>JAUMIR010000013.1:1825000-11825000 GCA_030847615.1 Gambelia wislizenii | reverse complement strand
GATATCCCTTAGTCTGCAAGACCTGAGCCACATCCCTGAGTCTGCAAGACCTGAGCATGGTTGTTGATGATAGGATAATTCACAGTAAGTCAAAGTCAACTTGACAGCAGTTGACAGCAAAAAGGCTAGATAATATTTGTTTTATCACACATCAAGTTCAATACTTGAGGGAGTTCCTTTCTAGCCATGGCCATTCAAATTGCCTATAAAAAGCAATTCCCTATGCACACATCTAAAATCTTTGAGCCTATTATTTTCCCATCCTGCCCCCTCCTCATCCTGGGTGTCACTTGCAGGCAGAACTAGCAACAATCATGCCTAGGCCCAGAAGCAGATGAAAGGCACTCCATCCATACCAACTGTCCCTGCTGTGGCCTCTAAGGGAGAGAAGAAGAGGCAGTATCTGCTGGACTTAATCTCCTCCCCCACTCCCCTTTCTTTATGTGTCATGTCTTTAGATTTTAAGCCTGAGGGCAGAGAAGGGCTGGTTGCACACCTTTAACTGTAGTTCTTTGAGTGGTCATCTGTGAACTCACACAAATGTGTTCTCTTGTGCTTTTGCAATGCATCTTTCAGAACCTTCATGGCGTGTGACATTAAATGTTTTGGCAGTAGCTGCACCCACCTCCAGTGTCACTATATAGTGGCCTTTGTGTTGAAACCGCCAGTTCCATGGACATTGATGCAGCAGTCCAAAGGACAAGCAAGACACTAAAAGGGAAGGATGGGCAGGGTTGTGTGAGTTCACAGATGACCACTCAAAGAATGACAGTTGCAGGTATGCAACCTGCCCTCCTTCTTCATGGTCTCTGTGGCTCACACTAGCAAGCTACATAAGTGGGAGGTGGGAGTATCATTGCAAATCAATCAGAAGTGTGCTGAACATCAATAAATGCAAGCACATACTTTCAGCATGAGCATAACATTCCTGATACAGATCAGGAAATTAAGATACAGAGCAAGAAAAAAGAAGGAACCTGAAACTCCAGCGATATAATCATATTATAGGAGTAACAAAGACTTTTCTTGATTTAGAATGAGGCCAAAATGACTGAGGAGGCAGAAGGTACAGTGGATGGCTGACAGAAGCTGTCATGGTGAACCTGAAGTCCTGAGCCACTCCCCAAAGGGCAGTCTTAGCATGGATGTTGAAGTCCCCCAGCACTAAAGGCCAATGGGACTCTAACACCAACCCTAAGATCACACTGGTTAGCTTTGGAAGGGAGACTGTGGAGCAGCAGGGTGGGTAGTACGCCAACAGAGTCCCTCATCTGTCCCAGACACCCAGCTTCAGGTACGCACACTCTAGCTCAGAATACTGTGGGATAGGGCATCTAGTCAAAGGGATGGAATCCTGGTAGACCACTGCAACTCCACCTTCCTGCCCCCAGGTCTTGCCTACTGCTGCACAGGTGGACAAAACAGAGAGATTAACCTCATCCATCTCATCCAGCCAGGATCAGGTCCTGAATGGCAGCAAGTTTGGTATTCACCAGCAGCCTTTTCAACCTGGGACGCTGTTGTTACAGCTATCCATGTTGTTTGAGCTTGGGGAAAGTTTGGGAGCACCTAATCTCCCTTCTCCTATAGTAACATGTAACTGCCTTCTCTTTCCATATCTCCCTCTCCCTCTATAATGGCTGCCCCCTGGGTCCAGCATCTCCACTCCTCTTTTGAAAACATATTTGTAGATTCAGGCAGAACCTCCCTCCCCTTTCCCCTGAACAGCAGGACAGGACCCTTTTAAAATTTGTTTTTGTATTTTACAACATAGACATTTCACTTTATATGTATTTTGTAAGTAACATCTAAACACTAATAAAACAACAAGTTCAAAGAAAGCATTATTGTCTCTGGGGACTTTATCAGACCCCTGCCATTAATGTTCTTTTGCCAGCATAAACTGTGGTGTTTTTATGCTGGCAAAAGAACCCCCCTACCAGACCTACCTTTAGGAGTGTAATGAGGCATCCCCAGCATAAACAGAGCACAAACAGAGCTCCGTTCGGAGTTGAAATCTTGTTGATCCTCATGAGAAGACATAAAGACATAAAACGTAGACACAAGCACAGGAACACACTTTTAAAGTCCCAAGTAAACTGGGAAGGTAAAAAAAAGAGTGTCCCCTACCTGGCTGTTCCAATCTTAACCAGAAGTATTCTGTCATTCACACTGCATTCACGTGAGCACAATGGCACAAAGTTTCAAATGTTGGCAATGCTGGCACAAAAGCAGGATGGGAGATCTATTGATGGCTTGGCCTGTCAATAAAAAAGTCCACCTTATTCCCTACACATGATTGTGAAAGGATGACATCATCTGGTATGCACACTCTTTCACGATTATTAGGTGTCCTTATGACTTCATATTTGCCTGATCTGATAAAGTCCGGGGTGTGATAATTTTCCTTCCTTCAGTGCTGTGTCATGAGTTTTGGTTTCATCTCGAAAGTGACCATGTTGAGTCCAACAAGTCTCTCCAGAAATCTTGTTGATGAAGTGGAGGTTCACATCGAGTAGTACTACTGTTAACAAAGTCTATAAGTGGAAGCCAGTTCTCTATGAATGATATCTTACTGTTTTGTCCATGAATTCGTTTGGTTTGATCAGTTAGTTTTTTCATAGGCCATGTTTTCCAAACTCTACTCCACCAACTCTCTAGTGTGAGGTTGCCAGTCTTCCAATTATGGGCTATTTCCAATCATGTTATCGCTAATAAGGAGGTGAGATCTTTATACTTTTCAGCTTTGTTTTCATTCAGCAATATTGAAAAAAGTTATAGTACTTGAACAAAATTTAAGTGTCTGTTTTGTTATTTTGGATATCAATTCAAGAATAGTGTTCCAGAATTTATGGATCAGAGGGCATTCCAACCACATACATATATATATTCCCCTATCTGGACAGCTCCTCCCAGCAATTTGGGTTGGAGTTCTTAGTGATTCTTGCTAGTTGAATTGGGATTAAATACCACTTATAAATCAATGTATACACATTTTCTTCAATGGCAATGGAACCCAATTTAACCATCTATATAGTGATCCTAAGTGGCCTCTGGTAGAAGAATCTGATGTAGAGTAAAGCTATCCTGCCTATGAGAGATGAAAATTAGTCCAGTGTGTGAGTTTTTGTTTTGCCCAGTGAGTTAGTGGTTTGTAATTACATGGTAAAAGCTGTGTGAGATCCTTTGCTATTAAAATTCCTAAATATCTAAATATTGTAGATGCACATTAAATGAGAGAAATCTAATCTTATTCATTGCCATAGCTGCCTGATAGGATTATATGAGTCTGAGGACTTTTTCAGACTGAGAAAAAAACAACCCCGAGGAGGTCGGGAGAAGAACGGGGCTCTTGCGCTTACAGAGCCCTGTTTCAGACAGCCCCATCCTCCTCTGTCCTCCTCCTGATCTCCTCCTGACCTTCCCCTGTGCTGTGGGCACTGGTTTTTATTGATGGAGAACCTCTGTCAATAAAAAGCAGTGCCCACAGCACTGAGGAAGGTCAGGAGGAGGACGGAGGAGGACTGCATTGTCTGAAATGGGGCTCTGTAAGTGCAACGGCCCTGTTCTTCTCCCGACCTCCTTGGGTTTTTCCCCCCCATCTGAAAAAGTCCTGAAACTGGTACACCTTTAGAGGGTCAGGTGAATTGGAAGAATGAGGGGATCCACATCCGCATTGAAAGGGAAATGCAAAATTGAATATCTATTGAATATTGAGTACAACCATTGGGCCAACCATGAATGAACAAATTTAACAAAACAATAGTAAAAAAATAATAATATTGCAACAGATACTAAGAGGAAGGGAACCTCAACTGTAAGCAGGTTCTTGATTAGCACTTAAACATTCAATCTCCTCCTGATTTCCTCAAATAAGTGGTGGTAATCTAAAATGTCATCACTGGGATGAAGCCTTGTTCAAAGATATAGTAGAACTGCTGGAGCTTATTGGTCAGACCTCCAAGCGAAGTTTCCAAAGGGTTTTTGGAGCCATTTCATGAGGAACCAATGTCTCTGCTTGGCAGCGACCATCGTGATGTTGAATAGTGGCACAGAGTCATAACATAGTGTCTGATCTGTCATTTTCTTAGAAATGATGAAGATGATTCCAAGACGGCTGACATGTCATTTGAGAGTGTTCTTTAAATGACTGTCACACACAAGGTTGGACTAATTAAGATGGCAACATCACGTGTACAGATCTTTTGTCTTTTTTCTTTTTCTCCATCTGCCATGCCTCTGCAGATAAACTGCACTCAAATCCGCCACCAAGCTAATAAAAAACCATTAACTCCATTAAGGGCTGTCAGTTAAAACACCAGACTAGCAGAGAAGCTTTCCAGTACTGTCAACCATATTAATTCAAAGTCCAAGTTCTGAGCAGCTGGGCAGCTGTCCAGCAAACAGTTAGAATAGCAGTTCCATGGCAATACTGCACTCATAGCTTCCAGGAAACAAACAAGGATTAATCTACTCTCAGCCTGAGTATCTCATGCTTCCTGGTGTATCAGTGGAACCTTGTTCCTAACTCTACATAAGATAAGGATTCTCCTTTTTGAAGTGTTATTTTTGCTGCCAGGAGACTACTGCACCACTGGTTTAATGCTTCAGTTTCAGTCCATTGTTACTTATTTCTGTAGAATCACATGAACATAAAATTGCAGTCACCTAATCCAACCTCTTGCCATTGCAGGAATCCACAGGTAAAGCATTCCTGACAGGTGGCCATCCAACTTCTTTGATGCTCATTGATGTTCTTGTCCCCACTGCTTGGCATCCTCCTGTCCTCTGATAGACTGTCTCCTTCTCCCTCAAGATTCTGAGCAGATTTCCAAAATTTTAGATCTTCTAGGGTTTTTAGTTTTTTAGTCTCACTCCCTTCTTTGGGTATAACTATTTGATTGTTCAGACTAAGGGAGAGACAGCATTAAACCTTAATTTACTAGATTCCATTATAGGCTTAATCACCAATAATCTTTCATTGAGATTTAATTCTCTGGAGGAACTTGAAAAACAGTGCTGGAGAGACTGATGTTTCTTTTATAGGGCCTTCCTGAATCTTCGATTGGATGTTCATGAGTGTTCACTCGCTTGGATTCTTTCTAACTTCACTGATGCTCCCTGCGGGAACATTAGTGTAACTTGAAGTATATGGTTGGTTGGAGGCACACTTTAGCTTGCTTTTATAAGATCAAAACCCCAAATATTCTTGTCTACTCCTTCTGTCATCTTTTAGAGATGAATGGATTCCTCCCATTCCATTCGCTTTTCAATGGTTTATTTTGCTTCTCTTTCAGTTTAAGTTATGGGATTTCTAAAACGGACCTGGCATACATGCATGCAAAAAGTGCTATTTCATGCATTATTTTCTACTGAGGTGGGAATACTGTTGTCTGCATGCTACAAGTGGCCCACAAGGATGTTCTGTGTAGCCCCCAGATCCTCCACCACAGTTTTTTTTTTAAAAAGAAACATTGATAAAAGTGTATCTTGAAGCTACCAGGGTACAATCCTGGGATAAAACAAGCTGTGCCTCCTGCACCTTGGCTTTATCCCCTCCCCCTCCCCCTCCCCTGTCCTTTAAAATGAAAAGGGGAAGTGGCCTTCCAGTCACTTCTACTTTCACTGGATACCAGACATCCTTCCCACAGGGGTTTGGTGTGGGTAGAAAATGGCTCAGGTGACACCTCAAGTCCCTCAAGGGCTGCCCACCCCTTTTATATAATGTTGGGCTGTACCACAGGCAGCAGCGTGGGCTGAGTCAAAAGCCACAGGAAACAGCCAGAATTCATGGCCAAATAATGTCCAAACCAGAGGACAAACCAGGAGGTAGAATCAAAGAGGAAGCAATGAACAAGGAGTAAGCAGAACTGAAGAATACAGACACACACCAGAGATCATAGAACAACTTGCTTGTGCAAGGTTCAGTTTAAACTTACACTCTTGCTTGTACCTTTAAGCCCTGGACCTGCTCCGTCCACCCAGGCTGGTTATTGGATCATCTGAGACAGGCCTTTTTGTTTTGGCAGGGAATTTGACTGAACATCAAGTTTTGGTTTATTTCTCAGCATTGAGACTGGGCTTCCTGGCCACAGGTCCTGGTTTCATATAACAGCTGCCTATGGATCAGTCCTTACAGAATGTTTAAAGCACAGTGAAAAACAGAGGTGCTGCTTTTTTTTCAGTTCACAGCATCAAAAGCCCTAAATGGAGTGTTTGGGCTCAATTCTCCATCCAATTCCTTCTCCCCATTTCCACCCCCACTGTGTGTGCTATTAAGGCCACTACCATTACTATGTTCCCAGCTTTGTCTGGGACTGTTAGTTTAAAATGCATAGCTTACTATTGTCAAAATATTTGAGTATACAGTTCAGACAAACTCTTGGTGGGAAATACTATTTTCTCATCTGAAGCCAATATGTCAGACATATGGTGCTCACTAAAGCCTAAATCTAAAAAAAGTGACTAAGTCCCTCTTGCATCAGGAAAGAGAACATTCCCCATCTGTTATACCTCTTTAGGAGCCCATGGAGGCTTTCTTCAGTCAGTGTCTACCAGCCAAAGCAGAATGAAAGTGACATGCCAAGTTGGCTGTGAAGTCAAAGACCAGCTGTTTGCATGCCCGATCTGTTTTGGCTTTTTCTGTAACACTGAAAAACGATGAAGATATTTCAGTGAACACTCTAGATTGTTTGGGGTGCATGCATTCCTGGTGTCTTTCCAGGCTGTGTACCAGCAGCACCCTACAGTTCTGAAAGGAACTGACAAATGTGATATGCTTCTTAAGAGTACTGCTGCATCTTTTTGCAAGTGAGAAACGCAGTCATAGGGCTTGTCTACATGGGCAACGTATCTCACCCTGCTGCCGTCTTAGAGCTCTGGAGCCTTGATGACACAGGGCTTGTTATGCGAAACACTTGTGGAAGCTGAAATCCACTCAAGATCTATTGGCTTCAATGGGAAGCAACTCAAATGGCATAGGAAAGTCTGAATTTTTGCAGGACCTTGGAACCCTATGGGCAGAGTGAAGGAAGCACATGGGATACAGGTGTCTACAATCAATGGATGAAACTTTATTGAACCATTGTAGCATTCATACATCCCATGCATTCAGTTATCAAGCAAACAAGACTTTCAGAGTAACGCAAAAACTTAGTTAGAAGGGAATAGTTAGGGTATGAGGGTAATACTGTACCTAATTCCTGAAGCTCATTCTTCTGGTGAAGCAGTGTTACTTTTGAGTAGCCGCAGCAAGGGCAGGGAAGGAGAGGCTTGGGAAGGGAAGGTTAAGGTTACGTGGAGCGGGGGAGGAATGCCTGAAGCCAGCTGGAAACCATTTCAAGGTCTGGGAGAGTAAGAGGATAATTTGGAAGCTGGGGGAGGAGTGGAGCAGTGTGGATTCAGTTAGGAACTTGGACTGAACCAAAGATTTTAAGATTTCCAGGGTTTTTATAAGGAAAATTCCTTTGAGGTGGTGCTCTGGATCAAAGGAACATTTGATTTCAGATAGTTCTCAACTGTTTTACAGAAGGGATTCTGAACAGCCAGAATCTAGACAATTGGGGATAATCTGATAAGCCGGTAACCCACATTGGTCTCTCAGATGCAAAGGTGTCAGCTTAATCTACATAGCAATGAAGTGCCTGCTGTATGTTTGAAGCATGTAGGATACCTGTCTACTTGGTGTTTCCATTTCAGAGAAGATGCAGGATGTTTGTATTGAATTTGTAGGGAGTTTATGGGGGTCCTTCCAAGGCAGATCCCTGCTTGCCCTCAGTGTGACTGCTGACCATTCCATGAAATACATTTCCTGGTAGCCCTTGGATGGCCCTTCCCGCCAGATCAGCCCAATTTGTATAAAATTTGTGAAAACAATTTTTAATTTCCTTTTGCTCTGTTAATATTTTTACCCTGTTTGATTTTATTTATATGTATTTTATATCTTTCCTTCCTTAATCTAAATGCTAACCATTTTCAAATTAATTTGATATGGCAACATACCTCTGTTTAGCATTTTTTTTCTTCCTGTTTTTCTGTTAGAAGAATGGATATTAAATATTGTAGTCTTTGGATTTTTATTCTTGGTTCTTTCAGGGAGTGATCATCTTTTAATAATTGTTCATTCATTTTTATCTCATCCTGTAGAGTTGTTAGTTTTTTTAATTTCTTTTCTTTAGAATTTCATGCTTTTGTTGTATAAAGAACCCACTCATAAAGGCTTTGCTGGTACCCCAGACTATATTTATTCCTACACCTTTATTTAAATTTTCCTCAAAAAATAGTTTTAAAGTTGTTTTAGGTTTTTCTATTTTTTTCATTTTTTTAAAGTAAAGATTCATCTAAATGCCAATTATATTCTTTTTTCAAACTTTTCTATGACATCAAAATCGGGTTATGGTTGGACATAATTCTGGGTAATATTTCCACCATTTGCATTTTTAAAGAAATTGATTTTGTTGTTAAAAATAAATCTATGTTGGATCAGGATTTATGCCTATCTGAATAAAAGGTAAAATGTTTTACACTATTGTTTTAAAGTCTCCAGGTATCTTCTATTTTCAAAGCATCTTTCGTTTCAAAAAAGGCTTTAGGCAGTTTTCCTTGATTAATTATATTCTTTTTTGTTGTCTTTCTATCCATATCTGGGTCTATAATGCCATTCCAGTCTGCCATCATCACGATGTTTTCAAATGCATACTCAGCTAATTTCTCCCAAAGTCTTTCATAAAATTCTTTTTTTTTTCTGCAATGGAGCATACACTCCCACTACTAATATCTTTTGATTTTGCCATTCTACTTTCACTCCTACAAAGTGGCCTCAAGTGTCTGAAAAGAGTTCTTTGGCCACAATATTTGTATAAACATAAATTGCTACACCCTTTTTTCCCCTTTATTGCAGCTGAAATATATAGATTACCTAATTTCAATTTTTTTGCTAATCTCACATCTTTATTTCTAATGTGTGTTTCTTGAGACAAGTTATATCAGATTTCAATTTTCCCAAATAATGGAATATTTTTCTACGTTTTCGTGGACGATTTAGACCGTTAACATTCCAGGATAGAAAATTAAGCTTCTTCAATGACACCTTCAGATTTTCCTTATAACTCTTCTTCTTCCTCTTCTCCTCCTTCTCCTACATCTGCTTCTTTTTGTAAACTAGCTTTTCCTAATTCCTCTTGATTTTTTTCTTTCTCAATCCCCCTTCTGTTCAGGGTCCTTCTCTTCAACTCTCTAAATTTCTCTCTTTCATTTTTATCATCTTTCTTTTGTCTGTCTTGACTTTCCTGTTCTTTACTCTTTTCTGTAATTATTAAATCTTTAAACTTTTCACAAAAAATCTTTACCTTTTTTCAATTGTAGTTATCTTCCATCTTATTTGGTTAAATTCAAAGGGGAGACCTTCAGATGATTCCCACATGTAAGATATTTATTTTAATTTCAAAAACAGTGTTAGGAAGAAATATTCCTTTCTTCTCTGTAAGATCTTGCCTGGGGTATCCTTAAATATCTGGTCTGTCTCATTGATCATAAATGGTTTTTCCCTATATTGATTTAATATTTCCTCCTTAATATGCACTCTAACAAAATTAATCATAATATCCCTAGGCAGATTTCTTTGCTTAGCCCGCCGGGAATTAATGTGAAAATTTTTGTCCATTTCTTGTCTAAAATCATGTTTATCTTGTTCTATAAATTCCACTAGAGCTGGAATCAATGAATCATACAAGTTTTCTTCCATTGATTCCACCAACCCCATTATCTTTAAACATTTTTCTCTAGATTTTTGTTCCTATCTCATCCTTTCATTCATCTCCTCTTTTTGTGCATCTTTCATTTTTTCTATTATTTCTTCCAGTTTTTGATTTTCCTCTTCTAAAGATTTCACTTTTGATTTCCCTTGAATCATATCTGAAGTTACCTTGTCCGCTGTCAACTTAATATCCTTCAGTTCCCTTTTTATGTCCTGCTTAATTTCATTGCTCATCTGTATTAGTTCTTGTTTTATTTCCTGTCCTTCTTGTTTTACGTCCTGTCTTAGTTTCCTTATCTCCTCCAGTATAGTTGATTTTATGTCAGGTATTTTCTGTTCTATCAATCCTCGTGTCGTACCCTCCCCAGGATTCTGAGTATTAGAGTCAAGTCTCTGAGAATCCCGGCTAGGCCTTGACATGAGATGATTTCCTCTTGAGCTTACACCTATGGGCCCCTCAGTACTGGATTCCAGCCAGCCTGCTTTAGAGGCTGGGAAAGAGAATTATTTTGCCCAGCTTCAAGGACCACCACCTGGGCTGGCACCCCCTCCTTTCCCCTCCTATTAGCTTTTCCCAGGGGCTGGGGAAATTGAAACTTAAATGCTGTTATTATCCATTGCTTAGCACTAGGCTGGGCAGAACTGGCTTTGAGGTATGCATATCCTTGCTCAATAAACCATGTTAACCTTACATGTGTGTTGAGTTAATGTGTGTGCGTGACCTGTTTCATCACACCTCTCCTCTGTGACGAGGCTTGTGCCTTAGTCACTTGATTTCTTGTTCCAGATGTCATCAGGTTTTTCCCCTTCTTTATTTATTCTTATTCTTTCCTGATTATACATCTGTACATTATTTATTTATTTATTTATAGATTTCTGTTCTTCTTATTTCTTTCTCTCTCCACCCCTTTCTTTTTCTCTTTTCTATGTATTTTCTTTTCTTCTCTTCTATAATCTTTCTACTTTTTCTTTGCCAGGATCCATATATAAGAAATATTCTTAACTATATCTATTATTTCTATATACGTATCCTCTCTCTCTCTCTCTGGCTTTTCATCGCAAACAAAGATTCAGGAAGGACTCATCCCGCATTTTCTGCAAGTGCGCTGATGACTGAAAAGGCCAATCCGAGATAAACAAGTCCGGTTGCAGAAAGCACAGCAGAAGGTCTCCTTGGGCGATGTTTCTGGGTCGTGATTCTTTCTGCGTTGTCGTTTCTCTTCAAGACTTGTTTGGCGTGAGTTCTCAAATAAGGCTGTAGCATTGTGGTTAGTGTGTCTCCATGCCTCCCGATGTGAGGCCAGGGCGGACCATTGTTGGTGATCAATTTGGCTGAGCCTGAGATGTTGTTTCAGGTGGTCCTTGTATCATTTTCTTGGAGTGCCCCTCTTATGCTGACCCGTGGCGAGTTCACCATAGAGTACTATTTTTGGGAGGCGATGGTCCTCCATCCTAGAAATGTGCCCTGCCCAGCGCAGCTGTTTTCTCAATATCATGGCCTCCATGCTGGTGATCCCTGCTTGCTCAAGGACAGCAACATTCATTACATAATCAGTCCAGTATATTTAGGATTGTGCGTATATAGCACTGATGAAAGCATTCGAGGAGTCTTATTTGGTGGCGATAGGTGACCCATGTTTCAGATCCATAAAGGAGAATAGACAGTACAATGGCTCTATACACACTGATTTTTGTGCTTCGTCTCAGTTGTTTATTACTCCAGTCTCTTTTGTGAAGTCTTCCAAATGTGCTATATGCCTTTGCTAATCTGTGATCGATCTCTTTGTCAATCTTGTCATCTGAGGAGATGATGCCTCCCAGGTAGGTGAACTGCTGGACGGACTTGAGGACAGATTTGCCGACGGCAATGTGGGGATGGTGGTGTTCATCCTGTGGTGCAGGCTGGTAAAGAACTTCCATTTTCTTCAGGTTGACTTCCAGCCCAAACAGCTCTGCAGCTGTTGCGAAGCAGGATGTTAGGTGCTGCAGAGCTGCTTCTGTGTGGAGAACAAGGGCATCATTCAGCGAAGAGCAGCTCACAGACTAGATAGTTTAGAGTTTTAGTATGAGCCCTCACACGGCTTAAGTTAAACAAGCTACCATCAGTACGGTAATGTATATAGATGCCGTCGTCTTCTTCAAGCTCTGCCATACCGTAGCCCTTTGGAGCATGATGCTGAAGAAGATTGTAAATAAAGTTGGCGCAAGAACACAACCTTGCTTCACTCCATTAGTTATTAGAAAGGGCTCTGAAAGAGCATCGCCATATCTGACTTGACTGCACTGGACCTTGTGTAGCAAGATAATCATTTTAAGGAATTTGGGGGGACATCCTAGTCTTTCCAGGATCTGCCACAGACCTTTTCTACTCACAGTGTCGAACGCTTTGGTGAGGTCGACAAACGTTACATAAAGATCCTTGTTCTGCTCCCTACATTTTTCTTGCAGTTGTCTAAGGGCAAATACTGTATCTGTAGTACACCTATTGGCTCTGAAGCCACATTGGCTTTCAGGGAGAAGTTCTTCTGCAATAGCAGGAACTAATCTGTTCAGGAGTATCCTTGCAAGGATTTTTCCAGCAATAGAGAGCAGTGTTATGCCTTGATAGTTTGAGCAACCAGATTTTGCTCCTTTTTTCTTGTACAGGGTGATGATGACTGCATCTCGGAGATCTGATGGCAGTTCCCCCTTTTCCCAGCAATTCACAAGGAGTTCATGGAATTTATCGTGCAGTGCATGACCTCTGTATTTCCAAATTTCAGGTGGGATTCCATCAATCGAAGCTGCCTTGCCGTTTTTCATCTACTGTATGGCCTTAAGGGTCTCTTCCAAAGTGGGAGCTATGTCCAATTCATTTTTCATTGGTTTTTGTATCATATGTTGGATCGCTGAGTCTTGGACTACTTGGTTGGCACTAAAGAGACTTTGAAAATGTTCAGCCCATCGATTCAGGATGGACGCTTTAATGTTTGACCATCTGTACTGTATAAGGAACTTTGGACCTGATAAGTAGGTCCAAACACTGTTTTAAGAGCTTCATAAAATCCTCTATGATCACCCAGATCTGCACAGCATTGTGTCTTTTCTGCTATATTGATCCACCACTTGTTCTGCATGTCTCGGAGTTTTTGTTGAAGTTTACTACATGTGAGGTGGAAAGCTGCTTTTCTTACATGGCAAGTTGGCTGGACGAGGTATGCCTGGTGAGCAGTTCTCTTCTTTGCCAACAGCTCCTGGATCTCTTGGTTGTTTTCATCAAACCAGTCTTGATTTTTCTTGTGGGAGAACCCGAGGGATTTTTCTGCAGACTGGAGGATACTGTTTTTGATATGTTGCCAAAGCACTGTAAGGACAAGGATCTGTAGTGTGGTCTTCAGGTTTTGTTTACAGATTTGCCTGGAAGTTGTCTCTCATGGTAGCTTGTTGAAGATTGTTGACTTGGAGTCTCCTCTTAGGATGTCACCCCTCTTAGGTTTGAACTTAAGATGAAGATTTAGTTTACATCTTACAAGGCGATGATCTGTTTGGCATTCTGCACTGGGCATCACTTGAGTATGACAGACATCGCGAATGTTTCTCTGGCAGACTAAAACATAGTCAATGAGGTGCCAGTGTTTGGATCGGGGATGCATCCAGGTTGTCTTCAAGCTATCTTTCTGCTGAAAGTCAGCTGTTGTTCTGCACAGAATTCTAGCAGGAGGTGTCCATTATCATTGCAATTTCCAACACCATGCTTGCCTAAGACACCTTTCTAGGTGTCGAAGTTCTTTCCTACTCTGGCATTGAAGTCACCAAGGATAATAATTTTATCTTCTACAGGGACTTTTTGTATGAGGTGGCATAGGTCTGTGTAGAATTTTTCTTTCTCTACAGGGTTGGCTTGCATAGTTGGGGCATATATACTAAAGAGAACAACATGTGGGAGGCGTAAGGAAATAATGCGATCAGAGTGTCCTGTTGGCAAGGTTTTGAGTTTGGAGGCAATGGAGTTTTTAATCATGAAGCCTACTCCTGAAAGATGTTTTTAGGTTTTGGGTTTCCCAGACCAGTAAAGTGTGTAGCCGGCACCGTATTCTTTAAGGCTGCCTTCCTCATGGAGACGAACTTCACTAAGAGCAGTGATGTCAATATAAAGTCATGATAGTTCATGAGCTATTAGAGCAGAACAACACTCAGGCCATCCACTATCTGCAGAGTCTCGCATGGTTCTGATGTTCCAGCATGCAAGTGTCAGTTTATTTACACCTTTGGAGGCCGGTGTGTGCCTTTGTTTCTTTGCCTTGGTTTGTCTGCATCAGAAGATGCCCGTTGGCCACGGCTATCCAACCAGGTAGAAGGGGGATGAGCTTTCGTTAGGCCACCTTTTCTAGGCCCCTCTCCATATGGAGCAAGCAGTGCTCTCCTTAAAAAAGGCTGCTTGGTCATTTAGGATGCTGCCGAACAAGACTGTCATCTCCTGGGTCAGCCTCGAGCGACCAAAGTCCTGAACCGCCTGCATGCAGGGTTGGGTCTGCGGCTTCCAGTGCATCTTTACAACTGCCGTTTTGTTCCTCACCTATCGCTACAGGGCTTTTTTGGAACTGGATTTGTCCTTCAAGCCTGTGCAATGGATTTTTCTGGTGGAGCGCAGCGTGCACAGAACTGGCCTCACCCTTTAAACCAAAGGTTCTTCTGCTGTGGCCTTGCAAGCATGGACATAGCAGCGAGGTCCTCGGGTCGTAGGTTTGATTAGAGTTTCCTTCTCTTAGATGGTTGACCTTACAGGGTTGGATGAGCACCATCTGCCCGGGTTTCGGATTAGAGTTTTCCTTCTCCTAGGACGGTTGCCATAAGGCTAGAGAGCCCATCCTGCCCTTTGACACTCTTTGTCGGACCCTTTGGTTTTGACCTGTCTGGCATGGGAGACCCTACTGGTGGCTATTATGCCACTGCCAGTATAGCTCAAAATATCATTAGGGTACGCAAGCCTCTCTCCCATGACAAGGGGGCGTCAATGGAGAGGATACGTACCCTACGTTTAGTATATAACATACAGTGATTTATAGTGATTTATGTCCTCCCATCTACTTAATACAATTTTTCAAATAATTAAACAATACTTATTTTATTTTAATGTATTATTCCCACTACTTCCAAAGTAAAAAGTAGAATTCACGAAAGTGCCATTTACCATCAGTTTCACAATCCAGATAACTTAATTGCAATTTTCCATATATAGTCACCCCTTCCCATGTGCATATTTCCCTTTTGTGGTCTTGTGTGTTTGTGGATCTGTTTGTAGCTCTATGGAGGGAGGGAGGAGTGTCCAAAGCCAGGATTAAGGGGCAGTGGTGGCTGCAGCACTACCACCAGATACCCTGCCACCCACTCGCTGCAGTGCTCGCAGGTGGGTGGACAGACAGGCAGGGGTGTGCGGTGGTGCAGCAGTGGCAGCGGGGCTGACGGTGGCTCTCCTGCCCCCACTGTAGCTTTGGCTGACCTCCCCCTCCCTGGGCCTCCCTCTCCTTCTCCTTGGCAGGGCCATCTGGGAGGTGCATGTAGCACCCAACATGACTGCCGCCCCATCATCCCCATCGCATCCCACTCAGCTCCTGGGCCCCCAGTCCAGCCCAGCCAGGCCTCCTCCCTCCATCCGTCCACAACCCCAGATCTGGTACTGCTTGGCTCACCTTGTCTTCTTGCCCGCCCACCTTCAGGCCTGGGGCTGACCGGCACCACCAGTGAAGACAGGAGCAGTGGGCACTGCAGCAGCTGCATCTCTTGGGCCATGGCTGGGCAAGTCCACTCCACTGCTACAGCTAATGATGCCTCCACAAGCCCACCTGGATCTAGCTGCCACCTTGCTCACTCACCTCTCTGGGACTGGAGTGGAGGGGCTCCACTGGCTTGTCTTGGCAGGAGGTCCAGAGAGGTGAGCGAGTGATGTGGTGGCTAGATCCCAGCAGGCCCAGCAAAGGCATCCTTGGCTGCAGTCCCAGAGAGGTGACTGAGCAAGGCAGTGGTTAGATCCTGGTAGGCCCAGTGGAGGCATCCTTGGCTGTAGCAGTGGAGCAGACTTGCCCAGCCATGGCCCAAGAGGAGAGGAGATGCTGCAGCCACAGCGCCCACTGTTACTGTCTACAATATAATGTTCATTTTATAAATTTACACATCTATCAAATATATTCTTCAATAAATTTACCCACTATCTAGTTTGTACTTCTATTTTTATAACTCTATATAATTTTAACTTTACTATTCAATTCATTTCTTTTTATAACTTAATCACATATATAGAATTCATATTCTGCATATACCATTCATTCAAATAATCAATTTTGTTTTCCCATTTTTTCTTATATCTGTCAATATAACTATATGTCAATCGATTACCCAGTTAAATAATTAATTAACTATTAAATTAATCAATAAATTAATTCAACAATACCTTATTCTTTTGGTATTGTTTTACTCACAATACACCTTAGTCTCAAATCTTTTGGGAAGGCCTTGAGAAACAGAAATCTTTAGGCAGACACTTCCTTCTTTGCTTTCTATTTCTCTCTTTTGTTTTTCTCTTTAGTCTATCTTCCTTCTCTTCAGCCCAATTTGATATCAAGGCACTGTTTCCAATCACAGTGAACGAAAGTTGTCAGCCAAAATGAACCAAGCAGTGGATTATGGTTCTTGCAGTGGAGCTGTACTGTTTTAGGCTTTTGCCCCATTCTTCCCCAAGAGAGTCCATGTGACCTCCAGGGAAAAATACAGGGCTAAGATGGTGGGGGGGGGGGCGCAGATGGACTAGGGTCTAATAAACTGTTGCATTAAAATACCTGCTTTAATCCATTCCCACCAGGAAGAAAAGGATTGGCTCTGCGAGACCGTACAAACCTGTCCCTGCAGGCTGGTCCATCGCTGCAGCTTCCAGTCTGTCTCACTCTCTCCAAAGCAGGAAGGAGTCCCACATGTGAGCAAGGCTGGTTACATGTAGGGGCCTTGGTCACATGTTGTGGGCCACCTTCCTAGTTTCTGGGAGGGTGAGGGAGGTGGTGGCAGCAGCAGTGATGGGCCAGCATGCCTATTTGGACTGCCTCCCATTTGGAGGCGGTAATGGGGGAGGAATGGGACTGATCCATGACCAGGATCCACCAGTGGGGAGCCAGCATGTACTGGCTCATGTAGATGAGCCCATAGTGAAGAGATCCTTAATGAGGGGCAATAACAGAAAAGTTAATTTAGCTTTTATGTGGAGAGAGGAGACTGCATATAAACACACATAAATATGACAGGGGTGGGAAACCTCTGCTTTCCCAGATGCTTTTAGAGTACAGATCCCAACATCTCTGGTCACTAAGTATGAAGGCTTGGTTTGCTTCTCAACAAGGAAGGGTGTCTCCACTTGTTGGGACATCCTGTCAAAAATTATTATCAACCACCACAAGATTTTCCATCCTAAAATGAGAACAAAGTTTCTGATAACTTTAAAAAAATGTCCTGGGGCTTGTCTACACTGGCCAAATACCCTGGCTTGCCTCCTATCATATACTTGTATTCCCAGATGCAGTGACCAGTAGTTTCAGAGTTAAACAGAACATTAGCACAGTATTGGCACAGTAATCCAGAAAGCATATTATACAGTACAAGGTTGTTGCTCAGAACTGAAACTCAGAGGGCAGAAAGTATAGTAAAAGCATTTTGCAGTCTATGAAATCTGATGGGCTACAAGGCTATTGGTTATCCATCACTCCCTGACATCCTCTTCCCATACAAGCATCTATCCCATTCTTTTCAAGCAACCTCTTCAGCTGCTAGCTTATCTCACCATTCCCACTAGGACCGTTATACACCTCTTTCCACATTTGCTACAAAGCACTCAATAACAAGTAAAAAGAAATGAAAACAATTAACAACAAGGTTGCAGAACAATACAATAAATGGCAGGAACAGGCAACATCAGGGACCAATCCTGACAACCCCATTCCAGAGTCCTGCAGTCCAAATGATGCAGGGCATTTACCCCAATCTGCCCCTGGGCAGTCCAAACAATCCCTGGGGCAGATACGGAACTGGAATGGGGGCAAGCCAGGACAGGGTTCTTTACCACATTTTAAGAAAATACCCTGTTTACTCTGTTTCTGCTGGATTGGGCCCTGTGCTTCTGCAGGTGCCCGTCCTAAAATGCCACTCCCCACTGCCGCCACCAGCTCCTTGGCTCTCTCAGAAACCAGGAAGGGGTTTTGCAGCATGTAATTGAGGCTGGTCACATGCAGGGGGCCTGCAGTCACATGTTGTGGGAATCTTATCTGGCTTCCACATTAGCAAGAAAATGGTGGTGGTGGTGATGGCAGCTTCAGCGACAGATCGGTGTACTTTTTGGACTTTGGCACGTTTTCTGCAGGTAATGGGGGGAGGGGACTATCAAGCTCTGGTGATAGTAGGGGCTGTAGATGAGCCCCTGGTTTTCTGCAATATGCAGCATTTGCTGCAAAAAGGTACATTTTTATTGCAGAATACATAATTTATAGTGCAAAATGTGAAAACTAATTTAAAGATGTGCAAAGACTCTTGTAATTGCATCCAGCAGAAAAAACATTTAAAATTTAGATCACTAATTAGTATGTAGGGAGAGATTCCCACCACTGCAGCATTTCTAAAGAGGGCATGACATTGATAGAAAACGGATGCTAAGAGTAGCTGCATACCTGCCAAGGATTCTGGGACTTCTAGTCTCAATTTGTAGTGGAAACACTGCTATGCTGTGGTTCTGGGAGTGCCCATCTGAGAGTTGTACATGTGTGGCTGTGGGAATGCATGCCCCCCTTCACAACTACCAACATTATATTATTGTTAAGAAAATACCTTTCCCCTCCAGCTACTGTGCGGACTGCATCAGAGTTCAGAAGCAACAAAGAAGCTGGGAGGAGGGGTGACATCATCATCCTGGCTAATCAAACAGTCCTGGAGCTCCAACCCTGCAAGTCCTGATGCCACTACTACACTATTTGCAAGTGCTCAAACCAAATGCTTGCAAAGGCTTTAAGTTTCTGTGAGCATTTAGCAGGAATGCTTCTACAAATATCATCCACATGTGGGTTGAACAGTGGAATGTTTTTGCTTCCTCAAAGAGGATACATCTTTCCCCTAAGGAGCTCATATTTAAAAATTTGACACAAAGTGCAAACAAGAGAAGAAATTCCAGGAAACTG
Organism: Gambelia wislizenii; assembly: GCA_030847615.1. Taxonomy (NCBI): domain Eukaryota; kingdom Metazoa; phylum Chordata; class Lepidosauria; order Squamata; family Crotaphytidae; genus Gambelia; species Gambelia wislizenii. The sequence goes on along the minus strand of JAUMIR010000013.1, from coordinate 11,806,061 downwards.
AGGTGGAGGTAAAAACTGGATAATTCAGCTTTATTTCAGCCACCTGTCCTTAGGTTTAATTACAGTGGGTATAAGAAAGTAGTTTTGATGTCAAGAGATCTGGCAAATTCATTCCTCCAGGTAGCTTGTACTACAGCACCCATAATCCATTACCACTGACCATACTTACTGGGATTACTGGGATTTGAAGATTTAGAGGGCCAAAGGTACCCCATGCTTGCTTTATGTCAATCTGGTTCTGCTCAGGTTCAGCCAACCCCTGGATGCATTGGGTTAAAAAGAAATAGGGAGGAAAGAATCACAGAACTCCATGGAATCTGTAGTTGAAGCCTACATTTCTGTAACTGGAATGAACTTGCCAGGATACAGTTTGAACACCATCTGCAGAAAAAAAAATCAAACAGCACTGTGTTTAGATTTTCCTAGGGTTTTTCTCCGGGCTGTGAGGCTGTGTTCTCTAAGAGTTTCTTTTTGATGTTTTGCCTGCATCTGTGGCTGGCATCTTCAGAGAATGGTTGGGTAGGAGTGTGTGTGGAGTTTATATATTGTGAAACCCTGTTGGGGAGGATATGTAAATTTGTGTAATTGAATGGTTAGTTTCTGGGTATAGAAATGCAAGTCTTGTTAGTGTCTGTTTGGCTAATGGTTGGTTGATGAGCCATTATCTGCTGGAAATCCTCTTGTCCCTGGGTGGAATTCCTTTGTAAGTGTTGAGTTTTGATTCTACTGTTTTTCAAAACTGGAAGCCAGGTTTTGTTTACTTTTAGCGTTTCTTCTTTCCTGTTGAAGTTGTCCAGGTGTTTGTGGATTTCAATAGCTTCTCTGTGCATTCTGACATGATAGTTGTTGGCCTGGTCCAGAACCTCTGTGTTTTTAAATAACATGTTGTGCCCAGGTTGGTTTATAACATGTTCTGCTACTGCTGATTTTTCTGGCTGGCCCAGTCTGCAGTGTCTCTCATGTTCCTTGATTCGTGTTTGCACACTGAGTTTAGTGGTCTCTATGTAAACTTGTCCACAGCTGCATGGTATACAGTAAATTCCTGCAGCTGTCAGAGGGTCTCTTTTGTCCTTCGCTGAGTGTACCATACATCAAAGGAGTCACAGACAGAATAGGGAAACTGATGAGGAAACACAACCTCCAAACGATCTACAGACCAACCAAGAAACTCCAAGAAATGCTACACTCAGCAAAGGACAAAAGAGATACTCTTACAGCTGCAGGAGTTTACCGCATGCCATGCAGATGTGGACAGGTTTACATAGGGACTACTAAATGCAGTGTGCAAACACGAATCAAGGAACATGAGAGACACTGCAGACTGGGCCAGCCAGAAAAATCAGAAGTAGCAGAACATGTTATAAACCAACCTGGACACAAAATGTTATTTAAAAACACCGAAATTCTGGACCAGGCCAAAAACTATTATGTCAGAATGCACAGAGAAGCTATTGCTTTGATGGTGAACCTATGACATGCGTGTCACCACTGATATGTGTAGCCGTCTGTGGTGACACGTGGCTAGGTTGCTCCCCCCCTTCCCCCCTTCCCCCCGCCCACAACCTCACCACCCTCCCTAAAGTGGCGATCAGGGCTTCAAAGCCCCGGTTGCCATTTTAGGGAGGCGGGGTGGGGAGGGAATGAAAGTGGTGGGCGGGGCTATGAAGCCCCAGTTGCCACTGGGAGGAGGCTTTGCAGCCAGCACTCTCCCTTCCAAAAGCTGCGAGGGGAGGGGCTAGAGAGGGGGAAATCCCTCCCATCCAGAAAAGCCCTCCCATCCAGCCAGTGATGCTCTACCCCCATGCAGCCTCTCTGGAAGAGAGGGGACTTCTCTGTGACTTCCCGTGGGGCTCCGTGGCTTCGAAGCCCGAGAGCCGCCTCGGAAAGGCCAGGGAAGGCAGCAGGCAGGCTGGCGGGCTGGCAGGAGGGGGTCTGCCCGGCCTCTCTCCAGCCTTCCCGAGGGGCTCCGTGGCTTCGAAGCCCGGGAGCTGCCTCCGAAAGGATGGGGAAGGCAGCGGACGGGCTGGTGGGCGGGTGGGAGGGAGTCTGCCCGACCTCTCTCCGGCCTTCCCGAGGGGTTCCGGGGCTTCAAAACCCTGGAGCTGCCTTGGAAATGCCAGGGAATGCAGCAGGCAGGCTGATGGGTGGGCGGGAATCTGCCTGGCCTCTCCCCAGCCTTCCCGAGGGGCTCTGGGGCTTCCAAGCCCCAGAGCTGCCTCAGAAATGCCGGGGAAGGCAGCAGGCGGGCGGGTGGGAGTCAATTGTGCTGCCCAGCCCCATTTCTTTGGCATCCTTGTTATTTTGTCATTATGTGTCTCTGCTGTAGCACTGCAGCAGCCAACACAAGTGCAGTTGTGCAGAGAGGAGTGAGCATGGGATGCAGCTGACTGCTGAGTGTCCCCAATAGGGCCAGCTACTGAAACATCTGCTCCATAGATGGCCAGGCCCCAGCTCTCCCTTGCTTACTGCTGCACTGAGAGGCGGGGATGAAAGGAAAGACAGCCAGAGAATTCTCAAGGCACCAAGAAAGAATTGTTACAAGTCTGCTGTTCCTTTTTCTTTTCACATGAGAAATCATTTCTCACCAAAGCCAGTGCTAACTTTAGACAGGTTGAGACAGCTGCTTCACACAGCTGATTTGGGGCGTCACAAAAAGGCAGCAAATTTGTGGTTATTTACTTTTATTAGAATCATAGAATCATAGAATTGTAGAGTCGGAAGAGACCACGAGGGCCATCCAGTCCAACCCCCTGCCACGCAGGAAATCTTGATCAAAGCATCCCCGACAGATGGCCATCCAGCCTCTGTTTAAAGACCTCCAAGGAAGGAGACCCCACCACGCTCTGAGGGAGTGTGTTCCACTGCCGAACAGCTCTTAGGCGAGTGGGTGGAAGTCTGCCCGGCCTCTCCCCAGCCTTCCTGAGGGGGCTCCAGGGCTTCAGCAACAAAAAAATCACTTAGGCAGGTCAGTTAAAGAATTCCCCCTCCCCCTCACTTATCTCATTTCACGGCACCCCACACAAGCTAAATAATATCAAGACCAACAAAAGAAACTGACTGATGGATGAACAAAGAAGTCACTAAACAGGTAAGTTAAATTATTAGTTTTTGGTTTATTAAATATAATTATATATAACAATTATACATTTATATTATTTAAACAGTAAATATTGCGAAATAATGTTTTTCCCTCAAAGTGACACACCACCCGAGTTATGCTCAGTTTTCTTCAAATTTTGACACACCAAGCTCAAAAGATTGCCCATCACTGAGCTATTGAAATCCACAAACACCTGGACAACTTCAACAGGAAAGAAGAAACCCTAAAAGTAAACAAAATCTGGCTGCCAGTCCTGAAAAACACTGAAATTAAAACTCAGCACTTGCAAATGAACTCCACCCAGGGACAAGGGGATTTCCAGCAGATAATGGCCCATCAACCAACCATTAGCCAAACAGACACTAATCATCCTTGCATTTTTATACCCAGAAACTAGCCATTCAATTACACAAATTTACATATACTCCCCAACAGGGGTTCACAATATATAAACTCCACACACACTCCTACCCAACCATTCTCTGAAGATGCCAGCCACAGATGCAGGCAAAACATCAAAAAGAAACTTTTCCAGAACATGGCCTCACAGCCTGGAAACAAACCAAGTAAAATGTATGGATGCCGGCCGTGAAAGCCTTCGACTTCGGCACTGTGTTTATTACTGACCATATCTGCTCATTCCTTGCCTAAGAAAACTCTATGAAATTTATGGGGTCACCATAAGTTGATAGGTGACTTGAAGGTAAATACACACACAATATAATTGTCAGCACTGAATAGCCTCAGCACAACCTCATGGTCTTTTATTGATTTACCTGTTGAAGCAACCAGGACTGTGTTTTCACAGCTAACTATAGTAATCAAATAGGGCTCTTCCCAGAGACATCAGATCTGTCTGTGGTAGCATGTTCCTTGGTTTATACTGTTCGTACTACTGTAAATACACTGTATGTAGTGTTTCCTTTGAAAGGTGTTCAGAAATTTCACCTGATACAAAATGCAGTGGCCAGACTGCTGACCAGGGTGAGATAGAAGGAGCATCTATAGAGGGATATACATTAAAGAAACAAATTCCGCCACCTGCTGTTATGCCATATCTGCTTGTCACCTCTCACAGTGTCTTACCAGCCAATGTTGAACTCAACATGAGCGTCAAAAAAACCAACAACTGGAGACGTTGCAGCTTTCCAGCCTTGGATTCTGGCTCGGATCAGCCCTTCTCGTTTGTTATTGCGAACTATTTTCACCAGACCTGGGTATCTCTTGTGGACATACTGGTCCAAATTGAACTTCAACTCAACTGTAAAAAGCAAAGAGAGAAAAGGGTTTGAATGGAATTAGACACATCTATGGAATGATGGCCTGAAGGTGAGAAATTTAATCATACTGATTTAATGACTAAAAGCACCTTGCCCCCAGGAATAAAAAATATTTGGAAAAAACCACATAATTTAATATAGTCTTTGGGCTGGTCTACATTAGGAAAAATAAAGGACATACCACACATTATTAGCACTTTTCAGCAGCATTCTATTGTATTCATGGTGTTTTTTCAAAGACAATTGGCTGCGAAGAGTTCCACACTGTTCACACTGCATGCGTGGGGAAGGGGTGATTGGGAGAGACTCTTGGTGGAAGGCAAGACCCCGGCAGCGCCCAGAGACAATGTGGAGGGTGGTGAGGAAGAGGAGGAGAGAGCCACCTGCCCTCCACCCATCCTGGCAGTGGCGGTGGTGACCTCCGATCCCAGCTGCAATCCAAAGGAGGATCTGACCATCCAGCTGCTGGGAAAATGAAGAGAAGGGTCTCTGCCCTCCATTCTGGCTTCATCTTGCCTTCCCGAAGGAGCAGCCCAGCCCGATTGCAGCCAGGATTGGAGGTCACCACTGCCACTGCCGCCAGGATGGGTGGAGGGTGGGAGACTCTCTCCTCCTCTTCCTTGCTGCCCTTCACGTTGTCTCCCAGCCGCAGCCGGGTTTTGACAGTAAAAAAATTAAAATAAAAAATACACAGTTGCCAGCACTTATGAGTGCTTCATGGCAAGCGTGTGTCTGCACACCTCCAACCAATCACATCATTGGTTGGTTCTGCCCCCTCCAGACTGCTCTGCAATTCGCGCAGCTGTTCAAACCATCAGGAATGTACATTTCCACTGGTCTTTTTCGGGGAAGTTCTCAAAGTCTGTAACTACAGACTTTTTGCGGATTTTGGCCCACCTCATTCCAAATACCATGATTCAACACAGTATCTCATTAGAACACAAGGGACAGGCCCTTTATTACATTTGATTGTGCTATTTCAGTAAGCATCCTAAAAGTAAATGGGTTGGGACACTGGAACTCTATAAATAAAATACTTGTATTGTTTAAAATGAATTATAACAAACAATGAAAACTGGTGCATTTTTTATGGGGCATTGTAGTAATTAATGGCTTTTTCTGCAATTCCTCCCATGATCTGGAACTCCATATGCACTACTGAACTAATTTCCACAAGTTCTTTGTGTTTCAATGCAATGTAAATACTACTTGCATGGCTCAGTAGCTGAGCACTTGCTTTGCAGATACAAGGTTCCAGGTTCAATCCCTGAGATCTCAAAGTAAAGATTAAAAAAAAAAAATCTGGCTGAGACCCTGCACAGCTATTCCTAGTCCATGTCAACAATATTGTGATAGATGGGCCAAAGGTCAGTATAAAGCAGCTTCCTATGTTTTCCTCTGTTCCTATGTATTCATTCTTTTGTGTATTCATAATCTTTTCCTTCTAAAATTTCTTCTATTTTTTAAAAAATATAAATTATTTATCTAACAACCAATGGCACAACCTTTCCATGGTGGTGGGATTTTGTGCTCCTGTGAGGCAAGAGGCTATGCTGATAGCAGCAGTGCTGCTGGTAGGGTGTCCCATGTCAGACAGGCTTTTGCTGAGGAATTAGACTAAATGTGCCAAACAGCTACTGGGCAACTAGTGGAGGGTAACACTGGTGGAGGATGTCTCAGAGACAATGGCAGTGGCACCACAGCTAATACTTGTTAGTACTGTACAGAAGGAGGGACAGTAAACCCCCTTTGATTGTCTTTTACCATTAAAATCAAACTATGAGACAATCCAAAATGAAACAAGAGACAGTGTGAGAAGATTATACTCCCAGGCCAGATGGCACTCAATAAGTTTTTGGGGAAGAGCAGAGGAGAAGTCCTCATAATTCTGTTGCTAATTATGCAACTTGACTGAAGCCAAAAAGACATTCAGCTGTTGACGTACACAGAGGTAAAAGGAAAGTCTGAAGCTGCACAACACATATTATAGGAACATGGAATGTGAGAGGCATGAATCAGGGAAGCTAGACATAATAAAACAAGAAATGGAACACATGAACATTGCACTACATGGGGTGAGGACAGGCATGGGACATTTCGACTCAGACAATTATATGGTGTTTTACTCAGGAAATGAAAATCTAAGAAGGTGGCATTAATAGTTAGGAGAGATTTGGCAAAAGCAGTCAAAGGTACTATATTCATATCTTATTGAGTCTTACTGAATCATATCAGTAAGACTTCAGGGAAAACCCATCAGTATAACCATAATCCTAGATTATGCTCCAACTTCAGAGGCAGAAGAAACTGAAAGATTCTATGCTGGAGTCCAGGAGGAAATTGATCACATACCAAAACAGGACTCCTTGTTAATTTGTCAGGTGTTGGTACTAACCAGCATGCCTGCCATGAGATTTATCATGTGGGTGTGTAGTAGTATAGTGGATTTGGGGAACACATATCTACCCTGCTTGTTATTGCATTCCTAGCTGTTAGTCTAGCTGTGGCATGCCAAGGTCAGTGTGTGTGGGGAAAGGTCAGTGGGTTGAAATGCATCTGAGAAAAAGGAATGTTTTGCTGAATTAACAAATAAGATTACAGCCTGCCAAAACATTTGAACTTGCTATGCCTTAAGTACATTGTGCTAATAAGGACTGGTCAGCCCTGATAATGAAAGTCAGTGGATGAGGTTTGCTGCAGTTTATAGGTGATTGAAATGCAAAAGTAGGAAACAGAGCAGATTCAAAGACTATAGGAAATTTTGGCCTTGGATCAAGAAATAAAGCAGGAGAGTGACAGACTGAATTTTGTGAAACCAGCAGTTTGTTTATTGCACACACAGATTTCAATCAGCCAAAGAGGCAACTGTATATATGGATATCACCTGGTGGCCAATCTCTCTCTCTCTCTCTCTCTCTCTCTCTCTCTCTCTCTCTCTGGCTTTTCTTCGCAAACAAAGATTCAGGAAGGACTCATCCCGCATTTTCTGCAAGGGCGCTGATGACTAAAAAGGCCAATCCGAGATAGACAAGTCCGGTTGCAGAAAGCACAGCAGAAGGTTTCCTCGGGTGATGTTACCGGATTGTGATTCTTTCTGCGTTGGCATTTCTCTTCAAGACTTGTTCGGCATGAGTTCTAAAATAAGGCTGCAGCATTGTGGATACTGTGTCTCCATGCCTCCTGATGTGAGGCCAGGGCGGACCATTGTTGGTGATCAATTTGTCTGAGCCTGAGATGTTGTTTCAGGGAGTCCTTGTATCGCTTTTTTGGAGCGCCCCTCTTATGCTGACCCATGGCGAGTTCACCGTAGAGTACTATTTTGGGGAGGCGATGGTCCTCCATCCTAGACACATGCCCTGCCCAGCGCAGCTGTGTTCTCAATATCATGGCCTCCATGCTGGTGATCCCTGCTTGCTCAAGGACAGCAACATTCGTCACATGGTCAGTCCAGTGTATATTTAGGATTGTGCGTAAACAGCGCTGGTGGAAGCGTTCGAGGAGTCATACGTGGTCACGAGAGGTGACCCATGTTTCAGATCCATAAAGGAGAATAGACAGTAATGGCTCTATACACACTGATTTTTGTGTTTCGCCTCAGGTGTTTATTACTCCAGACTCTTTTGTGAAGTCTTCCAAATGCGCTATGTGCCTTTGCTAATCTGTGATCGATCTCTTTGTCATTCTTGGCATCTGAGGAGATGATGCTTCCCAGGTAGGTGAACTGCTGAATGGACTTAAGCACAGAATTGCCAACGGCAATGTGGGGATGGTGGTGTTCGTCCTGTGGTGCAGGCTGGTAAAGAACTTCTGTTTTCTTCAGGTTGACTTCCAGCCCAAAGAGCTCTGCAGCTGTTGCGAATCAGGATGTTAGGCGCTGCAGAGCTGCTTCTGTGTGGGCAACAAGGGCAGCATTGTCAGCGAAGAGCAGCTCACGGACTAGATAGTTTAGAGTCTTAGTGCGAGCCCTCAGACGGCTTAAGTTAAACAAGCTACCATCAGTACGGTAACGTATATAGATGCCGTCGTCCTCTTCGAGCTCTGCCGTAGCCCTTTGGAGCATCATGCTGAAGAAGATTGTAAATAAAGTTGGCGCAATATAACTACATAATTGGAAGCAGAAGATATAGAAGCTCCATTCTCTCAGAAATAACAAGACCAGGAGCACATTATGTCACAGAGCATGAACTACTAATATCAAACATTAAAGCTTTAGGAGAGGACTATGGATGAACAGACAATGTTAACCATAACTGGGCAACCCAGAGCCCATGTAGATGGTCTGGAAAAATAATCTGAAATTTCTTAGTGGAAACAGTTCAGAGTGGTCTAGAAGATAATGCCAGAAATGAAATAACTCTGCAAGGGAACATTGCTTCAGGTGGCAGAGTTCAAAGACAACCAGTGTGCAGAATCTGTGAACATCAATGGTCTACCAAAAGAATGTCTGTACAACTCAGCCACATAAACTGGCATTCCCATACCATGAGGACAGTCATCAAATGTACGCCATTGGTCACCAGTATTCAGAGAGAGGACACCACTTCCATAGATCTGACAGCTCCTAGGACTATCAGGCAAGAGCTGCTTATATGGAAAGATGCTATGATACTAAAGAAGACTTACTGGAAATACCAATCATGCATACTGTACTTTGTTAAATCAATTGCGCTGTTTGAAGTACCTGTAGAGTTCTGCATGGGTTATGCATGTGAATTGCAACTGTCATAATGAGGATTTGAGGGAATGTTTAGAGTTTACGTACAATTGACAAGTGTTTATGATGTCTAATTTATACAATTTTAATATTTAACATAACAAACATGGTAAGTTATTCATAAGAGAATGGTAGTTTGGTAAATTTTAAAGAGGTAGTTTAGAAAATGGAGATGCTTGTATTAGATGATATAAATTATTAATGTGCTATATTTTTAAGTGATGTAAAAAAGTAAAGTAAATGTAAAGTAAAATGAAATGTTGAAAACTTTAGTGTAACTGCTTTGTGGAGAAGTTAAAGTTACTTTGACAAATGTAATATGTAATATAACATTGTAAAATTACAGGTAAATACAGTAATAAAGAGCCAGTTGAAGTTCTTTGTGAAAATGAATGCAAAAAGAGGAACACAACTCAGTGGAATGAAGAAAGCTGATCCAGTCAGTTATCTACTGCTGGTGGCCTCCAAGTAGTTTGGACTGCAACATACATAATCAACAGGAGAGTTGCAGTCCAAAATCATCTGAAGGCCACCAGCTTGCTGTACCAATACTGCTGACAGACTGCAGAAATAATGCAGTTTGACACTACTTTAACTGTCATGGCTCAGTGCTATGGAATTCTGGGATTTGTAGTTTTGTGAATGTTTTGTGCCTTCTCTGTCAGAGAGCTCTGGTACCACAACAAACTACAAATCCCAGGATTCCATAGCAATGAGCCATGGCAGTTAAAGCAGTGTCAAACTGCATTATTTCTGTATTGTGGCAGAAGCCCAAGTTTACAAGTGGCTGTGGTTCTTAAGATTTTTAGACAAGAGTTTCTTCTAGCCCAGGGGTGGGGAATGTGTTATTGTTGCTATTGCTGAGGGATGCTGGGAGTTGCATTATAACAAAATTTGGAAGACCATGACTTCCCCATTCCTGATCCAGCCTTACATGGCATGGTGATATCAGGGAGAAAATGGAACCTTTTGCCTACAAAGCACATATTCTACCATGGAGCTACAGTTCTTTCCACGTGGTGAGCATATGATTTGGACACCGTCTTCACATAGGGAAAACAAATACAGCCCTTAAGATAGATCTGAATTTTACCCCCATTAACAGTTTTCTGCCGTTACAGACAAACAAGCAGACACAAATAAGAAGCAGAAAAATAAACAGGTGTTATGAATGTTCACCATTGTCACTGTTGTCGTCCACCAGAATAATCTCCTTGAGCAAGTGGGATGGAGTGTGATTCACAACACTGTGTACTGAGCGCAAGATGACAGAAAGAGCTTCATTTACAAATATAAAGACCACTGAGATCTGAGAGAGGTCATTGGGATAGGACATCTGTTTGCACCTGGAGAGAACAAAGAGAGAAGTAAGACCCACTGAGCATTCAACAGGAGGAACCAATTAACTTGTCATATACCTTTCCTTGAGTAAATGGATGCGCCCAATTTTCATGGCTAGTTTGCTAAGGTTGTAAAGAACATTTGCAAACTTTGTCTCAGTTTTCTAGTCTCCAGCCTAAATATACCCAGGTCCCTAAGTTATTTATCATAAGGCCTGGTTTCCAGAACTTTGATCATCTTGGTTGCTCTCCTCTAGACATGTTCCAGCTTGTCAATAACATTCTTGAATTGTGGTGCCCAGAACTGAAAACAGTATTCCAATTGAGGTTTGACCAAAACAGAATAGAGTGGCACACTACACCAGAAGTTGTGTTAAAACTGCTCCAGCAGAAGAGAGACTACAAAAAAATTGCTGGTGTGCAAGAAACCCCCCCCCCATGAAGAATGATTTGACACAGCTTATTCAGGCAGTCAAATCCAATAACACAACTTTATTTTGGCATACCGTATTACATCGAGCTCCCAAAGTAATGTACCAGTTACAGTGGACTGCCACATCCTCTTGGGGATCTGAGAGGATCCCTTTCAAGCACTTTATAAGGACACCTAATGTGAATGTGCTAGCCAAAATAGAGAATCTCCTAAGGTGGACACCAGTGACAGTGTCAGGGATCAAGAACCCTGTAGCTCAGCTGAGAATGGGGAAGGCTCAGGGGGAAGACTTAATAACCTCAGCGTCATCTCACCAATGCCACTGTTACTGAGAAGGACATCAAGATGCACTCTTGTTCAATTTTTACATCAACAACATGGTGGATCATCTTGACAACATAAACTTCCATCCTCCAAAACTAGAGAGAAGGCATATCTCAGCTCTGCTTTATGCAGATGATGCAGTAGTACTTTCAAGAACACCCTTTGGCCTAAAAAGAGCACTAAGAGCATTAACACAGTACTGCAGAGGATCAGTTAGCTCTCAACTACCAAAAAACCAAAATCTAGCAAAACTAGAAGTACCTAAATATCAGAGAGCCTTTACCTTGGCATTATGTCATGCCCTCTCCTCAGCTGTCCTTGAAGGCAGATACAAGAAGATCCCCTTCTCAGACAGACTATGCCCCTGTGCCTCTGGTCAAATAGAAACAACAGAGCATGTCTTACTCCAGTGCTCATACTACAGGGACATCCACCTTAGTTTCATTTCACCCCTATTGCATAAATACCAAGGACACACTGGACAGTTCTACAATTCTCTGTTATTTTTAGATATTAATCCTGATACAACATATAATGTTTCCAGATTCTGTGCAGGTGCAGTTAAAATTCGTCAGGCATTGACCGATGCAGTAGACAAATACCAGTCCTGCCTTGTCATACTGGAGCTCTCCAACCTGAAAGGAAGTTGTATATCATGTTTTTAATCTGTGTTTTTACCTTTTTTATATACTGTACCCCTTTTTACCTGTGCTGGTCTATGACTGTAATGAAGATTCTATTCTATTCTAGAGTGGCACTATTAATTCCCTTGATCTATTAAAGACACTAGGATGCAGCCTAGAATTACATTGACTTTTTTGGCTTTCGCATCACAATGTTGACTCATGTTTAGCCTGTGTTTTACTAAAACCTGTAGATCCTTTCCACTTATACCGTTTTCAAGCCAGGTGTCACCCATCCTATATTTGTGCATTCCATTTTTGATACTTATGTGTAGTACATTACATATATGTAACTGATGAAATTCATAGGTCTCTGAAGTGTGAGTGATACAATGTTACAGTTAGGTGGGTCTGCAAGTAGACAGACAAAACTCAGAGAGTGCTCACCAATGGTTGTTCTTCATCCTGGAGAGAAGTGTGGTACCTCAGGGTTCTGTCTGGGGCCCAATGTTGTTCAACAGCTTTATACATGACTTAGATTATGGAAAAGAAGATATGCTTATCAAATGTGCTGTTGCCTGGCACACATGGGGAGGCATGGCCTTTGACCCAGCTCTTCATGTTGCCGTTATCTCTCCCCCTTCCTTTCACCTCTCCCCTCCTCCAGCACTTGTGACTGACAGACAGCGGCTGAGGCACTGCAAAGACGATGACAAAGAATTGCCATTGCTGCTGCCACCTTTCAACCATTGCCAGCGAGCTGTTCTTTGAGGCGGCCCCAACAGGGAGGAGGCAGCACAGCCACCCCTCACAGCACCACCAGCTTTGTTTTATCTTTTTCTTGCCTCAGGCCAGCTCTTTGCAAAGCCTGGCAGTGGCAGGGGGTTCCAGGTTCCTCAGCCACCTCCCCCCAACCCCCAGCCCCCAATGACTGTGGCAACTAGCTATCCCAGCCCGAAGATTCGGCTGCCTTTTCCCTTAAGCGGCCACTGGATTATTTCATTTTTTCCTCTTTTAATTATTGTACGTTTTAAATCTGTTTAATTTAATATTGTTTTAAGGGGTGGGTGGGTTAGGGTATTAATGTAATTATGGGATTTTTATGATGTAAGCCACCCCAATTGCGTTGCAGAGGAGTGGGATAGAAATAAATTATTATTATTATTATTATTATTGTTATTAAACTGTGGTGGCACCAAAAATGAATTTGAGTTCAGGTTCATCTTCGGGGAGGATGGGCAGCAACCAGGACCAGGGCCGCCGCCGCCCTCGTCGATGCTGCCACCAATGCCAATGGTGCTTGGGCCTTCCGCCGCTGCCTCAGCAGCGGATTTTGAACCTGACAATTATGCATCTGTGTGCATCTTCAATGTAGACCACTCATCATCTGTAAACCATCCTATTGTATCCCCTTTCATGGATTTCAGTCACACCCTTCTCCTTTGTCTTCTTCTAATAGACTGCAAGGTCATAAAAGCTATGAAGGAACCCGTGAAGTCTCAGAATCTAAATACAGTCCACTTGGTGGTCCTAAGTCTTTTGAATGTCCTAGTATTCAAATTACATCTACCTCTCCTGTCATCAAGAGATAGAAGCCAGTGAAAATGAATTGCACACAAATGGCCTTCAAAATGAATATATGGAAAGGCGTTGAAGTATCTTCCTCTTGGCTATCTTACTATGACTATCTTACTGGGAATCATCCCTTAGCCTAAGTCCTGTTAGTAGCATTTCTTCTTAGAGCTGGTTCTCAGATGCCTCCTCTTGTGAGTCGATCTCTCATATTTATGATGATGCGGATTCAGAACTGAATGAAGCTGCTGCTCGATTTACCCTTGGCTCACCTTTGGCATCTCCTAGAGGTTCTCCAAGGGGCTGTCCAGTGGATGAACCTTGGCAACTATCTTATGGATATGGGCAAGTCTTATCACCTAGGCAATCACCATATCATTCTCCTAGGAATAGGATCACAGATGAAAATTGGCTTAGCCTTAGGCCAATGTCAAGACCATCTTCAAGACCTACCTTACCATGTGGGAAAAGGTAACATTATAGTGCTGAGTGCTAGTGCTTATCAAATTTGTAGATGACACCAAATTAGGAAGGGTGGCTAATATTGCAGAGGACAAGCCCAGAATTCAAAAGGATCTTAATGGATTGGAGTACAGGAATACTTGCTACACTAAATGAATTCAGGACTAAATGCATGCCAAAGTGCTAAAAGAATTTACAATGTAATCTTAGAGTACTGTTGATCATAGATTTTCCTTGGTTTTTTTCCAGGCTGTGAGACTGTGTTCTGGAAGAGTTTCTTTCTGATGTTTCACCTGCACCTGTGGCTGGCATTTTCAGAGAATGGATGGGTAGGAGTGTGTGTGGAGTTTATATATGGTGAACCCCTGTTGGGGAGTATATGTACATTTATGTAATTGAACGGTTAGTTTCTGGGTATAGAAATGTGAGGATAATTAGTGTCTGTTTGGCTAATGGTTGGTTGATGGGCCATTATCTGCTGGAAATCCCCATGTCCCTGGGTGGAATTCCTTTGTAAGTGTTGAGTTTTGATTCTATTGTTTTTCAAAAAAGAGACATAAAACAGGATTTAGACAGAATAGAGAAAAGACTGGATAAGATGTCAGTAAATATGAAAGAGATTAAAGAGGACGTTGAAAATGTCAAATCTAGAACTGAAAGTTTGGGAAAACAATCAGAGGAAAATACCAAAAAGTTGGAGAAAGAACAATACACAAATTTACTACAAGAGATAAGATATAGGGAAAAATGCATAAAGTTAAGAGGCCTGCCAGAAAAAAATAAATGAAAACTTACAAGAAAGGCTAATTCCAGCGTTAGCAGAGTACATTGAGGTGACTGAAGAATGTTTGGACCAGGAATTGGATAAACTTTTCAGAGCAAACTTGGCAATAGCAAAGGAAAGAAGACTTCCTAGGGACATTGTGATTTCATTTACGAGATAAAATTTAGGGATAAAATAATTCAGAAAAATTACACAGAAAAACTAGTAATTGATGGGAAAGAAATACAAATCTATAAAGATACCCCAATAGAGATTCTTAAACGGAGACAAGACTACAGACCTCTGACGCAAAAATTAATGAGAATGGGAGTGAATTACAGATGGGAGCGAATTGAGGGGGTCTCTTTCTCATATCGACAAAAAAGATATAAAATAAATACGATGGGAAGGGCAACAGAATTTTTGAGAAATATAAATGAAGAAGAACAAAGATATGAGGAAAGGAAGAGGAAAAATAAGAGTAAAAAGAAAGACAGTAGAGACCGAGCAAACGTAGCAGTGAGAGGGTACCCAAAATAAAAGACAGATAAAGAGGATGATGATGAAGAACAAGAGCTGGAAGAAGGGGCTGTTGAAGAAGATGACGGGAAAAAAGATAGGGTGGAAGGTGATGATGAGGGAGAGATGGAGGGAGAGCTATGAGAATGCTACTGAATATAAAATCATGGAATGTAAAAGGGCTAAACACAGTAAATAAAAGGAGAAAGGTCTACCACTTTTTAGAAAAGAGTAAAGCGGACATTATCTGCCTGCAAGAAGTAAGAATAAGACACAGGGACGGTGGATTTCTTAAAAATAATAAACTAGGTTATGAGTTCTCATCACTTTCACAGAAAAAGAAGAAGGGTGTGGTGATTTACGTGAACAAAAAATACGAGGCAAAACAGATTATTAACGACAACGAAGGGCACATGGTCGGAGTAGAAATTAAACTTACCAATATGAAAATATACTTGACAACACTTTACGCTCCTTTGGATAAAAAAGATAAATTCTATAGGAAGGTGCAATCAAAAATGGAAAAATTAGAAAAAGGAACAATAATTCTCACAGGTGACTTCAACGGTGTTTTAGATGGATCAGAATCTAAAAAGGAGAGTCAGGGAATACTTCCAAAAATATGCTTTGATATGATGGATGAGTTTAACTTGGTCGATCTCTGGACATCAAAGTATTATACGGAGAAAGGGTATACCTTTTATTCAGATGTATATAATATGATGTCCAGAACAGATATGTTTTGGGTAACTAAAGATCTGTTACCCAAAGTTAAATCTATGGAGATACTACCAAAAATCATCTCGGATCACAACCCGATAAAACTAGATTTAGTATTACCTAAGAAAGAATATATTTGGAGGTTAAAAGGAAGCATATTAAAAGAAGACGATTTTGTGCAGAAAATGAGAGATAGAATAAAATGTTTTTTTGAAGAAAACAAACTGGAAGACACTAAGATGAAAGTAATATGGGATGCATTCAAAGCAACCATTAGGGGTAGCTTCTTGCAGAAAGGTGAGGAAAATGCTAAGAAGTGGAGGAACAAAAATCAAGAGCTTCTGCAAAACTTAAAAGAAAAAGAAAAAAAACAAAGAGAAAAACCTCAGAACATTGCTTTACAAAAAGAAATAAAGTTACTGACAAGTAAGATCAACAAAAACATGATAGAAGAAATAGGATATAAACTAAGGAAAGTGAGACAAAGGTTTTTTGAACATGCCAATAAGACTGGACGATGGCTCTCCTATAGACTTAAAAAAGATATGGAAAGGAAAAATATTACAGAAATCAAGTCAGAAGGAAAATCCTTGACAGGACAAGAAGAGCTCAAAAATGTTTTTTATAAATTTTACTCTTCACTATACGGAGCACAAAATCAAGAAAGCGGATGGGAAGAGAGAATGGCAAAATATATAAAAGAAAACAAATATACAGTACTGTCAGAAGAACAAAGATCGAAGTTATCATGTCCATTTAATAAAGAGGAAGTGATAACGGTAATTAAAACTATGAAGAAAGGGAAAGCACCAGGCCCAGATGGCTTCACGGATGTTTTCTATAAAATGTTCGAAAACGAAGTAACACCATATCTCTTAAAGGTAATGAATTTAATTCACTCTGATGGGATGCTGGAGTCATGGAAGATGGCAAATATAATAGTGATACCAAAAGAAGGGAAAGAAAAACCGATGTGAAGAACTACCGACCGATTTCCCTCCTGAATGTGGATTACAAAATCTACACAACGGTAATAAAGAGTATAATACACGAAGACCAAAATGGTTTTCTCACCGGGAGATCACTGTCATGGAACATAAGAAATATCATAAACATAATAGAATTCTTGGAGAAAAATAATGAGAGAAAAGCAGCAATAATATTCACTGACGCCGAAAAGGCGTTCGATAACGTAAACTGGAAATGCCTAATACAGATGATAGAAGAGTTAGGATTTGGACAATTCATAACAGCTAATGTAGAGAAGATATATGCAGACCAAAAAGCATATATCTTAGTAAACGGGGGGAAAACATCAATAGTGTGAATCCAAAAGGGAACAAGACAAGGTTGCCCCTTATCACCGCTGTTATTTATTACAGTTTTAGAACTGCTAATGAATAAAATCAGAAAAGAAAAAGATATACAAGGATTAAAGATCAAGAACCAAACATATAAAATAATGGGATTTGCAGATGATTTAGCTATAACACTGGAAGATCTGATAGAGAATGTAACTAAATTGATGGAAGTTATAACAGAGTTTAGAGAATATGCTGGTTTCAAGATTAACAAAGATAAAACGATAATTCTTGTTAAAAATATTTTGAAAGGAGAGGAAGAAAAATTAAGAATAAGATCAGAGTGTAAAATAGAAAAGAAAACAAAGTACTTAGGAATTTGGATCTCAAATAGAAATTTAGACTTGTATGAGAATAACTACATGAAAACTTGGAAATCGACAAAAGAAGACATAGCGAAATGGCAAAAACTAAATTTATCCCTATTAGGGAGAATAGCCACAATAAAAATGTCTATTCTCCCAAAGATGATGTTCTTATTCCAGAATTTACCAATTCTAGCAAACAAAAAACCTTTCAAGCTGTGGAAAAAGGATCTAAGTGAATTTATTTGGAATGGTCGAAGACCTAGAATAAAATGGCAAACTTTAACTGAAAGGACAGAAAGAGGAGGGACGAGTCTACCTGATTTTTCTCTATATTACAGAGCATGCAGTCTCGTCTGGATAG
Source organism: Gambelia wislizenii (assembly GCA_030847615.1). Taxonomy (NCBI): domain Eukaryota; kingdom Metazoa; phylum Chordata; class Lepidosauria; order Squamata; family Crotaphytidae; genus Gambelia; species Gambelia wislizenii. The sequence continues at coordinate 11,788,181 of JAUMIR010000013.1, read as the reverse complement.
CTAAACGGATTGAATTAACAGACATAAAATTGCTAACACTGGAAGGCACTGGGCTAAGATTAGGATGGCATGCCTACTTGGGATTTGACAAAGCCAAGATACATAGAGACTTTAATAGTCATATTATTAGAAAAGCTCTTTTGAAACAATGGCAAACAATCAAATGGCAATACTATCCTAAACTACCACGATGGATATCTTCCCAGGAGGTCTTTTTCAGCAGATGGGGAAAAAGAGAGGAAACGGAAAGATGGATAACATACAAGGATCTGTGTATAAGGAATGAAGAAAATGCTATTGTTATAAAATCGAAAGAGGATATGGTGAAAGATGGATGGAAACTGAACTGGCTCTCGTATCAACAATTGTATAACAGATTTAAACAGGATAGAGAAGATCTTGGCTTTATGGAAGAAGAAACGGATATAGATAAAATAATAATAGATAATAATAATAAGAAAATAACAAAAGTATACAATAATCTTCTACTAAGAGATCAGGAAAAAGAAACAACTAGGGAGGCAATGATCAGATGGGCAAGAGATTTTGGGGAAATAATAGAGATGGATGAATGGGAAAATGCATGGAGGAAAACAAAAGCCTTCACGGCTTGCCATACTCTAAAGGAAAACTATCTAAAAATAAGCAATAGATGGTATCTCACTCCGGAGAGGTTGAGTCAAATTTGTGGTACAAAAGAGACAGACTGCTAGAAATGTGGAAAAGAAAACAGCTCGTTAATCCACATGTGGTGGCACTGCCCATTTATTAAAAAGTACTGGAGTAAGATTCATAACATTATACAGACAGCATTTAAAATACAATTTCCCTTTAATCCTAAATTATATCTGTTGAACATCACGGCAATATTGAAAAGACAGGATGAAAGAAAACATTGGAGAATACTGTTATACTTATGTACAGCGGCACGTATGAACTTGGCCGCAAAATGGAAGAATAGAGATCCACCTCAAATCGAGGAGCGGTTGGATAAGATATGGGAAATGAAAGATAATGATAAATTAACATATATATTGAACAAAAAAAATCTGATAAAGCAAAATTGGAAATGGAATGGTCACCAATAATAGAATATTATAAGAAACGAAGAAATATTAATGTTGATATCTAAACAACTCAGAAAGAAAATAGAGGGAAGCTGGCAATGAAAGAGAAATGAAAGAAGTTTAAAGGATGATTTGCAATTAGAGGAAATGAAACGATAAGAGAAAGGAGGGGGAAATATAATAACTTTATTATGAATGGAAACAGGAAGAGAATTCAAATGTAGAAAATGGGAAAACTCCTTGGGTTATTTGTACGGAGGAAGTCATTTTTCTTTTATCTTTAGATTGATTAATGTAATTATAGAAATGGAAGATAAACTATGTAAGAAAGAACGCATGTTATTGTATATAATGCTTTTATAAAAATAATAATAATAATAATAATAATAATATAATAATAATAATAATAATAAAAAAGATCTTCAAAGCCTTGCAGGTTTGTATGGGGAGATATGGTCTTTCAGATAATCTGGACGCAAGCTGTATAGGGCTTTATAGATCATAACCAGCACTTTGAATTGTGCCTGGAAACGAACTGGTAGTCAGTGAAGCTGTTTTAGTAAGGGAATTGTATGCTCCTTATAACTGGTTCCAGTCAGCATTCTGGCTGCAGCATTCTGGACTCACTGAAGTTTCCAAACAGTTTCCAAAGGCAGCCCCACATAGATTGTGTTACAGTAGTCCAAATGGGATGTAATTTTGATGGAGGGGAAACAAAGTATTTTGGCATGCGTGGGTTGTGTGTATGGCATCAAGATCTTGGACCGTTGTACAAGACAGGCGATCTTAACACATCAAGTCAACCTGATGAGGATTCACCAGGGTACACAAATAGCAATAGCAATAGCATTGATATTTCTATACCACTTATCAGTGCCAAAGCACTCCCTAAGTGGTTTTACCACTTAGGGGGGAAGGGATTTTGAGTTGTTTTATGTATTTTACTGTATTTTACTGTGTTTTATGTATTTTACTGTTGTAAGCCGCCCTGATTGTTCGCAGAGGGGCGGGATATAAATAATGTATTATTATTATTATTATTATTATTATTATTATTACAATATGTTAGCTAATTGCCCCCAACAAGCTGGGTACTAATTTTACCAGTCTATGGAAGGGTGGAAGACTGAGTCAACCTTGGAGCCCTCTGGGATTGAACTCATAATGTTGTGGCTGCAGTACTGGCATTTAACCACTGTGCCACAAGGGCACAAAGTGATCTCATATCCAGCAAAGGAATGAAGCATGGCACATTCGCCATAGTTTCCACAAAATGTCTCTGCACAGAACTACAGTATTCCCTTTGTGTAGCTAAGTACACACACACTGCAAACCCTAAAGGACAGGTGGATTGGTTACAAAGATTCAAACAACCTATCTAATGTTATTATCTTTAATAGCTCATGTAACAAGGTGACACGTATTGCCGTTTCAAATTTTATGCATTTACAGAAAGACATAAAAGTCAGTCTGTATTCTATTGGTCATACCAGGTACAAAAGACCCATTGGATCAACTGTTGAATGATGACTCAACACATATGTAAATCGCATTGATTCAGTGGCTCTACTCTAGTTGGGACTATCAATAGGATTCAAGCAAGAGTTTTGAAAATGCACGGTATCTCTGAGACTGATCAAAACAAACAAACAGATTATTTCATTTACTGTGTGAGGATAAACTGCAAAATTGCTTTCCTATTTCTGTCCCACCTAAACTTCAATCTTATGCATGCTTGCTAGTCTTGTGCAAAATTTTCTTCTGGTGAACAGAAGTAGGACTGTGGACTTTGTTTTAGAGAGATGAGTTCAATATACCATAATGATTAAAGTGTGTAAAAGAAGGAGCAATGTGGTCTGAAATCACCTGTAACCTGAGAACTTGCTCCATCCTGACACATACTATTGGTACTGTTTTATCCTACCTTCCTATAAGGCAGGGGTGGACAGCTGAGGAGAGTGCAGAGTCCACCCCTTGCCATTTTTCACCCTACCTGCTCCTCTGCAAACTCACATCCATCTTTTGCTCAAAAACAGAAGTGGCTGGAAGATTACTTCTGATTTTGAAAAAGAGAGAGGCTATTTTGGTACCCGCAAAGGTGCATCTCCTGAATGGCCCTAAAATGGGGAATCAAGTCCCCTGGATGCTTCTGTAGGGACAAGTCTCCATTTTGGAACTTACTTTGTTGACGGGGGGTTCAGGGCCTGAGAACACGTGGGATTCCCTGAAGATCTTAGGACTCTTACAGGTTCATATGGGGATAGGCCATTTTGATAGGCCTAACAAAAGTATGGTCACAATATGAACTTTGGAATTTGTTTTATGGTCAATATGACTATCCCTGCATTTGTAAAAATTCAAATAAGTGATTGCCTCTTTCCACACAAGCCATCCTTGTATTGGGGTGAGGTGTCAGATACAGTGTATAAAAGAAGTAAATGTGACTTTTTTTTACTCTTACACCATGTTGTGCAAGTGGGATTCAAGCAATTTAGTCAAGAAAGATGAGAAATCCACTACTCTGTACTGATGGACTGTTTCCAAGGATGTCATTGTGCTAGAGCAAGATCCAACGTGTTAGTTGCACATTTTCAGAGTTATCACAAGTGTAGTATACAATAGTTTTTCTTGTGCAAGCAGTCATGCAAAGAGCCATAAGATGTTGTGGAGTTGGAGCCGAAGAACATTGGGCGGATGGCACGATACCCACCCTGAGTTAGGAATAAAAAAAAAAAGACTCACTGGAAAAAGGCTTTATTTTTGTTGGGGGGGGGGGCTTAAGTTCTTAAATATGTTCTTGAATAAGTTTCTTGTAAATGTCAGCCATAATGAGTAGTAATGACTGAGTCAAAGTCCACATGGACTGTAATGGTACAAGCTTTCAAGCACATATAAGAGGGGAAAAACCATATCAGCAATGCTCAATTTGGTTGTATTAAACCTGGTAACACAAAACGACTAAGCAACAGCTGCACCAATCTGCTGTGCTCTTTTCTGTTCCCATCAACACCTGTTGAACGCTGAAGGCTCATGTTGTTGCATTGTCACACTGACCTGCTCAGCATCATTTGGAACTGTCTGAACTGTTGTCATATCATCATTTTTAGCAGGGTGGTATCATGGCAGTTTGGCAGTAAAAATAGCGTAATCCTGAAAATTTCCTCCATATTTTCAACCCTTCTAATTTTATTTGTTATTTTAATGTTGTATTTGTTTATTTGTTAACTAATTACATTTATATCCTCCCTTTCCTCAAATGAGTTCAAGGCAACTATAGCACATGCTGCTACTCATCACGATATCTGTACAACAGCCAGGCTTGGAAAAACTGATTGGCCTAAGATCACATAGTGGTTCATGGGGATGTGAACCTGGGTCTCCTGAATCCTAGTACAACCATTGTGTCATGCTGGCTTGACAGAAAATACACTTAGCCCCCCCCCCCCAACACACACACACACAGAGAGAGAGAGAGAGAGAGAGAGAGAGAATATTTGGCCATCTGGGGAAGTATGGGAGTATAACAAGCCATGCAATGGTCATGCTGCTTTTAGTCTTTGTCTTTCTTGGTGCAGTAGCAGACAGGAATAAAGGTGTGAGGGAAATGGGCATTTTCTAGGCTTATCTACCCAAGCCAAGATACGCCAGCTCCCCACCAGCATATCTCAGCTGCAGATCAGGCCCATTCTGCTTCTGTTACCTGGATGAAACAGGCTGGAGTCCCAACAGAATGCCAGTCTGTTGCTGCGGCCACCACCACCACCACTACCGTTTTTCTTGCTATGCTAGGTCCAGGAAGCCAGCCCACACCAAATGTTACAAGGCCCCCTGTATTCAACCAGCCTTGGTCACATGCTGTAGGCCTGCTGCCCAGACCTGGGAGAGTAAGGGAGACCAGCAGCTATAGTGAGAGGCCGGCCTGCAGGGACAGGCTCCCACAGACTTGTGGGGCCTGATCCATTTCTTTCCAGTGGAAACAGAATAAACCAGGTATTTTTTAAACTGCTGTATTGGGTCCTACCCTGGCTTGCCCCGTCTGAACCCTGTTTCTGCTCCGGGGGGTCATAAGGACTGCCCAGGGGCAGAACAGGGCAAATGCCCTGCATCCTTTGGACTGAAGGGCTTTTAGACAGGGGCAAAACAGGGTAAATAGCTTGTGTAGATAAGCCCTCTGTTTCTTGGGCTTCCCTGGAAGTTTAATCCTGATGCATATGCTTAAAACGATATTACTTAAAATCTTATCCTAAGAGGTGGGGTGTGCTTTAGAGTTCCACCAGTGATGCCAAAATCTCCTTTAATGTTTGGGGGAATTATTAGCTGAAAAGGAGGCCTGCGAGAGGAGGATAACTTTGGGGAACTTTTCAGCTATGTATACCAGTACTAACTGTAGAGACCACTCCAGTTAAAGTCAAAGTATTTTATTAGAATTAACACAGGGGATACACTAACATACAAGGACATAACACTCTTAAGAATCATACCAGGCTATTGGAAAGTAAGGAATGAAGGGCTGGATAGAGAAAATCCAGGGGTGGAAGGGTGATAGTTACCAGTCTTGGAGAAAGAGGTTCATGCAGCAGAGGGACTCAGGCAGCATCTGAGAGTGGCAGAATGGGGCGTCTGTCAGTCTGTGGCACACTTTAGGGGTCTAATAGTTATACCTTGTTCTGTGCCTTGGAGGGGCAAATTTGGTAATAACAAAGCTTCACTGACTCTCCCACAGAACAGACAAAGTGAATTAATCTCAACAGATTGCTTTAGTTCTGGAAAGACAAAACATTGACGGTGTTGCAGCAACCTCTTAATGTTTGGCCAGGTAGGGGGCACAGGAGAGATTTCTGAAAGGTATAGGCTGAGGGAAGGTCAGTCGTTTGCATGATTGAATTATTGCTTGAAACACCCAAGGCTGGAAGAAAGGATTAGCACATACCCCTTAATGACTGGGTTGTTAGCATAAACCCATTACTGTGGGGGCTTTCCACATAATATTAACTTGGGCTTTCCCACCATTATATTTCTAGACACATTCTTCCAGGTCATTGTGACCTTTGGCTGCATAACCTCCCAGCCAAAGAGACTCTGACAGGTGTCTAATATGTCCAGTTATGGATCTCATGGGGAAGGGGTAGTAGGGCATGCTAACAAAAGAAAACAAGCATCTGGAAGAAGGAATAGTGCTTGAACAACCCACAGTTGTGATTACTGTCTGCGAAGATGCAGTATAGGGGAGGGGGGATTGGTCACATTTGAACATCACAGAGGCTTTCAGAGCAAGCGATAAGATCACTCAATTTTACATTTCTATCCAATTTCAGTTGCCTTGTTCTTTTTCCTCATTCTTCTCCTCATATCCCAAGGGTCTTGCTAATAATCAAGATCTATGTTGCACACTTTTGCAGTACAATTAAACTTGCTTAATTAGAAAAAACTAGCTAGGGCTAAATAAAGGGGAACCAATAATGTTTCTAAAAGGAAAAGCAAGAGAGGTGGGCAGAGAGGGAGAAAGAAAAAGAAAGAGGAAAAATTGGGATGGAATTAAAATGAGCTAAAACTAATACTATGCATTAAACATTACTGCATTAGCCATAAAGCCATGTGAAGCCCTGCCAGCTGAGGTCTTTGGCCCATGTTCATATCTTGTAGGTTAAATACCAGGGGCTTGTCTAGACAGGAGATATATCCTGTCTTGCCCCCATCTTAGAGCCCTGCAGTCCTGACGAAATATGGCATTTGCCCTGTTCTGCCCCTGGGCAGACTTCTCTTACTCTCAGGGCAGAGAAGGGTATAAGATGGGGGGGGGGGAGGTGGGGTAGGGCCCGATACAATGTTTTAAAATAATACCTCTTTTGATCCATTCCCACCATGAAGGAACGACTCTGATCCAGCATTGCCTGTCTTATCTTCTAAAACTAGGTTGAGAGGTAATCGTTGGCTTAAGGTCACCAAGCAAGCATCATAGCCAGTGTGAGGTAGTGGACAGAGTATTGGACTAAGAGTTGCAAGATCCAATTTCTCAACTTCACTAGAACCATGAAACTCACTGGGTGACTCTGGGACTCTCTCCCCCCTCCCCTCTGTAAACCTCACAGGGTTCTTTTGAGGATAATGTGGAGTAGAGAAGAGTTGTATGCCAGCTTCAGTTCATTTGAAGGAACTCCAGCCTCCATAATCTGGAAGCCTAAAACTATCTGACCTCTGACCATCAGTAATGAGAATTGTGTGGCTCTCCTGATGTTGTTGGACTGCAGCTCCCAGCAACTCTAGTCAGGATAGCCAATGCTGCAGTCCAACAACATCTGGAGGACTGCAAGATCCCCACCCTGGTACAGGTGGGCCAATGGTCCAGTTTACTAAAATGTAGCCTCATATGTTCATATGGACTAAACACTGAGAATCCCATCTACAACAGAATATTGATTCCCATTTGTCGTTTTGCCATCTTGTATACTTTGTATCTAAAAATGCCTCTGAGAAAGGTTTGCTTTAGCAACTATGAAAACCAGGACATGACGACTGGCCCAGAGAAATAGGTTCTGACTGAACAGCTGATGTTTGTCCAGTGTCCATAACTCTGGCTGATCCAATTAAATTCCTGAATGAATGAATTAAAGGTCTTTTCCTGAGTCTTCCTATTTGATATAACCTCATCTGATCAATTTGATAGATTATTTTAATGTTTTTTTATGAAACAAGGATGAGGGGGGTGGAAACCTATTTATTGCAGTGGTATGTAGAATTAATTTGGAATGATCTTTGGACTTGTCTTTCCAAATCCGATTTCTTTTGCTATAGTGAAATGTTGTGGGGGGGTTGTCTCTAAAATAGCTGATTATTCTAAAAAGCACCAAATTCTTGAGTTGTTCTTCTCTCCACTTTAGGGCTAAAGGTGTAACTACTTTTCAATATGTAGTAATAGATTTCCTCCACCTGCATATCCTAAGGGCTTGTTCTCACATGAGCATTCCACACTTACTAATCACAATACCAAGGGATGCTTCAGAAATATGGTAATAATTTTAATGGTGATGCCCAATTCCCAACAGCACACAGATGACTGTGTGTAGGTTTGATAACTGTGTGCAGGCCTTTTTCATCATCTGAGATGTGCATTTCTAACACCAGAAGAAACAAGGATATCCTAGAGGCTTAGGAAATTATCATACGAGGCTACTATTCCAGAATTACAGCAAGGTATTTGTGAATGTGGTTAGTACTTATTACATGATGCTGTGTCTATTCAGTTGTTGGTTTGCGTTCCAGTCATTTCTGTAGTGCACCTCTTCATTGACGGGGAAACCCCATCAACGGCTCTCAATTCCACTCCTATTCCAGTATTCCCCCTGTGATGTACCAGGAACACACACTCACATTTACTCAATAAGAATTCTTTAAGCAAGGATATGTGTAGCAGGAATATAGGCAAAGCCGAAACTAAACACAACCTAACACAATTCCCAGATAAACCCTTACAGCGTGAGAATGGCATGCAGGGAGGCTCGTAGGTGGCCAGACAGCTCCAGGTGCTGTGACCTTGAGCTGCTTTGGAGAACAGCGTTCCCAGGCCCAATAAGGTGGGCTGGCACCCACCCAAAGGCTGAGAGGCCCAGACAAGGAAAACAGGCCAAAGCCTTTTACCAACCTCATGTCAGGATCTTCCATGGAGTCTACTCTAATGCCCAGAATTCAGGGATGAGCCTGACATACTGCCTTCCCAAAGAGCAACCCCCCCTCCCAACTCAGCCAGGCTTATCAGGAAAGCGAGCATGGAACTTTCGTAATAAGCACGGAGAGTTTATGTGTTCAACATTAACCCACTCAGCATGACCCATTGGCAAATGTTTCCATTTAACCAGATACTGCAACCCCCACCCCGTGCACCCGAGAGTCTAGCACATCAGAAATCTCAAAGTGTTGATCTTTGTCCACGAGGATAGGGCGGGGTGATGACTCAGGATCTCGATGATGTCGATCTGAAGGGCATGTCGGCTTGAGCAAACTAGAATGAAACACAGGGTGGACGTTATGATACAGCTTGGGCAATGACAGCTCGAAAGCCACATGGTCAATTTCCCTAACGATAGGGAAAGATCCAATGTACTTTGGTCCCAACTTTTTCGAGGGCTGCAGGTTCTTTAGGAATTTGGTGGATAGAAATACCAAGTCCCCCACGGAGTACTGCGGGGTAGGGTCACGCTTTTTGTCGGCATACTCTTTATAACGGGCTTTTGCAAAGTCCAGGGCCAACACGACTCTTGGCCATGCGTCCTTAATTTGTGTACTCCACTGGGTCACCAGGACTGGGTCCTTGGGGGTCCCCTCGCCTAAAGGCAGAGGGTTAAAGTCCTGTCCTGAAACAATTTTAAAAGGGGACAAGCCCGTGCTTTGGTGTATGGCGTTGTTATACGCTACCTCAGCAAATGGTAAAAGGTCAACCCAATCAGACTGCTGGAAGTTGACATAACACCTTAAATACTGTTCCAAAGGCTGATTAATATGTTCACTTTGGCCATCACTTTGTGGATGATGGGATCTCAACAACCTCAACTCAATCCCCAACAATTTTGTGAACGCCTTCCAGAATTGGGAGGTGAATTGAGCTCCCCGATCTGAAATGATCTTAGCAGGAACTCCATGTAGCCTATAGATGTGATGCACAAACAATTTGGCCAGCTGGGAGGCTGTCGGGAGTTTCTTGCATGCCACAAAGTGTGCTTGCTTGGAAAACAAGTCGGTCACAACCCAAATAACAGTCTTTTTCTTATTTTCTGGCAACTCCACAAAGAAGTCCATACTAATGACTTCCCATGGTTTAGTGGGGGTAGGTAATGGTAGTAATAAGCCTTTTGGTTTTTCCCTGGCTCTTTTTGCCACCGCACACGTGTGACACCCCTTTACATACTCCTCTACCTCCTTCCGCATTTTGGGCCACCAGAACTGCTGCCGTGTTAAGTGTAACGTTTTCACATACCCAAAATGACCTGCACTCTTCACATCATGACACTGTTTAAGGATGGCAGTTCTCATAGCCTCTGGAACATACAGACGTTCTCCCTTCCAAGCCAAACCTCCTCGTAGAACTACCTCCCCTTGGTGAGATAGAAACCATGGGTCCTTGGAGAGAGCTGCTGCCATTTGAGCCTGCCACCCACTTACACCGTACTCCAAGACTGGAGGAGAAGGCTCCAAGGATGATGGGACCGGCACCACAGTGGGGGTCATGGTCTTTGCGGGTGGGCCATCAGGCTCCCCCTCAAAGCCTTGTTCTGGGCCCAAAGAAGGGCCTGCCTTGGTCTCCTGACGCTTGGCTTGGCTGCGCATGAGAACTGCCAATCCCAAATGGGAGGGGGAGAAGACTGTGTCTATCACCTCCTTCCATTGACTATCATGTTGAGGGAGCCTGGACAAATGTCAGCTAAGAAATTCTTTTTTCCCAGGAGAAACTTCAGGGTGAACTTGAACTGGTAAAAGAAACTGGCCCATAGAATTTGTTTAGGGTTTAAGCGCTGTAGAATTTTCAATGCCTCCAAGTTTTTGTGATCTGTCTAAACCTCAAAAGGTTGGGAAGATCCTTCCAGTAGATGGCACCAAGCCTCTAAGGCCAATTTGATCACCCCCGCCTCCTTCTCCCACACTGGCCAATTTTTCTCAGTCTCATTGAATTTCTTTGACAGATATGTACAAGGTCTGAGCTCCCCCTTCATCCCGTTGTAACAACACCCCCCATCGCCACGTCTGAGGCATCTACCTGAACCACAAAAGGTTGTGTGGGGTTGAGGTGTTTCAGAATGGGTTCAGAGGTGAAAAGCTTCTTCAGCTTGTCAAATGCCCTTCGGCATTGGTCAGTCCACACAATCTTTTGGAGAGGCTTTTCTGCCTTCCCCTTCCCAGTTCGTTTCTTCTCTCCCACCCCCTTGGTTTTCAATAGGTCAGTCAAAGGTAAAGCAACCTCAGCAAAGTCAGGGATGAAGGACTGGTAAAAATTAGCAAACCCTGGGAAGCTCTGAAGCTGCTTCCTGGTCCTGGAGGCCTCCCATGCAAGAACCTCCTTTACCTTCTCTGGGTCCATTTCAACCCCCCTGCTAGAGATGTGGTACCCCAAGTAGATAAGCGGCTCTGATGGAATTTGCATTTTGACATTTTGGTATACAAATGATTCTCCCCCAATTTACTAAGCACTTTTTTCACCAACTTCACATGGGACGTATAGTCCTCAGAATAAATAAGCACATCATCCAAATACACCAGTACCCCTTTGTACAAGAACTCTCTCAGTACATCATTAATCAAGTTCTGGAAAATTCTGGGGCTCCACTTAGCCCAAATGGCATTACGCAGAATTCAAAAGCCCCTAGCTGGCAATTAAAAGCAGTTTTCCACTCATCCCCTTCTTTAATTCGCACTCTGGAATAGGCCTTCCGCAAGTCCAGTTTGGTAAATATCTTCCCCTTGGCTAAATGAACCAGGATGTCTTTCATTAAGGGGAGGGGGTACTGATTTGTCATGCTGATAGCATTCAAGGATCTGTAATCAATACAGAGATGAAGACCCCCATCAGCCTTGTGCCTGAACAACACTGGAGCCCCCAAGGAGGAGGTTGTAGGTCTGATGAACCCCCGGGCCAAGTTTTTGTCTATGAACTCCCGGAGGGTGTCCATCTCAGCCGGCGTCATGGAGTAAATCTTGGGTTTGGGCAGCTTGGTCTCAGAAACTATCTCAATAGCACAGTCAAATGGCCTGTGGGGGGCAGAATGTCACATTCCTTCTCTTCAAACACATACTGCCACTGTTTATACTCCACCGGTAACCCTTTCAATTCCCCTTGAACCAGAGTGGTTTTACAGTTCTGTGGCTTGGCCTCTAGAGGGATTCCCCCCCCCAGTGAGGCCTCACCCACTCCGTGTTCCCAAACACACAAGGGGTCTGTAAAAGTCACAGTCTCCTTTACCCAGTCTATGGTAGGGTTGTGGAATTTCAGCCAGTTTAAGCCCACTACTGCAGCTGGAACTAAACCTTGGGCTATCACAAATTGGAGCTCCTCCTGATGATTCCCCATCTTCATCTGTACTGGGCCAGTCATTTGCCTTGCCGGGCCCCCCTTCATCATCCCTCTGTCCATCTGAGACAGCCACACCGGCTTGTCTAGCTTAATGGTGCTAACTGCGAGTTCACTGACCAAGGAGAGGTGAATTAGTACTTGGGTACTTCCAGAATCTACCATTAACATTACTTTTCGGGGGACCCCATTGTTTGCAACCCCTATTTTGGCTTTTAGGAAAAAAGGGCCTTTTACCCCACTCACCACAGCACTTCGGCACCCTTCGGGATTAGCCCGCCCTTGGGTGCTTAATAGGGCGGTCTGGAGCCGTTTCCCACCGGCTCAGCATCGGAGGAGCACCCACTGTCATCTGGTTCCTCTGAACCAGATGACGGGAGAGGCTGGTTGTTGCAGGGAGAGGCTGCTTGTTGCAGTGGGTGGAGCTTCTGTGAGTTTGAATTTTTTTAAACTCCTGGGAGAGGCTGCTTGTTGCATTGGGTGGAGCTTCTGTGAGTTTGAATTTTTTAAAACTCCTGGGAGAGGATGCTTATTGTAGAGGCACGCGAGTTTGAGTGACAAATCCCCCCCCTAAAAAAGCATACTTAAAAGTACAGCATAGAGTTTTCAGCATTAACTAAGAGTTCTTATATTACCTAAAAACTCTCACCATGGACACTGAGGGGACTGTGGCGGTCACCAGCAATACGTGTGCAATGTTTGTCTTCTTGGCTACAGACGTGGGGAACTTCACATGTACCAAGTGCAAGTTGGTAGCCCTCTTGGAGGAGAAAGTCCAGCAGCTGGAGACACGGGTAGCTACACTTCAACAGATTTGGGAGCAAGAGGTTTTCCTGGACAGAACAGAACAAACAGTCTTGGACGGGGACCGCACAGAGGAACTGGCTGGGGAGGAGAGGGTCACTCCACAGACACAGGTGGTAGACAGCTGGAAGAATGTCACACACAGAACAAGAAAATCCAGGGATACTTCATGCAGCTTGCAGCTACAGAATCAATTTGAAGCCCTCTCTCTTATCAAGGACAATGAGGAAGAAAAGCATGGACAGACTTCAGGGGCAGAGCAGGGGACCTTGAGAGGACCACCGTAAGGAACAGCAGCTGCGAAGCCTCGGCAGAGGCGTGTGGTGGTGGTGGGAGACTCCTTGCTGCGAGGTACAGAAGCAGTGGTTTGTGGGCCTGACAAGATGTCTCGGGAGGTGTGTTGTCTCCCTGGGGCAAAGATCCGTGATGTGACGGAGTGGCTAACAAGACTCGTCAAGCCTACGGATCATTACCCCTTCCTTTTGGTCCATGTGAGAACCAATGATACGGCAAGGCACAGCTTTCCCAAGATCAGAAGAGATTATGAGGCTCTGGGAAGGAAGCTGAAAGAAATGGATAAACAGGTTGTCATCTCGTCTCTTCTGCCAGTTGAAGGACATGGTCCAGGAAGAGAGAGGAAAATAGCTGACGTAAACAACTGGCTCCGTAGATGGTGTTGCCGAGAACAATTTGGATTCTTGGATCATGGGCTGTGCTTCCATGAGGGGGGACTCCTGGCAAGAGATGGGGTGCATCTCACACCAGTTGGCAGAAACGTTTTTGCCTACAGTCTCAAGAATTTGATCAGGAGGGCTTTAAACTGAGTCATAAGGGGAGGGAGACAGTATTCTGGAAGGCAAAAGAGCTGGAGAAAATAGTCAAGCTGTCATAGAGGGAACAAGGCAAACAGCGCAAGGACCCAACAGTGGGAGGAAAAAAAACTTGCACAGGCAGCAAGTAAAGGGAACACATGGTCTTAGATGTCTCTACACTAATGCACAGAGCATGGGAAATAAGCAAGATGAACTTGAACTCCTAGCACTACAAAACAAATATGATATAATAGGCATTACTGAAACCTGGTGGGATGAGTCTCATGATTGGAATGTAGGAATAGAGGGGTATAACCTTTTTAAGAGAAACAGGCCAAACAGGAAAAGAGGAGGAATAGCATTATACGTCAGGGATATTTATACCAGTGAAGTGATCCATGACATCAATACTGGAAGCCAGGTGGAGAGCATCTGGATAAAAATTAAAGGGGAGGGAAACAACACGGATGTTATTGTGGGACTCTACTACAGACCCCCAAGTCAGACGGAGGAATTGGATGATGCCTTTCTAGAACAGATGAACACACACGCAGAAAGGAGAGATGTATTAGTGATGGGTGACTTCAACTATCCTGATATTTGCTGGCAATCTAACTCAACCAAAACTTCAAGGTCTAGCAAATTCCTGACTTGCCTGGAAGACAATTTCATGGTCCAAAAGGTGGAAGAGGCAACAAGGGGGTCAGCTATTTTAGATCTGATCCTAACCAACAGGGATGACCTGGTTAATGGGGTGCAAGTGGTGGGATCCTTAGGTGAGAGTGATCATGTTCTCCTGGAGTTTGTTATACAATGGAAAGGAGAAGCCAGGCATAGTCAGACATGCATTATTGACTTTAGGAGAGCTGATTTCAATAAACTCAGGGAAATACTGGGGGTGATCCCATGGTCAGGAATGCTAAAAGAGAAGAGACCTCTAGACGGATGGGACTTTCTCAAAAGGGAGATACTGAAGGCACAATTTCAAACAGTACCATTGAGGAAGAAAAATAGGAGGAGTCTCAAGAAACCAGGATGGATGACTAAAGAAATATCAACAGAGCTAAGTTTTAAACGGAACATGTATAAGAAATGGAAAAAGGGGGAAATCACCAAAGAAGAATTCAAACAGATAGCGAACACATGTAGGAGTAAAGTCAGAAAAGCTAAAGCATAGAATGAGCTCAGGCTTGCTAGAGAGGTTAAGAACAATAAAAAGGGTTTTTTTGGGTATGTCCGCAGCAAAAGGAGGAAGAAGGAAATGGTAGGGCCACTATGTGGAGAAGATGGCAAAATGCTAACAGGGGACAGAGAAAAGGCAGAATTACTCAACACCTTCTTTGCCTCAGTGTTTTCAGAAAAGGTAAAGGGGGACCAACCTGAGGATAAAGGTACAGAAGACACAACAGGGGAAATCCAGCACAGAATAAGCAAAGAGGTAGTACAGGAATATCTTCTTAATCTAAATGAATTTAAATCTCCAGGACCAGATGAACTACATCCAAGAGTATTAAAAGAGCTGGCAAATATAATCTCAGAGCCATTGGCAATAATCTTTGAGAACTCCTGGAGAACAGGAGAAGTCCCAGCAGACTGGAGGAGGGCAAACGTTGTCCCCATCTTCAAAAAGGGGAAAAAAGAGGATCCCAACAATTATTGTCCAGTTAGTCTGACATCAATACCAGGGAAGATTCTAGAGCAGATCATTAAACAGAGAGTCTGTGAACATTTAGAAGGCAATGCCATAATCACAAAAAGTCAACATGGGTTTCAGAGTAACAAGTCATGCCAGACTAAGGAGATTTTCAGACAGGCAAAAATCGCTCTTTGCCGCGCGAGCAGCCTCCCGAAACTGCTGCGCGGCAAGGGTCTTCTTCGGACGACGCTGTGCCTCTGGCGAAACCGTCCGTGTCACTTCCGTGAAGCTTGGGACGGCTCCGTGTCATATTTCAATCACGGGCAGCCTCCGTGCTTGAAATATGACGCGGAGCCGTCCCAAGCTTCACGGAAGTGACACGGGCGGTTTCGCCAGAGGCACAGCGTCGTCCGAAGAAGACCCTTGCCGCGCAGCAGTTTCGGGAGGCTGCTCGCGCGGCAAAGAGCGATTTTTGCCTGTCTGAAAATCTCCTAATCTGATCTCTTTTTTTGATAAAATTACCAGCTTGGTAGATGAAGGGAATGCTGTGGACACCGCATACCTTGATTTCAGTAAGGCCTTTGACAAGGTTCCCCATGACATTCTTGCAAACAAGCTTGTAAAATATGGGGTAGACAAGTTAACTGTTCAATGCATTTGTAATTGGTTGACCAGCCGTACCCAAAGGGTGCTCAGCAGTGGCTCCTCTTCGTCTTGGAAAGACGTGACCAGTGGGGTGCCACAGGGTTCTGTCCTGGGCCCAGTGCTATTCAACATCTTTATCAATGATTTGGATGAGGGAATTAGGGGCATACTTATCAAATTTGCAGATGACACCAAATTAGGAGGAGTAGCTAATACCCTGGAGGACAGGATCAAAATTCAGAATGACCTGGATAAACTGGAGAGCTGGGCCAAAGCTAACAAAATGAAATTCAATACGGAGAAATGTAAGGTACTGCACTTAGGGCGAAAAAATGAAATGCATAGATATAGGATGGGGGAGACCTGGCTGAATGAGAC
The DNA here is from genome assembly GCA_030847615.1 of Gambelia wislizenii. Taxonomy (NCBI): domain Eukaryota; kingdom Metazoa; phylum Chordata; class Lepidosauria; order Squamata; family Crotaphytidae; genus Gambelia; species Gambelia wislizenii. Next base: position 11,771,786 of record JAUMIR010000013.1, on the reverse strand, counting down.
TACGTGCGAAAGGGATCTAGAAGTCCTAGTAGACCACAAGTTGAACATGAGTCAACAATGTGATGCGGCAGTTAAAAAGGCCAATGCGATTTTGGGCTACATCAATAGAAGTATAGTGTCCAGATCAAGGGAAGTAATAGTGCCACTCTATTCTGCCTTGGTCAGGCCTCACCTAGAATACTGTGTCCAGTTCTGGGCACCACAATTCAAAAAGGATATTGACAAATTGGAGCGTGTCCAGAGGAGGGCGACTAAAATGGTGAAAGGTCTGGAAACAATGCCTTATGAGGAGAGGCTTAGGGAGCTGGGTATGTTTAGCCTGGAAAAAAGACGGTTAAGAGGCGATATGATAGCCCTGTTTAAGTATTTGAAGGGGTGTCACGTTGAGGATGGAGCAAGCTTGTTTTCTGCTGCTCCAGAGATCAGAACACGGAGCAATGGATGCAAGCTCCAGGAACAGAGATTCCACCTCAAAATCAGGAGGAACTTTTTTTACAGTAAGAGCTGTTTGGCAGTGGAACACACTCCCTCGGAGCGTGGTGGGGTCTCCTTCCTTGGAGGTCTTTAAACAGAGGCTGGATGGCCATCTGTCGGGGATGCTTTAATCATGTATTCCTGCATGGCAGGGGGTTGGACTGGATGGCCCTCGTGGTCTCTTCCAACTCTGCAATTCTATGATTCTATGATAAGTCTCTCCCGCCACGTGGCCTGACATCAAGGTGCGCACCGATACTTTGGTCTTGGGCTTGAATGGCATCTTGGGTGCCATCGACTTCCCCTCTGCCTTCTTGGACCTCTCTTCTGCTGGAGAGTCTCGAGGTTGTTTCTCTGGGCATTCGGCTATGCAGTGTCCACTCTTCACGCAGTGCAGGCACAAGCATTTTTGCATCCTTCGCTCCCAATACGACTCCCCTGCTGTGCCACCAGCTGGTTGGGCCGTCTTAGCTTTCTTCCCGGTGGACCCAGTGGGCTTTCTGCCGAGCCCCTGGCATTGCCGGGCCAGCTTTATGCTCCGTCTCAGGGTTTTGACCTCCCCAGCCAGCCGTACCCATCCCAAGAGGGTTTTGGGGTTCCCTTGGATCAATGCCCACTCGAGGATGTCTGTGTTAAGGCCATCCTGAAAATACTGCACCTCAGTAGCTTCGGTCCAGTTGGGAATCTGGCTGGCCAGGTGTCGGAATTCGGAGGCGTATTCGGCCACGGACCTTGAACCTTGCCGCAGTCTCTGGAGTTCTGTGCATGCCCATCTCACCCTCAGGGGGTCTCCAAATTGAGCCCGTAAGGCCATCATGAAGTCGTGGAAATTCCCCGACTCTGGAGCCCCCATGTTGTAGAGCACCACTAGCCATTGCGCCGCCTCTCCCTCCAGTTGGTTGGAGACGTACTGCACCTTCTCAGCCTCGGTCTGGAACTCTTCTTCCCATTGGGACATGAACCCCATCACCTGGGTAAGGAAGTATGGCAACTTCGCGGCGTCCCCATCAAAGGTGGCTTTCAGGTCTCGATGCTTGAGCCCCCGAGGTCTTTCCCATGGCTCGACCGGGCCAGCTCCCACAGGGGGTACTGGACCAGGAGCCTGCAGGACAGGGGCCCAAGCAGGTGCAACAGGGACCCCTCCCCCTGGTGCTGGAGCTGGCAACTGCAGGTCCTGGGGAGGTTGGCCTCCTCCCAGGGCGGCCGGTTGTTGAGGCAGTCTCTGCAGGATCTCCAGGAGACTTGTCTGCATGACCTCCATTTGTTGCTTTAGCTGCTGTACCTCATCCTCCAGTTCTGAGCACGGAGGTCTCGCCCCAGGTTCTCGGTACCCCTCAGTTAGGGGTCTGTCCCACATGCGTTCCTCCCAACCTCGCTCTTGTGGCCAGAGCCAACTGGCTCCCATGGCCGTTCCAGCTCCATGCACTGGAGTCTCACAAAAGGGTAGGCTGCCCCTCCCAGGGCTTGCCTGGCTCCCATCTCCATGAGGTCGAAGGGAAGGGTCAGCCTTCCAGCTGTCCATTGGGCTTGGTTCCGCTCTTCCTTTGGCACATCTGCACCATCCCCCGGCATGTCTGCACCATCCCCTGGCATGCTGGCTCCCCAGCCACCACCTGTGGCCAGGTCTTTCTCCGTCTGGGTTCCAATCTCCGCGCTCGTCAGACATTGCACATAGAACTCCAAAATTCAGTATGATTTGTGAGTTTCGGCTTACTGTGATGTACCAGGAACACACACTCACATTTACTCAATAAGAATTCTTTATTAAGCAAGGATACGTGTAGCAGGAACATAGGCAAAGCACAACCTAACACAATTCCCAGATAAACCCTTACAGCGTGAGAATGGCATGCAGGGAGGCTTGTAGGTGGCCGGACAGCTCCAGGTGCTGTGACCTTGAGCTGCTTTGGAGAACAGCGTTCCCAGGCCCAATAAGGTGGGCTGGCACCCACCCAAAGGCTGAGAGGCCCAGACAAGGAAAACAGGCCAAAGCCTTTTACCAACCTCATGTCAGGATCTTCCATGGAGTCTACTCTAATGCCCAGAATTCAGGGATGAGCCTGACACCCCCTCAGGCAAAAGATCCATTCTGCAGCAGTACTGAGATGACAGAAGTCATGTGGCACTAGGGGGATGTGATCCTTCTGCTTTGCCCCTCTATCCCCCTCTCCTTTGCTATTCCACTCTGCACACTATAGTCCTTTTGATGCAGCCTAGAATCTCATTGGTTTTTCTGGCTGCCACATCACATTGCTGACTAAATGTTCAGCTTGTGGTCCATTAAGACTCCTAGATCCCTTTCGCATGCACTGCCATCAAGCCAAATGTCACCTGTCCTAGATCTATGGATTTCATTTTTTCTGCCCAAGTTTAGTATCCTACATTTCTCCCTGTTGAAATTCATTTTGTTAGTTTTGGCTTTCTAATTTGTTAAGGTCATTTTGAATTCTGTATCTGTCCTCTGGGGTATTAGCAACCCCTTCTAATTTGGTGTCTTCTGCAAATTTGATAAGCATGCCTTCTATTCCATCATCCAAGTCATTGATAAAGATGTTGAATAGCACTGGGCCCAGGACAGAACCCTGTGGCACCCAAAAAGTCACCTCTCTCCAGGATGAAGAGGAGCCATTTGGGTTTGGTTGGTCAGCCAATTATAAATCCACCTAACAGTCACATTGTCTAGCCCAAATTGTATTAGCCTGTTTGCAAGAATATCATGGGGGACCTTGTCAAAGGTCTTACTGCAATCAAGATACAGTATTTCTACTGTGTCCCCTTCATCTGTCAAGCTTGTGACTCTGTCAAAAAAGAGATCAGATTAGTTTGGCATGACTTGTTTTTGAGAAACCCATGTTGACTATTAGTGATCACGGCATCCCTGTCTAAGTGCTTATAGAGTGTCTGTTTAATAATCTGCTCTAGAAACATTCCTCTAGAATCAGGCTGACCGGACGGTAATTATTTGGGTCCTCTCCCCCACCCCTTTTAAAGATGGGGACAACATTTGCTCTCTTCCAGTCTGCTGGGATCTCTCTTGTTCTCCAGGAATTCTCAAAAATTATTGACAGCGGATCTGAGATAACTTCTGCCACTTCTCTTAATACCCTTGGATGAAGTTCATTTGGCCCTATTCCTATATTCCTGTAGTACCTTGTGGTAAGCTGTTCCTCTCTTCAAGTGGGAAGAGAAGGCTTCCAGCTTATTTGTACAATCTGAAAAACACTCTCAAGGATTCCTCTAGTCCAGAAATCCCTTTCTAAGGTAATGCCACCACCACTTGCTGCGTTTAACCCTTTCATGTCCAGCGCACCGAGAAGCCAGACCGGTTGTGATAAAATATCAATAGCGACCCATTTCTCTATCCCAGAGAAGTTCTGATAGCTGACCAAGAAAGGCACATGACCATGGAGGTTAGGAAATAACAGAAAAAGCTTTATTTTAGTTCCACAGACTTAAGGCTACTTGGAGGACAACATGCCCCCAGGATTTAGCTTGAGTTTATAAAAAGAGATACATTCAGTCCAGAGTACTAAAATAAAATAATAAAAGCTAACGCAACTAGCTAGACAGTCCCTAAGCTAATAATAATAATAACTTACAATTTATGATGTCCATCATCATCAGTCCCAATGGAATGGTTGGGCCTTTAGTCTCTGGAGATGGAATTCAGAGTCTTTTTGGATAGAAGCCTCCTCCTGAGGCTTCAGATATCATTTTGGGGCTTTTTGATGTTATCAAGCCCATGAGAGCAAGATTGGCTTCCCCCAACCTCTGTTATCAAAGTTTAGCATCTTGCCATCTGCTCTCCCCATGTGCTCTCAACATGTGGCCTCAAACAAAGGGATTCAGAAAACTTTAAAGGTCTTTGTGGTCATCTCTGATTGGGTCTGCATTGCCAACTTCTCATTGGCTCTCCAGTCAGGTGATGTGATGTCACGTTTAGGAAATGAGGTTCCCACCCCCTTAGCCATACCTGATGATATGGGATCCAGGGAATGGAATTCCACTGCTGTGAACTATAGAGTTTGTAGATGAAGTCTCCATGATGGCTGGAAGCCATCATGACATACATTTTTACCTGTTCTGTGCTGCATTTCTCCTACTGCATCATCTGCTCCATTTCCCCCAGACTGAGCACTGTTCTCCTTTTAGGAGAAGACCAGGCAAAGAAAGTGTTGAGTAGTTCTGCCATTTTTCATTCCCCTGTTAGCATTTCACCATCTTCTGCAGGCAGTGGCCATACCACTTCCTTGTTCTTTCTCTTGCTATGGACTTAACAAAAAAAGAAAAAAAGAAAAAGCCGTTTTATTGTTTTTAACCTCTCTAGAAAGCCTGAGCTCCATCTGCACTTTAGCTTTTCTGATTTACCCCCTACATGAGCTGGCTACTTGTTTGAATTCTTCTTTGGTGATCTCCCCCTTTACCCACTTTTTGTACATGTCCCTTTTTAAATCTTAGCTCAGCTGAAAGTTCTTTAGACATCCATCCTGGTTTCTTTAGACACCTGCCATTTTTCCTAATCATTAGAACTGTTTGAAATCAAGCTTTCAATATCTCACTTTTAAGAAACTCCCATCCGTCATAAACCCCCTTCTCTTTTAGTATTCCTGATGAGGAGGTCACCCCCAGTATTTCCTTAAGTTTACTGAAATCAGCTTTCTTAAAGTCTAGAATGCATGTCTGACTATGCTTGGCTTCCCCTTTCCTCTGTATAACGAACTCCAGGAGAACATGATCACTCCCAACTAAGGATCCTGCCACTTCCACCATATTAACTAGATCATCATTGTTGGTTAGGATCAGATCTAAAATAGTTGCTCCCCTAGTTGCCTTTTCCACCTTCTGGACAATGAAATTATCTGCAAGGCAAGTGAGGAATTTGTTGACCCTTAAATTTTTGGCAGAGTTGGACTTCCAACAAATATCAGGATAGTTGAAAACCACCATTACTACTACATCTCTCCTTTCTGAATTTGTGGTAATCTGTTCCAGGAAGGCATCATCCAAGTCCTCAGTTTGGCTTGGACGTCTGTAGTAGACCCCCACAACAAATAGGCTGCCAGACTTACCTTGCAGCCTGAGTTGCAGCTGGGGAGCCCCCTCTCGGCTCGCCCACCTCGTGGCTTGCATGGCCACTGCCATGCTTGCCAGCAGCCTCTTTCTGGCCTGTTTGGGCAGATCAGAAAGAGGATTGTGGGCTAGCCAATCAGGAAGGAGGAGCCCTTCCCTGATTGGCTGGTTAGTAGCCTTGCTCGGCCAATCAGGGGCACGGGTTTGCTGTGGCCTCTGATTGGCTGTAGGACGGAGACTGCTGCTGCAGTCTCCACTTAGGCTCAGCAGCCGGGAATATATTCCCAGCCTCTTGCCAGACCCAGGCAGTTGGCTCTTGCGAGCCGAAGAGGGAGGAGCTCTCCCTGAGCTCCAGAGAGCCTCCAGAAGCAGCACATGCAGGGGAGGCTGCGGAGGCGAAGATGGATGGACAGCAGACAATGAAGAGGCTGATGGTGAGGTGGCAGGCTGGCAGGCGGTGAGGCTGGCGGTGGAGCGGTGGCGGCCGGTGGGCAAGACCACTGGCAGGAGCAGCAGTGGCCGGCAGGCAAGAGCGGCGGCAAGAGCAGTGGCAGCGAAGGGCCGCATCAGAGGCCAGCGGCTGGGAGTAGCAGCGGCCAGCAGAGGAAGACGGGTGGTGGTGAAGGTTGGCAATGCAGCAGCAGCCGACGACCGGTGGCGGAGGTGAACGGTGGCAGGGGTGAACGGGGTGGTAGCCTCAGCACGTTGGGTCTGCGGTACCCGGGAGCGGGGCAGCAGCAAAGGGGGTGGGTTAGTGAGGCATCTCGCAGCATCCACCACCTGCGCTAAGGGCCTGTGAGGCGGCTTGCATCGGCCACCACCTGGGCAAATGAGCAGTTGGAGGGGCCAGTGAGGTGGCTTGCTGTGGCCACAGGCAAATGGGCAGCAGCCACCTGGGCCGTCGAGGCAGCAGCGGGTGTCAGTGGGGTGGCCCACGCAGACTTGGCCCACTGACAGGGGATGGACGGCCTGGGCAAACGGGGTGGCGGTAAGGGCCAGCGGGGCGGCTCGTAGCAGCCACAGCCCTCAGAAGCAAGGGGGCAGCCAATAGGTTGGCGGTGGCCTGTGGCAGGCGGTGGGCCTCCCAAAATGGCCACAGATAAGGTGACCTGCAGCAGGCAGGCACCTGGTGGTGGGATCAAGGGCCAGTAAGACCTACAGGGAGGCTCCCTAGGGACCTTCTGGTCAGGCTCCCGAAATAAAGGGTGGACAAGCCTAGCAAGGAGTGCATAAGCAGGAGCCTAAGGAGCCCAAGCATAAGAGGCGGACAAGCCAGTGGGGCCAGAGCGGGGTGCTCAGGTAACAAGGGCAGACAAGCCAGGAAAAGTGTGGACAAGCCAGAGAAAAAAGGGCTGACAAGCCTGGGAACTGAGCTGAAATCACTAGTGAGCTGAAATCACTACAACAGGAGCTGAAATCACTTGACTGCACTCATGCCTCCCAAGAAGAAGGCCCAGACCAACAGGCTGGTAACATGGGCTCAGGCGGGCAGGTCACCCAAGTCATGGGCAAAGTTGGCACCTGGGAAGCACAGGGCAGCTACAGTGGCCAAGAGCACCGCCAGTGCGGCGGCCAGCAACCCCAATTCAGTCTGGGAGTTACTGGCTGGCACGGAGGCTCATTTCTGGCAGAACAGGTTGTGGAGCTGAAGGCCAGTAGGGATTCCAGGGCAGAACCCGCAAGCGCGGGGCAGGTATCACAGAACCCCACTACAACTGGTGCTCAGTCTCAGGCCGGGGCAGAAGCATCCTCAGTCAACAAGAACAGCGGGCCAGCGACGGAGGTGCCGCTCCTCATCACAGAGTGACATCAATGTGGGGGCTTCACCTTCACCAGAGCAAGGCAACGGGGAATCAGGAAAGAAGGATCCGAAGGAAGCAAAGAAAAAAAAGCGGCGCTCCAAGCACAAGAGGCGGAGGGAGTCGGACAGCGAGGGATCGTCTGGTGAGTCCTCTGATGATGACTTAGACTGGGTGGGTTACTGGAAGGTGGCAGCACTGGTTCCAGGGCTGCTGTCATGGGCCATTAGAGCATGAACCCAGCAGGATGCGGCCACTTTGGGCCTGGATGGGGCAGCAACTTCGGGGGCTCTGGCCCTAAACTTATTCCAGGATAACGAAGATCCTCCTGGGATTCACCTGGACAAGAAGACATGGGATATTATCCTAAAGGGATATTATGTTGATGTCTTCACCCTCCTAAAACCTGAGGGGGAAACAGGCAGCACTCCTAAGTCTGATAAGAACACAGATAAGGCAAAGCCTGATCCAGTGGAGCGTACCTTCTTCAATTGGTTGGCCAGGTACACCGTGTTTATGGGGGTGGTCGAACTGGCATACCCTGACAGGGGGTGGCACATGGCCAATCATCTGAGCAATGTACTGAAAGCCAGAACACTGGCTGGGGAAGCGGCGGCGATCGAATATGATTCTGCCTTCTGCAAAAGGGCATATTGCAATGCCAGGGCTAGATGGGACCTCATCAACGACAAATTATGGTTGGTCATCCTAGGCTCCCACATAAAAAGGAAGACGGAGGCAGCCAAGCAGCCCCCCAAAAAGGACCCCCGGCGCCTGGTTTGCTGGGAATACAATTCTGGCAAATGCTTCTGTTCTCGCTGCAAATTCAAGCGCAACTGTGAGAACTGCTACGGGAACCACCCTAGAACTAGCTGCCCCCAAGCTGGCTCCGCTTCTCAGTCCTTTCATTTGGGACGCCCTGCTTCCTCCAGCATTAAGAAGGAATAAGGGTCAAGAAGCAATACTGGTTTGGGAAGCAGCAAAAGCTAAGGGTACCCAGGGAACCCCCCGCATGGCCTTCACCCCTGTCAGGCTGCAGGTCATGCTCCCCCTCCTGGCCATCTATCCCGACAAGTGTGCGGCTGCTTATTTACAGGAGGGGTTTTCCGAGGCCTTTAGGATTCCGGTCGAGGGCCCCAGGCGGGCTATGGAGTCTGGAAATCTGAAGTCTGTGGCAGCTCTACCTGAGGTAGTGGTGGCCAAGATAGTGAAGGAATGCGCTGTAAGGAGGGTGGCAGGCCCCTTCTCTGCCACCCCCATGGACAACCTCAGGGTTTCCCCCCTGGGAGTGGTACCAAAAAAGGCACCAGGTGAATACCGGCTGATTCACCACCTATCCTATCCAAAGGGGGCATTGGTCAACGACACCATACCACCAGAGTGCTGTTCGGTCCGGTATGAATCGTTTGACCACGCTGTCAAACTAGTCAGGGCTTGCAGCCTGGGCGCCCTGATGGCCAAATGCAACATCCACTCAGCATTCCAGCTGCTCCCTGTCCACTCAGAGGATCACTGCTTTTGGGGATTCAAATTCCAAGGGCAGTGGTACTATAACATGGCCCTCCCCATGGGGTGCCCTATCAGCTGTTCTGCCTTTGAGGCTTTCAGCACTTTCCTGGAGTGGGCTCTGAGGCATAGGACGGTATCCTCTGCAGTCACCCACTACCTTGATGATTTTCTAAGCAGGGGGGGGGCGGATTGCAGTTTTCTGCTTGAGTTCTTCCAGGAGCTGTCACAGGAGCTAGGAGTCCCTTTGGCAACAGAGAAGACGGTGGGGCCTTCCAGCAGCATTGTCTACTTGGGGATCGAACTAGACTCAGTGGTGGAGGTCTCACGCCTTCCAAAAGATAAGCTACAGGGGATCAAGGAGAAGCTCCGGCACCTCCTGACCGAAGACAAGGCCAAGTTGAGGAAGGTGCAGTCACTCCTTGGCCACCTCAATTTCGCATGCAGAGTGGTGGCACCAGGCAGAGACTTTTGCTGTCTCTCTCTGGCTTTTCTTCACACACGAAGATTTAGGAAGGACTCATCCCGCCCTTTCTGCAAGTGCGCTGATGACTAAAAAGGCCAATCTGAGATAAACAAGTCCGGTTGCAGAAAGCACAGCAGAAGGTCTCCTTGGGTGATGCTTCCGGGTTGTGCTTCTTTCTGCGTTGTCGTTTTTCTTCAAGACTTGCTCGACGTGAGTTCTCAAATAAGGCTACAGCATTGTGGATAGTGTGTCTCCATGCCTCCTGATGTGAGGCCAGGGTGGACCATTGTTGGTGATCAATTTGGCCGAGCCTGAGATGTTGTTTCAGGGAGTCGTTGTATCGCTTTTTGGGAGCGCCACTCTTTTGCTGACCCGTGGCGAGTTCACCGTAGAGTAGTATTTTTGGGAGGCGATGGTCCTCCATCCTAGAAATGTGCCCTGCCCAGCGCAGCTGTGTTCTCAATATCATGGCCTCAATGCTGGTGATCCCTGCTTGCTCAAGGACAGCAACATTCATCACATAGTCAGTCCAGTGTATATTTAGGATTCTGCATATACAGCGCTGATGAAAGCGTTCGAGGAGTTGTAGGTGGTGGTGAAAGGTGACCCATGTTTCAGATCCATAAATGAGAATAGACAGTAGAATGGCTCTATACACACTGATTTTTGTGCTTTGCCTCAGGTGTTTATTACTCCAGACTCTTTTGTGAAGTCTTCCAAATGCACTATATGCCTTTGTTAATCTGTAATTGATCTCTTTGTCAATCTTGGCATCTGAGGAGATAATGCTTCCCAGGTAGGTGAACTGCTGAATGGACTTGAGGACAGATTTGCCAACGGCTATGTGGGGATGGTGGTGTTCGTCCTGTGGTGCAGGCCAGTAAAGAACTTCCATTTTCTTCAGGTTGACTTCCAGCCCAAAGAGCTCTGCAGCTGTTGCGAAGCAGGATGTTAGGCTCTGCAGAGCTGCTTCTTTGTGGACAACAAGGGCAGCAGCATCAGCGAAGAGCAGCTCATGGACTAGATAGTTTAGAGTCTTAGTGTGAGCCCTCAGACGGCTTAAGTTAAACAAGCTACCATCAGTACGGTAACGTATATAGATGCCACCGTCTTCTTCGAGCTCTGCCATAGCCCTTTGGAGCATCATGCTGAAGAAGATTGTAAATAAAGTTGGCGCAAGGACACAACCTTACTTCACTCTATTAGTTATTAGAAACGGCTCTGAAAGAGCATCGCCATATCTGACTTGACCGCGCTGGCCCTCGTGTAGCAAGATAATCATTTTAAGGAATTTGGGGGGACATCCTAGTCTTTCCAGGATCTGCCACAGACCTTTTCTACTCACAGTGTCGAAAGTTTGATGAGGTCGACAAATGTTACATAGAGACCCTTGTTCTGCTCCCTACATTTTTTTGGCAGTTGTCTAATGGCAAATACCATATCTGTAGTACTCCTATTGGCTGTGAAGCCACATTGGCTTTCAGGAAGAGGTTCTTCTGCAATAGCAGGAACTAGTCTGTTCAGGAGTATCCTTGCAAGGGTTTTTCCACCAATAGAGAGCAGTGTGATGCCTCAATAGTTTGAGCAATTGGATTTTGCTCCTTTTTTCTTGTACAGGGTGATGATGACTGCATCTCGGAGATCTGATGGCAGTTCCCCTTTTCCCAGCAGTTCACAAGGAGGTCGTGGAATTTATCGTGGAGTACATGACCTCTGTGTTTCCAAACTTCAGGTGGGATTCCATCAATCCCAGCTGCCTTGCCATTTTTCATCTGCTGTATGGCCTTAAGGGTCTCTTCCAAAGTGGGAGTTATGCCCAATTCATTTTTCATCGGTTTTTGTATCATATGTTGGATAGCTGAGCCTTGGACTACTTGGTTGGCACTAAAGAGACTTTGAAAATGTTCAGCCCATTAAATAAGAATGATTCAACATGAATTCAACCAGGAGATGACCGAGGATATTGGATATAAGCTTAAAAGAACCAAACAAAATTATTTTGCAAATGCGAATAAAGTGGGAAGGTGGTTGGCGTATAGGCTTAAGGAGGAGAAGGATAAAAAGCTTATAACAGAAATTAGAGATGAGAATACGATTTATACTGAGCAAAAAGAAATAGTTAAGAAATTCACGCAATTCTACACAAATGTATATATAGAAAAGGAGAAAGGGATAGAGGAGAATAAAGAGATGAAAGAGTATTTAAAGAATAGTAAAATAAGAAGGCTATCAGAGGAGCAAAAAGAAAAATTAGCAGGCCCCATAACCACACAAGAAATCTCTTCGGTTATAAAAACTTGAAAACAGGGAAGTCGCCAGGCCCAGATGGGTTCACGGCAGAATATTATAAAGTTGTTGAAGAAGAAATAGTGAAACAAATGAGTGAAATGATGAATAAGATCAAAGACGAAGGTGTGCCAGAATCTTGGGAAACAGCAGAGATTGTTTTAATCCCGAAGGAAGGAAAGGATACAACGGACGTAAAGAATTATCGCCCAATATCCTTATTGAATGTAGATTATAAAATCTATGCAATGATATTGGCTAACAGGTTAAAAGCAGTACTAACAGAATACATCCACCCAGATCAAAGAGACTTTCTCCCAGGAAGAACAATGGCAAATAATATAAGAGCTGTTTTGAATATTTTAGAATATTACAAAAAAAAAAAATGAAAAAAAGGTGGCGTTAATATTTGTGGACGTGGAGAAAGCCTTCGATAATTTAAGATGGTCATTTATGAAAGAAGCTTTAAAAGAGATTGAAGTGGGAAAAGACTTTTATCAATTTGTGGAACAAATCTATAAAATGCAAAAAGCATACTTACTAGTGAATGGGGAAAGATCGAATGTAATTAATATACAGAAGGGAACAAGGCAGGGTTGTCCCCTGTCCCCATTATTATTCATTTTGGCCATGGAGATTCTAAATAAGGAAATCAGGGATAATAGTACAATCACTGGGTTGAAATATAAAGGACAAGAATACAAGATACTAGCATACGCTGACGATTTATTGTTAGTCCTTCAGGATCCCTTAAACAATATGGATAGGCTACTGCAAATAATAGGAAAATATGGGGATTTCTCTGGATTTAAAATTAATAAAGACAAAACTGTTATAATACCCAAAAATTTAACCAAAGAGGATGAGAGTCAATTAGAAAACAATTCAGGATGCAAGATTGCAAATAAGGTAAAATATTTAGGGGTATGGATAAGTAAGAGGAACAGAGAATTGTTTGAGAATAATTACAGGAAAACCTGGAAACAAATAAAAGATGATCTTAAAAGATGGCAAAAGTTGAACTTATCATTGTTAGGAAAGATTGCAACCATAAAAATGAACGTGTTGCCAAGAATTATGTTTTTATTTCAAAACTTAATAATTTTGAATAATGACAAACCGTTTCAGGAATGGACAAAGGACTTGAGGGACTTTATTTGGAACGGACGGAAGCCAAGGATAAAATGGACAATGGTCATAGATGCTAAGAATAGAGGGGGCTTGGCACTTCCGGATTTCAAGTTATATTACAACGTGTGCAGTCTAAACTGGTTAAGTGAATGGATAAAACTTAAAAATTCAAGATTGATAAATCTTGAAAATTGTAATTTAAAGTTTGGACTTCATGTTTACTTATGGCATGGGAAAACTAAAGTAGACAAGGAATTTACAAATCATACAGTGAGGGGACCTCTGTTGAGAACATGGCTAAATGTAAAGCAAAGATTTTATGGTGGTATACCCATGTGGTTATCCCTGGTAGAACCGTTTCATGAAAAATGGCTAAAGGAGGGGGAATGGATCAGATATAAAGATTTGATAAAGTGGATTGATGAGAAAGAGACCAACTGAACACAAAAGAGGAAATGAAAATACAAGGTCATAATATTCAATGGTTTACCTATTATCAGATACAAAATAGGTATAAAGAAGATAAGATTAAATATGGCTTTGAGAGAAAACATAACGAGATTGATAACATTATTTGGGAGAAAGGAAGGAAAAAAATTGTGAAATTTTATAACCTTTTGCTGGAAAGGGAATTAGAGACAGAAACAATTAAAGAATAGATGGTGAGGTGGGCAAAGGATATAGGAGACACAATAAGCCTGACGGAATGGGAAAATGCTTGGAGTAAATCAAATTGCTTCACAGCAAACCAAGATCTAAAAGAAAATTTTGTTAAGATTTCAGATAGGTGGTACCTCACGCCAGCTAGATTAAATAAAATATGCAAAAATAAAAGCAAAAAGTGTTGGAGATGTGAAAAGGAAGTGGGATCACTATATCATATGTGGTGGGGGTGCATAATTATAAAGAGATTTTGGGGAAAAGTACATAGAATAATACAGAAGATATTACAAGTAAATTTTATTATGGATCCGAAGTTATACCTACTAAATATGACAACGGTGTTAGAGAGACAAATTGAGAGGAAATGTTGGAGAACATTATTATACTTAATCTCATCGGCAAGACTTAGGATAGCAGCCAATTGGAAAAGAAAAGAGGCGCCAGAGGTAGAAGACTGGTTAAATAAACTCTTAGAGATGAAAAATAATGACAAACTGACCAGATTAATAAACAAAGGGAATATGGAGGAGTTAAATAATGAATGGGAGGCAGTAACACAATATTTGAATAGACGATGGAAATTGATTTAAGAGAGAATAAAAGAATGTAAGAAGGCTGGAAATTCTTTGAAACAGTGTAAAAAAAAGGAGTGTTGAAGTTAGGAATTATGAGAATGACAAAATACAAGAGTTTATGGAGCAAGGTTGTATATTATAATACGAAGAAAAAAGGAATAAAGGGAGGAAGCAAAGAGAAAAGGGGTGTAGTGAAGAAGGAAAGAAAATCTTTGGATGAGTAAATCAGAGGAAGTCAAGAAAGGGGAAGAAAGGAAGCAAATGGTGTGAAGGATGTAAGAGAAGAAGGAACATTTATTGGTAATAAAATTACAACTGATGATGATGGGGAAGAATGAAAGATAAATTAGGTGTAAAATATATTATGAGTTGTAATTTAAGTTGTATTTTATGTAAATCCGTGGAATTCCTTTTGTTGTTGTATGGGAAAATGATAAATAAATAATTTTATAAAGGAAGAAAAAAAAAAGAAAATGTTCAGCCCATTGATTCAGGATGGAGGCTTTATCAGTAATTAATGTTTGACCATCTGTACTGTATAAGGAACTTTGGACCTGATAAGTAGGTCCAAACACTGTTTTAAGAGCTTCATAAAATCCTCTATGATCACCCAGATCTGCACAGCATTGTGTCTTTTCTGCTATATTGATCCACCACTTGTTCTGCATGTCTCAGAGGTTTTGTTGAAGTTTACTACATGTGAGGTGGAAAGCTGCTTTTCTTACATGGCAAGTTGGCTGGGCAAGGTATGCCTGGTGAGCAGTTCTCTTCTTTGCCAACAGCTCCTGGATCTCTTGCTTGTTTTCATCAAACCAGTCTTGATTTTTCTTGTGGGAGAACCTGAGGGATTTTTCTGCAGACTGGAGGATACTGTTTTTGATATGTTGCCAAAACACAGTAGGAGAAGGATCTGTAGGATGGTCTTCAAGTTTTGTTTGCAGGTTTGCCTGGAAGTTGTCTCTCATGGTAGCTTGTTGAAGATTGTTGACTTGGAGTCTCTTCTTTAAGATGCCACCCCTCTTAGGTTTGAACTTAAGATGAAGATTTAGTTTACACCTGATGCGGCGACGATCTGTTTGGCATTCTGCACTGGGCATCACTCGGGTAGTCCTCTGGCGGACTAGAACATAGTCAATGAAGTGCCAATGTTTGGATCGGGGATGCATCCAGGTTGTCTTCAAGCTATCTTTCTGCTGAAAGATAGTATTTGTAATAGTCAGCTGTTGTTCTGCACAGAATTCTAGTAGGAGGTGTCCATTATCATTGCAATTTCCAACACCATGCTTGCCTAAGACACCTTTCCAGGCTTCAGAGTTCTTTCCTACTCTGGCATTGAAGTCACCAAGGATAAGAATTTTATCTTCTACAGGGACTTTTTGTATGGGTTGGTGTAGGTCTGTGTAGAGTTTGTCTTTCTCTACAGGGTCGGCTTGCATATTTGGGGCATATATACTAAAGAGAGCAACATGTGGGAGGCATAAGGAAATAATGCGATCAGAGTGTCCTGTTGGCAAGGTTTTGAGTTTGGAGGAAATGGAGTTTTTAATCATAAAGCCTACTCCTAAAAGATGTTTTTAGGTTTTGGGTTTTCCAGACCAGTAAAGTGTGTAGCTGGCGCCGTGTTCTTTAAGGCTGCCTTCCTCATGGAGATGAACTTCACTAAGAGCAGCGATGTCAATATAAAGTCATGATAGTTCATGGGCTATTAGGGAAGAATGATGCTCAGGCCGTCCACTATCTGCAGAGTCTCACATGGTTCTGATGTTCTGATGCAGGCATCAGTTTATTTACACCTTTGAAGGCTGGTGTGTGCCTTTGTTTCTTTGCCTTGGTTTGACCTCATCAGAAAATGCCCGTTGGCCGTGGCTAGCCAACCAGGTAGAAGGGGGATGAGCTTTCATTAGGCCACCTTTTCTAGGCCCCTCTCCATATGGAGCAAGCAGTGCTCTCCTTAAAAAAGGCTGCTTGGTCATTCAGGATGCTGCCGAACAAGACTGTCATCTCCCGGGTCAGCCTCGAGCGACCAAAGTCCTGAACAGGGTTGGGTCTGTGGCTTCCAGTGCATCTTTATACCTGCCGTTTCGTCCCTCGCCTATTGCTACGGGGCTTTTTTGGAACTGAATTTGTCCTTCGAGCCTGTGCAATGGATTTTTCTGGTGGAGCGCAGCGTGCACAGAACTGGCCTCACCCTTTAAACCAAAGGTTCATCTGTTGTGGCCTTGCAAGCATGGATGTAGCAGCAAGGTCCTCGAGTCATAGGTTTGATTAGAGTTTCCTTCTCTTAGATGGTTGACCTTACATGGTTGGACGAGCACCATCTGCCCGGGTTTGATGCTCTTTGTCAGACCCTTTGGTTTTGACCTGTCTGGCATGGGAGACCCTACCGGTGGCTATTATGCCACCGCCTGCATAGCTCAAAACATCATGATGGTACGCAAGCCTCTCTCCCATGACAAGGGGGCGTCGATGGAGATGGCATTTTGCTGTAGGGTTGCCAGAATCACGGCGGGTGTGTGGTCCCCTCATCACCATATTCGCCTCACTCAGGCAGTGAAGAGGGATCTGGGGGTGTGGCTTAGTTTCTTAGAGGGGTACAACGGGGTTACCTTTTGGCAGAAGGAGGTGGCTCTGGGGGAGGGGGTTCAGGTCCAGTCAGATGGTGCCGACAGTTTTGGGTTCGGGATTTACTTTAACAGGCACTGGTGTGCCCAGCGATGGCCTTCTGAATGGAGGGACTCTAGGGTTATCCGGGACCTTACATTTCTTGAGTTTTTCCCCATCCTGGTTACGGTATGCTTGTGGAAGGAGGAGTTCCGGAATAAGAAGGTTTTCTTCTGGTGCGATAATCAGGCGGTAGTCCGGATTATCAACAGGCAGTCTTCCAGCTCTGACAGGGTCATGCGACTCATCAGAGAATTCATATTGATCTACCTAACAGAAAACATCACTTTCATGGCTCGGCACATCCCTGGTGTGAATAACGAAATAGCAGCTGCATTGTCTCGGTTCCAGGATGACAGGTTTCGAGAATTGGTCCCAGCAGCGGATCCTGCAACAGTGACCTTCCTAGTAGAGCTCTGGCACCTTGGGTAGGAACGGTGATCCAGGGGGTCCTCAACTCCCTGGTGCTGTCCACCCGAGCCAGTTACTCAAGGGCAGTGAGGCAGTTCATCAGTTTCAAATGGCAGCATGGCTACAGGACCACCAGGCCATCTTCGGAACAAGAGGTTCTCCACTACATCGCAACCCTGAAGGATAAGGGCCTTGCACCAAGATCCATTTCATTACAGCTTGCAGCCATTTCCTTTTTCAGCTAGTTGGCTGGGCATGGCGACCCATGTGGCACTTTCCTGATTCGAAAAGTGGCCTAAGGGTGGTGACGCGAGAACCCCCGCAGTCTGGATACCCGCAGACCAATCTCCTATGGGCTGCTGCGCAACCTGTCGTCGGCACTCCACAACATCTGCAGATCCAGGTACAAGACTTTGCTCTTTTGCACCGCATTTTCCATTGCTTTCTTCGCAGCACTACGCCTCGGGGAACTGGTTTGCGGCTCAAAGAAAGATGGGTTGAAACGGGCACGGCAGTCAGAAGACATTACAATGGAAACGGAAGAGCTGTGGCTGCGGATCCGGCGGTCCAAGACTGACCCACAAGGAAAGGGGGCTCACCTTCAGCTGCGGAAGCTCAATGACCCGACCACTTACCCAGTGTACCTTATGAAGCAATACCTTCTACAGCGACCAGATATCCAGGGGCCACTGTTTATCCACAAGGACTTTCCCCCACTTACTCGCTTCCAGTTCATGAGCGTACTGCAGGCAGCCTTGTGGCAGTTGGGCTACCCAGCGGGCGATTTCGGGGGACACTCCTTCTGGATAGGAGCAGCCACCATGGCGGCAAGAGAAGGCTTGGCAGCACTGGCCATCCAGCGCTTGGGCAGGTGGCGTTCGTGGGCATACATTGCTTATATCCGACCAGATTGGGATCTCTCTTCCTGTTAGGTCCCCCCAAGTCCCTCCAATCAGAAGACAAGCTCTCTCTTGGGTGATAGCTGCTTGTTTGGTGGAAGTCGAGCTCAGGGGTCCTCAGTTCAGCTTGGTGGCGGTGAGCATGGGTTCTGATCCAAACTCGGGGTCTGGGGTCTCCGAAAGAAGTTCAAGATCAGGCCAAGGTCAAGTTCAAGTTCATGGCCATAGAGACCCTAGGAGGGGTGGGATTACCACAGGACACCGTGGGGGTCTTCCTCCCCAGGTCCCTTTCCTCTCTTCCAGTTTGGGTCACATGATTCCATCACGTGACTGGATCACGTGATCTGTTAGCAGGCGGGCTAACAGATATGTCATCGACCAAGCAGGGGATTGGCTGATATCCAGTGATAACCCATGCTCAGGCGCCAATCCACGCAACTATCACCAAGAAAAAGTTGTGGCCATTACTACCGACATATTTCCTCTTTGTATCTATGTCATCTTCACTTGTATGAATACATCTCCTTCTGAATGTATTTGTGTCTGTCATTACTGGGTTAAGGGTAGGGAGGTGGGGCAAGTGGGGGGAACCTCTCACCTCAGCATGCAACATCCCTGTCATTTCTCTCCCTCTTACTTTGTACCCAGATGCTCTCAAGCTGACTTCCAGTATTTAAATCATGGATCTGTTCACAGGTGTACACATCCTTAATGTATAATGGTATAATGAGTGGGGAGGGGAGAGAAGTAGGTTTCCATACACAAAAGGAATATTTATATATTCATAAAGATATCAGTTTGGAGATATATCTGAACATCATTACTAATGAGTCCATCCAGGCAGCATCAATCAGAAGAAATACATTCAGTGTGGAAGAATCCTAGAAATGCATATCCTGAATGTATTTCTTCTGCTTTGTGCTTTTTTTAGTTATCTACTCTTCAGTGCTCCCTATGGTTAGCTATAATAAAATCATAGAATCATAGAATTGCAGAGTTGGAAGAGACCACGAGGGCCATCCAGTCCAACCCCCTGCCATGCAGGAAATCACGATCAAAGCATCTATGACAAATGGCCATCCAGCCTCTGTTTAAAGACCTCCAAGGAAGGAGACCCCACCACGCTCCGAGGGAGTGTGTTCCACTGCCAAACAGCTCTTACTGTCAAAAAGTTCCTCCTAATGTTGAGGTGGAATCTCTGTTCCTGGAGCTTGCATCCATTGCTCCGTGTTCCAGTCTCTGGAGCAGCAGAAAACAAGCCTGCTCCATCCTCAGCGTGACATCCCTTCAAATACTTAAACAGGGCTATCATATCGCCTCTTAACTGTCTTTTTTCCAGGCTAAACATACCCAGCTCCCTAAGTCTCTCCTCATAAGGCATTGTTTCATAGAATCATAGAATCATAGAATTGCAGAGTTAGAAGAGACCATGAAGGCCATCCATTTCAACTCCCTGCCATGCAGGAAATCTTGATCAAAGCATCCCTGACAGATGGCCATCCAGCCTCTGTTTAAAGACCTCCAAGGAAGGAGACACCACCACGCTCCAAGGGAGTGCGTTCCACTGCCAAACAGCTCTTACTGTCAAAAAGTTCCTCCTAATGTTGAGGTGGAATCTCTGTTCCTGGAGCTTGCATCCATTGCTCCGTGTCCCAGTCTCTGGAGCAGCAGAAAACAAGCCTGCTCCATCCTCAGCGTGACATCCCTTCAAATACTTAAACAGGGCTATCATATCGCCTCTTCACCGTCTTTTTTCCAGGCTAAACATACCCAGCTCCCTAAGTCTCTCCTCATAAGGCATCATTTCCAGACCTTTCACCATTTTAGTCGCCCTTTTCTGGACACACTCCAATTTGTCAATATCCTTTTTGAATTGTGGTGCCCAGAACTGGACACAGTATTCTAGGTGATCCATAAACAGAGATTGTTGATCTTTTTTCTTAGGGTTCAACTTGGATGGTATATTGCATGGGCCTTTGTATGGTAGTGTGCTGTATAAAGTATAATATTATAATTAAAATGTAATATTTTTGTTGAGTACTTGTTATTTTAATATGGCTGTGAACATTCTAGGATCTATTGATGAAGAATGATTTCTAGATACAAACACACACACACACACGTAAACAAATAAGCAGAGCCACCTGGCCAGGTGTAGCCCCAACCCCCCCAGAAATTGAGAAGTCTACGTCCCTGGCTGGAGAGACCCCTTGTGGGCTGCTGCAGCTGCATGTCACAACACACCCTGAGATCAGGAGAATGCTAGTCATCACTTCCCAGCACCCTAAACTGCTGCAACTCAAAACCCTTCCATTATGATGCTGCCTGGCTTAAGAGGTAGGGGTTTTGGGGTCATGTTTGGTCATTAATGACAGTAAATGCTAAACTGCAAATCCCAGGATTCCATGGGAGGCAGCCAGAGCATTTAAAGTAGAATAGTGCTATAACAGCTTAGTGTGATAATGTTCTTAAAAAGGCATTGCAGAATTCTGGCACCTACATATGACTTCAGAAGGGATAGCCTGCTATGACTTAGATATCTATGGCATGCTGGGAAGAATGTTTGTAAAATTATTTAATTATATATTGCATGGCTGATTCCCACTTATTAGTGCCATCTGTTTTTCACCTTTATGATCTCTTGTTACTGTTAGTAAATAAAATCTTAAATTGCTGCAAGGCCCCAGGGAAAACTTCTCCCTAATATACTGAAAACTTTTGAAGACTGGTAGGGCCCTGCATTAGCTGCTTTATTTATTTATATAGATAGATGTGGCAAGTATCACCATGAATGGACCTCCTCAGTTGTACCCATTGTTAAGAGAGGGGCTTGTAATGATCCAGAAAATTATAGATGAATACATTTACCTGATGTCACAGGAAATTTTTTGGAAGACGTCTCTTTCTGAAATTTGAGCTGCAGGTAGTTGAAAACAACTTACTAGCTTTTGTAAGAATTAGATTTAAACTAGGACATTCAACTGTTTTGTTTTGGGTTTTTTTTTTGGTTACAACATCTTGTTATTAAGTATACTACGGGAACTCATGGTTATATTTATGGATCTCAATATTTATTGCATTTAACTCCATTCCTAAGCATCAGTTGTAGAGAAAATGAATTAATGTGAATATAGATAACAGGATGTAAAAGTAAATACCACTTTAAAGGTCAGATGTGATATCCATGGCCAATTTTCCAATCCTGCAAAAACTTCAAAAGGGGTTTGCTAAGGCTTCAATATTCCATTGTCTCCATTGTTTTTCCATTTATATCTGAATGTTATAGTGTATTTTCTATCAGGTCCACAACTTTTCAGGTAGGAGTAAATGGAAAAGCTAATTCAATATTGCTCTGTGCAGATGATACAGTACCAATTTTGTATATTCAAATAGGTCTCAAGAGATTACTGAAGCAGTTAAGTGGTTATTATAGGCAAAATTTGCTCAGTGTAAATTATGAGAAAAACTACATTATGGTTTTTAGCAGAAGGTCCCAGGTCCATTAATGGCCAGTAGATGGGAACAGGTGACATGTTTTAAGTGTTCAGGGGTGGTGTTTCACCAGTCACACTCTTGGACACTGCATATTGATTATATTAAGAAGAAATTTGAAAAAGCCATGTTTGGCATCCACAGATTCTATAGAACTAGAGGAAGATGCTTGGTTCCACCAATTTTGGAATTTTTTTTAAAAATGAAACTTCTTCCCAAACATTTTATAGAACTGTAGTTTTGGATACTGATAAGTTACAGTCACTAAAAGCTGTACAAAATAAATGTTTCTGCTTATTTCTGGCTGCTCCTCGCTCAATATCAAAAGCCATCATCAGACTCAAACTACTGCTACAATCAACAACATTGACTTTAGTACACAAAGCAATACTTAGTTACTGGTTGAAGATTTTATTTTATAAATCTTCAGTTTTTTAAAAAAATATTATCACATGATGAGATGAAACTCAACTCATCGAGGAGTTCTGCATTAAATTTAGTTGGTAAGCTAGGGTTTTCAGAATAATATGTAAGGACTCTTGGTTTCTGCACTGCCAAATTCTCACTTAAACAAAGACTGAGTGATTTGACTGTACAAACAGATTTAGGATTATTGCACACCATGAGATCTGCTAATCGTTGTAAATTATCACCCCCTCCCTTTCCCTCTCCTATCTTGTGTTGTTTTTGTTTGTTGTTGTGTGCCTTCAAATCGCTTCCGACTTAACAGAGTTTTCTTGGCAAGATTTGTTCAGAGGGGTTGCCTTTGCCTTCCTCTGAGGCTGAGAGAGTGTGACTAGCCCAAAGTCACACAGTGGGTTTCCATGGCTGAGCAGGGATCTGAACCCTGTTCTCCAGAGTCATAGTCCAATGCTCAAACCGTTACACCATGCTGGCTCTCCCATCCTACAATACTGATATTACAACTGATTATGGAAAGGCCTTCACAAAGGCTTGTGTAGATATACTGCCCCTTGCTGAATTAGAAGGCTGCTGTGCTATACTTATGCTTCTTATTCTGCCATTGTTACTTTTTTTTACTGTTTTAATATATTACTTTAATGTACTGGATATGAATATGATATGTTCTAACATACTATAGAAATTCTTATTGTGTTTTATTGTATTGTAGTATTATGTTGTTTGCTATAGTTTTGTGCTAAAGCAATAAAATTAATGCTTTTGTGTGCAAAAACAATTTTTTTTCACAAAAAATGACAGTCTTGCACAAAAAGCCTAAAATGGCTATCTGGAAACAATATGTCACAAAAAATGACAGTCTTGCACAAAAAGACTATTGTCACACAAATGACTCCTGTGTATTTCTGATCAAATAATTTCCTTAAAAACTTTGGGATGTGTGGGTTTTGGCAGATGCATAGGATTCCCAAATCTCAGGCTCTGGTCCTCTCTGTTCCATTCCTTAGGAGATAAATCACAGAGTGAGGGTGCAGCCTTGAAAAGTGTGTGCATATTGTTATTAACTTTATTTATACCCTGCCTTTTCTACAAAATTGGGATGCAAGATAGCTTACAATTTAAAACGAGTATAATATAACTAAAAATATACAAAGGTCAACATCTCAGAACCATTGGGAAACTATAGGTTAGAATGGTGTGAGCTTCCCCCCTGCCTGTGAAAATGTCAGCACCATTTAGAGAAGGGGTATTTAAAGATCAAGAAAGATCAGATAATTGGTCTTGTTCTGAGTGGGTGCACTTGGCCTCCATAATCTTGCCTGGTCTATTGGGGCGATGTTCCACTCATATATTTTGATTTAGTCAGTTTTGTATTGGTCAGTTTGTTTTATATTATATATAGATATACACTGCAGTTTTATATTTGGCCATGGTTGGTCAGTTTGTTCTGTTTTTATATTTTCTTGCTGCTTCATACTATATTACTGTTGTGTGTGTTTTTGTAGTTATCTGGATAATTCGTTTTACAATTCTATTTTATAGTCTTGTCTTTATTATTCTTTCCTTCCCTCTTTGTTTGCTTATCTAAACATTTATTTTAGATTGTATGCCTTTGGCAGGACCCAATGTTTTGTTTTGTTTTTTGTTTGTCTTAATGTAAAGCTTGTTTTAATTTAAAGCATCATGTACATAGATGGTGATACAAAATGAAATGAAATAAATCTTTATTGCTAAAAGCTATAAGCCGTCACAATACAATTACTTTAAGTAAGTTAGAACACGCATACACAAACAATTACAAAGCCATACAATAATAATAAAACCATGAATATCCAAAATATAAAACTATAAAGAATTAAAACATTATTGTACAGAGCCGTTTACATATCAGCACTGTGAAATGGTTATTGCTGGTTTTGATATCTGGCTCTTATCTTATTAGCGCCCAAAGCAAATTTTGCCACCATATCAGTGTGGTACACATTGTTTGTTGCCAGCTAATAGGACACAAATTTGTTCAAGAGGAGAGCGATTAACCAAGGACTGAAGGATGTAACCTAAAAACTTTTGTCTTGGAAGTATGTATAGAGGGCATTTCAACAAATAATGTTGAAGGTCCTCCACTTCCCCTGCCTCGCATATACAAAACCTTTGAGTTACTGGGATATTATTGTATCTTCCTTTCAAATAAGCAGACGGCATACTCTGGAAGTGTAATGCCATATATGCTTTTCTTAATGGAGGCAATGTAAGATCAAAAAAATATCTCTCCATTCCAAAAGAGGTTTTATACAATGGGTACCATAATGAAAATGCAGTTTGAGAAAGCATATAAATATCTCCCCACTTAGAAGCATGAGCTATTTTTCTCCTTGACCAATTGTTTAAATTTGTTAGAAGTATAAATTTGTAAGGCCTCTGGATTGATCCCATAGGAGAGAAGTATTGCATTAACTGATTTTGCCCAGATGCTTTGCTCAGAAGACTGTAATTGCTCTATAAAGCATTTTTTTGGAAGACGAGAATCACTAATTCCAACCAGCTTTATCCAATATAGAGCTAGGGCCACATGAACACCAGATTGTAAAAAGACTAGCCCTGTTTCAGCTCTTAGAAAGAGTGCGGGAGTACCTTTTGGCACAACTAACAAGGATTTCAGGAAGGCATTTTGTACATGTTCAAGAGGAAAAACACTATTATGTCCCCATATTTCGGCACCATATAATAATTGTGGAATTATCTTCTTCTGAAAGACCTCAACAGAGGGGGCAATCAAATTCCCCCCTTGAGATCTATGGAATCTCAACAGGGCACTGATAGGGTAGGAAGATTTCAGCTTAACTGCTTGGAAGTGTAGCTTCCAGGATAGATTTGATTGGAACCCTACACCCAGGTATTTAAAATAAGATTGTTGATCTATAGGTTTTGTATTCAGACTCCATCTATGAGGTTTTCTCTTCTTCCCCAAAACTACCACTTTTGTTTTAGTGTGGTTAACAATTAGTTGTTCCCTTGAGCAGAAAACACTTAGCTTTTTTAATAGTCTCCTCATCCCAACCATGGTGGTGGAGATCAAAACAACATCATCGGCATATAAAAGTACTGAGAGATTAGTTTCTAAAATGGAAACTAGAAAATATTCTGAGCCACATAGCTCTGTAGTAATATCATTTATATAAAAATTAAATAAAAAGGGGGCCAAAATGCATCCCTGCTGTATTCCTCTTACTGTGGATATGTTATCTGACAATAGTCCGTTGTACCCTAGTCTAAGGGATGTATCAGAATGCAATTTATGAATTAAGAAGAGTAAGCTTCTATCAATGTTGGTTCAGCCATAGGCACTCTCTTTCTATGAGGTCAAAGGCAGAACTGAAATCTATGAAAGCAGCATAAAGTTCTTTTCTATCTTTGTGAATGTATTTTTGAATCACATGTTGTAGAATGAAGCACTGGTCTATTGTAGATTTGCCTTTCATAAAGCCAGCTTGTTATTCTGCTATTATAGCATTTTCTGTTGCCCATGACTCCAGTTTACCTAACAAGTATTTTGAATACAGTTTGGATGCAATACTCAGCAAGCTGATAGGTCTAAAATTTTTCGGATCAGCTTTAGAGCCTTTTTTGTGAAGCAGAACCACTACACTCACTCCCCACCTTGGTGGGATTTTCCCATTGTGATTTATGTAGGTGACCAGTAATGCAAACACAGGTGACCATCATTCAGGATTTGATTTAAATAATTCTCCAGGTAACATATCTTCCCCAGGGTTTTTTTTTTTTTGATAGGGAGAGCATTAATCAAACAATTTATTTCCTCAACAGTTACTGGTTCCCAAATAGGGCAGCATGAAATTGTAGTCATACTAAGGCTATTTCTTGCATTCAATATGGGCCCGGATGCATGTTGATTATACAAAGAGGAAAAATGGGCCAACCACTGTGTAGGGGTAATTTGATTTTCAGTAGTGTCATAAACCTTTCGTGTCCCCTTTTCTATCAGGGCCCAAAATCTAGTCGAGTCCCTATCCATGAGAGCCTGACCTAGCTCCATCCAGGACAGGTGGACATATTCTGCCCTTTTCCTTTTAAGTAGATTCTTATACGCGCTATGGAGAATTATATAATGACTGTAATTTTCTAAAGAATGATGATGATGATGATGACGACAACAACAACATTAAAAATAATTAAACTATTCAAAATATTAAAAATTAAAACAATTTAAAACAAACTCTTAAAAAGGAAGTAAACAAAAACAGTTCAGTTTAAAACAACACAGCGCCCTGTTCATAGCCCTTTCCTTTTAAACGTTCTGTTCTAAAAGCCAGTTAGAATAGAAAGGTCTTTGCCTGCCAACACTCTTCAAAGGCAGCCCCATGTAGAGTGTGTTATAGCAATCCAAAAGGGATTCAATTAATGCATGTGTCAACATAGGCAGGTCAGGAGTCTCCAGGAAGGGGCACAGTTGAAGCACTACCTTTAGGTGTGCAAAAGCACTCCTCGTCACCACAGAAACCTGAGCCTCCATGTTCAAGACTGAGTCCAGGAGTACACCCAACCTGCAAGTTTGTGTCTTCAGGAGGAGTGTAACCTCATCCAGCACAGGCTGTATCCCTATTTCTGGATCTGCCTTTTGATGGACCAGAAACAACAGTATCTTATTTAGGACTGCCAGTTCAGGATCGTCCCAGGCCCTGAGATTTCCAGGCCAAAATATGAGACCTAGGGATGGTCCTTGGTTAAGAATTATTCATTAAGTACCAACCAGAGTTCCTCATACCTTGTCATTCAAACACACATGTTACCATGCCCTACACCCCCTCCCTATATTATAATTGGTAATATTAAGATGCTTCCTGTGGTCTAGTGGACCAAAAGTAGGTCAGATGGAGGTCACCAGGACCTGAGGAAGGTGTCATGGAAAAATACTAGTAGACCCAAGACAAGATTAAGCAAAGACCCTAGCAAACAAAGTCATTAAGATGGCACATGGTAATCCACTCTTGGCCCCCATTGGCAATGAGTCATATATCACAAACAAATGACTAAAACAACCCTTATCCCAGGAAGTAAGCCTCATCACCCCTCCCTGTTCTACAATGCAAAGGTTGTCACAAACCCATCAATTCATATATCTCAGCCATTAAGAGCAATCAGCAGAGTTTCGTTTTCCTTTGTTTAAACAGTGGGAAACCCATCTATGCTTTGTTCTAAGCCCAAACACCATTTCTGGGCACGGAATACAGTATAAATATTAGCCCCAAACAATAGCAAAGTGTGCCATTGTGCTACTGTGGATGACACCCGGCCACTTTCTCTGTCAGCACACTCCCAGATCGGACTTCTGTACCACTCTCAAACTTCCATCTGAGTTCTTCACTCCCCTGTCCAGGACTGGTAACTATTGCCCTATCTCCCAAATTTATTCCCCTATCCAACCTTTCTGCCTTAAACTCTTTGTTAACCTATTGCTATTGTGTGGTTCTTGTGAGCATGCGTTAAGCGTGTGAGTGCTTTTTGAGTTATTTTCCAATAAAAACTATTTATTTTACTTTAACTGGAGGTCTCTGTCGTGAGTACTGGTACACATAGTTGCACAAGGTCCTGAAAGTTACCCGACCTCTCGCAGTCATCCATTTGAGCTAATAATTCCCTCAATTAATAACTGAGATTTGGCATCATGGGTGGTCTCCCACCGACCCCTCCACCTCTTCAAGTAACACAAAATCTTTGTGCATGAACACAGAGATGGGGTTGCCTGTTCAGGATTTTCCCAGGCCTGAGGTTTCTGGGCCAAAACCTGAGACCTAGATATGGTCTCTGGGGATGTCATTAAATGGATCAAGTACCACAGTGATGCATAGCCTGTCATTCAAACATACACAAAACCATATTTTCCTGTTTGGAAATCAAGACAGAAATCTTAGCTAAAGGGGCTATTCACAGAGCAAGGTGAAATGAGGGGATTATCCCTTCTGAGACTGAATCCATACCTGCAAAATAATTCATCCTTACCTCAATCCTGATCTGAAGTGAAAGTACTTCTTTTAGATGCCTGGCGGCTTTAATGCAATTTTAAAAAACACCTCCTCTTTACTCCACAGTTTCTAGGGAAAATTGCTTTTTTTTACATGTAGGAGGATGGCGCGGGGAGGGTGCAAAGAGGAAAGGAAGCCCTAAAGCAGGTGGGACCGAGTTGGGAGTGGGGGGGATTGCTTAAATGCAAAGGTAAACCAGATCCCTCCTAGCCCTGGGTGCTCTTTTGTAAAGCAGAGTAGGGCACTTTGAGATGGCAACTTTGGCTTGGGGTGCAGGTTTGTGTGACTTGCTGCAGGGAGATGGCAGTGGGAACTGAAACAAACCATCTCTAACCATCCTTTTTTCTTAAAGCTGTGCATTTCCTTAAATTGGGTGAGGAGGTGTTTAATTATTCTGGGCAAGGGAAACTGGTGAGGGAGCCATCCAATAGGAGTGCAGGTGGGTGGTAAGGATGACAGGAAAACAAGAAAGGCTATTGGTTAGTATTGATATGCATGCCAGGAAGAAAAAACCCACAGTGCAGCTGCTGCCATTGTGTGACCTAAAATAATCTGATTCATTGGACACGTGGACACATAGAAACACCGTTTTGTACCAAGGTGGCTTCAGGGTGCAGGAACTGTGTGGCTTCCAAAACCAATTTGAGTTCAGATTAAAATGGCTGATGGTAGAATTAACAGGATCAAGCCAGGCAGGACAATGCACACTGGAGCTGAATTATTTTGCAGGTGTGGATTCAGTCTCACTTACTTGGAGAAACAAGACAAGGATCATTTAATCTAGCCTACTTTTTCTACCCAGAGGTGGGTGCAGAGCAGAGCAGAGTGTGAGCCCAGGCACTACAACAACTGGGAGAGAAGGAGGAAGCCAAGTAAGTAAATCCATAGGCCCTCTGGAAAGTCTTTGCAAATTGCAGCAACAAATCCATTAAGCCTTGCAAACTGAAGCAAGCTCCTGCTAAATAGCTGAGCTGGAGATCTGCACACAGTCCTTGTCTGGAGATAAAACAATGAAAACTAGAGAATTTGTACCCTTGTCTCCTCCCATGAAAACTGGAGACTCAGGGCCAGGCACTGAGATCTAGCAACCTTAGTCTTGTCTGAATCAAGCTTCAATTTGTTCACCTAATCCATTGTTGATACCAGATAGTGGTTTAAAATCAAAACAACTTCCTTGCAGTTAGGTATAAAGGAGAAATGGGACTGGGTGTCTATGGAGATTATCCAATGAACCATCTGATAGTGTCCCTGTCTCGCCACCCCCACCCCACCCCGCCCCACTCCCGCCCCATTCCCCTCCCTGTTCCATTAAAAAAAAAAAAACCATACACCTACCTTATGCTGCTGTAAGAACTGCTCCCCATCCCCTCAGCCCTCCGGGAGTGAATGCGGCTGTCATAAAGCTGCATTCGCGTCCCGTAAAGCAAATCCTGCCTGTTATTGCAAGAGAATGATTGCGTGAGAAAATTCAAAATAAAAGTTAAAAAAAACCCAAGCTCCAAAACATACTTTAAAAAGAACAAGTAACCCAGGGAGGGGTTAAAAAAAGGGTGCCACTTACCTCCTCATCCCAATCGCACCCAGAAGTGTCCAGCATGGACCTCCCACTGTGGCTGGCAAAGTGCCATCATAACTGGACACCTCTTCACAAGCCCATTATTCCGTTATAGAAATGGAACGGGCAATCTATTGATGGATTAATCCATCAATAGAAGAGAACACAACCGGAACAGAGGGTGCACGGGAGCAGAACTAGACAGGGATGACATCATCTGAAAAGAGAGCCCTTTGGAGCTCTCCTGTTGTCCCTGTTGTGGATTTATAAGATCGTCTGATAATCTCCTATATTATCATCAACATGTTGGTGGCACAGAGTCCCAAACCTCTGGACAATCTCTCCCACCAGTTTCATGTAGATGTTGAATACCATGGGGATGGAAGAAAGCCCTGAGGTACTCCACTGGTCAGCAGCCAAGGAGCCAAGCAGGAATCTCTGCCACAGCTTCTGGGCTCATCCCTCCACAAAAGAACAGAGCCACTGTAACACTGTGCCTCCAAATTCCATCTCAAAGGAAGTGGCCCTGAATGATACTATAGCCAATGGTATCAAAAGCAACTGAAAGATACCACAGAACCAACAAGGACACACTCCCTCTCTCCAGTTCCCAGTGTAGGTCTTTCACCAAGACAACCAAAGGTACTCTGTAGCCAGGCCTGGAATCAGATAAACCATTCACTGAAATAATCAATTTTATCCAGAACCCCCTAGAACTGTAAGGCCACCACACACTCTAATACCTTGCCCCAAAATATATTGTTGGACACTGGCTGATAATTGTCAATTATAGAAGGATCCAGGGAAGATCCCCCCCACCAGAAACGCCTTACTACTATCTCCTTTAGGCAAGTTGGAACCCTGCCTTGTTGTAAGGAGGCATTGATTATGCTCTTCATCCACTCAGCCATCCCCCTCTGGCCTATTTAATGAACCAAGAAAGGCAAGGGTCTAGCAGACATGTGGCTCTTGCTTCCCCAAGGATTCTGTACATCAGGCTGTACAAATAATATGGATATGTGTGTGTATGTATATACATATACACCCCCACATTTGTTAGACTTAATTTTTTTTATTTTAATGTCATACTGTATGCAACTGTGTTTGGTGCTTAAGGTATCATGCTTAACGACATCACCTGGGTCTCATAATATCACTCTTGTAATATCACAAAGGATCATCTCTAGATCTCAGGTTTTGGCTCTGAAATCTCAGGTTCCAGGACAGTTCTGACCTGGCAATCCTAAGGCCTAATGATGTCAACCCTTCAGGATAACCCTGTGTTTACTCTTACATTCTCAATGAGTTTTTTGCCTCAGCTCTGTCATGTCGCCCACTTTCTTCTAGCTATATAAAATTGCTTTGGATTTTGTTAAAATAGAAGTGAGCTCTCCAGGAAGATCTGTTGTGCTTGACTTAACTGTTCTCTTCATTTAATAAGGTACTTTAGTTAAACTTCCAGCTATACCTGGGAATCCCCAATGGGAATTTTAAAGCAGAAGGTTATTATTAGAAATTAATTAAGTATTCCTTTCAGGCCTGTCTACAGAGGGCAGTTTAGCACTGCTGCATTCCTTTTGCTACTTTAAGATATTACCAATAGTCATTCCAATGATGTTGAAGGGAGGACATTTGTCTTGGAGGATATTGGAAGGATATAAATAGGACATATTTTGAAAGCCTTTTAAAGTAGAAAGTACTTAAACACCAGCATCAAACATTGTACTAATCGTCAAAGTAGGGATACATGGAGAATGTGATATTGAGGTACATGCACATGGTGCAGTTGGGGTGGAGTGCAACTGGGGTGAGGAGCTCAAATGCCTTTTCGGACTTGATCACACTATACTGTTATAGTGCTATTTTCCCACTTTAACTGCTGTGGCTGTGTCCTGCAGAATTCTGGGATTTGTAGTTTAGTGAGGCCTAAGACCTCTCTGACTGAGAGTTCTAAATACCCCTCCCTAAACTGCAAATCCCAGGATTCCACAGGAGGCAGCCAGATCAGTTAAAGTGGAATAATAGCACTATAACAGTACAGTAGTGAGAAGGTCTGTCTATATTGATCACCCAAATGTTTGTTATGTGGTACTTAGAAATATAGTTGCATTACCTGCTAGAATCAGAAATGGTAGTTTGCCTAGCTAACAGCTGTGTTCAATTACCTCTCTTAGTACACTGCTTTGCTTGTCTTGTTAGTCCTGATTTATGATAGTTGAGATACAGACTAGGGAGGATCGCTTGTTCAAAGGAATGACCAGTGCTAAGAAATACCTCACCTCTCAGTAGTTTCTCTTTCTGGGAAATCAGCTCTTCTTTGGGAAATTGAAACTTACATGCGCAGTGTCTTAGACCTTTAGGTTTCGTTCCTATGTAATAAAAAGACTGTGTATGCCTTTGTTTCTTTGGCACAGTTTGGCAGGAATGATCCCCCTGTGTCGTTTGCCGGCAAAATAAAAGCCATCTGTTTGAATTTACCTGGGCCTGACTTCCTTTATTATCCCAGATAGACCTTAACATTTTGGTGCATTGGCCGGGAAGCTCAGGTCAGGGGAATTTCCCCCCTGCCCACCACTTGGTCCTTGGCGGTTCCCTGGATCGCTTCATCACCCCAGACGGGAGCGCGCCTTCAGCATTTTGGCTGATGCCCGGTTGGCTGTGGGAGTCGTCGGGGGCCGGTGCAGGACCAACACGGGTCTAGAGGTTTCACACAGATCGCTTTCTCATCAGCGCTGGAGGGCTACCTGTTTCAGGCGAGTATAAAAGGGTCTGTTTCTGACTGTTCTGTTTACCTGTCCAATCCCATTTGGATTGAAGGAAAAGTTGATCACTTTTCAGTCTGTTTCTCTGTCGGGAGGGGGAAAGGGGGGTTTCCTGTTGTGTGTGAATGCTGCGTGAGTGGTGTATGAATCCCTCTTGTTTCAGCAGACCGGTCCCCCCCAATTACCATGGCTGGTCTGTTTCCCTGTCACCCTCCCTCACTTGTCTGTCTGCTATCCTTTTAGAAATCAGTTAGGATAAGCAGGAGGATGGGGGGAGGCTCTTTAAAACCTCTAAACACCATGCATTCCTCTGAAGTTTTTGACACCTCCCAATGCAATGTTACTGACACGAAGACCAAAAGGCACCCACCTGAGAGAACCTTTTTATAGCCTGCCTCTGGAATGCAGCAATTGTGAGAGAAATCCTGAGAACCCTGAAAGATATACCATACGCTGCAAGGTGGAAAAAGATTCCTGATGATCCACCCCCCTCCTTAAGCCAGCCCAAGATGCCTGATTGTTCACTCACCAGAACAAAAGCCTGTTTGTTAACCTGTTTTGGAAAAAAAAAAAAAAAAGAAGAAGAAGTACTGCCCAGCCCAGAAGAAGAGTTGCCACCACCTGATGTTTGTCCCCCAAGGCAACTACCCTCTGCATCCCTGATGTCACCAGCCAGTATTCCCTACCACCCCTGGGGAACCAGAGATGTCAGTATATCTGTCCTTGGAGAAGGTTGCAGATAAGAAAACTACCCTGTTCCT
The DNA here is from genome assembly GCA_030847615.1 of Gambelia wislizenii. NCBI lineage: Eukaryota > Metazoa > Chordata > Lepidosauria > Squamata > Crotaphytidae > Gambelia > Gambelia wislizenii. Next base: position 11,738,814 of record JAUMIR010000013.1, on the reverse strand, counting down.
GAATTTAAAGCCCAGGCAGCAAGCCCCTGAACATCCCTGTTTAATAGAAAAACAACAGAAAAATAAAAGCTAAGTCCAGCAAGAACAAAGCTCCTCTCTGGCTGGCTTCAAGCCATCACATTCCAAGCTGTTGTCTGTCTGAACAGTACCAGCCACAGTCCCAGCCCTCTGCAAGGGCTGCAAGGCCAGATTTGATTATTCTTGTTAATATCTGCACCCACCACCCTTCAGCATCTCTGACTTGTTAAACTGGGAGACACATGGTCCTCTTAAGAAGAGGAACCAGAGAGACTTTTAAATATGGTGTCTGTCATAGTTGCTGCACAAATTCCTACCTGGGGCATATCTAACAGTTAATGGCCTACCTGATGATTAGTGAACAAAGAATGCAGATTCAGGCCAATTTAAAAGACAATGCCAGAAAGGCTGCCTGTGATGAGAGAGCCCATGATCCAGATGTTTACCTACAGACCCTTGCTCCACTGTCAATCCCAGAGGATAAAAAGAGACCAGGCAGACTGTAGTCTTTCCTGTGTGTCACAGTCTACCCCTGATATTCAGAAGAAATTGTAAAAGACTGATGGGTTTGAAGAGATGTCCCTGGTCCCAACTGAAAGTTATAACATATGAGGTTTACTTCAATAGAAAAGTTAAAGAGAGAGAAGAAGCCATCAAGCAGATAAAAGAAAAGGCCAGTCTGCAGGCTGCAGCTTTACAGCAAGTAACACACTCACATTAATTCAACAAGTATCCCTTATTGAACAAGACACTGCATTCTGATAACATGCAAAAAGCCAGAACTAAAGCTCCCATAACCACAGCCAACAGATAAGCCCTCCAGTGTAAGAACGGTATGCAGGGGGAGGAAGAAGATAGATGTGCCCAGGTGGCTCGCAGCCTTGAAGCCCCAAAAAGAGAAAAACACTCCCAGACTAGAAGGCGGCTAGCTGAATTCCAAGAACTGAGAGGCCAAGCAGGGAACCAGGCCAGGAACCTCATGTCAGGGCCTACCATGAATTCTACTCTAATACCCAGAATTCAGGAAAGGGCACTACACCCAGCAACAACAGCAACAACAGCAACATCCCAGCCCCAACAACAACAACCACATCAACATCCTGGGGTTGCCACTGATTCCTACCACCAGTTCCTCCTGTTGAGACAGAACCAAGGTGCTTACTGCAAACAAGAAGGCCACTGGAAGGATCAACGTCCTGAAAAGCAACCGCCCCTGATGGCTTTGTGGAAGAGGATGAGAGGGTTTCCGAGAACGCGGTGTAGGCGGAGCTGGGGAGCCAGACTCCTTCCCTCCTGTGCCGGCAGACCTTCCCCCGAGGACACCATTTAACCCACAGGTGGCAGCATTTCAGCCTGACCAGACGTCCCAACTTGACCAGATTGCCCAAGCCATGGCCTTGCAGGAGCACGAAGACATCAGAGAGACCAAGGTTCAACATGCATTCACTTCCTTGCCCTCCTGCCCCTGACTGCAAGAGACCTCTTGTGCAAAGTGTGTGTCTTCTTGTTCTTTCATCCTGATAGATCAGTAACTGCTACTGCTGGGAATCAGCTCTTGACCCTTACCTGTCCTGTACAAGAAGTCTGTATAAGAAGCCTGGAGAATCAGCCCTGATCTGGGGCTCTGTGTCCCCTTGTTGGTTCAACACTCTCCTGAATCCTGAAGCCTCACTGAATCCTGAAACCTCACTAGTCATTAAGTAAGTTCCTGGTGTGTGGTCTGAAGATAATCCTGGAGGCTTGACCTGAAATGTTGAACCTATCTGAATTCAACTGAAGCCTGAAGTCTGTTTAGACATGTGAACCAATCCCAGTATCCCATCCCAGCAGTTGCTAGAGCCTCAATGCAGACACACATTGACAAACTGATTTAACTGAAGATCCTTATTCCCACTGTCTCCCACGAAATACATCTCTGATACTTATAAAGAAACCCAGCCTTGGTTTGAATAATCAACCTGTAACAAGTCTGAAGACAGTTAAAACAAGCCTTGACCAGTCCACCAGTCTCGAGTCTGCCAGACATTTTCCAGTTGTTCATAGATGACGGCCAAAGAATGGCAGTTGGAGCCCTGACCCAGAGTTTTGGGACCTGGAACAGACCTGTACCCTACCTCAATAAAAGCATGGATCCTGTGAGCTGAGGATGATGAAGTTTTCCTCCTTAAGAAAAGTACAGAGCATACCCAAACAATGTCTTCCAGTGAGAGTGGTGATAAACTGGATAAAAGCTCAGAGTCAAAAAGGGGGGCCCAAGAAAAATCAGAAGGCTAAGCCAGTGGTTGACAGAGAAAAAGCCTCACAGAAAGTTGAAAAATGAACAGCTGCAGAGCCAGTAACAAGTTTTAGAGAGAAAAGGAGAAAGAGAAACCTGATGGTACAGGAATAGATGATTGAAAAGCTATGGTCAGTGATGAAGAGAGAGAGAAAGAGAGAAAACCTGTTCATATTAAAGTCAAGGAGTAAAAGGATGAGGATTAAGATGATAAAGATAAAGATGGAGATGGAGAAAGTGAGGGAATAAAGATGAGAAGACTTCAGATGAAAAAAAAACAGAATCTCAAGGTGCTGGCTATAAAAAAAAAACTGGAAGAAAAAAAAAGGGGGGGAGATTTCCCTCAAACAACAGCTCAGAGAGTTAAAAGATGCAGTCCTGGAAGTTGGCCAGTATACCAAACAAGCCCCCTTGGAATTTACTACACTTAACCATTTTTTCTGCCCTGGTAATTCAGTTTGGGCGAAGAGTCATAAAGAAGATGCATCAAAAAGACATGAGAAACACCTTTCATTGTCTTGTTAACCATTTCTACGGCCTTAAAGAGTAAAGAAAGTCCTGCCTAGATCCATTTGCTATAGAGGCCATCCCAATACCCAGCATCCTAGTCAGTTGCCTGCCAGCACAACCTTTAGATGACCCTGAGGCAAAGATTCCCCAGTAATCATCCATCGAAGCCTCCTCAAGTACTGGTGCTTGAGAGAGCGAAGACACCAGACACACGGGAGAAGCCTTCTCGGGACCGGCAACCGAGTGAGCGAAGTTCTGGAGGGCGCTGCAACCTCTCCCGTCCTGGAAAGAGGAGTTGGTCACCGCCCGAAGATGAGAAAATCTGTCCTGAGTTGAATTGTCTGCCTTGCCTTATAACATAACATTTGTTTATAATGTTCTTACTCATAATCATAATATTGCTTTTTTCCCCCCCACACTATAAAACCAAATTCACCAGTGACCCCTATAAGAGCTGCATCAAAACAGTTAAAGAAAGGGAACAAAATTGGCAAAACCCTAGTTTATCAAAGTAACTATGCTTGTCTGGGGTTCAAAAGACCTACACATTCAAAACATTACTTCTTTGGCCTGCCAGGAGATAGAAACAACTGTCTGTTATAATCCTATGGAAAACCCTGTCCAGAGACATTTTCAGGTACATCACATACACTCTGGAGAGATCCTGATGTCATGAGTTCAAATGAACTCATCCAACCAAAAGATAACCCTCACCCTAGAATCCTGTTATGAGCCCGGCTAGCTCAGTCGGTAGAGCATGAGACTCTCATCACTGTCCTGAGTAATATTGTGTGTTGTAAACTACTTGAGAGTCCCAGTCCTATGATCCTGGTTGGCCCAGTAAATCAGCTACTGGTCAGACTGCCACCCTGATCAAAGTTCCTGTTTCCTCTCCATGTACAGCAAAACATGATATAAGCCTTAATTTGGTAAAGCCACACACTCCAACACACTGTCTTTTCTGAATCATAGAGAATGCTAACACCCTTTCATGTTCCTGAGGTTACAAGAAATCTGTTTGTCACATTTGTTGAAAAGATAGCTGAAGCTCTGCATGTTAATAACTGTTATGTCTGTGTGACACCTGAATTGAGTCAAATGTCAGCGAATTTTACAAAAACAAAACAGATGTTGTTTCACCCCATAGTCAGTAGATGTTCAAAACCACCATTGCCAACAAAAGGTGTGTCCAGAAAATTAACCTGTCTGCCCCAGAAATAGGACAGGTCCCTTTTGATACCATGACTCAGACAGATCCTAGGTTTGCTCAGTCAAGCTGGCCCAACTAATCCTGTAATCCTGTAACTTGTGGCCAGATGCTGTAGTTCAACCGGAGTATCAGTCATGATATATACCTGAACCTGACGGGCTGTACTGAATTTGTGGTCAGTATGCTCATTCTGAATTCCTGAATCCTGACACAGGGACCTGTGCCTTAAGTAAAATCCAACTGTCCTTTTTCCTGATTCCCTTGACAGACAGTGAGCGTTTGAGACACCTAGTCCACAGCTGAAAGAGTAGAGCAGCCATTAAAATTGGGGACTAAAAACTGATAAAATAGTTGAACTGACACATATAAAGGTCTGAACTTTTGTTTACATCTGATGGCACTGAAAAAACATGGATAGTGAGACTCCATCCTCCCCTCGGGAAAAATGAAGTCTCAAAGGGGGGAATGAGAAGGTCTGTCTATATTGATCACCCAAATGTTTGTTATGTGGTACTTAGAAATATAGTTGCATTACCTGCTAGAATCAGAAATGGTAGTTTGCCTAGCTAACAGCTGTGTTCAATTACCTCTCTTAGTACACTGCTTTGCTTGTCTTGTTAGTCCTGATTTATGATAGTTGAGATACAGACTAGGGAGGATCGCTTGTTCAAAGGAATGACCAGTGCTAAGAAATACCTCACCTCTCAGTAGTTTCTCTTTCTGGGAAATCAGCTCTTCTTTGGGAAATTGAAACTTACATGCGCAGTGTCTTAGACCTTTAGGTTTCGTTCCTATGTAATAAAAAGACTGTGTATGCCTTTGTTTCTTTGGCACAGTTTGGCAGGAATGATCCCCCTGTGTCGTTTGCCGGCAAAATAAAAGCCATCTGTTTGAATTTACCTGGGCCTGACTTCCTTTATTATCCCAGATAGACCTTAACAGTAGGACCCCCGTATCCGTGGTGGATTGGTTCCAGAGCCCCCTGCAGATAATGAATGAAACCCACAGATAATAGTGAATACCTCCGTCACCATTCCTGCCATGGGAGTGATCCCAGGGAGCGATCCTGAGGGAGAAGGGAGGTGAGATCTTTCCTCCCCTCCCTTCACCCCTGTGTCACCATTCCCACCATGGGAGAGATCCTAGGGGGTGACCCCAGGGGCGAAGGGAGAAGGGAGGTGAGATCTCTCCTCTCTTCCACCCCCGTCACCATTCCCACCATGGGAACAATCCCAGGGGTGAAGGGAGATAAGATCTCTTCTCCTCCCTCCCTCCCCCTCCTACCCACCCCCACTGTCACCATCTGCGGATAATTGAATCAGCGGATGGTGAATCAGCAGACATGGGGGGTGCTGCTATATAGTGTAATAATCTCCTCCTTCATCATAATGAAAGGGTCTTTACTGTGTCCTTTATGGTTAAAGCCAATGTAAGTTTGAAGATTCCCCCCCTCCTAACAACTCATCCCCCACAAGGAAAAGTCATAAGTTTTTTAGATCCTTCCAACCCCCAGCCCCTTAGTGTACCAAATATAGCATGAAAAGTTTCTAGAAAGAATTTACAACACACACTCACACACCACCTAAGTTTCCAATCGTCTTCCCTGCCCCCAAAGCCTTAAATAAAGACAAATGAGTGAAGGAAAGCACAAACAAACAAAAGAACGATGGAGTGATCGGCCGGTTGCAGCATGCGTGCACACACACACACCACCCAAGCAGGGGCTAGCCCCATTCCCAATCGTCTTCCCTGTCCCCAAAGCCTTCCTTTGAAACAAACAGGAAGGGCTCAAAGCAGATTTCTCAAAGTGGGCTGCAAGCAGAAGAAGGGGCAAATGGCAGGCTCGGTGGATTTCTCTCTCCAACCCCTCTGTCTATTCAGAGAAGGCACAATGGTCACTCCAACTAATCAGGATTCAGCTCTGCTCACACTAATTTGAAAAGGTTGCTGCAAGTTCACACAGACATTTGCAAATGGTAAGTTCACATGGCCAATTGTGCGCGTTTTCGCGAACTTTATCAAAAAAGTCAGGAAAACTATTGAAAGCTGATACTACACGACTTATGGGTTTTTCGCTCCCCCTCCTTCTGAAAAGGGCGCTGTGGCTTCGAAATGTGTGGGAACTATCAGGCTTCTTGTCGCATTCTTTGAGGATTTATTTTGCCATGTAAACGGCCCCACTGTGTTAAAGATTTCATATGTTGTACAACTCCAGCTCCCTTCATCCTCAATTACCCTGGCCAATAGTCAGGGATAATGTGATGTGCTCAGGCTTCAGACCCTCTTCAGCAATGAGAGGGAAAAAACAGTAAGATTTAGCAGAATTTACAAAAATTAATTTTTGGGACTAGAAATCCACAAATCCTCCAGCCACCCTATACTGGCTGGATGATTCTGGGATTACAATGCAAAAAGTATTTTCTTCCCCCAAACTCTGTAGGTTAGCAACATCAGATCCTTTTATTGACAACCAGTACAAGACCACACTCATATTAATACTGGGAATCTGGACCTCTCCCAGTCAACACAGTAAATTGTCCATGAAGCTTCTCTAGCCACTTACCTTGAATCAGAAAATATTTTCCAGATCTACATTCAGGTATGGTTGCCTGTAGTCCTAGCTGGCCCAAGAGATAGAACACAGGGACTCTAGGCCAGCATTTAATTTCCCACAGCAACTAACTAGATATCATTGAGAAGCCTACAGCAACATGTGTTCAGAGGTATTTGGTTTCTGACTTGAAGACAGCAGACAGTCATCACATCTAGATGTCTGCATTCACAACAGTTGACATACACAGGTAAATTACCACTAGCTGTATGAATTGACTGGCTGTCTGAATTTACTCTTCATTCATTAGACATCAGTTACAGCCCTCCATTGTACTGTAAATAGGCATTTTCATCAAATACTAATCTTTCACTAACACAAAGGGTACATCTAGACTGTAGAAAAAATGCAGTTGGACACCACTTTAAGTGCTGTAGCTCCATCCTATGGATCAATTCCTTGGGATTTGTAGTTTTACAAGGTCTTTAGGCTTCTCTGTCAAAGAGTGCTGGTGCCTCACAAAACTGCAAATCGCAGGATTCTGCAGGATGGCGCCATGGCAGGTAAAGTGGTATCAAACTGCATTATTTCTACTGTATAGATGTACCCATAGTGATGCTTTTAGGATCATTCTGAGTATGGGAAAGAGGATACTTTCTCATACTAAAGGCAAAGCAAAGTTTACTTACTTTTTTGGCCTGTAGTCAGGAATAGATCTGTCCAACGAAATCCTATCACTTAACTGGGCATTATAACCATATTCTTCATACTTGTTTTCAGATTCATGGCTATCATCTCTCAAGGTGGCAGCCATTCCTCCTTGGCCCAGGCCCCCAGGGCCTTCAACTAATCCCATTGGTTTGGCTAGACCTGGAAAGGAGAAGACAAGTTAATTTAAGTAGCATCATTTCATTTGTGCAAGCAAGTCAGCTTGCCAGCTCACAATGCTGTCTAGACTTGACAAACATTACAGTTCGTCTGTGTGATTACCCCAGCATGGCACCGTAGAATATTCTCCTCCAGTTCCAGCTACGTTGAATATATTGTTTGACTAATAAACATGGAGGAAATACATGAACACTAAACCCTAATGGAGTGATATACTGAAAAACAAATTCAGTGAATATAAGTGAATGGTAGCCAGATGACTAGAACTCAGAAACAGGAGCAAATCAACCCAGCCTTACATAATCTGCATTGACTGTTGTCTTTCTGTTTCCAGGCCTAATGGAAAGTGCTGGTTTTCAAGTTCTGAATGGTTTGGGGTCAGGTGACCTCCCAAAGGAAAACTCTTAACAGGCTGAGGACTCAGGAACATTAAGCATTGTCTTCAGCGGTGCTAACCTACTTGGAATTTAAGCTCAATCAAAAAAAGTTCAGTTTGTTGTGTAATGTGGCCTCAAGGGTTACCACACACAGCAGTATTTTCTTGGTGGTGGCACCTTAATTGTGGTGCTGTTTTCCATTAGAGTTCCAGTTGTCTACAGCACTCTTATCTTTCAGACATTAGTAAAAAACATTTTTACTTGTATAAAATTTAGATTAATAAATTCTACTGTTGTTTGTTTGAATTAGTTTTACCATATTTCAACAGGCATTTGTAATTTATTATTTTATATATATGTAAGATGTGTTTTTGTTGTAGTGGTTCAAGTGGTAGACTCTGGGAGACCAGGGTTCAAATCCCCGCTCATCCACCAAAAACCATTGGGTGACCTTGGGCAAGTCACACACTCTCAGCCTCAGAGAAAGGCAAAGGCAAACCCCCTCTGAACAAACATGCCAAGAAAACCCTGTGGCAGATTTACCTTAGGGTCGCTGTAAGTTGGAAATGACTTGAAGGAACACAACACCAACAAAAATAAGATCTGATTTTAGATATTTCACATTTGTGATTTTAACTGTATGTATTTTTGAAGTACACAGTGAAAATCATAGCCCAGAATCTTGTTGGCATAAATTCCCTATAGAAGCAGCTGGGCATTTTTGACCGATAAAGAACGTCAGTATTCTATGGGTTCAAAATTATCTGCCACTGGCAATCTGTATAGCCCCTTCTCTTTTAATATTTAGACAGTACCAGAAATTGTTTGAAGTTTTATGATAATTTATTCAGGGAGATTAAGCAAATTCCTGGAGGTTAAAGATATCAATGGCTACTAATTGCAATGGCTATATATTGCTTCCAGTTTTGGGGGCAGTATGACTCAGAATACAAGTTCCTGTGAAAATCAGTGGGTAAGGATACATTCAGACATACAAGAAAATAATCTAGACTTAATATCTAACAAGTAGAGAAGAAAAACAAAATTAATAGACCAAAAGTGGAATGGATACAAATAAATGTACTAATTCACAATGTTAAATCTAGTCTTGCTTCATTCTGAGATGCCACAGCAATCTAGTTTAAAATACTTTTCAAAGTGATTTAAGTCTGATTTTAGGATGGAATAAAGTTTCATTCTGTTCACATTTTATTTAGAATCGAACAGAAAACATAGAATGATAGAATCTTAGAGCTGGAAGGGGCAGCAAGGCCATCAAGTCCAATTTCCTGCCATGCAGGAAATTGTCTACACCGGCCAAATAAAATGTCACAGAATCAGAATCATAGAGTTCAAAATGTCCAGAAGGGCCAGATGATGCAGGGCCAATTCCCCAATTCTGGTGTGAACTGCCCACACAAGGTCCGGCCAATTCAGCATCAAACTCACACTAACACACCCTTAAAATGGAGTAAAATAAGCCACCCTTTTCTCTGGAGTTCTCCAGAAAATGTGGAGTTTTGCTGGCTGTTGCTGCATGTGGACAGTTCGATTGGGCTTGCTTAAAAGGCCAGTGCTGCCTGCCACCTACTCTCCCCAACTTAGCCCAGCCACTCCCGGGGAAGGGAAAAAGTCTTCCTTCCCAGTGCTCTGCTGCCACCTCCATTCTAACCAAACACAACTCCGAGCAGAGCCCCTCTGACAATGACATTGCTGGCTGTGATGTCTCCAGAAGGCGTCCAGCGATGCAATCTTGCCCCCTCTTTCTGCTGAGGGCTGTTACCTACCTTGATAGCCCCCATCTTGGAACATCAAATAATTGGCTATATTTAATAATTAGGCTAAGTGTGGCCGTCCATGTGGTTACAGGTAAACCAGGAACCCCCAAATATCAAGGCAAGATTCAAGATTCAAGGGAGAGGTCTTCAGAAATTCCCCAAAACTCAAATCAGGACTTAACACCTGGAGGTGAATCATTCACTAATCCATTCAACAATGGCAGAGACCTTAATGCTTGTAAAATGGGTCCTTCTCTCCTCATCCCTTTCCAACAAAAGACCTTTCCTGTTCCTATTCAAATCTAAAGTATAGCACCCATTAATGCTTTTCTCTTCTGGAGCATCCATTGTCTAGTCCTGAGAACCTCCAAGAAACATTGTATTCCACTCAAACTCCCATCCTTTCAAGGGAATTGTTTCATATAAATATCACCCTAAGACCCCACCCAAGTGTGCACAGACTTCTGACTCCATGTCAATCTGTGTCACCATTCTATCATCTGGACCACCTCACTGTTAGTGTACTTCATGACCTCTGCTCTGCGGGATCAGTATAGTATAACCCACTATTCCCCTTACTCTACTCCTCTATCCAAATACTTCAAACTGTTTTCAATAGCCTTGTGTGAGTATCTGAAGCTTGAGTGCTTGTGTGAATTCTGTTGACATTAATGTCCAATAAAGGTAATTTAATTGTACCTTTTGGCTTAGAATCTCCTCTGTTATTACCGGTATACATAGGTTAAAAGATTCTGCCATTGCCTGAATTCTCTACCCCCTCCTCATTTGGTGTCATCTGCAAACTTGATAAGCATGCCCTCTATTTCCTCATCCAAGTCATTGATAAAGATGTTGAATAGCTCTGGGACCAGGACAGAACCCTGTGGCACCCCACTAGTGACTTCTCTCCAGGATGAAGAGGAGCCATTGGTGACCACCCTTTGGGTTCGGTCAGTCAACCAATTACAGATCCACCTAAACAGTTGCATTGTCTAGTCCACAGGTTACTAACATTTTTGCAAGAATATCATGGGGGATCTTGTCAAAAGCCTTACTGAAATCAAGATACACTACATCAACAGCATTCCCTTCATTTTCTTTAGTTATGATCCTGTCTCCTTCCTTCAACTTCATTATCATCCTTTTTGTCTCTCTTTTCTTAACCTAAATGCCAGTCATCTCTCCAGCTTGTTTGGAAATTCAAAATTTGTTTGCTTCACAAAGTCTAGTTTTTTTCTTCATTTCATCCATCATTAACTTCATTGCCTGGTTTTATAACAATTTTATCTGGTTCTTAATTTTATTATTGGATGGGGTTTTTATTAATTCTTCTTCTATATTTCTAATTTTTGTGAGATTTTATTCATTTTTTTCTTGTCTCTTTCTCTTCCACTCAGTATTCATTTTAGTAAAAACTCCCGTAATCACTGCCTTACTTGCATCCCAGACCATTCTATTCTCTGTCCCTTAATCAAGATTCAGTTCAAAGTATTCTTTAAGTGTTCTCTTACATTCTTTAATCACATCCCGCTTATGTAACAATAGCTTGTTTAATCTCCATCTAAAGGTTTTGACTATTTTTTATTAATGTCATCATCTCTGGCTTGTGGTTAAACAGAGTTTTGTCAAAAATATCTGCTTTCCCTATCATATTCATTAGCCCTGTGTCAGGGGGGAAAATCCTTTCTTATTATCTTCTTTTATTCTCCAAGTGTCTATTAGCTGTAGTTCATAAACTATATCCAAGAACTCCTTCATTAATTTCCCTTGGTTCTTCTTGAGCTTTTTTTTTCTGGATTGCCCATCCCATTGCTGTTCCACTACACCATTAAAATATCCTAATAAGCACCAATTTTCATATTTCAGATTTAATTTCCCCCCAGTACCTTAAAAATTTAATTTTTTTCATTCACCATTGCATATATACCAACAATCAACATTTTAAAGTTATTAATATCAGTTTCAACACCTATATATCAACTGTTTTCATCAGCAAAGATTAATCATAGTGCAAATTTAGCTTTGATATATAACACTACATTTCTCTTAGGCTGCTGACACACTGCAGAAATAATGCAGTTTGACACTGCTTTAATTATCATGGCTCCATCCTATGGAATCCTGAGATTTGTAGTTTGTTGTGGCACCAGAGCTTGCCGACAGAAAAGTCTAAAACTACAAATCCCAGAATTCCATAGCATTCAGCTAATGTAGTTAAAGCAGTGTCAAACTGCATCATTTCTGCAGTCTGTCAGCAGCCTTAGTTTGGCCCACTGAAATGAATCCATCACCAATTTTTTTTCTGGATTAGCAGTTTGATGTATTCCTTTTTATAAAGAAAGGATGTCATACTGAGGATGGGGAAAACTTGTTTTCTGCTGCTCCAGAGACTAGGACATGGAGCAATGGACACAAACTACATGAAAAGAGATCTTGGTATTCATGTCTTCTAGATGGTTGCCAGTTTCTTTTCTAAATTCTCTCCTGTCCTTCATAAATCTCATCATATTATAAATTGTGTTTCTTGAATGTTGCCTTGTTCTTAAAACAGTCTCTATATCTAGCCCCCCCCCTTTAGGGTTCTCTTCTTTCTCTTTGTACAAATATTTCTTTGTTCTCCTTCCTTCGCCTTTTCTTTCTTCTCTCTTCTCTTTTTCCATCTTAATTCCTACTAAAAAAACCTTCATCCTGCATTCCCTATCTCTCTTGCATTTCTCCTCTCTCAAGTTCTCCCTTTTCCTAATCATTCTCTTCTTTCTTTTCTCTTTCCTTCCTCCTTGTTTCTTCCTTCTTTTCTTTTAATGTTAATATTTTCTTTCCTCCATACCTTCTTTATCTCTTTACCCTTCTCTTCTATTTTATCTCACCTTCTATTTCTCTTTTCCCTCTCTCTTTACTTCTGTATCCTTTCTTTCCACTTCTTCTTCTTCCTAGTTCCTCTTTATTTTCTCCTTTTTCTTCTCCTCTTCTCTTACATTTGTTCTTCGATATCTTCCTTCTTCTTTTCTTCCTCTTCATCCTTCTCTGTTTCCTCTTCTTCCCTCTCTCCCCTTAACTACTCTACCTCTGCCACGCCAATAAATAAATAAATAACAAATAATAAAAGATAACCCCAGAGGAAAGGATCAGAATCCAAAATGACCTGAACAGATTAGAAAGCTGGGCCAAAACTAACAAAATGAATTTCAACAGGGAGAAATGTAGGATACTACACTTGGACAGTAAAAATGAAATGCACAGATATAGGATGGGTGACACTTGGCTTGATGGCAGTACATGCGAAAAGGATCTAGGAGTCTTAGTGGACCACAAGCTGAACATGAGTCAGCAGTGTGATGCAGCAGCTAAAAAAGCCAATGTGATTCTAGGCTGCATTAATAGCAGTCTAGTGTCTAGATCAAGGGAAGTAATAGTGCCACTCTCTTCTGCTTTGGTCAGACCTCACCTGTTATACTGTGTCCAGTTCTGGCCACCACAATTCAGGAAGGATATTGAGAAGCTGGAGCACATCCAGAGGAGGGTGACCAGGATGGTGGGTGGTCTGGAAGCCATGCCCTATGAGGAGCAGCTTAGGGAGCTGGGCATGTTTAGTGTGGAGAAGAGAAGTTTCACAGAAGTATAGATTCTATTATTCTATAGATAAGTGTTACTGGAACTTGCACATGACATTCCTTGTTTAGGACATGCAGGCATTAAAAAAAACCCAGGAAAAAACCCATTTGACTGATTATTGTTATTGTTATTATTTTATTCATTTATATGCCACCTTTCTCCTGCCAGTGGGACCCAGATATTACTGGCCTAATATCTGTCAGGATGTGGTGAAATACTGCAGAATCTGGTTCTGTGTACCAACTGGTTAGGAAGAGTGGGGAGAAAAACAAAGCTCATCTGGAGCCTTTATCCATCACTGATCATCCATTTTATAGGGTAGCAAGGGACTTGATAGGGCCATTCTGAGATTCTGAGAGACCAAGGCAATGTTTTCATGAGAGAGATCATGCAGTGCCTTTGGAAATGCTGTGAGCTAAAAAAAAACCCTAAACGCAACATACCATCCAGCTACAAATGACCTGACAGAATGTTTCAATGAAATTTTGAAAGGCATGATTAAATGATATGTACTGTACAAGATCACTCAAACGACTGGGATGAGTAGCTGGGATGTTTTCTCTTTGCTTATAGAGAGGTTCCATAGGACTCCACACAATTTCCCCCTTTTGAATTGATGTTTGGGAGGAAAGTAAGGGGACCTTTGGAACTGATGAAGGACTCATGGGATGAAAAGTTATGTGAACAGAAGTCCTCAGCAGTACAATACATTCAGAGATAAACTAAATAAGATGGTACAGCAAAACCTTAGCCTATCTTAGCAACTACAATGTGTGTGGTATAATAGGAATGCAGAGGCAAGGTCCTATCAAACAGGAGGCAGAGGGCTTATCTATATGGGCCTGAATATGCTGGCTCCCGGCCAGTGTATTTTGACTATGGATCTGGCCCATCCCCCCCCCCCGCATTACCTGAATGAAACTAGATGGAGTCCAGACTACTATGCTGGTCCAATATCTGCTGCTGCCGCCGCTGTCCACATTGCTCTCTCTGAAGCCAGGAAGCAAGTCTGCAGCATGTGATCAAGGCCCCCTGCATGTGGCCAGCATTGGTCACATGCTGTATGACTCTTTCCTGGCTTTTCAGAGAGCGACGCAGATGGCACTTCAGTGATGGGATGGTGTGCTGCTATGGTCACTTGTGATCACAAGAGACCCAATCCGTTTCTATCTCAAGGAAGCATTTTTCCTTGGGTATTTTGCTAAAATGTTTTATCAGGCTTTATCCCATCTTCATGCTGTCTTTGCCCCAGGGGTCATCTGGATTTTAATACGACTGATGAATGACAAGGCTGTCACATGCAGGGGACCTTGGTCACATATTGCAGGGCCCCTTCCTGCCTCCTGAGGCAGCAAGAGAAATGGTGGTGGTGGTGGCAGTGGCTGAAGTGATGGGCTGGCGTGCCTGTCAGGACTTCCTCCCATTCTGTAGAGGGAACAGGGGAACAAAGGGCCTGATCCCAGCCAGGATATGCCAGCGGAGACCTGGTGTATCCTGGCTTATGTAGATTCATTGTCCCACTGAAGCCATAATCTGGCTCTGTCGTTTACATCTATGTAGCTGTGATCATACATACATCATCAAAGTGTGTGTGTGTGTGTGTGTGTGTGTACATATTCTATGTGATCAAAGTGTGTGTGTGTGTGTGTATACATATTCTAGGCCTTGATATAAAAAAAGTTGTCCCATTATCTTCTGGTTCTCTTCTAGCAGTAGTGGGCCATTGCTCAGACCGTATAGGTGATCCCCCCTCCACTCATGCAGGTGTTTTGTCACTCACTGGAGGACCTAACCCATATTTTGGAAGCACACTAGGTTGTATTATATGACCTGCTTTTGATAACTAGTTTTTGATATATAGCCTACTCCATCCTTTCCCAGCTTAGTGATGAACAGATGCTTTGGACTACAAATTCCATGATTTATTAGGGGAACCCAGAAGTATGCCACCCTGACAGTTAGCCATCTGGCCTCTGCTTGAACACACCCAGTGAAGGAATAGCCACCAATTGGTTCTTATCCAGCCTTTTGGAAAAACAGAGAACATGTTTGAAGATCCACCATCCAGACATTGTTTACAGACATTTGAAGGCCATTATTATTCCTCCTGCACTTTAATTTTCTTCTAGGGCCAATTAATCAACTAATTACTGCAATCCTAGACTTCAGTGATTTTGCTTTAGTATAGTTTATACACAATCATCCCTTCACATTTGCAGCTTTGACTTTTGCAGTTTTAAGTATTTGTGGTTTTTCCTCACTCTCCTCCCCCTACCTGGGGACTGCAGCAATGAGGGTGCTGCAAGAGGAGCAGCAGCAGCAGCCTTGGTTGCCTCTTCCACTCAGAGGCATTGGCGGTGCTGCTGTGGTCCCAATGCGGAGGAGGAGAAAGAGGAAGAAGAAGAAGTGGCAGTGGTGGTGGGCAGAGGGAGGTCTGGGGGGCCAAGGAACTCCAGCTGCCTAAGGAGTGATGCCTCCTCTGGCCTGGCATGGGGGGGGGGTGAGGCAAAGCGCTTAAATCACCCCTCTCCTGAGCCTTCACTCCCTTTGGGGGGAAGCAAAAGCCCAGGAGAGGGGCGATTTGAGCAGATTTGCCTCACCCGCTGCCCCTCTTCTGAGCTTTTGCTTCCCTTTGCAAAGGGAGCAAAGACCCAGGCAAGTGTCGGGGGTGAGGCAAAGCCTCCTAAATTGCCCCTCTCCTGGACCTTCACTCCCTTGGGGGGGGGAAGCGAGAGCCTAGCAGATGGGTGATTTGAGTGGATCTGCCTCATCCGCCGCCCCTCTCCTGGGCCTTTGCTTCCCTTCACAAAGGGAGAGAAGACCCACGCAAGCACGGGGAGTGAGGCAAAGCCTCCTAAATTGCCCCTCTCCTGGACCTTCACTCCCTTTGCCCTTTTACCTGGGGTCTTTTTGCTTACCCCACACTGTGGATGCGGACTTAACAATTGGCTTTGGGTGGTGGTCACTTGGCAGGGAAAGGGGTAGATTTGGTGAGCACTTTGGCATCTCCCCCTTTTGGGGATGAAAAGGGGGATCTGGAACTGCCCCTTTAGGTCCTGCAAGCTGGGGGGTGGGAAAAGGGGCAGGGGAAAACCCCTTTGGGGCTGGCCAGAGGGATAAACCCTCTCCTTAAGGCCTGTGACTTGGGGGAGGGACTTTTGGGTTTGCCTTCCAGATACAGACTGACTGGGGGAGCAACTCAGCTTATGTGTTCTCCCTGGTGTTCAGGTGTTTTCATCCAAGGGAAGTTGGGGAGGTGGTCAGGAAGATGACCTCCTGCCCCAATAATTCCCACACTAGTTTGCTCCCCCATTTCAGATCTCTTCAGAAAGGCTTAAATAGGTCAAGTTTAATAAAGTGGCCCTATTTTAACCCAATATATGTGTATGTCTCATTATTACCTGGGTCTATCAGCAATTGACTTCCCACCCTTCAAACCCAAAGAACAAAATCTACACAATTTCTAGGCTTCTCATAGATATCCAACTATAATACTTTCTTCTTGCTAAATAAAACATCAACATTAACAACTATCAGTCTTCAGATCCCACAAGAATGATCCTTCCCTTTTTCTTCTTTAAGTACGTCAGAACCAGTTCCCAATCCTTTAAAAATGTCTATATAGACCTCTCCTTAATCAAAGCAGAGAGTTTGTCCATTTCTGCCATTTCCAAAATCTTCAAAATTCACTCTGCTTTAGTGGGGATGGCCTTCATTTTCCTGGTGGCCACAAATCTAATTTGAAATAATGCACCTTTAATTATGTTTATGTCACTTTATTTGCCTTTTATCACAAGATAAGACAAGGTACCACATCTTTGAAAATCCTTCTTCTCAAACTTCTGCAAGTTTGCATTTCAATATGCTATGGATCCCTTAGAACTTCATGTTTAACTGCTTATGAATAATTTAAAAATTGAAATGTGCTTGTCAGGTATCAGTCAAATTCTCATTTTTTTGGTATATTTTGTATATTTTGTTCATGTAAATATTAGGAGTAATAAACAGGATTTATTAATTAGCTTGATATAAATCTACTAATAAATATGATCTTATCTGATGAGATTGTTTTTAATCACCCAAAGCTGCTGGAATGGCAGGTGAGATTAGTAAAAAGCTGGAGATACTTTTTATTCTTAAAATATCTGACCTTCCTGAGAAGTAAGAACAATAGTTAAAATGTTAAGGCAGGTTCCTCTTGAAAAATTGTGCAAAGGAAATTACATATGTACAGCTATCATAGCAATGTAACTATGTGCTGCTTCAATTTCTATTTCAAGTTCAGATCTGTTCAGCAAAGCTCTTTGCAATAATTTCTGAGCAGAACCAGCCCAAGGTATTTTGCTGCCTGAGGCAAAGCATATGTTGTCCCCTATTCCATGTATGGAAGCTGACTGGACTGGCAGTTAAACCTTACTTTAGTAATGACAATGAAATGTAATACTGGCACATTGGTGTAGGGTAAATTATGTTCTATGTATGTCTCTGTCCTCCAGCACAGGGAGCAGTTACAGAACTTATGAGAATATCTGGGAAGGAAAAACTGCTACCCTCCATCTGTCACCTCACTCTAGCTAATGGTTGTTTGTTGTTGTGTGCCTTCAAGTCATTTCTGACTTATGTTGATCCTAAGGCAAACCTATCACAGGGTTTTCTTGGCAAGATTTGTTCAGAAGGAATTGGCCATTGCCTTCCTCTAAGCCTGAGAGAGTATCAGCCACTGGGTTTCCATAGCTGACTGGGGGTTTGAACATTGGCCTCCCAGAGTCCTAGTCCAACACTCAAACCATTACACCACACTGGCTTGCTGGATGGTAGGGATGGCTCTATTTCTAGGTTTACAATAGCAACAGATAATTTACTACACCTTCTTCATGCATATTCATTACTGACTCCAGCATTAAGTGGTGACTTTCATCTGATTTCAGGGAGCAAACACAGATAGAATTTTCAGATTCCTTTAAATCATCAGGGTTACACAGTCAACTGAGAATCTTTAATGATTGCTTCTTCTTCACATACATCTGTTTGTCTTATGGCATCAAGGTGCAATTTGCATAGGTTAGTAAGTCACCACAAATCAATCAGTACACATAGAACATTCATAGTACACTGCTCAAAATACAATGATTGTCAGTGGAGTGAGTCAGCATAATGGTATTAGGAAAGAGGAAATCATTCAGAAAATTCAGTGGGTCCAAATTTCTGTGGCCAGAGTGCCAACTGGGGCTGTTTACAGGGATCACATTGAAACAACTTCTCTGGCTTCCAGTTCGTTTCTGAGCACAATACAAAGTAGTGGTAGTCACTTTCTCTTGGTCCCACCACTTTCACAGGCATGTTTGGTAAGGACACAGGAGAGATCTTTTCAGTGGCTGCTCCCAGACTATGGAATTCTCTGCTCTGGAGACTAGGTTGGCCCCTGCTCTATTTCCAGAAGTAGGTAAAGAATTATTATTATTATTATTATTATTATTATTCGAACAAGCATTTGGTGGCTAAATGGCTGTGTGGAAAGGTTCTTAATAGATACGTATGCTGCATATTTTAAATTGCTCTTATTATGGTTTTAAATGACTTTATATTATTGTAAAGTATTGATGTTTTCATATGGTTGCTGACTCAAGTGTATTTTAACTTGTTGGCTATAACTTTTTAATTTGTGTGTCCCATTTGGGGGAAAGGCAGAGTATTATATAAACAAATAGTTAAGAGGACAACCACCACTGAGCATCTTCCAGTATAGCCTCAGACAAAGAGTCTGGCCCAAACATGAGTCCTATTCTTTCACTTCCAATTTACTTTCTCTTCCAGTAGAGCCTCATTAGAATCTTCCCTGCCTTTATCTGTAGCCTGTGATCTTCTACAGCAGGGGTGGGCAAGGTGTGGCCCTCCAGATTGTTGCTGGATGGCAAGTCTTATTAGCATAGATGATGGTGAAGAAAGATGGGAGCTGAAATCCAATGGCATTGTGAGAGCCACATGTTCTCCAGCCCTGTCCTACATTCATCTCAGCACTATCAAAAGTCTTGTGGAGCTTCTGAGGCCTTAGATGATATAAGACCACACTCATTTCATGGTGACAATGAGGTCATGCCACAGTCCTTCATCTCCAAACACTGGGAGAATGCATACCCATCAACAGAGCAATGAAGTTTCTCTCTACAATTGTATGTCAGCGCATGACATCATTCCTTATATTGTCCACCATGGGTTCCAGTATCACTGGAGCTGTCAGATCTTCAATCCTCGATCAATGTGTTCAGTTAGCCACAGTTATAGAGATGATGTGATGTATCTGCATGTCTGAACCATTCTTAAATGCTGAGTAACCGCACAGTGACAAATAAAGTGATAAATATGCATGTGTGGACATGGGAAATGGGGGAGCATGGTCACATACTGTGTGACATTGGCCAAACCATGTTATTGTAGCACAGTTGGGATTCAAGCACAGAGCTTTGAGAATTAAGTACAATAGTCTAGCCACTGTCTCATGCTGTCTTCAAACTATACAGTGCTTGTAAAACAACCTCTCATTGGTTTGCATTTATTGTTCTCCAAACAGGACTACTGGCCCTGTATATTGGGCACTCTTAAAATTTTGACAGCGAAGTACAAATATGTGACAAGCTCCCACCTCCTCCTTGCATTAAAGTTCTGTAGTCCCAGAATCAAGATGGTCCCATATCTTTTCCTTATGCTCCAGCAATTTCACCACCCTGTCAAAGTCACTAACTGAATCTGTAAGGCTCAGGATCATTTCACTCACCTCTCTAATGGGGGCACTTATGTGATTTATGCAAGACATAGAAAACTGCACGTGGTCTAATCATTACCTCACATCACAGACATCCAGCTAGCTTGCTAATAGGGCACACTTCTAAATTTGCCCCTCCAATCTTTGTAAAACCCCCCTCCAAACTTTCCTCCCACTTCCATCCTTACCATTTAGTTGGTTGTACACAACTTCCTCCAGATGGTCCAGCCGCTGAAGGATGGACTCCCTGTCCAGCAGGGTGTCCACTTGGGCTCCCCTGCTTCTCATCTGTGGGTCGCTGCTTCGGACAACCTGCACCAGCTCATGGGAATGCTCCTGGATCCGGCAGTAGACGGAGAAGAGGATGATGCCGACGAAGACCAGGATGTTCACAGTCAATAAAGTTTTGATTTTCCTTGCCACCGCCATGGAAGCAGATGGTTCTGGTGGCCATCAAGGCATGCTTGCCAGCGCTTTGGACTCTGCGGCAGCATCTAAGGCAGAGGCACCTGCTTGCGGAAGGTAGGGGCGAGCAGGAAAGGAGGTCAGTGAAGGAAAGGAAGCGGGGGCCTGTTCCAAGGTCCCTCCCCACACCTCCCTTCCTTCTCCTTGCTCAGAAGAAATCTGGAGAGCGAGAGCAGAGGCCTCCCGAGTCAAAGAAGCGCTGGCCGGAAGGAGCTGTCCCTTTCAGCACCACGGCTCTCTCTGCCGCCGCCTCATCTTCGCCGCCGCCTCTTGCTGGGACTCGGATCACCTCCTTCGACTTTCTGGGGGCTTTGCGGACAAAGGAGGGTCTCCCCGTCCCTCCCCCTTTGGTGCGTCTCCGCGGGGACGGGGTGCTGGAGCGCCGGGGCGAGGTGGGGGGCCGGAAAGGAGGACCGGGGAGGCCCGCGAGCGGAAGCGAGGTTGCGCAAAGGCGAAGAGACGGCGGCAGGGCAAGCGAGGCGGACGGCGCCTCCGGGCGAGCTGGCCTTGGGGGGCTGCCTGCCTGCGCGCGTGCCCGTGAGCTTGGCCGGTGCCTCGGTTTCTCCTGCGCGCAGAGCGCCGGTGCGAAGTCACGTGCTTTCTTGGCGGGGGAGGGGAGCCCGGCGATGGCCCTCGTCGACCTTCCCCAAGCGGCCCGCTCGCCTCCCTCTCCCTGAGACGCAGCCAGAGCATGGAGCCGGGCTCGCCAGTCCCTGGTGGCGCAGGGCTTGGGGTTTCAGTGTCTTCGATGAGGGGGGTAGGGGGTTTCTCTCACGAAACCTCCTTGTGTGTGTGTGTGTGGGGGGGGGAGGCGGAGACTAGGTGCCAAATTCATGGTGGGAGAGGGTGGCCAGTTCTTGGAGCCAGGACGAAATCCAGACCCGCATCCTCTTCCCTTTCTAAAATCCCCCTCCGGTTGCTCCTCCGGACGCGAAAAATCCGGGAGACGACGCCCCTGAACTTCCACAGCTCACCTCCTTTCATCCACCGACCGCTGCATCGCTTCAGTTGTCTCCTGCCCACTCCTTTCAGCAAAGGCAGTGTTTCTCAACCAGGGTTCCTGGGGCCCCTAGGCTTCCCCAAGAGGTGTCTAGGGGTTTCTCAAGAAATTGTGATTGTGGGGGGAAACAATAGTAGTATATAGAATAATGTTTATGCATATCCCTGAGACCTGAAAATTATTTCAAGGGTTCCTCCAGGATAAAAAGGTTGAGAAAGGCTGAGCTAAGGACTCCAGGTGCCCCTAAGCTGCAGAGCCATTTCTTTTGCACAACACAGCAAGGCCCAAGGTTACACATATTGCTTCCCCACTACCCATATCCAGGTATGTTTTCCAGGTTCTCTTTTGCATTTTTCTTGGTTTGAACTTTGCTTAGGTGAATGGAAATTCTTGATGGCTCAATAGAGAACATCACTACTACTACCACCACCATCATTACATTTTTCATCGTCTACCAGACGTTACTGATTGGAACTTTGGAGCAGCAATGATTCCAGTTCTACACAAGAATTTTGGAACCAATGAGGTATCAGCAAATAATGTGGCATATTCCATGCAGAGTCACTGTTTGCAGTTGTGCTATTGTGAGCCTATCTGTAGTGATTTCATTCAGATGCATTGTTTGTTTGTTTATTATTGCGCTCACAAACTATAAAATCACTATAGATTATGTTGTTGAAGATTTTATTTATACCTCACCCTTCTTCCCAAGAGCTCAAGAGGGGTGGAGGGGTGGAGGGGGGAAGATGGCGACAGAGGCAGCAAGGTTGCTGAGTCCTCTGTAGCCTGTTTGATCTTTTACAAAGTTTTGCTCTTTTATTGCCAAGTTTTACAATTTTACTAATTTAGTGTTTATAGCCTAATGGTTTTATATTTTGAGTCTACTATTTACAATTTCTCTACATCTCCTTTGGAAGCAGCCTCTTCTCCCCATTCCACTGGGCCAGAGGGCTGTGAAGGGCCCTGAGGACTTCTGGAAGCAGAGCAGCAGCAGGAGGGGGCGTGGCCAGGAGTGGCTGGTGTTTTAAGCCACTCCCACCCCCTCAGGAACACCAGCCAGCAGCCAGAAGGACTTCTAGCCTGAAGCAGCCTCTTCTCCCCATTCCACCGGGCTAGAGGGCTGTGAAGGGCCCTGAGGACTTCTGGAAGCAGAGCAGCAGCAGGAGGGGGCATGGCCAGGAGTGGCTGGCATTTTAAGCCACTCCCACACACCCCAGGAACACCAGCCAGCAGCCAGAAGGACTCGAAGCCAGCAGTTGGAGTCAGCTGAGGCCGGGAATGGAGTGGGGGCGGAAATTGGAGTTGTGCTGGGGAAAGGGAGGTATGGTCAGAACAGAGTGAACAGATATTACAAAAGAAGGTGGGATCGCTGTTTGTTAGCTATCCCACCTTCAGTTCACTCTGTTTCCCAGAATGGATTGGAGAGCATACCAACCATTCCACAGAACCTTACTTTGCTCCTCTGCAATGCTAGGTCGGTTAAGAATAAAACTCATAGAATCATAGAATCATAGAATTGCAGAGTTGGAAGAGACCACGGGGGCCATCCAATCCAACCCCCCTGCCATGCAGGAAATCTTGATCAAAGCATCCCCGACAGATGGCCATCCAGCCTCTGTTTAAAGACCTCCAAGGAAGGAGACCCCACCACGCTCCGAGGGAGTGTGTTCCACTGCCGAACAGCTCTTACTGTCAAAAAGTTCCTCCTCATGTTGAGGTGGAATCTCTGTTCCTGGAGCTTGCATCCATTGCTCCGTGTTCCAGTCTCTGGAGCAGCAGAAAACAAGCTTGCTCCATCCTCAGCATGACATCCCCTCAAATACTTAAACAGGGCTATCATATCGCCTCTTAACCATCTTTTTTCCAGGCTAAACATACCCAGCTCCCTAAGTCTCTCCTCATAAGGCATCGTTTCCACACCTTTCACCATTTTAGTTGCCCTTCTCTGGACACGCTCCAATTTGTCAATATCCTTTCTGAATTGTGGTGCCCAGAACTGGACACAGTATTCTAAGTGAGGTCTGACCAAGGCAGAATAGAGTGGCACTATTACTTCCCTTGATCTAGACACTATACTTCTATTGATACAGCCCAATATCGCATTGGCCTTTTTAGCTGCCGCATCACACTGTTGGCTCATGTTCAACTTGTGGTCTACTAGGACTCCTAGATCCCTTTCGCACGTAGTCTCATTCAGCCAGGTCACTCCCATCCTATATTTATGCATTTCATTTTTCCGCCCTAAATGCAGTACTTTACATTTCTCTGTATTGAATTTCATTTTGTTAGCTTTGGCCCAGCTCTCCAGTCTATCCAGGTCATTCTGAATTTTGATCATATTATTTATGATCTTCTCCTGGATGAGGATGCTGACCTGGCGTGCTTCACAGAAACCTGGCTGGGAGAGGATAGCGCTGTCACGTGGGCGCAGGCCCTCCCAGCCAGTTATTCTGTCAGTGAGCAGGTGAGGGGAAGTGGGTGGGGGGGTGGAGTGGCTCTGGTTTATAAGGATAACCTGACCTTGACCAAGATACCTGTCTGAAACACAGTCCACTTTGAGTGTATGTACCTTAGTCTGAGGACCAGGGATAGTTTGGGGATTCTGCTAGTATACCGACCAACCCGTTGTCTAGCAGACTACCTAACCGAGCTGACACAGCTGGTCTCAGAGTTGCTGTTGGAGTCGCCCAGACTTTTAGTTTTGGACGACTTCAACATTCCAGTTGAGACCAGCTTGACAAATTTGACTGGTGCGGCTCAGGAGTTCATGGAAACCATGACAAACATGGGTCTATCCCAAATGGTCATTGGGCCCACACATTGTGCGGGTCATACCCTCAATGTGGTCTTCAGTACGGAACAGGAATATCCGTGGGCGGAGGTTATAAAAACTACCGCGTTGTCATGGACGGATCATTTCCTGGTCAAGACTGAACTAAGAGTCTCTTCCCGCCCCACCGGGGGTGGTGGACCCATTAGAATAGTCCGCCCTCGAAGGCTAATGGAACGAATAGGATTCCAGAAAGCCTTGGAGGGTTTAATGGTTGGTAATGCCGGTGACCCTGTCGAAGCTTTGGTTAATACCTGGAACAACGACCTTACCAAGGCTATCGACACGATCGCTCCCAAGTGTCCTTTCCAACCTGCTTCAAACCGTAAGCCATGGTATACAGCAGAGCTTAGGAAAATGAAGCGGGTTGGACAACGACTAGAGCCCAACTGGCGGAAAACTCGACTCTTATCCGACAGGACTCGTCATAGGAACTTTCTTTGGTCCTATCGAGAGGCAATACGTGCAGCACAGAGATCCTTCTCCTCTGCACGTATTGCGTCTGCAGAGTCCCTTCCAGCAGAGCTGTTTAGGGTGGTAAGGGAGATGACGCAGGTTATTCCTGCGCAGAACCCGTTGCTTAACCCAACGA
The DNA here is from genome assembly GCA_030847615.1 of Gambelia wislizenii. Classification (NCBI taxonomy): domain Eukaryota; kingdom Metazoa; phylum Chordata; class Lepidosauria; order Squamata; family Crotaphytidae; genus Gambelia; species Gambelia wislizenii. The sequence goes on along the minus strand of JAUMIR010000013.1, from coordinate 11,713,948 downwards.
CGGCCTGCTGTGACGCGTTTAACAATTTCTTTGCAGACAAAATCTCTCAGATAAGAGCCGACTTAGATGCCAGTAATTTGACAGAAACAATTGATGAGGTGTCCAGCAACTCCGTTGATGTAAGTTTGCTGGATCAATTTCAATCCGTGAGTACTGAGGACGTGGACAAGCTCCTTGGTAGTGTGAGGAAGACAACCTGCCCCCTCGACCCTTGCCCATCTTGGCTGGCCGTCCAGGGAGGGGATGCATTGTGGAAGTTCCTTGTGAGCATCATCAATGTGTCCTTCAGGGAAGGATATATTCCATCAGGTCTAAAGGAGGCGGCTGTTAAGCCTATTCTGAAAAAACCTTCCCTGGACCCCCTGGATATGAAAAATTATAGGCCAGTCTCTTTATTACCATTTTTGAGCAAGGTGATCGAAAGGGCAGTTGCTCTTCAACTCCAAGCTGTCTTGGATGAAACCGATTATCTAGACCCATTTCAAACTGGCTTTAGGATGGGATTTGGAGTTGAGACTGCCATGGTTGCCTTGACCGACGACCTGCGTCTAAGCATTGACAGGGGTAGTGTGACCCTATTGGTGCTTTTAGACATCTCAGCGGCTTTCGATACGATAGATCATAGCATCCTCTTGGATCGCCTGAGTGGGTTAGGATTCGGAGGCACTGCGCTCCAGTGGTTCCGGTCCTTCCTCTCGGGCAGGTCCCAGAGGGTGCTGCTCGGGGATAGCTGCTCCAGCAGAAAGGAGCTTACTTGTGGTGTTCCGCAGGGCGCCATCCTGTCCCCGATGCTGTTTAACATCTATATGAAGCCGCTGGGTGAGATTCTTCGGAGTTATGGGGCTGGGTGTTATCAGTATGCTGATGACACCCAGATCTATTTCTCCTTGTCCCAATTGTCGGCCTTGAATTCCGATGGCGTCTCTCCTCTTAATGATTGTCTTAAAGCAGTAATGGGCTGGATGAGGAAAAACAGATTGAGATTAAATCCGGACAAAACGGAGGTGCTCAAGGTAGCGGCCCCGAAACCAGGAGTTGGGTTGCAACCGCCAGTCCTGGATGGGGTCACGCTCTCCGTTAAGGACTGTGTTCGCAGTCTGGGGGTGCTCCTTGATTCATCGCTTCAGATGACTAGTCAGGTGAGTGCGACAGTCAGGAGCGCCTGTTATCAGCTCTGGCTGATACACCAGCTGCACCATTTACTGGAAGTAAGGGACCTCGAGACTGTGGTGCACACGCTGGTAACCTCGCGTCTAGATTTCTGCAATGTGCTCTACATGGGGCTGCCCTCATGCTTGGTCCGGAAACTTCAGTTGGTACAAAATATGGCAGCCAGAGTGGTCTCAGGAACATCTCAGAGAGACCATATAACTCCAGTATTAAAATCTCTCCACTGACTGCCTATCAGTTTCCGGGCCCAGTATAAGGTGTTGGTTATTACCTTTAAAGACCTAAATGGCTTGGGTCCAACTTATCTCCGGAACCGCCTCCTCCCATAGAATCCTCCCCGCGCACTCTGGTCCTCTGGGAGGAATTTGCTTCAGCCACAAAAATCTAGGCTGTCTGCAACCTCCCAGAGGGCCTTTTCGGTAATCGCCCCCAAATTGTGGAATGACCTGCCGAATGAGATCCGTCAGATAACAAGCCTGAATAGCTATAAAAAAGCACTGAAGACAGATCTCTTTCGGCAGGCCTTTCCTAATTAGATCCCGGCCTCAGGGGATCCTGGCCTCTTTTTAGTCCGCTGGCCATTTATTGTATTTTATTGTATTTATTGTTTTGAAATGTGATTTTAGATCAGTTGGTTTTAATTTATAATTGTTTAATATTTTTTTATGGGGGAGGGTGGGGGTGGGGGTGTTTGGGGATTTTATCTGTATTGTATTTTAATTTTTATAAGCCGCCCCAATTGTTTTGACAGAGGGGCGGGGTATAAATAAATTTTATTATTATTATTATTAAACAAAGAACTTGCTGGGGCTCTGTTTCTGAATACAAACATACTCAAAGAAACTTTGAGATTCAAAGAATTGGGAAATATGCTATATTAAAGCAGACAAATAACCAGCCAAGGAAGAAATCTAAGAAGAATTGCAAAGAAAACCACGGAAGTCAAGAATTTTAGTGAAAGATAGAGAACAGCTGGGGCTATGAAGCTTTGGAAACGCAGGCCTTCCAAGGCTAACATTGACTCAGACAACAAACCTTCTAAACAGACCAAGATAGACTCCCTTTTTGCAAGCAGTCAAACATCTCCTGTGATACAGGCCGATTTAGAATTAAACAACAGGTATGCGGTTTTGGAATCTTTGCAGGCTGAAGCCTTTAGGTTCGATAATGATTGCATGGAGAATGTGGGAGTCTCAGCTGCACCTACTTGTAATGGTGGTTGTTCTGTGAGATTACCAGCAAATTGTCCTTGGAAGGATATCCTGGCAAGAGAGGCATTTCTAATCTCCAAGACCTTTACATTATTGTTAGCTGTAGTATGTGGGGAAATAATCATTGTAATGTAAAAGCAATCTTGTGTACCTCATTCACATCCTAAGATAAGTCTAGGGTTTTTCCCTGCATGCCTTTGTTTATCCCAAGTTCCCTTTCTCTTATTTCACTGGGCAGTTCCAGCCAACTGGAGTGCTGGGTCATTCAACACATGACCTAATTTAAATTTTATTGCTTTTGTGTAACTTCCTTCTTTTAAGTTTGAGTCTCCATGAGGCTGGAGCCATCTTAGCCATATTTGCCATCTTAAGACATCTTCATCTTAAGCCATCTGTAACAATGCCATGATGTTTCACCATCTAGCCTTCTACCGTTGTAGGCTGGTGAGTGAGTTTTTCCTACCCTATTCTTAGTCAGTTTAGGAACCTCTTTTTAAAGTTTGTTTTAGTATGTAGATTGAGATTTATATACCTTCAGTAAGCTTTGATTTGCATTTTAAACTGACTCCTTTGTTTTGTAATGAGTCTAATTTAACTGGGGGATCCCAGACCTCTGAATACACTTTTCTTTTAAATGTTAATGGAGCTTAAGTCTGCATTCCTAAAAGCACTCTGCATGAAGCATGAACATGAAGTTAAAGTGAATTATTTTTAACTCCCTTTTTAAAAAGGAGATATTTCTTGTTGCTTTTTAAAGGACTAGATCCTGGGATTTTTTAATACAATTTTATTTTTAGACTCATTACCTTCCCACATTAGCTAATTGTACTTCTGTCAAAAACAGAATAGAGACACTAACAGATCAACTTCATAAGGAGGAGGTTTTTATCCATTCTAAAAATAGAACTGCTATACAGACTGCTTTAGCATTTGATTATCCAAATTCCATTGAGTTTCCTTTGGTTTTGACATTACAGGCATCTCAAGTGATGATTGCAGTTGGGAACAATTCTATTAATAAAGGCAAGTGGTCAAACTTTTATAATATTAAGGTTTCTTTAAGTAAATTGTTGAGGCGTGAGCCTAGAAGGATTATGCTAAAGTCCTATCAGGTTCTCCCTAACTTGGGTCATTATCAAAGACTGATTATGGTCTTTGAGTCCCACTTTGGCCCTGTCATGTTGCTTGCTAAAAAGAACTTTTTGGCCAAAAACTATGACATTCATTGCTCTAGGATTTTTAAGAATAAAGGGATTAATAAATTGGTGGCCTGTAAGGAGGGAAAACTTGAAGGTGTAGGCCCGGATCACCATACATCATCAACCCGGAGCAAGTCCAACATTGTAGATGAGCTTATACAGTTGTCCCTCCACATTCGCGAACTTGACATTCGCGGTTTCGGTTATTCGCGGTTTTGGGAGGGCCCCCCCGGCCCCCCCCAAAACTGCGACACGGGGCCTCCAGAGGCCCCGTGAAAGACCTGGGGAGGGGTGGGGAGGCCTTCGCGGGACGCCTGGAGGCCCTCCGGAGGCCCCGCGAAGGCCTGGGGAGGGAGGGAGGGAGGGCCGGGGAGACCTCCGCGGGGCCTAGGAAGGCCCCGCGAAGGCCTGGGGAGGGTGGGAGGGAGGGCCGGTGAGGCATCCGCGGGGCCTAGGAAGGCCCCGCAAAGGCCTGGGGAGGGTGGGAGGGAGGGCCGGTGAGGCCTCCGCGGGGCCTAGGAAGGCCCCGCGAAGGCCTGGGGAGGGAGGGAGGGCCGGTGAGGCCTCCGCGGGGCCTAGGAAGGCCCCACGAAGGCCTGGGGAGGGTGGGAGGGAGAGCCGGTGAGGCCTCCGCGGGGCCTAGGAAGGCCCCGCGAAGGCCCAGGGAGGGTGGGAGGGAGGGCCGGTGAGGCCTCCGCGGGGCCTAGGAAGGCCCCGCGAAGGCCCGGGGAGGGTGGGAGGGAGGGCCGGTGAGGCCTCCGCGGGGCCTAGGAAGGCCCCGCGAAGGCCCGGGGAGGGTGGGAGGGAGAGCCGGTGAGGCCTCCGCGGGGCCTAGGAAGGCCCCGCGAAGGCCCGGGGAGGGTGGGAGGGAGGGCCGGTGAGGCCTCCGCGGGGCCTAGGAAGGCCCCGCGAAGGCCCGGGGAGGGTGGGAGGGAGGGCCGGTGAGGCCTCCGCGGGGCCTAGGAAGGCCCCGCGAAGGCCCGGGGAGGGAGGGAGGGAGGGCCGGGGAGACCTCCGCGGGGCCTAGGAAGGCCCCGCGAAGGCCCGGGGAGGGTGGGAGGGAGGGCCGGTGAGGCATCCGCGGGGCCTAGGAAGGCCCCACGAAGGCCTGGGGAGGGTGGGAGGGAGGGCCGGTGAGGCATCCGCGGGGCCTAGGAAGGCCCCGCGAAGGCCCGGGGAGGGTGGGAGGGAGAGCCGGTGAGGCCTCCGCGGGGCCTAGGAAGGCCCCGCGAAGGCCCGGGGAGGGTGGGAGGGAGAGCCGGTGAGGCCTCCGCGGGGCCTAGGAAGGCCCCGCGAAGGCCCGGGGAGGGTGGGAGGGAGGGCCGGTGAGGCATCCGCGGGGCCTAGGAAGGCCCCACGAAGGCCCGGGGAGGGTGGGAGGGAGAGCCGGTGAGGCCTCCGCGGGGCCTAGGAAGGCCCCGCGAAGGCCCAGGGAGGGTGGGAGGGAGGGCCGGTGAGGCCTCCGCGGGGCCTAGGAAGGCCCCGCGAAGGCCCGGGGAGGGTGGGAGGGAGAGCCGGTGAGGCCTCCGCGGGGCCTAGGAAGGCCCCGCGAAGGCCCGGGGAGGGTGGGAGGGAGAGCCGGTGAGGCCTCCGCGGGGCCTAGGAAGGCCCCGCGAAGGCCCGGGGAGGGTGGGAGGGAGAGCCGGTGAGGCCTCCGCGGGGCCTAGGAAGGCCCCGCGAAGGCCCGGGGAGGGTGGGAGGGAGGGCCGGTGAGGCCTCCGCGGGGCCTAGGAAGGCCCCGCGAAGGCCCGGGGAGGGTGGGAGGGAGGGCCGGTGAGGCCTCCGCGGGGCCTAGGAAGGCCCCGCGAAGGCCCGGGGAGGGTGGGAGGGAGGGCCGGTGAGGCCTCCGCGGGGCCTAGGAAGGCCCCGCGAAGGCCCGGGGAGGGAGGGAGGGAGGGCCGGGGAGACCTCCGCGGGGCCTAGGAAGGCCCCGCGAAGGCCCGGGGAGGGTGGGAGGGAGAGCCGGTGAGGCCTCCGCGGGGCCTAGGAAGGCCCCGCGAAGGCCCGGGGAGGGTGGGAGGGAGAGCCGGTGAGGCCTCCGCGGGGCCTAGGAAGGCCCCGCGAAGGCCCGGGGAGGGTGGGAGGGAGAGCCGGTGAGGCCTCCGCGGGGCCTAGGAAGGCCCCGCGAAGGCCCGGGGAGGGTGGGAGGGAGGGCCGGTGAGGCCTCCGCGGGGCCTAGGAAGGCCCCGCGAAGGCCCGGGGAGGGTGGGAGGGAGGGCCGGTGAGGCCTCCGCGGGGCCTAGGAAGGCCCCACGAAGGCCTGGGGAGGGTGGGAGGGAGGGCCGGTGAGGCATCCGCGGGGCCTAGGAAGGCCCCGCGAAGGCCTGGGGAGGGAGGGAGGGCCAGTGAGGCCTCCGCGGGGCCTAGGAAGGCCCCGCGAAGGCCTGGGGAGGGAGGGAGGGCCGGTGAGGCCTCCGCGGGGCCTAGGAAGGCCCCGCGAAGGCCCGGGGAGGGTGGGAGGGAGGGCCGGTGAGGCCTCCGCGGGGCCTAGGAAGGCCCCGCGAAGGCCCGGGGAGGGTGGGAGGGAGAGCCGGTGAGGCCTCCGCGGGGCCTAGGAAGGCCCCGTGAAGGCCCGGGGAGGGTGGGAGGGAGGGCCGGTGAGGCCTCCGCGGGGCCTAGGAAGGCCCCGCGAAGGCCCGGGGAGGGTGGGAGGGAGGGCCGGTGAGACCTCCGTGGGGCCTAGGAAGGCCCCGCGAAGGCCTGGGGAGGGAGGGGGAGGGGTGTAGTTATTCGTGGATTTTTCACATTCGCGGGGGTCCGCGGAACGGAACCCCCGCGAATGTGAAGGGACGACTGTACAACTTAAAGAGGAATGGAATAGCTTGATACAGGCAATAGAAAGGATAAACAATAGCCAACATTTAATAGCAGTCTCTTTTGAAACAGAGACAGCTAAACAACTAAAGGATGATGCTGGTGGGCCCTCTAAATCAGTAAAAGGCTGATGCACCCAATATCATCATGCCATTGCTTCCTGCCAACCCTGCCCAGGCCTGTATAGCACAGCTACCATTTGGTGCTTACCCCTTTTCTAAGGTGAAACCTGCAACTGAGGATTCCCCAATTCTACTTGATTATGAGATTGATGTGAGATCTGGAATTGGGGAAGTGCCTGCTGAGCAAGTACAAGGAAGATCCTGGGCTAAGGAAATGGAAGGATTGGTCTCAGTGCACCCACATACTATTGGCACCCTGCAAGATGAGACACCAACAATGGACCATTTGAAGGTCGCTGATGATGTCCCTGAGTTTAGGTTCATGGAGAAGCAGGCTCTGCAGGGGTTTCAGGATCTTTCAGTTGCCAATCAAATATTAGTAACTGCCCAGCTGGAGGATACAACAACTAAATTCTGGAGGCTAATCCAATCCCAGTTGGAAATTGATTTAGCTACTTCTTTAGTGGCTGATTACCCCACCTACTCCATTATGAACGGTTGTGTCCAAGCTGAGGCAATGTTTTCGGCCATTTCATCAGACCCAGTTCAGTGACTAGAAGGGGGTAGCCCTGGATTGGTTGTCCTTTCATGGAATATAGCTGGCTGGCTGAGTAAAACCTTAGATACAGATTTTATTGACTACATTGGTGGATTTAATATCGTATGTTTACAAGAAACATGGTGCCCATATGATATTGTATTGCCAGGATTTGTATCCTGCTGTGTGCCTGCAAGTAGAACTTCCAAATGGGGTAGAAATAAGGGGGAGCTGGCCATATTTCTAAAAGTATCTAGCTGTCTTAAATATACAGTATTGCCACCCTGCGCACCAATAGCGCAGGCTCTTTCTCTGCAATTAAGGAAGGATAAGATAATTTTGTTTAATATTTATATCCCTCCTACTTTTAATGAGCCTAATCTGACCACTTATTGGGACCAACTGTTTAGCTATGTTGAAGATATTACCAATAGGTTTGATGCTTCGAGGTGTATTTTATTGGGTTATTTTAATGCAAGAATTGGGCCTTCTAATGATTATCTTTGTGAGCACCTTATGATTGATCCAGATTTGCCACTTTTCCTGCTGAACCTTCCTCGTGTTGGCAAGGATCTAAAAGTTAAGAATAATGGGACATTTCTAATTAATCTTTGTATTAGTAACACATTTTTAATATTAAATGGCTCTGAAGGGTTCCCCAAAACAGATGGATTTACATATAATTCACCCATAGGGAGAAGTACTATTGACTATATAATAATCAGTCCTGAGTTGTTGAATTTCATTGCTGATTTTGAGATTTGTCAAAGGACTGAAAGTGACCATCTACCCTTATATGTTTCCTTTAACTTATCTGAGAGAAGTGATCTGACTGCCCATAGATATGAAAGAATGAAACGCATCGGTTGGGATCTTAAAATGGAAGATTCTATTAGTAATAGTTTTAAGGATGGCTGGGTTCTAAATTGTCTTAATGTTTTAACTATTAGTACTAGGATAGACGAAGCCTTGTTGGAATATATGGATATTGTGACTACTTTGCAAATTAAGGCTCTTATCCTCCTAATCATATAAAAGGTAGAAGAACATGGTTTGACAAGAGTTGTCTTGTCTGGAAATGGAAATTAAGACAAATGTTCCATCAGGCTTTGACCAATCCAGTGTCGAATTGTGGGCCCTATTATAAAGCCCATAAAGAATACTCTAAACAGATGGAGGGCAAAAGGAAGGTATTTTCCCAGCAAAATTGGAGGTCTTTGGATAATGCTCTGACATCCAAAGATGCGAAAACATTTTGGGTGGCAGTTAGGAAATATATGAATAATGAGAGCTCTGTGGTTCTACCTACTATATCCCCCTTGATTTGGTTTTCCTATTATACCGAAAAAATGAGTACACAAGCATTTGAGGGAAATCTACTAATAAAAAATCCTCCTAATCTATGGAGTTCAGTTTCTGCTGACGAGGTGCATCAGTTGATCATTAAATTAAAATTTGGAAAATCCCCAGGATATGATGGCCTCCCAGCAGAAATTTTGAAGTTTTGCCCTGAGCAATGGACAAAGGCATGAGCTAATTTATTTACTCTTGTCAATAACTCTGGTGAGATTCCAGCTGATTGGAAAGATTCCATCATAATTCCTATCTTTAAAAGGGGGGATAGACATGATCCTGGTAATTATCATCCAATAAGTCTTCTATTGGTAGTGGGCAAACTTTATGCCAGTTATTTGGATACAAAATTACTGAGTTGGATGAATGTTCAAGGGTTGATAGGTGCGGAGCAAGTGGGATTTAGAAAACACATGTCCACTGAGGATCATATAATAGTGCTTTCATTTCTCATAAATAAATACCTGTCACACCCTAAAGGCAAATTATATGTGGCTTTTATTGATCTGAAGGCTGCTTTTGATTCAGTTCACCGGCCACTATTATGGGACAAGCTTGGTAGGCTTAATATAGATCCTCGACTGTTATTTCTTCTAAGCCAACTTCATACAAATAATCAGTGTAGAGTGAAGTTCTCTGAAACTGGCTTGTTAACAGACACTATTTACTCTGGTAAAGGTGTTAGACAAGGATGTATGTTGGCTTCTCAACTGTTTAATTTATTTGTAGCTGATTTACCTGCCTTTATGGCCACAGCAGACTCTCATCCACCATCGCTGTGTAATTGGCCACTATTTGTACTTCAATATGCTGATGACACATTGTTACTTTCTCTAACTCAGGTGGGGTTGGCAAGAGCCTTAAAAAGATTTTTTGAATATTGTGATAAATCTCACCTGCTGGTAAATTCTGACAAATCCAAAATACTGGTATTTTCTAAGAGATTTGCCCCGAGAATGTGGAAGGTTGGTAATCAGACAAATGACCAAGTCAAGAAGTATGTTTACCCTGGTGTCCTTTTCCATTTTAATGGACACTGGGGTAAACAGAGAGATAAAGTAATTCTAGCAGGGAAAAGATCCTTGGCAGCTATACAATCTTTTTATTATAAAAAAGGTAATCGGGATATCCAGGTGGCCTTAAAAATTTATAAAGCCAAATTAAGACCACAATTACTTTATAGTATAGTATATTTACCTGGATTCCAGCCTTTAATAAGGAGACTGAACGACTGCAGACTTCTTTTTTCAGGAGAATATTAGCGGTTCCCCCTTGTGTACACCATCTGACTCTTTATGCAGAATTGGGCTTGAATTGTCTTGAAACTGAAGCTTGGCTGTTGACTTATAGATTGTGGTTTAAGATCCATTTTAGGCCCAATAGATCTGGCCTTTTATGCTTTCTTCTATTTGGCGTTTACTACACTAGATGGGCAACATTTTATGAAAGTAAAGTAATGTCTATGGGTATAAATCTTGATTCTCTCCTTTTGTTATCTGAAAAGGATGGTCTTAAAATGATTAGGCTCTGCCTTGTCGAGAGGGAGCATCAGCTGTCTTATCCCACACCTCCTAGGGTTTGTTCTCCAGCAATGCTTGGTATCCCACCCATACAGGGTGGGATCCCAGATTATTTCCAAATGCTCTCATTGCTGGTGGCAAGGAAGGCTTTTCTCCTTGCAAGGTTGAATGTACACCCCTCCAATGTGACCAAGGGTAGATATTTGCAGACTCCTTTTTTGAACCATATATGTCATTGTGCTCAAGCCCCTGATGTTCTCTATCATATTGTATTGACTTGCCCATTGTATATAATTCCAAGGGAAAAGTTGATAAGGAGGTTATTGGAAAGGAATGTCTGTACAGATAGATTATCAGTGGAATTCTTATTGGAAGATCATAATCCACATATTATGGACTTCCGGTGGTGAGGGCGTTGAAGGAGGCTGAAGCTTTAGGAAGTCCCTAAGCTCTAGCAGCAAAACCTGGGAGAAAACATCCAAAAAGAAAGAGCGGGGGTGTTGAGTTTTGTCTATGGTATTAGATAAACAGAGGAGGCATCCAGAGACCAAACCTTGTAGGTGGGTGAAGAGAAATCTCTTACGGAACCTTGAGGGGTCTGAACACCATAAATCCTGCCCTGGTGGAAGCCGCCACCTTAAGTGGTGTTAGAGACGCCACCACTTTAAGACCCCTTGGCAAGTCAGTCTGTTTTTCTGACGGATTTGAGAGATAAAGGACATTAGAACCGAGTGGGAGAATATGACCTTAAATATTAAAGGGAGACTACATACATTCGGAAGTTTGAAAGCAATCTCCTTCCCTTGGCGAAAAGAAGTAAATGTGTAAGAAGGATAAAGTATAAAAGGAAAAAAAAAGTAAGAAAAAGCAAGGAGCGATAAGACCATATTTACGGACAAGTGTAGAAGGTAAAATGGTAGAGGAGGAAGATATTGGAAGACATCGGGTGGCACGGGGGTTCAAGGTCAAATTGAGGAGTCAGAGCGAATGAAAGTGGAGATCAGGGAAATGGGAAACGGGAGAGATGTGACCTAGAAAGACTGAGAGAACCCCCAGAAAGATCAAAAGAGAGAAATTTATGAGAGAGAGACACGAGAAACTGGTGAGGCGAAGAACAGTCCCAGAAGGCTACAAAGAGGGAGAGACAGAGATTAAAGGAGCTGAAGAAGAGAAGGAAACTCTGAAAGGACAAAGCGGAAGCTAACAGTAGAACACGGAATACAGAACACGGAATGCGGAGTCAAGTCATCAAGAAGAAACATTGTAGAAGAGGGGAAATGACTATTTTAGAAAAAGAAAAAGAAATAGAGAGACTGTAGATAGTTAAGAGGAGTGATACTGTCAAGGAGAGAGTATATCCAGAGGGATGTAAAAGAAGGAAAAGGATATATATGTAATTGAGTGGTAAAACTAATTGGGTTATTAGAGCTCTGAAAGCAGAGAGCCGAAGAAAGCAGAGAGAAAGAAAGTAAGGTGGAGGACTCTTTGGAGTCATCTCTCATGGGTGGGGGGCTGAGAGCGTAAGAAGGAAAGAAAGCTTGAGAACGAGTAAGAGAGGGAGTACCCATGGGGGGAGAAGGGAAAAAGAGTTAAAGGGAGAAGGAGAGAAATTTTAGCTTTTGACAAGCAGAAAGAGAAAAACAGAATTCCTAAGAGGAAAAGAAACTCAAATATAGACAAGGTATAAAATGTGAATATAGAGACACATGGGATATGAAATTAAAGATAAAAATGGGCTATTTTTAAAAGATAAAAAGTGGCTATTATGCCACCACCAGCATAGCTCAAAACATCATTAAGGTACGCAAGCCTCTCTCCCACGACAAGGGGGCGTCAATGGAGAGGGGGATAGTACACTAGAAAATTAATTATAGAGGAGAAATTTGAACCTGGTGATTTGTATTGAATGGTGGGAAATATAAGATATAAATAATACACATATTATTATATATACTTAGGTATATTTTTAGTGATTTATTTGTTATTAAAAAATTTGGAAATAAGGAAAGGAAGAGAAAAGGAAAAAAGAGAAGAGAGGGGAAAAATGCCGACTTCCAGAAAAGCCTTAGCACAGTCAAAAGCACAAACACAGGAAGTTAGATGATCCTTAGTTGAATTAGCTTCAAAAGTAGGTGAAACAAATCTGATGCTATTACAAGAATTTAAAAAATTAAGTGCTGAATTAAAAGCGGAAATGAAAAAGCTAAAAGGTGAGATAAGGCTAGATTTGCAAAAACAATTAGAAAAGTTTGGATCCCAATTAGAAACAGTGACTAAAGACATAAATAAATCAGCAAGGATGTACAAGACCTGCAAGCAAAGACAGAAAAGCTAGAAAAAAGATCCCAAATTTTAGAAAATAGAGGGGAAATGGAAGATAACTATAGAATATTACAGGAAATAAATAAAAGAGCGAAATGCATTAAAATCAGAGGACTACCAGAATTATGGGATGAAGATATTGCCAGGCGAGTAATTCTGGCACTGGCAGAATTTATAAATTGGGACCAGGAACAGATGGATGTGGAGATAGACAAACTATTTTGCATAGATTCTTGGGTGGCAAAGAAAAATAAACTGCCTTGAGATATAGTGGTATATTTTATCAGAGAAAGGGTTAAAGATATAATAATCCAGCAGAATTTAAAGAATTTGAAAATAGAAGATCCAGAGATAAAAATATATAAAGATCTACCTACACAGATATTGAAAAGGAGAAAAGAATATGGGTTTCTAACTAGAATTTTGAGAGAGAAAAATATTGGCTACAAATGGAATAGGATAGAAGGTTTAATGGTGGTATACCAATTGAAGACATATTCAATTAACACAATTCCTAAGGCAAGAAACTTTTTGTTAAATCTTCAAGAAAACTTATCGCAGGATATAGATACAAAGAAAAAGAGTAAAGAACACAATTTAGAGGAAGGAAAAATAGAAGAGGAATTAAACCAACTAGAAAAGCAGGAAAAGAAGGAAAAGTAAAGTAAAGGGGATAATACTCAAAAAGAAGTGATGCCGAAAATAAAGATGAAAGGAAGTAGAGAAAGCTCAACATTAGAAACAGAAAGGAGGGAAAAGTTAGAAGACCTAGAGCAAGAGGTGCTAAGAGGAGAGGAAGAAGAGGAAACAGAGGAAGTGGAAGAGGAAGAAGACAAGGAAGAAATAATAGAAACAGAAGAAACTGAAGAAGAAGAATCAGGAGCTATTGGAGTAGACGAGGACAACTTAAGTAAGAAGAGCAGTAAAAACAAGGTTGAAGAAATGGTGGGCAAAATAATAAGCTGGAATGTGAGTGGCCTAAATAGCCCTAACAAAAGGAGACTAGTTTTTCAACACTTGCTAAAGCTCAAACCTGACATTACGTGTATATACAAGAAACACATATCCAGGAACAAGATGAGACATTTTTGAAAAAATAAAAGACTGGGAGAAGTATATGCAACTAACTATGATAAAAAGTAGAGAGAAGTGGCGATATATGTGAGCAAAAGATTTGAATCAAGAGAAATATTTAAAGATAAAGAAGGGTTCTTTTTGGGTGTAGAATTAAAATTACAAGACAAGAAGACTTTGGTAATAGGGATTTATGGACCCCAAGAAAACAAAAGCAAATTCTATAAAAAAACTACTACAACAAATCTTGGAATATGACTACGATAACTACATCCTAGCAGGAGACTGGAATGGTGTCTTAGACACAACTTTGGATAGATCAACAAATGGAAATAAAAATAGAAAGAATTCTCAGGGTAAACTACCAAAAGAAGTGGTAGGGATGATGGAACAACTATCCCTTATAGATATCTGGAGATTGCGACATGGACAAGAGAAAGAATACACTTTCTGCTCGAACCAGTATAGATCATGGTCCAGAATAGACATGATATTGGTATCAAAAACATTAGTGAAAGATGTGAAAAAAGTGGAAATAAAGCAAAAAATAATTTCGGATCATAGCCCAGTAACCTTGGATTTAAAAGGAAACAGGAGGGAATATAATTGGAAAATTAAGGATTTCTTATTGAAAAAAGACTCAATAATTAAGAGTACAAAAATAAGATTGAATCAATTTTTTGAAGAAAATTTAGATAAAGAAACAGCTATTGATATAGTTTGGGACGCAGGAAAGGCAGTTATAAGAGAACACTTAATACAACAAGAAACTGAATATATAAAAAGAAAAAAGGAGAAAGAAAGGGTAATCGAGGAGAAGATAACAGAAAAAGAAAAAAGACTAAAAGAAAAACCTACTGAAGAGAAGACAAGAAAAGAGTTAATAGTCCTGAAAAAACAGCTGGTACTAGCTGGTCATACATGATGATAGAGACAGTAAATAAATTGAAATATGCCCAACAGAGATACTTTGAGCATTCCAACAAACCAGGCAAGTGGCTAGCCCATAAATTGAAGAAGGAGAGAGAGAAAAAATTAATAACAGAAATAAATTACAACCAAAAAAGGGCAACAAAACAAAAAGATATAATCAAGATATTTCATAATTATTACTCTAAACTATATTCTAAACATATGATAACTGACGATTATGATACTAAAATGTAAGAATATCTGGACAATGAAAAAATAACTCAGATTCCAGAAGAGGATAAAATTGAATTGGAGAAACAAATCACAAAACAAGAAATTAGTGAGGCGATAAGACAGATGAAGATGGGCAAAGCACCTGGCCCAGATGGATTTTCGACCTTATATTATAAAATATTTGAAGATGAATTAATAGAACCATTATATAAAGTCTTAAATAATGTACATTCAAGGAAATGCCCCGACTCATGGAAGAAAGCTGATATAATTCTAATACCCAAAGAAGGTAAAGATCAAACACATCCCGCCAACTATAGACCAATATCTTTGTTAAACATAGATTATAAAATATTCTGAAATATCCTAGCAGAGAGAATGAAGAAAGTGTTGATGAACTGGGTACATGAAGATCAAAGTGGCTTTTTACCGGGTAGGCAAACAAAAGACAACGTGAGGGTGATAATTGACCTGTTAGAATTCTATGAGAAACACAACGAAAAAGAATTGTTGTTGATATTTGCCGATGCGGAAAAGGCTTTTGACAACTTAAGATGGGACTTTATGCTAGAAGTTTTAAAAAGGATGAATATAGGAGAGAAATTTCACTCCTGGATAAGCAAGATATATAAAGATCAGGAAGCACAAGTAATAATAAATGGAGAAAAAACAAACGTATGTAAGATTGAAAGAGGGACTCGCCAGGGGTGTCCCCTCTCTCCGTTGTTATTCATCACGGTACTAGAAATATTGAATAAGAAAGTTAGAATAGACCAGCAAATCAGAGGATGGCGGGGGCAAGGTTATGAGTATAAATACAAGGCCTTCGCTGACGATTTAGTTTTCATATTAGAAAATCCCAAGGATAGTATTGGGAGATTACTGGAGATAGTTGAAGAATTTTTATTTTATTTATTTATTATTTATTTATTTATACCCTGCTCTTCAGCCTCAAGGCTATCAGAGCGGCTTACAAATTGTTTTAAGCAATAGCTATTTACACATCTACACTGCATTAAGCAGTTTCCAATGTGTTTTAGCTAATTGCCCCCACAAGCTGGGTACTCATTTTATCAACCTACGAAAGTATAGAAGGCTGAGTGAACCTTGGAGCCTGCTGGAATCGAACTTGCAACATGGTGACTTGCAGGACTGGCATTTAACCACTGCGCCACCAGGGCGCCACCAGAATTCGGGAAATGGGCAGGACTAAAAATAAACAAAGAAAAAACTATGATGTTAACCAAAAATATAAAAAACCCCAAGAAGAACAGGAGATAAAAAGAATCTCAGGGTACAAGGTAGCCAAGAAGGTAAAATATCTAGGTATAGATATAACCAAGAAGAACTCTGACCTATTTGAGAACAATTATACAAAGATATGGGGTAAAATAAGGGAGGACTTGAAGAAATGGGACAATTTAGATCTATCTTTACTAGGGAGGATAGCATCAATTAAAATGAATGTTCTTCCTAAGATGCTATACCTTTTCCAGAATATCCCCATCATAATAAATGATAGGGTATTTAAATCATGGAACCAAGATCTGACAGGATATATTTGGCAAGGCAAAAAGCCAAATATTAAATATAAATTACTAATAGAAGAAAGGGGTGGTCTGGCATTACCAGACTTACAAACCTATTATCATGCATGTGCAATGTCATGGATATTGGATGGGATATAATTGGAAAATTCAAGGTTGTTGGCATTAGAAGGTTTTAATGCCAGGTTCAGTTGGCGTGCCTATATATGGCATAACAAAGCAAAAGTCCATAAAGAATTCTTACACCATTATGTGAGGAGAGCTCTGTTGAGAACTTGGACAAAATATAAAAGGAAGCTTTGTCTCAAAATACCTTTATGGTTATCCAATCATGAGGCATACTTTAGAAAAGAAGATTTATTTAGGGGAAGATGGTTAATATATAAGGATCTATTAAAGAAAACAGGAAATAAATATATAATGAAATCTCAAGAGGAACTTCAGGGGGAAAATATCAGGTGCCATTGGTTTTTATATAGACAACTGAAAGAGAAATTTAATATCGATCAGAAACTTGAAGGAATAGAAACAGAAAGTACAGAACTTGACAGAGTGATACAAGGAGGTAGAAAAAAGATATTATCCAAAATATATAAGATATTATTAAAACTAGATCAAGAACAGGAGGTTATCAAACCATACATGTTAAAATGGGCAAGGAACTTTGGTTATGAAATATCCCTAGCTCAATGGGAAAGAGCATGGAAAAATCTAACTTTTACAAGAAGTAACAATATAAAAGAGAATACATATAAAATGTTGACCAGATGGCATTTAAAACACCAGAGGGATTAGCTAAAATATATAAAAATATGGCCAATCAGTGCTGGAAGTGTCAGAAAGCTACTGGGACATATTATCATATTTGGTGGAAATGTGAGAAAGTACAGAAATATTGGGTGAAAATTCATAAAATAATTACAAAGTTATTTGTTGTAGACTTCCCCTGTGACCCAGAGATATATTTATTGAACATGTTGGAAAAAATAGATGTGCAAGTACAAAAAAAATATTGGAAAGTCTTACTGTATATGCTCTCGGCCGCAAGAACAATTAATGCAAAGTATTGGAAGAGTCAGGAAATACCGTTACTAGAGGAATGGGTATTGAAACTTAAAGACATGTATGAAATGGAAAGATTAACAATTTTGTTAGATGACAAAAAAACATTAAAGGATTTAGAGATTTGGAATATATTAAACCCACTCTTGAAAGACAGGTGGGGTGAAGAAGCAAAAATAGATGTAGAAGAATTAGTATAAATAAAATAAAAATTGTAAAAGAAACAGAAAACAGAAAGGACAAGGAAAGAAATTTTTGGAAGGGGGTAGCTAAGTATAAATGAAGCAAAATGGAAAGGAAAGGGGATAAAAAGGAAGTCATGTGGAATGATTGGAATGGAATGGAAATAGAGAAAATGTAGGGTGACAATTTGGTAAGAGTAGGGTTGTGGGGTTAGGGTGGTAGGGTGGTGGTGGGGAAGAGGAATATATATAATTCTATGAATATGTGAATGTGATGTTTTGGGTGGTTTTATTGTATGTTTGTTTTAAATAACCGATAATAAAAATTATACATAAAAAAATAATAATCCACATATTACCAGACTAATGGCTAACTTTTTGGCTGAGGCAGCAAACATATGGCTTAACCTGTCTAAAAATGATCCTTGAAGTCCTATTGTTCTATTGTTATATGTATATGTTGTATTATGCCTAATAAAGGTCGTGGATGGACTCCACTTAGAAAAAAAGAAAAAAAGCTCAAGACAATGTGCTCAATAAGCCTAAGGCACTTGGGAAGAAGACCACTGATGGTCTGTCACCTTCCTTCTCTTCCTGCTTTTTTTATGTGCTTCTATAATGAATGGATTGATCCAGCGTGATGCAGTGGTTACAGTGGGTAATCATGAAATTTACTAGGTGACCTTGGGACAGTCACACACTCTCAACGTCATCTACCCCATCAGGCTGTTGTAAGGATAATGTGGGGAGGAGAGTCCTGTCTACCAACTTGACCATGTTGGAGTGTAAGCAATTTCACCTGGCCAATGCTGACTCGTAGTTCTTTAATTTATTTTACAACTTGCACCTCTGACATCATAGCACATAAGACTTTCTCCCATCCAAGCTATGTTCAAATTAGCTTTTTGCAGTTACTGACTTTAGAGCAGGAGAGACCTGGTGCTCTTCAGATGTGTCAAATGACAACTGCCATAATCCCTGACCATTGTTTTTTTCTGGTTTATAATCCAAAACATATAAAGGGCATCATTTTGCCTACTACTGTTTCACAGATATTATATTATATGCCAATAAGCAATAATTGGTTGTCAATAAGATTTGTTGTGAAACTGCATTACGTGGGGAAGAGAGACAGTATTTTAGAGGGCACAAGGACATCGAGAGCCTCAATGAAAAGAATTCTCTTCCCAGGGAGGTTGTACTGGCATCCTCCTTACTATATTCCAGCAGACCTTTCAGAATGAACTCTATAGGGGAAAGACAACTCGCCTTTGCGCAGGCATGTGTTGGACTTTTATTTGTTGTTCTTGGTTTTTTTAACAGTTTTATGTTTTTAACTGGTTTTAATTTTTAGATGATTTAATTTTTTTTAAAAAAAGTATGTTGTGAATTTTTAACTGTTATATGCCTTCAAGTTGTTCCAACTTAAGGCAGCCATATCACAGGGTTTTCTTGGCAAGATTTGTTCAGAGGAGGCCTGCCATTGCCTTCCTCTGAGGCTGAGGAGTGTGTGACTTGCCCAACCTCACCCAGTGGGTTTTCATGTCTGAACAGGGATTCGAACCCTGCTCTCCAAAGTCATAATCCAATGCTCAAACCACTGCAACACATATGCTTTAATTGTCACATACTACGTTGAGTCCCAAACTGGGAAAAAGGCAGGATGATTATGATGATGGTAATAACAATAATAATATGGCTCCATCTTTTAGAATTACAGGGTTTGCAGTTTAGTGCATTATTTAGAATTCTATGCGAGAGAGCTCTGCTGCTTCACCAAACTACAAATCCCAAAATTATGTAGCTGCAACCATTGCAGTTAAAGTGATATCAAAATGCTACAGAAAGTTGTAGTACTTTATGGGACTTCTGAGTGAGATGGCAATGGCAGGTGACAGTCCCCTGTGAGTGCTCCACGGGGGGCGGGGGGGCAGGGGCAAAGCTTTTTGAAGTGACTATCAGCTAGAACATGGGAGATTTTCACACTACACTGTTATAGTGTTACTATTCCACTTTAACTGCTCTGGCTTCCTCCTGTGGAATTCTGGGGTTTGTAGTTTAGTGAGGCCTAAGATCTCTGGCTGCAAGTCATAATTGCCCCTCCCTAAATTGCAAATCCCAGGATTCAACAGGAGGCAGCCATAGCAAATAAAGTGGAATAGGAACACTATAACAGTGTTGTCTGAAAATCTAGATGGTCTGGTCAGTAAAAACTCCTTTTGGATGAAAAGGGATTACGGGTATGCCCATATATGCCTGGGATGCTTGCTTACTCTCACAGAGACCACCAAATTCTGGATGGCCAGATATGGAACAAGCGAGGGTGTGTGTGTCAAGAGAGTCATTAGCTGTGAAAATGCAAGCTGTTTTTTTTATTTTTTATACAGTCTCTAATTCGCCTCTCCTTTTCTCTCTTCCTCTCCACTTCCTTCCAATCTCGCTTACGTTCGCCTCATTCAACTTACTCAGACCCTCCCACATACTCTTAATGGAGGTGTTGCCTGTACCCTGATGAGTCAGATTTCTTCGTAAGTGTAAGAGTTGTTAACAGCATATTTGGAAGTGACTTTGATTTAAAGGATTTGTTGAAATAAAGTTTAAAATTGATTGGACTTACTGAATTTTAAATGTAAGAAGAGGTGCTTAAATGGATTTTTTTTTTTAATAAGAAAAGGAATTAAGAAAACATTAAATGTGAAAACCAGCTTTTTTACTTGTATGGGAGAGATAGCATGAAGGTCATCCTGGCAAAATGAGGTTTGATAGAAGCTTGAAAGGGACTGAATTGGTGTGTGGCTGTTCTGAACACAGTAGATAGAACTGCTGTGGAGATTTGTGGTTTTTTTTTTTACTGTTCAGCATAACTCAGACCTTAAGAGAAAGAGAAAACAGAAAATGCAATTGATTTTGGAGGAGATAAAACAAAAGGAAAACAAGCTTGAACAGTGACCAGCAAGGATGTCTATTTCTAGTCAAATTAAGATTTTGCAGAACCAGTTATCAATGTTGATGGTGAATGAGAGGGAGAGAAAGGTTAAGGTATGCAAAACAGAAGAATGTTTAATTTGCAAATAAACTGGGTAGGTGGCTGGCATGTTAATTGCAAAAAGAAAAAGAAAGTTATATTAAAAATACAGGAGGGAAATGATGTCAGAAGGCATCTATATATAGAATTCTCTTGGGTATGTTGCCTTTTCCAGTGTACTGATTGGCTGCTCAGGAAACAAACACAACCCACACCCAACCAATCACCACCTACATGCAAATCCTCTCTCCACCTCAAAATGTACTCCTGTCACTCAGTCTGTGGCCCAGATTGGGACCCAGGCAGTCAACTGGTAGTGGCGTCGGCAGCAGCAGCAGGGCAACAGAGTAAGTCACCCTCAGCAATACCAGGAAAAGTGTGTAATGCTGAGAATAGGGAGGAGGAATTTAAACCCACCAGCCTATCTTACAGGGTTGTTTGGAGGTCTACTGGTCATTTTGGGGGGAGTTTTTTTAATGGCGTATGGTACGAAAAGTTAGAGGAATATTTGACAAAGCAGAATTTACTAAAGATTATAGAACAAGACAGACAAATTATGAATGCTCCAATAACTATAAGAGAGATTTGTGAAATTATAAAAAAGGCTAATGTGGGAAAGGTACTGGGGCATGATGGCCTATGTGCCCTTTATTATGGAATGCTTTGAGAATGAACTTTTATTGAACTTGAAGCAGACTATGAATTCTATTTCTCAGAATGGAAAGATTTGTTATAGTTGGAAAGAAGTGAACATACCAAAAGAAGACCAGGATGTGATGCTGACAAAAAAATTTAGGCCAATTTCTTTAGTGAGTAATTATTATAAATTGTTTATGTTGTTTTTGGCCGATAGATTGAAAATAGTCCTGCAGGAATTTATTGATGAAGACCAATGTGGATTTTTATCAAAAAGACAACTGAATGACATAATCAAAAGCAAGTGGCACTGATCCTTTTAGATGCAGAAAAGGCTTTTGATAACTTTAACTGAACATTTTTTTATTTTTATGTTTTTAAATTTTCAATAACAAACAATTACAAATGATTACAAACAACTTAGTGAATGAACATAGCAGCAATTGTTTCATATAAACAAAGCCATTGTCATGGCCAGGCCTGGATAACTGGACAGTACAGTGATTCAGACTAGGCCCATCAGGAGTTTGGTTCTCTCGGGAGCTTTCCCAGGGCACCTTAACTCCTGGAACCAGGCCAGCCCATCTTAAGCTTCACAGACCTCTCCTCCTAGCCTAGCAGCCCAAGGTCACCAGCTGGGATATCAGACCCTTTGATTCTAGAATGTTTTCCTTATCCTCCCCACACTCCCTTTCTCTGATTCCCATGTAACTGAAGGGAAACGAAACCTAATTTAGCTTTATCAATTTTCTCTGGCCTTCGAATCGCCAGAACTAGCTTTGCTATGCTACTGAACAGATCCTGAACAATAAGCTGAAAAAAGGATATTGTTTTTAGCATGTGTTACTGGTTCATCACAGTAAGCTAGTTCTCAAAAAATCCTCACCATTAGCTTGATGCAACATGTCTCAAGTTATGGAGGACAAAACCCAGATAGAGGAAACCTCAAGAGATGGAGCGGAGCGGGCTACGGCTGCAACCTCAGGCCAAGGAGCTGGCCTGCCAGATGTCAGCTCTGAGCTGGGAACAGAGAGGCTGAGTTGGGATCGATGGAGGGCCATGAACCCGTTCCTCCCTCCTGACCTGATGGAGTTGGGGGACAAGCAGGCTCTAGGGGCAACAGGCAGCTACCCCTTTTCAGAGACACCCGTGCATGGGGCGAGCGCTGCCACGGGAGCCAGTTGGCTCTGGCCAGATGAACAAGGTCAGGAGGACTGTAGGTCACTGTGGTGGGACCCACCACAGACCGGTGGAGTTCAGGACTATGGAGCAAGGTGCCTGCACCCAGATTTGGAGAGAGAGGTGCAACAATTAAAGCAACAGATACAGCTGATGTAGACCAGCCTTGGGGAGATCTTATAGCGGCTGCCCCAACAACCAGCACCCCTGGTCGACCCTCCATCTCCCCTGGGAGATGGAGGCCTCCCAGCACTCCGCCCACTTCCAGGGCCAGCCACAGACACAGGCCAGGTACCACCTGGAGGGGCTCCAGTCTCACTGGCTCATGGTCTCCTAGCACCCCCAGATGGTGCAGGACCAGGGGAAGCTCGGCCACATACACAGGGCCTCAAGCATCGAGACCTGAAGGCAAAATTCAACGGGATACCACTAAGCTGCCATTCTTCCTCACCCAGGTGATGGGATTCCTGTCCCACTGGGCAGAGGAACTCCAGACGGAGGCTGAGAAGGTCCAGTATGTCTCCAACCAGCTGGAAGGGGAGGCGGCACAATGGCTGGTGGGGCTCTACGACATGGGGGGCCCTGAGTTGGGAAGCTTCCACGACTTCATGATGGCACTCCGGGCTCAGTTCGAAAACCTGTTGTGAAGGAGATGGGCATGCACAGAACTACAGTTACTACGACAGGGGCCACGATCCGTAGATGAATACGCTACTGAGTTTTGCCATATCGCCAGTCAGATCCCTGACTGGACCAAAGCCACAAAGGTGAAGTATTTCCAGGATGGCCTTAACACTGATATCCTAGAGTGGGCCCTAGTCCAAGGGAACCCTGAGACCCTACTGGGATGGGTCCGTCTAGCTGGGGAGATGGAAACCCTGAGACAAAGCGTGAAACTGGCAAAGCAGCGCCAAGGGCTGACATTGGGTAAACCCAGCAGTGGAGTGACCAAGAAGACCAAGGCAGTGCGACCAACGAGTGGTGCTGCAGCGGAGATGGAGAAGGAGCGGTGGATGCAAAAAGGCCTGTGTCTTCACTGCGGGAAGGGCGATCACCATATAGCAGAATGCCTGGACAAGCAACCTAGGAGCAGCCAGCGAGAGGAGCTGACCAAGAAACCCGAGGGGAAGCAGATGCCCTGAAGGCACTCTCCAAGCCAAAAGCTAAAGCGACAGCATGCTCCCTGGTCCCTGGCCACCCTGCTGGAGAGTCCTCCTGGGAATCGAGACAGCGGGTCCTTCTCTGACAGCGAGCCAGCGGGAAATGGATCCAGCCTGCCCTACTAAGCACCCGAGGGCGGGCTAACCCTGAACTGTGCCCAAGTGCTGTGGTGAGTGGAGTCAAAGCCCTATTCTTTATTAAGGCCAAAATAGGGGTCAATGGGAAAGTGGCCCCATAAGGTCATGGTGATGGTGGATTGTGGGTGTACACAGGTACTGATCCACCCATCCTTAGTGAGAGAACTAGTCCTGGGCACCGTGAAACTAGATACGCCCATATGGCTCTCCCAGATGAATGGGGGTATGATGAAGGGGGGGCGTGAAGTGAATGACTGACCCCGTGGGGATGAGAGTGGGGGGGATCACGTGGAAGAACTGCAGTTCGTGATTGTCCCAGGCCTGGTGCCTGCAGCAGTGGTTGGACTGAATTGCTGAAGTTCCACAACCCCTCCATAGACTGGGTCAGAGAAATTGTGACTTTCACAGATCCCTCTTGTGTCCAGGAACATTGCCTGCTACAGAGAGGGATTCCTTAGCTGAAAGCCCCAGAGAATCTTTAGTAGCCTTGGTGCGGGGGGAGGTGAAAGACCTACCTGTGGAATACAAGCAATGGTGCATTGTTTTCAAAGAGAAAGAATGTGACATCTTACCCTCCCCCCACAGACCTTTTGACTATGCTGTTGAACTTGTCCCAGGGGCCAAGCTGCCCAAGCCCAAGATTTACTCCATGACTCCTGTGGAGTTGGATGCTTTGAGGGAATAAATAGACAAAAACTTGGCATGGGGCTTCATTAGGCCCACAAGCTCCCCCCTGGGGCCCCCAGTTCTATTTCAGCGCAAATGGGATTCCTCTCTGAGGCTGTGCCTTGACTACCGCGGACTCAACGCAGTTAGAGTCACAAACCAGTACCCTCTGCCTCTGATGAAGGACATGTTGGCTCATCTAGCCAAGGGCAAAATCTTCACCAAACTGGACTTGAGGGAAGCTTACTATCGAGTGTGGATCAAAAGGGTGATGAGTGGAAAACTGCTTTCAATTGTCAACTGGGACATTTGAGTTTCTTGTAATGCCATTTGGATTGTCTGGTGCCCTGGGGGTGTTTATGAACTTGATTAACAATGTGCTCAGGGAATTTTTGCACAAAGGGGTACTGGTCTATCTCGATAATGTGCTCATCTACTCTGAGGACTACACGTCCCATGTCAAATTGGTGAAAAAGGTACTGAGCAAGCTTGCTGAAAATCATTTGTATGCCAAACTTTCCAAATATGAGTTCCACCAAACCCGATTGGATTACCTAGGGTATCGCATCTCTAGCAAGGGGATTGAAATGGACCCAGTAAAGGTTAAGGGGGTTCTGGCATGGGAAACCCCCAAGAACAAAAAACAACTACAGAGTTTTCTGGGTTTTCCTAATTTCTATAGGTCTTTCATCCCCAACTTTGCTGAGGTGGCCCTGCCCCTCACCAACTCGCTAAAGACCAAGGGGTCTGGTGGACAGAAAATGGCCAAAGATACGAAGCGTGAGAAACCTTCCCAAAAAATTGTGTGGGCAGAACAATGCCAACAAGCTTTTGAGAAACTGAAAAAGTTGTTCACTTCTGAACCCATTCTCAAACACCCCAACCCTGATGGGGGCGATGGGGGGTATTGCTACAACAGGTTGAGGCAGGGGAACTCAGGCCCTGTGCACACCTGTCCCAAAAATTCAATGAGACGGAGCACAATTGGCCCGTTTGGGAGAAGGAGGTGGGGGCCATCAAGGTGGCACTTCAGATCTGGCGCCACTTGCTTCAAGGTTTGTCCCAGCCTTTTGAGGTCTGGACAGATTACAAGAACCTCGAGGCACTGAAAACCCCTCGACGGTTGGGCCCTAAGCAAATTAGGTGGGCTGATTTCTTTTACTGGTTTGACTTCATGTTGAAGTTCCTCCCGGGAAAAAGGAATGTAATGATTAACACATGGAATAACGAGGCCAGACACAAAAGATGGGCCACTTTATTTATCATCATATCTATTTATTTGGTTTATTTCTTGGGGTATGTGAACCCAAAGGGGAGACCCAGTGCAGGACCAGCTGAAGCAGACGGTCACTTCAGACCCATCTCCCAGCTTCCCTGGGTGAAGCACCTGAGCCTCGTGAGAGATCCCAGTGACTGGGATGCCCCATGGGCACCTCTACTGGAAGGCAATACAGTAGGATATAAATCCTCAAGACGCATGACTTCTATCGGGGGTTACATCCTGGCGCCGGCCTCAAGGATAGTCTTTCTCCCTGCACCCCATCTGCATGATATGCAGGTGCAGTTTGATAAGCCCATCCTTCAACCCGCAACGGGGGTGCCATAGGTGAATGCCGGGTACCCTGTCTCCCCACTCCCTGCCAGTGACTGCCTATTTATAACCTCACCCAAAGCGAATTAGCCAATTCCAAAGTGACAGTAAGGGTTAGGGGAAAAAAAAAACCTCGGAAAAAGGGTTTTTTTAAAAAAATTCCTACCTGGCCCAGGATACGACCAGAAAACTCATACTGTGACAGAGGCGGGGGGGGGTTGTCAAAAAGAAAAATGAGGAGGCCAGGGGCAGCAAGGGGTTAAATAGGCATGCTCCACCCCTGCCTCCTCCTATTCATGGCGTAGCACACCATGGCCAATCCTGGGCTCGTCCCCCTGTGCTCATTAAAACACCTCCCCGGCTCAAACCATTTATTCTGCTCCAGGGTGGTGGTGGCTGTTAATGATTAACACATGGAATAATGAGACCAGACACAAAAGATGGATTGAAATATGGGCCACTTTATTTGCCATCATATCTATTTATTTGGTTTATTTCTTGGGGTATACGAACCCAAAGGGGAGACCCAGTGCAGGACTAGCTGAAGCAGACGGTCACTTCAGACCTGTCTCCCAGCTTCCCTGGGCAAAGTACCTGAGCCCCGTGAGGGATCCCAGTGACTGGGATGCCCCATGGGCACCATCTACTGGAAGGCAATACAGTAGGATGTAAATTCTCAAGCCGCATGACTTCTATTGGGGGTTACATCCTGGCACTGGCCTCAAGGATAGTCTTTCTCCCTGCACCCCATCTGCATATGCAGTTTGATAAGCCCATCCTTCAACCTGCAATGGGGGTGCCATAGATGAATGCCAGATACCCTGTGTTCCCACTCCCTGCCACAGATAAGGGGCAAGTGTCCACTTAGCCCCTATCCCCCACCAGGGAGGCCAATGCAGCCCTCACCAGGTTTGCATACCCTCAAGAAATAACTGGATCCCTTTCTCAGACACATGGATCCCATCAACCCTATAGAGCTCCAACTGCTTGTAGGAGATGTCTGGGTATTCAATGAAATGGCCTAAATCGTTGGCAATTGCCCTGTGGATCTCCCTGTTAACCTTTTTGTGGGCTATGTCCAGACGCTTTGTGTCTCCCTCTCCAGGGTAGATCTGCCGTGGAATGATGTCCGACTAAATCAGTCACATGTGGCCATATTGACTTAATGTACTGCATGTCAGCCAGTGCCTGGAGGATCAAAGCCCTACCCTTAAGCAGGCCCAAATCATTTCCTCCCACGTGTAGCACCAATACATGTGGAGGCCCACAACGCTCCTGAAACAGTTTCAGGAGGCCCATGACGCTCCTGAAACTTGCCCAATCATTCAATTGCTGCTGTCTTTCCCAGACCCAAATGGGTGCCTAGATGACTTGTCTTGGCCTGTCTTGCTGCCCAGTAAACAAAACTGTGGCCGCAGATCAATACCCAATATCTTAACATCTGTAAGACAGGGCACACCAACATATTAACAACCTTCAGTAATGAATTGGGCGGACGTATTTCCAGTATGCCCTGGACTTCCACCTTCCTAATTTTTTTGGTGCCTCTGGTTGCATGCCCATTGCCGCTGCAGCTGACGCTCCCCCAATTCTGAAGGAACGCATACAGAAATGCACTCCATCCAGCCCTAATTGTGCCAAAGCCTTAGCTGTTAATGTCCAAAACTGGTAGCGGGTTAAGGGGTACCCATCTGCATGGCAAAATAAGGGACCTAACTGGCCGGGATGCACTGTTAGGTATGTCAGGAAATGACATGGATGTGATCACAAGATGGAGCTGTAAGCTAAGAGATGAAAGTAGTTAAGCTCCAGTGGCAGGTGTGTGTGTGAGTTAGCATTTGAGAGTATGCACATCTGAGATGTCTGATGTAACAGGCATTGTTTAACTGCCTATAAAAAGGAGATGGGAATTATCTCCAATGTGGGTTTGTTGTGGATGGTGGTTGGCGAAGCAGTTTGTTGGTTTAAGAGAGATTGTCCTATACTCTGTATATATATTGTAAATATACTGCAAACAAAGATTAAAGCCCTCAAGTTGAGTGAAGGCTGGCCTTGTTGCTGTCTTTATTTGGCAAGCCAGAGCTCAAGGCAGTGTGCTGGGGTGAAGGAATTTTTCCTTCTCAGCCTGAAGTCTTATGCAGAAGTCTCTCCAGAAACCTTCTCCTTGGTGTCCTGTCGACGTGGAACAACTCTGCAGGTGGTTGTGGTGGACACAGCGCATCTTTCTACACCCCAACAAGGTATTCCTTTAACACTGTAACTAGGCAAAGTGTCCAGTCTTGACACTCAATCTTGGCCCCCATTCCTAGCTGATCAGTCTTAGACTGCCTGATGACCAATGAAACTCAGTTGTTGTCCAAGCAAAGATCCCCCACCTGCAAAGCCCTACTGGAATTGTCTCCCTTAGATGCAACCACCAACTCACTAATGCATAGGGCACCAAAGAAAGCTGTAAGTGCTGCAGCATGGAGCAGGATAGACTCAAAAGGGGTTGCACAAATGGCCAGCCAGATCTGGTATAACCCATTAAGAATTGCTGGGGATAGGGGGTGCCTATCATCTGTAGTTCTCCCCCTTTCCCTGGCCCATCCTTCAAGGGTCTTCCTTATTCTGAAATCAGAAGTGTTGTCTCGCAGGCCTTGTGCTATACTCCAAAAGGCCAAGGCTGACAGACGTGATCGTATAGATTGCGGGGCAAGGCCCCTATCATTCAGAAATACACAAAATTGCAGGAGATGAGGAACGGGGACAGGCCAAACGTTGTCAAGCAGTGCATTGTTCCGAAAATGAAAGAACTCATTAATAGCTTTTTATAAACTTTCCTCATGCTGGGGGCCAAGGACAAACCAATAGCTCTGACTACTTTGCTCGTCCAAGTTCCCACAAATCCACTGGCATCGGGTCCAGTTTTTCGGCAGCTCCTGGTACCAATTGCCTGAAGCGTTCCATCTGCATGCATGAGAGAGAGTAGGCTATTCTGTTGTCAACTCCCGCAATATGGGTAGCAGTGAACAGAACATTAAATTTCAAGCAATGTAACGTAAAAGCCCTAACCAGTCTCATAACCCTATGCGACTGGGATGTCAAGGAATTGATAAATTGAACAGTGGCCATATTATCGCACCAGAAGCGCACTGCAGAATTGGTGAATTCTGGAGCCCATATGCTAACCACTACCAGTATTGGGAAAAGTTTCAAGAAAGTCAAGTCGATAGTGACCCCACAATTGACCCAATCCTGTGGCCACCACTCGGTGCACCATCTCCCACCAGAGTAGACACTGAACCCAAAAGAACCTGATGCATCAGAGGACACCTTAAGGGTATCCTTCAGCTTAATCTCCTCCCTCCAGAAGGATATCCCATTGAATTGTTCCAAGAAAGTATGCCAGATCCAGAGATCCATTTTAATCTCCTGTGTAATCCTAATTCTGTGATGTGACTGGGAAACCCCAGCAATTGCATCACACAGTCACCGGAGAGATGCCCTCCCAGGTGCTACAACCTTACATGCAAAATTTAAATGGCCAATCAGCCCCTGGAATTCTTTGAGGGTTGCCTTCCTGCATGTCAGAAATTGACCAACCCTGACCATCAGATCCTCTATCTTATGCAAAGGGAGTCTGCAAAACTTTTCAACCGTGTCAATTTCGATACCCAGAAAGGTTAATCGGTGAACTAGGCCTTCAGTCTTCTCATGTGCAAGGGGGATTCCGAAGTAATCCATGAGTGCCTGGAATTCCTCCATAAGGGAGAGGCATACTCTGGAGCCAAATCTTCCAATAAATCATCCAAATAGTGAATGGCACCCTGTCCTGTGTTTTATGGCCCATTCTAGGAATGTACTGAACTTCTCAAATGCTGAACAGGAGACTGAGCAGCCCATTGGCATTGCCCGATTCAAATAAAACATCCCATCGAACCCAATAATTCGAAGTCCTCAGGGTGAACCGGCAAAAGTTGAAAAGCGGACTTAATATCACATTTTGCCAGCTCAGCCCCCAGGCCGTGGCACCTAACCTCCTTAACAGCTGAATCAAATGAGGTATATTGAACCGTGCATAAATCATGTGGAATAAAATCATTTACAGGCTGCCCCTTTGGATATGATAGATGGTGTATAAGGCGGTATACACCCAGCGTTTTCTTTGGAACAATTCCCAACAGCGATACCATTAGATTGGGCATGGGGGGGATAATGAATGGCCCAATAACTCTGCTCTTATCTACCTCCTTTTGTATTTTTTGCCTCACTGTGTGTTCCAACCCATGCACTGATTTTAAGTTTGAAGCCCTGAAACCATTTCACACACCCTGATAAGGGATGTGAAATCCAAATTGGAAGCCCTCCCACAAATACAAAGCTGACCCCTGTATAGGGATAAGCAGGCAGCTAGATTATCAAGTTTAATTGGGCTGGGCCCCTTTTCCATGTGGGGGAGGGTTACCAGAGCCTTTATTTCCTCCTTGCTGATCCTTGCTAAATTGTCCCTTTCCTTTTAAACAGTTCTGAAAGGAATGACCCCCACCACAAATTGAGCACTTGTGGTGAAAATTACAAGGGTGGCGGGAACATGCCCCTTTAGCACCAAACTCCCAGCACAGAAGTCGGCACTGATGGGCTCCTGGCTGAGACAATTGGGAGGGTTGGCAGAGAACATTGCCAGATTTGGAATTCTGAATAAGATGCTAACTCTGCGCCCTTTCCCCCAGGATAGGCCAACTTGGGGACATAACCTGTAGCCATAAGTGTGAATTGATTCTGTCCCATTGCATGGATGGGTATGATGGAGCCATGAATCAAAATGACTCATTGTATTGCAGCCACGCAGGGCCAGCAAAGTCTACATATGCCCTATGTATAATATCAAGATACCTAATAAGGGCATAGGCTCTGTGTGGCTGGCTCTGGGAAATGACCCGCGCATAGATAAGGAACCCTGCCAGCCAGTTGGACCATGTCCTATCAACACATCTTTTAAAAATTTTCTCCCTTTCCTTATCCTCCAAAGAATCCTGCTCTTTTTTATCCAATTCCCTGTATAACAAAGAGAATATGTCAACATATTCTCCCTTAAGAATCTTCTCTTTAATAACTGGAGCCAGGTGCTCCCCTAACAAGGGCGTGTGGTCAGTCCCTAATGAATTAGAGGGAAGCCCTATTGCTGCTGCATTCACCACTGCTGTTTATGAATGGATTCAAGACTGTCCCAGCCATGAAGGCTTGGCTCTGGCCAGGAAAGTACAGCCCTATTGATGCCATGGCAGGAACTGCCATCTGGTGCCCTGGGTACCAGCCTGGCAGTCCATACATCTCTGACCCTGTAATAGTGCTAGGTACATTGGTGTTTCCCCCACCTTGGTCTACTGAAGAGGTTCCCTGTCCCCATGGCCATCCATATACATTACCAGTGCTAGAATACTGTAATGATTCACTATGAGGAATGGCATCATTCGGCTGCTTTCAGCCTCAACTTTGGGACCACCATCCTCCCCAGACGTTTCATTCAAGTTTGCTTGTCTGTCCTGCTCCAGCGCCTAAATACGGGCAAGAATTTGTGCCATTAAATCAGGTGTTGAGCCCCCTGCTTTTCTGTTCACCAGCTTCTTCACTGGCTTTGCCTGCCTAGACTTTTCCAATGCCTGCAAACGTTCCAGTATTTGTTGTAAGGTGTCTGAGTATCTGGTCCGGGGGACTGAGGAAGGGGGCGCCTCTTTGGAGCAGGACCTCTTTGGACCCTTTTCCTTTGCCCCCACTTGCGCCTCTTTTTGGAGCCATGCTAATGTGGCAAGTGTCAGTGACATAGGCACGTATTTCTTGTAGTCTTATTTGATTACCACTTACTTAATACTAATGGTTATATATCAACTTAATTTGTCAATTAGTATGAATGCCCCAACAACAAGAACTATAGCAATAATGCCCACACTATTACCAGTAATGGCACTGTGTTGTAATTACCTCTCCAATGAGGCACAAGGTATCAGATGAGGCACAGTGCTAGAAAGCCTTAATAGTGAACTTTAATTTTTATTCACATTATTATTATTATTATTATTATTATTATTCTAGTATATGGCCTGCAAAAATTTAAAAATACAAACAGTGATCAATTAGACTGCCTCACGTCATTTATAACACTGGTGGTCTCCCATCCAAGAATTAACCCGGGATGGCCCTGCTTGGACACTACCTATAAAAAAAGAAAATTTGTTATTTCACTCTTGGCCACAAGGTGGTGCTATTGTGCCACAACTCCAATCTGAATGCATTCCAACGGTTTTGCTGCAACAAACTTTAATCCCTATCAGAATGCCCTCTGCGTCCACGTGGAAGTTACACCTCCCTAAGAAAGGCTGTTCCCTTAGCTTCCACAACCAGATGGGATCTGCAAGAAATAACCAGGTAATTCTACCCTCCCCCCAATAAAGCTCAGCAGAGCAAGGTTAACGCTCAGGCAAGGTAAATGCTGCCAAAGAAATGATGCCACAGTAAGGGAAAGGATTGGAGGCGGGTGGGGAGGAGGGAGAAGGCACAGAGGAGAAATTAAGCACCCCCCGGAGGTATTGAGCTCAGTGCCATCAGTACGCTGATGACACTCAGATATATTTCTCCATGACCAGATCGTCGGCTCAAACTTCAGATGGCATCTCTCCTCTCAATGACGGTCTTAGAGCGGTAATGGAGTGGATGAGGAAAAACAGACTGAGACTAAATCCAGACAAAACGGAGGTACTGACAGTCACAGGCCCGAAACCAGGTCTGGAAATACAACTTCCAGTCCTGGATGGATTCACACTCTCCTCTAAGGACTGTGTTCACAGTCTGGGGGTACTCCTGGATTCGTCGCTTCACATGACTAGGCATGTGAGTGTGACGGCCAGGAGCACCTGTTATCAGCTTCGGCTGATACGCCAACTCCGTCCTTACCTGGATACAAGGGATCTGGAAACTGTGGTACATGCTTTGGTAACCTCACGTTTGGATTACTGTAACGCGGTCTACATGGGGCTACCCTTGTGCCTAACCCGGAAACTTCAACTGTTACAAAATATGGCAGCCAGGTTAATTACGGGTACATCTAGGAGAGAGCATATAACACCTGTGCTTAAATATCTCCACTGGCTGCTGATTAGTTTCCAGGCACAGTACAAGGTGTTGGTTTTAACTTTTAAAGCCCTACATGGCTTGGGTCCATCTTATCTCAGGGACCGCCTCATCCCATATGATCCCCCCCGCGCACTTCGGTCCTCTGGGAGGAACCTGCTGCAACCTATGAAAACTAGGCTATTGCAGATCTCCCAGAGGGCTTTCTCTTCTACAGCTCCCAGACTTTGGAATGGCCTGCCGGACGAGATCCGTCTTATCACTACTCTTGATAGCTTCAAGAAAGCGCTAAAGACGGATCTCTTCCACCAGGCCTTCCTGGAATAACTTCCCAGTCGAAGTGGAGCTGATTGCTTACCCACCCCCTTGCCATCGTTGCCTTTATTTATTTATTGTATTTTATCTTTGTTTTAATTCTCCATTAGTTTAATTTAGTTTTAAGGGGTGGGAGGGTTAGGATGGGGAAGGATTGTTTTAACTTGATGTTGTTTTAATTTTGCTGTACGCCGCCCTGGTTGCCGAGCAGAGGAGCGGGTTAAAATAAATTATTATTATTATTATTATTATTATTATTATGTAGATGGGCCAAGCCACAACTACCCGGAGGAGTGAAGGCTGCACAGCCCTTTCTCAACCCCCCACCCCAGGAATAAAGGCAGCAGAGAAGGGAAGGTGGAGAGAGGCAAGACCAGTAATTCGATCAGGCTGCACTGGCTGGGAGTAGAGGAAAAAGGCTGACTGCTAGCCAGGTGTTTGTTTTAAACTCACCAAACTGCTAGCTGGGTGTTTTTAAGCCCAGACCCAGCTGCCTTCCACTGTTTTAAATAACCACTACCCCCCACAAAAGGCTCCAAGGAGCGAAAAGCCACCTAGTAATGAGGCAAATGGAAGTTACCCACACAAGCACACAAGAAATTCACAAGGAAATTCAAACAACCAAGGATAAGTCAAACAGCCAAGGACAATGAAAGAAATTTTTCAGGAACCCAAAAGGAATTTCCAAGTACTCCAAACAGTCTTAACCTAAAAGCACTTCCAATTACCCACACTCACCAACACCAATCACTCCCCCCCCACTAAGCTGGGCAGCGGCAGTCCCGCGCACGCACGCACACACACACGCTACAAGAACACCTCCCAGCAACTACTTAGCCTGTGTGATGCAGTATCAATAGAGTCAACTGATGACTCAGAAGCCAAGATTAGAATTCTGAGTCCCCCCCCCCCCCGAATCGCCACTATTGTCAAAAAGAAAGAGGAGGAGGCCAGAGGTGGCAAGGGGTTAAATACGCATGCTCCACCCCTGCCTCCTTCCATTCATGGCATAGCACGCCATGGTCAATCCTGGGCTCACCCCCATGTGCTCATTAAAACACCTCCCCCAGCCCAAACAATTTATTCTGCTCGGGGGTGGTGGTGGTGGCTATTTCTGGCGGACACCTTGTCTAGGCTTCCACAGCATGAAAGCAAGCACAAAGAGGTCATTGACACTGTCTTAGAATCATAGAATTGTAGAGTTGGAAGAGACCACGAGGGCCATCCAGTCCAACCGCTTGCCATGCAGGAAATCACAATCAAAGCATCCCCGACAGATGGCCATCCAGCCTCTGTTTAAAGACCTCCAAGGAAGGAGACCCCACCACACTCGGAGGGAGTGTGTTCCACTGCCGAACAGCTCTTACTGTCAAAAAGTTCCTCCTCATGTTGAGGTGGAATCTCTGTTCCTGCAGCATGCATCCATTGCTCCGTGTTCTAGTCTCTGGAGCAGCAGAAAACAAGCCTGCTCCATCCTCAACGTGACACCCCTTCAAATATTTAAACAGGGCTATCATATCACCTCTTAACCGTCTTTTTTCCAGGCTAAACATACCCAGCTCCCAAAGTCTGTCCTCATAAGTCATGGTTTCCAGACCTTTCACCATTTTAGTTGCCCTTCTCTGGACATGCTCCAATTTGTCAATATCCTTTTTGAATTGTGGTGCCCAGAACTGGACACAGTATTCTATGTGAGGTCTGACCAAGGCAGAATAGGGTGGCACTATTACTTCCCTTGATCTAGACACTATACTTCTATTGATACAGCCCAAAATTGCATTGGCCTTTTTAGCTGCCGCATCACACTGTTGACTCATGTTCAACTTGTGGTGTACTAGGACTCCTAGATCCCTTTCGCACGTAGTCTTGTTCAGCCAGGTCTCTCCCATCGTCTATCCATGCATTTCATTTTCCCGCTCTAAGTGCAGTACTTTACATTTCTCCGTATTCAGTTTCATTTTGTTAGCTTTGGCCCAGCTCTCCAGTCTATCCAGGTCATTCTGAATTTTGATCCTGTCCTCTAGGGTATTAGCTACTCCCCCTAATTTGGTGTCATCTGCAAATTTGATAAGTATGCCCCTAATTCCCTCATCCAAGTCATTGATAAAGATGTTGAATAGCACTGGGCCCAGGACAGAACCCTGTGGCACCCCACTGGTCACATCTTTCCAAGACGAAGAGGAGCTACTGCTGAGCACCCTTCTTGCCTTCTCATTTTGGTCTCGCAGTCCACACCAGCAGCCAAGTGAAGCGGCATGCCACTAAGGCGGGCCCCACCTCAGGGAGTCCCCCCACATGGGGACTCAGGACTCACTCCATTAGGCTGCCCTTTGACATCCCCGTCCAGTCCTCCCTCCAATGTCCTGGCCCAGGGCTCCCACACCCCAGCCTTGTCCAATGCCATCACCAAGGTGGGGGTGGCATACCCAGTTGGCCGATGCCCTTCCCCAGGACCCTTAGTTCCTATGTCATTGTGCTGAGGTGGATATGAAGGAGGGCTTGGCTTGGAGGGGAACGCTTGTATGTATGTACCTGCGGCCATGAGATCTTCTATTCTCAAACAGTGCCACGATGTAAAAAGTGCAGGCCATTTTGGCTATGTCAAAACAAAACATTGCACCTTGCCAGGAGGCAGTTTTGGTGGCCTCGCATGCCTAAGGAGGTGGAGAAGTATGTGAAGGGGTGTCACATTTGTGCCATTGCCAAGAAGGGCGCTGGGAAGCCCAAAGGGTTGTTGCTACCATTACCCACCCTAGGCAGACCCTGGCATGTGATAAGCATGGATTTCATTGTGGATCTCTCTGAAAGCAAAGGGAAAACTGACATTTGGGTGGTAGTTGACATGTTCTCTAAGCAGGCCCACTTTGTTTCTTGTAAAAGTATCCCCACGACCCAACAACTGGCCAAGCTGTTTATTCAACACATTTACAGGCTTCATGGAGTCCCCTCTAAGATTGTTTCTGACAGAGGGGTACAGTTGACATCCCAGTTTTGGAAAGCTTTCACTAAATTATTGGGTATCGAACGGGGGCTGAGTAGCAGTCATCATCCCGAATCCGATGGACACACGGAATGTACGAACACTACCTTGGAACAGTATCTGAGGTGCTACATTAGTCTGACTGGGTAGACCTGTTACCATTTGCAGAAGTGGCGTACAACAATGTGGTACATCAGAGCACAGGGCTATCCCCTTTCAAGGTTGTTTTTGGGCAAGAGTTCAATCCCTTGCCATTGGGAGATGTAAATTCCAAGGACCCTGTCCCCTTGGTCCAATGGCGTTCCCAGATAAAGGATGCATGGCCTAAGGTGTTTGCGGAGGAGGGGCAAGATGGTGACGGACTAACAACTTCTGAATTGTCCTCCCACTAACATCTGGCATTACCACCTATATATACCTCAAAAATGCCACCCAAAGGCAAGAAAAGAAATCGGACCAGCCCCAGCAACAAGAATGTCAACCAGGAATCCTCCAAAGCAGAAAAACAGATGAGGATTGACTCACTCTTCCCGGTGGCAGAGACAACACAGCTCGTGAGTAACAGATCTGTAACAACAGCTCCTTCTTTACTCCCTAAGCCATCACAGACTCTTGAACTAAACAAACCAGCCTCGTCAATTCCTCAAAGTGCAAATATAAATTATGGGCCAGAGCAAGTTGATAACAAAGTCAAACTCTCGGAGCTTGGCAGCATTCCCTACAATAACAGTGCTCAGCTCTTTTATGATTTCTGCAAACTGTCCGTAGAGACATGGATTCTTATTTTGCAAAGACTAAATGACATTACAAACAAGGTTTCCCAACAAGCTTTTCAAAGGTAAAACCCATATGGTACACAGGGGGTTAAAATGTAGAAGATTTGAAGGAAGCATGCCCTGCCACGTCACAGGATGCAGTTAATCACTGCCGAGTGTTACAGAAAAATCAGCTCCTGCCCATATTTGGAAAAGCCGCAAGTCAAATGTGAGATACCTTTCCCAACTTTTAAACATGCACAGCAGAAGAATTGATTTACTAGACTGCCACTTTTTACCCAGCTCAAGAGATATTAAATATATTTTTTGAGCTTTAATCAGGCAAATATTCCTAACAGGCTGTTACAGAAAAGACATTTCCTCTGGAATGCACATTATATAGAAATTAACAGAGTTTTTAAGGATGAGATAGTCCGTGACCTCATCACAGGGAAAACAGCAACAATAACACAAAGAAGCAATAATTCTGCACAGCAAGAGGAAGAACCTAAACACACCTCAAAGGATGAAGCTCAGGGTATAAATCAAAAAGTAATTAAACTGAGAGAAAAACTCACAGAAATTTGGGAACACACTCCCACAATACAGCTGATGAGAGATACCATCCTGAGTCAATCTAACAACAATCCAGCCCCACTGAAATCAGGCCCCGTGGAAAGAACTCGTAGAAAGCTGTCAGTGCATTTCTCTGATTTTTCTGACAATGAAAGCAAAAGTGATGACTCTCTACTAACAATCAAGGAAGCCTTGAATTCCCAAGTTGTAGTCAACACCCCTTCAAAAATGGAATATACTGCAGATGCACCCCCATCTACAATTAAATTCCAGGGGTCTCAAACATCCCTATGCAAACCTAGTTCAAGGGAAAAACAGTCTTCACTGCCACATATTTCATCTCCTAAGCCAAAGGATGCTCCCCTCACTAAAGAGATGGGATCCTTGCTTGCTTGTGATCCTCATTTCGCTTCCTATGTTGCATTGGTTCTTCCAACCTCCCTTCCAGAACAGGCAGGGCAGGAAGAACAGGAATGTGATCCACTACCCTCCATTCACAGAGGAGGACACAGCCACAGCCAACCCAGCCATTTAACCAATTGCCATCAGTTGAATTACCCATCCAGCCTGTGGCCTGCAATGTGACTGCCTGACTTCCAACAGACCAGCACAAGGTGACCCCGATGACCTGGAACATCGCTGGATGGCTGACGGCCCACAGACATCCTTGTCCTAGTGACTTCCTCACCTAATATGACATTATACTGATCCAGGAAACAGGGCTAATAAGGATCTGCTATTAAATGGCTTTCACTCATTATCAATTCCGGCAGAGCCAGGGAAAAAGCATGGGAGAGCTAGAGATGGCCTGGGAGTTCTGGTTTGCACCACCCTACGGTGCCATAACAAGGCCTCTTTCCACTTTTAAAACATATGCCATGACAGTGCTAATTCAATTTAACCATTGTACTTTGCTGATAATAAATGTCTACATGCCTCCAATGAAGAAGAAATCCCAAATCAGAGGCCTTTGGGCTGAATTGGAATCATACATTGCTAATCTCATGTTGCAGAACCCAAATGCATTTGTAATTTTGGGGGGTGATTTGAATGCCAGACTGGGCCTCCAACGATCATACCCTATATGCCCAGCACAAATGCCCTCCTCCTGATTTTGAAGATGATGGAACCCACCCCATCCGATGCTCAAAGGACAAGAAATCAAATTTTGCAGGACTTTGTCTGGATCAAACAGTATTCAGGCTGAACCTTCAAATCCTAAATGGTGCCCTGAAAAATGACTGCCCAGCTGAATTCACTTATCTCTCTGGGTCCAGAATGAGTGCCATAGATTATATAATCATTTCTAGGGACCTTCTTCCCTATGCCAAGGATTAGAAGTTGTGCCCAGATTTGAAAGTGATAATTTTCCAATTCGGCTACACCTTGGTGACTTCACTCAGGAAACACACACCAGGGAGCGCTATCACCTTTCTGTGACACCATCAGGAAGGACTTATCACTGAGCTAAATGGAGCCCCCAACTAAACCAAACAATAAGTAAGGTATTGGCTTCAGACCAACTCCAGTGTCTTAGGACTGCCCTGATATCAGCTGAGTCCCCTGATGAAATATTGGAAAATTATATTACACTTACCCAAGCTCTACACCAATATCTAATCCATCAAAATAGCATACATCAGTGGAAACAACAACAGCACCACTCCAAACCATGGTTTGACAAGGAATGTGTTAATGCTAAAAAAACCCCTCATTGTTACTTATCAGGGTTACCTATCTAATAACATCCCAGATGCTGTACCAATGCTGCTCCAGTAGAAAAGAGACTACAAAAAGCTGCTGATGAACAAGAAAAAAGAAGCCATGAAGAATGACTGGACACAACTTATCCAGGCAGACAGATCCAACAACACAGCTCTATTCTGGCATATTACATCAAGTTCCCAGAGAAATGGGCCAGCCACAGTGGACTGTCACATCCCTCAAGGGATATGGGAGGCTCACTTTCAAGCACTCTATAAGGACAACTACATTGAAAGTGGATGCACTAGCCAAAATTTAGAAAATATCCAAGGGTGGCCACCAGTGACAGCAACAGAGATCAAGAACCTTGTAGCCCAGCTGAGAATGGGGAAGGCTCCAGGGGAAGACTTAATACCTGAAGAAGCCATTAAAAACAACCTTGAATTCTGGGCCCCTATCCTGGCCTCACTTTTCAGCTGTATCAACAAATATGGTCGAGCACCCAAGGATTGGGGCCTTGCAATCATTGTCCCCATATATAAAAAAGGAAGCAAGGATGATCCTGTCAACTACAGACCAATTAGTCTCCTCAGTACAATCAGCAAACTCTATGCAAGACACTTACAGTGGAAATTTCAGACCTGGTTGGAACAGGAAAACATACTTGCAGAAGAACAAGCTGGCTTCAGGGAAGGCCGATTCATCATAGATAAGTGCCTTGTACTCCACCACCTTATTGAAAAATACTCTACCTGCAGCACAGTTTCTCTCTATGCTGCCTTCATAGACTTTAAAACAGCTTTTGACCCTATATCCCGAACCAAACTGTGGAAAAAACTGGAGGCTTCTTCGATCGACCAACGTTTACTCCATCTAACCCCCCAGGGACATCTCACCAATGACATTGTCACTGAGAAGGGTGTCAAGCAAGGCTGTATTCTAGCTCCACTCCTGTTTAACTTCTACATCAATGATTTGGTGGATCACCTCAACAACACTAACTTCCATCCACCAAAATTAGAGGGAAGGCATATCTCAACGCTGCTTTATGCAGATGATGCAGCAGTACTTTCAAGAACTCCCATTGGCCTAAAAAGAGCCTTAAGAGCACTAACACAATATTGCAGAGTGGAACAGCTAGAACTCAACTATCAAAAAACTAAAATCATGGCATTTGCTAAAAGGCCTAAGAACTATAACTGGAATATAGATGGCCACAAGATTGAGCAGGTCTCTTGCTTCAAATACCTGGGGGTAATTTTTCAAGCCACTGGTAGTAGGAAAGCACATGGGGAGTATGCTGCTTGCAATGCGCAGAGGAGTACAACAGCCATTCTCAAATTTCTTAAGACAAGAGGAGGCCACTATTTATCTGCAGTGCTCAAACTCTTTGAAGCCAAACCAGTAGCACAACTAATAATAATATAATAATAATAAAATTTATTTTTATCCTGGCCCTCTGTTAAAACAATCGGGGTGGCTTACAAGAATTAAAATAGCAATATAATTTAAAATCCCCAAACACCACCCAACCCACCCTCCCCCATAAAAAGATATTAAACCAAATACATTAAAACAACTGATATAAAATCACATTAAAATAATAAATAATAAATAGCCAGCAGACTAAAATGAGCCAGGAGCCCCTGAGGCCGGGATCTAATCAGGAAAGGCCTGCCGAAAGAGATCTGTCTTTAGTGCTTTTTTAAAGCTACTCAGGCTCGTCATCTGACGGATCTCGTTCGGCAGGCCATTCCCCAATTTGGGGGCGATTACCGAAAAGGCACTCTGGGAGGTTGCAGACAGCCTAGATTTTTGTGGCTGAAGCAAATTCCTCCCAGAGGACCAGAGTGCATGGGGAGGACTGTATGGGAGGAGGCGGTTCCAAAGATAAGTTGGACCCAAGCCATTTAGGGCTTTAAAGGTAATAACCAACACCTTATACTGGGCCCGGAAACTGATAGGCAGCCAGTGGAAAGATTTTAATACTGTAGTTATATGGTCTCTCCGAGATGTTCCTGAGACTACTCTGGCTGCCATATTTTGTACCAACTGAAGTTTCCAGACCAAGCATGAGGGTAGCCTCATGTAGAGCGCATTGCAGAAATCTAGACGCGAGGTTACCAGCGTGTGCACCACAGTCTCGAGGTCCCTTACTTCCAGGAAAGGGCGCAGCTGGCGTATCAGCCGAAGCTGATAACAGGCGCTCCTGACTGTCACATTCACCTGACTAGTCATCTGAAGTGATGAATCAAGGAGCACCCCTAGACTGCGAACACAGTCCTTAACGGAGAGCGTGACCCCGTCCAGGACTGGAGATTGCAACCCAACTCCTGGTTTTGGGGCCGCTACCGTGAGCACCTCTGTTTTGTCCGGATTTAATCTCAATCTGTTTTTCCTCATCCAGCCTATTTAAGACAATCATTAAGAGGAGAGACACCATCAGAATTCGAGACCAACGATTGGGACAAGGAGAAATAGATCTGGGTGTCATCAGCATACTGATAACACCCAGCCCCATAACTCCGAAAAATCTCACCCAGCGGCTTCATATAGATGTTAAACATCGGAGACAGGATGGCACCTTGCGGAACGTCACAAGTAAGCTCCTTTCTGGTGGAGCAGCTGTCCCCGAGCCGCACCCTCTGGGACCTGCCCAAGAGGAAGGACTGGAACCACTGGAGCGCAGTGCCTCCAAATCCTAACCCACTCAGGCGATCCAAGAGGATGCTATGATCTATCGTATCGAAAGCCACTGAGAGGTCCAAAAGCACCAACGTGGTCACACTACCCCTGTCGATGCTTAGACGCAGGTCATCTGTCAAGGCAACCATGGCAGTCTCAACTCCAAATCCCGTCCTAAAGCCAGTTTAAAATGGGTCTAGATAATCAGTTTCATCCAAGACCACTTGGAGTTGAAGCGCAACTGCCCTCTTGATCACTTTGCTCAAGAATGGTAACATAGAAACCGGCCTATAGTTATAAATAATAATAATAATAATAAAATTTTATTTATATCCCGCCCCTCTGCAACGCAATCGGGGCGGCTTACAATATAAAAACCCCATACTCACAATCCCCTAGCCCACCCATCCCTTAAAATAATATTAAATTACGAAGGATTAAAAACATGCATTAATATATATATATATATATATATATATATATATATTAGAAGAAAAAAAAATTAAAGTATACAATCATAGCCTAGAAAGGGCAGCTGAGTCTTGGGCCAGGATAATTATTCAGGGAAGGCCTGCCGGAAAAGATCCATTTTGACAGCTTTTTTAAAGCTGTCTAAGGTGGTAACAAGATGGATCTCGTCCGGCAGGCCATTCCATAATCTGGGAGCAGCAGCAGAGAAGGCCCTCTGGGAGGTCACCGACAGCCTTGTTTTCATAGGCTGTAACAGATTCCTCCCAGAGGACCGAAGTGTGCGGGGAGGGTCGTACAGAAGGAGGTGGTCCCGGAGGTAAGTTGGACCCAAGCCATGTAGGGCTTTAAAGGTCATAACCAACACCTTGTACTGTGTCCGGAAACTAATAGGCAGCCAGTGGAGAGCTTTTAGCACCGGTGTTATATGCTCTCTTCTGGAAACGCCAGAAATCAACCTGGCTGCCATGTTCTGGACTAGTTGAAGTTTCTGAGTCAAGCACAAGGGTAGCCCCATGTAGAGCACATTACAGACATCCAGACGGGAGGTTACCAGTGCATGTACCACAGTTTCGAGGTCCCTAGTTTCCAGGAAAGGGCGCAGCTGGCGTATCAGCCGAAGTTGATAACAGGCACTCCTGACCGTCGCATTAACCTGATTAGTCATCTGGAGCGACGGGTCCAGGAGCACCCCCAGACTGCGAACACAATCTTTGGAGGAGAGTGTAGTTCCATCCAGGATTGGAGTTTGTATTCCCAGACCTGGTTTTGGGCCTGTAACTGTTAGTACCTCCGTTTTGTCTGGATTCAGTCTCAATTTGTTTTTCCTCATCCAGTCCGTTACTGCTTTAAGACAATCATTGAGAGGAGAGACGCCATCTGAAGTTGAAGCCAATGACTGAGACATGGAGAAGTATATCTGGGTGTCATCCGCATACTGATGACACCACATTCCATGCCTCCGAATGACCTCTCCCAGCGGCTTCATATAGATGTTAAATAGCATCGGGGACAGGATGGCACCCTGAGGAACGCCACAGTTAAGCTCTATTCTAGTAGAGCAACTGTCCCCAAGCCTCACCCTCTGGGATCTGCCCGAGAGGAAGGAACGGAACCACTGCAAGGCAGTGCCTCCGATTCCTAACTCCCTCAGGCGATCCAAGAGGATGGAATGGTCTATTGTATCAAATGCCGCTGAGAGGTCCAAGAGCACCAACAGGGTCACACTACCCCTGTTGATCCCCAAGCGGAGGTCATCAGCCAGAGCAACCATGGCAGTCTCCACTCCATAACCCGTCCTAAAGCCAGTTTGAAATGGATCTAGATAATCGGTTTCATCCAAGACAGCTTGGAGTTG
This sequence comes from Gambelia wislizenii, assembly GCA_030847615.1. NCBI lineage: Eukaryota > Metazoa > Chordata > Lepidosauria > Squamata > Crotaphytidae > Gambelia > Gambelia wislizenii. The sequence goes on along the minus strand of JAUMIR010000013.1, from coordinate 11,670,346 downwards.
GGAAGCGACCGCCCTCTCAATCACTTTGCTTAGAAAAGGCAGCAAAGAGACTGGCCTATAGTTGTTCCTGTCCAAGGGGTCCAGGGAAGGCTTTTTCAGGAGCGGCTTAACCACCGCTTCCTTCAGACAAGGTGGAAGGGACCCCTCCCTGAAGAACGCATTGATAATATCCCTAAGGAGTACTCTTGATGCGTCACCCCCTTGGGTGGCCAGCCAAGATGGACAGGGATCGAGGGGACAGGTCGTTTTCCTCACTCTACCAAGGAGCTTGTCCACGTCATTGGTACTCACAGATTGAAGCTGATCCAATAAAATTTCATCAACAGAGTTACTGGACACCTCGTCTATAGATTCAGTCATAACACTGGCATCTAAGTCGGCTCTTATCCGAGAGATTTTATCTGCAAAGTGGATGTTAAATGCATCACAGCAGGCCGTTGTCGGGTTGAGTAAGGGGTTCTGCGCAGGTGGAATCTGCGTCAGCTCCCCCACCACCCTAAACAGTTCTGCTGGACGGGACTCTGCAGATGCAATACGTGCAGCGGAGAAAGACTTCTGCGCTGCACGTATCGCCTCTCGATAAGAATTAAAGAAATTCCTATGACGAGTCTTGTCGGCTGAGAGTCAAGTCTTCCGCCAGGTGTGCTCTAGTCGTTGTCCAGCCTGTTTCATCTTCCTAAGCTCCTCTGAGTACCAGGGCTTACGGTTAGGAGCAGGCTGGAAAGGACGCTTGGGAGCGATTGTGTCAATAGCCTTGGTGAGGTCGGTGTTCCAAATATTAACCAAAGCTTCAACAGAATCACCAGTGTTACCAACCATTAAACCCTCCAAGGCTTTCTGGAATCCAATTGGTTCCATTAGCCTTCGAGGGTGGACCATTCTAATGGGTCCACCACCCCCGGTGGGGCAGACAGTGGCTCTTAGCTCCATCTTGACCAGGAAATGATCCGTCCATGACAATGCGGAGGTTTCAATAACCTCTGTCCACGGATATTCCTGTTCCGTACTAAAGGCCGCATCGAGGGTATGACCTGCACAGTGAGTAGGCCCGACAACCAATTGGGATAGGCCCATGTTTGTCATGGATTCCATGAACTCCTGAGATGCGCCAGTTAGATTTAGCAAGCTGGTCTCGAGTGGGATGTTGAAGTCACCAAGAACTAAAAGTCTGGGCAACTCCAGCAGCAACTCTGAGACCAGCTGTGTTAGCTCGGTTAGGGAGTCTGTTAGACAATGGGGTGGCCGGTATACTAACAGAATCTCTAAGCTATCCCTGGACCTCAGGCTTAGGTACATACACTCGATGTGGACTGTGTTCCGGATAGGCTTCCTGGTCAAGGTTAGATTGTTTTTATGAACCAGAGCCACTCCGCCCCCCCGCCCACTTTTCCTTACCTGCTCACTAACTGAGTACCCAGCCGGGAGTGCCTGCGCCCAAGTCGCAGCACTGGCCTCTCCCAACCAGGTCTCCGTAAAGCATGCCAGGTCGGCAGCCTCATCCAATAAAAGGTCATGGATAATATGTGTCTTGTTTTTAACCGACCTGGCATAGTTGTTCATGTCCAAGGGGTCCAGGGAAGGTTTTTTCAGGAGCAGCCTAATGGCAGCTTCCTTTAAGCAGGATGGAACACACCCTTCTCTGAGGGATGCATTGATGATGTCCCTAAGGAACACCATCAAGGCACCCCCCCCCACTTGCCATGACGGGCAAGGATCGAGAGGGCAGGTCGTCTTCCTCACTCTAGCAAGTAGCTTGTCCACATCCTCGGTACTCACGGATTGAAATTGATCCAGTAAACTTACATCAACGGAGTTGCTGGACACCTCGTCAATTGTTTCTGTCAAAATACTGGCATCTAAGTCTGCTCTTATCTGAGAGATTTTATCTGCAAAGAAGCTGTTAAACGCATCACAGCAGGCTGTCGTTGGGTTAAGTAATGTGTTCTGCGCAGGACTAATCTGCGTCATCTCCCTTACCACCCTAAACAGCTCTGCTAGATGGGACTCTGCAAACGCAATACGTGCAGAGGAGAAGGATCTCTGCGCTGCATGTATTGCCTCTTGATAGGACCAAAGAAAGTTCCTATGATGAGTCCTGTCGGATAAGAGTCGAGTTTTCTGCCAACTGCTTTATGGATCCCAATTGGGACCCTTCCCCAACCCTGCTCCATTAGAACTTGTCCAATCCAAAATTTTAAGATCAGCTTTTCAAACTCCAAAATGTGTCTCTAATGCAGCTCTGAGACTGGTGTCAGGATTTATGAAAGTGGAGGCCAGAGTGTGGGTGACCATACTCAGCTACTGGCTCAGACTATCCCTCTTTCCCACTGGCTTTGCTCCACTAACCTTAAGTGATGATTTCCAATCCAGCTGGAAACAGACAGTGATGACTAAAATCTCAATGCTGGGCCTTTCCCCAGTTCTTCTGCTAAGCCTGGGATATGATAGGGCAAAAGCTACTATCAAACAACGGGTAGCAGATATAGAGCGACAACTGGATCTAGCCAGTACTCCAACCTTCATTGCTAGTGACTCCAATAGATATCTGGCCTCACCTTTGGCATACTTAGCAACACTTGAAATACCTAAACATCGAAGGGCCTTTACTCTTGCATGGTGTCGTGCCCTCCCTTCAGCTGTCCTTGAAGGCCGATACAAGAAGATCCCCTTCTCAGACAGCCTGTGCCCCTGCAACTCAGGCCAAATAGAAACAACAGAGCATGTATTACTCCAGAGCTCATATTACAGGGACATACATCTCAGCCTTATTTCACCCCTGTTGCATAAATATCAAGGGCACACTGGACAATTCTACATAAACTTGTTGCTTTCAGACACCAACCCAGGAACAACTTATAATGTTGCCAGATTCTGCGCAGCTGCGGTTAAAATTCGACAGACAATGTCCTCAGCAGTAGAATAGTATCAACTTAGTCTTGTTATACTGGAGCTAATATTTTAAATACTGCTTTTAGCCTGCTTTTAGCCTGTGTTTTTACCTTTATTCTGTATCCCCTTTTTACCTGTGGTGGTCTATGACTGTAATAAAGATTCTATTCTATTCTAAGGTGTTTGCCACCCTGGACTTTGCAACGGCCCTGGACTTTTACAAACAGCAGGCGGACAAAAGAAGGGATCCCACTCCCCCTTATGCTGTGGGGGACGAAGTGTATCTTTCCACCAGGTTTCTCAAGAGCCCACAACCATCGAAGAAATTGGGCCCCATGTATATTGGACCTTTTCCTATAGTGCGCCAAATCAATCCAGTTGCATTTCAATTGTCTCTACCCAAGCTGTACGGTAATGTGCACCCTGTCTTTCATTCTAGCCTCCTGAAGCCCGCAACTCTGTCGAGCCCGCTTCATCCAGCGTCTGATACGCACGCACCAATCATGGTGGATGGTGACCAACATTTAGAGATCTCTGATATTCTGGACTCTAGGCATCATCGAGGGGGGCTTCAATATTTTGTCAAGTGGAAGCACCTTCCATTAGGGCATGCTGAATGGGTCAATGTTGAACATATTCAGGCACCTCACTTGTTAGTGAAGTTCCATGCTCACTTCCCTGACAAGCCGGGTTGAACTGTTCATTCTCCCTAGGGTTTTGGATCAGCAGGGCTGTTTCTCGTTAGGGGGGCAGTGTGTCATGGCCAGGCCTGGATAACTGGACAGTACAGTGATCCAGACTAGGCTCAACATGAGTTTGGTTCTTTCGGGAGCTTTCCCAGGGCACCTTAACTCCTGGAACCAGGCCAGCCTGCCTTAAGCTTCACAGACATCTTCTCCTAGCCTAGCGCCCAAGGTCACCAGCTGGGATATTCAGACCCTTTGATTCTGGAATGTGTTTTCCTTATCCTCCCCACACACCCCTTTCTCTGGTTCCCATGTAACTGAGGGGAAATGAAACCTAATTTAGCTTTATCAATTTTCTCTGGCCTTTGAATTGCCAGAACTAGCTTTGCTATGCTACCGAACAGATCCTGAACAATAAACTGGTTAAAGGATATTGTTTTCAGCATGTGTTACTGGTTCATCACAGCCATTTTCAATGACAAATATAGTCAGGATAATTGCAAAGTAGTAGTGAAAAGAAAACTCGCACAAACCAGGGCAGAAATTGATACAGACTATGTTTTTCTCCTCCTTCACAGGTGTGTCTGGTTAAGATTAGAGGGCAATACCTTGGGGATCACTGAAGGAACAGTGACAATTCACACCACATCTTTCCAAAAAGGAAGCTGGGATTTCAGGGGTCTCGGGCACTGGTCATTATTGTTCACATAATTTATCAGAATAAAACAATCTTCTGTAAAAGTAGTTGTTTGTGCATTACCATTGTAAAATTTGGTCATGTAAGCCAGTTTCTCTGAGAGCCAGGTGAACCAGATTTTTCCCCACCAACCCTGTATTGAGAATGATCCAGTCTTCCAGTCTTTTGCTATGTAGGTTTGGGCTGCTAAGAGAAACAGCATTATTTTTCTGTGCTTTAAGATACTATTTCCCCTAGTATAAATTGTTAAAAGGGTAGGACAAAAGCTGACAGATTGTTGTGTAATAGAAGAAATATAGAGCAGCACTTTAGTCCAGAAAGTCTTTACCTTTGGCAATCCACCCACATATGTAAATATGAGCCCACTAGAGCACAACCTCACCAGCAATTAGGGGATATGGTTTTGGCCATTCTAGAAAGCTGCAGGGGGCTAAAATACCACTTGTGAATGATCTTCAACGTCCTTTCCCTAACAGCGGCTGATTGAGTTTTGTGTGTGTGTGGGTAGACTCTATATGTTCACATTCAGAGTCTGAAAATGTAGTGCAAAGGTCGAACTGCCAAACTGCATTTCTTCATAGAAGGGGAGGTTGCTTCATAGAAGGTGAGGGAGCAATGATGTTCCCCTACTGCAGTTAGATGGGATAGGAATGTGGTAATTTGAAGTAGTTGGAACCAGTTGGGGTGGAATGAGGCGAGATAAGACAATATGGCTTGTGATGATTTGGGTTTTACTGGTGTAAAATAGATCTTGCATGCAATAGATTAAATAGATCTTGCATGCAGTGGATTCCATGTGGTTTCCAGGGCTCATATTAGGAGAATTTATCTGGTGCCATGAAGTGGGGATGAAGCAAAAAGGGTCTGATTGGGGATGAGTCTGTGGCTAGGACTGTCATCCATTTGTGCCAGATAGAAAGAGAGGTATTAACAAAAGGATGAGTAATCACTCTAAGTGCATGTGTTGAAGTGGGGGAGAAGAAGTATACAGAGCATTCAGGGGTTATATTTTTTAATTTCAATTTCAATCCATATTGTTTGAGGGTTTTCTTTGAGTATTTGAGTGAATTGGGCCAATTGAAAGGCATGAAAGTATAATGTAAGATTGGGGATCACAAGACCTCCTTTCTTGGAGTCCGTGTATCTTACGGATTTCGTGAATTGTGGTTGTTTTTGTCTCAAAAACTTGATTAATCTTATTTTGCCACCTTTTGAATCTAGAGGAGGAGGGGCACCATGGGGATGGTCTGAAAAAGAAGGAAGAAGGGGTTGTCAGAAACATCTTGAGTAGGGTGATCCTGTCTAAAAGAAAGAGTTTGAGGGTTTTCCATGATTTCAATTTATTGTTCTTTGTTAGTGATATGATTATAATTCTGTGGTATCAGTTGGTGGAGGTCTTTGGTAAGCATAATACCTAAGTACTTGAAGCCAGATGGTTTAACCTGCAGGTAAGTGAGAAGATGCCATGCGATTTTTTGCTGAGTGCAACACATAATAATAAAGAGGTATGTGTATAAATAAAGTTCCAAAGGTGAGAGTATGTAAAAGGAGAGCAAGTTCAGAAGAAAAAGAAAAGAGGGGCGGAGACACAAACTCTTGTTCTAAAAATGGTGGGAAAAATATCAAGACAAATTGGTCCATTTAAATAACACTGTCAGGAGGAGGGAAAGGGGAGGTGGAGACAAGATGGCAGAGAGAGGCAGATGTCCTTGAACCAGGTGAGTAGAAAGGTAAGTACTCACCATGCGCTGCCTGTTCTGGGAAACCACGAAAGCATTCAGTTGTATGCTTTTAATCTCGAGGTCCTCCAGACTTCCGGTTTCGGAACGGAGCAAGCAAGGGGCGTAAGAACGGAGCTCTGGCTCCAAAATAAATTTAAATGGTGTCCGGGGGGGGGCGAATCTATCTAAAACCCTGCTGGGGAAGTCTCTGAAGGTGAGGGGACCCCAGGTACCGCCACGACTGCTGCAAAACCGGGGGTGGAAGCTTCGCTGGAGCGGAAAGGAGAAGGAGAAGGGCGAAGTCACACCGGGCAGCATAGTGGCTGAAACGGCCGTTTGAAAGAACAAAGAGGAGGGGAGAGAAAGCCCCCCTCGTGCCCTGCTAACAAGCCGCCGAGCCTCTCAGAGAAGACAAGAAATGCTCAGAGGTGATTGTAAGATAGTGAGAAGCTTGTTCTCTGTCTGTTTGATAATTTCCCTCAGAACCTAAAGACTTCTCTCTTATAGAGATTTGGTTTCTTTTTTCTTGTTTTGGGCTTCTCTCCACACACAAAATAAATAAATAAATAAAAATCTTTTTTCTCCCCCTCTCTCTATTTATGTTTATATGGAGAGAGAATAAGGTGGGCTGAAAAGTAACAACGGATGTGTTTTCCTTAATTTTTTTCCTCACTATTTTTCATTTTTATTTTATTTATTTATCTTTTTTGGTGTTGCTGGCCTTCCTTCTGTATTAAGTCCCTGATTAAATATTGTCTTCCTTTTTTACTGTTGCTATTGCTGGTCTCTTTTTGTTCCCTTCCCTTTCTCTTTTTTTTCTCCCCTCCTTTTTGTATAGCGAATCCATATTGTTTCAAAGTGGAGTGACCTTGAAAACACCAGCAAGCAGAAAGGGAAGTGTGACAGACAAAGGGAGGAGTATACTGACTATACCCACACTTATATAATTTTTGGAACCACTTTTTTCTCTTTCTTTTTTTTTACTTTTGGTAATTTTGGAGTTATATTTACATGCCCTCCTGTTTTTTCTCTTTCTTTTTTTTCTACCTCCCTGTTATCTTTGTTAAATACTTTTTGATATATATCATAAAAGTAATATAAATTATATATTTTTCTTTTCTCATCCTACTTTGGTCTGCACATAAGTTATATACACACACATATATAAATTTTTCTCCCCCTTACAAATTTTTCTTTTTTAAAATTTTCTTTATTCAAATATTTTCTTTCCTCCCTTGTTTTTTTCTCCTTGTTCCTTTTTGCTTTTTGTTGTAATTTCCCCCCTTTTTCCCTTCTTTTTTTCCTTTTTTTTCTCCCCCTCCCCACCCATTCTTTGGGGTTTGTTTTTTCTTTTTTTCTTTTTGCAAATATTTTGGACATTTTGAATTTTTTTGAGTTTTGATTTCTTTTTTCTTGAGCTATTTTTTCTCATTGGAAGAAAAGAAATGAGGAAGGACAAAGCAGTTAAAGGAAAGTTGGTGAAAGTGTGAAGGTCTGAGAAGGAGAAGAGAAGAGGAAGAAAGGAGCATATGAAAGATGATGGCAGTGTGAAGTTGTAAGGAAAGAAGAAGGAGGTGAGAGATAAGGAAATAGGAAGAAAGGGAAGTGAAAAAGGTGGAAAAGGTATAGGTGAAAGGAAATTGAAAGTAGAGGAACAGAAGTGGAGAAAGAATAACAACAGTTGGAGGGTTAATGTAAGTAGAAGGGAAAAGAAGAAGTAAGTTTAAAGAGGAAATAAAGAAAAAAAAAGAGAGAGATGGCGTCAAACCTAAGAAACAGGAACAAAGGACACGAAGCATTAAACAGAAGAGGTTCAATGGAGGAAAATGCTCCACAATATATGACAAGATTCATGGAAGAAATTCGTCAGTTTAGAAAAGAAACTGGGGGGTATCTGGATGACTTGAATACAAAATTGTAATGCAATGCATACCTTGTTCTCACAAGTTAAAAAAGAAGTACAGGAACAAAAAGAAGATATTCAACTACTGAAAAAAGAAAATGAAGAATTAAATTTGGAACTTGAGAAACAAAGAAACCAAATGGCATTAATGGAATTAAGAGAAAAGGAGGCATGGATTCGAATGAGAGGTTTGAAGGAGCAGGCAAATGAAAATATAAGGACCAAGATTATAGACTTGCTGGCCAGAAATCTAGAATGGCCAGAAGCTCAAGTAGACCAAGAAGTAAATCGAGTATATCGTTTGAATTCATTCTTTGCAAAAAAAGAAATCTCCCCAGAGATATAATTATTCAGTGCACAAGAAAAATTACAAGAGACTATATATTAGAAGTACATTATAATAAAGGAATCACAAGTGAAGGAAAACCCCTGATAATTATGAAAGTGATACCAACGAGGATATTAAGGAGAAGGAAAGAATACAATTTCTTGGTTGAAATCCTTAAAAGAGAGAAAATCTTATTCAGCTGGGATAAATTGGAAGGGGTAAACTTCACATACAAAAAAGAAAGGTATAAAATTGACTCAGTAGAAAAAGCTAAAGATTTTATTAAAAATCATAAAAAAGAATTTGGAATGGCACGAGAGAAGAATGAGGAGAAAGACAGCCAGGCAGCTTCTTCACAAGTGGTAGAAGACAGCGAGGAAGAAGAAAATATATTGAAACAGAGAAGAGAAGAAAGGAAGGGATCAAAAAGCAAAAACAGAGAACAAAGTCTGTTGGACTTGAGTATTTCAGAGTAAAAAAGAAGAAGAAGTAACAAAACCTCAAGAAGGAGAGGGGAGGGAGGGGAGGGAAGGGAAGGGAGGGGGGAGGGAGGAGGAGAGGAAAGTAGAAGAGAGGGAATTAAGAGAATAGTGATGTCTGAGAAAAGAATCCTCACTTGGAACATAAAAGGATTAAAGTCTGAGAAGAAAAGGAAATTGGTTTTCCACTTTCTCAAAAAAGAAAACTTGGATGTTATATGCCTACAGGAAATACATATAAAAAATAACCAAGCGAAATTAATTAAGCAACAAAAACTGGGAAAATAATTTATGGCCCTAAATCAAAAGAAGAAAAATGGGGTGGTGTTGTATATTAAAGATAATTTAAAACCTAATTTGATCTTGACAGATAATAAGGGATGATTCATATTAGTGGAGGTGGAGTTAAATGGTAGGAAAATGATAATAATAGGTATTTATGCACCGGTTAATGAGAAATATACTTTTTATAGAGAAATAAGAAACATTATAACAGAATTGAACTACGACAATTGGTGTATACTGGGAGATTTCAATGGAGTTGTAGAACCACATATTGATAGATGTGCGGGTACAAAAAAAATCAAGAAGAACCAGGGTAAACTAACCAAAGAATTTTTTGATATTGTAGAAGAATTACAATTAATTGATACCTGGAGATATAAAGAAGCAAATAGAAAAGAATATACATTTTATTCGGACTCACATAATTCAATGTCTAGGATCGATATGATTTGGGTATCAAAAAACAGTGCAAAAAATGTTAAAAATGTAGAAATATTAGCAAAGCCTATATCTGATCATAACCCGGTATTATTAACTATGAAAAACACAAAATATGAAAGAAATTGGAGACTGAACGAATTACTATTGGATCGAGAGGAAGTAATAACAGAAGGGAAAAAGGTATTACAAGAATATTTTGAAATAAACTGTAATGGTGCTGTTTCAAATCATAAGGCAGTGATTAGGGGGATGTTTATTAAAATAAATAAATTATGGACAAAAAAAGAACAGAAACGATAAAGAAACTTGTGGAGGAAATTAAGCAAAAAGAAATAAAACTAATAAACTCCCCCAGATGTAAAAAAAAAAGGAATCAAATTATACTATTACAAAAACAACTAGAAATGGTAATGACAGATGAAATTAAAAGAAAATTGGACTATATGAAACAAAAAATTTTTGAACATGCAAATAAACCAGGAAGATGGTTAGCTTATAGGTTAAGAAAAGAAAGATTAAAAAAGATGATATTAAAATTAAAGGTGGGAAATAGAGAAATAACTGAGGAAAAAGAAATTAAAAAAATATTTAAGAATTACTTTGAGTCAATCTATCAAAAGCAAAATATACCTTAAGAGTTAATGAAAGAGTATATTAAAAAATGTAAAATAAAGAAAATAACGGAAACTCAAAGAGAAAATTTAAATAAAAATATCTCAGAAGAGGAAATAATAGAGGCAATAAAAAAATTGAAAAGAGGCCAAAGCCTGGGGCCTGATGGCCTAACAGCCATATACTATAAAAAGTTTATGGAAGAATTATTAAAACCATTACAAAAAATGATGAATGATATCTTACAGAAGGAACAGATTCCCAACAGTTGGAAAGAAGCAAGAATAGTGTTATTACCTAAAGAAAATAAGGACCCAAACTTAATGGAAAATTATAGGCCGATTTCATTATTAAATGAAGATTACAAAATATTTGCATTGATATTATCAAAGAGACTAAAAGTAGTATTGCAAGATTATATACATAAAGATCAAAATGGCTTTTTACCTAAAAGACAAATCAAGGACAATGCTAGAGCAGTTATAAATGCAATAGAGTATTTAAATTATCATAATGAAATAAAAGGTGCGCTAATTTTTCTAGATGCCGAAAAGGCATTTGATAAATTAAATTGGCAATTTTTATTGGAAATACTAAAAGAAATGGAAATAGGAACCAAATTCAATGAATGGATACAAGCAATATATTTGAATCAAACAGCAACATTAATAATTAATGGCCACACAACTGAGACAATAAAAATTGAAAAAGGTACTAGACAGGGATGTCCACTATCCCCCCTACTATTTATACTGACCCTAGAGATTTTGAACTCAGAAATAAGGAAAGAGGAAAAAATTAGAGGCATTAAAATTAAAAAAGAAGAATATAAATTAAAGGCCTTTGTCGATGATTTAGTTATTTTAATAGAAAATCCCACAAAAAGCATAGACCCACTGCTGCAAAGAATAGAGGAATTTGGTAGATATGCTGGCTTCAAAATTAACAAAAACAAGACAAAAATTGTGGTAAAGAATATGGAGGGAAGAGAAAAAGAAGAATTAAAAGAAAAATCAGGATTTGAAATTGTAAAAATGGTTAAATATTTGGGAGTGAATATAACGGGAAAATCACAAGATCTATTCAAATATAATTATGAAAAGATTTGGAAATAAATTAGTAAAGATTTAGTTAAATGGAAAAACATAAACTTATCACTGATGGGGAGAATCTCAGTGATTAAAATGAATATTCTACCTAGGATACTCTACCTATTCCAAACCATGCCAACTAATATTTCTAATGAAACATTTGCTAAATGGCAAAAGGAAATAAATAAATTCATATGGAATGGGAAAAAACCAAGGATTAGAATGAAACTACTGACGGACATAAGAGCAAGGGGTGGGCTAAGTTTACCGGATTTAAAAATATACTATGAGGCGGCAGGCTTGACATGGGTGAAACAGTGGATAGAATTAAAAGATAAAAGAAATTTAGATTTGGAAGGCCATGAATTAAAAATGGGATGGCATGGGAACCTTTGGTACGGGAAGATTAAAATAAATGCAGAATTCAAAAATCATGCCATTAGAAAATCGTTAATAAAAATAGGGAGCAAGTATAAAAAGAGATTGAGTCCCAAAGTACCTGGATGGCTATCCTTACAGGAAGCCTTTTGCAAACGTGAATTAAGGATAGAAAATTGGATAAGATATAGAGATATTTTAGAATTAAGAGAGGGAGTGTGGAAAATTAAAGAAAGAGAGAAACTAGAGGAAGAGGGATTTAAAATGCATTGGCTGAGTTACTATCAATTAAAGGCTAGAACAAAAGAAGATTTAAATTTGCTTCAATATGAAGGTGAAAAATCTGAGTTTGAAAATGTATTATGTTCAGATGAACCCCATGAGATTAGTAGAATATATAGACTATTGCTAAAATATAATCTGGAAGAAGAACAAATAAAACAATGTATGGTAGGGTGGGCACAAAATTTAGGACATCAAATATATATGGAACAAAGGGAAGCGGTTTGGAATCAAGGGCTGAAATTTACATGTTCATATAATTTGAAAGAAAATTTCTACAAAATGATGTTCAAATGGTATCTATCCCCATCGAAATTGGCTAAAATATATAAAGGGGTATCAAATTTATGTTGGAAATGCCAAAACCAAATAGGTTCTTTTTTCCACATGTGGTGGAAGTGTAAAAGGGCTAAGAGATTCTGGTTTAAAATTAACAGGTGGATAGAAAAAATATTGGGGGCTAAATTACAAAAAAGACCGGAATTATATTTATTAAATATGGTGAATTTAAATGATAAAATAGAAAAAAAACCCAGAAATTTAATCTGTTACTTAGTTATTGCAGCAAGGATAGTTTATGCAAGAAAGTGGAAAACCAAAGAAATACCTTCTTTTCAGGACTGGATACAGAAAGTTATTGAATTTGCATCTTTAGATAAACTCTTGAATTTAGTGAGGAATAAAACAACTGACATGTATAGGAAAACATGGGAACCGGTTATAGAATATGTTAAAAAAGAAAATGGAGAGATAGCCACTATAGGATTTAATAGCTAACTATTTAAATATTTAGATATTTGACTTTTTGATTACTGTCTTCTAATTCATGTTATTAAAGGAAATTAATATATTATAATATACTATATCTCACTAGATAAAAATTATGTGATTGAAGAGAGATGTTTGAAAAAGTTGACGATATAAATGTGAAAATGGGAAGCATATTGAAAATTTAAATGAAAATAAATAAAAAAGAATGTTGTAAATAGTGAGAGATATGGAAAGGGAGGAGATATATAAGTATGAATTGGGAAAACACACTGAGAATAACGGGAAGTCAAATTTAGGGGGGTGGGTGGGTAGGAGAGGGCGACATCTGATGTTTTACGTTAGTCTTTTTCTTCCTTTTGTACTTTCTTCTATTTTGTCTTTTAGTCTGTTTTTTTATGTTAGCTAATAAACGTCTATATATGTCATTATATGTTCCTAGTTTTGCCTTTGTTCTTTTATATTTGTAAAACTAATAAAGATTATTATTTTATAATCTCGAGGTCCTCCACTTTGGCCATAAGGTAAGTATTTGTGAGTTCAAGGTGAAGTAGTCGAGTCTCCTGCGACATGGTCTGGTCCAATGCTATGTTGGCTGTTTCCTCAATGTCCCGAATGCACTCGGTCAGGGCAGCAAGCTTTATATTATTAGGCGCCAACACCAGGGCAGCAAGTCCTGGAAAATGCTGATCCGCTGCTTCTATAGGAGGTCAGTGCGAGGCCTGCCAAGAGATATTAGGCTTCCAGTGGCAGTTTGGGCTCTTTGGTGGGCATAGAAATCCGAAATCTGTGGGGCGGCTAACCTTTTGATTCTTAATAATAATAATAATAATAATAATAATTTTTTATTTTTGACCCACCCCTCTGTTTGGCAACCGGGGAGGCATACAACAGGATTAAAACAACAGCAAATTAAAACAATCCTTCCCAATCCTAACCCTCCCACCCTTTAAAACTAAATTAAACTAGTGGAGAATTAAAACAAAGATAAAGTACAATAGAATATACAAATTACGACAAAAAATGGCAATAGCATTTTGCCATTTTGCATTGGTGAATAACTTTGGAGGGTTAAATAATAACTCAATCCACTCCTACAGCTGGTATTTAACGAGATTGATCTCTGCTTAGCTTTCATGCAACCACCATGTTTCATGGTCAGCCTAAACATTTCTTTTTAAAGTTTTGGAAGAGATGAATTTTAGGGAATTGTATTATTGTGCAACCAAAGGCACATTGTGCATCAATGTGCAATGTGCATTAATGACAACACATACATAACTCTGCTTCCATAACATTCCAATTTTCACAGAAGGGCATGAAGTGTTCACCTCTAAACATTGCTGGATTGGTACTCCCATTGGGACCAGACAGAATGGGCTGGAGTGGGGAAAGTGCAGCCTGCTGGCTGTATGTGGCCCCCAAACCCGACTTTTAAGCCCCTGAAGGCTTGCAGCAATCTCCTAAAGACCTCCAGATCTCCCTAAACAAAAATGTACAATTTGAGAACAATTTTCCAACCAATATCCTGTGCCAAACCACCCAAAACCTCCTGAAAAAATGGCTGTGGATCAGTCAAAAATTATGATCAGAAGTGATGCCATGGCTGATACATTGCCTAGGTTAGGGGTGGATAAAATTGCCTTCTCATGCAGTTGCCTGCCCCTAACCTAGGCAATGTTGAATGATGATATGAATGATAGTATTCTGGCATTTAGGGGGCCACAAGTTGCTCTTCCCCTCATGTCAGGTATCAGCTTTCCCAAACTCATAGAGCACAAGTTTCAGAGTCCATCAGAAAACTTTATTGCTAGAAGTGCAGGAAGCATACAATACAAAGTAATTGCTACAAATGGGAGCCTAATGGATACACTTTAAATTAAAAGCATTTTACAATCACCAAAACCTGGCAAGCTACAAGATCATTGATCATCTATCACCCACTGACAAAAACATTCCTTAAACCAAAATTACCTTCTTCCCAGGCTTTAGAAAACTGTTAATTGCAGCTGCATTGTTATCTCTCCTTTCCCAAGCAAAATCCAAACAATTACACATACATCCCCCACACAAACTGCTAGGCCCATTACACTCCAAGGCCACAGGAAAATAAGCAAAAATGGCAGGAACAGGAGCCAAGGGGTCTGATTCTGACATCCAGCTCCCCCAAAGACACACCTCCTCCCTTCATCCTGGAGCTGTTTTTTCTGGGTATTTTTCATGAAACCTTTTCACCAGTCCAGGAGCTAACACATGCTCTGCATTTACCTATTCTTGTTCAGACTTTAGCAAATCTTTCCAATCAATAAAGTACTGCAAACAACCTTTATGCATTCTAAAGTCACAAATTTTGACACTTCAAAATGTTGGTCACTGTCCACCATGATGGGACCTGCTGTCTCCATCGATTTGCAGCTGCTGCAGGCTCCAGAAAGCTGAAATGAAACACGGGGTGAATTTTACTGTGTTAGGTAACTGTAGCCCAGCAATTACTGCATTCACAAGTCTTTTGATCACAAACAGACCAATATATTTGACAGCTAGTATTTTGGATGGCTGTTGAATTTTCAAAAACTTAGTGGAAAGGTACACACTGTCCCAATTTGGCCCTCTCTTCCAGTCAGCATACTTTTTGTAAGTCTTTTCTGCATAGTCCAATGTTGACTCAATTTCAGGCCATGCTGCCACAACCTGCTGTGCCTATTCTTTGAAGGGGCACTGAGTCAGTTTAGATGACCTCAAAGCTAGGCAAAGCTATAAGATCAGTCCCATACATTGCTTTAAATGGTGATAGTACCGTACTGAAATGCAACAAGTTGTATGCCATCTCTGCATACAGCAACAGTTCTGCCCAGTTGTCCTGTTGATATAATTAAGCTGTGGAACATCTTACTACTAAAACAAGGATGGGAATATCTTGTAGCTCAAGGGCCATAATCAATTTCAGAGAAATTCTCAGGGGACGTATTCTTCTGGTAGGTATCAAGGAGGGATCAAGATTACCAACCTATTTTTAGCTTAGAGCTCTTATTGCCAGTACATAAACTTTACTTACTTACATAAGCCTTATGAAAGGAGACATAATAAATGTGGGGGCATAGAAAGATGCGCTGTGTCCACCACGACCACAGGCAGAGTTGTTTCACGTCGACAGGATGCCAAGGAGAATGTTTCTGGAGAGACTTCTGCAAAAGACTTCAGGCTGAGAAGGAAAAAAACTCCTTCACCCCAGCACACTGCCTGGAACTCTGACTTGCCAAATAAAGAAAGCAACAAGGCCAGCCTTCACTCAACTTGAGGGCTTTAATCTTTGTTTGAAGTATATTTACAATATATATACAGAGTATAGGACAGCCATCTCTAATACTCATAAATCTCTCTCAAACCAACAAACTGCTTCACCAACCACCATCCACAACAAACCCACACTGGAGATAATTCCCATCTCCTTTTTATAGGCAGTTAAACAATGCCTGTTACATCAGGCATCTGAAGTGTGCATATTCTCAAGTGCTGACTCACACACACACCTGCCACTGGAGCTTAACTACTTTCATTACTAAGCTTACAGCTCCACCTTGTGGTCACATCCATGTCATTTCCTGACAATAAACGTCCTTTTGAAGATCTTTTACCATGAAGACAATCCAAAATGAAACAAGAGATAGTACCAGTAGATGGAACTCCCAGGTCGGATGGCACTCAGTGAACTACTGGGACACAGCAGTGGACAACTATTAATAGTGCAGCAGCTAATGATGTAACTGGACTCAAGCTGAAATGATGTTCTGCTGTTGATGTGCTCAAAGGCAAAATGAAAGTCTGAAGCTGCACAACACCTATTATAGAGACATGGAATGTGAGAAGCATGAATCAGGGGGAGCTAGACATAGTAAAATAAGAAATGTAATGTACAAATATTGCAATACTTGGGGTGAGATAAAGTGGACAGGAATTGGACATTTTCAATCAGATAATTAACATCACTAAGATTTTGGGGAAAACTCATCAATATAACCATGATCCAAGTTTCTGCTCCAGCTACACAGGCAAAAGAAGAAATTGAAAGATTCTGTGCTGGAGTCCAGGAGGAAACTGATCACACACAAAAACAAGACATATTGCTAAGCATAGGAGATTGGAATACAAAATAAGGAAACAGAGCAGAATCAAAGATTGTAGGAAAATTTGGCCTAGGATCAAGAAATGAAGCAGAAGACTGACCTACTGAATTTTGCGAGGCCAAAAGTTTGTTCATTGCAACCACATTCTTCAAGCATTCCTCAAAGAGGTGGCTGTGTATATGGACATCACCTGATGGCTAATATATTTTAAAATGTTTATTGCTTAGTCCAAAGACCACTGCAAAGATGATGGCTAATATAGAAATCTAATAGACTACAAGATTGGAAGCAGAAGATGGAGAAGCTCCATTCTCTCTGCAAAAACAAGACTAGGAGCAGATTGTGGCACAGACCATGAACTAATATCAAAAATGAGAGAAAAGCTAAAGAAGAACACTAAACCAACCATCATTCCCAAAATACAACCTAAATAACATATCTGGATAATTTGGTCTCCAATTGTATTGTAAAGTTTTATATTTTATTATTCCTTCCTTCCCTCTGTATGTGTATACACATATATTTTAGATTGTACACCTTTGGTAGAACCCACTGTTTTTGGTTGTTTTATTGTAAAGTGCCATGTACATTGATGGCACTATATAAATAAATGATAAAATGTTAAGAAGAACATGCTTGTAGAATTTAAAGATAGTGCAAATCTTTTTTTTAACATTATTAAGCCTAATTGACCGGGTGCCAGAGGAACTCTGGACTAAAGCCAGGGACATTATGAGGGAGGACTGCAAAAAGAAACTATCTGCAGCCAAAAAGAAAGAAACCTCAATGGATGACAGATGAAACTCTTCAAGCAGTTAAGGACAGAAGAGAAGTAAAAGTAAACGGTGACAGAAATAGTCAGAACCCTGAATGCAACTGTTCAATGACTTGCATGCAGGAACAAAGAGAACTACTCTACTAATCAATACAGACAAACAGAAGATGACAACAAAAAAGGAAGAGCAGGAGACCTCTTCCAAAAGATCTGAAAAATCAATGGGAAATTTAAAACAAGAGTGGGGATGCTCTGTGACCAGGAGAGGAACACATTTCATGACCAAGTAAAAATAAAAAGATGATGGAAACAATACATAGAAGGACTGTGTAAAAGAGACAAAAGGATGACAGATTCATTCAACGAAGAACCATATGAAGATGAACCTCCAATTTTAGAATGTGAAGAATACTGTGTCCAGTTCTGGGCACAACAATTCAAAAAAGATATTGACAAATTGGAGCATGTCCAGAGAAGGGCAACTAAAATGGTGAAAGATCTGGAAACCATGCCTTATGAGGAGAGACTTAGGGAGCTGGGTATGTTTAGCCTGGAAAAAAGATGGTTAAGAGGCGATATGATAGCCCTGTTTAAGTATTTGAAGGGGTGTCACGTTGAGGATGGAGCAAGCTTGTTTTCTGCTGCTCCAGAGACTGGAACACAGAGCAATGGATGCAAGCTCCAGGAACAGAGATTCCACCTCAACATTAGGAGGAACTTTATGACAGTAAGAGCTGTTCGGCAGTGGAACACACTCCCTCGGAGCATGGTGGGGTCTCCTTCCTTGGAGGTCTTTAAACAGAGGCTGGATGGCCATCTGTCGGGGATGCTTTGATCAAGATTTCCTGCGTGGCAGGGGGTTGGACTGGATGGCCCTCGTGGTCTCTTCCAACTCTGCAATTCTATGATTCTATGATTCTATAAGTGGAAGATGTACTCAGAGCACTTGGGAGAAATGTATCACCAGGAACAGGAATATGGCAAACAAAACAATGGCCCACAGATTGGAAACACTCAATATACAATGTGAAGCCGAAGGCTTTCATGGCCGGCATCCATAGATTTTCCTTGCGTTTTTTCCTTGGGTTGGACCAGGCCAACAACTATAATGTCAGAATGCATAGTGCTTTATAGATTATAGCAAAGGTTTTGACTGTGTAGATCATGACAAACTATGGATTGCCCTTAAAGGAAAGTTTTTGCCACAACATTTGATTGGCCTGTACTCAGGACAAGAAGCTACCATCAGGACAGAATATGGGAAAACGGGATGGTTTCCAATTGGCAAGGGGGTCAGGCAAGGCTCTATTTTATCACCCTATCTAATTAACTTGTGTGCCAAACATATCATACATAAAGTAGGGTTATACTTGGAGGAAGGAGGCATGAACATCAACAATTTAAGATATGCAGAAGACACCATACTACTAGCATAAAATAGCAAAGACTTGGAATGATTACTGAAGAAAGTCAAAGATGAAAGTGAAAAGGCAGGCTTACTGTTGAATATTAAGAAAACAAAAATAATGGCCACAGATGATTTACATAACTTTATAAAGTAAATGATGAAGATATTGAAATAATTTAAGTGATGAAGAATAATAATTCAAATGATGAAGATATTGAAATAATTCAGGATGTTCTATACCTTAACTCAGTCATCAATCAGAATGGAGACTGCAATTAAGAAATCAGAAGACTAGGATGGCAGCTATGAAGAAACTGGACAAGATCCTGAAATATAAAGATATACCATATAATACTAAGGACGGTCTATGCTGTTGTGTTTACAATTTCTCTGTATCATTCTGAAAGCTGCACCATGAAGAAAGCTGATAGGAAGAAAATCAACTCATCATTGGGTCTTAGAGCAAATGAAGTGTGAACTTTCCTAAACTGAGACTGTTGTACTTTGGAAATATTATGAGAAGACATAACTCAATAGAGAAAACAATAATGCTTGGGAAGGTGGAAGGCAGTAGGGAAAGAGGAAGAAGACATTCCAGATGGATAGACTCAATCGAGGAGGACATGGTGCTGAGTCTGCAAGACTTGAACAGGACTATTGAAGATAGAGTGACTTTGAGGTCTGTCATAAGTCAAAGTTGACTCAATGGCAGTTAACAACAACAAAGCCTTAACAGAGACATTTCAACATTTTGGCATAGGGAGAAAACTTGTACAAGAGCTGGAAAACCATCAAAATGTGGTATAATAGGGAAAAGTGTTTAGCTATTTTAGGAACCTCAGAGATTCCGATTGAGATCCTGGAAGAATTCAGCAGATCTCATGTTCAATGTTCAGTGGATTCAAAAGTTCACAGCTCAAGAACAATTGTAGTGTGCTAGGAGTGAGAGAACTTAAACTAATGCTCAAAGACCACAAAAAAAGGGAACCTCACTCTACCCAAAACTTTGAAAAATTATTTTGGCTGCGTCTGTGGTACATGCTCTGGTAACCTCTCGTCTCGACTTCTGTAATGCGCTCTACATGGGGCTACCCTTGTGCTTGACTCGGAAACTTCAACTAGTTCAGAACATGGCAGCCAGGTTGATTTCTGGCATTTCCAGAAGAGAGCATATAACACCTGAGTTAAAAGCTCTCCACTGGCTGCCTTTTAGTTCCCAGGCACAGTACAAGGTGTTGGTTATGACCTTTAAAGCCCTACATGGCTTGGGTCCAACTTATGTCTGGGACCGCCTCCTTCCATACGACCCTCCCCGCACACTTTGGTCCTCTGGGAGGAATCTGTTACAACCTATGAAAACAAGGCAGCCAGTGACCTCCCAGAGGGCCTTCTCTGCTGCCGCTCCCAGATTATGGAATGGCCTGCCGGACGAGATCAGTCTTATTACCATCTTAGACAGCTTCAAAAAAGCTGTCAAGACGGGTCTTTTCCGGCAGGCCTTTTCCGAATAGCTATCCCAGCCTGAAGATTCGGCTGCCTTTTCCCTTTAGCAGCCACTGGTTTATTTCATTTTCCCCCTCTTTTTAATTATTGTACGTTTTTAATCTGTTTAATTTAATATTGTTTTAAGGGTGGGTGGGTTAGGGTATTAATGTAATTATGGGATTTTTATGATGTAAGCCTCCCCAATTGCGTTGCAGAGAGGCGGGATAGAAATAAATCTCTCTCTCTCTGTCTCTCTCTGGCTTTTCTTTGCAAACGAACATTCAGGAAGGACTCATCGTGCGTTTTCTGCAAGTGCGCTGATGACTAAACAGGCCAATCCGAGATAAACAAGTCTGGTTGCAGAAAGCACAGCAGAAGGTCTTCTTGGCTGATGTTTCCGGGTTGTAATTCTTTCTGCATTGTCGTTTCTCTTCAAGACTTGTTTGGCGTGAGTTCTCAAATAAGGCTGCAGCATTGTGGAGAGTGCATCTCCATGCCTCCCAATGTGAGGCCAGGGCAGACCATTGTTGGTGATCAATTTGGCCGAGCCTGAGATATTGTTTCAGGGAGTCCTTGTATTGCTTTTTTGGAGCACCCCTCTTACGCTGACCCGTGGCGAGTTCACCATAGAGTATTATTTTTGGGAGGCAATGGTCCTCCATCCTAGAAACGTGCCCTGCCCAGCACAGCTGTGTTCTCAATATCATGGCCTCAATGGTGGTGATCCCTGCTTGCTCAAGGACAGCAACATTCATCACATAATTATACATCAGAGATATTTACACCAGTGAAGAGATCCATGATATCAATACTGGAAGCCAGGCGGAGAGCATCTGGATAAAAATTAAAGGGGAAGGAAAAAACAAGGATGTTATTGTAGGACTACTACAGACCCCCAAGTCAGACGGAGGAATTAGATGATGACTTTCTACAACAGATGACCACACAAGCAGAAAGGAGAGATGTAGTTGTGATGGGTGACTTCAACTATCCTGATATTTGCTGGAAATCTAACTCAACCAAAACTTCAAGGTCTAGCAAATTCCTTACTTGCCTAGAAGACAATTTCATGGTCCAAAAGGTGGAAGAGGCAACAAGGGGGTCAGCTATTTTAGATCTGATCCTAACCAACAGGGATGACCTGGTTAATGGGGTGCAAGTGGTGCGATTCTTAGGGGAGAGTGATCATGTTCTCCTGGAATTTTTTATACAATGGAAAGGAGAAGCCAGGCATAGTCAGACACGCATTCTTGACTTTAGGAGAACTGATTTCAGTAAACTCAGGGAAATACTGGGGGTGATCCCATGGTCAGGAATACTAAAAGAGAAGGGACTTCAAGATGAATGGGACTTTCTCAAAAGGGAGATACTGAAGGCACAATTTCAAATAGTACCACTGAGGAAGAAAAATGGGAGGTGTCTCAAGAAACCAGGATGGATGACTAAAGAACTTTCAACAGAGCTAAGTTTTAAATGGAACATGTGTAAGAAATGGAAAAAGGGGGAAGTCACCAAAGAAGAATTCAAACAGATAGCAAACACGTGCAGGAGTAAAGTCAGAAAAGCTAAAGTGCAGAATGAGCTCAGGCTCACTAGAGAGGTTAAGAACAATAAAAACGGTGTTTTGGGGTATGTCCGCAGCAAAAGGAAGAAGAAGGAAATGGTACGGCCACTATGTGGAGAAGATGGCAAAATGCTAACAGGGGACAGAGAAAAGGCAGAATTACTCAAAACCTTTTTTGCCGCACTGTTTTCAGTATAGGAAAAGGGTGATCAACCTGAGGATAATGGAACAGAGGACACAAAAGGGGAAATCCAGCACAGAATAAGGAAAAATGTAGTACAGGAATACCTTCTTAATCTAAGTGAATTTAAATCTCCAGGACCAGATGAACTACATCCAAGGTTATTAAAAGAGCTGGCAAATGTAATCTCAGAACCATTGGCAACAATCTTTGAGAACTCCTGGAGAACAGAAGTCCCAGCAGACTGGAGAGGGCAATTCCCAAGACAACTACTTAGGGCTTTGAGTGACCTTTACTTGAACTCATCTGTGGCTGGGTTGGTCTACTGTAGACCTTGTGAAATGTCTTCCCCCTCCCACTTTAATATTTATTAAATAGTTCCTTACAACACCAATGTTATGTTCTTCAACTTACTCATTGTTGTTAAACAAAGTCAAGGAGAAGAAAGGAAAAAACACGAAAAGAACAATATGTAGTGGTTTGGTGAAGTGGGAGCGAATTGGAACAAAATGGAAAGAGCATGGCCAAAATGTATTGTGTTGGTTTAGGGGTTCTGTGATGTACACAGAACACAAACTCACATATCTTCAATAAAGTTCTTTATTGGAATAGAAGCATGTGTAAGGGACATTGGCAAAGCTGCAACTAAAGATCAGGCTTAGAGTGGAAACAGATAAGAGACACCCAGCGTGAGAAAGCAGAAAAGGGAGGGCAGCATATCAAAGTACACTATGGGGGAGCGAGAAGCGCCAAACCATCTGTCCGGCCTTGAGCTCCCGGGATGACCAGCGTTCCCATGGTAACCAACATCTCCCAGACATTCCAGAGGCCCAAGGCAGAACCAGTCTCAAACCAACAAACTGTCAGGATCCTCCATGAACTCTATTCTATGTCTCAGAATTCATGGATGATCCTGACATACTGCCCCCCTGAAGATCAACCCCCCCTTTCAACCTGGCTTATCAGGAAAGCGGGCATGAAACTTTCGCAATAAGCATTTGGCATTGACATGTTCAGAAGCTACCCACTCTGCATGGCCCAAAGGCAGGTGTTTCCACTTCACCAAATACTGTAACCCTCCCCGATGAAGCCTAGAGTCCAGGATCTCAGAGATTTCAAAATGCTGGTCCTGATCCACCAGGATCGGCTGAGGAGCAGGTTCTGGTGCCAGATGATGCTTGTCCGGAGGGCTCGCGGGCTTGAGCAGGCAGGAATGAAACACAGGATGCACATGACGGTACAACTTAGGTAGACAGTTCAAAAGCCACAGGATTTACCATCCTAACAACATGAAAAGGCCCAATGTATTTGGCTCCCAACTTTTTGGAGGGTTGGGGGCACTTAAGGAACTTGGTGGACAAATAAACCAGATCCCCCACCTCATATCTAGGAGAAGGGTCCCGCTTTTGATCAGCATAATGTTTGTAGCGTGCTTTGGCAAAGTCTAAGGCCGAGATTACATGAGGCCTCTCTGACCTTTTGACTCCACTGGGAGACCGAAACAGGGTCGGAGTTGGGGGACCCCTCCAACAAAGGCAGGGGACCGAAATCATGTCCAGACACAACCTTGAACGGTGAGAGTCCAGTGCTCTGGTGGGTGGCATTATTGTAGGCCACTTCAGCAAAAGGCAGAAGATCAACCCAATCAGACTGTTGGAAATTCACATAACATCTTAGGTATTGTTCAAGAGTCTGATTCGTTCGTTCCGTTTGCCCGTCTCACTGGGGATGATGGGAGCTACTAAGACCGAGCTCCACCCCTAGAAGGTTCGTGAAAGCCTTCCAAAACTGCGAGGTAAATTGGGCCCCACGATCAGACACAATCTTGGCCGGAATGCCATGAATCCGATAAATATGCTGAATGAACAACTTGGCTAATTGGGGCACCGTGGGGAGTTTCTTACAGGCCACAGAATGCGCTTGTTTTGAGAACAAATCAGTAACCACCCAAATAACCGTCTTTTTCCTACTCTCTGGTAATTCAACAATAAAATCCATGCTAATGACCTCCCAGGGCTTGGTTGGGGTAGGTAGAGGTTGGAGCAAACCTTTGGGCTTCCCTGACCCCCCTTTTGCCACTGCACAAGTGATACACCCCTTCACATATTCCTCCACCTCCTTCCTCATTCGGGGCCACCAAAACTGTCTCCGGGCCAAATGCAAAGTTTTGAGATACCCAAAATGCCCCGCAATTTTGACACCATGGCACTGCTTGAGGATGCTCGCTCTCAAGACCTCAGGAACATACAGGCGATCCCCTTTCCAGGCCAAACCCTCCCTTACTGTCACCTAATTGGGGTGAGCTAGGAACCACTGATCCGTGGGCAGTTCCGAGGCCAATTGGGAATGCCACCCCCCTTTCTCCCCTTGAGAACCTGTAGGTGTGGCAGAAGCATCCGCCGTAGGAGTCACTGCCCTGGGTCCTGGGTCTGGGGAAGGTGGGTCAGGGTTCAAGGGCTGGGGCTCAGGTCCAGGAGCCAAGGGTGAGCCACAGTCAATTCCATTTGATCCAGGCTCCGCAGCAGGGCTAGCAGTGGCTTTCTGTTGTTTGGCTTTGCTCCATGTGAGGACTGCTAGTCCCAAGTGGGAAGGAGAAAAAACGGTGTAAATGACCTCCTTACGCTTACTCTCATGCTGCGGTAGCCTGGACAAAGCATCAGCCAGAAAATTATTTTTCTCCGGGATAAATTTCAGAGTGAAATTAAATCGGTAAAAGAAACTGGCCCACCTGACCTGCTTGGGGCTCAAACGTCTGGGGGTAGCCAATACTTCCAAATTCTTGTGATCAGTCCAAACTTCAAATGGTTTGGGTGAGCCCTCCAGTAGGTGGCGCCAAGTCTCTAGAGCCAACTTGATAGCACCTGCCTCCTTCTCCCACACCAGCCAATTTCGTTCAGTTTCATTGAACTTTCTGGACAAGTAGGCACATGGCCTCAAATCCCCTTCCTCCCCCTTTTGCAACAGAACACCACCCATCGCTACATCTGAGGCGTCCACTTGGACCACGAAAGGCTGGGAGGGGTCGGGGTGCTTGAGAATTGGCTCAGAAGTGAAAAGGGATTTCAATTTGTCAAATGCTTGCTGGCACTGTGGTGACCACACAATCTTTTGGGGAGGTTTGTCCCCTTTACTGTGATTGGAACTTTTGCCTTTCCCATCTTTGGTTTTCAGCAAATCTGTCAGGGGAAGGGCTACCGACGCAAAGTCAGGGATGAAGGACCGATAAAAATTAGCAAATCCCAGGAAGCTCTGCAACTGTTTCCTGGTTCTAGGGGCTTCCCATGCCAAGACCCCCTTTACCTTCTCTGGGTCCATTTCAATCCCTTTGTTTGAGATGCGGTACCCTAAGTAATCTAAACGGCTTTGATGAAACTCACACTTGGACATTTTTGCATACAGATGATTTTCCCCCAACCTGGCAAGCACCTTTTTCACCAGTTTCACATGGGACGTGTAGTCCTCAGAATAAATCAACACATCATCAAGGTATACCAACACTCCTTTGTACAGAAAATCATGTAACACATCATTAATCAAGTTCTGAAAAATGCCAGGGGCCCCTTTTAGGCCGAAAGGCATGACGAGGAACTCAAAAGCCCCCAAGGGGCAATTAAATGCAGTCTTCCATTCGTTCCCTTCCTGAATCCGTACTCTGTAGTAGGCCTCCCGCAGATCCAGCTTCGTGAAAATCTTCCCTTTGGAGAGATGGGCTAATATGTCCTTCATCAGGGGCAGGGGGTACTGGTTGGAGACACTAATTGCGTTTAGCCTTCTGTAATCCTGAATCAAACGAAGTCCCCCATCTGCCTTGCGCCTAAACATCACCGGAGCCCCCACAGGCGAGGTTGAGGGCCTAATGAACCCTCGGGCTAAGTTTTTGTCTATGAACTCTCGGAGCGCCTCCATTTCAGCTGGGGTCATAGAATAAATGCGAGGCTTAGGTAGGCTTGATTCTGAGAGTATTTCAATGGCACAGTCAAAAGCCCGGTGGGGTGGCAAAATGTCACACTCCCTCTCCTCAAACACATATTGCCATGCCTTGTACTCCACTGGCAGTCCTTTCAGCTCCCCTTTTACTAAGGCAGTCGTGTAGTTCTGTGACTTACCCTCCAGGGGGACCCCATCCCCTGGAGATCCTCCCCCCACCCCGTGCTCCTTGGTACACAGTGGGTCTGTAAAAGTCAGTGTCTCTTTTATCCAGTCTATGGTGGGGTTGTGGTACTTTAGCCAGTTCAGACCCACAACTGCCGCGGGGACTAAACCTGGAGCAATCACAAACTGCCGTTCCTCCTGGTGGGTTCCCATCCTCATGTTCATGGGGCCAGTTATGCGCCTGGCGGGGCCCCCCTTCATCATCCCCCCATCCATCTGAGACAGCCACACGGGCTTGTCCAGCTTAACAGTATTAACGTTCAGTTCACTGACTAAGGAGGGGTGGATGAGCACTTGGGTACAACCAGAGTCAATCATTAACATTACTTTACGGGTGGGGCCCTCCCCTCCAACCCCCACTCGAGCTTTGATAAAGAATGGGCCCTTCACTCCACTCACCACCGCATCCGGGCGCCCTTCAGGATTAGCCCACCCTCGGGCGCTCAATAGGGCGGGCTGGGCCTGTTTCCCTCCGGCTCAGCATCGGAGGAGTAGGACCCACTATCCTCAGGATCATCTGAAGACTCCCCTGCTGCATGGCCTGACGCCAGGGCCCTGGCCGTCGCTTTGGGCTTGGGCTTGGAAGGAGTCTTGGCGGACCCAGTTCTCCCCTCGCTCCGCGCTGGCTTGGCGGCGGCGGGTGGCTCCCGAGGACTCCTCTCTGGGCACTCCGCTATGCGATGTCCACTCTTCCCACAATGCAGGCACAGACCCTTTCTCATCCTTCGCTCTCGTTCGGACTCTCCGGTGGTGGCTTCCCCCAAGCGCCCCGCCTTGGTCTTCTTCCCCGGGGACCCTGAGGACTTCCCCTCCATCCCTGCCTGGCGGTGCAACATCTTGATGCTGCCTTTCACAGACTCCACTTCACCAGCTAGACGCACCCACCCCAGGAGGGTTTCGGGGTTTCCCTGGAACAGGGCCCACTCTAGAATGTCAGGATTCAGTCCCTCCTGGAAAAACTGCACCTTGACCTCTTCTGACCACTCAGGCACTTGGCTGGCTAGGCGGCGGAACTCAGCCGCGTACTCTGCCACTGTCATCGTACCTTGCTTCAGGCTCCTAAGCTTCCCCTGAGCGTGCTTCCCTCTTAAAGGATCTTCGAACTGGGCCCTGAGAGCCATCAGGAACTCTTGGTAATTACCCAGTTCAGGGGCTCCCATATCATAAAGTCCCACCAACCACTGGGCCGCCTCACTTTCCAATTGGTTGGACACATGCTGCACCTTCTCAGCCTCGGACTGGAACTCCCCTTCCCACTGAGTCATGTAATTCACCACTTGAGTCATGAAGTAGGGTAGTTTTGCTGGATCGCCATCAAACTTCGCCTTCAGATGCCGGTGTTTCCAGCCCCGGGGTCGCTCCTGCGGCTCAACTGGTCCAGCCCCCACAGGGGGAGCCGGTCCAGGAGCCGGCAGGCCAGGGACATCAGGAGGCTGAGCGGGGACCCCATCCCCGGGTGCCTGGGCAGCCGCTGGTTGCACTGGGGGGGCTGGGCCCCTCCAGGGGCTGGTGGAGCTGGAGGGGTTCTGTGCAGGAGTTCTAGGAGTACCTCCCGTATCTCACCCATTTGCTGTTTCAGTTGAAGAACCTCGGCTCCAACTTCTGCCAGGGAAAACTTCGCTTCTGGCTCTCGAGGCCCCTCACCCTGGGGCCTGTCCCACCGGGACCTGCATTCTTCTCGGTCACCGGCCCCTGCCCATGGCCAGGTGGGCCCCAAAACCTCTTGCACTGGAGTGCCGAAGCTTGGCAGGCTGCCCCTCCCTGGAGCCAGCTCGACCCCCAGCTCCCAGGGCTCAGTGGAGAGTGGAAATCTTCCAGCCCTCCGGCGGTCTCGGCTCATGCCTCCAGCTGCGATGGCTACAGCACCCCCCTCTGCCCCAGTCTCCTGCTTCGAGGCATCGGCTTCTTTGGTGCTGGCCACAATCAGATCTTGGTCCATCTGCGTGCCAGTCTCCACGTCCTCAGACATTGCGGGTAAAGGCTCCACAGTTTCAGGACAGAAAAATAAAAGTTTTGGGAGTTGCAGCTTTCTGTGATGTACACAGAACACAAACTCACATATCTTCAATAAAGTTCGTTATTGGAATAGAAGCATGTGTAAGGGACATTGGCAAAGCTGCAACTAAAGATCAGGCTTAGAGTGGAAACAGATAAGAGACACCCAGCATGAGAAAGCAGAAAAGGGAGGGCAGCACATCAAAGTACACTATGGGGGAGCGAGAAGCGCCAAACCATCTGTCCGGCCTTGAGCTCCCGGGATGACCAGCGTTCCCATGGTAACCAACATCTCCCAGACATTCCAGAGGCCCAAGGCAGAACCAGTCTCAAACCAACAAACTGTCAGGATCCTCCATGAACTCTATTCTATGTCTCAGAATTCATGGATGATCCTGACAGGTTCCACCTTCAAATAGGTCCCTCATGCAATGGAGCCCATGTTGTGTCTAGGGTTCATACTGAATTAATTTATCTGGGGCCATAAAGCTGGGGTACAGCAAAAAGGGCTGTATTGGGGATGGGTTCGGGGCCAAGACTGGCATCCACTTTTGCCATATAGAAAGAGAAATAGTAAGAAAATGGTGGGCTATTAGTTTAAGTGTACATGGTGGAATAGAGGAGTATAAATATATGCAGTATTCAGGTAATAAATCCTTAAGTGCAATTTCAACATATCTCGTTTGGAAGTTGAGTAATTGAGTGAATTAGGCCATTTGAAAAGCATGGAAGTATAAGGTAAGATCAGGGATCGCTAGACTGCCCTTCTTGGAGTCCCTGAGCCTCACAGATTTTGGGAAGCATGGTCGTTTTGTCTCAAAGGCAAACTGAGTAATCATATTTTGCCATCTTTTGAATCTAGAAGGGGAGGGGGACATGGGGATGGTTGGAAAGAAGAAAAAGAGAGGCAGTGTCAGGAACATCTTGATTAGGGCAATCCTGCCCAAAAGATAGAGTTTGAGGACTTCCATGCCTTCAACTTGGTAGTCATCCAGTTAGTGATATGATTGTAGAGTCATCCCTTCACATTTGCGGGGGTTAGGTTCCCCAGACCACCGCGAATGCGAAAAATCCGCGAATAACAACTGCCCTCCCCCACCAAAGCAACCACGGGGCCTCCGGAGGCCCTATAGTCGCTTTCCCCACCTCCCCCTCCCTCCCCAGGCCTTCCTGGGGCCTCTGGAGAATCTCCGGAGGCCCCATGATCGCCTCCCTGGCCCTCCCTCCCCACCCCCTCCCCAGGCCTTCCTGGGGCCTCTGGAGCATCTCCGGAGGCCCCATGATCGCCTCCCCAGCCCTCCACACCCCCTCCCCAGGCCTTCCTGCGGCCTCCGGAGCATCTCAGGAGGCCCCGTGATCACCTCCCCGGCCCTCCCCACCCCCTGCCCAGGCCTTCACAGGGCCTCCGGAGCATCTACGGAGGTCCCGTGAAGGCCTCCCTGGCCCTCCCCACCCCCTGCCCAGGCATTCATGGGGCCTCCAGAGTGTCTCCGGGGGTCCCGTGAAGGTCTCCCCGGCCCTCTCCACCCCCTCCCCAGGCCTTCATGGGGCCTTTGGAGCATCTCCGGGGGCCCGTGAAGGCCTCCCCAGCCCTCTCCACCCCCTCCCCAGGCCTTCCTGGGGCCTCCGGAGCATCTCCGGAGGCCCCATGATCACCTCCCTGGCCCTCCCTCCCCACCCCTCCCCAGGCCTTCCTGGGGCCTCTGGAGCATCTCTGGAGGACCCATGATCACCTCTCCAGCCCTCCCCACCCCTCCCCAGGCCTTCACGGGGCCTCCGGAGCGTCTCCAGAGGCCCCATGATCACCTCCCTGGCCCTCCACACCCCTCCCCAGGCCTTCCTGTGGCCTCTGGAGCATCTCAGGAGGCCCCGTGATCGCCTCCCCTGCCCTCCCCACCCCCTCCCCAGGCCTTCACAGGTCCTCCGGTGCATCTCTGGAGGTCCCGTGAAGGCCTCCCCGGCCCTCCGCACCCCCTGCCCAGGCATTCATGGGGCTTCCGGAGCATCTCCGGAGGCCCCATGATCCCTTCCCAGGCCCGCCCTCCCCACCCCCTCCCCAGGCCTTCCTGGGGCCTCTGGAGCATCTCCGGAGGTCCCGTGAAGGTCTCCCTGGCCCTCCCCATTCCCTTCCCAGGCCTCCATGGGGCCTCCGGAGTGTCTCCGGGGGTCCCGTGAAGGCCTCCCCGGCCCTCTCCACCCCCTCCCCAGGCCTTCATGGGGCCTCTGGAGTGTCTCCGGGGGCCCATGAAGGCCTCCCCAGCCCTCACCCCTCCCACCCAAGGCCTTAACGGGGCCTGTAGAGGCCCTCCCAAAATCCACGAATATTCAAAACTGCGAATGCCAGGTTCGCGAATGTGGAGGGGCAACTGTATTTTCTTGGAATGAGTTGGCGTATATCCTTGGTGAGCATAATACTTAAATATTTGAAGCCAGATGGTTTAACTTGCAAGCCGTAAGAAGATGTCATGTGTCTGTTGCTGGGGCATAGCATCGATACAAAGCATGTTTGATTTTGAAAAATTGACTTTAAAGCCAGAGTAATGTCCAAAGTGTTCTATGACATTTTTCAATGGTGGAAAAGACATTTCTGGATGTGTCAATGAAAGTAAGATATCATCTGCATATAGGGCAATTTTATAGTGGTGATTCTTAATGCGAAGGCCCATGATCTCCTGGTTGTTCTGGATGAGAGTTGCAAGGGGTCAGTCATGATGACAAACAGCAATCGGGACAGCGGGCATTCTTACCTAGTGCCACAAGATAGTGTAAACTGGGAGGAATCAATGCAATTGACAAGGACCGTGGCATGTGAATGAGAGTAGATGTCGAGAAGGGCATTCCTAAATTTGGGGTCGAAATTCATAGCGCTAAGGACTTCAAAGAGATAAAGCCATTCTAACCTATCAAAAGCTTTTAAAGCATCTAATAAGAGAAGGGCCATGAGCATATGTCACTTATTGGCATGATAGATTACATTGAGTGCCCTGCAGATAGAGTCTGAGATGCGTCACCCTGGCATGAATCCAGCCTGGTCAGGATCAATACATTCAGAAATGAAAGAATTGATATGGGAGGCTGTAACTGAAGTAAATAATTTAGCATCCTGATTCAATAAAGCAATAGGCTGAAAGGATATATGTTCTGGATTTTTTTCTGCTGGTTTTGGAATAGGTTATCTCTAGTTAGGTTCCAGCTGGCTGGTACTGGTTTGCGATCCAGAATGCCATTAAAGAGTTTAAGAAGATGTGGGACTGTGTTCGGGAAAAAAGTTTATAGAATTCTCCCAAATACCTGTCAGGGCCAGGGGATTTAATTTACATATTGCCAATTTCAGCTCTTCCAAGTGGATGGGTTTATCTAAAAGCGCAGAATGTGAGTCAGATAGTTTTTTCAATGGGAGTGATTGTATAAATGTATGCATGTCAACATCTGGTGGTAGTTCAGATGTGTACAAAGTGGAGTAGAATTGCTGGAAGGCATTTGATATATCTTCTGGGGACGTCAGTACCCTGCCAGTGGGTGAGGTGAGAGAAGATACTAAGTTTTTAGATGCTTTTCGTTTGACTGCTCTTGCAAGGAGACATGAATTCTTGTTGCCAAATTCATAATAGTAAGCCCTAGTATATTGAAGGGCAGCTTGGGTCTTTCTAGTATCAAGGGCCAGAAGTTCAGCTTTGTATTTTTGCAGCTGTGCAAAAACCAAAGGATCTGATGTTAATTTATGGCTGCTTGAGGTTTGGTGTATTTTAAGCAGGAATGATTGTCTGATTTGGTTTTTAAGTCTGTTTTGAATAGCTCCTTCCTTTATCAATTCTCTATGGAGCACTGCTTTGAAAGTGTCCCAAAGCAGGGCATCTGACACCTCTGGGCCCACATTTTCCCAATAGAAGTGAGCCATAACTTCTAGAATGTGTTTCTTAAAGTTGTCATTTCCTAACAAAGAGGAGTTAAATCTCCAGAGATGTGTTCTGTTGTGAGCTGGGCCTAATTTCTATGTCAGTGTTAGGGGCGCATGGTCAGAATGAATAATGGAATGTATCTGCACTTCAATTTCGTGTGAGAGTAGTGGTTGAGAAACAAAGAAGTGGTCAATTCTGGAGTGAGAGTAGTGTGCATTGGAGTAAAAAGAGTAATCCTTTTCAAATGGGTGTAGTAGTCTCCAGGTATCCACTAGGCCTGCCTTTGCATGTTGGAGAGTTCTGTAGTCAGGGCATATTGTGTGTACGGAGGATGAGATCTGTCAAGTTGTTGGTGTAGGACCTCATTGGAGTCTCCCCCTATTATGATATTGCCTGTAGCAACACTATCTAGGGTGTGCAGGAAAGAAGACATAAATTCACATTGATTTTGATTAGGAGAGTAGTAAGTGCCCAAGATGACAGGCTGACAGGCTATAGTGCCGGTGAGAATGAAAAAGTGGCCTTGTGGGTTCCGGATTAAGGTATTTTGTTGGAAGGGGCAGGAGTTACGGAATAAGATGGCTACTCCTCTGGATTTTTTTGGAATTGCCTATCGTGTATAGTTGGTCATAAATAGATGTAGGGAGGACAGGATCTGTGCCCTTCAGATGAGTTTCCTGAAGAAAGATAATGTCTGCATTAAATTGTTTCAAATATCTTACAATGTGTGGACATTTTGGAGTGGATCCTAGCCCCTTCACATTAAATGAGAGATTTTTTTATGCTATCCAGGAGGAGTGTTAAAAAACTGTGAGGTCAAATCTGTGTAAAGCTAATACACAAGGAATTGAGTGAAAGAGAAGATTTTTGGTTTGTGCCCGAAGGGTCTGCATGGAGAAGATAGGGGTGATAAGCCTGAATACATATGTAGTGCTGGTGGCATGCCAGCAGTCCTGACTACAACAAGAACGAAGAACAGGAATCTAACTAGTGGCATAACAAACATGGGGATCATCAGAAGAGGAGCCCTCGGGTGTACTGTGGAGGTACCTCGATTGAGGTAGCTAATATTCGATCTCCTCTGGAGTGTGTGTGTGTGTGTGAACAAGAAAAAGTAATATACGGTGACAGGACCTCATCTGTGGAAGTAGACATGAAAAGGTAGGAGGGATCAGGGGAAAAGAGTTATCTAAAGCTATCAGGGAACAAGGAAGAGGAAATGCCATGGGTGGCAGAGCAGAAGAGTTCCGGAGGTGGTCTGTTGTTGGGGGCCCAGGGGAGGAAGCATAGAATATGAACCTAAATGTACCTATAGAACATACCATATAGTGTACTGTAGTATACCTCCTGTCATACATCATCTCACATTATACATGATAGGCAGCATATATAGAGTTGGAACACATATGCAATATGCTGTACCACACACTCACACACACACATATCTCCACACACACATACACACATGTTGATATACATAAATTATACATAAATTATATAAACTATACATTAACTATATATGCATCAATTGTATATTATACCTATAAAACACATCATATACCCCAGCATATGTTCAATCTTACATCATATCACATTATACATAGTATGCAACATATATAAATTCCACAATGTCATATCCTATACATATATATATATATATATATATGTATATTGACATACATCAATTGTATATATATATATATATATATATATAATATCATAACTATATTTATATTAATCTTATAGCATGCCTATGAAACACGCCATATATTATACTATAGTATTCATTCTGTCATGTGTCACATCACATTGTGCATAATATGCAACAAAGCTAGAGAAACAGCACATACATAATACACCATACCATGTATATATGTAGCTATACATCAGTTATATACCAACTATATGTATATGTATATGTGTATATATATATATATATATATATAATGCATTAGCTACATATATATGTCATCCTATAGATATATTGATATACATCAATTATATATCAATTATATATCAATTATGTAACTTATATCATAACTATATTTATATTAATCTTAAATTATGCCTGAGACACACCACATGTTATACTATGGTATTCATTTTGTCATGTGTCATATCACATTGTGCATAGTATGCAACATATCTAGAGATACAGCACATACATAACAGATCATACCATGTACCATCATACCATGTAGATATACATCAGTTATATTTCAACCATATATATATTATGCATTAACTACATATATATGTAGAGATGTGTAATTGCTATTGTTTAAAACAAATTGTAAGCCGCTCTGATAGCCTTTGTGGCTGAAGAGTGCGGTATACAGTTGTCCCTCCACATTCGCGAACTCAGCATTCGCGGTTTTAATTATTCGCGGTTTTGGGAGGGCCCCCCCGGGCCCCCCCAAAACCGCGAAAAGGGGCCTCCGGAGGCCCCTTGAAAGCCCTGGGAAGGAGCGGGGAGGGCCGGGGAGGCATTCACGGGGCCTTTGGAGACCCTCCAGAGGCCCCGTGAAGGCCTGGGGCGGGTGGGGGGAGGCTGCGGAGGCCTTCACGGAGCCTTGAAAGGCTCCGTGAAGGCCCCGGGGAGGGAGGGTGGAGGGTGGGGGGAGGCCTTCACGGAGCCTTGAAAGGCTCCGTGAAGGCCCCGGGGAGGATGGGGGGAGGCCTTCACGGAGCCTTGGAAGGCTCCGTGAAGGCCTGGGGAGGGTGGGGGGATGCCACGGGGACCTTCATGGAGCCTTCGAAGGCTCCGTGAAGGCCCTGGGGAGGGAGGGTGGAGGGTGGGGGGAGGCCTTCAGGAGCCTTCGAAGGCTCCGTGAAGGCCTGGGGAGGGTGGGGGGAGGCCGCGGGGGCCTTCACGGAGCCTTGAAAGGCTCCGTGAAGGCCCCAGGGGGGGAGGGGGGAGGATGGGGGGAGGCCTTCACGGAGCCTTGGAAGGCTCTGTGAAGGCCTGGGGAGGGTGGGGGGAGGCCCCGGGGAGGGAGGGGGGAGGGTTGCAGAGGCCTTCACGGAGCCTTCGAAGGCTCCGTGAAGGCCTGGGGAGGGTGGGGGGAGGGCAATCAATATTCGCGGTTTTTTGACATTCGCGGGGGTCCGTGGAACCTAACCCCCGCGAATGTCAAGGGACAACTGTAAATACCAAATAAATAAATAAATAAATATGCCCACGCAAACAATATATCAGATCCTATATGTATTTTCATATGCATCTATTATTTATCAATTACATCCCATGTATGTATGTAGTTACACATCAAGTATATAGCAACCATATATACATTAATATATATATATCTCACATATAAAATATTAGACATATTGAACATAGCCAGATAAGTGGTCAATATGTCAAATATATGCTAATATGGGTGTTACTATAGTTATATATTAAGATTAGACATATCAAGCAATATGTTTAAAGTAGGCAGAAATAGGTAATTAGTCAACAGACCTCTGTGTAGCTCAGTGAGTCAAACCAGAACCAGATGTGCAGGGACAGAGACAACAGAGGTCTATCAAAGCAACTAACTTTCATTCAAAATGACTTAGATCTTGTCAGGACCTGAGTAGGACCAAGTCAAGCAAATCAATTCTAATTTAATCCAACTGACAAAGACCGTGGCAAAATAACCAGATCATAAACAAATCAACTAGAGAGGGGTGATGGTTGCAGCATTGTCTGAGGGGTCATTTACACGGGAAAATATTCCTCTAAATATACCGCTAAGATAGCTCATAGTTCCCATGGATCGCAGCACAGCATCGCCTCATTCAGAAGGGGGGAAGGTAAAACACCCAAATATAGCGTGCCAAGGGATGTCGGTACTTTTGCCGAGCTATTTGCAATGTAGTGCATTATTGGCAGTGTGAACTAGCATTCCGCTAAGGGTTAAAGCAGAGCTGCATTGTGATTGGTTGATGATGCAGGGGTGGGCTTAAAAGAGGGGCAGGCAGGGAGGGAAAGATAGTAGCGATTAGAGGAAACTTAGCAAAAATCCTGTCTGCTATTTTGCAAGCCAGTTTGCAAACAAAAAGGATTCCCAACAATTTTCATTCAGGGAGCATTCCTTCTCATCCTCTCTGCTGTTTTGAAAGTATGTAAAAGCTCAGTTCGTCAACTTTTTTCCTGTGCATGGGGGAGCGAGAGAAACCATTTCACGAAGGGCTGTAGCAAGCTGAACTGCTATTCTCTCTCTCTCTCTCTGGCAAGGAGGAACACCTTCTGTTTGAATTGTGGAAAGGGAGTGGTGGGGAGGGGGACCGCCTCTAAGCTGTTATTCCCCCCTCTCTATCTGGCTTTCCTCTATTTGGCAGAAAATGCTGTTAAGCAAGGAAGAAAACATTCCCTTTGAATTGTGGAAAGGGAGGGGGGACTGCCTCTAAGCTGTTAAGGACACAGAGTTGGGGCCAGGGCAGACATTCCTATGGCATTCCTTTCCCTCTCCAATGCTTGGCCATGCCCCTAGCACTTTTGGCTGTGTGAACCTCAAAGCAGAAAAAATATAGCTGTGTAAACAATTACCATGTAAACTACCCACCACTGATGCGGGAAAACACTAAAGCGCAACTTAACGCAATAAAACCTGCCGTGTAAACCAGCCCTGAGAGTCATAGAAAAAATACCAATGCAGATGGGGCTTTACAAGGTGAGAGGGAGGCAAAGGGGAGGCGGGATGATGGCTTTGGTGTAAGGAGTGGTGGTGGGGAGACAAAAAGAGGAATCTTTAGAAAGTGGGCAATCAACTCCAGTTCGTGAATATTGGAAGAAAAGATGGAATATGAAAGAGCACGTGTAAATCAGGGGAAAATATATAAATATACAAGAAATATATTAACATAAGGATGGGCCTAAATGATGTAAAAATAAAAATAACATAACACTCAAAACGACACTGAAACGGGAAGCTAATATATTAGAAGGAAAGCAAGATATAAAGTGAAAGAAAGTTTTAAGCAAATGATTAAAAGATAGGTAAAGGAAGATAATGAGATTTAAATTTCTAGAGATGGGAGGAAAAAGGGAGATAAAGGGGAAAAAGTCAAAAAGGATATCTTGATCGGATGGAACTAAAGGAAGTAAAAAGGATGGATGAAAAGAAAGAAGGTATTGCAAGTGAGATGGTGAGAGTAAGTTTTGGGAAAGTATGGATGGGATGGGTGGGATAGAAGAAAAAGAGAATGGATGGAGAGGTAGGAGAAGGGAAGAGTTAAGAGAGTTAAGAGAAGGTAATGAAGAGTTAAGATGGAGGTAAAGAGGAGGTAATGAAAGATTAGGATGATTGAAAGACTAGGATGGTTGTAAAGTGATGATTGTAAAGTGTAAATTAACTTGAATGAATGTGTATACATGTAAATGTAATGTAACGTAAATGTAATGCAGTTTAAGACTGTCTACCTTTTGAAGCACAAATAAAACATATATATACAAAAGAAAGTGGGCAATCAGGAACTTGTGAGGGTGGGCTAGTGAAGAAAGGGGAAGGGGAGTAATAGAGGGATGGTGGGGAAAGAGGGAGAAAAGGAGGGGAAGGGCCAAATAGAAACTAAAAGTAGAATAAAACAGGAGGTCTTAAAGGAACAGAAGGACATAGGAAATATGCTGAATTGGGAATTAAGGTGACGGGGGGGGGGAAGAGGGATTTGGTTAGAAAAGGGGTGGGAAGGGTGGCTGGGAGAGCAAAAAAGGGGAGGTAAAGTGGCAGGAAGGGATTCCATTATGGGAAGGGGAGGGGGAGAAGGGGAGGAATGGGGGAAGGGAACCAAAAGGGGATCATAAAATAAAATAAAATGTAAGGTAAAAGGAGAGCAATCAAACCCACTAAAATCCAGGCTTAGTGGGTGCACAGGATACCTTTGAAATGATACATTATTGGAAATATAGCCAATTGCAAAGGAGGAAGGAGCAGCGCTGGGGGTGATTCAACAGTGGAATGGCGGGAGGAAGCCTCATCCAAGAAGGGAGAAGGGAGGGAGGATGGAAACACAAAATGGCAGGAAGAGGAACCCAGGAGAGGGGGAGGGGGAGGGAGGTTAGGTTTGGGATTTGGAGATTTCATAGCAGAATTAAACAGTAAAATTCAAAACACTTAAGTAATAAAGACTGGTGTGCACAGGTGGAGTTATAAGGTCAGGGAACTGGAGAATGCAGCAAGTTAAAAGAGGAGGAGGGGAGAAGGACCAGAGATATCATACTGCCGGGGCTGGGAAGGGGAATGGTAAAGCAACACAGCAGGAAGGTAATAAAGCTGCACAAATAAAGCTGCCAAAGCACAAATCCATAAGAAGCACTTTGGGTCAGGGGAACTTAGAAGAGAGTCTCAAAGCATACACACACATTAACGATGGTCATCCCGCTTTGCCTGTCTCCTCTGAACTGTCGTCCAACTCGTTGTTCCATTAATGGAAGCTGAGGCGGCACCAGTGTTATTGTCACCTATGGCAGTTTGTTCTAGCTCCCTTTGGATACTAATGTCAATAGCTTCACAGATCTGGATGAGCTGCAGCTTTGATGTGGCCGTTAGTACACTGTCACCTCTCACCACTACGAGTTTGAAAGGGTACCCCTACTTGTACTTTACTCCCGTTTGCTGCAGTAAGGCAGTGTAAGGCTTGAAGTTCCAACATCTTTTCAAGGTTTTTTGGAAGGCATCCTGAAAGATTTGCTGGGGCTTCCCCTCATATCTTAGATATGAAATGGAGGCGAGTTTGCATAAGATCTGTAGTTTCTTTGGGTAGCTGGCAAAGCAAATGAGTATGTCCCAAGGGAGGATGGTTGACTTGGAAACCCTGGTAGGTGAGCGGTGTGCTCGTTTGATGTCTTCTTTAGTGAGGTCAGTGTTTGGACAGGTTGTCTTGAGCCAGGCAAGTAAGAAAGTGGTTATGTCTCCATGCTCTGCCTGTTCCTGGAAACCTTGCAGACAAATATTTGACTGCCTACTTCTGTTCTCCAGGTTTTCCCCCTTATCCAGAAGGTAGGCATTCTCGCATTCAAGGTGAAGTAAGTGAGGTTCTTGGGAGGTGGTCTGGTGCAATGCTGCACTGGCGTGCTTTCAATGTCCTAGATACGATCTGTCAGGGCAGCAAGCTTTTCATTGATAGGAGCCAGTGCCGAGGTCCAGTCTTTTTGTAGGCTCTTTTGGATGTCCAGCACAATGTTGTTGTTTTTCCAGGAGGTCAGCAAGAGGGGAATCCGGCGCCTGCTAATAGTTACCTTTGCCTCCCTTGCTGGCCCTATTAGCTCCAGGTGCCATGGCTGGGCCTGCCTCTGAGCTTGCCAGAAGATGCGAGTCCTCAAGCAGCAGTTAGGGCTCCTTGGCTGGCAAGCAGAAGTCTGAGATCAGCATGGTTGCTAATTGTTTGATTCCTTGCATCGAGGAATAATTTTTTTTAAAGAAAGAATGTCAGGATCCACTCCTAAAAGTAAATGTTGAAAGAGGTTGGTCTCCCTGAAGTTTCTAAGCATCAGCCATCTTGTGTGGCTCACAGAGCCCCCCCACCCCAAAGACATATAAGTATTTAATGATTTAGAGGGTTGTCTGGCAATTTCCAGGGCTGCTTCTGTTTTCTCTGTCTCTCTCTCTTTGAGGCTTATCACACAAGGAAGTAAAACAGCATTCCCTTTCGTTCTGCCTTACCACATGATGTTATTGTTCTCCAGCTGTTCTTCCATTCCAGTCCTATGGGAGATAGGACAGGACTGGAATGGAATCCATTAGAAAAAAGGCTCACTTTTACCACTGTCTCTTAACGGGACTAGACAGAAATACAGCTGAAGAATGATGATGTCATGCAGTAAGGCAGAACAGAAGGCGAAACATTCTGGCTGCACTGCCACTTTACTTCCACGTGGGATAAGCCTCCCCTCCCCCGCTCTCTCTGTCTGCACAGTGTTGAGTTAGTGTTTAAATCCCCACTAACTCTATGTAACTTCTTGCAGATCTTCTCCTGGTCTCAAGTAACAAGGGACAAAAGATAAATATCTCCTGCCTAAGAACAAGAAATCCATAATGATTGATGCCAAGCAGATCACCTAGCTAATCTCAAATTGTCCCATTTTAGCACTGGATTTTCACGAATAGCTATCGATTCACCACTTGTTGAGTCACAAATCCTCATCTAATTATTAGAGGGAAAGGGCAATAGGAAGGAGGGAAGAGGAGATAAGGCCTTCATTTGTTGCAATCTATCACTAATCTTCCAAACAATATTATCACCTTTAGTCTCTCTGTGCCACTTAACTGCAGTTCTATAGCTTCTTTTTTTTTAACCTGTTACAGAGAAGTACACCCTCTTTTTATGTTCTAAATTTTCTCTTTTGTAGCATCAACTGCTCTCTCTCTCTCTCTCAATATAATTGGTACACAAGAAGAAGAATGCACCAGGATAGCATTACCTTAATATTATAGAGATGTTATATAGATGAAAATAACCCTAGAGTTCCAGGAAAAAAAGTGGGGGCAACTTGACCTCCATTTTCTTCCATTATTGTTTTATGTGTAGGATTTGCTTTGGATTCCATTCCTTCTTAACTCCTGGTTTAATCCTCCTGCATCATGCTGGGACAATTTAGTCCGCAAAGTCATGTTTTGTTGCAGAATCTACAACAGAACGAGACATACAATGTGCCATTCTACAACGTTGTCAACTGCACATTTGAAAACAGTTTCCCCAAATTTCAGCCACTTGCTGATTATTACTGGGTTATGGTGTTGTTGTTTTTTTTAAACACTCAACACAACTGGAGAAAAAAGCTGCAAGGAATATATTGCTTCTGACCGTTGGGTTATATTTTTCTGCCAAGAAATGTAATGGATAGGGACAAAAACTGGCCCATGCCATTTTTTCACAACACAGTAAACCGGAAGCAATGTGCTCTGGTTGTTAGTAGACTGGCTTCATTTGGGGAAAATTGGACTTTCTTCCATGGGAGTGCACTGGAGTTTACATTGGGACTCTTAATCCCTTAACCATGGTCTTAGCCCTAAAGTACAATCCTAACTCTTACTGTAATCCTAAATGCATTTGAATTCTTATTGGGGTCAAGAAATACCCCCATAACTCTCACAAAATAAAAGTTTTCTTAGCTTGGTGGATAACAGTTAATTAACATGGTTTCAAAAACAGATTATGCAAGCGTTTAGTTTTGGGAAAGAATATAAACTATTCCTATATTTACATTGTCACATTAGATTAACAAAATGAAACAAAACAAACGACCCAGTTGTTGGTTTTTATTTTCAGTAAAGTGGATGTAGGCCTATAGATCTTTTGAATACTGCCAGGTGACTGTAACAATGATTAAAGAAGTTTTGGCAAGCTAGTACTCATCCAAATCTGCAAGCATTCTAAAATGGAGGAAGAATTAACACCCTCCCCCGCATGGCATAGTGTTGTGTGGGGCAGGTACTTTGATGGCCTCTTAATTGGGTCAGGATGCATGGCGCCATGATGTAGGAGTTTTCAGGTGGAGCACAGGTATTTTAAGTCCAGGCTGCCCCTTTCCTCCTCCTCTTTTGCTTCGATTTGAGTGTGGCTGGATCTGGAGACAGAGTCCCAGCATAGGCCATTTGAAGGGATGTCACGCTGAGGATGCAGCAAGCTTGTTTTCTGCTGCTCCAGAGACTGGAACACGGAGCAATGGATGCAAGCTCCAGGAACAGAGATTCCACCTCAACATTAGAAGGAACTTTTTGACAGTCAGAGCTGTTCGGCAGTGGAACACACTCCCTCAGAGCGTGGTGGGGTCTCCTTCCTTGGAGGTCTTTAAACAGAGGCTGGATTGCCATCTGTCGGGGATGCTTTGATCGTGATTTCCTGCATGGCAGGGGGTTGGACTGGATGGCCCTCGTGGTCTCTTCAAACTCTACAATTCTATGATTCTATGATTCTTCTTTAAAACAACACTTGCGTATTGCTTGTGTATGAGAGTGTGTGGAGGTTTTGCTGAAGGATATGTGTTGTGTGTGTGAGAGGGTGTTGTGTGATTGTGGTAAGCAGCAGGGCTGTAGGTGGGGAGTTATGATCTCAACTGGGTGGGGGGTGGGGCTGTGGCCCCGTTGGGTCTACTGGTATTTCCTGCCACCTTCCTTCACACAGACTGGGGTTTTAGGTGTTGAATTGCAGCTGGCTTGCATCTGCACGGTCTTTTGTTACCCTCATGCTTTGAGTGTGCACAACTCATTGTTGTCCAATTCCAGGGTTTACCAGGTGGCTGGGTGGTCCTGCACAGGCCATGTTGGAATGGTGTGGCCTCTGCAGGGCTTCCTATCCCTCCCTCCTTTTATTTCACCCTTCATTTTTGTTGACATTTGTTGCCCCTGCTGTAGCCACTTAGAAGGCCTACAACCGATTGTTAGCATCGGCCTGTTTGGACCTTGTGTGGATAAGTGGGTCATGTGACCCATGACTAAACATTGGTGGGGTCTTTGTGCCTGCATAGCCTTGGCCTGTGGGCCTTTTGAGTAGGCACAAGTTTTGTTTTAAGCAGCTAAGTAAAAAGAAATATATTGCTAAGCATGGGCAGCAGTGCTTGGTGCTTGGAGGGAAGACTAATATTGAAGATTACAGAGTCTTTCGGACGTCTCAAATACACCGCAAGCAGCCTCGTCGCATTGCAAGGCTGCTGCGCTGCAGGGCGTCACTTTCAGACGACGCTCTCCCCTGCTGGTACTGTTGCGGTACCGCGGGGACATTTGAGCGTTATATTTCGCCGGTTTTTAAGCACGAAAGTTGATCGTGATTTTTTTTATTTTTTTTTTACTGGAGAGTTGTGAATTTTATTTTCAGGGACAGGTTGCCTGTCTTCCTCCCCCCCAGTTTTATTATTTGTTTATTTACAATTGAGCAGCTTACACTTAAACAACATGCTTTCTTACACTTATGTTTGCATATATAACATTTTGCATAATTTTAA
This sequence comes from Gambelia wislizenii, assembly GCA_030847615.1. Classification (NCBI taxonomy): domain Eukaryota; kingdom Metazoa; phylum Chordata; class Lepidosauria; order Squamata; family Crotaphytidae; genus Gambelia; species Gambelia wislizenii. The sequence continues at coordinate 11,627,276 of JAUMIR010000013.1, read as the reverse complement.
CAATGTAATTTCCACCAAAGAAAGACAAAATAAAGTAGAGGTTGTAACCCAAAGCTTGTCTATGACTTCCTGTTTGTATTTTGACGAGTATCAGACTTTCAGCAAAGAATTACAAACTTAAAATGACTTTGACAAATGCATGTTTGGTCACTCCTATCGGCTTTATCTCTGTTTCACTGGGAATGCTTAACTTCCTATGTCATAGCTACCCTGTAGTTCACCCTTTTCTTTCCAATATTCAAAAATTGGTTTCCACTCTTTCTTCCATACACTCTCATTCCTGTCACGCATATTCTTTGTCAATATATCTAATTCTAACATATCTATCAACCTGTTTTTCCATTCATTTAAGGTTGGGCGGTCTGTAACTCTCAACTTTCTAGCAATAACCAATCTGGCTGCAGTAATCATATAAAGGACTATTCTCCAGTAAATGTTTCTTTTTTCTTCCTCCAGCTCTTCTATTATGTTTAATAGGTACACCTTGGGGGTGAAAATGAAATCAATTTGTAAAGTCTCTTTAATTACCATATGGACCTGCCTCCAGAACGTCTTAATCTTCTCACAATGCCACCACATGTGTATTAAGGTTCCCTACCCCCCCCCCGCATTTCCAGCAGTTACTCAACACATTGACATTCATCTTATTCAATCCTAGAGGAGTGTAATACCATCTAAGAGCCATTTTGATGTAATGTTCTCTTAAATTTTGGGAAGCTGTGAATGCAAAAGATCTTTTCCTTGCATTTTCCCATTCCTCTAAGGATATGACCTCACCTATATCCAATGCCCATTTTGTCATGTATTCTTTAACATGCTCCTGTTCTGTGGCTCTTGTTAATAACAACCTATAGAATTTTGAGATGGCTTTTTTATTACTTTTCTCTAATACCAGTTTGTCTAAATCGTTATATTCTTTCTCAAACCCCTCTCTCTCTTCATATCCTCAAGAAATCTTTCCTTTAGCTGCATATATGCAAGCCAGTTTATATTATACCTTTCTTACAAAACTTCTCTGCTCTCTATTCTTAACAAGTTGTCCTCTCCTTTTTTTCCCTATATCAGAGTACTTTAGCCAATAATCCGTTTTTGTCCATCTTGACATAAAGGCTTCTTGAGTGGATATCCATAACAGAATTTTAAAATAAAAAGTCCCTTTGATTTTTTCCCCACACTCTCAGCAAACCTTTTCGTACACAATGGTTGGTAAACCCTCTATTTGCTTTTGCTTTTTCATAAAATAGGTAGCCATGCCAACCAAATCTGGTATCGTGACCCTCCAGATTCAGCAACTTCCTATTTCTTAGATTTACCCATTCCTTTATCCAAATTAAAGCTGATGCTTGATAGTAAAGCTTCAGATCTGGAAAGTCACAGCCCATTTTGGGGTGTCTTTAGTGACTTAATGTCATCATCATCATCATCATCATTATAAAAAAATCTAATACTAAAAATAAAATAATGACAGAAGGAAGGAAGAATAGAGCATTAAAAAGTTTAAAAAATAATATAGTTTTTCAAGTCCCTTCACTGGGTACACCTTAGTGGTTGTACTTAGTGGGGTAAAGGCCCCGCTAAGAGGGTGCCTGTCAAATGCCCATCCCCGACCTTTTCTTCCTCCAAGGACAAAGACAATGTCATCACTGAAGAGATTGTAGATCTCAGGCAGGCCCTTGAGCAGGCCAGGTTGCAGAAGTTAGCCAAGAGGTGAGAAAGGGGGGGCATGGATCTAGCAAGAGCAATTTAACGAAAGACATTTGGCCCGCATTGATGTTCTAGAGCAGGGTTTCTTAGACTTTTCCACTTGTGACCCCTTTTTGCCTAAGAAATTTTTACATGACCCTGGGTATATAGGTATATCATAGAATCATACAATCATAGAGTTGGAAGAGACCTCAAGGGCCATCCAGTCCAACCCCCTGCCATGCAGGAATACACAATCAAATCATTCCTGACAGATGGCCATCCAGCCTCTGTTTACAAACCTCCAAAGAAGGAGACTCCACCACACTGCAAGGCAGTCCATTCCACTGCCTAACAGCTCTTATTGTCAGGAATTTCTTCCTAATGTTTAGATGGTATCTCTTTTCCTTTAGTTTGAGTCCACTGCTCCATGTCCTAGTCTCTGAAGCAGCAGAAAACAAGCTTGCTCCATCTTCAGTACGACATCCCTTCAAATATCTCTAAGCATGGCTATCATGTTGCCTTTTAACCTTCTCTTCTCTAAACTAAACATACCCAGCTCCCTAAGCCACTCCTCATAGGGCATGGCTTCCAGACCTTTCACCATTTTGGCTGCCCTCCTCTGGACACGTTCCAGCTTCTCAGTATCCTTCCTGAATTGTGGTGCCAAGAACTGAACACAGTATTCCAGGTGCAGTCTGGATAAAGCAGAATAGTATGGCACTATTATTGCCCTTGATCTAGACACTATGCTCCTATTGATGCAGCCTAGAATTGCATTGGCTTTTTAAGCTGCTGCCTCACATTCCTGACTCATGTTCAGCTTGTGGTCCACTAAGACTCCTAGATCTCTTTCGCATGTACTGCCATCAAGCCATGTGTCACCCATCCTATATCTGTGCATTTCATTTTTACTGCCCTGCTGACTATAGGCAAAGCATGAATCATAGAGTTGGAAGAGACCATAAGGGCCATCCAGTCTAGCCCCCTGCCATGCAGGAATACACAATCAAATCATTCCCAACAGATGACCATCCAGCCTCTGTTTAAAAACCTCCAAAGAAGGAGACTCCACCACACCCTGAGGCAGTGTATCCCACTTCCAAACTGCTCTTAACTAGGTGTTCCTTTCCCTTAGTAAATGCCTCAGCAAGATAATAACTGGTCACAGGTGATGTCAACACCTCTTGACCCAGAACAGTGAACAGGCACTCAGGGTCGGGGAGACCACCAGGGTCATAGAATCATAGAATTGCAGAGTTGGAAGAGACCACGAGGGCCATCCAGTCCAACCCCCCTGCCACGCAGGTCCTTTTTGGGGAAATCCCTCTGTCAATACCAGACTCCTAGATCCCTTTTGCATGTACTGCCATCAAGCCAGGTGTCACCCATACTATATTTGTGCATGTCATTTTACTGCCCAAGTGTAGTATCCTACATTTCTCCCTGTTGAAATTCATTTTGTTTATTTTGCCCCAGCTTTCTAATCTGTTGAGGTCATTTTAAATTCTGATCCTGTCCTCTGGGGCATTAGCTATCCCTCCTAATCTGGTGTCATATGCAAACTTGATAAACATACCCTCTATTCCCTTATCCAAATAATTAATAATGATGTTGAATAACATTGGGTCTAGGAGAGAATCCTGTGGTACCTCACTGGTCACTTATCTCCAGGATGAAGAGGAGCCATTGGTGACTACCCTTTGGATTTGGCCCGTCAGCCAATTACAAATCCACCTAACAGTTGCTGCTGGAACATCAAGTCAAAGAGAGGAGAACGTAGGCACCCCCACTGCTGGATGAGATCTTGCAGGACGGGTAGAGCAAATGGGCACCCCAGCCATATCCAGTGAGTCTTCTGACTATAGCACTAACACGGGGGCCTATAACTGGCCATGGGGGCCATGGAGCCCACCATCTGTCCCTTTCACTGGCAATTGGGCCATACCCAGCTCTAGTGCTGGAGCTTTTGCTCAGGGTCCCCATGGGTGAACGTTTAATCCACAGCAAGGATACACTGTATTCTCAATGTATGCTTCCATCTTTTCACCCTGGACATATGATGGGATGTGGGTCAGGTGCCTTAATTCAACAGGGTATTATTGGAGCTGCAACATCCACTTCTCCATACTACAGTGAAATGACACCCACATTAGGTAAACATTTAGTGATGACAACCAAAGAAAAGATCCTTAAGGGGGAATACACAGATGTATTGTCTTTACTGTATAGGGAAAGAAAGAGAAGGAAGACTTAGTTGACCATGAAAAGGAGAAGCTGAAGAAACGCAGGGTAGATAAGACCTGGGTCAACTGGCTAGTGGGTTTTTTTCAATTATGCAGGGGTTATAGCACAGGTTTAGCCACAGAGGGCTTATGTTATGACCACATAGAGGTCCTTTTAACCAGGTAGTGTTTAAGATTTTCCCAGACAAGTGACAGGCAAAAAGGCACAGAGAGACCAAATTTGGTTTTCGGTCACTATCCATGTAACATTTATTTAGACACAAGACATTCAGTTAACTATCAAGAGTTCTTTTCCATTCACACACACACTCACACCACATACTCACAACGATCCTTCCCTGAACGGTGATCAGACGTCCATGAAGGCATGGATGGTCTGTTGCCGTGGTACAGGAACCATGGAAGCAAGCCAAAAATGTCCCAGCTCTTATACCTTTTCCATCTCCTTCCTTGAGAACTGCATGCTTTTCGAGCTGGCATGATCTCATGACAGTTCCTTAGACAGTTCCTTAGGCAGAGCAAGGTATGTTCTGTGTTCGCAAAGAACTCTCTCAATCTTGCCGACAGCTGGTATTGTCTATGTTATGCATGGTCAGAACTCCACTAGCAGTCCACTGGGAAGTTCTGTTTGTACCAAACTTCCACAAGCCAAACTGACAAGTAAAATTGTTCAAGTTCTGCTTGGTTAACATTTTCGCTTCATCTGCCAAGTCTTCCTTATTTCTCGGTCCAGCTTCCAAGATACACCTCTTAGCAATGCTCTGTGCAGCATCCATTTTATTTGGGTCTTTTAAGGCCTTGCTTCTCTAGGATCGACAGGAACCCATACATACACACAATCATACATGCAAGCATACTCTCACATATTCCCCCTCTTGATACTTAATTAATTCTATAATTGAGTATCATTGGCAATAATATGATAAAAAATTCAGAATCAAAAAGAAATCAATATCCTTCAATAGTCAAGAATAACCCAAAACCCAAACTATAAATGAAAAGGTTATGACAATGGTATAGATATCAAGAAAGAATAAAATCATATTCCTCAACTTTTCCATTTCATCTTCAATTGATCGATTTAAATTTTAAACTTTAACAACACATTAGCTCCCTATCATATTGCAAAATCCCCCCTTTTGCAGCCAACAAATAATCCAAAGCTAACCTTTGTTGCATTATCATTTGACTCAATTCTTCTATTTCAGATTGTAACATACAAACAATTTTCCCAGTAGCATTTATTGACTTTTCCAATCCTCATGCAAGTCCTAGTATGCCCCTGTGTTTTTCTTGAGCAATAATTCCTGGATATGCCCCCAAAGTTAATACCCCAAAGATAGATCCTGCTGCCAACTGGCTCCCCAAAGTGTCTGAATATTGGACATCAATTATAACTTCATCTGAACATGTGGGCCCCAGAGCACCAGCAGATGATGCTCGCTCATGCCTAGATTGTGGCATCTTGGACTTACATACCTGGACTGGAAAGGTCAAATATCCCACCCTGACTATAAGTTCCATAGAAGTAAAATTTATCTCTACAAAAAGATTACTTAATTTTTTTTTTAAAAAAAGTCTTTATGTTTTGCATAATCCTTCCATTTAGTGTTCCAAGTCCCCCTATGTATACCATAAAAACACATTCCTGCTGTGGTAGTTTTATATCTCATCCTCCAAAATCAAGTAGTGTCAAGTCCGTCTGGTACCATAGAAAATAATGTGGGAGGGCCCTCAGCTGTTTCTGATAATCCCAATAAAATGACATCAGGGTCTTCAATTAGAATGGACAAAAAGGGCATATACCCTACTGATTGTGGATGGGCATAAACTAATGTTACATCTTTCCCATGATATTCAAACATGCGCTCAGCATGTCACCTAATCCAATTCCCTTGTGTCTTTTCACAAAATAAAATTCCAAAAAGGACAATTGCTACCCACCACCTCTTCATTTTCGTGGATATTGCCATTTCATGTTTATCCTCTTTCCGTAATTATCCGGGAGATCTCGAACCCACTTAATATAAAAACAATCCTCTTTCCAACTAAGGTATCACTTCAAATATTTTCCTTTTATTATATATATAAAAACTGGGTATTTTCTTGCCAGCGCAAGAGCCTGTGAAATATAAACATATCTGTTAGATCCGAAAGGGGCTAGGTCCGATTTTCCTTGTGGGGGTCCTCCCATCGATTCATCTGGCATGAATTATTCCTAAAAAAAAAGAATGTAACACTTACTATTCATCAACTTTGTACAATTTTATCTGGTTACGGTGAACCCACTTTAATTTTTCTTCCTTTCTGATCAAATAACTAGTGGGTCATATTTGATCCATGACTACATATGGCCCCCTTCCACTTGGGTCTCAAAGCATGTTCCTTTGGACCCAAGTAGAGGTACAAAACTTGAGTTCCAATCTATTGATTAAAAAGCTATCATTTCCTTTTCTGTCTGAGTAGAAATTTCACTGCTGTTAATCCCAGATTCATTTCATTACCAAACATTATTTCCTATCTCATGCAAATCCTTTAATATTTGGTATTGATCTATTTTGGTTCCCTTTTCTTTAAACATTTTTATTTATTTCTTACTTTGTTTGACCAATTGGTCTACATATATATTACTTTGTTGTTTCCATTCTATTTTATTTTCCTTTTTCTTATCTTGGTGGGCTTTGATCCATGCCAATTTTACTTTGGGTAATTCTTTCATAAGAGCCCAAATTTGTTTCCATTGACTAATATGCTTTAAGTCTTTACCATCTGCATTTTTTTAAAATCTGCATTTAAAAAAAAAACAAACAAACCATTTTTAGCTCAAAACTGAATTAACCTTGTACACCCATTGTATATGTACTCACTGTCCATGATAATTACAGAGTCTTTCCCTTCCCCCTCTTGTTCTTTCAGTAAGGAAAGAACATCAACAACAGCTTGTATCTCTGCCTCTTGTTTCCCCAACCCATTGGGGATAACATCTTTTCTCTTTATTCCTATTAGGGTTATACCAAGCTCAAGCAGTAATCCTTTCACCCTTTTCCCACCAAGATCCTCCATCTGTAAAAAAAATGCCCTGGGTTTCATTCAGTGTACCAAGTAAAACAGCCCTGTCATTGCCTTCTATACTTATCACAATCATGTGGGCCCCCCATCCCTTAAAATATTTATCATCAAATCAGGTTGACTTAAGGTCTCAAAATCAATCTCCTTTTGATTCAACTTAACTATCCATTGATTAAGTTTAGTAGTACTAATAGAAGGTGCTTTGCCTTGCAGAATATATTTCAAAACCCCATGACTTGATTGTATTATAACTTTAGACAACCCTATCAAGTATTCCCATTCATCTAGCGCCCACATAATCACTGCTGTGGCTTTTTCACACTCGTTATATTTTTGTTCAGCTCCTTTTAATAATCTACTTAAATAAGCAATGGGTTAAAACTGCCCTTCAATATTCTTTTGGTATAAGCCTGCTGACATAGTTTCTCGTGTCCACCCTGGTCTAATATAAAAAGCTTTCCCCTCTCTTGGTTGCCATAATTTAATTTGCCTTTGAATCTAAAGCTTCAATAATTCCAAATTATTTTGACATTCTTTTGACCAGTTCCAGGGTTCATTTTCCCCCCAACAATTTCTACATTGGTCTGGTCAACAGAGCATACTGAGGTATATAAGATCTAACAAAACCAAAAGCACCCAACAGCATCCTCAATTTTTTTATATTTTCTGGGGGCTGGATCGCATTCAAAGATCTGATACGATTTTCCTCTATCACCCGTCCACCCCCCTGGAGGGTGATTCCTAAGTATTTTACTATAGTCTTAACCAGTTGAGCCTTTTCCAAATTCACCTTAAAGCCAGTATCCCTAATTAATTTGAGGACCCTAATAGTCCTCTCCCTGGTTTCCCCCTCAGTCTTCCCCGTCACCAAAATATCATCCACGTAGGAAATCACTGCCTCCTGATCTTCTGCACTTAAATTTTCTAACATCTGCCGCACATAATGGTGGGCTATGCTGGGTGAATTGTGGAATCCCATGGGTAACCTGGAAAATGTGTATTGTTGACCCCTAAAGGTGAAGGCAAAACGAGGTTTGCTTTCTTCCGATAAGGGCAATGCAAAAAAACCCAAAACCAAAACCAAAAACAAAACAACAACCCACAATTGGCCAGGTCTATTACAGAATAATATTGTGCTTCAGCAGACACTTTTCCCACTGTTTCCACAATATTAGCCACCGTAGGAGCCATGAGGGGTGTTCCTTGGTTTATTTTCCTAAAATCTATAACTAACCTCCAAGATTTTCCATCACTCTTTTTGACAGGCCACAATGGTGAATGATATGGACTTACAGTCTTTTCTATAATCCCTAGTTGTTCCATTGCCTCTATAGTCTCAGCTATATCCCTTTCTCGGCTTCCCGAGCAAGAGCGTATTGTTTCTGGGGTGGTACAATTTTTTCTTCAATTACAACCTCTGCATTTTTATGTTTTTCTGCATCAAATTTAGACTGAACTTGCACCCCTGGAACAATTTCTCCCGGTCCTCTTTTTGTTGTACATTTTTGACTACATACTGATAGATTTTCATCATTCTTTTAGGTTCTATGTCTTTCCTTTGTATAATGATGTCCTTATACAGATCCATCCACAATCCATATTTTGACATTGCACCCATCCCTAAAATTAACTCTTCTGTTCCCTCCTGATCAAAATAAACTCAGTTTTTATGGCCTTACCCGTAATCCATAGCTAAAATTAATTGTTTTTGTACAGGGGGTCCTGAGGCAATTTCTAATAATACTGGTCAAAGAGACTTACTGCCAGGTAGCCATAATTTGGTCATATTAACATTGGCACCTGAGTCTATTAGAGTGACATATTCTCTGCCTCTTTGCTTGGTTGCTACTGCAAATTTCCTATTATCACCAGATTTTCTAATTAATATTCCTGGCTTTATTTGTTCTGTGGCAGCAGGGCAGCCCTAACAGAGCTCCCCCTCTTCACTTGTTCCCTTCACTTCCTCCACAAAATTACTCTTTTAAAAGGGGCTGGCTTCCCCTCTTTCTTGGGTTTAATCCCTTTTGGCACCCATTTTGAGGAGAAGGTAACTTGTTTCACCCCGACTGAAAAGGGAATTTGGGCTTTCTTTATTGTCCCAACTCCTTGTTTCTTAAGGCTGGAAAATACCAATTTAAGTTTTTCCCAAGTGCACTCTGCTTTTGCTTCCCCTTGTATAGCTATAAGCATTGCTAGATGTGTTTTCTATTCTGGGTTTAGCCATTCATAGGGAGCCAAAAAGACATTATTTCTGATATGGCCCCTGAATCTACAAATCTTATTTTTGTACCTGTCCCAAAGGTCTTTTTTAGCGACTCTGCTCCCCTGTTCTAAAGCCCAATGAGTTTAAAACGAGAGCAAAGCCACCCCTACTCCATTATCTTGGGCTTTGCTTATATACGGTGTCATGCCTGGAATTTGTTTAACTAGTCTAGTTATTTCTTCCAGAGTCATATCATTTTTATCTGCTGCCTTCCATACTTTAATAGCCCACTTTATTTTCCTGCTCCCTGACTGTCCCAGAGATTCTTTTAATTTTCTCATTTTTTCCAGATAACATAGGATCATCTGAGACACAATATCTCACCAGCTTGTCCTTTTCCTGACAGCTTTTATTTTAGGATTATCATATTGACAGCCACACTCACTTGGGCCATTTTTGCTTCCTTTTCCCTGTCTCCCCTAAAAGACTGCAATCAGGACTATCAGGGCAGGTTCTTTGCCAACAACAATCATAATCATTTTCCAGGCTCTAAGAAACATGTTTTACATAAACATTATTCTTTAGTTGGGATTTGTCCTGATCATTTTTTTTTCTATATAAGGACTTATTTTAACAGCTTAACTTTTTGTTTAACTGATTTTGGGTTTTTTTCCCCCTCTCTGTCTGCTAACTCTTTAATATTTACCTCTAAGAGTTTCTTTTCTTTTCTTAGTGCATTGTTCTCATCCTCAAGCTTAATATTTTCTTGCAACCTACTAATATTATGTAGTGTTAAAACTCCATTTTTCAGTTTCCCTCATCTGTTTTTTTCCTTCAACTCATTGGGTTTTAAATAACATTGGGTTATTCCCTTTAAAGCTAAAAGTGTCATGACTTTAGTCTGTTCCCATTTTCTCTGCATTGCGAGCTTCCTGACAAAATAAAGCAACAGCTTTAAACAATTTCGCCTCACTCCTTTAAGTATCTTCCTCTAGTTGTTCCTTAAAATACTGCAAAGCCTTTTACAGGCTTCTTCCATTTTAGTGTTAGTTATTGTACTGTTAGACAAATTTATTTTCCAATCTCCTGCCTTATTGTCACAATCCTCATCCAAAGGATCCTTCAATTGAACAAAAAGGGTTCCCATAAACGGATCCAAACCTCTCCATTTCCCTTATTGTCCTTTTTCCTACCAAAAAGAGCCATATTTCCTTCTGACCCTTTATCCAGTTACTCAGTTACTCAGTTATACCCAGTCAGGGGCGTCCCCCTGTTTTCCATCCTCTGACCTTAACCCTGTCAAAAGTCCCAGAAATCTCACACTTTCCCCATCCTGTTAGTGACACCAAATATGTTATGACCACATAGAGGTCCTTTTAATCAGGTAGTGTTTAAGATTTTCCCAGACAAGTGACAGGCAAAAAGGCACAGAGAGACCAAATTTGGTTTTCGGTCGCTATCCATGTAACATTTATTTAGACATAAGACATTAAACATTCAGTTAACTGTCAAGAGCTCTTTTCCATTCGCACACACACTCACACCACATACTCACAACGATCCTTCCCTGAACGGTGATCAGACATCCATGAAGGCATGGATGGTCTGTTGCCGCGGTACAGGAACCATGAAAGCAAGCCGAAAATGTCCCAGCTCTTATACCTTTTCCATCTCCTTCCTTGAGAACTGCATGCTTTTCGAGCTGGCATGATCTCATGACAGTTCCTTAGACAGTTCCTTAGGCAGAGCAAGGTATGTTCTGTGTTCGCAAAGAACTCTCTCAATCTTGCCGACAGCTGGTATTGTCTATGTTATGCATGGTCAGCACTCCACTAGCAGTCCACTGGGAAGTTCTGTTTGTACCAAACTTCCACAAGCCAAACTGACAAGTAAAATTGTTCAAGTTCTGCTTGGTTAACATTTTCGCTTCATCTGCCAAGTCTTCCTTATTTCTCGGTCCAGCTTCCAAGATACACCTCTTAGCAATGCTCTGTGCAGCATCCATTTTATTTGGGTCTTTTAAGGCCTTGCTTCTCTAGGATCGACAGGAACCCATACATACACACAATCATACATGCAAGCATACTCTCACATTTACATGATCCAGTATATGGACATCATCTACCATGCATATGTAGATTTTATGGGACTAGCATGGTAACAATACAATGACGCATTTAGGTTGATGGCTGTTTCATATCTCTCCATGAGATGGGAACTCATTAAGTCCCAATTATGGCTGCAGGTTATGTCTCCAGCCTACCCCATTTTGGGTGAAAGGACTCAAAGTGGTCATTTGCTCCAGAATATAAAAAGTGGAACAAATACATGCCCTCAAATGGGTCAGAGTCCTCAATTTAAACTTTTGTGCTGGTAATTTTTTATTAAAGAAATTGTTTGTGCTACCCTTGTAATTTCAGACATGAATGCTCTGTGTGTGGCATGGGGCATACCTTTCAGAACCGCCCCAAGCCAAAGGGCAATTCAGTGGCAGCAGGGACCAACAAGGTTTCAAGAAGGTACCTGGAAACCCCTTTTCATCTAATAAAGGGCCCCAGCCCAAATAGATTAGAAAGCATAGGGGTCTTGTTATTCCTTTACCTCAATAGGCAAGCATCTAATTATTTATGGGAAGAGTTTCAATTTGGATTTAGGATTCCATATCATGGGGAACGATGTGCATATTTAGTGTGCAACCTAAAATCAGTGTGTGGTTTAGAACATGTGGTTAGGCAAAAGATTCAGAAGGAAGTAATAGAAGGGAGGGTAGTAGGACCTTATAGTGCTCCCCCAGTGCCCAACCTGTGAGTGTCCCCTCTGGGGATTGTACCCAAGAAAGCCCCGGGTGAATACAGGCTTATTCACCACCTGTCATACCCCAAGGGTGGCTCTCTTAATGACTTTATCCCCAGCGATGTGTGTATAGTTAGGTATATGTCATTTGATGCAACAATCAGGGAGGTTAGGCAACACGGTCCTGGTGCCAAGTTGGCAAAATGTGACATTAAGTCAGCATTTCTCCTTTTGCCAGTTCACTTTGAGGACTTTGAACTACTGGGCTTCTTGTTTGATGGACAATTTTATATGGATTGGGCCCTACCAATGAGATGCTTTGTTTCATGTTGCGCCTTTGAGAAGTTAAGTACCTTCTTAGATTGTCAGGCCATGAGTGGGTGTGTGGGTTGTACACTACCTGGATGACTTTTTATTCATTGGAAGGTATGGCACTGGTGTTTGTAGAATGCTTTTGGATGAATTTAGCACCCTTATGGAGGTTCTTGGCATTCCTTTAGCTTACAAGAAGACCAAAGGTCTGTCTCAAAGGCTGTTTATTGAGACTGACACCTTTAATAAATTATGTAGACTCCCTCTTGTAAAGGCTGAGGATATGTTACATAGGGTGGGCTATTTCCTCACTAGAAGGAAAGCCACTATTAGGGAATTTCAGGAATTAATTTCATCTGTAAGGTTGTTGCACCAGGAAGGGCCTTCCTTCAGTGATTATGTGTGTCCTGCAGCCCCATCATAGAATTCATATTTCACAAGAAATTAAGCAGGATGTTAGTATGGCATCAATATTTTTCCAGTTTCAATGGGGTTTCATTTTGGAGAGAGAAGATTAGGTTTAGAAATGCACTACAAGTTTCCTCTGATGCATCTGGCTCTCTGGCTTTTGGAGTTTACTTCAGGGGGATGATGGTGTTCTCAGACCTGGCCTCAGGACACGGTAGATGCAGGTGGCACAACTGATCTGACATTCCTGGATTTTCCCCCATTTTGGTTGCAGTCAAGATTTGGGCTGCGGAATTTACAAATTCTGCATTTCATTTCTGGCATGATAATATGGCCATGGTTCAAATGATTAATCCCTTTACTTCCAAATCACCTAGAGTCATGAGATTAGTTAGGGAATTTACATTACATTGTTTGAAGTATAATATTTTGTTCACTGTTATTCATATTTCAGGAGTTGACAATGAATTAGCCAATGCTCTCCCCCACACGCATATGGAACGCTTCAGACAACTGGCACCAGAGGCAGCTGACCAGCCAGATCCAATGCCTGTGGAGCTATGGGAGCATGGAAGGACCAGTCAGTGAGAGTAATTAGTATGTCTGTAGCCCGCAGTATGATGAGAGCATACAAGTCAGCAATTAAGGAATTTCTTACTTTCAGGGCTTCTAATGGTAAAAGATCCTCAAAAGGACATTTATTGTCAGGAAATGACATGGATGTGACCACACGATGGAGCTGTAAGCTTAGTAATGAAAGTAGTTAAGCTCCAGTGGCAGGTGTGTGTGTGAGTCAGCACTTGAGATTATGCACACTTGAGATGCCTGATGTAACAGGCATTGTTTAACTGCCTATAAAAAGGAGATGGGAATTATCTCCAATGTGGGATTGTTGTGAATGGTGGTTGGCAAAGCAGTTTGTTGGTTAGGAGAAAGATTTATGAGTATTAGAGACGGCTGTCCTATACTCTGTATATATGTTGCAAATATACTGCAAACAAAGAAATTAAAGCCCTCAAGTTGAGTGAAGGCTGGCCTTGTTGCTGTCTTTATTTGGCAAGCCAGAGCTCAAGGCAGTGTGCTGGGGTGAAGGATTGTTTTCCTTCTCAACCTGAAGTCTTTTGCAGAAATCTCTCCAGAAAACCTTCTCCTTGGCATCCTGTTGACATGGAACAACTCTGCAGGTGGTCGTGGTGGACACAGCATGTCTTTCTATGCCCCATCAAGGGTTAAGGGCCCAGTGACCATGTGGACAATGCTTGAGAAGCTGTGGGAGATATAGTTCTGCAACTGGTGAGCTGTTTTGTGTTCCTAGAGGGCTGAAGAGAAAAGTCCTGGAAAGGAGTGAGTTAAGTGTGTCTACTCACAGACTCTGCTCTTATCTGTTTGCTTTGTGAAGCTAATTGGTTTTGGCAGCCTGCCCGGACTGTTATCAGTGTGTTTTTTGCATCTGTTTAAGTCGTAGACTCAGTGCAAACATGGAAACAGCAGTCAGGTTTGAAAAGCTGTCTGAGAAGAACTATGCTTCCTGGAAAATTTACATGCAGGCTTTGCTAATAAAGCAGGATTTATGGGACTATGTAAAAAAACAACCTGACCCTACTAATGAAGATGAATTAATAGGTGACGAAAAAGCTAGAGCAACAATAGTTTTGGCTTTAGAACCGAATCAGCTGAATAATATAAGAGATAAGAGGTCAGCATTTGAAGCGTGGAAAGCTCTTGAGAATGTCAACCAACCAGCTGGAGCCTTGTCAAAAATGCCATTCAGCAGAAAGCTGTATTGTTGTAAAAAGCAGGAAGGTGAATCCGTGCTTGTGCATTTAAAAAGGATGCAGGATAATTTCACAGAGTGCAGCAAGCGTGGCATCCAAATAGAAGAAACCCAAAAAGCTTTTATACTCCTGAGTAGTCTAAACAGTGAATGGGAGTTTCTAATGTACAATCTCCAAGGAGTAGCCAAAGCTGATTAAATGTCGACCTTGTGGCATCCAGAATATTGGAAGAGGCACAGAGGAGAGACTCAGAGGAGAGCTTCAAGGGAGTGACCAGCTGGAGGAGACAACCAACCAACCAATCCACGTCCTTGTCTGAGGAAGGGAGTGCTGCTGTCTGCAGAACACAGAGATGTTTTTCCTGTGGAGAGACCAGACATTTGATAAAGAACTGTTCTAAGGTCTCTGCAGCAACGAAAGGACAGAACTCACAAAGAAAAAGAAAAGCGAAGCCCCAAGATGGGAGGGTGTTTGCTACTACTGTAGAGGGAGTTGTAAATGAGAAAAAGGACCAGTCTGTCTGGATTTAGGACAGTGGGTGTTCTCACCATATGACCCCCGATAGGGAAAAACTACAGAGCCCAAAGCCAGCACCAGTGGACACTGTGGTATTTGCAGATGGTGAATCTGGCAGTGTAGAGATTCAAGGGTCTGTATTAATCCCTGGTTTAAACAAGGTATTTCATAATGTACTGTGTGCACCAAAACTACAAAATAGCCTTGTAAGTGTGGCATCCCTAACCAGTGATGGATATGAAATCCTTTTCAAAGGAGATGAGGGGATTGTGTCCAAGGAGGGAGTAGTATGTGGTAAAGCCATAAAGAAAAATCACATTTATCAAATGGCAGCACAGGTGCAGTGTGGGAATGTAACAAATAAGCCACTGCATCATGGGTGTGCTCATTACATTCATAGAGTTATGGGTCATATAAGCTTTAAAGGTTTGAGAAACCTAGAGAAGGTTTGCCCAGAGTTCAAGTTAGAGAACTGTAAAAGCTACCTGGACTGTGCTATTTGCAAAAAGGTAAAGGTCAAGGCTTACCCTGTAGCGAAGGTGAGCAAATGCATAACCCAGAGGCCTTTTCAGGTTGTACATGCGGATTTATCAGGGCCACATCAAGTAAAGAGTATAGGGGGTAGCAGGTTTACCCTATTGATAGTAGATAGGCATACCAGATTTACCTATGTGGCAATGCTCAAAACCAAAAGTGAGGTTGCTGATATGATCAAAAAATGGGTCAATTCTGTTGACAGGGAGTTTCCCTACAAAGTTGGCACTTTTGTGACAGACTGAGGTGGGGAATTCTTAAGTAGTAATTTGCAGCAGTGGTTTGGGTGGAAAGGGATCCAACATAAAACTACAAATCCCGGATGTCCAGCTGAGGATGGTTTGCCTGAACATAGGATTGGGATGATAAACCAAATAAGGGATTGTATGTTAGAGGATTCTGGAGCGCCAGCTAATTTGTGGGGAGAAGCAACTAGAACCACTTGTCATATAACATGTAAATAGGTCATGGTGCAGTGCGATAAACCAAACACCATACTACTTGTTGTATGGAAGAGCACCAAACCTAAACTACTTAAGAGTGTTTGGACAATTTGCATCAGTGTGTACATTCCTCCTCAGTTCAGGAAAAAGGATCAGCCTAAAAGCCAAAGGACAAAATCCTGTGGCACCCCACTAGTCACTTCTCTCCAGGATGAAGAAGAGGAATTAGTGACCACCCTTTGGGTTTGGTTGGTCAACCAATTACAAATCCACCCAACAGTTGCATTGTCTAGCCCACAGGTTACTAACTTTTCTGCAAGAATATCATAGAATCATAGAATTGTAGAGTTGGAAGAGACCACGAGGGCCATCCAGTCCAACCCCCTGCCACGCAGGAAATCTTGATAAAAGCATCCCTGACAGATGGCAATCCAGCCTCTGTTTAAAGACCTCCAAGGAAGGAGACCCCACCATGCTCCGAGGGAGTGTGTTCCACTGCTGAACAGCTCTTACCACCAGAAAGTTTCTTCTAATGTTGAGATGGAATCTCTGTTCCTGGAGCTTGCATCCATTGTTCCCTGTGCCAGTCTCTGGAGCAGCAGAAAACAAGCTTGCTCCATCCTCCCCTTGTTGCCTCTTCCACCTTTTGGACCATGAAATTGTCTTCCAGGCAAGTCAGGAATTTGCTAGACCTTGAAGTTTTGGTTGAGTTAGATTTCCAGCAAATATCAGGATAGTTGAAGTCACCCATCACTACTACATCTCTTCTTTCTGTGTGTGTGGTCATCTGTTCTAGAAAGGCATCATCCAATTCCTCCATCTGACTTGGAGGGCTGTAGTAGAGTCCCACAATAACATCCCTGTTGTTTCCCTCCCCTTTAATTTTTATCCAGATGCTCTCCACCTGGCTTCTAGTATTGATGTCATGGATCTCTTCACTGGTATAAATATCCCTGATATATAATGCTATTCCTCCTGCTTTCCTGTTTGTCCTGTTCTCTTATAAAGGTTATACCCATCTATTCCTACATTCCAATCATGAGACTCATCCCACAAGGTTTCAGTAATGCCTATTATATCATTTGCTTTGTTGGGCTAGGAGTTCAAGTTCAGCTTGCTTATTAGACCATGTGTTCCCTTTACTTGCTGACTGTGCAAGTTTTTTTGCCTCCCAGTGTTGGGTCCTTGTACTGTTTGCCTTGTTCCCTCTATGACAGTTTGACTATTTTCTCCAGCCCTTTTGCCTTCCAGAATACTGTCTACCTCCCCCATGTGACTCAGTTTAAAGCCCTCCTGATCAAATGCTTGAGACTGTAGGCAAAAATGTTTCTGCCAACTGCTGTGAGATGCACCACATCTCTTGCCAGAAGT
Organism: Gambelia wislizenii; assembly: GCA_030847615.1. Classification (NCBI taxonomy): domain Eukaryota; kingdom Metazoa; phylum Chordata; class Lepidosauria; order Squamata; family Crotaphytidae; genus Gambelia; species Gambelia wislizenii. Next base: position 11,609,923 of record JAUMIR010000013.1, on the reverse strand, counting down.
CCCCCCTCGTGGAACTGCAGCCCATGATCCAAGAATCCAAATTGTTCTCAGCAACACCATATACAGAGCTAGTTGTTTACATCGGCTATTTTCCTCTCCCTTCCTGGACCATGCCCTTCAACTGGCAGAAGAGATGAGATGACAACCTGTGCATCCATTTCTTTAAGCTTCCTCCCCAGAGCCTCATAATCTCTTCTGATCTTCGGAAAGCTGTGCCTTGCAGTATCATTGGTTCCCACGTGGACCAAAAGGAAGGGGTAATGATCAGTAGGCTTGACCAGTCTTGTCAGCCTCTCTGTCACATCACGGATCTTTGCCCCAGGGAGATAACACACGTCCCGAGATATCTTGTCAGGCCCACAAACCACTGCTTTTGTACTCCTCTGCAGCAAATCTTAATAATAATTTATATATCTTTCTTATCAAATGTTTTTCTGTACATAATAATTTCTTGAATTCTGATATTTCCCCTTCATATTGACATTGTTTTAAGTCTTCTTTTGCTCTTTCTTTCAGCTGATAATAATTTAACTTTTGTATCTTTATTCCCTCCTTTTCTAATTGTTGTTTTTCTTTAAATTTCCATTTGCCTTCTCTTTTTTCTAATAGATCCCTATATTTCAACCATTGTTCTTCTCTTAACTCTGTTCTGCAAAAGGCTTCTTGTGGGGACAGCCACCCTGGTATATTTGGATTAATTCTTTTCTTATATATATTCCAAATTCTAATTAAAGATTTCCTAATACAGTTGTCCCTCCACATTCACGGGGGTTAGGGCCTTGATGCCACTGCCCTCCAGCCCCCCCTAGGAGCAGAGACGGGGCTTGGCAAGCCTCATCACTACTTCCTCCCACCCTCTCCTGCCCCCCATGAGCAGCGACGGTGCTATCCAAGCCTCGTTGCTGCTTCCTCCCACCCCTCCCGCCCCCCCAGAGCAGCGATGGGGCTCGGCAAGCCTCATTGCTACTTCCTCCCACCCTCTCCCGCCCCCCCCAGGAGCAGCAATGGGGCTTGGAAAGCCTAATTGCTGCTTTCTCCCACCCACTCCTGCCCCCCTAGGAGCAGTTTTTTTGGATGGCGGGGGGGCGCTCCCAAAACCGTGAATAGTCAAAACCGCTAATCTTAAAGCCGCAAATGTTGGAGGGGCAACTGTAATATGGTTTTTGAATTCTGCATTAATTTTCACTTTATTATATCAGAGATAGCCATGCCACCCCATTAACAACAATTAGAAAAGGAGGGAATAAAGATACAATGGTTGAATTCATGCCCCTCTAGGTCTAAATCTTGCTTATTTTCAAACACTATCCATTGCTTTAACCATGTTAGGGCTGTTGCCTCATAGTATATTTTAAATCCAGTAATCCTAAACTGCGTATCAGTCATTAATTTCCATTTAATCCTGGGCTTCTTTCCATTCCAGATGAAATCAGTTAATTCTCTTTGCCACCTTATAAGTATTTCATTTGATTTTATTATTGGTATGGTTTGAAATAAATAAATTAATCTTGGTAGCACATTCATTTTAATTACCGAGATCTTACGCAGCAGTGATAACTTTATATCTTTCCATCTTAATAAGTCCCTTCTAATTTCTTTCCATACCTTTTCATAGTTATTTGCAAATAATTGCTGCGTTTTATCTGTAATATTAATTCGCAAGTATTTGACCATCTTTACAATTTCAAAACCCGTCTTTTCTTTTAATTTTTCTTTTTCTATTTAATTCATATTTTTTGTTAATATTTTTTTTTCTGTTTATCTTGAAGCCTGCATATTTCCCAAATTCCTCTATCTGTTCAATACCTTTCATGGGGTCCTCCAACATTATAACAACATCATCCGCAAATGCTTTCAATTTAATTTCTTCCTTTTTAATTTTAATTCCCCTAATTCTACTTTCTTTTCTGATTTCTGAATTAAGAATTTCTAAAGCCATAATAAATAACAATGGAGATAGAGGGCAACCCTGTCTTGTACCGTTTTCTATTTTTATTGTTTTCATCATATTCTCATTAATAATTATTTTGGCCTCTTAATTATTAGTATAAATTGCTTGAATCCAATTGCTAAAATTTTCTCTTAATTCATTAGCATTCATTACCTCTATTAAAAACTGCCAATTTAATTTATCAAAAGCTTTTTTGGCGTCTAAAAAAATTAATGCCCCTTTAATCTTGTTGTGGTAGTTCAGATATTCAAATACATTTAATTTTTTTAAAATATTTTTATTCCAGTTCCAAACATAAAATAACACATCACTCAACTTACAAACATTTCTCTGACATATATCCATTACATTACATCCATTACATCACCATATATCAGAACAGCCTATTCATCTTGTTTTCTCTTTCCCGCATATATTTCTTCTGTTTCATACTCCCTAAACTCCACTCAAAACTCATGCACATTACTTCCTTTAGCTCTTTGCTCTCCATTTTGCTTTTTCCCATCTTATTTCCCCCCTTATTTTCTTTTATTTTTTATTTCCTTTCTTAGAATCATAGAATCATAGAATTGCAGAGTTGGAAGAGACCACGAGGGCCATCCAGTCCAACCCCCTTGCCACGCAGGAAATCTTGATCAAAGCATCCCCGACAGATGGCCATCCAGCCTCTGTTTAAAGACCTCCAAGGAAGGAGACCCCACCACGCTCCGAGGGAGTGTGTTCCACTGCCGAATAGCTCTTACTGTCAAAAAGTTCCTCCTCATGTTGAGGTGGAATCCCTGTTCCTGGAGCTTGCACCCATTGCTCCGTGTTCCAGTCTCTGGAGCAGCAGAAAACAAGCTTGCTCCATCCTCAACGTGACACCCCTTCAAATACTTAAACAGGGCTATCATATCGCCTCTTAACCGTCTTTTTCCCAGGCTAAACATACCCAGCTCCCTAAGTCTCTCCTCATAAGGCATCGTTTCCAGACCTTTCACCATTTTAGTTGCCCTTCTCTGGACACGCTCCAATTCTTATTTATCTGCTTTCTGTATTTTCTTCTTACCCCTTTTTTCTAGTTATCTATCTATCTATATATATATAATTTAACTTCCATTATATATATAATAGATAAATCTCCGGATCTTTTGGGTAATCAGTATCTAACAGTTTTGTAATTGTTTTATGAATTTTCCCCCAGTATCTTACTGCTTTTTCACATTTCCACCAAATGTGGTAGTAAGTTCCCGAAGCCTTCTGACATTTCCAACACTGGTCTGACATGTTCTTATAAATCTTGGCTATTCTTACAGGTGTTAGATACCACCTTGTCATCATTTTATATATGTTTTCCTTAATGTTACTACTCCTGGTAAAAGATAGATGTTTACCCCAAAGTCTTTCCCATTGCTCTAGTGTTATATCATAACCAAAGTCCCTCGTCCATGATATCATATACGGTTTGATAACTTCCTGTTCTTGGCTTAGATTTAATAGTACTCTATATATTTTTGATAGTATCTTTTTCCCACCTCCTTGAAGCACCTTATCGAACTCTGTGTTATTCTCGTCTATTCCCTCTAGTTTTTGATCAATCTTGAATTTCTCTAATAGCTGTCTGTAAAGAAACCAATGGCATTCTATATTCTCCCCCTGTAGATCTTCTTGAGTTTTCATTACTAATTTATTTCCTTCTTTTTTGAGTATATCCCTATATGTTAACCACTTCCCTTTATATACGTCTTCTTTTTTGAAATATGCCTCATGGTTTGAGAGCCACAGGGGTATTTTAAGCCATATTTTCCTTTTATATTTCATCCAAGTCCCTAGTAAAGCTCTTCTTAGATAGTGGTGTCTGAATTCTCCATGGACCTTTATCTTGTTATGCCATAAATAGGCATGCCACCCAAACCTTGCGTTAAAGCCTTCCAGAGTCAACAGTCTTTTTTTCCCTAATGTTACCCATTCTGTTATCCAAGATAATGCGCTCGCGTGATAATAAATTTGTAGGTCTGGTATTCAAATACATTTAAGACCATCCTCATATTCTCTTTTATTTGTCTTTTTGGTAAAAACCCATTTTGATCCTTATGTATAATAGTCTGCAATATTATTTTTAGCCTATTTGCCATTATAGTCACAAAAAATTTGTAATCTTCATTTAGGAGAGAAATTGGTGTATAATTTTCAATTAAATTCGGGTCTCTATTCTCTTTATGAATCAAAACTATATTTGACTCTTTCCAACTATTCGGGATCTGTCTGTTTTGTAAAATATCATTCATTACTTCTCGTAGAGGTTTTACCAATTCTTTTCAAATTTCTTATAGTATATGGCTGTTAGACCCATCTGGCCCTGGGGCTTTCCCTCATTTTAATTTTTTAATCACTTCTACTATCTCCTCCTCTGATATACTTTTATTTAAACGTTCCTTTTGGGTCTCTGTTAATTTCATAATTCCTTGCTTTTGAATATATTCTTTCATAGATTCTTGAGGTATCCTTTGTTTTTGATATATCATTTCAAAGTAATTTCTAATTCATTTGTTATTTCTCTATCACCCAATTTTATTTTTAAAATTCTCCTTTTTTATCTTTCTTTTCTCAGTTTATTAGCCAGCCATCTACCTGGTTTGTTAGTGTTTTCAAAGTTTCTTTGTTTCATATAATCAATTTTTTTTTCATATCTTCCATCATAACCATTTCTAATTGCTTTTGTAATAGATTTATTTCTTTAAAAACAAATTTTATCAATTGGGTTTATAATTAATTTTTTGCTCTTTTTGTTTAATTTCTTCCATTAGTTTCCCCATAGTTTCTGTTCTTTTCACCCTCCATATCTTATTCATTTTAATAAATAAACCTCTAATAACAGCTTTGCTGGCCTCCCATAGTATTTTACTTTCTACCTCTGCATTGAAATTATTCTCAAAGTATTCTTTTAATATTTTCCCCTTCAATTACAATCTCTTCTTTTCCCACTCCTTCTGTACCCTGCAGCAAGGAGTCCCCCACCCCCACGCCTCTGCTGAAGCTTTGCAGCTGCTGTTCCTTGCAGTGGTATTCTCAAGGTCCCATGCTCTGCCCCTGAAGTCTGTCCATGCTGTTCTTCCTTGTTGTCCTTGATAAGGGAGAGGGCTTCGAATCGATTCTGTAGCTGCAAGCTGCTCAAAGAATCCCTGGATTTTCTTGTTCTGTGTGTGACATTCCTCCAGCTGTCTACCTCCTGTGTCTGTGAAGTGACCCTCTCCTCCCCAGCCAGTTCCCCTCTGCAGTCCCCATCCAAGACTGTTTGTTCTGTTCTGTCCAGGAAAACCTCTTGCTCATGAATCTGTTGAAGTGTAGCTACCTGTGTCTCCAGCTGCTGGACTTTCTTCTCCAAGAGGGCTACCAACTTGCACTTGGTGCATGTGAAGTTCTCCACATCTGTAGACAAGAAGACAAACATCCCACAAGTGTTGCAGGTGACTGCATCAGCCCCCTCAGTGTCCATGGTGAGAGCTTTTAGGAAATCTAAGAACTCTTAGGTAATGCTGAGAACTCTAAGCTGTACTTTTAGGTATGCTGTATTTTTGTTTGGTTATTCAAATTCTGCAAATTCTCCTTGCCTCTGCAAGGAGTTATATAGAGCTAGGCTCCCAGCTCCACCCCCTAGTGACTCACAGATGTGACTCACAGAAGTTCCACCCCCTCAGCAACAAACACACTCTCCCAACAATTAAAAAAAAATTCAAACTCACCCACTCAAAACCCAGAAGCTGCTCTCCTTCTTCTCCCTGGCAGGAAACATATCATGGGGGACCTTGTCAAAAGCATAACTGAAATCAAGATACACTACATCTATAGCATTCCCTTAATCTATCAAGTTTATAATGCTATCAAAAAAAGAGATAAGATTAGTCTGGCATGACTTGTTTTTGAAAAATCCATGCTGACTTTTCCTTTCTAAGTGGTTACAGGCTGTCTGTTTAATGATCTGCTCTAGAATCTTTCCTAGTATGGATGTCAGGCTGACTGGGTGGTAATTATTTTGGTCTTCTCCCCCCCCCCCTTTTAAAGATATATGGTATAGAAAAAAATGGAATACCAAACTCCTGGAACAATGCTAATGTAGTTCTTATTCCCAAAGAAGGAAAGATCTACAAGAAGTAGAAAATTATAGGTCTATCTTGCCATACTTAGACTACAAAATATACACAAGTATATTTGCCAACAGACTTTAAGGAATTTTAAATGATATTATTCATCCAGATCAAAATGGATTTCTATGAGGCAGATACATCAGAAATAACATAAGGACTGTACTAAACATTATTGAATTATTTGAAAAACACAATTATAAAAATAGGAATGATATTTATGGATGCTGAAAAAGCCTTCGACAATGTCTGATGGAGCTTTATGCTGGAGTTATTAAAGAAAATGAATATGGGCCAAAGATTTCTTCTATGGATAGGTAATATTTTTAAAGACCAAAAAGCCAATCTTACAATAAATGGAGATAAAACCAATGCCTTTCCGATTAAAAAGGGGACACGGCAAGTTTGTCCTCTTTCCCTGCTGCTCCTTATAACTACTTTAGAAATTTCAAATTGAAATTTGAGAGCAAACAATAAAATTCAATGAATAAGAATTAAAGGCCACAAATATAAACTGAAATCGTTTGCAGATGATCTGGTAATCTTATAAAATCCAAAACAAAGTATTGGAGAATTGATGAAAACTTTTAAAGACTTCAGAGAGGTAGCAGGCTTCAAATTAAACAAAAACAAAACCTAAATCCTATCAAAACATTTGTCAAACCAAATGAATTGGAACTTCAAGCAATCTCTGGCTGTAAAATAGGGAAAAAATGTCTTGGACTATGGATTACAAAAAGAAATATTGATCTCTATGACAATAATTATGGCAAAATATGGAAGGAGACAAAGAGAGATCTGGAAAAATGGTCTAAATTAAAGTTATCAATGCTGGAAAAAATAGCAGCAATTAAAATGAAAGTAATTCCAAAATGTATCTATTTGAAAACATCCTGACAATAGCAACTGAAAAAACCTTTTCATATTGGCAAAGAGTAAATTCATTTGGGGAGGATAGAAACCCAGAATAAAATGGAAAATCTTAATGGATACAAAAGAAAGAGGTGGTGTTAATCTTTCCGATTTAAAGCTTTACTATTATGCCAGAACCATAATTAGGATACAAGAACAGATAAAGTTACAAGATGTAAAATTACTAAATTTAGAAGGTTTTAACCTCAGATACGGCTGGCATGCTTACATTGGACACAGTAAAGCAAAAATAAATAAATAAACAATTTAATGATCACATTATCAGATGAGCCCTATAAAAAGTATGGGAAAAAGAGAAAAAATGGTTTTACAGGAAGATACCTCTCTGGATCTCCCTGCAAGAGTCTTTCATGAACAGATGGAAAACCACAGAGAACTGGCTGGGATATTGTGATTTATTATATACATAAAGCAAAGGTGAATTCAAATTGAAACCAAAAGATGAAATTGGAGATAATCTACATTGGTTTACATATGTACAAATTAAAGAAAGATTCAAAGCTGATTTAAAAGATACAGGAGTTGAAGAAAAAGAAAATCAACTTGATAAAATAATATACAGGGGACAAATAAGAACAAAATCACTAAATTATACAAACTTTTATTAACAAGAGAGCTGGAAAAAGAAGAAATTAAAGACTCAATGATAAAACAGGCCTGGGATCTGGGATATAATCTTGAATTGGAAGCCTGGGTAAATGCCAGAAAAAAATCAAACAAATTCACAGCAAGTCAAAACTTAAAAGAAAACTACTTTAAAATAACTCAAAGATGGTATTACTCCCCAGAAAAATTAGGAAAAATCCACAAATCTGACCAAAAAAAATTGCTGGAAATGCCAAAAACAACTTGGAACTTTTTTCCATATGTGGTGGAACTGCTGCTTAATTAAAAAAATTCTGGGGGGAAATCCACATGGCAATTCAAAAAATACTAAATATTCAATTCCCTATGAAACGTGAACTATACTTGCTAAACATGACTCACATACTAAAGAAAGAAGACCAAAACAATTCTGGAAGCTAATTCTTTGTATGGTCAGAGTGGCCAGGCTAGTAATTGCTCAGAGATGGAAGACAAAGGACATACCGAGTATAGAAGACTGATGTCAGGCTCATCCATGAAGTCTGGGTATTAAGTAGACTCCATGGAGGATCCTGACATGAAGTTGGTAGAGGCTTGGGCCTGCTTCCCTTGTGTGGGCCTGTCAGCTCTTGGGCATGGGCGCCGCCCTTTTCGGCCTGGGAACACTATGCTCCAAGACAACTCAAGGTCAACCACCTGGAGGTGTCTGGGCGATAGAAACCTCCCTGCGTGCCATTCTCACGCTGCGAGGTTTTATCTGGGGATGGGGTTGTGTTGCATTCAGTTTCGGCTTTGGCCATGTTCATGACAGACGTATCCTTGCTGAATAAAGATTTCTTATTGAGTAGATGAGAGCGTGTGTTCCTGGTACATCACAGTAAACCGAAACTCACAAATCATCTTTAATCTTGGAGTTCTACCCGTGATGGCTGACGACGCGGAAATTGGAACCCAGACGGAGAAAGACCTGGCTGCAGGCAGTGGCCAGGGAGCAGACATGCTGGGGGATGGTGCTGGTGTACTGGAGGAAGATCAGAGCCGAGGAGCCCAGTGGAGGGCTGGGAGGCTGACCCTTCCCCTCAACCTTGTGGAGCTGGGAGCCAGGCAAGCCCTGGGGAGGGCCAGCCTACCCTTCTCTGAGACTCCAGTGCATAGAGCTGGGATGGCCATGGGAGCCAGTTGGCTCTGGCCAGAAGAGCGAGGTTGGGAAGAGAGCAGGTCCTGATGGTGGGACAGACCCATAACCGAGGGGTACCGGGAGCCTGGGGCGAGGGCCCCACACTCAGAACTGGAGGAGGAAGTACAGCAGCTGAAGCAGCAGATGGAGGTTATGCAGACGAGCCTCCTAGAGATCCTGCAGAGACTGCCTCAGGAACCAGCCGCCCCGGGAGGAGGCCAACCTCCACTGGACCAGCAGTTGCCAGCTCCAGCCCCAGGGGAGGTCCCCGGTGCGCCTGCTGGGGCCCTGGTCCCGCAGGCTCCTGGTCCAGCACCCCCTGGGGGAGCTGGTCTGGTCAAGCCGCAGGAAAGACCTTGGGGGCTCAAGCGACGAGACCTGAAAGCCACCATTGATGGGGACTCTGCGAAGCTGCCATGCTTCCTAACCCACATGATGGGGTTCATGTCCCAATGGGACGAAGAGTTCCAGACTGAGGCTGAGAAGGTACAGTACATCTCCAACCAACTGGAGGGAGAGGCGGCGCAATGGCTAGTGGTGCTCTACGATATGGGAGCTCCAGAGTTGGGGAACTTTTACGAGTTCATGATGGCCTTATGGGCCCAATTTGAAGACCACCTGAGGATGAGAAGGGCATGCTCAGAACTTCAGCGGCTGTGACAGGCGTCAAGGTCCGTGGTCGAATACGCCTGCGAATTCCGCCACCTGGCCAGTCAGATTCCAGACTGGACCGAAGCTACCAAGGTGCAGTATTTTCAGGATGGTCTTAATGCAGACATCCTCGAGTGGTCGTTGATTTAAGGGAACCCAGAAACCTTCTTGGGATGGGTACAGCTGGCAGGGGAGGTGGAGACCCTGAAACAGAGCGTTAAGCTGGCCTGGCAATGCCAGGGGCTTGGCAGGAAGACCATGGGGTCTGCTGGGAAGAAAGCCAAGACGAGCAGACCAGGTGGTAGCACGGCGGGGAAGTCGGAGAGGGACCAAAGGATGAGAAAAGGCTTGTGCCTGCACTGCGGGAAGACTGGACACTGCATAGCTGAGTGCCCAGAGAAACAACCGCGAGACACCCCAGCGGAGGTGAAACCCAGGAAGGCAGAGGGGAAGTCACCGGCACCCTGGACGCCATTCAAACCCAAGACCAAAGCAACGGTGCACGCCTTGATGCCAGACCAGAGGAGAGTCTTCAGAGGAACCGGGTGACAGTGGGTCCTCCTCCGATGCAGAGCCGGTGGGAAACGGCTCCAGCCCACTCTACCAAGCGCCCGAGGGCAGGCTAACCATGAAGGACACCTGAGTGCTGTGGTGAGTGGGATAAAATGCCCTTTTTTCATAAAAACCAAAATAGGGGTGGCAAATAATGGGTTCCCCCAAAAACTGATGTTAATGGTGGATTGTGGGTGTACCCATGTACTAATTCACCCCTCCTTGGTCAGTGAACTTGCAGTTAGCACCATTAAGCTTGACAAGCCGGTGTGGCTGTCTCAGATGGATGGAGGGGTGATGAAGGGGCCCCCGCAAGGCAAATGACTGGCCCAGTGCAGATGAAGATGGGGAACCATCAGGAGGAGCTCCAATTTAGAATAGCCCCAGGGTTAGTTCCTGTGGCAGTAGTGGGCTTAAACTGGCTGAAATTCCACAACCCCACCATAGACTGGGTAAAGGAGACTGTGACTTTTACAGACCCCTTGTATGTGAAAGAACATGGGGTGAGCAAGAGTTTGCTGGGGGGCCAAGCCATGAAACTGTAAAACCGCTTTGGTTCAAGGGGAAATGAAAGGGTTACCGGTGGAATATAAACAGTGGCAGTATGTGTTTGAAGAGAAGGAATGTGACATTCTGCCCCCCACAGGCCATTTGACTGTGTGACTGAAATAGTTTCTGAGACTGAGCTGCCCAAACCTAAGATATACTCTATGACCCTGGCGGAGATGGATGCTCTCTGGGAGTTCATAGACAAAAACTTGGCCCGAGGGTTCATCAGGCCTATGACATCCCCCTTGGGCCGGTGTTGTTCAGGAGCAAATCTGATGGAAATCTCAATCTCTGTATTGATTATAGATCCTTAAATGCTATCAGCCTGACAAATCAGTACCCCCTTCCCTTGATGAAAGACATCCTGGCTCATTTAGCCAAAGGAAAGATATTCACCAAACTGGACTTGTGGGAGGCATATTACAGAGTGCGAATTAGAGAAGGGTATGGGTGGAAAACTGCTTTTAACTGTCAGCTAGGGGGCTTTGAATTCTGTGTCATGCCATTTGGGCTCAGCAGAGGCCCAGGAGTTTTCCAGATCCTGATGAATGATGTACTGAGAGAGTTTTTGTACAAAGGAGTATTGGTGTATTTGGATGATGTGCTGATTTATTCTGAGGACTATACGTCCCATGTGAAGCTGGTGAAAAAGGTGCTTAGTAGATTGGGGGGATATCATTTGTATGCTAAAATGTCAAAATGTGAATTCCATTAGAGCCGCTTGGATTACTTGGGGTACCGTATCTCCAGCAGGGGGGTTGAAATGGATCCGGAGAAGGTAAAGGGGGTCCTTGCATGGGAGGCCCCCAGAACCAGGAAGCAACTTCAAAGTTTCCTAGGGTTTGCTAATTTTTACCAGTCCTTCATCCCTGACTTTGCTGAGGTGGCCATACCTTTGACTGATCTGTTGAAAACCAAAGGGGTAGGAGAGAAGAAATGAACTGGGAAAGGGAAGGCAGAAAAGCCTCCTCAAAAGATTGTGTGGACTGACCAGTGCCAAAGGGCATTTGAGAAACTGAAGAAGCTTTTCACCTCTGAACCCATCCTGAAACACCCGGACCCCTCCCTACTTTCTGTGGTCCAGGCAGATGCCTCAGATGTGGCGATGGGAGAGGTGTTGTTATAATGGGATGAAGGGGGGAGCTCAGGCCTTGTGCATATTTGTCCAAGAAATTCAATGAGACTGAGCGAAATTGACCAGTGTGTGAGAAAGAAGCGGGGCGATCAAATTGGCCTTAGAGACTCGGCGCCATCTGCTGGAAGGATCTTCCCAGCCTTTTGAGGTTTGGACAGATCATAAGAACTTGGAGGCTTTGAAAACTCCACGGTGGTTAAACCCCAAACAAATTCAGTGGGCCAGTTTCTTTTACTGGTTCAACTTCACCCTGAAGTTGCTCCTGGGAAAAAAGAATTTCTTGGCTGACGCTTTGTCCAGGCTCCCTCAACATGACAGCCAGCGAAAGGAGGTGATAGACACAGTTTTCTCCCCCTCCCATTTGGGATTGGCAGTTATCACGTGTAGCCAAGCCAAGTGTCAGGAAACCAAGACAGGCCCAACTTCAGCCCCAGACAGTGGCTTTGCTGAGAAGCCTGGCAGCCCGCCTACGGAGACCGCGACCCCCACTGTGGCACCGGCCCCATTGTCTTTAGAGCCGTCTCCTCCGGTCTCGGAGGAGGGAGTGGGTGACAGGTTCAATTGGCAGCTGCTCTATCAAAGGACCCATGGTTTCTCTCTCACCAAGTGGAGGTGGTTCTGCAGGGAGGTTTGGCTTGGAGAGGGGAACGCCTCTATGTTCTAGAGGCTATGAGAACTGTCATCCTTAAACAGTGCCATGATGTGAAGAGTGCAGGTCATTTTGGGTATGTGAAAACTCTTAACTCGGCGACAGTTTTGGTGGCCAAAAATGAGGAAGGAGGTAGAGGAGTATATGAAGGGGTGCCACATGTGTGTAATGGCTAAACGAGCCGGGGGGAAATCCAAAGGCTTGCCTACCCCTACAAAACCTTTGCCTACCCCTACAAAACCATGGGAAATCATTAGCATGGACTTCGTTGAACTGCCAGAAAGTAAGCATAAGACTGTTATTTGGGTTGTGACTGACTTGTTTTCAAAGCAAGTGCACTTTGTGGCATGCAAGAAACTACCTACCGCCGCCCAACTAGCCAAACTATTTGTTCAGCACATCTATAGGCTACATGGGGTGCCTGCTAAGATTATTTCAGATTGGGGGGCTCAATTCACCTCCCAATTCTGGAAGGTGTTCACCCAGTTGTTGGGAATTGAGTTAGGGTTGAGCAGCTCGCATCATCCTCAAACTGACGGCCAGAGTGAACACGTAAATCAACTTTTTGAACAGTACTTAAGATGTTATGTCAATTTCCAGCAGTCTGATTGGGTTGACCTTTTACCCTTTGCTGAAGTAGCATATAACAACACAATTCACTTAAGCACGGGCTTGTCTCCTTTTAAAATTGTGTCAGGACAAGACTTTAACCCTTCGCCTTTAGGTGAGGGGACCTCTAAGGACCCAATCCCAGTAACCCAGTGGAGTACCCAAGTTAAGGAGGCATGGCCTAAAGTTATTGCAGCTCTGGACTTTGCAAAAGTCCGTTACAAGGAGTATGCTGATGCAAGGAGGGACCCTACCCCACCATATGCTGTAGGGGACTTGGTGTTCTTGTCTACTAAATTCCTAAAGAGCCCACAACCTTCAAAAAAGCTGGGCCCTAAGTACATTGGACCTTTTCCTATTGTCAGGGTGATCAACCCTGTGGCTTTTGAGCTACCCTTGCCCAAACTTTATCATAACATCCATCCTGTCTTCCATTCCAGCTTGCTCAAGCCCACGTGCCCTTTGGACCGACACCATCAAGCTTCTGAGTTGCCGTCTCACCCTATCGTGGTGGATCAAGATAAACACTTTGAAATTTCTGATGTTTTGGACTTTCGGGTGCACTGGGTTTTTTTTTTTTTACAGTATTTGGTAAAATGGAAATATTTGCCTTTAGTTCATGCTGAATGGGTTAATGTTGAGCACGTCAATGCTCCACGCTTGTTACGAAAGTTCCATGCCAGCTTTCCTGATAAGCCAGGCTGATTTTTTTGGGGGGGGGTGTTCGTTGGGAGGGTGGTATGTCAGGCTCATCCCTGAAGTCTGCGTATAAAATAGGCTCCATGGAGGATCCTGACATGAAGTTGGTAGAGGCTTGGGCCTGCTTCCCTTGTGTGGGCCTGTCAGCTCTTGGGCATGGGCCAGCCCACCCTTTTCGGCCTGGGAACGCTGTTCTCCAAGACAACTCAAGGTCAGCCACCTGGAGCTGCCTGGGTGCTAGAAACCTCCCTGCGTGCCATTCTCACACTGTGAGGTTTTATCTGGGGTTGGGGGGGTGTTGCCTTCAGTTTCGGCTTTGGCCATGTTCATGACATATGTATCCTTGCTGAATAAAGATTTCTTATTGAGTAGATGAGAGCGTGTGTTCCTGGTACACCACAACTGGTTAATAAAGCTAGCAGATGTGGCCTGTATGGACAAATTGTCATTTGAATTAATGCAAAAACCTACAAAAACACAAATATGCAAATGGAATTTAGTTATGGAATATTGGAAGAAAGAGATGGGATATATTATATAAGAGACATGGAAATGTTAAAGAAACAATTTCATCTTGTTCTTTAATATTAATGTGAAGAGAGGATGTGTAAACATAGATAAAACCGTAGATGTAAATTGTATGCGAAAAATATATTAACCCAGGTGACAGCATTAATCCAAGTTTCAAAAGAGGAAAATATGTATAAGCAGGGTTCAAGACAATTTTAATTAGAAAATTTCAAGGGATACAAAGATGGTAGAGCAAGAGAAATCTATCTTTTAAGAACTGAAAGTACAATTAGGAAGTCAATATGGTAAAATACAAGCCTACAGTAAAAATATGAAATGGTTTTCTCTTTTTTTGACAGATACTTTGCTTAGATGGGAATGGAGGAGAAGGAAATAGGAAGTGTGAAGGTAAGAGGAAGTGTAAAGAGAGGAGAGTAAGGAGGAGAAGGAAGATTAGGAGGTAGAATGAAGAAGTTGTAAGAAGAGTAGAATGCAAGAAGATACAATATGAGATAGAATGGGTATAGGATGTATGTTAGGATGGAAGATAACTATAATATTTAGAAAATATTTACTATTAGTATGGTTCTTACTGGTGTTCCAAATATGCTCTTTCTTTCTATTGACATGTGTTATATTTAATTTGGGACTCATCATTGTTGGATTTTTGTTTGTTTTGCTTGTCTTGTTTTGTACATATGATTTAGTTGTTTTTTGTGATTGTCTGGTCTGATTGCTTGAAATGATTTTTTATATAAATATAAATAATAAAAAAACTTTCACACATGAAAAGCCTGCTTGAGTCTTGCTCAGGTTTCCCTACACCCATCTACCCTAGACTGCATGTATTACGAGTAAGGGGGTATGGCGTCTGCCCTCATTCTTCACCCAATGACTTGTTACCCAAATTACAGGGGGTTCATGGGAATCCACAGGTGTGCAGATATTGATATGGGGAATTTTAATTAGCTCATTATGGCAGCAAGAGGCTGGGTAACTGTGGGATCTTTTGACTTATATACTAACTGATGAGACTCACAGCCAGGAAAGAAAATAAAAATGGTTTTTATTGAAAAATAATCTGGGAAACATTCACACCAACACTCAGGCTTCAAGCACTTACACAAGGCTATCAAAGAAAGTACGAAGTACAGTTGTCCCTTTACATTCGCGGCTTTGACTTTCGCGGTTTTATGTATTCACGGAAATTCCTCCCCCCTGCTCTCCCCAACACAGCCTCTGAGCATTTAAGGAGGAAAATTTCCTGCACACATACACACATAGGGAACATCCCAGCAAGCAACCAACCACCCACACCAGCCTCTCAGGGTCTAAGGCAAAAGAAAATCACAGCCCCATGCTGTGAGCAAGCAAGCAAAGTCCCCCCTTGCCACTCCCCTCTCTGTGTCTCAACAAGCTGAATTGCTTCTTTAAAACTCACATTTCGCCCCATTTCTCCTCATGGCCCAAAGAAAAGCACAGCTGCATGCTTGCCACCCCCTCTCTGTGTCTCAACAAACTGAATTGCTTCTTTAAACTCACATTTCGAACTTTTCCTACACACATTCACACACAGGGAAGATGCCGGTGGCATTTAAGTCCCAGCAAGCAACCGACCCAGCTTCTGAGCATTTAAGGAGGAAAGCTTGTGTGCTCACAGTTTGGGACTGTGCTTTTCTTTCAGCCAGCAGGAAGCTTTCCTCCTTAAATGCTCAGAGGCTGGGTTGCTGGGAGATGCCACCCGTGCCTTCCCTGTGTGTGAATGTGTGTAGGAAAAGTTTGAAATGTGAGTTTTAAAGAAGCTGAGTTTTAAATTCAGTTTGTTGAGACACAGAGAGAGGGTGGCAAGCATGCAGCTGTGCTTTTCAATGGGCCATGAGGAAACATGGGGTGAAATGTGCGTTTTAAAGAAGCAATTCAGTTTGTTAAGACACAGAGAGGGGAGTGGCAAGGGGGGGACTTTGCTTGCGTGCTCACAGCATGGGGCTGTGATTTTCTTTCCTCCTTAAATGCTCAGAGGCTGGGTCAGTTTCCCTGTGTGTGTGTGTGTTTAGGAAGGGCTCCTCGTTAAACCCTCAGAGGCTGCTTTTATTTGCGTTTTTTTCACTTCGCGGGGCTCTTGTTCCTGTAACCCCCGCGAATGTGAAGGGATTACTATATTGGGATAGAGGAATAGAATTTGGGATGATGGGCTATACTGTACCTATCTGAAGATCAGAGCTTTGTGCTGCACAAGATACTCAAATGGTGTTCTGAGGGTCACACAGCAGACAGACAGAGTAACAGGAGAAATGAAGGCTGTGCACATGGTTACAAAGACTGACAGAGTGACGAGATGACAGAAGCTGTGCACACTGACTGTGTTTTGGGGTGATATTTATACTTGATATTCCCCCTGAAGGGGTGTTTTGAGTGGAATATAATGTTTGCTGGAGTTTCCCATAGTTAGACAATGGAAGCTTCAGTTGTGTTAACAATTACTAATGGCTGAGACATTAAGACTGATGGGTGTCTGACAACCTTCTGTTGTTCTAGGAGAGGCGTGAGGAAAACCAGTTTTGCAAAGCAAAGAATGTCTGGCCACTTTGATGGACTTAGTGAATGATTCACTTCCATGTACATCCAGGAGAATTAGGCACTGGGGAGGGTGGGGGGAGGCCACGGAGGCCTTCGCGGAGCCCTTCAAGGCTCCGTGAAGGCCCCGGGGAGGGTGGGGGGAGGCCGCGGAGGCCTTCACTGGAGCCTTGGAAGGCTCCGTGAAGGCCCCGGGGAGGGTGGGGGGAGGCGCTGGGGAGAGTGGGGGGAGGCCGCGGAGGCCTTCACGGGGCCTCGGGAGAGTCTCTGGAGGCCCCGTGATGGCCTTGGGAGGGAGTGGGGAGCCCGGGAAAAGCGAGTATGGGGCCTCCGGTGGCCCCATGGTCGCTTTAGCGGGGGAGGGGAGGGCAATCAATATTCGCGGTTTTTTGACATTCGCGGGGGTCCGTGGAACCTAACCCCCGCAAATGTGAAGGGACAACTGTAATATCTTAGCTTGCATTAATAGAAGCATAGTTTCCAAGTAAAGGGGAGTAATAGTCCCGCCGTATTCTGTGCTGGTCAGTCCTCATCTGGAGTAAGGTGCTCATTTCTGGATGCCTCATTTAAAGAAGAATATAGACAAGTTGGAGCAAGTTCAAAGAAAGGCAGTGAGGATGATAACAGGTATGTAGAACAATACATATGAGGAAATTTTGAAGGAGCTGGGTATTTTCAGCTTGGTGAAAATTGAGGGGTGACATGATCGTAGTCTTTAAGCACCTTAAGGGCTGCCACCAAGAGGAGCGTGCAGGCTTATTCCCTGCTGCCTCAGAGAATAGAACTAGGTCTAATGGTTTTAAATTACAGGAGGGTGGATTTTAATTGAACATTAGAAGAAATTTCTTGACAGTGAGAGCACTTCAGCAATGGAATGAATTGGCTAGTGAGATGGTAGGGTCTCCTTGTCTAGGGGGTCATTTACATGGCAAAATAAATCCTCAAAGAATGCGACAAGAAGCCTGATAGTTCCTACGCATTTCGAAGCAACAGCGCCCTTTTCAGAAGGAGGGGGTGCAAAAAACCCATAAGTTGCGCAGTATCAGCTTTCGCTAGTTTTCCGCACTTTTTTGATTAAGTTCGCGAAAATGCGCATAATTTATCATGGGAACTAACGATCATGTAAACTGGCATCTGCCTTTTCGAATTACTGTGAGCAGAGCTGAATCCTGATTGGTTGGAGTGACCATTCTGCTTTATTCGAATAGACTGAGGGGTTGGAGAGAAGAAATTCACCCTCCTTCTGCTTGCAGCCCACTTTGGAAAACCGAGCCATTCCTGTCTGTCTTTCGGGGGGTGGGGGGGTGGGAAGATGCTTCGCTGCTTCGCTGGTGTGTGTGTGTGGAGGTGTATGTGCTGGGAAACAGCCGATCGCATGTTCGTTCTTTTGTTTATTTGTACTTCCATTCACTTGCCTTTATTCAAGGCTTTGGAGGGAGGGAAAACAAATGAGGCAAGCCCTAGTTCTGTGGTGTGTGTTTGTGTGTGCATGCATGAAGGGGATCATGCTTTTGCTTGTTCGTGCTTTCATTGACTCCTTTCTTTATAGAAGCCTTTTGGGGCTGGGGAAGACGGGGGAGTTTGACAGATCGCTCTTTCGATGTCTTGTTTGTTTGTCCTTTTTCTTTCCTCTCATTATTTATAGTCTCCATGACCCCTTCCTTGCTCCCTCCCTGCCTCCTGCCTGGCTTTAATCATCTGGAGGCGATTCCCCCCCCCAACTTTGCCTGTGTGAATTAAGCAAAACAGAAAGTGTCTGGATCTGGCTTCATCATCCGAAAATCCCAGGCATCGTGTGATTTATGCACTCCTGATGCGAAAGGACGGTAATCCGGAATCTGGCGAACTTTTTCCTGTCATGGAACCAGGTCTTAGGTGTCTTCAAAACGAGGCTGGACAGCTCCCTGCTGGGGATGCTTTAGCTGGAGATCCTGCATTGAACAGGGGATTGGACCTGATGGCCCATGGGACCCCTTCCAAATCCATGATTCTATTATTGATTCTGAGGCCCAGAAGAGGCCTGGCACTAGTCTCCTCCCCTATGAAAAGCATGTGTGGCTCTCCAATTTAAAGTGGCCAAGTTCGTTACAAGTCGGAAGGTCTGAAGAGGACTGTCCTGGATTAAATCAGTTTCAAACTGGATTCACTCTACATCAGCCTGTAAACTAAATCCAATTTAATCCCATCTACAGCACACCCATTGAAATCTATTGTACTTATGTGAGTGCTCCCTAACAAATTCCACTCAGCTGGGGCTACAGTTGTATTTAGCCCCTTGCCACATTCTTGATTACATCATTGGAAGTATGAAATACCATTCTTGGGAGTCACTTCCTCAAATTTACTGAGATGAGGAACAGTGACAGACAAGGATATAGGCATCATTAGTAATAGCAGGCATCAGGATGTTTCACTGAGAACACACTTCTCCTATGGCTACCAGTAATTCTGGATGCTACCTGCAGCTAAAAAAACCAATGCAATTCTTGGCTACATCAATAGGAGCATAGTGTCTAGATTAAGGTAAGTAATAGTATCACTCTATTCTACTTTAGTCAGACCTCACCTGGAATAATGTGTCCAGTTCTGGGCACCACCATTCAAGATGGATATTGAGAAGCTGGAATGTGTCCAGAGGAGGGTGTCCAGGATGGTGGAAGGTCTGAAAGCCATGATGCCCTATGAGGAACAGCTTAGGGAGCTGAGTATGTTTAGCCTGGGGAAGAGAAGGCTAAGAAGTGACATGATGGTCATGTTTCAATATTTGAAGGGGTGTCATTCTGAGAATGGAGGGAACTTATTTTACGCTGCTCCAGAGACTATGGCATGGAGCAATGGGCTCAAACTACAGGAAAGGAGATTCTACCTAAACATTAGGAAGAACCTCCTGACAGTAAGAGCTGTTCAGCGGTGCAAGGCGCTGCCTGGGAGTGTGGTGGAGTCTCCTCCTTTGAAGGTTTTAAAAAAGAGGCTGGATGGCCGTCTGTTGGGGGTGCTTTGGGGTTGGACTGGATGACCCTTGTGGTCTATTCCAGCTCTGTGATTTTATGATTGTATGATTCTATGAGTCTATGATTAGTGTCTTCTTAGGGGGCTGCAGGCCACATGTAAACTTTGGATGTCTCTTGTGCAACTACCCTGCCAGTCCTGTTTCCAGCATAATCAGGCTCCTAACAGCCCAGCAAGCAGCTATTTTGGGTGTCCAGAGCCCAGTTTTGCAAGGAAACAGGGACCTTTTACTCTACAAGAATGGCTTCCTTCATGCCCTCTGCTTCTTTGCAGAATCCATTATCCCTAAAGGAAAAAAAGATATATGGCTCACCCCATGCCCCCCCCCCCATGTAGTAAAAAGAAAGAGGGTAGGGACTTTTATAAGCTGTGTATGTCCTTCCACATGAAGGGAAAGGAAACCACAGTGCAGGAGCAGCATTTTTGTGGTCACCAAGATGCCCCCTCCCAACTCCCCTGAATTTAACACCCTCAAAAAGAAAAATGTATGGGCAAAAAAAATAACTCTAGAGGAAAAATAAATAGCAATTCAACAAGCAAATGTCTATTAAGATACACACACACATTTGAAAAAGAGCTAACTTCTCACCCATCTTCCACAAATTAATTTCCCCCAACCCCTCCCGCTTGAGCTCACTATAGTGCAAACCAAATTTTCTAATAATAATAAAAATTACTAGAGGATGTAACATGATACAACGTAGGTAATCAGAGTTCTTTTTTTTAAGTCAACATCACTGGAAATGTTTTCATTTTTAAGCTTTAACAAGAAGCTCTTTAGAACTGGGATGTAGACAGAGGATTGTTTTGAATGTTCTGAAACACAACATCAACAATAGAAATTGTAAGACAAAGATGCCTACATTTTTTTTTTTTGGTAAATTGCTTATAAATGCTTGAAGGATGCTTAGGATATATATAAAAATAAATATATTTGTTTGAAACATTATTTAGTCTTTTAAGAGATTGATATGGATGCAACAAGGAGATGTAGCAAAGCATATAGAAAGAAAAAGTTGTGAAATCGAAGGCTTTCACGGCCCGCATCCATAGATTTTCCTTGGTTTTTTTCCAGGCTGTGGGGCTGTGTTCTGGAAGAGTTTATTTCTGATGTTTCACCTGCATCTGTGGCTGGCATCTTCAGAGAATGGTTGGGTAGGAGTGTGTGTGGGGTTTATATACTGTGAACCCTTGTTGGGAAGGATATGTAAATTTTTACCATACATCAAAGGAGTCACAGACAGAATAGGGAAACTGATGATGAAACACAACCAGAAATAAACCTCATTTGCCTACTTTTAATAAGTACCTCACCTTCACAGGGCTCCAGATCTGACTGCAAATGGATCAAGAGGGTAGATCACACCATCAGTACTTCTCAGACAATTGGATTGTATGCACATGTATACGCATATTTATGGTGCACACTATGATTTCTTTCACACTGCATGATTATCACCCTTTGATAGCATTTCAACTGCCATATCTTCATCCTGTGGAATCTTGGGATTTGTAGTTTCAGGTACTATTGAGAATACTCAACCAGAGAGCTCTAGTTTTTCATCAAACTCAAGTTCCAGGATTCAATAGGATGCAGCTATGGCAGTTAAAGTGGAATCAAAATGCTGCAATTGTGTAGTATGAAAAAAAACCTATGTTCCTATTACATAAAATCAAAATAGAATCAAAACTCAACACTTACAAATGAATTCCACCCAGGGACAGGGGGATTTCCAGCAGATAATGGGCTATCAACCAACCATTAGCCAAACAGACACTAATCCTCCTTGCATATCTCCACTCAGAAACTAGCCATTCAAATACACAAATTTACATATCCTCTCCAACAGGGATTCACAATATACAAATCCCAAACACACTCCTACTCAACCATTCCAGAACACGGCCTCACAGCCCAGAAAAAAAAACCAAGGAAAATCTGAAATGCCTATATTGGTCTGAATTCTATTGGTAATCCCAACTAGAGTAGATTCATTTAATGAATTAGCACCTATGTAAACCCCATTGATTCAATAGGTCTAGTCTAATTGGCCCTAATAAAAGGATTGAAACGAAAGGATTGAAACAAAACATGTGACATAAAGCAAGGATTACAAATATTAATTAAAGTAATTATAGAGAGAAACAGATAAATGACAACAAATAATATACAGACATACATGTAAAGTGCAATGATTATACAACAGACATTGTTGCACTGTAAATAACGCATAATAAATTTCTCTGCATTAGAAGCATGCTTTGGGGTATCTCTAGACCTGTACAATATTTGTTATTTCTAATCATTGGTATATGTCACTTTTTTATAAGTACATTCAAATTAATATTACACAGCTACTTAGAGAGTAGAACAACAGAAAACAAAATGAAAAAAGCAAACAAAAAATAAATTAGCCTAAACAGATTGAACACTTTAGACAATACCTAATACCTAATACATATATACACAATATAAAGACAATACTAAAATGACTTTCAGTTTCTATCTGGTTAAGAATCATCTTGTACATCTATTTACTCCCTCCCTATTCTAATACATAACTAATGTTTATTGCTCTTATTTTTATCATTATTCGTTTAGGATACTATTCCTTTAATTACTTTGTCACCCCAGCTTTCTTTAAACTATTGTATCAACTCTTTCCATTCTTTCTTGAATGTATCTGTGATTTCTAATTAAATAGGTTAATTTACCTATTTCCATATATTCTTGTAGTTTATATGTCACATGGTTTATGTTTATTTACAATATATGCAGTTTTTACAATAGTGTTTATTGGTTAGTGTTCTGTGGATGTGGTCAGCACTGTCATCCCATCTGCTCTTTGGTCACTGGCTGCACACTGTGTTCCTGCCATATAAGACCATTAGAATTTCAGGCAATTTACTATGACAATAATTTTAAGGATAAATAAAAATAGCATAGACACAGCTCTCTGGAGTTCTATTTTTTAGTTTTAGATCTAGACATGTGCCTAGCATTCAGCTCTGGTGTTATGGAAAGTATGAACTTGCTGCAGTACTTGCAGACATAATGATACCAATTCTTTTTTATTATTTTCTTTGCACTCCCATTTACTGCTGTCAGCATCCCCTGCAAGAGCTAATGAGATTTCTGAGCCTCCTCTGAGGACAAATTTCAGATGATCACAATCTCACGCCAGGCAGCTGGTATAGTTTGCATTGACTGCATCACAGACATTTTGTCTTATATTTCCCGCTAAGATCCAGGTAGCTCGGCAGAACCTGTACAGCTGAAAATGGGAGGGGGGACCCTGCATGTGCATGTTAATAGCATCATCATTAGTGTTAGACTTGTTAGCATTGCCTGATGCTCAATTCATTTGCAAACTGGGATCTTTAAAAAAGAGAGATGAGAGATATGAATGCTGTCCTCCCTCCTCCACTGAGCAATCCCTTATAAGGATGCCTACAAGTCAGTGTCAGCCCTAGACATTTTGTGCCTGAGGCAAAAAATAAGATGGCAACCCTCTCTCCCATGTACAAAAGCTGGCTCAAATTGCATTTCAGTCTTTACTTTGCACTGGTATTGGCAGTCTACATCATATCTAAAGTCTGTTGACTAGTTTAGAGCAGATCTTGAAAGAAACATGTTATCATTTTTTGTTCATAAGGACATGATGACATTGAATTTCAAAAATATCATAATGAATGGGAATGATGATGCTTTTTCATGCAACAAGCAACCTTTTATAGTTACTTTTAAGTTATACAGAGGAAAGGGCAAGCCAAATATAGGCCTCAACTACACTGATGGGAAAAGCCAGCCCACCATCAGGGTATCTGGATCTCCTGCCAAAATGAGGAAACTGCAGGTCCGGCTCCCATAAGGGGGTTTGAGGTGAGATTTCTTTGGGATTGGGGTTGGCAAGGTCACTTGATAGTTTAATTGGATGATTCATCACTGAGGTGCCCAAGAAGGAATTAGCACATACCTCCTTAATGGCTTTGTTTACTGGGGCTTCCATACAATCATAACATGGGCTTGCTTGCTAAAATATATCTAAGATGCCTTACAGGTCCTTGTGACCACTTGACCGCTTTTTGGATCACTCCAGTCAACTTGACCCCTTTGAAGTGTCCAATATTTCCAATTATGAGATGCTATGGGATGGAGGTAGTAGGGCATGCTAACAATCCTCCCAAAAATGGAACCCATGCAGCCACGTGGTTTCAATTTTTTAAATTGCATGACCAGGACATGGGTTACAAAGGAACACACACGCACTGGCTAGGAGGAATAGGGGGTGAGGTTGACATATTCCCTCAATATAAAAAAGGGTGGTAACTTCTAGCAAAAAGGTCCTAACACATGGTGATGGACGACCCTAGAGTTTCTGCTGCCTGAAGTCCAGGGGTGGCCCTTTTTTCAGTCACAAACCCAAGGGATTTCTCTTTGTTTTGCCACCACTCACTGAGTTAACCCTTTCATGTCTGGTGCAGCGAGAAGCCAGACAGGTTGTGTTAAAATATCAATAATAACCCTTTTCTCTATCCCAGAGAAGTTTAGGTAGCTGACTGAGGAAGATGCATGAGGCAAGCTTATAGAGAGAAAAGTAAATAGACTTTAATTTTAGTTCCAAGGCTCAAAGTTAACAGGAAGGAAAAGCATTCCCCCTAGGCTTCAGTTTAGGATTTACAGAGTTACACATTCAAATCAGAGCACTAAAATAAAATATAGAGAAATTACTCATGGGGCCCCTCCAGTCAAAGCTGGAGGCCATGGAGCAAAGCCTTATGGGCATTAGAGTTATGGAAATACAAATTAATATTTACAAACAAAGAAAGGAACTTTATAGAAAAAGAAATTGGCTCCTTTTTTTATATAGAAAAATTAATTCTGTCATCCCATCCCACTTAGGTGCTCAGGAGTTGGACGGCCAAGAGTTCACTATGGACTTTATCAGACGGGCTCTTAAAACCCATTCCTGTTCCATTACCCACCCACCCACCCTCCTCCCATCACTGTAACTGAATAAAAAAAATGTTCACACCCTTACCTTAATCCCAGGACAGAAACTGCTCCCCCCTCCAGCAGTCCAGGAAGGGAATGGAGCTCCCACAGAGCCCCCTCCCCTTCCTGGAGACTAAATCACGTGGGGGATTTAAAAATAAAAATTCCCCCAAACCTCAAAGAAGTGCACCAAGCACCAAAGCACCCTTAAAAAAAACAAGTAACCCAAGGAGGGAACAAAAAAGGCTGTCACTTACCTCTTTGTCCCAATCAAAGCAGGAAGTGTTTTGCAGGGACCTCCCAGGACCTTACAGGGAGCCCTGCATCGCGCAGGGAATTTTAAAGTAAAAAAACCCCCAGACATCAAAAAATTAAAGCAATCACCTAAACAGCGTTTAAAACAAACAAGTAAACAGGGGAGGGTACAAAAAAGTCTGTCACTTACCAGATGTCCAGAGTGCCACCAGAAGTGTTCTCTACTTACCTTCCAGGACCTTACAGTGGCAGGCAGCGGGGGGGGGGGATTTAAAAATAAAAATACAGGCTGACTTCTAAAAATTAAAAAAAAGGACCAAAACACTTTTAAAGCTTTAAAAGCAACATGGGGAGGGTACAGAAAAGGCTGTCACTCACCTGGATGTCCAGATCATACCTGGAAGTGTTTTAACATCGCGCCAGCATAACGGCAAAGCAGTTCACACACCCGTGATTCCGTTACAGAAACGGAACCGGAGATCTATTGACGACTTTCCCCCATGAATAAAACAAAACAGAAAGCACACGGGGTAAGAATGGGATAAGAACAGGAGAGGGGAACATCGTCTGGAAAAAAAACCTCTTTAGCGATCCTGTTCTATTTCTGTTCTGGTTTATTAAGCCTGTGGGATAAAGTCCTATGACAAGGAGAGTTCAGGGAAATGGGGGGGGGGTCCAGGAAAAAGAGGGGAGCTTCAATTGAGCAGCCCAGAGCTCCAGAGTCAGGAGCAACTGACTATACCCATGGTGCTCAGTCGATCAGCCATAGCAACATGACCGTGCCCCCTCACCCCAAAGTCGCAATGGTTTGCTTCCCTTGGTTCTGGAGAAACTGAGCTTTCTCAACTAAGGGCTCCTCTGGGAGTCGTGGGGGTCCTCTGGGCCCCTGAAAATACAGTTAAAGAATAGACTGAAGAAAACTGTTTACAGGCGTGTAATCTGTCTGCAGTTATCTCCTCATGGGGGTTCCCATCCCATGAAGGTTTCTGACAGATCCACGATTGACAGAGGGTCCTTATAGTTCAGTGAGATTTCTCTGGTAGTTATTGCAGAAATTGGGGCAGATGGCTTGTCCTCTGGTTACTCCAAAGAGGGTGGTGGCTTGGTCTGCATCTATGGGTTTGCCCTTCCACTCTGAGCTGGGACATAGCTGAGCTGTGTGGGATCTCTACCTGGAGAGATCCACTTAGTGATAGGTCCTGGGCTTAGAAAGCATGCTTATCTACATAAAACATCCTGTACATTACTAATTGCCTTTCTTCCCATTGGTGGGGATTTTGAACCCAGCCAAGACATCTATCCATGGCCTGCATATTTCTCCCTAACTGGATGGCTACCTGTTAGTGTATTTTGGAGACTTCTTGTATGAGTGTTCATACGCACTCATCATTTATAACTACAGGCTCCAGATCGGAGGCGGGGTGGGGGGCTGGTGTCTAACCAAAATGCGTCTGGCAATAGCATTTTTTGCCCTGTCATTCCTGTATGTGGCATAAATCCATGAGTTGCTTTTGTTCCTCTCAGGGACATTAGAATGATAGAATGATTTCGTCCCAATTGTGTTCTGAAGCGATGACCTGGCAATAATATTAGAAAATCCGACGGAGAATATCAATAATCTACTGGAGCAAATTAAAAAATTTGGAGACTTGGCGGGATTTAAATTGAATAAGGAAAAAACGGTGATGATTACGAAGAATTTAACAGGCAAAGAGGAAAAGCAACTAAAAGAAATATCGGGTTGCAGGATTGAAAAGAAAGTAAAATATTTAGGAATCTGGTTAAGTAAGAGAAGTATTGATTTGTACCAGAACAATTATAAAAAACTGTGGGAAGAAATTAAAGTAGACTTGAAGAAATGGGAGAAATTAGATTTATCATTATTTGGAAGGGTAAACGCGATAAAGATGAGCGTATTACCAAAATGTATGTTTATGTTCCAAAACCTACCGATTTTACAAAATGATAAAACGCTGAAACAATGGACATTTGACCTGAATAAATTCATCTGGAGAGGAAGGAAGGCCAGAATAAAATGGTCAACATTAACAGCTCACAGGGACGTCGGAGGAACTTCCTTACCTAATTTGAAATCATATTACATAGCTTGTGGCCTTTGCTGGATAACGGACTGGATTAAATTGGAAAATGAGAAAATATTGAACCTGGAAGGATATGGACTAAGATATGGGTGGCATGCCTACTTGGGATATGAGAAAACTCAAGTACATAGAGACTTTGAAAATCATATAATAAGGAGAGCCTTGCTTAGGATTTGGCGAAAGGTCAGGAACCAATTTTATTTCAAACTTCCGACCTGGATATCCCCCCACGAAGCGTTCCTGGGGAGATGGGAAACTACAAAGAGCTGGTTAAAATATAAAGACCTAATTGATTTCAAGGCATGGAAAAAAGGAGAAGGCATCCAACTATTAGCTCGAGACGATTTAGAACATAGAGGCATTGAAATGAACTGGTTTAAATACCTCCAGATAAAAAGCAGATTCTACAGTGATAAAGAGAAATATGACTTTGAAATGACCGACATGGAAATAGATAAGGTAATTTGGAATAGAGAAGATAAGAAAATAGCAAAATTTTACAAAGTATTACAAGAAAGAGAATTAGAAAATGAAAGGATTACGGAATCTATGATTAAATGGGCACAGGATTTAAGAGAAATAATAACGTTGGAAGAATGGGAGACAGCATGGAAAGACACTAATAAGTTTACCGCGTGCCTTGCACTGAAGGAAAACCACTTTAAAATAACTAATAGATGGTATTTAACACCGACGAAGATCTGTAAAATGTATAGGACTAAGAATAATCAGTGTTGGCGCTGCGGAAGAGATATTGGTACATTGTACCATATGTGGTGGGGATGTCCTAGAATACAGAGATTTTGGACAAAAATACACAAGACAATTCAAAAAATTTACAAAGTTCAATTTATTATGTCTCCAAAGCTATATTTGTTGAACATGACTTCGGAATTAGAGTCTGACTTTAAAAAACAACATTGGAGGACGCTGTTATATGCAGTGACAGCGGCAAGATTATTGGTAGCGGCAAAATGGAAAAATAAAGAAATCCCACAGACAGAAGAATGGCTAATGAAGTTAATAGAAATGCAAGAAAATGACAAATTAACATACATTCTAAATAAAGTAAATACAACCAAAATGGAGGAAGAATGGACTCCGTTTCGAGAATTTTGGAGGGAAAGATGGAATAGAAGGATAGAATAAAAGATGGAAGAGACACGGTTTACTTTTATTTGGAAGAATAATAAATATGGGGTAAAATTAAAGGAGAGGAACCGAATAAGAAAGCATAAACCACTAGATAAAAAGGAAAGAGGAGAAGAATAGGCAGTATAAACAGAACAGAAGGTCGAGAGAAAATTCAAGGGAACATGGTCAAGGGAGGGTAAGGAAAAAGAGGATAGGTATAAGGAAATCGATACAGGGGATGGAAATACGGAAGTCAGAAGGGAGGATGGAAGAATGAAATGAAATATGGGAAAGGATGAAAGTGGAAGTGGGCGGGGGATGGAAGTCAGGGAAAGAAAGGGGGAAGAAGAGAAAATGGGAGAAGGAAGATATGAGATGGAAAATGTCTGATGGGATGTAAATGAATTGAAAGAAATGGAAAGGTACGACTAAATGATTTAATGATCCAATGTATGATTGTGAAACCTTTCAAAATAAAATAATTAAAAAAAAAATTGTGTTCTGAAGCATGCATAACCTTGCACAGTGCTTCCTTTAAACTGCGATTGGCTCGCTCAATGTTCCCTGAGGTTTGTTGTTGGTATGGTATGTGAAATCTCTGCCTTATGCCTAGCACCTTGCAGAGTTCCTGGGTGATTTCCCTGGTGAAATGGGTACCCATGACACTATCTAACTCCCTCATAATTCCCCATCTGCTCCACACATTATTAAATAGAATGTGTGCAGTGGTGGCTGCAATGTTGTTCTTGCAAGGGAAGGCTTCAACCCACTTGCTAAAGGGGTCAATTATGGTTAAGCAGTACAGTTGTCCCTTTGCATTCGGGGCTTTGACACTCACGGTTTTGATTATTCGCGGTTTTCCCTCACCCACTGCCTGTCTCCTGGGTCTTCCCTTCTCTTCACAAAGGGAACAAAGAGCCAGGAAAGCACGGGGGTGAGGCAAAACTTCTTAAAACCTCTCCACTGCTGAGCTTTAGCTGCCTTTTCAGGGAGGGCAAAAGCCGAACAGACAGCCAGTTTGAGATAGAAATCTGTCTATTTGGCTTTTGCCCTCCCTGAAAAGGCAGACAAAGCTCAGCAGAGGAGCAGTTTGAGAGATTTTCCTTCACTCCCTAGGCTTCCCTGGCTCTCCTTTCTCGTGCTTTCCTGGCTCTTCATTCCCTTTGAGAGAGAAAGGAGAGCCAGGGAAGCCTAGGGAGTGAGGGAAAATCTCTCAAACTGCTCCTCTGCTGAGCTTTGGCTGCCTTTTCAGGAAGGGCGAAAGCCCAGCAGACAGCCGGTTTGAGAGATTTTCCCTCACTCCCTGGGCTTCCCTGGATCTTCACAAAGGCAAGGAAAAGCCAGGAAAGGGGGGGGGGTGAGGCAAAACCTCCTTAAACCACGGAGGGCGAAAGCCCAGCAGATAGCCGATAGCCGGTTTGAGAGATTTTCCCTCACTCCCTGGGGTGAGTTATTCACGGTTTTTTCACATTCGCGAGGGTCTGGCGGCCATAACCCCCCGAATGGGAAGGGATAACTATACTTGTACACTCAGGGAGTAGGTGGCAGTGCTCCAATGAAGTCTGTCTAGATGTGCACCTAGGGACCTTCTGTGTGTTGGTGTTGAAGCAGGGCTTTGGAACCAGAATGGTTAGCATTTATCATGGCACGGAAGAGGCAGTTCTCTGCCCATTGCTCTACCTCCTGGCACATGTTGGGGCACCAACCTGCCTCTTATACTCTCTTTAGAGTACTTTGTTTTCCAGTGTCCCTGTTTGTGGACGAACCTGTTAGACCCTGTGGTTCAGGCTGAATTGGTTCAGACTGCATAAAGAAGTGCTAGGCCTTGTTTATGGGTCAAGGAGAGGTTTCTACTCACAGTTGTAGATGGGGGGAGGGAGGGAGAATCATTCCCTGGCCTAGGAGATAAGGATGCTTTTGGATCTTTTAGCACCTGGCATGAGTAATTGTCCTGAGAAAGTTTCCCTTCATGAATTCGCTTGGGAAAGTTTTGTGTTTCATCCAACTTGCTTGTGAAATTTTAACCCATATAAGGTTAGAGCAGACCTTGGGTGGTGCCTTTTTGATGTGTGCAGCTCTGAGGGGTGTGTATAATTCTGCTTTTGCCTTTCTATATTGCTTAACCAGAATGCCTGTTTGCTTTTCTATCTCCTGTTCTTAATAAAGTAGCCTGTCTTTGTTGTATGGTTATTTTGCTGGCTTCATACTCTAGACCAACAGGCCCCCAAGCCAGGGAGGTGCTGCCAGTGTAACAGAACCAAATCACGTCTCCTCTGATCTCTACGGGAACTATGCAGTGAGGAACCCCCCCCCCGCTTGTCTATAGCCCAGATGATCCCTTCTCTTTCTTCTATTCAGTGCTATTCAACATCTTTATTAATGATTTGGAAAGGGTATGCTTATCAAGTTTGCAGATGACACCAAATTAGGAGAGGTAGCTAATACCCCCAGAGGACAGAATCAGAATCCAAAATGACCTGAACAGATTAGAAAGCTGGGCCAAAACTAACCAAATGAATTTCAACAGGGAGAAATGTAGGATACTACACTTGGGCAGTGAAAATGAAATGCACAGATATAGGATGGGTGACACCTGGCTTGATGGCAGCACATGTGAAAGGGATCTAGGAGTCTTAGTGAACCACAAACTGAACATGATTGAGCTGTGTGACGTGGCAATGTGATTCTAGGCTGCATCAATAGAAGTATAGTGTCTAGATCAAGGGAAGTAATAGTGCCACTGTATTCTGCTTTGGTCAGACATCACCTGGAATACTGTGTCCAGTTCTGGGCACCACAATTCCAGAAGGATATGAACAAGCTGGAACATGTCCACAGGAGGGCAAGGAAAATGGTGGTAAGTCTGGAAGCCATGCCCTATGAGGAGCTGGGTATGTTTAGCCTGGAGCAGAGAAGCTTAACAAGTGACATGATAGCCATGTTTAAATATTTGAAGGGATGTCATATTGAGGATGGAGCAAGCTTATTTTCTGCTGCTCCAGAGACTAGGATACGAAGCAATGGACTCAAACTACAGGAAAAGAGATCCCACCTAAACATCAGGAAGAATTTGATGCTTCGTATTGTGGTGGAGTCTCCTTCTTTGGAGGCTTTTAAACAGATCTAGTGCACTAATAATAATAATAATAATAATAATAATAATAATAATAATATTTATTTATACCCCGCACCTCTGCTAAAAACAATTGGGGCGGCTTCCAACAATTAAAACATTATAATAAAGACTAAAAACACCACCCACCCCCACCCTCCCCCATAAAAAGACATTAAATACTATAAAATTAAAACCTTCTAACTAAAAACACATTAAAACAAATATATACATAATTTTAAAAAGCCAGGAGACTGAGCTCCTGAGGCCGGGATCTAATCAGGAAAGACCTGGTGAAAGAGATCTGTCTTTAGTGCTTTTTAAAAGCTACTCAAGCTTGTCAACTGACGGATCTCATTCAGCAGGCCATTCCATAAATTGGGGGCGATTACCGAAAAGGCCCTCTGGGAGGTTGCAGACAGCCTAGATTTTTGTGGCTGAAGCAGATTCCTCCCAGAGGACCGGAGTGCGCGGGGAGGATTGTATGGGAGGAGGCGGTTCTGGAGATAAGTTGGACCCAAGCCATTTAGGGCTTTAAAGGTAATAACCAACACTTATACTGGGCCCGGAAACTGATAGGCAGCCAGTGGAGAGATTTTAATACTGGAGTTATATGATCTCTCCGAGATGTTCCTGAGACCACCCTGGCTGCCATATTTTGTACCAACTGAAGTTTCCGGACCAAGCACGAGGATAGCCCCATGTAGAGCGCATTGCAGAAATCTAGACGAGAGGTTACCAGTGCGTGCACCACAGTCTCGAGGTCCCTTACTTCCAGGAAAGGGCGCAGCTGGCGTATCAGCCGAAGCTGATAACAAGCGCTCCTGGCCGTCGCATTCACTTGACTCGTCATCTGAAGTGATGAATCAAGGAGCGCCCCCAGACTGCAAACACAGTCCTTAATGGAGAGCGTGACCCCGTCCAGGACTGGCGGTTGCAACCCAACTCCTGGTTTCGGGGCCGCTACCTTGAGCACCTCTGTTTTGTCCGGATTTAATCTCAATCTGTTTTTCCTCATCCAGCCCGTTACTGCTTTAAGACAGTCATTAAGAGGAGAGATGCCATTGGAATTCGAGGCCGATGATCGGGACAAGGAGAAATAGATCTAGGTGTCATCGGTGTAATGATAACACCCAGCCCCATAACTCTGAATAATCTCACCCAGCGGCCTCATATAGATGTTTAACAGCATCGGGGACAGGATGGCGCCCTGCGGAACACAAGTAAGCTCCTTTCTGCTGGAGCAGCTGTCCCCAAGCCGTACCCTCTGGGATCTGCCCGAGAGGAAGGACCAGAACCACTGGAGCGCAGTGCCTCTGATTCCTAACCCACTCAGGCGATCCAGGAGAATGCCATGATCTATCGTATCGAAAGCCGCTGAGAGGTCCAGAAGCACCAACAGGGACACATTACCCCTGTTGATGCTTAGATGCAGATCATCGGTCAAGGCAACCATGGCAGTCTTAACTCCAAATCCTGTCCTGAAGCCAGTTTGAAATGGGTCTAGATAATCAGTTTCATCCAAGACAACTTGGAGTTGAGGAGCAACTGCCCTCTCGATCACTTTGCTCAAGAATGGTAACAAAGAAACCGGCCTATAGTTGTTCATGTCCAGGGGGTCTAGGGAAGGTATTTTCAGGAGTGGCCTAACCGCTGCTTCCTTTAAACAGGATGGAACACACCCTTCCCTGAGGTATGCATTGATGATGTCCTTAAGGAATACCATCAAGGTACCCCCCCCCCCCCGGATGGCCAGCCATGAAGGGCAAGGATCAAGAGGGCAGGTCGTCTTCCTCACTCTACCCAGTAGCTTGTCCACATCCTTGAAACTCACAGATTGAAATTGATTCAGTAAACTTACATCAACGGAGTTGCTGGACACCTCGTCAATTGTTTCTGACAAAATGCTGGCATCTAAGTCAGCTCTTATCTGAGATATTTTATCTGCAAAGTAGTTGTTAAATGCATCACAGAAGGCTGTTGTTGGGTTAAGCAATGGGTTCTGTGCAGGTATAACCTGCGTCATCTCCCTTACCACCCTAAACAGCTCTGCTGGACGGGACTCTGCAGACGCAATATGTGCAGAGGAGAAGGATCTCTGCGCTGCACATATTGCTTCTCGATAGGACCGAAGAAAATTCCTATGTCGAGTCCTGTCAGATAAGAGTTGAGTTTTCCGCCAGTTGCGCTCTAGTCGTTGTCCAACCCGCTTCATTTTCCTAAGCTCTGAAGTACACCATGGCTTACGGTTAGAAGCGGATTGGAAAGGACGCTTGGGAGTGATCGTGTCAATAGCCTTGGTAAGATCGGTGTTCCAAGTATTAACCAAAGCTTCGACAGGGTCACCGGTGTTACCAACCATTAAACCCTCCAAGGCTTTCTGGAATCCTATTGGTTCCATTAGCCTTCAGGGGCGGACCATTCTAATGGGTCCACCACCCCTGGTGGGGTGGGAAGAGACTCTTAGTTCAGTCTTGACCAGGAAATGATCCGTCCATGACAATGCGGTGGTTTTAATAACTGCCGCCCACGGATATTCCTGTTCCGTACTAAAGACCGCATCGAGAGTATGACCCGCACCATGTGTGGGCCCAATGACCAATTGGGATAGGCCCATGTTTGTCATGGTTTCCATGAACTCCCGAGCCGCACCAGTCAGATTTGTCAAGCTGGTCTCGAGTGGAATATTAAAGTCGCCCAGAACTAAAAGTCTGGGCGACTCCAACAGCAACTCTGAGACCAGCTGTGTCAGCTCGGTTAGGGAGTCTGCTAGACAATGGGGTGGTCGGTATACTAGCATAATCCTCAAACTATCCCTGGTCCTCAGGCTAAGGTACATACACTCAAAGTGGACTGTGTTTCAGACAGGTATCCTGGTCAAGGTCAGATTGTCCTTATAAACCAGAGCCACTCTGCCCCCCGCCCACTTCCCCTCACCCGCTCACTGACAGAATACCCGGCTGGGAGGGCCTGCGCCCATGTGACAGCGCTATCCTCTCCCAGCCAGGTTTCTGTGAAGCAAGCCAGGTCAGCATCCTCATCCAAGAGAAGATCGTAAATAATATGAGTTTTATTCTTAACTGACCTGGCATTGCCGAGGAGTAAAGTAAGGTTCTGTGGAATGCTTGATATTCTCCCCAATCCATTCCGGGAAACAGGGTGAACTGAAGGTGGGATAGCTAATAAACAGCGATCCCGCCTTCTTTCGTACCATCTGTTCACTCTGTTCCGACCATACCTCCGTTTCCCCAGCACAACTCCAATTTCCGCCCCCACTCCATTCCCGGCCTCAGCTGACTCCAATTGTAGGCTTCAAGTCTTTCTGGCTGCTGGCTGGTGTTCCTGAGGGGTGTGGACCACGGCCCCTCCCGCTGCTGCCTTGCTGCCCAGGAGTCCTCAGGGCCCCACTACAGCCTCCTGGCCCGGTGGAATGGGGTGAAAGGCTGCTGCAGGCTGGAGAACCTCTGGCTTGCTGGCTGGTGTTCCTGAGAGGGTGGGAGTGGCTTAAACGCCAGCCACTCCTGGCCATGCCCCGTCCCCCTGCTGCCTCACTGCCAAGAAGTCCTCAGGGCCCCACTACAGCCTCCTGGCCCGGTGGAGTGGGGTAAAAGTCTGCTGCAGGCTGGAGAACCTCCAGGTGCATTAGAGGCTTCCCATTAGAGGTCTTATAATCATTATTGAGCCAGATGGGTAACCAAACTGTGGCTGCTTTGGCAGCCAGCCGGAGACTGTATAGATGGCTAAGGAGCAGTCCAGTGGAACTATCCTTACATGTCACATGACCCAGGTGGGTGGGGAAGGAGGGTTTGGCCCTCTCTAGAGGTCATGCAACTTGAGGGTCACACCCTGTGCTTTTGCCTTCCAGTAGATGGTTGCCCGGGGTGGTGGTTGTAGTCCAGCTTTTGGATCTGCCCTGGGGCTCAGGTATCTCACCCAGGGGAACCTGGGGAGTTAGGTCTGGGTGAGACCACCTAGCTCAGCTGATCCCGCACTAGGCATCTCCACCATCTTGCCCAAGGAATAGGCATAAATAGGTGTAGATTAAATAGTGGCCTGATTTCAACCCAATGCTTTCCATGTGGCCTCATTATTTCATGGGCTGATCATTAAAGACCAACATTTGAACAAGGCATCTCCCAAAAGGTAAAGTAAGAGATCAAATCAGGACCAGGATTAGGAAATAAAAAATGTCTTGTTTTAAATTGGGGCACTTGGAGCTTCTGCCTCAAATGCTCTGCTGAGAGCTCATCATGTGAACCATTTGTCCTTGACAAAGAGGAAAAAGAAGATATATCATCTAAGTAAAGAAGACAGACTAATACATGTATTATCTTTGCCCAAGGGAAGCTAAAGTACTGAAGGATTAACAGGGTCAAAGTTTCACAAAGAGAATTGAGAGGAGTTGGTTCAATATCAAGATTCTGGAGTACACAATCCCATGTGCTGTTATCACAAAATTTTCCTGCCTCTCTGTGGCTGATCTAAGTCACTAAAAACTATGAAGGCTTTTATCTGTTTGGGTTGATTTATCCACCTTTTTTACACCTTCAATTGTATTTTGCTGCTTTCTGCAGCATGGATGGCTGTGAATGCTGTACACTTTTTAAAAAACAGAAATGTATGTTCTTTGGTATCACTTGAGACTTTCAACTTGGTGTGGGACTGCAATACAATTGAAGATTTGGGGAAAGGGAATGGATGTTACAGCCTTATAGCCTCCTCCTTCCAATAATTCATAATTTGACTTATTAGACACTTCATGTGGTTTCAAGTAGACCAAGCAGACCAGGGCAACCACTAGAGGCTAGTGGAGGTCACTAGGGCCTACAAAGATGTCTTGGAAATTCCCCAGAATTAAATATGCTCAGGATGTGATTAAGCAACTCCCCCTTATATAGTTGTTCGGGTGGAATGTGCTAATCTTCCCTGGATGCACCTGGCAGTGAGACATACTTCAAAACAAACAGTGACCAGAACACCTATTATCCCCACTCATCCCAGTAAATGTCTTTCCTTCACACCCTTTCCCATCCACAATACAGAGGAGGCCATTAACCCATCAACTTTCTCTGGCTTTTCTCCGCAAACGAAGATTCAGGAAGGACTCATCCCGCGCTTTCTGCAAGTGTGCTGATGACTAAAAAAGGCCAATCCAAGATAAACAAGTCCGGTTGCAGAAAGCACAACAAAAGGTCTCCTTGGGTGATGTTTCCGGGTTGTGATTCTTTCTGCGTTGTCGTTTCTCTTCAAGTCTTGTTCAGTGTGAGCTCTCAAATAAGGCTGCAGCATTGTGGATAGTGCATCTCCATGCCTCCCGATGTGAGACCAGGGCGGACCATTGTTGGTGATCAATTTGGCCGAGCCTGAGATGTTGTTTCAGGGAGTCCTTGTATCTCTTTTTTGGAGGGCCCCTCTTACGCTGACCTGTGGCGAGTTCACCGTAGAGTACTATTTTGGGGAGGCGATGGTCCTCCATCCTAGAAACATGCCCTGCCCAGCGCAGCTGCGTTCTCAATATCATGGCCTCAATGCTGGTGATCCCTGCTTGTTCAAGGACAGCAACATTCGTCACTTAGTCAGTCCAGTGTATATTTAGGATTGTGCGTATAGAGTGCTGATGAAAGCTTTTGCGGAGTCGTAAGTGGCGGCGATAGGTGACCCATGTTTCAGACCCGTAAAGGAGAATAGACAGTACAATGGCTCTATACATATTGATTTTTGTGCTTCACCTCAGGTGTTGATTATTCCAGACTCTTGTGTAAAGAGTCAACTTTAATGTTCTGACTATTAGCGGCAATCAACAAAGCCAGAGTTTCTTTGTCTAACTATGGGAAACTCACTCAAGCATTTTTTCTCACTCAAAACACCCCTTAAGGGTACAATATAAATAAATATATATTACCCCAAATCATAGCCAAAAGTGTGCACAGTTCTTCATGTGCCATTACTCTGCTGTTTTGCTGGCACACCATCAGCTCCAAATCTGAGTCTTTCTTTGCTGCATGCATTTCTGCTCTCCAGACAGGTAATTATATCCCATTCTGCGAATCTATCCAAATACTTCCTCCTAATTCTTTGTGAGCATGTGTGCATGTGTGAAAGTTTCCATGATTATTGTCATGATGGAGTTCCATCATGCTGCCTTAAGGTGCAACTCCCATCATTCTGCTAGAGAACTATAACTCCCTTTGTCTGTAAATAGATTGTCTTGGCAGCATAGTATCAGGTAAGAAAAGGGTTAATGGGGAGAGTCTAAGAACCACCTTCACAGAGCTAATGAGATGACATCATTACCATAACACCATGTGACTAGACTGACCAATTACAGCTTTAAGCCCGGGAAATCTGATGAAGATTTAACTGCTTTTGTTTGAAACCAGTGTGTGAGATTTGGAGAGAGATGTGAGAAAACAAAAACTGCTATGCTGGTAGGGCAAAGCCATTCCATCTCTGGCTTGAGCTCCCAGCAGCCTGAATAACATCTCAAGGCAACAAACTGCAAGTATTTCGTAGAGATTAGGGCCTGTTTAGTTGCGTTAGGGAATTCTTTTTAATTTCTTTACTTTGTTTGAATGTAGCTAAATTAGCAACTGAATGTAACCTGAGTAATGTAATGCTTTGATCTTGATACTCTGTATTGCTATCACGCCTGCCTACCTGGCTGAGGCAGGGGAGAATCCTGTCTCATGTGAGACTGCATGACTACTTCTCTTGAATAAAGTAAACTTATTAATCTTCTTATACTGATGCTTACGACGTGCCTTGCTCTCGACTGTGCTACTGTGAGCCTCCTCTGGGGCTAGGAGGAGGGAGTTAGTTGATTCTATAGTGGCAAAGAGTGCCACTGATTATTATAGACTACGCACAACTTCCCACTGTGTTGTGCGTGAGAAAGGGGGGGTCCCAAGGGAAAAGAAACCCCTCACTTAACTCAGTGGGTGGCGGCGGCTCTACTGGATGGTTTTGGGGTCTGTAGGGAGCATCCTGGAGTGAGGATACTCAGGACTAACCCTACAGGGAGGGCTAACCTGGGGCTCCAGGGAAGTGAACCCAGGTTTAGCCTTTGACAATTATTTTCCAATAAAAACTATTTTAATTTGGCTTGGAGTTTCCTCAGTTAGTACTAGTATACACTGGTGCAAAGATCCCATAAGTTACCCAGCCTCTCATAGCCAGACTTTTGAGCTAATTAAAATTCTCAAATATAATATCATAACTCAAGGTCACAAGTGGATCCCACGAACCTCACACAATTCAGGTAACAAGAGCAGGGATAACTTGTGGTGTACGCATGTGTGTGTGTCTATGTCTCTGTATTTTAGAGCAAAAAAGATATCAAGCTGACAAGGGGGTAGATGTTCTCTAGAAACTGTCCCTTGAATCTTATTGTTGGTTCCAACTAGAATAGACTCATTAAATCAACAGGATTTACATAGTATCTACCCTTACTTGGGACAAACAGTTTGGACCAATGCCTCTACATAAGTGAGGAAATATATTTGGTGCAGAGAAGGGGAAACCTGCATTCTCAGTGTTCTGATAAGGTATGAATTAAGTTAATGTTTAGTTTTATTTGACTATTCTTTCCAAGTGATAGAACCAGAATAAGCCATCTTCAGGTCCAATCCTACTGTTAGGCAGAATGAAGCATCTGCCCCAGGTGACAGATACTAGGAGTGGAAAAGCATTTGAGGACAAAAGTATGTGTTTGCCACATAAACCACTCTGCACCTGCAAAGCTGGCCTACTGAATTTGGGAGCTGTGGCAGGTGGTGTCCTGTCATCTGTCACCGTCTATCACCACATACTACTACTACTACTAATAAAATTGATTTATACCCCGCCCCTAAAAACAATCGGGGTGGCTTCCAACAATTAAAACATTATAATAATAACTAAAAACACCCCCCACCCCCCACCCTCCCCCATAAAAAGACATTAAATACTATAAAATTAAAACCTTCTAACTAAAAACACATTAAAACAAATATATACATAATTTTAAAAAGCCAGGAGACTGAGCTCCTGAGGCCGGGATCTAATCAGAAAAGACCTGGCAAAAGAGATCCGTCTTTAGTGCTTTTTAAAAGCTACTCAAGCTTGTCAACTGACGGATCTCATTCGGCAGGCCATTCCATAAATTGGGTGCGATTACCGAAAAGGCCCTCTGGGAGGTTGCAGACAGCCTAGATTTTTGTGGCTGAAGCAGATTCCTCCCAGAGGACCAGAGTACGCGGGGAGGATTGTATGGGAGGAGGTGGTTCTGGAGATAAGTTGGACCCAAGCCATTTAGGGTTTTAAAGGTAATAACCAACACCTTATACTGGGCCCAGAAACTGACAGGCAGCCAGTGGAGAGATTTTAATACTGGAGTTATATGATCTCTCCGAGATGTTCCTGAGACCACTCTGGCTGCCATATTTTGTACCAACTGAGTTTCCGGACCAAGCACGAGGATAGCCCCATGTAGAGCGCATTGCAGAAATCTAGACGAGAGGTTACCAGCACGTGCACCACAGTCTCGAGGTCCCTTACGTCCAGGAAAGGGCGCAGCTGACGTATCATCCGAAGCTGATAACAAGCGCTCCTGGCCGTCGCATTCACTTGACTCATCATCTAAAGCGATGAATCAGGGAGCACCCCCAGACTGTGAACACAGTCCTTAACAGAGAGCGTGACCCTGTCCAGGACTGGCGGTTGCAACCCAACTCCTGGTTTCGGGGCTGCTACCTTTAACACCTCCGTTTTGTCCGGATTCAATCTCAATCTATTTTTCCTCATCTAGCCCATTACTGCTTTAAAGCAGTCATTAAGAGGAGAGATGCCATTGGAAATCGAGGCCGATGATCAGGACAAGGAGAAATAGATCTGGGTATCATCAGCGTACTGATAACACCCAGCCCCATAACTCCGAATATGGAGTTATAACTCACCCAGGGGCTTCATATAGATGGTGCCCTGCGGAACACTACAAGTAAGCTCCTTTCTGCTGGAGCAGCTGTCCCCAAGCCGCACCCTCTGGGACTTGCCCGCGAGGAAGGACCGGAACCACTGGAGCGCAGTGCCTCCGATTCCTAACCCACTCAGGCGATCCAGGAGAATGCCATGATCTATTCTATCGAAAGCTGCTGAGAGGTCCAGAAGCACCAACAGGGACACATTACCCCTGTTGATGCTTAGATGCAGATCATCAGTCAAGGCAACCATGGCAGTCTTAACTCCAAATCCTGTCCTGAAGCCAGTTTGAAATGGGTCTAGATAATCAGTTTCATCCAAGACCACTTGGAGTTGAAGAGCAACTGCCCTCTCGATCACTTTGCTCAAGAATGGTAACATAGAAACCAGCCTATAGTTGTTTATGTCCAGGGGGTCTAGGGAAGGTATTTTCAGGAGTGGCCTAACCGCTGCTTCCTTTAAACAGGATGGAACACACCCTTCCCTGAGGTATGCATTGATGATGTCCTTAAGGAATACCATCAAGGTACCCCCCCCCCGGATGGCCAGCCATGAAGGGCAAGGATCAAGAGGGCAGGTCGTCTTCCTCACTCTACCCAGTAGCTTGTCTACGTCCTTGGAACTCACAGATTGAAATTGATTCAGTAAACTTACATCAACGGAGTTGCTGGACACCTCGTCAATTGTTTCTGACAAAATGCTGGCATCTAAGTCAGCTCCTATCTGAGATATTTTATCTGCAAAGTAGTTGTTAAATGCATCACAGAAGGCTGTTGTTGGGTTAAGCAATGGGTTCTGTGCAGGTATAACCTGTGTCATCTCCCTTACCACCCTAAACAGCTCTGCTGGACGGGACTCTGCAGACGCAATACGTGCAGAGGAGAAGGATCTCTGCGCTGCACGTATTGCCTCTCGATAGGACCGAAGAAAATTCCTATGTCGAGTCCTGTCGGATAAGAGTTGAGTTTTCCGCCAGTTGCGCTCTAGTCGTTGTCCAACCCGCTTCATTTTCCTAAGCTCTGAAGTATACCATGGCTTACGGTTAGAAGCGGATTGGAAAGGACGTGTCAATAGCCTTGGTAAGATCGGTGTTCCAAGTATTAACCAAAGCTTCGACAGGGTCACCGGTGTTACCAACCATTAAACCCTCTAAGGCTTTCTGGAATCCTATTGGTTCCATTAGCCTTCAGGGGCGGACCATTCTAATGGATCCACCACCCCCGGTGGGGTGGGAAGAGACTCCTAGTTCAGTCTTGACCAGGAAATGATCCGTCCATGACAATGCGGTGGTTTTAATAACTGCCGCCCACGGATATTCCTGTTCCGTACTAAAGACCGCATCGAGAGTATGACCCGCACCATGTGTGGGCCCAATGACCAATTGGGATAGGCTCATGTTTGTCATGGTTTCCATGAACTCCCGAGCCGCACCAGTCAGATTTGTCAAGCTGATCTCGAGTGGAATATTAAAGTCGCCCAGAACTAAAAGTCTGGGCGACTCCAACAGCAACTCTGAGACCAGCTGTGTCAGCTCGGTTAGGGAGTCTGCTAGACAATGGGGTGGTCGGTATACTAGCATAATCCTCAAACTATCCCTGGTCCTCAGGCTAAGGTACATACACTCAAAGTGGACTGTGTTTCGGACAGGTATCCTGGTCAAGGTCAGATTGTCCTTATAAACCAGAGCCACTCTGCCCCCCCCGCCCACTTCCCCTCACCCGCTCACTGACAGAATACCCGGCTGGGAGGGCCTGCGCCCACGTGACAGTGCTATCCTCTCCCAGCCAGGTTTCTGTGAAGCAAGCCAGGTCAGCATCCTCATCTAAAAGAAGATCGTAAATAATGTGAGTTTTATTCTTAACCGACCTGGCATTGCTGAGGAGCAAAGTAAGGTTCTGTGGAATGGTTGGTACGCTCTCCAATCCATTCCAGGAAACAGGGTGAACTGAAGGTGGGATAGCTAATAAACAGCGATCCCGCCTTCTTTCGTACCATCTGTTCACTCTGTTCCGACCATACCTCCCTTTCCCCAGCACAACTCCAATTTCCACCCCCACTCCATTCCCGGCCTCAGCTGACTCCAATTGCTGGCTTCGAGTCCTTCTGGCTGCTGGCTGGTGTTCCTGAGGGGGTGGGAGTGGCCCAAAATGCCAGCCACTCCTGGCCACGCCCCCTCCCACTGCTACCTCACTGCCAAGAAGTCCTCAGGGCCCCACTACAGCCTCCTGGCCCAGTGGAGTGGGGTGAAAGGTTGCTGCAGGCTGGAGAACCTCTGGCTTGCTGTCAGTTTCTATAGATGGGAAGAATGGGGAACCATTTTAACTTTAATCTTAGGCAACAAAATATCTTGGCCAGCTCTGCTGGACCAAACACAGTAATATACTATGGCTGCCCTAATATACTATGGCTGCCCTTCCAGTTCATAATTATTCATGGACAGGCATGAGGCATGTCAAGGACATAAGATGAATAAGATGAATCATGATAAAGATTAATCATTTTAATAATTCTATCTTCATTTGTAACCAATGTTATACAAAATTTTACTTTCAAGCAGTCTCTTCTCTCAAGCTGGATGAAGAAAAAAAGGGGGTGTCAGAAGAAAGAAGAAAAGGAAAAAAATAAAATCCCAATGTTGTGTTCACACAGAGAGATAAACCCTGACTTGTTCTTACCACCTCAGTTTCACGTGACTGGTAAATAAAGTAGGCTATACAAAGTAGAGCTAACCTCTAATTTTTCCAAACACATTTTTGAGATAAAATGGAATTTATCTTTTGCTCATATCCGTAGAAAAAGGTCACTTTGCAAAGAGTTATCAAATTATTGTCCAACACATTGAAGGGATGACAACTGCCACCCCCTGACACACACACACAACCCCAGAATTACACTGGGGCACCCCATTCTCTAGCTATGCAAACTGAGACCCCCATAAGCAACCAGGTTCTGGCTGGCACTATTCATGTACCCCCTCACCACTTTCCTTTTTAAAAAAAGAATCCCTATATACCTGTTTTGTTGTTATGTGCCTTCAAGTTGACCCTGACTTATGGCAATCCTATCATGGGGTTTTCTGTGCAAGATTTGTTCAGAGGAGGTTTGCCATTGCTCTTCTCTGAAGCTGAGGGAGTGTGGTTTGCCCAAGGTCACCCACTTAATTTCCATGGCTGAGTGGAGAGCTGAACCCTGATCTCCCAGAGCCCTACCACATAGCTGTATGCTGCTTTAATATTAGTCCTCAATGGCACTAGAATGAAACTAACACCTAAATTTGCCAGGGGAACCCCTGAGAGCAGAAATGGGTATTTATTTTTTAGCCTTGGGGGCTGGAATTTCAATTTAGGAAGGGACTCAGGACCAGCTGTGGTGGTGCTAAGGGGCAAAGCAAAATGGGTCAGGAATATGTTACCCTAAGGAGGGGGGAATGTTGGAGTCCCACCTGTTATTCCAATGTCTCATTTGAAATCTGGGGCAATTATTAGCTCAAAAGGAGGCCTGTGAGAGGGGAATACATTTGGGAATCTTTTCACTTATGTATACCAGTACTAACTGCAAAGAACTCCATGTTAAAGTGAAATAAAGCATTTTAGTACAGGGTGTATGCTAACTTCAACAGATTAGAAACCTGGGCCAATACTAACAAAATGAATTTCAACAGGGAGAAATGTAGGATACTACACTTGGGCAGTAAAAATGAAATGCACAGATATAGGTTGGGTGACACATGGCTTGAGAGCAGTATATGCGAAAAGGATCTAGGAGTCTTAGCGGACCACAAGCTGCACATGAGTCAACAGTGTGATGCAGCAGCTAAAAAACCCAATGTGATTCTAGGCTGCATCAATAGGAGTAGAGTGTCTACATCAAGGGAAGCAATGGTGCCACTCTATTCTGCTTTGGTCAGGCCTCACCTGGAATACTGTGTCCAGTTCTGGGCACCACAATTCAGGAAGGATATTGAGAAGCTGGAACCTGTCCAGAGGAGGGCGACCAGGATTGTGGGAGGTCTGGAAGCTATGCCCTATGAGCAGAGGCTTAGAGAGCTGGGCATGTTTAGCCTGGAGAAGAGAAGGTTGAGAGGGGACATGATAGCCATGTTTAAATATTTGAAGGGATGTCATATTGAAGATGGAGCAAGCGTGTTTTCTGCTGCTCCAGAGACTAGGACACGGAGCAATGGACTAAAAAAAGAGATTAAGATGAAAAAACATTAAGATGAAGTTCCTGTTAGAGCTGTTTGGAAATGAAATGCACTGCCTGGGAGTGTGGTGGAGTATCCTTCTTTAGATGTTTTTAAACAGAGCCTGAATGGCCTTCTGTTTGGAATGCTTTGCTTGTGTATTCCTGC
Organism: Gambelia wislizenii; assembly: GCA_030847615.1. Lineage (NCBI taxonomy): Eukaryota > Metazoa > Chordata > Lepidosauria > Squamata > Crotaphytidae > Gambelia > Gambelia wislizenii. The sequence continues at coordinate 11,565,314 of JAUMIR010000013.1, read as the reverse complement.
ATGGCAGGGGTTTGGACTGGATGCCCCTTGTGATATCTTCCAACTCTATGATTCTAGGTGCAAAGAACAAAATAAGAAAAGGAAAAGAGAATATGAATATAAAAATTATATTGTGGAATGCAAAATGATTAAACTTCCCACAGAAATGTAAAAAGGTATTTCATTTTTGGACAAAAATATTATATTATCTGTTTACAGGAAATCCATATTAAGAACAAAGATACAAAACTTATTAAGAACTTGAAGTGAAGAAAATAATTTGTTGATTCTACAAATAAAGGAAGAAAGGAGCAGTTATATACATAAACAAATAAACACAGAAGAAATATTCAAAGACACAAATGGCTACTACATAGGATTAGAAATTATTATACAACAGAAGGCATTATGGTTGCAGTTGCACAGTGGTTAAATGCCAGTACTGTGAGTTTAATCCTACAGGGCTCCAAGGTTGACTCAGACTTCCAGCCTTTCATAGGCTGGTAAAATGAGTATCCTGCTTGTGGGGGCAATTAGCTAACACATTGTAAACTTCTTAGAAAGTGCCTAGCACTATAAAGCAGTGTAGATGTATGTGCTATTGCTAAACAATTTGTAAGCCACTCAAAGAGCATTTGTGACTGAAGAGCAGGGTATAAATACTCTAATAAAAAAAAAATAAAGACATGAAAGCAGTGGTGGTAGGGATTTACATTTCCTTGGAAAATAAGGATTTGATTGTATGTTCCTGCATGGTTGGACTGGATGGCTCTTGGGATCTCTTCCAACTCTATGATTCTATACTCTTATTGAATTGTAATTACAAGAACATAATATTGATGGGGGACTGGAATGGTATGATAGAGCCTTCAATTGACTGAACATGGGGGGGGGAATCAAAAAGAATCAAGGTAAACTACTGAAGGCTTTTACTAACTTAATGGAAGATTTAACCCTCTCAGATGTATGGAGACACCTATACAGTATAATAAAGAGAAAGAATACACGTTTTATTCAGATAGACACAAATCATCCAGAATAGATATGTTTTTGGCTTCAAAATCTATGCTTTAACACATTTTTTTAAAAATGGAGGTTATGCCCAGGAACAGATCTGTGATGTAATGCTTGCCAAGCTGCCCTCAACACTCAGCACTGGCTGCCTGTCATTGCCACCCTAGTCCAGGTGCCCCTTTATTGATCCCTTCTCTGGACTGGGGCCGGATTCTCCAGGTGACCCTTTCTGTGGATAGATTTTTTTCACTTGTGTGTATTCTTTTGGTTAGTGTGACCTTTTCCTTTTATGATGAGGAAAATAAAGCAATATAAGTCTGTGGCACAGTTAACAAACCTATTTGGTTTATTGCATCAAACAGGTTACAACTTCAGAACTGTATATATAACTCTGTATCTAGTTCTTTCACTTAGTTCTCCTTAGTGTTTCCTTTTAGTGACAGACTATCTTTAAACATACACTTTATCTCTTCTGTCCCTTAACTCCTTCACACAACTTTCTTTCATACAGTGCACTCCTAATCACTCTCATACATCTGACTCATCCAACTGCTTTCTATCACTGACACTCTCAACTGACATCCTTACATCTCACTCTCACAGAGTCCCTTCCCATCACAGCTCCCTGTGCTGGGATTGGCTCCCTCTCATGCATGCTCTCAAACCTAGTTTTTCACAATATCTGATCATAATCCCTTGATCCTCACATTAAATGTGGCAGGGGGTTGGACTGGATGGCCCTCGTGGTCTCTTCCAACTCTACAATTCTATGATTCTATGAAATAATAACAAATGCACATATAATTTGAAAGATGAATTGCTGCAAGATCCTACAATTATTAGAATGGAAAAAATGCATTCAGGGTTTTTTTTTTTAGGAGAACATGAATAAAGGCACAAATCTAACTATAGTGTAGGTGTCCTCACAATAGCACAATAGCAAGTGCCTGAGGAGCAACAGGGTAGGGATGCAGGAACAACAGAATGAGGGGTACTAGTACATCACCAATTCTCTGTACTACATGCAAGAGAATTCAATAGCCAGTCCAGAGGTCAATTAACAATTGTCCATACAAGATGCCTGGGACACCAATAGCTAGTCCAGAGATCAATAGAGTCAGGTTCAAGGTCCAAGGTCTAGGTACTTGGTCAGCAAGGGGTTAGTGCAACAGTCCAGAAGTCAGTCTAAAGCCAAGGCAAAGCAGGAACATAGAAAAGTGCAACTCTTCATAGGGCATGGCTTCCAGACCTCTCACTATCCTGGTCGCTCTCCTCTGGACACGTTCCAGCTTCTCAGTATCCTTCCTGAATTGTGGTGCCCAGAATTGGACACAGGATTCCAGGTGCAGTCTGACCAAAGCAGAATAGATTGGCACTGTTACTTCCCTTGATCTAGCCACTATACTCCTATTGATGCAGTCTTGAATCACACTACCTTTTTAGCTGCCGCATCACACTGCTGGCTCATGTTTAGTTTGAGTGATTTCTCTTGGCATGAAGCGAGCTGCATAACCTAGCACTGTGGTGATGCCTGACTCTCTGTACATGCTCAGGAGGATCTAACAGTGCACCATTACAGAGTTTGCTTGACTTTCTCCAGGGCTTGAATCTGAGTCAATTTTACCTCAGTGATGTCAGCACCCTCATCTCCAATTCACAAACCACCACCTGTTCTTACAATAATACCCTGAGGGGGAAAGCGCTGTGCCCAGTTGACGTTGTGACCACCAGTGCTCACCTTACTGTGGCCCTGCTACTGAATAAAACCAACTGCTTTGTCTTTTCTTCTCTGTGTTTTTCTCCCTTTATTAAACTATTACTATTATTATTATAGTCTATTATTATTGTTAGTATTCTCAGTAAATTATGCTGTTAACCGGATTATTACTAAGTATTATGTGTTATTAGCCTGATCTGGTTTTAGTTTATACTGTTCATTATTATGGAGTCCTTATATGTGTGTATGTATGTATAGATAGATAGATAGATAGATTTTCTTTTTTTATTATTTATATGTGTGTATATGATGCTTACTCCCAGCAACAAGATGCACACCCTCTCTCCTTTTATATTATTTTTATTTTATTACGGTATTATATATTTATAGCTTTGTTAAGGTCTATCTGGGTAACAAATAATGGAAGCTCAAAAGTCCAGGTTTAACTCAGATGACTTTTATTGTTACCAACGACACAGGGGGATCATTCCTGCCAAACTGTGCCAAAGAATTAAAGGCACACAGGCTTTTTATTACAGAGAAACAAAACTAAGGCACTGCACATGTGTATTATAATGGTCACCAGACAGATTTCATTTTTAGAAAACCTTTTGGAACAGAAATCATTTCTCAGCTCTATGTGTTCCAGGCTTGCTATTTTTTTTTTTTTTAACAAATCTCTTTATTCAATTTTAAAAAAGGAAAACATACAAAAGAAAGTAACAGTAAAAAAGTGAACAAACATATAGTCAAACAAGACTCCATCTACACATATATACATCTCATATGTCCCATACTATAAAATAACACAAAACCAAAATATAGCAGTCCAACACTCTTCCATTCTCTCCTCTATACATATTCTTTTTCCTTTACATCCGTTCTAATTCTCTCCCATTCTCCGTACTTCCTCATCCCTTCTTCGTCCATCTTGCTTTTTGTCTTCTTACATACCCCTTTTTTTCCATTTACTTATCTTCATTTTCTGTTTTCTGATTATCACCCTTTATCTCTTTTTTCCCTCTATCTCTTTTTCTCTCTCTTTTTTTTGGATCAATGTTCTATATCCTATAAATTATCTTCTACCGAGAATGATCTTTTTATATAGTAGCTTCTTTTCCCCACTTGTTCTCCCATAGTGGATTCAATATCTCCCAAGTCTCTTAGTGTTCTATTTTCATCTACTAACACTGATAGTTTTTCCATCTCGTACATATCTAGGAGCTTCAATAACCACTCCTCTACGGTTGGTATTTCTTGTTTTTTCCAATATTTTGCAAAGACTATTCTTGCTGCTGTCATCATATAAGATAATAATCTCCAATATTTTCTCTGAGTTTGAATATCTATCTTCTCAAACATATTTAAGAGATAAATCTCTGGGGCAAAGGGGTAATCTGTGTCTAATACTCTTGTGATTTTTTTGTGAATTTTTTCCCAATATCTCTTAGCTTTCTGGCAATTCCACCATATGTGGAGGTAAGTGCCGGCAACTCTCTGGCACTTCCAACATAAATCCGATGAGTTTTTGTAGATCTTTGCTACTCTCTTTGGGGTTAAATACCACCTTGTCATCATCTTATATACATTTTCTTTTAGGCTACAACTCCTTGTAAAAATATATATTTTTCCCCCATAGCCTTTCCCATTGTTCTAGTGGTATCTCTTGACCCAAATTCCTTGCCCACGCTATCATATAGGGTTTAATTATCTCCTGTTCTTGATCTAATTTTAATAACAATCTATATATTTTTGAGATTATCTTTTTTCTACCTTCTCGAATGACTTTATCAAACTCTGTATAACTCTCCTGTATACCCTCCAATTTTTGATCAATTTTAAACTTCTCCCCTAGTTGTCTGTAGAGGAACCAATGGCATTCGATACCTCCCATTCTGAGCTCTTCTTTAGTTTTCATAACCCATTTATTACCCTCTCTTTTCAACAGATCATTATACGTTAGCCACTTCCCCTTGTAGATATCTTCCTTCTTATAATAGGCTTCATGATTTGAAACCCACAGGGGTATCTTCATATAAAGTTTCCTTTTGTATTTCAACCAGATGCTTAGCAAGGCTCTCCTTAAATAATGGTGTCTGAATTCTCCATGGATGGCTGCTTTATTATGCCATAAATAGGCGTGCCATCCATACCTCGCGTTAAATCCCTCCAAAGTCAATAGTCTTGTTTTTTCCAAAGTTAACCATTCTACTATCCAAGACAGCGCACTTGCGTGATAATAGATTTGTAAGTCCGGTAGGTCTAATCCTCCCCTCTCCTTTTTATCTGTTAATATCTTGAACTTGATCCTGGGTTTTTTACCTTGCCAAATGAATCTAGTTATATCTTTCCTCCATATTTTAAAAACCTTGTTATTGATTATAACTGGGATATTCATGAAAAGATATAACATCTTCAGCAGTATATTCATTTTAAATGAAGCTATTCTCCCCACCAATGATATTCCTAGCTTCCCCCATTTCTTCATATCCTCTTTTATTTTGTTCCACGTTTTAACGTAATTATTTTCAAACAGATCTGAGTTCTTATTCGAAAGTATTATACCTAGATACTTTACTTTCTTTTCCACTTTAAAACCAGTGGTTTTCTCTAACATTTGTTCCTCACGTCTTGTTATATTCTTTGTGAGCATCATTGATTTATCTTTGTTTATTTTTAAGCCTGCCCAGTTACCAAATTCCTCCACCGTCTTCATAAGTTTTTCGATGCTGTCTTTTGGGTCTTCTAATATAAAAACAAGATCGTCAGCAAAGGCCTTGTATTTATATTCCTGTCCTTGATGTTTCCACCCCTTTATCTGTGTGTTCGTCCTTATTTTCCTATTTAATAGTTCAATTACCGTGATAAATAGTAGTGGGGATAATGGGCACCCTTGACGGGTCCCCCTCTCCACCTTACATGGTTTTGTTTCCCCCCCGTTAACTATGATTTGGGCCTCTTGGTTGGTATAAATCTTTTTTATCCAGTCACAGTAGTTTTTTCCAATATTCATTCTTATTAAAACCTCTATCATGAATTCCCATTGTAGATTATCAAAAGCCTTCTCGGCATCTGCAAAAATCATTAGTAGTTTTTTATCAATGTGTTTTTCGTAGTATTCAAACAAATTAATTAATACTCTCAGATTGTCTTTCGTTTGCCTACCTGGAAGAAATCCACTTTGATCTTCATGGATCCAGTCCCTCAAGATTTTCTTCAATCTTGCTGCTAGAATGTTTGTAAATATTTTATAATCTATATGTAAGAGCGAGATTGGTCTATAGTTTGATGGTGATGTTAAATCTTTGTCTTCTTTCGGTATCAACACAATATCAGCATTCCTCCAGGTGTCTGGACGGTTTCCTATATTGATATCGTTAAAGAGTCTATATAGAGGATCCAATAGTTCCTCTTCAAAAGTTTTATAGTATAAAACTGAGAAACTGTCCTGGCCTGGGGCTTTTCCTATCTTCATTTGTCTTATTGCCTCTCTTATTTCTAGTCTTGTAATTTCTCTATTTAGTTCTTGTTTTTGCTCTTCTAATATCTGTGGTATATCCTCCTTATCCAGGTATGTTTTCATTTCACCCTCAAAATCTTTTGCCACTTTTTGTTTACTATATAATTTAGAGTAATATTCGTAGAATACTTTAATTATATCTTTTTGCTTTGTGTAAATTTCTCCCTGTGATCTTATTTCCGTTATTAGTTTCTTCTCTTTCTCTTTCCTTAGCCTATAGGCGAGCCATTTGCCTGGTTTGTTTGAATGTTCAAAGTATCTTTGACGCGCAAACATAAGTTTGTTTGCTAACTCCATTGTCATGTTCGTTTCTAGTTTTTTTTTGAGGATTTCTAGCTCCTCTCATTCTTTTATCATTACCTCCTTCTTTTAGTATCTTTTCCTTTTCCTCTATTTTCTCTATCAGTTCTAACTCTCTTCTTTTTCTTATCTTGTTAAGTTCAATCTCTTGTTGCATAAGATGACCTCTAATCCTTCCCGGCATCCCAAACTATATCCATTTTCGTTCCTTTATCAACATTTTCTTCAAAGAATTGTTTTATTATTTTCTTTGTTCTGTCTATTATGAAGTCTTTCTTCAAAAATAAATCTTTGATTTTCCAATTGTTATACTTTTTCCTAGTTTGCATTTCTAAAGCTACCGGATTATGATCAGATATAATTTTTTGTTGTATTTCTACTTTACTGATCTCTTTCACCAATGTTTTTGATATGAGGAACATGTCGATCCTAGACCATGATCTATGACGACTTGAATAATATGTATAATCCCTCTCCTGCACATGTCTTAACCTCCAGATATTCACAAGGGCAAGGCAATCCATCAACTCAATTACCTCTTTTGGTAGTTTACCCTGGTTTCTTTTTTTGTTGCTACTAGTTGCTCTATCTAAGTCAGTATTCAAAACGCCATTCCAGTCTCCTGCCAGGATCAAATTGTCATAATCATGTTGCAACACTCCCATCAACAATTTTTGATAAAATCTACCTTTATTTTCCAAAGGACCATATACCCCAATCATCAATTTTTTTTTATCTAGCAACTTAATTTCAACACCTATATAATAGCCTTCATTGTCGTTAAATATTTCTTTTGAGTCATATCTTTTATTTATGTAAATTGCCACTCCTCTCTTCTTTTTGTTGTATTTAGTTGTGTATACCTTACCCAAACCTTCATTTTTCAACAACCTCCTGTCTTGGCTTCTGATGTGAGTCTCCTGTAGGCACGCAATATCTGGTTTCTGTTTTTTCAAAGAGTGAAATACTAATTGTCGTTTTTGTGGGCTGTTTAAACCCCTAACATTCCACGTTATTACCTTCTCCATTCTTACATAATCCTTTTTTCCTACTTTCCCCCTTACTGTTTGTTTTCTTCTACTATCTCTTCTATTTCTCCTACTCCCCTTTCTTCCTCGTCTGAATCCTCAGGATCCCCTTCGTCCTCTTCCTCTCCTTCGGTCTCTAACTCTAGCTCTTCCTCTCCCTCATCCCCTCTTAGTACTTCGCGTTCTATTTCCTTTGGTTTTCCTCCTGTTCACTTTCTTTTCTTATTTCCTTCCTAGTTTCCTTAATTATCCTCTCCTTTGGTTTGGATTTTTTTATTTTATTTTTTATTAAGTCTCCTTCGCTTCTGTCTGAATCTTCCGATTGATTGGTTTGACCCTCCTCTTTTTCTCTGATATTTTTTTCTACTTCATGTTCTTTCTTTTTTACTAAAATTTCTTTATCCTTTGGTTCTTCTTCTTGTATTTTCATTAGAAAATTATTTGCCTTAGTAGTTGTATTAATCAAATGTGTCTTAAATTTGTATGTTACAAGGATTCCTTCCAACTTATGCCATTTGTACCCTATTTTTCTATCTCTCAAGATTCGAGTCAGGAATCCGTACTCCTTTCTTTTCTTCAATACTTGCAAGGGTATATCTTTATAAATTTTTACTTCTTGTCCCTCTATATTCAATGTTTCCCTTAAGCTTTGTTTTATTATTTCATCTTTCACTCTTTCCCTCGTAAAATATATAACTATATCCCGAGGTAGTTTATTCTTCTTTGCTGTCCAGGAATCTATCCTGAACAGTTTGTCTATCTCTACATCCAAACACTCCTGATCCCATTTTATAAACGCCGCTAATGCTGGGATTATTCGGGATGCTAAGTCTTCTTCTCGAGTTTCTACCAATCCTCTAAGTTTAATACATTTATTCCTTCTGTTGATTTCCTGTAGTAAGTTATAATCTTTATCTGTTTCTACTTGATTCTCTAATATTTGGGTTCTTTTTTCCAGATTTTCCGTTTTCGTTTGTAGTTCTTTGATATCTTGGCTGATTTTATTTATATCTTTAGTTACAGAATCTAACTTAGATCTGAACCTTTCTAATTGTGTTTGTAAATCTTCCCTTATTTCTCCCTTGAGTTCTTTCATTTCCATTTTCAGTTCCTGACTCATTTTTTTAAATTTTTGCAACAACATCATGTTTGTTTCTCCCGCTTTCACAGTCAAATCTACTGATGATCTTCTTACTTCTTGGGTCTGTGCCTTTGTTTGGGCCAAAGCTTTCCTTGATATTGGCATTATTTATATCTATCTATCTATCTATATGTATATATATGAGTATATGTATCTCTCCTTAAATGTATTAAGATTCTATTTCCTTTTTAAACCCCCCTAACAATTCCCCTAGGGTATCACCAGCAATATAGTTTTTACCATGTATCTTGTTCAATGTAATATAATTATTCAATATGATATACTTGTTCAATACATTACAGTTTAAATGAAATGTTTTTCTGGTTATAGGTATCAGTTGTATAAACCAATTTGGGTCATACAAAAACTCTTATACACATCTTTTTTCCCCTTTCCTTTTCTTTCTTTCCTCTCTCTCCCTTTTTCTCCTTCTCCCTTCAATTACCTCCCTCCTCCACACCTGGTCAAGTTGTCAATTCCTTTACCCGCCCCTGATCTTACACAGGATCACTATTACTTATATATTTAAAGGCAGTTTTATACAACAATATTTTGAAGCAGTTTATATGTCTTTGTATTTACCCAAACCTTTGTCCTTTCCCTCCCCAGTTCATATATGTTCAATGTGTTCCTTATATCCACCTTTCTTCTCCATCGTTCCCCTTTTTTCCTTCTCTTTCTTTCTTTCCTTCCGTTATTCGTCCTTTCATTCCTCTTAACTGTCCCTTCTCTCTTTATACCCCTCCGTTCTGCTTTTGTTGTTAGTCCATTCCTTTCATATTGTACTCTCGCTCAATCTTTCCTTCTCCTTATTCCACTTGCTCCTCCCGCTCTTTCAGTCCTTATCTCCTTTCTTGTCGCCTTGAATACTTGTTATATTTCACCTTTTCTCTTCTATGCTACTCTCCTCTGCTTTCTGTATCACTCTCCCCTCCGTTCTCTCACTGTCATCCTTTCTCCTTCCAACTTCTTCCAGTGTTTCTTTGCGCCTGCGCACTCCCTCGGTGTTTCTGGAGTTGCGGTTTTTTTAAATGTTAAAGTCACAGCCTTGTTTTTCCTTTTCTGACTCGAGTTTACTCGAGAAATGCAAGCTTCCCCACAAGAAAACAGTCTTATTGTAAGGAGTCTTAGATGGGAAGAAGAGATTCACTCACTTGGCAAGATAATCCGTTGCTATTATTTAAAAGTGGTGGCGTCGCTCCCGCCTCCAAACAGCAGCTTCAAACTCGGGCGGGTTTATGGCATTTGGACCTTCCAGGCATAAATGTGTCGTTTTCTCTCCACCAAACCCGGAAACTAGGGTCCTCCGATGCCTCCTCTGTTTGTCTTATACCAAAGACAAAATTTACCGCCTTTTAGTTATCTCGAATATTGGCGGTTGACCCGAGTTTTAGCGACTGGTTCTCTGGAGCTATCGCAGAGCCAGTCTTACGCCGACGCCATCGCCACCGGAAGTTCCCAGGCTTGCTATTTTTGATATCTTAGGCAGCTGAACTGGGCAATGCACCCAGAAAGGAGATAACAATGAATAGTCCATTGTTTCTGATTCTAATAAACAAGACAAACCATATTATTTTTCTAAGCACAGCATAATATAACAAGCATTGGTTATTAATCAATACAAACTATATCAGAATCTTCACTAAATTTCATTTCTCCAAATGCACATCATTTCTTGTAAATGACTTAATATACTTTACATATGTCTTTAGCTCTTTGTTTTTCCAGGCATAAGCTTATCTATACCAATTCTGGACTTTTTGCCAAGCTGGAGCAAGTACAGTTACATCTCTCAGCTTTCTCTGACACAGACATATTTTGGCAGACTAGGTCTTTTTCTTTACAGACTCAATATAAATCAATACATACAGACGCTCTCAGTTTTTACTTATTTATTTATCTTTAAAAAATAACCCTCCCACTATCTAATCAACCTGAGGTAGGCCTGAACCATGTGACCTACTGCTAGGTCTGCCCGGGGCCTACCTAACCATGTGATCTCTCAAAACACCACAAACCAGCAAAAGACACCCAACCAGTCTACTTAGGAGGAAGTGAAGAGTTTACAAACATTTGCCTCAAATCAGGACTTGTCTAAGAGCCAGAAATGGAGTAGAACTGCCAGATTTCAACCTCAGCAAGAAAATGGTCAGCCACCATGACATGTTTTGCATTTTGGGACTTATCTTCTTTTAAAAAGTGCAAAAAGTATGCACACTTTAAAACTGTGTTCTAACATTATTTTTTCAAACTGACTTTGGGCAAAGATATTGGGTTTTGCACCTTTGAAAACTGTTTTAGATAAATGATTTGTTTTTGGCAAAAAAATGGTCTGAATTGAGAAAAAATAATAGAAAAATGCTCAAAACTCTTATAATCTTGCCCAGTGGAGATAAAATATTTGAAATATTTGTTCTTACATGTGAGAAAGAAATAAGCAAATTTACATCCCTATCAGAGCTCATGATGTGAGACAATGGGAGTTGCAGTCTAAAAACATTTAAAGGGCCTCATTCTGAACAGCTACAGGTTAGGTAAGTGCTATCTGGTCTTCTTCATGATGAGAATAGCTGGATGTGTTGAATTTTACCAGTGCAGATGGGTTCAAACTTTATATGTTTCTTTTTTCTTCTTTTTATGAGAACTTTGAAAAAAACTTTCCATTAAAAAAAAATCTTCATACATTAGAAGGAACTTGAGGTTATTGTTTTGTCCAGCCACTTTTTCAGTGCCTAGCTCTTCAAAAGTGTGATTTTGAGTCCTTGTGTATTCAACCATGTTGCAGCACTCAGACTCCTGCCTCCCCACACCACTGCCCCAGGCTCTCCATTCTAACAGCTGCATGGCAGAAATGAACAGTTTAGTCCTCTCCATGCTGGGAATAGTTGTAAAGATGAACTGTAGTTTTCTTTGCTGTCAAATTCACAATTTACCAGCTTCCACCCAAAGAGACCAAGCACACAAAGGATAAAAGCCACTCATACAGTTCTTCATTTCAGTGTTATGTTCAGATCCAACTCAAGTTCCTACATAGTTCTTTTTCAAAGCTGTAAGCATGATGTACCTGAAATTCTAACTTGAACCACCAGATGTCAGACTTGATCTTTGAGTTATTCTGATCTGTATTCTCCTGATTATGCCAGCCAGTACAAGAAATGAAGAAAGCTCACTTGTTTTCATGTGCGTGCTGGGCTTATCTTAACGTCACAATTCTGCAGGGAAATCATAACCTATCATACTCTCCAATAGCCCCTAGTTAGTATGCCATCTTTTGTTGGATCAACCACACCCCCAACCTCCTGACCCTAGCATTCAAGTTTTGTCAAAGAAAGAACTGAGGATAAATCTAAGATGCAATATCAGAAGAGCAAGAGAAAGAATGTGCTGAACAGGCATAACCAGAATCCTGAGACAGAGGTAAGGAACGGCATAAAAATTTCCTGTGATCAAAATAAATATACACTAATTGGGGCAACTATAAATTCCAATTCTTTCCCAGGATGTATTCATTTGTCTTCACCACCTATTTCACCACTTATGACTATGGGCCAGGGTGACAATTTCAAATCTGATAATGCAATTTTGCCAGTAATAACATAATCTACAAGAAATTCTAAGCTTGCCATTTGTGCAGAAATTCACCAACATCCAATGGCTGTACAAATAAGTGCACCAGTAAATCACACCCTGCAACCTTAACACGTTCTTTGCTTCAGTGTTCTCTCAAAGAGGGAAAAGTGCTCAACTTGGGAAAAATGGAGCAGATGACACAGTAGGGGAAATACAACACAGAATTGGTAAAGAGGTAGTTCAGGAATACCTGGCCAGTATAAATGAGTTCAAGTCTCAAGGGCCAGATGAACTTCATCCAAGGGTATTTAAAAAACTGGCAGCAGTAATCTCAGAACCACTGGCAAAAATCTTTGAGAATTCCTGGAGAACAGGAGAGGTCCCAGCGTACTGGAAGCGGGCAAATTTTGTCCCCATCTTTAAAAAAAGAGGGGGAGAAGACCCAAATAATTACTGCCCAGTCAGCCTGATATCAATAACTAGGGAAGATTCTAGAGCCGATCATTAAACAGACAGTCTGTAAGCACTTAGAAAGGAATGCCATGATCACTAAAAGTCAACTTGGATTTTTCAAAAACAAGTCATGCCAGACTAATCTTATCGCTTTTTTTTATAGAGTTACAAACTTGATAGATGAAGGGAATGCTGTGGATGTAGTGTATCTTGATTTCAGTTAGGCTTTTGACAAAGTCCCCCATGATATTCTTGCAAAAAAGTTAGTATCCTGTGGGCTAGGCAATGCGACTGTTAGGTGGATGGGCCGATTCCAAAGGGTAGTCACCAATGGTTCCTCTTCATCCTGGAGAGAAGTGACTAGTGGGGTGCCACAGGGTTCTGTCCTGGGCCCAGTGCCATTTAACATCTTTATCAGTGACATAGATGAGGGAATAGAGGGTATACTTATCAAGTTTGCAGATGACACCAAATTAGGAGGGGTAGCTAATACTCCAGAGGACAAAATCAGAATCCAAAATGACCTCAACAGATTAGAAAGCTGGGGCAATATAAACAAAATGAATTTCAACAGGAGGAAATGTAGGATATTAGGGCAGTAAAAATGAAATGCACAGATACATGATGGGTGACATCTGGCTTGAGGACAGTACATGCGAAAGGGATCTAGGAGTGTTAGTGCTGACATGAGTCAGCAGTGTGATGCAGCAGCTAAAAAACCCAATGTGATTCTAGGCTGCATTAATAGGAGCATAGTGTAGATCAAGGGAAGTAATAATGCCACTCTATTCTCCTTTCGTCAGACCTCACCTGGAATACTGTGTCCAGTTCTGGGCATCACAATTCAGGAAGGATATTGAGAAGCTGGAATGTGTCCAGAAGAGGGCAACCAGGATGGTGGGAGGTCTGGAAGCCATGTCCTATGAGGAGTGGCTTAGGGAGCTGGGCATGTTTAGTCTGAAGAAGAGAAGGTTGAGAGGGGACATGATAGCCATGTTTAAATATTTGAAGGGATGTCATATTGAAGATGGGACAAGCTTGTTTTGTGCTTCTCCAGAGACTAGGACACAGAGCAACAGGTTCAAACTACAGGAAAAGAGATTCCACCAAAGAAATTAGGAGGAACGTCCTGACAGTAAGAGCTATTCAGCAATTGAATGCACTGCCTGGGAGTGTGTTGGAGTCTCCTTCTTTGGAGGTTTTTAAACAGAGGCTGGATGGCCATCTGTTGGGCATGCTTTGCTTGTGCATTCCTGCATGGCAGGGGGTTGGATTGGATGGCCCTTGTGATCTTTTCCAATTCTATGATTCTATGTACCTGGCCAAGATCTGGCTGTTTGGGATTAGACTCAGCTTTATCTCCCCATTGATATTATTGTTATTAAGTAGAATAAAATAAGGAATAATGGAGCAATTTGCTTGAAACTTTGACAATGAGCAATTTGCAAACGTTTGTGTTAGACTGCTACTTTGAGAGCCAGAGTGAACAGTACCTAAAATGTATTTATTGGAATATGACTGACTGGTCAAACAAAACCCAGGACCCAGGATCCAACTCTATGATTCTATGTTTGTCATGTTTATACAGAATCATGAAGGAATTTCATGGAATCATAGACTCATAGAATTGGAAGAGACCACAAGGTCCTTCTTGTCCAACCCCCTACCCTGCATGAATACACAATCAAAGCATTCCCAACATATGGCCATCCAGAGTCTGTTTAAAAACCTCCAAAGAAAGAGACTCCACCACACTCCCACACAGTGTATTCCACGGCCCAACAGATCTTAAAGTCAATAGGTTTTTCCTAATAATGTTTAGGTGGAATCTCTTTTCCTATAGCTTGAACCCATTGCTCCATATCCTAGTCTCTGGAGCCGCAGAAAACAAGCTTGCCCCATCGTCAGTATGACATCCCTTCAAATATTGAAACATGGCTATCATGTTCCCTCTTAACCTTCTCTTCTCCAGGCTAAACATACCCTACTCCCTAAGCTGCTACTCATAGGGCATGGCTTCAACCAAAAAGAGGAGGAGGGAAGGGACAGCCCTTGTTTAAATAGCCTCTGTTCTGCCCCAAACTTCCTACATCATGGCATAAGATGCCATGACACAATTAAAGGCATCTTTAATTTAATGTGAAGCCATCAAAGCACCTCCCCTCACAAATGCTATGCTGTGCTGGGTGGGGGGGTTGTCATGATGGAGGTCCCATCACCCTGCCTGCAGGGTGATGCACTCCCATCATTCTGCAAAGACTACATTTCCCAGTATTTGCAAACAGTATTGTTTTTCCTTGCCTGATGCCAGGCATCAGGCAAGGAAAGGGTTAACTGGAGGGGAGGGTCTAAAACACCACCTTCACAGAATCTCCTGAAATGACATCATCAATGACATCACATCACCAGACCAGGACTGGCCAATCACAACTCTGAAACTGGGAATTCCAAATAAGGTGTAACTGTCTTGTGTGAGCACATGGCTTGAGTTAGACCATGTGGTTTGAGTCAGACAAAGGAGGCTCTGAACAGAACACCATGTTTTAGAGCAAAGAGCCAGGGATCACTGTTAGAGAAGGGCCGGCTGGCCTAACTCACAGCTCCCCTGATTCCAGATGGATATGAACTGAATCCAACAGAAAACTGCAGGTAGTGAGTAGAACCTTTAGGGACTGTTTAGAATTGTGTTAGAGAACTTTATGTTATTTTCTTAAACTTTGGCTAAATGTAGCTTAAAAGAACTGGATGCTTTGACTTTAATACCTTTGCTATTTCTGTAACTCTAAAGTGTGCCTGGGGGCATGGAAGGTGCCTGCCCTTATGGGAGCTTTGCATAACTTAAACTTGCTTGAACAAAATAAACTTTTTCTTAATCTTCCTATATGCTGATGCTGCATGCGCCTATATCTCTTAGTCATTGCTACATTTCCCTCTCTCAGGAGATAGGAGGGAGGACTTGGTAGTTCTGCAGTGGTGGGTAGTCCCACTGGTTATCCAGTCTCCCACTGGGCTTTTCATAAATACTTCAGTGGCTGATGGCAGCGTTTTGGCCTGTAGGGGGCACCCTTGAGTGAGGCTGCTCAGGGTTACCTCTACAGGGAAGCTAACTAGGGGTTTGGGGCTGAGAGCCCCCAGATTAGCAGGGGTGTTCATTATTGCTACAATTATAACTCCACCCCCTCCCCAAACTATTTTACCAGGCATCAGCTGCATGGAGAGAAAGTAGTCCAATTCTGCCAGCGACCGAAGCACAGGTGAATGACATTTCCATCAGGTTTTGGGATGTTGGAGCACAAGAGCTTACTTAATTAAGTAGAGTTAAGTATACTTGACTAAGTAGCCAATACAGGATTCCAGCGTAAATTATTATTTTATTTTTACTGCCAGCAAAAGCATATGGTTGCTTGTGGGATTCCCTTCCTCAGATATCAAAATCCTATGTGGACAGTAATCTGATTTTGGCTACTCTGCACCTTGATTTCTGGGAAGCAGCCTGGCAAGAGGGTCAGGCAGCCAAATGTCTCAGGTGGGCAGCTCAGGCAGCAAAATGTTTTGGGCAGACTTTGCTCTCATCCTACAGCCATCCTACTGGAATGAGAGAAAAAATAAACATAAAGTGAAAAAATAAACATAAAGAGAAGAGACCTCCAGACGGATGGGACTTTCTCAAAAGGGAGATACTGAAGGCACAATTTCAAACAGTACCATTGAGGAAGAAAAATAGGAGGTGTCTCAAGAAACCAGGATGGATGACTAAAGAAATTTCAATGGAGCTAAGTTTTAAATGGAACATGTATAGGAAATGGAAAAAGGGGGGAAATCACCAAAGAAGAATTCAAACAGATAGCGGACACGTGTAGGAGTAAAGTCAGAAAAGCTAAAGCGCAGAATGAGCTCAGGCTTGCTAGGGAGGTTAAGAACAATAAAAAGGGTGTGTGTTTTTTTGGGTATGTCCGCAGCAAAAGGAGGAAGAAGGAAATGATAGGGCCACTACGTGGAGAAGATGGCAAAATGCTAACAGGGGACAGAGAAAAGGCAGAATTACTCAACACCTTCTTTGCCTCAGTGTTTTCAGAAAAGGAAAAGGGGGATCAACCTGAGGAGAATGGAACAGAGGACACAATAGGGGAAATCCAGCTCAGAATAAGCAAAGAGGTTGTACAGGAATACTTTCTTAATCTAAATGAATTTAAATCTCCAGGACCAGATGAACTACATCCAAGAGTATTAAAAGAGCTGGCAAATGTGATCTCAGAGCCATTGGCAATAATCTTTGAGAATTCCTGGAGAACAGGAGAAGTCCCAGCAGACTGGAGGAGGGCAAATGTTGTCCCCATCTTCAAAAAGGGAATAAAAGAGGATCCCAACAATTATCGTCCAGTTAGTCTGACATCAATACCAGGGAAGATTCTAGAGCAGATCATTAAACAGAGAGTCTGTGAACATTTAGAAGGCAATGCCATAATCACAAAAAGTCAACATGGGTTTCAGAGAAACAAGTCATGCCAGACTAATCTGATCTCTTTTTTTGATAAAGTTACCAGCTTGGTAGCTGAAGGGAATGCTGTGGACATCGCATACCTTGATTTCAGTAAGGCCTTTGACAAGGTTCCCCATGACATTCTTGCAAACAAGCTTGTAAAATGTGGGCTAAACAAGTTAACTGTTCAATGGATTTGTAATTGGTTGACCGGCTGAACCCAAAGGGTGCTCAGCAGTGGCTCCTCTTCATCTTGGAAAGATGTGACCAGTGGGGTGCCACAGGGTTCTGTCCTGGGCCCAGTGCTATTCAACATCTTTATCAATGACTTGGATGAGGGAATTAGGGGCATACTTATCAAATTTGCAGATGACACCAAATTAGGAGGGGTAGCTAATACCCTAGAGGACAGGATCAAAATTCAGAATGACCTGGATAGACTGGAGAGCTGGGCCAAAGCTAACAAAATGAAATTCAATACGGAGAAATGTAAAGTACTGCACTTAGGGCGGAAAAATGAAATGCATAGATATAGGATGGGAGAGACCTGGCTGAATGAGACTACGTGAGAAAGGGATCTAGGAGTCCTAGTAGACCACAAATTGAACATGAGTCAACAGTGTGAGGCGGCAGCTAAAAAGGCCAAAGCACTTTTGGGCTGTATCAATAGAAGTATAGTATCTAGATCAAGGGAAGTAATAGTGCCGCTCTATTCTGCCTTGGTCAGACCGCACATAGAATACTGTGTCCAGGTCTGGGCACCTCAATTCAAAAAGGATATTGACAAATTGGAGAATGTCCAGAGAAGGGCAACTAAAATGGTGAATGGTCAGGAAACGATGCCTTATGAGGAGAGACTTAGGGAGCTGGGTATGTTTAGCCTGGAAAAAAGACAGTTAAGAGGCGATATGATAGCCCTGTTTAAGTATTTGAAGGGGTGTCACGCTGAGGATGGAGCGGGCTTGTTTTCTGCTACTCCAGAGACTGGAACACGGAGCAATGGAAGCAAGCTCCAGGAACAGAGATTCCACCTCAACATTAGGAGGAACTTTTTGACAGTAAGAGCTGTTCGGCAGTGGAACGCACTCTCTTGGAGCGTGGTGGGGTCTCCTTCCTTGGAGGTCTTTAAACAGAGGCTGGATTGCCATCTGTCGGGAATGCTTTGATCAAGATTTCCTGCGTGGCAGAATGGGGTTGGACTGGATGGCCCTCGTGCTCTCTTCCAACTCTACAGTTCTATGATTCTATGATTCTATGAGTGTAGAGCCACTAGTCAATTTGACTGGCAGTGCCTCTCCAAGGTTTCAAGTAGATTTCTTTCCTCTGCCTATCTGGAGTTCTCTGGTGTTCCTAGGTGGTCTTCCATCGATCAGGTGTGTTCAAGGTGATATGGTCGTAGTGAGGCAGGACAGTTTTGAATTTAGCATGTACTGCGCCAGCAATTTTGGGTGAGACCCTGTTAGTTAATTCCAACCAGATTAGACCCACTGAATCCATTGTGGGATGGTGAGTCAATTTAAAGTCTAATCTAGTTGGAATTAACTAACAGGGTCTCACCAAAAGTTGCTGGTGCAGCACATGCTAAATCCAAAACTGTCCTGCCACACTACTACCATACCACCTTGAAAACACCTGATCAATGGGAGACCACCTAGGAACACCAGGGATCTCCAGATGGGGTGAGGAACGAAATCTGCTTGAAACCTTGGAGAGCCACTGCCAGTAAGAGTTGGTAGAAGGACTGCCTGACTCAATTAAAGGCAGATGCCTATGCTTGTGTGGACCTTGTGAGAGCAATACTTTCCAGCTCATACTGAGCTGGCATTCCCCCTCCTAAGCACTGCACTTCTGTCATGCTTAAGGGAAGGGGGAAACATCTTAAGGGAGTTTGAAGTGGTAATGGGCCATGAAGCATATGGCAATGTTCTGCCATCTCAGGAGCCATATGTACAGGTCTACAGACTGTCAGGATGTGATACACTACAGATATTATCCATGATAAATTATTCACTTAACCAAAAATTGTACATCAAACCTCAGCAGCTGGTAAAAGTTGGAGGTTTGCCCAATACATTAAGGGAAGTTTGCTTCCTCAAAGCTTGATGTTCTTTGGGGGATTCTGAATTATGCATGTTACCCTGAAAGCAAATGCTGTACATATGCATTCAATGTTATTATTAACCTCATCAAGCAGGAAAGGGATGGAGAAAGCAGCTGGTTTTCAGTTAACACATTTAGGATGTGGGGATATTTATAAGAATTTACTGTTAAAGGGCATGAGCATCCATTCTCGACATCTTGGTAGCAAAGCGAACCAGTATGAGATCTCATCTGCTGCATCTGTTCAGAGTTGGAACAATCACATAGGCTCTCCTTTCTTTTCCCCTATCAGGCACCTGCCTCTAATAAATCATTGACCTCATTTATCTCTATTTCTTCTTTTAGAGAGATTGGGGGAGGAGAATTTAAGATTTTAAACTTTTAAAAATGTTTAATATGCAGTGCAGTTCCCATTTTTGGCTTTGGGCTCCCCTCCCAGGTCTCAAACCTGGGTCATTTGTGAGCCCAGGTCACAAATCTCAATGGATATCATTAGTTACAGGTAGAAGGTCAGATGTATCACCTCTTCATTGCTCATGCCCATCTTGAGCATGTACAATAGATAAGGCACTGTGTTGTGTGCTCAGGATGTCATTTTACAGCCCAGTGGGAGTCATCTTGGACTATCACTCACATGTTATGTGACTGGTGGGAGACCACCTGGGGACAAGTCTGATTGCATTCATTTAGGACTCGGTGATAACCAAAGATTTCCCCCCACTGGCAGTGTTCTGTTAGCATAGTGAAGCTCAGAAGACTTTATTATTGATAATATTTGATGTAGTATAGAGTGCCCTGAGCAAGGCGCTCAGGGTAACCACTTTGAATGAGCTGGATTGTATAGACAAGTTTCCCTCTAGCTCTGTGATTCTATCTACTAGGCTTCAGTTGGAGAACCTGTTGGGTCATTCCCATCTGGCCCAGGCAACATAGCCAATTTTGAGGCCTGAGGCAACTGCAGCCCAACAAGGGTCAGTTTTTCTATATTCTAGATTAGCTACTTAGCTACATAGATACCTTAGTATTACGTAGCTAAGTAGCATGTCCTGGCCCAACTCTGCCACAATCCAAACTTACTAGGGAAGAGCAGATACGAGTGGCAGAGGTTTATTCTCCTGTTGATGAGGACACAGCAGACTGATGTTTCCACTCCACGCCATCCAGTAATCTCCATTATGACAGACAGAAGCAGGATCCCTGTCACAATTTCTCCTTGCACCAGATATAGCTGGAGAGAGGGGAATTGAAACATCAGTCTGCTGCATTCCAATCAACAGGAAAACAGACCTCTATCATTTGCAGAGACTGATGCTGAGAAAGTCAGGATTGGGGGAGTTTTTCAATCCCTTACAATGATTGAATATGTAGGGATAGAATCATAGGATCATAGAGTTGGAAGAGACCACAAGGGCCATCCAGTCCAACCCCCTGCTATGCAGGAATACACAATCAAAGCTTTCCTGACAGTCATCCAGCCTCTGTTTAAAAACCTCCAAAGAAGGAGATTCCACCACACTCCAACGTAGTGTATTCCACTTCCGAACAACTCTTACTGTCAGGAAGTTCTTCCTAATGTTTAGGTGGAATCTCTTTTCCTGTAGCTTGAGTCCATTGCTCTGTGTCCTTGTCTCTGGAGCAGCAGAAAACAAGCTTGCTCCATCCTCAGTATGACATCCCTTCAAATATTTAAACATGGTTATCATGTTCCCTCTTAACCTTCTCTTCCTCAGGCTAAACATGCCCAGCTCCCTGAGCCACTCCTCATAAGGCATGGTTTCCAGACCTCCCACCATTTTGGTCGGCCTCCCCTGGATACATTCCAGCTTGTTCATATCCTTCCTGAATTGTGTTGCCCAGAACTGGACACAGTATTCCAAGTGAGGAAAGCAGAATAGAGTGGCACTGTTACTTCCCTTAATCTAGACACTATACTTCTATTGATGCATTCTAGGATCACAGGATCATGAATATGAATCACTTATGAATGCATAAGTCTAGGTTATGCATTTGTAACTGCAATAAAGAATTCTAGCCAATATCTGAGGGCTCCGTATTCCCAGTCCTTGTGTTTGGCAGAAAGTGAGACAACATTGTCTTTCCTTGGGCCATCTCATGAGACTTGTTTACATGGCAAAATAAGTCCATGAAGAATTTGCTAAGATTCATAATAGTTCACACACATCGAGCCACAATATCGCCTCATTCAGAAGGGGGGAGCTCAAAGTAGTGTAATAAGGGCTTTCGCTACTTTTCCCGACTTTTTGGAAAAGTAGCATGACTTAGCGCACTATCGATTGTGTGAACTACCATTTAGCAAAAGTGTTTGTGAATTACCAGCAATCTTCCTGAAACAACAACAGCAGAGCTGAGCCTGATTGGTTGGGCTGACCAGGGAGGGGTGGACTTGTAAGAGATGGAGGAGCCTCAAATGAAAAGGTCCAGCCCCTGTTGTTTCCAGCCACCGAAAAGATCCAGCCAGGGCTATCCCCATCCCAATCGCCCAGCTGTCTGCCTCCCGGCTTGCTTGGCTGCTGGGGCGGAGGAATCCCCAGTTAGCCTGTTCCCGTGTGTGTATGCTGTGATCACATTTGTGTGTGTGTGTGTGTGTGTGAGAGAGAGAGAGAGAGAGAGAGATTGAGTAGCGATCTGCTCTTCCAGCTGTTCGCTCCCTCGCCCTGCTCTGTTCACATTTGTGTGTGTGTGTGAATGAGAGAGAGAGGGAGAGTGGGTGGGGGGAAGGGGGGCTTGACAGGGGATGGCTCCTCGGTGGCTGAAAGGCTGCCTCCTTCCTCCCACCCTTCTCGCTTTCGGAAGAAGAGGGAGCACTCCCTGCTAAGGGATGAAAACTAGCAGGCATTCCTCTGGCAATCAGAGGAGGAAAAGGTGCCAGCACTTTCTCCCTCCCTCTCTCTCTCTCTCTCTCCCTCCCTCTCAGCTTCCTGGCATCTCCCCCCAGATGTGCTTGGGAGGCCACGCTCCCTGCCTTTGTGGGAATTAGAAAGTGGAAAACTAAACAGACCAACCGATTTTGCAGTAAATCATGTAAACTATGCAGCACTGGTGCAAAAATGCACTAAAGCACAAACTATCGCAAAAAAAAAAAAACCCTGCCATGTAACTGAGCCCATGGAGAAAGTCACATTTGAACTGTTTATTTCTTAGTTTATACTCTTCTGAACTCCTCAGTTTATACTAATTTTTGTATATTTCACAGAACTTTTGCAATTGGAAGATCTGAGTGCTACAAAGTGAGTGCATCTGAGTGCTGAGTGCATCTGAGTGCTGCAAAGCACACACTTTTAAAAAACAGTATTATTTGAAATTGGATTTGATTAGTTCTTTTTCTTTCTTTTAACAAACCAACAGAGGAAATAAAGGTAATTAAAGATTATACCTTAGGAGTGAATTTGATTGTAAATATAGCTGAAACTGGAAATTAGTGAAGGGGGAATTAGTCTGGTCTGTCCAGGAGTAATAAAGGAGAATTTGGTTGGTCTTCTCCCATGTAATTCAATGGCAAATAATCAGAACAGTAATAAGACTTGTGGATCAAGGTCTAGAGGATTTTCTCTGGTGAACCACTAAACTGCCATCTTGTGTTTACTTCTCCATTTCTATCCTTGCATTCTGGTAGAATAGACAAAGAGAATTAATTCTGCTGACCCTAGCTAGGAAATGAATCCTGTGTTTCAGTGTTGTTGATATCCCTATATACTTGGCTATTTTCTTGAGGTCTCCTTTCAAGACTCTCTTTGCTTTTACTTGCAACATTTCAAGCGTGTCCAGCACGTAGCTACTACATGAAGCAGTCTTTGTAACTTGTTTTCTTATCAATTATGAAAAGTAAGAAACTTTACTTTCTGCATGTGCTATTAACAGACGAGATCGTGCTAAACTGCATTTATAGAAGTATTGCTTAAACTAATAAAGTTGTTCCTCTTGCTCACAACATGGCTCACAAAGAGCTTGCCTTTGATCAAAGGTAAGTGTCTAATAGGGACCATAACGGCTATCTAGTCCAATCCTCTGCCATTCAGTCCAATCAACTAAAGCACTCCTGAAAGATGCCCACCCAACCTCTGTTTAAAGACCACCAAAGATGGAGAGTCCATCACCCTCAGAGGCAGTCTCTTCCACTGTCCAACAGCCCTTGCAGCTTATCAGCTTTGGCTGATCCGCCAGCTGCTCCCTTTCCTGGAAGCTGGGGACCTTGAGACTGTGGTACATGCTCTGGTAACCTCCCGTCTTGATTTTTGTAATGTACTCTACATGGGGCTGTCAGGATAGTCACTCCCTCCAAGCTTCTGTACATGCTCAGAGGGAACAATAGCAAAACAGCAGGAACGAGATAGTCAGTAGCTCCCAAACATATTCCAGGTGAGTAAAACGTGGTGTGATGAACCAGGTCACGCATACACATTAACTTAATATGCATGTAAGGTTAACATGGTTTATTGAACAAGGATATGCATACGGTTTCACCTCAAAGCCAGTTCTGACCAGCCTAATGCTAAGCAATGGATAATCACATCATGTTAGGTTTTGATTTCCCCAGCCTCTAGGAGGGAAAAGGAGGGGGCACCAGCCCAGGTGGTTGTCCTTGAAGCTGGGCAAAATAATTCTTTTTCCCAGACTTTAAGGTGGGCTGGCTGGAATCCAGTACTGAGGGGCCCGTAGGGGGGAAGCTCCAGAGCTCCAGAGGAAACCATCTCATGTCGAGGCCTAGCTGGGATTCTAGGAAACTTGACTCCAGAATCCCGGGAAGGGTACGACACGTGGAGACAAGTAAAATAAGCATTTTCAGTTTATTTTAAACTACTCATTTCACTACAAAAACAGATTACATACTGGCAGCATAACAGCAATGCAGCCATCTACGAAAGCAGAAATCATCTCTCTGTCTCTGTCTCTGTCTCTGTCTGAGACTCTACACAGAAAGAAAAACAGTTTCAGTTCCTTACACACACAGTAGCTTAGATAACATAAAACCATAACAGAAGAACTTTCATACGCTTAGTCAGTGAGAATTTCACAGTTTGGTTGCCATCCAAATGAGATAAGCACAGCTGTTGCTGAGAAGCTCTCAGACTAATGTATGTTTAAATTTTCCAACCTTTGACAGTCAAACCAGGCCTGTCTTTTGAAAGTCAAGCCAAGCCAGGCCTTCTATTTACCCAAAGTGTAAATTTACTGGGACTGCAAGACCCATTTTCCCTGACAGGGTCTACCTTTGTGCTTGGTTTAGAAACTTCAACTAGTACAGAATATGGCAGCCAGATTGGTCTCGGGGACATTTAGAATAGACCATATAACACCAATCTTAAGATCACTCCACTGGCTGCCCATTCGTTTCTGGGCCCAGTACAAGGTGTTGCTTATCACCTTTAAAGCCCTAAATAGCTTGGGTCCAACCTATCTTTGGAACCGCCTCCTTCCATATAATCCTTCCCGCGCACTCTGGTCCTCTGGGAGGAATCTGCTACAACCTTTAAAAACTAGGCTCTCCTTGACCTCCCAGAGGACCTTTTTGGCTATTGCCAAATGGAATGGCCTGCCAGATGAGACCCATCATATCACCACCCTAAATAGCTTTTTAAAAGCTCTTAAGACGGATCTCTTCTGGAGGGCCTTTCCTGAATAGATACCTGGTCATCAGAAAGAAAAATCTAATTTAGTCTGATCTCAATATATTTATTGTTTGTTTTTAGTATTTATTAAGTATGTTTTAATTTTTTTCAATTATTTAATTGTATTTTAAGGGGGGTGGGGTGGAGGGTTTGAATGTATATTTTAAATGCTGTAAGTTGCCCTGATTGCGTTTTGTAGAGGAGTGGGATACAAATAATAATAATAATAAAAAATAATAAAATTTATTTATATCCCGCCCCTTTGCGAACAATCGGGGCAGCTTACAACAGTAAAATAATACATAATATAAAACAACTCAAAATCCCTTCCCCCCTTAAAACATTATTAAATCAATACAAATTAAAATCAACATATAATACAATTGTTATTAAAAACCCTTCCTAGCGAGCAGCAACAGTTAGGAGTTCCAGAATCAACTTCCAAAGGGGGTTCCTGAGGCCGGGATTAGCTATTCTGGAAAAGCCTGCCTGAAGAGATCCATCTTGACAGCCTTTTTAAAGCTGTCTAATGATGTCAATAGGCGGATCTCATCTGGCAGGCCATTCCACAATTTGGGGGCGACAGCCGAGAAAGCCCTCTGGGAGGTGGTCACAAGCCTAGATCTTTGTGGCTTCAACAAATTCCTCTCAGAGGACTGGAGAGCGCGGGGAGGATTATAAGGGAGAAGGCGGTCCCTGAGATAGCTTGGACCCAAGCCATTTAGGGTTTTAAAGGTGATAACCAACACCTTGTACTGGGCCCGGAAGGTGTTAGGCAGCCAGTGGAGGGACCTCAAAACCGGAGTAATGTGGTCCCTCCTAGATGTTCCAGAGACAAGCCTGGCTGCCATATTTTTATCAGCTGTAATTTCTGAACCAAGCACAAGGGTAGCCCCATGTAGGGTGCATTACAGAAATCAAGACGTGAGGTTACCAGCGCATGCACAACGGTCTCAAGATCCCTTACTTCCAGAAAAGGGCGCAGCTGGCGTATCAGCCGAAGCTGATAACAAGCACTCCTGACTGTTGCATTTACCTGATTTGTCATCAGGAGCGACAAGTCAAGGAGCACCCCCAGACTGCGAACACAGTCACTGGAGGAGAGTGTGACTGTCCTGGAGCCAGTTTGAAATGGGTCTAGGTAATCAGTTTCATCCAATACAGCTTGGAGTTGAAGAGCAACCACCCTCTCTATCACCTTGCTCAAAAATGGTAATAAAGAGACTGGCCTATAATTATTCATATCCAGGGGGTCCAGGGAAGGGTTTTTCAGAATAGGCTTAACAGCCGCCTCCTTTAGACATGATGGAATATATCCTTCCCTGAAGGACGCATTGATGATGCTCACAAGGAACTTCCGCAATGTATCCCCTCCCTGGACGGCCAGCCAAGATGTGCAAGGGTCGAGGGTGCAGGTAGTCTTCCTCACACTACCAAGGAGCTTGTCCACATCATCGGTACTCACAGATTGAAGCTGATCCAGTATAATTACATCGGCGGAGTCGCTGGACACCTCGTCCATTGTTTCTGTTACAATAGTGGCATCTAAGTCGGCTCTTATCTGAGCGATTTTATCTGCAAAGAAGTTATTAAATGCGTCACAGCAGGCATCGTCGGGTTAAGCAGGGGATTTGGTGCAGGGGACACCTGCGTCAGCTCCCTCACCACCCTAAACAGCTCTGCTGGATGAGACTGCAGACACAATACGTGCAGAGGAGAAGGATATCTGCGCTGCATGCATTGCCTCCCGATAGGACCAAAGAAAGTTCCTATGGCGAGTTCTGTCAGATAAGAGTCGAGTCTTCCGCCACCTGCGCTCTAGTCATTGTCCAAACCGCTTCATTTCCCTAAGCTCAGGCGTATACCATGGCCTACGGTTAGAAGCGGATTGGCAAGGACGCTAGGGAGCAATCGTGTCAATAGCTCTGGTGAAATCGGTGTTCCAGGTATTAACCAGAGCATCGACAGGATCACCGGCATTTCCAACCATTAAACCCTCTAAGGCTTTCTGGAAACCCATAGGTTCCATTAGCCTTCGAGGGTGGACCATTTTGATGGGTCCACCACCCCTGGTGGGGTGGGTGTAGGCTCTAAGTTCCATTTTGACCAGGAAATGATCCGTCCATGACAAAGCGGAGGTACTGATTACCTCTGCCCACGGATATGCCTGATCCGAACTAAAGACCGCATTGAGTGTATGACCTGCACAATGCGTGGGCCCGTTGACCAATTGGGATAGGCCCATGTTTGTCATGGTCTCCATGAACTCCCGAGTCGCACCTGTTAAGCTGGTCTCAAGTGGCATGTTGAAGTCTCCCAAAACCAAAAGTCTGGGGGACTCCAGCAGCAGCTCTGAGACCAGCTGTGTCAGCTTGGTTAGGGAGTCTGCTAGACAATGGGCTGGCCGGTAGACTAGCAGAATCCCCAAGCTATCCCTGGTCTTCAGGCTTAGGTACATACACTCGAAGTGGACTGTGTTCCGGACAGGTATCCTGGTCAAGGTCAGGTGGTTCTTATGGACTAGAGCCACTCCGTCCCCCTGCCCACTTCCCCTCACCTGCTCGTTAACAGAGTACCCGTCTGGGAGGGCCTGCGCCCATGTGACAGCGCTATCCTCTCCCAGCCAAGTCTCCGTGAAGCAAGCCAGGTCGGTGTCCTCATCCAAGAGAAGATCCTGGATGATATGAGTCTTATTCCTCACTGACCTGGCATTGCAGAGGAGCAGAGTGAGGTTCTGTGGAATGGTTGGTCTGCTCTCCAAGCCATTCTGGGAAACAGAGGGAACTGAAGACGGAATAGCTTTTAAACAGTGATCCCATCTTCTTTTGCAACATTTGTTCTCTCTGTTCCAACCATATCTCCCATTCCCCAACACTACTCCAATGGCTGCCCCCACCTCCTTCCCAGCCTCAGGTAAGATGGAGGGGCACAATACCATCCGAGGGGAGAAGCTGAAGACCCAGGTGCACACTCTGAGGCATACACCTCTCCACCTCAGTCTGGCCTCCGCTAGGGAAGATGGTCCCCTGGGCAAGTTTCAGCCTCCAAACTGGCCATTCCTACAGCCTCTAAACGAGAATAGCCTAATTGTCATTGCTGTGTTGGTGGTGCGCCGCTAGGGGAGGTAGTACTTGGGCTCTAAAGACCAAGATTGATCTTGGTCCCGAAGCTGCCAAACGTCGCCATTGCGCCGCCGCCACTGAGAGATGGAAGTTGGGGCTGGACAGGCACGCGCCCTCAAGGCTTCGCAGAGGTTTCGGGGGGAGGTGGTGTCCTGGGCTGGCTAATATAGCCTTCCCCACCCTCACCATTGCCGCTGCGCTGCCGCCGCTGAAAGGTGGAAATTAGGGCTGGGCAAGCACACGCCCTCAAGGCTTCGCAGAGGTGCCGGGGGGAGATGGTGTCCTGGATTGGCTAATATAGCCTTCACAGCCCTCACCGTTGCCGCCGTGCCGCCGCCACTGAGAGGTGGAAATTAGTCAACCAAGGTCTTGACTCTTGGCAGGTAAACAGTTCTTTATAGCTTCAGGGTGGAAGAAGGGGTGTAGCTCCCAAGCAAACACTCACCCAGCCCAGCCAAGGTCTTGACTCTTACATTTTATTATTATTATTTCAGTTTTTTAAAAAAGAAATAAGTTTTTCCTAATGTTTAGATCAAATCTCTTTCTTGTAATTGATTCATGTTCATATTCTAGTTTCTGGAGCATCAGAAAACAACCTTGCTCCATCTTTTACATTACACCCCTTCAGATATTTGAAGATAGCTATCATGTCAACTCTCAGTCTTCTCTTCTCCAAGCTAAATCTACCCAGCTCCCTCAGTCATTCCTCATAAGGCTTGGCTCAGAATGGGATTTTGCTTGAGTGGTGATATGTTTTTCCTGTATACTCAGTTTTCTGGCTAGTCCTGACCTCTTGGCTGCCCTCCTGGGCTCTGACTGCTTGTTCTCACCTGGCAGGCCCCCACAGCTCCATTCTATTCCAAATGAGTGGTATATGAGGCAGGCAGATTCCATAGTTAAGCTTAGAGTAAACCCCACTGAACACAATGGGATTATGTCTAAGGGTAAGACTGCATAAACTTTTACTGTTAGTCTCAGATTGCTTCTCCCCAGGCTTACTCTCATGTGACAAAACATGAGTCAGAAAGCTTGAGGGCGAATCTCTCCTTGCAACATATATTTGAACAGTTAAGTTCTATCAACTCCCATCATAAGCCATGTCACCTTCTTACAAAATGTGTATAATGTTGGTACCCTCCAGACTAAACAAGCTAATCCCCAGTGGCATAATAGTTCTTTTAAGAAAAGAGGGGGAAATGACAGCATGTTCTGTCTTCTACCATCTGCTTGCTGGTCTAGAAAATATTGGAAGAACCACACAGGCATAGGCATCTCTAGTACACTATACTGATGTGGCAAGGTATATTGAAAAATGTTAAGAATGATAAAACCAATCTTGATGAAAGACCGCAATGATGGGAATGGGAAATATCTAAAATTCCACACCATTATGACATAATTTAACAACAGCTAGCCTTTATTGCCAAACAGCTAATTATGAACTCCTCTTTATGTCTCCTTCATGCCTAATTAGGTTTTTGTTGTAACAAGATAAAAGAGGGGGTTGTATTGGTTGTCTTTTTTTCATATGCTGAATTAAATCCATGGAAAAGTGAGATGGTTGAGAGACAGAGGGGGTGCAGAAAGCATTAATAGAGTTTAGAATAAGATCCAGACAGATTCAAATTGATTTCACTGCCAGAGGAAAATTGAGTGCACAGGGAATTAGATTTATGCATTGTCAAGTACAACTATCTGGTAGTATCCATACAGAAAGCTGTTAAAATGGTAATCGTTAGAGAGGTATGAAAATTGTGTGAGAATAGATCAATGAACCATCCGAGGAAAGTAGGTTTCTTTGGAATGGACCTTCCAAGACAGTTTTATCATTATTAATAATGTATCACCATGCAAAGACTGTGCATTATGGAAGTAATTTAATCACAGCATCCAAATGTATAAGCAACAAGACTGTTAGTAACTGGGGGGGGGGGCTGGTTCCACGACAGGAAAAAGTTTGCCAGATTCTGGATTACCGTCCTTTCGCATCAGGAGTGCATAAATCACACGATGCCTGGGATTTTCGGATGATGAAGCCAGATCCAGACACTTTCTGTTTTGCTTAATTCACACAGGCAAAGTTGGGGGGGGGGGAATCGCCTCCAGATGATTAAAGCCAGGCAGGAGGCAGGGAGGGAGCAAGGAGGGGATTATGGAGACTATAAATAATGAGAGGAAAGAAAAAGGACAAACAAACAAGTCATCGAAAGAGCGATCTGTCAAACTCCCCCGTCTTCCCCAGCCCCAAAAGGCTTCTATAAAGAAAGGAGTCAATGAAAGCATGAACAAGCAAAAGCATGATCCCCTTCATGCATGCACACACAACCACACACCACAGAACTAGGGCTTGCCTCATTTGTTTTCCCTCCCTCCAAAGCCTTGAATAAAGGCAAGTGAATGGAAGTACAAATAAACAAAAGAACGAACATGCGATCGGCTGTTTCCCAGCACATACACCTCCACACACACACACCAGCGAAGCAGCGAAGCATCTTCCCACCCCCCCACCCCCCGAAAGACAGACAGGAATGGCTCGGTTTTCCAAAGTGGGCTGCAAGCAGAAGGAGGGTGAATTTCTTCTCTCCAACCCCTCAGTCTATTCGAATAAAGCAGAATGGTCACTCCAACCAATCAGGATTCAGCTCTGCTCACAGTAATTCGAAAAGGCAGATGCCAGTTTACATGATCGTTAGTTCCCATGATAAATTATGCGCATTTTCGCGAACTTAATCAAAAAAGTGCGGAAAACTAGCGAAAGCTGATACTGCGCAACTTATGGGTTTTTTGCACCCCCTCCTTCTGAAAAGGGCGCTGTTGCTTCGAAATGCGTGGAAACTATCAGGCTTCTTGTCGCATTCTTTGAGGATTTATTTTGCCGTGTAAACGACCCCTGTGTGTGAGAGGGAGAGAGAGCTTATACAAGACTGGGCACCAGTTCCCATTAACAACCTTTATACTGCCCTCCACAGTTGTCACAGAACACTTGTTAACAAGAAATGAAAACACAATTAACAGCAAGGTTACAAGAAAACACTATAAATGGCAGGAATAGGTCATGCCAAGGACAGATCCTGACATAAAGAAATTTGAAGAATTTGTAAGTTTGTATTTTGAAAAAAGCAAAAAAAAAAAAAAATCACCATGAAAAATAATATTATTTTTTAAATAAAGGTGGGAAGCAGTGGCGGCTGGTGTCTTCTGTGACAGTGGATGGTGAATCTCCTTCAGTTTTTTAAATATTATTTTTATTAAAAAGTATATGCAGCAACTAAAAAATCAAATAATCACAGTAATCATTATTTCCACTTTCATTTTCTTATGATCATTCTTCTATTATTGTATTGTGCTTTAGCTAACACACATTGGAAACTGTTTAATGCAGTGTACATGTGTAAATTGCTATTGCTTAAAACAATTTGTAAGCCGCTCAGATAGCCTTGTGGCTGAAGAGCAGGGTACAAATAACTAAATAACTAAATAAATAAATAAACAAACTATTTATAGTTTCTTCTGTTCCCTATGACTTCCTACTGTCCAACCAACTCAACAGGACATCTTCCTTAATCTTTTCTATTTCAGAAACACATGTTTTCCCTTCTTATTTTGTTTGTTCTACCTTCCAATCCACCTTATAGTTTTGTTTTCAGCTATTTGCTGGCAGACCCAGGAAATAATGAGACCAGACACATAACATTGGGTTGAAAAGGGCCACTTTATTTAACTTTAACCTGTTCAATATGCCTCTAGAGATCTGCAATGAGGGGAGCACCCTAGCATGGGAATTACTGGCGCATATAAAGATTACACATACTATACGCTGGTTAGATTAAGTAAAATGAAAGCGACAATATCTAGAATCTGCTGGAAATGCCTAGCCAATGAAGGTACTATAATACATATGTGGTGGAAGTGCAAGGTAATTAAGAAGTTCTGGACAAAAGTACACTCGATGATAAAAAAAATCTTACAAATAGAGTTCTAGTTTAAGCTGTAACTTTACCTTTTAAACATGACAAATGTGCTAGAGAGGTAAGATGAAATTCAGCACTGGAGGATAATGTTATATATGCTAATGGCTGGTAGGATAATAATTGCGCAAAAATGGAAACAGAAAGAACCACCTGAAATCAAAGATTGGCAAAATAAACTGATAGATATGATAGAACTGGATAGTTTTACATCAAGACTGAGAAATGTTTCAAATAGGAAATGTTTAAATACCTGGATACCTATGATACAATACTGGGAATTCAACAAAGAAGGTGATGAGACTGGGAATATAATACTACTATAAGAAACCGGGAGGCAGTGAAATTGGATGTAACAGTAATAATAGGTAACAATTTGAAAGGTTGGAGGGTTACAAAGAATAGGTATAGAGATTAAAAGATGGATAGAGAAAAAGACAGAGGGGGGGAAGGTAATAAAAAACAAAAAGTCAACATGGGTTTCAGAGTAACAAGTCATGCCAGACTAATCTAATCTCTTTTTTTGATAAAGTTACCAGCTTGGTAGATGAAGGGAATGCTGTGGACATCGCATACCTTGATTTCAGTAAGGCCTTTGACAAGGTTCCCCATGACATTCTTGCAAACAAGCTTGTAAAATGTGGGCTAGACAAGTTAACAGTTCAATGGATTTGTAATTGGTTGACCAGCCGAACCCAAAGGGTGCTCAGCAGTGGCTCCTCTTCATCTTGGAAAGATGTGACCAGTGGGGTGCCATAGGGTTCTGTCCTGGGCCCAGTGCTATTCAACATCTTTACCAATGACTTGGATGAGGGAATTAGGGGCATACTTATCAAATTTGCAGATGACACCAAATTGGGAGGAGTAGCTAATACCCTAGAGGACAGGATCAAAATTCAGAATGACCTGGATAGACTGGAGAGCTGGGCCAAAGCTAACAAAATGAAATTCAATACAGAGAAATATAAAGTACTGCATTTAGGGTGGAAAAATGAAATGCATAAATATAGGATGGGAGAGACTTGGCTGAATGAGACTACGTGCGAAAGGGATCTAGGAGTCCTAGTAGACCACAAGTTGAACATGAGCCAACAGTGTGATGCGGCAGCTAAAAAGGCCAATGCGATTTTGGGCTGTATCAATAGAAGTATAGTGTCTAGATCAAGGGAAGTAATAGTGCCACTCTATTCTGCCTTGGTCAGACCTCACTTAGAATACTGTGTCCATTTCTGGGCACCACAATTCAAAAAGGATATTGACAAATTGGACCGTGTCCAGAGGAGGGCGACTAAAATGGTGAAAGGTCTGGAAACCATGCCTTATGAGGAGAGACTTAGGGAGCTGGGTATGTTTAGCCTGGAAAAAAGATGGTTAAGAGGCGATATGATAGCCCTGTTTAAGTATTTGAGGGGATGTCACGCTGAGGATGGAGCAGGCTTGTTTTCTGCTGCTCCAGAGACTGGAACACGGAGCAATGGATGCAAGCTCCAGGAACAGAGATTCGACCTCAACATTAGGAGGAACTTTTTGACAGTAAGAGCTGTTCAGCAGTGGAACACACTCCCTTGGAGCGTGGTGGGGTCTCCTTCCTTGGAGGTCTTTAAACAGAGGCTGGATTGCCATCTGTCGGGGATGCTTTGATCAAGATTTCCTGCGTGGCAGGGGGGTTGGACTGGATGGCCCTCGTGGTCTCTTCCAACTCTGCAATTCTATGATTCTATGATTGATTGATTAAACTGGTTACATTTGGGATTCATTGTAAGGAAGTGAAAATAAGACGTACAAGGAATATAAAGAACATGAATGTTGATTGTATCTTGTTTAGATTTTTGTTTATATTATGCTTGGTTATGCCTTGTGTTAATTTGATATGTAATTTGGATATGTAAAAGTCCAATAATTTTTTTTTAAAGGAATTGCTGGAGCAGGAGGTCAGCTCCAAGACCTCCTCCCCAACTTCCCATGGGCAAAAATACCTGAACCCCAGGGAGAACCCAGAAGCTGGGTTGCTTGTCAGTCAGCTCGCATCTGGAAGGCCTACCCAAAAGTCCCTCTCCCAAGTCATAGGACTTAAAGAGAAGGTTTATCCCGTTGGGGCTCCAAAGGAGGTCACTTTCCCCACCACTCAGTTCGCAGGACCTAAAGAGGCAGTTCCAG
This sequence comes from Gambelia wislizenii, assembly GCA_030847615.1. Lineage (NCBI taxonomy): Eukaryota > Metazoa > Chordata > Lepidosauria > Squamata > Crotaphytidae > Gambelia > Gambelia wislizenii. Next base: position 11,531,138 of record JAUMIR010000013.1, on the reverse strand, counting down.
ATCCCTTCCTTCACTACCAAAAGGGGGTGCTATAGGGGCTCACCAATCTACCAAATCTCCCCCCACACACACCATAGATAAGGGGCAAGCATCTGCTTAGCCCCTATCAGCCATTAGATCATCCTACAGGGACCTCAACCCCCCCCTTGCAGATTACCCTCAAACAGTAAATTCCTAGCCTCAGAAAGGTGAACCCCATCAGAGTAATAGAGCTTGGGCTTTTCAAATAATATATCAGGGTGCAGCAGGTAATGACCCAAACCAGGGCATTACGAATTTCCCTGTTAACCCAGTGGTGCCTGGTCAATCAGGCATGGGTCCCCCTCTCCACACCACTGTTGCCATGGAAGCACAGCCGACCGCATGATCTGTACCTCTGGCCACTCTGACTTAATGACCTGCATGTCATGTGGAGCCTGCCCTTTAACAATCCTAAGTCATTCCTGCCCAAATGAATGACAAGGATATGCAGCAGAGACCCTTGGTGCTCTCCGAACAGATGAGGTGTCAGGCCATGCCACTGAAGGCCTCTCCTGCCCATCCACTTGACGTGAGTGATGTTGCCAAGCCCCAGATGGGTCCTGAAATGGCTAAAACAGGTCTGGGGCACCACCCAGTAAATCATGCTGTGGCTGCAGATGAGCACTCGATGCCACCATGGCCACAACCTAGAATCTATAAGACAGAAAATTAACAGGTTAGTATTATAATGGCCATACATATTTACAATATGAGGTTGACCTCCAGCAGCCAATCTTCTTAATCACAGACACATCCAAATTCATGGATGTTGTCCCAATTTGGAATGAGTGTGTGGCAAATTTGACCCCATTGAGGCCAATGGCAGCCCGTGCTTTGGAGGGGACTGCCAAGAATTGAAATTGAAACTTTGTTAATGGCAACTGGTCAGCATGGATAAATAGCAGACCCATCTTATCCCCCTGTGCCATCACATATTGCCAAGGGTGGAGACTGGGTATAAAGCCCAGTCACTGCACACCTCCAACCTTAGTCAGTACCCCACTCCTCTTTGATCCACTTTAGATGAGTGTATGGTCAGTATAATGTGCTGATCCCCCATTTGTAAATCCCTGAACTCTAATGCTTTATTGGACCTATCACCCTTGGACGCCACCACAAGCTCACTCACCCGCAGTGCCCCAAAGAATGTGGTAAATACAGCTGGGTGGAAAAAAAATAACATCATAATGGGATGTACATATGTCAGTCCATACACTGCTCAAACCCCATAGAATGCTAGGGAAAAGAGGGCCCCGTGTATCCCTCACAGTGCCCCTTTCCCTGGACCAACCCTCCAATACCTTCCCATATCCTGTAGTCACATGTAGTGTCCTCGGCCCAAAAGGCTACGGCAGATAACTGGGATCTAATAGACGATGGGGACAAACCCTTATCATGAAAAAAACCCCACAGTATTTGAGCAATTGTACCACTGGTATAGGTACCACATTTCCCATACCGTCACATGATCTGAATCCCAAAAACTCCTTTACCACCCTGATATAGCCCTTCTTGGTGCTCATGGGTATGGATAAGCCCATTGCCTTTACTACTTCATCTCTCCAAGTCTCCACAATTCTATCAGCATTGAGTCCACTAAAGGCTCGGCTTCTGGAGCCAGTAATCTGAAGCACTCTATCTGCATATGAGACAGAGTGTCAGCAATGCCATTGTCCACTCTGGCCACATGACAGGCTGTAAACATGACATTATACTTCAAACACTGTAAGGTACAGGCCCAGACTAGCCTCATGACCCAACGGGACTTGAATGTAAGTGAATTAATAACCTGCATCGTGGCCATGTTATTGCACCAAAAATGAACACAGGAGTTCCTCGGCTCCTCTGCCCAAATCATGGTTGCCACCAACATAGGAAAAAATTCCAAGAATGTATGGTCAGTCCAAGACCTAGGCCATTGTTGTGTGCACCAACATCTCATGAAATATACCCCCAAACCCATGGAACCCATGGCATCTGATGCCACCTGAAACATAGCTTGCAACTTCTTGCCAAAACAATATCCCACTAAGATCCCTCAAGAATTTCAACCACACATATAAATCTTGCTTAACAACCCAGGTGAGGTGGATCTGGTGGTGTGGTCTAGATATGTCCCCAATGGCATCACACAATCTACATAAAAAAGGCCCTGCCTGGGGCTACTACCTTGCAAGCAAAGTTCAGGTGTCCTGATGAGCTCCTGAAATTCCCCCAAGGTGGCCTTCCTTTGTGATAGGAAGGCAGCTACCCTCTCCCTAACGTAATGCACTTTCTCATCCAGCAACCTGCACAACTGATGTACAGTGTCAATGAAGATGCCTAGAAACATTAAATACTGGGCTGGGCCCTCCGTCTTCTCTGGATTTATTCAGCGCTCCTCCATCAGCTCCATACTCCTTCTTATGTACTCCCAACTCCTCCAACAACCGCAGTCCTTCTTCTGGTGTTTCCATTCTATATCTTTTTCCTGCCCATTCAAATTTCAAAAACACTGGATATCCCCAAGCATATTTTATACCAGCTTTCAAAAGAGTAGCAATACAAGGCTTCATCGATTTTCTCCAGATTACTGTTTGTGGACAGTAGTCATTATATAATTCCACCCTTACATCTCCATACTTCAGTCTCTCTGGATATTTCTTGACTGTTCTCATCAATTCCTCCTTGTTATTGTAATTAATAACTCTGACAATAACATCTCTTGGCAAAATACTTCTCCTTCCTATCAGTTCTCTATGGATCCGCTCGATGTCCTCTTCTCTCCATTTCATAGCTGGGGTCACTTGCTGTAGCCATTTCAGCACTTCAGATTTCAGGTTAGATCCTTGATCTTTCCCCACAGATTCTGGCAGGAACCTTATTCTGAAGTTATTCCTGCGTTGATAATCTTGCATGTATATCAGTTTTTCCCCCATATCTGTGATTTTCTTCATATTGTCCTGGATCTGACTGCCTTGAAGTGTTTGGGTTTTAATTATTTCTTTGTTCTCTTTTACTATATTAAGAATATTTCCTTGTATTCCTTGTATTTTTGTACTCATTTCCACAAATCTTTCTTCAGATCTTTTCCTCTCCTTCTGCATTTCTTCTCTTATGCTTGCAAACTCTGAAAACATTCTCTTTTTATCTTCTCTAAATTTTGTCATCATTTTTGTAAAGAGAGAATCCATATGAGTTTTAATATCCTCTGTGCTTTCTCCCCTTCTTTCCCTCCCTTTTGGGGATGGGGGATTTAAGGCTGAGGCACCTAATGGAGGGCTAATTTCTTTTTCCATCTTTTGTCCTTCTGGTTCACCGTTGTTATTCTGTACTTCCGGAAATATCCTCTTCAATCTCTCCAATCTCTTGTGCGATCTGTCTGATGGTTTACTTAATACTTGTGGTCTCAACCAGCTTTTTCCTGCTGTATTGCTTCTTTTTTTAGACATAAGAAAATCAAAACACTCCAAACTTTCGTTTCTTCCCTTCTGTTAATGCCCCCCCTTCCTCCACCACTTTTTTTTAAAGCTTTCCACTTATTCTCCAATTAGATCAAATATTTCTTCCTCTGTTAAATCATCCTTTTCATTTGCCTACAATTGTTCGCTACTTTCTCCAACCTTAGCGATTTATTAGCCAAGTGTTCTTTTAAATTATTTTGGAGACAGTTCCAAGATCAAGATCGGACAAAACCGAAAGTAACTATCTGTTTACTTTAGGCTGCTTTGATCTGCAGTTTTCCCTTCTATTAACATTCCTTAGTAATTCACAACCATAAATCTTCCCTCAAGAGCTCTCCTCATGCCTTTTTGAGGGGAAAATATTCATTTAATTCCATTACCTTGAGCACCTGTCCTGGGAATTGTTCCTACGCCATTGAAGCTTGGCTCCTCCCCGGTGCCACTACTTTGCATGCAAAATTCAGGTGGCCAATTAATTCCTGGAATTCCTTCAGTGTGTCATTCCTGCGGTACCAAAAATATGTCAATCTGGCCATTAGGTCATCTATCTTACCCCAGGGGAATCTACAAAATTGGTCAACCGTGTCAATTTCAATAACCAGAAAAACCAATTGGTGAGCAGGACTCTCTGTCTTTTTGTGCACAAGGGGTACTCCAAAGTCCTCCATGAGGGAATAGGACTGCTCCATGAGGGAGCGACAGACCCCTGAACCAAATTTGCCAATAAATAGGAAGTCATCTAGGTAATGTACAACCCTTCATACCCCGTCCGTTGCGTAACGGCCTATTCCAGAAAAGTACTGAACTTGTCAAATGCTGAACACAAGACAGAGCAGCCCATAGGCATTGCCCAGTCCATGTAATAAAATCCATCAAATGAGAAGCCCAATAATTTGAAATCATCAGGGTAAACTGGAAGGAGGCAAAATGCAGATTTGATATCGCACTTCGCTAACTCCACCCCAGGGCCATGTTGTTTGACAATTCTAACAGCTGTATTAAAGGAGGTGTACTGGACAGTGCACAGTTCTTGCGGGATAAAATCGTTGACTGATTGACCCCTTGGGTAAGAAAAATGAAAAATTAAGTGGAACTCACCAGGTGCCTTTTTGTGGACAATACCTAATGGTGAGACCCTAAGATTGGGAGAAGGTAGGACACTGAATGGGCCGATGACCCTGCCTTCATCAACTTCCTTCTGTATTTTTTTCTAACTATATGTTCTAATCCCTGCACAGATTTTGAATTAGACGCCCTGTAAGGCTTGCGGTCACCCTTGTAAGGGATACAAAAACCCTCTTGAAACCTGTCCCATAAGTACCATGCTGCTGACTGGTCTGGGTATACACACAGCCAGGCTGTGATATTGTCTAATTTAATTGAACTGGGGCCCTTTTCCCTGAGGAGCAGGGTTGTTGGTACCCTTCTTTCACCCTTGCTGGTCCCGACTAAACTGCCCCTTCCCCTTTGGGTAGTTGCAGAAGGAATGTCCCCCACCACAAATGGAGCACTCGTGGCAAAAAAGGCAAGGGCAGCAAGAACAGGCTCCTTTTGAGCCAAATTCCCAACATAAGAGCTGCCATTGTTGCATAGCTGGCTGGGACAACTGGTCCAGCTGCCATGAAAAGTTGCCAGCTTTGGCATTCTGCAATAAATGCCCTTTTTGTGCCCATTCTCCAAGTATGGGTCAACTTGGAGACATAACTTGCAACCACAGGTGTGAGTTAATAACATCCCACCACAAAGATGGATAAGATGCAGCCATCAATCTAAATGACTTGTCATAGTGAAGCCACGCAGCACAAGAGAAATCCACGTATGCCCTGTAGATGATATCAAGGTACCTAATAAGGGTATAGGACTTATGAGGCTGGTTCTGAGATACCACCCCAGCGTATATCAGGAATCCCACTAACCAGTTAGACCAGGTTCTGTCAACGCGTCTCTTTTTAATCTTTTCTTTCTCCCTGTCATCTAATTCCTCCTTTTCTTTCTTATCCAATTCCCTGTAAAGAAGTGAGAACATGTCAACATATAACCCCGTCAAAATCTTTTCTTTGGTTGCAGGAGCCAAATGTTCGCCTAAAGCAGGTGCTTGATCAGAACCTAAAGGGGTGTGTGGTGGTACCATCGGTGCTTGACTACCCACCAGTGACTCTGGCATTACTGGACAGCCAAGGTGGTTGAACATATATGGGGACATAAATGGCAGTCCTGGCCCCAGGTACCAACCATACATGCCAGTGGCCAGGCTTCCTGATAGAGTGTTGGGTACCTGTGTGTTTAAGTTATTGCCAGGCTCAGGCTGACCCCATGGCCAGGCATGTGTGTTGTTATCATTTTGCAACTCACTCAGAGCTAAAGGAGCAATCGTATGGGTCCTGCTGGTTCCTTATCCGGGAGACTCAGCCTCGTCAATGTCATCATGGTACGCAGCTGCATCCCGTTGCTCTTCCAAGGCCTGGATGCGAGCAAGAAGTTGATTAGCAACATCGTTAGTCAAACCCCCTTCATTTTCCCTAGCAGGCAGCTTTGGGGGCCTCAGCTGACGTGCCTCCTCCAAAGCCTGCAAACGGTCCAGTATCTTTTGCAAAACACCCTCATTAACAATTTCGCTGTCTGAAGAAGGGTTACCCCCAGGTTTAGGTTTAGGGGCAGGTACCTTACCCTTATCACCCCCTTTACCCTTCCTGGGAGCCATACTTAATAGCAAAAATTAACTAAGGCAATCAGTTAATTAAGATGAAATCTAGAAAGCAAACCCCCAAACAAATCAAATTAAACTAAAAATTAAATTAAAATTAACTAAGACTAACCCAGGCAATCAATCAATTAAACTAACTAAGGCTAACCTGGGGATTCAATTAATTAAAATTAAATCCAGAGTGACATCGGGCTTTAAACAATCCTAACCCAGGCAATCAATTAATTAAAATTAAATCCAGAGGGCCATCTGGCTTTAAACAATCCTAACCCAGGCAATCAATTAATTTAAATTAAATCCAGAGAGCCCTATGGCTTTAAACAATCCAAACAAAAACAAATCCAAAGATAAATCAAATTAAACTAAGAATTAAAATCCAGAATTAAAATCCAGAAGTAAAATTAACTAAAGCTAAGAACTAAATTCACCCAAAAGGTTAATCCAGAGGCCTAACAAACAATCCAGAAAGGAAAAATAAAACCAAACTTAAACAAATCCAGAAAACAAAACTAAACCAGCAAAAGCAAAACTAAAAACAAAGTACTAAGACACTTAATTAATCAAAATTAAACCAAGGCAATCAATTATTTAAAATTCAAAGAAAACAAATCCATAAAACAATCCATAAAGCAAAACCCGAAGCAAACTAAAACAAAGTACTAAGGCAATTAATTAAAATTAAACTAATTCAAAGAAAACAAATCCATAAAACTATCCAGAAGGCAAACTCAATTAATTAAAATTAAACTAATTCAAAGAAAACTAAGGCAATTAATTAAAATTAAACTAAGGATTAAAATTAAACTAAGGCATTTGACTTCTGGTGGTGAGCAAGATGGCGTCGGACGTGTGAGAGCGAAGTTCTGCTCCAGCTCCGTCCAAACTTTGGCAAAAAGGGTTGCAACAACCTAAATTCCCCCTATTCTGGGAAGAAAAAAGGGGGCTAAGGAAGTGCCCGACGGGGCTCTGGCAGGACTCCTTTGGAAAGACGAAAGACAGAGGTCTGAAGTCTTAACAAAGGGGGAGAACTGGAGCAAAGGGCTTGAATGCCAAGTTTGGAGTCCTCGGACATCAGCCTATTTGACACCACTTAAAGAGGGAAAGAGAGACCCGAAAGGGAAACGAACTAGGATCCAGCAAGCAAGTATAGTGCTTACTTCTTTATTTTTGATAAAACTCCAGATTAGGAAAAACGGAAAGGAGAGAAATAAAAGAAAGTTGTCTCAACCGGAGAAAGGAATCATAGAATCATAGAATCATAGAATCATAGAATTGCAGAGTTGGAAGAGACCACGAGGGCCATCCAGTCCAACCCCCCTGCCACGCAGGAAATCTTGATCAAAGCATCCCCGACAGATGGCAATCCAGCCTCTGTTTAAAGACCTCCAAGGAAGGAGACCCCACCACGCTCTGAGGGAGTGTGTTCCACTGCCGAACAGCTCTGACTGTCAAAAAGTTCCTCCTCATGTTGAGGTGGAATCTCTGTTCCTGGAGCTTGCACCCATTGCTCTGTGTTCCAGTCTCTGGAGCAGCAGAAAACAAGCCTGCTCCATCCTCAGCGTGACATCCCTTCAAATACTTAAACAGGGCCCTAATGGGGAAGTAAGGGAGAAGAACGATCTATAGGAGCGGACGGCAAAGACTGAGAGAAGAAGGAATAAGAAGGGGCAAAAAACAAGAACTATCAAGTAATAAAAAAAGGGGCACAGGAAAAAATAACTGGTAATTTTAAAAGTGTCAGAAAATAAGTTAGAGAGTGGAAGAAAAGAGTGCCTGTGTAATGGAACTGATTGGTAAATAGAAATTGACTGAGAGACAGAAACAACGGAGGAACAGAAACAGCTGAGAGACAGAAACAGCTGAGGAAGAAAAGATTAGGAGCGGTTTGTGGAGCTACCTTAAACTTGTGATATTTTGAGTCCTGTGTTAAGAAAAGAAAGAAGAAAGAAGCTGAAGTAAGCAGGCTGATTTATTTTGTAAGATTTTGAAAAAAAAGACTCTAAGCCTATTGAGAGACAGATACAGCTGAGAGACAGAAACAGCTGAGGAAGAAAAGATTAGGAGCGGTTTGTGGAGCCACCTTAAATTTGTGATATTTTGAGTCCTGTGTTAAGAAAAGAAAGAAGAAAGAAGCTGAAGTAAGCAGGCTGATTTATTTTGTAAGATTTTGGAAAAAGACTCTAAGCCTTTTGAGAGACAGAAGCAGCGGAGGAACAGAAACAGCAGAGAGATAGAAACAGCTGAGGAAGAAAAGATCAGGAGTGGTTTGTGGAGCCACCTTAAATTTGTGACATTCTGAGTCCTGTGCAAAGAGAAGAAAGAAGCTGAAGTAAGCAGACTGACTCATTTTGTAAGATTTTGGAAAACAGCTGAGGAAGAAAAGATTGGGAGCAGTTTCTGAGACATCTTTAATTATGTTTAGAGAATAAGGGAGATAACCCAGATTGGATATTTCTACTGAACTGTGTTTAGAATATTGTGTGTGGGGGGGTATATCTGTGGAATTGAAGAGGTAATTGAAGAGACTATATAATTTGAAACAGTGTAGCTATGAAGAGATGTTGTGAGTTTTGAATGTGTTATTAACTAACATATTTAGGGCCAGATCTTGGGTACTTTTAAAGCTATGTGCTGAAGTTGCTCAGGGGGTTCTGGATTTCAAAAGCATATTCCAAAATTTGGAATTGGTGCATGGAGGATAGGAATAGAAGATATTAAAATTATATATAACTATAGAATTGTAGAACTGGTGATCTTATAGTGCTTTTGTTGGAATAGAGATACTGGAAACTGTACTGATTACTGGAAATTGATAGAAGGTTTATGGATTATTTAAATGGAGGGTTACCTGTAATATTGGATATTTGATAGATTTGAAATATTTAGATTTAAGTGTGTGGAGGAAAGCGTATAAAAAAAGGGGGATGAATATTGGGAAAGGAAACAGGAGGGGAAAAGGGCAATGCTGCTATCAGGTTCGGGTGGCACGCATATCTTGGGTATGGAAAAGATAGAATAAATAAGGACTTTAATAATCATTATGTGCGGAGGGCATTATTAATAACATGGAAGAAAATAAAGGCGAAATTTTACAGTGGAATCCCTTGTTGGATATCAACGCAGGAAGCGTTTTTTGGTAGATGGAAAGATAGGGCACAGTGTAGGAGATATGAAGACATAATAATAAGAGACAGTAATGAGGAATATGTATTGAAATCCAGAGAACAGTTAAATTGGGAAGGTAGTTGGTTTACTTACTATCAAATAAAAGAGAAATTTAAAGAAGATATCAAAAAAGAAGGAATAGAAAAGAGTAAAATCGAACTTGATGAAATATTGTGGGGTATGCACCAAAAGAAAATAGCTAAATTGTATTGATTATTATTAACTAGATATTTAGAAGAAGAGAACATAAAAGAGTATATGGTTAAATGGGCCAGAGATATAGGAAACAACATGGAAATAGAAGCGTGGGAAAATGCAAGAAACAAGACAAATAACTTTACGGCGGCTCAAAATCTTAAAGAAAATTACATAAAGATGGTAAATAGGTGGTATTACACGCCAGTTAGGTTAAATAAAATGGGTATAATAACTATAAGTAATTGTTGGAAATGCCAAGAAAATAAGGGAACACTAATACATATGTGGTGGGAATGCAGGTTGATTAAAGAATTTTGGGAGAAAGTACATAAGCTAATGAAGAAGATACTGCAAATTGAATATGAATTAAGACCTGAGTTATATTTGCTAAATATGACAAGTGTTTTAGAGAAAAAAGATGAAAGACAGTTTTGGAAAGTGATGTTATATATGATAACGGTGGCTAGATTATTAATCGCACAAAAATGGAAGAGGTCAGATACTCCAGAGATAACAGATTGGTTAAGTAAATTGATAGATATGATAGAGTTGGATAGCTTAACAAATAGGTTAAGGGACACACCTAAAAAGAAATCAATGGAAAAATGGTTACCGATGATGAAATATTGGAAGGACAATGGAGAAGCAGAAGGGGTAAAAAATATGTTGCTATTATAATTTAACATAATATTATAGGAAAAAAAGAGGAGACGACAGGAATTGGAAATTGATAGGAATGATCGTAAAGAGTTATAATTAAAAGCATGGAGTCTTGAAGATAAGAGAGGAACAGTTAAGATGAAAGAATAAGATGGATATGTGATAATTTGAACTGAGAGGGAATAAGAAAGGTGTAAGAAGAGGTAACGACAGAGGTATATAAGAAGTCTATAAGAGGTATAAGGGAAAAAACTTGCTTACTTAGGATTGTATGTAAGGAAGTCAAAGAATGAGGATGTATAGAAGAATAGCTGAGATATAGAGTATAAAGTAAGTAAAAAGTAAAATGGATCGAAATTGAATGAAGGAATGTATGGAAGAAAAAAGAAGAGAAATTATGTTGAAAATATGGATGTAAAAAAGCAAAATTGTGAATATAAGAGAATATTGTTTGTTTGTTTGTTTGTTGTCTGGAAAAAAAATAAAGTGGATAAAAAAAATTAAACTAAGGCATTCAATTAATGAAAATGCACAAAATTATAAAACTAATATAAAGTAATAAATATAAAACTACTATAAAATTCTAGAACCAACAACCCCAAAAAGCGGGAGGGGCCTCCCAGGCAAGGCCTGAAAAGCAAGGTCTGAAAAAAACAAGGCCACATGGCTAGACCTCTCTTGCCCTCAATCGCGGTCCCAAAAGGCTATGGCCATGTGGCAAGAACTCCCTTGAAAAGCAAGGCAGAAAAGGCCCCAAAACAATGGTGAAAAGGAAAGGCCATGTGGCCAGGATTTACTTGCCCTCAATTGTGGTCCCAAAAAGCTACAGCCACATGGCAAGGTCTCCCTTGAAAAGCAAGGGAGAAAAGGCAGAAAAGGCCCCAAAACAAAGTCAAGCAGGCGACCAAAAAGCCCACCAAACTAAAACCTCTTAAGCCCTCAAGCCATTTGCGCTTCCCACGCCCCAGCTGAGCTCTCACCGCACTGCAAAAGCCACACTCTCCCCGTAACGCTCCTCCCCGCGCCACAAAAATTCCCAGGCCACTCAGCTCTCCTCGCGCCACCAAAATCCTCAAGCTGTTTGTGCTTCAAGCACCCCAGCCACGCTCTCCCTGCACCGCTCCTCCCCGCGCCACAAAAATTCCCAGGCCACTCAGCCCTCCCTGCTCCCCAGCCACGCTCTCCCTGCACCGCTCCTCCCCGCACCACAAAAATTCCCAGGCCACTCAGCCCTCCCTGCTCCCCAGCCACGCTCTCCCCATGCCGCTCCTCCCCACCACAAAAACAACTCCAGCCACCCACCCCACAACCTGCTCCCCTCCAAAGCCTCGATTCACACAAAAGCTATAAAACGGACAGCTCATTGAGGCCAGGGAAAACAGAGGCCAAGCGGGGAGGGGGAAGGGCAAGCAGCGATGAGCAGATCGAAGAGGAAAGCAGAGCAGAGGAGGGATCAGAGCAGGGGAGGGGCAAGCAGCGGAGGCCTGATCCCACACACAAGGCACCTTGAGGCCAGGGAAAACGGAGGCCAAGGGGATGGAGAGAGGAAGAGCAGAGCAGAGGAGGGATCAAAGCGGGGGCAAAGCAAACATAAAAGCAAACACTCAAAGCACACATGCAAAGCAAGATGCAAGCACACATGATGCACACACAGCTGGGCTGCCTCACATCCAACCCTCAATCTTTGCAGCCCAGTCAAACTTAGCCAATTAATGAACTCCAAGATCCAATGCTGAGCCATGATCCAATGCTGATCGTTCCAAGGGGGAAAAGAGGAAGAGGCCAGGGGCGGCAAAGGGCTAAATAGGCCTGTTTGAACCCCGCCCCTGCCTCCTCCTAGCCAGGGTGTGCCTAACCTGGCCACTCCCTGCGCTCGTCTCCCTGCCCATCATTAAAACACCTCCCCCGGATCTACCATTCTTGAAGATCTGGTGTGTGGTGTGGTGTTGGATCATGGTGTGTGTCTGTTTCTTTGACCCTACTCAGACCTGTCTTTTCTGTAATTTCCACCACGGTCGGAACTGATTTTGATCAGATATATTCTTCTTGTCATTTCCACCTTAGCAATAAAAAAGCTCAGGTCCTCGGGGTCCTTGTTCCTTGCTTCCTTGCTCCAAGTGTCACGTCTCCATTTTATCTTGCATTGCGAGAATCTCCATTTTAGGTAGCCTGTTTCCTTCAGCCTTCAAGCCCCATGCATTCATAACATATTCATTAATAACAGCTCCATCAATGTTCTTACAGGGAAATCTGGGAAGGCAATGGCCACCACCTTGGCAGCAATATAATAGAGCTCTCCCAATACCTCAGTAACAGGAGGAAGCAAGATTTCTGAGCTGTAGCCATCCATTCAGGCTAAGGATGAAGGGGGGCAGTCTGAGGAAAGTGGAAGGGAACAGCTCGACCTGATCCAACCATGATGGTCTAGTTAAGGGGTGGGAATTGTATGCCTCTCCAGATATGCTTGGACTCCAACTGTCATTGCCCCAGCCAGCTTCACCAATGGTTAGGACTGATTTTGTCAGACCTCACCTGGAATACTGTGTCCAGTTCTGGGCACCACAATTCCAGAAGGATATGGACAAGCTCAGGTGTGTGTTCAGAGGAGGGTGACCAAAATGGTGGGAGGTCTGGAAGCCATGTCCTATGAGAAGTGACTTAGGGAGCTGGGTATGTTTAGCCTGGAGAAGAGAAGGTTAAGAGGGGACATGACAGACATGTTTAAATATTTGAAGGGATGTCATGCTGAGGATAGAGCAAGCTTGTTTTCTGCGGCTGCAGAGACTAAGACATGGAGCAATGGACTCAAACCACAGGAAAGGACATTCCACCTAAACATTAGGAAGAACTACCTGACAGTAAGAGCTGTTCAGCAGTGGAATGCACTACCTCAGGGTGTGGTGGAGTCTCCTTCTTTGGAGGTTTTTTAAAAAATACAATTTTATTGAAATATACACACACAACAGAACACAACACAATAACAAAATAACATTCAAAACCAATACGAAATATACAACCACAAGAGGAAAAAACAAACTCACTTACTGCAAATTCAGTTCTCAAAAGCCAATGTTGCTACTTCTCCTCACTTTTTCTTCATGTACATTATTACAGAATCCCATACTTCCAAGAAACAACCCACAGTATTACCCTTAATTAAATTAGTCAATTTTTCCATGGCTTCAATTTCCATCAATTTTCCTATCCAGTCCCTATAGTCAGGAACTTTAACCAGTTTCCAATTTCTGGCTTAGACTTATTCTGGCAGCTGTTACCATATATCTAATAAGATTACAAAATTTCTTCTCCCTATTATAATTTTCATAAATGATTATATTTAGCAAGAATAATTCTGGCTTCAGGTTAAGTCTAAAACTCAAAATCTTTTGCATCTATTTACTTACCAAAAGTTCTTTACTCTTTTACAGCCCCACCACATATGAAAGAAAGAGCCGACATGCCTTTCACATTTCCAACCATTATTTATACATTTCTGCGTTTTGGCTTCTGGGGCGATATACCATTTGTATATCATTTTGTACCAATTTTCCTTAAGACTGTAAGTACACGTAAATTTTATTCCCTTCACCCAGATTTCCTTCCATTGACTATTTGAATTTCATGACCTACAAATGTTGCCCTACTGAGCATATCTGCTTTAATTTGTTCCTTTTCAGTGTCAAATTTTAGTAATAATTTATGTGTTTTACTTAGCAGTTGTTTTTCACTGGAACACAATAATTATTCAAATTCTGCTCCTTTCCCTTCATACTGCCATTTCATCAAATCCTCTTTTACTCTTTCAAATCCTCTTTTACTCTTTCTCTGAGTTGATATGATAACCAATTTAATTCAAACCCCTCTTTTTCTAATTCCTGAATCTCCTTAATTCTCCATCCCCCTAGGTCTTTTTTAAAAATAGAATTCTATAAGTCACCCAGTTATCTGTTCTCAGTTCTTGTTTTCAGAAGACTTTTTGTGGGAAAAGCTAGCCTGGCATCTTTGCATGAAATCTATCTTTAAATTTATTCCATACTCTCAATAGGGATCTCCTTATTATGTAAATGATTTTTAAAATCTGCATTGATTTTAAACCCCTCCCTCTATGCAAAAGTACCTACTGTCAGGATACTGGGATGTGTAATCACTGTGAATGTTATATTGTAAAGAGCTGCTGGCAACAGGGGGCAGTAGTGAGGGCTAGCAAGACACAGCTGGTGTTGACAATGAACTGTTTTTTACCTTATCTTATGTGAGATGCAAAGTGTGAACTAGAGATACAGCCACTATCGCCCTGGGAAAGACTGGATAAACCATGTGTGTGGGAATGGGCATCTACACAGCCCATTAATGTGATGTAAACATGTACTGGTATAATCCTTTGTTCTGCCCTCACTGCAATCTGTCTGTATAATTCCTCCACTCTAGCAGTATTAACAGTCATCTTATTGGACTGTTGTTTAAAGTCCATGCAATCACATTGCTCTTTTCACTCCAAATGCATTTAAAAGGTGCAGTGAAGCTAGAATCTTATGCCAAAGCCCAATTACTACACTCTACCAGAGTAGACCCACTGAATCAATAAACTGTGTCCCTAAACTTGATCTCAACTCACTCTTCAATGAAATGATGCTCCTAACAAACAATTGGTGACCAACCTTTCATGAACTCTTTTGCAAATTTTGACTCCTCAAATTCTCATTAATTTGATGGGATTGCCCCAGTCAAAACTAACAATTTGATTCAGCCTCTAAAGATTCTTACTAGAAAGTAAGCCTCTCTAATTTCCAAACAAGCATGGAAGATTACATACAAAAGCTGTAGGTGGGTTTTTACATCTTTCACAGCATTACAACCATACAAATTGCTAACAGGAGACCTATTGGTTTCTGACTCTTGTTGGGTTTTTAAAACACATTCACACCCCAGATAACTGCTGTTCTCTCTTGTTGCTAGTCTGCCATTTTTGTTTTGTTTTGTTTTTACTTTCAGTTTGTATTTTTTTCAGGATTGTGCTAAAACTTAGAGCGGATCATGCAGCTACTGTGTTAAAAGCATCCCTTTGTAGCACCATCTAGGAGAAGCAGTCCATAAATTTCCCTTTCCACATTTTCATGTATCCCACTTTGGAAAGCAACAGAGGAGCCAAGAATTGGGGGAGGAGGGGTTCCCCCCCCTTTAGGTTTTTCTGGATGAATGCCATTATGCTACTTAACCAAGGCCAGCAAGTTGGTTGCTAAAAATATACAAGTCTCAAGGTGAGTCAGTGCATCATTTATTATTGAGTTGAGTCATTGAAGGGATCTGACTTGAGTCCGAGTGAATTGACTCAAGTCTACATCACTGCCAAATTGGCTTGCCAATGGACAAAACAGTGTATTGCCTCTCTTGGTGGCTTCTAGGGGTGACAATTCACTTTCTAAATAGGTTGTAAGGCTCTCTTTTAGTGTTTAACATAAAAAATACCAGTACAGTCCATGTATTCAGAAGTCTCACTAAATTCAATGGGATTTGTTCTCAGGTGAGCATTTCTAGAACTGTGTCCCTAAACTTAATCTCAACTCACTCTTCAATGAATTGAAGCTCCTACCAAAAAATTGGTGACCAACCTTTCATTAACTCTTTTGCATCCTTTATATAATTAAACCAAACACGCACACATACACAAGTTCATTGGATTAATATTTAATGGTATAAATCTGACATTCCAGAATCTGGAGTTATGTGTACCACTGTTCTCTGGTACACAGAGGGCACTGTGGTAACACCTTTCTAGAATCACAATAGATTGCACAATAGAATGGGAAAATTGAGCTCTTAGTAGAATACCACACGAAGCATATTTGAGTGGCAGAACCTGGACAAAATGAAATGAAAGCATTTTGGAATAGAAACCATGCTTACTGCATATTTGTTTCTGTAATGGAACAACACATTTCAAAAGCAAGGACAGTTACTACAAACAAAATGATAACGATGCCTCCCCACAATCTCCTCCTTTCCCCCCTCCATCTTTAAAACATCATTTCCTCTACTTTGCATGCCTGTTAAATCCATCTGTTCAGGGAATTCTCCAGTGCCAGCCTGCATCAGTTGCTGTGGCAAGTAGGAAATGTCTTTGCTTTATAAGTAGAAGGTTGTTGGTTCAAATCCCACTTGAGATGAATTTCTTTTAGCATTTAAACATTTCCTCCCCCCTCCTCTCTTGCCCCTGCCTGTCCCAAAAGACTTATTTTTGTTATTTAAGGCACTAAACTAAGAAGCTGATACAGGATTCTGGCCTAGATGTTTTGAAAGTCTACTTCCTGTTTCAAGGTAGTATTTTTCTATGTTCATACATTGCATTCAAATGCTTGACTCCCCCCTCCCATAATCACCAGAATTCAACAAGAAGGGATTTTAATTGCATTGCCAAGTAAGAAAAGATGCCCCCCCCACAAAATTATAAAATTCTCAAAATGTTAAATGGAGAAGTAAAATTTTCCCAAAGGCAGGTTTGAATTCATGATGTTCTAGAAAAATAGGTCTCTGTTTCTTTAAATGCCCAAAGCCTCCAAATTTGCTTAGGTTGATAGCAGAGCCCTGATACAAAGGGAATAGGTTTTTTTTTCAAAGCATTCATATATTTTACATGTATTTTAAATGGGAAGAAAACATTATATTAAATGCATTAAGTGCAAGTATTGCTAAATGACTGCATTGGTAAATTTAGCTACTGCTAAATTTCTCTAATTTGAGGTTTAAAAGTTAGCCTGTGAGTTTGCAGGAAGTGACCACTGACCACTGGAAGTTGAATGGCACGGAAGCCGGAGGAACAAAACGTCTGGGAGCTTTGGGCAGAGCAGACACGTCCCCTCCACTGATGTGTTTTTATATCATCCAGTCAGAACTCTGCTACATGCTACTGCACAACAAACAGGTGGATTTCAATCGCAAGGGCTTTTATTCATGCACAATGCCCGTGAGGAGAAATAAACGGTTCTGTCACACAATACACATGGAAAGGCCACCGACTTCAGCCAACGTTGTCTAGTGATTTTCATTTCAATACCGTTGCTCTTACACAAAAAGCCATGTTGCCAATAAGACAAATGCAAACATGGATATTAAGGCAATCAGTTTATGAGAAGAACCTAAAGGGCACAATATATGTGCAGCCTTTCAAGAGGAGTAGTTCACTTTTTCTGGAAAAAGATTACAAGAAGTAGGTAGAAGTGGAAGGGGAAATTGGATTGGTCTTGAAGTTGTGTTGTGTGCAAGTGGTGGAAAATGAAAGATCTGAAGATCATAGAATCATAGAGTTGGAAGAGACCTCAAGGGCCATCCAGTCCAAACCCCTGCCATGCAGGAAAACACAAGGAAAACATTCCAAACAGAAGGCCATCCAGCCTCTGCTTAAAAACCTCTAAAGAAGGCGAGTCCAACCTCACTACAAGGCAGTGCATTCCACTGCTGAACAGCTCTTACTGTCAGGAAGTTCTTCCTAATGTTTAGGTGGAATCTCTTTTCCTGTAGTTTGAGGCCATTGCTTCATGTCCTAGTCTCTGTAGCTTCAGAAAACAAGCTTGCTCCATCCTCAGTATGACATATCTTCAAATATTTAAACATGGCTATAATTTCCCCTCTTAACCTTCTCTTCTGTAAAATAAACATACCCAGCGCTCCCTAAGCCGCTTCTTATAGGACATGGATTCCAGACCTACCATTTTGGTTGTCCTCCTCTGGATACATTCCAGCTTATCCACATCCTTCTGGAACTGTGGTGCCCGGAGCTGGACACAGTATTCCAGGTGAGGTCTGTTGAGATCTGTAGTTTGCAATCCAGTAAGTTGAGATGTTTAACTGTTGAAAGGGTTAACTGAAAGGGCAAACACTCTGTGATGTAATTTCCTATTGGCATCCACTATTAGCATTGTGATTGGCTTTCCAAAGGAGGAAGGTGTGTTCAAGTCCTTTCTTCTGGGAGTCAACCATGAGGTGCTCTCGCCATGATGTTTTCGTAGGAGTAGGAAGCTCCATGGAGTGCTCCTGCATATTTTTGTTTTTAACATGTAGTTTTTAGTTGTATTTTACCAGTTTAGCCTTCACTTGTTGAAATGCTGCTGATATACAATAAGATATGCACACTGACTGTAAGTAAAGGTGTTTTTATACTTTTAAACTACTTTTGAGTGGTTTTTTTTTAGTGTTGAGTCTTTTTTTATTCTAGAGAACATAAACGGGGATATTGTGTGGATGGTTATCTTAATCTTGCATACTGGCATCAATACGTGTCTGTTGCATATGTATTTTAAATAGAAAAACTGCTGATTAGTTCTTTGCTTTCAAAGGGATTTAATGCCATCCATTTTATGGCACCTGTTTTGTAAGCTACTTCCAGTAAAGCACAGGGGGTAACAACATTATTATTTTTAAGAAACCCCATTAAGGTCTGACCAAATCAGAATAGAGTGGCACTATTATTTCCCTTGATCTAGACACTATACTCCTATTGATGTGTTGCCATTTTTAGCTGCGACATCACACTGCTGATTCATGTTCAATTTGTGCTCTGCGAAGACTCCTAGATCCCTTTCACATGTACTTCCATCAAGCCAGGTGCCACCCATCCTATTGTCAGGCTCATCCCTGAAGTCTGGGTATTAAGTAGACTCCATGGAGGATCCTGACATGAAGTTGGTAAGGGCTTGGGCCTGTTTCCCTTGTGTGGGCCTCTCAACTCTTGGGCATGGGCCAGCCCACCCTTTTCTGAAGAAGCTTTTCACCTCTGAACCCATCCTGAAACACCCATACCCCTCCTGGACCTTTGTGGTTCAGGTTGATGCCTCAGACATGGAGATGGGGGGGTGTTGTTACAGAGGGATGAAGGGGGGATAGCTCAGACCTTGTGCATATTTGTCCGAGAAATTCAATGAACTGAGTGAAATTGGCCAGTGTGGGAGAAAGAGGCGGGGGGATAAAATTGGCCTTAGAGACTTGGCACCATCTGCTGGAAGGATCTTCCCAGCCTTTTGAGGTCTGGACAGATCACAAGAACTTGGAGGCTTTGAGAACTCCATGGCGCTTAAACCCTAAGCAAATCCAATGGGCCAGTTTCTTTTACTGGTTCAACTTCACCCTGAAGTTCCTCCCAGGAAAAAAGAATTTCTTGGCTGATGCTTTGTCCAGGCTTCCTCAACATGACAGTCAGCAAAAGGAGGTGATAGACACAGTCTTCTCCCCCTCCCATTTGGGATTGGCAGTTCTCATGCGTAGTCAGGCCAAATGCCAGGACACCCATACAGGCACCTCTGTGGCCCCTGACAAAGGATGTCCGGGGCAGCCTGACAGCTCGCCCTTGAGGACCCCGACCCCCACTGTGCTGCTGGTCCCCTCATCCACAGAGCTGTGTCCTCTGGTCTTGGAGGGGGGAGTAGATGGCAGGTTCAATTGGCTACAGCTCTCTCAAAGGACCCATGGTTTCTGGCTCACCAAGGGGAGGTGGTTCTATGGGGAGGTTTAGCTTGGAAAGGGGAGCACCTGTATGTTCAAGAAGCTATGAGAACTGTCATCCTCAAACAGTACCATGTAAAGAGTGCAGGTCATTTTGGGTATGTGAAAACATTACATTTGACTCGGCGGCAGTTTTGGTGGCCCAAAATGAGGAAGGAGGTGGAGGAGTATGTGAAGGGGTGTCACACGTGTGCAATGTCAATACGAGCTGGGGGAAAACCAAAAGGCTTGCTGCTGCCTACTCCTACAAAACCATGGGAAATCATTAGCATGGACTTCATTGTTGAATTGCCAGAAAGTAAGAAAAAAACTGTTATTTGGGTTGTGACTGACTTGTTTTCCAATCAAGCGCACTTAGTGGCTTGTAAGAAACTACCGACGGCCACCCAGCTAGCTAAACTATTTGTGCAGCACATCTATAGGCTACATGGAGTGCCTGCTAAGATCATTTCAGATCGGGGGGGGGGGGTTCAATTCACCTCACAATTCTGGAAAGTGTTCACCCAATTATTGGGAATTGATACACACACTACTGGGATTGAGCAGCTTGCATCATCCTCAAACTGATGGCCAAAGTGAATGCATGAACCAGCTTTTGGAACAGTATTTAAGATGTTATGTCAATTTTCAGCAGTCTGATTGGGTTAAACTTTTGCCCTTTGCTGAAGTAGTGTATAACAATGCCATTCACCAAAGCACGGGCTTGCCTCCTTTTAAAATTGTTTCAGGGCAAGACTTCAACCCATTGTCATTCAGAGAGGGGACCCCCAAGGACCCGATCCCGGTAACCCAGTGGAGTCCCCAAATTAAGGAGGCATGGCCTAAAGTAGTTGCAGCTCTGGACTTTGCAAAAGCCCATTACAAGGAGTATGCTGATAAAAGGTGGGACCCTACCCTACAGTATGCTGTAGGGGACTTGGTGTTCTTATCTACAAAATTTTTAAATAGCCCTCAACCTTTGAAGAAGCTGGGCCCTAAGTACATTGGACCTTTTCCTATTGTCAGAGAAATTAACCCTGTGGCTTTTGTGCTATCCTTGCCCAAACTGTACCATAACGTCCACCCTGTGTTCCATTCAAGATTGCTCAAGCCAGCATGCCCTTTCGACCGTCACCATCAAGCTCCTGAGTCATCGCCCCACCCCATCCTTGTGGACCAAGATCAACACTTTGAGATTTCTGAGATTTTGGACTCTCGTGTGCACAGGGGTTTTTTACAGTATTTGGTAAAATGGAAACATCTGCCTTTAGGTCACGCTGAATGGGTTAATGTTGAGCACGTCAATGCTCCGTGCTTATTACAAAACTTCCATGCCTGCTATCCTGATAAGTCCGGCTGAGCTAGGGGGAAGGCTGTTCGTTGGGAGGGTGGTATGTCAGGCTCATCCTTGAAGTCTGGGTATTAAGTAGACTACATGGAGGATCCTGACATGAAGTTGGTAAGGGCTTGGGCCTTAGACAACTGCAAGAGAAATACAGGGAGCAGAACAAGGATCTCTATGTAACATTTGTTGACCTCACCAAAGCCTTCAACACTGTGAGTAGAAAAGGTCTGTGGCAGATCTTGCTACATGAGGGCCAGCATGGTCAAGTCAGATATGGCGATGCTCTTTCAGAGCCCTTTCTAATAACTAATGGTCTGGAGCAAGGTTGTGTTCTTGCGCCAACTTTATTTACAATCTTCTTCAGCATGATGGTCTAAAGGACTACGGGAGAGCTCAAAGACAGCATCTATATACGTTACCGTACTAATGGTAGCTTGTTTAACTTAAGCTATCTGAGGGCTCGCACTAAGACTCTAAACTATCCAGTTCACGAGCTGCTCTTTGTTAATGATGATGCCCTTGTTGCCCACACAGAAGCAGCTCTGCAGCGCGTAACATCCTGCTTCGCAACAGCTGCAGAGCTGTTTGGGCTGGAAGTCAACCTGAAGAAAACAGAAGTTCTTTACCACCCTGCACCACAGGACGAACCACCATCCCCACATTGCCGTCGGCAAATATGTCCTCAAGTCCGTTCAACAGTTCACCTACCTGGGAAGCATCATCTCCTCAGATGCCAAGATTGACAAAGAGATCGATCACAGATTAGCAAAGGCATATAGCGCATTTGGAAGATTTTACAAAAGAATCTGGAGTAATAAACACCTGAGGCGAAGCACAAAAATCAGTGTGTATAGAGCCATTGTCACCTATCGCCACCACTTATGACTCCTCGAACACTTTCA
The DNA here is from genome assembly GCA_030847615.1 of Gambelia wislizenii. NCBI lineage: Eukaryota > Metazoa > Chordata > Lepidosauria > Squamata > Crotaphytidae > Gambelia > Gambelia wislizenii. Next base: position 11,509,229 of record JAUMIR010000013.1, on the reverse strand, counting down.
TCAGCGCTGTCTGCACACAATCCTAAATATACACTGGACTGACTATGTGACGAATGTTGCTGTCCTTGAGCAAGCAGGGATCACCAGCACTGAGGCCATGATATTCAGAACACAGCTGCGTTGGGCAGGGCACGTTTCTAAGATGGAGGACCATCGCTTCCCCAAAATAGTACTCTACGGTGAAGTCGCCACGGGTCAGCGTAAGAGGGGAACTCCAAAAAAAGCGATACAAGGACTCCCTGAAACAACATCTCAGGCTCGGCCAAATTGATCACCAACAATGGTCCGCCCTGGCCTCACATTGGGAGGCATGGAGACACACTATCCACAATGCTGCAGCCTTATTTGAGAGCTCACGCTGAACAAGCCTTGAAGAGAAACGACATCGCAGAAAGAAGCACAACCCGGAAGCAGCACCCAAGGAGACCTTCTGCTGTGCTTTCTGCAACTGGACATGTTTATCTTGGATTGGCCTTTTTAGTCAGCACGCTTGCAGAAAGCGCGGGATGAGTCCTTCCTGAATCTTTGGTTGCGAAGAGAGATGTTAAGACATGGAATGACATTAAAAAGAACATATTGAGATGGGAGAGACTAAACTTGTTTCTTTTCAGGAAATTTTCTGTGATAAAAATTAATGTTTCTCCTTTAGACAATACTAATTTTGATAATTTATGTGTCATTTAAGCAATGGCCGCAATATGTAACTATGTTTGTATGGTAACTGTGAATTACTTAATAAGGTGTTACCAGATGCAAAGGAGAGAGGATGTTAGGGTTTACTAGATTTGTAATTGTAATTTGCAGTCTGTTGCTTAGTCTGAATGAAAGAATAGGTGGTGCAGAGATATAAAAGATTATTACAATTGGAAGGGCAGAATTGGAATGGCAGAACTGGATGGCATTGATTTGTAATTGGTTGACTGGCCGAACCCAAAGGGTGCTCAGCAGTGGCTCCTCTTTGTCTTGGAAAGACATGACCAGTGGGGTGCCATAAGTTTCGGTCCTGGGCCAAGTGATATTCAATATTTTTATCAATTACTTGGATGAGGTAATTAGGGGCATACTTATCAAATTTGCAGATGACACCAAATTAGGAGGAGTAGCTAATACCCTAGAGGACAGGATCAAAATTCAAAATGACCTGGATAGACTGCAGAGCTGGGCCAAAGCTAACAAAATGAAATTCAATACAGAGAAATGTAAGGTACTGCACTTAGGGCGAAAAAATGAAATGCATAGATATAGGATATAGGATGGGGGAGACCTGGCTGAATGAGACTACATGCAACAGTGTGATGCGGCAGCTAAAAAGGCCAATGCGGAGCAACGTTTTGACAGTAAGAGCTGTTCGGTAGTTTTCTGCTGCTCCAGAGACTGGAACACGGAGGAATGGATGCAAGCTCCAGGAACAGAGATTCCACCTCAACATTAGGAGGAACTTTTTGACAGTAAAAGGTATTCGACAGTGGAACACACTCCCTCGGAGCATGGTGGGGTCTCTTTCCTTGGAGGTCTTTAAACAGAGGCTGGATGGCCACCTGTCGGGGATGCTTTGACCGTGATTTCCTGCGTGGCAGGGGGTTGGACTGGATGGCCCTCGTTGTCTCTTCCAACTCTGCAATTCTATGATTCTATGATTCTATGATATTTATGGTATGATAAAGTTAAAGTCAATGTAGATTTAAAAAAAACATTTTGTGATATGTACCTTATTGAGAATATTGAACAGATACAAACTCAGGCTGTGGCCAAAAATGCCTTTATGGATCTCATCAGGAGAATTGTTTTATAGAAGAGAAACAATAAGTAAAATTAAATGGTCATTGTATCAGAATTTGTTAGAAATGTACCAAGGGGAATGCAGAGTTAAATCTAGAGAGCTGCCCAAACATGGTCTGGGCAACCAGCCAAAGCCTTGTTACTACACAGGTGATAAGCAGAGGCTCAGTACTTTCAAACTAGTTACAGGCAAAGGAAACAAGGTAGTGTGAAGTCAGTCACTTACTTTACTTTACTGTATCTGAAGGGGCCTGACCCTCTACCAGAGATCGTACTGCACTATTGTCTGTGTCTGGTGCCTGTGGTTATGGAACATCCTCCTGCTCTGATTCAGCAGGTCCTGGCATGTCCACTGCTTCAGTCTGTGAGTCAGAGTCCATTTCCAAGTTCTGGAAGCAAGTTCTGTAGAGGGATACACATTTCAACAGTATTCTTATTTACAATTGTCAGAACAATCTGGAATGGATAAAAATATATATGGTTTCGAACAAAATAAGTCAGAATTTGAAGTGTGATTGTGTACATATGATGAACATATAATTTCTAAAATGCACAAACTTTTGTTGAAATTTGAAATGGAAGAACAGGTAAAACAATGTATGATAAAATGGGCTAAGAATTTTTGTTATAATATGGAGATGGACCAATGTTATGATCTTAAAGAGAATTTTTACAAAATGATGTACCGGTAGTATATATCACCAGATAAGTTGTCTAGAATGTACAAAGGGGTTTCCAATTAAATGTGAGCATCATGAAGGGACATTTTATCATAAGTGGTGGACTTGTGAAAAAGCTTTAAAAATGGGTTCAAATACATACATCAATGCAGAGGATTTTAAAGAATAAGATTCAATTAAAAATTGAGTTGTTCCTTGTTGGACTGCTAGATGTGCAGCTGGAGAAGACCCGTGGGAGACTACTGCAACACATGATTACAGTAGCAAGATTCTTATATGCAGAAAGATGGAATAATTCAGATGTACCATTTATGGAGGAGTGGTTGGTGAAATTGACTGCTTTAGCAGAAATTTTTTTTTTAATTTCATTTTCATTTTAAATAAAAAACACAGAAAACTCACATGTTTCACATTCACATTTTACATTCCCATACTTTTTATCCTTTCAGTTCAAGATCATTCCACAAAGCTTTACACTTAACTTCAACATTTACAACATTTATCACAATATACTCCCTTTTCGCTTATCTTGTGTTATAATTACATACCTCTTCTCCCCCTCTTCCCCACTTGCTATCTTGATTCTGTTGCGGCTTCACCTATTTTAACTTTTCATTCATATCTTTACAATTTTAGTACTATTAAAAAGCTTCTCCTTTCCAAGTTAAATTTCAATATTTACTATTACACTATCACCCCAGATTTCTTTCCAGAGCGGAGTTACTATTTCCCAGTCTTTATACTTTTTATAAGTCTTCTCTCCTTCTAACAACATCGTCAATTTATCCATCTCATACATCTCATATAACTTTAAAAACCAACCTTCCACTGTCAGAGTTTGTTGGCTTTTCCAATTTTTGGCAAGATTAATCCTTGCAGCTGTTATCATATATAGGAGAATCCTTGAATAATTCCCTTTTTTCCATTGTGTTACGTTATGAAGCATATTTAATAGATATATCTCTGGATCACAATTATAATCCACTTCTAAGGTTTTAATGATAATCTTATGAATCTTATTCCAATACTTCTTTATTTCCTCGCATCTCCACCACATATGATAGTAAGTACCTCTATTCTTCTTGCATCTCCAGCATATCTCTGAAGTATTTTTATATATTCTCGATAGTCTTTCTGGAGTCAAGTACCATCTATACAGAGACTTATAATAGTTTTCTTTTAAGTTATAGCTTCTTGTAAATGCTAAATTTTTGTTCCATACTCTTTCCCAATGTTCCAATTGAATTTCGTAACCTAAATCTTGGGACCATTTTATCATATATGTTTTTATTCTTTCTTGTTCTAAATTTATTTTTAATAACAACTTGTAGATTTTAGATACAGTTTTCTCCCTTCCTCCTTGCAAGATTTTATCAAATTCCGTTGTCTCAAATTCAATTTCATCTACCTTTATGTCTTTCTTAAACCTCTCTGTTAATTGTCTGTGGAGAAACCAATGACAGTCTATGCCTCCCTCTTTTAATTCTTCTTGTGTTCTCATCCTATCTATTCTTCCATCTCGTCTCAATATCTCTCTATAGGTCAACCACCTATCATTATATAGATTTTCTCTTTTGTGAAAGGCCTCATGCGTTGACAACCATAAAGGTATTCTTGGGCAGAGTATTTTCTTATATTTCATCCAAACTCTTATTAGTGCACGCCTAACATAATGATGTTGAAATTCCTTATGGACTGATGCCTTATCGAACCACAGGTAAGCGTGCCAACCAAATCGTAGGTTGAAACCCTCCAGCTGTAAAAGCCTATTGTTGTTCAACCTAATCCATTCCAGAACCCATTCTAAGCTGTTTGCATGATAGTATAGCTGAAAATCTGGAAGGCCAAGCCCACCCCGTTCTTTCGCATCAATTAACGTCTTCCTCTGTACCCTGGGCTTTTTCCCTATCCAGATAAATCTTTGTAAGTCTCTATTCCACTTCCTAAATATATTATCGTTAGTTATAATTGGGACATTCTGAAACAGATATTGTAATCTTGGCAGGATATTCATTTTTACTGTAGATATTCTACCTAGCAGCGAGAGCTCCAATCTACTCCATTTATTTAAGTCCTCCTTTATTTTATTCCATGTCTTTATATAATTGTTTTCTAATAGATCTGAGTTCTTATTTGTTAGTATTATTCCTAAGTATTTTACTTTATCCTCTGTCTTAAATCCTGTTAATTCCCTCATTTTTTGAATTTCTTTTTTACTTAGATTCTTGTTTAGTAGAACTGTCTTTTCCTTATTTATCTTTAATCCCGCTAAAGTCCCAAATTCTTCTATAACTACCATCAACTTCTGAACATTCTCCAGGGGATTATCCAATATGAATACCAAATCATCAGCATACGCTTTATACTTAAATTCTTGTTTTTGTACTACCAGTCCTTTTAAATTTTGATCTAATCTTATTTTGCGATTTAACACTTCTAGAACTGTTATAAACAATAATGGCGACAATGGGCATCCTTGTCGGGTTCCCCTATTAACTTGGCACACTTTCGATCTTTCTCCATTTATTATTATCTGTGCCTCCTGTTTATCATATATTTTCTGAACCCATTTTATATAATTTTCCCCTAGATTCATCTGTTTTAATACCTCAAAGAGAAATTCCCATCGCACATTATCGAATGCTTTTTCTGCATCCGCGAATATCATACTCAGCTTCTTTTCATTGTGCTTCTCATAGTATTCCAGTATATTTAACAGTGCTCTTACATTGTCCTTCGTTTGTCTTTTTGGCAAGAACCCATTCTGGTCTTCTCCAATCCACTCTTTTAGAATCTCCTTAAGTCTTTCTGCCAATATATTTGTAAATACCTTATAATCAATGTTTAAGAGGGATATTGGCCTATAATTTGCTGTAGATGTTGCATCCTTCCCCTCTTTTAGGATGAGAGTTATATTAGCCTGTTTCCAAGATTCTGGGAGTTTCCCCTTATTTATCTCATTAAATAGCCTATATAACGGGTTTATCAATTCGTTCTCGAATACTTTATAATACAAAGTGGAGAACCCGTCCGGGCCTGGGGCTTTGCCTATTTCCATTTTTTTATTGCAGTACTTATTTCTTCTTTTGTAATTTGTTTATTTAATTCTATTCTTTGCTCATTTGTTATCCAGGGTATTTTTTCTCTTTGTAGATATCTTTTTATATCTTCTTCAATTTCCTTTGTATTTGGATATTTTTCATATAGCTTTGCATAATATTCGTAAAAGATATTCATGATATCTTTTTGTCTAGTAACCGATCCTTTGGCGGTATTTATCTCTGTTATTAATTTTTTCTCTTTCTCTTTTCTCAATTTGTACGCCAACCATTTCCCTGGCTTATTCGAGTGTTCAAAGTATCTTTGATTAGTGTATTTTAGCTTTTTACTTATTTCTACCATCATTTCTGTGTCAAACTGTCGTTTAAGGATTTCTAATTCTTTCTTTACCATATTATTTTCTGGGTGTAATTTAAATTCTTTTTCTTTCTCCAAAACCATGTCCAGAATCTTCTTCTCTGCCTCCCTTTTTTTTCTTTTCCTCTCAACCTCTTGTTGTATAAAGTACCCCCTAATGACTGCTTTCCCAGCGTCCCATACTGTACTTATATCTACTCCTTTATCCAGATTTTCCTCAAAATATTGTTTCAGTCTTTCCTTCACTCTTCCTATGACCATGTTACTTTTAATTAACATGTCATTTAGTCTCCAATTATATTGTCTTTCTTGCCATCCTAATTCCAACATCACTGGACAGTGATCGGAGATTATTTTTTGCCAAATCTCTACTCTCCTTATCTCTTTTTGGAGTGATTTCGATGTCAAAAACATATCTATTCTAGACCAACATTTATGTCGGTCCGAGAAGAATGTATAATCTCTTTCCGCTTTATGCTTTAGTCTCCAGATATCATGCACTGCTAACTGATCCATTATTTCCCACACTATTTTGGGGAGTTTCCCTTGTTTACTTTTCTTTGATGTTATCATCGATCTATCCAGCCTTAAATCCAATACTCCGTTCCAATCCCCTGCTAATATGTAATCTGCATAATCATATTCATGTATTTTCCCCAATAATTTCGTGAAGAATTCCTTTTTATTTTCTTGGGGTGTGTAAATACCCACCACTAGTATTTTCCTCTCTAATATTTTAATCTCTATTCCCAGATAATATCCATTCACGTCATTAAATATTTCTTTCGACTGATATTTTTTATTAACATATATCGCCACACCTCTCTTTTTTTTATGATAATTTGTCACATATAACTCTCCCAACTTTACATTTCTAATATGTCTCCAATCTTGTTTCCTAATGTGTGTTTCCTGTAAACATGTTATGTCAATCTTCTGTTTCTCCAAATAGTGAAATATTTTTCTCCTTTTCAATGGTGTATTTAGACCTCTTACATTCCAAGTCAATACCTTTTCTATCATCTCTGTATCTTTATTTTACTCTTTAATGACTTTTAAATTTCTAACTTATTATTTATTCAAAGACTTCCTCTTCTGAATTTTCAACTTCACCTATTTCCTCCTGTTCTGACTCTCCTGTCTCCTCTTGTTCTTCTAATTCCTCCTCTTCCTTCCCCAATTCTCCTCTTAATATTTCTTTCTCTTCCTCTTCTATTCCCTTGTCTTGTTCGCCTAACTCTCCCTGGCTGTCTTCCCTTTCTCGTTCCAAATCTTTCCCTTTGTCTCTCTTTTGTCTGGATTGTTGTGTTTGTTCTTTGACTCTATTCCTTTGTTCTATCTCTTCTTTGTCAATTACACGATCTCCCTGTAGCTTCTTTAGGAATTCTTTTGCTTTGTCTATAGTGTTTATCACAATATTCTTACTCCTATATTTAAATGTTATACCGTCTATTTTATTCCACCTGTATGAAATTCCTTTTCTGCGTAACGCCTGTGTTATCATACTATAATCCTTTCGCTTTTTCAAAACTTGTGTTGGCAAATCTTTATAGATTTTTACCTCTTCTCCTTCTATAATTAGCTCCTGATTAAAACTTTGTTGTATAACTATATCTTTTACCCTTTCTCGTAAAAAATATATCACAATATCTCGTGGTATTTTTTTCTTTCTTGCAATCCACGAATCTATCCTGTACAACTTATCCACCTCAACGTCTAGTTGTTCAGGAGACCATCCAATGTAGTCTGCTAACACAGGTATAATTCTTGTTGATAACTCCTCATTTTGTTGTTCCTTTAGTCCCCTTATTTTTATACACTTAGACCTATTTCTTATCTCCTGAATTATTTTCTTATTGTTCTCTCGTTCTGCTTGTGCTTCAAGCTGTTCAGTTCTTTTTTCCAAGTCTCCCGTCTTAATTTGTAATTCTTGTACCTCATTACTTATTTTAACTATGTTTTTTGTAGTCTCTTCCAATTGCATCCCAAATTTATCTAATTGTTTTTGAATATCAATTCTTATTTCTCCTTTTAGGTCTTTCATTTCTGTTTTTAATTCTTTACTCAATTTTTTAAACTCATTCAATAACATCTGATTAGTATCAGCTACTTTTGTTGCCATATCTATAGACGTCCTTCTTGTGGTTTGTATCTGTGCTTGAGCTTGTGCTAAAGCCTTCCTTGATATTGGCATACTTCTACCTTATTTCTAGTCTACTTCTGGTGTTCACCTCTATGTATATATATTTATATATATTATTGTCTTAATGCCTTCTCCCAGTTTCTCCAAATCACCGCGTTCACCCACTCTCAATTCCACCCAATGTTTCCCTTTCAGCACTTCTCCAATCTGGGTTACTCTATTCTATTGTATTTATTTCAAAACAATTTCTCTTCCCCTCCCCCCCTTTTTTTTCCTTTTATCGCATCAACATCAGTCAATATCTGTCATACACTCACTTCCTATTTTCTATTTTTCACCAAGGCGTAAAGGGCAGAGAAAAGGGTGCCTCTTTTTTTTTCCCCTTGCCTCCTTCAACACCTCTTTCCCATTGGTTATTTGTTTACCACTCGCCCATCTTAAATTCCCACTTTATATACTAATTTGTTTAGGAACCTTATTTGCCACCCCTTTTTCCCCCTTTACCCTTAAATCTGATTTCCCTCTATCTCTGTTTCTCTTTATCTTAACTTTCCCCGAGTCTACAATTATATTTTCCCTGGGTAGGCATTAAATATCCATTTTACAATTACATAACCATACAAACCATACAAATTATACCAATTATATCTCCAGTATTACACTTCCCCAACTCCGTCACCTTTTCACCCAGTTTAAGTCAGCTTTCTCCACCAGTTTTTTCTATCTCTCCGTTCTTCTTCTCTTCCCTACTCTCTTGAGCTTTTATTCTTTAGTCTCTTACTCCTTCGTTTCTATTCTTCTCTCTTCGTTCCGTTCTTTTCTTCCAGCTTCCCTTTTCCCAGTCAAACGCTTCCTTTTTGTTCTCCCACCTTCCGCTTCTGTTCGCCAAACTCTGAATAGTCCTGTTTATTTTCCAAGTCTTTTTCTCTTCCTTACGTTGCTATCCTTTATTTATTTATTTATTTTTATATTGGTTTCGTCTCTGTGGTTTCAACGCTCTTGCTTTGTATCTCCGTTTCCACCTCGCTGCTCCGTCGTTCCTCCTCACCCCACTCACGCTGTAAGCTTATTTTTCGACACTCTGAGTTACTTCACTCAAGAGTTGCCCATTTGTCCGCAGCTGAAATTAAATCAAGTTTAGGGTGTTCCCCACAAGAACAAAAAATAAATTGCTTACTTGCAGCTTCTAAGTCTTAAAAACTTTAAAAGTGGTGGCGTCGTTAACTGCCTGAACTTAGGCAGCGGCAGCAGTGTGGGTGTGGCAAGCCAACCCTCCTCGGCACTCGCGGCATTCGCGGCTGGAGTTTGTTTAGATTTTCCTTCCCTCTACAGCTCGTCAGCCCAGGCCCTTGAGGTTCTCGCTGGCCCCCTCCAGTTGCCTGTCCCCCAGGCAAGCTTCACCCCTTCTTCTGAAACGGTTTGGGGTTTTTTCCCCCCACACTGCGCTGACGGGACTCACGAGCTCCGTGTGTCTCGTCCTCTCACGACGCCCTCGCCACCGGAAGTCGACTGCTTTAGCAGAAATTGATAAGTTGCCATGCTTGTTTAGAAAAAGATTTTTAGTGACATTTGTTCAACAATGGGAACCTTTAGAAACTTTCATGAACAAAAGAAAATTACTTGTTGCTTTTAGGTTTTGATTATTAGAAAAGATTGATTATGGAAAGAAGAGAACTGGTGTTAATATTACAGAGAGGGAGAGATTCATGTTCAGTTATGTATGTCACTGAGAGGAATATCAGAAGTCATCTTTTTTGTTTTCTATCTTTTTCTTTATTTTGTCTTATACCTTTATATATTTTACTGTAGTCATAAACTGTAATAAATAATGTGTTGTTTTTTTTTAAAAAAAGATACCTATTTGGGAGGGGGCATGTCCAGACACCAAAGATGGCAGACATCTGGAGCAAGAGTGGACTAAGGCTTCTTAAACAAAAGGCTAATTAGAGAAGTAATGGGGGAGTTTTACAACTTTAACTTCTAGGTTAATGTAGGGTAATAAAAGAGGGATGAAAGGTCAATCTCTGAATACTGCCAAGCAAAAAAAGAGAGAAAAACTCCCCTGCCACAAAGCTACAATGTACTTGAAGAAGAAATGGCATCTGCTGCCAACAAGCCAAACAGAGGGAGATGTGTGAGCCCAACAAAATAAATGACTCAGCCCTTACCCAACCATCTGGAAAAACTGAGGGAAAGAATAATTAGCAACCTTCAAAAAGATTGGTCTTCTGCTCTTGTGCCCCTGCAAGCCAAACTGGATAGATTGACTGAGAAAACTGATGACGTGGCATGAATTGCAATGTAGGTACAGCAGACTGGACTAAACCATGAATGCAGGCTTCAACAACTTGAAGACGCTAATGAGACCCTTAGTAATAAACTGGAGGATTTGGAAAATAGGGGGAGACGATTGAACATCAGATACCACGGTTTTCTAGAAGGGGTGGAAGGTAAAGATATTCTGAGTTTTATAGTACAATGACTCACAGGTAATTCCCCTAATCTAGACCCAAGTGTATCTCAATCTTTTAAAAGAAGTCCCTTTACAATATGACGAAGCCCATATATCAATATACCAAGATCTTTCAACTGAGACTTTGCGCAAATGAAAGCTTTTTAAGCTCCTAACATCATTACTGCAAAAAGAGAGAATTCTGTGTAGATGGGGCTTTCCATTTAAAATAATGGTCTTTTCTAATCTTTTACCCAGTTTCTCAATGTCTTATTTTAGTTCTTTTTCAGACTTTTAAAATCCTCCTTCATTTCCCATTTGATTTCTCTTAGTTCTTGTAATATTTGTGTGCTTATATCTCCTTGTTTTGTGGGCATTTCTATAGACCCTCGCCTGGTTAACTTTGTCTGTGAGGTTGTGTATGCTCTGGATCTTATCCCTGAAGCCATAACTGACTTTCCTTATTGCACTGCTTTTTCAATATATTTGTTTTCCCAATGATTTCTGATATTTTTTAGTTTAACGTTATCCTTTATCCTTTCCTCTTTGCTTTTTCCATTAATTTTCTTTTCTCCTCTGATCCTTTTTGTTCTCTTTCAAGTCAAGTTTTTCCTCAGTGCCTTTATTTTTTAACCCTTTATATCTTGTATCAAGAGGTCTCCTAAAGCCTAAATTTAGTATCAGTTATGGTTCCTTATAGAAATTATTAAAATTTATATATACCAAAAATTTCTATCAGTCTCCGTCTAATGTCTACCTTGTAAACCAATGATATCTCCTAAATTTCAGTCCATCAAACCTAGCTGTACAAATCACAAATCACACATAGTCCATATAATTCATCAAAATACACCAGAAAGAAAATCCCAGCAGAGTTATGAATTCATTAGTTCCAGAATTTATCAATCGCCTCTAATTCATTATATTCATTAATATTAGCTCCCTTAGAATCATAGAATCATAGAATTGCAGAGTTGGAAGGGACAACGAGGGCCATCCAGTTCAACCCCCTGCCACACAGGAAATCACGATCAAAGGATTCCCGACAAATGGCAATCCAGCCTCTGTTTAAAGACCTCCAAGGAAGGAGACCCCACCACGCTCCGAGGGAGTGTGTTCCACTGCCGAACAGCTCTTACTGTCAAAAAGTTCCTCCTAATGTTGAGGTGGAATCTCTGTTCCTGGAGCTTGCATCCACTGCCCCGTGTTCCAGTCTCTGGAGCAGCAGAAAACAAGCCTGCTCCATCCTCAGTGTGACATCCCTTCAAATACTTAAACAGGGCTATCAAATCGCCTCTTAACCATCTTTTTTCCAGGCTAAACATACCCAGCTCCCTAAGTCTCTCCTCATAAGGCATGGTTTCCAGACCTTTCACCATTTTAGTTGCCCTCCTCTGGACACACTGCAATTTGTCAATATCCTTTTTGAATTGTGGTGCCCAGAACAGGACACATTATTCTAGGTGTGGCCTGACCAAGGCAGAATAGAGCGGCACTATTACTTCCCTTGATCTAGACACTATACTTCTATTGATGCAGCCCTAAATCGCATTGGCCTTTTTAGCTGCCACATCAAACTGTTGACTCATGTTCAACTTGTGGTCTACTAGGACTCCTAGATCCCTTTCGCATGTAGTCTCATTCAGCCAGGTCTCCCCCATCCTATATCGATGCATTTCATTTTTTCGCCTTAAGTGCAGTACCTTACACTTCTCCGTATTGAATTTCATTTTGTTAGCTTTGGCCCAGCTCTCCAGTCTATCCAGGTCATTCTGAATTTTGATCCTGTCCTCTAGGGTATTAGCTACTCCTCCTAATTTGGTGTCATCTGCAAATTTGATAAGTATGCCTCTAATTCCCTCATCCAAGTCATTGATAAAGATGTTGAATAGCACTGGGCCCAGGACAGAACCCTGTGGCACCCCACTGGTCACATCTTTCCAAGAGGAAGAGGAGCCATGGCTGAGCACTGTTTGGGTTTGGCTGGTCAACCAATGACAAATCCATTTAACAGTTAACTTGTCTAGCCCACATTTTACAAGCTTGTTTGCAAGAATGTCATGGGGAACCTTGTCAAAGGCCTTACTGAAATCAAGGTATATGATATCCACAGCGTTCCCTTCATTTACCAAGCTGGTAATTTTATCAAAAACAGAGATCAGATTAGTCTGGCATGACTTGTTTCTCTGAAACCCATGTTGACTTTTTGTGATTATGGCATTGCCTTCTAAATGTTCACAGACTCTCTGTTTAATGATCTGCTCTAGAATCTTCCCTGGTATTGATGTCAGACTAACTGGACGATAATTGTTGGGATCCTCTTTTTCCCCCTTTTTAAAAATGGGGACAACGTTTGCCCTCCTCCAGTCTGCTGGGACTTCTCCTGTTCTCCAGGAGTTCTCAAAGATTATTGCCAATGGCTCTGAGATTACATTTGCCAGCTCTTTTAATACCCTTGGATGTAGTTCATCTGGTCCTGGAGATTTAAATTCATTTAGATTAAGAAAGTATTCCTGTACCACCTCTTTGCTTATTCTGAGCTGGATTTCCCCTATTGTGTCCTCTGTTCCATTCTTCTCAGGTTGATCCCCCTTTTCCTTTTCTGAAAACACTGAGGCAAAGAAGGTGTTGAGTAATTCTGCCTTTTCTCTGTCTCCTGTTAGCATTTTGCCATCTTCTCCGCATAGTGGCCCTACCATTTCCTTCTTCCTCCTTTTGCTGTGGACATACCCCAAAAAACCCTTTTTATTGTTCTTAACCTCTCTAGCAAGCCTCAGCTCATTCTGCGCTTTAGCGTTTTCTGACTTTACTCCTACACGTGTTTGCTATCTGTTTGAATTCTTCTTTGGAGATTTCCCCCTTTTTCCATTTCCTATACATGTTCTGTTTAAAACTTAGCTCTGTTGAAATTTCTTTAGTCATCCATCCTGGTTTCTTGAGACTCTTCCCATTTTTCTTCCTCAATGGTACTGTTTGAAATTGTGCCTTCAGTATCTCCCTTTTGAGAAAGTCCCATCCATCTAGAGGTCTCTTCTCTTTTAGTATTCCTGACCATGGTATCACCCCCAGTATTTCCCTGAGTTTATTGAAATCAGCTCTCCTAAAGTCGAGAATGCATGTCTGACTCTGCCTGGCTTCTCCTTTCCATTGTATAACAAACTCCAGGAGAACATGATCACTCCCACCTAAGGATCCCATCACTTGCACCCCATTAACCAGGTCATCTCTGTTGGTTAGGATCAGATCTAAAATAGCTGACCCCCTTGTTGCCTCTTCCACCTTTTGGACAATGAAATTGTCTTCCAGGCAAGTCAAGAATTTGCTAGACCTTGAAGTGTTGGTCGAGTTACATTTTCAGCAAATATCAGGATAATTGAAGTCACCCATCACTACTACATCTCTCCTTTCTGCATGTGTGTTCATCTGTTCTAGAAAGGCATCATCCATTTCCTCCATCTGACTTGGGGGTCTGTAGTAGAGTCCCACAATAACATCCCTGTTGTTTCCTTCCCCTTTAATTTTTATCCAGTTTCTCTCCACCTGGCTTCCAGTATTGATGTCATGGATCTCTTCACTGGTGTAAATATTCCTGACATATAATGCTATTCCTCCTCCTCTCTTGTTTGGCCTGCTTCTCTTATAAAGGTTATAACCCTCTATTCCTACATTCCAATCATGAGACTCATCCCACCAGGTTTCAGTAATGCCTATTATATCATACTTGCTTTGTAGTGCTAGGAGTTCCAGTTCATCTTGCTTATTTCCCATGCTCTGTGCATTAGTGTAGAGACATTTAAGACCATGTGTTCCCTTTACTTCCTGCCTGTGCAAGTTTTTTTTGCCTCCCATTGTTGGATCCTTGCATTGTTTGGTTTGTTCCCTCTATGACAGTTTGACTATTTTCTCCAGCTCTTTTGCCTTCCAGAATGCTTCCAGAAATAGATGGCCATGAGACAGATTTTTAAAGATACATCACCAGAAGTACTTAGAAAAAGACAAGAGTATAAATTTCTAACTCAAAGACCCATAAATAAAGGCATTAATTATAGGTGGGTATGCATCAAAAGGATCTCATTTAATTATTATCAAAAGAGATACAGAGTCAACACAATAGAAAAAGCAATAGATTTTTTAGAGAAATGAATCAAGACGAAAAGAAATATGATCTAAAAAGACATAAGAAAAAAGAGGAAGGGAAAGTTAAGAAATTAGACAAACAACCTGATAAAGAAAAAGAAGGAAAAGGGGAGGAAGATAATAAACAAGGAGAAAAAAAGAAGGAAAAAAAGAAGCAGAATCAAAAGAAGATGAACAAGAAGAAATACAAGAAGATATCTCGAGTGAGCAAGGAGAAGATGAAGTAGAAGCAGAGGAAAAGAAGGAGGAGGAGGAAGAAGAGCTGGAAGAAGAAGAGGACAAAACAAAAGAGGAATAGGAAACATTAGTTCTAGAGTAGAATTAATAGATCAGGTAATATATATATATATATATACACACACACACACACACAAAGTAACATGACATTCTCCATAACAACATGGCATGTGAAAGGATTAAATAAACCTGAAAAAAGGAGGAAAGTCTACCATTACCTTGAGAAACAAATGGCAGACGTAATAACTATTCAAGAAACTAGAATAAGAGTGCAAGATGTAAACTATCTAAACAACAAGAAGTTAGGACAATTATTTTATTCAGCGAATAACAAGAACAAAAAAGGAGTAGTGATTTACGTAAAGAAAAAATATGAAGCAAAAGAGATAATGAAAGGCAAAAATGGACATTATATAGGGGTAGAAATAGGATTACCAGATTGGAAATTAATACTGATAGCGATTTATGCCCCATTAGAGAAGAAAAGTTGATTCTATAACTCATTGAGAATGGAAATGGAAAAATTAAAGGATGATTATATTATAATTACAGGAGACTTCAATGGAGTTCTAGATAGGCAAAGAGACAGGGCAAATCAGGAAAGAGGCAAGAAAAATCAAGGTAATCTACCAGTTATTTGTAAAGAGATAATGGAGGAATATAAGCTGACTGATGTATGGATGTATAAAAAAGGGAGCGAGAAAGGATATACATTCTACTTGGAGGTTCATAATTTGTGGTCTCAGATTGATATGTTCTGGGTAGCAAAAGACATGAGTACGAGAAGAAAAGATATGGAGATATTGCCGAGAGTAATATCTGACCACAATCCAATTAAAATGACATTGAAAATAAGAAGGAAAGAATACATATGGAAATTGAAAGAAGCATTATTGAAAGATGAGAAGTTTATTCAAAAAATGAAAAAAAGAGATAAAAACCTATTTTGAAATAAATAATACAAAAGAAATTCAGAATAAGGTGATATGGGATGCATTTAAAGCGACCATAAGAGGGGGATTCCTACAAAGAGGAGCAGAAATAAGTAAGCAGAAGAAAGAAAGAAAAGGTATAGTACTTGAAAAATTAAAAGAAAAAGAAAATATATTAAGACATAATCCCCCAAATAAGAAGATTTTAGGAGAAATAAAAACCATACAGG
This sequence comes from Gambelia wislizenii, assembly GCA_030847615.1. Classification (NCBI taxonomy): domain Eukaryota; kingdom Metazoa; phylum Chordata; class Lepidosauria; order Squamata; family Crotaphytidae; genus Gambelia; species Gambelia wislizenii. The sequence continues at coordinate 11,493,222 of JAUMIR010000013.1, read as the reverse complement.
AAGAATTAAAGCAAGAAACAATTGAAGACATAGGTCTTAAATTAAAGAGAATGAAACAGAATCACTTTTCAAATGCAAATAAAGTAGGCAGATGGCTGTCATACAAACTTAAGAAGGAAAAAGAGAAGAAACTTATAACCAAAATTAAAGATGAAAATGCAACCTATACCTTAGAAGATGATATAATGAATAAATTTGAAGAATACTATATAACTTTATATTCAGACACAGAAATGGAAAAGGAATATGATGTAGATTTAAAAGATTACATAAGAAATAATAATATCAGGAAAATATCAGAACAGAGGGAAAGATTAGTGGCACCGATAACAACACAAGAAATATCCTTGGTTATAAAAGAAATGAAGGTCGGGAAAGTGCCAGGACCCGACGGTTTCATGGCAGAGTTTTACAAAACATTTGAAGAGGACATTATATTTCACATGCATGAAATGTTTAATAAGATCAAAGAAGAAGGTATCCCAGAATCATGGGAAAAAGCAGAAATATTTTTAATTCCAAAGGAAGGAAAGGATACATCAGACGTTAGAAATTACCATCCAGTCTCTTTATTGAACACAGACTACAAGATCTACACAATGATTTTGATGAACAGATTAAAATGGATATTAATAGATTTCATTCATTTAGATCAAAAAGGATTTCTCCCTGGAAGACTGATGGCAGATAATATAAGGATAGCTTTAAACATATTAGAATATTATGAAAAAAAAAGCAGCCTTAATATTTGTGGATGCAGAAAAGGCCTTTGACAACCTTAGATGGCCATTTATGAAGGGAGTAATAGAAGAGATTGAAGCAGGACAAGATTTCTGCAGAAGTATAGATCAGATATATCATAAGCAAAAAGCATGCATAATAGTAAATGGTAAAAGATCAAAGACAATTAATATACAAAAGGGAACAAGGCAGGGCTGTCTGCTTTCCCCACTTCTTTTCATTTTAGCTATGGAAGTGCTTAATAAACAAATTAGAAAAGACAAATCAGTACCAGGACCAAATCTTAAAGAAAATGAATATAAAGTTTTAGCCTATGCAGATGATTCGCTACTAGTTGTACAAGACCCTGTGTTGCATATAGAGAATTGAATGGAAATTATAAATAAATTTGGAAGGGTATCTGGGTTCAAAATTAACAAAAATAAAACAGTTATAATAACTAAGAACTTATCAAAAAAAAATGAAGAAGCACAATTAAAAAACAAATCTGGATGTAATATTGAAACTAAAACAAAATATCTAGGCATATGGATTAGCAAAAGAAATAAAAAGTTATTTGAGAATAACTATAAAAGAGTATGGAAAGAAATAAAAGAAGATCTAAAAAGATGGTGAAAAATGAACCTTCCTTTGCTAGGGAAAATTGCTACCGTAAAGATGAACATATTGCCAAGGATGATATTTCTACTCCAGCATACAGTTTGTATTAGAAGATTCTCACTGAAAGGAAGCCCTCACTGAGAAGAAGCTCCACCCTCATGGCTACATAGCTGAAGGGTCAAGAGGGGAACATCTCTCAACAGCCACTTACAGTCATCCCTTCACATTCGCGGGATTTAGGGGCAGACAACCCCCGCAAATGTTTAAAAACTGCGAACAACCAATGAGCCTGCCAGCAAGTGGTTTTCCACCCCAGTCCCTTCCCAAGGCAGTGACGAGCTTCCTAAGAAGCCCCTCGTTGCCTTGGGAAGGGAGTGGGGTGTAGCGCAAGCACGCCAGCTGTTTCCTACACCCCCTTTCCAAGGCAGCGGTGTGGGGTGTAGCACAAGCACGCCAGCTGCTTCCCACCCACCCCTTTCCAAGGCAGCGACGGGCTTCCTAAGAAGCCCCTCGCTGCCTTGGGAAGTGAGTGGTGTGTAGTGCGAGCGTACTAGCTGGTTCCTACCCCTTGTTCCCGAGGCAGTGACAAGTTTCCTGAGAAGCCCCTCGCTGTCTTGGGAAGTGAGTGGGGTGTAGTGCGAGCGTACCAGCTGGTTCCTACCCCTTGTTCCCGAGGCAGTGACAAGCTTCCTGTTAAAACTGTTGGGAGAGGCTGCTTGTTGCTGAGGCGCGCGAATTTCAGTAACCAAACAAAAATACAGCATACCTAAAAGTACAGCTTTGCATTCTCAGCATTAACTAAGAGTTCTTAGATTACCTAAAAGCTCTCATCATGGACACTGAGAGGACTGCAGCAGTCACTTGCAACACTTGTGCGATGTTTGTTTTCTTGTCTACAGACGTGGAGAACTTCACATGCACCAAGTGCAAGCTGGTAGCCCTCTTGGAGGAGAAAGTACAGCAGCTGGAGACACGAGTAGCTACACTTCAACAGATTTGCGAGCAAGAGGTTTTCCTGGACAGAACAGAACTAACAGTCTGGGATGGGGACCACACAGAGGAAGTGGCTGTGGAGGAGAGGGTCACTTCACAGACACAGGAAGTAGACAGCTGGAGGAATTTCACACACAGAACAAGAAAATCCAGGGACTCTTCGAGCAGCTTGCAGCTACAGAATCGATTTGAAGCCCTTTCCCTTATCAAGGACAACGAGTTAGAACAGCATGGACAGACTTCAGGGGTAGAGCAGGGGACCTTGAGAGGACCACCGCAAGGAACAGCAACTGCGAAGCCTCGGCGGAGGCGTGTGGTGGTGGTGGTAGACTCCCTACTGCGAGGTACAGAAGCAGTGGTATGTGGGCCTGACAAGATAACTCGGGAGGTGTGTTGTCTCCCTGGGGCAAAGATCCGTGATGTGACCGAGAGGCTGACAAGACTTGTCAAGCCTACGGATCATTACCCCTTCCTTTTGGTCCATGTGGGAACCAATGATACTGCAAGGCACAGCTTTCCAAAGATCAGAAGAGATTATGAGGCCCTGGGGAGGAAGCTGAAAGAAATGGATGCACAGGTTGTCATCTCATCTCTTCTGCCAGTTGAAGGGCATGGTCCAAGAAGGGAGAGGAAAATAGCCGACGTAAACAACTGGCTCCGTAGATGGTGTCGCCGCGAACAAATTGGATTCTTGGATCATGGACTGCACTTCCATGAGGGGGGACTTCTGGCAAGAGATGGGGTGCATCTTACAACAGTTGGAAGAAATATTTTTGCCAACAGTCTCAAGAATTTGATCAGGAGGGCTTTAAACTGAGTCAAATGGGGGAGGGAGACAGTATTCTGGAAGGCAAAAGGGCTGGAGAAAATAGTCAAACTGTCATAGAGGGAACAAGGCAAACAGTGCAAGGACCCAACAGTGGGAGGCAAAAAAACTTGCACAGGCAGCAAGTAAAGGGAACACATGGTCTTAGATGTCTCTACACTAATGCACAGAGCATGGGAAATAAGCAAGATGAACTCGCACTACAAAACAAATATGATATAATAGGCATTACTGAAACCTGGTGGGACAAGTCTCATGATTGGAATGTAGGAATAGAGGGGTATAACCTTTATAGGAGAAACAGGCCAAACAGGAAAGGAGGAGGAATAGCATTATATGTCAGGGATATTTATACCAGTGAAGAGATCCATGACATCAATACTAGAAGCCAGGTGGAGAGCATCTGGATAAAAATTAAAGGGGAGGGAAACAACAGGGATGTCATTGTGGGACTCTACTACAGACCCCCAAGTCAGATGGAGGAATTGGATGATGCCTTTCTAGAACAGATGACCACACACACAGAAAGAAGAGATGTAGTAGTGATGGGTGACTTCAACTATCCTGATATTTGCTGGAAATCTAACTCAACCAAAACCAAGGTCTAGCAAATTCTTGACTTGCCTGGAAGACAATTTCATGGTCCAAAAGGTGGAAGAGGCAACAAGGGGGTCAGCTATTTTAGATCTGATCCTAACCAACAGAGATGACCTGGTTAATGGGGTGCAAGTGGTGGGATCCTTAGGTGAGAGTGATCATGTTCTCCTGGAGTTTGTTATACAATGGAAAGGAGAAGCCAGGCATAGTCAGACACGCATTCTTGACATTAGGAGAGCTGATTTCAATAAACTCAGGGAAATACTGGGGGTGATCCCATGGTCAGGAATACTAAAAAAGAAGAGACCTCAAGACAGATGGGACTTTCTCAAAAGGGAGATACTGAAGGCACAATTTCAAACAGTACCATTGAGGAAGAAAAATGGAAGGTGTCTCAAGAAACCAGGATGGATGACTAAAGAACTTTCAATGGAGCTAAGTTTTAAACGGAACATGTATAGGAAATGGAAAGGTGGGGGGAATCACCAAAGAAGAATTCAAACAGATAGCGAACACGTGTAGGAGTAAAGTCAGAAAAAGCTAAAGCACAGAATGAGCTCAGGCTTGCTAGGGAGGTTAAGAACAATAAAAAGGGTTTTTTTTGGGTATGTCCGTAGCAAAAGGAGGAAGAAGGAAATGATAGGGCCACTACGTGGAGAAGATGGCAAAATGCTAACAGGGGACAGAGAAAAGGCAGAATTACTCAACACCTTCTTTGCCTCAGTGTTTTCAGAAAAGGAAAAGGAGGACCAACCTGAGGAGAATGGAACAGAGGACACAATAGGGGAAATCCAGCTCAAAATAAGTAAAGAGGTAGTACAGGAATACCTTCTTAATCTAAATGAATTTAAATCTCCAGGACCAGATGAACTACATCCAAGAGTATTAAAAGAGCTGGCAAATATAATCTCAGAGCCATTGGCAATAATCTTTGAGAACTCCTGGAGAACAGGAGAAGTCCCAGCAGACTGGAGGAGGGCAAACGTTGTCCCCATCTTCAAAAAGGGAATAAAAGAGGATCCCAACAATTATCGTCCAGTTAGTCTGACATCAATACCAGGGAAGATTCTAGAGCAGATCATTAAACAGAGAGTCTGTGAACATTTAGAAGGCAATGCCATAATCACAAAAAGTCAACATGGGTTTCAGAGAAACAAGTCATGCCAGACTAATCTGATCTCTTTTTTTGATAAAGTTACCAGCTTGGTAGATGAAGGGAACGCTGTGGACATTGCATACCTTGATTTCAGTAAGGCCTTTGACAAGGTTCCCCAGGACATTCTTGCAAACGAGCTTGTAAAATGTGGGCTAGACAAGTTAACTGTTCAATGGATTTGTAATTGGTTGACCGGCCGAACCCAAAGGGTGCTCAGCAGTGGCTCCTCTTCATCTTGGAAAGATGTGACCAGTGGGGTGCCACAGGGTTCTGTCCTGGGCCCAGTGCTATTCAACATCTTTATCAATGACTTGGATGAGGGAATTAAGGGCATACTTATCAAATTTGCAGATGACACCAAATTAGGAGGAGTAGCTAATACCCTAGAGGACAGGATCAAAATTCAGAATGACCTGGATAGACTGGAGAGCTGGGCCAAAGCTAACAAAATGATATTCAATACGGAGAAATGTAAAGTACTGCATTTAGGGTGGAAAAATGAAATGCATAAATATAGGATGGGAGAGACCTGGCTGAATGAGACTACGTGCGAAAGGGATCTAGGAGTCCTAGTAGACCACAAGTTAAACATGGGCCAACAGTGCGATGCGGCAGCTAAAGAGGCCAATGCGATTTTGGGCTGTATCAATAGAAGTATAGTGTCTAGATCAAGGGAAGTAATAGTGCCACTCTATTCTGCCTTGGTCAGACCTCACTTAGAATACTGTGTCCAGTTCTGGGCACCACAATTCAAAAAGGATATTGACAAATTGGAGCGTGTCCAGAGAAGGGCAACTAAAATGGTGAAAGGTCTGGAAATGATGCCTTATGAGGAGAGACTTAGGGAGCTGGGTATGTTTAGCCTGGAAAAAAGACGGTTAAGAGGCGATATGATAGCCCTGTTTAAGTATTTGAAGGGATGTCACGCTGAGGATGGAGCAGGCTTGTTTTCAGCTGCTCCAGAGACTGGAACACGGAGCAATGGGTGCAAGCTCCAGGAACAGAGATTCCACCTCAACATTAGGAAGAACTTTTTGACAGTAAGAGCTGTTCAGCAGTGGAACGCACTCCCTCGGAGTGTGGTGGGGTCTCCTTCCTTGGAGGTCTTTAAACAGAGGCTGGATGGCCATCTGTCGGGGATGCTTTGATTGTGATTTCCTGCATGGCAGGGGGTTGGACTGGATGGCCCTCGTGGTCTCTTCCAACTCTGCAATTCTATGACTCTATGATTCTAAGCCCCTCGCTGTCTTGGGAAAGGCGTGGGGTGACGTGGGAGGGCTCCAGCTGGTTCCCACACCCCCTTCCCAGGGAAGCGATAGGCTTCCTAAGAAGCCCCTCACTGCCTTGGGAAGGGAGTGGGGTGTAGCAGGAGGGCGCCAGCTGGTTCCTATCCCCCCTCCCAGGGCAGCGACAGGCTTCCTGAGAAGCCCCTCGCTGCCTTCGGAAGGGAGTGGGGTGTAGTGCGAGTGAGCCAGCTGGTTCCTACCCCCCCTTCCCAAGGCAGCGACAGGCTTCCTGAGAAGCCCCTCACTGCCTTGGGAAGGGAGTGGGGTGTAGCGCTAACGCGCCAGCTGCTTCCTACCCCGCCTTCCCAGGGCAGCAACGGGCTAAGCCCTTCGCTGCTTTGGGAAGGGAGTGGGGTGTTGAACAGCAGGGGAGGGGGAGGCAGCTTTCCGCGAATAATCAAAACCGCGAATGTGAAAGTCGCGAATGTGGAGGGGCAACTGTAATAATACTGACTGAAATTTCCTTTGATCTAAGGAGGTCGCTTTGCCCTGCCCACAAAGTTGGGAGTAGAGATGTCGCAAAACTCCTGTTGCATAGCTAGCCATGCTAGGTAACTTGAAAATATTTCTTTTGAAGTATGTTGACAGACATACTTGTACCTCCTGTAGCATAGCTGGTCATCATGCTGAATAACCTGAAATAATTTCTTTTGAAGTCTGCTGATAGACATATCTTGTATGCTAGCCAAAAATAAGACTATAAAAGATTGAGCTCTGAGACCAGTAAGTCATCTCTTCCATGGAGGACACTTAAGCTCTATCATGGAAGATATCTAGAACAGAGAGATATGTATCTCTCTTTTCTAAAACTCAAGCATGCTTGTATGTGGCCTTTAGACTTAAGTCCATTTTATAATTGGCTTCTTTATCAATTTTGTAATTGGCTACTTAGTCTATTATTTTTGGCTACTTTAACTATTTTACAATTGGCTTTTTTTGTCTATTTTTGTAATTAGATTTTTTGTCTATTCTGTAACTGGCTTATTTTTCTACTTTTGTAATAAACTGAACCAAGAAAAGCTGGGTCTGCATTGCCTGCCTGTTTTCTGAGCTGAACTGTTAGCTTTTAAGGTCACATGCCAATTTATTTTTTATTTTTATTTTTATTTTATTTATTTATACCCCGCTCTTCAGCCACAAGGCTATCAGAGCGGCTTACAAATTGTTTCAAGCAATAGCTATTTACACATCTACACTGCATTAAACAGTTTCCAATGTGTGTTAGCTAATTGCCCCCACAAGCCGGGTCCTCATTTTACCGACCTACGAAAGGATGGAAGGCTGAGTGAACCTTGGAGCCCGCTAGAATCGAACTTGCAACGTGGTGACTTGCAGTACTGGCATTTAACCACTGCGCCACCAGGGCTCTTATCTTTATCTATGCTCAATTATCAATAGAGCAATTATCTATGCTCAAAAGAATTGTCCGGAACCAGGGAGCAATTAGTATCTGGGACAGCATCTCATCATGTTGAAACCCTAAAACTCGCTACCCCTGAGAAACTGGTTATACTAACTATGTGAGCTTGTCTACATTGGCAATATACTCCATCTTGCCCCTCTGTCAGAACCCTGAAGTCCTGATGACACAGTGCTTTTGCCCCATTCTGCATCCGGGCAGTCCTCACCACTCCCAGGACAGATACAAGGCTCAGGCAGAAGATAGCTACGGCCCTTCACCAAGTTTTTAAAAAAATACCCACTTTAATCCATTCCCACTGAGAATGAACAGATCGGGCCCTGGGTGTCCACAGGATCCTGCCCTGGCAGGCCGGCCCACCACTGCAGCTGCTGGTCTGCCTTGCTCTCCTGAAGCAGAAAGGTGACCAAGGCTGGCCTCATGCAGGGGGCCTTGGTCACATGTTTTGGGCTAGCTTCTTCACTTCCAGGAGAGCATGGGAGATGGCAGCAGAAGCAGCTGCAGAGATGGGCTTGTGTGCCTGTCTCGACTCTGGTCCATTTGGAGGTGGTAAAGGGGGAGGAACAGGCCTGATCTGCAGCTAGGATATGCCAAAGGGGAGCCAGCATATCCTGGCTCATGTAGATGAGCCCTGTAACTGTACTACAAGGGGCAGAAATGATTCCTTCTTCAGGAAGAAGGCCATTCTAGAAGACCTAGAATACCAGAGTGGTTTAAACTTTAAATGAGGCAAACAATCAAGAGCAGTATTCCAAGGCAAGGTCATGAGTTGAAGGCAGAGTCCAAATTAGCAAGCAGATGGTCTGAAAGCACAATCTGGCATGGCTTTCACCCAAAAAGGCTGGTTGTCAGCCTACTTATTTATGGTCCAGCTGAGTCTCACAGGTGATTCCTAATTGCTTTGTGCTTACTCTATAACCTCTGTGACTGCCTGAGAGACTCCTTTTCTTGTTGATGCTGGGTGAAGCTAGGTAAGTCTGTACTCTGTTCCTCAGAGGTTTGTAGCTGCTGGACATTCTGCCACTCAGAGTGTTGTGGCTTCTGGTCACTCTGTTCCCCTGGCCCTAGCATGATCTCTGGGCTTTCACGCTCCTCAACACTATCGCCTGAGAGGCAGGGAATGACAGGTGGCCCTGATTTTTTTTGGATTTGGAGAAAACTTTTGACAATGTTTCTTTTATTTATTTATTTATTTCAAGTATTAGGAAGAATGGATTTGTGGGAGAATTCTGTCTGGGCTATAAAGATAATATATTGAACTAAAAAAGCTCAGATTTTAATAAATGGAAATGTCTCAACATTGATAGAGATACAAAAAGGAACCAGAAAAGGATGTCCCCTGTCACCCTTACTTTTTATTCTGATATTGGAAACATAATTGAAAGATATTAGCTGATTCTTTGAAAAGAAAGGTGCTTAAGCAAAAGAGTGCCGCTGACCACTGCAGTTATGTGAAAATAATGGCACTTAAATGCATTGTAGGTTACTATTTTCACCCCAAAGAGTACAGCTGACGGCTATAGTTCTTTGAAAATAAAGGCTTTTAAGCACTTAGTCAGCATTCCAATCCAAAAGAGTATAGCTGGCTGAAATAGTTATTTGAAAATAAAGGCGCTTAAGTGAATATCCAGTAGCTATTTCCACCCAAAAGAGTATAGCTGACCACTATAGTTTTTGAAAATAAAGGCACTTAAGCACATTGTTGGTTACTATTCCCAGTCCAAAGACTAGTTCTGTTTCACTAGGAAGTTGTTTAATGCTTTGACAAACTTGCTATTCTTGCCATAGCAGAAACTGCGGTGGTGGCCAACCAGAAAGCCACACTTAGAATCACAGAATCGCAGAGTTGGAAGAGACCACGAGGGCCATCCAGTCCAACCCCCTGCCATGCAGGAAATCACAATCAAAGCATCCCCGACAGATGGCCATCCAGACTCTGTTTAAAGACCTCCAAGGAAGGAGACCCCACCACACTCCGAGGGAGTGTGTTCCACTGCTGAACAGCTCTTACTGTCAAAAAGTTCCTCCTAATGTTGAGGTGGAATCTCTGTTCCTGGAGCTTGCATCCATTGCTCCGTGTTCCAGTCTCTGGAGCAGCAGAAAACAAGTCTGCTCCATCCTCAACGTGACACCCCTTCAAATACTTAAACAGGGCTATCATATCACCTCTTAACCATCTTTTTTCCAGGCTAGACATACCGAGCTCCCTAAGTCTCTCTCATAAGGCATGGTTTCCAAACCTTTCACCATTTTAGTCGCCCTTCTATGGACATGCTCCAATTTGTCCATATCCTTTTTGAATTGTGGTGCCCAGAACTGGACACAGTATTCTAAGTGAGGTCTGACCAAGGCAGAATAGAGGAATAATTCTCTCCATGAGGTTTTCTTTAATTTTTTCTGATATTCCTCTTAATTTCAAGCATTTATCTTGATATCTTAATTCTTGGTTTAGTATCTGCTGTTCTTTCTTGTTTTGTATTTCTTGTATTGATTTTGTAATTCTCTCGGCTTCCTGTAATTTAGTTTTCAGTTGTCCAATCTCCGATTTCATCTCTTCCAATTCTTTATTAATTTTGTCTATCTTTTCCCCTAGTATTTCCAATTCTTTTTTATAATCTGCTCTTATCTCTTTTCTTAAATCTTTTAGTTCTGCTCTTATTTCTTGTTTAAAGTTCTTTAGTTCTGTTTTCGATTTGTCCATAATTATTATGTGAACTTCTGGCGCCTTTGCCATTTCTGCTGAACCCCTTCTCATTGTCAGCGTTTGAGCCTGAGCTTGGGAAGTTGCTTTTCTAGTACTATATGCCATCTATTAGCTTGTTTCTTTCCTCTTTTTTCCTCTCCTTTCTCTTTCTCTCTTTCTTTATTTGCCTTCCCCCCCAAATTTACTATTACAAATTGCCCTTTTTCTCAAGTTTAGTATTATTTGTGTTCTTATAGTGATTCCTTATCTGTTTTGTTTTCCCTGATATAAATATTCTGTTTAACAGATTCTCTTAGTTCCAACTGTATCTTCTGAGTTTCAAATTAACACTTTTTACTTTTTCCCTTCTTTTCCCTTTCCTCTTTTCCACTTCTTCCCTTCTTCCTCTTTTCCTTCTTTCCTCCCTTTCTCCCCTCCTTCTATCCAACAACCTTATCCAATATATTTATGAATTATATTTCATTGTACAGTTGTCCCTTCACATTCGTGGGGGTTAGGTTCCATAGACCCCCGCGAATGTGAAAATTCCATGAATAATGACAGCCCTCCCCCCACCCTCCCCAAGTGACCCTGAGGCCTCCGGAGGCCTCGTGGTCGCTCTATCTGGCCGCTCCCCGCCCTCCCCAAGCAACCCCCGAGGCCTCCAGAGGCCTCGTGGTCGCTCCTCCCGACTGCCCCCCGCCCTCCCCAAGTGACTCAAAGGCCTCCGGAGGCCTCGCGGTGGCTTTTCGCGGCAGCCCCCGCCCTCCCCAAGCAACCCAGAGGCCTCCGGAGGCCTTGTGGTTGCTCTCCCCGGCCACCCCCGCCCTCCCAGAGTGACCCCGGGGCCTCCGGAGGCCTTGTGGTCGCTCTCCCCAGCCACCCCCCGCCCTCCCAGAGCGACCCCGAGGCCTCCGGAGGCCTCGTGGTTGCTCTCCCCGGCCTCCCCCTGCCCTCCCAGAGCGACCCCGGGGCCTCCGGAGGCCTCGTGGTCGCTCTCCCCGGCCACCCCCTGCCCTCCCAGAGCAACCCCGAGGCCTCCGGAGGCCTCGTGGTCGCTCTCCCCAGCCACCCCCCGCCCTCCCAGAGCGACCCCGGGGCCTCCGGAGGCCTCGTGGTCGCTCTCCCCTGCATCCCCCCACCCTCCCAGAGTGACCCCCGGGGCCCCATGGAGGCCTCCCCGGCCCTCCCCACCCCCTCCCCGGGCCTTCATGGGGCCTCCGGAGCATCTCCGGGGGCCCTGTGAAGGCCTCCCCGGCCCTCCCCCTCCCTCCCAAGGCCTTCGCGGGGCCTCTGGAAGGTCTCCGAAGGCCCCGTGGAGGCCTCCCCCCTCCCTCCCTCCCAGTGCTTTCACGGGGCCTCTGGAGGCCCCGTGTCGCGGTTTTGGGGGGCCCCGGGGGGCCCTCCCAAAACCGCGAATAAGCAAAACCGCGAATGTCAAGTTCGCAAATGTGTAGGGGCAACTGTATATAATCTACTGATGCTTGTACATCACCATATGTTGTTACATATATACCACCATTGACATATCCTATTATATGCAATATATATAATATTCAATATGTATATATATATAATATTGTTATATATCATATTATATTCCAGTATATGCACTATATAGTTAGGTTATATTTCAGAAACTATTATAAACAGACACAAAATGGAAACATGGAATGTTGAAAAATATATAAATGTATGAGTGTATAAATGTATAAATGTAGGAACCAAGAATGATGTTGAATGTTGAATAAGTGAGACATCATTTGTAACTTAATAAAGAAGATAATAATAATAAAAAAGAAAAGAATAGGTATAGGTTTCTATACCACAAAAAAAGAAGAGCTGTTCAACATGTTTCAGCAAACCTTTTATTCAAAACTAAGAGTATTTCTGGAAATTAGAATGGTACAAATACTTTGGGGGAGGGTGGGGGTGGGTGGTGCTTTTAGTCATTATTATAATGTTTTAATTGTTGGAAGCCGCCCCGATTGTTTTTAGCAGAGGGGCGGGGTATACATAAATTTTATTATTATTATTATTATTATTATTATTATTAGCAACATGGTTTATGGAGTAATTAAAAGGATATAAAGGTGCAACAATAAAGTAAATATAAGGGAGAAGAGAAACCCTTGTCTAATTTGAGTACAGGATAAGGATAACAGAGGATAGTAGAAAAGAAGAATAGAAGTTTAAGTGGTCCTGTAAACAATTTAGTACTGTGTAGATCAAAGTAACATAGGCATATGGAACTATGTATAGAAAAAGAAAAGATTAAAAGGGCAGAAGTAATAAATTCATGTCCTTGATAGTAAGGAAGTTACTTTGTATGTAATGTGGTTTGTTATAGTAAAGTGTCTTATAGTGATTAGATTGATGTTTCTCTTATATGTTTTATGTTTTTTATGTTTTGTAAATTAGGTTATATTTTTTGTGTATTTAATGTATTCAATATTTTACAGTTTTTTTAAAAAAACAATTAATAATAATAATAATAATAATAATAATAATAATAAAAACCTAAGAGTATGTGCATGTGAAATGAAACAACTAGATCAGGTAAGCTTCACATACGTAAACAAAAACATTTTCAATCTTCTAGAGTCCACTTGAAAACTGCTTCTTCAAGTTTTTTCAACATGCCAGTATAGGTGGTGAGGCAGGCTACTTTCTTTTCCCCTTTTCTTTTTGTTTTGCTCTTCATACATACTCAGTAAGTTATTCTGGAGGCAGCTGTTTACCTTGCCTGTTGTACTTAAGCAACACAGCCACAGTAGGATCACCTAGGGTAGAATCCTATTCTTTCCCAGGTCAAGCTTTATTGTATTGTTTACTGCAGGCATACTGCTGTAACCCAACACTGAAAGTCTGTCTGTCTCCCCTGTCCCCCACTGCTTTGCCATCCTCCTAGTGCCAATGCTGCAAAAACAAACAAACAAACAAACAAAACCCCTCCAGATTGACAGAAGACAAGAAAAGCGGGCCTCAGATGAGCTCCCATAAAAAGACTTAAAGGATCATCTTTGTCTAAGGCTTTGTTAACTGAAGCATGCCTGTATTGCAATGTTCAAGAAGCTAGTGTCCATTTCCCCTCCCAGTGGTTCATCTCCTGATTCCGAGTTCTAGAATCTTCTGAAGTTTATGCTAGGCAAATGGATCCTTGGCAGATGGACATGAAAAACACAAAGGTTGTTTTAAGGGGCTGGAAAGAAATGAAAATGAGGAATCCAATAATAGTTCTTTTGGTAATAGGAACAACCCAAGACATTGTGCTGCCTGAAGTGAATAATAAGATGGTGCCCACCCACTCTTCCTGCAGAAGCTAATTGGACTAGCAGTTAAATCCTACGTCTGCGTAAGTGATTGGATAGCATTTTCCATATCTGTTGTGGGCCTGGGTAGCAGCACAGCCTGCAACATACAAGACACACTTCTGGAATGTACTTCTGGAACATGTGCAGCCTGAAGCTAGCACCACACTCTGCCTGCTAGTGGGGCTGGCCTTGTCTGGTAACATTTGTTTTCGTTTATATACTTCTATCTGGAGACACCCGTATAAGAATGATAAGCTCTTCTTGTAGCTCTCTTCATGCCTGTTCCCTGGTAGAGGTGTTAGAACAAGGCAAACTAGCAGTGGCATTCAGAAAGAGTATCAGTCCACAGCTGCTGAGCTGGCTAAACATGCTTGTATCCTCTCGAGTATTCGTACTGTACAAGTTGACCCAGCCCTTGTGAACAGCTTGGCTCATGACATGTCAATTGTGCTGTCAGTGCTACTAAGAGAAAGAAATAACTGCTGCTGAGCAGCCTCTCCCTCCCTTCGCTGTCACTCAGAAAAGAGATAAAACAATTCCATTGAAATAGAGATAAATTCTCATGAAAGCTACAGTTGGAGTATATCATATTCCTTATATTTCCTTGCCAGAGAAAGGTCTTCCACCCTGTGGGAAATAAAAGATATCCTCCATACCTGACCCTGGTAGGTAATATTTCCAATGCTTTTTCTCTGTCTCCTGCCTTACCTTTTAAAGCAGTGTTTCCTAGACTTTGGTCGTCCAGATGTTGTGGACTTCAGTTCCCAAAGTTCTTAACTGTTGGTCAAGCTGGCTGGAGTTTCTGGGAGCTGAGTCCAAAATCACCAAATTTTGGGAAACACTCTCAAAGCAATACTGTAGAAATTGGCCAGGGATCGTATTCTTCCAAAGTTACTCTACTGAGGGATGCATTCCTAGAAGCAGCCATACCATTAGGCAGAGTGATGCAACTGCTTCAGGCAGCAACCTCCATGAACCCATGGTCATTCCTCCTTTTTGGAAGATGAAATTCAGTGTACCACACAGTCTGTGCTGCCCGCTCCCATTCGACTGGTGCCCTTGGGTGTGGCAAGGACCCATATTCCATTGATAGCATTGGCATAAAATTGAGTTACTACTTTCTGCACATGGAATGAAAAGGACACCATCTTGTCCTTTGCTTCAGGTAGCAAAATGTCTTGTGTCCACCTTAGCGCTCAACATAATAATTAAAACCTTAAAAACTATCTACCAAAAACACCATTCAAGTAAATGTTCTCATGTGTTCCAGCCAAACATACCTCTGATAATGGTGGGACAAAGAGAAGTGTCTCTTCCAGAGAGCTTGAAACACAGACAGACTCATACTAAGAAAAGTAGTCCTTCAGATAGTCTGGTCTCAAGCTGTACAGGGCTTTTAAAGATACCTGAGAGTGGGCAACACCCCAAAAGTTTCTTATGTCTTTCCTTTATGTAATAGAATCAGTTTCACTAGAAGACTCTCGTGTTAATGCTATGAGGGAGGGGGGAAGCATCACATGCATTAACCTTTTCTTACAGTAAAATTAATCCAATGCCTGCCACAAGTGTGTTCAATGTTTTCTACACATTTTCCAGTTCTAATGTGTCCATTTTGAGATGAAGCAACTAGTGTCCCAATCAAATTTCCTCCCACATATTGGCATTCTGAACTGCATATTGGAATTCTGGAAGGCTTTGGGGGCTGAAGAACAATAAAATAAAAATGGTTTCAATAAATAAGAAGTAAACCAACTAACCAAAATGAAGAAGTGAATCACACAGTAGAGAGAAATTCCTAAACAAGAACGGAACACAAGAGGAAAATTCTTCTCAAACTAAATGCTATATGCAAACACATCATAAATGTATACAAATGGGCTTTTTAAATAATTGCCAGTCTCAAAAGCATAATTTTTGAGAAACCTGACAACTCAGTCTGAAATGGGGATATAACCAAGAAGTCTACATAATTTTTCTCATACTCTCTTCATATGTTTTGTTTTCCATGTCTCTTCTCATCCTTGTTGCATTTCTCTGAACCTGTTATGAATTCATGGGCCTTGAAGGCTGAAGAAAACAGGCTACCTACAATGGAGACATGACGCTTGAAGTAAGGAGGAAGTGACCCTGGGAGCATGACATTTTTTATTGCTAAGGTGGAAATGACAAGAAGAATAAATCTTATTAAAATCAGTTCTGACCCTTGTGGAAATTACAGGAAAGAAAGATCTGATTAGGAGCAAAGCAATGCCTGTTTACAGCACAAAGGAATATGGGAAAACAACCCAGGTGTAACTCAGCTGAACTCAGCTGAAAGAACTATAATACAGGGACTTTTTCAACCACTGGGCATGTCAGGATCAGCACTGAATTCCTGCATCCATCATCCATCATAGGTGAGAGTGATCATGTTCTCCTGGAGTTTGTTATACAATGGAAAGGAGAAGCCAGGCATAGTCAGACACGCATTCTTGACTTTAGGAGAGCTGATTTCAATAAACTCAGGGAAATACTGGGGATGATCCCATGGTCAAGAATACTAAAAGAGAAGGGACCTCAAGACGGATGGGACTTTCTCAAAAGGGAGATACTGAAGGCACAATTTCAAACAGTACCATTGAGGAAGAAAAATGGGAGGTGTTTCAAGAAACCAGGATAGATGACTAAAGAACTTTCAATGGAGCTAAGTTTTAAACGGAACATGTATAGGAAATGGAAAAGGGGGGAAATCACCAAAGAAGAATTCAAACAGATAGCGAACACGTGTAGGAGTAAAGTCAGAAAAAGCTAAAGCGCAGAATGAGCTCAGGCTTGCTAGGGAGGTTAAGAACAATAAAAAGGGTTTTTTTGGGTATGTCCGCAGCAAAAGGCGGAAGAAGGAAATGATAGGGCCGCTACGTGGAGAAGATGGCAAAATGCTAACAGGGGACAGAGAAAAGGCAGAATTACTCAACACCTTCTTTGCCTCAGTGTTTTCAGAAAAGGAAAAGGAGGACCAACCTGAGGAGAATGGAACAGAGGACACAATAGGGGAAATCCAGCTCAAAATAAGTAAAGAGGTAGTACAGGAATACCTTCTTAATCTAAATGAATTTAAATCTCCAGGACCAGATGAACTACATCCAAGAGTATTAAAAGAGCTGGCAAATATAATCTCAGAGCCATTGGCAATAATCTTTGAGAACTCCTGGAGAACAGGAGAAGTCCCAGCAGACTGGAGGAGGGCAAACGTTGTTCCCATCTTCAAAAAGGGGAAAAAAGAGGATCCCAACAACTATCGTCCAGTTAGTCTGACATCAATACCAGGGAAGATTCTAGAACAGATCATTAAACAGAGAGTCTGTGAACATTTAGGAGACAATGCCATAATCACAAAAAGTCAGCATGGGTTTCAGAGAAACAAGTCATGCCAGACTAATCTGATCTCTTTTTTTGATAAAGTTACCAGCTTGGTAGATGAAGGGAATGCTGTGGACACTGCATACCTTGATTTCAGTAAGGCCTTTGACAAGGTTCCCCATGACATTCTTGCAAACAAGCTTGTGGAATGTGGGCTAGACAAGTTAACTGTTCAATGGATTTGTAATTGGTTGACCGGCTGAACCCAAAGGGTGCTCAGCAGTGGCTCCTCTTCGTCTTGGAAAGATGTGACCAGTGGGGTGCCACAGGGTTCTGTCCTGGGCCCAGTGCTATTCAACATCTTTATCAATGACTTGGATGAGGGAATTAGGGGCATACTTATCAAATTTGCAGATGACACCAAATTGGGAGGAGTAGCTAATACCCTAGAGGACAGGATCAAAATTCAGAATGACCTGGATAGACTGGAGAGCTGGGCCATAGCTAACAAAATGAAATTCAATACGGAGAAATGTAAAGTACTGCATTTAGGGCGGAAAAATGAAATGCATAAATATAGGATGGGAGAGACCTGGCTGAATGAGACTACGTGCGAAAGGGATCTAGGAGTCCTAGTAGACCACAAGTTGAACATGAGCCAACAGTGTGATGCGGCAGCTAAAAAGGCCAATGCAATTTTGGACTGTATCAATAGAAGTATAGTGTCTAGATCAAGGGAAGTAATAGTGCCACTCTATTCTGCCTTGGTCAGACCTCACTTAGAATACTGTGTCCAGTTCTGGGCACCACAATTCAGAAAGGATATTGACAAATTGGAGCGTGTCCAGAGAAGGGCAACTAAAATGGTGAAAGGTCTGGAAACAATGCCTTATGAGGAGAGACTTAGGGAGCTGGGTATGTTTAGCCTGGAAAAAAGACGGTTTAGAGGCGATATGATAGCCCTGTTTAAGTATTTGAAGGGATGTCACGCTGAGGATGGAGCAGGCTTGTTTTCTGCTGCTCCAGAGACTGGAACATGGAGCAATGGGTGCAAGCTCCAGGAACAGAGATTCCACCTCAACATGAGGAGGAACTTTTTGACAGTAAGAGCTGTTCGGCAGTGGAACACACTCCCTCGGAGCGTGGTGGGGTCTCCTTCCTTGGAGGTCTTTAAACAGAGGCTGGATGGCCATCTGTCGGGGATCCTTTGATTCTGATTTCCTGCGTGGCAGGGGGGTTGGACTGGATGGCCCTCGTGGTCTCTTCCAACTCTGCAATTCTATGATTCTATGATTCTATGATCCCTATGGAGATTTGATCAACCTCCATGAGGAGCCTGTTTTGTGAGTATGGGGTTTTGAATGTGTGAGTGAATGAAACTCTTGGTACCAAAAGTTATTGTATGATTGCATATATCTAATAAATGTTACATGAATAAGTGCTTAAAACCAAATTTGGTGTCACAAGTGTCTTTTTTGCCTATAGTCTAAGTGACTGACCTCTGTCTTTCTTCTCTCTCTGGATCAAAATAAGAACCTTGTTCCAAAAACACAGTTGTTTTGTAACAACCCTGCTCCAACTTGTCTATATCCTTCATAAAATGAGGTGCCCAGAACTATTTCTAAGACTTAGACAATTAAAAGATTTATATGGAAGCCACATTTTAGAAAAGGAGAAATATACACTGACTCTGATGCCAGAACTGAAGCATAAAGTGTTTTACAAGAGGCCATAAAAGTCTTCATAAAAATGGCCATTAGTTGGTTTCATATGTGGTGGTGCTATCCAAAGGCAAAAAACAAACAAACAAACAAACAAAAAACAAAAACAAAAAAAACACACCTAGGGACAAATACATAAAGTAATAACAGAAAGATGTTCAAGTACAGTAATGTGTTTATCGGCCAAAAACTGCATCACAGACAGTGCTGTGTGAGCAGGTGCATTGTCTTGATGAAGAATGAAACCATATTTCCACAGTTCTGGACTTTTAAAAATATAATCTTTCTCTCAGCTTTGTCAAAACTTCCTTATAATAATGCTGGTTCCCTGTTCTTCCTTTTGGAACCCATTCTGCCAAAATGATGGCCATGATGTAAAAAAACAACAGCAAAGAGCAGCTTTGAATGTGGACTTGCCTTGACGTGTTTTCTTCATTCTTGGTGATGATGGTCTTTTTCAGTGCACTGACTGTCATTTTGTCTCAGGATCATCCTGGAAGATCAAGATTTCATCACGTGATGATTTTTTGAAAAAGGTTTGTGTCTGCCTCCAGTTGCTGCAGAATGTCACATTGCTCGACTTTTAAACTTAGATTTTTTCTGGCACACAATAGGGAATACAGCTGCTTTAAACAAATGAACAGCCAAGAGGGATGATGTTTGTCCTGCAGGTTCAAAGTCACCACTCAAGCATTCACAATCCATTCTCTCTGATTTGTCTGAAAGGTAGAAACACGGTCTCATTATTTGATAGGCAGACCTCATGTAAAAGTTAAGCATATAAAATGACATAGATGTAGTCTTCTGTATGTATAAAATATGTTCTACAACTTGAAGAAAGGTTGTAAAGAGATCTCCCTGTAAAGATGATGTATATAATAAACAGGATGTAAACATGATAAATGTGATAAGACAATTTATTGAGATCTAAGTAGACATCACAATTAACCCTTAGTTTGTTATTAGTGTAAACCATTGAACAAAACTTCTTTAAACCAAACTGTCTTACAGAAATGGGGTCACTTGTGTTATTAATTGCTGGACCATATGTTACAAAGAGGAACATTAAACAAGGAGTGGCTTGTTTCTCCACCCATTTTGCTGTGAGGGTAAGAGAAAAACAACTGTGGCTTCACAAGAAAGATTTTACCATGTGGTTATGACAAGCATTCTACAACTTGTCATAGATGCAATCCTCTTGTTTCAAGGAGTCTACTATAGTTACATTCAGTCCTGCTTCATCAGGCAAGGATAAGCTCCATGGTGATTATCACCCAATCTTATACTTTTTTATCCAGTTACATCCTGTTTGGATTTGAAAAGTAAAGGCAAAATTGCCCTTCACATTCGCTGGGGTTTGGTACCAGGCCCCTCCATGAATACCCAAATCCGTGAATACTGAAGTCCCATTATATGCAATGGCATAGCAAAGTGGTGTCCCTTATATAAGATGGCAAAATCAAGGTTTGCTTTTTGGATTATTATTTTTTAAAGAATATTTTCAAATCATGAATACTTAAATCTGTGAATGTCAAATCCATGAATATGGAGGGACAACTGTATAATGAACTGAGTTCATAATTGTCTTAAGAGTCTTAAAATGTTTGTTTGTTTTGTATGCTGCCTTTCTCCCAGAATGGGACCCAAGGTGGCTCACAAATAATAAAATACAAGATACAATTGAAACTATGACAATTAAAAGTTAAAAACAATTAAAATCATGACAATTTAAAATTATATAAAACATAAAAGCTAAAAAACAATAAAAACACACACCAATAAAAAGCCTCTATGTGCACAGCTATGAATTAAAAGCCTTCTTGAATAAAAATGTATTTCCCTGCTGGCCAAAGGAAAGCAAGAAGGAGGCCAGCCTAGCATGTTCCAGAGGGTGGGAGCAGCCACTGAGAAGGCTCTCTCTCTCTCTCTCTCTCTCTCTCTCTCTCTCTCTCTCTCTCATGTTCTCCCCAAGCAAGCCTGTGATGGTTGCAGGACCAAGAAAAAGCCTTCTCTTGGTGCTCTTAAAATTCTGGCAGGTTCGTATTGGGCGATATGGTCTTTCAAATAGTTTGGACCCCAGACATACAGACAGGGATGGAACTATATATGAAATTGTGTACTTGTATGTTATATGATGCTTTATTAAAGCACTTATAAATAGCTTTTGGCAACCATCCCTGCTCCAAAGATCTGACAAGCCAAAAACCAGCTTTACTCCAAAGGTACAACAGCCCAGGCAAATGACTCCCAAAAGGTGGGACTCCATAAAGGGCTTATAAACCTACTCAAAAAGGCCTGCCTAAGATCATCCAGTAAAGATCTGAGGCCTGTTCCTCTATGTGACCAAGGAGACAAAGGACAGCTACAAGGCCTACATAGGCGGCCACACACATGGAGGAAGTCGAGATGAGCATGAAGATGCTGAGATGACTGTCTCTGAAAAGACCTGCTTTCAATGACCGAGCACAAGCGGGAAGCAGTCCAGAGTCCCTTCCACAGATAAAACAAGTAGAACCAATGCAGTGATGGAAAGTAAAGTGCTGACATGAAAGAGATGCCTCTTGGCAAGCACATCCTGTGAAGAGAGATAAAAACAGAATGTTGTCTGCAGAAGAAAGAACTGATGCAAGGAAAACAGCATCCAGGAATTCTGGCACCCAGAAAGTAATGCCTGCTCACATAAAAAGAAGGAAGATTGTTTTCATTGATCCCACAAGAGGGGAGAAGGCCTTAAGGGTGACAACGAAGAAGCATGTCTATAGTCAAAGAGAAGGCCAGTTTTGGTCCAGAGGAAAAAGGAGACAACAGAAAACACTTCACAAGGGAACCACTGTGATTTGAGCTTCCCATGCCTGTTTC
Source organism: Gambelia wislizenii (assembly GCA_030847615.1). Taxonomy (NCBI): domain Eukaryota; kingdom Metazoa; phylum Chordata; class Lepidosauria; order Squamata; family Crotaphytidae; genus Gambelia; species Gambelia wislizenii. Next base: position 11,471,687 of record JAUMIR010000013.1, on the reverse strand, counting down.
ACTATGTGTAGAACATATTTGAATTACTGAAAATTAACAGCTTGGAGGAGAAAGGCAGATCTTTTATACATCACTGTCTCTTCTCTCCTGCTGCTTTTTAATATTTAAACCAAAGGGATGTGCAACAGCAATGGCCTAAGCCAAGCCCTGTAGTTATTTCTTTGATGCATTGCCATATATATCCTACATGGGTCTCCAAAGGCCTCTTGATAATGGATATTATACTTTGGCAATGATCACAGTCAAAAGCACTTAAAATTATCAGCTTTCCTTGCTGAGTAATTTGTTATTTTAATGCTGTCAACCTGCAAAAATAGATTTATTGTTATTAATAATAGCAATTTGCCACATTTTGCTAGTTAAATTACAGTGCTGTATAGTTAGTTTGACAATAAAATGCTGGAAGGGAGCCAACAGATCACTCATAGCATTTGGAGTGCAAAGGCAGTTGGCATCCTTCCCATTAAGGCATTAAAATTTGATTCAGAAACATAACAGATGCAAAACAAAACACTAGCTTGCTCACAGGGATTATATACAAACAATTAAAACAAATTAATTACCAGTTATGTTAATGTTGCGCTGTGTACACACAGTATGATTACCAAAACCCATTGCAAAGATCCTTAGAAGACCATAAAGTGAATAAGAATCCCTCAGAAGGCCTGGAAGACAGTCATGGATGAAGGGATTCACAGTGCGTTGAGAGGAAAAAGAGAAAGGTAGGGGAGGAAATGGGCAAGCAGGTGGAATACTTTTGGAGTATAGAAAGTACTTTTGATGGCAGGATACAGTTACAATCTCAAGTTTCTGAGTGTCAAGCTACATGTGATAGGCAAAGAGGTCAACGGCCAGATCTTTCATATTTAAAGCAAAATCTTGAATGAAAAGTATGGGAACAAATCCAAACAGAAACATAGTACTGGGAGAGAGGAATTATTAAACTGGCATGAATCCTATTGTTATTTCCAACTAGAGCCGAACACTTGAATTAGTTTTTGAATGCATATTTAATGTCTAGGCAATCCTCTTGTTTCAAGGAGTCTACTATAGTTGCATTCAGTCCTGCTTCATCAGGCAAGGATAAGCTCCATGGTGATTATCACCCAATCTTATACTTTCTTATCCAGTTACATCCTGTTTGGATTTGGAAAGTAAGGGCAAAATTGCAAGCCATGTTGGAAACTGCCCTTCCTATTTGGAACATCTTTGTATATACAGTAAATGTTAATAAGTTATAGACCACTTTAGTCTTTACACTCGGGTGGGGGGAGACCCCGCTTACCATATTGCAGCCTAGTGAGAGTAATCAGTCACAATTTGGAGGATTGCCTTCTCTGTTGTGGTATGTACCATCTGGAACAAGCAGGTGAGTTCCTAGTGTGGAGTGCTTTAATTGAGAGAGCAACTTGGAAGTAACTAGTTACACATAATTATGTTGTTTGTAATTAAATTATTTTTGTAATAGCTATGGCATAATTAAGTAGTAGTAGTAGTAGTTGTCGTTGTGTGCCTTCAAGTCATTTCCAACATATGGCGACCCTAAGATAAACCTATCATGGGGTTTTCTTAGCAAGATTTGTTCAGAGTGGGTTTGCCTTTGCCTTCCTCTGAGAAAGTGTGATTTGCCCAAGGTCACCCAATAGGTTTTCATGGCTGTGTGAGTATTCAAGCCCTGGTCTCCAGAGTCACAATCCAGTGCTCAAACCTCTATAGCATGCTGGCTCTCATAACTGTTACATCATGATTATATGTCTCAGGTCCAGGCTATCTGGCAAACCATATCTCCCTCTATGAACTGGCCGGACCCTGAGATCTTTAGGAGAGGCCCTTCTCAGTCCCACCACTATCTCAAGTATGGCTGGTGGGGGCTGAATGAGTGGGTTACATTAAGGAATAAGAAATTATTGGTGTTGGAAGGAGAAGGGAATCATTTTGGATGGCATGCTTATCTTTTCTATGATAAGGCAGGAATTGACAGAAACTTCCATAATCACTGTATCAGAAGATCTTTAATCAAACAACAAAAGGAAATTAAAAAATTGTTCTATAACTACTTTTCTGGATTATATAAAGAGCAAAAGCAAACAGAAGGAAAAAAAGAAAAGATTAAGGAATATCTAAGGAGAGAGGAAATACCACAAATAACAGAAGAGCAGAGAAAGGAGTTAAATAAAAAAATCTCAATGGAAGAAATTCAGATAGCTATAAGAAAATTAAAATTAGGCAAAGCGGCTGGACCAGATGGTCTTACAGCCCTATATTATAAAACATTGGGTGAAGAGTTAATAAAGCCCTTATATCAGATAATAAATAACGTTCAAGAAGGGAAAACACCAAAAACATGGGGAGAAGCGAATATAAGTTTGATCCCGAAAGAAGCAAAAGACCCTAAAGAAATAAAAAATTACAGACCAATCTCCCTGTTAAATTTGGACTACAAGATCTTCACATTCATAATAGCAGAAAGGTTAAAAGAAATATTGAAAAATTGGATACATGAAGACCAAAGCGGTTTTCTACCAAATAGATATCTAAGAAATAATATAAGAACGGTGATTAATATTCTGGAATATTTTGAAAAACAAAACCATAAGAAACTAAGCCTGATTTTTATTGACGCTGAGAAAGCGTTTGACAATCTAAATTGGGGATTTATGTTTGAAGTACTGGAAGAGATGAGACTAGGGGAGAATTTTATTAATTGGATAAAATCAATATATAAAGATCAAACAGCAAAAATAATTGTTAACGGGGAAAAATCACCAATATGTAACATCTCGAAAGGAACAAGGCAAGGATGCCCGCTCTCCCCATTGTTGTTTATTATGGTTTTGGAAATTCTGAATAGGAAAATAAGAACTGACGAAGAAATAAAAGGACTTAAGGTCCAGAATTACAAATATAAATTAAAAGCATATGCAGACGACTTAGTTATCTGTTTGGAAAACCCAATGGAAAGCATAAAGAAATTATTATCAATTTTGGAAGAATTTGGAGACCTGGCAGGATTTAAAATTAATATGGAAAAAACAGTAATGATATCAAAAAATATGACAACAAAGGAAGAAAAAGAATTGAAGGAAATGTCCAAATTTAACATAGAGAAAACGGTAAGATATTTAGGAATAACATTAACAAAAACAAATACAGAACTATTCAAAAACAACTATATTAAAGGTTGGAATGGCATAAAAAAAGAGCTTCTACATTGGGGAAAATTAAAACTATCACTACTGGGAAGGATATCCTTAATAAAGATGAACATACTACCTAAAATGATGTTCTGGTTTCAGAACATACCGATCATAGTGAATGACACTCCATTTAAAGAATGGAATAAAGAACTATCAATATTTGTTTGGCAAGGCAAGAAGCCTAGGGTCAGGTGGAAAATATTATATGAAAGGAGAGAAAGAGGAGGACTCCAACTTCCAAATTTGAAATTATACTACTATGCGTGCTGCCTGTCGTGGATAGAAAAGTGGATAAATTTAGAAGACAAAAAATTGCTGTCATTAGAAGGCTTTAACAATAGATTCGGGTGGCACGCATATCTAGTATACAATAAGGTAGAAGCGCACAAGACGTTTAAACACCACTTCATAAGAAGAGCTTTATTAAGTGTGTGGCAAAAATGTAGAAGTAAAATCTCAAGGAAGATACCGTTATGGACATCGACACACGAGGCTTTTCACAAAAAAGAAAATTTAAACAAGGACAAGTGGTTGACCTATGAAGAGATCCTAAAAGTTAAGGGAGACCAGTGGAGTATAAAAACAAGGGAAGAATTGGAAGAAGAGCAGCTGCAATGCCACTGGTTCCTATATAGACAAATAAGAGAGAAATTTACACAGGATATGAAACTGACCGGGATTGAGAAGAAACATACAGAATTAGATCAAATATTGAGAACTGAGAAAGAAAAAATAATTTCTAAATTATACAGACTACTGTTAACAGTTGATATGGAAGAAGAAACAGTGAAACATAACATGATTAAATGGGCACAAAATATGGGTTTCTCACCAACGTTAGAACAATGGGAAAAGTCCTGGGACAAAAATTTAAAATTTACCAAAAGCCAAAACCTAAAAGAAAATTACTATAAGATGTTTTATAGGTGGCATCTAACACCATATAAGATAGCTAAAATGTATAAAACAAGTAATGACAGGTGTTGGAAATGTGGGGTGGAAAGAGGTACTTTTTACCATATCTGGTGGCAATGCCCTAAAGCAAGGAAATTTTAAAAAAAAATTCATACAGTAATAGTGAAAATATTAGGAGTAGAGATGCCAATAAGACCAGAATTCTATTTACTAAACATGTTAGATATACTAGACATACAGATAAGGAAAAAATACTGGCGAATATTGTTGTACATAACAACTACAGCTAGGCTAATATATGCTAAGTATTGGAAAAATTCGGAAATACCAGAGACAGAGGAGTGGTTGGTCAAGTTACATGAAACAGCTGTAATGGACAAACTAACAATGCTACTGAATGATAAAAATGAAAATGATTTCAAAGATGAATGGAATTGTTTAATTCCAATATGGGAAGAAAAATGGGGAATAGGAGCAACACTAAGCTTTAGATGAACGATATGAGAAATAGAGGAACACAGAAATAGGAAACCTCAGTCAACTAAGGAATAGTAAGGTAACAAATTGATGTAGTAGAATTAAGGGGAAAAAAATGGTAATAGAAAAGAGAGAGAAAAAAAAGATCTAAATATGAAGTAGATACAGACAAAATCAAATTGAGTGGTAAAGAGGTCGGATTCTAGTGGTAAAAAAAAACGATATACCAGAAGGAGAGATAATAGTAAGAGGAAGCAAAGATAAGGAGGAGAAAAAAAATGTATATGTATGTATATAGATTTCTGTATATTTCTGTATATCTGTATATATTTTGGTTTCTCGGCTGGAGGAAAATAGATTGTACGAAAGATAAACTGAAGAATATATGTATGCGGATTGGAGATATTTTAATATGATTTAAAACATCAATAAAAATATTGGAAAAAAAATGAATTAGTTTTTGAATGCATATTTAATGTCTAGGCAATCCTCTTGTTTCAAGGAGTCTACTATAGTTGCATTCAGTCCTGCTTCATCAGGCAAGGATAAGCTCCATGGTGATTATCACCCAATCTTATACTTTCTTATCCAGTTACATCCTGTTTGGATTTGGAAAGTAAGGGCAAAATTGCAAGCCATGTTGGAAACTGCCCTTCCTATTTGGAACATCTTTGTATATACAGTAAATGTTAATAAGTTATAGACCACTTTAGTCTTTACACTCGGGTGGGGGGAGACCCCGCTTACCATATTGCAGCCTAGTGAGAGTAATCAGTCACAATTTGGAGGATTGCCTTCTCTGTTGTGGTATGTACCATCTGGAACAAGCAGGTGAGTTCCTAGTGTGGAGTGCTTTAATTGAGAGAGCAACTTGGAAGTAACTAGTTACACATAATTATGTTGTTTGTAATTAAATTATTTTTGTAATAGCTATGGCATAATTAAGTAGTAGTAGTAGTAGTTGTCGTCGTGTGCCTTCAAGTCATTTCCAACATATGGCGACCCTAAGATAAACCTATCATGGGGTTTTCTTAGCAAGATTTGTTCAGAGTGGGTTTGCCTTTGCCTTCCTCTGAGAAAGTGTGATTTGCCCAAGGTCACCCAATAGGTTTTCATGGCTGTGTGAGTATTCAAGCCCTGGTCTCCAGAGTCACAATCCAGTGCTCAAACCTCTATAGCATGCTGGCTCTCATAACTGTTACATCATGATTATATGTCTCAGGTCCAGGCTATCTGGCAAACCATATCTCCCTCTATGAACTGGCCGGACCCTGAGATCTTTAGGAGAGGCCCTTCTCAGTCCCACCACTATCTCAAGTATGGCTGGTGGGGGCTGAATGAGTGGGTTACATTAAGGAATAAGAAATTATTGGTGTTGGAAGGAGAAGGGAATCATTTTGGATGGCATGCTTATCTTTTCTATGATAAGGCAGGAATTGACAGAAACTTCCATAATCACTGTATCAGAAGATCTTTAATCAAATGTTGGAAGAGAGTCAAAAACAGATTTTTTCATCAAGTTCCTCTGTGTGTATCGCCTCACGAAGCATTCCACAATAGAGAGGGTATACCGATACTTCAGTGGCTGCGATACAAAGATGTTCTTAAATTAGAAGCTGGTTGTCAAGTAATAAAATCCCAAGAAGAAATTAAAGAGGAAGGCGTGAACTGCCATTGGTATCTACATGCACAGATGAAAGAGAGATTTAAAATGGATAAGAGATTGAGTGGAATTATGATAGAGAAATCACAATGGGAAATTATTACAGAATCAGGGAACAAAAATATGATCACGAAATTCTATAAGCTTCTCCTACAATGGGATATGGAAGAAGAAATAATCAAACCTAACATGATAGCCTGAACAAGAAACTTTGGATACACTATAAGTATGGACAGATGGGAACATCTATGGATAAATCAAATGAAAAGAACATTGAACCAAGATCTACGGGAAAATTTGTATAAAATGTATTTCAGGTGGTACCTCTCCCCCAACAGACTGGCAAAAATGTATAAGGGTGCTCAAAACACCTGTTGGAAATGTGGGGATAAAAGTGGGACCTTCTATCACCTATGGTGGCAATGTAAAAAAGCAAAAAAAATATTGGATCCAGGTTCAACAAACAATTGCCCAAATTTTGAATGTCCACCTTCAATGGAAACCTGAAGTATTTTTGCTCGGTATGATTGAGAGATCACAGGAGACACAAAATGGAAAAATTATATTTTACATGTTAGCTACGGCTAGGATACTCTATGCAAGGATGTGGAAGAATAGAGATCTACCTACAATTGATCAATGGCTTGAGAAGTTATTTGAATCCTTCTTTTTGGATAGACTGACTATGAAACTAAAAGGAGAATTAGAGAGCAAACATCAAAAGGATTGGACAAAGATTATTGCATACTTAACTGATAGGTGGGGTAAAATGGCAATCAACCCATAGTGAAATTGTAATAGCGACAATAGAGGAAGGGAGAGAACAAAGAGGGAGGAAAGGAAAAAAGGGAAAGGAAAAAAGGAAAAATAAATAAATAAATAAATGGGTAAAACAAACAAACAAACAAGACTGCATTAGAAATAATGGTAGAATATATTTTAGTGATTGATTGTACAGGAATATAGGAGCCTAGATATATAAGGAAGGGCCCCCTAGATAGGGGGAATGTGGATGTTAAAAATATAGATAACAAGGAACCTCCGGAGATTGCCAGTAAGGAAGTCACTAAGATGGGTAATTTATGATGAATGGATTAATGGGCATATACATTTAATTTTATCTGGAAACTAGGCAAATAGTTTGTATTAGGTGGCAAATTTGTTTGATGTATAATATAATATAAAATTTTCCTTGTTGTATATATGCACAACATAACACGCAACGAGAAATCCGCAAGGATGACTTGGTAAATATGTTATGTAATTGTGTAATCCAAATTTTTAAAAAAAGTATGGCTGGTGGGGACACAAGAGAGGGACTTTTTTGTGGCTGCCCCTAGACTCTGGAACTTCCTCTCCAGGGAGGCCAGATTGGCCCCCTTCCTGTGGTCTTTCCAAAGGCAGGCCAAAACCTTTTTATTCAGCAGGCTTTTTAAAGAAGAGGCTGGGTGGGGGTGCTGTGTGATTTTGTTGGGCTGTTTTTAAAAGCTTTTTTTTCTTAAAAAAAGCGTTTCAATACTTCTAAGTATATTTTATTTTTTTTAATATGTTGATGTTTTAATATTGTCCAAGTGATTTAATTCCATTCTAATGTGCACTTTTTGTATGGGGCCAGTTACATGGCAAAATAAATCTGCTCAGAATTCTGCTAAGAGTCCTAATAGTTCCCATGTCTTTTGGAGCAAAGTCGCCATATTCAGAAAGGGGGGCAACCCCCCCATAAGTTGCAAGGTTACAGCTTTTGCAGATTTTCCTAACTTTTAAAGAAAGTTTTGGAAGGTTGCACAGTATTGGCTGTATGAATTATCAGCAACAATCATGAAGCAGGGGATCACAGCAGAACTGAGATGCCATTGGTCAGTGCTCAGAGCGAGCGGGCTTGCAAGGGATGGCTTGCAATACTTGATCTGCCATTTTTAAAGTAACAAACCAGGCAACCCTCTTCCTCTCTTGGCCCTCCTCTCTTCCCCGTTCGCCAGCTGCAGGAGCGAACGGGAAAGGGAGGGCACAGAGGAAGAGGCTGCAGCAACGGACAGGCAAGCAATGGAGCTGTCAATCCCATTGCCAGTCTGTCTACTGCTGCAGCCTCTTCCTCCATGCGCCACCCTTTCGTCTCCATTCACCAGCTGCTGGGGCGAACGGGGAAGAGGGGGCCAAGGGATGAAGAGGCTGCAGCGGAGGACAGGCAGGCAATGGGACTGACTCTTCCTGAAGCCTCTGGGGTCAGTGTCCATGGTGAGGGGTGGGGGTGCGGCCAAGACCCAACGACAGCAACAAACACAAAGAAATGAAAACACAATTAAAAGCAAGGTAACAACAACAACAAAAAAAACCCCACTGAAATTGGCAGGTCATCCAGGACAAATCCTGACACAATACCTGTTCAATTTTACCTGCATGGCCTGTTTGCAGAGGACATGTCAGTAGCAATTTTGAAATGCACATGTTCATTGCAAAAGCTGACACAGATATGTCCCCAAGAAGTGTCTGGAAAGGCAGGCAGCTGTTTTGATCCATATCAACAAATCATTTCTAAAATGTTTTGGGGACAGTTCTGTTGGAGCTAATGGATATTGGTTGCCCATTCAGGAGAAAACCATTCATATATACTTTGCGTTGCAATGGGGGCAGCTCATGATAATATATAAAAATTCATATCCCACCCTGCAGACTACTGCAAAGATGACAGCTAAACTTGGGAGGGTGAAAATCAAGGAACTCTGAGGGAGATGAGCAAAGATTTCCACATCTCTACTAATAAAAAACTTTGAGAGCTCTGACTTCACTACACCAATACTTGAACTAGTAGACTTCAGTATATCAAGGTTTTTGTTGTGTTGCATCCCTAGTATGGAAGTCTTCACACACTACTTGAACTAATCATCACATTGCTGATTGATGGAGAAAAGAAATATTGAAGTGGTGCTGGTGGTGTCTTCTTGGCATCTGTGGTACTTAGGGACACTGCAAATCTTAATGCAAATAACATCCTCTCCAGTTTTCTCTTCCTAGGACATTATCAGATGAGCCTTTTAATCCGGGACAGGGACACCACAGTATCACTAAAGGTTTTCCCTTTCAGACGACGTTGTCCCTGTCCCATTCTGCCCCCGTTCAGTCTCCGTTTTTTTTAATTAATGGCTTAAGCTGTTACCCGTTCCGTTTCTGTCACAGAATCACGGGTGTGTGAATCAGTGCCCCGTTATGCTGGCGCAATCTGGGAGGTCCGTGCCGAACACTTCTGGGTACGACCAGGACATCCAGGTAAGTGACAGCATTTTTTGTACCCTCCCGGTGTTGCTTGTAAAGTTTTAAGTGTGTTTTGGTGCTTAGTTTAAGTATTTGATGTATGCTTGTCTTTTTATTTGTAAATTTTCCGCTGCCTGCCTCTGTAAAGTCCTGGAAGGTAAGTGGGGAACACTTCTGGTGGTGATCCTGACATCCAAGTAAGTGGCAGCCTTTTTTTGTACCCTCCCCTGTTTACTTGTGTGTGTGTCTGTGTACTTGTTTTAATTTTTTGATGTTTATTTTTATTTATTTTTTTACTATGTGATCATCCATCCTGGATTTGCTTTCCAGAAAGTGAATGGAGCTCTGTGTGAGGGCTCCATTCATGCCTGGGCTGCCGGAGGAAAGGGAATTGTGACAGGGATGGAAGCGGGGTGGAAATTATAAAAAACATGTATCATTGAGTTACAGTTGTCCCTTGACATTCGCGGGGGTTAGGTTCCACGGACCCCCGCGAATGTCAAAAAACCGCGAATATTGATTGCGCTCCCCCCACCCTCCCCAGGCCTTTACAGAGCCTTCCAAGGCTCCGTAAAGGCCTCTGCAACCCTCCCCCCACCCTCCCCAGGCCTTCACGGAGCCTTCCAAGGCTCCGTGAAGGCTTCCCCCAACCTCCACCCTCCCTCCCCAGGGCCTTCACGGAGCCTTTCAAGGCTCCGTGAAGGCCTCCGTGGCCTCCCCCCACCCTCCCCAGGCCTTCACGGAGCCTTCCAAGGCTCCGTGAAGGCCTCCGCCCATCCTCCCCCTCCCTCCCCAGGGCCTTCACGGAGCCTTCCAAGGCTCCGTGAAGGCCCCCGCGGCCTCCCCCCTCCCTCCCCAGGCCTTCACGGAGCCTTCCAAGGCTCCGTGAAGGCCTCCCCCCTCCCTCCCCGGGGCCTTCACGGAGCCTTTGAAGGCTCCGTGAAGGCCTCCGCGGCCTCCCCCCACCCGCCCCAGGCCTTCACGGGGCCTCTGGAGGGTCTCCAAAGGCCCCTTGAACGCCTCCCCGGCCCTCCCCGCTCCTTCCCAGGGCTTTCAAGGGGCCTCCGGAGGCCCCTTTTCGCGGTTTTGGGGGGGCGGGGGGGCCCTCCCAAAACCGCGAATAATTAAAACCGCGAATGCTGAGTTCGCGAATGTGGAGGGGCAACTGTATTTGTTTTTGAGGAAACAGAGAAGTGGTGACAGATTATATCATAAAGTGGAGCCTTTTAAAAAAAGTACTTAAAAAACTCATTGACACCAATCAAAGTAGAGAATTAAATATATGGGATACAACAAAAGTGAAAAATATATTAGAGGCTTATGCTTAAGGTAGGGGTTTGATGGATAGGTGGGCACAAGAGTCCACAATTATTATTGATGTAGTCTATAAAGGGAGATAAAGATGTGATAAAAGCATCACTACTAACACATCATCTCCTCAGATGCCAAGATTGACAAAGAGATCGATCACAGATTAGCAAAGGCATATAGTGCATTTGGAAGACTTTACAAAAGAGTCTGGGGTAATAAACACCTGAGGCGAAGCACAAATATCAGTGTGTATAGAGCCATTGTACTGTCTATTCTCCTTTATGGGTCTGAAACATGGGTCACCTATTGCCACCACTTATGACTCCTCGAATGCTTTCATCAGCGCTGTATACACACAATCTTAAATATACACTGGACTGACTATGTGACAAATATTGCTGTCCTTGAGCAAGCAGGGATCACCAGCATTGAGGCCATGATATTGAGAACACAGCTGCGCTGGGCAGGGCACGTTTCTAGGATGGAGGACCATCACCTCCCAACAATACTACTCTACGGTGAACTCGCCATGGGTCAGCGCAAGAGGGGCACTCCAAAAAAGTGATACAAGGACTCCCTGAAACAACACCTCAGGCTCGGCCAAATTGATCACCAACAATGGTCTGCCATGGCCTCACATCGGGAGGCATGGAGACGCACTATCAATAATGCTGCAGCCTTATTTGAGAACTCACGACGAACAAGTCTTGAAGAGAAATGACAACGCAGAAAGAATCACAACATGGAAACACCACCCAAGGAGACCTTCTGCTGTGTTTTCTGCAACCGGACTTGTTTATCCCGGATTCGCCTTTTTAGTCACTAGTGCGCTTACAGAAAGCACGGGATGAGTCCTTCCTGAATCTTTGTTTGCAAAGAAAAGCCAGAAAGAGAGAGACTAACAAGTCCTTTAATCACTTTCGTGTTATGTGACAATTTCTCTGTAAGAAGGGAGCCCCAAACTTTCCCCCACTAATCTTCCATGGGGATTAAAATTTGTTTCCAATGTTTCACAATACTGCAGGAAGGGAGTGGCAGTTTGGTGGCCTCAGTGGACAGAATTCGTTTGATGCCAAGTGCTGATTGCATGAAAACAGAGGTTATTTAACACCCTGCTACCACTTCAAGTGTCCTCTTTGCTTTTCTCACTGCCAGGTATCAAGGATTTTCTCTCTCAGCTGCTTACAGTCTGGTTCTACTTGCCTTGGTCTTTGTTCCCCAGCATCTGCCTGTATTTGTTTGTTCTGTTGTCTGTCCTTGATAACTAATTGCTCTCTCCTCTGTCTGTCTCAATGCCTGCTTTGTTTGGTTGTTAGAGTGTGTTGGTTGTGCACTTGTTTTTATGTTTTGACTCGATTTCCCACTTGAATCTCTCTCCTTGACTGGCTGTTTGCTGTCTTTAAATTGCTTTCCCTTCTGGATTTACCCCCTTCTGTCTGGCTTTGCATCATCACCTTCTCTGAGTTCAGGTCTGGGGTTGAGTGTTATTTCTTTTTTAAGTCCCCAAGAGCAAACATGGCTGTTCACCATTTTATATAAGGGATGCCATTTTACTATGCCACTGTATATAATGGGACTTGAGCATCCTCTGATTTTGATATCTACAGGGGTTCCTGGAACCAAACCCCCAAGGGCTCACTGTATCATCAGTTGGAGGCTAAAGGCTTCCATGGTTTAGAGACTATGGAGATTTTCACACGGGCTATATGTCCTGTAGCAGGAACAGAACAGGGTCGGGAAAGGTTTTCCCTTTCGGACGACGTTGACCCCGTTCTGTCCTGCATCCATCCTACTCCTGTGACTGTTCCAGAACAATGTAATCACGATTTTTCATCGTGAATAGACCTCCCGTTCCGTTGCTATAACGCAATAATAGGTGTGCGAACAGGAGCCCCGTTCCTGTTCCGAAATGACAGCCACGGAGGGGAGGTCCGTTCCGAGCACTTCCTGTTACGATCTGGACATCCAAGTAAGTGGCACCCTTTAGTTTACCCTCCTTGTTTTGATTATGTGATTTAAAGAGTGTTTTTGTGCTTGGTGAACTGATTTTATGTTTGGGGGAGTTTTATTTTTTAAATTTACCGTCTGGCGTTATCACTTGATAACGTGGTAATGTTTCAGACGGCCAGTCATAAAAGCAGCCTTACGACAGCTGCATTTATCACCGGCCAGCGAGGGGAGGGGGAGCCCGTTCCTGCTGTGGAATTAAGGTGAGTGTATGAAAGATTTATGTTATTCCGTGGCAGGAACGGGAGAGGAGGTAGCGGGGCAGTAACGGGGCATTTTGGCCCCGTGTGAAAATCTCCTATATTTAAATGTGATAGAGGAGTGTGTCTCATCACTGCTCTTGGATTTGATGATCATTATAATGCCACTGGGTGAATATTTTCTTAATAAATAAACATCATAGCCAGGTTTAGAAAGACTACTCTTTCAGAGGTCTCCAAGAAGATCATTTTCCTCCTCCAAATTAAGTTCAATTTACCACACTGGGCCTAAATGCCCTAAAGGCACCATGTTCCATCTGAACTTGGAAACTAAGCAGGGCAAGCCCTGGTTAGTAATTGGATTGGAGACTGCCAACAAGTACCAGCTCCTGTAGGTTTTACTGTAGCCAAAGGAAAGTGTCAGAAGGTAGCCACTACATTATAGACCACTTGCTTTTTAAAGCCAGCCTATCATATCACCTCTTAACCTTCTCTTCTCCACACTAAACATTCTCAGCTCCCTAAGTCGCTCTTCATAGGACATGGCCTCCCACCATCCTGGGCGTCCTCCTCTGGACATGTTTCAGCTTGTCCTTATACTTCTGAAACTGTGGTGCCCAGAACTGGGCACAGTATTCCAGGTGAGGCCTGGTCAAAACAGAATACAGTAGCACTATTACTTCCATTGAACAAAACAGTATACTATTGGTGTAGCCTAGAATCGCATTGCCTTTTTTATATGCTGCATCACACTGCTGACTCATGTTCAGCTTGTGGTCCACTAAGACGCCTAGATCCATTTCACATGTACTGCCATCAAGCCAGGTGTCACCCATCCTATATCTGTACATTTCTTTTTGACTGCCAAAGTGAAATATCCTACATTTCTCCCTGCTGAAATTCATTTTGTTAGTTTGGCCCAGCTTTCTAATCTGTTAAGGTCATTTTGAATTCTGATCATGTCTGGGGGGGATTAGCTACCCCTCCTAATTTGGTGTCATCTGCAAACTTAATAAGCATACCCTCTATTCCCTCATCCAAGTAATTGATAAAGATGTTGAATAGAACTGGGCCCAGGAAACCATACCTTATGAGGAGAGACTTAGGGAGCTGGGTATGTTTAGCCTGGAAAAAAAATGGTTAAAAGGTGATATGACAGCCCTGTTTATGTATTTGAAGGGGTGTCACGTTGAGGATGGAGCAGGCTTGTTTCCTGCTGCTCCAGAGACTAGAACACGGAGCAATGAATGCAAGCTCCAGGAACAGAGATTCCACCTCAACATTAGGAGGAACTTTTTGACAGTAAGAGCTGTTTGGCAGTGGAACACACTCCCTCGGAGCGTGGTGGGGTCTCTTTCCTTGAAGGTCTTTAAACAGAGGCTGGATTGCTATCTGTCAGGGATGCTTTGATCATGATTTCCTGTGTAGCAGGAGGTTGGACTGTATAGCCCTTGTGGTCTCTTCCAACTCTCCAATTCTATGATTCTATGATTCTATGATCTGCTCTAGAATCTTTCCTCATATTGATACCAGGCTGACTGGGCAGTAATTAGTTGGGTCTTCTCCCCCAGCCCTCTTTTTAAAAGACTGGGACAACATTTTCCCTCCTCCAGTCAGCTGGGACCTCTTCAGTTCTCCAGGAATTCTCAAAAATAACAACAACAACAAAACACCCATTGTCAGTGGTTCTGAGATTACTTCTGCCACTTCTTTTAATACCCTTGGATGTAGTTCATCTGGCCATGGAGACTTCAGCTTATTTATACTGACCAAGTATTCCTGAACTTCCTCTTTACCTATTCTATGCTACATTTCCCCTACTGCTTCATCTGCTCCATTTAACCCAGATTGAGCACTGTTTCCCTTTTGAGAGAAGACTGAGGAGAAGAAGGTGTTGAGTAGCTCTGTCTTTTCTCTGTCCCCTGTTAGCATTTCACCATCTTCTCCACGAAGCAGCCCTACCACTTCCTTGTTCTTCCCTCAAACCCCCCCCCAAAAAAAAAGAAAAAGAAAGAAAGAAAGAAAGAAAGAAAGAAAAAAGCCCTTTTTATTGTTTTTAACCTCTCTAGCAACTGTGAGCTCCATCTATGCTTTTGCTTTTCTGACTTTCCCCCTACATGAGCTGGCTATTTGTTTGAATTCTTCTTTGGTGATTTCCCCCTTTTTCCATTTTTTGTTCATGTCCCTTTTCAGTCTTAGCTCAGTTGAAAGTTCTTTAGACATCCATCCTGATTTCTTTAGACACCTCCCATTTTTCCTCCTAATTGGAACTGTTTGAAGTTGTGCCTTCAATATCTCAATTTTAAGAAATTCACATCACTCATGAACTCCCTTCTTTTTTTAGTATTCCTGAATATGGGATCACCGCCAGTAATTCCCTAAGTTTTCTGAAATCAGCTTTCTTAAAGTCTAGAAGTCATGTCTGGCTATGCTTGACTTCCCCTTTCCAGGAGAACATGGTCACTCCCCCCTAAGGATCCTGCCACTTCCACCCCATTAACCAGATCATCTCTGTTGGTTAGGATCAGATCTAAAATAGCTGATCCCCTTGTTGCCTGTTCCACCTTCTGGACAATGAAATTGTCTGCAAAGCAAGTGAGGCATATGTTGGACCTTAAATTTTTGGCATAGTTGGTCTTTCAACAAATATCAGGATAGCTGAAATCCCCTATTACTACTACATCTTTCCTTTCTGAATGTGTGGTCATCTGTTCCAGGAAGTCATCATCCAAGTCCTCAGTTTGGCTTGGAGGTGTGTACTAGACCCCTGCAGCAACATCCCTGCTTTTCTCTCCCCCTTGATTTTTACCCAGATGCTCTCAACTTGGCTCCCAGTATTTAAGTCATGGATCTCCTCATAGATATACACATCCTTAACATGTAATGCTACTTCAACTACTTTCCTATTTGGACTATTTCTCTGAAATAAGTTAGACCCCTCTGTCATACTTGGGAATGGAGTAAGTTTGTCTTCTGCTACTCTAGGGACTAGGACACGGAGCAATGGACTCAAACTGCAGGAAGAGGGATTCCATCTAAACATTAGGAAGAACCTCCTGACAATAAGAGGTGTTTGGCAGTGGAATGCACTGCTCTGAGGTGAAACCCATCCATTGCCAGAAGTCGACCTCCCTGAAACCGCACACCATAGTCCAGGAAGCCAAATTGTTCCTGGCGGCACCATCTGCGCAGCCTGTTGTTCACCACAACTATCTTTTTCTCCCTTCCTGGTCCATGCCCTTCCACTGGAAGGACAGACGAAATGACTACTTGTGCATCCAGGTCCTTCAGCTTCCTACCCAAAGCCTCATAATCCCTTTTGATATTCTGAAGGCTATGCCTTGCAGTATCATTGGTTCCCATTTGGACCAAACGGAAGGGATAATGGTCAGTGGGCTTGACGAGTCTTGTCAGCCTCTCTGTTACATCATGGAATTTTGCCCTAGGGAGACAGCACATCTCTCAAGACATCTTATTAGGCCCACAAACTACTGATTCTGTACCCCTTAGCAGGAAGTCCCCTACCACCACCACATGCCTCCTCTGAGGATTGGCAGAGGCCAATCTGTGTGCTGAACCTTACAAGGTCTCATGCACACTCTCTGAGGCCTGGCTCAGCTGCTCTCCTTCTCATTTCTTATCATTACTGACAAGGGAGAGAGCTTCAAACTGATTCTGTAGTGCCAAACTCATAGAACGGGACTTTACTTCTATGGTTTAGCATGGGTGAGATTTCAATGGTTCTCATGAAAAGATGCGAGCATGCTTAAAAACACCCCCCTTAATTTGCAAAGTAAATGAACACATAAATGCTTACTCCTAAAAACATGCAAACAAACTGGGACAGTTCATAAGACGAACATCCTATGGGTAGTTTCCACATTCTCACCCAGATGTTTTCTCACCAGGAACAGGGAGGGAGGAAAGAGGACCGCCCATTCATGCTGTAATCTTGTGATTACAGCTGGACGTGTTTTTGCATGCTCTTCAATACCATGAAAAAAGAGATATTGAGAGCTATTGACAGGTTGTCCCATCAATTAAAAGCAATGCCTTACTCACAGCTGGAACACAGTTTGACCACACAAGTATGACATTGTGCAATAGTGGGAGCCATTTGCACTACCGTGACATCATAATCGTGTTATTTTTGCTGCGTTTGAAAAAGTCCCTGGTCTCGGAAATTGAGGGCAGGCCAAAGGGTTTTACTTCACTACCTAGCTGATGTGGAGGATGGTGTGTATGATGTTGGCTCTTTCCTGCCAACAGATGAAGTGCTTCAGCAAACTCGCTCCAGTAGCAGAGGTATGTCCAGTCCCAATGCCTGTTGTCCTGGGAGTCTGGTGAAGTGAGATTGCATGGGCTACCTGCCTCTCAGCCTCTAGTATAAGTCTAAGTATAGGTCTAGCTATGGGAAGGCTGGCTGGAACTTTGAGGGATTTAGAGCTGTGAGTGGACTCCAGGCTACCTGTCCCAGTCCCATCATTAATATTCTACAATATGGGGCCTTTTGAAGCACAAAGTGTGTATCTCACAGTCCATTAGGAACAAGTTGCCTGCCTCGAAATTTGTAGTCAAAGCTCAAGGCTACCATGACATCACAACTGAATTTAGAATTTGTAAGACTGACAAGAGAGGTGGGAGGGGGGACAAGTAATTTGATGTCTTTGCAATGACCCTGTCTCGTGCCTGGTCCTTGCACTTCTACCTTTTGCTAGGCTTCAGAGGTCAGAGCCTGAGTTCCTTTTGTTATAGAATCATAGAATCATAGAATCATAGAATTGCAGAGTTGGAAGAGACCACAAGGGCCATCCAGTCCAACCCCCCTGCCACGCAGGAAATCACAATCAAAGCATCCCAGACAGATGGCCATCCAGCCTCTGTTTAAAGACCTCCAAGGAAGGAGACCCCACCACGCTCCGAGGGAGTGTGTTCCACTGCCGAACAGCTCTTACTGTCAAAAAGTTCCTCCTAATGTTGAGGTGGAATCTCTGTTCCTGGAGCTTGCACCCATTGCTCCGTGTTCCAGTCTCTGGAGCAGCAGAAAACAAGCCTGCTCCATCCTCAGCATGACATCCCTTCAAATACTTAAACAGGGCTATCATATCGCCTCTAAACCGTCTTTTTTCCAGGCTAAACATACCCAGCTCCCTAAGTCTCTCCTCATAAGGCATCGTTTCCAGACCTTTCACCATTTTAGTTGCCCTTCTCTGGACACGCTCCAATTTGTCAATATCCTTTCTGAATTGTGGTGCCCAGAACTGGACACAGTATTCTAAGTGAGGTCTGACCAAGGCAGAATAGAGTGGCACTATTACTTCCCTTGATCTAGACACTATACTTCTATTGATACAGCCCAAAATTGCATTGGCCTTTTTAGCTGCTGCATCACACTGTTGGCTCATGTTCAACTTGTGGTCTACTAGGACTCCTAGATCCCTTTCGCAAGTAGTCTCATTCAGCCAGGTCTCTCCCATCCTATATTTATGCATTTCATTTTTCCGCCCTAAATGCAGTACTTTACATTTCTCCGTATTGAATTTTCCTCTACCTGGGCAATATTGGACCATGATGGTGAAGGTCTTGTGATGCCCAGGTTCACCAGGGGCTGAATGTAGCACTCATTCTTCCAGGATTGGAGTGGCATCAACAGATATGGTCATGGGCCTGGATCTGAAATACATACAATGCATTGGGTGTTGGAGATCTACAGCACTGTCAAAGATATATATGTCCCTGTAAATGGGAATTATGTTCATACTGACACTTGTTTTCTTTAGTTCCTAGGCACTGTATGCTCAGACGTTGGGACCTGGTCCATGGCCATGGCATGGTCTACATGGTTCGCCTTGGTAGGAATGATCTGGGCTCAGCTGGGTCTGGGTAACTTTGCCACAGGGAAGTGGCTTGGTATGAGGGGCCTCTGGTGGTTTACTACCTCTTTTGTTTGAGGAACACACAGGGCTGCTTTCTGAAGTGACTTGGGCAAGACCCTTATCTTGCATGCTTTACAAGCTTTTTGTTTCATTCAGTAGAAGTTGCCTGGGTTTGTCAGGCATGGCAGGGTAAGGGTGACCCAAGATGTTTTTACTGCACCCAGAGGTTGGTCAATAAAGAAATGCACAGTGCCTTGATTAACGGGTGGGTCACTTTCTTCCTCATCCCACTATAGTTTCCCAATGACTGATGGCATTCATTTGTCAGAAGAAGGTAATAGTATTTTTCTTGGGAATTTGCTAGAGGGGGTGAGGACTATGTTGGCTGGCCTGGTAGAGGAAAGGGACTAAGCTGACACTTCTCCTGTTTCTGTGGCAGGTTGTGCAGGGAGAATTTCTTAGATCACTGAACACCTTGGCACCCTTTTGGTGAAGATAAGGTTGGGCTCTGAAAACTTCCAGTGTGACGGCATCGTGAGCTGGTTGTGTGTAGCAGGAGCTCCCGCAACCTGGCTTAGAGCTTGGCTGATTTTGGAGGGAATATCACTCCGAATATACCCTCCCTGGGATGGGGGGGTGAGTGAGTGCTCATTGGGGGTCTAATCCAGGTCCACTGTTCAAACCCCCATCGAGAAACGGGGGAGACACAGTTGGAACTGAGAAGACCATACGAGCGGCTCTCCCAGCTCTAAGTACCTGCCAAGAGCAGTCCAAGCGACACCTGCACCTTCCTTTAAAAGAAACAACTCTCAAAGCTAAGGTGGAGCCTTCCCAGATGGACTGGAGTTCGCTAAATCCCTTGGAAGGGAATCTTCTAAGAACAAAGAGGGGGAGCTACTATACTGGTACCAGAAATTAGATTCTTTCGGGGGTGGGGTTCATCAGAAACTGTGTGTGAAGGAGCTGGTCAGAGAGTAGCTGAGCAGCCGAATGGAGCGGAGCTGAGCGGAGCATGGTGGGTAGAAGTGAATTGGAGGTGTGTGTGAGATGAAAGAAGAAGGAGGAGTAGGAGAGAGAGGAATGGTGTGAGGAAAGTGAAAGAGAAGAAGAAGAAGATTTGGCGGAGAGTGGAGGTAGCGCGACGGAGACGGGAGATAGAATCATAGAATCATAGAATTGTAGAGTTGGAAGAGACCACAAGGGCCATCCAGTCCAACCCCCTGCCACGCAGGAAATCATGATCAAAGCATCCCCGACAGAGTGCCATCCAGCCTCTGTTTAAAGACCTCCAAGGAAGGAGACCCCACCACGCTCCGAGGGAGTGCGTTCGACTGCCGAATAGCTCTTGCTGTCAAAAAGTTCCTCCTAATGTTGAGGGGGAATCTCTGTTCCTGGAGCTTGCATCCATTGCTATGTGTTCTAGTCTCTGGAGCAGCAAAAAACAAGCTCACTCCATCCTCAGTGTGACACCCCTTTAAATATTTAAACAGGGCTATCATATCGCCCCTTAACTGTCTTTTTTCCAGGCTAAACATACCCAGCTCCCTAAATCTAAGACTCATGGCGACCCCAAGGCAAACCTCTTCTCTGCCAAACAGTGCTGGTGCCTCACCAAACTACATGGAGATAGAATACTAGATGGAGATAGAATGTTTGGAGGAGGAGTATTAACGGTTTGTGGAGTACAACGAGCAGAGGATTACAACGGGGAGTGGTGAAGGGGAGCGTGACGGTGTGGAGAGTTTAGAGACGGTGAAGAACTTTGAGTTGGGGGATTAAAGGGGACTTAAGAGACTAAAGGGAAAGGAGTGCTACAAAATGATACCCGTGGGTTCAATGAAAGAGTTACATTAATGTAATGTAAATCACCAATATGTAACAGATTAAAAGATCAAATTTTGCAGAGAAGCTATACCAATAAGTTAAAGATTGAGGAGAGTGAGATAAAAATATATAAGGATGTACCCCCCCAGGTCTTGAAAAAAAGACAGGAATATAAATTCCTGACACAAGAACTGACAAGAAATAACATTATGTATAGGTGGGAAAGATTGGAGGGAGTATCCTTTATGTTCCAACAAAGGAGATACAAGATTAATACGCTGAAGAAAGCAAAGGAGTTTCATAAAAGGATAAGTAAAGTATCCGGGAAAAGGAGAATGCAACAAAAGGAAAACCGGGCGGAACAGACAAAAGACATAGACGAACCCGAAGAAGGGGTGCAACGAGAAGAATTAAGAGCAGAGGAGATATTAGAAATAGAAGAAGGAGAAGAGATTGAAATGGAAGAAGAAAAGGAAGAAGAGTTGGATACAGAAGGCGGAAATCTGCAAGAGGATAAAGAAGCAGAAGAATTAGAGGAATAAACATAAAACTATTTAGGGATAATAGATATAAAAATACACAAAATCAATAAAAGATACTATAATACCCACACACTTATATAACTATTAACTTATAAAATAAAATGGATTGCAGAATTTTGTCTTGGAACGTAAATTATTATTTTATTTTATTTTATTATTTATTTATACCCCGTTCTTCAGCCACAAGGCTATCAGAGCAGCTTACAAATTGTTTTTAAGCAACAGCTATTTACACATCTACACTACATTAAGCAGTTTCCAATGTGTGTTAGCTAATTGCCCCCACAAGCTGGGTACTCATTTTACTGGCCTACGAAAGGATGGGAGGCTGAGTGAACCTTGGAGACCGCTGGAATCGAACTTACAACGTGGTAAAGGGAATTAACTCCAACCATAAAAGAAGACAAATTTTTCATTTATTAGAAAAGTCTAACAACGATATCATATGCCTCCAAGAGACCCACATTATAAAAGCAGACAATAAATATTTGAAGAATCCAAAATTGGGGCAAAATTTTATATCTTCATGTGACAAAAAGAAAAAGGGAGTGGCCTTGTATGTAAGTAAAAAATATGAAACAACAGAAAGATTTATTGATGTTAATGGCCACTATGTAGGAATAGAAGCTAAAATTGGAAAATTGAAAGTATTGATAATACGAGTGTATGCCCCGATTGAAAATAAAGATCCCTTTCTTAAAAATTTGATTAAGGAAATGGAAGGATCTGAGAATGAAAATATCTTAATTCTGGGAGACTGGAATGGGGTCATAAACCCTATATTGGACAGAATGTCAAATAAGCAAATTAAAAACAACAACAGGGGAAGCTACCAAAAAAATTCTTTGAAATGTGTGAGAATTATGGGTTAATGGATGTTTGGAGATGGAAATATGGAAACGCGAAGGGCTACACTTTTTATTCGGACACACATCACACCTTTTAAAGAATCAACATGTTCTTAGCATCTAGATATTTGCATAAAAACATAAAAAGTATGGATATTCTCCCAAAATGGATCTCAGACCATAACCCCATTCAATTAAAGCTACAAGGTCATGAGCGAGAATGGTGTTGGTGTTTAAATGACACACTTTTGATGGATGAAAACATTCTAAATAAAGCTAAAGAAACATTGAAGTTATATTTTCTTGGAAACACAACAGAAGATGTGAGTACAAAAACAATTTGGGAAGCCTCTAAATCTGTTATGAGAGGGTTTTTTATCAAACAGACGGTGGATAAAAGAAGAGGTGAAGTAAAAAGACTACAGGAAACAATGTATGAAATCTCAATTAGAGAAAATAAAATTCTAGATACACCAAATGATATGGTACTACAACAATAATTACATTTATTAAGAAAACAAGTACAATCCATGATGAATAAAGAAACAGAAGTTAAGCTTAAAAACTTAAGACAACAATATTTTGAATCCACCAACAAAATGGGGAAATGGATGGCACATAGGCTTAAAGTGCTTAGAGAGAAGAAATTAATAACAGAAATTAGATATAAAGGAAAGTATGAGATGGATTTAAAACTAATTTAAAAAGGTTTCTATGGATATTACGAGAAACTATGACGAATTACCTATAACTCAAAATGGTCTTATGAAAATTAATTCCTACTTAGCAAAGCAAAAGATAAAGACACTTAATGAATCACAGAAAGAGAGCTTAAATGCTAGTATTACAATAAATGAGATATCAAATGCCATCAGTAAACTAAAGACAGATAAGGCCCCTGGTCCAGATGGGTTCACTCCAATTTACTATAAAAAATAGAGGATGAATTAATTATTCCCTTACAAAAGACCATGGGGAAGATTATAGAAGAAGGGACACCAACATCATGGAATGAGGCTTACTGAAAGAGGGAAGGGATTTAAAGGAACCTAAAAATTACAGACCCATTTCACTCTTGAACTATGATTATAAAATATTTGCACTGATTCTCGCACAAAGCCCTGTTTAAGTATTTGAAGGGATGTCATGTTGAGGATGGAGCAAGCTTGTTTTCTGCTGCTCCAGAGACTGGAACACGGAGCAATGGGTGCAAGCTCCAGGAACAGAGATTCCACCTCAACATTAGGAGGAACTTTTTGACAGTAAGAGCTGTTCGGTAGTGGAACACACTCCCTTGGAGCGGAGCTTCCTTGGAGGTCTTTAAACAGAGGCTGGATGGCCATCTGTCAGGGATGCCTTGATCAAGATTTCCTGCGTGGCAGGGGGTTGGACTGGATGGCCCTTGTGGTTTCTTCCAACTCTACAATTCTATGATTCTATGATTCTAAGACTGAAGAAGATTCTATCACAGGAAATCCACGAAGATCAAAATGGCTTTTTAACTGGAAGGTATCCAAGGAACAACATAAGGACAATCATAAATTTAACTGAACATTATGAACATCATAACAAAAAAAATTAGCCATGATCTTCTTGGATGCCGAAAAAGCTTTTGACAAGAGTGAATTGGGCATTCATTAAATAAGTCTTGACCAAAATGGACATGGGGGAAAAGTTCATACATTGGATTGATTCAATATACACAAAACAAACTGCTCAATTACTTGTAAAAGGCAAAAAAAAAAAAAAAAAAAAACCCAGAGAAACTAAACATAAAGAAGGGAACCAGGCAGGGATGCCTGTTATCCCCCTTGTTGTTTATAGTGATTATTTAGATTCTAGTTGACAATATTAGAAACAATGACAACATTTCAGGTACAAAGATTAAGGGATATGAGTATAAAATCAAGGCATATGCCGACAACATAGTTGTCATTCTAGATAACCCATTAGAGCAAATGATGAATTGATGAAGACTATTCAAGATTATGCAGAAGTTTCCGGATTCAAAATAAACAAAGACAAAATGGTAGTGCTTACAAAGAACATGACTAAAATTCAAGAACAGGAGATTGCACATAAAACTGGGTTCACAATAGAAAATAAAGTAAAATATTTAGGCATCTGGATTACTAAAAGAAACACAGAATTCTTTAAAAATAATTATGACAAACTATGGAGCGAAATTACAAGCAATATTATTAAATGGTCTAAACTTAACCTCTCGCGATTGGGGAAAATAGCAGCATTTAAAATGAACATACTCCCGAGGTTTATGTTTATTTCCCAGAACCTACCAATCATTAACAACGATAAATGCTTCAGGTTATGGCAATCAGAATTATCAAAATATATATGGTCAGGAAAAAAGCCCCGTATTAAGTGGAAGCCCCGTATTAAGTGGAAGATTCACTCAGTCTTCCATCCTTTCGTAGGTTGGTAAAATGAGTTCCTGGCTTGTGGGGGCAATTAGCTAACACACATTGGAAACTGTTTAATGCAGTGTAGATGTGTAAATTGCTATTGCTTAAAACAATTTGTAAGCTGGTCTGATAGCCTTGTGGCTGAAGAGCGGGGTATAAATGAATGAATGAATGAATAAAAAGCTACTATTGGACAGGAAGGAAAGAGGTGGGTGTGCGTTGCCAGATCTGCAGTTATATTTTCAATCATGTGCGTTAGTATAGATTGAAGACTGGATTTACCTAAAAAATAACAAAGTGCTAATGCTGGAGGGATCAGGTAACAGATTTGGTTGGCATGCATACCTATGGTATGGAAAAGTGAAAGAAAATAGAGATTTTAATAATCACTATATTAGGAAAGCACTCCTAAATGTATGGGTGAGCCTGAAGAAAAAACATTACAGGAAAATCCCAGCATGGATCTCATCTGAAGAGGCTTTCTTTGGAAGAACTAAGGACAAAAATGAACCATGGCTCAGGTATAAAGATACTCTGGTGAAAGATAAGATGGATTTTAGGATAAAAAGTAGAGAAGAACTAGCGAATGAGGGGCATACTTTAAATTGGTTCGTATACAAACAGTTATATGAACGTTATAAAATGGATGCTAAATTGGAGGGTTTTGAAACAGGTCAAAATTTGATAGATAGAAATAATTTGGGATAACAAGAAACAACATATAACCAACTATTATAATATTATGTTAGAAAGAAAACTAGAAATGGAATACATAAAGGAACCAATGATAAAGTGGGCACAGGATATGGGATATGACATTGAACTAGTAAGACGGGAAAAGGCATGGCTCCACACACAGAAGTTTACATCTTCCCAAAATCTAAAAGGAAACTTTCTGAAAATATTTCACTGCTGGTATCTAACACCTGTAAAGTTACATAAGATGTACAATAAAGGAAGTAATTTATGCTGGAAATGCGAACAGGCAAAAGGTACTCTATTTCACGTGTGGTGGAATTGTCAGTTCGCAAAAACGTTTTGGGAAAAAATTCATGGAGCTGTTACTGAAATATTAGGAGTCAGGTTCCCCATGGACCCTGAAGTATATCTGTTAAATATGATAGACAAAGTCAGGGGAAAAAATAGTAATCTGAAATGGAAGATCGTATTATATATGATCTCCGCAGCAAGGCTGCTATATGCCTCAAAATAGAAAATGAAAGAGAACCCTACTCTAGAGGAATGGCTGATCAAACTCCATGAGATGATGGACATGGGCATCTTAACCACTACAATTAAGGGAAAATTGATAGATGAAGTTAAAGAAGGATGGAAACCTATAAAAATTTTAGGAAAAAGAAATGGAGAGGACTAGATAAATTTGACTTCTAATGAGATTAACATAAATATCTCAATAAATTACATTGTATAATATTATGTTATACTTCACAAATGAGATTTAATGATTTAGTCAAATTTAACACGGATTAATGGAAAAAAGAATTAGGAGAGAGAGTTGCGTACAAGGTATGGGAAACGGAGATTAAAATAATACTTATTGATGTGTTGCACTTTGGTTGGTGAAGGGAAGACAAAGGGAAATATGGGAAGTAAGAAATTTGGAATATAGAAATAGAAGAATTCAATGTATTATTGGATCTAATGTTATATAATTAGACAAACAGGTAATGAAGCTTGGTAAATTTCGATTTTTAGACATTGTGAAAATCACATATGTTTTGTTTGATGCTTTGAGTAAACTTGGAAGAGAATTTTTTTAATAAAAAGTATGATAAAAAAAAAGAAGATAAGGTTGTGCTCTGGAACTGCCTCTACAGGTCATGGGACCTGGAGGGATGGAGAAGGAGTCTGCTCTTGGGGCTGACCTGGGGGTTTACTCTCTCTTATAAAGTCTTGTGATGTGGAGGGGGGCCTGGGTTTCACATCCAGTGCCTCACTACAAATTGAGTTTTTTAACCATTTATAAATTTTGGCTGCAGTTCCTTTTGTGTGGAGTTTCACCTTTAAAAACTAAACTAAGTGCTCAGCAAAAGTAGTGACTTGATCTAGCTGCAACCAATTACTCGTATGAGCTTCCACAAGCTGTCTACAAGTTTCCTTGCTCTGGGGCTTACCATGAGTAAATAGATCCTTTATTCTAAAAATAGCATAATGAACACCTCCTCCAGCACAGCGTAGCATTGCGTGAGGGGAGGTGCTTTGATGGTTTTACATGATGAGAGGCCTTTAATTGTGTCATGGCATTTCATGCCATGATGTAGGAGGTTTGGGGTTGAGCAGAGGGCTGCCCCTTCCCTCCTCCTGTTTTGGTCGAAATCAACCCACCTTCCCGCCTCTGTCATAGTGTGAGTCTTCTGGTCGCTTATGGGCCGGGTAGGAATTTTTCCCCTTTTCCATGTTTTTTTTTTTTGCCTACCCCACACTGTTGCAAGGACTTGGAGAATTGGCCTTAGGGTGGTGTCATAAATAGTGGTCACCTGGCAGGTTGTGGGGGAGATGGGGATTAGTTTGGTGTACACCTATAGCACCACTTTTGGGTGAAGGATGGCTCTATCAAACTACCCTTGCAGGTCATGTGACCTTGGGTGTGGGGAGTAGACTATCCTTGAGGCTGGCCTGAGGGTTGAGCCCTCACCAGAAGTCATGCAACTTGAGGTGTCTCATCCTGGGGTTTTTCCTTCCAGCAGATGGTGCCCAGGTGGTAGCCCAATTGCTGGGAAACCCCCCAGGGCTCAGGTGTTTTGCCCAGGGAAGCTGGGAGGTAGGTCTGAGTGAGACCATTGGTTCCAGTTTTTCCTGCATTGGGTCTCCCCCTTAGTTTGCATATCCGAAGGAATAAAGATTAAATAGGTGATAGAATAAATAAAGTGATCCCTATTTTAACACAAGTTTTGTGCTTGGCATTGTTATTTAATGTGTGGATTATGTAAAACAAACAATTCCTTTAAAGGTCAATTCTGTGAACATCCTGTAGTGTTATAGGTTGGATCCACACTAGGAAAAAAAATCCATACCCACCTCAGTGCTGGTGCTTTTTGAACACACCGCATTTTGTGGGTGTTAATGTGATTTTTTTAAAAGTCTCTGTTTGGTCCAGACTTTCCTGGAAAAAGCAGGGGTTTTTTTTGCAAGGTGTGTCCTTCTGGATTGGTGTTCAGGGTGGGTGGGGTAGTTTGGGGGTGGAACGATTGGCTGTTTTAGGAGCTACTCAAATGTTGCAGCTGTGGTCATTTGTTGGCATTTCTCTTCACTCTGCTACAAGCTTGTTATACATCCTGCTTGCCTGTTTCTTGACCCCCTTCTTTGAAGGTCTGCTCTGACAAATGTACCTGTCCTAATCCACCCACCCCAGGCTGTGCCTCGCTTGAATGGGGTGGGCTCTTCGGGGGGCTTTGAGGGTGCCTGGCTGGTGGATATAATTCAGTGCTGGTTCTCCAAATAACACTTGTCTTTCTCACCACTAGCAGCTGTAAAATTGGCTGCCTTCATTTTTCTTATATTTATTTTTTCAGCTCTGGGTCGGGCTTTGCAGGCACCAAAGAGGCAGATAGTACCTGCAAGAGAGAATCCCGTTCCCCCATTGCTGCCTTTTCACACACCTCTAATCCCTTCTGCACACCTGAAATGAGTAGTTTTCTGGGGCTTCATGGCATTTTGGAGCTAGGGCAAGAAGGGAGGAAGGATATTGGATGTGGCTGGCAATACAAATTTGGTGTGGAATATTATTTTTAAATGTGGCTCTAAAGGGAGTCAAACCAGTGCGGGTGGAACTGATTTATTTGGATAATTTGGATCCAACCAGATACATTGACAGGGGCAGCAGGATTCACACCTCTGCTTCAAGAAGTAGGATCTAAAAAAATACCTCTAAGGGGACCCTCCCTCAAAAAACATTCCAGTGTGTACTGAGCATGCACAGTGGCCATGACATGCTGACTGTTGGAGAAAGGAGAATGGAATATCCTCAAAGAGGGCATGGAAACCTGGACACAGGAACTACAGTGGCATGTTCTGTGTAGTCCCCATTTGTAAAGAATGCAAACACATTAATATTATTTGCACATGCATGAAACTGATCTGGCTGTGGAGGAACAGAAAACACACAGAACCAGCTAAAGTGAGGGGGTGGGGTGGGGTGGAGAATCAACATCAGGCATTTTCCTCAGTAAGCTCTCCTCAGCAAGACTGAAGCCTGAAGGGAAGAAAAACGTCTCTAGTGCAAACTTTTCCCAAAGGCCAGCTGTAGTATGTGGGGAAATAATCATTGTAATGTAAAAGCAATCTTGTGTACCTCATTCACATCCTTAGATAAGTCTAGGGTTTTTTTCCCCTGCATGCTTTTGTTCTCCCAAAATTCCCTTTCTCTTATTTCACTGGGCACTTCCAGCCAACTGGAGTGCTGGGTCATTCAACACATGACCTAATTTAAATTTTATTGCTCTGTGTAAGTCTTTTAAATGTGAGTCTCCATGAGGCTGTAGCCATCTTATTTCATCTTAAGCCATCTTAAGCTATACCATTTTTCCTGTAACCATGCCATGACATTTCACCATGCAGCCTTCTACCGCTGTAGGCTTGGTGAGTTTTCCTACCCTAAATACTCTTAGTCAGTTAGGAACCTCTTTTAAAGTTTGTTTTAGTATGTAGATTGAGATTGATATACCTTCAGTAAACTTTGATTTGCATTTTAAACTGACTCCTTTGTTTTGTAATGAGTCTAATTTAAGTGGGTGATCACAGACCTCTGAACACACCTTTTTAAAAATGTTAATTGAGCTTTTGTCTGCATTCCTAAGTTGCACTCTGCATGAAGTTAAAAGTAAATGAATGATTTTTTAACTCTCTTTTAAAAGGAGATCATTCTTATTGCTTTTTAAAAGAACTAGATCCTGGAATTTTTAATACAATTTTATTTTTAGACTCATTGCCTCCTACATGGAAGGGTTTTGGTTCCCAGATTTAAGACTTAAAAGCTCAATTTAACTTTTGATTTTGCAAAAGTTTTGTTTTTCTTTTTATCTGATCACCTCAGAGTTGCTGTTTTTGGTCTCTCTTGGCTTGAAGACAAAGACCATAAAGCAATAAAGCAATTATGGCTGAAGCTAGCCTTCTGCCTTTTTAAGCATGGATAAGCTGAATGGTCCAAATTATAGAAAATGGGCTTTTTCTTTTGAAACATACCTGAAGGCCATGGGACTTATTGATGTTTTACAATATCCCAGACCTCCTCAGGGGAGAGAGAGGAATGATTTTAATAGGAATGATAAAAAAGTATTAGCATACATAATTCTAACAACTGATGAAGGATTAATTCCTGAAATCAAAGATAAGAGAACAGCAAAAGCTGCTTGGGAAACTTTGAAAGATCTATGTGATGTTCCATCCATGGGAAATAGAGTTACATTGATGATGAAATTTGTGAACATGAAATTATCAAATCCAAAATGACTAGATGAACACATTAATGATTTCAGAGCTACATTAGCAGAATTGCAATCTCCTGGAGAAGAGAATCCAAAGGCTATGCAAGTTGGGATTTTCTTAGCAAGTTTACCAAAGTTTTACAATCCCATCATAAACACTTTGCAATTGAAAAATAATTTACCCCTACAAGAAGCCTATATTCAAATTAGAGAATTTCAACATAGGCAAAACGTGATGCAAAATGACAAGGTTGAATCCAGAAATTCTAACTTTAACCAGCAAGTTAATTTGGCTGGAAAAGAAAAGGAGCATTTTAAAAGGAATGCTACCCACTCTAAGCCCCCCCTCCTCTTCTGAGCCAAATGGGTTGCAATTTAAGGCTTCAAAGGGAAAGAGACAGTCATTCTCACAGCAAGAGATGACTGGCCAGAGGCAAGAGAATGCAAAAAGGCCATAGAGAGAGAGAAGCTGATGCTAAACAAAAATTTCACATTGGATTGGCTTATGAAAAAGTAATGCAAGCTTCTGAAAATCAAAATAAAGATGCCTTCATCGGAGACAGCGGCGCTAGCAACACATTTGTCAATAAAAGGGAATGTTTCCAAGATTTTAATGAAGAAGTAAAATTCCCTGTGCTTCTTGCCAATGGAGATTCTTTTATAGTGTAAGGAATTGGGACTGTGTATCTTCCTATGAAATTGGGAGCTAGGACAAAGATATTGAAAATTATGGACGCTGTCTATGCCCCCGAGCTAAAGAGCTCCCTCTATTCAGTCAAAATGAGCACAGAGTAGAGGCAACAGAGTAGTTTTCAAAAAGAATGCATGTTATGGTCTTCATGGCAAACATTTGATTTTTAAAGGCACTCTAAAGGATGATGGCCTTTATCACATGGAGATCAGTGACTCAAATGCCAATGTTGCCACTCAGTGTAAACACAAAGACTGCATAAATATATGTCATAGGTTTGCTCATCGAAATGTTGAATGCATAAAGAAATTGGCTAATCAAGAGCTAGCAAAAGACTTTCATTTCAAGAACTGTTGTGTGAATGAAAGGTGTGTGGAATGCATTAAAGTTAAGGCTACTACACCTTCACACAAGCCTCTCACAGAAAGACAATCTACCAAACCTGTTGAATTGATACACTCTGATCTCTGTGGGCCATTTAGACAGAAATCAGTGGATGGAAACCTCTATTTTATGACCCTCACAGATGATTTCAGCAGGTACACCCATTGCTACCTCCTAAGGGAGAAAAGTCAAGCTTTTGAAAAGTTCAAAGAGTACTTTAATTATGTCACTAATAAATTCAATTATAAAATTCAAAATTTGAGGATGGATAATGGGACTGAATTTGTCAATAATCAATTTGATGAGTTCTTAAAGGAACATGGCATCAGACGCCAGACTACTAGGATTTATAGTCCTCAACAAAATGGTTTATCGGAGAGAATGAACCAAACCTTAAAGGAAATGGCAGTTGCAATGCTTTTACAGGCTAACATGTCTAAAGCTTATTGGTCTGAGGCAATTCTCACAGCCACATACTTATATAATAGACTTCCAACCAGATCCAGAGATGTTACTCCATTTGAATTGTGGCATGGTGTGAAACCCAGACTCAACCATCTAAGGGTTCTTGGATCAAAAGCTTATACATACATTCCCAAACAGAAAAGAGACAAACTGGACTGTAGAAGTGAAGAGGGAATTTTTATTGGCTATGCCAAAGGTGCTTACAAAATCCTAAACCCTGATGGACACACAATGAGAATAACAAGTGCTGTTTATGTTGATGAAAGACCTCAATTTAATTCTAATCCAAACAAAGATTTCTATTCAGATGTGTTTGTAGTGGAAGGAGACCCTGATTCTCAGCGGCAGCTACAGCATGTGCAGTTCTTTTACCCTCCTGCAAGTGCTTCGCATGCAGAAGGGGCTCCCTCAGCCCAGGACTTACCAGAGGACGGAGGACCAGACGGCGCGCCACGAGCAGAGCCAGGAACTCAAGTCCAGGTGAGACAAGCTGTGAGGGGTAACAGGAGAATGTCTCCTTTGAGATTCTCCTACCTAGCCACGGGGAAAGCCTTCTGGAACCCTCTGACTGGCAGAAGATCAAAGGACTGCCAAAGTCTGATTCTGAGAAATGGGTGAAAGCAGCAATAGAGGAAATGGAATCCCTATATAAAAATAAAACTTGGACTTTGACAGAATTGCCAAAAGGCAAGAAGGCAATTGGCTGCAGATGGGTCTTTACATCAAAGCAAAATGCAAACGGGGAGATTGAAAGATATAAAGCCAGACTTGTAGCTAAAGGTTACAATCAGCAATTTAGAGAAGATTTTCATGAGACTTTCTCCCCAGTAGTTACACACACAACTATTAGAACCCTATTGGCTGTTGCAGCTTCCAAGAAAATGCACGTACAACATCTAAATGTGAAAACAGCATTTCTTTATGGAGATCTAGATGAGGAACTGTACATGGAACAGCCTTCGGGATTTGTAGTACCTAGAAAGGAGCATCTAGTATGTAAACTTGAGAAAACCTTGTATGGATTAAAACAAGCAGCCAAGAAATGGCACGAAAAGTTAAATCAGCTCCTTATCAAAGAAGGATTAACTCCAGGCACTGTTGACCAATGTGTTTACAAAAGATTCAGAAACAATAGATGGACTTACATTGCAAGCTATGTTGATGATTTGATTCTGTGCAGTCAAGACAAAGCAGATAGTCAAGAGATACTCCTGAATCTCCAGAAAGAAATAGATATTAAAAGTTTGGGAGATATCTCACACTATCTTGGAGTACAAATTGAAAGAGACCATGATGGAAGCTTCTTTCTTAATCAAAAGCAAAAGATTATAGATCTTTTGGACTGTCTTGGCTTAAAAGATGCAAAGGATGCTCTAACATCAATGGAAGTAGGTTTCTTAAAGAACAATGAGCCATCTGAACCTTTGAGAGACAATGAAAAGTACAGAACTGCAGTTGGAAAACTTCTGTACATAGCGAATTTCACTAGACCTGATATTGCAAATGCTGTTGGCATCTTATGTAGAATGGTTAATTCTCCTACTCTTCGAGATTTTACTGCAGTGAAGCGAATTGCAAGATATTTAAAAGCGACTGCTGACTTCACACTGATGCTGCCAGCATGTGACAAGCCACAACTGATTGCCTATGCAGATGCCAATTGGGGCAGTGATTTGGTGGAGAGAAAATCAACCAGTGGAAACATCATCTTTTATGGTGGTGGAGCAGTAAGTTGGACAAGTCGGAAGCAGAGTACAGTGGCGGATAGTTCCACAGGTGCCGAGTGCGTCTCAGCGAAAACAGCTTGTGATGAAATCAAATGGCTGCAGAATATGCTTCTGGATCTTGAGATAGAGGAACCCAAGCCAACCATTTTGATGCAAGACAATCAAAGATGTATCAAGATTTCTCAGAGTGACAAGCCTCTGAAGAAGAACATTGACATTGCTTTCCACAAGGTGAGAGAAATGTGCCAGAGTCAACTTGTTCAACTGGAGTACTGCAACTCAGAAGAAATGATAGGTGATATTTTAACTAAGCTTCTTTCTAAGGACAGTTTCCTTAGACTACGAGAAGAAATGAAGATTGTTCATGGCGTACCCTGCGACTGAGAAGGGGAATGTAGTATGTGGGGAAATAATCATTGTAATGTAAAAGCAATCTTGTGTACCTCATTCACATCCTTAGATAAGTCTAGGGTTTTTTCCCCCTGCATGCTTTTGTTCTCCCAAAATTCCCTTTCTCTTATTTCACTGGGCACTTCCAGCCAACTGGAGTGCTGGGTCATTCAACACATGACCTAATTTAAATTTTATTGCTCTGTGTAAGTCTTTTAAATTTGAGTCTCCATGAGGCTGTAGCCATCTTACTCCATCTTAAGCCATTTTAAGCTATACCATTTTTCCTGTAACCATGCCATGACATTTCACCATGCAGCCTTCTACCGCTGTAGGCTTGGTGAGTTTTCCTACCCTAAATACTCTTAGTCAGTTAGGAACCTCTTTTAGTTTGTTTTAGTATGTAGATTGAGATTGATATACCTTCAGTAAACTTTGATTTGCATTTTAAACTGACTCCTTTGTTTTGTAATGAGTCTAATTTAAGTGGGTGATCACAGACCTCTGAACACACCTTTTTAAAAATGTTAATTGAGCTTTTGTCTGCATTCCTAAGTTGCACTCTGCATGAAGTTAAAAGTAAATGAATGATTTTTTAACTCTCTTTTCAAAGGAGATAATTCTTGTTGCTTTTTAAAAGAACTAGATCCTGGAATTTTTAATACAATTTTATTTTTAGACTCATTACCTCCTACACCAGCCACTTTTTCTGGACTTGACTTCCCTTCAGGAAGAATAGTCCAAGTGTTGTATAGGTACATGCAGACACTAGACAGATGTTGTCGCCCAGCCACCAATGAAATCACTGAGGGTGAGAAAGTGGGTATGAAAGGAAAAAGGAAGTTTGTAACCTTCACTGTGGAAATTTTTACTAGGCTTTCAGTAAGCCTTAAAGAAAACAGGGAGAGTGAAAGTTGGCTTGCTCTGGCTCCTTGCAGAAAGCAGTGAAAAGGCTTCATCCACTCATTCCATGTGGTTGTCCCTGTTGAAGGAGCCTCCCCAACTCCAACTCACTTGTTTCTCAGAGCCACATCTGTTTAGACAAAGAAGGGAAGGTGACCTGTATCCTTGGAAATGTGTATTAATCTGATACAAGATGCCACAAACAGTTACACTGATATCTGTTTGAACATAATAAGAATGGAGGCAGAATTCTATGACAGCCAGGATGGTGTAATGATTATAGTGCTGGATTGGACCTTGTTCACTCCAGATTAAAGTTCCCACTCAGACATGAAATTCATTGGACCAAGGACCAGTTTCAATCACTCTCTATCATTTTCTCTCCCTCTTGCTCTGTTTGGCTTACCTCACATGATAGTTATGAAGATTAATTGCTTAAGGCAATTCTTAATACTGACAAGTAAGTAGACCCACCATGACCTACTCTGTAATTTTCTAGAATCATAGAGTTGGAAGAGACAACAAAAGCCATCTAGCACAATCCCCTGTCATGCAGGAATACACAGTCAAGTCATTCCTGGGGGTTAACTATTTAGGATGGAGACTGCAGTCAAGAATTCAGAAGACTAGAACTTGGAATCATAGAATCATAGAATCATAGAGTTGGAAGAGACCTCAAGGGCCATCAAGTCCAACCCCCTGCCATGCAGGAATACACAATCAAATCATTCCGCCCCAATTGTTTTTAGCAGAGAGACGGGGTATAAATAATAATAATTATTATTATTATTATTCCCGATAGATGGCCATCCAGCCTCTTTTTGTTTAAAGGGCAGTTATGACAGAACTAGACAAGATCCTGAAGTGTAAATATATATCATTGAATACTAACATTAGGATTGTCCATGCCATCATATTTCCCATTTCTATGTATGGTTGTAAAAGCTGGGCAGTGAAGAAAGCTGATAGGATGAAAATCAACTCATTTCAAATGTGGTGCTGGAGAAGAGTTGTACGGATACTATGGACTGCTAAGAAGACACATAAATGGGTCATAGAGCAAATTGAGCCTGAACTCTCCCTAGAAGTCAAGATGACTAAACAGAGACTGCCGTACTTTGGCCATATCATGAGAAGACATGACTCACTAGAAAAGACAATAATGCTTGGTAAGGTAGAAGCAGGAGAAAGGAAAAGACTGCATTTCAGATGGATAGACTCAGCCCTGAGTTTGCAAGACCTGAGCAGGGCTATTGATATTAGTGTGACCTGGAGGTCTCTCATTCATGGGGGTCACCATAAGTCAAAACTGACTTTACAACCGTTAACAATAACAAATTTAGACATCTGGAAGGGAACTAATCATCTATGTCACCCTTTTTACAGAGTCCTAGATTGGAAGCTTATTAAGGGTGTATGCTGGTATAGTAAATAGTATTATGCAAGTGGCTGTACTTTCTAGCAGGTTGTACAAAAGTGATATTCTGATCACAGTTGTTTAAGCAGCATAATGACTATGCAATAGTTGACTGTGAGGTAGAGGGTTACCCCTACCAATAAAGTCATAGATCATCCATATATTCATTTCCCCAGATACATTTCTAATGGACCTGGCCTAAAGGATCCTATATACACCTACTGATATCACTGATCATGTAAAGAGGGCAGGGAGAAAACCCAGTACCCCTTTTTGCGTGGCTGGGTCTAACCCAGTCCCATCTCCTTGCTTTGTGCTACTTACCAATGTCTAGATCAAGGGAAGTAATAGTGCCACTCTATTCTGCCTTGGTCAGACCTCACCTGGAATAGTGTGTCCAGTTCTGGGCACCACAATTCAAAAAGGATATTGACAAATTGAAGCGTGTCCAGAGAAGGGTGACTAAAATGGTGAAAGGTCTGGAAATGATGCCTTATGAGGAGAAACTTAGGGAGCTGGGTATGTTTAGCCTGGAAAAAAGACGGTTAAGAGGCAATATGATAGCCCTGTTTAAGTATTTGAAGGGGTGTCACATTGAGGATGGAGCAGGCTTGTTTTCTGCTGCTCCAGAGACTGGAACACGGAGCCATGGATGCAAGCTCCAGGAACAGAGATTCCACCTCAACATGAGGAGGAACTTTTTGACAGTAAGAGCTGTTTGGCAGTGGAACACACTCCCTCGGAGCGTGGTGGGGTCTCCTTCCTTGGAGGTCTTTAAACAGAGGCTGGATGGCCATCTGTCAGGGATGCTTTGATCATGATTTCCTGCGTGGCAGGGAGTTGGACTGGATGGTCCTTGTGGTCTCTTCCAACTCTGCAATTCTATGATTCTATGATTCTAAGCAATTACCAATGTTTAACAGAAGATGCTGAGGGAATTTTATTTATTGCTCATCTTATGAATCACATTTATACCCTGCCTTTCATTTAAGGAGGAGAGGAGTACATGGGGCCATTTACATGATGAAAATGTCGTGAGATGAACTTGTGATGAACCCTGGTTGTCACACGTTCATTGGGATGATTTCGAGCTTTTCAGAAGGGGGACCACCATATATCCTCCAAGGAGTGTGACTTTCCATCCCTCAGTTTGTCCTGTGTTTTTAAAAAAGTCTCAGGAGGTTGCGGATAATCAGATATGTGAACAGGTTGAGACAAAATATCTTGGGAGCAGGTGATGGCCTGAAATTGAGGTGGGCAGGGTTGGGCTCAGAGTTCAGAGAAGGAGGGTCCAGTCACCCTTTTCAATAAATTCAGCCTCACTGGCTGAAAGCAAAGGCCTCCCTCCAGGCTACAGTAAGGTTTGTGTGTGTGTGTGGCATAAGTCAGCCTGTTCAATGGATTTTTCAATAGCAAACCCCTCAGCTCCAAAAAAGCCAGTCCCTTTTCCTTCCACCCGCTCTCCCCTGCATGGAGGGTTGTGGTTTTTAAAGGGACTTTTGGCTTTCCCTCTTCCTTCCACCCCCCCTCTCCTTCACGGAGGCTTGTGATTTTTAAAGGGACTGTCACGTTGCCAACCTCTCCCCCCAAGATCAGCTCTCCCTTTTCCCTCCACTAGCCCTCCCCTGCACGGACGGTTGTGATTTTAAAAGGCTTGTGTGTGTCTGTGCTATCAGTCTCCCTTTAAATGGATTTTTACATTTATTTGGCATAAACCTCTGTGGCAAGCCCACCAGGGGATTTTTTTACAGGAATTGTGCAGAGAGAATTGCCTTTGCCTTCCTTCTCTGACCAATGCAGATGCTTGAGCAAACATTTGAAACAATAGCATCGCTTGTGGTGGGAAACACCACAGGAAATACGTCACCAATGTGAAAAAATGAGTAATCGCATCCTTGACTGACAGTTTTAAAAAATATATCCCGGAACCTTTTCCTGTGTAAACAAAAAACAAAAAAAAAAAAAAACCCCACAGGAAACTATGTCTCAGGATCTTCTTTTGTCACAGAAAAGGTTGTCGTGTAAACAACGATCTCGCGATATTGTTCACCCCATCCATGACAAATTGTGTAAACAACAAGGGACAAACTCGGGATCAGGAAA
Source organism: Gambelia wislizenii (assembly GCA_030847615.1). Taxonomy (NCBI): domain Eukaryota; kingdom Metazoa; phylum Chordata; class Lepidosauria; order Squamata; family Crotaphytidae; genus Gambelia; species Gambelia wislizenii. The sequence goes on along the minus strand of JAUMIR010000013.1, from coordinate 11,433,631 downwards.
TCCCATTTCTCCCCATGATAAAAACTGTCGTGTAACTGATGCCCATGTTTCTCTTTCTCCCTCTCCACTCATTCATTGAATTCTCACAACAATCCTATGAGATGGATTCAACTAAGAGAAAGGTGACTGGCGCAAGAATACCTAATGAATGCCATTGTTAAGTTGAGATTTGAGCCTCATCAGCCAGTACTCTAATCTTCACATGACAGTGGCACACTGGATCTGCTTCAGCTGGTGGGGAAATTTTGGCCCTCCGGATGTTTGGGGCTTCAACTCTTAGAAGCCCCAGCCAGCATAGTTTAGTAGGAAGGGACCATGGCAATTGTCATCTAAAAACTCTAGAGGGCCAAAGGTAATTAAAAGGGCAACTATACTTTAGAAATAAGATGAAGCAAGTCACAATCCCAAAATCCAGATATACATTTGATAGAGATTTTTTTAAAAACCATCTTTAGCAATGATGTACATGTGAAGTTTGGGAGATGCTGTTCTTTTATTTTCCGTTTTTTAGCCCCACCCCCAATACACTCACATGTGCCCACACACCAATTTAGGATGCTGAGGAAGCTGGAAGGAAAAACTATAGTTACTGAAGTTACAAAATGAAATTCAATACGGAGAAATGTAAAGTACTGCATTTAGGGCGGAAAAATGAAATGCATAAATATAGGATGGGAGAGAGCTGGCTGAATGAGACTATGTGCGAAAGGGATCTAGGAGTCCTAGTAGACCACAAGTTGAACATGAGCCAACAGTGTGATGCGGCAGCTAAAAAGGCCAATGTGATTTTGGGCTGTATCAATAGAAGTATAGTGTCTAGATCAAGGGAAGTAATAGTGCCACTCTATTCTGCCTTGGTCAGACCTCACTTAGAATACTGTGTCCAGTTCTGGGCACCACAATTCAGAAAGGATATTGACAAATTGGAGCGTGTCCAGAGAAGGGCGACTAAAATGGTGAAAGGTCTGGAAACGATGCCTTATGAGGAGAGACTTAGGGAGCTGGGTATGTTTAGCCTGGAAAAAAGATGGTTAAGAGGCAATATGATAGCTCTGTTTAAGTATTTGAAGGGATGTCACGCTGAGGATGGAGCAGGCTTGTTTTCTGCTGCTCCAGAGACTGGAACACGGAGCAATGGGTGCAAGCTCCAGGAACAGAGATTCCACCTCAACATGAGGAGGAACTTTTTGACAGTAAGAGCTGTTTGGTAGTGGAACACACTCCCTCGGAGCGTGGTGGGGTCTCCTTCCTTGGAGGTCTTTAAACAGAGGCTGGATGGCCATCTGTCGGGGATGCTTTGATCAAGATTTCCTGCGTGGCAGGGGGGTTGGACTGGATGGCCCTCGTGGTCTCTTCCAACTCTGCAATTCTATGATTCTATGATTCTATGAAGGCAGTAATGACACAGAGAAAACACAGCGAGGGCTCCTCAGTAATGAAAAACATATAGGAGTAATAGTGCATGGTTTTCCTTTACACAAACTGTGAAAAATACAGACTTCCATTGATGGACAACAGTCCCACATATCAGAATAGCTTCACAGCTAAGTACTATGTAATACAGCTTCCTCCAAGGAAGTAGACATTTAAATCAAAATAACTGTGATCCTGGTTGTTGCAATGCAATTTCTGGGGTGGCCTCAACTTCTGCCTACTGTATTATTAAGGGCACATGTTCTATCCCCTTTTAGCTCTTTTTCCAAAGATCTCTCTGTTTCCTCTCTGTAGATTGCACCAGCCCCTTTCTGATATTTGGCATCTCAGCCCAGTAGATGGCACTTTTATCAAACTATTTTTGTATTCTGGGAAACCTGCACACTGTGATAAATCCCAGCTGTCAGTACAAAAGGCTGAAATAATTGAGATCTTGTTCCAGCCAACACTAGCTTGTGTGTACAAAAGCAGAAAGACTTGGCACTTTGGCAGCAGAGACAACTCCACAGGGAGGCCCTGCAGCTCAAAGCATGAGCTTTTTGCTAATAAAAATATTGGGGGGGGGGCAAGCATGAGCCTTTTGCTGGAAGCTGATAATATGGCTGCATGAGTGGCAACAGACAGGTAGCTTGAGATTCCAAATAAAAATAAAATACACACTGGCTCAAGAGGAAAGGAAGCTTCTAGTATTTTGTTCACACACTACTCAGGCAAAGTGTTCTACAACATTGGGTACATGTGCTGTTTTGCTACACATTGCAAGTTACAATTATAAGTGAGGGTGTCAGAGCATGGGAAAGTTGGGGGAGCTGACGTCCAAAAATGAAACTTTCCAAGCTTTCAGGGATGTGTACCTTTAACAGTCCATATCAAAACACTTCCTCTATTCCATGCCTCCATGTCTGGTCCATGCCTGGTCATGTCAGTGTTTTGATTTCATATTTGATATTTAACACTGAACATTTCTTCAAATCTGTATGTGTTTTAAGATGTATGCCATGCTGATACACTGCTTGAGACTGGTCCCATTGAGAGTAGTCAATGCAAACTCCTCAACATTGACTAAAGTGTGTTAAAGCAGTGTTTTGTGCACATGTGAGATGTGCAACTTCGACTATGCTTACTTTTCAGATATGTACCTCATTTTTCTTCGATGCATCCATCAAATGGCTGATTCTGCAACCTTTGGAAAACCCTTCAGCCAGGAAGCCAGCCACCTTCTTGTTGGGGTAAAGGGCAAGAACAGGGAGCATCACCTGAAGATTGACTGGTGTGTAGGCTATGCTCCCTGTTATTGCCCCTATTTGCTCAGTTCTGCTTGGCACCATTCTGCCTCGCATGGGCTCCCGACCCTGCTTCTTTTATGGCACCAGAGGAAGCAGAGCAGCCATTCCAAAAGGACTGCTGTCCGGATAAGGACCTTGGGCCGGTTTACACAGCAGATTTATTGAGGCAACTTGCGGTTTAATTATTTTCCGCAGCTGTGCCAGTCAGTTTTTTTCCTAATTATGTCGCTTTGCAGTTCAGACTTGAATAAGTGTGGGGGGTGTGGCTCTGTGTGTCTCTGTAAATCTGCCTGTAAATGAACTCACTCCATAAAGCAGAAGGAGAGTAATCTCTCTGCTAAAAGACCATGCCGTGGATCCTATTTCCCCCTCCCTCCTTCCCCCAAGCAGAGAGAGAGAGAGAGAGAGGGAAAATAGCACTTCAGCTTGCTACAGTCCTTTGTGAAATGGTTTCTCTCCCTCCCCCGTGCACAGGATAAAAGTGACGAACGAGCTTTACATACTTTCAAAACAGCAGAGGATGAGAAGGAATGCTCCAGGAATGAAAGAAGTTGGGAATCCTTTTTTTTTTTTTTTTTTTTTTTGCAAACTGGCTCGCAAAATAGCAGACAGGATTTTTGCAAGTTTCTTCTCTAATGGCTACTGTCTTTGCCTCCTCCCTGCCCCTCTTTTAAGCCCACCCCTGCATCATCAACCAATCACAATGCAGCTGTGCTTTAACCCTTAGCAGAATGCTAGTTCACACTGCCAATAAAGCACTACATTGCAAATATTCCTGCAAAAATAGCGACATGCCCTGCCACGCTATATTTGGGTGTTTTACCTTCCCCCCTTCTGAATGAGGCGATGCTGTGCTGCGATCCGTGGGAACTATGAGCTATCTTAGCGGTATATTTAGGGGAATATTTGCCCGTGTAAACGACCCCCTTGTGAAATTGATTCTTGGGTGTGTGCCAAAGCAGGATTCACAACTATGTTCAGACTTGCACTGGGCCCGGAAGCACTTACCCAAGTTGTACTCCCAGGACACCAAATGATGCCCTTCCTTCTTGCAAGGTGCCTTGGCAACCTCCGCCCTACCCTTGAGGTGCGGCCCCATCATGAGAAACCAGATCTTCTCATTAAGGAGATCCCACCTATGCCTGTCATTGAGTGACACACATTTGTGAAAATCTGCATTGCAGTCAATGGCCACTGCATTGCCAGCCAAAGCCCTGGCCCTGAGCACGCTCCCATGGTGGTTGACCAAGGGCGAGCCCCTGTCAGGGTAAACCATCATTACCACCCCCATGAACACTGTGTACCCTGACAACCAGTTGTTGAAAGAACAGTCAGCAGGATCCCCTTTGCTCTGCCTTCCTCACCTGCTGGCTTGATGAGGGAGAAGATATCGAAATAATATCCCTTGAGGATTTTATCTTGAATCTTCTTGTCCAGGTGAATCCCTGGGGGGGGGGGCTCCTCATGGTTCTTAAACAAAGTGCAGCCCACGTCAGAAGGAGGATCTTCCCCTTTGTCCCATGTGCATGTGGGCCTCTTGTCATGCCACCCCTGCTTTGAGTGCAACCTGAGCGTCCACTGCAGAAGCCCCAGCTCCTGCGCACCCTCTTTCCAATACGTGAATTTGCTCATGACCTCATAGAATCATAGAATCATAGAACTGCAGAGTTGGAAGAGACCACGAGGGCCATCCAGTCCAACCCCCCTGCCACGCAGGAAATCTTGATCAAAGCATCCCTGACAGATGGCCATCCAGCCTCTGTTTGAAGACCTCCAAGGAAGGAGACCCCACCACGCTCCGAGGGAGTGTGTTCCACTGCCGAACAGCTCTTACTGTCAAAAAGTTCCTCCTCATGTTGAGGTGGAATCTCTGTTCCTGGAGCTTGCACCCATTGCTCCGTGTTCCAGTCTCTGGAGCAGCAGAAAACAAGCCTGCTCCATCCTCAGCGTGACATCCCTTCAAATACTTAAACAGGGCTATCATATCGCCTCTTAACCGTCTTTTTTCCAGGCTAAACATACCTAGCTCCCTAAGTCTCTCCTCATAAGGCATCGTTTCCAGACCTTTCACCATTTTAGTTGCCCTTCTCTGGACACGCTCCAATTTGTCAATATCCTTTCTGAATTGTGGTGCCCAGAACTGGACACAGTATTCTAAGTGAGGTCTGACCAAGGCAGAATAGAGTGGCACTATTACTTCCCTTGATCTAGACACTATACTTCTATTGATACAGCCCAAAATCGCATTGGCCTTTTTAGCTGCTGCATCACACTGTTGGCTCATGTTCAACTTGTGGTCTACTAGGACTCCTAGATCCCTTTCGCATGTAGTCTCATTCAGCCAGGTCTCTCCCATCCTATATTTATGCATTTCATTTTTCCGCCCTAAATGCAGTACTTTACATTTCTCCGTATTGAATTTCATGACTCACCTGAAGTTCTCTCACTATCAGAATCTCTCCCCTGTCTGTGCCTGAAGTGACACCACCGTTTCCTCTTATTGCTCCTCCTCTTCCTGCTACCCTCGCTGTTCCCTCTTGCATCCTTCTCCATAGAAGAAGAGTGATCCGATGCATGGGAGGCACTACTGCTGTGTGACGGTGAACAACATCCCTGTCCCCAGCTGGCCAACCTCACCAAAGTCTCACCGGATGCCTCACCATTCCTCGAAGTCCCTGGCTTGCTGATATTGGAGCAGTTAGGTGGTGTAGCAGAATCCCGTGGGCCCGAGGACCCCCGGGCCTGCCTCTTTCCCAGTTGCTACATACTGAGCAACTTCTGATAGATCCTCCAAGCTAGGATCTTGGTCCATGATGGACCATAACGAGCCCTCTGAATCGCCAGACCGGCCAGTACTGACCGGTTCCCTGGGTGTGGCATTCCTCCTACTCAGGGCAAGGGCTACCCAGGACAGAGGGGCTCTGCCCACCTGACCTCTAGTGCAAGGTCCAGACGTTGGCATCACCCTGTTGAGAGGCATCAGGTAAAACCAGCAACTCACTGAAGGGTAACTGGGTTCTGAGCAGCCTTGCCTCCGAAGACTTAGACTGCCACCTATTAAGGTGGGAAAGACACCTCTCATGCCCTCCCTCCAATGGACCAGAAGCAGACCCTTGTGTGCCTGTTGTGTTGTGATTGACCTGACTATTTCTTTTTAAGAGAGTGAACACTGTCTCAACCCCAAAACATGGTCTGGCAACCTTGCCTCAGCAATGTCAGTTCAGTGACTGTAGTGGAGTGGCTCAATGTTGCCCATATGCACCTGATGTGCCCCCAAGCAAGAGCCCCATGATGGCTGTAGTCACCAAACTGCCCCTTGCCCACCACCATGTGAACCAGTAGCCCCCGTTCTTTGTGCTTGTTGCTACTAAATGTAATACCTGGTGGCCCAGTGGAGTCCCTGGTGCCCCTCACGGAACCCCCAGTGGCCAGCATGAAATGACTAGCGATTGTTGCTGACCCCTGATGGCCTGAGTGGAGCCCGTGGTGGCCGTGGCAAACCCACATTCAGCAGCCCTTTTGCACCCCTTTGCAAGCCCTGTCTCTCCCCGCCCCTTGTTGCCACCATCCATTGCACGGCTTGGACGAAGGTTGGCCAGCCTGCTGCCTGGCCCCCTGCCCACCATGGCCCAATGCCCCTGCTGCTGCCCTGCCAGAATGTTCTGGCCCAGAGCCCACCCTCATCTCCCCTGCCCACTTGGCCCTGTCGTGCCCGGTTGGCCCACCCAACTAGACCCCCAGTGGCCCTTTTTTATTTTGAGGTGCCTTCATCAGCCCTCCTCTCTGACTGCCAACCCTGTGGCCGAATGCCTTCTGCTCACTGCTGACACCTGCTGCCAACCTTGCAGCCCGATGCCCACCAACCAATGCCCACCTCCCACTTCAGCTTCAGCATGTTGGTCAGCCTGGCAGGTCTCCTCAGCAGGTCCTCCTTTGGCTCCCAAACAGCCACTGACCAAGCCAGCACACAGGTTGGGTTATATACCCAACCTCTGTGCCGTACAACAGCAGTCGTAAAACTGCTGCAAAATTGCTGTAAAATTGTCCTAAAACTGCTGGAAAAGGCAGCAGTGCCCTGCCTCCCTCTGGAGCAACTGATTTGGGCAGGGGTGACCTGCCCTGATTAGTGCTTACTTTCGTGCCCCTTCCCGGCCCACAGAGCAGGCCTGGAATGGGAAGACAACAATGGAGGCCCCCATGCCAGCTGCCATGGGGCCACGGGGGGAGGGGAAGCTAGCCAGGGCACAACAGAGCTGCTGGGCAAGCAGGTAAGTCCAGCAGCTCTATTTCAGCTATAGAGGCCATCTGGAAGCCTCCTACATAAATACTTTACATTTCTCCATGTTGAAATACATTTTGTTAGTTTTGATCTTAGATATTAATTATTACTAATATTATTAGTCCAATATGAGAACTGGCATCAGATTAGACTCTCGTTCCTCCCTCTTTTATAACAACAGTCTCACGGCATAACCTCAGCATGTATATCATCAAACTTTAAAGTATAAATTCTGTTTTACTCACAGTCCTTGGTGCAATACTATACACTGTTAACTGAGGCAAAAGTGGTTTGTCGCAAGATTGTATCCACTCAGAACTAGTATCAGAAATCCAGTAACTGTAGCTTGTTTGCAGAAATTTTAAAAATGACGGCAGCACTTAAGCCGGCTCCCTGACTGCCACACGAGGCTGTGGTATGCTCTGGTCTCTTCTGCCCCGCTCTGCTCCCCTCGCAATCCGCCATTCTTTGTGTCCGCTCTTCTGGGGTACAGCCAGGCAGGAAACAGACCTCCGTGAGCCCCTCTGTGAGACTCCCCCTTGCCTCGGGGAGAATTTTAAACCCACTTCATTTGTGAATCGTTGGGTTTAGAGTCCTCGTGTGACTGAACTCCCACCAGAGCTTTTCAGTAAGAGATCTATTGTGCCACCATTGTCAACCGGAAGTCCAAGATCTAATATCTAAGAAGTGAAGACTAAGATGGCGACGGAGCTTTCTCCAAGACAGCATGAGGATAATTAGTGACTTTGATAAGAGGTGAATGCACTAGCTGGACTATTTGAATTGAATGGGACTGCTGAGCTTACCAGTTGGATTTGTCAGTTTTGATTTGACCTAAAGATTTATGATGTTCTAATTTAAACTTGGACTGTTATATATTATTTCACAATATCTGGCGGAGAGACAATGACGGGCCCCCCTTCCCTTTCCCTCTCCAGAGTGGCAAGTGGAGAAAGGAATGTCACCAACTAGACCGGAAGAGAAGACGAGGGGAGAGTGAGTGAAAGGGAAGGGAACAAAGTGATCGAGACAGATAGACAGACAAACAAACAGAGAAAGGTGGAGATAGCCGGGATTTGGACTGAGACAGACGAAGCGACGAGGTAGCCACAGAGACGAAAGTCAGAGCGAAGAAGGAACGAGAAAGCTGGAGAAGAGAGGACAGAAAACACAGAAGGCACAGGGAGGCTGGGACATACAAGGACACATGGTGGGGTGTAAGACGGAGAACTGTACATAAAGCGGAGTAAAATATAATAAGATTATTTGGTAAAAAAACCCAAACAAGTTGGTGGTTTAGTGAAATAGTTGGGAAATAAAGGAGGTGGAAAAAGATATTTCAGAAGAGGGAGAGGAGGAGGGTGAAGGAAGCGGACGAGAGTAGGTGTAAGGGTAGGTGTAAGTGGGTGAAGTCAGTAATTTTGGATCGGTTGGTGGGAGAAGCGAAGGGAGTGATAAGAAGAAGGGAAGAGAGGAGAACAGTGGGAGAGGAGAGAAGAGAGGGAAAAGTGGGAGAGGAGATAGTTAGAGGAAGAAGAGGAAGGGAAGAATAGGAGAATAGTTGGATAAAATAGATGAGTGGGGGAGGTGAAAGCAAGAGGAGGGAAGTAAGACAGCAAGAAACAGGGATAAAAGGACAAAGCAAGTGGCAGAGAGAGAGAGAGAGGAGGTAGTAGAAGAAGAGGCTTATAGAAGATTACAAGAAGGGGGGAGAAGAATTGGGGAAATCTGTGGGGAAGGGGAAGGGTTTGGAGTTGGTAACGGGATGGAGGGAAGAAGGGAGGAGATTGGAAATTGAAAATTTGGTAAAAAAAAAAAAAGAATGGGTTGGACCCAAAGTAGCGGGCAGAATACAACTTAAAATCAATTGTATTCAATTCTATAATATTTGATTGGAAGCGTACTTAACTTTATAATATTTAATTGGAATAGTGAATCAATAGTAAGTTATTGGGGGATTTTAAAAGCTCAATAAGTGTGGTAAAGGGTAGTATTAGCTGGATAATAACAATTTGAAACATTAACACTGGTATGTTAATTATTTAGGCTGATTGGTTGGATTACTGACATATACATATAAATTCATAAACACATATAAATATATAAATACTTGTAGTTTTATACATATATATATATATATATATATATAAATACAAGACCCCCTAACCAAGTCTCCTTCTTAACTAACTCTCCTTTCTTCCATATTACATATAAATCCTTCTCTGATTACATATTGATATATACATACATAATCCTCACAACTTCTTGAAGTGGGGGAGTATAAGAGAAGCGAGGGGAAAAAAAGGGAAGCTGTGAGGAAAAGAAAAAGTAGAAAGGTGAACATATCTTAGGGCTATACAGATTGGATAAGGCTGTAACATTGGTATTGGTGGTATTGGTGTTATTATTGACAGTTGTTGTGGCATATTGAAAAGGAACAGTCGGTACGGAGGCGCAAGGAAAGAAAGCAAGTTGGGAGAAAGGCAAAACGGAATGGAACGGGTAATTAGAGAAAAAGAAAGAATAAAAGTAAGACTCGGTATGAAGTATTGTCGAATTTATTAAGCTTGAACCTGAATCCTAAATTGCAAATTAGCCTAAATCAGATTAAAAGGGATTAGTCCGGGAAGAGGACGAAGAAATCGCCATTGTTGGGGAAGGAGGGGCGATGAGGGAGAAGGACAGTGACAATGGAGAGTATTCGCGATCTCTTGTGCAAACTGGATTAGTCCTTCAAGAGGACGAAGTGAAAGGTTAAAAACTTGTTGGAAACTTTCGGTGTCATTGAGTCTGTATATTTTGGATTAGATCCAACAAGAGGGTCGAAGAAAAGAAGAGGAAAGGACGACGCAGCGTGGGACAGTAGACAGTGGAGGGAGACTCAGCGTTTTCAAGGTCGCACACAAAGATAGAGACACTGAGTTAAGCGACCACTCAGAAATGGCAGTTAAAGGCCCAGTAGTGCTTTGAGTTGGAGAAAAGATTAACTAAAGGGAAGTTAGCGACATCTACAGATGAAATTGGGTCTCAACTGAATAATAGTTAAATATAAACTGGGGAAAGAATAAAAAAGGGAGGAGGGAAAGGAGAAACCTGGGATATTTACAAATATTTACAAATAATAGCAGTCTGTAATACCAACTAAATTGATAATATTTACTAATAGAAAATGTATTTAGAAAGGGGAATGATGTATTGATGGACTAACTAATCACCATTTAATTTTGAAATTAAGAAATCCGGGGGAAGAGTAAAAATTACATATTTAAATATATATATTATATAAGCATATAATATACATATATACAAGTATAATATAAGAAAATACTTCATGATAAAAGTGCAAAGTTAAAGTGCTTAGAAGTGATATCTATATTGACAAGACTGTTTAAGTAAAGTATGTTGATGCATAAGGGATACAGTGACTGAGAAATCAAGGTACTTGTAGTTAAAAATAGACTATAGATTTAACAAAAGAACTGTACATTTTGCAAATGGCGGCGAGTACGAGAGCTAAAACGGCTGGTAGCCAAACTCAAACACAAGTGGTAACAACAAGAAGAGGCTCTCTGGAAACATCGGCTAAACAAATGGATATTGGCCTTCAGATTCTGGAGGAGCTGAAGAATTTTAAAAAGGAGATAAGGGAAGACCTGAAAAATTTTAAGAAAGAAGTGAGAACTAATATTGAGAAATTAGATGCTAAAATGGACTCATTGAAGAGCGAAGTAAATGAAATTAAAGAGAAAATGGAAAAAACTAGAGAGAAGACAGAGAAATTATCAAAACAATTGGAGAAAACGATTAAAGACCAAGAAAAAGGAAAAAATGATACTTTAATACAGGAATTAAGATACAGAGATAAATGTATTAAATTAAGAGGGGTACCAGAAACAATAAGAGAAGAGACATGGGAGAAAATAATCTCAAATTTAGCAGAATTTGTTGAAATCAAACAGGAAGTAATGGATCAAAGTATAGATAAACTATTTCGTGTGAATTCAATAATAGCAAGGGAGAAAAAACTCCCAAGAGACATAGTTATTGTATTCAACCAAACAAGAATGAAAGAAAAGATAATACAGGCAAGCTACACAAATAAGTTAAAGATAGAGGGGAAAGAAATTCAAATCTTCAAAGATATACCAAATGAAATTTTGAAAAAGAGACAGGAATACCAACAATTGACACGACAGTTAAAAAAGAAAAATATAATGTATAGATGGGAACGAATAGAAGGATTAACATTTTCATATCAACAAAGAAGACATAAGATAAATACCATCGAGAAGATGAAAGATTTTTTGGTGAAACTAGAAAATGAAGAAGAGAAACAAGCAGAAGAGAGATTTAGAAGAAAGAGAAACAAGCAAGAAGATTACTTGGAAAATGTAGAAGAAGAAAGACAAAGAAGAGAAGACTTGAGGGAGTCACGAGACAAAGAAGAGGAAAAGGGGACAGGAAGAAAAGGAAGAGCAAGAGGAAGGGGAAGATATAGATGAAGATAAAGAACAACAAAGTCAAGAAGGAGAAACAGAGGAAGAGGAAATATAAAATAAATAAGAGTCTAGGGGGGAAAAAAAGGAGGAAAAAATGACAATAACAATAAGATCCTGGAATATTAAAGGCCTAAATGGGCCTCAAAAAAGAAATCAAATGTTTCAACGACTAGAAAAATGCAAAGCAGACATTATTTGCTTACAAGAAACAAGAATAAGAAAAAAGGACTGTAAATTGTTAACCAGACAGAAATTAGGACAACTGTTTCTCACGTGTTCAGACAAAAAGAAAAAAGGAGTTGCGATTTACGTTAGTAACAGTTTAGAAGCTACCGAAATCATAAACGATGGAGAAGGTCACTACGTCGGTGTGGAACTGACATTGTTAAACAGAAAAATAAACCTTATTGTAATCTATTCCCCAACTGAAAAGAAAGATCAATTTTACAGAAAGCTACATCAAGAACTAGAAAAACTACGAGAAAACAGTGAAAATGAAATGATATTGGCTGGAGACTTTAACGGAGTCTTGAAAGCGAAACGTGACAGATCATCCCCATCTGAAAAATCAACTGGTGGTAACTTACCAAAAATATGTGTAAACATACAGCAAGATTTCAACTTGGATGACGTATGGACTGCAAAATACAAGGATAAGAATGGCTTTACATTTTATTCAGACGTGCATGAATCAATGTCTAGAATAGACATGTTCTGGGCCTCAACAAGCTTACTAACATGCATCCAGAAGATGGAAATATGCGAAAGAATATTATCGGACCATAATCCCATAGAAATTGAGTTAAAAATCTGGAAGAGAGAATATTCATGGAGACTAAAGGCTGATATGCTAAAAGATGAAAAATTTGTAATCTGATTATGGGAGGAAATACAGCAACTTTTTAAATTAAAGAATCAGAAACACTGCATAAAGTAAGATGGGATGCTTTTAAAGCAACACTAAGAGGGATCTTTCTGCAAAGAGGTGCAGAAATCAAAAGAAATAAAGATGAAAAAGATAAAGAATTAACACAGGAATTGAAAAGGAAAGAAGAGGAATTAAGGAAAAACCCCAAAAATAAAAGGATCCAAAGAGACATAAAACTGATTCAAGATGAAATAAAAACGGATATGGTTGAAATAGTAGCAAAGAGGCTGAAATGGGCAAAGCAAAATTACTTTCAAAACGCTAACAAAACAGGGAAATGGCTGGCACATCGATTGACAAAAGATAGAGAGAAGAAGCTAATAACAGAAATAACAGTGGGGAGCATGAAATATAATACACAAAAAGAAATCAAAGAAGCCTTTTTAGAATACTACAAATCACTATATGCCAGGCCAGAGAAAATGGAAGGACAAGGAAAAAATATAAACGAATATATACAAGAGAATCTAAATATGAAAGTATTGGAAGATATGTAAAAGGAATTATCACAGCCCATAAGCAAAGAAGAAATATTACAAGCCATCAACCAATTAAAGATAGGAAAAACTCCAGGACAGGATGGGTATACAGCAGAATTCTACAAGAAATTTCAAGAAGATTTAATAACACCACTTCAACAAGTTATGAATAATATCTCAACAGAGGGAATCCCAGCTACTTGGCAAGAAGCAAATATCATTTTGATTCCGAAAGAAGGTAAAGATAAAACAAATCCAGCAAATTACAGACCGATATCACTTTTAAATACAGATTACAAGATATATACGACAATTTTGGCAAACAGAATAAATAAAATATTAAAAGAAATTGTACATGATGACCAAACAGGATTCGTGAAGGGAAGACACATGCAAGATAATATAAGAACAATGGTAGATGCTATAGAATATTATGAAAGGGCAATTGACAAAAAAGCTGCTTTAATATTTATAGATGCCGAAAAGGTGTTCAATAATATAAATTGGACGTTTATGACAGAAGTATTAGAAAAATTGGAACTGGGAGAAGTCATTATCAAAGGCATAAAAACAATATACGCGACGCAAAAAGCACAATTGATAATAAATGGTGAAAAATCAGAGGCATTCAATATATATAAAGGAACCCGGCAGATATGCCCAATTTCCCCACTGCTCTTTATAATGGTACTAGAGTGTTTAAACAACAAATTGAGAAGCGAAAAACAAATACAAGGATTAAGGATAAAGGGTCAAGAATATAAATTGAAGGCTTTCGCTGACGATTTAGTGATAATATTAGAAAACCCCATAGAAAATATCAAGAACTTGATAGAACAGATAAAAGTATTTGGAAGTATGGCTGGCTTTAAATTGAACAAAGAAAAAACTGTAATGATAACGAAAAATTTGACCACAAAAGAAGAAGAGAGATTAAAGGAAATTTCGGGTTGCAGAATAGAGAAAAAAGTAAAGTATCTGGGGATTTGGTTGAGTAAAAGAAATATCGATCTATATGAGAATAACTATAAGAAAGTATGGGAAGAAATTAAATCGAGTTTGAGAAGATGGGAAAATTTGGAACTTTCATTATTTGGAAGAATAAATGCTATTAAAATGACAATATTGCCTAAAGTAATGTTTATATTTCAAAATCTGCCAATACTCCAAAACGACAGGATATTGCAGCAATGGACTTTTGAATTGAACAAATTCATTTGGAGAGGGAGGAAGGCAAGAATAAAGTGGTCGACGCTAACGGCGAACAAAGAATGCGGCGGTGCATCCCTTCCAAACCTGAAACTCTATTATACAGCCTGTGGTCTAAATTGGATTTCAACTTGGATTAAACTAAATAATGATAGAATACTAAGTTTAGAAGGACATGGACTACGCTACGGATGGCATGCGTATTTGGGCTACGAAAAAGTACAAATAAACAAAGACTTTGAAAATCATATAATCAGGAAAGCTCTATACAGGACATGGACCAAGATTAAGAAACAGTTTTATCTTAAATTTCCAACTTGGCTGTCACCACATGAAGCCTTTATGGGAAGATGGGAGAACACAAAAAATGGTTGAGATATAAAGATCTAATTGATATGATGGCTTGGAAAAGAGGAGATGGAATTAAACTGCAAGAGCAAGAAGAACTTGAAAGGAAAGGTAATGAGATGAACTGGTTTAAATATTTACAGATAAAAAATAGATTTCAAGACAACAAACAGAAGTACGGATTTGAGATAATTGATACAGAAATCGACAAAATAATTTGGGGTGAGGAAAGTAAAAAAATAGCAAAATTATATAAGTTATTATTGGAAAGAGAACTTGAAGGAGAAAGGATCACAAATGCAATGACAAAATGGGCCCAAGAGATAGGAGAAATAATAACACTGGAAGAATGGGAAGTAGCCTGGAAAAATACAAATACTTTTACAGCATGTTTGGCATTAAAGGAAAATCACTTCAAATTAACAAATAGATGGTACTTAATGCCGGCAAGAATCAATAAGATGTACAAAACAAAAAGTAATCATTGTTGGAGATGTGACAAAGATGTAGGTACAATGTATCACATGTGGTGAGGATGCCCAAAAATTAAGAAATTCTGGATAAAAATTCATAAAACAATTCAAGGAATTTATAACACCCAACTAATTATGAGCCCAAAATTATATCTACTAAATATAACATCAGAATTGGAGATAAATATTAAACAAAAGTATTGGAGAACTTTATTGTATATGATAACGGCAGCAAGATTAGTAATTGCGTCTAAATGGAAGAACAAAGAAATCCCATCGATAGACGACTGGTTGATGAAACTCAAAGAAATGCAAAGAAACGACAAATTAACCTACATATTAAAAAAAACGAACATGGGAAAATTAGAAGAGGAATGGCAACCAGTTCAGGAACTATGGAAGAAAAGATGGAATAGGAAGACAAACTGAAAATAAGGTATATAAAACCACCAAGTCAATTTAAAAGTGGTTTTATAAGTATTATAGCTCAGAAATAAGATACCGAACATTTAAGTATAAGCTACAATTTTAATTTCGAAATAAAGAATATGAGAGTATAGAGGTAGGGAGGATGAATGAAGAGACTATGGGTATATGAAGATACCCCATTCAGATGATACTGTAAATGGAAGTAAGAAAGGAGGAGGGAAGAAGAAAAAATGGGAAGAGGGTAGGAGAAATGGAAATTGAAGAAAAAGGGGTTTATAAATTATGATGATTTCACCCACATTAACAACTTGAGCTGTTATATACTGAAACAATATATTTGAACATTTTACTGTAATTTGTAATATAACTGCTGCGAAATACTTGAATAAAGATGACAAGTTAAAAAAAAAAGAAATTGAACTTTGTAATCTGAAATTTGAATCCTGAACCTTGAATATTGATTATTGCATTCCAAACTCTAAATATTGATAGTGAACTTTGGGTATTGAAAACACAGGTAGGAGATATCTAACTAAAGCATTTTGGGATTATTCTCTCCTCTTTCCACCACCTCTGACCTCTGTTGATCTAACATATTGTTGCCAACCCCTAATTACGTAGTTAGGTGTAGTTGGCTCAATTTTTTTGCCAAACCAAATGGATAAGAAAGAGAAGAAAACGGAGATGACCCTGAGGAAAACTACAGCCCAAGCGGCAAAAAAGACCATCATTAGAACAAAATATTAGCCAATTTACGATTTTGGAGGAACTAAAGCTGTTGAGGACAGAAATAAGAGGTATGAGAACTGAAATCAAACACGATATGAAGAAGGAACTTAAAGGAATCAAAGAATCGTTAGAGAAATTGACGCAAGATACAAAACAAACAAAGGAAAAAGTATCTATTCTAGAACAGAAGACAGAAAAATTAGAAGCTAAAGCAGAAAGGTTAGAACAAAACTACAAACAGGAATTGGATGAAAGAGCTCTCCAGGAGCAAAAATGGAGAGAAAATTGTATCAAAATAAGAGGATTGAAGGAACAGCAAAAGGAAGATCTATATGAAATCCTCATCCCGGCTCTTGCTGATCTGATGGGTAAACCAATTGTGTTTATCCAAGATTTGCAAAACAGAAAAATCTCCCAAGAGATGTAGTAATTTACTTTGTAAGGAAAAAAAAACCTAAGGATGAAATACTACAGAGAACCTATGATCAGAAAATGAAAATCGACAACATGGAGCTGACAGTTTTTAAGGACATACCATTAAGAATATTAAAGAAAAGAAGAAATTACGCTACCTTAACGTCACAATTACGTCATAATGGGATTTCATATAGATGGGAAAAATTAGAGGGAATCTCTTTCAGATTTAAACAGAAGATATTTAAAATAGACACGATTTAAAAAGCTGAGGAATTTCTGATGAAATATAAAAAAGATTTAAGGCAGAAGACGAAGGAAGAAAAGGAGAAGAGACAACAAATGGAAGAAGAGGAAGGGGAATTACGAACTGATAAAGAAGAGGAAGAAGGAGAAGACGAGCAAGAGTTAGATCCTGAGCAGAAGGAAGAGGAAGAAATATTGGGGGAGTTAGAACCGAACTTAGAATTTGACAAGCAAACAGAGGACTGAAGGGAGAAGCTAATAACTAAATAAATAAAACTAAAGCATGAATCTAAAACTTTTGACATGGAATGTTAAAGGACTCAATTAACCGGAAAAAAGAAGGAAAATGTACCATTTACTGGGAAAGAAAAAAAAATTATCTGCCGGCAAGAAACACATATTTAAAAAAAGGATACTCATCTGTTAGTGAATAAAATATTAGGTAAAGAATTCATATCCGCATCTAAGGAAAAAAAGAAAGGTGTGATCATGTTTGTGAATAACAAAATTAAAGCGGACATGATATTCTGTGATGAGAATGGACACTATGTAGGGGTAGAAGGAATCATACAAGGAAAGAAAACCTTAATGATCGGAATATATGCACCATTGGAAAAGAAAGGAAAATTTTATCAGGAACTTATGCTAAAAATATTAGACTACAATTATGAACGAACAATCATCTTTGGAGATTGGAATGGAGTTATTTCGCCCAAAAAGGATAGGAAATCAACAAGGAAGATAAAAAACCTTCAAGGAAAACTACCCAAAACATTTGAGGAATGGATGGAGAATCTTACATTAATAGATGCGTGGAGGCATAAATATGGAGATGTAAAAGAGTACACTTTTTATTCTCCATGGGACAACTCATTTTCAAGGCTAGATTTCTTTATGTTATATAGTACCATGGGTAATACAATTCAAAGAATGGAAGTTCTTCCAAGGCTATGGTCGGATCATAATCCAGTACTATTAGAATTAAAGGAATATAAAGCCGAGTTCAACTGGCAATTGAATGAATATCTGCTCCAGAAGGATGAAATTGTCCAGAAAGCCAAACAAACATTGGAATGGAATTTTCAAGAGAACTCAACAGAAGGAATGAGTGCGAGCACGATTTGGGAGGCATCCAAAGCGGTGATGAGGGGGTTCTTTATTCAACAAAGTAGGGAAATAAGGAAGAGGAAATCCGAAAGATTATTGAAACTAAATGAGGAAATAAGGAAAAAAGAGAAGGAACTGGAGGACAACCCCAATAAAAAAGAAGTGAAGACAGAACTACAAATACTTCAAAATCAAATATCAACAGAAATGGTGGGTGAAATTCAAAAGAAACTAAAATTTGTGAAACAAGCATACTTTGAGCACTCAAATAAAGTGGGGAGATGGTTAGCCCTCAGGCTTAGAAAGATGAGAGAAAGGAACATTATAGCTAAAGTTAGATCGAATGGACAGATATATATACAGAGCAAAAGAAGATTAAAGATACTTTTAGGAATTATTTCAAAAATCTCTATAAAGAAAAAGAAACATCAGAGGAGAAAACACAATTTTTTTTCAAGAAATTTAATTGGGAGAAATTCTCTGATGAGCAATGAGATGGATTAAACCAACCTATCTCAATGATGGAAATTACAGAAACAATAAAAAATTAAGACCAAATAAAGCCCCAGGGCCAGACGGGTTTCCAGCGAAGTACTATCAGGTGTTTGAAGATCAATTGGCTTTACCCCTTAAGAAAACATTAAATGAAATAACAAAAGGAATGTCCCCAAATTCATGGAAGGAAGCTAACATCACACTTATACATAAAGAAAATCGGGATCCATGTGAGCCCAAGAATTACAGACCGATCTCGTTACTGAATCTCGATTATAAAATATTTACTTCAATATTAGCGAATAGATTGAAGAAGATACTCTCTTTATGGACACACCAAGACCAGAGGGGATTTCTACCGGGGAGATATCTAAAAGATAATGTACGGCTTATCTTAACTGTGATGGAATATTATGAGAAACATAATGATAAAAAACTTGCTTTGATTTTCCTCAATTTAGAGAAGGCTTTTGACAACGTCAAGTGGCAAAGCATGTTGAAAATCCTAAAAGAAATGAATGTGGGAGAGAAATTTACAAACTGGATGGAGATTATTTACAAGAACTAGTTGGCTAAAATAATAATGGAGAGAGAACTGAGGCTTTACAGATATAGAAGGGGACAAGACAGGGTTGTCCATTATCCCCACTCATCTTTTTGATGATAATTGAAGGATTATGTAGAAGGATAAGAGAAGAGATAAAGATAAATGGAGTCAAAATTGGAGGCCTCAGTTATAAAATAAGAGTGTATGCAGATGATTTGGTGGTAATATTGGGAGACCCCATAGAAGAGACAACTATTCTTATAGAGATTTTGAAAGAATTTGAAGTTATCTGTGGACTAAAAGTTAATACTGATAAAACACTAATCATTACAAAAAATATGATGGAGAAGGAAAAAAAAGATTTGGAAAAGAAATCAGGTTTCCTAATAGTTAAAAAAGTAAAATATTTGGGTATCAACATTACAAATAAAAATTCAGATCTCTTCCAAAATAACTATAAGAAAACATCAGCTGAAATTAGGAAAGATTTTAAAAATTGGCAAAATTTAAGACTGTCTTTCTTAGGTCGCATATCGGCAATAAAACTGAATATCTTACCCAAATTTCTATTTTTATTTCAAATGCTCCCGATCATCCGTAATGAGATAGATTTGAAAAAATGGCAAGGAGACATCTCTAAATTTATCTGGTCAGGAAGGAAGCCAAGAGTTAAAATGAAAACACTTCAAGATGTAAGAGAACGTGGTGGCCTTGGTGTACCTAATTTGAGGCTTAATTATGAAGCAAGCTGCCTGACATGGATAAAGGAATGGACTACACTGGAAGATGATAGACTTCTAAGAACAGAGGGAGAAGGAAATAGATTTGGCTTCCATGCTTATCTTTTTTATGGTAAAGACAAGGTCAACAAAGACTTTAATAATCATTTTATCAGAGGCACATTATTAAGAATTTGGAAAAAAACATAAGGATAGGTTGTGTCCAAATATCCCGGTATGGGTATCTCCCCATGAAGCTTTTTTGAGTAAAGAAGACATTCCTTCAAAAAAATGGATTACGTATGAAGATATGATAGTGGGTAATGACAGTCAACATCGTATAAAAACACAAGAGGAACTTAGAGAGCATGGGATTGAATGCCACTGGTATTTATATAGACAGATTAAGGAAAGATATAAAATGGATAAGAAATTGGAGGGTGTCGAAACAAACAAAACAATATGGGATAAAATAGTACAATTAGGGAATAAAAATTTGATTACAAGATTATATAAAACCTTACTGGAATGGGAAACAGAAGATAATACTATTAAAGAAGCAATGATAAAATGGGCCCAAAATATAGGTCACCAAATTGAATTAAAGTAATGGGGGGAAATGTGGATGAACAGGATGAAATACATTCTATGTCAAAATGTCAGAGAGAATAATTATAAGGTGTACTTGAGATGGCATTACTCCCCACACAAATTATCAAAAATGTACAAGAGCACCAAAAGTAATTGTTGGAAATGTGGTCATGAGGCTGCCACCTTTTTTCATCTTCGGTGGACCTGTAAAGAAGCTGGAAATTATTGGAAAAGAATACAAAAAACAATAAAGGATATACTAAACATCAATATCCCACTTAAACCAGAAGTCTACCTCTTAGAGATGATGGAAGGAGATACAGAAAGGGAGCATGGTAAAATGTTATTTTACATGCTGACGGCTGCACGAATTGAGTACGCAAGAGTATGGAAGACCAAAATAACTCCAACCATAGAAGATTGGATTGTGAAAACTTGAGAAATGGTGGAATCAGATAGATTGACAGTGTTACTGAAGGGCAAATCATTGGGGAAACACTATGAAGATTGGAAAGCCTTTTCAAATTTTTTAAAGGATAAGTGGAGAGAACTGGCCGCAATTAGCGTTTAAATTAAAATTTGACTCTGTTTAACAAGGGGGGGGAAGGAAGGAAATGGAGAGAGTAAGTGGAATAAGCAAACAAAATATTATATATGAAAAGCCTGTAATGGCAATGCAGATGAATAGAATAACACAAGTAATAACACCAATGCTATTTGAATACCTGGATTCATTGAGTTTTGGCAGATTACAGCACAAATTAATAGCTTTAAAGAGGTGTTGATAAGGGCAATACAAAAATAAAAATTGTTTTTAAAAAAAGATAAGGGCAATACAAAGAGGATATTGTATGGATTTAGTAAAAGTAAACAGTTTAATTCATATGATAAAAGGGAATGGGAAAAGTGCAGAATGGCAGAACGAGTTTCATATAGGAAGTTTCTTTAGGGGGAGGGGGTATTTTAGTAGAGTTAGAATGAGAGGTTTTTTTGTCAACAACACTACACGTAAAAAGACGATGGAAATCAATACACTACACATGCAGATAGATAGATAGATAGATAGATAGATACTTATATACCTACATAATATAATCAACTTATTTTCATATGTTTTTGGATTAACAATTTAATTTATCACTTGAATACTAAAGATTTATACGTAGAATCATAGATCATGGTTATTATTGAGCGTATGAAATAAGAAGTATGATGTACTGAATTATAATGTATGCTTTCGTTATTTTATTTTCCTTTGCTATTTTTTTCTATTTTATTTTTTATGTTTTTTGGAAATATGCAATAAAGTTATAATGCAAAAAAAAAAGAAAGAAAGAAAGAAAGGCATTTTGCTAGTTTTGGCTCAGCTTCTTAATCTGTTCAGGTCATTTGGAATTCTGATCCTGTCCTCGGGGGTATTAGCTACCCCTCCTAATTTGGTGTCATCTGCAAACTTGATAAGCATGCCCTCTATTCCCTCATCCAAGTCATTGATAAAGATGTTGAATTGTGACCCAGAGGCCTGGCTCTCTTGTTCACATTTATAGACCTACACATTAGTGTATTGTGACAGATGAGGATGATGAGAAAATGCATTTGCTTTGCAATTTCATACTTTCTACACATATACTAGCAACACAGAAACTGAAGCCGTTACCTTTTTAAATTCTCCCTGCTCCAAATATTCATTTGAGTTCTCTAAACAAAATCTATACCCAGCCATCCTGTAGAGTGTGTTTCTGGTTGTGGTGCAACTGGTTTTTGCTTTCATTGCATTCATTAAAAAAAAAAAAACAAACTTCAGTTCTTTCCAACCTAAGGGTAAATTCCCTGACTGCAATTTGCTCTAAGTCCCTCCTCAATGCACAGTAGATACTCTGTGTGCTAGAGAATCCCTACTCATTTTTCCTTCTTTCAGCTGTCTGGCCTGGAGGACGTCCTCAACTATTCACTATGGTGATATGCCTTTGACAGCAAGGGGAAGAATACATCTCATCCTGCCTGACTTTGTCAAGTTAATTTGATTAACTCCAGCTGGCTGCATTCACTGACCAAGTAATAGAACAGCAGGGGATAATTCTCTCTGTATGTTTTCTACATCTTTGGCAGGTGTCAAGGTTCATTCTCAAGCTTGTCACTCATCAGAGTGCACTTTAAATAGTTTATTATTTTATGTCATTATGATTACAACATGCTGATGTGCCACCATTATGAATAGCCTCTGGCTACTGTCACTTACTAAGATTTGATGTAGAAGTTGTCAGCAGAAAGCACCACAGGCTGTGAAGTTGCTGTATTGCTCCAGATAAAAGGAACAAATGACACACATGGGCAGAGAAAAGACTGGTGAACCCTTAGTGTCACTAGGACTCCGCCAGAGAAACATTCGCGACATCTGTCATACCCGAGTGATGCCCAGTGCAGAATGCCAAACAGATCATCGCCTCGTCAGATGTAAACTAAATCTTCATCTTAAGTTCAAACCTAAGAGGGGTGGCATCTTAAATAAGAGATTCCAAATCAACAATCTTCAACAAGCTACCATGAGAGACAACTTCCAGGCAAATCTGCAAACAAAACTTGAAGACCATCCTACAGATCCTTCTCCTACAGTGCTTTGGCAACATATCAAAAACAGTATCCTTCAGTCTGCAGAAGAATCCCTCAGGTTCTCCCACAAGAAAAATCAAGACTGGTTTGATGAAAACAACCAAGAGATCCAGGAGCTGTTGGCAAAGAAGAGAACTGCTCACCAGGCATACCCCGCCCAGCCAACTTGCCATGTAAGAAAAGCAGCTTTCCGCCTCACATGTAGTAAACTTCAACAAAAACTCCGAGACATGCAGAACAAGTGGTGGATCAATATAGCAGAAAAGACACAATGCTGTGCAGATCTGGGTGATCATAGAGGATTTTATGAAGCTCTTAAAGCAGTGTTTGGACCTACTTATCAAGTCCAAAGCTCCTTATATACAGTACAGATGGTCAAACATTAATTACTGATAAAGCCTCCATCCTAAATCAATGGGCTGAACATTTTCAAAATCTCTTTAGTGCCAACTGAGTAGTCCAAGGCTCAGTTATCCAACATATGATACAAAACCCGATGAAAAATGAATTGGACATAGCTGCCACTTTGGAAGAGACCCTTAAGGCCATACAGTAGATGAAAAATGGCAAGGTAGCTAGGATTGATGGAATCCCACCTGAAGTTTGGAAACACGGAGGTCGTGCATTCCATGATAAATTTCAAGAGCTCCTTGTGAATTGCTGGGAAAAGGGGGAACTGCCATCAGATCTCTGAGATGCAGTTATCATCACCCTGTACAAGAAAAAAAGGAGCAAAATCTGATTGCTCAAACTATCGAGGCATAACACTGCTCTCTATTGCTGGAAAAATCCTTGCAAGGATACTCCTGAACAGATTAGTTCCTGCTGTTGCAGAAGAACGTCTTCCTGAAAGCCAATGTGGCTTCAGAACCAATAGGAGTACTACAGACATGGTATTTGCCCTTAGACAACTGCAAGAGAAATGTAGAGAGCAGAACAAGGGTCTCTATGTAACATTTGTTGACCTCACCAAAGCCTTCGACACCATGAGTAGGAAAGGTCTGTGGCAGATCCTGGAAAGACTAGGATGTCCCCCCAAATTCCATAAAATGATTATCTTGCTACACGAGGGCCAGCGCGGTCAAGTCAGATATGGCAATGCTCTTTCAGAGCCCTTTCTAATAACAATTGGAGTGAAGCAAGGTTGTGTTCTTGCGCCAACTTTATTTACAATCTTCTTTAGCATGATGCTCCAAAGGGCTACGTCAGAGCTTGAAGAAAAAGACGGCATCTATATACGTTACCGTACTGATGGTAGCTTGTTTAACTTAAGCTGTCTGAGGGCTCGCACTAAGACTCTACACTATCTAGTCCGTGAGCTGCTCTTCGCCGATGATGCTGCCCTTGTTGCCCACACAGAAGCAGCTCTGCAGCGCCTAACATCCTGCTTTGCAATAGCTGCAGAGCTGTTTGGGCTAGAAGTCAACCTGAAGAAAACAGAAGTTCTTTACCAGCCTGCACCACAGGATGAACACCACCATCCCCACATTGCCGTCAGCAGCTCTGTGCTTAAGTCCGTTCAGCAGTTCACCTACCTGGGAAGCATCATCTCCTCAGATGCCAAGATTGACAAAAAGATCGATCACAGATTAGCAAAGGCATATAGTGCATTTGGAAGACTTTACAAAAGAGTCTGGAGTAACCAGCACCTGAGGCGAAGCACAAAAATCAGTGTGTATAGAGCCATTGTACTGTCTATTCTCATTTATGGATCTGAAACATGGGTCACCTATCACCACCATCTACGACTCCTTGAACACTTTCATCAGCGCTGTCTATGCACAAGTCTAAATATACACTGGACTGACTATGTGACGAATGTTGCTGTCCTTGAGCAAGCAGGGACCACCAGCATTGAGGCAATGATATTGAGAACACAGCTGCGCTGGGCAGGGCACATTGCTAGGATGGAGGACCATTGCCTCCCCAAAATAGTACTCTATGGTGAACTCGCCACGGGTCAGCGTAAGAGGGGCACTCCAAAAAAAAGGATACAAGGACTCCCTGAAACAACATCTCAGGCTCGGCCAAACTGATCACCAATAATGGTCCACCATGGCCTCACATTGGGAAGCATGGAGACGCACTATCCATAATGCTGCAGCCTTATTTGAGAACTCACGCCGAACAAGTCTTGAAGAGAAACGACAACGCAGAAAGAATCACAACCCGGAAACATCACCCAAGGAGACCTTCTGCTGTGCTTTCTGCAACCGGACTTGTTTATCTCGGATTGGCCTTTTTAGTTATCAGCGTGCTTGCAGAAAGTGGGGGATGAGTCCTTCCTGAATCTTCGTTTGCGAAGAAAAGCCAGAGAGAGAGAATGTCAGAAAAGTAGAGCCAGCCTTCCCATGAGCAGAGTGAGGCAATTGCCTTGGGGGAGGGGGTAGATCCTGGAAGGCAGCAATGGTACACCTCACCTGTCCTTGATCCCCTGTTCATTCCCCTCTCTCACAGGATAGAGATGTGTGTGCCACAAAGTTCATCTTATACCCACAAAAAACCCACTAAAAATTTGCTGCACCTAGATATGTCTGAAGACGATATCCCATTGCAAGTGGTGGCAATTGCTAATTCAGCTTCTATACACAGACTGGAAGGAGAGGATTTTATCCTTTGGCTAAGACAGCAAAATGTCTTGCAAAAAGATTTACTTAGGAAAATAGGAGTAAGTAGAGGAAGTAGTTTTTGAATTTCAAGGGGCAGAGCTAAAAGCACCAAGTCAGTCACAATGATTGAAACAACAAGACCTTTAAAGGCCTGGAAGACAAGACACAAGGCAAGTTTTAACAGGGAGTACACTCCACAACATTTTGGGCACCATAGTTCAAGAAGGATATTCTCAAGGTGGAACATAGCAGATGAGGCCAACTGTGGTGCTAAAAGGTCTAGAAACCAAGGTTTATGAAGAAAGGCTCAGGGAACTGAGTATGTTTAGTTTGGAGAAGAGATTTCACCTAAACATTAGGAAGAACTCCTGCTCCCCATGTATACTCTAACAGAGCCCCTACCATAGGAAGCACTCCCCCTCACCTCCATATAATCCTGACTGGGAAGAGCCACTTCCACTCTGCCACATCCGGAGTAAGACTATTGCTAGGCACCTGGCCAATGGCCAAATTGAATGCCATCATACTAAGGAAAGTGTCACTTGGACTGCAGTAGAGACTGAAGCCATAGCAGACCACTTTGGTCCAGGGATTGTGTGGCTGAATGTCATGGCACACACACACACACACCACACACACTGTAAATGGCCAAGATGTGACACAGATTGCCAGGCTGTACATTCCACAGTGGATCTGCCAGCACTAGAATCTGTGCTAGCTGCCCGAGACCTCACCACCTTAGATATGTATGCGTTGATGAGGGAGCTCATCCGACTTATGTGCCCAGGACAAACAGCGAACTTCCTGTATGTAATTGAGCACTACGCTCCAGGAGAGTCAAGAGCTGCAAACCATTCCAGTTGGAGCCTGTGGGAATGCAGTTGTCACGTCGCTATGGCAGCTGTATTTAAGGGGGCTCGACGGTCATGATCAGTTGCTCCTGACTCTGGAGCTCTCAGCCCCTCAACTGAAGCTCCTCTATTTTCCTTGGATTCCACCCCCCCTTGCCTGAACACTCTGTATTGTGAACCTTCTGCCAACCCATCTCCCAGAAAGCCAGCAGGCTAACATACCAGAAACTGCTTTCCTTTGTGTAAAAATTCCTTTTGTCTTCACTGTAAATAGTAGTTTTCCTTCCAGTTATTCATGATCATAAGGCTTTGCTCCATGGCACACAGCTTCAGGTGGAGAGGCCCTATGAATACTTTCTCTAAGTTCGTCCCACTAAGACAGGAGCACCCTTTTGGACAACACTTCACAGCAACCAGTTTTCACAGCTGACAAGCCTTCAAGGTTTGGATTCCACCAACCAGCAATCCAACGACAGCTGATGACCAACAGATGCACCCCTGTGCCCTAAATTATTTCAGATGCTGTAGGAGAGCACATCTCCTTCCAGACATTCCTCCGACGGTTGTCTTCAAGCTGTCAAGACAGATTTTTGAACTGCTGTAATCCTCATTATTTTGAATACTGGGGGGGGGGGAAACCTTTTGCCATGTACTGCCATCAGACCTGGGCGAGGAAACAAGTGAAAGGCCATCACTCCAGCACAACTGCCACCACCCTGCCCTTGGAGCGAGAAAAGAGGCAGGCAGAACACCATCAGGCTTGGGCCAGGAAGCAAGTGAAAATCCCTCCCTCCAGCCAAAGAGCCACTACCATGACCTTGGAGGGAGAAAAGAGGCAGGCAGAACCCCATCAAGCCTAGACCCAGAAGCAGTGGAAAGGCCCTCCCTCCAGTCAAACTGCCACTACCCTGCCTTTAAAATAAGGAAAGAGGCAGGCAGAAAACCAAAAGGCCGGGGCCAGGAAGCAGGTGAAAGGCCCTTTCTCCAGCCCAACAGCCACGACCCTGCCCTTAGAGCGAGAAAAGAGGCAGGCAGAAAGCCATCAGGCCTGGGCCAGGAAGCAGGTGAAAGGCCCTAACTCCAGCCAAACTCGCAACACCCTACCCTTGCAGTGAGAAAAGAGGCAGAGCAGAATATCATCAAGGCTGGATCAGAAAGGAGGTAAAAGGCCCTCAGTCGATCCCAACTGCCACCGCCCTGCACTTGGAGGGAGAAAAGAGGCAGGCAGAAAACCATCAGAACTGGGCCAGGAACTACGTGAAATGTCCTCCCTCCAACCCAACTGCCACCACCCTCCCCTTGCACACAGAAAAGAGGCAGACAGAAAGCCATCAGGCCTGGGCCAGGAAGCAAGTGAAAGGCCCTCCCTCCAACCAAACTGCCACCGCCCTGCCCTTGGAGCGAGAAAAGAGGCAGGCAGAACGCCATAACGCCTGGGCCAGGAAGCAGGTGAAAGGCCCTCCCTACAGTCCAACTTCCTCCACCCTGCCCTTGAAGCAAGAAAAGAGGCAGGCAGAACGCCATAAGGCCTGGGCCAGGAAGCAAGTGAAAGGCCCTCCCTCCAGCCAAACTGCCACCACCCTGCCCTTGGAGCCAGAAAAGAGGCAGGAAGAAACCATCAGGCCTGGGAGTAGAAGCAGGTGAAAGGCCCTCTCTACAGCCCAACTGCCACCACTCTGCCCTTAGAGCGAGAAAAGAGGCAGGTGGAAAACCGTCAGACCTGGGCCAGGAAGCAAGTAAAAGGCCCTCCCTCCAGTCACACCGCCACTACCCTGCCTTTGAAGCAAGAAAAGAGGCAGGCAGAACGCCATCAGGCCAGGGCCAGGAAGCAAGTGAAAGGCCCTCCCTCCAGCCAAACTACCACCACCATGCCCTTGGAGCCAGAAAAGAGGCAGGGAGAATGGCAACAGGCCTGGGCCAGGAAGCAAGTGAAAGGCCCTCCCTCCAGCCCAACTGCCACCACCCTGCCCTTGCAGGGAAAAAAGAGGCAGGCAGAACGCCGTCAGGCCGGGGGCAGGAAGCAAGTGAAAGGCCCTCCCTCCAGCCAAACTGCCACCACCCTGCCCTTGGAGCCAGAAAAGAGGCAGGAAGAAACCATCAGGCCTGGGCGTAGAAGCAGGTGAAAGGCCCTCTGTACAGCCCAACTGCCACCACTCTGCCCTTAGAGCGAGAAAAGAGGCAGGTGGAAAACAGTCAGGCCTGGGCCAGGAAGCAAGTGAAAGGCACTCCCTCCAGCCCAACTGCCACCACTCTGCCCTTGGAGCGAGAAAAGAGGCAGGCAGAACGCCAACAGGCCTGGGCCAGTAAGCAAGTGTAAGGCCCTTCCTCCAGCAAAACTTCCAACGCCCTGCCATTGGAGCAAGAAAAGAAGCAGGAAGAACTCCATCAGGCCTGGGCGAGGAAGCAAGTGAAAGGCCCTCCCTCCAGCCCTTGGAGCCAGAAAAGAGGCAGGCAGAATGCCATCAGGCCTGCTTCAGGAAGCAGGTGAAAGGCCCTCCCTCCAGCCCAACTGCCACCACCCTGCCCTTGCAGGGAGAAAAGAGGCAGGCAGAAAACCATCAGGCCTGGGCCAGGAAGCAGGTGAAAGGCCCCCCCTCCAGCCGAACTACAACCACCCTGCCCTTGGAGCCAGAAAAGAGACAGGCAGAACGCCATCAGGCCTCGGCCAGGAAGCAAGCGAAAGGCCCTCCGTCCAGCCCAACAGCTACCACCCTGCCCTTGGAGCCAGAAAAGGGGCAGGAAGAAACCATCAGGCCTGGGAGTAGAAGCAGGTGAAAGGCCCTCTCTGAAGCCCAACTGCCACCACTCTGACCTTAGAGCGAGAAAAGAGGCAGGTGGAAAACCATCAGGCCTGGGCCAGGAAGCAAGTGAAAGGCCCTCCCTCCAGCCCAACGGCCACCACTCTGCCCATGGAGCGAGAAAAGAGGGAGGGAGAACGCCACCAGGCCTGGGCCAGTAAGCAAGAGAAAGGCCCTCCCTCCAGCCCAACTTCCACCACCCTGCCCTTGCAGCGAGAAAAGAGGCAGGCAGAACGCCATCAGGCCTGGGCCAGTAAGCAAGTGAAAGGCCCTCCCTCCAGCCCAACTGCCACCACCCTGCCCTTGGAGCCAGAAAAGAGGCAGGAAAAACCCATCAGGCCTGGGCGTAGAAGGAGGTGAAAGGCCCTCCGTCCAGCCCAACTGCCACCACCCTGCCTTTGAAAGGATAAAAGAGGCAGGCAGAAAACCATCAGGCCTGTGCCAAGAAGGAGGTGAAAGGCCCTCCCTCCAGCCCAACTGCCACCACCCTGCCCATGGAGCGAGAAAAGAAGCAGGCAGAACGCCATCAGGCCTGGGCCAGGAAGCAAGTGTAAGGCCCTTCCTCCAGCAAAACTTCCAACGCCCTGCCCTTGGAGCGAGAAAAGAAGCAGGCAGAACTCCATCAGGCCTGGGCCAGGAAGCAAGTGAAAGGCCCTCCCTCCAGCCCCACTGCCACCACCCTGCCCCTGGAGCCAGAAAAGAGGCAGGCAGAACGACATCAGGCCTGGGCCAGGAAGCAAGTGAAAGGCCCTCCCGCCAGCCCAATTGCCACCACCCTGCCCTTGCAGGGAGAAAAGAGGCAGGCAGAAAACCATCAGGCCTGGGCCAGGAAGCAGGTGAAAGGCCCCCCCTCCAGCCGAACTACCACCACCCTGCCTTTGGAGCCAGAAAAGAGGCAGGCAGAACGCCATCAGGCCTGGGCCAGGAAGCAGGTGAAAGGCCCTCCCCCCAGCCCAATTTCCACCACCCTGCCCTTGCAGGGAGAAAAGAGGCAGGCAGAAAACCGTCAGGACTGGGAGAGGAAGCAGGTGAAAGGCCCTCCCTCCAGCCCCACTGCCACCACCCTGCCCTTGGAGCCAGAAAAGAGGCAGGCAGAATGCCATCAGGCCTGCGCCAGGAAGCAAGTGAAAGGCCCTCCGTCCAGCCCAACTGCCACCACACTGCCCTTGGAGCCAGAAAAGAGGCAGGAAGAAACCATCAGGCCTGGGTGTAGAAGCAGGTGAAAGGCCCTCTCTACGGCCCAACTGCCACCACTCTGACCTTAGAGCGAGAAAAGGGGCAGGTGGAAAACCATCAGGCCTGGGCCAGGAAGCAAGTGAAAGGCCCTCCCTCCAGCCCAACGGCCACCACCCTGCCCTTGGAGCTACAAAAGAGGCAGGAAGAACCCATGAGGTCTGGGCATAGAAGAAGGTGAAAGGCCCTCCTTCCAGCCCAACTGCCACTACCCTGCCCTTCCAGGGAGAAAAGAAGCAGGCAGAAAACTATCAGGCCTGGGCTAGGAAGCAGGTGAAAGGCCCTCCCTCCAGCCCAACTGCCACCACCCTGCCCTTGCAGCCAGAAAAGAGGCAGGAAGAACCCATCAGGCCTGGGCGTAGAAGGAGGTGAAAGGCCCTCCTTCCAGCCCAACTGCCACCACCCTGCCCTTGGAGCCAGAAAAAAGGCAGTCAGAATGCCATCAGGCCTTCTTCAGGAAGCAGGTGAAAGGCCCTCCCTCCAGCCCAACTGCCACCACCCTTCCCTTGGAGCCAGAAAAGAGGCAGGCAGAACGCCATGAGGCCTGGGCCAGGAAGCAGGTGAAAGGCCCTGGCTCCAGCCCAACTGCCACCACCCTGCCCTTGCAGCCAGAAAAGAGGCAGGCAGAACGCCATCAGGCCTGGGCCAGTAAGCAAGTGAAAGGCCCTCCCTCCAGCCCAACTGCCACCACCCTGCCCTTGGAGCGAGAAAAGAGGCAGGAAGAACCCATCAGGCCTGGGCGTAGAAGGAGGTGAAAGGCCCTCCGTCCAGCCCAACTGCCACCACCCTGCCTTTGAAGGGATAAAAGAGGCAGGCAGAAAACCATCGGGCCTGTGCCAAGAAGGAGGTGAAAGGCCCTCCCTCCAGCCCAACTGCCACCACCCTGCCCATGGAGCGAGGAAAGAAGCAGGCAGAACGCCATCAGGCCTGGGCCAGGAAGCACGTGTAAGGCCCTTCCTCCAGCAAAACTTCCAACGCCCTGCCCTTGGAGCGAGAAAAGAAGCAGGCAGAACTCCATCAGGCCTGGGCCAGGAAGCAAGTGAAAGGCCCTCCCTCCAGCCCCACTGCCACCACCCTGCCCTTGGAGCCAGAAAAGAGGCAGGCAGAACGCCATCAGGCCTGGGCGTAGAAGCAGGTGAAAGGCCCTCTCTACGGCCCAACTGCCACCACTCTGACCTTAGAGCGAGAAAAGAGGCAGGTGGAAAACCATCAGGCCTGGGCCAGGAAGCAAATGAAAGGCCCTCCCTCCAGCCCAACGGCCACCACCCTGCCCTTGGAGCTACAAAAGAGGCAGGAAGAACCCATCATGCCTGGGCGTAGAAGGAGGTGAAAGGCCCTCCTTCCAGCCCAACTGCCACCACCCTGCCCTTGGAGCCAGAAAAGAGGCAGGCAGAATGCCATCAGGCCTGCTTCAGGAAACAGGTGAAAGGCCCTCCCTCCAGCCCAACTGCCACCACCCTTCCCTTGGAGCCAGAAAAGAGGCAGGCAGAACGCCATGAGGCCTGGGCCAGGAAGCAGGTGAAAGGCCCTGGCTCCAGTCCAACTGCCACCACCCTGCCCTTGCAGCCAGAAAAGAGGCAGGCAGAACGCCATCAGGCCTGGGCCAGTAAGCAAGTGAAAGGCCCTCCCTCCAGCCAAACTGCCACCACCCTGCCCTTGGAGCGAGAAAAGAGGCAGGAAGAACCCATCAGGCCTGGGCGTAGAAGGAGGTGAAAGGCCCTCCGTCCAGCCCAACTGCCACCACCCTGCCTTTGAAGGGATAAAAGAGGCAGGCAGAAAACCATCAGGCCTGTGCCAAGAAGGAGGTGAAAGGCCCTCCCTCCAGCCCAACTGCCACCACCCTGCCCATGGAGCGAGAAAAGAAGCAGGCAGAACGCCATCAGGCCTGGGCCAGGAAGCACGTGTAAGGCCCTTCCTCGAGCAAAACTTCCAACGCCCTACACTTGGAGCGAGAAAAGAAGCAGGCAGAACTCCATCAGGCCTGGGCCAGGAAGCACGTGAAAGGCCCTCCCTCCAGCCCCACTGCCACCACCCTGCCCTTGGAGCCAGAAAAGAGGCAGGCAGAACGCCATCAGGCCTGGGCCAGGAAGCAGGTGAAAGGCCCTCCCCCCAGCCCAACTGCCACCACCCTGCCCTTGCAGGGAGAAAAGAGGCAGGCAGAAAACCGTCAGGCCTGGGAGAGGAAGCAGGTGAAAGGCCCTCCCTCCAGCCCCACTGCCACCACCCTGCCCTTGGAGCCAGAAAAGAGGCAGGAAGAAACCATCAGGCCTGGGCGTAGAAGCAGGTGAAAGGCCCTATCTACGGCCCAACTGCCACCACTCTGACCTTAGAGCGAGAAAAGAGGCAGGTGGAAAACCATCAGGCCTGGGCCAGGAAGCAAGTGAAAGGCTCTCCCTCCAGCCCAACGGCCACCACCCTGCCCTTGGAGCTAGAAAAGAGGCAGGAAGAACCCATCATGCCTGGGCGTAGAAGGAGGTGAAAGGCCCTCCTTCCAGCCCAACTGCCACTACCCTGCCCTTGCAGGGAGAAAAGAAGCAGGCAGAAAACTATCAGGCCTGGGCTAGGAAGCAGGTGAAAGGCCCTCCCTCCAGCCCAACTGCCACCACCCTGCCCATGGAGCGAGAAAAGTAGCAGGCAGAACGCCATCAGGCCTGGGCCAGGAAGCAAGTGTAAGGCCCTTCCTCCAGCAAAACTTCCAACGCCCTGCCCTTGGAGCGAGAAAAGAAGAAGGCAGAACTCCATCAGGCCTGGGCCAGGAAGCAAGTGAAAGGCCCTCCCTCCAGCCCCACTGCCACCACCCTGCCCTTGGAGCCAGAAAAGAGGCAGGCAGAATGACATCAGGCCTGGGCCAGGAAGCAAGTGAAAGGCCCTCCCTCCAGCCCAACTACCACCACCCTGCCCTTGGAGCCAGAAAAGAGGCAGGCAGAACACCATCAGGCCTGGGCCAGGAAGCAGGTGAAAGGCCCTCCCCCCAGCCCAACTGCCACCACCCTGCCCTTGCAGGGAGAAAAGAGGCAGGCAGAAAACCGTCAGGCCTGGGAGAGGAAGCAGGTGAAAGGCCCTCCCTCCAGCCCCACTGTCACCACCCTGCCCTTGGAGCCAGAAAAGAGGCAGGAAGAACCCATCAGGCCTGGGCGTAGAAGGAGGTGAAAGGCCCTCCTTCCAGCCCAACTGCCACCACCCTGCCCTTGGAGCCAGAAAAAAGGCAGTCAGAATGCCATCAGGCCTGCTTCAGGAAGCAGGTGAAAGGCCCTCCCTCCAGCCCAACTGCCACCACCCTTCCCTTGGAGCCAGAAAAGAGGCAGGCAGAACGCCATCAGGCCTGGGCCAGGAAGCAGGTGAAAGGCCCTGGCTCCAGCCCAACTGCCACCACCCTGCCCTTGCAGCCAGAAAAGAGGCAGGCAGAACGCCATCAGGCCTGGGCCAGTAAGCAAGTGAAAGGCCCTCCCTCCAGCCAAACTGCCACCACCCTGCCCTTGGAGCGAGAAAAGAGGCAGGAAGAACCCATCAGGCCTGGGGGTAGAAGGAGGTGAAAGGCCCTCCGTCCAGCCCAACTGCCACCACCCTGCCTTTGAAGGGATAAAAGAGGCAGGCAGAAAACCATCGGGCCTGTGCCAAGAAGGAGGTGAAAGGCCCTCCCTCCAGCCCAACTGCCACCACCCTTCCCATGGAGCGAGAAAAGAAGCAGGCAGAACGCCATCAGGCCTGGGCCAGGAAGCACGTGTAAGGCCCTTCCTCCAGCAAAACTTCCAACACCCTGCCCTTGGAGCGAGAAAAGAAGCAGGCAGAACTCCATCAGGCCTGGGCCAGGAAGCAAGTGAAAGGCCCTCCCTCCAGCCCCACTGCCACCACCCTGCCCTTGGAGCCAGAAAAGAGGCAGGCAGAACGCCATCAGGCCTGGGCGTAGAAGCAGGTGAAAGGCCCTCTCTACGGCCCAACTGCCACCACTCTGACCTTAGAGCGAGAAAAGAGGCAGGTGGAAAACCATCAGGCCTGGGCCAGGAAGCAAATGAAAGGCCCTCCCTCCAGTCCAACGGCCACCACCCTGCCCTTGGAGCTACAAAAGAGGCAGGAAGAACCCATCATGCCTGGGCGTAGAAGGAGGTGAAAGGCCCTCCTTCCAGCCCAACTGCCACCACCCTGCCCTTGGAGCCAGAAAAGAGGCAGGCAGAATGCCATCAGGCCTGCTTCAGGAAGCAGGTGAAAGGCCCTCCCTCCAGCCCAACTGCCACCACCCTTCCCTTGGAGCCAGAAAAGAGGCAGGCAGAACGCCATGAGGCCTGGGCCAGGAAGCAGGTGAAAGGCCCTGGCTCCAGCCCAACTGCCACCACCCTGCCCTTGCAGCCAGAAAAGAGGCAGGCAGAACGCCATCAGGCCTGGGCCAGTAAGCAAGTGAAAGGCCCTCCCTCCAGCCAAACTGCCACCACCCTGCCCTTGGAGCGAGAAAAGAGGCAGGAAGAACCCATCAGGCCTGGGCATAGAAGGAGGTGAAAGGCCCTCCGTCCAGCCCAACTGCCACCACCCTGCCTTTGAAGGGATAAAAGAGGCAGGCAGAAAACCATCAGGCCTGTGCCAAGAAGGAGGTGAAAGGCCCTCCCTCCAGCCCAACTGCCACCACCCTGCCCATAGAGCGAGAAAAGAAGCAGGCAGAACGCCATCAGGCCTGGGCCAGGAAGCACGTGTAAGGCCCTTCCTCCAGCAAAACTTCCAACGCCCTACACTTGGAGCGAGAAAAGAAGCAGGCAGAACTCCATCAGGCCTGGGCCAGGAAGCACGTGAAAGGCCCTCCCTCCAGCCCCACTGCCACCACCCTGCCCTTGGAGCCAGAAAAGAGGCAGGCAGAACGACATCAGGCCTGGGCCAGGAAGCAAGTGAAAGGACCTCCCTCCAGCCCAAGTACCACCACCCTGCCCTTGGAGCCAGAAAAGAGGCAGGCAGAACGCCATCAGGCCTGGGCCAGGAAGCAGGTGAAAGGCCCTCCCCCCAGCCCAACTGCCACCACCCTGCCCTTGCAGGGAGAAAAGAGGCAGGCAGAAAACCGTCAGGCCTGGGAGAGGAAGCAGGTGAAAGGCCCGCCCTCCAGCCCCACTGCCACCACCCTGCCCTTGGAGCCAGAAAAGAGGCAGGAAGAAACCATCAGGCCTGGGCGTAGAAGCAGGTGAAAGGCCCTATCTACGGCCCAACTGCCACCACTCTGACCTTAGAGCGAGAAAAGAGGCAGGTGGAAAACCATCAGGCCTGGGCCAGGAAGCAAGTGAAAGGCTCTCCCTCCAGCCCAACGGCCACCACCCTGCCCTTGGAGCTAGAAAAGAGGCAGGAAGAACCCATCATGCCTGGGCGTAGAAGGAGGTGAAAGGCCCTCCTTCCAGCCCAACTGCCACTACCCTGCCCTTGCAGGGAGAAAAGAAGCAGGCAGAAAACTATCAGGCCTGGGCTAGGAAGCAGGTGAAAGGCCCTCCCTCCAGCCCAACTGCCACCACCCTGCCCATGGAGCGAGAAAAGTAGCAGGCAGAACGCCATCAGGCCTGGGCCAGGAAGCAAGTGTAAGGCCCTTCCTCCAGCAAAACTTCCAACGCCCTGCCCTTGGAGCGAGAAAAGAAGAAGGCAGAACTCCATCAGGCCTGGGCCAGGAAGCAAGTGAAAGGCCCTCCCTCCAGCCCCACTGCCACCACCCTGCCCTTGGAGCCAGAAAAGAGGCAGGCAGAACGACATCAGGCCTGGGCCAGGAAGCAAATGAAAGGCCCTCCCTCCAGCCCAAGTACCACCACCCTGCCCTTGGAGCCAGAAAAGAGGCAGGCAGAATGCCATCAGGCCTGCTTCAGGAAGCAGGTGAAAGGCCCTCCCTCCAGCCCAACTGCCACCACCCTGCCCTTGCAGGGAGAAAAGAGGCAGGCAAAAAACCGTCAGGCCTGGGAGAGGAAGCAGGTGAAAGGCCCCCCCTCGAGCCGAACTGCCACCACCCTGCCCTTGGAGCCAGAAAAGGGGCAGGCAGAATGCCATCAGGCCTGGGCCAGGAAGCAAGTGAAAGGCCCTCCCTCATGCCCAACTGCCACCACCCTGCCCTTGGAGCTAGAAAAGAGGCAGGAAGAAACAATCAGACCTGGGCGTAGAAGCAGGTGAAAGGCCCTCTCTACAGCCCAACTGCCACCACTCTGACCTTAGAGCGAGAAAAGAGGCAGGTGGAAAACCATCAGACCTGGGCCAGGAAGCAAGTGAAAGGCCCTCCCTCCAGCCCAACGGCCACCACCCTGCCCTTGGAGCTAGAAAAGAGGCAGGAAGAACCCATCATGCCTGGGCTCAGAAGGAGGTGAAAGGCCCTCCTTCCAGCCCAACTGCCACCACCCTGCCCTTGCAGGGAGAAAAGAAGCAGGCAGAAAACTATCAGGCCTGGGCCAGGAAGCAGGTGAAAGGTCCTCCCTCCAGCCCAACTGCCACCACCCTGCCCTTTCAGCCAGAAAAGAGGCAGGAAGAACCCATGAGGTCTGGGTGTAGAAGGAGGTGAAAGGCCCTCCTTCCAGCCCAACTGCCACCCCCCTGCCCTTGCAGGGAGAAAAGAAGCAGGCAGAAAACTATCAGGCCTGGGCTAGGAAGCAGGTGAAAGGCCCTCCCTCCAGCCCAACTGCCACCACCCTGCCCTTGCAGCCAGAAAAGAGGCAAGAAGAACCCATCAGGCCTGGGCCAGGAAGCAAGTGAAAAGGCCTTCCCTCCAGCCCAACTGCCACCACCCTGCCCTTGCAGCCAGGAAAGAGGCTGGCAGAACACCATCAGGCCTGGGAGAGGAAGCAGGTGAAAGGCCCCCCCTCGAGCCGAACTGCCACCACCCTGCCCTTGGAGCCAGAAAAGGGGCAAGGAGAACGCCATCAGGCCTGTCCAGGAAGCAAGTGAAAGGCCCTCCCTCCAGCCCAACTACCACCACCCTGCACTTGGAGCCAGAAAAGAGGCAGGCAGAATGCCATCAAGCCTGGTTCAGGAAGCAGGTGAAGGGCCCTCCCTCCAGCCCAACTGCCACCACCCTGCCCTTGCAGGGAGAAAAGGAGCAGGCAGAAAAATATCAGGCCTCAGTCAGGAAGCAGGTGAAAGGCCCTCCCTCCATCCTAACTGCCACCACCCTACCTTTGGAGCGAAAAAAGAGGCAGGAAGAACCCATCATGCCTGGGCGTAGAAGGAGGTGAAAGGCCCTCAGTCGAGCCCAACTGCCAGCACCCTGCCCTTGGATCGAGAAACGAGGCAGGTGGAACGCCACAAGGCCTGGGCCCATCATCAGGCAAAAAGCCATCCCTCCAACCCAATTGCCACTTCCCTGCCCTTGAAGGAAGAAAAGAGGCAGGCAGAACACCATCAGGCCTGGGCCCAGAAGCAGGTGAAAGGCCCTCACTCCTGTCCAACTCCCACCACCCTGCCCTTGGAGGATGAAAAGAGGCAGGCAGAACACCATCAGGCCTTGGCCAGGAAGGAAGGGAAAGCCCCTCACATCACCCCAACTCCCACCACCCTGCACTTGGAGCGAGAAATAAGACAGGCAGAACACCATCAGGCATTCGCCTGGAAGCACGTACGAGGCCAGCCCACCAGCCCACGTGAAAGGCCCTCCCTCCAGCCCCACTGCCACCACCCTGCCCTTGGAGCCAGAAAAGAGGCAGGCAGAACGACATCAGGCCTGGGCCAGGAAGCAAATGAAAGACCCTCCCTCCAGCCCAACTACCACCACCCTGCCCTTGGAGCCAGAAAAGAGGCAGGCAGAATGCCATCAGGCCTGCTTCAGGAAGCAGGTGAAAGGCCCTCCCTCCAGCCCAACTCCCACCACCCTGCCCTTGCAGGGAGAAAAGAGGCAGGCAGAAAACCGTCAGGCCTGGGAGAGGAAGCAGGTGAAAGGCCCCCCCTCGAGCCGAACTGCCACCACCCTGCCCTTGGAGCCAGAAAAGGGGCAGGCAGAACGCCATCAGGCCTGGGCCAGGAAGCAAGTGAAAGGCCCTCCCTCATGCCCAACTGCCACCACCCTGCCCTTGGAGCTAGAAAAGAGGCAGGAAGAAACAATCAGGCCTGGGCGTAGAAGCAGGTGAAAGGCCCTCTCTACAGCCCAACTGCCACCACTCTGACCTTAGAGCGAGAAAAGAGGCAGGTGGAAAACCATCAGGCCTGGGCCAGGAAGCAAGTGAAAGGCCCTCCCTCCAGCCCAACGGCCACCACCCTGCCCTTGGAGCTAGAAAAGAGGCAGGAAGAACCCATCATGCCTGGGCTCAGAAGGAGGTGAAAGGCCCTCCTTCCAGCCCAACTGCCACCACCCTGCCCTTGCAGGGAGAAAAGAAGCAGGCAGAAAACTATCAGGCCTGGGCCAGGAAGCAGGTGAAAGGTCCTCCCTCCAGCCCAACTGCCACCACCCTGCCCTTTCAGCCAGAAAAGAGGCAGGAAGAACCCATGAGGTCTGGGCGTAGAAGGAGGTGAAAGGCCCTCCTTCCAGCCCAACTGCCACCCCCCTGCCCTTGCAGGGAGAAAAGAAGCAGGCAGAAAACTATCAGGCCTGGGCTAGGAAGCAGGTGAAAGGCCCTCCCTCCAGCCCAACTGCCACCACCCTGCCCTTGCAACCAGAAAAGAGGCAAGAAGAACCCATCAGGCCTGGGCCAGGAAGCAAGTGAAAAGGCCTTCCCTCCAGCCCAACTGCCACCACCCTGCCCTTGCAGCCAGGAAAGAGGCAGGCAGAACACCATCAGGCCTGGGAGAGGAAGCAGGTGAAAGGCCCCCCCTCGAGCCGAACTGCCACCACCCTGCCCTTGGAGCCAGAAAAGGGGCAAGGAGAACGCCATCAGGCCTGTCCAGGAAGCAAGTGAAAGGCCCTCCCTCCAGCCCAACTACCACCACCCTGCCCTTGGAGCCAGAAAAGAGGCAGGCAGAATGCCATCAAGCCTGGTTCAGGAAGCAGGTGAAGGGCCCTCCCTCCAGCCCAACTGCCACCACCCTGCCCTTGCAGGGAGAAAAGGAGCAGGCAGAAAAATATCAGGCCTCAGTCAGGAAGCAGGTGAAAGGCCCTCCCTCCATCCTAACTGCCACCACCCTGCCTTTGGAGCGAAAAAAGAGGCAGGAAGAACCCATCATGCCTGGGCGTAGAAGGAGGTGAAAGGCCCTCAGTCGAGCCCAACTGCCAGCACCCTGCCCTTGGATCGAGAAACGAGGCAGGTGGAACGCCACAAGGCCTGGGCCCATCATCAGGCAAAAAGCCATCCCTCCAACCCAATTGCCACTTCCCTGCCCTTGAAGGAAGAAAAGAGGCAGGCAGAACACCATCAGGCCTGGGCCCAGAAGCAGGTGAAAGGCCCTCACTCCTGTCCAACTCCCACCACCCTGCCCTTGGAGGATGAAAAGAGGCAGGCAGAACACCATCAGGCCTTGGCCAGGAAGGAAGGGAAAGCCCCTCACATCACCCCAACTCCCACCACCCTGCACTTGGAGCGAGAAATAAGACAGGCAGAACACCATCAGGCATTCGCCTGGAAGCACGTACGAGGCCAGCCCGCCAGCCCACGTGAAAGGCCCTCCCTCCAGCCCCACTGCCACCACCCTGCCCTTGGAGCCAGAAAAGAGGCAGGCAGAACGACATCAGGCCTGGGCCAGGAAGCAAATGAAAGACCCTCCCTCCAGCCCAACTACCACCACCCTGCCCTTGGAGCCAGAAAATAGGCAGGCAGAATGCCATCAGGCCTGCTTCAGGAAGCAGGTGAAAGGCCCTCCCTCCAGCCCAACTGCCACCACCCTGCCCTTGCAGGGAGAAAAGAGGCAGGCAGAAAACCGTCAGGCCTGGGAGAGGAAGCAGGTGAAAGGCCCCCCCTCGAGCCGAACTGCCACCACCCTGCCCTTGGAGCCAGAAAAGGGGCAGGCAGAACGCCATCAGGCCTGGGCCAGGAAGCAAGTGTAAGGCCCTTCCTCCAGCAAAACTTCCAACGCCCTGCCCTTGGAGCGAGAAAAGAAGAAGGCAGAACTCCATCAGGCCTGGGCCAGGAAGCAAGTGAAAGGCCCTCCCTCCAGCCCCACTGCCACCACCCTGCCCTTGGAGCCAGAAAAGAGGCAGGCAGAACGACATCAGGCCTGGGCCAGGAAGCAAATGAAAGGCCCTCCCTCCAGCCCAAGTACCACCACCCTGCCCTTGGAGCCAGAAAAGAGGCAGGCAGAATGCCATCAGGCCTGCTTCAGGAAGCAGGTGAAAGGCCCTCCCTCCAGCCCAACTGCCACCACCCTGCCCTTGCAGGGAGAAAAGAGGCAGGCAAAAAACCGTCAGGCCTGGGAGAGGAAGCAGGTGAAAGGCCCCCCCTCGAGCCGAACTGCCACCACCCTGCCCTTGGAGCCAGAAAAGGGGCAGGCAGAATGCCATCAGGCCTGGGCCAGGAAGCAAGTGAAAGGCCCTCCCTCATGCCCAACTGCCACCACCCTGCCCTTGGAGCTAGAAAAGAGGCAGGAAGAAACAATCAGACCTGGGCGTAGAAGCAGGTGAAAGGCCCTCTCTACAGCCCAACTGCCACCACTCTGACCTTAGAGCGAGAAAAGAGGCAGGTGGAAAACCATCAGACCTGGGCCAGGAAGCAAGTGAAAGGCCCTCCCTCCAGCCCAACGGCCACCACCCTGCCCTTGGAGCTAGAAAAGAGGCAGGAAGAACCCATCATGCCTGGGCTCAGAAGGAGGTGAAAGGCCCTCCTTCCAGCCCAACTGCCACCACCCTGCCCTTGCAGGGAGAAAAGAAGCAGGCAGAAAACTATCAGGCCTGGGCCAGGAAGCAGGTGAAAGGTCCTCCCTCCAGCCCAACTGCCACCACCCTGCCCTTTCAGGCAGAAAAGAGGCAGGAAGAACCCATGAGGTCTGGGTGTAGAAGGAGGTGAAAGGCCCTCCTTCCAGCCCAACTGCCACCCCCCTGCCCTTGCAGGGAGAAAAGAAGCAGGCAGAAAACTATCAGGCCTGGGCTAGGAAGCAGGTGAAAGGCCCTCCCTCCAGCCCAACTGCCACCACCCTGCCCTTGCAGCCAGAAAAGAGGCAAGAAGAACCCATCAGGCCTGGGCCAGGAAGCAAGTGAAAAGGCCTTCCCTCCAGCCCAACTGCCACCACCCTGCCCTTGCAGCCAGGAAAGAGGCTGGCAGAACACCATCAGGCCTGGGAGAGGAAGCAGGTGAAAGGCCCCCCCTCGAGCCGAACTGCCACCACCCTGCCCTTGGAGCCAGAAAAGGGGCAAGGAGAACGCCATCAGGCCTGTCCAGGAAGCAAGTGAAAGGCCCTCCCTCCAGCCCAACTACCACCACCCTGCAGTTGGAGCCAGAAAAGAGGCAGGC
Source organism: Gambelia wislizenii (assembly GCA_030847615.1). NCBI lineage: Eukaryota > Metazoa > Chordata > Lepidosauria > Squamata > Crotaphytidae > Gambelia > Gambelia wislizenii. The sequence goes on along the minus strand of JAUMIR010000013.1, from coordinate 11,392,012 downwards.
AGAATGCCATCAAGCCTGGTTCAGGAAGCAGGTGAAGGGCCCTCCCTCCAGCCCAACTGCCACCACCCTGCCCTTGCAGGGAGAAAAGGAGCAGGCAGAAAAATATCAGGCCTCAGTCAGGAAGCAGGTGAAAGGCCCTCCCTCCATCCTAACTGCCACCACCCTACCTTTGGAGCGAAAAAAGAGGCAGGAAGAACCCATCATGCCTGGGCGTAGAAGGAGGTGAAAGGCCCTCAGTCGAGCCCAACTGCCAGCACCCTGCCCTTGGATCGAGAAACGAGGCAGGTGGAACGCCACAAGGCCTGGGCCCATCATCAGGCAAAAAGCCATCCCTCCAACCCAATTGCCACTTCCCTGCCCTTGAAGGAAGAAAAGAGGCAGGCAGAACACCATCAGGCCTGGGCCCAGAAGCAGGTGAAAGGCCCTCACTCCTGTCCAACTCCCACCACCCTGCCCTTGGAGGATGAAAAGAGGCAGGCAGAACACCATCAGGCCTTGGCCAGGAAGGAAGGGAAAGCCCCTCACATCACCCCAACTCCCACCACCCTGCACTTGGAGCGAGAAATAAGACAGGCAGAACACCATCAGGCATTCGCCTGGAAGCACGTACGAGGCCAGCCCACCAGCCCACGTGAAAGGCCCTCCCTCCAGCCCCACTGCCACCACCCTGCCCTTGGAGCCAGAAAAGAGGCAGGCAGAACGACATCAGGCCTGGGCCAGGAAGCAAATGAAAGACCCTCCCTCCAGCCCAACTACCACCACCCTGCCCTTGGAGCCAGAAAAGAGGCAGGCAGAATGCCATCAGGCCTGCTTCAGGAAGCAGGTGAAAGGCCCTCCCTCCAGCCCAACTGCCACCACCCTGCCCTTGCAGGGAGAAAAGAGGCAGGCAAAAAACCGTCAGGCCTGGGAGAGGAAGCAGGTGAAAGGCCCCCCCTCGAGCCGAACTGCCACCACCCTGCCCTTGGAGCCAGAAAAGGGGCAGGCAGAATGCCATCAGGCCTGGGCCAGGAAGCAAGTGAAAGGCCCTCCCTCATGCCCAACTGCCACCACCCTGCCCTTGGAGCTAGAAAAGAGGCAGGAAGAAACAATCAGACCTGGGCGTAGAAGCAGGTGAAAGGCCCTCTCTACAGCCCAACTGCCACCACTCTGACCTTAGAGCGAGAAAAGAGGCAGGTGGAAAACCATCAGACCTGGGCCAGGAAGCAAGTGAAAGGCCCTCCCTCCAGCCCAACGGCCACCACCCTGCCCTTGGAGCTAGAAAAGAGGCAGGAAGAACCCATCATGCCTGGGCTCAGAAGGAGGTGAAAGGCCCTCCTTCCAGCCCAACTGCCACCACCCTGCCCTTGCAGGGAGAAAAGAAGCAGGCAGAAAACTATCAGGCCTGGGCCAGGAAGCAGGTGAAAGGTCCTCCCTCCAGCCCAACTGCCACCACCCTGCCCTTTCAGCCAGAAAAGAGGCAGGAAGAACCCATGAGGTCTGGGTGTAGAAGGAGGTGAAAGGCCCTCCTTCCAGCCCAACTGCCACCCCCCTGCCCTTGCAGGGAGAAAAGAAGCAGGCAGAAAACTATCAGGCCTGGGCTAGGAAGCAGGTGAAAGGCCCTCCCTCCAGCCCAACTGCCACCACCCTGCCCTTGCAGCCAGAAAAGAGGCAAGAAGAACCCATCAGGCCTGGGCCAGGAAGCAAGTGAAAAGGCCTTCCCTCCAGCCCAACTGCCACCACCCTGCCCTTGCAGCTAGGAAAGAGGCTGGCAGAACACCATCAGGCCTGGGAGAGGAAGCAGGTGAAAGGCCCCCCCTCGAGCCGAACTGCCACCACCCTGCCCTTGGAGCCAGAAAAGGGGCAAGGAGAACGCCATCAGGCCTGTCCAGGAAGCAAGTGAAAGGCCCTCCCTCCAGCCCAACTACCACCACCCTGCACTTGGAGCCAGAAAAGAGGCAGGCAGAATGCCATCAAGCCTGGTTCAGGAAGCAGGTGAAGGGCCCTCCCTCCAGCCCAACTGCCACCACCCTGCCCTTGCAGGGAGAAAAGGAGCAGGCAGAAAAATATCAGGCCTCAGTCAGGAAGCAGGTGAAAGGCCCTCCCTCCATCCTAACTGCCACCACCCTACCTTTGGAGCGAAAAAAGAGGCAGGAAGAACCCATCATGCCTGGGCGTAGAAGGAGGTGAAAGGCCCTCAGTCGAGCCCAACTGCCAGCACCCTGCCCTTGGATCGAGAAACGAGGCAGGTGGAACGCCACAAGGCCTGGGCCCATCATCAGGCAAAAAGCCATCCCTCCAACCCAATTGCCACTTCCCTGCCCTTGAAGGAAGAAAAGAGGCAGGCAGAACACCATCAGGCCTGGGCCCAGAAGCAGGTGAAAGGCCCTCACTCCTGTCCAACTCCCACCACCCTGCCCTTGGAGGATGAAAAGAGGCAGGCAGAACACCATCAGGCCTTGGCCAGGAAGGAAGGGAAAGCCCCTCACATCACCCCAACTCCCACCACCCTGCACTTGGAGCGAGAAATAAGACAGGCAGAACACCATCAGGCATTCGCCTGGAAGCACGTACGAGGCCAGCCCACCAGCCCACGTGAAAGGCCCTCCCTCCAGCCCCACTGCCACCACCCTGCCCTTGGAGCCAGAAAAGAGGCAGGCAGAACGACATCAGGCCTGGGCCAGGAAGCAAATGAAAGACCCTCCCTCCAGCCCAACTACCACCACCCTGCCCTTGGAGCCAGAAAAGAGGCAGGCAGAATGCCATCAGGCCTGCTTCAGGAAGCAGGTGAAAGGCCCTCCCTCCAGCCCAACTCCCACCACCCTGCCCTTGCAGGGAGAAAAGAGGCAGGCAGAAAACCGTCAGGCCTGGGAGAGGAAGCAGGTGAAAGGCCCCCCCTCGAGCCGAACTGCCACCACCCTGCCCTTGGAGCCAGAAAAGGGGCAGGCAGAACGCCATCAGGCCTGGGCCAGGAAGCAAGTGAAAGGCCCTCCCTCATGCCCAACTGCCACCACCCTGCCCTTGGAGCTAGAAAAGAGGCAGGAAGAAACAATCAGGCCTGGGCGTAGAAGCAGGTGAAATGCCCTCTCTACAGCCCAACTGCCACCACTCTGACCTTAGAGCGAGAAAAGAGGCAGGTGGAAAACCATCAGGCCTGGGCCAGGAAGCAAGTGAAAGGCCCTCCCTCCAGCCCAACGGCCACCACCCTGCCCTTGGAGCTAGAAAAGAGGCAGGAAGAACCCATCATGCCTGGGCTCAGAAGGAGGTGAAAGGCCCTCCTTCCAGCCCAACTGCCACCACCCTGCCCTTGCAGGGAGAAAAGAAGCAGGCAGAAAACTATCAGGCCTGGGCCAGGAAGCAGGTGAAAGGCCCTCCCTCCAGCCCCACTGCCACCACCCTGCCCTTGGAGCCAGAAAAGAGGCAGGAAGAACACATCAGGTCTGGGCGTAGAAGGAGGTGAAAGGCCCTCCTTCCAGCCCAACTGCCACCACCCTGTCCTTGCAGGGAGAAAAGAAGCAGGCAGAAAACTATCAAGCCTGGGCCAGGAAGCAGGTGAAAGGCCCTCCCTCCAGCCCAACTGCCACCACCCTGCCCTTGGAGCGAGAAAAGAGGCAGGCAGAACACCATCTGGCCTGGGCCAGGAAGCAGGTGAAAGGCCCTCCCTCCAGCCCAACTACCACCACCCTGCCCTTGGAGCTAGAAAAGAGGCAGGCAGAACACCATCAGGCCTGGGCCAGGAAGCAGGTGAAAGGCCCTCCCCCCAGCCCAACTGCCACCACCCTGCCCTTGCAGGGAGAAAAGAGGCAGGCAGAAAACCGTCAGGCCTGGGAGAGGAAGCAGGTGAAAGGCCCTCCCTCCAGCCCCACTGTCACCACCCTGCCCTTGGAGCCAGAAAAGAGGCAGGCAGAACGCCATCAGGCCTGGGCCAGGAAGCAAGTGAAAGGCCCTCCCTCCAACCCAACTGCCACCACCCTTCCCTTGGAGCCAGAAAAGAGGCAGGAAGAAACCATCAGGCCTGGGCGTAGAAGCAGGTGAAAGGCCCTCTCTATGGCCCAACTGCCACCACTCTGACCTTAGAGCGAGAAAAGAGGCAGGTGGAAAACCATCAGGCCTGGGCCAGGAAGCAAATGAAAGGCCCTCCCTCCAGCCCAACGGCCACCACCCTGCCCTTGGAGCTACAAAAGAGGCAGGAAGAACCCATCAGGCCTGGGAGTAGAAGGAGGTGAAAGGCCCTCCTTCCAGCCCAACTGCCACCACCCTGCCCTTGGAGCCAGAAAAGAGGCAGGCAGAATGCCATCAGGCCTGCTTCAGGAAGCAGGTGAAAGGCCCTCCCTCCAGCCCAACTGCCACCACCCTGCCCTTGCAGGGAGAAAAGAAGCAGGCAGAAAACTATCAGGCCTGCGCTTGGAAGCAGGTGAAAGGCCCTCGCTCCAGCCCAACTGCCACCACCCTGCCCTTGGAGCGAGAAAAGAACCAGGCAGAACGCCATAAGGCCTAGGCCAGGAACAAGTGAAAGGCCCTCCCTCTAGCTGAACTACCAACACCCTGCCCGTTGATCAAGAAAAGAGGCAGGCAGAACGCCATCAGCCCTGAGACCAGAAGCAAGTGAATGGCCCTCCCTCCAGTCACACCGCCACTACCCTGCCCTTGAAGCGAGAAAAGAGGCAGGCAGAACGCCATCAGGCCTGGGGCAGGAAGCAAGTGAAAGGCCTTCTGTACAGCCCAACTGCCACAACTCTACCCATAGAGCGAGAAAAGAGGCAGGTGGAAAACCGTCAGGCCTGGGCCAGGAAGCAAGTCTAAGGCCCTTCCTCCAGCAAAACTTCCAACGCCCTGCCCTTGGAGCAAGAAAAGAAGCAGGAAGAACTCCATCAGGCCTGGGTGAGGAAGCAAGTGAAAGGCCCTCCCTCCAGCCCCACTGCCACCACCCTGCCCTTGGAGCCAGAAAAGAGGCAGGCAGAACGACATCAGGCCTGGGCCAGGAAGCAAATGAAAGGCCCTCCCTCCAGCCCAAGTACCACCACCCTGCCCTTGGAGCCAGAAAAGAGGCAGGGAGAATGCCATCAGGCCTGCTTCAGGAAGCAGGTGAAAGGCCCTCCCTCCAGCCCAACTGCCACCACCCTGCCCTTGCAGGGAGAAAAGAGGCAGGCAGAAAACCGTCAGGCCTGGGAGAGGAAGCAGGTGAAAGGCCCCCCCTCGAGCCGAACTGCCACCACCCTGCCCTTGGAGCAAGAAAAGGGGCAGGCAGAATGCCATCAGGCCTGGGCCAGGAAGCAAGTGAAAGGCCCTCCCTCATGCCCAACTGCCACCACCCTGCCCTTGGAGCTAGAAAAGAGGCAGGAAGAAACAATCAGGCCTGGGCGTAGAAGCAGGTGAAAGGCCCTCTCTACAGCCCAACTGCCACCACTCTGACCTTAGAGCGAGAAAAGAGGCAGGTGGAAAACCATCAGACCTGGGCCAGGAAGCAAGTGAAAGGCCCTCCCTCCAGCCCAACGGCCACCACCCTGCCCTTGGAGCTAGAAAAGAGGCAGGAAGAACCCATCATGCCTGGGCTCAGAAGGAGGTGAAAGGCCCTCCTTCCAGCCCAACTGCCACCACCCTGCCCTTGCAGGGAGAAAAGAAGCAGGAAGAAAACTATCAGGCCTGGGCCAGGAAGCAGGTGAAAGGTCCTCCCTCCAGCCCAACTGCCACCACCCTGCCCTTTCAGCCAGAAAAGAGGCAGGAAGAACCCATGAGGTCTGGGCGTAGAAGGAGGTGAAAGGCCCTCCTTCCAGCCCAACTGCCACCCCCCTGCCCTTGCAGGGAGAAAAGAAGCAGGCAGAAAACTATCAGGCCTGGGCTAGGAAGCAGGTGAAAGGCCCTCCCTCCAGCCCAACTGCCACCACCCTGCCCTTGCAGCCAGAAAAGAGGCAAGAAGAACCCATCAGGCCTGGGCCAGGAAGCAAGTGAAAAGGCCTTCCCTCCAGCCCAACTGCCACCACCCTGCCCTTGCAGCCAGGAAAGAGGCAGGCAGAACACCATCAGGCCTGGGAGAGGAAGCAGGTGAAAGGCCCCCCCTCGAGCCGAACTGCCACCACCCTGCCCTTGGAGCCAGAAAAGGGGCAAGGAGAACGCCATCAGGCCTGTCCAGGAAGCAAGTGAAAGGCCCTCCCTCCAGCCCAACTACCACCACCCTGCACTTGGAGCCAGAAAAGAGGCAGGCAGAATGCCATCAAGCCTGGTTCAGGAAGCAGGTGAAGGGCCCTCCCTCCAGCCCAACTGCCACCACCCTGCCCTTGCAGGGAGAAAAGGAGCAGGCAGAAAAATATCAGGCCTCAGTCAGGAAGCAGGTGAAAGGCCCTCCCTCCATCCTAACTGCCACCACCCTACCTTTGGAGCGAAAAAAGAGGCAGGAAGAACCCATCATGCCTGGGCGTAGAAGGAGGTGAAAGGCCCTCAGTCGAGCCCAACTGCCAGCACCCTGCCCTTGGATCGAGAAACGAGGCAGGTGGAACGCCACAAGGCCTGGGCCCATCATCAGGCAAAAAGCCATCCCTCCAACCCAATTGCCACTTCCCTGCCCTTGAAGGAAGAAAAGAGGCAGGCAGAACACCATCAGGCCTGGGCCCAGAAGCAGGTGAAAGGCCCTCACTCCTGTCCAACTCCCACCACCCTGCCCTTGGAGGATGAAAAGAGGCAGGCAGAACACCATCAGGCCTTGGCCAGGAAGGAAGGGAAAGCCCCTCACATCACCCCAACTCCCACCACCCTGCACTTGGAGCGAGAAATAAGACAGGCAGAACACCATCAGGCATTCGCCTGGAAGCACGTACGAGGCCAGCCCACCAGCCCACGTGAAAGGCCCTCCCTCCAGCCCCACTGCCACCACCCTGCCCTTGGAGCCAGAAAAGAGGCAGGCAGAACGACATCAGGCCTGGGCCAGGAAGCAAATGAAAGACCCTCCCTCCAGCCCAACTACCACCACCCTGCCCTTGGAGCCAGAAAAGAGGCAGGCAGAATGCCATCAGGCCTGCTTCAGGAAGCAGGTGAAAGGCCCTCCCTCCAGCCCAACTCCCACCACCCTGCCCTTGCAGGGAGAAAAGAGGCAGGCAGAAAACCGTCAGGCCTGGGAGAGGAAGCAGGTGAAAGGCCCCCCCTCGAGCCGAACTGCCACCACCCTGCCCTTGGAGCCAGAAAAGGGGCAGGCAGAACGCCATCAGGCCTGGGCCAGGAAGCAAGTGAAAGGCCCTCCCTCATGCCCAACTGCCACCACCCTGCCCTTGGAGCTAGAAAAGAGGCAGGAAGAAACAATCAGGCCTGGGCGTAGAAGCAGGTGAAATGCCCTCTCTACAGCCCAACTGCCACCACTCTGACCTTAGAGCGAGAAAAGAGGCAGGTGGAAAACCATCAGGCCTGGGCCAGGAAGCAAGTGAAAGGCCCTCCCTCCAGCCCAATGGCCACCACCCTGCCCTTGGAGCTAGAAAAGAGGCAGGAAGAACCCATCATGCCTGGGCTCAGAAGGAGGTGAAAGGCCCTCCTTCCAGCCCAACTGCCACCACCCTGCCCTTGCAGGGAGAAAAGAAGCAGGCAGAAAACTATCAGGCCTGGGCCAGGAAGCAGGTGAAAGGTCCTCCCTCCAGCCCAACTGCCACCACCCTGCCCTTTCAGCCAGAAAAGAGGCAGGAAGAACCCATGAGGTCTGGGCGTAGAAGGAGGTGAAAGGCCCTCTTTCCAGCCCAACTGCCACCCCCCTGCCCTTGCAGGGAGAAAAGAAGCAGGCAGAAAACTATCAGGCCTGGGCTAGGAAGCAGGTGAAAGGCCCTCCCTCCAGCCCAACTGCCACCACCCTGCCCTTGCAGCCAGAAAAGAGGCAAGAAGAACCCATCAGGCCTGGGCCAGGAAGCAAGTGAAAAGGCCTTCCCTCCAGCCCAACTGCCACCACCCTGCCCTTGCAGCCAGGAAAGAGGCAGGCAGAACACCATCAGGCCTGGGAGAGGAAGCAGGTGAAAGGCCCCCCCTCGAGCCGAACTGCCACCACCCTGCCCTTGGAGCCAGAAAAGGGGCAAGGAGAACGCCATCAGGCCTGTCCAGGAAGCAAGTGAAAGGCCCTCCCTCCAGCCCAACTACCACCACCCTGCACTTGGAGCCAGAAAAGAGGCAGGCAGAATGCCATCAAGCCTGGTTCAGGAAGCAGGTGAAGGGCCCTCCCTCCAGCCCAACGGCCACCACCCTGCCCTTGCAGGGAGAAAAGGAGCAGGCAGAAAAATATCAGGCCTCAGTCAGGAAGCAGGTGAAAGGCCCTCCCTCCATCCTAACTGCCACCACCCTGCCTTTGGAGCGAAAAAAGAGGCAGGAAGAACCCATCATGCCTGGGCGTAGAAGGAGGTGAAAGGCCCTCAGTCGAGCCCAACTGCCAGCACCCTGCCCTTGGATCGAGAAACGAGGCAGGTGGAACGCCACAAGGCCTGGGCCCATCATCAGGCAAAAAGCCATCCCTCCAACCCAATTGCCACTTCCCTGCCCTTGAAGGAAGAAAAGAGGCAGGCAGAACACCATCAGGCCTGGGCCCAGAAGCAGGTGAAAGGCCCTCACTCCTGTCCAAGTCCCACCACCCTGCCCTTGGAGGATGAAAAGAGGCAGGCAGAACACCATCAGGCCTTGGCCAGGAAGGAAGGGAAAGCCCCTCACATCACCCCAACTCCCACCACCCTGCACTTGGAGCGAGAAATAAGACAGGCAGAACACCATCAGGCATTCGCCTGGAAGCACGTACGAGGCCAGCCCACCACCCACGTGAAAGGCCCTCCCTCCAGCCCCACTGCCACCACCCTGCCCTTGGAGCCAGAAAAGAGGCAGGCAGAACGACATCAGGCCTGGGCCAGGAAGCAAATGAAAGACCCTCCCTCCAGCCCAACTACCACCACCCTGCCCTTGGAGCCAGAAAAGAGGCAGGCAGAATGCCATCAGGCCTGCTTCAGGAAGCAGGTGAAAGGCCCTCCCTCCAGCCCAACTGCCACCACCCTGCCCTTGCAGGGAGAAAAGAGGCAGGCAGAAAACCGTCAGGCCTGGGAGAGGAAGCAGGTGAAAGGCCCCCCCTCGAGCCGAACTGCCACCACCCTGCCCTTGGAGCCAGAAAAGGGGCAGGCAGAACGCCATCAGGCCTGGGCCAGGAAGCAAGTGAAAGGCCCTCCCTCATGCCCAACTGCCACCACCCTGCCCTTGGAGCTAGAAAAGAGGCAGGAAGAAACAATCAGGCCTGGGCGTAGAAGCAGGTGAAATGCCCTCTCTACAGCCCAACTGCCACCACTCTGACCTTAGAGCGAGAAAAGAGGCAGGTGGAAAACCATCAGGCCTGGGCCAGGAAGCAAGTGAAAGGCCCTCCCTCCAGCCCAACGGCCACCACCCTGCCCTTGGAGCTAGAAAAGAGGCAGGAAGAACCCATCATGCCTGGGCTCAGAAGGAGGTGAAAGGCCCTCCTTCCAGCCCAACTGCCACCACCCTGCCCTTGCAGGGAGAAAAGAAGCAGGCAGAAAACTATCAGGCCTGGGCCAGGAAGCAGGTGAAAGGCCCTCCCTCCAGCCCCACTGCCACCACCCTGCCCTTGGAGCCAGAAAAGAGGCAGGAAGAACCCATCAGGTCTGGGCGTAGAAGGAGGTGAAAGGCCCTCCTTCCAGCCCAACTGCCACCCCCCTGCCCTTGCAGGGAGAAAAGAAGCAGGCAGAAAACTATCAAGCCTGGGCCAGGAAGCAGGTGAAAGGCCCACCCTCCAGCCCAACTGCCACCACCCTGCCCTTGGAGCGAGAAAAGAGGCAGGCAGAACGCCATCAGGCCTGGGCCAGGAAGCAAGTGAAAAGGCCTTCCCTCCAGCCCAACTGCCACCACCCTGCCCTTGCAGCCAGGAAAGAGGCAGGCAGAACACCATCAGGCCTGGGCCAGTAAGCAACTGAAAGGACCTCCCTCCAGCCCAACTGCCACCACCCTGGTCTTCCAGCCAGAAAAGAGGCAAGGAGAACGCCATCAGGCCTGTCCAGGAAGCAAGTGAAAGGCCCTCCCTCCAGCCCAACTACCACCACCCTGCACTTGGAGCCAGAAAAGGGGCAGGCAGAATGCCATCAAGCCTGGTTCAGGAAGCAGGTGAAGGGCCCTCCCTCCAGCCCAACTGCCACCACGCTGCCCTTGCAGGGAGAAAATAGGCAGGCAGAAAACCATCAGGCCTGGTCTAGGAAGCAAGTGAAAGGTGCTCCCTCAAGCCAAACTGCCACAACTCTGCCCTTGGAGCGAGAAAATAGGTAGGCAGAAATCCATGAGGGCTGGGCCCCGAAGCACGTACAAGGCCAGCTCTCCAGCCCTACTGCCAACACCCTGCCCTTGGACCGAGAAAAGAGGTAGGCAGAAATCCATACGGCCTGGGCTCCGAAGCACATACAAGGCCATCCCTCTAGCCCAACTGCCAGAGCCCTGCCCTTGGACCAAGAAAGAGACAGGTAGAACGCCATCAATCCTTGGGGTAGAAGCAGGTGAAAGGTGCTCCCTCCAGCCCAACTGCCACTACCCTGCCATTGGAGAGAGTAAAGAGGCAGGCAGGACGCCATCAGGCCTGGTCGAGGAAGCAGGTGAAAGGCCCTCCCACCACCCCAACTCCGACCACACTGCCCTTTGAAGGAGGAAAGAGGAAGGAAGAACGCCATCAGGCCTGGGCCTGGAAACAGGTGAAAAGCCCTCCCTGCAGCCCAACTGCTACCGCCCTGCAGTTGGAGGGAGAAAAGAATCAGGCAGAACGCCATCAGGCCTGGGCCCAAAAGTAGGTGAAACGCTTTCCCTCTAGCCCAACTGCCAGAGCCCTGCCCTTGGAGTGAGAAAAGAAGCACACAGAATGCCATCAGGCCTGGGCCCAGAAGCAGGTGAAAGGCCCTCCCTCTTTCCTAACTGCAACCACCCTGCCCTTGCATGAAGAAAAGAGGCAGGCAGAACACCATCAGGCCTGGGCAAGGAAGGAGGTGAAAGGCCCACCCTCTAACCCAACTGCCACCACCCTGCCACTAGAGCGAGAAAACAGGCAGGCAGAAAGACATCAGGCCTAGGCCAGGAAGCAGGTGAAGGGCCCTCCCTCCAGCCCAACTGCCACCGCCCTGCTCTGGGAGGAAGAATAGAGGCAGGCAGAATGCCATCAGGCCTTGACCAGGAAGCAAGTGAATGATGCTCCTTCCAGCCCAACTGCCACCACCCTGCCCTTGGAGCCAGAAAAGGGGCAGGCAGAACGCCAGAACGCTTGGGCCAGGAAGCAGGTGAGAGACCCTCCCTCCAGCTCAACTTTCACCGCCCTGCCCTTCGTGGGAGAAAAGAAGCAGGCAGAACGCCATAAGGCGTAGGCCAGGAAGCAAGAGAAAGGCCCTCCCTCCAGCAAAACTACGACCACGCTGCTCTTGCAGGGAGAAAAGTGGCAGGCAGAAAACCATAAGGCCTAGGCCAGGAAGCAGGTGAAAGGCCCTCCCTCCAGCTCAACTTAGACCACCCTGCCCTTGGAGGGAGAAAAGAGGCAAGCAGAAGGCCAGAAGGCCTGGGCCAGGAAGCAGGTGAAAGGCCCTCCCTCAATCCCAACTGCCACCACCCTGCCCTTGGACGGAGAAAAGAGGCAGGCAGAACGCCAGAAGGTCTGGGCCAGGAAGCAAGTGAAACACCCTCCCTCCAGCTCAAATTAAACCGCCCTGCCCTTGGTGGGACAAAAGAGGCCGACAGAACACCATTAGGCCTGGGCCCAGAAGCAGGTGAAAGGCCATCCCTCCAACCCAACTGCTACCATCCTGACCTTGCAAGAAGAAAAGAGGCAGGTAGGACTCTATCAGGCCTGTGCCAGGAACAAAGTGAAAGGACCTCCCTCCAGTCCAACTCTCAACACCCTGCCCTTGGACGGAAAAAAGGGGCAGACAGGACGCCATAAGGCCTGGGCCAGGAAGCAGGTTAAAGTCCCACTTTCCACCCTAACTTTCATCGCCCTGCCCTTGTAGAGAGAAAAGAAGCAAGCAGAATGCCATAAGGCCTGGGCCAGGAAGCAGGTGAAAGGCCCTCCCTCCAGCCCAACTGCCACCGCCCTGCCACTAGAGTGAGAAAAGAGGCAGGCAGAAAGACATCAGGCCTAGGCCAGGAAGCAGGTAAAAGGCCCTCCATCCAGCCCAACTACCACCTCCCTGCCCTTGGAGGAACAAAAGAGGCAAGCAGAACGCCAGAAGGTCTGGGCCAGGAAGCAAGTGAAAGACCCTGCCTCCAGCTCCAATTAAACCGCCCTGCCCTTGGTGGGAGAAAAGAGGCAGGCAGAACACCATCAGGCCTGGGCCCTGAAGCAGGTAAAAGGCTCTCCCTCCAACCCAATTGCTACCACCCTGCCCTTGCATGGAGAAAAGGGGCAGACAGGACGCTATAAGGCCTGGGCCAGGAAGCAGGTGAAAGTCCCACTTTCCACCCTAACTGTCATCGCCCTGCCCTTGGAGGTAGAAAAGAAGCAGGCAGAACGCCATAAGGCCTCGGCCAGGAAGCAGGTGAAAGGCTCTCCACCCTGCCCAACTGCTACCACCCTGCCCTTGCAGGGAGAATAGAAGGACGCAGAATGCTATAACTCTGTTGGCTGTTGGGCTGGACTGTGGGCCTAGGCCAGGAAGCAAGTGAAAGGCCCTCCCTCCAGCTCAACTTAGACCACCCTGCCCTTGGAGGGAGAAAAGAGGCAAGCGGAATGCTATAGGTCCTGGGCCAGGAAGCAGGTGAAAGACCTGCCCTCCAGCCCAACTGCCACCGCCCTGCACTTGCAGGGAGGAAAGAGGAAGGAAGAAAGCCATCAGTCCTGGGTTATGTAGGAGGTGAAAGGCCCTCCCTCCAGCCCAACTGCAAGCACCCTGCCTTGGAGCAATTAAAGAGGCAGGCAGAACACCATCAGAACTGGGCCAGGAAGCAGGTAAAAGGCCCTCCCTCAAGCCAAAGTGCCACCACCCAGCCACTAGAGTGAGAAAAGAGGCAAGTAGAAAACCATGAGGCCTTGGCCAGGAAGCAGGTGAAAGGCCCTCAGTCCAGCCCAACTGCCACCGCCCTGCTCTGGGAGGAAGAAAAGAGGCAGGCAGAATGCCATCAGGCCTTGACCAGGAAGCAAGTGAAAGATGCTCCTTCCAGCCCAACTGCCACTACCCTGCCCTTAGAGCCAGAAAAGGGGCAGGCAGAACGCCAGAAGGCTTGGGCCAGGAAGCAGGTGAGAGACCCTCCCTCCAGCTCAACTTTCACCACCCTGCCCTTGGTGGGAGAAAAGAAGCAGGCAGAACGCCATAAGGTGTAGGCCAGGAAGCAAGCGAAAGACCCTCCCTCCAGCAAAACTAAGACCCCCCTGCCCTTGCAGGGAGAAAAGAGGCAGGCAGAAAACCATAAGGCCTAGGCCAGGAAGCAGGTGAAAGGCCCTCCCTCCAGCTCAACTTAGACCACCCTGCCCTTGGAGGGAGAAAAGAGGCTGGCAGAATGCCAGATGGTCTGGGACAGGAAGCACCTGCTTCCTGGCCCAAGCCTTCTGGCGTTCTGCCTGTCCCTTTTCTGGCTCCAAGGGCAGGGTAGTGGCTGTTGGGCTGGACTGTGGGCCTAGGCCAGGAAGCAAGTGAAAGGCCCTCCCTCCAGCTCAACTTAGACCACCCTGCCCTTGGAGGGAGAAAAGAGGCAAGCGGAATGCTATAGGTCCTGGGCCAGGAAGCAGGTGAAAGACCTGCCCTCCAGCCCAACTGCCACCACCCTGCACTTGCAGGGAGGAAAGAGGGAGGAAGAAAGCCATCAGTCCTGGGTCAGGAAAGAGGTGAAAGGCCCTCCCTCCAGCCCAACTGCAAGCACCCTGCCTTGGAGCAATTAAAGAGGCAGGCAGAACACCATCAGGCCTGGGCCAGGAAGTAGGTAAAAGGCTCTCCCTAAAGCCAAAGTGCCATCGCCCTACCACTGGAGCGAGAAAAGAGGTAAGTAGAAAACTATGAGGCCTTGACCAGGAAGCAGGTGAAAGACCCTCCGTCCAGCTCAACTTACACCACCCTGCCCATGGAGGGAGAAAAGAGGCAAGGAGAATGCCAGAAGGCCTGGTCCAGTAAGCACGTGAAAAGACCTCCCTGCAGCGCAACTTCCACCACTCTGCCACTGGAGTGAGAAAAGAGCCAGGCAGAACGCCATCAGGCTTGGGAAAAGAGGGAAGTGAAAGGCCCTCCCTTCAGCCCAACTGCCAGCACCCTGCCCTTGCAGGTAGATAAGAGGCAGGCAGAACACCATCAGGTCTGGTATAGGAAGCGAGTAAAAGGCGCCCCCTCCAGCCCAACTACCACCACCTGCCCATGCAGATAGAAAAGAGTCAGGCAGAACAATATCAGGTCTGGGACAGGAAGCAGGTGAAAGGCCCTCCCTCCAGCCCACCTGCCATCGCCCTGCCCTTTTAGGGAAAAAGAAGCAGGCAGAACGCCATCAGTACTGGGCCAGGAAGCAAGTGAAAGGCCCTCCCTCGAGCTCAACTTCCACCACCCTGCCCTTGGATCGAGAAAAGAGGCAGGAAGAAATCCATCAGGTCTGGGCCCCCAAGTAGGTACAAGGCCCTCCCTCCAGCCCAACTACTACCGCCCTGCCCTTGCAGGGAGAAAAGAGGCAGGCAGGACTCCATCAGGCCTGTGCCAGGAAGCAAGTGAAAGGCCCTCCCTCCAGCCCAACTCCCACCACCCTGCCCTTCTAGGGAGAACAGGAGCAGGCAGGACCCCATGAGGCCTGGGCCAGGAAACATATGACAGGCCCTCCCTCCAACCCAACTGCTACCACCCTGCCCTTGCAAGCTGAAAACAGGCAAGCAGAACACCATCAGGCCTGCGCCCAGAAGCAGGTGAAAGGCTCTCCCTCCAGCCCAACTCTCACCACCCTGCCCTTGCACAGAGAAAAGGGGCAGACAGGATGCCATAAGGCCTGGGCCACGAAGCAGGTGAAAGTCCCACTCTCCAGCCTAATTGACACCGCCCTGCCCTTGGAGGGAGAAAAGAAGCAGGCAGAATGCCATGAGGCCTGGGCCAGGAAGCAGGTGAAAGGCCCTCCATCTAGGCCAACTGCTACCGGCCTGCCCTTGGACGGAGAAAAGAAGGAGGCAGAATACCATAAGTCCTGGGCCAGGAAGCAGGTTAAAGAACTTTCCTCTAGCCCAACTGCCACCACCCTGCCTTTATAGGGAGGAAAGATGGAGGCAGAAAGCCACCAGTCCTGTGTCAGGAAGCAGGTGAAAGGCCCTCCCTCCAGCCCAACTGCCAGCACCCTGCCTTGGAGCAATAAAAGAGGCAGGCAGAACACCATTTAGGCCTGCGCCAGGAAGCAGGTGAAAGGCCCTCCCTCCAACCCAACT
This sequence comes from Gambelia wislizenii, assembly GCA_030847615.1. Lineage (NCBI taxonomy): Eukaryota > Metazoa > Chordata > Lepidosauria > Squamata > Crotaphytidae > Gambelia > Gambelia wislizenii. The sequence continues at coordinate 11,376,681 of JAUMIR010000013.1, read as the reverse complement.
GCCCCCACCTGCCCTTTGGAGGGAGAAAAGATGCAGGCAGAACGACATCAGGCCTGAGCCCAGAAGCAAGTGAAAGGCCCTCCCTCCAGCCCAACTGCCACCACCCTGCCCGTTGGAGGAAGAAAAGAGGCAGGCAGAACACCATCGGGTCTTGTACAGGAAGCAGGTAAAAGCCCCTCCCTCCAGCCGAACTCGCACCACCCTGCCCTTGGTGGAAGAAAAGATGCAGGCAGAACTTCATAAGGCCTGAGCCAGGAAGCAGGTGAAAGACCCTCCCTCCAGCTCAACTTATACCACCCTGCCCATGGAGGGAGAAAAGAGGCAAGCAGAATGCCAGAAGGCCTGGTCCAGTAAGCACGTGAAAAGACCTCCCTGCAGCGCAACTTCCACCGCTCTGCCACTGGAGCGAGAAAAGAGCCAGGCAGAACGCCATCAGGCTTGGGAAAGGCCCTCCCTTCAGCCCAACTGCCAGCACCCTGCCCTTGCAGGTAGATAAGAGGCAGGCAGAACACCATCAGGTCTGGGATAGGAAGCAAGTAAAAGGCGCTCCCTCCAGCCCAACTACCACCACCCTGCCCTTGCAGGTAGAAAAGAGTCAGGCAGAACAATATCAGGTCTGGGACAGGAAGGAGGTTAAAGGCCCTCCCTCCAGCCCACCTGCCACTGCCCTGCCATGCTAGCGAGAAAAGAGGCAGGCAGAACACCATCAGGCCTGGGCCAGGAAGCAGGTAAAAGGCCCTCAGTCTAGCCCAACTGCCACCGCCCTGCCACTGGAGCGAGAAAAGAGGCAGGCAGAAAACCATCAGGCATAGTCCAGGAAACAACTGAAAGGCTCTCCTTGCAGCCCAACTGCCAGCACCCTGCTCTTTTAATGAAAAAGAAGCAGGCAGAACGCCATCAGTACTGGGCCAGGAAGCAAGTGAAAGGCCCTCCCTCGAGCTCAACTTCCAACGCCCTGCCCTTGGAGCGCGAAAAGAGGCAGGAAGAAATTCATTAGGTCTGGGCCCCCTAGTAGGTACAAGGCCCTCCCTCCAGCCCAACTACCTTGCAGGGAGAAAAGAGGCAGGCAGGACTCCATCAGGCCTGTGCCAGGAAGCATATGAAAGGCCCTTCCTCTAGCCCAACTGCCACCACCCTGCCTTTATAGGGAGGAAAGATGGAGGCAGAAAGCCACCAGTCCTGGGTCAGGAAGCAGGTGAAAGGCCCTCCCTCCAGCCCAACTGCCAGCACCCTGCCTTGGAGCAATAAAAGAGGCAGGCAGAACGCCACAGGGCCTGGGCAAGGAAGCAGGTGGAAGGCCCTCCTTCTAGCCCAACTGCCACCACCCTGCCCTTGGAGCGAGAAAAGAGGCTGGCAGAACGCCATCATGGCTGCACCAGGAAGCAGGAGAAAGTCCCTCTCTCCAGCCCAACTCCCACCACTCTGCCCTTGCAGGGAGGAAAGAGGTAGACAGAACGCCATAGGGTCTGGGTCAGCAAGCAGGTGAAAAGTGCTCCCTCCATCCTAACTGTCCTTTGGCGTCCCTTCTCCTAAAGGCAGAGCGTTAAATTCCTGACTTGAGACAACTTTAAAAGGAGAGAAGCCCGTGCTTTTGTATGTGGCGTTGTTATATGCTACCTCCGTAAATGGCAAAATGGCCACCCAACCAGATTGCTTGAAGTTGACATAACACCTTAAATACTGTTCCAAAACCTGATTCATACGTTCACTTCGATCGTCACTCTGTGGATGATGGGAGCTTGTCAATCCCAATTCACCCCACACTGGCTGGATGAGGAAAAACAGATTGAGACTGAATCCAGACAAGACAGAAGTGCTCACGGTAGCGGCCCCGAAACTAAGAATCGGGTTGCAATCTCCAGTCCTGGATGGGGTCACACTCTCCTCCAGTGACTGTGTTCACAGTCTAGGGGTGCTCCTTGACTCGTCACTCCTGATGACAAATCAGGTAAATGCAACAGTCAGGCACGCTTGTTGTCAGCTTCGGCTGATACGCCAGCTGCGCCCTTTTCTGGAAGTAAGGGATCTTGAGACCGTTGTGCATGCGCTGGTAACCTCACGTCTTGATTTCTGTAATGCACTCTACATGGGGCTACCCTTGTGCTTAGTTCAGAAATTACAGCTGATACAAAATATGGCAGCCAGGCTAGTTTCTGGAACATCTAGGAGGGACCACATTACTCCGGTTCTGAGGTCCCTCCACTGGCTGCCTATCAGCTTCCGGGCCCAGTACAAGGTGTTTGTTATCACCTTTAAAGGCCTAAATGGCTTGGGCCCAAGCTATCTCAGGGACCACCTTCAACCTTATAATCCTCCCCGCGCTCTCCGGTCCTCTGGGAGGAATTTGTTGCAGCCACAAAGACCTAGGCTGGCGACCACCTCCCAGAGGGCTTTTTTGGCTGTCGCCCCCAAATTGTGGAACAGCCTGCTGGATGAGATCCGCCTATTGACATCATTAGACAGCTTTAAAAAAGCTGTCAAGACGGTTCTCTTCAGCAGGCTTTTTCGGAATAGCTAACACCAGCCTCAGGAACCCCCTCTGGAGGTTATTGCTGGACCTCCAAACTGATGCTGCTTGCTCGAAAGGGTTTTTAATAAATTGTATTATATACTGATTTTAATTTGTATTAATTTAATAATGTTTTAAGGGGGGGAAGGGATTTTGAGTTGTTTTATACTGTGTACTATTTTATTGTTGTAAGCCGCCCCGATTGCTCGCAGAGGGGCGGGATATAAATATTATTATTATTATTATTATTATTATTATTATTTATTAATAGTTTTTTGAACGCCTTCCAGAACTGGGTGGTGAACTGAGCTCCCCGATCTGAAACGATCTTAGCAAGAACCCCATGCAATCTATACATGTGGGTTAGAAACAACCTGGCCAGCTGGGGGGCTGTTGGGAGCTTCTTACAGGCCACAAAGTGCGCCTGCTTGGAAAACAAGTCAGTCACAACCCAAATAACGGTCTTTTTCCTACTCTCTGGTAACTCAACAATGAAATCCATACTAATGACTTCTCAGGGCTTAGTGGGGGTATGTAAGGGTAGCAATAAGCCTTTCGGTCCCCCCCCCTTTTTGCTGTCGCACACGTTTGACACCCTTTTGCACACTCCTTTACCTCCCTCCTCATTTTGGGCCACCAAAACTGCAGCAGAGTCAAATGTAATGTTTCCACATACCCAAAATGCCCTGCACTTTTTACATCATGGCACTGTTTAAGAATGGCAGTTCTCATGGCCTCTGGAACATACAGCCGCTCCCCTTTCCAAGCCAGGCTTTCCCGTAAAATTAACTCCCCTTGCTGAGACAAAAACCACAGGTCCTTGGGGCTAGCTGCCGCAATTTGGGTTCGCCAACCCCCCCCCCACTGTCCCCTGAGGCTGGTGGAGAGAGCCCCAAGTAAGGTGGGGCCAGCTCCACAATGGGGTCCATGGTCCCTGCAGGTGGCTCGCCAGTCCCTCCTGCCCCAGATTCCAGCCCTGGCCCCAAAGAGGGGTCTGCCTTGGTCTCTTGGCGTTTGGCCTTACTGCGCATGAGAACTGCCAACCCCAAATGGGAGGGTCAGAAGACTGTGTCTATCACCACCTTCCATTGACTATCATGTTGAGGGAGCCTGGACAAAGCGTCAGCGAAGAAATTCTTTTTTCCTGGGAGAAACTTCAGGGTGAAATTGAACTGGTAAAAGAAACTGCCCACTGAATCTGTTTAGGGTTCAATTGTCATGGGGTTCTCAAAGCCTCCAAGTTCTTGTGATCTGTCCAAACCTCAAAAGGTTGGGAAGATCCTTCCAGCAGGTGGCGCCAAGTCTGTAAGGCCAATTTGATTGCACCCGCCTCCTTCTCCCACACTGGCCAATTTCGTTCAGTCTCATTGAATTTTCTGGACAGATATGCACAAGGTTTGAGCTCCCTCCTTCATCTCGTTGTAACAACACCCCACCCATCGCCACATCTGAGGCGTCTACTTGAACCACAAAAGGTTGGGAGGGGTCGGGGTGCTTCAGGATGGGTTCAGCGGTGAAAAGCTTCTTCAGCTTGTTAAAGGCCATTTGGCATTGGTCAGACCATACAATTTTTGGGGGAGACTTTTCTGCCTTCCCCTTCCCCATTCATTTCCTTCCATCCACCTCCGTGGTTTTCAACAGGTCAGTCAGATGTAGGGCTACCACAGCAAAGTCAGGGATGAAGGACCAGTAAAAGTTAGCAAACCCTAGGAAGCTCTGCAGTTGCTTCCTGGTCCTGGGGGCCTACCATGCAGGAACCCCCTTTACTTTCTCTGGGTCCATTTCTACCCCCTTGTTCGAGATGCGGTATCTCAGGTAATCTAAGTGGCTTTGGTGGAATTCACATTTTGACATTTTTGCATACAAATTATTTTCCCCCAACCTAGTAAGCACCTTTTTCACCAATTTCACATGGGACGTATAGTCTTCAGAGTAAATAAGTACATCATCCAAATATACCAGGACTCCCTTATACAAAAACTCTCTTAGTACATCATTAATTAAGTTCTGGAAAGTTCCAGGGGCTCCGCTTAGCCCGAAAAGCATTACACAGAATTCAAAGGCCCCTAGCTGGCAATTAAAAGCAGTTTTCCATTCATCCCCTTCTTTTATCCGCATCCTGTAGTAGACCTCCTGCAAGTCCAATTTGGTAAATATCTTCCCCTTGGCTAAATGAGCCAGTATGTCTTTCATTAAGGAGAGGGGATACTGATTTGTCATGTTTGTTAGGGATCTGTAGTCTATGCAGAGATGAAGAGTCCCATCTGTCTTTCATCTGAACAACACAGGGGCCCCTAAGGGGGTGGTTGTGGGTCTGATGAATCCCGGGCCAAGTTTTTGTCTGAACTCCAGGAGGGCGTCCATCTCAGCCGGTATCATGGAGTAAATCCTGGGTTTGGGCAGTTTGGTCTCAGAAACTATCTCAATAGGACAGTCAAAGGGTCTGTGGGGGGTAGAATGTCACATTCCTTCTCCTCAAGCACATAGTGCCACTGTTTATATTCCACCGGTAACCCTTTCAGCTCCCCTTGGACTAGAGCAGTTTTGCAGTTCTGTGGCTTGGCCTCTAGAGGGATCCCTCCCCCCAGGGAGGCTCCCCCACTCCATGCTCCTGCACACACAGGATCTGCAAAAGTCACTGTCTCTTGCACCCTGTCTATAGTTTGTGGGGTTGTGCAGTTTAAGCCCACCACTGCAGCAGGAACTAAACCTGGGGCTATCACAAATCTGAAGCTCCTCCTTATGATTCCCCATCCTCATGTGTACTGGGCCAGTCATTCGCCTTGCAGGGCCCCCCTTCATCATCCCTCCGTCCATTTGAGACAGCCACACTGGCTTATCCAGCTTGATGGTGCTAATTGCAAGTTCACTGACCAGGGACGGGTGAATTAACACTTTGGTACACCCGCAATCAACCATTAACATTACTTTTCGGGTGACCCCACTATTTGCAACCCCTATTTTGGCTTTTAGGAAAAAAGGGCCTTTCACAACACTCACCACAGCACTTGGGCACCCTTCAGGGTTAGCCCGCCCTCGGGCTCTTAGTAGGGTGGGCTGGAGCTGTTTCCCGCTGGCTCCGTGTCAGAGGAGACCCGCTGTCATCTGGTTCCTCTGAAGATTCTCCTGCCGCATAGCCTGATACCAAGGCGTTCACCGCTGCTTTGGGCTTGGGCTTGAATGGTGTCTTGGGTGCCGTCGACTTCCCCTCTGCCCTCTTTGGCCTCTCCTCTGCCGCCAGTTCTTGAGGGCTCTTCTCTGGGCATTCAGCTATGCGGTAGCCATTCTTCCCGCAGTGCAGCACAGCCCTTTTCTCATCCTTCGCTCCCTCTCCGACTCCTCCACTGTGGCCCCGGCTGATCGGGCCGCCTTAACTTTCTTCCCTGTGGACCCAGTGGGCTTTTCTCCGAACCCCTGGTGGTGCCAGGCCAGTTTGATGCTCTGCCTCAATGTCTCTACCTCCCCAGCTAGCCATACCCATCCCAAAAGGGTCTCGGGGTTCCCCTGGAACAATGAACACTTGAGGATGTCTGCGTTAAGGCCATCTTGAAAATACTGCACCTTAATGGCTTCAGGCCAGTTGGGAACCTGGCTGGCCAGGCGGCGGAATTCGGAGGCGTATTTGGCCACAGACCTCAAACCTTGTCTCAGTTACCGGAGTTCTGTGTGGGCCCGTCTCACCCTCAAGGGGTCTTCAAATTGAGCCCGTAAGGCCATCATGATGTTGTGGAAACTCCCTAATTCTGGAGCTCCCATGTCATAGAGCCCCACCAGCCATTGCGCCGCCTCTCCCTCCAGCTGGTTGGATACATACTGCACCTTTTCAGCCTCCGTCTGGAACTCTTCATCCTACTGGGACATAAACCCCATCACCTGGGTTAGGAAGTATGACAGCTTCACAGCATCTCCATCAAAGGTGGCCTTTAGATCTCGGTGCTTCAGCCCCTGAGGTCTTTCCCACGGCTCGACCGGGCCAGCTCCCCCATGGGGTACTGGACCGGGAGCCTGTGGGGCAGGGGCCCCAGCAGGTGCTACGGGGCCCCCTCCCCCAGGTGCTGGGGCTGGCAACTGTGGGTTCTGGGGAGGTTGGCCTCCCCCTGGGGTGGCCGGTTGCTGAGGTAGTCTCTGCAAGATCTCTAGGAGGCTTGTCTGCATGACCTCCATCTGCTGCTTTAGCTGCTGTACCTCATCTTCCAATTCTGTGTGCGAAGATCGCATCCCGGGCTCTTGGTACCCCTCAGTTAGGGGCTTATCCCACTGGTGGGACCTGCGTTCCTCCCAGCCTTGCTCTTCTAGCCAAAGCCAACTGGCTCCCATGGCCGTTCCATGCACTGGAGTCTCAGAGAAGGGTTGGCTGCCCGTCCCCAGGGCTTGCCTGGCTCCCAGCTCCATAAGGTCGAGGGGAATGGTTGGCCTTCCAGCCCTTTGGTGGGCTCGGCTCCGCTCTTCCTCTGGCACGCCTGTGCCATCTCCCAGCATGTCTGCACCATTCCCCGGTGCACCGGCTCCCTGGCCACCACCTGCAGCCAGGTCTTTCTCCGTCTGGGTTCCAATCCCCACTTCGTCCGACATTGCGGGTAGGACTCCAAAATTAAGTATGATTTGTGAGTTTCGGCTTACTGTGATGTACCAAGAACACACGCTCACATTCACTCAATAAGAATTCTTTATTAAGCAAGGATGCATGTATCAGGAACACAGGGCAAAGCCGATACTAAACACAGACTCGCACAATACCCAGATAAACCCTGACAGTGTGAGAATGGCATTTAGGGAGGCTAGCAAACACCCAGCCAGCACCTGGAGCTGCGACCTTCAGCTGCTGTGGAGAACAGCGTTCCCAGGCCCAACAGGGCGGGCTGGCACCCACCTAAAGGCTGAGAGGCCCAGACAAGGAAAACAGGCCAAAGCCAGCCTCATGTCAGGACTCTCCATGAATTCTACTCTAAACCCCAGAATTCAGGAACGAGCCTGACACCAACTCCCACCACCCTGCCCTTGGAGTAAGAAAAGAGGCAGGCAGGAAGCCATCAGGCCTGGGCCCAGAAGCAAGTGAAAGGCCCTCCCTCCAGCCTAACTGCCACCACCCTGCCTTTGGAACGAGAAAAGAGGCAGGCAGAATGCCATCAGGCCTGGGCCCCAAAGTAGGTACAAGGCCCTCCCTCTAGCCCAACTGCCACTGCCCTGCCCTTGCAGGGAGAAAAGAGGCAGGTAGAATGCCATCAGTCCTTGACCCAGAAGCAGGTCAAAGGCCCTCCCTCCAGCCCTACTGCTACCACCCTGATATTGACAAATTGGAGCATGTCCAGAGAAGGGCCACTAAAATGGTGAAAGGTCTGGAAACCATGCCTTATGAGGAGAGACTTAGGGAGCTGGGTATGTTTAGCCTGGAAAAAGATGGTTAAGAGGCAATATGATAGCCCTGTTTAAGTATTTGAAGGGATGTCACGCTGAGGATGGAGCAGGCTTGTTTCCTGCTGCTCCAGAGACTGGAACATGGAGCAATGGATGCAAGCTCCAGGAACAGAGATTCCACCTCAACATTAGGAGGAACTTTTTGACAGTAAGAGCTGTTCGGCAGTGGAACACACTCCCTCGGAGCGTGGTGGGGTCTCCTTCCTTGGAGGTCTTTAAACAGAGGCTGGATTGCCATCTGTTGGGGATGCTTTGATTGTGATTTCCTGCGTTGCAGGGGGTTGGACTGTATGGCCCTCGTGGTCTCTTTCAACTCTACAATTCTACGATTCCATGATTCTATGATTCTAAGATTCTTTTTGTCTGGCATTCTGGTGGTGTGCAGATGCACTGCTGTGCATGGATAATGCACCACATAAAAATCATAGAGTTGGAAGAGACCACAATGGCCATCCAGTGCAACTGCTTGCCATGCAGAAATACACAATCAAAGCACTCCTGACAGATGGCCTTCAAGCTCCATCAAGATGATTCCTTTAACATGCTTGCTAGTTTCTGATGGCTAGCAGCTACATAAAGGACACCCTTTCTTTCTTTTTTTGTTGGTAGTTGACAAATGCACATTCAACCTTGCACAAGTAGCAATGTGCCTCTAGGGGACAATAGAGGTAGAGACAGGTAGTTAGGATTTCCTGATGTGTTCCCTCTTTCATTGTCTGCTCTATTGCATTGTCTGCTTAATGCTCAGCATTGCCTTCATTTCCTTCTGCATACTTCTTTGCCTTCCTCTCTTGCTCTTCCTCGTGTAGCCAGCAATAGCAGACTCTATACCTTCTGTCTCCCAATATGTAGTTTTATCTAATGAACTCCCTCTTCCATGAAGATGATACTTTGTTGATGATTTCAAACACCATCTCTCATACTTGCAGACAATTTGGGGTTGCAGTCTAGTGGATAGTGGCTTACTAGTTGTGAATGCAGCAAGTGAATGTAGCAAAGCTTGACTGCAAAAAAGGAGCCTTTAGAGGTGTCCAGACATGCTATTATTGTGGAGGAAACAGATGCTTTGGGGACGAACACTGTCTCTCTGAGGGTCTGCCTGCTCTGCTAGTATATTTGAAAACAAACTTATTACAAAAACACTCAAGAAGTCTTGAACACTGTCTTCGCAGAAAGGAACTGACCCAGTACAAAGCTGAGAAAGGAACAGAGGAAGTGGGGAGCCATGAAACAGCATATTGTTTCCCAAGCAGCAGTTTAATGCTCATTAGTTCCTGCCTTCATCAATAACCACCATCCCATTTTCTCCAAAGAGATGCATCTTCAGCCTGTATGAAGAAGGAAGAAGGGCCTTTAGATGAACATCTGTATCAGCAGCGTGAAGTCTGTATAAATTGCAATGCTGTTATCAGGGGTAAAATTAGCTCCTGTTACTGACAGCATCACTCACTCATTCCTGCTCTAATCTCTACCATGGGAAAGATTTACAAGCAACTGATGATAGAGAAGGGAGGGGGAATCAAAGCCATGCAGGAAGGTGAGGAAAATTCAAAGCTGAGATAACAAAAGTATATGTGAGACTAAGAAAAACAAACAAAATGAGGGTTACTGGAAAAGAGGGGGTTATTATCATGCAAGATTATTTTCTGTTTAACCTGGTGGGCCAATGTTCTTCCAAAGAAGTGGGAGAAAAAGGATATTACTGATCAGGCTGAGCATTACTCTAGTCAATGATGTCCTTTGGAAGAAGAAAACAAGGACTACATTAGTGGTGGATTAGGTCTAAAAATATTGGTTGCCAGGAGACAAAGGGGTCCAACCACAACTACAAGACTGTTTAATTTTTATAAGCAATACATACTTTTTTTCCCCAAAAAGTACATAAATGATAAAAGAGTACAATTAATTTTTTGTGAAATAAATGTATTTTTTTTTAGTAATTACAGTGTGCATATATTGTACATTTTACTGGCAGTATACAGTAGATACTCCTTCTGCTGTGCTTTCTGCAACCGGACTTGCTTATCTCGGATTGGCCTTTTCAGTCATCAGCGTGCTTGCAGAAAGTGCAGGATGATTCCTTCCTGAATCTTTGTTTGCAAAGAAAAGCCATAGAGAAAGACAATAGATACTAAATGTAAATACAGATTGTTATAATTGAATTTTTATTTTTTAAAAATTAAATAAATGGTGAATATTTTAAATAGGTTGCTTGTACTGAACATTTTACACATTAACATGTAGTTCAAAAGCCTATGTCATGCAGTCCACTATATTTTTTATTATATTTTTTATTGAAGAAATCAATTTCCAAGTAATCTTTAAACATCAAACTTATCATGTACGAATTTTACATTATTTAGAAAAAAAATCACATAAAAGCACATATTGTATACATATCCAATGCATAATGTATAATCCATATCTTTTTTCTTTAACTTCTTCTCTTTCTATTCCTAACATTCAATTTTCCTTTCCTGAACCTTCCAATGTCTTCCCTAATTCAACCAGTTTTCAATAAAATATATTATTTTAACCCTTGTTTCCCATTCCATGTACATTTCCCGTTCTCCTAATTACTTTATTATAGATACTGTTAAATTTGACATTTTCTAGAATCTTATAATTAAGTTAGATATAATATAATATTGTATATCAAAATTATATATTATACTGTGTATTTATCTTTTAAAGATCCAATTTATCCAGATCTCTCCATTTCTTTTTCCAGAAAGTTTTTATCGGTTTCCAACCTTCTTTCACTTCATCTGTCATCTTCCCCTTTAGTGTGACGGTAAGGATATCCATATCCATAATTTCTTGAAGTTTAATCATCCATTCCTCTAAAGTGGGGTTTCCCCTCTTTTTCCATTTTGATGCATATATCAGCCTTGCCGCAGAAATCATGTATAATATGATTTTCCAGTTTAAGTTGGTAATTTTTACTTTAATCTTATCTATCATATTTAATAGATAAATTTCAGGATCCATGGGGAAACTTATTCCTGACATTTCAACGATGATACTGTGAATTTTCTTCCAATATATTTTCGCGAACTGACAGTTCCACCACAGATGGATTAAAGTACAGTCATCCCTTCACATTTGTGGGGGTTAGGTTCCCCAGACCCCCGCGAATGTGAAAAATCCGCGAATAACAACTGCCCTCCCCCCCTGCCAAAGCGACCACAGGGCCTCCGGAGGCCCTATAGTCACTTTCCCCCGCCTCCCCCTCCCTCCCCAGGCCTTCATGGGGCCTCTGGAGTGTCTCCGGAGGTCCCAGGATCACCTCATCAGCTCTTCCCACCCCTTCCCCAGGCTTTCATGGGGCCTCTGAAGATGCTTCGGAGGCCCCAGGATCGCCTCCCCAGCCCTTCCCACCCCTTCCCCAGGCCTTCATGGGGTCTTCGAAGGCCGCACGAGGCATTCCCAGCCCTCCCTGCTCCCTTCCAAGGCTTTCGCAGGGCCTAGCAGGGCCCCACGGAAGCCTCCGCGGCCCTCCACCCTCCCTCCCAAGGCCTTCGCGGGGCCTCCGGAGGGTCTCCGAAGGCCCCACAGAGGCCTTCCCAGCCCTCCCCGCTCCCTTCGAAGGCCTTTGTGGGGCCTCGCAGGGCCCCGCGGAGGCCTCCCCGGTGCTCCACAAGGCCTTTGCAAGGCCTCGCAAGGCCCCCCGGAGGCCTCCCCAGCCCTCCCCCCTCCCTTCCAAGGCCTTCGCGGGGCCTCCGGAGGGTCTCTGAAGGCCTTATGGAGGCCTCCCTGGCCCTCCCCGCTCCCTCCCAGGGCTTTCACGGGTCCTGGAGGCCCCATGTTGCGGTTTTGGGGGGGCCGGGGGGCCCTCCCAAAACCGCGAATAATCAAAACCGCGAATGTCAAGTTTGCGAATGTGGAGGGGCAACTGTACCTCTTATCTGTTCACATTTCCAACACAAACTGCTTCCTTTATTGTAAATCTTATTTAATCTTACAGGTGTTAAATGCCATCTGTGGAACATCTTTAGAAAGTTCTCTTTAAGATTTTGTGAAGAAGTGAATTTCTGGGTGTAGCTCCACGCCTTTTCCCACCTATCGAATTCAATATCATGGCCAAGATCTTGTGCCCACTTTATCATCGGTTCCTTCATGTATTCTGTCTCTAATTTTCTTTCTAAAAGAATATTATAGTATTTAGCTATATGTTGCTTTTTATTATCCCATATTATTTTATCTATTTGATTTTTATCTAATTCAAAGCTTTCCAATTTGAGATCCATTTTAGATCGTTCATATAATTGTTTATATTGGAACCAATTTAGGGTATGGCCTTCTTTTTCTAGTTCTTCTCTAGCTTTTATCTTGAAAACTGTTGAGTCTTTTGAGAGAATGTCTTTATATCTGATCCAAGGCTCATTTTTATTTTTTGTCTTTCCGAAAAAGGCTTCCTCCGATGAGATCCATGTAGGGATTTTTTTATAAACATTTTTCTTTATGTTCATCCAGACTTTTAGAAGTGCTTTCCTAATATAATGGTTGTTAAAGTCCTTATTTTCCTTCACTTTTCCATACCATAGGTATGCGTGCCATCCAAACCTGTTATCTGACCCTTCCAGCGTTAATGCTCTATTATCCTTTAAATGTATCCAATCCTTGACCCATGTTAGTACACATGCTTGGAAGTATAATTGCAGATCTGGCATCGCACACCCTCCTCTTTCCTTTTTATCCAATAGCAGCTTCCATTTAATACGTGGTTTCCCCCCGGACCATATATACTTGGATATTTCTGACTGCCATGACCTAAAGCATTTTTTGTTGTCTATAATTGGTAAGTTCTGGAAGATGAACATGAACCTGGGGAGTATATTCCTTTTAAAAAATGCTATTTTCCCCAATAGAGAAAGATTAAGTTTATACCATCTAATAATGTCATTTTTTAATTTCATTCCATAGTTTGGTGTAATTATTTTTAAATAATTCCATGTTTCTTTTAGTGATCCAGATGCCAAGGTATTTCACCTTATTTTCAATTTAAAAACCTGTCTTATTTATAATCTCTTCTCCTTGCTTTTTAGTCATGTTCTTTGTTAGCATTACTATTTTATCTTTATTTATTTTAAACCCAGAAATTTCTGCATATTCCTGCATTGTTTTCCCCAGCTCATCTATTTGTTCTAATGGGTTATCTAACATAACAACAGTATCATCAGCGTAGGCCTCTATTTTGTATTCATAACCCTTAATCTTAGTGCCTAGGATTTTATCATTTCTTCTGATATTGTCTATTAGAATTTCAATAGTAATTATAAACAGCAAGGGGGATAGGGGGATCCCTGTCTGGTGCCTTTCTTTATATGTAATTTATCTGTTCTTTCTCCATTTACCAGTAATTGCGCAGTTTTATTTGTATAAATGGAATCAATTCAGCATATAAACCTTTCCCCTTTATCCATTTTGGCCAAGACAGCTTTCATAAATACCCATTTCACCCGATCAAAAGCCTTTTCAGTGTCTAAGAAAATCATGGCTAATTTTCTTTCATTATGTTGTTTGTAATATTCAATTAAATTTATAATTGTCCTTATGTTGTTCCTCGGATATCTGTCAGTTAAAAAGCCATTTTGATCTTCATGTATTTCCTGCGATAATATTTTCTTCAACCTCTGAGCAAGGATCAGCACAAATATTTCATAATCGCAGTTTAGGAGTGAAATGGCCCTGTAGTTTTTTGGTTCTCTTATGTCCCTTCCCTCCTTCGGTATGAGGGTTACATGAACCTCATTCCATGAGGTTGGTATCCCTTCTATTATCTTTCCAATGGTCTTTTGTAATGGTATAATAAGCTCATCTTCCATTTTTTTGTAATACATTGGTGTAAAGCCATCGGGTCCTGGGGCTTTACCTGCCTTTAATTTACTGATGGCATTTGAAATCTCAGCTACCGTAATATTTGCATTTAGACTCTCCTTCTGTTGTTTATTTAATGCTTTTATTTTGTATTTTGCTAAATAAGATTCCATCTTCTTTAATTCACCTTGAGTTAAAGACGTATCATTGTATAATTTCTCATAATATTCAAAAAAGCTTTTCTTAATTAATTTTGAGTCTGTCTCCAGCTTCCCTTTTCATTTAATTTCTGTTATTATTTTCTTCTCTCTAAGTACTTTTAATCTAAGAGCCAACTTTTTTCCAGTTTTGTTGGCTGATTCGAAATATTGTTGTCTTAGGCTTCTAAGTTTAATTTCCATATCTTTATTCATCATTGATTGTACCTGTTTTCTTAGTAATTTCAATTCTTGTTGTATTTCTTCATTCTTTGGTGTGTCTAAAACTTATATACATATATAATCTACTTGTATATATAAAGTATGTATGGAATATGTAATATATAATATGCACTATAATTGTAAATATTATATAGTATATAGTAATGTATATATACTATATAAAATATAATGTAATATTTGCGGTATAGTATATATAGGGCCAGGCTCTATACTCTGCTGTTACTCTTCCTCCAAACTTTCTCTGCTCCTTTTATCCATCTCTATCCCTTTCTCCTCTGCGATACTCTCACAGTCTCTTTATTTTCTTCTCTCTTCTCTATTTTTCTTTTATTTTCTCTTTGCAAGTACAATCTTACTCAACAAGGTCCCCGACAGTCCGTTTTATCCTTATTTCATAGAATCATAGAATCATAGAATCATAGAATTGTAGAGTTGGAAGCGACCACGAGGGCCATCCAATCCAACTCCCTGTCATGCAGGAAATCACAATCAAAGCATCCTTGACAGAAGGCAATCCAGCCTCTGTTTAAAGACCTCCAAGGAAAGAGACCCCACCACGCTCCGAGGGAGTGTGTTCCACTGCTGAACAGCTCTGTCAAAAAGTTCCTCCTAATGTTCAGGTGGAATCTCTGTTCCTGGAACTTGCATCCATTGCTCCGTGTTCCAGTCTCTGGAGCGACAGAAAACAAGCCTGCTCCATCCTCAACATGAAACCCCTTCAAAAACTTAAAAAGGATATAGCCTCTTAACCGTTTTTTTTCCAGGCTAAACATACCCAGCTCCCTAAGTCTCTCCTCATAAGGCATCGTTTCCAGACCTTTCGCCGTTTTAGTCGCCCTTCTTTGGACATGCTCCAATTTGTAAATATCCTTTTTGAATTGTGGTGCCCAGAACTGGACACAGTATTCTATGTGAGGTCTGACCAAGGCAGAATAGAGCGGCACTATTACTTCCCTTGATCTGGACACTATACTTCTATTGATGCAGCCCAAAATCGCATTGGCTTTTTTAGCTGCCGCATCACACTGTTGACTCATGTTCAACTTGTGGTCTACTAGGACTCCTAGATCCCTTTCGCATGTAGTCTCATTCAGCCAGGTCTCCCCCATCCTATATTGATGCATTTCATTTTTTCACCCTAAGTGCAGTACCTCACACTTCTCTGTATTGAATTTCATTTTGTTAGCTTTGGCCCAGCTCTCCAGTCTATCCAGGTCATTTTGAATTTTGATCCTCTCCTCTACGGTATTGGCTACTCCTCCCAATTTGGTGTCATCTGCAAATTTAATAAGTATGCCCCTAATTCCCTCATCCAAGTCATTGATAAAGATGTTGAATAGCACTGGGCCCAGGACCGAACCCTATGGCACCCCACTGGTCACATCTTTCCAAGACGAAGAGGAGCCACTGCTGAGCACCCTTTGGGATCGGCCAGTCAACCAATTACAAATCTATTGAACAGTTAACTTGTCTAGCCCACGTTTTACAAGCTTGTTTGCAAGAATGTCATGGGGAACCTTGTCAAAGGCCTTACTGAAATCAAGGTATACGATATCCACAGTGTTCCCTTCATCTACCAAACTTGTCATTTTTATCAATGATCTGCTCTAGAATCTTCCCTGGTATTGATGTCAGACTAACTGGACGATAATTGTTGGGATCCTCTTTTTCCCCCTTTTTGAAGATGGGGACAACGTTTGCCTTCCTCCAATCTGCTGGGACTTCTCCTGTTCTCCAGGAGTTCTCAAAGATTATTGCCAATGGCTCTGAGATTACATTTGCCAGCTCTTTTAATACCCTTGGATGTAGTTCATCTGGTCCTGGAGATTTAAATTCATTTAGTTTAAGAAGGTATTCCTGTACTACCTCTTTGCTTATTCTGTGCTTGATTTCCCCTATTGTGTCCTCTGTTCCTTTATCCTCAGGTTGGTCCCCCTTTTCCTTTTCTGAAAACACTGAGGCAAAGAACGTGTTGAGTAATTCTGCCTTTTCTCTGTCCCCTGTTAGCAAGTTGCCATCTTCTCCGCATAGTGGCCCTACCATTTGCTTCTTCCTCCTTTTGCTGCGGACATACCCCAAAAAACCCTTTTTATTGTTCTTAACCTCTCTAGCAAGCCTGAGCTCATTCTGCACTTTAGCTTTTCTGACTTTACTCCTACACGTGTTTGCTATCTGTTTGAATTCTTCTTTGGTGATTTCCCTCTTTTTTCCATTTCCTATACACGTTCGGTTTAAAAAACTTAGCTCCGTTGAAAGTTCTTTAGTCATCCATCCTGGTTTCTTGAGACACCTCCCATTTTTCTTCCTCAATGGTACTTTTTGAACTTGTGCCTTCAGTATCTCCCTTTTGAGAAAGTTCCGTCCATCTTGAGGTCTCTTCTCTTTTAGTATTCCTGACCATGGGATCACCCCCAGTATTTCCCTGGGTTTACTGAAATCAGCTCTCCTAAAGTCGAGAATGCGTGTCTGACTATGCCTGGCTTCTCCTTTCCATTGTATAACAAACTTCAGGAGAACATGATCACTCTCACCTAAGGATCCCAACACTTGCATCCCATTAACCAGGTCGTCTCTGTTGGTTAGGATCAGACCTAAAATAGCTGACCCCCTTGTTGCCTCTTCCACCTTTTGGACCATGAAATTGTCTTCCAGGCAAATAAGGAATTTGCTAGACCTTGAAGTTTTGGTTGAGTTAGATTGCCAGCAAATATCAGGATAGTTGAAGTCACCCATCACTACTACATCTCTCCTTTCTGCATGTGTGGTTATCTGTTCTAGAAAGGCATCATTCAGTTCCTCCGTCTGACTTGGGGGTCTGTAGTAGAGTCCCACAGTAACATCTCTGTTGTTTCCCTCCCCTTTAATTTTTATCCAGATGCTCTCCACCTGGCTTCCAGTATTGATGTCATGGATTTCTTCACTGGTGTAAATATCCCTGACATATAATGCTATTCCTCCTCCTTTCCTGTTTGGCCTGTTTCTGTTATAAAGGTTATACCCCTCTAATCCTACATTCCAATCATGAGACTCATCCCACCAGGTTTCAGTAATGCCTATTATATCATACTTGCTTTGTAGTGCTAGGAGTTCCAATTCATCTTGCTTATTTCCCATGCTCTGTGCATTAGTGTAGAGACATCTAAGACCATGTGTTCCCTTTACTTGCTGCCTGTGCAAGTTTTTTTTCCTCCCACTGTTGGGTCCTTGCGCTATTTACCTTGTTCCCTCTATGACAATTTTATTATTTTCTCCAGCTCTTTTACCTTCCAGAATACTGTCTCCCTCCCCGATATGACTCAGTTTAAAACCCTCCTGATCAAATTCTTGAGACTGTAGGCAAAAATGTTTCTGGCAACTGTTTTGAGATGCACCCCATCTCTTGCTAGAAGTCCCCCCTCGTGGAAGTGCAGCCCATGATCCAAGAATTCAAATCGTTCTTGGCGATACCATCTACGGAGCCAGTTGTTACACCGGCTATTTTCCTCTCCCTTCCTGGACCATACCCTTCAATTGGCAGAAGAGACGAGATGACAACCTGTGCATCCATTTCTTTCAGCTTCCTCCCCAGAGCCTCATAATCTCTTCTGATCTTCGGAAAGCTGTGCCTTGCATTATCGTTGGTAGCCACATGGACCAAAAGGAAGGGGTAATGATCCGTAGGCTTGACGAGTCTTGTCAGCCTCTCTGTCACATCACAGATCTTTGCCCCAGGGAGACAACACACCTCCTGAGACATCTTGTAAAGCCCACAAATCACTGCTTCTGAACTCCAGAGCAAGGATTCCCCACCACCACCACACACCTCTTCCGAGGCTTCGTACTGCTGTTCCTTGCAGTGGTACTCTCAAGGTCCCCTGCTCTGCCCCTGAAGTCTGTCCATGCTGTTCTTCCTCGTTGTCCTTGATAAGGAAGAGGGCTTCGAATCGATTCTGTAGCTGCAAGCTGCTCAAAGCATCCCTGGATGTTCTTGTTCTGTGTGTGACATTCCTCCAGCTATCAATCTCCTGTGTCTGTGGAGTGACACTCTCCTCCATAGCCAGTTCCTCTGTATGGTCCCCACCCAAGACTGTTTGTTCTGTTGTGTCCAGGAAAACCTCTTGCTCCCAAATCTGTTGAAGTGTAGCTACCCTTTTCTCCAGCTGCTGGACTTTCTACTCCAAGAGGGCTACCAACTTGCACTTGGTGCATGTGAAGTTCCCCACATCTGTAGACAAGAAGACAAACATCCCACAAGTGTTGCAGCTGACCGCAGCA
This sequence comes from Gambelia wislizenii, assembly GCA_030847615.1. Lineage (NCBI taxonomy): Eukaryota > Metazoa > Chordata > Lepidosauria > Squamata > Crotaphytidae > Gambelia > Gambelia wislizenii. Next base: position 11,358,243 of record JAUMIR010000013.1, on the reverse strand, counting down.
GCCCCCTCAGTGTCCATGGTGAGAGCTTTTAGAACTCTTAGTTAATGCTGAGAACTCTAAGCTGTACTTTTTGGAATGCTGTATTTTTGTTTGGTCACTCAAATTTGCGCAGCCTCTCCCAAGAGTTTTAAAAAATTCAAACTCCCAGAAGCTCCATCCCCCCCGCAGAAACAAGCAGCCTCTCCCAAGAGTTTTTTTTAAAAAACCTCACCCACTCAAAATGGCTCTCCAGAAGCTTCTCTCCTTCTTCTCCCTGGCAGGAAACTGGCCTGAAAAGCCTCTGCAAGGAGTTTATATAGAGCTAGGCTCCCAGCTCCACCCCCTAGTGACTCACAGATGTGACTCACAGAAGCTCCACCCCTCACCACCAAGCAGCCTCTCCCAAGAGTTTTAAAAAATTCAAAGTCCCAGAAGCTCCACCCCCTTCAGAAACAAGCAGCCTCTCCCAAGTGTTTTAAAAAAATCAAACTCACCCACTCAAAATGGCTCTCCAGAAGCTTCTCTCCTTCTTCTCCCTGGCAGGAAACTGGCCTGAAAAGCCTCCACTCAAAATGGCTCTCCAGAAGCTTCTCTCCTTCTCCCTGACAGGAAACTGGCCTGAAAAGCCTCTGCAAGGAGTTTATATAGAGCTAGACTCCCAGCTCCACCCCCTAGTGACTCACAGGTATGTCTCACAGAAGCTCCACCCCTCACCAACGAGGAGCCTCTCCCAAGAGTTTAAAAAAAAAATCAAACTCCCAGAAGCTCCACCACCCTCAGAAACAAGCAGCCTCTCCCAAGAGTTTTTAAAAAATTCAAACTCACCCACTCAAAATGGCTCTCCAGAAGCTTCTCTCCTTCTTCTCCCTGGCAGGAAACTTTATAAATTTACCTTTGTCTTTCGCACTCCTCCTTTCCCTTTCAGGTTACCCCAAACCGAGCTATTCCAATCCATTCCACTCCGCTCCAGACCGCTCTATTCCACTCCACACCTTCACTTTCTCTCTGTCCACCTCCTTCCTCCTCTCTCCGTCTTCCTCTCTCCCTCTTACTCTCAGTCTCCGGAGGAAGAGCCACAAAGTCTATCTTACTTTCTGGTTGCCAGTTTGGCATTTTTGCTTCATGTCTTTAGGAGAGCCCTGCAGTGGGCTTTAATGAACCCCAGTCCTTTTGGGAAGTCTCCCTCCATAAGTTGTAAATCATTGCTTGTTTTTTAAAAAGGTGCCGGTGTCACTAGTGCTGCACTTGGCAGCTGCCTAGAGCAGGGAGAGCAGCTCGTTCGGTCCCTCAGATCTACCCGTGCTCTCCGCCATTTTTCAACAGGAGTAGGGACACAAGACCTGGACCAGACCCCCAATGAGCTGTCACTAAACCCCCCCCCCCCGTACCAGAGAGGGTATGTCGGAGTGTTGTTCCCTCCAAAATCTACCTGAACAGTAGGCTGGTTGTGGGAGCTCACGCTACACACAACCGACTTGCAATGCCATCACACTGGAAGCCCATGCAGTCCACTATATTAAGAGTGATTGTTTGAATTCACTAGATGATGTGTGAATCTGTCAATAATTGCTTCTGCATCCAATTCATCTAACAATTACTTTTCAATGGATAGCAACATGTATGATTCCAGGTTCTCCTCAGACAGTGAATTTCTTAGCCTTGTCTTTATGATCTTTAGCTTCAAAAATGTCCTCTCACATTGGACTTGAGTAACTGATAGTGTGCAGATGACTTTATAAATTTCATAAAGGTTATCTTATGCCTTGTCATGAAGTCTGTTGGATGCCAGAATTTTTAGTACCCATGATGGGCAAGTGCTACAAATTTTACACTTGTTGAAACAGGAATCCATATTCTCACCACCATTAAGCAATAGCTATAATACATCAAAGTTCGAAGCAAAAGAAAACAATTCCAATATTACTTGATCTTTGCTGATTTGTGGAAACACCTTCATAATACCTTTCAGTGCTTCATCTTCAAGGCCCTTCTCTGCAACAGTTTTAAACTAGTTTTGTACTTTGTTGTACAAAGTGTGAATCTAGTGACTGGACAATGTGGTCCATTTACTCGAAAATCAGCTAGAGAATCTGAGGAATTTCCTTCATCATCTATAAGCTCATCTGCTATTCTTTCTTGTTCCTCTGCCTCTTAACTGGCAATGCTGTTTCCAAGGAGTCAATTTCCAATGTTTCATTTTCATCCATATTCTACTGTGAAATCTTGTCATTACATTTATTTACAAATTCTAATGCCTTGCTGTGAATGTTATCAAATGTTCTTGTCTGTTCCTTCAACTTTGTTGTAGCTGAATCTACTAAGCTCTGTGCAGTAACATATCTAAACCACTTGTATGTAAATAACTTTATAACAGGGACTTCCGGTCTAGGTCAGAGCGGACTGGGATGATCGTAATGGAGCTCAGGCTCCGATCCCTCCAAAATCGGCATATGGGGCTGGGGAATCTCCAAGAAAACCCCATTGAAATGGTCCCCAGGTAAGGGGGAACCAGTGGGTTGCCCTGAGCATTGAAAGCGGAGTGCTGAACCCCCACAGTAACAAAGTGAAAGAACAGAGGAAGGGAGAGGCGCAGGGTGCGCTGAGCAGCTGGGCAGCTGGCCGTAGTGGAGAGGAACAGGGTGGGCAGATCGAAGAGCCCATCTACAGCCAAAAGCCACTAGACCTTACAACATAACAAAATTAAGTACTTGATCTGAGCTTGAAAGTAAAATTCGTAAGGCTTAATCACTGAAATGAGGACTTTCCCTCTGGCAGAAGAGGCTTTCCTTTTGATAAAATGGGACATTTAAATCCCCTTTGCTGCCTAAAGAGCTTTCAAGGAAAATACTATTCTGGGACTTTTGCCTCTCTCCCCTTGAATGATCCTGCTAACTACTTTGATATTTTGATATTTTTTGGTTGCTGTTGTGGTTGTTTTTCTTGTTTATAAATATAGATATAATCTTTTTGTTTGTTGATAAAGCTCTTAGAATAAGAGGCCTTGTGTCCCCGGTTTTCTGTTTTTTATTTTTATTCTTTTTTCCTCTCCTTGTTATTTTTGAATAAATTTGAAATAGTAGCCCTGATTCGATTTTTTTTCTTTTTCCCCCTTTTTTTCTTTTCCTTGAGCCCTTGAGTTCTTTATAGTTTTGATTTTTGTTGTGGACTTGACATTTTTTTTCTATATTATATATTTTTTCTCTTTTCCCCCCTTTTTTGAATTGTTGCACTGAGTTTGTACTGTCGAAGCAAAATCTGGAGATATGGATAGTGTGTGATAGAGAAGAACACCATGTTGTTGAAAACTAGCCAAGAGAAAGTGACCTTGAAAATGCCAACAATCTCCACAGCTGTGTTTCAAAGCCAAGAAGAAATAGAGCCTTAAGTGGACTTGAGTAACAATATAAAGCGTCTGAGAGAATCTAAAACACAAAGGGCTCTTAAGGGTCTCAGGAGATTTTTTCACTTTTTTTCTTTTTGTGTTGGGCTTGTTTCTTTTTTTCTTTTTCTTTTTTGTAATTATTTATTTTTATCTTTGTCTTTTTTTCTTAATTCCTTTTCCTTCTTCTTTTTCTTCTTTTGCTGTTTTGTTGTTTTGGTGCTTGTTTTCTTTTCTCTAGTTACTATATTATTTTTGGAAAAGGAATAATTTTGCCGCCACTATCCTTCTTTTTTTTTCCTTTTTCTTTTTTCCAGACCTGCAGAATTTTTTTCTAGACTTGCAGGTTTTTTTCTTTTTATAAACCTACAGCTTTATAAATAATTGAACATTGCAAGACAGAGAAGGGAAGAGTATAAGAAATAACAAGAAATAGTAAGAGGGAGAAGAAAAGACAAAGGATTATTGAGAAGAAATAGATAATAGAAAGTAAAGGGAAGTGGAAGTGAAGAAGGTTTGAGTAAGTAGAAGTGGAAAGAAAGGAGAAAGGAGAAGGGAAAGCGTGAGGTTAGGAGAGGAAGCTAAGCGGTTAGAATAGGAAAGGAAGAGACTTGGGAGAGAAAGAAGAAGGGAAATAGGATGATAGTGTTGAAGGAATAGGGAAGAAGGAAATAGGAATAAAGGGGATAAGGAAGTAAGTAAGACAGGGTTAAAGGAATAGGAAAGAGGGAAACAGGAAAGAAAGGAAGGAGAAGATTGGGGTGTGAGAGGGGGAAGAGTGAAAGGGAGAAGGGGAAAGTAAATAAATAAATAAATAAAAAGTTAGAAGAAATAGAAAGTGCTACCAGAATTATTGGATAGACAAAAGGAAGATGGCATCAGGATTAAGAAACAGAACAAGACTTCCAGAATTGAGCTTTCCACAAGGAAGATGAAACTCAACAGAAGAAGGGGCTCCTCAGTATATGATTAAGTTTATGGAAGAAATTTGTGATTTTAGGAAAGATGTTACAGTTCAACTGGGAGACATGAATACCAAATTTAATGCTTTGCACACTTTGTTAGCACAAACTAAAAAAGAAGTTCAAACTAATACAGAAGATATTCAAGAATTAAAGAAAGAAAATGAGGAACTAAATATTGAGATTGAGAAAATGCGAGACCAATTGGCATTGGCTGAATTAAGAGAAAAAGAAGCATGGATTTGTCTAAGAAGTGTGGATTTGTCTAAGAGAGCAACTGAACAAAGGTATAAGAAAAAGAATAATAGACTTGTTTGTAAAGAACCTGGACTGGGTGGGCAAAGTATTAGATCGAATATACAGACTAAGACTCCCGACAACCACCAAAAAAAATCTTCCAAGAGATGTGATAATACAATGTGTAAGAAAATCAGTAAGAGACTTTATATTGGAGGTACATTTTAACAAAGGAATCTGGGTGGATAGAAAACTACTTGTAATAATGAAGGAAATTCCTGCTAGACTACTAAGGAGAAGAAAAGATTATCAATTCCTGGTGGAAGTTTTGAAAAAAGAAAAGATCCCATTTAGTTGGGATAAGTTGGAAGGAGTGATATTTTCTTACAAAAAAGAGAGATTTAAAATAGACTTAATTGAAAAAACAATAGAGGTCATCAAGCAAAATAGAAGAGAGTTTGGTATGTCGAGAAAAAGCCAGCATGAGAAAGAAGACCAAGCCGGAAATCCAGAGGAACAAAAAGGTGAAGACCAAGAAAATGAAACAGAGGAAGGAAGAGGAGAAACAGATATAAACAAAAGGGATGAAAAGAGAGAAAAAGCAACAAGCCAATTGGACTCACGAGAATAAGAACAAAGGAATATAAATCATAATAAAGACTGCAAGGGGAGGGGCAAAGAACAACATTAGTTTAAATAAAAGTTAGACCCATTTACCTATCTGATGTCAGTAACTAAATTTGTTACATGGAATGTGAAAGGTTTGAACTGTTCAAAAAAAAAGGAGATTAGTTTTCCTCCATCTTAAAAAAACTGATGCAGAAATAACGTGCTTACAAGAAATTAGAATTAAAAAAACACATGAACACCTATTAAGACAAAAGAGATTAGAGGAGGAATTTGTGTCATTAGGAAGGAAAAAGAAGAAAGGTGTGGTTTTATATATCAACCCAAACTTAAAGCCAAAATTAATCGTAGCAGATGATAAGGGAAGATATATATTTGTTGAAATTATTATGGATGGAGTCGAGCTATTAGTGGAAGGTACCTATGCACCTTCAGAAGGGAAACAAAAATGCTTTAAGGAATTGAGAAAGAAATTAACACAATTAAATTATAAAAACTATTGTCTGCTTGGGGACTTAAATGGAGTGGTTGAACCAAGTATTGATAGGCATTCGAATAAGAAACGAATAGCGAAGAACCAAGGAAAATTAACTAGAAAATTTTTTGACACGATAGAAGAATTTCAAATGATAGATGCATGGAGGTATAAAGATGGGAATGGAAAAGGATTTACCTTTTATTCAGATACTCATAATTCATTTTCAAGGATTGACATGATTTGGATTAGCAAAAATTTACCAAATTCCATCAAAAAGGTGGAGATACTATCAAAATTGTTATCTGATCATAATCTTGGTATTAATGGTGTTGAAATACAGGCAAAGTACTAATAGATGGAGAGTAAACGATTCACTGTTATATAAGGAGGATGTGGTCAAAGCAATAAGAGAGAAACTTAAAGAATATTTTGAAATGAATCTTGAAAAGGGAGTAGGAAATAATATAGTCTGGGATGCTGGAAAGGCAGTGGTGAGGGGTTTATTTAGACAGTGGAATACAATAGTGTATAAGAAAAAACAAGAGTCAAGGGCAAGAATTTTAGAGGAAATTAAAAATAAGGAAAAATAATTAATAACATCCCCCTCGAATAAAAAAATTAAAAATCAACTAAAAAATGTTGCAAGAACAATTAGAAATGCTAATGACAGAAGAAATGAAAAAGAAATTAGGCTACTTAAAACAAAAAGATTTTGAATATGGTAATAAACCTGGTAGGTGGTTAGCATATAGGCTAAGGAAGGAAAAATTAAAAAAAGATTATACAGAAGCTAAAAATGGGTAATAGAGAGATAACATGTGATGTAGAAATTCAAAAAACATTTCTTAATTATTTTAAAACTATATACCAAAACCAGGTAATTACTAGGAACGACATAGATGAATATATTAAGAAATGCCAAATTACTAAACTTACAGAAAAGCAATTAGAAGAATTAAACAAAGAAATAACATAGAGGAAATTATAGAAACAATTTAAAAAATGAAAATAAGGAAGACTTTGGGGCCTGATGGTTTACCAGCAGAATAATATAGAACATTTTATAAAGAATTAGTAAAGCCACTATCGATGGTCTTAAAGGATATATTGAAAAAAAAACCAAATTCCAAATAGCTGGGAAGAAGCTAACATAATGCTATTACCAAAAGAAAGTAGAGATGAAACCCAATTGAAAAATTATAGACCTATTTCCTTACTAAATGAAGACTATAAAATATTTGTGGCTATATTAGGGAACAGATTGAAGTCCTTCTTAAAAGAGTATATACATAAGGATCAAAACGGGTTTTTACCTGAAAGACAAATTAGAGATAATATGAGGGTAAAAGTCAATGTGATCGAATACCTACATTACCATAATCAAATTGAGGAAGCATTAATATTCTTGGACGTGGAAATAGCATTTGACAATTTAAAGTGGTCTTTTTTAATGAAGGTGATAAATGATATGGAATTTGGGGAAAAAATAGTAATTGGATCCAGGCCATATATAGAAAACAAAATGCAAAATTAATAATAAATGGGAAAGCCTCAGATACTTTTAAAATAAAAAAAGGTACTAGACAAGGCTGCCCCCTGTCTCCTTTATTGTTTATACTGACTAGAAATATTGAATAATGAAATAAGAAAAGAAAAGATAAGAGGTATAAAAATTAGCAATGAAGAATACAAATTACAGACATTTGCAGACGATTTAGTAATTATACTGGAAGATCCGTTGAACGGGATTGGGACTGTACTCAAAATAATAGAGGAATTTGGTAGGCATGCTGGTTTCAAAGTCAATGCAGAAAAAACAAAAATATTAGTAAAAAATATAGATGGCAGTGGAAAAGAGAACTTACATAAGTTATCAAATTTTGAAATTGTAAAAAAAAGTAAGGTATATAGGGGTAAATTTAACAACTAATAATCAACAACTTTTTGAAAATAATTATACTAAATTGTGGGAAGAAATTAAAAAAGATTTAAGTAGGTGGAAAGACCTAATTTTATCTCTTATGGGGAGAATCTCTACTATTAAAATGTGTATATTACCTAAATTAATGTTTCTTTTTCAAGTAATTCCAATTATCCACACAAACGAGATTTTTAAGAAGTGGCAAAGTGATATAAATAAATTTTTATGGGCAGGAAGAAAACCAAGGATCAAATGCAAAATTTTAGCAGACACAAAGGAAAGAGGAGGGCTAGGGCTACCAAACCTACAATTGTATTTTGATGTAGTGTGCCTGTCATGGTTGAAATTATGGATCACATCAGAAAACAAAAGAATATTAGAACTAGAAGGACACAATATTTTTTAAATTTTATTTTCAAAGTATTTTCACAAATAATAAAATCATACACTTCCTTTACATTGTTGTCTGAATTTGATTTTCCTTCTAACATTGGATTTTTATCTATTTACTTTTCAAATGCATTTATACCTCTAAGTCATCGAAACAAGAATCCCTTTCCCATTTTCTACATTATATATACATCATTCCTCCTGTATCATTTACTGACAGAAAGTTTACATATCTTACAAATACTTACGTAGATATATATTTTAACAGATGCTACAGATTTAGTAAGCTTCACTATCCGTAAACCAGGTTGCTCTTATACCATTGCTCTCAACTTTCCAATATTCGATTAGGTTTCCCCATTCTTTTCTAAACTCGTTTATAGATTGATATTTAATCCAGCAAGTGAGTTGCTCCATTTGAGTTACTTCCCATAGTTTGCTCATCCATTCATCACAATTTGGAGTTGATGTTGATTTCCAATGCCTTGCATAGACAGTTCGTGCTGTGGTGACCATGCAAAGCGTTATGTTCTTAAAATCTTTTGGAAAATCCCTATCAAACATGTTTAATAGGTATAATTCTGGTTTTAGTCTAAAATTTGTCTTTATTATCTTTCTTATCAGATTATGTATATTTATCCAAAATTCCTTTTCAATTTTGCATGACCACCACATATGATAAAATGTACCCTCCCTATCTTCACATTTCCAACATTTATTTACCCTTGCTTTATACATTTTCGCTAACTTTGAGGGTGTCATATAGCAACGGTATTGCATTTTATAATAATTTTCCTTTAATTCACTATTTACTGAGAATTTCATGTTCTTTTTCCATAACACCTCCCAATCTTCTATTGGAATGTTGTTTCTTACATCTCTCGACCACCTAATCATGAATTCTTTTACCGTCTCAGATTCCAGGTCCAGTTTTAACAGTAATTTGTATACCTTAGAAACTTTCATGGCTTTCTCATCCATAATCAGTTCATCTAACTCTGTTTTTAATTCTTCTATTCCCATCAACTTTTTGTCCATGTTGTATCTCTCCATAATTTGCCTATATTGAAACCAATTACACTTTATTTGCTCTTGATCCAACTCTTCTCTTGTTTTCAGTCTACTATTTCCTTTTTGGACATATATCAAATCCCTATAAGTCCACCAAGTTTCTAAGTGTGGCATCTCAGTTCACCTGAAGGCTTCCTGGGGGGAAACCCATAGTGGTAATTTAATATAGATCTTTTTCTTCACTTCCTTCCACGTTTTTAACAAAGATTTCCTGACAAAATGGTTATTAAAATTTTTGTCTATTTGCTCTTTTTGATAGCACAGATAGGCGTGAAATCCAAATCTTAAACCAATCCCCTCTAAAGTTATAATCTTATCATCTTTCAATAAGAACCATTCTCGTTGCCAAACCAATGTGCATGCTTGATGATATAATCTCAAATTTGGAAGGCTTAAACCCCCCTTCACCTTCCCTTCCTGCAATATTTTCCACTTAATTCTTGGTTTTGGTTTTCCCATATAAATCTAGATAAATCTCTATCCCATTCTTTAAATAAGTTATCATTGGTCAATATCGGCAGATTTTGAAGAATATACAACATCTTTGGGAGTATCATCATCTTTACAGCAGCTACTCTACCCAATATGGATAAGATCAGCTGTTTCCAGTTTTCTAAGTTTCTTCTGATTTCCTTCCATTTTGTCTTATAATTGTTTTCCACCAAATCCATATTATTTTTAGTGATTATTATACCCAGGTACCTAATTATCTTCTCTATTTGGAAACCCGATATTTCTTTCCATTTTTCTTCCTCCCTTTTCTCTATATTTTTGGTCAACATTACCATCTTTTCTCTATTTATCCTTATTCCAGAAATCCCCCCAAATCTTTCTAAAACTCTGTAAATTTTGAATAGATTGTAATGGGTCTTCCAATGTTATTGCCAGGTCGACCGCAAAAGCTGACATCTTGTACGTGTGTTTTTTAATTCAGACTCCCTGTATACCCTCAGTTGCTCTTATTTCTCTACATAGGACTTCTAGAACTGTAATGCATAACAAGGGGGAAAGAGGACAACCCTGGCGAACCCCCTTCTCAATTCTTATTTTATCCGTTCGTTGACCACTTATTATAATTTGGGCAGTTTGTTCCTTATATATTGCCTTAATTCCATTCAAGTAATTTTGTCCAATACCCAATTCTTTCAAGGTTTCCAGCATACAGATCCAATTTACACTATCAAAAGATTTTTCTGCATCTAAGCCTATTAATGCAAAATTTCCCCCCGGGTATTTATCAAAATATTCTATCAGATTTAATATCTTTCTTATATTATATCTTAGATGTCTGTTTGGTAAAAAGCCTGTTTGATCCTCTCCTATCCATTCATTCAAAACTTTCTTCAGGCGTTCTGCCATTATTATTGCAAAAATTTTGTAGTCCGTGTTTAATAAAGATATAGGCCTGTAATTTTTTATATCTTCCAGATCTTTGTGTTCTTTTGGTATTACTGAAATGTTTGCATTTGCCCAAGAAGCTGGCATTTTCCCTTCGATAATTATTTCATTCAATAGTTTAAGAAGAGGTTTTTTCAATTCTTCTTGAAACATCTTGTAATATATTGCTGGAAACCCATCTGGGCCCGGAGTTTTCCCATTCTTTAGCTTTTTTAATGCGTACTCAATTTCTGCTATCGTTATTTTTTTATCTAAGTCTTCTCTGTCCACATTGCTTATTTTCTGTAAACTCTGTGATGATAAGTATCTTTTGATTTTTCCTCTTTTTTCTTCATTCATTTGTCTTTCTTTATACAAGTTTGTATAGAAACTCTGGAAGCAGTTTCTGATTTTATCCAGCTGTACTATTATATTTCCATTATCTCTTAATTTCAGAATCTGTTTCCTCTCCTGTTCTTTCCTCAGCTTATAGGCCATCAATTTACCAATTTTATTTCCGCCTTCATAGTATCTTTGTTTGGTAAATCTCATCTTCCTTTCTATTTCATCCATATGTTCCCTCTTCATTTGATCTTGGATTATCTTCAATTCCTTTTTTGCTTCTACATTTGTTGGGTCACTTTCATATTCCTTCTCTTTCTTTTGCATTGTTTCTTGCAATTTTTGCATTTTCTATCTTTTCTTTTTGTTTTGTTCCCAATTCACTTGCATCAATGTTCCCCTCAGGACCGCTTTACTCACATCCCAAACATTTTGTATTGATGTCTCACCTTCCTTATTTTCTTCAAAGTAATTTTTCAGAGTTTGTCTCACTTTCTCCTGTATGTTTTCATCCTGCAGCAATCTTTCATTTAATCTCCAGCAATATTCCTTCTTAGCATCCTTTAATGTTAGTGCTATTAGATTATGATCCGATGGCGTCTTTGGAAATATTTCCATCTTATCCATATTGGTTATTATATTTCTAGATTCTATAAACATGTCTATCTGAGAGGAGGATTTATGGCGTTCTGAATAGTACATGTATTCTTTCCTATCTCCATGTAAATGTCTCCATGCATCCATCAATGATAAATTTTCAATGAGTTTTGAGAATGATTTTGGTAATTTTCCTTGCTTCTAATACTTCCTTAAACTTCCTGCTGTTCTATCTTTTGTTGGGTCTATAACTCCATTCCAGTCTCCTAGAAAAATTAAGCTATCATGTTCTGTATCAAGGACTGTCTTCATCAATGTTCTATAAAACCCATCTTTATTCTCTGATGGTGCATATACTCCTATAATCAGAGTTCTTTTTCCCAATAAATTTGTCTCAATTCCTATATACCTTCCATTCGGGTCTTTTAGGACCTCTTTCCCTGTCCATTTCCTGTTTATAAATACAGCTATTCCTTTTTTCTTTTCTTGTCCTGAGTTTATAAATTCCTGTCCCAGTCTTCTATTTTTTAACAATCTTTGATCTTTGATGAGGGAATTAGGGGCATACTTATCAAATTTGCAGATGACACCAAATTAGGAGGAGTAGCTAATACCCTAGAGGACAGGATCAAAATTCAGAATGACCTGGATAGACTGGAGAGCTGGGCCAAAGCTAACAAAATGAAATTCAATACAGAGAAATGTAAAGTACTGCATTTAGGGCGGAAAAATGAAATGCAGAAATATAGGATGGGAGAGACCTGGCTGAATGAGACCATGTGCGAAAGGGATCTAGGAGTCCTAGTAGACCACAAGTTGAACATGAGTCAACAGTGTGATGCGGCAGCTAAAAAGGCCAATGAGATTTTGGGCTGTATCAATAGAAGTATAGTGTCTAGATCAAGGGAAGTCATAGTGCCACTCTATTCTGCCTTGGTCAGAATACTGTGTCCATTTCTGGGCACCACAATTCAAAAAGGATATTGACAAATTGGACCGTGTCCAGAGGAGGGCGACTAAAATGGTGAAAGGTCTGGAAACGATGCCTTATGAGGAGAGACTTGGGGAGCTGGGTATGTTTAGCCTGGAAAAAAGACGGTTAAGAGGCGATATGATAGCCCTGTTTAAGTATTTGAAGGGATGTCACGCTGAGGATGGAACAGGCTTGTTTTCTGCTGCTCCAGAGACTGGAACACGGAGCAATGGGTGCAAGCTCCAGGAACAGAGATTCCACCTCAACATGAGGAGGAACTTTTTGACAGTAAGAGCTGTTCGGCAGTGGAACGCACTCCCTCGGAGTGTGGTGGGGTCTCCTTCCTTGGAGGTCTTTAAACAGAGGCTGGATGGCCATCTGTTGGGGATGCTTTGATCGTGATTTCCTGCATGGCAAGGGGTTGGACTGGATGGCCCTCGTGGTCTCTTTCAACTCTGCAATTCTATGATTCTATGATTCTATGATTCTTTTATGTGGGTTTCCTGTATGCATATAATGTCAGCTTTCATCTTTTCTAATCTATGAAATATTTGATTTCTTTTATTTGGGGAGTTTAACCCCTTAACATTCCAGGTTACAATTCTGATTTTCATTTTCGTTATTATCTGTATCTTTTATTTATATTTCTTATATCAACCAGCAGTTTCTGTACTTTTTAACTGTCCTCTCTTTCTTCCTCCTGCCCTCCTTCTTCCTCTTTTTCAGTTTCCAACTCTCCCCCTTCTTCCTCTTCCTCGGTTTCCTCTATCTCAAGTTCCTCTTCTTCATTCTCTTCTTTCCCTCTTTGCTCCCTTGTATTATCTTCTTTACTACCTCTCATATTTTCAATCTCCTCTATTTGTTTCCCCCTCTCTTTATCTGTTACCTTTTTTACGGTTTTTGATGTTCCACTGTCACCTTCATCTTTTGTAGTTTTCTCTATGTCACCAAAATCCTTTTTGAATTTCACTATGAAATCCTTTGCTTTCCTCACTGTGTTTAATCTATATTTCCTCTGGTCATAAGTAACTGTTCTACCTTCTACCTTTTCCCACCTATACTGAATACCTTTTCTCCGCAACTTGGAAGTAATAAACTGATAGTCTTTCCTTTTCTTTAAAATTTGAGGAGGGATATCTTTATATATCTCGATTTCATTATCCTCTGTCACCAATTTAGTTTTGAGGTTTTCTTGCAATATTTGATCTCTAATTCTTCCTCTAGTAAAGTATATAACAATATCTCGAGGAAGCATCCTTCGCCTAGCAATTTTTGAGTTAATTCTGAAAATCCTATCCACCTCAAATTCAATCCTTTCTTGGGGGATTCTAATGTATTCTGCTAAACCCGGTAATAGCCTTTCATATAGGTCTTCATTTTCCATCTCCACCAATCCCCTTAATTTCAAGCAATTTTCTCTTAATTTCAGTTGCAGTTCTAGGTTTTTTTCCCTGAATTTGTACCTGCTCTTCAGTCATTTTATCAGTTTTTTTCCAGATTTTTGGATTTTACTTGAAGTAAGGACACAATATTTTGATGGGATGGCATGGATACCTATGGTACGGTAAGGCTAAAATTAACAAAGAATTTAAAAAACACGTGATAAGGAAATCATTACTTAGAGTGTGGCAAAAATATAAAGGTATACTATGTCTCAAAATACCAGGCTGGATCTCAATTCAAGAGGCATTTATGAGAAGAGAATTGAGAAATTAAAGCTGGTTAAGATATAGAGATTTAATGATAAAGAAATTAGGAAAATGGGAAATTAAGGACTGGGAAGAACTTTAAAAAGAGGGAAAACAAATTATATGGCTAAACTATTATGCAGTTAGGAGTAAAATGAGAGAAGAACTAAAAGAGACTCAATTGGAAGGAGAAATGTCAGAATTTGAAAAATTATTAAATTCGGGTAACAGTCATTTAATTAGTTTCTTGTATAAATTATTATTAAGATTTGAAACAGAAGATGAACAGGTGAAAAACTGCATGGTTAAGTGGGCGGTGGATATAGGACACAACATTTTTATGGCACAATGGGAAGATGTATGGAAGAGAGGCTTAATGTTTTTCTTGTTATAATCTTAAAGAAAATTTCTATAAGATGATATATACGTGGTACATGTCTCCAGTTAACATAGCTAAAATGAACATAAAAAACTTTGATACCTGTTGGAAATGTGAAAGTGAACCAGGAACTCTCTACCATATATGGTGGAAATGTGGGAAGACAAGGAAATATTGGTATAAAATAAATAAAGAAATAGAGGAAATTGTGGGATTTGAATTAGGCTTAAGACCTGAATTATATTTGTCAAATAATTAATATCCATGAGTTTACAATGTTAGAATAAGGTAGTTATAGATAGAAAGAAAATACGACTGGATCAAGAGTTATCTATCTTGGATAAATAAGAAAGTAAAACATGAAAGGAATGTCATCAGTAAGAGATGTACGATATGTATGAATTAATTGATAAGAAATGTTTAGATTGAGAGTAATAGAGATGTATTAACAATAAAGTGTTTGGGACCGGCCGCGATTAAGCAGAAAGTCATTTTAAACTTTATTTGGTTATATGTTCAAGTATATGTTTAAGTTTGGGGGGAGGGTTGGGATTAGGGTATATGTTATTTGTTCAAAGTAAACTATGTGAAGTGGTTATGTCATGTTATGTATGTCTTCAGTGGTTGTGTGTTTAATTTTTAAAATTTGAATAAAGTTATTTTTTTAAAAAAATAACTTGATAACAGGGCTGTAGTTTCAAATATATACAAGTAAGTAAATGCTGTCAATATTGTTTCAAACTTTAAAAAACTTTGAAGCAAAACATTTGCTTCTTGTTTGTTTGCATCAAACTTGTCTGAATCTTGCATCATTGATGTCAATAAATTTACAAAAGTACAGACAGCGGCATAATCAAAACATCCAAATATAGTTGTTGCTGAATTGAATTTTCCTGACCATCTTGTCTCACCAATAAACTTTAATTGTTTCATTTTTTCTTGTCCTAGATGTTTTCCAACAACTTCTGTCCATACAACCATTCTTGTGTATGATGTTTTCACAAAAGTTGCTAAATTCTGGAGCAACTTGAAAAAAGAAACTGCAGGCATGCAACATTTTGTTGTTTCAGTTATCATCAAATTCAAGACAATGGCATAGCCCCATATATGAACATGTTGATCAGCCACATAAGTAATTTTACTTTGTAAACCATTGCAGCTCCATCTGTGTTATCAGATAAACATTTTTGGGATAAATTTTAAGATGCTGCAATGTTTCAGTCAATAGATCAAAAAGTCCCTGTCCTGTACCATCATTACTTGGTACAACTGAAAGTAGTCACTCACAGATAACACCTTTAAGCACAAACCAAAAAATAATGCTAAACTGATTGATGGATGAATGATCTTGTGATGAATCCACTTTAATAGAATAATATTTTGCTTGAGAAACTTCATGACTAATTCTTTCTTGTATCATATTCTTCGTAATTTGGATTAATATGTTAATAGTTGTTTTACTCAGGTATGTAACAAGTCACCACGGCCTTTACATACCTGAGTATGTAAAGCCTTTCCTTGTTGTTTTAACATTTGATTCTTTGTGTAGACTTGTTTTCTACTGCAGAAATGTGAGCTGCCATAATGGGGTCATATTTTGCCATCAACAGCACTGTCGCTAAAAAATTGCCACGATTCAGAACCTCATTATCCAGATGGTAGGCTGATTCATTTCTGTGACCTCGAAAAGTAAGTGCTTGCTTGCCTCACATCTTTATGATGTCTATAATCCTTATGACAATACTCCTCTGCTTCAATACTTCTTTTTTCTTTTTAATTAGTGAAGATGCAAAAAATTATCTAAGATGCCATCATTAACCATTGCATCATCACCATGAGTATTATTTCTTGCTTCTTGTTTATTTGTTGCAAAACTGTACATTGATGTTGATAGTGGTTGTGGTATTATAAAATCTGTGATAGACCTGCATTGTTTGGCAGCTTCCTGCCTTTGTGCATCTTGTTGCTCTTTGTGTTTCAGTCATCCAGATTTATGCTTTTTCTTTTCCATGCTGGTAGGGGTAATATTCCTGAAATTAAAACTTAATTAAAAATACTCCACATTGGGAAAAATAAACATCTACAATTAATTGTTGTATCCAACATTTGCAATCAGTTGTCTATTTGTATATTTGCATTTGATAATAATAAGTTGTTAATATTGTTGTGTTGCTCTGTTCTGCATTTTGTTTGTAAACTGTTTTAGCATATTGTAGAAAATTTCTACACTACAGTAGTGAGGTCTGCTAGAAAAACATAATAATGGACCTTGCAGCAAGAACACATTAATGGAAATAAGTTATATAGTTGCACCTATTGTTAACAACAATTTTAACAATCACAGTAATTTTAACTGTAGAGTAAATAAAAGGTATCATTATTTGTTGAACTTGCATTATGCTTGTATATTATTATTTGAGACTGCATCTTAAATATATTTACTACCTAGTATTTTTATACTAATTTTATACAATGAAAGAAAATACATTATATTTAAATTAAAGGGCATAGGGCCAAAGTATATAAAAATATTAATTAAATACATACCTCTTATAAAACACAGCAAACATGAGGTGAAGAGCTGATGAAGCACACTTAAACTGAGGCCTATGTAATGAAAAATATCTGCTGTCTTTGCAATGTATGCAAGATACAAAATGGCTCCAGCTGTACATCATGATCCCAGGCTGGGATTCCCAGCTAAGCTTGATTGTGCAGTTGCAATAGTAAAGATCTGAGGCTATGTAATGCATGTGTTGGCTTCACATAACTCAAAACAGAATTATTTTTTCAGAGTTATTTGTCATATTCTTAAATATAAAGTATCCTTGAAAAATGATTTCATTTAAAAATAATTATTAAAATAGTAACACAACATAAATTTTAGTTGCATACAGTAATAATATTGGAACTTCTATTATATGTTCAAGCTACTAAAAGGTCATTAACATTTTAAATAAATTGTCTAATCTTTAGCGGGGCTCACTTCATCAGGGGCCCATAGGTCCCACTTGCCATTGGGCAAGCTGACACCCTGGCCAGTCCGCCACTGAGGATGGATAGGAAGGAGAGGCCTGTGTGGTCACAGCTTGATGCCCCTTCCGTTCCTGGAATGCCATTGGTTTTTCAGATATTCTGTTCTTATGTTTCAAGTTGCCGTTGGCCTCCACCTGATATTGCTCTTCTGTTCCAAGGCTACCATGGGCCTCCTATCTTTTCTGGAGTGCCATGGCTTCCACCTGTTTGGCTGCTATTCAGTTCCAGGTTGTGCATGACATGTGAGTCATGCAGGAGGCAAAGATGGAAGCTGCTGGAACATCGAGCCAAAGAAAGTGGATGGGGAAGGCACCACAACTGCTACAGTGGATCTAGCCAGACCAGTCAAACAGATAGATGCCTTGCCTATGTCCAATACTAGACCATGACAACAAGATAACCAGTTTGGATCGGCAGCCATAGTTTCATACATTGGGCTGCTTGACATGCAAGAAAAGTAATTTTGGGTCCCATTTAGGATCAGTTGAATTGGCTTTGGTCGAATGGTGGGGCAAACATGGCCTCAGGTGTCATGGTTTATTGCCAGCTCTGTTGGGGAGTGTTGTTGGCCTCTGCCTCATGTGTTTAGTCATTCATCTAGGTGGAAACAACTTTGGTCTGGTTTGTCACCAGCTCTGTTTGGGGAGTGCTGTTGGCCACTGCCACATGTTTTAGCCATTTAGTCATTTATACGTACATGTGATATCAACCGAGTTTGTTCAGGGTCATAGCTTAATCAGCTGAGCCCTCCAGGATGTGGAAAACATTAAGTCCACATGGCCCCAAGTACCTTTAATCTGGTTTGCCATAATATCTCTCTTGATTTCTACTGGTGATCTAAAATTATAGATGTCACTTAGAGGGGAGTAAATAGGGAGATTTGCAATTCCATGGTCAAGGAGCTTGGATGGGTTTTTACCACATCCTGGGATTATATTCTATATCAACGACTGTATTTTATAAGTTACATGGGCTCCACCTGACAGATTTTGGGATAAAGATATTCCTTGCAGATATGCAACAAAGGATGAGGGCTCTATTAGCCAACCTGGTAGGGGACAGGGGCTAAGCAGACACCTGCCTCTTATCTGTGGCACGTTCTGGAGGAGAAGGGGATTAGTTCAGTGTACACTGATGACACCACTTTTGGATGAAGGATGGCTCTATTAAACTATCCTTGCAGGTCATGTGACCTGGTGGGTGGGTAAAGACTATTTGTGATATACCAAGAACACACGCTCGCATTCACTCAATAGAAATTCTTTATTGGTAAGGAAACGTGTGTCAGGAACATGGAACAAAGCCGAAACTGAATACAGGCCAGCACACACACCCCAGATAAACCCCCACAGCGTGAGAATGGCATCTAGGGAGGAGGAATGGCCCGGGATGCACCTGGAGCATTGACCTTGAGCCGCTGTGGACAGCAGTGTTCCCAGGCCAACAAGGCGGGCTGGCACCTTTCCAAAACCCCAGGGGCTTGTAACGTGCTTTTGCAAAGTCCAAAGCCGATACAACTTTCGACCAAGCTTCTCTAATCTTCTGACTCCATTGGGTCACAGAGACCGGGTCCTTTGAAGACCCCTAAAGGTAGAGGATTAAAGTCTTGCCCTGAAACAATCTTAAAAGGGGAGAAGCCAGTGCTCTGGTGTGTGGCATTGTTATATGCAACCTCTGCAAAAGGCAAAAGGTCCACCCAGTCGGATTGCTGGAAGTTAACATAACACCGCAAATATAGTTCCAAAACCTGATTAATAGGTTCGCTCTGTCCATCACTCTGGGGATGATGGGAGCTGCTTAACCCTAATTCGACTCCCAGAAGTTTTGGGAATGCTTTCCAAAACTGGGAAGTGAATTGAGCCCCCCGGTCCAAAATGATCTTAGCAGGAACACCATGCAGCCTGTAAATGTGTTGCAGAAGCAACCTGGCCAACTGGGGGGCAGTCGGGAGCTTCTTACAGGCTACAAAATGCGCTTGTTTTGAAAACATGTCAGTCACCACCCAAATAACAGTCTTTTTCCTACTCTCAGGTAGCTCCACTATGAAATCCATACTGATGACTTCTCAAGGTTTGGATGGGGAAGGCAAAGGCAACAACAAGCCTTTTGGCCTTCCCCCCCCTTTCACCATTGCACACCTCGAACACCCCTTGACATACTCCTCCACCTCCCTCCTCATTTTTGGCCACCAAAACTGCCTCCGTGCCAAATGCAAGGTCTTCGCATATCCAAAATGTCCAGCCCTTTTAATATCATGGCACTGCTTAAGGATGGCAGACTTCATGGCCTATGGAACATATAAGCGCTCCCCCTTCCAAGCCAGGCCCTCTCAGAGGACCACCTCCCCAGGATGAGCCAAAAAACACGGGTCCTTGGGTAGGGCCATCACCATTTGGGATCGCCACCCAAACCCATCGTCCCGGGAAGTGGGGAAAGGAGACGGCAAAGTGGGCGTGGCCGGGACCGTACTGGGACCTGAGGCCCCTGCTGGAGGGCCGGCATTTCCAGTTGCCATAGAGTCCAACCCTGGCTTCAAAAAGGAGCTTCCTGGGGGCTCTTGATGCTTGGTCTTGCTGCGCGT
Source organism: Gambelia wislizenii (assembly GCA_030847615.1). Classification (NCBI taxonomy): domain Eukaryota; kingdom Metazoa; phylum Chordata; class Lepidosauria; order Squamata; family Crotaphytidae; genus Gambelia; species Gambelia wislizenii. Next base: position 11,338,226 of record JAUMIR010000013.1, on the reverse strand, counting down.
TAGGAGTGCCAACCCCAAGTGGGAGGGGGGAAGACTGTGTCAATCACCTCCTTCCATTGGCTGTCATGTTGGGGGAGTCTGGACAAAGCATCTGCTACAAAATTCTTTTTTCCTGGGATAAACTTCAGGGTGAAGTTAAACCGGTAAAAGAAACTGGCCCACTGAACCTGTTTGGGGTTCAAACGTCTTGGGGTTTTCAAAGCTTCCAAATTCTTGTGATCTGTCCAAACATCAAAAGGTTTGGAAGATCCTTCCAATAGGTGGTGCCAAGTTTCTAAGGCCAGTTTGATTGCACCCGCCTCCTTCTCCCATACAGGCCAATTTCGTTCAGTCTCATTAATTTTTTTGGACAGGTATGCACAAAGCCTAAGCTGCCCCTCTTCACCCCATTGTAACAGCACCCCTCCCATTGCTATGACTGAAGTGTCAACTTGGACCACAAAAGGTTGGGAGGGGTCGGGGTGCTTAAGAATTGGTTCAGAGGTGAAAAGTTTCTTCAGCTTGTCAAAGGCCTGTTGGCATTGGTCAGACCATACAATCTTTTGGGGAGGCTTCATGGCCTTCCCCTTTCCCTTTCGTTTCTTTTCACCCACCCCTTTGGTCTTCAACAAGTTAGTCAGTGGAAGGGCTACCGTAGCAAAGTCAGGGATGAAGGACCGGTAAAAGTTAGCAAACCCTAGGAAGTTCTGCAGCTGCTTCCTGGTCCTAGGGACCTCCCATGCAAGCACCCCCTTTACCTTTTCCGGCTCTGATGGAATTCACACTTTGACATTTTAGCATACAGATGATTCTCCCCCAACTTAGTAAGCACCTTTTTCACCAGTTTCACATGGGACGTATAATCCTCAGAATAAATAAGTACATAATCCAAATACACCAACACCCCCTTGTACCCAAATTCTCTCAGTACATCATTAATTAAGTATGAAAAATTCCTGGGGCTTCACTTAGTCCAAAAGGCATTACTAAAAATTCAAAAGCCCCCAGGGGGCAATTAAAAGCAGTCTTCCATTCGTCCCCTTCCTTGATCCTCACCCTGTAATAGGCCTCCCTCAAGTCCAGTTTAGTAAATATCTTCCCCTTGGCCAAATGGGCCAGTATGTCCTTCATCAATGGGAGGGGGTACTGATTAGACATGCTGATCGCATTCAGGGACCTGTAATCTTGGCAAAGACGAAGACCCCCATCTTATTTACGCCTGAACAACACAGGGGCTCCAAAGGCGAGGTTGAGGGCCTGATGAAACCCCGAGCCAAGTTTTTATCTATGAACTCCTGGAGAGCGTCCATCTCAGCTGGCATCATGGAATAAATCCTGGGTTTGGGGAGCTTGGTCTCGGAAAGTATCTCAATGGCACAGTCAAAGGGTTGGTGGGGAGGCAAAATGTCACATTCCTTCTCCTCAAACACATATTGCCATGGTTTATATTCCACCGGTAACTCTTTCAGCTCCCCTTGGACTAGAGCGGTTGTGCAGTTCCATGAGTTGGCCTCTAGAGGGACTCCCCCCCTGGGGAAGCTTCATCCACCCCATGCTCCTGCACACACACAGGATCTGCAAAAGTCACTGTCTCTTTCACCCAGTCTATAATGGGGTTGTGGAATTTTAGCCAGTTTAGCCCCACCACTGCAGCGGGAACTAAACCTGGGGCTATCACAAATTGAAGCTCCTCCTGATGATTCCCCATTCTTATGTGTACTGGACCAGTCATTCGTCTTGCAGGCCCCCCTTTCATCATCCCTCCATCAATCTGAGACAGCCACACTGGCTTGTCCAGCTTGATAGTGTTAATTTCAAGCTCACTGACCAGGGAGGGGTGAATTAGTACTTGGGTACATTCACAATCAACCATTAACATTACTTTTCGGGTGACCCCCCTTTTCCAACCCCTATTTTGGCTCTTATGAAGAAAGGGCCTTTTACGCCACTCACCACAGCACTTGGGTGCCCTTCAGGATTAGCCCGCCCTCGGGCGCTTAGTAGGGCGGGCAGGAGCCATTTCCCGCCGGCTCTACATCGGAAAAGGAAGATCCGCTGTCATCTGGTTCATCCGAAGACTCCCCTGCCGCGTGGCCTGGTACCAAGGCACGCACCGCTGCTTTGGGCTTGGGTTTGAATGGGGTCTTAGGTGCCACCAACTTTCCCTCGCTCCTCTGGGGCTTCTCGGCTGCTGCTGGTTCCCGAGGGCTCCTTTCTGGGCATTCAGCTATGCGGTGGCCCCCTTTTCCGCAGTGTAAGCACAAACCTTTCCTCATCCTTCGCTCCCTCTCCGACTCCCCCGTCGTGGTTCCGCCTGGTCGGGCCGCCTTATTTTTCTTCCCGGTGGACCCCGTGGCCTTTCCTTTGGATCCCTGCCTGTGCCGAGCCAGCTTGACGCTCCTCCTCAGTGTCTCTACTTCTTCAGCTAGCCTCACCCATCCCAAGAGGGTCTTGGGGTTCCCCTGGAACAACACCCATTCAAGGATGTCTGCGTTCAGCCCATCCTGGAAAAACTGTACCTTGATGGCTTCGGTCCAGTCAGGGACCTGGCTGGCTAGGCGACGAAATTCAGAGGCGTACTCACCCACCAACTTTGAACCTTGCCTCAATTGCCAAAGGTCCATGCGGGCCCGTCTCACTCTCAGGGAGTCTTCCAATTGAGCCTGTAGGGCCATCATGAAGTCATGGAAAGTCCCTAATTCTGGAGCCCCCATGTCGTAAAGCCCCACCAGCCACTGCGCCGCCTCTCTCTCTAGCTGGTTGGACACATACTGCACCTTCTCGGCCTCTGTCTGGAACTCCTCATCCCACTGGGACATAAACCCCATCACCTGGATTAGGAAGTATGGTAGCTTCGCCGCATCTCCATCAAAGGTTGCCTTTAGGTCTCGATGCTTCAGTCCCCGTGGTGTTTCCCGCGGCTCGACTGGACCAGCTCCCCCAGAGGGTACTGGCCCAGGAGCCGGCAGGCCAGGAACCCCAGCAGGCACAGCAAGGTCCCCTCCCCCAGGTACCAGGGCTGGTGCTGGTTGATTTTGGTGAGGCTGGGCCCCTCCAGGGGCAGCTGGTGGCTGAGGTAGTCTCTACAGGATCTGCAGGAGGCTCGTCTGCATAACCTCCACCTGCTGCTTTAACTGCTGGACCTCAGCTCTGACTTCTGGAAGCAAAAACTGCAGCCCTGGCTCTCGGTGCCCCTCGGCTAGGGGTTTGTCCCACCGGCGGGACCTATGTTCCTCCCAGCCTTGTTCATCTGACCAGAGCCAGCTGGCTCCCATGGCCGTTCCAGCTCCACACACTGGAGTGTCAGAGGGTGGTAGGCTGCCCCTCCCCAGGGCTTGCCTGGGGGCCAGCTCCATTAGGTCGAAGGGATGTGTAAGCCTTCCAGCCCTCTGGCGGCCTCAGCTCCAATCTTCCTCAGGCACTCCTGCAGCAATCCCCCAACACGCCAGCACCATCCCCCGGTGCTCCGGTGCCCTGGCCGCCACCTGCGGCCAGATCCTTCTGCATCTGGGTTCCAGCCTCCGCGTCGTCCGACATTGCGGGTAGAACCCCTGAAAATGGTTAGGTTTTAAGGTTGAGTTCCGGCTTACTGTGATATACCAAGAACACACGCTCGCATTCACTCAATAGAAATACTTTATTGGTAAGGAAACGTGTGTCAGGAACATGGAACAAAGCCGAAACTGAATACAGGCCAGCACACACACACCAGATAAACCCCCACAGCGTGAGAATGGCATCTAGGGAGGAGGAACGGCCCAGCCTGCACCTGGAGGCCAGCGTTCCCAGGCCAACAAGGCGGGCTGGCACCTTTCCAAAACCCCAGGGGCCTAGGCAAGGGAAACAGGCCAGAGGCAGCCTCATGTCAGGGTCTTCCATGAATTCCACTCTAAATCCCAGAATTCAGGGACGAGCCTGACACTATTCTTGAGGCTGGCCTGAAGGTTCAGCCCTCACCAGAAGTCATGCAACTTGAGGTGTCTCGTCCTGGAGTTTTGCCTTCCAGCAGATAGTGCCTGGGTGGTAGCCCAATTGATGGGAAAACCCCTGGGGCTCAGGTGTTTCTTCCAGGGAAGCTGGGAGGTAGGTCTGGGTGAGACCATCAGCTCCAGCTTTTCCTGCATTGGGCCTCCCCCCTAGTTTGCATATCCCAAGGAATATAGATTAAATAGATAGTATAAGTAAAGTGGCCCCTATTTTAACCCAAGCATTGTGTCTAGCCTCATTATTTCATGTGTTGGTCATCAAGGAGGGCTCCTTTTTTTTCATATATGGTGAACTTCTAAGAAGGTGAAAAGTTAAATGGTCTAAGTTTTATATGTTAATCCAAAAAAAATTAATGATAGATTTTGTAATGTTACCAGAAATATTTTAGTTGGGTCTTATGGATAAAGAATTGGCTAGTATATGTGGATTACTTCTTTGCTACAAAACAACAGTAGCAAGAATATTGTTTGCTCAGACATGGAAATGGACTGAGGCACTGACAATGGAAGAATGGATTGTTTAGGTTGCTGAGTTAGGTCAAATTGCCAAACTAATGTGGGTTGTAAAAGATAAGCCAACTGAAGATTATTATTATTTTTGAAAGATTAGAAACCATTCATAGGCTTTTAGAGCAATAATTTTTTTAACAATGCAATAATCTGTGATTAATTTTTTTATTAGCAATACTATTTTGTCAGATCTGTAATGGTAGAAAAATATAATTTTTTTCTGGTCTTATTTTTCTTTTCATTATAGTTAGGATTGGGGAATGGGATCAGAACCCTACTGTGTTTCAGGACTTTATCACACTACACTGTTATAGCTTGATTATCCCACTTAAACAGCTTTGGCTGCCTTCTGTGGAATTCTAGGGTTTGTAATTTAGTGAGATAAATGCTCCTCCCTAAACTGCAAATCCCAGTATTCCACAGGAAGCAGCAAGAGCAGTTAAAGTGGAATAATAGTGCTATAAGAGTGTAGTGTGATAAGGCTCTTTTAGTTATGTATGTCTTTGTTTTCTTCTTTTCTCTTTTTTTGTTTCTTTACTTTCTGAATGTATATTATGATTTTGTATATTACCTTTTTTGTGAATTCAGCTAGTATTAAAAATAAATAAATAAATATTTTTTTTTAAAAAAAGAATTAACATTGGATTTGGGCCTTTCACATGTATATATTCCTAACGCCAAAAGAACTAGCATAATAGACAGGTATACATTTATTCTTTATAGACAAGTTAGAAATGCAGCCCAGTAAAAATGAAGCACCTTTAGATGCACTGATTTCAGTAGGAGAGGAGTGAGGAGGTGCCAGTCCTGCACCAGAATCTGTCAACAAGGACATATTCAGATAAATATTCTCCTTCTTTATTGGTAATCAGTCATGGGGTATCATTCCCCCTCAGCATAATAGGTAATAAGTTCTCTCAGGTAAGAGGCTCTCCACACAAGAAAAAAAGCCTCTGAAAGTCCCAGGTTTTGTTCCTGGATGAACCAATTTTATTTTAAAGATCTACATGACATTTTCCCCATCCCAAAGTGTTCCCTGGGAACTCCTGACATTACCAAGTGTGATGTACCAGGAACACACGCTCTCATTTACTCAATAAGCAAAGCTTTATTCAGCAAGGACATATATGTCATGAACATGGCCAAAGCCGAAACTGAATACAACACAACCCCATCCCCAGATAAAACCTCACAGCGTGAGAATGGCACACAGGGAGGTTTCTGGTGCCCCGACAGCTCCCAGGTGGCTGACCTTGAGTTTTCTTGGAGAACAGCGTTCCCAGGCCGAAAAGGGTGGGCTGGCCCATGCCCAAGAGCTGAGAAGCCCACTCAAGGGAAACAGGCCCAAGCCCTTACCAACTTCATGTCAGGATCCTCCATGAAGTCTGAGTAACATGGAGACTTCATGGATGAGCCTGATACCAAGGTCTTTTCATTCCCATGCCCCAGGTCAGTTTAATTTAACCCAGTATTTTCTGAAATGAAATGTACTGCTGCATGGCTGTCTGTTTTTTGCTGTCTAGATCCATTTCAATCTGGCTTCAGGCCTGGTTATGGGACAGAGACAGTTTGGGTTAGCTTGGTGGATGACCTACAGAGGGAACTGGACAGGAGGAGTGTGTCCTTGTTGGTTCTGCTTGATCTCTCAGTGGCTTTTGATACCATTGACTGTGGTATCCTTCTGAGCCGCCTCTCTGGGATTGGACTTGGGGACACTGTTGTGCAGTGGTTCCAGTCTTTCTTGGAGGGGTAAACTCGGATGGTGGTGCTTGGAGGCTCCTGTTCAATGCCCTGGCCGTTGGCCTGTGGGGTCCCTCAGGGTTCTCTTTTGTCCCCCATGCTGTTTAACATCTACATGAAACCCCTAGGAGAGGTCATCCAGAGTTTTGGGGTTCAGTTTCACCAGTATGATGATGACATACAATTCTATCTCTCCTCATCTGATTCCAAAGAAACTGTCTCAGTATTGACCCAATGCCTGTTGTCAGTAATGGACTGGATAAGGGCAAACAAATTGAAAGTTAATCCAGACAAGACAGAGGTGTGTCTGGTCAGTCAAAAGGCAGATCAGAGAATAGGGACTCTGCCTGTGCTGGATGGGGTCACACTCCCCCTGAAATCTCAGGCCTGAAGTTTGGGTGTTCTCCTGGACTCCACTCTGAACCTGGATGCTCAGGTTTCAGCAGTGGCCAGAAGTACATTTGCACAGCTAAACCTAGTGTGCCATCTGTGCCCATTCCTAAGACATCACATCTGGCCACAGTGACGCATGCCTTGATTACATCCCATTTGGACTACTTTAATTTACTCTATGTGGGGCTGCCTTTGGAAACTGTTCAGAAACTTCAGCGGATCCAGAGTGCTGTGGCCAGACTGCTGACTGGGGCCAGTTATAGGGAGCATAAAACTCCCTTGTTAAAATCCCACTGGCTACCGGTTTGTTTCTGGGCATAATTCAAAGTGCTGGTAAGGATCTATAAAGCCCCACAGTTTGGGTCCAGACTATTTGAAAGACTGTATCTCCCTATATGAGCCTGACAGAATTTTAAGATCATCAGGGGAAGTCTTTTGCTTGGTCCCGCCATCATCCCAGACTCACTTGGTGAGGACATGAGAGAGAACCTTCTCAGTGGCTGCTCTGACCTTCCTCAGGAGACTACACTGGCCCCCTCCCTGCTTTCCTTTCACTGGCAGGCAAAGATTCTTCTTTTCAAGCAGGCTTTTAACATCTAAGCAGGGGAGCTTTTTATGGGGACCATAGAATCATAGAATTGTAGCATTGGAAGAGACCACAAGGGCCATCCAGTCCATCCCACTGCAACGCAGGAATCACGATCAAAGCATCCCTGACAGATGGCCATCCAGCCTCTGTTTGAAGACCTCCAAAGAAGGAGACCCCACCACGCTCCGAGGGAGTGCATTCCACTGCTGAACAGCTCTTACTGTCAAAAAGTTCCTCCTCATGTTGAGGTGGAATCTCTGTTCCTGGAGCTTGCATCCATTGTTCCGTGTTCCAGTCTCTGGAGCAGCAGAAAACAAGCCCGCTCCATCCTCAATTGACACCCCTTCAAATACTTAAACAGGGCTACCATATTGCCCCTTAACTGTCTTTTTTCCAGGCTAATCATACCCAGCTCCCTAAGTCTTTCCTCATAAGACATGGTTTCCAGACCTTTCACCATTTTAGTCACCCTCCTCTGAACACACTCCAGTTTGTCAATAACCTTTTTGAATTGTGGTACCCAGAACTGGACACAGTATTCCAAGTGAGACCTGACCAAGGCAGACTAGAGTAGCACTATTACTTCCCTTGATCTAGTCACTATATTTCTATTGATGCAGCCCAAAATCGCATTGGCCTTTTTAGCTGCCGCATCACACTGTTGACTCACGTTCAACTTGATGTCTACTAGGACTCCTAGATCCCTTTTGCACATAGTCTTGTTCAGCCAGGTCTCCCCCATCCTGTATCTATGCATTTCGTTTTTCTGCCCTAAGTGCAGTACCTTACATTTCTCCGTATTGAATTTCATTTTGTTAGATTTGGCCCAGCTCTCCAGTCTATCCAGGTCATTTTGAATTTTGATCCTGTCCTCTAGGATATTAGCTACTCCTCCTAATTTGGTGTCATCTGCAAATTTGATAAGTATGCCCTGTATTCCCTCATCCAAGTCATTGATAAAGATGTTGAATAGCACTGGGCCCAGGACAGAACCCTGTGGCACCCCACTGGTCACATCTTTCCAAGACGAAGAGGAGCCACTGCTGAGCACCCTTTGGGTTCGGCCGGTCAACCAATTACAAATCCATTGAACTGTTAACTTGTCTAGCCCACATCTTACAAGCTTGTTTGCAAGAATGTCATGGGGAACCTTGTCAAAGGCCTTACTGAAATCAAGGTATGTGATATCCACAGCATTCCCTTCATCTACCAAGCTGGTAATTTTATATATATAAAAAAGATCAGATTAGTCTGGCATGACTTGTTTCTCTGAAACCCATGTTGAATTTTTGTGATTATGGCAGTCTTCTAAATGTTCACAGACTCTCTGTTTAATGATCTGCTCTAGAATCTTCCCTGGTATTGATGTCAGACTAACTGGATGAGAATTGTTGGGATCCTCTTTTTTTTTCCTTTTTGAAGATGGGGAGAATGTTTGCCCTCCTCCAACCTGCTGGGACTTCTCCTGTTCTCCAGGAGTTCTCAAAGATTATTGCCAATGGCTCTGAGATTACATTTGCCAGCTCTATTAATACCCTTGGATGTCATTCGTCTGGTCCTGGAGATTTAAATTCATTTAGATTAAGAAGGTATTCCTGTACTACCTCTTTGCTTATTCTGTGCTGGATTTCCCCTATTGTGTCCTCTGTTCCTTTATCCACAGGTTGATCACCCTTTTCCTTTTCTGAAAACACTGAGGCAAAGAACATGTTGAGTAATTCTGCCTTTTCTCTGTCCCCTGTTAGTATTTTGCCATCTTCTCCGCGTAGTGGCCTTACCATTTCCTTCTTCTTCCTTTTGCTCCAGACATACACAAAAAACCCCTTTTTATTTTTTTTAACCTCTCTAGCGAGCCTGAGCTCATTCTGCACTTTAGCTTTTCTGACTTTACTCCTACACGTGTTTGCTATCTGTTTGAATTCTTCTTTGGTGATTTCCCCCTTTTGCCATTTTCTATACATGTTCCATTTAAAACTTAGCTCCATTGAAAGTTCTTTAGTCATCCATCCTGGTTTCTTGAGACACCTCCCATTTTTCTTCCTCATTGGTATTGTCAGAAATTGTGCCTTCAGTATCTCCCTTTTGAGAAAGTTCCATCCGTCTTGAGATCTCTTCCCTTTTAGTATTCCTGACCATGGGATCACCCCCCGTATTTCCCTGAGTTTATTGAAATCAGCTCTCCTAAAGTCTAGAATGCATATCTGACTGTGCTTGGTTTTTCCTTTCCATTGTATAACAAACTTCAGAAGAACATGAGCACTGTTTTATCTGTCTTTTAAAGATAGAGAAAGGTGGCATGCTACTGCAAGCAATAAATAAATGAATACTGGAACTAGCTGAGATGGCTGCCCCAGGAAACCCAGCTCTTGTTCCCAGGCGAGCAGATTCAACAGAGATCAAGGGCGAAAAAGAGGAATGCTAATAATAAGAGTCAAATGTTAACTAGCATAATATTGCTAAAAGGACTTTAACAGTTTGACTGCAATTCCTGGATAATAATTAAAAAGGCCTGAATGGAAATTTGTGAAAATCTTTTTCTGAAATTTTGCCTGAGTCAAGATGTGACACACGGTCAGTGGGAGAAGGAGGAGGAAGAATCCAAGGAAGAGGGGGAAGTGAGGGAAAACCAGGATACTTCAAGAACAAGTTTGTATGCAAAACCACAAATATGCAGGTAACATCAAAACAAAAGGAACTGGAATCTCTCAGTAGTTCCAGAAATTTTCTTCCCTTCTAGATGTGCCTTAAGTTCAGAGTCACGCACCACCAGATATGGCCGTAGAATCCACTCTCTCTGATGTGATATCTTTGAAATAAAGAAAAAACCTTGTTGAAGCAGTTAATTAAAGAAAAAAAGAACTGTTCCCTGTTCCGGAATGCTGTGATTAACATCTGTTTTATTTAAAAGCTAGAAGTTGAAAGCTGATGTCCGGAGTCTGAGGATTTATGAGGGAAGCTGATGTCGAGAGGCCAACAAAGAGAAGATAAGGGAAAGAAAATTTTTTTACAAACTCCCTTGTGGACAAGATCTAAAAATAGGCCCTCGGATAAGACCATTTCAAGATTAGAATGAGCGTTTTCAGCTGAGACATTAACAGCAACTGAAAAGATTAGAAAAGAAAAACAACAGACCGAAGCAGCTAAAATGGCGACTGGAGCAGGGGGAGGAAAGAATGGAAATAAAAATGGGCAGAAGGGAAATCTGTCAGAGAAAGAAGATTTACAATCTTTGCTGGCACAGAATAATGAAAAATTACTTCAAAGTTTTAAAGCTCATACACTTGAATTACGAAATGAAATACAGATTATTAAGCAGGATACTGTGCAAGAAATATCAAAACAACTTCAAACTGCAATGCATCAAAACTACCAGGAGATGGCAGGAGTGTGCAAAGAAATTTAAAAAGTGAATCTTATGGTAAACTACAACAGGAGCAGGCTTCAAAGACCCGATGAAGAGATTGCTGAGATACAAACAAAAATTATAGCTTTGGAAGATCAAACCAGAAGGATGAACATCAGGATTCGAAATGTTCCACATTTTGAAAAAGAAACTCCAACCCAGCTGAGAATTAAAATAATAAACTGGTTCCAACAACTGACACCCCAGATACAGTGGGTGCAAGAAGACTTTGAGAGAATTCATAGAACAGGATTCAGGAAAACAACTCCCAGTGATGTATTGGTAAAAGTGGATAACTACTACAAAAAAGAGAATTTTATGAAAGAAATTAGGAAGCTGGGTGATCAAATACTTTTTGAGTCAACACCAGTGATGATTTTCAATGATTTGTGTGTGAAAACACTGGAATGGAGGAGAGGTATCAAACCCATTATACCCATACTGAAAAAAACCCATTAACTACAATTGGGGATACCCAATATTTTTAAAGTTCAAGTATGCTGGGAAATTCTACAAAATAAAAACGCTGGAAGAAGGATTATAACTGCTGACAATGCTGGGACTGAGAGAGGAAGAGCAAGAAGCAGAAAAAGACTAAGGGGAGCTGAAAGGAGCAATAGGAGAAGAGAAATGAAGATATAAAGACAAGGGACTGGGAAAAAAACTGAGAGAGATGGGATCAAAGGTGACATCGGTGATGGGTGACACCCCCTCCCCCTCTAAATTTGTAGCTATGGCGGGGATGGCAATCCCTGGGAGTAGGAGGGTGAGAGGAAATGTGTATGTGGGAGGGGTAGGGAGGAGGGGGGAAGGGGGGGAAGGTGGAGGGTGGTGCAGGGGGGAATGTTATTGTTATTGTTTATTGTTTATTGTTTATTTGAGTGTGGGAGTATTTGTGCACTATGGGGGACTATTAGAAGTAAAAATTTATTATACATAATATGGAAGGTAGATTGAGAATATTGACTTTAAATGTTAAAGGGTTAGGAAGTGTAATAAAATGAAAAAGAATAGAATCTTTATTAAATAAATCTAAAGCAGATATAATATTCCTTCAGGAAACACATCAAAATAAAGATGGAGTGAATGAATTGAAGGTGAAATGGGCAAATATATATGAAAAAGCTTTTGGAACATCAAAATCAAGAGGAGTGGCAACTATTTTGTTGAAAGGATGTGATTTTATTGTTAAGAAAATTTAAAAAGATATAAAAGGAAGATATATAATTATGCAAGGAATTAAGGGTAAGGAACATCTCACTTTAGTTAATCTGTATGCACCAAATGAAGGTCAAATAGAATTTTATGAAGAAGTTATGAAAGCTACAAATGAAATAAGTGAAGGATCTATAATAATGGCGGGAGATTTTAACATGATAATGGATAAGCAGAAAGATAAATCTAATCCTACTAAGGAGGATAAGAAAATGTATGAAACTGGTTTGAACAAAATTATAAATAGAAATGGACTACGAGATGTATGGAGAGAATGGAAAGGAGAAGAAAAGAGATACACCTATTATTCGCAAACACATAAAAATTATTCTAGAATAGATTATATTTTTGTATCAAAAAATCTGGCCTCACAAATTGTAAACACAGATATAGGGATCATAAAAATCTCAGACCATGCAATAGTTACAGCAGATATAAAGATTACAAAAGATTATAAATTAGCAAAAAGATGGAGATTGGATACAAAAATTTTGGGTTACAAAAATATAGTAGAGAAAATACAGGTAGAATTAAAAGAAATATGGGAAATAAACAGAGTAGGACAAAGCAATCAAGCATTATTGTGGGATTCAATGAAAGCTGTAGCAAGGGGAATATTTATTAGGGAAGCACATACACTGTGGAAAAAATGGGAAAAAGGTAGGAAGAAACTAGAAGAGGAAATTAAGGGTCTGGAAAAAGAATATTTTAGAAACAGAGATAAACAGATCCACGTATTAATACAAGCAAAGAGGAAGGAGTTAGAAAAGGAAGATATAGAAACAGCAAAAAGAAATCTGTTATTTATGAAAAGAGATTTTTTTGAATATAGTAATAAAAATTCTAGAATGTTAGCAAGAGCTACACAAACAAAGAAATCTAAAAGTTTGATTGGAATTATTAAAGATGAAAAAGGGGGGAAAAGTAACTTGATGAAAGATAAATTAAAGATATTTCAAGAATATTATCAAAAATTATATTCAGCAGGTGATTCACCGAAAAACTTAGAGAAATATATACAGGAAAATTGTAAGGATATAATTAGTGAGGAGGAGAGAGAATTAATAGAAAAACCAATAACAGAACAGGAAATAGAAGATATTATAAATAAATTGAAATTAGGGAAGGTTTCAGGAGAAGATGGTTTGGGAACTGAATATTATAAAATATTTAAAAGTATATTAATACCTAGAATGAAATAATTATATAATAACATTTTAAAAGGAGATGAGATCCCACAATCATGGAAACAATCTCTGATAATACTAATCCCAAAACCAGATAAAGATTTGACAGACCCAGAATCATATAGACCAATATCTTTAATAAATCAAGATGCAAAAATACTAACAGCAATAATGGCGAAAAGGATGAATAAATTTATGTACAAATATCTACAAAAAGACCAATGTGGATTTATAGAAGGAAGACAGATGGCTAATCTAACTGGAAGAGTAATAAATTTAATAGAAACAATTAGAAGAAGGAAAATTAAAGCAGGGCTTATAGCTATAGATATATTTAAAGCTTTTGATTGTGTGGAATGGCCAGTAATAAAAAACATAATGAAAACATTTGGATTTGGAGAAAAATTTAGGGGTGTGATTGACCAATTGTATAAAAAAAATAAAGCAACAGAACAAATAAACCTAACTAGGGGAACGAGACAAGGCTGCCCACTCTCCCCAATAATATTTGCTATGGTAATAGAAATATTAGCTAATGTAATTAGAAACGATGAAGAAATCAAAGGTATAGGAAATATTGAAGAGATTAAACTAAATATGTTTGCAGATGATACTTTAATAACAATACAAGATCCAGTGGAAAAAATGCAAGAGATAGAGAAACATTTGGAAATGTTTGGGAAGATGACAGGTTTACAAGTAAATTGGAATAAATCAGAAATGATGATACTTAATTATACAGAGGCAGAGAAAAAAATTTGAAGAGTAAGAAATGTATTAAAATAAAAGAGCAAATAAAATACTTAGGAATAAATATTGTGGCAGAACTGGAAAAACTAGAGGAAAAAAATTTCACTATGTTAAGGAAAGATATGGAGAAAAGAATAGAGAAATATGGGAAAATCAAACTGTCATGGTTTGGAAGAATAGCGCTTGTTAAAATGAAAATATTACCAAAAATAATTTTTTTATTTAGAATTCTGCCTATTAAAGTATCAGAAATGGAATTTAAAAAGTGGCAAAATATGATAAATAATTATTGTAATGGAGGCAAAAGATCAAGAATCAATAAAAATAGATGGCATAAATCTCAAAAAAAAAGGAGGTTTAGGCTTACCTAATCTAAAGCTATACTACGTAGCGAATCAATTGAGCTATATTATTGACAGTGTTGCGGAGGTGAAGGAAATGGAATGGATGGAAATAAATAAACAAGAGATAGAGTTAAAATTAAGAAATATATTTTTTTGTAAACTAAAAAAGAAATATAGGGAATCAATACAATCTGTTTCTTTAAAAAATATATTAGATATATGGAATAAATATTAAAAAATATTAGTTCCAGGAACATCTCCATTAACGCCAGTAATATTGTTAGAGGGTTTCTCAGCAAATTTAAGAAATGAAGTGGAAGCAAAATTAGGAGGACAAGAAATTATAAGGTTGAAGGAATGGAGGGGAAAATGAAAAATAAAAATTATATGGAAAGAATATTAAAGGAGCAAGGATTTACATGGTTTAAACTGATACAGTTAGAAAGATGGACAAAAAATGTTTAAAGGAGGGTAGTTGTAGAAAAAGTACAAAATTTGAGGAATTAATTACAAAAGCTATTCAAGAGAAAAAGACTATAAAGGGTATTACAAGCAAAACATATAAAATGTTAATGGATAATGAAGAAGTACAAGATTATGTAAAAGATGTTTGGGAAACAGATGTAGCAACTGTAATAGACAAATCTAAGTGGGAAAAAATATGGAATATGCAACATTTGAAAACATTATCAGTAAGAATAAAAGAAAATTACTATAAGATTATATGGAGGTGGTATTTAACTCCAGTACGATTGAATCAAATAGATAAAAAGTATTCAGCACAGTGTTGGAGGGGTTGCCAAGAATTGGGAACGTATATGCATATGTGGTGGAACTGCGAATATGTACAGAAATTTTGGAACATAGTAATGAAAGAAATAAGTGAAATACTGGAGATAAATATACCTTTAAGCCCTGAAATAGCATTATTATCATATTGTGAAAAAATACAAGAATCTCAAATTGTTAAGGATTTGTTAACAAACTTGTTGACAGCAGCAAGGTTAATAATAGCAAAGAAATGGAAAATACAGGGTGATTATAAAATAGAAGAATGGTATGAGGAAGTATGGAATATAGCTATAAATGAGAAATTAACAAATATGGTTAAAGAAAAAAAGGAGGGTTAAATAAGAATGTTTTTGGTGAAAAATGGAGTAAATTTTTAGAATTTGTATTAATAAAGGGGAGAGGAAGCAAACCTGAGTTGGAAACAATGATTTTCTGGAAAGAGGGATGAAAGTAAAGGGAAGTCCCTTGGTGGAGGGAATCACTGTTATATATGTTTGTTAAGTCTTATGTAGTAATTGTATGGTTTTTTTTATTATTTTAAAAATTAATAAAATTATTAATTAAAAAAAATAGATGTGCCTTAAGTTAACATAGACACAGTCCAGCATTCAGAGGGCTTAAGGTCGTTAACCAGCCCCTTCATGTTTAAGTTTACAAAAGTAAATTTCCCCCTACACAACTAAAGAACAGTTTATCTGATACAAGGCATAAAACAATATAGAGTTAAGGGGTGAAGGAGGTTTTCCTTCAGTCTCCTCACACCCTAGGGTACCAACGTCTCTAAGGCCTGTCTTTCTGGGGCATAGGAAGTTTCCTCCATCTTTGGCTGTCTAAGGCTGATTACATAAGCTGCCTGCCTCTCGCCTTTTCTCTCCCAGCCTTGTCCCTGTGATCTCTCCATTCTGATAATGGCACCTGTTCTTCACTCCCCCCAACCAACCAAGCAGAATAGACACCCATCACCATGGACTTTCCGGTGGCAGTGGAGACAGAAGCTCTGCAGGTGCACTGGAGGCTGGGACAGATCCAGTTGGTTGGTGGTGGATGCTGGCAGCCCTGGCTAGGTTTGGTGCTACGGCATTCATGACCCTCCTCACTCTGGGCTATGTTCCTTCCTCAGTGTTCCTTCCTCCCTTGTTGCCCTTTCAAACCTCCTACTGCTTCCTTTCTCCTCAACATCCCTCCCACTCCTCTTTGCCAGCCTTGTCTCTCAAGTTGCATCTGAGGAAAGAAGCTTACATGGTTTTCAGGGTATTCCATTGTTAGTATGCCCTACTCCCCCCTCCCCATGATATCTCATACTTGGAAATATTGGGCACTTTTCATAGTCAGGTTGGCTTGGACAAACCAAAAGGTCAATTGGAGGTCACAATGATCTGGGATGTGTCTTAGAAACATTATGACAAGAAACCCCATATGAGGATTGTGTGGAAGACCCTTAGTAAACATAGTCGTTAAGGAGGTATGTGCTAATCCTTTCCTCCAGCCCTGGGCACCTCAGCAATGTTTCAAACAATTACGTGACCATTCCCAAATCTATTCCTAGGGAAATCTTTCCTATACCTCCTCCTGTCCAGCCTTGTGAGGTTGTCATAAACCCATCAATTTCTTTTTTTAAATATTTTTTATTAGAGATCTCTTCCAGAAAATCTACAAGTACAGAGAATACATATTAACATTTTACATTATTAAAATCCCAAGACTCTCTATAAAGTTATCTAATATTTAAATCATATTTCCCACCATTCCTTGCATTATATATATATATATATATATACACACACAACTTAGAGTTCTTCTAATTATAACCTTCATATAAATGCTGAATTTGACTACATTCTATACACTTATATTAAAACATATTTCAGAAGTTAAATTTCTCAAGATTCCTCCATTTCTTTCTCCAGAATTTTTTTATCGGTTTCCATCCCTCCTTGACCTCATTGATAATCTTCTCTTTTATTGTGGTAGTTAAAATATCCATATCCATCATCTCCTGCAGTTTGAGCAACCATTCCTCTAGAGTAGGGTGATCTTTCATCTTCCACTTTGAGGCATATATTAATCTTGCTGCAGATAACATATATAATAGGACTTTCCAATTGAAGTTAATGTTTTTCTCTTTGATCTTATCTATCGTGTTTAACAAACAAATAGATTTCAGAATCCATTGAGAATCTTATTCCTAATATTTCAGTAATATTAGAAATTGATGGGTTTGGGGGACTTCCGGTGCAATGGTGTTGCAATCTGGTTGTGAGGAGCACGAGCACTCACAACAGTGCTTGAGTTTTGGTAGATTTTGGGGGGAAAGCACTCTGACCAAAAAAAAAAAAAAAAACCTGGTATGGGAGAAGAGTGAGGGCTCACTTGGAGTCTATTCTAGTGCCAGTGTTCAGAAACTCTCCAAAAGGGGGTGAAGACACAGATGGACCTGAAAGGACTGAAGAGACATTCTCCCAGCTCAAGCTATTCACTCAGAATGGTTCTAGCGACACCTTTTTAAAAGAATCATCTCAAAGCTAAGGTTTAAAAAAGCTTTCCTGAATGGACTGGAGTTCAGTGATTCCCACGGGAGGATCTTCTAAGACTGAAAAAAGTGGGAACTTCAAAAAGAAACCAAATTGCAGCATTGTTTTGCATTGAATGGATACTGTTTGAGCTTGAGCAGAGAGTGAAATGGATAGAGTGGAATGGGCAGATTTACGTTGGAGGTGGCCGCAAGGGAAAGTGTGGCAGAGGGAAAGAGAGACTGCTGGAGCATTTGGAGGAGTAAAGGGGGAGTAAAGTGGCAGAGCGTGAAAGAGGAGTAGAGGAGGAAGAGAGTGGGAGGGTAGAGTGAAGAAGGAAGGAGAGTGGGTTTGCGAAGCCTGTGGAGTAAAGAAGGAACGTGACGGAGAAGTAAAGGTGGAGTAAAGTGGTGGAGTTTAACGGAGGAGTAAAGGAGAAGACTGGGTCTGTGGAGCTGTGAAGCAACACAGTAGGAATGAGAAGAAATTTATAAATAGGATACGTGAGAAATGAGCTTCCTGAGTTAGATTGTGTGGGGCTACGCACTTATGATTTATGATTTTGTAAATTTGTGAATTTGTGAGCTCCCTGCAATGAAGGGTGGTGAAACCTTTGATTGGTATGTTCCTTTTTAATTTTTCTCACTGTGTTTTCTCCACTGATGTTTCGCCTTTTGAGTTGCTTCTGAGCCTGAACTAATGAGCTAACATAATATATAATATATAATAATATAATAACATATAATAAAATATAAGATATAAGTTGGAGAGATAGGATAGGATACATTAGACATAGTGGACAGCTACTATAATATAATTTTGATCAAGTGGGCTTAAATTTGATAATTTTGTTTCATGTAGCAAATTGTAAGCCCTGGAATTTGTTACTGTTTGCCATTTATTCTTACCCTGTGTGGAAATTATTTTTGGGAGAAATAGTTTGGTGGTTGTCTGTGATCATAAAGAAAAAAAAAAAGAGAGAGAGAGAGAGAGAGAGAGAAAGGGAGGGTTTTGAGTTATTGGTTAAACAATATAAGAAGGTTATCAGAAGATAATATTAATATAGGCAATATTGTATACTATAGCATCGTTATACTGCTTTGCTGTTTTTGATGAAAGTATTTGTAATATCAGTAATATACTGTACAGCTGGAAGTAATTGTACTATTGGAAGTAATTGTAACTGTAAGTTGTAACTGTAATTGGTAACTGTAATCTGTATTGTGGATAATACATTTGGTCCCTAATATATTGGGACTAAATGTATTAGCCAAATCTGAAGGTTTTCTGGTTAGCTAACAGAAAAAGTTAGCTAACAGCAAAATAGGTATATATTATTTGATATTGAATTAATGAAACTCAAGGAAGGTTAATTGATTTAACATTTTATATATGTTTATATGCATACGCAGAGACAAATAATCTAAAGAAAAGGAGTAAATATATATAAACGGGGTAGAAGCTATAATACCCTAACTAGATTTTCAGACAACACTGTTATAGTGTTACTATTCCACTTTATTTGCTATGACTGCCTCCTCTTGAATCCTGGGATTTACAGTTTAGGGAGGGGCATTAACAACTTTCAGCCAGAGAGATCTTAGGCCTCACTAAACTACAAACCCCAGAATTCCACAGGAGGAAGCCAGAGCAGTTAAAGTGGAATAGTAACACTATAACAGTGTTGTCTGAAAGCTCCTCAATTACTGATAAAAAGCAGAATTAACAAAGATAAACTTTAAAAAAGAGGGGGTGAGAGGCAAAGTAAAATTATAGAAATTACAATAAATAACTTTAAAGATACAATAGGGTTGCAGCTCAAAGGAAAGCAGCTATACAAGCTCAGTCACAATTAGTAGCTCAAAGATGTCGGAAATGGAATGTGCTGCCTCATAGTGTGGTGGAGTCTCCTTCTTTGGAGGTTTTTAAACAGAGTCTGGATGGCCTTCTGTCAGGAATGATTTGATTGAGTATTCCTGCATGTCAGGGGGTTGGACTGGATGGCCCTTGTGGTCTCTTCCAGGTCTATGATTCTAAGAAGACTGAGGGGTGACATGGTTGGACTCAGAGAAAGGAGGGGGAAAGTTCTTATGGATATGAGTTACAGGAAAGTAGATTTCCATAGAACATTAGAAGAAATTTATTGACAGTAAGAATGGTTCAGCAGTAGAACCATTTACCTAGACAGATGGTGGGGTCTGTTTCTCTGGACAGCTGCCTAATGGGGATGCTCTAGCTGGAGTTTCTGCACTGAGTTGGGGAGTGGGGGATGGACATCTTCAAAAAGAGGCTGGTCAGCTGCCTGCTTGGGATGCTTAGCAGGAGAACTGGCATTGAGCAGGGGGTAGAACTCAAGTAGCCCATGGGGCCCATTCCAACTCCATGATTCTTATTCTAAAGTTGGAAGGGACCACAAGGACCATCTAGTCCAACCCCCTATCAAGCTGGAATATACAACTAAAGCACTTCTGAAAGATGCCTATCCAACCTGTCTTTAAAGACCTCCAAAGAAAGAGAGTCCACCATCCTTTGAGGCAAACTACTCCACTGTTGAACAGCTCTTGATGACCAACTCATGAAATAATGAGACCACACACAGTGCATTGGGCTCCTAATAGAGCTGCTTTTCCACTATGATAGATGAAGTGATAGGTCCCTTCCTCTGCAGTTCTGGTAGTTCAGCAATCACATAGCAGGAATGGGCATGATTCCCCTCTTCTCCCCTCCCTCCCTCCCTGTTCCCCTCCCTGTTCCCAAGCAGTACACTGTTGTAACTATGTTCTTATTTTCTATGGTCAGATCATCACCTTATCATCAACCTTCTAGGGCTGAGCTTCTTTGTATGTCATTGAGCTGATCATGAGGCCATGAAATCTGCTGCTGAGGCCATATTTGAAGTCTTACCAGCTTAGTAGAATTGCAAGAGTTTGTGCTCCACTAATATAGTCTTTGAAAGCCCAAGGTCACTTCCATGCAATGGCAGAGTAGGAGTTGGTGGAGATCCTAGATGTAACAGCCAGAGTTTGCACCACTTCAGTTTTGTGGAGGAGAAAGCCCATTGGCAGGTGATTTGGATAAGGGAGCACAGGTTAAACACAACACTTACAGCCAGAATCTGCCCCACTGCATATACTTGCACATAGACTTCAATCAGCTCCAAACATGGATCCTCCAAAATTCCATTTTACCCCTTTCATTCTTCCTGGGGACTCAGGAATCTATCACACAAGGGTGGTGAATCAAAATTAAAGCTGGATAACAGTGTATTAGGCCTTTACCTATCACACAATATCATGTCTGTCCTGTTGCTGCTTTGCTTTTCAAGCATTCTTAGAGCACACCTTTTCATTGACAGGGAAAAAAACACCAATGGCTCCCAATATCGTTGCTTTTCCACTATGATCTGTGAAGCGATAGGTCCCTTCCTCTGCAGTGGGCTCCCTCCATCTATCCCTCTTCCCTTCACTATTCCCAAGCAGGTTGAGGTTGCTTTTATAGTCAGACCTCCACAGAGTTTGTAGCTGTGGCTTAAATAGCTCTACTTCCTTACACCCCTCCTTCTCCTCTCTGCCTGCTGTCCTGCTAGCAGTGACACCACATCACTGTCTTTCCCAGCTTGCCACCACTATGTCTCAGCCAGATCTTAAACCCCATTGAATTCAACTCCTCACTCTTCTCAGGATTAGAAGGAAGACCAGTGGGAAGACCAGTGGGCTGGGAAGGGGATGGCTGAGACATCATGGTGGCAAGCTGCAAAAGGGAGTGAGAGGTGGTGCTGTGGGTAGGATAGGAGATTGAAAGGCACACATGCACTAGGTGGGGCATAAATGGTTAGGAAGGTGGAGTTAGTGAGGTGGTGCAGAAGAATGAGCACAGGACCATGAATCTCGGAAGCAGCAGAATCATGTGAATTCAGAGAGGTGTGATAATGATTGTTTTTAAACCAGTATGTTCCCATTTGCTTCAACAGTGAGATTGCTGCGAGACAATAGGCTGGTGTGATAAAGTCCTCAGTGAGGCCACCCTTTCGCCAAGGCCACAGCCATGATGTAGGCCACAACCCAGAAGGCTCATTATGAAGTGAGAACTAGGCTAAGTGAGCTGAATGATTTAAATCTCCATTCATTATTATTATTATTAAATGTATATATTTATATATTATGAAGACTCTGCTTGCTATGCCTGAGCATGTGATAAATGGTGCTGAGGAATCTCTGCATTAGCCCAGCCTCTGTTGTTTCATTCTCTCCTCTCTCCCATAAGTATCCCAGCCTGGCCTGGAAAGGGAGATAATTGGCCTTGCTTTGTGCCAATTGAGGTGGCAAGGGAGGTTACTTCTCATGAATTGAGTGTCTTGTCAACTTTTTCCCAAGGTCAACTGAGCCAGATCATTTAAAAAAACCTGAAACACCTCATCCAACTTAGCTCTAGCAGAGCCAAAGAAGCAAGTCAACATAACTTCCTTAATTACCCTTATTTTGTCAAAATTAAATTCAACTGGCTCAACAACAATTATGTTGTGTTGAAGCATCAGACCTCAGTGGCTCTCGATGGATAACTTGTCCCTTTTCCCAGATGGATGACAAACAAAGCCCCAGGCCATTATCACATTGTAAAGAGTAATAAACCAAGGTCAAGAAACCACTAAATACTGTGCTAATTGGTTTCAGTATTTCTGTGGGAGAAGGAAGTCTGGATTGCGTGCCTCAGAGGCCTTAATTTCATTTAGGAGGCTAATTGCTGCCTTCAGACTACGGATAGGTACTAATACAAGTAAATGTTCCTTCACACACACAAATATATTCCACTCAGAACTTTATCATATGAGTGTGGGTAAATTGTAATAACTGCAGTATAATAGTGTCTTTGGCTGATCCTTATCACATGATGTCATTGTTCTTCTGTTGCTGCATTGCATTCCACTCATCAGTATAGCTCATTTTTTCATTGACAGTAGAACCCTGTGAATGGCTGCTAATAGCGCAGCTATTCCAGTACTCAGTGTGGTGTGATGGGTTGTTACGTAGCAGTTCTGATATTATGTCAGTTTAATGAGAAGTGTTGAAACTGTGTGACTGTGTAGCATGAGCAAACAAAATCATGCAAGACTTCCAAAACTGCATGATTGCACAGATACAGCAAAGAAATAAAAATAAAAATAAATTTAAAGCACATGCACTAGACAGGAAGGACGGTGGGGTTTGTGAGGTGGTGCAAAAGACTGATTGTGGGATCCTGAATAATCACACCAGCACCATAGTGGTATTGTAGGGACCGTGCAAAAGTGAGTGCTTCAATACCATTATGTTTCCAGTTGCTTAACACGATTGCAGCAAATTACGACCCTTGTGTGATACAGTCTTTAGAAAACAAGCAGGTTCATGGGAAAGGCCATCTATGTGTCTCTGGGCTTGTTTGTCTCTTTCTAATAATCTATTGGGGAAGGTACAGTGATTGTGGCTTGGCTTTGGCCTATTTGATTGTGGGTTTTGTTTTATTCATTTTGTTTTTGAGTGTGTTGAATTGCTTAAATTGTTTTTAATTTGCTTTAAAGCTGTTTTATGGATTGTACTTTACCAAGACATTCTCAGTTATACGGCGGGATACAAATATTTCAATAATCTAACAAACAAATTATATCTATAGACAGACAGGTAGATTCAATTATACATTTTGTCCATACCCAGCATCTCCTGAAAGTAAAGCTATACTACCATGTGTGTGCCCTAACATGGATCATAGTCTGGATAAAGTTGAAAAAAGAAAATATACTTAATATTGAAGGATTTAACTTGCAATATGGATGGCATGGATACATCTGGTATGAAAAGGTCAAAGTAAATAGAGAATTTAAAGATAATTTTCTGCGAAACACATTATTAAAAATATGGCTAAATTACAAAAAGAATTTTTGCATGAACATACCACTGTGGCTATCCCCTCATGAAGCTCTTTATGGAAGATGGAAAAACAAGAAGAGAAATGGATAAAATATCAGGATCTTCTAAATAAACACAAAAGCACCTATAAGCTAAAGACCAGAGAAGAATTGTCTGCTGAAGGAATTATGTGCCAATGGTTCTTGTACAGACAACTATTAGAAAGGTTTAAAATAGATATTAAATTAGAAGGATTTGAAAATCAGATATCACAATTAGGAACCATCATAAACTCAAAAGACAATCACCAAATTTTTCATCTTTACAACTTACTTCTAAACTTAAATATGGAACAAGACATCATCAAAGGGAATATGATACAATGGGCTCAAAATGTAGGACACCCTATTCTGCACAAACATTGGGAGAAAACTTGGAAACACAATATTAAATTTACACTATTAAATGACCTGAAATTTGACCTGAAAGAAAATTATTACAAGATGGTTACTTATGGTACTTGACACCATCCAAATTAAATAAAATGTATAAATAGGAAATTATGCATGTTGGAAGTGTCAGGAGAAACCTGGAACATTTTACCACATGTGGTGGAAATGTAGCAAGGCAATAGAATTCTGGATAAACATTAATACACAAATATCAAAAATTTTAAAATACACCTACTTATGGAACCAGAACTATACCTACTCAATATGCTCTCTATGTTAAAAGAGGAAGTTAGAAGGAAATACTGGAAAATCATATAGTGTCTGCACCAAGAATAATTTATGCCCGCAACTGGAAAAATAATAAAACTCCAATAACTGAAGAATGGATGATAAAACTTTATGACATGGCACAATTAGATAAACTAACAACTCTGATCAAAAATAAATTATTATTGAACTACAAAGAAGAATGGAAGTGTATACTAGATTATTGGGAAAAGAGATGTGCAAATATTACAAACTAAGAAAAAAAGTTATTAGTAAGGTTACTAAAAAACATTACTTAAGAAAATTTACAAGTGTCCACATTATTTCTTTTTCAGTTTTTATTTGTATAATAGAAGCTATTACTATCTCAATTGAAAACAACAGATATGCATAAATGATATGAATTTATGTATAATTGAATTCGTACTAACTTAAACTTATGTATATAATATAACTTGCTTAGTGTGAATTAAAGATGGTACCTCAACAGAAAGAATTTAAAATTATATTAAAAGTGTAGATAACTGTATAGATAACTCTATAATGTAAAGGAAGATAAAACAATGCTTCTGAAAATTTCCAACAATAGAAAGGAAGTGTAACAAATCATTTCTGTTTCTATCATTTATTTGTTATATATTGTTTTATGTCAATCTTTTATTTTAATGTATATTTGTCCAAGTATGCATCGTGTATATAAAACTATTGACTCATTATAATAAAGATATCTAAACCATACACAGCACCTTGCTGTATGAGACCAATGACCTATCTAGTCCAGCATTCTCTTGCTACATTGACCAATCAGTTGCTCATGTGAAGCCCACCAACAGGACTGAATACAACTGCACACTTGGTCTCACATTCCCCAGCAACTGCGGGTATACTGTTTCTGATACTGGAGAAGACATATAGCCCTGTTAGGATCTGTACAACGTCCCTGCCGAATGTACATGTATATGTTCTTAAATGGAACTACTTTTGGTTATCTGACCAAGGGCACAGAAGGGTTTATTTATTTATTTATGTATTTCATATGCCCCCATTCTCCCAGAAGGGACCCAGTTGGAAAGGCCTCTCTTAGGAGATTTTCACATCTGCTATCTGGTCTGTTGCAGGCATGGAACAGGGTTGCTGAAAGATTTCTCTTTTAGATGACATTCACCCCTTCCGTGCCTATTCTGTTTTCTCCTCATGATATTTCGATCCCAGGGAGAAGTCGTTAATGGCCACCTGTTCCATTTCTGTCACAGAATCACGGGTGGTCTGAAAGGTGTCCCGTTCCTCTCCTGTGACGACAGCTGCAGGGGGGGGGGGCGTTCTGGACACTTCCAGGCAGGAATGGGACACCCAGGTAAGTGGCACCCTTCCCCCATCCCTGGGTTAATTGTATTTTTTTTAAATGTACTTTGTTTTTGGTTTTAATATTGGGGGGGGTTATTTCTGAATTTCCCACGTGGCTGTTCTCTCGCGAGAAGGAGCAGGATTTGGCTTCACTGCTGTAAAAGCAGCTTTACAGCAGCTGCATTTACAGCAGTGAAGCCGAGGGGAGAGGGAGGACGTGCCTGCTGTGGGATTAAAGTATGTGTGTGAACATTTTCCTTAATCCCATAGCAGGGACGGGAGAGGGGCTTGCGGAGCAGAAACAGAGCATTTGGCCCTGTTGTGAAAATCTCCTTAGTCAAACTTTTGTAGCAAGCACCCATTGCTGAAACAATGTGATTCTATAAATGCCAATTCTAGGTCAAGATTACTGATTAACTTATTAGGACATGACTGAAGCCCCCACCCTCACCCCCACCCAGCTTCTCACTCTCCCAGAGGACTTTGGTTAGTTGTGAAGTTGAAGGCTTTCACAGCCAGCATCCATAGATTTTCCTTGGTTTTTTTCCAGACTGTGAGGCCGTCTTCTGGAAGAGTTTACTTCTGACATTTCGCTTGCACCTGTGGCTGGCATCTTCAGAGAGTGGTTGGGTAGGTGTGTGTGGAGTTTATATACTGTGAACCCCTGTTGGGGAGTATAAGTGAATTTGTGTATTTGAATGGTTAGTTTCTGAGTTTAGATAAACAAGGAGGATTCGTTTCTGTTTGGCTAATGGTTGGTTGATGGTCCATTATCTGCTGGAAATCACCCTGTCCCTGGGTGGAATTCATTTGCAAGTGTTGAGTTTTGATTCTATTGTTTTTCATAACTGGAAGCCAGATTTTGTTTACTTTTAGGGTTTCTTTTTTTCTGTTGAACCCAGAAACTAACCATTCAATTACACAAATTTACATATACTCCCCAACAGGGGTTCACAGCATATAAACTCCACACACACACCTACCCAACCATTCTCTGAAGATGCCAGCCACAGATGCAGGTGAAACATCAGAAAGAAACTGTTCCAGAACACAGCCTCACAGCCTGGAAAAAAAACAAGGAAAATCTATGGGCTCATTTACACGGCAGGTTTTATTGTGTTAAGTTGCGCTTTAGCGCTTTCCCGCATCAGTGGTGGGTAGTTTACACGGTATATGTTTACACAGCTATATTTTGTGGCTCTTTGATTTTTTTCCGCTTTGAGATTCACACAGCCAAATGTGCTGGGGGCATGGCCAAGCATTGGAGAGGAAACAAAGGAATGCCATAGGAATGTCTGCCCTGGCCCCAACTCTGTGTGCTTAACAGCGTAGAGGCAGTCACTCTTTGCATCTGCCCACAAATCAAACAGAAGGTTTTTCCTCCTTGCTTAACAACATTTTCTAGGCAATTAAATAGACTGTCAAAATAGCAGTGCAGCTCTGCTGCAGCCCTTAGTGAAATGGTTTCTCCCCCTCCCCTAAGCACAGGATCACAGCTGACGAATGGAACTTTACATACGTACTTGCAAAATAACAGAGAGGAGGAAAAGGAATGCTCCCTGACTGAAAATTGTTGTGAATCCCTTTTGTTTGCAAACTGGCTTGCAAAATAGCAGAGAGGATTTTTCAAAGTTTCCTCTAATCGCTACTGACTCTCCCTCCCTCCCTCCCCCTCTTTTAAGCCCACCCCTGCATCATAGCAACCAATCACAGTGCAGCTCTGCTTTAACCCTTAGTGGAATGCTAGTTTACACTGCAAATAAAGCACTACATTGCAAATATACCAGCAAAAATAGCGACATGCCCTGCCACGCTATATTTGGGTGTTTTACCTTTCCCCCTTCTGAATGAGGCGATGCTGAGCCTCTACCGGTGTGAACTATGAGCTATCTTTGCGGTATATTTAGAGGAATATTTGCCCGTGTAAACGCACCCTATGACTTTGATTAGCTTCTCCTCCTTATCTTTGCACTGTTCCTGCCAGGAGTGCTCATGATTGTTTATCTCATGAGATAAGGCCACCAAGACCAAAGGAAATTTAACTTTTGTCATCTCTAAAGACTTTTATGGAGAACTTTCTCCACACAGTGCAGCTCCCCAAAGTTGCCTCCTCTTTCTCTGCTCTTTGAGTGTGTGGGTGGGGGAAGAATTATCTTGTCCTTACTTTTGAACGTCTTTTTTCTCTTATTTCTCCATCCTCTTAGCAACTACTGCAGCTTTACATAGCTTAATTCCAAACTGTCGTAGACTTGCAGACTTTTCAGTTAGGCTCTCCCCATTCTAAGGCAGCTATGTTCTATACGCTTTTGTGAATTTTGGATTTGAAGATACTGAATTTTGTGGCAACTGGGGAAACTTTAACAAGAGGGAGCAACAGACTGGGACTTAATTCTTTGAAGTTTTCACATCCAACAAAGGTAAAACTCTTTCATTGGACCACATGAAAGCACCTAAAATTTTTTCCAGATCTTACAGTACAGAGACTCCTTGAGAAATTTAAGGTTCTCTGCCTAAGAAAGGAACAGTTAGCTTCCCAGGGGACAGGAACAGCTGGATCTCAAGGGAAGTTACTTTTCTGTTGCTAATGGAGTTGACATTTTATTACCTGAATTTTATTGCCCTTTGTTCCTGGCCCCTGTGTGGCCAAGCAAGAGTGGCCTCTGCCTGCATTAAAATCCCTCTAGACCATCTTAACTGACAACAGAGTAACATCTGAGACAGAATGTGGGCCTGTGACTTTAAGATCTTCACCTTTTTTCTCCTGTACGATTTTTAACAACTTTGCCTGATAAAGAAGCCATAAAAGCTTCCAAAGCATGATGCATTTTCTGCACTTTGATTGGCCAATAAAGCTATTGCTTTTTTGTGGATTTTGTATTTTGTTGTGTTCTATTTGATATTTGTCTCTATTTTGCATGTACTGTTTGCTATTTAGGAAGCTCTACCATAATATTTTCTATTCCCCAATGCAACTATTTTATATATCTTGATTTCTGTATGTTCAATAAAATCCCCCCTTTGTAGAGCTGTGTGAATATGGTTTATTGCAGTAGTTCTTAACCTTTTCTTTACCAGGGACCCACTTTAAATATCTTTTGTTGCTGTGGACCTCCAAGACCTAACTCAAGATTTAAAACAACAACAACACAATTACACTATCCATTAAACTTTCCCTCAGAGGCACTGGAGGAGGGGGAAGACTTTTCCTTCTTTCTGCAAGCTTGTGGCTGAAGAGGATTGAATGGCAATGTGCAGCCAGCCTTTGCCTTGTCTCCTGTCATGTGGCCACTCCACTGCAGGGAGGAGGTGGGCCAAGCAGCCTTCAAGCCTTTGCGGATGCCCTGTGAGGACATCATGGCCTCTGGGGTCCCTGGACCACAGGTTAAGAACCACTGGTTTATTGAGTCCAATTTGTTTCAGATGCACTGTTGTCCAAAGTCATAAGCTCTCTGATAGGTATGTGTACTCAGAATGTGAGGAAGTTCATTCATGCCACCTGGTAACAACCCATCTTGACTAGTAGCCCTAACCTCCTTGAATGTGTCTCCCACCTTTTAAAACTGTCCAAGTTGGCAGCCGTCACTACTTCTTGCACTAGTGAATTCCTGTCATGTACTTCAATTCCCAGATGCAGTGACCAGCAGTTTCAGAGTTAAACAGAAAACTTTTTTGGCACGGTAATCTATAAAGCATATCATACAAAAATTGAAACTCAGAGAGCCGACAGTATACTAAAAGCAGTTTACAACCTATGAAATCTGGCGGACTACAAAGCTATTGGTTACCTATCATCCCCTGATCCTTTTTTCCCAGACAATCATGCCTGCTCTTTTTCCCCAGACAACTTCTGCAGCTGCCTGCCAACTCTCTCCCATTCCATAGTGACTGTATACTCCCCACTACAAAGTACCCATTAGCCAGTACAGAGAAATGAAAACATAAAACAGAATCACACTGAAATGACAGGAAGAGGCACTTTCAGGGACAGATCCTGACAATTCCACAGTTTAACTATACACAGTGTGAAGAGGTAACTCTGTCTCCACAATCTCCTCACATCCTAGCAGAAGTGTTTCTGATAAGAGTTCCTTCCAGACAGTCATGCCATTTTCCAAGATACTTCACTTCATCCTCTTCCTCACTGTTAGAGACTAACAAATTGCAGTTTTTCTAACAAAAGGTGAAATGTAATTAATTTTTAAAATTAGTTGACTTAAGTAAGAACTTCAGCAGTAATTTCAGAATCAAGTTACTAACTACAGTTGCCCCGCCACATTCGCGACTTCCACATTCGCGGTTTTGATTATTTGCTGAAAGCCCTGACCCCCTGCTCTCCACCCTAGTCCCTTCTTAAGGCAGTGGGGGGCTTCTCACAAAGCCCATTGCTGCCTTGGGAAGGGGGGTGGAAAACCGCTGGTGCACCCGCTTTCCACCCCACTCCCTTCTCAAGGCAGCGAGGGACTTCTCACGAAGCCCGTCACTGCCTTGGGAAGGGGGGGCGGAAAACCGCTGGAGCACCCACTCTCCACCCCACTCCCTTCTCAAGGCAGCGATGTACTTGGTCCTACAATTCAGGTTTTCTGCTTCTTCCATAGCTATGCAGGCTTGTGAGTCCTTGTGCACCTCAACGGGCATTTGGCACAGCTCCCCAAGGTTTGCAAGCATCTGCCTTACCCATTGTACCTCACTTGCCATCTCAGACAAGACTTTGAATTCAGCTTCGGTTGTATTAATGGCTACACAGTTCTGCTTTCTTGATCTCCACAATATGGGGCTCTTAGCATATCTGACCACCAACCCAGTCACTAACTTCCTGTCTGAAGTCTCAGCTGCCAAAGAGCTGTCTGCACTTTGCTTCAAGCTGTAGAGTGCTTTGTGCAACAAGTACACCTTGCTCTCACCTGCACTATCATACCCTGAGGCCTGTTCCATGAACACTGTTTCTTCAAGATCAGCATTCAGGTATGCTGTTTCAAAGTCAAAGTGTTGCACAACCATCTGCCTCTTGGCTGCTATAGCTAACACTAACCTAAGACTTTCTGGCTTTGCTGTGGGTGAAAAGGTTTTGTCAAAATTGGTGTAGCGCTCCTGCGAAAATCCTTCCGCAACCAAGCGTGCCTTAAACTTTTGTGTCCCATCAGGCATGTCCTTAAGCTTGTACACCCACCTGCAACCAACAACCTTTTGGACTTAGGGCCTCTCAACTACCTGGAACACTTTCCTCTCCACCAGTGACTCAAACTCAGAGTCCATGGCTGAGTTCCACTTCTCCTGCTCTTCCTGGGGAAGTTTTAGGAGATCCTGAAAACTTGCAGGCTCCTCAGCCATGACATTGTACAACCTGGCCTCCTGAACAACAAACATGTCAGGAGCCTTTCTAACCCTCCTGGGTGCCGTTTACAAGATGAAAATGTCCCAGGAAGAATTCATGTTGATCCCTGGCAGTTTACACGTACATTGGGTCGGGTACGTGATTTTCGGAAGGGGGGCCACCTTTTATCCCTCAACCTGCGGGACTTCCAGTCCCGCGGTTTGTGCCAGTTTTTAAAAAAGTCACAGGAGGATTTGGAAAATCGTACGTCTAAACACCCCGTGACAATATATCTCAGTACTTGGTGATGACCAGAAATGTATGTGACCAGGGGCGGGCTCAGGGACGAGAGGAGGGTCAGTCACCCGTTCAATAGATTCAGCCTCACCAGATGAAAACAAAGGCTTCCATTCCAGCTGCAAGTAGGTTTGTGTATGTCTGCATTAAATCACCCTGTTCAATGGATTTCTACACTGGGAAACCTACTTTAAACCCCCGCCCTCCTGCATGCTTGGCTTAAATTTTAAAGAGAGTAAATTGTAAAGAGATCACAGACGATCGCCCATTACCCCCCCCCCTGCATCCACTCCATTTCTTTAAAGGTACAGTAAAAAATGCCACTGTCTGAGCAGATGATCGAACACACACACACACACACACACACACACACCCTCCTGCATCCTCACTTTCAATGGGCTTTAAATGCTGTTCTTTCAATTTGGAAGGACAGGAAGGCTGCAGCCACGAAGGATCCCTCCCTTCCTCACTTTCAATGGGCTTTAAATGCTGTTCTTTCAATTCGGAAGGACAACAAAGGCTAGGTCGCTCATTCCTCCACTCATTCTCTTATTGCCTCATCCCCAATGCAACACTCAATCATCCCATCATCCCCAACGCAGAAGCTTTAACAAACATTTGAGCCAGCCAATAGCATTACTCGTGGCGCGAAACTCTAAACGAAGTACGTCACTGAGGTTGTGAAAAAATGAGTAACCGTATCCTTGATTGACAGCTAAAAAAAAATCCCAGGACCGTAAACTTGTGTAAACAAACAAACAAACAAGGGGTAGTATATAGTGGGAGAAGGTACATATCGTGGGATGTGATGCCGTGTAAACAATGATCCCGGGATCTCCGGGGATATCCAGTTCAGAGACAAAAATCGTCTAAACAGGGAGGGACGGATACGGGATCAGGAAGTCCCAGGATACCCTGTGACAAAAACTACCGTCTAACTGGCACCCTGGGCCTTCTGGGAATGAGCACCCTAGTTCTGCCTGACTCATCTTCACTTGCACTGCTGCTGTTATCTCTCCCGTGTCAGGCTCACTGCTTGTTTGTGGTGGTGTGTGTGTTGGAGTGGCATGTGAAGTGTCAGGCTATTCTTCCTGTGCCTCCCTTTCATCATCAGGCATCACCACCTCTCCATTTGTGGGACTTTTGGGAGTTGTTGGCACATCCCTCCCCAAGGGAACAAACACCTCCTGACAGCAATGCAATCTGTCCTGCCCTGAGTGCATTTCAAAGTTTGCACTCCTGGAGAACACCACCTTTCCGGGATGGAGAGAAAACACACACTTATTACGCTCATAGCCTAGGAAATGCAGCCTCCTGGTGTTAGGCTGCCCGGGCTTCCTTAGGCTCGGGTGAATCAGTACATTTGCATACTGTCCAAAAATCCTCAGGGGCTTGAAATTTGGTGCTCTACCATACAATAGACAATATGGGGTCTGGTTGACGCTAGACATCCACAGTCTACTTAAATGGTAAGCAACAGTCTTCACTGCCTCCCCCCACAGCCCAGCTGGGGTTTGTGCATTTTCCATCATGCACTCCATCATGCACTTCAACATCCCAAATTTCCTTTCTGCAAGCCCATCCTCCCCTGGAGATGCTGGGTTTGTGGTCTTGTGTCTAATGCCCCTCCTATGCATCCAGGTCTGCAGACTGTTGGATAAGAATTCCCCTCCCCTATCCATCACCAAACTGGAAACCTTATGAGAAGGAAAATCCCATTCTACTGAGTTCACCCACTCACAGAACCTGTCTACAGCCTGACTTTTCTCCTTCAGTAAATATACATATGTGTACCTAGTGTGTTGACAAGCTGCAGTGAGAGGAAGAGCCCACAGGGAAAACTGTAAAGGCCTCACCTTCAACACCAGCTCTCCACAAACTGCAGTGAGAGGAAGAGCTCAGAGGGAAAACTATAAAGGCCTCACCTTCTTTTTATTATTATTATTATTATTATTATTAAACACTCACACAAAACGTACATACATTATGCTTAATCCACGAAAAATATGTAAAAATAGAAGTCCTCTTAATCTTCCTCCACTTCTAAATTCCTGTATCATTAATATTACAATATTTATATTATTTCATTAATGTTTCCTGATCCCACTTGTCAAGAACCTTCTCTATTTTCAAACACATTTTCAAACACATTTTCTTTTTCTTTATATATTTACATAATGTACTTCCCCTGTAAATCCATCTCAGGTACTTTCTTTATCGTTCTCTTCTAATGTTCCTTCTTTAACTTACTTTCTTTTGACTTGAGTGGAGTTTATCCAAAATTGTCAATCTCTTACTTCTCCCCAACCAATCTCTTACTTCTCCCCAACCATATTCCCTTTAACGTTTACTGTTCCCATTGATATTCCTGAACTTCATCCCTTATATCATTCTTGCCCTTATTATTATTCACCTATAGTTCCTTTCATATTTGTTTTATGTATTTAAATCTCAAGTACTTTTCCTTATATTCCACCTTCTTTTACAGACATTGAGTAATGGTCGCCACTCCTCTTCTACCTTAGTCGTATTTTTCCTGTTCAAAATATGTGTCAACACATCATTATTTTTCATATCTATCACTTTATAAAGCCAATCATCTATCTGTAACTGTTCACTTCTTTTCCATTTAGATGCAATATATATTCTGGCTGCAGTAATTAAGTATAACAGCACTCTCCAATTTCCCTTTTCTATCCGCTTTGGTAATACAGAGGTGATATTCAATAAGTATAGTTTTGGATCCATACTAAATTGAGTGCTTAGCATTTTTTGAATTAGTATATGTATCTTTTGCCAGAATTTCCTAACTACCGGGCAATTCCACCATAGATGATACATAGAGCCTACTTCTTTAGCACACTTCCAGCATCTATTGTCTTTCAGCTTATAAATTTTACAAATTTTTGATGGTGTTAAGTACCACCTATTGAACACTTTAACATAGTTTTCTTTTAAGTCTTGACAGGCCATAAATTTGTTAGTTTTCAACCATACCTCTTCCCACTCTGCCAATGTGATGTTCTCTCCTATGTCTCTTGCCCATTTTACCATTACATTTTTAACCACCTCCGATTCTAACTTCCTTTGTAGCAATATATTATAGAACTTTGATATTCTCTTTTTTCCCCCTTCCAGATTATTTTATCTAACTCACTTCCCTCCAAATCAAATTCATATACTTTTTTGTCTTCTTTGTACCTACTATATAACTGTTGATAAGACAACCAATAAATATGCCACCCTCCTTCTACTATCTCTTCCATGGTTTTAAATTCATGAGTGTTGTCCTCCTTCCAGTTACATAGATCATCATACTGTAGCCATCTATTTGTGTTGGTCCATCTTCTTGTGAAGGCCTCTTGCGGCGAGATCCATTTTGG
The DNA here is from genome assembly GCA_030847615.1 of Gambelia wislizenii. Classification (NCBI taxonomy): domain Eukaryota; kingdom Metazoa; phylum Chordata; class Lepidosauria; order Squamata; family Crotaphytidae; genus Gambelia; species Gambelia wislizenii. The sequence continues at coordinate 11,303,895 of JAUMIR010000013.1, read as the reverse complement.
CATCTTAGTGTAGTATTTTTGCTTTACCTTCTGCCATATCCTTAGTATTGCCCTTCTCACTATGTTGTTATTGAAATCCTTATGCACTTTTTCCTTCTCATACCACACATACGCGTGCCAACCAAATCTTAGCCCGTCTCCTTCAATAGTTAATAATCTCTTGTTTCTTAATTTTATCCATTCACTCGCCCATATCATACTACTAGCCATATAGTAAGTTTGCATATCCGGAACCGCCAGGCCACCTCTCTCCTTTCTATCAATCATGGTTGTCCACTTAATTCTCGCTTTCCGACCCCTCCATATAAATTCTCTTAAGTCTTTTGTCCATTTTTCAAGTAATTTATCATTAGTTAAGATTGGGATTGCCTGAAAAATTTATAGAATTCTGGGTAATATCAACATCTTTACTGCCGCTACTCTGCCTAACAATGTTAGATTTAATTTCTCCCATTTCTTCATATCTGATTTTATCACTCCCCACACCTTGTTATAATTATTTTCTACTAAATCCATATTTCTGTTGGTTACCCAGATCCCTAAGTACTTTGCTTTTTTCACCATCTTACATCCTGCTATTTTTCCCAGCTGTTCTTCTTCTTTTTTTGACATGTTCTTTGTTATAATCATCGTCTTTTCTTTGTTAATTTTAAATCCGGAAAAACTACCAAATATTTCCATTGTTTCTAATAGCTTTTTGATATTCTTTTCCGGGCTTTCTAGAATTAGTGCCAAATCATCCGCGTAGGCCTGAATTTTATATTCCTGATCCAGGCTTCTCAAACCCGGTATTTCCCCTTCCATACGGATCTTATGGAGGAGAATCTCTAATGTAACTATAAAGAGTAGCGGTGATAAAGGGCACCCCTGACGGGTTCCTTTCTGAATAAGTATTGATTTTGTTAAATTCCCGTTGATTTTGATAAAGGCCTCTTGTTTATCATAAATTTTTGTAAAGTTGTTTATCATAAATTGGCCTATGCCCAGTTTCTTAAGTACCTGTATTAGAAATGTCCATCTAACACTATCAAAAGCCTTTTCCGCGTCTGCAAAAATAAATGCAGCTTTTTTCTCATTGTTTCTTTCGTAGTACTCAAGGGCGTTGATAACTATTCTAGTGTTGTCTGAAATTGACCTGCCCGGTAAAAATCCATTTTGATCTGGATGTATCATCTCTGTTAATATTGGTTTAATTCTGTTGGCTAATATTGTAGTGTAAATTTTATAGTCTACGCATAGCAGGGAGATTGGGCGATAATTCTTAACATCTTTTGTATCTTTCCCTTCTTTTGGGATTACCATAATGTGAGCTGTATTCCATGTTTCCGGGACTCCGTCTACCTCTATTTGATTGATTGTATGAAGGAAGTTGTTGATTATTTCCTCCTCAAATATCTTGTAGAAAGATGCCGTGAAGCCATCTGGTCCAGGTGACTTTCCTGTTTTAAGTTGTTTTATAGCTATTGAGACTTCTTCTTTTGTAAATGGTTCTGAGAGGCGGGTTCTTTGATCTTGGGGGATTTTGGCAAACATGTTGTCTTCTATATACTTTTCTAATTCTGTCTGATTTTCTTCTTTGCCTTGTTCTTTATATAGTTTCGTATAATAAGAATGGAACACTTTCTCAATATCTTCTTGGTTTGTAAGTAATCCTCCTTCATGTTCAATTTCCATAATCGTCTTCCTTTCATTTTCTTTCCTAAGCTTATATGATAGCCATCTCCCCACTTTGTTAGCTTGTTCGAAATGTCTTTGCTTTATTCTTTGAAGTTTATTTCCTACCTCTTCTAATAACATCGCGTTAAGCTCTTTTTGTAAGAATTTTATCTCATTTTGAATATTCTTACTATTAGGTTGTTGATTTAATTCCTGTTCTTTGATCTTTAATTCTTGATAAAGCTTATTTTCTTTTTCTTTTCTTTCCTTTTTTATCTCTGCTCCTCTCTGTATGAACAGACCTCTTATAGTGGCCTTAAATGCGTCCCAAATTGTTTTCTTTTTTAGTTCTTCTGTGTTGTTCACTTCAAAGAAAAAATTGATTTCCTTCTTAATCTTTCCAATAAATTCTTCATCTTTTCGTATGTATTCATTTAATCTCCAAACATACTCAGATTTCAAGATGTTAAGATTTAGTTTAATTGGATTATGGTCCGAAATGATTTTTGGGAGGATTTCCATCTTTTTAATCTTTGGTATCAGGGGTATTGATGTCCAGAACATATCTATTCTGGACATGGTTTTATACACATCTGAGAAAAAGGTATATCCTTTTTTGTTTCCATATTTTTCAGTCCAGACATCTATTAGGTTGAACTCCTCCATTATATCATTACACACATTTGGTAATTTACCTTCAGCCCCTCTCTTCCTATTGCTAATTGACCTATCTCTGTTTCTATTCAGCACCCCATTGAAGTCTCCCGCCAAGAGAATAACTTCTTTCCCCAACTTTGCCATATCCATTTGTAGTTTTTTATAGAATAAACTTTTCCTTTCCAAGGGCGCGTATATTGCTATCACTACTAATTTGAGATTTTCCAATTTTATTTCTACTCCTAAGTAGTGACCCTCCTCATCGTTTAAGACCTGTCTGGCCTCATATTTTTTATTCACATAAATCACCACCCCTTTTTTCTTTTTATTTGACGATGACACAAAAACCTGCCCTAACTTCCGATTTTCTAACAGTTTCTTATCTTGTTTACAAATTTTCGTCTCTTGTAAGCAAGTGATAGTCGGTTTTATTTTCTCTAAGTAACGATATGTCTTATGCCTTTTTACCGGGGTGTTCAACCCCTTAACATTCCAGGATATAATAGATGGTATCATTCTTGTTCATCTATGTCTGCTTCCCCCTCTTCTTCTTCATCAGTACTCTGTTTTTCTCCATCGTCTGCGTTCCCTTCTACTGAGGACATTTCTTGTTCCTTTTCTGCCTCCATATTTTTATCTATCTCTTCGTCACTATGGGGTCTCCCTTCTTTCTCTGCCGTTCTCTCTTCTTGTTTCTTCTTTTTCCGTTTTCTTTTTCTCTCTTCATATTTTTGTTCCTCCTCTTTTAATCTTTTTAAAAAATCATTTGCTTTTTCTATTGATGTTATTTTATACCTTTTTTGTTGGTATATAAATGAAACTCCTTCTATTCTTTCCCACCTATAATTCACTCCCAAATTGTTTAGTTTTTGCGTGAGCATCCTGTACTCCTGTCTTTTCTTTAAGATCTCCACTGGCATATCCTTATATATTTGTATTTCTTTCTCATCCATTTTCAACTTTTCTGCATAACTTTTTTGTATTAAACTATCTCTCATCTTTGCTCTCGTAAATGCGACTACAACGTTACGAGGTAGATTTTTCTCTTTAGCTATTACCGAATTTACACAGAACATTTTGTCTATCTCTTGCTCCATTTGTGTTTCAGTTATTCCCATAAACTTTGCCAAGACCGGGGTAAGACGTTCATGTAAATTTTCATATGTCTTTTCTACAACTCCCCTTAATTTTAAACATCTTTCTCTATATCTTAGTTCTTGCATTAAATTTACATTTCTTATTCTGTCTATATCTCTTCCCACTGTATCTGTTTTAATCTCCAGATTTGTTATTCTACTCGTCAGCGAGTCTACGTTTGCTTTAACATCTTTTATCTCTGCTGTCATCTTATCTAGCCTTTTTTCTAATTTTCCAAAATCTGTCTTCATCTCTTTTCTCAAAGCACGAATTTCTTCCCGCATCTCATTCTTTAATGATCTCAATTCTTCCAGTATTTGTGTACTAACGTCCTGTTTGGGTGGCATTTCTATTGATCCTCTTCTAGATATTACTGTTTGTGTTGTTGTGTATGCTCTAGGACGCAACCCCGTAGCCATCTATCTACCCCACCCCTCAGAGTGAATTGGCGTTACAGCAATATCCAGCAAACTTAGTATCCGCTAATGTTTTAGCTACAATAATCAACCAATTAGTTTAATGCGTTAGAGTATACTAAACAGTATATAGGCTAAGCAATCTTATAAGTTATGTTCTAGGTAGATTATATTACTTCTGTTAATATTGATACATCAATTCTGCTTCCCAATAGAGAGATTCTACTGTTATGTACTACCGCTCTACCTGGAGCACTCTACTGTCCCATAAGCAGTTCAACAGTCGCCCCTTATAAACTTTATAACTAATAATGTACGATAGAGTATTATTATTCACTATATATAAATCCTCTCTTAATTATCTTTAACCTTCTTTGTGAATCTTATAGTTTTATATTGGTTTACAACCAATCTATCCCAATCAGTTCAAACGTTCCCTTATTGTTGGAGTTGACAACATAAATCCTTTACTCATTTAATATTCTATTTTCCCTTCTAAATCTCAGTTATTATTGTAGACCCTATATCTTCCACCAAACTATTCCTCCCACTTCTGCCAGATTATATTCATACTCTTATATCAAGAATTTCTATTCACACTTCAAATTGCAGTAGTTACAATACTAATCTCTATTTCTCGGTATTAGTCTCCTAATTCTCCTCATATGCTTCTCTCCTTCCTGTCTTCCTTCCTTCTCTTCTTCTTTCTTCTTTCTTCTGTCTTCTTCCTTCTCCAATCTCACCTTCCTCTCTCCACTCCCCACTTCCAACTTTCTCCCGCCCCCTCCGGTCTCCTTCTTCCCTCTGCTCTCGGCCTCCGCCTTTCCCCCCAGCGTTCTACCGGCTTCGCCTTTCTCTCCTCTCCGCTCACCACACTGCAGCTCCTCCGGTCTCCTTCTTCCCTCTGCTCTCGGCCTCCACCTTTCGCCCCGACGCTCTGTCAGCTTCGCCTTTCTCTCCTCTCCAGTCACCACCCTGGCGCTCCTCTGGTCCCCTTCCTTCCTCCACTCTCGGCCTCCTTTCTCCCTCCACTCTCAGCCTCTGTCTTTCGCCCCAACACTCCGCCGGCTCCGCCTTTCTCTCCTCTGCGCTCACCACCCTGGCGCTCCTCTGGTCTCCTTCCTTCCTCTGCTCTCGGCCTCTGCCTTTCACCCCAACGCTCTGCCGGCTTCGCCTTTCTCTCCTCTCCGCTCACCGCCCTCCGTTCTCGGCCTCCACCTTTCACCCCAACGCTCCGCTGGCTTTGCCTTTCTCTCCTCTCCGCTCACCGCCCTCCGTTCTCGGCCTCCACCTTTCACCCCAACACTCTGCCGGCTTTGCCTTTCTCCACCTTTTGCCCTGGCTCTCCGCTGGCTTTGCCTTTCTCTCCTCTCCGCTCACCACCCTAGCGCTCCTCCAGTCTCCTTTCTCCCTCCGCTCTCAGCCTCCGTCTTTCATCCCAATGGTCTGCCAGCTCCGCCTTTCTCTCCTCTCCGCTCACCACACTGCGGCTCCTCTGGTCTCCGGTCTCCTTCTTCCCTCCGCGCTCGGTCTCTCGGTTTCCGCCTTCACCCTAACGCTCCGCCGGCTTCTCCTTTCTCTCTTTCTCTCTTTCTTCTTTCAGCTTCCCCGCTTTTTCGTATCTTCTACATGCCACCTCCACTTCCACTTCCTTTTCAATTCAATTCAATAAGGACAAAAAAAGGCAACACAAAAACCATGTTTCTTCACGTTCAATGGGAAAAATTATGTGAAGGAAATGCCGACCTCCCTGAAATGAGTTTCCAATCCTTAATCTCTTCACAGTCTGCTTGTAAGTAGGAGGTGCTCTGGACTACTGCCTTATCTGGCAAACTCACACTGCACTGGCTGCTCCTTGACTTCTTGACTTCTCCGTTAGTCTCTTTCCCTGGGTCAGAAAAACAAAAAAGAGACCCAGACTAGAGACAACTAGGAGAGACTTCGTGCAAGCCCCACTTGTCTCCTGCTTTCCCAAGTTGGAGAACTGCAGAGTTATACTCTGTTTGCAGCGTTTGTAGGACTACTACATACGGAGCTCCGTTGTAGCGTGTCCTTCGTCCACTGCCTCCCACCGGAAGTCCAAAGGCTTCACCTTCAACACCAGCTCTCCACAAGCTGCAGTGAAAGGAAGAGCCCAGAGGGAAAACTATAAAGGCCTCACCTTCAACACCAGCTCTCCACAAGCTGCAGTGAGAGGAAGAGCCTACAGAGAAAACTACAAAGGCCCACCTTCACCACAGAATTTGCAAGCCAAGCAAGCAATTTGACCATGAATGTTAAGGATTTTGCCTCAGAACTGTAAGTGACGAGACCCCAAAAGTTTTGAGTAAAATAGAAAGATCTGTAGAAAGGCTTTGAAAGAGCTGTAGGAAGGCTTTAATGTCCTGTAGTCTCAAAATAAGACCAAGGTGCTAATAAACTCCATCCGCAACCCCAGGCAGAAACTTTTAAGAAATACCCAAGAAATAAAGCTATGGTGATGACTCAGAGTAACTATAAATGCCATGGCATTACTCCATTATCAATTAAATCTCCTCTAAGGAAGCCGAGGATGCAAACAAAAATTTCACACTTTTATACAAATAAAGAACGAGAGGAGGTGACATCAAACCATGAGCTCCAAGAACTTAATATTGACCTTAAAGGGACCCCCCTGTTAACAATGCCTATACTGATGTTAACTGTGTAGATAGCAACACAGATAGTATAGCTTCTAACATGTCCTCCATACAAAATTTAGGAACATGTGAGAGAAATCAGAATGACCAACTAGAGGAGTTAATGTTAAGGCAAATCTCTGAATTTTCAACAAAAATCAATGGCCCAAGTTCATCTGTACTCCATAATGTAATGGATTCAGATGATTTACCAATCATTGAGTGACTGGCCATCTTGACAGAAGATATTAAACAAATAAAAAGTTTCTTGGGAGACTGCAGTAAGGTCATTACACTTTTAGTGGACACCTGTAAACTTGCCAATGACTGCAAGGGCTCCATTTTGAACATTGAGATCAGCCCATCAGAAGAGAGTCATAGAACTGCTAAGGCTAAAGAGAGCACTATCAAAGCTAAGAAAGAAAAAAGTTAAACCTTGCAAAGTAGTAAAGAAAAAAAGAACAAGTTTTAAAAATCTTTGGAAGTTACTAGACAGCAGCCATAGTTTAAGATCAAAAAAACCCTCTAGAACAACAACAAAAAGACAAATGCAAGGAAGAAACAGGAATCACTTAAACAATGTTCTGACACTATATTGGTTTCCCCAAATTTGCCACCCTCCTCACACACAGATTTCTTACAGAACTCATTAGTCCAAGACCCACGGGCACAGGTCTTGTTAGAAAACAAAACCAGAGCAACCAGAGTACTTAAGGAGAGGCCCAAGACAGATGGTCATTGGAAACTAAAATTAAGTGAAACCAAATTATCCTTACTAAACTACCCAAAACCTACAGGTATTCTGTCTCATGAGGAACGTAAAATCCATCTTTGGAATGTATTAGGGGAATTTATCCCTGGTATCATTAATAGCATTGCAGATCTAACACATGTTGAGTATCTACATTCAAACAGCACTTGTGTAAGAGTAGTGGTTACATTCTGAAAACAAAGAACTACTGCAAGGGTGTACAATCATAGAGATAAGTTGAAGCAGAGAGGTATATGTTACAAGATTCTTCAGAAATATGGCACCACCAATATCACTGGTGCCACGTGCTGAACTAATCTCAAAAGCTCCACAGGTTGAAGTTTGCCAAAAGCTGATTGACACTGGTCTTACTGTTGATAACTCCACTGCTGTAGCCAAAGCGAATACCAGTCTTGGGGTCTTTAAACCCTTGCTCTCAATGATCCCGGGAAAGGATCTTTTTGATGAAACTGAAAAAGACTTGCTGCACTCTTTCAGTGAATTATCAATAGAGACTCAGAATTATATCCTACTCAGATTAGATTGCTTACGATCCTACTTACAAAAAATAACGGAAGGGATGAAGACCCCAAAAGGAAAAAAAACTTGCTCTGGACACCAGAATCAATAGAGCAAGCGTATTATCATGAGCTAAAATTGTGGGTCAAGAAGCCACCTGCCCATTTCCATCAAATTTCTGTAGAAATGAACCCTCTTTTACAGAACTATGATAAAACAGATATAACTGAAGTCCCTGCAGTTATAACTCATCCTACAAATATGGGCAAGGATACTACATCTACATGGCTCTCAATGAGAGAGCTTGGAGAATGGGAACTAGGATCCCCACATAAAACAGCTGAAATACCACCATGTGACATCATTAAGCCATATATATCAAATGTAAGCAGAATAAATACCTCCTTGATTATTATTGAAGATGATTTGGAAGAACCTTCCACTCCAGAACTATCTGAGTGCCATTTACATCCTCTAACAAAGAGTAACATGGTAGCTAACAGGTCATCAGGGTCTGACAATCTTTCAATAATGGCCATATGTCCTTTGAGACGAAGAGAGGGCCACTCTTTAAAAGATAGCATTGTGGAACCCCCCTTTGGCAAATCTTTATATTCTGCAGATTGACATAAACCAGCTCAGAAGAATAGTCAATTAGCCCCCCTATCCTGGAATATTGCTGGATGGCGCAATAAATGCGCTAACCACTCATTCAACAATTTCATAAGAAAATTTGACATCATTTTCTTACAAGAAACTTGGGAATGTGAGAATCTAGAATCAAATGGTTTTGAGACATATTCCCTAAAAGCAAAGCCTAGTGGAAGGGGTGGCCGAGCTATGGGTGGCCTTGGGATTTTGATTTCTACTAAGTTGCGTGTCTCTGTTAACACATTAACTTGCTGCAAAATGTTGCAATTGCTATGGTTGTCAAACCAGATCACGTTCCACTGCTACTGGTTAATGTATACTTCTCCCCCCTTCGCCAAAGAAAATCAATCAAGGATAGGTGGCTTAAACTGCAGGATTTTATTAATAGCATAACTGTATTACACCCAGACATATCTGTAATAATGGCAGGTGATTATAATGCGAGACTTGGACCTAGTGATGAGGCAATTTACAATCATTTTGGAGAACATCCCCCTGAAATAGAAAATAACCATTTGATACCTGTCAGGCAATCCAAGGATAAGATTTATAATTTCTCCGGTCTTTGCCTCCTGCAACTAATAAATTACTTAGATCTAGTGATATTAAATGGAAGCACTGAGGGAGATAAACAAGGAGAGTTTACATTTGTCTCTGGAAACTGAGCTTCAACAATAGATTACTTCATAGTATCACACAGCTTATTAAATGGGATCTTAAAACTCAAGGTGATAATCCAAACTGAAAGTGACCACTTTCCTTTATTTGTTTCTTTAAATTTGAGGGCACAAAATATACGTGCTGATTTAGTACCAGGATTAGATCTAAAAATAGCTCCTAACTTTTCTCGTGTAAAATGGACCATTAAACTAGATGAAGCTGTAAGTAAGGTTCTTCATCTAGATAGCTCACGCAAATTAAGAGAATCTCTTCTCTCAGAAAGTCCACCAGAACAGATCCTAAGCTATTATCTGAAGTTAATAGCACATATTCAAGGCTGTTTGTCAGTAAACAAAAGTAATACACACAATCTCCAATACTTAAGGACCAACTTTTGGTTTGATAAAGAATGCAGAACCCTAAAAAGAACATTAATGGAAAAATATAAGCAATACAGAAATTCTGATATGACATCTTTACCAAAAGATTGGCTTGTGCTAAAAAAGAAATATAAAAAACTAATTAAGGAAAAAAAGAACCAGGCGGTGACAACTAATTGGCAAAGGTTAATTGATGCTTCAAACAAACATGACTCTGCCACATTTTGGAAACTAGTATCCAGGGGTTGGCAAAATAATATCTACCGACTAGACTCCCATATCCCAGTAAAAACTTGGGAAGCATACTTTAGTACAATGTATGCCGGAAGAAAAACAGGAGAGACATTAAATATCCAGAACCTTGATGATCTTCCTACTTGGCCCCCTGTTTCAACATCCGAAATAGCAAGTCTCATTGCACACCTGAAATCTGGCAAAGCCCTAGATACGACTTTATACCACCAGAATTACTAAAATCAAATGTTGAATGGTGGTCACCTGTTCTAGCTGCCCTATTCACACACATAAACCAGACAGCTTCTATTCCATCTGATTGGGGCCTAGCAATTATAGTGCCAATTTTCAAAAAAGGTCGAAGATCTGATCCAGCCAATTACAGACCTATAAGTCTATTGAGTATAATCAGTAAACTGTATGCGAGCCACCTTCTAGAGAAATTACTGTGTTGGATAGAAGAAGATAACCTTCTGAGGGAAGAGCAAGCAGGATTCAGGCAAGGGCGCTCAGCTGTGGACCAGGGTCTTATATTGCAACACCTACTAGACAAATATTCATCCCCTGTGGGGGGGGACACTTTATGCAGCTTTTATAGATTTTTTTAAATTCAGATTTACATAAATACATTCATCTTATACATTCCCATACATACATCATACATTTTCCCAATATATTCATATACTCTCTTTCAAACAATCAGTTATACAAAAAAAATCAATTGTACAAAACCAAACAAATCTAACTCTACCTTCACCCAACCATCATTTATAGCAATATCCTCTATCAACAATTACTCTTTCACTTTCTTCCCATTGACTTCCACTGCTGCGTTTGCTCAGTTCGGTTATACAATCTCTCTACCTTATCCTTCTAATCCAACCAAACCTTGTTATCAACACAACGTTCAATTTACATTATATTATCATAAAACAAACTACCATATTCCGTTCTCGGCATTTCCCTAATCCTTTCCTTAAATCCGTATTTTACCAGTTTCTACTACTGTAATACTTTATCTAATTCCCTCCATATTTAAATCTATGGAAATTCACTTTAAGTTGTTAGGGTTATTTGTGTATTCCATCTTAATTTCAAATATTCGGTAATCGGTGCCCAGTCTGTGTCAATTCTCACAATATCACCCTTGTTAGCTATTCTAGTTAGTTTATCGTTATTTTTCATCTCCAGCAATTTAAACAGCCAGCTTTCCGTATCTGGAACCTTTTTATTTTTCCAGTTAGCCGCTACTATTAATCTTGCTGCGGTGACGCAATATAAAAGAATTCTCCAGTAACGTTTCTCTACCTGTTCCTCCAACACTGAAGTTATGTTTAGAAGGTACAATTTGGGGTCAAATAAGTATGATGTTTTCAATATCTTCTGGATTGCTCTGTGGATTTTCAACCAGAATTTCCTAATATACTTACACTGCCACCACATGTGGTAAAGGGAACCTGGCTCCTTATCACATCTCCAACAATTTTTATTTTCTGTTTTATACATGTTGCTTATTCTTATTGGAGTAAGGTACCATCTACTGGCAATTTTTAGAAAGTTTTCTTTCAAGTCCTGGCTAGCTGTAAAAGAATTTGTTCTCCTCCAGGCTTTTTCCCACTGTTCCATGGGTATTGGCTCCCCAATATCTCTTGCCCATTTTATCATGGAGTCTGTGGCTACCTCTGGTTCCATCTCTCTATCTAAGAGTAACCTATAGATTTTGGAAAAAAATTTCCCCTTAGTGCCCCAAATAATTTTATCCATTTCATTTTCTTGTTTATCAAAATTATACTCTCGTTTATCTTCTTTGAATTTAGCACTAACTTGATAAGAAAACCACTGCACTTCATTACCTTGATTCCTCAATTCCTCCCTTGACTTCAGAATAGGGATTTCCCCCTGCCAAGTTATTAAATCTCTATATTTGATCCATAGATCTTGATTCGTCCATCTTCGCTGTCCTGCTTCTATCAGGGATATCCACCAAGGCATTTTTATATAAAATTTTTGTTTGATTATTTTCCATATTCTCATTAGAGGTTTCCTGATGGTGTGATTTTCAAATTCTCTATCAATTGAAGACTTCCCATACCACATATACCCGTGTATGCCGTATCTTATATCATCTAACTCTATATCAGTAAATTTATGTTTCCGTAGTTTAATCCAGTCTTCTAGCCAAATCAGTCCTCCAGCCATATAATACAGTGCAAGATTCGGGAGATTTGCGCCCCCTCTTTCTTTAATATCTAGTAACGCGGACCATTTTATTCTGGGCTTACGCCCATTCCATATAAAATTCTTGAGATCTTGGTTCCATTCCAAAAATGGTTTTTCATTTACTATAATCGGAAGGTTCTGAAATAGGAATAGCATACGTGGAAGTATATTCATTTTAATAACAGTGATTTTGCCTAACAGCGAGAGATTCCTTTTTTGCCATTTCTTGAGATCTATTTTAACTTGCTTCCATGCTCAGTTATAATTAGCTTCATATAAATTCCTGTTCCTTTTGGTTATCCATACTCCCAGATATTTTATCTTTCCCTCTATTCTGCCTCCACTCCTCATCATCAACTCCCCTTCCTCTTTCTTTGTTAAATTTCAGACAGTATTACCGTTTTTTCTTTATTCATTTTGAAACCTGAAAGGTCTCCAAAAGTTTTCATTAAGTTCATTAATTTGTCTATATTATCCAGAGGGTTTTGTAATATAAGTAAAAGATCATCAGCATATGCTAATACTTTATATTCTTGACCTTTCACCTTCAACCCAGTTATCAATTGATTCTCCCTTATTTGTTTATTTAAGACCTCAATGGATAACACAAACAAGAGAGGTGACAGAGGACACCCTTGTCTCGTCCCCTTTTGGAAGTTAAATTCCTTCGATCTCTCACCATTAATTAATATTGAGGCCCTCTGATTTTCATATACGGCATTTATATAATTCAAAAAATTCGAGCCCACCTCCATTTCTTCCAGTACCATTTTCATGAATGGCCATCTCAGATTGTCAAATGCCTTTTCGGCGTCAATAAAGATTAAAGCCCCTTTTTTTCACAATGTTTTTCATAATGTTCTAGTACGTTCAAAATTGTTCTAATGTTATTGCTAAGAGATCTCCCCGAAACAAACCCATTCTGATCAGGATGAATAATCTCGGGAAGAATTGACTTTAATCTATTGGCCAAAATTGTCATTAGAATTTTGTAATCAACATTCAGAAGTGAGATAGGACGATAATTTCTCACTTCTGAAACATCTTTCCCTTCCTTAGGAATCAGCGTTATCTCAGCTAATTCCCATGTTTTAGGGACACCATACTCTTTTATCTTATTGAAAACTCTCTGTAAATGTTCTTTAATTTCCTCCTCAAACATTTTATAGAACTCGGCTGTGAAGCCGTCCGGTCCGGGTGTTTTCCCTAATTTCAAATTTCTAATAGTGGTGGAGATTTCTTGAAGCATTATTGAGCCATTTAGTGTCTCCCTCTGAGCTTCTGTCAGTTTCCCAATACTATACTTTTTTATATACTCCCTCAATTTATTTACTTCTAGATTCATCTGAGAATCAGTATATAAATTCTCAAAATATTGTACAAACTTTGACAATATTTCTTGTTGACTATTATAACTTTCATTTCCCTCCTTAATTTCAGTAATGAGTCTCCTGCTACCCTCTTTCTTAATTTTATAGGCCAGCCATTTTCCCACCTTATTAGTGTTTGCAAAATAGTTCTGTTTAGCCCTTTTTAATTTAAAACCCATTTCCTCCAGTATATCTTGATTTATATCATTCTGTATTATTTTTATCTCTCTCAAGATATCCATATTCTTAGGGTTTTGTCTTAACTGATTTTCCTTAATATTTAATCTCTCTTTTAATTTATTATTCAGTTCTTTTTTCCTTTTACAGATCTCCGCTCCTCTTTGCAAAAACAGACCCCTTATTGTCGCCTTAAAAGCGTCCCACAATATTCTACTTGAAGTCTCTGAGGGAGTATTTGTTTCAAAGTAAAATTTGATCTCATTTTTTACTCTTTGCACAAACTGCTCATCTTTAAGAAGGGATTCCTTCAATCTCCAACTATATTTTTTCTTTTTAATTCCCAATGTCAAACTTAGCGGATTATGATCAGAAATAACCTTAGGTATAATCTCAACTCCCTTTATTTTAGTACTCAGACTCTTTGCCACCCAGATCATATCAATTCTGGACCATGTTTTATGCACCTCCGAAAAGAAGGTGTATCCTCTTTCATTCCCTCTTTTAAATGACCAGGCATCCACCAAGTCATAATCCTCCAGTATATCAAAAGTACATGTGGGTAGAATACCATGGATACTTTTCCCAGAATTTCGAGATGATCTGTCTCTTGTATTATCCAGTACTCCATTGAAATCTCCTACCACCAACACAGAATCTGTATCTAAGTTCCTAAGGTCTTCGTATAATTCCTTATAAAATTTACTCTTCCCCACAAGAGGGGCATACACGGCAACTAATGTTATCTTCTGGTTTACCGTATTTATCTCCACCGCCACATATTGTCCGTCTTTATCTTTTAACACCTCTGTTGCTTCAAACTTATTGCTCACATATACCACTACTCCTCTTTTTTTCTGACACGCTAAAGATGTAAATAACTGGCCTAGTTTATTGTTAATTAAATATCTTCTATCCTGCTCCCTAATCCGTGTTTCCTGAATAGCGATTATATCAGATTTTAATTTCCCTGAAAAATGAAATACCTTTTTCCTTTTTTCTGGTGTGTTCAAACCTTTCACATTCCATGTCGTAAGTACTACCGCCATTCTAAAAAAAACCTTAGTTATCCCTATCCAATAAATTTCCTTCATTATCCCCTTCCCCCTCTCTCTCTTCCTCCTCCAAATTACTATCTTCTACATCTTCTTCTTCATCATCTTGTTGTTCATTCCCATCTTCTTCATCTTTAGATTCAGAGTCTCTATTTGAGGGGATTTCTTCACTGTCCTCTTTATTTCTATCCCTTTCGTCTCTTAAATTCCAGCTTCTTCTCATCTTGTGACAGCTTTTCTAAGAATTCCATTGCTTTTTCAACAGTATTGATTTTATACCTTTTCTGTCGGTATAGAAAAGATATCCCTTCAATCCGTTCCCACCTATAGTTTATACCACACTTTGAGAGTTTTTGGGTTAAAGGCTTATAATCGTTTCTCCATCTAAGTATCTCAGGCGGGGTATCCTTAAAAACTTGAATCTCACACCCATCTATTTCCAATTTCTTATCAAAACTTTTTTGAATGGTGTTATCCCTAGTGTTTGTTTTAGTGTAGATCACTACTACATCCCTTGGTATTTTCCTCTCCTTAGCAATCGCAGAGCTTATCCTGAATATCTTATCTATTTGAGACAATAAACTTTCTTCTGACATTCCTAAAAAAGAAGCTAAAGATGGAATTATTCTATCAAATAGATTTTTTTTTGCTTTTTTAGGAATTCCCCTAAGCTTAATACATCTATCTCAATCATCTGGGCCCATAACCACTGTCAGGGGATGATAGGACACTCAACCCCTGGCAGAAGCCAAAAAAACTCAGCAGACTTAGTAGCAACCCGTTCCCAAGAATACTCACACATAGAGTGTTTGATGTCCAAATAAGCAGGAGGCACTTTCATCTTCAAAGTCAAGCAGTTGCAATATGTACAAATATTTACAATTGAAGGACACATTGCTTCACCAGGCATCAGCATTCACAAGAAGAAGTGAGCTCTGTTCTGAGCTCTCTTATATACACAGTTACAGCATTGGCTTACTCAATCACATGATCTTATGCACCAATAGGAACCCTCCTTCTGTAGCTGCGGCATGACTAGGCAGTTCATGGAGTCAGCCATTATGACTCAGCATGACGCTGCAGTAGTTTGGCCATTTTATAATGGAGTTCAGTCTCTAAATCCTGACAGTATTACAATGTTTAGGTCACAAGATTCAAACCAGTTTGCAGTTTGCAAAACTGCAAACACAAATTGCTATAGGAATCTTATTTTAGTTCATGTTATTATGTTCATGATTAGAATTTCATTTCTTTGCATCCAGGTGGTTCTCCTGTTTTCATCGGAGACACAACACAGAGGCTTCTATCTCTCCTAGGAAAATGAATTTTGAAGTTCTTAACCCTAGGACATTTGCTGGGAATAAGTAAACTAAAGAAATTGGGAGGGTAAGTATTAGGGATATAAGTATTTGGATATTTCCTCCTGGCAAGTGAGGATGAATAATTTCCACAGTTTCTCCCCATAGAAGAAGAATATAATATTTCTGAACAATTCTTGGCCAGTATTTGCACACCCCGAAGTGTTTTGGGAAATTATTCCATTGAAAAATACAATGTGTGGGATTTTTGCATGTTAATAGTCAGAGCTGTTTGCTAAAAAAAACTACATCACCTTCTTAGTTATGAATGTGTAACTAAATAACATCTCCTGGCCTGACTCCCACACTTACCATAACAGCCAGCAGTTACACTGAGCAATGGAGGTCTGTTCTGCTGGCATTCAGGGTGCAGAAGGATGATGTTTTCAGGCCCCTCCCACCTCCTAGAGAAGTTGGGGGGCACTGGAGTCCCACCTACAATGCCAGTGGTTCCTTAAAGTGTGGGGGAATTATTAGCTCAAAAGGAGACCTGCAAGACGAGGGTAACTTTGGGGATCTTTTCACCTATGTATACAAGGGAGACAGTGTTCTTGCGGGCAGGAGTTCAAGAAGTGCTGGAGAGGATAGCCCAAATGTTATACAGAGAACAAGGCAAATAGTACAAGAACCCAACAGTGGGAGGAATAAACCTTTAAAAGACAGATAGGGGGAATGGCCCATGGTCTTAGATGTCTCTGTACTAATGCACAGAGCATGGGAAATAAACAGGATGAACTTGAACTCAGCACAGTAAAACAAATATAATAGTCATCACTGAAACCTGGTGGGATGAGTCTCATGATTGGAATGTAGTAACAGAGGGGTATAACCTATTTCAGAGAAACAGATGAAACAGGAAAGGAGGTAAAGTAACATTATATGTTAAGGATACTGGCCTGAGCTCCAAAACATATACGGCCCTGAGCTCCAAAAAGTCTACCAATAAGTATCCTAATTTTATTGATTTTTGTATAAATGGATGCCAACCTGGTTTTATATATTAATGTACATCTTGTTCGCTGTTTGATGGGTCTCTGGACTGTATGAATAAATTGTTGTTGTGTTAAGGATCGGTACATCTGTGAACAGATCCGTGACTTAAATCCTGTGAGCCAGGTTGAGAGCATCTGGGTAAACATTAAGGGGGAGGGGGAAAAGATTTTGTTGTGGGGGTCTGCTACAGACCTCCAAGCCAAACCAAGGACTTGCAGACAATTTCATTGTCGAGAGGCAACTAAGGGATCAGCTATCTTAGATCTGATCCTAACAGATATGATCTGATTAAGGGGGTGGAAGTGGTAGTATCCTTAGGGGGGAGTGACCATGTTCTCCTGGAGTTCATTTTACAGAGGAAAGGGTAAGCCAAGCATAATCAAACATTCATTCTAGACTTTAAGAAAGCTGATTTCAGAAAACTTAGGGAATTACTAGGGGTGATCCCATGGTCAGAAATACTAAAAGAGAAAAGATTTTGTGATGGATGGCAGAGTCTTAAAAATGAGATATTGAAAGCACAACTTCAAACAGTTCCAATGAGAAGGAAAAATGGGAAGTGTCTAAAGAAACCACGATGGATATCTGAAGAACTTTCAACTGAGCTAAGACTTAAAAGGGACATGTGCAAGAAATGGAAAAGGGGGGACTGACTTAGAAAGGAATGCCACAATCACTGAAAGTCAACATGGGTTTCTGAAAAACAAGTCATGCCAGACTAATCTTATCTCTTTATTTGATAGAGATACATACTTGGTAGGTGAAGGGAATGCTGTGGATGTACTGTATATTAATTTCAGGAAGGCCTTTGACAAAGTTCCCATGATGTTCTTGCAAAAAAGTTTGTAATATGTGGGCTAGACAATGTATCTTTTAGGTGGATTTGCAAGTGGTTGACCGAACCCAAAGGGTAGTCACCAATGGCTCCTCTTCATCCTGGAGAGAAGTGACTAATGGGGTGCCACAGGCTTCTGTCCTGGGCCCAGTGCTATTCAACATTTTATCAATGACTTGGATGAGGGAATAGAGGGAATACTTATCAAGTTTGCAGATAACACCATATTAGGAGGGGTAGCTAATACCCCAGAGGACAGGATCAGAATTCAAAATGACCTGAACAGATTAGAAAGCTGGACCAAAACTAACCAAATGAATTTCAACAGGGAGAAATATAGGGTACTACACTTGGGCAGTAAAAATGAAAGGCCCAGATATAGGATGGGTGATACCTGGCTTGATGGCAGTACATGCAAAAGGGATCTAGGCATCCTAGTAGACCACAAGTTGAACATGAGTCAACAGTGTGATGCGGCAGCTAAAAAAACCCAATATGATTCTAGGGCTGCATCAATAAGAGTACAGTGTCTAGATCAAGGGCTTGTTTTCTGCAGCTTCAGAGACTAGGACATGGCAGAATGGACTCAAATTACAGGAAATACATGTTACTTTTGAAATGTCCTCATCCTCATTACTCCAAAAGTAGCACTTTAGTTAGTTGGGTTTGTTTTTTTTTTATTTATATTTTTTATAAAGTTACATTCAACATATTACTTTAATACATAATTTCGTCTCATTCTAACTGGACAATGATTTTAACTGAACAATGTGACAATGTAATGATTTACAGGACATAAAACAAAACTGGATAGAAAAAAAATATATTCTTAATTATTGAAAATATTACCAACATCACTATCAGTTTTCATTTTAAGTCCTTAGCCCTTATCCCATATTTTCACTCGTCTGTTTCCCTGGCCTTCTCGATTTCCATCATATCGTATACTTTTAAAGATTACCATTTAATTAGGTTAACATGATCACTCCTATTCTTACTTACTCCCCAATGCCTAAATTTGACCTTCCTCCGAAATCTGAGTTAACTTGTTCATTGTTCTCTTTAAAGGTCAAATTTACCTAGATTTCTCCACCTCTTTTTCCAATAGTTTTTTTATTGGACACCACTCCTCCTCAATCTTGTTTATTGGTTTATCCCTTAGCAAAGCAGTGAGCCTATCCATATCCAACATGTCTTTTAACTTTAGAAGCCATTCTTCTATTGTCGGGCTCTCCTTGTTTTTCCATTTTGCTGCATAGGTTATCCTCACAGCTGAAATCATATATAGCATGATTCTCCAGTGTTTCTTCTTTAATGTTGGGTCTATATCGAACACATTCAGCAGGTAAATCTCAGGCTTCATAGGAAATCTTACTCCAAGAATTTCATTCAAAGCAATATGTATTTTCCCCCCAATAGTTTTGTGCTATTTGGCATGTCCACCAGAGATGGTACAAAGTACCCTTCCCTTGATCACACTTCCAACAAGTTTGGGATCCTGTTGGAGCACAACTGGCAGAAAACTCGACTCTTATCCGACAGGACTCGTCATAGGAACTTTCTTTGGTCCTATCGAGAGGCGATACGTGCAGCGCAGAGATCCTTCTCCTCTGCACGCATTGCGTCTGCAGAGTCCCGTCCAGCAGAGCTGTTTAGGGTGGTAAGGGAGATGATGCAGGTTATTCCTGTGCAGAACCTGTTGCTTAACCCAATGACAGCCTGCTGTGACGCGTTTAACAATTTCTTTGCAGATAAAATCTCTCGGATAAGAGCCGACTTAGATGCCAATAATTTGACAGAAACAATTGACGAGGTGTCCAGCAACTCCGTTGATGTAAGTTTACTGGATGAATTTCAATCTGTGAGTACCGAGGACATGGACAAGCTACTTGGTAGGGTGAAGAAGACGACCTGCCCTCTTGATCCTTGCCATTCATGGCTGGCCATCCGGGGGGGGACTGCCTTGATGGTGTTCCTTAAGGACATCATCAATGCATCCCTCAGAGAAGGGCGTGTCCCATCTTGTTTAAAGGAAGCAGCTGTTAGGCCTCTCCTGAAAAAATCTTCCTTTGACCCCCTGGACATGAACAACTATAGGCCGGTTTCTATGTTACCATTCTTGAGCAAAGTGATCGAGAGGGCAGTTGCGCTTCAACTCCAAGTGGTCTAGGATGAAACTGATTATCTAGACCCATTTCAAACTGGCTTTAGGACGGGATTTGGAGTTGAGACTGCCATGGTTGCCTTACCCAAAGACCTGCGTCTAAGCATCGACAAGGGTAGTGTGACCCTGTTGGTGCTTTTGGATATCTCAGCGGCTTTCGATACGATAGATCATAGCATCCTCTTGGATCGCCTGAGAGGGTTAGGAATCGAAGGCACTGCGCTCCAGTGGTTCCGGTCCTTCTTCTCAGGCAGGTCCCAGAGGATGTTGCTTGGGGACAGTTGTTCCAGCAGAAAGGAGCTTACTTGTGGTGTTCCGCAAGGTGCCATCCTGTCCCCGATGCTGTTTAACATCTATATGAAGCCGCTGGGTGAGATTATTCGGAGTTATGGGGCTGGGTGTTATCAGTACGCTGATGACACCCAGATCTATTTCTCCTTGTCCTGATCGTCAGCCTCGAATTCTGATGGCGTCTCTCCTCTTAATGACTGTCTTAAAGCAGTAATGGGCTGGATGAGGAAAAACAGATTGAGATTAAATCCAGACAAAACGGAGGTGCTCACGGTAGCGGCCCTGAAACCAGGAGTTGGGTTGCAACCTCCAGTCCTGGATGGGGTCACGCTCTCCGTTAAGAACTGTGTTCGCAGTCTGGGGGTGCTCCTTGATTCATCGCTTCAGATGACGAGTCAGGTGAATGCGACAGTCAGGAGCGCCTGTTATCAGCTTCGGCTGATATGCCAGCTGCGCCATTTCCTGGAAGTAAGGGACCTCGAGACTGTGGTGCACGCGCTGGTAAACTCTCATCTAGATTTCTGCAATGCGCTCTACATGGGGCTACCCTCATGCTTGGTCTGGAAACTTCAGTTGGTACAAAATATGGCAGCCAGAGTGGTCTCGGGAACATCTTGGAGAGACCATATAACTCCATTGTTAAGATCTCTCCACTGGCTGCCTATCAGTTTCCAGGCCCAATATAAGGTGTTGGTTATTACCTTTAAAGCCCTAAATGGCTTGGGTCCAACTTATCTCCGGAACCGCCTCCTCCCATACAATCCTCCCCACGCACTCCGGTCCTCTGGGAGGAATTTGCTTCAGCCACAAAAATCTAGGCTGTCTGCAACCTCCCAGAGGGCCTTTTCGGTAATCGCCCCCAAATTATGGAATGACCTGCCGAATGAGATCCGTCAGATAACAACCCTGAGTAGCTTTAAAAAAGCACTAAAGACGGATCTCTTTCGGCAGACCTTTCCTAATTAGATCCCGGCCTCAGGGGATCCTGGCTTCTTTTAGTCTGCTGGCCATTTATTGTATTTTATTGTATTTATTGTTTTTAAATGTGATTTTAGATCAGTTGGTTTTAATTTATAATTGTTTAATATTTTTCATGGGCGAGGGTGGGGTGGGGGGTGTTTGGGGATTTTATCTGTATTGTATTTTAATTTTTGTAAGCCGCCCCGGTTGTTTTAACAGAGGTGCGGGGTATAAATAAATAAATATTATTATTATTATTATTATTATTATCCTGTCTTACATATTTTGTTCAGAATTAGCGGTGTCAAGTACCATCTTCTGAATATTTTCAAATGGTTTCCTTTTAAGCTTTGTGAAAGTGTAAATTTATGAGTGTTTGACCAAGATTCCTCCCATTTTTCTAAGTCGATATTCCGTCCTATATCTTGTGCCCATTTTATCATTTGATTTTTAATTATCTCATTTTCTAATTCTCTTTCTAGTAATTTATTATAGTATTTTGTTATATGTTTCTTCTTTTGGTCAAAAACGATATCATCTATTTTATTCTCTTCAAACTCAAAATTCTCATTTTTAAAATCCATTTTAAACCTCTCATAAATCTGCTTATACAGGAACCAATTTAACTTAAACCCCATTCCTTCTAGTTGCTCTCTAGGTTTTATCTGTGCTTTCCCACTTTCATTTTTGATTTAATATCTTTACATCTTAACCAGATCTCCCCCATATGTTTAGTTCTTCCAAAAAAGGCTTCTTCGGATGACACCCACATTGGTATATTTTGGTAATTTTTTTCTTTATATTTACCTATGTATAATAGAGATTTCCTCATGCTATGTAAGTCAAACTCTTTGTTGTCTTTTCTTTTATTATACCAAAGATATACATACCACCCGTAGCTCAACCTGACCCCTTCCAACGCTAACAATCTTTTATTGTTAAGGGTCATCCAATCTTCTATCCATGTTAGCGCGCATGATTTGTAATATAACTGCAGGTCTGGAAGAGCACATCCAACTCTTTCCCTTTTATCTTTTAATAGTTTTATGTTGATTCGTTGTCTCTTTCCTTGTCAAAGATATTTCATTATTTCTTTTTCCCAGATTTTAAAACATTTATTGTTATGAATAATTCGTATATTTTGAAATAGGTACATGGATCTAGGTGAAATACTCATTTTGATTGTGGCAATTCTTCCAAGGAAAGAGAGATTAATTTTGGACCACTTACGCAGATCTTCCTTAACTTCTTTCCATAGCTTATAATTGTTGTCGTATAAATCCAGATTCTGTTTCATAATCCAAATGCCGACCGAGATAGTTGACTTTTTTCTCTATCTTGTAATCTGTTATTCTATTTATATTTTCTCCTTTTTTTGTCATGTTCTTTGTTAGTACCATTGTTTTATCTTTGTTTATTCTAAAACCAGAGACAGCTGCAAATTCCTCAAAGGTTCTCCCTAACTCTTCTAATTGCTCTTCTGGTTCCTCTAATATTATTACAAGATCATCCATGTAACCTCTTATCTTATACTCAAAGCCCTTAATCTTAGTTCCATTTATCTTCTTGTTTGATCTGATACTCTCGATTAATATTTCTATCACAATTATGAAGAGTAGGGGAGAAAGCGGACATCCCTGTCTTGTGCATTTACTTATTCTTCTCAGTTTTTTCTCCATTCACTATTATCCTAGCACTTTGCTCATAATGGATTAAGTTTATCCTGTTTAAGAAACTATCTCCTATATCCATTTTGGATAGTACTGATTTTAGAAATGTCCAATTGACTTTATCGAAAGCTTTTTCTGCATCCAGAAAAAGCATCGCCATTTTTTCCCCACATGAGTATCATAATATTCCAATATGTCCAGAGTGGTTCTGATGTTATTTTTCGCCTGCCTATCGTTAAGGAAACCATTTTTATCTTCTGGGATTACCTTTGATAGAATATTTTTCAATCTTTGAGCTATTATTGACATAAATATTTTATAATCACAGTTTAATAGTGAAATGGGTGTATAGTTCTTTGGTTCCTCCGGTTCTCTCCCTTCTTTATGTATCAATGATATGTATGCGTCCTGCCAGGAGTCTGGAATTCCATCTTCACCTATTCTTTTTTAAGTTGTTTGCAGTAGAAGTAACAGCTCATCCTCTAATTTTTTATAATATACTGCTGTAAACCCATCCAGCCCTGGGGCCTTATCAATTTTCATTTTCCTGATGGCATCTACTACTTCAGCTATTGTGATTTTGCTATTTAAGCTTTGTTTCTGTTCTTCTGTCAGTTTTATTATGTTTTTTTCTGTGTAGCTATTCGTTTTTTCGATGTCTGTTTTTGTTATGCTCTTCTGAATATATAGGTTGGAATAGAATTCAAAGAAGCCTTTTTTGGTTAACTTTGAATCTGATACTATTTTGCCACTATATTTCAATTCCGTAATAATCTTTCTTTATTCCTCTTAAGTTTCTGCGCCAGCCATCTCCCTGTTTTGTTAACTGATTCAAAATAGTTTTGCTTTACTATTTTTAGCTTCCTTGACATTTCTTCCATCATTTGAGTTTGAACTTGTTTTTTTAACATTTTTATCTTTTCCGTGAGTTGTCTATCACTTGGGTCTTCTACGAACATTTTTTGACTTAATGATATCTCTTTGGTCAGGGATTGTATCTTTTTTCCCTCTTTTTTTCTTCTTTCATGCATTTGCTTGATACAGAAGCCTCTCATAAAGGCTTTACTCATTTCCCACACCATTTTCATTTTTACCTCCTCAGTAATATTTTCTGAAAAATACAACTTTAGGGCCTCTTTTACTTACTTTACATCTATATCATTTTTTAATAACACTTCATTTAATCACTAATTGTATTCTTTTCATTTCGTTTGTAGTTTTATTTGAATCGGATTATGATCTGATATCCCCTTTGTCAGCACTTCAATATTTTAATATTGGTTATTATATCTTTTGTTGTGAAGCCCATATCTATTCTAGATGAGGTTTGATTTCCCTCTCCAAACATCAATCAGTCCTAATTCCATCATTATTTCAAAGAAGATCTTGGGAAGTTTTCCCTGATTTTTCCTTATCTTTTTTCCAGCAGCTCTGTCCAGTTTAGGGTCAATAACTCCGTTCAATCTCCTATCATTAATATATGATCGATTTCAGCCTTCTCAATTTCTGTTATCAGCTTTCTAAAAAAACCTTTCTTTATTTTGTAATGGTATATATACCCCTACCACTAATAATTTTAAATTCTCCAATTTCACCTCTGCTCCTACATATCCTCCATTGAAATCTTTAAACATTTCTCTCATTGGATATTGCCTATGTACATACATAACCACACCATTTTTCTTCTTTTCTCTTGCTGCAATAATATTTTGACCTAATTTAGGATTTTAAAAATATTTTATGTCTCTTTTTTTGAAATGTGTTTCTTGTAGGTAAGATAATTTCTGCCTTTAATTTTTCTAGATAGTGAAAGATCTGACACCTTTTAATATTAGAATTTATTCCCTTAATGTTCCATGAAATTATTTTGCTTTCCATTTTGTCAGATATATAGTATTACTCTTCTTCCTCTACTTCTTCCTCCTCCTCCTCTTCTTCTCCTTGGTCCCTTTTCCTTTCTTGAGTTCCTTACTCTTCTATTTCTTGACCTTCTCTTTCTTCCTCTTCTTCTTCCTCTTCCTCTTCCATTTCTCTATTCCATGTTCCTTTATCTTTATCCAGATATCTTTCTTCAGGTGTGTTTGGTCTATCCTTCTCCTCTCTGTCCCTGTTTCTTTTGTTGAGCTTTTTACAAAAATTTCTTGCTTTTTCTATAGAGTCTGTTCTGAATCTCCTCTGTGAATACATAAAAGATACACCCTCAAGTCTTTCCCACCTGCTCCAGGTTTAGTCCTCGCTGCAGTTGTGCGTCTGAACTGGCTAAAGTACCACAACCCCACCATAGACTGGATAAAAGAGACACCGACTTTTACAGACCCACTGTGTACCAAGGAGCACAGGGTGGGGGGGAGGATCCCCAGGGGATGGGGTCCCCCTGGAGGGTGAGTCACAGAACTACATGACTGCCTTAGTAAAAGGGGAGCTGAAAGGACTGCCAGTGGATTACAAGGCATGGCAATATGTGTTTGAGGAGAGGGAGTGTGACATTTTGCCACCCCACTGGGCTTTTGACTGTGCCATTGAAATATTCTCAGAGTCCAGCCTACCTAAGCCTCGCATTTATTCTATGACCCCAGCTGAAATGGAGGCGCTCCGAGAGTTCATAGACAAAAACTTAGCCCGAGGGTTCATTAGGCCCTCAGCCTCACCTATGGGGGCTCCGGTGATGTTTAGGCACAAGGCAGATGGGGGGCTTCGTTTGATTCAGGATTACAGAGGGCTAAACGCGATTAGTGTCTCCAACCAGTACATATTAGCCCATCTCTCCAAAGGAAAGATTTTCACGAAGCTGGATCTGCAGGAGGCCTACTACAGAGTACGGATTCGGGAAGGGGACGAATGGAAGACTGCATTTAATTGCCCCTTGGGGGCTTTTGAGTTCTTCGTCATGCCTTTCGGCCTAAAAGGGGCCCCTGGCATTTTTCAGAACTTGATTAATGATGTGTTACGTGATTTTCTGTACAAAGGGGTTTTGGTATACCTTGATGATGTGTTGATTTATTCTGAGGACTACACGTCCCATGTGAAACTGGTGAAAAAGGTGCTTGCCAGGTTGGGGGAAAATCATCTGTATGCAAAAATGTCCAAGTGTGAGTTTCATCAAAGCCGTTTGGATTACTTAGGGTACCGCATCTCAAACAAAGGGATTGAAATGGACCCAGAGAAGGTAAAGGGGGTCTTGGCATGGGAAGCCCCTAGAACCAGGAAACAGTTACAGAGCTTCCTGGGATTTGCTAATTTTTATCAGTCCTTCATCCCTGACTTTGCGTCGGTAGCCCTTCCCCTGACAGATTTGCTGAAAACCAAAGATGGGAAAGGCAAAAGTTCCAAGCACAGTAAAGGGGACAAACCTCCCCAAAAGATTGTGTGGTCACCACAGTGCCAGCAAGCATTTGACAAATTGAAATCCCTTTTCAATTCTGAGCCAATTCTTAAGCACCCCGTCCCCTCCCAGCCTTTCGTGGTCCAAGTGGACGCCTCAGATGTAGCGATGGGTGGTGTTCTGTTGCAAAAGGGGGAGGAAGGGGATTTGAGGCCATGTGCCTACTTGTCCAGAAAGTTCAATGAAACTGAACGAAATTGGCCGGTGTGGGAGAAGGAGGCAGGTGCTATCAAGTTGGCTCTAGAGACTTGGCGCCACCTACTGGAGGGCTCACCCAAACCATTTGAAGTTTGGACTGATCACAAGAATTTGGAAGTATTGGCTACCCCCAGACGTTTGAGCCCAAAGCAGGTCAGGTGGGCCAGTTTCTTTTACCGATTTAATTTCACTCTGAAATTTATCCCGGGGAAAAGGAATTTTCTGGCTGATGCTTTGTCCAGGCTACTGCAGCATGAGAGTAAGCGTAAGGAGGTCATTGACACCGTTTTTTCTCCTTCCCACTTGGGACTAGCAGTCCTCACACGGAGCAAAGCCAAACAACAGAAATCCACTGCTAGCCCTGCTGTGGAGCCTGGATCAAATGGAATTGACTGTGGCTCACCCTTGGCGCCTGGACCTGAGCCCCAGCCCTTGAACCCCGACCCACCTCCCCCAGACCCGGGGCCCTGGGCAGTGACTCCTACGGCGGATGGTTCTGCCACACCTACAGGTTCTCAAGGGGAGAAAGGGGGGTGGCATTCCCAATTGGCCTCGGAACTGCCCACGGATCAGTGGTTCCTAGCTCACCCCAATGAGGTGACAGTAAGGGAGGGTTTGGCCTGGAAAGGGGATGTATGTTCCTGAGGTCTTGAGAGCGAGCATCCTCAAGCAGTGCCATGATGTCAAACGTGCGGGGCATTTTGGGTATCTCAAAACTTTGCATTTGGCCCGGAGACAGTTTTGGTGGCCCCAAATGAGGAAGGAGGTGGAGGAATATGTGAAGGGGTGTACCACTTGTGCAGTGGCAAAAGGGGGGTCAGGGAAGCCCTAAGGTTTGCTCCAACCTCTACCTAGCCCAACCAAGCCCTGGGAGGTCATTAGCATGGATTTTATTGTTGAATTACCCGAGAGTAGGAAAAAGACGGTTATTTGGGTGGTTACTGATTTGTTCTCAAAACAAGCGCATTTTGTGGCCTGTAAGAAGCTCCCCACGGCCTCCCAATTAGCCAAGATGTTCATTCAGCATATTTATCGGATTCATGGCATTCCGGCCAAAATTGTGTCTGATCGGGGGCCCCAATTTACCTCACAGTTTTGGAAGGCTTTCACAAACCTTCTAGGGGTGGAGCTCAGTCTTAGTAGCTCCCATCATCCCCAGTCAGACGGGCAAACGGAACGAACGAATCAGACTCTTGAACAATACCTAAGATGTTATGTGAATTTCCAACAGTCTGATTGGGTTGATCTTCTGCCTTTTGCTGAAGTGGCCTACAATAATGCCACCCACCAGAACACTGGACTCTCGCCGTTCAAGTTTGTGTCTGGACATGATTTCGGTCCCCTGCCTTTGTTGGAGGGGTCCCCCAACTCCGACCCTGTTTCCTTCTCCCAGTGGAGTCAAAAAGTCAGAGATGTGTGGCCTCATGTAATCTCGGCCTTAGACTTTGCCAAAGCACGCTACAAACATTATGCTGATCAAAAGCGGGACCCTTCTCCTAGATATGAGGTGGGGGATCTGTTTTATTTGTCCACCAAGTTCCTTAAGTGCCCCCAACCCTCCAAAAAGTTGGGAGCCAAATACATTGGGCCTTTTCGTGTTGTTAGGATGGTAAATCCTGTGGCTTTTGAACTGTCTTTACCTAAGTTGTATCGTCATGTGCATCCTGTGTTTCATTCCAGCCTGCTCAAGCCCGCGAGCCCTCCGGACAAACAAAAAGTTCCTCCTAATGTTGAGGTGGAATCTCTGTTCCTGGAGCTTGCACCCATTGCTCCATGTTCCAGTCTCTGGAGCAGCAGAAAACAAGCCTGCTCCATCCTCAGCGTGACATCCCTTCAAATACTTAAAAAAGGGCTATCATATCACCTCTTAGCCGTCTTTTTTCCAGGCTAAACATACCCAGGTCCCTAAGTTTCTCCTCATAAGGCATTGTTTCCAGACCTTTCAACATTTTAGTTGCCCTTCTCTGGACACGCTCCATTTTATCAATATCCTTTTTTAATTGTGGTGCCCAGAACTGGACACAGTATTCTAGGTGAGGTCTGACCAAGGCAGAATAGAGTGGCACTATTTCTTCCCTTGATCTAGACACTATACTTCTATTGATACAGCCCAAAATCGCATTGGCCTTTTTAGTGTTGGCTCATGTTCAACTTGTGGTCTACTAGGACTCCTAGATCCCTTTCACACGTAGTCTCATTCAGCCAGGTCTCCCCCATCCTATATTGATGCATTTCATTTTTCCGCCCTAAATGCAGTACTTTACATTTCTCCGTATTGAATTTCATTTTGTTAGCTTTGGCCCAGCTCTCCAGTCTATCCAGGTCATTCTGAATTTTGATCCTGTCCTGTAGGGTATTAGCTACTCCTCCTAATTTGGTGTCATCTGCAAATTTGATAAGTATGCCCCTAATTCCCTCATCCAAGTCATTGATAAAGATGTTGAATATCACTGGGCCCAGGACAGAACCCTGTGGCACCCCACTGGTCACATCTTTCCAAGAGGAAGAGGAGCCACTGCTGAGCACCCTTTGGGTTCGGCCGGTCAACCAATTACAAATCCATTGAACAGTTAACTTGTCTAGCCCACATTTTACAAGCTTATTTGCAAGAATGTCATGGGGAACCTTGTCAAAGGCCTTACTGAAATCAAGGTATGTGATGTCCACAGC
This sequence comes from Gambelia wislizenii, assembly GCA_030847615.1. Classification (NCBI taxonomy): domain Eukaryota; kingdom Metazoa; phylum Chordata; class Lepidosauria; order Squamata; family Crotaphytidae; genus Gambelia; species Gambelia wislizenii. The sequence goes on along the minus strand of JAUMIR010000013.1, from coordinate 11,274,834 downwards.
ATTCCCTTCATCTACCAAGCTGGTAACTTTATATAAAAAAAATCAGATTAGTCTGGCATGACTTGTATCTCTGAAACCCATGTTGACTTTTTGTGATTATGGCATTGCCTTCTAAATGTTCACAGACTCTCTGTTTAATGATCTGCTCTAGAATCTTCCTTGGTATTGATGTCAGACTAACTGGACGATAATTGTTGGGATCCTCTTTTTTCCCCTTTTTGAAGATGGGAACAACGTTTGCCCTCCTCCCGTCTGCTGGGACTTCTCCTGTTCTCCAGGAGTTCTCAAAGATGATTGCCAATGGCTCTGAGATTATATTTGCCAGCTCTTTTAATACTCTTGGATGTAGTTCATCTGGTCCTGGAGATTTAAATTCATTTAGATTAAGAAAGTATTCCTGTACTACCTCTTTACTTATTTTGAGCTGGATTTCCCCTATTGTGTCCTGTGTTCCATTATCCTCAGGTTGGTCCTCCTTTTCCTTTTCTGAAAACACTGAGGCAAAGAAGGTGTTGAGTAATTCTGCCTTTTCTCTGGCCCTATCATTTCCTTCTTCCTCCTTTTGCTGTGGACATACCCAAAAAAACCCTTTTTAATGATTGACGCATGAAATGACGAGACCACACACATAAGATTGGGTTGAAATACGGGCCACTTTATTGATAAACTTCCTATTTATTGTGGTTTTCTTGTGGTATGCCAACTATGGAGAAAAAGGGGGGAGATCCCCCATGGGGGCACGCACATGGGCAGTTAGTCACAACTGACCTTACCCACAGCATCCCTGGGTGACTCACCTGAGCCCCAAGGGGGATCCTGGTGTCAGGGGTTCCCCTTGGGCGCCATCTGCTGGAGGGCCCCGCATCAGGAAGGAAATCCCTAAGCCATATAGCTTCTGTGAAGGATGTCCCCCCCGAGGCTGACCCTAAGGATACCCTACCTCCCTGCACCCCATCCATTAGGGATGCCGGTACAGTTCAGTGAAGGATATCCTACCACTCAATTTGAGGTTGCCATAGGTGAACGCCATGGTATTATCTCCCCGCTCCCTGCCATAGATAGGGGCAAGTGTCCACTTAGCCCCTATCCCCCAAAAGGGAAGCTAAAACAGCCCTCACCCCCTGTCGCATACCATCAAGAAAGAGCTGGATCCCCATGCCTGACAAGTGAACCCCATCAACCCGATAGAGTTCTGGGCGTTTATATGAAATGCGCAGGTACTGTATGAAATGGCCAAGGCCTTCATCCAGAGCCCTGTGAACCGCCTTGTTCACCTTTTTTCGGGCAATGTCCAACAGCTTGGGGGGACCGTCGCCTGGGTAGGATAGTCGCGGAATGATGTCAGACCAAACCAGAGAGGTTCGCGGCCATGCCGCCTTAATCCGTCGCATGTCAGCCAAAGCCTGTATCGTCAAAGCTCTGCCCTTCAAAAGGCCAAGATCATTGCTGCCAAGGTGGATAACCAGGACATGCTGAGGAGGTCCACGACGCTCCTGCAACAGGAAAGAGATTAAACCATTCCACCTCAAACCCCGTTTGCCAAGCCATTCGATAGAGGCAATGTCTCCCAGACCCAGCTGCGGACCCAACGGGCTCCTCCTGGCATGTCGTGCTGCCCAATACACAAAGCTGTGGCTTCAAATCAGTACCCGGTACCTCATATCTGGAAAAGAAAGGACAGACAATCATAGGACAGAGGCAACTACATAGTCAATTGCATAATGGGCATACATAGCCCTTGTAGGCAGCAGACTTCCAACGACCCAGTCGCTTGATGGACTCGGGCTGCACACCCATGGCGGCAGCCGTTGAAGCAGCCCCGATCCGAAAGGAGTGCGAACAAAAACGCACGCCTCCCAAGCCCAAGTGAGTCAAGGCTTTAGTCGTAATTGACCAAAATTGATACTTTGTTAATGGGGACCCATCTGCGTGACAAAAAAGGGGACCAGGCACAGAAGGGCGCAACTTCAAATATGCCCTAAGGGCCACAACGGGGCAAAGAGTTGGGTCGTAGCACTCACGTAGGGTAATGTCACTACCCTTGCCCATCTGATCGGTTTTGGAACGCCTAATCGTTAGATTGACATGCTTGGGACCCACGGTTATGTCACCCATCCCCAGGGCGAGACCCGCAGAGTCCTTTTTGGACGCCACCACCAGTTCGCTGATACGTAATGCCCCAAAAAAGGCCGTCAAGGAGGCGGCGTGCAGCAGCACCACCTCAAATGGGGTCGAACATATGTTGGGCCATATCTGAAAAAGGCCTTTGAGAATGGCTGGTGAGAGACGTTGCCTATCGTCGTTTGCCTTGCCCTGCTGTCTGGCCCAATCCTCCAGCGCCTTCCGGATCCTAAAGTCAGAGGTATTGTCCTGCAGGCCTTGGGCCTTGCTCCAGAAGGCCAAGGCAGCCAATCTGGACCGAATAGATTGGGGGGGCAAGGCCTTTCCTCTTAAGGGAGATGCAGAAGTGTAACAGGTGAGGGACTAGAACTGGCCAGGAATTGGGGAGACGCACAGAGTCCCTAAACTCAAAGAATTCCTGAATAGACCGCTTGTACACCCTCCTGGTGCTTGGAGCGATGGAGAGGCTAATGGCCTTCACTATCTCACCAGTCCAAGCTCCCACAAATCCTCCGGCATTGGGTCCGGCATCTCGGCGGCGCCCGGAGCTAATTGCCTGAAGCGGTCCATCTGCAAATGGGAGAGAGCATCGGCGATGCCGTTGTCCACTCCCGCCACATGGGATGCAGTAAACAGAATGTTGTACTTAAGGCATTGTAGGGTGAACGCTCTAACCAAATTCATCACCCTCCTGGATTTTGAAGTGAGAGAATTTACCACCTGGACAGTGGCCATGTTGTCACACCAGAAGCGCACTGTGGAATTGGCAAATTCATGAGGCCACAACTTGATGGCCACTAAGATAGGGAAGAGCTCCAAGAAGGTGAGGTCCACCGTGACGTCCAAACCTGCCCAGGAGCTCGGCCAGCGTTCAGCGCACCACCTCCCGGCAAAGTAGACCCCAAAGCCCAGAGAACCCGATGCATCTGAAGACACCTTAAGGGCATCGCCCAAACGCAATTCCTCCCTCCAGAAGGAAACCCCATTAAACTGTTGCAGGAAGCTATACCATACATCTAAATCCAGCTTAATTTCACAAGTGATATGGATTCTGTGGTGTGGTAAGGAGACTCCAGCGGTGGCGTCACATAGGCGCCGGAGGAAGGCCCTGCCCGGCACAATTACTTTGCATGCAAAATTAAGGTGGCCAATAAGTTCTTGAAATTCTTTAAGTGTGGCTTTGTTGCATTGAAGGAAGCTAATGACCCTGAGGAGGAGATCATCTATCTTATCCGAGGGTAAGCGGCAAAACTGATTCACTGTGTCAATTTTGATGCCCAGAAAGGCCAATCATTGACTCGGACCCTCCGTCTTCTCCTGAGCTAGAGGAACCCCAAAGACCACCATAAGGTCTTGGAACTGCTCCATAAGGGAGCGACAGACCCCCATGCCAAACCGCCCCACAAAGAGGAAGTCGTCGAGGTAGTGTACTACCCCGTGATGCCCAGTGTGATGCTTAATCGCCCACTCCAAAAAGGTACTGAACTTCTCAAAGGCAGCGCAGGAGACAGAACAGCCCATAGGCATAGCCCGATCCATATAGTATAGGCCGTCAAATGAGAAGCCCAGTAGCTCGAAATCATCAGGATGAACAGGCAACAGGCGAAAAGCCGATTTAATATCACACTTGGCAAGTTCAGCGCCGAGGCCGTATCGCTTAACTACCTTGACTGCTGCATCAAATGAGGTAAGGTACACAATTCTTGTGGAATGAAATCATTAATGGATTGCCGCCTTGGATAAGACAGATGATGAATCAATTGAAATTCGCCCGGTGTCTTCTTTGGGACGATACCCAAAGGAGAGATCCGCAAGCAAGAAGAGGGCGGGTGCTCAAACGGGCCTAGGACCCGGCCTTCCGCGACCTCCTTCTGAATCTTCTGCCTAACCACATGTTCTAAACCCTGCACAGATTTCAGATTGGGTGCCATGTAAGGCCTGTGCACACCCTGATAAGGAATGCGAAAGCCCTCATGGAACCCGTCTCGGAGGTACTGGGCTGCTGACCGATCCGGGTACACATAAAGCCAGGCAGCCAGAACCTCCAGCCTAATTGGGCTGGGACCCTTTTCCCTGAGGGGCAGGGCTGTTGGGGACTTTCTTACCTCCCGGTTGGTCCCTGCCAAACTGACCCCTCCCTTTTGGGCAATTGCAGAACGAGTGTGCCCCACCGCAGATGGAACATTCGTGGCAAAAGGCACACGGGCGGTGGGAGCACGTACCTCTGTACCCAAACTCCCAGCATAACAGCCGGCGATTAGGCATCGCCGGCTGATTAGGCTGAGAAGCCTGACATGATGAACTGCCAGGACGAGCATTCTGCAACAGGTGGCCGCTCTGTGCTCGTTCCCCCAATATGGGCCAGCTGGGGGACATAATTTGCAGCCACAGGTGTGAGTTGATAATGTCCCACCTCAAAGTAGGATAGGATGCAGCCATTTGCCGGAATGCTTCGTCGTATTGAAGCCAAGCCGGGCCGGCAAAATCAACATACGCCCTGTAGATAATATCCAGGTACCTAATGAGGGCATAAAATTTGTGTGGCTGGCTGTGGGAGACCACTCCAGCATAAATGAGGAAGCCTGCTAACCAGTTGGACCAAGTCCTATCGACCCTCCTCTTTTTAATTTTCTCCCGCTCCCTGTCATCCAATTCATCTCGCTCCTTCTTCTCCAGCTCGTGGAAAAGGAGGGAGAAAATGTCCACATACTCTCCCTTCAAGATTTTTTCTTTGGTGGCAGGGGCCAAATGCTCACCCAATGCAGGGGCCTGTTCCAAGCCTACAGGAACGTGAGGAAGGCCAATGGTAGCCTGGCCACCCGGGGAGGCGAAGCCAGAGGGTTCCCTGAGTAGGGGGATCCCAAGGGCATAGGCGGGTACCAACCAAACATAGCGTTAGGCGGGCTTCCTGGGGAGGCAGCAAACACCTGAGCACCGGGATCAGAGTTAGGGTCAGGTTGGCTCCAAGGCCATGCCTGTGTAGTGTAAGTGTTGTTAGTGTCGTGGGCAGACTCACTCTGAGGAAGTGACACCGGCTGCGTGCTCGGACCTTCTCCCGGAGACTTGTCTCCCTCCTGAGCATCGCGATTCGCCACATCCCCCTGATCTTCCAATGCTTGTATGCGAGCAAGAAGTTGGTTAGCGACATCGTTAGAAAGGCCCCCTTCGTTATCCCTGGCAGGACGCTTCGGAGGCCTGGGCAGACGCACGTCCTCCAAGGCCTGCAAGCGATCCAGGATTTGCTGCAACACATTCTCAATCGTATCCCTCGGGGGGGCAGGATACACCGGCTCAACCGGGTCACCAGGGGGGGCATGTTCAACTGGCTCGACTGGGTCCCGAGGGGGGGCTGGCACCTTGCCCTTTCCACCTTTCTTAGCCTTGGGGGCCATGACACTGCAGCAAACGAAAATTACAGAAACTATTAGTAAAAGCAATCCAAGGAAAAGTGTAAGTCAAACACAGGGAACCAAATGCCAGAATAACCAATGAATAATGCAACAGAAGAATAAACAAATGAAGAAGAAACAAATGAATAATGCAACAGAAGAATAAACGCAACAGGAGAATGAAAATGAATAATGCATTAGGAGAAATAACACCAGGCAAGATCCTCTATACCAAAATAATGAATAATACAAACAGCAGAAGAAACGAAGTAAATGAATCAATACCAGGAAGGGACCAAACAATACAGGAAATAAAACTAACGAATAATGCAAAAGTAGAATATAAACAAATCAATACCAGGAAGGGACCAAACAATATAGGAAATAAAACAAACGAATAATGCAAAAGTAGAACATAAACAAATCAATACCAGGAAGGGACCAAACAATATAGGAAATAAAACAAACGAATAATGCAAAAATAGAATATAAACAAAAGAAATGAATTAACAAGGCAAGTAAGAGAATATAACTTCAGCAACGCCAACAAGGGAACGAACTTCGACCAAAGGAATTGAATTAATATAGCCTTAAAGTGGACAAACAGCAACAAAGAAGTTCATGTAACAAATAAGCCCAATGTGTAACTAAAGCCAGGAAATCAGAAAGCAAATAAACAATAAATCAATAAAGCAAGCAAGGGAATATAATCTAAGCAAAACAATGAATTAAAATGCAAGCAGTAAATGAAGGGAATATAAGCTAAGGAAAACAATGAATTAAAATGCAAGTAGTAAACGAACAAATCAAGCAAGGAGACAAACAAAGCCAATGAAAAAAAGGGGGTGGGGGGAACGCACCACGTGGCCAATATAAAATGGCAGAACGGGTGCAAAGGAAGGGGGCGCCACGTGGCACGAGGCCAACAAAGGCCGAAGAAACAAAAAAGGGGGGAACCCTGGCCAAAATGGTGGACGCCACGTGGCGCGATGCCCCACCAAGGCCGAATGCCCCACTAAACAGAGGCAGCACGGAAGCTAGCCGGGCGGGGGAGGGGGGGCGCCACGTGGCGCAAAGCTACTTGGAAGCCGTGCAAAGAGCAGGCAACAACCCCAGGGAGCAGGCAGCTGGGTGGAGAGCTGGAGCTGGGCGGCTTGCCGGAGGGGGGGGCGGCACAAAGGCCTGGGAGGAGCCGGGCAGCTTGCCGGAGGATGGGGGGGCGCCACGTGGCGCGAAGCCAGCCGGGCTGAGGCAGGAGGATGCTGCCGGAGGGCCGGCCCGAACCGCTGGAGGGGGAGTGGGCGCCAGCAGGCACGCGCGATCGGTGGCCGAACTGCTGGGACGGAGGGCCGGGCGGAGGATGGGTAGGAAGTAAAAGGCAGGGAGGGCCAGAGCGGCAGGCGAGCGGGCAGAAGGCAGGCGAGGAGGAAGGAGGGAGGCCGGACCGGCACGTGCATGCAACGGCCCCACTGGAGGGGGGAGGAGGCGGGGAGGGCTGGAGCGGCAGGCGCACGTGAGCGGCGGTCGAACCGCCGGGCAGAAGGCAGGCGAGGAGGAAGGAGGGAGGCCCGACAGGTGCGCGTGTGCAACCGGAGAGGGGGGGGAGGAGGAGGCAGGGCCCACAGAGCCAGGGAGCCCAAAAAGCAAGCGCAGGAACTGAGCGCTGAAACCAACCTCCAAACAAACACACCAAACTCCCAAAGCGCCAAAGCGGAAAAGGAACCAGCGGGGGTCGAGGAGGGAAGGGGGGGTGAGAGCACCAACCAAAAAGAGAGACAAATAAAACGAAAAGAGACCAAAAATTAAAACCAAAGAGAGACAAATACAACCAAAAGAACTCCAAATATATCAAATATAACACAAATATATATATATATAAAGTACAACTCAAAATACATGACAACTCCACTATACCCCACACCACGCGTGCACACGAACAAAGGACAAAAGAAATACACTTATCTCAGTCCCTCGAAGCAGCTCACGCTTCAAGCAAATGGAAAAGAGGAGGAGACCAGGGGCGGCAATGGGTAAAATACGCCCTGCTTCGGCGCTGCCCCTGACTCCTCATGGCCAGGGCGTGTCCACGCCCGGGCCAACCCATGGGCTCGCCTTCTTGCCCATCATTAAAACACCTCCCCCAGATCCACCATTCTTCCAGATCCGGGGGGGGGGGTGTCTGTTATTTTTCTTAACCTCCCTAGCAAGCCTGAGCTCATTCTGCACTTTAGCTTTTCTGACTTTACTCCTACACGTGTTCACTATCTGTTTGAATTCTTCTTTGGTGATTTCCTCCCTTTTCCATTTCCTATACATTTTCCGTTTAAAACTTAGCTCCATTGAAATTCCCTTCATCTACAAAGCTGGTAACTTTATAAAAAAAAAATATATCAGATTAGTCTGGCATGACTTGTATCTCTGAAACCCATGTTGACTTTTTGTGATTATGGCATTGCCTTCTAAATGTTCACAGACTCTCTGTTTAATGATCTGCTCTAGAATCTTCCCTGGTATTGATGTCAGACTAATTGGACGATAATTGTTGGGATCCTCTTTTTTCCACTTTTTGAAGATGGGAACGTTTGCCCTCCTCCAGTCTGCTGGGACTTCTCCTGTTCTCCAGGAGTTCTCAAAGATTATTGCCAATGGCTCTGAGATTATATTTGCCAGCTCTTTTAATACTCTTGGATGTAGTTCATCTGGTCCTGGAGATTTAAATTCATTTAGATTAAGAAAGTATTCCTGTACTACCTCTTTACTTATTTTGAGCTGGATTTCCCCTATTGTGTCCTGTGTTCCATTATCCTCAGGTTGGTCCTCCTTTTCCTTTTCTGAAAACACTGAGGCAAAGAAGGTGTTGAGTAATTCTGCCTTTTCTCTGGCCCTATCATTTCCTTCTTCCTCCTTTTGCTGTGGACATACCCAAAAAAACCCTTTTTATTGTTCTTAACCTCCCTAGCAAGCCTGAGCTCATTCTGCACTTTAGCTTTTCTGACTTTACTCCTACATGTGTTCGCTATCTGTTTGAATTCTTCTTTGGTGATTTCCCCCCTTTTCCATTTCCTATACATGTTCCGTTTAAAACTTAGCTCCATTGAAAGTTCTTTAGTCACCCATCCTCGTTTCTTGTGACACCTCCCATTTTTCTTCCTCATTGGTACTGTTTGAAATTGTGCCTTCAGTATCTCCCTTTTGAGAAAGTCCCATCCGTCTTGAGGTCTCTTCTCTTTTAGTATTCCTGACCATGGGATCACCCCCAGTATTTCCCTGAGTTTATTGAAATCAGCTCTCCTAAAGTCAAGCATGCGTGTCTGACTATGCCTGGCTTCTCTTTTCCATTGTATAACAAACTCCAGGAGAACATGATCACTCTCTCCTAAGGATCCCACCACTTGCACCCCATTAACCAGGTCATCTCTGTTGGTTAGGATCAGATCTAAAATAGCTGACCCCGTTGTTGCCTTCTTCTAATTCCTTGGCATAGGGAAGAAGGTCCCTAGAAATGATTATGTAATCAATGGCACTCATTCTGGACCCAGAGATATAAGTGAATTTGGCTGGGCAGTCATTTTTCAGGGCACCATTTAGGATTTGAAGGTTCAGCCTGAATGCTGTTTGATCCAGACAAAGTCCTGCAAAATTTGATTTCTTGTCCTTTGAGCATCGGATGAGGTGGGTTCCATCATCTTCAAAATCAGGAGGAGGGCATTTGTGCTGGGCAAATAGGGTATGATTGTTGGGGCCCAATCTGGCATTCAAATTACCCCCCAAAATTACAAATGCATTTGGGTTCTGCAACATGAGATTAGCAGTGTATGATTCCAATTCAGCCCACAGGCCTCTGATTTGGGATTTCTTCTCCATTGGAGGCATGTAGACATTTATTATCAGCAAAGTGCAATGGTTAAATTGAATTAGTACTGACATGGCATATGTTTTAAAAGTGGAAAGAGGCCTTGTTATGGCACGTAGGGTGGCGGCAACAAGGACGCCCAGGCCTCCTCTAGCTCTTCCATGCTTTTTCCCTGGCTCTGCTGGAATTGAGAATGAGTGAAAGCCATTTAATAACAGATCCTTATTAGTCCATGTTTCCTGGATCAGTATAATGTCATATTGTGTGAGGAAGTCACTAAGACAGGGATCTCTGTGGGCCGTCAGCCACCCAGCGATGTTCCAGGTCATAAGGGTCACCTTTTGCTGGTCTGTTGGAAGTCAGGCAGTCGCATTGCAGGCCACAGGCTGAATGGGTAATTCATCTGATGGCAGTTGGTTAAATGACTGGGTTGACTGTGGCTGTGTCCTCCTCTGTGGATGGAGAGGGTAGTGAATCACATTCCTGTTCTTCCTGCCCTGCCTGTTCTGGAAGGGAAATTTAAAGAACCAATGCAGCATGGGAAGCGAAATGAGGATCACAAGCAAGCAAGGATCCTATCTCTTTAGTGCGGGGGGCATTCTTTGGCTTAGGAGATGGGGTAGGTGGCAGTGAAGACTGATTTTCCCTTGAACTAGGTTTGCATAAGGATGTTTGAGTACCCTGGAGTTTAATTGTAGATGGGGGTGCATCTGCAGTATATTGCATTTTTGAAGGGGTTCTGGCTACAACTCAGGCTTTCAAGGTTTCCTTGATTATAAGTAGAGAGTAATCACTTTCGCTTTCATTGTCAGAGAAATCAGAGAAATGCACTGACAGTTTTCTGCGAGGGGGCTGATTTCAATGGGGCTGGATTGCTGTTAGATTGACTCAGGATGGTATCTCTAATCAGCTGTATTGTGGGAGTGTGTTCCCAAATTTCTGTGTTTTTCTCTCGGTTTAATTACTTCTTGATTTATAGCCTGAGCTTCTTCCTTTAAGGTGTGTTTAGGTTCTCCCTCTTGGTGAGCAGAATTATTGCTTCTTTGTGTTATTGTTGCTGTTTTCCCTGTGATGAGGTCACGGACTATCTCATCCTTGAAAACTTTGTTAATTTCTATATAATGTGCATTCCAGAGGAAATTTCTTTTCCGTAACAGCCTGTTATGAATATTTGCCTGGCTATAGGTCAGAAAAATTCGCTTAGTAGCTCTTGAGCTGGGTAAAAAGTGGCAGTCTGTTAAATAAATTGTTCTGCTGTGCATGTTTAAAAGTTGGGAAAGATATCTCAAAACAGCCTTCTTTCCGTTCCACATGTGACTGTTGTGATGTATTTGCAACAGAAGCTGATTTTTTTTAACACTCGGCTGTGATTAACTGCATCCTGTGACGTGGCAGGGCACGTCATTTCCTCCAAATCTGCTACATTTTTAACCCCCTGTGTACCATATGGGTTTTGCCTTTGAAAATCTTGTTGGGAAAGCTTATTTGTAATGTCGTTTAATCTTTGCAAAATAAGAATCAATGTCTCTATGGACAGTTTTCACAAATCATAAAAGAGCTGAGCGCTGTTATTGTAGGGAATGCTGCCAAGCTCCGGGAGTTTGACTTTGTTATCAACTTTGTTATCAACTTACTCTGTCCCATAATTTATATTTATACTTTGAGGAATTGGGGAGGCTGTTTTGTTTAGTTCAAGTGTCTGTGATGGCTTAAGGAGTAAAGAAGGAGCTGTTGTTACAGATCTGTTACTCACGGGCTGTGTTGTCTCTGCCGCTGGGAAGAGTGAGTCAATCCTCATCTGTTTTTCTGCTTTGAAAGATTCCTGATTGTCATTATTATTACAGGGGCTTGTCTGATTTCTTTTCTTGCCTTAGGATGGCATTTTTGAGGTATATGTAGGTGGTAATGCCAGATGTTAGTGGGAGGACAATTCAGAAGTTGTTAGTCCATCACCATCTTGCCCCTCCTCCCAGAACAGGCTTTCGAAAGAACAAAAAATTGTAGGGCCACTGCGTGGGGAAGATGGTGAAATGCTAACAGGGTACAGAGAAAAGGCCGAACTACTCAACACCTTCTTTGCCTCGGTCTTCTCCCAAAAGGATAACAGTGCTCAACCTGGGGAAGATGGAGCAGATGATGCAGTAGGGGAAATGCAGCACAAAATTGCAAAAGAGGTAGTTCAGGAATACCTGGCCAGTATAAATTAATTCAAGTTTCAGAACCACTATCAATAACAATCTTTGAGAAATCCTGTAGAACAGGAGAGGTCCCAGCAGACTGGAAGAGGGCAAATGTTGTCCTGATCTTTGAAACAGGGAAAAAAGAAGACCCAAATAGTTATCACCCAGTCAGCCTGACATCAATACTAGGAAAGATTCTAGAGCAGATCATTAAACAGACAGTCTGTAAGCACTTAGAAAGGAATGCCATGATCACTAACAGTCAACATGGGTTTCTCGAAAACAAGTAATGCCAGACTAATCTTAATAATGATAATGATAATAATAATAATAATAATAATAATTTTTTTATTTTTAACCTTCTCCTCTGCTCGGCAACCGGGGCACCGTACAGCAAGATTAAAACACAGCAAGTTAAAACAATTCTTTCCAATCCTAACCCTCCCACCCGTTAAATCTAAATTAAACTAATAGAGAATTAAAATAAAGATAAAATACAATAAATAAATAAATAAATAAAGGCAATAGCGACAGGGGAGCGAGTAAGCAATCAGCTCCACTTGAGCTGGGAAATTATTCTGGGAAGGCCTGCCGGAAGAGATCTGTCTTTAGCGCTTTCTTGAAGCTATCAAGAGTAGTGATAAGACAGATCTCATCTGGCAGGCCATTCCAAATCTGGGAGCCATAGAAGAGAAGGCCCTCTGGGAGGTTTGCAACAGCCTAGTTTTCATAGGCTGCAGCAGGTTCCTCCCAGAGGGCCGAAGTGCACAGGGTGATCATATGGGATGAGGTTGTCCCGAAGATAAGATGGACCCAAGCCATGTAGAACCAACACCTTGTACTGTGCCCGGAAACTGATCGGCAGCCAATGGAGAGATTTAAGCACAGGTGTTATATGCTCTCTCCTAGACGTACCCGTAATTAACCTGGCTGCCATATTTTGTACCCGTTGAAGTTTCCGGGTTAGGCACAAGGGTAGCCCCATGTAGAGTGTGTTACAGTAATCCAAATGTGAGGTTACCAAAGCATGTACCACAGTGTCTAGATCCCTTGTATCCAGGTAAGGGCGCAGCTGGCATATCAGCTGAAGCTGATAACAGGCACTCCTGGCTGTTGCACTCACCTGACTAGTCATGTGAAGCAACGAATCCAGGAGTACCCCCAGACTGCAAACACAGTCCTTAGAGGAGAGTGTGACTCCATCCAGGACTGAAGTTGTATTCCCAGACCCGGTTTCGGGCCTGTGACTGTCAGTACCTCCATTTTGTCTGGATTTAGTCTCAATCTGTTTTTCCTCATCCAATCCATTACTACTAAGACAGTCATTGAGAGGAGAGATGCCATCTGACATCTGAGCTGATGATCTGGTCATGGAGAAATATATCTGAGTGTCATCAGCATACTGATGACACTGAGCTCCATGCCTCCAGATGATCTTTCCCAGAAACTTCATATAAATGTTAGATAGCATCGGGGACAGGATGGCACCCTGAGGGATGTCACAATTAAGCTCAATTCTGGAAGAGCAACTGTCTCCAAGCCCCACCCTCTGGGATCTGCCTGAGAGAAAGGAATGGAACCATAGCAGAGCAGTGCCTCCAATTCCTAACTCTCTAAGGTGATCCAAGAGGATGGCATGATCTATAGTGTCAAAGGCCGCTGAGAGGTCCAAGAACACCAGCAGGGTCACACTACCCCTGTCGATGCTCAGTTGCAGGTCGTCGGTTAGAGCGACCATGGCAGTCTCAACTCCATATCCTGTCCTGAAGCCAGTTTGAAATGGATCAAGATAATCGGTTTCATCCAAGACGGCTTGGAGTCAGGAAGCAACTGCCCTTTCAATCACCTTGCTTAAAAAAGGTAGCAAGGACACCAGTCTGTAATTGTTCCTGTCCAGGGGGTCTAGGGAAGGTTTTTTCAGCAGTGGCTTAACCACCGCCTCCTTTGAACAAGATGGTACGATACCTTCCCTGAAGGACGCATTTATTGTGTCCCGTAGGAATACTCTCAACAGATCAAGAGGGCAAGTCATTTTCCTCACTCTTCCAAGGAGCTTGTCCACGTCATCGGTACTCACCGACTGAAACTGATCCAGTAAAATGCCATCAACGGAGTTGTTGGATGCCTCATCTATGGATTCTGTCAGAACATTGGCTTCCAAGTCGGCTCTTATCCGAGAGATTTTATCTGCAAAGTGGATATTAAATGCATCACAGCAGGCTGTCGTCAGGTTAAGTAGGGGGTTTGGCACAGGAGGATAATCTTATCTCTTTTTTCAATAGCGTTACATATGTCAGGACTCTCGCATGGGCTTTGTATAGTTAGCTGGCTTAAATGTACTGTTGCAGCTAGGCCATAGTTAGCATGCCAGAGCTGACATGAATAGAAAGCACATTGGGAGCTGGGATGCCGGGTTAGTGCTGCTGAGTATGCTATCTGTGGCTGGTGTGCTCAAGGCCATCTGGGCAATTAGGTTTTGGGAAAGTACTGAGGGAGGATGGTACAGCATGGAATGCTCTCATGAGCCTCTGCAGGTGTGGGTGATGTAATCAAAACTTAGCTTTCCTATTATCTTCTGAGTTCTGGCACGAAACACCAGAACTGCCTATGCAAGAAACTGAATGCTTCTATTCCTGATCCAATAAACCATTTCTGATCAATGGATGTTGTCTCAGCATGTTAGGATTATCAGAGTCTTCACAGATAGACAGTTCTCACTAAATTCCCTGCCGCAAGCCTTGGAGAGAAATGATGTCCCATGGCCTTGGCAAGCAGGAGACTGAAACCGGGACCGAGGCTCCAGTCCCCGAGAATGTGGTGGGAGATGAGGCAGCCAAAGTCAAAAAGGCCAACAAGAAGCGAGAACAGCACAGAGCTTTAATCCCCTACCCATAGGGGAAGTAGACAGCAAGGATCCTATCCCACTCGTACAGTGGAGTAACCAGGTCAAAGATGCTTGGCCCAAAGCTGTATCTGCATTGGACTTTGCAAAAGGACAATTTAAAAAGCAGGCTGATAAGAAGCAGGATCCTAACCTGGACTATGCAGTGGGAAAGATGGTCTATCTCTCCACCAGGTTCCTGTAGAGCCCCCACCCTTCTAAGAAACTGGGACCTAAATACATTGGGCCATTTCCAATTGTTCGTAAAATCAATGCTGTTGCTTTTGAACTGACTTTGCCTAAACTGTACCATAAAGTACACCCTGTCTTTCATTCTAGTCTGCTGAAGCCTGCCCCCCCCCTCAAGTACTTTGTGTGCCCTGCTCCCAAGGAGCTGTCCCCCATAATGGTTGATGACCATCAGCATTTTGAAATTTCTGAAGTCCTTGATTTCAGGAGGCACAAAGGACTCCTTCAGTATTTTGTCAAGTAGAAGCACCTGCCTATTGGGCATGCAGAGTGGGTCAATGCGGAGCATGTGCAGGCTCCTTGCCTATTGGCCAAATTCCATGCCCACTTCCTGGACAACCCAGGGTGAAAACGTATGAGGAAAGGTTGGAGGAGGCAGACAAGTCCAGCTTGGTAAAGCGAAGACTGAGGGGTGACATGATTGCACTCTTTAAATACCTCAAAAGCTATCACAGAGAGACAGGGGGCAGGCCTGTTCTCTGCTCCCCCAGAGGGTAGGACCAGGTCTAAAAGGTTTGAAATTACAGGAGAGTAGAATTCAATTGAACATTAGAAGGAACTTCTTGGTAGTGAAAGTGGTTTGGCAATGGAACCAACTGCCCAGAGAAATGGTGGGGTCTCCTTCTCTGGATGTCTTAAAAAAAAAAAAAAGCTGGACAGCTAGAGATGGTTTAGCTGGAGATCCTGCACTGAACAGGAGGTTGGTCTTGATGGCTCATGAGGCCCTTTCCAAATCTATGTTTCTTCCTCAACACCATTGCCTACTCATAGAATCATAGAATTGTAGAGTTGGAAGAGACCACGAGGGCCATCCAGTCCAACCCCCTGCCACGCAGGAAATCTTGATCAAAGCATCCTCGACAGATGGCCATCCAGCCTCTGTTTAAAGACCTCCAAGGAATGTTTAAAGACCTCCCATGCTCTGAGGGAGTGTGTTCCACTGCCGAACAGCTTGACTGTCAAAAAGTTCCTCCTAATGTTGAGGTGGAATCTCTGTTCCTGGAGCTTGCATCCATTGCTCCATGTTCTAGTCTCTGGAGCAGCAGAAAACAAGCTTGCTCTATCCTCAATGTGACACCCCCACTCACTCACTAGAAGAGCACCAGGCATATGAGGAAGCAAATTAGTGGTGGCATCTTTTCCTTCTCACCACCATCATTGCCTGCTCACTCACTGGGGAGAATTCTGGGCAGGTGAACAAGCAAGTAGGTGGCAGCACCTCCTCCTCAACACTGTGGCTCACTTGCTCATCCTCTCTGGCAAACAATGCTGAGAAAGAGCAGCTGAAAACCCATGGGATATTATCTTTTATTTCTATAGCACCATCAATGTACATAGTGCTTTACAAGAAAAAGAACAAAAACAGTTTCCTGTTCCCTGTCCTCAAGCTTACAATCTACTGAAGACACAATACAAAAGGAAAGGGGATGGCAGTAGGGGGAAGGGTTAAGACAAGCATTCTCTTCTCTTCCTCCTTGGCCAGGGCAATAGCGGTTGGTGTGGAGGGAGGGCCATTCTGCTTCTGGGCCAAGACAAGATGGAGCTCTGCCTGCCTCTCCTTCTCTCCCTCTGCAGCCAGGGCAATGGCAGTTGGGATGGAGGGAGGGCCATTCTGTTTCTGTGTAGAAGACAATTCTTTGAGATGTTGCTCTGAGAGCGACAAAGGCATTCAAGATACGTTAATAGTGTTTCAATATGAAGCTAAAGGCTTTCACGGACAGCATCCATAGATTTTCCTTGGTTTTTTTTTCCTGGGCTGTGAGGGTGTGTTCTGGAAGAGTTTATTTCTGACATTTTGCCTGCATCTGCAGCTGACATCTTCAGAGAATGGTTGGGTAGGAGTGTGGGGGGGAAGTTATATATTGTGAACCCCTGTTAGAGAGGATATGTAAATTTGTGTACAGTTGTCCCTTCACATTCGCTGGGGTTTGGTTCCAGGACTCCCCGTGAATACCCAAATCCATGAATACTCAAGCCCCATTATATGCAATGGCATAGCAAAATGGTGTCCCTTATATAAGATGGCAAAATCAAGGTTTGCTTTTTGGATTATTATTTTTTTAAGAGTATTTCCAAGCCATGAATACTTAAATCTGTGAATGTCAAATCCGTGAATATGGAGGGACAACTGTATTTCAATGGCTAGTTTCTGGGTGGAGATACGCAAGGAGGCAGACACTAATCCTCCTTCCATATCTCCACCCAGAAACTAGCCATTCAAATACACAAATGTACATATCCTCTCCAACAGAGGTTCACAGTATATAAACCCCCACACATGCTCCTACCCAACCATTCTCTGAAGATGCCAGCTGTCAGGATCATCCATGAATTCTGAGACATAGAGTGGAGTTCATGGAGGATCCTGACAGTTTGTTGGTTTGAGACTGGTTCTGCCTTGGGCCTCTGGAATGTCTGGGAGATGTTGGTTACCATGGGAATGCTGGTCATCCCGGGAGCTCAAGGCCGGACAGATGGTTTGGCGCTTCTCGCTCCCCCATAGTGTACTTTGATGTGCTGCCCTCCCTTTTCTGCTTTCTCACGCTGGGTGTCTCTTATCTGTTTCCACTCTAAGCCTGATCTTTAGTTGCAGCTTTGCAAATGTCCCTTACACATGCTTCTATTCCAATAAAGAACTTTATTGAAGATATGTGAGTTTGTGTTCTGTGTACATCACAGAAAGCTGCAACTCCCAAAACTTTTATTTTTCTGTCCTGAAACTGTGGAGCCTTTACCCGCAGTGTCTGAGGACACGGAGACTGGCACGCAGATGGACCAAGATCTGATTGTGGCCAGCACCAAAGAAGCCGATGCCTCGAAGCAGGAGACCGGGGCAGAGGGGGGTGCTGTAGCCGTCGCAGCTGGAGGCATGAGCCGAGACCGCCGGAGGGCTGGAAGATTTCCACTCTCCACTGAGCCCTGGGAGCTGGGGGTTGAGCTGGCTCCAGGGAGGGGCAGCCTGCCAAGCTTCGGCACTCCGGTGCGAGAGGTTTTGGGCCCCGCCTGGCCATGGGCAGGGGCCGGTCGCCGAGAAGAACGCAGGTCCCGGTGGGACAGGCCCCAGGGTGAGGGGCCTCGAGAGCCAGAAGCGAAGTTTTCCCTGGCAGAAGTTGGAGCCGAGGTTCTTCAACTGAAACAGCAAATGGGTGAGATACGGGAGGTACTCCTAGAACTCCTGCACAGAACCCCTCCAGCTCCACCAGCACCTGGAGGGGCCCAGCCTCCCCCAGCGCAACCAGCGGCTGCCCAGGCACCCGGGGATGGGGTCCCCGCTCAGCCTCCTGATGTCCCTGGCCTGCCGGCCCCTGGACCGGCTCCCCCTGTGGGGGCTGGACCAGTTGAGCCGCAGGAGCGACCCCGGGGCTGGAAACACCAGCATCTGAAGGCGAAGTTTGATGGGGATCCAGCAAAACTACCCTACTTCATGACTCAAGTGGTGAGTTACATGACTCAGTGGGAAGGGGAGTTCCAGTCCGAGGCTGAGAAGGTGCAGCATATGTCCAACCAATTGGAGGGTGAGGCGGCCCAGTGGTTGGTGGGACTTTATGATATGGGAGCCCCTGAACTGGGTAATTACCAAGAGTTCCTGATGGCTCTCAGGGCCCAGTTCGAAGATCCTTTAAGAGGGAAGCGCGCTCAGGGCAAGCTTAGGAGCCTGAAGCAAGGTACGATGACAGTGGCAGAGTACGCGGCTGAGTTCCGCCGCCTAGCCAGCCAAGTGCTTGAGTGGTCAGAAGAGGTCAAGGTGCAGTTTTTCCAGGAGGGACTGAATCCTGACATTCTAGAGTAGGCCCTGTTCCAAGGAAATCCCGAAACCCTCCTGGGTTGGGTGCGTCTAGCTGGTGAAGTGGAGTCTGTGAAAGGCAGCATCAAGATGTTGCGCCACCAGGCAGGGATGGAGGGGAAGTCCTCAGGGTCCCCTGGGAAGAAGACCAAGGCGGGGCGCTCGGGGGGAGCCACCACCAGAGAGTCCAAATGAGAGCGAAGGATGAGAAAGGGTCTGTGCCTGCATTGTGGGAAGAGTGGACATCGCATAGCGGAGTGCCCAGAGAGGAGTCCTCGGGAGCCACCCGCCGCCGCCAAGCCAGCGTGTAGCGAGGGGAGAACCGGGTCCGCCAAAACTCCCTCCAAGCCCAAGCCCAAAGCGACGGCCAGGGCCCTGGCATCAGGCCATGCGGCAGGGGAGTCTTCAGATGATCCCGAGGATAGTGGGTCCTACTCCTCCGACGCTGAGCCGGTGGGAAACGGGCCCAGCCCGCCCTATTGAGCGCCCGGGGGCGGGCTAATCCTGAAGGGCGCCCGGATGCGGTGGTGAGTGGAGTGAAGGGCCCGTTTTTTATCAAAGCTCGAGTGGGGGTTGGAGGGGTTGGAGGGGAGGGCCCCACCCATAAAGTAATGTTAATGATTGACTCTGGTTGTACCCAAGTGCTCATCCACCCCTCCTTAGTCAGTGAACTGAACGTTAATACTGTTAAGCTAGACAAGCCTGTGTGGCTGTCTCAGATGGATGGGGGGATGATGAAGGGGGCCCCCGCCAGGCGCATAACTGGCCCCATGAACATGAGGATGGGAACCCACCAGGAGGAACTGCAGTTTGTGATTGCTCCAGGTTTAGTCCCCGCCGCAGTCATGGGTCTGAACTGGCTAAAGTACCACAACCCCACCATAGATTGGATAAAAGAGACACCAACTTTTACAGGCCCACTGTGTACCAAGGAGCACGGGGTGGGGGGAGGATCCCCAGGGGACAGGGTCCCCCTGGAGGGTGAGTCACAGAACTACACGACTGCCTTAGTAAAAGGGGAGCTGAAAGGACTGCCAGTGGAGTACAAGGCATGGCAATATGTGTTTGAGGAGAGGGAGTGTGACATTTTGCCACCCCACTGGGCTTTTGACTGTGCCATTGAAATACTCTCAGAGCCCAGCCTACCTAAGCCTCGCATTTATTCTATGACCCCAGCTGAAATGGAGGCGTTCCGAGAGTTCATAGACAAAAACTTAGCCCGAGGGTTCATTAAGCCCTCAACCTTGCCTGTGGGGGCTCCGGTGATGTTTAGGCGCAAGGCAGATGGGGGGCTTCGTTTGATTCAGGATTACAGAGGGCTAAACGCGATTAGTGTCTCCAACCAGAAGCAGGTGCTATCAAGTTGGCTCTAGAGACTTGGCGCCACCTACTGGAGGGCTCACCCAAACCGTTTTAAGTTTGGACTGATCACAAGAATTTGGAAGTATTAGCTACCCCTAGACGTTTGAGCCCAAAGCAGGTCAGGTGGGCCAGTTTCTTTTACCGATTTAATTTCACCCTGAAATTTATCCCTGGGAAAAGGAATTTTCTGGCTGATGCTTTGTCCAGGCTACCACAGCATGAGAGTAAGCGTAAGGAGGTCATTGACACCATTTTTTCTCCTTCCCATTTGGGACTAGCAGTCCTCACACGGAGCAAAGCCAAACAACAGAAATCCACTGCTAGCCCTGCTGTGGAGCCTGGATCAAATGGAATTGACTGTAGCTCACCCTTGGTGCCTGGACCTCAGCCCCAGCCCTTGAACCCTGACCCACCTTCCCCAGACCCGGGGCCCCAGGCAGTGACTCCTACGGCGGATGGTTCTGCCACACCTACAGGTTCTCAAGGGGAGAAAGGGGGTGGCATTCCCAATTGGCCTCGGAACTGCCCACGGATCAGTGGTTCCTAGCTCACCCCAATGAGATGACAGTAAGGGAGGGTTTGGCCTGGAAAGGGGATCACCTGTATGTTCCTGAGGTCTTGAGAGTGAGCATCCTCAAGCAGTGCCATGATGTCAAAAGTGCGGGGCATTTTGGGTATCTCAAAACTTTGCATTTGGCCCAGAGACAGTTTTGGTGGCCCCGAATGAGGAAGGAGGTGGAGGAATATGTGAAGGGGTGTACCACTTGTGCAGTGGCAAAAGGGGGGTCAGGGAAGCCCAACGGTTTGCTCCAACCTCTACCTACCCCAACCAAGCCCTGGGAGGTCATTAGCATGGATTTTATTGTTGAATTACCCGAGAGTAGGAAAAAGACGGTTATTTGGGTGGTTACTGATTTGTACTCAAAACAAGCGCATTTTGTGGCCTGTAAGAAGCTCCCCACGGCCTCCCAATTAGCCAAGTTGTTCATTCAGCATATTTATCGGATTCATGGCATTCCGGCCAAGATTGTGCCCAATTTACCTCGCAGTTTTGGAAGGCTTTCACAAACCTTCTAGGGGTGGAGCTCGGTCTTAGTAGCTCCCATCATCCCCAGTCGGATGGGCAAACGGAACGAACGAATCAGACTCTTGAACAATACCTAAGATGTTATGTGAATTTCCAACAGTCTGATTGGGTTGATCTTCTGCCTTTTGCTGAAGTGGCCTACAATAATGCCACCCACCAGAGCACTGGACTCTCACCGTTCAAGGTTGTGTCTGGACATGATTTCGGTCCCCTGCCTTTGTTGGAGGGGTCCCCCAACTCCGACCCTGTTTCGGTCTCCCAGTGGAGTCAAAAGGTCAGAGATGCGTGGCCACATGTAATCTCGGCCTTAGACTTTGCCAAAGCACGCTACAAACATTATGCTGATCAAAAGCGGGACCCTTCTCCTAGATATGAGGTGGGGGATCTGTTTTATTTGTCCACCAAGTTCCTTAAGTGCCCCCAACCCTCCAAAAAGTTGGGAGCCAAATACATTGGGCCTTTTCGTGTTGTTAGGATGGTAAATCCTGTGGCTTTTGAACTGTCTTTACCTAAGTTGTATCGTCATGTGCATCCTGTGTTTCATTCCAGCCTGCTTAAGCCCGCGAGCCCTCCAGACAAACACCATCCGGCACCAGAACCTGCTCCTCAGCCGATCCTGGTGGATCAGGACCAGCATTTTGAAATCTCTGAGATCCTGGACTCTAGGCTTCATCGGGGAGGGTTACAGTATTTGGTGAAGTGGAAACACCTGCCTTTGGGCCATGCGGAGTGGGTAGCTTCTGAACATGTCAATGCCAAACGCTTATTGCGAAAGTTTCATGCCCGCTTTCCCGATAAGCCAGGTTGAAAGGGGGGGTTTGATCTTCAGGGGGGCAGTATGTCAGGATCATCCATGAATTCTGAGACATAGAGTGGAGTTCATGGAGGATCCTGACAGTTTGTTGGTTTGAGACTGGTTCTGCCTTGGGCCTCTGGAATATCTGGGAAATGTTGGTTACCATGGGAACGCTGGTCATCCCGGGAGCTCAAGGCCGGACAGATGGTTTGGCGCTTCTCGCTCCCCCATAGTGTACTTTGATGTGCTGCCCTCCCTTTTCTGCTTTCTCATGCTGGGTGTCTCTGATCTGTTTCCACTCTAAGCCTGATCTTTAGTTGCAGCTTTGCCAATGTCCCTTACACATGCTTCTATTCCAATAAAGAACTTTATTGAAGATATGTGACTTTGTGTTCTGTGTACATCACACCAGCCACAGATGCAGGCGAAACGTCAGAAATTAAACTCTTCCAGAACACGGCCTCACAGTCCAGAAAAAACACAAGAAAATCTATAGCTGCATACATTTTGAATGAAAGAGAAGAAGCAACTTCCTTTGTGTGGGTGATGTGAGACTGATGAGGGTCATTTGCAGGTTTTGAGTTTGCAGCCTGGCCATGTGTACGTGCCAGGTGTATGTGCCTCCAGTTTCTTTGCGAATTAGCATTTCTTTTAGCATTTAGATGGCCTCTCCTTAAGTGTGTTCCTGACTAAGCACCATTTGTCTTTGGGTTTTTCCTAATTCCCCAGTTTATCTTAATGGTCACACTATGTGGAAGACCATGTTTGACCTAAGTATTAAATATTGCCAATTTATTAATATAACTGTGGAGTTTGAGGTGTCAGGGTAAGTAACAACTGTAGGCCTCATTAGAGGCCCAATTCACTGCTCACTTTCTGCAGTACCTTTCTTTCAGTAAAGGGATATGTTCTGTACTCCTGAATAGCAACATTAGATATTCCAGTTTAACTCAATGTGACAAAACTGTTGGCACAAGATGGGGATTCTGCAGTATTATTAAATGTACACCTCAGAGCCCGAGCGGAAAATATCTTTATTTTTTTCCTTTCCAGTTACATCATCAGTCTTCAATACACTGTTTTCCCAGAGATAACATTCTAAATAGTTTCATTAAAGCAGACAAGTGTGGGATTTATCTCTTCCCCCTTGGCAACTCCTGTCACCATTCTCACTGTACTATTGATCTTCAAGAAATGAATTGCAATATAAGTAGAGGGTGGTAGGATAAGAAACGAGTGAAGACCATTCCACACATTACATGGCAGTAGACTTTGGTTTTGCAACCAAACATACATCAGTAAGGACAGGACAGTACGCAAAGCAAAAGACAACAGGCCTAAGAGGGAGAGTGGCGGCAGCAACCCTGTAGGAGGGCAGAGCTGTACATGTGCCACATTACCTGTCCTGTGGCCCTAACTTGCCTGCTGCTCTCAGGCACAGTGAAGGATAGTCTAATGGTTGAGCAAGTGATCAAATAGAGGACTGCTCTCTTCAAATACCAAACAGTCCTCTGGAAATGAGTCGTGGCCACCCTAGAAACCATTGAGACACAGGTGGTGGCAACCCAAGACATTTTGCTGCCTCAGGCAAAGGACAACATGGTGCCCCCTCCATTCTATGTATAGAAGCTGACTGGACTGGCTGTTGACATTTCCCTCAACACTGTTCATAGCATATGGTCCTCTACCACACCTGAGAATATCAGGCTAGTTTAGTGGATGCAAGGAAAACTGTGTGGCAAACAAAGTGTTGCCCTCTATGAAAGAGAAAAGTTCAGGGGGCTTAGAATCAACAGCTGAAGAGCTGCCACTGCTATTCCCCAGCATTTACTGTCTGAGGCAGTTGCCTTACTCTGCCTTGAAATGTAGAGCCAACTGCATTAGTACTTGGCTCAGTACACCAAAAGCAGCACATGGCAACTGATCTGCCCATCATTTCAATTCCATAAAATATGATATATATTTTTCACAAAGTGATGTGGAGTAACACTTGACCACGGTGTCACCCCACATTAAATCAGCAATTGTGCACTATTCAGAGTACTGTCAGTGTTGCCCACTGTTGTCAGATAAAGCAACCAGGGCCTACCAGAGAGTCCTTTTCCCTGGGCCCCTTCCAGCCTGAAAAATGGCACCTGGGCCCCCTGTGAGTCCTTTTTGGGGTCCCTCCCAGTCCTACAGCTAAACAAAAAAATGGCATGGATATGACTTCAGTGACGGTTTGATTTTATGCTAAGAGACCATTTGATTCTTAAAAAAAAAAAGTTGGCAGACCTTGTGGCAAACTCCATAGTTAAATTATGTGTTGCATGAAATATTTCTAGTGCAATTGTCCTCCTACCCATCTCTTCTTCTGCTGTAGGATGCTGGTAAGTAAGAGTTAATGGATGTGTCATGCTCAGCTGAAACATTTGCCCCAGCAGGTTTTGTATATTTCAGGAATGGCTTGGGACAAAACTGTTCCCCAAACAGTAACCTATGATGGGGTGTTTTCAGACAAATTCAACATCATTTCACAGAAGGGGATGAGTAGTCATGATATAGCTCCATTCCCAGGTATGTTTATGGGGAGGAAAAGATGGATGTCCCTCTCTACAATGTGAGCAGCCATCTTCTTTCACAAGAAGGCTTGGGGGAACAATGCTGCATCAGTTACAGGATGTGCATCTGGCTGACTTGTGTCCAACATTTCCCAAGGCTGTTGCAGTCCTACAGTCATTGTGATGAACAAGTCATATATCAATGACATCGTATTTGCACAAAACTAGTAAATTGCCAAAGTCTCCTTTTCTACAGTAGTCCCTGAGTACATTGTAAGACAGCAGAGGCTGTCTTCATCTCTTTTAAGCTTCTGGAGGACAGCCAAAACAGTGCTGTTCCACATAGCATTCAATGTTTGAAACGGCTGTTTTAACTGTTTGAAAACTAAGTTATAGGATTGTTTTTAGTCTTCTTTTAGGAGTTTTTTTATTTTTTATTTTATTCAACAACAATTCTTATAGTCATGATACATACAATGATTCCTTCTAAACAGGTATCATAATTTAAGATATATTTCTCCCTCTTTTTAATTTTTTTCTTTTTTTTTCTTTTTAAATATATTTTTATTTTAAACTTTAAAACATACATCAAACAAACCAGGGTATTTTTAACCCTTGTAATCTCTCTTTTATTTGTTCTCTACTACCCATCTTTTTAATCCAATCTTTTATATTGATTATTTTCTTTTCTCTTAATCCCTTTTCCAATTCTCTCCTTAAATTTACTGATTTTTCCCCCCATAATCACCACGGGAGTTAATGGAGAAATAGCAGGTATTAACTTTTCTTTATATTTTGCCCATGTCTCTAAAATGTTCTTCAAAAGGGGATTACCTATTTCCCCCAATCCATTTCTTAGTAAGTTCATCAAAAATATATATTTTCCAATTTATACTCTATTTCTTGTGTATCTGTTTCTAAACAATCTCGTTCCCCTTGTCCTGTTATTGCTTCTATAACATATCTAATCTGATTTGCTAGATAATATATTTTTAAGTTAGGGAGACCTAATCCTCCCATTTTCTGAGGTTTATGCCATCTTTTCTTATTAACCCTCACTTTCCTAGCTCCATTACAATAGTTTTAATTATTTCTCTGAGGATGCCAGCCACAGATGTAGGTGAAACGTCAGAAAGAAACTATTCCAGAACACAGCCTCACAGCCCGGAAAAACCCCAAAGAAAATCTATTTTTAATTATTGTTTGTCAGTTCTTTATCTCTGATTCCAATATCTTAATTGGTAACATCCTAAATAAAAATATACTTTTGGGTAATATCTTCATTTTAACTATTGCTATTCTAACAACCATGACAATTTAATTTTCCTAAATTCCTCTAATTTTCTTTTAACCTCTTGTGTCATTTTAATATAATTTTTATCTTCTAATTTTTTAAAGTTCTTAGTTATAATAATTCCTAAAAATTTATTTGAATCTTTTATACTAACATTATTTTTTTTTACTTCCCATAAACTCTTGATCAGCTTCCCTGCTATAGTTAATCACCTCTGATTTGGTCCAATTTGTTTATAGTCCTGTCATTTCCCCAAATTCTTTTAAATAAGCTTCTATTCCATTTTCTCTAAAGAATTTTCAATTGTTAATAAAGTATCATCTGCAAACAAGCTTATTTTATTTCTCCTTTTATTCCTAATTCCAACCAAACTTTCATCCTGTCTGATAATATTTGCTAAAATTTCTATAATTATATTGAACAAAATCGGAGAAAGAGGGCATCCTTGTCTGGTACCTCGGGATGACCAA
The DNA here is from genome assembly GCA_030847615.1 of Gambelia wislizenii. Classification (NCBI taxonomy): domain Eukaryota; kingdom Metazoa; phylum Chordata; class Lepidosauria; order Squamata; family Crotaphytidae; genus Gambelia; species Gambelia wislizenii. The sequence goes on along the minus strand of JAUMIR010000013.1, from coordinate 11,248,828 downwards.
ATTTGTTCAGTCATGCCATCATTCACTACTACCCATGCTGTATTTTGTGTATATAATTGATTTATCAATCCTTTAAATCTTTTACCAGATCCCATCACTTCTATTATCATTTTTAATGCTGACCATTTCACACAATCAAAGGCCTTTAAAATATCCAAAGCCAATATTCCTGCTTTCAAACTACTTTTCTGTATTTTATCTATTATATTAAGTACCCATCCAATTAGGCTCAACATTTGTCTACCTGCTATTAAACCACATTGATCTCTTTTAAAATATTTAAATATAAATTTATTCATTCTTTTTGCCATTATTGCTGTCAGTATTTTAGAATCTTGATTTGTTAAAGAAATAGGCCTATATGACCCTGGATCTGTCAAATCGTTCTCAGGTTTTGGAATTAAAACTATTAAGGATTGTTCCCACGACAGTGGGATCTTATTTCCTTCTATTATTTTATTATATAAAACCTTCAGTTTAGGTATTATTATATTTTAAAATGTTTTGTAATATTCCGATCCCAATCCATTCATTCCTGGGGATTTTCCACCTTTCAATCGGTCTATAACATCTTCTGTTTCTGCCTCTGTAATTAATTATTCCTTCTCTTCCCTATCTTCTTCTTGCATTCTTGTTTTACAGTATTTCCCAATATAACCCTTAAACTTTCCCCTGGGGTTTCCCCCTGTTGAGTACAATTCTCTCTAAAATTCTTGAAATATTTTTATTTTACCTTTCATCAAATTACAACTTTTTCCTGTTTTATCTTTAATTGTTCCTATCATATTCCTCTCTTTTTTAGATTGTACAGACCTAGCCAGCATTTTAGAGTTCTTATTACTACAGTTGTCCCTTCACATTTGCTGGGGTTTGGTTCCAGGACCCCCCATGGATACCAAAATCTGTGAATACTCAAGTCCCATTATATGCAATGGCATAGTAAAATGGTGTCCCTTGTGTAAGATAGGAAAACCAAGGTTTGCTTTTTGGATTATTATTTTTTAAAGAGTATTTTCAAGCCATGAATACTTAAATCCATGGATATCAAATCCATGGATATGGAGGGACAACTGTATACTCAAAAAATTCCCTTTTTAAATATATCAAAATGTTTTGCAATTCATCTATTTCAAATTTTTCCAATTCACTTCTTTTTGCTTGTAATTATACATACATTTGCTTATCTCTAGCCTCTATATATTGTCTTTCTAATTCTTTTATTTCCAATTTTGCTTTTTTAAAATATGTGATTCTCTAATACAAATTCCTCTTGCTACCGCTTTCATCATATCCCAAAGTACAGCTGGAGAACATTGTCCCATATTATTAATTTTCCATATTTCTTGCCATTCTTTATTCACTATACTTTGTTCACTGTACTTTGATAGTTAAGAAGTTTTGCATCCAACCTCCATCTCTTTGTTTCTTTATAATTTTTTTGATTATAATATCCATATTAACTAATGTGTGATCCATTACTTTAATGACCCCTATGTCTGTATGTTCAGAAAGCAACTAGGTACCAGCAAAGTATAAACAGCACTACTCTGGGAAGGGAATCAACTGTTACTTAGCTCACAGGAAGATGTTGGGGGAGGAGGCACAAGATGGCAACAGAATAATAACTTCTGAATTGTCCTCCCACTAACATCTGGCATTACCACCTACATATACCTCAAAAATGCCATCTTAAGGCAAGAAAAGAAATCGGACGAGCCCCTGTAATAATAATGACAATCAGGAAACCTCCAAAGCAGAAAAACAGATGAGGATTGACTCACTCTTCCCAGCGGCAGAGACAACACAGCTCGTGAGTAACAGATCTGTAACAACAGCTCCTTCTTTATTCCCTAAGCCATTACAGACACTTGAACTAAACAAACCACCCTCCTCAATTCCTCAAAGTGTAAATATAAATTATGGGCCAGAGCAAGTTGATAACAAAGTTAACTCCAGGAGCTTGGCAGCATTCCCTACAATAACAGCGCTCAGCTCTTTTATGATTTCTGCAAACTGTCCATAGAGACATTGATCCTTATTTTGCAAAGATTAAATGACATTACAAACAAGCTTTCTCAACGAGCTTTTCAAAGGCAAAACCCATATGGTACACAGGGGGTTAAAAATGTAGCAGATTTGGAGGAAATGTGCCCTGCCACGTCACAGGATGCAGTTAATCACTGCCGAGTGTTACAGAAAAATCAGCTCCTGCTACAAATACATAGCAATGCCCGTAGGTGGAACACCCAGAAGTCAATTGTAAGATACCTTTCCCAACTTTTAAACATGCACAGCAGAACAATTAATTTACTAGACTGCCACTTTTTACCCAGCTCAAGAGCTACTAAACAATTTTTTTTTACCTTTAACCAGGCAAATATTCCTAACAGGCTGTTACGGAAAACAAATTTCATAGAATCATAGAATTGCCTCTGGAATGCACATTATATAGAAATTAACAGAGTTTTTAAGGATGAGACAGTCCGTGACCTCATCACAGGGAAAACAGCAACAATAACACAAAGAATCAATAATTCTGCACACCAAGAGGGAGAACCTAAACACACCTCAAAGGAAGAAGCTCAAGCTATAAATCAAGAAGTAATTAAACTGAGAGAAAAACTCACAGAAATTTGAGAACACATTCCCACAATACAGCTGATGAGAGATACCATCCTGAGTCAATCTAACAGCAATCCAGCCCCATCGAAATCAGCCTCCCCTCGCAGAAAACTGTCAGTGCATTTTTTTTATTTTTCTGACAATGAAAGCGAAAGTGATGACTCTCTACTTACAATCAAGGAAGCCTTGATATCCCGAGTTGTAGCCAACACCCCTTCAAAAAAGCAATATACTGCAGATGCACCCCCATCTACAATTAAACTCCAGGGGTCTCAAACATCCCTGTGCAAACCTAGTTCAAGGGAAAATCAGTCTTCACTGCCACCTACCCCATCTCCTATGCCAAATAATGCCCCCCTCACTAAAAAGATGGGATCCTTGCTTGCTTGTGATCCTCATTTCGCTTCCCATGCTGCATTGGTTCTTCCAATCTCTCCTCAACAACAGGCAGGGCAGGAAGAACAGGAATGTGATTCACTATCCCTCCATCCACAGAGGAGGACACAGCCACAGTCAACCCAGCCATTTAACCAACTGCCCTCAGATGAATTACCCATTCAGCCTGTGGCCTGCAATGCGACTGCCTGACTTCCAACAGACCAGCACAAGGTTACTCTAATGACCTGGAACATCGCTGGGTGGCTGACGGCCCACAGAGATCCTTGTCCTAGTGACTTCCTCACCCAATATGGCATTATACTGATCCAGGAAACATGGACTAATAAGGATCTGTTATTAAATGGCTTTCACTCGTTCTCAATTCCAGCAGAGCCAGTGAAAAAGCATGGAAGAGCTAGAGGCAGCCTGGGCATTCTGGTTTCCACCACCCTACGTGCCATAACAAGAACTCTTTCCACTTTTAAAACATATGCCATAGCAGTGCTAATTCAATTTAACCATTGCACTTTGCTGATAATAAATGCCTACATGCCTCCAATGAAGAAGAAATCCCAAATCAGAGACCTGTGGGCTGAACTGGAATCATACACTGCTAATCTCATGTTGCAGAACCCAAATGCATTTGTAATTTTGGGGGGTGATTTGAATGCCAGACTGGGCCCCAACAATCATACCCTATATGCCCAGCACAAATGCCCTCCTCCTGATTTTGAAGATGATGGAATCCACACCATCCGATGCTCAAAGGACAAGAAATCAAATTTTTCAGGACTTTGGATCAAGCAGTATTCAGGCTGAACCTTCAAATCAGAAATGGTGCTCTGAAAAATGACGGCCCAGCTGAATTCATTTATCTCTCTGGGTCCAGAATGAGTGCCATTGATTACATAATCATTTCTAGGGACCTTCTTCCCTATGCCAAGGAATTAGAAGAAGGCAACAACGGGCCCAGATTTGAAAGTAATCATTTTCCAATTCGGCTACATCTTAGTGACTTCACTCAGGAGACACACACCAGGGAGCACTATCACCTTTCTGTGACACCATCAGGAAGGACGTATCGCTGAGCTAAATGGACTCCCCAACTAAACCAAACAATAAGTGAGGTATTGGCTTCAGACCAACTTCAGCATCTTAGGACTGCCCTGATATCAGCTGAGTCCCCTGATGAAATCTTGGAAAATTACAATACATTTACCCAAGCTCTACACCAATATCTAATCTGTCAAAATAGCGTACATCAGTGGAAACAACAACAGCACCACTCCAAACCATGGTTTGACAAGGAATGTGTTAATGCTAAAAAAGCCCTCATTGATACTTTATCAGGATTACCTATCTAATAACATCCCAGATGCTGTACCAATGCTGCTTCAGCAGAAAAGAGACTACAAAAAACTGCTGATGAACAAGAAAAAAGAAGCCATGAAGAATGACTGGACACAACTTATCCAGGCAGTCAGATCTAACAACACAGCTCTATTCTGGCATATTACATCAAGTTCCCAGAGAAATGGGGCAGCTACAGTGGATAGTCACATCCCTCCAGGGGTCTGGGAGGCTCACTTTCAAGCACTATATAAGGACAACTGCATTGAAAGCGGATGCACTACCCAAAATTTAGAAAATATCCAAGGGTGGCCACCAGTGACAGCGACAGAGATCAAGAGCCTTGTAGCCCAGCTGAGAATGGGGAAGGCTCCAGGGGAAGACTTAATACCTGCAGAAGCTATTAAAAACAACCGCAAATTTTGGGCCCCTATCCTGGCCTCACTTTTCACCTGTATCGACAAATATGGTCGAGCACCCAAGGATTGGGGCCTTGCAATCATCGTCCCCATATATAAAAAAGGAAGCAAGGATGATCCTCTCAACTACAGACCAATTAGTCTCCTCAGTACAATCAGCAAACTCTATGCAAGACACTTACAGTGGAAATTTCAGACCTGGTTGGAACAAGAAAACATACTTGTAGAAGAACAAGCTGGCTTCAGGGAAGGCCGCTCTACCATAGACCAGTGCCTTGTACTCCACCACCTCATTGAAAAATACTCCACCTGCAACACAGTTTCTCTCTATGCTGTCTTCATAGACTTTAAAGCAGCTTTTGACTCTATATCCCAAACCAAACTGTGGAAAAAACTGGAGGCTTCTTCGATCGACTGACGTTTACTCCATCTAATACGTATGCTGCATGAAGGGACCTCATTAAAAGTAAGATGTAACACCCAGGGACATCTCACCAATGACATTGTCACTAAGAAGGGTGTCAAGCAAGGCTGCATTCTAGTTCCACTCCTGTTTAACTTCTACATCAATGGATCACCTCAACAACACTAACTTCCATCCCCCAAAATTAGAGGGAAGGCATATGTCAACGCTGCTTTATGCGGATGATGCAGCAGTACTTTCAAGAAATCCCATTGGACTAAAAAGAGCCCTAAGAGCACTAACACAATATTGCAGAGTGGAACAGCTAGAACTCAACTATCAAAAAACTAAAATCATGGCATTTGCTAAAAGGCCTAAGAACTACAACTGGAATATAGATGGCCACAAGATTGAGCAGGTCTCTTGCTTCAAATACCTGGGGGTAATTTTTCAAGCCACTGGTGGTAGGAAAGCGCATGGGGAGTATGTTGCTTGCAATGCGCAGAGGAGTACAACCATTCTCAAATTTCTTAAGACAAGAGGAGGCCACTATTTACCTGCAGCGCTCAAACTTTTTGAAACCAAACCAGTAGCACAACTGCTTTACGGATCCCAATTGGGACCCTTCCCCAACCCTGCTCCATTAGAACTTGTCCAATCCACATTTTAAAGATCAGCTTTTCAAACTCCAAAATGGGTCTCTAATGCAGCTCTGAGATTGCAGTCAGGATTTATGAAAGTGGAGGCCAGAGTGTGGGTGACCATACTCAGCTACTGGCTCAGACTATCCCTCTTTCCCACTGGCCTTGCTCCACTAACCTTAAGTGATGATTTCCAATCCAGCTGGAAACAGACAGTGATGACTAAAATTTGAACGCTGGGCCTTTCTCCAGATATTCTGCTAAGCCTGGGATATAATAGGGCGAAAGCTACTATCAAACTATGGGTAGCAGATATAGAGTGACAACTGGATCTAGCCAGCACTCCAACCTTCATTGCTAGTGACTCCAACAGATATCTGGCCTCTCCTTTGGTATACATAGCAAAGTATATTGACAAATTGGAGCGTGTCCAGAGAAGGGCAACTAAAATGGTGAAAGGTCTGGAAACGATGCCTTATGAGGAGAGACTTAGGGAGCTGGGTATGTTTAGCCTGGAAAAAAGACGGTTAAGAGGCGATATGATAGCCCTGTTTAAGTATTTGAAGGGATGTCACGCTGAGGATGGAGCAGGCTTGTTTTCTGCTGCTCCAGAGACTGGAACACGGAGCAATGGGTGCAAGCTCCAGGAACAGAGATTCCACCTCAACATGAGGAGGAACGTTTTGACAGTAAGAGCTGTTCGGCAGTGGAACACACTCCCTTGGAGCGTGGTGGGGTCTCCTTCCTTGGAGGTCTTTAAACAGAGGCTGGATTGCCATCTGTCAGGGATGCTTTGATCAAGATTTCCTGCGTGGCAGGGGGGTTGAACTGGATGGCCCTCGTGGTCTCTTCCAACTCTGCAATTCTATGATTCTATGAACACTTGAAGTACCTAAACATCGAAGGGCCTTTACTCTAGCACGGTGTCGTGCCCTCCCTTCAGCTGTCCTTGAAGTCTGATACAAGAAATTCCCCTTCTCAGACAGACTGTGCCCCTGCAACTCAGGCCAAATAGAAACAACAGAACATGTATTACTCCAGTGCTCATACTACAGGGACATACGTCTCAGCCTTTATTTCACCCCTGTTGCAAGGGCACACTGGACAATTCTACATAAACTTGTTGCTTTCAGACACCAACCCAGGAACAACTTATAATGTTGCCAGATTCTGCGCAGCTGCGGTTAAAATTTGACAGACAATGTCCTCAACAGTAAAATAGTATCAACTTAGTCTTGTTATACTGGAGCTAACATTTAAATACTGCTTTTAGCCTGTTTTTATCCTGTGTTTTTACCTTTATTCTGTATCTCTTTTACCTGTGCTGGTCTATGACCGTAATAAAGATTCTATTCTATTCTATAGCTCACAGGAATGCAAACACAGTCAAAGAGTTAGTCCAGTAACACAATCCGAAAGGTCAGAGGCTTACAACATCAGGCAGTGTGGCCCAAAGCAGTCTGAGGGTCAACAGGAGCAGGCAGCAGAGTAGTCAGGCACAGTCGAAGGTCTAAGCATGAGTCAAGGTAACAGAAGTCAAGATAACTGGAATCCAGGCACCGAAGTCAGCAGGAAGCTTTCACCAGGAAGATCAGTTGATCTCTGGCAAAGCATCCATCGCCTCTCCCAGCATATATAAAGCAATTAAGACTTTTATTGTCCTTTATTGTGAAACATTTTTTCCCTTCATCCCCAACAAACTCTCCCCCCTCCAACCCCCATCCCTTTACCTATATCCCCCTCCTTCCCCACATACAAAGATAACCCCCCTACAATCCCCTAAGGCAATTTACCTTACACATGGTTCTTTCAAAGGGGAGGGGAAGAATCCCCTGGTATTGAAGCAGCAGCAAATCCCCACCCTTTGGCCCATTTTTTAGATATCCCATCTCTTTTTTATTCTTTTTTATTATTAAAATTTAAAAGTCCTCTTTTGTCTTCATGACTTCTTGGCTCCTGCAGTTGCTCCTTGCTGTTCTTCTTCTTGTTGTTTTTCTCCTTCATGATCTTGTTACAATAAGTATATTACAATATGTTATGAATGTGGATGCATGGGCCTTGCTAAAGGAAACAGGCTACCTAAACTGAAGATTCTTGCAATGCATCATAAAATGAAGATGTGACAAGCAAGGAGGCAAGGAAGCAAGGACTGTGAGAACCTGACCTCTTTTTTATTGCTAAAGTGGAAATGACATACTGAATGGACCTGGTCAAAATCAGTTCTGTCTCTGGTGGAAATTGCAGGAAAGGCAGATCTGATTAACATCAAAGGAATACCTGATTGCAGCCTGCAAGGAATGTGGTGGGCAGGGTTTGGCTGGACAACAGCCCAGGTGTGATTCAGCTGAAAAGGATTATAATAACAAGAGACTTTTCGACCACTGGGCATGCAAACAATAAGTGCTAAACTTGCATCCGTAGCCCTATGAAAATCTAATCCATTTACATGTGGTGCCTGTCTTGTGAGTATGAGGTTTTGAATGTGTGAGTGAGTGAAAAACTCTTATTACCAAAAGTCATTGTGTGTTTGCATAATAAATGTTACATGTGATTGTATAGGTCTAATAAATGTCTAATGCATGTCTAATAAATGTCTGGCTACCATGTTTAATGCATGGTCTAATAAATGTCTGGCTACCATGTAAAATTTACAACATTTAATAAATATTACATGATAGGAGTGTTTAAAACCAGATCTGGTATACATGTATGGTCTTCTCCTATAGTCCTAGTGATTGAACCCTATTCTCTCTCTCTGGATCAAAAAGAACCTTGTCACAAAATACACAGACGTTTATAACAATCTTCTTTTGATTCTAGGTTCAACTCTTGTAATAAATCCATTCCTTGTTGTAATGCCCAACAACATTTTTAAAAAACTGGATATCCCCAGCCATAGGTAGTCCCAGCTTTCTTTAACAAAGTAATGCATGGTCTGACACATCTTCTCCATTGGATAGTTTCTGGGCACAGATAATTTTAAACTTCCACTGGGGTCGATTTATATTTCAGTGATTCAGACATTCCTTTTATTTCTTTCATGAGAAGATCCTTCTTATAATAACTCACACATTTCATGACAATATCTCTTGGAATCAGTCCACCCTTTTTAAAAGTTGCTCTTATGAATTCGTTCTGTATCTGCTGGTTCCCATGTAATGTCTTTAGTCAAAGTTTTAATCCATTCTAGAACTGTCTCTTTCAAAATTGTTGGGTTTTCTCTGGATAGTTCTGGAAATCCACGAACTCAAAGATTAACATGACATTCTCGATCCTGTAGGTCAATCAGCTTTAATTGCCATTTCCCCAATTGGATAGATTGCTCTTATGTTGGGTTGTTTGCTGTTTTTCTAGAGCAATAAGTAGTGGGCTGGATGTCTGTCAGAAACTGTAGCAAATTGAAAAGGGGAGAACCAAATGTAGATAACTAGTGTCCAAAATTATTATCTATGTATCAATATCCAATGATTCACAAAAAAATTAACAATTCACCAATGTCCATGTTAACTATATACAATGGAAAAAATATATTCAAACAATTCTCACAAGAAGGTAAGTATATGAAAAGTGTGTACACTGCTAATTAAACTCTATGTTTTTAGTAAATATACAATTCTCATGCAGAGGTAAGTATATATATATATATATATATATATATATAAAATGAAAATTAAAACCTGTTTATACAGTTATCAAAATTCTATTTGTTGCATGAGAATGCAAAGGAAAATATACAATAATACAATGTGGTCAATCAACTCTATCTGATATACAATATAATGCAATATATAAACTTAACCTGATACACAAACAACTTCGCTCCGGAGATTCTCTACTTCGTGTCATGGTCACTTCTTAAATGTGTATCTACAATAAATATATTGTTTTAATTGCATGATTTTACTAATTGTAATTCTACTCATGTCATTTATGTTATCCAATGTCCCTGTAACCTGTTAGTAATCCAGAATTACCACTGAAGAAGAAGTCTGTTGAAACGGATCTAGAATTCACTGGTCCAATCCGTACAGTAACTGGATTTAATTTACTTGCGTATTGTGACAAGATATTGCCTGCATTCCCATCAGGAGAATAAGAAAAGGATTATCGTATTTGGAATAGTTGGATTATTATATTACCTCGTCTGGCACCTTGGACGTTTCATTGAGCAGTTAGTCTGATATTCATCAAATTGGAAATACCATACATTGTGAATATACATACCTATTCAGATGGGACTATTATAATTTGTAGACTTATTTATCTGTCATAATTTCATGAGAATTTGATGTTATGTGTCATGATTATTTTATTTACAACATACGTCTAGTTTTGAGTTTCTCCTTTGAGTTTCTCTGGTGCATAGGATGGGTGACACCTGGCTCGATGGCAGTACATGTTTAAAAAGAGCTGGAATCATAGAGTTAGAAGAGACCATGAAGGCCATCCAGTCCAACCCCCTGTCTTGCAGGAATATACAATTAAAGCATGCCTGACAGATGGCCATCCAGCCTCTGCTTAAAAACCTCCAACGAATCTCTCTCAGCAACTATCTACACTTCCTTATCACAAGGGAAACTGTTCTCATCCTCAAGCACCTAGCAAGCTATATTCTCTACTACCTGTTGTAAGCACAAGCTTGCACCCCACTTCCAAGGCACCCACTCCTGGAATGTTAGCATTGGCTACAGGCCTCAGAAACTGGCCAAGTTTGGTTCATTAATGTGGCATTTTACAAAGGGAAAAAGACAGGATGGTCTCAAAAGGTCATTTATGTTTTTCCCTGGAAAGCTTAAGACCTGGGGCTGTAAGGCCAAAAGAAGACACATTCCACATAAATGGGAAGATATGGATATAGAGAAACCCTTTTGTATTTGCTGATTGTGAAATTTCCTCTCCGCAGCTCCCAGCCTTAAAAGAAGCTGCTCAAAGCTGTTAAAATTCAATCACTGGACACTAAGCTCTGTTACTCTGTGTTAGCCACATCCAGCTTCTCCATCCACTCTGCCAGACTGACTACAGGACAAGTTGTATTACCTCAGCAAAATCCTCTTGCAACCCTCTATCCCAAGCTTTCCTACTTCTATAGCCTTGTGTGAATGCTTCTTCTGGGTGAATGTGTGTATGTTTGGTGTTACTTTTGAACTCTTTAATAAAAAGCATACTTAAATTTAAAATGTATATGTATTCCATCCAGACTATTACCGGTATACAAAGGTTTAAAAGATTGCCTGGTTACCCCCTCTTTGCATAGCTAAACGTCGAGTTGCTGCTAGTTTCCCCAACATATTAGAAACTCGATATTTTCTTGGAATTTTCCAAGGAGCATTTTGGGTAACACTGTTAAACAGGACTGTGTTCTGCTTGCTGCTATGTTATTTTGTATTCTGAGTCTGGCATACCTTCCAACTCTTTCAACCCCTCTTTCCAGATCAGATTTTCTGAGATTGTGGTAATAACCTGCTTTCTCTTGAGATGGAGTTTTCCAAAGCCTGGGGAAGTCTTCTGCCTTGGAAGGGCTCTTTGGGCCTGCAAAAGGGATGTAGGAGTCTTAGTGGACCACAAGCTGAACATGAGTCAGCAGTGTGATGCAGCAGCTAAAAAAGCCAATGTGATTCTAGGCTGCATTAATAGGAGTATAGTGTCTCGATCAAGGGAAGTAATAGTGCCACTCTATTCTGTTTTGGTCAGACCTCACCTGGAATCCTGTGTCCAGTTCAGGGCACTACAATTCAGGAAGGATATGGAGAAGCTGGAATGTGTGCAGAGGAGGGTGACCAGGATGGTGGGAGGCCTAGAAGCCATGCCCTCTGTGGAGTGGCTTAGGGAGCTGGGCATGTTTAGTCTGGAGAAGAGAAGGCTGAGAGGGGACATGATAGCCATGTTTAAATATTTGAAGGGATGTCATACCGAGGATGGGGCAAGCTTGTTTTCTGATGCTCTAGAGACTAGGACATGGAGCAATGGGTTCAAACTACAGGAAAAGAGATTCCACATAAACATTAGGAAGAACATCCTGACAGTAAGAGCTGTTCAGAAGTGGAATACACTTCCTCGGAGTGTGGTGGAGTCTCCTTCTTTGGATGTTTTTAAACAGAGGCTGGATGGCCATCTGTCGAATGATTTGATTGTGTATTCCTGCATGGCAGGGGGTTGGACTGGATAGCCCTTGTGGTCTCTTCCAATTCTATGATTCTATAATTCTTTGTGCCAATGTTGTTTTATGATGTTTTTAATTCTATATATTTTAATTCTGTATCATAGAATCAAAGAGTTGGAAGAGACCACAAGGGCCATCTAGTCCAACCTTCTGCATTGCAGGAATACACAAGCAAAGCATTCCTGACTAACTGAATTGAAAGTCATATGATCTGGTCTGTCATATAAGTTGAGATAGGAAAGGATAAAGAAAAATGTCACAAAGATCAGGAAGCGAGATCTGTTTGTAACGGATAATTTGAAAATATTTAAAAACCTTAGAAGAACTTCTTAAAGGAATTTAAAAGATTAAACCTGGAAAAGTGCCAGGCCCAGATGATCTATCTGCACCATATTATAATAAATTTGAAGATGAGCTACTTCAACCATTACAAATGGTGTGTGATGATTTATTAGAAAAAGGGTGGAGGACAGATTCTTCGAGGAATGCCTATACTAATGTTATCTATAATGAAAATATAGATGAGAGATTAACAAAGATCCATCTCACTACTAAATAATGACTTTTTTTTTAAGAACTGGAGAAAGCATTCAATAATTATTTCTTGGAATTATCCATTTCAAGTATTGGAGAGAATGAACTTTGTCTTTATTGGCCGAATAGTATTTTCACCAATCTATCTTAATAAAAATGGCAATGCAACAAGATTGATTGAAATTCAAAAGGGGACCAGGCAAGGTTGTCCCCTCTCACCTTTACTATTTATTTTATTTTATTTATTTTTACTATTTACTTTATTATGTATTTTATTAATTTTTTGTTGAATAAACCATGACACGGTTTAATATGTCATGTGTTGTTCTTCATCTGAGGTTGTAGTTACCTAATTTTAAGGCCTTCTAAAGAACAGATGATTGTTATTATGTCCTAATATGTAAAACCATAGAATTCAAAGAGGGTGCACTTTCTTTTTCTCATTACTGTATGTTGTATAGATGGTATCTAGCCCCAAATAAGCTTTCAAAGATGTCCCAGAATGCTTCAAATCAATGTTGGGGATGTCAAGATAAGGAGGGCTCCTTTTTTCATATGTGGTAGACTTGTAAGAAAACAAAAAGTTACTTGTCTGAGACCTGTATGTTAATTTAAAAAAAAAATTAAGTTCAATTTTGTAATGTTACCAGAAATGTTTTTATTGGGCATTATGGATAACCGGCTTCCCTGCTGGCCAGCAGAACCTCCCAGCCAGGAAGCCCTTTTATGGGCTGCTGCAGAGAAGGGAGACCATTTAGTGATGTCACTGGCAAGCACCAGCAACAGGAGGTGTGAAGGGCAGGGCCAGACCTGCCCCTCTCCTCGGCCTCTTTTCTTTCTGGCGACAGAGGAGGATGGATGGGCCTGAGACATGAGAGAGCGAGCAGTGCAAGTGAGAGAGAGAGAGAAAGAGAGAACAGAGCAGGAGGAGCCAGGATGAACAACAGCGGACAGTGGAGGAGCAAGTGGGAGCATTCGCAACTGGCAGCAGTCACAAGTCCAGCCTTTGGGCCATGCTTGGGGGGTCCCCGGGGGCAGGGGGCTGCATTGGGTCAGCCCGTGAGGAGATTGCTATGGGCAAACTAGTGGCTGCTGCCGCGGATGCTTTTTGCAGTCCCCAGGAAGTCAGGGAAGGGTGCAGCATAGCAGCTCAGCTGGGCCTGGGTGAGAAGCCTCAGCGACAGGGCAGGGAAAAGGCCAGGGAAACTTGCTGGGTCTACAGTGTGAGCAGTTGCTCACAGCCGACCGTGGCAGTGTTAGGATCTGTACAGGTCTGGGACGCGCCTGGCAGGCCTTCGTGCAAGCAGCTGCTCGCGCCCAGTCATGCGGTAAAAAGCCCCTGCTTACCTTCAGGCCCTCAGTGCTCAGCCTTTCCACATTGCGATGTGATGGGTGGCTGTGTGCAGTAGGGCCTGTGCTCCGCCTGGGATGCCCCATCAGACCTTCAGGTCTACTGGGCCTGGCTAGATCCTGGTGGGCCTAGCGGGAGTTTGCCTGAAGGGGCAGTGAAGAGTATGGCTGTTGCCACACATGGGTACTCTTGGGCCTCATGGCCTGTGTGTAGGCCTGGGCAGGTGGGGCCTTGTAGGCCTTGGGCCTGCAGGGCCTCCTATGCCTGGGTTTTGGTGGGGTTATAGGCCGGATTCCCTGAAGGGCATATTGGTTCTAGATCTCACTGGGATGAGTGGGCCTGGCGTTTTTTTGGTCGAGCCTTTTGGGAATACATTTGATAAGGTAACAGGGCCTTTTTCAGTGGGGCCTAGCTGGCCTAGGATTTTTGTAAGGCCTAGTTGGCCTGGGTATTGAGCCTAGTGGCTGATTAATGATGATGATGATGATGATGATGATGATGATAGCAAGCCACAAGGGGGCCTATCAGGCCTGTAGCAATGGGGTTGCTGGGCCTACTGCCCATTTAATATTAATAACAAGAATAATATTGGCCCAATCGTAGGGGCCAGTGAGGGTCAAGCCAATAATAATAAGAATAACAGCACCGCCTTAAGTATTCTAGTGAATTTTCTTTAGATCCAGTTCTGAGGTGATTTATGAAAGCAGGATTGCAGTGGATTAACCTCCTAGGTGTATATACGCCAGGATACATCCCCTGCTTTGTAGAGGGCAAGTTTTGTTTATTAGATGGTGCCTAAGAAGGGCAAAGCAGGGGGTAAGGGCAAGGGGCAAGCTCCTAAATGGCCTGCAGCTCCTGCCCCCTGCCCCTCATCTAGTGATGAAGAGGAAGAAATACCCTGGCAGGAGATCCTGGATAGGATCCAACAGTTAGAGAAATTATAAGGGGTTGAGGGAAAGGGTCTGGCGCACAGGCCAAAATGTCCTGTTAAAAAAAGGAAAGTTAGCTAACTAAATCCTCACCTGTCTAGATGCGTTGGAGAAGAGGATCCATGGAGACAATGCATGAGGATTCACACCACCTGATGGAACCATGGCAGGATCATCCAAGCCTGATGTGGACCCACAGCCAGGGGAAGCCCCCACACCAGCCAGTGAGTCTCCTGTTGAAGTGGTAACCCCCCCATGGGCCCTATGTGCCCATGGGGTGGTTGGCCCCCCGCTACACCTATCATCACACCATAAGGGGTGGGTTCACAAGATGCACATCCGGCCTGGCCCATGGAGAGCTGGGCCAAAGCTAACCAAATGAAATTCAATACGGAGAAATGTAAAGTACTGCATTTAGGGCGGAAAAATGAAATGCATAAATATAGGATGGGAGAGACCTGGCTGAATGAGACCACGTGCGAAAGGGATCTAGGAGTCCTAGTAGACCACAAGTTGAACATGAGCCAACAGTGCGATGCGGCAGCTAAAAAGGCCAATGCGATTTTGGGCTGTATCAATAGAAGTATAGTGTCTAGATCAAGGGAAGTAATAGTGCCGCTCTATTCTGCCTTGGTCAGACCTCACTTAGAATACTGTGTCCAGTTCTGGGCACCACAATTAAAAAAGGATATTGACAAATTGGAGCGTGTCCAGAGAAGGGCAACTAAAATGGTGAAAGGTCTGGAAATGATGCCTTATGAGGAGAGACTTAGGGAGCTGGGTATGTTTAGCCTGGAAAAAAGACGGTAAAGAGGCGATATGATAGCCCTGTTTAAGTATTTGAAGGGATGTCACGCTGAGGATGGAGCAGGCTTGTTTTCTGCTGCTCCAGAGACTGGAACACGGAGCAATGGGTGCAAGCTCCAGGAACAGAGATTCCACCTCAACATTAGGAGGAACTTTTTGACAGTAAGAGCTGTTCGGCAGTGGAACACACTCCCTCGGAGCGTGGTGGGGTCTCCTTCCTTGGAGGTCTTTAAACAGAGGCTGGATGGCCATCTCTCAGGGATGCTTTGATCGTGATTTCCTGCATGGCAGGGGGTTGGACTGGATGGCCCTCGTGGTCTCTTCCAATTCTACAATTCTATGATTCTATGATTCTATGATTCAGTGGTCCCCTTGGGGCCCATTTGAATTTGGTGGGGCTGGGGCCCCTTGTCAGGGGAGCCCACTATAGCAGGAACATCACAAGCTGGTGGCTATGATGCCGTAGCTTATGCAGCCATCCCCTTTGGGGAGATGTCTCTTTCCTTGGGGGATCATTTATTACAGTCCACTAGGGACAAGATAGTTAAGGGAGAATATGTTGATGTATTCTCCCTTTTGTATAGGGATATTGAGAAAAAGGATAAGGATGATTGGATGACAAAGCAAAGGAGAAACCCAAAAAATGGAAGGTAGAACGGACTTGGTTGAACTGGCTCTCAGGATTTTTAATTCTAATTCTGGCCAGCGTACTTGTTAAAGCTTAATTGCACCAGGCTGCAGCCCTATTTCAGCATATTGACATCATACATAGAGCCTATGTAGATTTCACCAGCCCAGCATGGCTTCTTTATGATGAAGCCTTTCATATACGGGCAGCTATCTTCCTGTCGCTATGATGGGACATGATGCATCCCCAATTGTGGATGTAACTGATGATGCCAGCATGGCCAATCCAAAGGGGAGCACACACATAGCGGCCATTTACTTAGGAATTCAGCCGCTGGTGCAACCAAGGCCCCTGTGGGCACTACTATAGGGCAAAAGCTTTTATGTTGGGAGTTTAGCTCTCACAGAGCCTGTTCACGGAAGCGCTGCAGATTTAGTCATGAGTGCTCTATCTGTGGGGCTTCTCATCCCTTTTGTAACTGTCCGAAAGGTAAAGGACTATTTTTTTTGGGGGGGGGGAGGATCAGCAGGAGCAGGTAGAGGAGGTGGTCCCCCTAGTCAGCCTCAAAAAGGGTCCCAGCCCAATTAAAATGAAGGTTTTGGATAAGTGGCTCACATTATATCCCAACAAACAGGTGGCCACTTACCTTTCTCAGGGTTTTAGTTTGGGGTTTCGGATTCCATACCAAGGGGTCATATGACATTTTAGGGCATGGAACTTACAGTCTGTGGTAGGTAAGGAAGCCATTGTTAGGGCAAAGATTCATTTAAAAGTGGTGAAAGGAAGGGTAATTGGTCCCTTTCCACAGCCCCTGGTCCCCTAGCTTTGGGTTTCCCCATTAAGTATAGTCCCCCAAAAGACACCAGGGGAGTTCAGGCTCATCCCCCACCTGTCCTATCCGAAGGGAGAGTCAGTGAATGACTCCATCCCCCAGGAATTATGCATGTTTAAATACACCTCCTTTGATGCAGCCATTAGGGAGGTCCGGAGACATGGATTAGGGGCACAAATGGTGAAATGCGACATCAAGTAGGCATTTCACCTCCTCCCTGTCCTTCCAGCCGATTTTGAGTTGCTAGGTTTTCAGTTTGAAGGGAGGTTCAATATGGACTGCGCCCTGCTTATGGGCTGTTCGGTTTCTTGTAATGGTTTTGAAATGTTCAGCACCTTTTTGGAATGGAGTTGAAAGTTAGAACAGGCAGGGGGAATAAATCAGATATGATGTTGTTTAACTATACTAAGGAAGAAGAAAATGTATTTGTAAAAGAGAAAAAATTAGAAGTAAGATTAAAAAGTAATATTAAGTATTTAGGAATAAATATTACAAAAGATTTAAAAGAATTAGAAGAGAAAAATATTATGGTACTAAGGAAAGAAATGGAAAAGAAGTTGGAAGAATATAAAAATATTCAACTATCATGGTTTGGAAGAGTAGCTTTAGTTAAAATGAAAATATTACCTAAACTAAATTTTTTGTTTAGAATGTTAACAATAAAAGTATCAGAAGTAGAATTGAAAAAATGGCAAAATATGTTGAATAAATATTGTAATGGAGGGAAAAGGACAAGATTAAATACATTATTTTGGTATATATCACAGAAGGAGGGAGAACTTGGTCTTCCCAAAATAAAAGGATATTATGAAGCTAATCAATTGAGATATGTTATAGAAGGAATTGTAGGACAGGGGGATTTAGAATAGTTAGAGATAGAAACAGGGAGAATAGAAAAGAGAATATGGAATATTTTTTTGATAATTTTACAAAAAAGGAAATTAAAGGAATTGAGAACCCATTTCTGCAAAATATATGGGAAATATGGTATAAATATAAGAGAGAATTTTTGCCTATTGATTCAGTATTAACACCGGTTATAATGGGGAAAAAATCCCAAATAATTTGAAGGAAAAAATGGGAAAGGAATTAAAGAAAAGAGGACTAGAAAAATTAGAGGGATGGATAGGATGGATGAATGAGAAAGGAAGTATAAGAGAGAAATTATGTGGAATGAAAATTTCATGGTTTAATTGCATACAGTTAGAACAATGGATTAAAAATTGGAAAAAGAATCATAAAGAAATAAGAGAATTTAAAAAAATTGAAAATTTGGTGAAAAAAGGTGAAAAGAGGGATGATAATGAAAGTATGAAAGGTATTACAAGTGAATTATATAAAATATTGATAAAAAATAAGGGAAAAAAGACAAAGGGGAATATTTAAGGAGAATATGGGAGGAAGATTTGAAACAAAAAAATGGAGATCATGAATGGGATAAGATATGGAAACAAAGACATCTAAAAAATATGTCGATACGGATAAAAGAAAATTATTATAAAATAATATGGAGATGGTATTTGACACCAGCAAGATATAGATAAGAATAACTCTAAATATTGTTGGAGAGGTTGTCAAGAAATAGGTACATATATGCATATGTGGTGGAATTGTAAATTTGTACAGCAGTTTTGGGAAATGGTTTTTATAGAAATAAAGAATATTCTGAATAGAAATATAGAAAGGAAGCCGAGCATAGCATTGATGTCAATTTATAATGAAGAGAATGGGAACCAAGCAGAAAAGGATTTAATAACAAATTTATTAACGGCAGCAAGATTAATTATAGCAAGACATTGGAAAATGCAAATAAATGTACAAGTGGAGGAGTGGTATAAAGAAGTGTGGAAGATGGCAATAAATGATAAGTTAACATGTAGACTCAAAGTAAGAAGAGGAAGTTGGAAAGAAAGTGACTTTGATAAAATTTGGAATGTATTTGTTAAAAAAAGTATTACAGACAAAAGATGGGAGGTTACCTCCACGAGAAGAAATGAGATTCTGGAAAGATTAGGTAAGGGATAATGGCTTCGGTGAAGGGGAGCACTGAGGTGGGGGGGGATTTAATATTTTTGAATAGAATTATAATAAAGAATCTATGTTAACTTTTGAAACTAGTTAATAGAAAAATTGTGATTTTATAGTAATTTTATGTGTTATAATAACTAAGTATTGATTAGATAATATAATGTATGATTATAACATTAATAAAAATATATTAAAAAAATAAAAAAGAACAGGCAGGGGTTGGTACATTATCTGATGGCTTTTTGTTTATTGGACAATACGGGTCAGGTCTGTGCAATCATTTTCTGCATCAATTTGAGCAGATGACAAGAGAACTGGGAGTCCTCCTTGCCTCCGAGAAGACAGAGGGTCCTTCTCAGCATCTGACCTTTTGGGGCATAGAGATTGATTTGGTGAATCAACAATGCCATTGTTGGCACAAGGTGACGGACTTACGTGAGCAGGTCAGCCAATTTAGGTGCAGGCACAAGGCCACATTGAGGGAATTTCAAGTTCTTATTGGACACCTGAACTTCGCCTGTAAAGTGGTTGAACCTGGCAGGGCTTTCCTCCACCAGTTCTGCGATGCCGGTGTGGGCGTTCAGATGCCGTATCACAAAATCTGGATCACATGGGAGATCCAGGAGGATCTGTGTATATGGCAGGAATTTTTGGAAAACTTCAACAGCATCTCATTCTGGTTGGAGGAAAGGAAAATACACGGCGCTTTGCAGATAGCCTCAGATGCCGCGGGGTCCATTGGGTTTGGAGTTTATTTTGGTGGATGCTGGTGCACCAGCAGTTGGCCTGCTGATTGGATTGGGACAGATGTTATACGTGATCTCACATTTTTGGAATTCTTCCCAATCCTGGTGGCCACCATCTAGGCAAGGGAATTGTCAAATTCATCAGTGCACTTTTGGTGTGACAATTCGGCAACGGTCCAGGTGATACACACCCTTACATCTAGGTCCCTTCATGTCATGAGGCTGGTTCGGGCCTTCACTCTCCAATGCTTTAAGCATAATATTCTATTTGTTGCACGGCATATGGTGGGCATTAACAATGAGATTGCTGACACTCTTTCCCTCATGCAGATGGGGCGCTTCAGAGAGTTGGCTCCAGATGTGGCGCCCGAGGGCAACAAGATGCCAGTAAACCTGTGGTGACTTGGAAGTCCAAATTTTGCTGGGCCCTAGGTATGTTCGTCACCCCAAATACAAAGAGGGGATATGCTAAGGCAGTTCAGGACCTTTTTCAGTTAAGCAACAGGAGAGCTTGGGACGGGGAGTGCATGTTCCGGTGGCTCACTTGATGCACTTTTGTATCTTCTTGCACTGTAAAGGCCTTGCCCCACAGTCAATCAGGAGCAGGTTGTCAGCCATAGCATTTTGGCTGAAGGCACAGGGGCTGTGGACCACACTGGGGATTTCCATATCTGGAAAGCCCTAGAGGGTTGGGCTAGGGAGAGGGGTAAGAGGACAGACTCTAGGTTCCCCTTCTCCCCTGAGATTTTGAAAGGCTTATGCCAGGGATGGGCAGGGATTTGTACGTCGCCATATGAGGCAACACTGTTCCATGCTGCCTCACTCATGGTGTTTCTCGGGGCCCTATGGGTGAGTGAGCTGGTTATGGCATCCAAGGCCAACACTTCTGGTCAGGTCTTCGAATTCAGAGATGTGTTGGTGAGTAATGCTGAGGTTACATTTACCTTATGTTTTTCCAAAACTGACCAGCTGGGGAAGGGAAAAATCTCAAAATTAGCCCACTGTAGCGACTCAGAGCTCTGCCTGGTTTTGGCTTTACAGGAGTACATGTGAGTTAGGGGGCATAGGCAGGGCCCATTGTTTGTCCATGCAGATTTTCCCCCTTTAACTAGGTACCAGGTCTGGAAGGTGACAGCTAAGGTTCTGGAGAAGTTGGGGCTGTCTGGAGCCTGCTTTGGTACACATTCATTTCGTATAGGGGCCGCATCTACGGCTGCAGCTATGGGCATGTCGCCATCAGCAATTCAGCGAATTAGGCACTGGAGATCCTCCGCCTTTAGGAAGTATGTCCACCCACTCCCTTATTAACCTTCCCTTCTTCCCTTTTTGTCTTCCAGGTGCTAGACTTCTGATGGTGAGATGCTGGGTGCTGATCTGCAGCCACAGTATGGTCTACGGGCTGGCCCAGCAAGCCTGGCTGAGTCATTTTGGACCTCACCTCAGTCTGGGAGATGGGGTAGTCATTGAGTGGTTGGGAAAGAAGGGCCTTTGCTGGCCTCATGCCATTGCTGTTTGGGGAGCATCGGGGGCCTCTGCCAGACATCCTCATTCTCCACCTGGGTGGGAATGATTTGGGCCTACTAAAGGCAACACATGATATGGGGATGATCAGGTCAAGGTGGCCTGCAGTCGCCCTCATGTGGTCAGCCATTTTGCCCAGATAGCTGTGGAGTGGGGAGGGAACCCCTGTCTGATTGATAGGGCTAGACAGACAGTGAATAGACAAATTCACAACTTCCTGAATGTGGGTGGGGGTTACTACTTGTCACACCTGGCCATTGTGTTTGAGAGGCCTGAGCTCTACAGGGCAGATGGGGTTCACCTCTGAGACATGGAGAACTTGATGTTCTTGGAGGATCTTCAGCAGGGGTTGAGGGACTTATTAGATGAGCTAGTGGGGGAATAAGGGACTAAGCGGATGCTTGCCCCTTCTCTATGGCGGGAAAGGGGGAGGCATAGCTTACGGTGGGCACCTATGGCGCTGATTTTGGTGAAGGGACGGTCTCTGGAAGGGTCTCCTTAGCTCGTATGAGCTGGGAGAAGAGGGATAATACCCTCACCTCAACCCATACAGATTAGGTGAGGGAATTTCAGGTTGATCTTCCAGATATGAGCTGGCTTGAGAGCAACCCCAGGCATTGGGGTGGCTCAACAGGGCTCAGGTGCTTGCCAGGGGAAGCTGGGGGCATAAGTCCAGGAGAGACAATCCACACCAGCTGCTCCCACACTAGGTTGCCTCCCCCTGCTGAAGATTTAATGGGTTCTAAATAGGTAGGGCTAAATAAAGACATTTTATTTCATCCCATATCTGTGTGTGGTCTCGTTATTTCTCTGAGTAAATAAAGAACTGGAGAGTAAATATGGATTACTTCTTCAATATAGGACAACAGCAGCAAGATTCAAACTTGGAAACAGAATGAAGCACTGACAATAGAAGAATGTATTGTTAAGGTTGCTGATTTAGCCCAAATTGCCAAATTAATGTGAGTTCTAAAGGAAAAGCCAATTGAATACTTTTTGAAAGGTTTGAAAACATTTATGGATTTTTTTGAGCAATAAGAAATCTAATGATGTAATGGTCTATAACTATGGTTATTAGTAATTTTAGCAGGATTATTTAGTTGGCTCATTAATGGTAAAGTAATCCTTTTTTCTTTTTTCTTTTCCTTTTCATTATAGTCAGGATAAGCGGGTCAGTGCCCTATTGTGTATTAGTTAAATGTCTTTTTCTTCCCTGTTCTTTTTTTCTTTTTCTTTCTGTTTATTTTTTTGAATGCATGTTACTTTGTAAAGTAGATTCTTCATGTTAAAAATTATTAAAAAATATTGCAAAAGACTATGAGGTTCTAGAAAGGAAGCTAAAGGACCTTGAGGCACAGGTAGTTATTTTATTGTTCCTTCCTGTTGAAGGACATGGCCCAGGAAGAGGGAGAAGAATACTAAAAGTGAACTGACTCTGCATATGGTGCCATCAAAAAAGATTTGGCTTCTTGGAACATGGTATACACTTTCATAAAGATGGACTTCTGGCAAGAGACAGATTGCAGCTCACAGCAGTTGGGAATTTATTTATTTATTTATTTATTTTTGCTAGGAGTCTCACAAATTTTATCAGGAGGGCTTTAAACTGAGAGAGGGAGACTACTCCACTGGGCAGGGGCACACCAAATACTGGGGACAATAGCCTCAGTGATACAGGTGAAATTGGGAAATAGTACAAGAGCTCAACAGTGGGCAGAAGAAACCAATAATGAATCAGCTGGAGAGAATGGCTCATGCTCTTAGAATCATAGAATTGTAGAGTTGGAAGAGACCACGAGGGCCATCCAGTCCAACCCCCGGCCACGCAGGAAATCACAATCAAAGCATCCCAGACAGATGGCCATCCAGCCTCTGTTTAAAGACCTCCAAGGAAGGTCTTAGATGTGTTTACACTAACAAAAAGAGTAGGGAAATGAGATGATCTTGAATTCTTAACACAGGAAGGCAAATATGATTAAATAGGCATCACTGAAAGTTGGTGGGATTCGTCTCATAATTTGAATTCATGATGATCTCATCATCATCATCATCATTTATTTATATAGCACCATCACTGTACATGGCACTTCACAAGTAAAGAATGAAACAGTTTCCTGCCCTCAGGATTACAATATAATTAAGGCATGACACAAAAGGAAAATAGAATGTCACTGTGGGAAGGGTGTACTATGTTATAGAGCCTTATTTGAATTTAAACACAGAACTCATATAAATAACTTCAGCAAAAAGGCAAATGGGGGGGGGGTGGAATTCCACCCTGTTTCTCAATTTAAATTTTCCAGTACATTTTCAACAATACTGTATCCCAGTATGCTGGCAATAATTTAAATGGTTATATAAACCAGTAGGTGCCCCTTCTGCAATATAGCAGCTGCCTGTGGTGTTACTAAGGCCGGTGTCACCCCTCCCTCAATCAGTGCCACCTGATGCAGTTTGGCCTTTCCACACACCCCTAGTGCCACCACTGGCAACTGCCCAGGGATGTGAAGTACAAGTAAGTCAAAAGCTCACCTTTTCCAGGTTAGAGGAATGTACTGATACTCTCCAAAGGAAACAGAAAAGGCAGCAACTGCTGATCCCAAGGGGTCTTGGCTGGGGTGAGATGGCTTGTCATTAAACAACACTTTCTCTTCAGAGGAGCACACAGTTGAAGAGCAACAGGTAAGAATTGTGTTCTTGTGAGGTGCTTTCTCTAGCAGGTTTCCCAGGTGGGGAAAGCAATCTGGAGAGAAAGGGAAGCAAATTGGTTGACCGGTCGAACCCAAAGGGTGCTCAGCAGTGGCTCCTCTTCGTCTTGGAAAGATGTGACCAGTTGGGTGCCACAGGGTTCTGTCCTGGGCCCAGTGCTATTCAACATCTTTATCAATGACTTGGATGACGGAACTAGTGGCATACTTACCAAATTTGCAGATGACACCAAATTAGGAGGAGAAGCTAACACCCTAGAGGACAGGATCAAAATTCAAAATGACCTGGATAGACTGGAGAGCTGGGCCAAAGCTAACAAAATGAAATTCAATACGGAGAAATGTAAGGTACTGCACTTAGGGCGAAAAAATGAAATGCATAGATATAGGATGGGGGAGACCTGGCTCAATGAGACTACATGTGAAAGGGATCTAGGAGTCCTAGTAGACCACAAGTTGAACATGAGTCAACAGTGTGATGCGGCAGCTAAAAAGGCCAATGCAATTTTGGGCTGCATCAATAGAAGTATAGTGTCTAGATCAAGGGAAGTAATAGTGCCGCTTTATTCTGCCTTGGTCAGACCTCACCTGGAATACTGTGTCCAGTTCTGGGCACCACAATTCAAAAAGGATATTGACAAATTGGAGTGTGTCCAGAGAAGGGCGACTAAAATGGTGAAAGGTCTGGAAATGATGCCTTATGAGGAGAGACTTAGGGAGCTGAGTATGTTTAGCCTGGAAAAAAGACGGTTAAGAGGCGATATGATAGCCCTGTTTAAGTATTTGAGGGGATGTCACGCTGAGGATGGAGCAGGCTTGTTTTCTGCTGCTCCAGAGTTGAGAACATGGAGCAATGGATGCAAGCTCCAGGAATAGAAATTCCACCTCAACATGAGGAGGAACTTTTTGACAGTCAGAGCTGTTCAGCAGTGGAACGCACTCCCTCGGAGCGTGGTGGGGTCTCCTTCCTTGGAGGCCTTTAAACAGAGGCTGGATGGCCATCTGTCGGGGATGCTTTGATCATGATTTCCTGCGTGGCAGGGGGTTGGACTGGATGGCCCTTGTGGTCTCTTCCAACTCTGCAATTCTATGATTCTATATGATTCTAGCACATTTCCCATTGTGTCTTCTGCAGCAGGTGCAGAGGGCACAAGAGGAGGATAGGCACCATATCTCCTTTATCGTAACCAGAGGCACTAAAAAAACAACAACAATATCCCTTGGACAAAATGCCCCAGTAATTTTGTTTCTCCCCCTCAAGGTTTGTCTATCTGCTCTTTCCACTGATCATATCTCTCTGCCCTCTAGCTATCTTGCCATTCTCTGAAGCTTGCCCTCCCTCTGTTTCCCAATTGTCCTCTGCTTTGCAGTTCATCCTTGCTACTCCCCTCAACCTTCCCCTGGGCTCTCACTCCCACCTGTCTCCTGGCATCTCCTTCCTTTTTTGCCCCCCCCCATCATCTTCTTTCAGTCTCAGCATTTCCTTCCCTTCCCCCCATTCCTTACCAGTGCTCCCTTCTTCTCTCCTCTTTGGCTCTTGTTCCTACCTCTGGCTCATGCCTGCCTCTTCCTTTCCTCTTCACTCTTTCTGCTGCATCCTCTTATTCGTTTCTTCTGCACTGCTTTTAGC
This sequence comes from Gambelia wislizenii, assembly GCA_030847615.1. Lineage (NCBI taxonomy): Eukaryota > Metazoa > Chordata > Lepidosauria > Squamata > Crotaphytidae > Gambelia > Gambelia wislizenii. The sequence goes on along the minus strand of JAUMIR010000013.1, from coordinate 11,223,141 downwards.
TCCCTCCTTCTGAGAGTCTCCAGGCAGCTCTTGCCCTCCTCCTTCTGCCCCCAGCATCCTTCTTCCCATTTCTTGCCAGTCGCCCTGCCTTTCACCTTCCTTCCTCACTTGCCCTGTCCTTCCTTCGCTGCTCTGTCTATTGTAAATTTTAAATATTGTAAATGGGGATGACATAAATTAGGACTCATCTGTATTGATGCTTGTTCTGAGCCTAAGAACCTACTTTATAGGGTTGATGTATGGATAAAATGGAAAAGGCAAGGAAGGACATAGCACATATGCCACTTTATACTCCTTGGTGCAAAAGAGTGTGATAAACATGTAATAATAAAATAACTTAGGGCAAACTCTCTAATCTACCATTTTACTTACACCCACCCCCTTGATGGAAGATCCAATATCCCTCTAGCACTTGTTGGGATGGGCATATCAGTTACTTTCACTTTTCCCTCACATTCATATTTTGTGAATTTTAGAATATTCTGATGAAAATTGAACTGAAACAAAATTCTCACCCATCTATAAGTACCTGACACTCAGAAACTGGTTAATGGCATTTGTCAACTAATTATAACACCACCTGAAAACCTCAGGCACAAGTCTGACTATCCATACTTGTCCTACATTTGTAAAAACAGTGGGACAACCAGCCTTTTGCCCCTGGTCATCTTTTGTGTGTCCCAAAGAGGATTAATTCTTTCTCATACCATAAGCTTGTTCTCTTAACAAACAAAACGTGTTGAGTGGAGGGGGATGGTATGAATCCGATTTCTTTGATAAAACACAGTATTTGCTTCACATTTAGTGTTAATAACCAAGCTTTCTGTTCCCAAGGGTAAGCACTTTACTTAGAAAGCAAAGATGTCAGAGTCAGTTCAGCATTCTAGCATGATAGATTTAAATGGGGCCGACTAACAAGGCCCTCTGTGGAAAAGATTTCTGGTGTTTATGTAGCTTTATAGAGGAAACCATAAAGTGGTCTTTAGAGGAAATCAGTACATATTTGCACATTAACATAATTTAATCATAGCACTCACATTATCACTTCCCCCTACCAGGGTGTGGGAAACAAGCGTTAGCAAACCAAGAAAAAAAATCTGCTTCCATTTCGAGACTAATAAGAATTGTAGAATAAAAATAATAGAATCTTAGAATTGGAGGGGACCACAAGGGCCATCTAACTAACCCCATGCCATTTAGTAACACATAACTAAAGCACTCCTGAAAGGTACCCATCCAAACTCTGTTCAAAGATCTTCAAAGATGGAGAGTCTACCATCCTCCATGGTAATCTATTCCACTGTTGAATAGCTCATACAGTAAAACAGTTATTCCCAATATTTAGGTGGAACCTCTTTTTTGTAATTTGAATCCATTGGCTCATGTTCTAGTTTCTGGAGCAGTAGAAAGCAAGCTTCCTCTATGACATAACTTCAGATATTTAAAGATAGCTATCATGTCACCTCTCAGTCTTCTCTTCTCCAACTTGAACATAGGCATCTCCCTAAGTTGTTCATCATAAGGTTAGCTTTCCAGACCTTTGATCATCATGGTCACTCTTTTTTGGACATGTTTCAGCATCTCACTGTCCTCCTTTTTTATATAATATAATTGTTATTGTCCACTTATCATCTTTTTCAATTCTTTTATCTTCTATTTGCATTCATTCTCTTACATTCCATATCTCCTATCATATAGCAATCTTATTAACATTCAACCAACAAATGAAAATATCTCTACCACATACTTTATCTCTCTTTAACTAAAAACTTTCCCAGTCAAACCTCTTCTATCTTCATACCTCTCATACATTCCCTCTTCCATCCTTCTTTCATTACTTCCCATTAAGTCGCACTTAGTATGCGACAAGGTATGCGATGTCCACAGCATTCCCTTCATCTACCAAGCTGGTAACTTTATCAAAAAAAGAGATCAGATTGGTCTGGCATGACTTGTTTCTCTGAAACCCATGTTGACTTTTTGTGATTATGGCATTGCCTTCTAAATGTTCATAGACTCTCTGTTTAATGACCTGCTCTAGAATCTTCCCTGGTATTGATGTCAGACTAACTGGACGATAATTGTTGGGATCCTCTTTTTTCCCCTTTTTGAAGATGGGAACAGCATTTGCCCTCCTCCAGTCTGCTGGGACTTCTCCTGTTCTCCAGGAGTTCTCAAAGATGATTGCCAATGGCTCTGAGATTATATTTGCCAGCTCTTTTAATACTCTTGGATGTAGTTCATCTGGTCCTGGAGATTTAAATTCATTTAGATTAAGAAGGCATTCCTGTACTACCTCTTTACTTATTTTGAGCTGGACTTCCCCTATTGTGTCCTCTGTTCCATTATCCTCAGGTTGGTCCCCCTTTTCTTTTTCTGAAAACACTGAGGCAAAGAAGGTGTTGAGTAATTCTGCCTTTTCTCTGTCCCCTGTTAGCATTTTGCCATCTTCTCCACGTAGTGGCCCTATCATTTCCTTCTTCCTCCTTTTGCTGTGGACATACAGATCAGAAAACAACCATTGTGAAAGGAAAAACAAAGAAATTGGAAGAAAAATAGGAAAAATCAATGAGAAGGTAAATCAACAGGCGGAAGAAAATTTATTAGCAGAAATGAAATAAAGAGAGCACTGCATTGAGGTAAGAGGCTTGTCGGAAAAACGAGATGAGGACTTGGTAGAAAGAATAATAGAACCACTGGCAGAATATTTAGAGAGAAATATAGAAACTTTTGAAAGAGAGGTGGACCAATATACAGGGTTAAAAATAGAATATCTATTCAGAGGAATATCTCAGGAGATATCATTATTCATTTCGTAAGAAAAAAATTAGAGATTAAATTCTCCAAAGAAATTATGAAAGTCAGTTCCAAATTGAAGGGGAGAATGTATTTTTATTAAAGGATATGCCAGGAGAAATATTAAGAAAAAGAAAGGAATATAAATTTTTAACAACACAATTAAGAAAAAGAAATATAAGATATAGATGGATTAGAACAGAAGGATTGTCATTCAGATATAAGCAGAAAAATATAATATTAAATAACCTGGATGAAGCATATGAATTTTGGAAAAAATATAAGAATGATTTTGTTGATAAAAATGAAGAGAGAAAAGATAGGGAAATGGAGGGAAAGTGGTGATAAGGTGATACAGGAATTGGAGACACATAAAGAGCAGAATGGAAAACTAGAAGAGAGAGACAGCTCAAGTAGATCAGAGTGAGTGTGAAAAAGAAAGTTTGGAAGGAGAAGAGGAAGGAGAAGAAGATTCAGTAGAGTTAGAAGAAGAAGCAGAAGAAGGAATTTAATTGAATAACTGATTAGATGATAGGAGTAACAAAAATGAATTGTTTGAAGTTTCTGTCTTGGAATATTAACAGACTCAACTTTCCACAAAAGAGAAGTAAGGTTTTCCATTATTTGAATAAACGAAAGTTGGATTCCGTTTGTTTACAGGAAACAAAAATTAAAACAAGTGATAAACATTTTATTAAGAATAAAAAGCTGGGCAAGAAATTTGTGTCCTCAACAAATAAAAAACAAAAAGGAGTAATACTATATATAAATAAAAAATTTCAGGCCAAAGAAATATTTAATGATAATGAAGGTCTTTGGGTAAGAGTAGAAGTAAAAATTGAAAAAGAGACATGTTTAGTTGTCGGGTTATATGGATCATTAGTTTAAAAACATGACTTTTATGAGGAGATGGTGATTAGAGTAAAATTGTATGAATATGATCACCTGGTAGTGATGCGAGATTTTAATGGGGTGGTGAATCCACCGTTAGATAGACAATCAGATAAAAAGATTAAGAAGGATCAAGGAAAGCTCCTGAAATCATTCTTTTAAATGATGGAAGAATTAGTACTATTGGACATCTAGAGAGTGGTGAATAAGAGAGTGAAGGATTATACATTTTACTCTAACCAATACAGATCATTTGCCAGATTGGATATGTTTCTTATATCAAAAGGACGGGCACCAATGGTAAGGAGTGTGAATATCCTCCCTAGGAGTTTATCTGACCATAATGCAATATTTTTTGCTATAGCAGGGAAAAAATTGAATATAAAGTGGAGGTTAGATGAAACATTATTAGATGATAGTAAAATAGCAAAAAGGCAAAAGAAACATTAGAATTATATTTCAAGGAAAACTGGACTGAAGAAATAGATATACAGGTGATATGGGAAGCAGGAAAAGTGGTTATGCAGGGGGGGTTTATACAACAAAGTATAATAAGGAAATGAAAAGAACAATATAAAATAAATAAAATTAATCAGTTGATTAAAAATAAACAGGAAGATCTAAGACAAAATCCATCAAACATAAAAATAAATAAGGAAATTCAGATACTACAAAAACAATTAGACATCATATTGGCAGGAGAATTGGGAAAAAACTAAGACAAAACAAACAGAAATGGTATGAACAAGCCAATAAACCAGGGAAATGGTTGGCACATTAATTAAGAGAGAAAAGGGAAAGAAATATAATAAACTGCATTAAGATAAACGATAAAGAATGTAATGATCAGGAAAACATCAAAAAGGCCTTTGTGAAATTTTATTCGCAGTTATTTATGCCCAAAGAAGTAAATGAGAGTAAGATGATGGAATTTATAAAAGATAATGTGCCTACAATTTTAACAGAAGAACAAAAAATAAAACTAGATAAATCGATAAAGATGGAAGAAATTTTAGAAGTTATTAGAAATGGGAAATTGGGCAATTCCCCGGGTCCACACCTTGATTTCGCATACTTTGATTTCAGTAAGGCCTTTGACAAGGTTCCCCATGACATTCTTGCAAACAAGCTTGTAAAATGTGGGCTAGACAAGTTAACTGTTCAGTGGATTTGTAATTGGTTGACCGGCCGAACCCAAAGGGTGCTCAGCAGTGGCTCTTCTTCCTCTTGGAAAGATGTGACCAGTGGGGTGCCACAGGGTTCTGTCCTGGGCCCAGTGTTATTCAACATCTTTATCAATGACTTGGATGAGGGAATTAGAGGCATACTTATCAAATTTGCAGATGACACCAAATTAGGAGGAGTAGCTAATACCCTAGAGGACAGGATCAAAATTCAGAATGACCTGGATAGACTGGAGAGCTGGGCCAAAGCTAACAAAATGAAATTCAATACGGAGAAATGTAAAGTACTGCATTTAGGGCAGAAAAATGAAATGCATAAATATAGGATGGGAGAGACCTGGCTGAATGAGACTGCATGCGAAAGGGATCTAGGAGTCCTAGCAGACCACAAGTTGAACATGAGCCAACAGTGTGATGCAGCAGCTAAAAATGCCAATGCAATTTTGGGCTGCATCAATAGAAGTATAGTGTCCAGATCAAGGGAAGTAATAGTGCTGCTCTATTCTGCCTTGGTCAGACCTCACCTAGAATACTGTGTCCAGTTCTGGGCACCACAATTCAAAAAGGATATTGACAAATTGGAGCGTGTCCAAAGAAGGCCGACTAAAATGGTGAAAGGTCTGGAAACGATTCCTTATGAGGAGAGACTTAGGGAGCTGAATATGTTTAGCCTGGAAAAAAGGCAGTTAAGAGGCGATATGATAGCCCTGTTTAAGTATTTGAAGGGGTGTCACGCTGAGGATGGAGCAGGCTTGTTTTCTGCTGCTCCAGAGACTGGAACACGGAGCAATGGGTGCAAGCTCCAGGAACAGAGATTCCACCTCAACATTAGGAGGACCTTTTTGACAGTCAGAGCTGTTTGGCAGTGGAACACACTCCCTCGGAGCGTGGTGGGGTCTCCTTCCTTGAAGGTCTTTAAACAGAGGCTGGATTGCCATCTATTGGGGATGCTTTGATCAAGATTTCCTGCGTGGCATGGGGGTTGGACTGGATGGCCCTCATGGTCTCTTCCAACTCTACAGTTCTATGATTCTATGATTCTATGATTCTATGTTTTCTCCACCTGGTTTGACACATCCTCTAAATTCTTTTTCAGCTCTCTAACTTCTATTCTGATTTCTTGTTTTATTTCTGTCCTCAAATCCCTCATTTCCTTTCTAAGATCCTTCACTCCGTCCTGTAGATCCTGTCCAATTTTCCTAATCTCATCCAGTAAAATTGATTGGTCTAGAGCCTAGTTGGCATCTCTAACGAAGGTCTTCTAACTAATTGTAATTTTACGTGTTCTGTCTTTTGTTTTGTTGTTCTAGGCATTTTTCCTCTTATCTGTTCTCTTTTCCTCCTTTTCTTTATCCCTCCCCTTCACCTTTATTCTTCTTTTTATTGTCCTATTCTTTATACTTTCTTTCCTTATCTGCTTATTTTCTACCTCCTTTTTATATGTCTATTAAATTGCTCAATCCTTGTTATTTCCCCTGAAATACATTTCCAATAAGTGTCTAATATATATTTGATCAGCAGTCTGGACAATACACCCGCAGTTCCTTTATATTATCAAAACTACAAATCAACAAATCTACAAATACTTGCTATTAAATGGGAAAAGGAAAGAGAGCAAGAAAGAAAAAAAGAACATATATATCTATATCTATATCTATCTATTACTTACTTATTTCCAAAGCTAGTTGTGCTACCCAGATATCCAGAATTATTTGCTATCATTTGCTATCCATTATCTCCCACAAATTATTTTCCATTTTTCCTTTCTCCCCTCTTCCCTCTCTCCCACTTCTCCAAATTACTTCACTCCATACACACAATAACTATCACATTGTCTCACCGCCAAATTAAGTTCTTACTTTCTTGTCAATCAGATCCCAATATAGTTTGTATGTATTTTCCTAAATACAACTTTGTCTCTTATATTCAACAGTATTTTCACAGTCTATACTCTAATTTCTTCATCTATGTTCTTTTACTTTACAGTCCTTTACATCTTTTCCTTTCTTTCCTTTCTTTTCCAGTTCTTCTTCCAATGCTTCCAATGCTACACAACACTTTTGCCCTTCTCAGACTCCTGGCATAGACTTCAGTCTGCCCCTTCTTTTCCCAACCGCTTCCTGTCACTCCGGCCCCTCCTTCCTTTCAGCTTCCAAATGGCTGCCTTAAAGCTGTCTTGTCTGTAAGTCCCGTTTATCTTTACACATTCCACTTTCCCCCTTCTTTAAATCATTCAAGTTGTTATAATTATAGTTACTTCACACTTACTCAAACTGGTTTTCTCTGCTTTATATCTGCTCTTTTATCCACTTTTCTCCAGCTTATATTTGGTCTCCCATTCATTCCATTTTTCGCTTTGAATTGCTTTAAATTGCCATGCTATTTCTTCAGGGTTTCCAGGGTTTTCTTAACAATCCAACTATAAGTATGTTTCTTATTTTAATAACAGTCCAAGCTTCATCAACCTGTTTAATTCAATATCGTAAATATATTTTGAAGGGTACTTTCAATGATGGTTCTTAATTCTTTTTAAAATTGGCTGCAAAGCTTGTGCCATAAAATGGCTGCGTTAACATGGAAATGGCTGCTCCCGGCTCCCTCAGGTTTCTCGCACTCTTCGTTGAAATAAATACCTTATTTCTCTGGGTGTAGAGCCTGGAATGAGCCTATCTGAGCCCCTTTGTCCCCCTCGCTCCTCAAGGGGTATTTTGTCCATTTTCATTGACTTTTTCCATGTTTTGCGAGGATCCTTCATTGAGCTATTCGGAGCTACTTGGAAAGCCTCTCCACCTCACCATTTGCTTATCCAGAAGGCCTCAATATCCTCCTTGAACCGTGGTGCCCAGGATTAGACCCAGTATTCCAGCTGAGGCTGACCAAAGTAGAATAGAATGGTACTACTAATTCCCTCAACCTGGCTGTATCCTATTGATACAGCCCAGAATTTCATTGGCCTTTTTTGGCCACTGCATCAAACCACTGACTCGTGTTCAATTTGTGTTCTACTAGGACACCCTTTCATAGAATCATAGAATCATAGAATCATAGAATCATAGAATTGCAGAGTTGGAAGAGACCACGAGGGCCATCCAGTCCAACCCCCCTGCCACTCAGGAAATCTTGATCAAAGCATCCCCGACAGATGGCCATCCAGCCTCTGTTTAAAGACCTCCAAGGAAGGAGACCCCACCATGCTCCGAGGGAGTGTGTTCCACTGCCGAACAGCTCTTACTGTCAAAAAGTTCCTCCTAATGTTGAGGTGGAATCTCTGTTCCTGGAGCTTGCACCCATTGCTCCGTGTTCCAGTCTCTGGAGCAGCAGAAAACAAGCCTGCTCCCTCCTCAGCGTGACATCCCCTCAAATACTTAAACAGGGCTATCATATCGCCTCTTAACTGTCTTTTTTCCAGGCTAAACATACCCAGCTCCCTAAGTCTCTCCTCATAAGGCATCGTTTCCAGACCTTTCACCATTTTAGTTGCCCTTCTCTGGACACGCTCCAATTTGTCAATATCCTTTCTGAATTGTGGTGCCCAGAACTGGACACAGTATTCTAAATGAGGTCTGACCAAGGCAGAATAGAGTGGCACTATTACTTCCCTTGATCTAGACACAATACTTCTATTGATACAGCCCAAAATTGCATTGGCCTTTTTAGCTGCCGCATCACACTGTTGGCTCATGTTCAACTTAGATCCCTTTCGCACGTAGTCTCATTCAGCCAGGTCTCTCCCATCCTATATTTATGCATTTCATTTTTCCGCCCTAAATGCAGTACTTTACATTTCTCCGTATTGAATTTCATTTTGTTAGCTTTGGCCCAGCTCTCCAGTCTATCCAGGTCATTCTGAATTTTGATCCTGTCCTCTACATGAGGAGGAACTTTTTGACAGTAAGAGCTGTTCGGCAGTGGAACACACTCCCTCGGAGCGTGGTGGGGTCTTCTTCCTTGGAGGTCTTTAAACAGAGGCTGGATGGCCATCTGTCGGGGATGCTTTGATCAAGATATCCTGCGTGGCAGGGGGTTTGGACTGGATGGCCCTCGTGGTCTCTTCCAACTCTGCAATTCTATGATTCTATGATTCTAGGGTATTAGCTACTCCTCCCAATTTGGTGTCATCTGCAAATTTGATAAGTATGCCCCTAATTCCCTCATCTAAGTCATTGATAAAGATGTTGAATAGCACTGGGCCCAGGACAGAATCCTGTGGCACCCCACTGGTCACATCTTTCCAAGATGAAGAGGAGCCACTCCTGAGCACCCTTTGGGTTCGGCCGGTCAACCAATTACAAATCCATTGAACAGTTAACTTGTCTAGCCCACATTTTACAAGCTTGTTTGCAAGAATGTCATGGGGAACCTTGTCAAATGCCTTACTGAAATCAAGGTATGCACACACTTCTTTCAAGCTAGGTGTCATCCATACTATATCTGTGCATTTCATTTTCCCTGCCTAGATTGTCATATGTCTGCTTCTTAAGTTAGTGGACAGTAGCTTCAGGGTTAAACAGTAAGCTTTATTGCTGCAGAAAAAAAAACTAAACAGTCAGGACTACAAAATCTGGTTCAAAAGTTTTGTTTGATCATTTGTTTGGGGATGGGATCTTTAGTTTTTTTTCTGTGGCAATGAAGCTTACTGTTTAACCCTGAAGCTACTGTCCACTGTCTCTGAAGAAGCAGACACATGACATAGATTTAGTACCTTCCATTTACCCCAGTTGAAATTCATTTTGTTAATTTTGGTCCAGCTCACCAATTGGTCCAGGTCATTTTGAATTCTTATCCTGTCCTCTGGGGTGTTAGCTACTTTGCCCAACCCCCACAATTTGGTGTCATCTGTATTTTGATAAGCAGTCTTCTGTTCCATCATCTGCATCATTTATAAAGATGTTAAACAGCACTGAGCCCAGGACAGATCCCTGAAGCAACCCACTAGTCACTTTTCTCCAGGATGAAGAGCAACATGACCTGTTCCTGCCATTTTCAGTGTTCTCTTGTAAACTTGCTGTTAATTGTGTTTTTGTTTATTTGTGCTTGTTAACAAGTGTTCTGTGACAAGTATGAAGGGGAGTATAATGGTTGCTACTGGGAATGTGGAGATAAGCAGAATCAGCTTGGGAAAAATGGGATGGACATTGTATGAGAGGAGGAGGTCAGGGGATGATGGATAACCAATAGTATTTTTTTTTGTTTCTTTTTATTAAAATTTTACACATATAAAATAACATCACATCACATTGCTACACATTACTTTCATACAGCTCTCCACTCTTTAACAAACATCCCTTCCCACATCCTTCTACCATACGCTCATTCACACCGATTGACCTCCTATCTGATCTTCACATGGTTATTACTGTTATGCCTTTGTTATCTTATTTATTGATTTTTTACTAAACTTCTATTCCTAATATATTTGTGATTTCTCCACAGTGATCTCAATTTCTGTTTTCCTTTCTGAATAAAAATGTCATGCCAATATGTATCTACTTATTCCCCCTATATGTAATAAAGTACATATGCCTTTCACCTATGCTGACATCATGTATTTATTAGAATTATTTGAACTGTATATATTTAAACTGTGTACATATATGTATATATGTATATGTATATTTATATATACATCACTTAATTAGGAACTGTTACAAGATTTCCCCATGATTTCATACGAAATTCCACAAAGTTGCTCCAACCTTCCCTATGCTTCTCCATTGTCTTACCTTTTAGGAGCATCGTTAGTGAATCTGTTCCAACTAATTCATATCTCTTAAGCAACCATTGATCTACTGATGGTATTCCATTGTCCTTCCATTTGGACGTGTATATAATTCGTGCCGCTGTACCATATAAAAAAAAAAATCTCATTTTCTTGGCTTAATTTTTCCCCATGCAATCCTAATAGGTAAATTTCCGGTTGCATCCTCAAATTGCAACCCAGCACTTGATTGATGGCCTTCTGAACTTGTTTCCAATAGCTCTGTGCTTTCTCACAACTCCACCATAAGTGAAAAAAAGTGCCCGGATTGTGTCCACATTTCCAACATTTGTTTTTTTATATTTTTGTACATTTTAGACAGTTTCTCTGGTGAGAGATACCACCTGAAGAACATCTTGTAACAGTTTTCTCAAACACTTTGACATAATGTTAGTTTCATGTTGGTTGTCCACAATTTTTCCCACTCATTTAACTTTATTTCATGACCAATAGTCTGTGCCCATTTTACCATACATCCCTTTATAACTTCCTCTTCCGAATTCCACTCTAATAGTTGTTGGTAAAGCCTAGTTATTAAATTCTTGTTTCCTGGTTGGATTATTTTTTTCCCATAATGATTTTGTTAATTCTATTACCTTCAGTTTTTGATCCATTTTGTATCTCTCTTTGATTTGTCTATATAAATACCAGTGAATTGGTATCCCTTCTTTCTCCAACTCTTCCTGTGTCTTCATCAGTTGCTGACCATCTTTTATCACAATTAGATCCCTATATGTAATCCATTTTCTGGCTGTTATTTTTTCTTTACTGAAAAGAGCTTCATGTACCGACAGCCATGATGGTAGTTTGGGGGAGAATCTTGGTCTGTATTCCTTCCATACTTTTTTCAAAGAGTTTCTAATATAAGATGATGGTTGAAATCTTTATTGACTGTCTCTTTATTATAAAACAAATAAGCATGCCAACCATAACGAATGTCAGAACCTTCTAATTTTAATAGTTTGTCATCATTTAATGTTGTCCAGTCCTTGAGCCATGATAAACAACAAGCCTCACAATATATTTTTAAATTCAGCACATCCAGTCCCCCTCTTCTCCTTGACTCTTGTATTACTTTCATTTTTACTCTAGGCTTCTTTCCTGCCCAAATGAATTTTGATACATCTTGTTGCCATTCTTTAAAAATCCCTTCTTTGTGGATGATTAGAATTGTTTGAAATAGGAATAGTAGCTTGGATAAAACATTCATTTTGATAGCCACAGTCTTTCCTAACCAAGATAGTTTTAGTTTTTGCCAATTGTTTAAATCTTTTTTTTATTTCTGACCAAGCTTTTTTATCATTGTTTTTGAATAGATCTGTATTTTTATTGGTAATGTTGATGCTCAAGTACCATGCTTTTTTTTTACTATTTTAAAATTTGACTTTTGCATGATCTCATTTTCCTCTTTCTGTGTCATATTTTTCGTTATTATTACCGTTTTATCTTTGTTAACTTTCAATCCTGTTAGTTTTTCGAAATCGTTTTGTATCTTTATTAATGTCTCTATATCTTCTACCGGGTTGCCTAGAGAGATTAGTATGTCATCGGTGTACATTTTTATTTTAAAGTTGCGCTTTCCTATTCTAATACCATCTATCTTCCCCTCTTCTCTGATTTTTCCCCGGAGAATTTCCATGATTAAAATGAATAACAACGGAGATAGGGGGCATCCCTGCCTTGTTCCCTTCTGGATTTGTATTTATTTTGTTTTTTCTCCATTTATGATGAGTTTTGCTGATTGTTTACTGTATATTGCTTGAATCTATCTTATGAAATTTTCTCCTGCTTTAATTTTTTGTAAAGTCTCTATCATAATCTTCCAATTAACGTCAAATGTTTTCTTGATATCTAAGAATATTAAGGCCAGTTTTCTCTTGTTATACACTTCATGATGTTCTATCAAATTTACCACCTGACGGATCTTATCCTTTATCTATCTCCCTGGTAAAAAAAAAACCTTTGGTCTTTGTGGATCCAACCGGCTAATATATTTTTCAGTCTGTGTGCCAATATTGAAATGAAAATTTTATAATCTGTATTAAGAAGTGAAATCGGGCGGTAATTTTTTGGGACTTGCGGGTCACGACCTTCTTTTTGTATTAAGATTATATTAGCCTCTCTCCAAGAGTCTGGAAATGAACCATCCTTACTCTTTTCCATAGTTTTTTTTTTTTTTGAGGGGAGATATCACCTGTTCTACAAATACTTGATAATACTTGGTCGTAAATCCGTCCGGACCCAGAGCTTTCCCCCCCTTTTAGTCTTTTTATTGCTTCAAATATTTCAGTCTGGGTTATTGGACTGTTTAAATTTTTTCTTTGTTCTTCTGTAAATTCTTTTAGTGTATGATTCTTTAAAAAACTTGCTATATTCCCTTCTTGTCTTCCAGTTTTAATTTTTCCCTGATCTGTATAGATTGTTGATCCTTCTTTAACTTTACTTATATATATTTTTTCTTTGGCTTTCCTCAATTTTATTGCCAGCCACCTGCTTGGTTTGTTTGCATTTTCAAATTGTAGTTGTTTTAAATATTGAAGCTTTTTTCCTAATTCTTCCGCTGTCTCTAGATCTATTTGATGTTGCAGAATTTTAATCTCCTTTAAAGTTTTTGTGTTTTGGGGATCATCTTGAAGAATTTTCTCTTTCTCTCTTATACATCCTTTAATCTTTGCTATTCTTTCTCGTTTTTTCTTATTTAATTCAGAACTTTGTTGTATAAAAAATCCCCTCATCACCGCCTTTGAAGCTTTCCATATTGTAACTATGTCATTTTGTTCTTCTGAATTTTCTTCGAAGTACCAAATTAGGGTTTGCCTTGCTTTTTGGATTATGTCTTCTCTTTGGAGTAGATTATCCTGTAATCTCCAGTTAAATTCTTTTTCCCCCATCCTTTAATTCCATTATTACAGGGTTATGATCCGACCAAACCCAGGGAAGGATTTCAATTTTTGGTATTAGACTGCATAGGTTCTTAGAAACCATAAAAAAAGGGAAAGGGAGTTATGACATTCTGAGAAGAACATATAATCACTTGTATTACTATACATGTGTCTCCATGCATCTATTAATTCTAAATTATTACTCAAGTTTTCAAATGATTTCGGAAGTTTTCCTTGATTCAATTTTATGTTCTTTGCAGATTTCCTATCTATAGATGGGGTGATAACCCCATTCCAGTCCCCAAGCATTATTAACCCATCATAAATTTTGGATGAAATTGTCAACAATAGATTTTCATAAAATAAGTTTTTGTTTTCATTCGGGGCATAGAGTCCTACTATTAATGTTTTCTTGTTATGGATATTGATCTCCAGTCCAATATAATGACCATTTTGGTCATTAAACACTTCTGCATGTAATTTATTGTTTATATAGATTACTATTCTTTTCTTTTTCTTGTCGCTTGAGAATATGAATTCTTTACCTAGTTTTTTATTTTGTAAAATCTTATAATCCTCCTTTTTAATATGTGTTTCCTGTAAACAAATTATGTCCCTTTTTTTTTCTCTAGTGTATGGAAGATTTTTTTTCCTTTTTCCAGGCGAATTTAGACCTTTAATGTTCCATATCATAAATTTAAATGGCATACGTTCTCCTTTTATCTTTCTACTCCTCGTCAATCGTTTAGCAGATTAAGCTTCTGTTTCTTCTTCTTCTTCGCCTGCTTCTCTTTCCTCTTCTCCTTCTTCTGGATCTTCTAATTCGTCCTCTTCCAAGTGTTCTTCCTCTTCTTTTCTATCTTTCACTTGGGTTTGTAGCTTTTTCTCTTCTTCTCCTGTTGCTTCTTCTGTTCTCTGTGTGTTTGGTGTCTTTTTGAAATCTCTCTTGTATTTTTCCAAAAATTCCTCTGCTTTTTTAATTGTGTCTATCTTGAACAATTTTTGCCTGTAGCGAAAGGAGATACCCTCTAATTTTTCCCATCTATAAAGGATTCCACTCTGTCGTAATTGTAATGTTAGGTTGGTATAACCCTTCCTTTTTTTTAATAGTCTCACTGGGATGTCTTTATAAATCGTGATGTCGCTTCCTTCTATTTGGAACGTATGGTCATAATTTTGTTGCAACACTGAATCTCTTGTTTTCTTCTGCACGAAATACACTACTATGTCTCTGGGTAAATTTCTTTGCTTCGCTATTTTGGATGATATTCGATAGATTTTATCTATTTCCTATTCAAATTGAGATTTTGAATTTCCCCACAAAATTTAGCTAGTTTTGGAATCAGAAATTTGTATAAATCTTCAATTTTTTTGTTCTTTGATCCCTCTAATTTTATACAATTTCCCCTCCATCTCAATTCCTGTAGGGCCCGTTCATCCAGCTCTTGTACCTTTGATTCTTCCAGTGCAGTTGTTCTGTATTCTAGTTTTTCTGTCTTTGTTTCTATCTGTCATTTTTTCCTTGATTATTTTTGAATTTTCTGTAATTTTTTCAATTGAACCCTTTATACCTTTATGTTCTTTTTCCTTGTCTTGCCGTAGTTCAATTTTCATCTCCTTAATTTCTGACCTTAGCAATTTCAGTTCTTCCAGTATTGGGGATAAGTACAGGTCTGATGATCTTCTCATAGTTTGTATTGTTGATTGTGTTGTAGTCCGTTTTGCTGTCATTGCAAACAGTTTTCTGCTCTTAATTAAGTTTAAGAATTTTATTTTTATTTACTATAATATCTATTATCTTATTGTTCTGCCACTGTTACTTACCTTCTCTATCTCTTTTTGTTTTTTTGCTCTCCTCTTACTATTGTGTTTTTGCAACAATCTCCTAATATAAATTCTTGTTAATTTTTCAACTACCCCAATTATTTCTCCCCTTTTGCTTTTTTTCCTTCTTTTTTTTACCTTCCCCCACAAAATTAATAAAACCTTCCAAATTCTTTTTCCAATTCTATTATCTTACTTTCCAAAACCAGATATTTTTATCACTGGGAGATAATTTAGGGGAAGCAATGTTTGATAATTATTTCACCACATAGACTAAGTTCAGCGACAGTGAGTTTACCCCCTTTGTATAAAATGTTTTTATCACAATCCTTCAATACTAGTTATAAAAATCCAAAACTAACTCCATCTATCCCTCTGCTGCTTCTCCTATTTTTCCTTATTATTCCCCCCTCTTTTTTCACTCTCTCTCTCTCCCTCTTTTTCTCACCCCTTCTATTTCTTTTCCGCGTCTGTTCTCTGAGTCAGATCATCCCTCTTCCTCTTCCTTTCGTTTCTCTGTCCTCTGTCCTTACTTCCACACCCCTTCAACACTTACTTTAACCTTCTAACAGATTCTTACTGTACCCCTGTCTTCTATGGATCAATCAAGTCTTCCTCCTCTTATCCTTACCCACTCTTATCTCAACTTGAATCCCACTCCTTGCTGCTAAATGCCTTCCTCTACTGTTTCTTCACAACCAGTGCTTTCAATAATTTTCTCTCCTCTCCCCCTCACTTCGCTTCAATCCACTCCCCTCCTCACAAATTTAGCTCTCCTTTTATCCCCCTTTATATTACCTATCTCTCTATTCAACCCGAGTTAATTGCTTCTTCTGTGTTAATTCAATCCGGCTCCTTTCTCACCTCCTCCTCTTCTATTGGCAACCACCATTTCTGTGCTCCTTAGTTCCTTGTCTTTGTGTCTTCCCCTTATTTGGTACTTTAGTTGTTGATTCTTATGTAATTATTTATTTGTTTTTACCAACCATCACCCAAAGCACCAGCTTCTTTAACCCTTGCCTCTACTGCGTCAGCAATTCTACCTTTTTCCCCCGTGAGCTCCCATCAACCTGTCAAGCCCCAACTACTTATCCTCCCCCTCCCTCTACTGTCAATCTTCGATTCCTTCTACCCCCAGAGTTCCGACTGCAGTTAAAGTTACAAATTAAATATTTCAAACTTCACTCCCCTTAGTTTTAAACCCCCCCTTTTTTTCTTCCCCCCTTTTTTTGGTTTGGTTATTTCTGCTAACTCCCGACCCTTCAAACCCCACTCCTTAAACCCCGTTTGGATACTTTGTTTCCCCTCTGCTATATCGCTTCTATGTTCCCCCTGGTTTTCACCCCTCCTCTTCCCTTAAATCCCAGTGTTATTGCTGTTGTTACAGGGAGGTGAAACAAAGTAGGAAAATGAAATAATAATTAAAAAGAAAAAGGAGACTGCAAAACTCCAAACACCAATCGAAGAAGACGCTTTGCCTTTTGTCCTTACTGGCACTTTGTTGCTTATTATTACTTGTTACTGCAGTCTATATGTTCTGTTCTTTTCTTCTTTCTTCTTTCACTTTTCCAGATTTTCAAATGTACAGTCTAAGTTAAACAGTTGCCATCTTAGCTGGTCTGTCCTCCTGTCGTCTTGTCACCGCTCCCTCTACTTCTTCGTTCTTTGTTCTCCTCTGGTGCACTCCTCTTTACTCTTATAGTCAATCAATGCAATCTAGCATTATTACTGTATAAATGTTCTGTATTCTGTATCAGTCCAGGAGAGCAAGGGAAAGGGATAATTTGCCACTGTTCTAGCTCCCTCTTTTTTATATAATCCACGTGTTACACTCCCATAAGGGTCATTTACACGGGCAAATATTCCTCTAAATATACTGCTAAGATAGCTCATAGGTCACACGGATCGCAGCACAGCATTGCCTCATTCAGAAGGGGGGAGGTAAAACACCCAAATATAGCATGCTAGGGGATGTCACTACTTTTGCAGGTATATTTGCAATGTAGCACTTTATTGGCAGTGTAAACTACCATTCTGCTAAGGGTTGCAGCAGATCTGTATTGTGATTGGTTGCTCTGATGCAATGGGTGTGCTTAAAAGAGGGGTACTGAGTTCAGTAGCGTTCAGGAAACTTTGAAAAATTATCTCTGCTATTTTGCAAGTCTGCCAAGAAAAAGGATTCCTAAGACCTTTCAGTCATAAAGTTCCCATCTGTCAGCTCTGCTTGGGGGAGGGAGAGAGAGTGAGAGAGAGCGAGAGAGAGAGCGAGAGAGGGGGGGAGGGAGGGGGACCAGGGAGGGAGAGTCAAAAATCCTCTGGTATTTTGCAAGTCTGTGAACCCTGACTAAACAAATTGTGCTGAAAAAACTTGTGATAGGTTCACCTTAGGATCCTCGGCATGGCAGCAATGCCTTTCAGCAGAGAGATTGCTGACCCTCTGCTTCGGGCAGTGACTGAGTTCATTTACAGGCAGATTTAGAGAGAGACAGAGACAGAGCCACTTCTTTGATCTTCCCCCTGCTATTTTGGCAGTCTGTGAGTCTTTCTTTAGCTCAAAAATGCAGGGCTTCAAAGGAAGATCTATGCCCTTCTCCATAAAGCCTGCCTCTGCTTGGGAGGCCACCACACACACACACACACTTTTTCAAGTCTGAATGAAAAAGCGGCATAATTAGAAAAAAAAACCTGACTGGCACAGATGCGGAAAAGAATTAAAGCGCAAGTTTCCACAATAAAGCCCTAAATGGCTTGGGTCCAACTTATCTCTGGAACCGCCTCCTCCCATACAATCCTCCCCGCGCACTCTGGTCCTCTGGGAGGAATTTGCTTCAGCCACAAAAATCTAGGCTGTCTGCAACCTCCCAGAGGGCCTTTTCGGTAATCGCCCCCAAATTGTGGAATGACCTGCCGAACGAGATCCATCAGATAACAAGCCTGAGTTGCTTTAAAAAAGCACTAAAGACGGATCTCTTTTGGCAGGCCTTTCCTAATTAGATCCCGGCCTCAGGGGATCCTGGCTTCTTTTAGTCCGCTGGCCATTTATCGTATTTTATTGTATTTATTGTTTTTAAATGTGATTTTAGATCAGTTGGTTTTAATTTATAATTGTTTAATTTTTTTTATGGGGGAGGGTGGGGGTGGGGGGTGTTTGGGGATTTTATCTGTATTGTATTTTAATTTTTGTAAGCTGCCCCAATTGTTTTAACAGAGGGGCGGGGTATAAATAAATATTATTATTATTATTATTATTAATCTGCTGTTTAAACCAGCCCATAGAGAAGAAATCTTCTAACCCTCAGTCATCCACTTTCAACCACTTATGTACTCCATGCATAACAATAATATCTTCATCTCCAGTCCAAATTCATGCCTCTTTTCTTTTAATTTCACCAAAAAGTTAATTAGCTCTGTTCCTTTGTAAATTTTAACTGTCCTTCAGAAGTGACACCGTCTGTAAAGAATCCCAACAACAATTTATGCCTTAGGAACTACACTTATCAGAAAGTTTGTGCTCAGGTGAAAAGATCAGACCACAACAACATTAAACATCTGTTACCTACAGTTAAGTCTTTAAAATTGGTGGCGGCGCTTGTGCTGAAAAAATGGCTGCAGACACGCGGCAGCGGTATGCTCCAACCCGCTCTGCTCTTCTTCTCCCCTAGCCTGATCAACAGTCAGAATCAGACCCTCAGGGTGAGTTTCAGGCAGGAATTGGGTCTTTGAGAGCCCATCCGATCTCTCCTTTACCAGGAGAGAGAATTTGCCTTTCAGCTGTCAAAAGCTGGCAATCTGCCTCATGTTGCTGGAAACTTTCACTGAGAGCATCTCAGTGAAAGTCTGATCGTGACACCATAGCCAACCGGAAGTTGATAACCAATAGTATTGATGCCTGCCAGTTTTCATAAATTGCAATATGCTTTTAGTATACTGTCTGCCCTCTAAGTGTCAATTCTGAGCAACAACTTTGTATGATATGCTTTCTGGATTCCTGTGCCAATAAAGTTTTCTGTTTAACTCTGAAACTGCTGGTCACTGCATCTGGGAATGCAAGTACATGACATCTGAGTAATCTTTGGGTTTGGTCTGTCAACCAATTACAGATCCACCTAACTGTAACACTGTCTAGCCCACACTTCACCAACTTGCCTGAAAGAATATTATTGGGAACCTTGTCAAAAAGCCTTACTGAAATCAAGATACATTATATTCTCAGCATTCCCCTGATCTACCATGTTTGTAACTTTATCAAGAGATAGAGATAGAAAGGAGATAGCTTGACATGACTTGTGCAGTACATGTAAGGTACTGCACTTAGGGTGAAAAAATGAAATGCATAGATATAGGATGGGGGAGACCTGGCTGAATGAGACTACATGCGAAAGGGATCTAGGAGTCCTAGTAGACCACACGTTGAACATGAGTCTCCAATCATGAGACTCATCCTACCAGGTTTCAGTGATGCCTTTTAAATCATGTTTGCCTTCCTGTGTTAATAAGTCAAGTTCATCTTATTTATTTCACATGCTCTGTGCATTAGTGTAGACATCTCAGATCATGGGTCATTTTCTTTACTTGATTCCTTGTTATTGTTTTGCCCACTGTTGGGCTCTTCAAATATTTCACAATTCCCCCTGTACCACTGAGGCTATTGTCCCCAGTATTTGATGTCTCCTTGTTTTCTGGAATATTCTCTCTCTCTGCCATGTTGTCGTAATGGTCCACCCAAGGATTTCTGCTGCCTGAAGTCCAGGGTTGGCCCTTACTCCTATCCCAAACTCAGGGATTCCTCTTCGCTGCCACCAGCTGTTGACTTAAAAAACGAGGGGTTTCTTTCCTTGTCCAGTGCAACGGGAAGCTAGACCAGTTATGAGAATAAGAATACCCCTCTTCTCTAATCTAAAGAAGGTTCTTGATAGCTGACCAAAAGCAGGTGATTTTGAGGCAAGGTTAGGAAATAACAGAAGCTTTTATTTCAGTCTTAGGATCTATGTCACTTGAGAAGGTAAAACATTCCCAGGTTCAGCTTAAGGATTATACATATGCATTGATTCAGAGCACTTACAAATAAACATAAAATCTAATGCAATCTAACTACACATTCCCTAACTACTACATGCAGATTAACTTACAGTCTCTGTAGATGGGATTCAGAGTCTTTTTGGATCCTTTTGGAGGCCTCTGGATAAGGTTGGCTTTTGGGGGGTATTTCATGGTTGTGTAATCCATCTGGCCCCAGAGCTAGGCCATGGGGTCAGAGTCCATCTTAGCTAGCTCCATCTAGCTGGCCATGTGCTCAGCCAGTCTGACTCAGAACAAAGGAAGGATAAAGAACGTTTTAAAGTCCTTTTTGTTGATTCCTGATTGGCTCTGCCAGTGCCCAATCAGAGTAGCTATCCTAATCAAGTGATGTGACATCATGTTTATTTAATGAGGTTCTCGCACCCACTTCCAATTTCCAAATAAGGAGTGGAATTTTCCAATACTGATCCTGTGAGTTGTGAAGGTGAGTTCTCATGATGGCCGAGCAAGCCATCATGACACGCCTCCCAAATCTCAGATGGTCTGGATGCTGAAAGAAGGACCAGACTGGCTGGGATTTCCACGTGTTAGCTGAAAGAAAAGGGGGAAAAAAGGTTAACACGTAAGCACAACAACAATACAGTGAAATCATAGGCATAGACTGTACATAACCGCACCCCTCCCTACCCTCCCACCAGTCCCTTGCATGAGAGAGAGTAAGCCACTGTGTTGGAGGAGCTGGCAACATGTTGGATATCAAAGTCAAAGTCCTGTAGGGATAAATTCCACCGGATCAACTTCTTGTTAGCACCTTGTACAGTGTGGAGCCAACGGAGAGCAGCATGATCCATCTGTAGAGTGAAGCGTCAGCCCCAGACGTACGGCCTCAACTTCTCCAGCACATAGACAATGGCGTAACACTCTCTCTGGGATAAACTGATTGGATTCTCTAATGTTCAGCTTCTTACTGAGGTACAGGATGGGATGCAAGACACCCTCCGGACCTTCCTGCATCAACACTGCCCCAACTCCTCTGTCTGAAGCATCCGTAGCCACGATGATTGGTTTGTCAAAGTCTGGTGCCATCAGGACCGGGTCAAACATGAGAACCTGCTTGAGGAGGTTGAAAGCTGCATGGCAATCCGCTGTCCACTTTACCTTGGTCAGCTTCTTGGTTCCCATCAAATCCGTCAGTGGAGCAGCCACCTGGCTGTAGTGATGGACGAACCTGCGATAATAACCCGCAAGACCGAGGAAGGACTGAACTTGCTTCCTGGTGCGCGGAATGGGCCATGTCTGGATAGCTTCCACTTTCGTTTGCAATGGCATGATCGTCCCCTGGCCCAATTCATGGCCAAGGTAACTCACCCTGTCCAACGCAAACTGGCATTTCTTGGCCTTGACAGTCAGACCCGCATCTAGGATCTGCTGAAAGATGGTCTCCAGGTGATGGAAGTGATCATTCCAGGAATTGGAGAAGATAGCGATGTCATCTAAGTAGGCAACAGCAAAGTCACCACAACTGCGCAGCAAAGAGTCCACCAGTCTCTGGAATGTGGCAGGTGCGTTGTGAAGCCCAAAGGGAAGAACGTTGAATTTGAACAGGCCCATATGAGTTATGAACTCCATTCGGTGCTTAGATTCTTCGGCCAGAGCCACTTGCCAATAGCCCTTGGTCAGATCCAGAGTAGACAGATACTTTGCACATCCCAGTTTCTCCAAGAGTTCATCCACCCTCAGCATGGGGTAGTGTTTGGGGGTGGTTACTGAATTCAACTTCCAGTAGTCCACACAGAAACGTATATCATTTGTTCCTTTCTTAGGGACAATGACTACTGGGGAAGCCCAAGAGCTTTTGGATGGCCAAATAATGTTCATATCCAGCATCTCCTTCACCTCTTTCTTAATCGCCAGCTTCCCCGTGGGCAATACACACCGAGGCTGTTCCACAGATGGCTTGGAATCGTCAGCAGCCACCACATGTTGAGGGGTAGTAGTGAGACCTAGAATCGGGGAGAAAAGTGATGTAAACTTGGCAGTCAGCTAGTTGAACTGGTGTCGTTGCTGTTGGGCAAGTTTGGACGAAGTCGTCACATCTTCCAACTTCCGCCATCCACACCATTATAAAATGCCCCATCCGGCCATTCTTTGTCTCCCTGCTCTTCAGGCATTGGGAGAGTCATGAGGTACCTGGTGGCGCAGTGGTTAAATGCCAGTACTGCAAGTCACCATGTTGCAAGTTCAATTCCAGCGGGCTCCAAGGTTCACTCAGCCTTCCATCCTTTCGTAGGTCGGTAAAATGAGTATCCAGCTTGTGGGGGCAATTAGCGAACACACATTGGAAACTGCTTAATGCAGTGTAGATGTGTAAATTGCTGTTGCTTAAAATAATTTGTAAGCTGCTCTGATAGTCTTCTGGCTGAAGAGCGGGGTATAAATAAATAAATAAAATAAATAAATAAATAAATAAAGTACCTGGGCCTCCCATGGAATGGCTTCAGACAGTTCACATGGTATATCATCAGCGTGGATCCAGCATCCGGAAACTGGATACCGTAATTCACAGTCCCGAGATGCTCTATGACTGTGGCAGGGCCGTCCCACGCTGTCTCCAGCTTGTTGGACCAATCGCTTTGAGGAACAAAACTTGATCCCCTGGTACAAAACAGCGTTCCCTGGCATGCTGATCGTACCAAGTTTTCTGCCATTGCTGAGCCAGTTGGAGCGTCTCATTTGCAGTCATCCAAGCATCCCTGAGCAACTCCTGCAGCTTGGTAACAAAGTCAACCACATTTGTAGCTTCAGAGGATAAATCTCCTTCCCACTGGTGTTGTACAAGTTGCAATGGCCCTTTAACCTCATGGCCATACACTAATTCAAAGGGTGAGAAGCCTAAACTGGGATGGGGAACAGCCCTGTAGGCAAACAAGAGCTGTTGCAGTGCCAGGTCCCAGTCATTAGAGTGTTTGTTAACCAATTTCCGGATCATCGTCCCTAGAGTTCCATTAAAGCGTTCCACCAACCCGTTAGATTGGTGATGGTAAGGCAGCGATGTGAGGTGGTTCACCCCATGATCAGCGAGCAAATGCTTAATGGTGTTGGACTGGAAGTTGGACCCAGCATCGGTCAGGGTTTCGCATGGCCACCACACCCTGGAGAAAATGTCAGTCAAGGCCTGAGCAAGAGCCTTAGCTGAAATAGTTCCCAGTGCCGTAGCTTCCAGCCACCACATGCAAAAGTCCACAACCGTCAGGACATACTGTTTTCCCCTGGCAGTCTTGTGAGGAAATGGTCCCAAAACATCCACAGCCATGCATTGGAATGGGACTTCCATGATAGGCAGAGGTTGCAGAAGGGCTTTAGTCTGATCTCTGTGGTTCCCCACTTTCTGGCAGATCTCACAGGACCGGACATAGTCGGAGACAGCCGTGCCCATCCTGTCCCAATATAAGGACTTCCCTAACCTGTCCTTAGTACAATTCACCCCGGCATGCCCGCTAGGATGATCGTCAGCTAGGCTCAGGAGCTGGGGTCTGTACTTAGTGGGGACCAGCAGCTGTCTCCGGGGACGTTTGCCTTCCCCTCGGCCATCTGGCCAAATCTCTCTGTAGACAAGTCATTGATGATAACAAATCTGGCTTGTTGGGCCTCTGACGGAGGTTGGTCAGGTCCCTTCACCTTCAGCCAGGCAGGAAGCAGAGTTTGATCGGCTTCCTGTTCCATCCTGAATTGCTGAGTCCCTGTCGGCCCAAGGCAGTCCACCTGAAGTGCAGGGAGTTACCTCTGATACAGGTGAGGCGTCCACCCCCTGGCCTGCGGCATCCAGCGAGGTCACTCCCTCAGCCAGGGTGGTACCTGCAGGGGCGAGTCCCTCTGCAGAGTCCTTATCCGGTGGGGATGGACCTTGACTGCATGTCCATTTCGGGTGAAGCCGCTGGGACTCATGGATCTGTTCCACATGGTACACCAAATCTTCACCTAAGATCGTGGGACTATTGTAGTCATTGTAGACAGCAAACGTCCATTGCCCTTTCCATCCTTTGTATTCCACGGGCACCCTAGCCGTAGGCAGCCTGATAGGTGGGCAGTGGAAAGGTTGTACAGAGACCAGTGTGTGGTCATCCACAAACTGCAGATCAACGTAGGCACGATGAATGGCAGACAGTTTTGCTCCTGTGTCTCTACATGCCACCACCTCCTTCCCATCGGCAAGCAATGTCTGCCGACGGTGAGGCAGCACAGTAGTAGGGTCCAGAGGCACTTTGGGGCCAGCCTCCATAGGTGTGGACGTGGAGGTCCCAATCATATTAATAGCTCTGGGTTTCTGTTTACAGACAGACTTAACATGGCCAGCCTCCCCACATGAAAAACATTTCAATGTAGTCTTATCCTTCAGCTGTCCTTGTGTAGGCTGGGGTACCTCCTTCGGTGGGGGAGGCGTTGATTGCTGCTGCTGTTTGGAGTTGTGCTGGGGCTCCGATTTCCAGAACTGATTGGAGGCCTTGGCTTGTCCAGAGAACATAGTCTCCTGTCGCTGCTTGCCAACAGAGGGAGACTCATCTGTGAGGAACTGGGTCCCAGCCTTCGTTCTGGTAGAGAAATCCCTCCCTTGCTTCCGCCTGGAGAGTTCGGTCTCTGGCCTCAGCGCGTGACGATGCAATGAAGGAATGGAGAGTGGAGCTACCGCTCCCTCACTGATGGATGATAGGCACTTGCTGGGAGCAAGGCCTGCCTCATTGTCCATGTGGATATGGGCTGACAATCAGGTCAGGATCATGTAGAGTCTTGCTTGCTCCAGTGTAGACTCTCATGGCTTCAGGAATCTCTTGATGGTAGGGTGGAGTGGCCCCACCTGCCTCCATGCCATGGGCTCCAGGAAGCACTGAGGTGTGAGCTGGTGTGGCCCCACCAGCTCCCATTCCCTTGGCCTCAGAAAGCACTGGAATGCAGAGTTGAGAAGACTGCTTCACCCCAGGGCATGTTGTTCCCTCCTGGAGTAGAGGTGCATCATGGGTGTCCACAGTCAGAGGATCATCAGGATAAGGTGCAGCACTGACATCCAACACCTGGTGTCGATCATCACCCACCTCACCCACTCCTGCCCTTCCGGACTCTGAGCTAGGTGAGGCTGACTGAGCATCACAACATACAGGTGCTTGCAGGACTGATGCTGCCTGACATTGGTGTTCATGTTCAGCATGTTGGATTTGACGTTCCACTTCTGACGTCAAGTACCTCTGTCTTTCCAATGCCATCCGATGTTGATATCTCTCTCTTTCTAATGCTAGCTGGTGTTGATGTAGCTGCTCCTGTATGTTCATCTGAATCTGTGCCAACGTGATCAGCTGGTCCGCAGTTAGGGAGCCTTGCACCAAGGAACCCCAGAAAGCAGAGTCTAGCAGTGGAGGCAGGGGCTTAGCTGCCCCCCCCCCACAACCACATCTGGACATGAGGTCATCTTTGCAACTGTTGCAGACCTAAGGTGTAACCTAACTGTGCCTGACTACTGGAGGTCACACGACAGCTAGAAATAAAAAAAAAATCAGACAGTGCTCTGACTGAATGCTTAATTCAAGGAAAGGATAGGCAAAGTAGCCTTTAGAAAAAGAAGGGTGCTTCAAGCAGTGGGACCTCACCCTACTTCCCTCCTCCCTCCCCCTGTGGACCCAGAGAGAGTGGAAGATTGACAGGAAGGCTGCAGAAAGAACCCTATACAACAGATGCCCGTCCTTAATGGTCTATGCCTTAGCCCAAACAGGGCCAGGTATAGCAATGTACAGCACTGGAGAATTAAAGCAGAATTTCCCTGTCCCTTTTTCTCCCAATGTTTGTTGCCAAGCAACCAAGAGAAGCCAGCCAGAGAAATAGGACTCCTCCCAGGAGCCAAGCCAACTCCTCCCTGAGGAGGCAGCCCAACCTCAGCCCTCCCACAAAGCTAACCCCGCCCCCTGAGGAAAACCAGGGTGCAAAGGTTCGGGCAAGCAGAAAGCTATATGACTTGGACCTGAACACAGCTCCCCCCACAGCCAGATGCCAGGCCTGTGGGCAAGTTAGGAGCTAAGAAAGGACCAGGAGCAAATCTTCCCCCCACCACCTGGGCTTTCAGCCAGCCAGGCAAACTGAAGGGATGCTCACACTGAAAACCTGCACTGAGTAAAAATTCAGGGCACCACACCCCCACACACAGGGTAACAGCCGAAAAAGAGGCACACTCCTCTCTTCAAGCTTTAAACTCAGCAGAAAAATGCTATTTCCACTCAGATCCACCACTGAGGAACACTAGCAATTCCAAAAAGCTTTATTTTTCCACTTAAACTCAATTCCCAAGCACAGGTTGCCCCAAAATCTGTGAACACAGTCACCCAGCCAAATGCCTCCTGCAGCTTAGGCAATTAACAGACAAAAGGAGGATCATCCAGACCAAATGGACACAGAAACCAGTTCTACAGCTTTGAGCTCTCTGCTACAATGAATGAGACAAAGGAATGTCCTGGTGGGTGGCTTTGTCCCCCTCCCTTTGCTATCATGTACACAGAAGCACAGACAACCAAAAAACTTTCCAAAACTTTATAGCTGCTCAAAAAACACACACACACACACACAAAAAACCACCCCAGAGTTGTTCAGAACAGGCCATCTTTCCTCCACAAAAGAACAGTGAATCAGGCTTTTTTTTAAAAAAAAACTGCAAGCACAGAGAGGGAAGTGGCCACACAAGCCTCAGACACCCCCCCTGCTCCCCCCTTCCAGCACAACACAAGGGCTGGAAGCAGAACAAAGAAACTGCAGCATGCATGCACACACAACTCAGCCCCTCAGACTCCCTCCTCCAGGGAACAACAGAAGGCTGAAATAGGACACAGGTAAAGCTTCAACAGAACTCCTCTAAAAGCCAGTCTCCCACCCCCATGTAGAGAGGCTGCTGAACTGCCATTCCCAACCCCTTGAAGGTTCAAAACTCGCTGTCACCTGACCAAATTTGTGAGATTCCTAGCAAATCAATTATTTCCAACTGCTGTGAGGTGCAAATTGTCTCTTGCCAGAAGTCCATCTTTATGAAAGTACAGACCATGTTGAAAGAAGCCAAATCTTTCTTGATGGTACCATCTGCAGAACCAGTTGTTCACTTCTAGTATTCTTCTCGCTCTTCATGGGCCATGTCCTTCAACAGGAAGTAATGATGAAATAACAACCTGTTCCCCAAGGTCCTTGAGCTTACTCCCTAGAACCTTATATTTCCTTGAGATATGTTGAAGGCTATATTTTGCAATATTAGTATTTCCAATCCTCTCCATTGACACCCCCTTGTCGTGGGAGAGAGGCTTGCGTACCCTAATGATGTTTTGAGCTATGCTGGCGGTGGCATAATAGCCACTGGTAGGGTCTCCCATGCCAGACAGGTCAAAACCGAAGGGTCTGACAAAGAGCGTCAAAGGGCAGGATGGGCTCTCCAGCCTTGTGGCAACCGTCCTAGGAGAAGGAAAACTCCAATCCCAAACCCGGGCAGATGGTGCTCGTCCAACCCTGTAAGGTCAACCATCTAAGAGAAGGAAACTCTAATCAAACCTACGGCCCGAGGACCTCACTGCCACGTCCATGCTTGCAAGGCCACGGCAGATGAATCTCTGGTTTAAAGGGTGAGGCCAGTTCTGTGCACGCTGCGCTCCACCAGAAAAATCCATTGCACAGGCTCGAAGGACAAATCCATTTCCAAAAAAGCCCTGTAGCGACTGGCGAGGGACGAAACCGGCAGGTGTAAAGATGCACTGGAAGCCGCAGCCCCAACCCTGCATGCAGGCGGTTCAGGACATTGGTCGCTCAAGCCTGACCCGGGAGATGACAGTCTTGTTCGGCAGCATTCTGAACGACCAAGCAGCCTTTTTTAAGGAGAGCACTGCTTGCTCCACATGGAGAGGGGCCTAGAAAAGGTGGCCTAAAGAAAGCTCATCCCCAACTACCTGGTTGGCTAGCCGCGGCCAACGGGAATCTTCTGATGCGGTCAAACCAAGGCAAAGAAACAAAGGCACACACCGGCCTCCAAAGGTGTAAATAAACTGACACTTGCATGCTGGAACATCAGAAACATGCAAGACTCTGAAGATAGTGGACGGCCTGAGCGTCGTTCTGCCCTAATAGCCCTTGAACTATCACGGCTTAATATTGACATCGCTGCTCTTAGTGAAGTTCGCTTCCATGAGGAAGGCAGCCTTAAAGAACATGGCGCCGGCTACACACTTTACTGGTCTGGCAAACCCAAAACCGAAAAACATCTGTCAGGAGTAGGCTTTATGATTAAAAACTCCATTGCCTCCAAACTCGAAACCTTGCCAACAGGACACTCTGATCGCATTATTTCCTTACGCCTCCCACATGTTGTTCTCTTTAGTATATATGCCCCAACTATGCAAGCTGACCCTGTAGAGAAAGACAAATTCTACACAGACCTACGCCAACTCATACAAAAAGTCCCTGTAGAAGATAAAATTATTATCCTTGGTGACTTCAACGCCAGAGTAGGAAAGAACTCCGAAGCCTGGAAAGGTGTCTTAGGCAAGCATGGTGTTGGAAATTGCAATGATAACGGACGCCTCCTGCTAGAGTTCTGTGCAGAACAACAGCTGACTATTACAAACACAATCTTTCAGCAGAAAGATAGCTTGAAGACAACCTGGATGCATCCCCGATCCAAACATTGGCACCTCATTGACTACGTTCTAGTCCGTCAGAGAGACATTCGTGATGTCCGTCATACCCGAGTGATGCCCAGTGCAGAATGCCAAACAGATCATTGCCTTGTCAGATGTAAACTAAATCTTCATCTTAAGTTCAAACCTAAGAGGGGTGGCATCTTAAAGAAGAGACTCCAAGTCAACAATCTTCAACAAGCTACCATGAGAGACAACTTCCAGGCAAATCTACAAACGAAACTTGAAGACCACCCTACAGATCCTTCTCCTACAGTGCTTTGGCAACATATCAAAAACAGTATCCTCCAGTCTGCAGAAGAATCACTTGGCTTCTCCCACAAGAAAAATCAAGACTGGTTTGATGAAAACAACCAAGAGATCCAGGAACTGTTGGCAAGGAAGAGAGCTGCTCACCAGGCATACCTCGCCCAGCCAACCTGTCATGTAAGAAAAGCAGCTTTCCACCTCACATGTAGCAAACTACAACAAAAACTCCGAGACATGCAGAACAAGTGGTGGATCAGTATAGCAGAAAAGACACAACGCTGTGCAGATCTGGGTGATCATAGAGGATTTTATGAAGCTCTTAAAGCAGTGTTTGGACCTACTTATCAGGTCCAAAGCTCCTTATACAGTACAGATGGTCAAACATTAATTACTGATAAAGCCTCCATCCTAAATCGTTGGGCTGAACATTTTCAAAGTCTCTTTAGCGCCAACCGAGTAGTCCAAGCCTCAGCTATCCAAGATATGATACAAAAACCAATGAAAAATGAATTGGACATAGCTCCCACTTTGGAAGAGACCTTTAAGGCCATACAGCAGATGAAAAACGGCAAGGCAGCTGGGATTGATGGAATCCCACCTGAAGTTTGGAAACACGGAGGTCATGCACTCCACGAAAAATTCCACGAATTCCTTGTGAATTGCTGGGAAAAGGGGGAACTGCCATCAGACCTCCGAGATGCAGTCATCATCACCCTGTACAAGAAAAAAGGAGCAAAATCCGACTGCTCAAACTATCGAGGCATAACACTGCTCTCTATTACTGGAAAAATCCTTGCAAGGATACTCCTGAACAGGTTAGTTCCTGCTATTGCAGAAGAACTTCTCCCTGAAAGCCAATGTGGCTTCAGAGCCAATAGGAGTACTACAGACATGGTATTTGCCCTTAGGCAACTGCAAGAAAAATGTAGGGAGCAGAACAAGGGTCTCTATGTAACATTTGTCGACCTCACCAAAGCCTTTGACACTGTAAGTAGAAAAGGTCTGTGGCAGATCCTGGAAAGACTAGGATGCCCCCCCAAATTCCTTAAAATGATTATCTTGCTACACGAGGGACAGCGTGGTCAAGTCAGATATGGCGATGCTCTTTCAGAGCCCTTTCTAATAACTAATGGAGTGAAGCAAGGTTGTGTTCTTGCACCAACTTTATTTACAATCTTCTTTAGCATGATGCTCCAAAGGGCTATGGCAGAGCTTGAAGAAGACGACGGCATCTATATACGCTACCGTACTGATGGTAGCTTGTTTAACTTAAGCCGTCTGAGGGCTCACACTAAGACTCTAAACTATCTAGTCCGTGAGCTGCTCTTCGCCGATGATGCTGCCCTTGTTGCCCACACAGAAGGAGCTCTGCAGCGCCTAACATCCTGCTTTGCAACAGCTGCAGAGCTGTTTGGGCTAGAAGTCAACCTGAAGAAAACAGAAGTTCTTTACCCGCCTGCACCACAGGACGAACACCACCATCCCCACATTGCCGTCGGCAAATCAGTGCTCAAGTCCGTTCAGCAGTTCACCTACCTGGGAAGCATCATCTCCTCAGATGCCAAGATTGACAAAGAGATCGATCACAGATTAGCAAAGGCATATAGTGCATTTGGAAGACTTCACAAAAGAGTCTGGAGCAATAAACACCTGAGGCAAAGCACAAAAATCAGTGTGTATAGAGCCATCGTACTGTCTATCCTCCTTTATGGATCTGAAACATGGGTCACCTATCGCCACCACCTACGACTCCTCGAGCGCTTTCATCAGCGCTGTCTACGCACAATCCTAAATATACACTGGACTGACTATGTGACGAATGTTGCTGTCCTTGAGCAAGCAGGGATCACCAGCATTGAGGCCATGATATTGAGAACACAGCTGCGCTGGGCAGGGCACGTTTCTAGGATGGAGGACCATCGCCTCCCAAAAATACTACTCTACGGTGAACTCGCCACAGGTCAGCGTAAGAGGGGCGCTCCAAAAAAGCGATACAAAGACTCCCTGAAACAACATCTCAGGCTTGGCCAAATTGATCACCAACAGTGGTCCGCCCTGGCCTCACATCGGGAGGCATGGAGACGCACTATCCACAATGCTGCAGCCTTATTTGAGAACTCACGACGAACAAGTCTTGAAGAGAAACGACAACGCAGAAAGAATCACAACCCAAAAACATCACCCAAGGAGACCTTCTGCTGTGCTTTTTGCAACCGGACTTGTTTATCTCGGATTGGCCTTTTTAGTCATCAGCGCGCTTGCAGAAAGCGCGGGATGAGTCCTTCCTGAATCTTCGTTTGCGAAGAAAAGCCAGAGAGAGAGTATTTCCAATGTGGATCAGAAGGAAGAGGTAATGGTCAGAGGGCTTGATGAGTCTTGTCTGCCTCTCTGTTACATCTTTGCCCTGGGAGACAGCATAATTCTTGAAACATTTTATCAGGTCCACAGGCCACTGCTTCTGTTCCTTGCAACAGGCAATCACCTACTACCACCACATGTCTCTTCTTGCTTTGAGAATTAACAGTAGCTCTTCCATCCACAGAGCCAGCATGGTGTAGTGTAGCAGTCTGAGCACTGGGCTATGACTCTGGAGACCAGGGTTCAAATCCCCTCTGAACAAATCTTGCCAAGAAAACCCCTTAGGGTTGCCATAAGTCAGAAAAGACTTGAAGGCACACAACAACAACAACAGCTTCCATCTATAGAACTCTCCAAGGTCCTTTCCATGACTTCAGAGATGTGAGGCTCTTGTCCCTGTTCCTTTGTTTCCTTCTCTTTCTTGAGAATGGAACAGAGAATTTGAGGAGCAAAGAGGCATTTGGACTCTGTTATCCTCTGACATTCTTTGAATCTAAGAAGTGGAATTTGGTTTGCTAGTGTCTGGTGTGCCTTCAGTAACCTCTGCCTCTATTATTTCTGTAGTTAACCAAAGCAATTAAGAACAAGCTATTTAGCTGCCTCCTCCTTTTCTTTTCCACTCCTCTCCTCTAAACATTTGACACTCTATCATCTTTAAACCTTGTAAAAGCCTCACAGGAACAATTTTATGAAAGCAAGCTCATGGACCCCTCTGCAGAATAAACTAGCTGTCAGAATCTAGTCTGAGCTTGCCAAGATCTGCTCCTTGGAGGCTATGTGGATTGTCATTACTGATAGACTAGAGGCAACCTAAAGTGCTTGTGATGGGGTGGATGGAAGGGGGCTGATTATTTACTTTTGTGGGGAGAAGGGAGGCAAACCACAATTGCAGAAGGAAAAAGAAAGGATTTGCATGACATGTGTACTTATTTATTATTTATTTAAATTATTTCTGTATCACCTCCCATCCCAGAATGGCAATGAGGCAACGAACAAATCAGTGGTGGCACGAGGGATGTGTGGAGAAGCTGAGCCGTACCAGGTGATACCATCAGAGGGAAAGGTGACACAGGTCTTAGTAACACCACAGGAACAAATAAAAACATTTTCAAAACACATTAAAATACTCTTTAAAAACTCATAAAAGAAAGGAGAGGAGCCTGACGGAAGATGGAGTAGCAGGAAAAACCATAACCTCTCAGCTGATGGAAATATAAAGAAGCAATTCATAGAATCATAGAATTGCAGAGTTGGAAGAGACCACAAGGGCCATCCAGTCCAACCCCCTGTCACGCAGGAAATCTTGATCAAAGCATCCCCGACAGATGGCCATCCAGCCTCTGTTTAAAGACCTCCAAGGAAGGAGACCCCACCACGCTCCAAGGGAGTGTGTTCCACTGCCGAACAGCTCTTACTGTCAAAAAGTTCCTCCTCATGTTGAGGTGGAATCTCTGTTCCTGGAGCTTGCATCCATTGCTCCGTGTTCCAGTCTCTGGAGCAGCAGAAAACAAGCTTGCTCCATCCTCAGCGTGACATCCCTTCAAATACTTAAACAGGGCTATCATATCGCCTCTTAACCGTCTTTTTTCCAGGCTAAACATACCCAGCTCCCTAAGTCTCTCCTCATAAGGCATCGTTTCCAGACCTTTCACCATTTTAGTTGCCCTTCTCTGGACACGCTCCAATTTGTCAATATCCTTTCTGAATTGTGGTGCCCAGAACTGGACACAGTATTCTAAGTGAGGTCTGACCAAGGCAGAATAGAGTGGCACTATTACTTCCCTTGATCTAGACACGATACTTCGATTGATACAGCCCAAAATTGCATTGGCCTTTTTAGCTGCCGCATCACACTGTTGGCTCATGTTCAACTTGTGGTCTACTAGGACTCTTAGATCCCTTTCGCACGTAGTCTCATTCAGCCAGGTCTCTCCCATCCTATATTTATGCATTTCATTTTTCCGCCCTAAATGCAGTACTTTACATTTCTCCGTATTGAATTTCATTTTGTTAGCTTTGGCCCAGCTCTCCAGTCGATCCAGGTCATTCTGAATTTTGATCCTGTCCTCTAGGGTATTAGCTACTCCTCCCAATTTGGTGTCATCTGCAAATTTAATAAGTATGCCCCTAATTCCCTCATCCAAGTCATTGATAAAGATGTTGAATAGCACTGGGCCCAGGACAGAACCCTGTGGCACCCCACTGGTCACATCTTTCCAAGATGAAAAGGAGCCACTGCTGAGCACCCTTAGGGTTCGGCCGGTCAACCAATTACAAATCCATTGAACAGTTAACTTGTCTAGCCCACATTTTACAAGCTTGTTTGCAAGAATGTCATGGGGAACCTTGTCAAAGCAAATGTAAGTAAAACAAGAAAGGACTGTAAGTGAAATCTCTTAGCAAAAGACTGTCTAATAATTGGATTTTGGAAGCCTCAAAGAGCAAATAAAACTTACTTTCGGTTTTAGAGCTGGGGCAACTG
Organism: Gambelia wislizenii; assembly: GCA_030847615.1. Taxonomy (NCBI): domain Eukaryota; kingdom Metazoa; phylum Chordata; class Lepidosauria; order Squamata; family Crotaphytidae; genus Gambelia; species Gambelia wislizenii. The sequence continues at coordinate 11,188,993 of JAUMIR010000013.1, read as the reverse complement.
GCAAATGTCTAAAAGCCAAAAAGAGAAACAAGCTACAATTGCTTTGTGGGCTTGACCTAAAAACATAAAACCTTCAGATATCACTGCTCAATGTCTTAGTAGAGTGAGATCAGAAGAAATAATTACTTTAAGATATAATGGATGAGAAGCTAAAAATAGCAAAATAATGGTAGATGCAGCAAAGCTAAAAGCCAGAAAAGGAGAAAAATCTAAGGAGAAGCTTGGAGCTGTTCCTAAAAAACTACCAGACCAATCAGGTCAAATGGAAACACAACTGTCTGAATTGAAAACATGGTTTTCAGAGGCTATGAAAAAAAATGCAACAGGACAATGAAGCTCTTATGGATAATACGTCTAAAAAAATGAAATATAATAAATACATTTACTGGAGAACTGAAACAGCAGATCAACGAAGTTAATCAGAGAATGGATGCTCTAGAAAAACAGCAAGCAACCCAACGTAAGAGCACTAAAGAGCAGTCTATCCAATTTGACACTTAAACACCATGAGTTATTACCACCATGAGAGGCTATTATTATATTATTAGACAAGCTAGAAAATGGGCCTCAGCCAATGATAGATCATCTTTATTTGAACAAAAAGTTCATGTGCAGATGGACAGATGAGTGGGAGTGTTCACTTTTAGTCTGGTTTTTCATCAGATCCAGGACATTATAATTAAACACTGGCATTTGGTGCAGCATATCCCAGGCTGCAGTTGCATTCTGCTTATTGCTTTCCACTCACCAAACTATTCAGAAGATGTATTGGTGCATATGGATTTACGATGAGATAATTATAAAGACAACACTGTTTCTGGGCATCATCCATGTGGTCACTGTGCCCGATGCCCGCAATCCTTAAAATTGAAGGGTTTTTTTGTCACATGTGGTAGGGTTGTAGTAAGATTAAAAAGTTTTGGTTAAAAGTGCATGAGAGTATTAAGCAAATCCTACAGACTGAAATGGATTTCATCCCTGGTATTTATTTATTAAATATGAGAAAAGGTCTGAACAAGAAAGATGAAAATCAATATTGGAAGATCATAATTTATATGATAACCTTGGCCAGATTGACCATAGCTAGGAAATGGAAATTAAAAGATGAGCCAACAATTAAGGAATGGAAAGAGAAGTTGCTAGATATGATTGAATTGGATGAGCTAACAAATAGATTAAGAAATAATAGAAGTAACAAAATGAGAAAAGATTGGGCTATGTTACTAGAACATTGGGAGAACACAGATGACATTTACAAGGATATTAAAGAAGTTATTTAAAACTATAGACAAGGAGAAATTAATTGGGATATGTGATATGAAAATAGGTTAAGATAAAATGTAGAACTGACAAAGAAGTGTAAAGAAATAGAAACAATAAATATACATGACATAATCATGGATAGAGACTATGATTAAGAATATAAATTTAATGAAGATTCTGTATATGGAGTGATAGCAATAACAAAAACAGTTGAAAGTAAAATTTGGGTTTATAAATCCTTTTTGTGTGTGTGTGTAGAACGGGAAACTAAACGGGAAGATTTAAGTCACAAATTAGCTCAAGGATTCGATAAAGGAAGTTAAAGGATAATAACTGTTGTAAATATGGATTTGGAAGAGATGACATGTTAAGGATGTTATATAATTGATGTCAAAACTTGTAAAGAATGAAATGTTACTTTAAGTTTTGCAAGACATATTAAAATTACTAAAAATGAATTTTTTTAAAAAAATGAAGTTTTTTGTACATCCAGTTACACAAGAAAAGTTCCCTTTAAATATGCTTACAACTTGCAGTTTGGAATCTGTGGTATATGCCATCTTGTGCCCTTGTAAAAAGATTTATATTGGGCAAACAGCTAGGCATTTATCTCAAAGAATTTTGGAACATTTGAGGCATATCAAGATGAGGCATCTTGACTATTGTCTGGTAGCTCATTTTATTCAATTCCGCCATCCAGAGGAATCTTTAAGATTTTTTTGTATTGGAAGCCATGCACCCTCGATTATACCAGGGAGGGTCCATACAAACTAAATTGCTCCAAAGACAATCTTTTTGGATTTATAGATTACAAACTACGATTCCCCAAGGGCTTAATGAGCATTTTGATTTTTCCTCTTTTCTATAGATTTATTAGAACATTGGATCCTTAGAAACAGTATTATTACACTGAGACATTCAGTTCTATACCCAGAATGTTCTGACTGGAGGCTTTTGCATCCTTGGGAGTTTTTCTTACACTTCTCCTTTAAATGAATCAACATTTAAATCAACCCAGTTACATTTAACATACTATATAACATCTGTGAGTATTATGTTTTTTCCTGCATTGTAGGAAATCACTCAAGGCAGTTGTAGGTAAGCCTTGTTCTTGTACTTTACCTTATTTTCTTTACTATTAGTATTGCTAAATATTCTCATTGTCTACTTTAGACAGAGAGAATGGTTATTGCACTCAATAGGGATTACATTTTGATAAAATATATTTGTGTTGACATAGAGGTGAGTTTGTATTGTATAAAATGATTTATGTACCATCGTTATTTATGATTTTAAAAATATTTGAGAGTATTATTCATTTACATTGCAGAACCTACTTGAAACAGCAACAGATTGCTCCTTCCTAAATACAGTTAAAGTATAAAGGTGAGCCCGTTGGTTTCACCTACAGTTTATATAACAATTAGAATTAACAATAATACACATACTTGAGATTAAAACTTTTTTCTCTATAGAAATTGGTGGAAATACATTTATACAAGATTTATGAAAATAGTTACTTTTGTGAGGTGAGCTCAGCATGTCTTTCCTCAACAAACAATTAAAATAATAAAAATGGTCCATTATTTGGTAGGATACATGTATTCTTAAATTCAAATTCTTTTGTGTATCTGTAAATCTTTCAATTGTCTGCCAAGGGCTCCACTTTTGAGAACTCAATGGCATTATCATTTTCAGTTGATGTGACCTGGCATAGCCTATGTTAAACACGTAGCTAGAATATGGCTCTCTCAGGATGCTAGAAAGAAATAAGAAAAGTTTTATGCTGTTTTGAATTTGTGCCATGATTGATATAATTAAGGCAAGATATGTAAGCTTTGAACATTATATTTTGCATAATTAATATTTTCTCATATATGCCTAAGTATGTTAACTTGTTATGATTATGTATATGCTTGATATGCAATAATTCAAAAAAACTTATTTTCATTGAATATAGCATTTTATTTACAACATACGTCTAGTTTTGAGTTTCTCCTTTCTGTGGTGCATTACAGTCAGGAACCCTCCGTTTGTGAAGTCAAAGGCTTTCACAGCTGGCATCCATAGATTTTCCTGGTTTTTTTTTTCTGGGCTGTGAGGCCGTGCTCTGGAATAGTTTCTTTCTGATGTTTCGCTTGCATCTTTGCCTGACATCTTCAGAGAATGGTTGGGTAGGTGTGTGTGTGGAGTTTATATATTGTGAACCCCTGTTGGGGAGTATATGTAAATTTGTGTAATTGAATGGTCAGTTTCTGGGTATAGAAATGCAAGGCTCATTAGTGTCTGTTTGGCTAATGGTTGGTTGATGGGCCATTATCTGTTGGAAATCCCCTTGTCCCTGGGTGGAATTGATTTGTAAATGTTGAGTTTTGATTCTATTGTTTTACAAAACTGGAATCCAGATTTTGTTTACATTTAGGGTTTCTTAAAAATGCGAAAGGAATCTAGGAGTCCTAGTAGACCACAAGTTGAACATGAGTCAATAGTGTGATGCGGCAGCTAAAAAGGCCAATGTGATTTTCGGCTGTATCAATAGAAGTAGAGTGTCTAGATCAAGGGAAGTAAGAGTGGAAGAGGCAACAAGGGGATCAGCTATTTTAGATCTCATCCTAACCAATGGGGATGACCTGGTTAATGGTGTGGAAGTAGTGGGATCCCTAGGGGAGAGTGACCATGTTCTCCTGGAGTTTGTTATACAGAGGAAAGGGGAAGACAAGCATAGTCTTGCATTCTTGACTTTAAGAAAGCTGATTTCAGAAAACTTAGGGAAATACTGGGGGCGATCCCATGGTCAGAAATACTAAAAGATAAAGGAGTTAATGAAGGATGGGAGTTTCTAAAAAGTGAGGTATTGAAGGCACAACTTCAAACAGTTCCAATGAGGAGGGGAAAAGGGAGGTGTTTAAAGAAACCAGGGTGGATGTCGAAAGAACTCACAAAACTGAGGTAAAACATAAAAAGGACATGTACAAGAAATGGAAAAGAGGGGAAATCACCAAAGAAGAATTCAAACAAATAGCCAGCTCATGTAGGGGGAAAGTCAGAAAAGCCAAAGCTCAGCTAGAGCTCAGGCTTGCTAGAGAGGTTAAAAACAATAAAAGGGGCTTTTTGGGGTATGTCCGTAGCCAAAGGAAGTACAAGGAAATGGTAGGGCCACTCTGTGGAGAAGATGGCAAAATGCTAACAGGGGACAGAGAAAAGGCAGAACTACTTAATACCTTCTTTGCTTCAGTCTTCGCCCAAAGGGGGGAACAGTGCTCAACCTGGGGAAGATGGAGCAGATGATGCAGTAGGGGAAATGCAGCACGGAATTGTGAAAGAGGTAGTTCAGGAATACCTGGCCAGTATAAATGAGTTCAAGTCTCCAGGGCCAGATGAGCTACATCCAAGGGTATTAAAAGAACTGGCAGAAGTAATCTAAGAACCACTGTCAATAATCTTTGAGAATTCCTAGAGAACAGGAGAGGTCCCAGCAGACTGGAGGGCAAATGTCCCCATATTTAATGGGGGGGGGAAGAAGACCCGAATAATTACCACCCAGTCACCCTGACATCAATACTAGGAAAGATTCTACAGCAGATCTTACACAGTCTATAAGCACAAACAAAGGAATGCCGTGGTCACTAAAAGTCAACATGGATTTCTCAAAAACAAGTCGTGTCAGACTAATCTTATCTCTTTTTTTGATAGTTACAAACTTGATAGATGAAGGGAATGCTGTTGATGTAGTGTATCTTGATTTCAGTAAGGCTTTTGACAAGGTCCCCCATGATATTCTTGCAAAGAAGTTAGTAACATGTGGGCTAAACAACGTGACTGTTAGGTGGATTTGTAATTGGTTGACTGACCAAACCCAAAGGGTTCACCAACAGCTGCTCTTCATCCTGGAGAGAAGTGACTAGTGGGGTGCCACAGGGTTCTCTCCTGGTCCCACTGCTATTCAACATATTTATCAATGACTTGGATGAGGGAACAGAGGGTATGCTTATCAAGTTTGCAGATGACACCAAATTAGGAGGGGTAGCTAATACTCCAGAGGACAGGATCAGAATCCAAAATGACCTCAACCGGTTAGAATGCTGGGGCAATATAAACAAAATGAATTTCAACAGGGAGAAATGTAGGATACTACACTTGGGCACTAAAAATGAAATGCACAGATATAGGATGGGTGACACATAGCTTGAGGGCAGTACATGCGAAAAGGATCTAGGAGTCTTAGTGGACCACAAGCTGAACATGAGTCAGCAGTGTGATGCAGCAGCTAAAAAAGCCAATGTGATTCTAGACTTCATTAATAGGAGTATAGTGTCTAGATCAAGGGACGTAATAGTGCCACTCTATTCTGCTTTGGTCAGACCTCACCTAGAGTACTGTGTCCAATTCTGGGCACCACAATTCAGGAAGGATATGGAGAAGCTGGAATGTGTCCTGAGGAGGGCGACCAGGATGGTGGGATGTCTGCAAGCCATGCCCTCTGAGGAGCGGCTAAGGGAGCTGGGCATGTTTAGTCTGGAGAAGAGAAGGTTGAGAGGGGACATGATAGCCATGTTGAAATATTTGAAGGGATGTCATACTGAGGATGGAGCAGGCTTGTTTTCTGCTGCTGCAAAGACTAGGACACAGAGCAATGGGTTCAAACTACAGGAAAAGAGATTCCACCTAAACATTAGGAAGAACTTCCTGACACTAAGAGCTGTTTGGAAGTGGAATACACTGCCTCGGACTGTTGTGGAGTTTCCTTCTTTGGAGGTTTTTAAACAGAGGCTGGATGGCCATCTGTTGGGCATGGCAGGGGGTTGGACTGGATGGCCCTTGAGGTCTCCTCCAACTCTATGATTCTATGATTCTATGTGACAGGATATAACAATTCTGGTTTATGGTCCGTGTGAAAATATTTTTAAAAATGAAGTTAAAAATCAAGATGCTGCCAGTATTCTTTCTATTGAGGATGTTTAACCCTGACATGGGATTAGGAGCAGTTGCTGAAAGCTTAATCTGGCATATGATCACAACTGCCAGAATTGTTCTTGCTAGAGAAAGGCTTCCACCCCTCTGGAGTAGAATGGTTAGAAAAGTGAAGGAGACAGCAGAAATGGACACACTTACTTGGTAGAGAATGGTAGAGAATAAATCCAGTAATAAGTTTTTTAAAACGTGGCAACCTTTATTAGAATTCTTAAAGAGTAATACAGGCAAAAATATTGGAGTTAAGAGCTAATTTTGGTTAAGTTTTTGATTCTGGTGCCTGAATATCCCATTTTGTTAAATTTCTGAACCGGGACGCTCTATGGAGAAAATGCTCTTTTACTCTATATATAATCCACAATAATGTTGATCGTGGATTTAATGTGTTTTCCTCTTTTTTTCCTTTCTCTTCCTTTCTCTTTTGAATAAGGTATGGTTGAACTCAAAAAGATGAATATGCAATCATTTCTACTACGTACGATATATGCTGCATTTCAAAGAAGTTAATCATAATAATAATAATTATTATTATTATTATTTATAACCCGCCCCTCTGTTGAAACAATCGTTAATTAATATTATTTGATGATAGGTAAAGATAAATGTTACTTTCTTCTTTTTTTTAGTATGGTCGAAGATGGGATTAAAAATACAGTTAATGACAACAAGCTGTTACTACGTCAGAGAAGGAAGTTCTCATGGTTATATATGTTGTTTGTGTTATATATGTTGTCTATATTTTATGTTGTTTTCCGGTTTGTTTGTACTATAAATAGACAGATATGTATGTTATAGACATTGTTTAATTATCTGTAGGTTATATTTTATGAAAATACCAATAAAAACATTTTTTTTTAAAAAAATGTATGTACATGACTACTTCCGGATCAGCAATGGCGGGGCGGAGAGGTTTTCCCAGATAGCTCCGAGAAGCTGGGGAGGAAAACTCAACTTTTTATAGGGGCAAAGTCCAAAAAACCAGACAAAACTCCCTTTGAGGAACGAGGGGAACAGGAGACTCGCAAAGGTCAGTGCCAGGACCCGTTTCCGAAGGAAAAAAGCTTTGCTTTTTCCCAGAGAGATTGGGACCTGAGGAGACCGTGAGTTGGCCACCATCTGTTATAACGCAGCCATTATATGGCATAAGCCCTGCCGCTGATTTTTAAAGAAAATTGGGTCTCACATTGAAAGACCCCGTCCTGGACATACAGCGACTTTATTCAACTTAAACAAAGATGGTAAAACGCTTCAATAGATATGAAATAAGTGATATAAGGAAATGTTTATGTTTGTGTGTATCAAGTGAGGTTAAAAGGACGATTGGTGCTAGATTCTGACCGCGGACAAGTTAACTATTTTGGAGATAAAAGAGAGAAAATAGATGAAAGAAAGGGTTAATCAAAATTAATTAAATAAGAAGAATAATATAAAAAAATATATAATCTCCGGTGATTAATAATTTGGGACTTACGCAGGATCATGGTGCGAGGCAGTTTTAAGAAAACTGACTGGGATTCAGAATTATAAGCGAAGTGCAAGATGGGAAGGTCGGAAGAGGAAGTGGTGAACTATAGACTGAAGCCAGAACCAGAAGTGCCAGAAGGGAAAGAAGTAAGGGCAACAAAATAGCTGAACCGGAGTGGAAGGAGGATTGGGAAATTGGCAATTTTAAGAGCAGGAAGGCTGAATTGAATGCTGCGGGAGTGAAGGAGGAATTAAAGGCATGGTGAGAAGATAATTTAATTGAAAGCTGGAAAAACTTGTGATTGATATGTTGAATAAGGCAGAAATATACTGTAATAACGAACTGAATGGAATTGATTTAAGTTGAGTTAAATTGGGGTAAATTGTGTTGAACTGAATGAAGGATCTGTACTTATGTTTTTAAGCTGTTGCATTAAGAGTTGGATGGAATTGTGATTGACATGCGGAATAATGTTAAAATGTTCTGAAATAACGAGTTAAACTGAGTTAAGCAGAGACAAATTGAGTGGACTGGGAAGAAGGGATTGTACTTATATTTCTGTATTGTGTGCTGTATGAAGAAGGTATAAGTAACATTTGCATGAATGAACTTATAAGTATATCTGAAGTGTTAAATTGAGTAAGGAAGAATAAGGTATTATAGTGGGTAAATCCTAATTAACTGGGTATAAATCAGAATATAAGGAGTGGCCAAAACTAAGTTAATCAGTTTAGGATAGACATAATTGGATATAAGTGGAAGATTGAATAGGTTGATTTCGACATTGATATATATTTATGTATATACAGAAGGTTGTATTGAATAGATATACTGGGAAGTATAGGGGTAAGGAAAACTAAGATCAATAAAATAAAATAAAATTAAATTAAAAGAAGACTAAAAATATTTTAAACAATAATCGGATAAAACCAACGAAGAAGAAATGTCGAGAACTACTAGGCATAGAACTGAACAGGCAAAATTACAATTTACTAGAAGACCATCTTTAGAAATGCCTGCTAAAACTCCGGAACAATCTATATTATTGGAAGAAATAAGGAGATTAGGTCAGGATATGCGAGATGAGGTAAAGAATCTTAGAATGGAAATGAGGGATTTAAAAACAGAAATAAAACAGGAAATCAGAACGGAATTTAGAGAATTGAGAAAGAATATAGAAGAGGTTTCAATGAGGGTAAAGAAAAATGATCAGAAATTAAATTAGATAGAGGTGAAGGTTGAAAAATTGGAAGAGAATATAGAGAAATTAAATGATAAAATAAATCAACAGGAGGATGAAAAACTGTTATTGGAAATGAAGCTAAGGGAAAATTGTATTAAAATAAGAGGAATGTCAGAAAAAAAGACAAAGATTTGATAGAAAGAGTGTTAACACCATTAGCAGAATATTTACAAGAGAAAGTTGAAGATCTTGATAGACAGGTGGATAGAATATATAGAGTTAAAAATAGTTCCCTAGCTCAAAAGAAGACACCTGGTGATATTGTTATTTATTTTGCAAGAAAGAAAATCAGGGATCAAATTTTGAATAAAAATTATGAAAACCAATTCCAAATTGAAGGTGAGAACATTCTTGTGTTAAAGGATATTCCAGAGGAAATACTAAGGAGAAGGAAAGAATATAAGGTGTTAACATCACAATTAAGGGGGAAAAAATCAGATATAGATGGATTAAAATGGATAACTTATCATTTAGGTATAAACAAAGGAACATCCTATTGAAAAATTTCAAAGAAGTTCAGGAATTTTGAGAAAAACATAAAAATGAATTTAATGAAAAGAAAAATGAAAGAAAAGAAAATGGGGATGGAGGCTTAAAAGCAAATGAAGAAAGTAAAGATTTGACAAAACAACAATATGGAAATAAGAGACAGAGAAAATTGAAAGAATTGGATCATCTAGAAGAATTAGAGCAGTTAAGTAATATGAGAATGATATTAAATGCTCTTGAATATTATAGACGACATCTGGGGAAAAAAGCGGCTTTGATATTCCTTGATATCGAGAAAGCATTTGATAGTGTAAGTTGGGATTTGATCCTCAACACTCTAAAAATGATGAACTGTGGTGACAACTTCCTTAAATGGATAAGAGCGATATATAAAGAACAAAAAGCGGTTATAAACATAAACGGAGAATTATCAGAAAATATAAAAATATATAGAGGAACAAGGCAAGGTTGCCCAATCTCCCCACTTCTTTTTATAGGGGTGATGGAACTACTTATAAATAGTATTAAAAATAATAGGGGGCTAAAGGGGCTAAAGGTTGGGAAATGGGAGATTAAGACGAGAGCATATGCGGATGATTTAGTTTTAATTTTGGAAGACCCTCAAGAAAATGTAGAGGAAATAATTAAAGCATTGAAAACTTTTGAAGAAGTGTCAGGCTTGAAAATAAATAGGAACAAAACATCTATGCTCCCATTTAATTTAAACTGACAGGAGAAAGAAGAGATAGAAAATAAGACAGAGTTTAGATGGGACAATAAGATCAGATATCTGGGAGTAATACTAACAAAAAACAACAGTGACTTGATTAAAAATAATTACATTAAATTGTGGAAAGAAGTAAAGAAATTGTTAGAAGGATGGGCAAAATTGAAACTTTCGTTATTGGGCCGAATAGCTGCTATCAAAATGAGCATTCTGCCTAAAATATTGTTTCTTTTTCAAACGATTCCCATTATAAATAATGATGGTATGTTACATGACTGACAAAAGGAGTTAAGTAGATTCATTTGGGCTGGCAGAAAGCCAAGAATAAAATTAAAATATTTACAGGATGTAAAAGAAAGGGGAGGCCTAGGGATTCCCAATTTAAAATTATATTTACATGCCAGCTGTTTATATTGGGTAAAGAAATGGTGTGATTTAAAGGATGAAACAATGTTAGCAGTGGAAAGTGACAAACTTAGATTTGGATGGCACGCGTTTATTTGGTTTGATAAAGAAACAGCAAATAAGGATTTCAATGACCATTATATACGGAAACCCCTTCTTAGAGTGTGGAAGAAATATAAGAATCGATGTCTGTTAAAAACTCCTCTATGGATATCGCCTCATGAAGCATTTTATAGGAGGGATAAATTACAAGATATTAAATGGTTAAGATACGAACATTTGATAAAATGGGAAGGGAATAAGCCAGAGGTTAAGACAGGAGAGGAGTTAAAAACAGAAGGAATTATCTGTCATTGGCTATTATATAGGCAAGTCCGAGATTGGTTGAAACAAGACATGAGAATATATGGTATACAACAACACAAATCAGAGTTGGAAGAGATGATCCTGTCAGAAGATTCTAAATTGCTAGCTAAGATCAATAAAATTTTATTAAAATGGGATTGTGAGGAAGAAATAGTAAAGGAATCCATGATAAAATAAATGCTGGAAATGTAAAAAGGAAGTAGGAACATTCTTTCATTGTTGGTGGTCATGTACCATAGCACGAACTTTCTGGAAAATGATTCATTCTACGGTTGAGAGGATAATGAAAAGATCTTTGCAGATGAGACCTGAAAAATACTTGTTATGCATTTTTGATGAACCCATGGGGGAAAATGATGAGAGAATTATGTTTAATTTAATGTTAGCGGCCAGAATTACTTATGCTGGAAATCAGAAACCATCCCTTCTAAAGAGGAATGGGGGGTTAAAGTGTTTGAACTTATGTATCTGGATAAATTAACAGTGGCCATGAGAATTAACAATATGAGAGAATTTGAGGAAGAGTGGAAGGAGACAAAAATTATTTATCTGAATTATGGGGAAATGGGATGGATTTGGGATTTATAATGTAAATAAGAAATTTAAAAGATAAAAAGTTGGAGAAGACCCCGTTTGGTTAGAAAAGATTAAATGGGATTTGAGTCACTGTTAACATTAAGTTGGTTAAAAGGGGGGCTGGACTGTACAATTAGATAAATAAATCAATGATGAGACCTGATGGGAAGTGGCGAATGAAGCAGAAAGAATAGATGTTAAAAAGATGGTGTAAGAATGGGAGAGAAGAATTTTAATTGCTGTAAAAATGATAAGAAATATTGGAAGATGAAAGATTGAATGAATGTACAACACTAAAATTGTATGAATGTAAAATTATGGAATTGTATGATTATATGAATGTGTACAAGAATTACTTATAAAGGAAATCAATAATAAAAATTATATTATAAAAAAATGTATGTACATGAAATGATGTTAATGGATAAATTGACAATTCTGATTATGGAATTCTCATTGAAAAAATAGGAAAATGACTGGGAGGATGCAATCATTGTTTTGAAAGAGAAATTGAGAGAATTAGCAGTTATAAGTCATAGAAATTCATGATATGAGAGCATAAAAAACTTAATAGAGATGTGGCAAACAAACTAAAACATTCAATAACTACAGTTGCCCCTCCACATTTGCGAACTCAGCATTCGCGGTTTTGGATATTCGCAGTTTTGGGAGGGCCCCCCACCCTCCCAAAACCGTGACACGGGGCCTCCGGAGGCCCCGTGAAGGCCCGGGGAGAGAGGGGGAAGAGCCATGGAGGCCTCCATGGGGCCTTCAGAGACCCTCCGGAGGCCCCATGAAGGCGCTGGGTGGGAGGGATGGGGAGGCCTCCACGGGGCCTTGCGGGGCCCCGTGCAGTCCTTGGGAGGGAGGGGGGAGGGATGGGGAGGCATCCATGGGGCCTCGGGAGGGTCTCCTGAGGCCACATGAAGGCCTAGGAAGGGACTAGGGAGTCCAGAGAAAGTGACTATGGGGCCTCCGGAGGCCCCCTGGTCGCTTTGGTGGGGGAGGGGGAGGGCAATCATTATTCGCAGATTTTTCACATTTGCAAGGGTCTGGGGAACCTAACCCGCATGAATATGAAGGGACGACTGTACATTTAAAGAATTAGAATATGTGTAACTAAGTCATGAAATTCTAGGGCCTAACCTGACCTGTCCCCCTTTGACATAGCGACCATACCAGTTTGTTGATGCGCAGTGCTCCAAAAGAGACAGTAAGAGATGCGGCATGAAAGAGAAGATTCATAAGTGGATACACAAACCACCCAAACCCCAGAGAACAACTGGAGAAAGAGGTTGCCTATCATCCACCACCCTACCCCTCTTGCTAGTCCACCCTTCCAGGGGTCTTCTGCAGATGAAAGTCCCCAGTTGTGTCACAGAACCCCTGGGCCTTACTCCAAAAGGCCAGGGCAGAGAGCCAAGTCCTTATGGATTGTGGGGCCAACCGCTTCCCCCTTAAAATTACACAGTTTTCTAGTAAATGTGTGACCGGAATTGGCCATAGATCCCCCAGGCAACTAGACCTTCTAAATTCAAAATATTCTTCCCTAATGTGTACACATCCCTAATGTGTGCCCTCTTAGTACTGGGAGCTAATGACATAATGATGGCCCTAACTACCTCACTGAGCTACCACAGTTTCGCTGGCATCTGGTCTGTCCCATCAGCTGTGTCCAGTGCCAGCTGCCTGGAGCACTCCATCTGCATGCAGGAGAGAGCATTGGCTAAGCAACATATATCACAGGCTATAGCCAAGGGGGCACTGTTGTCCTCAACTCCATCCTTGTTGCCCTAAATTCAGTGTACAACTGCTGGGCCCTGGCATGTTCATTACCCCTGGAAATGACCCTGAAGGTGGGCTCCAAGGACCCCAGGGACAACTATAACTCCCCATGATGCCTACAGTGGTGTCATATGACTCACCAGTCATGGCAGAGGGAGCATAAACCTCTTTCACTTCTTACGGTTCCACCACAGGTGTTGTGGCTTCTTCTTCCATTTCCTTTGCCTGGATGATCCAGCCACTTCCTGCTGTACCTCCTGTTCGAGGGCATCAAGACATGCCAGAATTTCTTTAGCTACACCGGATTTAATAGAACCTTGGGCTCCTTTCACTTCCTTTTTGATTGGTCTAATATGTTTACCATTCTCCAAGACTTGACTACAGGCCAATATTGCTTCAGTAATGTTGGGGGCCCCTTCATCAGATGAAGGCATAGCCTCCAGGGGTGGGAGCTTGGGTGGGGCTTTGTTAGTTGGGCCCTTGTCTTTTGCCCCTTTTGGGGGTGGCATGGTGTACTATGACCACTAGTTCAGCACTCAGACCACACTCGGTGTTTCAAATAGAATAGCAGCCACTAAGAGACACTACTGGGCTGAACTACGGTTTATTTATACCGTATATTCCAGCATATAAAATGACTGGGCACATAAGACGACCCCCCCAATTTTTAAGTTAAAATATAGACTTTGCCCCCCCCCACAGCCAGCCATCTGGCTGGAAAGCCTGCCCCCCACCAGCCAGCCAGCTCAGTGGCTGTAGATGATGGAATAGTCTGTGAAATTAAAGGACTGCGAACAGCTAAAAAAAGCATGGGATACTTTGAAAAATCTCTGTGGTGTTCAATCTTTGGAAAGTAAGGTTGCATTAAGTTGGTTAATATGAAGCTATCAAATCCCAATTTTTTGAATGAGCACATTAATGATTTGAGAGCCACATTAGCAGACTTGCAAACTCCTGGAGAGGAAATCCCAAAAGCTATGCAAATGGGAATCTTCCTGGCAAGTTTACCAAAATACAATCCCTAAATGGAGGGCAATTAACACTTCAAAGGCAAAGCAGTTATTCTCACAGCAGGTGGAAGGATCTGCTGGGCCTATAAGACGACCTCCCACTTTTGAGGAGATTTTCAAGTGTTAAAAAGCAGTCTTATACGCAGGAATATATGGTAACTTGGTCCCTTGTATGTGGGCATGTGTATGTACACTGGTGTACAATTAACCACTATATATGCTATACAATTTACCAGAAGGTGAACAATAATAGAAATCCCCACTTATTCAGTCGCATGAGGCCACCACCCCACTGGGCACAACCAATAATAATTTTATTTATTGTCTCCTAGCACTTCCTTTATTTATGTATTTATCTCATGGAATGGGACATTTCAGCACAGCCAGTTCAGTGCAGCCAGTTCAGCAGGGCCAGTTCAGTGTGGCATGGTTCGTGTTTTTTTTAAAAAATATCTTCTTTATTAAATAAAAGTGGTAATTTATTTACACAATGATTCTATAACTTTGTGTGATTTTTACAACACATATTTCAACCATTTATTTACTAACATTGTCCACTATCTTATTTTATCTGTTTAAAAATCTTACAAAAAATAATTTCATACTTTCCGTTTAGTTCATTATATTAAAAACAAAAAAAGAAAGAGAAAAACTTCTTCAAAGTCACCTTTAAGAAATATAAGGATTTAACCAAAATTATAAAGTCCTTGGTTTTCCACAATCGTTTTACACTCTTGCTCCATCTTTTTATTTTCATCACTCTTATTTCTTTTACTCCTTCTATCCTTATTTTACTGATACATCATAATAACATTATTTGTTTATCAATTATATCCACCACCCCCAATTTCTTATCACAACCGACCAGTCCTCCAAAAGTTTCTTACTTGTCCTGTTTCTAATTCTGTTTGCCAAATTATCCAATTCTATCATTTCTAATATTTATTCTGTCCATTCGTTCATATTCGGTATATCTGATGATTTCCATTTTCTTGCTATTGTCAGTTAGCTGCGACAATCATATATAATAAAATCTACGAATACTTTTGTTCTGTTTCCTGATTCAATATATTCATCATATTTAATAGGTAGATCTCCGGTTTCATTTCGAATTCTATTTGCAGTATTTGTCTAATTCTTTTATGTACTTTCAACCAGAACTCTTGAATTTTTTTATATTTTCCCACATATGTGTAAGTGTTCCAGGATTTGATCTACATCTCCAACATTCCATTTTTATTGTCTTATACATTTTATTTAGTTTGGTTGGTGTATAGTACCTTCTTTGTGCTACCTTTATATAATTTTCTCTTAGATTCTGGCTGGCTGTGAACTTCCAAGTCTTTCTTCTTGCATTTTCCCATGCTTCTAGATTCAATGTATATCCCAAGTCCTTTGCCCACTTTATCATGAATTCTTTTATGTTTTCTTGTTCCAGGTCTACCATCAAAAATACTTTGTAATATTTTTCTATTTTCTTTTTTTGTTTTCTTCCCATATTATTTTATTCAGTTTGTTATCTTCCATTTCAAAACCCTCTTTTATGAGATCTTCTTTAAATCTTCCTTTTATTTATAAATACTCAAACCATTTTTTTGTGTGTTTCGTCCAACTGTTCTTTAGTTTTTAGGATAAATTCTTTATTTTTATCTTTTATTCCTATATCTCCATACCTTAACCAATTCTTTGTATCTTTCCACCTCCCCATAAAAGCCTCTTGTGATGATATCCACAGTGGAACTTTCCTATAAAATTTGTTTTTTATCGTCTTCCAAGTTTTCAATAATGCATGTCTTATATAATGATTAGTAAAGTCTTTGTTGATCTTTTCTTTTTCATAGTAAAGATAGGCATGCCATCTATATCTTAAATTGTGTCCTTCTAAATTCAATGTCTGCTCATATTCTAGTCTTATCCAGTCTTGAAGCCAGACCATTGTAGCTGTTTGATAATACGTCTTAAGATCTAACATATCACAACCTCCTCTGTCTCTCGTATCCATTAGATATTTCCATTTTGTTCTTGCCTTTTTCTTATTCCAAATGAACTTCCTAAGATCTTTATTCCACATGCTAAATAGATTGTCTTTTTTTATTATCGGTAGATTTTGGAAGAGAAATAACATTCTAGGTAATATACTCATTCTATAGACTGAGATCCGCCCTAATACTGATAAATTGAGTTTCTGCCATTTTTCCAAATCTTCTTTTATACTCTTCCAAATTCATTTATAATTATTGTTGAATAAATCTGTGTTCCTTTTGGAAATACATATTCCTAAATATCTAACTTTTTTCTGTTTTACATCCTGTAGTTTTCGATAAGGTTAGATTCTCTTGCTTAGTCATGTTTTTAGCTATCATTAAAAGAATTTGGACAGTATTCAGGAATTAAGATAAATGTAGAAAAATCGCAATGACAGCTAAAAACATGACTAAGTTCATGAGTTCTTCTGCCTGGCTTATTGGCTCTTCCATGAAGAAAATTATATCATCCATGAAGGCTCTAAGTTTGTATGTTTGACTTTTTTTCTTAAGTGTGGCATGGTTCTGCTTGTGTATCTACTTGTGTATCTGCTTCTTGTATATCAAGAAAATGCAATGAAAACCATTTCCGTTTGGTTGAAAATGTCTTGCAAAACCATTTGGGTAAGGGTTAAGGTTAAAGTAAGTTTTGGGGTTAGGGTTATTATCAATTATAAATTAATATTATTGATAATTGATAATAACCTAACCTATACCTTATCCTTACCTTAACCCTAACCCTTACCCAAATGGCTTTGCAAGACAAAAACAAATAATTAATAAAGGCTGCTGTATATCATACTGCCTTGCTGTGTGGTCTCCTGCCCCCATGGCCCAAATGTGGCTGAACACAAAAACAAATACGAGATATAAAACAAGGCCTGAATGATCTGCCACCTGCTTCTCTCCGAGAACATCTCCACTGCTAACCATCTGTGAGTGCTTCGATTTTAAGCAGCAAGAGGAAGAGGTCGGGGTAGTGTGGACTGTCAGGAAATGACATGGATGTGACCACGAGATGGAGCTGTAAGCTTAGTAATGAAAGTAGGTAAGCTCCAGTGGCAGGTGTGTGTGTGAGTTAGCACTTGAGAGTATGCACATCTGAGATGCCTGATGTAACAGGCATTGTTTAACTGCCTATAAAAAGGAGATGGGAATTATCTCCAGTGTGGGTTTGTTGTGCATGGTGGTTGGCGAAGCAGTTTGTTGGTTTAAGAGAGATTGTCCTATACTCTGTATATATACTGTAAATATACTGCAAACAAAGATTAAAGCCCTCAAGTTGAGTGAAGGCTGGCCTTGTTGCTATCTTTATTTGGCAAGCCAGAGCTCAAGGCAGTGTGCTGGGGTGAAGGAATTTTTCCTTCTCAGCCTGAAGTCTTTTGCAGAAGTCTCTCCAGAAACCTTCTCCTTGGCATCCTGTCGATGTGGAACAACTCTGCAGGTGGTCGTGGTGGACACAGTGCATCTTTCTACACCCCAACAAGGGTTATGGGCCCAGTGACTGCGTGGACAACGCTTGAGAAGCTGTGGGAGATATAGTTCTGCAATTGGTGAGCTGTTTTGTGTTCCTGGAGGGCTGAAGAGAAAAGTCCTGGAAAGGAGTGAGTTAAGTGTGTCTACTCACGGACTCTGCTCTTATCTGTCTGCTTTGTTTGCTTTGGAAGCTAATTGATTGTGGCAGCCTGCCCGGACTGTTATCAGTGTGTTTGTTTGCATCTGTTTAAGTCACAGACTCAGTGCAAACATGGAAACAGCAGTCAGGTTTGAAAAGCTGTCTGAAAAGAATTATGCTTCCTGGAAAATTTACATAGAGGATTTGCTAATAAAGCAGGACTTATGGGACTGTGTAAAGAAACAACCTGACCCTGCTAATGAGGATGACTTAATAGGTGAAGAAAAAGCTAGAGCAACAATTATTTTGGCTTTAGAACCAAATCAGCTGAATAATATCAGAGATAAAAAGTCAGCATTTGAAGCCTGGAAAGTCCTTGAGAATGTCAACCAACCAGCTGGAGCCTTGTCAAAAATGCTGTGCAGCAGAAAGCAGAAAGCAGAAAGATGCAGGATAATTTCGCAGAGTGCAGTGGACATGGCATCCAAATAGAAGAAACCCAAAAAGCTTTTATACTCCTGAGTAGTCTAAACAGTGAATGGGAGTTTCTAATGTACAATCTCCAAGGAGTAGCCAAAGCTGATTTAAATGTCGACCTCGTGGCATCTAGAATATTGGAAGAGGCACAGAGGAGAGACTCAGAGGAGAGCTTCAAGGGAGTGACCAGCTCGAGGAGAGAACCAACCAACCAATCCACGTCCTTGTCTGAGGAAGGGAGTGCTACTGTCTGCAGAACACAGAGATGTTTTTCCTGTGGAGAGACTGGACATTTGATAAAGAACTGTCCTAAGATCTCTGCAGCAAAGAAAGGACAGAACTCACAAAGAAAAAGAAAAGAGAAGCCCTAAGATGGGAGGGGGTTTGCTACTACTGTAGCAGTCTGTCTGGATTTTGGACAGTGGATGTTCTCACCATATGACCCCTAATAGGGAAAAACTACAGAGCCCAAAGCCAGCACCAGTGGACACTGTGGTATTTGCAGATGGTGAATCTGGCAGTGCAGAGATTCAAGGGTCTGTATTAATTCCTTGTTTAAATAAGGTATTTCATAATGTACTGTGTGCACCAAAACTACAAAATAGCCTTGTAAGTGTGGCATCCCTAACCAGTGATGGATATGAAATCCTTTTCAAAGGAGATGAGGGGATTGTGTCCAAGGAGGGAGTAGTATGTGGTAAAGCCATAAAGAAAAATCACATTTATCAAATGGTAGCACAGGTGCAGTGTGGGAGTGTAACAAATAAGCCACTGCATGATGGGTGTGCTCATTACCTTCATAGAGTTATGGGCCATATAAGCTTCAAAGGTTTGAGAAACGTAGAGAAGGTTTGCCCAGAGTTCAAGGTAGAGAACTGTAAAAGTTACCTGGACTGTGCTATTTGCAAAAAGGTAAAGGTCAAGGCTTACCCTGTAGCGAAGGTGAGCAAATGCATAACCCAGAGGCCTTTTCAGGTTGTACATGCGGATTTATCAGGGCCGCATCAAGTAAAGAGTATAGGGGGTAGCAGGTTTACCCTATTGATAGTAGATAGGCATACCAGATTTACCTATGTGGCAATGCTCAAAACCAAAAGTGAGGCTGCTGATATGATCAAAAAATGGGTCAATTCTGTTGAAAGGGAGTTTCCCTATAAAGTTGGCACTTTTGTGACAGACAGAGGTGAGGAATTCTTAAGTAGTAATTTGCAGTAGTGGTTTGAGCGGAAAGGGATCCAACATAAAACTACAAATCCCGGATGTCCAGCTAAGGATGGTTTGGCTGAACGTGGGATTGGGATGATAAACCAAATAAGGGATTGTATGTTAGAGGATTCTGGAGCACCAGCTAATTTGTGGGGAGAAGCAACAAGAAACACTTGTCATATTGTAAATAGGTCATGGTGCAGTGTGATAAACCAAACACCATACTACTTATTGTATGGAAGAGCACCAAACCTAAAGTACTTAAGAGTGTTTGGACAATTTGCATCAGTGTACATTCCTCCTCAGTTCAGAAAAAAGAATCAGCCCCAAAGCCAAAGGTTGCATTTTGTGGGCTATGAGGGGAACAAGTACAGGTTCCTGATGGATGTGAACAGGATTTTGTACTCAAGAAGTGTTAAGTTTGAGACTCATGCTGGGTGGAAGAGAGTGTACCCTGACCAGAATGTTGTTGTACAACAGAAAGCCAGTGTGGTAGATAAGAACAAAGGAAATGGAGGGGTACGTGCATCCAGGGACGTCTTAGATGAGAAACCAGCTGTGTCACAACAGCCTGGAATTTCGAGTAAACAGGGCACTTTGAAGATGCCTGGTACTCCAGAAGAGCCTAGCACTTTATTAGACTTGCAACCAAAGCCAGAGATAGTGACTGTGAAACAAGAACAAGTTGAGACTTGTGGGCAAGACACTCAGGCCAGTGTTAGTAGCAATGACACTGAGGGTGGTCAAAGTACATTCCTGATTCCCATGAGGTCTCAGAAAGGAAAGTTCTTTGTAGTAAAGCAGGGACAAGCCTCTTCTGTGGCAGAAGTAAAAAGAACTGAAAACACTCCAGAAAGAGCCAGGAGAACATGCACTAAGCAGGAGGGGTGGCAGAAAACCAAAGCTCTGGTGTGTGTGGCAGAGTATAGCCAGGATATGTTTGGTGGGATGGTCAGGCCTGTAAGTAAAAGGAAATTGACAATTGATAGCACCAGGGAAGCCAGAGCCAGGTGGGTCAGTAGCATGGGCTATCAAGGCCTAAGAAAACACTGTGGCATTGTAAAGAATGGGAATGGAGTCGCAGACTCTAGAGATATCAGCGAGTAAGGTGACAGTATATAAAAGGATAGGTGTAAATGACACATGGGACACACCACGTCATTTGGAGGGGAATGTCAGGAAATGACATGGATGTGACCACAAGATGGAGCTGTAAGCTTAGTAATGAAAGTAGTTAAGCTCCAGTGGCAGGTGTGTGTGTGAGTCAGCACTTGTGAGTATGTACATCTGAGATGCCTGATGTAACAGGCATTGTTTAACTGCCTATAAAAAGGAGATGGGAATTATCTCCAGTGTGGGTTTGTTGTGGATGGTTGGTTTAAGAGAGATTGTCCTATACTCTGTATATATACTGTAAATATACTGCAAAGATTAAAGCCCTCAAGTTGAGTGAAGGCTGGCCTTGTTGCTATCTTTATTTGGCAAGCCAGAGCTCATGGCAGTGTGCTGGGGTGAAGGAATTTTTCCTTCTCAGCCTGAAGTCTTTTGCAGAAGTCTCTCCAGAAACCTTCTCCTTGGCGTCCTGTCAATGTGGAACAACTCTGCAGGTGGTCGTGGTGGACACACCCCAACATGGACTCACATATCTAATGCTCCACTCATGGAGAGTCATAGAGCCCAGTGCCATGCTGTTACTGTTTCTTGGCCTCTCATCATGGGAGGCCATCAAAGCTCATCGCTCATGCAATGCTGTCCTGTGCTGCGAGTTGTGTGTGGGAAGCTTAAAGGTAAAATTTTCAGATATATTTGGTCTTACACTTTTCTCTTTGGCCCCATACACCATGGGAATGTGCCCTCCACCTCTGAAATTGAATTCCATCTTTGGTCCAAAAAAGTTCCCTCATTTCTGTTGTAAAGATTCCTGCCTAAAATACTGTAAGTGGTTAAAAGGTAGTTTTAAAAAATTAATTCAAAAGATAACTCCATACAAAATCTGGATGTCCTTGGATGTTACTCTCTGTCCTCTTCCCTCTCTAATATTAAACAGAGAAAATGAATTAAGCAACAATAAATTGAATTTAGTGTAACCTACCAACCTGATCGAAATGCAGAATTGTACATGTTCCCATACTACATTAAGGCAAATCAAATCAAGGCAAATTAAACAATTGCTCATTGGATGCAACTTTGTCAAATGGTTCTTAATGGAAATTTGACTGAAGAATCTGATATACAGTTGTAACTTGTTAGCTGCATGTTTCAGCCTTTTGCTTCATGACATCTTAGCAATAAGATGCAGAATGCTTGCCTATATTGCAGTTCTAGCTAAAGATGCTTCACTGCATCCACAGCCAGATACAAGGCTTCAGTGCAAGACACATCATGAGCCAGCATTTAAACCAAGTGGTATTCCTGAGGATGGAGCAGGCTTGTTTTCTGCTGCTCCATAGACTGGAACACGGAGCAATGGATGCAAGCTCCAGGAACAGAGATTCCACCTCAACATGAGGAGAAACTTTTTGACAGTAAGAGCTGTTCGGCAGTGGAACGCACTCCCTCGGAGCGTGGTGGGGTCTCCTTCCTTGGAGGTCTTTAAACAGAGGCTGGATTGCCATCTGTCGGGGATGCTTTGATCAAGATTTCCTGCGTGGCAGGGGGTTGGACTGGATGGCCCTCGTGGTCTCTTCCAACTCTGCAATTCTATGATTCTATGATTCCTCCTCCACCATTTTGAGAGGTGACAAAACCTTGTAGAAATTAAGGTAATTAAAACATTGGTTGAAGTCACACCACAGAACAAGTCATGTTATTCCTTGTTAAATTGTATTCACTGGCTGGAATCCTGTTGGGTTCCTACACATGTATCAGTTCCCCTACAGAATTGGTTGGACATTTTTGTCTAATATGGAGCAGACATATTCAGTTCAAGATGACAGAAGCAGAGTTGTGCATGCCTTGCATTGCAAATAGCTGTGCATTGTGCATGGCTGTGAATGGCTGTAATTCTGTCACTGCAAATGACTGTAACAGGGAGCCCTGGTGGCGGAGTGGTTAAATGTCAGTACTGCAAGTCACCACATTGCAAGTTCGATTCCATAGGGCTCCAAGGTTCACTCAGCCTTCCATCCTTTCGTAGGTCGGTAAAAGGAGTACCCGGCTTGTGGGGGCAATTAGCTAAAATACATTAGAAACTGCTTAATGCAGTGTAGATGTGTAAATTGCTATTGCTTAAAACAATGTGTAAGCCGCTTTGATAGCCTTGTGGCTGAAGAGTGGGGTATAAATAACTAATAGAAAATAGAAATAGAATTCTGGTTGGGATATGCGTGCTTAAGTCACGCTACACATGTGGGTCTAAAAAGTCACCATGGTGCAATCGATGAATCTGCATTGTGGTTGTGCATCCTATACTTTGCATTATGCTTGTGCATAGTATATTGTATATTGGCACCTCATCACTGACATGTGTTGCACAATGTTGCTATTCTTGCACAGGGGTTGCATAGCATTGCACAGGGGGGAGGTCATAATACTATGCTGAGTGGATGTTGGATTACAGTTTATGTGTTGTAAATCATAGAATCATAGAATCATAGAATTGTAGAGTTGGAAGAGACCACAAAGGTCATCCAGTCCAACCCCCTGCCATGCAGGAAATCTTGATCAAAGCATCCCCGACAGATGGCAATCCAGCCTCTGTTTAAAGACCTCCAAGGAAGGAGACCCCCCCCCCAAATGCTCCGAGGGAGTGTGTTCCACTGTTGAACAGCTCTTACTGTCAAAAAGTTCCTCCTAATGTTGAGGTGGAATCTCTGTTCCTGGAGCTTGCATCCATTGCTCCGTGTTCCAGTCTATGGAGCAGCAGAAAACAAGCCTGCTCCATCCTCAGCATGACACCCCTTCACATACTTAAACAGGGCTATCATATCACCTCTTAACCGTCTTTTTTCCATGCTAAACATACCCAGCTCCCTAAGTCTCTCCTCATAAGGCATCGTTTCCAGACCTTTCTCCATTTTAGTTGCCCTTCTCTGGACATGCTCCAATTTGTCAATATCCTTTTTGAATTGTGGTGCCCAGAACTGGACACAGTATTCTAGGTGAGGTCTGACCAAGGCAGAATAGAGTGGCACTATTACTTCCCTTGATCTAGACACTATACTTCTATTGATACAGCCCAAAATCACATCGTTGATGCGGCAGCTAAAAAGGCCAATGCGATTTTAGGCTGTTGTGCATCACATGCTGTGCATCACATGCAGATGTACATAGATGACATAGCACATTTGTTATTGGAAAAAGCCATTAATTGTACACTAAGCAACTCATTTAGAATGATTTACATCCAATATCTACCTATTTGGTTCTAATCCTGCCTTTTGGAGCAGCACAGAACAAGTCTACTTCACCTTCTAATTTAGAACCCATCAGTCTCACAGTGCTTTATCTTGTTGCTGTTTCTTTGCTCCACAAAAATCAGCCCAGGGGCCTGTGTATTTCTTTGTGCTCTACTCATTTATTTGCTCAGAACAATTTATGTTACCCCCAGATCTTTCCAGGCACCTTTTGAAGGGCATATCATCTTCAACTGAGCAGTAGCCATCTCTCACAAGTCATCTTCAGACCATCCTTTGGCTTTTATGCTGAGCCTCTCTGGTTTTTCTTCACAAACGAAGATTCAGGAAGGACTCATCCTGTGCTTACTGCAAGCACGCTGATGACTAAAAAGGCCAATCTGAGATAAACAAGACCGGTTGCAGAAAGCACAGCAGCAGGTCTCCTTGGGTGATGTTTCTGGGTTGTGATTCTGCATTGTCGTTTCTCTTCAAGACTTGTTCAGCGTGAATTCTCAAATAAGGCTGCAGCATTGTGGATAGTGTATCTCCATGCCTCCCGATATGAGGCCAGGGTGGACCATTGTTGGTGATCAATTTGTCCTGAGATGTTGTTTCAGGGAGTCCTTGTATTGCTTTTTTGGAGCGCCCCTCTTATGCTGACCCGTTACAGTGAACTATGCTGAGCCAAACCTCTATTAAACAGCACTTCTCCACCCAGCTAGGGCAACAGCAGTCACATTTCAAAATTGAAGAGTCAAGGCAAAATTCTCTTTAGTAAGCAGAGAGTTAATTAAATTCTGGAATCTTTGTGATTGCTTGTGAAATTCATATCTGCAATTTGTGCCAGTTTCAAGAATGGCAGTCTACAGGGCCCTATTCTTAATCAGGAAAAGGGAGAAATTAAGTCTGATTTATATGTGCCAAGATTTCAACAGAGGACTCTGGGGTCTGATGTACCATCACTTTTCAACAATTAACCACCTTTGTGTGAAGAGAGAGGAGAACTAGACATTTGTTGAAAAATTAACCCTTGCTCATCTTTCACTTAAAACCAGGGCTGCGTTTACACAGGCAAATATTCCCCTAAATATACCACTAAGATTGCTCATTGTTCCCATGGATCGAGCCACAGTTTCACCTCATTCAGAAGGAGGGAAGTCAAAATACCCAAATGTAGCGTGCCAGGGGATGTTGCTACTTTTGCTGATTTATTTTAAAAGTAGCGCTACGCAGCGTCATTTTTGCAGTGTGAACTACATACCGATATATGTTAAAAAAAATGTCCCTCACCAGAAATTGGTGCCAGGTGGGCAGTGACAGCCGAGTGGTTTTTGCCATTTGCCTGCTATTTTTTTTTTAAAGATCAGCAAAGCGCATCTCCTCAGGAGTGCTTTTGTTTTCTTGCACGGGAAGCAATGGTGTCAACACCTCCGGTCAGAACCAAAAAGGGTGGCCGTGGCATCGCTTGGGGACATGGGGAAACTCTAGATCTGACAGACTTGTGGGGTGAACAGAAGGTACAGGAGCAGCTCCTCAGCAGCCATCATAACAGATGTTTTTTGAAAAGATAGCCGAAGAGATGCATAACCGAGGGCATGAATGGTCAGCAGAGGAATGTAGATAGAAGAGTAAAACTTTGAGGGTGAAATATAGGCAAGTTCAAGACCACAATTCTATGAGCAGTAATGATGCGGCTACTGTGCCCTTCTTTGCTGAATTGCATGCAATATTCTCCAGGGACTGCAGTTTGAACCCCAACCAAGTTTCTTATAGCTCATCTGCAGATCATAGATCGTTTTCCATGGAGAGCTCAAGGCTCAGCAGCTCCGGCAGCTCTGGAGGCTCTGTGAGGGATATTGAGGTGAACTCTCCCCCTTTGTTTGATGAAGAAGGAGGTAAGTAGGAATGCTTATTTGTTTCTCTGGCTTCATTTTCATAGGGTTCACGTTTTTGAAAAATTACATACACTCTTTCCTAATTTTACTTGCTATTCTACTTCCTATTTTTAATTTTTTTTTTACTGACAACAAGAGCACTTTGCCATTTTATTTTATTAGCGATGGAAGGATTTCTTGTTTGTCAAACTCATTTTCATAGGGTTCATGTTTTTTAAGAAGTACACATGCTACTTCTGAAATTAACTTGTTATTCTACTTCCTATATTTTTTAATTTCTTACTGACAACAAGAGCACTTTGCTGTTTTATTTTACTCACGATGCAAGGAATTCCTTATTTCTTTCTTTTCTTCATATTAAAACCTTGCGTGTAGTATTTATATAGAAGGGTTATTATGATGACTGGATTTAGGTACTTTTAAATCCCGTTCCGATGCCCAGTGTTTACACTCCTTTAAAATAACAATGCACACATGTTCATAAGGGAAAAAATGGGACTGTGTGTATTGCGACTTCTATTAAAGAGATGCGGTGGGCACCTCTACTACATTTTTATTGAGTTTATGCCTTATAACTGTATCAATTGAGTTAATTGCTACTTCAAGTTATTATTTTAACACAGTGGGGGAAAATTTACTGGTCCCATTATTACAGAAAAACTTTAACAGAGTATCAGTAAGGTAGAATTTTTTTAAAGGCACAGCAGTATGTCTTGGGGGAAATAAGCAATCTGGACCATGCATGCTTTTCCCCCCCTTTTTGTTACTGTTGAAATTGCAACATAAATTTCATGTTCCCCCAAATTATCTCCATCCCATGCAGCAACTTCTTCAAAAGCAGGGCAATAAACGGACCATAAAGGATACTTGTAACTCCCCTTTTCCTGTGATTTCTTTGTGCTTAAATTTGCTTTCATTTTTGGTAAGGTCTGAATCACCCTTCTGAGCATGTTTTGCTAAGGAATGCAAAATAATAAAGGTGTTACTTCATTTGTCAAGGGGTGCATGATATTTTTAAAGAAAATAAAATTAGAAATAATTTGTGGGCTTTGTTGCACAACTTCACTGCATTGTCAGTATCCGGAACATTCGGGCCATGGCAAATTTACATATGTAAAGGAAACATTTCCTTAGCTTGGAGGAACTCTATACCTGTGTGAGTGTTCATTAACATACCGCTCTGAAGTATTGTTTTTTAAATTAGTTGCAGTATGTACATACAGATAGCCCTCATATGCTACATTTTCACCACTTATCTGAGAAGACAGGTTATTTTTTAACCCTAAATTTTCCTGGCTGGACAACTTGAAGCTAAAGTTTTCTCGTTAAGCACCCAGTGTGTTAATGTTCCTATACTTTATACTGATATTTCTTCCTTCCTTTCTTTTCAAGAATCACAGGCAACTGCAGATAATAACACTGAGGAAGCAGTAATTTTGACTCTAGAAGAAGTTCCAAGGGCTTCCACACCTGCTGCATCTCCACTGCTGGATAGTCAGGATCCTGAAATTGATATAGCAGCAGAAAGAAGATCCACTGAGTTTAAGCTAGCTTGGAGCAGTCAGCAATGCGAAGATCATGAAGGTGGGTTCCCATTTGAAACCACATATATATGTCATGCACTCACTACATGAGAAAGTATTTTTTTTAAAAGTTGTTGTTCCTATGAAATAAAGTGTTTCTGTTCTCTCTCATTGCAGTGGCTACTATATCTAACCCACGTTGTAAAATATGCAGAGTGGGTTCACTCTCTGCCCATCCAAACAGAGATGCATGCAGTGAAATAGCATGGGCTTTTGGGCAAAGCCATACACACCTCTGGTGTAAAAGAAAGACAGACTGTTTTTCTTTTATGGTTTTATTAAAAACAAAACAGAAAAGAAATAAACAACAGAAGGCATTCATCCATGCTTCTGTATGCTCCAAAGTTCCTCAGGAGCTAAGAGAAAAGAAAAGAGGCCCCCAAAATGCAGGAGGCACTAACTATCTCCAAAATCCCCTCCCAGTTATATACTTTTCCAAACATTCAATCCTTTTGAGCAGCAACAAGAAACCCAAAGCCTTTGGTTTCGTTTCTCACTTCCCAACTCTGAAGGACAGAGAAAACATAACAAGAGACAGATTTATGAGTTCTAGTAGACAAGCTGGCATCTTCAATGCCTTGGTGAATAAAATTACCCAAAGGGGGGGGGGATAAACTTCTAATTACAATATCTATTTTCCCTAACAACCCATTGGCTTCTCTAACTCCAGGAGAAAGACTTGCTCTAAATAAAAGAAGGAAAGAACAGAAACCCTCAGAACATGCACAATTAATGCTTCACTCAACCAGATTAATGAATAGAATGCTTAGCCATATGGATGCTTTATCTAGGAGGGAGCAAGAGAGGTTAGATAGATTGGAGAAAGCTGCTGAAGAATGACAGAAATTTGGGGATACAATGTATGAATGAACTAGTAGATTTTTAGAAACTAACCTGGAGAAACAGACATCTTGGCTCTCAGAAATGGTACAATATTTAGGAGCAATGGCATCTAGGCCATCTGTGGTGCATAGGGTGGTTAGAAAGCAGCCTGTGTCACAACCTCACACAGAACAAGATGCTGTAAGCCACAGTAGTTAGTTAGTTAGTTATGGTTTATTTGATTAGTCAATTGACCATATCAAAACAATTAACATCAATTAAAACAATTAACATTTAACATCAAACATTATATAAGAAGAAAGATAGATAAAAGATATATTAAAATATAATATAGTATAAAGTTAATTAATTAAACCTGACCTGACTTAAGTAAAATATAACAAAATTCGATGAAACAAAATATGTTAAAATTAGAATTAGAATTACGAAAATTGCCAGTTAGTAATGATAATAAAATAATTTTCTGAATTAAATAATACCTAATAATATAGTGATATGTTATCATCTTGCAGTTATATAGAATGATAAAATACGGAGACAATAAAAGATTTAAATAAGTTCATCATCTTTGCATGCTACCCCAATTTGTTCAATAAAATGAGTTCTTAATTGTATAGCTTTAGTTATAAACTTAGCCAGTCTAGTGACTACAAAAATATTTGCACTCTGAAGGAAGTAATGTAAATGTCTATTACAGTCCCAATGTGTATTTCTATCCAGTAATGTCTGCAGGTACTGGCCCCTTACTGGAGCATATAATTGGCAATTGAATAGCACATGTGCAATTTCTTCTATTTCAGGTGCTCCACAAACACATGTTCTCTCAGTGTATGGCACTTGATGATAGCGGCCGTATTTGACCATGGATTCAAGCTGTTCAAATCTCGCTCTGGTTACAGCTATTCTATGGTATTGAGTCAGGCCCATTTCCAAGTATTTTTCTGTTTGGTAGGACAATTTATTTTGGGCCAACCATTTCAGCGACTTGATATTTGCAAGTGTCTCGATGTCCATTTGGGCATTCACATCCAAGACTCTTTGTCTGAATATTGTTGTAACTGAATTGCCGACTGAAAATAGGTATTGCATTGAGAAGCCAAGTTGTGGAATAATTTGTAAAAGCTGTTTAATCCATGCGGTGTGTTGAGATTGTAGTGTGCCCATTTGTTCTTCCAAACACATTTTTGGCAATCTATCAGCTTCCATATGAAGGATCTTCCACCAGTAATTAAAGACTTTAATTACTGCTATACTGTAAATAGAATGTATTCCTGTTTCAGCTCTTACTGCTGCTGCAGGAGTATTTCTGTCTGTCCCCAATATGGTCCTTAAAAAGCGTGCTTGATTTTGTTCAAATAGTGGAGCCTTTGTTAGGCCCCACAGTTCAGCACCATATGTAAGAGCTGGTACTATTTTTGCCTTGTAGACCTTTAAGATAGGGAGCAGAGAAGTTGGATGATTATAACTGAGTAGTTTGGTTAACATTTTAGAGCGTACTGTGGCCTTTGTAGTACCTTGTTTAAAATGATTGGTCCAAGTTCCTGTGTCCGAGAAGACAACCCCTAGATATGAGAAGAAATCTATTTGTTTTATAGGTTCCCTGTCCAAATACCAATTGTATTTGGTCCGTCTTTTCCCAAAAACCACCACTTTAGATTTGGACTTGTTGATATTCAAACTGTTTGAATCGCAGTATGTACCAAATTTCCTTAGTAATCTTCTCAGGCCTACTTGTGAATATGCCATTAAAACCATGTCATTAGTATACAGGAGAATGTTAATATGTCTATTAAGGATCTTTGGCATGTGAACATCCGTAGAATGGAGAAATCCTGGGATGTCATTAACATAGAGACTGAATAGTATTGGGCCCAGGATACATCCTTGCCTAACACCTCTATGGGTGGGTATATTCTGTGTAAGAGAGCCGTTGACTCCAGTGCGAACTTTCAAGCATGTATTTGTATAAAGGGCCTTTATCAGATGTAAAAGTCTAGGCTCCATATTTAACACAGTTTCCTCCATAGAATGTCCCTATTTATGGAGTCAAATGCTGCACTGAGATCAATAAAAGATGTAAACAAATACTTGCCATGTGTTGCATATTTAGTAATAAGGTGATGTAAAATGAAGCAGTTGTCAATTGTGGAATACCCAGCTCTAAATCCTGCCTGTTCTTCTACTAGTATATTTTCCTCAGTTGCCTAGTCCTCTATTTTACTCAGTAGATGTTTTGCATACATCTTAGCTGTTATATCAATGAGACTTATGGGTCTGTAATTTCTGGGGTCTTCCTTATCTCCTTTTTTGTATATGGGGACTATGATGGAAAGTTCCCATCCTGCAGGGATATGTCCAGTACTGTCTATGTATGTGAACAATCCTGCTAGCAATGGAGCCCACCAATCAGTATAAGCCTTAAATAGTTCAGGAGGCAGGAAATCTTCCCCAGGTACCTTATTAGATTTTAAGGACTGAATAATATGTTTGATTTCTGACACTGACACTGGTTGCCAAGAAGGAAAGTTAGCAAAAGATGTATTTGCTGATGTCTTCTTTACTGTAGAATCCTGGTTAGGATTGGCAAACAGAGTAATGTAAAAATCCTCCCAAACTGAAGCTGAAATGGGGATATCAATTAATAGCTTACGCTCTTTCAGCATGCCAGATACAGTATTCCAAAAAAAGACTGAGTTTGACTGTTTTGCTGACTTTTCTAGCTCGGACCAAACTGTAGCTGTGTACTGAGCCTTCTTGGTAACTATTAACTTCTTATAATTGCGTCTCAGCTCTAGCATATTAGCATGATTGGATGGTGTAGGATTTCTTTGGGTTAAGTGCATAGCTGCTTTTAAGGTCTTCTTTGAGTGAGAGCAATCAAGGTCGAACCAATTGGATCGTGTGCGCTGACAGTTCTTGGCTGGAAGTTTGTCTATTAAGAAGTTTTTTAACATGCGACACAGATTACCATACCTAGTAAGGACACCATTTGAATCTTGTGTGGATATATCAACCATTTTCACCCAAGACTGGGCTCTTTCAGAGGTCATAAAGCTATGAATTGCCTTAATGTCCACTTTGGACCATTTGATCCTCCTGCTTTGCCTTACTTCAAGATTAGCTAGTAGCCTC
This sequence comes from Gambelia wislizenii, assembly GCA_030847615.1. Classification (NCBI taxonomy): domain Eukaryota; kingdom Metazoa; phylum Chordata; class Lepidosauria; order Squamata; family Crotaphytidae; genus Gambelia; species Gambelia wislizenii. The sequence continues at coordinate 11,157,581 of JAUMIR010000013.1, read as the reverse complement.
TTATCTTGTGATGTAGATGGTCTTAAATCTGAGCTACTATAAAAGTTGGTTGCTACTGGTTGATGGTCACTGTCTTCTCTCACATAGACTTGAATATCTGAAAATAGATTGATGTTATCTATTGAGACACATATAAAATCCAGAACACTGCTGGCATTCCCTGCATGAAATGTGAAAGGATATATGAAGCCACTGTCTTTGCCACCTAAAACATGGAGATTACATGTATATAACAGGGTGATCAGTTTGGTGCCTGCCATATTCCTTTTGGAGTCTCTGGAGTGCCAGTGTGGATTTTGAAGATATTCCTCAGGTATGATACCCAAATGTACATAATCATACAAAGAGGCCCCCACCCTAGCATTAAAGTCCCCTAGTAAAATCATAATTGCTTTAGGATGTTTTATCTTTATCTCTAGGATTGTCTTTTCTAATTGTATCCAAATATCTGTTGAAAAGCAGGGAGAGGAATGAGGGGGTAAATATACATTTAGCAGCATAACTTCAGTTAATTTATATTTAAATTGAGTAGCTAAAAGATAGAAAATATCTTCCCCCAAAACCAATTGCTTCCCCTGCCAACCCAAATCAGCCCTGGCAAATACACATAATCCTCCTGAAGCCCGCCCTTTTGAGTTGAATTTACGCGCTGGGATGGACCAGGATCTAAATCCTGGTAAGTAAGCTTCTTCATCATCAATCGTTAGCCAAGTCTCTTGGAGTGCTATGATGTCAAATTTAAGAAGAAATTCCAGCAAATCTCCATCTGACATTCTGTTTTTCCATCCAGCTATATTCCATGTCAAAAGCCAAGTGGAACTTGCCTGTTTGTTATTAGAGGGGATAGCTGACAATACACTGAAATCTGTTGTTAGATCGTGTGTTCCATGCAGTCATTCTGTATTGGAAATAGGATCCAAAGTTCCTTCAATGTCCAGGAAATCATATTGACAGAGTTTTGGTTTACCTTTACCACTCTTTTGCTGCTCTGTAAAATCAGGGGGTTTTGTGGTGATTCACACATTGAGTGAGGACCGTTGTCAGATTTTTGTATTATATCAATATCAAAAGCTGGTAAATATGTCTCAGTCCTGGGTGGGATTCTTCTTTCTGACTCTGTGGTTACCTTTATCATTATTTCCTCTGAGTTCTGGGGTGGGATTATGCCTAGGGGGCTGGAGGGAGTATCTGTTGTTTGATTGTTAGAACTACAGTTGTTCATCTTGTATTCCTGATTTATCTCATCATCTGGCTCTATTTGTTGTACTGTGGGTTTTAGCCAATCATAGCCTTTAAGGCAGTTAAATAACCCTGCTTGTTTAACATCAATATCTGTCTTATTGTTCTTTAGAGTTGCTGAGTTCTGTACTGTTTTTACTGGCACCAGTGTGGGATGGGTTAAAACTGGCTCAAGGGACTCTATGTTGGAATTATTCAGATCTGGGTTCCACACAGCTGAAAGGAGTATCATAAATTCCAGCTAGGTCTTTCTCAAGATGGTTGCTGTTTGGTTGGGTGCCTGGTAAAGTCAAGTCAATTAATGGTTTAGCTGCTTTGTGGGTTGCTACTAAAGTTTCTCTCAAATCATTCAGTCTTTTAATGATATCAACCTGTTCCAAATCTGACAAAGTACTGAAAGAGTTAATCAGATTTTCTTCCAAGGGATTATTTACACTCTGTCTTGATGTGCAGTGCACAGATTGTTTGCCTAAGCCAACATCACTATGTGGCAAATCTGTTGGAATATCCTTAAAGTTGTCTAAAATCAGGTTGTCACATTTGTTTTTTGGGGTGATGATACTCTGTGATCCAGAGTTGGGTAAAAGTGGGCCAAGTTCCTTTGAACAAATCACCCGCGTAGGGAAAATCGAGAAAAGATGTAGAAATGGCCTCATTTTAAACAGCATGCTGGAGATTATAGGTTGCCTAAAAATCAGTAAAATCCTCTCATAACCTCTGCTAGGTGGGAGCCACTCAGCCTTCTGCAAGTCAATCAGCTGCCTTTCACAGTGTAGTAACTGACTTAGAGACAAAATAATTGCTTTTTTTGAAGCCCATCGTCCTCTATTAACTCTATTGTTTGATATTTGTAGAGTAATTTGATTAGGTTGCAAATAATAATTGTAATTCAAGTGCCTTGGTATCTTGGGTGTGTGTTCACAAAGTATTTGTTTCTCCCCTCTCTCCATGTCAGTGGTCAGCTGTCTCTGATCACCACCCTCTCTCCTCTTTGAAGCCCAAGTAGAAGTAAGGTTACCAGTATCCTCCTCATTAGCTGCTTTTGTAGTACACGGTATACATTTCATGCAAAAGTTCTGTACTTTGGCAGCAGTATCTTTTGGCTGATTTTCTATAAACTTTGTGAAATCCTCCTTTAAGGAATCTACTTTGCTTTTAACTGTGGACAGCTGCTCAAAAATAGAAATAACCATTTGTGCTGTCAACAAACACTGTCTTGTTAGTAGGTCATTTGTATTGTTGTTCTTTAACTTTGTTGGGTTTGTATTTACACTCCTATTTTGTAAGAGCTGTGCAGCTGCTGAGCAAAATGCTGCTGTCTGGGTCTGTTCAAGTGGGGAGGCAACCTCTTCTAAAGAGAAGGACAGATTTATAGTTTGCTGGCATTCTGCCTCTGCTTGAAAATCCCACTCTAAGGTGTAACATCCACCAGAAAGTTTAGGAGGATTTAAGTTACTTACATGAGGTAGTTGTCTACTTGTTAGAAAGGAGTCCACTTTCAACTGTTTCTTAGGCTTAGGTACGACTTGTGAAGCAGAGGGTGTACGTTGTCTCTTCTTTCTTTTTCCCATAATGATGATAATGTCCCAATGTTGTTTAATTTAATGCCTTTAGGTCAGATTTTCTCTGATGTTTCTGCTCTTTCTGGGCTTTGAAGTTAATAAAAACAAACTTTAGAGTAGCAGCTCTTCACAGCGGCTGCTGCCTCAGCGCCATCTTGCCTCCCCTCCTCCCGGCTTCCAGTATTAATTACCGTAAGCCACAGTAGTATGCCTTGTGTGAGTGAGGCTGGGGCAGGTAAGGAAAATAGTGCAACAGTGCCACTTATAAAGTCACGGCCAACTAGAAAAATTAGGAAACCTGATATCATGAGCCTTTAAAAATCAAGTCCTTTACATAATACATTTGCTAACTTTTCCAAAGTAAATGTACAGTGCCGTAAAAGCTGTTTTACTGCGCTGCCAATTCAACATCTGTGTATTGTAGAATAAATTGAAAAAATGTCTTAGCTTCTAAAAAAATTATGCTCTAAGGTGTTGAGTTGAGTTCTGCTTTGTTTTTGTTTTTTTAATAATACACCATTAGAACCTTTTGAGTAATATTACCCTTATTCACTCGTTTTTTTCCTTTACACTTCTAGTTTAGTTAAGGATGGTAACTAGTTTCAACAGTAATCAGTCCAGACAATTTTTGTGGAATAGTATTTTTTATAAAGTTTGTGTTGCTGCTATTTACAATATTTACATGTCATATAATTGAAACGATATATATTTACATACAGAAACAAAAAATGCTTTCATCAGCCTTAAGAAACATAAATAAAAATCATATCCCGGCATCATTAAGTCTCTGCTTGATAGTTGCCAACCGTGGCTCTTGGCGTTGTGCTGCAAATTAAAGAAACAATAGGAGAAATTAGCAAAATATCTGGTTTTATTTTGCAGTTACATACATTTAGGTTTATGTCCTCATGAACTGTTATTGTCAGTAGCTTATAACTATTTGTATTGTATACAGTTAAAAATACATGGAAACATCCTTATCCAGGAAGTGTTACTTATTTCAAAACTGTACAAAACTGAGCAGTCATCATACGTAATGCCATGAAACTAACTATATAACACATTAACACATTTCATTAATGTGAAACCATTAATATAACACATTCACACATAACCGACTGCATCGGTTATGGCAGCTATTAATTGTTGTCCCTCCTCACCACACAGAAATTAGAAGGGGTGCTGCCCAGGTGCTTGCTCTATTACAGAAAACAGACAGGCATTAATATTGTGTTGGGAATAGTTTGTGTATAGTGATGAATGTAGAGATTTTACAGGTTATCCATTCAAAGATTTACTGCAGTGTATTATTTTGCATAGTATGAATAACAAAGTTTATAATTAATTTTTTTTAAAAAAAAACACCCATGAATACGTAATAGGTGAATTATGTAAGGTTATATTACAACACCAGAATGAAATCATATTTTGAAGTGTGTGCAAAACACCTCTCTGTACCAAACTTTAAAAGTTCCATAAAGAGTTTTGTAAAACTCTCAAACCAAGGTTCAACTTAAACTTGAATGTTTTTATACGAAGCTGTCCTGGGCCCAGTGCTATTCAACATCTTTATCAATGACTTAGATGAGGGAATTAGGGGCATACTTATCAAATTTGCAGATGACACCAAATTGGGAGGAGTAGCTAATACCCTAGAGGACAGGATCAAAATTCAGAATGACCTGGATAGACTGGAGAGCTGGGCCAAAGCTAACAAAATGAAATTCAATACGGAGAAATGTAAAGTACTGCATTTAGGGCGGAAAAATGAAATGCATAAATATAGGATGGGAGAGACCTGGCTGAATGAGACTACATGCGAAAGGGATCTAGGAGTCCTAGTAGACCACAAGTTGAACATGAGCCAACAGTGTGATGCGGCAGCTAAAAAGGCCAATGCAATTTTGGGCTGTATCAATAGAAGTATAGTGTCTAGATCAAGGGAAGTAATAGTGCCGCTCTATTCTGCCTTGGTCAGACCTCACTTAGAATACTGTGTCCAGTTCTGGGCACCACAATTCAGAAAGGATATTGACAAATTGGAGCGTGTCCAGAGAAGGGCAACTAAAATGGTGAAAGGTCTGGAAACAATGCCTTATGAGGAGAGACTTAGGGAGCTGGGTATGTTTAGCCTGGAAAAAAGACGGTTTAGAGGCGATATGATAGCCCTGTTTAAGTATTTGAAGGGATGTCACGCTGAGGATGGAGCAGGCTTGTTTTCTGCTGCTCCAGAGACTGGAACACGGAGCAATGGGTGCAAGCTCCAGGAACAGAGATTCCACCTCAACATGAGGAGGAACTTTTTGACAGTAAGAGCTGTTCGGCAGTGGAACACACTCCCTCGGAGCGTGGTGGGGTCTCCTTCCTTGGAGGTCTTTAAACAGAGGCTGGATGGCCATCTGTCGGGGATGCTTTGATTGTGATTTCCTGCGTGGCAGGGGGGTTGGACTGGATGGCCCTCGTGGTCTCTTCCAACTCTGCAATTCTATGATTCTATGAAATACATTTCTTAAAAAGACACTTTCACTCTTGGGAAGATCACAACACTAAATTCCTTAACTTGTGGTTTCGGTAGAATAGTAAATTCTTTTTCAAACAGATGAGTTAACTCCAATTTAAGTGCAGCATCCACATTGCCCATGTGGTTCCTACGTATGCATTGGTTCTCTCACAATAAAAGTACAATTCGGTACCTTGTGCAGGTGGGGGTTGAGGTGGAGGTGCCTCTTCCTTCTCCTGTGCAGGACCTCATTCTGCTGCTTGCTCAGTGGCAGACTCATCTGACAAAGAGTCTGCCACCTGTGCTGCCCTACTTGCATGACCACGCATTCCTGTCAAAACATTTACTGACATTTATAATACTGGCAGCATATGACTTTAAAAAGGGGGATTTACATATTTACCACTTACCAGCAGGACGTTGATCCCTCTAGTGTGGTCTCCCCCCAGTTACCCACAAGTCATGCATCTGTGGGTAAAAGGGGGGATGCCAGTGGGGGGGGGATGCCATCGTAGGCCTCCCTGGCCTAGAAGAATTTGGCCTTAAGAATTTTAAATTTAGACCGGCACTGCTGTGCTGATCTATTGAAGCTGGCCCTGTGCAGGCTGTTGGCTACCACAGAAAAGAAGTGGTGGTTCACCCTATTGGAGGAGTGCATAATCCTCCTAGGACACCCCTCCTGCTGGACGAGGTGTTCTAGGAGGAATATGGTCTCCTGGGGCCTCCAATAGGTGATCCACTGGGGTTCCATTCTGTGAGCAGCCATGCCAACACTGACAACAACACCGCAGTGCCTTACAGCTGCTCTTCCGGCGGTTAGTATAGGCCCGGCTCTTTACACATTGGGATAATTAAAATTTGAAAGCTGCAAGTTGGACCCATTGATACAATCGCTTTATTTTTAATGTTTCGGTGTATTGATACTTATGTCTGCTAACTATGCCAGCAAGCCAAGACATGCATGCCCAGTCTTCAACAAGTATACAGCTGCTTGTACTTCCCAGTAAAAAAAGACTGTTTATTTCTTTTCTTAAATCAACTATGTTTATTTTTTGAAAAGATAGCTTGCACAAAGAAGGGCTGCACGTACAGTTTTAATAACAAACATACTTTCATTTCATTTTGAGAATGACAGATACATGGTTACAGAAACAGAGAAAACTGCCCAGACTTGAACCACTGTACTTTTCACCTATCTGCGCCTTTCCCCCAAAAAAGTAATTAGTTATGGCATTGCGCACAGCTGCTCCCTTGTCTTTTTTTGTTGTTCCAAATTTACTAGTGGAGCCCCAAGGGTGTGCAGAACGTAATGGTTAGAGCTATACTGGTCAGGGTTAAATATTTCTTCTCTGGTCTCACAGTAATTGTGCAGTATAACACATGCTGTGATTACGGAGCATATGCTTTGTTCTGCAACCTCAAGGGGTATTTTTAATGCCCTCCACCACACCTTGAGACACCCAAAACTCAGTTTGATACAATTCCAAACTTTATAATGAGTTTTATTGTATAGAACTTGCTTTGGATTTAATCGTGCACCTCTGTAAGGAGTCATAAACCACTTCCTAATGGGGCATGCTCCCTCAGCAAGCACCAATGGAGGAATCTGGACACTGTTTATTCGTATGGTAGGGTTATGTGGAACATAGATTTCTGCCTCCATTGCTTCAAAAAATACAGAATTCTGAAGCATGCATGCGTCATCCACCTTGCCGCTCCAACTGATCTCCATGTCCACAAACAGTCCTCTATGGTCGCAAACTCCTTGAAGTAAAACAGAGTAGCTATTCTCTGTTAATATAATCATTGCCTTGTCTCACAGGTGGAACAATCATAACGCGGCATCCATCGAGCACAGCGATCACATGGGGGTAACACATTTTTCCAAATCCTGCCATTATCTGTAACATGGTTGAAAAAAAATATTAAGTGATCACTACACAAAATCCCTTTCTTTAGACATCAACGGCGCACCCCAAAATTTGTCATATAAATATTAGAATGTCAGTTTTGACAGCAATAGTGTATTATAGAAATATCACGCGCGTACAAATACGGATCAATGCTTTGGAGTAACTAAAGAACATTTATTTATAAAGTAAGCAAATGACGAACAGGATATCTAAGGTATCATCAGGCAGGAATATTATTATTCCAGATCCATACTGATACCTGCAGGAAATTTATTGTAAGATCATAGAAAAAGCATAAAATTGCTTTTCCTGTAAAGTGCAGTATCACATTTATTATCACTGGTATGTACAGGTAAACTGCCTAATTTCAATAGTTTATACTTCTACCTTGTTTGGATCTCTTGGATACATGGCTTTAGAGAGGAAAACATGCTCCATGGTTAACATGACCTCCTCCAGAATTTTTGACACTGTAGCTCTACCCACTCCAAACAGATGGCTGGCGGTAACAAAGGAACAGCGATGTCCGAGAAGTCAGATAGCAATTGCTACATGCTTCTCTTGGGGATATCTTTTCTCATGTTAGTATCGGAAGACATGGGGTCGCAGAAGTTCAACCAGTTTAATAAACAGCGTTCTGTCCATTCTAAAATTTGAGAACCAGCGTTGCTCAGACCACACCATCATTATGAATTTCTCCCACCACTCCCTTGATCTAGGATACTCCCCATATAATCTGGTTCTTCGAGATCCTCTTAATATCTCTGATTGCATAGATGGTACAACCTGAGAAGTAGCAAGCATGTCATTTTCTGTGGCAGTATGTAGTTTTCTTCTTCTGTATCCTTCGCGAGATCTGTAATTCAATCTCAGGTCCTTGCTACTCCTCTTTGATTTTCTAAAGTGGTATACACATAAGGTCTCTTCTATGGCCCTCATAGTAGACCATATGAGAGAAAACAAAAATAAGCAGGATGTTATAATAGCGAATGGTTCCATCTGATCATCCGCCATTGTGCATCCAGGTGGGAGATGATCAAACAAAGGTAAGATGGCCAGGCTAATGAGATAGCTAAAAAACTAAACCAGGAGTTGACCAATAGGAATCCCGGTGGCAGGAAACCCAAAAGGAAGTACGTGGTGAGAAGAGGTCATGTGTGCTTGATTGACAGGAGTACCTGAGTGCAACGTTTGGCAATGGGAACAGAAAAATAATGAAACAATCTATTACAGAACATTTTTGACCATGGGATAAATTACAATGTAAACTAGCATCGTGGGATAAAGAGTCGCAGGAATAAATGCCATGTAAACTATGCAGGACAATTTCGGAATTTTGCTAATGCACATTTTTGCGTTACAAATCCTCTCGTGTAAAGGCACCCCTGGTCTGTGTTAATCCTTAGCCAGGACTTGCCAGTTGCCCAGCATGAGATGCATCATAAATGATGGAGACAAAAGCACAAAGCAAAAATTAATCACAGGCAATCCAGTGAGACAAAGGAGATTTTGTAGACTTCTACCATTTTCCCCCAAATTGGAGATACTGGTTTCTGAAACTAGATGCCCCAACAAGAATTTTTCATTATCACACAAACGGAGGCACAGAAAACACATATTTTAAATTAGTCAGTTACTATGTTAGGAAGAAAAGAACTAGATTTAATGATAAATTGGAAAATTAGAAAAAGCAATGACAATGATGATGATATTGAAAAAAATGTTAAAATGATTGAGGTATAACAACATGTGGGGGAATGCCATCTGTACCTGTGGAATACATTTCAAATAAACCAGAGCTGGTTTAAGCATACTGCCAAATCTGCATCTGCAGGGGGGGCTCAAGGCCAAAGGGGGCCTCTCCTAACCTCCTGCTGGCCTTTAAAAACCAGTGTCTCCTATCTCCTTGTCTGATGAAGGAGCAGGCCCCTCCACTCCCTCCTCAGGTGGGGGCAGGGCAGTAGCACTGAGTTGGAGGCTGCTGGTGGAGACAGAGAGGGATTTGCTTGCTGTTGCCTGTAGGAGCCAGAGGGGAGAGATTCTACAGGGTGCCAGTTACACGACAAAAATTGTCGCAGGGCTTACCAAGATTTCCTGATCCCATATCCGCTCCTCGCTCTTTATACAATTTTTGACACTCTTTAGGAAATCCTGGAAGATCCCGTGATTGATATTTACACGACAAAAGTCTTTCTTGGTCCCGCACTGTTATGTCCTGTGCTTTTGCTGTTTACACATGTTTAGCTTACCAGGATTTGTTTTTTTTTTTTTTTTGGGCTGTCAATCAAGGATGCGATTACTCATGTTTTCACAACCTCAGTGATGCACTTCCTTTAGAGTCCCGTGCCACGAGTGATGCTATTGGCTGGCTGGGGGGGGGGAGAGAGAGGGGGCAGAGGTTTGGTATTCCCCTTGCCTCTTTCAAATGTTAACCCTTTAAGCAGAGGCAGAAGGCATTTTGAAAGACCTCAGACGGAGGAACAATTAAACCATGTCCTTTCCTTTTGAAATCAAGCCGAGTAGAGGCTTGGAATTTCTTTCGCTTTAAGCAGAGGCAGAAGGCATTTTGAAAGACCCAGACTGAGATCTTTCGCTCAGACACAGGGAGTGCTTTCCTTTTGAAATCAAGCCGAGTGAGGTGGGGGGGTTGGGTTTCCCCTTACCTCTTTAAAATGTTAACCCTTACAGCTGAGTTTTAGCAGCAGAGTGAACTTGCTGATTGAATGATTTCAAGCCAGTGACAGACAGGCATTTTGAAAGACACAGACACAGAGAGGGGGAATTAAAGGGTGCTCATTCGCTCAGAGGCTGGAATATTTTACTGTGCCTGTTCAGACCCAGGGAGGTGATCAAGGCAGGGGATGAATGGACGACCCTCTGCCCACCACGATCTCTTTGTAACATGCAGTTGAGGAAGAGGCTAAAGCTGAAGGGTTTGCAGTGTAGAAATCCATTTAAAAAGGTGAATGAGTACACGCGCGCACACACACCAACCTACGTGCAGCTGGAAGGGATGCCTTTGTTTTCAGCTGGTGAGGATGGATATGTTGAACCGGTGACTGACCCCTCCTTTTCTGGTCCCTGATCTCTAAGCCTGCCCCCAGTCACCATTTCCGGTCATCCCCTAGTACCAAGATATTTTGTCCCAGGCTGTTTACATTTCCGATTTTCCGAATCCTCCAGTGACTTTTTTAAAAACCAGCACAAACCACGGGACTGGAAGTCCCACAGGTTGAGGGATAAAAGGTGCCCCCCCTTCCGAAAATCACGTACCCAACCTGATGTACGTTTAAACTGCCAGGGATTGACACGAATTCTTCCCGGGACATTTTCATCATGTAAATGGCACCCACTGGAGTTTGGAGATGGTGCCTGCACCAGCTGGGCCTGGGAGGAGGAGGAAGGGAGAGGGAGGGAGAAACCACTTTGTCTGAGGCACAGAGAATGAGAGATGGGAGGTATAACTCACTGGGATTTTTGTGTGGGTGCACATGTGCTTTCAAGTTGCCTTTTGACTTATGGCAACCCCATGTACTCCAAAAATAAAAATGAGATATGGGTGTTTATTCAGGATACTAAATTCATTGAGAAGTGGTGGTGATATACTTTCTCCATAAGTGGTACGTTCCTCTGCTTAATTAGACAGTGGCTAGTTCATACATGTGCTTCATGAACTACCTTATGTATTGTTACTTGCAGTATAAATATAAAGCAAAATCAGTTGCACTAAATAACATTGTAGCATGAAGTGGACATCTTCTAGACTGTTTTGCAAAGCTGAAAAATGAACACAGAACTCACACACATCATAGTCTTTAGGTAAAGCCTGTAAATGTTTCAGTTTCTCTTACCATGCCACCCCCTTTTCATTGCATCAGTGAATGAGTTTGGATTATATTTCTCATTTAATATATGTTCAGATAATCAGAAATATTTTTTCTCTGCACACATAGAGATGTAATTATTACAGTGGCAAAACACGCTCACGTTGTGGTTACTTAATTTTTGTCCTCCTCATCCTTTCCATCCTATCTTAATCATAGAATCATAGCATTGGAAGAGACCTCAAGGGCTATCCAGTCCAACCCCCTGCCACGCAGGAATACACAATCAAATCATTCCCGACAGATGGCCATCCAGCCTCTGTTTAAAATCCTCCTAAAAGAAGGAGACTCCACCACATGCTGAGGCATTGCATTCCACTGCCAAACAGCTCTTACTGCCAGGAGGTTCTTCCTAATGTTTAGGTGGAATCTCTTTTCCTGTAATTTGAACCCATTGCTCCATGTCCTAGTCTCTGGGACAGCAGAAAATAATCTTGCCCCATCCTCAGTATGACATCCCTTCAAATATTTAAACATGGCTATCATGGCTATCATGTCCCCTCTCAACCTTCTCTTCTCCAGGCTAAACATACCCAGCTCCCTAAGCCCCTCCCCATAGGCCATGGCTTCCAGACCTCCCACCATCCTTCTCAATATCCTTCTTGAATTGCAGTGCCCAGAACTGGACACAGTATTCCAGGTGAGGTCTGACCAAAGCAGAGTGGAGTGGTACTATTACTTTCCTTGATCTAGACACTATACTCCTATTAATGCAGCCTAGAATCGCATTGGCTTTTTTTGCTGCTGTATCACACTGCTAACCCATGTTCAGTTTGTAGTCCACTATTTTCTTTGAGGAAATCCATACCATTATGTTAATAAACAAAAAATATTATGTTAGTACCTATACTGGTGGCAAATTATGTAATATAGTACCCCCCTTATCCACTGTGGATTGGTTTGGGGGGAGCGTGGATACCGAAAACTGTGACTAATAGCGAACACAATTGAAAATAATGGGACTTCTGGTTCAAAATACCATAGAGTTACTTTGGAGGACCTAGAAAATGTCTAGAAAGGACACATTTTTAAGGAAGACTCTATGGTAGACACATAGAGTCTGTTTTGTGTCCCGTGGATAATTGAATCAGTGGATAATGAATCAGTGATTATGGGGATCCTACTGTAATCTGAACATTCTGTACTGTGAATAGGTTAGGTTACATTGACCTGAGATAAACATATGGGGCTGCCAAAATAAAGTGTTGCAGCGGCCCCCAAAACCCCTTAAACCGGCCCTGAAATAAACATTCACAGAAGTATCACAATATATTTTCCAACGTGAATATAAAGTTGTTCAAACAACAGTCAGTGGATTTTCCCCCTTTACATCCAGACTCAGTTTAAAGTGTTGGTACTGACTTTTATATGGCCTAATGATAGGAGCTGAAATTTGAAGAACTGCATTTCAACATTAATTGAGCTTTAATAAGGTTTCCCCTACAAGCAAAAAGGCAAAAGGTAGGGACTAGAACACATTCATAATTAGAGAACTGAAGGCCCGGGGGAGGGGCAGGAAAAATCCAGGGAGAAAACATTTTCCTGAAGCCCTTTTTTTCTGGAATTATTCTTGAAAGTGAAGAGTGTGAATTTATCCAATGCAGTGTGTTAATTTTTGTTGTTGTTGTGTGCCTTCCAAGTCATTCCCAACTGATGGTGACTCTAAGGCAAACCTATCATGGAGCTTCCTTGGGAAGATTTGTTTAGAGAAGGTTTACCTTTGCCTTCCTCTGGGGCTGAGAGAGGCTGAGAGAGTGTGACTTCCCCAAGGTCACTCACTGGGTTTCCATGGCTGTGTGAGTATTCAGACCCTAGGCTCCAAAGTCATAGTCTAGTGCTCAAACCTCTATAGCATGCTGGCCCTCATAACTAAGTTGCATTATTATATGGCTCAGGTCCAGGCTATCTGGCAAACCATATCTCCTTCTGTGAACTGGCCCGGGCCCTGAGATCTTCAGGAAAGGCCCTTCACAATCCCACCACCATCTCAAGTATAGCTGGTGGGGACATGAGAGATGGCCTTTTTTGGTGACTCCCCTAGGCTCTGGAACTCCCTCCCCAGGGAGGCCAGATTGGCCCCCTTCCTGTGGTCCTTCCAATGGCAAGGCAAAACCTTTTTATTCAGCAGGCTTTTTAAAGAACAGACTAGGGCTGCTGTGTGTTTTTGTTGGGCTGTTTTCAAAAGCTTTTTATCTTTTTTAAAAAGTTTAATTTTTACAGGGCCCTAAAACAAGCTTTTATGATGTTGGACATAATGATTGGAAAAGAATTACCAGAAATCCAGATAGGGCAGGAAAACTCCTTCTGGAAACATTGTAGACCAGCTCCAGCTATTAATCAATGTTTGGGCTAGATGGACCAATGGTCTGGCTCAATATAACGACTTTTGTTGTAATCTGTTGTTACTGTTTCGTACCATTTGTAAGTCTCAAGGCAGTGGTGTCATGGATCCAGGGCTTGCAGGATTGAAATACTGTGACTTTTCTTATTAGCAAAGATGATGGACAGCATTCTGTATGAGGATGCAATGATTCTTCCAAAGCACATGGCTAGTAGTCACAAAATCATGGGACCTGGGCAAAGCAATGCTCCATGTCTGTGGGAGAAATTGCTGCTGGGGCCTCAGAAGAACTTTTCTCTGGTGGTATTCAAATTTTTAATGCCTCTGACTTGCAATCAATGAATATTGGAGGAGATGTTCTCCATGTGCCTTTCCATCTTGCTGTTGTCCCTCCCACTCTTCCATTACACTTCATATTCCCCTTACTTTCCACCATCAGCAGACTCTTTTGTTTTCCATTCCCTTTACTCCCTGTAGCTGGGGGCATTGAAATGACAGAGGGATCTGATCCTAACTTGATCCAAATTAAAATACAGACCAAAGCAATGGGCGGGTGTGCTCATTATCCCAATCTGTCTCCCCTGTGTCCGATCTGGTTGAAGTGCTTAAAGTGCCCTTTGGAGTCACTTTCCCATTCAAAACAGCTCAGCCTAGCATGGTCAAATGGGCAACCTCATCCCCTCCCCCTGCTGGAACAGCCATGTGGTTGCAGCCATACACACACACACACACACACACACACACTGAACATGCCCACAACAGCTGTGACTGAGGTAATTCTTCCCCCTTTAGATCCCCTTTCCCCCTCTAGAACAGTTTGGGAGAGCATTCTCAAATGGGTGTCCTGCTGTTATCTAGACTCTCTGCTCTATAGGTGCAGCTATGCAGCTGCAGCCACACACTACTCCCCAAGACATCAGAAGTGCCCCCTGTTCCCCCTTTGGAATTTCATTTCCCTCCTCCCATCACACACCAAAAAGTGCCCTCTTGAGGAGTGAGGAGTTACACCCCTCCATACAACACTCTGACATGCAAAAGTACTATAGGCCTTTCATGAAGCAGTGTCAAGCCAGGCAAAGATGTAATAGTCATTCTCCCTGGTACAGTTTTCTGTAAGGAACACCAGGGGCTGGTTTACATGGAAGGTTTTATTGCGTTAAGTTGCGCTGTAGTGCTTTCACGCATCAGTGGTGGGTAGTTTATACGGTAATTGTTTACACAGCTATATTTTGTGGCGTTCCCACAGCCAAATGTGGTGGGGGCATGGCCAAGCATTGGAGAGGGAAAGGAATGCCATAGGAATGCCTGCCCTGGCCCCAACTCCGTGCTGAACAGCTTAGACAGTTTTATTCCTTGCTTGAAACAGCATTTCCTTCCAAATACAGGAAAGCCAGAGAGAGAGGGGGGGGGAAGAGCAGTTCAGCTTGCTACAGCCCTTCGTGAAATCGTTTCTCTCCCTCCCCCATGCACAGGAAAAAAGTTTTACATACTTTTGAAACAGCAGAGAAGGTGAGAAGGAATGCTCCCTGAATGAAAATAGCTGGGAATCCTTTTTGTTTGAAAACTGGCTTGCAAAATAGCAGACAGGATTTTTGCAAGTTTCCTCTAAACGCTACAGTCTTTCCTTCCTCCCTGCCCCTCTTTTGAGCCCACCCCTGCATCATCAACCAATCACAATGCAGCTCTGCTTTAACCCTTAGTGGAATGCTAGTTTACACTGCAAATAAAGCACTACATTGCAAATATACCAGCAAAAATAGCGACATGCCCTGCCACGCTATATTTGGGTGTTTTACCTTCCCCCCTTCTGAATGAGGCGATTCTGTGCTGCGATCTGTGGGAACTATGAGCTATCTTAGCAGTATATTTAGGGGAATATTTGCCCGTGTAAACCACCCCCAGCTATTCCCTGTGTGGTTTGATACATGGACCATTTCAACAAACACTTCATTTTACTCAGAAAACTGGTATCCTTCTCCTCTTTTCTGATAATCTCCCAAAGACACACTACAGATATAACAGCAGGTCATAGAAACATAGAATTGTAGAGTTGGAATCAACGAATTGTAGAGTTGGAATCATAGAATTGTAGAGTTGGAAGAGACCACAAAGGCCATCCAGTCCAACCGCCTGCCATGCAGGAATAGACAATCAAAGCATCCCTGACAGATGGCCATCCAGCCTCTGTTTAAAGACCTCCAAGGAAGGAGACCCCACCACGGTCCGAGGGAGTGTGTTCCACTGCCAAACAGCTCTTATTGTCAGAAAGTTCCTCTTAATGTTGAGGTGGAATTTCTGTTCCTGGAGCTTGCATCCATTGTTCCGTGTTC
Source organism: Gambelia wislizenii (assembly GCA_030847615.1). Taxonomy (NCBI): domain Eukaryota; kingdom Metazoa; phylum Chordata; class Lepidosauria; order Squamata; family Crotaphytidae; genus Gambelia; species Gambelia wislizenii. The sequence continues at coordinate 11,141,812 of JAUMIR010000013.1, read as the reverse complement.
TAGTCTCTGGAGCAGCAGAAAACAAGCTTGCTCCATCCTCAATGTGACACCCTTTCTAGGGTGCCTTGGTCAGGCCTTCTAGGGGAGGCCTGACTAAGGCAGAATAGAGTAGCACTATTACTTCCCTTGATCTAGACACTATACTTCTATTAATGCAGCCCAAAATTGCATTGGCCTTTTTAGCTGCTGCATCACACTGCTGACTCATGTTCAGCTTGTGGTCTACTAGGACTCCAAGATCCCTGTCGCATGTAGTGTCATTCAGCAAGGTCTCCTCCATCCATGCAGATGACACCAAATTAGGAGGAGTAGCTAATACCCTAGAGGACAGGATCAAAATTCAGAATGACCTGGATAGACTGGAGAGCTGGGCTAAAGTTAACAAAATGAAATTCAATACGGAGAAATGTAAAGTACTGCACTTAGGGCGGAAAAATGAAATGCAGAAATATAGGATGGGAGAGACATGGCTGAATAAGACTACGTGCGAAAGGGATCTAGGAGTCCTAGTAGACCACAGGTTAAACATGAGTCAACAGTGTGATGCGGCAGCTAAAAAGGCCAATGCGATTTTGGGCTGTATCAATAGAAGTATAGTGTCTAGATCAAGGGAAGTAATAGTGCCGCTCTATTCTGCCTTGGTCAGACCTCACTTAGAATACTGTGTCCAGTTCTGGGCACCACAATTCAAAAAGGATATTGACAAATTGGAGCGTGTCCAGAGAAGGGCAACTAAAATGGTGAAAGGTCTGGAAACGATGCCTTATGAGGAGAGACTTAGGGAGCTGGGTATGTTTAACCTGGAAAAAAGACGGTTAAGAGGCGATATGATAGCCGTGTTTAAGTATTTGAAGGGATGTCACGCTGAGGATGGAGCAGGCTTGTTTTCTGCTGCTCCAGAGACTGAAACATGGAGCAACGGGTGCAAGCTCCCGGAACAGAGATTCCACCTCAACACAAGGAGGAACTTTTTGACAGTAAGAGCTGTTCAGCAGTGGAACACACTCCCTTGGAGCGTGGTGGGGTCTCCTTCCTTGGAGGTCTTTAAACAGAGGCTGGATTGCCATCTGTCAGGGATGCTTTGATCAAGATTTCCTGCGTGGCAGGGGGGTTGGACTGGATGGCCCTCGTGGTCTCTTCCAACTCTGCAATTCTATGATTCTCTGATCCTATATCTATGCATTTTGTTTTCCCGCCATAAATGCAGTACCTTACATTTCTCCATATTGAATTTCATTTTGTTAGCTTTGACCCAGCTCTCCAGTCTATCCAGGTCATTTTGAATTTTGATCCTGTCCTCTAGGGTATTAGCTACTCCTCCTAATTTGGTATCATCTGCAAATTTGATAAGTATGCCCCTAATTCCATCATCCAAGATGTTGAATAGCACTGGGCCCAGGAAAGAAACCTGTGGCACCCCACTGGTCACCTCTTTCCAAGACAAAGAGGAGCCACTGCTGAGCACCCTTTGGGTTCAGCTGGTCAACCAATAACAAATCCATTTAACAGTTAACTTGTCTAGCCCACATTTTACAAGCTTGTTTGCAAGAATGTCATGGGGAACCTTGTCAAAGGCCTTACTGAAATCAAGGTATGCGATATCCACAGTGTTCCCTTCATCTACCAAACTGGCCATTTTATCAAAAAAAGAGATCAGATTAGTCTGGCATGACTTGTTTCTCTGAAACCCATGTTGACTTTTTGTGATTATGGCATTGCCTTCTAAATGTTCACAGACTCTCTGTTTAATGATCTGCTCTAGAATCTTCCCTGGTATTGATGTCAGACTAACTGGACGATAATTGTTGGATCCCCTCCCCCTTTTTGAAGATGGGGAAAACATTTGCCCTCCTCCTGCTGGGACTTCTCCTGTTTTCCAGGAGTTCTCAAAGATTATTGCCAATGGCTCTGAGAGTACATTTGCCAGCTCTTTTAATACCCTTGGATGTAGTTCATCTGGTCCTGGAGATTTAAATTCATTCAGATTAAGAAGGTATTCCTGTACTATCTCTTTACTTATTCTGTGCTGGATTTCCCCTATTGTGTCCTCTCTCCTTTCTGTGTGTGTAGTCATCTGTTCTAGAAAGGCAGCATTCAGTTCCTCCATCTGACCTGGGGGTCTGTAGTAGAGTCCCACAATAACATCCCTGTTGTTTCCCTCTCCTTTAATTTTTATCCAGATGCTCTCCACCTCGCTTCTAGTATTGATGTCATGGATCTATAAACTGGTATACATATCCCTGCTATATAATGCTATTCCTCCTCTTTTCCTGTTTTGCCTGTTTCTCTTCATGTAACCTTGATGTTTATTGTACTTGAGTTGGGTCACAAAACAACTGTAGTTCAACACAGCAAGGATTATAAGCAAGTCAACCACCATGTCCCCAAGTATACAGAATCATAGAATTGTGGAGTTGGAAGAGACCATGAAGGCCATCCAGTCCAACCCCCTGCCATGCAGGAAATCACGATCAAAGCATCCCCGATAGATGGCATTCCAGCCTCTGTTTAAATACCTCCAAGGAAGGAGAGCCCAAAGAAAGGCAATGACAATGAAACCAATACAAAAAAAGAAAGGGAGACATCCATGAATCTGGCCATGTTCTTACTTGTACGAGTGCCATGGCACTGTGATTGTACCTGTAACTTTCCTGCCATGGAGATATAGCATGGTGCCTTAGTGTTTGTGATTTGGTGGGGCAAAATTCATTTTTTCCTGTTAGTAATAATACTGAATTGAAAAACCAAAGTGAGCACAGTACAAACCTAATAATTCCCAGTGAAGCCACCTGCCACATTATGCCAAGTGATATGCAGTGAAAGCATTACTGAACAATTTTAAAGCCCCCTCCTCATGCCACAGAAAGTTGATGATGTTTAGCAGAATCCTGTTCAGTACTTACACCTGTGTAAGTGGAATTGCCTCTGAAGGAATTTGAACAAGTGATCAAACTGGCTGAGTGGAGAGCATTTGGGTAAAGATAAATGAAGATATAAATAAAAACAGCAATGGGATAGGAGTTTACTACAAGCCACCAAACCAAGACAAGATTGTGCTTTTCTGAAACAAACCTCAGAAATCTCCAAGAAGCAGGAACTGGTAGTTATGGGGGAATCCAATTATTTTGCTATCTACTGGGAGACTAGTTCAGCTAAGCATAAGGTTCTCCAACAAATTCTTGTTGTGCTATGCAGAAAATTCAGTTCCTTGAACTGAGATGGGCTAGACAAGCAAGGAGCAACAAAAAGTAAGAAAAAAAGAACAAAAAGCAAGGAGCAACAAAAAAGGGATGGCAGAGTGGAAAACATAGAGAATAAAACAAAACAACTAGAAGAAAAGACAGAAAAAGTGGCAATGGATCAAGAATGGGAATTAGATGGAAAGGCGTTGCAAGAATAAAAATGGAGAGAGAACTGTTTAAAATTATGAAGCTTAAAGGAGCAACCAAATGAAAACTTATACAAACATTTAATACCTAATTTAGCAGAATTTCTTGGAAAGACTCCAGATCAACTCAAAGGGAAAATTAACAAAATCTATATGATCAGCTCTCAAATAGCAAGACTTAAGAGACTCCCCAGAAACATTTTGATTTATTTTGTCAGGAAAAAAACAAAACCAGGATATGATACTGCAACAAAACTTTGATCAAAAATTGGAGATTGATGTTAAAGAAATAAAAATATTGAAACATATACCAATGAGGTATATGCAGTCTTGTACAGATGGGAAAAACTTGAAGGTGTTTCCATCAGATTCAAGCAGTGGAATTTTAGAATAAACTCTGTACAGAAAGCAACAAATATCGTTGAAAAATACAAAGATGATTTGATGGCTAAACAAATAAAACATGGTGAAGATAACTTAGAATAGAATAGAATAGAATAGAACAGAATAGAATAGAATCTTTATTACGGTCATAGACCAGCACAGGTAAAAAGGGGATACAGAATAAAGGTAAAAACGCAGAATAAAAACAGCTAAAAGCAGTATTTAAAATGTTAGCTCCAGTATAACAAGACTAGGTTGACACTATTCTACTGCTGAGGACATTGTCTGACGAATTTTAACCGCAGCTGCGCAGAATCGGGCAACATTATAAGTTGTTCCTGGGTTGGTGTCTGAAAGCAACAAGTTTATGTAGAATTGTCCAGTGTGCCCTTGATATTTATGCAACAGGGGTGAAATAAGTCTGAGACATATGTCCCTGTAGTATGAGCACTGGAGTAATACATGCTCTGTTGTTTCTATTTGGCCTGAGTTGCAGGGGCACAGTCTGTCTGAGAAGGGGATCTTCTTGTATCGGCCTTCAAGGACAGCTGAAGGGAGGGCATGACACCGTGCAAGAGTAAAGGCCCTTCGATGTTTAGGTATTTCAAGTGTTGTTAAGTATGCCAAAGGTGAGGCCAGATATCTATTGGAGTCACTAGCAATGAAGGCTGGAGTACTGGCTAGATCCAGTTGTCACTCTATATCTGCTACCCGTTGTTTGATAGTAGCTTTTGCCCTATCATATCCCAGGCTTAGCAGAAGATCTGGAGAAAGGCCCAGCATTGAGATTTTAGTCATCACTGTCTGTTTCCAGCTGGATTGGAAATCATCACTTAAGGTTAGTGGAGCAAGGCCAGTGGGAAAGAGGGATAGTCTGAGCCAGTAGTTGAGTATGGTCACCCACACTCTGGCCTCCATTTTCATAAATCCTGACTCCAGTCTCAGAGCTGTGTTAGAGACACATTTTGGAGTTTGGAAAGCTGATCTTAAGAATTTGGATTGGACAAGTTCTAATGCAGCAGGGTTGGGGAAGGGTCCCAATTGGGATCCATAAAGCAGTTGTGCTACTGGTTTGGCTTCAAAAAGTTTGAGCGCTGCAGGTAAATAGTGGCCTCCTCTTGTCTTAAGAAATTTGAGAATGGTTGTTGTGCTCCTCTGTGCATTGCAAGCAGCATACTCTCCATGCGCTTTCCTACTACCAGTGGCTTGAAAAATTACCCCCAGGTATTTGAAGCAAGAGACCTGCTCAATCTTGTGGCCATCTATATTCCAGTTGTAGTTCTTAGGCCTTTTAGCAAATGCCATGATTTTAGTTTTTTGATAGTTGAATTCTAGCTGTTCCACTCTGCAATATTGTGTTAGTGCTCTTAGGGCTCTTTTTAGTCCAATGGGAGTTCTTGAAAGTACTGCTGCATCATCCGCATAAAGCAGCGTTGAAATATGCCTTCCCTTTAATTTGGGGGGGGGTGGAAGTTAGTGTTGTTGAGGTGATCCACCAAATCATTGATGTAGAAGTTAAACAGGAATGGAGCTAGAATGCAACCTTGCTTGACACCCTTCTCAGTGACAATGTCATTAGTGAGATGTCCCTGGGGGTTACATCTTACTTTTAATGAGGTCCCTTCATGCAGCATAAGAATTAGATGGAGTAAACGTCGGTCGATCGAAGAAGCCTCCAGTTTTTTCCACAGTTTGGTTTGGGATATAGAGTCAAAAGCTGCTTTAAAGTCTATAAAGGCAGCATAGAGAGAAACTGTGCTGCAGGTGGAGTATTTTTCAATAAGGTGGTGGAGTACAAGGCACTGATCTATGGTGGAGCGGCCTTCCCTAAAGCCAGCTTGTTCTTCTGCAAGTATGTTTTCTTGTTCCAACCAGGTCTGAAATTTCCACTGTAAGTGTCTTGCATAGAGTTTGCTGATTGTACTGAGGATACTAATTGGTCTATAGTTGACAAGATCATCCTTGCTTCCTTTTTTATATATGGGGACGATGATTGCAAGACCCCAATCCTTGGGTGCTCGACCATATTTGTCGATACAGGTGAAAAGTGAGGCCAGGATAGGGGCCCAAAATTCAAGGTTGTCTTTAATGGCTTCTGCAGGTATTAAGTCTTCTCCTGGAGCCTTCCCCATTCTCACCTGGGCTACAAGGTTCTTGATCTCTGTCGCTGTCACTGGTGGCCACCCTTGGATATTTTCTATATTTTGGCTAGTGCATCCACTTTCAATGTAGTTGTCCTTATAAAGTGCTTGAAAGTGATCCTCCCATATCCCTGGAGGTATGTGACAATCCACTGTAGCTGGCCCATTTCTCTGGGAACTTGATGTAATATGCCAGAATAGAGCTGTGTTGTTGGATCTGACTGCCTGGATAAGTTTTGTCCAGTCATTCTTCATGGCTTCTTTTTTCTTGTTCATCAGCAATTTGTTGTAGTCTCTTTTCTGCTGAAGCAGCATTGGTGCAGCATCTGGAATGTTATTAGATAGGTAACCCTGATAAATATCAATGAGGGCTTTTTTAGCATTAACACATTCCTTGTCAAACCATGGTTTGGAGTGGTGCTGTTGTTGTTTCTGCTGATGTGCGCTATTTTGACAGATTAGATATTGGTGTAGAGCTTGGGTAAGTGTATTGTAATTTTCCAAGATTTCATCAGGAGACTCAGCTGATATCAGGGCAGTCCTAAGATGCTGAAGTTGGTCTGAAGCCAATACCTCACTTATTGTTTGGTTTAGTTGGTGGGTCAATTTAGCTCGGCAATAAGTCCTTCCTGATGGTGTCACAGAGAGATGATAGCGCTCCCTGGTGTGTGTCTCCTGAGTGAAGTCGCTAAGTTGTAACCAAATTGGTAAATGATCACTTTCAAATCTGGGCATAACGTCTAATTCCTTGGCATAGGGAAGAAGGTCCCTAGAAATGATTATGTAATCAATGGCACTCATTCTGGACCCAGAGAGATAAGTGAATTCAGCTGGGCAGTCATTTTTCAGGGCACCATTTAGGATTTGAAGGTTCAGCCTGAATGCTATTTGATCCAAAAAAAGTCCAGCAAAATTTGATTTCTTGTCCTTTGAGCATCAGATGAGGTGGGTTCCATCATCTTCAAAATCATGAGGAGGGCATTTGTGATGGGCATATAGGGTATGATTGTTGGGGCCCAGTCTGGCTTTCAAATCACCCCCCAAAATTACAAATGCATTTGGGTTCTGCAACATGAGATTAGCAGAATATGATTCCAATTCAGCCCACAGGCCTCTGATTTGGGATTTCTTCTTCATTGGAGACATTTATTATCAGCAAAGTGCAATAGTTAAATTGAATCAGCACTGCCATGGCATGTGTTTTAAAAGTGGAAAGAGGCCTTGTTATGGCACGTAGGGTGGTGGAGACCAGGACGCCCAGGACGCCTCTAGCTCTTCCATGCTTTTTCCCTGGCTCTGCCAGAATTGAGAATGAGTGAAAGCCATTTAATAACAGATCCTTATTAGTCTATGTTTCCTGGATCAGTATAATGTCATATTGGGTGAGGAAGTCATTAGGACAGGGATCCCTGTGAGCCGTCTGCCACCTAGCGATGTTCCAGGTCATAAGGGTCACCTTTTGCTGGTCTGTTGGAAGTCAGGCAGTCGCATGGCAGGGCACAGGCTGAATGGGTAATTCATCTGATGGCAGTTGGTTAAATGACTGGTTTGACTGTGGCTGTGTCCTCCTCTGTGGATGGAGGGATAGTGAATCATATTCCTGTTCTTCCTGCCCTGCCTGTTCTGGAATGGAGATTGGAAGAACCAATGCAGCCTGGGAAGTGAAATGAGGATCACAAGCAAGCAAGGATCCCATCTCTTTAGTGAGGGGGGTATTCTTTGGCTTAGGGGATGAGGTAGGTGGCAGTGAAGACTCTTTTTCCCTTGAACTAGGTTTGCATAGGGATGTTTGAGTCCCCTGGGGTTTAATTGTAGATGGGGGTGCATCTGCAGTATATTGCATTTGTGAAGGGGTGTTGGCTACAACTCGGGATTTCAAGGCTTCCTTGATTGTAAGTAGAGAGTCATCACTTTCACTTTCACTGTCATAAATACCAGAATAATGCACTGACAGTTTTCTGCGAGGAGGGCTGATTTCAATGGGGCTGGATTGCTATTAGATTGACTCAGGATGGTATCTCTCATCAGCTGTATTGTGGGAGTGTGTTCCCAGATTCCTGCGAGTTTTTTTCTCAGTTGAATTACTTCTTGATTTATAGCCTGAGCTTCTTCCTTTAAGGTGTGTTTAGGTTCTCCCACTTGGTGTGCAGAATTATTGCTTCTTTGTGTTATTGTTGCTGTTTTCCCTGTGATGAGGTCACGGACTATCTCATCCTTGAAAACTCTGTTAATTTCTATATAATGTGCATTCCAGAGGAAATTTCTTTTCTGTAACAGCCTGTTAGGAATATTTGCCTGGCTAAAGGTCAAAAAAAATTGCTTGGTAGCTCTTGAGCTGGGTAAAAAGTGGCAGTCTGTTAAATCAATTGTTCTGCTGTGCATGTTTAAAAGTTGGGAAAGATATCTGACAACAGCCTTCTTTCCGTTCCATCCGTTCCACATGTGACTGTTGTGATGTATTTGCAAGAGGAGCTGATTTTTTTTAACACTCAGCTGTGATTAACTGCATCCTGTGACGTGACAGGGCATGTCATTTCCTCCAAATCTGCTACATTTTTAACCCCCTGTGTACCATATGGGTTTTGCCTTTGAAAATCTTGTTGGGAAAGCTTATTTGTAATGTTGTTTAATCTTTGCAAAATAAGAATCAATGTCTCTATGGACAGTTTGCAAAAATCATAAAAGAGCTGAGCACTGTTATTGTAGGGAATGCTGCCAAGCTCCAGGAGTTTGACTTTGTTATCAACTTTGTTATCAACTTGCTCTGTCCCATAATTTATATTTACACTTTGAGGGATTGGGGAGGCTGTTTTGTTTAGTTCAAGTGTCTGTAATGGCTTAAGGAGTAAAGAAGGAGCTGTTGTTACAGATCTGTTACTCACGGGCTGTGTTGTCTCTGCTGCTGGGAAGAGTGAGTCAATCCTCATCTGTTTTCCTGCTTTGGAGGGTTCCTGATTGTCATTATTATTACAGGGGCTCGTCCGATTTCTTTTCTTGCCTTTGGTTGGCATTTTGGAGGTATATATAGGTGGTAATGCCAGATGTTAGTGGGAGGACAATTCAGAAGTTGTTAGTCCGTTGCCATCTTGCCACAGTCCCCTGAAGATAACTTAAGAAATAGAATAGAGCCAAAGGAAAATAAAGAAAAAATATAAAACATAAAAGATATGGATGGCACGCGTACATATTTTACGATAAAGACACAGAGAAAAAAGTATTTAATAACCATTATGTATGCAAAACATTACTAAAAACATTGAAGAAACACAGACTATGGCTATGTCCAAAGATCCCATTATGGAACTCCCCACATGAGGCCTTTTTTGGTAAGAGAAGGCATACCACCAGACAATTGGTTAAAGTATGAGGACGTATTGTTAATAAAAGAAGAAAAAGCTATTTTGAAAACTCAAGAAGAATTAAAAATGAAGGCTTAATCTGTCATTGGTATCTCTACAGACAGATTAGAGAAAGATATCTTATGGATTCGAAACTGGGTAACATTAATATAAGAAAAACAATCTGGGAATCAATGTTAGAAGCTGGAAATAAGAAACTGATCATGAGACTGTATAAAAAATTACTCAAATGGGATCAAGAAGAAGAAATCATAAAAGGTAACATGATTAAGTGGTCCCAAAACCTACGATAGAATTATCAAAATGAACATACGATAGAATTATCAAAATGGGAGAAAATGTGGAACAGCAGAAGGAAGTACACACTAGGTCAAGATATATAAGAAAACACATATAAAATGTCCTTCAGATGGCACTTATCACCACAAAAATTAGCCAATATCTAAAAACAGCAAAAAAGTAACTGCTGGAAATGTAATCAGGAACAGCGTTCGTATTTCCACATGTGGTGGTCTTGCACTGTTGCGAAAAGTTATTGGAGGGTTAGCCATAAAATAATGGCAGAAATTTCACAAGTTAATATCCCATTGAAACCAGAAACATTTTTATTAGGAATGGTGGATACTTCAGTAGAAAAAGACCATGATAAAATTATATTTTATATACTGTCCACAGCAAGGATATTATATGCAAAACATTGGAAAAGCTTGTTGGTACCATCAACAAAAGACTGGTTACTCCAAATATATGATAAAGAAATGGATAAACTTAGCTATTTGCTGAAAGGGAAAAACATAGAAAAATTCCAACAGGACTGGGGAAAACTATGAAACTATTTAGAAAATTCATGGGGTAGTTTTGCAACAAATGGACTAAAAGAATGAGGATAAGGAGATACTTAAGAAAGAAGGAATGAAATTAATAGAAATGTTTTTTATTTCATACAGAGGTACTGGATGCGAACATTGTAAAGGAAAATATAAATAATATATGTGGATCACAGTAGGGAAAACAAGAAAGTGATAAACAGTTTAACAGGTTATTTTAAAAGATAAAAATGTTTATTATCAAAGATGTTGAGGTGGAGAAATTGAACTGAAGTAGTAGAAAACCATGGAAAGTTTGGATTGAAGACTGTAAATGACATAACAACTATCATACAGAAATGGTTGGGCAGGAAAGCTAAAGCGCACATGGAAATCAGGCTTGCTAGAGAGGTGAAAAACAATAAAAAGGGCTTTTGGGGGCATGTCCGTAGCAAAAGGAAGAATAAAGAAATGGTAGGGCTGCTGCGGAGAGAAGATGGCGAAAGTCTAACAGGGGACAGAGAAAAGGCAGAACTACTCAATACCTTCTGTGCCCCTGTCTTTTCCCAAAGGGGGAACATTGCGCAACTTGGGGAAAAAGTAGGGGAAATACTGCACAGAATTGGTAAAGAGGTAGTTCAGGAATACCTGGCCAGTATAAATGCATGCAAGTGTCCAGGGCCAGATGAACTTAGAATCATAGAATCAGAGAATTGTAGAGTTGGAAGACACCACAGGGGCCATCCAGTCCAACCCCTGCCATGCAGGAATCACAATCAAAGCATCCCTGACAGATGGCCATCCAGCCTCAGTTTAAAGACCTCCAAGGAAGGAGACCCCACCACACTCTGAGGGAGTGTGTTCCACTGCCGAACAGCTCTTACCATGAGAAAGTTCCTGCTAATGTTGAGGTGGGATCTCTGTTCCTGGAGCTTGCATCCATTGGATGAGGTATCCAACAACTACGTTGATGGCACTTTACTGGATCAGTTTCAATTGGTGAGTACCGATGATGTGGACAAGCTCCTTGGAAGAGTGAGGAAGACGACTTGCCCTCTTGATCCCTGTCCATCTTGGCTGGTCGTCCGGGGGGGGAACGCATTGAGAGTATTCCTACAGGACACAATAAATGCATCCTTCAGGGAAGGTATCGTACCATCTTGTTTAAAGGAGGCGGCGGTTAAGCCACTCCTGAGAAAACCTTCCCTGGACCCCCTGGACAGGAACAATTACAGACCAGTGTCCTTGCTACCTTTTTTAAGCAAGGTGATCAAGAGGGCAGTTGCTTTCCAACTCCAAGCCATCTTGGATGAAACCAATTATCTTGATCCATTTCAAACCGGCTTCAGGACAGGATATGGAGTTGAGACTGCCATGGTCGCTTTAACCGACGACCTCCACCTGAGCATCGACAGGGGTAGTGTGACCCTGCTGGTGCTCTTGGACCTCTCAGCAGCCTTTGACACTATAGATCATGCCATCCTCTTGGATCGCCTGAGAGAGTTAGGAATTGGAGGCACTGCTCTGCTATGGTTCCATTCCTTTCTCTCGGGCAGATCCCAGAGGGTGAGGCTCGGGGACAGCTGCTCTTCCAGAATTGAGCTTAATTGTGGTGTCCCGAAGGGTGCCATCCTGTCCCCGATGCTATTTAACATTTATATGAAACCGCTGGGAGAGGTCATCCGGAGGCATGGAGCTCGGTGCCATCAGTACGCTGATGACACTCAGATATATTTCTCCATGACCAGATTGTCGGCTCAAACTTCAGATGGTGTCTCTCCTCTCAATGACTGTCTTAGATTGCTAATGGATTTGATGAGGAAAAACAGATTGAGACTAAATCCAGACAAAACGGAGGTACTGACAGTCACAGGCCCGAAACCAGGTCTGGGAATACAACTTCCAGTCCTGGATGGAGTCACACTCTCCTCTAAGGAGTGTGTTCACAGTCTGGGGGTACTCCTGGATTCGTCGCTTCACATGACTAGTCAAGTGAGTGCGACTGCCAGGAGTGCCTGTTATCAGCTTCGGCTGATACGCCAACTGCACCCTTACCTGGATACAAGGGAGCTGGAAACTGTGGTACATGCTTTGGTAACCTCACGTTTGGATTACTGTAACACACTCTACATGGGGCTACCCTTGTGCCTAACCCAGAAACTTCAACTGGTACAAAATATGGCAGCCAGGTTAATTACGGGTACATCTAGGAGAGAGCATATAACACCTGTGCTTAAATCTCTCCACTGGCTGCTGATTAGCTTCCAGGCACAGTACAAGGTGTTCGTTTTAACCTTTAAAGCCCTACATGGCTTGGATCCATCTTATCTCAGGGACCGCCTCATCCCATATGATCCCCCCGCACACTTCGGTCTTCTGGGAGGAACCTGCTGCAGCCTATGAAAACTAGGCTGTCGAAGACCTCCCAGAGGGCCTTCTCTTCTACGGCTCCCAGACTTTGGAATGGCCTGCCAGACGAGATCTGTCTTATCACTACTCTCGATAGCTTCAAGAAAGCGCTAAAGACGGATCTCTTCCGGCCGGCCTTCCCGGAATAACTTCCCAGTCCAAGTGGAGCTGATTGCTTACCCACCCCCTTGCCGTCGTTGCCTTTATTTATTTATTTATTTATTTATTGTATTTTATCTTTGTTTTAATTCTCCATTAGTTTAATTTAGTTTTAAGGGGTGGGAGGGTTAGGATAGGGAAGGATTGTTTTAACTTGATGTTGTTTTAATCTTGCTGTACGCTGCCCTGGTTGCCAAGCAGAGGGGCGGGTTAAAAATAAAAATTATTATTATTATTATTATTATTATTCTGTGTTCTAATCGCTGGACAGCAGAAAACAAGCTTGCTCCATCCTCAATGTGATACCCCTTCAAATACTTAAACAGGGCTATCATATCGCCTCTTAACCGTCTTTTTTCCAGGCTAAACATACCCAGCTCCCTAAGTCTCTCCTCATAAGGCATCGTTTCCAGACCTTTCACCATTTTAGTTGCCCTCCTGTGGACACACTCCAATTTCTCAATATCCTTTTTGAATTGTGGTGCCCAGAACTGGACACAGTATTCTAGGTGTGGCCTGACCAAGGCAGAATAGAGTAGCACTATTACTTCCCTTGATCTAGACACTATACTTCTATTGATGCAACCCAAAATTGCATTGGCCTTTTTAGCTGCCACATCACACTGTTGACTCATGTTCAACTTGTGGTCTACTAGGACTCCTAGATCCCTGTCACATGTAGTCTCGTTCAGCAAGGTCTCCCCCATCCTGTATCTATGCATCTTTGCCATCTCCTCATGGCTTCCTGCTAGAAGGGCTTTTGTGAGCAGGTCTGCAACGTTTTCCTCAGATGGACAGTACCTCAGACACAAGATACCTTCTTGTATTAACTGCCTCAAATTTTGGTAGCATACCACAATGTATTTTGTCCTATATTTCAGGTTTTCTGCTTTTGCCATAGCTATGTAGGCTTGTGAGTCCTTGTGCACCTCAACAGGCATTTGGCACGGCTCCCCAAGGTCTGCAAGCATCAGCCTTACGCATTGTATCTCACTTGCCATCTCAGACAAGGCTGCAAATTCAGCTTCAGTGGTACTAATGGCTATACAGTTCTGCTTTCTTGATCTCCACACTATGGGGTTCTCTGCATGCCTGACCACCATCCCGGTGACTGACTTCCTGTCTGAAGTCTCAGCAGCAAAAGAGCTGTCCACATAGCACTCCAGGGTCACCTGATTTCCTGTCAGCTTCAAGCTCATGTCCCTGGTCCCCTTGAGAAATCTAACTGCCCTCTTCAGGGCTTCCGAATCCACCCTCCTTGGCTTGGAGACTCTTCTGCTGAGCACCACAACTGCAAAACTGATGTCAGGCCTTGTGTTGTTTGCAATAAACAACAGACTGCCTATCACTGAGTGGTACAGATCAGGGCTTTCAAATTCCTGTTCTGCCTCCAAGTTCACAAAATCAGTGGTCATTGGTGTCCTGACCACTTTTGCCTCACTAAGCCCACACTTGGCCACAAGACTGTCAATCTTCTTCTTCTGGCTTAGGAAAACTTCTCCAAGACCAGTTCTTTCTACCTCTACACCGCAATAACATCTCAGGCTGCCTAAGTCCTTCAACTTGAACCGGTTTTCTAACTCCACCTGCACTTTCTTGACATCACTGGCAATCTTTGCCGCCACACAAAGGTTGTCCACATAGATAACTAGCATGACAGCACTATCACCTGCCTCCTTGGTGTACACACAGGCATCTGTGATGCTCATTGTGTAACCTAGTGACACTAAAACTTGGTGTATGTACTTGTTCCAGCAATGAGCGCTTTGTTTCAAACGATATAGCGCTTTGCACAAGTACACTTTGCTCTCACCTGCACTGTCATACCCTGGGGCCTGTTCCATGAACACTGTCTCTTCAAGATCAGCATTCAGGTATGCTGTTTCAAAGTCAAAGTGTTGCTCAACCATCTGCCTCTTGGCTGCTACAACTAATACTAACCTAAGACTTTCTGGCTTACCTGTGGGCGAAAAGGTTTTGTCAAAATTGGTGTAGCGCTCCTGCGAAAAACCTTTCACAACCAAGTGTACCTTCCACTTTTGTGTCCCATCAGGCACGTCCTTAAGCTTGTATACCCACCTGCAACCAACAACCTTTTGGTCTTTGGGCTTCTCTACTACCTGTAACACTTTCCTTTGCACCAGTGACTCGAACTCAGAATCCATGGCTGTGTTCCACTTCTCCTGCTCTTCCTGGGGAAGTTTTAGGAGATCCTGAAAACTTGCAGGCTCCTCTGCCATGACATTGCATAGCCTGGCTTCCTGAACAACAAATCTGTCAGGAGCCTTTCTGACCCTCATTGAACTTCAGGGGATGAGCACCCTAGTTCTGCCTGACTCATCTTCACTTGCACTGCTACTGCTATCTCTCCCTGTGTCAGGCTCACTGCTTGTTTTTGGTGGTGTGTGTGTTGGAGTGGCATGTGAAGTATCAGGCTATTCTTCCTGTACCTCCACTTCATCATCAGGCATCACCACCCCTCCATTTATGGGACTTTTGGGAGTTGTTGACACATCCTTCCCCAAGGGAACAGACACCTCCTGATAGCAATGCAATCTGTCCCACCCTGAGTGCATTTCTTTTTTTTTTTAATTTTTAATTTTTATTAGGTTATCAACACGTATTAAAAAACACACAAAATAACACAGAATAACAATATATACAAACAATTTAACAACATATAACATCTACTTACACAATCACATAAGACGTAACTTGCTTTATCACTCCAAAAAGTCACTCATACTCTCAATCCTATGTTTCTCTCTTATCACTACTTAACTACCATACATACAACAAAAACTAAGATTACTTCCAATCTCTATCTGATTTCTTTTTTTTTGTATTTCCGCTTGTTTGAACTTCCTTTCTATTTTATCCAGTTTTCCAAAGTAGTATACAATTTGTATTAAATTGACTTTGTATACAATGATTTAACAGTACATATCATTTGTCATCTTATAACCATACATAACAATACATTTTAACAATACATATCACTTCACCTATTTCAAAATTTCTCTTCTCATTTTTATGTGTGTTCCTTGTCCCTTAGTATTAGTTTTCTCTCATTAGCTCTCATTTGTTGTCTCATGGGGTCACAATGCTTCACCCTTACAGTTTCTTTATCTATTTTTGTGTTGTTCCCTTTGTCTGTCATCTTCCCTAATTAATTTGGTATGTCTCTTTTCTTCACTTATCTCCATTTTTCTACCTTCTTCACCTTTCCTTTCCTTTCCTTTCCTTTCCTTTCCCTTACTCTAGATCTCTTATCCCTTCCTTTCATTTAAACTCCTTACTTCTCTTCTTCTTTTCCCCCCTATTTCTACCTCTCCCCTTTCCCAGTCTGTCCTTGCTTTCCTTCTTCTATGCATATTTATATCTTTCTCCTAGACCTTTTCCTTTTACTATTCCCTGTCATCTCCTCTTATTCACCCTTTTCCCTTCACGTTTCACTTTTTCCTTTCCACTTACCATCTTCAAACCTTCTCTTACCTTCTCACATACTTCAATCTTCTTTTCTCAATCCTTCTTTCCTCTTGTCTTTATTCCTGTAGTTCCTTTCCTTTCCTTCTTTCCCTTTTCTTTCTCTCCTTTTATAAGTACACTTTTCTACAAACTGTATAAAGAACCCTTTATCCACTTGGGAGCTCCATCAGTTCCCACTTCTTCTTACAATATTCTCTCACTAGTTCCCAATCCGTTCCTTGTGCTTGATTTCTGCTTTAGTTCAAGTGTTAGCTTATCCATACAGGCTGCGTCTAGAACTCTTTCCAACCATTCATCCACTGTTGGCACCGTTTTCTGCTTCCAATCTTGAGCTAACACTAGTCTTGCTATTGTCACCAAGTATAACATAGTTCTCCAGTTTACTTTCCAGGTCTCTTTTTTGTATATATGCGTTATATTCAGTAAATAGAATTCAGGCTTCAAAGGAAATTGGATTTGAAAAATTTCTTCTATAGTCCTGTGAATTTCTTTCCAGTATTCTTTAACACGTCCACATCTCCACCATATGTGAATCAATGACCCAGGATCTGCTTGGCATTTCCAGCATTTCTTATTTGTATTTTTAAACATTTTCCCCAGCTTTACAGGAGAGTAATGCCATCTGTGAGCTGTTTTGAAATAATTTTCTCTCAAATTTTGACAAGCTGTGAATTTGATCGTGTTATTTCTGGCCTTTTCCCAATCTTCCAATTGTAAGTTATACCCAAAGTCTAAGGCCCACTTTATCATCGAGTCCTTGATCTCTTCCATTTCCAATTCCCTTAATAGAAGTAATTTGTAAAATCTTGAAATCATATTTTTCTTTGGTCCTTGTATAATTTTGTCCAATTCATTTTCTTTTTCTTCAAATCCAATCCTTTTCATGTCTTCCTTGAACCTTTGTTTCAGTTGTTCATAAGTAAACCAGTGTATATTTAGATCCTCCCTAGATTTGATGTTATATTCCTTTCCTTTTTCTTTGTTAATTAAATCATTATATTTTAACCATTCCTTTGTATTTTTCCATCTGCCCATAAGTGTTTCCTGAGGGGAAATCCAGAGAGGTAATTTGGTATAAAATTTTTTCTTTATGCTTTCCCACACCCTCAGTAATGGTTTCCTGATTATGTGGTGAGTGAAATCTTTGTCTATCCTTACTTTGTCGTAGGCAACATAGGCATGCCAACCAAGTTTCAGATTAAATCCTTCCAAATTCAATATTTTAGAGTCCTGTAAATGTAACCAGTCTGCGATCCAAGTCATCGTGCAGGCCTGAAAGTATGTCTTGAAGTCCAGAAATTCTGCTCCCCCTCTGCTTTTCACATCTATCATAGTCTTCCATTTGATTCTTGGCTTCCGACCTCCCCAAATGAATTTACTCATTTCTTTTTTCCATTTGTTAAATGGTTGATAATTATTTACTATGGGAATATTCTGGAATAGATATAAGAATTTTGGAAGAACTGACATCTTGATTGCTGCTACCTTCCCCAATATTGATAAATTCAATTTTGTCCATTTCCTCAAGTCCAATTTCATCTGTTTCCATATCTTCTTATAATTGTTTTCATATAAGTCTGTATTTCTTTTTGTAATCCAAATTCCAAGATATCTAATTTTTTTGCCAATTCTACAGCCCGAGATATTTTCTACCTCTTTCTGTTCTGTTTTTGTTAGATTTTTGGTGAGTATTTGTGTTTTCTCCTTATTTATCTTAAAACCTGCAGCTTCTCCAAATTCTTTAAAAGTTTCCATAAGTTCTTCAATGTGTTCTTTCGTGTTCTCCAAAAAGACAACAAGATCGTCTGCAAATGCTCTTAGTTTATGGACGTCTCCTTTAATTCTTATTCCACCAATCTTCTTATTAGCTATTATATTGCGATTTAGGACCTCCAGAACAGTTATAAAAAGCAATGGGGAAAGTGGACATCCCTGTCGGGTTCCTTTACTAATTTCAAATTTCTCTGATCTTTCTCCATTTATTATGATCTGGGCATTTTGTTGCTTATAAATTTCTCAAATCCATCCCAATGATTTGTCACCAATGTTCATTCTTTTAAGTACCTCAATTAGAAAAGACCAATTCACATTATCAAAAGCTTTCTCCACATCCACAAATAGCATCACTAACTTTTTTTCGTTGTGTTTTTCACAATATTCAATGATGTCGATTACTGTCCTTATATTCTTTCTAATGTATCTTCCTGGAAGAAAGCCACTTTGATCTGTGTGTATCATTTCATTCAAGATTCCTTTTAGTCTATCTGCTATTATTGAAGTGAAAATCTTATAATCTAAATTTAACAGTGAGATGGGTCTGTAATTTTTGACATCCGTCGGGTCTTTTTCTTCTTTTGGAATTAGGACTATATTTGCACTGTTCCAAGAATCTGGTTTACCATGGCTGTGGATTTCATTAAGCATCTTTTGAAAAGGTAGAATGATTACTTCTTCCATATATTTATAATAGACTGCTGAAAGACCATCTGGTCCCGGGGCCTTCCCTCTTTTTAATTTGCTGATTGCTGTGGAAATCTCTGCAATTGTAAATTGTGCATTTAGTTTAGTCCGATGTTCTTCTTTTAATTGCGGTATTATTTGCTTTCCCAAATATTCTTCCACCTTGCCTTGTTTGTTTTTGTATGTGATTTTCTCTTCATATAAGTCTTTATAGAAATTTAGGAATTCTTTTTGTATCTCTTGTTGTGTTGTGTATATTTTCCCTTTTTGTCTTATTTCGGAGATCAACTTCTTCTCCTTTTCTTTATTCATTCTTAAGGCCAACCATTTACCAGCCTTGTTCGCATGCTCAAAAAATGTCTGGCGATTCCTAGTCAATTTTTGCTTTACTTCAGATGTGGTTTCCAGATTTAATTGATTTTGTAGAATTTTTATTTCCTTTGATATCTTCTTATCCTGTGTTTTTCCCTCAAAAGATCTTCTCTTTCTTTTAGTTTCTCTAAAATACTTTGAATTACTCCTTGTTTCTGCTTCTTGACTTGAGATCCTCTTTGTATACAAAGCCCTCTAATTACCGCTTTACTGGTATCCCAGATTGTTTTCATGGGCACTTCTCCTGGTTTGTTTTCCATAAAGAAATGTTTAAGTGTATTTTTCATTTTTTCTTGGAATTCCTTGTCTTCTAATAATGATTCGTTCAATCTCCAATTATAATCCTTCTTCCCAAATTTTAACATTAATTGAATAGGATTGTGATCTGAAGTAATTTTTGGTAGAATTGACATATTTTGAATTTTTGTCTTCAACTGTGATGATGCCAAGAATAAGTCTATTCTTGACATGGACTTGTGCCTATCTGAATAGAAGGTATATCCCTTTTCGTTTCTATATTTGTATGTCCATACATCCGACAAATTCTTCTCTTTCATTAGCTCAAAGAATGTTGAGGGGAGTTTCCCCTTAAATTTCGATTTGTTCGTAGATCTGTCTTTTATTGGGTCTATGACTCCATTGAAATCTCCCATCAAAATTAAGTTATCTTGGTCTAGGCCCATTATGTCCTTATGTAGTTTCTTATAAAATCTATCTTTTCTCTCCTGTGGTGAGTAAATTCCAATAATCATTATCTTCTGGTTTGGTAGAGAGATTTCCAGTCCTATGTAGTGTCCTTCCTTATCGTTAGACTTCTTTCACCGTATATTCCTTACTTATGTAAATTACTACTCCTTTTCTTTTATTGTTGGAAGCTGAAATATAAGTCTGGCCCAATTTTGGATTTATCAGATATTTGGAGTCTTTATCTCTTATGCGTGTTCCCTGTAGACATATTATGTCATTTTTTGCTTTTTCCAAATAATGAAATATGTTCCTCCTTTTATACACCGAGTTTAGTCCTTTCACATTCCATGATACTATTTTTAGTGACATTATTTGTGATTAGTATTGACCTTATATCCTTTATTTCTTGATTAGTTTCTTTAAATGTCTTCTTCTCCTTCTAATTCTTCTTCTGTTTCAGACACTTTCCCCCCTATTTCTTCTGTTAGTTTTATTTGTCTGCTCTTAGTTCCCACTACTGCTCCAAGCTCCTCTTCCTGGTCACTTCCTTCCCTAGATCTTTCTATGAGAGATTTCTCTCTTTTCTCTCTTTTGTCGTTATTTCTGTTTTTATGTCTTTCTCTCCCTCCCCTATCTCCTTCTTCTTTATCCCTTTCTTCTTCTCGATTCCTTTCTTTCTCTTTGTCCTGGTCCTTGATTATCTTCCTGTAAAGTTCTTTAGCTTTATCAATTGATGTTATCCTGTATCTCTTCTGATTATATAACAGGGATATCCCTTCTATTCTCTCCCATCTAAAATTGATTTCATATTTGTTCAATAATTGAGCCAGGAATTTATAATCTTGACGTTTCTTCAATACTGCTGGTGGAATATCCTTGAAAATCTTTATTTCTGTTCCCTCTATTTCTAGTCTATTCTGGTAATTTTTCATCAAAATTGCGTCTCTCATCTTCTGTCTGATAAAGCATATTACCACATCTCTGGGTATTTCTTTTTCACGAGCCACTGTTGAGTTTATTCAAAAAATTTTCTCTATCTCTCTTTCTACTTCTGCTTCATCCACATTTAGGTATTCTGCAATTATCGATATTAAGTACTCTATAAGATTTTCTTTTGTTTTCTCTGGGATCCCTCTCATCTTCAAACATCTTTCCCTGTATCTTAATTCTTGAATTAATATCAAGTTCTCTTCTTGTTTCTGGATACCTTTCAATACTTCAATATCCTTCTCTGTTTTTTGCACATTTTCAGATAAGAACTTTACTTCTCCTTTTACCAAATCTAGATCTTTTGTAATTGTTTGTATTTGTTTACTTAAGGTATCTGTTTCTTTTTCGATATCTTTCCTCAATTCTCTTCTTAGTTCTTTAAGATCTGTTTTCGCCTCTTTTTTAAACTCTCTCAGTTCCTGAAGTATTTGCATTTCTATATCCGGAATCTTCATAGCAAGCTCCACAGATCCTCTTCTGGTTATCATTCCCTGTGATGTTGATTGACTTTGTGGTTGTATGTTGGATCTCTTGATTCCTGAGGCCATGTTACTTTATATATTCCTTTTCTAGCCTCCCTTATTCCTTTTATTTTCCTTTTTTCCCTCACCCTGTGTAGATTCCTATCACTTAGGTTTTTGGGTTGTTGTTGTTTTTTTTGACAAACTATATCACCCCAACAAATAAGCTAACTTCCTTAGTTTATGCCTTCAAGGCAAAACTGTATGTTACCTTATATATCACGGTCAGATCTCCTGAAATGTGTCTTCAAAACCCTGTGTCAAGGAAACCTCCCCAAAGCCTTACACTTTGTCCCTCCCTCCCTCCCTCCCTCTCTCTCTCTCTCTCGATAATTTCAGTTTTGATACTTCTAATCTATACCTTTCCCTATGTGCAAAAAAAAGAAGAACAAAAGGAAAAGGAAACACTTTAAAGTCTCCTGTCAAACTATTCTGATCAGCAGTCTAACTATGTCAGATCTCTCAATTTCTATTTAGTAGTCTACTATCCTCTTATTTCCCTCAAATATATATTTATGTTTGGAATAGTGTTTTCCCCTTAAAAATTCACAATCTAGTGAGATGCTGTCTGTTCTTTTTTTCCTTTCAGCTTCCCCTACTTTTTGAAAACTTGAACAATGAGAGTATCAAGTACCACTCATCAGGTATTCTCACTCCACCTGCATCCCACACTTGCGCAGTGTACTATCCAGAATTTGTAAATTAGCCTCTTTCCACCCTCCAGCCCCTTCCCTTCCCCTCCCTTCCCTTCCCTCCATCTCCCTCCTCACCCACCCTCCCCTTTCTCTTGCAATGGGGTGTCTTCTACCTTCTTCTGCTGCTGCTCTCCTCTCCTCTTTCTTTATTCTTGTTCTTGTCTTATTCTTTCTTCTTCTTCTGTTCTTCCACTATTCTTCAGCATCTATATCAATAAATCAGTGACATTCCCCTTCCCACCCCTTATTTCTATTAATTCTTTATAATATCACCACTTCAAGCCCTTATATACTCCTTTTTATATTATTATTATTGTATATTATTGTTTATTATTTACCTCTATTCTTGTATCTTTCAAACTACTGCCTTTGTTTCTGTATTTCTCCTTTCTGTATTCAAAAGTACACTGATGTATTCAAGGACACAATTAGCAATCAATAATTAGATATTCAGGCTAGTGTTCTCAATGTTCAAGGTCAGTACTTTTCATTCCCTTTAAACTCTCTCTGTGTTATTTTATCAGCTCTGACTATCAGAACTTTGTCCCTGTAAGTAGATCTGAGTTGTAGCACAGCTGCTTGGTGTTAATGTTATTTCCCTTATGCTGCTTCCCCCCTCCTTTGCCCCCTCTTTACTGTGAACCGATTATTCACTTATTTAAGCACAAGCTGCACTTTACCCCTAAACTTTCTTCACACACTCCAAGATAGAGAAGGATAGATGTGAAAGGGGGTGTATGAGGTCAGGGGAGCATGAGGAACAGGAAAAGCATGGAGAACAGGAAATTAAAGTATCATGGGTAGAAAGTATAAAGAATGTGGGAGGGGTGAAGCAGAGCAAGATAGAAAAAAACAGAAGAAGAAGAGAAAGAAATTAAAAAAAAGAGAATTGGCAATAGTGAAATTTTATATGGTACTGAATTTTAAAGAATTGAAAATCAGAATGTAACCAAAGGCAGCAGGGTTAAAATGAAATGCTCAATAGTAAACAAATAAGCTTATTTTTTACAAAAGAAAAAGAAATGAAAAGAAAGAGGAAGAGGAGAGAGAACAATAGGAAAAAAAAGATTCCCAACATGGACTGAGGAAGGGAGTAGGAGTGACTGGGCTTGTGTCCTTGAAAAAGCTGAAGCACTGTAGCGTGCTAGTACCCCTGCTTTTAAAAGTAAAAGGAAAGAAAATAAAGAAAAGTAAAGAAAAAAAATATTCCATGTTTTCTGTTGTCAACAAGATCAATAAGTGAAGTCTCTCAGGTATTAATAAACTTTTGTTGCTGGTTTGTCTTTTTTGAAGTACAGAGCTGGAGCCTTTTCAATGACTTCCAGTCTTCCAAAGAGATCCTGCTCCTTATGGCAATGCAGTTAAACTGAAGAATCAACAGTCCTCAAAAAAAGCCAGTCCCAACCTTTAAAAATAATTAAAAAAACAAAACAAAACAGTTCACCATTAAATCCAAAAGGGTACTAGCAGTGAATCAGCCCACAATAAAAAAGAGAAGGGGAAAGAAAAAAAAAAAGAAAAAAATCCAAAAGTTAAAGGTATACAAGTGTCCAATTGAAGCTGAAGAAAAAAAAAGTCAAATCAAAGTCCACGGAGTTGTGTTTGCAAGTTGTAGGTTTACAAATAGTCTGTGAATATTCCTTTAGGGAAGAGGATCATTCTCTCTTCAAGTACCTTAATCTGCAACATAGTCCCCAAAGAGGCAATTCACACTAAGTGTTACTTAACAACTTAACGACTTAATTGCTTTGTCGGATCCACTATAGCTGTCAAAGTAGCTCTTGCTGGACTTCCAACTTCACTTGAGTATAAAACTTCTTCTTCTTCTTGAGGAATCTTATGTGGCTAATGAGACTGTGGCGTTTAGGCTGCCATCCTGCGGCTCTGTTTGCTCTTCGGTCCAATTCCCTCAACTCCAACCCACAAAGACCTCCGTCCCTGTAGGTATAGAGAAGAGAATTTCCAGACCCCCTGCAAGCCCCCACTTGTCTCCTCTCTTACCGGAGAAAGAGAACGCCAGAAATCCCCTCTGTGATCTCTGGAAAGCCGCATTTGCAGACAATGGGAACGGAGTCTCATTCCTACACTGCCATTCGTCTCGGTTTCACCACCGGAAGTCCCACCCTGAGTGCATTTCAAAGTTTGCACTCCTGGAGAACACAACCTTTCCAGGATGGAGAGAAAACATATACTTATTACCCTCATAGCCTAGGAAACGCAGCCTCCTGGTGTTAGGCTGCCCAAGCTTCCTTAGGCTCGGGTTAATCAGTACGTTTGCATACTGTCAAAAAACCCTGAGTTGCTTGAGGTTTGGTGCTCTATCATACAATAGACAATATGGGGTCTGGTTGATGCTAGACATCCACAGTCTACTTAAATGGTAAGCAACAGTCTTCACTGCCTCCCCCCACAGCCCAGCTGGGGTTTGTGCATTTTCCATCATGCACTCCATCATGCACTTCAACATCCCAATTTTCCTTTCTGCAAGCCCATCCTCCCCTGGAGATGCTGGATTTGTGGTCTTGTGTCTAATGCCCCTCCTATGCATCCAGGTCTGCAGACTGTTGGATAAGAATTCCCCTCCCCTATCCATCACCAAACTGGAAACCTTATGAGATTTGTCTTGGAAAGATGTGACCAGTGGGGTGCCACAGGGTTCTGTCCTGGGCCCAGTGCTATTCAACATCCTTATCAATGACTTAGATGAGGGAATTAGGGGCATACTTATCAAATTTGCAGATGACACCAAATTGGGAGGAGTAGCTAATACCCTAGAGGACAGGATCAAAATTCAGATTGACTTGGATAGACTGGAGAGCTGGGCCAAAGCTAACAAAATGAAATTCAATACGGAGAAATGTAAAGTACTGCATTTAGGGCGGAAAAATGAAATGCATAAATATAGGATGGGAGAGACCTGGCTGAATGAGACTACGTGCGAAAGGGATCTAGGAGTCCTAGTAGACCACAGGTTAAACATGACCCAACAGTGCGATGCGGCAGCTAAAAAGGCCAATGCGATTTTGGGCTGTATCAATAGAAGTATAGTGTCAAGATCAAGGGAAGTAATAGTGCCACTCTATTCTGCCTTGGTCAGACCTCACTTAGAATACTGTGTCCAGTTCTGGGCACCACAATTCAGAAAGGATATTGACAAATTGGAGCGTGTCCAGAGAAGGGCAACTAAAATGGTGAAAGGTCTGGAAATGATGCCTTATGAGGAGAAACTTAGGGACCTGGGTATGTTTAGCCTGGAAAAAAGATGGTTTAGAGGCGATATGATAGCCCTGTTTAAGTATTTGAAGGGGTGTCACGCTGAGGATGGAGCAGGCTTGTTTTCTGCTGCTCCAGAGACTGGAACACGGAGCAATGGGTGCAAGCTCCAGGAACAGAGATTCCACCTCAACATTAGGAGGAACTTTTTGACAGTAAGAGCTGTTTGGCAGTGGAACGCACTCCCTCGGATTGTGGTGGTGTCTCCTTCCTTGGAGGTCTTTAAACAGAGGCTGGATGGCCATCTGTCAGGGATGCTTTAATCAAGATTTCCTGCGTGGCAGGGGGGTTGGACTGGATGGCCGTCGTGGTCTTTTCCAACTCTGCAATTCTATGATTCTATAAGATTCCGGAGCAGATCATTAAACAGAGGGTCTGTGAACATTTAGAAGGCAATGCCATAATCACAAAAAGTCAACATGGGTTTCGGAGAAACAAGTCATGCCAGACTAATCTGATCTCTCTCTCTCTCTCTCTCTCTTTTTTTTTTTTTGATAAAATTACCAGCTTGGTAGATGAAGGGAACGCTGTGGATATTGTATACCTTGATTTCAGTAAGGCCTTTGACAAGGTTCCCCATGACATTCTTGCAAACAAGCTTGTAAAATATGGGCTAGACAAGTTAAATGTTAAATGGATTTGTAATTGGTTGACCGGCCGAACCCTAAGGGTGCTCAGCAGTGGCTGCTTTTCGTCTTGGAAAGATGTGACCTGTGGGGTGCCACAAGGTTCAGTCCTGGGCCCAGTGCTATTCAACTTCTTTATCAATGACTTGGATGAGGGAATTAGGGGCGTACTTATCAAATTTGCAGATGACACCAAATTGGGAGCAGTAGCCAATACCCTAGAGGACAGGATGAAAATTCAGAATGACCTGGATAGACTGGAGAGCTGGGCCAAAGCTAACAAAATGAAATTCAATACGGAGAAGTGTAAGATACTGCACTTAGGGCGAAAAAATGAAATGCATAAATTTAGGATGGGGGAGACCTGGCTGAATGAGACTACATGCGAAAGGGATCTAGGTGTCCTAGCAGACCACAAGTTGAACATGAGTCAACAGTGTGATGCGGCAGCTAAAAAGCCCAATGCAATTTTGGGCTGCATCAATAGAAGCATTGTGTCTAGATCAAGGGAAGTAATAGTGCCGCTCTATTTTGCCTTGGTCAAACCTCACCTAGAATACTGTGTCCAGTTCTGGGCACCACAATTCAAAAAGGATATTGACAAATTGGAGCGTGTCCAGAGAAGGGTGACTAAAAAGAAAGGTCTGGAAATGATGCCTTATGAGGAGAGACTTAGGGAACTGGGTATGTTTAGCCTGGAAAAAAGATGGTTAAGAGGCGATATGATAGCCCTGTTTAAGTATTTGAAGGGGTGTCACATTGAGGATATAGAAGGCTTGTTTTCTGCTGCTCCAGAGACTGGAACACGGAGCAATGGATGCAAGCTCCAGGAACAGAGATTCCACCTCAACATTAGGAGAACTTTCTAACAGTAAGAGCTGTTTGGCAGTGGAACACACTCCCTCGGAGCATGGTGGGGTCTCCTTCCTTGGAGGTCTTTAAACAGAGGCTGGATGGCCATCTGTCAGGGATGCTTTGATCAAGATTTCCTGCGTGGCAGGGGGTTGGACTGGATGGCCCTGGTGGTCTCTTCCAACTCTGCGATTCTATGATTCTATGATTCTATCTGATAGTGTTCCCATCTGTTACACATTTCATCAGTTTGCTAATCAAAATATCATGGGGGACTTTATCAAATGTTTTGCTGATATATACAGCATTTCCACCATCTACTAAACTAATGACCCAATCAAAAAAAGATACAGATTAGTTTGGCAGGATAATTTCATGACAAATCCATGCTGGCTTGTACAATTCATTGCATTCTCATCTAGACACTTGCAAACAGATCAGCTGTTCTAATATTTTTTCTGGTATTGAGGTCAAGCTGCCTGATCTGTAGTTCCCTGTGTTTTGCTTTTTTCTGTTTTTGAAGAGATGGATAATGTTTGCCCTTCTCCAGTCCTCTGGCACCTCACCTATTCTCTAAGATTCTCAAAAATAATGGCGAGTGGTTCAGAGAGCATATCAGCAAGTTCCTTAGGTACACTGGGATGCAGTTTGTTTAGCCCTGTAGATTTGAATGCATTTAGGCCAACTAGGTGATTCCTGAGTCCTATCAACTTGTCAATGTTGATTTGCAATTCACGAGCTTTGTTACTTCTTCCCAGGCAGCAAAATGTCTGGGATATTGTCCCTGCAGGTCTCAGAAAGTAACTGTTAAGAAGAGTGAACGTAAAAGCATGCAGCTGAAGCCATCCATAATTGAGCAATGGTCAGATGATGCTCTGGGACCCACCAACCACCCCTCAGTTACGGATGGCTTCAGCATGTCATTATACTCATTCATCGTAGAAATAACTTTGCAGGCTCTGGATCTCTGGAAGGTGGAATTCCTTGCCATAAAATGTAGCTGTGGCCACTAGTTTATCATTTGCCTCTGTTTGTCTGTTTACACACATACACACACACACATCCATCATCCCTCTTGATCAGCTCCTAACTATCTTTCAAGGCCACAGTCTTGCAAAAGTGCCTTACACTATGAACTGGCATAATTACAATGTATATATTTTTATTACATAAATAGCATCTTTGGGGATGCTTGAGCAGCCTCAAGGCACAGGGCCTGTCCAAACTACAACATTGCAAATAAGTGAGATCTCCTTCAACAAAAGACCTCATTTATCACTGGTTGGGGCTTCCTAGAAAAGCATTTTCAACCCACACTGGTCTCTCCAGCCAGCAGGTAGAGAGGAGGGAGGATGAATTTAGCTGGGCAGGACATTTGGCCAATAAAAATTCAAATTTCATAGTGCTACAGACAATTTGCCAATCATAAATCTCTTCTCTGTCTTTCCTCATTATTGGCTCTGTAGACCTGGATGGGCATGGCTTTTTTCTTAAGGTACAGTGTTCCAAAAATCTTATTGTTATAGCATCCCATCTTGCCTTCTAATTCCCACCCCGCCTCCGCCCCTGTCATGTTTTTTTTAAAAATCATACACCTACCTTTTTCACAGAATAAAAAGTCCCCCCCTCCAGCAGCCCAGGTAGCTCGAGCTCGAGCTGCATGTATGTAGTTTGAATGTATGTATGTAGTTCTGCTCGAATGTAGCTCGAGCTGCATGTATGTAGCTCTGCTCAAATGTAGCTCGAGCAGAGCTGCATTCACTTCCTGGAAACTAAATTCTGGCTGTTCTAGCAAGAGAACAATCACACTGGAAATTTAAAAATAAAAATAAAAATAAATGTCAAAAAGAGAAACTGTCGTGACCTGCCCTGGATACTGGGTGTTACAGTGTTACTAGATCCAGGCCAGGCCTCGACATGAGTATGGCTCTTCCTGAAACTTTCCCAGGGCTCCTTAATTGCTGGATTCCAGCTGGCCTGCCTTAAGGCTAGGAGGGGGATTCTTTCCTCCTGGACTTCAAGGCCATGCAGAGGGCCTCCCTAAACATTCTCAGGCCCTTTCTTGCAACTGCAAAGAATTGAAACTTAATGGTGACCTTATCTATGTGCTCTGTTCTCATGTTAGCCAGAACTGGCTTTAGAGTGATATCATGCATGCATAACCTGATCAATAAACCATGTTGCTGCTTTAACTCAAGTTTTACGAGAAAGAAATATTTCTTACAAATGGAATAAAATGGAGGGAATTACCCTGATGTATAATTAAAAGAAATATGTAATCAACTCAATATCTAAAGCAAAAGCTTTTCTAGCTAAAGTGTTAGGAGCTAAGAAAGATGAGAATTTAAAGGTTAACAAAGAAAGTGAGAGACAAAATAAAAGAAAAAGTGAGAAAGTCTTTAAAAAAGGAGAATTAACAGAGGAGGAAAGGACAGCCCAAGATAAAGAACAAATAGGGAAGGGCTTAGTCCCAGAAAGGCCAAAGACAAGAAGGAATTTAAGGAGAAAGATAGTTGAAAACCTAAAAGCAAGAGAAGAGAATGATAAGGAAACAGTTAATAGGGATAAAGAAGAAGGACTAGACTCAGAGTTTGAAAGCGAGGAAGAAGAAGGAGAAGAAAAAGAGTTGGGAGAAATAGAGGAAGAGTTAGAAGGCGCTACAGGAGGTAATATTGTATAAAACTGTACTAAAACTAAACTTGAATAATAAATTTAGTTGTATGTAAAATCGCCTATAATATGGTTTCGTGGAATGTACGAGGTTTAAACTCTCCACATAAGAGGAGAATGGTGTTTCACTATCTGGAAAAACTTAGGGCAGATGTAATCTGCCTTCAAGAAACTCATATCAAGGATGGGAATCAAAATTTATTGAGAAACATAAAATTGGGGAAAGTCTATGCAACAAATTATGAAAAGAAAAAGAGGGGAGTAGCTATATATGTAAACACAAAGTTCGAATCTAAAGAGGTATTCAAGGATAAAAAAGGATTATACTTAGGTATAGAAATTAAGATGCAAGAAAGGAGAATCCTCCTGGTAGGTGTCTATGGACCTCAAAATAATAAGAGTCAGTATATTGAAAAATAATATGGGAAAATTATGGAACAGGATTATGAAAATTATATACTAATGGGAGACTGGAATGGAGTCCTGGACCCTAATATAGACAGATCAAGTAAAAGGAAATCACATGCAAACCATGGGAAATTACCAAAAATCTAGAGGAGATGAAGGAGCAACTAATATTAACAGAGATTTGGAGAGACAAACATAATAAGGAAAGAGATTACACCTACTCAGACTGATTCAAATTTATGGTCAAGAATAGATATGTTTTTAATATCCAAAGGGTTGATAAAAGAAATAAAAGGGGTAGATATATTGCAAAGAGTTATATTGGACCATTGCCCAATTAGACTAGAAATCCAAAGTGTAAAGAGAGAATATAATTGGAGATTTAAGGACATTCTGCTTAAAGATGAAGCTACAGTTAACAAGATAAAAAAAGAAATAAGATTCTTCTTTAAAGAGAACTTAGAAAAAGGTACACCATTAGAGACAGTTTGGGATGGAGGTAAATCAGTCATAAGAGGAGTACTGATGCAACAAGAATTTGAATTAAGGAGAAAAAGAAAGAACAAAGAAAAGGAGTTGTTAAATGATATATCAACGAAAGAAAAAATATTAAAAACAAACCCCAAGAACAGAGAAGTCAGACACGAATTGACAAAGTTGAAAAAACAATTGGATAAAGAAATAACTAATGAAATCTCTCTCTCTCTCTCTGGCTTTTCTTCCCAAACGAAGATTCAGGAAGGACTCATCCCGCGCTTTCTGCAAGCGCGCTGATGACTAAAAAGGCCAATCCGAGATAAACAGGTTCGGTTGCAAAAAGCACAGCAGAAGGTTTCCTTGGGTGATGTTTTTGGGTTGTGATTCTTTCTGCGTTGTCGTTTCTCTTCAAGACTTGTTCGTCGTGAGTTCTCAAATAAGGCTGCAGCATTGTGGATAGTGCGTCTCCATGCCTCCCGATGTGAGGCCAGGGCGGACCACTGTTGGTGATCAATTTGGCCAAGCCTGAGATGTTGTTTCAGGGAGTCTTTGTATCGCTTTTTTGGAGCGCCCCTCTTACGCTGACCCGTGGCGAGTTCACCATAGAGTACTCTTTTTGGGAGGCGATGCTCCTCCATCCTAGAAACGTGCCCTGCCCAGCGCAGCTGTGTTCTCAATATCATGGCCTCAATGCTGGTGATCCCTGCTTGCTCAAGGGCAGCAACATTCGTCACATAGTCAGTCCAGTGTATATTTAGGATTGTGCGTAGACAGCGCTGATGAAAGTGCTCGAGGAGTCGTAGGTGGTGGCGATAGGTGACCCATGTTTCAGATCCATAAAGGAGGATAGACAGTACGATGGCTCTATACACACTGATTTTTTTGCTTGGCCTCAGGTGTTTATTGCTCCAGACTCTTTTGTGAAGTCTTCCAAATGCACTATATGCCTTTGCTAATCTGTGATCGATCTCTTTGTCAATCTTGGCATCTGAGGAGATGATGCTTCCCAGGTAGGTGAACTGCTGAACGGACTTGAGCACAGATTTGCCGACGGCAATGTGCGGATGGTGGTGTTCGTCCTGTGGTGCAGGCTGGTAAAGCACTTCTGTTTTCTTCAGGTTGACTTCTAGCCCAAACAGCTCTGCAGCTGTTGCAAAGCAGGATGTTAGGCACTGCAGAGCTGCTTCTGTGTGGGCAACAAGGGCAGCATCATCGGCGAAGAGCAGCTCACGGACTAGATAGTTCAGAGTCTTAGTGTGAGCCCTCAGACGGCTTAAGTTAAACAAGCTACCATCAGTACGGTAGCGTATATAGATGCCGTTGTCTTCTTCAAGCTCTGCCCATAGCCCTTTGGAGCATCGTGCTAAAGAAGATTGTAAATAAAGTTGGTGCAAGAACACAACCTTGCTTCACTCCATTAGTTATTAGAAAGGGCTCTGAAAGAGCATCGCCATATCTGACTTGACCACGCTGTCCCTCGTGTAGCAAGATAATCATTTTAAGGAATTTAAATTAAAATATATGAAGTACAAGTTTTTTGAAAATGCCAATAAGCTTGGAAAATGGCTTGCATACAGGTTAAGAAAAGAAAAGGAGAGGAAAATGATAATAGAGACAAAAAATAATAACCAACACTTTACTAAACAAAAGGATATTATGACGGTATTCCATAGATACTATACAAAATTAAATGAGAAACATTTATCAAATAAGGAAACCACACAACAAATTGAAGAATACTTAAAAGAAACAAACATCGAGAGAATTGATGAGGGCCAAAATCAAGAGTTGAACAAAATGATAACTAAAGAGGAAATAAGAGAAGCAATTAAAAGCATGAAATCAGGGAAATCTCTTGGTCCTGATGGATATACGGTAGTATATTATAAAACGTTTGTAGAAGAATCAATTAACCAGCTATATAGATTATTTAATGGGATGGAAGAGAGGTGTTGTCCAACATTGTGACAAGGAGCTGACATAACATTAAGTCCTAAACCAGAAAAAGACCCAACGCTCCCATCAAGTTACAGACCAATATCATTGGTAAATCTGGACTATAAAATCTTTGTGAAAATTTTGTCAGAAAGATTAAAAAAAGTAATGTCAACATATATTAAGAAAGACCAGAATGGATTTCTTCCAAACAGACAGATCAAAGGTAATATTCAAACATTATTAGATATAATAGAGATGTATGACAAATGTAACAAGAAATTAGCAATGATATTCATAGACGCTGAGAAGGCATTCAATAACATCAGATGGGAATTTATGTTAGCAACATTGGAGAAGATGGGAATTGGTGATAAATATTTAAAATGGATAAAAAATATATACCAGACTCAGCTAGCTCATATAATCATAAATGGACTCAAATCTAAAACTTGCCAGATAGGTAAAGGAACGAGGCAAGGATGTCCTCTGTCCGTTACTTTTTATAGTTACTCTAGAAGTTCTAAACAGGAGGTTAGAGGCAGAAACAGGAATCTCAGGACCCAAATTTCAAAATAATGAAATAAAATACAAAGCCTTCACTGATGACTTAGTGTATTTTCTGGATAATCCCATAGGGAGTGTAGAAAAGTTGACTCAAGTAATAGAAAAAATTGGTACTATGGCAGGATTAAAAATCAATAATGAAAAGACATCTATATTAACTATGAAACTGACTAGAGTAGAAGAGTTAGAATTAGAAAAAGAATCAAAGTTTACCGTAGTAAAGAAGGTTAGATACTTAGGGATAATAATTACAAACAGGAACTCAGAACTTTATGAAAATACTGTAATTCTAACAAAGTATGGAAAGAAATTAGGAAAGATCTAAAAAGATGGAGCAACTTAAATCTCTCCTTTTTGGGATGTATATCAACAATTAAGATGAACATTCTGCCCAAAGTAATGTATTTATTTCAAAACATCCCAATTCTGACTTCAGATATACCCTTTAAGATGTGGAATAAGGAGCTAGTGGAATTTATATGGGCGGGGGGGGGGGGGGAAAGCCCAGAATCAAAAAGAAAATGTTATGGGACACAAGGGAAAGAGGCGGATTTGGCCTCCCGGATCTGAGATTATATTATCATGCAAATGCACTTGTTTGGATTATAGATTGGATAAATCTGGAAAATGAAAAACTTCTCCAATTGGAGAGATTTAATCTCAGATTTGGGTGGCACACGTATATGTGGCACAACAAAGTAGCAGTACACAAAGACTTTAACCATCACTATATAAGAAGAGCCCTTATGAGAGTCTAGGTCTTATATAAAAGAAAGTTATTTTTGAGAGTCCCCTTATGGGTTTCTAGCCACAAGGTGTTTTATAAAAAAGAAAATCTATATAGAGGAAAGTGGCTAACATATAAAATGTTTCTAAAAAGAAAAGAGGAGAAATACGAAATAAAAATGCAAGAAGAATTTAAAGAAGGATACCCCTGTCACTGGTTTCTCCACAGGCAGCTTTTGGAAAGATTCAAATTTGACACTAAGTTGGAAGGAATTAAAAATTAGAGGAAGCAGAGTTTGAGAAAATTATAAATGGAAAAAAGCAAAAATTAGTCTCGAAAATTTATAGATTACTGTTGAAACTCAACTTGGAGTCAGAAGGAATAAAAATTATATGATCAAATGGGCACAGCAAATAGGGCATGAAATAAAGCTAGAAGAGTAGGAAAAGACATGAGTTAAGAACATCTGGTTAACAAGAAGTTATGCCCTGTGAGAAAATTTTTACAAAATGATCAATATGTGGTATATGACTCCAGAGAAATTATCAAAGATTTATAAAAATGTACCAAATTTATGCTGGAAATGTGAAGAAACAAAAGGAACGTTTATCCATATTTGGTGGAACTGTAAGAAGTCAAAGAAATTCTGGAAGATAATACATAATCTGATCATGAAAACATTAAAGATAGATATTCCCTTTAATCCAGAAGATGTGGAAAGAGGAAAAAATACCATCAACAAATGAGTGGGTAAAGAAAATGTTAGATTTTTATGAAATGGAGAGACTCTCAATTATCTTAGATGAAAAGAAAACTTGGAAAGATCTAGAAGGATGGCAAGATATAATTAACTTAAAAGAATGCTAGAAATAAGGAAATTAAGGAAAGATAATAAATAGAGGAAGAATTCGTTAAACAGATGAGTTAATATTAGAAAAATAAGGGAAACAATGAATGACAATATATAAATACCAGGAGAAAGGAAAATGAGGGAAGTTGGGATGTTGTGTCATGTGTATGTTTTTAAAGAAAAACGTAAACACTTGTGTGTTGTTTTTTGTTTCTTAGTCTGTTGGTCTGTATGTTTGTTTTGTGGCTAATATTCTTTATTACTTCCCTTATGGGAATTGTAGGAGGTAATACAAGACTGAAATTGTAGTTTTTGCTATTGTGCGCAATGGCAATAATGTGAATGTAAAGTTTTCTTATTTTTGTTTTGTTTTGTGTTTTGCTTTCAAATAAAGATAATAATAATTAAAAAAATGTATTGCTGCTAATGGATGTTGATTCAGTGTGTACGCTACCGTGTTCATCATAGAAACAAAACCCCAGAACACACTTTAAAAATACCAAGTAACCTGGGGAGGGGGGAAAGGGTGTTGCTTACCTGGATGTCCCAATCGCACCTGGAAGTGTTCGGCACGGACTTCCTGGCATTGCACCACAGAAACGGGGTGTCTTTTCACAAGCCCGTGATTCCATTTCAGAAATGGAATGGGTGATCTATTGACAGCTTAGCCCATCAATAGAAAGAAATGGGGACAGAACGGAAGTAGCACGGGGGAAGAACGGGACACCGTCATCTGAAAGGGAAGCCCTTTCGTGATCCTGTGGCCTCCATGTCCTGGATTATTAAGATCGTCTGATAATCTCCCCAAAGGCAGGGCAGGGTGGTGTTGCTACATTGTATCCTGGAATGAAAAGAACACAGCCTTTAGGCAGGACAAAAATATTTCTGTTTGTACTGGGAATTACCTCTGTATGTTACATGAAGCAGGCAAGATTGTCTGGTTGCTTTTTTTTTTTTTTTTAAGAGAGAAATTGAGCAACTGATAGAACAATCAACAGGAACATTTCCTCTATCTGTTTCCCCCCTGAGATAGGTGGGTGGATACCACCAGTGCTAGCAGTAAATCTCTCCTCAAAGCTGCTATTTTTCTTGAATGGAGACCTCCACTTACTACACAGGAAGCTTCCCTTGAAATACATGTCGGAGCATAGACTGGAGAACTGGGCCAAAGCTAACAAAATGAAATTCAATACGGAGAAATGTAAAGTACTGCATTTAGGGCGGAAAAATGAAATGCATAAATATAGGATGGGAGAGACCTGGCTGAATGAGACTACATGCGAAAGGGATCTAGGAGTCCTAGTAGACCACAAGTTGAACATGAGCCAACAGTGTGATGCGGCAGCTAAAAAGGCCAATGCGATTTTGGGCTGTATCAATAGAAGTATAGTGTCTAGATCAAGGGAAGTAATAGTGCCGCTCTATTCTGCCTTGGTCAGACCTCACTTAGAATACTGTGTCCAGTTCTGGGCACCACAATTCAGAAAGGATATTGACAAATTGGAGCGTGTCCAGAGAAGGGCAACTAAAATGGTGAAAGGTCTGGAAACAATGCCTTATGAGGAGAGACTTAGGGAGCTGGGTATGTTTAGCCTGGAAAAAAGACGGTTTAGAGGCGATATGATAGCCCTGTTTAAGTATTTGAAGGGATGTCACGCTGAGGATGGAGCAGGCTTGTTTTCTGCTGCTCCAGAGACTGGAACACGGAGCAATGGGTGCAAGCTCCAGGAACAGAGATTCCACCTCAACATTAGGAGGAACTTTTTGACAGTAAGAGCTGTTCGGCAGTGGAACGCACTCCCTCGGAGCGTGGTGGGGTCTCCTTCCTTGGAGGTCTTTAAACAGAGGCTGGATGGCCATCTGTCGGGGATGCTTTGATTGTGATTTCCTGCGTGGCAGGGGGTTGGACTGGATGGCCCTCGTGGTCTCTTCCAACTCTGCAATTCTATGATTCTATGATTCTATGATCTTTTAAAGGATTTTTCTTTGTTTATTTTTGGGATTCCTGCTTTCCAATACAATCTGAACACTGTTCTTTCTTTCCTCACCAATGTTCTGTGCTATATGTGTAAGCCCTGTGTTTTTAAAATCAATAGCTGTTTACTCTGTAGATTATTTGAGCTGAACCATTTCAGCTCAATGGACAAATGTAGTAATTTCATAGTTTCTGGTCCAGCAAACAGAGTTGCATTTTACTCCTCTGTCTAACCCTGCAATTATTGCCAATGCATTAAAACCTGAATTTGAAGAGAATTGATCCATTCTCCTTTGGCAATCATGCATTCACCTTTCAAAGCCATTTCCATTAGTGCCATTTCTTATCTGGGATTCATTTGGGACTGGGGAGGAGGCTATTATAGAATAAGATAGTGCCAATCCAAATTAACACTGCCTGTATTTATTATGCCAATAATATATCAAGTAGAAAAGCATGGATAACAAGCATTAGAGAGTATTTTCCCACATCTCTGACTTGACTGCAGGCTACAGGACTCTCTGGAGTCCTGGGAGAGAATTCACAAGCTATGCAGTACTTTTACAACCCCTTTGCCTAGGTGGATAGCAGCAACCAGTGCAACTCCAAACTCAACAACTAATTTGCTTCAAGGGTGCATCCACTGCTATCTGGCTGCCCATGTGCACCCGGGAAAGAAGGATCAGCCGTCATCCCACCTGCCACTGTACTTAAACAGATAGTCGGTAAGCACTTTGAAAGGAATGCCATGATCACTAAAAGTCAACATGGATTTCTCAAAAACAAGTCATATATTTTTTCAATAGAGTTATATACTTGGTAGATGAAAGGAATGCTGTGGATGTAGCATATCTTGATTTCAGTACGGCCTTTGACAAGGTCCCCCTTGATATTCTTGCAAAAAAGGTTAGTAACCTGTGGGCTAGACAATGTGACTGTTAGGTGGATTTGTAATTGGTTCACTGATTGAACCTGAAGGGTAGTCACCAATGGCTCCTCTTCATCCTGGGGAGAAGTGACCAGTGGGGTGCCACAGGGTTCTGTTCTGGGCCCAGTGCTGTTCAATATCTTTATCAATGACTTGGATGAGGGAATGGAAGCCATACTTACCAAGTTTGCAGATAACACCAAATTAGGAGGGGTAGCTAATACCCCAGAGGACAGGATCAGAATCCAAAATGACCTCAACAGATTAGAAAGCTGGGCCAAAACTCACCAAATGAATTTCAACAGGGAGAAATGTAGAATACTACACTTGGGCACTAAAAATGAAATGCACAGATATAGGATGGGTGACACATGGCTTGATGGCAGTACATGCCAAAGTGATCTAGGAGTCTTAGTGGACCACAAGCTGAACAGTGTGATGCGGCAGCTAAAAAAGCCAATGTAATTCTAGGCTGCATTAATAAGAGTATACTGTCTTTAGATCAAGGGAAGGAATAGTGCCACTCTATTCTGCTTTGGTCAGACCTCACTTGGAATACTGTGTCCAGTTCTGGGTACTACAGTTCCAGAAGGATATGGACAAGCTGGAACATGTTTAGAGGAGGGTGACCAGGATGGTGGGAGATCTTTAAGCCATGTCCTATGAGGAATGGCTTAGGGAGCTGGGTGTGTTTAGCCTGGGGAAGCCTGGCATCTTTGGTGGGAAACCTCTGCTCCTGTGAAAAGAATGGGTTACTTACTGTAACTATAGTTCTTTGAGTGGTCTTCTGTGAATTCACACAATGGGTTAATCCTGCACTTGCGCAGAGCACTTTGGAAACTTCTAGAAACTTCAATTCAAACTTTTAGGCGGTAGCTCTGCCCCCTCACCCCTGGCCTATATAAGCCCCCACCTCTCACGAACTGCTTAGTTCCTTATAGCCATGTATGAAAAAATGATGTTAGAGGTAGGACACCAGAGGGGAGGAAGGCAGGTTTGTGTGAATTCACAGAAGACCACTCAAAGAACTATAGTTTACTGTAAATAACCCATTCTTCTTTGTGGTCTCCGTGAATGCACACAATGGGTAGACTAGCAAGCTCAGGACCCCAGAAGGTGGGGGTGTCCTAACCAATAATGACAGGACAACAGTGTAGGAAAAAATTGATAGATTATATTAAAATTTTATGATGAGGAAAGGAACCTGTCAATCACAGGTGAGTGAAGGCATAAGTATTGCCCTGCCTAGGGCTGAGCCATCATCCTTGGCAGAGTCTAACTTATAGTTCCTCACAAAGGTGAGTGGTGTTGCCCACGTGGCTGCTTGACAGATGTCTGGCAGAGGCACGCCTCTCAGGAATGCCGTTGAGGTAGCTGTTGTTCTAGTAGAATGGCTCCGTATTGAGGAAGGTAGGGGCTTGCCCATTACCCCATAGGAGATGTATATGGTAGATGCTACCCACTTGGAGAACTGCTGTGATGGGCCTGAGTAGCATACGAACAGTCTGAACACTGAGATGGCACCGTCCTATTCAAATAGAGCTCCAGAGCTGACCTGCATCGAGAGGGTGGTGTGAGACCTGATCACTGGTCATGGCTGGGGAGTCAAAGGATGGCAAGACAATATCTTGATTCAGGTGAAAAGATGAAATCACTTTCGGTAGGAATGTCACATCTGGTCTGAGGACGACCTTGTCCCTAGGGAACTGAGTATAGGGAGTGTCTACCCTGAGTGCACAGAGTTCACTCACTTGCCTTGCCGAGGTGATGGTGATCAGGAAAGCAGTTTTAAAAGACAGAAGGCTTTTAATGTTTAATTAAATAATTAAATAAATTAAATAAATTAATATTTAATGTTGTGTCCATTGGTTCAAAGAGGCTCCCTGATACAGCCTGCAGAACCAATTGGAGGTTCCAAGAGTTAACTGGGGCAGTCACTTGGGGGGGGGGTGTAAGTTCTTATATCCCTGTAAGAACCTGTGGAGTAAGGGGTCCTTGAAGCATGACTGCATCCCAAGTCTCTGAAAATTCCAGGACGCTGCTGCAACATATGCTCTGATAGAGGAGAGGGAAAATCCCTTAGTCAACAGAGTGGCAAGGAAGTCAAGGAGAAGTGGAACTGATGTGTTGACAGGGGATAGAGTCCTGTTGCTGAGGAAATTACAGAACTTCTGCCATTTGTACTGGTAGGCCCTCTGAGTAGAGGGGCATTGGGCAGCCTGCAGGATGGTCCTGGCCGTATCCAACAGGGGTGCTATTGGCTGATGTACCATGCCGTTGGTTTGATCGTTTCCAGGTCGGGATGAAATATCTGTCCGTCCTGGAGGGATAGGATGTCTCATTGCAGAGGGAGGTGTCGAAACCTCCCCTGCGATAGGAGGATCAGAGGAGAGAACCACGGTAGTCTGGGCAATCAGGGGGTTATCAGTAGGCATGCTGACCTGTCATGACATATTTTTGCTACCACCCTGGTGTAGAGGAAAGGGGGGAAATGCGTAGCGCATGGTGCCCGTCCACTTGAAGAGAAATGCATCTCCTAGGTTCCTTCGTGATGGAAGCTGTCTTGAGCAGTATAGCTAGCACTTGGCGTTCTCTTTGGTCACAAAGAGGTCTATGTCCAGTGTTCCCCAGTCTGTGAAAAGAGGAATGTGAAAACGTCCGTTGCCATGGACCACTCGTGGCAATTGCTCCAGGCTCGGCTCAGTGCTTCTGCAACATCATTCTGGCTCCCTGCCAGATGTATGGACATCAGTGACATTTGTATGGTCATGCACCAATCCCACATCTGGAGTGACAAATCCAAGAGCATCTGTGACCTGGTTCCCCCGTGTTTGTTGATGTAGAAGACCGTGGTGGTATTGTCTGATACAACTTGTACCACTTGTACCTGGAGGGACAGTTTGAATGCTTTTAATGCTTTGAATACTGCTAGGAGCTCCAGGGCGTTGATGTGCATCTTGGACTCTCTTGGAGACCATTGTCCATGGACATTCAGGCTGTGAAAGTGAGCACCCCACCCCATCATGGATGCGGCTGTCATCAGGGATCTGGAGGGTTTTGGGGTGTGAAGGGTAAGCCGCATCGCACAGTCTTCGGTTGGGTCCACCAGTTCAGTGCCCTGAGTATCAGGCAAGGCACGGAGAGCATCCTGAAGGGATTGTCCGACTGTGGGTTGAATGTCCGGAGGAACCATGCCTGTAATGGTCACATCCTTAGTCTGGCAAGGGGTGTCACAGATATAGTGAAGGCCATATGGCCTAGAATGTGCTTAATGAAGTGTGCCATTACTCTCCTTCAGGCCATGCAGTGACACACCATCCCTTGCAGTATTGTGAACCTATCCTCCAGAAGGAATGCCCTGCCCTGTGTCGAGTCCAGCTGTGCTCCAATGAATTTTGTGAGCGGTGATGGTTCCAGATGAGATTTTTCTAGGTTGACTATGAACCCCAGCTCTCTGAGTAGGGAGACAGACAGTCAGTGTGACGTCCTTGGCACCCTTCACTCTGGAAGGTCCTGCAATGAGCCAGTCACCCAGGTATGAGAATATCACCACCCCTTGTGTGCGGAGATGGGCTACAATTGGTGCCACGCATTTGGTGAAAACCCTTGGAGCTGTACAAAGGCCGAACGGAAGAGCTGTGAAGTGGAACATGTGGTGTCCAATAGCGAAGGCGAGGAAGCGCATGAGTGGCTGGGCTATAGCAATGTGGAAGTATGCATTGCAAACCAGTCTCCAATCTGGAGGGGTGGGAGAATGGATGAAAGAGTAACCATTCTGAACAGCTTGGGAACAATATACCGGTTGACATCTCAAAGTAGGGCGCAACCCACCATGCTGCTTGTTGACCAGGAAATAGTGGGAGAAGAAGGACTCCACCCTTTGATGCCGGGTAATAGGTTCTATAGCACCTTTTCTGAGGAGGGGTATCCAACTCTTCTCTGAGGTGCATGGAGGGGGGAGTGGACTTGAAGACCCCTGTAGGAGGGAGGCTGTTGAATTCTATAAAACAGCTTTTGACTATGATACTCAGGACCCAGGAATCTGATGTGATCGAGTGCCATAAATGAAAAGTGGCAAGAAGCCCATCTGCGTAAGCCCATGGGGTGGGCGCGGCAAGGCGGGAGGGGTAGTCAAACCCGCTGCTTAGACAAGTCTGTCTTCTTCTTCTGGAACTGAAACTTGGTCTTCAAGGTGGTAGGGAACTTCTTTGGATACTGTGAATACGAGGAGGAGGCATGCTGAAGGCGTGGTGCCGTAGGGCTATATCTCCCACGAAATGCAGGAGGGAATCGTCTTCCATATAGTCGTGACCAAGAGGTTTAGTCAGGAAGTGGTATGCCAAAGTGCTTTGCCGTGGTCCTCATTTTGTGAGTGTGTTCTAACTTAGTATCCATATCTGCATGGAAGAGGCCGGCTTAATCGAAGGGAAGGTCTTCGATCACTGACTTGGCCATACTGGACAGCCCAGAAGAACGCAGCCATTCATGCCTTCTTTGTACCTTTCTGGCACTGTCGGCCATGTGCTTAGCTGATTGTTGTTGGCAGTTCACTAAGGCAAGGCCATTGTCCCTCATGTTATGGACTAAGGCCAGATCTTGTGGAGGAATCTTATCCAAGTATGGGGAGACAGCGTCTCACAGGTGTCTCTGGCATGCTCCCATGCAGGCACTGTAGGTAGCAATCTTGGTCAGCAAACAAGCCGATGAGTAGAATGTCCAGCTGATGGTGTCTAATTTCTTATCCCCATGGTCTGTAGGGAAAGAACAAACCCTATGCGACGTGTGCATCTGGGCTGCGTCCACTATAATAGAGTTCAGCTTCAGGTGTGAGGCTAGCCATAAAGCCACGTCCTCAGACACCCGATAAAGGTGCTCCAGTCTCTTGGATGTAGAGGGAACAGAGGACGGAGTAGTCCAACCTGCTTTGATGATCTGCGTAAGGAAGGTGAGATGGGGATGGAAGGCAGTGGAGGAGCCTGCCTCTGCAGATCATGAAAGATGGGGATATCCACATGAATGTCAGGCTGTGCAACTGTCAGGCCAAGTGACGCCACCATACAGTTTACCACCTCTGCTAACAACCGGATGTCGTCTGTAGGGGATGATGGGCCAGTTTGTGCACCCTTCCCTTGAGGGGATGATTTGGGCGAAGGAGTCTTGGAATGCAAGTCATCTGAACCATGAGGCGGTGTCCTTGGAAGTACCGTGGGACAAGAGGTCTAGGCCATACCGCCGTGACTGGAGTTGGGGTTTTATGAGAGTCCGTATCCTTTGGTGGAGGAGACTGACGAGGTGACCAAGAGGGTCAGCGAGGTGTCCGAGGGGACCTAGTAGGTGATCAATGCAGGACCCTTTTCACTGGGCACCTGGATCGTGATTGGTCCTCCTGCCCATGCCGAGGTGATCCGGCATGATCCAAATGCCATGGTTTTGTGTGTCTGTACCATCGATCCTCCGGTGATCTGGGCAATCCTCTCTCCGACGGGCAGTATCACCGCCCATCTCGTCCTTCCCAGAAGTATGCTGGGGAGAAGTTGCGACAGTATCACATACTGTATGGCCTAGGAGAAGGCTCGTCATAGTAGCAGTATCACAGGTCCGACTCCCAATAGTATCTGTTGGGGGGTAACCCTAAAAGGGGGAGGTTTGCAGTGATACTGCTCATATCTGTCCCAGGACCAGTTGTCCTCATAATGGGGGGAATTGTAATCAGTATGCTGAGAGCTGCAAGACTCTGAACGCGGATGTCGAGGGTGTGGACGAGGAGAGCGGGACCTGGAGTTTGAGTGGGATCATGGTTGCAGTACTGGCATCCTCATCTGTGACTTGGAGGATGGTCGAACTGGGGATGGTGTCCTGGGTCTATCAGGTAGTACCCTCATCGGGGGGCAGGATCCAGACTCATCTCTGGAGCGGGACCGTGTCTGGAGCCTTGACCTCCACCAAGAGTGGGACTGAGAACGATGAGCAGAGATTGAGCAGGAGTGTGACCTAAGCGGTTGAGATGTGCGGGACCGGGAGAGAGATCGAGGGCAAGACTGGGAGCAAGACCATGAGTGAGATCGGGGACGAGACTGAGAGTGGGACCGAGACCAGGACCAGTCGAGATGATGTACCATGGTACCCAAGGCCGGTGGTATCTTGGATGGTGATACTGTGATTATTTGAAGGTCCTGCGAGGATTCATCTGCTGCATCATCCGACATGTAGGTGATCTTGACATCATGGGACTGGTCAGGTGATGATATTGCTAGTCATCTCTTTACCGAGGGAGGTGTCAGGGTGGCCTCCTCCTTGTGCCCCTTAGTTTTCTGCATTTTAGGATTGTGGGATGGGGATTCCAGATTTTTGGGCTCTCTGGACCATCCCCTTCGAGGAGTTCACTTATCCTCCTCCACTTTGGCCTTCTTTAATGATGGCTCTGCCACCATCTTCTCCTCCTGTGCAACTCCCGGTACCTTGCCTGTCAGTACTGCTGTGCGCTTGCCCTTCAAATTCCCAGTATTGTCTGGGCAGGACTTAGCGGTACCATGTTCCTGAGCCTGGGTAGACATCAGAGTTTTCTTT
This sequence comes from Gambelia wislizenii, assembly GCA_030847615.1. Classification (NCBI taxonomy): domain Eukaryota; kingdom Metazoa; phylum Chordata; class Lepidosauria; order Squamata; family Crotaphytidae; genus Gambelia; species Gambelia wislizenii. The sequence continues at coordinate 11,098,097 of JAUMIR010000013.1, read as the reverse complement.
GTAGCCCCTTTGCAGGAGGATGGTACTATTGTGGACCCGTGTTTCTTGGGTTCCTTGGACGGTTTCAGCGTAGTCCCCGAACCAGAGTTCTTAACAGGGGACGACGCAGAGAGGGCATGCTCGTAGAGAAGGGCCTTGAGCTGTTTATCTCTATTACGGTGAGCTTGGGGGGGGGGGAGGCCAGCAGTGCCCACTGGTTTTAACATTGTGGAACTCTCCCAGACAGAGTAGGCACTTAGAATGACCATCAGATTCAGTCATTTTTCCTCCACATTGGGTACAGGACTTATAGAAGCCCATGCCTGATATCTTAGGAGGTAGGGATTCACAACTGAGAGTACTGTACCATAGTCAAAGTGAAGTCCAGAGTTCAGAGTCCAAGTCCAGTCCAATCCAAGGAAATCCAATCCAAACAGCAAGCAAAAAGTAGTCCAAATCCAGTCCAAAGTCAGTAACGAAGGTAGAGAGAGAAATCCAACAATAGGAGAAGTCTGAGGTTTCCTTCAGTGTTCCTTCAGTGCTGCTCATGCGGCAGGAAAAAAAGGAACTGAGCAGTTGGTGAGAGGTGGGGACTTATATAGGCCAGGGGTGAGGCAGCGGAGCTACCACCCAAAAGTTTGAATTGAGGTTTCTAGAAGTTTCTGAAGTGCTCTGCGCAAGCGCAGGATTAATCCATTGTGTGCATTCACAGAGACCACGAAGAACTATTGTTGCCTTGTTTGGATCTCAGTCTTTGGATTGTACTGGACACCCTGTACTATGTGTTGGGCCCAGCTGCCCTTGGACAGCCTAGGAGTGGTGTGAGAGGGAGTTCTTTCTAACCACTGCCACTTAATGTTGAAATTGACTTGACTCTCCACCTTTTATGTAATCACATCAGAGGTTCCTTCCATGGAGGCACTTTCTGGGAGTTTAAATATTTTACAATTGCATGCAAGTGCAAATCTGTGGTAGAAACTCACCATTTGAAGTGTTCTTAATTGGCAGCTTAGGTTTCTAGAGCATAATTCACTTTACAGCCTGTTAGAGCAGAGTCAAGATAGGAGTAATTTCTCCCCTTCCCCTCAAGTCTGTCCTCAGATTATTACACTGTTCTTGCAGGTGTTGCTGTAATAAACCTTGTGGGAGCCAGGAATGTTTGGAGTTCATGAAATAGCTCATGATAACATAGCAGGAAATTGCCTCTTAAGTGCAGACCCACTCAAATAAGGGTTTGTTTTGATTTTCTTTTCTTCTATAAATACAGGAAATTTCTATAAATGATGCTTTAAAATAAAATATAGAGGTGATGATGAAGATGATGAATGTGTCCAGAGGAGAGCGACCAGGGTGGTCTGGAAGCCATGCCCTATGAGGAGCGCCTTAGGGAGCTGGGCATGTTTAGTCTGGAGAAGAGAAGGCTGAGAGGGGACATGATAGCCATTTTTAAATATTTGAAGGGATGTCATACTGAGGATGGAGTAGGCTTGTTTTCTGCTGCTCCAGAGACTAGGACACGGAGCAATGGGTTCAAACTACAGGAAAAGAGATTCCACCTAAACACTGGGAAGAACTTCCTGATGGTAGGAGCTGTTCGGAATTGGAATACACTGCCTTGGAGTCTAGTGGAGTCTCCTCCTTTGGATGTTTTTAAACAGATGCTGGATGGCCATGTGTTGGGAATGATTTGTTTGTATATTCCTGCATGGCAGAATGGGGTTGGACTGGATGGCCCTTGCGGTCTCTTCCAACTCTATGATTCTGTGATTTCTACTACAGGATCACATTTTGACATATAGTCTAACATAGTGTTCTACAGTGATGGATTAGGACTTAGGAGAACTGAAGTTAAATTTCTGAAACTCTTTAGGTGACCTTAGGCAGTTACCATCTCTCAGCCTAACCTACGTCATGGGTTTGTTGTTTAGATGAACCCAAGGCAAGGGTAAATGCATAGTTCCTAGAGTTCCATGAGATATTTGTCAACTAAAGAAAGGATCTGTAGGGGTTTCTCAACAGGGTTTCTCTTTCTACAGAGGCTCTCCTCTGTGGGGAGAGAAGGAGGGAGGGTGTAATCTTCTGGCTAACTCCACTTCAGCCAATACGAGTTCTTAGCAGATTCAGAAAAACTTTATTTAGCAAGCAGAGTTGATCACAGTACACAGGACTGAAGGGTTTTGCATGCTGAGGTGAGATGTCTCCCTCCCTCCCGTCTCCCTACCTCCCTGCCCCAATAATGACCATAGGCATAAATATGCGGAAAAAATTATATTGATACAAGAAGTAGGAAGATACAAAAGTAGAATTGGCAATAAAATGGCCACAACTTGTCTTGGTGATAGTTGCCTGGTTGGTGCTTGAGCATGGGTAGGAACCAGGGTCACACGGTCACACGGGTCACACGGTCCAAACCCAGCCAGGGGGGCGCATTCTTCCCACCTTTTGGGTCTCCATGGCCGTGAACTTGAACCTGACCTGGGCATGGTCTAGACCCAGTACTGGAGACCCTAGGCCCAGAGTTTGGATCCTGAACCCCCATGCTCACCTGTGACAAAGACTACAACATGATACATAAGCATGCAATAATATCCTAGCTAATACAAAGAGAAACTACCTGAGGGAGGGTGGGCGGGTCTTCGGTTCGTGAGAGCCAACTGATCAGGTCCGGCGAAAGACCAGGAATCCCGGTTGCCGGACCTGAAAGGAGACTGCAGGCAGCAGTCTCCTCCCCCTCAGCCAATCAGAGGCTTCATTGGTCCTGCGCCTCTGATTAGCCGAGGCAGCCACATGCCGGTCAATCAGGAAAGAGTGGCCTCTTTCCTATTAGCTAGTTTTCGATCCTTTCTCCAGCCGGCCTGAGCCAGCCAGAGAGAGGCCAGTAGGCAAGATGGCGGTGCGCAGGGGCTGCCACAAGGCAAGCAACGACGGGGAGGGGAGCTCCCCCAGCTGCAAAGCCTGGCTGTGGGACACGATAAGTCCCGCAACTGATTTCATAGCTACACAGTATATTAAAAACCCACACAGTTCAACCATTACAAAAGCTGTCATCCCATTTATCAGCAACTCAAAACATTCAGTCTTCCCAGATTTACCTCTTCTTCTCCCCCTCATACCAAGTTTTCCACATGAATGACCCTGGCCACTTGCATCTCCTGTTTCCTCCACACACACCTGCTCATTACCTGAGGCTGCAAATGATATACAGTCTTACTTCCTCGCACCCTTCCAGCTGTATAGCATGTCCCACCACCCAGTGGGTCATTTGGTAAAGGTGGGGACATACATACGGGAGTGGGAAAAGTCATGCAAAATTTGATCTACAGTTCATATGTCTCACGTTACAAAAGGCAGTCTCTATCTGAAGGGCTGCTAGTCATCTGTTTGAAAGTGTGTGAAGGCTATCCAGTCCAAGCCCAATGTAAAGATGAAATAATTAAAAGAAGGAAGAGCAGGAACCTTGAAAGTGCTCATCAAAATTTAGGACCACAATGGTAGGGTAAGCAAACCACACACATAATATTTTCACCAGCCTTCCCAACGGTGGTAAGATGCCCTGCATTTCTTGCTACCATGCACTACTATCCCCTCCCTATAATATCTCATAATTGACACTTCAAGGGGTCTACTAGACTGGGATGGACTAAAAAGGAGGTCAGGTGGAGGTCAAAAGGTCCTGGGAAGGTGTCTGGGAAATAGTCTAGCAAATACACCCAAGACAGTATTAAGCAAACCCGCTGGTAAACAACACCATTAAAAGGATCCAATCAAAATTTCATTTCATTCAGACAACAGACCTAGAAGATGTCTAGAGAGGTGTTCTCTCTAGAAGATGCCTAGAGATATGTTCTAGGTCCTCCAGAGCAACTCTATGGTCTGATTCCATTAGAAACTGACCATATAGTTGTGCCAGAGGACCTAGAAGATGTCTAAAGAGGTGTTCTCTCTAGAAGATGCCTAGAGAGAATAGAATAGAATAGAATAGAATAGAATCTTTATTACGGTCATAGACCAGCACAGGTAAAAAGGGGATACAGAATAAAGGTAAGATCGCAGAATAAAAACAGGCTAAAAGCAGTATTTAAAATGTTAGCTCCAGTATAACAAGACTAGGTTGACACTATTCTACTGCTGAGGACATTGTCTGACGAATTTTAACCGCAGCTGCGCAGAATCGGGCAACATTATAAGTTGTTCCTGGGTTGGTGTCTGAAAGCAACAAGTTTATGTAGAATTGTCCAGTGTGCCCTTGATATTTATGCAACAGGGGTGAAATAAGTCTGAGACATATGTCCCTGTAGTATGAGCACTGGAGTAATACATGCTCTGTTGTTTCTGTTTGGCCTGAGTTGCAGGGGCACAGTCTGTCTGAGAAGGGGATCTTCTTGTATCGGCCTTCAAGGACAGCTGAAGGGAGGGCATGACACTGTGCCTAGAGAGATGTTCTAGTCCTCCAGAGTGAGTCTATGGTCTGCTTCCATTAGTCATGCAGGAGGACCTAGAAGATGCCTAGGGAGATGTTCTAGGTCCTCCAGGGTGACTCTATGGTATGCTCGAGCCTGAGGTCATTCATTTTAATCGCATTTGCGATAATCTGTGGTTTCCGGTATCCATGGTAGGTCTGGGAATGTATACCCCACAGATACAGTGGAATATCTGTATGTATACACACATGGGCTTGAAAGTTTCAGTATGGAGGGGCACACACACATGGCGGCACCTTGCAGACTCATTCTGTGGGAAATCCCCAGTGCACAACCTCACCTGTGTCCGTCTCCCGCTGGTCCACTTCGTTGTAAATGTCCATGGCAGAGGCTTCCGGTTGGCAATGGCGACGCACTTAGACTTTCACTGAGGAAGCTCCGTGAAGTCTAGCCACGCGGGGAAGAAGATCGAACTTGGGGACCCAAGGGAGATCGGAATTCTCCCCTAAAAACAGGGGGGAATCGGAGGGAGCTCTCAAAGACCCGATCCTGCTGCCCGGTGAGTTGCAATACCTGCCAAGAGAGATCGCGGCACGGAGCAAGCAGAGGGGGTCGGAGCTGTAAGCCACCACCGTGCGTGTTTAAGCAGCTGGGCTGTCCCAGCAAGCGTCGCCACCAACTTTTAAAAGTTTAAAATTTCAACACAAACGTTAATTAAAAGTGAAGATTGACAAATATTCCTGGTTGGGTCTCTGATGAAAAGGAAGGGACGCATGACACAAAGGTTTCTGAGACTGGAAGCTGTTTAAAGGGAGCGAGATCCCGGCGAATGTTAATACAAAGTTAATAAGACTGCGCTAAATGGATTTATTTCCTCTTTTTTTGCTTTATGATCTGCTTTAAAATAACTCAAAATATCTTCTTTGAATGTGAAGATCTCATATAGACGTTAACACAAAGTACCTTTTGAAAGACTGCTTAGGAAACATCGCGACTGCTGTCTACTATCGAGTCGGAAGGAGAAGAAAACAACGAAGACGAAGACGAAGAACAGACTGTCATATCCCCTGACTGTTTACCCCTAAGTCTGTTCTGTGTTGTATTATTTGTGTTCTTTTCTTTTATGTCTCCCTCTCCTAATGTGGGAAGTTAGTGTTAATGTTTGATGTTCTATGTTGTAAAGTTCACAGTCCTGTATGTCTTCTCAGTGTATTTATTTTTTATTTTAATTTGTTATATTACTTTGTTTTTTTTTCTTCTGACCCATTTATTTTAGTTTTTTTTTCAGAGAGCAGACCCAGGTGGAAGAGAAGGGAGGGAGTGAAGTGTGAGAGAGTAGGAGATAAGCGGAAAGGACAAGGTCATTCAAAAGAAGGACGGAAAGGAGACAGAGGCTGAGAGACGGAGAGACGGAGAGACCGAGATAAGATGATGAAGGGAAAAAAAAGGGAGAAAGAGAAGGAGAAAAAAAAATAGACACATATATCCAAAGAGGAAAAAAAAAGAGTTATTACTGTGCCTTTTGGAAGGGAAGAGAAGACAAAGATAAAGGGGGGAAAAAGACTTTTATACATATAGTGAAAAGACAGTACAAGGGAAATAAAAAATTAAAGGCTTATATAAACAAACAAGAGAGAACTGACCAAGCAATTTATATAATTAACCCACTCAACTCATTATAGCAATATTAAGGTATAATATGTAATATAGTATACATTAATTAACTGTGTTGATGTTCAAAATTGAATGAAGGACTTATATTAAATCAAACTGTCTTAAGGGGCTGATACATAATTTAGATCTATTTATAGGGACTGTTTATAGTGATTGTTGCCTACTGATATCACAGAACAATTGCTTTGTGGAGAATAAATTGAAGCCATATTGTAAACACTCATACATTTGATAGATTTTTATATACAAGGCTTTCCAGGCAGGAGAAATTGCGAATTATATAGAGTAATTATACTGTTCATTAATTGGAACTATTTATTTAAATTTGACTGTCTAAACTTGATTGTATAAACTTGAGATAAACAATATATCGCTGCTGATTTAATTTTGGATGTTTAACATTGATATTTGATATTTGACATTACGGTTAATAACTCATTGGATCTCATCTTGATACTGTATTAACAATTTGGGTAAAAATAACCAATCAATATATTTCATCTACTTATTTATATATTTACTTTGAGGAAAGCAATAGAGGTAAATTAGAATATTTACAAATTGATAAACTGATAGAGCTTTGAAGTAGTGATTTTTCTTTGAGGCTCCTATACTTTTGACAATGAAGAAAATAACTCAAACAACATTACAACCAGTCAGAAGACCATCTCTTGAAGCGAATCAACCTAATCAAAACTTGATCTTGGAAGAAATAAAATTAATGAGAGAGGAATTAAGAGAAATGAAAACTGAAATAAAGCAGGAAATGAAAAGAGAACTTAAAAACATCAGAGAATCTATTGACAAAGTAACAGAAGAATCAAGGAAACTAAAAGAAAAAGTTGACATTATTGAAAATAAAGTTGAAGAAATAGATAAGAAGACGGTGGCCCTTGAAGAGGGATAAAGAAAGAAAACTGGATGACCAAGCACTCCAAGAGTTAAGATGGTGGGAGAACTGTATAAAAATACGAGGATTAAAAGAACAACCAGATGAGGACCTATACAAATATTTAATTCCTAAACTCGCAAAATTTATGGGGAAAACAAAATCCCAGTTTGAGTGGGAAATAGACAAGATATATAGAATCTCATCAAGAATTGCAAGACTAAGAAACCTGCCCAGAGATATTGTGATCTATTTTGTGAGGGAAAAGACCAGAGACCTGTTTCTGCAGAAAAACTTTGAAAATAAATTTACAATTGAAGGATCTGATATTCTCCTGTTAAAAGATGTCCCGATGAGAATTCTAAAGAAAAGAAGAATATATAGAGAAATCATGCAATTGTTAAGACACAATGAAGTGCGATACAAATGGGAAAGACTGGAAGGAATATCCTTTAGATTTAAACAGAAAAATTTCAGGATTACATCAGCACAAAAGATTGAACAATTCTTGGAGAAATATAAACAAGATCTAAAGTCTCCAAACTACAAAGAAACACAAGAAAGAGAACAGGATCAAGGAACTCAGGAAGACGATGCTGAAGGAACGGAATTGGGAGTAGAAGAAACGGAAGAAGAAGAAATAGAAGAAGAATCCCAGCGAGAAGAGGAAGTTTAAGCAGAAAAAGGAAAGAAAAAAAAACCATATAGTCTTGGTACATAAGATGAATTACAAAATTCTTACTTGGAACATCAGAGGACATAACTCTCCAGAAAAAAGGAAAAAAATATACCATGTATTAGCCAAAGAAAAATATGACATCATTTGTTTACAGGAGACCCATATTAAAGCTGAAGATGTGGAACTATTAAAGAATAAAAAACTGGGGAAAGAATATGTATCAGCTTCAAAGAAGAAAAAGAAGGGAGTGGTCATTTATGTAAATAGTAGAATTCAATCCCATGAATTGTACAAAGATTCAGAAGGACATTTTGTAATAATAGAAGCTAACATTCAACAAAAAAGAACATTGATTCTTGGACTGTACGCACCACAGAATAACAAAAATACATTCTACCAAAAATTAATGGAAAAACTTTTAGAATTTGATCAGGATAGATTAATCTTGTTGGGAGATTGGAACGGAGTGATCTCACCCATCTTGGATAGAAAGTCTCAAATAAAAACCAAAAAGAAGCAAGGGAAGCTACCAACAAGTTTTGAAACTATGATGGAAAACTTATCTTTAATGGATAGTTGGAGATTCAAATATAAAAATGCAAGAGAGTATACTTATTATTCGGAATGCCACCAATCCTTTTCCAGAATAGACTTTTTTTTGACATCAAGAAACATTGTTAATACTATCCACAAAATTGAAATACTTCCAAAAATTTGGTCAGACCATAATGCGGTGGTACTGGAATTAAAAACAGAGAGGAAGATAGATAGATCTTGGCGTCTTAATGAAAATATTTTACAAATTGAAGAGATAGTTAATAAAGCGAAACAGGAAGCAAAATGGTTTTTTGAAACTAATTTGGAAAAAGACACAGATATTACTATTATATGGGACACATTTAAGGCAGTGATGCGGGGTTTTTTTATTCAACAAAACAATATTTTGAAAAAGAAAAAACTAGAAAGAACAGAAAAAATTAAAGACAAGCTAAAAGAAAAAGAATTGAGCTTGCAAAATGATCCAACAAATAAAAAGGTTTTAAGAGAAATCAAAATACTGCAAGAACAACTAAATTCAGAAGCCATAGAAGAAATCCAAAGGAAAATACAATTTTTGAAGCAAAGAAATTTTGAACATTCAAATAAATCTGGAAAATGGCTGGCGTATCAATTACGGAAACAAAAAGAAAGAAACATCATAAATAAAATTAAATTGGGTAGTAAAATTTATACAGACCAACAAAACATCAAACAAATTTTCCAAGAATATTACGCAACATTATACAGAAGACGTGAAACAATGTTCAATAATTCACAAAAGTTCTTAAATGGAAAGTTGACTCATGAATGTTCAAACCAGCAAAGAGAAATTTTGAATCAACCAATAACAACGATGGAGATAACAGAGGCCATTAAAAAGTTGAAAGAAGGGAAAGCGCCTGGCCCAGACGGCTTTACTGCTAAATTTTATAAGGTGATGGAAAATGAAATTTGGCTACCATATAAGAATACTCTAGAAGCTATTACAAGAGGTAAATATCCTAAAACATGGGAGGAAGCATTTATTACTATCATACATAAAGAAAATAGAGATCCACAAGACCCAAAGAACTATCGTCCAATCTCACTATTAAATATTGACTATAAAATATTTGCGTCAATATTAGCTGATAGACTGAAATAGTATTACGAGAATGGATTGGCGAGGATCAAAGGGGCTTCCTTCCAGATAGGTATATTAAAGACAATGTCAGACATATTCTGGACCTTATTGAATATCATGAAAATTGTAAAGATAAAAAATTGGCCTTAATATTTCTAGATATTGAAAAGGCCTTCGACAATGTAGACTGGAACACAATGTTTGAAATTCTCCATTGGATAAATTTAGGCCCAAAATTTATAAATTGGATTAAGAGAATATATTATAATCAATCGGCGAAACTAATAATAAATGGCAAAAAAACAGAACCCATTCAAATTCAGAAGGGCACATGCCAAGGGTGCCCTTTATCACCACTGCTATTTATAATAATAATGGAAATGCTAAGTAAAAGAATAAATGAAGAAGAAGAAATAGAAGGAGTCAAGATAAAAAAATATAAATTCAAATTGAAAATGTATGCTGATGATCTAGTCATATCTCTCGGAGATCCTCAACAAGAGATTACCCCACTAATGACCATACTGAATGAATTTGAGACTTTTTCTGGACTGAAAACAAATAAAGATAAAACAGTACTACTATTCAAAAACCTTACAAAAAAAGAAAAAAATGATACTGTGGAAAGATCAGGATTTAAAGAGGCTAAAATGACGAAATATTTGGGTATTAACATCACAAACAATAACGCAGAACTCTTCCATAATAATTATGAAAAAATTTGGACACAAATTAAGAAAGACTTAGAGAATTGGCGACATCTCAAATTATCCTTTTTAGGTAAAATAAATGTCATCAAGATGAACATTCTACCAAGGATGATGTTCCTGTTTCAAACCATTCCGATTATTCAATCTCCAAAAGTATTCAGAGTATGGCAAGCAGATCTGGCCAAATTCATTTGGTCAGGTAAGAAACCTAGGATCAAGATGAAAATTTTACAAGACAGTAGACAAAGAGGGGGATTAAATCTACCTAATCTGAAACTATATCATGATACCTGTTGCCTGGTCTGGATTCAGGAGTGGACTATATTAAAAAATGAGAAGCTGCTGGCAATCGAGGGAATAGGAAACTGGTATGGCTGGCATGCCTACCTTTTCTATAACAAGGAACTGATGAACAAAGACTTTTCTAAACATGTTATTGGAAACCCATTAATACAAACTTGGAAAAGATATAAAACAAGACTGTTCCCACAAATTCCGATATGGACTTCCCCACATGAAGCCCTTTGTAGCAAAGAAGGAATCCCTACCAAAAAATGGATAAGGTACAGTGATCTATTAATAATCAAAGGCAATCATCAGCAAATGAAATCTCAAGAAGAATTAAGAAAAGACAATATAGACTGCCATTGGTATCTGTATATGCAGATGAGGGAAAGATACAAGATAGACACCAAGCTGACTGGTATTATAGCTGAAGCAACAGAATGGGACAAAATTATAGGAAAAGGTAATAAACATATGATATCGAGAATTTATAATCTCCTCTTAAAATGGGACACAGAAGAAGAACAAATTAAAGACAATATGATTGTTTGGGCAAAAAACCTCGGACACACAATAGAATTAGAAAAATGGGAAAATATGTGGGTTAAACAGATAAACTATACACTAAGCCAAAGTATAAGAGAGAATGTATACAAGATGTACTTCCGATGGTATTTATCACCACATAAATTGTCTTTAATGTATAAAGGGACATCAGATCTGTGCTGGAAATGTAATGAAGAGAAAGGAACTTTTTACCATACATGGTGGAGCTGCAAAAAAGCTGTCAGCTATTGGAAACAAATTCACCAAACAATCGAAGATATTTTAGAAATTAAAATGCAATTGAAGCCAGAAGTATTTTTACTAGGCATGATAGAAAGCAACAATGAAAAAGACTATGGTAAAATAATTTTTTATATGCTAACCACAGCGTGTATCATATTTGCTAAACTATGGAAAAATAAAGACAGTGGCTGGAGAAACTTCAAGAAACATTGCATATGGACAAATTAACAATGTTATTGAGAGGGAAAGATATGAGAAAGCACACAGAAGACTGGCAAAAAATAACTGACTATTTGAGGACAAGATGGGGAAAAGGAAAATGAGTATGAATAAAGAAAACCTTAAGAGGGGAAAAACAAACAAACAAACAAACACTAAATAGTGACTATAGAGCTAAGCAAAAAGAAGAGATCTCCAATTAAAACAAGTTTAACAAAGGAAAGCAAGTAATTTTGAAAAATCCTAAAAAGGCTGTAGTTTAAGGGAGAAACAATAGAAACCACAAATAAATAAAAAGTACTTTTTTCCGCGATACAGAAATTCATTGTTGAGATTAGTAACATCAGGTGAACCACAGGAAGGAAGTAACTAGATAAAACTTATAAGCTCAGCACAAACAAGACAGGAATAAAGATAACATTACAAATTGTTTAGGATACAAGCATGATTTATTAATTATAAAAGATATATGTTGCAAAGGGAAAAAAAGAGGGTTTGGGTTCACAATGTAAAATGATGTATGGATATTGTGAAGTGTGCTGAGAAATGTAACTGTACTGTTCAAATCTTGTAAGTATGTATGTTTTATATGTATGAAAAATAATAATAATAATAATAAAAAAGTAAATGTCCATGGCAAGTTCTTCAAACAGGTGATTGCTTAGCCGAGGAAGAGGGTGAAACCCCCCCCCCCCACAAAAACACAACCAGACAGAAGACACTTAGCATATGAGACTTATAGGGCCCTTTTACCACTAACGAAACAAGACTTAGACACGCAAAGAGAGATGACCTGAAGGCATACTTACAACCGCCTTCATCCCCAAGGAATAGCATTTAAGGGGGAAAACACAGTATCTTGTTACGATTCATTACAAGACTGATGTAAATGAGTAATCCAGTTAAACCCGATCCACTCTTGGATCTGTCTCATGGTTTTTAAATCCATCTCACCTGACAGGAAAAGACTAGGGATCTCAAGTGGTTGAGAGGAGCAAGGTGGGATTTCTAAAAACCAACAGACGTTATGTCTGGAAACAAAAAACTTACCCCATGGTCTGACACTCTGATAGCATCAAAACAGAGGGCAAACATTTTTCACCCTCCCAATCTCTACACTGTGGAAATAAATAATGCAGTTTGACACCGCTTTTACCAGCCCTCGCTCCATCCCACAGAACCCTAGGATTTGTAGTTTTGCACTCTTTGCACTCTGCAAAAAAATACCTTTTAGCAGCAACAATCAGTTGCTTGAAATTCTCATTTTCTTCTCCCTCCCAATCTCTACACTGTGGAAATAAATAATGCAGTTTGACACCACTTTGAATGGCCCTGGCTCCATCCCACAGAATCCTGGGATTTGTAGTTTTGCACTCTTTGGCAGAGAAGGCAAAAGGCCTTGGTAAAAAATCTACAACTCCCACGATTGCATAAGATGGAGCTGCAGCAGATTTGTAGTTTTGCACTCTTTGGCAGAGGAGGCGAAAGACCTTGTTTTTTTCTTAAAAACACACTACAACTCCCAGGATTGCATAGGATGGAGCTGCAGCAGTTAAAAGTAGTGTCAAATTGCATTTATTTCTACAGTGTAGATGCACTAATTAACTAAATACATAAATCCCCGAATAAATCTTGCCAAGAAGACTCCTTACGGCGGCCATAACTCTAAAAAGACTTGAAGACATACGGTATAACAAAAATTTTCCTAGCCTTTATAAGTTCTCCTAATCACAGCACCTGTTGAAATTTCAGAAGTTATAGGGGCTGTGGGGAAAAAAAAGTATTAATTTCTTGAGCAAAAGGTTTCCTGCTCCCTCCTCCATGATTTGCAGAGGTGCAAAATGAGAAGTTAAGCAGCGTATAACATAGGCAAAATAAGGGCAGGTCTGCCAAATTATCCATGTATAATTTTCTGCTTCTTCCTTATTCTAGCAGTTTCTGGTTGTTGTTGTTGTTGTTTTAAGGTTTTACAGAAAGAAACATAACCCACAAACAATGCATCTCTCAGTTTCAGTGCCATGAGGTTTTATTGAATTGATGTTTACAACAATTTATAATAGAGACTATCTTTCCCAAAATCAACACGGGAGGAAGGGAGGGCGAGAAGAATGGCCTTTTCATTTAAATAGCTAATAAACCCATACCAAATCTCATAAAATTTTGAGCGGTCTCAGTGACCTCTAGAAGCCCTAATTTACTCAGTTAATTTCTCAATTAGCATAGTGTTCCAGACTCTGGATTGCAAAAAATAATCTGGTTTGATACCGCTTTAACTTCCATGGTTCAAGGCTATGGAATCCTAGGATTTGTAGTTTTTTGTGAGATATTTAGCCTTCTGTCAGCGGAGCTCTGGTGCCACAGCAAACTACAAATCCCAGGATCCCATAGGATGGATCCCATGATAGTTAAGGCGGCATCAAACTGCATTATTTCTGCAGAAACCTTAGGGGTAATCCACACAACACAAATAATCCTGTTTGAAACTGGATTATTTGTCACGGCTCCTTCCTATAGAATCCTGGGATTGGTAGTTTCACAAGGTCTTTAGTCGTCTCTGACAGAGTGCTGATGCCTCACCAAACTACAAATCCCAGGGTCCCTTAGGAAGGAGCCATGGCAATTAATCTAGTTTCAACCTGGACTATTTCTCTAGTGTGGCTACCCCCCTTATTAGTTTTATGGTCACAAAACTGAGTTTGTTTGGTGCTTATTCCCAAGTAAGTGGGTACAGGATTGTAGACTTTAGTTCCCTTATTGGTTATTATTTTTAGTTTGAATCTACACACACAGACACTTTGAGGTGTGTTTGTGTGACAACAGCTCAACCCCACATGTCCACAGATTAGGAATCCCCAGTTTCACTTATCAATGTCCGAAGAAAAATATGTTCTCTCTAGGCAATTCTCGGTCTTCCAATCCAACTCTATGGTCAACTTCCAGCATTCTTCTCATTGAAAATAACAGGGTTCCCTTTACCCACGGTTTCAAGTATCCATGTGGGGTCGTCATATTTCATGTGTGTGTGTTTTATTGTGTATAAACACATGTGCAATTGATAATTTGCTATTGCATATTCCTGACATCTTTTATACTATTTTCATGCTTCTCTTTGTATTCTTTGCTGCACTGGACATCTCAATTTGGATGGAGAGAACTACGTTTCACCTTTTATCACACATGATCCTAAAATGCTTGTCCAAAGTTAATTGCAAATGTTTTTTAGGTAATTTAAATACTTAAAATCTTCTTCCTGAAGCTTTGCAAAGTCCTAATCCACATGACACACACACAAAAATGCAGTTTGAAACTGGATTATTTGCCATGGCTCCTTCCTATGGGATCCTGGGATTTGTAGTTTCACAGGGTCTTTAGCCTTGCTGGCACCTCACCAAACTAGGACTTCATCGGAAGGAGCCATGGCAAATAATCCAGTTTCAAACTGGATTATTTGTACAGTGTGGCTGCACACACACACACACACACACACCACAACCACACCAGCAACCACGGTTTAGAAAATATATACAGCTCTCCCTCTGCATTTGTGGGTTAAGAGGTTTTGACTATTCACATATTTGATTAATATGTTCTCTCTAGGCATTTGCAGGCCCACCTGCACATTTCTGGGGTCAGCTTCCCAGCTAGCCCCCATTCCAGCCTTATATCTGCCCTGGGGGCTAAACATGCCCAGTTCCCTAAGCCGCTCTTCATAGGGCATCATGGCTTCCAGACCTCCGACCATCCTGATCCCCTCCTCTGGACACGATCCAGCTTCTCAACATCCTTCCTGAATTGTGGTGACCAGACCTGGACACTGGACTCGAGGTGAGGTCTGACCAAAGCAGAATAGAGTGGCACTATTACTTTCCTTGATCTAGACACTAGACTCCTATTGATGCAGCCTAGAATCTCACTGGCTTTTTTAGCTGCTGCATCACACTACTGACTCATGTTCAGCTTGTGGTCCACTAAGACTCCTAGATCCTTTTTGCATGTACTGCCCTCAAGCCATGTCACCCATCCTGTATCTATGCATTTCATTTTTATTGCCCAAGTTTAGTATCCTACATTTCTTTCTCCTTGTTGAAATTCATTTGGTTAGTTTTGGCCCAGCTTTCTAATCTGTTGAGGTCATTTTGGATTCTGATCCTGTCCTCTGGGGTATTAGCTATCCCTCCTAATGTAGTGTCATCTGCAAACTCAATAGCATACCCTCTCATGTTCCCTCATCCAAGTCATTGATAAAGATGTTGAATAGCACTTGGCCCAGGACAGCACCTTGTGGCACCCCGCCAGTCACTTCTCTCCAGGATGAAAAGGAGCCATTGGTGACTACCCTTTGGGTGCTCTAATTGGACAAAATCAGGGTGTAACTGTCATAATGTCACATTTACCAATAATAATTTAGTACAGGGCAATGGGGCATTTTGTATACTGGCAGGCCTATTCCTTCCAAAAGGAAGAACTCCATGGGTTCTACCTAAACCTGACAGTAAGAGCTGTTTGGCAGAGGAACGCACTGTTGCCTGTGAGTGTGCTGGAATCTCCTTCTTTGGAGGTTTTTCAAGAGAGGCTGGATGGCCATCTGTCAGGATTGGGTATTCCTGCATGGCAAAAGGGGGGTGGACTGGACGGCCTTTGGGGTCCCTTGCAGCTCTATCAGCCTATGAGCTCTCTGTGGTGCAGAAATTGTTTAGGACTAGAGGCTTGATGGCCATCTGTCAGGAATGCTTTGATGATGTATTCCTGCATGGCAGAAGGGGGTTGGACTTGATGGCCTTTGGGGGTCCCTTCCAGTTCTGTGATTCTATGAAATGATTCAGTAATGACAGTGTTAAGTAATTAAAGCACTTGTGGAGGTATTCTGGCAAAGGTTGGCAGTAAAAGGCGCAGCAAGATCAGCAAGGAGAATGGGGTGGTTTCTTTGACACAGGAAGTGGGCCAGCCTCCCCAAGCATCGCCACCCCGAAGATCATAGAATCATAGAATCATAGAATTGCAGAGTTGGAAGAGACCACGAGGGCCATCCAGTCCAACCCCCTGCCACGCAGGAAATCACGACAGATGGCCATCCAGCCTCTGTTTAAAGACCTCCAAGGAAGGAGACCCCACCACACTCTGAGGGAGTGTGTTCCACTGCCGAACAGCTCTTACTGTCAAAAAGTTCCTCCTCATGTTGAGGTGGAATCTCTGTCCCTGGAGCTTGCACCCATTGCTCCGTGTTCCAGTCTCTGGAGCAGCAGAAAACAAGCTTGCTCCATCCTCAATGTGATACCCCTTCAAATACTTAAAGAGGGCTATCATATCGCCTCTTAACCATCTTTTTTCCAGGCTAAACATACCCAGCTCCCTAAGTCTCTCCTCATAAGGCATCATTTCCAGACCTTTCACCATTTTAGTTGCCCTTCTCTGGACACGCTCCAATTTGTCAATATCCTTTCTGAATTGTGGTGCCCAGAACTGGACACAGTATTCTAAGTGAGGTCTGACCAAGGCAGAATAGAGTGGCACTATTACTTCCCTTGATCTAGACACTATACTTCTATTGATACAGCCCAAAATCGCATTGGCCTTTTTAGCTGCCGCATCACACTGTTGGCTCATGTTCAACTTGTGGTCTACTAGGACTCCTAGATCCCTTTCGCATGTAGTCTCATTCAGCCAGGTCTCTCCCATCCTATATTTATGCATTTCATTTTTCCGCCCTAAGTGCAGTACTTTACATTTCTCCATATTGAATTTCATTTTGTTAGCTTTGGCCCAGCTCTCCAGTCTATCCAGGTCATTCTGGATTTTGATCCTGTCCTTGAGGGTATTAGCTACTCCTCCCAATTTGGTGTCATCTGCAAATTTTAAAAGTATGCCCCTAATTCCCTCATCCAAGTCATTGATAAAGATGTTGAATAGCACTGGGCCCAGGACAGAACCCTGTGGCACCCCACTGGTCACATCTTTCCAAGACGAAAAGGAGCCACTGCTGAGCACCCTTTGGGTTCGGCCGGTCAACCAGTTACAAATCCATTGAACAGTTAACTTGTCTAGCCCACATTTTACAAGCTTGTTTGCAAGAATGTCATGGGGAACCTTGTCAAAGGCCTTACTGAAATCAAGGTATGCGATGTCCACAGCATTCCCTTCATCTACCAAGCTGCTAACTTTATCAAAAAAAGAGATCAGATTAGTCTGGCATGACTTGTTTCTCTGAAACCCATGTTGACTTTTTGTGATTATGGCATTGCCTTCTAAATGTTCACAGACTCTCTGTTTAATGATCTGCTCTAGAATCTTCCCTGGTATTGATGTCAGACTAACTGGACGATAATTGTTGGGATCCTCTTTTTCCCCCTTTTTGAAGATGGGAACTACGTTTGCCCTCCTCCAGCCTGCTGGGACTTCTCCTGTTCTCCAGGAGTTCTCAAATATTATTGCCAATGGCTCTGAGATTACATTTGCCAGCAATTTTAATACCCTTGAGTGTAGTTCATCTGGTCCTGGAGATTTAAATTCATTTAGATTACGAAGGTATTCCTGTACTACCTCTTTGCTTGTTCTGTGCTGGATTTCCCCTATTGTGTCCTCTGTTCCATTATCCTCAGGTTGGTCCTCCTTTTCCTTTTCTGAAAAAACTGAGGCAAAGAAGGTGTTGAGTAATTCTGCCTTTTCTCTGTCCCCTGTTAGCTTTTTGCCATCTTCTCCACGTAGCGTCCCTATCATTTCCTTCTTCCTCCTTTTGATGCGGACATACCCCAAAAAAACCTTTTTATTGTTCTTAACCTCCCTAGCAAGCCTGAGCTCATTCTGCGCTTTAGCTTTTCTGACTTTACTCCTACATGTGTTCGCTATCTGTTTGAATTCTTCTTTGGTGATTTCCCTCCCTTTCCATTCCCTATACATGTTCCGTTTAAAACTTAGCTCCATTGAAAGTTCTTTAGTCATCCATCCTGGTTTCTTGAGACACTTCCCATTTTTCTTCCTCAATGGTACTGTTTGAAATTGTGCCTTCAGTATCTCCCTTTTGAGAAAGTCCCATCCGTCTTGAGGTCTCTTCTCTTTTAGTATTCCTGACCATGGGATCACCCCCAGTATTTCCCTGAGTTTATTGAAATCAGCTCTCCTAAAGTCAAGAATGCGTGTCTGACTATGCCTGGCTTCTCCTTTCCATTGTATAACAAACTCCAGGAGAACATGATCACTCTCACCTAAGGATCCCACCACTTGCACCCCATTAACCAGATCATCTCTGTTGGTTAGGATCAGATCTAAAATAGCTGACCCCCTTGTTGCCTCTTCCACCTTTTGGACCATGAAATTGTCTTCCAGGCATGTAAGGAATTTGCTAGACCTTGTAGTTTTGGCTGAGTTAGATTGCCAGCAAATATCAGGATAGTTGAAGTCCCCCATCACTACTACATCTCTCCTTTCTGGATGTGTGTTCATCTGTTCTAGAAAGGCAACATCTAATTCCTCCGTCTGATTTGGGGGTCTGTAGTAGAGTCCCACAATAACATCCCTGTTGTTTCCCTCCCCTTTAATTTTTATCCAGATGCTCTCCACCTGGCTTCCAGTATTGATGTCGTGGATCACTTCACTGGTGTAAATATCCCTGATATATAATGCTATTCCTCCTCCTTTCCTGTTTGGCCTGTTTCTCCTATAAATGTTATACCCCTCTATTCCTACATTCCAATCATGAGACTCGTCCCACCAGGTTTCAGTAATGCCTATTATATCATATTTGTTTTGTAGTGCGAGGAGTTCAAGTTCATCTTGCTTATTTCCCATGCTCTGTGCATTAGTGTAGAGACATCTGAGACCATGTGTTCCCTTTACTTGCTTCCTGTGCAAGTTTTTTTGCCTCCCACTGTTGGGTCCTTGCACTGTTTGCCTTGTTCCCTCTATGACAGTTTGACTATTTTCTCCAGCCCTGTTGCCTTCCAGAATACTGTCTCCCTCCCCCATTTGACTCAGTTTAAAGCCCTCCTGATCAAATTCTTGAGACTGTAGGCAAAAATGTTTCTTTCAACTTTTGTAAGATGCACCCCATCTCTTGCCAGAAGTCCTCCCGCATGGAAGCGCAGTCCATGATCCAAGAATCCAATTTGTTCTTGGCGACACCATCTACGGAGCCAGTTGTTTACGTTGGCTGTTTTCCTCTCCCTTCTTGGACCATGCCCTTCAACTGGCAGAAGAGACGAGATGACCACCTGTGTGTCCATTTCTTTAAGCTTCCTCCCCAGGGCCTCATAATCTCTTCTGATCTTGGGAAAGCTGTGCCTTGCAGTATCATTGGTTCCCACATGGACCAAAAGGAAGGGGTAATGATCCGTAGGCTTGACGAGTCTTGTCAGCCTCTCGGTCACATCACAGATCTTTGCCCCAGGGAGACAACACACCTCCCGAGTCATCTTGTCAGGCCCACATACCACTGCTTCTGTACCCCGCAGCAAGGAGTCCCCCACCACCACCACATGCCTCTGCTGAGGCTTCGCAGCTGCTGTTCCTTGTGGTGGTCCTCTCAAGGTCCCCTGCTCTACCCCTGAAGTCTGTCCATGCTGTTCTTCCTCGTTGTCCTTGATAAGGGAAAGGGCTTTGAATCGATTCTGTAGCTGCAAGCTGCTTGAAGAATCCCTGCATTTTCTTGTTCTGTGTGTGACATTCCTCCAACTGTCTACTTCCTGTGTCTGTGAAGTGACCCTCTCCTCCGCAGCCACTTCCTCTGTGCGGTCCCCATCCAAGACTGTTCGTTCTGTTCTGTCCAGGAAAACCTCTTGCTTGCGAATCTGTTGAAGTGTAGCTACCCGTGTCTCCAGCTGCTGTACTTTCTCCTCCAAGAGGGCTACCAGCTTGCACTTGGTGCATGTGAAGTTCTCCACGTCTGTAGACAAGAAGACAAACATCGCACAAGTGTTGCAAGTGACTGCTGCAGCCCCCTCAGTGTCCATGGTGAGAGCTTTTAGGTAATCTAAGAACTCTTAGTTAATGCTGAGAATGCTAAGCTGTACTTTTTGGTCTGCTGTATTTTTGTTTGATTACTGAAATTCGGCGTGCGCCTCAGGCTCTTAAGGGTAAAAGGGCAAGGTCATAAGTTCAAGCCCCTCAGCAACAAGCAGCCTCTCCCAACAGTTTTTTTAAAAAATTCAATCTCCCCAGTCAGAATGGCTGTCCAGAAGCTGCTCTCCTTCTTCTCCCTGGCAGGAAACTGGCCTGGAAACTGGCAGGAAACTTGCTGTCCAGAAGCTGCTCTCCTTCTTCTCCCTGGCAGGAAACTGGCCTGGAAAGCCTCTGCAAGGAGTTATATGCCAGAAAGCTCCTCTTCAACACAACCCCATTGAAAGAAGACACAGGAGCCCTGGGCAGTTTTCCTCTAGCAACACATAGAAGGCTCACAGCACCCCCCCCCAAAAAAAAATCCCACACCACCACAGGTTGCCATGTGGCCCCAGATGGCACTATGACATCTCACCTGGGAGAAGAGATAGTGACAGCAAGGTGTCTCATTTTGAATTAACAGGAAAAAACATCCAGACTTTAAGGCAGACATAAAAATAACTTTATTATTTTAGTTGGGCTGTTTTATATTCTCGGCGCTCCTCATCCCAAACTCTTCTTGAAATTTCTGTTCTTGCTGTATAAACCTGTAGGTAACATAATAAAATGTGATATAATCAAAAATAACAACAACAAAATTCCTAATACTTCCAAGCACTCTTAACTCATTCTAGGGCATGGTCTGAAGGCACACAGTGCAGGATTTCTGGTTAAAGCTAAGCCAATCTGGAACTGGTTAATACCTGGATGTAGGATCAGAGGCAGCATACAATGGATTCAGGAGAAATTACCTGGCATAGATTTCCTGGTTTTTCTTGGTTGCATATTTCTCCTCACATCTGGCCATCGTCGCCCCAACCCCTGCTCTGCCCTCCCACCAGTTCTTCTCCCCGGGGACTCACAATGTCTGGAGCTTCCTGATCATCCTGTTCTTCCCCTCAGTTATCATTCTGAACAGTTGCTGCTGGTTGAGGGCCTCCTCCTGGCCTCCCTGAGCTGGGGAAGATGACCTTCCCAAGCCAGCCACCCACTGGGAGGCCAGCACCTGCAACCCAGCCTTTTTCACCCTGTAAGCAAGGAGAAAAAGGGAGTGTCTTCAAGACCAGCTCATGTGAAACTCTCAACAGTTCTAAGAGTTTTAAAATATCCAGGAAGCTGATGTGGAGTGAGTACTCTGGGTGACAGTCGACTAGGGTGGGAGTCATATGTTCACCATAACTAGGGTTGCCAGGCAAAGTAGTGGTCAGGGCTCCTGTCACTATCATGGCTGTCTAGAAGAGGGAACTTCAGCAGATGTTGCTGGTCACCGGGTGAAATACCCCCTTCTACACAACCATTTAAGGAACAGGAGCCATGTACGTTATTTGACTTCCCTCCATCTAGACACTAGAGTCCTATTGATGCAGCCTAGAATCGCATTGGCTTTTTTAGCTGCCACATCACACTCTTAGTTCATGTTCAGCTTGTGGTCCATCCACTAAGACTCCTAGATCCTTTTCGCACGTACTGCTATCAAGCCAGGCATCACCCATGCTATATCTGTCCATTTCATTTTTACTACTGCCCAAGTGTAGCATCTTACATTTCTCCCTGTTGAAACCCATTTGGTTAGTTTTGGTCCAGCTTTCTAATCTGTTAAGGGGGTCAGTTTGAATTCTGTTGAATTTGAATTGAGTTCGCTATAACTAGGGTTGCCAAGCAAAGTAATGGTCAGGGCTCCTCCTCTTCCTATCATGGCTGTCTAGAAGAGGGAACTTCAGCAGATGTTGCTGGTCACCGGCTGAAATACCCTCTTCTACACAACCATTTAAGGAACAGGAGCCATGTACATTATTTGACTTGCAATACTACTACAGTATATTCCAGCATAT
Source organism: Gambelia wislizenii (assembly GCA_030847615.1). Classification (NCBI taxonomy): domain Eukaryota; kingdom Metazoa; phylum Chordata; class Lepidosauria; order Squamata; family Crotaphytidae; genus Gambelia; species Gambelia wislizenii. Next base: position 11,075,870 of record JAUMIR010000013.1, on the reverse strand, counting down.
AAGACAACTGGGCGTATAAGATGACCCCCCAATTTTCACGTAAAAATATAGAGTTTGGCATCTATTCGCCATATAAGACCACCCCCCAATTTGGCTGGCTGGGAGAGCCTTGTCAGCTGATCCTCTTTGTTTCCCAACTCATGAGGATCTCCTCGTGAGTTGGGAAAGCGAACAGGATCAGCTGACAGGGCTCTCCCAACCAGCCAGCCAGCCAGCCGCTACATTTGCCCCTCTCTTCCACCTTCGGTTGCTCCCCAAAGGGGGTGAAGGCAGAGGAGGGAGCTGAATGAACTCAGTTTGCCTCAGCCACTGCCCATTCCCTCCATCTTCGTTCCCTTTGCGAAGGGAATGAAGACGGAGGGGATAGGTGGCATCCATGGCAAACTGCGGCATTCGCCCCTCTTTTCCACCTTCCAGTCACCCTTGACTCGAAGGTGGAAGAAAGGGGTGAATATACCCAGTTTGCCTTGGCGGCTGCCCATTCCCTCCATCTTCCTTCCGTTTGTGAAGGGAAGGAAGACAGAAGGAATGGGCAGCCACCAAGGCAAACTGTGGCATTCACCCCTCTCTTCCACCTTCCAGTCAAACTTGACTCGAAGGTGGAAGAAAGGGGCAAATATACCCAGTTTGCCTCGTCTGCCCCCCTTTCCCTCTGATTCGCTCCTTTCTTCCACCTTCCAGGAAGGTGGAAGAAAGGGGCAAATCCAGTGGTTTGCAGCAGCTGCTGCCCATTCCCTCCATCTTCATTCCCTTCGCAAAGGGAATGAAGGTGGAGGGAAGGGGGGGCAGATGAGGCAAACCACTAGTTGCAAACCGTTGCAAACCGCTATACCCGGTTTGCCTTGTCCGCCCCCCCTTCCCTCTGTCTTCATTCCCTTCGTGAAGGGAATGAAGACGGAGGGAAGGGAGGGCAGCCACTGCAAACCGCTGGATTTGCCCCCTTCTTCCACCTTCCAGGAGAACGTACCCAGTTTGCCTTGGCCGCTGCTCGATCTCCTGTGTGTTTGTTCCCTTTGGGGAACTGTTGTATGTGGGGAAATAATCATTGTAATGTAAAAGCAATCTTGGGTACCTCATTCACAATCTTAGATAAGTCTAGGGTTTTTTCCCTGCATGCATTTTGTTCTCCCAAAATTCCCTTCTCTTACTTCACTGGGCACTTCTAGCCAACTAGAAGTGCTGGATGATTCACACATGACCTAATTTGAATTTTATTGCTTTTGTGTGACTCCTTCTCTTCTGAATCTGATTCTCCATGAGAATGGAGGCATCCTAAGCTTTCTTGTAACCATGCCATGATGCATCGGAACCCAGCCAAGGCTGGTGAGTCTTTCCTACCCATTCCTAGTCAGTTTAGGGACCTTTTCTTATGTTTGTTTTAGTATGTAGATTGAGACTGATATACCTTCAGTAAACTTTGTTTTGCATTTTAAACTGACTCCTTTGTTTTGTAATGAGGCTAATTTAACTGGGGGATCCCAGATCTCTGAATACACTTTCAAATGATAATAGAGCTTAAGTCTGCTTCTTAATCGCACTCTGCATAAAGTGTGAAGTCAAATGTGACTGAATGATTTCACCTTTTTAAAAAAGGAGATAATTCTTGTTGTTTTTAAAGGACTAGATCCTGCAATTTTATTTTTAGACTCATTACCTTCCTACAAAAAAGGGTTAATGGTTCCCAGATTTAAAGACTTAAAAGCTCAATTTAATTTTTGTTTTTGCAAAAGTTTTGTTTTTTATTTTTTTATCTGATCACCTCAGAGCTGCTGCTTTTGGTCTCCCTCTCAGCTTGAACACAAAGGCAGTAAAGCAATAAACCAATAAACCAATAAACCAACATGCCTGCTGAAGCTACCCTGCCTGCCTTTTTAGCCATGGAAAAGCTTTGTGGGCCGAATTATAGAAGATGGGCATTTTCTTTTGAAACATACATGAAGGCAATGGGATTTATTGATGTTTTACACAATCCCAGGCCTCCTCAGGGCAGAGAAAGGACTGATTTTGATAGGATTGATCAAAAAGTACTAGTCTTCATACTTTTAACAACTGATCAGTCACTAATTTCTGAGATCAAAGATAAGAGAACAGCAAAAGATGCTTGGGACACTTTGAAAGATCTATGTGGTCAGAAATCCATGGGAAATTCTATTGCAATGATGATTAAACTTGTGAACCTGAGACTATCTAATCCAAGATGTCTAGATGAACACATTAATGATTTTAGAGCTACATTAGCAGAATTGCAATCTCCTGGAGAAGAGATTCCAAAGGCTATGCAAGTTGGGATTTTCTTAGCAAGCTTACCAAAGTTTTACAATCCCATCATAAATACTTTGCAATTAAAGAATGATTTAACCCTACCAGAAGCTTATACTCAAATAAGGGAATTTCAACATAGGCAGAATTTGATGCATAATGACAAAGTTGAATCCAGGAATTCTAACTTTAACCAGCAAGTAAATTTGGCTGGAAAGGAAAAGAAACATTTTAAAGCCCACTCTAAGCCCCCCTCCTCTTCTGAGCCAAATGGGGTGCAATTAAACACTAAAGCTTCAAAGGGAAACAGGCAGTCGTTCTCACAGCAAGAGATGACTGGCCAGAGGCAACAGAATGAAAAAGCACATAGAGCTAGTAACACAGGAGCTGATGCTAAACAGAGTTTTCACATTGGAATGGCTTATGAAAAAGTAATGCAAGCTTCTGGAAATGAATATAAAAATGCACTTGTCGTAGATTCTGGAGCCTCAAATACATTTTTCAATAAAAGGGAATATTTCCAAGATTTTAATGAAGAAGTAAGATTCCCTGTCTACCTTGCCAATGGAGATACTGTTTCTGTGAAAGGAAGTGGAACTGTATATCTTCCTATGAAATTGGGAGCTAGAACAGAGATATTGAAAATTGTAGACGCAGTCTATGCTCCAGAATTGAAGAGCTCCCTATACTCAGTAAAAATGAGCACCTCTAGAGGCAACAGAGTAATTTTCAAAAAGAATGCATGTTATGGTTTTCATGGCAAACAATTGATTTTTAAAGGCACTCTAAAGGATGATGGCCTTTATCACATGGAGATCAGTGACTCAAATGCCAATGTTGCCACTCAATGTAAACACAAAGACTGCATAAATTTATGGCATAGAAGGTTTGCTCATAGAAATGTTGAATGCATAAAGAAATTGGCTAATCAAGAGCTAGCAAGAGACTTTCATTTCAAGAACTGTTGTGTGAATGAAAGGTGTGTGGAATGCATTAAAGTCAAGGCTACTGCACCTTCACACAAGCCTCTCACAGAAAGGCAATCTACCAAACCTCTTGAACTGATACACGCTGACATCTGTGGGCCATTTAGACAGAAATCAGTTGGTGGAAACCTCTATTTCCTCACCTGCACAGATGATTTCAGCAAATATACCCACACTTACCTCCTAAAGGAGAAAAGTCAAGCTTTTGAGAAGTTCAAAGAGTACTTTAATTATGTCACTACTAAATTTAATTACAAAATTCAGAATCTGAGGACGGATAATGGGACTGAGTTTGTTAGTCATCAATTTGATGAGTTCTTAAAGGAACATGGCATCAGACACCAGACTTCTGGGATTTATAGTCCTCAACAAAATGGTGTATCAGAGAGAATGAACCGAACCTTAAAGGAAATGGCAGTTGCAATGCTTGTGCAGGCTAACATGTCTAAAGCCTATTGGTCTGAGGCAATTCTCACAGCCACATACTTATACAACAGACTTCCAACCAGATCCAGAGATGTTACTCCATTTGAGTTGTGGCATGGTGTGAAACGCAGACTCAACCATCTAAGGGTTTTTGGATCAAAAGCTTATACATACATTCCCAAACAGAAAAGAGACAAACTGGACTGTAGAAGTGAAGAGGGAATTTTTATTGGCTATGCCAAAGGTGCTTACAAAATCCTAAACCCTGATGGACGCACAATGAGAATAACAAGTGCTGTTTATGTTGATGAAAGACCTCAACTTAATTCTAATCCAAACAAAGATTTCTATTCAGATGTGTTTGCAGTGGAAGAAGACCCTGACCCTGATTCTCAGCGGCAGCCACAGCGTGTGCAGCTCTTTCACCCTCCTGCAAGTGCTTTGCATCCAGAAGGGGCTCCCTCAGCCCAGGACTTACCAGAGGACGGAGGACCGGACGGCGCGCCACGAGCAGAGCCAGGAACTCAAGTCCAGGTGAGACAGTCTGCGAGGGGTAACAGGGGAGTGCCTCCTTTGAGATTCTCCTACCTAACCACAGGGTAGGAACCCTCTGACTGGCAGAAGATCAGAGGAATGCCAAAGTCTGATTCTGAGAAATGGGTGAAAGCAGCAATGGAGGAAATGGAGTCCTTATATAAGAATAAAACATGGACTTTGACAGAATTGCCAAAAGGCAAGAAGGCAATTGGCTGCAGATGGGTCTTTACAACAAAGCAAAATGCAGAAGGGGAGATTGAAAGATATAAACCCAGACTTGTAGCTAAAGGTTACAATCAGCAATTTGGAGAAGATTTTCATGAGACGTTCTCCCCAGTTGTTACACACACAGCTATTAGAACCCTATTGGCTGTTGCAGCTTCCAAGAGAATGCATGTACAACATCTAGATGTGAAGACAGCATTTCTTTATGGAGATCTAGATGAGGAACTGTACATGGAACAGCCTTCGGGATTTGTAGTACCTGGAAAGGAGCATCTAGTATGTAAACTTGAGAAAAGCTTGTATGGATTAAAACAAGCTGCCAAAAAGTGGCACGAAAAGCTAAATCTGCTCCTTATCAAAGAAGGATTTACCCCAGGCACTGTTGACCGATGTGTTTACAAAAGATTCAGAAACAATAGATGGACTTACATTGCAAGTTATGTTGATGATTTGATTCTGTGCAGTGAAGACAAAGCAGATAGTCAAGAGATACTCCTGAATCTCCAGAAAGAAATAGATATTAAAAGTTTGGGAGATATCTCACACTATCTTGGAGTACAAATTGAAAGAGACCGTGATGGAAGATTCTTTCTTAATCAAAAGCAAAAGATTGTAGATCTTTTGGACTGTCTTGGTTTAAGAGATGCAGAGGATGCTCTAACGCCGATGGAAGTGGGCTTCTTAAAGAGCAATGAGGCATCTGAACCTTTGAGAGACAGTGAAAAGTACAGAACTGCAGTTGGAAAACTTCTGTACATAGCGAATTTCACTAGGCCTGATATTGCAAATGCTGTTGGCATCTTATGTAGAATGGTTAATTCTCCTACTCTTCGAGATTTTACTGCAGTGAAGCGAATTGCAAGATATTTAAAAGCGACTGCTGACTTCAAACTGATACTGCCAGCATGTGACAAGCCACGACTGATTGCCTATGCAGATGCTGATTGGGGCAGTGATTTGGTGGAGAGAAAATCTACCAGTGGAAACATCATCTTCTACGGTGGTGGAGCAGTAAGTTGGACAAGTCGGAAGCAGAGTACAGTGGCGGATAGTTCCACAGGTGCCGAGTGCGTCTCAGCGAAAACAGCTTGTGATGAAATCAAATGGCTGCAGAATTTGCTTCTGGATCTTGGGATAGAGGAACCTAAGCCAACCATTTTGATGCAAGACAATCAAAGCTCTATCAAGATTTCTCAGAGTGACAAGCCTCTGAAGAAGAACATTGACATTGCTTTCCACAAGGTGAGAGAAATGTGCCAGAGTCAACTTGTTCAACTGGAGTACTGCAACTCAGAAGAAATGATAGCTGATGTTTTAACAAAGCCTCTTCCTAAGGACAGTTTCCTTAGACTACGAGAAGAAATGAAGATTGTTCCTGAAGCACCCTATGATTGAGAAGGGGAATGTTGTATGTGGGGAAATAATCATTGTAATGTAAAAGCAATCTTGTGTACCTCATTCACAATCTTAGATAAGTCTAGGGTTTTTTCCCTGCATGCATTTTGTTCTCCCAAAATTCCCTTCTCTTACTTCACTGGGCACTTCTAGCCAACTAGAAGTGCTGGATGATTCACACATGACCTAATTTGAATTTTATTGCTTTTGTGTGACTCCTTCTCTTCTGAATCTGACTCTCCATGAGAATGGAGGCATCCTAAGCTTTCTTGTAACCATGCCATGATGCATCGGAACCCAGCCAAGGCTGGTGAGTCTTTCCTACCCATTCCTAGTCAGTTTAGGGACCTTTTCTTATGTTTGTTTTAGTATGTAGATTGAGACTGATATACCTTCAGTAAACTTTGTTTTGCATTTTAAACTGACTCCTTTGTTTTGCAATGAAGCTAATTTAACTGGGGGATCCCAGATCTCTGAATACACTTTCAAATGATAAAAGAGCTTAAGTCTTCTTCTTAATCGCACTCTGCATAAAGCGTGAAGTCAAATGTGACTGAATGATTTCACCTTTTTAAAAAAGGAGATAATTCTTGTTGTTTTTAAAGGACTAGATCCTGCAATTTTATTTTTAGACTCATTACCTTCCTACAGGAACAAACACACAGGAGATCGAGTGGTGGCCGTGGCAAACCACAACATTTGCCCCCCTCCTCTGTCTTCAGTTCCCCCCCAAAGGGGGAGAAGGCAGAGGAGGAGGGCGAATGAACCGGTAAACACTTTGCCTCAGCCTCCCCCCCCCCGCCCGATCTCCTGCCTCTTCACTTCGTTTGCGAAGGGAGCGAAGAGGCAGGAGATCGGACAGCGGGTGAAGCAAAGTGTATCCGGTGTATGGACTAACCCCAATTTTGGAGGATATTTTTCAGTGTTCAAAGGTCGTCTTATACACCGGAATATATGGCAACCCATTCCAAACAACAAGTTCATCACCAGATTTTGAAACAGTGGATTTTCTAGGCACTTTTCAGAGGCAGCATACAATAGTTTCAGGAGAAATTACCTTGCCTAGATTTCCTCTTCTAAACAGGCGTATTCTTGAGGGACTGCGTTGAACAATCCTGTGTCCCCTTCTTAACGGGCATTACTTTGCACTGTGAGGTTTAAATAAACAGGACAAATAATTGGCTAATTGTTGTTGTGTGTCTTCAAATTGTTTCTGATGGATGGCAACCCTAAGGTGAACCTATCACCTATCACTCCTAGATCTCTTTCGCATGTATTTGCCAGGATTCCATAGGACAGAGGTAGGCTGGACAAAATGGTGTCAAACTGTTGTATTTCCGCAGCGTAGGCAGTGTTTCGGCAATGTGGACAGGCCCAAATTTGGACAACCATCCCCATAATCCCCCGGCTGAAAATCTCTCTCTCAGGCACCCTCACCTCTCATTCCAAGGGCCCGCTTCCACTCTGGGTGTGTTTACACAAGTGGTTTCCAAGCTTTGTTCCTCCAAGCTTTGTTTGGGTCCCTTGCAACCCTAGGATCCTATGATTCTATCATGCATATTCCTGCAGGGCAGAAGGGGGTTGGACTAGATGGCCTTTGGGGGTGTCTCCCAACTCTATGATTCTATCATGCATATTCCCGCAGGGAAGAAAGGGGTTGGACTAGATGGCCTTTGAGGTCCCTCCCAACGCTATGATTCTATGCTTTTCAAACAGAAACAGCTTATGGAGATTTTCAGACCGTGTTTCAGCGTGCCTAGTGCGGGAGGAGCTTTCGGGAGAGGGACTAAACGATCGATCTAGAGGAAGTGGAATAAGTGGATAATTAAACCATTAGCTGGAAAGTTGAAAGTCACTTACTGTTTCCCTTTTTATTTTAAATTATATAGCTGTAGTAGTAGTTTTCAGTTAGCTTAATTGTCTTTGTTGCAGTTTTCCATATACTGTATGTTGTTTTATACTATAATAAGTTTTTTTGTGTGTGTACACACAAACACACTATCAGATTAAAACAAACATCATTAAACATTAAACACAAATATGGCTCTGCAGCTTCCGAAGCTTTACGGAAGTGACACGGATGGTTTCAGGAGAGGGACAACGGCATCCAAAAACGCCCCCCTGCCGCACAAGACCGCCGTCCCTCTCCCGAAAGTTCCTCCCGCGCTAGGCACGCTGAAACACGGTCTGAAAATCTCCTATATTGTGCTGGTCTGTGTGTGTTTAATGTTTAATGATGTTTGTTTTAATCTGATAGTGTGTTTGTGTGTACACACAAAAAAAGCTTATTATAGTATAAAACAACATACAGTATATAGAAAAACTGCAACAAAGACAAGCTAACTGAAAACTACTACTACAGCTATATAATTTAAAATAAAAAGGGAAACAGTAAGTGACTTTCAACTTTCCAGCTAATGCTTTAATTATCCACTTATTCCACTTCCTCTAGATCGATCGTTTAATAAAACTTGTTCATAATATTTGATTTTGCTATTTTTTATAATGTTTTTCTAATATCATTATTAATAATTAATAAGGCCTTTCAAAGCCCCAGGTCATTCCAGAAATCATAAAGAGAGGAGAGCTCACAAACATACACAAACCCCTTCCACATAGATGGTCTGCCAACTCCTTTCGCCAACCCCACACCCTTGGTTGAGGAGAGTTGTAGTCCACCCAAGGATTATTAAAGGAATAGACAGAAACCACAAGGGAGCTCCTCGAATGCATGCACACACACACACAGAGCAGACCTCGCTGGATTACAAACCCCATTATCCCCTCATCCCCTATGTGTGATGGGAGTTGTAGTCCACCCAGGGATTATTATAGGGGGGCTTTCAGAAATGAAAGAAAGGGGAGGCTACACAGACAGACAGAGAGAAAACACCCCTCGAGGCATTACTGGTCTGCCAACCCTTTTCTTCAACCACTCATCCTTGACTAATGGGATTTGTAGTCCACCCAGGAAATTATTAAGAGGAAGATCCTTCCAGAAATCATAAAGAGAGGGAGCTGCTCACACACACACCACTCCTCCAGACCTTGCTGGACTTCAAACCCCATTATCCCCTTATCCCCTAGATCTGATGGGAGTTGTAGTTCACTCAGGGATTATTATAAGCGGGGCTTTCAGAAATGGAAGAAAAGGGAAGCTACACAGACAGACAGAGAGGAAAACACCACTCCAGGCATTACTGCTCTGCCAATCCCTTTTCATCAACCACTCCTCCTTGGCTAATGGGATTTATAGTTCACCCAAGGAATTCTTAAAAGGTCCTTTGAGAAATCATAAAAAGAGAGAGGGAGCTGCTCTCTCACACACACCACTCCTCCAGACCTCACTGGACTGCATAGCCCATCATCCCCTCACCACCCTGGGGCCGATGGGAGTTGTAGTAGGGGACTCACCCTTCCCCATTTGATACAGAAAACAAAGGCTAGCAGCGACAATGAAATAAATTGGAAGCCGCCGCGCTTTTTTTCTCTATTACCCCCCCTCATTTTCTACGTGAGAGACAGGAAGGATCTCGCCATTAATCCTTTCATCTGTTCCTAGGGTTCATCTTGTCCCCTGGTGGTAAGATGGAGATGGATGCATTTTCTCTCCCTCTATCGCACTCTAATGAAGGGAGGGAGGGAGGGGGAATCCATGGGGTCTTCTGTGAGGTAACAAGGGGGGATTCCAGCACTCAGAGGAGAAGGGATGATGATAGTCATGATGATTTCTTAGCCAGACAGCTTCAGGGTAGGTTTTGCTCTCGACTTCCTTTGAGGCTGAGAGAGTGTGACTTGCCAATTTAGTTTCCATGGCCAAGAGGGAATTCAATCCCAGGTCTCCAGGCCCAACACTTAACTACTGCATTGCATTGCCTGTCACACCTTTCTCTTAACCAGATATATCCTCAGGGGGGTTTTCCTCTTGCATTCCTCAGTGTGACTTGCCCATTTGGTTTCCAGGGCAGAACAGAGGGGATTTGAACCAGGTCTCCAAGCCCAACACTCTTAACTACTGTATTGCATTGCCTGTCACACCTTTCTCTTAACCAGATATATCTTCAGAAGTTTTGCTGTCACCTTCCTTCTGCTGAGGCTGAGAGAGTGTGACTTGCCCCAAGGGCCACCCAGTGGCTGAGCTGGGGTTCAAACCATGACCCCCAAGGGTCCAACGCTCAAGCCATAAGGTCAAGCTGGCTCCCAAAGGGCCATTTTTTCAGCAACTGATTGGGCGCCAACCCTGTTTGGCGAAACCCTGTTTTTAAAAGGCAGAGGAACCCTCTCCGGTTTTCCTCTGGCAACCCAAGGCAGACTCACAGAATCATAGAGTTGGGAGAGACCCCCAAAAGCCATCCAGTCCAATCCCATTCTGCCATGGGGGAATACCCAATTGAAGCATTCCTGACAGATGACCATTCCTAAGCTGCTCCTCACAGGGCATAATGGCTTCTAGGCCTCCCACCATCCTGGTCGCCCTCCTCTGGACACGTTCCAGAGACTTGCACCCGGCTCCCTCCTCATGTGCTGATGGACCCAGAATGAAGACTGTGGGGTCCAGAGCCTGTCACCCATGGCAAAGGGAAGCAGCTTCTAGGATTCCTTTTGGAAAACTGCATCCCTTCCCTATGCAACCTGCTTTTCCCTCCAGGCAGCTCAAGCTTTGCCATGTTGGTTTCTGCCTTGCATCCTCCCAATGACCCTGCGAGGTAGTCACAGCGAGGGAGAAGAGAGGTGGGAAGAGATACCACTGGGGCCCAGTTTATCATAAAAAGAAATGATAAAAAGAGAGAGGGAGCTCCTCAAACACACACTCACATGCTCCAGACAACAATGTACTCCAAACCCCATCATCTCCCTCACCACCCTGGGGCTGATGGGAGTTGTAGTCCGTCCAGGGAATTATTAAGAGGAAGGGCTTTCCAGAAATCATAAAAAGAGTTGGGGAGCTCCTCGAATGCACACACTCCAGACAACAAAGTACAGTTTACCCCAGAGGTAACAAGATTTGGGTAAGGTAAGGGGATACTGGAGTAAGTGGTAACAGCAAACCCTGAAGTAATTGTCCAAGGTAAATGTAAAGGTTGCTGAAAGTCAGCTCTCAAAATAAAGTCCTGACAGGAAAAGTGCTGCCAGTTTAAACTAAGTACAGTTTACCCCGAGGTTAAAAAAAGACCAGGTAAAAAGTAAGGGGATACTGGAATGAGTGGTAACAGCAAACCCTGAGGTAATTGTCCAAGGTAAATGTAAGGTAAAACACACATACATACATTGATGCCTTGGCACCCACCCAACCTGTACCAGGGCTTTAGCCTAGAAGCCCAGTTGGTGGGAGAGCCGCCGGCTGGCCCGCTTCCTATGAGTGGCTTATGCAAGGCTGGTCACTCAGTCTGTGGGCTGCAGTTATGGCCAGGGCTATTCCAATTAGGCTGGGGGTCAAGTGGGGAGCACAGTTAGGTCAGCGGAAGGACGACTTGCAAGGGGAAAAGTCTAGGCAGCTGCAGAACCTGGAAGCAGGTAAATCTTTTGGTGGTAGAGACAAACTCACTTCTCAGAATTCCCCAGCCTGGTCAAGATAGGGCGTCTCAAAACCAAAAGTAACTTTTCCATCAAGGACACAACCCCCTGACTGTCCATGTGTGTGCAGGTGAATAATTTACTGTAATTATTCATCTCGGGATAAGAGGACAGTTGAGGATTTATGACCCTACTAGAAACAAAGGGATCATGCTTCATTTTATGCAAGAAAATGGATGTAGAGGTCACCTCACCAATACCCCACCAATATCCATGGAACCAATACCCCCAGTTTTGGTTATCAGTGGCTGAAAAAAATTAGGACACATACCATCGAGTCACGCTAGAAAATTCCTAGAGAGGCATCTTGTCTAGGAATCATTAGGTCCTCCAACACAACTCTGTGGTATGTTTGTACCAGAAGTCTGTTGTTAGCCAGGTAACATCCCTTGCCTGGTCCAAATTACAGTTGGGCCCCTGTATCTGCGGAGATTTGGTTCCCGGACTTACTGCAGATACCGGAAACCACAGATAATAGCGATAATAGGGGACATCTGGTTGTAAAATACCGTGTTGGAAGGCCTAAGAGATGCCTAGAGAGGATGCCTCTCTAGGTACTTTCTAGGAAGGCTCTATGGTATGTGTTCCTGTTTTGTGTCCCATGGAAAAGTGAAACGGCATGTATTGGTTCTGCAGATATGAGGGTATGATTATTTCCATGCTCAGTCCAGAGAGCTCCACAAAATGCAGGAAGGCGGTTGCTGGGCCCTTACCCCACGTATATCTCCTTCCCCGGCACAGCACCACAAATGATGGAGCTGGACCCTTTTCCTTGCACTCAAGTCACAGCTGTTGTGTGTTTGCACAGCTCAGAAGGAAACCAGTGGGAAGCTACAGGGATGTTGAAGGCCCAGACAACTCCACTGCACTCGTTCAACCCAAAACATACCAAATGTTTTGCACTCAGATGCCCCCTACAGGTTGTGGAGGGTATTCTCACTGTGGTTTTAAGCCTTCTTAGGCCATTTTAGGCCCTAGAGAGGCATTTAAGAGGAGGAAGTGAGTGGAAGTCACTTCCTGTTTCAAAAAAAATCATCTCCTGGGCCAAAATGTGATGGGAATGACCCCTGTCGCCCCCTAGAAGCCATCTGGCAACAGAAACACAACCTCCATAGTCCAGGGCTCGTGAGCCTCCCCCCCCCACCATATTTGGACATGTCCGCCATTTACAGCCACCATCTTTGTTTGCTAACATCCCAGCGCTTTCACCCACAAGGCATGCTGGCTGCTCAGAGATTTCCATCTTCTCTAGAGCTCTAGGGAAGACACCAATTTCTTGCAATTCCCCAGCCAATTTTGGGGGGTGGGTGGGATTTGGAAGTTCCCCCTCTCACGCTCTAAAAAGTAACTTTTCCAACCTCTATCTGACCCAGGGGATTCTGACAGTTGCCATCTGCCACCCACACAAGAAGAAGTAACTTTCCCCAGCACTCAACATCTATCTTGGCTCTCCCATTCTCCTCCTCTTCCCCCGTCTCGAGATCTTGGGTTAACTTGCACAGGCTGTACGTTCTTCATGAAAAGCACATGAACAAGGATTGGTGGGGACTGCTTGGGAAGGTGAGAAGATGGCTTCAGCCCTGCAGGAAGGTGCAACTTCACTGTCTGCCCGTGACTGGGCGCGACAAGATGGCCTGAGCCCAGATCTCAGCTTCACAACCCTTCCCAGCCTGTCCCCACCCAACACCATATGCCTTTTTTACACCCTCCCAACTTCATTTTGGGTTAATTAATTAGATTTATATCCCACTTTTTCCCAAAATGGGAGTCAGGGAGGCTAAACATGAGGTTAAAATGGCCTCTAGGGGCGCCCTGTATCCATGGAACTAATATCAGCAGTTTCAGTTATCCACAGCTGGAAAAAAAAGGGACACATGCCATAGAGTTGTGCTGGACAATGCTTAGAGAGGCTCCTCTCTAGCAATCACTAGGATCTTCTTCGTGGTCTCTGTGAATACACACAGTGGGTAATTCCTGTGCCTGCACAGGGCACTCGGAACCTTCTGGAATCGCTAGGCAGAATAGTTTTTGATACATTTTGGTGGTAACTCCACCCACCCCAAGAGTGTCTCTGAGGCACTCTCACCTAATTCCCCTCAGTTCCTTTTTATCTGCCGCGCAAGCAGCACATACGAATCCTTCGTTCACTAGAGCTTCTTTCGCTTTCTATTTTACCTCACGGATTGACTCGGACTGCTTATTGACTTCGTTTTTTTGGCTTTTCCTTTTGAGTCTCCTTGTGATTTCTGGCCCTTTCATCTTTTGGATTGTTTTTCGGCTTCTCTCTCTCGTTTGCCCTTGGATTCAGATTCTGACTCCGACTCGGTACGACTTTGGACTGGTTTGACTCTTCTTTCGTCTTTTCCCTGTTCCTGTGATTATGGCCTCGACTCTGCCACCTTCAAACAGTGCTCCATTTGTCAGGCGAAGCTTCCTGTCTCTGATGAGTGCTCAGAGTGCCTCATCTGCCTGGGTGAAGCCCACTATGTGGCTGCTTGTATACATTGTCAGAACTTCACCCCTCAGGTGTGTAAACATCGCTCTTCAAGGCTGAAGTCCCTTTTCTATGAGAAGGTGCTGTTCCCACCCTCTGCTTCTACCCCAGGAGTTCAGGTTGGGGTTCCTCTGCCACAGAAGAGAGGTCGCTCTCTGTCGACCAGTCCATCAACAAAGAGAAGGCATGGGCCCTTGAGTCCATCCCGTCAGGCCCCCTATGCTTCCAGTTTTCTACCCCTGCCTTACACCCATTGGGCTTTCTGATTCCTAAGGTGAGAAGGAAAGAGAGGAGAAGACAGCCAGGGGTAGTTAACCCTACAATTTCAAACAAGCACACATGGCTTACTACTGCAGAATGTGATGGACCCTGTGATGGGAAGATAGGGTTGCCTGCCTCCAAAAGAGAGGGGTGTCCTTTCCACAGTTCCTTTAGTGTACGGGCTCCTTTAGTGGTGAAGGACCTGAATCCTGTCGGATTGTCCCAACTAGAGTAAGGAAAATAAGTCCAGAGGAAAAGAAGTAGGGTGGGAAAGAAAAGGCTTAAATCATTGCTTTCTGTTGGAAGGAAAAGGGTGATAAAGAAAGTGCTTAAAACCTTGCTTTCTATTGCAAGGAAAAGAAATCCAAGGAAAAACAAGTGGAGTGGGAAAGAAAGGGTTTAAAACCTGGCTTTCTATTGGAAGGAAAACAAGTGGAGAGGAAAGAATGTGGGATGGAAAGAAAGGGCCTAAAGCATTGCTTTCTATTGGAAGGGAAAGAAATCCAGAGGAAACAGGAAAGAAAGGGTTTAAAACCTGGCTTTCTTCTAGAAGGAAAAGAAGGTTTGTCAACATGTAGGTAAACCCTCCCCATTTAATAGTTCTACTCTGGGATACAAACTCTTCTGCCTGACAGACCAAGAATTCCTTAGAGATGGCAAATTAAAACATGCACACTCAAAAAACAACTGGCAAAACCAGCCATGAAATAAGGCAGTGGGTTAAAGTGGATCCTGGGATATATTTCCCCGCCTTTCCCCCTTTTTTCTAGGAAAAAAATGCAAAAAATAATACTGAGGTTTCTTTTAAAAAGGGGGTGGGGGTTACACACAATGTTAAATATTCCTGTTTAAAAACCACACACACACACACACACACACACACACACACACACACATGATAGATAGAAATGTGTTCATTTTCCAAGCCCAACTCATTGAAAAGATGTCTGCTTAGGAAAGCATGAGCTTCATCCCCTTCTAGGTGTGGTGGCCACTTCCTTTTCAGTTGGTGTTCTCTTTGGTCGTGATGGTGACCAGCTGCTTGGCGGCTCTGGCGATGTCGTAGGTGCACTGGATGACCTTCTGAGTGACCAGTTGGACATCAGCCGTGAAGCAGGAGTCCGACGGGAGGGCTTTTGCGCACTCAGAGTGCAGGCGGTAGGTGCTGGAGGTCAGCAGGCACAGTGAAGTGTGGATGAATTCTGACTTGGGCTTCTTGGGAATAAAAGAGAAAGAAATGATTGATTAATTGATTGTGTGTGAATTGCTTATGGTCACCCAGTGAGTTTCCATGGCCAAGTGGGGATTCAAGCCGAACACTCATTAAACCACAACAACAACAACCTGCACACAATACAGTAGAACCCCCATATCCACTGATTTGTTACCCACTGATTCAATTATCCACTGGACACAAAACAGCACAACTACCATAGAGTCTTCCTAGAAAACACATCCTCTCTAGTCATTTTCTAGGTCCTCCGAGGCAACTCTATGGTATTTTAAACCAGAAGTCCCATTATTTCCAATGGTGTTTGCTATTATCCACGGTTTTCTGTGTCCACGCCCCCCCAGAACCAATCCCCAGTGGATATGGGGGTCCTACTGTACACATGAACCCTGCCACCCCATTCATCTCCTGTTTTATAAGAAACTGGAACATGTATCACCATCTGGTCTACAAAAAACTGAAAAGTGCGCTTTGAAGACTAGGAAAGACAGGAACACAGACTTAAATAAGACAAAGACATATAGAAAGCCCCAAGCGGAGAACAGCGGCATGGCTTTTCCAAAATCTGTCTAGTCTGCGATAGAACCTATGAAACAGAACTCTGCTAATGTTTTGCTATAGCCTGTGTAAGAAATCGAACATTGTTATACAGGTGGAGTCTCCTTTATCTGGATTGCCAAAATTCCAAATACTCCAAAATTGTCCACGTGGGTGGCTGAGAGAGTGGCACCTTTGCTTTATGATGGTTCAGTGTGCACAAACTTTGTTTCATGCACAAAATTATTAGAAATACTGCATATAAAACTACCTTCAGGCTATGCTTAGAAACCTAAATGAATTTAGTGTTAACTTGTATACTTTATAATAGACTCGTATACTCGCAGCAGTAAAGAGAAGCCTAGCTCGACACGGCAGATATGAAATTTGCAATTGTTGGTGTGCTGACAGGAAGGGCTCAGACAACCTTGCACTGAATTTGTCAGAAGTCAACCTGTTGTGGACTTTTTACCAACACGGCCTTCTGTTTATGATAAATAAATCTTGAAGGATTAAGGCGAGAGCTACCCTTGAGAGACGGGGACTTGGGTCTCCCCTAACGAGAGCAAGTCACTTTTGGGAAGAGCGCAGCCATCCCTGTCACTGCCACGTGGATCCTTTCTGAACACGGGACGTAGCTGTAAGAAAAGAGACAAGCCAGAGCTTATTGAAGGATCACAAAGATAAATGTCTTCCTGACACACCTCTATCCCAGCGCCACAAAAGCTGGCATTAGTCACTCCAGAGGCAAAAGACTAGTGTGGTGAGTTGGACGTTGGCAGGCAGATGGGTTTTGGAGTCCTTGCTAGCCAAACATTATTTGAAAGGGTTAATTTGTATTAGTGGCATTTCGCAGAAGCCTAGCACTTTTGAGGCTGGGGGGAAAAATACAAAGGCTGGGAATAGACAGGAGAGAGGGAGGGAATTTTCCTCTGTTGATAACCTGGCTGCACAATTTTCATACCCAATGGCAGCCAGAGAAAAGTTGTCATACCTTTAGATTTCTTTGTTTGCTTCTACACAGTATAAGCCTTTGGAATCCAACAAAAATTAGCCTCGCCCAGGAAAGAAGGAAAGCAGGGAAAGGATAGCCAAGAAAATGCATGTTTTGAAATTAATGGGGTCGCTATCAGTCGACTGGCAACTTCAAGGTACACACACACATAGATTGAAGAATTTAGGGCCTAAATAACCCCAAGGTACCAGATCCCATCTGATCCTGGATGCTAAGCAGGGTCAGCCCTGGTTAGGACTTGGATGGGAGACCTCCAAGGAATCCCAGGTGCTGGAGGCTCTATTTCAGAGGAAGGAACTGGCAAAACCACCCCTGAGGAGGATTCCTTGCCTAAGAAAACCCCTTGAAATTCATGGGGTCACCATAAGTCAATAGGTGACTTGAAGGCACACATACATATACTGTACATAGGTACCTAAAGGTACCAGATCCTGTCTGATCTTGGAAGTTAAGCAGGGTTAAAAGCAAAATGTTTGTTTTTTTAAAAATAATGGGAAATTAAGGTCTACGGATCTTCGGGGAGGTCCTCCTCCAGCTCTGTGCTGTTGGGAGATGGCAAAGCTTACTGGGCTGAAGTGGAGCCTCCATGTTCTGGGGCAGTCTACCTTTGAAGTACCAAAATGCACCACTGCCCAAAGCGGAACCAAAGCCCTGCCGCTCGGCTCTACTTCTGCTCACAAGGTTTTCAAGTTAGAACAAAGCCTTCGCCCAGTTTTAGTCTGCATCAGCACGCCATTTTTCCCCTCCCGCAAAGTTCAAACTTCAAGCAAAAATCAGTTGGACTGGGTGCCAAGACAAGGTGTCATGTGCAAGACAAGAGAGCACAGAGACACACAGGAAGAGAGAGGGGGTCATGGTGGATTATGCCGGAAATTTGCCCAAACTAAAATGAGGGAAAAATCTCAATTTGAGGTGCAACTGAGGGGTGAATTCTGACCCTCCTCCCTCCATAGAGTGGGCAATGTCTCCCTCCTGGGCCATTTTCGTAGCCTCCAGGGATGAATTTTTTATTATTATTTTGTTCCAAAATGTCCTGTAGGGAGTGTGGAAGGCATTTCCATCATATTTTGGGCCCATCGGTGGTCAGTTTAAGTCCCCTTTTTTAAAAAAGAGAGAGTGACTCAACAGGAATAACAATTATTTTTAAGCTACTGGCCATAACATCTGAACTGCATCTTGCTACTTAATTTTCTAATTGGTTATAATGCAGAAAAATAACCTACAAAAAACAAAACCCAATAAAAAGGGTTTAAATAACAAAAAACCAAACACTTTAAAGTAAAAACAAACAAACAAACATGGAATCCATGGATTCGGTATCCAGTTTCACTTATCCACGTTCCAAAAAGTTTGTCCTCTAGGCACTTCTAGGTCCTCCAATGTGACTCAATGGTCAAATTCTAGCACTTGTTTTATTGAAAATAATAGAGTCCCATATTATCCACGGGGGGATCTTGGGATGTATCCCCCATGGATATGAGGGTCGACCTGTATATTTTTTTTAAAAAAAATCTGCTCCCCCCAACCCTGGCAGTGGAGGAGGGGTTCCCTAACCTCCACAGTTTCCTACCCTGGCAAATTCTTTCTTGCATAACGAGCGTGGTAGGATCTCCTTCCTTGGAGTTCTTCAAACAGAGGCTGGATGGCCATCTGTCGGGGATGCTTTGATTGTGATTGCCTGTGTGGCAGGGGGTTGGACTGGATAGCCCTCTTGGTCTCTTCCAACTCTGTAATTCTATGATTCTATGATTCTATGCTCATCATCATTCCATTCATGCTTTCCCCCCCGAAGAGGTGGGGTGGAAGGAAGGGGGCACAACTAGAGAAAGAGAGAAATGGGGACATAGTGCCTAGGAGGCAGGGGCAGAAGCCGGAGTACCAGGAGGCCAGGTACAGCTGGTAGAAGCTCAGAAGCAGCAGGGCGGCTCGCTCGGCCCATGGAACCAGGGTACTGAAACAGCCCAGGCTGTGCCGGACCTTGGGCTCAGTGGCCTAACCCAGGTGATGGGGTTTATGTCCCAGTGGGATGAAGAGTTCCAGACATAGGCCGAGAAGGTACAGTATGTGTCCAACCAGCTAG
The DNA here is from genome assembly GCA_030847615.1 of Gambelia wislizenii. NCBI lineage: Eukaryota > Metazoa > Chordata > Lepidosauria > Squamata > Crotaphytidae > Gambelia > Gambelia wislizenii. The sequence goes on along the minus strand of JAUMIR010000013.1, from coordinate 11,056,850 downwards.
AGGGAGAGGCGGTGCAGTGGCTGGTGGGGCTTTATGACATGGGGGCTCCAGAATGAGGGATCTTCCATGACTTCATGATGGCCCTATGAGCTCAATTTGAAGACCTCCTGAGAGTGAGACGGGCCTGCACAGACCTCTGGCAACTGAGGCAAGGTTTGAAGTCCGTGGGCAAGTACACCTCTGAATTCCGTCGCCTGGCCAGCCAAGTCCCCGACTGGACCGAAGCCATAAAGGTGCAGTTCTTCCAGGATGGGCTGAACGCAGACATCCTCGAGTGGGCATTGTTTTAGGGGAACCCCGAGACCCTTTTGGGATGGGTGCAGCTAGCTGGAGAAGTAGAGACGCTGAGGCAGAGCATCAAGCTGGCTCAGCACCAGCAGGGATCTGAGGGAAAGGCCACTGGGTCCACCGGGAAGAAAAATAAAGCAGCCCGATCAGGCGGAACCATGACAGGGGAGTCGGAGAGGGAGTGACAGATGAGGAAAGGCCTGTGCTTACACTGCGGAAAGGGGGGCCACCGCATAGCCGAATGCCCAGAGAGGAGCCCTCAGGAACTAGTGGCAGCCGAGAAGCCCAAGAGGGTGGAGGGGAAGTCGACAGCACCCAAGACACCATTCAAACCCAAGCCCAAAGCAGCAGTACGCACCTTGATACCAGGCCATGCGGCAGGGAATCTTCGGAGGAACCGGATGACAGCGGATCTTCCTCTTCCAACGCAGAGCCGGCGGGAACAACTCCAGCCCGCCCTACTAAGCACCTGAGGGCGGACTAATCCCGAAGGGCACCCAAGTGCTGTGGTGAGTGGTGTAAAAGGCCCTTTTTTCCTAAAAGCCAAAATAGGGGTTGCAAATAGTGGGGTCACCCGAAAAGTAATGTTAATGCTTGATTGCGGGTGTACACAAGTGTTAATTCACCCCTCCTTGGTCAGTGAACTTGAAATTAGCACTATCAAGCTGGACAAGCCAGTGTGACTGTCTCAGATGGACGGAGGGATGATGAAGGGGGGGCCTGGCAAGGCGAATGATTGGCCCAGTACACATGAGGATGGGGAATCATCAGGAGGACCTTCATTTTGTGATAGCCCCAGGCCTAGTTCCTGCTGCAGTGGTGGGATTAAACTGGTTGAAATTCCACAACCCCACCACAGACTGGGTGAAAGAGACAGTGACTTTTGCAGATCCTGTGTGTGTGCAGAAGCACAGGGTGGGTGAAGCTTCCCCAGGGGGGTTGTCCCTCTGGAGGCCAAACCACAGAACTGCAAAACCGCTCTAGTCCAAGGGGAGCTGAAAGGGTTACCGGAAGATAAACCATGGCAATATGTGTTTGAGGAGAAGGAATGCGACATTTTACCACCCCACCGACCCTTTGACTGTGCCATTGAGATACTTTCCGAGACCAAGCTACCCAAACCCAGGATTTATTCTATGACGCCGGCTGAGATGGACACCCTCCGGGAGTTCATCGACAAAAACTTGGCCCGGAGTTTCATCAGACCCTCAGCCTCCCCTTTGGGGGCCCCTGTGTTGTTTAGGCGTAAGGCAGATGGGACCCTTCATCTCTGCCAGGACTATCGATCCCTGAATGTGATCAGCATGTCAAATCAGTATCCTTTCCCCTTAATGAAAGACATACTGGCCCATTTGGCAAAGGGGAAGATATTTACCAAGCTGGACTTGCGGGAGGCCTATTACAGGGTGTGGATAAAGGAAGGCGACGAATGGAAAACTGCTTTTAATTGCCCCCAAGGGGCTTTTGAGTTCAGAGTAATGCCTTTTGGACTTAGTGGAGCTCCAGGAATTTTTTAGAACTTAATTAACGATGTTCTGAGAGAGTTTTTGTACAAGGGGGTACTGGTATATTTGGATGATGTACTTATTTATTCTGAGGATTATACGTCCCATGTGAAACTGGTGAAAAAGGTGCTTACTAGGTTGGGAGAGAACTATTTGTATGCCAAGATGTCAAAATGTGAATTCCATCAGAGCCGCTTAGATTACCTGGGGTACCGCATCTCAAACAAGGGGGTAGAAATGGACCTGGAGAAAGTAAAGGGGGTGCTGGCATGGGAGGTCCCCAGGACCAGGAAACAGCTGCAGAGCTTCCTAGGGTTTGCTAACTTTTACCGGTCCTTCATCCCTGACTTTGCTGCGGTAGCCCTTCCACTGGGCCCAGCAAGATTCCAACTTATCAGCTAAAAGTTGATAACTCAAATTCCAAATGTCCCCTTAAGAGTCTAATCTTGTCAACTTTTATGCTATTATACCACTTTTTCTATACCATAAATGAATTCTTAACCTATTCAAATAAACAATTACATATTGTCAAATCTAATAGTAAGTACAACCACCTTCAAAACTTGGTTGTCATCACATTTAAATACTATAACATTGAAATTATCTCTATGTTATTGTTACTTTTTCCTTAAAAAAGCTGTTGTGGCCTTCCATACCTTTTAAAAACCATCAATAGTTTTGTCATTCAGTAATGTAGTTAACTTATCCTATCTCCATCATATCAAATAATTTTAGTGTACCTTCTTCAGTTGCTGGGATGGTTTGTAATTTGCAATGTTGTGTGTAAATTTATCTTGCCACTGTCATCATATATCTTATAAATTTCCCAAAGTATTTTTCTATAACCTTTTCCAAAAGTCCAAACTTTTCAAACAAATATTTAAGGTTTCAGTTCTAATTTAATCTTCAAAATGTCTTCCATCATCTTGTGGATCATTATCCAAAATTCTTTTGCTTTTTCACATGTCCACCACATATGATAAAATGTCCTTTCACATTTTAAAAATTTCCAATATTTGTTTGACAAACCCTTATACATATTAGATAACTATATCTATACATCATTCTATTAAAAAAATCTCTTTTAGGTCATAATTCATAGTAAATTTCAAACCTTTCTTCCACATATTCTCCCATTTTATGAATTGCATAGTATTACCAACATTCTGTGCCCACTTAATCATGCATTCCTTTATATGTTCTCCTTCCTCTCATATTTTAACAACAATGTATACTTTTTTGATCAGGTTGTCATCATTAATGCATAAGAGTTCAAATTCAGTGGGGGGGGTGTTTTCAAAACCATTTTTTTATCCATCCTATATCTTTCTAACATTTGTCTATAAACTATAATTTCACATCAAAATCTTGCTTTATTAATTCATCAGCAATTTTCATCAAAATTTGATCATTTTCCAATTTAAGTAAATCAGCACACAATAACAATTTCCCTCCATATTTCTTTTCTCTATGGAAAAATGATTCATGTGGTGATAACCACAGTGGTGTCCTAGAATGAAATCTGGTTTTATATTTCAGCCACACTCTTAACAAAGCCCTTCTCACAAAGTGATTATTAAAATCCTTATTTACCTTCAATTTATCATATCACATAAAACCATGCCATCCAAATCTCAAATCAAAACCTTCAAGTTTTAATGTTTTTTAAAAAAGTTTTAAAACATAATTCTGTCCTTCACCCATACTAAACATGATGCATAATAATACAATTTCAAGTCTGGTAAACCCAAACCTTCTTTCTTTTGTATCTTGCATACGTTTAAATCTGATTTTTGTTTTTTTCTGCCAAACAAATTTAGATAATATTTTTTGCCTGCTGGGGTGGGTGCTTATAAATTGCTCCAGAGGGGTCAGGAATCTCTGCTGATAAACCTACTCCCTGCTGTAAATTCTGCTCTAAAGCTCTATCCTCCCCTGGTTTATCTTCAGAGTCAGAAAAGCAGGGCAGGACACTAGTCAAATGTGAGCTAGGCAATGCATACTGTTAGGTGGTGTGATGTACCAAGCACACACGCTCTCATGCAATCAATAAATTGCTTTATTGACATGGATTCATGTGTCAGGAACATAGAACAAAGCCAAAACTGAACACAGCCACAGAAACCCCCCAGGTAAACCTTCCCAGCATGAGAAAAGCATTGAGGGAGTGCAAGGAGTCGGCCTGTACCTGGACGCCCTGACCTTGAGCCTCTCTGAGAAAGGAGCGTTCCCAGGCCAACCAGGCAGGCTGGCCTCTCTCCAAAACTCCAGAGGCCCAGCCAGGGGGGAAACCGCCTCATGTCAGGATCCTCCATGAATTCCACTCCAAATCCCAGAATTCAGGGATGAGCCTGACATACCACCCACCCAAAGAAACCCCCCCCATCTTACTTTCCGCCCGGCTTATCAGGAAAGCGGGCATGGAAACTTTCGCAATGAGTGCGGAGCATTCACATGATCAGATTTAACCCATTCAGCATGGCCCAATGGTAAGTGTTTCCATTACACCAAGTTTTGTAAAATGCCCCTGTGAACCCGAGAGTCCAACACTTCAGAAATTTCAAAATGTTGATCTTGGTCGACCAGAATAGGATGGGGCGCAGGTCCTGGGTTTGGGTGGTGACGGTCTGGAGGGCACGCCGGTTTGAGCAAGCTGGAATGAAACACAGGATGAACATTTTGGTACAGTTTTGGTAAAGACAGTTCAAAAGTACTGGGTTTATCACTCTAGTAATAGGAAAGGGACCAATGTACTTGGCCCCAACTTCTTTGAAGGCTGGGGACTTTTAAGAAATTTGGTGGACAAAAAGACTAAGTCCCCTACGGCATATCCTGGGTAGGGATCCCGTTTCTGGTCAGCATGATGTTTGTAACATGCTTGGCAAAGTCCAAGGCTGAGACCACATTGGGCCAGGCATCTCTAACCTTTTGACTCCACTGAGTCACTGAGACCAGGTCTGAAGAGGACCCCTCGCCTAGAGGCAAGGGATTGAAATCCTGCCCTGAGACAACCTTGAAAGGGGAGAGGCCAGTGCTCTGGTGAGTGGCACTGTTATAGGCTACCTCCACAAAAGGCAAGAGGTCCACCCAGTCAGATTGTTGGAAGTTCACATAGCATCTCAAGTATTGTTCAAGAACCTGATTAATGCGTTCGCTTTGCCCATCACTCTGGGGATGATGGGAACTGCTGAGTCCTAACTCAACTCCCAGAAGGTTTGTGAACGTCTTCCAAAACTGGAAAGTGAACTGGGCCACCCTGTCAGACACAATCTTAGCAGGAACTCCATGTAGTCTGTAAATGTGCTGAATGAACAACCTGGCTAATTGGGAGGCTGTTGGAAGTTTCTTGCAGGCCACAAAATGTGCTTGTTTTGAAATCATGTCAGTAACCACCCAAATAACAGTCTTTTTCTTACTTTCTGGCAACTCTACTATAAAATCCATAGTGATGACTTCCCAAGGCTTGGTCGGGGTAGGCAAAGGCTGAAGCAGGCCTTTTGACTTTCCTGCTCCCCTTTTGGCCATTGCACATGTGGAACAACCTTTTACATACTCCTCCACCTCCTTTCTCATCTTTGGCCACCAAAACTGTCTCCGGGCCAAGTGCAAGGTTTTTATATACCCAAAATGCCCAGCACTTTTAACATCATGGCATTGCCTGAGGATGGACCTCTGGGACATATAGACACTCCCCTTTCCAGGCCAGGTCCTCCCTGATGGTCACCTCCCTGGGGTGGGCCAAAAACCATGGGTCCTTGGGAAGGACCGACACCAATTGGGACTGCCATCCACCCACATCTCCCTGGGGGAAGGGGGCGGCGGGTTGTGCTCCAGCATGGTTGGGGCTTCACTGGGGCCAGTGTCTGCCAGTGGTGGGATGGCTTCATTGGTTGCCTTATGAACAGGCCCTGGCTCCACAGAGTGGCTGGCTTGGGTCTCCTGACGCTTAGCCTTGCTACATGTTAGGACTGCCAGTCCCAAGTGGGAGGGGGAGAAGACTGTGTCAATAACCTCTTTTAGTTTGCTGTCATGTTGTGGGAGTCTGGACAAAGCGTCAGCTAGGAAATTCTTTTTTCCCAGGATAAATTTCAGGGTGAAGTTGAACCGGTCGAAGAAACTGGCCCACCTAGCCTGCTTGGGGCTCAACCGCCTTGGGGTGGCTAAAACTTCCAAGTTCTTGTGATCTGTCCAAACTTCAAAAGGTTTGGGAGATCCCTCCAGCAGGTGGTGCCACGTTTCTAAGGCCAGTTTGATTGCACCCACCTCCTTTTCCCACACAGGCCAATTTTGCTCAGTCTCATTAAACTTCTTAGATAGGTATGAACACAGCCTGAGCTCTCCCTCCTCCCCCATTTGCAACAGCACCCCTCCATCCTCCCCCCTTTGCAACAGCACCCATCCCATTGCAACATCAGAAGCGTCAACTTGGACTACAAAAGGTTGGGAGGGGTCGGGGTGTTTGAGAATTGGTTCAGATGTGAAAAGTTTCTTCAACTTATCAAAAGCCGGTTGGCATTGGTCAGACCACACTATTTTTGGGGGAGGCTTTCCCCCCTTCCCTGACCCCTTTCAAGATTTCTTCCCCACATCTTTGGTTTTTAACAGATCAGTCAGAGGGAGGGCTACCATCACAAAGTCCGGGATGAAGGACCGGTAAAAGTTAGCAAATCTGAGGAAGCTTTGCAGCTGCTTCCTAGTTCTAGGGGCCTCCCATGCCAACACCCCTTTGACTTTTTCCGGGTCCTTTTCTATCCCCTTATTTGAGATGTGGTACCCCAGGTAGTCCAAGCGGCTTTGGTGGAATTCACACTTTGACATCTTAGCATACAGATGGTTTCCCCCCAACCTCGCAAGCACCTTTCTCACCAGTTTCACATGGGACATATAGTCCTCAGAATAAATCAGTACATCATCTAGATTTAAGACCATGTCCAGGATCGATTTGATCTTAGCTTCGAAGAATATTATTCAAAATATATCAGAGATGGAGATTCTAACAAAACATGTCTCAGACCATAATCCCCTACAAATTAGATTGGGAGGAGTTAAAAAACCTTCCTGTTGGAGACTAAATGAAAATTTACTACGTGATGAGTCCTTTTTGAAATCATTGAAAAAGGAACTAGGATTCTATTTCAAAGAGAATATGACAAAAGAGTCTCAAACTAGAATGGTGTGGGATGCCCATAAGGCAGTAATTCGTGGAATACTAATTAAAAGAGGTGCGGAAGTTAAGAAAGCCAAATCAGAAAGATATGACTTCTTAACCCAACAATTAGTGTCTAAAGAAAGAATATTGAGGGAACAGCCAAATAATGTAGAAATTATTAGACAAATCAAACTGATACAAAAACAGCTGAATTTGGAAGATTTAAATCAGATAGAGAAAAGAATAAAAAGAACGAGACAGAAGAATTTTGAATATGGACAGAAATCTGGAAGATGGCTCGCATATAAACTAAAGAAAGAAATAGAAAAGAAGCTAATTTTACAAGTAACAAACAAGGGTAAAACAATTATAAATCAAGAGGAAATAATGAATGCCTTCTATGATTATTATAAAAAATTATTCAAAGAAGAAAGACAAGATGAAGAAGCTGAGAAGTATATGAGAAGATATTTAGATCAACATAACTTACCAAAATTGACTAAAGAACAAAAGAAAAAATTGGATGACCCTATCACAATAGCAGAAATATCGACATCTATATGAAGACTAAAACCAAATAAAGCCCCAGGCCCGGATGGATTTACTTCATTATATTACAAATTGTTAGAAGATGAAATAATATTACCTCTCCATAGAACGTTTAAAGAAGTTGAAGAAAAAGGAATACCAGACTCATGGACAATGGCATATGTCACATTAATCCCCAAAGAAGGCAAAGATAATAAGGTTGTCTCCAATTATAGACCCATCTCACTTCTTAACCAAGATTATAAAATCTATACAGCAATTATAGCCAAAAGATTAAAAAATATTATAGCAGAGATAATACATGATGATACCCGATGCTGTTTAACATTTATATGAAGCCGCTGGGTGAGATTATTCGCAGTTATGGGGCTGGGTGTTATCAGTACGCTGATGACACCCAGATCTATTTCTCCTTGCCCCGATCATCGGCCTCGAATTCCGATGGCGTCTCTCCTCTTAATGATTGTCTTAAAGCAGTAATGGGCTGGATGAGGAAAAACAGATTGAGATTAAATCCAGATAAAACGGAGGTGCTCATGGTAGCGGCCCCCAAACCAGGAGTTGGGTTGCAACCTCCAGTCCTGGATGGGGTCACGCTCTCCATTAAGGACTGTGTTCACAGTCTGGGGGTGCTCCTTGATTCATCGCTTCAGATGACGAGTCAGGTGAATGCGACAGTCAGGAGCGCCTGTTATCAGCTTCGGCTGATACGCCAGCTGCGCCATTTCCTGGAAGTAAGGGACCTTGAGACTGTGGTGCACGCGCTGGTAACCTCCCGTCTAGATTTCTGCAATGCGCTCTACATGGGGCTGCCCTCATGCTTGGTCCGGAAACTTCAGTTGGGTCAAAATATGGCAGCCAGAGTGGTCTCGGGAACATCTCGGAGAGACCATATAACTCCAGTATTAAAATCTCTCCACTGGCTGCCAATCAGTTTCCGGGCCCAGTATAAGGTGTTGGTTATTACCTTTAAAGCCCTAAATGGCTTGGGTCCAACTTATCTCCGGAACCGCCTCCTCCCATACAATCCTCCCCGCGCACTCCGGTCCTCTGGGAGGAATTTGCTTCAGCCACAAAAATCTAGGCTGTCTGCAACCTCCCAGAGGGCCTTTTCGGTAATCGCCCCCAAATTGTGGAATGACCTGCCGAATGAGATCCGTCAGATAACAAGCCTGAGTGGCTTTAAAAAAGCACTAAAGATGGATCTCTTTCGGCAGGCCTTTCCTAATTAGATCCCGGCCTCAGGGGATCCTGGCCTCTTCTAGGCTGCTGGCCATTTATTATATTTATTGTATTTATAGTTTTAAAAGTGATTTTAGATTAGTTGTTTTAATTTATATTTGTTTAATGTTTTTTTATGGGGGAGGGTGGGAGTGGGGGTGTTTAGGGATTTTATTTGTATTGTATTTTAAATTTTGTAAGCCGCCCCGATTGTTTTTACAGAGGGGCGGGGTATAAATAAATATTATTATTATTATTATTATTATTATTATCAAAATGGGTTTATTCTGGGTAGACAGATTCAAAACAACACGAGAATTATATTGGACATCATTGAATATTTTGAAAAAAACAATAAAAAAATTGGCAATGCTTTTTGTCGACGCAGAAAAAGCTTTTGATAATGTAAGATGGGACTGTCTATTAGAAGTGATTAAAAGAATGGTAGGAGGAGATAACTTTTACAAAAGGATTGAGAATATATATAAAAGACAGACAGCAAACTTAATTATAAACAGAGAGAAGTCAGAGCTAATAGAAGTAACTAAGGGCACAAGACAAGGATGCCCTTTGTCACCATTACTCTTCATATTGGTACTGGAAGTCTTGAATAGGAAAATAAGAGGAGATAAAGATTTACCTGGAGTCAGTATTAGAGGACACAGCTTCAAACTGCGTGCATTCGCAGATGACTTAGTAATATTTTTAGAGAACCCGATAGATAAAATAGAGAACTTGTTCGAAACCATTACAGAATTTGGAAAGCATACTGGATTCAAAATTAATAGAGAAAAATCGATAATATTAACAAAAAATATGAATGAAAATGAAGAGAACTTAATTGTTGGAAAATCGGGTTGTAAAACTGGAAAAAAGGTGAAGTATCTAGGTATCTGGATAACAAAAAGAAATATAGACGTCTTTGAAAACAATTACAAAAAAACCTGGATAGAGATTAAAGCGGACATGGCAAGATGGGCCAAATTAGATTTAACGATTTCAGGAAAAATAGCAGCTTGTAAGATGTCCATACTTCCCAAAATGTTATTTTTGTTCCAAAATGCACCAGTTGTTATAAAAGATAAATATTAGATAGAATGGGGGAAAGACTTGAAGAATTTCATTTGGGGTGACAAAAAAGCTAGGATTAAATGGAAATATCTTACTGATTCAATAAAAAGAGGAGGATGGGGTATGCCAGATCTCAAATTGTATTATTATGCAGCCTCACTTACATGGATACAGGAATGGGTGAAACTTGAAAATGAAAAATTGTTAGCTATTGAAGGCCATAATAACCGTTACGGATGGCATGCCTATCTATGTTATGGCAAAGAAAAAGTGAATAGAGATTTTCAAAATCACTTCGTAAGGAGAGCATTATTACAAGTTTGGAATAAAGTTAAAAAGCTTTTCTATTTCAATTTACCGTATTGGACTTCTCCTCAGGAGGCTTTTCAAAATAAGTGGAAAACTACTAAAGATTGGTTGCAATATAAAGACTTGCTGAAAGAAAACAGAGAGGGAGAAACAATTTTGAAATCTATAGAAGAGCTAGAAGAAAAAGGCAAAATCAACTGGTTTACCTACCTCCAATTAAAAATGAGGTTTTTGGAGGATATGAAAAAAGATAAAATTGAAAGGGAAGAAAACGACTTAGATAAATTGCTATGGGGAGGAAAAGAAAAAGGAAAAATTGCTAAATTATATAATCTACTATTAAATAGGAGTTTAGAAACTGATAACATTAAAAACTACATGATATCGTGGGCTAAAGATTTTGGTTACTCGTTACACCTAGAAGCATGGGAAAGAGCTAGATATAGAACGTACAGGTTTACTAATTGTCAGAACTTGAAAGAAAACTATCAAAAAATAGCCCATAGATGGTATTTCCCCCCAGTTAGACTTAACAAGATCAATAACTCTATTAACAACAGCTGTTGGAAATGTGGAGCGAATGTGGGTACTCTATTACATATGTGGTGGAGCTGTAAAATAGTTAAGAAATTCTGGGGTAAAATACATAAAATATTGGAAGAAATTTTTCAACTTCATTTTGAATCAAAGCCAGAAATATTTCTGCTAAACATGATTGATGGAATAGGAAAGGAAATGGTGGGGAAAAATTGGAAAATTATATTGTATTTAATTACTGCAGCCAGATTGACAGTAGCACAGGTGTGGAAATCCAACAAAGCCCCCACGGTGCAGGAATGGATCAAGAAATCTCAAGACTTTTTAGAAATGGACATATTGACATCAAGAATTCACAACCTCCCTAAGAAGAATTCATTGGAGAAATGGTCCTCGGTTTTAAGATTTTGGGAAACTAGAGGGCTATATTATGATGAAGAAAACTTGTTGTTAATGGGATAAATAATAATAAGGGAAGGATAACGGATATAGCTCAGATGGTAAAAAGTCAGAGAAATTGTTGTGATCCAATACCTATTTAGAATTATATGAAGTTGTTAGAACATTAGTATGACCAACCTGTCGATTCCAAATGTATTTTGATACAGGAAGCTAAAATTGTAATCGGTTTGTTATTTTGTATTTGTTGAAGCGTTGATCAATGAGAATGTTGGAATAAGATCATAGACATTACAAACTAATCATAATTTAAAGTAAAAATGTAATATATCGTAGAATTATGTATTGAAAGTGTGGGCACTGAATTAAATAATAATAATAATAATAAAAATCCACAGTCAAGCAATATCCGACATTTCACAGGTGAAAACCAGGACTTTGTGTGGCCAAGCAACATCTGAGTGTAGTCAAGACGGCAAAAGTTATTAACAAAAAAGAACAGGCAAGCTAGGACAGGCTGCAGCAGTTTGCTTTTCTATGCAAAAAGGGTTGTTGTTGTTTTTGTCAACTGGAAGATGCTACAAATAAAACTGTTGCCCATTTAAAAAAAAAAGAATAAATCAATACATCATCCAAATACACCAAGACCCCCTTGTACAGAAAGTCTCTCAAAACATAATTAATCAAGTTCTGAAATATGCCTGGACTCCTTTTAATCCAAATGGCATTACTCTGAACTCGAAAGCCCCCAGGGGGCAATTGAACGCAGTTTTCCATTCGTCCCCCTCCTTGATTCACACCCTGTAATAAGCCTCCCTTAGGTCCAATTTAGTAAATATCCCCCCGTTGGACAAATGAGCCAGTATGTCCTTCATCAAGGGGAGGGGGTACTGGTTAGAAACACTGATTGCATTTAACCCTTGGTAGTCTTGGATCAGACGTTGACCCCCATCTGATTTTCGCCTGAACATCACTGGGGCCCCCACAGGTGAGGTCGAGGGCCTAATGAACCCCTGCGCTAAGTTTTTGTCTATGAACTCCCGGAGGGATCCATTTCAGCTGGCGTCATGGAATAAATCCTGGGTTTGGGTAGTTTAGTCTCAGAAAGTATCTCAATGGTACAGTCAAAGGGCCTGTGGGGTGGCAAAATGTCAAACTCCCTCTCCTAAAAAACATATTGCCATGCCTTGTGTTCCTCCGGCAATCCTTTCAGCTCCCCTTGGACTAAAGCGGTCGTGCAGTTCTGTGAATTGGCCTCTAGAGGGACTCCCCACCTGGGGAAGCTTCCCCCACCTGGTGCTCCTGCACACACACAGGATCTGCAAAAGTCATTGTCTCTTTTACCCAGTCTATGGTGGGGTTGTGGAACTTTAGCCAGTTTAGGCCCACCACTGCCGTGGGAACGAGCCCTGGGGCAAACACAAATTGAAGTTCTTCCTGATGATTCCCCATTCTCATACATATTGGACCTGTCATTTGCCTGGCAGGCCCCCCCGTCATCATCCCTGCATCCATCTGTGACAGCCACACTGGCTTGTCCAACTTAATAGTACTAATGTCCAGTTCACTGACTAGGGAGGGATGCATTAGGACTTGGGTACATCCGCAATCAACCATTAACGTTACTTTTTGGGTGCCCCCCCCTTTCCAACTCCTATCCTGGCTTTTATGAAGAAAGGGCCTTTCACTCCACTCACCACAGCCTCCGGGCGCCCTTCGGGGTTAGCCCGCCCTCGGGCGCTTAGTAGGGCGGGCTGGAGCCGTTTCCTGCCGGCTCTGCGTCGGAAGAATAAGATCCACTGTCATCTGGGTCGTCCGAAGATTCCCCCGCTGCATGACCTGGTACCAAAGCCTGTACTGCTGCTTTGGACTTGGGCTTGAGTGGGGCCTTTGAAGACACCGGCCTCCCTTCGCTCCGCTGGGGCTTGTCAGCTGCCACTGGTTCTTGAGGGCTCCTGTCTGGGCATTCAGCTATACGATGGCCTCCTTTTCCACAGTGCAGGCATAAGCCCTTCCTCATCCTTCGCTCCCATTCTGACTCTCCAGAAGTGTGTCCGCCTGGGCAGGCTGGTTTACCTTTCTTTCCGGTGGACCCAGTGGTCTTCCCCCTCAGATTCTTGCTGTCTCCAAACCATCTTGACTCTCTGTCTCAGTGTGTCCATTTCTCTGGCAAGCCGCACCCACCCCAAGAGGGTTTCGGGGTTCCCCTGGAATAACGCCCACTCGAGGATGACAGCGTTCAGACCATCCTGGAAAAACTGCACCTTAATGTCCTCCGACCATTCGGGCACTTGGCTGTCCAGGCGGCGGAACTCAGCGGCATACTCTCCCACTGTCTTTGAGTCTTTCTTCAGTTGCCGGAGGTCCGCGCGGGCCCTTCTCACTCTCAGGGGGTCTTCAAATTGGGCCCGCAAGGCCAGCAGGAACTCCTGGAAGTTTCCCAGTTCCGGGGCTCCCATGTCATAAAGCCCCACCAAGCACTGTGCCGCCTCTCCCTCTAGCTGGTTGGATACATACTGCACCTTTTCAGCCTCCGTCTGGAACTCCTCATCCCACTGGGACATAAAACCCACCACTTGGGTCGGGAAATATGGAAGCTTCGCCGTATCTCCATCGAAGGTCGCCTTCAAATCCCGGTGCTTCAGGCCCCGGGATCTTTCCCGCGGCTCGACCAGCCCTGTCCCTCCAGGAGGGGCCGGTCCAGGAGCCGGCAGGCCAGGGACCTCAGCAGGCAGGGCAGGGGCCCCTGCCCCGGGTGCTGGGGCAGCCGCTGGTTGAGCTTGGGGCAGCTGGGCCCCTCCAGGGGCACGTAGAGCCGGTGGCAACCTTTGCAGGAGTTCTAGGAGGCTCATCTGCATCTCCCCCATTTGCTGCTTCAACTGCTGGACCTCTTCTCCCACTTCTGCCAGGGTAAACCTTACTCCTGGCTCTCGGGGCCCCTCGCCCAGGGGCCTGTCCCACCAATGGGACCGACGTTCCTCCCAGCTGCGGTCACTTGGCCAGGGCCAGCTGGGTGCCAGGACTTCTCGAACTGGAGTGCCGAAGAGTGGCATGCTGCCCCTCCCCGGGGATTGCTTGGCTCCCAGCTCCAAGGGGTTGAAGGGCTGAGTAAATCTCCCAGCCCTTTGGCAGGACCGGCTCATGTCTTCTTCGGAAGCTGCTGCAACACCCCCCATTGTGCTGGCCCCCTGCCCAGAGGCACCGGCTCCCTGGTTGCCGCTTGCAGCCAGGTCTTTCTCCATCTGGGTTCCAGCCTCCGCGTCTTCCGACATCGCGGGTAGAACCACTCAAAAGGAAAAGGTTTTAAAATGGAGTTTCGGCTTACTGTGATGTACCAAGCACACACGCTCTCATGCAATCAATAAATTGCTTTATTGACATGGATTCATGTGTCAGAAACATAGAACAAAGCCGAAACTGAACACAGCCACAGCAACCCCCCAGATAAACCCTCCCAGTGTGAGAAAAGCATTCAGGGAGTGCAAGGAGTTGGCCTGCACCTGGACGCCCTGACCTTGAGCCTGTCTGAGAGAGGAGTGTTCCCAGGCCAACCAGGCGGGCTGGCCTCCCTCCAAAACTCCAGAGGCCCAGCCAGGGGGGAAACCGCCTCATGTCAGGATCCTCCATGAATTCCACTCCAAATCCCAGAATTCAGGGATGAGCCTGACAGGTGGATTGACTGACTGTACCCAAAGGGTTCTCACCAATGTGTCAGGTTTAGAATTCCAGCAGTTCAGAAATCTGGGCATCAGAGTCAATGCAGCAAATTTTTAGTACAGAAACTGCAGCAAACATCATCCACTGACTTCCCTTGTCAATACTGACCAGTCCTCATTAGCACAATAAATTTAAGGCATAATAATTTCAAAACTTTTGGTGGGCTATCATCTCATTTGTTAATTCAGCAAAACATTCTCCTTTCTCAGACTATCTATCTTTCATTTCTACCCAGAATTTTCAAACCATACTGACCTTGGCATACCAGAACAAGACTTACAACCAGGAATGCAATAAACAAGCGGGCTATATATATGTTCCCCAAGATCCACTATACAACTATATATAGCATCATTCCCACATGATTAATCTCATGGCAGGCATGCTGGTTGTCTCTCTCTCTGGCTTTTCTTCGCAAACGAAGATTCAGGAAGGACTCATCCCGCGCTTTCTGCAAGCGCGCTGATGACTAAAAAGGCCAATCCGAGACAAACAAGTCCGGTTGCAAAAAGCACAGCAGAAGGTCTCCCTGGGCGATGTTCCTGGGTTGTGACTCTTTCTGCGTTGTCGTTTCTCCTCAAGACTTGTTCGTTGTGAGTTCTCAAATAAGGCTGCAGCATTGTGGATAGTGCGTCTCCATGCCTCCCGATGTGAGGCCAGGGCGGACCACTGTTGGTGATCAATTTGGCCAAGCCTGAGATGTTGTTTCAGGGAGTCTTTGTATCGCTTTTTTGGAGCGCCCCTCTTACGCTGACCCGTGGCGAGTTCACCGTAGAGTAGTATTTTTGGGAGGCGATGCTCCTCCATCCTAGAAACGTGCCCTGCCCAGCGCAGCTGTGTTCTCAATATCATGGCCTCAATGCTGGTGATCCCTGCTTGCTCAAGGACAGCAACATTCGTCACATAGTCAGTCCAGTGTATATTTAGGATTGTGCGTAGGCAGCGCTGATGAAAGCGCTCAAGGAGTCGTAGGTGGTGGCGATAGGTGACCCATGTTTCAGATCCATAAAGGAGGATAGACAGTACGATGGCTCTATACACACTGATTTTTGTGCTTTGCCTCAGGTGTTTATTGCTCCAGACTCTTTTGTGAAGTCTTCCAAATGCACTATATGCCTTTGCTAATCTGTGATCGATCTCTTTGTCAATCTTGGCATCTGAGGAGATGATGCTTCCCAGGTAGGTGAACTGCTGAACGGACTTGAGCACAGATTTGCCGACGGCAATGTGCGGATGGTGGTGTTCGTCCTGTGGTGCAGGCTGGTAAAGAACTTCTGTTTTCTTCAGGTTGACTTCTAGCCCAAACAGCTCTGCAGCTGTTGCAAAGCAGGATGTTAGGCGCTGCAGAGCTGCTTCTGTGTGGACAACAAGGGCAGCATCATCGGCGAAGAGCAGCTCACGGACTAGATAGTTTAGATTCTTAGTGTGAGCCCTCAGACGGCTTAAGTTAAACAAGCTACCATCAGTACGGTAGCATATATAGATGCCGTCGTCTTCTTCAAGCTCTGCCATAGCCCTTTGAAGCATCGTGCTAAAGAAGATTGTAAATAAAGTTGGTGCAAGAACACAACCTTGCTTCACTCCATTAGTTATTAGAAAGGGCTCTGAAAGAGCATCGCCATATCTGACTTGACCACGCTGGCCCTCGTGTAGCAAGATAATCATTTTAAGGAATTTGGGGGGACATCCTAGTCTTTCCAGGATCTGCCACAGACCTTTTCTACTTACAGTGTCAAAGGCTTTGGTGAGGTCGACAAATGTTACATAGAGACCCTTGTTCTGCTCCCTACATTTTTCTTGCAGTTGCCTAAGGGCAAATACCATGTCTGTAGTACTCCTATTGGCTCTGAAGCCACATTGGCTTTCAGGGAGAAGTTCTTCTGCAATAGCAGGAACTAGTCTGTTCAGGAGTATCCTTGCAAGGATTTTTCCAGCAATAGAGAGCAGTGTTATGCCTCGATAGTTTGAGCAATCAGATTTTGCTCCTTTTTTCTTGTACAGGGTGATGATGACTGCATCTCGGAGGTCTGATGGCAGTTCCCCTTTTTCCCACCAATTCACAAGGAATTCGTGGAATTTTTCGTGGAGTGCATGACCTCCGTGTTTCCAAACTTCAGGTGGGATTCCATCAATCCCAGCTGCCTTGCCGTTTTTCATCTGCTGTATGGCCTTAAGGGTCTCTTCCAAAGTGGGAGCTATGTCCAATTCATTTTTCATTGGTTTTTGTATCATATATTGGATAGCTGAGGCTTGGACTACTCGGTTGGCGCTAAAGAGACTTTGAAAATGTTCAGCCCAACGATTTAGGATGGAGGCTTTATCAGTAATTAATGTTTGACCATCTGTACTGTATAAGGAGCTTTGGACCTGATAAGTAGGTCCAAACACTGCTTTAAGAGCTTCATAAAATCCTCTATGATCACCCAGATCTGCACAGCGTTGTGTCTTTTCTGCTATATTGATCCACCACTTGTTCTGCATGTCTCGGAGTTTTTGTTGTAGTTTGCTACATGTGAGGCGGAAAGCTGCTTTTCTTACATGACAGGTTGGCTGGGCGAGGTATGCCTGGTGAGCAGCTCTCTTCCTTGCCAACAGCTCCTGGATCTCTTGGTTGTTTTCATCAAACCAGTCTTGATTTTTCTTGTGGGAGAACCGAGGGATTCTTCTGCAGACTGGAGGATACTGTTTTTGATATGTTGCCAAAGCACTGTAGGAGACGGATCTGTAGGATGGTCTTCAAGTTTCGATTGTAGATTTGCCTGGAAGTAGTCTCTCATGGTAGCTTGTTGAAGATTGTTGACTTGGAGTCTCTTCTTTAAGATGACACCCCTCTTAGGTTTGAACTTAAGATGAAGATTTAGTTTACATCTGACGAGGCGATGATCTGTTTGGCATTCTGCACTGGGCATCACTCGTGTATGACGGACATCACGAATGTCTCTCTGACGGACTAGAACGTAGTCAATGAGGTGCCAATGTTTGGATCGGGGATGCATCCAGGTTGTCTTCAAGCTATCTTTCTGCTGAAAGATTGTGTTTGTAATAGTCAGCTGTTGTTCTGCACAGAACTCTAGCAGGAGGCGTCCGTTATCATTGCAATTTCCAACACCATGCTTGCCTAAGACACCTTTCCAGGCTTTGGAGTTCTTTCCTACTCTGGCATTGAAGTCACCAAGGATAATAATTTTATCTTCTACAGGGACTTTTTGTATGAGTTGGCGTAGGTCTGTGTAGAATTTGTCTTTCTCTACAGGGTTGGCTTGCATAGTTGGGGCATATATACTAAAGAGAACAACATGTGGGAGGCGTAAGGAAATAATGCGATCAGAGTGTCCTGTTGGCAAGGTTTCGAGTTTTGAGGCAATGGAGTTTTTAATCATGAAGCCTACTCCTGAAAGAGGTTTTTCGGTTTTGGGTTTGCCAGACCAGTAAAGTGTGCAGCCGGCGCCATGTTCTTTAAGGCTGCCTTCCTCATGAAAGCGAACTTCACTAAGAGCAGTGATGTCAATATTAAGCCGTGATAGTTCAAGGGCTATTAGGGCAGAACGACGCTCAGGCCGTCCAATATCTTCAGAGTCTTGCATGGTTCTGATGTTCCAGCATGCAAGTGTCAGTTTGTTTACACCTTTGGAGGCCGGTGTTTGCCTTTGTTTCTTTGCCTTGGTTTGACCGCATCAGAAGATTCCCGTTGGCCGTGGCTAGCCAACCAGGTAGTTGGGGATGAGCTTTCGTTAGGCCACCTTTTCTAGGCCCCTCTCCATATGGAGCAAGCAGTGCTCTCCTTAAAAAAGGCTGCTTGGTCGTTCAGGATGCTGCCGAACAAGACTGTCATCTCCCGGGTCAGGCTTGAGCGACCAATGCCCTGAACCGCCTGCATGCAGGGTTGGGGCTGCAGCTTCCAGTGCATCTTTACACCTGCCGGTTTCGTCCCTCGCCAGTCGCTACAGGGCTTTTTTGGAAATGGATTTGTCCTTCGAGCCTGTGCAATGGATTTTTCTGGTGGAGCGCAGCGTGCAGAGAACTGGCCTCACCCTTTAAACCAGAGATTCATCTGCCGTGGCCTTGCAAGCATGGACGTGGCAGTGAGGTCCTCGGGCCGTAGGTTTGATTAGAGTTTCCTTCTCTTAGATGGTTGACCTTACAGGGTTGGATGAGCACCATCTGCCCGGGTTTGGGATTGGAGTTTTCCTTCTCCTAGGACGGTTGCCACAAGGCTAGAGAGCCCATCCTGCCCTTTGACGCTCTTTGTCAGACCCTTCGGTTTTGACCTGTCTGGCATGGGAGACCCTACCAGTGGCTATTATGCCACCGCCAGCATAGCTCAAAACATCATTAGGGTACGGAATGATCTGGGAGCGGGAATCGAGGTTGTGTGGGGGAAGGGAAGGTATGGCGGCAACAGAGTGAAAAATTGTTACAAAAGAAGGCAGGATCGATGTTTAATACCTATCCTACCTTCAGTTCACTCTGTTTCCCAGAATAAATTGGAGAGCACACCAACCATTCCACAGACCCTTACTCTGCTCCTTTGCAATGCCAGGTCGGTTAAAAATAAGACACATATTATCCATGACCTTTTATTGGATGAGGCTGCCGACCTGGCATGCTTTACGGAGACCTGGCTGGGAGAGGCCAGTGCTGCGACTTGGGCGCAGGCACTCCCGGCCGGGTACTCAGTTAGTGAGCAGGTAAGGAAAAGTGGGCGGGGGGGCGGAGTGGCTCTGGTTCATAAAAACAATCTAACCTTGACCAGGAAACCTATCCGGAACACAGTCCACATCGAGTGTATGTACCTAAGCCTGAGGTCCAGGGATAGCTTAGGGATTCTGTTAGTATACCGGCCACACCGTTGTCTAACAGACTCCCTAACCGAGCTAACACAGCTGGTCTCAGAGTTGCTGCTGGAGTCGCCCAGACTTTTAGTTCTTGGCGACTTCAACATCCCACTCGAGACCAGCTTGCTAAATCTAACTGGCACAGCTCGGGAGTTCATGGAATCCATGACAAACATGGGCCTATCCCAATTGGTTGTCGGGCCTACTCACTGTGCAGGTCATACCCTCGATGCGGCCTTTAGTACGGAACAGGAATATCCGTGGGCAGAGGTGATTGAAACCTCCGCATTGTCATGGACAGATCATTTCCTGGTCAAGATGGAGCTAAGAGCCACTGTCTGCCCCACCGGGGGTGGTGGACCTATTAGAATGGTCCGCCCTCGAAGGCTAATGGAACCAATTGGATTCCAGAAAGCCTTGGAGGGTTTAATGGTTGGTAACGCCGGTGATTCTGTTGAAGCTTTGGTTAATATTTGGAACACCGACCTCACCAAGGCTATTGACACAATCGCTCCCAAGCGTCCTTTCCAGCCTGCTCCTAACCGTAAGCCCTGGTACTCAGAGGAGCTTAGGAAAATGAAGCAGGCTGGACAACGACTAGAGCGCACCTGGCGGAAGACTCGACTCTTAGCCGACAAGACTCGTCATAGGAATTTCCTTAATTCTTATCGAGAGGCGATACGTGCAGCGCAGAAGTCTTTCTCCGCTGCACGTATTGCATCTGCAGAGTCCCGTCCAGCAGAACTGTTTAGGGTGGTGGGGGAGCTGACGCAGATTCCACCTGCGCAGAACCCCTTACTCAACCCGACAATGGCCTGCTGTGATGCATTTAACATCCACTTTGCAGATAAAATCTCTCGGATAAGAGCCGACTTAGATGCCAGTGTTATGACTGAATCTATAGACGAGATGTCCAGCAACTCCGTTGATGAAATTTTATTGGATCAGCTTCAATCTGTGAGTACCGATGACGTGGACAAGCTCCTTGGTAGAGTGAGGAAAACGACCTGTCCCCTCGATCCCTGTCCATCTTGGCTGGCCACCCAAGGGGGTGACGCATCGAGAGTACTCCTTAGGGATATTATCAATGCGTTCTTCAGGGAGGGCTCCCTTCCACCTTGTCTGAAGGAAGCGGTGGTTAAGCCGCTCCTGAAAAAGCCTTCCCTGGACCCCTTGGACAGGAACAACTATAGGCCAGTCTCTTTGCTGCCTTTTCTAAGCAAAGTGATTGAGAGGGCGGTCGCTTCCCAACTCCAAGCTGTCTTGGATGAAACCGATTATCTAGATCCATTTCAAACTGGCTTTAGGACGGGTTATGGAGTGGAGACTGCCATGGTTGCTCTGGCTGATGACCTCCGCTTGGGTATCGACAGGGGTAGTGTGACCCTGTTGGTGCTCCTGGACCTCTCAGCAGCCTTTGATACAATAGACCATTCCATCCTCTTGGATTGCCTGAGGGAGTTAGGAATTGGAGGCACTGCTTTGCAGTGGTTCTGTTCCTTCCTCTCGGGCAGATCCCAGAGGGTGAGGCTTGGGGACAGTTGCTCTACTAGAATAGAGCTTAACTGTGGCGTTCCTCAGGGTGCCATCCTGTCCCCGATGCTATTTAACATCTATATGAAGCCGCTGGGAGAAGTCATTCGGAGGCATGGAATGCGGTGTCATCAGTATGCGGATGACACCCAGATATACTTCTCCATGTCTCGGTCATCGGCTTCGACTTCAGATGGCATCTCTCCTCTGAATGATTGTCTTAAAGCAGTAATGGACTGGATGAGGAAAAACAAATTGAGACTGAATCCAGACAAAACGGAGGTACTAACAGTTACAGGCCCAAAACCAGGTCTGGGAATACAAACTCCAATCCTGGATGGAACTACACTCTCCTCCAAGGATTGTGTTCGCAGTCTGGGGGTGCTCCTGGACCCGTCGCTCCAGATGACTAATCAGGTTAATGCGACGGTCAGGAGTGCCTGTTATCAACTTCGGCTGGTATGCCAGCTGCGCCCTTTCCTGGAAACTAGGGACCTCGAAACTGTGGTACATGCACTGGTAACCTCCCGTCTGGATTTCTGTAATGCGCTCTACATGGGGCTACCCTTGTGCTTGACTCGGAAACTTCAACTAGTCCAGAACATGGCAGCCAGGTTGATTTCTGGCGTTTCCAGAAGAGAGCATATAACACCGGTGCTAAAAGCTCTCCACTGGCTGCCTATTAGTTTCCGGGTACAGTACAAGGTGTTGGTTATGACCTTTAAAGCCCTACATGGCTTGGGTCCAACTTACCTCCGGGACCGCCTCCTTCCGTACGACCCTCCCCGCACACTTCGGTCCTCTGGGAGGAATCTGTTACAGTCTATGAAAACAAGGCTGTCGGTGACCTCCCAGAGGGCCTTCTCTGCTGCTGCTCCCAGATTATGGAATGGCCTGCCGGACGAGATCCGTCTTATTACCACCTTAGACAGCTTTAAAAAAGCTGTCAAGACGGATCTTTTCCGGCAGGCCTTTCCTGAATAATTATCCCGGCCCAAGACTCAGCTGCCCTTTCTAGGCTATGATTGTATGTTTTAAATTTTTTTTCTTCTAATTTATATATATTTTAATTAATGCATGTTTTTAATCCTTTGTAATTTAATATTATTTTAAGGGGTGGGTGGGCTAGGGTATTGTGACTATGGGGTTTTTATATTGTAAGCCGCCCCGATTGCGTTGCAGAGGGGCGGGATATAAATAAAATTTTATTATTATTATTATTATTAAATGGTCTATGTGGGGGCAAAATGTCACATTCCTTTTCTTCAAAAACTATCTGCCACTGCTTGTACTCCACCGGCAGATCTTCACTTCTCCCTGCACCATGGCAACTACAGACCCTTTGTGGTATTTGTTGAGGCTATCCCCCTTTTTCATGGGAGCCCCCCCTTCTTGGTTCAACCAATGTTCCAGGATGCAAGAGGGGTCAGTGAAGGACACAATTTCCTTGACCCAGCCTATGGTGGGATTATGGAATTTCAGGCAATTTAAGCCGACCACTGCCGCAGGCACAAGGCCTGGGGCAATCACGAATTGTAGATCCTCCTGGTGATTCCCCATTCTCATTTTTACTGGGCCAGTCATTCATCTTGTGGGGCCCCTTCATCATCCCTCCGTCCATCTGGGACAGCCATAAAGTCTTGTCCAACTTCACTGTATTGACGGCTAGTTCCTTGACTAAGGGTGGTGGATTAGTACTTGCATACAACCACAGTCCACCATTACCATCACCTTACAGGGGGGCCCTTTACAACTGACCCCTATTCTGGCCTTTATGAAAAATGGGGGTTTGACGCCACTCACCACAGCACTCAGGTGCCCTTCAGGGTTAGCCCACCCTCGGGTGCTTAGTAGGGTAGGCTGGATCCATTTCCTGCCAGCTCGACGTCGGAAGAGGATCCACTGTCCCCTGATTCCCAGGAGGACTCCCCAGCCGCATGCCCAGGAACTAAGGAGTGTGCCGTCACTTTGGCTTTCAGCTTGAAAGGCATCTTGGGTGCAACGGTCTGCTTCCTCTCTCGCTTCTTGACTGCCTCCTCAGTGGGGCTGCTCCTTGGTTGTTTCTCTGGACACTCTGCTATGCAGTGCCCCCCCTTCCCGCAGTGCAGACACAAACCCTTTTGTAGTTGTCATTCCTTCTCCATCTCTACTGCCGTCCCACTCGCTGGTCACGCTGCCTTGGTCTTCTTTCCTGGTGCTCCGCTGGGTTTCCCGGTCAGGCCCTGACATTGCCTCACCAGCTTCACACTTAGCCTCAGGGTCTCCACCTCCCCCGCTAGGTGAACCCATCCCAGTAGGGTTTCTGGGTTCCCTTGGACTAAGGCCCATTCTAGGATGTCAGCGTTGAGCCCATCCTGGAAATACTGCACCTTGGTGCCTTCGGTCCAGTTAGGGATCTGGCTGGCCAGGCGGCGAAACTGTGTAGTATATTCAGTCACAGACCTCAAGCCCTGGTGTAGATGCTGTAGCTCTGTGCATGCGTGCCTCCTCCTCAATGGGTCTTCAAATTGAGCTCAGAGTGCCATCATGAAGTCATGGAAACTCCCTAGTTCTGGAGCGCCCATGTCATAGAGCCTCACCAGCCATTGTGCTGCCTATCCTTCCAACTGGTTGGAAATGTACTGCACCTTTTCTGCCCCCGTCTGGAACTCTTCCTCCCAGTGAGACATGAATCCCATCACCTGGGTTAGGAATAATGGCAGCTTTGTGGCATCCTGATCAAACGTGGCCTTCAGGTCACGGTGCTTGAGGCCACGCGGCCATGCCTGCAGCTCAACCAGGCCAGCACCCGCTGGGGGTGCCGGGCCTCCAGAAACCAGTGGTGCTGGGGCTCCTCCTGGAGGGGCTGGGACTGTCAGGGGATGATAGAACAATCAATCCCCAGGTGAAGCCAAAAACTGTCTCAGCAGACTTGGTAGCAACCCTTTCCCAAGAATACTCACACACAGAGTGTTTGGTGTCCAGAAAACAGGAGGTGCTTTTAATCTTCAGTAGTTTCAATATGTACAAGCAAAGTGCTACGCCAGGCATCTCAGGATCATAGGAAGAGAATGATCTCTGTTCTGTCTTGCTTTTATACACAACAGTACAGCATTGGCTTACCCAAGCACATGGTTGCATTGCATCAGATTTCTACCTTCATGGCTTTGTACTGTAGTAACCCTCTTCTGCTGCATCCTTCTCATGCAGCTGTAGCATGATTAGCATGACTGGCAGTTCATGGAGTCATGGAGTCAGTCATCATGACTCAGCATGATTTCTGCAGTTGTTTGGCCATTTTCAAACTTAGGGTTCAGTAACCAATTCCTGACAGGGACCCCTCGCCCCGGTACTGGCCTGAGCAGCCCCCCGCCCACCTGGGGCCCTGGCAGCTGGGAGTTTGGGGGAACTGGTTGCTGGTCCGGTGGTACTGGTTGCTGGGGCAGCTGCAGTAGGATTTCTACAAGGCTGGTTTGCATCAGCTCCATCTGCTGCTTCAGCTGTTGTACCTCTCTCCAGCTCTGGGTGGAGCTGGTTCACCAGTGTCACCAGTTCATGAACGCCACCAGTCAAGGGTATATCCCACCTCAGTGATCTATGATCTTCTTGGCTTCACTTGTCTGTCCAGAGCCAGCTGACTCCCATGGCCGCACCTGCCCCACGCACAGGTGTCTCAGAGAAGGGAAGGCTGTTCACTCCCAGGACCTGCCTGGCTCCCAACTCCAGCAGGTCAGGTGGGGGAACCGATCTTCTGGCCCTCTGTCATTCCCGATGTAGCTCTCCTGCTACCAAGTCTGTACCAGCATCTGGCAAGCCAGCTCCCCCTGGTCACCGGCCATGGCCAGGTCTTCCTCCATCTGCGTTCCAGCCTCCATATCCTCAGACATCTCATCTTTAGCACATGGATAGAATTCAGATAATTTGGAGAACTTGCTTACTGTGATGAACCAGGTCATGCACACACATTAACTCAACACGCATGTAAGGTTAAAATGGTTTATTGAGCAAGGATATGCATATGGTATCACCTCAAAGCCAGCTCTTGCCAGCCTAGTACTAAACAGTAGATAAAAGCAACATCTTAGTTTTCGATATCTCCTCCCACCCCTGGGAAAGTGAGTAGGAGGAAAAGGGAGGGGGCACCAACCCAGGTGGTTGTCCTTGAAGGCTGGGCAGAAGATTCTCTTTCCCAGCCTTTAAGACTGGCTGGGTGGCATCCAGCACTGAGGGGCCTGAAAGGGGGGGAAGCACCAGGCCTCTAGAGGAAACCAAACTCATGTCGAGGCCTAGCCAGGATTCTAGGAGACTTGACTCCAAAACCCAGAATCCAGGGGAGGGCACGTCACCCTATGATGGTGACTTAGGGAGCTTGGAGAAGAGAAGGTTAAGAGATAGCATGACATCCATGTTTAAAGATATGGAAGGATGTTTTCTGCTGCTCCAAAGATTAGGGGCTCAACTAGATGGGAGAATTAATAGCAAAAAATAGTGCCTTACCTCCCTATCGCTACAGTGTTTATTTGTGCCCACAACTTATTCACAAGATTAGCTGGAAAATTAGCTGAGTTTACAGTTCACACGGAGCATGCCCCCCAACAAAAGATGTGTCTGTGAGTGAATTGCCTGCCGAAAACCTCCCTCCTTCCCCCCCTTTCCTCCTTATATTACAGATGCAGAAGAGTGATTTTCCTCTAAAAAAAACTTTGGGTTTGCTCTGCCACTTGAATGATTGTGCACACCATCATTCACCCAGAAAAAAAAAAACAATGGCAGCTCTGGCCATTTCCTCCCTTGCAAGCCTGTCCCTGCCAAGGTCCGACCAATCATGTTTGAGTTCTTTGATGTGCCCCTATTCGAATTGATTGTTCAGACATGCAGTTATGCACATTTTCACACAATTTTTAAAAAAGATTGTGAGAGAGGTTCAGGTTGGAGCGGGCAAAAGAAGGATCTTTTCTTGTGAGTGGCAGTTGGGGGATTAAAATCCTTCTGCCCTGACTAATGAGGCTCCCAGGACTTAGGGAACCCTGAAGATTCCAGCAGAGGCTGGAAAAAACACAGTGCTTTAAATATATTCTGGCCAAGGAGTGCTTGGCAAGAAGCACTGGGCAGGTAGTTGGAAGAGTGTGTGAATGAGGTGACAATCTCACTCACACAGTTGCAAACAGCCACTGAATCTCTTGAGGAACAGGAAGATTGGAAAAACAAAAGTTACAATCCAAAGCTCAAGTTATCTCTCCTTGTAAAGCAATATAATTGCCTTTTGAAATACAGCAAACTTTCTAAGTAGTTTGGAGTGGCATTAATGACTAGGAAAAACTTCAGACCTGAGTTGGGGGAGAAGGAGCAGAACTGGATTGCTTAAAGGACTGAAGGTGATGGGATTTTCTTTTCCTCAATCAAAAATCCCACTCTTTACTGTTATGGAATACTAGGGTCTTTATATTATTTTTTTATTTGTTGGGTTTTTTTTTTTAACTTTTTCAAACTAAAGAACTTTTTGCTTTTTTTGAAGTCTTTATAGCTCTTCCTTTTCAGATTTTCTTTTTTTATATTTACTGCTGACTCTTATTGAGTGCAGGAAGGGAGGGGGGAGCTAAAAGGAACAAAAGAACAAAAGGAGCTATAAAGTTACAAGGTTAATATAGCTCTCACCCACATAAAGGACTTTGTTAACTGGGCCTGTTTATTTATTCATGTCTATTGCCTTGCCCAAAAATCCCAGGTTGGCTTTCTCCTCAAGAGGCATTTTGCAAAAAAGAATTGAGGATGGATAATTGGCTAACTTATAGAGATTTATTACCTCTCCATTGACGCCCCCTTGTCGTGGGAGAGAGGCTTGCATACCCTAATGATGTTTTGAGCTCTGCTGGCGGTGGCATAATAGCCACTGGTAGGGTCTCCCATGCCAGACAGATCAAAACCGAAGGGTCTGACAAAGAGCGTCAAAGGGCAGGATGGACTCTCTAGCCTTATGGCAACCATCCTAGGAGAAGGAAAACTCAATCCCAAACCCGGGCAGACAGTGCTCGTCCAACCCTGTAAGGTCAACCATCTAAGAGAAGGAAACTCTAATCAAACCTACGACCCGAGGACCTCGCTGCTACCATCCATGCTTGCAAGGCCAGCAGATGAACCTTTGGTTTAAAGGGTGAGGCCAGTTCTGTGCACGCTGCGCTCCACCAGAAAAATCCATTGCACAGGCTCGAAGGACAAATCCAATTCCAAAAAAAAAAGCCCTGTAGCGATAGGCGAGGGATGAAACGGCAGGTGTAAAGATGCACTGGAAGCCGCAGACCCAATCCTGCATGCAGGTGGTTCAGGACATTGGTCACTCGAGGCTGACCCAGGAGATGACAGTCTTGTTCAGCAGCATCCTGAACGACCAAGCAGCCTTTTTTAAGGAGAGCACTGCTTGCTCCATATGGAGAGGGGCCTAAAAAAGGTGGCCTAATGAAAGCTCATCCCCAACTACCTGGTTGGCTAGCCGTGGCCAACAGGAATCTTCTGATGCAGTCAAACCAAGGCAAAGAAACAAATGCGCACACCGGCCTCCAAAGGTGTAAATAAACTGACGCTTGCATGCTGGAACATCAGAACCATGCGAGACTCTGCAGATAGTGGACGGCCTGAGTGTCATTCTGTTCTAATAGCCCATGAACTATCACGACTTGATATTGACATCGCTGCTCTTAGTGAAGTTCGTCTCCATGAGGAAGGCAGCCTTAAAGAACACGGCGCCGGCTGCACACTTTACTGGTCTGGCAAACCCAAAACCGAAAAACCTCTTTCAGGAGTAGGCTTCATGATTAAAAACTCCATTGCCTCAAAACTCGAAACCTTGCCAACAGGACACTCTGATCGCATTATTTCCTTACGCCTCCCACATGTTGTTCTCTTTAGTATATATGCCCCAACTATGCAAGCCAACCCTGTAGAGAAAGACAAATTCTACACAGACCTACGCCAACTCATACAAAAAGTCCCTGTAGAAGATAAAATTGTTATCCTTGGTGACTTCAATGCCAGAGTAGGAAAGAACTCCAAAGCCTGGAAAGGTGTCTTAGGCAAACATGGTGTTGGAAATTGCAATAATAACAAACGCCTCTTGCTAGAATTCTGTGCAGAACAACAGCTGACCATTACAAACACAATCTTTCAGCAGAAAGATAGCTTGAAGACAACCTAGATGTATCCCTGATCCAAACATTGGCACCTCATTGACTATGTTCTAGTCTGTCAGAGAAACATTTGCGATGTCCATCATACTCGAGTGATGCCCAGTGCAGAATGCCAGACAGATCATTGCCTCATAAGATGTAAACTAAACCTTCATCTTAAGTTCAAACCTAAGAGAGGTGGCATCCTAAAGAAGAGACTCCAAGTCAGCAATCTTCAAGAAGCTACCACGAGAGACAAATTCCAGGCAAACCTGCAAACAAAACTTGAAGACCATCATATAGATCCTTCTCCTGCAGCGCTCTGGCAACATATCAAAAACAGTACCCTCCAGTCTGCAGAAGAATTCCATTGGGTTGTCCCACAAGAAAAATCAAGACTGGTTTGATGAAAACAACCAAGAGATCCAGGAGCTGTTGGCAAAGAAGAGAACTGCTCACCAGGCATACCTCGCCCAGCCAAGTTGCCATGTAAGAAAAGCAGCTTTCCATCTCACATGTAGTAAACTTCAACAAAAACTCCGAGACATGCAGAACAAGTGGTGGATCAATATAGCAGAAAAGACACAACAGTGTGCAGATCTGGGTGATTCTAGAGGATTTTATGAAGCTCTTAAGGCAGTGTTTGGACCTACTTATCAGGTCCAAAGCTCCTTATACAGTACAGATGGTCAAACATTAACTACTGATACAGCCTCCATCCTGAATCAATGGGCTGAACACTTTCAAAGTCTCTTTAGTGCCAATCGAGTAGTCCAAGGCTCAGCTATCCAACATATGATACAAAAACCGATGAAAAATGAATTGGACATAGCTCCCACTTTGGAAGAGACCCTTAAGGCCATACAGCAGATGAAAAACGGCAAGGCAGCTGGGATTGATGGAATCTCACCTGAAGTTTGGAAACACGGAGGTCATGTACTCCATGATAAATTCCATGAACTCCTTGTGAATTGCTGGGAAAAGGGGGAACTGCCATCAGATCTCCGAGATGCAGTCATCATCACCCTGTACAAGAAAAAAGGAGCAAAATCCGATTGCTCAAACTATCGAGGCATAACACTGCTCTCTATTGCTGGAAAAATCCTTGCAAGGATACTTCTGAACAGATTAGTTCCTGCTATTGCAGAAGAACTTCTTCCTGAAAGCCAATGTGGCTTCAGAGCCAATAGGAGTACTACAGATATAGTATTTGCCCTTAGACAACTGCAAGAGAAATGTAGAGTGCAGAACAAGGGTCTCTATGTAACATTTGTTGACCTCACCAAAGCCTTTGACACCGTGAGTAGGAAAGGTCTGTGGCAGATCCTGGAAAGACTAGGATGTCCCCCCAAATTCCTTAAAATGATTATCTCGCTACATGAGGGCCAGCGTGGTCAAGTCAGATATGGCGATGCTCTTTCAGAGCCCTTTCTAATAACTAATGGAGTGAAGCAAGGTTGTGTTCTTGTGCCAAATTTATTTACAATCCTCTTCAGCATGATGCTCCAAAGGGCTACGGCAGAGCTCGAAGAAGATGACGGCATCTATATACGTTACTGTACTGATGGCAGCTTGTTTAACTTAAGCCATCTGAGGGCTCGCACTAATACTCTAAACTATCTAGTCCGTGAGCTGCTCTTCGGTGATGATGATGCCCTTGTTGTCCACACAGAAGCAGCTCTGCAGCGCCTAACATCCTGCTTTGCAACAGCTGCAGAGCTGTTTGGGCTGGAAGTCAACCTGAAGAAAACGGAAGTTCTTTACCAGCCTGCACCACAGGACGAACACCACAATCCCCACATTGCTGTCAGCAGCTCTGTGCTTAAGTCCGTTCAGCAGTTCCCCTACCTGGGAAGCATCATCTCCTCAGATGCCAAGATGGACAAAGATCACAGATTAGCAAAGGCACATAGCACATTTGGAAGACTTTACAAAAGAGTCTGGAGTAATAAAAACCTGAGGCGAAACACAAAAATCAGTGTGTATAGAGCAATTGTACTGTCTATTCTCCTTTATGGATCTGAAACATGGGTCACCTATCACCACCACTTACGACTCCGCAAAAGCTTTCATCAGCGCTCTATACGCACAATCCTAAATATACACTGGACTGACTATGTGACGAATGTTGCTGTCCTTGAGCAAGCAGGGATCACCAGCATTGAGGCCATGATATTGAGAACACAGCTGTGCTGGGCAGGGCATGTTTCTAGGATGGAGGACCATTGCCTCCCAAAAAGAGTACTCTACGGTGAACTCGCCATGGGTCAGCGTAAGAGGGGTGCTCCAAAAAAGCGATACAAGGACTCCCTGAAACAACATCTCTGGCTCAGCCAAATTGATCACCAACAGTGGTCCGCCCTGGTCTCACATCAGGAAGCATGGAGACGCACTATCCACAATGCTGCAGCCTTATTTTAGAACTCACGCCGAACAAGTCTTGAAGAGAAATGACAACACAGAAAGAATCACAACCCGGAAACATCACCCAAGGAAACCTTTTGCTGTGCTTTCTGCAACTGGACTTGTCTATCTCGGATTGGCCTTTTTATTCATCAGCGCGCTTGCAGAAAACGCGGGATGAGTCCTTCCTGAATCTTCATTCGTGAAGAAAAGCCAGAGAGGGGGGGGGGTTATTAGTAAGAGATGTAAAGAGATGGAAAATTAAAGAGACCCAAGAACTAAAGAGAGAAGGATTTGACTTACTGTGGTTATTATACTATCAAATAAGAGAAAGGGCAAGGGAAGATTTGAGGAAATGGCAATATAAGGGAAGTAAATCATATTTTAAAAAATTACTAGAAGAGGGCAAAAAACATCTAATAAGTAAGATATATTAAGTAGTATTAACATTTGAAACAGAGGAAAAACAAGTAAAATAATACATGATTAGTTGGGCAAAGTATGTGAGAGTTACATGGAACAATGGGAAGAGATAGGGGTAAAGGGGATAAAATTTACAGTACTTGTTCATATGTACTAAAGGAAAATTGGTACAAAGTAATGATGAAGTGGTATATTACTCTGGAAATAATTGCAAAAATGTATAAAGGAACAAATATTTTATGTTGGAAATGTGGAAAGCAAATTGGAACATATTTTCATATGTGGTGGTGGTGTAAAAAAGTTAATAGGTTTTGGTTTAAGGTAAATAAGTGGATTTGTACAATTCTGAAAATTAAATTGATGTTAAGGCCAGAATTATTCTTGTTAAATATGATAAACAAAGAAGACAAACAAGAGATTTTTTTGTAAATTAATTTGGTACATGTTAATAGCAGCAAGAATAATTTTTGTGAGAAAACGGAAATCAAAGAAATTACCAAGTTATAAGTACTAGATGGAGAAGTTGATGGAAATTGGCACAATGGAAAAATTAACGAATATGATTAAAGGGAAATTGCTAGATAATTTTTTACTTATCTGGAAACCTGTTATTGACTTTATAAAAGAACAAAGAGGGGAGGTTAGTATTTTGGGGTTTGAAAGATGATTATTAAAACCACAATAAAATATGTTTGGAATAGAAGGGATGTGGAATGTATAATTTGGTAAAGAGAAAATTAGTAAAAAAAAAATGGGGTGTAACATTTAATTGAAGAATAGGGTATATATTATAGTTGTAAAGTAAGTATTTGAGAATAGAAAATTAGAACAAATATTGTTTTTATTTTTTATGAAGAGAGGGCATTTAAATCTAGATTATAATACTTTCAGGTAGAGGTCAAAAGTCTTTTTAAAAGGTTTTTCCTTGGGTTTTTTCCGGGCTGTGAGGCTGTGTTCTGTAATAGTTTCTTTCTGATGTTTCGCCTGCATCTGTGGCTGGCATCTTCAGAGAATGGTTGGGTAGGAGTGTGTTTGGAGTTTATATGCTGTGAACCCATGTTGGGGAGGATATGTAAATTTGTGCAATTGAATAGTTAGTTTCTGGGTATAGAAATGCAAGGAGGATTAGTGTCTGTTTGGCTAATGGTTGGTTGATGGCCCATTATCTGCTGGAAATCCTCCTATCCCTGGTTAGAATTCCTTTGTAAGTATTGAGTTTTGATTCTATTGTTTTTCAAAACTGGGAGCCAGATTTTGTTTACTTTTAGGTTTCTTCTTTCCTGTTGAAGTTATCCAGGTGTTTGTGGATTTCAACAGCTTCTCTGTGCATTCTGACATGATAGTTGTTGGCCTGGTCCAGAATTTCTGTGTTTTTAAATAGTATTTTGTGTCCAGGTGGTTTATCACATGTTTTGCTACTGCTGATTTTTCTGGCTGGCCCAGACTGCAGGGTTTTTTAAAGTGGAGTGGGGAAAGGGGGAGAAATGAGGGGAGGGGAGGGTGGAGGGGTAAATGTATTGTGAAATGTGTTATGTATTAGGTATAGCAATAAGTTATGTACATTCTATGTTAGAGGTAATTATGTGGTCTTATTTTTATGAATGATTAAATAAAAAAATATAAAGAAGATCGCGAGAAACAGCAAATGCTATTATCACAAACTATTTGGAGTTTTCAGCCCCCCTCCTTCCCAATATGGTGAACCCCGGCAGGAGCTCATCTGAACAAAAGGTATTCTGCCCGCAGTCTTTGTGGAAGATATATATATATATATATATATAGTCATCTAAACAACTCCTAGGACATGGAGCAATGTATTCAAACTACAGGAAAAGAGATTCCACCTAAACATTATGAAGAACTTCCTGACAGTAAGAGCTGTTCAATAATGGGATACGCTGCTTCAGAGTATGGAGGAGTCTCCCTCTTGGAGGTTTTTAAACAGAGGCTGGATGGCCATCTGTCAGGAGTACTTCGTGTATTCCTGTGTGACAGGGGGATGGACTTTTAAAAACTTTAAAAATATATATGAGTTTATTAATACGATATATTACCTTGTAATTCATTACCTATCACAAAGCTATACACAATTATTTACTGATCTCCCATATACATACATATTATTTCCTTAATATACTTAACCCCTCCCCCCCACCCCACCCATTCCCGGAATGGTATACCTTCAAACTGCCTTTTTCTCTCATGTGGAAATTCTTTTTAACTGTTTCCTAAACATTCTCAAACCCCTTCCTCCCTTCAACAAACTCAATCATTATTCTCCAGTTGCTAAGCCAAAATACTAGAATTGGGCAGTAAAAATGAAATGCATAGATATAGGATGGGCAGTGTGATGCAGCAGCTAAAAAAGCCAATGTGATTCTAGGCTGCATTAATAGGTGTATAGTGTCTAGATCAAGGGAATTAATAGTGCCACTGTATTCTGCTTTTGTCAGACCTCATCTGGAAGACTGTGTCCAGTTCTGGGCACCACAATTCAGGAAGGATATGGATAAGCTGGAACGTGTCCGGAGGAGAGCGACCAAAATGGTGGGAGGTCTGGAAGCCATGCCCTATGAGGAGTGGCTTAGGGAGCTGGGCATGTTTAGTCTGGAGAAGAGAAGGTTGAGAGGGGACATGATAGCCATGTTTAAATATTTGAAGGGATGTCATACTGAGGATGGGGCAAGCTTGTTTTCGGATGCTCCAGAGACTAGGACATGGAGCAATGGGTTCAAACTATAGGGAAAGAGATTCCACCTAAAGATTAGGAAGAACTTCCTGACAGTACGAGCTGTTCAGAAGTGGAATGCACTGACTTGGAGTGGTGGAGTCTCCTTCTTTGGAGGTTTTTAAACAGAGGCTGGATGGCCATTTGTCGGGAATGATTTGTGTATTCCTGCGGGGCAGGGGGTTGGATTGGATGGACCTTGAGGTCTCTTCCAACTCTATGATTCTATGATTCCTTTTTTCCATTATAAAATCAAACATCATATATTCTATTATATATTGCTTCCATCTATCATAATTCCACTTTTCTTTATCTTTCCAGCCATATGGAATCACTGCCTTTGCCGCTATAGTTAATTCTTTAGCTGAGTATTTCTCCTCCTTCTGAAGTCCTATAATCCTAACATTGCTAGTAATACTGCTTTATTTATTTAACTGAATTTTCCTCCAATTATTTTACTCATTTCTTGTTCTAATTCATTCCAAAAATTTTGTACTTCACAACACTCCCTCCACATATGAATGTATTTTCCTTTGCTTCCATACCCATGCCAACAAGCAGGTGAAACATTTTTATTAATATATGCTAACTGCTGTGGTGTTCTATACCGACAGGGGGTTGAACTGGATGGCCTTTGTGATCTCATCAACTCTATATCTCTGTATGATCTCACCAAGACCCATTATGAAGAGGATGCAGCTGAAAAGATAATTAGGTCACAAACTCACCAGAGCCTGAAAAAGTTACTTTTTGGACTACACCTCACTGAATCCCTCAGCCAGCTGGGGGATTCTAGGGGCTTGCTTAAATGGTGAAAAAAAAAAAACCATGAAGAATTCGCCAAGATTCCTAATTGTTTACATCCATTGCGGCACAAAGTCGCCTCTTTCAGAAGGAGGGGGGCTCAAAAACCCATTAGTAACACAATAAAGGATTTCGGGACTTTTCCCGACTTTTTTGAAAAGTAGCGCTTTTTCAATAGTCTGAACAAACATCACACTACGTGCTGTGTGAATTACCAGCAATCTTTTGGATAAATTCACAGCAGAGCTTTGCCATGATTTGTTGAACTCATCAGGGAGGGGTTTGGACAAGGAGGGGACGGAGGAAAGATGTTTCCAGCCACGAAAGACTGTGTGCTAGCCTCCCATCGTGTGTGTCTTTCTCTCCCTCCCGCCTTGCTACTTTCAGTCTCCGTGTGTGTGAATGATCTAATCTCCCCTCCTGCGCCGTGCTTAGCCACGAAAAAGAAGTCTTTCCTTCTCTCCCTCCCACCTTTCTCAGTGTGTGTGAATTATCCCCTCCTGCGAACAACTCAGCCCTTTTCCCTGTCTTTTGCTTAGCTATGAAAAAGACGTCTTTCCTTCTTTCCCGAGATCAGAAGAGATTATGAGGCCCTGGGGAGGAAGCTGAAAGAAATGGACGCACAGGTGGTCATCTCGTCTCTTCTGCCAGTTGAAGGGCATGGTCCAAGAAGGGAGAGGAAAATAGCTGACGTAAACAACTGGCTCCGTAGATGGTGTCACCAAGAACAAATTGGAATCTTGGATCATGGACTGCACTTCCATGAGGGGGGACTTCTGGCAAGAGATGGGGTGCATCTTACAACAGTTGGAAGAAACATTTTTGCCAACAGTCTCAAGAATTTGATCAGGAGGGCTTTAAACTGAGTCAAATGGGGGAGGGAGACAGTATTCTGGAAGGCAACAGGGCTGGAGAAAATAGTCAAACTGTCATAGAGGGAACAAGGCAAACAGTGCAAGGACCCAACAGTGGGAGGCAAAAAAACTTGCACAGGAAGCAAGTAAAGGGAACACATGGTCTCAGATGTCTCTACACTAATGCACAGAGCATGGGAAATAAGCAAGATGAACTTGAACTCCTCGCACTACAAAACAAATATGATATAATAGGCATTACTGAAACCTGGTGGGACGAGTCTCATGATTGGAATGTAGGAATAGAGGGGTATAACCTTTATAGGAGAAACAGGCCAAACAGGAAAGGAGGAGGAATAGCATTATATGTCAGGGATATTTACACCAGTGAAGTGATCCACGACATCAATACTGGAAGCCAGGTGGAGAGCATCTGGATAAAAATTAAAGGGGAGGAAAACAACAGGGATGTTATTGTGGGACTCTACTACAGACCCCCAAATCAGACGGAGGAATTGGATGTTGCCTTTCTAGAACAGATGAACACACATGCAGAAAAGAGAGATGTAGTAATGATGGGGGACTTCAACTATCCTGATATTTGCTGGAAATCTAACTCAGCCAAAACTACAAGGTCTAGCAAATTCCTTACATGCCTGGAAGACAATTTCATGGTCCAAAAGGTGGAAGAGGCAACAAGGGGGTCAGCTATTTTAGATCTGATCCTAACCAACAGAGATGACCTGGTTAATGGGGTGCAAGTGATGGGATCCTTAGGTGAGAGTGATCATGTTCTCCTGCAGTTTGTTATACAATGGAAAGGAGAAGCCAATAAACTCAGGGAAATACTGGGGGTGATCCCATGGTCAGGAATACTAAAAGAGAAGAGACCTCAAGACGGATGGGACTTTCTCAAAAAGGAGATACTGAAGGCACAATTTCAAACAATACCATTGAGGAAGAAAAATGGGAGGTGTCTCAAGAAACCAGGATGGATGACTAAAGAACTTTCAATGGAGCTAAGTTTTAAACGGAACATGTATAGGAAATGGAAAGGGGGGGAAATCACCAAAGAAGAATTCAAACAGATAGCGAACACGTGTAGGAGTAAAGTCAGAAAAGCTAAAGCGTAGAATGAGCTCAGGCTTGCTAGGGAGGTTAAGAACAATAAAAAGGGTTTTTTGGGGTATGTCCGCAGCAAAAGGAGGAAGAAGGAAATGATAGGGCCGCTATGTGGAGAAGATGGCAAAATGCTAACAGGGGACAGAGAAAAGGCAGAATTACTCAACACCTTCTTTGCCTCAGTGTTTTCAGAAAAGGAAAAAAGAGGACCAACCTGAGGAGAATGGAACACAGGACACAATAGGGGAAATCCAGCTCAAAATAAGTAAAGAGGTAGTACAGGAATACCTTCTTAATCTAAATGAATTTAAATCTCCAGGACCAGATGAACTACATCCAAGAGTATTAAAAGAGCTGGCAAATATAATCTCAGAGCCATTGGCAATAATATTTGAGAACTCCTGGAGAACAGGAGAAGTCCCAGCAGACTGGAACAAACGTAGTTCCCATCTTCAAAAAGTGAAAAAAGAGGATCCCAACAATTATCGTCCAGTTAGTCTGACATCAATACCAAGGAAGATTCTAGAGCAGATCATTAAACAGAGAGTCTGTGAGCATTTAGAAGGCAATGCCATAATCACAAAAAGTCAACATGGGTTTCAGAGAAACAAGTCATGCCAGACTAATCTGATCTCTTTTTTTGATAAAATGACCAGCTTGGTAGATGAAGGGAACACTGTGGATATTGTATACCTTGATTTCAGTAAGGCCTTTGACAAGGTTCCCCATGACATTCTTGCAAACAAGCTTGTAAAATGTGGGCTAGACAAGTTAACTGTTCAATGGATTTGTAATTGGTTGACCGGCTGAACCCAAAGGGTGCTCAGCAGTGGCTCCTTTTCATCTTGGAAAGATGTGACCAGTGGGGTGCCACAGGTTTCTTTCCTGGGCCCAGTGCTATTCAACATCTTTATCAATGACTTGGATGAGGGAATTAGGGGCATACTTATTAAATTTGCAGATGACACCAAATTGGGAGGAGTAGCTAATACCCTAGATTCAGAATGACCTGGATAGACTGGAGAGCTGGGCCAAAGCTAACAAAATGAAATTCAATACGGAGAAATGTAAAGTACTGCATTTAGGGCAGAAAAATGAAATGCATAAATATAGGATGGGAGAGACCTGGCTGAATGAGACTATGTGCGAAAGGGATCTAGGAGTCCTAGTAGACCACAAGTTGAACATGAGCCAACAGTGTGATGCGGCAGCTAAAAAGGCCAATGTGATTTTGGGCTGTATCAATAGAAGTATAGTGTCTAGATCAAGGGAAGTAATAGTGCCACTCTATTCTGCCTTGGTCAGACCTCACTTAGAATACTGTGTCCAGTTCTGGGCACCACAATTCAGAAAGGATATTGACAAATTGGAGCGTGTCCAGAGAAGGGCAACTAAAATGGTGAAAGGTCTGGAAACCATGCCTTATGAGGAGAGACTTAGGGAGCTGGGTATGTTTAGCCTGGAAAAAAGACGGTTAATAGGCGATATGATAGCCGTGTTTAAGTATTTGAAGGGATGTCACGCTGAGGATGGAGCAAGCTTGTTTTCTGCTGCTCCAGAGACTGGAACACGGAGCAATGGGTTCAAGCTACAGGAACAGAGATTCCACCTCAACATGAGGAGGAACTTTTTGACAGTAAGAGCTGTTCGGCAGTGGAACACACTCCCTCGGAGCGTGGTGGGGTCTCCTTCCTTGGAGATCTTTAAACAGAGGCTGGATGGCCATCTGTCGGGGATGCTTTGATCAAGATTTCCTGTGTGGCAAGGGGGTTGGACTGGATGGCCCTCGTGGTCTCTTCCAACTCTGCAATTCTATGATTCTATGATTCTATGATTCCCTCCCTCCATGCTATCTTGTACCCCGCTGCTACGATCTGAAGAATTAAGCAAGCCTTTTCCAGTCTCTCTTGTGTGTGTGTGTGAATGTTCATCTCAGGCATTCCTGTGGTAATCAGAGGATGTGCTGGGGAGGCCACGCCCCTGTCTCAGTCTGCTGTGTAAATATCAAAGCGAAACACAGCTGAAAACAAAAGCGATAGATCAATTAAGCCTTATGTCATCTGAACAATGCACTACAGCTGCGAAACGGCGATAAAGCGCAAATTACCGCAATAAAAACTGTCGTTTAACTGAAGCCTAGGAGTTTTCCAAGCTCTGCCCATGTACACACTCTGTAGAGTTTATAGCCCAGTGAAAGAACACTTGCTTTACATGCAGGTTCAGTCCCTAGGATCTCTAGTTAGAAGATGATAGCAAAGACCTCTGTTTGCCTAAGGCCCCTGAAAATTAGGGTTCCTTTTTTAATATATACCATCCTTGATTAGCTAACACACATTGGAAACTGCTTAATGCAGTGTAGATGTGTAAATTGCTATTGCTTTACAATTTGTAAGCCGCTCTGATAGCCTTTGTGGCTGAAGAGCGGGGTATAAAAACCTAAATAAATAAATAAAAATAGAATTGATCTATTACTCCAAAGAGCAAAGCAAGAAAGATCTTTGAACCAGCAGCACACCCAAAAGTAAAGAGCATTTAAAATGTATTGAAATTACAGAGAGGATGATGAAAAGCAGTATATGATTATAAAATAGTGAGTAATATAAAATATGAAGTAGCAGTAATGATATGGTTACAGCATAGCAATTTAAGCCACTACCACATGGCTAAGAGAAAATAAGATAATATATAGCACTGACTAAAGCAAGCATATAAAACTGAAAACCAAAAGTAACTTCAAGTGTAAATTATATATCTATGCACACACATACATACCTGACTGTAGTGTCTCTTGATGGAATCCCGCTGCAAAGATGGAACAATTAAGAAAGAGGAATCCACATGAGGATATAAGAAAATATATGAACAGAAAAGAAAACCCCAAGAGAAAGTTCAGGAGCCAGCTTTAGCCCAAAATACAACTGAAGTTAGAGTTGTCCCCCACCCTTTCTCTTAAGAGAACCCTGAAAATCCCAAATCCCAGTGGAAACAAGGAAAAAAAAAAAAGATGGAGTGGAGAGAGGAGCAAGGGGTGAAGTGTGAAGAAGACTCCCTCCCGCCTTCAGCTGTTCCCAACTTTTATAACCCCAACTTTTCATGGAACCTTCCTCTGTACTCTTCTTGGTTCTTTTCCTAACTATCTCATTAAATCTGCCTAAATGTATCGTTGGATCAAAAGTTTAATTATTTCCTTGATTCCCCAAATTCATTTCTTAAATCTTCTTTTTAAGACAGTCAAAAAGTCATAAACTTCTGTATCCAAAATTCATCCTTGCTAATATGCAGATAAACACCTGATTTGGGATCATAAATTTGTCCTCATTAATTTGAGAATTTGGTCATTTAAGAGGTATGAGAATAATAACATAATAATAATAAAATTTTATTTCTATCCCGCCCCTCTGCAACGCAATCGGGGCGGCTTACAATATAAAACCTCCATAGTCCCAGTACCCTAGCCCACCCCCCTTAAAATAATATTAAACTATAAAAGATTAAAAACATACAGTAAATTAGAAAAATATTAAAACATACAATAGTTTTAAAAAAATATATTTTAAAAAAAATAACCCTTATCGATGCCAGATAGTGGCACAACCAAAATAATTCACAATGATTACAACAACAATAATCACCACCGACAACAACTATTTTAGCCCCTTAAGTTTGCCAAGATTGTAATAATAGTATGAAAATTCTATTGTCACTTCTTGTTTGCATCTGTTTTCTTTTTAATGCTTTTTCTGGGCCTAAAATGGCCCAGCGAGGCTCCAAAACATGGTGAAAATTCTCCCAGAGGGCATTTGGGGCAAAATAAATAAATGTTGAAATAGAAACTAACCTTTAGTCCTAGTAATCATTTGTACTGGATTTTGCTCTACTTCCTGGAACAAAATTTTACTGTTAACTACAAAAAGACTGTTCCTGAAGTGGTTCTAGCCTGTACATCACAGTTTGCCAGGAGTCCCTAAAGTTCTGAATCAATGCAGACGTGCATTCAGAAAGGGATGATTTGTAGAGAAAGAGGAGCAGCAGGGGGGTTGAGTGTGAACTCCTATCGTGAGGGAGTATTGGAGACCTCCCTGGGACAAAGGAGAACAAAGGAGGATTCTAGTGGGAAACTCTCCTGAAAGAGTGTCAGGCAACTAGCCGTTGCATGGGATGGACAGCTCAGGTCAGGAGAGGCTTGGAATCCATGGAATAGGTGCATGAGTTGCAGCAGTTGTTGGAGGAACTGTCAGAGATGCCTGTGTCCCTGAAATCTCTTTTGTTGGACTGGAGCAATGGGAACTGGATGGTAAGAGCACCAGTGGGCCAATTGTGAACCAGGCTGTACAGGTGGCTCCAGCACCAGATGGCCATGGGAGCCTGCATCCTGCCATTGAGCCCCTGGCCTATGGAGGATGTTAGTTTGAGGTGAACTTTGATGGCAATGTGGACAAACCACTGTTTTTCCTCAAGCAGGTAGCTACAATCATGGAAGACTGAGAAGTGACTTTCCAGTCTGAAACAGCCAGCATGAGGAGCATTGCCATGCACAGAGTCATCAGTGAACCTTTACAACATGAAGTGTTGTTGGATTTTGAAGCTTCTATGGCTGCTTTGTGGACCCATTTTGAGGATTCATTTCACCAGGAGAAGGTCACGCTGGGTAACTGAGTACTCCAAAGAATTCCGGCTGTTGGTGGCTGTCCATTCCAGGTTGGACAGAGGCCACTAAGACCAGTATTTCTGAGATGGGCTGAGACCAGATCTCTTGAAATGGGTGCAGTCAAGGGACAATCTGGACACCTTTATGGATTGGGTGCTGCTTCCAGGTGAAGGTGAGATGGTAAAGCAAATGGTGAAGTTTGCCAAGCAAAGGCAGGGACTGACTACCAAACCAAGTGGAAAGAAAGAAAGAAAAAAAAACCCTGGCTGAGAGATGGATAATTCCACTCCAGCTGAAAGGGAGTGACACATGCACCTGGGGCTGTGCTTGAGCTGAGGGCAGGAGGGGCATTTGGTGGCAGGGTGTCCCAGGAAAGGGGGAACTATGAAAGTCATAGAGCTGGCAAAACTAATGAGGAAAAGGGGAAAGGAAACCCCAAACAAGATGGCAACTCTATGACTGGGAGCAGGACTCCATGTCAAGGAGCAGGCACAGAGAGATAGTGCAGCAGGCAACTCAGAGAGCAACATAGAACTGCTGGGAAATGGGGAGGACCTGCCCTTAAGTGCAGCAAGGAGCAGATCACAAATTGTTGGCGACTGGAGACTGTGGTGAGTGGTGGAGCGAAATTCTTTTTTGTGTAAATTCAGCTGAGGAGCCTTGATGGGGGTGGCAAGATGGATCTGGTGGCAGTCACAGACTCAGGGTACACTAGTTTCTAATAAACCCAGTAGTAGCCTCAGGTTTGGGACTACAGCATGAGAAATTGAACTGCTCCCTTTCCTTTTTGCAAATGATCAGGAGTGAAATGCAAGTGGGACTGATAAAGTATCAAATCTCCCTGATACTCTTGGGAGTGGGAGGA
This sequence comes from Gambelia wislizenii, assembly GCA_030847615.1. Lineage (NCBI taxonomy): Eukaryota > Metazoa > Chordata > Lepidosauria > Squamata > Crotaphytidae > Gambelia > Gambelia wislizenii. The sequence goes on along the minus strand of JAUMIR010000013.1, from coordinate 11,014,751 downwards.
CATTGGGAAACTACAGTTCGTGCTGGCCAACAACATACAATACCCATTGGTGTTGGGGCTCGATTGGCTCCGACTAAACAACACTGATGTAAGACAGAAACCCAGATATGTAACATTTAATATGTCACAATGTTCCGGGCATGTTCATGGCAAGGATGGTGCCCCAGCCACTGGGAGGGGCCCTGGCATTTCTGACTTGGCAGTGCAAAAAGAACTGATGGGCAGGAGCAGAAGAGAAATGAGACTTGGTCATCCTCATTGAGTATCTGGACTTGAGGGAGGTGTTTGAGGAAAAAGAAAGTGATGAGCTTCTCTCCCATCACAAAACAGACTGTAATAATAATAATAATAATATTTATTTATATCCCACCCCTCTACAAAACGCAATTGTGGCGGCTCACAACAATTAAAATATACACCCAGGACTCTCAATCCCACCCCTCCTTAAAATACAATTAAATAAATCAGGAATTAAAACATACTTTAAAACAAAATACAAAAATTAAAAATAAACAACAGACAGTGGCTGTAGCAAGGTCGGGACAAGCTAGATTTTCTTTTCTTTTTTAATGGCCGGGTATCTATTCAGGAAAGGCCTGCTGGAAGAGATCCATCTTAAGAGCTTTTTAAAAGCTATTTATGTTGGTGATATGACAGATCTCATCTGGCAGGCCGTTCCATAATCTGGGAGCAATAGCTGAAAAGGCTGTGGGCATGTCCTGAGATGCCAAAGTTTTGTCAAGCCAACTCATTTTCAAAGGTTTCTAGCTGAAGAAAGTACAGAAACTGTTGGCACACATGAGGGAGAGAAGCACAAGAGTCAAATGCTTCTTGCTGTCTTTTTCTCCATTTTCAATTGCCTTTGGCTCTCACAGAAAACTACAAAAACTGAAGTAAATCATCCCACTGGGGGAGACAGCCCTGTGTGCATTGTATACCCAGCAATAACTCAAACCTGTAGGAACCCAATGAGCACAGGGTGGCAAGGGATGTAATTCTGTGACAAATGACCTGGTTGCATACCACTTCAAGTCTGACTCTGCCGTGTGGCAAAATATTATTGTGTTGACTAGTGGAGCAGAATGTTTTATGTTGCCCTGAAAGGAACTGACATGGCTGGAGATTTAATCACTTTGGATTCATCTTGGCATGACAGCACTTGTGCATACAAAGGGAGCATTTAATGTTTAATGTGCTGTTCTGACTGTGCAGTGACCTTCTCATTGAATTTGCATGTCAGGGATTTCTGGCACTATGTCACTACAAGCAGCATTGAGAGATGCAATATGTAGCATGGATTTCACTGAGATCCTTATAGCTTGACACCAGAAGGTGAAAAACTAGCAGCTTGGAAAATTTTAATAACGATGCCTCAAACTCTTATTTACACACAGAGCCAGATCAGAACACAGTGTGTACTCTCTACATTCAAATGCTGTGTTCAGAATATGATACCATGTTCATGGTCATAAAAAAATATTTCACCTCATGTTTTTCTGTGAACAATTTTGACATTCAAAAATGCCCCCCTTTTATGATTATTTTTCTCTACCCCTTATTTTGCATATTCATTTGCCTTTGCCTTGTCTTGTCTTCACTTCCTATTACAACCACAAATGTAAGCAAATCTAATTGACTATTTAGCATTGTGACCTTGTAATCTTTTAATATCTGAAAGGATACCATGTAGAAGATGGAGCCAGCTTGTTTTCTGCTGCTCCAGAGACCAGAACACAAATCAGTGGATTCAGATTACAAGAAAAGAGATTCCACCTAAACATTAGGAAGAACTTTTTTTTTTACTGTTAAGAGCTGTTTGACAGTGGAATAGATTGCCTTGAAGGGTGGTGGACTGTCCACTTTTGCAGGTGTTTAAACAGAGATTACATTAATCTCTTCTGTAGCTTGAAGCTTACAGAATCGATTTGAAGCTCTCTCTCCTTCCAAATAAGAAGAGGAAGAGCAGCAGTGCCAGGCCTCAGGGAACATACAGGAAACCTTGGCAGATCCGGCACATGAAGTGGCCTCTGCCAAGACTTGAAGGAGGAGGAGGGTGATGGTGGTAGGGGATTCTCTGCTGTGAGGAACAGAAGCATTAGTCTGCAGGCCTGACAAAATGTCTCGGGAGGTATGCTGTCTACCTGAGGCAAAAATCCAAGATGCAACAGAGGCTGACAAGACTCATCAAGCCCACTGACTGTTATCCCTTGCATTTGGTCCATGTGGGAACCAACGATATTGCAAGGCATAGCCTCCAGAAGATCACAAAGGATTATGAAGCTTTGGGTAGGAAGCTGAAGAACCTGGATGCACAGGTAGTAATTTTGTCTGTCCTTCCAATGGAAGGGGATGGCCCAGGTTCACTTCCTATTACAACAACAAATGTAATGTGTTCAGGGGGGCATTTTTTGAATGTCAAAATTGTTCACAGAAAAACATGAGGTTTTTAAGGTTTAGTTCAGGTGAAATATTTTCTTATGACTATGGGCTGTAACTGAGTTGGCAACAAGGCAAATAGTACAAGAACCCAACAGTGGAAGGAATAAAACCTTTAAACGACAGATAGGGGGAATGACCTGTGCTCGTAGATGTCTCTGTACTAATGCACATAGCATGGGAAATAAACAGGATGAAATTGAACTCTTAGCACAGCAAAACAAATATGATATAATAGGCACCACTGAAACCTGGTGGGATGAGTCTCATGATTGGAAGGTACTAATAGCCTATTTCAGAAAAATAGACCAAACAGGAACGATGGTGGAATAGCATTATATGTTAAGGATGTGTACACCTGTGAACAGATCCATGACTTAGAATCATAGAATCATAGAATTGCAGAGTTGGAAGAGACCACGAGGGCCATCCAGTCCAACTCCCTGCCATGCAGGAAATCTTGATCAAAGCATCCCTGACAGATGGCCATCCAGCCTCTGTTTAAAGACCTCCAAGGAAGGAGACCTCACCACGCTCCGAGGGAGTGTGTTCCACTGCCGAACAGCTCTTACTGTCAAAAGGTTCCTCCTAATGTTGAGGTGGAATCTCTGTTCCTGGAGCTTGCATCCATTGTTCCATGTTCTAGTCTCTGGAGCAGCAGAAAACAAGCCTGCTCCATCCTCAGCGTAACATCCCTTCAAATACTTAAACAGGGCTATCATATCGCCTCCTAACCATCTTTTTTCCAGGCTAAACATACCCAGCTCCCTAAGTCTCTCCTCATAAGGCATGGTTTCCAGACCTTTCACCATTTTAGTTGCCCTTCTCTGGACATGCTCCAATTTGTCAATATCCTTTTTGAATTGTGGTGCCAAGAACTGGACACAGTATTCTAGGTGAGGTCTGACCAAGGCAGAATAGAGTGGCACTATTACTTCCCTTGATCTAGATACCATACTTCTATTGATACAGCCCAAAATCACATTGGCCTTTTTAGCTGCCGCATCACACTGTTGACTCATGTTCAACTTATGGTCTACTAGGACTCCTAGATCCCTTTCACACTCGTTCAGCCAGGTCTCCCCCATCCTATATCTATGCATTTCATTTTTCTGCCCTAAGTGCAGTACTTTACATTTCTCCATGTTGAATTTCATTTTGTTTGCTTTGGCCCAGCTCTCCAGTCTATCCAGGTCATTCTGAATTTTGATCCTGTCCTCTAGGGTATTAGCTACTCCTCCTAATTTGGTGTCTTCTGCAAATTTGATAAGTATGCCCCTAATTCCCTCATCCAAGTCATTGATAAAGATATTGAATAGCACTGGGCCCAGGACAGAACCCTGTGGCACCCCACTGGTCACATCTTTCCAAGATGAAAAGGAGCCACTGCTGAGCACCCTTTGGGTTCGGCCGGTCAACCAATTACAAATCCATTGAACAGTTAACTTGTCTAGCCCACATTTTACAAGCTTCTTTGCAAGACTGTCATGGGGAACCTTGTCAAAGGCCTTACTGAAATCAAGGTATGCAATGTCCACAGCGTTCCCTTCATCTACCAAGCTGGTAACTTTATCAAATCCTTAAATCACTTAAATCCTGTGAGCCAGGTTGAGAGCATCTAAATAAAAATTAAGAGAGAGAGAAACAGCAGGGATATCATTCTGGGGGTCTACTACAGACCTCCAAGCCAAACAGAGGACTTGGATGATGACTTCCTGGAACAGATGACCACACATTCAGAAACAAGAGATGTGGTAATAATGGAGGATTTCAACTATCCTGATATTTGTTGGAAGTCCAACTCTGCCAAGAATATAAGGTCCAACAAATTCCTCACTTGCCTTGCAGACAATTTCGTTGTCTAGAAGGTGGAAGAGGCAACAAGGGGTCAGCTATTTTAGATCTGATCCTAACCAATGGGGATTACCTGGTTAATGGTGTGGAAGTGGCAGGATCCATAGGGGAGAGTGTCCATGTTCTCCTGGAGTTTGTTATACAGAGGAAAGGGGAAGCCAAGCATAGTCAGACATGCATACTACACTTTAAGAAAGCTGATTCAGAAAACTTAAGGAATTACTGGGAGTGATTGCATGGTCAGAAATAATAAAAGATAAAGGAGTTCATGAAAGATGGGAGTTTCTTAAATGTGAGATATTGGGACTTCCAGCATGACAGTGTTTCATTTGGCTGCAAGGAGTTGGTGCTCTTTGAACAGCTGCTTGTCTTGGTTGACCGTACCGAAGAGAGAACAGTAATTCCACCCTGGGAAGGGTGGTGAATGAGAGCCCATTGGGGGGTTGATTCCAGTGCTAGCATCTTCCCCCCTCTTCTTTGGGGAGGTTGAAGGATGCAGGAAGGCTGAAGAGATTGTAGGGCTACATTGCCAAGCCAAGCAATCCACATAGAGCAGTTCTAGCGATGCCAGCACCCTTTTTAAAACAAGCTGATGAAGGAGAAGAAAGATTGCAATATAAAATCCCTGAAGAGAGCTGGGGCCAAATACAGTTCTTGAGGAGATGTTCTAGGCTCAGAGGAGAGTAGGCATCTTATTGAACGAACTGAACTGATAAGAATAGATGACTTCGGAATGGAGGAGTGAATCAGACTGAAAGTAGTGCAGAGAAATCAGAGTGGAGAGCGGAGAGCGGAGAACAGAGAATCAAGGGAGGAGTAGTGAAAGTTTGTTCAGAGAGTGCAGAAGAAAAGACGGAGAAGAAGTGAAAGTGAGCAGTGGAAGCAGTGAAAGCTGACCGGAAGTAGCATTAAGCAAACAAAAGAAGTGGACGATAGAAATTGGAGGTAAAACAACTGCTACACAGTAACAAGTGAATTAGAGAAAGTATCTACAAAATGGATTGCTGGGAGGAACAGACGAGGGGGAAGACCTAAAGATGTGTTAAATTAATGGACAGTACAGCTGAAGTTGAGAGGAGAAACTAATAGAGAGCTGGTAAACTATTAAATAAAACACAAGACTACAAGACTTGAAGACTAGAGCATCTGAATTGGAAGCAGGACGGAATGGAACGGAAGCAGAACAGACTGTGAGAGACTAGTAAAATTGAATTGTGAGATACCAGTAAGAAGTGGAGTAGGGGACGTTTGTGTGGATTTGTGTGGGTTGGAGAAATTGTAGAAGGAGTAACTGGGAAGTGGAGAGGATAAGACGGAGTTGAATTGTTGTCAGGAAAAAAGAAAGAGAGACAAAGAGACAAAGAGAGAGATAGAGAATAACGGAAAAGAAAAGTAAGAGATTTTGTTCTAAGTGGTTAGTTATTATATACAGTTATTATATAATGTAAAGGTAGGAATTGATTTACAACCTATTAAGAGAATACTAAGAATATTGAGATTGCTTGTATATATACCTAACTCTTGAATTTTGAATTTCAGAATACTGAATGTTGGTTACTGATGATTGAAAATTATTGGAAAAAAAGGTGGAAACTGTTTAAAGTAACTGTTAAAAGACTGAAAGATTTAAAGAGAGTAAAGAGTTGAGACTAAAGAGGATAAAAAAGGAGGGGAAAATATAGAGGTATATTTCATTAAAATTAAAAATATTTTAATTTTAATCATATATTAAAATATATGAGTGGTACAGAAAAAGTAGACTAGTATTATTTGACCCCAGCTGTGGACCCCAGCTGTGGATTATTTGACCCCATGGGTGGAGCTTCTGTGAGTCACACTAGTGAGTCATACCTGTGAGTCACTAGGGGGTGGAGCTGGGAGCCTAGCTCTATATAACTCCTTGCAGAGGCTTTCCAGGCCAGTTTCCTGCCAGAGAGAAGAAGGAAAGCAGCTTCTGGACAGCTAATTTGACTGGGGAGATTGTATTTTTTTTAAACTGTTGGGAGAGGCTGCTTGTTGCTGAGGCAAGTGCCTAACGGCGCACGAATTTCAGTGACCAAACAAAAATACAGAATACCTAAAAGTACAGCTTAGTATTCTCAGCATTACCTAAGAGTTCTTAGATTACCTAAAAGCTCTCACCATGGACACTGAGGGGACTGTGGCAGTCACCTGCAATACTTGTGCGATGTTTGTATTCTTGTCTACAGACGTGGAGAACTTCACATGCACCAAGTGCAAGCTGGTAGCCCTCTTGGAGGAGAAAGTGCCGCAGCTGGAGACACGAATAGCTACACTTCAGCATATTCGTGAGCAAGAGGTTTTCCTGGACAGAACAGAACGAACAGTCTTGGACGGAGACTGCACAGAGGAAGTGGCTGCGGAGGAGAGGGTCACTTCACAGACACAGGAAGTAGACAGCTGGAGGAATGTCACACACAAAACAAGAAAATCCAGGGATTCTTTCAGCAGCTTGCAGCTACAGAATCGATTCGAAGCCCTTTCCCTTATCAAGGACAATGAGGAAGAACAGCATGGACAGACTTCAGGGGTAAAGCAGGGGAACTTGAGAGTACCACCGCAAGGAACAGCAGCTGCGAAGCCTCGGCAGAGGCGTGTGGTGGTGGTGGGAGACTCCTTGCTGCAGGGTACAGAAGCAGTGGTTTGTGGGCCTGACAAGATGTCTTGGGAGGTGTGTTGTCTCCCTGGGGCAAAGATCCATGATGTGACGGAGAGGCTGACAAGGCTCGTCAAGCCTACGGATCATTACCCCTTCCTTTTGGTCCATGTGGGAACCAATGATACTGGAAGGCACAGCTTTCCCAAGATCAGAAGAGATTATGAGGCTCTGGGGAGGAAGCTGAAAGAAATGGATGCACAGGTTGTCATCTCGTCTCTTCTACCAGTTGAAGGGCATGGTCCAAGAAGGGAGAGGAAAACAGCCAACGTAAACAACTGGCTCCATAGATGGTGTCGCTGAGAACAATTTGGATTCTTGGACCATGGACTGCGCTTCCATGAGGGGGGACTTCTGGCAAGAGATGGGGTGCATCTCATGACAGTTGGCAGAAACATTTTTGCCTACAGTCTCAAGAATTTGATCAGGAGGGCTTTAAACTGAGTCAAATGGGGGAGGGAGACAGTATTCTGGAAGGCAAAATGGCTGGAGAAAATAGTCAAGCTGTCATAGAGGGAACAAGGCAAACAGCGCAAGGACCCAACAGTGGGAGGCAAAAAAACTTGCACAGGCAGCAAGTAAAGGGAACACATGGTCTTAGATGTCTCTACACTAATGCACAGAGCATGGGAAATAAGCAAGAACTTGAACTCCTAGCACTACAAAACAAATATTATATAATAGGCATAACTGAAACCTGGTGGGATGAGTCACATAATTGGAATGTAGACATAGAGGGGTATAACATTTATAGGAGAAACAGGCCAAACAGGAAAGGAGGATGAATAGTATTATATGTCAGGGATATTTACACCAGTGAAGAAATCCATGACATCAGTACTGGAAGCCAGGTGGAGAGCATCTGGATAAAAATTAAAGGGGAGGGAAACAACAGGGATGTTATTGTGGGACTCTACTACAGACCCCAAGTCAGGCGGAGGAATTGGATGATGCCTTTCTAGAACAGATGACCACACATGCAGAAAGAAGAGATGTAGTAGTGATGGGTGACTTCAACTATCCTGGTATTTGCTGGCAATCTAACTCAACCAAATCTTCAAGGTCTAGCAAATTCCTTACTTGCCTGGAAGACAATTTCATGGTCCAAAAGGTGGAAGAGGCAACAAAGGGGTCAGCTATTTTAGATCTGATCCTAACCAACCGAGATGACCTGGTTAACGGGGTGCAAGTGGTGGGATCCTTAGGTGAGAGTGATCATGTTCTCTTGGAGTTTGTTATACAATGGAAAGGAGAAGCCAGGCATAGTCAGACACGCATTCTTGACATTAGGAGGGCTGATTTCAATTAACTCAGGGAAATACTGGGGGTGATCCCATGGTCAGGAATACTAAAAGAGAAGAGACCTCCAGATGGATGGGACTTTCTCAAAAGGGAGATACTGAAGGCACAATTTCAAACAGTACCATTGAGGAAGAAAAATGGGAGGTGTCTCACGAAACCAGGATGGATAACTAAAGAAATTTCAACAGAGCTAAGTTTTAAATGGAACATGTATAGAAAATGGAAAAAGGGGGAAATCACCAAAGAAGAATTCAAACAGATAGCGAACATGTGTAGGAGTAAAGTCAGAAAAGCTAAAGCGCAGAATGAGCTCAGGTTGCTAGGGAGGTTAAGAACAATAAAAAGGGTCTTTTTGGGTATGTCCGCAGCAAAAGGAGGAAGAAGGAAATGGTAGGGGCACTATGCAGAGAAGATGGCAAACTGCTAACAGGAGACAGAGAAATGGCAGAATTACTCAACACCTTCTTTGCCTCAGTGTTTTCAGAAAAGGAAAAGGGGGACCAACCTGAGGAGAATGGAACAGAGGACACAATAGGGGAAATCCAGCACAGAATAAGCAAAGAGGTAGTACAGGAATACCTTCTTAATCTAAATGAATTTAAATCTCCAGGACCAGATGAACTACATCCAAGAGTATTAAAAGAGCTGGCAAATGTGATCTCAGAGCCATTGGCAATAATCTTTGAGAACTCCTGGAGAACAGGAGAAGTCCCAGCAGACTGGAGGAGGGCAAACATTGTCCCCATCTTCAAAAAGTGAAAAAAGAGGATCCCAACAATTATCGTCCAGTTAGTCTGACATCAATACCAGGGAAGATTCTAGAGCAGATCATTAAACAGAGAGACTGTGAACATTTAGAAGGCAATGCCATAATCACAAAAAGTCAACATGGGTTTCAGAGAAACAAGTCATGCCAGACTAATCTGATCTCTTTTTTTGATAAAGTTACCAGCTTGGTAGATGAAGGGAACACTGTGGATATTGTATACCTTGATTTCAGTAAGGCCTTTGACAAGGTTCCCCATGACATTCTTGCAAACAAACTTGTAAAATGTGGGCTAGACAAGTTAACTGTTCAATGGATTTGTAATTGGTTGACTGGCCGAACCCAAAGGGTGTTCAGCAGTGGCTCCTCTTTGTCATGGAAAGAGGTGACCAGTGGGGTGCCACAGGGTTCTGTCCTGGGCCCAGTGCTATTCAACATCTTTATCAATGACTTGGATGAGGGAATTAGGGGCATACTTAACAAATTTGCAGATGACACCAAATTAGGAGGAGTAGCTAATACCCTAGAGGACAGGATCAAAATTCAGAATGACCTGGATAGACTGGAGAGCTGGGCCAAAGCTAACAAAATGAAATTCAATATGGAGAAATGTAAAGTACTGCACTTAGGGTGGAAAAATGAAATGCATAGATATAGGATGGGTGAGACCTGGCTGAACGAGACTACGTGCGAAAGGGATCTAGGAGTCCTAGTAGACCACAAGTTGAACATGAGTCAACAGTGTGATGCGGCAGCTAAAAAGGCCAATGCGATTTTGGGCTGCATCAATAGAAGTATAGTGTCTAAATCAAGGGAAATCATAGTGACAGTCTATCCTGCCTTGGTCAGACCTCACTTAGAATACTGTGTCCAGTTCTGGGCACCACAATTCAAAGAGGATATTGACAAATTGGAGCATGTCCAGAGAAGGGCAACTAAAATGGTGAAAGGTCTGGAAACCATGCCTTATGAGGAGAGGCTTAGGGAGCTGGGTATGTTTAGCCTGGAAAAAAGACGGTTAAGAGGTGATATGATAGCCCTGTTTAAGTATTTGAAGGGATGTCACGCTGAAGATGGAGCAGGCTTGTTTTCTGCTGCTCCAGAGATTGGTACACGGAGCAATGGGTGCAAGCTCCAGGAAGCTCCACCTCAACATTAGGAGGAACTTTTTGACAGTAAGAGCTGTTCGGCAGTGGAACACACTCCCTCGGAGCATGGTGGGGTCTCCTTCCTTGGAGGTCTTTAAACAGAGGCTGGATGGCCATCTGTCGGGGATGCTTTGATCATGATTTCCTGTGTGGCAGGAGGTTGGACTGTATGGCCCTCGTGGTCTCTTCCAACTCTACAATTCTATGATTCTATGTTTCTATGAGGTCACCGACAGCCTTGTTTTCATAGGTTGTAACAGATTCCTCCCAGAGGACAGAAGTGTGCGGGGAGGATCGTACGGGAGGAGGTGGTCCCAGAGGTAAGTTGGCCCCAAGCCATGTAGGGCTTTAAAGGTCATAACCAACACCTTGTACTGTGCCCAGAAACTAATAGGCCGCCAGTGGAGAGCTTTTAACACAGGTGTTATATGTTCTCTTCTGGAAATGCCAGAAATCAACCTGGCTGCCATGTTCTGAACTAGTTGAAGTTTCCGAGTCAAGCACAAGGGTAGCCCATGTAGAGCGCCTTACAGAAGTCAAGACGAGAGGTTACCAGTGCATGTACCACAGTTTCGAGGTCCCTGATTTCCAGGAAAGGGCGCAGCTGGCGTATCAGCTGAAGCTAATAACAGGCACTCCTGATCGTTGCATTTACCTGATTAGAGAAACTGGTGCACCACTACCTGTCCAACATTCAAACCACAAAATGAAATAAATAAAAGAAAGTCAGGAAGTAAGTTCTAGTCCAACACTCAAAATCCACATTAATAAAATCATATTGCAATGAGTTATTGTTGCAGAATCCATTAGTGTTGAAAAAACCAATATTGATGAATTAGAATTTCATCCATTCATACATAAGTCCCAGTCCAATATGCCACATCTATACTAATAATTATTTATGAAATAGTATAATATTGATGAATTAGAGTCTTTCAATCCATCTATATATAAATCTAAGTCCAACACTAAAATCCACACTAATAAATTATACCAGATAGTGAGCAATCATTAGTAGCAGAATCTAACTAATAATTGAATAAAACAATGTTGATGAATTAGAACCTATTAATACATTTATGAAAGTCCCAGTATAACTCCACATTTACACTAACAATTATATACTAAATAATGTAATATTGATGAATTAGTCTTTACATCCACTTACATAAAAATACTAGTCAAACACTAAAATCCACAGTAATAAAATTATATCATATAATGATAAATTATTTGTAGTAGCATCCAGCTATTTATTAAATAAAATAATGTTGATGAATTAGAATTCTTTTAATCCACTTATATATAAAGCCTGTATATTATTGTTGACATCACAAGGGAACTGCAATAAAAAGGGTTGAGAATATAATTAACAGGACACAGTTCTGTACCAAAACCCCTTCTTCAACTATCAATTGACTAAATGTCTATATACAGTGGGGGCCAGTCTCCAGTTAAGAAATTAAATGGAATCCTTTAATAAATCCGGAAGCTTTGGTAACCCCCAACACAAATCCTCCCTCTCTTTCCATTTGTTCTGAATGGGGGACATCATTTTGCTAGTTTCTGAAGGTGATTGGTGGTTTACGGAGCAAAGCCAGTAAGGTGATACCTGCTTGAGTTCTGCATACTGCTGGGGGGTGAGGAAGATGAAAGAGATGCATCACTTTTTATAACTGTATGCCAGTGAACAAGCTTAAATTCGTAAGATACTCCCAGATCCTCTTTGGAGGCCCTGGGCTGTTACTGGAAGGTTTACAGCCTCACACACATGTAGAACAAAGGAAAAAGCTTACAGCACACACAGCACAAAGGAAGCCCTATTGAAAAAACAGCAGTCAAGATCAAGAGGGAAACATTGGGCAGAATCCCAAGGCCACTCGCTCGCCTGCCAGCCAGCCGTTCCTCACCTCACCATGAGCCCTGTGGCCTCTCTAGGTGGCTGAACTCCACATGAAGCTGGCCTTCTTGGCTTGTCTCTGTCAGGATCGTCCATGAATTCTGGGTTATAGAGTGGAGTTCATGGAAGACCCTGACAGTTAGTCAGTTTGGGTTTGGTTTTGTCCTAGGCTTTGGAATGTCTGGGAAAGGAGCCAGGCCCTTTGGTTGCCATGGGAGCCCAGGTCCTACCAGGAGCTCAAGGTCAGGCAGATGGTTCAGAGCTTTCGCTCCCCCTTGCTTTCTCACGCTGGGTGTTTTTTATCTCTATCACTGCTAGTCTGAAATCTCAGTTGCAGCTTTGCCTATATTCCTGACACATGATTCCTTTCCAATAAAGAACTTTATTGAAGAAGTGTGAGTTTGTGTTCTGTGTACATCACAGAAAGCTGCAACTCTCAACTTTTATTTTCTCGTCCTGTAACTGTGGAGCCTTTACCCGCAATGTCTGAGGATGCGGAGACTGGCACGCAGATGGACCAAGATCTGATTGTGGTCAGCACCAAAGAAGCCAATGCCTCGAAGCAGGAGACTGGGGCAGAGGGAGGTGCTGCAGCTGTCGCAGCTGGAGGCATAAGCCGAGACCGCCGGACGGCTGGAAGATTTACGCTCTCCTCCGAGCCCTGGGAGCTGGGAGTCGAGCTGGCTCCAGGGAGGGGCAGCCTGCCAAGCTTCGGCACTCCAGTGCGAGAGGTTTTGGCCCCCGCCTGGCCATGGGCAGGGGCCGGCTGCCGAGAAGAACGCAGATCCTCGTGGGACAGGCCCCAGGGTGAGGGGCCTCAGGAGCCAGAAGCGAAGTTTTCCCTGGCAGAAGTTGGAGCCGAAGTTCTTCAACTGAAACAGCAAATGGGTGAGATACGGGAAGTACTCCTAGAACTCCTGCATAGAACCCCTCCGGCTCCACCAGCCCCAGGGGGGTCCAGCCTCCCCCAGCTCAACCAGCGGCTGCCCAGGCACCTGGGGATGGAGTCCCCGCTCAGCCTCCTGATGTACCTGGCCCGCCGGCTCCTGGACCGGCTCCCCCTGCCGGGGCTGGACCAGTTGAGCTGTGGGAGAGACCCAGGGGTCTGAAGCAACGGCATCTGAAGGCGAATTTTGATGGGGATGCAGCAAAGCTACCTTACTTCATGACTCAAGTGGTGAGTTTCATGACCCAGTGGGAAGGGGAGTTCCAGTCTGAGACTGAGAAAGTGCAGTATGTGTCCAACCAATTGGAGGGAGAGGCGGCCCAGTGGTTGGTGGGACTGTATGATATGGGAGCACCTGAACTGGGAAATTTCCAAGAGTTCCTGAGGGCTTTCAGGGCCCAGTTCGAAGACCCCTTAAGAGTAAAGCGAGCTCAGGTGGAGCTCAGGCACCTGAAGCAAGGTACCAAAACAGTGGCAGAGTACGCGGCTGAGTTCCGCCACCTAGCCAGCCAAGTGCCTGAGTAGTCAGAGGAGGTCAAGGTGCAGTTTTTCCAGGAAGGGCTGAATCCTGATATCCTAGAGTGGGCCATGTTCCAGGGAAACCCCGAAACCCTCCTAGGGTGGGTGCATCTGGCTGGCGAAGTGGAGTCTGTGAAAGGCAGCATCAAGATGTTGCGCCGCCAGATAGGGACTGAGGGGAAGCCCTCCGGGTCCACTGGGAAGAAGGCCAAGGCGGGGTGCTCGGTCGGAGCCACCGCTGGAGAGTCAGAATGAGAGCGAAGGATGAGAAAGGGCCTGTGCCTGCATTGTGGGAAGAGCAGGCATCGCATCGCGGATTGCCCAGAGAGGAGCCCTCGGGAGCAACCCATCACCGCCAAGCCTTCGCGGAGCGAGGGGAGAACCGGGTCCGCCAAGACTCCCTCCAAGCCCAAGCCCAAAGCGACGGCCCAGGCCCTGGCACCAGGCCATGCAGCAGGGGAGTCTTCAGATGATCCCAAGGATAGTGGGTCCTACTCCTCCGACGCTGAGCCGGCAGGAAACGGGCCCAGACCGCCCTATTGAGCACCCGAGGGCGGGCTAATCCTGAAGGGTGCCCGGATGCTGTGGTTAGTGGAGTGAAGGGCCCGTTCTTTATTAAAGCTCGAGTGGGGGTTGGAGGGGAGGGCCTCACCCGAAAAGTAATGTTAATGATTGACTCTGGTTGTACCCAAGTGCTCATCCACCCCTCCTTAGTCAGTGAACTGAACGTTAATACTGTTAAGCTAGACAAGCCCGTGTGGCTGTCTCAGATGGATGGGGGGGATGATGAAGAGGGGCCCCACCAGGCGCATAACCGGCCCCATGCACATGAGGATGGGAACCCACCAGGAAGAACTGCAGTTTGTGATTGCTCCAGGCTTAGTCCCTGCGGCAGTCGTGGGTCTGAGCTGGCTAAAGTACCACAACCCCACCATAGACTGGATAAAAGAGACACTGACTTTTACAGACCCACTGTGTACCAAGGAGCATGGGGCGGGGGGAGGATCCCCAGGGGACGGGGTCCCCCTGGAGAGTGAGTCACGGAACTACACGACTGCCTTAGTAAAAGGGAAGCTGAAAGGACTGCCAGTGGAATACAAGGCATGGCAATATGTGTTTGAGGAGAGGGAGTGCGACATTTTGCCACCCCACCGGGCTTTTGACTGTGCCATCGAAATACTCTCGGAGTCAAGCCTACCTAAGCCTCGCATTTATTCTATGACCCCAGCTGAAATGGAGGCGCTCCGAGAGTTCATAGACAAAAACTTAGCCCGAGGGTTCATTAGGCCCTCAACCTCGCCCGTGGGGGCTCCGGTGATGTTTAGGCGCAAGGCAGATGGGGGGCTTCGTTTGATTCAGGATTACAGAGGGCTAAACGCGATTAGTGTCTCCAACCAGTACCCCTTGCCCCTGATGAAGGACATATTGGCCCATCTCTCCAAAGGGAAGATTTTCACGAAGCTGGATCTGCGGGAGGCCTACTACAGAGTACGGATTCGGGAAGGGGACGAATGGAAGACTGCATTTAATTGCCCCTTGGGGGCTTTTGAGTTCCTCGTCATGCCTTTCGGCTTAAAAGGGCCCCCTGGCATTTTACAGAACTTAATTAATGATGTGTTACGTGATTTTCTGTACAAAGGGGTGTTGGTATACCTAGATGATGTGTTGATTTATTCAGAGGACTATACGTCCCATGTGAAACTGGTGAAAAAGGTACTTGCCAGGTTGGGGGAAAATCATCTGTTTGCAAAAATGTCCAAGTGTGAGTTCCATCAAAGCCGTTTGGATTACTTAGGGTACCGCATCTCAAACAAAGGGATTGAAATGGACCCAGAGAAGGTAAAGGGGGTCTTGGCATGGGAAGCCCCTAGAACCAGGAAACAGTTACAGAGCTTCCTGGGATTTGCTAATTTTTATCGGTCCTTCATCCCTGACTTTGCGTCGGTAGCCCTCCCCCTGACATTTCTGCTGAAAACCAAAGATGGGAAGGGCAAGGGTTCCAAGCTCAGTAAAAGGGATAAGCCTCCCCAAAAGATTGTGTGGTCACAACAGTGTCAACAAGCATTTGACAAATTGAAATCCCTTTTCACTTCAGAGCCTATTCTCAAACACCCCGACCCTTCCCAGCCTTTCGTGGTCCAAGTGGACGCCTCAGATATGGCGATGGGTGGTGTTCTGTTGCAAAAAGGGGAGGAAGGGGATTTGAGGCCATGTGCCTACTTGTCCAGAAAGTTCAATGAAACTGAACGAAATTGGCCGGTATGGGAGAAGGAGGCAGGTGCAATCAAGTTGGCTCTAGAGACTTGGCACCACCTACCGGAGGGCTCGCCCAAACTGTTTGAGGTTTGGACTGATCACAAGAATTTGGAAGTGTTGGCTACCCCTAGACGTTTGAGCCCCAAGCAGGTCAGGTGGGCCAGTTTCTTTTACCGGTTTAATTTCACCCTGAGGAAAAGGAATTTTCTGGCTGATGCTTTATCCAGGCTCCCACAGCATGAGAGTAAGTGCAAGGAGGTCATTGACACCGTTTTTTCTCCTTCCCACTTGGGATTAGCAGTCCTCACGTGAAGCAAAGCCAAACAACTGGAATCCCCTGCTGGCCCTGCTGTGGGCCCTGGATCAAATGGAATTGACAGTGGCTCACCCCTGGCGCCTGGACCTGAGCCCCAGCCCTTGACCCCCGACCCCCCTTCCCCAGACACTGGGCCCCGGGCAGTGACCCCTACGGCGGATGGCTCTGCCATGCCTAAAGGTTCTCAAGGGAAAAAAGAGGGTTGGCATTCTCAGTTGGCTTCGGAACTGCCCACGGATCAGTGGTTCCGAGCTCACCCCAATGAGGTGACAGTGAGGGAGGGTTTGGCCTGGAAAGGGGATCGCCTGTATGTTCTTGAAGTCTTGAGGGTGAGCATCCTCAAGCAGTGCCATGATGTCAAAAGTGTGGGGCATTTTGGGTATCTCAAAACTTTGCATTTGGCCCAGATACAGTTTTGGTGGCCCTGAATGAGGAAGGAGGTGGAGGAATATGTGAAGGGGTGTACCACCTGTGCAGTGGCCAAAGGGGGGTCAGGGAAGCCCAAAGGTTTGCTCCAACCTCTACCCACCCCAACCAAACCCTGGGAGGTCATTAGCATGGATTTTATAGTTGAGTTACCAGAGAGTAGGAAAAAGATGGTTATTTGGGTGGTTACTGATTTGTTCTCAAAACAAGCGCACTTTGTGGCCTGTAAGAAACTCCCCACAGCCTCCCAATTAGCCAAGTTGTTCATTCAGCATATTTATCAGATTCACGGCATTCCTGCCAAGATTGTGTCTGATCGAGGGCCCCAGTTTACCTCGCAGTTTTGGAAGGCTTTCACAAACCTTCTAGGGGTGGAGCTCGGCCTTAGCAGCTCCCATCATCCCCAGTCGGACGGGCAAACAGAACGAACGAATCAGACACTTAAACAATACCTGAGATGTTATGTCAATTTCCAACAGTCTGATTGGGTTGATCTTCTACCTTTTGCTGAAGTGGCCTACAATAATGCCCCCCACCAGAGCACTGGACTCTCGCCGTTTAAGGTTGTGTCTGGACATGATTTCAGTCCCCTGCCTTTGTTGAAGGGGTCCCCCAACTCCGACCCTGTTTTGGTCTCCCAGTGGAGTCAAAAGGTCAGAGACTCTTGGCCTCATGTAATCTCAGCCTTAGACTTTGCCAAAGCACGCTACAAACATTATGCTGATCAAAAGCGGGACCCTTCTCCAAGATATGAGGTGGGGGATCTGGTTTATTTGTCCACTAAGTTCCTTAAGTGCCCCCAACCCTCCAAAAAGTTGGGAGCCAAATACATTGGACCTTTTCGTATTGTTAGGATGGTAAATCATGTGGCTTTTGAACTGTCTTTACCTAAGTTGTACCGACATGTGCATCCTGTGTTTCATTCCAGCCTGCTCAAGCCCGCGAACCCTCCAGACAAACACCATCCAGTGCCGGAACCTGTGCCTCAGCCGATCCTGGTGGATCAGGACCAGCATTTTGAAATCTCTGAGGTCTTGGACTCTAGGCTTCATCGGGGAGGGTTACAGTATTTGGTGAAGTGGAAACACCTGCCTTTGGGCCATGCGGAGTGGGTAGCTTCTGACCATGTCAATGCCAAACACCTATTGCTAAAGTTTCATGCCCGCTTTCCCGATAAGCCTGGCTGAGAGGGGGGGGTTTGGTCTTCAGGGGGGCAGTATGTCAGGATCGTCCATGAATTCTGGGTTATAGAGTGGAGTTCATGGAAGACCCTGACAGTTAGTCAGTTTGGGTTTGGTTCTGTCCTAGACTTTGGAATGTCTGGGAAAGGAGCCAGGCCTTTTGGTTGCCATGGGAGCCCAGGTCCTACCAGGAGCTCAAGGTCAGGCAGATGGTTCAGAGCTTTCGCTCCCCCTTGCTTTCTCACGCTGGGTGTTTTTTATCTCTATCACTGCTAGTCTGAATTTTAGTTGCAGCTTTGCCTATATTCCTGACACATGATTCCTTTCCAATAAAGAACTTTATTGAAGAAGTGTGAGTTTGTGTTCTGTGTATATCACAGTCTCCCCAGTTTCAGCAACTTCCCATGCGCACAAAATGGCTGCCCTCACCCAGCATAGCCATGGCTGGGGCACACTGTGCCACTCACACTGGGGGGAGCACCATTCCCAGCAGTTTGGCTTGCGGGCCTCCCAAAGCCTTCTTCAGCCATGCCACAGGCTCCTCTTAGGAGTCTGGCACGATACAAAGGTGCCCTATGAAGCTGAAGCACTAAACAAACCCCAGCCAGGCAGCGGCAGCTACTGACAGGAAATGGAAGCCACCACCTGGTCCCAACATGCCATCCCAACTCCTGATGCTGGGGGAGGTGTGCCCATGGTGAAATTAAAGACACCCCCACCACCTAAGTGGAAGCCCAAATGAGCAGCCACAGTAGACAGGTGAAGCAGCAAAAGAGAAACCATCTCACCCCTCTGCCAGTCAACTTCAACCACCCAAACAGGAGCACAAAGAAATGGCTGCAGCCAAGGCCTGCTCCAAAAAAACAGGCCGTCAGAAAACTCTCTCTGAAACGACTCCCATCTATCCCCAATCAAACATCGAAAAGAAGGAGGGAAAGGGTGCCCGTGTTTAAATTCCCTGTGGCCCCACCCTCTGCTCTCTAAACAATGGTGCAGGCGCCAAGGCTACATTAAAGGCCTCCATCTTCTTTTATTATGTTTTTATTCCAAGATTCACTCGCCACAGGTCAGCATAGGAGGGGCGCTCCAAAAAAACGATACAAGGACTCCCTGAAACAACATCTCAGACTTGGCCAAATTGATCACCAACAATGGTCCGCCCTGGCCTCACATCGGGAGGCATGGAGATGCACTATCCACAATGCTGCAGCCTTATTTGAGAACTCACGCCAAACAAGTCTTGAAGAGAAATGACAACACAGAAAGAATCACAACCCAAAAACATCACCCAAGGAGACCTTCTGCTGTGCTTTCTGCAACTGGACTTGTTTATCTTGGATTGGCCTTTTTAGTCATCAGCGCGCTTGCAGAAAGCGCGGGATGAGTCCTTCCTGAATCTTCATTTGCGAAGAAAAGACAGAGAGAGAGAGAGGGAGAGACAGACATATGTGATACAAAGGTTTATTTATTATTAATTTTTGTCATCTCTTTGCTTTCGACAATCTATACATTTCTTCTTCAGTTTTCATGTTAAACATTACAATAATAAAATATGTGCTTCCCATCAACCCTTTCCATTTAATCAGCCCACATATTATTACAGTTGTCCCTTTATATTCGTGGCTGTGATGTACTCAGAACACAAACTCAGGGTTCTTCAATAAAACTCTTTATTGGAAGAGTAGCTTGTGTAAGGAACCATTGCAAAGCTGCTACTGAAGTAAATGTAAACTATCCAGAGATAATAAGGCATCAAGCGTGAGAACAGACACGGGGGAGCAAAAGTAGCTGGGGAGCGTGGCCTTGAGTTCCCGGTAGGACTTGCGTTACCATGCCAACCAGGAGGCCTGGCTCACTTCTCAGGCATTCCAAAATCCTGAGAAAATACTAGCTACATGTCAGGGCCTCCATGAATTCCACTCCAATGCCCAGAATTCAGGGATGAGCCTGACATACTGCCCCCCTGAAGACCAACCCTCCCCCTTTCTCAGCCCGGCTTATCGGGAAAGCGGGCATGAAACTTTCGCAATAAGCGTTTGGCATTGACATGCTCAGAAGCAACCCACTCTGCATGGCCCAAAGGCAGGTGTTTCCACTTTACCAAATACTGTAACCCTCCCCGGCGAAGTCTAGAGTCCAGAATCTCAGAAATTTCAAAATGTTGGTCTTGATCCACCAGGATCGGCTGAGGAGCAGGTTCTGGAGCCGGGTGGTGTTTGTCCGGAGGGCTCACGGGCTTGAGCAGGCTGGAATGAAACACAGGATGTACATGACGGTACAACTTAGGCAAAGACAGTTCAAAAGCCACAGGATTTATCATCCTAACAACACGAAAAGGTCCGATGTATTTGGCTCCCAACTTTTTTGAGGGTTGGGGACACTTAAGGAATTTGGTGGACAAATAAACCATATCTCCCACTGCATATCTGGGGGAAGGGTCCCGTTTCTGATCAGCATAATGTTTGTAGCGTGCTTTGGCAAAGTCCAAGGCCGAGATTACATGAGGCCACGCATCCCTGACCTTTTGACTCCACTGGGAGACCGAAACGGGGTCAGAGTTGGGAGACCCCTCCAACAAGGGGAGGGGACCGAAATCATGCCCAGACACAACCTTGAACGGCGAGAGCCCAGTGCTCTGGTGAGTGGCATTATTGTAGGCCACTTCAGCAAAAGGTAGAAGATCAACCCAATCAGATTGTTGGAAATTCACATAGCACCTTAGGTATTGTTCCAGAGTCTGGTTCGTTCGTTCCGATTGTCCATCCGATTGGGGATGATGGGAGCTGCTGAGACCAAGCTCCACCCCTAGAAGGTTTGTGAAAGCCTTCCAAAACTGCGAAGTAAATTGTGCCCCCCGATCCGACACAATCTTGGCCGGAATGCCATGAATCCGATAAATATGCTGAATGAACAATTTGGCTAGTTGGGAGGCTGTGGGGAGCTTCTTACAGGCCACAAAATGCGCTTGCTTGGAAAACAAATCAGTCACAACCCAAATAACCGTCTTTTTCCTACTCTCTGGCAAATCCACAATAAAATCCATGCTAATGACCTCCCAGGGCTTGTTTGGGGTAGGTAGAGGGTGGAGCAAACCTTTGGGCTTCCCTGACCCCCCTTTTGACACTGCACAAGTGGTACACCCCTTTACATAATCCTCCACCTCCTTCCTCATGCGGGGCCACCAAAATTGTCTGCGGGCCAAATGTAAAGTTTTGAGATACCCAAAATGTCCCGCACTCTTGACATCATGGCACTGTTTGAGAATACTCGCTCTCAAGACCTCAGGAACATACAGGCGATCCCCTTTCCAGGCCACCCCCTCCTTCACAGTTACCTCATTGGGGTGAGCCAGGAACCACTGGTCCCGGGGCAGTTCCGAGGCCAATTGAGCATGCCACCCTCCTTCCTCCCCTTGAGAAACAGTGGGCGTGGCAGAGCCATCTGCCGTAGGGGTCACCACCTGGGTCCCCGGATCGGGGGAAGGCGGGTCGGGGTTCAAGGGCTGTGGCACCGGTCCCTGCGCCAAGGGTGAATCACCGCCACCTTCAGTAGGACCCGGCACCTGAGCAGGGCTATCAGTGGATTTCTGTTCTTTGGCTTTGCTCCGAGTGAGGACGGCTAGTCCCAAGTGGGAAGGAGAAAAAACGGTATCAATGACCTCCTTGCGCTTACTCTCATGCTGTGGTAGCCTGGACAAAGCGTCAGCCAGAAAATTCCTTTTCCCCGGGATAAATTTCAAGGTGAAATTAAATCGGTAAAAGAAACTGGCCCACCTGACCTGCTTGGGGCTCAAACGCCTAGGGGTAGCCAATACTTCCAAATTTTTATGATCAGTCCAAACTTCAAACGGTTTGGGTGAGCCCTCCAGTAGGTGGCGCCATGTCTCTAGTGCCAACTTGATAGCACCTGCCTCTTTCTCCCACACTGGCCAATTTCGTTCCGTGTCATTGAACTTTCTGGATAAATAGGCACATGGCCTCAAATCCCCGTCCTCCCCCTTTTGCAACAACACCCCACCCATAGCCACATCAGATGCGTCCACTTGGACCACGAAAGGTTGGGAGGGGTCGGGGTGTTTGAGAATAGGTTCAGAAGTGAAAAGGGATTTCAATTTGTCAAATGCTTGTTGGCACTGTGGTGACCACACAATTTTTTGGGGAGGTTTGTTCCCTTTACCGTGCTTGGAACCTTTGGTTTTCCCTTCTTTGGTTTTTAACAAATCTGTCAGGGGGAGGGCTACCGACGCAAAGTCAGGGATGAAGGACCGATAAAAATTAGCAAACCCCAGGAAGCTCTGCAACTGTTTCCTGGTTCTAGGGGCTTCCCATGCCAAGACCCCCTTAACCTTTTCTGGGTCCATTTCAATCCCTTTGTTTGAGATGCGGTACCCTAGATAATCTAGACGGCTTTGGTGGAACTCACACTTGGACATTTTCGCATACAGATGATTTTCCCCCAACCTGGTAAGCACCTTTTTCACCAGTTTCACATGGGACGTGTAGTCCTCCGAATAAATCAACACATCATCAAGGTACACCAACACCCCTTTGTACAAAAATTCACGTAACACATCATTAATCAAGTTCTGAAAAATGCCAGGGGCCCCTTTGAGGCCGAAAGGCATGACGAGGAACTCAAAAGCCCCTAGGGGGCAATTAAATGCAGTCTTCCACTCGTCCCCCTCCCGAATCCGTACTCTGTAGTAGGCCTCTCGTAGATCCAGCTTCGTGAAAATCTTCCCTTTGGAGAGATGGGCTAATATGTCCTTCATCAAGGGCAGGGGGTACTGGTTGGAGACACTAATAGCGTTTAGCCCTCTGTAATCCTGAATCAAACGAAGCCCGCCATCAGCCTTGCGCCTAAACATCACCGGGGCCCCCACAGGCGAGGTTGAGGGCCTAATGAACCCTCGGGCTAAGTTCTTATCTATGAACTCTCGGAGCGCCTCCATTTCAGCTGGTGTCATAGAATAAATGCGAGGTTTGGGCAGGCTGGACTCCGAGAGTATCTCAATGGCACAGTCAAAAGGCCGGTGGGGTGGCAAAATGTCACATTCCTTCTCCTCAAACACATATTGCCACGCCTTGTACTCCACTGGCAACCCTTTCAGCTCCCCTTTTACTAAGGCAGTTGTGTAATTCTGCGGCTTATCCACCAGGGGGCCCCCGTCCCCTGGGGATCCTCCCCCCGCCCCGTGCTCCTTGATACACAACGGGTCTGCAAAAGTCAGTGTTTCTTTTATCCAGTCTATGGAGGGGTTGTGGTACTTTAGCCAGTTCAGACCCACAACTGCCGCAGGGACTAATCCTGGAGCAATCACAAACTGCAGTTCCTCCTGGTGGTTGCCCATCCTCATGTGCATGGGACCAGTTATGCGCCGGGCGGGGCCCCCCTTCATCATCCCCCCATCCATCTGAGACAGCCACACGGGCTTGTCCAGCTTAACAGTATCAACGTTTAGTTCACTGACTAAGGAGGGATGAATAAGTACTTGGGTACAACCAGAGTCAATCATTAACATAACTTTGCGGGTGGGGCCCTCCCCTCCAACCCCCACTCGAGCTTTGATAAAGAACGGGCCCTTCACTCCACTCACCACGGCATCCGGGCGCCCTTCCGGATTAGCCCGCCCTCGGGCGCTCAGTAGGGCGGGCTGGGCCCGTTTCCCGCCGGCTCAGCGTCGGAGGAGTAGGACCCACTATCCTCGGGATCATCTGAGGACTCCCCTGCCGCCTGGCCCGCTGCCAGGGCCCTGGCCGTCGCCCTGGTCTTGGGTTTGGAGGGCGTCTTGGAGGACCCGGATCTCCCCTCGCTCCGCGCTGGCTTGGCGGCGGCGGGTTGCTCCCGTGGGCTCCTCTCTGGGCACTCCGCTATGCGGTGTCCGCTCCTCCCACAATGCAGGCACAGACCTTTTCTCATCCTTCGCTCACGTTCGGTCTCTCCGGTGGTGCCTCCCCCCGAGCGTGCCGTCTTGGTCTTCTTCCCGGGGGCCCCAGCGGATTTCCCCTCCGTCCCAGCCTGGCGGCGCAACATCTTAATGCTGGCCTTCACCGACTCCACTTCCCCAGCCAGCCGTATCCACCCCATGAGGGTTTCGGGGTCTCCCTGGAACTTGGCCCACTCTAGAATGTCAGGGTTCAGGCCCTCCTGGAAAAACTGCACCTTGACCTCCTCTGGCCACTCCGGTACTTGGCTGGCTAGGCGGCGGAACTCAGCTGCGTACTCGGCCACGGGCATCGTGCCTTGCTTCAGGCTCCTAAGCTTGCTTCGAGCCCGCTTCCCTCTTAAGGGATCGTCAAACTGGGCCCTGAGAGCCATCAGGAACTCTTGGTAATTACCCAGTTCAGGGGCTCCCATATCATACAGACCCACCAACCACTGAGCCGCCTCTCCCTCCAGTTGGTTGGACACATACTGCACTTTCTCAGCCTCAGACTGGAACTCCCCTTCCCACTGGGTCATGTAACTCACCACTTGAGTCATGAAGTAGGGTAGTTTTGCTGGATCCCCATCGAACTTCGCCTTCAGGTGCCGGTGTTTCCAGCCCCGGGGTCGCTCCTGCGGCTCAACCGGGCCAGCCCCCACCGGGGGAGCCGGTCCAGGAGCCGGCAGGCCAGGTACAGCTGGGGGCTGAGCGGGGACTCCATCCCCGGGTGCCTGGGCAGCCGCAGGTGGCGCTGGGGGAGGCTGGGCCCCTCCGGGTGCTGGTGGAGCTGGAGGGGTTCTGTGCAGGAGTTCTAGGAGCACCTCCCGTATCTCACCCATTTGCTGTTTCAGTTGAAGAACCTCGGTTCCAACTTCTGCCAAGGAAAATTTCGCTTCTGGCTCTCTAGGCCCCTCACCCTGGGGTCTGTCCCACCGGGACCGGCGGTCTTCTCGGCGTCCGGCCCCTGCCCATGGCCAGGCAGGGCCTAAAACCTCTCGCACTGGAGTGCCGAAGCTTGGCAGGCTGCCCCTCCCTGGAGCCAGCTCCATCCCCAGCTCCCAGGGCTCAGTGGAGGGTCGAAATACTGCAGCCCTCCGGCGGTCTCGGTCCCGGCTGGTGCCTTCAGCTGCGGCAGCTACAGCACCCCCCTCTGCCCCGGCCTCCTGCTTCGAGGCCTCGGCTTCTCTGGCGCTGGCTGCAATCAGATCTTGGTCCGTCTGTGTGCCAGTCTCTGCGTCGTCAGACATTGCAGGCAAAGGCTCCACAGTTTCAGGACAGAGGAAAAAAAAAAAATTAAAAGTAAGGGAGTAGCAGCTTTCTGTGATGTACTCAGAACACAAACTCAGGGTTCTTCAATAAAACTCTTTATTGGAAGAGTAGCTTGTGTAAGGAACCATTGCAAAGCTGCTACTGAAGTAAATGTAAACTATCCAGAGATAATAAGGCATCAAGCGTGAGAACAGACACGGGGGAGCAAAAGTAGCTGGGGAGCGTGGCCTTGAGTTCCCGGTAGGACTTGCGTTACCATGCCAACCAGGAGGCCTGGCTCACTTCTCAGGCATTCCAAAATCCTGAGAAAATACTAGCTACATGTCAGGGCCTCCATGAATTCCACTCCAATGCCCAGAATTCAGGGATGAGCCTGACAGTGGCTTTGACTTTCGCAGGTTTTATGTATTCACGGAAATTCGTCGTCCCCCCCCCGCTCTTCCCAACGCAGCTTCTGAGCATTTAAGGAGGAAAACTTCCTGCACACATACACACACAGGGAAGATCCCAGCAAGCAAGCAACCCCCACACCAGCCTCTGAGGGTCTGAGGCGAAAGAAAATCATAGCCCCATGCTGTGAGCACGCAAGCAAAGTCCCCCCCTTGCCACTCCCCTCTCTGTGTCTTAACAAACTGAATGGCTTCTTTAAAACTCACATTTCAAACCTTTCCTACACACATTCACACACAGGGAAGATGCCGGTGGCATTTAAGTCCCAGCAAGCAACCGACCCAGCTTCTGAGCATTTAAGGAGGAAAGCTTGTGTGCTCACAGTTTGGGACTGTGCTTTTCTTTCAGCCAGCAGGAAGCTTTCCTCCTTAAATGCTCAGAGGCAGGTTGCTGGGAGATGCCACCCACGCCTTCCCTGTGTGTGAATGTGTGTAGGAAAAGTTCAAAATGTGAGTTTTAAATTCAGTTTGTTGAGACACAGAGAGGGCGTGGCAAGCATGCAGCTGTGCTTTTCTTTGGGCCATGAGGAGACATGGGGTGAAATGTGAGTTTTAAAGAAGCAATTCAGTTTATTAAGACACAGAGAGGGGAGTGGCAAGGGGGGGACTTTGCTTGCGTGCTCACAGCATGGGGCTGTGATTTTCTTTCCTCCTTAAATGCTCAGAGGCTGGGTCAGTTTCCTTGTGTATGTGTGTGTGTTTAGGAAGGGCTCCTCGTTAAACCCTCAGAGGCTGCTTTTATTCACAGTTTTTTCACTTTCACAGAGATTTTGATCCCGTAACCCCCGCGAATGTGAAGGGACAACTGTATATTCCCTCTATGTCAAATATGCCTTTCAATTCTATTATTACATTACTTCTTTACCATTTTTATACAACACCTTATAGATTCTAATAGATTCTAATAGAGAAATTATATTTACATCAGTCATGTTTCAATATTCTGCTTTTCCTTATTTATAAATAGGCTTATTTATAAATAGCGTTCTTGTTATTTGTTCAGATCTTCTGAAATATTCCCTTCCCTATTACTTCTAGTCATTTCTGTTATTTCTAGTAATTTTTATAGAATTCTATTACTTTAGACCATTGTTGTTCATATTTTTTCAGTTAATGATCTTTTAATAATATCGTTAGTATATCCATCAACATCATTTCACCACCTTTCACTAACCAATCTTCTATTGATTAATTTCCAGTTCTTTGCAAAGTTGATCCTTGCAGCCATTATGATATAAATGTAAAGTATAATACTTGTATATTCTCCTTCCATTTTTTCTCTGTTATATTTAAAAGGTACAGTTCAGGTTTCAATTCAAAGATTTTTTCTAATATTTTTGAAATCATATCATAAATTATGTTCCAATATTTTTTGTTTTTTCGCCTGACCACCAGATATGGTAAAATGTTCCTCTACATGTCTCACATTTCCAAAAAAATCCTTGTTACTTTTTGTCATTTTGGCTAGCTTTACTGGTGTTGTGTACCATCTGTAGTACATCTTATAATAATTTTCTCTCAAGTCATTGCTTAAAGTAAATTTTATATTAGCATTCCATGATTTTCCCCAGTCCAATATTTGAATTCTGTGACCAATATTTTGCATCCATTTGATCTGGCAGTCTTTTGTTGTTTCTGACTCCATTTCTTTCTTTAGGAATAATTTGTATAATTTTGAAATTAGGTGGTCTTTTTTTAAAAAAAAATTCATCTCATCTAGTTCTGTTCTTTCTTTGCTTATCCCACTAAGTTTGGAGGCCATTTTGATTTTTTCTGTAAGTTGTCTATGTGTAAACCATTGGCAGTTTATTCCATCTAAATGGAGTTCTTCCCTTGATTTTATTTTTGGGGTATTATTATCCCAACATATCAGATCATTGAATGTTAGCCAATTTGTTTGGTTCATTAAGTCCTGTTTGATCAATGTTTCATGTGGTGAGGCCCAATCTGGTATTTCCCTATAGTAAATATTTTAATCGTAACCCATGTTTTTAGCAAGGCTTTTCTTATACAGTGCTCATTGAAATTTTGGGTTTTTTCCCATTTGCCAAACCACAGATATGCATGCTAACTCTACATTAAATCTATTCCTTCTAACAATAATATTTTTTTATCTTGAAGACATATCCAGTCTTTCATCCAGGTCATGCTACTCACTTGATAGTACATTTTTAGATTTGGTATAGTAAGGCCTCCTCTCTCTTTTGCTTCTTCCATCAATTTCCATCTTATCCTGGGTTTCTTCCCCATTCATATAAATTCTGAGAGGTCATTTTGCCATGCTTTAAAGGGTTTGTCATTTGTTATTATAGGTACTTTTTGGAATAAAAATAATATTTTTGGAAGTATATTAATTTTTAAGATTGAAATTCTGCCTAATAATGTAAAGGCCTCCATCTTGCACTTCACCAAAAGGGGTTCCTTCAGCGCAGTTGTGACCATGCTGGGAACTCTATTAGAGTCAGTTAAAAGCCAGGGGTGTGCCTGTTCTTGTATGTGAAGGTTGGTTTTCTTGACATATTTAAGCACAAATCAGAAGGTACTATTTCCAGATATTATGTTGTTGTTGTTGTTGTTGTTGTATCCTTTTAAGTTGTTTCTGACTTACGGCAACCCTAAGGCTAACCTATTATGGGATTTTCTTGGCAAGATTTTTTTCAGAGGAGGTTTGCCTTTGCCTTCCTCTGAGGCTGAGAAAATATGACTTGATCAAAATCACCCAGTGGATTTCCATGGCTGGACTGGGATTCCAACCCTGGTGTCCAGAATCATAGTTCAACGCTCAAACTACTATACCATGCTGGCTCTATACCTACGGTATATATTTACTTGCAATTAATTTATATTCTCATAACTAAGGGTTAACTAAGCTCCAGTATGCATGCTCTTTTTTGACAGTATATCTGTAACTATTACCCTGGAGCAGGGGTGAGCAAAATGTGGTCCTCCCACTTTGAATTACTTGAAATTTGAAAAGAATTATGAAAAGGATATACATACATATAAGAGACATAAAAAAAAAACTACAAAACTACTAACTACCCACTGCTATGATTTCCAACCCCTAGCAGAGAACTTTATAAGCTAAAAAGCTTGGAGTATATTTCCTGAATATTCAAAAAAGATTTATACTTAGCCTTTAATTGATTATATTGCCAGTTTCACTATCTATTTTTAACTCTCTAAGCCTATAATAAAATTTGCTCCCACTGCAACCATATATAAATGGTAAATGTTTCCCAGTCTTTTAAAAATGTTTTAAAAGATTTCTGTTTAATCAACACTGTTGATACTGTCCATAGATACTGCCATAAATGTCTTGTTACTAACTTTTTTGCAAGAATATTATGGGGGACTTTGTCAAAGGCCTTGCTGAAATCAAGATACAGTACATCCACAGCATTCCCTTCATCTATCAAGTATGTAACTATATCAAAAAAGAGAGATAAGATTAGTCTGACAAGACTTGTTGTTCAGAAACCCATTCTAAAGTTAGCTCTGGCCTCTGTGTGTGCATGCACACACAGCATGCACACCCTGAGTGGCAAGGTTACCTTTGTGATATAGCCCAAGTGTCCTTCTCACCTGAGAACTCTTAAGTTGTTCCTTCTGAAACACACTCCCAAGGATTCCTCTAGCCTGGAAATCCCCAGAAACTCTCTTCAATAGCCTCCACCACCCCCTGATTTCCACACTCTGTTATACCACAGTCCAAGGGGAGACTGTGGGAGTTCTAGTTCACCATTACCTCCTGCCTTGCAGGATTGTACCTTCCCCTTCCCTTCTGTTCCGAAGCAGAAGAAATAGAATGACCGAACAAATAGGCGCCGTGTACCCTCAGCTTTAAAATATAGAAAAAAGACTTAGTTTATTCAAGTAAGTTTAAGACAAGTTTAGAGATAAATTACTTCATGAAAGGCCCTTCCTTTCAGGTGCAACTTAAGCTTACAGTGATAGCAAAAGTATAGGATTACATCCAGACAAATTATCTCGCAGGTGTGGATTCAGCCTAAGACAACCAAAGCTATCTCTCCCATAACCTGGCCTGCACAACATGGCTCTCCAAGGCACATCATGGCTAAACTCAGGAGATTTTCACACTAGCTATCTGTTCCGTTGCAGGCATGGAACAGGGTTGCTGAAAGATTTTTCTTTCAGATGATGTTCACCTCCTTCCGTGACCTCAACATTACTATTGTTTTCTCCCTGTGATATTGTATTCATGGGGAGAAGTCATTAATGACCACCCATTCCATTGTAGTAACAGAATCACGGGCAGTCTGAAAGGTGTCCCATTCCTCTCCCACGATTCAGCTGTGGGGGGAGGTCCATTCAGGACACTTCCAGGCAGGAAAAGGACACCCAGTGGCACCCTTCCCTCACTCCCCGGGTTACTTTTTTAAAATTTATTTTTGTATTTTGTTTGTTGTTTTGACATTGGGGGGTTATTTTTGAATTTGCCATGCCGCCGTTCTCTCATGAGAATGGCCAGGATTTGAGTTCCAGGTCGTAAATGCAGCCTTATGATGGCTGCATTTACAGCCGGCCAGCTTGGGGATGGGGAGAACGTTCCTGCCACGGAATGGATGTAAGTGTGCGAACATTTTCCTCCATTCCGCAGCAGGAATAGGAGACGAGGCGGCAGGGCAGTAACAGGGCATTTTGACCCCATGTGAAACTCTCCTCAGTTGCAGGCCTTTGGCATGTGCATATTGTGGTAGTAGGATTTCTTTTTCACTCCATCCTAGAACATTAAGAAATTGTTTCAGCTCACTTGCTCAGTAATTATAGAAACCTGAAATTACGCTGAAGTTTTGGCAAGGCAAGAGGAAAGCTGCAATTACACTGGTGAGCCATTTGCTACCTAATTATATGTATCATATATTTGTGCATAAATGGGAGCTGTTTAAGGGCAAGACATGACCAACGTATACCTCCAGGCACCACTGTTAATATGCTGGCCTCTCAAATGACCTCCAATAAACTAAGAAAACAATAATCATATGTTATATGCTGCTTTAATGGTTGGTTATGCAGGGGAGCATTTCTAAAAAAAGAAACCCAGCAAACGGAAGGAAAAGAGGGTTGAGAGTTACAGCTCAGCAGCACTAAAGTTATTAGCATCTACTTTCTGGAGAGAGAGGTAGGAAGAGAAAGAGAGAGATTGTGTGTGTGTGTGTGTGTGTGAGAGAGAGAGAGAGAGAGAGAGAGAGAGAGAGAGAGAGATTGGCAACCCCACAGCCCCATCACTACTGTATCTCCCAAGAATTTGATTGTGCTTTGATTGTGATTTCCTGCGTGGCAGGGGGGTTGGACTGGATGGCCCTCGTGGTCTCTTCCAACTCTGCAATTCTATGATTCTATGATTCTATGAATTCGCCTCAAATTTTAACTAAGAGTATGGGCTTGGTGTAACCCATCTCTGAAGGCAGAAGGCAAGTGTTATGGGCATTGGCTATGTTTTTTTATGGCATGGAATCATTGTCAGCTGTGAAGGGTGTAGGTACAGACTATGTAGATTCTTTTACCAATACACAGCAGGTGGAAGAAACTGTCCATACAAGACAAATATATTTGTCAGCCAGCAGTACCCACACAAACACTGGCTTATCTCTATGGGAGGAAAATAGTGTTTTAACCAGAATTTGAGCAGTTAGGTTTTAAAATAATTACTTACAGCTAAAGTTTCTGAATTCCCCAGGAATTAGTAACCAGCATAGATACAAGTTTTGAAAAGCAACTCTGCTTTCCTGTTTCTCACAAGTAACTAAAATTGTTACTTAAAAAAAATCTGAATACTAGTCTCTGGTATGAAACACATTCACCTCCTGTCAACACTGTTGTTGCCCCAGTACCCACAGAATGTGAGGAAACAACATGGAGCATAGCATGAGGCATTATTTCAATCATTTGACATTCCTCCCCAACCATTTAATGAGGCCACACATCTCTACAATTAAAAAAGAAAATTAAAAATTATATACTGAGTTATCTCTTGATAAATTACAATTGTAATGTAACTTCTTATATATTCATTACTGGGAAAGAAATTAATTGCAAGTAACAGCCAAACCTTTATTATACATTTAATTGCAAGTAACAGTCAAGCCTTTATTATACAATCAATAAACCATAAGGCAATAAAATAGTTATATGTATCTTATACACATATAAACAGAAGAATGAACACACCATTTTTGAAAATAGTAATATATTGAAATAAAACAGTGGGTGTAGATGAGTACAGTTGCCCCTCCACATTCACGGCTTTCACTTTTGCTGTTCCACCTATTCACGGTTTGCTCAGCAAGCACCCTGTTTAAATCAGCTTCTCTCCCTCGCACACAAGGGAGTGGAGCCAATTTAAACGGAGTGCTCCCCAAGCAAACCACATACCCAACTCCACGCTCTTCTGGGACTTGGCTCTGTTTGGGGTGGAGAGCCAAGCCCCGGGAGAGCAGGGAGTTTGGGGCAAAGGCCTTTTTCAGCCACTCCCCCCATATTTCCCAAAGCCGCATGGGGCTTTTAAAGCCTTGTTGAGGCTTTAGGAAGTGCGGGGGGTGGTGGCTGAGAAGCCGCCCGTCCACCTGTCCGCCACCCCTCGGCCCTTCCTGAAGCAGCTGTGGGGCTCGAGAGCCCCATAGCCGCTTTGGGAAGCGTGGGAGGGTGACTGAGAAGCCGCCCAGCCACCACCCCTTGGCCCTTCCCGAAGTGGCTGTGGGGCTTGAGAGCCACATAGCCGCTTTGGGAAGCGCAGGTGGGTGGCTGAGAAGCCTCCCAGCTGCTACCCCTCAGCTCTTCCTGAAGTGGCTGTGGCACTCGAGAGCCCCATAGCTGCTTTGGGAAGCGGAGGGTGGCTGAGAAGCTGCCCAGCCACCCAGCCACCACGCCTCAGCCCTTCCCAAAGCGGCTGTGGGAAGCACGGGGGTGGCTGAGAAGACTCCTGGCAGCCTGGCCGCCACCCCTCAGCCCTTCCCGAAGTGGTGTCATGGCAAAAAGCCCCGTCGCCACTTTGGAAGGGTGGGGGTGCGGGTGGGCCGGGGAGGTGTATTTTTATTTGCGTTTTTTTCACATTTGCAGGGGTCTTGCACCCCTAACCCCCATGTGGAGGGACGGCTGTACAAATAAATGTGTAAAAACAGCTTAATAAAAATGATTGCAATTCATTAGAAACGAATACAATTAATAGATTTTTTTTATTTCATTATTATTTATTGATTTTAGTAATCCATCAAATTTTCATATCTCATTACTCATTACAGTACCATCCAATATTTCATATAGCAAAACCATTACTCTTGTACCAACATAGAGCATCAGTGACTGTTACTCATATACGTTCAATATCATGGATTTTGCCATCCAATCTATAACTTACTATACCTTATTAACACTGTAGAAAATTAAAGATATCCAATATAACATTCGATTACCAAAAAAAAGTACAGTTGACAACTTCCTTTATCATATAGAGAGTCACATTTTTCCAGTTCTGTCGTAACCTTTTACTGTTCCCCATTACTTGGCTCTATAAATTCTAAATTGTATTGTTAACCTTTTCTATATAGTTATTAATTGTTCCCACAATACATATAACTGTCCATTTGTATTTTTATGATACATTGCTTCCCCATATGTTACCATGTAAAAGTTGTTAGCTATTATTCACTACTTTTCCTATTGCCATCTTCTTGTAACCATTATACTTAAATTATTAATCATTTCCCAAATCCCTAAACCCCTTATACACGTCCTTAGTTGTCTCCCAATGCTTTATTAGTGCTCCCCAATTTTCCCTTGTCTTACAGTGGTCTTCGTTTCTCATCCGTTTTGTCAAGTCATCCATTATCATCATGTCTAGCAATTTATCTTTCCATTCGTTTGTGGTAGGTATTTCTTTTAACTTCCATTTCTTTGCTATCACTATTCTGGCAGCAGTTATCATGTACAATATTAATCTCCAATGTAGCTTCTCTTCCTCCCTGCTCAATCCTTTTATCATGTTTAATAAGTACATCTCCGGTAGGAGTTCTATTTCAACCTGTAAGATTTGTTTGATTTCTTCATGAATTCTGCACCAAAATTTCCTTATTTTATTGCAATACCACCACATATGTATTATAGTACCTTGAAATTTACCGCATTTCCAACAGATTCTGTTTTCTATACATCCCATTCTATTTAGCCTTACCGGTGTAAAGTACCATCTGTGGGCAATTTTTATATAATTTTCTTTTAGACTTTGGGCTGCCGTAAATTTCAAGGTCCTTTTTCTAGCTCGTTCCCACTCTTCCAAATGTAGTGTATAGCCAATATCCTGCGACCATCTCGTCATGTAGTTTTTTATAGTTTCTTGTTCTAGTTTCCTGAACAATAATAGTTTATATAATTTGGATATTTGACTCTTTTGCCTTTCCATCCATATTAACTTATCTAATTCGTTTAATTCTAATTCGATTCCTTCTCTTTTTGAGTCTTCTTTAAATCTTTCCCTGATTTGGTAAAGCTGAAACCAATTTAGGCCATATTTCTCCTGTAATTGTTCTTTTAAATTTGGCGTTGATGCCTCTTTTCTTTTCTCTACTAAATCTAAGTATCTCAGATAATTTCCCTTGTTTAACCATCTAGCCTGAAAGGCTTTCTGAGTTGATGTCCAAATGGGGATCTTGAAGTAAAATCTTTCTTTGATTCTTTTCCACACCCTTAGCAGACCTCTTCTTATACAGTGGTTGGTGAATTCCTTATTGATTTTATCCTTTCCGTAAGTTAAATATGCGTGCCAACCGAATCTTTTATTGTGGCCTTCAACATTCAATATCCTATCATTACTTAGTTTTATCCAATCTCTCACCCATGTTAGAACAGCTGCTTCATAGTATGTTCTGAAATCTGGTAAATCGCATCCCCCTCTTATTTTTCTGTCTATCAAATGTTCCCACTTTAGTCTTGCTTTCTTTTTCTCCCACAAGAAGTTCTTTATATCTCTTTCCCATTCAACAAAAACCTTATCATTAGTTATGATGGGTAAATTTTGAAAAAGAAACATTATTTGAGGGAGAATTACCATCTGAACAGCCGCTATTTTGCCTAGTAAGGAGAGGCCTAATTTTCTCCAGCTGTCTAGGTCTTGTTTTACTTTTAACCAGTGTTTCTTGTAATTATTCTCATATAAATCTCCATTCCTACTTGTCAGCCAGATGCCCAAGTATCTTACTTTCCTTCCCACTTCACATTCTGACTTATTTTGTAGGTCCTCCTCTTCCACTTTGTCCATATTTTTGTCAGAATTATGGTTTTAGTTCTGTTTACTTTAAATCCTGAAAACTCCCCAAAGTTTTTCAAGGTTTGCATGAGTTCATCTATCTGTTCTATCGGATTCTCCATAATGATAACCATATCATCTGCGAAGGCTCGTAATTTATAACTATACCCATTTATTTTTGCACCTGGTATCTTCTGGTTGGCTCGTATGTTATTGTTCAGCACTTCTAAGGTGATTATAAACAGGAGAGGGGAGATGGGACAACCTTGCCTCGTACCTTTTTTGATTGTTATTATTTTGGATTTTTCTCCATTTATGATAAGATTGGCTGTTTCTCCCATTCCCATTCTTTCCATCACTTCTAACATGAAGTCCCAGTTTATGTTGTCGAATGCCTTTTCGGCGTCAATGA
The DNA here is from genome assembly GCA_030847615.1 of Gambelia wislizenii. Lineage (NCBI taxonomy): Eukaryota > Metazoa > Chordata > Lepidosauria > Squamata > Crotaphytidae > Gambelia > Gambelia wislizenii. The sequence continues at coordinate 10,979,706 of JAUMIR010000013.1, read as the reverse complement.
ACATTAGGCCTAGTTTTTTTTCTCCATGAGCTTCGTAATATTCAATCAGGTCTAAGATTAGCCGCATGTTTTGATTTATTTGTCTGTCTGGAAGAAACCCGTTCTGGTCCTCATGGATGGTTTCTTGTAGAACTTTCTTCAATCTTTGTGCTAGTATTTGAGTATATATTTTATAATCTAGATTCAATAGGGAAATGGGACGGTAGTTTGAAACTTCTTTCAGATCCTTCCCCTCTTTGGGTATCAGAGTGATATTTGTGTTTGTCCATGAATTGGGGACTCCATTTTTCCCTATCTCATTAAAAGTACGATATAGTGGCAAGCATATTTCATCTTCTAATTTTTTTATAGAACATTGCCGAGTATCCATCCGGGCCAGGGGCTTTATTTAATTTCAATCCTCTTATTGATTCAACTATTTCTACCATCGAGATTGAAGCGTTCAATGATTTTTTCCGCTCTTCACTTATTTTTTTGATGTTATTTTCATCTAAATACTTGGCCATTCTTTCTTGGTGATCATTACTTTTTTCCTTTTCTCCATATAGTTCCGCATAAAATTCTGTGAATAATTGTTTTATTTCATCCTGGTTAGTAGTTATTTTTCCTCTATTCCTTATTTCGGTGATCAGATTTTTCTCTTTATCTTTTTTCAGTTTTCTCACCAGCCATTTCCCCGTTTTATTGGAGAACTTGAAATTTATCTGTTTTGCTTTTCTCAATTTCCTTTCTATTATTGTCGTCATTTCCCAATCTATTTGTTTTTGAATTAATTTAATTTGTCTGATTACGTTCCTATTTGTTGCATTTGTTCTCAGTTCTTCTTCTCTCTTCCTTAATTCTGAAGTCAGAAATTTAAACCTCTCAGACCTTTGTTTTTTCAGCTCTGAACCTCTTTTTATCAGCATACCTCTGAAGACTGCCTTCCACGCATCCCAAATTGTTTTCATCTGACAGTCTTTTGTGTCATTTTCAATGAAATATTGTTTGACTTCTTTTTTCAGTTGTTTCAGAAATTTTTCATCTTTTAGTATGCTTTCATTCAATCTCCAATTAAATACTTTACTTCTTACTTTCATCGTAATTTTTATTGGGAAGTGGTCTGATGTAACTCTTGCTAGGATTTCCATATCTTGAATTTTTGGTGTCAAAAGTTTAGATGTTAGACATAGATCGATTCTGGACATAGTTTTATACATGTCAGATTGAAATGTGTAACCCTTTTGTTTCCCATGCTTCATTGTCCATATATCTTGTAATGAGTATTTTTCCATCATTTCGAAAAAACTTTTTGGTAATTTGCCCTGGCAATCTGATTTCACCTTCGCCGATCTGTCTTCACCTGGGTTTATGACACCGTTGAAATCCCCTATTATAATCATGTTGTCTTCTTCGTAATCTTCTAGATGTTTGTGTAATTTCTTATAAAATTTCTTTTGGTCTGCATTTGGGGCGTATATTCCCACTATTACTGTCTTCAGATTTTGAATTTTTACTTCAACACCAATCATTTGCCCCTCCTTATCTTTGAATAGTTGTTTTGCTTCATATTTTGGGTTTATGTATATAGCTACACCTCTCTTTTTCTTTCTCTCATTCCCTGAATAAAACAGCTGTCCTAACTTCCTGTTTTGCAAAAATCTTGAGTCTCCTTCTTTAATCTTTGTTTCCTGTAAGCACACAATATCTTTCCCTGTCTTTTCTAGATAATAAAATATCTGCCTTCTCTTGAACTCTGAATTTAACCCTTTGACATTCCATGATATTATTTCAAATGTCATCTCCTGTCTCTATATTAGATCCATCTATCTCTTGCTCACCTTTGTCTTCCACCTGCTCTTCTTCAGACTCTGACTCTTCTACTTCTGATATTTGTTCTTCTTCCATCTTTTCATCCTCTACCTTTTTGTATTCTTCTTTGCCCCTTTTCTTTTTCTCTCTGTCTTTCCTTTCAGCTATTTTCATTTGGGTTTGATTGTCCTCTTCCTTATCTTTTGGATCCACCTGGTCTTTTCCCCCTCTTTTTGTTTCTGATATTTTTTCTTTTCAAATTTCTTACAGAAATCGTTTGCTTTCTCTATAGAATCTATTTTATATCTTTTTTGTTTGTATGAGAATGAAACCCCTTCTATCCTTTCCCACTTATAGTTTATCTTATTCTTATTCAGAAGTTGTGTGATTGTTTTATAATCTTGCCTTTTTTTCAATATCAATGGTGGAATGTCCTTAAATATTTTGATTTCCTCATCTTCTATTTTCAGAGTCTCATTGTAACTCTGTTAAAGAATTTTTTTCTCTTATTTTTCCTTTATTAAATGCGATAACTATATCCCTGGGGAGTTTTTTTTCTTTTGCCACCTTTGAGTTAATTCTAAAGATCTTTTCTGTCTCTTCCTCCACATAATCTTCAGATAGTTCAGCGAAATTTGCTAAGGATGGTATAACTCTGGCATAGAGATTTTCATTCATCTTCCCAGAGAGCCCCCTTAATTTTAGACATTTTTCTCTGTGCCTAAGTTCCAGATTTAGTATCATCATTTCCTCTTTCTCTTGTTGATGTTTAATTTCTTTTGTTAATTCCTCTGACCTCTCTGTTTTCCCTTTCAAGTTTTTTATTTCCATCCTTATATCTTCAAGTTCTTTATTTATTTTATCCATCTTTCTCCCCAATATCTCTGATTCCTTCTTATAATCTTGCCTAATCTCTTTCCTTATATCTTTCAGTTCACTTCTTATTTCTTGTTTGAAATTCCTCAATTCCATCCTCAATTCTTCTAATATTAAGTTTTGCATCTCTGGGATTTTGGGAGCATCCACAGAGCCTCTTCTAAGTGTTGTTGTTATTGTTTGTGGTTGTTGAGTTGCCTTCCTTGTACTATAAGCCATTTCCCCTTTTGATCAATTTCCTTATGGTTGATTAATGTTCCTATATTAATTTTTATTGAATTCCAACAGTTCCAGTCATTTCTTTTATACTCTAGCAATTACCTATGAATTTGGATGTTTCCTTGTACTTTTACACACCCTCACACAAAAGGCAATTGTCACCAATCTTCAATATTTAATATATATTGATATATTGATATATAGTAATTTAATTTCCCTATATTACTTCCTGATAGTACAATTGTGTCTAAATTATTTTCTTTTAATAATTTTCTTTTAATTTCCAATTTACTAGTTCCCCATTTATTTGCTCAAGCTAGTGTACAAATGATATATCCCCCCTCAATTGTCTAGTTAGCACAATGCAACAATCATCAAGTTCAGTTCAAAATGTAGTTCAAAATGTAGCCTGGGAGGAGGCTCAGTGAAATTGGTAGTGGTGTTGGGCAGCTGCCTTACAGCAAAAAGCGCCCCCTAAAGCCTTAGTTAGCGCTAGCCACTCCAATTTCTCTTCCAAGTTCTACCTTATGTTCCTCAGTCTTATCCTAAGTAACCTACTCAGTCATAAGAATCAAATTATATCAAATTAGATCAGTTCTCTTCCCCTTTTCTGTTCACACCTTCAGAAATAATGATCAAAAGTATACTTATGATTGGTTACAATTCAATATATCTCAATTAGTATCAATTAGTATCAATTAGTATCAATACATACCAAATTATAGTCAACTAGTAGGTTTAGTACACAGTATAGGTTAAATGATTAACCAAATTTGTATTTCAAACAAGTATACCTCTATTATCAGGTTTATAACTAGATTATTGTAGGTTGCAAATTATCACCATTCAATGAGCAGTTTCCTGCTGGTCCCGTGAGGTTCTCTTCTGATTTCTTCCTTAACACCTTGTTTGTCTCTCTCCTCCCTCTCCTCTTTCCTTCTCCGACGCTCTGTTCCTTTATCTTTTGGTCTTTTAACATGCATATAGTGTTATTTCTCTATCCTCTTCAGACTGTTCGTTCTCTTCTCTCGTGCTTCAGCTCTCCAAGGATGCCTCCACTCATTTGTAATTGACTAATTCAAAGTTCATGAAGCTTCTTTGCTAATCCCCAGCTGCTCTCCCTGCCCAGTTACTAGAGGTTTTTTTTTTTTAGTTCAATTCCAGCTTTTGCAACGCTGTACTTTGTTTCCTCAGAATACTATTCCGTAGCCAGGAAAAGGTCCACCGTTTACTCACTGTTCAAACCCAATAGTAATCAGTCTATGGAGACTAGTCAAATTCCCAAGAGGAAAGTTAAACTAAGACAAAAACATGACCCTCTCTGTCCTTAAGAATTCCCAAACCTCCGTTTTCTTCTCTCCTGTCATTTTCTTTTCTCCACACCCCTTACAGTCCGCCTTTCCTTACTCCTCATCTTGCACGTGCTGGGGTCTCGTTGTTACTTTGTTGCTCTGGTCTCTTTGATATTTTGTTTCCTCCGTTCTTCCGTTCTTCCTTTCTTCAGTTTTATTTAGGTCGGGCGGGTTGGCTATCTGCCGTTCTGGCTTCTCCCGCGGTGTTGGGTGCCCTGCTAGTTTCGAACTCGACAGGTTGGGAGGCTTCCACCCCCAGCCTGCTGTCGTCGAACTGCTAGCTCCTCCGGGCTGCCTCCCACTCTCTCTTCCCAGAGAGAGAGCCTTCTGTTGGAATAGAAGGTTTCAACCACCACGGTCAATCGCAGCTGGTGCTTTGCAGAGAGCAATTGCACCACACGTCCGTCTCCTCCCCGCGCTCAACCGGAAGTCTTAATAGATTTTCCTTGTTTTTTTTCCAGGCTGTGAGGCCGTGTTCTGGAAGAGTTTACTTCTGACATTTCACCTGCATATATGGAGGCCTGCCATGAAATCCTTCAACTTCACAAATACAATTAAACCAGATCAAATACATGACTAAAATATATATATTAAAGCCATGCAGCCATATTACTGGTAACTTTTTATATTCCTCATGCTCCTAAAACTGTGACTCCTGTATAGCACCAAAAATGTTTGTTGCACAAAGAGAATCTTAATTCTTAATAATCTTAAAATTATTAACATTTGTGAAGCACGGCCCTTTGAGTTTTGGCAGCAGAGGAAAAGAACTTCACAACCTCATCTGTTACCCTTTTGTCCATGTCCCCTAACAAATACATCAGATACCATTCTAGAGCTCTATCTAGGAACTTACTTAAGAGAGGTGTAAATAATCTTAGAGCTCATCTAGATGAGGCAATATAATGTGGATTGGTGCACAGTAATGCCAATTCACAGCAGTGTTCATTTGTCTTCATGTTGTTGGGGTTTTTTTTGGCAAGATCACTGGTATGCAAAGCTATCCTTCTTTGATGTTCACACAGACATGCCTACAAATCAAGATGGTTGCTGCAAATGAATTACTTGTGTTTTTATTCTCCACAAGTTGCCACCACTGAATAGCAAATCTAAGCTGCAGAAGAGACAAAGAGGGAGGACCTAGCAGCCAGTAGCTCTCTATCTTGCTGCAGCCCCAGTCCTTGGAGTGAAGCATACAGGAGTGATGTGAACAGGATCAAGGCCAACAGGGGTGTTTGGTGTGGGTGTGGTGGAAGAGACAGCATAAGGTGAGCTTGTGGATGTTGAATTATACTTCTCCAACCCCAGAGAGTCCTTGGGAGAGTTTGTTGGGTTAACTCTGGAGTGCATGTTGGGTCTAGGCTATTTGACTGCATGAGCTGAGTGTAGGCTTGCCTGGGAGGACTCACTAGCATTTCTCTGGTGAGCTGCTGAGAGGGGTGTGCTTGAGTGCTCATTAGCATTTGTGTGTCTGAGATTGGGAAGAGGCTCCTTAGTGTTCTATCATGTGGTGGTGACCTTGTTGGTTGTGAGAGCTATATGTGTAGCCCCAGGTCCTCTATCTGAGCACCTGGTCTCAAGGAGGCAGGACTTCTGCTGAGAGGAACTGAATTGGTGACTACTGAGAGGAAGCAGGTCAGAGACAGAGGGAGGAACTACCAACCACTAGCTCTCTATATAGCTGAAGCCCCAGTCCTGGGAGCGAAGCATATGGGGAGCAAGGCCAACAGGGGTGTTCAGCAGGAGTGTTTAGTGGGGGAATTTGAGGGGAAGGCCTGGAGTTCTGTTTTAGTGCCTACTTCAGATTACTCAATATGGACAGTGAGGGAGCTGCTGCAGTCACCTGCAACAGCTGTGGTATGTTCGTCTTCTTGCCTAAGGATGTGCAGAGCTATACCTGCAGCAAGTGTAAGTTGGTTGTGTTGTTGGAAGAGAAGGTCCAGCAACTTGAGGCCTGATTAGGCACTCTACAGCATATTAGGGAGGAGGAGGTTTTCTTAGACAGAGCAGTGCAGATGGTACTTGTTGGGGAACACACAGGGGAAGTCTGTAGAGGAGGTTAGTTCTGAAACACAGGAGGTAGCTTTTTGGAAGAATGTGACTTGTAGAAATAGAAGGAGCAGGGGCCATTCTAAAAGTTTGTTTGGCACTACAGAATTGGTTTGAAGCTCTCTCCCTTGTCAGTAATGATAAGGAACGGGAAGGAGAGCAGCAGAGCCAGGCCTCAGAGAATGTATATGAGACATTGGAAGGTTCAGCACACAGATTGGCCTCTGCCAATCCTCAGAGGAGGCATGTGGTGGTGGTAGGGGACTCCCTGGTGAGGGGTATAGAATCAGTAGTTTGTGGGCCTGCTAAGATGTCTCAAGAGGTGTGCTGTCTCTCTGGGGTGAAAATACATAATGTAACAGAGAGGCTGATGAGACTTGTCAAGCCCACTGACCATTATCCCTTCCTTTTCATCTACATTCAAATCAATGATACTGCAAGGCATAGCCTTCAGAATATAAAAAACAATTATGAGGCCCTGGGTAGGAAGCTGAAGGACCTGGATGCACAAGCAGACATTTCATCCTGTCCTTCCAGTGGAAGGGCATTGCCCAGGAAGGGAGAGAAATATAGTGGAGGTGAACAGTTGGCTCCACAGATGGTGCCTCTGGGAACAATTTGGCTTCCTGGACCATGGGGTGCAGTTTCAGGGACGTGGCAAGGGATGGGTTGCAACTCACAACATTTGACAGGAATGTTTTTGGTAAGAGTCTGAAAGATCTGAACAGGAAGGCTTTAAACTAAGTTGTGTGGGGGAGGGAGACAGTATTCTTGAGGGCAGGAGCTCATTAAGTGCTGGAGATAATAGCTTAAATGTTATACAGGGAACAAGGCTAATAGTACAAGAACCCAACAGTTCTTTTAAAGAACCTTTAAATGGCAGATAGGGGGAATGGCCCATGACCTTAGATGTCTCTATACTAATGCACAGAGAATGAGAAATAAACAGGATGAACTTGAACTTTTAGCACAGCAAAACAAATATAATAGGCATCACTGAAACCTGCTGGGATGATTTCATGATTGGAATGTAGTAATAGAGGGGTATAACCTGTTTCAGAGAAATAGGCCAAACAGGAAGGGTGGTGGAGTAGCATTATATGTTAAGGATGTGTACACCTGTGAAGAGATCCATGACTTAAATCCTGGGTCCAAAGTTGAGAGCATCTGGGTAAAAATCAGGGGGAAAGAAACAGCAGGAATGTCATTGTGGGGGTCTACTACAGACCTCCAAGCCAAACTGAGGACTTGGATGATCCCTTCCTGGGACAGATGGCCACAAATTCAGAAAGGAGAGATGTAGTAGTAATGGAGGATTTCAACTATCCTGATATTTTTTCAAAGTCCAACATTTCCAAAAATTGAAGGTCCAAAAAATTCCTCACTTGCCTTGCAGACAATTTCATGTCCTATGAGGAGCGGCTTAGGGAACTGGGCATGTTTCATCTGGAGAATACAAGGTTAAGAGGTGACATGATAGCCATGTTTGAATTTTTGAAGGCATGTCATACTGAGGATGGTGCAAGCTTGTTTTCTGCTGCTCCAGAGACTAGGACACATAGCAATGGACTCAAACTACAGAAGAAGAGATTCCACCTAAACATTAGGAAGAATTTCCTGACACTAAGAGCTGTTTGGAAGTGGAATACACTGTCTTGTAGTGTGGTGGAGTCTCCTTCTTTGGAGGTTTTTAAACAGAGGCTGGATGGCCATCTCTCGGGAATGATTTGATTGTGTATTCCTGCATGGCAGGGGGTTGGACTGGGTGGCTCTTGTGGTCTCTTCCAATTCTATGATATCGTGAGTACTTAATAGTATATAGATGGTTCAGCACAAAACAGTTCTCTAAAGTGGAATGTTCAATCCTGAATCCTGCCTCTTCTTCATTAAAAATATTATTTTACTTACCCAGATGGCTAACTTGTCCAGCAGATACCAGGCATATATTTTTGCAACCATATCTATAATACTAATTGGTCTATAATTTGATGGTGAAGATCTATCACCCTTTTTATATATAGGGATGATTATACTTTGGTTCTAGCCTACTGGGATGTTTCCTGTCAAGTTGATGGAATTGAAAACTTGGCATAGTAAAGGTACCCACCAACTTAAATTTTCCTTTAAAAACTTCTTCCCACATTTTACCTTCTCCTGGGGCTTTGCCCCTAGGTAATAATATTATGCTTGCTATTTCAGCTTCAGCAATGAGTGGCCATGGATCTAGGTGGTTTAACTCTAGGTGAAGATCTGGGCCTTTTATGTTGGTATTATGGTAAAGATGGAATAAAAATGACTCAACCACATATATTGTGGTACATTTGGGGTCAAATCAATTCTGCTGGATTTCGTGCCAAAATTGACAATATACCAGAATTTCCTATGGTCTTTGAGTTCCATTGCCTGGGCTAAATCTGACCAGATTAGATTTTGAAAAGCAGTTTTTTCTTTCTTTCAGGAGTGTTTTGTATTCCATTTTAGTATTATGAAATGCTTCCAAATTTTGAGGGTTAAATTTATTTTTAATTTTCTTACCAGTTTCTTACCAGTTGATGAATATATTTCTTTGTTAGATGGCACTCCTTATTGAACCAGGAATGGTCCTTTCTATTCTTGAGGTGCCTGCTGGGACCTCAAGACTTGATCTAATAAATTTGTTTAATGACCTAAAATGTACAAGATTCATGGTTTAAGCACAAAATCTGATCCCTCCACTGCTTACAGGGATTAGAAGTCAAGAGGGAGGATATCATTTGAGCAGTTTGATCAACCCATCAGAGTTTCTTAGAGCTGTTAATTGTGGACTCAGTTAAAGGGTTGTTCTGATTTAATCAAAGGCTGCCAGGAGTCATTTTTAAGTGAACACATATAGGCTGATGATCACTATCTCCAAAGGGTACCACCATGAAGTCAGCTATTCTGTCTATGTGGAATACAAAAAGACAGACATAGTCAATGACACTGGAACCTCCATTTTTCTAGTCAAAGAATTCAACATATACATTACCATTAACATGGCCAACAACTATCATGTCAGAATGCACAGAGAAGCTATTGAAATCCACAAACACTTGGACAACTTCAACAGGAAAGAAGAAACCTTAAAAGTAAACAAAATCTGGCTCCCAGTTTTGAAATACAATAGAATTAAAACTCAACACTTACAAAGGAATTCCACCCAGGGACAGGGGGATTCCCAGCAGATAATGGCCCATCAACCAACCATTAGCCAAACAGACACTAATGGGTCTTGCATTTCTTTACCCAGAAACTAACCATTCAATTACACAAATTTACATATACTCCTCTACAGGGGTTCACAGCATATAAAACCCAGACACACTCCTACTCAACTATTCTCTGAAAATGCCAGCCACAGATGCATGTGAAACGTCAGAAAGAAACTATTCCTGAACATGGCCTCACAGCCCGGAAAAAAACCAAGAAAAATCTATCTCCCAGGAGATCTGCCACCTTTCTCAGTCTGTCTACAAATAGATTCCAAGTTATTTGGTCAACTTCTATGGGACCTAATGCCAATTTGGTTTGTGAGTTTAAACTTCCCCAAAGAAGCAGTTTAAACTCATCATTGTCAAAATCATAAGCACCCCGTGCATTCACATAATTCACTTTTTGTGAGAGAATGGCCAGCAGTTTCGTTCTAGCAATGTACACTTCAGGATTCTCACTAATTGCCTGTTTCTCCATCATGTACAGTACACTTGTGTTCTGAGTAGGCCACATTAATTTAATCATTTCTTGCATCTATACATACATGTCCAGTCTTGCTAAATCTCAAGCAGCTAAAGCTGACTCCAGAGTTGGCAGATTAGAAGTGGACACAAAAAGTCTAGCTATCTGGGTCAAGTCCTATCCATTAGCCGTGGGATGAATATGAGCATTCATCCACACAATCCCTGTTTCCTTGCCTAAGAGTCCTAGTTAGTCTGCCACAGCCTTAGCTTCAACAGCAGTCCAAGAAATTCTCTGTTCAGTTGTTCGGTTCTCAGTCCTGCCATTGGTCAATGCCTAATAGTGGTCTTTGTCCTTAAAGGATGGAGATGGATTGGTTCTTCCAGCCCTTCCCAATCAGGATTGAAAGGGGAAGTTTGCATCACACATGTGGGTAGAGGCTCTAAGACATACTCAGGAAATGGGGGAGGGTCTCGAGAAAAATAGTGGAAATGATTGCTTCCCTAGTATTTAGCTTTTCAGTGAGCACAGCTATTTTCTTGTTGCACACTTCATGGTTTAAGTTCACTTGTATCTTTGCCTGCCCTGCCAGCATGCTGTGCTTTAGCGTGTTCCATTTCTACGGCAGCCAATTTGCACTGGAGTGCCTCCACCTGCAAAATTGTTGCTTCCAATTTAGATCTGGCTTCTTGGGCTGGAGATGAAAATGCTGCTTTGTCTCCCAACAGGGCATTGCTCTGAGTCCTCAGTTGCTCCAACTCTGTGTCCTGTTTTTCAGTTTAAATTCTCCTTTCATGGTTGGGTGCTTGTAGCATCACTTAGGGCCATCCAAAATCTCTAAGCTGCTATCACTTCTTTGGAGGTGCCAGAAAGCAACCTCTCCTTACATTGCATGCAAAAGCCATTGCACAAGGTCTCAAAGGGGTCCCTGGTCTTAAAGGACCCTGTTCTCCGAGGGTTCCTACCCTGACTGGCAACCCATTTCTGCAACTTATCCATTTTGAGGCTCTTTTCAAACATCTTTACTGTTTCACTAAGAAAGGGATCTAGGAGTCCTAGTGGACCACGGGTTGAGCATGAGCCAACAGTGTGATGCGGCAGCTAAAAAGGCCAATGCGATTTTGGGCTGTATCAATAGAGGTATAGTGTCTAGATCAAGGGAAGTGATAGTGCCACTCTATTCTACCTTGGTCAGACCTCACTTGGAATACTGTGTCCAGGTCTCGGCACCACAATTCAAAAAGGATATTGACAAACTGGAGCGTGTCCAGAAGAGGGCAACTAAAATGGTGAAAGGTCTGGAAACAATGCCTTATGAGGAGAGACTTAGGGAGCTGGGTATGTTTAGCCTGGAAAAAAGACGGTTAATAGGCGATATGATAGCCCTGTTTAAGTATTTGAAGGGATGTCACGCTGAGGATGGAGCAGGCTTGTTTTCTGCTGCTCCAGAGACTGGAACATGGAGCAATGGGTGCAAGCTCCAGGAACAGAGATTCCACCTCAACATGAGGAGGAACTTTTTGACAGTAAGAGCTGTTCGGCAGTGGAACGCACTCCCTCGGAGCGTGGTGGAGTCTCCTTTCTTGGAGGTCTTTAAACAGAGGCTGGATGGCCATCTGTCAGGGATGCTTTGATCAAGATTTCCTGCGTGGCAGGGGGGTTGGACTGGATGGCCCTCGTGGTCTCTTCCAACTCTGCAATTCTATGATTCTATGATTCTACATCAATTCTTTCAGTTTCTTTCTCACTTACAGCATGAAGGTGCCTCTTTAAAGTACTCCCACTAAACTCAGGCAAAGCAAAGTGTGAAGGTGTCTTTCTGACACACCCCCACAGGGTTCTTTATGCAAACACGAAGGTGTCTCTGTTAAAACACTCCCACTAACAATGGGCAAAGTGTGGAGACATTTCTTGTCCTCTTAACAGAACATATCCAAAAAACACTAGAAGTCACCAGTGAGGTCAGTTACTCTTGACTGGGACAGAGGCCCAGAACTCAGGGAATGGGGGACCACCAACTTTCACTTGGTTGAGCAAGAGAGGGATGAGGGCTTTAGGGTCCTTACTGAGTCATGCCATTTTTTTGAATGAGGGGTACCTTCCTCTGATTCCAGGAAAAGTCCTAAACCTGATTTTGTTCTGCTGCCACCTCTCAATTCTTTTGTCCTCAGGGAGCAACCCTGCAAAGATCTATAACCTTCCTCAAATGGTGGCATGCAGCCCGCTTCTGAAACTAACAAACAAACCTTATGGGCATTCCTAGCTGTGTGGTGTGTGTGTGTGTGCTTATCTTAACCTCCAGCTTTGGATCCCACAGCACAACAGAGTATGGGAGAGATGCCCAGGGAACAAGACAGAAAAGGGGAGAAATGTTTCCACCCCACAATAGCCCCATGGCTTCACACTCAGTTCCAAACTCACAAAACTTTCACACATGAAAAGCTGGCTTGAGTCTCTTCCAGCATTTCCCTATGTCCGTCACCCCCAAAGCTACATGTGTTGACTCACAAGAAAAGGGGTGAGATGCTGCCCACTTTCTCCACCAATCTCATTATATGAATTGCTACTGTCAGTGGAAAAATTCCACATGTGTCAAGGTCTTACTTTGGGGAATTAAATTAGCTCAACTGGCATTCAAGAGGTATAACTGCAGGATCTTTTAGCCAGTTTATACCAGTACTAACTGGGATACGAGGGAGGATAAGATGGCAGCATAGACAGACGTATGTTTGCTTCACTTCTTTTAACCTGCCTTTTCTTCAACTTTATGAGTAGTATATCTTAAGAAAAGTGCTACCAATTCAACTGATAATTTTGCCTTTCTCATGGGGGAGTCTTTGAACTTGTTGAATTCGCTGACAACACTTTTAAATTAATATCGGGAGGAAAAAGAGGGGAGTATGTTAAAGATAAGCCTGCTAGTTTAGCCTGTTCTCTCCGTGGGGCTGGAAGTTGAAACAAGTATCGCTTATTCAACAAGGGAAGCTGAATACAACTCACTGTTACAGTCCTAGCTGCTGGGAGTTTTATAATTATCTGGAACTTTATAAATAACATTGTTTGTAAAGAACTTAAGAATTTAAGAGTATTTTTGATAACCTGGGCTGCTTGAAGATTGGGACTGTTTGTTCTTCTCCTTGCCTTAGCATTTCTCCCTGGGAGTACATAAGTAAGCCTGCCGTTTACTTTTTGTTGCTCGGCTGCCCCGCCCTGTGTTTGCTTGGCGGGAGGCTCCTGGTCGCCCCGGATGCCTTGCTTTGCTCGTCCGGGTGGAGCCGGTCTCTGAGATACCATCTAAGGCAACTTATTGCAAGCAGGAGTAGCCAGAGATGCTGAGCCAGGAGCCAAGCCCTCTTCCCCACAACATTAGGACCAGAGAGTGTGACCAGCCTGGCAGAAGTAAGAGGAGGCGTGGCCAGGGAAGGCAAACTCCTTAAAAGCTCTCCTCCCTCAGAGATACCATCCAAGGCAACCCACTGCAATCAGGAGTAGCCAGAGACACTGAGCCAGGTGCCAAGACCCTTACCCCACAACATTGGGACCAGAGAGTGTGCCAGACCGGCAGAAGCAAGAGGAGGCATGGCCAGGGAAGGCAAACTCCTTAAAAGCTCTCCCTCCTCTGAGACACCATTCAAGGCAACCCACTGCAAGCAGGAGCAGCCAGAGACGCTGAGCAAGGAGCCAAGCCCTTTTCCCCACAACATTGTGTTCAGAGAGTGCGATTAGCCCGGCAGAAGCAAGAGGAGGCTTGGCCAAGGAAGGCAAACTACCAGCAGTGGCAGCGTGGCCTTTGAAGAGCCAGGCACAGGACCATAAAAACTAGAAACAGTCCAGAAATAATTTTAACATTGGAACTGACTAGCCATCACAATAAAATATTCTCCCCAGGGTTCTCCCCAGGGTTACTTGGCTGAACCAGATCTTGTGACGAGTGTATAAAATGGTCTCTACCAGAAGTCAAAAAAAGAATGGCAAAAATAACAAAGACGTAGCAAGTGCAATTAACCAATCAATGTGGTCCTATGTCACAATAGCTGGTAGTAAAAGGGGTAAAGCAAACGGGATTAAGGACAGAAAACAAAGGGGGAAAAGGAAATCTATTACTAAGATCGAAAAGAATGAAGCTCAACCAAAAATAAATGTAGATAGCTCCAACCTAGAAATAGATAAGTCCCCTCCCATTATAACCAACTTAAACATGGAGGAAGCAACAACTTGTGACTTACAAGAAAAGGGGAGTGAAAAGACACCTGAAATAAAGAGTAACCACTCAAACCATGATGAGAGCCTGATGACATTTTTCGAGAATCTTCCTCCCCTTGATGAATTGTTACGAAATGAAAAAAAAAATAGCCGAATCCCAAGAGCGTAGAGAAAAAATTATGAAGCAGTTATTAGCTTTGGAGGCAGAAACCCAAAGTGATCATGAAACCATAAGCGAAATAGATTTAGAGCAACCAGCTGGGAACAAGATAGGTGAGGTTAACACCAGAATAGATCCAATTCAAGACATATATAATATCTTAAAAGCCCATGGTAACATAATTGGTACCATAAAGGCAAATATTGAGATTATCTGTCATTTGATAGGTGAAGGCATTCTGAAAGCGGCTCCACCTAAAGAGGCTAAAACAACGATCAAAAATGCTGAACCACAAAATCAAATTGACACTACTGCCAAAAGTAAAAGTAAAAATCAATCTGAATCAAAATCAAGGAAAAGTGTGATGAAATGTAGAAGGATAAAAGGAAAAAAATTGTATAAAGACCTTAAATATTGATAATCAAAAGAGTTTATTAAAATGAAAAGATCTATAAACTTTAATTTCAAAACACTGTTTAAGATCTTAGAATCTAAAATTACACAAAAAAATAAAAAACCCAAAAAGACAGTAATAAGAATGAAAACTAGGGATCATAAAACAGACATAACTGAATCCCTACAAATAAATAGCTTGATGGATTCTAGCTGCATGATTAGGCAGCATGAACAGAGTTTATTAATCAAAGAAAAGGAAGTTATAAATAACAAAACTGACTTGTCTAAGAAAATTGAACCACAAAAACTTTGTACCAAACTCAATGACTCTCCTCACGCGTTAGTACTAAAAAAAACACACAATTGGCTTTTTTAAATTATCCAAAACCGTACGGCATAATAACAGTACCCCAAAGGAAAAAAACATTTCATACACCAGATGGAAGCTTCTGGGATAAGCCTCCTAAGGGAAAAAGATATTGTAAGAACAGAATACCTCTTCTATAATTATAAAACAGCAAGAGCCCTTGTAACATTCAATAATGATCTTATCACTGCAAGGATCTACAAATTAAGAAATATACTTCAACATCATCAGATGGAGGTTAGAAGAGTCTTTGGTCATCTAACGCCTTACCCCCTATTAGATCCTCAGTTAATCCAAGCAAAAAAAAAAACATGCTAAGAATACAAACCAATTAAAACAGACACCAGACGTTGGGGACTTGATTTGCCTGGATGATATCCAAGACAATAATGAAAATAAAATAGAGAATTCTTCTCTATGCTTTGAGACAGAGATCCTGGAAGAGGAAGGTTTAATAAATTCATTTAAGAAACTTCCCCTACTTGATAAATTGGTTATCATAGGTAGGCTTAATTCCCTTCAAGCTTAATTAAACAAACTCTGTGAAGCAGAATATATAAATAACAAGCTTCCTAAAGTCCAGTTAAATAAGACCACAACAGGGAATACAAAACAGCTTGAAATAGAAAATAACATTATCAAAAGAATCTCACCAGATAATAAATCAAAATCTGAGGACATTCGGGCTTACTTTAGAAAGGATAACAACACTGCAGTAACAACTAATGATATCCATTTACCATATGAAATGTGTAAGAGTCATGGAGAATCCTCCTGACCACATACCAACCCAATTAGACTTATCTCATGGAACATTGCTGGTTGGCAAAATAAGACCCAAGATGAAAACTTTTTATCATTTTTGCAGACTTATGAGATCATTCTTCTACAAGAAATGTGGGTTCAAAATGAGGGTGGAATTATGGTGCAGGGATTTTCAACATATACTACTCCAGCTTTAAAAACTGCAAAATTTGGAAGAGCAACTGGAGGCCTTGCAATATTAATCTCAACCACACTGACAGGCACAGTTTGTCAACATCCATCATTATCCTCTCCCAATTTCTTGGTTATATCCATTGCTAATATCTTTTCTGAAACTGTCTATCTAGTTTGTACCTACATCCCCCCATCAAAATCTAACACCAACAAAGATTACTTGTGGGAAACCCTTGATGAAGTGCTAGAAGAAATAGATAGCATGACCCCCAATTCATGGGTGATCATAGGAGGCGATTTCAACGCACGTATAGGTATCAATTCTTCAAGTAAAATGGCATTTGGACTCACCCTGGATGACACACCTGAAATATATCAAAGAGCATCCAGGGACACAACCTATAATCATGCTGGAAAACATCTCTGTACACTTTTAATGAAACACAATTTACTGATGTGTAATGGACATGGAGCAGGAGACCGAGAGGGAAATTTCACATATATTTCTGCTAGAGGCCACTTCAGTACTATTGATTATATACTAATTTCTAATAATACACCAATTGACAGAAACACATTTAGAATAGTAACAAGAGCTGAGAGTGACCATCTTCCTCTTGAACTGACGCTCCCACAAACACCATTGAAGGAAAAACCAAGAATAACAGACCAAACCCAATATGAGATTCTTGGCAATAGGAGGTTAAAGTGGAATGGCCAGCTTCAGGAGAAGATTTGTAAGACTCTTGACTCTCCTAAATTCGTGAAACTTAGGGAAAACATCCTTCAAGAATCAAACGATGTTATAAGTGCATATCAGGATTTAACATCACAAATAAAACCTTTACTGAGTTCATCTTATGTGCCCCAAAACATCAGAATTAAACCTAGGACTTGGTTTGATCAGGACTGTCTAGACTTCAAAAAAAACTTAGCCAACGAAATTAGAAAATTGAAGATTAAGGATACCAAAGGAAACACCTCAAATCAAATAGTCCGTTTACGGCAAAACTATAAAAAATTACTTAAAGAAAAGAAACAAAAATACTATGAGGTACAGTGGAGAGAATTGGGAGAGGCAGCCATTCAAAAAGACTCCCAAAAATTTTGGCACTTAATAGCCGCTGGTACTAGAACATCAAATTATATGCTAGAGGCTGCAGTGCAAGGGAAAGATTGGGAGAACTATTTCACCAACATTTACAACACCTCCCACAGCCTCTCACACTCAATCCATCCTGCAAAACCATTAGATACTCCTGATTGGCCCGAAGTTACTGCAAGCCAAATTAAAGGAATAATAAGTAGACAATCTAACAACAAAGCTCCCAGTGAGGACATGATACCTACCGAACTATATAAGGCAAAACTGGATTATTGGTCCCCAGTTCTTGCAAAATTGTTTACCCATATAAACTGTTCTGGATGCATCCCAGAGGGTTGGAAATTGAGTATTATTGCCCCATATATAAAAAAGGTGACAAGAAAGACCCAGCAAATTATAGACCCATTAGCCTTCTGGATATTGCCTCTAAACTGTATGCTAGATACCTTCTGGAAAAACTAGAAGATTGGGTAGATAACTATAATGTATTGGCAGAAGAACAAGCTGGTTTTCAAAAGGGGAAGTCAACAACTGATTTATGTTTTGTGCTAAATTTCTTAATGTGCAAATACGTTCATAATCTAAAACAAAAACTGTATGTTGCATTTGTTGATTTGAAATCTGCGTTTGACTCGATCTCCAGGCCCTTGTTATGGCAGAAATTGGGGAAAACAAATATCGACCACCATTTATTATTCCTAATAAAATCTCTGTATACTGATACATCATTACATGTTAAAATAGACCTAGTAGGACATCTCACCCCAAAGATTGCTGCATCTGTAGGAGTTAAGCAGGGATGCATTTTAGCACCTTTTCTGTTTAATTTCTTTATAAATGACATTGTAAAAGAACTGGAGGGTTTGCAATATGCCCCTGTCACAATTCTTGATGCCAAAATTTCTTTGTTAATGTATGCAGATGACTTAGTATTAGTATCTAGAACGGAGGTAGGTTTAAGAAGACTCTTCACAAAATTTTCTTCATACTGCAAAAACAACAAATTGACAATCAATTATGATAAAACCAAAGTTATGTTCTTTGGAAAACATCCCAAAAAACATATTTGGCACTTAGATGGAAAAATCATAAGCCAAGTGAAATCATTCAGATACTTAGGCCTAATATATTCAGATACAACTGTCTGGAAGGAACAAACACTAAATATAAAAGTACAATCTTATAGATCGGCAAAAGCAACATTAAAGTTCGCTTCAACCAGAAGGGGAAATCTAGTAAACCCTGCTATTACAGTATATAAAGCCAAAACAATGGTACAATCCCTTTATGGGGCTGAAATCTGGGGTACTATAAGTAAATCAAATATTACAAGTATGGAATCCCCTCAGAACTATTTCTTGCGGTCATTGTTGGGCCTCCCCAGAGATACACCAACTGCCATGCTCAGATTGGAAACCAACACGCTTAGTTTAGAAAGCCAAATATACAAGAGAATCTTATGTTATTGGATCAAAGTACAGGGGATGGACAACAATAGACTTCCAAAAAAATGTCTGTTAGAATTTAATAATAGCACGCCCAATAAAAACTGGGTACATCAGGCAGTGCAATTGGGTATTAAATATGGAATTTCTCTAGCCAAAATTAAAAAACTCCAATTGGAAGCGCAGGTAAAGTCTATTAAGAATATAATAACTGAAATATCTATGCAAAAGGATCTTAATACTGTTTTCTTGTCATCATGTGCTCCCCTATATTATGAACTCAGGAAATTTTGTAATTATCCAGATTATTTTAATAACCTAACATTTGTAAACTTACGAAAGGCTTTTACTGAACTGGGATACAACAAGCCAAGGGAAAAAAATGACCTTAAAATCTTTATTGAAAATGATTTAAAACTGCATTCACACCACATTCATTCATCCAGCACACATACAAGACTATTGAATAAAAGTAGGAAGCACCTAGACAGAGAGTTAGATTGAGGCTTATTGTAATACTGTACCACTCTAAAACAGAGGACTCCTCATGAATAGTGAAGCAGAGGGAAATTACTCTTGAGTAGCTTACAAAGTCAGGTGGTGAATGGTTGCAGGAAAGAGGAGGAGAGGTTAGAAGCAGGAGGAAAGAAGCCTTTTTTCAGTAAGGAGACAGATTAAGCAGGAGGACAAAAGCTGTTGTTTGGCAGAGAGATTTGGAAGGAAAGAGAGAGAAGGTAGAGAAGGGGGGGAAGAGCACTGCCAGATGTGGAGACAGGAGGAAAGTGGGGTCTAAGCAGGCTGAGATGAGATTTTGGGTAATATTTATAGTCAAAATCTCTTTTGAAGGTACAATTTAGAGAGAAAGACAATTGTTTATTGGAAGATTTCCATGTTACAGGAAAGGGTCTCCAGATGAGTCAGTACTGTGGGAAATGGATAGTTTTCAAAACAGGGATGACAGACAACCCTCTTTGAGGTGTAGATGTGTAGATAAGGAAAACAGGCCCACATAAAAATGAGATTTCCAGCTAAGTTTTTGAAGTGCTTCAGAGGATGCTTCCTCCTGGAGATGCTCAGGAAAGACATGGCATTTCTATTGCAAGCTTCAAAAGAACTCTGTTTCACCTTCACCTGAGGTGTGAAGCTTATTGAGGAATCTGATATGGTCCTTCAGGCTTGTAAGTTCCAGTGAGCATGGGCTCCAGCCCTGACTTGGAATCTCCTGTCAGCTATGTGGAGGGCCTGATATTAAATATATATAGCAATTAAATGTGTATCAAAAGGCTCAGAGTGGGAAATCTTGACACAAGGCAACCACTTGCTGACTATTAAACAATTTGCCTAGTGAAAAACTGACTGGCCATGTCACTGTAAGAAAGGTCACAAGCAAGACACTGCTTCTCCCATAACACCTTGGTTCTTGCCCCTTAAAGAAACTTCCTTGAAACACAATAATTGGTAATGCTGTTTTCCTGTTACATTTACATTCTTTGGGTTTCCCCTCCAAGAGAGACTTAGAAAATGGGTGTGCTGTATTTCTTTGACAATGCATGCCACTTGAAAAAGAATAGAAGTCAGTAATTGCTCCCCAGATGATACTCCTCTTTTAAAATGTAATTAAAACCCTTGCCTTCTCTAACACCCTCATATCTCTCCTCCCATCTCTTGTCTGCTCCATGTAAGAAGAACATGTTCTTTTCACTATGTGAAGATTAAATACACTTTCGTGTTATCCAGAACAAATTAAAAATTAAACAAAGCCATTTAGTTGCTTTTGAAATATGCCTTTTGTGTTTCCACACGTTCTGTTGCTTGTCATTTGAATTGAAAAGCAAACAGATGTTCCAGCATGCTGGAAGGCACATTCAGGCACTGAGACTGTTAAAAATAACTTAAAATAATCCTCAGATCTAAACAATATGGTTAGAGATAGCAAAAAAGGAAAAGACAATCTGTTGTCCAGCTTTCTCTCTCTCCCTATTGTATGCAACATAGTTACCATATACAAAAAAACAGAGGTTAAAAGGGAGTCTGCATGACTCTTTATCTCCAGCTGCTCATTTCAAAACTCCAGTCAGTCTAACTATCAACACAACTTTGAACTGAAAAAGAAAAAGAAAAAAGAGAGAGTGGTGATTATTTGTTTGTTTGTTTGTTTGTTGCCTGCCTTTCTCCTGATAATGGGACTCAAGGTGGCTATTTTGTTTTTGTTTTAAATATGTTGATAAAAGCATTACAGCAAATGTGAATGAAAGTAAACAGATTACATGGCTTACAGAATGCAGACTTAGAAGAACTTTTGGTGATATCTGTTACTTGTGTACATGCCTTCAAGTTGCCTGACAACTTTTGGCAACCACATGAATTTCCAGAGGACCTTTTCGGCTATTGCTCCCAGATTATGGAACAGCCTGCCGGATGAGATCTGTCACATTACCACCTTAAATAGCTTTTTAAAAGCTCTTAAGATGGGTCTCTTCTGGCAGGCCTTTTCTGAATAGATACCGGGCCACCAGAAGAAAAACAAATCTTATTGGTCCGATCCCTATTCCAGTTATTTTATTGTGTGTGTGTGTGTGTTTTAGTATATATTAAGTATTTTTAAATGTTTAATCGTTTAGTTGTATTTTAAGGGGGGGTGGGATGGAGGGTTATATATATATATATATATATATATATATATATATATAAATGTTGTAAGCCACCCCGATTGCATTTTGTAGAGGGGAGGGATATAAATAAATTATTATTATTATTATTATTATTATTACTATTATTATTGTTTTCACAGGCAAGGAATACTAGTTTTGCCATTTCTTTCCTCTGAAATAGGATCTACGGCACCTGGTATTTGTTGGTGGTTTCACATTCAAGTACTAACCAGGGCTGATCCTGCTTAGCTTCTGAGATCAGACAGGATCTGATGCCTTACCTAGGTGCTTTTCTCATTGCCTGGCAGCATAGTACTTGGAAGTCATTCATAGAATCATAAATGTTGCAAGAGACCACAAGGGCCATCCAGTTCAACCCCCTGCCATGCAGGGACACACAATCAAAGCACACCCAACAGATGGCCATCCAGTCTCTATTTAAAAACCTTCAAAGAAGGAGACTCCACCACATTCTGAGGCAGTGCATTCCACTATCAAAGACCTCTTACCAATAGGAAGTTCTTCCTAATGTTTAAGTGGAATCTCTTTTCCTATAGATTGAATCCATTGCTATGTGTCCTAGTCTCTGGAACAGCAGTAAACAAGCTTGCTCCATCCTCAATATGACATCCCTTCAAATATTTAAAGATGGCTATCATGTCCTCTCTTAGTCATCTCTTCCCCAGGATAAACATATCCAGCTCCCTAAGCCATTCCACATAAGGCATGGTTTCCAGACCTTTCACCATTTTGGTCACCCTCCTCTGGACATGTCATGCCCTCACCTGGATTCTGGGTGTTGGAGTAGAATCCATGGAAAGCCCTGACATGAGTTTGGTTCTTGGACTGATTTCCCTGCTTGGGCCTCTCAGTCCCTGTAATACAGCCAGCCAGCCTTTAGCCTGGGAATGTTTCTCCTCTTGAGATTTCAAGGCCACACCACCTGGGGGCATCTCTCCCCCTCCTCCCCCTGCATACCGTTCTCACTCTGGAAGGGTTTATCTATTGTCTGTGGTTGTGGTAGCTTTACTTCTGGCTTTTGCATGTTACCAGAATGCATTGCCTTGCTCAATAAAGAAATTTTGTTGAGTTAATGTGAGTGTGTTATTGGTGCATCACAGTAAGCCAGAACTCATAATCCTTCATATTTCCTGCCCGTGCACCAAAGGCGTGATGTCTGAAGACATGGAGACTGGAACCCAGATGGAGAAAGACCTGGCCACAGGCGATGACCAGGGAGCCAGCTTGCCAGATGCCGGTGCAGGCTTAACAGAGGGAGAGCTGAGCTGAGATTGACAGAGGACTGGGAGGCTGACCCCCTGACCTCATGGAGCTGGGAGCCAGGCAAGCCCTAGGGATGGGCAGCCTCACCTTTTCCGAGACACCTATGCATGGAGGGGGAGTGGCCATG
Source organism: Gambelia wislizenii (assembly GCA_030847615.1). NCBI lineage: Eukaryota > Metazoa > Chordata > Lepidosauria > Squamata > Crotaphytidae > Gambelia > Gambelia wislizenii. Next base: position 10,957,049 of record JAUMIR010000013.1, on the reverse strand, counting down.
GGAGCTAGCTGGCTCTGGCCAGATGAAAGAGGTCGGGAAGAGCGGAGATCCCTAAGGTGGGATAGACCTCTGACTGAGGGGTTTCGTGAGCCCGGGGCGAGACCCTCTTGCCCAGAATTGGAGAGAGAGGTGCAGCAGCTGAAGCAACAGGTGGAGACAATGCAGACGAGCCTCCTGGAAATCCTACAGAGACTGCCTCAGCAACCTAAAGCCCTGGGGGGCCAAGCCACCCCAGGGACCCCAGTTGCCAGCTCCTCAAGGGGATGGAGTCCCCTGGGGTGGGGCCCCAGCTCCTCTAGGAGGGGTCCCTGCTCCTCCTGATGGAGGCCCGATCCCACAGGCTCCCGGTGGTCCAGTACCCCCTGTGGGTGCTGGCCGAGTTGAGACGTGGGCATGACCGCATGGCCTCAAGCATCGGGACCTGAAGGCCACCTTTGATGGGGACGCTGCAAAGCTGCCATACTGCCTAACCCAGGTGATGGGATTCATGTCTCACTGGGAGGAAGAATTCCAGACAGAGGCCGAGAAGGTACAGTACATATCCAACCAACTGGAGGAAGAGGCAGCACAATGGCTGGTGGGGCTCTACGACATGGGGGCTCCAGAGTTAGGAAGCTTCCCTGACTTCATGATGGCCCTCAGAGCAGAATTCGAAGACCCACTGAGGATGAGGCAAGCATGCACAGAACTACAACGTCTACACCAAGGCTCGAGATTTGTGGCCGAATATGCTTCCAAATTTCATTGCCTGGCCAGCAGATCCCCCACTGGACCGAGGCCACCAAGGTGCAGTATTTTCAGGATGGCCTCAACGCAGACATCCTGGCGTGGGCCTTAGTCCAAGGGAACCCCGAAACTCTCCTGGGGTGGGTGCAGCTGGCCGGGGAGGTGGAAACCCTGAGGCAGAGCATGAAGCTGGTCCAGCAGTGCCAGGGGCTAGCCGGGAAGCCCAGCGGAGCCACAGAGAAGAAGACCAAGATGACATGGCCAACTGGAGGTGCATCGGGGGAGTCAGAGAGGGAGCGACGGATGCGGAAGGGCCTGTGCTTGCACTGCAGAAAAGGAGGCCACCGCATAGCTTAGTGCCCAGAGAAGCAATCCTGGGGCAGCCCCGCCAAAGAGGGGGGTAGGAAGGCAGAGGGAAAGCTGGCAACACCAAGGACGCCATTCAAGCCGAAGTCCAAAGCAACAGCATGCACCTTAATCCCCAGCCACATGGCAGGGGAGTCTTCTGAGGAGCTGGATGACAGCGGGTCCTCGTCCAATGCTGAGGCGGTGGGAGACAGATCCAGCCCGCCCTACTAAGCGCCTGAGGGTGGGCTAATCCTGAAGAGCACCCAAGTGCTGTGGTGAGTGGAGTAAAAGCCCCGTTTTTATAAAGGCCAGGATAAGGGTTGTAGATAATGTGGTCCCCTAGAAAGTAATGGTGATGGTGGACTGCAAATGCATGCAGGTGCTAATTCACCCCTCCCTAGTCAGGGAACTCTCAATCAACACCATAAAGTTGGACAAGCCAGTATGGCTGTCCAAGATGGAAAGGGGGATGATGAAGGGGGGCCCTGTGAGATGAATGACTGGCCCAGTACAAATGAAGATAGGAAACCATCAGGAGGAGATCCAGTTTGTGGTAGCACCAGGCCTAGTCCCAGTGGTGGGCTTGAACTGGTTGAAATTTCACAACCCCACCATAGACTGCATCAGAGAAACTGTAACTTTTACTGACCCCATGTGTGTGAGGGAACACAGATTGTATGGGGGTGTTGTGGCCTCTCTGGAGTGCCCCCCCCAAAGGAATGATCAACAGAGCTTTAAAGTAGCTATGGTGCAGTGGGGAGTGAAAGACCTGCCGGTGGAGGACAAACAGTGGCAGTACGTGTTTGAAGAGAAGGTATGCGACATTTTACACCCCCCATACACCTTTTGACTGTGCCATTGAGATAGTCTTGGAGGCAGCACTGCCCAAGCCCAAAATTTATTCCATGACCCCGGCGGAGATTGATGCACTCTGGGAGTTTATAGACAAGAACCTGACCCAGGGTTTCATCAGACCTACAACTTCTCCCTTGGGGGCCCCAGTGTTATTCAGATGCAAACGTGAGTCTTCTCTCCATCTTTGCATTGATTGCAGATTGTTAAATGCTGTTAGTGTTGTAAATCAGTACCCCCTCCTATGAACGAAGGATATTTTGGCCCACTTGACCAAAGGAAAAATATTCACAAAGTTGGACTTGCAGGAGGCATACTATAGAGTGCGGATTAAGGAAGGGGATGGATGGAAAACTGCTTTTAATTGTCAGTTGGGAGCCTTTGAATTTTGTGTGATGCCCTTTGGGTTAGTGGGAGCTCCCGGAATGTTCATGAACCTGATCAATGATGTGCTTAGAGAGTTTTTGTACAAAAGGGTGCTGGTGTACCTGGACGATGTGTTTATCTACTCGAGGACTATACATCCCATGTTAAGTTGGTAAAGAAAGTGCTTAATAAACGGGGGGGAACCATTTGTATGCTAAGTTGTCAAAATGTGAATTCAACCAAACCCGCTTGGATTATTTGGGTACCGCATCTCTAGCAGGGGGGTTGAAATGGACCCTGAGAAGGTTAAGTGAGTTCTCACATGGGAGGCTCCCAGAACCAGGAAACAGCGTCAGAGCTTCCTAGGGTTTGCTAATTTTTATCGAACCTTCATCCCTAACTTTGCTGAGGTCGCTTTACCCCTTACTGATCTGTTGAAAACCAAAGGGCTGGGGGAAAAGAAACGAACTGGGAAGGGGAAGGGCAAAAACCTCCTCAAAGGATAGTGTGGCTTGACCAATGCCAACAGGCGTTTGAAAAGCTGAAAAAGCTCTTCACCTCTGAGCCCATTATCAAGAACCCTGACCCTGAGCAGCCTTTTGTGGTTCAAGTGGATGCCTCGGATGTAGCAATGGGGGGTGTTGTTACAATGGGACGACGGTGGGGAACTCAGACCCTGTGCGTACCTCTCAAAGAAGTTTCAATGAAACCGAACGAAATTGGCCAGTGTGGGAGAAAGAAGCAGGGAAGAAAGAAGCGGTGGTTATCAAAGTAGCATTGGAGACCTTATTAAATATCCAGGGGAGGGCATGACAGGACACGTTCCAGTTTGTAAATATCCTTCTTGAATTGTGGTGCCCAGAACTAGACACAGTATTCCAGGTGAGGTCTGACAAATGTTACCTACCCTGACAACCCCCATCTTGGAATATCATATAATTGGCAACATTTAATAATTTGGCTTGATGTGGCCTTCCACACTTTTAGCAGATAAACCAGGGACCCCAGGTATCAAGGATGGAGTCATGTATTACCTAGGGAGGGGCCTTTGGAAATTTACCAAACAGGTAAAACCCAGATCAGAGTTAACACCTGGAGATTTGCCATTCACTAATCCACTCAACAATAACAGTCCTCAATGGTCACAGAATGGGTTTTTCCTCTTTCTTTCTTCCCCCCAAATAGAAGTTGCCTGCTTTTTTTCAATTCCAAATACATCACCCATAAACAATTGTTAATTCTTCTGGAGAACCCTTTGTTTAGTCCTGGGAAACTGTGAGAAACATTGCATTCCACTCTAAATCACATCCCTTCAGGGGAATTATCACACATAAATATCCCCCTAAAACACCACCCAAGTGTACATAGACCCTCTTCTTACTGACTCCACATCTGTTCGTGTCACCATTCTGCCTTCCGGACCTCCCCTATGCCAGTTTACTTTGCGATCTCCACTCTGCAGGATTGGTACAATATAACCTACCATACCTATTCTCTCTTCCTCTATCCAAATACTTCCAACTATATTTGAAAGCATTGTGTGATTGCATGAAGCTTGTGTGTTTGCATGAATGCTGTTGATATTAATTTCCAACAAAGATCATTTAATTGTATACTCTTGCTTGAAGTCTCCTCACTGATTACCAGTATACATAGGTCAAAAGACTGTTACCTTCATTTTGAGTAAATGAAATATTCCCCTGTGATGAAAAGGCCGCTCTTTTAGCCAATCTCAGAGCAGCAGGTGCCCAGCCAATAGGAAGGCAGCTGGGCATGGCTATAAAAGGGGCCCTACAGAGAATGAGAGGGTGTTAATTGTTTTGAGGTTTGACTGGAAAGAAAGAGTTACACCAGAGGGAGGGTGTGCTCTTCGAGTTCCTGAGGGAACTTTTCAGTCTGATGACCACAGAAGGGTCTTAAGGATCCAGAGAGGGACTGAATAGACTTGGAGAGTCTAGTAGGGAGAGGCTCAGAGCAAGTCAAGTATCTAAAGGGGATTTAGGACTTTGTTCCTGAGGTAGTAGTGCTGGTGCGTCTAGATTGATGTTGTTATTTTAAAAGTAATCTGATGTAATTAAGCCTCAAGAAGATTAACAACTTTAATACTCAACTACAGTTTATTTGTTTTATATTTTTCAATAAACGTTTGTTAGAATTTAAAGCTGCTTGGCCTCCGTTTAATTTAAACCACGCTACCTGATATCAGGGACACAAAGGGCTGTCCCAATAAAAAGTGGTTGGTGCTTCACCCATTCTTTTGTGGGCAGTAGTGGGATGCATGAGACCCCACAGGACTGCCATCCTAAAGTCAGAGTGTTAAGGTGGTGGATTGACCACGTTTGGGTCACCACATCCCCATATTAAGATTCAGACACTAGTGGGATCCTTGCAGAACCCACACAATTCGGGTAATACCAAAGCAGAATAAAATGGTGCTATTACAGCCATCCCTCCACATTCGCGGGGGTTAGGGTCTCAAGACCCCCACAGATATGAAAAAACTGTGAATAAAAAAGGCTTCCCCCACCTGCCCTTCCAAAGTGGCGATGGGGCTTTTTGAGTCCCATCTAACCACTTGGGGAAGTGTGGGGGTGGCTAAAAAGCCTCCTGCCCACCTGGCCACCCCCCTTCCACCTGCCATGCTTCCCAAAGTGGCTATGGGGCTCCCGAGCCCCATACCCGCTTCAGGAAGGTCAGGGTGGCAGCAGCCAGGAGGTTGGCCAGCCTCCCACAGGCCTTCCTGAAGTGGCTCTGGGGATTTGAAGCCCCACAGCTGCTTCAGGAAGGCCGGGGAGGTCAGTGCGTGGGTGGGCAGGAGGTTGGCCGGCCTCCTCTGGCCTTCCTGAAGGGGTTCTGGGGACTGAGAGCCCCATAGCTGCTTTGGGAAGGTTGGGAGGGGTGGAGGGAGCATGGTGGAGAGGCTTTTCAGCCACTCCCACCCTCCCAAAGCTACGACAATGCTTGGAAAGCTCCATCACGGTTCTGCAAAGGGCGGGGGTGGCTGAAAAGTGCCTTTCCTGTGAACTCCCCACTCTCCCTGAGCTTGGCTCTCCACCCCAAATGGAACCAAGCACCAGGAGAGCGGGGAGTTGGGTGCGCAGTTTGCTCAGCAACCACTCCTTTTAAATTGGCTCCTCTCCCTTGTGTGTGAGGGAGAGAAGCTGATTTAAATGTGGTGCTTTCTGAGCAAACCGTGAATAATCAAAACTGTGAGAGTGAAAGCCATGAATGTGGAGGGGCAACTCAATGTAGACACTGGAGATTTTCAGACCTGTAAAAATCGCCGTTTGCCACGCAAGCAGCCTCCGGAAGAGTATCAAGGCTGCTGCGCGGCAAGGGTCAATTTCGGACGACGCCGTTTCTCTCTCGGTGTCGTCCGTGACTGTTGCGGCCAGCACTGGAGGCGGTCGCGCTATTTTTTACTCACGGACAACTTCTGTGAGTAAAAAATAGCACGGCCACCTCCAGTGCTGGCCGCAACAGTCACGGACGACACCGAGAGAGAAACGGCGTCGTCCGAAATTGACCCTTGCCGCGCAGCAGCCTCGATACTCTTCCGGAGGCTGCTTGCATGGCAAACGGCGATTTTTACAGGTCTGAAAAATCTCCACTATACTCCTATTGATGCAGCCTAGAATCAGAATCACCTTGGCTTTTCTGGCTGCCACATCACACTGCTGACTCATGTTTAGCTTGTGGTCCACTAAGACTCCGAGATTCCTTTTGCATTCCCTGCTATCAAGCCAAGTTTCACCCATCCTATATCTCTGCATTTCATTTGTTTAATGCCCAAGTGTAGTACTGTACATTTCTCCTCATTCAAATTCTTTTCTGCCCTGATTGGATTACCAAAGGGTGGTATATAAATAAACTTTATTATTTTATTATTATTATTAATTCAGTTTGTTAGATTTGGCGCAGCTTTCCAGTCTGTTAAAGTCATTTTGAATTCTGATCCTGTCCTCTGGGGTATTAGCTACCCCTCCTAATTTGGTGTCATCTGCAAATTTGATAAGCATGCCCTCTATTCTATCACGCAAGTCATTGATGTTGAATAGCACTGGGCCCAGGATAAAACCCTGTGTCACCCCACTTCTATCTAGGATGAAAGAGGAGCCATTGGTGAGATTGGAGAGCAGAGAAGTTGCCTCTTCCACCTTCTGGACGATGACATTGTCTGCAAGGCAAGTAAGGAATTTGTTGGACTCGTCCAGATTTTCGGAAGAGTTTGAATTCCAACAAATATCAGGATAGTCAAAATCCCCTATTACTACTACATCTGTAGTATACTGTCTCTCTCCCCCACATGATTCAGTTGAAAGCCCTCCTGATTACATCTTTCAGACTCTTAACATACATGTTCCTGCCATCAGGTGTGAGTTGCAGCTCATCCTTTGCCAGAAGTCCATTTCCCTGCAACCACACCCCATGATCCAGGAGGACAAATAGTTTCCAGTGACATCTGCAGATCCAGTTGTTCACCTCCACTATTTATCTTTCCCTAGCTGGGCCATGCCCTTCCACTGGAAGGACAGATGAAATGATGACCTGTGCATCCAGGTCCTTCAGCTTCCTAACCAAAGCCTTATAACCTCTTGTGATATTCTGAAAGCTATGCCTTGCAGTATCATTTGTTCCCACTGTCATGTATGTTGGGACATGCAGTTAAATAGATTTATGCTGTAAGGAGCTGAACTATAATATAATTGCCAACAGGGTGTAGGAGTGAGTGCAAAAAGTTTGCTAGAATTTGGAGCAAACTTGCAAACTGAGATTAATGATCTGACAAGCACGACCTTCAGAGCTCTGAATTTGGAGCCCTGCTGTCTGCAATTGGAGACACAGGTAGCTACACTTCAAAAGATTCGTGAGCAAGAGATTTTCCTGGACAGAACAGAACGAACAGTCTTGGACGGGGACCACACAGAGGAAGTGGTTGGGGAGGAGAGGGTCACTTCACAGACACAAGAGGTAGACAGTTGGAGGAATGTCACACACAGAACAAGAAAATTCGGGGATTCTTTGAGCAGCTTGCAGCTACAGAATCGTTTCGAAGCCCTCTCCCTTATCGAGGACAATGAGGAAGGACAGCATGGACAGACTTCAGGGGCAGAGCAGGGGACCTTGAGAGGACCACCGCAAGGAACAGCGGCTGCGAAGCCTTGGATGAGGCGTGTGGTGGTGGTGGTGGGACTCCTTGCTGCGGGGTACAGAAGCAGTGGTTTGTGGGCCTGACAAGATGTCTCAAGAGGTGTATTGTCTCCAAGGGGCAAAAATCCGTGATGTGACCGAAAGGCTGACAAGACTCGTCAAGCCTACAGATCATTACCCCTTCCTTTTGGTCCATGTGGGAACCAATGATAATGCAAGGCACAGCTTTCCGGAGATCAGAAGAGATTATGAGGCTCTGGGGAAGAAGCTGAAAGAAATGGATGCACAGGTTGTCATCTCGTCCCTTCTGCCAGATGAAGGGCATGGTCCAGGAAGGGAGAGGAAAATAGCCAACGTAAACAACTGGCTCCGTAGATGGTGTCGCCGAGAACGATTTGGATTCTTCGATCATGGGCTCCACTTCCATGAGGGGGGACTTCTGGCAAGAGATGGGGTGCATCTCACGACAGTTGGCAGAAACATTTTTGCCTACAGTCTCAAGAATTTGATCAGGAGGGCTTTAAACTGAGTCAAATGGGGGAGGGAGACAGTATTCTGGAAGGCAAAAGGGCTGGAGAAAATAGTCAAACTGTCATAGAGGGAACAAGGCAAACAGTGCAAGGACCCAACAGTGGGAGGGGAAAAAATTTGCACAGGGAGCAAGTAAAGGGAACACATGGTCTTAGATGTCTCTACACTAATGAACAGAGCATGGGTAATAAGCAAGATGAACTTGAACTCCTAGTACTACAAACCAAATATGATATAATAGGCATGACTGAAACCTGGTGGGATGAGTCGCATGATTGGAATGTAGGATTAGAGGGGTTTAACCTTTATAGGAGAAACAGGCCAAACAGGAAAGGAGGAGGAATCGTATTATATGTCAGGGATATTTATACCAGTGAAGAGATCCATGACATCAATACTGGAAGCCAGGTGGAGAGCATCTGGATAAAAATTAAAGGGGAGGGAAACAACAGGGATGTTATTCTGGGACTCTATTACAGACCCCCAAGTCAGACGGAGGAATTGGATGATGCCTTTCTAGAACAGATGAACACACACGCAGAAAGAAGAGATGTAGTAGTGATGGGTGACTTCAACTATCCTGATATTTGCTGGCAATCTAACTCAACCAAATCTTCAAGGTCTAGCAAATTCCTTACGTGCCTGGAAGACAATTTCATGGTCCAAAAGGTGGAAGAAGCAACAAGGGGGTCAGCTATTTTAGATCTGATCCTAACCAACAGAGATGACCTGGTTAATGGGGTGCAAGTGGTGGGATCCTTAGGTGAGAGTGATCATGTTCTCCTGGAATTTGTTCTAGAATGGAAAGGAGAAGCCAGGCATAGTCAGGCACGCATTCTCGACTTTAGGAGAGCTGATTTCAATAAACTCAGGGAAATACGGGGGGTGATCCCATGGTCAGGAATATTAGAAGAGACCTCAAGATGGATGGGACTTTCTCAAAAGGGAGATACTGAAGGCACAATTTCAAACAGTACCATTGAGGAAGAAAAATGGGAGGTGTCTCCAAAAACCAATGACTAAAGAAATTTCAACAGAGCTAAGTTTTAAACGGAACATGTATAGGAAATGGAAAAAGGGGGAAATCACCAAAGAAGAATTCAAACAGATAGCAAACACGTGTAGGAGTAAAGTCAGAAAAGCTAAACTGCAGAATGAGCTCAGGCTTGCTAGAGAGGTTAAGAACAATAAAAAGGGGTTTTTTTGGGTATGTCCGCAGCAAAAGGAGGAAGAAGGAAATGGTAGGGCCACTACGCAGAGAAGATGGCAAAATGCTAACAGGGGACAGAGAAAAGGAAGAATTACTCAACACCTTCTTTGCCTCAGTGTTTTCAGAAAAGGAAAAGGGGGACCAACCTGAGGATAAAGGAACAGAGGACACAATAGGGGAAATCCAGCACAGAATAAGCAAAGAGGTAGTACAGGAATACCTTCTTAATCTAAATGAATTTAAATCTCCAGGACCAGATGAGCTACATCGAAGGATATTAAAAGAGCTGACAAATGTAATCTCAGAGCTATTGGCAATAATCTTTGAGAACTCTTGGAGAACAGGAGAAGTCCCAGCAGACTGGAGGAGGGCAAACGTTGTCCCCATTTTCAAAAAGGGGGAAAAGGAGGATCCCAACAATTATCGTCCAGTTAGTCTGACATCAATACCAGGGAAGATTCTAGAGCAGATCGTTAAACAGAGAGTCTGTGAACATTTAGAAGGCAATGCCATAATCACAAAAAGTCAACATGGGTTTCAGAGAAACAAGTCATGCCAGACTAATCTGATCACTTTTTTTTTCTTTTTTTTTCTTTTTTTTTCTTTTTTTTTTCTTTTTTTTTTCTTTTTTTTTTTTGATAAAATGACCAGCTTGGTAGATGAAGGGAACACTGTGGATATCGCATACCTTGATTTCAGTAAGGCCTTTGACAAGGTTCCCCATGACATTCTTGCAAACAAACTTGTAAAATGTGGGCTAGACAAGTTAACTGTTCAATGGATTTGTAATTGGTTGACCGGCCGAACCCAAAGGGTGCTCAGCAGTGGCTCCTCTTCGTCTTGGAAAGAGGTGACCAGTGGGGTGCCACAGGGTTCTGTCCTGGGCCCAGTGCTATTCAACATCTTTATCAATGACTTGGATGAGGGAATTAGGGGCATACTTATCAAATTTGCAGATGACACCAAATTAGGAGGGGTAGCTAATACCCTAGAGGACAGGATCAAAATTGAAAATGACCTGGATAGACTGGAGAGCTGGGCGAAAGCTAACAAAATGAAATTCAATACAGAGAAATGTAAGGTACTGCACTTAGGGCGAAAAAATGAAATGCATAGATATAGGATGGGGGAGACCTGGCTGAATGAGATTACATGCGAAAGGGATCTAGGAGTCCTAGTTGTCCACAAGTTGAACATGAGTCAACAGTGTTATGCAGCAGCTAAAAAGGCCAATGCGATTTTGGGCTGCATCAATAGAAGTATCGTGTCCAGATCAAGGGAAGTCAAAGTGCCGCTCTATTCTTCCTTGGTCAGACCTCACCTAGAATACTGTGTCCAGTTCTGGGCACCACAATTCAAAAAAGATATTGACAAATTGGAGCGTGTCGAAAGAAGGGCGACTAAAATCGTCAATCTTCTGGAAACGATGCCTTATGAGGAGAGGCCTAGGGAGCTGGGTATGTTTAGCCTGAAAAAAAGATGGTTAAGAGACAATATGATAGCCCTGTTTAAGTATTTGAAGGGGTGTCACATTGAGGATGGAGCAAGCTTGTTTTCTGCTGCTCCAGAGACTGGAAAACAGAGCAATGGATGCAAGCTCCAGGAACAGAGATTCCACCTCAACATTAGGAGGAACTTTTTGACAGTAAGAGCTGTTCAGCAGTGGAACACACTCCCTCGGAGCATGGTGGGGTCTCCTTCCTTGGAGGTCTTTAAACAGAGGCTGGATTGCCATCTGTCGGGGATGCTTTGATCAAGATTTCCTGCGTGGCAGGGGGTTGGACTGGATCGCCCTCATGGTCCCTTCCAACTCTACAATTCTATGATTCTATCTAGAATGAAATTAAAAGCTACATTCAGAGATGGAACAAGCTAAAGCTAAAATTGTTAGGTATGATTCTGTTATAAAGATGAAAGACTGGAATATTATAACAACAGATGTCGTATGTGTAGTATGTGGGGAAATCATTGTAATGTAATACAATCTTGTGTACTTCCATGCAAAGTTCAGTCTAGGCATTTACCCTGCATGCTTCAGTTCTCCCAACTCCCATTTCTCTTATTTCACTAGGCAATTTCAGCCAACTGGAGCAATGGGTCATTCAACACATGACCTAATTTAGATATTATTACTCTTTGTTTAAGTTCTCCCTTTTAAGTTAAAGTTTCCATGCAGCTGAAGCCATGATGTTGTTGATGGTGATTATTGCTCTTGTTTTCAAGTCACCATGTAGTCCACTCCACTCAAAGGCTGAGTGAGTCTCATTCTACCCTAAATCCTCTTACTTAGTTAGGATCCTTTTAAAGTTTGTTTCAATATGCAGATTAAGATTGATATACCTTCAGTAAACTTTTGATATGCATTTTTATACTGACTTCTTTGTTTTTAATGGGTCTAATTGATTGGGTGATCAGACCACACATTTAAATGTTAATTGAGCTGTCTCTGCATTCCTAATGCGTCACTTTGCTTGAATTTGAAAGAAAAGGTTTTTACTTTTTAAAGAAGATATTTTTATTTCTTTTTTTAAATGGCTAGATCCCTGGAATTTTTAAAATATTTTTTTAATTTTAGACTCATACCTCCCTACAGTATGAAAGTGGGGAAATTTAGTAAGATTAGGCTTTGAGCATTAGTAGAATAACATTTAACAGTAGAATAATGAAAAAACTAATGTGAAAGTTAAAGTTAGCCTAATTAACCAATATAACTAACAGTGGAGAGGTAGGAAGTTAATTAGATGCTATATGTAGTTTTAGATTAGAAAATTGTTCTAATGTAGTGTTGTATTCATAGTTGTTGTCTCCTGCCGTATTCATCAGAGATACATGAAACCGTGAGTAATAGTGAACACTATTATTTTCAATGGAAAATCATAAGAGAGGCTGGCGGGCTTTGCTGGGCATTGGGGCAGCACAGCTTCTCCATGAGCTGGCAGTGGCAAAGACAGGAAGGCAGGAGGGAGGGCTAGATGTTTGAGGGGGTGCAGAGGGAGAGGACAGCCCCTGCTCCCTTGCCTGGGCCCAATCTCACCCACCCAAGTCCAGATAGGATGAGGAATGAGGCTGCCCCACTCACTCACTCACTCACCCTTCCTTCCTTCCTTCCTTCCTTCCTTCCTTCCTTCCTTCCTTCCTTCCTTCGTACAGGATGTGTGTCTGAGCACGCCTAATCTGCCCCTTTGTTACCTGGCTGGTGCCCAGGGGTTCTCCGCCTCACCTTCCCCCTGGTGAGCTTTATCAGGTACCTTGGTGGCATAGCTTCTCCATGGGCTGGCAGGGGTGGGCAAGCAGCAAGGAAAACCAGAGGAGAGAGGACAGCCATGGATACTGCTCCCATGGATACTGACGGGACACACGCACACAGTATTATGCTTTATTTTGTATTATGTTTTTGTAGGTGTAATGTGTGTGTAATAAAAGGGAAGTTTAAAAAAGATCATCATTGGCTACCAAATATCATTTTTATTTTATTTTATTCCAGCAGTTGCCTCTAACACACACAAAAAAGAAGATTGTTTTTTCTAATATTTCATCAAGGACAAAAATGAATGCACCAAATTGAAGACAAAACTTATTTAAACAGCGGAGTGAAAGTTTATCTCATGTTGTCAGGTTTAGAGTTCCAGTCGTTCAAAAATCCAGGCTTCAGAATCAAACTTATCAAATTTGCAGATGACACCAAATTAGGAGGAGTAGCTAATACCCTAGGGGACAGGATCAAAATTCAGAATGACCTGGATAGACTGGCCAAAGCTAACAAAATGAAATTCAATACGGAGAAATGTAAGGTACTGCATTTAGGGCGGAAAAATGAAATGCATAAATATAGGATGGGAGACCTGGCTGAATGAGACCACGTGCAAAAGGGATCTAGGAGTCCTAGTAGACCACAAGTTGAACATGAGCCAACAGTGTGATGCGGCAGCTAAAAAGGCCAATACGATTTTGGGCTGTATCAATAGAAGTATAGTGTCTAGATCAAGGGAAGTAATAGTGCCACTCTATTCTGCCTTGGTCAGACCTCACTTAGAATACTGTGTCCAGTTCTGGGCACCACAATTCAAAAAGTATATTGACAAATTGGAGCGTGTCCAGAGAAGGGCAACTAAAATGGTGAAAGGTCTGGAAACGATGCCTTATGAGGAGAGACTTAGGGAGCTGGGTATGTTTAGCCTGGAAAAAAGACGGTTAAGAGGCGATATGATAGCCCTGTTTAAGTATTTGAAGGGGTGTCACATTGAGTATGGAGCAGGCTTGTTTTCTGCTGCTCCAGAGACTGGAACACGGAGCAATGGGTGCAAGCTCCAGGAACAGAGATTCCACCTCAACATTAGGAGGAACTTTTTGACAGTAAGAGCTGTTCAGCAGTGGAACACACTCCCTCGGAGCGTGGTGGGGTCTCCTTCCTTGGAGGTCTTTAAACAGAGGCTGGATGGCCATCTGTCGGGGATGCTTTGATCAAGATTTCCTACGTGGCAGGGGGTTGGACTGGATGGCCCTCGTGGTCTCTTCCAACTCTGCAATTCTATGATTCTATGATTCAGCAAACCTTTATTACAGAAACTGCAGCAAACCTCATCCACTGATTTTCATTGTCAGGACTGACCTGTCCTCATTAGAACAATACATTTAAGGCATAGCAATTTCAAACCTTTTGGTGGGCAATAATCTCATTTGTCAATTCAGCAAAATATTACAGTCCTCCCTTTACATTTGTGGGGGTTAGGGGCTCAAGACCACCACGAATGTGAAAAAAACGCTTATAAAAATTTATGTAAAGATTGGTTGGAGGGGCGCACGAATGAAACTTCCTGTAGGAGAAGGAAGGGAGGGAGAGAGATTTGTGGCCCAGGCCCCCTCAATCCAGCCCGCCTAGGCCTCCCAGGCCTCCTCCTCTCCACTGCCGCCACCACCATCGCTCACCCTGTCACCACCACCATGGTGCCACCGCTGCCGCCACCCCCAACCATGCCCTTGCCACCATACTTCCAGGGCCTCTGCTCTGCATCTGCCATGATATCTTCGCCATCTTTCCACTTCGCTCATGGCCTAATCCACGGCATCGCAGGGCCTTGGGGGAAGAGGAAAGGAATGGACAGGTAGAGCCTCTCCACCCGTTTTCCCCTTCGCTCAAGGCCCGATCCGCTGTCCCATCAGGTCTTGAGTGAGGGGGAAAGGGGTGGACAGGTAGAGCTTCTTTGCCCCCTTCCCTTTTGCCCCCCATCCCCGCCGCCCCCCCCCACTGCTGAGCACTTGGAGGCTTGGCTTTGCAGGTGAGTGCCTTTAAAACGAGGCTTCTTGGCAGATATATCATATATTAATCTCCCTTTTCCCCATCCCGTCAACATTGTTGTACCATTATGCTTTCATTAACCTTGTAGTTCAATTATAGCTATCGTGTTTTCCTTATGTATTCTTATTCTTAATCACACTCCATCATTATCCTTTCATAACGGATGTTTGTTAGTTTCAGATTTTTAGCTTATCATTTCCATGCTCCTTGTTTCTGTAAGTATCATATCCCTTAATTTCGCTATATGCTTTCTTGAGGAGGGGGGGCAAGGGAGGTCAAGATTGATTGGGAAGGAGGAATGCTGAAAGAAGAATAGTCAGAGGATGAATTATGTAAACGCAGAATGTGAGAGGACGGAAGGATGATAGAAGAAGTGATGAGAGACAGGGGGGGGAAGGGGGGAGGGGAGAAGGGGAGGGGGGAGTTTGGAAGACGATCAAGTTCGGATATACATTGGATGTAATTGAGCATGGATTGTACGTTTTATATGGAAACTAATAAAAATATATTAAAAAAAAAACGAGGCTTCTTGGCAGCAACAGTGGTGGCTTTCGTGGGCTTCGGCTCCCCCCTCCCCCAGTGCATGAAGGCCAATGTAAGCCATGCATTACCGGGTGGGAGGGGAGGAAATTCCATGAATAAATGGAACCGTGAAAGTCAAAGCCACAAATGTGGACAACTGTATTCTTTCACAGACTGTCTAGCTTTTGGTTCTACACTTTTCCCACCACACTGACCTTAGCATACCAGAGCTAGACTAACAATTAGGGATGCAATAACAAGCCAGCTAGATACATATCCCCCAGAATCCACTATACAACTACACATCCCATCATTCTCACACAATAAATCTCATGGCAGGCATGGTGGTTGTAGAAGCACCTGACACATATGCATTTATTTTTGGTCAACACTATTTCATTGGGTTTCATTTTCTCAAAAAAGATGAAGATGCTACAAATTCTAATGTGTTTTTTAAACAGTTCAGGGACATCATTTCCTTTGGTGGTAGCTGCTTCCTTCCTATATTAGCAGTATCAGTGATTCCACATGTACTATCACAATACATACTCCATGAACGGAGAGCCTTTGGTTATCCAGATGTTTGGGCCTAGAACTCCCACTATCCCTTACCATTGGCCACATTGAGTGGAACTGATGGGAGTTTTAGGGCAAGACATCTGAAGAGACAAAGGTTCCCCACTGCTAATGTAAGTCAATGGAGTGATGTCACAGCACTATACCTGATGTGATGTCACTGGCTGTTGATAAATAAAATCAGGTGGGTCAGCACCATTGATCAGTTTGCAGAAGGGTAGCTATCCTTGTCTGTGGCAGCCAGAATAGAGTCTTGTGTCATTTTAAAAAACTAACTAATATATTATGTCTAAAGCAAACCCTCTCCAACTTGGGGGTCTTCCAGATGCATTAAACTACAACTGTTATTACCCAACCAGTATGGTTGATGGTCAGGAGCTGTATACCATCTGGGGACCCTCAGCTGGGAAAGACTGGCCTGGATGGACCATTGATCTGACAAAGGCAGTAAAAGAAGACCATAAATGTTCAGTTCTCCATTACAGCCATAAAGTTTCTTTAAATGAAGCCTCCATAAAGCCTCTAGAGATGTTCCCATTAATTGATACAATTCTTCATCTGTGGAGGCCAAAAGTGGACACAATATTCTATGTAAAGTAATAGAATCATAGAGTTGGAACAGTCCACAAGGGCCATCCAGTCCAACCCCCTGCCATGCAGGAATAAATAATCAAATCATTCCCGACAGATGGCCATCCAGCCTCTGTTTAAAAACATCCAAAGAAGGAGACTCCACCGCACTCAAAGGCAGTGTATTCCACTTCTGGACAGCTCTTACTGTTCGTCTCATCAGTGTAAAGTGGAGTGATAATATTGCATCTCACAACCTGAACAATATACTTTTCTTGGCACAACTTGGAATCATAGTAGCCATTTTAGTTGCTCCTGACTCTTCTGACTCATAAGGACCTCTAAGGCTGGATCTTTCTAGAGATATTGCTGTCAGGCCAGGTGCTGGTGCATCTGATTTTGCCTACCTAAACCTAAATAGGTTGCTGCAATGGTGTCTCTTGAAATTAATTGTGTTCATTTGAGCCACTGTTTATTTATACTGTGGCCTTGCTGACCTTCTGAAGGCACAGTATGTTTCCTTCATGACTTAAGGACCTCATTTTGATCATTATTGTAGTACAGTTCTACGCACCTGTTCTTTTAAACTCTTTAGAGATGACAGCCTAACTTTCCTATTCTGCCTCCTGCATTACGGACCTTCCAGAGTTCTTTTGGCAAGCACATTTGCTGCAGCTACAGGGCAGAGGAATTCAACACTGGGTGTCAGCATGGCATCAGCAAACAGTAAATACAAGAGCCCAGAAAATGAACCCCAGGTAGCTATTACATTACAATAAGCCAAGCTTAATAACTCTGTCACCCTTTATTTCAAAAGCATATCTAGCTGCCTAGATTAATAAAGACATTGTCCCATCTTCTTGCAGTTAATAATATTGATTAGATTTATGTAATGAGAATGGATAGGATTTCACTTTTAGCATGTTAACCTGACTGCTGGAATAATTCAACATGGATGAGAAAACATCACCCTGAGTCAATTATGTTATGGCTTGTTAGGAAATGTTGATTTTGAAAATGCTTCAAGAGATTATGATGTGCCACACCAAGGTTGTTTAAAAGACAAATATAACTTTCCTTCATGTACGTACGTGTGTGTGTATGTGTGTGTGTTTCTGTGTCTTTAAAATTCAGTCTTGGTGATGCTATGAAAATAAAATTAATCTCCAATTTTGCTAATATAAAGACTATCACATTTTTCTTTACTGTACATGATTGGGTTCTATGTATACTAAACTGTGCTGAAATTCAATCCAATTAACTGCTATATTTTATATTTTCAAAATTGGGCTGTATGATAGGAGATTTTCACACGGGAAAATTATTCCCTGGGGAGATTGGGACAGAATTGTTTCTGTCCTGGAAGCAGCACCGCATTTTGCACGCCCACTTCCCTCTCCCGATCGCCTGTCGTGATGCTGTGCTCGTTCTATTTCCCTGCAGGTACCTTCCGCGATATTTTATTAATGAGAGTTCGTCGTTAATAAAAAGAAATAGAACAAGCACAGCGTCAGGACGATGGAAGATCAGGAGAGGGAAATAGGCGTGCGAAACATGGCACTGCTTCCAGGACAGAAACAATTCTGTCCCGATCTCCCCGGGGAAAAATTTCCCCATGTGAAAATCTCCATAGACAGCTCGTGAGGTCGGACAAGCTGCCAGACACCCTTTGGCTATTTCAGACATAGTCATGGGCACCTCTCACATGATTACTAACAGCTCCTACCTTGGACATACCCCTGCTCTGGGCCAGTTTAAGGAATTTTGGGGGCCCCTGCAATCCTTTATTTTGGGGGGCCTATATGTTTATCTCAGGTCAATGTAACCTAACCTATTCACAGTACAGGATGTTCAGATTACAGTAGGACCCCCGTATCCACGGATTCATTATCCATGGGACACAAAACAGCACACCTACCATAGAGTCTTCCTGGAAAAATGTGTCCTCCCTAGCCATTTTCTAGGCCCTCCAAGGCAACTCTATGGTATTTTAAACCAGAAATCCCATTATTTTCAATGATGTTCACTATTATCCACAGTTTTCAGAATCCATGCCCCCACAGAACCAACCCCGAGTGGATAAGGGGGGCCAACTATATTACATAATTTGCCACCAAGAATTTAGTTTAAAAACTATATTATAGGCACTAACATAATATTTTTTGTTAATTAACAATTAATGTAATTGTGTAGATTTCCTCAAAAAAAAAAGAAAAGAAAGAAAGCGTGCACTACAAAAAAAAGAAAAGAAAGTGTGGACTACATGAATTAGCAGTGTGATACAGCAGCAAAAAATGCCAATGTGATTCTAGGCTGAATTAATAGGAGTATTGTGCCTAGATCAAGGGAAGTAATAGTGCCACTCTATTCTGCTTTGGTCAGACCACACCTTGAATACTGTGTCCAGTTCTGGGCACCACAATTCAGGAAGGATATTGAGAAGCTGGAAGGTGTCCAGAGGAGGGTGACCAGGATGGTGGGTGGTCTGGAAGCCATGCCCTATGAGGAGCGGCTTAGGGAGCTAAGCATGTTTAGTCTGGAGAAGAGAAGGTTGAGAGAGGACATGATAGCCATGTTTAAACATTTGAAGGGCTGTCATACTGAGGATGGAGCAAGCTTGTTTTCTGCTGCTCCAAAGACTAGGAAATGGAGCAATGGGTTCAAAATGCAGGAAAAGAGATTCCAACTAAACCTGAGGAAGACATTCCTGATGGTAAGAGCTGTTCGGAAGTGGAATGTACTGCCTGGGAGTGTGGTGAAGTCTCCTTCTTTGGAGGTTTTAAAGCAGAGGCTGGACGGCCATCTGTCGTGAGGGCTTTGATTGTGTGTTCCTGCAGGACAGAAGCCAATTGGATGGGATGGCTGTTGGAGTCCCTTCCAGCCCTATGATTCTATGATTCTAGGCTGCATTCAGAGCCTGGGAAAGTTACTTTTGGGTTACACCTCCCAGAATTCCCCTGCCAGCACCCTTCTCAAGGTTTGGTTGCATTGTTCCTTTTCCAGCATTCTCTAGCCCAGTGGTTCTTAACCTGAGGTTCGCGATGTCCTCACAGGGGGTCCACAAAGGCTTGAAGGCTGCTTGGCCCACCTCCTCCCTGTAGTGGAGCAGCCACGTGACAGGAACAAAGGCAAAGGCTGGCTGGCTGGCTTGGCCTGCACATTGTCATTCAATCCACTCCAGCCACAAACTTGCAGGGAGAAGCAAGAGTGCCTCTGAGGGAAAGTTTAATGGATGGTGTAATTGTTTTGTTGTTGTTGTTAGCTATTATTATTAGGGTTTTAAATTTTGAGTTAAGTCTTAGGGCAACAAAAGATATTTAAAAGGGGTACCTGGTAAAGAAAGGGTTAAGAACCACTGCTCTAGGCCTATGCCTCTCACATAACACTAATGGGATACTGGTGTGTTTAGTGACAACAATAAAACCATTGTTCCCAGTAACATTAACTCCAAATTTTTCTTTATATTCTTTATATTCTTCTGTTAAAAGAGCTAGAGTGTTGTAGAATTTCAGCATTGCACTATGACTGTGAAGATCAGGGTTTGAATCCTTACTCAGCCATGAATACCCACTGGGTGACGTTGGGCAAGTCACACTCTCTCAGCCCCAAAGGTAGTCAAAGGCACCCCCCTTTGAACAAACCTTGCCTAGAAAACCCCATGGCACGTTCGTCTTAGTCAGAAATGACTTGAAGGTGCATAGGCAAACACACACAAATTCCTTTTGCAGGCTGAACTCAGTTGGCAGCAAGGGGAGGAAGCTGAAGACAAAGGAGGAAAGGGAGGGAGGGGAGAGGAAACAGGCATGTTAAGAGCAGGTGGAAAGATGGATGGAGGGGATCTATGTGGAAGGAAGGAAAGGGAAGAAAGGAAGGAAGGAAGGGGAGAGAGAGAAAGTCAGAAAGAAAGAAGGAAGGAAGGGAGAGACAGGGGGGATAAAAAGTGAGAAAGAAGGGAGAGAGAGAAAGAAAGAAAGAAAGAAAGAAAGAAAGAAAGAAAGAAAGAAAGAAGCCCTTTCTGAAGAAAGAGGAAAGAGATGCCTCCCCCTCTTTTACACACAAACACACTCACCCCTTTCCAATGCACACCTGGCTGGCTTGCATTTTGCAGCAGAAAACTCCCTCCAACTTCTTTCTTTCTCTTTCTAGTTTGGGAGATGCTGTTTTGTTTTGTTTTGTTTTTTTTAAAAAAGCCAGCAGGAGGTTTTTGGATGAGGAGTGTGGGCAGGGCGCCCCCCCCCTGCTGTGAGGCCTCCCGCAGATGTTGATTTGGCAGTCTGGTTAAGCTGGCCCTACCCCTGCTCATGAGGAGCACCTTACATCTGAGGAGTCTGATTCATCTGGACCTTGAGGTATGCCAAACTGTTTCACTGGAAGACCATCAACATCAGGTGTTATTGGGGAAGCTAGTGGCAACAAAAACACTTTCAGTTTTATGGCTGCTATGAGTTGTTCTGGGCCCTATCATGACACAGGTTCAGCACAGTAAATACTTCTTTTCAACTCAGCCAAATCAAGAGTTAATTGATCCACCAACCACTCCTGGGTGTTATGAGAAATGGAGAAAGATTCCATTTAGTCCATTTAGACTTTCTCCACAACATAGATAATGTTATAAAACAATGTGATGGCCCCATCCTCCCACACTGGCATACACACAGAAGGCACCAAGAAGCTTCAATCTGTCATTTTAACTTTTCCTACAATGTCCCAAACTGATACTACACAGCACACCCAATTTTAAACGGCAGCTCTAGCTGCTCACTACTATTGCCAGATATGGAGCTGGGGACGGCAGTCCAGAGGAGAAGCAGAACCATTTGCTGAGAGCCTTCTCATACCAGAAACTTTATCCAGGAGGTTGTCCAAATGGCAAAAAAAAAAAAAAAATCCTCACAGAATGTGAGGAGAATCCTACCTGTCTTAAGTGGCATTCTGTGTAATGTTGCCATATTGTAAAGGAGGGGGGCCAAAACCGGCAAAAGCCTTGCCAGAAAAGCCCATCTTTTAATGACCAACACACGAAATAATGAGTCAGACACCGTAGCTGGGTTAAAACATGGGCCACTTTATTGTAACTAATCTATTTATTTATTTGTTTCTTGATATATGCAAACTAGGGGGAGACCCAGTGCGGGAAAAACTGGCACCGATGGTCTCACCAGACTCACCTCCCAGCTTCCCTGGGCGAAACACCTGAGCCCCGGGGAGGATCCCAGAGAACCTGGACGCCCCCCGGGCACCATCTACTGGAAGGCAAGACCCCAGGATAAAAACACCTCGACCTACCGAATTTCAGTCGTGTGTTCCCACCATGTGTCAGCCTCAAGGACAGCTTATTTCCCTGCCCCCAGACGCACGACCTGCCGGGCAGATTGGTAAGACTACCCTACACCCAAAAGGGGTGCCATAGGTGAACACCGAAATAATCTCGTCTCCCCCTTACCTGCCACTGATAAGGGCAAGTGTCCACTTAGCCCTTATCCCCCACCAGGGTGGCCAAAGCAGCCTTCACCCCAGTTTGTATATCCTCAAGAAACAGCTGGATCCCAAGCTCAGACAAGTGGACCCCGTCAACCCTGTAAAGCTCAGGCTTGTCAAACACTATCTTAGGGTGGTCAATAAAAAAAATCGTCCAGGTAATGTACCACTGCCCCTATTCCCATCTTATGTTGCACTGCCCATTCCAAAAAGGTGCTAAATGTTTCGAAAGCAGCGCATGACATGGAACAACCCATGGGTAAAGCCCGGTCCATGTAATACATGCCATCAAAGGAGAAACCCAGCAGCTCAAAATCATCTGGGTGTACGGGTAGCAGACGGAATGCTGATTTTATATCACATTTAGCTAATTCAGCCCCTGGCCCAAGGCGACGCACTGTTCATATCGCCGCATCAAATGAAGTGTATTGGATGGAACACATCTCGTCGGGAATAAAGCCATTGACCGACTGGCCTTTGGGATATGAGAGGTGATGTATAAGGCGATACTCCCCCGGGGTCTTCTTTGGCACGATCCCTAATGGAGACACCCTCAAGTTAGGTATAGGTGGAGTATCGAAAGGTCCAATGACCCTGCCTTCATTCACCTCCTTCTGTATTTTTTCTCTAACAATGTGCTCCAACCCCCAACACAGATTTCAAATTAGGTGATCTGAACGAACGCCGCTCCCCTTGGTAAGGAATGCAAAAACCATTGGTAAAACCCTCTTTCAAATAGATGGCAGCCCGAACGTTGGGGTAAACTGCCAACCAAACTGCTAAATTGTGTAAACAAATTGGGCTGGGCCCCTTTTGCAGTAGGAGGGGGGTTGCCTGGGCCCTTCTTCCCTCCTTGTTGCTCACGATTACCTCCTGCTTGCCCCTTTGCTCGAAAACAGTTTCGAAATGAATGATTCCCACTGCACATTGTACATTCATGTTTAAAGTTACAAATGTGCCTGGAGCAAGCCCCCTTTGAACTAAATTCCCAGTAAATCATACGCCGAGATTGAGTCTGCTATTGGGGCATCGTGGGGCGTGCAGTCCCCATAACTTTAGCATTTTGCAGCAAATGGCCACTCTGCGCCCTTTCCCCCCAAACTGGACGTGCTGGGGACATCACCTGAAGCCATAGGAGGGAGTTGATAACATCCCATCTCATGGAGGGGTGAGAAGCTGCCATTAAACGGAAAGCTTCATCGTACTGTAGCCAAGCTGGCCCCGCAAAATCAACATATGCCCTGCATATGATGTCCATATATCTGATCAAGGCATATGATCTATGAGCCTGCGTCTGAGCAATGACGCCTGCATAAATAAAGAATCCCGCCAGCCAATTGCCCCAAGTCCTATCAACCTTACGTTTTTTCAATTTCTCCTTCTCCTTATCATCCAAATTGTCTCTCTCTGTCTTATCCAGATCCCTGAATAAAAGGGAGAATATATCTACATATTCTCCCCGTAAAATTTTATCCCTAGTGGCAGGCGCCAAGTGCTTGCCTAGAGAAGGGGTCGGATCACCCATGTGCAACGGGACCGATGTGGGAGGCCAAGCCATTCCTCCAAGGTAGGCTTGCCCAGGCCAGGCATAGTTTGCATAACCCGGCACCCCAAAATAAAAGCCCGGGTATCCACTCTGCGGGCCCCATGTGCCTGTCCCGTGAGCCGAACCAGGTGCTAAGCCCGGTACTGCGGGCTGTTCGGACTGTGTCCCCCATTGACCCCATGGCCATCCATAAGCAGAAGGATTGTACTCACATTGTTCCAACTCACCGGACATTGTCGAGGGCCCTGGTTCAGGCCCTGGTTCCTCCTGACTCACGTGCTCATTGCTGAGCCCAACCTCCTCAGTATATGCTGCTGAAGCATCCTTCTCCAGGGCCTGTATGCATGTGATAAGACTCCTAGTTAGAGAGGATTTGGAATCCCCCGCACCACCCTTACTCACTTTTGCTTGACACTCTGCCCTTGCATGCTCCAGGGCTTGGACACATTCCAGAAACTCTTGGGTGACATCCATATTGTCTTCATCATCAGATGACAGTGGCGTTGGTGGAGGACGCTTAGGTGGGACTTTCCTGGCTGTCCCTTTACCTTTTGGGCCACCCTTACCCTTTTTTGAAGGCATCTCGATCGTGCAGTTGACCCTAAAATATCCAATGTTAGCAAGGAATGGCACAATGGCGTTAAAGCAACTATTATTAATAAGTGATGTTGTTTTACTAAGGGTTGATTCCCACCTTTAATCGAAAGCCCATTGGGTCTGCACTCCTGTAACTAGTAAGGGCAGTTATACTTGCACCAAATGTATCAGTAATTTGAACTCAACCAGTGCAATAGCCCCAAATGGCCACCAGATGGCAGTGTAACTCCAGTATTGCACTGATCAGTTGGGAATTTTAAATCTGGGAAGAAGTTGCTCTGAGTAGATCAATTATCCCGATGGCCACCAGGTGGCCCCCTGCTCCTACTTTTCCAGATGAACAGTTTGCCACTGTTATGATTTGAATTTAAACAGCACTCAAAAGTTGACACCAGGTGGCACTGTGCCCTTTGTAATCACTGTGAATTGCAAGCCAAAAATATTATTGCAAGCCAATACCACAAAACTAGCAAGGTTTAGCAAAGCTTTGAGTTATTGCTAACAAAGCTTTGAGTGACTGCTGATCTGGGATTTGTAAGAGCAAGAACAAGTGTTGCAAAGTAACAAGTGTTGCAAAGGAGGGTTTGCTGTGTTGGGATTTGCAAGAGCAAGGACAAGTGTTACAAAGTAGGATTTGCTGTGTTGGGATTTGCAAGAGCAAAGACAAGTGTTGCAAAGTAGGGATGTAGCTTTATGCCAAGGAATAGATTACAAAGCCTCCCAGTAGTTTGCAAACCCAGCTGCAGCAAAGCAAAGTTGTGCAGCACTGTCCCTGTGACCAAACAAAACGCGCAAAGAGTGCTCACGGTTCCCACGTCCCTGTAGTCCCCAAAGAGGAGCCCCTAAACCAGCACACGGGCCGCTCGCTCACCCACTCCCTGCCAGAGAGCCCGCCGCCAGCCGCCCTATTCCTACTGTGGCCGTGCGCTAGCGCTGCAAAAGAGCCCACCACCAGCCGCAGGCAGAAACCACGCCGCAAACCCGCGCTCCCGCAGGGCCGAGGCGCTCTCATGCAGTGGCTACCGAAGCCAATGGCAGCAGCAACGCGCCTCGACCGAGGCATGCACACCCCAGCAACTGGGATAGTCCAACCAACAAGGGAAGGGAAAGGTAATTGGCCTTTAAGCCAGCAAGGCTTGTGCCAATCTCTCCCAAATCTCCTCCCGCACTAGGTTTGCCTCCAAACCGTGTCAACGATCTCAGGAGACTCGTTTCAGGAAAAGAGGAGGACATCAGGGGCGGCAATGGTTTTGATAACATGCTAACTCCGCCCGTGCATTCTCCCAGCCATGGTGTGATTACACCATGGCCAATCCCTGACTCGCTTCGCATGAGGCCACTAAAGCACCTCCCACTGCCAACTGTCAGTGGGGGTGGCATTCCCATCTTTAAAACAAAAAAAAAAATGAGAGAGTGCACATTTTTGCTCCTTAGGACAAGCGAGTCAATTTGATTTACTTGCCCAAATGAGAGGAAGTGCAAATCTGATTGGCTGGATGAGTACAGGGGGCAGGGCTTGCTAGCAAGGCAAGAGTCCACTTCCACCATGTTGGATTTTCACCTTAGTGGGCAAGGGCTAAGGTGAGAAAATGGGGCAGGTTTTTTTGTTTTTGTTTTTTCTGCTTTTGTGTTAATGTGAAAAATCGCTCAATCACACCTTGGATTTTTTTAAAAAGGTCATCATCGACAAATTCAGATAAATGCAAGCGCAAATGAATCACTCATAGCCGCCATGGTTTCTAGCGGGCATGTGGAGCATAAGGGGGCAGAAAAACCATTAGGACAGGTCACAGCTGCTGCAAAATGTCATTACTATGAGGGATTCCATTTTTTATGGGCTCGTATAGACAAGCCCCAGGACTCTACCATACTCTTCTTTCTGTTTTAGCCAAAAGGACTGTTGTTGGAGGGTATGAGTCTAAAATTAAAAAAATATTAAAGATTCCAGGGATCTAGCCCCTTTTTAAAAATATCTTCTTTAAAAGTAAAAACTTTCTTTCAAAGTAAGCAGAGTAAAGGCATCGGAATGCAGACACAGCTCAATTAACAATTAAATGTGTGGTCTGATCACCCAGGCAATTAGACTCATTAAACAACAAAGATGTCTGTTTAAAAATGTATATGTATATCAAAAGTTTACTGAAGGTATATCAATCTTAATCTACATATTAAAACAAATCTAAAATCCTTAACTAAATAAAAGGATTAGGTTAGGATAGTAACTCACCCAGTCTTGGGAGTTGATTGCATGTAGGCAAGACCTTTTACTTTTTTCTTCATGCCTGTAAGTTAGATGTATGCAATGAATGCAAGAAAAGGGGAAAGTGAGGGCAGCATCATGTTGAAGAGAGTAAAAGGGTAAAAGCAAGACTTGGCTACAGCCACATGGAGACAAACTTCAAAGGGAACTTAAAGCATAATAAAGTATTTAAATTAGGAGGTCATGTGATGAATGACCCATTGCTCCAGTTGGCTGAAATTGCCTAGGGAAAGAAGAAGGGGGAGTGGAAAAACTCATGCATGCAGGGAAATTCCTAAACTGAACTTAACATGGGATACACAAGATTGTATTGCATTATAATGATGATTTCCCCACATTCTACAACTGTGAGGAAATAACAGTCTTTCATTCTTGCAAGAGAATTTGGCAAAAGATGGAGTTCTAATTTCTTTTTAATAACCAGCACAAAACTTCAGCAAAAATGGGGCAAGGAAAATTGAGTATGAGCAGCCCTATTATGTAAGTAGTGAAGAATGAATCTTCTTCCCCGTCTGTTATTAAACAGTTATTGGACTGAATCTTTTAGAAATGCCATAAAACCATTTATCCCAAGACTAGAAACACTATATTATTGGGTCTCAGCAATGTAGTCAATTCAGTTATGAATGAGAAAGAGGAAGTGAATGAACATGCCTTTCAAAACTCTATAGATTAAAAAGCCATCCATCCATCCAAAAGTTGAGGGAAGAACCTGGACAGCTAGGTGGGTTGACAAGATAGCATAAAATCATAGAGTTGCAAGGGGCTCGATAGACCTCAAATCCAACACAGTGCAAGAAACCCAGCTACAGCATCCCTGATAGGCAATTGTCCAGCCTCTTTTTGAAGATGTCTTTTGAATTCAATTCTATTAGTTTCAGCTCAATTTTCTAGTTTATCGAGGTCCTCTTGAATTCTGTTCAAGATGTTAGCTACCCCATTATTTTGTATAATCCACAAACTTGATAAGGATTCCCTCTAACCCATCATCTAAGTCATTAATAAAAAATATTGAAGAATGTCACCCCCAGGACAGAACCCTGTGGCACTCCCAATTTAAAGAGACATATTAGCCCCTAAAAAAATTAGGCCTATTTTGCTTCTAAATTCAGACTACAATTTTTTTCTATGATATTGACAGAACAATTAAAGAAATGTCTGAGAGAATGGGTTGATGAAGAAGTAGTTTCTTACCTCAAAAATATATGAAAGAAAATGTAAGATTTATTATGAACATACTACAACATCACAAACAACATAATGAAAAGAAATTGGGTCTCCTCTTTTTTCGCCTTGGAGAAACCATTTGATAATGTGAATTGGAAGACTTCATTTGAAATCTGAAGTAGAATAAAGATAGGCACAAACATTACAAACTGAATTAAAGCAGTCTATACAAATCAAAAAGTGCAGCTATTTATCAATGGGGGGGGGAATGAAAGCTTTTAGAATTCAAAAAGGCACAAGGCCTTTCACCCTTGCTTTTTCTGCTGATAATGGAGACTTCCTCCCAACTTGAAGAACAGTCATAATGACCCTTTGAACACGATTTTCCAACCAATTAAGGATCCCTCTGACAGTGTTCCCATCTATTAAACATTTAATCAGTTTGCAAATCAAAATACCATGTGGAACGATAACAAATACTTTGCTGGGATCCACAATTTCTAAAGCATTCATAGAATCATAGAATTGGAAGAGACCACAAGGGCCATCCAGTCCATCCCCCTGCTATGCAGGAATACATGATCAAATCATTCCCAACAGATGGCCATCCAGCTTCTGTTTAAAAACCTCCAAAGAAGGAGTCTCTACCACACTGCGAGGAAGTGTATTCCACTTCCAAACAGCTCTTACTGTCACGATGTTCTTGACAAATTGGATTAAAGCAATCTATCCAAATCTCTTTGTGTAGAGATAGGTGGGATCTCTTTTCCTGTAGTTTGAACCCATTGCTCTGTGTCCTAGTCTCTGGAGCAGCTTAAAACAAGCTTCCTCCATCCTCAGTATGACATCCCTTCAAATATTTAAACATGGCTATCATATCGCCAATTATTGAGGTGCATGAGGGTGGGGCTAATTAGGGCTGCTAATAAGACCACGAGCACCATCCAGTCCAACCCCCTGTCATGCAGGAATAAACAATCAAAGCACTCCTGACAGATGTCCATGCAGCCTCTGTTTAAAAACTTCCAAAGAAGGAGACTCCACCACACTACAAGGCCATACATTCAACATTTAAACAGCTCTTACTGTCAGGATGTTCTTCCTAATGCTTAGGTGGAATCTCTTTTCCTGTAGTTTAAGTCCATTGCTCCGTGTCCTAGTCTCTGGAGCAGCAGAAAACAAGCTTGCTCCATCCTCAGTATGACATCCCTTCAAATATTTAAACATGGCTATTATGTCCCCTCTCAACCGTCTCTTCTCCAGACTAAACATGCCCAGCTCCTTGGTCTTCTTCAGATGTCCTGATGCTCCATCTCTGAGTGGTCAAGGTGAAGCCTTTTCCTCTGGGCAGGATGCCATGAAGTGCCCTCAGTCCCCACATCACAGGCACAGCCCTTCTCTCTGCTGTTACTTGCACTCCGACAACTCCCACTGCTTGTCCAGAAAGCAACTAGGTACCAGCAAAGTATAAACAGCACTAGTCTGGGAAGGGAACCAACTGTTAATTAGGTTCCAGGAATGCAAACACAGTCAAAGATTTAGTCCAATAACACAGTTCAAAAGGATCGGAGGCTTACGGCAATCAGCAGCGTGGTCCAAAATAGTCTCTGAGTCAACAGGAGCAGGCAGCAGAGTAGTCAGGCACAATCCAAGCTCTAAGCACGAGTCAGGGTATGACGTCCCTTCAAATATTGAAACCTGGCCATCATGTCCCTTCTCAACTTTCTCTTCCCCAGGCTAAACATACCCAGTTCCCTAAGCTGCTGCTCATAGGGCAATGTTGGCGAACCTATGACACGCGTGTCAGCACTGACACACATAGATATTTGGGCTGACATGTGGCCATAGGCCTCCTTCTCCCCCCGCCCGCAACCTCACCACCCTCCCTAAAGTGGCGATCGGTCACCACTTTAGGGAGGGTGGGATAGTGGAGGAAAGTGGTGGGCGGGGCTACGGAGCCCCGATCGCCACTTTTGTGAGGCAGGGGGTGGAGCCTCCCCCCACCTGTCCACCCCCCCCCGAGGTCTGCAGTGCTTCCCCGGAGCCACCTCGGAAAGGCCGGGTAAGGCAGCGGGCGGGCAGGTGGGAGTCTACCCGGCCTCTCCCCACCCTTCCCGAGGGGGGTCCAGGACTTTGAAGCCCTGGAGCTGCACCGGGGAGGCCAGGAAAGGCAGCGGGAGGGAGGGACTCTGCCTGGCCTCTCCCCAGCCTTCCCGAGGGTGCTCTGAGGGTTCGAAGCCCCAGAGCTGCCTCAGAAAGGCCGGGAAAGGTGGTGGGTGGGTGGGAGGGACTCTGCCCGGACTCTCCCCAGCCTTCCCCACGGGTGTTCCGAGGCTTCGAAGCCCCAGAGCCACCTTGGAAAGGCCGGGGAAGATGGCGGGCGGGTGGGTGGGAGTCTCCCAGCTTCTCCCTGGGCTTCCCGATGGAGCTCCAGGGCTTTGAAGCCCCAGAGCCACCTCGGGGAGGCTGGGGAAGGTGGCGGGAGGGAGTCTGGCCAGCCTCTCTCCAGGCTTCCCAAAGGGGCTCGGGGGATTGAGAGCCCCATATAGCCTCTTCGGGAAGGTTGGGAGGGGTGGAGGGAACGTGGTATAGAGGCTTTTCAGGCCCCCCCCTCCCAAAGCTGCAACAAGGCTTAGAAAGCTCAATAGGAGCTTTGGGAAGGGCGGGGGGCTAAAAAGCACCTTTCCCGCCAACTCCCCGCTCTCCTGGGGCTTGGCTCTCCCACCCCCAAAGGGAGCCAAGCCCCAGGAGAGCGGGGAGTTGAGCGCCTGGCTTGCTCAGCAAGCACTCCGTTTAAATCAGCTCCTCTCCTTTGAGTGCGAGGGAGAGAAGCTGATTTAAATGGGGTGCTTGCTGAGCAAACCATGAATAATCAAAACCGTGAGAGTGAAAGCTGCAAATGTGGAGGGGCAACTGTATACATTTATGTTATTTAAACAATAAATATCGCGAAATAATGTTTTTTCCTCAAAGTGACACAGTACCTGAGTTATGCTCAGTTTTTTGGCAAAGTTTGACACACCAAGCTCAAAAGGCTGCCCATCACTGTCATAGGGCATGGCTTCCAGACCTCCCACCAGTTTGGTCACCCTCCTCTGGACACATTCCAGCTTTTCCATATCCTTCCTGAATTGTGGTGCCCAGAACTAGAGACAGTATTCCAGAAGAGGTCTGACTAAAGCAGAATAGAGTGGCACTGTGACTTCTCTTGTTCTAGACACTATGCTCCTATTAATGCAGCCAAGAATAAAATAAAAAAAAAATTAGGTTAGTTTGGTGGGATTCGTTCTTCACAATCCCATTCTGGCTCCTACTGACCACTGCATTGTCATTAAGATACTTGCAGACAGACTCCTATATAATCTATTCTAATATTTTTGGGGGACTGAGGTTAGGCTGACAGGTCTGTAGTTTCCTGGATCATCTTTTTTTGCTTTTTAAAAAGAAAGGCACAGTGTTTGTCTTTCTCTAGTCCTTTGGTACCTCACCTGTTCTCAAAGATTTCTCAAAAATGATGGCAAGTGGTTCCCAGAGTACATCACAAAGTTCCTTCAGTAATCTGGGATGCAGTTTTTCTGGCCCTGCAGATTTCAACTCATTTAGGTTAGCTAGGTGATTTCTGGCCAACTCCCTAATAGGGATGTGATGAAAGTTTGTTGCTCATTAAACAAGCATGAATTAATGTGTTTGATAGCTGAAATGAAAGTATTTATGAACTCTGAAATTTGGCACATTCCAATCAGGTGTAAGAATTTCCAGATACTTGATTTGCAAATGTATTGTTGGGATGGTGTTACAGTATATATGTTACAATATGTTATGAATGTGGATGTACGGGCCTTGAAGGCTGAAGGAAAACAGGCTGCCTAAAATGGAGATTCTCGCAAGGCATGATACGTGACCCTTGAAGCAAGGAGGCAAAGAAAGCAAGAACTCTGTCTGACCTTTCTTTATTGCTAAGGTGGATATGACAAGCAGAATTGACCAGATCAATATCAGTTCCATCTCTGGTGGAAATGGCAGGAAAGACAAATCTGATTAGCATCAGGAATACCTGATTGCAGCCTGCAAGGAATGTGATGGAAGTTTCTGAACGGATGACAGCCCAGGTATAATTCAGCTGAAGACTATAATAACAAGGATTTTCCACTACTATGCATGCAAGGAACAAGCGCTATAACTTGCATCCATTGGCTCTATGGAATTTGATCAACTCTATAGGAGCCTGTTGTGTGAGTATGGGGTTTTTTGAATGTGTGAGTGAAAAATTCTTGGTACCAAAAGTCATTGTGTGTTTGCATAATAAATGTTACATGTGATTGCACATGTCTAATAAATGTCTAATGCATGTCTAATAAATGTCTGGATACCGTGTTTAATGTATGTCTAATAAATGTTACATGAAAGGAGTGTTTAAAACCAGATCTGGTGTCCAAGTATGTGTCTTTTTCCTATAGTCCTAGTGATTGAACCCTATTCTCTCTCTGGATCTAAAGGAAACTTGTCACAAAATACACAGAAGTTTGTAAAAAAAAATCAATGTACAGAGGTTTTATTGCCTGTGTACTTTACATAAATTGCCATTTAGACAGAGTCTTAGTTGAGCATTTAACACCAGGGTGTGTATCTTCTGCTTCTATATAAACATCAGCAAGTTCTGTTTGGTTTAAAACTCCCCCCCCCCGCTTTTCTTTCCCCCTTCCAATTGATCCTTAATGAAAACAAAACAAAACCTTTTCCTTGTTTGACCATCCCAAATCCCAATACCTCAAGGGCCCATTTACACAGCAAAATAAGTCCATGAAGAATTTGCTAAGATGCCTAATAGTTCACACACACCGAGCCGCAATATCACCTCATTCAGAAGGGGGGAGCTCAAAGTAGTGTAATAAGGGCTTTCGCTACTTTTCCCGACTTTTTGGAAAAGTAGCATGACTTAGCGCACTATCGATTGTGTGAACTACCATTTAGCAAAAGTGTGTGTGAATTACCAGCAATCTTCCTGAAACAACAACAGCAGAGCTGAGCCTGATTGGTTGGGCTGACCAGGGAGGGGTGGACTTGTAAGAGATGGAGGAGCCTCAAATGAAAAGGTCCAGCCCCTGTTGTTTCCAGCCACCGAAAAGATCCAGCCAGTGCTATCCCCATCCCAATCGCCCAGCTGTCTGCCTCCCGGCTTGCTTGGCTGCTGGGGCGGAGGAATCCCCAGTTAGCCTGTTCCCGTGTGTGTATGCTGTGATCACATTTGTGTGTGTGTGTGAGTGAGACAGAGAGAGAGAGAGAGAGAGAGAGATTGAGTAGTGATCTGCTCCTCCAGCCGTTTGCTCCCTTGCCCTGTTGTGATCGCATTTGTGTGTGTGTGTGAATGAGAGAGAGAGGGAGAGTGGGTGGGGGAAAGGGGGGCTTGACAGGGGATGGCTCCTCGGTGGCTGAAAGGCTGCCTCCTTCCTCCCACCCTTCTCGCTTTAGGAAGAAGAGGTAGCACTCCCTGCTAAGAGATGAAAACTAGCAGGCATTCCTCTGGCAATCAGAGGAGGAAAAGGTGCCAGCACTTTCTCCCCCCCCCTCTCTCTCTCCCTCCCTCCCTCTCAGCTTCCTGGCATCTCTTCCCCCCAGATGTTCTTGGGAGGCCACACACCCCCACCTTTGTCTGTGGGAACTAGAAAGCAGAAAACTAAACAGATCAACCTATTTTGCAGTAAATCATGTAAACTATGCAGCACTGGTGCGAAAATGCACTAAAGCACAAACTATCACAATAAAAACTGCCATGTAACTGAGCCCCAAGTTTGGAGGGCAAGAAAATTGGCTTAGAGAGGAGAAACTTTCCTTCCATCCATCTTCTTGTTAGAAAAATCTAGCAACATAGGAAGCTGTTCCTAGTGTGAGATGTTCATTTTTATTTTTTGCAGATGTCTGGATTCAAGTTTGTCAAACCTAAAACAGAAAATATCACACAGGAGAGGGGGAAGGTGTCATGCCCTGTTAATCTGACTCTGAAGATGAACCAGGGCAGGCTAGAGCTTTAAAGCAGGATTTACAGCAGGGAGTAGGTTTATCAGCAGAGATTCCTGACCCCTCTGGAGCAGACTTATAAGCACCCACGCCAGCAGAGCTTCCTGGCCCCTCATAGCCGAGGGTAACAGAGCCAATAACCTAGACCCAGCAAAGATGCCTGGCCCCTCAGACAGAGAAATAATACATAGCCTAGACCCAGTCTTAGCCACCTTCCAAGAACACAGACACAAGAGGGAGGAAGTGTGATGATCACAGCGTATTTATGCGAAACACTGAGCAATCAGGGAACAGCCAGGTAAACACTGAAGAGCTATAAATCAGTGACAGCTGTTCTGCAAATTTGTTGGAGATTATCTGACTTCTTTCGGGGGGGAACCTCTGCTCCTGTGAAGACTACTGTTGCCTTGTTTGGACCTCGAACTTTGGATTGTACTGGACACCTTGCTAGCCATGAACCTTGACTTTTGGACTGGTAAATTGGACTAATCTCTTGCTCTTGTGGATTGGATTTGTTGCTTAAAAATTCTGCGCTGTAATTGTTGCTTCTGTATGGTACCTTTGATATATTTAAAAAGGGAATTCTTTGAATATAGTAATAAGAATTCAAAAATGCTGGCCAGATCGGCACAATCTAAAAAAAGAGAGGAGAATGATAGGAGCAATTAAAGATAAAACAGGGGAAAGCTGTAATTTGATGAAAGATAAAATTAAAAAATTAAAAAAAATTATAGACAATTATATTCAACAGGGAGGAATCCCAGGGGAAAGATTAGGGAGTATATTGGGAAATATTGTAAAACAAGAATACTATAAGATAGGGACAAAATGGAAAAGTTAATTACAGAAGCAGAAATTGCAGAGGCTATTGATCGATTGAAGGGTGGGAAATCACCTGGTTTAGATGGATTGGGATCAGAATATTATAAAACCTTTAAAAAAATATTAATACCTAAATTGAAGGTGTTATATAATAAAATAATAGAAGGAGATAAGATCCCAGCATCATGGAACAGGCTTTAATAGTTTTAATTCCAAACCCCAAGAAAGATGCAACAGATCCAGGATCATATAGGCCTATTTCTTTAATAAATCAAGATGCTAAGATATTGACTGCAATAATGGCAAGAAGGATGAATAACTTCATATCTAAATATATTAAAAGAGATAAATGTGGTTTTATAGCGGGTAGACAAATGTCGAGCCTAACTGGAAGGGTACTTAATATAATAGATAAAATACAAAAAAGTAATTTGAAAGCAGGAATATTAGCCTTGGATATTTTCAAGGCCTTTGATTGTGTGGAATGGTCAGCATTAAAAATGATAATAGAAGCGATGGGATTTGGTAAAAGATTTAAAGGATTGATAAATCAACTATATACACAAAATACAGCTTGGGTGGTAGTGAACAATGGAATGACTGATCAAATTCAGTTACATCGAGGCACTAGGCAGGGATGCCCTCTTTCTCCAATTTTGTTTGACATAGTAATAGAAATATTAGCAAATGTTATTAGGCAGGATGAAGGCTTAGTTGGAATTGGAAATAAAAGGAAGAATAAAATAAGTCTGTTTGCAGATGACACTTTATTAACAATTGAAAATCCCTTAGAGAAAATGTATAGAATAGAAGCATATTTAAAAGAATTTGGAGAAATGACAGGTTTGCAAATAAACTGGAATAAATCAGAGATGATGTTGTTTAATTATAGCACAGAAGAGGAACAAGAATTTATGAGGAGGAAAAAATTAATATTACAGTAAAAGACTCAATTAAATATTTAGGAATTATAACAAAGAATTTAAAAGATTTAGAGGGAAAAATTATATTAAAATGTTACAAGAGGTTAAAAGAAAATTAGAAGAATTTAGGAAAATAAAATTGCCATGGTTTGGTAGAATAGCAATTGTTAAAATGAAAATATTACCCAAAATTATTTTTTTATTTAGGATATTACTGATTAAGATAAGGGAATCAGAGTTAAAGAACTGGCAAACTATAATTAATAATTACTGTAATGGAGATAGGAAAGCGAGGGTTAATTAAAAAAAGATGGTACAAACATCAGAAAAAGGGAGGATTAGGTCTCCCTAACTTAAAATTATATTATATTATATAGCAAACCAGATTAGATACATTATAGAAGCAATAACACAGAAAGGGGAATTAGATTGGTTAGAAACAGATATGTCAGAAATAGAGTATAAATTGGAAAATATTTTTTTAATAAATTTACTAAGAAAGGGATTGGAAAAATAGATAATCCCTTTTTGAAGAATATTTTAGAGATATGGCTAAAATATAAAGAAAAGTTATTACCTATTATTTTTCTGCTAACTCCAGTGGTGATTATGGAAAAATTTCCAGCAAATTTAAAGAGAAAATTGGGAAAGGGTTTAAGAGAAAAGAAAATAATAAAAATAGAAGAATGGATAAAAAAAGATAAATAGAAGAGAACAAATAAAAGAGATATTACGTGGATTAAAGATTTTCTGGCTCAATTGCATACAATTAGAACAGTGGACAATGGAATGGATAAGGGTAAATAAGGAATGTCGCAAATATACCAGATTTGAAGAATTGATCGTACAAAGAGGAAATAAGGAACAGAATGAAATAATAAAGGGTAGCATTAGTGAATTATATAAATTATTGTTGAAAACTGAAGAGCAAAATGATTATTTAAAAATAATATAGGAGGATGATCTAAGGCAATCAATAAGCAATCAGAATTGGGGGGAAATTTGGGATTTGGGTATTTTGAAAAATATGTCAGTAAGAATAAAAGAAAATTATTATAAATTGATATGGAGATGGTACTTGACATCAGTAAGAATAAATCAAATAGATCAAATTATTCAATGTTATGTTGGAGGGGATGTCAAGAAAAAGGCACTTATGTTCACATGTGGTGGAGATGTAAATATGTACAGAAATTTTGGCAAATAGTATTTCAAGGAAAAAGAGAGGTAACAGAACAAGATTTAGAAATGTGTCTAGATACTGCATTATTATCAATTTATGATAAGATTAATTGTACCCAACTTATGAAAGACCTGATTACAAATTTATTAACAGTGGCAAGATTAATGATACCCAGAAAATGGAAGATACAAGGAGATTATCAGATAGAGGAATGGTATAGAGAAGTATGGGACATTGTTATTAATGATAAATTAACATGTAGATTGAAAGTTAAAAAAGGATTATGGAAAAGTTGTAAATTTAATGAAATATGGAAACCATCTATACATTATGTGTTTTTAAGAAAAAGGGGGTATACACCCCCAAGGGAATCAATGCAATTTTGGAAAATTGAATAAATAATTGGTATAGATGGTCCTGGGGGTAGGGAGCACTTGTAGGGGGTTAAAGAATTAAATCAATCTTAATTATTAAGATGACGGCAAGTCATTTTGGATCCCATTTGGATCCCAACAGAGCTGGTCGAATTGGCTTTGGTCGAATGGTGGTGAAACCATGGCTTTAGGTGTCATGGTTTGTCACCAGCTCTGTTGGGGAATACTGTTGGGTGCCAATACACATAGAATCATAGAGTTGTAAGAAACTTCAAGGGCCATCCAGTCCAACCCCCTGCCATACAGAAATACACAATCAAATCATTCCCAACAGATGGCCATCCAGTCTCTGTTTAAAAACCTCCAAAGAAGGAGACTCCACCACACTCCGAGGAAGTGTATTCCACTTCTGAACAGCTCTTACTGTCAGGATGTTCTTCCTAATGTTTATGTGGAATCTCTTTTCCTGTAGTTTGAACCCATTGCTCCATGTCTCTGAAGCAGTAGAAAACAAGCCTGCTCCATCCTCAGTATGACATCCCTTCAAATATTTAAACATGGCTATCATGTCCCCTCTCAACCTTCTCTTCTCCAGACTAAACTT
Organism: Gambelia wislizenii; assembly: GCA_030847615.1. Lineage (NCBI taxonomy): Eukaryota > Metazoa > Chordata > Lepidosauria > Squamata > Crotaphytidae > Gambelia > Gambelia wislizenii. The sequence goes on along the minus strand of JAUMIR010000013.1, from coordinate 10,919,932 downwards.
GCCCAACTCCCTAAGCCGCTCCTCATAGGTCATGGCTTCCAGACCTCCCACCATCCTGGTCGCCCTCCCCTGGACACATTCCAGCTTCTCAATATCCTTCCTGAATTGTGGTGCCCAGAACTGGACACAGTATTCAAGGTGAGGTCTGACCAAAGCAGAATAGAGTGGCACTATTACTTCCCTTGATCTAGACACTATACTCCTATTAATGCAGCCTAGAATCTCATTGTCAGGATCATCCATGAATTCTGAGACATAGAGTAGAGTTCATGGAGGATCCTGACAGTTTGTTGGTTTGAGACTGGTTCTCCCTTGGGCCTCTGGAATGTCTGGGAGATGTTGGTTACCATGGGAACGCTGCTCATCCCGGGAGCTCAAGGCCGGACAGATGGTTTGGCTCTTCTCGCTCCCCCATAGTGTACTTTGATGTGCTGCCCTCCCTTTTCTGCTTTCTCACGCTGGGTGTCTCTTATCTGTTTCCACTCTAAGCCTGATCTTTAGTTGCAGCTTTGCCAATGTCCCTTACACATGCTTCTATTCCAATAAAGAACTTTATTGAAGATATGTGAGTTTGTGTTCTGTGTACATCACAGAAAGCTGCAACTCCAAACTTTTATTTTTCCGTCCTGAAACTGTGGAGCCTTTACCCACAATGTCTGAGGACGCGGAGGCTGGCACGCAGACGGACCAAGATCTGATTGTGGCCAGCACCAAAGAAGCCAATGCCTTCAACTATCCTGATATTTGCTGGCAATCTAACTCAACCAAAACTTCAAGGTCTAGCAAATTCCTTACTTGCCTGGAAGACAATTTCATGGTCCAAAAGGTGGAAGAGGCAACAAGGGGGTCAGCTATTTCAGATCTGATCCTAACCAACAGGGAAGACCTGGTTAATGGGGTGCAAGTGGTGGGATCCTTAGGTGAGAGTGATCGTGTTCTCCTGGAGTTTGTTATACAATGGAAAGGGGAAGCCAGACATAGTCAAACACACATCCTAGACTTTAGGAGAGCTGATTTCAATAAACTCAGGGAAATACTGGGGGTGATCCCATGGTCAGGAGTACTAAGAGAGAATGGACTTCAAGACGGATGAGACTTTCTCAAAAGGGAGATACTGAAGGCACAATTTCAAACAGTACCAATGAGGAAGAAAATGGGAGGTGTCTCAAGAATGAGCTTAGGCTTACTAGAGAGGTTAAGAACAATAAAAAGTTTTTTGGGGGTATGTCTGCAGCAAAAGGAGGAAGAAGGAAATGGTAGGGCCACTACGTGGAGAAGATGGCAAAATGCTAACAGGGGCAGAGAAAAGGCAGAATTACTCAACACCTTCTTTGCCTCAGTGTTTTCAGAAAAGGAAAGAAAAGGTGATCAACCTGAGGATAATGGAACAGAGGACTCAATAGGGGAAATCCAGCACAGAATAAGCAAAGAGGTAGTACAGGAATACCTTCTTAAAATAAATAAATTTAAATCTCCAGGGCCAGATGAACGACATCCAAGGATATTAAAAGAGCTGGCAAATGTGATCTCAGAGCCATTGGCAATAATCTTTGAGAACTCCTGGAGAACAGGAGAAGTCCCAGCAGAGTGGAGGAGGGCAAACATTGTCCCCATCTTCAAAAAGGAGAAAAAAGAGGATCCCAACAATTATCGTCCAGTTAGTCTGACATCAATACCAGGGAAGATTCTAGAGCAGATCATTAAACAGAGAGTCTGTTAAAATTTAGAAGGCAATGCCATAATCACAAAAAGTCAACATGGGTTTCAGAGAAACAAGTCATGCCAAACTAATCTGATCTCTTTTTTTTGATAAAATGACCAGCTTGGTATATCTATGATATCTATGTAATGGAAATCTTAAAAGTTGTGTGAGATGGAACGGAATGTAAAGGGTATTTCAATCTCAATAAAAGAATAATTATTAAAAAAAAAAACCAAAGAAAGAGACTCCACCACACTACGAGGCAGTGCATTCCACAGCTTTTACTGTCAGAAAGTTCTTCCTAATGTTTAGGTGGAATCTCTTTTCCTGTAGCTTGAGTGCCCATTGCTCTGTGTCCTAGTCTCTGGAGCAGCAGAAAACAATCTTGCTCCATCCTCAGTATGACATCCCTTCAAATATCTAAACATGGCTATCATGTCCCCTTTTAACCTGCTCTTCCCCAGGCGAAACGTACCCAGCTCCCTAAGCTGCTCCTCGTAGGGCATGGCTTCCAGACCTCCTACCATCCTGGTCACCCCCCTCTGGACATATTCCAGCTTCTCAATATCCTTCTTGAACTGTTGTGACCAGAACTGGACACACTATTTCAGGTGAAGTCTGACAAATCCAACCAACTTTAATATTAAGGTTGAAGGCTTTCACAGCTGGCATCTATAGATTTTCCTTGGAGTTTTTTTTCCCCGGGCTGTGAGGCCATGTTCTGGAACAGTTTCTTTCTGACGTTTCACCTGCATCTGTGGCTGGTATCCTCAGAGAAATTCTCTGAGGATGCCAGCCACAGATGCAGGTGAAACGTCAGAAAGAAACTATTCCAGAACACGGCCTCACAGCCTGGAGAAAAAACACCAAGGAAAATCTATTAATATTAAGCTTAAAATACAACCAACATTAATATTATAAATCCAACCAACATCAATAGAAGTAGAATCATAGAATCATAGAATCATAGAATTGCAGAGTTGGAAGAGACCACGAGGGCCATCCAGTCCAACCCCCCTGCCACGCAGGAAATCACAATCAAAGCATCCCTGACAGATGGCCATCCAGCCTCTGTTTAAAGACCTCCAAGGAAGGAGACCCCTCCATGCTCCGAGGGAGCGTGTTCCACTGCCGATGAGAAAGCATCAGCTAGTTTTGTGTTTGTTTGTTTTTAAGCAGAGGAAAAGCAAGCAATTAGCTTGTTGGTTCCTATAGAACTCCATGTGTGTATATGATATCCTCTCCCCTTTTGGGAGACCTCTTAAGGCTAGTCACTCAATTCTATAATTCTATGATTCTATATTAAGCTTTGTTGTTGTTGTATGCCTTCAAGTTGCTTCTGACTTATGGTGACCCTAAGGCAAACCTATCACAGGGTTTTCTTGGCAACATTTCTTCTTCCTTTTTGGGGGTGAACTACATCTCCCAGAATCCCCATCCAGCACAGCCACTGAGCCATGTTGGCTGGGTGATTCCGCTACCTCTCCTCCCATCTCTAACCCCGCCAGACAATGCAGCAATTTTCACTGAATGGGATTTACTTGTGAGTAGACACATACCTTTGCATTTTTCCTATCTTCTCTCAGTAAACCCTAGTTACAACCCTGCAAGGTAGGCCAAATTCACACTGGATTGGACAAGTTAAAAACCCCATGGGCTACCACCTCTGCTCCCACCTCTCTAACCCTTGCCAGGCAATGTGGCAATTTGCAATTTATAGGATTTACTTGTAAGTTGACACAAACTTTTGAAATGTAAGCTTCAAATCCAAATTTAACTATAAAGCTCATGTGCTTAGCATGAGATAATTGCATTCTTATAGCTTAATCTACCCCACAGGATTGTTGTTGGGACAAAAAGGCAGTCTTTACATGCATGCCAAAAACAGTCTCCCTCCCTCACCAGGGCACTCATAAATGAGAAAGCATCAGCTAGTTTTGTGTTTGTTTTTTTTTAAGCAGAGGAAAAGCAAGCAATTAGCTTGTTGGTTCCTATAGAACTCCATGTGTGTATATGATATCTCCTCCCCTTTTGGGAGACCTCTTAAGGCTAGTCACTCAAGATGTGGGGCAGGTGGAAGCAGGACAAACTGTTCTCATTGCACATACTGACTCTGAGATTCAGAGAGTTGTAGTAAAACAGTGTAACTTTTATAGTCTCAGATGCAAAGCATAAAGGAGCATTTTAAGGAGTTTGTACCTCCTCTGAGCACTGAAATCCTCTGCTGTGATGTCAGATTGCATGGGAGTAATTCAACCCCACAGAGAGAAGGAAACAGAAGGCTTGCAATAATTGCTTTTTGGAATACAGGTTCCATAATCCTCATTATGGCCATTATAGGGATCTAAAGGGTTTCTTTTCTTTTTTTTTACCCTAACCTCAGCAAATTCCCTTTCCCCCCTCTAAAGTAGGACACAGGGTGGGCACTCTGAAATGAGGAATCATGGCTGGATTTTTAGCAAATATAGATGGACTTTGGTTCAGATTAATGGGGAGCTAAAGGGGTTAATGCCCATAGAAATCAATCCCTCATTGGCTTCTCCAGGGTAAAAAACTTTTAAAGGAACAGAATCACTGGGAAATGGAAATTGCTTTTGCTGATATCATTCTCAACTCACTATGAAATTCTATGAAAGTTACTGGCACCACCTAGGAGATGGCATTAGAAACACAGTTTGTGTAAACGTTCAGCTGTCAGGAATTGGTCAGAAGAATGTGTCACGTCACTGTGAGAGATACTTTAACATTTTGCTTTTCCACACAGCAGTAAGAACAGTAATCATATTTCTTTCCCCTTTGTAGAGATGAGAAGAATTACATGACCTAAAAACCGACTTACAATCCAGATCAATTTTAATACAGATCCCTTACCAAGGGCTCTGATGATGAATGGATGCACACAGTTCTCTTGGGGGCAGGAGAGTGAAGCAAAATAAGTATTCAGCAGATCTGCTTTTTCATTGTGATTTGTTAGCCTTTTGTCATCCTTGCTGAGCAGCAGCCCCACCATTTCCTGGGTCTTTCGCTTGCTTCAAATGTATCTGAAAAAGACTTCTTGTTGCTCTCCACTTGTCTAGCCAGTCTCAGCTCACTCTGAGCTTTAGCTTTTCTTATACTACTCCTGCAAACTTTGGCTATACACCTATTCTTTTTTTTCCTTTTTTTCTTTTTTTTATTATAATTAAAATACATACATATACATGTACTTATTCATATACATACATATACATACATACATATACATTCATACAGACATCCATATCTTCCAAATACATTCCTGTCTATTTATTTAATCAACCCTTGATGCTATTAAATTATTTATAATTTACACTTTTTTATTTGTCATTTATTTATAGACATTTGTTTCTTGGGACATTTTCAGACACGGAAAATCAACTTCTTGCCGCACAAGCAGCCTCCGGAACAGTATCGAGGCTGCTGCGCAGCAAGGGTCCATTTTGGATGATGCCGTTTCTCTCTCGGCATCGTCCGTGACTGTTGCGGCCAGCACTGGAGGTGGCAGCACTATTTTTTACTCATGGACAACTTTCGTGAGTAAAAAATAGCGCGGCCGCCTCCAGTGCTGGCTGCAACAGTCACGGGCGACGCTGAGATAGAAATGACGTCGTCCAAAATGGACCCCTGCCGCGCAGCAGCCTCAATACTGTTCCAGAGGCTGCTTGCGCGGCAAGAAGCTGATTTTCTGTGTCTGAAAATGTCGTTGCTCTCCTCCTTGCATACCATGTGACTTCCTTCTTGGTTTCAATTTCTTTCTTGTCATTACTATGCATCTTTCTCTATCCTTTCTACATATGTTCCCCTTTTTCTTTAACAAATTTCTTTTTAACTTTGTATTCACTCCCTTTCCTTTTATATTCTTATTCTTTTGATTTTTTCCTCTCTTTTCTTTCATTTTTCTTTTCCTTCTCTTTTCCTTTTTCCCCCTTTTCCCCCTCTCTCTCCCCTCCTTCTCTCCTCTCTGTCTATCCCTCCTCTTATTTCCCTACACCAATTTTCTCCCCTAAGTTTCTTTACGTTTGCGCAAATATTTATGCTCATCTGTCTGGTATATGAAATATGAACTATCATTTTCACCTTAACTTTAGGTTGTTTAAGTTGTTTTCTTAATGTCAAAATGCTAGGCCTCTATTTGAGTTTTATTACCCATTTAGCTTTTGTTTAAGATTCTCTATATAGTTATCAGTAATCGAGGATTAAACTCCCCCCAAATTTGATATCTATATTTTCAATATTTGATAATCAATACTCCCCCAAATTTGGTGTCATCTTTTAATCGCCATATTTTCACATTTTCCTCTTTAGTTACCTAAGCTTCTATTGCTGCTAACTTACCGTATTTCTTTTCCGTGTATTTGGATAATTTATCCCAATCTTCAATGTATTTTTCTACATTTTCCCCTCTTAACAGCAACGTAAGTTTATCCATCTCTAACATGTCGTAGAGTTTCTCCAACCATTTATCGATTATCGGTATATTTTTGTTTTTCCAATATGTTGCAAATAAGATTCTGGCTGCTGTCAACATGTAGTATATTACTTTCCCATATTCCTTCTCTGTCTTTTCGTTGACCATCCCCAACAAATATGCTTCTGGTTTTAAAGGGATATTAATATGTAGGATATTGAATATTACTTTTTGTATTTGAGTCCAATATTGTTTTGCTTTTTTGCAGCTCCACCATAAGTGGAAAAAGGTTCCTTTCTCATCATTACATTTCCAACAGTTACTTTTAACCGATTTGTACATCTTTGATAACTTATATGGTGAGAGGTGCCATCTATAGAATATTTTGTATGTGTTTTCTCTAATATTTTGACAAACTGTGAATTTCATTTGTGATGTCCACATTTTTTTCCCATTGTTTTAATTCTATGCTGTGTCCTATATTTTGTGCCCATGGTTTCTTTTATTGTTTCGTCCTCCGTATCCAATTTCAATAATAGCTTGTAAAACTTTGAGACAATTTTTTTATTGCCATGTCAAGTTATATTATCCCAATCGGATTTACTGTTTTCTATTCCTTCCAAATTTATGTCCATCCTATATCTTTCCTTTAATTGTCTGTATAGATACCAATGGCAAATTGTGCCTTCTTTTACTAATTCTTGGGTTTTAATGTTTAATTTTCCATCTTGCAGTGTTAACATGTCTGCATATCTAATCCATTTTTTGGATAGGATCCCCTCTTTACTAAAGAACGCTTCATGCGGCAAAGCCCAAGTGGGTATCTTTGGACAAAATTGACTCTTATATTTCATCCAAGTTTTTAATAAAGATTTTCGAATATAATGATTTTTAAATTCTTTATTTATTTTATCTTTTCCATAGACGAGATAAGGATGCCAACTGAATCGTTTGTTGTCTCCTTCTAATTTTAACGTTTTATCTTCTTCCAATGATATCCAATCTTTTATCCAAAGTAAGCAGCATGCTTCATAATAAATCCTTAAATTCGGCAGGTTTAATCCCCCCCCCTTTCTTTGGCATCTTGTAAGATCTTCATTTTGACTCTTGGTTTTTTCCTGGACCAAACAAATTTAGAAATTTCGGATTGCTATTGGTTAAATACTATGTCGTTATGAATAATGGGGATTGTCTGAAATAGAAATATTAATTTCGGTAAAAGACTCATTTTTATAGTTGATATTTTACCCAAAAATGATAGTTTCAAATTTTTCCACTTTTCAAAGTCCTTTTTGATTTCATTCCAAATTTTTATATAATTGTTTTGAAATAAATCCAAATTTTTATTAGTAATATCAATCCCTAAATAGCACTCTTTTTAAACTATCTTATATCCCGATATTTGCATCAGTTCTTTTTCTTCTTTTATTTCCATGTTCTTTGTAATTATAACTGTCTTGTCTTCGTTTACTTTCAGTCCTGTCAATAATTCGAATTCTTTTAAAATGTTCTTCAAGTTTTTTTGTTTCTTCCACTGGATTTCCTAATGATATTAATAGGTCATCTGCATACATTCTAAATTTATATTGATATTTTCCTATTTTTACTCCTTGTATTTCCGACTCTCCTTCGATTCTTTTAGCTAATATCTCCATGATTAACAAGAATAAGAGTGGAGACAAAGGACAGCCTTGTCTTGTGCCTTTTTGAATGTTAATTTCTTTAGTTTTTTCTCCGTTTACTATAAGTTTTGCTCTTTGAAGGTTATACATCGCTTATATCCATTTTATAAAATTATCTCCCACATTTAATTCTCTTAGTACTTCAAACAAGGTTGACCAATTGACGTTATCAAACGCCTTTTTGATGTCCAAAAAAAATAGAGCCAATTTTTTATCCGTATGTTTCTCAAAATATTCAATTAGATTTAGCCCATGTCTGGTATTGTCCCTAATATATCTTTTGGGTAGAAAACCTCTTTGATCCTCTCCAATCCAATCTTTCATTATTTTTTAAGTCTATCAGCTAGTATGGAGGCAACTATTTTGTAATCAACGTTTAGTAACGAAATAGGTCGATAGGTTTTTGGGTCTTGGGGGTCCCTATTTTCTTTATGTATTAATGTAATGTTGCCATGTCTTTGCCTCTTGCCATGTCTTTGCGTAAACCCCCTTCTTAATGGTTTCCAACATTTTTTAAAATGGTATTATAATTTGATCTTCCATTACTTTATAGTATTTGGCTGTAAAGCCATCCGGCACTGGCATTTTATCTGTTTTCAGTCTCTTTATAGCTTCTGATAATTCTGCTATTGTTATTGGATGGCTTAATTTTGCCTTTTTTCAATTGATAATTCCGGTAATTTCTGTTTTTTTAAAAAAGTTTCTATTGATACTTTTTGCTATCTTTCATCCCCATATAGCAAATTAAAATATCCAATCATTAAATTAAAATATCATTAAGTTAAAATCATTAAATTAAAATATCCAATCAGAAATATCCAATCATGAGACTCGTCCCACCAGGTTTCAGTAATGCCTATTATATTTGTTTTGTAGTGCGAGGAGTTCAAGTTCATCTTGCTTATTTCCCATGCTCTGTGCATTAATGTAGAGACATCTAAGATCATGTGTTCCCTTTACTTGCTGCCTGTGCAAGTATTTTTGCCTCCCACTGTTGGGTCCTTGCGCTGTTTGCCTTGTTCCCTCTGTGACAGTTTGACTCTTTTCTCCAGCCCTTTTGCCTTCCAGAATACTGTCTCCCTCCCCCATTTGACTCAGTTTAAAGCCCTCCTGATCAAATTCTTGAGACTGTTGGCAAAAATGTTTCTTCCAACTGTTGTAAGATGCACCCCATCTCTTGCCAGAAGTCCCCCCTCATGGAAGCGCAGTCCATGATCCAAGAATCCAATTTGTTCTCAGCGACACCATCTACGGAGCCAGTTGTTTACATCAGCTATTTTCCTCTCCCTTCTTGGACCACGCCCTTCAACTGGCAGAAGAGACGAGATGACAACCTGTGCGTCCATTTCTTTCAGCTTCCTCCCCAGGGCCTCATAATCTCTTCTGATCTTGGGAAAGCTGTGCCTTGCAGTATCATTGGTTCCCACATGGACCAAAAGGAAGGGGTAATGATCCGTAGGCTTGACAAGTCTTGTTAGCCACTCCGTCACATCACGGATCTTTGCCCCAGGGAAACAACACACCTCCCGAGTCATCTTGTCAGGCCCACATACCACTGCTTCTGTACCCCGCAGCAAGGAGTCCCCACCACCACCACACACCTCCGCCGAGGGTTCGCAGCTGCTGTTCCTTGCAGTGGTCCTCTCAAGGTCCCCTGCTCTACCCCTGAAGTCTGTCCATGCTGTTCTTCCTTTTTGTCCTTGATAAGGGAAAGGGCTTCGAATCGATTTTGTCGCTGCAAGGTGCTCGAAGAATCCCTGGATTTTCTTGTTCTGTGTGTGACATTCCTCCAGCTGTCTACTTCCTGTGTCTGTGAAGTGACCCTCTCCTCCACAGCCACTTCCTCTGTGCGGTATCCATCTAAGACTGTTCGTTCTGTTCTGTCCAGGAAAACCTCTTGCTTGCAAATCTGTTGAAGTGTAGCTACCCGTGTCTCCAGCTGCTGTACTTTCTCCTCCAAGAGGGCTACCAGCTTGCACTTGGTGCATGTGAAGTTCTCCACGTCTGTAGACAAGAAGACAAACATCGCACAAGTGTTGCAAGTGACTGCTGCAGCCACCTCAGTGTCCATGGTGAGAGCTTTTAGGTAATCTAAGAACACTTAGTTAATGCTGAGAATGCTAAGCTGTACTATTAGGTATGCTGTATTTTTGTTTGGTTACTGAAATTCGTGCGCCGTTAGGCGCTTGCCTCAGCAACAAGCAGCCTCTCCCAACAGTTTTTTTAAAAAATTCAATCTCCCCAGTCAGAATGGCTGTCCAGAACCTGCTCTCCTTCTTCTCCCTGGCAGGAAACTCGCCTGGAAACTGGCAGGAAACTTGCTGTCCTGAAGCTGCTCTCCTTCTCTCTGGCAGGAAATACACTTAATTTTTTTTAAAAAAAGGAATAAAATGGGGAATAAAAGTGACAAGGTGGAGAGTATCAAAGTAATGGCTGGGCATCCGACCTAATCCATCTTAACAGCTTTCTTAAAAGCACCCAAAAGCACTCAAGGTGCCAAATTAGATGGGTTTGGGAAATAGGGTTTATTCAAGGATAATCTATTGGTTTTCTATGGGGCTTCAGGACCCTAGAGGCATCAGATCTGGTCTGGTCTTACAAGGTAAACAAGGTCAGCCATGGTTGGTTTTTGGATGTGGTCCATTTGTGAAGTTCAGACTGGTGTGATTTTCTAGTAATACTGTAGTACTTTTTTCCCCTTAACATGCTTTCCTGCTCAGTGACAGTTGTGGCCACCATTTTCATGTTTGTTGCATCTGAGTTGTAGTGGCTCCTACATTTGTGTTTGAGATGGTGTGTGTGTGAAAGAGAGTAAGCAAGCAAGACTGCCTGTTGGTTCTACTCTTCGTTTATCTAAAGGGGATTTAAGAGGCAATTCTTTATGTTGGATTGTGGACCAGTTATCTGCCACGTGTGGTATCTGCCACTTGCGGACTTTTATGACTGAGGATTTGTATGATGCTACTTCTCTTGGCTTTTAATGTTTTGTAAGGTTGTCAGCAACATTTTTGCTGTGAGCAATAATTTAACTCAGGCCTACAATGGATCGATTGCTGTTTTAATTTTAAGCCTTCTCATTCATATCTATTGCTTCTGGTGCCCCCTGGTGGCCAATTTTATCCAGAAGGAGAGACTGATGATTCACCATTGTTTCTTTTCTTAATTTTATATCTGCTGGCCTCCAGTTTGGAGGGCAATGATCTTGTTTGATTTGCGGGAGGGGGTCAGCTTCTTGGATAGGAGGCCACTGGTTCAACATTGGTGCCTTTGCCTCTAGTTTCTGTGCAGTTCATGGTGACACTAGGACTTGTGTCCTGTTCTCATTATATATTATATTGCCACAGGATAGCATCAGGAACATCTATTTGCTTAATTATTTAATTGAGTGATAGATTTAATATGCATTGCTTTTCTTTTTCTAGGTCATTTGTTTAAAAATCTTACAGGCACCTGATCTTTTTTGGACACTGGATCCCAGTTGATCTTGGGTGCTCAACAGGGTCATTCTCAGATGGGAGACCTTTGATTCAATATTTTGTGCCTTCACTTTTTTTTTAGCAGACACAATGCTGGTAGATCTATAGATTCTTACAGTGGAGGATCAATATGGGTCATGGGCTTAGTCGACTGTTTTAATTCAGACCTGTACAATTTTGTCTTACAGGGTTTATTGGGCTGCATGACAAGCCTGTCTGAACCAATTTTCCTTGTTGGATGGATAGGAAGGAGAGGCCTGTGCCGTCACAGCTTGATGTCCCTTCTGTTCCTGGAGTGCCATGGGCTTTCACCAAATATTCTGTTTTTATGTTTCAGGTTTGCTGTCAGCCTCCACCTGATGCTGCTCTTGTGTTCCAGGATTACCACGGGCCTCCTATCTTTTCTGGAGTGCCATGGCTTTCACCTGTTAGGCTGATATTCAGTTCCAGGTTTTGCATGACATGCGAGTCATGCAAGAGGTGAATATAGAAGCTGCTGGAACATCGAGCCGAAGAGAGTAGATGGGGAAGGCCCCACCGCTGCTGGAGTGGATCTAGCCAGACTGAAAGACAACGACTTTGAATAGGTGGCCATAGTTTTGGGCTGCTTGACACATGAGGGCAAGTCATTTTGGATCCCGTTTGGATCCCAACAGAGCTGGTCGAATTGGCTTTGGTCGAATGGTGGTGAAACCATGGCTTTAGGTGTCATCGTTAGTCACCAGCTCTGTTGGGGAATACTGTTGGGTGCCAATACACATAGATTCATAGAATCATAGAGTTGTAAGAAACTTCAAGGGCCATCCATTCCAACCCCCTGCCATAAAGGAATACACAATCAAATCATTCCCAACAGATGGCCATCCAGTCTCTGTTTAAAAACCTCCAAAGAAGGAGACTCCACCACACTCCGAGGAAGTGTATTCCACTTCTGAACAGCTCTTACTGTCAGGATGTTCTTCCTAATGTTTATGTGGAATCTCTTTTCCTGTAGTTTGACTCCATTGCTCCGTGTCTCTGGAGCAGCAGAAAACAAGCCTGCTCCATCCTCAGTATGACATCCCTTCAAATATTTAAACATGGCTATCATGTCCCCTCTCAACCTTCTTTTCTCCAGACTAAACATGCCCAACTCCCTAAGCCGCTCCTCATAGGGCATGGCTTCCAGACCTCCCACCATCCTGGTCGCCCTCCCCTGGACACGTTCCAGCTTCTCAATATCCTTCCTGAATTGTGGTGCCCAGAACTGGACACAGTATTCAAGGTGAGGTCTGACCAAAGCAAAATAGAGTGGCACTATTACTTCCCTTGATCTAGACACTATACTCCTATTAATGCAGCCTAGAATCTCCTCTTCATCCATGAGTATTTTAATCCAAGGGTATTAAAAGAACTGGAAAAGTAATCTCAGAACTACTGGCAATAATCATTGAGAAATCCTGGAGAACAGGAGAGGTCTCAGCAGACTGGAAGAGGGCAAATGTTGTCCCCAACTTTAAAAAAAAGGGGGGGAGAAGACCCAAATAATTACCACCCAGTCAGCCTGACATCAATGCTAGGAAAGATTCTTGAGCAGATCATTAAACAGACAGTCTGTAACCACTTAGAAAGGAATGCGGTGATCACAAAAAGTCAACATGAATTTCTCAAAAACAAGTCGTGCTAGACTGATCTCATCTCTTTTTTTATAGAGTTACAAACTTGATAGATGAAGGGGATGCAGTAGATGTAGCGTATCTTGATTTCAGTATGGGCTTTGACAAGGTGCCCCATGATATTCCTGCAAAAATGTTAATAACCTGTGGGTTAGACAATGCAACTGTTAGGGATATTTACACGAGTGAAGAGATCCATGACATCAATACTGGAAGCCAGGTGGAGAGCATCTGGATAAAAATTAAAGGGGAGGGAAACAACAGGGATGTTATTGTGGGACTCTACTACAGACCCCCAAGTCAGACGGAGGAATTGGATGATGCCTTTCTAGCACAGATGAACACACACACAGAAAGGATAGATGGGTGACTTCAACTATCCTGATATTTGCTGGCAATCTAACTCAACCAAAACTTCAAGGTCTAGCAAATTCCTTACATGCCTGGAAGACAATTTCATGGTCCAAAAGGTGGAAGAGCCAACAAGGGGGTCAGCTATTTTAGATCTGATCCTAACCAACAGAGATGACCTGGTTAATGGGGTGCAAGTGGTGGGATCCTTAGGTGAGAGTGATCGTGTTCTCCTGGAGTTTGTTATACAATGGAAAGGAGAAGCCAGACATAGTCAGACACACATCCTAGACTTTAGGAGAGCTGATTTCAATAAACTCAGGGAAATACTGGGGGTGATCCCATGGTCAGGAATACTAAAAGAGAATGGACTTCAAGACGGATGGGAGTTTCTCAAAAGTGAGGTACTGAAGGCACAATTTCAAACAGTACCAATGAGGAAGAAAATGGGAGGTGTCTCAAGAATGAGCTTAGGCTTACTAGAGAGGTTAAGAGCAATAAAAAGTTTTTTGGGGGTATGTCTGCAGCAAAAGGAGGAAGAAGGAAATGGTAGGGCCACTATGTGGAGAAGATGGCAAAATGCTAACAGGGGCAGAGAAAAGGCAGAATTACTCAACACCTTCTTTGCCTCAGTGTTTTCAGAAAAGGAAAAGGTTGATCAACCTGAGGATAAAGGAACAGAGGACACAATAGGGGAAATCCAGCACAGAATAAGTAAAGAGGTAGTACAGGAATGCCTTCTTAATCTAAATGAATTTAAATCTCCAGGACCAGATGAACTACATCCAAGAATATTAAAAGAGCTGGCAAATGTGATCTCAGAGCCATTGGCAATAATCTTTGAGAACTCCTGGAGAACAGGAGAAGTCCCAGCAGAGTGGAGGAGGGCAAACATTGTCCCCATCTTCAAAAAGGAGAAAAAAGAGGATTCCAGCAATTATCGTCCAGTTAGTCTGACATCAATACCAGGGAAGATTCTAGAGCAGATCATTAAACAGAGAGTCTGTGAACATTTAGAAGGCAATGCCATAATCACAAAAAGTCAACATGGGTTTCAGAGAAACAAGTCATGTCAGACTAATCTGATCTCTTTTTTTGATAAAATGACCAGCTTGGTAGATGAAGGGAATGTTGTGGACATCGCATACCTTGATTTCAGTAAGGCCTTTGACAAGGTTCCCCATGACATTCTTGCAAACAAGCTTGTAAAATGTGGGCTAGACAAGTTAACTGTTCAATGGATTTGTAATTGGTTGACCGGCCGAACCCAAAGGGTGCTCAGCAGTGGCTCCTCTTCGTCTTGGAAAGATGTGACCAGTGGGGTGCCACAGGGTTCTGTCCTGGGCCCAGTGCTATTCAAAATCTTTATCAATGACTTGGATGAGGGAATTAGGGGCATACTTATCAAATTTGAAGATGACACCATATTAGGAGGAGTAGCTAATACCCTAGAGGACAGGATCAAAATTCAAAATGACCTGGATAGACTGGAGAGCTGGGCCAAAGCTAACAAAATGAAATTCAATATGGAGAAATGTAAGGTACTGCACTTAGGGCGAACAAATGAAATGCATAGATATAGGATGGGGGAGACCTGGCTGAATGAGACTACGTGCGAAAGGGATCTAAGAGTCCTAGTAGACCACAAGTTGAACATGAGTCAACAGTGTGATACGGCAGCTAAAAAGGCCAATGCGATTTTGGGCTGCATCAATAGAAGTATAGTGTCTAGTTCAAGGGAAGTCATAGTGCCACTGTATTCTGCCTTGTCAGGCCTCACCTGGAATACTGTGTCTAGTTCTGGGCACCACAATTCAAAAAGGATATTGACAAATTGGAGCGTGTCTAGAGGAGGGTGACTAAAATGGTGAAAGGTCTGGAAACCATGCCTTATGAGTAAAGACTTATGGAGCTGGGTATGTTTAGCCTGGGAAAAATATGTTTAAGGGGCGATATGACAGCCCTATTTAAGTATTTGAAGGGGTGTCACGTTGAGGATGGAGCAAGCTTGTTTTCTGCTGCTCCAGAGACTGGAACACGGAGCAATGGATGCAAGCTCCAGGAACAGAGATTCCACCTCAACAGTAGGAGGAACTTTTTGACACTAAGAGCTGTTCGGCAGTGGAACACACTCCCTCGGAGCGTGGTGGGGTCTCCTTCCTTGGAGGTCTTTAAACAGAGGCTGGATGGCCATCTGTCAGGGATGCTTTGATCAAGATTCCCTGTGTGGCAGGGGGTTGGACTGGATGGCCCTCATGGTCTCTTCCAACTCTTCAATTCTATGATTCTATAATTCTATGAAGTTTGCTCTGAAGATTTGCCCAGAGAAATGGAATTAACTATAGTCAGAGAAAGCACCAAAGAGAAGAGAGAGACAAGGAGAAACAATGTGATTTAGAGGAGGGGCTATCGAAGCTAGCCAAATAGAGCCATTTGAGAAGCCGGAGTAAAGCAAAGGAGGAGAGTCAGAAAGGAGGAGATAATGAATCGCAGCAATGGAGAGAAACAGAGGAGTTAGTGTCAAAGCAGAGTATTAGAAACAAAGTGAAACAGAGCCAAGTAAAAGAGGGAAAATAATAAAGAGAAGAGAGAGACGGAGATTGGAGAGATAAGACAAGATAAGAGGGGACTGTATTGAGATTGACTAAAAGGATTTGTTTTGAGAGAAGGAGTAAAGTAAAAGTGGAGAAACTACAAGAGAAGAGCAAATCTTGGAAGAGACGAAGGAGATTCATAAGGGACTATGTGGGGTTTGGATAAATAGAATTATCTTATATATGTAAGTAATATATTTTATATATACTGTATTGTTCATTAGTAACTCATTTTACAAGCAGAATTGTCTTGTGTAATGGTGAGAAAAGAAAGACTAATAACCTAAATAAACTTCACTTGTCATAATTTTTGGCAGGAGAAGTGGGTTATAAAAGCAAGAGAAGTTTCGTTATAAAAACTCTTTATTTTGATTGTAAAGAAAATTAGATAAAGGGAAGGTAGGTAAGAAATTATTTTGTGTATAAATACTAACTGATTTTCTTAGCCTCCCCTTTTGTAGAAGGAAGAGAGATTACATCAAAGGGCTAAATTTAGAGGAGTCAAATTGTGGGAAAAGGGAAAATTTTGACAAGAGGTTATGCAAACAACTAGATGAGATTTAGCCCAAGATAAATCCCAAATGCAGGGGATAAGAGGATTCTCCATAGAACTATCAACAAGGATTGGGGACACAAATACAATGCTTTTGCAAGAATTTAAAAAATTGAGTGTGGAATTGAAACAGGAAATGAAAGAATTAAAGGGTGACATAACAACAGAGATTCAACAGCAATTAGATATATTTGGATCGCAACTAGAAATGGTCACTAAGGATATAACGAAAATGAATAATGAGATACAAGACTTGAAAGTAAATTTGAAAGACTTGGGACTTTTTCGGATGTCAAAAATGCAACGGAAGCAGCCTCGCCACGTTGCGAGGCTGCTGCGCTGCAGGGTGTCCCTTTCGGATGACGCCTGTCCCTGCTGGTACTGTTGCGGTACCGCAGGGACATTTGAGTGTTATATTTAGCCGATTTTTACTCATGATCAACTTTCGTGAGTAAAAATTGGCTAAATATAACACTCAAATGTCCCTGCGGTACCGCAACAGTACCGGCAGGGACGGGTGTCATCCGAAAGGGACGCCCTGTAGTGCAGCAGCCTCGCAACGTGGCGAGGCTGCTTCCATTTCATTTTTGACATTCGAAAAAGTCCTTGAAAAAAAGAACAAATGTATGAGAAATAAGAGTTGAGAAAGAGATTAATAAAAAATTAATGCAGGACATCAAATATAGAGCGAAATGTGTTAAAATAAGGGGTTTAGCAGAATGCCAGAATGAAGATCTGGCATCAAGAGTTATACCACCTCTAGCAGATTTTATTGAATGGGAACCAGAACAGCTGGACATTGAGGTGGATAAACTCTTTCGAATAGATTCATGGACTGCAAAGAGGGAAAAATTACCATGCGATATTGTGATATATTTTATAAGAGAGAGAGTCAAGAACATAGTGATCCAACAAAGCATTCAGGAAAAACTGATTATAGAAGGTCAAGAAGTTAAGATATATAAAGATTTATCAGCACAAGTGCTAAAACGTAGGAAGGAGTATAACTTTCTAATACAAATATTAAAGAAAAGCCAGATAAGGTAAAAATGGAATAAAACAGAGGGCATTGCAGTCACATATCTAGACAAGAGATATGTGGTAAACACAACTGAGAGAGCAAAAGATTTCCTAAAAAGGAGACAAGGGGATTTGAAAACAAATGTTAAAGAACTAGGAGAAGAGGAAAGACATAAAACAAGGAAAACAGAAGAGGTGAGATCAGAGAAGTTGACTAGACAAGTAGGGGAAGTAAAAAGTAAACAGACAGAAATAGTGAGTGACAAAGTTAAAAAGAGAAGAGAGGAAAGGAAAAGCTTGGGAGAAAGTGTAAGAATAGACTTACTAAGAAATCAGGAAGTAAGGTCAGAAAAGGAAAAAGCAGAAGAAACAGAACAAGGAGAGGAAGAAATAGAAGGGTTAGAGACAGAGGAGGAAGAAGAAGAAATTATAGAATCATAAGAGGAATTAGGAGCTGTAGGTGGGGCAGAAGAATTTATAGCTTATGGAATATAAGAGTAGTGGAAATCAGACTAAAATGACTGACAAAATAGTAACATGGAATGTGAGGGGCTTAAACAGCCCACACAAAAGGCGATTGGTGTATTAAAACCAAAACCTGATATAGTATGCCTTCAGAAAACTCATATCAAAGAGCAGGAAAAAAATATTTAAGTAACCCCAGATTGGGTGAATTATACGTTACTGAATTTAACAACAAGAAGAGGGGTGTTGCTACATATGTAAACATGAGATATAGTGTTTACTAGGAAGATTTTTAATGATACAAATGGGTACTATACTGGGGTGGAGATTTGCTTACAAGAAAAAATAATTTTACTGGTTGGTGTTTATGGTTCTCAAAATAATAAAAGTAAATTCTTTCAAGATCTACAACAAAAGATAATGGAGTGTGACTATGATAATAAAATAGTGGCAGGTGATTGGAATGGGGTCCTAGATGTAGAACTAGACAGAACACGCAATATAAACACTAAGAGAAAACAAGGAAAGTTAACAAGAACAGCAATAGAGATGATAAATCTATTGTCATTACTAGACATCTGGAGATTTTTGCATAAACAAGAAAAAGATTATACTTATTTCTCTGAACGGTTCAAGACTTGGTTGTGAATAGATTTGATCTTAATATCAAATGAATTACAGAAAGAAGTTAAAAGGATTGAAATAATGCAGAAGGCCGCCACCCTCCCCGACCTTCCTAAAGTGGCTATGGAGCTTCAAACCCCCACAGCCACTTTGGGAAGCATGGTGGGTGGCTGGTCAACCCTAACTCTAACACCATGACATTCCTGCAAAAAAGTTATTAACATGTGGACTAGACAATGCAACTGTTAGGTGGATTTGTAATTGGTGACTGATGGAACCCAAAGGGTAGTCACCAATGGCTCCTCTTCATCCTGGAGAAAAGTGACCTGTGGGGTACCACAGGGGTCTGTCCTGGTCCCAGTGCTATTCAACATCTTTATCAATGACTTGGATGAGGGAATAGAGGGTATGCTTATCAAGTTTGCAGATGACACCAAATTAGGAGGGGTAGCTAATACCCCAGAGGACAGGATCAGTATTCAAAATGACCTCAACAGATTAGAAAGCTGGGCCAAAACTAACAAAATGAATTTCTACAGGGAGAAATGTAGGATCCTACACTTGGGCAGTAAAAATGAAAAGCATAGATACAGGATGGGAGACACCTGGGTTGAGGGCAGTACATGCGAAAAGGAGATGAAAAAACAGAAAAGGGGGAAAGGGATCTAGGAGTCTTAGTGGACCACAAGCTGAACATGAGTCAGCAGTGTGATGCAACACCTAAAAAAGCCAAAGCGATTCTAGGCTCTATGAATAGTATAGTGTCTAGATCAAGGGAAGTAATAGTGCCACTCTATTCTGCTTTGGTCAGACCTCACCTGGGATACAATGGACTTTTTTGGACGTGAACTTACCATGCAAGAAGGCTCATATCAGGTTCGACACTGCTGTGCAGCAGGGGGCCTGTTTCGTACAATGTCGTCCCCCTGCCGAAATCAGCTGTGTCAGTTCCGCGAGAGACTGGAGCCAGCCGCGCCATATTTGGCCTTTTTTTAATTCATGGCCAACTTTTGTGAATAAAAAAAGGCCAAATATGGTGCGGCTGGCTCCAGTCTCTCACAGAACTGACACAGCTTATTTCGGCAGGAGGACAGCGTCGTATGAAAAAGGCCCCCTGCCGTGCAGCAGTGTCGTGCCTGTTACGAGCCTTCTTGCGTGGTAAGTTCACGTCCGAAAAAGTCCTATGTCCAGTTCTGGGCACCACAATTCAGGAAGAATACTGAGACGCTGGAACGTGTCCAGAGAAGGGCCACCAGGATGGTGGGTGGTCTGGAAGGCATGCCCTATGAGGAGCGGCTTAGGGAGCTGGGCATGCATTATTTTAAGTATGACTATGGTAATATTATTTCTCAAGAATGCTCACAAAGACTGGGAAGAATATCTTTGGTAGTAGCATGGCAAATCTGATCAAGAAGGCTTTAAACTAAATATTTTGGGTGTTGGAGATGACAGCTCAAACATCAACCTAAAGGCAAGCTGTAAACACAAGAATATGAATTCTAGAAGAGAAGCTGTGGGAGATAATGGGATCCATAGAAAAACTGAGAGTAAATTAATAGATGAGAACAAACAAGGCTTCAGATGTCTATACACAAAGTTTGAGAAACAAACAAGATGACCTTGAAGTCCTCTTACAGGAAGGTTAATATGACTTTATAGGTATAATAGAGACCTGGTGGCATGACTCCCATGATTGGAATATAGCTATTGAAGGATAAATCTAGTCAAAAAGAATAGATGTGGTTGAAAATGAGGAGGATTAGCATTATATGTCAAAGACCAGTTTGGTTGTGAGAGTGATCAGTGTAGACAAGAGGAGAGCATTTGGGTAAAAATAAATGGAGACAGAAATAAAAACAAGATTGAGGCAGGAGTCTGTAGTACTACAGAGCAGCAAATCAAGAAGAGGTGGTGGGTCATGCTTTTCAGAAACAAATCTCAGAAATCTCCAAGATGCAAGAATTAGTAGTTATGGGGGGATTTCAGTTACTGCAGTATCTGCTGGGAGACTAACTCAGCTAAGCATAGGATGTCCAACAAATTCCTGATGTGCCTTGCAGATAATTTATTCTTTCAAAAGGTAGAGGAAGGAACAGGGGGATTGGCAATCCTTATCCTAACCAATAGTGAAGAGCTGGCCACTGGAATCATTAGTTGGTTCTTTGAAGGAAGTGACTATGTCATGCTAGAATTCACAAATGTGGCAGAGAAGAGTATAGTTAAATATGTACCTTGGATTTCAGGAAATGTTTTAACAGGATTAGGGAAATGCTGGGTGGCATCTCATGGCTAGAGATGCTAAAGGAAAAAGACACCCTGCAAAGGGTGAATGTTCTGGAAGACGTAGTTGCAAAAGGCATGATCACAAACAATCCCACAGAAGAAGAAAAATGTGAAACATTTGAAAAAGCCAATGTGGCTGCACAGCAAACTCAAGGAGGAAGTGAAAAATTTTAAAAATGCATATATGAAGAATGGAAGGAGTGCCAAATCACAAGAACAGGTGTATAGGACTTCCAGTTGGCAATGGCGGTACAGTCAGGTCTTTACTGAGAGGCTCTCAGAAAGATCTAGCCATTCGCGGATGTTAACCTATCCCTACAGTAAAGGGACTGGGTTTGAAGTTTTCTCCTGGCACGGGGAAACCGGAGGAGCCCTCAAAGGTCTGTTGCCTGCCCAAATCCTCAGAAGATTGGACGCTGAAAGGCAGATCGGCAAGAAGGTGAAGGGTAGAGGAGACCGGTGCTGCTATCCCTGCCGCGTCTGGCAGCCAGCAAGGTGGTAAAGTAACACCACCAATTTTTAATTTAAAATATAAAAAATACTAAACAAAATAGAAACTGACGGTTTCTGGATGTATTGGCATCGTAATGAAAGTTCCCTGGACTTGCAGCTGGTGAATCGTGGATTGGGAAGCCACGAACGTTAAATTTAATAAAGTAAATTTATAGCTGATTTGTAAACCTCCCTGATATTGAAAAAAATAGAGGAGAACAACTGATCTCCCTCTCTGCAACAAGTGAAACTGAGAGCAAAATGTGTTTTTTTTTTCCTTTTTTCAAATGAGGGAGAACGAGAAAAGCAGGACCCTCATTATAGTGGTGAAAGGACAATAAGATCTTTTTCCCCCCTTTCTCCTTACCCAGTGGAGATACAAAGTTACAAACTTCAAGGTGGTGTAACAGAATTGCAAATGATTGTAGTAATCATTGAACTGTTGATGGTTAAATAGTGGCTGAAACTGTTTATCAGGACCAAAGTAACTGAATACGTGTTGTAAATTAAATGTCAGCCAACAACTCATCAATGCGAAAAAAGCAGAATTGAAACGGCAGCCATTAAGCAGCGAGCACGTGGACTGAACTGTATAGTCTATCCTAAGGTTGGAACTGGGGACTAAATCATTTGGATTTACAAATTGTTTCTTTTGAACTTGATAAGGATCTTTTTCTTGAATTTTGTGAAGTTTGGGATTGTAAAAATTGGACATTAAACCCTGGGATTTTCATCAAAGCATGAGAAAGAATTGACTGGTCTGAAATTAAAATGGAGACGAATAGAACGGCGTAAAGGAAGAGAGACGGAGAGACATGGAAAGATAAAGAAACTGGGACAGAGACAGAGACGTGAAGGAGCTGATCTCAGAAACGGTTCCAAGTTTTAAAATCGAAAGGACAAAAGTGAAAGGAGAAAGGAACCAAAATGGACCAGCGAGTGTTATTATCCAGCAAGTGTCTGTTTTGCATTATTGTGATTACTAATTGTGCATTACGCTTTACATATATACATATATATAAACATATGTATGTATATATATAATCTTTTTCTTTTTTTCTCCTTTTCTCTCCTTGTCTTTTCTCTTTCTCTCTCTTTCTCTTCCACTTCTCTTTCTTTTCTTGGTTCCCTCCTCCTGGCTGGGAAGGGAGGGGTGGTAGGGAGGCAGATCAAAAGGGGATAGAAGACACTGGAGTGGAGTTGTGGGTGTAGAGCAAGTAGACTTGAGTGTGGCAGCAGGAGAGGTGAAAGAGAGTGGGGGTTAGATAGTCAAAAGGAGGAGTAAAATAAAATAAAAGATTTAAATATATATAATAAAAAGAGAGGAATAAAAGGCAGAGGTAAATAGAAATAGGGAAAATAGAGAGTTTAAAAGATGAGTAGAGGAAGAACTGCAAAAGGCAGAAGAGGCTGTGGAGACGAGAAGCAGTAGCGGGACAGAGCAGAGATAGAGTGAGAGACGAACTTAGAGTAGAAGGACAATAAGGAAGGACTGACTGAAAGGATAGAAGGATAATAGGAGAAGGCATTAGAGATAAAGACAGTGAAGGTAGATAAGGACAGAGAAGGTAGAAGCAATAGAGAGGGGTGTTGGAAGGAAAGAGTCAGAAAGTAAGAAAGTAAGGAAGAAAGTAAAAAAAGTAGAGAAGGTAAGAGAAAGTGTAGCAGGCAAATAAGTAGGGAAGAGTTCCTATAAACTCAGCTTGTTTGAATAATACTGATAGAATTTTATTGAGTGGAAACTGTATAAATAATAATTTGCATAAAGGTTTAGGTTGTGATTATATAAGGGAAATTCCTTTGCATCAAATTAATTACTAAACTGAATTTTGTGCTTTCTCTCCTCTCTTAATCACCTGGCATCTGATATTTGAAATCATATACTAATAATTCTGTTGCTATATCTCATTTAGATTGCAATAGATAGGGATTGTTTGTAAATAAGATTAACACTCATAACAAGGGAAAACTCACAGGATTAGGGATAAAGAAGGAGGATTTGGGCGAAGGAGTGAAAGTAAGGGGAGAGGAGAAGGAGTGAAGTAGTAGAGAGGAGGGATATAAGAGGGAAATTAAGAGGAGGGTAAGGAGTATTAATTGTTGATAAATTAACTGAAGAAATACGTTGCAGTGAATATTGTTGGAATCTGAAGTAATTCGAAGCAATATAGAGCTCATCTGACTTGTATATTCTGTATGCAGTGCATACATATACATAACATGTGTATGTGTGTACTGTATATATAAACAGACAGGGTTTTTTTGGCCCTCTCTTTAGATTGTATAAACCTCCATCTATTATAAAGATAAATAAAAAAAAGTTTTATTTCCATTTACCAAATAACTTAAGATATATAACAAATATTAATTGAGATTAGTAATTGATGATTGATTGAACCCGATTAGGTTTTGAGTTGATTTGAGTCATGCCAGACTAATCTGATCTCTTTTTTTGATAAAGTTAGCAGCTTGGTAGATGAAGGGAATGCTGTGGACATCGCATACCTTGATTTCAGTAAGGCCTTTGACAAGGTTCCCCATGACATTCTTGCAAACAAGCTTGTAAAATGTGGGCTAGACAAGTTAACTGTTCAATGGATTTGTAATTGGTTGACCGGCCGAACCCAAAGGGTGCTCAGCAGTGGCTCCTCTTTGTCTTGGAAAATGTGACCAGTGGGGTGCCACAGGGTTCTGTCCTGGGCCCAGTGCTATTCAACATCTTTATCAATGACTTGGATGAGGGAATTAGGGGCATACTTATCAAATTTGCAGATGACACCAAATTAGGAGGAGTAGCTAATACCCTAGAGGACAGGATCAAAATTCAGAATGACCTGGATAGACTGGAGAGCTGGGCCAAAGCTAACAAAATGAAATTCAATACGGAGAAATGTAAAGTACTGCATTTAGGGCGGAAAAATGAAATGCATAAATATAGGATGGGAGAGACCTGGCTGAATGAGACCACGTGTGAAAGGGATCTAGGAGTCCTAGTAGACCACAAGTTGAACATGAGCCAACAGTGCGATGCGGCAGCTAAAAAGGCCAATGCGATTTTGGGCTGTATCAATAGAAGTATAGTGTCCAGATCAAGGGAAGTAATAGTGCCACTCTATTCTGCCTTGGTCAGACCTCACTTAGAATACTGTGTCCAGTTCTGGGCACCACAATTAAAACAGGATATTGACAAATTGGAGTGTGTCCATAGAAGGACAACTAAAATGGTGAAAGGTCTGGAAACGATGCCTTATGAGGAGAGACTTAAGGAGCTGGGTATGTTTAGCCTGGAAAAAAGACGGTTAAGAGGCGATATGATAGCCCTGTTTAAGTATTTGAAGGGATGTCACGCTGAGGATGGAGCAGGCTTGTTTTCTGCTGCTCCAGAGACTGGAACACGGAGCAGTAACATAGAATCATAGAATTGCAGAGTTGGAAGAGACCACGAGGGCCATCCAGTCCAACCCCCCTGCCACGCAGGAAATCTTGATCAAAGCATCCCCGACAGATGGCCATCCAGCCTCTGTTTAAAGACCTCCAAGGAAGGAGACCCCACCACGCTCCGAGGGAGTGTGTTCCACTGCCGAACAGCTCTTACTGTCAAAAAGTTCCTCCTCATGTTGAGGTGGAATCTCTGTTCCTGGAGCTTGCACCCACTGCTCCGTGTTCCAGTCTCTGGAGCAGCAGAAAACAAGCCTGCTCCATCCTCAGCGTGACATCCCTTCAAATACTTAAACAGGGCTATCATATCGCCTCTTAACCATCTTTTTTCCAGGCTAAACATACCCAGCTCCCTAAGTCTCTCCTCATAAGGCATCGTTTCCAGACCTTTCACCATTTTAGTTGCCCTTCTCTGGACACGCTCCAATTTGTCAATATCCTTTCTGAATTGTGGTGCCCAGAACTGGACACAGTATTCTAAGTGAGGTCTGACCAAGGCAGAATAGAGTGGCACTATTACTTCCCTTGATCTAGACACTATACTTCTATTGATACAGCCCAAAATCGCATTGGCCTTTTTAGCTGCCGCATCACACTGTTGGCTCATGTTCAACTTGTGGTCTACTAGGACTCCTAGATCCCCTTCGCACGTAGTCTCATTCAGCCAGGTCTCTCCCATCCTATATTTATGCATTTCATTTTTCCGCCCTAAATGCAGTACTTTACATTTCTCCGTATTGAATTTCATTTTGTTAGCTTTGGCCCAGCTCTCCAGTCTATCCAGGTCATTCTGAATTTTGATCCTGTCCTCTAGGGTATTAGCTACTCCTCCCAATTTGGTGTCATCTGCAAATTTGATAAGTATGCCCCTAATTCCCTCATCCAACTCATTGATAAAGATGTTGAATAGCACTGGGCCCAGGACAGAACCCTGTGGCACCCCACTGGTCACATCTTTCCAAGACGAAGAGGAGCCACTGCTGAGCACCCTTTGGGTTTGGCCGGTCAACCAATTACAAATCCATTGAACAGTTAACTTGTCTAGCCCACATTCTACAAGCAAAGCCAGAACTAAAACCCTTGGTTTTCAATAGGTCAGTCAAGGATAAGGCAACCTCAGCAAGTCAGGGATGAAGGACCGGTAAAAGTTAGGAAAACCTAGGAAGCTTTGAAGCTGCTTCCTGGTCCTGGGAGCCTCCCATGCAAGGACTCCTGTTTCCTGCCAAAGAGAAGGAGAACAGCTTCTGGACAGCAAATTTCCTGCCAGTTTCCAGGCCAGATTCCTGCCAGGGAGAAGAAGGAGAGCAGGTTCTGGACAGCCATTCTGACTGGGGAGATTGAATTTTTTTAAACTGTTGGGAGAGGCTGCTTGTTGTTGAGGCGCGCGCCTAATGGCACACGAATTTCAGTAACCAAACAAAAATACAGCATACCTAAAAGTACAGCTTAGCATTCTCAGCATTAACTAAGAGTTCTTAGATTACCTAAAAGCTCTCACCATGGACACTGAGGGGGCTGCAGCAGTCACTTGCAACACTTGTGCGATGTTTGTCTTCTTGTCTACAGACGTGAAGAACTTCATATGCACCAAGTGCAAGCTGGTAGCCCTCTTGGAGGAGAAAGTCCAGCAGCTGGAGACATGGGTAGCTATACTTCAACAGATTCGAGAGCAAGAGGTTTTCCTGAACAGAACAGAACGAACAGTCTTGGATGGGGACCGCACAGAGGAAGTGGCTGTGGAGGAGAGGGTCACTTCACAGACACAGGAAGTAGACAGCTGGAGGAATGTCACACACAGAACAAGAAAATCCAGAGATTCTTCGAGCACCTTGCAGCGACAGAATCGATTCGAAGCCCTTTCCCTTATCAAGGACAAAAAGGAAGAACAGCATGGACAGACTTCAGGGGTAGAGCAGGGGACCTTGAGAGGACCACCGCAAGGAACACAAGCTGCAGAGCCTCGGCGGAGGTGTGTGGTGGTGATGGGGGACTCCTTGCTGCGGGGTACAGAAGCAGTGGTATGTGGGCCTGACAAGATGACTCGGGAGGTGTGTTGTCTCCCTGGGGCAAAGATCTGTGATGTGACTGAGAGGCTGACAAGACTTGTCAAGCCTACGGATCATTACCCCTTCCTTTTGGTCCATGTGGGAACCAATGATACTGCAAGGCACAGTTTTCCCAAGATCAGAAGAGATTATGAGGCCCTGGGGAGGAAGCTGAAAGAAATGGACGCACAGGTTATCATCTCGTCTCTTCTGCCAGTTGAAGGGCGTGGTCCAAGAAGGGAGAGGAAAATAGCTGACGTAAACAACTGGCTCCGTAGATAGTGTCACCGAGAACAAATTGGATTCTTGGATCATGGACTGTGCTTCCATGAGGGGGGACTTCTGGCAAGAGATGGGGTGCATCTTACAAAAGTTGGAAGAAACATTTTTGCCAACAGTCTCAAGAATTTGATCAGGAGGGCTTTAAACTGAGTCATATGGGGGAGGGAGACAGTATTCTGGAAGGCAAAAGGGCTGGAGAAAAGAGTCAAACTGTCACAGAGGGAACAAGGCAAACAGCGCAAGGACCCAACAGTGGGAGGAAAAAAAACTTGCACAGGGAGCAAGTAAAGGGAACACATGGTCTCAGATGTCTCTACACTAATGCACAGAGCATGGGAAATAAGCAAGATGAAATTGAACTCCTCGCACTACAAGACAAATATGATATAATAGGCATATAATAATAGGAAAAGGGGGGAAATCACCTGTTGGGATGAGTCTCATGATTGGAATGTAGGAATAGAGGGGTATAACCTTTATAGGAGAAACAGGCCAAACAGGGAAGGAGGAGGAATAGCATTATATGTCAGGGATATTTACACCAGTGAAGTGATCCATGACATCAATACTGGAAGTCAGGTGGACAGCATCTGGATAAAAATTAAAGGGGAGGGAAACAACAGGGATGTTATTGTGGGAATCTACTACAGACCCCCAAATCAGACGGAGGAATTGGATGATGCCTTTCTAGAACAGATGAACACACATGCAGAAAGGAGAGGTGTAGTAGTGATGGGGGACTTCAACTATCCTGATATTTGCTGGCAATCTAACTCAGCCAAAACTTCAAGGTCTAGCAAATTCCTTACATGCCTGGAAGACAATTTCATGGTCCAAAAGGTGGAAGAGCCAACAAGGGCGTCAGCTATTTTAGATCTGATCCTAACCAACAGAGATGACCTGGTTAATGGGGTGCAAGTGGTGGGATCCTTAGGTGAGAGTGATCATGTTCTCCTGCAGTTTGTTATACAATGGAAAGGAGAAGCCAGGCATAGTCAGACATGCATTCTCGACTTTAGGAGAGCTGATTTCAATAAACTCAGGGAAATACTGGGGGTGATCCCATGGTCAGGAATACTAAAAGAGAAGAGACCTCAAGATGGATGGGACTTTCTCAAAAGGGGGATACTGAAGGCACAATTTCAAACAGTACCATTGAGGAAGAAACATGGGAGGTGTCTCAAGAAACCAGGATGGATGACAAAAGAACTTTCAATGGAGCTAAGTTTTAAACGGAACATGTGTAGGAAATGGAAAAGGGGGGAAAACACCAAAGAATTCAAACAGATAGCGAACACGTGTAGGAGTAAAGTCAGAAAAGCTAAAGCACAGAATGAGCTCAGGCTTGCTAGGGAGGTTAAAAACAATAAAAAGGGTGTTTTTTGGGGTATGTCCGCAGCAAAAGGAGGAAGAAGGAAATGATAGGGCCACTACGTGGAGAAGATGGCAAAATGCTAACAGGGGACAGAGAAAAGGCAGAATTACTCAACACCTTCTTTGCCTCAGTGTTTTCAGAAAAGGAAAAGGAGGACCAACCTGAGGAGAATGGAACAGAGGACACAATAGGGGAAATCCAGCTCAAAATAAGTAAAGAGGTAGTACAGGAATACCTTCTTAATCTAAATGAATTTAAATCTCCAGGACCAGATGAACTACATCCAAGAGTATTAAAAGAGCTGGCAAATATAATCTCAGAGCCATTGGCAATAATATTTGAGAACTCCTGGAGAACAGGAGAAGTCCCAGCAGGCTGGAGGAGGGCAAACATTGTCCCCATCTTCAAAAAGGGGAAAAAAGGGGATCCCAACAATTATCATCCAGTTAGTCTGACATCAATACCAGGGAAGATTCTAGAGCAGATCATTAAACAGAGAGTCTGTGAACATTTAGAAGGCAATGCCATAATCACAAAAAGTCAACATGGGTTTCAGAGAAACAAGTCATGCCAGACTAATCTGATCTCTTTTTTTGATAAAGTTACCAGCTTGGTAGATGAAGGGAACGCTGTGGACATCGCATACCTTGATTTCAGTAAGGCCTTTGACAAGGTTCCCCATGACAATCTTGCAAACCAGCTTGTAAAATGTGGGCTAGACAAGTTAACTGTTCAATGGATTTGTAATTGGTTGACCGGCCGAACCCAAAGGGCTCCTCTTCCTCTTGGAAAGATGTGACCAGTGGGGTGCCACAGGGTTCTGTCCTGGGCCCAGTGCTATTCAACATCTTTATCAATGACTTAGATGAGGGAATTAGGGGCATACTTACCAAATTTGCAGATGAAACCAAATTAGGAGGAGTAGCGAATACCCTAGAGGACAGGATCAAAATTCAGAATGACCTGGATAGACTGGAGAGCTGGGCCAAAGCTAATGTCATGTACACAGAACACAAACTCACATATCTTCAATAAAGTTCTTTATTGGAATAGAAGCATGTGTAAGGGACATTGGCAAAGCTGCAACTAAAGAACAGGCTTAGAGTGGAAACAGATAAGAGACACCCAGCGTGAGAAAGCAGAAAAGGGAGGGCAGCACATCAAAGTACACTATGGGGGAGCGAGAAGCACCAAACCATCTGTCCGGCCTTGAGCTCCCGGGATGAGCAGCGTTCCCATGGTAACCAACATCTCCCAGACATTCCAGAGGCCCAAGGCAGAACCAGTCTCAAACCAACAAACTGTCCGGATCCTCCATGAACTCTACTCCATGTCTCAGAATTCATGGATGATCCTGACAGCTAACAAAATGAAATTCAATACAGAGAAATGTAAAGTATTGCATTTATGGAGGAAAAATGAAATGCATAAATATAGGATGGGAGAGACCTGGCTGAATGAGACTATGTGCGAAAGGGATCTAGGAGTCCTAGTAGACCACAAGTTGAACATGAGCCAACAGTGTGATGCGGCAGCTAAAAAGGCCAATGCGATTTTGGGCTGTATCAATAGAAGTGTAGTGTCTAGATCATGGGAAGTAATAGTGCCACTCTATTCTGCCTTGGTCAGAACTCAGAATACTGTGTCCAGTTCTGGGCACCACAATTCAAAAAGGATATTGACAAATTGGAGCGTGTCCAGAGAAGGGCAACAAAAATGGTGAAAGGTCTGGAAACCATGCCTTATGAGGAGAGACTTAGGGAGCTGGGTATGTTTAGCCTGGAAAAAAGACGGTTAAAAGACGATATGATAGCCCTGTTTAAGTATTTGAAGGGATGTCACGCTGAGAATGGAGCAGGCTTGTTTTCTGCTGCTCCAGAGATTGGAACACGGAGCAATGGGTGCAAGCTCCAGGAACAGAGATTCCACCTCAACATGAGGAGGAACTTTTTGACAGTAAGAGCTGTTCGGCAGTGGAACACACTCCCTCGGAGCGTGGTGGGGTCTCCTTCCTTGGAGGTCTTTAAACAGAGGCTGGATTTCCATCTGTCGGGGATGCTTTTATCGAGATTTCCTGCGTGGCATGGGCGTTGGACTGGATGGCCCTCGTGGTCTCTTCCAACTCTGCAATTCTGTGATTCTGTGACTCCCTTAACCTTCTCAGGGTCCATTTCAACCCCCCTGCTAGAGATGCGGTACCACAAATAATCCAAGCAGATTTGGTGGAATTCACATTTCGACATTTGGGCATACAGATGATTCTCCCCCAGTTTACTAAGCACTTTCTTCACCAGCTTAACATAGAACGTTAAATGAGCACATCATCCAAATACACCAGTACCCCTTTGTACAAAAACTCTCTAAGCACATCATTAATCAAGACTCTCCCGCCGCATGGCCTGGGATCAAGGCACATACTGCTGCTTTGGCTCTTGACTTGAATGGCATCTTGGGCGCTGTCAGCTTTCCATCTGCCTTCTTGGGCCTCTCTTCCATGGGGTTGTCCCTGGGTTGTTTCTCTGGGCATTCTGCTATGCGGTGTCCATCTTTTCCACAATGTAGGCATAGCCCTTTCCGCATCCTTCGCTCCCTCTCCGAGTCCCTCAATGTGCCTCCATTAGGTCGAGCCACCTTAGCTTTCTTCCCTGTGGACCCACTGGGCTTCCTGCCGAGCCCCTGGCATTGCTGGGCCAGCTTGACGCTCTGTCTCAGGGTCTCCACCTCCCCAGCCCGCCGCACCCACTCCAGGAGGGTTTCTGGGTTCCCTTGGACCAAGGCCCACTCTCGGATGTCAGTGTTAAGACCATCCTGAAAATACCGCACCTTAGTGGTCTCAGTCCAGTCGGGGATCTGGCTGGTCAGGCGGCAAAATTCAGAGGCATATTCAGCCACGGGTCTCGAGCCTTGGCAAAGTTGCTGAATTTCTGTGCATGTACACCTCACCCTCAAGGGGTCTTCGAATTGTGCTCTGAGGGCCATCATGAAGTCGTGGAAACTCCCCAACTCTGGAGCCCCCATGTTGTAGAGCCCCACTAGCCATTGTGCCGCCTCTTCCTCCAGCTGGTTGGAGACATACTGCACCTTCTCGGCCTCCGTCTGGAACTCCTCCTCCCATTGGGACATGAACCCCATCACCTGGATTAAGAAATATGGCAACTTCGCGGCATCCCCATCAAAAGTGGCCTTCAGATCTCGATGCTTGAGCCCACGCGGTCTCTCCCACAGCTCAACTGGGCCAGCCCCCACCGGGGGTGCTGGACCAGGAACCTGCGGGACTGGGCCTCCAACAGTTGTAGCGGAGACACCTCCTGGAGGAACTGGGACCCCGCCCTGGAGGAGCTTGCAACTGAGGACCCTGGGGAGGTTGCCCCCCTTGGGGCTTCAGGTTGCTGAGGTAGCCGCTGCAGGCTCTCCAGGAGGCTTGTCTGCATGACCTCCATCTGTTGCTTCAGCTGCTGCACTTCTCTCTCCAGCTCTGGGTGCAGGGGTCTCATCCAAGGTTCTCAGTATCCTTCAGTTAGGGGTCTATCCCACCACAGGGACCTGCATTCTTCCCAACCTTGCTCTCTGGCCAGAGCCAGCTGGCTCCCATGGCCATTCCTGCTCCACGCACTGGAGTCTCGGAAAAGGATAGGCCGGCCCTCCCCAGGGCTTGCCTGGCTCCCAGCTCCATAGGGTCGAGTGGAAAGGTCAGCCTTCCAGCCCTCCATCGGGCTCGGCTCCACTCTTCCTCCAGCACGCCTGCACCATCATCCAGCAAGCCGGCTCCCTGGTCATCGCCTGTGGCCAGGTCTTTCTCCGTCTGGGTTCCAATCTCCATGTCGTCAGACATTGCAGGTAGGAATTAAGAATTAAGTAGATTGGCTTTAGTTCTGGCTTACTGTGATGTACCAGACACACGTTCACATTTACTTAATAAGATTTCTTTATTCAGCAAGGAAACGTAGAGCAGTAACATAGGCAAAGCCAGAACTAAAACCAATCTAGTACAGACTCCAGATAAACCCTTACAGCATGAGAACGGCATGCAGGGAGGGCTGTAGGAGTGCAGCTCCCTCCAGGTGCTGGGGCCTTGAAGCTGCCCGAGGAACAGCGTTCCCAGACCCAAAAGGCGGGTTGGCTGCCATCCAGAGATAGAGAGGCCCAGGTAGGGAAAGCAGGCCAGGAACCAAACTCATGTCAGGCCTATTACCAAACTCATATCAGGGTCTTCCATGGAGTCTACTCTAATACCCAGAATCCAGGGATGAGCATGACAACATAATACAATTGTCCCTTCATATTCGCTGGGGTTTGGTTCCAGGACCCCCCGTGAAAACCAAAATCCGTGAATACTCAAGTCCCGTCGTATAGCAAAATGGTGTCCCTTATATAAGATGGCAAAATCAAGGTTTGTTTTGGGGGTTATTATTTTTTAAAGAATATTTTCAAGCCGTCAATACTTAAATCCATGGATATGGAGGGACAACTGTATTTCCATATTTTGTCCATACTTCTGCCCATTTTGCCTATCACTCCACTCACATTTGAGTCTGGTCTAACCCATGGCTGAGCATAGACCTGGACAGGTTTTCACCAAGATAATGTGAATCTCAACAAGTGAGTTGAGATCCAAGTTCAAATCCTCATGCAGCAATGAAACTCATTGGATAGACTTTTTTTTTTTCACTTGCATCAATTTATTATGTATTTCCAAAGTTCTGGGACTAGAATCCTTCCAATGTGGATTCACCAAAAAATAAAAAACAAAAAACTTCCCGGGAGTCAGGTTTCTAAACACATTGATTCACAACACAATATGTTTTGCAGATTTAAATGCCGGTACTGCAAACCACCACTTTGCAAGTTCGATTCCAGCGGGCTCCAAGGTTCACTCAGCCTTCCATCCTTTCGTAGGTTGGTAAATTGAGTACCCAGCTTGTGGGGGCAATTAGCTAACACACATTGGAAACTGTTTAATGCAGTTAGATGTGTAAATAGCTATTACTTAAAAAACAATTTGCAAGCCGCTCTGATAGCCTTGTGGCTGAAGAGCGGGGTATAAATAACTAAATAAATAAATAAAATAAATAAACATATGTTTTTCCCTAAGCTCACTGGAGAGAAGGCAAGATGTAAAAGTAATGATCAAAAGGTGACTGGAAAGTCTTGTGCAGTAATTCTTTCCATCAGAATTGGGGTAGTCCAGACCTGCCCATATTATCATCCATGAAATGATGGCAGGTATTGATGTATTTAAATAATGTGATACAACCAAGCAGGTCTGCCACCAAGTGGTTTGCTACATTCGCATAGAACATGCATGGGCAACTTGTGACATTTCAAATGTTAGACTCAAAATCCCATCAGCCCTAACCAGCATAGCAAATACTGAGGGATGAGGGATGATGCAGTCCAATGTCATCTGGAAGACCACACATTTCCCACTCCTGCTGTAGAAAGAAGCTGACTTTACCATATATATATTTCTCAGCACCGTCACTGAAAAAAATATCCCATCTCTTTGTAAAATTCCTCCTAGAGTCAGCTTGTCAATGTAGCTTGAGATTCTGAATATATGACCTGTAATGAGGAGAAAATTGATTTGGAAAAATGTGGCAGATCCGACAAGGTATTTATGATAGAGGGGGCTTGATAAATGAGGTCTGTTGGGGTTTTTTTTCAATGTGAAAAATATGTTGAACAATTTATTGCAGACGTATTTTTTAAAATTACATGACCTAGAAACTTTTATACTGGCTTTATTCAAGAGTCCTTGAATGCCCACATGTATAAGTGGTTTCAGAGAAGGTCAACATCCTACTTACAATAATAGTGGAGGCCTTAAGGTGGGCAGTGTTCAGAGTGGCACACTGGATCCTTAGTAACCCACCAAGAGCCACACCATCTCTGCTGCCAAAATTCAACAGCAGCCAGCTATTTTACTGTCAAAATGTAGAAGCAACAGTGATAGTTCTTGATCATGCAGACTAGTGCCAGAGTATCCTCTTGCACAATAGCATTCTTCTAACAGGCAGAGTGGAGTGTTTCATTCCATTACAGAAGGGGAAAAGTGGGAACAGTTTGCCTCCCTCCCCCCAGTGGTAGCAGAACAGATTTGTGTCTGTGTCATCTGACAGGAGGAACTGAGAGGCAAAAGAGCTGAGAGTTGTGTGTGGCCTTCAGGTCTTTTGTTGCCTTCCAGCTTGGAGATCCTGGAGAGGAGGTTTGGTGTTTTGGACACAACAGATACCATGAGCCACTTACTAGGAACGATTTGTTTGGTGTTTTGAAAAAATCCTGTATAATTCTGTATCCGCTTGTGGTGGCTATGGTGACCAATCTCTAGGGTGAGAAGCTCATCTGGAAAGATTGTCATTTGGGATTAAGTTGGGTCCCCTTGATTTCTTGTGGAACCATTCCAAACTCACCTGGACAAGGTGGGTGAGTGGGACTCGTCGGAAACCCCTTTGCTGGCTTTTTGTGCCTTGGGACAGAGGTTCCCGGTCACATCAAACCAGCAGGGTCAGAGAACAGCCATAGTCCCATCTGTGCCACAGCTTTGGCTACACAGGCTGTGCTAGCAACTTTTTAACTAATACCATTATCACACTACACTGTTATAGTGCTAGTATTCCACTTGAACTGCTCTGGCTTCCTCCTGTGGAATCCTGGGATTTGTAGTTTAGTGAAGCCTAAGAGTTCTCTGGCTGAGAGTTCCAAAGGCCCCTCCCTAAACTGCAAATCCCAGGATTCCACAGGAGGCAGCCAGAGCAGGTAAAGTGGAATAACAGCACTATAACAGTATAGCGTGATCGCCTTGTATCAGGGATTTACTTAAAGGACACAATGTACCATCTTGACTAGTCAGATACATTGGAGCTTCCACTTTTATTTTATATGTTTATTTTTACTTTCTGTGAATGGTTTAAGAACCTGGTGGATGAAGGATTTTTTTTCCTTTTGTTTTTTACTGACTTGGATTACTCGGAGTTGAAAGCTTGGACTTTGGAACAGTGACAAGCATGAAGAAATATTCATGAGCCCTGGTTTCAAACTGGCCTTTTTTTGCTTTTACAAGTCCACACTATACTGGTTTGATATATGTATATATTTTCTTTTCTTGTATTTTTTCCTCTTCTTACATAATGACCTGGGATTGGATTGTGACTAGATTTGACTAGATTTGTGGTTTGTACGGGACTCAACTACTTTAATTTTCTTATCTGTTTCTTTCTATAGGGGGGCGCTTTTTGAGTAATGGGCTGTGTTGCCCAAACTGATTTGGATTAAAATAGTATCTTTTTATCCCATTTTATCCCAGACCATGACTGAACTAATTGTACTGAAAGAGGACTGAGACTGACATCATTTCTAACATCTATAATGGTGGTGGATTGAGAGCAAGACTGAGATTGAACTGAACTGAGATTACTTTCTGTGGAACTGATTCTGATTCGGGTGCATCTATCACTTGTCCCCCTCACCCTTTTCCCCACTTTTGAAATACGGAACTGAATGGATTAATTTGGATTTGACTGTCTCCTTCGCTTTTTCCTTTACTTTTGGGTGATTTAACAATTAACCTTTACGCGACTTACTGAAAAGATACCACTTCAGGAAGAACTACTGGTATCTCATTAATTAAGTTTGGGATTCTCTAGACTGCCGTGCAAGAAATCTGTAGAAAACAATAATATTTCCAGTTTCAAGAGACTTTTGACAATTGACTCCTTCAACAAGATGATTACTTTTCTCTGAGAGAAGAAGGAAAGAATGAAGAAGGAGGGGGGATTTGAGATGTAAAGGAATTAACATTATAATACCCAAGAGAAGAAATCACTGACTTTTGGGTAGAGGTATTGGCTTGGGAAGATCACACAATATTGGAATTTATGAGTATTGGATCTTGTAGGGAACTTGTTTAGAAAGAAGTGGAGTGGGAGTTACGTTTGGTTAGTTAAAGGTTATTGAGTAGGAGAAAAAGAAACATGGGTGAAGGTAATAGGCTAAACAATGGGGGAATTTTGAAGATTGTTAACATTTAGTTTAATTTAAACTTCCTAAGTTCTTCAAGCTTAACATAATTGCTTAGATATAAAGTGAGATATAGAAAGTTGAAGTAAGTGTTTGAAGGGTAGAGTAAGTGAACTTTTGTTTTCTTTCAAAGCCCCTAAGATCTGGTACTCACATATTTTGTATATTATATATTATAGTCAGACTAATTGTTTATACTATATTGTTTTCCTCCTATGCCTAACCTCCCTTCTCTTCTCTAAATATTTGAGCAGGAACAGCTGTGATTGAAAATACTTTTCTGTCACTCAAGGTTGCTCGAGATAAGGGCTTATTCTAAAAACATCAAAGGCTCTACAGGTTTTTTTCTATTCTCTTATACTTACTTTTTGTTGGTGAACGGTGACATCTAGTGACCTTTTAAAAATATCATATACTATAATAAAAAGAGGGGAAGGAACTATAAGCTAAAACACTACTTGTTAAAAGTAGAGTCAAACCATAATTTGATATTGGTGTTTATTTTTCAAGTTTAATTCTCCTGTTATTGGTAGTACTCAAGCCATTGATATTAGTTAACATATTTAGTGGACTGTTATTGGCCTTTAGATTTATGAGCTTGTTCTTGAAATTGAAATAGCTGGTTAAGTTAAAATAGCTGATTAAATAAATAATACTGGTTTAAATATATAAAAATACTGGTTTAGGCATATAAAACTCTCTTGTGGTATACTATCTATATTATTTATCCTTAAATACTATTTTGAATTACTATTTAATAAGCTTACATTTGATGAAGGCTATAGTGAATCTACTTTGTTCAAATGTGGGGTTTTTTTCAACTTATATACATTGTAAAGTTGATTAATAGCCTGGAATTTTTTTAAAAAAATTATAATCTTCTTTTTTTAACCTTACCTTAGTTAAATGACATTAAGCTGAAAAACTTAAATATTTAAATATTTGGATATTATTGTTTACTTTAAAAATTTATATTACCTCAACTGACAATTTATAGAAAGGAAATTTCAGAGAGGAAAATGGCAACTGGAACAAGGAAGTCTGTAGCTAAATCTATTTTGCAGACACAGAGAAGACCTTCATTAGAATCCACAGCTATGATTTCTGACCCTAGTTTTCAACTTCAAGAAATCCTAAAGAATTTTAAGAAAGAGATAAAAGAGGAACTCAAAGAATTTAGAATGGAACTAAAAGCTTATTTTCAATGAGAACTAAATACATTTGGAAAAAACTGGATAAAATTATGAATGATACAAAAGAATTAAATCTGATGTATGTAATCTGAATTCCACAACAAAGGAACTGCAAAATAAGACAGACTCACTTTTTGAATCATGTGAAGACAAAAATATGATTTTGCTACATGAATTCAGATATAGAGAAAGATGTCTTAAGTTAAGAGGTGTGCCTGAAATGAGAAATGAAACTACAAGAGCACTTAATTCCTATTTTGGTTAATTTCATTGGAGTAATGGAAGAGAGGGTTGATAATGATTTGGACAAGGCCTTTAGACTTAATTCAGCAATTGCTAGAGAGAAGACACTTCCAAGGGACATAGTAATATGTTTTACAAGATCAGCAACTCGAGAAATTATTTTACAACAAACCTATAAAGACTAAAGATAGACGACATCGATATTGGAATTTATGAAAACATACCTACCCAACTACTGAGACAAAGACTATACATTTTTAACACAATTACTGTCCAAGATGAAAATAACTTATAGATGGGAGAGAATAGAAGGGACAACATGTATGTTTGAACAAAAGAGATACAGAATAAATACAGTTGCAAAGGCTAAAGATTTTTATAAGAAACTGACATCAGGTATCAGAAGAGATCCTAGAGGAAAGCAAGATGAAGAAATTGAGGACCTGAAAACAGAGGGGGAAACAATGAAAAAGAGAGAAGAAGGTAAAGACACTGAAAGAAATAAAGATATACTTAAAGATACACCTGAAAAATATCTCAAAGCTCAAGAAATGATGGAAACAGATTTGAAAGAAGAGGAAGAAAATAAAGATGAAGAATACAATCAGAAGAAGAGAGAGAAGATAAAGAGCAACTAGAACTTGAAGAGAACTAATTTACAACAAAGTTTTCTTTATCTGAAATATGTCACTCAAAGTACTTTCTTGGAATGTCAAAGGAATAAATTTTGAGCATGAAAGAAAGAAAATATTTCACCACTTACAAAAGAAGAGATATGACATAGTGTGTCTTCAGGAAACAAGAATAAGGGGAAAGGATTCAAAATATATTAAAAATGCTAAACTAGGACAAATATTTATCTCAGCTACAGAACACAAAAAATGTGGAGTGGTAATGTACATTAATCCAAATTATTCTCCACAGGAAATTTTAAAAGATAATAATGGCCAATACATCGGAGTCCAAATACAGATACAACATTATAAATTATTGTTAATCAGGATATACCCACCTATTAGAAACATTGCGGGAGCTAGGCATAGGACAAAACTTCTTGAATGGAATTAAAGTGATATACAAAAATCAGACTGCCCAAATTATAATAAATGGCCAACGTACTGAGAAAATAAGGATGGAGAAAGGAGTTCGTCAAGGATGCCCCCTTTCTCCGTTATTGTTTATTACAGTTCTAGAATTACTATGCAGGGAAATAAGACAAAATGACGATATACAGGGGGTAAGAATAAAGAAGCACACTTTTAAAATGTCAGTCTTTGCAGATGACATGGCAATAACATTAGAAAACCCACTACAATCTATAAAAAAATTACAGAGGGTATTAGAAGGCTTTGGGGAGATCTCAGGCATAAAAATCAATAGGGATAAGACGGTAATGTGACTAAAAACATGGAGAAAAAAGAGGAAGAAAAATTAAAAGAAATATCAGGCTTCCGAATAGAAAGGAAAATCAAGTACTTGGGCATAGTAATAACAAAAAATAATATAGACTTGGCTGAAAACAACTATAAGCTAAAATGGAAAGACATTAGAAAAGACCTGGATAATTGGAAACAGTTGAATTTAACATTAATGGGTAGAGTGGCAGCTGTTAAAATGGTGATACTCCCGAAAATGATGTACACCTTCCAAAATTTACCAATATTAAATAATAAGATGTTTAAAGAATGGGACAGAGATATATCTAAGTTTATATGGAACAATAGGAGACCAAGAATAAGATGGAAACTGCTACAAGAGGAAAAGATGAAAGGAGGATTAAACCTCCCGAATTTAAAGCTATATCATCAATCCTGTGCATTAATATGGTTAAAAGAGTGGTTTCTACTAAAGGACGATAAGATCCTAACTTTGGAAGGGAACGATTTAAGATACGGATTCCATGCCTACTTATGGTATCAAAAAGAGGTTATAGATAAGAATTTCAATAATCATTTTGTCAGAAAATCTTTGTTGATAGCGTGGAAGAAAATGAAGAGGAAGATGTACATGAAGATACCCCTATGGGTCTCCCCTCAAGAAGCGTTTAGAAGAACCGAGATGCTACATGTGGGAACATGGTGGACCTATAGGGATCTAATATGCGTGCAGAAAGGAGATATCAGTTTGAAAACAAGAGAGGAATTGGAACAGGAACAGATAAGCTGCAATTGGTTCCAGTATAGACAAATCAGGGAGAGATACATGATAGACCAAAAGCTGACAGGAATAGAGGAGTCAAAAACAGAGTTTGATGAATTAATTATGGATGAAAAAGCCTTTAAGATATCAAGAGTATACAAATTGTTGTTAAGAATAGATTTAGAATCGGAAACAGTGAAAGAATTTATGATTAGTTGGTCACGAGACATTAGAGATAATATCCCAATAGAGAACTGGGAAATCCTATGGAGGAAAAACATGAAATTGTTAACAAGCAATGAACTGAAGGAGAATTGCTATAAAATGCAATACCGCTGGTATCTGACCCCCTCAAGACTATCTAAAATGTATAAGGCAAGACCAGGCAAATGTTGGAAGTGTGAGGAATCAAAAGGTACCTTTTTTCATATGTGGTGGTCATGCAAAACGGTGAAAAAATTCTGGATAAATATTCACAATTTGATAAGAAGAATAATTAAAAGGGATTTTGAATTAAGACCAGAATTATATCTCCTTAATATGTTTGACAGAGATTTCCCGAAGGAACAAAAAAGCATGATGATTTGCATGACCACCACAGCTCGTATTGTGCTTGCTAGATACTGGAAAGTAAAAACAATCCCAAATTGTGAGGAATGGATGGGGAAATTATCGGAGGTAGCTAGAATGGAGCAGCTCACACGTTGGCTAAAATATCAAACCAACGCCGAATTCAGAAAAGAATGGAGTAAACTAATCGAATTCTGGGTAGCCGAAGGAGAGAAGATAAGAACAATCTGGTTTACAGATTAAAGGTAGTTATTGGATATGAGATTATTGATCAATTTAATTTATCTCTCAATCAAAAGAATACAGGTGATAGAGAAGAGTACAGAAGTGGTCAAAGGAAATCCTGTGTTCAGGAGTTAACGGTATAACACAGTTAATTGTAACAGTGATAGAAAGCCAATGATAGAAGAAAACACAAAAATTCAGACAACAATGTAAAGGAAGTATGTGGATTTGTTTTATTTTATTGTTGTGAAACATGATTAAAACATAATTAAAAAAAAGGAAAAAGGGACAAATTTTATAAGAAGTTAAATGAGGAAATACAAAAATATCAATATGAGAATATTTTGATTACAGGTGATATGAATGGTGTTTTAAACCCAAAAAAAGACAGAGCATCTGCAAAAGAAATAAAACAGAATCAGGGTAAATTACCTAAAAAAATTTTTTTGAAATTGTAGAAAACCATGACTTCATTGATATTTGGCAAAAGAAAACAAGGGGATTCAAAAGGTTTTACCTTCTATCCAGAGGCTCATAAATCTTTCTCTAGGGTTGATCTTTTTCATGCTACAAAAACTTTATTTACTATTATCAAAGACATGGAATATTACCCTGAACATTCTCAGACCATAATCCAATTGAACTAGAACTGAAGATTAGGAAAAGTGAATACAATTGGCATCTTAATGAATCATTACTTAAAAATGAAGAATTTCTTTTAAAGTTGAAAAAAGTCATAAATTTGTACTTTAAGGAAATTACAATAAATAATATTCCTACAAAGACAATATGGAATGCTAGTAAAGCGGTCAAAAGAGGTTTATTATAAAAAGGGAGTTGAATTTAAAAGGAAAAATAAAAAAACCAAAATGGCTTTTTCGATCTTTTCACTCTGTTACAATTCGACCCTCCATATCCACAGATTCTGCATCCATGGATTCAACCATGCATGGCTTGAAAATATTCCAAAAGAAGAAGAAGAAGAAGAAGAAGAAATGATTTTTTAAAAAAAGCAAAGCTCCGTTTTGCCCGGTCATATAAGGGACATAATTTTACTATGCCATTGTACAGAATGGGACTTGAGCATCCATGGATTTTTATATCCGCGGGAGTGTGAGTGGTCCTGGAACCAACCCCCAGTGGATACCAAGGGCACACTGTATTTCTTTTCTAGTTCTCATTCTAACATGTTTAATAAATACAATTCCAGTTTCATTTCAAATTTTCTTTTAATTATCTTTGTTATTGTATCATGAATATATTGTATCATGCCTAAAATGCCTTAGTTTGAGCACATGTCCGTCCACCATACATGATAAAAATGGGATAAAAATTCCCATTATTTTCACCACACTTCACCACACTTCCATCATCCATCACCATTATTATACATTTTTGCCATTTTTACCAGACAATTGAAGACTTTTTGAAAGACTGGAAACAATATATAGATTTTTGAGCAATAAGAAATCTAACAATGTAATCATCTGTGGTCCTGGTTATTAGTAATTTTAGTGGAATTATGTAGTTGGACCTGTAATAATATTTTTCTTTTTAACTTTTCTTTTCATTACAGTCAGGACTGGGGGATTGGAGCCCTACTGTGTATTAGTTATATGCCTTTTTTATTTTTTCTCTTTTTCTTCTTTCTCTTTATTTTTTGAAAGCATATTACTTTGATTGTAAATTAGATTGTTCATGTCAAAAATTAACTCTAAAAAATTACTTAGGTGATGTTGTGGAGGAAATCTTTATCTAGTTTGCAGATGACAGAAAACTGGGAAGGGTAGCTAACACATTGGAAGAACTGGGAGGGGTAGCTAACACATTGGCAGTAATAATAATAATAATAATAATAATACAATTTATTCTCCAGTATGGAGAACAAAACACTTGAAGAAAGATTGAAGGAGCTGGGCATGGTGAAGCTTGGTGAAGAGAAAACTGTGGGGTGGCATGATTACACTCAAGGGCTGTCCTAGATGGGGGGGTGGCCTGTTCTGTGCTGCCTCTAAGGGTAGGAACAGGTTTAGTGGTTTGATGTTACAGGAGAGTAGATTTCAACACAACATTAGAAAGAACATCTTGACAGTGAGAGCGGTTCAGCAATGGAACCAATGGCCTAGCAAGGTGGTGGGGTCTTCTTTGGATATCTTCAAAAAGAGGCTGGACAGCTACCTGTTGGAGGTGCTTTACCTGGATTTCCTGCATTGCACAGGGGGTTGGACTAAATGGCCTATAAGACCCCTTCCAACGCTATGATTCTATGACTCTAAGCCATGGCTTAAATCAAAGCTTTGGGATGTTACTGTTTTAGACTAAAATACCCAGAATCCTGAAGCCAGCCTGACTATTCACCATGCTGGCTGGGAGGATTTAGGGAGTTGTGGTCCAAAAAGTAACTTTTCAAAGTTAACACCTTCGAGGGGAGCTGCTGTCTTCCTTGTCATAATGAGGTGAGTAAATCCAGTGCATTTTTAT
Organism: Gambelia wislizenii; assembly: GCA_030847615.1. Classification (NCBI taxonomy): domain Eukaryota; kingdom Metazoa; phylum Chordata; class Lepidosauria; order Squamata; family Crotaphytidae; genus Gambelia; species Gambelia wislizenii. Next base: position 10,876,602 of record JAUMIR010000013.1, on the reverse strand, counting down.
TCCAGACGTTAAAGTGGCTCTCCAAGGGACTAAATCCTATCTTGAAGAACTTGGATAGCTCATTTAAAGACTGGAATAAAACCACACTAGATTCACTGCCCTCTGACATAGAATCCAGCCACTGTCTCTACTCAGCTCAATATGCTACTGTGTTTTCAGCTGACTTCAGACAATCTTAGGTCTGAGGGAGTTATCTTGAAGTCATCAGTGCCAGCTCTCAATAGTAAATTTTGATTTGCAGATGCAAGACAGGACATTCTCTCTAGCAGTATATGGAAATAGTCTCACCCCATCTCATCCACCTCAGAAAGCTGCCTGGCACACACAATCACCCCTCAGTTCTGCAGAGTCCCTTGGATTTGTCCAGAGGTTCAGCTGTCATGCCACATTTTTTCAGAGTGATCTTCTCTGAGGCAGTCTGTGGAATAACATAAAACCAAATAAAAGCTGAACATACAAGCAAACAACTCAACACATACATTCTTCAAATAGTTCTCCTGAGCACAGATTACACAATGCTTGTTTGAAATGTATCTCACTGTGCCTCCCTCAAGTACCAGCCTATCAGAAGACTACATCATGTAGAACAGCTCCTTCTGCTGCTCTCCTTGCTGCAATATTGCTGTAGCAGATCTATGCTCCAAGCTGTCACTGCACTTTCCCTAGTGGGCAGCAATGAATAACATACTCATCGCTATTCAATACAAACGCAAAGCAGCAGAGGACACAAGAGGGAGACCCCACGGGTCACAAAGGAATCATATGCTTCACTGCCATTAACCTTCCAGACCTTTATTACATTTTTAGGCACCGTATTTCTTCCCCCTAAGCATTCATTCCTGATTGCCTAGACAATGGTCTAGGGAACTGGTATAAATGGAACAACTCTCATGGCAGACAGAGAAAGAGAAAGAAAGAGAAAAATGGCATTCTTTTTCCAGCAAAGGATTGCAAGAAAAAAGGGAAGCTAACTTAAAGCTCTCCACTAATGTCTTATTACAGATAGTGAATAGCAGCCTTCCCTAGCCTGGTACCCTTTAGATGTTTGGGACTACAATTCCCATAAGAACCAGCCAGCATTGTCAACAGAAATGTGGTATTTGTGGGGACCCCTAATTTTGGACAGAGCAGTGATGGCAGCTTGAGAGTCATTCTCAGATTTCAAACCATGACAGTGGTCGTGAGCTAAGCTATTTTAAATCAAATTTCAAGCTAGTGAGTACAGACCCCAGAATTTTTGAATTAGAGGTCTCAAAGGACACCCACTTTGCCAATAAAATGTCCATGAGAAAGCCATACAGGCAGAGCAACATCCTTATAGGCAGGCTACTTGGAGTTGGAGTCGTAACTCTGGAGAGCAAGCAGAGGAGGGCTCTTTCTACTCAAGCAGCTAGCAGCCACAAGCCTCACAGAAGAGAATAGTGACAAAACAGTGAATAAGATGGAAAGAAGCCACTCTGGACTTTTTCAGATGGGGGAAAACCCCGAGGAGGTTGGGAGAAGAATGGGGCTGTTTTGCTTACAGAGCCCCTTTTCAGACAGCCCCATCCTCCTCCATCCAGAGTGGAGAACCTCCATCCATAAAAAGCGGTGCGAGCAGCACAGGGGAAGGTTAGGAGGAGGTCGGAAGGAGGACAGAGGAGGACGGGGCTGTCTGAAAAGGGGCTTTGTGAGCGAAACAGCCCCGTTCTTCTCCTGACCTCCTCGGGGGGGGGGGTCCCCATCTGAAAAAGTCCTCTGTCTGCAGATCAAGAGTCCTTGGGTAGCTATATAGTTTTGTTTGGTTATGTTAAAATAGTGAACTTGAAATGTGAGATCCTGGAATTGCTTTTTATTTCTTTTTTATTTTGGATGGTAAGAGAGAGGGAGGAAGGGGATTGAAAGCAAGGAGAGAGAAATGGACTTTCCTCTCCTCCTTTCATCTTTTATCTTTTTTATTACCTCCAGAGATTTTTCCTTTTTAGAGAGGGGGGAAGGAAGAGAAATAGGGAGAGGTTTGAAGATTAAAAAGGAAAAGAAGAAGAAAAGAGTTGAAATAAGAAGGATGAAAGAGGACTGAGATGAGAGAAAGAAGAAGAGGGAGAAGAAGAAGAAGAGGAAGAGTGGAAGTAACAGAGGAGAGGCAGGAGTGAATATTAGAAGAATGTGAAATGATTGAGAAATACTGAGTGAAAATAAAGAAAGAAAGAAAGTTGTTGAGGGTAAGAGCAAGTTGTGAAGAAGGTGTAAGGAATTTGAGACAAGGAAGACTTAAAGAAGTATTGAAGGAATCTGAGGAATAAAAGAAGGAAGTTTAGGAAAGTGAAAAAAGTTTAAGAAGATATACAGAGAGAGAATCATAGAATCATAGAGTTGGAAGAGACTACAAGGGCCATCCAGTCCAACCCCCTGCCATGCAAAGACAGGAATAAGATACAAAGACAGGAATAAGAAGTGAAAGGAGAAAAGAAGAAAGCTGAGAGAAGTTCTTGAAGAACAAAAATTGTGTCTGCTCTAAGGGCAAGAGGAAGACTCCATGAATTACAACCTCCCCACAATAGAAGAGGATCCGTAGAAGAGGGACTTCCCCAATATATGACATGCTTTATAGATGAAATGAGGGAGTTTAGAAAAGAAACTGGTAATCATCTAGAAGACATGAACATTAAGTTCAATGCAATCCATAGTTCAATGGATAAAGTTAAGAAGGATGTGGAGAATAAGGAGGAAATCCAATTTTGGTAAAGAGATATCCAAAGCTTGAATATAGAACTAGAAAGACAGATAGGTTAATGCTGTCAGAACAAAGAGAAAAGGAATCCTGGTTAAGATTTAGAGGTGTGAGAGAACAACCCAATGAGAATATCAGAAGAAAAATAATTAAAGAATTGACTAAGAACCTCGAATGGGAAGAAAAGGAGACTGATTGTGTGGACAGAATAAGCTTGACAATTGCTATAAAGAGGAACCTCCAACAAGATATAATAGTTCAATTTGTAAAGAAAAATGTGAGAGATTTTGTTTTGGATGCTCATCACTATAAAGAGATAATGAGAGATGGAAATCGATAATCATATTGAAGGAGATACCAACAAGGCTCTTGAGAAGGAGAAAGGATTATTATTTCTTCATGGAGAAATTGAAAAAGAATACCTTTCAGCTGGGATAAATTGGAAGGGGTACAATTTTATAGTTAAAGAGGAAAGATACAAAACTGACTCCTTGGAAAAAGCAAGAGCATTTCTGATGAACTTTAAGAAAGAGTTCGAGAGACTCCAGGATGAACAAGAAAGTGTAACCTCCGATAATGATGGTCTAGCCCAGCATAGTGATGCCTTGCAAGAACTTGAGAGAAAAGATAGGAAAGAAGAGAAGAAGACCCAAAATGGAGTGGAAAAGAAGGTGAAGCAAGTTTATTGGATTTGAGCATCTGCAATCAGGAGTAAGAATTCAGTATAAGAGGTGAGGGAAGGATATTGACTGTAACTTTATCACATGGAATGTTAAAGAAATCAATACATTAAAGAAAAGGAAATTAATGTTTCATTAGATGAGGAAGTTAAATGTAGATATTGTCTGTCTTCAAGGAATTTGAATTTAAAAGAAATATGTTAATTTATGAGTGCAAAAAACATTGGGTAAAGAGTTTGCTTTTTTTAAATCAAGTTAAACGGATGTCATGCCCCATGAGTCTGATGAGGGAATGGAATCAGAGGAGGAGGACATGGCAGGGAATGGTCCTATTGACCTTGGCACAGGTTTATCTACACCTGTGCCAGCAGCGAACCATGCCAACCTGGAGGCTCAAGCAGAGGAAGAGCCTGGCCCTAGTGGGTTGGCACCAGTCCTGGCAGAGAGCCCTGCCGATTCAGATAAGGAAGAAGAAGAGAAGACAGACTTACCTCCACCATCATTCATCCAGCAGAGATCCCAAAAGGAAGCTTGAAGAAGATTGCTGAGGCTTTCTCAGAAACACCGGCTCATCAAGGAGCACCTGGCAAAGCCTTGATTGCTATATATACACCTTGGGGGGCTATGGAGGCTTTGTCAGAGATCAACTGATCTTCCTGGAAAAAGCTTCGTGTCTGATATCTCTGACTCCATGTTCCTGTTGCCTTGATCCCTGCTTAGACCTTGGACTGACTCTGACTACCCTGTTTGCCTGATCCTATGACCTACAGACTTGCTCTGGACCTATGCTGAATTCTGTAAGCCCCTGACTCTTTGGACTGTTTTGCTGGACTCTTCTTTGCTACAATTGTATTTCCATTGTTTTGTGCTAATTAACAGTTGGCTACCTTCCTAGACCTTGCTGTTTGTTTATACTTTGCTGGCATCTGGCTGCTTTCTTGGACAAAGAAATTGAGTAGTAATTTATATTAAAGCCAAACTGGCTCCCAAATTGATAGTATTGGATGGAAAAGGGAGATATGTGGATAACAGTAGTTACTGTTAGAGGCAGAAGTTATTGTTAATAATTCTATTTTAACTATGTTAATAATTGGAATATATGAGCCAGTAAAGAAAATGTTAGGGCGTAGAAAGACGCGCTGTGTCCACCACGATCACCTGCAGAGTTGTTCCACATCAACAGGACGCCAAGGAGAAGGTTTTCTGGAGAGATTTCTGCAAAAGACTTCAGGCTGAGAAGGAAAAAATCCTTCACCCCAGCACACTGCCTTGAGCTCTGGCTTGCCAAATAAAGACAGCAACGAGACCAGCCTTCCCTCAACTTGAGGGCTTTAATCTTTGTTTGCAGTATATTTACAATAAATATACAGAGTATAGGACAATCTCTCTTAAACCAACAAACTGCTTCCTCAACCACCATCCACACAAACACACTCTGGAGATAATTCCCATCTCCTTTTTGTAGGCAGTTAAACAATGCCTGTTACGTCAGGCATCTCAGGTGTGTATACTCTCAAATGCTAACTCACACACACACCTGCCACTGGAGCTTAACTACTATCATTTCTAAGCTTACAGCTTCATCTTGTGGTCACATCCATGTCATTTCCTGACATTCCCCTCCAAATGACATGCTGTGTGTCCCATGTGTCATTCACACCTATCCTTTTATATACTGTCACCTTATTTGTTGATACCTAACCTGTTAGTCAATTTCCTTTTACTTACAGGACTGACCATCCCACCAAACATATCCTGGCTATGCTCTGCCACACACACCAGAGCTTTGGTTTTCTGCCACCCCTCCTGCTTACTGCATGTTCTCCTGGCTCTTTCTGGAGTGTTTTCAGTTCTTTTTACTGCTGCCACAGAAGAGGCTTGTTCCTGCTTTACTACGAAGAACTTTCCTTTCTGAGACCTCATGGGAATCAGGAAAGTACCTTGACCACCCTCAGTGCCACTGCTACTAACAATGGCCTGAGTGTCTTGCCCACGAGTCTCAACTTGTTCCTGTTTCACAGTCACTATCTCTGGCTTTGGTTGCAAGTCTAATGAAGTGCTAGGCTCTTCTGGAGTACCAGGCACCTTCAAAGTGCCCTATTTACTCGAAATTCCAGGCTGTTGTGACACACCTGGTTTCTCATTTAAGACGTCCCTGGATGCACGTACCCCTCCATTTCCTTTGTTCTTATCTACCACACTGGCTTTCTGTTTTACATCAACATTTTGGTCAGGGTATGCTCTCTTTCACCCAGCATGAGTCTCAAACTTAGCACTCCTTGAATACAAAATCCTGTTCCCATCCATCACGAACCTGTACTTGTTTCCCTTATAGCCCACAAAACGCAACCTTTGGCTTTGGGGCTGATTCTTTTTCCTGAACTGAGGAGGAATGTACACTGATGCAAATTGTCCAAACACTCTTAAGTACTTTAGGTTTGGTGCTCTTCCATACAATAAGTAGTATGGTGTTTGGTTTATCGCACTGCACCATGACCTATTTACAATATGACAAGCGGTTCTTGTTGCTTCTCCCCACAAATTGGCTGGCGCTCCAGAATCCTCTAACATACAATCCCTTATTTGGTTTATCATCCCAATCCTACATTCAGCCAAACTATCCTCAGCTGGACATCCAGGATTTGTAGTTTTATGTTGGATCCCTTTCCGCCCAAACCACTGCTGCAAATTACTACTTAAGAATTCCCCACCTCTGTCAGTCACAAAAGTACCAGCTTTGTAGGGAAACTCCCTTTCAACAGAATTGACCCATTTTTTGATCATATCATCAGCCTCACTTTGGGTTTTGAGCATTGCCACACAGGTAAATCTGGTATGCCTATCTACTATCAATAGGGTAAACCTGCATCCCCCTATACTCTTTACTTGATGCGGCCCTGATAAATCCGCATGTACAACCTGAAAAGGCCTCTGGGTTATGCATTTGCTCACCTTCGCTACAAGTAAGCCTTGACCTTTACCTTTTTGCAAATAGCACAGTCCAGGTAACTTGTACAGTTCTCTACCTTGAACTCTGGGCAAGCCTTCTCTAGGTTTCTGAAACCTTTGAAGCTTATATGGCCCATAACTCTATGAAGGTAATGAGCACACCCATCATGCAGTGGCTTATTTGTTACATTCCCACACTGCACCTGTGCTACCATTTGATAAATGTGATTTTTCTTTATGGCTTTACCACATACTACTCCCTCCTTGGACACAATCCCCTCATCTCCTTTGAAAAGGATTTCATATCCATCACTGGTTAGGGATGCCACTCTTACAAGGCTATTTTGTAGTTTTGGTGTACACAGTACATTAGGAAATACCTTGTTTAATCCTTGAATCTCTACACTGCCAGATGCATCATCTGCAAATACCACAGTGTCCACTGGTGCTGGCTTTGGGCTCTGTAGTTTTTCCCTATCAGGGGTCATATGGTGAGAACACCCACTGTCCAAAATCCAGACAGACTGGTCCTTTTTCTCATTTACAACTCCCTCTACAGTAGTAGCAACCCCCCTCCCATCTTGGGGCTTGTCTTTTCTTTTTCTTTGTGAGTTCTGTCCTTTCTTTGTTGCAGAGATCTTAGGACAGTTCTTTATCAAATGTCCGGTCTCTCCACAGGAAAAACATCTCCGTGTTCTGCACCCTTCCTCAGACAAGGACGTGGATTAGTTGGTTGGTTGTCTCCTCCAGCTGGTCACTCCCTTGAAGCTCTCCTCTGAGTCTCTCCTCTGTGCCTCTTCCAATATTCTGGATGCCATGAGGTCAACATTTAAATCAGCTTCAGCTACTCCTTGAAGATTGTACATTAGAAACTCCCATTCACTGTTTAGACTACTCAGGAGTATAAAAGCTTTTTGGGTTTCTTCTATTTGGATGCCATGCCCACTGCACTCTGCGAAATTATCCTGCATCCTTTTTAAATGCACAAGCACGGATTCACCTTCCTGCTGTTTACAACAATACAGCTTTCTGCTGCAAAGCATTTTTGACAAGGCTCCAGCTGGTTGGTTGACATTCAAGAGCTTTCCAGACTTCAAATGCTGAGCTTTTATCTCTGATATTATTCAGCTGATTTGGTTCTACAGCTAGAATAAGGGTAGCTCTAGCTTTTTCATCACCTATTAATTCATCCTCGTTAGCAGGGTCAGGTTGTTTCTTTACATAGTCCCATAAGTCCTGCTTTATTAGCAAAGCCTCTATGTAAATTTTCCAGGAAGCATAGTTCTTCTCAGACAGCTTTTCAAACCTGACTGCTGTTTCCATGTTTGCACTGAGTCTGTGACTTAAAACAGATGCAAACAAACACACTGATAACAGTCCAGGCAGGCTGCCAAAAACAATTAGCTTCCCAAAGCAAACAAAGCAAACAGATAAGAGCAGAGTCTGTGAGTAGACACACTTATAGAATCATAGAATCATAGAATTGCAGAGTTGGAAGAGACCACGAGGGCCATCCAGTCCAACCCCCTGCCATGCAGGAAATCACGATCAAAGCATCCCTGACAGATGGCCATCCAGCCTCTGTTTAAAGACCTCCAAGGAAGGAGACCCCACCACGCTCCGAGGGAGTGCGTTCCACTGCCGAACAGCTCTTACTGTCAAAAAGTTCCTCCTCATGTTGAGGTGGAATCTCTGTTCCTGGAGCTTGCACCCATTGCTCCGTGTTCCAGTCTCTGGAGCAGCAGAAAACAAGCCTGCTCCATCCTCAGTGTGACATCCCCTCAAATACTTAAACAGGGCTATCATATCACCTCTTAACCGTCTTTTTTCCAGGCTAAACATACCCAGCTCCCTAAGTCTCTCCTCATAAGGCATCATTTCCAGACCTTTCACCATTTTAGTTGCCCTTCTCTGGACACACTCCAATTTGTCAATATCCTTTTTGAATTGTGGTGCCCAGAACTGGACACAGTATTCTAAGTGAGTTCTGACCAAGGCAGAATAGAGTGGCACTATTACTTCCCTTGATCTAGACACTATACTTCTATTGATACAGCCCAAAATCGCATTGGCCTTTTTAGCTGCCGCATCGCACTGTTGGCTCATGTTCAACTTGTGGTCTACTAGGACTCCTAGATCCCTTTCACACGTAGTCTCATTCAGCCAGGTCTCTCCCATCCTATATTTATGCTTATACTTAACTCACTCCTTTCCAGGACTTTTCTCTTCAGCCCTCCAGGAACACAAAACAGCTCACCAATTGCAGAACTATATCTCCCACAGCTTCTCAAGCATCATCCATGCAGACACTGGGCCCATAACCCTTGTTGGGGAGTAGAAAGACATGCTGTGTCCACCACAACCACCTGCAGAGTTGTTCCACATTGACAGGACGCCAAGGAGAAGGTTTTCTGGAGAGATTTCTGCAAAAGACTTCAGGCTGAGAAGGAAAAATTCCTTCACCCCAGCACACTGCCTTGAGCTCTGGCTTGCCAAATAAAGACAGCAACGAGACCAGCCTTCCCTCAACTTGAGGGCTTTAATCTTTGTTTGCAGTATATTTACAATAAATATACAGAGTATAGGACAATCTCTTTTAAACCAACAAATTGCTTCCCCAACCACCATCCACACAAACACACTCTGGAGATAATTCCCATCTCCTTTTTGTAGGCAGTTAAACAATGCCTGTTACATCAGGCATCTCAGATGTGCATACTCTCAAATGCTAACTCACACACACACCTGCCACTGGAGCTTAGCTACTTTCATTTCTAAGCTTACAGCTCCATCTTGTGGTCACATCCATGTCATTTCCTGACAGGAAATATTTATGTTTTACAGAAAATTAAAAGATAAGATACAGTAGGCCCCCCGTATCTGTCAGGGTGATGGGATAGACAATCACTAGAAATTTATACTGTAAAGAGTTGGCATTTTATAATATGCTACAGCCTGCAGAGGCCAGCAGTGAGCAGGCTAAATGCAGCTGGCAAGCATATCTAGATTATATCTGGGACACAGGCATGGGAAGGACATGTGAAGAAAGCTTTATCTGTAATGGGGAAATGTGTGAGAGAACCACCAACTGCACAACCCATGACAGTACAGTATCTGTACTGTATAATTGGATCACCCCACTAACTGTCTCTGTACTTGACTTGGATTTTGCTCTCTGACTGTTCTTTCAATCTGGGCTGTACATTGACAGGACTGCACTGTACATTCTGCTGTGTTATGTAGTTTATATGCTAGGAGACTCAGACTCACTGTAAATATTTCTCCAACATGCTTTAGTAAAGAGGAATAGTTTAGACACACGTCTATGTCTGTGTGCTCATTTCTTCACCTGAAGATTGCAACTCTGCTACAACAACACTTGCTGCCTGGTCCTCTTGATATGCTCAGAGGTACCAGTGTGCTAACTTGACATTTGCCACCCACTTATTCAGTTATTTCCAGTTGGCAATGGGCAAAGTGTGAATGGGGAAGGGAGAGGAAGAGGGGAGAACTTGCCTCCCTTTTCCATGAGGGCTGTGATGGTGGTGGGGGTTAACGGAGAGGAGGAGAGAATTCACATCCCTTCTCACTTCCCCCTGAGGGTGGTAGTGGGGGAAGGGAGAGCAGCAGGAGAGAACTCACCTGACCCCCCACCCTCCTCCAGCCCAGTTCCTTCCCATCCCATCCCTTACCCTGTTGGTTCCACAGTGGCAGCAGTGAGGAGCGAGGCAGTGAGGCAGCAAAGAGCAGCACCAGTGGATACTGAAAACCATGGATAGCAGTGAGTGGTCTGTGATTGAGGGGAGGAAGATTTATTGAGATTTACGACACTGTCCAGCCCAAGCCCAGCTCTGGCTCCTCACTGTCCTGCTGTCTTCCTCTTCTTTCCTTACTCCCTTTCTTCCTTCTCCTCCTCCATAAATCTTCCTCCCCCTCCCATCACAGGTCATTCACTACTATCCATTGTTTTCAATATACACAGACACCCCTGGAACCAATCCCCCATGGATATGGGGGTGCTATTATCAGCTGAAATTAGATTGAAGGAAGAATTGGTGAAGTTCCCATCCAATAATAAAATTAACAGGCAGATACAAGTATTACAAAAACAAACAGCATTGTTAATGACAGAGGAAATGAAGAAAAGGTTAGAGTTTGTTAAAGTAATTTTGAATACATGAATAAGCCAAGGAGATGGCTATCATCCAGGTTAAAGAAAGAAAGAGTTAATAGGATGATAGTGGAATTAAAGGAAGGAGACAAGATTATAACTAAAGAGAGAGAAATCTGCAAATTATTCTATAACTATTTTGATAAGCTATATAAAAAACAGGAAATATCAGAGGAACAAATAAATAAATATGTACTGGAATGACAAATACCCATATTATCAGATAAACAGAGAGATCAGTTAAATGAAGAGATTTCAGTTGAGGATATTGTAGATGCAATAAAAAGGCACCAGGACCTGATGGGTATACAGCTTTATGTTATAAATACTTTTGTGAGGAGCTAGTAAGGCCATTACAAATTGTTATGAATGACATCCTCTGAAAACATCCGATTCCAGATAATTGGAGAGAAGCCAATATTATACTCATACCCAAAGAGGAACGTGACTCTAGAATAATTAAAATGTATAGACCCATCTCACTATTGAATAAAGGTTATAACATTTTTGCATCAGACTAAAAGTATATCTGCTGGAGTATATCCATGAGGACCAAAATGGATTTCTTTCAAAGAGACAAATCAAGAATAATACTAGAATTGTGATTTATGTAACAGTATATTTAAATTATCACAATGAAATTAAAAGAGTTGTCAGGTTCTTGGATGCTGAAAAGGCATTCGACAACTTAAAATGGACATCTTTATAAATAATAATAAAGGAAATGAATTTTGGATTCTTGTTTGGGTCGGAGCAGGTGAGAGAAGAGCAAAGCAGAGCTCCAGCTCCAAAACCTCCACAAACACAGCTTTTGGGATGTTTTTCATTCAATCTCTCCTGATGATTGGGTCCCCAGGACCTAGGGAACCCCAGGAGACCCAGCTTAGCATTTAATCTAGTGGGAAAAGAAAACCTCATTGCTGAAAGAGATCACTGTAATTGAGCCCTTGAAAGCAGTTAACCTCGCTAGGCAACACCAGGACATCGCAGCTACCTTTGAAAGGACTGAGGAAGCCTCTAGTCTACCTCATCTGCCATCAAGCCACAAAATATTCCAAAAATCAGTGATAAAAGGGTAATATTTATATTCAGAAAATTAATTTTCCAGTTACTAGTTGCTCCATCTGATCTCTTTACATTCCTTTATATCTTTTACATTTCTTTTTTAAAAGTTGACTGCTGGCTATTAAACATTTTTTCTCCTTTTTAAAATTCTTTTCCATTACAATATTTTCTGTTTTGATATACCAAGTCGGAAGTATCCCTTGAGTGAAATTATATTGAAGCCTGTGCTCTGATTAACTTGCTGCTTTTTGGTATTTTCAGGTATTTTTTCCTTTTTTTTTTTTCTATTTCAATCTTTTTTTTATTCTCTTTTTCTTCTTCATATATTTTTCTTCTCTTTTTCTGTAAAGAACATAACATTAAGATCCCAAAAAAGGATATTAAGATCTAAAGCAATCTAAACTATACTAAAAGCTAAAACAATGTATCTCGGATACATTGTTATAAAATCAATGTATCCTTTCTGGTTGAAAACCTGCCAAGAAAGTGTTCTTGAAGAAATGGCTTGACTAAGAATATAAAGCTGGGAAGTTTGTACTAAAGGACATTAAATAGCTTATATAATAATTGGCTGAAAGAACTCTATCTTCTGCTAACTTAAAGTAATGCATATAAGTAATTAACACTTTTTTTCTTTATTCTATTTTACTTTGATTTTTTTTCAATTTTCTTTATTTTTCCTTTTTAACATATTTTTCTCCTTTTTCATTTTTTAAAATTTCTGTCTCTTCTCTTTTTGCCTTTTTTGTATTTTTTTTTTACTTTTTTTCCCTTGTCTTCTCTTTTTCTCCTCCTGAGTTTGTGCCCTATTTTTGCAGGTGATTTTTGAAAAGCTCCTGCTTCCTTGACCTCTCTTCCCCTCTTTTTTCCTACAGGATTACTATCTCAGCAATATAAAAGAAGTTAAGAAAGACTGAAGTGAAGCTTTATCTATAGAGTTTCCTGCCAGAGAGAAGGAGAGCAGCTTCTGGACAGCAAGTTTCCTGCGAGTTTCCAGGCCAGTTTCCTGTCAGGGAGAAGAAGGAGAGCAGCTTCTGGACAGCCATTCTGACTCGGGAGATTGAATTTTTTTTTAAACTGTTGGGAGAGGCTGCTTGTTGCTGAGGGGCTTGAACTTCTGACCTTGCCCTTTTACCCTCAAGAGCCTTCCTATGAGTCACACCTGTGAGTCACACCTGTGAGTCATTAGGGGGTGGAGCTGGGAGCCTAGCTCTATATAACTCCTTGCAGAGGCTTTCCAGGCCAGTTTCCTGCCAGAGAGAAGGAGAGCAGCTTCTGGACAGCAAGTTTCCTGCCAGTTTCCAGGCCAGTTTCCTGTCAGGGAGAAGAAGGAGAGCAGCTTCTGGACAGCCATTCTGACTGGGGAGATTGAATTTTTTTAAAAACTGTTGGGAGAGGCTGCTTGTTGCTGAGGGGCTTGAACTTCTGACCAAGAGGTTTTCCTGGACAGAAAAGAAAGAACAGTCTTGGATCTGGACAGCACAGAGGAAGTGGCTGTGGAGGAGAGGGTCACTTCACAGACACAGGAAGTAGACAGCTGGAGGAATGTCACACACAGAACAAGAAAATCCAGGGATTCTTCCAGCAGCTTGCAGCTACAGAATCGATTCGAAGCCCTTTCCCTTATCAAGGACAATGAGGAAGAACAGCATGGACAGACTTCAGGGGTAGAGCAGGGGACCTTGAGAGGACCACTGCAAGGAACACAAGCTGCGAAGCCTAAGCGGAGGCGTGTGGTGGTGGGCAGGGACTCCTTGCTGCGGGGTACAGAAGCAGTGGTATGTGGGCCTGACAAGATGACTCGGGAGGTGTGTTGTCTCCCTGGGGCAAAGATCTGTGATGTGACCGAGAGGCTGACAAGACTCGTCAAGCCTACGGATCATTACCCCTTCCTTTTGGTCCATGTGGGAACCAATGATACTGCAAGGCACAGTTTTCCCAAGATCAGAAGAGATTATGAAGCCCTGGGGAGGAAGCTGAAAGAAATGGACGCACAGGTGGTCATCTCGTTTCTTCTGCCAATTGAAGGGTATGGTCCAAGAAGGGAGAGGAAAATAGCCGACGTAAACAACTGGCTCCGTAGATGGTATCGCCGAGAACAAATAGGATTCTTGGATCATGGACTGCGCTTCCATGAGGGGGGACTTCTGGCAAGAGATGGGGTGCATCTTAAAACAGTTGGAAGAAACATTTTTGCCAACAGTCTCAAGAATTTGATCAGGAGGGCTTTAAACTGAGTCAAATGGGGGAGGGAGACAGTATTCTAGAAGGCAAAAGGGCTGGAGAAAAGAGTCAAACTGTCACAGAGGGAACAAGGCAAACAGCGCAAGGACCCAACAGTGGGAGGCAAAAAAACTTGCACAGGGAGCAAGTAAAGGGAGCACATGGTCTCAGATGTCTCTACACTAATGCACAGAGCATGGGAAATAAGCAAGATGAGCTTGAACTCCTTGCACTACAAAACAAATATGATATAATAGGCATTACTGAAACCTGGTGGGACGAGTCTCACAATTGGAATGTAGGAATAGAGGGGTATAACCTTTATAGGAGAAACAGGCCAAACAGGAAAGGAGGAGGAATAGCATTATATGTCAGGGATATTTACACCAGTGAAGTGATCCACGACATCAATACTGGAAGCCAGGTGGAGAGCTTCTGGATAAAAATTAAAGGGGAGGGAAACAACAGGGATGTTATTGTGGGACTCTACTACAGACCCCCAAATCAGACGGAGGAATTGGATGTTGCCTTTCTAGAACAGATGAACACACATGCAGAAAGGAGAGATGTAGTAGTGATGGGTGACTTCAACTATCCTGATATTTGCTGGCAATCTAACTCAGCCAAAACTTCAAGGTCTAGCAAATTCCTTACATGCCTGGAAGACAATTTCATGGTCCAAAAGGTGGAAGAGGCAACAAGGGGGTCAGCTATTTTAGATCTGATTCTAACCAACAGGGATGACCTGGTTAATGGGGTGCAAGTGGTGGGATCATTAGGTGAGAGTGATCATGTTCTCCTGCAGTTTGTTATACAATGGAAAGGAGAAGCCAGGCGTAGTCAAACACGCATTCTTGACTTTAGGAGAGCTGATTTCAATTAACTCAGGGAAATACTGGGGGTGATCCCATGGTCAGGAATACTAAAAGAGAAGAGACCTCAAGATGGATGGGACTTTCTCAAAAGGGGGATACTGAAGGCACAATTTCAAACAGTACCATTGAGGAAGAAAAATGGGAGGTGTCTCAGGAAACCAGGATGGATGACTAAAGAACTTTCAATGGAGCTAAGTTTTAAACGGAACATGTATAGGAAATGGAAAAGGGGGGAAATCACCAAAGAAAAATTCAAACAAATAGCGAACACGTGTAGGAGTAAAGTCAGAAAAGCTAAAGCGCAGAATGAGCTCAGGCTTGCTAGGGAGGTTAAGAATAATAAAAAGGGGGTTTTTTGGGTATGTCCGCAGCAAAAGGAGGAAGAAGGAAATGATAGGACCGCTACGTGGAGAAGATGGCAAAATGCTAACAGGGGACAGAGAAAAGGCAGAATTACTCAACACCTTCTTTGCCTCAGTGTTTTCAGAAAAGGAAAAGGAGGACCAACCTGAGGAGAATGGAACAGAGGACACAATAGGGGAAATCCAGCTCAAAATAAGTAAAGAGGTAGTACAGGAATACCTTCTTAATCTAAATGAATTTAAATCTCCAGGACCAGATGAACTACATCCAAGAGTATTAAAAGAGCTGGCAAATATAATTTCAGAGCCATTGGCAATAATATTTGAGAACTCCTGGAGAACAGGAGAAGTCCCAGCAGACTGGAGGAGGGCAAACGTTGTTCCCATCTTCAAAAAGGGGAAAAAAGAGGATCCCAACAATTATCATCCACTTAGTCTGACATCAATACCAGGGAAGATTCTAGAGCAGATCATTAAACAGAGAGTCTGTGAACATTTAGAAGGCAATGCCATAATCACAAAAAGTCAACATGGGTTTCAGAGAAACAAGTCATGCCAGACTAATCTGATCTCTTTTTTTGATAAAATTACCAGCTTGGTAGATGAAGGGAATGCTGTGGACATCGCATACCTTGATTTCAGTAAGGCCTTTGACAAGGTTCCCCATGACATTCTTGCAAACCAGCTTGTAAAATGTGGGCTAGACAAGTTAACTGTTCAATGGATTTGTAATTGGTTGACCGGCCGAACCCAAAGGGTGCTCAGCAGTGGCTCCTCTTCGTCTTGGAAAGATGTGACCAGTGGGGTGCCACAGGGTTCTGTCCTGGGCCCAGTGCTATTCAAAATCTTTATCAGTGGCTTGGATGAGGGAATTAGGGGCATACTTATCAAATTTGCAGACGACACCAAATTAGGAGTAGCTAATACCCTAGAGGACAGGATCAAAATTCAGAATGACCTGGATAGACTGGAGAGCTGGGCCAAAGCTAACAAAATGAAATTCAATACAGAGAAATGTAAGGTACTGCATTTAGGGCGGACAAATGAAATGCATAAATATAGGATGGGAGAGACCTGGCTGAATGAGACTACATGCGAAAGGGATCTAGGAGTCCTAGTAGACCACAAGTTGAACATGAGCCAACAGTGTGATGCGGCAGCTAAAAAGGCCAATGCGATTTTGGGCTGTATCAATAGACGTATAGTGTCTAGATCAAGGGAAGTAATAGTGCCACTCTATTCTGCCTTGGTCAGACCTCACTTAGAATACTGTGTCCAGTTCTGGGCACCACAATTCAGAAAGGATATTGACAAATTGGAGCGTGTCCAGAGAAGGGCAACTAAAATGGTGAAAGGTCTGGAAACGATGCCTTATGAGGAGAGAGTTAGGGAGCTGGGTATGTTTAGCCTGGAAAAAAGACGGTTAAGAGGCGATATGATAGCCCTGTTTAAGTATTTGAAGGGATGTCACGCTGAGGATGGAGCAGGCTTGTTTTCTGCTGCTCCAGAGACTGGAACACGGAGCAATGGGTGCAAGCTCCAGGAACAGAGATTCCACCTCAACATGAGGAGGAACTTTTTGACAGTAAGAGCTGTTCGGCAGTGGAACACACTCCCTCGGAGCGTGGTGGGGTCTCCTTCCTTGGAGGTCTTTAAACAGAGGCTGGATGGCCATCTGTCGGGGATGCTTTGATTGGGATTTCCTGCGTGGCAGGGGGGTTGGACTGGATGGCCCTCATGGTCTCTTCCAACTCTGCAATTCTATGATTCTATGATTCTATGAACAAGGAAGAGAAAAGAAGTAAAAGGGAAGTGGAAGAATTTAAAAATAATAAAGATGGTGTCGTTCCTATGGAATAAGAACAGGCTACTTGAAACCCAGAATCCATAAGGAAGAGGTCAATGGAAGAAGGAACACCGCAATATATGTTGAAATTTGTGACTGAAATGACAGAATTAAGAAAAGAAACAAGCACTTATTTAGAGGATATGAATACGAAATTTAACACCCTAGTGCTCAACCTGGGAAAAATGGAGCAGATCATGCAGTAGGGGAAATACAGAAGACCCAAATAATAACCGCCCAGTCAGCCTGACATAAATAGTAGGAAAGATTCTAAAGCATATCATTAAACAATCTGTAAGCAACTTAGAAAGGAATGCCGTGATCACTAAAAGTCAACATGGGTTACTCAAAAGCAAGTCATGCCAAAATAATCTTATCTCTTTTTTTTTGACAGGGTCACAAGCTTGGTAGATGAAGGGAATGCTGTGGATGTAGTGTATCTTGAGTTCAGTAAGGCTTTTGATAAGGTCCCCCATTATATTCTTGGAAAAAAAGTTAGTAAAATGTGGGCTAGACAGTGCAACTGTTAGGTGGGTTTGTAATTGGTTGACTGACTGAACCCAAAGGGTAGTCACCAACAGCTCCTCTTCATCCTGGAGAGAAGTGACTAGTGGGGTGCCACAGGGTTCTGTCCTGGGCCTAGTTCTATTCAACATCTTTATCAATGACTTGGATGAGGGAATAGAGGCCATGCTGATCAAGTTTGCAGATGACACCAAATTCGGAGGGGTAGCTAATACCCCAGAGGACAGGATCAGAATCCAAAATGACCTTAACAGGTTAGAAAGCTGGGCCAAACCTAACAAAATGAATTTCAACAGGGAGAAATGTAGGATATGACATTTGGGCAGTGTGTCTAGATGAAAATATATCACTTATTGGGAAAGAAAAAATACAATATTATCTACCTGCAAGAAACACATATTAAAAAGAAAGATTTTCACTTATTAGTGAATAAAAAATTGGGTAACGAGTTTATATCAGCCTTGAAGGGAAAGAAAAAGGCATAGTTATGTTCGTGAGCAACAGAATTAAAGCAGAAATGCTCTTTAACGACCAAGAGGGACACTATATAGGAGTGGAAGGAATCATACAAGGGAAGAAATCTTTAATGATTGGGCTCTGCGCACCACTGGAGAAAAAGGAGGAATTCTATCAGGATCTCATGTTAAAAATAATGGATTTCAACTATGAATGAATCATCATCTTTGGGGACTAGAATGGAGTTATCTCCCCAAGGAAAGAGAAAGTCAAGAAGAAAGATAAAAAATCTACAGGGTAAATTACCAAAAACATTTGAAACTATGGCAGAAAACCTTGCATCAATAGATGGTTGGAGATATAAGAGTGGAGGTGAGAAAGAATATACTTTCTATTCCCAACGACATAACTCGTTCTCCAGATTAGACTTTTTTATGATATCACATACAATGTGCAATACAATAAAAAGAATGGAAATCCTTCCAAGGATATGGTTGGATCACAACCCTGTATAATTAGAATTAAAGGAACAAAGATCGGAATATAATTGGCAATTAAATGACTACTTACTCCAGAAGGACAAAATTGCCCAAAAGGCTAAACAAACACTAAAATGGTATTTTCAAGAAAATTTAATAGAAAAAACAAATGTGAGTACAGTTTGGGAAGCATCCAAAGCTGTTATGAAGGGATTCTTCATTCAGCAAAGCAGTGAGATAAAGGAAAAAAGTCAGAAAGATTACTAAAACTCAATGAAGAAATAAGAAAAAAGGAGAAGGAATTAGAGGAAAATCCAAATAATCCAAATAAAAAAGAACTGATAATAGAACTAAAAATTCTCCAAACCTAATTATCAATAGAAATGGTGGCTGAAATTCAAAAGAAACTAAAATTTATAAAGCAAGTGCACTTTGAACATTCAAACAAACTGGGTAGATGGTTAGCTTATAGGCTCAGAAAGATGAGAGAAAGAAACTATATTACCAAAGTCAAAGTGGATGGACAAATATACACAGAACAAAAGAAGATTAAAGTAACTTTCAGGAATTATTTTGAGAAGCTTTACCAAAAAAAAAAAAAAAAAAGAATACCCAAAGAGAAAGTTCAAAAGCTTTTTTAAAAATTCAATTGGAATTTTTTTTACAGAGGATGGAAACCACAGATGCGATTTTTTTATTTATTTATTTAGTTAGTTAGTTAGTTATATCCCGCTCTTCAGCCACAAGGCTATCAGAGCGGCTTACAAATTGTTTTAAGCAATAGCTATTTACACATCTACACTGCATTAAACAGTTTCCAATGTGTTAGCTAATTGCCCCCACAATCTGGGTACTCATTTTACCAACCTACGAAAGGATGGAAGGCTGAGTGAACCTTGGCGCCCGCTGGAATCGAACTTGCAATGTGGTGGCTTGCAAGACCAAATAAAGCCCCAGGACCTGATGGATTTTCAGTGAAATACTATTAAGTGGTGGAGGAGCAACTAGCATTGTCCATCAAAAAACATTGGATGAAATAACAAAACAAGTCTCTCCTAAATTGTGGAATGAAGCCAACATTACACTTGAACCAAAAATATCAAGATCCACTTGAAACAAATAACTATTGATCTATATCACTATTGAATGTTGATTACAAAATATTCATGTCGGTATTGGCAAATAGATTTTAAAAAATACTTTCAGAATGGATCCATCAAGATCAAAGAGGATTTTTACCAGGCAGATATTTGAAAGACAACGTATCGTATGTCCTGAATCTGATTGAGTATTTTGAAAAACACAGTGATAAAAAACTTGCTTTGATATTTCTCGACTTGGAGAAAGCTTTCGACAATGTCAATTGGAAAACAATGTTTAAAATTCTTAAGGACATAAATGTCAGACTGAAATTTACAAATTGGATGGAAACCATATATAAAAACCAATCAACAAATATAATAATTAATGGAGAGAGGACTGAAATTTTACAAATCCAAAAGGGAACAAAACAGAGATGTCCGCTGTCTCCCCTAATTTTTTTGATGGTGATAGAAGGCTTGTGGAGAAGAATAAAAGAAGAGACAAAAATAAATGGAGTAAAAAATTGGAAATTTTAAAAAAATGAAATTAAGAGCATATGCAGGCGATCTCTTACTGTCACTGGGGGATTCTACAGAAGAGATAAAAACTGTGATAGTGATCTTAAAAGAATCTGAATTAATATTGGAGCTTAAAATTAATAGTGACAAAACCATAATTATTACAAAGAACATGACTAAGATGGAAGAAATGGAATTGGAACAAAAATCGGATTTTAAAATAGTCAAAAAGGTAAGATATCTAGGTATTAACATTACAAATAAAAATTCGGATCTTTTCCAAAATAATTACAAGTAGACATCGTCTGAAGTAAAAAAAGATTTAAAGAATTGGCAAAATTTAAAACTCTCCTTTTTGGGTCATATATCAGCAATAAAAATGACTATATTGCCAAAACTTATATTTTTATTTCAAATTTTTTCCCAATATTCATAATGATGTGGACCTGAAAAATTGGCAAGGCAACATTTCCAAATTCAATTGGCTAGGTAAAAAGCTGAGAGTTAAGATGAAAACCATTCAAGATCAAAAAGAATGAGGAGCCCTAAGTGTTCCAAATCTAAAATTATATTATGAAGCATGTTGCCTAACATGGATAAAAGAATGGGTTTTATTGAAGATGAAAAGCTACTGAAAATAGAAGGGGACGGAAACAGGTTCGGCTGGCATGCCTATCTATTTTATAATAAAGATACAGCTAACAAAGATCTCAACAACCATTTAATTAGGAAAACACTATTAAGAATTTGGAAAAGATATAAAAATAGATTATGTCCCAAAATTCCAATATGGATATCACCGCATGAGGCGTTATTTAGTATAGAACGCGTTCTGTCAAAAAAGTGGATCACATATGAAGACATGTTAGTGATAAAGAATAATCAGTACATTATAAAAACACAAAAGGAACTGGAAAAAGATGGGATTGAATGCCATTGGTATTTATATAAACAGATCAAAGAAAAGTATAAAATGGACATGTATCTGGAAGGAATAGAAGTAAATAAATCAACTTGGGGGGAAAATTTGCAATCAGGGAACAAAAATATGATTACAAGGTTCTACAAAACTTTATTAGAATGGGAAACAGAAGAGAATGTGATTAAAGAAGACATGAAAAAATGGGCAAAAAATGTATGACATCCAATTGAACCAAAGCAATAGGAAAAAATTTGGACAAATAGGATGAAACTTACATTAAGTCAAAATATTAGAAAAAAATAACTACAAAATGTACTTTAGATGGCATCTCTCTCCATATGAATTGTCTAAAATGTACAGGAATACAAAGACTAACTGTCTTTGTCAGTATCATAAAGTCAGTTTGTTTTATCATCTTTGGTGGGGTTGTAAAGCAGCAGAAAAACTATTGGCAGAGAATACAAAACACAATAAATGAAATTTTGAAAATAAATACCCCATTTGAGTCAGAATTTTACCTATTAGGGATGATGGAAAAAACATTGAAAGCGAAAATAGTAAAGTTCTATTGTACATATTGACAGCTGCAAGAATTGAATATGCAAAATTACGGAAGACTCTCTCTCTCTCTTTGGCTTTTCTTCGCAAACAAAGATTCAGGAAGGACTCATCCCGCGCTTTCTGCAAGCGCACTGATGACTGAAAAGGCCAATCCGAGATAAACAAGTCCGGTTGCAGAAAGCACAGCAGAAGGTCTCCTTGGGTGATGTTTCCGGGTTGTGATTCTTTCTGCATTGTCATTTCTCTTCAAGACTTGTTCAGCATAAGTTCTCAAATAAGGCTGCAGCATTGTGGATAGTGCTTCTCCATGCCTCCCAACGTGAGGCCAGGGTGGACCATTGTTGGTGATCAATTTGGCCGAGCCTGAGATGTTGTTTCAGGGAGTCCTTGTATCGCTTTTTTGGAGCAGCCCTCTTACGCTGACACATGGCAAGTTCACCTTAGAGTAGTATTTTTGGGAGGCGATGGTCCTCCATCCTAGAAACGTGCTCTGCCCAGTGCAGCTGTGTTCTCAATATCATGGTCTCAATGCTGGTGATCCCTGCTTGCTCAAGGACAGCAACATTCGTCACATAGTCAGTCCAGTGTATATTTAGAATTGTGCGTATAGAGTGCTGATGAAAGCTTTTGCGGAGTCGTAAGTGGTGGCGATAGGTGACCCATGTTTTAGACCCGTAAAGGAGAATAGACAGTACAATGGCTCTATACACACTGATTTTTCTGCTTCACCACAGGTGTTTATTACTCCAGACTCTTTGAGAAAGTCTTCCAAATGCGCTATATGCCTTTGCTAATCTGTGATCGATCTCTTTGTCAATCTTGGCATCTGAGGAGATGATGCTTCCCAGGTAGGTGAACTGCTGAACGGACTTAAGCACAGATTTGCCAACAGCAATGTGGGGATGGTGGTGTTCGTCCTGTGGTGCAGGCTGGTAAAGAACTTCTATTTTCTTAAGGTTGACTCTGCAGCTGTTGCGAAGCAGGATGTTAGGCATTGCAGAGCTGCTTCTGTGTGGGCAACAAGGGCAGCATCATCAGCGAAGACCAGCTCACGGACTAGATAGTTTAGAGTCTTAGTGTGAGCCCTCAGACAGCTTAAGTTAAACAAGCTGCCATCAGTACAGTAACGTATATAGATGCCGTCGTCTTCTTTGAGCTCTGCCGAAGCCCTTTGGAGCATCATGCTGAAGAAGATTGTAAATAAAGTTGGTGCAAGAACACAACCTTGCTTCACTCCATTAGTTATTAGAAAGGGCTCTGAAAGAGTATCGCCATATCTGACTTGACTGTGCTGGCCCTCGTGTAGCAAGATAATAATTTTAAGGAATTTGGGGGGACATCCTAGTCTTTCCAGGATCTGCCACAGACCTTTTCTACTCACAGTGTCGAAGGCTTTGATGAGGTCGACAAATGTTACATATAGACCCTTGTTCTGCTCTCTGCATTTCTCTTGCAGTTGTCTAAGGGATGGAAGACTAAGATGACTCCAACAATAGAAGATTGGATCCTAAAAACACAAGAAATGGTGGAATTAGGCACGCTGACAGCTCTACTGAAAGTGAAAACTTTGGGAAAACATTATGAAGAATGGAAGAAATTCTCAAAATTTTTAAAAGACAAATAGGGAGATTTGGCAGCAATTAAAGATTAAAAACAAAATTGGATATAACAAGCAAGAAAAGAAAAAGGGAAGAGAGAAAAATACATATATACATATCAATACTATACATATAAATATTAATTATAAATAAGTTATGATAACTGAAAATTCAATAATCAATAACAATATTAACTTTAAAGAGATCATAGGTGAGGAGTAATACAGAAAGAGAAAACCCAACAGGGAGACAAATATAGTAAAAGTAACATCGAGATTCAATGACATTAGAGGGAATGATTAAAAAGTGCAGAAATGCAGAACTGGAGTCAGAAAGGAAGTCAAAGGGGATGGGGGATATTTTAGAGTTTTTTAAAAATTGTTATGTCATAATTTAGTAGTAGCTCGGGAGTATCTAGTAAGTATATTTAAAATGTATGACTTATATAGAGAGGTTTAAGGGGAGAGGTATATTATGGGTTTTTTGTGTAGAAATATATGTTATAAGCTTAGGTTTATGTATATGTGTATATGTTCATATATATATTCTTATATGGGTATATGTTCTTATGTGTGTATATGTTCTTAGCTGTAATAATTGATAATGTGTAATAAAAATATTTTTTTAAAAAAAGTTTGCAGATGACACCAATTAGGAGGGGTAGCTAATACCCCAGAGGACAGGCTCGGAATCCAAAATGACCTCAACGGACTAGAAAGCTGGGCCAAAACTAACAAAATGAATTTCAACAAGGAGAAATGTAGAATATTACACTTGGGCAGTGTGTCTAGATCAACGGAAGTAATGGTGCCACTATTCTGCTTTGGTCAGACTGTCAGGTCGCTGGTGCTGTTTGCTATTTAGAATGCTATTCACTGTTTAGTACTTAGATATCTGGGATATGCAGTAGTTAGCATTGCTAGGCCTGTGTCTCATTATACCAATGACCTGACATGAGCAGAGGGAACTCGGGCAGGTATGTGCTGGAGAGATGGCTTGCCAGCAAGCCAAGGTCACTGGCTGCTTGGGAACTTTCAGGAGGTTTGCATAAGCATAGATAACTATAATGACCAGGTTGGGGAGGGGGAGAAACTGAAACTGGCATAATATATTAACAAAAGGTTTTGCCACCAAAGCCTCAGAACTGTCTATGCAGTGTTACCATATGCATCGATATCCTGACAACAAAGCAATCTTAATCTATGCCTGTTGTATGTGTGGGTGGGTGTTAACAGAGTTCACCACACAGACCTCACCTGGAATCTTGTGTCCAGTTCTGGGCACCACAATCCAGGAAGGATATTGAGAAGCTGGAATGTGTCCAGAGGAGGGCGACCAGGATGGTGGGAAGTCTGGAAGCTATGCCCTGTGAGGAGCGGCTTAGGGAGTTGGGTATGTTTAGTCTGGGTAAGAGAAGGTTAAGAGGGGATATGATAGCCATGTTTAAATATTTGAAGGGATGTCATACTGATTTGAAGGGATGTCATACATTAAATATTTGAAGGGATGTCATACATAAGTGTGTCTTCTGCTGCCCCAGAGACTAGGACACGGAGCAATGGGTTCAAACTACAGGAAAAGAGATTCCACCTAAACATTAGAAAGAACTTCCTGACAGTAAGAGCTGTTCAGAAGTGGAATACACTGCCGCAGAGTGTGGTAGAGTCTCCTTCTTTGGAGGTTTTTAAACAAAGACTGGATGGCCGTCTGTCAGGAGTGCTTTGATCGTGATTTCATGCACGGCAGGGGGTTGGACCGGGCAGCCCTTGTGTCTCTTCCAACTCTATGATTCTATGATTCTATGTTTATTAGTTGTGGTTAAAAGAGAAGTTAAGGAAAATAAAGAAGTTATTCAAATTTTGAAAAAAAAGAAAAGAAAATATAGAATTGAATCCAGATATGGAAAAACTGCATGGCCAACTGGCTCTGGCGGAACAGAAAATAGTGACACAATAGAGTGGCACTATTCCTTCCTTCCATCTAGACACTATACTCCTATTAATGCAGCCTAGAACTGCATTGGCTTTTTTAGCTGCTGCATCACACTGCTCATCCATGTTCAGCTTGTGGTCCACTAAGACTCCTAGATCCCGTTTGCATGTACTGCTATCAAGCCATCCTACATCTGTGCTTTTCATTTTTACTGCCCAAGTGTAGTGTCCTACATTTCTCCTTGTTGAAATTCATTTTGTTAGTTTTGGCCCAGCTTTCTAATCTGTTGAGGTCATTTTGAATTCTGATCCTGCCCTCTGGGGTATTAGCTACCCCTCCGAATTTGGTGTCATCTGCAAACTTGATAAACATACCCTCTGTTCCTTCATCCAAGTCATTGATAAAGATGTTGTATAGCAGTGGGCCCAGGACAGAACCTTGTGGCACCCCACTAGTGGTCACTTCTCTCCAGGATGAAGAGGAGCCATTAGTGACTACCCTTTGTGTTCAGTCAGTCAACCAATTACAAATCCACCTAAAAGTCACTTTCTCTAGCCCACATGTTACTAACATTTTTGCAACAATATCAAGGGGGGATTTGTCAAAGGCATTACTGAAATCAAGATGCACTACACCACGGGATTCCCTTCATCTACCAAGTTTGTAACTCTACCCCCAAAAAAAAGATAAGATTTATCTGGCATGACTTGTTTTTTAGAAACCCATGTTGACTTTTAGTGATCACGGCATTCCTTTCTAAGTGCTTACAGACTGACTGTTTAATGATCTGCTCTAGAATCTTTCTTAGTATTGATGTCAGGTTGACTGGGCGGCAATTATTTGGGTCTTCTCTTTTCCCCTTTTTTATAGATGGAGACAACATTTGCCCTCTTCCAGTCTGCTGGGACCTCTCCTATTCTCTAGGAATTCTCAAAAATTATTGACAGTGGTTCTGAGATTACCGTAGATTCCTGCATATAAGACTGCTTTTTAACACTTGAAAATCTCCTTAAAAGTGGGGGGGTCCTCTTATATGCCCAGCAGATCTTTTCTCCTGCTGTGAGAATGACTGCCTTGTCTTTGAAGTGGTAAATTCCCTGAGCAGTTTCCCCAGCAGATCCTTTCCCCTGCTGTGAGAATGACTGCTTTGCCTTTGAGGTGTTAATTTAAGGATTGTATTTTGGTAAACTTGCCAGGAAGATTTCCATTTGCATAGTTTTGGGGATTTCCTCTCCAGGAGTTTGCAAGTCTGCCAATGTGGCTCTAAAATCATTAATGTGCTCATTCAAAAATTTGGGATTTGATAGCTTCATATTAACCAACTTCATTATTAATGAAACCTTCCTTTCCAAAGATTGAACACCACAGAGATTGTTCAAACTATCCCATGCTTTTTTAGCTGTTCACAGTCCTTTAATTTCACAGACTATTCCATCATCTACAGCCACTGAGCTGGATGGCTGGTAGGGGGCAGACATTCCAGCCGGGTGGCTGGCTGGATGGGGGGCAAAGTCTATATTTTAATTTAAAAATTGGGGGGTCGTCTTATGCGTCCAGTTGTCTTATATGCCAGAATATACGGTACTTCTGCCAGTTCTTTTAGTACCCTTGAATGTAGTTCATCTAGCTCTACAGACTTGAATTCATTTATACTGGCCAGGTATTCCTAAAGTACCTCTTTACCTATTCTGTGCTGTATTTCCCCTACTGCATCATATGCTCCATTTTCTCAAGGTTGAGTACTGCTTCCCCTTTGGGAGACGACTGAAGCAAAGAAGGTGTTAAGTTGTTCTGCCTTTTCTCTTTCCCCTGTTAGTATCTCATTAGATTCTCCACACAGCAGCCCTACCATTTCCTTACTCTTCTTTTCCTATGGACACAAGCAAAAAAAAGAAAAGAAAAGAAAAGAAAGAAAGAAGAAGACTTAGATGACTTAGATGACTTAGATGACTTAGATGAGGGAATTAGGGGCATACTTATCAAATTTGCAGATGACACCAAATTGGGAGGAGTAGCTAATACCCTAGAGGACAGGATCAAAATTCAGAATGACCTGGATAGACTGGAGAGCTGGGCCAAAGCTAACAAAATGAAATTCAATACGGAGAAATGTAAAGTACTGCATTTAGGGCGGAAAAATGAAATGCATAAATATAGGATGGGAGAGACCTGGCTGAATGAGACTACGTGCGAAAGGGATCTAGGAGTCCTAGTAGACCACAAGTTGAACATGAGCCAACAGTGCGATGCGGCAGCTAAAAAGGCCAATGCAATTTTGGGCTGTATCAATAGAAGTATAGTGTCTAGATCAAGGGAAGTAATAGTGCCACTCTATTCTGCCTTGGTCAGACCTCACTTAGAATACTGTGTCCAGTTCTGGGCACCACAATTCAGAAAGGATATTGACAAATTGGAGCGTGTCCAGAGAAGGGCAACTAAAATGGTGAAAGGTCTGGAAACAATGCCTTATGAGGAGAGACTTAGGGAGCTGGGTATGTTTAGCCTGGAAAAAAGACGGTTTAGAGGCGATATGATAGCCCTGTTTAAGTATTTGAAGGGATGTCACGCTGAGGATGGAGCAGGCTTGTTTTCTGCTGCTCCAGAGACTGGAACACGGAGCAATGGGTGCAAGCTCCAGGAACAGAGATTCCACCTCAACATTAGGAGGAACTTTTTGACAGTAAGAGCTGTTCGGCAGTGGAACGCACTCCCTCGGAGCGTGGTGGGGTCTCCTTCCTTGGAGGTCTTTAAACAGAGGCTGGATGGCCATCTGTCGGGGATGCTTTGATTGTGATTTCCTGCGTGGCAGGGGGGTTGGACTGGATGGCCCTCGTGGTCTCTTCCAACTCTGCAATTCTATGATTCTAAGAAGCCTTTTAAAATTGTTTTTAACCTTCTACATGTCCTTTTTAAGTTTTAGCTCAATTGAGAGTTCTTTCTACATCCATCCTGATTTCTTTAGACACCTCCCATATTTCCTTCTCATCGGAATTGTTTGAAGTTGTCTCTTCAATGTCTCACTTTTAAGAAACTCCCATCCATCATGAACTCCCTTCTCTTTTAGTATTCCTGACCATGGGATCACTTTCAGTAATTCCCTAAGTTTTCTGAAACCAACTTTCTTCATGTAGAATGCATGTCTGATTACGCCGGGCTTCCCCTTTCCTCTGTATAACAAACTCCAGGAGAATATGATCACTCCCCCCTAAGGATCCTGCCACTTCCACCCCATTAACCAGATCATCTCTGTTGGTTAGGTTCAGATCTAAAATAGCTGATCCCCTTGTTGCCTCTTCCACCTTCTGGACAACAAAATTGTCTGCAAGGTAAGTGAGGAATTTGTTGGACCTTAAATTTTTGGTAGTTGGACTTCCAACAAACATCAGGATAGTTGAAATCCCCCATTACTACTACATCTCTTATTTCTGAATATGCAGTCCTAAGTTCCTGGAATGCATCATCCAAGTCCTCAGTTTGGCTTGGAGGTCTGTAGTAGACACCCACAATGACATTCCTGCTGTTTTTCTCCCCCTTGATTTTTACCCAGATGTTCTCAACCTGGCTTCCAGGATTTAAGTCATGGATCTTGTTCACAGGGGTACACATCCTTAACGTTAAATGCTACTCTACCTCCCTTCCTGTTTGGTCTATTTCTCTGAAATAGGTTATACTCCTCTATTACTACATTCCAATCATGAGACTCATCCCACCAGGTTTCAGTGATGCCTATTATATTTTCTACGAGTTCTAGTTCATCCTGAACTAGAATGAACTAGAACTCGTTCATTCTAGTTCTAGTTCATCCTGTTTATTTCCCATGCTCTGTGCATTAGTATAGAGACATCTACAACTATGGGCCATTCCCCCTATCTATCTTTTAAAGGTTTTATTCCTCCCACTTTTGGGTTCTTGTACTATTTGCCTTGTTGCCTGTATAACATATAGCTATTATCTCAAGCACTCCTGCCCTCAAGAATATGGTCTCCCTCCCCCACACTACTCAGTTTAAAGCCCTCCTGATAAGATCTTTCAGTGTCTTAGCAAAAACATTCCTGCCAAATGCTGTGAATTGCAACCCATCCCTTCCCAGAGATCCCCCTCCCTGAAACCACACCCCATGGTCCTGGAAGCCAACCTGTTTCCGGCAGCACCATCTGCGCAGCCTGTTGTTCACCACAACTATCTTTTTCTCCCTACCTGGGCCATGCCCTTCCGCTGGAAGGACAGACAAAATGACTACCTGTGCATCCAAGTCCTTCAGCTTCCTACCCAGAACCTCATAATCCCTTTTGATATTCTGAAGGCTATGCCTTGCAGTATCATTGGCTCCCACATGGACCAAAAGGAAGGGATAATGGTCAGTAGGCTTGACAAGTCTTGTCAGCCTCTCCCCTACATCACAGATTTTTGCCTCTGGGAGACATCACACCTCTTGAGACATCTTATCAGGCCCACAAACTACTGATTCTGTACCCCTCATCAGGGAGTCCCCTACCACCACCACACACCTCCTTTGAGGATTGGCAGAGGTCAATCCATGTGCTAAACCTTCCAATGTCTCATACATATTCTCTAAGGACTGGCTCTGCTGCTCTCTTTCCCATTCCTTATCATCTCTGGTAAGGGATAGAGCTTCAACACAATTCTGTAGTGCCAAACTCATAGCATGACCCCTCCTCCTTCTACTTCTACATGTTATATTCTTCCAAATATCTACCTCCTCCGTATTGGATCTAACCTTCTCCATTAACACATCCCCTGTGTATTCCACAATGAGCACTGTCTGCTCTGTCTAAGAAAACCTCCTGCTCCCCAATATGCTATAGAGTGGTTAATCTGGCCTCAAGTTGCTGGATCTTCTCTTTCAACAACAGAACCAACTTGCACTTACTGCAGGTGTAGCTCTGCATATCCTCAGGCAAGAAGACGAACATACCAGAGCTCTTGCAGGTGACTGCAGCAGCTCCCTCACTGTCCATATTGAGTACTCTGAAGTAGACACTAAAACAGAACTCTGAACCTCCCCCTCAAACATCCTCACTAAACACGCACTCCAAACACCCCTGTTGGCCTTATCTATATGCCTTGTCCCTGTATGCCAAGCTCCAGGGACTGAGGCTGCAGCTATATAGAGTGGTAGTGGCTGCTAGCTCCTCTCTCTGTCTCTGACCTATTTCCTCTCTCTGCAGCCTCTGACTCACTTCCTCTCAGCAGAACCCCCCCCCCCGAGACCAGGTGCTCATAGAGGATCTGGTCCTACACAGACACAGCTCTCACAACCAACAAGGTCACCACCACACAATGAAACACTAATGAACCCCCCCAGCAAGCCTCCTCCCAATCTCAGACAAATATTATTATTATTATTATTATCATCATCATCATCATCATCATCATGCCTTTCCCAGCAGGATGGGGCAGCATAATGGGCACTCAAATGCTAATGGGCACTCAAGCACACTTCTCTGAGCAGCTCATCAAAGAAAATGCTCATGAGTCTCCCCAGGCAAGCTTACCCTCAGCTCACAAAATCCTAGACCCCACACCCACACCAGCATTAGCCCAAAAAACTCTCCAAACAAACTCTCTGGGGCTGGAGAAGTATAATTCAACAGCCACAAGCTCAACCTATGCTGTCTCTTCCACTACATCTGTTGGCCTAGCCTGTTTGCCTTGTTCCTGTATGCAAGCTCCAAGGACTGGGGCTTCAGCTATATAGAAAAGTAGTGGCTGCTAGCTCCTCCCTCATGTGTGTCAATTTACTCCCCAGGGTAAAATAAAACTGTGAATGGATAGTTGGATGTAAGTTGTCTCTTAGGTACATGCAGACAGATGAATGCAAGAAGTCTGACATTTCATGCCACACAGGCAGGAGTGGGAGGGTAACTATGTAACTGTATAATTTTGTGTTATGTTACATTTAGGATTTGGGAGCCCCAGTTCCACATCCCAATTAGGCCATGAAGCTCATTGGAATACCTTGAGCCAGGCATTGTCTCTCAACCTAAATTGCCTCACAGGGTTGTTACAAGGATATCACCATTGTATTATAATGCAGGGCTGGGAATCCTTCAGAGCTGCAGCTTCCGATAGCCCTAGGCAGTGTAGTGAATGAGGAGGAGGAACACAGGGAGCTGGAGGGCTGGGTGATTCTTGCTCCTTTTATAAAGGTTGCGGGAGGAACCCATTTAAGTCACTTTGAGCTTCTTACAGGAAGGTCAAAAACTTAAACTGTGAGACAGTGTGGTGTAGTAAGAGACAGTGTGGTGTAGTGGTTAGACTGCTGGACTTGAGAGATCCAGGTTTAAATCTCCACTGTGGGATGGAACTCACTGGATGACACTGGCTCAGTGAATCTTTCAAAGCCTGACCCATCTCACAAGGTTGTTGTGAGGATAATAAAATGGGGGGTGCGCAGAAAGCCAGGCGCATTGGCTTCAACTCACTGAAGGTAGGATATAGATATCCCTAATTTTAAAAGGATAAATAAAAGCAGAAGTATGAAGTCCTCAGTTCTCACACCTAATATTTCACAGGACAATGCTTTAAAGCACATGTTTATCATCAAGAGGGCTAGAAACTTGCATTTGAAGCATGGCAATTAGACACTGTTCTATAACATGAAATATAACATGGAATAAATAATAAATCACTGTCAATTTGGACACTCTTCTTGTTTTTCCTGAATTCTAGCCCACAAGCTCAGAAACCAAATAAATGCAGAATATTGTTGAACTCAAGCTGTTTGTAGAATTAGGAAATTTTCAGACAGCCTCTTGCCATGCAAGCAGCCTCTGGAACAGTAACGAGGCTGCTGCATGGCAAGGAGTCCATTTTGGATGATGCCGTTTCTCTCTTGGCATCATCCGTGACTGTTGTGGCTAGCATTGGAGCCGGCCGCACTGTTTTTCACTCACAGAAGTTGTCCATGAGTAAAAAACAGTGCGGCTGCCTCCAATGCTAGCCGCAACAGTCACGGACGATGCCGAGAGAGAAATGGCGTCATCCAAAATGGACCCCTTGCCGCGCAGCAGCCTCGTTACTGCTCCAGAGGCTGCTTGCGCGGCAAGAGGCATCTGAAAATCTCCTTAGTGTTTTTCTTGGTGATTCTAGGCCATCCTAGATCAAGCTCCCCTGGCTACACAGTACTTGAGATGCCAAAGAAGAAAAAGCAGAGCTGTAAATAAAGAACGTCTTTACTGGAACTGCGTAGCATGTCCAAAAACTCTTAATTTGAGAAACATTAGTAAATGTGTGGCAGAGAACCTTGTCCCCTCATCCCTGCCAAAATCATAACTATGTAAATTATTACAGTAGGATATCCCAATGGTCTGACAGCCAAGACACTCCTCCCCAACCCTGAATATAGTATGTGCAAAGAGGCAGTTTTTCAGTTGGACGAAGCAAGAGCTACAGAGCAATGGTGGTGTGGCTTCCATGTCAGTGGGCCAGTCAACCAAGGTTTGAGTTTGAATTTAAAAGGTGCTCTTCCCAAGTAGGAATAGTAGGGAGGGGACTCACCTGTTCACTAACATGGAAGTGACCAGCTGGCAGAGGCAGACTATTCTGAGTTTCCTGAAAGAAAGAGAGCTGCACACATGTGTTCCTGTATTTAACCACTAGCACTACCTCAAGGAAGGAAAGGTGAGACAAGGATGAACACGAGAAAGGGCTGGCTAACAGATTGAGGTGATGCATATGTTGCCTTTGCTGGCCTCCTAGCCCCCTAAGAGTTCTTGTCCAATTGCTCCAAGAGCACCATCAATAGCCAAGCCTTGCCCAGGACAAGGGGAGGGTCATTTTTCTGCCAACATCACTGGAAACAATTGGATATTCTAAATTCATCCAGTGAAGCAACATGAGACAAGCATCTCCTAACTTCCACCAGAGGACTGCCAGCAGGACTGGTGCCACCAGTGTAGGCAGAGGGACAGCCTCTCCCTCCTGCCCCATGCTGCCATACCTCCTGAGCCCCTCATGCAAAGCTTGGAAAGTTTTTTTTTTTTTTAATGTTTAGTTACAACTATAATTGCAAGAGTGGTCTCCATCAAGAGTAGTTTGTCAACATTATGGTTACAGTTTTAAAGGCAATTCTTTGCTGCTCTGTTTCTTTAAAGTAGCTAATCCCACTAAACCAAAAAGCTAGCAGGATAATCTTGGGCCAGTCACTCTCTTTGTTACAATGGCCTACACCCCTTCCCTATAATATCTCATAATTGACAATATTAAGATGTTTCATAGGCTCTAGTAGACCAGGGTAGACCAAAAGGTGAGCTCAAATGGAGGTCACAAGGACCTAGGAAGGTATCCTGGAAAAATACTGGCAGACATACCTAAGACAGGATTAAGCGAAACCCCTAGTAAACAACATCATAAAGGAGGTATTTGTTAATCCCCTCTTGGGTCCCTTTGGCTATGAGTTGGCTATGGCATCATCAACAAGCAAGTGACCAAAACAACTCCTACTCCCAGAAAATATCCCTCAGGATTCCTTCCTGTCCTTCAATACAAGGTTGTCATAAACCCATCAATTCCTATCTCCCAGCCATTAATAGCAATCAGCAGAGTTTTGGTTTCCTTTGGTTAAATGGTGGGAAACCCACCTACACTTTGTACCCTTCAGTACACAAAATACAGTATAAATAATAGTCCCAAACAATAGCAAGGTGTATCACTGTGGATGACACCCTGCCACTCTCTCTGCCAGCACGCCCCAGGATCGGATTCCAGTGCCACCTTCAGACTTCAATCTGAGTTCTTCTCTTCTCTTTAAGTCTGGTAACTATTGCCCTATATCCCAAATCTATTCCCATAAACAACTTTTGTGCCTTAAACTCTTACTTTGCTTTGTGTGGGTCTTCGGAGTGTGTGTTCCATGTGTGAGTGCTTTTGAGTTTTTTCCCCATAAAAAACATTTATTTTACTTTAACCTGGAGTTCTCTGCAGTGAGTGAAAATATCCTGAAGTTACCAGCCTCTCAGAGCATTTCATTTGCGCTATAATAATTTCTCCAACTAATATTAGACCATGGGTGGGCTCCACATGAATCCCCCACCTCTTCAGGTAACACTCTCAGCCTATAGTGTTGTGAGGATAAAAATCATAGAATCATAGACCACAAGGGCCATCCAGTCCAACCCCATTCTGCCATGCAGGAATATACAATCAAATCATTCCCAACAGATGGCCATCCAGCCTCTGTTAAAAACTTCCAAAGAAGGAGACTCCACCACACTCCCAGGCAGTGTATTCCACTGCCAAACAGCTCTTACAGTCAAGAAGTTCTTCCTAATGTTTAGAAGGAATCTCTTTTCCTGTAGCTTGAGTCCATTGCTCCGTGTCCTAGTCTCTGGAGCTGCAGAAAACAAGCTTGCTCCATCCTCAGTATGACATCCCTTCAAATATTTCTAAACATGGCTATCATGTCACCTCTTAACTTTCTCTTCTCCAGGCTAAACATACCCAGTTCCCTAAGCTGCTACTCATAGGGCATGGCTTCCAGACCTCCCACCATTTTGGTCGCCCTCCTCTGGACACGTTCCAGCTTTTCCATATCCTTCCTGAATTGTGGTGCCCAGAATTGGACACAGTATTCCAGGTGAGGTCTGACTAAAGCAGAATAGAGTGGCACTATTACTTCCTTCCATCTAGACACTATACTCCTATTAATGCAGCCTACAGTCACATTGGCTTTTTTAGCTACTGCATCACACTGTTCATCCATGTTCAGCTTGTGGTCCACTAAGATTCCTAGACCCCTTTCCCATGTACTGCCATCAAGCCAGGTGTCACCCATCCTGTATCTGTGCATTAATTTTTACTGCCCAAGTGTAGTATCCTACATTTCTCCCTGTAGAAATTCATTTTGTTAGTTTTGGCCCAGCTTTCTAATCTGTTGAGGTCATTTTGAAATCTGATCCTGTCCTCTGGGGTATTAGCTACCCCTCCTAATTTGGTGTCATCTGGAAATTTGATAAGCATACCCTCTATTCCTGACAGTAAGAGCTGTTCAGAAGTGGAATACACTGCCGCAGAGTGTGGTAGAGTCTCCTTCTTTGGAGGTTTTTAAACAAAGACTGGATGGCCGTCTGTCAGGAGTGCTTTGATCGTGATTTCATGCACAGCAGGGGGTTGGACCGGGCAGCCCTTGTGTCTCTTCCAACTCTATGATTCTATGATTCTATGTTTATTAGTTGTGGTTAAAAGAGAAGTTAAGGAAAATAAAGAAGTTATTCAAATTTTGAAAAAAAAGAAAAGAAAATATAGAATTGAATCCAGATATGGAAAAACTGCATGGCCAACTGGCTCTGGCGGAACAGAAAATAGTGACACAATAGAGTGGCACTATTCCTTCCTTCCATCTAGACACTATACTCCTATTAATGCAGCCTAGAACTGCATTGGCTTTTTTAGCTGCTGCATCACACTGCTCATCCATGTTCAGCTTGTGGTCCACTAAGACTCCTAGATCCCTTTTGCATGTACTCCTATCAAGCCGTCCTACATCTGTGCTTTTCATTTTTCCGCCCTAAGAGTAGTACCTTACATTTCTCTGTATTGAATTTCATTTTGTTAGCTTTGGCCCAGCTCTCCAGTCTATCTAGGTCATTCTGAATTCTGATCCTGTCCTCTAGGGTACTAGCTACTCCTCCTAATTTAGTGTCACCTGCAAATTTGATAAGTATGCCCCTAATTCCCTCATCCAAGTCACTGATAAAGATGTTGAATAGCACTGGATCCAGGACAGACCCCTGTGGCACCCCACTGGTCACTTCTCTCCAGGATGAAGAGGAGCCATCAGTGTGTAGGGGAAGATCATATTCACCTCTGTGAGTGATTCAGAGGAGGTGGGGTATAAATGCAACAAAAACCAAAACATGGGTTTTGCAAATGTTGCTGGACTCCTGCTTCCATCAGCACTAAATAACATGGCCAATGGTCAGGGATTATGGGAATTGTAATCCAACTAGATGAACTCGATAGCCCTTGGGCTCATTTCTGGATGACCTCAAGGCTGGGCAACACCTGTAATTCTTGAAAAGTGAGTCTGGAGTGCTGGAGCGCAATGAGTTCTTATAAGCCATTTCAGCAAATGGTAACAATTCTGCCTGATTGTCCTGTTGGCAATTAACATAACATCTCAAGTACTGTTCCAAAATTCCATGAATTCATTCTGATTTCACATCCAACTCCGGATGATGAGAGGTGCTTATCCCCTGTTCTGTTCCCAATAACTTCAAAAATGCTTTCCAGAATTGGGAGCTGAATTGGCTGCCCCAATCAGAAATGATTTTACTGGGCACCCCATGTAACGTATATACATGCTGAATAAACAATTTTGCCAACAGCTGAGTAGTAGGCAATGTTTTGTATGCCACAAAATGTGCTTGCTTGG
Organism: Gambelia wislizenii; assembly: GCA_030847615.1. Lineage (NCBI taxonomy): Eukaryota > Metazoa > Chordata > Lepidosauria > Squamata > Crotaphytidae > Gambelia > Gambelia wislizenii. The sequence continues at coordinate 10,840,252 of JAUMIR010000013.1, read as the reverse complement.
AAAACAGGTCTACCACCACCCAGATCACTGATTTCCCATAGCTCGAGGGGAGATCTCTATGAAATCCATGCTAATGTGGTCCCATGGTCTGGTGGAGGTTGGCAACAGCTGTAACAACTCCAGCAGCTTCCCTCCTTGTGATTTAGAAGTAGCACAGAGAAGACATCCCTGCATGTAGTCTGCTGTATCTTTTCTAAGACCCAGCCACCAGTATTGTTTCATCACCAAATGCAGCATTTTCACAAACCCAAAATGCCCAGCAGACTTTACACCATGACATTGTTTCAACATCTCACCTCTCAATGTTTTAGGTACATAAGTTTTTCCCCTTTGCACTAAATGTCATCTTTGCAATCAAGTTCACTTTTATGAGTTTGCAGCCAGTCATATGAGTTACAGTCTTCTTTCAACACCTGTTGAATGGATGGCTTCACCCTTGAATCCGCCTGTTTACTTGTATCTAGCTATGGGTGACCACTGCCAGCCCCAACTGCTTGGGAGCAAAAACTGTGCCCATGGTTTTGACCCTTTGAAGGTTGTACTGTGGAAACCGCAACAAAGCATTTGCCGGGGGGAAAAATCCCCAGGCAAAAACTTAAGTTGGAAATTGGACTTAAGAATTTAGCCCACTGGACCTGTTTGGGGCTTTGTTTCCTGGAGGTTTATAACACTTCCAGATTCTTATGATCTGTCTAAACCTAAAACAGGTGGGAGGTGCCTTCTAAAAAATTGCCACCAAGTCTCTAACACCTTTTTGATGGCAGCAGCTTTTCTCCCAAATAGCCCAAGCCCTTTCAGTGTCAGAGCATTTCATTGACAGATAACACCATCACAAGCATCTGCTTGAATCACAAAAGGCTTGTTTGCCTCAGGGTGTTTTAATACTGGTTCAGAGCTGGAAAGCCTTTTGAGGTGATCAAACACTTTTTGACGTTTCTCATCCCACCCGATTTTGCTGTGGGGTTTGGGTTTCACTTGCTCCCCAAGAGCTTGTTTCTTATAGGATTTTTTTCTTGGTTTACAGCAAATTAGTGAGGGGCAAAACTGCCTGTGGGAACCCAAGAATGAAATCTCAGTAATAATTTGCAAAACACAATAAAATTTGAAGTTGTTTTGTGGGGGGGGTCTTCCAATTTGATCACCCCTTCCACCTTACTAGGATCCATCTCAATACCCTGGAAATTCGGTACCCCAAGTAATCTAACTTCTGACGATGGAACTCACACTTTAACAGTTTGACATACAAGTGACACCTCCAGCAGTTTAGACAAAACCCTTTTTATCAGTTTTACATAGGACTCATGATCCTGTGAACAGATCAGTACATCATCCAGATACACCAACACCCCCTTTAATGTAGCACTTCATTTATAAAATTCATAAAAATGCCAGGGGTGCCCGCTAAGCCAAAAGGCTTCACAAGATACTGAAAGGACCCCAAAGGGCAGTTAAATCCTGGTTTGTATTCATCTTTCCTTGATCCTTACTCTAAAGTAAGCATGTCTCAGATGCAGCTTGGTGAAAACCTTGTTGGTCCCCAGCTGGTTAACCAGGTTTTTGATCAGTGAGATGGGGTATTTGTTGCTCATGTGGATGGCATTTAACCCTTGATAGTCTGTCACCAACCTCAACCCTCCATCCTTTTCTCTGAAAAACATGGGGTGGGGGAATCCGGGAGGTAGCTGGCTGGATAAACCCTCGTGCTAAGCTTTTGTCTATGAACTCGCACAGCACCCCCATCTCTTTGGGCATCATAGCATACAACTTAGGTTTGGTAAATGTTGCTCTCAGTGTAAACTCTATAGCACAGTCTGTCAGGTGGTGAGGAGTCAACAAATCACATTCTTTTTCCAATAACATTTCTCGGAGGTCTCAGTACTCCAGTAATACCTTTATCAGCACCTCTTTGGCTACATTAGCATCCACCTCAGTCACCCTGTCCTTTTCCACTATGCTTGCAGCCACTGTGAGTGGCAGAGAATCTAGTTTTTCCCCTGATGGGAAGAGCTCGCTCTGGCAGCACCCCCTCCTTGATGTGTGTGGCACAGTTTGGGGAAAGGAAAGTCAGTGTCCCTGGTCCAACTGACTGCTGGATCATGGAACCGCAGCCAGTTTAGTCCCAACACTACTGGATACTCTGGTGGGTGCCAAAATGAATTTGGGGGCTGCCAGTGCCCTTTCATTCCCAGGAAAAACCAGGAGGTCTGATGGCACACCAACCTTCCCTACATGTCACTGTTTTTCAGTAGGACAAAGCTGATGGGTTCTGGCAGCTCCTCATGCTGCAATCCTAACCCTGTGGTTACCCCTGGATTCATTAAGCACCTAGTGCATCCTGAATCCAACAGAGTGGCCAAATCCAGCCCCCCCCCCATTGAGGTTTCTCATTTTGACTGGTACAAACAATGGCTTCACACTGCCACTCACCACATTTTCCAGGTGCCTGCCGTCCTTTGCCTGCTCCTCAGTGCTGTTCAGGGCAGGCTCTCCTCATTTCCCTCTGGCTCACTCTCAGTGGCAGCATCTCCCGAAGAAGCCAATTCCCACCCCAACAGCTCTACAGCCAATGCTAGTTGCTTCACCTTGCCTTTTCATAGAATCACAGAATCATAGAGTTGGAAGAGACCACAAGGGCCATCCAGTCCAACCCCATTCTGCCATGCAGGAATACACAATCAAAATATTCCCGACAGATGGCCATCCAGACTCTGTTTAAAAACCTCCAAAGAAGGAGACTCCGCCACACTACGAGGCAGTGTATTCCACTTCGAACAACTCTTACTGTCAGGAAGTTCTTCCTAATGTTTAGGTGGAATCTCTTTTCCTGTAGTTTCAACCCACTGCTCCATGTCCTAGTCTCTGGAGCAACAGAAAACAAGCCTGCTCCATCCTCAGTATGACATCCCTTCAAATATTTAAACATGGCTATTATGTCCCCTCTCAACCGTCTCTTCTCCAGACTAAACATGCCCAGCTCCTTGGTCTTCTTCAGATGTCCTGATGCTCCATCTCTGACTGGTCAAGGTGAAGCCTTTTCCTCTGGGCAGGATGCCATGAAGTGCCCTCAGTCCCCACATCACAGACACAGCCCTTCTCTCTGCTGTTGCTTGCACTCCGACAACTCCCACTGCTTGTCCAGAAAGCAACTAGGTACCAGCAAAGTATAAACAGCACTAGTCTGGGAAGGGAACCAACTGTTAATTAGGTTCCAGGAATGCAAACACAGTCAAAGATTTAGTCCAATAACACAGTCCAAAAGGATCGGAGGCTTACGGCAATCAGCAGCGTGGTCCAAAATAGTCTCTGAGTCAACAGGAGCAGGCAGCAGAGTAGTCAGGCACAATCCAAGCTCTAAGCACGAGTCAGGGTAACAGAAGTCAAGATAACCAGAATCCAGGCACCGAAGTCAGCAGGAAGCTTTCACCAGGAAGATCAGTTGATCTCTGAGAAAGCCTCCATTGCCTCTCCCAGCATATATAAAGCAATTAAGGCTTTGTCAGGTGTTTCTTAATGAGCAGGTTTTTTCTCATAAATTCTCAGAGACCTCCTTTGAGCCTTCTTTTGAGCTCGCTGCTGGGTATACAATGGTGGAGGTAAGTCCCTCTCTTCTTCTTCATCCTTATCTGAATGGGCAGGACTCTCTGCTGGGACTGATGCCAACCCACCCAGACCAGGCTCTTCCTCTGCTCGAGCCTCTAGGTTGGCAGGGTTCCCTGCTGGCACAGGTGTAGATAAACCTGTGCCAGGGTCCCTAGGGCCATTCCCTGCCATGTCCTCTTCCTCCTCTGACTCTATAGCCTCATCAGGCTCACAGGGCATGACACTTCTGCATGTCTGGGCCCTTGTCCTTCCCACCAGTCTTCTGGAGTGCCAACTTATTTGCAGGTGCCCAACTCTACTTAGCTAGCTGCACCTTACAGCGCTGCACCTCTATGTTGCCAACCAGTACAATCCACTCCCTCAGCTTACAAGGGTCACTGTGCATCAGAGTCCATTCCAATATCTCAGGTCCAAGACCACACTGGAACTGATGAATCTTCATCTCCTCCATTATTAGTAGTAGTAGTCATCATCATCATCTTTTATATCTATAGTGTCATTGGTGCGCATCGTGCTTTACAAGAAAAAGAACAACAAAACAGTTCCTTGACCTAAAGCTTACAATCTAAGTCCAGCTTGCATGGCCAGACTGTAAAACACACTTTCATAGTCCCCAACAGTCCTAGGGGTCAGTTACTTGGCCATTTTTAACATGGAATATGCCAGCTTACGTCCATTTCGAGTCAGAACCGAGCAGTTTACATAATTTTGGCCGTTCTAATAAATCCCGATAAAGTAGCGATCTTGCAGTTCACATGGGGGCGTGGCCTCCATGACTGACAGTCACAGAGGCCTATCTCTAGTGTGGGGTGGAAAAGGCGGCAGCAGCAGAGAGGTTCAGGGGGGCCTTCAGTCGTTAAACGGGGAATGGGGGGCTCAGGGAGGAAGAAGTTTAAGCGGCGGACAGGCAGGCAATGGGACTCATAGGCCTGCCTGTCCGCTGCGGCAGCCTCTTCTTCCATGCACCCCCCTCTCTTCCCCATGCACCTGCCGGCTGCTGGGGCAAACGGGGAAGGGGGGCACAAGGAGGAAGAGGCTTCAGTGGCAGACAGACAGGCAATGGGACTCGTAGGCAGGAAGGAAGAGGCTGCAGCGGTGCCCGTGCTAGCCCTCGGCAGCTTGTACTGCCCTGCACATGTCCCAGATCTCTCTACCGCTGCGCAGGGCACTACGGGCTGCCGAGGGCCGGTGCAGTGCAGGGCAGAACGTCAGTGGCAGAGAGGTCCGGGACATGCACAAGCCAGTACAGTCTGCCGAGGGCAAGGGCAGATGCAGGGCGGTAGAGGCTGCTGCAGCTGAGGGCTCGGCTGCCCATCAGTCAGTCACAGAGGCTGAACCAGCCAGGCAGCAGCAGGAAAAGTTGGGCTGCTCTGGTGATCAGGGACGGGAAGAGTGCTGGAGCCAGTCTCTCATTCAAAAAATGGCAGATCCTGCATCCCTTGCAAGCCCACCCCCTTTGAGGTCAGATCAATGACAACTCAGCTCTGCTGTGAGCCCCTATTTTGAAAAGGTTGCATGTAGATCACACAGCCAATGCTGCACAACCTTCTAAAAACTATTTTTAAAGGCAGGAAAAATAGCAAAAGCTATAACCGTGCGACTTATTGGTTTTTTGGCCCCCTCCTTTTGAATACGACGACTTTGACACAAAAGTAGTGTGATCTATTAGGTATCTGGGCAAATTCTTATCGCCTTTTTTTTTCCCCTGTAAACAGCCCTCTAGACCCTTGGAAAATTGTCAGCAAACCACTGCAGGCCTTCTTGCACCGGAACAGGTCTTCAAACTACCCATGGAGATGCCCCATGAAGGCCTGGAGGTCTCCCAGCTCAGCAGCCCTCATTTTGTGAAAGCATCCATTTGGTGGCTTCACCTTTCAGGTGGTCTGTGATGCACCTAACTGCTGCAGTTTTGTTGTGTAAATTGGTACCCACTCTGTGAGGAACCCTCTCACTTGAGTAAAAAAATATGGCAGCATCTCTGCGTCCCCGTCAAAGCTCACCTCCAGCTTCCTCTCTCCCACATACCTCTGTGGGATTTACACACACACACACCCCACAGGTGTGGCTGCACCTGTGGCCTCAACAGTCCAGGTGGCTCTGCCTGCCTGCTTGCAGAAGCCCACACCCTCTCCGGAGTTTCTCCTTGCACCTCTGATTCCATTGCCCTTTCAAACGCCAGCTGATGAAAGTTAGCTCACATATCTTCCAACTTGAGTTTCAGCTGATGGTTCTCTTCCTCCAAACCTCGCGCCATCATCATAGGTTCTGGAGTCCCAATATCATCTAGTTCCACTGTCACTTCAAGTCACACATACAGCATCTCAACCCACCAAACCGAACATTGCCTGGGGGGGTTGCAGTCTTATGTGGGACTGCTCCCGGGGGGAACTCCACCTCCAGTTGCCCCCCATACGAGTTACTGGGTCAGAGGATCCCCAAGCCCTTCTTATCTCCAACTCCACCTCCATTATTCCTCTGTTCTCTAGGCATGTCTGCCTTGGGTAACTGGTACTACACAGGGATTCTGAGCAAACTATCAGGTACCTGCATTCTGAGGCGCAGTGACCAGCAGTTTCAGAGTTAAAGAGAAAACTTTATTGGCCCAGTAATCTGGAAAGCATAACATGCCAAGTTGTTGCTCAGAATGGAGATTCAGAGGACAGAGAGTATACTAAAAGAATTTGGCAATCTATGGAATCTGGTGCGCTACAAAACAATTGGCTATCCATCATCCCCTGACCTCCTTTCCCATACTTTTCATATTTTTCCCATACCCCTTTCAGCTAACTTTCCCAAAGCTCTGAGCTTCTGCTGTGGCTTATCTCATAGTGACTGTTACACTCCCACAGTTGCTTCAAAGCACTAGTTAGCGAGCCTACAGATATGAAAACACAATTAACAGCAAGTTTACTGAGCCAACACAGAAATGGCAGGAATAGGCACTTTCAGGGACTGATCCTGACACTAGATTCACAATTTCATCCAACTTGCTATAAGGCAGTTTTCTATGCTCTATGGCAAAAATGTGGGTAACACATGGCTAGTGGGTGACATGCAGCCGCAAGGCCATTTTTGTGGCTTAGAATCATAGAATCATAGAGTTGGAAGAGACCTCGAGGGCCATCCAGTCCAACCCCATTCTGCCATGCAAGAATACACAATGAAATCATTCCTGACAGATGGCCATCCAGCCTCTGTTTAAAAACCTCCAAAGAAGGAGATTCCACCAGACTCTGAGGCAGTGTATTCCACTTCCAAACAGCTCTTACTACTGCACCCTACAGTAGTACTTTCAGCTCTTTACAGCATAAATCTATTTAACTGCATGTCCCAGCATTCTGACAGAATTCACCAGCATATTCTAGCCCAAGTAGATGAGCCCACAGTTAAAGCAGCTTCAAACTGCATTGTTTCTGCAGTGTGGCAGCAGCCTTCTTTGCCCTGTCCCACAGTTGTGAATTCTACCATGACATGATCACTTTCCCCTACAGTACTGACTATTTTGATTCCATTGACCAACTCCTTGCTATTGGTTAGGATCAAGTCCAGGATTGCTGATCCCCTTTCCCCCCCCCCTTCCTCTATCTTCTGAAGTAGGAAATTATCTGCAAGGCACATCAGGATTTGTTGCAGAGCATATGCTTTACAGAGTTAGTCTCCCAGCAGATATTAGGGTAATTGAAGTCCTTCATAACTACGGTACTAATTCCAGCATCACTGAGATTTCTGAGATTTGTTTTTGAAAAGCATCATCCACCACCGCTAGTTGCTTTGGTAGCCTGTAGTAGACTCCTACCACAATGCTGTTTTTATTTATTTCTCCATTTATTTTTACCCAAATGCTCCCAACTGGTCCACTCAGTTTTATATTCAAATCACGCGGATCACCCCAATACTCTGTCTCTTTCAAGGGCTCTAGGCACAGATGCCAGAACAACAAACAGCTGAAATCCAATTACAGTGGAATGTTCTGAAGCCCATTTCCATTTGTAATTGGTTAGTCCATTTAAACATGCAAAGTGATTTCTCTCAGCATTGTGAAACCACAACAGTAGATTATCTGTACTTAGAATTCAACCTGTGAAATGAGCTACAGGTGAGAATGAACTCTTGCTGTGGTTTTCCTCATTTGTTGGAAACTGTGTGTTTCAGTTGTAAACAGAGATAGGGTCTTGAAATGTGTTCTGTTTGTTGTTGTGTGTCTTCAAATTATTTCTGACTTAGGGCAATCCTAAAGTGACTCTATCATGGGGTTTTCTTCGCAGAATTTGTTGGGGGGGTTGCCCTTGCTTTCATCTGAGGCTGAGAGAATGTAAGTTGCCCCAGGTCACCCAGTGTGTTTCCATGGGTGAGCAGGGATTCGAACCTTGGTCTCCCAGTGCCTAGTCCAACACTCAAACCACTATATCCTACTGGCTCTCATGTGGTGAAATTACAAGGCTTTTTTACACAATCACATTCCCATTTCCACCAAATAATAACCAGTCTGTCAAAGATCCCTCTCTTTTCTGTTCTCTCTCTCTCTCTCTCTCTCCCTCCAACCCAGCACTCTCACTATTATACAGGGCTACCCATGTGACAAAAGCTGCAAACACATCAGGAGCCTTCAAAATGTTCTGTCTTTCAAAATCCTAGTTTATTGATTTAAGAAAAACATGACAAAGATTATACTGCTCAGGTTCAGACAACTATAATGTAATTCCTTCAGCTCCTGTCATTCAACATTGCTTGGACTGAAGGTTGCAATGGGAAGAGGAAGAAATGCAGATCACAGTCAGTTCTTGGGTGAAGACAAAGCAAGCTGGTGCCATGAAATGTCTATCAGGGCAGTCTTATGGATTTCGCTTGGAAGGAAATCCCTTGAATTGATTATTCCCAAAAGGTATGTATAGGATTGCTGAATCAGAAACTTCCCGGAATGAATCTGGCCTGTGCATAAACTCCTCAGGTGACCTTAGGAAAGTCTCTCTCTCTCCACCTCAGTCCTTCCATCTGCAACATGGGCAATAATAATGCTGACCTACCTTACAAGTAATATTGCTACAGTTGCAAGTAGATAATGAAGTGGTATGCTACAAACACTTGAAAGGACCGTGCAAATGTTTAAAAAGGGTTTTTGTTGTCTGTGGCCTAAACTAAGGTAGGCAACCTGAGGCTCTACACAATGCATCATCCAAACCAGGTTACCTAAACTTTACTTAAAATTAAGTTCCATTGTCACTGCTGTCAGCATCAAGCAGCCATTTTCAGTCGGTAGTATGTGAGGGGCTAGAAGCATAGAATTGTAGAGTTGGAAGAGACCACGAGGGCCATCCAGTCCAACCCCCTGCCACGCAGGAAATCTTGATCAAAGCATCCCCGACAGATGGCAATCCAGCCTCTGTTTAAAGACCTCCAAGGAAGGAGACCCCACCACGCTCCGAGGGAGTGTGTTCCACTGCCGAACAGCTCTTACTGTCAAAAAGTTCCTCCTCATGTTGAGGTGGAATCTCTGTCCCTGGAGCTTGCATCCATTGCTCCGTGTTCCAGTCTCTGGAGCAGCAGAAAACAAGCTTGCTCCATCCTCAGTGTGATGTACACAGAACACAAACTCAGGATTCTTCAATAAATTTCTTTATTGGAAGAGAAGCATGTGTAAGGAACAGTGGCAAAGCTGCAAACTGAAGACCAAACTTGCAATCAGGACAGATAAGGTACCCCCAGCGTGGGAAAGCAGGAAAGGGGGGGGGTTAGAACTTCAAAGCTCACCTCGGAGGAGAGGAGAGAGATCTGCCAGGCCATCTGGCCGACCTTGAGCTCCCGGGACGAACAGCGTTCCCATGGGAACCAACATCTCCCAAACATTCCGGAGGCCCAAGACAAACCATGAAAATGTCAGGGATCTCCACGAACTCCACTCTATGCCTTAGAATTCGTGGATGGCCCTGACATACTGCCCCCCCCGAAGACCAACTCCCCCCCCTCAACCAGGCTTATCGGGAAAGCGGGCATGAAACTTTCGCAACAAGCGTTTGGCATTGACATGCTCAGCAGCAACCCACTCCACATGGCCCAAAGGCAGGTGTTTCCACTTTACCAAATACTGTAACCCTCCCCGGTGAAGTCTAGAGTCCAGAATCTCAGAAATTTCAAAATGTTTGTCCTGATCCACCAGGATCGGCTGAGGAGCAGGTTCTGGAGCCGGGTGGTGTTTGTCCGGAGGGTGCACGGGCTTGAGCAGGCTGGAATGAAACACAGGATGTACATGACGGTACAACTTAGGCAAAGACAGTTCAAAAGCCACAGGATTTACCATCCTAACAACACGAAAAGGCCCAATGTATTTGGCTCCCAACTTTTTAGAGGGTTGGGGACACTTAAGGAATTTGGTGGACAAATAAACCAGATCTCCCACTGCATATTGGGGGGAAGGGTCCCGTTTCTGATCAGCATAATGTTTGTAGCGTGCTTTGGCAAAGTCCAAGGCTGAGATTACATGAGGCCACGCATCCCTGACCTTTTGACTCCACTGGGAGACCGAAACGGGGTCAGAGTTGGGGGACCCCTCCAACAAGGGGAGGGGACCGAAATCATGCCCAGACACAACCTTGAACGGCGAGAGCCCAGTGCTCTGGTGAGTGGCATTATTGTAGGCCACTTCAGCAAAAGGCAGAAGATCAACCCAATCAGATTGTTGGAAATTCACATAGCATCTTAGGTATTGTTCCAGAGTCTGATTCGTTCGTTCCGATTGTCCATCCGATTGGGGATGATGGGAGCTGCTGAGACCGAGCTCCCCCCCCCAGAAGGTTTGTGAAAGCCTTCCAAAACTGCGAGGTAAATTGTGCCCCCCGATCCGACACAATCTTGGCTGGAATGCCATGAATCCGATAAATATGCTGAATAAACAATTTGGCTAATTGGGAGGCCGTGGGGAGTTTCTTACAGGCCACAAAATGCGCTTGCTTTGAGAACAAATCAGTCACCACCCAAATAACCGTCTTTTTCCTACTCTCTGGTAATTCCACAATAAAATCCATGCTAATGACCTCCCAGGGCTTGTTTGGGGTAGGTAGAGGGTGGAGCAAACCTTTGGGCTTCCCTGACCCCCCTTTTGCCACTGCACAAGTGGTACACCCCTTCACATACTCCTCCACCTCCTTCCTCATACGGGGCCATCAAAACTGTCTCCGGGCCAAATGTAAAGTTTTGAGATACCCAAAATGTCCCGCACTCTTGACATCATGGCACTGTTTGAGAATACTTGCTCTCAAGACCTCAGGAACATACAGGCGATCCCCTTTCCAGGCCACCCCATCCTTCACAGTCACCTCATTGGGGTGAGCCAGGAACCACTGGTCCAGAGGCAGTTCCGAGGCCAATTGAGAATGCCACCCTCCTTTCTCCCCTTGAGAAACAGTGGGCGTGGCAGAGCCATCCGCCGTAGGGGACACTGCCCGGGTCCCCGGATCGGGGAAGGTGGTTCGGGGTTCAAGGGCTGGGGCACCAGTCCAGGCGCCAAGGGTGAATCACCGCCAATTTCAGTAGGACCCGGAACCTGAGCAGGGCTAGCAGTGGATTTCTGTTCTTTGGCTTTGCTCCGAGTGAGGACAGCTAGCCCCAAGTGGGAAGGAGAAAAAACGGTATCAATGACCTCCTTGCGCTTACTCTCATGCTGTGGTAGCCTGGACAAAGCGTCAGCCAGAAAATTCCTTTTCCCCGGGATAAATTTCAAGGTGAAATTAAATCGGTAAAAGAAACTGGCCCACCTGACCTGCTTGGGGCTCAAACGCCTAGGGGTAGCCAATACTTCCAAATTTTTATGATCAGTCCAAACCTCAAACGGTTTGGGTGAGCCCTCCAGTAGGTGGCGCCATGTCTCTAGTGCCAACTTGATAGCACCTGCCTCTTTCTCCCACACCGGCCAATTTCGTTCCGTGTCATTGAACTTTCTGGATAAATAGGCACATGGCCTCAAATCCCCTTCCTCCCCCTTTTGCAACAAAACACCACCCATAGCCACATCAGATGCGTCCACTTGGACCACGAAAGGTTGGGAGGGGTCGGGGTGTTTGAGAATAGGCTCAGAAGTGAAAAGGGATTTCAATTTGTCAAATGCTTGTTGGCACTGTGGTGACCACACAATTTTTTGGGGAGGTTTGTTCCCTTTACCGTGCTTGGAACCTTTGGTTTTCCCTTCTTTGGTTTTTAACAAATCTGTCAGGGGAAGGGCTACCGACGCAAAGTCAGGGATGAAGGACCGATAAAAATTAGCAAATCCCAGGAAGCTCTGCAACTGTTTCCTGGTTCTAGGGGCTTCCCATGCCAAGACCCCCTTAACCTTTTCTGGGTCCATTTCAATCCCTTTGTTTGAGATGCGGTACCCTAAATAATCCAGACGGCTTTGGTGGAACTCACACTTGGACATTTTCGCATACAGATGATTTTCCCCCAACCTGGTAAGCACTTTTTTCACCAGTTTCACATGGGACGTGTAGTCCTCAGAATAAATCAACACATCATCAAGGTACACCAACACCACTTTGTACAGAAATTCACGTAACACATCATTAATTAAGTTCTGAAAAATGCCAGGGGCCCCTTTGAGGCCGAAAGGCATGACGAGGAACTCAAAAGCCCCTAGGGGGCAATTAAATGCAGTCTTCCACTCATCCCCCTCCCGAATCCGTACTCTGTAGTAGGCCTCTCGCAGATCCAGCTTCGTGAAAATCTTCCCTTTGGAGAGATGGGCTAATATGTCCTTCATCAAGGGCAGGGGGTACTGGTTGGAGACACTAATCGCGTTTAGCCCTCTGTAATCCTGAATCAAACGAAGCCCGCCATCAGCCTTGCGCCTAAACATCACCGGGGGCCCCACAGGCGAGGTTGAGGGCCTAATGAACCCTCGGGCTAAGTTTTTATCTATGAACTCTCGGAGCGCCTCCATTTCAGCTGGTGTCATAGAATAAATGTGAGGTTTGGGTAGGCTGGACTCTGAGAGTATCTCAATGGCACAGTCAAAAGCCCGGTGGGGTGGCAAAATGTCACATTCCCTCTCCTCAAACACATATTGCCACGCCTTGTACTCCACTGGCAGCCCTTTCAGCTCCCCTTTTACTAAGGCAGTTGTGTAATTCTGCGGCTCATCCACCAGGGGGCCCCCGTCCCCTGGGGATCCACCCCCCGCCCCGTGCTCCTTGGTACACAATGGGTCTGCAAAAGTCAGTGTTTCTTTTATCCAGTCTATGGTGGGGTTGTGGTACTTTAGCCAGTTCAGGCCCACAATTGCCGCGGGGACTAAACCTGGAGCAATCACAAACTGCAGTTCCTCCTGGTGGTTGCCCATCCTCATGTGCATGGGACCAGTTATGCGCCGGGCGGGGGCCCCCTTCATCATCCCCCCATCCATCTGAGACAGCCACACGGGCTTGTCCAGCTTAACAGTATCAACGTCCAGTTCACTGACTAAGGAGGGATGAATAAGTACTTGGGTACAACCAGAGTCAATCATTAACATAACTTTGCGCGTGGGGCCCTCCCCTCCAACCCCCACTCGAGCTTTGATAAAGAACGGGCCCTTCACTCCACTCACCACGGCATCCGGGCGCCCTTCCGGATTAGCCCGCCCTCGGGCGCTCAGTAGGGCGGGCTGGGCCCGTTTCCCGCCGGCTCAGCGTCGGAAGAGTAGGACCCACTATCCTCGGGATCATCTGATAACTCCCCTGCTGCCTGGCCCGCTGCCAGGGCCCTGGCCGTCGCCTTGGTCTTGGGTTTGGAGGGGGTCTTGGCGGACCCGGATCTCCCCTCGCTCCGCGCTGGCTTGGCGGCGGCGGGTTGCTCCCGTGGGCTCCTCTCTGGGCACTCCGCTATGCGGTGTCCGCTCTTCCCACAATGCAGGCACAGCCCCTTTCTCATCCTTCGCTCACGTTCGGACTCTCCGGTGGTACCTCCCCCCGAGCGTGCCGTCTTGGTCTTCTTCCCAGGGCCCCCAGCAGACTTCCCCTCCGTCCCGGCCTGGCGGCGCAACATCTTGATGCTGGCCTTCACCGACTCCACTTCCCCAGCTAGCCGTATCCACCCCATGAGGGTTTCGGGGTCTCCCTGGAACTTGGCCCACTCTAGAATGTCAGGGTTCAGGCCCTCCTGGAAAAACTGCACCTTGACCTCCTCTGGCCACTCCGGCACTTGGCTGGCTAGGCGGCGGAACTCAGCCGCGTACTCTGCCACTGGCATCGTGCCTTGCTTCAGGCTCCTAAGCTTGCTTCGAGCCTGCTTCCCTCGTAAGGGATTGTCAAACTGGGCCCTGAGAGCCATCAGAAACTCTTGGTAATTACCCAGTTCAGGGGCTCCCATATCATACAGACCCACCAACCACTGGGCCGCCTCTCCCTCCAGTTGGTTGGACACATACTGCACTTTCTCAGCCTCAGACTGGAACTCCCCTTCCCACTGAGTCATGTAACTCACCACTTGAGTCATGAAGTAGGGTAGTTTTGCTGGATCCCCATCGAACTTCGCCTTCAGATGCCGGTGTTTCCAGCCCCGGGGTCGCTCCTGCGGCTCAACCGGGCCAGCCCCCACTGGGGGAGCCGGTCCAGGAGCCGGCAGGCCAGGTACAGCAGGGGGCTGAACGGGGACTCCATCCCCGGGTGCCTAGGCAGCCGCAGGTGGCGCTGGGGGAGGCTGGGCCCCTCCAGGTGCTGGTGGAGCTGGAGGGGTTCTGTGCAGGAGTTCTAGGAGTACCTCCCGTATCTCACCCATTTGCTGTTTCAGTTGAAGAACCTCGGTTCCAACTTCTGCCAGGGAAAACTTCGCTTCTGGCTCTCGAGGCCCCTCACCCTGGGGTCTGTCCCACCGGGACCTGCGGTCTTCTCGGCGACCGGCCCCTGCCCATGGCCAGGCAGGGCCCAAAACCTCTCGCACCGGAGTGCCGAAGCTTGGCAGGCTGCCCCTCCCTGGAGCCAGCTCCATCCCCAGCTCCCAGGGCTCAGTGGAGGGTAGAAATATTGCAGCCCTCCGGCGGTCTCGGTCTCGGCTGGCGCCTCCAGCTGCGGCGGCTGCAGCACCCCCCTCTGCTCCGGCCTCCTGCTTCGAGGCCTCGGCTTCTCTGGCGCTGGCTGCAATCAGATCTTGGTCCGTCTGTGTGCCAGTCTCTGCGTCGTCAGACATTGCAGGTAAAGGCTCCACAGTTTCAGGACAGAGAAAAAAAAATAAAAATGGAGTTTGCAGCTTTCTGTGATGTACCCAGAACACAAACTCAGGATTCTTCAATAAATTTCTTTATTGGAAGAGAAGCATGTGTAAGGAACAGTGGCAAAGCTGCAAACTGAAGACCAAACTTGCAATCAGGACAGATAAGGTACCCCCAGCGTGGGAAAGCAGGAAAGGGGGGGGGTTAGAACTTCAAAGCTCACCTCGGAGGAGAGGAGAGAGATCTGCCAGGCCATCTGGCCGACCTTGAGCTCCCGGGACGAACAGCGTTCCCATGGGAACCAACATCTCCCAAACATTCCGGAGGCCCAAGGCAAACCATGAAAATGTCAGGGATCTCCACGAACTCCACTCTATGCCTTAGAATTCGTGGATGGCCCTGACACTCAGTGTGACACCCCTTCAAATACTTAAACAGGGCTATCATATCGCCTCTTAACCGTCTTTTTTCCAGGCTGAACATACCCAGCTCCCTAAGTCACTCCTCATATAGCATGGTTTCCAGATCTTTCACGATTGTAGTCACCCTTCTCTGGACACGCTCCAATTTGTCAATATCCTTTTTGAATTGTGGTGCCCAGAACTGGACACAGTATTCTAGGTGAGGTCTGACCAAGGCAGAATGGAGCAGCACTATTACTTCCCTTGATCTAGACACTATACTTCTATTGATGCAGCCCAAAATCGCATTGGCCTTTTTAGCTGCCGCATCACACTGTTGACTCATGTTCAACTTGTGGCCTACTAAGACTCCTAGATCCTTTTCGCACGTAGTCTTGTTCAGCCAGGTCTCTCCCATCCTATATCTATGCATTTCATTTTTCCACCCTAAGCGCAGTACCTTACATTTCTCCATATTGAATTTCACTTTGTTAGCTTTGACCCAGTTCTCCAGTCTATCCAGGTCATTTTGAATTTTGATCCTGTCCTCTAGAGTATTAGCTACTCCTCCTAATTTTGTGTCATCTGCAAATTTGGTAAGCTTTTCTGACTTTACACCTACACGTGTTTGCTATCTGTTTGAATTCTTCTTTGGTGATTTCCCCCTATTTCCATTTCCTATACATGTTCCATTTAAAACTTAGCTCCATTGAAAGTTCTTTAGTCATCCATCCTGGTTTCTTGAGACACCTCCCATTTTTCTTCCTCAATGGTACTGTTTGAAATTGTGCCTTCAGTATCTCCCTTTTGAGAAAGTCCGATCCGTCTTGAGGTCTCTTCTCTTTTAATATTCCTGACCATGGGATTACCCCCAGTATTTCCCTGAATTTATTGAAATCAGCTCTCCTAAAGTCGAGAATGCATGCCTGATTATGCCTGGCTTCTCCTTTCCATTGTATAACAAACTCCAGGAGAACATGATCACTCTCACCTAAGGATCCCACCACTTGCACCCCATTAACCAGGTCATCCCTGTTGGTTAGGATCAGATCTAAAATAGCTGACCCCCTTGTTGCCTCTTCCACCTTTTGGACCATGAAATTGTCTTCCAGGCAAGTAAGGAATTTGCTAGACCTTGAAGTTTTGGTTGAGTTAGATTGCCAGCAAATATCAGGATAGTTGAAGTCACCCATCACTACTACATCTCTCCTTTCTGCGTTTGTGTTCATCTGTTCTAGAAAGGTATCATCCAATTCCTCCGTCTGACTTGGGGGTCTGTAGTAGAGTCCCACAATAACATCCCTGTTGTTGCCCTCCCCTTTTATTTTTATCCAGATGCTCTCCACCTGGCTTCCAGTATTGATGTCATGGATCTCTTCACTGGTGTAAATATCCCTGACATATAATGCTATTCCTCCTCCTTTCCTGTTTGGCCTGTTTCTCTTATAAAGGTTATACCCCTCTATTCCTACATTCCAATCATGCGATTCATCCCACCAGGTTTCAGTAATGCCTATTATATCATTTGCTTTGTTGGGCTAGGAGTTCAAGTTCTTCTTGCTTATTTCCCATGCTCTGTGCATTAGTGTAGAGACATCTGAGACCATGTGTTCCCTTTACTTGCTTCCTTGCAAGTTTTTTTGCCTCCCACTGTTGGGTCCTTGTGCTGTTTGCCTTGTTCCCTCTATGACAGTTTCACTATTTTCTCCAGCCCTTCTGCCTTCCAGAATACTGTCTCCCTCCCCCATAGGACTCAGTTTAAAGCCCTCCTGATCAAATTCTTGAGACTGTAGGCAAAAATGTTTCTGCCAACTGTCGTGAGATGCACCCCATCTCTTGCCAGAAGTCCCCCCTCATGGAAGTGCAGTCCATGATCCAAGAATCCAAATCGTTTTCAGTGACACCATCTACAGAGCCAGTTGTTTACGTTGGCTATTTTCCTCTCCCTTCCTGGACCATGCCCTTCAACTGGCAGAATTGTCGAGATGACAACCTGTGTATCCATTTCTTTCAGCTTCCTGCCCAGAGTCTCATAATGTCTTCTGAGCTTCGGAAAGCTCTGCCTTGCAGTATCATTGGTTCCCACATGGACCAAAAGGAAGGGGTAATGATCCATGGGCTACTTGGACTACAACTCCCAGAGTCTCATAGATAGCATTCTGGGATTTGTAGTCTCAAAAAGTAACTCCTCTAAGCTCTGGTCTATTTAAATGACAGCAGTTCTTCAGCATCTGAGGCATTTCCTATCTCCTCCCACCCAATCATTGTGAGTGGAGATTCCAGGAACGGCATGCAGAGTGACTGTTTTGCCACAGACCTATGGCCCTTGGGAAAATGCAGAAAAAATGCAGAAAAACTGGACTGAGAGGCCTTTGCTGGTACTGAAATAGTTTCCTGTCCTAATTTTCCAACTCTAAGCTAAATCCAGTGTAGAAACGTCTTGTAGAAATGTCAGGGTATCATTACCCTCCTCTCCCCATTGCAGACCTCTTTAGCATTTGAAAACATGCTCTGGAGCATTTTCAGTCCTCTAGAACAGGGTTTTTGGGTGCTCAGAGGGCTGCAGTAAGTAGAGGAAATTCCATACATGTACCCAATTAATGCTAGATTTGATTCTTGCATAAATAGAACTGGAAAAATCCATTAGCAAAAAGTCTCACGTTTACCACTGTTTCCCACAGGACCGCAATGTAAAAACAGCTGAACCATGCTGATATTGTGCAATAAGGCAAGGTGGGATGCACTACTCTTGGGCTTTCTCTTCCCTTGTGAGATAAGTCCCTAGGTTTGCAATGAATTGCATGATCTAACATGCTTGAGAGCCAAGGTGCATTAAAAGGAATGTAAACAAATTATTTCCAACAAGGAAATGTCATCAAGTGGTGATTTTGCTCATCATTCACCCATGACAAAGAATGCTTCCTAATATACTCTCTTCCCATCTCCCACCGAAAGTGAAATCCAATCTTAGTTCTTGACTTAGCCCAGTGGTTGCCAAACTTTGGTCTTCCAAGTGTTTTGTACTTCAGCTCCCAGAAGCCTTAGCCAGCTTGGCAAACAGTCAGGAATCATAGGACCTGACATCCAAAATATCTGGAGGACCAACGTTTGGCAACCATTGGGTTGCGACTTTATCACATTGGGCTGAAATCATGTGATTATGATGGGATAGTAGCATGAATGGATTCCTGTTATCACATGACAATGATGTCCTCCTGTGCTCTGTGCGTTCCACCAGTTAATTAGGCACCACTTTTCATTGGCAGGCAAAACCTGTCAATAGCCCTCAATTTCATTTTTTTCACAGTATTGATTAGTGTGTGGTAAACATGTGCCACTGTAATCACACAATTCTAGCATGAATGGGTGTTCTTCTTTCCCCCTCACCTTTCCCAACAAAAACACATTATTAAACTGCCAGGGGAGAATGTGAAGAGGACTTACAGAATGCTCTTTTGATCAACTGTTGCCTTTTCTTGCTACCTTTTTATGTTTAAGTGTTTATTTGTGAATTTCTTTGGTTATTTATTTGTTTTTACTGTTTTGGAGCAAAGTCGCGTCTTCTCGCGAGAACAGCCAAAATCTTGCCCATGCAAAATTGCGGGAGTAAGAGAAAAATTTCTTAAAGGCACATGCACTGGCCAGCAGGTGGCATTAATCTGTCAGTCTCTGTCATTAGAAGGCAATGCAAAGACAAGTGTTATTATAGTGCAAGCTTCAATCCTGTTCTTAAACCACTAGTGGTGGTCATGCAATAATTCCATGGTGGTAGTATTGTGCAATTACAGTGATGTGCAATGACTACGTACTGTAATCATGCCACTATGTTTCTGCTTTCCTCAATCATGGAATTACAGCATTTTTAGATGCTAGTCTGATAATGTATTTAGCCAGTAGCATCAAGGTAGAGCATACGCTTTACATGCAGAAGTTTCCAATTTCAACCTTTGGCACCCCTTGTTGGAAGGGACAAGTAGCAGGAAATTCATGACAGAGAAATGTCAGAGATTCTAGACAGTTGATGCCAATCAGATTAGACAGTATTACAGTAGCAGTAACTTCTGTGCCACTGGTGCTCCAGGTTTCATTCCAGATTTTAAAGGAGGTTTCCAAGGTTCTGAACCCTATCCCCAAGATCATTTAAGTCTGAAATAAAACCCAGAGCAGATTTACTGTCCAACTGAGATGGATGCTGTTAGCCACCACCAGTACTAGATTAATTGCACAAATATTCTGACTTGGTGAAAGGCAACTTCCTACATTTCTGATTAAATTAAGATTTTCCAGCCTTGATTTACCTGTTCATCATTTTCAATCCTTGTTTCCTCCCTGCCTCCAGCATGTGGCTGGCAGGGTAACCATGTACAAGTGAGAGCACACAGCTCATATCCTTTGAACAATTTTGCACAGGAGAAAATTTCCACAATGCAGCTCATCATCAGGGGTGAGAAGAGCTGAGATTTCTCCTTTGATGCAAATCTTACTATTCCATACAAATCATGTACTTTTCTGTACATGAGTCATTGCTTGCATCTACCGTAATCACTATAGAAGTAAGAAGCAACCTGTTACAAGTAACTAATTACTTCTGATTAGTTCCTTTTCCTGAATGCAAAGATATAACTGAGCTACATTATTATTGCACAAGGAATACAATCAGGAATTATTGCAGAAGATACATGGTAGGAAATCAGACACTGGATTGACAAGTTGCCTCCCATCTAGAAAGATGGATTGGTGCAGAGTATTGCCTCACTCACTTGCACAAAAGACTGCTGGTCCCTCTTACAAAGTAAGGATCCAACCAACCAACCTCCATCATCACTTTAAGAAGAAAGGCAGAAGTGCTGCAGGAATAGCAGACCGTATGGTGGTGGATAGTTCCCCATCATCACTATTTACATGTGACCCTAACTGCCATCCCAGTTATCCTCTGTAGGTGAAACAATGTAGGAGGGTAACCTTTGCATCATGCAATAAAATGAACTGGGCTAGTCCCTTGTTCTTTGTACTTTCTTGTCAGGACGTCCCTGAATTCTGGGCTTTGGAGTGGAATTCATGAAGGCCCTGACATGTAGTTCTTTTGGGCCTGATACTTTCTCAGGCCCTGGAATGTCTGGGAGTCGAGCCAGGCCTCTTGGTTGGCATGGTAACGCTGGTCCTACCAGGAGCTCAAGGTCAGCCAGATGGCTTAATGGCCCTTTTCACTCCCCCCTATGACTCCCTCCTTTTCTCACACTAGGTGCCCTTTATCTATAGCTTTTTCTGTGTATACCTCAGTTTGCAGCTTTGACTATGTTCCTGACACATGATTCCTCATCAATAAAGAAGATTATTGATTGTAAGTGAGCGTGTGTTCTCTGTACATCACAGTAAGCTGCAACCCCTTCAATTTTAATTTTACATCCTGTTAGTGTGAGGGTTCTACCCGCAATGTTGGACGACGCGGAGACTGGAACCCAGATGGACCAAGAACTGGTTGCCGCCAGCAACCAGGGGCCCGATGCCTCCGGGAATGAGGCCGGCACAACGGGAGGTGCTACAGCTGCCGCTGATGAAGGCATGAGCCGGATCACCGGAGGGCTGGAAGATTTATGCTCCCCTCTGATCCCTGGGATCTGGGAGCCAGGCAAGCTCCAGGGAGGGGCAGCATGCCAAGCTTCGGCACCCCAGTCCGAGATGTCCTGGCCCCTGCCTGGCCCTGGGCAGGGGGCGGCAGCTGGGAAGAGCGAAGGTCCCGCCGGTGGGACAGGACCCAGTGTGAGGGGCCTTGTGAGCCAGGAGCTAGATTTCCCCTGACTGAAGTTGGAACAGAGGTCCTTCAATTGAAGCAGCAAGTGGGAGAGATCCAGGCGGGACTCATGGAACTTCTGCGAAGGATGCCTCCGGCTCCACCCGCCCCTGGGGGAGACCAGCACCCCCCAGCCCAGCCAGCAGCTGCCCAGGCGCCTGGGGCTGGAGCCCCTGCTCAGCCTCCTGATGTCCCCGGCCTGCCAGCTCCTGGACCGGCTCCCCCTGCAGGGGCCGGACCAGTTGAGCCGTGGGAAAGACCCAGGGGTCTGAAGCAATGTCACCTGAAGGCGACTTTCGATGGAGATGCAGCAAAGCTACCCTACTTCATGACTCAAGTGGTGAGTTTCTTGACCCAGTGGGAGGGGGAGTTTCAATCTGAGGCTGAGAAGGTGCAGTATGTGTCCAACCAACTAGAGGGACAGGCGGCCCAGTGGCTGGTCGGGCTCTATGATATGGGAGCACCAGAACTGGGTAATTTCCAAGAGTTCCTGATGGCCCTTCGAGCCCAATTCAAAGACCCCTTGAGAGTGAGGCGAGCTCGGGTGGAGCTTAGACAGTTGAAGCAAGGCACTAAGACAGTGGGAGAGTACGCTGCTGAGTTCCGCCGCCTGGCCAGCCAAGTGGCTGAGTGACCGGAAGACGTCAAAGTGCAGTTTTTCCAAGAAGGTCTGAATGCGGACATCTTGGAGTGGGCCATGATCCAAGGAAACCCCGAAACCCTCCTAGGTTGGGTGCGCCTTGCTGGCGAAGTGGAGACAATGAAAGGCCGCCTTAAGATGGCACGATGCCAGCAAGGGACAGAGGGGAAGACCATCGGGTCCACGGGGAAGAAGTCCAAGCCGGGGCGCTCGGGAGGAACCACCGCCGGTGAGACAGAACGAGAGCGCAGGATGAGAAAGGGGGTTTGCCTGCATTGTGGGAAGAGTGGTCATCGCATAGCTGAGTGCCCAGAAAGGAGCCCTCGGGAGCCAGTCACCACTGGCAAGACTCAGCGGAGTGAGGGAAGAGCCGGGCCAACTAAGACCCCCTTCAAGCCCAAGTCTAAAGCGGCGGCCCGGGCCTTGGTGCCAGGCCATGCGGCCGGGGAGTCTTCAGAGGATCCAGACGATAGTGGGTCCTACTCATCCGATGCTGAGCCGGCGGGAAACAGATCCAGCCCGCCCTATTAAGCGCCCGAGGGCAGGCTAACCCCGAAGGGCGCCCGGATGCTGTGGTGAGTGGGGTGAAAGGCCCATTTTTTATTAAAGCCAGAGTGGGGACTGGAGGGGAGGGCCCCACCCGAAAGGTGATGTTAATGATTGACTCTGGCTGTACCCAAGTTCTAATACACCCCTCTGTCAGGATCATCCATGAATTCTGAGACATAGAGTGGAGTTCATGGAGGATCCTGACAGTTTGTTGGTTTGAGACTGGTTCTGCCTTGGGCCTCTGGAATGTCTGGGAGATGTTGGTTACCATGGGAACGCTGCTCATCCCGGGAGCTCAAGGCCGGACAGATGGTTTGGCGCTTCTCGCTCCCCCATAGTGTACTTTGATATGCTGCCCTCCCTTTTCTGCTTTCTCACGCTGGGTGTCTCTTATCTGTTTCCACTCTAAGCCTGTTCTTTAGTTGCAGCTTTGCCAATGTCCCTTACACATGCTTCTATTCCAATAAAGAACTTTATTGCAGATATGTGAGTTTGTGTTCTGTGTACATCGCAGAAAGCTGCAACTCTCAAAACTTTTATTTTTCCGTCCTGAAACTGTGGAGCCTTTACCCGCAATGTCTGAGGACGCGGAGACTGGCTCGCAGATGGACCAAGATCTGATTGTGGCCAGCACCAAAGAAGCAGATGCCTCGAAGCAGGAGACGGGGGCAGAGGGGGGTGCTGTAGCCGTCGCAGCTGGAGGCATGAGCCGAGACCGCCGGAGGGCTGGAAGATTTCCACTCTCCACTGAGCCCTGGGAGCTGGGGGTCGAGCTGGCTCCAGGGAGGGGCAGCCTGCCAAGCTTCGGCACTCCGGTGCGAGAGGTTTTGGGCCCCGCCTGGCCATGGGCAGGGGCCGGTCGCCGAGAAGAACGCAGGTCCCGGTGGGACAGGCCCCAGGGTGAGGGGCCTCGAGAGCCAGAAGCGAAGTTTTCCCTGGCAGAAGTTGGAGCCGAGGTTCTTCAACTGAAACAGCAAATGGGTGAGATACGGGAGGTACTCCTAGAACTCCTGCACAGAACCCCTCTGGCTCCACCAGCCCCTGGAGGGGCCCAGCCTCCCCCAGCGCAACCAGCGGCTGCCCAGGCACCCGGGGATGGGGTCCCCGCTCAGCCTCCTGATGTCCCTGGCTTCCCGGCTCCTGGACCAGCTCCCCCTGTGGGGACTGGACCAGTTGAGCCGCAGGAGCGACCCCGGGGCTGGAAACACCGGCATCTGAAGGCAAAGTTTGATGGGGATCCAGCAAAACTACCCTACTTCATTACTCAAGTGGTGAGTTACATGACTCAGTGGGAAGGGGAGTTCCAGTCCGAGGCTGAGAAGGTGCAGTATATGTCCAACCAATTGGAGGGTGAGGCGGCCCAGTGGTTGGTGGGACTTTATGATATGGGAGCCCCTGAACTGGGTAATTACCAAGAGTTCCTGATGGCTCTCAGGGCCCAGTTCGAAGATCCTTTAAGAGGGAAGCGCGCTCGGGGCAAGCTTAGGAGCCTGAAGCAAGGTACGATGACAGTGGCAGAGTACGAGGCTGAGTTCTGCCGCCTAGCCAGCCAAGTGCCTGAATGGTCAGAAGAGGTCAAGGTGCAGTTTTTCCAGGAGGGACTGAATCATGACATCCTAGAGTGGGCCCTGTTCCAAGGAAACCCCGAAACCCTCCTGGGGTGGGTGCGTCTAGCTGGTAAAGTGGAGTCTGTGAAAGGCAGCATCAAGATGTCGCGCCACCAGGCAGGGACAGAGGGGAAGTCCTCAGGGTCCCTGGGGAAGAAGACCAAGGCGGGGCGCTCGGGGGGAGCCACCACCGGAGAGTCCGAACGAGAGTGAAGGAAGAGAAAGGGTCTGTGCCTGCATTGTGGGAAGAGCGGACATCGCATAGCGGAGTGCCCAGAGAGGAGTCCTCGGGACCAACCCGCCGCCGCCAAGCCAGCGCGGAGCGAGGGGAGAACCGGGTCCGCCAAAACTCCCTCCAAGCCCAAGCCCAAAGCGACAGCCAGGGCCCTGGCGTCAGGCCATGCGGCAGGGGAGTCTTCAGATGATCCCGAGGATAGTGGGTCCTACTCCTCCGACGCTGAGCTGGCGGGAAACGGGCCCAGCCCTCCATATTGAGCGCCCGGGGGCGGGCTAATCCTGAAGGGCGCCCGGATGCGGTGGTGAGTGGAGTGAAGGGCCCGTTCTTTATCAAAGCTTAAGTGGGGGTTGGAGGGGAGGGGACCAACCCGTAAAGTAATGTTAATGATTGACTCTGGTTGTACCCAAGTGTTCATCCACCCCTCCTTAGTCTGTGAACTGAACGTTAATACTGTTAAGCTAGACAAGCCCGTGTGGCTGTCTCAGATGGATGGGGGGATGATGAAGGGGGGCCTCGCCAGGCGCATAACTGGCCCCATGAACATGAGGATGGGAACCCACCAGGAGGAACTGCAGTTTGTGATTGCTCCAGGTTTAGTCCCCGTGGCAGTCGTGGGTCTGAACTGGCTAAAGTACCACAACCCCACCATAGACTGGATAAAAGAGACACTGACTTTTACAGACCTACTGTGTACAAAGGAGCACAGGGTGGGGGGAGGATCCCCATGGGACGGGGTCCCCCTGGAGGGTGAGTCACAGAACTAGACGACTGCCTTAGTAAAAGGGGAGCTGAAAGGACTGCCAGTGGAGTACAAGGCATGGCAATATGTGTTTGAGGAGAGGGAGTGTGACATTTTGCCACCCCACCGGGCTTTTGACTGTGCCATCGAAATACTCTCGGAGTCCAACCTACCTAAGCCTCGCATTTATTCTATGACCCCAGCTGAAATGGAGGCGCTCCAAGAGTTCATAGACAAAAACTTAGCCCGAGGGTTCATTAGGCCCTCAACCTCGCCTGTGGGGGCTCCGGTGATGTTTAAGCGCAAGGCAGATGGGGGGCTTTGTTTGATTCAGGATTACAGAGGGCTAAACGCGATTAGTGTCTCCAACCAGTACCCCCTGCCCTTGATGAAGGACATATTAGCCCATCTCTCCAAAGGGAAGATTTTCACGAAGCTGGATCTGCGAGAGGCCTACTACAGAGTACGGATTCGGGAAGGGGACGAATGGAAGACTGCATTTAATTGCCCCTTGGGGGCTTTTGAGTTCCTCGTCATGCCTTTCGGCCTAAAAGGAGCCCCTGGCATTTTTCAGAACTTGATTAATGATGTGTTACATGATTTTCTGTACAAAGGGGTGTTGGTATACCTTGATGATGTGTTGATTTATTCTGAGGACTACACGTCCCTTGTGAAACTGGTGAAAAGGGTGCTTGCCAGGTTGGGGGAAATCATCTGTATGCAAAAATGTCCAAGTGTGAGTTTCATCAAAGCCGTTTGGATTACTTAGGGTACCGCATCTCAAACAAAGGGATTGAAATGGACCCAGAGAAGGTAAAGGGGGTCTTGGCATGGGAAGCCCCTAGAACCAGGAAACAGTTACAGAGCTTCCTGGGATTTGCTAATTTTTATCGGTCCTTCATCCCTGACTTTGCGTCGATAGCCCTTCCCCTGACAGATTTGCTGAAAACCAAAGATGGGAAAGGCAAAAGTTCCAAGCACAGTAAAGGGGACAAACCTCCCCAAAAGATTGTGTGGTCACCACAGTGCCAACAAGCATTTGACAAATTGAAATCCCTTTTCACTTCTGAGCCAATTCTCAAGCACCCCGACCCCTCCCAGCCTTTCGTGGTCCAAGTGGACGCCTCAGATGTAGCGATGGGTGGTGTTCTGTTGCAAAAGGGGGAGGAAGGGGATTTGAGACCATGTGCCTACTTGTCCAGAAAGTTCAATGAAACTGAACGAAATTGGCTGGTGTGGGAGAAGGAGGCAGGTGCTATTAAGTTGGCTCTAGAGACTTGGCGCCACCTACTGGAGGGCTCACCCAAACCATTTGAAGTTTGGACTGATCACAAGAATTTGGAAGTATTGGCTACCCCTAGACGTTTGAGCCCCAAGCAGGTCAGGTGGGCCAGTTTCTTTTACCGATTTAATTTCACTCTGAAATTTATCCCGGGGAAAAGAATTTTCTGGCTGATGCTTTATCCAGGCTACCACAGCATGAGAGTAAGCGTAAGGAGGTCATTGACACCGTTTTTTCTCCTTCCCACTTGGGACTATCAGTCCTCACACGGAGCAAAGCCAAACAACAGAAATCCACTGCTAGCCCTGCTGCGGAGCCTGGATCAAATGGAATTGACTGTGGCTCACCCTTGGCACCTGGACCTGAGCCCCAGCCCTTGAACCCCGACCCACCTTCCCCAGACCCGGTGCCCCGGGCAGTGACTCCTACGGCGGATGGTTCTGCCACACCTACAGGTTCTCAAGGGGAGAAAGGTGGTGGCATTCCCAATTGGCCTCGGAACTGCCCACGGATCAGTGGTTCCTAGCTCACCCCAATGAGGTGACAGTAAGGGAGGGTTTGGCCTGGAAAGGGGATTGCCTGTATGTTCCTGAGGTCTTGAGAGCTAGCATCCTCAATCAGTGCCATGATGTCAAAAGTGCGGGGCATTTTGGGTATCTCAAAACTTTGCATTTGGCCCGGAGACAGTTTTGGTGGCCCCGAATGAGGAAGGAGGTGGAGGAATATGTGAAGGGGTGTACCACTTGTGCAGTGTCAAAAGGGGGGTCAGGGAAGCCCAAAGGTTTGCTCCAACCTCTACCTACCCCAACCAAACCCTGGGAGGTCATTAGCATGGATTTTATTGTTGACTTACCAGAGAGTAGGAAAAAGACGGTTATTTGGGTGGTTACTGATTTGTTCTCAAAACAAGCGCATTTTGTGGCCTGTAAGAAGCTCCCCACAGCCTCCCAATTAGCCAAGTTGTTCATTCAGCATATTTATCGGATTCATGGCATTCCAGCCAAGATTGTGTCTGATCGGGGGGCCCAATTTACCTCGCAGTTTTGGAAGGCTTTCACAAACCTTCTAGGGGTGGAGCTCGGTCTTAGTAGCTCCCATCATCCCCAGTCGGACGGGCAAACGGAACGAACGAATCAGACTCTTGAACAATACCTAAGATGTTATGTGAATTTCCAACAGTCTGATTGGGTTGATCTTCTGCCTTTTGCTGAAGTGGCCTACAATAATGCCACCCACCAGAGCACTGGACTCTCGCCGTTCAAGGTTGTGTCTGGACATGACTTTGGTCCCCTGCCTTTGTTGGAGGGGTCCCCCAATTCCGACTCTGTTTCGGTCTCCCAGTGGAGTCAAAAGGTTAGAGATACGTGGCCTCATGTAATCTCGGCCTTAGACTTTGCCAAAGCACGCTACAAACATTATGCTGATCAAAAGTGTGACCCTTCTCCTAGATATGAGGTGGGGATCTGGTTTATTTGTCCACCAAGTTCCTTAAGTGCCCCCAACCCTCCAAAAAGTTGGGAGCCAAATACATTGGGCCTTTTCGTCTTGTTAGGATGGTAAATCCTGTGGCTTTTGAACTGTCTTTACCTAAGTTGTACCGTCATGTGCATCCTGTGTTCCATTCCAGCCTGCTCAAGCCCGCGAGCCCTCCGGACAAACACCATCCGGCACCAGAACCTGCTCCTCAGCCGATCCTGGTGGATCAGGACCAGCACTTTGAAATCTCTGAGATCCTGGACTCTAGGCTTCATCGGGGAGGGTTACAGTATTTGGTGGAGTGGAAACACCTGCCTTTGGGCCATGCGGAGTGGGTAGCTTCTGAACATGTCAATGCCAAACGCTTATTGCGAAAGTTTCATGCCCGCTTTCCCGATAAGCCAGGTTGAAAGGGGGGGGATTGATCTTCAGGGGGGCAGTATGTCAGGATCATCCATGAATTCTGAGACATAGAGTGGAGTTCATGGAGGATCCTGACAGTGTTGGTTTGAGACTGGTTCTGCCTTGGGCCTCTGGAATGTCTGGGAGATGTTGGTTACCATGGGAACGCTGCTCATCCCGGGAGCTCAAGGCCAGACAGATGGTTTGGCACTTCTCGCTCCCCCATAGTGTGCTTTGATATGCTGCCCTGTCTTTTCTGCTTTCTCACGCTGGGTGTCTCTTATCTGTTTCCACTCTAAGCCTGTTCTTTAGTTGCAGCTTTGCCAATGTCCCTTACACATGCTTCTATTCCAATAAAGAACTTTATTGAAGATATGTGAGTTTGTGTTCTGTGTACATCACACCCTCCTTAGTCAATGAACTGGACGTTAATACTATTAAACTGGACAAGCCAGTGTGGCTGTCCCAGATGGATGGGGGGATGATGAAGGGGGGCCCCGCCAGATGCATGACCGGCCCCATACACATGAGGATGGGAACCATCAGGAGGAACTGCAATTTGTGATTGCTCCAGGCTTAGTCGCCGCTGCAGTGGTGGGTCTGAACTGGCTAAAGTACCACAACCCCACCATAGACTGGATAAAAGAGACAGTGACATTTGCTGATCCGTTGTGTACCAAGGAACACAGGGTGGGGGAAGCATTCCCAAGGGAGGGGGTCCCTCTAGAGGTTGATTCACAGAACTGCATAACTGCTTTGGTTAAAGGGGAGCTGAAAGGGTTGCCAGTGGAATACAAAGCTTGGCAATATGTGTTCGAGGAGAGGGAGTGTGACATTCTGCCACCCCACAGGCCCTTTGATTGTGCCATTGAGATACTCTCGGAATCTAATTTCCCCAAGCCTCGCATTTATTCCATGACCCCGGCTGAAATGGAGGCGCTCCGAGAGTTTATAGACAAGAACTTAGCGTGAGGGTTCATTAGGCCATCAACCTTGCCTATGGGTGCCCCAGTGATGTTTAGGCACATATCTGATGCTGGTCTTCGTTTGATTCAAGACTACCGAGGGTTAAACGCGATTAGTGTCTCTAACCAGTACCCCCTACCTCTGATGAAGGACATATTAGCACACCTCTCCAAAGGGAAGATTTTTACCAAGCTAGACCTCCGGGAGGCCTACTATAGAGTGCGGATCAAGGAGGAGGACGAATGGAAGACTACATTTAATTGCCCCTTGGGGGCTTTTGAGTTCCTCGTCATGCCCTTCGGACTAAAAGGGGCCCCAGGAATATTTCAGAACTTAATTAATGACATGTTATGGGACTTGCTGTACAAAGGGGTGTTGTGTATCTGGGTGATGTATTGATTTACTCTGAGGACTATACGTCCCATGTGAAATTGGTGAAAAAGGTACTAGCCAGGTTAGGGGAGAACCATCTGTTTGCAAAAATGTCCAAGTGTGAGTTCCACCAGAGCTGTCTTGATTACTTGGGATACCGCATCTCAAACAAAGGGATTGAAATGGACCCAGAGAAGGTCAAAGGAGTCTTGGCATGGGAGGCCCCTAGAACCAGGAAACAGTTACAGAGTTTCCTGGGGTTTGCTAATTTTTATCGGTCCTTCATCCCTGACTTTGCGAGGGTAGCCCTTCCTTTAACAGATTTACTTAAAACCAAAGATGGGCAAGGAAAAAGGGGTACCAAATCAAGTAAAAGGGACAAACCGCCCCAAAAGATAGTGTGGACACCTCAGTGCCAACAAGCATTTGATAAGTTGAAATCTCTTTTCACCACTGAACCCATCCTCAAACACCCCGACCCCTCCCAACCGTTTGTTGTCCAAGTGGACACCTCGGATGTGGTGATGGGGGGGTGCTGTTGCAAAAGGTGGAGGAGGGGGAGCTGAGGCCTTGTGCCTACTTGTCAGAGAAGTTTAATGAGACTGAACGGAATTGGCCGGTGTGGGAGAAGGAGGCTGGTGCAATCAAGTTAGCTTTGGAGACTTGGCGCCACCTGCTGGAGGGTTCTCCCAAACCATTTGAGGTTTGGACAGATCGCAAGAATCTAGAAGTGTTAGCTACCCCTAGGCGGTTGAGCCCTAAGCAGGTCAGGTGGGCCAGTTTCTTTTACCGGTTCAATTTCACCCTGAAATTTATCCCAGGAAAAAAGTTTTTTTTGGCCGATGCTTTGTCCAGACTTCCACAGCATGAGAGCAAGTGCAAAGAAGTCATTGATACTGTTTTTTCTCCTTCCCACTTGGGGCTAGTGGTCCTCACGCGGAGCAAAGCTAAGCTGCGGCCGCCCTCAGCCGATCCGGCAATGGGGCCTGAGTCTGTACCAGAGCAAACCACGAGTGAGGTCCCCATGGTCCCTAGGCCTGAGCCCCAGGCGGTCGGGGCTGACAGCTCCTCCCCAGTCGCTGTTCCAGGTGAGATGGCCCCGGCTGCTGATGGCTCTGCTTTGCCTGGAGACTCGCGGAAGGGTGAGGGTGGGTGGCAAGCTCAATTGGCCTCATTGCTGCCCGCGGATCAGTGGTTCCTGGCCCACCCTGGGGAGGTGACCCTGAGGGAGGGCTTGGCTTGGATGGGGGATCGTTTGTATGTCCCGGAAGCTCTAAGGGAAGCAGTGCCATGATGTCAAGGGTGCTGGACATTTTGGGTATATCAAAACTTTACACTTGGCTCGGAGGCAGTTTTGGTGGCCCAAAATGAGGAAGGAGGTAGAGGAGTATGTGAAGGGGTGCCCCACATGTGCCATGGCAAAGGGAGGGTCCAGGAAGGCCAAAGGTCTTCTCCAACCTCTGCCCACCCCCACCAAGCCCTGGGAGGTCATCAGCATGGATTTCATAGTAAAGTTACCTTAAAGTAGGGAAAAGACGGCTATTTGGGTAGTTACTGATTTGTTCTCCAAACAAGCACATTTTGTAGCCTGCAGGAAAGTCCCCACGGCCTCTCAATTGGCCAAATTGTTCATCCAGCATATCTATCGTCTCCATGGCATTCCGGCCAAGATTGTCTCTGATCGGGGGGGGGGCAATTTACTTCTCAGTTTTGGAAAGCTTTTACCAACCTTCTGGGGGTTGAGCTGGGCCTCAGCAGCTCCCATCATCCCCAGAAGGATGGTCAAACCGAACGTTTGAATCAGGCACTTGAACAGTACCTAAGGTATGTGAATTTCCAACAAACTGACTGGGTAGACCTCCTACCTTTCGCGGAGGTGGCTTATAATAATGCTACCCACCAGAGCACAGGCCTTTCGCCTTTCAAGGTTGTTACTGGACAGGACTTCAGTCCCCTGCCTTTGATGGAGGGGACTTCCTCAGGCCCCGTTTCGGTCTCCCAGTGGAGTCAAAAGGTCCAGGATACCTGGCCTCATGTGATTTCGGCTTTGGACTTTGCCAAATCGCGCTACAAACATTATGCTGATCAAAAGTGGGACCCCTCCCTGGAATATGCTGTGGGGGACCTGGTTTATTTGTCCACTAAGTTTCTTAAAAGCCCCCAGCCCTCCAAGAAGTTGGGTGCTAAGTTCATTGGTCCTTTTCCTATTGTTAAAGTGATAAATCCTGTAGCATTTGAATTGTCTTTACCTAAGTTGTACCGACATGTGCATCCTGTATTTCATTCCAGTTTGCTCAAACCCGCGAGTTCTTCAGACCGACACCATCCGGCCCCGGAGGCAGCGCTGCAGCCGATCCTGGTGGATCAAGACCAACATTTTGAAATCTCTGAGATCTTGGACTCTAGGGTTCATTGGTGAGTGTTACAGTATTTGGTGAAATGGAAGCACCTGCCTTTGGGTTATGCCGAATGGGTTGTCTCTGAGCATGTCAATGCACCGCGCTTGTTGAGAAAGTTCCATGCCCGCTTTCCCGATAAGCCCGGCTGACAGCAGGGGAGGGGAAGGGTGGTCTTCAGGGGGGCAGTATGTCAGGACATCCCTGAATTCTGGGCTTTGGAGTGGAATTCATGAAGGCCCTGACATGTAGTTGTTTTGGGCCTGATACTTTCTCAGGCCCTGGAATGTCTGGGAGTCGAGCCAGGCCTCTTGGTTGGCATGGTAACGCTGGTCCTACCAGGAGCTCAAGGTTGGCCAGATGGCTTAATGGCCCTTTTCACTCCCCCCTATGACTCCCTCCTTTTCTCACACTAGGTGCCCTTTATCTATAACTTTTTCTGTGTATACCTCAGTTTGCAGCTTTGACTATGTTCCTGACACATGATTCCTCATCAATAAAGAAGATTATTGATTGTAAGTGAGTGTGTGTTCTCTGTACATCACACTGCTTACAAGTCAGGAGTGGGAAAAATATGGTGGCTTTTGGGCTGCACACAATCACCAGACCTTGTTTGATGGCACCTCATGAAGACCCCAACTTGACACCCCCAACATTTTTTAAAATCTTTTTTTAATCAGTCAATAACCACTCAAACCACCACAAAAACATGGCAGTTGGGGGGCCCTTCCCCCTACACCAGAACTCCAACCCCCCCCCCAAAAATGAAGAAAAACATTGGAAAGGGGTTTATGTTGTATCCAGTTGCACCTGGAGCCTACTGCTCTGTGTGTGTGTGCACACAGGCACACGCATGTGTCAAAAAGAGATTGAAAGTGTCAAGAAAAAGGCACTTGTGTTCATATGTGGTGGAGTTGTAAATATGTACAGAAATTTTGGCAAATGGTATTTAAAGAGATAAGAGAGACAACAGGACAAGATTTAGAAATGTGTCTAGATATTGCATTATTATCAATTTATGATAAGGTTAATTGTACGCAAGTTATGAAGGATCTGATTACTAATTTATTAACAGCAGCAAGATTAATGATATCCAGAAAATGGAAGATAACAAGGAGATTATCAGATAGAGGAATGGTATAGAGAAGTATGGGACATTGTTATTAATGAAAAATTAATGTACAGGTTGAAAGTTTAAAAAGGATTGTGGAAAAGTTGTAATTTTGATGAAATATGGAAGCCATCTTTAGAATGTTTTTTGTTTTTGTTTTTTAAAGAAAAAGGGGGTATACACCACCAAGAAAATTATTGCAGTTTTGGAAAATGGAATAAATAATTGGTATAGAAGGTCTTGGGGTGGGGAGTACTTGTAGGGGGGTAAAGAACAATCAAATGAATGTCAATAATTAAGACGAAAAGTATGTATCATTTAATATAAAAGAAAGATTGTAATATGTTTGATGTATGTTTTTAAGTTTATAATATTAAATTAAATTTAAAAAATTAAAAACAGAGAGATTGAAAGAGAGAAAGAGATAGAAAATGTCTGCTGTCTTTAAAAACTTCAGAAAAACTTTTATTAACAGACAAAACTGGAAATGTTTTCATTGCCAGCAGTGATTTCCTGGAGAGACGGGAAGGGCTGGGCTGGGGAAGCACTGAGAACTCTGTTCTCTTGTCATCATCTCTAATAAGCTTGCCAAGAGGCAATGTGTTCTGAACTGGGGTGCACTATGACAAAACTTGGATCAAGGACATTGGCCATGTGACAGTGATTATCATCAGCTGCAGAGTTCATTAGGCATGAAATCCAGCGTGTTTTGTGCTTGGGAACACCAGACAATGTGTGTATACCATCAAAAAAGAAAGGGCAGAAGAGGGAAAGAGAAAGACAGATCTATTAGTTGGATTGATTCGCTGGTATCAGAGTGAGGAGTAGTTCTCTCTGCTCCCCGTGAATGGACCTTGGTGGGGGGGTGGTGAATTCTGGATGAGCCAGGAATTACAGAGCCCAGCATCAACAGCTATTCACAGAGAGACTGACATTCACAAGATCATAGGATTTTTATTCGAGATTATTTATTTATTTATTTATTTATTTATTTATTTATTTATTTATTTATTGGATTTATGTCCTGCCTTTCTCCCAAGATGGGAGTTTTGCTTTTGGACTCAATATCACAAAAGAGGATCAGACATCATTCCAGCACTTAAGGAAAACCATTTTCAAGATCACTTGTATAAAAGGCTAAACTGACAAGAATAAAGATAAGCAGGGTAAGGTCCTTCTGATTATTTGAAAGGTATCATCTATAACAAAGGTGGGCAACCATTTTCCGTTGAGAGCCACATTTTCTTGGGGACCACATGCCACTGGCAAGCAGGGCCAAAGCCAAAGGTGGGTAAAACTACACCATGACCCTCCCCCCATTCTCTTACACACACACACACACACACACACTTTTATCTTTCCTGTTCTCACTCTAGGGAGATTATCACACCATCTCAATAATCCGTGGCAGGCACAGAACAAGATCGCTAAAGCTTTTCTGTTTCAGATGACATCGTCCCCATCCCGTGATGCCCCTGTGATGCCTCTGGGGGGTTTTATTCATGGGGAAAAGTCATTAATAGACCACCCATTCTGTTTCTGTCCTGGTGGTCTGAATGGCGCCCCATTTTTGTCCCATGATGCTGGCACTATGCCAGATGCGGTGGGAGGTCCCTCCTGAAGACTTCCAGGTGTGATCGGGATGAGGAAGTAAGTGACACCCTCCCTCTCACCCCCCCTGGTTACTTGTAATTTTTCTATTTGTGTTTTTGGGCTTGGTTTTCTTTTTTGACATTTGGTTGAGTTTTATTTTTTACATTTCCCACACAATCATTCTCTCGCAAGAACAGGCAAGATTTGCTTTCCGGGTCATCCATGCAACTTTATGATGGCTGCATTTACTCCCAGGCTGCCAAGGGGAAGCAGTTTCTGTCTCGCTACCAGGTAGGTGTCTGAACATTTTTATTTTATTCTGTAACAGGGACAGGAATGGGGTGGGAGGGGGTAGTGAGACATAAGCAGGGTTTTAGGACCCATTTGATAATCTCCTAGGACAGGAGAGAGGATTGGGTTAGCCCAATGAACATATGAAGCCCACCAAGGCATCACCCCAATGATGACATAGGGCCCTTCTATTGCTGAAAAAAGTCAACCTAAAAACAGACAACCGCACCCCCTAGAAGCCTTGAGAAGGTATGATGGCTCATGTTAATACTCTTTGAGACCAGAAATAGCCTCTCTTTAAAAAAAACAACAAAAAAAACTGTTAAATGGCCTTAAAAGGGGGCAGCTACAGCTCTTGGCAGCATAGGGGTGGGTAGTAGGAATGGGATGGGTGCTGCTCCTGGACCCTCTGTGGTTGCCCACCCTAGCTGTATGACAAGATTGGCAACTTTTAGCCATGGACCAATTTAACTTGGTCTCAGCCCAATGTCACAATTCCTTTCAAGGGATCAGTTTGTCCTCCAATCATGGTTCCCTGGCAAATGACTAGGCAGACAGAAAGAAGAAGAGAGAGGGAAATAATGTCCATTTTTGGCTCTGGAACCATCTTCTATAATTCTATTTCTACCTCTGGTTTTGGCCCTGCCCCCACTGGTATGACTACCCAAAAAGGATTAGCCCTTAGAGAATGTTACTACCTAAGGGTGACACCTGGCTTGACAAAAGTACATATAAAAGGGATCTAGGAGTCTTAGTGGACCACAAGCTGAACAGGACTGAACAGTGTGATGTGGCAGCTAACGAAGCCATTGTGATTCTAGGCTGCATCAATAGGAGTATAGTGTCTAGATCAAGGGAAGTAATAGTGCCACTCTATTCTGCCTTGGTCAGACCTCACCTGGAATACTGTGTCCACCACAATTCAATAAACACAATTCTGGGCGCCACAATTCAAGACAGATATTAAGAAGCTGGAACAGGGTGACCAAAATGGTGAAAGCTCTGGAAACCATGCCCTATGAGGAATGGCTCAGGGAGCTCGGTATGTTTAGCCTGGAGAAGAGGAGGGTAACAGGTGACATGATAGCCATGTTTAACTATTTGAAAGGATGTTATATTGAAGAGGGAGCAAGCTAGTTTTCAGTGGCTACAGAGATTAGGGGCTTGTATACGCCATTAAAAATCCCCAAACCCCCCCCCGAATCCAGCCCAATAATACCACATGACCTCGAGGGCAATTCAGTCCAACCCCCTGCCATGCAGGAATACACAATCAAATCATTCCCAACAGATGGCCATCCAGACTCTGCTTAAAAACCTCCAAAGAAGGCGACTTCACCACACTCCCAGGCAGTGTATGCCACTTCTGAATAGCTCTTACTGTCAGGAAGTTCTTCCTTAATGCTTAGGTGGAATCTCTTTTCCTGTAGTTTGAACACATTGTTCCGTGTCCTAGTGTCTGGAGCAGCAGAAAACAAGCTTGCCCCATCCTCAGTATGACATCCCTTCAAATATTGAAACATGGCTATCATGTCACCTCTCAACCTTCTCTTCTCCAGACTAAAAATGCCCAGCTCCCTAAGCCATTCCTCATAGGGTGTAGCCTCCAGACCTCCCACCATTGTGGTTGCCCTCCTCTGGACACATTCCAACCTCTCAACATCCTTCCTGAATTGTGGTGACCAGAACTGGACACAGTACTCCAGGTGAGGTCTGACCAAAGCAGAATACAGTGGCACTATTACTTCCCTTGATCTAGACACAATACACCTATTAATGCAGTCTAGAATTACATTGGCTTTTTTAACTGCTGCATCACACTGCTGACACAAATTCAGCTTGTAGTCCACTAAGACTCCTAGATCCCTTTTGTATGTACTGCCCTCAAGCCAGGTATCGTACATCCTATATCTGTGCATTTCATTTTTACTGCCCAAGTGTAGTGTCCTACATTTCTCCCTGTAGAAATTCATTTTGTTAATATTGTCCCAGCTTTCTAATCTGTTGAGGTCATTTTGGATTCTGATCCTGTCCTCTGGGGTTTTAGCTACCTCTCCTAATTTGGTGTCATCTGCAAACTTGATAAGCATACCCTCTATTCCCTCATCTAAGTCATTGATAAAGATGTTGAATAGCACTGGGCCCAGGACAGAACCTTGTGGCACCCCACTAGTGGTCACTTCTCTCCAGGATGAAGAGGAGCCATTGGTGACTACTCTTTGGGTTCGGTCAGTCAACCAATTACAAATCCACCTAACAGTTGCATTGTCTAGCCCACAGGTTACTAACTTTTTGAAAGAATATCATGGGGGGCCTTGTCAGAAGACTTACTGAAATCAAGATACACTACATCCACAGCATTCCCTTCATCTATCAAGTTTGTAACTCTACCAAAAAAAGAAGATAAGATTAATCTGGCATGACTTGTTTTTGAGAAATCCATGTTGACATTTAGTAACCACGGCATTTTTTTTCTAAGTGGTTATAGACTGTCTGTTTAATGATCTGCTCTAGAATCTTTCCTAGTATTGATGTCAGGCTGACTGGGTGATAAGTATTTGGGTCTTCTCCCCCCCCCTTTTTTTTTTTAAGATGGGGAAAACATTTGCCCTCCTCCAGTCTGCTGGGCCCTCTCCTGTTCTCCAGGAATTCTCAACGATTATTGCCAGTGGTTCTGCGATTACTTCTGCCAATTCTTTTAATACCCTTGGATGTAGCTCATCTGGCCCTGGAGACTTGAACTCATTTATACTGGCCAGGTATTCCTGAACTACCTCTTTACCAATTCTGTGCTGTATTCTCCGTACTGCCTCACCTGCTCCATCTTCCCCAAGTTGAGCACTGTTCCCCCCTTTGAGAGAAGACTGAAGCAAAGGTGTTAAGTCGTTCTGCCTTTTCTCTGTCCCCTGTTAGCCTTTTGCCGTCTCCTCCACACAGTTGCCCTACCATTTCCTTGTTCTTCCTTTTGCTACAGGCATAACCAAAATGTAAATATGTATATGAATCTCTTTGTCGGGGGAATACAGGTGAAAGATTATATATATAGTAATGAATTTATAGGAAAAAGGAATCCTGTTTCTATGAACTAATGGTATAATACAACTTAATAGAAAATGGATAGAAAGCCAATGTTATACACACAATCGAATTCAGACAACAGTGTAAAGGAAGTAAATGATATTTTATTATTTGGAATATTTATTTTTTTTAAAAGCCCTTTTTACTGTTTTTACCTCTCTGGCAAGCCTGAGCTCCATCCATGCTTTAGCTTTTCTGACTTTCCCCCTACATGAGCCAGATATTTCTTTGAATTCTTCTTTGGTGATTTCTCCCTTTTCTTGTACATGTCCTTTTTAAGCTTTAGCTCAGTTGAGAGTTCTTTCAACATCTATCCTGGTTTCTTTAGGCACCTCCCATTTTTCCTCCTCATCAGAACTGTTTGAAGTTGCACCTTCAATATCTCCCTTTTAATAAACTCCTATCCATCATGAATTCCCTTCTCTTTAGTATTCCTGACCATGTGATCACCCCCAGTAATTCTCTAAGTTTTCTGAAATCAGCTTTCTTAAAGTCTAGAATGCATGTCTGACTATGCTTGGCTTCCCCTTTCCTCTGTATAACAAACTCCAGGACTCTGTATAACAAACTTCCACCTTCTGGACAATGAAATTGTCTGCAAGGCAAGTGAGGAATTTGTTGGACCTTAAATTTTTGACAGAGTTGGACTTCCAGCAAATATCAGGATAGTTGAAATCTCCCATTACTACTACATCTCTCCTGCCTGAATGTGCAGTCATCTGTTCCAGGAAGGCATAATCCAAGTCCTTGGTTTGGCTTGGAGGTCTGTAGTAGACCCCCACAACAACATGCCCGCTGTTTCTTTCCCCCTTGATTTTTACCCAGATGCTCTCAACCTGGCTCCCAGGATTTAAGTCATGGATCTGTTCACAGGTGTACACATCCTTAATATATAATGCTACTCCCCTCCCTTCCTGTTTGGTCTATTTCTCTGAAATAGACTATACCCCTCTATTAGTCTGCTCATGACATTCCAATCATGAGACTCATCCCATCACTTTTCAATGATGCCTATTAAATCATATTTGCTCCGCTGTGCTAAGAGTTCAAGTTCATCCTGTTTATCTCCCATGCTCTGTGCTTTAGTATAGAGACATCAAAGACCATGGGTCATTTCCCCTATCTGCCTTTTAAAGGGTTTATTCCTCCCATTGTTGGGTTGTTGTGTTATTTGCCTTGTTCTCTGTATAACATTTGGGCTATTATCTCTAGCATTCGATGAACTCCTGTCTTCAAGAGTACTGTTTCCCTCCCTCATACAACTCAATTTAAAGTCTTGTCAGCCTCTCTGTTACATCTTGAATTTTTGCCCCTGGGAGACAGCATACCTCCTGAGACATTTTGTCAGGCCTGCAGACTACTGTCTCTGTTCCTTGCAGCAGGAAATCCTCTACTGCCACCCTCCTCCTCCTTCAAGTCTTGGCAGAGGCCACTTCATGTGCTGGATCTACCAAGTTTTCCTGTGTGTTCCCTGAGGCCTGGTACTGCTACTCTTCCTCTTCTTCTTTGGAAAGAGAGAGAGCTTCAAATTGATTCTGTAGCTTCAAGCTGGCTGTTGTCTTTGTTTAATGATGGGAAACATTTGCTCTAAGTTCAAACACCCCTTCAGGACACAAAATAGGGTATATATAGTAACCCCAAACAATAGCAAGGTGTGTCACTATGTCACTGTAATTCCACCTGGACACTCTGGCCGCATGCCTCCAGATTAGAAACTCCAGTGCCACCCTCAGATTTAGATCTGAGTCTTTCGCTTCTCCTTCCCCAAGACTGGTAATTATCACCCTTCCTCCCAAAGCTATTCCTCCATCCAGTCTTTCCTCCTTGGTTCTTTGTTAGCTTTGTGTGGTTCTTGAAAGTGTGAGTATGTGGCTGGATGCTTCCATGTTTTTTCCAATAAAAACTATTTTATTTCATTTTAGTTCGGAGTCTCTGCAGTTAGTACCGATATACTATAGGTGCAAAGGTCCCGTATGTTCCCTGACCTCTTGCAGTCATCCATTTGAGGTATAATTCCCCCAATTAATAACTTGCATCTATTGTCATGAGTGAGCTTCGCACAGGACCCCCACACATTCGGGTAACAAGGTAGTTGCCTTGGGCAGCAGGCTCTGGCTGTCAAGAAAGGGCAGCAAAGTGCTAGGTATTTAACATTTTAAATTCCATTTTTACTGCCAGGATGGAGAGAGCCATTTGTGAAATTTTCTGGCCAAATAATTGCTATCTTTAGGTGCCAGGGATCTTGACTTAGGTGAGCATGTTTATGGGAGTTTATGCTCTTCTGCCTCAGCACACCTTGGGATGTCTCTGGGGAATTTTGTACTCGGGTTTAATATTCTCACAGATTCTCCACACTCCTTTAGACCTTTAATATGCATTACCTTCCTTCCTTCAAAATGTAGCATTTGCACAATACCCCCCCCCAACCCTGTGCCTGCTGTTTCAGTTGAGTGGGCTTTGAGAACTTTGCGCCAAATCCTTGCACTAATGGCACCACTGAAAGACAAGAACAGTTTTGGGCAGGAAGAGGAGGAAGTCTCAGATGAATTGGATAAAGACCCACAGGTCCACCAGGGCTGAATGATATGTACAATTTATGAAAGTGCTTTGAATTTTAATTCAGCACTGTGGGAAAAACTGGAGGACTATGAAGATGGGTGAAACCCTTTTTACTAAGTGATGAGGTTTAGTGTTCTCTTTTCCCCTCTTGGTTCTTATCTAGAGGGAGGCTTGAAAATACTGCTCAATTTAATTGAACCTTGTGCCAGGAGCTTGAAGGCAGGAAAGTAGAAATGGCTTAAGTATATTTAACTTGTATCAAGCAAGGGATAAAAGTGAGAATTGGGGTGACAGTGTGCATTTATGCTCCTGCTTTTTGAAATTACAAGACTGGGTTTTCTGCTTTCCACTGCCACTTTTTGCTTTCTAAGGAAGAGTTAGCGCTGGCACTTTTGCTGAGGATCCACAAGAATTAAAGACTGGCTGTAGATATCACAGAAACCTTCAAGGGAGATTTCAGTGACTACTGTGTGGGACTAGTCCCAGAGCTTGGTGGAACTCTTTTGCTAAACTTAAAGCTATCTCTATGGTGGGGAGGGGGACAACAGCAACAGGGGGCAAAAATTCATAACTTGGCTTGCTGTTGTGCTTTTAAGATCAGTGTGATCTGAAGATAAGTCCACTGGCAAAGAATTTCCTGGCA
Organism: Gambelia wislizenii; assembly: GCA_030847615.1. Taxonomy (NCBI): domain Eukaryota; kingdom Metazoa; phylum Chordata; class Lepidosauria; order Squamata; family Crotaphytidae; genus Gambelia; species Gambelia wislizenii. The sequence continues at coordinate 10,799,348 of JAUMIR010000013.1, read as the reverse complement.
TAGCGAGGGAAGCACTGCATTTGCATATCATTTGATGTAAAAGCTGCCAGGGTAGTGGGGGGGGGAAAGAGTTGGCAACCTCTAGGGGGTTGTAAATTGCCATTTCCACTCTGCTTCCATGCATGTATATCAAGAGAAGAGGCTGGAAAAGTTTTTGTTTTTTGTTTTTCCTACAGCAACTCCCAGAATCTGCATCTGTGACATTGTAGCTCAGGAGAGTACACAGGAGCTCTTTAGCAGAGAATTCTAAACCACTTGCCAAATTATAAACCCCAGGATTCTGTAAGACAGAAATGTGATTGTTAAAGTTATATCAGACTGCTGCTGTAACTGTCTAATGTGGATATACTTAGAATCATAGAATTGCAGAGTTGGAAGAGACCACGAGGGCCATCCAGTCCAACCCCCCTGCCACGCAGGAAATCACAATCAAAGCATCCCCGACAGATGGCCATCCAGCCTCTGTTTAAAGACCTCCAAGGAAGGAGACCCCACCACGCTCCGAGGGAGTGCGTTCCACTGCCGAACAGCTCTTACTGTCAAAAAGTTCCTCCTAATGTTGAGGTGGAATCTCTGTTCCTGGAGCTTGCACCCATTGCTCCGTGTTCCAGTCTCTGGAGCAGCAGAAAACAAGCCTGCTCCATCCTCAGCGTGACATCCCTTCAAATACTTAAACAGGGCTATCATATCGCCTCTAAACCGTCTTTTTTCCAGGCTAAACATACCCAGCTCCCTAAGTCTCTCCTCATAAGGCATTGTTTCCAGACCTTTCACCATTTTAGTTGCCCTTCTCTGGACACGCTCCAATTTGTCAATATCCTTTTTGAATTGTGGTGCCCAGAACTGGACACAGTATTCTAAGTGAGGTCTGACCAAGGCAGAATAGAGTGGCACTATTACTTCCCTTGATCTAGACACTATACTTCTATTTGTTTTCTTCCATTTGCAGGCACCCCATATTATTATTTCTTTCATCTTTTTTTCTTACCACACCAAAAAAAAAAATACCATTAAGGAAAGAAAAGAAGAAAAGAAGGAGAGTGATGTAGAGCCTTTGAACTGTGAGCAGCAAAAGCCCTCTGTGTGGAAGCACCCATTGTCTGCTGCTCCTCACATCACTTCCTCTATAAAATTCAGCAAATGTAACAAGTGTCATTTCACAAAAAAAGCCTAATCTGGAGGCTTCTTAAATTTTCATAAACCATCCAACAAATTCCTCACTTGCCTTGCAGACAATTTCATTGTCCAGAAGGTGGAAGAGGCAACAAAGGGATCAGCTATTTTGGATCTGACCCTAACCAATGGGGATGACCTGGTTAATGGTGTGGAAGTGGCGGGATCCTTAGGGGGGAGTGACCATGTTCTCCTGGAGAGGAAAGTGGAAGCCAAGCATACTCAGAGGAAAGGGGAAGCATGAAAGCGGTGCTGGCCCTTTGGTCCACCCAAAGGCACATCTGTGCTGGCACTGGAGGAGGGAAGAGGGAGGGGAGCCCTGGGGAGAGGGGAGCAGAGAAGGAAAGAAGGGAGGGGGAGAGAGGGAGGGAGACCCGTGTAGCTAAGGGGAAGGAAAGGAAGGGCCCCCTCCCTCCAGTGAAGGAGATGGGAAGGAGGGGTTTTCCCCCTCCCTCCCCCCCAGCCTGCAGCAAAGGGGAAGGTAAGGAAGGGCCTCCCTCCCTCCAGCAAAGGAGATGGAAAGGAAGGGGGTCTCCACCTCTCCCTCCCAAGCATGCAGCAAAGGGGAAGGGAAGGAAGGGGGTCTCCCACCCTACCTTTGGAAGGACATGGACATAACTTTCCTTCCCCCCTCTCCCAAATGAGGGTCCTCTCTCCCTCTCCTCCTCCCTCCCTCTCATGGCAACCCTAAGGTGACCCTATCATGGGGTTTTCTTGGCAAGATTTGTTCAGAGAGGTGTTTGCCTTTGCCTACCTCTGAGGCTGAGAGAGTGTGACTTGCCTAAGGTAATCCAGTGCCACCAGTAGGTGTCCATGGCTGAGTGGGGATTCAAACCCTGGCCTCCAGAGTTGTAGTCCAAAAGCTCAAACCACTCTTCCACCCTAAACTAGTGTAATCATATGTTATGACCATTTCTGGTCATATTGTGGAATGACCTGCCGAACGAGATCCATCAGATAACAACCCTGAATAGCTTTTAAAAAGCACTAAAGACGGATCTCTTTCGGCAGGCCTTTCCTAATTAGATCCCGGCCTCAGGGGATCCTGGCTTCTTTTAATCCGCTGGCCATTTATAGTATTTTATTGTATTTATTGTTTTTAATTGTGATTTTAGATCAGTTGGTTTTAATTTATAATTGTTTAATATTTTTTTATGGGGGAGGGTGGGGTGGGGGGTGTTTGGGGATTTTATCTGTATTGTATTTTAATTTTTGTAAGCCACCCCGATTGTTTTAACAGAGGGGCGGGGTATAAATAAATATTATTATTATTATTATTATTATTATTATTCTGACTGAATTCTAACTCCTTTCTGACAGGAGCTGTTTGGTTTGCCACCTTTTTGTGAGTCCTGTTACTGTAACAGCAGCCTGACACAGGTTATGTAGATAGAATCTTCCTTAGAATGGAGTAAAACAGTAGGAAACATGCAGATGAGGTTTTTCCCAGGTGTCAGAAGCAATACAATAAAAATTGTGAATGCTAATAACAGTTCCTATATTGGCTGTTTACACCCAGAATTTGGGGGACCACATCTTACGTGCCAACATTCTTTTTGACTTTCATTCCTCATAAGCAAGTCCCTTATTCATTCTTTGAGTCCCCCATTTTAGCCTTGTACTTCTCAACAGCTGCAGGTAAGTTACTCTCTGGCTTTTCTTTGCAAACAAAGATTCAAGAAGGACTCATCCCGTGCTTTCTGCAAGCGCGCTGATGACTAAAGAGGCCGATCTGAGATAAACAAGTCTGGTTGCTGAAAGCACAGCAGAAGATCTCCTTGGGTGATGTTTCCGGGTTGTGATTCTTTCTGCATTGTCGTTTCTCTTCAAGACTTGTTCGGCATGAGTTCTCAAATAAGGCTGCAGCATTGTGGATAGTGCGTCTCCATGCCTCCCGGTGTGAGGCCAGGATGGACCATTGTTGGTGATCAATTTGGCCGAGCCTGAGATGTTTCAGGGAGTCCTTGTATCGCTTTTTTGGAGCACCCCTCTTATGCTGACCTGTGGCGAGTTCACCCTAGAGTACTATTTTTGGGAGGCGATGGTCCTCCATCCTAGAAACATGCCCTGCCCAGAGCAGCTGTGTTCTCAATATCATGGCCTCAATGCTGGTGATCTCTGCTTGCTCAAGAACAGTAACATTCGCATATTGACTACGCAGATGCAGTCCAGATTGTTAAAAGAATGTTTGATATTTTTATCTCTTCCTTAGGGTCCTCCTAGCCATATACGAATCTTATTTAGAGGATTCTTTTCATTAATTTTGCCATTTGCATTTCTATTCAATTTACTGTTTTAGTAGTAAAATTAAGTTTCTACCTTCTCTTTGTATATTTGTACAGTGTAGCAATCTCAGAGAGACCATATCAATCTCCACTTAGGCTGCGACCTTTTAAATACATAGACTTGTGGGTCATTTTATGCCATCTGATGGTGAGAAGGCTCTTTACTTCTTAGCTTTGCTACTCTTAATTTAGGAAAGGAGAAAGATGTATCATGTATATGCTTGTTTTAACAATTCCGTTTTCAGGGATAATGGTAATATGTTTTTTTGTCTTCCAAAATATGCTATGTCATGGTTTCTTGAGAGCATAGAATGAGTGCCCTTGGAGAATATTTGTCAAGGCACGCCACTTTAAAACATTGTTCATCCGTGCACCAATTCTGAATTTATATTATTATTTAAACAAGCAGGGACTCTAGCATAGTTGATATCTGTCCCACAGCCATCACACTCATGAATGTTTATGTTTAGCCTGGAGAACAGAAGGTTAAGAGGGGACATGATAGCCATGTTTAAATATTTGAAGGGATGTCATAGTGAGGATAGAGCAAGCTTTTTTCCTGCTGCTCCAGAGACTAGGACATGGAGCAATGTATTTGAACTACAGGAAAAGAGATTCCACCTAAACATTAGGAACAACGTCCTGACAGTAAAAGCTGTTCAGAAGTGAAATACACTGCCTGGGAGTGTGGTGGAGTCTCCTTCTTTGGAGGTTTTTAAACAGAGGCTGGATGGCCATCTGTTGGGAATGATTTGATTGTGTATTCCTGCATGGCAGGGGATCGGACTGGAAGGCCCTTGTGGTTGCTTCCAATTCTAGGATTCTAGGATTCTGGTACAATTACACCATCCAATAAACTTTCCCTCAGAGGCACTCCTGCTTCTTCCTGCAAATCTGTGGCTGGAGTGGATTGAATGGCAATGCACAGGCCAAACCAGCCAGCCCCTGCCTGGCTCCTGTCCCGTGGCCACTCCACCACAGGGAGGAGGCAGGCCAAGTAGCCCCCAAGCCCCCATGGACCCCCTGCGAGGACACCACAGACCCCTGTGAATAGGCTAGGTTACATTGACCTGAGATAAATACATAGGGGCCCCCAAATAAAAAGACCTCCAAGGAAGGAGACCCCACCACGCTCCGAGGTGCCCCCCCCCCAAATTGCTTAACAGGCCCCGTGTGGAATGTCTCAATATTGCCAGATTATGAAATATTATAGGAAGGAGATGTAAGGCTTGGTAAAAACCTCATTCTGCTAGAGTGAGAATTTTGGTTCTCTAAATGTTTTAAACTACAAATCTCACAATTTCTTGTCATTGGCTATGCTGGCCAGGGCTTTTGGGAACTGAAGTCCAATCTTCTGGAGAGCCAAAGCTTCCTCATCTCTGCTCTGTGCTTTCTATTTCAAGAATACCACCTTCTGGAAAATAGAAAGAGATAGGATTGATTACATTTTAACAAGTGCCATAGAATATCCATTTCATTTATTTACAAGGAAGTCAGGAAAGGAGGAGTGGTGGTGAGGAAGAGAGTTTGTCAGTTCAATAAATGCTCCCTTGACTGATACTTTGAAGCTAAGGGATTGGGGCCACTGGATGTCATAGAACAAGTTTTTATCCAAACAAGCAGTGTATTTTCAATGGAATGACTTTAAAACACCTCAAGGAAGATGGGGCAAGAGAAAAAAAGAAGGATGGGATCAGCTGCTCTTAACATTTTTTGAACTAATTTACAGTAGGGTGAAATATCAGAGAAAGTAATTTTCTGAGAATGTTATTTGACCCCCTTCCACTACACACGTACACAAAACTATAGGAAGATTTAGCACACCCAAATTTTAAAAAATAAGCATTTTCAGATTGTTAATATTTGGCTATAGTGCAGACTGTGTGGTAAATTCTTTAATGCAGTGGTTCTTAATCTGTGGTCCATGGACCCCCAGGAGGCCGCAGTGTCCTCACAGTGGCTCTGCAAAGGCTTGAAGACTGATTTGGACCACCTCCTCCCCACAGTGGAGCAGCCATGTGACAGGAGACAAGGCAAAAGCTGGCTGGCTGGCTATTGTTCAATCCACTGGCTATTGTTCAATTCAGCCACAAACTTGCAGGAAGAAGCAGGAGAAAAGTCTTCCCATCCCATCCAGTGCCTCTGAGGGAAGGTTTAATGGATGGTGTAGTAGTAGTAGTAGTAATAATAATAATATTTAAATATTGAGTTAAGTCTTCAGGGGCCATGGCAACAAAAGATATTTAAAAGGGGTCCCAGGTAAAGAAAAGATTAAGAGCCACTACTCTGATGTATAAATAGCTGTGGGGGTGCTCTCTTAATTCTCTGACAGTTGAAAACTTAATTAAAATTAAAAAGAGATTAGAATGGCTACAGGTACAAGGCAATCGCGAGTAAAATATGACGCTGGGAATGAAAAAAATCATGCTGAAATGTCCCAGCGGTACTGCAACAGTACCGCTGGGAGGAGCGTCGTCCGAAACGGACGCCCTCTTGCGCAGCAGCGTCGCAACCTGGCGACGCTGCTTGCGTTACTTTTCATGCGTCCGAAAAAGTCCTAAGATTACGTGGACAGCCCACGCAGTAATGGGCTTATGCTAATGACTCAGTCATTAAGGGGTATGTCCCTTGGGCACTTCAACAATGATTCAATCAAGCAATTATGTGACCATTCCTCATTCAAGATCTTACAGAAATCTCTCTTCACACTCCCTCCTGTCCAACCTTACAAGGTTGTCACAAGACCATCAATGTTTTAATTAAACAATTAGTTGAGTTTTGCTCCCTTTGTCTATCTGGTGGGAAAACCATCCAGGCTTTGTCATAACCAGAGCACCCCCTTCAGGATATGAAATAGGGTATAAATATCCCAGCCTAGACCCCAGATAAGTGTGCCACAGACTGACAGACCCCTCCATTCTGCCAGACTCTTCTGTGCTGCCCTCAGATGCTGCCTGAGTCCCTCTGCTGCGTGAACTTCTTTCTCCAAGACTGGTAACTATCACCCTTCCACCCCTGGATTTTCTCTATCCAGCCCTTCATTCCTTACTTTCCAATAGCCTGGTATGATTCTTAAGAGTGTTATGTCCTTGTATGTTAGTGTATCCCCTGTGTTAATTCTAATAAAATACTTTGTTTTGACTTTAACTGGAGCGGTCTCTATAGTTATTACTGGTAACTGATTAGTACAGGTGAAAAGGGTCCAGAAGTTACTCTCCTCTCACAGGCTTCCTTTTGATCTAATAATTCCCCCAGATAATACAGAGGATTTTGGCATCACGGATGGGACTCTAATGCACTCCCCACCTCTTAGGGTAACACACTTTTATATCTTATCTTTTTTTTTTCTCCTGGCTTATACACTGTCTCTCGTGCCTTCTGATCGTACCAGGTCTTTTGTTTATGTTGTGCTTTGCTCAGGTTGTCTCCAGCCATACGTAACGCTGATCTCAATGATATTAACAGATCTTCCACATAAGTCACAACAGCTTCAGGATCTTTTCCAGTCTTTCCTTACAAGTGTTGTTTCACAATATCTAAAGGACCTCTAACTCTTCTCCCATATATCAATTCGAAAGGGCTAAAACCAAGACTTTCTCCTTTTTTGAATACCGGTATACAGTATTTTAATTGTCATTTAACACAAATTACAACCTACAAATAATTAAACAAAGACTATGATATATATAAATTCCTACTTATACTATCTCCAAACCTACAAACAAATAAACAAACAACATGGGTTGTAGGCAACATGTATAACATAACATAACATAACATAGCATAACAGCATATGCAACAGTGGGCTTTCTCCTCTGGCAAAGTACCAGCTTGTTATCATTAATTGTATTTTTAATCCCCCTGTTTGAGCAAACTTAAAAAAAAAGTTATATCCTACCCTATAGTCAAATTATTTTAGATAACTTACTTAGATACAGCAGGTTTCACACTTAAAGCTTTACAATTACTTATTCATCTGCTTAAGTTATACCATCCTTGTTCCAAAAAAGGATAAAACAAGGAAAATTTTTTAAAAAGCATTATATAGAGAATCAACATTATTGAGGACTAAAGAGGCATTTTCTCCACCTGTACATAAAGCTTTCCAATTCTGAAAATTAACCAAATAGAATATTAAAACAAAAATTAACTCTGAACTCCAGTATCGTTACATGTACTACTATTTAAGAATTCTAGAAGGGGTTGCTATGTTTCAGAAAACTTATTAATAGACTTATCTAACATGTAAGTGAGCTTATCCATTTCTGCCGTCTCCATCAGGTTTTTTGCACGAACCATAAACCAGAATTTTTTCACTCTTGTCACATCCCCACCACTGATGAAAAAAGTGCCCTTTTCTTTTTCACACTTCCAACATTTCTCCTTTGCATTTTTAAACATCTTAGCAATTCTTGCTGGTGAAAGGTGCCACCTGAACATCAGCTTCATTGCATGTTCTTGTAGACTATGTGACATGGTGTACCTCCTGGTCCTCTTCCAAGTTTTTTTCCCATTGTCCAAAGTTAATATTATGGCCAATATCTCTGGCCCATTTGACCAGGTCCGATTTAAGACACCAGCGGCATCAGCATCCACAGGGGGCTCCATCATTGTGGGGGGCCAAGTAGTAAACATTATTAGTAATAAATATCCTGTACTGTGAACAGCTTAGTTTGAGTTAGGTTACATTGACCTGAGATAAACATATGGGGCCCCCAAAATAAAGCAGGGTCGCCCAAAATTCCTTAAACTGGTCCTGCATTTGACCATATACAGTTGTCCCTCCACATTCACGGATTTGGCATTCATGGTTTTAAGTATCCACGGCTTGAAAATATTCTTAAAAAAATAATAATCCAAAAAGCAAACCTTGATTTTGCCATCTTATAAAAGGGACACCATTTTGCTATGCCATTGCATATAATGGGACTTGAATATTCACAGATTTGGGTATTCACAGGGGGTCCTGGCACCAAACCCCAGCAAACGTGAAGGGACAACTGTATTCTTTAACAGCTTTGTCTGCTGGATCATATTGCAAAAGCAGTTGATACAAATCTGGACAAGAGACATTTTTCTCCTTTCATTAAAGCAATATCAAAATCCATAGGTTTTAAAGCTATTCCTCCATCATTCATATCTTTCTTAAATCTTTCTTTAATTTGCAAATATGGAACCCATGGAATTGGAATCCCTTCTCACCACACAGTTGTTGCTGATCTTTCAATTGTATAACATCTCCTGATTGTTGAATTAAGTCCTTATGTGTAATCCAAACTGCTTCTCTTCTCAGACTTTTTATGGAAAGTGCTTCCGCCAGGGATATCCAGGATGGCAATTTTGGACACAAAGGACTTTTTCGGACGGTCAAAAATAACGCAAGCAGCCTCGTCGTGTTGCAAGGCTGCTGCACTGCAGAGCGTCGGTTTCAGATGACGCTCTCCCCTGCCGGTACTGTTGCGGTACTGCGGGGAGATTTAAGCGTCATATTTCGTCGGTTTTTACTCAAGAAAGTTGATCATGATTAAAAACCAACGAAATGTGATGCTCAAATCTCCCCGCGGTACCGCAACAGTACCGGCAGGGGAGAGCGTCATCCGAAACCGACGCTCTGCAGCACAGCAGCCTCGCAACGCGATGAGGCTGCTTGCGTTATTTTTGACATGTCTGAAAAAGTCCAAATACTCTTTATACTTCACCTACGTCTTATAAAGAGATTTACGGATCACATGATTGTTAAATGTTTTCTGCACACTTAACTTTCTGGTAATGTAAATATGCATGCCTCCCAAAGTGTAAAAGCTTTTGGTTATCTTTTTTCATTCCACTGATTTCTGAATAAAGACTCCCCTGATTACAGCTTTGGCTGCGTCTCAAACCATTGATATATTGACTTGGTTGTCTAAATTATTCTTTAAAAATTATTCTAATTCTTTCTTACAGTATGCCACAGTGTCTTCCTGATGCAGGATATTTTCATTTAATCTCCAATTTCTGTGTTTTACCCTAAATTTTAGTTGGATCTTAAACAGATTGTGATTGTTAAATGACTTTGGCAATATCTCTGCAGTCTTAAGAACACTGAGAAGAGTCTTAGAAATCCAGATCATGACAATCCGTAACCGTGAACTATGACAACCAGAGAAAAAAGTGAAACCTTTCATTTTGGGATTTTTAAATCTCCTTGTGTCTTCAAGCTGTAATTCCTCAGCCAGTTAGAAAAACTCCCGCGGGAGCGTCACATATTATTTATTTATTTATTTAAACTGGGCTGAAAACTCCTATCAAGTATTGAATCTACCACTCAATTGAGAACACCAAACAAACAGTAATGCTCATATGGGTAGTTTTTCAAAATCTCTGCGAGACCACTGTAAAATTTCTTGTTTTCGTTACATGGGACATAAGAACCAACCAATAGAGGTGTGCATCCTTCCATCTTAATTTCTACTCCCAAAAAGGATTGTTTGCCATGACTCCTTCCTATGGAATCCTGGGGTTTGTAGTTTGGTGAGTCACCAGCATTCTTTGGCAGAGAAGGCCAAAGACCTTATAAAACTACAAATCCCAGGAATCCATGGAGCCATGGCAAATAATCCCATTTCAAATGGGATTATTTGGGTACTGTGGATTTGGCCCTAGTCTACTCCCAGCTGGCCCTAGTCTACTCCCAGTCATTTTGTTGCCTGAGCCAGAGCAGCACCTTCACCACCAAGCCAAATTGCAATAATACCTAAGGCTAGCCAAGTTATTTTGGCTTCTAAGCAGATAATCTCACAAGCACCTCTTGTCCTCCCTGGAAGTAAAACAAAACAAAATATAGTGGGCTGAATCCAGAATTACTAAGTCTGGATTCAAGCCAATGATATTAAAACAATTTGTCATTTCTTCCTAACACTGAAAATCTCTCACCCAAGGCAGCTACTTCACTCCACCTCATGTTAGAGCAGCCCTGCTATTTCTTCCATTTCATGCTATCAACCCCAGTTCCATTACATGATGAGAAATGTATCTTTGCTCTTCCAGCTTCTGTTAGCAAAATCATTATGTTGATAGGAAATGTGGCTATTATTTTTACAAAGCAAATATGTTGGCTACTTCTGATCTATCCCCCCAACACACACACACTGCCCTCCACCCCACCACTGTTTTCTTGTTCTATCAGGTTGTTTCCATAATTAAATATTTATTTGGTTCAATGTCATGGAAACTGGCTGACAATCTTCAGGAAAAATGAAACACTATAGATCCCCCCCCCCTTTCTTCTGTTTTGTTTTGTTTAAAGGAGACTAGTGCTGGCACAAAGAAGAAGAGGTTTCATCAGCATGGAACTTGAAGCCTTTCCTGGATTTATGATGCTCTCTTTGGTATTTAATAAAGGCTTGTAAGTTTTTTTTCCCTCCTGACAATAAAGAGAACCAGCTGTCCAGCTTTTAGCACTCATCCTGATTCTAGAAGACTTATGTTTGTCTCTCCACTTTTAACCTAGCTCCTTGGCAGGAAAACTAATACTTGTAGTGTGGGAAAGGAGATGGGGAATTAGAATTATGCAACCTGTAATAATTCAGGGGGCCACCATAAGCTGACAGGCAATTTGAAGGCACATACTACACACATATTGATTGTACAAATATAACTGTTGTTCAGAGTACTTACTTCCAGTTAGGCAAAGGACTGCAACATTAAGACTTTCTTTTTTTTTTCCCCTTTCATATAAGAATTGTTCCCTTATATTACTATTACAACTGCTGCTGCTACCACTATTAGAGTTGGAAAAGAGTGGCCCTCCAGATAGTATTGAACTGCAACTCCCAGTACCCAAGCCAACATAGTCAATGACAAGAAACTCTGAGTGTTGCAGACCAATCACATCTGGAGGGTCACACAATCCCTACTTCAACTTACATTTATAGCCTGACTTTCCCCCAATGAGCTCAAGATTCATTGCAGTCCTCCTTCTCACTTTATCCTCACAACCATGAAGATATATCCTGAAGGCAGACGGTATAAGTAGAGCTTGGGAAACTTATTTTTGGAATAGACCTCTCAGAATCCTCCCATCTGGATGGCAAGCTGGTGGGTTCTGGGAGCTGTAGTCCAAAAAATAACTCTTCCAAGCTGTGATAGTGACTACCCAAGGTTTCTCAGTGAACTTAATGGCTCAGTGGGGACTAGAACTCCGGCCTCTGAAGTCCCAATCCAACACTCTAGCCACTACACCACAGTGGCTGAGATAAAATTTTGCTTCCTTCCTTCTTCTTTTAATTTTTTTTAATTAAAACTATACCACAAGACATAAGCAAAAGGAAATAAACATATACAAACACAGATAACAAAAAAGACATATGATTACACTATTCACATAACAATACAAAAACATATATATATATATATATATATCCCTTAAAACTACAAGTAACATAAAATCTAACTACTGACTTCCTACCTGTTAATTGCTGAGCATAAATGTTAAGTAAATTGACTTCAGACTTTATCGGACAAAGCCCTTAAAAGCATTCTTTTGCTGGCATAAAAAAATATATATTTTTATACCAGCAAAAGAACACCCCCCTCCACAGCACTTCTCTCTAATCCTGGAAAAGGCTTCCCTAGCAATGAAAGAGAAAGTGAACGAAGCTCTGTTCACTTCCTCCATTGAAATCCCGTCGATTATTGCGAGACTTCATTGCGTGGGAAATTAAAAAAAACAAAAAAAAAACACGAAAAAAGTTTTTAAAAGCACATACACACACTTAAAAACTTACACGTAACCTGGGGAGGGTCATAAAAAGTGTTTCACTTACCTGGCAGTCATGACCCCATCCAGAACTGTTTGCGCTGGACTGGCCATTGACATTGCATTGATGTGAGTACAATGGTGAAAGGTTTCACACACCAGCAATGCTTGCCCAAAAGTACCACAGGGGATCTATTGATAACTTCAGCCAACAATAAAAAACTACAGGTTTTGGTGGGGACATAACCGCAAAGGGTCGTCTGATATGTGCACCCTTTCATGGTTATGTGGCGTCGTTATGACACTGCAGTTTATGTGTCTGAAAAAGTCCTTCCTCTAAAATTAATATTAAAACTTATGCATATCTCATCCTATAATTATAATATGGATTGATAACCATGTATTATATTTATTCATTATGATCTCAAAAAATATATTCTTAAATTGCCTCTACTAGTTAAATAAAATATCAATAATCCATCATTAAAAAGTTGAGTAATTAAACCAAAAATATATGTTTAACAATAAGCTCAGTTAATTCCAAATCCCAATCTCATATGATCACCCTACAAATTCACCAAATACAGTTGGCCCTCTGCACCCACGGATTTGGCATCCACTGATTCCACCAACCAGGCAGGGGCTGGCTGGTTTGGCCTGTGCATTGCCATTCAATCCGCTCCAGCCACAGATTTGCAGGAAGAAGCAGGAGTGCCTCTGAGGGAAAGTTTATTGGATGGTGTAATTGTACCAGAATCATACAATCCTAGAGTTGGAAGCAACCACAAGGGCTACCCAGTCCAACCCCGTGCCATGCAGGAATACACAATCAAATCATTCCCAACAGATGGTCATCCAGCCTCTGTTTAAAAATCTCCAAAGAAGGAGACTCCACCACACTCCCAGGCAGTGTATTTCACTTCTGAACAGCTCTTACTGTCAGGACATTTTTCCTAATATTCAGGTGGAATCTCTTTTCTTGTAGTTTGAACCCACTGTTCCGTGTCCTAGTCTCTGGAGCAGCAGAAAACAAGCTTGCTCCATCCTCAGTATGACATCCCTTCAAATATTTAAACATGGCTATCATGTCCCCTCTCAGCCTTCTCTTCTCCATACTAAACAAGCCCAGCTCCCTAAACCACTCCTTATAGGGCATCATGGCTTCCAGACTTCCCACCATCCTGGTCACCCTCCTCTGGACACGTTCCAGCTTCTCAGTACCCTTCCTGGATTGTGGTACCCAGAACTGGACACTGGATTCCAGGTGAGGTCTGACTAAAGCAGAATACAGTGGCACTGTTAGTTCCCTTGATCTAGACACTATACACCTATTAATGCAGCCTAGAATCGCATTGGCTTTTTTAGCTGCTGCATCACACTGCTGACTCATGTTCAGCCTGTGGTCCACTAAGACTCCTAGATCCTTTTTGCATGTACTGCCCTCAAGCCGTGTGTCACCCATCCTATATCTGTACATTTCATTTTTACTGCACAAGTGTAGTATCCTACATTTCTCCCCATTGAAATTCATTTTCTTAATATTGGCCCAGCTTTGTAATCTGTTGAGGTCATTTTGGATTCTGATCCTGTCCTCTGGGGGATTAGCTACCTCTCCTAATTTGGTGTCATCTGCAAATTTGATAAGCATACCCTCTTTATACAATGACTTCATCCAAGTCATTGATAAAGATGTTGAATAGCACTGGGCCCAGGACAGAACCCTGTGGCACCCCACTAGTCACTTCCCTCTAGGATGAAGAGGAGCCATTGATGAGCACCCTTTGGGTTCAGTCAGTCAACCAATTACAAATCCACCTTACAGTTGCATTGTCTAGCTCACAAGTTACTAACATTTTTGGAAGAATATCATGGGGACTTTGTCAAAAGCCTTACTGAAATCAAGATACACTACATCCACTGTGTTCCCTATGTCTATCAAATTTGTAACTCTATAAAAAAAGAGATTGAGATTAGTCTGGCACGACTTGTTTTTGAGAAATCCATGTTGACTTCTCATGGCATTTTTTTCTAAGTGCTTACAGACTGTCTGTTTAATGATCTGCTCTAGAATCTTTCCTAGTATTGATGTCAGGCTGAATGGGTGATAAGTATTTGGGTCTTCTCCCCACCCCCTTTTTTTTTAAAGATGGGGAAAACATTTGCCCTCCTCCAGTCTGCTGGGCCCTCTCCTGTTCTCCAGGAATTCTCAAAGATTATTGACAGTTGTTCTGAGATTACTTCTGCCAGTTCTTTTAATACCCTTGGTTAACACTTCTGGAGTACCCATTGTTTTGGTCTTGGAACCTCTGAGAACTATTGTATTTCACTCAAACTCCTATACCTTTATCTCATATAAATATCACCCCAAACACCACCAAATTACACACAGATTCCCTTCCTGTTGACTCCACTTCAGTCTGTATAGCCAGGCCATCGTTCAGCCCTTTGTGCTGTTGGCTTACTTCATGATCTCTGCTCTACAGGATTGGTACAGTATAACCCAGTACCTCCTTACTTTATTCCTCTATACAAAAACTTCCTACTATTTTCTCTAGCCTTTTGTGACTGTCTGAAGCCTGAGTGTGTGCGTGAATGCTGTTACTGTTAATTTCCAATAAAGGTCATTTAATTATAACTTTTGGTTTAGAGTCTCCTCTTTAGTACCAGTATACATAGGTTAAAAGTTCCCGCTGTTGCCCACCCTCTCACTGCCATAATTGAGCTAATTAAATATTCCCCATTTTAATATTCAGACATTAGAGGGTCCCCACAGACCTCACACAATTCAGGTAACAATCTTGCAAAACTTTTATCCTCAACTTTGGTTTTTTACCTTGCCAGATAAAATTAGAAAAATCTTTTCCCCATTGTTTAAAAGGTAGATCATTTGTCAATATCAGTAACATACAAGATTTAATTTATAATTCTGTATAATAATAGACTGAGTTGGCGTTACATTTGAACCTTGATATTGAAAGTGACTATATAACAATAACTTGGTGTTGTTAGATAACTCTGTATGAGAATTGTTGCAATACAGTGTTATTTGATAATATTGAAACAATTTGTAATAATTTATATATATGTCATTGGTGTCTTGTTTATGGAAACTTTTGTATCACCTTATTTTAAACAGTATCATTAATTGTATAGAAGCTGCTAAAACTTCATTGTATTATAAATTCAAAAACCAGATAAATAGTGTGAATTTGTGGTCATCAGTCTATTTTTTAGAAATACAAATCTATATCAATAATAATAATAATAATAATAGAAAATATTTTTATCCCGCCCCTCTACAAAATGCAATCGGGGCGGCTTATAGCGTTTAAAATATACATTCAAGACCCTCCATCCCACCCACCCCTTAAAATATAATTAAATATTCAAAAATTTTAAAACATACTTAATAAGTACTAAAAATAAACAATAAAGATGGCTGTATCGGAATTGGGCTAAATTAGATTTTTCTTTCTGATGGCTGGGTATCTATTCAGGAAAGGCCAACCAGAAGAGATCCATATTAAGAGCTTTTAAAAAGCTATTAGCACCCATGCACCAGAGACTAGGACATGGAGCAATGGGTTCAAACAACAGGAAAAGAGATTCCACCTAACCATTAGGAACAACTTCCTGACAGTAAGAGCTGTATGGAAGTGGAATACACTGCCTGGGAGTGTGGCAGAGTCTCCTTCTTTGGAGGGTTTTTAAACAGAGGCTGGATGGCCATCTGTCAGGAATGAGCTCCAGAGGTTAGAACACGGAGCAATGGATGCAAGCTCCAGGAACAGAGATTCCATCTCAACATTAGGAGGAACCTTTTGACAGTAAGAGCTGTTCGGCAGTGGAACGCACTCCCTCGGAGCGTGGTGGGGTCTCCTTCCTTGGAGGTCTTTAAACAGAGGCTGGATGGCCATCTGTCGGGGATGCTTTGATCGTGATTTCCTGTGTGGCAGGGGGTTGGACTGGATGGCCCTCGTGGTCTCTTCCAACTCTACAATTCTATGATTCTATTTAGGGTGGTAATATGATGGATCTCATCCAGCAGGCCGTTCCATAATCTGGAAGTAATAGCCAAAAAGGTCCTCTGGGAGGTCAAGGAGAGCCTAGTTTTTAAAGGTTGTAGCAGATTCCTCCCAGAGGACCGGAGTGCACGGGGAGAATTATATGGAAGGAGGTGGTCCCGAAGATAGGTTGGACCCAAGCCATTTAGGGCTTTAAAGGTGATAAGCAACACTTTGTACTAGGCCCGGAAATGAATGGGCAGCCAGTGGAGTGATCTTAAGATTGGTGTTATATGGTCTCTTCTGGATGTACCCGAGACCAATGTTGCTGCCATATTCTGTACTAGTTGAAGTTTCCAGACCAAGCACGAGGGTAGCCCCATGTAGAGTGCATTACAGAAATCAAGATGGTAGGTTACCAGAGCATGTACCACGGTCTCAAGGTCCCCGACTTCCAGGAAAGGGCGCAGCTGGTGGATCAGCCAAAGCTGATAACAGGCACTCCTGACGGTCACATTTACCTGATTTGTCATCCGGAGCGACAAGTCCAGGAGTGTCCTCAAACTGCGAGCACAGTCCCTGAAGAGCGTGTGACTCCATCCAGAACTGGAGGTTGTATCCTAGTACCTGGGTTTGGGGCTGCTACCGTGAGAACCTCCATTTTTGTCTGGATTCAGCTTCAATTTGTTTTCCTTCATCCAGTTCATTGCTGCTCTAAGACAATCATTGAGAGAAAAGACACCATCTGAAGTCAGAGCCAAAGACAGAGGCATGGAGAAATATATCTGTGTGTCATCAGCATACTGATAACACCCTGACCCATGCCTCGCCCCATATTTTGTTTCTTCTATATATAAATAGTAGACATAACACAGTATAGTTTGTGAAAATGGTTTTATTTCATTTAAATTCATTGTGTATAAGATATAGTATTCCTAAAATCCAAAGTTGACATTATTAATATTGTTCTTTCTTAGAATTTTTGCAAGTTTTAACTTTCACACCCTGAACATTACTGTCTTTTCTGATGCTTCCTATTCAAAATTTCTAAAACCACCAAAAAAAGAAGCGGAGAAAGAGGGCAACCTTGTCTAGTTCCTCTTCCACTCTTGCAATGTTTAGGTTTTTTCTCTGTTAATCAGTATTTGAGCCTCCTAATTTGAATAAATTGACTTAATCCATTTAATCATACTTTCTCCAAAGTCCATTCTTTTTAAGGCCTCTAACATAAAAGTCCAGTTAACATTATCAAATGCTTCTTCTGCATCTAAAAAAAAAAAATCAATTCTAATATTTTTCATTGTGTTCCACAATATTGAGAATACGTCTGATATTGTCCCTTAATTGCCTTTTGAGTAAGAAGCCACATTTATCTTCATGTATCCAATCTTTTAAAAATCTCTTTATTCTTGCTGCTAATATCGAGGCAAATATTCTATAATCAGTATTTAGTAGGGAGACAGGCCTATAACTTTTAGAGACAGTAGATCTGTCTTCTTTAGGAATTAAAGTAATATTTGCATTGCCCCAGGATTCTGGACATTTATCTTCTAAAAATGAGTTCATGGTGGATAGTAAAGGTAAGCTTATTTGATTTTCTTTTTTTAAATAGTATATTGCAGTAAGTCCATCTGGACCCACGGTTTTCCTGGTCTTCAAGTTCTTAATAGCTTCAGCCACATCCATCATTGTGATTGGTTGATTCAAGCTTAACTTCTGTTCTTCTGAAATTCTTGGAATTTCCTGGTCATCTAAATACTTATCTAGTTTAGATTTGTAGCTGTCTTTCTTTAAAAAGATTTGTATAGAAGTTTTGGAATACTTTTTCAATATTGTCTTGATCTGTGAATTCCTCTTAACCTCTTCTTTTTGTATATATAATTAATCTCTTTTTCTTTTCTCAAAGTTCTTTTGCTTTGTGTATTTCAATTTCTTTTCCATTTCCATCACCATGTTCATTGACAGTTGTTGCTATAAAATTTTAATCTCTTTAATAAGGTCTCTTTTTAATGGGTATTTCTTCAACTCCTCTTTATTTTTTCATCGTTGTTAGTAACTTTTGCATATTTTCTTTGCATTTTCTTTTGAGTTCTGTATTTTGCTGTATGAAGAAACTCATTACTGCTTTGCTTGTGTCCCAAACTGTCTGTATGTCAGTCAGTCCTTTGCAACAGATTTAGAAGGTAAGGCTTCTCACTCTTTCCTTCCTGGTGGTGTTCTGGGCTTGCGAGAGGAACAGTCTGGCTCCTCCAAATAAGTGCTGCCATCTGCTGGCCATGCTGTTCTCTCTCCCAAAGTCAGCTGGCAGTGCTGGGTTTGTTAACAATCCAATCAGTGCCCAAAACAATCAGAGGCTCATATCCCAGACGGCTGTTCCAAGCTGTAATAGAAATAATCACTCCCCTGCCCCACAACTGTCTTCATAACAGATTCTGAGTGCATGCAAACAGCCCAATTCAGGGGCTCCCTTATTGTTAGACAGAGCGAAGCAACTGCTTCAAGCAGTAGTTTATCTGTGTTTATGTGCCTTCAAGTTGCCTGTCGACTTATGGCGACCCCATGAATTTCACAGGGTTTTCTTAGGCAAGGAATACACAGAGGTGGTTTTGCCAGTTCCTTCCTCTGAAATAGAGCCTACAGCACCTGGGATTTTTTGGTAGCCCCCCATCCAAGTACTAACCAGTGCTGACCCTGCTTAGCTTCCAAGATCAGATGGAATCTAGAGCCATTAGGGGATTTAGGCCCTCAGGCAGTAGTTTAGTAGTTTACTGGGAACCTATTATCCATGAACACCAAACACAGTTCCCCTCAGTTAGAGAAGAGAGTTGTCTGTGGATGCCAAACAATTTCCCTGCCCTTCCCAAATGTCATTTGCTGCAATCAGAGCTTGGAAACTTTTTTTTTTTTAACTAAAGCTCCCAGGGTCTCAGAGTTTAACTCCAATCAAATTTCAGTTCAAAAAGGAGGGGGGGTTCCCCCAAAATTTTGGGTGTAGTAGTAGATGTTATCCCATTTAGTGTTGAATAAGATTTATCTGCCAGCTTCTGCACATGGAGGTCCTATCTTGTTCTTCATCTCAGATAGCAAAATGTCTTTGGCCAGCCTTGGCTTTTTAAGATCTCTAATATTGTCCATCATTCTCATTCCCCATAGTGGCCAAAGTGATGCTCCTGGGAAGCTTTCAAGCAGAACTTGAAAGCCCATTCATATTCTTCAGTAACTAATAATTTCAAGGCATTTAGTATTAATAATAATATTGTAATAATTATTAATATTATTACTAGTAGTAAATAATTATGAGTAAATATAATTATTAGCAACTACTGGTGCACCTCTCCTCACCAATGAATTTCCCCAATTCCCTTTTAAAGTAATTGATGTGGGGAAGCAATTTGTTACAGTAATGACTGTGACCTGGAATAAATTATTTTCTGAGGGTAACAGGGGAGTCATTGGTTTTGCAAACAAACAAACAAACAAAAAAAACCAACAACAACTCAAAATTACTAAGCCTAAAAAGTAACATTTTATACATTTGTGGGGAGCAGGGGTGCTGGTATGGAACATTTCCTACCTTTATCATATATAGTATGAGGTGGGCAGAGATGTTTTCTTTTGATTTTTTTAAATTTTTAAACAAGGGTCCTGCAAGATGTTCCTGAGCAGAGTCTGATGGTTTCCTTCCCTCCGCTGCAAATCAGCAACAAGCAACACAGCCAGGGAGTGTATATGGCCAACTTCCAATAGTTCCTGAAGTGGCTTAGCAACATAGAATCATAGAGTTGGAACAGACCAAAAGGGTCATCTAGTCCAATGCCCTGCCATACAGAAATACCCACTCAAAGCATTTCTGACAGATGGCCATCCAGCCTCCGTTTAAAAACCTCCAAAGAAGGAGACTCCACCACACTCCAATGCAGTGCATTCCACTGCCCAACAGCTCTTACTGTCAGGAAGTTCTTCCTAATGTTTAGGTGGAATCTCTTTTCTTGTAGTTTGAACCCATTGCTCCATGTCCTAGTCTCTGCAGAAAAGCAGCAGAAAACAAGCTTGCCCCATCCTCAGTATGACATCCTTTCAAATGTTTAACTAAGTCATTGATAAAAATGTTGAATATCACTGGGCCCAGGACAGAAACCAAAGGCCTTATTGAAATTAAGATACACTACATGCACAGCATTCCTTTCATCTACCAAGTTTGTAACTCTATCAAAACAAAAAAGATAAGATTAGTCTGGCATGACTTGTTTTTGAGAAATCCATGTTGACTTAAAGTGATCACAGCAGTCCTTTCTAAGTGTTTATAGACTGTCTGTTTAATGATCTGCTCTAGAATCTTTTGTAGTATTGATGTCAGGTTGATTGGTGATAATTATTTGGGTCTTCTCTTTTTCCCTTTTTTAAAGATGTGGACAAGATTTGTTCTCCAGGAATTCTCAAAAGTTATTAACAGTGGTTCTGAGCCTACTTCTCCCAGTTCTTTTAGTACCCTTGGATGTAGTTCATCTAGCCCTGCAGACTTGAATTCTTTTATACTGGCCAGGTATTCCTGCACTAGCTCTTTAACAATTCTGAGCTGCATTTCCCCTACTGCATCGTCTGCTCCATTTAGGTTGAGTACTTTTTTCCCTTTTGGGAGGAGACTGAGGCAAAGAAACTGTTGAGTAGCTCTGCCTTTTGCCCACTGTTAGCATTTTGCCATCTTCTCCACGCAGTGGACCTACCATTTCCTTGTTCTTCCTTTTGCTATGAACATAACCAAAAAAGCCCTTTTTATTGTTTTTAACCTCTCTAGTAAGCATGATCTCCATCTCTGCTTTAGCTTTTCTGACTTTCCCTCTACATGAGCTGGCTATTTCTTTGAATTTTTCTTTCGTGATTTCCCCTTTTTCTATTTCTTGTACAAGTCCCTTTTAAATCTTAGCTCAGTTGAAAGTTCTTTCGACATCCATCCTGGTTTCTTTAGACACTTCCCATTTTTCCTCCTCATCAGAACTGTTTGAAGTTGCGCCTTCAATATCTCACTTTTAAGAAACTCTCATCCATCATGAATTCCCTTCTCTTTAGTATTTCTTTAGTATTCCTGATCATGGAATCATACCCAGTAATTCCCTAAGTTTACCGAAATCAGCTTCAGAGAAGATGCCAGCCACAGATGCAGGCAAAATGTCAGAAATAAACTATTCCAGAACACGGCCTCACAGCCTGGAAAAAAACCAAGGAAAATCTATTCTGACTACACATGGCTCCCCCTTTCCTTTGTATTACAAACTCCAAGAGAACACGGTCACTCCCACATAAGGATCCGGCTACATCCACCCCATTAAGCAGATCTTCTCTGTTCATTAGGATCAGATCTAAAACAGCTGATCCCCTAGTCGCCTCTTCCACCTTCTAGACAATGAAATTGTCTGCAAGGCAAATGAAGAATTTGTTGGATGTTAATTTTTTTGCCAGAGTTGGACTTCCAGCAAATATCAGGATAGTTGAAATCTCCCATTACTACTACATCTCTCTTTTCTGAATGTGTGGTCATCTGTTCCAGGAAGGGATCATCCAAGTCCTCAGTCTGGATTGGAGGTCTGTAGTAGACACCCACAATAACATCCCTGCTGCTTCTCTCTCCCTTGATTTTTACTCAGATACTCTCAACCTGGCTCCCAGGATTTAAGTCATGGATCTGTTCACAGGTGTACACATCCTTAACATATAATGCTACTCCACCACCCTTCCTGTTTGGTGTATTTCTCTGGAACAGGTTCTGCCCCTCTGTTACTACATGCCAATCATGAGACTCATCCCACCAGGTTTCACTGCTGCCTATTATATCATATGTGTTTTGCTATGCTAAGAGTTCTAGTTCATCCTGTTTATTTCCCATGCT
Source organism: Gambelia wislizenii (assembly GCA_030847615.1). Classification (NCBI taxonomy): domain Eukaryota; kingdom Metazoa; phylum Chordata; class Lepidosauria; order Squamata; family Crotaphytidae; genus Gambelia; species Gambelia wislizenii. Next base: position 10,777,265 of record JAUMIR010000013.1, on the reverse strand, counting down.
CTGTGCATTACTACAAAAACATCTAAGACCATGGGCCATTCCCCCTATCTGCCTTTTAAATGTTTTATTTGCCCCCCCCCCACTGTTGGGTTCTTGAACTATTTGCCTTGTTCACTGTATAACATTTCAGATATTATCTCAAGCACTTCTACTTCTATGAGTCATGTTCTTCCAAATGTCTACCTCCTGTGTATCAGAACTAACCTCCTCCACAGACATCCCCTGTGTGTTCCCCAACCAGGACCATCTGCTCTGTCTAAGAAAATCTCCTGTTTCTTAATATACTGTAGAGTGCCTAATCAGGCCTCAAGTCACTGGACCTTCTCTTCCAACAACATCAACAACTTACGCTTGCTGCAGGTGTAGCTATACACATCCACAGGCAAGAAGACAAACATACCACAGGCATTGCAAGTGATTGCAGCAGTTCCCTCACTGTCCATCTTGAGTACTCTGAAGTAAGTATTAAAACAGAACTCCAGGCCTCCCCTTCAAACTGCCCCACCAAACACCCCTGTGCGCCTTGCTCCTTTATGGCTCACTCCAAGGACTGGGGCTGCGGCAATATACAGAGCTACTGGCTGCTAGGGCTTCCCTCTGTTTCTGAGCCACTTCCTCTCAGCAGCATCTGACTCACTTCCCCTCAACAGAAGCCCCACCTCTCTGATACCAGGTGCTCAGATAGAGGACCTGCCCCCCCCCACAGAGAGAGAGAGCATTCACAACTATCAAGGTCACCACCACACAATGGAACACTAACAAGCCCCCCCCCAAGCAAGCCTCCTCCCAATCTCAGACAATCAAATGCTAATGAGCACTCAAGCACATGCCTCTCACCAAACAAATGCAAATGAGTCCTCCCCCAGGCAAGCCTACACTCAGCTCACAATCCACAGCCTAGACTGCACACTCACATCAGCAGTAGCCCAACAAACTCTCCCAAAAAAAGCTCTCTGGGGCTGAAGAACTATAATTGAGGAGCCTCATTCTCATCTTCTGCTGTCTCTTCCATGTCTCACCCATGCCAAACGCCCCTGCTGGCCTTGATCCTGTTTGCCTCGCTCCAAGGACTGGGGCTGCAGCAATATAGAGAGCTACTGGCTGCTAGGTCCTCCCTCTGTCTCTGACCCACTTCCTGTAATGTGTAACTTCCCTCACCCCTGCATAATGCACAACAGGAATGGTGGCCAGGGGTGGGGTAACTAAGGGTAATACTAACATGTTGCTCCACGGTCTATGCTGGCAGCCATTATTACTACAGCCTTTCCAGTTGTGTAATTTGTTTTATGCCCACCTTTCTCCAAATACTGGGACTCGCAGAATGAACCAGACAATATTAAAACACAATTAAACAGAATGGCCAGAATCATATTGATGTCTTATGCATAATGTTCCCTATGGCAGCAGTTGGACATTTTTGTTTGATATGCAATGGCTGCTTTTAGTTCAGGGTTGCAGAAGTGCTGAAGCAAATAACTGAAGAATAATATCATAAAAGCCTTGATACCACAATTCAGGAAGGTTATTGATAAGCTGGAATATGTCCAGAGGAGGGCGACCAGGATGGTGGGAGGTCTAGAAGCCATTACACCCTATGAGGAGTGGCTTAGGGATCTGGGCATGTTTAGTCTGGAGAAGAGAAGGTTAAGAGGGGACATGATAGCCATGTTTAAATATTTGAAGGGATGTCATACTGAGGATGGAGCAAGTGTGTTTTCTGCTGCTCCAGAGCTTAGGAGACGGAGCAATGGGTTCAAACTACAAGAAAAGAGATTCCACCTAAACATTAGGAAGAACTTCCTGACAGTAAGAGCTGTTTGGAAGTGGAATGCACTGCCTTGGAGTGTAGTGGAGTCTCCTTCTTTGGAGGTTTTCAAACAGAAGTGGGATGGCCATATGTCGGGAATGATCTGACTGTATATTCCTGCATGGCAGGGGTTGGACTGGATGGCCCTTGTGGTCTCTTCCAGCTCTATGATTCTATGATCTGTTTTTTAGTGCCAAATCTATGAATTACTGCCAATTAATAAATGATTGTACAGGAGTGCAAGGGCAGGTAACAACACTGAGACAGAACAATGGTTTTCCTTTTCCTTTGTAAAATCCATGAATGAAACACTTAAGGCATAGTGTATGCAACAAATCACTTCCTGTTTTTCACTCTGGAGGCAACATCCTTGCCTTTATGAGCAATTAAGGTAAATAAACTCTGTACTCATAGTCCATTTAACTGTTCAAGTTCCTGGTCATTCTTTTAGTAAAACATTAAAGAGGTTTAATTGATTTAAATGCAGCATTTTAACAGTCTTGAAAAGGTTTTATGTCACTATTTTCTTCCTTTAAAAACCATGCTGCTTCTCTTCAAAATCCTCCATTGATAAAGTCTTTTTACTCACACTCAGATTTTTAAATGCTGTAGATGGAGAAAGTTTAGTGCTCCAAACAGCTGGGAGGTTCTTTTATGTCGATTATGGTGGCTGGCGGGGAGAAAGCTTTTTCAGTCATCAGACCTACCAGGGTGCCAGAAGTGAGAAATGAACCCCTGTAAGCCCCTCTGAGTTCCTCCTGCCAGGGGGACAATTTCAACCAGTCCTATTATCTGTAGACCAACACTTAGTGCACCTGACAAATCTGTTAAGGGATTCTACATTGTGGCATCATTCCAACCAGAATTCTCCTCTGTGTCATGTTCTTCTTTAATTTTTAGCTGCAAGTACGTATTGACCTGCTTATGAGGCAGCTCATCACAGGCTGTGAATTCAGACAATAAACAACTATAGGGTTTTCTTGCTATGCTACAGAGTGCTGGTCCCTGGAAAATAATGTTAAAGGTATTTTTAAAAAAGATAATAGTAAAACATTTTGACTTTTCAAAAGGTGTCCCCTGTCCCCAATGCTCTTGCTCCATACACACCTTGCTTACACTCTGATTTGCAGCAGTAGCCACTCTTAGATGGCATACCCCCTCTGTCCCCCAAAGAGTCAAAGTCTTGGGGTCCATCTTGAGTTTCATGGGGAGGTGAAAAGAGGTATTTAATCACCTGTGGACTCTCATCTTTGCTTTCCAGAATCCATCTCTTTCTCAGAGCACTATATCTTATTACTGCTGGGGTATCTGTAAGTCCCAGGGTTCTCACAGGCATCACATTTGTGCAGCTGTCCATGGTGGCTAAGAAAAAAAGAAGATTGCTGCAATAGGGAGAGTGGAGCTGACACCCCAGGGACATGTGTTCATATAGCCTGTGCTGCAGGAATTGGACCAATCAATGGGGTTTTAAAAATGGTGCCATTCTAGAAACACATACTTCTAGGGGAGGAGGTAGTCCCAGCCCCACATTTCAGAGCTGTGACACATATGAGCATGCTGTTGAAGAGTGAATGACCTCCACCACCACCCCCGCCCTGAGTTCTGCACAGCTCTGCCAGCATGGAAACTTATCTTTCTTCTTCAGGGGTGCTGAGACCAGCTCGGAGAGGTGTCACACTCCACTCTGAACCCCCTGTTTTGTGCAACAAAGATGGCAATCATTTGTCACCCTAAAATCACGATCCTGACCACAGAGAAGTCCTAACAGGCTCAGAACTTGTTCCTGGGGGTCAGGGATCCCAAGCTGAGCTCACCCAAACCCCATGTTTTGTCCAACAAATATGGCTGCTTCTGATCATGCTAAGATCATTATCAAGCCCATAAGGAAGATCATCAGGTTTGGAACCTGATCCTAGTGATCAGGGGTCCTGAGGCAACCTTGGAGATGTGTCACACTCCCAAAACCAAGTTTTGTGCAACAAAGATGGCTGCTCTCTTGGGGGGATTTGGGGTTCAGGAGGATCTAGTGGTCAGGGTCCCACAGACCCATGGGCAGTCCTCAGGGAACCCCCAAAACCTAGGGGAGACCAGGACTTCCAGTTGTGATGGCTCTGTGAGCTGCTGGAGGGGACTGCTGCTGGATGTGGTGTGTGCTGGTCCAGCAGAAATTTCCCCCCTGGCATGGTGAGTTTGAAGGGGGCTTGCAATAGTTTATTTCCCACCTCTTGTGTCTCAGCAGGTCAATTGATTGTGCCAGGACATGGGTGGGGTGGAGAAGGACCAAAGATGACAAGGATTGAAAGGGTTCCATTTATCATCTTAAGGTCAGCATCTTGACCCAACTAGTCAACATCTCTTTTGATGTAGAAAAGGTTCTTCCTGCCTCATATCTGAAAAGGCAGACATCCATCTATACAGTTGGGAGTTTTCATTGTCATGCTAAACCTGCTCCTCATCTACATATCTGCAAGTCAAAGGAAGGTGGTATGTCAATCACCTGATCCAAAGGTACCCCCATTTCCCAGTTCCTGGCTAATCTGAAATACCTTTGTTTTAATCATTGGGAACCATCTGAAGACAAATGTTTCTTTTACCAAGATTGCACCTTCAAAAAGATTTTTCCTAAACAAAAAAAACCTGGAAAAGTAAGTTCGGAGTGCTCAGACCTCCTTGCCTCCACCCCCATGCCAGTCTGAACCACATTCCCCCCCCCTCTTTCTCTGAACCCCACTAATGCTCCTAGACCCCTCGCCAGTGTTCTGCCGAACAGGTACTTCCGTCCAACTTCCCATAACTTTAACTCCCTGCTTTAGTTCCGCCCGACCCACTTTTGGTGCATCAGCTTGCTGTTACTCCCAAGGAGACTTCCTCTTCAGGATCAGGTGCAGTATAGCCCCCTAAGCCTTAATCTACTCCACTTCCAACTATTTCCTGCCTTACTTCAATAGTCTTGTGTGTGTGTGCTTGACGAATGCTTGTGTGTGTGAATGCAGTTTAAATAGTTCAATAAAGTTTCTTCAGGTTATTTTTGGTCTCTTGCTCTGTGTTTTTCCTAAGCTCCACTGGTATACATAGGTTAAAAGATCCCATATGTTACGCAGCCTCTCACTTTGCCCAATTCCCCATTGTAAGACCGGTCCATGCATGAACCTTTTCCATGGACATAGGGTTTTTTTGTAACACTGTCTATAGCCTTTTTAAAATGAAGAGTCCAGAACTGAATGCAGTACTCCAGATGATGCCTGACCAGTGCAGAATATAGGGGGGCTATTATTTCCCTCAAATTGGAAACTATGCTTCTACTTATGCAGGGCAAAATAGCATTAGCTTTTTTGCTGCAGATTCACACTGCTGGGCTCATGTTCAATTTATGAGCAACAAGGTCCTTTTTGCTGAACTACGTATCCCCCCTGCTATACCCGTGTGTTTGGGTTTTGTGACCTAAATGTAGAATTTTGTATTTGACTCTATTGAATTTCATTTATTAATTTCTGCCCAATTTTCTAGTTTATCTAGGTCCTTTTAAATTCTGTTCCTATCTTCTAATGTGCTAGCCACCCCTCCCAGTTTTGTGTCATCTCCAAATTTGATAAGTCTGCAGATAATCATTTATTGCTAGCACTTTTGTAATTGCTTTAAGACGTTTGTGTGTTCTATGCTAGAATGAAAAGAGTAAGGGAGGTTGGAGCAACCAACCTCCCCAAAACATGAATGTGAAAAGCAAAAAGCCGTATAAACTGGGTTGGAAGAATAATGGAGGCTCCTCGCCTCTCTCCTTAGAGAATCAAGAGACCTCTGTTTCAAGCCCAATGTAGCAATCAGAAAGAAGAGAAGAAACCATTATCATAATGCACAATAGTATCTGAAAGAGCTTTTGAAGTTTGCAACTGAGAGGCTATAATTACAGGGAAACAATCAAGGCTTGCCAGTTGCCATTGAAGCCAGGAAAGGAAGCCATGGGGTCTACGTTTTTGCAGAGATAATGAACACACACAACACCCTGCCCAGCTGAAGAACCTCAGACAGATAAAAGGAAGAAACCTGGAACAATAAATGGGAAAATAGTGATGGGAAAAAGTTAATGAACAAGGGGCATGTAGAGAAATAACCAATGCGATTACAACTATTACCCATATCATGGAAAATGTATCATGAAGATTCATATAGATACATCCTCTATAAAGCCATTTAAGAGGGACGGTGGGGAAGGGTGGGGAGGAGAGCAAATTAAAAATAAACTATTATTATGGTTTGTAAAATATTTAATAAAGAATAAAAATTAAATTTAAAAAACTGCTGTCAACCTCAACCTTATGAATGAGACACCTGCAAGTCACTATGTTATCAACAGCCCTACTCAGTTCTGTAACTCCTCTGTGGTCATTATTTTTGTTTTCTTCGTTCAACTGTAACCTGCCTTTGCACTTTTCCCCTTAACTTTCTTCAACAGTTGTTCCAGGTCTTTGTTTTTGTCCACTATAGTATAGGGTCATCTGCATATCTTATATTGTTGATTTTCCTTCCTCTAGTTTTCACACTTCCTTCATCTGAGTCAAATCCAGCTTTACATGTGATATGCTCAGAGTACAAGTTAAACAGCTAGGGTGACAAAATGAAGCCTTGCCTGATCCCCTTGCCAATTAGAAACCATCCTGTTTCCCTGTATTCTTTCTTGATGGAGACTTCTGGTCCTCAGTACAGGTTAGGCATCACAGTGCACATCCATTTCTTTGAGAATGAGCCATAGTTTTCATGAGCTACACAATCAAACGCTTTGGTGAAATCTATAAAACACAGGCTGGTTTTCTTCTGAAATGCTTAGGTGCACTCCATTATCCAGTATATGTTTGCAATATGATCCCTATGCATCTTCCTTTTCTGAATCCAGCTTAGACATCTGGCATTTCTAGATCCATATATCATGGAAGTCTTTCCTGTAAAATGTTGAGCATTATTTTTTATTTATTTATTTATACCCCACTCTTCAGCCACAAGACTATCAGAGCGGCTTACAAATTGTTTTAAGCAATAGCAGTTTACACATCTACACTGTATTAAGCAGTTTCCAATGTGTGTTAGCTAATTGCCCCCACAAGCCCAGTACTCATTTTACTGACCTACGAAAGGATGGAAGGTTGAGTGAACCTTGGAGCCCTTTAGAATTGAACTTGCAATGTGGTGACTTGCAGTACTGGCATTTAACCACTGCGCTACCAGGGCTCCATCACTTTGTTTCATGTCTGGTGGTTACCGGAATATAGTCTGGTGGTTACTGGAATCCCTGATGTCCCCTTCCTCAGAACTGGAATGTATATTGAGCGTTTCCAATCTGTGGGCCATTGTTTTGTTTTCCATATTTTTTGGCAAATTTTAGTTAGAATTTGAATGAGTTCTGTCTCTGTAGCTTGAAACAGCTCTATTGGTATGCCTAGAGATAAGAAAATAGATGATCAAATTATTATAAACAATCCAGAAGTGCTTACTTTGCAGTCCTGGGGCAACTAATAAGTTGACACTTCATACATCCCCAAGAAAAAGGAAATGCATCACACACACACACACACACACACACCAAAAAATCCCTAAAAAGAGAAAAGAAGATGCCAATTTATATTACATTTGCAAATGCTATTATATCTGTATATATACAGATTAGAAATAATCACTGTGATTCAAACAGAAATGCAATCTGCCTTGTCACAGTGGGGAAGAATCTGTCCAGGTGATACAAACTGGGACAGATAATGTCTGGGCCCCTGGAATCTGCCTTCTTTCTCACACAAGCCTTGCACTGGAAAGAAGATGATGTCTTGAAAGTGAGAACTATCCTTGAGCAGCTGTCCAAATAGATGTGTGTCCTCAGTTAAGGCCACTAAATAGGAGAACAGAGAGGTATAATCTTTTAATCTTTTTATTCATAAACCTGGTCATCCTCCTCCAGGTCATCCCATTTGTTCTGGATCTAACTACCTCCTAGAACCCTTGGTGATGTATTTAGATTTTTTTTTATCCCCTTTTGTTTCTCAATGCCCTTCCTATTTAAAAGATACTAGGGATTTCATTACTAAGATAGAGAATTGGCAGGTCACGTCTTCTAGCGTAGATTACTTTGGACATCAATGCCTTATACGCTTCTGTTCCTCATGAAGAGGCCAGGCTGGTAAACAAGAGAATTTGTATCCTTCCACACATTTTTGGATGAGTATTCTTGATTTCATTGGGGAGGGCTCCATTTTAATACTGATTTTTTTTTCTTATGAATCAAAGGTGTAGCCATGGAGTGTCCCATGTCACCAAGGGTAGCAAATCTGTACATGGACTTTTTGGAACAAAATATTATTCTTAATTCTGATGTCAATCCATTCAAAGATTCATTTTTTTACTGTATATGAGATTTATTGATGATATTTTCATTCTGTTTTCCAGTTCACGTCAGGTAATACAATTCTTCAGTTGGATCAATGGAATTAGTCTTCATATAAAATTTAGTTGTCATGTTCATAATTCCTGTATTCCTTTTTGGATGTTTTGGTCAAGATTGTCAATAACACTATCAGGGTTTCCAATTAAAGAAAACCCAGGGACAGAAACTACCTACAGTATTAGATCATTCCAGTTGTCACAGTCATTCTTTGAAGATTAATTTGTCTTAATATTTTTTAAGAATTCAATGCAAACGTACTTTACAATGTATGTAATATCAAGACTGTTTCTACCTTTCAGACAAATCAGGGAGAACTGATGTGAATGCTTGAGTGGTGACCTTGAATCTGTCTGAACCTGCATGACAAACATCAACACTCCTGGCCGTTCAGTTAATTGTCAGTCATCGTTTAAAGCAGCTGTGTTGGCAGTTGTGTGCCGGAAAAATGCTAAGTTAAAAAGTCAAGCAATCTGTCAATTTGAATTTTTTAGTAAAATTGAACAAAACACCAATGGATTTTTTTTCAAATGCTTACTGAGGCCTATGGGGAAGACTGCATGTCTCGTGCGCATGTGTTTGAGTGGCACAAAAGATTCAGATAAGGATGTGAGAATGTGGAAGACGATGAATGCCCTGGATGACCTTCCACTTCAAGAAAAGAAATTGTGAGGAAAATCAGCAAGATTCTTCAAGAAGACTGCCGACTCAGTGTCCAAATGATAGTTGAAGCCATGAACATTGACAGACACTGCATGGAAAATTTTGCATGAGGGTCTCAACATGAGAAAAGTTTGGGCCAAGATGGTCCCTAGGGTTCTCTCACCAGAGCAAAAAGAGTGCCACAAGGGAAATTTGCACTGACATTCTGCAGCAACTTGAGATGGACCCAAACATTTTTCAAAAAATCATCACTTGTGATGAAACATACATCTTTCAGTATGATCCTGAGACAAAACAACAGTCAATGCACTGGAAGACACCATCATCACCATGAATGAAAAAGACACATCAGGGCAAGTCCACATTCAAAGCCATGCTCATTGTTTGCTTGCTTGTTTGTTTGTTTGACATCAAGGGTGTAATTTTGGCAGCATGGGTTCCAGAAGGCAGAACAGTGAACCAGAAAAATTATAAGGAAGTTTTGACAATGCTGAGAGAAAGTGTCAAGGGAAAAAAAGGCCAGAACTGTGGGAAATGGTTTCATTCTTCATCAAGACAATGCACCTGCTCGTACAGCACTTTCTGTGAATCAGGTTTTGGCTGATAAATGCATTGCTACACTTGAACATCCTCCATATTCACCAGATTTCCTAGAATCATAGAGTTGGAAGAGACCTCAAGGGCCATCCAGTCCAACCCCCTGCCATGCAGGAATACACAATCAAACAGATGGCCATCCAGACTCTGTTTAAAAACCTCCAAAGAAGGAGACTCCACCACACTCCCAGGCAGTGTATTCCACTTCCGAACAGCTCTTACTATCAGGAAGTTCTTCCTAATGTTTAGGTGGAATCTCTTTTCCTGTAGTTTGAACCCACTGCTCCTTGTCCTAGTAGCAGAAAACAAGCTTGCTCCATCCTCAATATGACATCCCTTCAAATATTTAAACATGGCTATCACGTCCCCTTCTCTTCTCCAGACTAAACATGCCCTAGGCCGCTCCTCATAGGGCATGGCTTCCAGACCTGGTCGCCCTCCTCCGGACACGTTCCAGCTTCTCAATATCCTTCCTGAATTGTGGTGCCCAGACCTGGACACAGTATTCCAGATGAGGTCTGACCAAAAGCAGAATAGAGTTGGCCCTATTACTTTTCTTGATCTAGACACTATATTCCTATTAATGTAGCCTAGAATGGCATTGGCTTTTTTAGCTGCTGCATCACACTGCTGATTCCCGTTCAGCTTGTGATCCACTAAGACTCCTAGATCCCTTTCGCGTGTACTGGCAACAAGCCAGGGGACCGTTTACACGATGAAAATGTCCTGGGAAGAATTCGTGTTGATCCCTGGCAGTTTACACGTACATCGGGTCGGGTACGTGATTTTCGGAAGGGGGGCCACCTTTTATTTCTCAACCTGCGGGACTTCCAGTCCCGCAGGTTGTGCCGGTTTTTAAAAAAGTCACTGGAGGATTCAGAAAATCGGAAATGTAAACAGCGTGTGACAAAAAGTCTCGGTACTGGGATGAACGGAAATGGTGACTGGGAGCGGGCTTAGAGCTCAGGGACCAGAAAAGGAGGGGTCGGTCACCCGTTCAACAGATCCAGCCTCACCAGCCGAAAACAAAGGCATCCCTTCCAGCTGCACAAAGGTTGATGTGTGTGCGCGCGCGCATGTACTCAATTACCTTTTTAAGTGGATTTCCACACTGAAAACCCTTCAGCTTTACCTTTTCCTCAACTGCATGTTACAGAGAGATCGTAGTAGCTTGGTCACCTCCCTGGCCCTGGCACATTAAAATATTCAAGCCTCTGAGCGAATTAGCACTCTTTCATTCCCCATCTCTGTGTTTGTGTCTTTCAAACCGCCTGCCTATGGCCATCTCTGCAGCCAGCTGTAGGGGTTAATATTTAAAAAAGGCAAGAAGAAAACCAAGCGCTTGGTTTCAAAAGGAAAGCACTCAGCTGGCTTTAAAAGCACTCTGCTTGATTTCAAAAGGAAAGCCCTGCATCTGAGCGAAAGATCTATCAGGATCTTTCAAAATGCTTTCTGCCTCTTCTGAAGGGGTTAAAATGTTCAAGAAGCAAAGGGGGAATAACAAACCTCTGACCCCCTCTATCTCCCCCCCCCCAGCCAGCCAATAACATCGCTGGTGGCACGGAACTCTAAAGGAAGTGCATCACCGAGGTTGTGAAAACACGAGTAATCGCATCTTTGATTGACAGCCAAAAAAAAAAAAATTAAAACCTAAACAAAAACGGAACTATGGACGTGTAAATATCAGTCACGGGACCACACGGGATATCCAGATCAGAGACATAAATCGTATAAACAGCGAGGGACGGATTCGTGATCACTTTGTCACGGTAGGCAACGCGACAATTTCTGTCGTGTAACTGGCACCCAGGTGTCATCCATCCTTTATCTGTCCATTTCATTTTTACTGCCCAAGTGTAGTATCCTACATCTCTCCCTGTTGAAATCCATTTTCTAGGGTTGTAACCCAAGAGGAAAGGGAGGGGTAGCCCAAAAAGGTTTGGAGACCACTGCTCTAGGTCATGGATCTCCTGACATGTATACACACTTTGACATACAGTGCTACTTCTCATCCTTTCCTATTTGGTCTATTTTTTTTTTTCTGGAACAAGTTATACCCATCCATTACTATGTTCTAATCATGATACTCATGCCACCAGGGTTCAGCCTATTAAATTATACTTCCCTTCCTGTATTAAGACTTCCAGTTCATATTGTTTGTTATCCATGCTCTGTGCATTAGTGTAGAGACTTAAAAGACTATGGGATTGTCCCCTCACTATTGCCCCACTGAGAGACACCTGGCACAGCCTGGGGACGAACTAACCCAGTAGCCAAACAGCAGTACTGTGAAGCAGAATGGGCAAAAAGAGTAACTCAAGAACAAAGGCTTCAGCTAGCAGGCATTTCACTGCTCTGACCCACTTTCACACAGAAGAAAAAGACTTATAGGCTGCAAGGTTCATCCAAAGATATCTGGAGGCCTTTATCTTCAGTTGCAGTGTAAACAAAGTATATGCATGACAAACCTCATCATCTTAACAGCAATATCACCAACACTCATCTTCACTACAACACCAACCCACATGCTGTGCAACCCATGGTTTAACTATATAGGAGTGTTTGTCTGTCAGCCCCCTGCTTAGCCACAGCTGTGACCAAATCCACTTCAGCTGTGCTAGTATGTGGTCTGTTGCTTCAATATTTTCCTTTGTCCTTAAAGCAATAGTACTCTGACAGGGTTGTTCTCTCCTGCTGATTTCTTGTTGTTTTTTCTGTCTACTGTTGGGCTCTTGTGCTAGTAGCTGAATTCCTCCTTATATTATTAAAGCTATTGTCACCAGTACCTGGTGCCCTCCTGACCTCTGGAATACTGTCTCCCTCTGCCATGTAACTCAGTTCTTTAACTCTTGATGGCACCATCTGCAGAGCCAGTTGTTAACTGCTAGCATTTTTCTCCCTCTTCCTGGGCCAGGTCCTTCTACATGAAGGAGTGATGAAATAAAAACCTGTGCCTCAAGGACCTTTAGCTTCCTCCCTAGAGCCTCATAGGCCTTGTCTAGATGGGCTATATACCCCACCTTGCAGCCCTGCAGTCCATATGATGCAGGGCATTTACCCCATTTTGCCCCCAGGCAGTCCTCATGATCACCAGGGTAAAGATGGGGTAAAAAAAAACCTAGTAAAATGTGCTTCAGTTGGCAAAAAATGGATCAGACCCCACATAGCTGCAGGAGCCCATTCTGACACACCAGCCTGTCACTGCATGCTGCAGGATTCCTGCAGCATGTGCTCAAGGCTGGCCACATGCAGAGGATCTTGCTCATTTGCTGGGGGCCAGCTTCCTAGCTTCAGAGGGAGCAACATGGAGGGCAGAGGTGTCAGCTACAGAGACCAGCCGACATGGCAGTCTGGATTCCATCCTGTTCTGTGCAGGTAATGGGGGAGTAACAGACCGGATCCATGGGCAGAATACAATGGTGGGGAACCAGTGTATTCTGGCCCATGTAGATGAGCCCATAGTCTTCTGCTATATGTCAAAGGCTATATCTTGCCATATCATTTGTTCTGACTTGGATCAGAAGGAAGGGGTAATTGTCAGAAGGCTTGATGAATTTTGTCAGCCTTTCTGTCACAGCATGAATCTTCACCCCAGGAGACAGCATACCTCTTGAGACATCTTGTCAGACCCACAAACCACTGCTTTTGTTCCTTGAAGTAGGAAATCATCTACTACTACTACATATCTCTTCTTCCTCTGGGAACTTAGTTCTTCCATCCATAGAACCCTCCAAGTTCACCTCCATGATTCAGAGATGTGAGTCTTTTGTGTTCTTGTGCTTCCTAATAATTGATTAAGGGGAGAGATTGGAATGGATTGTGTAGCTCCAGGCTTGAAGTTCTTGAGTTTCTTCTGTTTGTTACATTCTTCCAAGTATCTTCCTCCTGTGTTTCAGAACTGTTGACCTACCTGGAGGCATCCCCCATTTGTTGCCCTTCCAGGAGAGTCTGCTCCACTCTTTCGAAAACAGTTAATCTTCCCTGCTAAGTCAAGTGTAGATACATGTATCTCAAGCTGTTGTACCTTCTCCTCCAACAGGGCAACCAGCTTGGACTTGCTGCATGTATCTGAAATCATCTATATGTGGTGTGAGTCTCACACTCTCAGCCCCAGAAAATCTTGTGATAGTTTCACCTTAAGGTCACCATAAGTCAGAAATGACTTGAAGGCACACAACAAGAAATATATGGTCTGTGTCAATGCAAACTTTTCTCCTCACCTCCCTCTGCCTTTCCTTCCCTCCCTCCCACCTTAGCTACATATTTATAATTCCATTTCCCCTTGCCCCAAGCTTTGTCATCACACTTAAATTGAAAATGATGCCTTTTGTCAGTTACAAGGTGTCTGGTATTACAGGGAAAGTGTGCTTTGTGTTAATGGAAGTGACTGTCAGCTGCACAGGGAGAGAAAACTTAGTTTTTGCAAGAAAATAATTGATGTTATCCCTCTGACTTGAGAAAAGTGTCTCTGAAATAGAAAGTGTGGAATGAAGTATGCTCCCATGAAACCTGTGCTATAGAAAAATGCCAGCAGCTCTTGTCCCTTGTCCCTGATAAGGAACAGTACACCTGTGCCCGAGCTGTACCACAGGTAGGAAGGGTTACACTGGCCATGCTAGCTGGGGATGCTTGGATTTGAAGTCCAAATGGTAACTTTTACAAGCTCTCAGCTGTACCGAGTTGAGATGCCCATAGAAAGTCCCTCTGCCTAAAAATAAAAAAAGCTCCCTCCACATAGAAAGTTAGCATCTCAGAAGAAGACTAAGCTACAGTCTTTCTCCCTGAATTACCAGTGTTTTCCTGCTGTGTACCAGAGAACATTGAATGTGGCAATAAAGTGGGGTAGTCCCAGACACATGCTTCTCACCTGTCACTGAGTTATATGTTACTCAGGAGAGTCACGAATAGCTCTGGCAACATTCTTTCTCTTGTCATGCAACACAGCTGTGGAGAGGCTGTCAACTTGAGGTGTGTGCGTGGTGGTGGTGGTATACTATTCCATTCTCTGGGCCTTCTGGGCAGACTGTACCTGATGAAACTGGGTGCAACTGCAAGTCCATTTCCTGTTGTTGTTTTTAAAAAACATTATTTTCATGAAAACAAGGCGCAGGGGAGACCATGCTACTTATTCTGAAGGTGAGTCATACTTCCCGGCACTTAAATGTGTATTTTTAAACAGGAAATGGTGAGGGTCTCCAGATGCCCAGGGGCCACAAAATGTGTGGAGGGGGGAACGTGTGCCTCATACTGCATGTGTTGCCCAACTCTGACTTAAAGGCCTAGAATTTCTGCTCAACATTGGAGCTACATTCCTTTGGGCCCACTTTGCCAGGAAAAGGGGAAAAAATACCACAAACCTCTAGTGCAAGTGCTTTGGGACTGGAGAAATAAATAAATCCACTCTGGCCAACCCCATCAGCCGAGGGAATCAAGGCTCAGACAGGGGAGAACAGTGAAGCCTCATTCATTAGCCAAAGAGTAACTGCAGGGATCTTGTCTCCCTCCTTAGAAAGAATAATACATCCCCACAGCTAGCAGGGTGTCCTTAACTGAGATTAAAGACACAAAGGACCACAAGTGAGGTGCCATAGGATTTTGTCCTGGGTCCAGTGCTATTCAACATTTTTATCAATGACTTGGATGAGGGAATAGAGGCCATGCTTATCAGATTTGCAGATGGCACCAAATTAGGAGGGGTAGCTAATACCCTAGAGGACAGGATCAGAATTCAAAATGACCTTAACAGATTAGAAAGCTGGGCCAAAACTAACAAAATTAATTTCAACACAGAAATTCTACACTTGAGCAGTCAAAAAGAAATGTACAGATATAGGATGGGTGAAACCTGGCTTGATGGCAGTACATGTGAAAGGGATCTAGGAGTCTTAGTGGACCACAAGCTGAACATGAGTCAGCAGTGTGATGCGGCAGCTAAAAAAGCCAATGGGATTCTAGGCTGCATCAATAGGAGTATAGTATCTAGATCAAGGTAAGTAATAGTGCCACTGTATTCAGCTTTGGTCAGGATGGTGGGAGGTCTGGAAGCCGTGCCCTCTGAGGAGCAGCTTAGGGAGCTGGGCATGTTTAGTTTGGAGAAGAGAAGGTTGAGAGGTGACATGATAGCAATGTTTAAATATTTGATTGGTATTATTGCATGGCAAAGGGTTGGACTAGATGGCCGCTGTGGTCTCTTCCAACTCTATGATTCTATGATAATAGAAATGTTACTTATTACTTCATCCAAGTTGACCATTCTGAGATAGAATGGAGAATAAGAGGTACTCAGTTCTCAGGTTGCTATGCCCAAGCCAGCATACTTTTATTATACCAAACAATCCATAATATTTTGTCTTGGATCTTGGTGCTGTAAGACACCCCCAAAAGTAATCTTAAAAGCATAGAATCACAGAATCATAGAGTTGAAAGAGACCACAAGGCCCATCCAGTCCAACCCCTGCATTGCAGAAATATCCAACACAAGGCCAGGTTTTAAACCCTTTCTTTCCCATCCCAGTGCTTTTCCTCCAGGCAACCAGTTGTTATGGGTGGGTGGGGGTGATCTAAATTACCTCCAGGGATCCTTTAGTGTCTCTGAGTAAGAGATTCGGGGCCTGTCCAAACAGTGAAAATAATCTAAATGGCAATCCCATGGAAGGCAATCTGTCCAAACGGACATTCACATCAATATGTCTCATTCAGAAGGGGGGCAGCCAAATCCACTGTAAAGGTCTGAAGGGAAGACTTCAGAGCTTTTCTCTGAGTTTTTTTTTTAAAAATCTATAGGGCATGTGAATGTGTGATTGTTAAGACAGTCATATTCATGTTGCTGTGACCAGGCAGCGCAATCTGATTGGCTGGATGAGCCTGAGGGCTGGGTTAGCAAACAGGGAAAGTGTCTGCTGCTGCCATTTTGGATTTTTGGCTAAGTGGGGGTCCGGTAAGTTGATAAAATGACTATCTTTTACTCTCTCTTTTTTCCTTTTTGTAAATACGAAATATTGCATTTGTGCTCCATATGGTAAACTGTTTTTTAAAAAATTGCCGGTGGCAGATTTAAAAGCATGAGTAAATCACTTGCAGCTGCCATCTTGGCTAGGGGGCATGCGAAGTTTAGGGGGGCTCTTTTGGCCATCAAGACAGGTTGCAGTGCTGCGAATGGCTGCTTCTTTGGAGGAGATTGTATTTTCCCCCCTCGTATAGATGGGACCTAAGGATACCTCCTCCCCCCCATGACTCCTAAATGGGCCACTTTTTGTCCTACAAGGCCTGAGGGGGTAGAAGGGAATGAATCTGGAGAAGGCTGAACTTCCTGACACAAAAGGAGAGTGGCTTTTGTCTTGCAAAAAGAGAACGGCTGGGCAACTGAAGAGGAAGGGCTGGTTTGCTTGCTTATGCATAGATAACAGGGGAAGGGGTCCAAAGACTTTCAGGGAAAATCTTTATGAAGAAACCATGGAGGGAGAGATTTGCCTGGAGGATGGAAAAACAGAGCTGTTGTTGAACTCCACCCACCACTGCAGCCCGGGCTCCAGAAGACCTGCCCTGTGGCAGAAGCAGCAGTTAGTGCTAGCTGAAATATTGGATTTTTTTTTCTGGTGCCCCTGAAACACCACTGCTCTGAGTAAGTAAAGAAGTAGGAGAGTGAATCCTGGTTTGACTAGAGTGGTAGTAATTTCAATATTCTTGTAAAAAAGAAGGGGAATTTATTCCTCTGGGCCCTGTTTTAAGGAAACAAACATTTCCATCCCATCTCCATTTTATATTTAGCCATGTGGGAGGTGTGTGTGTGTGTAACTACCCATTTGAATGTGCATGTGGAGTGGGGCGGGGAGTAGGTTTTCATACACAAAAGGAATATTTAGATATTCATTCATTCTGAATGAATGGATATTATTATTATAGATTTATTTGTATCCTGCCTTTTGCTCAATACTGGGCCTCAAGGCGGCCTTACAAAATTTAAAACACGTACATTTTAAAACCCAGGGGAAAAAAAGATACATATAAAAATTAAAAATTAAATAAATATATTGCAATCTCTCTGGCTTTTCTTCGCAAACGAAGATTCAGGAAGGACTCATCCCGCCCTTTCTGCAAGCGCGCTAATGACTCAAAAGGCCAATCTGAGATAAACAAGTTTGGTTGCAGAAAGCATAGCAGAAGGTCTCCTTGGGTGATGTTTCCGGGTTGTGATTCTTTCTGCATTGACGTTTCTCTTCAAGAGTTGTTTGGCGTGAGTTCTCAAATAAGGCTGCAGCATTGTGGATAGTGTTTCTCCATGCCTCCCGATGTGAGTCCAGGGCAGACCATTGTTGGTGATCAATTTGGCTGAAACTGAGATGTTGTTTCAGGGAGTCCTTGTATTGCTTTTTTGGAGCACCCCTCTTACGCTGACACATGGCAAGTTCACAGTAGAGTACTATTTTTGGGAGGCGATGATCCTCCATCTTAGAAATGTGTCCTGCCTAGTGCAGCTGTGTTCTCAATATCATGGCCTCAATGCTGGTGATCCCTGCTTGCTCAAGGACAGCAACATTCATCACAAAGTCAGTCCAGTGTATATTTAGGATTGTGCGTATACAGCGTTGATGAAAGCCTTCGAGGAGTCATAGGTGGTGGCGATAGGTGACCCATGTTTCAGACCCATAAAGGAGAATAGACAGTACAGTGGCTTTATACACATTGATTTTTGTGCTCTGCCTCATGTGTTTATTACTCCAGACTCTTTGGTAAAGTCTTCCAAATACGCTATATGCCTTTGCTAATCTGTGATCGATCTCTTTGTCAATCTTGGCATCTGAGAAGATGATGCTTCCCAGGTAAGTGAACTGCTGAACAGACTTAAGCACAGATTTGCCGACAACAATGTCGGGATGGTGGTGTTCATCCTGTGGTGCAGGCTGGTAGAGAACTTCCGTTTTCTTCAGGTTGACTTCCAGCCCAAACAGCTCTGCAGCTGTTGCAAAGCAGGATGTTAAGCACTGCAGAGTTGCTTCTGTGTGGACAACAAGGGCAGCATCATCAGCAAAGAGCACCTCACGGACTAGATAGTGTAGAGTCTTAATGCAAGCCCTCAGAAGGCTTAAGTTAAACAAGCTATCATCAGTACAGTAACGTATATAGATGCTGTCTTCTTCTTCAAGCTCTGCCATAGCCCTTTAGAGCATCATGCTGAAGAAGATTGTAAATAAAGTTGGTGCAAGAACACAACCTTGCTTCACTCCATTAGTTATTAGAAAGGGCTCTGAAAGAGTATCGCCATATCTGACTTGACTGTGCTGGCCCTCGTTTAGCAAGATAATCATTTTAAGGAATTTGGAAGGACATCTTAGTCTTTCCAGGATCTGCCACAGACCTTTTCTACTCACAGTGTTGAAGGCTTTGGTGAGTTCGACAAATGTTACATAGAGATCCTTGTTCTGCTCTCTACATTTCTCTTGCAATTGTCTAAGGGCAAATACCATATCTGTAGTACTCCTATTGGTTCTGAAGTCACATTGGCTTTCAGGAAGAAGTTCTTCTGAAATAGCAGGAACTAATCTGTTCAGGAGTATCATTGCGAGGATTTTTCCAGCAATAGAGAGCAGTGTTAAGCCTCGATAGTTTGAGCAATCAGATTTTGCTCCTTTTTTCTTGTACAGAGTGATGATGGAGATCTTGGAGATCTGATGGCAGTTCCCCTTTTTCCCAGCAATTCACAAGGAGTTCATGGAATTTACCGTGGAGTACATGACCCCCGTATTTCCAAACTTCAGGTGGGATTCCATCAATCCCAGCTGCCTTGCCATTTTTCATCTGTTGTATGGCCTTAAGGGTCTATTCCAAAGTGGGAGCAATGTCCAATTCATTTTTCATCGGTTTTTGTATCATATGTTGGATTGCTGAGCCTTGGACTACTTGGTTGGCACTAAAGAGACTTTGAAAGTGTTCAGTACATCGATTCAGGATGGAGGCTTTATCAGTAATTAATGTTTGACCATCTGTACTATAAAAGGAGCTTTGGACCTGATAAGCAGGTCCAAACACTGCTTTAAGAGCTTCATAAAATCCTCTAAGATCACCCAGATCTGCACAGCATTGTGTCTTTTCTGCTATATTGATCCACCACTTGTTCTGCATGTCTCGGAGTTTTTGTTGAAGTTTACTACATGTGAGGCAGAAAGCTGCTTTGATTACATGGCAAGATGGCTGGGCGAGGTATGCCTGGTGAGCAGTTCTCTTCTTTGCCAACAGCTCCTGGATCTCTTGGTTGTTTTCATCAAACCAGTCTTGATTTTTCTTGTGGGAAAACCCGATGGAATTCTTCCGCAGACTGGAGGATACTGTTTTTGATATGTTGGCAAAGCACAGTAGGAGAAGGATCTCTAGGATGGTCTTCAAGTTTTGTTTGCAGATTTGCCTGGAAGTTGTCTCTCATGGTAGCTTGTTGAAGATTGTTGACTTGGAGTCTCTTCTTTAACATGCCACCCCTCTTAGGTTTGAACTTAAGATAAAGATTTAGTTACATCTGACGAGGCGATGATCTGTTTGGCATTCTGCACTTGGCATCACTCGAGTACGATGGACATCGCGAATGTTTCTCTGGCAGACTAGAACATAGTCAATAAGGTGCCAATGTTTGGATCAGGGATGCATCCAGGTTGTCTTCAAGCTATCTTTCTGCTGAAAGATAGTCTTTGTAATAGTCTGCTGTTGTTCTGCACAGAACTCTAACAAGAGCGTCCATTAGCATTGCAATTTCCAACACCATGCTTGCCTAAAACACCTTTCTAGGCCTCGGAGTTCTTTCCTACTCTGGCATTAAAGTCACCAAGGATAATAATTTTATCTTCTACAGGGACTTTTTGTATGAGGTGGCATAGGTCTGTGTAGAATTTGTCTTTCTCTACAGGGTTGGCTTGCATAGTTGGAGCATATATACTAAAGAGAACAGCATGTGGGAGGCATAAGAAAATAATGCAAGGTTTCGAGTTTGGAGGCAATGGAGTTTGTAATCATGAAGCCTACTCCTGAAAGATGTTTTTTGGTTTTGGGTTTGCCAGACCAGTAAAGTGTGTAGCCAGTGCCATGTTCTTTAAGGCTGCCTTCCTCATGGAGACGAACTTCACTAAGAGCAGCGATGTCAGTATTAAGTCTTGATAGTTCATGAGCTATTAGAGCAGAATGATGCTCAGGCCGTCCACTATCTGCAGAGTCTCGCATGGTTCTGATGTTCCAGCATGCAAGTGTCAGTTTATTTACACCTTTGGAGGCCGGTGTGTGCCTGTTTCTTTGCCTTGGTTTGACCGCATCAGAAGATGCCCGTTGGCTGCGGCTAGCCAACCAGGTAGTTGGGGATGAGCTTTCATTAGGCCGCGTTTTCTAGGCCCCTCTCCATATGGAGCAAGCAGTGCTTTCCTTTAAAAAGGCTGCTTGGTCGCTCAGGATGCTGCCAAACAAGACTGTCATCTCCCAGGTCAGCCTCAAGTGACCAATGTCCTGAACCGCCTGCATGCAGGGTTGGGTCTGCTTATCCAGAGGAAAAGCAGAGAGAGGAGCAAGTGGACAGTATTTTTATTTATTTTTTATTTATTAGTTATTTATACCCCGCTCTTCAGCCACAAGGCTATCAGAGCGGCTTACAAATTGTTTTAAGCAATAGCAATTTACACATCTACTCTGCATTAAGCAGTTTCCAATGTGTGTTTTTAACCAACCAGATACACTGTTACACCCAGATACGCTGCTATTGCTGACATTTATGGGGAAGGGTCATGACAGAGGGGAATTATTCTCCCTGTTTGTTGATTTTTATCTTAGGGTTCAACTTGGATGATATATTGTATAGGCCTTTGGATGGTGGTGTGGTGTATAAACTATCATAATATTATAATTAAAATGTAATATTTTTGTTGAGCACTTGTTATTTTAATATGGCTTTGATCACTCTAGGATCTATTAATGAAGGATGGTTTCAAATAAGCATAGTCCCTTGCCAGGTTTAGCCCCATGCACCCCCCTCCCCCAGGAAACTGAGACGTCTGTGCCCCTGCAGGAGAAGTCTGAAAAGACTGGAGGAGGGCAAATGTTGTTCCTGTCTTCAAAAAGGACAAAAAACAGTACCCAAGCAACTCCCAACCGGCCAACTTGACATCAATTCCAGGAAAGGTTGTAGAACAGGAACACACTTCAAAAGGAATGCTGTAATTATTAAGAACCAGCATGGGTTTCTCAAAAGCACATCATGCCACTAATTTTATTTCTTTTTTCTGCAAGAGCTACAAGCTTGGAGTGCTGTGGATGTAAGTATATTTTATTTATTTATTTTATTTATTTAAGGTATTTCTATATCGCTTCTCTGCCCACTATTTCAGTAAGGCTTTTGACAAGGTCCCTCATGATATTCTGGCAGGCAAGCTTGTGAACTGTGCTCTCTCTGGCTTTTCTTCGCAAACGAAGATTCAGGAAGGACTCATCCCGCGCTTTCTGCAAGTGCGCTGATGACTGAAAAGGCCAATCTGAGATAAACAAGTCCGGTTGCAGAAAGCACAGCAGAGAGTCTCCTTGGGTGATGTTTCTGGGTTGTGATTCTTTCTGCATTGTCGTTTCTCTTCAAGACTTGTTCGCCGTGAGTTCTCAAATAAAGCTGCAGCATTGTGGATGGCGGACCATTGTTGGTGATCAATTTGGCCGAGCCTGAGATGTTGTTTCAGGGAGTCCTTGTAACGCTTTTTTGGAGCGCCCCTCTTATGCTGACCCATGACGAGTTCACCGTAGAGTACTATTTTGGGGAGGCGATGGTCCTCCATCCTAGAGATGTGCCCAGCTGTGTTCTCAATATCATGGCCTCAATGCTGGTGATCCCTGCTTGATCAAGGACAGTAACATTCGTCACATAGTCAGTCCAGTGTATATTTAGGATTGTACGTATACAGCGCTGATGAAAACATTCGAGGAGTCGTAAGTGTTGGTGATAGGAACCGTGCTACAGTTAGATAAATGTATTACTGACTGAGCAGAGAGTACTGAACAATGATTCTTCTTCGTTCTGGAGACAAATGAGTAGTGGGGTGTCACAGGTTTCTGTCCTTGGCCAGGTGTTGTTCCACATATTTATAAATGACTTAGATGAAGGCATGCTTATCAAATTTGTACATGACACAGAATAGAATAGAACAGAACAGAACAGAACAGAATAGAATAGAATCTTTTTTACAGTCATAGACCCGCACAGGTAAAAAGGGGATACAGAATAAAAAGAAGGTAAAAACATAGGTTAAAAACAGTATATAAAACTTTCCTTCAGGCTGCAGAGCTCCAGTGTAACAAGACAAGGTTCGTACTAGTCTACTGTGGAGATCAATGCCTGATGAATTTTAACCACAGCTGCATAGAATCTGGCAATATTATATGTTGTATCAGGGTTGGTGTCTGAAAGCAACAGAGAAGTGTAGAATTGTCTGGTGTGTCCTTGGTATTTATGCAGTAGGTGTGAAATGAGGCTAAGGTGGATGTCCCTATAGTATGAGCACTGGAGAAGTACATCCTCTGTTGTTTCTATTTGACCAGAGTTATTAGGGGCATAGTCTGTCTGTGAAGGGGATCTTCTTGTACAGTTGTCCCTTCATATTTGCTGGGGTTTGGTTCCAGGACCGCCCGTGGATACCAAAATCTGTGAATAGAATCATAGAATCATAGAATTGTAGAGTTGGAAGAGACCACGAGGGCCATCATGGAATCATAGGGTTGGAAGGGACTCCAACAGCCATCCCATCCAATCAGCTTCTGCCCTGCAGGAACACACAATCAAAGCCCTCATGACAGATGGCCATCCAGAATCTCTTTAAAAAAACCCAAAGAAGGAGACTCCACCACACTCCCAGGCAATGCATTCCACTTCTTAACAGCTCTTACCATCAGGAACTTCTTCCTAATGTTTAGGTGAAATCTCTTTTCCTGGAGTTTGAACCGTTTGCTCCATGTCCTAGTCTCTGGAACAGCAGAAAACAAGCTTGCTCTATGCTCAGTATGACATCCCTTCAAATATTTAAACATGGCTCTCATGTCACCTCTCAACCTTCTCTTCTCCAGACTAAACATACCCAGTTCCCTAAGTTGCTCCTCATAGGGCATAATGGCTTCCAGACCTCCCACCATTTTGGTTGCCCTCCTCTGGACACATTTCAGCTTTTCAATACCCTTCCTGAATTGTGGTGCCCAGAACTGGACACTGTCTTCCAGGTGAGGTCTGACCAAAGCAGAATACAGTGGCACTATTACTTCCCTTGATCTAGACACTATACTCCTATTAATGCAGCCTAGAATTGCATTGGCATTTTTTGCTGCTGCATCACACTGCTAACTCATGTTTAGCTTGTAGTCTTTCTCTTTTTTTGAGGAAATCTATACCATTATGTCAATTGTTAATTAAGAAAAAATATTTTGTTAGTGCCTATAATATAGTTTTTAAACTAAATTATTGGTGGCAAATTATGTAATACAATAGGCCACCCTTATCCACTGGGGATTGGTTCTGTGCGGGCATGGATTCTGAAAACTGTGGATAATAGTGAACACCATTGAAAATAATGGGACTTCTGGTTTAAAATACCATAGAGTTGCCTTGGAGGGCCTAGAAAACGGCTAGGGAGGACACATTTTCTAGGAAGACTCTATGGTAGATGTGCTGTTTTGTGTCCCATGAATAATGAATCCGTGGATATGGGGGTCCTACTGTAATCTGAACATCCTGTAATGAATAGGTTAGGTTACATTGACCTGAGATAAACATATGGGGCCCCCAAAATAAAGCATTGCAGGGGCCCCCAAAATTCCTTAAACCGCCCCTGATTCCACAAGAGGCAGCCAGAGCAGTTAAAGTGGAATAATAGTGCTATTATAACAGTGGCAGCAACAGTTCTTGGGCACACAAAACTTTCCCACCCTCGCCTCCCCCTCCCTCTGCCCAGCAAGCAACAACACCCCATGTCTCATGCTGTCCTGACACCCAAACCAATCTGTGCCACCTGAACAATCTTATTCCACCCCATTTCCCCCAAACCTAAGTAAAAAACACAGTCCCCACTGCAACAGCAGCAATAGTTCTTGGGCACACAAAACTTTCCCATCCTCACCTCCCTTCCTCTGCCCGGCCAGCAACAACACGCCATGTCTCCTGCTCACCTAGAATCCAAACCAGTATGAATTGTGCAACATGATCTGGAGCTCATGATTGCTACACCATGATTGCTACACCGCCTTAAAAGCCCATTGTTGTTCAAACACGGGAAAGGGAGAAACAGGCAATATTGTTGGCTGGAGTGGAGGAAGAGAAGGAAGAGGACGAGGATGGGGTGGGGGTGGAGCCAGTCTTCCCACCAGAGTGAAGGAAGGCAGAGGGACTTTGCAAATCTTGCAGAATCATGGTGGTGCAGAAACTGTGGTTTTTCCAGACAGGAGGAGAGCAAGGAGAAGGAGGACAAGGTCTTGCAATAACAGTACTGTTGACATAATTCCAGCAGTAGCTACAAACCATGAATACGCAAAACTGCAAATGTGAAACATGTGAATGTGAAGGGATGACTGTCCTGTGGAATGTGTTCTAGAAAACAAATAAGCATAGCTCTCCTCCTCCTCTTTTATTTGACATCAACAAATCTGAAATACTACTTTTATTTGGGAAGATTATAAACTGTAAAGCCAAGGGAATCAATGCAACTCTGTTTTGTTTGGTTCAAAATAATAGCCTGATGAAATGCCATTTACATTTAAAAAAAACCCAAAGGAATCAATTTTTTTGAGGCAGAAAAAGGAATTATGAAACAAAAGAACATTAAATTATAATTTGACTGCAAAAGTAAAGTTTATTCTCCAGCATAACCATCAACTTGCTGGGACATCATGGAATTAATTTAGATGGAAATCACAGTAAAGAACTGGTTAGGCTGCATTAGACAAAGACTCTATCTAGTTCAGATGTGGCCAGTCAGATAGTCCTGAAAACTTATAAGAATCATAAGATCACAAAGTGGGGAACAGACCTTGGGAAAGCTACTTTTTTGGATTACAATTTAAAGAATCTCTTAGTTAACATGGATAGCAGCCTTGCTTGTCGAGGTGGGGTGGGTGGGTGTTGACATTCTAGTCCAAAAAGGTATCACCTAAGCTCTGGTTGGAAGATATCTCAGAGGTCATTTAGAACAACCATCAGCTGATAAACTACTGCTATACCTGGTAACTGGTCATTCAGCCTTTGTTTAAAAATGTCTAATAAAGAAGAGCTCACCATCTTCCTGCTACTTTTAAATTTTTCCTAGGGATAGACTACTTTGTACATTCTTCCATTACTGAATAAACAGTATGCTGTTGAATTCCTGACCTGTCTGAGGTGTGTTGTTGTGTGTTGTAATTCTTTTGTTTTAAAATCACATGCCACATTGCTACCATTTTGTTTCATGCAATCACAGTTGGATGGACTCTCAAAGGAAATCTAGTCTGACCCCACTCCACTGCTCGTTCCATCCCTATTAGAGATCCATCATTAATTACCTCTAATGAAAGGCAATCCAGTACCTTCTGATTCAATCTGTTCTGCTGTTAAATCTGGGCAGGGCACGTTTCTAGGATGGAGGACCATCGCCTCCCAAAAATACTACTCTACGGTGAACTCGCCACGGGTCAGCGTAGGAGGGGCGCTCCAAAAAAGTGATACAAAGACTCCCTGAAACAACATCTCAGGCTCGGCCAAATTGATCACCAACAGTGGTCCGCCCTGGCCTCACATCGGGAGGTATGGAGACACACTATCCACAATGCTGCAGCCTTATTCGAGAATTCATGCCGAACAAGTCTTGAAGAGAAACGACAACGCAGAAAGAATCACAACCCAAAAACATCACCCAAGGAGACCTTCTGCTGTACTTTTTGCAACTGGACTTGTTTATCTCGGATTGGCCTTTTTAGTCATCAGCGCGCTTGCAGAAAGCGCAGGATGAGTCCTTCCTGAATCTTCGTTTGCGAAGAAAAGCCAGAGAGAGAGAGAGTTCCCTCATTAAATTAGTGGTGGATCCAGGGTCCAATTCTCTGACCCTGGGATCCTCTGCAGGCTGCATTGTTGTCGCTCACTGCCGTCCAGTCTTCAACTTACTGCAGTCCTATGAATGAGAGGCCTCAAAGTCACAGTTATCAACAGTCCAGCTCAAGGTCTTGCAGATTTAGAGCCATGGCTTCCTTGAGTCTATTCATCTTCCACTTTTCTACCTTATCAAGTATTATTGTCTTTTCCAATGAGTCATGCCTTCCCATGATGTGGCCAAAGAACAACAGTCTCAGATAAATAATCTTGGCTAGAAGGGAGAGTTCAGGCATTAATAAAATAATAAATGATTTGCTCTAGGACCCATTTGTCTTTTTAGCAGTGGGCTGCATGGACTGCCAATGTCATGCCCTGTGAGCCTGATGAGGCTATAGAGTCAGAGGAGGAGGAGGACATGGCAGGGAATGGCCATAGGGACCCTGGCACAGGTTCATCTACACCTGTGTCGGCAGGGAACCCTGCCAACCTAGAGGCTCGAGCACAGGTAGAGCCTGGACCGAGTGGGTTGGCATCAGTCCCAGGAGAGTCCTGCCCACTCAGATAAGGACAAAGAAGAAGAGAGTGATTACTTGAACCATCGTATACCCAGCAGCAAGCTCAAAAGGAAGCTCAAAGGAAGTCTCTGAGACTTTATGAGAAAAACCTGCTCATTAGGAAACACCTGACGAAGCCTTAATTGCTTTATATATGCTGGGACAGATGATGGAAGCTTTGTCAGAGATCAACTGATCTTTATGGTGAAAGCTTCCTGCTGACTTCGGTGCCTGGATTCCAGTTATCTTCACTTCTGTTACCCTGACTCGTGCTTAGACCTTGGACTGTCCTTGACTATTCTGCTGCCTGCTCCTTTTGACCCATGGACTGCTCTGGACCATGTTGCCTGATTGCCGTAAGCCTCTGACCCTTTTGGACTCTGTTATTGGACTAAATCTTTGATGGTGTTTGCATTCCTGGGAGCTAATTAACAGTGGGTTCCCTTCCCAGATTAGTGCTGTTTATACTTTGCTGGTACCT
This sequence comes from Gambelia wislizenii, assembly GCA_030847615.1. NCBI lineage: Eukaryota > Metazoa > Chordata > Lepidosauria > Squamata > Crotaphytidae > Gambelia > Gambelia wislizenii. The sequence goes on along the minus strand of JAUMIR010000013.1, from coordinate 10,749,689 downwards.
AGTTTCTTTCTGGACAGCCAAAAAGAGAGAGGAGAGGATTGAGAGAAAGGAAGAAGTGGCTAGAAGTATACTTCTGGTCTTTAAAAGTAGTGATTTTTTTTAATGTTAAACTGTGCATGGAGGGCTGTAACTCATTTAAAGTGTCAATTTTCACTCCTGGAAGTTTCCACGGGCAATGTGAAGTCGAAGGCTTTCACGGCCGGCATCCATAGATTTTCCTTGTTTTTTTTCCAGACTGTGAGACTGTGTTCTGGAGTAGTCTCTTTCTGACGTTTCACCTGCATCTGTGGCTGGCATCATCAGAGAATGGTTGGGTAGGTGTGTGTGTGGAGTTTATATGCTGTGAACCCCTGTTGGGGAGTATATGTAAATTTGTGTAATTGAATGGTTAGTTTCTGGGTATAGAAATGCAAAGCTCGTTCTCTTCTCCTCATTCTCTGAGGATGCCAGCCACAGATGCAGGCGAAACGTCAGAAATAAACTATTCCAGAACACAGCCTCACAGCCCAGAAAAAACCTAAGGAAAATCTATTTCCAGGGGCAGCATTTCACCATTTTTCTAGCCAGAAAAAGTATGGTCAAGGGAGTCTGAAGGAATCAAGGGATGCAAAAACAATTTTATAGGTGGTCACTTTACCCCCCCCCCCACCAGTTGAACAGCGCCTGTTATTTTTATTGCCCAGGTTGCCTGGAGATGCTGGGAACTACAGTTCAATGAAGTGGGGTCTAATCTTACCAAGGGGAGCATCCTAGCTAAGAATGTTCAACTATACAGTTGGCCCTCCGTAGCCACGGATTCGGCATCCACGGATTTTACCAGCCACAGCATGAAAATGTTAAAAAACACACACAAATCTTGATTTTACCATGTTATATAAGGGACACAATTTTACTACACCATTGCATATAATGGGACATGAGCATCCACAGATTTTGGTATCACCAGGGGTCCTGGAAAGAAACCCTAGCAGATCCCGAGGGTCCACTGTACCTTGGAAGAAGGCCATGTTTGTGCAAATAATTCCTTGGAACAATCCATCAGTGATATTATATAATGCATTGTATTAAAGTAGGAGTGGGGAACTTTGGGCATTCCAGATGTTTTGGGCCACAACTCCCACAGTCCTTTCATAGAATCATAGAATTGTAGAGTTGAAAGAGACCACGAGGGCCATCCAGTCCAACCCCCTGCCACATAGGAAATCACGATCAAAGCCTCCCCGACAGATGGCCATCCAGCCTCTGTTTAAAGACCTCCAAGGAAGAAGACCCCATCACGCTCCGAGGGACTGTGTTCCACTGCCGAGCAGCTCTTACTGTCATATAGTTCCTCCTACTGTTGAGGTGGACTCTCTGTTCCTGGAGCTTCTTGCATCCATTGCTCCGTGTTGCCATTGGTCATACTAGCTGAAGTCCAAGGTTTGCCAACTCTGTATTAAAGATTTAGAGGTAAGGAGTTTGAGGAGAACCAGTATAGTGTAGCAGTTTCAGTGTTGCACTAGGGCTCTGAGACTCCAAGGTTGGAATGGCTGCTCAGCCATGGAAACCCACTGAGCGACCTTGAGCACATCTCAGTCTCTCAGCCTCAGAGGAAGGCAACGGCAACTCCCCTCTGGATCATTCTGGCCAAGAAAACGCTACGAGAGGTTCATTCCAAATCAAAGCTGACTTGAAGGCCCAGAACAACAACAAAAATAGTAAGTTTAATGTTACGAGATTCAGAGCATGAAAAAAGCTTTAAGAATGATCAATTTTGGTAAAAACACACTCTCCATTGACTCAATAAGCTATTGAGAAATACTTGAAAGTCAGTCAATCATAATTAGCATTGATTTGCAACTGCTGAATACAGCAACCATTTGCTCCCCTTTCCCTAGACAGCTTAACAAACCTTTCTTCCCCTTCTGTCTCTCTTTATCCTCCCCACTCCAGTTATATGATGTCACCCTCTGTGTCTGCCAGTCAAAACAACGTCTTTGTACTGTATAGACCAGAGCAATTTTGCCGCAAGGCACTGCCTTTTCTATTTGCAAATCTGGGATAAAATCCTACGAAGCTCTAAACCAATGTGAAAAAAGCTAAAACACTTTATGATCTCCAAGCTTAAATGCCAATTTACCACAGCACTACATTTCTGTGGTGGTGAGATTGCCTGCTCCTGTGAGGCGAGAGGCTATGCTGATGGCAGCAGTGCTGCTAGTAGGGTCTCCCATGCCAGACAGGCTTTTGCTGAGGAGACGGACTAAATGTGCCAAATAGCTACTGGGCAGCAGCAGTAGTGGAGGATGATACTGGCAGAGGATCTCTCAGAGACAACAGTACTAGCACCATAGCTAACACTTGTTAGTACTACACAGAGGGAGGCATGGTAAACCCCCTTTTGAATGTCTTTTACCATGAAAAACAGAACATGTCCAGAGGAGGGTGGCCTAAATGGTGGGAGGTCTGGAAGCCATGCCCTATGAGGAGTGGCTAAGGGAGCTGGGTACTTTCAGCCTGGAGAAGAGAAGATTGAGAGGTGACATGATAGCCATGTTTAAATATTTGAAGGGATGTTATATTGAGGATGGAGCAAGCTTGTTGATGCATGTAATCTTGGTTTCTGCTTGTCCAGTGTTATTGAATAAGTTTCAGTTTGTGCAACCTGATGATGTGGACAGGATCCCTGGAGAGGTGAAAGCCACCATGTGCATACTGGACCCATGCCCTTCCTGGCTGCTGAAAACAGCCCAAGGGGGACTGGTGGACTGGTTATGGGGAGTTGTGAATGCTTCACTACAGCAAGGCAGGTTTCCATCTCATCTTAAAGAGGCTGTGTTGAGGCCATTTTTGAAAAAAAAAATCCTCCCTAGATCCCATCATATTGGAGAACTATTGGCTAGTCTCCAATATCCTTTTTTTGGGCAAAGTCCTGGAGCATAAAGTGGCCTCCCAACTCCAAGCATTTCTGGATTAAATGTATTATCTAGATTTCAATCTGGTTTCATGCCTGGAACATTGATAGTTTTGGTTGTCTTGGTGGATGACCTACACATGGAACTGGACAGGGGGAGTATTTCCCTGTTGGTTCTGCTGGACATCTCAGCAGCCTGCAATACCATTGACCATGATATCCTTCTGGGTCACCCCTCTGAGTTATAGCTTGGGGGCACTGTTTTACAGTGGCTCCATTCCTTCTTAGAGAGGCAGACACAGAAGGTGGTGTCAGGGACGCTGTTAAACACCCTGGCCACTAGCCTGTAATGTCCCTCAAAAAGCTCAGTTCTATCACCCATGCTATTTAATGTCTACATGAAACCGTTGTAATAGGTCATCTGGAGTTTTGGGGTTCAGTGTCATCAGTATGCTGCTGACACACAACTCTATTTCTTCTTTCCATCTGTCTCCAAGGAAGCTGTTTCTATACTAAACCAGTGTCACTAATGGACTGGATGAAGGTGAACAAATTGAAGCTTATTCAAGATAAGATAGAGGTGCTCTTGGTTAGTGGGAAGGCATATCAGGGTATAGAAACTGAGTCTGTGCTGGATGGGGTTATACTGCTTCTGAAATCTCAGGCTTGCCGCTTGAATGTGCTTCTGAAGTCAGATATGAGCCTGGATACTCAGTTTTCCGCTGTGGCCAGGAGTGCATTTGCACAGTTAAAACTAGTACACCAGCTGCGCCCATTCCTTGACAGGTTGGATTTGGCTATGGCAGCATATGCCTCGATTAGATCCTGTGTGGACCATTATAATGCACTTTATGTGGGACTGCCTTTGAAAACTGTTTGGAAAACTTCAGCAGATTCAAAATGCTGCGGCCAGGCAGCTGACTGGAAGTGGGTCAGAGACAGAGGGAGAAGCAAGAAGACACTAGCTCTCAATATAGCTGCAGCCCCAGTCCCTGGAGCTAGACATACGGGCGAGGAAAGTGTTTGGCGTGGGTGTTTAATGGGGGAGTTTGAGGGAGAGGTTCTGTTTTAGTGCCTACTTCAGAGTACGCAATATGGGCAGCAAGGGAGCTACTGCAGTCACTACAACAGCTGTGGTATGTTTGTCTTCTTGCCAGTGGAAGTGCAAAACTACACCTGCAGCAAGTGCAAGTTGGTTCTGTTGTTGGGAGAGAAGTTCCAACAACTTGAGGCCTAATTAGTCACTCTACAGCAAAATTAGGGGGCAGGAGGTTTTCTTAGATAGAGCAGAGCAGACAGTCCTCATTGAGGAATACACAGGGGATGTCTCAGTGGAGGACGTTAGTTCTGATACACAGGAAGTAGACATTTGGAAGAATGTGACATGTAGAAGTAGAAGGAGGAGGGGCCATGCTGTGAGTTTGGCACTACAGAATCGGTTTGAAGATCTTTCCCTTATCAGTGATGATAAGGAATGGGAAAGGGAGCAGCAGAGCTCTCTTGTGCATGAAAATGTGCATGAGACCTTGGAAGGTTCAGCACACGGATTGGCCTCTGCCAATGCTTGGAGGGGGCATGTGGTGATGGTAGGGAACTCCCTGCTAAGGGGTAGAAAATCAGTAGTTTGTGGGCCTAATAAGATGTCTCGAGAGATGTGCTGTCTCCCAGTGACAAAAATCCATGATGTAATGGAGGGTGACAAGACTCGTCAAGCCCACTGACCATTATCCCTTCCATTTGGTCCACGTGGGAACCAATGATACTGTAAGGCATAGCTTTCAGAATATCACAAGGGATTATGAGGTTCTGGGTAGGAAGCTGAAGGACTTGGATGCACAGGTAATCAAATAGTGGAGGTGAACAACTGGCTCCGCAGATGGTGCCACCAGGAGCGGTATGGCTTCCTGGACCATGGTGTGCAGTTTCATGGAGGTGGCCTTCTGGCAAGGGATGGGTTGCACCGCACATCAGTTGGCAAGAAAATTTTTTGCAAGAATCTGAAAGATCTGATCAGGAGGGCTTTAAACTGAGTTATGTCAGGGAAGGAGACAGTATTCTTGAGGGCAGGAGTTCATCAAGTGCTGGAGATAATAGCCCAAATGTTATACAGAGCACAAGGGAAATAGTACAAGAACCCAAGGGTGAGATGAATAAAACTTTTAAAAGGCAAATAGGGGGAATGGCCCATGGTTGTAGATTTCTCTATACTAATGCACAGAGCATGGGAAATAAACAGGATGAACTTGAACTCTTAACACAGCAAAACAAATATTATATACTAGGCATCACTGAAACCTGGTGGGATGATTGGAATGTAGTAATAGAGGGATATAACCTATTTGAGAAAAATAGTCCAAACAGGAAGGGAGGTAGAGTAGCATTATATGTTAACGATGTGTACACCTATGAACAGATCCTTGACTTAAATACTGGGAGCCAGGTTGAGAGCATCTGGGTAAAAATCAAGGGGGAGAAAAACAGCAGGGATGTCATTGTGGGGGGTCTACTACAGACCTCCAAACTAAATGGAGGACTTGAATGATCCCTTCCTGGAACAGATGACTGCACATTCAGACAGGAGAGATGAAGTAGTATTTTTGATCTCAACTCTGCCAAAAATTTAAGGTCCAACAAATTCCTCACTTGCCTTGAAGACAATTTTATTGTCCAGAAGGTGGAAGAGGCAACAGGGAGGTCAGCTATTTTAGATCTGATCCTAATCAACAGAGATGACCTGGTTAATGGCATGGAAGTGCTGGGATCCTTAGTGGGGGGTGACCATGTTCTGCTGGAATTTGTTATACAGAGGAAAGGAGAAGCCAAGCGTAGTCAGAATACTTTCTAGACTTTAAGAAAGCCGATTTCAGAAAACTTAGGGAATTACTGGCTGTGATCCCATGGTCAGGAATACTAAAAGAGAAGGGAGTTCATGATGGATGGTAGTTTCTAAAAAGTGAGATATTGAAGGTACAACTTCAAACAGTTCCAATGAGGAGGGAAAATGGGAGGTGTCTAAAGAAACCAGTATGGATGTCTAAAGAACTTTCAACTGAGCTAAGACTCAAAAGGAACATGTACAAGAAATGGAAAAAGGGAGAAATCATGAAAGAAGAATTCAAACAAATGGCCAGGTCATGTAGGGGAAAAATCAGAAAAGCTAAAGCACAGATGGAAGTCCAGCTTCTTAGAGAGGTTGAAAAGAATAAAAGGGGCTTTTTAAATATATGTTCATAGCAAGAGGAAGAACAAGGGAATGGCAGGGCCGCTGTGTGGAGAAAATCCAAAATGCTAACAGGGGACAGAGAAAAGGCAGAGCTACTCAGCACTTCTTTGCTTTTTCCCAAAAGGAGAACAGTGATGAACTCGGGGAAAATGAAGCAGATAAGGCAGTGAGGGCAATGCAGCACAGAGTAGGTAAAGAGGTAGTTCAGGAATACCTGGCTAGTATAAATGAGTTCAAGTCTCCAGAGCCAGATGAATTACATCCAAGGGTATTAAAAGATCTGGCAGAAGTAAGCTCAGAACCACTGGCAATAATTTTTGAGAATTTCTGGAGAAACGGAGAGGTCCCAGCAGCCTGGAGAAGGGCAAATGTTGTCTCAATCCTCAAAAAGCCGGGGCGGGGGGGAAGAAGACCCAAAGAATTACCACCCAGTCAGCCTGACATCAATACTAGGAAAGATTCTAGAGGAGACTATTAAACAGTCAGTCTGTAAGCGTTTAGAAAGGAATGTCGTGATCACTAAAAGTCAACATGGATTTCTCAAAAACAAATCATGCCTGATTAATCTTGTTGGTAGGTAATGAGTCTAAAAATAAAATTGTATTAAAAATTCCAGGATCTAGTCCTTTTAAAAACAACAAGAATTATTTCTTTAAAAAGTTAAGATCATTCAGTCACTTTTGACTTTATGCTTCATGCAGAATGCGCTTAGGAAGCAGACTTAAGCTCAATTATCATCAGAGGTCTGGGATCCCCCAGTTAAATTAGACTCATTACAAAAACAAAGGAGTCAGTTTAAAATGCAAAACAAAGTTTACTGAAGGTATTTCAATCTCAATCTACATACTAAAAACAGACTTAAGAAAAGGTCCCTAACTAAAGGTATTTAGGTAATAAAAAAACTCACTCAGCCTACAGCAGTGGGCTGGGTTCCGATCATCATAGCATGGTTACAGGAAAGCTTAAGATGGCTAAGATACATCCATCCTCATGGAGAGTCAGATTCAGAAGAGACAGTTACACAAAAGCAATAACATTCTTTTATGGGATCACGTGACCCCCCCCCCACACTGAAATAGCTCTATTGGGTACTGGTCTGTTTCTTGGCAGAATTCAAAATGCTGGTGTTGACATTTAAAGCCCTAAATGGTTTGGGTCCAGACTATTTGAAAGACCGTATTTCCTCATATAAACCAATACATGTTTTAAGATCTGCAGGGCAAGACTTTCTTTCAATCCCACCACCTTTGCAGGTTGGTGGGGACTCGGAAGTAGGGTTGTCATACGTCCTGGAAAACCAGGAAAATCCCAGATTGAAGGGACTTAAAAAATGTCCTGGCTGGCTAGGCCAGTTGAAGCAGCTGATCCTGGATTCCTCCTTAGTCAGAGCACAGGCAGAGAGATTTCCAGCACTTTTAATGGTTATGTAGAAGAAGGTATTTTAGCAGGCCTTGCTTGTCTTGCAACCAGGGAACCAGCAATACCTGCTGGTATTCCCTTTTCTACACAACCATTGAAAGTGCTGGAACTCTCTCCAGATTTCAGTTGAGCAACGCTAATTTTCAGTGGGCAGAAAATCTGCCCCTAGCTCGTCTGCTGTTATCTCTGCAAAAATAGGTTTTTTTAAGCACTATACAAATCAAGGTGTGGAGTGAGGGAGAAAGGCTTTGTGCATACCAGCAACAAGGTATAAATATCACATACCATGTTCAAGTTCTTTTTTTGAAAGCAGCGGTACTCTTTGTTTGTAGGAAGAATGTACACTATTTGGAGGCAGCTGTGACTCTCATTGGCAGGAGTTAGGCCTATTGAAGGTGATGACCATGCTGGCTGGGAGGATTTTGGGGGCTGCAGTCCAAACAAATAATTTTTCCATGCCCTGGTGAAACAACAGGAGAGACATTGGCTTTGTGCCATCTTTGTAAACTTCCAGAGATTTACACTGGTAGGTAAAAAGCAACATCTGCTCTGCAACACCAGGACCCACTGTATCTCTAGGACCCATTGTTTTTTATTGTTGTACTTATAAAGCACCATGTAAATTGATGGTGCAATATAAATAGATGATGATGATGATGAAAACTACTACTACTACTGAAATATGCAGTAAAACAGTATTAAATATCAGAATCTGGTTGTTGGTTTTTGTTTTGTTTTTTGCCAATAATCCACTCAATCCAGTCCCGTATATTTTTGTCCTGGTTTTGTGGAAGAGAATTATGGTACACCTACTCAGGAGAGAGCCTTCTCCATGGCTGTTACCCAGGCTGTGAAATTCCCTCCCCTGTGAGATCTCTAAAATAAAGAGTTTCTTTTTTATTATTTTAATCTATTTAAATAACTTTTAATACTATTTAACTTGTGTTTTTAATTTACATCAAAGTTGATTTAATTGTATTTTAACATTTATAATGAGAGTTTTTTAGCTGCATTGTGGTTTTTAGGTGTGTATGCCACCTTGGGTCCCATAGTAGAGGAAAGGTGGGGTACAAATTAAAGAAAGAAAGAAAATAAATAGTATTAAGTCAAATAGATTGTACTACCATGTGGAGACTGACTAGGGAGCTGCAACTAATCACAGCTCTGTGACACGGGAAACTCAAAAGCTTGTGTTTCCAACCATGTCCTATGGTATGTATAGATAATCTCTGACACATTTTAAATGCATATCTGAAAAACGTAACATTTATCATTTCCTAACTGGTAAAGAAAAAAAGTAGACTTCTTCACTCTTATTTCTCACACCTCAAGTGTTTCATGATAAAGCTACAGGCATGGGTCTGGAGGAAAACAGAGGAAGGTGGCTGAAGAATATCAGGGGAGCGCCCAGCTTTAAGGGAAAAACAGACAGGAGAGAGTTGCTTGATCCATCCTCTTTGTGCTTATTGCCTAAAAACAGAAAGTGTTTATATTTCTCCTGTTACAATTACAGCTATGTTTGGGTTTGGTACATGTCATATAGAGTCTTTAGACTTTGGCTTCTCCAGGTCCAGCTCCCCACCACCTCTTGTGACCCTTTGTAGTGTTTTTAGTTCAAGCATTAAAAGACTCAGATGTTTGCTCTTTAAAAAAAAAAAGCTTTCAAGCTGAAAAACTTCAACAATGCAGAGACAGAAAGAAAGGGGAGGAGGAATCCCATGTCATCTGATAGTCCAGCCAAGCCCACAAGCAGATAAATGATTGGTTCCTGCTAGCCTGCAATTACCAAAGGAAATGGTTAGAGATTCAGCCATCTCCCGTTTAATTGGGCCAGAAATGATTACAGGATTTGTGGCACAACAGATGACACCCGTGCATGTGTGAGTTTTGGCTAAGCAAGACACAAAGCTTGCCTCTAGCGACCTGACATGCAGAACTCTGCCAGTACTATCAACCTATTTGAATACTGGTACACACAACATAACCTCCCACTTCCAGGATAACAGCAGTGCCAAATATAGTGAGCTGCTATGGTATATTAGACAGTTGGAATTGAGTCACAGTTCAAATTACCATTCAGCCATTAAATTCACTGGATGATCTTATGTCTTTCAGCCTGGCCCTCCTCACAGGGCTGATGTGAGGTTTTAAAAAAGAAGAAAACATTATTATTATCGTTTATTTATATAGCACCATCTATGTACATGGCGCTTTGCAGTAAAACAAGCAAGAAAAAACACTGGGTCCTGCCAAAGGCGTACAATCTAAAATATGTGTATACATAAGCACACACAGAGGAAGGAATAATACACATAAAATACAACTATAAACATAAAATAAACATAAAATACAGTACACTGTAAAATACTATTGACAAATTATCCAAATAACTACAAAAAAACCCCAATTTAGTATGAAATAGCAAGAAAATATAAAAATAAAACAAACTGACCAATACATATAATAAAAATAGAAAACAGCAATATATATACATAGACCCTCTTTGAGTTTTATGCTTTTACATATCAGGACATAGTAACAATAATCTGTTCCTTAGCAAGTCTTAAAATTAGGTAAATACAACCTCAGATGAACAATAACACATGACATATTACACCGTCTCATGATTTAGCCAGCAAAAATAAAGCCAGACTGGAGAAGCCATGAGTGAAAAACTAAGTACACCTTATGATTCAATAGATTGTAGAACCACCTTTAGCAGAAATAACTTGAAGTAATTGTTTTCTGTATGACGTTATCCATCTCTCACATCGTTGTGGAGGAATTTTGGCTCGCTCTTCTTTACAATGTTCACTGAGGTTTGCAGGCATTTGTTTATGCACAGCTCTCTTAAGGTCCTGCCACAGCATTTCAACTGGGTTGAGGTCTGGACTTTGATTGGGCCATTGCAACACTTTCTTTTCTTTTTCAGCCATTCTGTTGTAGATTTGCTGGTGTGCGTGAGATCTTTGTCCATGACCCAATTTCGGGCAAGCTTTAGCTGTTGGACAGATGGTCTCATTTTTGACTCTAGAATACTTTGGTATACAGAGGAGTTAATGGCCGACTCAATGACTGCAAGGTTCCCAGGTCCCGTGACTGCCCAAATCATCACCGTGCTTGACAGTTGGCATGAGGTGACTGTGCTGATATGCTGCATTTGGTTTTCACCAAACGTGTCACTGTGCATTATGGCCAAACATCTTCACTTTGATCTCATCGGTCCAAAGGACATTGTTCCAGAAGCCTTGTGATTTGTTCAGATGCAACTTTGCAAACCTAAGCTGTGCTGGCATGTTCTTTTTAGAGAGAAGAGGCTTTCTCCTGGCAACTCTTCCAAACAAACCATTCTTGTTCAGTCTTTGTCTAATTGAACTGTCATGAACTTTAATATTTTTAATTTAATATGCTAACTGAGGCTTGTAGAGTCTGAAATGTACCTGTTGGGTTTTTTGCAATTTCTGTGAGCATTGCATGGTCTGACCCTGGGGTGAATTTGCTGGGACGTCCACTCCTGGGAAGACTGGCAATTGTTTTGAATGTTTTCCATTTTTTAATAATCTTTCTCACTGAAGAATAGACTTTAAATTGTTTGGAAATGGCCTTATAACCTTTTCCAGATTGATGGACAGCAACAATTGCTTCTCTAAGAGCCTTGCTGATGTCTCTCCTCCTTGGCATTGTGTTAACACACACTTGAATGCTCCAGACCACCAAACTGCTAAAACTTTGGCTTTTATAGAGCTGGTCACACTTGCTGATGATCAAGGGAATTTGATAAGCAGCTTCTATCTGCTACTTAGCATCTTAATACTACTTCCTATAGAAGTAGTAAGAGTATACTTAAGTTTTTCACACATGGCTTCTCCATTTTGGCTTTAATTTTGCTGACTAAATCATGAGACAGTGTAATATGTCATGTGTTATTGTTCGTCTGAGGTTGTATTTACCTAATTTTAAGACCTGCTAAGGAACAGATGATTGTTATTATCTCCTGATATGTAATACTATAGAATTCAAAGAGGGTGTACTTTCTTTTTCACATGACTGTATATAATATAGAACAAACTGTAATATAGAACATACATGTAATCAAAATATATATGATTGAACAAACTTATCACCAAAACTCATCTCTTCCAGAACTCTGAATAAGAAAGTCCAGTTCAAATTGTCAAAAGCTCTTTCTGCATCTAAAAACAAAACAAAACAATGCCTTTTGCTTCTCGTGTCATTCTAAGTATTCCAAAATGTCTAAAACATTTTTAATGTTATCTCACAGCTGTCTTTTAAATAAAAATCCCCATTGATCCCCATGAATAAAGTCCTGGAGAATCATTTCCAGTCTTTCAGCTGAGACCATTGTGAATAATCTATAGTCATTATTTAATAATGATATTGCTAGGTAGAGTAAACTTCTCCAAGGTCTTATGGAAAAAGGGTTTGCTTAAAATGTAATAAATATAAATAAAATAGATCTACCAGTAAGACTGCTGAAGTGATCTTCCACAAGGTTACTGTTTAGTTCAGCCTTAGTCCTTCTACAAATCTGTGCCAGAATTAATTCACTCCCTTACACTATGTGCAGGTTTGAGTAGGGCATTGTTTGGTTCTTGTAGCCTTCTACATCCTACACGAATGAGCTCAAGTTCAGTGCACCACTAGCCCCCTAAGCATATTCACTCAAAAACAGGTTCTAGTCTGCTACAACCCCCGTTCCCCCTGATCCCGACATTCTGAATAATTATCAGTCTCCAACATTCCATTCTTGGGCAAGGTTCTGAAGCGTGTGGTGGCCTCCCAGCTCCAGGGGTTTCTGGATGAAATGGATTATCTAGATCAATTTCAATCTGGCTTCAGGACTGGCTATGGAATGGAGGAAGCTTTGGTTGGCTTGGTGGATAACTTAGGCAGGGAACTCGATAGGGAGAGTGCTTCCCTGTTGGTTCTGCTGGATCTCTCAACAGCTTTCAGTACCATTCACCATGGTATCCTTCTGGGCTGTCTCTATGGGATGGAACTTGGGGGCACTGTTATGCAGTGGTTCCAGTCTTTCTTGGAGGGGCAAACTCAGAAGGTAGTGCTGGGGGACTCCTGTGCGATGCCCTGGCCGTTGGCCTGTGGGGTCCCTCAGGGTTCTATCTTGTCCCCCCTGTTGTTTAACATCTACCTGAAACTGCTGGGAGAGATAATCCAGAGTTTTGAGGTTCAGTGTCACCAATATGCTGATGACACCCAACACTATCTCTCCTTTCCAGGTGACTCCAAGAAAGCTGTCTTGGTACTTAGCCAATGCCTGATGTCAGTAATGGACTGGATGAGGGCAAAAAACTGAAAGTTAATCCAGACAAGACAGAGGTGCTCCTGGTCAGTGGGAAGGGAGATCAGGCAACAGACATTCAGCCTGTACTGGATGGGGTTATACTCCCCCGGAAATCTCTTGCCTGCAGCTTGCGTGTTCTCCTAGACTCAACTCTGAGCCTGTATGCCCAGGTTTCAGCTGTGGCCAGGAGTGCATTTGCACAGTTAAAACTAGTGCACTAGCTGTGTCCATTCCTTGGCAAGTTGAATCTGGCTACAGGGACACAAGCCTTGATTAGATCCTAACACACTACGTGGGGCTGCCTTTAGAAACTGTTTGGAAACTGCAGCAGGTCCAGAATGCTGCAGCCAGAATGCTGACCAGGGCCAGTTACAGGGAGCATATAACTCCTGTCCTAAAACAACTTCTCTGGCTACTGGTTCGTTTCCGGGCACAATTCAAAGTGCTGGTCATGACCTATAAAACCCCCTACATGGCTTAGGTGCAGACTGTCTGAAAGACCTTATCCTTATCTCCCTGTATGAACCTACAAGGCTTTTAAGATCTGCAGGGGAAGGCTTTCTCTTGGTCCCACCACCATCACTGGCTTGCTTGGTGAGAACATGACAGAGAGCCTTCTCAGTGGCTGCTTCCACCCTCTGGAACTCCCTCCCACGGGAGGCTTAGGCTGGTCCCCTCCGTTGTCATTTCACCGGCAGGCAGGCCTTTGACACATAATTGTGGCTTTTATCAGGGTGTGTTTTTATGCTGTTTTTATGTTGTTTTTACTGTGTATGTTTTAATTGGTTTTAATTGAGATTTTAATTGTTTTGTGAGCCACCTTGGGTTCTGCTTTGGGAGAAAGGGAGCATATAAATTGCATAAATAAAAAATAAATAGTCTGTTCAGTGGGACTTGCTTTTTGCACATACAACTACAATAATTTTAACAGAACTGAGCAATAGATTAGGCCCATGATCAAGCTCTGAATTGTCCCATCTCTTTCAGTATCAACTTTCAGTATCAACAGTATCTATGTTTGCTAAACATAGAAAGCTACGGTTTTCCATGTTTTTTTCCGGGCTGTGAGTCCGTGTTCTGGAAGAGTTTATTCCTGATGTTTCTCCTGCATCTGTGGCTGGCATCTTCAGAGAATGGTAGCATTGGGTGTGTGTGGGGTTTATATACTGTGAGTCCCTGTTGGAGAGGATATGTAAATTTGTGTATTTGAATGGCTAGTTCCAGGGAGGAGTTCAGCAGTAGCAGAACACATTATAAACCAACCTGGACACAAAATGTTATTTAAAAACACCAAAATTCTGGACCAGGCCAACAACTGTCATGTCAGAATGCACAGAGAAGTTACTGAAATCCACAAACACCTGGACAATTTCAACAGAAAAGAAGAAACCCTAAAAGTAAACAAAATTTGGCTACCAATCCCCCCCCCAAAACACTAAAATCAAAACTCAACACATGCAAATGAACTTCACCCAGGGACAGGGGATTTCCAGCAGACAATGGACCATTAGCCAAACAGACACTAACCCTCCTTGCATATTCTTCCACCCTAGGAACTAGCCATTCAAATACACAAATTTACATATCATCTCCCACAGGGACTCACAGTATGTAACCACCCACCCCCCCATACTCCTGCCCAACCATTCTCTGAAGATGCCAGACACAGATGCAGGCAAAAAGTAAGGAATAAACTCTTCCAGAACATGACCTCACAGCCTGGAAAAAACCCACGGAAAACCTATGGATGCTGGCTGTGAAAGCCTTCGACTTCACATAGAAAGGTCACCAGGTCAGGCCATTGGTCCATCTGAACTAGTGTTATCATACTGCCAATGGCATGGGCAATCCTGACTTTAGTATTCAATTGTGTATCTTTACACTTGAATATTTTGTCTAGTTCCTTCATAACTGCCCTTCCAAGTCCTAGTTTTCTGATTTCCTGACTACAGTCTTCATTTGATTTAGGACTGAATCAAGGGGTATAAAGTCTTTTACTATTCTGATGTCTTCATTACCCTACTTTAAAGTTATCTAAATGATCTGTGGTCATTATTTCTGTCCTCTTAATTTTCAACGGTAGCCCTTCTTTTTCCCTTTCTTCCTTGATTTCTACAGGAGCCCTGCCAAATCTTTGTTATTTGCCAATCGTAGTATTTTATCATGGGCATAATATGTCTCTCCCTAGCCACACAAAATGCCGTACCTCCTTTCTTACACTGGGGTGTATGTGTGTATGCCTTGACTGTCTTCCTCTGGACAGAAGCAATTGGAACCAAAGTTAGGGACATTGTATACTCTCTAAGCACTTTGCTCTGCTATTTGGGATGGGGAGTTCACATCTCTCTTTTTTTTAAGGCCCCAGCTATGGGGGGGGGGAATACGATGTCCTCCGAAAAAATAGCTATTTGCAGTGCTGGGACCTATCTTAATGGTTAACAGAGCCCCCCTAAACTTTGCATGCCCCATAGCCGAGATGGCAGCCATGAGTGAATTACTTGCACTTTTAAATGTGCCGCCAGCAATTAAAAAAAAGTTCACAAAACCGTGCAAGTGATATTTCGTATTTACAAAAGAAAAAAGAAGAGAGTAAAAGATCGCTGTTTTATTGACTTACCGACCTCTTGCATAGCTGAAAATCCAACTCAGTGGCAGCAGGTGCTTGCCCTGTTTGCAAGCCCCAGCTGCCATCCTCATCTGGCCAATCAGCTTGTGCTGCCTTGGTGCAGTGATACTGTCTTAACAACTGCACATCGGCATGGCCTACAGAGCTTTTTAAAAACTCCAAGAAAAGCTTGGAAGGCTTCCCTGATGCAGTTTAAGGTGGATTTGGCTGCCTCTCTTCTGGATAAGATGCACAGTAGGGCCCTTCCATCCACTGATTCATTATCCACCTGATTCAATTATCCAGGGGACACAAAACAGCACACTTACCATAGAGTCTTCCTAGAAAATGTAGGTCCTCCCTAGCCATTTTCTAGGTGCTCCAGGGCAACTCTGTGGTATTTTAAACCAGAAGTTTCATTATTTTCAATTGCATTTGCTACTATCCAGTTTTTGGTATCCACGCCCCCTAGAACCAATCCCCAGCGGATACGGGGGTCCTACAGTGTCGATACGAATGTCTGTATAAACAGATCACCTTCCACTCGAATTCCATGAGGATTGTTTTCATCATTTGGACAGGGCCTTAAGTGTCCCTTACCGCTGAGGCCGAAAGGGGGGGAGTCTCTATGGCTGTAAGGCTCCTTTCCTCCGTCCCCTCCAAAGCCAAACTCAACGGGGAGGAAACAAAGGAGGCGGGCTCGGTCCCCGCCGTCCCCGTGCCAAGGCCAGGCGAGTCTCCCCTCAGCCCACGGGACTTTCCTGCAGCCAGGCCCGCGGCTCCCCGCGCTGCCACAGCGGCTCCCCTGCCCCCTCAGGAGCCGCCGCCGCCGCCGCCCTCGCCTACCGAAAAGGGGGCGGCAAGGGAGGGAGCCCCTCCCTGAGGAAAGATTTTCGGGGGGGGGTTCGTTGGCGTGCCTTAACTCACCTTCTCTCTCCCACAGCTTAGAGAAACAATTGCGGGGGGGCGGGTCAAGCCCTGGCTGGGTGGTTCCCCCAACCCCACTTTTTTGGGGGGGACCCAGGCCTTTTTCACCCCCTCCCGCCCTAGTCCTCGGAAGGGCGGCCCGAGCGCGCGGGTGTGGCGTGGGAAGCGGCGCCGCCAGGCGAAGGAGGGGGGGTTGTGGCGGGAGGGGGGTGCGGGCGGGCGCGCGCCCGGAGTCCGAGGCGGCCGGCTCGGGGCCTGCGCCGGGGAGTGACGCGCGGCTGCCGGCCCTGCCCATGCGCGGCCGGCCGGGCGGTGCTACAAGCCGGAGCGGAGCGAGTTGCCAGCTTTTGGGGGGGGCGACGGAGGAGGGGGCGGCAAGCATGGGGCGGAATCTGAGGAAGCGACGCTCGAGCGGCGGCGGCGGCGGCAGAAGCAGCGAGAGCGCTGGCTGAGGAGGGAGGGAGGGAGGGAGGGAGGCAGAGAGAGACAGGGGCGCAGCTCTGAGGTAGCAGCGGCTGCTACTTTGGGGTTGGCGAGGGCTGAGGAGGGAGGCGAGGAGGGAGGGGGAGTTGGGGTGGGGAGAGCGAGCGAGAGAGCGCGCGCAGCCGTAGCCCGGCAGGAGGTGGCTGCAGCGAAGGAAAAAGGGGGGCGGCGGCGGCGGCAGCGGTGGGGAGCTTGGCCGCCGCCTCAGCAGAAGGCGAAGAACAGGAGGCGGCGGCTGCTGCGCCAGGCAAACAGTCTCTCGCCTTCCTCGCAAGAAAGTTGCGGCGCCCGCCCGGGGTCCAGGACCCCCCCTTTTTGCCATCCCCCCCCCGGCTCACACGGCTGGATTCGAACCCGGGACGGGAGAAAGAGAGGGAGGGAGGGAGGGAGGGAGGGAGAAGCGCGCGAGGGGGGAGATAGGGCTCGTCGAGGAGCCGCCGCCGCCGCCACCGCCGCTCCGGCTTCGGTTTCTCTTCGTCGCTGCTCTGTGGATTTACTGGTTCCCTCTCTGGATTTCCATCTCGACGCGGATCTGATCTTTTTCCTCGCCCCCCGCTCTTCCTGGGCGATTTTTTTTTCTCTCCTCAGGAAAAATAAATCGGGAGGTGAGGGACGCTTTGGGGCTCCCTCGACCCGACCTCGAGGTTCATCGCAGCCGGGCGTCCTTTCCGATTCTCCCTTGGGTCTTTTTCTTCTTCTTCTTTGCGAGGAAGGCTTGTCAAGGTCACTTCGTGGATTTACACTTTTCTTCTGGATCTCTTTCTTTGGTGCCGCTCTCGGCCGGATCCCCACTTTTTCCTCCCTCGGGGGTTGTTGGATTATCTCCCCCAGCCCCGCCGCCCTTTGGATTTGGTCAGCTTGAGGAAAGGAGTCCCTTGGAAAGAGAGTAAAAGAGAGAGAGTTGGATTAGTAGAAAGAAAGGCGTGTGTTGGTGTGGTTTTTTTTGGTTTCGTTTTGTTTTTTGGAAATCACGCCCAGCTCGCTTCCGAAATAAATCTGGAGGATTATTATAATTATTGCCAGCACTGGGACTGCTTTGGATATGGATGGCAAAATCAGACAGAGTAGGAAATCCAGGTCCCAAAGGGACCGCGTGAGGCGAAGAGACCCCAATGGCCGAGACTACCCAAACCAGAGTCCTTCCTCGGCATCGGAGAGGGAGACGAGCCCGGGCAAGGAGAATACAAGCCAAAATTGCCCAAATCCCAAAAGCCAGGCTTCTGTGGCCAGGACCATCCGACCTCCAAGGCGGAGGAGGCGAGAATCCAGCTCCCAGGAAGAGGATTTAATTGATGGCTTTGCCATTGCCAGCTTCAGTACTATGGAAGCCTTGGAGGTAAGAGGGGGATCAGGACTGAGCCGGCTTGCCTTTTGGGGGTGGTTGAAGTGGAGTGATGGAAGGAGGGGAGAAAGAGGAAAGGGGGGGCTTGGGGTGGATGAAGTCGGCTGGGTCTCAGCTCTCTTCCTTCCACTTGTCAAGATCAGTTAACTTCTTGCACCCAGGTCCTGCACCCAGGTCCTGAAGCCTGGAAGACCATGAAGGCAGGCTTGGGCATGGGTGCCTGGGTCTTGTGTGGACATGTTGCATCTGTGGTCCAAAGTGTGGAGAAGCATCTGTCAGCAACGTTGTCAGTTGCACTTGTTCAGTGTCTTCCTTCCGAGTTAGCCTAGGCCACTTCTTCTGCCGGAATCTTTTCAGCTGATCAGCCCAACAACCTGTGTTTGCTCCCAGGATGAGGGTTGTTGGATCGTTTGATAGTTTAATTTGTTGGTGAAGCCTGAAGGAGGGGCTGTGGTGGAAATGCAGAACAGAAGAAAAGTTCGGATGTCTTTTTTGGTCGTCTCATTTTGCATGATGGTTTATTTTATAGGGGGCTTCATGTTTGGGGAGAAAGCCATGTGACGTTCTGAATTGCTAAATTGTGCACGCAGTTATCAAGAATAATTTTAAATATATATATATATATATATGAATGAATTTTTCCTCTTCTGTGTTTTGCATTGTCAAAATGTTGCTTTGTACTGGAAGACAGGTGGTGATTGTGGGAGAAGTAGCAGAAGCAGGAGGAATGTAGAGAAATGTTATCAGAATTCATTTGGGTTCAGTTTTTTATTTCAAACTTATTTGCAGTAATCAAAGAAGTTTCTCATCTCTGATTTATTTATTTGATTTGGTTAGCTATATACTGTATAGATATGTTTCTGGCTTTAATCAGTTGACTATAAAATGTTGCTGTTTTGACTTATTGCTGTTAATGAAATTTACTGTGATAAATGCTTCTTGGGCTTGTCTGAAGATGGAAGTTATGCAGAGTAGGAAAAGTAATACTTTCAAAGGGACTGTGACAAAGTAGGGGGTTTTGTGTAGCTTTTTATATCCTTATTCCTGATGTGATGGGAAGATCAAGTTGATAAGAGACATTCTGGTAAACAGAATCAGTCACATTTCTTTATAATTTTATCTATTTTAATATGCTGGTTTTTAAACAAATGTTGGTTAGGGTATGTACAGGTGTGTCTCAATTTACATTACCCACATTTACAACATTTCAAATTTACTTCTCCATAAATAAATAAAGTCTGTCTCACAATGCATAACTGTCCCAGTGTACATATGCAGTTGAGGGAGGCAGAAGAGGAAAGAATGAGAAAGGTGAGGTGAGTTGGAGTTTTGGTGTAAGAAAAGCTGACTGGACTAGGTTGCTTTTAACTGCCTAGGTTGGGGAGATGGGGAGGGTGTGCTTCCTCTCTCTATGGATTGCTTTCGTCACCTGGGAAGCCTGCTGGAGAAGGCACCCCAGAGGAACACAGTTCTTACCAGCTGTTCTCCATCTGTATGCTCATCTGAAGTTAAAGTGTTGTCTAAGGCAAGTTGCTGTCTCACTTGAGTCAAGCCTCCTTGGGACTGGTGGTTGCTGCCTCTTCTGGTCCCTTTGAAGAGCATCTACACATTTCTCTAACCTGGAAAAGGTGAGCTCTGATGTTTTATGCTTTAGACCTCTTTAAAATTGGGGGTGGGTTGAGTAGAATTGCTAACTTTGTGGGTACTTCATCTCTGTTGGAACCTATTGTCCCCACTCCATTTACCTCAATCTCAGTTTACATCACAAATCCAGGGATGCAGCCCTGACCTGCTTGTAATATTGTTAGGTGTCTGTTTCCAATTCACAAAAGTGAAGAATGACCAGTTTGGTGTTTAAATGCCTGTATGGTGTTCTCACAGAACATGACATGTTTGGCCCAAAACCATTTGCCATCATAAAGCTCTCTAATTCTTTTACAGCTCTCTGGGAGATGAGTTTGGTATAGTGTAACAAGCTGCTGTTATGATTAAGGTTTTTCTAAAATATTTGTACATATCCAGAGAAATGAAAGCTTTATACCTTTCCCCTTGTTTCCAATGCTTTTTTGGTTTGACTTGAAATCTGAAATTGTTGGATTTTTCCTTTATTTTTTTGAGCAGGACAAATGGGTTCTGTTGCAAGGTTGATGTTGTAAGAAGGAAAATGTTTTTCCTCCAAAGGAAGTTGCTTCTGTTGTATATCAGGTGCTCAAGGCTTGAACAGGTCTTCTCAGGAGAAAGTATCAGTTGTGTTGTCTTGATGAAGATGGTTCCTGTTTTTCATAACACCTATCCCATGATG
Organism: Gambelia wislizenii; assembly: GCA_030847615.1. Lineage (NCBI taxonomy): Eukaryota > Metazoa > Chordata > Lepidosauria > Squamata > Crotaphytidae > Gambelia > Gambelia wislizenii. The sequence goes on along the minus strand of JAUMIR010000013.1, from coordinate 10,729,172 downwards.
TTTGCCTTCAGTGGGTGTACTTGTCTCTTTTAAGGTTTCCTCCATGCTCTGCTTTCTCCTGGGGATTTCAATGCACTTATTGGGCACTGAGGACAATAGCCAGTTGAAGCAACAAGCTTTCAGAACTGTCACTCTAGATGGTGGAAGTCAGTTATTTTTTGTGGGGGGGAATATGTCTTAGTTGATAGCATCATTAAAAACTGCTTTGCTGTGTGTTGTTTGCAACAGTAGTTAAATCCCCCTTTGAGTTTCCTGCCTCCAACAAAGGGTAGCTTGAGAGAAAAATGCACTGGCAAAATGGAAACTATAGTTTCTCTTCATTGACCATCAATAAGTGCAGCTGGCATGGTTATTGGAGGGGGTAAAACTGGCTTGGGGGAAGATCCCTTTCCTTCCCCAACCATTCTCCTTTCTGCTACTTAATGATGAGAGAGGAAAGGAGCCAAAGTGTGAAATGGGGTCTCCATATAGAAGCATGAGTCAAAGTTAAGGGATATATTGGCTGTTTCTTCTTAACACTAAGCATATGCCTGTTCTGTGTATGTGTTTCTCCACCTCAGGCCATAATACAGGCTTCTATACTTCTTGTATGGCCATCTGTGAAGAAGAGCAGGAGTCTCATCTGGATGACCAGATAGGGGAGCTCTGGTATACTGAAGAAGCATGCTTTTCTGTATGCGTGCTTTCTCTCAGAATGGTGATCATATGTCATTAGATTAGGTTGCTGCCATTTTGGCCTTTCCTGAAAGACTGGTCTGAGGTAGAAATAGCAAAACCTATAGCATCCCAGTTAGTGGCAGTTAATGTCTGATGTCAATGGGGCAGTAAATCTCTGCTTCAAAGGAGCTTCAAAGGAGCTATCCATGCTACTGGACCTGTTCTGGAGATGGATTCAACAGTAATCCCACTAAAACAGGCAGCACCATTCTGCTTAGTTTGTTGAAATGATGGACACTTGGGAAAGAATTCTTAATGTTTGTATAACTTTGTCTCATTTGATTCCACTTCTTGATCACTTTTAATCCACACGAGTTCTCTCTGTTCCTTGATCAGTATTTTCCTTTCCAAGAGCAGGGCTATCTTTGTTTCTATTCCACATTTCTTTCTTAATAGAAGTCTTTGTGATATACATGCGGGTTTATAGAAGAACTCTCATCTAGACCAAATTCAGTTCTGGCTAGCTTTATCAAGGTTGCTTCATCATTTACCTTCAGACTGTGCCCTGGGACCAAACTGACATTGAGGGGGACACACCATGGAACGGTCTTGATAAACACAAGGTAATGATATGATGGGTTAGATTACATTTATTGGGGGGTCAGCATCCCATAGGAGCAACAGAGATCACAAGGGACAATTGCCTAATGGGAAGACCAATTTGTGAGAAGTGTGAAAACTTCCAGATGCTTCCAAGATGAGAGATTATAAAACATGGTGCCATGGGGTGTGAGAGAGACTTTTAGAGATCTCCTGAGACTGTGAAAGACCTGGGAAACTTTTGGAACTGATGGAGAGTAAAAGAGGTGATGCCTCAATGTCCCTAGGGAAGCTTGAATGTCTTTGTTAGAATAACAGAATCACAGAGTTGGAAGAGACCACGAGGGCCATCCAGTCCACCCCCTGCCATGCAGGAATACACAAGCACCCACGACAGATGGCCACCCAGCCTCTGTTTAAAAACATCCAAAGAAGGAGACCCCACTATACTCCCAGGCAGCAGCGTATTCCAGTTTTGAACAGCTCTTACCATCAGGGATTTTTTCCTCATGGAATCTCTTTTCCTGTAGTTGCAGTACATTTCTCCGTGTCCTAGTCTTTGGAGCAGCTGAAACCAAGCCTGATCCATCCTCAGTATGACATCCTTTCAAATATTTCTAAACATGGCTATCATGTCACCTCTTAACCTTCTCTTCTCCAAGCTAAACATACCCAGCTCCCTAAGCCGCTCCTTTTTTTAAATTATTATTTTTATTCAAACAATCATTAACATAACATAACTTACATAACTTAACATTACATACCGTAACATAACTTAACTTAACATAACGTTACATAACACAACATAACACAACTTCCCCATAAAAACTAAAATCTTTCATGTTCACTTACATCCAAATACCTATAATTATATTTATTATTATAATTATACTAAGCCAAATTCATTCTCCTCTTCATACATCCTTCCTCAAACATTGACTTCCTTTCTTCTCATTTTCCGGGTCTATAACTCTTTATGTTCTTTCCCCCCTCTTTTCTACTATTCAACCTTTTATTTAACCTATTTTTCCATCTTTATTCTATTGCTTACCCCGATAAATTCCTCTCCAATATTCATAGTTCACCTAAGCCGCTCCATATAGGGCATGGCTTCCAGACCTCCCACCATCCTGGTCGCCCTCCTCTGGACATGTTCCAGCTTCTCAATATCCTTCCTGAATTGTGGTGCCCAGAACTGGACACAGTATTCCAGGTAAGGACTGACCAAAGCAGAATAGAGTTGCACTGTTACTTCCCTTGATCTAGACACTATATTCCTATTAATGCAGCCTAGAATCACATTGACTTTTTTTGCTGCTGCATCATAATGTTGGCTCATTCAGCTAAGGTAAGGCAGACACAAGATTTGTGGCTTATGAACCTTGCATAACTATTCAGGGTGATGCTGGAAAGAGCAAGTAAAAAGATCCCTCCCACTCTTTTTTTTCTCAGGTGATGGGATACATTTCTCAAAATGCTTCATGGAAGCAATCCTTTAGACTTTAGCATGGCTATTTTCCTATGTGAATGTCATTTCTACATAGCAAAAAGTATGTATTCATAATTAGTTATTCATATGTTTTTATCCATTCTGAAAGTACTGCATGCACACATATTGTGTCTTTGGAAGTTAGGCTGATGTCACCCCCATTTTAAAGATAGGGATGATGGGAGTTGTAGCTCTTCACCTCTGGCTCAAACTCACCACCTTGTTATGCAGCAGAGCCGACCAGCTTAGATCAGTGGTTAATGCTTTCCTCCAAAGCAGCAGAGTTTCAGAGAATAGGCTGAAGATCCTGACAAACTCTCCAAGCCTTCTCACTCTTCTCCAGGTGTCTCCAAAACGTCTCCAGGATTCACTCAGGCAACTCAGTAGTTTTATATAAAACCTACTTTATTCTTCTATGTAAATATACTATATGGTCAACAAATCACAATCTCTACACACTACTCCACAATATCTCCAAACTACACCACCTCTACTCAACAACAATACATTGGCAAACATTGCAATTTTATAGCCATTGTTTATCACCACCCACTAGTTAGTTTCCACCCAGTGGGTGTGTACTTCCATTCTGATTGGTCCACGTAGTTCTACCCATGCTTAAGACCAACCCATGTATTTCAACATTTCACCTTGTACACTTAATGATTCTCAGGTGTTTCCATTCTGCATTCAGTACCTCTGTCCTTGGCTCTCAGGACTTCTAGATTACATTAGCAGTTTCACCTGTGTAGCTTCATAATTGCTCTTGCTTAGTCATTGTGACTTTCACATACATATTTTATTTCTTTCACTGTATGTCCCATGTTGCATTTTCCTTAACAGTGCTGGGGCTGAGAGGATGGTTTGTTGAAACTGAAAGCTAAACTCAAGTTTATACCAGAGATTTAACTAACAGGAATTTAGTCCCTGTATTGTAAGGTAGGACCACCGTATCCACTGATTCATTATCCACTGATTCAGTTATCCATGAGACACAAAACAGCACATCTACCATAGAGTCTTTTTAGAAAATGTGTCCTCTCTAGCCATTTTCTAGTTCCTCCAAGGCAACTTTATGGTACAGGTATTTTAAACTGGAAGTCCCATTATTTTCAATGGCGTTTACTATTATCCAAAGTTTTCAGTATCCATGCACCCCCGAACCAATCCCCAGCGGATATGGGGGTCCTACTGTACTCTGCGTTGCCAGTCTACATCTTATCATAGAATCATAGAATTGCAGAGTTGGAAGAGACCACGAGGGCCATCCAGTCCAACCCCCTGCCACGCAGGAAATCACAATCAAAGCATCCCCGACAGATGGCCATCCAGCCTCTGTTTAAAGACCTCCAAGGAAGGAGACCCCACCACGCTCCGAGGGAGTGTGTTCCACTGCCGAACAGCTCTGACTGTCAAAAAGTTCCTCCTCATGTTGAGGTGGAATCTCTGTTCCTGGAGCTTGCACCCATTGCTCCGTGTTCCAGTCTCTGGAGCAGCTGAAAACAAGCCTGCTCCATCCTCAGCGTGACATCCCTTCAAATACTTAAACAGGGCTATCATATCGCCTCTAAACCGTCTTTTTTCCAGGCTAAACATACCCAGCTCCCTAAGTCTCTCCTCATAAGGCATTGTTTCCAGACCTTTCACCATTTTAGTTGCCCTTCTCTGGACACGCTCCAATTTGTCAATATCCTTTCTGAATTGTGGTGCCCAGAACTGGACACAGTATTCTAAGTGAGGTCTGACCAAGGCAGAATAGAGTGGCACTATTACTTCCCTTGATCTAGACACTATACTTCTATTGATACAGCCCAAAATTGCATTGGCCTTTTTAGCTGCCGCATCACACTGTTGGCTCATGTTCAACTTGTGGTCTACTAGGACTCCTAGATCCCTTTCGCACATAGTCTCATTCAGCCAGGTCTCTCCCATCCTATATTTATGCATTTCATTTTTCCGCCCTAAATGCAGTACTTTACATTTCTCCGTATTGAATTTCATTTTGTTAGCTTTGGCCCAGCTCTCCAGTCTATCCAGGTCATTCTGAATTTTGATCCTGTCCTCTAGGGTATTAGCTAAGTAAGTATCTTGTAAGTTTGTAGCCCATAGATGGTATATTATCTAACTTGAAGGATCGTGGCACAGGATAAATAGGGGAATGTCAATTTGTGCTGTTTCTTGGATGAAGTGTGGGATGAAAATGTAAGCAATCTATAATCTTTAAATAATATTCATTTGCAAACAAACTGTGCAAGCATGTATGTTACATAGTGTGATATACACGTTTCCCTGAAACGTACAGTAGCTTGGTGAGGTCATGAGATGTAGAGATCTGTATAGGAAAGCAGCAAGGTGCGAATTGCTTCTTACAATCCATAAAACAGTAGTTGGTCATATTTGTGTGGAAAGGAAACTGCTGCCTGTAGCTCATTCCTGTCAGTATTCAAGAGAGAACCTTCACTTTTAGCATCTTTTAATTGGCTCATCAGAATAAATAGGATAAGGAAAATCCTCTCATTTCCTTTCATCTGCTGAAGGAGGGGGGAGAGTGGGTAGCATTTGAGGTGCTTTCAAAAGTCAAAGTGGCAATTGGCGTTTGCCAGATGTGTGTGGAATTGTTTTTTAATTCCATGAACCAAGTGAAGCAAAAACATGCTAGTCATGTTGACAGGTTTTTCCTTACCATGTAATGGGTGCTGATTTTGAATATAGGAATTGCCAGGCAAGCTTCTGATGCCTTTAGTAAAAGAGGTTACAGATTAAATTGTCTTAAACTAACATATGGTAAGTGTATGCTGTAGGTTAGATTTTTTTTTAAAAAAAATGCTAGATAGCCTCATCAACAAAGTATGAATATGTTTTTCACTGTCCTTGATTTAAAACAAACAAACAAACAAACAAACAAAAAGATTTAAGCTCCAAAATAAAAAAAAAAATGAGAGGAAGAAACATAACTCAGTGGTGGAAGGCTAGTTCAGGGTGCAGACAGTCCTGGTTCAATTCCTGGCATCTTCATTTAAAGCAGATAAGCCCTTTTAACCCTTCACAGAGCTCCTGATTGATAGCTCTTCTTCTGAACATCTTTTGAGTCCATCTGATCATCTCTTTTGGGAGTCCAGACTTTGACAAAGAGAGGGGATCCTTTGCACGTTGCAGTTCATGTGCTGTCTTAGTCATTCATATTGCTCTACATCATTTTAATAATGTGATTTTATTATTTTTTTTAAAAAAAACAGCAATTAGGGAAGATTATGTAAATAAAAATCCCTGTCTTTTCTTCTAGAACGGAGGTGGGGGGATGACATGTGGTGTTCAACAAGCTGGAATAAAAGTCCCATCATCCCTTTTTGGCTATTCTAGCTAGACCTGATAGGAATTGCAGTCCAACATCATCTGAAGGGCATCAGGTTGTCTGCCTCTGCTCTACAGTTTTTAACTGCTGTGTGTGTGTGTCCCTATGCATCTTGAGAGGCACCTCTGTGATGATGAGATTTGGTTCACTCAGGAAATTTTCAGACAACACTGTTACAGTGTTACTATTCCACTTTATTTGCTATGGCTGCCTCCTGTTGTATCCTGGGATTTGCAGTTTAGGGAGGGGCATTTACAACTCTCAGCTGGAGAGCTCTTAGGCCCCACTAAACTACAAACCCCAGAATTCCACAGCAGGAAGCCAGAGCAGTTAAAGTGGAATAGTAACACTATAACAGTGTAGTCTGAAAATCTCCTCAGCCTTCCATCCTTTCATAGGTCGGTAAAATGGGTACCCGGCTTGTGGGGGCAATTAGCTAACACACATTGGAAGCTGCTTAATGCAGTGTAGATGTGTAAATTGCTATTGCTTAAAACAATTTGTAAGCTACTCTGATAGCCTTGTGGCTGAAGAGCTGGGTATAAATAAATAAATAAAAATTTGAAAGATGTGTCGTGTTTCATCTATAGAATTGGGATGACTCCACCGCCCCTTAGAGCTACCACATTGATTGTAATGTTTTTCTAAGACCACTAGCATACTGGTACTTTCATACTGCATTTATACTAGTGGGTTTGAGAAATCCAGAGATGTCTAATGTTCTCAAACGTACAGGCATACATGTTGCTGAGGAGATTGCAATCTGTGCACCCCCACCCCAGTTGGTGAAGTTTCCTTTTTCACCCAGCACAGAAGCTGAGCAGCTAAGATGCATAATGTCACATTCTGTGGCTGTGATTCTGAACATGTAATTTGTGAAATAGTGCAGGATTCTGGCAATTGTTGCATATATGGATATGCTTAGGCATCTCTGTAGGATTCCACTAATTGGGGAATGGAAGCCTTTTGGAGACATGGGGATATTTCTGAATCACATTATTTGGTAAGTTGGATTTTTGAATAAAGGAGCTTTTATGTATACAACTGGCTAGCTTCTCCATACAAATGCAACATCTACCAGATTGGAGCCTTCCCAAGTGTGTTATACCACATGTCCCATCATGCCAGGAGTTTCAGATTCATACACGGGCTTGCCAGTTGGGCATGACAAGAGTTACATAGCACATCGGAAAAGCATCAAGTTGAGGAAGACTATACTAGAGGGTGTGTTTGTTTTCTTGCCTTATATTCTGAAATTTTACTACTGTAGTCCCTTTTGATATTCTAGGTATCACTGATTTTTAAGTAATCCCTTTTTGAGGGAAGGAAATGGCAAAACATTAACCAGTCCCATAGATACCTGTTTCTAAAGTCATTACCTTTTCAAATAAAAGTGACCCAATTGAACCAAATGCATTCCCTATTGTTCCTGGTGCCTTGAGAAGGAACTCCAGACAACAGTGTTTCCACATGGGGGTGGGGGGCCAAGGACTGAGAAACCTAACAATAATTCAGTTTTTTAAAAACTGCTTTAAGAGTGTGTGGGAAAGTAATTAGAGTACTATTTTACAAAAGACTTCTGAGAGTTCTGGCAGTGGGAGGTGGGTGAAAGATCAGCTATAACAACTTCTGTGGGATTTTTTTTGTTACAGTGTATAAGCCTCAGTTTTGATTTAAAAAGTCAAGTAGCCATTTTGAAGGGTGTGTCACAGGGTGTACACACTTTTTAGAAAATCTGATTAGCCTTGAAGTCAGCTGATGTTTCATTGATTACTAGGGGAGTGTTGAGAATTAAGGTTGATTTGGATCTACTATGGTTCAAAGTAGTACCTTTTTTCCAGTTACTTCTGGCAGGCTTCCAAGGTTACAGCAGGTTGCACAGCACTGCTTCAGCAGAAATGCAAAGCTTTTTGTCCTAACAACAAGATGGTATCTTTTCAAGCCACTTCAGAATGATTACCACCATACTCAGTTAACTCTTGGTACAAGACCTCTGCCCAAGGCTCTGTTTCTCCCCTTCAAATGTATAAAAATAGAACAGATAAGGAAAGTTTGTCAGAATGATAATTAATGGGTGCTGGAAAGGAAAGCAGTTGTGAAATGTAAATCCAGTGTACCTTTTTATACTGTTTGCAGCTGGCTCAACACATTTCCAGAAAACCTAGAAATTCTTTTGTTGCATTAAAACGGGGGGGGGGGGGAGGACGACAAAGTATAAAGTGCAGCCTTCAAGGCCATTTTGTGGGCCCCAAGGGGGGCATTTCCACTATGCTTGGAGGCCCACTGGATTATGGTGGAGTCTCCTTCTTTGGAGGGTTTTAAACAGAGGCTGGATGGCCATCTGTCAGGAATGATTTGATTGGGTATTCTTGCATGGCAGGGAGTTGGATTAGATGGCCATTGTGGTATCTTCCAGCTATGATTCTAAAACAAGATTTTGGCAATCTTTTTCAAAGAAAATGCTCTCAAAAATTGGCCCAGTAAGTAAGGGGTATGAGAGAAGTTTCCACCAGAGTTTTAGGCCCTCCTGAGCCTATGTAGGCCCAGGAGAGGCCTTTTTTGAAACAGGAAATGACCAACAAGTGATTTCAGCTCACTTTCCTTGTCGTTAACAACAACAACAAAACCCAAAACATGGTGAAAATACCTCTCATGTCCCAGGGTGTTTGGAGGCAATGAGGAGCAAAATAATAATAATAATTATTATTATTTTGCAGTAGCTGGTGCAGATTTCCAAGGTCTCCTGGGGGGCTAATGCAGCCCCCTAGCATTCTACAGTTGCCTACTTCTGCATTAAAAGCTAAAGAAATAATAGAGAGATGGACTTGTGATTTGCTTCAGGATGCTTGTCCAAGACCTTGACTAGTATAATATTTTCAAGGACTCTCTGTGTGTACAGTTGTCCCTCCACATTCACAGATTTGGCATTCATGGTTTTAAGTATTCACAGCTTGAACATATTCTTAAAAAAATAATAATCCAAAAAGCAAACCTTGATTTTGCCATCATATATAAGGAACACCATTTTGCTATGCCATTGCGTATAATGGGACTTGAGTATTCACAGATTTGGGTATTCACAGGGGGTCCTGGAACCAAACCCCAGTGAATGTGAAGTGACAACTGTACTCAACATGTGGTCATGAAATTGGCGTTATGTTCTTTGTAGTTTGATATAATCTTGTAGTAGCACACACTTTAATTCTCCAAATGATCCCTCAGTCTATCAGTGTATCTATATGTCAACCTGACTGGTTGTAAACCCACCTCTGCTAGCAAGTTTTCTAATCAGGCAGAAACCACAATGTTTTTTTGTTCTGGCTTATAAACTTTGGTATAACTTGCTGTGATGTCTGAACCTGTAAGCATGGCTTCTTCCTGGCTTATTTGTCCACCACGAAACAAGAACTGACAAAAAAGGTAGAAGAGGAGCAATAGGGAAGACAGGCCACAGACAAACAGTTTGTCTGCCATGCAATCCATGCTTAAGCACTTAATCATGGTTAGCACAAACTGTGACTTACTGTGACATGGGAATGTGCCCTATGTCTCTGGTGTGAGCTGGTAGACAGGCCTGCTTTCCAAGTGGAAGACAAAAGCAGAACACTGTTTCATTTAGAGGTTCATTGGATGGAGATTCCAGAATTATTCTAGATTTTCTGTTTTGTGGCATGCTAAAAGTCCTTTCATGGCATATGAGCTAAGCCTTTCTGTAAATAGCTTCAGTAAATAAACTGGGTTGCTTGGCAAGGAGCTTTCTCTCTTCTTATTTTATGAAGAATGCAGTTCAGCTCCAGTACTAAGGACAAAATTATCATACCACTTAATCTAGATCTCAGAGAAGTAGCCATGTTAGTCTCTTGCAGTATAAAAATGAGGAAGGAAGGGGGAGAAAAAGAAAAAGAAATGTGGCGGCATCATTAAGACTAACTGGTTTTTATTTCTGCATGAGCTTTCGTAAATATAAATCCACTTCTTTGGATGCAAAGCTCACTGCCCGGTTTTTGGAGGCAGCACGGAAATATAGGACATGGAAACAGGCAGTAAACCTGTGCAGTTCACTCCTAAGACCCTTTATTTTCCTTTTGTCTACTTTATTTCCAAGCTTAGATTACTTTGTGATGTACTTTCTCAAAGAGAGTGATGTTATTGGAAATAAATTGCATTGTTACTTTGCATATTGGGATTTTCCGTGCACCTAGTTTCAATGACAGACCTGTTGGGTGGTGCAAGATGGGCCTGAGGTTTTTAATGTAATTGTTCATTCAAGGGGACCTCAAAAGCAGAGCATGCCCCCCCCCAGTTCTCATTCAGTGTTAGTTAGAACCCAAAAGATGTGTGTTCTGTTTAGAATCTTCTATATTGGATTGAAATCACATTCAACTTGATAGGTGATGCAGCATTCCTTATGGCCAAGGCATTGGTTGGAGTGGTACAGAGGGGAATAGGCTAAAATATTTAGAAATTCAGCTTTTAAAAAGGAGTACAGTTGTCCCTCCATATTCACAGATTTGACATTCATGGATTTAAGTATTCACAGCTTGAAAATATTCTTTAAAAAATAATAATCCAAAAAGCAAACCTTGATTTTGCTATCTTATATAAGGGACACCATTTTGCTATGCCATTGCATATAATGGGACTTGAGTATTCATGGATTTGGGTATTCACGGGGGGTCCTAGAACCAAACCCCAGCGAATGTGAAGGGACAACTGCAATCGAAACATAGTAACTTCATAGTGTTAGTGTGTGGGCATAAAGGAACTTTTATGAGCTACAATCAACATGGCTGGGCATGGTCTGCCCCACTCCTGTCTAATGCGAGTGTGCAGGAGGAGGAGAATTGTATGGGAAACAAGGAGCAAAACGTAGAATCATAGAGTTGGAAGAGACCATGAGGGCCATCTAGTCCACCCCCTGCCATGCAGGAATACACAATCAAATCATTCCCGACAGATGGTTATCCAGACTCTGTTTAAAAACCTCCAAAGAAGGAGACTCCATCACACTCCAAGCCAGTGTATTCCACTTCCAAACAGATCTTACTGGCAGGAAGTTCTTCCTAATGTTTAGGTGGAATCTCTTTTCCTGTAGCTTGAGTCCATTGCTCCATGTCCTAGTCTCTGGAGCAGCAGAAAACAAGCTTGCCCCATCCTCAATCCCTTCAAATATTTAAACATGGCTATCACGTCACCTCTCAACCTTCTCTTCTCCAGACTAAACATGCCCAGCTCCCTAAGCCGCTCCCCATAGGGCATGGCTTCCAGACCTCCCACCATCCTGGTCAACTTCCTCTTGACACGTTTCAGCTCCTCAGTATCCTTCTGGAATTGTGGTGCCTAGAACTGGACACTTGGCATCCTTCCTTGGGTTACCGTGGTATACACTCAGGCAGCATCTGTCCCAGGATTCAAGGTCTTTTGCAGTGATGCCAGGGACTGAATCCAGGACCTTTGGTGTAGGTGTGTACAGTACTTCAGTTCTGACATCCATGGAGGATGTTGAGAAACTAGCTGCCTAGAATTCTTTTAGGTATGTCCCATATCATTGATTTGTATCTAGAGAAATGAACCCCCCCCCCCGAAAATGCTGTATTCACTCAGCCTTCCATCCTTTCGTAGGTCAGTAAAATGAGTACCCAGCTTGTGGGGGCAATTTGCTAACACACATTGGAAACTGTTTAATGCAGTGTAGATGTGTAATTGCTATTGCTTAAAACAATTTGTAAGCCGCTCTGATAGCCTTGTGGCTAAAGAGCGGGGTATAAATAACCAACTAAATAAAGTATATTTTTCATACCTTCTACTGTGCTTTTGCTTATTGCATGCTGTGTGAGTTGATCCCATGTTGCTACCCAAGACCATTAAAAAGCAAGAAAGAAAACAAATGAATAATATAGCGCATTCTGAAAGCGCCTCCTCTCTGAATCAGCCACAAAAGCCATGCTGAACCAAAAAGGTCTTCACCTGCTTATGAAAGGATCGCAAGGAGGGCAGGGCGCCAGTCTAGTCTCTCAAGGCAGCCCTCTCCCATGTTTCCACCAAATGTATGTGTGAATGTGGTTTGACACAGAGAATGACCCCTCAGAAGATCTCAGGAAATAGGCAGGCTCATGTAGGGAGGTATGGTCCTTCAGATAGTCTGGACCTGAGCTGTGTAAGACTTTATAGGTTATCAGCACTTTGTATTGTTCCCAGAAATGGATCGACACCCAGTGGAACTGTTGCAACAGGATCATTCTGTGCTCCCTGTAGTCAGCTCCAGTTAACAATCAGGCTGCAGCAGTTTTGGCCCACTCTTTATTTGCTTTGGCCAATAGCATATAACCTATTTTTGAGTGAACATGCTTAGGGGGTTACTGCTGCACTGGACTTGAGCTTGTGTAGGATGTAGAAGGTTATACAAGGCAAGCAATGCCCTACTCAAACCTGCACGTAGTGTCAGGAGTGAATTAATTTTGGCACAGATTTGTGGAAGCGCTAAGGCTGAGCTAAAGAAGTAACCTAGTGGAAGATCACTTCAGCAGTCTTGTTGGTAGATCTATTTTATTTATGTTCCTTTATTTATTACATTTTCCCCAGTCTGGATCCTGCAGACAATCTATGTGTAGATATTGCTGAGTGACAGAAACCAGGGGTCTGGCCTGGTAAGAAATGGCTTCATGTATTGGATTGGACCATAACTCAGTAGTAGAGCACATTCCTTGCATATACCTGTAGAAGGTTCCAGGTTCAATCCATAGCATCTCCAGGTCAGCCTGGGGAAAGCCACTTATGTAAAACCCTAGAGGGCCACTGCCAGTTGATATTGATAAGTCTGAACTAGATAGACTGATGTTTAGATTCTTTCTAAGGCAGCTTTCTAGACTACTCTGGTCTCATCCTGTAATCCCAGTGATGGAAAGCATGTTCAAGTCTAATTATGCAGGAGTTGGTAATAAATAAGGATCCAGGGCAGCTGCCTATATTGAGAATCTATACAGTACTTCATCAGCAAGACCAACTCTTGTTTCCTCTACAATGAATATCAATGGAACTTGTTACGTGAGAGTGGGCCATTGAACAGGAATGACTTTTGTATCGTAATGAAGTGTAACAGTTCCATGAAATGAGGTGCTGCTTTGTATAGATTATACTAGTTGCATGGTAGTGATGCTGTCTGTGTTAATTACTGCTTGTCCTGTATACAGCAGTGAAAGATGTTAAGTGATCTGAATGTTCTTGAAATGGCTGGGGTGAGCACTCCAACACAAGTCAGCTGCTGCTTTGACGTTATGTAGGGCAAGATGGCCTCTTAAGGCCAAGATGGGCAAAGTGCAACCCATGGGCTGCATGTGTCCCCCAGGACCGTTTTTGAAGCCCTTGCAAAAACCATTCTGTAGGTTTAGATGGCAGGAACAATCCGTGAGTATTGGGAACCTAGGACCGCCCAGCTCGAGCAGGAAGTAGCGCAAAGCCTCTTGGGAGATTCCAGTTCTTTGTTCCCAGTCCTCCTCTCCCACGAGGCCAGTTCTACTTCCTGCTCAGCCCAGCGAAGCAGGTTTTCCCAACTCCTCCGGATTGGTATAGCCACTTTACTCACTTTTATTCACTTTTTGTCCTTTTCTTCTCTCTACACACCCCGACTCTACCCTCCTCCTCCGACTGCTCCTACTGCCTTAAAAAAAAACAAAAAAAAAAAACCCTTTTCCCACACTTACCTTCTCTGCCTTACCCTCACCTCAGACGACCTTTCGCCCGCCCGGCAGCCACTTTCTGCCCCAGCGGCGCCCTCCCCCGCTCGGCCTCTCCCCCCCCCTCACCCCCGGAGTCCTGCCGAGCTCCCGCTCCTCCTCTCACCAGCCCGACGATCCTTTTTCTTTGCCCGGCGGTGCCTTCCCACGCTCGGCCTGGACGAGCCCCCCCCCAGACATCCCTCTCGGACCACGCGGCTCCTCGCGGCCGCCTCTTTCAGCCCCCCCCGCGACCCGCGCGGCTCTCCGCGACCGTTTTCCCCCCCTCAGCCTTCAGCCCCTCCGCGACCCGCGCGGCTCTCCGCGACCGTTTCCCCCCTTCAGCCTTCAGCCCCCCCGCGACCCGCGCGGCTTCCCGCGGCCGCTTCCCCCCCTCAGCCGCGATCGCGCCGCGCTCGGCGGCGCCCGCACACCACCGCCGCACGCGCCTTCGCGCGCTTCACGAGCCAGCCGAGCGGCAGCCGCACGCGACTCTCTGAGATGGGAGGCATCGGGGGGCCTGCAGAAAGCGCCAAACAGGGCGCCAAGAGGCAGCGGAAAAAAGGGGCTGAAGGGCGCTCTGGCACCCACAATGGCGACCATGAGCTCCCCTCCACGAGCGCTGCCGCCGCCCTCATTCCGGCCCTGGTTCCCCAACGACGGGCAGCACAGGCGGCAGAGAAGGCCCTGGCCAGTGGCCGCTCTCTGAGCGCGCCCAGAGCCCTAATCCAGTGGTGGCAAAGGGACGGAAAGCACCACGAGGGCCAGGGGACCGCGGGGGCCGAGGTCTCTTCCCTGCCCCCCCGGAACTCCCATAGATACCCCGACCTGCAAGATGAGACCCAGGAGAAGACGCAGGACAAGGTAGGAGGAGTGGCGATTTCTAGGTCCAGGCTTATCCTGGACACTTTGGAATTTTCTAGCGAAGGGGAGGGGGATGAGTACTGGGACACCCCAGACAAAGGGGAAGAGCCCGTTCAGCCTGATGACCCAGATGCCATTGGGAACCCCAAGGATCTAGTCACCCAGGAGGGGGAGGAGGGAGACCCAGAGCGGGGGAAGGGCAAGGAGAACGAAGCCAAGGCTAAGAAACAGTCCATCAAAATAGCCCTGGCAATGTTGTCCGAAGCACTCCTGTCTGACCAGGAGGAGGAACAGGAGACACTCCCGAGCTTAGCTGAACTACTGAGGAAACGTAAGGAAAGGGGAAAAACACCCATCCCAAGGAAAAGCAAGCCCCCCCCCCTAGTCGGCCGACCGGGAAGGGCAAGGGGAAACAACGGGAAACCCCTGCAGTTCCCCCCACAGGTAAAAAGAGAAAGGAGCCACCCTCGAGGCACTCATCTGAGGAGTCGGATGGAGCCTCAGAAGGGGAGGACCTCCTCACGCACGTCATCCCAGACCTGGATGACACAGTAGACAATGATAGGGCAAGGACCCCTGACAGGGAGGAGGGGGAATTGTCAGACTCTGATAACTCAGACAACGAGGCAGCAGACAGAATTTTCCAAGGGGATAAGTTCTCATACCTTCTCAGCAGGGCCTTGTCAGCATTGGGGATCTGCCCCCCTATTGCCAAAGAAGACACAACCGAAGACCCTCATGCTCCCAAGAGCGACAGGGCGGCAGCACTGATGCCGTCAAGCAAGTCGAAGAGGCCACTCTTCCCTTTTCCAAGATCCTTTTGGAACTTGGTGGCAGAGGAGTGGGACAAGCCAGCCTTGGGAAGGCGGGGCATGTCAGCGGCCCAGAAGTTCTACAACTTCCCCAAGGAGACACTCGACAAACTAAGGACCCCAGTGGTCGACCGGCCGGTCGTATCCATGGTGTCCAACTCACTAGCGCCCAGGGAAGGAGACGGCGCCCTTAAGGACTCAGACGAGAAAAGGGCTGATATTGCCCTGAGGAGATCATTCGATGCATCTGCCCTCGGTATCAGATCCACACTGGCAACAGCCCTGATCTCCCGGGCCGCCATAATATGGCTGCAAGAGATCATGGAAGCAGAAGAACTAGACACTGGCGCCCTGGACAAGGCCTTCAGCAGAATCCGTCTAGCACTCCACTTCATTGCCGACGCATCTCAGGACTCATTAACATACGCGGCCAGGGCCTCAGGGGCAGCCAACCTGGCAAGACGATCACTATGGGTGAAACAATGGGATGCGGACGGCAAGTCTAGGAACGCCTTGGCCACAGCACCTTTCAAAGGGACAAAACTGTTTGGCGAGGAGGCCCTCAAGGACATCCTAGTAGAGACGAAGGACAAGAAACAGGCCATGCCTTCGTCGGGCCGAAAGCAAATTAAGAAGCCTTTTCGACGGCAACATTCATTTAACTCTTCCTTTCGCCACTACAGGGGAAATGGAAGAAGAACAGACTACAGGTCCAGTAGACCAGCATGGGCTAAAACCAACTACGTCATTCGTCACACACCCTTCGTCAGCCATCCCCCTAGCCGCAGGGGGGGGGGGAACCCAGCCACAGCGGGGTTCCTCCCGACAACAAGCCTGACTCGGAAAAATCTCCAGTGGGGGGAAGGCTGTCAAGGTTCCTGAACGTCTGGCTAAACACAACATCGGACAGGTGGGTGCAGGAAACGATCACCCACGGTTACAAAATAGAGTTCAACGCAAGACCCAGCAACAGATTCCTACCCGCACCCGTCCCCTCCAACCACCAGAAGGCGCGGAACTTGAGGACAGCAATAAACCACCTACTGGAGATACAAGCCATAGAAGAAGTACCAGACACGCAACGTTTCTTAGGGGTGTACTCTTACTTCTTCACAGTACCAAAGAAAGATGGAAGCCTAAGGTCCGTACTAGACCTCAAGTTTACAAACTCCTTCATTACTTACAAGCGCTTCAAGATGGAAACGCTATCGTCCATAAGGGAGGCGGTGCAGGAAGGAGACTTCCTGGCCTCCCTCGACTTATCGGAAGCATACCTACACATTCAGATGCACCCAGAAAGCAGACGATTCCTCAGATTCGCGTTCGGAGACCAACACTACCAGTTCCGGGCACTCCCCTTCGGGCTCGCGACAGCACCAAGGGTATTCACCAAGGTGATGGTGGTGATAATCGCCCACCTGAGGACCAAAGGGATACACCTGTACCCTTACCTGGACGACATCCTCTTAAGAGCGCCATCCAGGGACAGGGCCCTCAGAGACCTGGAGATAACCATAAGGTGTCTTCAGGATCACGGGTTCATGATAAACTTCAGAAAGAGCACCCTAATGCCAGCCCAATCCATAGTACACTTAGGAGTTCAGATAGATACAGTGACCTACTCCGTCGCCCTGTCCACGGAAAGACAGTCGGCCATCAGGAAGGAAGCCACAATAGCAAGAGGAAGGCGGAAGGCCCAGATCGCGTCGCTAGCACGACTCTTTGGGCTCATGATATCAGCCATACAGGTGGTCCCATGGGCGAGGTTCCACTCCAGACCTCTCCAGGCTCTACTACTTCCCCACCAGGAAAGCATATCCCGCAAAGAGACGATCGCCATAGACATCCCGCCCACAGTGAGACACTCCCTCACTTGGTGGACACGGACAGAAAACATATCCAAAGGATCCCCGCTGTCAGTACCACAACAAGTAGTGGTGACATCAGACGCCAGCCTCCGAGGATGGGGGGCACACTGTCAGGACATGGCAGTGCAAGGCCTATGGTCAAGAGCCGAACAGGAACACAGCATCAACTGGCTGGAACTCAGGGCAGCCAGACTGGCCCTGGAATACTTCTCCGACACGTTGAGGGGACAGCATGTGCTGCTGCTCACAGACAACACAACGACGCGATCGTACATAGCAAGACAAGGCGGGTCCAGATCCAGGTCACTACACTCGGAGGCAGTAACTCTGCTACTCTGGGCAGAAAGGACAGTACTGTCCCTGACGGCCCAACACCTACAAGGGGAAGTCAACACTCAAGCGGACTTCCTGAGCAGACACACGGTTCTCCCAGGAGAGTGGGAACTGAACCAAGAGACCTTCAATCACATCCAAGCGAGGTTCGGGGAAATGTCAGTGGACATGTTCGCGTCTCACCTCAACGCGAAACTAAACCGATTCTTCACCAGATTCTTCCACCCGGGAGCGGAGGGAACCGACGCTCTTCGATCCCGGTGGCCAATAGGCCTCCTGTACCTGTTCCCCCCATTTCCCCTCATAGGGAAAACGTGCAGGAAAATCCGGGCGGAAAGAGCACAAGTGGTCTTGATAGCCCCACACTGGCCACGGCGACCATGGTTCTCCGACCTGACAGAGATGTCGGTCGAGACACCAATGAGGCTCTTTCCACGACAGGACCTCCTCCTACAGGGTCCGGTGGCACATCCCGACGTGTCGTGGCTCCAGCTGACAGCCTGGAGATTGAGCGGAGAGCACTGAGGGCCTGCGGATACGAAGACAACGTAATACAGACCCTCCTGGCCTCACGCAGACCGTCAACGAGGAGGATATACCAAGCAACCTGGAAAGTGTTCTTGCAATGGTGCACAGCCGCACAGATAAACCCCCTGCAAGCCTCGACAAAACACGTCCTGGAATTCTTGCAAGGAGGTCTCGAAAAGGGCCTCCGACCCAACACGCTGAAGAGACAGGTAGCCGCACTGGCAGCATTCATACAGTGCCCACAGGGAAACAGAATCTCAACACACCCACATATCAGGAGGTTCCTGAGAGGGGCGACCCTCATATCCCCACCAGTGCGCCACAGATTCCCGTCTTGGAACCTCTCACTGGTGCTCCGCCAATTAACCAAAAGCCCATTCGAGCCCCTGAGAAGGGTCCCTCTAAGAGTAATGACAATTAAGGTGGCCTTCCTAGTGGCAATCACGTCAGCACGGAGAGTATCAGAGCTCACGGCGCTGTCTATCAGAGAACACCTGTGCTCTTTCGAGGAGGACGCGGTGTACCTCAGACCCGACCCATCTTTCAAACCGAAGGTGATTTCCGACTTCCACGCATCGCAACAAATAATCTTGCCCTCTTTCTGCCCCAGACCATCTCACCCTACAGAGAAACTGTGGCACAAGTTGGACGTCAGGAGGGCCTTGAGGATATACATTAAACGCACAGCGGAATTCAGACGCTGCGACTCACTGTTCGTATCATTCACACCCGCATCAATGGGTGCTAAGGTGTCTAGACAGACCCTGGCAACATGGATCAAGGTGTGCATTTTCCTGGCCTACGACACCGCGAACATACCACGCCCATCCGGGGTGATGGCACACTCCACCAGGTCAGCAGCAACGTCGGCAGTTTTTTCAACGAACGCGCCCATCGATGAAATCTGCAGGGCCGCGACATGGGCTACTCCATCCACCTTTATCCGCCACTACAAGGTGGACAAATTCAAGTCATCGGATGCCATCTTCGGGAGAAGAGTCCTCCACGAGGTGGCACACCAGCACGGAAACTCGAGTTCAGTCACTCCCACCCACGGGAGATAAGGGGCTAGGGTACGTCCCAATACTCACGGATTGTTCCTGCCATCTAAACCTACAGAATGTTACATTGGGTACTTACCGTGAAGGTACTTTCTGTAGGATAGATGGCAGGACCAATCCGGCCCGCCCCGTGACTGACATATGAGCCTGTGAAGGGGGTACAAGGGGGCACTAATCATGAATGTATCATGTATCATTCTCTCAACAGGGAGGAGTCTTGTCTACCTTTTTTCTACAGGGCTATGCTAGTCAGAGAACTGGCCTCGTGGGAGAGGAGGACTGGGAACAAAGAACTGGAATCTCCCAAGAGGCTTTGCGCTACTTCCTGCTCGAGCTGGGCGGTCCTAGGTTCCCAATACTCACGGATTGTTCCTGCCATCTATCCTACAGAAAGTACCTTCACGGTAAGTACCCAATGTAACAATTTGCTCCAGAATTCCCCCAAAAGCCCTTTAGTGGGTGTGGGGGCATTTTCTTCACATTTGGGGGCAATTTAGGACCAAGATAGGCATTTTTAAAACAGGAAATGACTTCCACTCACTTCCTGTTGTTAAAAAAGATTTCTCCTGAGCCTAAAATGGCCCAGGAAGCCCCCAAAATATAGTAAAAATGCTCCCATTCTCCCCTAGAGGGGAAAAAAAGTTGGTTTTTTTTCTGGATATGGCAAGGTGGTGCAGCCCCCTAAGGTCTCCTGGAGTGCTAATGCAGCTCCCTAGCCTTCCACAGTTGCACTCTTCTGTCTTAGAGTGTGTTGCTGAAGGAACCTATTGAGCTAAATTGTGTCTCCATATTAAATTGGCTAAAATATACTCTAAGCACACATAAATGCCAGCTGTTTAATCCCTCTGAGGTAGGACTGGAGGACTCAGGTCATGGGGCCAGATCCACCCTGGGGGCTGTCACCTTTCCCATGACAGATTCCAGGTTTTGTACAGGTTTTTCACATTCTAAAATATTGAAATGCCTCTCCTAATGCTAAACTGCTAGCAGCGAGAATGCTGAGGTAAAGTATATTGGTACATTTGTTCCCATCCTTTTGCTTCTGACTCTTTCCACCAGTGGAATGTGGTCCCTGAGGACTTATCTGAAATTAAATTCAGTCCTTGGGCAGAAAGAGGTTCCCCATATTTGCTCTAAAAATCCATATAGAAAACAGAACTGTATCTTTTTAATGTCTTCAAGGTGCTTCAAGTTGAACTGTAACCATCCAAGATAATACTTGCACCTGTCATGGGCCCCTTCTCTGCCCGGTAAGGCAGACAGAAGAGTTTGTCCCTTCCTCTGCCTGGCATGTCACAGCAAGCCTGACCATGCCTCTTTGGGAAGGATTCACCCCCTTCCTCTGCTCGGAAAGGCACGGCATGGCCATGCAAAGAGATGGCTAGCAAAATTATATGCAGACTTCATAGAGCCTTCAGAGAGTTCTGCAACAAAATGTGGCCATGTAGCTCATAAAGCGGTGGATCTATTTCCAGAAGACAATGGTCCCTGGGATCATTCACTTTCGTTTTTATGCTTCATCTCCCTTTCCTAGAGAGTTCCCCCCCCCCTTCTTCCTGTAGCATGATTGGTTTGCTCTTAGCATCCAACTGTCTTCTGGCTGACGGGGTCCATGTATTATGTGGCACCAGTTCTGTGTAAGTTCTGAGCAACTTCTTACTTGGATCAATGGACAGTACTGCAAATTCCAGTCCATCATGTTAATTTGTATATAATTTGTATAGAGTTCAGTGGCTGTTCCCTTTTAGAGAAGAGATTAAAAAAGTATTTGCTGGGAAAAGATTTGGGATAACTTTCTGATGTCCCCATACCATGTAGGTCTGTTGGTAACAATGGGCTCTAATCTCCCACTCAGCTTCATTCACAGTGTTCTGAAATGGCTACGCTTGTCCAAGACACTCTTCAGTTCTGTCACTTCTCCCAAACAAACTTCTTTTAAGCATCAGCCCCTGAGTAGCAAGCAAGCCTTAAACACTTTTCTGGACTTGCTATTGTTGGTCCATCTTTTCCCCTTTTTATGCAGTTCGTCAAATTTATAAATGCCAAATTTAGTGATGATTCTTACTTTGTAAATGAGATAGGATTGTGGACATTTAAAAAAAAATTCCATGTGTTTCTCTGTTGTTGCTTATTCTTGACTATACATTTTAAGTAATGCTGTTCTGTTTTATTCTTACAAAAGTGCTGTTTGTACATTGCAAGTGCTGTATTAATCTAAGAAAGAGTATTTAAATCCATCTTGGTTTGGCTTTATTTTTAAAGTTTGCCAGTGTGTTATAGTGCTTCATGGTCAGTGACAACAGTTGCTGCTTTTTCATTGCATGTTAACGATGCTCTTACTTTAAGTTGAAGGTGTATGTGAATTTTTATCTAGGTGAAGTGGATATTTCCCAGTGGAGAGGGCTCCAGAGCATCCGCATGCTTGGGTTGTCCCTCCCACTTGCTCCCGGTAGGCAGGTAACAGAGTCTTTTATTTTGAAAAGCTGACCACCAGAGGTGTCCTCTGGGAGGGACGACCCCTCTGCTGGCCAGTCTGTTTCCTGCCTACGCTCCTGGTAGGATCGCATCCTCCTTTGTCCTCAACTGAACCTTCTCCACGTGGCGGGGGCCATCTTTAACAAAGGAAGAAAACTTTACTCAATAATAATAATAATAATAATAATCACTTACCTGACCTCCCCCCCACAAGGAGAAGGTATGTCGACACTGGAGGAAATAGATGCGGTGATCGCAGCAGTAATTGCCAGCGACCGGCCGTTGAGGCTCAGCCGGCACCCAGCCGAGCCTCCGGCAGCTGTTGAAGACTAGCTGGGCACCTCTGCGGAGAGCGGAGGGGGGAAGGTCCCAGCGAAGAGCGGCGGTGGCAAGAAGAAGCCGAAGAAGGGGGACAAGCCCCCCGCCTCGGCTGCCATCGGCTGCGCCCCGACCCAGGTCCCTCCAGCTGGAGGCGACAGTGGCCGGGAGGAGGAGGAGCACTCCGCCGGGCAGCCCCTCCAGGTGGAGGAGAGCCGCGCCGTCCCAGACGCTGGGGCGGGCAGCGGCACACCGGTGCCCCCCCAGCACTCACCTGATGCCTGTGCCCCGGAACGTGAGTGGGGCTGATGCCCCAGGGACTGGGGACTCGGGGGAGGACTTCCCAGCACTCTTCAGGGGGTTGCTGCGGGAAGCGCTGGCGCGGGAAGCAGCTGGCTGGCTGGCTTCAAGCCTTTTCCAGCCAAGCCAGCGGGGCTCGGCAGGCATGGAGCTGGGGGGAGGGGAAGGGCTTCCCCCTCTCCCCAGGGTGCCCGGATGGCCAACGGGTGCCACAGCTGGCACTGCTGCCTTTGCCCTGGGTGGGGAGGACCCCCTGCCACCGGGCAACACTCCCCACAGCAGCGGGGACTTGGGAGAGCCGGAGCAGGGGAGGGCGGCGGAGTTGTCATCATACCCTCACGTCCGAAGGTTCATAAAGGGTCTCACTAACTTAGCCCCACCAACGGTCCATCGTTTCCCGTCTTGGGACTTACACACGGTTCTGACAGCCTTAACGGTTTGGCCCTTTGAACCACTAAGGGAAGCCTCCCTGAAATGGATGACGTGGAAGGTGTTATTCCTAGTGGCAATCACATCAGCCCGTAGAGTGTCGGAACTGGCCGCCTTGTCAATCCGGCGGGATCTCTGCTTCTTTAGACAGGACTTGGTAGTCTTACGGCTACCATCTGACTTTAGGCCAAAAGTCAACTCGTTTTTTCACAGGTCTCAGGAGGTGGTACTCCCCTCTTTTTGTCCGAGACCATCAGCTGAGTTGGAGAGGATATGGCACACTCTAGATGTACGCTGAGCTCTCAGGATTTACATCAAGCGTACTGCCCCATTCAGGCTCTCAGAAGCTTTGTTTGTTTCACCTCATTCGAAATACCTGGGAAGGAAGGTGTCACCGTCCACCCTGGCGCGTTGGATCAAGGGCTGCATCGTGTCCTGCTACGAGACCCTAAATAAATCAGTTCCGGAGGGAATCCTGGCCCATTCTACAAGGAGTGCAGCAACCTCAGCAGCCTGGGAGAGAGACGCCTCCCTGGAGGAGATTTGCAAGGCAGCAACTTGGAAGTCCTCCTCGACATTCGTCCGCCACTACAGGCTAGACAAGTTCCAATCAGCAGAGGCCGCTTTTGGCAGACGGGTCTTACAAAGGATTGTTCAGACTCAAGTGCCCTGACGCTCACCTTTTCCCACCCAATCGTCGAGGCTTTGGAAAATCCCAAGCATGCGGATGCTCTGGAGCCCTCTCCACTGGGAAAAGGAACCTTGGTCTTACCTGTGATACGTTCTTTTCCAGTGTAGAGGCGAAGAGCATCCGGCCCACCCGGGCGAGCGATTGGACAGTGAATAGTTCTTTAATGATGTTGACCTTGACCGGATACGTCAAACTACTGGCGTCTCAAGGCTGGAATATGGACTGGCCAGCAGAAGGGTCTTCCCTCCCAGAGGACACCTCTGGTGGTCAGCTTTTCAAAATAAAAGACTCTGTTACCTGCCTACCGGGAGCAAGTGGGAGGGACAACCCAAGCATGCGGATGCTCTTCGCCTCTACACTGGAAAAGAACGTATCACAGGTAAGACCAACGTTCCTTTCTTGTGGAACTTTTTTGTGGGGGAGGGTTGCATTGCTTATGAATGTTTTTGTGATATCTCCTTGTAGACAGGGAGCCAGAACACTGCTTGATTGTGAAGAGTTGATATGCTATGAGAAAACCATCCCATTCTTGTAATCAATAAAGCTTTTTATTTTGTGGTTGTTCTTGTGGTTTGCTCTTACATTTTTTCCTTCTTCTTTGGATTTGTCTTTTTGGCAACATATTTTCCTCTTTTTGAAATCTGACTTCTGTTCTGGGTGGTTGCAAAGATTTTGAAGGGGTGTGTGTTTTGGTGACAGCAGCTCCATTTATATCATTTTGCTCATTTTAGTCTTCAAAGCTTCAAGATGGCTTTGAAAGGTTTTTTTTTTCCCCAAATAAAAATTCACACACACACACACACGTGCACACACACACATACACACACACAGAGACTAAAAACTCCAAATACTGAATTATAAAACTCAAGAGAATAAGTTAAAAAAAAAAGTTTCCACAACAGTGAAGATCACTAAAGTCATAGAGGTGCAGCATAGGTTTCTTTTAACTTTCTGGTACTCAGACATAATAGGGAGCCCTGGTGGCGCAGTGGTTAAATGTCAGTACTGCAAGCCACAATGTTATGAGTTCGATCTGAGAGGGCTCCAAGGTTGACTCAGCCTTCCATCCTTCCATAGGTTGGTAAATTGAGTACCCAGTTTGTTGGGGACAATTAGGTTAAAAAAAATGATTGTAAACTGCTTAGGGAGTGCTTTAGCACTGATAAGTGGTATATAAATATCAATGCTATTGCTATTGCTCATAAATATGAGAAGGCCCCACCTCTCCAAAGAAGGCAGGAGCACCCACTGAAGCTGATCTGAGTTGCTAGGTAGGCATATATGGGAGGTGCTGATTTTTCAAATACAAAGTAGAGTTCAAGCAAATAAATAAAGATTAGTGATTGGACCCGAATACACATTGAAGTGTTTATCATGGCTATCTTAACGCCGAATATGGAATACAGTAACTGAAGTTGTAAAGGCTTGAGATGTTGGGTAGAGAAGCATTTTGTGCACTGGAAAAGGAAAGAGAGCTCAAAGGGCCTGCCTTAAGGTCACTAGAAATATAATTGGTCTGACCACTGAACACAGGCTGTGACTGAACGTGTTTGAATTATGAGGTCCAGAGGTATTTTGGGTTAAAACAGATTCATAACTTCTGTACTGCTCTGGTTCTTTGACTATTTTTATTACATAGTTTCAGGTTTCTTTGGTGTGGTATTTGTTCCTACCTACAGCAAGTCTTGTAGAGCTGGTGTGGTGTAGTGGTTTGCAGCCCTCCAGGTGTTTGGGCCTCCAACTCCCAGAATTCCTGATCATTGGACCAGCTGGCTCAGGCTTCTTGGAGTTGGAGACCAAAACACCTGGAGGGCCGCAGGTTGTGCACCACTGGACTAGGACATTGGGAGACCAGTGTTCAAATCCCCACTTGCCCATGGAGGCCCACTGGATGATCTTGAGCAAGTCACACTCCCTCAGCCGCAGATGAAGGCAAAAGCAAACCGACTCTGAACAAATCTTGCCAAGAAAACCCTGTGATAGGTACACCTTAGGGTGATCAGGAGGGTTTGTTTTTGCCTCCTCTTGAGTCTGAGAGAGTGTGACTTAAGTTGGGAACAGCTTTAAGGCACACAACAACAGCCAGCCTTGTTCCTCCATGAAGGTGGTGGCCAAACTATCAATTCAGGCCCTGGCATCTGCACTTGGAGGCTCTTAATATAGTTCTGCTGCCCTCAGTAGCATGGTGGGAGTTCACCGATATTGAAATAAGATTCAACTGCCAGTCCAAGAACCTCATGTACAGGAAGCGGGGTACATGTTTTCCTTGTCCTCAGGCAACAAAATGTCTTGGACAAGGTTTGAATGCCTTGAGCACTCAATTCAGGATGAAAGGTGTTGTGTTCATCGCATAATTCTGCATTTTGGAAGGTTTGAACGCTAAAACAGTCTCTGTGTGTGTGTCTGGGAATGCATAATTGCAATTGTACATAACAATTGTACTTTGAAGTGCAACAGTTTTTGAATGCTAACAATTTGTTTTGAGAGAGTCTTGGTCATATTTTCTGGTCACGGAAGGCTATGCTTCATTTGCATGCTAAATACTTCTATCCTTTTCTCTTTCCCCTTATGCTTTCATTTATTGAAATATGCCTGTGGCAGACACTTCCCATATGCTGTTAGCACAGATTTTGCTTTTCAGTAGGTTGACAACAGGGCAGTGTTACTAATGGCATGTAAAATGTTTTGCAGTTTTTACCCTCTAAAAGAAAAGGTTGTGTATATTCCCACTGTACACACGTGGGAGAGAGAATGAGACAAATGCATGGCTAAAGGTGTCTGTGGATTCCTTGAGCTTAAGCCCTGGAACGCTTAGAAACCAATGCTTGGTGTCTAGGAACTTGAAAATTCATTCTACACAGTCCAGTGCCACCATTGTGACTAAAATCTGACACAAATGTCTAAAATCAGTTTGATTGTTTGCCTTTTTTTTCTACTAGACTTTTAAATACAGAACAGATGTACTGAGCTTCCCCCCCCCCCTTCTTCATGTGTTGGAAGGCATAGGAGAATTTCAGTTATACAGCTGTTTAAGCAGTGGCAGTTTTATCATTGTACATCTTTTCTACAGCAAAGCAAAAACAGAACCCTTTAGTTTTTACAGCTGTTGGTGTCTTTGAAGGCTGCTAAATATTGTCTAATGTGATCTCTTTGAGTTTAGGCTATGGTTTTAGTGTAGCGGGGGGTGAATTTCTTTAAAACAACCCTCTCTCCTTATCAGAGCACCTGCCTGCAGCTACAGTAATTGAAGGGAGAAAGTATGAGAGATGCTGTGGAGTTAAGAGATGGAGTAGAGAATCAGTCAAACTGGTTTAAAATAATTATGGTATTTTGACAGCTTGTTAATAACTTGCAGCCACTGGAAGAAATATAATTGCAGCATTGTGATTTTCATATTATTCTTGTCAGTTTTGCAAAATTAAATAAAGGATCTGAAATATATTACAGATAGTTAGGGTATCATATCTGGTATGATGGGCCACTTAATAGTTGGTTCCTATTCAGGTTCATGGTATTTCCTTCAGCTGATATCCTGAATGTTTGCTAAAAGTACTTGGGTCTCTCAATTTTGTCTTTGGGAATTTACAGCTGCCGGGGGCTTCCCTGAAGGTGCCTAAGTAACCTCTCTGTATGGGAATAAAATAGACACTAATTTTACTGTGTCTACTGTGAAAAAAGAACCTTGTCATCAATAATGATTAACATCCCCTGACATGTTACCAGTATGTACTTTAAATATTGCATGTGATTATTGAAAAACACATAAAAGCATACAAAAACCCCAAACACAGAGTAAAGGGGGAATTTTCACATTAAAGAAGAGTTTCAGATTTTTAAAAAATCTTTTCCAATTACTTCATGTGGTGTCTAATAATAAAAAATAGTAACATGAATATAGCTCAATAATTGCTTTTTCTCAATATCCATGCAATAAGAAGTCATAGAATCATAGAACTGCAGAGTTGGAAGAGACCACAAGGGTCCAACCCCCTGCCATGCAGGAATACACAATCAAAGCATCCCCGACAGATGGCCATCCAGCCTCTGTTTAAAGACCTCCAAGGAAGGAGATCCCACCACGCTCCGAGGGAGTGCGTTCCACTGCCAAACAGCTCTTACTGTCAAAAAGTTCCTCCTAATGTTGAGGTGGAACCTCTGTTCCTGGAGCTTGCATCCATTGCTCCGTGTTCCAATCTCTGGAGCAGCAGAAAACAAGCTTGCTCCATCCTCAATGTGACTCCCCTTCAAATACTTAAACAGGGCTATCATATCGCCCCTTAACCGTCTTTTTTCCAGGCTAAACATACCCAGCTCCCTAAGTCTTTCCTCATAAGGCATGGTTTCCAGACCTTTCACCATTTTAGTTGCCCTTCTCTGGACACGCTCCAATTTGTCAATATCCTTTTTTGAATTGTGGTGCCGAGAACTGGACACAGTATTCTAGGTGAGGTCTGACCAAGGCAGAATAGAGTGGCACTGTTACTTCCCTTGATCTAGACACTATACTTCTATTGATGCAGACCAAAATCGCATTGGCCTTTTTAGCTGCCGCATCACACTATTGACTCATGTTCAATTTGTGGTCTACTAGGACTCCTAGATCCCTTTCGCATGTAGTCTCATTCAGCCAGGTCTCCCCCATCCTGTATCTGTGCATTTCATTTTTCCGCCCTAAGTGTAGTACCTTATATTTCTCCGTATTGAATTTCATTTTGTTAGCTTTGACCCAGCTCTCCAGTCTATCCAGGTCATTTTGAATTTTGATCCTGTCCTCTAGGGTATTAGCTACTCCTCCTAATTTGTTGTCATCTGCAAATTTGATAAGTATGCCCCTAATTCCCTCATCCAAGTCATTGATAAAGATGTTGAGTAGCACTGGGCCCAAGACAGAACCTTGTGGCACCCCACTGGTCACATCTTTCCAAGATGAAGAGGAGCCACTGCAGAGCACCCTTTGGGTGTCCACTGATTCATTATCCACTGATTTATTTATCTATTGAAGACAAAACAGCACACCTACCATAGAGTCTTCCTAGAAAATGTGTTCTCTCTAGCCATTTTCTAGGTCCCCCAAGGCAACTCTATGGTATTTTGAACCGGACGTTCAATTTTTTTCAATGGCTTTCACTATTATCCACGGTTTTTGGTAGCCACGGCACCCCCCAGAACCAATCCCCAGCGGATACGGGGGTCCTACTGTAGTTCAGCAGGAAAAGGAGAAATGCCAGCATGGTGTAGTGGTTTGCCTGTCGAACTGTGGTCTCCCAGAATCATAGTCCAAATCCCTGCTCAGCGATGGAAACCCACTGGGTGACTTTGGGCAGGTCAATCTCTTTCAGCCTCAGAGGAACGTACTATAATGGAAAAGCTTCTCTGAAGAAATCTTGCAAGAGCCTAGAAAAGGTGGCCATATGGGCACATAATTTGATTTAAGAGCACATAGCAACACCAATAGCACCAATATCTGACACAGGCATTTCAGTCCTGCTACCTCCTGATCTTCACCTAAATGCGAACTGAAATGTTTTTAACAAAACAAAATCACTCCTTATTTATAATACCGAGTGGTGATATATATCTAATGGATTCATTACAGCAGAAGCAAATTTTCCAGAAATACAAATAGCAGGTAATTTAGAAAAAACACAGAAGCAGTGAAGAGCTAGATATAAATGTATTATGATGCCCAAATCCCTCCATTGCTGCTTGATCTGTATTGGATTCCTCAAGATGTCATCTATTCTCTTTTAAAAAACAAAACACTGAGCTGTTTCTGATGACTCTTGAGCTAATGGTTGGAACCACCCTAGTATTTCCCTCCTGTGGCCCTCTTCTTTGGGCCAACCAAAAAGCACACTGGTCTAGGGATATCAATGCAGGCAGAGGCCACTCCCCTTCTTGGCCACCTGGGGACCAGGGACTAAGGGCAGTAAAACACAGGCAATAAAATTCAAATCCACTAGCAGCAGCAAAGTTACTTCTGTTGGGATCTAGGCAATCTTTGTCTCATGCGAGGCTAATTGCCCCTTTCTTAGGCAGAGAACATTGAATTTTTCAAGAAGTCTCTGTTCTGTTACACCTGGAAATACTTTTAGCTGCTGTATAGGTAAAACTTGCCAGTTGTAGTCCAAATGAAAGAGTTTTACCTTTGTTAGAGGTATAAACCTCGAAGAGTGAAGTCCCAGTCCTTTAGCTCCCTCTTGTTAAAGGATCCCCTGTTGCAGCTAAGTTTGGTAACTTCAAATCCAGGAAACATATTCAGAGACTTCTTGAGAAATCCAGTATTCTCTGCCTGCACTGATATCCCTGTAGACCATATTAACTGACAACAGAAGCAACATCTGAGACAAAATGTAGGCCCGTGGCTCTAACATTGTCACTTTTCTTCTCCTTTATGATTTTTAACATCTTTGCCTGATGAAGAAGCCAGTGAAGCTTCAAAAGCTTGCATGATGTATTTTGTGCTTTTTGGTTGGCCCAGTAAAGGTACCACTGTTTTGTGGATTTTGGATGTTGTTGTATTTTGCTGCATGGCCAACATAGCTACTCCTGAATATTTGTCCATCGTAGTCCACTCTGGCTGAGAAGAGGTCTCTTCTATCACTTGTAGATTTGTCCTTTTAACTGGAGATGCCAGTGATCAAACCTGAGGTCTTATGCATGCAAAGCAGGTGGTCTGCTGTTGAAAATGACCAATTTTTATCTGTTTTTAAAGAATACAGTTATCTGTTGTGCATTACCTTGGGAGCTGTAGTAAACTGAGAGGCAATAAATACTTTCAATAAATAAATTAAAGAACTTTTTTTCCCTCCAGTAGGCCTGTGGATAAACCACTATTGATTTTAGGTTCATGTTCCTTTTCTTTGTATGTGGTCTATTTCAGTTTTGATATAGAAAGCAGAGCAAACACACTGGTGTTGAGCTCTGTTTGATGGAAGGATGTCTGAAAATGTGTGTGTTGAACTCTTTCTCCAAATGTGTATGTGGTCTCATTTCTCTCCCTTTCTTCAGCTCCCACCTCAGAAACTGTCTGAAGAACTTAAAAACTTGCACTTTCTTCTGATGTTTTAGTTGGTCCTAGTAAAAGTATCACCTGCCTGTGGATTTTGATTTTTTTCACCTCATGAACCAGCAAGGCCACCATTCTTTTTGCACTGTCAACATGACCTTTGACTTGTTTGGTATAGCACAGAGGACAGGAGGAGACTGGTCTCTCTCCTGAGTAGCATGCAATCTAAAATTCAATACAGAAAAATAGGAGAGCATTTGAGACCAAGGACAATGAGGAAAGCAAATGTGTCTGTTGCACATTTAAGATTGGGTTATAGATGAGAAGCATCTGCCCAAGGCTCTTATGGTAAAGACAGATTTGAGGAGGGATGGGAATAAAAAAAGAAATGGCATTATACAGATGGTTTTCTATAGTGCTGTTGCAGAACTTCTATGGGAAAGTCCTCTCAGAGTGGCTTATAAGAGATAACTGACTTCATACACATAACAGGATAATTTAGCTTCATGTATACATAGCCAAGGATATTATGTTTCCAAATAATGTTGGGTACTGCCCACTTGCATTGCTTTCAGCCTGAGCTTCCAGTGGTTCTCCCGTGCCAAAGGTTTGAAGAAATTACTTGTATAGCCAAAATCTCCCAGTACTCCCCTAGGGCCTAACTGGCTGAGGAATTCTGGGAATTTCAGTTCAAAAGAGTAACTTTGCCAGGTCTAGACATGCCTGTCCAACAAGGTTAATTCCAGTCCTCTTGCCTTCACCTCTGTCACCCAAGCTTCACCTCCCTCCTTGGATGCCCAATACCTTCTCTGTGAAACTTTACTTTTAATCGTGGCAAGATTTTGGAATCTGAACCGGTTTTGCTTTCTGGTATAGTTTAGGATTAAACTGCACGTGCTCTGTTAATTGCATAGTGAGCAGCTGATATTCCTTTTTTTTTTTTTAACTAACATGTAAGCCTCACCATAAAAGTATTTACTCTTTAATGCACCATGAGACTCTGCTGTGTTTGCTGCAGAAGATTAATATAGCTACTTCACTGAAGATTGTTCATTGTATTTTCCTAGCCTTTTTGCAAATGAGAGAGATCCTTCTTGGCTTTGCTATGCAAAAATCATGTTGAGTTTATTTAGGAGTTGAGGATGGCGGAGAAACACTATGACAGGGAAGCTGCTTGGCTCTGTCTGGTTACAGAAATAGTTCCCTGTCTGTACTTGCATATTGTCTGTACTTCCAAAGCCTTGAGTTAGCAAACTTGTATTGTCTTGATTCGCCTTGCTGTTAAACAATCACCTGTATGTACATAGGCTTTAAGAACTTTACTCCACGCCCTAGTGCTAGGCTAGGGCCTTTGACCAGTTAGAAAAAAGATTTGGCCAAGTATTAACCTTATTAGAACAAGGAATAAGATAATTAAAGTACTCAATAGTGGTCTATTTAGGCTGTGGTTGTGAAACAATGAAGTTAACTGCATTTAAGGAAATGCAGGATGAGGGAACGTTTCTATAAATGTGAATGATTTGCTGAACAGTTCATTTGTTTGGCTTCCATCATGATGAGTGTGGGAGGGTGTTGAAAGAGAAAGAGAGAGAGAAATTAAAACACAAATAAAATAAGTCAGCGGAAGCAATTACAAAAGAAAAGTTACTTTGCTGAAGTAGTTGTACTACAATAGGCAGAAGGCCAGTTTTTGAAGCATGTTGACTTCAGGACATGCTCAGATAGGTGGCAACTGCTTAATCAGTTTACCAGTGCATCAGCGCTATTTAAAGTTTTGAAAATTTACCTTTTTGTATTAAAGCTTGCAGATTCCACAGCCAGTGTGGCCATGCCAGCTCGGGGGATTTAGGACATTTGTAGTCCAAAAGGTAACTTATCCAAGCTCTCATCTTGCTATACCCAGACCCATGTCCTGATCTCAACCATGGTTAATAGGAACTGGGAGGCCACAGGGCCCTCCCTTCCTCACTCTTTTCTGTTCAAGTGAGCTTTGAACCAGGATTTGATGATGACTTGCTAACCCTGGTCAGCAGTAAACTAGGGTGTTGTTTATATGGTGAAAATACCCCTCACAGAATTCGAGCTTTCTTAATGGGATCTCACATTGTCTCATTGTATTATGAAGCGGGGGGGGAGGGGCAAAAAGAGGAAAAACTACATGAGAAAAGCACTTGCGACTTTTCCTGACTTTAAAAAAAAGCTCCTGTGATACGCGCATTTTCGTTCATTAAGGCAAGCAATTTGACAGGAATCACTTCCCCATACAAGACAAAGTGTAAACCTGATTGGCTGGACAAGCACAAGGGGTGGGGCTTGGTTACAGGGCAAGCACCCACTGCTGCCATGTTGGATTTTCGCCTTAGTGAGTGATCGTTAAGACGATAAAATGGGGATTTGTGCTATTTCTCTCTCTCTTTTTTTTTTAAGAAAAGGCATATCATGTCACATCACATCACCATTTATTGTAGTTGACTAAAAGCCATTACAAATTCAATAAAATCCAATTAAAAGAGAAAAAAATACAATAAAAGAATGCAACATACATATCCATGTACAGTTATACAAAAAGATCAAATTAGTAAGTCCCCTGCACAATCTATAGCAATATCTTTCAAATAGCTAGCACAAATACTTCTAGCAGCTTTAGCAAGTAAGGCTGTTTTATGTGTAACGTAAGGATCGCAATCTGATAGTAGCCAGAATAGTTTCACATAGGAGCTCTCACTATGTAAGGAAGCCAAAATCTGTTCCAAGAATCTTTTCCTAGGGTTTTGATATAACTGACAATGAAACAGATAATGTAAAATATCATCTACCTCACCCACACCACAAATGCAGAACCTTAAATTTCTCAGAACATTTCTATATCTACCATCTATAACTGATGGTAGTTTGGAAATGCAATTCTGTAAATGCAGTTCTCAGAGGGGCAAAGCTAAGCGTTTGTAAATATTGAGCTCCTACGTGATTTGGCTTCAACAGGTGGTACCAATGGGAAAAATTTGAAGACTTAATTAAAGCTAAGTCTTGATCATTATCCAACTTATAAATCCAATCCCTCAGCCTGCTTCTAACTCCAGGAAAAACAAAAATACACGTTGAGAGAGTTTTAGTGGTTTGTAAGTTTTGGACTAACTTAGCCCAACCACTT
This sequence comes from Gambelia wislizenii, assembly GCA_030847615.1. Lineage (NCBI taxonomy): Eukaryota > Metazoa > Chordata > Lepidosauria > Squamata > Crotaphytidae > Gambelia > Gambelia wislizenii. The sequence continues at coordinate 10,695,523 of JAUMIR010000013.1, read as the reverse complement.
ATCTTCCATTGTTCAACTAAACAAAGCTTAGGGAGGTGGTCCTCTGACATGTCCAGAACCCTCTTATAACATGAGAAGGCTGCCATCTCAGCCCTGGCTTTTATAGATACCATACCTGTTTCTGCCCTGAGGAATGCAGCAGGAGTCCCCGGAGGTACTACGAACATGTACCTCAAATACTTGTTCGGGCAGACCTCCAGGTCATTGGAATTATTATGATTTATCCCCCAGGTCTCAATACCGTATTGCATTTGAGCAACTACTTTCCCTAAAAAATACTTTTAATGCTGGACTTACAAGTCTACCGCCTCTAGAAAAGAAGAATTTCAATATAGCACGGGCTGACTTCTGTGCTGTTATTTTAATACAGTATTTTGTAGCTGAGTCTTCCAGGAATTTTTCTCATCAAAATACACCCCCAAATACTGAAAGGAGGGAATCTGTTCTATCCTGTTTCCACCAAATTCCAATTAAAGTTAGGTGAATGTTTGTCAAAGACAATCGCCTTAGATTTAACATAGAATAAGTTGTTCTGTTTGACAGAATTCATAGTGTTTATTTAGACTACTCTTCAGCCCAATTTTGTTCATAGATAATAATACAATATCATCAGCATATATTAGAATTACTGTTTTACAACTTCCTTTTGTGGGAGGAAAGTGATCAGGACTGTCGAAGGCTTTCATGGCCGGCAGTGTTTTGAAGAACAATAGAATCAAAACTCAACACTTACAAAGGAATTCCACTCAGGGACAAGAGGAGTCCCAGCAGATAATGGCCCATCAACCAACCATTAGCCAAACAGACACTAACGAGCCTTGCATTTCTATACCCAGAAACTAACCATTCAATTACACAAATTTACATATACTACCCTACAGGGGTTCACAGCATATAAGCTCCACACACACTCCTACCCAGCCATTCTCTGAGGATGCCAGACACAGGTGCAGGCAAAACGTCAGAAAGAAACTATTCCAGAACACGGCCTCACAGCCCAGAAAAAAACCCAAGGAAAATCTATAGTGATCAGGAGAATTTAACTTAGTTACAATATTGTTAATATAAAGATTGAACAGGAGGGGCGCTAACAAGCAGCCTTGTCTGACTCCCTGGAAAGGGAATATTGCTTGTGCGCACCATAGAAATAGGTTTTGTATTTTTTTTTAAAGTTCAGCTGCGGCAGATTTAAAAAACTTGGGGCCGCCATCTCCGCTACAGGCATACAAAGTTTATGGGGGCTGTAAAACCATTAAGACAGGTAGCAGCTACTTGCTATTATTGTGCAGCAGTTCATTTTTTCCCCTTCATATAGACAAGTCCTTGGTTCAGCCACTAAGGGTGTCTTTGGGGCTGGCTGCAGAGTCCAATGGCAATTGCCTCCTCCTGCTCAAACATCTCTGTGTTGGAGAGGCCAATCATAGTGTTTACTCAGTTGCAAGTCCTACCTGACATTCCCTAACATAATTATGAACGGTCTTTTTGCGCATTAAAGACTAAGCATAGGTGCCTCAGGGCTTTTTGTTTTGCTTTAGCAAACTAATGTAGCTACTCCTGTGGAATCTTTCAATAATGCAAAGTAGAATCCTGACCTTGGAAAAGTTACTCTTGAATTGCAACTCTGAGAGTTGTAGACAAAAATATGTCTTTTCTAAGCTCTGACTGCTGCTCTAATTGATGCTTATTCCCTGTACTTTGTGGCACCCCTTTTCTTCTCCCTTTACAGCACCTTGATGTCTGTTATATATGCTTTGGAGTTTGCCCAATAAACTTATCCCTACTTGTGGATTTTTCATTTTGATGCCTGGTACTGTTTCTTATCCACCCAACTTGTTAGGATTCAGCTGCTAAGGCAATCTGGAAAGTTATATTGTAAGAACAGTAGCTGCGGGAGGAGCATGAGGAGGAAAGAAATGTCTCTGTGTAAGGCACATCCTGTCTGCTAGAGCTCACAAATGGTGTGATCTGCCCTCCCTGCTCAATAATTCCCAGATTCCTACTAATAGAGGTGTAGAGACTGTCAGGATCAATCTGCTCTTACAGAGGAGTAGATGAAATGGTTCCCTCAAACTGCGTATTTAGGTCAACTGCTGCTGAAATGCTGTTCATGTTGGGGATTCCCCCCCCCCTTTCTTTCTGCTGGCAGTTTCTGTCTTGATTTGGCAACGGAGCTATAATTAATTAAGTTCTTTGGAGAGTAAAATAAAGGAAAGATGCGGTAGGAAGGAGACACTTAAAGCAAAGCTTCAAGGATCCGGAAGTGATTTTTTTTCAAGCACCAAGGAAAGATTTCTTGGCTGTGTTTGAGTTTTAACAGGATGCTGACTTATTCACTGTGAATTAAAAAGGAAAAAATTGTGTGTGTGTGTGTGTGGGGGTTCCCTAGCACACTTGGCTGGTTTTAGCTGCTGATGCTTTACACTTTTCTTAGTTTATGTTGACAGCATTATCAATTTGCTTTTGCTGACCATTTGATGAGGAAGGATTTGTTTCATAGTCTAAGGACAAGTAGTCAGCTTAATATTCCTGTAAGATTCTGGTTGCCCAGGTATTGCTATCGGACCCTGGAGTCCCAAGTTCAATCCCTCTGTGACCAGATGTCCAGGTAACCCAAAACAGGTTACTTGTCTCCCTCATTGGTGGGTTAAGACCTATATGTAGGCAAGTACACACTACAAATGATGGCATTTTGATAGTTAGGGTTAATGCACCCTTTCCCACCCTAGTGCCCTATAGATGTTTTGGGCTATGACTCCTATCATTGCCATCAGCTGTGCTGGATGAGGCTGGTGGGATTTTTAAGTAAAAACCTCAGGAAGGCACCATGTTGGAGGTTAGAGTGATCAATTGTAACTGAAAGTCTGGGTTCCTGTTCCCACCCAGCCCTAACACTCACTGTGTGACTTCGGGCCCACCAATTACTCTCAGACTGATCCTACCTCACAGGGGACTTGTGAGGATAAAACTCATAGTGGGGAGGTTGTATGCTACCATGAGTTCCTTGGAACATCAGTAGGATTTTAAAGCATCAACATTATAGCTTTCTGCATGGACTGCCTTGTTGGGGAGTGGGAGGAAAAGTTCTGAAAAAATGCATCCTGTTAAAAAAGAGAGAGAAGCAGAAGTGTAGTCCAGTCAGACTGTGGAACAGTTACTTTTTTGGACTACGGCTCCCAGATCTCCTCCAGCCAGCATGACCACCGGGAGCTATGGTCCAAAACAGTGGCTATTAACTTTTTCTTTATAAGAGACCCCCTTTAAATATCTGCTGTTGCCATGGACCCCCAAGACTTAACTCAAGATGTATAATAATAATAATAATAATAATAATAATAATAATAAATACCTAATGATACAACAATTACACCATCCATTAAATTTTCCCTCAGAGGCACTGGAGGAGAAGACCTTTCTTCTGCTTCTTCCTGCAAGTTTGTGGCTGGAGTGGATTGAACAGCAGTGTGCAGGCCAAGCCAGCTGTTTCCTTTGCTCCTGTCACATGACTGCTCCACTGCAGGGAGGAGGTGAGCTGAGCAGCCTTCAAGCCTTTGTGGATCCCCTGTGAGGACCTTGCGGCCCCTTGGAGTCCCCAGACCACAGGTTAAGAACCACTGGTCTAGAAAGTTGCTTTCCTAAGTTGTCAGTAATTTACAAAAGGAGGGTAGAATTCTTTTCCTGATAACTTGTCTCATGGAGTAGGGAGGAAATTTTAGTAGGTACCACATGGGAAACTTCCTTACTCTGTACTTGCTCATTCAACAGAGAACAGAGAGACACGAAAACAAGTCCTGGCATATTGGTCACTGGGCATCTTTTTACCTAAGGGTATATTAGAGGGCATTCTTATCAAGTTTGCAGATGACACCAAATTCAGAGGGGTAACTAATACCCCAGAGGACAGGATCAGAATTCAAAATAACCTTAACAGATTAAGAAAGCTGGGCCCAAACTAACAAATTAATTTCAACAGGGAGAAATGTAGGCTAATACACTTGGGCAGTAAAAATGAAATGCACAGATATAGGATAGGTGACATATGGCTTGATGGAAGTACATGCGAAAGGGATCTAGGAGTCTTAGGGCCGGTCTAGATGGGGGAATAAAATGTGAATTGGTGTGCAGAGATGCCAGTTTGCAGCAGTTATCATCTGTCTCAATTACTTTTTCGCAAGATCGCTGGTGTGCAAAGCTCTCTGTGTTTCCTGTTCACATGGAGGCATGCCAGCGAATCAAGATTGCGGCCACAAATGAATTACTCACAGTTTGGACTCCCCAACTTGCCCCCGCCAAACAATACAACTGAATCCAAGGTGTGGAAGAGTGATTTTCTGCTTAAATAATGAAAAACTGAAGGAAAGAAAGTCTGTTTCATCACCTCAACGCATGATTGCTACAGTGACAATCCTACATGGCAGATCTGCGGTCTTAGGAAGCTCCGCCCCCTGCGCATGTCCAACCAATCAGCAATCCTGTTCAGCAATGCGCTGTGATGCAATTTGGTTGTCCTAACATGCAGGAGTGCACATTTCCTCCACAGTTGTCAAAAAACTCAGGTAAAGTCCTGAAGGCTTTTGCCACGGACCTTCATCAACTTTTGCTCCCCCTCCCTCCGAAAAGGACAGAACGTTGCGGGATCCCATTTGGAGACATGAGATTCTATGAGGATTCCATGAGGATTTATTTCACCATCTGGACTACTCCTTACTGGACCACAAGCTGAACATGAGTCAGCAGTGTGAATGTGGCAGCTAAAAAAAGTCAGTGTGATTCTAGGCTGCATCAATAAGAAATATAGTGTTTAGATCAAGGGAAATAATAATTCCACTCTATTCTGTTTTGGTCAGACCTCACCTGGAATACTGTGTCCAGTTCTGGGAACCCCAATTCAAGAAGGATATTGACAAGCTGGAACATGTCCAGAGGAGGGCGACCAATGGACATGAAGCAATGGACTCAAACTGCAAGAACAGAGATCCCACCTAAACATTAGGAAGAACTTCCAGAGAGTAAGAGCTGTTTGGCAGTGAAATGCACTGCCTCGTAGTGTGGTGGAGTCTCTTGCTTCCGAAGTTTTTAAACAAAGGCTGGATAGTCATCTGTCGGGAGTACAGTACTTTGATTGTGGGTTCCTGCATTGCAGGGGTTGGACTAGATGGCCCTTGTGGTCTCTTCCAACTCTATGATTTTTTGATTCAGTCTAGCAAAGTTTGAAATTTCTAATTAGTGCATTCTCATTTTCTAACTCAAGTGTGGAACACATGCTTTGTGCATAGAACATTCCAGGTTCTATTACTGGTATCTCCCTGTTAAAAAGAACTTTTGTAGTAGAATTAGGAAAGGCTTTTGCTCAAGTCTGTGCAGATCTGCTGACCAGAGGATCATGAGTTACCATTTTGGACTACAAGTCCCAGAATCCCCTTGCCAGCCTTGGGAATTCTGAGAATTGTATTCCTTTTCCCAAGCTCTGAGTTTGACCAGTATTCTAATCTTGTATAAAGCCGCTTCCTGTAGTGAGCAAAGTGTCCAGTCTTCTAGTTGCTCAGCAGGGTTTTATTTTAAAGGCTTCCACTATTCTTCTGCTCCCGTTAAAAGATTTGGGTGTGAATCCATATCCTCCACAGACACTGGCCTTGTCAGTGTTTGCTGCTGGTTATTATGTGCAGTAAAGTTGGCTACCACAAGAAATTTACCAAATCTGGCCAGAATGCATTTTTCGTCCAAATGTCTCTGTGTATCAAACCTCATCTCTGCCATTGCAGCTGCATTCTTCATATGACACAGAAAGCAGAACAAAACATTTGGAAGCTGGCCAAAGATACCAGAATGGGGACTGAGACAAAGGGCTTGTTTAGACAGTGAAAAAAACTCCTTATAAAATTCGAGGAGAATACATTTTGTCCCAATGAGATCCCACAGTGATGTGCCATTTTTGGAAGGAGGGGGGGACAAAAACTAAAAAAAATGTGGTAAAAGCATTTGCAGCTTCTCCCAATGTTTTTTTTAAAAAATGCAGGAGAAACGCGCATTCCCACTCATTAGGACAACCGCATCACATCACAGCACATTCCTGGATAAGAGTGGAAGTGGAAACCAATTGGTCGGATGTGCACAGAGGGTGGGCTTGCTGGCAACAAATTGCCTGAAAGTGCCATTTTGGAGTTTCGTGGTATTGACTGTGTGCTTTTTGCTGGGCTGAGGCAACCAAACAGCTTTTTTAAATGGAAGGTCACATGTGCGCATCTTAGATTTATAGTAAAAAAAAATATATTGTGCAGTGGCGTCAACTTGTGGAGGATAATAACACAAGTAATTCACTCCTGGCCACCATCTTGATTCACAGGCATGGCTGCATGTGGACTTCAAACACAGATAGCCCAGAACTGGACACAGTATTCCAGGCGAGGTCTGACCTAAGCAGAACAGAGTGGTGCTACTAATTCCCGTGACTGGGACCCTATACTCTTGTTGATGCAACCTAGAATTACATTGGGTTTTTTGGCTGCTGCATCACACTGTCAACTCATTTTTAGCTTGTGGTCTACTAAGACCCTTAGATCCTTTTCACATGTACAGCTTGACTCCACCTCAGACTGTGTTTCTGCTTCGAGACCCCCCACTGTGCTGGTTTCTTCCACAATACCGTACTGATCTGACAAGATGAGGCTCTCTTCCTGAGATACTCAAGCCTGTAAAGAATCCTCATACCTTTACCCTTCCACAAACAAACAAGGTTGCTTCTTCTATTCAGTTACAAAGTATCCACACATCAAGAATCATCATTAGAGTAGATTACAGTCATCCCTCCACATTCACGGGGGTTAGGTTCTTGAGACCCCCGCGAATAACAAATGCTGCTCCCGCGACCGCCCCCAGAGGGAGGTGTCTGGCCAGCCTGGCCGGCCTCTCCGCAAGCCTTCCTGAGGGGACTCCGGGCCTTAGAATACCTGGAGCCCACTTAGGAAGGCCGGGGAAGGCAGCAGGTGGGGGGAAGGCTGCGCTGCCTCTCCCCGACCTTCCTGAGTGGACACTGGGGCTTTCGAGCCCCAGAGCCCGCTTAGGAAGGCCGGGAATGGCAGCAGGCGGGTGGGGAGGAGGCTACGCTGCCTCTTCCTGGCCTTCCTGAGTGGACGCCGGGGCTTTGGAGCTCGGGAGCCCACTTAGAAAGGCCGGGGAAGGCAGTGGGCAGGCGGGTGAGTAGGTGGGCAGGCGGGTGGGGAGGAGGCTGCGCTGCCTCTCCCTGGCCTTCCTGAGCGGACACTAGGGCTTTGAAGCCCCAGAGCCCACTTAGAAAGGCCAGGGAAGGCAGCGGGCGGGTGGGAGGGAAGCTGCCCGGCCTCTCCCCGGCCTTTTTGAGGGGACTCCGGGTCTTAGAAGCCTCAGTGTCCCCTCTGGAAGGCCAGGGAAGGCGGGGGGAAGAAGGGAGCCTGCCCGCCCACCCCCGGCCTTCCTGAGCGGACTCCGGGGCTTTGAAGCGGGAGCCGCCTCTGGAAGGCCGGAGAAGGCACAGGCAGGAGGTTGCCCCACCTCTCGCCAGCCTTCCCTAAGGGGCTCGGGGCTAAACCGCGAATAATCAAAACCACGAATGTGAAAGCCATGAATGTGGAGGGGCAACTGTATTGTTTTCTCAAATAAAGATCAAATTATTATACTGTCTAGCTTAATGTCTCCTCCTGATTACTGGTATACATAAGTTAAAATCATGACAGTTAAAGGGCCATGTAACCATTTCAAGACAGCTCAGATGGTTTCCAACAGCTCAGCAGCAGCATCTTAGTTGTAGAATTCCCTCCCAAGGGACATCAGGCTGCCTCAATCTCAAAATCAGGGGACAAAAATCTCTCTCTCTCTCTCTGTGTGTATTTAAAACTGATTTTTAAAATAGTTTTGCTTCATTTTACAAGGATGTTCTTATCTGTTTCTTGGTGTTGTACGTTGCGCTGGCATGATGAGAAGCAATAAACATTTTAGTTAATATATATTAAAATAAAATAATTTCAACATGTTAAAAGGACAAAAGTATAGAAATGTGACGGTCGGGGGTGGGTAGACAGAAAAATCCAGCAAAAACCTGTTTTTCCAAAACTCTTTATTACCAGACAATTTTTTTAAAAAAAATGAATGAAACATCTTTTAGAATTATGACTAAAATTTTTAAGACAAGGTATTCCTATATTAACTCCCCCGCCCTCACATTAATTCTAAAAACTAGTAGCAGGTAGACATTTACTAAGACAGGATCTCATATCATTACAGTTCCTGGTCTTGGTTCCCTTTTCTCAGTTCTTTCTATGGGAATGAGAGCGTTATGTCTTCTTGGCACTGGAAGGAGGGGGGACTACAGAAGTCAAAATAATTTTAATTACTTTACTTATATTGGTAGTTTCTGCTGTTTTCATTGTAGTCTTTTCCCTGCACCTCTTGAACTGGCAAAACCAAAGAGGTCCCTTACACTTCGGGGTTGTCTAAACGTCGAAAATACTCCTCCTGGAATTTGAGGAGAATGCAATTTTTCTTAATGGGATCCCACATCAATCTACCTTATTCGAAAGGAGGGGGGTAAAATACTCCATATACTCTATGGGAAAAGCTGTTGCGGCTTTTCCTGTATTTTTTTAAATAATGTGTGGGAATACACATTACTGTTTGTTAGGACAACCGATTCTCATTGTTGCTCATTCTCAGAGTGGACAGCTGATTGGTCAGACGTGCACAGGGGGTGGAGCTTGCTAACAAGGCAAGTGCCTGAAACTGCCATGTTGGATTTTCGCTGTAGCGATCGTGCACTACAGTGAGACAATAGCCTTTCTGTTTGTTTGATTCTTTCTTTAAGCAGAAGATTGGACCTTAGATTTAGTTTGTTTTTTTAAAAAAACTGTTCCGTGGCAGCAACTCAAGGTAAATAACAACATGAGTAATTCACACAAACCTGCCATCTTGATTCGTAGGCATTCCCGTTGGAATAGCGAAAGCAGATAGCATTGGATGCTTGTGATCTTCAAAAAAACCTGTTAAGACAAATAGAAGCTGCTGTGAATTGGCATTACTGCACACTAGTCCACATTTTATTGCTTCGTTTAGACAAGCCCTTCAAGTGTTTCTTACAGTGAGAAGAAAAGGGAAGTGGAGAAAATCGGCAGTATTTTTGCAGACATAGACAACAGAAGTAGGGAAAGCAATATCCACATGAAATTACTGAAGTCAATGGCTTATGTCAGTCTTTGCCAAAAGCATTTTGGAAAAGTTTAGTATGTTGAACAGTGAATATTTGTCTTTTAAATCAGCACTGGAAAAGCTATAGACTTTGTCTACCACAATACCTATTATTATTTAATTATGTTTTTGCTTCCTGTGAGACTGCAATTATTTTATTTTTTTCTAATTCTTTACTACATTGACATGTGATTAAATAAATGCAGGACTGTCATACTGTTTATACCGCCATAAAAAGTGTCCATTATCTGACTTTCACTGCATTCAAAATAACCTTTGAATATTCCAGTTCAGTGTATGTTTGCCTTAAGTTGTTTGCTGATCATGCACCTTCAGTGGTAGAATTATTGAATATGGGTAGGTAAATGGAGTGATAGAAAATTAATTTATTTCCTAATGAATACGCCATTGAAAAACAGAACTCTGCTTCAGAACATTCATCCAGCTGCAGAGTTCACTTTAAGCTGGTGAATGTTTTAAGAGCTGCATAAAACAGCTGTTAATAAGTGTTGATATGGGTCATCAAAAGGATGAAAGACTGTAAACAGAATCCACATTTTAGAACAATAAATTAATCAAAAAAGATAGAAATAACAGTGGAAGGAGGAGGTGCTCCTATGACCTTCAGAAGATGACTAAATCTTCAAAGCACTATTAATGGTTTATGTTCTAAACCAGAGGTTCTTAAACTTTTCTTTACCAGGGACCCCCTTTAAATATCTTTTGTTGCCATGGGCCCTCAAAACTTAACTCAAGATTTTAAACCCTAATATTAACAATAATACATGAATAACAACACCAACACCAACACCAACAATACAATTACACTATCCATTAAACCTTTCCTCAGAGGCACTGAAGGGGGAAGGGAAAACTTTTCTCCTGCTTCTTCCTGCATGTTTGAATGGCAATATGCAGGTCAAGTCAACCAGCCAGTCTTTGTCCTGTCACATGGCCACTCCACTGCAGGGAGGAGATGGGCCAGTAGCCTTCATGGACCCCCTGTGAGGACATTGCAGACCCCTGGGGGTCTCTGGACCACAAGACCACAGTACTAAACAGTTATTCTCTGAGGGAGGGGTGATGCGGGTCCTTTACATCTGGGTTTCGTCAGTCACCGCCCAGGTGTAGCAGGAAGTTACATCAAGCCTCTTCATATTCAAATTTCTTTGTCTTCATCTCCTCCATCCTGGAGCCACGAGGCCAGTTCTAACTTCCTGCTTCGCCCAGTAGGTAGCTGAGAAATCTCCTCTGTCCTTTCTACTCTGCTTTTATCTTTTAATCCCTTTCTTTTTACTCCTTTCAATCCTTTTTAGCCCTTACCTTACTCTCTAGATACTGATCAGTGCTAGAGCTCCTTTTTTCGCTTTTTGAATTTCCCGCCTTGTTTTTTTTTTTTTTTAAAAAAACCTCCTTCCTCTTGGCTTTCCGGACTTCCCCCCCCCTTCTCCTCTCTTCGCTCTCTCTTCTACTGGGGCTAGCAATGCAAGCCCAGGAAGACTCAGCGACGGCGGGGATTGGCTCTGGAGTGGCCGGGGATGCGGTCTCCGACCGCGGCCACCCTGGGGCAACGGCCAGCGCCGGATCGGGAGCCGCGGTCGCCATTGCTGCCACTGCCGGCTCCCAGGCGGGTGTCCTGCAGAGGGACGCAGCCCAGAGGGCCCACCAGGCCATCACAGCCGGGAAGGCCTCGGAGGGCCAGGCGGTGCTTAAACCGCGGAAGAGGCCGGCGCAGCAGAGGAAGAAGCCGGCCTCCGAAGACTCCACCGGGGCCGCGATTACTCCTCCGTCCCTCTGGAGTGCTTGGCATGCTCCGGGCCCCTGCTGCCAGACATGGACGGGGGTAGGAGCCTCCACCAAGGTAACGGGGACCCTTGGGGGGAGCGAGGAAGAGCCGCCACTGCCCCCACGCATTGTGCCCTCCCTGCTCTTGGGAACGGCGCGCTTTTTGCCACCGTGGAGACCAAACGGGGCACAGGAGGGAAAGGGGGGGAGCGGGGACCCACCTTCCCCCATGGAAATTTCCCCATCCACTAGGGCCTCGGCATCCGATGCCATGGCCGCTGGGGGGGGATCCACCGCGTGGCGCCGAACCCCCAGTCGAGACAGGTCCCTCTGCGGAGGAGGTTCAAACCCCAGTCCAGTTGGGCACCCCCTTAGAAGGCTCAGGCACTGAGGAGCAGGCTCTACAAACCGCAATTCCCCAAGCCCCCCCTCCTCAGCCCCCGACCACGCAGGCCGCAGCTCCCCAGATCCTGGCCTCCCAGCCCGCCATCCCTGCGACCCTGCCGGTTCAAGTCCCACTCCAGCAGGCCCAACAGCCTTGCTTGCTGCAGGTTCTGCCCCAGCAGGTGCCAGCCAACCAGGCCCAGCAGCCAGTGGCATACCAGGCCTTCCCCCAACCAGGACTGGTCAACCAGACCATGGGCGCAGGTGGCCAGGCCTCGACCTACTTCCTACCTGCTCCCCACCCACATCCTATCCAACCTACAGGGTTCCAGGCCCCGGCCTACCAGGCCCAGGTTTTCCAGGCCCCAGCCTACCAGGCTCCAATGGTCTACAACAGTGCAAGCCACCACAGGGTCCCAGTGTTCTTCGATCCTTCGAGTGGGGAGGAATCTGATGTTGAGTGGGTCTCTGCTCAGGCACCCAAGGCTAAGGATAGTGGACCCACGCAGCAGGGTGGGCGAAAGAGGCGTAAGGGCGCCATCAAGGCGGCCGTAGAGCTCCTCTCGAAGGCACTGCTCTCGGATGATGACCTGTCTGAAGGGCATAGCACCAGCACTGCAGCCTTGGGAGTTCCTCCCAAGGAGCAGGCCAGCAGTACGCAGCAACGCCAGTCCAAGGGCCCAGGCAAGGCGAAAGCTAAGACTAAGCATATAGACGTCAGGGCCAGCGTGCAAGATACAAGCGTTCCGGCCAAGAAGAGGAAGGAGCCCTGCTCTGTTCACTCCTCCGAGGAGTCCCTACCACCTTCGGATGAGGAGAACGCTCTCTTGGATGTTGTCAGGGGCTCCAAGGCGCACGACGATGCGCTATGCCCCGACAAAGAGGAAGGTGAAATCACTGATTCTGAGTCGGCGGACCCAGACCAATCGGACCGCCTCTTCCAAGGGGAGTGGTACATCCCCCTTCTTAACAAGATGATGGCAACCCTAGAGATTGCGCCCGTGGACACGGACCAGTCTCCGTCAACATCCTCGTCTAATGAGAAGGTGGCAGCAGTTATGCGCACCTCTCGCCCAAAGAAACCGGAGTTACCCTTCCCAGAGGCCTTTTGGTCACTGGTAACCAACGAGTGGGACAAACCGTCTATGGGAAGACGGGGTACCACTGTAGCACAAAAATACTACAACACTAGCCAGCGTTTCCTGGATCTATTGAAGCCCCCAGTGGTCAACAATCCGGTCGCGTCTCTTGTTTCTCATTGCCTGGCTCCCAAAGAGGGGGAGGGCTCCCTCCGGGACCCAGACGAGAAGAGAACTGATGCAGCCATCAAGAAGGCCCACGATTCCGCAGCCTGTGGGGTCAGATCCACGTTGGCCATATCTCTTTTTTCCAGGGCGGCAATTGTTTGGCTGCAGGAACTCATGGAGTTCCAGGAGCTCGACCCTAGCGACCTGCACAGGACTCTGCTCCGGTTCCTCCGTACTCTCTTCTTCATAGCAGATGCAGCGCAGGACGCGATGATCTTTTCCGCCCGTGCGATCGGAGCCCTCACCCTTGCCAGGAGGTCTGTGTGGCTGAAGCACTGGCAAGTCGACACTCCCACCAGAGCAGCACTAGCTTCTTCTGCTTTTAAGGGCCTCAAGTTGTTCGGGGAGGAAGCTCTGAAGGGTGTATCCTCGTAGAAACGAAGGACAAAAAGTTGGCTATGCCCTCCACGCTCAAGAAGTCTGACAAGAAGAGTGGCCGACGTCCCTTTCAGACCCCGCGTCCCTTTCGTTCCTTTAAGGGATTCGGGAAACAGCGAAACTACAACTCCTTTCGTCCACCCTGGGTTAGACCTAACTATGTCATTAGACAGAACACCGGACTACAGCCCAGCGGCAATAAAAGGGGAGGCTCCAACTCACAGCGTGGAGGCTCGCGACAACAAGCCTGACTCGGGGTCGCCCCCAGTGGGCGGCCGACTCAGTCTGTTCCTCGGGCCTTGGTTGAACTCGACAACGGACAGGTGGGTCGTCTCTACGATCACCCACGGGTACAAAATCGAGTTCGACTCAAGGCCAAGGGGCAGATTCATCCCAGCTCCAACCCCCAAAGACCTAAAGAAGGCAAAAGACCTCGAAGTAGCCATAAATCACTTGAGGGACATAGCCGCCGTAGAGGAAGTACCAGCCTCTCAACGCTTCTCAGGGGTGTACTCCTTCTTCTTCACAGTACCAAAGAAGGACGGCAGCCAAAGGTCCATCTTGGACCTAAAATACACCAACAGACACATTACGTACAAAAAGTTCCGAATGGAGACGCTTACATCCATAAGGGAGGCACTTCAACCAGGAGACTTTTTAGCTTCTCTCGACCTCTCAGATGCGTATATGCACATCATGATCCACGAGGACAGCAGACAATACCTCCGCTTTGCCTTCGGGGACCAGCACTTCCAGTTCGGGGCCCTCCCATTTGGTCTGGCCTCAGCTCCAAGGGTCTTCACCAAGGTCCTGATTATCCTAATCGCCAACCTAAGGGCACAGGGCATCCACCTATACCCATATCTAGACGATATCCTGCTGCGCGCATCCTCCTTGGACAAAGCAAGGAGAGACCTGCAGACGACAATTCATTACCTGCAGGCACACGGTTTCCTGATAAACTTCAGAAAGAGCAGCCTGTCTCCTGCCTGCACCATCGTCCACCTGGGGGTGGAAATAGACACTCTACGCTCCAAGATCACTCTGTCCAAGGAGCGACAGGAGGTCCTCCTACGGGAAGCTCGAACAGTGCGTTCCCTAAGGAAGGTACCGCTGTCCCTACTAGCCAGACTCCTCAGCCTCATGATCTCGGCCTTCGGGGTCGTGCCGTGGGCACGATTCCATTCCAGACCCCTACAGAACTTCCTGATGCCTTACCAAAAGGAGATTGCATTGAGGAAGTCCCCACTCCTTCTTCTTCCACAGCACGTGAAAGACTTGCTGGCCTGGTGGTCTCAGGCAAAAACAACCAGCCAGGGTTCTCTGTTCACCTTACCACAGGCGATCCTGGTTACCTCCGACGCGAGCCTACGGGGCTGGGGAGCACATTGTCAAGGACAGGTGACGCAGGGGATTTGGGGCCCACAGGAAAAGACGCACAGCATCAACTGGCTGGAACTGCGGGCGGCTCGGCTGGCCCTGCAACACTTCACCCCAATTCTGAAGGGTCAGCACGTCATGGTGATGACAGACAACATTACGGCCCGGTCGTACATAGCGAAACAAGGAGGCTCGAGATCCTGGTCCCTACAGCAGGAAGCGGACCTCATCTTCCTCTGGGCCGAACGGACGGTGCAGTCTCTCACAGCTCAGTACCTGCAGGGGGAACGCAATCAGCAAGCGGACTACCTGAGCAGGTACTCAGTTCTTCCCGGAGAATGGGAACTAAACGACGACGTGTTTCGCCAGCTCCAGGCCAAGTTCGGCCAGTTGGAGGTGGACATGTTCGCAACAAGGTCAAACGCCAAACTGGACAGGTTCTTCGCCAGGTTTTTTCACCACAACGCCGAGGGCACGGACGCCCTGCGATCCCCTTGGCCGGCCGGTCTCCTGTACCTGTTTCCCCCACTTCCCCTCATAGGGAAGGTCTGTCGGAAGATTCGCCAGGAGGAGGCACAAGTGGTCCTGATAGCACCCCACGGGCCGAGGCGTCCCTGGTTCTCCGAGTTAATGAACATGAGGGTTCAGAGCCAGTGGCGCCTACCACAGAGACCCGACCTACTGCATCAGGGACCGATCCTCCACCCAGATCCAAGCTGGTTGCAATTGATAGCATGGAGACTGAGCGGCAAGCCCTAAGGGAGCACGGATACGAAGACTCAGTTATCAGCACCCTTCTTTCCTCTAGGCGTGTATCCACCAGGAGGATCTACGAAGCTACATGGCGAGCCTTCAGGAGGTGGTGTGCTCCTCGCCAACTGGTCGCTGAAGAAGCTTCGGTGAAACACATCTTGGCCTTCTTGCAGAAGGGCCTTGAGGCTGGCCTACGACCAAATTCTCTGAAGAGACAGGTGGCCGCCTTGTCGGCCTTCCTCACAGCACAGGATGGGAACCGCTTCTCATCGCATCCCCATATCAGGCGTTTCCTGAGGGGTGCCTCGATAGTTTCACCCCCGGTGAGACACAGGTTCCCGTCGTGGAACCTCTCCCTAGTCCTCAGGCAACTCATGAAGCACCCGTTCGAACCGTTGCGTACAGTTTCTCTTAGAATCCTCACCATCAAGGTGGCGTTCCTAGTGGCCATCACCTCAGCGCGAAGAGTGTCGGAGTTGGCCTCCCTGTCAGTAAGGGAACAGCTGTGTTCTTTTAGCAGGGACACAGTGACTCTACACCCAGATCCGTCATTCAAACCAAAGGTTGTCTCCGAGTTCCATGTCTCGCAGCCCTTGATTCTGCCCTCCTTTTGTCCCCATCCTTCGCACCCGAAGGAGAAGCTCTGGCATAACCTAGACGTCAGGAGGGCCTTGAAGATCTATATTAGACGTACTGCTCCCATCAGACGCTGCGATGCCCTGTTTGTCTCCTTCTCTCAGACAGCCATAGGGACCAGGGCTTCACAGAAGACCATCGCTTCCTGGATCAAGGCTTGTATCTTCGAGGCTTACGATTCAGCTAGGCTCCCCAGACCTTCTGGGGTCACGGCACACTCGACTAGGTCAGCCGCCACATCTGCGGTTTTCTCTACTAACGCTTCCCTGGTAGAAATCTGCAGGGCAGCAACCTGGAGCACACCGTCCACCTTCATTAGACACTATAAGGTGGATAAGTTCCGCTCTGCCGAGGCGAACTTCGGTCGGAGGGTGCTCCAGGAGGTGCTCAAAGACTGAGTCCGCCAATCCCGCAGTCACTCCCGCCCTATTGAGTCAGCTTGGGCACGTCCCAAATGTAAAGGACCCGCATCACCCCTCCCTCAGAGAATGCCACATTGGTTACTTACCATGAAGGTGCATTCTTGAGGGAATGGGGTGATGCGGGTCCTTTCCCCGCCCAGTGACTGCGTACGTTTTTCCTCACATGGCGGTACCCTTATTAACTAGTTCTGTTTAATGCTATTTGACTTAATCAATTTCTTTAGTCCTTACAGGGCTTTGCTAGTCAGTGAACTGGCCTCGTGGCTCCAGGATGGAGGAGATGAAGACAAAGAAATTTGAATATGAAGAGGCTTGATGTAACTTCCTGCTACACCTGGGCGGTGACTGACGAAACCCAGATGTAAAGGACCCACATCACCCCATTCCCTCAAGAATGCACCTTCACGGTAAGTAACCAATGTGGCATTTTGGCAATGAAACATGGAGCACAGAGATTTTACTGCATGGGGAGTGACATTGTGAGGCTTTTCCAAGTTAACAATGACCAAGTAGAGAAGTTCAACATTACTCTTCCATAGCTCTGGGGATTTCTTCCTCCAAGTAAACTCTGATGCTGTATGAAATGTGCTAGCCCTCCTTTAATTGGTCATCTTGCCATATGGCTCATATCTGCCAACAAACTAGTAATAGATGTACAGGTGTTTGTTTTTTTAAATCATGCAATCCAACTTGCAAACCTGATGCCTATCCTGATATTTTGGACTTCAACTACCACAAACCCCTCCAGCATGACTAAGGGTCACAGATAGGAGCTGTAGCCCAAAACATCTGGAGGGGCACCAGTCTTGCTAATAGAACTGTATTAGCCAGACTGAGGCAACACCAAGTATCACAGAAGTTTCAAAAATGTTACAAAAACTTTTGGAGGAACCCCAAAAAGCCCAATAAGAATACAGTATTTGAAGGGATGTCATACTGAGGATGGAGCAAGCTTGTTTTCTGCTGCTCCAGAGACTAGGACACGGGGCAATGGGTTCAAACTACAGGAAAAGAGGTTCTACCTAAACATTAGGAAGAACTTCCCGACAGTAAGAACTGTTAGGCAGTGGAGTGCTCTGCCTGGGAGTGTGGTGGAGTCTCCTTCTTTGGAGGTTTTTAAACAGAGGCTGGATGGCCATCTGTCGGCCCTTGTGGTCTCTTTCAATTCTATGATTCTAGTGGACACTGAATGCCAACCAAATATTGGTGAAGGCAGAACAAAAAAACAAAACACACAAACAAACAAACAAACAAAAACAGGAGGCAGCATCCTGTAAGAACATTTCAGTTAGCCACAAAGAGCAATTTCCCCTCTGTACAGAATAAGGAATATAGGGCTCAAGATGTGTCATTTGACCCATCATCCCTCCTGGTCTTGCTCTGATGATTTGGGGGTGGGGAGGGATCTTCATCCATCTAGTATTTATCTATCCTGTACTAAAAACAAAACAAGACATAATGCTTCAAATACACATAATGTGCCAAAGCTGTCTGTGTCTTTTACACAGTGCACGCACGTGTGTGTGTGTGTGCGCGCGCCTTTAAGTCACCTGTCCACGTAGGGCAACCCTGTGAACCTCATAGAGGCAAGGAATACTCAGAGATGGTTTTGTCAGGTCCTTCCTCTGAAATATAGCCTACAGCACCCAGTTTTGGTTGGCAGTCTCCCATTCAAGTATGAACCAGGGCTGACCTTGCTTAGCTTCCAAGATCAGACAGGACCTGGGGCCTTTACGGTATTTAGGCCATAGAGAGAGTAAATTGCATGCAGTAACTGTTGTGGTGAAAGGCCCTTTTCCATATATGTAGGGGAACTCTTAAAAAAAGTTAGTGTTTTCACTAAAAAGCATGTTAATTGTTTCTAAGCCTTTTTATGGCCTGCAAAAAGATAGTCACAGCCAGCTGGGCACCTGTAATTGGTAACATATCATAGCTAGGCTGTCATGACTTCTGTCTTATGTTGCCCCACTAATTCTCTCCTTCCTTCAATTTCTACCTCCTTCTACCTTCCTTCAATGTCTACCTCCTGCTACATAAAGTATTTCTCCATATTGCTCTGCTCATCATGCACATCACAGCACAAGGAGAGACTCACAGAGCTCCCTTTCTTGTCGCATGAGATTTGAGCTGAAATGACAGTCAGATAAAAGTAGTTTTGACAGCAGGGAGGGGAAGGTGGTGGAATTATCTTCCTGGTGCTGGAAAGCCTTTTTTCTGCTGCATTGTGATAATGCAAGTACGTCCTGGTTGTAATCTATAGCACCAGTAGTCTTAAAGTACAGATGTCTCCCTTGTGTCAGACACTATTCTGATTTGAAGGTTGTATGAGCGAAGTTTGGGAGGGGATGAGACAGGCAAATGTATAGCTCCTTTTCCACATAAAGACAGGAACTGTTTCTGACTTCTCTGTTGAGCTTGGGATCTGCCTGTAGTTGACAAAGGGAAAGCCAAAAGTGGCTCCACTTTCAAGAAGTATGGATGTTGGAGACTGAGTCACATTTTTTTTCTTCCCTACCCACCCAACACATTTCTTTAAGTGACATATGCCCAATCTGTAAGGCTTGTTGACACAGAAGCTCTGGAAAAAATATTTAAATATAAATTTTTATTCTCCTTTTAGGTTCTACTGCCCTCACAGGCATAATTAAGAAACAGCCAAATATGACGCTGGAGCTGCAATCTGTACTGGAACAGAATCGGCAGGGGGACGGTGTCATACGAAACGCCCCCCTTTCTGCGCAGCAGCGTCGCAAGAGGGACGACCCTTCTTGCGGTGTATTTCTCTGTCCGAAAAAGTCCTCAGAGTTATATTACACTGTAATTTTTCCGTAATAATTACGGGAAATCTCCTGATTCATAGCGTGCTCCAAAATCTGCTGGTAGTACTGCCAGTAGCCAGTACTGCCACTGCTGTTCCAGGCTTTGGCCTTGCGATCGACCAATCGCACGAGTGGCAGTTGCCCACAGCAATGCTCGTAGTGTTCACGTGTTTTGGAACGGCAGTTCAGTGGCACCACATGAACAGCAGCAGTGCGCGATTGCACATACCTCAATGCAAGTGAGGGAGTATGCGGGAACCGAGCCAACGTCCAGTATGTTGTTCAAAGAAAAATTAAGCATTAGGAGCGGAATACATAAATCAGTTTTTCTAAATCTTCTCTTCTTTCTTTTATGCTTTCACCGCCCCCTTACAGTTATTCATCACCCCCAAATGCTCCTGTGGCCATCACCGCCCCCCTGGATCGCTGCAGTGCCCACCAGGGGGCGGTAGCGCCCACTTTGGGAATCACTGAACTAGATGAATGATGCACATGGAGATGCTTTGCACAGAAGCTGCTGTGTACCAGATCAGGCCGCTGGTCCATCTAGCTCACTGTTATCCACATTGACTAGCAGCATCTTGGCAAAGTTCTTTCCCAGTCCTTCATGGAGATCCTGGGAAGCGTTATAGGGAAGCCATGGTTGGAGTACCAGAAGTGTTGATTAGTAGTGTCAGGGACATCATATGCCACTCCACTAGGCATCCATGTCCCCTCTGAGCTTCATGTGAACCCTGACAGTTGATATGGTGAAAATGGATTTTCTGAGCAACAATATAATTTTGTGAACTTTCCTTGTAATGAAAAGTAATTTTGGCTCATTAACTTTAGAAAACACTTGCTCCTGGTACAGAAGTAAACTTATAGAATTGGTTTGTTAATATGGATCAACATCGATTCCTGAATTTTGGGCATTTCCTTGGTGCTGAGGGTATGAGGATTGTCATGATGAGTGTTTGCATGTCAACATTTGCTGCTGCATCAATGGACCTGAGACCTTCACTGAGTTGCCTGAATGTATGAACCACCACCACCACCACATTGTGTGACAGCAAATTCTATAAACCAATCATAGAATCATAGAATTGCAGAGTTGGAAGAGACCACGAGGGCCATCCAGTCCAACCCCCCTGCCACGCAGGAAATTTTGATCAAAGCATCCCCGACAGATGGCCATCCAGCCTCTGTTTAAAGACCTCCAAGGAAGGAGACACCACCACGCTCCGAGGGAGTGTGTTCCACTGCCGAACAGCTCTTACTATCAAAATGTTCTTCCTCATGTTGAGGTGGAATCTCTGTTCCTGGAGCTTGCACCCATTGCTCCGTGTTCCAGTCTCTGGAGCAGCAGAAAATAAGCCTGCTCCATCCTCAGCATGACATCCCTTCAAATACTTAAACAGGGCTATCATATCGCCTCTTAACCGTCTTTTTTCCAGGCTAAACATACCCAGCTCCCTAAGTCTCTCCTCATAAGGCATCGTTTCCAGACCTTTCACCATTTTAGTTGCCCTTCTCTGGACACGCTCCAATTTGTCAATATCCTTTTTGAATTGTGGTGCCCAGAACTGGACACAGTATTCTAAGTGAGGTCTGACCAAGGCAGAATAGAGTGGCACTATTACTTCCCTTGATCTAGACACTATACTTCTATTGATACAGCCCAAAATCACATTGGCCTTTTTAGCTGCCGCATCACACTGTTGGCTCATGTTCAACTTGTGGTCTACTAGGACTCCTAGATCCCTTTCGCACGTAGTCTCATTCAGCCAGGTCTCTCCCATCCTATATTTATGCATTTCATTTTTCCACCCTAAATGCAGTACTTTACATTTCTCCGTATTGAATTTCATTTTGTTAGCTTTGGCCCAGCTCTCCAGTCTATCCAGGTCATTCTGAATTCTGATCCTGTCCTCTAGGGTATTAGCCACTCCTCCCAATTTGGTGTCATCTGCAAATTTGACAAGCATGCCCCTAATTCCCTCATCCAAGTCATTGATAAAGATGTTGAATAGCACCGGGCCCAGGATAGAACCCTGTGGCACTCCACCGGTCACATCTCTCCAAGACAAAGAGGAGCCACTGCTGAGCACCCTTTGGGTTCGGCCAGCCAACCAATTACAAATCCATTGAACAGTTAACTTGTCTAGCCCACATTTTACAAGCTTGTTTGCAAGAATGTCATGGGGAACCTTCTCAAAGGCCTTACTGAAATAATGTACCAAGACTCTTTATCTGGCCTGTCTCAAATTTATGTCACTGTATGATACTATGGTATAGCCCATCCTTCCCCAGGACAGGGCCCTGAAGATGTGTTGGAGTAAAACCTAGCTCAGTCCTGGGACACAACACCTGAGGATGATTGTAGTTTTAGTCCAACATTTCTGGAGGAAATGTATCTCTCATGCCATTGTGTACCCAGTGTGCACAATGCCTAATTGTAGAGATTTTGTAAACCCATTTGAATCTCACAGTTTCTTCTTGATTGCATGCAGAGGTGGTACATGTAGGGAAGGTTGTAATCTATCTAGAGGTGCCTGTCTGCCTCTGTGTCTGTCTTTATCTATATATATATTCAGCTCACAACAAACTGTTTTTAGTCTTTTGTTTCCTCCAAAGGGTGTACATGAATAATAAAAGCTGGCTCTGATTCAGCAGGGAGCTTTGCAGTAGCTGCTGGTGGAGTGGGTAACACCATATCAGCCAAACATTCTGCATCAGCTGATTCCAAAAAGACGTGTTCTGTACTATGAGTTGCTTGGAACAGGCTGGTAGAATGGTGGCATTGTTCTCAAAGGCACAGGACTTGGACAGTCTAAACTCAGGCAGCACATTTCTACTGCTTTACTTGCAACCTCCTCTCCTTGTTCCCAAGCTCCAGGAGTGCCTTACAAAAATTCAGAGTAGCTTTTCTTTGCTCATTTTTACCCCCCCTCCCACAACTTGTTGCTAGATGGAGAGACTTGATAACAGGCAGCCTTTATAGATTCCACCCCCTCCCCTTTTTTCTTTAATAAAAATAATTGGAAGTTTTTCTCCCTCTGCACATTCTAAATGGAAGCAGCTGGCTCTGTTTAGTGAAATCATTTAAGACTTCCAGGACACCAACTTCCAAGACTTCCAAGACACCAACTTCATCAGGTGGTAGGCTGACTGGATTGCACTTCAGCTTTGGTAACTACGGCTGCTTCCACACTGCAGAAATAATGCAGTTTGACACCACTTTAAGTGCCATGACTCAATGCTATGGAATTCTGGGATTTGTAGTTTTGTGAGATATTTAGCCTTCTCAGAGAGCTCTGGTGCCACAACAAACTACAAACCGCAGGATTCCATAGGATGGAGCCATGATAGTTAGACTGCATTACAGTCCAACTGCATTACAGTCGGCCTTCTTTATCCATAGATTCAATTAACCATGGCTTGCAAATATTTCTTAAAAGAAAAATTCCATTTTATATACAGGATGCCATTTTACTACACCATGGTATATAATGGGACTTGAGCATCCATGGATTCTGGTATCCACACGGGGGAGGGGGTGCTGGCTCTCTTTTACATCCTGCAAAATGTGCAGTGACAAAATGCAAAAACTAGGTCCATAGAGACGCCAACTAACAGCACTGTCTGAGGTGCTTGTCCCCAACAGTAGCTAAAACCAGCAGAGTACAGAAGCACAGAACCCTCTAGTAGTATGTGGCAATCTGGCACTGACCAACCGTGAAAAGAAGCACAGACACTGTTGGATACATCCAAAGTCCTTGGAGGCTCTTTATCTTGTTGTTGCGGGATGTATACAAAATATACAAATAGGCCTTCAACATTCCCCAACAATAAATAGTAGCTACTCTCTGTAAACATATACAATCCACTATTACACATCCATTACAACAACCCACACAAATTCTGGGTCTCAGCAGACTGATATACCTTGGTGATTATGCTGGGCTAGCACCTGGTGTTCCACACCCTTTACAGCCAAACAAACTTTTTTACTTTGATTTAAAGGCACAGTGTTTCAACACGGGGGTCCTTGGAACCATACCCCAGTGACTACCAACGGCCCACTGTATTTTTGCAGTGTGGCAGCAGCCTAAGCCTCTGAAAAGGAAATTCTGTCCTTTAGGATAGGAAAATTTCCATTCAAAGGCTAGAAAACTTCCAGGTGATTGTGTCCTAGGAAAGGAGGTGTGGCAGTCTCAGAAACCCTAGGAGGGACAGATTTGTTTTCAGGGCTAAGGTTCCCCAGTCCTGCTCTAGAGTATGTGTGTATCCAATAGTTCCAAGATTGTTGTTCACCACCAACAGGTTCCCCACCCACCACCTATCTGCTTTATGTATTTAGCCATGCAGAAGCCCTGCTGGAAATATTACATTCTTGATAGGAAGCTAAGAAATGGGTTGAAATAGATAAAACTCTATTAAGCTGAATGTCTAAGACGGTAGTGGAGAGGGACCCTGGCCTTTCAGGCATTGGTGGACCACAACTCTCATGTTGGATAGTGCTGATATGAGTTGCAGTCCAAAAACATCTGTAGGGTCACACTGGTACAAGGTAAAACTAACCTCATGAGGTTAGATTGGTGGGCAGACAAGGAGTTTTGTGTAGCAGCAGCTTCATTGTGGAACTCTCTTCCAAGAGAGGTTAGATTAGTTCCTTCCTTGTTCTGCTTTACATTAGCAATAAAGACTATTTTGTTGGGTGAGCCTTTTAATAAGATGATCTGTAAATCCTTAATTTTAACTTTCATGCTATTCTAACATTTTATTTTATTTTTTTATTGTAATTTTCTGTTCCAGTGTTTCTTGGTTTTATGGAAAGTTTAACTTTTTTTGTACCTTACCCTGAGATGTACAATAGGTAGGTGAAGGTTGCAGCCTGTAAATGTAATAAATAAATAAATAAATAATTTGTACCCAGGGTTTCCTGCACCAGGATTCATCATCACTCTGGCTATCTACCGTGGCTTGTGGCCACAGTGGTTTTCAATATTTTTGAAAATACATTGGTGCAGCACATGATACTAGGGCTTATACTGAGTTGTACAGCAGAAATGCAGGATTTTTATTAAGGCATGCATCATCACCAACCAAGAAATTTCTGTTACAGATGCTCCCGGGGAAGGCTTTGCTCCAAAGGAATTGCTGAATTGGGTAATTAAAACTTAGGATTTAATTAACAGTGGCATACTTCACTTTGCAACCTGCATTAGAACATCCCTTCCTAGCTATAGCTGACTAAGATGCAAAGTTATCTTCTTCTAGGGATGTAAAGTTTATTTTGTTTTTGGAAGAATTTCACATTGCACAAACCAGGAATGGATTTTGTCCTATGCTCAGAGGTAGCCTGCCTTTAATATGTTATCTGTTTATTGCACTGCTGAGCAGCTATTTTGCACATGGCTCATGTTGGTGAATCTAAGTAAATAATAATAATCCCAGTAACATTGTGCAAACCCAAATTCTCCCCCTTCCAGTTTAAATACCACTTAGCACAATTGGTATTTAATCACTTAACTTTCATTGTCATCAACGTGTTATAAAAAGCCAAGTCTTATTTCTAGTGAATAGTTAGAATAGCTAATAGCCGCCCCAATTGTTTTAGCAGAGGGGCGGGGTATAAATAAATTTTATTTATTATTATTATTATTATTATTATTATTAGACTATCCCAAAAGACTTCAATGAGTCTGAGTATTCATTTCAAAGTTCTGTAAAGTATTGGAGACACAGAAGTGTATGCCTGCAGACACACAAAGAACAAAGGCTAATTTAAAGTTTTCCTGCTTTAGGGATTGATCATGGTCCTCCCTATAGTATTCCCCATCTAAGGAACTCACTATCTTAATGTACCTTAGCTGTTCATTTCCCAGTAGATAGGCTCAGAATGTCCTGAGCAATTTGGGGTAGCTCCTTCCACTCCCTCCTGGTAGGCAGGAAGAAGAAAAGCCTTCCAGGTGGCCATGGGGGGAGGAGCAACCCCCAGAAGGCCAGTTTTGCTTCCTGCCTTTGCTCCAGTAGGACACACACTGCAGAGCTCCTGCTTTAAAGCCACGTGGTGGCTCCAGAACCTTCTGTTTTTCTCCTTCCCTTTTACTTCCTCCTTTTACCCTTCAACTGCTTAAAAAAAAAGAGAGAGAACCTTCCGTTCTTCTGCCTCATCACCCCTCCAGCATTTCTTTGTTTCATTCCCCCCATGCTTCTCCCCTCTTTCCTGGGAGTGCAAGCTAATGGATCCGGACAGCAGCAGATTGGCTCCAAGCAGCAGGCATGCTGGAGAAAGGGGACAAACCCACCGTCACAACCACAGCGCCAACCCCCCTGCTATGCTCCCCTCCTCTGGAGCCAGCCAAGTTTCAGTGGTGAAGACCAGCCCCATGAATGGGGAGGCAAGGTCCAAGGTTAGGGAGGGCAATCCCCTCCGAACTACAGCCACCTGCTTTAGCATGACCCTGACCCTTGCAGGACCCAGGAGCACAGAAGCCCTTCAAGCCAGCGATATGGAAGCTGTGAGGTGTAACAAGGATCCCGTGCAGCCTTTGGGAGGTGATGCAGTTCCAGGCCTCACTGCCTGGATCTGTGAGTTAGTGGCCAGGGAGACCGTGGTTCTAGTCGCCTCCACTGCAGTCAAGCCGCAACACACCAAACATCCTGGGAGACCAAAGGGGGGAAAGGGCAGGAGTCAGGCTATCAACCCTTCCCCTTCCCCTTCCCTACCAAAGGCAGCACATTCTCCTCAAAAGAGGAGACTTAGTGGAGGACCTATTTCCCAGAGCAGCACCTACCACCCTAGAAATGCCCTTCCCTGCCAAACTCCTACAGGTGGTCAGGGAGGAATGAAGTAAGCCAGCAGCCAGTTGATCCTATCCTGGTGTGGCCAGGAGACTTTACAACCTCCCCCAGAGAGTCATGGCCAAACTACAGGTCCCTCTGGTGGACGCCCCCATTTCTGCACTAATCTCTTCTGCAGTGTTTTGCCAGGATGGAGAGGATACCCTAAAGGTCCCAGAGGACAGGAGAGCTGATGCTGCCCTCAAACAAGCTCACAAGGCCTTATTGCTGGCCATCAGAGTTGTGGCCTCTTCGTCCATGGTGACCAGGGCCGCCCTCCAGTAGAGCAGGGAACTGCAAGTAGAGGTGCCTTGGGGCCAGATCAGAGTTAGGCAGGGCCTAAACAAGCTGCTGAGGGCCACCTCCTTTATAGCAGATGGACACGGTCCACTTCTGTGCCAGAGGCCAAGCAATGACGGTCACAGTTAGAAGGCAGCTATGGCTGAAGAACTGGTCAGTGGACATCGTCCAAGCAGAATTTGGCCTTCAGCCCCTTCCTAGGGGACAAGCTTTTTTGGGAGTCTTTGGAGCCAGTTTTAATGGAGGACAGAGAT
The DNA here is from genome assembly GCA_030847615.1 of Gambelia wislizenii. Taxonomy (NCBI): domain Eukaryota; kingdom Metazoa; phylum Chordata; class Lepidosauria; order Squamata; family Crotaphytidae; genus Gambelia; species Gambelia wislizenii. The sequence goes on along the minus strand of JAUMIR010000013.1, from coordinate 10,669,067 downwards.
AAGAAGACCCTAACTTTGGGGAAGAAGTATGGCAGGAAATTCTTCAGGCAAATGTGTTCCTTTTGCTCCCCCAGTGTCCAGTTCTCTTCCAACCCAGGCTCTTCCAACACAGACCAAACTCCTTGAGACCCAGAGGGAAGCCCCAGTTTAACAACAGCAAGGGCCACAACAAGAACCACCAGGCATGATGCACCACCTCTAGTAGGGGGAAGACTTCAGCAGTTTGTGGGGATTTGGGAGGGCTCCACATCCGATCAGTGGGTCCTGGAAGCCATGCATCATGGCTATCGGAGTTCTTCTGCAGGCACCCCCAACACTTTATCCCCACTCCAAAATCCAGCAACCACTCAAGCACTGCCTTCTACTGGAAGCTAAAGGCCATCTGCTACACATTGGAGCCATTGATAGGGTCCCCTCATCACACAGGGGAAAGGGGACTTATTCCAACCTGTTCCTCATCCCCAAGAAGAATGACACGTGGAGGGTGATTCTCAACTTGAGAGGGCTTAATCATTTTGTGAAGATGAGGCATTTTTGGATAGAAACTCTGAAGCACATCTTGGAGGCCATGTGTCTGGAAGATTTCTTTGCATCCCTTGATTTTCAGGATGCATATTTTCATGTGCCTATCTTTCAAGATTGCTGTCGATTCCTCTGCTTCACTTACAACAGGAAGCACTTCCAGTGCTTTCCTTTGGTCTGTCATCAGACAGCCAGAGGGTCTACACCAATATCATGGTGGTGCTGGTGGTACACCAGAGAAAGGTGCACCTGCATATTTACCCTTACCTGGATGATTTGCTGATTTGCTCGCACTCCAGGCAGCAAGTTCAGATGGATGTAAGACAGGTTCTGGAATCGCTAGAGAGGCACGGCTTCTTGTTACATCATGAGAAGAGCTCCCCCGAACCCCGCCAGCAGATCCAACACCTCGGGGCAAAATGACACAGTCAGGGGTCTAGTGACTGTCCACCTAGGACAGGATCAGTGCCATCCAGAGGGTGATTGAAAAGGCCTGAAAGACCCCCTCTCTGAACCTGAGGCATCTAGCTCACCTACAGGGCCTTATAATAGCAGCGATAGAATGCCTGCTTTGGGCATGTTTCCACGCCAGGCCTCTCCAGTGGTGCCTCTTGCCCTTCTAGAAGGACATCATAGCCAAGCATCACTGGTGAGTCAAGATCCTGCCGTCTGTGCTCAGATCACTCAACTGGTGGACCTCCCCAGTAAAGAGATGCCTCATCTGGAAGCTGGAGAATATTCAGATCACCATGGATGCCAGCATGAGGGGTTGGGGAGCTCACTGTGGAACCCAGTTAGTCCAAAGCAGGTGGATCCAGGAGGAACTCTCACACAGCAGTAACTGGCTCTAGCTCAGGTCTGTTAGACTGGCCCTCTGAGCCTTCGAGTCAATGATCCAGGACAGGGCAGCCCTGATCAGAATAGACAACATGACAGTGAAGGCCCACATAAACCATGAGGGAGACACAAGGTCTCATTCCCTAATGGCAGAGACCCAGCTATTGCTGAGCTGGGCAGAAAGGAATCTCCTCTCTCTCTGGAGGCAGAACATCTCCAGGGAGAGCTCAGCACCAGGGTGGACTAGCTCTGGAGATCTGACATGGACCCAGGGGATTAGAGTCTTCACCAAAGCTAGGTCAACTGGAGATGGACCTCTTCACCTCCCCAGTGGATGCCAAGCTCCCAAGATTTCTGTCGAGGTCCTAGTCAGTGGGAGCCACAGCATGGACACTCTCACAGCTCACTGGCCAACCGGAAAGACTAGGAAAGACCAGAACCACTGCATAACAGTGCCCCCAAGGCCCATCCCAGAGAGGTGACCCAGAAGGATATCGTGGTCAATGATACTGAAAGCCACTGAGAGTGCCAGCAGAACCAACAGGGAGGGACACATTCCCCCTATCCAGTTCTCTGCATAGGTAATCCACCAAGGCAACCAAAGCTGTCTCCAGGAAGGCTTTTCTTCTTCTTGCCTATCAGGAGCAAGTGGGAGAAGCTACCCCAAGTTGCTCAGGATGTTCTTTGCCTATCTACTGAAAACTAATGTTCAAGTTCAAGTTTATTGTGTTTTAACGAACAGCCATTACACACAAATACAAAAAAAGTGGAAAGAAGACTAAACAATTTAAATTTCTACTAGTTAACCTTTAAGGGTTAAATCATTTTCCATACCCTTTTTAAACTTTGTAGCATATATTTGTAGAGCCTTAACAAGAAATTTAGATGTTCTAAAAGATATATACTTCTCTACACCTGACAAGAGAAAACAAACCTTTACAATAGACGACCTTCCCTTCATTGGTCTTAACAATGGATAAATGTAGTTGTTTCTAAGATAATTGTAAAAGGAGCATTCAAGCAGTACACAAGTTTTATCTTCTATTGACATGGAATTACAACCACATACTCTGTCCTTCTTAGGAATCTGCCAGTGGGAGAACATTTAGTCTTGCCTACGTGAAAGCTACCCTCATTTTAATATTTGGTAAATCTGCCAGGTATTTTGGGAAAGATAAATACAATGCGATAAAGGAGGCATAATGCTTATTGGATTGACAGGACTTGATCTCAGTCACCTGTGATTGCATCTCAGTATCTTTAAGCCTTTGGAGCACTAATACTTTAGCTCTATCAAAACCTTGGGTGAAAAGAAAAGAGACAGAAAAACCCAGATTCATGGCCACCTGCTGTATTTTATGCTTCCATGAGTCTGGGCCCAACTCTTCCAAAATCATCAGAAGAAATTCTGATACTTGCTTGAAAATAATTTTTAACCCAAAAAGCAGGGCTAATCTAAGAGTTTCAGCTTTGATTGTCATTACACCCAGTTCTGCACGGAGCAATGCTAGTTTTGTAGAAATGGGAACTGCCATAGCCCACAGAGAAACTAACATTATCACAGGTAAGACAAACATTCCTTTTTATTGATTCATTATTAGTTACATTTATATCTGTCATGCCCCATGAGCCTGATGAGGCTATAGAGTCAGAGGAGGAGGAGAACATGGCAGGGAATGGCCCTAGGGACCCTGGCACAGGTTTATCTACACCTGTGCCAGCAGGGAACCCTGCCAACCTAGAGGTTTGAGCAGAGGAAGAGCCTGGTCTGAGTGGGTTGGCATCAGTCCAAGCAGAGAGTCCTGCCCATTCAGATAAGGACGAAGAAGAAGAGAGGGACTTACCTCCACCATCGTATACCCAGCACCGAGCTCAAAGGAAGTCTCTGAAGCTTTATGAGAAAAATCTGCTTGTTAAGAAACACCTGACAAAGCCTTAATTGCTTTATATATGCTGGGAGAAGCAATGAAGGCTTTGTCAGAGATCAACTGATCTTCCTGGTGAAAGCTTCCTGCTGACTTTGGTGCTTGGATTCCAATTATCTTGACCTCTGTTACCTTTACTCATGCTTAGACCTTGGACTGTGCCTGACTACTCTGCTGCCTGCTCCTGTTGACCCTCAGACTGCTTTGGACCACGCTGCCTGATGTCGTAAGCCTCTGACCTTTTGGATTGTGTTACTGGACTAAATCTTTGACTGTGTTTGCATTCCTGTGAGCTAAGTAACAGTTGGTTCCCTTCCCAGACTAGTGCTGTTTATACTTTGCTGGTAGCTAGTTGCTTTCCAGACAATATCCCACATTGCCTCCAGTGAGCTGAAAACAGCAAACATGGCTCCACCTCAAACTCTTTCTCCTCTCACTCTTATTCTTACCTCCATCCCTTGAGGTAGGTCAGACAGAAAGTGTGTGTTTGTGACTAGCCCAAGGTCACCCAGTGAGTTTCATGGCTCAGTGGGAACTTGAAGGAGACACTGATCTTCTAAGTCCTGGTGCACCACTTTAACACTACCCCACAATGGCTGAAAGTGTCTTAGTCAATAGACAGGATCATTTCATATTACTTAATTACGATCGTATAATTCCACTTGCCCTGACACAGCACATCCAGTGGAATCCTGGGATATGCAGTTTAAGAAGGGCATTCAGAATTCTCAGTCAGAGAGCTCTAGTGCCTCACCAAACTACAAGTCCCAGGATTCCATAGCATGAAGCAGTTAAAGTAGAAACATAGTGCTGAAACTGTATGGCATGGAACAACTCTTATATTAGTGGTTCTCAACCTTTGGTTTTCCAGATATTTAATTATTTATTTGCTTCATAGAATCATAGAATTGCAGAGTTGGAAGAGACCACGAGGCCCATCCAGTCCAACCCCCTGCCACGCAGGAAATCACGATCAAAGCATCCCCGACAGATGGCTATCCAGCCACTGTTTAAAGACCTCCAAGGAAGGAGACCCCACCACGCTCCAAGGGAGTGTGTTCCACTGCCGAACAGCTTGACTGTCAAAAAGTTCCTCCTAATGTTGAGGTGGAATCTCTGTTCCCGGAGCTTGCATCCATTGCTCTGTGTTCCAGTCCTCTGGAGCAGCAGAAAACAAGCCTGCTCCATCCTCAGCGTGACACCCCTTCAAATACTTAAACAGGGCTATCATATCGCCTCTTAACCATCTTTTTTTCCAGGCTAAACATACCCAGCTCCCTAAGTCTCTCCTCATAAGGCATCGTTTCCAGACCTTTCACCATTTTAGTCACCCTTCTCTGGACACGCTCCAATTTGTCAATATCGTTTTTGAATTGTGGTGCCCGGAATAAGTGCAGTACCTTACATTTCTCCATATTGAATTTCATTTTGTTAGCTTTGGCCCAACTCTCCAGTCTATCCAGGTCATTCTGAATTTTGATCCTGTCCTCTAGGATATTAGCTACTCCTCCCAATTTGGTGTCATCTGCAAATTTGATAAGTATGCCCCTAATTCCCTCATCCAAGTCATTGATAAAGATGTTGAATAGCATTGGGCCCAAGACTGAACCTTGTGGCACCCCACTGGTCACATTTTTCCAAGACGAAGAAGAGCCACTGCTGAGCACCCTTTGGGTTCGGTTCCTAGCAGCATTAGTCAGCATTGGCCAGTGATCAGGGATTCCGGGAGTCATAGTCCAAAACATCTGAAGGATCAAAGGGTGAGAACCACTGAGTTAGATGACTTCAGCTGCTTGGTCTGACCTACAAACCAAGCTAAAGAAAGAAAGGATGCCATAGATAAAGAAAACACAGCCAGAGTTTCTGTGTCAGTTCACACTGATGGAGGGATTAAAGAGCTTATCTGAATCAGTTAGCATGGCCAATGTATCTTTGGCTACTCAGCTTTAGAGCAATTCAAACTATGGCCCTTCTTAACACATGGCTGCTGGCTTGTGCAATGTCTGACTTTCTGTCATCTAAATCAAGTGAGTAGTGATGGGTTTAAACCTTATACCCAACACTTGGAAATTAATTTTTCTGCTAAGTCGTTCAGTGTGGGGCAGCAGGGCATTCTAGCCACTGACCTAGTTGCTCAAAATAAGAGCAACGGCTTTTGCCATCTGTAGGTTCAGGAACACCCACCAAATTGGCCTGAACATCTGTTCCTGCTTTCACAGCATAGTTTGTATCCCACCCCTCCCCTGTTTTACTCAAAGCATTGGAAGCAGCTGGGGAAGCAATATTTGAGGAGGGCAATGTTATGGCTTTGCACGGGGTGGGGGTGGGGGTGGGGGAAGGTGCATGATGAAAAGAAAATATGTACCAAGTCACTGATGTGTACAGCATCATTAGAGTGGTAATTCCTTTTAGTTAAACTGCAACTCTTTTCTTCTTTTTTAAAAGTGTGGGTTTAGCTAATATATATGTCTGGGAAGACTAGACAAAATATTCTATGAGTCTGCAGAACTGTGGAGAGGCAGTAAGGGCAACTCAAGCACTAAATGAAAGTCTTGCCAGAGCAGTAACCCATTAGTGAAAATTTCCAAACCACTGTCATTTAGTCACCCAATTTACTGACACCTAGGCAACCATGGCTTTGTTGTTGTTGACAGTTTCTTGTACTGCTGCTAGCATACCACTCATGTTAACTCCTCCCAGGCGTATTTATGTGACAATTATTGTCTTACTTGTATAGTGCCATCTGGGTACATGGCATACTGAATACAAACTACATACCCAATAGGAAACACAGCAAGTCTTCTAGTAAGTCAGGGTCATTTGACTAGAAATAGGAGCGGGGAAGTATTAGGCAGAGGCAGAATTTGGAAATTTAAAAAGTAGCCAGTTATTGATCCAAACCCTCAGTAGTTTGTTGCTGTCATAGTTCACTTTAATTGTAAGCAACTAATAATACTAACTAGTGCTAGGTATTATTTATAAATAATTATTTCCAAGGTATAGTATTAGAGAATGTTAGGCACTGCAGAGCTGCTTCTGTGTGGGCAACAAGGGCAGCATCATCAGCAAAGAGAGCAGCTCACGGACTAGATAGTGTAGAGCAGTGATGGGCAACCTTTTGAACTTGGTGTGTCAAACTTCGCCAAAAAACTGAGCATAACTCGGGTGGTGTGTCACTTTGAGGAAAAAACATGTATGCATGCAGGAAACCCAGTTTGGGGAGGGTGGGAGGAAGGAGGAAAGTGGCGACCTCACCACTTAAGGGAGGGTGGGGGGTGGAGGAAAGTGGTGACCTGGGCTTCGGAAGCCCCGATCGCCACTTTAGGGAGGGGGGAGGTTGCGGGGGGGGGGAGGCCTACGGCCATGTGTCATCAGAAATGGCTTCGTGTGTCAGTGCTGACACGCGTGTCATAGGTTCTCCATCACTGGTGTAGAGTCTTAGTGCGAGCCCTCAGACAGCTTAAATTAAACAAGCTACCATCAGTACGGTAACGTATATAGATGCCGTCTTCTTCTTCAAGCTCTGCCATAGCCCTTTGGAGCATCATGCTGAAGAAGATTGTAAATAAAGTTGGTGCAAGAAGACAACCTTGCTTCACTCCACTTAGTTATTAGAAAGGGCTCTGAAAGAGCATCACACCATGCTGGCCCTCGTGTAGCAAGATAATCATTTTAAGGAATTTGGGGGGACATCCTAGTCTTTCCAGGATCTGCCACAGACCTTTTCTACTTACAGTGTCGAAGGCTTTGGTGAGGTCGACAAATGTTACATAGAGACCCTTGTTCTGCTCTCTACATTTCTCTTGCACTTGTCTAAGGGCAAATACCATATCTGTAGTACTCCTATTGGCTCTGAAGCCACATTGGCTTTCAGGAAGAAGTTCTTCTGCAAAAGCAGGAACTAATCTGTTCAGGAATATCCTTGCAAGGATTTTTCCAGCAATAGAGAGCAGTGTTACGCCTCAATAGTTTGAGCAATCGGATTTTGCTCCTTTTTTCTTGTACAGGGTGATGATGACTGCATCTCAGAGATCTGATGGCAGTTCCCCTTTTCTCCAGCAATTCACAAGGAGTTTGTGGAATTTATCGTGGAGTGCATGACCTCCGTGTTTCCAAACTTCAGGTGAGATTCCATCAATCCCAGCTGCCTTGCCGTTTTTCATCTGCTGTATGGCCTTAAGGGTCTCTTCCAAAGTGGGAGCTATGTCCAATTCATTTTTCATCGGAGCTGTTTGGGCTGGAAGTCAACCTGAAGAAAACAGAAGTTCTTTACCAGCCTGCACCACAGGATGAACACCACCACCGTCGGCAAATATGTGCTCAAGTCCGTTCAGCAGTTCACCTACCTGGGAAGCATCATCTCCTCAGATGCCAAGATTGACAAAGAGATCGATCACAGATTAGCAAAGGCATATAGCACATTTGGAAGACTTCACAAAAGAGTCTGGAGTAATAAACACCTGAGGCAAAGCACAAAAATCAGTGTATATAGAGCCATTGTACTATCTGTTCTCCTTTATGGATCTGAAACATGGGTCACCTATCGCCACCACCTACGACTCCTCGAACGCTTTCATCAGCGCTGTATATGCACAATCGTAAATATACACTGGACTGACTATGTGATGAATGTTGCTGTCCTTGAGCAAGCAGGGATCACCAACATTGAGGCCATGATATTGAGAACACAGCTGCGCTGGGCAGGGCATGTTTCTAGGATGGAGGACCATCGCCTCCCCAAAATAGTACTCTACGGTGAACTCACCACGGGTCAGCGTAAGAGGGAGCTCCAAAAAAACTATACAAGGGCTCCCTGAAACAACATCTCAGGCTCGGCCAAATTGATCACCAACAATCCGCCCTGGCCTCACATCTGGACACTATCCACAATGCTGCAGCCTTATTTGAGAACTCATGCCGAACAAGTCTTGAAGAGAAACGACAATGCAGAAAGAATCACAACCCAGAAACATCACCCAAGGAGACCTTCTGCTGTGCTTTCAGCAACCGGACTTGTTTATCTCGGATTGGCCTTTTCAGTCATCAGCATGCTTGCAGAAAGCGCGGGTGAGTCCTCCTGAATCTTCGTTTGCGGAGAAAAGCCAGAGAGATAGTATTAGAGAATACAGTCGGCCCTCTTTATCCATGGATTCCACCATCCATGGCTTGAGAATATCCCCCAAAGATAAATTCCAAGAAGTAAACCTTGCTGTTGCCATTTTATATAAGGGACACAATTTTACTATGCAATTGTATATAATAGGGCTTAAACATCCCCAGGTTTTGGTATCCACGGAGGGTCCTGGAACCAAACCCCAGCGGATACCAAGGGCCCACTCTATTATTGGTAACAGAATTTTTAGCCAATAATGGGATGGATGTATATGTGAGATGTCATTACTAGCAGTGGGTTTCTGCTGAGATACAGTTGTGTGAAAAAGAAAGTACACCCTCTTTGAATTCTATGGTTTTACATATCAGGAGATAATAACAATCTCTGTTCCTTAGCAGGTCTTAAAATTAGGAAAATACAACCTCAGATGAACAACAACAAATGACATATTACACCATGTCATGATTTATTCAACAAAATGGAGAAGCCATGTGTGAACCCCACTGTACTAGAGTATTACAGGCCAGTCTCCAGTATCCCTTTTTGGGCAAGATTCTCCAGTGTGTGGTGGCCCCTCAGCTCCAGGGGTTCCTGGATTAAGCAGATTCTCTAGATCCATTTCCTAGAATCATAGAATCATAGAATTGTAGAGTTGGAAGAGACCACAAGGGCCATACAGTCCACCCCCCTGCCATGCAGGAATACACAATCAAAGCATCCCTGACAGATGGTCAGCCAGCCTCTGTTTAGAGGCCTCCAAGGAAGGAGACCCCACCATGCTCTGAGGGCGTGGTGTTCCACTGCTGAACAGCTCTTACTGTTAGAACGTTCCTCCTAATGTTGAGGTGGTATCTCTGTTCCTGGAGCTTGCATCCATTGCTCCATGTTCCAATCTCTGGAGCAGCAGAAAACAAGCTTGCTCCATTCTCAATGTGACACCCCTTCAAATACTTAAACAGAGCTATCACATCGCCCCTTAACTGTCTTTTTTCCAGGCTAAACATACCCAGCTCCCTAAGTCTTTCCTCATAAGGCATGGTTTCCAGACCTTTCACCATTTTAGTCACCCTCCTCTGGACACGCTCCAATTTGTCAATATCCTTTTTGAATTGTGGTGCCCAGAACTGGACACAGTATTCTAGGTGAGGTCTGACCATGGCAGAATAGAGTGGCACTATGACTTCCCTTGATCTAGACACTATACTTCTATTGATGCAGCCCAAAATCGCATTGGCCTTTTTAGCTGCCGTATCACACTGTTGACTCATGTTAGTCTGGCCACAGGTCTAGTTATGGGACAGAGACAGCTTTGGTCACCTTCCCACCTACACAGGGAATTGAACAGGATGAGTGTATCCCTGTTAATTCTACTGGATCTCTTGGTGGCTTTTGATACCATCAGCTGTGGTATCCTTCTGGCCACCTCTCTGGGATGGGACTTGTGTACACTGTTTTACAGTGGTTCTAGTCCTTCCTGGAAGGACAAACTTACAAGGTGGTGCTGGGTGACTCTTTTTCAACCCCATGGGTCATTGGCATTTGGGGCCCCTCAGGCCTAAGTTCTGTCCCCTATGCTGTTTAACATCTATATGAAACCACTGGGAGAGCCATCCTGAGTTTGGGGGTTGAGTGTCCTCAGGGAAGCATTCTTGGTTCTATCTAGACCAATGTCTATTGTCAGTAATGGAATGGATGAGGGCAAACAAATCGTACCTTAATTCGGACAAGACAGAGGTGCTCTTGGTCACTTGAAAGGCAGATTGGGGAATAGGAAATCAGCTTGTGCTGATGGAGTTATATTACCCAGAAATCTTAGGTTAATAGCTTGGGTGTACTCCTTGACTTGGCCCTGAGACTGGAGGCCCAGGTCTCGGTGGTGGCCAGGAGTATTTGCAGTATTACAACTAATGCACCAGATGTGCCAGTTCCTCAAGATGTCAGCTCTGGCTATGGTGACACATGCCTTGATTACCTCCCATTTGGACTACTGCAGTATACTCCACCAGGATCTGCCTTTGAAAACTGTTGAGAAATTTCAGTGAGTCCAAAATGCTGCAGCGAGAATGCTGACTGGGGCCAGTTACAGGGAACATATAAATCCCCTGTTCAAATAGCTTATCTGGTTACCAGTTCAGTTCCAGGTACAATTCAAAGTGCTGGTTGTGACCTATAAAGCCATATACAGCTTAGGTCCAGACTATCTGAAACATGTGATCTCCTTATATGAACCTACCAGAGTCTTAAGATCCTTAGGGGAAGGTTTTCCTCTTGGGCCCACATCAGGGTTTTAGCCTTGGGGGTCTCTTCCTGGAACCCATTAGCCACCCCTTTTTAGATGCAGATGCAACCTTGTCCCATCATTGTCACAGGCTTGTCTGGTGAAGACAGAGAAGAGAGCCTTCTTGGTAATTGCTCCCAGGCTGTGGAATTCCCTTCTATAGGAGGCTAGGCTGGCCCCCTCTCTGCTCTCCTTTTGCTGGCAGGCAAAGACTTTTCTATTCAAACATGCATTTAATGGTTAATTCGTTGCAGGGTGTGATTTTTATAGGGTATGTGTGCTGTAATTTTTTAAACTGTATTGTTATGTTTTTAAATGATTTTACATTTTTATGAGGTCTGGAACCCATTCTGCCAAAATTATGCCCTTGATGTCAAAAAAAACAAACAAACCATGAGCATGGCTTTGAATGTGGACTTTCTTTGATCTGCTTTTTTCATTCTTGGTGATGATGGTGTTTTCCAGTGCGTTGACTGTTGTTTTGTCTCAGGATCATCCTGGAAGATCTAGGTTTCATCACAAGTAATGATTTTTTTGGAAAAGGTTTGGGTCTGCCTCAAGTTGTTACAGAATGTCACATTGCTCAGCTTTTAAACTTAGCATTTTTCCAGCACACAGCAGAAAACACAGCAGCTTTAAACAACGACTGACAATTAACTGAAGGGATGAGAGTGCTGATGGTTGTCATGCAGGTTCAGACATGTTCAAGGTCACCATTCAAGCGTTCACAACCAGTTCTCCTGATTTGTCTGAAAGGTAGAAACATAGTCTTGTTATTTAACAGACAAAACTTGTAAACTCTCCTAAGTGTTTTAATAGGGTAGCTTGTTTAATTGTGCGTTAACTTCATTATTATAATATTTTTTTTTAGCTTATCTTATTTTAGCCTTTTGTAATTTGGGTCCCATGTCAGGAGAAAGGTGGCATATAAAATAAATAAATATTTGCCTGCATTATTCTTGTGCTGGTAACCTCAAGGTTGGACTTCTGCAATGCGCTGTACATTGGGCTACCTCTGTATCAAGTTCGGAAACTGCGATTAGTTCAAAATATGGCAGCCAGATTGGTTACAGGTACATCCACAATTGACCATATTACACCAATATTAAAATCACTCCATTTGCTACCAATTAGTTTCTGGGCAAAGTACAAAGTGTTGGTTATTACCTTTAAAGCCCTACATGGTTTGGGTCCAGGTTACCTTCAGGATCGCCGCCTCCTGTACAATCCACCCTGTACACTCAGGTCTTCTGGGGGACATTTACTTCAGCCAGCCAGGACTAGACTGGCAACTGTCACCCAGAGGACACTTTCATTGGCCGCCTCCAGACTGTGGAATGGCCTGCCGGAAGAGATTTGACAACTAAACACGGTACTGGAATTTAAAACAGTACTAAAGATCTATCACTTCCAGCAGGCCTGCCCAGTTGATTTTAATCTATGAATTTTAAATGGATATCTTTATGGATGGTTTTAATGTAATGTTTGTTTTAATTCTATGTGTTTTTTACCTGCGTGTTTTAATGATTTATGTTATATATTGTATTTTAATTCATATTGTACCCTGCCACAAGCCTTGGGGAGAGGTGGGTAAGAAATAAATTTTAACATCATCCTCATCCTTATCCTTGTAATAGTCCCGTAAAGTGGGCCAGTGTTATCCTGTATGGCATACTGAGGTCTGAGCATGACTGTAGCCTGGCAAAAGATGTATATATGCCAGGGTTTTAACTGGAGCAGGCATGTGTTTTGTATGCTATGCTTCCTATATGTGCTCTGCTATTGAACTTTATGTCCTTCCTAGAAAATTCAGAAATTGTCACAGTTTGGAGGAGGTGTCAAATCAGGCAAAAGAGCAACCCTCTCCCTACTCAGTCAGGCCACAGAGGCTTGCATTTGGATTGATGTGCTTATGAAAAGTGCAGCTGAAGGATGGTGACAAAAAGATCTGTTTTGATCAGATATTTGCTTTTCCTGGACATGTACTGTTCGGAACTGTTCCCACAAGTCCACTTGTCAGTGTAAAATGTTGTACCAGAGATGGCCCTAAGGGAGTGCTATGCCAGTTAAGAAGGTACATCCCTTCTGAGATCACTTTTCCTCCCTCTATTTCTGCAAAATGCCCTATAGTTTCAAATAGTTGGTGCTTCATTCCCCCACCCATTAATTCTCCCTATTGGAAATGTAATGGCTATGGAACTAAGCTGCACACCCTTGTATGCTAAAGACCATCTGCCAGCCTGCTGTTCCTCTGTGCTCTGTTGCATTTTTCTCCCAGCTCAAGCTTCTTTTGCTCAGCTCTGCTTCTTCTATGGAAAATAATCAAGCCATGGCTGATTTCTCTTCCATGAGTCAAAGTGCAGCCACTTTCTACAGGGTATATGGTTATATCTAACAATTTCTTGCCTGTGGTACAATAATATATCATAATATAATGCAATAATACAATTTAATAATAATAATTTATGATAAATACTACTTGGCATTTATAGGGTCCCTTTTTGATGTATTCATTTTACATGTGCAAGTCTTACAATAGAGAGCCAGAATGGTATTGTAGTTTGATTTTTGGGCTAACACACTTGGAAACCAGGATTCAAACCCCGCTTAGCCATGGAAACCCAACTGGGTAACCTTGAACAAGTCACACTCTCTCAGCCTCAGAGAGAGGCAAGGGCAAACTCCCCCTGAACATATTCTCCCAGACAAAAACTATGATAGGTTTGCTGTAGGATTGCCATAAGTCTGAAATGATTTGAAGGCACACAACCACAACAATAATTCTTACAGCCCTTGTAACAGCCCTGTAAAGTGGACCAGATTTATCTTGTATGATATATAGAGGTCTGTAGCTTGCCAAAAGGTGGCCAGTGAAATTTTGGCTGAGGAGAGCATTTTGGGGCTTGTGCATTGTGGTAATTAATGACATTGTTCCCCCACATATCATGTACATAGCATTATTTAGAGGTTTGACATCCAGGTGCGAATCAGATCCAGATTTGCTTAGTTTCATCAAAGTTGCCCCATCCTGTATCTTCCAGGAGTCACAGCCAGCTCTCGTGCTTCAATAAAATTACCAGCTTGGTAGATGAAGGGAATGCTATGGATATCACATACCTTGATTTCAGTAAGGCCTTTGACAAGATTTCCCATGACATTCTTGCAAAAAAGCTTGTATAATGTGGGCTAGACAAGTTAACTGTTCAATGGATTTGTAGTTGGCTGACTGGCTGAACCCAAACGATGCTCAGCAGTAGCTCCTCTTCATCTTGGAAAGATGTGACCAGTGGGGTGCCACAGGGTTCTGTCCTGGGCCTAGTGCTATTCAACATCTTTATCAATTACTTGGATGACAGAATTAGGGCCGTGGTTATCAAATTTGCAGATGACACCAAATTAGGAGGAGTAGCTAATATCCTAGAGGACAGGATCAAAATTCAAAATGACCTGAATACACTAGAAAGCTGGGCCAAAGCTAACAAAATGAAATTTAATATGGAGAAATGTAAGGTACTGCACTTAAGGCGGAAAAATGAAATGCATAGATATAGGATGGGGGAGACCTGGCTGAAAGAGACTACGTGCGAAAGGGATCTAGGAGTCCTAGTAGACCACAAGTTGAACATGAGTCAACAGTGTGATGCAGCAGCTAATTGTGATTTTGGGCTGCATCAATAGAAGTATAGTGTCTAGATCAAGGGAAGTCATAGTGCTGCTCTATTCTGCCTTGGTCAGACCTCACTAGAATACTGTGTCCAATTCTGGGCACCACAATTCAAAAAGGATATTGACAAATTGGAGCGTGTCCAGAGAAGGGCGACTACAGTGGTGAAAGGCCTGGAAATCATGCCTTATGAGGAAAGATCTAGGGAGCTGTGTATGTTTAGCCTGGAAAAAAGACTTTTAAGAGGCGATATGATAGTCCTTTTCAAGTATTTGAAGGGGTGTCACATTGAAGATGGAGCAAGCATGTTTTCTGCTGCTCCAGAGACTAGAACACAGAGCAATGGGTGCAAGCTCCAGGAACAGAGATTCCACCTCAACATTAGGAGGAACTTTTTGACAGTAAGAGCTGTTCGGCAGTGGAACACACTCCCTCGGAGTGTGGTGGGGTCTCCTTTCTTGGAGGTCTTTAAACAGAGGCTGGATGGCCATCTGTCAGGGATGCTTTGATCGTGATTTCCTGCATGGCGGGAGGTTGGACTGGATGGCCCTCGTGGTCTCTTCCAAATCTACAATTGTATGATTCTAATATTGAATGGGATTAGAACTGAATGGAAGGGCATATACTTCGCATGCACGTCCCTGACATCTCTAGTTGAGAGGATCATATACAGTTGCCCCTCCACATTTGCGAACTCAGTATTCGCGGTTTTGAATATTCGCGGTTTTGGGAGGGCCCCCCCCGGCCTCCCAAAAACGCGACACGGGGCCTCCGGAGGCTCTGTGAAGGCGCTGGGTGGGAGGGGGGAGGGCCGGGGAGGCATCCACGGGGCCTCGGGAGGGTCTCCTGAGGCCCCGTGAAGGCCTTGGAAGGGAGTGGGGAGTCCGGAGAAAGCGACTATGGGGCCTCCGGAGGCCCCATGGTCGCTTTGGCGGGGGAGGGGGAGGGCAATCATTATTCGCGGATTTTTCACATTTGCGGGGGTCTGGGGAAAACCTAACCCCCGCGAATGTGAAAGGACAACTGTAGGATGTATAGGAACAATGTCAGTGTTTCTAAAATTCCCAGGAATTACTGCTAGTCAGAGCTTTGAAAGTTACCTTTTTTGGACTCCAACTTTCAAAAGGCTTCATTCAAGTACTTGGACTTGTATTCCACAAAGTAACCTTTTCAGGCTCTGGAATTTGAGGCTGTATAAACAGGTAGTCTGTTAATATAAGACAGATTATTCTGGTCCTTGATGGTACAGCTTTTGTATTCATCCAAAAGGACACACATGGGCTTAGATCAGATATTGAGGAGACTGAAAGTAATTTTATGCTCAAGGAGTCATATATAACACTGCGTTGTTAGTGAATTGTGATGCTGTGGAACCTAACGTACATACACATCTGCATGCACAGTGCATATCAGTGCACAGCCATTCATAGTGCACAGCCCTGTGCAGTGAACAGCCATGCACAATGACACTACATGTGTAACTTCTACAAACTTGAACTTAATACAGTGGTTCAACATTGGACAGAAGTGTGCAACCACTGCCATGGAGGAACCTACGTACATACAAGATACTAACAAGATTCTTGCCATGGTAGCTTGGTATCAATTTAAAGCAGATTTTATTTTTTAACAATAAGAGTATCATAATAATAAAATTAAAACCAAACATTTATGGAATAATCAACATAGGTAGTGAATGTGAATTGTTATGTAGATCTATTTTTGGTTTTGTATATGTCCCAAAATGAAGTTGGAAAACAGAAAAGTGGAAGAAATGGGAGAGGGAAAATTAAGCTGTTGCTCTACTGGATGAGTTGCTCCAGGTTGTCATCATCTTGTGGAGATAGTGCTTTGAAATAAGGTTTCTTTCAAGAAGCCCTTCTGTTCTGATAGAGGACGGAGCTGGTGTGGGCGGCTGTTGACGTATTTGATGAGAACTGACCAGTCCTTATAAAATGTGTTGTCCTTCATATGCCCATTCTGTGCTTTTATGTTGGATGAAACTTTTTCTAGAAGCCAGGTATTCCAGATCCTCAACCACCAGTTTTCAATTTTTAGATCTCTTGTTTTCCAGCATATCGGCCACCTCTGTCCTAGCAGCTGCAACAAGGAAAGCTATCAACTTTCTATGTTTCAATTGACTATTGTTCTTAATACAAATAGCTAACAGTAATAAAGTTGGACAAAAGTATACGTGTGCATATATGAACCTTGGTCTACACATCCCCTCCAACACAAGTTATAGTTTTAGTAATGTGAGATAATTGTGTAGGTGTTGAATACCACTTATGCACTGATTTCAGAAACCCTTCTTTAGTGACTGCTGAATGAGATGTGTAGTGGGGCGAGATCCAGATTTTGGACCATACGGGTTCAGGAATTTTAGTACCTAAGTCTGACTGCCACAACTCGTGGTCATACTGACCATTCCCATATGTATGTTCAATTAGATGTTTATAGATGGTGGCTGCTCCCCCTTTCTTTGGGAGGGTATCCTTCACACAAAGAGAGTTGTAAAAAGTTGGTGATCTAGGGGTTTTGTTTTCAGAGACTAATTGCAAGATGAAGGAGGCAATTTGATGTGCTTGAAACCAGGTGAGTGCATGATGTTGTAGTTGGGTAACTAGGCCACCTATATGTTTAGGCTTTCCTTGAGAGAAGAGGTCTTGAATACGTTAATGTCTGCAACCCTTCTATTGATTGGATTTATTATCCATTTGGAATTGGGGATGAAGAAAGAAGGGTCTTATATGGGAGGTTTCAGGGGCCAATACTTGTGTCCATTTTTTCCAAATAAGTAATGAATGATATGGGAATCAGTTAAATATTTCTTTGAGATTTTTTTTTCAATGTGATGGAGTGTATGGACTTATATTCTGGCAAGGAGATATCAAGCGATTTCACCGACCTAGTGGAGTATTTTCTTTAATTACTGTATTTGACAAATCTGGATCAATTGGAAGGTGTGAAAATAGAGTGAGAGATCTGGTATCACTAATCCTCCTTGGAGTCAATGGATCATGTGAATCTGGGTCTTTTGCTCATAAAAATAAAGTTAGAGATCATGTTTTGCCACAGCTTAAATTTAGATGGGGAGAGAGCTAAGGGAATTGTTTGAAATAAGAAAAATAGTTGGGGGGGGGTCAAGAACATCTTGACTGGAGCAGTTTTCCCTAGTAGCAAGAACTTTAAAGAGGGCCACGATATTATTTTGTGTTTCGTCCAGGCAATGTGGGGATGGATGGTGGTGTTCGTTCTCTGGTGCAGGCTGGTAAAGAACTTCCATTTTCTTAAGGTGGATTTCCAGCCCAAACAGCTCTGCAGCTGTTGCGAAGCAGGATGTTAGGCGCTGCAGAGCTGCTTCTGTGTGGGCAACAAGGGCAGCACCATCAGCAAAGAGCAGCTCACGGACTAGATAGTTTAGAGTCTTAGTGCGAGCCCTCAGATGGCTTAAGTTAAAGAAGCTACCATCAAGTATGGTAACGTATATAGATGCCGTCTTCTTCAAGCTCTGCCGTAGCCCTTTGCAGCATCATGCTGAAGAAGATTGTACATAAAGTTGGCGCAAGAACACAACCTTGCTTCACTCCACTTAGTTATCAGAAAGGGCTCTGAAAGAGCATCGCCATATCTGACTTGACCGTGCTGGCCCTCGTGTAGCAAGATATCTGTGCTTAAGTCCATTCAGCAGTTCACCTACCTGGGAAGCGCCATCTCCTCAGATACCAAGATTGACAAAGAGATCGATCACAGATTAGCAATGGCATATACCGCATTTGGAAGACTTCACAAAAGAGTCTGGAGTAATAAACACCTGAGGCGAAGCACAAAAATCAGTGTGTATAGCGCCATTGTACTGTCTGTTCTCCTTTATGGGTCTGAAACATGGGTCATCTGTTGCCAACACTTACGACTCCTCGAACGCTTTCATCAGCGCTGTATATGCACAATCCTAAATATACACTGGACTGACTATGTGATGAATGTTGCTGTCCTTGAGCAAGCAGGGATCACCAGAATTGAGGCCATGATATTGAGAACACAGCTGCGCTGGGCAGGGCATGTTTCTAGGATGGAGGACCATCGCCTCCCCAAAATAGTACTCTACAGTGAACTCGCCGTGGGTCAGCGTAAGAGGGGTGCTCCAAAAAAGCGATAAAAGGACTCCCTGAAACAACATCTCAGGGTTGGCCAAATTGATCACCAACAATCCGCCCTGGCCTCACATCTGGACACTATGCACAATGCTGCAGCCTTATTTGAGAACTCACGCCGAACAAGTCTTGAAGAGAAACAACAACGCAGAAAGAATCACAACCCGGAAACATCACCCAAGGAGACCTTCTGTTGTGCTTTCTGTAACTGGACTTGTTTATCTTGGATTGGCCTTTTTAGTCATCAGCGCGCTTGCAGAAAGCGCGGGATGAGTCCTTCCTGAATCTTCGCTTGCGAAGAAAAGCCAGAGAGAGAGAGAGTCATCCAGGCAGTTACCGGTTTATCGTTGCATGGAACAAGTTGGTGTGGGTCTTTTGTGAGTATTACGCCTAGGTAAGAGAATCCAGAAGGCTGCAATTGCAAGTTTTTGATAGACTGTAGATGTTTCTGCTCTGAGTATGATATATTCTGGCACATTAACTTGAATTTTTGGAAATTAATTTTTAGACCTGAGTTGTTACCAAAATGTTCTATTAATTGCTTCAACTCTGGGAAATCTGATTCTGAACCCTTAAGAAAAATTAATTTGTCATCGACATATAGTGCAATTTTGTGGTGGTATCCGTTAAGATGAAGGCAAGATATTTTTGGGTTGGGCCTGATCAAGTTGGCTAGTGGTTCACTTGAAAGGGCAAATAAGAGAGGCAATATTGGATATCCTTGTTTAGTGTTTCTGAAAAGTTTGAAGGGTATTGCATCCATTCCATTTACCAGGATTATGACTTCTTTCTTTTTTAGTTTATTATTGATTACATTAAAAGGAAAAATGTTTTTTTAATGGTTTACAGTGTTTTTAGATATCAATTTCGTTTTCTTAAAATCACACATCACATCATACATCGATTTGCATTTTTTACATCTTATTTTTATTGTAATTTCTATTTTACTTGACTTCCTATGTTCCACCAACTTTCTAGGATAGCCCCATTTCTTTTAATTTAACTTCATTTCATATCAGTTTTCTCTCTCTAAGTTAGTTTAGAGAAAGGACTGTGGCTTCTGATTGTGTATTAATGTGTTGAAGTGCCATGAAAAATTCTTATCCAAAGTCCATTTTTTTGAATATTCCAAAAAGGTAACTCCACTCCATGTAGCAAACACTTTGAGTGTGTCTGGAGACGAAAGAGCCATTGGGGTTTTTGACAGGGTTGAGTGGTGAATAATATTGACAACTCTGTGAATGGAATTAGCCATTCTGCAGCTTGGCATGAAGCCAACTTGGTCCAGGTTTACATAATGTACAATGAATTTCTTTATTCCATAGAACCATAGAATCATCAGTTGACTAAAATAGAGGTGAAGAGTTTTACATCATGATTGATGAGTGCTGTTGGGGAAAAAGATTTGGTTTCTGGATTTCCTTCTACAGTTTTGGGTATAGGGATGAGGCGTGTTGTGGACCACGCTGCTGGGGGTGTTCCTGAATTTAACACCTCATTATACAGTTGTCCCTTCATATTCACTGGGGTTTGGTTCCAGGACCCCCCGTGGATACCAAAATCCATGAATACTCAAGTCCCATTATATGCAATGGCATAGCAAAATGGTGTCCCTTATATAAGATGGCAAAATCAAGGTTTGCTTATTGGATTATTATTTTTTAAAGAATATTCTCAAGCCGTGAATATTTAAATCGGTGGGTACCAAATCCGTGGATACGGAGGGAAAACTGTATAGATCAAATAAATGAGAAGCTAGTTCTGATTGGAGCAATTTGTAAAACTCTCCAGAAAATCTATCAGGATGAGCATATTTGCCTGTTTTCATTCTGTCTATGGCCCATTTTATTTCATCTACTGTAATCGTATTGGTTTATTTAGAAGAGAGCAGTATGACTCATTCATTTTTTTCCAAGTTTTACTTTTTAAATATATTTATTTATTGAATTTCTTTAATACATAACACAACATCCAACAAGAAGAATGAAAAAAATAGAAAAGGAGTAAAAGAACTAGACAAAGTTTACAAACATATCAGTCAGTCAATAAACACACGCTTACAAATACATTACGAAGTCCCTTCCCACCTGCCCCCATTAAAATCGACTTCCCTCTTCTCTTATTTATACAATCCTCTCTAACTCACCTAATTTCAGAACATAAACTATAAGTCTTTAGTCTGTTTTTTTTCTTTTTGTTGTTATCTTTAATTCCACACTACTTTCTATAAAATAATATACAACAGTTGTTTCATCACATTAATTTTTTTTATGTTTAGGGATTTTATGAACTCTTCCATATTGATAGCAGTTGGGGTTTCAGAAAGGAATAATTTACAGTAGAAATCTTGCTTTTGCCATTTTATATAAGGGACACCATTTTACTCACACATTGTATATAATGGGACTTGAGCATTCAATGGATTTTGGTATCCATGGGGAGTCCTGGAAGCAAACCCCAGCAGATACCAAGGACCCACTGTATATTCATAGTAGTGTGACTTAGTGTATTGAGGAGAAATTTGAATTTTCCTGTCATCTAGGACTTTTAGTCCAATTCTTTCTTGAGCGAAGTTGAGCGAAGGTTTGCAATGAATTTGCAAACCTCTTATGAATTTGAGTCAAATGGGTTATATCATGTATCAGTGTCTGTCTCTCTACATCTCTGAGATTTTTTTCCCCCTTCTAGCTCCTTCTTGGGATGAAGAGACCTCAAGGGACTGCTTTTAGTGTGTCCCATGGAAAGGTCTCAGATACATCAGGGTTTTGTTCTCTAGGCAGAAATGCTTTATATTGTCTTGTAACCTTTTGTGTGAAAATTGTGTCCATTAGCAGATTGGGATGGAATCTTCATGTGGGTGTCTTGGGGATCTTAGACCCAAATTGCCAGGTTTGGGTGGTTGAAGTGTAGAATATATGGTAGGATCAATATTTACTTCCTGTACACTTTTAAGGAGTGGTCTTGTGACGAAGAAGTAGTCAATTCTAGAGCAGGAGCGGTGAGAAGTAGATAGACGGTATAGTGTCTACTTGTGGGGTGCATGACACGCCAGGGATCTATCAGATTGGCATTAATTATCGTCAGGGACAGTGAAGAGCATTTTAGTTTTCCTTTGCTTGGACAGTAAGATTTATCTAATTTTGGATTCATAATTTCATTGGCATTTCTACTGATTATGATTTCTCCTACTGCTGCTGCTTTTATGGTTTGTAAGAAAGGGTGCATGAATTTATCTTGATCATTATTTGTGAAGTAATGTTCCTAATGTGAAGGGTGTCCCTGGAGAATTTTTTTTTTAAAAAAAAAAGCCCTAAAAGGGCATGTGAAGTCTAATAGGACTACTACTTCTCCAGATTTCTTTGAGTCTCCTGTCATATATTGTGTTTTAAACAATGAGGCAGGGAAAATGGGGTTTGAGCCCTTTCTATGTGTTTCTTGTAAGAATACAATAGAAGGTTTTAGCTGTTTCAGATATTTAGCAATGTGTGTGCTAAATTCTTGACATTCAGGGAGATTATTTTTATTCTGTTCAGGTATTAAAATGTACTTACTGTTTGGGAGTTGTAAAAGGTACTTCAGTGAGAGGGTCTGAGGTTTTGAGTCTCAAGTGCTATGAAGAAAGAATGGTAAAGTAGAGGTTTGATTTTATCAGGGGAAAGAAAGAAGAGAGGGGAAAGTAATAGAAAAAGGAGAGAGAGAGAGAGAGAGAAGAGTGGGAGGAAATTGTGGACAGAAGCATAGCAGGGTTTCCTGCTACTCCCCTGTAATGCTAATTGCATCCCTGTCATGTTGAAATGCTAATTACAGGTATCTGCAGTAGTTGCTGTTCAATTCCTTAGGGTCTTGGGACTGTCAATTTCCCCATAAGTCCTTGGGCACCAGTTCACTCCAGTAACTGAGGAAGTAGACTAAGTCTACGAAAGCTCATGCTACAGTTTTCTCTCTCAGTCTCAAAGGTGCTACAAGAGCGGATATCTTGCCTTGGTTCCCCTCATCCTGTTTTCCTTGTATGTCATATCTTTTGAGGAAAGAGGAAAGAGTTTGTCATATAACTCTGTGTAAGCTACTCTAGGAGCTTTTTTTTGCCCACCAAAAAGCAAAATAAAAAAGGCTTTAAATAAAGTAAAAACATACGACATGCCTGGATATGCCCTATATCTCAGGGTAGTTTGGGGATGGGAGACAACTGGTCTTTGTTGGCTGTGATGTATAATTTTTTTTTGTACTTAATCCTACTGGGATTTTTGGTTTCATCTATTTTCCTGCACTTTGCACCCAACCCCAGTTTATAAATTTGTTCCAGTGCTGCTTCACATGCATAGTTTATTTTTAGACTAAAAGGCATCAGGCAGATTTGTACTAATAGTCTGCAATAGCATGCTTTTTGATGCTCCAACACTTTGAAGGAAGACAATATTGTCTTATGGTGCCTGTACAAAGCCAAAATTAATGTAATTAAATCATTGCAAGAGCCTCTGCAACTTTGTGTTTGAGTTGCATTCTGCATGTATAGGTGTGTGTGTGAAGAGTGTGTGAGTTTAACGTACACCACAAAGCAACACATCACATTTTGGATCACAGGTGTTCTGAAACAAATTGAACTTGTTCTTGTTTTCCCTTTATTTATTGCTACCAAATACATGAAAAATGATAATGGCTTCATCAGGCTTTGTGGCCTGGCTTTGGCGTGGCATTCTACAAACTTTGCTCAGACTCTCAATGTTTGTGTCAGGGCTTTTTTTCTTCTCTTAAGTTTTTTTTTTTTTAATTTGTTCCAATTGGTTAGTCTGGATTTCTTCATTCGTGGCAAAAAGAGATGCTTCTCCCTTTTACTCCTTTTGTTCTTTTTTTTTTAATCATCAAGAGGCTCTGGCTCACTCTGGAATGCTTAGGGACAATTGGAATAGGAGCCAGACCAATATGTTGTCTAGACATATCTCCTCATGCAATTCGCAGATAATACCTTTTGTCCCAAGGAGATCCAAACAAGATTTGCAATATTCGGAAGGAGGAGGGCCAAAAACGGCATATACTGTGCTGGAAGAGCCTTCGCAGATTTTAGTGAAGTTTTTTAAAATAATGTGTGGATATGCGCATTATTGCTTGTCTGAACATCCAGTTTGGAACGCTGCACATTCTCGGCGAAGGTGGAAGTCAACAGCGGATTGGTCAGTGGTGTGGGCAAGGGGAGGGCTTTCCGGCAAGGAAGGGGCTGGAAGTGTCATTTTTGCGTTATTGAGTATGCACTTTTTTGCTGCTCTGAGGCAACCAAAGAGCTTTTTGTATGCAGAAGATTACACTTGTGCATCTTTGTACATCTTTGATGTACAAGTTAAAAAAATATACTGTGCAGCGGTTATAACCCATGTGGAGAATAATAATGCGCTGTACTTTCAGCCACCCTCTTGATTCACAGGCATGGCTCCATGTGCACTTCAAACACAGATAGCTTTCCATACATTTGATTTTGCCAAAAAAACCCAAAAAACAAAAAACAAAAAAACCCTACAACAACAGTGGAGACAAATTAGCGTTGCTGCGAATTTGCACAAATGTGCATCAGTCTGCATTATTTCTTCTCATCTAGACAAGTCCTAGAACTCCCTGTATCATTTACCATTGGCATGTTGATGGGAACTGTGGGCCAAAACATCTGGGGGACATCACATTAGTTGTCCCTGCTCTAGACCAGTGCTCCTCCCTCTTTAACTGTCCAGAAGATTTGGACTTAACCTCCTAGAACCTTTTACTATTGGTCATGCCATCTGGGTCCTGGGAGTTGAAGTCCAAAACATCTGAAGGATCAGAAGTTGAGAAACACTGCATAGGTGATGAATATGAACTTTGTCAAGCCCCAAATAATCTCAGTGGGAACTGGATTGGCAGCAGTGGAATTATACTGGATTATCCTATGGGGTACATTATTAGGATTGAATCAAAATGATTGTGTTATGGTGATCACTCCAAAACAGTTCCAAATGTGAAAATATTGCCAAAAGCAAAGTTCCTGGTTTGGGGATCTGGCTGATAGCATGAAAACTGTAGCTATTGTTACTGTTTATGTATTTATTTATATCCCGCCTTTCTCCGTATGATGGGACCCAAGGCGGCTCACATTTTAAAAACAACAATAGCTAAAAACAGTACAATAAATAAGAATTAAAAGAGATTAAACTACTATATAATTAAAATTCCACATATGTGATAAAACATTTTTAAAACTCCATAAAAATTAAAATAGGAGCACCAGCAGTCCAGTCTTCATTTGTCAGCAAAGGCCTGGTGGCATAATAATGTTTTTGCCTACCGCCTGAAGGAGAGTAAAGATGGTTCCATTCTAACCTCTCTAGGGAGGGAGTTCCAAAGTCTGGGAGCAGCCGCCAAAAAGGCCTTCTCCGTAGTTCCCATCAAACGAGTCTGAGAAGATGATGGAATCATAGAATCATAGAATTGTAGAGTTGGAAGAGACCACAAGGGCTATCCAGTCCAACCCCCTGCCATGCAGGAAATCACGATCAAAGCATCCCTGACAGATGGCCATCCAGCCTCTGTTTAAAGACCTCCAAGGAAGGAGACCCCACCACACTCCGAGGGAGTGTGTTCCACTGCCGAACAGCTCTGACTGTCAGAAAGTTCCTCCTAATGTTGAGGTGGAATCTCTGTTCCTGGAGCTTGCATCCATTGCTCCGTGTTCTAGTCTCTGGAGCAGCAGAAAACAAGCTTGCTCCATCCTCAATGTGACACCCCTTCAAATACTTAGAATCATAGAATCATAGAATTGCAGAGTTGGAAGAGACCATGAGGGCCATCCAGTCCAACCCCCTGCCATGCAGGAAATCACGATCAAAGCATCCCCGACAGATGGCCATCCAGCCTCTGTTTAAAGACCTCCAAGGAAGGAGACCCCACCACGCTCCGAGGGAGTGCGTTCCACTGCCGAACAGCTCTTACTGTCAAAAAGTTCCTCCTAATGTTGAGGTGGAATCTCTGTTCCTGGAGCTTGCATCCATTGCTCCGTGTTCCGATCTCTGGAGCAGCAGAAAACAAACTTGCTCCATCCTCAACGTGACACCCCTTCAAATACTTAAACAGGGCTATCATATCGCCTCTTAACCGTTTTTTTCCAGGCTAAACATACCAAGCTCCCTAAGTCTCTCCTCATAAGGCATCGTTTCCAGACCTTTCACCATTTTAGTCACCCTCCTCTGGACACGCTCCAATTTGCCAATATCCTTTTTGAATTGTGGTACCCAGAACTGGACACAGTATTCTAGGTGAGGCCTGACCAAGGCAGAATAGAGAAGGGCCTCTGCAGATGATCTTAATGTTCTGCTGGGTTCATGCGGGGAGATACGGTTCTTCAAGTAATCTGGACCCAAGCTGTTTGTCTCAAACTTGTCTTAGACATTGAGAAGTTTTTTTAAAAACCCAACTATTGAATTCTGTCATACCTACTCATGGTGTAGAATCTTAGAAGAGTAAAGCTTCAGTCTTATCCACACTAGAAATCCTAGAATTGCATTGGCTTTTTTGGTGGCCACATCATACTGTTGACTCATTTAGTTTGTGTATTAAGACCCCCTAGATCTTTTCCACATGTATTTGTGATGAACCTCGTCAGACTTCAGTCACTTGGACAACAGGCATTAGTTCAAATGCTTTATTGGAAAAAACATCAAAGTGAACAGCAGCACTTCATTGACAGATATAACAAGTTTGGGCCAGAGCCCCAGCTATAGTATCATGCAAAGGTTTTGATCTAGTCCCCCTTTCACACCTTTCTCCTCCCTTCCACCTGCAGTAATTGGGTCTAGGTGCACCGTCTCTAACTCCCTTTTTCTTCCCAGGTCAAAGCCACCTTGAGTGTTCAAAGCAGCAAGCTAAACATATTCCAGGGCCAGCCAAACCTCTCCCATCAGGCATCTCACTCATGTCAAGTCTCTGGCTGATACAAGCAGACCTAACTATGGCTAACTAAAAGCCAGAGACCTGACAGTATTATTATCAAAGCAGGTGTCACCCACCATATATTTATGAATTGCATTTTTTCCTGCGTAAATGTCGTACCTTACATTTCTCCATATTGAAATTCATTGAAATTCATTTTGTTTGTTTTGGTCTAGCTCTCCAGCCTGTTAAGGTCATTTTGAATCTTGATACAAATGTATAAGTTTGTTGTTGTTGTTTGTTTGTTTGTCTTCAAGTCATTTCCAACTTATGGCAACCCAAATGTGAACCTATAATTGCATTTTCTTGGCAAGATTTGTTCAGAGGAGGTTTGCCTTTGCCTTCCTCTGAGGCTGAGAGACAGTGACCTGTCCAAGGTCACCCAGTGGGTTTTTTTCCTTCCCTGATATTATTTAAATTTTTCAAATATAATTCTTGTTATACAAAATATTTATGAAAAGAAAGAGTGGTAAGCCGGCTTAGTGTCTGTAAGTACTTGCAAGCAGTGGGATGAGCTGATGTCAAATGTCTCTGGTCCCCCCTCATCCATTTTGCGTGCCAATGACTGTCATATCCATGATGTTGATTGGGTTCTCAGACCCTTGTGGGCTATCCCTTCATTCTCCCCTACTATAGGAAGAGAAAAACTCGATCAGAGCTTATCTCCAGACCATTAATTGAACTACTGCCAAACTTGCCTTCACAGAGTCCTTTGAAAATGTCATCAGCCATTTTCCACCCCTGGAAGTCCTCAAGGTCATCCAGTGGGCTTCCATGGCCAAGTGGGAATTCAAACCCTGGTCTCCAGAGTTGTAGTCTAACACTCAAATCACTACACCGTTCTGGCTCTCCTCCTAATTTGGTGTCATCTGCAAATTTGATAAGCATGCCCACTGTTCCATCATCCAAGTAATTTATAATGATGTTGAACAACTACTAGTGACTTCTCTCCAGGATGCAAAGGAACCAAATCCATCTTTGGATTGGTTGGTCAACCAGTTACAAATCCACTTAACAATAGCACTGTCTAGCCCACATTTTGCCTGAAAGAATATCATGGGGAACCCTGTGAAATCAAGATATTATACATCTACAGCATCCCCCTAGTCTACCAAGCTTGTAATTATAGCAGAAAGAGAGAAAGAGAAGATTAGTTCAACAACAGACCCTACATGAGATTTTTGTCCCCTGGCCTCAATGGGAACAGCCATGTTACTTGTCCTTATTAGGGTGCTTGCATGCCTCAGGTAAATGGTTATCTATACTCCCCAACAGGGGTTCACAGTTTATAAACTCCACATGCACTCCTACCCAACCATTCTCTGAAGATGCCAGCCACAGATGCAGGCGAAACGTCAGAAGTAAACTCTTCCAGAACACGGCCTCACAGCCTGGAGAAAAAAACCAAGGAAAATCTATGAAAGCCTTCGACTTCACAAATGGTTATCTGTTTGTAAGTCTTGAAATAGCTGGTCTGGCTTGCAAAATAATCTCTCTAACACCAAGGACTTTCCTTTCTTTATCTGCCTTGATGGTTGTCACCATGTTGAATGATGAACTATTAGCAAGAAATATATCATCTCTTTTAATCGGCTTCCTCTGCCTAGAGCTATCTGGCAGAGAATTCTAAACACTTCATGAAACTACAAATCCCAGGATTACATAGAATCTTCCCATGACAGTTAAAGTGCCATATAAGCAGTATAATTGTGTAGTGTGGGAGAGTCTCCAGTTCGTGAAATTATAAATTGCAGAACAAGAGAGGCTTGGCTGTTTATGGCCCCAGGTCTACACCAGAAGTGGCTGTGATGTACAGAGAACACATGCTCACATGCAATCAATAAATTGCTTTATTGCCATGGACTCATGTGTCAGGAACATTGGAAAAGCCGAAACTGAATTACAGACAAGCAAAACTGTAGATAAAACACCCAGTGTGAGAAATGCAGAAAAGGGAGGACACAACAGGCAAGGGGAGGGAAACAGGGGAAGAAGATGTCTGCACCTGGCCTCCGTGGCCTTGAGCTGGCGTTCCCATGCCTACCAGGCGGGCTGGCCTTATGCCAGGACATTCCGGGGCCTGAGAAGGAGCCAGGCCTGAACCAGCTATATGTCAGCAATTAAAACCATGTAAACTTTTTGCTAGCCCCTGACGATAAAACCTTGTAAGAACTGAGATGTATAAGGTGCTGTGGCAGCCAGTGGCAGTGGGCTCATTGCCCACTCTGGTCCAGATGCTGACACCAGGCCTGTTTGCCACTGCTTCTTAAATCCTGAGTGGTGATTCAGGAGACTCTAGACTTCAACCCTGAGGCCCAGCCATAGTTGCATCACACCTTTCACTCTGTATAGCGCACTGGGATTCATTCATTAAATTTAATTGATTACTGTAGAAGGCTGGGGTTTAAAGTTCATCTCGCATGGTTTAGAATGGATTGGACCACAGCAACATTCAGAAGTGAATTATTGATGTCTTGATTTTTCTGTTGGTTTCCATCCAAGTTCAAACCTTTAGAACTTATTTCATGAGCATTAATCCTTTCCTTCCTCTCCCTTCTGCCTCAGTCCCCAGCTGGCCACAGTGGGATAGGACATCACACATAAATCATTTCACTGCATTAAAGGTGCCTGCTCTCCCATTTCCCTTTTGCTGCTTTTCAGATACAACCTTTCAAGTGTATGCAGTGCCATGTAAATACAAGTTTTGGTTTTAAACTGTTTGCAAGGCTGCACTGAGTCTGCTAATATTTGCATAGCAACTAAACATGGGGAGGCCATATATTTTTGAAGAGCTGCTGGGGAAATTCATAGAATAGTTTTTTTAAAATACCATTTTGTTAGAATTCTGTATCTTTATGTTTTATCCTCCTTGCCACCTAAGTAGAACGTAGTTTTCTGGGGGAGTGTTTGCAGGGCAGTGCATTTTTAAACCATGAACTAGACACAGAATGAATAAAAAAAATGTGTGTTGCCTTATGAATTTGTGAGAAGGCTGGACCATCTAGCCCAGGTGTGGGAATTTTGCATCTCTTAAGGTGCAACACATAGCATTCTTCACCATTTGGTGTGTTAGCTATGGCTGCTGGGAGCTGTAGTTCAGCAGCATCTGGAAGGCTACAGATTCCACCCCAGTTTTGCCCAGTGGTCTATTCTGATAGGCAGTCACTTTTTAGAATGTCAACTATATGTCCTGCCCATCACTTCCTGCTTGATCCTTCTAATGGAGAAATTTGAAATTGTATCTGGGATCCTTCTTCAGATGTTCTCCCACTGAGCTCTAAGGTCTCCCCAACCATTCTCTATAGGAGATGCATCTATAAGCTGAGATGCTTTCCCCTGTTTGTATATGTTATTATATTTTTGTTGGTTGTAATGGAAATAATTGGCATTGTGATATTTTTAATTGTACATTAGAAGAGCCCTGCTGACTCAGCCTCTAAGGAGAGAGAAGAAGGTGAGCATGCATTTTGTGGGGCAGTGTTGATTGTTTGCTTGTGCTGTTTCCTAGCTTCTGTGCTTTTGTTTTTCGAATGTGTGCTCTCTTTGAGCACATGGTCTAAGCGGGTAGAGCTTCTGCTAAGTCACTGACTTGATCGAGGGTGGAGCTAGCAGCCACTTTCTTTATATAGCTGCTGCCTCAGTCTCTGAGGAGAGAGAAGGTGACCTAGGGTTCATCTAGATGAGGCAATATAATGTGGATTACTGCACATTAACACAAAATCGCAGCAGCGTCCATTTGTCTCCACAATTTTTTGGCAAGATCGCTGGTATGCAGAGTTATTCATGTTTGAAGTTCACATGGAGGCATGCCTGTGAATCAAGATGGTGGCAATGAGTGAATTACTCATGTTTTTATTCTCCACAAATTGTTGCCACTGCACATTTTTTCTTACTTTAAAACTAAGGTGTGCAAGTGCAGTCATCTGCTTTAAAAAAGCTGTTTGGTTGTCTTGCCACTGAAAAAAATGCACACAATTTCTACCGCAAAACTAAAAAATAGTGGTTCCGGCAACTTTGTTGCCGTCAAGCCCGCCCCCTGCACACATCCAACCAATCAGCTTTCAGCTTTCGAAATGTGCAGCAGTGTGAACCAGTTGTCCTAACGAGTGCTAATGCTCATCCCCACACATTATTTTTAAAAATACGGGGAAAGCTGCGAAGGCCTTTACTGCATAGTTTTTGGCTCCCTTCCTTCCAAAAATGGCAAATCACTGCGGGATCTCATTGGGACAAAAGGTATTCTCCTCACATTCTATGAGAAGTTTTTTTCATCTAGACAATACCCTAGTGGGTTTTTTTGGGGGGGGGTCAGCATTGCTTGCTTGCATGCACATTTTAGAGGCTTCTATGGTGTGTGTGTTTGTATGATTTGGGGCTTTGTGCTCTTCTGGAGCACATGGTCTAAGGGGTGGGGCTTCTCTTGAGTGATTGACTTGGTTGGGAGCAGAGCTAGCAGCCGCTACTTTCATATAGCTGCTGCCTCAACCTTTGGGGCTCAGAAAACCGGGGGATAAAAACAGGCATTTTTGCAGGCACTTCCTGGGGGACTTTAAGGAAGAAGCCTGGACAGCTACGCTGCTATGTATATAGGATGATGCATATGGTTAGTGACAGAGTTGTTACAGTGACCTGTAACGTACATTTTCCTTGGGTTTTTTCCGGGCTGTGAGGCCACCATGTTCTGGAATGGTTTCTTTCTGACATTTCGCCTGCATCTGTGGCTGGCATCTTCAGAGAATGGTTGGGTAGGAGAACCAACCAAGAAAATCCAAGAAATGCTACTCTCAAGCGAAGGACAAAAGATACCCTCTCACAGCTGCAGGAGTTTACTGCATACCATGCAGCTGTGAACAAGTTTACATAGGGACCACTAAACTCAGTGTGCAAACATGAATCAAGGAACATGAAAGACACTGCAGACTGGGCCAGCCGGAAAAATCAGCAGTAGCAGAACATGTTATAGACCAACCTGGACACAAAATGCTATTTAAAAACACAGAAATTCTGGACCAGGCCAACAACTATCATGTCAGAATGCACAGAGAAGCTATTGAAATCTACAAACACCTGGACAACTTCAACAGGAAAGAAGAAACCCTAAAAGTAAACAAAATCTGGCTCCCTGTTTTGAAGAACAATAGAATCAAAACCCAACACTTACAAAGGAATTCCACCCAGGGACAGGGGGAGTTCCAGCAGATAATGGTCCATTAACCAACCATTAGCCAAACAGACACTAACGAGCCTTGCATTTCTATACCCAGAAACTAACCATTCAATTACACAAATTTACATATTCTCCCCAACAGTGGTTCACAGCATATAAACTCCATATACACTCCTACCCAACCATTCTCTGAAGAGGCCAGCCACAGATGCAGGCAAAACGTCAGAAAGAAACTATTCCAGAACATGGCCTCATAGCCCGGAAAAACCCCAAGGAAAATGTATGGATGCCGGCCGTGAAAGCCTTCGACTACACATTGACCTGTAACATCTTTGCCATTTTGTTTTCTTGCCAGAGGATCTGCCATGCTATACCTGCAAAAAAGATAAGCTAGTAGCCTTGTTGGAAGAAAAAGGTCTTATTTTTTGAAAAAATTGAAAATTGTGGGGAAATTTTTAAAAAGCAATGCTAGCGCCCTTTTCAGACTTTAAGTCACTTTGTTATTACAAGAACATAAAATGCATTCTGTATAACTCGGTTTTGCATAAAAGTACCATGCTTGACAGTTTATTCAGAAAATAATTACAAGTTTAACGTACATTTTAAATGTGTTTGTTTGTTTGTTTGTTTGTTACAAACAGAGCTAGAGGGTACTGAACTGTAAGAAACACTTGAAGTGTAAAGGACCTCTTTGGTTTTGCCAGTTCAAGAGGTGCAGGAAAAAAAACTACAATGAAAACAGCAAAAACTACCAATATAAGTAAAGCAAGGAAAATTATTTTGACTTCTGTAGTCCCCCCTCCTTCCAGTGCCAAGAAGACATAACACTCTCATTCCCATAGAAAGAACTGAAAAAAGGGAACCAAGACCAGGAACTGTAAGAGATCCTGTATATAGTCTTAGTAAACCTGCTCCTAGTTTTTAGACTTGATGTAGGGGGAGTAAATATAGGAATACCTTGTCTTAAATATTTTAGTCATCATTCTAAAACATGTTTCATTCATTCATTCATTTTTAAAAATTTGTCTGGTAATAAAGAGTTTTGGAAAAACAGATTTTTCTTGAATTTGTCTATCTCCCCCTGCCCCCATGACCATCACATTTCTATACTTTTGTCCTTTTAACATGTTGAAATTGTTTTGTTTTATTGTAATTTTATATATTAACTAAAATGTTTATTGCTTCTCACCATGCCAACCAACCAAGATGATCAAAGGTCCGAAACGCAAGCCTTATGAGGAACAACTGAAGGAGCTGGATATGTTTAGCTTGGAGGAGAGAAGACTGAGAGGGAGACATGATACCTATCTTTAAATATCTGAAGGGATGTCATATAGCAAGTCTTCCAGAAACTAGAGCAGGAACCAATGGATTCAAAAGAGATTCTGTGAATCAGTTTACAAGCTCATCTAGGCCAACAGTCTTTTCAAACAGTGGCCAACCAGTGTCTCTAGGAAATGCACAAAGAGGGCATGAAAGCAAGTATATTCTCTTGCTCATGTTCCCCAGCAGTCATAAATGCAAAACATACTGAAAGGTGCATTTTAAACACCTTTCTTGGGTACATCTAGAAGAGACCATATAACACCAATCTTAAGATCACTCCACTGGCTGCCCATTAGCCTCCGGGTCCAGTACAAGGTGTTGCTTATCACCTTTAAAGCCCTAAAATGGCTTGAGTCCAACCTATCTTTGGAACCACCTCCTTCCATATAATTCTCCCCATACACTCAGGTCCTCTGGGAGGAATTTGTTACAACCTTTAAAAACTAGGCTCTCTTAGACCTCCCATAGGAGGTCTTAGACCTGCTCCCAGATTATGGAACCGCCTGCCGGATGAGATCTGTCATATTACCACCCTAAATAGCATTTAAAAAGCTCTTAAGAGAGATCTTTTCCAGTGGGCCTTCCCTGAATAGATATCCAGCCATCAGAAAGAAAAATCTAATTTAGCCCAATCCTGAAACAGCCACTGTTTATTGTTTATTCTTATTTTTAGTATTTATTAAGTATGTTTTAATTTTTTGATTATTTAATTGTATTTTAATGGGGGTGGGATGGAGGGTCTTAAATGTATATTTTTAAATGTTGTAAGCCATCCCAATTGCCTTTTGTAGAGGGTTGGGATATAAATAGATTTTATTATTATTATTATTATTATTATTATTACTTTGTAGCAATCTTCTCTTTGTTGTGAGGCAGGGGGAGCTAATTGAAATTCCCCATGTGAAACTAAGGAAAAATCAAAATACTTGATCCAGTTAATGTAATATGGTGTCCGTTTAGCTATCTAAAAATGAGACACCAGAGAAGAGGAAAAGAATCTAGTCTCTTTAATGAAATCATTCTGTTTCTTTCAAAATCAAACAACCAAACTCTTCAGTTGGAAGTTCTTATGAATGGGATTGCATCACTTTAAGGGCTGAAGATTGCTATAGGAAATCCTGTGTTATGGTTGCTTGCACAGTGCTGGTATAAGGATACACTTCTATTGCACTCATATATTTTGTTTCCTCCTGGAAGTTCAGGTGGCATGCATGATTCTCTCTCACCACAACAATGTGGATTGTGAGGTAGGCTAGGTTGCGAGTGAATAGGTGACACCCAGACCCATCCAGCTAGCTTTAAACTGAGTGGGGATTTCAATTTGGGTCTCTCCAGTCTTACGATAGAATTCTGGCTCAGTATCTTCTGGCCTCACCCCTAGGACCTGTCCATCTGGTCTTAAGGGATCTTGTTTGAGTGGATACCTTCAGGGTGCCTGCTTATAAGACTGCTAAGAATTTTATTTTAAGTTGTATAACTTGTTTAATTTCTGCTGGCTTACTGGAAGAGAGTAAGATAGTTTACACAAGATTGCTTAATTTATTTTTACTGTGAAGTTGGAGTTATCCTGAAGAATTGGTTTGGCTTTGACAAATGCTGAGAAATGTGTTCAGCACTGCAGTGTGAATCATTGCTGTGAATCCTTATTGTCTTTGCTCCCACTTCCTCCCCTCTCCTTTCCTTCAAAGATATATGGAAATCAGACTACCTTTTTGAACAGTGGCCAAATCATTGCTTGGAGGCTTAAGCAAGGATCTTTTATCACATGAATTTCCTGCTATGAAATCAGTGAAACATAATGAAGGGAGGTAATGGATGCAGGAATCATTTAGGCCTATTCAGCCAGCAGCTTTTGAAAGCTGGATAGGGGATTAAAAAGGGGGTTAAAAGGAACCTATTAACAGTGGACAGGAGACGAAGAGAAGGCCCAACAAGAAGCAGCCAGGGAAGCAATCTGGTTCAGTTTGTATTTTGGCAGGAGGTACTGAATGGAAGCTGTTTGTAGTTAATGTTTTCAATAGCAAGACACAGCTGAGGTCATATTATAGCTGAGTCAATCGCTGGGGGTGTAAAAAGCTCTCCTTACATTCTTTGGTCCTGGTCTTGTCTTTTCCCTCTCTTTTTTCCTGTGCTAGACCTTTGTCAGATTTTTTTTCCTGCTGCACAGCATTCAAATGCAGGAGAGGAGGAAGAGGACTGCTGATTTGTGATGTGGGAGGATTGCTCAGACGTTCGAAAGGACTTGGGAAATACATAGAATCATAGAATTGCAGAGTTGGAAGAGACCACGAGGGCCATCCAGTCCAACCCCCCTGCCACGCAGGAAATCTTGATCAAAGCATCCCTGACAGATGGCCATCCAGCCTCTGTTTAAAGACCTCCAAGGAAGGAGACCCCACCACGCTCCGAGGGAGTGCGTTCCACTGCCGAACAGCTCTTACTGTCAGAAAGTTCCTCCTCATGTTGAGGTGGAATCTCTGTTCCTGGAGCTTGCATCCATTGCTCCGTGTTCCAATCTCTGGAGCAGCAGAAAACAAGCCTGCTCCATCCTCAGTGTGACATCCCCTCAAATACTTAAACAGGGCTATCATATCGCCTCTTAACCGTCTTTTTTCCAGGCTAAACATACCCAGCTCCCTAAGTATCTCCTCATAAGAGACTTATAATATAAGTATATATAATATAAGTATATATAATATAATATTATATAATATAAGTATATATAATATAAGTAATATATAATATAAGACTTATAATACAACCCATCTTGTGCAGGCAGTCCTGGAAGGCCCTGGGTGCCTAGCTCTGGAGAAAGCTGGCTGCGTATTTTTATTTTTTTTTGTTTTGTTTTTTAAATTAACAGTGGTGCTATTGTTTAGCAATGTTAGAATTGTGCCAACATCAGCACAATGATAAAGGCTGTGCATTCTGTATGTCTGCAGAATCTTTTATCTGGCTGAGAATCTTTGCATGTGCACACACACACTAGCATACCCCACCTGTCCTGATTTGGCAGGAACAGTCCTAATTAACCTTCTTTTGCCCCACTTTTTTGGCTGCTTTTAAAACGTCCTCATTTCTCTCTTCTCTTCCCACCTTCCCCCTTTGTCCTCAGCTTACATCAGTTTCTGCAAATTGAGGCTGAAAGTGCAAAAGCAATTTGCACTCCATTAACTCAGCAGGGGAGAGAGGAGAGGAGGGAGAAGAATCTTGACCTTCCCATCTGGCTCAGGGAAAAGCAAACTACTGCAGCTCTCCTAGCTTGTCTGTTCTTTGTCATTTTTGCCATCTTGACTGCATGCTGCCATTTTGACCACCACACATGTTGCAGTTTTCATCTGTGAAATACTGCAGGTTACGTAATAGTTTTCATGGAAGCACATAATTAAATTGTGGGTGGGAGCATGAAACATGGGCAGTCATGGGAAATCTTGCAGCAGCTGCATATGTCTGTTCATTGATTCTCTGGCCAACTACCATAGAGGTCAGCAGCTGGCTGTTCCTGGATGAAATATGCAGCCAGACCAACTACCACCACAACCCTGCCTGTACAAGCTCCTGATATGTGAAATTTGATCATTAATGCCTTTATGTTTCTGGCTCAGTAACATTTTTGTCACCATATTTTCAAGTTGCCTCTGGACATATGGTGGCTAAAAACATTCTTTAAAAAAACCCTAAAAACTTTGAGTTTGGGCACAGAGGATATGGCTATATCCTGTGAAAATGTTCAGCTTGCTTATGCGTCTACTCCTTTCCTATCTTTACTGTAGGGTAATGCTTTGAAGAGGGGTGAAAATCCTCTTCAGGTTCTCTGCAGGAGGTTTTGCTCCACTGAGTTGCCAGTTCCTTGTCTAGGCATCATTCTACGCACTGCATGCACTCTGATTCCAGTATGCCTGTTCTCCTGAAACAAAATATCAAATTGGAAGGCTATTTTTAAATTAAAATATAGACTTTGCCCCCCCAGCCAGCCAGCCACTCGGCTGGAAAGTCTGCCCCCTACCAGCCAGCCAGCTCAGTGGCTGTAGATGATGGAATAGTCTGTGAAATTAAAGGGCTGAGAACAGCTAAAAAAGCATGGGATACTTTGAAAAATCCTTGTGATGTTCAATCTTTGGAAGGTAAGGTTTCATTAATAATTAAGTTGGTTAGTATGAAGCTATCAAATCCCAAATTTTTGAATGAGCACATTAATGATTTTAGAGCCTCATTGGCAGACTGGCAAACTCATGGAGAGAAAATCCCCAAAACTATGCAAATGGAAATCTTCCTGGCAAGTTTACCAAAATACAATCCCTAAATGGAGGGCAATTAACACTTCAAAGGCAAAGCAGTCATTCTCACAGCAGGGGGAAGGATCTGCTGGGGAAACTGCCCAGGGAATTTACCACTTCAAAGACAAGGCAGTCATTCTCACAGCAGGGGAAAAGATCTGCTGGGCATATAAGACGACCCCCCACTTTTGAAGAGATTTTCAAGTGTTAAAAAGCAGTCTTATACTCAGGAATAGACTGTACCATCTCCAAACCTTCTCTTACCATCTCACATACTTCAGTCTTCTTTTCTCAGTCCTTCTTTACTCTTGTCTTTATTCCTGTAGTTCCTTTCCTTTCCTTTCCTTTTCCTTTTTCTCCTTTTATAAGTACACTTTTCTCCAAACTGTACGAAGAACCCTTTATCCATTAGGGAGTTCCATCAGTTCCCACTTCTTCTTACAATATTCTCTCACTAGTTCCCAATCTGTTCCTTGTGTCTCCATTGATTTCTGCTTTAGTTCTAATGTTAGCTTATCCATACAGGCCACGTCTAGAACTCTTTCCAACCATTCATCCACTGTCGGCACCGTTTTCTGCTTCCATTTTTGAGCTAGCACCAGTCTTGCTATTGTCACCAAGTATAACATAGTTCTCCAGTTTACTTTCCAAGTCTCTTTTTTTATATATATGCATCATATTCAATAAATAGAATTCAGGCTTCAAAGGAAATTTGATTTGAAAAAATTCTTCTATAGTCCTGTCAATTTCTTTCCAGTATTCTTTAACATGTCCACATCTCCACCATATGTGAAACAATGAGCCAGGATCTGCTTGGCATTTCCAGCATTTCTTATTTGTATTTTTAAACATTTTCTCCAGCTTTACAGGAGAGTAGTGCCACCTGTGAGCTGTTTTGAAATAATTTTCTTTCAAATTTTGGCAAGCTGTAAATTTGGTCCTGTTATTTCCAATTGTAAATTATACCCAAAGTCCAAGGCCCACTTTATCATTGAGTCCTTGATCTTTTCTATTTCCAATTCCCTTAATAGAAGTAATTTGTATATTCTTGAAATCATATTTTTCTTTGGTCCTTGTATAATTTTGTCCAATTCATTTACTTTTTCTTCAAATCCAATCCTTTTTATGTCTTCCTTGAATCTTTGTTTCTGTTGTTCATAAGTAAACCAGTGTATATTTAGATCCTCACTAGATTTGATGTTATATTCCTTTCCCTTTTCTTTGTGAATTAAGTCATCATATTTTAACCATTCCTTTGTATTTTTCCATCTGCCCATAAATGCTTCCTGAGGAGAAAACCAGAAATTGGTATAAAATTTCTTCTTTATGCTTTCCCACACCCTCAGTAATGGTTTCCTGATTATGTGGTGAGTGAATTCTTTGTCTATCCTTACTTTGTCATAGGCAACATAGGCATGCCAACCAAGTTTCAGATTAAATCCTTCCAAATTCAATGTTTTAGAGTCCTGTAAATTTAACCAGTCTACGATCCAAGTCATCGCGCAGGCCTAAAAGTATGTCTTGAAGTCCGGAAATTCTATTTCTCCTCTGCTTTTCACATCTATCATCGTCTTCCATTTGATTCTTGGCTTCCGACCTCCCCAAATGAATTTACTCATTTCTTTTTTCCACTCATTAAATGGTTGATCGTTATTTACTATGGGAATATTCTGAAATAGATATAAGAATTTTGGAAGAACTGTCATCTTGATTGCTGCTACCTTCCCCAATATTGATAAATTCAATTTTGTCCATTTCCTCAAGTCCAATTTCATCTGTTTCCATATGTTCTTATAATTGTTTTCATATAAGTCTGTATTTCTTTTTGTAATCCAAATTCCCAGATATCTGATTTTCTTGCCAATTTTACAGCCCAAGATATTTTCTACCTCTTTCTGTTCTGTTTTTGTTAGATTTTTTGTGAGTATTTGTGTTTTCTCTTTATTTATCTTAAAGTCCGCAACTTCTCCAAATTCTTTGAAAGTTTCATAGAATCATAGAATCATAGATCTAGTTTGCATAAGTTCCATAGTTTCCATAGAATCATAGATCTAGTTTCCATAAGTTGTTCATTGTGCTCTTTCGAGTACTCCAAAAAGACAACAAGATCGTCCGCAAACGCTCTCAATTTATGGACATCTCCTTTAATTCTTATTCCACCAATCTTCTTATTGGCTCTTATATTGCGATTTAGGACATCCAGTACAGTTATAAAAAGCAATGGGGAAAGTTGATATCCCTGTCGAGTTCCTTTACTAATTTCAAATTTCTCTGATCTTTCACCATTTATTATGATCTGGGCATTTTGTTGGTTGTAAATTTCTTGAATCCATCCCAATGATTTGTTGCCAATGTTCATTCTTTTAAGTACTTCGGTTAGAAAAGACCAATTCACATTATCAAAACCTTTCTCCGCATCCACAAATAGCATCACTATTTTTTTTTTCCGTTGTGTTTTTCAAAATATTCAATGATGTCTATTACTGTCCTTATGTTCTTTCTGATGTATCTTCCTGGAAGAAGCCATTTTGGTTTGTATGTATCATTTCATTCAAGATTCCTTTTAGTCTGTCTGCAATTATTGAAGTGAAAATCTTATAATCTAAATTTAACAGTGAGATGGGTCTGTAATTTTTGACATCCGTCGGGTCTTTTTCTTCTTTTGGAATTAGGACTATATTTGCACTGTTCCAAGAATCTGGTTTTCCATGGCTGTGGATTTCATTAAGCATCTTTTGAAATGGTAGAATGATTACTTCTTCCATATATTTATAATAGACTGCCGAAAGTCCATCTGGTCCCGGGCCTTCCCTCTTTTTAATTTGTTGATTGCTGTGGAAATCTCTGCAATTGTAAATTGTGCGTTTACTTTAGTCTGATGCTCTTCTTTGCGGTATTATTTGCTTTTCCAAATATTCTTCCACTTTTCCTTGTTTGTTTTTGTATGTGCTTTTCTCTTCATACAAGTCTTTATAGAAATTTAAGAATTCTTTTTTTATCTCATGTTGTGTTGTGTATATTTTTCCTTTTTGTCTTATTTTGGAGATCAGCTTCTTCTCCTTCTCTTTTTTCATACTTAGAGCCAACCATTTACCTGCCTTGTTTGCATGCTCAAAATATGTCTGGCGATTCCTAGTCAATTTTTGCTTTACTTCAGATGTAGTTTCCAGATTTAATTGATTTTGTAGAATTTTTATTTCCTTTGATAGCTTCTTATTCTGTGTGTTTTCCCTCAAAAGATCTTCTTTTTCTTTTAGTTTCTCTAAAATACTTTGAATTACCCCTTGTTTCTGCTTCTTGACTTGAGATCCTCTTTGTATACAAAGTCCTCTAATTACCGCTTTACTGGTATCCCAGATTGTTTTCATGGGCACTTCTCCTGGTTTGTTTTCCATAAAGAAATGTTTAAGTGTATTTTTCATTTTTTCTTGGAATTCCTTGTCTTCTAATAATGATTCGTTCAATCTCCAATTATAATCCTTTCCCCCAAATTTTAACATTTGTTGAATAGGATTGTGGTCTGAAGTAATTTTTGGTAGAATTGACATATTTTGAATTTTCGTCTTCAACTGTGATGATGCCAAGAATAAGTCTATTCTTGACATGGACTTGTGCCTATCTGAATAGAAGGTATATCCCTTTTCGTCTCTATATTTGTATGTCCATACATCCGACAAGTTCTTCTCTTTTATTAGCTCAAAGAATGTTGAGGGAAGTTTCCCTTTAAATTTCGATTTATTCATAGATCTGAAGTCGTGCCGAAAGAGTTTGAGTAAATATTAAAGGGGAGAGAAACAATAGTGACCTTGTTGTGGGGTCTTCTATAGACACCCCCCCAGCCAGATTGGTGATGCCTTCCTAAAACAAATAACCAAATATTAAAAAAGGAGAGAGGTAGTAGTAATGGGAGACTTTAACCACCCTGACATTTGTTGGAAGTCACACTCTCCCAAGAGCATAAGGTTGAACAAATTTCTCACTAGCCTTGCAGACAATTTCATCATACAAAAGGTGGAGGAAGCAACAAGGGGTTCAGCTATTTTGAACTGAATGAACTAGTAGAAATGGACAAATTATAAGGTTTCTTATAATTTGAGAAAAATCATTAGAGACATTTTTAAAAGATTGAAAACCCTTTGTAGACATTTTGAAGAAAAAAGAAAATGTTTTAATAACTGTTAGTTTTGAAAATTAATTTGAGATAGTTATCGAAAGAAGTGTACAATGTAGTTTATAGAAAGAAGGGCAGTACTATGTTATTTTATATGTTTATAGCTGTTGAATTGAAAGTTGGAAGTCACTTATGAATATCTTTTTCTACATATTCCTTATTTCTTCTATATCTACATTTCTTCCTTTTCCCTTTTCTATTTGCTTATTATTTTTATGTAAACTTTTATTCTGTGTAGGATCACCATAAGTCCAAAATGACTTGTAGGCACACAACAACAACAAAGAAAAATCTTGATTAAAACACACACACAGGAAGGGAAATATGCTGAAATAGGCTGAAACCCTGGTGGGATGAATCATAGAATCATAGAGTTGGAAGAGACCACCAGGGCCATCCGGTCCATCCCCCTGCCCTGCAAGAATACACAAAGTACTCCTATCCAGCCTCTGTTTAAAAACCTCCAAAGAAGAAGACTCCAGCACACTCTGAGACGGTGCATCCCATTGTCGAACAGCTCTTACTGTCAGGAAGTTCTTACTTATGAATCTCATGATTGGAACATAGTAATGGAAGGCTATAGCCTATTCCAAAGAAATAGACCAAAATGGAAAGGAGGAGGAGTAGCACTGTATGTCAAAGTGTGTTTACATGTGAGGAGATCATGGAAACTAGGTTGAGACAATCTGGGAAATAATTGAAGGGGAGAAAAACAACAGTGACCTAATTGTGTGGGTCTACTATAGCCTCCTCCCCTCCCTCCAGACTGAAGATTTAAATGATGCCTTCCTAAAACAAATGACCAAATATTCAAAAGCAAGAGGAGCATAGTAATGGGAGACTTCAACCACCTTTACAGCAAATTCCTCACTAGCCTTGCAGACAATTTTATTGTACAAAAGGTGGAGGGAGCAACAAGGTGATCAACTCTTTTGGATTTCATCCTAACCAACAGAGAAGAACTGGTCAGTGGGGTGCAAGTAGTGGGATTCTTGGGTGAGAGTGATCATGTCCTATTGGGAATTGTTCTGCAACAGAAAGGAGAGCCAAACATAGACAGACAAACCCTCTCATCTTCAAGAAAGCTGATTTCAGTAAGCTTAGGGAAATACTGGGTGAGATCCCATGGTCTGAAATGCTCAAAGGGAGGAGAGTTCATGGTGCATGAGAGTTTCTTAAAAGTGAGATATTGAAGGCACAGTTGCAAGCAATTCCAATGAGGAACAAAAGTGGAAGGCGTCTAAAGAAACCGGAGCAAACATATGAAGAACTTTCAGAAGAGCTGAGATGTAAAAGAGATAAGTATATATGAAATTGAAGAAGGGGGAACCCCCAAAGAGGAATACAAAGGAATAGCCAGTACTTGTAGAGGGAAAAGCAGAAAAGCTAACACTCAGAATGAGCTCAGGCTCACTAGAGAGGTTAAAAATAATATAAAGGATTATTATTATTATTATTTTGGCTATGTTTGGACCAAAAGCAAGAACAAGGAAACTGTAGGACTAATGCATAGAGAAGATGGGGACAGAGAAAAGGCGATACTGTTCAATACCTTTTTTGCCCTAGTCTGCTCTGCAATGAAAACAGTGCTCTAACTCGTGAAAACAATAATTCATGCAGTAAGAGGACTGCAGCGCAGAATAGGTAAAGAGGTAGTAAAGGAATTCTCACCTACCCTGTATGAATTCAAATCTCCAGGCCTGTATCCAGTATCCAAAAATACTAAAGGAACTTGCAGATGTATTTTCAGAGCTACTGTCAATAATCTTTCAGAATTATTGGGGGACAGGAGAGTAGTGATATTT
This sequence comes from Gambelia wislizenii, assembly GCA_030847615.1. NCBI lineage: Eukaryota > Metazoa > Chordata > Lepidosauria > Squamata > Crotaphytidae > Gambelia > Gambelia wislizenii. The sequence continues at coordinate 10,625,881 of JAUMIR010000013.1, read as the reverse complement.
GGAGCTGTTTGCTAAACATATGGGATGTTTGATTGCTCGACTCTTTACAAGCTGAGAAATTTGCCAGCTGCTCACCTAGGTGTGAAAATTTGTTAATGCTTCAGTAGTCAAAAGCCAATGCAATTCTGGTTGCATCAAAAGACTTATAGTGTCCAGAGCAAGGTAAGTACAGTAGTCCCTTCACATTCGCGGGGGTTACGTTCCACGGACCCCCGCGAATGTGAAAAAACCGCGAATACTGTTGCCCCCCCCTTCCCTGCTACAGCGACCATGGGGCCCCCTTCCCTGCCCTCCACACTCCCCCCAAAGGGCCTTCGCCTTCCCTGCCCTCCCCACTCCCCCACAGGGCCTTCGCGGGGCCTCCGGAGACCCTCCGGAGGCCCCGTGGAGGCCTTCCCTGCCCTCCCCACTCCCCCACAGGGCCTTCGCGGGGCCTCCGGAGGGTCTCCGGAGGCCCCGCGGAGGCCCTCCCGGCCCTCCCCACTTCCCCACAGGGCCTTCGTGGGGCCTCCGGAGGCCCTCCGGAGGCCCCGTGGAGGCCTTCCCTGCCCTCACCACTCCCCCCCAGGGCCTTAGCGGGGCCTCCGGAGACCCTCCGGAGGCCCCGCGGAGGCCCTCCCGGCCCTCCCCACTCCCCCACAGGGCCTTCGCGGGGCCTCCGGAGGCCTTCCGGAGGCCCCGTGGAGGCCTTCCCTGCCCTCCCCACTCCCCCCCAGGGCCTTAGCGGGGCCTCCGGAGACCCTCCGGAGGCCCCGCGGAGGCCTTCCCTGCCCTCCCCACTCCCGCCACAGGGCCTTCGCGGGGCCTCTGGAGGCCCCGCGGAGGCCTTCCTGGCCCTCCCCACTCCCCCACAGGGCCTTCGCGGGGCCTCCGGAGGCCCTCTGGAGGCCCCGCGGAGGCCTTCCCTGCCCTCCCCACTCCCCCCCAGGGCCTTCGCGGGGCCTCCGGAGACCCTCCGGAGGCCCCGCGGAAGCCTTCCCTGCCCTCCCCACTCCCCCCACAGGGCCTTCGCGGGGCCTCCGGAGGCCCTCCGGAGGCCCCGCGGAGGCCTTCCCGGCCCTCCCCACTCCCCCACAGGGCCTTCGCGGGGCCTCCGGAGACCCTCCGGAGGCCCCGCGGAGGCCCTCCCGGCCCTCCCCACTCCCCCACAGGGCCTTCGCGGGGCCTCCGGAGGCATTCCGGAGGCCCCGTGGAGGCCTTCCCTGCCCTCCCCACTCCCCCCCAGGGCCTTAGCGGGGCCTCCGGAGACCCTCCGGAGGCCCCGCGGAGGCCTTCCCTGCCCTCCCCACTCCCGCCACAGGGCCTTCGCGGGGCCTCTGGAGGCCCCGCGGAGGCCTTCCTGGCCCTCCCCACTCCCCCACAGGGCCTTCGCGGGGCCTCCGGAGGCCCTCTGGAGGCCCCGCGGAGGCCTTCCCTGCCCTCCCCACTCCCCCCCAGGGCCTTCGCGGGGCCTCCGGAGACCCTCCGGAGGCCCCGCGGAAGCCTTCCCTGCCCTCCCCACTCCCCCCACAGGGCCTTCGCGGGGCCTCCGGAGGCCCTCCGGAGGCCCCGCGGAGGCCTTCCCGGCCCTCCCCACTCCCCCACAGGGCCTTCGCGGGGCCTCCGGAGGCCCTCCAGAGGCCCTGCGGAGGCCTTCCCTGCCCTCCCCACTCCCCCCACAGGGCCTTTGCGGGGCCTCCGGAGGCCCTCCGGAGGCCCTGCGGAGGCCTTCCCAGCCCTCCCCACTCCCCCACAGGGCCTTCGCGGGGCCTCCGGAGGGTCTCCGGAGGCCCCGCGGAGGCCTTCGCGGCCCTCCCCCCCAGGGCCTTAGCGGGGCCTCCGGAGACCCTCCGGAGGCCTTCCCTGCCCTCTCCACTCCCCCAGAGGGCCTTCGCGGGGCCTCCAGAGACCCTCCGGAGGCCCCACGGAGGCCTTCCCTGCCCTCCCCACTCCCCCCACAGGGCCTTCGCGGGGCCTCCGGAGGGTCTCCGGAGGCCCCGCGGAGGCTTTCCCAGCCCTCCCAGGGCTTTCACGGGGCCTCCGGAGGCCCTCCGGAGGCCCTGCGGAGGCCTTCCCTGCCCTCCCCACTCCCCCCACAGGGCCTTTGCGGGGCCTCCGGAGGCCCTCCGGAGGCCCTGCGGAGGCCTTCCCAGCCCTCCCCGCTCCCCCACAGGGCCTTCGCGGGGCCTCCGGAGGGTCTCCGGAGGCCCCGCGGAGGCCTTCGCGGCCCTCCCCCCTCCCCCCCAGGGCCTTAGCGGGGCCTCCGGAGACCCTCCGGAGGCCCCGCGGAGGCCTTCCCGGCCCTCCCCACTTCCCCACAGGGCCTTCGTGGGGCCTCCGGAGGCCCTCCGGAGGCCCCGTGGAGGCCTTCCCTGCCCTCACCACTCCCCCCCAGGGCCTTAGCGGGGCCTCCGGAGACCCTCCGGAGGCCCCGCGGAGGCCCTCCCGGCCCTCCCCACTCCCCCACAGGGCCTTCGCGGGGCCTCCGGAGGCCTTCCAGAGGCCCCGTGGAGGCCTTCCCTGCCCTCTCCACTTCCGCCACAGGGCCTTCGCGGGGCCTCTGGAGGCCCCGCGGAGGCCTTCCTGGCCCTCCCCACTCCCCCACAGGGCCTTCGCGGGGCCTCCGGAGGCCCTCTGGAGGCCCCGCGGAGGCCTTCCCTGCCCTCCCCACTCCCCCACAGGGCCTTCGCGGGGCCTCCGGAGACCCTCCGGAGGCCCCGCGGAGGCCTTCCCGGCCCTCCCCACTCCCCCACAGGGCCTTCGCGGGGCCTCCGGAGGCCCTCCGGAGGCCCTGCGGAGGCCTTCCCTGCCCTCCCCACTCCCCCCACAGGGCCTTTGCGGGGCCTCCGGAGGCCCTCCGGAGGCCCTGCGGAGGCCTTCCCAGCCCTCCCCACTCCCCCACAGGGCCTTCGCGGGGCCTCCGTAGGGTCTTCGGAGGCCCCGCGGAGGCCTTCGCGGCCCTCCCCCCTCCCCCCCAGGGCCTTAGCGGGGCCTCCGGAGACCCTCCGGAGGCCCCGCGGAGGCCTTCCCTGCCCTCTCCACTCCCCCACAGGGCCTTCGTGGGGCCTCCGGAGACCCTCCGGAGGCCCCGCGGAGGCCTTCCCTGGCCTCCCCACTCCCCCACAGGGCCTTCGCGGGGCCTCCAGAGACCCTCCGGAGGCCCCACGGAGGCCTTCCCTGCCCTCCCCACTCCCCCCACAGGGCCTTCGCGGGGCCTCCGGAGGGTCTCCGGAGGCCCCGCGGAGGCTTTCCCAGCCCTCCCAGGGCTTTCACGGGGCCTCCGGAGGCCCTCCGGAGGCCCTGCGGAGGCCTTCCCTGCCCTCCCCACTCCCCCCACAGGGCCTTTGCGGGGCCTCCGGAGGCCCTCCGGAGGCCCTGCGGAGGCCTTCCCAGCCCTCCCCACTCCCCCACAGGGCCTTCGCGGGGCCTCCGGAGGGTCTCCGGAGGCCCCGCGGAGGCCTTCGCGGCCCTCCCCCCTCCCCCCCAGGGCCTTAGCGGGGCCTCCGGAGACCCTCCGGAGGCCCCACGGAGGCCTTCCCTGCCCTCTCCACTCCCCCACAGGGCCTTCGTGGGGCCTCCGGAGACCCTCCGGAGGCCCCGCGGAGGCCTTCCCTGCCCTCCCCACTCCCCCACAGGGCCTTCGCGGGGCCTCCAGAGACCCTCCGGAGGCCCCACGGAGGCCTTCCCTGCCCTCCCCACTCCCCCCACAGGGCCTTCGCGGGGCCTCCGGAGGCCCTCCGGAGGCCCTGCGGAGGCCTTCCCAGCCCTCCCCACTCCCCCACAGGGCCTTCGCGGGGCCTCCGGAGGGTCTCCGGAGGCCCCGCGGAGGCCTTCGCGGCCCTCCCCCCCAGGGCCTTAGCGGGGCCTCCGGAGACCCTCCGGAGGCCCCGCGGAGGCCTTCCCTGCCCTCTCCACTCCCCCAGAGGGCCTTCGCGGGGCCTCCAGAGACCCTCCGGAGGCCCCACGGAGGCCTTCCCTGCCCTCCCCACTCCCCCCACAGGGCCTTCGCGGGGCCTCCGGAGGGTCTCCGGAGGCCCCGCGGAGGCTTTCCCAGCCCTCCCAGGGCTTTCACGGGGCCTCCGGAGGCCCTCCGGAGGCCCTGCGGAGGCCTTCCCTGCCCTCCCCACTCCCCCCACAGGGCCTTTGCGGGGCCTCCGGAGGCCCTCCGGAGGCCCTGCGGAGGCCTTCCCAGCCCTCCCCGCTCCCCCACAGGGCCTTCGCGGGGCCTCCGGAGGGTCTCCGGAGGCCCCGCGGAGGCCTTCGCGGCCCTCCCCCCTCCCCCCCAGGGCCTTAGCGGGGCCTCCGGAGACCCTCCGGAGGCCCCGCGGAGGCCTTCCCGGCCCTCCCCACTTCCCCACAGGGCCTTCGTGGGGCCTCCGGAGGCCCTCCGGAGGCCCCGTGGAGGCCTTCCCTGCCCTCACCACTCCCCCCCAGGGCCTTAGCGGGGCCTCCGGAGACCCTCCGGAGGCCCCGCGGAGGCCCTCCCGGCCCTCCCCACTCCCCCACAGGGCCTTCGCGGGGCCTCCGGAGGCCTTCCAGAGGCCCCGTGGAGGCCTTCCCTGCCCTCCCCACTCCCGCCACAGGGCCTTTGCGGGGCCTCTGGAGGCCCCGCGGAGGCCTTCCTGGCCCTCCCCACTCCCCCACAGGGCCTTCGCGGGGCCTCCGGAGGCCCTCTGGAGGCCCCGCGGAGGCCTTCCCTGCCCTCCCCACTCCCCCACAGGGCCTTCGCGGGGCCTCCGGAGACCCTCCGGAGGCCCCGCGGAAGCCTTCCCTGCCCTCCCCACTCCCCCCACAGGGCCTTCGCGGGGCCTCCAGAGGCCCTCCGGAGGCCCCGCGGAGGCCTTCCCGGCCCTCCCCACTCCCCCACAGGGCCTTCGCGGGGCCTCCGGAGGCCCTCCGGAGGCCCTGCGGAGGCCTTCCCTGCCCTCCCCACTCCCCCCACAGGGCCTTTGCGGGGCCTCCGGAGGCCCTCCGGAGGCCCTGCGGAGGCCTTCCCAGCCCTCCCCACTCCCCCACAGGGCCTTCGCGGGGCCTCCGGAGGGTCTTCGGAGGCCCCGCGGAGGCCTTCGCGGCCCTCCCCCCTCCCCCCCAGGGCCTTAGCGGGGCCTCCGGAGACCCTCCGGAGGCCCCGCGGAGGCCTTCCCTGCCCTCTCCACTCCCCCACAGGGCCTTCGTGGGGCCTCCGGAGACCCTCCGGAGGCCCCGCGGAGGCCTTCCCTGGCCTCCCCACTCCCCCACAGGGCCTTCGCGGGGCCTCCAGAGACCCTCCGGAGGCCCCACGGAGGCCTTCCCTGCCCTCCCCACTCCCCCCACAGGGCCTTCGCGGGGCCTCCGGAGGGTCTCCGGAGGCCCCGCGGAGGCTTTCCCAGCCCTCCCAGGGCTTTCACGGGGCCTCCGGAGGCCCTCCGGAGGCCCTGCGGAGGCCTTCCCTGCCCTCCCCACTCCCCCCACAGGGCCTTTGTGGGGCCTCCGGAGGCCCTCCGGAGGCCCTGCGGAGGCCTTCCCAGCCCTCCCCACTCCCCCACAGGGCCTTCGCGGGGCCTCCGGAGGGTCTCCGGAGGCCCCGCGGAGGCCTTCGCGGCCCTCCCCCCTCCCCCCCAGGGCCTTAGCGGGGCCTCCGGAGACCCTCCGGAGGCCCCACGGAGGCCTTCCCTGCCCTCTCCACTCCCCCACAGGGCCTTCGTGGGGCCTCCGGAGACCCTCCGGAGGCCCCGCGGAGGCCTTCCCTGCCCTCCCCACTCCCCCACAGGGCCTTCGCGGGGCCTCCAGAGACCCTCCGGAGGCCCCACGGAGGCCTTCCCTGCCCTCCCCACTCCCCCCACAGGGCCTTCGCGGGGCCTCCGGAGGGTCTCCGGAGGCCCCGTGGAGGCTTTCCCAGCCCTCCCAGAGCTTTCACGGGGCCTCTGGAGGCCCCGTGTCGCGGTTTTGGGGGGGGCCTGGGGGGCCCTCCCAAAACCGCAAATACTCGAAACTGCGAATGTCGAATTCGCGAATGTGGAGGGACAACTGTAGTAGTACCACTCTGTTTGCTTTGGTCAGACTTCACCTGGAATACTCTGTCCAGTTCTGGGTACCACAATTCAAGGAGGGTATTGACAAGCTAGAATGTGTCCAGAGAAGGGTAACCAAGATGATCAAAGATTAGAAATCAAGCCTTATGAGGAAGGAATGATGGTACTGGATATCTTAAGTTGGAGAAGAGAAGACTGAGAGGTGGCATGATGCTTATCTTTAAATATCTGAAGAGATGTCATGTAGAAGATAGAGCAAGCTTGTTTTCTGCTGCTCCAGAGAAGAGAACACGGACCAATAGATTCAGATTAAATATTAGGAAGAACTTTTTTACTGTAAAAAGCTGTTTAACAATGGAACAAATTACCTGTGGTGGTGGATTCTCCATCTTTTGAGGTCGTTAAACAGAGGTTGGATGAGCATCTTTCAGGAGTGTTTCATTTGCAAAGGGTGACCCCTGTATCCACACAACTGGTAGCTGTGGTTTCACTTACTTGCATCTGAAAAAATATATCCTCTCTAGGCATTTTCTAGGTCCTCCAACATGATTCTATGGTATGCTTCTGCTGGAAGTTGGGCTGGAAGTAATTCATTTCAGTAGGGTTCACTATTACCTGCAGTTTCTTATTTCCACAGTAAGTTTGGAAATATATCCCCATGGATACGGTGGGTCATACTATATATTCACTCACAAAAGAGATTGGACTAGATGAGCCTTGTACTCCTTTCACTGTAGCTTGAAAGATTGTTCTTTTGAATTGTATATTGCCAATTTGCAGGATCGTAGCTCTAATTTCTGAATTTTCTCAGATCATTGATAGAACCATGTCAGCAAAAAGTGTGGAATCTTCAGGTGCTGAACTCTGGGCCGTCATGAAGTTCCTGTTCCTGCAGAAGAAAACTCCAAAGGAAACCCATGAGTGTATGATATAAACATTGAGTGACAAGTGCCTGTTATACTCAACATTGAAGAAGTGGTGTGCCAGCTTTCTGGGTGGAGATTTTGAGACCGAAGATGCAGCAAGGTCTGGGAGACCTTCAACAGTGTCAACTGCTGAAATTGTTGAGTGTGTTCATGACCTGATTTTGGTAGATTGGTGAATCTCAGCTAAAATAATTGCTGAGACACTAGAGCTATCCTAGGAATACATTGTGCATGAGCTAGTTGGCTATGCAGAAGCTGTCAGCCAAGTGGGTGCCAAAATGTTTGAATGCTGACCGGAAAGGAAATTGAGTGAATACCTCCCAAGTTGATTTTGCAGCATTTTGAGTGATCTAGTGATCATTTTTTGGAACGACTTGTCACTGTTGAAACATGGTCACCTCACTATGATCTGGAGACCAAACAATAGTCCTTGCAGTGGTGGCACTCGGGTTTTCCACGGCCAAAGAAATTCAAGACTCAAAAGTCAGCTGGAAATGTCATAGCTGTAGGTTTTAGGGAGAAGGAAGGTATCTTCAGATGGGTCAAACTTAATGAAGACGACTACTCTTAACTTGCTGTGCCAGTTAAAGGAGGCATTGAAGGAAAAATGGCAAGGGAAGCTGTGGGAGGGTGTTCTCTTTTTGCAGAACAATGCACTTGCTCACAAGGCTGGCAAGATAATGGATGTTTTGAAGAAATGTGAGTGCATAAACCATTGGCCCTTCTCACCACATCTTGTTCCATCCTGTTTCCAAACCTTAAAAAGAGTTTGACAGGAAGGAAATTTTTGAATGATTCAGAGGTGAAAGCAACAGCAGAGTAATATTTCAGTGACCAAACATCAGAATTTTTTTTTTTTGAAGGGCTGAAGAAACATGAGAAATGATGTGCCAAGTGTGTCGAACTTAAGAGTGAATATGTGGAATCACATGTCAGTTTCATGACTCTAGGTCATTACCTTCTGGGTAAGGCTGAGAGCTTTTCAGTACCCCCTCGCATCTAAGTAGTAGCCACCAAAGTTGCTGCTGCACACATACTGCCTCTTAACTTGATAGCCATCATGAAGAGTAGCAGCTGGTCATTTTCTCCTAGCTGGACAAAACCATAAGGTGCTTTCTTCCACTGGTAAATTCCATTGAGCCTCGAAGTTGGAGGGGAAGATGGATGCAGTATGATTTGAAACTAACACTTGGATTGAATAGTTAGGAGCACTGCCAAAAGGAAGGTAGTGAGGGTTTGAAGTGTCTGTTTCTTTCATTTGGTCCGCAGTATTTTGCCAGTGATCAAAAAGGACTGCCACAAAACACCAATGGCTGCATTTTAAATTCATTATGATGCTTGAAAATTGGGAGTTTCGCATTGTATGTTTGTGTTGATTTCCAAGGTTGGGAACACCCACTTGGCCCTCACAGTTGTGTAGCTGTCATAGCATGGTGCAATATGTGTCATGTATTGTTGTTCATCTGAGGTTGTATTTACCTAATTTTAAGACCTGCTAAGGAACAGATGATTGTTATTATGTCCTGATATGTAAAACCATACAACTAAAAGAGGGTGTACATTCTTTTTCACATGACTGTATATAGGATTACAAAAGGCTTTGACACTCCAGGGTATGATGCATCTTTTCTGCCAGTCTTGAGAAATTTTCAGGTGCACTTCCTGTCCTGAGTAGCCCTCACCACGAAACCCATTTTTTCAGACCTCTTTCTCCTTTGCTCCCAGTTTCAAAGGTCTGCAGTTTTTAAGCTTAAATAATTCTCATTTTCCTTGCCAGCCATGACAAGGGGAAAATCCAGTGTATAGTGTTTTCTTTAGATCAGATGGTAGACAGATTGTATCCTTCTGATGTTGTAATGTAACTCTCATAATCCTTTACAATTGATTATGCTGGCTAGGTCTGCTGGGAGTTGTAGTCCAAAAACACCTTGAGGGGGTCACAGTTTCTCACTCCTGCTTTAGACTGTTTTTTCATCATTTTTCTGTGTTTAGATTTCATGCCTCATCCTACACCATAGATGACAATGTTTTAAATGCAAGAATGTGAGTTGGCATGATTCTAACATAATTCTACATACTGAGAGATGAAAATGTCTCTGCTAATTTAAATGCTGTCATCAAATGGCCTTGCAAATGATAAGGACTTCAACTGAACTTCGATAAAATACTTAAAATATTGATTTGTCATTTTCAAGACTTTTATAATCAGGTGGGATGGAATCAAACATTTTCTGACAAAAGTGGGATTCCCTGGGCTTTCACATATAAGCATGTCAAGAAAAGGAAGGTTTTTAATGCCTCTGTGTGTTGGCTTCTTTTTCCTGGTTAAAGCTACTAACCACAAGAGCATAGCTCTGGTCAAGCAGGACTCTCCCCATCTAGTCCAGCATCCTGTTTCCAACAGAGGATCTTGTCAGGAATTGGTTACTTAACCCTAACAACTGCAAACAACTGCAGAAATCATGCTGAGTCATGATGACTGACTCCATGACTCCATGAAGTCATGCCAATCATGCTACAGCTGCATGAGAAGGATTGCATCAGAAGAAGGGATACTACAGTACAAAGCCATGAGTATGGAAATCTGATGCAATGTAACCATGTGCTTGGGTAAGCCAATGGTGTGCTGAGTTGTACATAAGAAAGCCAGATCAGTTGATAAAGTTGATAAAGTTAGCAGCTTGGTAGATGAAGGGAATGCTGTGGACATTGCATACCTTGATTTCAGTAAGACCTTTGACAAGGTTCCCCATGACATTCTTGCAAACAAGCTTGTAGAATGTGGGCTAGACAAGTTAACTGTTCAATGGATTTGTAATTGGTTGACCGGCCGAACCCAAAGGGTGCTCAGCAGTGGCTCCTCTTCGTCTTGGAAAGATGTGACCAGTGGGGTGCCACAGGGTTCTGTCCTGGGCCCAGTGCTATTCAACATCTTTATCAATGACTTAGATGAGGGAATTAGGGGCATACTTATCAAATTTGCAGATGACACCAAATTGGGAGGAGTAGCTAATACCCTAGAGGACAGGATCAAAATTCAGAATGACCTGGATAGACTGGAGAGCTGGGCCAAAGCTAACAAAATGAAATTCAATACGGAGAAATGTAAAGTACTGCATTTAGGGCGGAAAAATGAAATGCATAAATATAGGATGGGAGAGACCTGGCTGAATGAGACTATGTGCGAAAGGGATCTAGGAGTCCTAGTAGACCACAAGTTGAACATGAGCCAACAGTGTGATGCGGCAGCTAAAAAGGCCAATGCAATTTTGGGCTGTATCAATAGAAGTATAGTGTCTAGATCAAGGGAAGTAATAGTGCCACTCTATTCTGCCTTGGTCAGACCTCACTTAGAATACTGTGTCCAGTTCTGGGCACCACAATTCAGAAAGGATATTGACAAATTGGAGCGTGTCCAGAGAAGGGCAACTAAAATGGTGAAAGGTCTGGAAACCATGCCTTATGAGGAGAGACTTAGGGAGCTGGGTATGTTTAGCCTGGAAAAAAGACGGTTTAGAGGCGATATGATAGCCCTGTGTAAGTATATGAAGGGATGTCACGCTGAGGATGGAGCAGGCTTGTTTTCTGCTGCTCCAGAGACTGGAACACGGAGCAATGGGTGCAAGCTCCAGGAACAGAGATTCCACCTCAACATGAGGAGGAACTTTTTGACAGTAAGAGCTGTTCGGCAGTGGAACACACTCCCTCGGAGCATGGTGGGGTCTCCTTCCTTGGAGGTCTTTAAACAGAGGCTGGATGGCCATCTGTCGGGGATGCTTTGATTGTGATTTCCTGCGTGGCAGGGGGGTTGGACTGGATGGCCCTCGTGGTCTCTTCTAACTCTGCAATTCTATGATTCTATGAGTGTTCATTCTCTTCCTATGATCCTCTGTTGCCTGGCATAGCACTTTGTCTCTGTACATATTGAAACTACTGAAGATTAAAAGCACCTCCTGTTTTCTGGACACCTGTGATGAACCAGACCACACACACACATTAACTCAACACACATGTAAGGTTAACATGGTTTATTGAGCAAGGATATGCATATTGTATCACCTCAAAGCCAGTTCTGGCCAGCTTAGTACCAAACAGTAAATAAAAGCAACATCTTAGGCTTCGATATTTCCCAGCCCCTGGGAAAGCAAGTAGGAGGGAAAAGGGAAGGGGTGCCAACTCAGGTGATTGTCCTTGGAGGCTGGGCAGAAGATTCTCTTTCCCAGCCTTTAAGGCGGGCTGGCAGGCATCCAACACTGAGGGGCCTGAAAGGGGGGGGGGGAAGCACCAGGCCTCTAGAGGAAACCAAACTCATATTGAGGCCTAGCCGGGTTTCTAGTAGACTTGATTCCAAAACCAAGACTCCCAGGGAGGGCACAACAATGCCAAACACTCTGTGTGTGTGAGTATTCTTGGGAAAGAATTGCTACCTTGTCTGCTGAGACAGTTTTTGGCTTCTTCCAGGGATTGAATGTCCTATCATCCCCTGATAATGGTTATGGGCCCAGTTGATTGATCTCAGATTAGATAAGGTGCACCCGGGAAGTTTCCCAGAAACTCTTTTGTTTTGAGTATTTTTGGCTAGGTGGCTGAGAAACAGTTATTTTTTTTAACTTGGTTCTGTTTCAGCCAGGCTTTATCTTATTCAGTTGACCTTGCAGCATTGCCAGCTGCCGGCTGTTTGGTAAAGTTTTTTTTTTTTTAGATAGCACCATGGCAGAGGCTGCAAGCTCCGTACACTTTGAGAAGCTGAATAATAGCAATTGTCCAGCATGAAGAATATACATGCAAGCTATTAAAGACAATTTGTGGCATGTTTTGGAGAATGAAAGTGTAATCCCAGAAGGCTCTGAAAATGAGATTGCAGCATTCAGACTGGCTGATCAAAAAGCCAGGGCTGAGATTCTTTTATGTCTAAGCCCCTCCCAAATGATTCATGCTGCACAAAAAGTCACAGCTTTTCAACTCTGGAAGATGCTAGAGGAGATTCATCAGAATTCATCTTGCTTATCAAAGATGATCTGGACAAAGAGACTGTATAACACAAAACTGTGCCCTGGAGGCTGTGTAAAGGCACATTTGGAAGAGATGAGACGGCTTCTTCAAGAGGTAGCCAACAGGGGGGTTGAGATTCCAGAAGCCCACAAGTGTTTCATATTGCTGGGCAGTTTGTCAAAGGAATGGGATTTCCTGATCTACAGTCTGCAAAGCGTCAGAGAGCATGATTTATCTGTAGTCCTTGTGGCTGGACATGTTCTGGAAGAGATCCAGTGCAAGCAGTTTGATTCCAGGACGGAGGAGAATAAGCCACAGGTTGTGGAGGAAGGAGCCTGCAGCTATGTCAGATGCTGCTTCTGATGTAAATGGCTTTGACATTTGCAGAAGGATTGTAAAATGCCTGCATGTGAGGAAATGAGGGACAGCAGAAATAAGGGGCAAAGGAGGAGTGCATCCCTTCAGGCTGGAAGCCATGCCTTAATAGCAAAAGACTATCCTGATGGTAATGAGGGGAAAACTTGGTTATTAGATAGTGGGGCAACTCACAATATGATAAATGATGTGAAAATGTTAAGCAATGTTAAAAATGCTTCTATAACCAATATTACACTTGCAGATAGTGCTCCCAGCAAGGTGCAGAAAATGGGCACTGCATATGTCCCATCTTTTGACAAAGATTTTGATGATGTGGTATGTGTTAAACTGGAAAATTGCATATTGAGTGTGTCCCAAATTACCACAGAGGTTTATAAGGTGATATTTGAAGGGGATCAATGTACAATAACAGAAGGACATAACATTAATAATGTCTGTGCAAGAGGGATAAAAAAATGGATTATATTACTAAAGGGAAGGTGGCAAATGTGAATCCTGCAGACAGTATGCCCCTACATGACAAATGTGTTCATTATTACCATACACTAATGGCCTATTCTAGTTACAAAGGGTTAAAGGAGGTAGCAAAGGTTTGCCCTAGTCTAAATATGAAACACTGCCCAAGGTTTTTAGAATGTGCCATGTGTAGGAAAGTTAAGGTGAAGGCTTTCCCAGTTGCCAAAAAGACCAGGTGTGTCACCCAAAGTCCCTTTGAGGTTGTGCATGCCGACTTGGCAGGCCCCTATAAACCCACGGTAGGGGGTAATCATTATTTGTTTGTAATTGTGAACAGACATACTAGGTACATCTACATTAGAATCATAGAATCATAGAATTGCAGAGTTGGAAGAGACCACGAGGGACATCCAGTCCAACCCCCCTGCCACGCAGGAAATCACAATCAAAGCATCCCCGACAGATGGCCATCCAGCCTCTGTTTAAAGACCTCCAAGGAAGGAGACCCCACCACGCTCCGAGGGAGTGTGTTCCACTGCCGAACAGCTCTTACTGTCAAAAAGTTCCTCCTCATGTTGAGGTGGAATCTCTGTTCCTGGAGCTTGCACCCATTGCTCCGTGTTCCAGTCTCTGGAGCAGCAGAAAACAAGCCTGCTCCATCCTCAGCGTGACATCCCTTCAAATACTTAAACAGGGCTATCATATCGCCTCTTAACCGTCTTTTTTCCAGGCTAAACATACCCAGCTCCCTAAGTCTCTCCTCATAAGGCATTGTTTCCAGACCTTTCACCATTTTAGTTGCCCTTCTCTGGACACGCTCCAATTTGTCCATATCCTTTTTGAATTGTGGTGCCCAGAACTGGACACAGTATTCTAAGTGAGGTCTGACCAAGGCAGAATAGAGTGGCACTATTACTTCCCTTGATCTAGACACTATACTTCTATTGATACAGCCCAAAATCGCATTGGCCTTTTTAGCTGCCGCATCACACTGTTGGCTCATGTTCAACTTGTGGTCTACTAGGACTCCTAGATCCCTTTCGCACATAGTCTCATTCAGCCAGGTCTCTCCCATCCTATATTTATGCATTTCATTTTTCCGCCCTAGATGCAGTACTTTACATTTCTCCATATTGAATTTCATTTTGTTAGCTTTGGCCCAGCTCTCCAGTCTATCCAGGTCATTCTGAATTTTGATCCTGTCCTCTATGGTATTAGCTACTCCTCCCAATTTGGTGTCATCTGCAAATTTGATAAGTATGCCCCTAATTCCCTCATCTAAGTCATTGATAAAGATGTTGAATAGCACTGGGCCCAGGACAGAACCCTGTGGCACCCCACTGGTCACATCTTTCCAAGACGAAGAGGAGCCACTGCTGAGCACCCTTTGGGTTTGGCCGGTCAACCAATTACAAATCCATTCAACAGTTAACTTGTCTAGCCCACATTTTACAAGCTTGTTTGCAAGAATGTCATGGGGAACCTTGTCAAAGGCCTTACTGAAATCAAGGTATGCAATGTCCACAGCATTCCCTTCATCTACCAAGCTGCTAACTTTATCAAAAAAAGAGATCAGATTAGTCTGGCATGACTTAGAATCATAGAATCATAGAATCATAGAATTGCAGAGTTGGAAGAGACCACGAGGGCCATCCAGTCCAACCCCCCTGCCACGCAGGAAATCACAATCAAAGCATCCCCGACAGATGGCCATCCAGCCTCTGTTTAAAGACCTCCAAGGAAGGAGACCCCACCATGCTCCGAGGGAGTGTGTTCCACTGCCGAACAGCTCTTACTGTCAAAAAGTTCCTCCTCATGTTGAGGTGAAATCTCTGTTCCTGGAGCTTGCACCCATTGCTCCGTGTTCCAGTCTCTGGAGCAGCAGAAAACAAGCCTGCTCCATCCTCAGCGTGACATCCCTTCAAATACTTAAACAGGGCTATCATATCGCCTCTTAACCGTCTTTTTTCCAGGCTAAACATACCCAGCTCCCTAAGTCTCTCCTCATAAGGCATTGTTTCCAGACCTTTCACCATTTTAGTTGCCCTTCTCTGGACACGCTCCAATTTGTCAATATCCTTTCTGAATTGTGGTGCCCAGAACTGGACACAGTATTCTAAGTGAGGTCTGACCAAGGCAGAATAGAGCGGCACTATTACTTCCCTTGATCTAGACACTATACTTCTATTGATACAGCCCAAAATTGCATTGGCCTTTTTAGCTGCCGCATCACACTGTTGGCTCATGTTCAACTTGTGGTCTACTAGGACTCCTAGATCCCTTTCGCATGTAGTTTCATTCAGCCAGGTCTCTCCCATCCTATATTTATGCATTTCATTTTTCCGCCCTAAATGCAGTACTTTACATTTCTCCGTATTGAATTTCATTTTGTTAGCTTTGGCCCAGCTCTCCAGTCTATCCAGGTCATTCTGAATTTTGATCCTGTCCTCTAGGGTATTAGCTACTCCTCCCAGTTTGGTGTCATCTGCAAATTTGATAAGTATGCCCCTAATTCCCTCATCTAAGTCATTGATAAAGATGTTGAATAGCACTGGGCCCAGGACAGAACCCTGTGGCACCCCACTGGTCACATCTTTCCAAGACGAAGAGGAGCCACTGCTGAGCACCCTTTGGGTTCGGCCGGTCAACCAATTACAAATCCATTGAACAGTTAACTTGTCTAGCCCACATTCTACAAGCTTGTTTGCAAGAATGTCATGGGGAACCTTGTCAAAGGCCTTACTGAAATCAAGGTATGCAATGTCCACAGCATTCCCTTCATCTACCAAGCTGGTAACTTTATCAAAAAAAGAGATCAGATTAGTCTGGCATGACTTGTTTCTCTGAAACCCATGCTGACTTTTTGTGATTATGGCATTGCCTTCTAAATGTTCACAGACTCTCTGTTTAATGATCTGCTCTAGAATCTTCCCTGGTATTGATGTCAGACTAACTGGACGATAGTTGTTGGGATCCTCTTTTTTCCCCTTTTTGAAGATGGGAACAACGTTTGCCCTCCTCCAGTCTGCTGGGACTTCTCCTGTTCTCCAGGAGTTCTCAAATATTATTGCCAATGGCTCTGAGATTATATTTGCCAGCTCTTTTAATACTCTTGGATGTAGTTCATCTGGTCCTGGAGATTTAAATTCATTTAGATTAAGAAGGTATTCCTGTACTACCTCTTTACTTATTTTGAGCTGGATTTCCCCTATTGTGTCCTCTGTTCCATTCTCCTCAGGTTGGTCCTCCTTTTCCTTTTCTGAAAACACTGAGGCAAAGAAGGTGTTGAGTAATTCTGCCTTTTCTCTGTCCCCTGTTAGCATTTTGCCATCTTCTCCACGTACCGGCCCTATCATTTCCTTCTTCCTCCTTTTGCTGCGGACATACCCAAAAAAACCCTTTTTATTGTTCTTAACCTCCCTAGCAAGCCTGAGCTCATTCTGCGCTTTAGCTTTTCTGACTTTACTCCTACACGTGTTCGCTATCTGTTTGAATTCTTCTTTGGTGATTTCCCCGCTTTTCCATTTCCTATACATGTTCCGTTTAAAACTTAGCTCCATTGAAAGTTCTTTAGTCATCCATCCTGGTTTCTTGAGACACCTCCCATTTTTCTTCCTCAATGGTACTGTTTGAAATTGTGCCTTCAGTATCTCCCTTTTGAGAAAGTCCCATCCGTCTTGAGGTCCCCTTTTTATTGTTCTTAACCTCCCTAGCAAGCCTGAGCTCATTCTGAGCTTTAGCTTTTCTGACTTTACTCCTACACGTGTTCGCTATCTGTTTGAATTCTTCTTTGGCGATTTCACCCCTTTTCCATTTCCTATACATGTTCCGTTTAAAACTTAGCTCCATTGAAAGTTCTTTAGTCATCCATCCTGGTTTCTTGAGACACCTCCCATTTTTCTTCCTCGATGGTACTGTTTGAAATTGTGCCTTCAGTATCTCCCTTTTGAGAAAGTCCCATCCGTCTTGAGGTCTCTTCTCTTTTAGTATTCCTGACCATGGGATCATCCCCAGTATTTCCCTGAGTTTATTGAAATCAGCTCTCCTAAAGTCAAGAATGCGTGTCTGACTATGCCTGGCTTCTCCTTTCCATTGTATAACAAACTCCAGGAGAACATGATCACTCTCACCTAAGGATCCCACCACTTGCACCCCATTAACCAGGTCGTCTCTGTTGGTTAGGATCAGATCTAAAATAGCTGACCCCCTTGTTGCCTCTTCCACCTTTTGGACCATGAAATTGTCTTCCAGGCATGTAAGGAATTTGCTAGACCTTGTAGTTTTGGCTGAGTTAGATTGCCAGCAAATATCAGGATAGTTGAAGTCACCCATCACTACTACATCTCTCCTTTCTGCATGTATGTTCATCTGTTCTAGAAAGGCAACATCCAATTCCTCCGTCTGATTTGGGGGTCTGTAGTAGAGTCCCACAAAAACATCCCTGTTGTTTCCCTCCCCTTTAATTTTTATCCAGATGCTCTCCACCTGGCTTCCAGTATTGATGTCGTGGATCACTTCACTGGTGTAAATATCCCTGACATATAATGCTATTCCTCCTCCTTTCCTGTTTGGCCTGTTTCTCCTATAAAGGTTATACCCCTCTATTCCTACATTCCAATCATGAGACTCGTCCCACCAGGTTTCAGTAATGCCTATTATATCATATTTGTTTTGTAGTGCAAGGAGTTCAAGTTCATCTTGCTTATTTCCCATGCTCTGTGCATTAGTGTAGAGACATCTGAGACCATGTGTTCCCTTTACTTGCTCCCTGTGCAAGTTTTTTTTGCCTCCCACTGTTAGGTCCTTGCGCTGTTTGCCTTGTTCCCTCTATGACAGTTTGACTATTTTCTCCAGCCCTTAGTAAACATGTATTTACTAAAGGAGAAAAGTCAAGCTGCAGAGAAATTCTGTGAGTAGGTGAACATGGTGGAATGCGAATTCCTGTCTTTTAAGGTTTCCAGTCTAGTGTCTGATAGAGGAGGGGAATTCTTATCTAACAATCTGCAGAATTGGTTGCGTAGGAGAGGCATCAGGCACAAGACCAGAAACCCAGCGTCTCCAGGGGAGGATGGGCTTGCTGAAAGAAAAAATGGGATGTTAAAGAGTATGATGGTGTGCATGATGGAAGATGCACAAGCCCCAGCTGGGCTGTGGGGGGAGGCAGTGAGAACTGCTGCTTACCATATGAATAGATTGTGGACGTCCAGTGTCAATCAGACCCCATATTGTCTATTGTATGGCAGAGCACCAAACCTCAAGCACCTGAGGATTTTGGGGCAATTTGCAAATGTACTTAATTCACCCTAGCCTAAGGAAGCCTGGGCAGCCTAAGACCAGGAGACTGTTTTCTTGGCTATGAGGGTAATAAGTACATATTTTCTCTCTTGCCTGGTATGGTGACATACTCTAGGAGTGCAAAATTGAAATGCACTTAGGGCCGGATAGATTGCACTGCAATCAGGAGGGTTTTGTTCCCTTAGAGAGGGATGTGCCAACAACTTCCAAAAGTCCCACAAATGGAGGGGTGGTTGAGACTGATGATGATGAAGGGGAGGCTGAGGAAGAAAAGCCTTGTACTTCTTCCAACTCTATGATTCTATGTTTCAACACACACACAAACACACATTGAGCCCAACATAATTTTGAAGAGGGAACCTGACACAAGGAGAGAAACTAGCAGTAGTGCAAGTGAGGATGAGTCAGGGAGATCTAGGGTGATCATCCACAGCAGGTCAAGGAAGGTCAGAAGGCTCCCGACAGATTTGTTGTTCAGGAAGCCAGGCTATGCAATGTCATAGCAGAGGAGCTTGCAAGTTTTCAGGATCTCCTAAAACCTCCCCAAGAAGAGCAGAAGAAGTGGAACTCAGCCATGGATTCTGAGTTCGAGTCACTGGTGGAAAGGAAAGTGTTCCAGGTAGTAGAGAGGCGCAAAGACCAGAAGGTTGTTGGTTGCAGGTGGGTCTACAAGCTGAAGGACATGCCTGATGGGACACAAAAGTGTAAGGTACACTTGGTTGCGGAAGGTATTTTTGCAGGAGTGCTACACAAATTTGGACAAAACCTTTTTGCCCACAGCAAAGCCAGAAAGTCTTAGGTTAGTATTAGCTGTAGCAGCCAAGAGGCAGATGGTTGTGCAACACTTTGACTCTGAGACAGCATACCTGAATGCTGATCTTGAGGAGACAGTGTTCATGGAAAAGGCCCCAGGGTAAGACAGTGCAGGTGAAAGCAAGGTGTACTTGTTGTGCAAAGCACTCTATGGCTTGAAGCAAAGTGCCTGGTGCTGGAACAAGTGCATACACAAAGTTTTGGTGTCATGAGGGTAAACAAGGAGTGTTGCAGATACCTGTGTGTACACCAAGGGGGCAAGGGATAGTGCTGTCATGCTAGTCATCTATGTGGACGACCTCTGTGTGGCAGCAAAGAGTGCCAAAGAAGTCAAGAAAGTGCAGGTGGAGTTAGAAAACTGGTTCAAGTTAAAGGACCTAGGCAACCTGAGGTCTTATTTAGGCGTAGAGGTAGAGAGAACTGGTAATGGAAAAATTTTCCTTAGTCAGAAGAAGAAAGTTGACAATTTAGTGGCCAAATGTGGGCTTAGTGAGGCAAAAGTGGTCAGGACACCAATGACCACTGATTTTGTAAACTTAGAGAAAGAACAGGAGTTTGAGAGGCCAGACCTGTACCACTCAGTGGTTGGCAGTCTGTTTATTGTAAACAGCACAAGGCCTGACATCAGTTTTGCAGTTGGGGTGCTCAGCAGAAGGGTCTCCAAACCCAAGAGGGTGGATTGGGAAACCCAGAAAAGAGTGGTTAGATTTCTCAAGGGAACCAGCGACATGAGCTTGAAGATGACAGGAAGTCAGATGACCCTGGAGTGCTATGTGGACAGTTCATTTGCTGCAGAAACTTTGGACAGGAAGTCAGTGACTGGGATGGTGGTCAGGTATGCAGGGAGTCCCATAGTGTGGAGATCGAGGCAGCAGAACTGTGTAGCCATTAGTACCACGGAAGCTGAATTCACAGCCTTGTCTGAGATGGCAAGTGAGGTACAATGGGTAAGGCAAATGCTTGCAGACCTTGGGGAGCCATGCCAAATTCCTGTTGAGGTGCACGAAGACTCACAAGCCTGCATAGCAATGGCAGAAGCAGAAAACCTGAACTGTAGGACAAAATACATTGCGGTACGTTACCAAAATGTGAGTCAGTTAATACAGGAAGGTGTCCTGTGTCTGAAGTACTGTCCATCTGAGGACAATGTTGCAGACCTGCTCACAAAAGCCCTTCCAGCAGGAAGCCATGATGAGTTGGCAAAGAGGCTGGGCCTTTCACTAGTGTGTAATGTGAAAGGTCAAAAAAGGGGAAAGATCAACCAACAGACGATTGATGTCTAACAATTTATGTGTATGATGTTATGTTGCAATGGTAACATGTGTCCTGCGCAGTAGTTTGACCATTTTGGAGGGGATTGTCAGGTATTGGTTACTGAACCCTCAGTTTGAAAATGGCCAAACAACTGCAGAAATCATGCTGAGTCATGGTGACTGACTCCATGACTCGAATTGCCAGTCATGCTAATCCTGCCACAGCTGCATGAGAAGGATTGCATCAGAAGAAGGGATACTGCAGTACAAAGCCATGAGTATGGAAATCTGATGCAGTGTAACCATGTGCTTGGGTAAGCCAATGGTGTGCTGAGTTGTATATAAGAAAGCCAGATCAGTGTCCATTCTCTTCCTATGATCCTCTGATGCCTGGCATATCACTTTGTCTCTGTACATACCGAAACTACTGAAGATTAAAAGCACCTCCTGTTTTCTGGACACCAAACACTCTGTGTGTGTGAGTATTCTTGGGAAAGGGTTGCTACCTATTCTGCTGAGACAGTTTTTGGCTTCTGGGGATTGAATGTCCTATCATCCCCTGACAGATCTTGCCCTAAGAATGTTGTTCTAGTTTTTCATGTTTTTCCATCTAATGGTTTCTTTATGTCACATATTTCTGACAAATTAGATTGAAAAGAGTACAGTGTTTCATTTAGTACTAGTATTGTAGCTCAATGCTGGACCACCTGCTTTGCAGAAGGTCCTAAGTTCAACCCCTGGCACATCCAGTTTGTGTGTGTGTATGTGGGTGTGTGCATAGTTTCTATTCTCTCTTAGGATGGGATCCAAAGCTGCACTCAAACTCCTGCCTGAAAGAAAACCTGGAGAACCACGGCCTATTAGTATTGATAATATTGAGCTAGGTGGACCCAAGGTCTGACATGTAAGGCACTCTCCTGCGTTCCGTTTCTTTCAGTAAGGTCTCTCTCTTCTTTCACCTGGAAACACTTTCTGTTAGATTCCTTTACATTTTTCCAAGTGGATGGTGTTGGTTACTGGAATGAGGTATCGATTTTCTCTGTGTGTGCACACTCATGCAGTGTTCTTTAGGATATCTCCTTCAGGCTTGCAGCATAGCTTAACCAAATCCAAACAAACATGATGGAAAACAAACGCAAACCCAGAAGAGCTTTGGATTTTCTTTAAAATGTAGATGTTTACTTTTAAAAAGCAAATATTTAGCATGACAAAGCATCCAAACAAAACCACACACATCAATAGCTTTAGTAGTTCTAATTACTTTAAGCTGTTGACATCCTCAGTGAGCTACTGCGGCACTGCAGAGGACAGCTACGAGTAGTGCAGTGACTAATGATGCAACTGGACTCAGGGCGAAAGGATGTTCAGCTGTTATTGTGCTCAGATGCAAAAGGGAAGTCCAAACCTGTACAACATATATTATAGGAACATGGAATGTGAGAAGCACGAATCAGGGGCAGCTACACACAGTAAAACAAGAAAGGGAAGTACCATATATTCCAGCATATAAGATGACTTTTGAACCCTGGAAAATATCCCCCAAAGTCAGGGGTCATCTTACACGCCGGGTATATGGTTTGCCTCACCCGCCACCCAATCTCCTGCCTCATCGCTCCCTTTGGGAGTGAAGACGCAGGAGATCGGGCAGGGGGTGTGAAGCAAAACTTGTACCGGTACATTCGCCCCTCTCATTCACCTTCGCTCCCTTTGGAGAGGAATCGAAGGCGGAGGAGAGGGGCGAATGTAGCGGTTTGCCTTGCACGCCGCCCATCTCCTGTGTCTTCTCTCCCTTCGCAAAGGGAGCAAAGACGCAGGAGACCGGGTGGCAGGTGAGGTAGAATCATAGAATCATAGAATCATAGAATCATAGAATTGCAGAGTTGGAAGAGACCACGAGGGCCATCCAGTCCAACCCCCTGCCACGCAGGAAATCACAATCAAAGCATCCCCGACAGATGGCCATCCAGCCTCTGTTTAAAGACCTCCAAGGAAGGAGACCCCACCACGCTCCGAGGGAGTGTGTTCCACTGCCGAACAGCTCTGACTGTCAAAAAGTTCCTCCTCATGTTGAGGTGGAATCTCTGTTCCTGGAGCTTGCACCCATTGCTCCGTGTTCCAGTCTCTGGAGCAGCAGAAAACAAGCCTGCTCCATCCTCAGCATGACATCCCTTCAAATACTTAAACAGGGCTATCATATCGCCTCTTAACCGTCTTTTTTCCAGGCTAAACATACCCAGCTCCCTAAGTCTCTCCTCATAAGGCATTGTTTCCAGACCTTTCACCATTTTAGTTGCCCTTCTCTGGACACGCTCCAATTTGTCAATATCCTTTCTGAATTGTGGTGCCCAGAACTGGACACAGTATTCTAAGTGAGGTCTGACCAAGGCAGAATAGAGTGGCACTATTACTTCCCTTGATCTAGACACTATACTTCTATTGATACAGCCCAAAATTGCATTGGCCTTTTTAGCTGCCGCATCACACTGTTGGCTCATGTTCAACTTGTGGTCTACTAGGACTCCTAGATCCCTTTCGCACATAGTCTCATTCAGCCAGGTCTCTCCCATCCTATATTTATGCATTTCATTTTTCCGCCCTAAATGCAGTACTTTACATTTCTCCGTATTGAATTTCATTTTGTTAGCTTTGGCCCAGCTCTCCAGTCTATCCAGGTCATTCTGAATTTTGATCCTGTCCTCTAGGGTATTAGCTACTCCTCCCAATTTGGTGTCATCTGCAAATTTGATAAGTATGCCCCTAATTCCCTCATCTAAGTCATTGATAAAGATGTTGAATAGCACTGGGCCCAGGACAGAACCCTGTGGCACCCCACTGGTCACATCTTTCCAAGACGAAGAGGAGCCACTGCTGAGCACCCTTTGGGTTCGGCCGGTCAACCAATTACAAATCCATTGAACAGTTAACTTGTCTAGCCCACATTCTACAAGCTTGTTTGCAAGAATGTCATGGGGAACCTTGTCAAAGGCCTTACTGAAATCAAGGTATGCAATGTCCACAGCATTCCCTTCATCTACCAAGCTGGTAACTTTATCAAAAAAAGAGATCAGATTAGTCTGGCATGACTTGTTTTTCTGAAACCCATGCTGACTTTTTGTGATTATGGCATTGCCTTCTAAATGTTCACAGACTCTCTGTTTAATGATCTGCTCTAGAATCTTCCCTGGTATTGATGTCAGACTAACTGGACGATAGTTGTTGGGATCCTCTTTTTTCCCCTTTTTGAAGATGGGAACAACGTTTGCCCTCCTCCAGTCTGCTGGGACTTCCCCTGTTCTCCAGGAGTTCTCAAATATTATTGCCAATGGCTCTGAGATTATATTTGCCAGCTCTTTTAATACTCTTGGATGTAGTTCATCTGGTCCTGGAGATTTAAATTCATTTAGATTAAGAAGGTATTCCTGTACCACCTCTTTACTTATTTTCAGCTGGATTTCCCCTATTGTGTCCTCTGTTCCATTTTCCTCAGGTTGGTCCTCCTTTTCCTTTTCTGAAAACACTGAGGCAAAGAAGGTGTTGAGTAATTCTGCCTTTTCTCTGTCCCCTGTTAGCATTTTGCCATCTTCTCCACGTAGTGGCCCTATCATTTCCTTCTTCCTCCTTTTGCTGCGGACATACCCAAAAAAACCCTTTTTATTGTTCTTAACCTCCCTAGCAAGCCTGAGCTCATTCTGCACTTTAGCTTTTCTGACTTTACTCCTACATGTGTTCGCTATCTGTTTGAATTCTTCTTTGGTGATTTCCCCCCTTTTCCATTTCCTATACATGTTCCGTTTAAAACTTAGCTCCGTTGAAAGTTCTTTAGTCATCCATCCTGGTTTCTTGAGACACCTCCCAAGGTAAACTGGGTACATTCGCCCCTCTCCTCCGCCTTCGCCCCCTTTGGGGAGGAATCAAAGGCGGAGGAGAGGGGCGAATTTAGTGGTTTGCCTTGCGAGGAGCCCTTGTGAAAGTGCAGAAATTTGGCTGACAATGCTCTTCCCAGTCAGCCAGCCAAACAAACCTCCGAGTTCCCCTTGGCAAAATATTTTTGGACCATGAGGCAATATACATTTTTTAAAACAATAAGTTTGTTTTAAACATATTAGTTTAATTGGTGGTGAAAACCACCATTTAAAAGCAAATCAGAAGCATCATAAAAATAATAGCACCAGGAAGTAGAATTTTTAATACTTATCAGAAATCAGGGAGAATGAAACAGGTTTTACAGTTCACATGAAACTGGATTCAGTCTAGTCTTCCTAGGGGCAGTAACTTTCATATATAGGGTGCTGCTATGTCAAAGGCTCTGCTCAGTATGTTCACCATAGCAGACTCGTAGTAGTGGGACATAAAACAGGTTTGGCAGTCTGAGACAGCTTCTGAGGCAGTTTTCCTGGAATAATTTGGACCTAGATGTGGCTTCACTAATACTTCCTCTTTATTGCATGACAGGAGCCCCTCTGTATAAGAGAGCAGAAGCCACTGCTGAAAGTAACAGGCAAACTGAGTGTATTTATCAAGGCATTTGTCAGGGAATGTCTGAGCATGTACCATTTTTCTTCTTTTCCCCTAATACAACTTGTTCTTTTTATGATTCTTTTGCTGGAAGCTGCCTGAGAGCTGAAGTATGAAATATAACAACATTTGCATTGCTTCATGAAAGCACCAAATTGAGATGCATTGCCACTCCTGCCAGAAAGCATGGTAACATTTTTCATGTTCTTACTAAGAGAGAAGCAAAAGCCCAAAAGTGTGTCTGTGTATGATGAGTGGAAGGCAAAACCTGCCACAAGTTGGTAAAAATACAATTTGCCAAATGAAAAGCAAATGATTGGAAACAAAAGGGAAAACTTTTTTGCAAAGATTGTGAAGCTCGTTTAAGAAAATGCCAATTGTCTTGGCTGGTGTAAGATGGTAATGGGGAGTTGATCAAAAAGACTGGTGGAATATCATATTTGATTTCTATCTGCCAGAGCTATAAACAAGTGACACTTCGATGTATTCATGCAGAACTGTGAAACTTTCAAGGGTGTTTTTGGAAAACTTCACCTTTGGCCACTTCAGACTTTACCTTTGCTAGTAGTTGGTGCTAAGCTTGGAATAGCCCTTGTAAAAGTTCAAAATCAATTAGTTTTTATCATTTCAGCTTTCATAAAACTTCTAAGAGAGAGAGAGGTTTCTATTATGAAGGGTCCACAAATGAGCTCTTTCACTAGAGAATGCATCCCTTTAATTGGGCAAATGCAGTCTTATAGAGAATATCTGCACTTTTCCTGAGCTGGCAGCGAAACAAGAGGGTTGTCTAGGTGGTGAAAAATAATCCTGATAGAATGCCTTAGAGAATACCTTTTGTCTGAACAAGATCCCACAGTGATTTACCTTATTCAGAAGGAAGAGGGTCAAAAACTGCGCAGGAAGAGCCTTCATGGCTTTTCCTGAAGTTCTAAAAATAATCCATGGAAATGTGCATTACCACGTGTTTGGACAACAGATTTGCATCACTGCACATTCTCGGTGAGGGCGTAAGTGGAAAGCTGATTGTTGCATGGGGGTAGGCTTGTCTGCAATGAAGTGGGCAGAAGTGCAATTTTGGAGTTTCACATTAGTGATCGTGGACTTTTTTTGTGTGCTGAGGCAACCAAACAGATTTTTCAAGTAGAAGGTTGTACATGCACACCTCTGATGAACAGTTTTTTTTTTTTAAATAAAAAATACTGTGCAGTGGCAACAACTTGTGGAGAATAATAATGTGAGTAATTCACTATTGGCCACCATCTTGATTCGCAGGCATGGCTGCGTGTGCACTTCAAACATGGATAGCTTTGCATGCTAGCAATTTTGCCAATGGACCATGGAAACAAATGAATGCTGCTATGAATTTACATTAATGTGCAGCAATCCACATTAGATAAACCCAAGGGCTTATGAAATTAGACCTAGGATCCCATGTGGCCCTAGGCTTTCAGGTTGCCTACCAGTTAAAGAATCTCATGAGGTCAAGAAGCCGTGGGATCAGTTACTAGCCAGGGAAACCAAGATGGGCAGAAGGACGCACAAAATAGTAGTCAGTTCCAAGGGTCCATAAAGCATGCCAAAGTCTCTGAGCTGGCTTTGGTTTCTTTTCAACAAAATGTGAGATAGATGTTGCTTCCAGTGGGTGAACAGTGTTTTGCTGCCTGCCTTATTTAGGCAGGCTGATTGTTCAGTGAGAAGGCTAAGGTAGCATCATCTAAGGGGCAGGTTTGTCTGGTCCCTCCATAAACACTCTTGTACTACTGCTAATCCAGAGGGAGGCGTGTCAGTGCCCTCTAGAGGTGTTGGACCCCCACAGCTAGTGTGTCCAGTGGCTGTGTTGGCAGGTATGTCATAGTCCAACGGTGGTAGGGCAATACTAATCACAGGTGCCATCCTGCCTGTACCCTGCCAGGATGGAAGGGCTACCAGATCTGGTGAATGTGGTAGTGACCATGGGTGACTTTACTTGTGAGCACTTGGGTTGGGGTTGTTTATTTTTTCAGTCTTGTGCAAAATTCCCAAGTTCTTTGACACAGCCTTTCTGTCTGTCAGGTTTTTATTTTGTCCTTCCTCCAGATACTCAGGCTTTATAAATAGTTCTCTTCTCTCTTTCCCCACTTCCCTTTATTCTACAGGTGTAAACATGTGGCTTTCCAGATACTGTTGGACTGCATATCTTTCCAAGCTGAGGGTGCCTGTGCAATCAACAAGGAGGGGGTAGAGCAACCCTCTCTTTGTTGATCTCATGTCTGGGCACCACATCAAACTTCAGAATTCCATAGGATGCCACCATGGTAGTTACAGTGGAATCACTGTGCTATGTGCTATGATTCTCTTTGACACAGAAAAAAACCCAAGAGGCTGTGTTCTTTTGTGTACTACTAGTATCTACTAAGTTTGTTGGTGAAGTACTACTGATGACATACCAGTGGTGGCCAATTTCTGCCCCTCCATATCCTAGTTCCTAGCTAATATATATATCTGCACTCCCAGTCCCTAGAGCGAGGCATACAGGAGCAAGGTCAACAGGGGTGTTTGGCGTGGGTGTGGTGGAAGAAACAGCATAAGGTGAGCTTGTGGATGTTGAATTATACGTCTCCAGCCCCACAGAGCCCTTGGGAGCATTTGTTGGGCTAACGTTGGTGTGAGTGTCGGGTCTAGACTGTGGATT
Organism: Gambelia wislizenii; assembly: GCA_030847615.1. NCBI lineage: Eukaryota > Metazoa > Chordata > Lepidosauria > Squamata > Crotaphytidae > Gambelia > Gambelia wislizenii. The sequence goes on along the minus strand of JAUMIR010000013.1, from coordinate 10,598,592 downwards.
CATGAGCTGAGTGTAGGCCTGCCTTGGGGGGGGGACTCATTATCATTTGTTTGGTGAGCTGTTGAGAGGGATGTGCTTGAGTGATCATTAGCATTTTTGTTTGTCTGAGATTGGGAGGAGGCTTGCTTTTGGGGGGGGGGGGTTATTGTTCCATTGTGTAGTGGTGACCCTGATGGTTGTGAGAGCTCAGTGACAGTAGCCCCATATCCTCTATCTGAGCACCTGGTATCAGAGAGACGGGACTTCTGCTGAGAGGAAGTGAGTCAAAGACTGCTGAGTGGAAGCAGGTGAGAGACAGAGGGAGAAGCTAGCAGCCACTAGCTCTCTATATAGCTTCAGCCCCAGTCCCTAGAGCAAGGCCAACAGGCGGGTGGGAGGCCAACAGGCGGGCTTTGTACGGGTTAGTGAGGGAGTCTGAGGGAGAGGCCCAGAGTTCTGTTTTACTGCCTACTTCAGAATACCCTATATGGACAGTGAGGGAGCTGCTGCAGTTACCTGCAACAGCTGTAGCATGTTTGTCTTCTTGCCAGTGGATGTGCATAGCTACACCTGCAACAAGTGTAAGTTGCTTGGGTCATTAGAAGAGAAGGTCCAGCAACGTGAGGCCTAATTAGCCACTCTACTGCACATTAGGGAGCAAGAGGTTTTCTTAGGCAGAGCAGAACAGATGGTCCTTGTTGGGGAACACACGGGATGTCTCAGTGGAGGAGGTTAGTTCCACTACACAGGAGGTAGGCATTTGGAAGAATGTGACACAAAGAAGTAGAAGGAGCAGGGTTCGAATTTGACACTACACAATCAGTTTGAAGCTCTTTCTCTTATCAGTGTTGATAAGGAACAGGAAAGAGAGCAGCAGAGCCAGTCCTCAGAGAATGTGCATGAGACGGAAGGTTCAGCACATGGATTGGCCTCTGTCAATCCTTGGAGGAAGTGTGTGATGGTGGTAGGGGATTCTCTGCTGACGGTACAGAATCAGTAGTTTGTAGGCCTGACAAAATATCTCAAGAGATGTTCTGTCTCCCTGGGGCAAAAATCCATGATGTGACAGAGACTGACAAGATTTGTCAAAACTAATTATTATTATCCTTTCCTTTTGGCCCATGTGGGAACCAATCATACTGTAAGGCATAGCCTTCAAAATATCACAAGGGATTATGAGGCTCTGGTAAGGAGGTTGAAGGATGTCCATGCACATAGGTAGTCATTTTGTCTGTCCTTCCAGTGGAAGGGTACAGCCCAGGTAGGGAGAGAAAAATAGTGGATGTGAACAACTGGCTCCGCAGATGGTGCCCCTGGGAATGGTTTGGCTTACTAATCCAAGGTGTGCATTTTCAGGGCGGTGGAGTTCTGGCAAAGGATGGGTTGCACCTCACAGCAGTTGGCAGGAATGTTTTTGCTATGAGGCTGAAAGTCCTGATCAGGAGGGCTTTAAACTGAGTTGTGTAGGGGAAGGAGACATTATTCATGAGGACAGGAGTTCATCAAGTGCTGAAGATAATAGCCCGAATGTTATACAGAGCACAAGGCCAATAGTACAAGAACCCAACAGTGGGAGGAATAAAACCTTAAAAGACAGATGGGGGACTGGCCCATGGTCTTAGATGTCTCTATAGTAATGCATAGAGCATGGGAAATAAACAGGATGAACTTGAACTCTTAGCACAGCAAAGCAAATATTATATAATAGGCATCACTGAAACCTGGTGGGATAAGTCTCACGATTAGAATGTAGTAATAGAGGGGTATAACCTGTTTCAGAGAAATAGATCTAACAGGATGGGAGGTGGAATAGCTTTATACATTAAGGGTGTGTACATCTGTTAAGAGATCCATGACTTAAATCCTGGAAGCCAGGTTCAGAGCATCTGGGTAAAAATCAAGGAGGGGAGAAACAGATGGGGATGTACGACAGACCTCCAAGCCAAACTGAGGCCTTGGATGATGCCTTCCTGGAACAGAGGACCACACGTTTAGAAAGGAAATATATAGTAGTAATTGGGGGAGTTCAACTATCCTAATATTTGTTGAAAATCCAACTCTGTGAAAAGTTTAAGGTCCAACAAATTCCTCACTTACCTTGCAAACAACTCCATTGTCCAGAAGGTGGAAGAGGCAACAGGGGGATCAGCTATTTTAGATCTGATCCTAACCAACAGACATGATATGGTTAATGGGGGGGAAGTGGTGGGATCCTTGGGGGGGTGGCCATGCCCTGGAGTTTTTTATACAGAGGAAAGGGGAAGCCAAGCATAGTCAGACATGCATTCTAGCCTTTAAGAAAGCTGATTACAGAAAACTTAGGGAATTACTGGGTGTGATCCCATGTTCAGGAATACTAAAAAAGAAGGAAGTTTGTGATGGATGGGAGTTTCTTAAAAGTTAGACATTGAAGGCACAATTTGAAACAATTCCAATGAGGAGGAAAAATGGGAGGTGTCTAAAGAACTTTCAACTGAACTAAGACATAAAAGAAATGGAAAAGGGGGGAGATAACCAAAGAAGAATTCAGACAAATAGCCAGCTCATGTAGGGGGGAACTCAGAAATGCTAAAGCACAGATAGAGCTCAGGCTTCCTAGAGAAGATAAAAACAACAACAACAAAAAAGGGGGGGTTCTTGGTTATGTCTGTAGCAAAAGGAAGAACAAGGAAACAGTAGGACTGCTGCCTGGTGAAGATGGCAAGATGCTAATATGGAACAGATAAAAGGCAGAACTACTCAACACCTTCTTTGCTTCAGTCTTCTCCCAAAGGGGAAACAGTGCTCAACCTGGGGAAAATGGAGCAGATGATGCAGTAGGGGAAATATATCACAGAATTGGTAAAGAGATAGTTCAGGAATATCTGGCCAATATAAATGAATTAAAGCCTCCAAGGCCAGATGAATTACATCCAAGGGTATTAAAAGATCTGGCAGAAGTAAGCTCAGAACCGAGCTTAGTTACTGAGGGGGGACTTCTGGCAAGAGATGGGGTGCATCTCATGACAGTTGGCAGAAACATTTTTGCCCACAGTCTCAAGAATTTGATCAGGAGGGCTTTAAACTGAGTCATATGGGGGAGGGAGACAGTATTCTGGAAGGCAGAAGGGCTGGAGAAAATAGTCAAACTGTCATAGAGGGAACAAGGCAAACAGTGCAAGGACCCAACAGTGGGAGGCAAAAAAACTTGCACAGGCTTGCAAGTAAAGGGAACACATGGTCTTAGATGTCTCTACACTAATGCACAGAGCATGGGTAATAAGCAAGATGAACTTGAACTCCTAGCACTACAAAACAAATATGATATAATAGGCATTACTGAAACCTGGTGGGACGAGTCTCATGATTGGAATGTAGGAATAGCGGGGTATAACCTTTATAAGAGAAACAGGCCAAACAGGAAAGGAGGAGGAATAGCATTATATGTCAGGGATATTTATACCAGTGAAGAGATCCATGACATCAATACTGGAAGCCAGGTGCAGAGCATCTGGATAAAAATAAAAGGGGAGGGCAACAACAGGGATGTTATTGTGGGACTCTACTACAGACCCCCAAGTCAGACGGAGGAATTGGATGATGCCTTTCTAGAACAGATGACCACACACGCAGAAAGAAGAGATGTAGTAGTGATGGGTGACTTCAACTATCCTGATATTTGCTGGAAATCTAACTCAACTAAAACTTCAAGGTCTAGCAAATTCCTTATTTGCCTGGAAGACAATTTCATGGTCCAAAAGGTGGAAGAGGCAACAAGGGGATCAGCTATTTTAGATCTGATCCTAACCACAGGGATGACCTGGTTAATGGGGTGCAAGTGGTGGGATCCTTAGGTGAGAGTGATCATGTTCTCCTGGAGTATGTTATACAATGGAAAGGAGAAGCCAGGCATAGACAGGCACGCATTCTCGATTTTAGGAGAGCTGATTTCAATAAACTCAGGGAAATACTGGGGATGATCCCATGGTCAGGAATATTAAAAGAGAAGAGATCTCAAGATGGATGGGACTTTCTCAAAAGGGAGATACTGAAGGCACAATTTCAAACAGTACCATTGAGGAAGAAAAATGGGAGGTGTCTCAAGAAACCAGGATGGATGACTAAAGAACTTTCAATGGAGCTACGTTTTAAATGGAACATGTATAGAAAATGGAAAAAGGGGGAAATCACCAAAGAAGAATGCAAACAGATAGCGAACACGTGTAGGAGTAAAGTCATTTCAGCTAAAGTGCAGAATGAGCTCAGGCTTGCTAGAGAGGTTAAGAACAATAAAAAGGGTTTTTTTGGTTATGTCCACAGCAAAAAGAGGAAGAATTTAATGGTAGGGCCACTACGCGGAGAAGATGGCAAAGTGCTAACAGGGGACAGAGAAAAGGCAGAATTACTCAACACCTTCTTTGCCTCAGTGTTTTCAGAAAAGGAAAAAGATGCCCAACCTGAGGATAAAGGAACAGAGGACACAATAGGGGAAATCCAGCACAGAATAAGCAACGAGGTAGTACAGGAATGCCTTCTTAATCTAAATGAATTTAAATCTCCAGGACCAGATGAACTACATCCAAGAGTATTAAAAGAGCTGGCAAATGTAACCTCAGAGCCATTGGCAATAATCTTTGAGAACTCTTGGAGAACAGGAGAAGTCCCAGCAGACTGGAGGAGGGTAAACGTCCCCTTTTTCAAAAAGTGGAAAAAGGAGGATCCCAACAATTATCGTTCAGTTAGTCTGACATCAATACCAGGGAAGATTCTAGAGCAGATCATTAAACAGAGAGAGTCTGTGAACATTTAGAAGGCAATGCCATAATCACAAAGAGTCAACATGGGTTTCAGAGAAACAAGTCATGCCAGACTAATCTGATCTCTTTTTTTTGATAAAATTACCAGCTTGGTAGATGAAGGGAACGCTGTGGATATCGCATACCTTGATTTCAGTAAGGCCTTTGACAAGGTTCCCCATGACATTCTTGCAAACAAGCTTGTAAAATGTGGGCTAGACATGTTAACTGTTCAATGGATTTGTAATTGGTTGACCGGCCGAACCCAAAGGGTTCTCAGCAGTGGCTCCTCTTCGTCTTGGAAAGATGTGACCAATGGGTGCCACAGGGTTCTGTCCTGGACCCAGTGTTATTCAACATCTTTATCAATGACTTGGATGAGGGAATTAGGGGCATACTTATCAAATTTGAAGATGACACCAAATTAGGAGGAGTAGCTAATGCCCTAGAGGACAGGATCAAAATTCAGAATGACCTGGATAGACTGGAGAGTTGGGCCAAAGCTAACAAAATGAAATTCAATACGGAGAAATGTAAGGTACTGCACTTAGGGCGAACAAATGAAATGCATAGATATAGGATGGGGGAGACCTGGCTGAATGAGACTACATGCAAAAGGGATCTAGGAGTCTTGCGGCAGCTAAAAAGGCCAATGTGATTTTGGGTTGCATCAATAGAAGTATAGTGTCTAGATGAAGGGAAGTAATAGTGCCGCTCTATTCTTCCTTGGTCAGACCTTACCTGGAATACTGTGTCCAGCTCTGGGCACCACAATTCAAAAAGGATATTGACAAATTGGAGCGTGTCCAGAGAAGGGTGACAAAATGGTGAAAGGTCTGGAAACCATGCCTTATAAGGAGAGACTTAGGGAGCTGGGTATGTTTAGACTAGAAAAAAGACGGTGAAGAGGCGATATGATAGCCCTGTTTAAGTATTTGAAGGGGTGTCACGTTGAGGATGGAGCAGACTTGTTTTCTGCTGCTCCAGAGACTGGAACACGGAGCAATGGATGCAAGCTCCAGGAACAGAGATTCCACCTCACCATTAGGAGGGACTTTTTGACAGTAAGAGCTGTTCGGCAGTGGAAAACACTCCCTCGGAGAGTGGTGGTGTCTCCTTCCTTGGAGGTCTTCAAACAGAGGCTGGATGGCCATCTGTCGGGAATGCTTTGATTGTGATTTCCTGTGTGGCAGGGGGTTGGACTGGATGGCCCTCGTGGTCTCTTCCATCTCTGCAATTCTATGATTCTATGATTCTATGAGAACCATTGGCAATAATTTTTGAGAATTCCTGGAGAACAGGAGAGGTCCCAGCAGACTGGAGAAGGGCAAATGTTGTCCCCATCTTCAAAAAGGTGAAAAAAAGAAGACCCAAATAATTACCACCCAGTCAGCCTGACATCAATACCAGGAAATATTTTAGAGCAGATCATTACACTGATAGTCTGTGAGCACTTAGAAAGGAATGCCATGATCACTAAAAGGCAAAATGGGTTTCTCCAAACAAGTCATGTCAGACTAATGTTATCTCTTTTGTTGATAGAGTTACAAACCTAGTGGATGAAAGGAATGCTGTGGATGTAGTGTATTTTGGTTTCAGTAAGGGCTTTGATAATGTCCTCCATTATATTCTTACCAAAAAAATTAGTCACGTGGGCTAGACAATGTGACTGTTAGGTGGATTTGTAATTGGATGACTGACCGAACCCAGAGGGTAATTACCATTGGCTCCTCTTCATCCTGGAAAGACGTGACTAGCAGGGTGCCTCAGGGTTCTATCCTGTGCTCAGTGCTGTTCAACATCTTAATTAATGACTTGGATGAGGGAATAGAGGGCATGCTTATCAAGTTTCCAGATGACACCAAATTAGGAGTAGCGAATACCCCAGAGGACAGGATCAGAATTCAAAATGACCTCAACAGATTAGAAAGCTGGGCCAAAACTAACAAAATGAATTTCAACAGGAAGAAATGTAGGATACTGCACTTAGGCAATAAAAATGAAATGTACAGATATAGGATGTGTGACACCTGGCTTGATGGCAGTACATGTGAAAGGGATCTAGGAGTCTTAGTAGACCACAAGCTGAACCTGAGTCAGCAGTGTGACACGGTAGCTAAAAAAAACAATGCGATTTTAGGCTGCAACAATAGGAATATAGTGTCTAGATGAAGGGAAGTAATAGTGCCACTCTATTCTGCTTTGGTCAGGATGGTGGGAGGTCTGGAAGCCATGCCCTATGAGGAGTGACTTATGGAGCTGGGCATGTTTAGTCTGGAGAAGAGAAGGTTGAGAGGAGACATGATAGCCATGTTTAAATATTTGAAGGGATGTCATACTGAGGGTGGGCCAAGCTTGTTTTCTGCTGCTCCAGAGACTAGGACACGGAGGAATGGGTTCAAACTAAAGGAGAAGAAATTCCAGCTAAACATTAGGAAGAACGTCCTGACAGTAAGAGCTGTTTGACAGTGGAATGCACTGCCTCAGAGTGTGATGAAGTCTCCTTTGGAGGTTTTTAAACAGAGGCTGGATGGCCATCTGTTGGGAATGATTTGATTGTGTATTCCTGCATGGCACGGGGTTGGACTGTGTGGCCCTTGTGGTCTCTTCCAACTCTATGATTCTATGGACTACAATGCCAAGAATCCCTGATCCTTGACCATGCTGTCTGGGGCTAATAAGAGTTCAAGTGCAACAATATATAGGGATCCATTACTAGGAACCATTGCTCTAGGTTTGTGGGATCTGCTTCAGTTTGCGGTATGATGCCTCCATATGTCTAGGGATGTCTGTCAGGTTCTCCCAAAAATCTTTGAGTGCCTTCTGATGATTTAGACTTTATCTCCAGCTAGGTTTATTTTATATGCCCATTATTCATGACCCTAATTTGGCATTCTGTTTTTAAGATGCTGCTGTCACTGCCATCTCTGCTTTTTGCTTTCTTCATAATCTACAATTGCTGAGAGATGGAGTCAGGCTAAAAAGCCCACTCAGCTATGTAGCTGAACTTGTACAAGACTCTCTCCTCCCTGCTCTCTATTTCTGTCAGCCTAGCCCAGTTCACAGGACTGTTGGAGGGATAAAGTATGGAGTGGAGAAAACTCCTCTTTGGAGGAAAGGCATAATGCCAATACAATAATAAATTAAAAATAAGTTTACCAGGCCAAGTGGAATTAGATCCTACCGGAAGGAATAGAAAGTAGTTGTTTCTTCAGGACCACATGACTTCCTGGTAGGGAGAGCTATTTGGTACAAGGGGCTTACTTTAGCTAAGCTGGCATACCTGCAGTTTCTCCTGATAGAATAAAGATCCACTGCTTGTTCCAGATGGTGCCTAATTTTAGCTTTCCCACACCTGAATGTCTGGAACTAGATCCTAATTTCATAATGTAAAAAGCCCTGCTGGATCTTATCTTACATTCATTTAGCTGAGCATCATGGTTCCTGCAGTGGCCAGCCAGATATCGCCAGGAACCTCTAAGCAGGATATGGTGGCAGAACTCCACTCTCACCACTACCTGTTGCAAATCCCTTGGCACAGCTGGGGGTGTACTAAGAAGAGGCAATGAGATATTTTCTTGCTTGGTGCATTTGCAGTCTTGTGTCCCAAACTATCTAGGCTTGGCTGCATCCACTGTAAGCAGACAAGTTACAACCCCTTAATTCTATTCTGTCTGTGTCACTGAGCCATGACATCTCATCTCATCCTATTATATGGAGACTTAAGAAAAGATAGAGACATCTGAGTGCTGCCAAGCAGTTGCAAGAGCCTGAAGTGAAACTACTTTGCCACGAGTATGCTTTATTCTAGCTCCTCTGGGCAGTATCCAGAGCTTCTTCTGTCCCATGTGTGCACATGCATATATTTCTTGTTATTTTGTTAATATAGTGTGGCTGGGAGATTCTTGGAGCTGTAGTCCAAAGAAGTAACTTTTCAGACCCTATCCGGACTCTCTAACTCCCATGTTTCCATTGGTAGTGAAGCAGGGAAGTCCTGCCGGATCATGCTAAAGTCCTACTGAAACAAGTTTCTAACAGTGGCTACCTATTTGTCCCTGGGCATCTGTCCTAGGACTTTTTCAGACAGTGCTTACTGTGCCACAAGCTTCCGCGAGAGGTACAGCGCTGTTGCATGGCAGGGGGTCCGTTTTGGACGCCGCCGTCCCTCTCGCGGAATCGTCTGTGTCACTTCCGTGTATGATTGAAGGCAGCTGCACCATATTTTACTCACGGGCAACTTCCGTGAGTAAAATATAGTGCGGTTGCCTTCAATCATACATGGAAGTGACACGGACGATTTCGTGAGGGGGATGGCGGCGTCCAAAACGGACCCCCTGTCGCGCGACAGCACCATACCTCAAGCTTCTGGTGCAGTAAGCACTGTCTGAAAAAGTCCCTGGTCCAAGACTGCCTGGTACCCAATGCTCTCCACTTTCTCCTTCTTGCCCACCCCGCATGAATGGGGCACTGATAAGCATCTATTTTATGCTTATTGTTTGCCACAGCAACAGTGGTGACACAGTTATTTCTACAAGCTCTCTCTAGCCATGTTTTCAGCTCAAAACTCCTCACTTGCAGGAAGAGTCCCAATTTGATGCAGGGTTTTCTGATGAGTGAGGCCTCAGAGATGTCTGTAGGAGGAGCACTGCAGCTGCTGCTTTGCTAAGGCAGAAAACAATTTAAAGTTCACCAGTTTACTCTGTAACGGTATTTGTAAGGCAGTAGAGACAGCCAATGCACTGTCCAAAGCCATCTTTCCCACAGGCCTCTCTCTGAGGAAGAACCCCATGTTGAGATGTCACATGTAGGGTCTTTCCCTTTCCTCAGATCAAGGCGGAGCTGTCCTAGAACAAAATGTCTTTAGAGAGCCCTGTAGTAGCAAATAACTGAGGTGAAATATAGTACTTATAAAGTTGACACTTTTAAATAGAATTTCTGTCTCAGACATTCTCACATACTTCCTCAGACTGAGACATTAGGGTGGTAAGCAGTGATGAGGGAAGACGGAAGAGCCATACACTCCACTGCTTTGCCTACCTGATGTTTGAGAAAAGCAGTTCATATTGGCTCACAGTATAAGTGGCCATCATGGGAAGGCCACTGTCATGAAGTCAACAGCACTCCCCTCCCCTGTGTTTGTGTCCATCAGTGGGTGCTCAGTGCAGCTTCTACTTGGCAACAGTTGCTAGTAGCCTTTGATACTTGCATGCCTAGAATGCTTCTACAAAAATCTTCTCAGATGATACCTAGACAGAGGAAAACATAATGAGGAAGGCTCACACTGGTCTTACAAATATAAACAGGATCTCAGATTTTTAAAAATCATTTGCTCCCTTAAGCTTGGCATACAGGAGAGAGGACTACAGGGGTGTTTGGTGTGGGTGTTTAGTGGGGGAGTTTGAGGGGAGCCACAGAGTTCTTATCTGAGAGGGAAGGGCTTCTGCTGAGCTGCTCGGGGGCAGAGTTAGCAGCCACTACCTCTAGACAACTGCTGCTGCAGTCTTTTCAGGTTTATCTTAGAAAATCAGTGGCAGGTGACCTGTGGCGTGCAGAGGTCTAACATAACAGGATCATAGGAGCTCTTCTGAGAAACAAGACCAACAGGCATTGGGTGGAGGGGGGATACTAGAGGAGTTTGGACAGGGAAGCCTAAAGTTCTCTTTCAGTGACTACTTAAGAAGACTGAATATGTCCAGTGAGAGAGCTGCTGCAGTCACCGCAACACCTGTGGGATGTTCATCTTCTTGCCAGAGGAGGTGGGGAGTTATATCTGCAGCAAGTGCAAGTTGGTAGCCCTGCTGGAGGAGAAGGTCAAGCATCTTGAGGACAGGGTATCTGCTCTTCTGAATATTAGGGAGTGAAAAGTTTTCTTGGAATGAGCGGAGAAGACCATCCTGGAAGCAGAACACAACAGGGAGGTTTCTACAGAGGAGGCCACTACCCATACACAGAAAATGGACACTTGGAGGAATGTGACACAGAGAAGTAGAAAAGGCCAGGGCTCCTTCAACTAGCTTGAAGCTACAGAATCAATTTGAAGCTCTCTCTCTTTCCAAAGAAGAAGAAGAGCAGCAGTGCCAGGCCTCAGGGAACATACAGGAAACCTTGGCAGATCCACACATGAAGTGGCCTCTGCCAAGACGAGGAGGAGGAGGAGGAGGAGGAGGAGGAGGGTGGTGGTAGGGGATTCCCTGTTGCAAGGAACATAAGCATTAGTCTGCAGGCCTGACAAAATGTCTCGGGAGGTATGCTGTCTACCTGGGGCAAAAATTCAAGATGTAACAGAGAGGCTGACAAGACTCATCAAGCCTTCTGACTGTTGTCCCTTCCTTTTGGTCCATGTGGGGACCAATGACACTGCAAGGCATAGCCTCCAGAAGATCACAAGGGATTATGAGGCTTTGGGTAGGAAGCTGAAGAACCTGGATGCACAGATAGTCATTTCATCTGTTCTTTCAGTGGAAGGGCATGGCCCAGGAAGGGAGAGAATAGTGGAGGTGAACAACTAATAATAATAATAATAAAATTTTATTTCTATCCCGCCCCTCTGCAACGCAATCGGGGCGGCTTACAATATAAAAACTCCATAGTCCCAGTACCCTAGCCCACCCCCCCTTAAAACAATATTAAACTATAAAAGATTAAAAACATACAGTAAATTAAAAATATATAAATTAGAAAATATTAAAACATACAATAGGTTTTTTTTTTTTTAAATGATTACAGCTCAGGGAGGACAGCTGAGTCTTGGGCCGGGATAGTTATTCAGGAAAGGCCTGCCGGAAAAGATCCGTCTTGACAGCTTTTTTAAAGCCGTCTAAGGTGTTAATAAGAAGGATCTCGTCCGGCAGGCCATTCCATAATCTGGGAGCAGCAGCGGAGAAGGCCCTCTGGGAGGTCACCGACAGCCTTGGTTTCATAGGCTGTAACAGATTCCTCCCAGAGGACCGAAGTGCGCGGGGAGGGTCTGGCTACACAGATGGTGCTGCCGGTAACAATTTGGTTTCCTGGACCATGGGATGTGGTTTCAGGGAAGTAGACTTCTGGCAAGAGATTGGCTGCACCTCTCACCAGTTGGTAGGAATGTTTTTGCAGAGTCTGAAAGATCTCATCAGGAGGGCTTTAAACTGAGTTGTATGGGGGAGGGAGACTGTACTCTTGAAGGCAGGAGTTCATTGATTGCTAGAGATAGTAGCCCAAATGTTATATAGAAAACAAGGCAAATAACACAACAACCCAACAATGGGAGGAATAAACCCTTTGAAAGGCAGATAGGGGAATGGCCCATGGTCTTAGATGTCTCTATACTCATGAACATTTGCTCTCAGCACAGCAAAACAAATACGATATAATAGGCATCACTGGTGGGATGAGTGTCATGATTGGAATGTAGTAATAGAGGGGTATAACCTATTTCAGAGAAGAAGACCAAACAGGAAGTGGTGGAGTAGCATTATATGTTAAGGATGTGTACCCCTGTGAACAGATCCATGACTTAAATCCTGGGAGCCAGGTTGAGCGCATCTGGGTAAAAATTAGGGGAGAGAGAAACAGTAGGGATATCATTCTGGGGGTCTACTACAGGCCTCCAAGCCAAACCAAGGATTTGGATGATGCCTTCCTGGAACAGATGGCCTCACATTCAGAAAGGAGAGATGTAGTAGGAATGGGGGATTTTAACTATCCTGATATTTGTTGGAAGTCCAACTCTGCCAAGTATTTAAGGTCCAACAAAATCCTCATTTGCCTTACAGACAATAGCATTGTCCAGAAGGTGGAAGAGGCAACAAGGGGATCAGCTATTTTAGATCTGATCCTAACCAATGGTTATGACCTGGTTAATGGTGTAGAAGTGGCAGTATCTAGATTTTAAGAAAGCTGATTTCAGAAAACTTAGGGAATTACTGGGGGTGATCCCATGGTCAGAAATACTAAAAGATAAAGGAGTTCATGAAGGATGAGAGTTTCTAAAAAGTGAGATATTGAAGGCACAACTTTTAAGTTTCAAAGAGGAGGAAAAGGGGAAGGTGTCTAAAGAAACCAAGATGGATGTCAAAAGAACTTTCAACTGAGCTAAAACATAAAAAGGACATGTACAAGAAATGGAAAAAGAGGGAAACCACCAAAGAAGAATTCAGACAAATAGCCAGCTCATGTAGGGGGAAAGTCAGAAAAGCCAAAGCTCAGCTGGAGCTCAGGTTTGCTGGAGAGGTTAAAAACAACAAAAAGGGCTTTTGGGGGTATGTCCATAGCAAAAGGAAATGGTATGGCCACTGCATAGAGAAGATGGCGAAAGGCTAACAGGGGACAGAGAAAAGGCAGAACTACTTAACACCTTACTTGCTTCAGTCTTCTCCCAAAGGGGAAACAGTGCTCAACCTGGGGAAAATGGAGGAGATGATGCAGTAGGGGAAATACATCACAGAATTGGTAAAGAGGTAGTTCAGGAATACCTGGCCAATATAAATGAGTTCAAGTCTCCAGGGCCAGATGAGCTACATCCAAGGGTATTAAAAGAATTGGCAGAAGTAATCGCAGAACCACTGGCAATAATCGTTGAGAATTCCTGGAGAACAGGAGAGGGCCCAGCAGACTGGAGGAGGGCAAATGTTTTCCCCATCTTTAAAAAAAGGGGGGGAGAAGACCCAAATACTTATCACCCAGTTAGCCTGACATCAATACTAGGAAAGATTCTAGAGCAGATCATTAAACAGATAGTCTATAACCACTTAGAAAAAAAATGCCGTGGTTACTAAACGTCAACATGGATTTCTCAAAAACAAGTCATGCCAGATTAATCTTATCTCCTTTTTTTGGTAGAGTTACAGACTTGATAGATGAAGGGAATGCTGTGGATGTAGTGTATCTTGATTTCAGTAAGTCTTCTGACAAGGCCCCCCATGATATTCTTTCAAAAAGTTAGTAACCTGTGGGCTAGACAATGCAACTGTTAGGGTGGATTTGTAATTGGTTGACTGACCGAACCCAAAGAGTAGTCACCAATGGCTCCTCTTCATCCTGGAGAGAAGTGACCACTAGTGGGGTGCCACAAAGTTCTGTCCTGGGCCCAGTGCTATTCAACATCTTTATCAATGACTTAGATGAGGGAATAGAGGGTATGCTTATCAGGTTTGCAGATGACACCAAATTAGGAGAGGTAGCTAAAACCCCAGAGGACAGGATCAGAATCCAAAATGACCTCAACAGATTAGAAAGCTGGGCCAATATTAACAAAATGAATTTCTACAGGGAGAAATGTAGGACACTACACTTGGGCAATAAAAATGAAATGCACAGATATAGGATGTACGATACCTGGCTTGAGGGCAGTACGTACAAAAGGGATCTAGGAGTCTTAGTGGACTACAAGCTGAATTTGTGTCAGCAGTGTGATGCAGCAGCTAAAAAAGCCAATGTAATTCTAGACTGCATTAATAGGTGTATTGTGTCTAGATCAAGGGAAGTAATAGTGCCACTGTATTCTGCTTTGGTCAGACCTCACCTGGAGTACTGTGTCCAGTTCTGGGCACTACAATTCAGGAAGGATATGGAAAAGCTGGAACATGTCCAGAGAAGGGCAACCAGGATGGTGGGTGGTCTGGAAGCCATGCCCTATGAGGAGTGGCTTAGGGAGCTGGGCATGTTTAGTCTGGAGAAGAGAAGGTTGAGAGGTGACATGATAGCCATGTTTAAATATTTGAAGGGATGTCATACTGAGGATGGAGCAGGCTTGTTTTCTGCTGCTCCAGAGACTAGGACACGGAGCAATGAGTTCAAACTACAGGAAAAGAGATTCCACCTAAACATTAGGAAGAACTTCCTAACAGCAAGAGCTGTTCAGAAATGGAATACACTGCCTGGGAGTGTGGTGGAGACTCCTTCTTTGGAGGTTTTTAAACAGAGTCTGGATGGCCATCTGTCAGGAATGCTTTGATTGTGTATTCCTGCATGGCAGGGGGTTGGACTGGATGGCCCTTGAGGTCTCTTCCAACTCTATGATTCTATGATTCTAAGTGAGCTAGTCCAAAGCTCACTCTCTTCTTGTGAATGCTGATGCCTGGTGAAGCAGTTTCTCCTTCAATTGTAAATATTTGTATGTATATATTGCAACTGTTTGACTTTGAAGATGAAAGTGCCTCCTGCTTTTTTTTTCACTCTTTCATGTCAAACACATGATTCTTAACACAGGTTGACAGCATCTGCTAAGAGACTTTGTTTTTAATATCTAGTTATTCACTAGATCTTACGTATTACATTTCTCTGGAGACACTCAAGACAGTTTAAAGTCTACATGCAAATTGCTCACAATCTAAGAGAGGATAGAAAAAGAAAAGGAAATGGAGGTAACTTAAAAGATAAAGTGCATACTGCTTATGTAATGAAGAGGAGGGAGGCAGTTCTGAGAGAGGAGAAACCAGGTGGCTGTTCTCCTTGTTTTGGAGGTAGTTCTGAGAGAGGAGAAATGAGGTGGCTGTTGATTCCAGTGAGGCTGAGAGAGAGGATCTTGCTGTCTCATTTCTCATGGAATGTGGTCTTTTGTTCCTTAGGGAGGTGACTACATTAACTGCTTACTGCAGATTCCAGTGCAAAAGGAAATAGTCAAGGACAGTAACCCTGTCACATTCTTTTGATGAAAGCCTTCCAACATTGCCAACAGCATAAGCCCAATAGTATCTTGGAGATGGCATAGAACGTGACATTATACAAGTGCACTCGGCTGGGTATTTTTGAATGTACTGTAGTTTCTACACCCTTCCCCCATACCGGTGGTAGCTTCTGTTCACTGTCAAGTATGCAAAGTACTTGTTTGTTGCTCTAGCTGCCTTCTATGTCCAAGTATCCATATTTTTTGTATCCCTAGTGTCCTCATCTCTTAAAATAATGTGCAAAGGAAGATAGAACAAAGCAGCAACTCCTCCCTCCTTAAATAAGAGAAATAAGACTTAATAATAAATAATAAATCCCATGTCATTTAGTGAGAGTTTCTTCGAAGAGCAATTGAATCCACACATATATTGCCTCGTTGGAGAAGCCGAAATCTTCAGGGTCCTTACTCCCCCTGAAGCTCCATCTCCTAGCCCTCCTAACTCTCCAAGATTTCAGAATCCAGGGCTCAGAGAGTGCAATTTAATACTAAATTGGGCCTGTTAGCCATGCCAAGGCATAGCCTTACTGGGGCTCAGGAGCTTTGCATCCTGACTGAAAAAGTTTACCCATCTCTAAGTGGGAACTGAATTCCTGTTATGTACTAGTGTTCCTTAAGGAGAAAAACCTTGTGATAGGTTCATCTTAGGGTCACCATAAGTTGGGAACAACTTGAAGGCACACAACAACAAAGCAATGTTCCTTGCTTGCAATGTCATTATTGATGTTTGCTTTTACCAACAAGTATAAGCTTTATTTCAGTACTTCACAGCACAGTTAATGCTTTTTGTATTGACTTGCAGCCTTCTGTGTTTCACTATGCAGTTCATGTTGCAGCTGTAAAATATCACTTACCTTGATGCAACAGCGTTTACTGAAGCAAACAAAAGGAGTGCATAGACTTAGTTAAAAATAAAATGCTTTTAACTTACTTCTTCATGGGAGGAGCTGAGAAGTGGCACATCAGCATGTTCAGAGCCTGAATTTGGTTCTTGCCAAAATTAGAAACTGGTTTTCTTTCTTTTTTAACCCAAGGTTTTCTTCTCTCCATCTGATTTGTAAACATTTTTTTATTACAGCAGGGTTGCATTTCTTGGCTCTTGGAGAGCTGTAACTTCCACTTGCCTGCTTCCAGCTATAGCCTGTCTCCAAGAACAGAACCCCCAAAAGCTGAGAAGTGCTGAGAAATGTGCGGCAATGTAGATGAGAGCATTGAGAAGGATGGAGGCATTTCCTCCTCCTCTAAAATGAAGCCTTGAAAGAAGCTGTCAATGGAAAAAACATTTCAGCCATCAATTCTTGTTATGAAATCCCCAATAGGGTTGGTACCAGCCACTCAATTGCCTGGCCTCTCATTTGTCTAGCCTACAAGAGTCACAGGAATCATTCTGCCCAGCTACATTTTGGAGGTGAAAGAACAAGGGCCCCTCCATTGGCTTTCCTGGGACCAATGACTCTTGGGCTCTTCCCTGCCAAGACTAACCTCCACTAACCAATATTTCAATCTCCTGTTTACAGAAAAGGAGAGGCAGCAAGGCCGGGCTGGAAGCAACCGCTATCTTGACTTCTCCTTTCCCGTGGTACATGATAGAACCAGCCCAACACACTTTGTTGCCTGAGCAGCAAATAGCATTCTCCTCCACTCACCCTTACTCACAGTTAACTTTCTGTGTAGTATGCAAAGCCAGACAACTTATTTTAGCACTTGAGTGAGAATATCCTGCAAGGATCTCTCCCCATTCCTCTAATAAAAAAAATGCACAGTTAAATAACTAACGTTTTGCTTCCCTTTCACGGCACCCCAAATCTGCTGCCTGATTAGGGGCAGCCCTTGTCCCTGAATTCATTTCTTTGTTTGTTGTTGTTGTTGTTTGCCTTCAAGTCACTTCCAACTTATGACAGCCCTAAGGCAAATCTGTCACGGGGTGTTCTTGGCCAGATTTATTTGCATTTGCCTTCCCTTGAGGCTGAGAGAATGTGACTTGCCAAGGTCACCCAGTAGGTTGCCATGGCCAAGCAGGTATTCGAACCCTGTTCTCCAGAGTTGTAGACCAACGCGCAAACCACGATACCACACTGGCTCTCAGGAATGAGATTGGTGGAGAATTATCTGGAATATTTGTACATTTTCTCTCCAGCCACTTTTCATTGGTTTCACTGGCTAGGAACTGCTTATCTGACTACTTTAAATCTCTAGGCAGATTTATATTAGCCACAGTGTTTGTAACAATTATTTTATTATATTAGTTTGCATGTGTGCACACACACGCACACACACACACTTATCCACCTCTATGCAAAACACTCACCACAGCCTGAACAAAATTGAAGTCCCTCAAGCTAATCTTTGTCCCCTAAGCATTATAGTTGATGGAGGGTGGGTTTGGCTTTCAGTCTCCCTGACAACTTTCATTGTCATGAAACAGAGATCATTTTCTCCTAGAGAAAGAAAAAAAAGGGGGAAGGAATTAGAAATGTTGACCATAGAATCATGCTGATGCACCTACAAATCCCTAGAGATATGTTCTCTTTAGGAATCTCTAGGTCTTCCAGCATGACTCTGTGGTCAAAATCCGGTGGAAACATATCATAGAATCATGCTAGAAAATGCCTAGAGAGAATTTATTTAGTAATCTGTGAATAATCAAATCCACAAATGCTTAACCTGCAAATGTGGAGGGACAACTATACTTTGTACAGAGAGACGTTCATGTACTTTCTCCAGACTTATTTTCCTCATAGAGACTATAATGTGAACTGGCCCTGATGTGATCCTAAATGCAATCTTGTCATGTTGAAGAGTGGTTGAGTATCACTGCATGAATGATGCTTCAACATACACTGAAATGCACAGGAGGAGCCATTTCTTGCTTGTGCTTGAACCTCAAACGTAGAAAACCAGCTGCAAGTAGCCAAAGTGTGCATTCTTCCATCGAGCCACAACCCCTTGGCATGGCAGTAGTTTCACAATATTTTTGTTCTTCTTATTTATTATTTACATTTCTTTCCTGCTTTACTTCCAGTGAACTAAAGGTATCACATGTGTCTCTCCTATCCCTCTTTTATCTTCATTCACAGCAGCCCACAACATAGCAAGCTGAGAGACCTTGTGACCTGCCCAGTGAGTTTAATGGCCTCAGTGAGAACATTCCCTAACCATTACATCACACGTTTTATGTGGTCCATCTAGCATTTGTTGCATCACCTTCACCAGTAGTCTCTATACTAATTGCTGTTAGCTCTCTCAAGACTGGAAATGCCAGTGATTGAAGGTGGGATCTACTCCATGGAAAGCTGTGGGGTGAGCAGGATTACAGTTAAAGTAATCCAAACGCCTGGTGAAGTTTTTTTTGTTTTTTTGTTTTAAGTCTTCAAACGTCCAGAAGACAGGGAATCAGATTTCCCATCTTCCCAGTTTGTTGAATCCATCGTGGTTCCCATTCCTGAACCATGAATCTGGATTTCCCAAGTTCATAGAATCATACAGTTGGAAGAGACTTCAAGGGCCATCCAGTCCAACCCCCTGCCACGCAGAAATACACAATCAAATCGTTCCTGACAGACGGCCATCCAGCCTCTGCTTAAAAAGCTCCAAAGAAGGAGACTCCATCACACTACGAGGCAGTGCATTCCACTTCCAAACAGCTCTTACTGTCAGGAAGTTCTTCCTAATGTTTAGGTGGAATCTCTTTTCCTGTAGTTTGAACCCATTGCTCTGTGTCCTAGTCTCTGGAGCAGCAGAAAACAAGCCTGCTCCATCCTCAGAATGGCATCCCTCCAAATATTTAAACATGGCTATCATGTCCCCTCTTAACCTTATCTTCCCCAAGCTAAACATTCCCAGCTCCCTAAGCTGTTCCTCATAGGGCATCATGGCTCCCAGACTTCCCACCATCCTAGTCGCCCTCCTCTGGACACGTTCCAGCTTCTCAATCTCCTTCCTGAATTGTGGTGCCCAGGACTGGACACAGTATTCCAGGTGAGGTCTGATCAAAGCAGTTCTAGTTCTACAGTCGACATCACACTGGTTTTACTCTTCTTCCCCACATGACTAATGGAAAGAACAGAGGAAGGCTAATGTGAGAACAGAAACAACTATAAACAAGATGGCATAATGCTGCAGGAATATGTGTATGCTACAGGAATATGTGCATGAAGGCACAGATCATTGACCAGATTTGTTAAAAGAAAAAGAAAACAGCAATATGCTGCAGGAAAATAAAAGTGGCTATGTGGCAAGGGGGAGTAGGGAGTGAGGAGTTTGCAGTGGCCTGGGCGGGAACTGGTGAGGCGAAGATGCCAGCCACGGACCAGAGCTCTGGTAGAGACAGAGACAGCCAAGCATCTCCAACCGCAGCATGGGAGGGGAAGAAAAAGAAGCAGAAAACAAGGGAATAAAGGAGGGGTGATGATTGGCAGAGGGAATGAAGAAAGGAGCAAAGGAATGAGGAAGAGAGAGGGGAAGAAAGGAGCCGGTTGGAATAGGATGAAGACAAACTTGAGTCAGGAGGAAGCTGGGCCGCAATGGTGTTTAGTCCAGGAAAGGCAGGCATTGGTCCCATCAGCTGCAGAGTGGCAGCAGTGGTGACAGCAACAGGTGGAGCAGGGAGAGGGTGGGGAATGTCTCAAAAACCCTCTGAAGCAGAAGTACTTGGGTGGCTGTGGAGGGAGATGCCCAGGGGTGTAGCGAGACTATTTGGGGATGACCAAAAATGGGGGCAGAAGTGTGGGATCATCAGTCACTATAAAAGAGATTTCTGTGGGAAAATGTTTTCAGTAAGTCATGACAAAATAAGCTCAGTTAATTCATTTTAATTAGAAACTATGTCATGAAGCTTACAAAAAAAGCAAACCCATTTAAAAGACATTATTTTAGAGATGCAAAATAATTGTGTAAACTAAATAACCGACTAGGAAGTCAGTGAATTTTGCGCAAGTCATCCTACTGTAATGATTTGAACTGGTAATAAAGTCTAATGCACTGTGATGCTTAGAGAGACCCTCCAGGTGCCTAAACACAGTTAAATGAAACCCTAGTTACCAATACAGCGGATACGGGGGTGGGCGACCTGTGCTTTATGCTTTTTGGGATTCAGTCTGTACTGGATGGGGTTACACTTCCCCTGAAGATTCTGCAGCTTGGGTGTGCTCCTGGATTAAACCCCAAGCCTTGAAGGTCAGGTTTCAGCAGTGCCTAGGAGTGCCTTTGCACAGTTAAGGCTCAGCTGCACCTGTTCCTTCAGACATCAGACCTGACCATGATGACATATGCCTTTATTACAGTATATCTTGTTTGGATTACTTTAATTACCACCATGCCTTGGTTCTAGCAGCTGAAGAAAGGCCAAAAAGTCAACATGGGTTTCAGAGAAACAAGTCATGCCAGACTAATCTGATCTCTTTTTTTGATAAAGTTACCAGCTTGGCAGATGAAGGGAATGCTGTAGACATCGCATACCTTGATTTCAGTAAGGCCTTTGACAAGGTTCCCCATGACATTCTTGCAAACAAGCTTGTAAAATGTGGGCTAGACAAGTTAACTGTTCAATGGATTTGTAATTGGTTGACCGGCCGAACCCAAAGGGTGCTCAGCAGTGGCTCCTCTTCGTCTTGGAAAGATGTGACCAGTGGGGTGCCACAGGGTTCTGTCCTGGGCCCAGTGCTATTCAAAATCTTTATCAATGACTTGGATGACGGAATTAGGGGCATGCTTATCAAGTTTGCAGATGACACCAAATTAGGAGGAGTAGCTGATACCCTAGAGGACAGGATCAAAATTCAAAATGACCTGGATAGACTGGAGAGCTGGGCCAAAGCTAACAAAATGAAATTCAATACGGAGAAATGTAAAGTACTGCATTTAGGGCGGAAAAATGAAATGCATAGATATAGGATGGGAGAGACCTGGCTGAATGAGACTACGTGCGAAAGGGATCTAGGAGTCCTAGTGGACCATGGGTTGAACATGAGCCAACAGTGTGATGTGGCAGCTAAAAAGGCCAATGCGATTTTGGGCTGTATCAATAGAAGTATAGTGTCTAGATCAAGGGAAGTAATAGTGCCACTCTATTCTGCCTTGGTCAGACCTCACCTAGAATACTGTGTCCAGTTCTGGGCACCACAATTCAAAAAGGATATTGACAAATTGGAGCGTGTCCAGAGGAGGGTGACTAAAATGGTGAAAGGTCTGGAAACCATGCCTTATGAGGAAAGACTTAGGGAGCTGGGTATGTTTAGCCTGGAAAAAAGACAGTTAAGGGGCGATGTGATAGCTCTGTTTAAGTATTTTAAGGGGTGTCACATTGAGAATGGAGCAAGCTTGTTTTCTGCTGCTCCAGAGATTGGAACATGGAGCAATGGATGCAAGCTCCAGGAACAGAGATACCACCTCAACATTAGGAGGAACGTTCTAACAGTAAGAGCTGTTCGGCAGTGGAATACCACGCCCTCAGAGCATGGTGGGGTCTCCTTCCTTGGAGGCCTTTAAACAGAGGCTGGATGACCATCTTTCAGGGATGCTTTGATTGTGTATTCCTGCATGGCAGGGGGATGGACTGGATGGCCCTCGTGGTCTCTTCCAACTCTGCAATTCTATGATTCTATGATTCCCTCCATACTGAGGGAGAGAACAGCAGTCAGAATTGTCTGGACTTAACCCCCTCCCCCCCACAGCTATACCCTTTTTCTTGTTTTTCATGTCTTTTTAGATTGTAAGACTGGGGGCAGGGAATTGTTGAATTTACAATGTGTAAGCCATTCTGATAACCTTTTTGCCTGATGAAGGGTGGATTATAAATATTCTAAAAAAAAATTAAAAAATAATTTGTTCTATGTGGGACTGCCTTTGAAAAGTGTTCAGAAACTTCAGCTGGTGCAAAGAGCTGCAGCCAGGAGCACACATTCCCTTCTTGAAACAGCCCCCACTGGCTGCCAATTCCTTTCCAGGAACATTTCCAGGTGCTGGTTATGATCTATGAAGGTCTATACCACCCTGGTCCAGGTTATTTGAATGGCTGTATTCTCTCATATATTTTGAGATATTCTCTGTGTTGTTGTTGATGTGTACCTTCAAGTCATTTCTGACATATGACAACCCCCATGGGGTTTTATTGGCAGGATTTGTTCAGAGGGGTTGCCTTTCCCTTCCTCTGAGGCTGAGAATGTTTCTTGCCCAAGGTCACCCAGTGGTTTCCCACGGGTGAGTGGGGATTCAAACTATGGTCTCCAGAGTCATAGGCCAACACTCAAACCACTAGACCACGCTGGCTCTCATTGAGATATTCTAGGCAAGCCCTTCTCTCTGTCCCACCAGCCTCACAGGTACACCTGGTGGGAACACAGGAGAGGGCCTTCTCCGTTGCTTCTTTTATATGATAAAAGCCTTTATTGTACAATCTTGAACATCATTTTGCTTCCATGGGAGATGAGTGCAATAGTCTAACAGTTATTACAATCCCTGGTGTCCCCTTTCTTGGGGACTGGAATGTATATGAAACATTTCCAATCTTTGGACCTGTCATGGTCAGCCAGGACTCTGAGGACTCAGAAGACGAGGAGGCTGAGCCAGTGGCAGAAGAGCTGGCTGAGTCTGAGTCTAGCCCTGAGGAACCCAGGGCTCAGCAGCCTAGCCCTCCCCCAGCACAGGGTCCAAGCCTGGGAGACATAGTGAAGCAAGAGCAAGAGGTAGAAGAGCAGGTACCTACCTTTAGCCAAAGGGGAGCAGAGAAGGCATGGCTTCGTCGTTCTCAAAGATTAAGAGACAGAAGGTCATCAATCACCCCGCAGCTGGGAGTGGGAGCTGGGCCAACATAAGCAGCTGTGGGATGCTGAGTTCCTTGTTGCAAGCAGTCTGCATTTCCTGGAGGAAGCCTCTGCCTGTGACTCTCCTGAACCTTGCTATCTTGAGACTTTGGATATCTTGACCTTGGACTGCCTTCGTTGACCCACCTGCCGGAACCCTTTTGACCTTGGACTGTCTCTTCGTGCTTCACTCTCTCTCGGTGTACTTCTGACCCTATAGGACTGCTACTGACAACACCAGGTACTGTGCTTTTCAACTGGGTTGTTGCCAAGCCGAGCTCCTTATCAGCTATTAAGTTGGCTTCCCGACAGAACTGCTTGCAACACCCCCCCTTAATTAAGCTGATAAGATGGCCGAGTCTGCTGTGATTCAGGAACTGTTATCCCAAAACCAGCAATTAGCAGCCCAGCTGGCACAGTTAACTCAAGGCTTGGCTGCACTCCAGAACCAACCCCCACCCCAGCCATGGGGGAAATCTATCATTGCTTTATCTGAAAAGTTTTCTGGTGAGAGAGCATTATTGGACAGTTTTATAGCAAACTGCAAGCTGCACTTTAAAATCAGAGGGGCTGATTTCCCCACAGACACTCACAAAGTGGCTTTCATTATCAGTCTGTTAGCTGGTCCTGCAAGTAAATGGGCTACTCCCTATCTGAATGAGGATAGTCCAGTCCTTAACAGCTTGCAGGATTTCCTGCAAGAAATGAGAGCTACCTGGGGTGATCCTGTAAAGACTGAAACTGCTGAGCACCGGATTAAGACCCTCCAGCAAGGCAAAGGCTCTGTGGCTGAATATGCCACCGCCTTCCGTCTCATAGCCCAGGACCTGACCTGGAACCAGAGTGCCTTGCAAGCCCAGTTTCGCTGGGGGTTGGCAGACCCCATTTTGGATGAGCTGGCCCGCTCAGAGCCTCCAGACACCTTAACTGCCTTGATAACCCAGGCAACACGCATAGACTGCCGCCTCTCAGCTCACAGGCAGGCCAGGCGTTCCAACCCGCCCTCTTCCCCAGTGATTGCACCCCAGACACCAACAACTTCCCCTATGGCTGCCCCATATGCAGAAGAACCAATGCAGCTGGGAGGGGCTCGGCTGCGGCTCACTGCGGCTGAGAAGGAACGAAGGAGGAGAGAGGGGCTCTGCCTGTACTGTGGTCTCTCAGGGCATTTTGCCAGAAAGTGCCCAGCCAAGGGACACCGAGCACCGCTGCTGGGAAACGGGCAGTCCGAGGTGTAGAGCAGGTTCACCACCTGGGAACATCCTCGGAATCTGTTAACCCCAGCATGACCCACAGCAAAGACCCGTTGTTGGTGGCGGCTAACCTTAGACTGCCTTCCATGGAGCTTGTCCCCCTGGGAGCCATGATAGACTCGGGAGCCTCCAACAATTTCATGGACTTAGGATTTGCCACCAGTTATCAGATACCACTGGAGGCCCTAGCTGAGCCTAGACCCGTAGAGACTATTGATGGCCGGCTCCTGCGGTCCGGTCCTGTAACTCACCAGACCCCGTTGCTTCACTTGGAGATCCAGGGCCACGTCGAGGAGATCCAGTTCCTGTTGGCTGAGGTGCCTCACTTCCCTTTGGTCCTAGGAATGCCCTGGCTCTCCAAGCATGATCCGCACATCTCGTGGGCCCGGCGGGAGGTTCTGTTCACCTCGCTTTCAGTGGACACCTGCGGCCCAGAATTCGTTTGAGGTCCTAAAGGAGAAGTTCACATCGGCCCCAATCCTGCAGCACCCTGATCCACGGACACCTTTTGTGGTGGAGGCAGACGCCTCGGACGTGGCGATTGGGGCTGTGCTGCTTCAGCCCTCAGGGCCTGAGGGTTGCCTGTTGCCTTGCGCCTTTTATTCCCATCAGCTGTCTCCTCCTGAATGCAATTACACCATCTGGGAGAAAGAGCTGTTGGCAATTAAGGCCGCGTTTGACACGTGGCAGCATCTGTTGGAGGGAGCGGCTCATCCCATCCGGGTCCACACCGACCACATGAACTTGGAGCATCTCCAGACAGCCCGGAAGTTGTCCCAGGGGCAGAAGTGGAGGTCCCTGTTTTTTGGGCGCTTCAATTTCCAGCTCCAGTATGTTCCTCAGGCCCAGAATCGGCAGGCCGATGCTCTCTCCCGGAAACCAGAGTACGCCACGGAACCAGAGGGGGAGCTTTGGTCCACCATTCTGCGCCCAGAGAATTTTGCTGCTGCTCCAAGGGAAGCTACACTGCTGGACCAGATTCATGACCTCCAGAGCCGGGACCCGTTCGTGACCCAGCATTCGGGGGAGGGGGATGCCTCTCCTTTTGAGTTCTGAGACAGCCTGCTCTACCACCAGGGCTGCCTGTATGTACCAGCAGGCCCATGTCGGGAGGCGGTCCTACGGTTGTGCCATGATGCCAAAACGGCGAGGCACTTTGGATTTTGCAAGACCCTGCACCTCCTCACCCGGGAGTTTTGGTGGCCTCAGGTCCGTGCGGAGGTGGCCCAGTATGTGGACACTTTCCCTGTGTGTCGCCGTGCTAAGGATCATCCGGGGCGACCTGCGGGCTTACTGCTGCCTCTGCCGACACCTTCGCGGCCCTGGAAACTCATCTCAATGGACTTTATCATGGACCTGCCCCCTTCTGCAGGCTGTACCACCATTTGAGTGGTGGTGGACTTGTTCTCCAAGATGGCTCACTTCGTGCCTTGCATTGGCCACCCCACAGCGAAGGAGACGGCCCGGATGTTTGTACAGCACATCTTCCGGCTCCATGGCCTTCCTGAGGGAGTAGTCTCTGATCGAGGAGCCCAGTTTACAGCCCGGTTCTGGACTAGTCTGATGCGGCTCCTGGACATCACGCCTCACCTGTCCTCAGCACACCATCCTGAGTCCGATGGCCAGTCAGAATGCACGAATGGGACACTGGAGCAGTACCTCCGCTGCTACTCCAGTTACCGCCAGGAGAACTGGGTCGACCTGCTGCCGTTGGCCGAGTTCGCCTACAACAACTCCGTGCATGCCTCCACCCAGCAGACGCCCTTCTTTGCCACCGGCGGCTACCATCCACGGGGATTTCTGGCGGTGGCCCCTGGCTCGGCGGTCCCTGCAGCAGACCAGTGGCTCCAGGAACTCCAGGCTGCTCAGTCCTTGCTACAGGAACAGCTTGAGGTGGCCAAGGAGGCGTATAAGCGGGGCGCGGATCATCGTTGTCAGGAGGGTCCTCCTTTGCAAGTGGGGGATTTGGTCTGGCTGTCCATGCGCCATCTCCCGCTCCAGCGGCCGTGTCGGAAGTTGGATGCTCGATTTGCAGGGCCCTATAAGATCGTGGCCCAGGTGAATCCTGTGGCTTTTCGGCTCCAGCTTCCACAGACATGGCGGATCCACCCAGTCTTCCATCGTTCCCTATTGCTTCCAGCTTCGGGGGTTCGTCTTGACGCTGGTCCTGCACCCCTGCCCGATCCAGTTTTGGTGGATGGTGAACAGGAATTCGAGGTGGCCCAGATCTTGGACTCTCGTCGCCGTCAGGGCCGCCTTCAGTATCTGGTTGTCTGGGCTGGCTACGGGCCAGAGGACCGCTCCTGGGAAGATGCCTCTGATGTACATGCCCCCCGCCTGGTTCAGGCGTTTCACCGCGCTTCCCGGACCAGCCTCGTCCTCCTCCGGGTGTGGGGGAGGATAATGGGGGGGGGGAATGATGTCATGGTCAGCCAGGACTCTGAGGACTCAGAAAGCGAGGAGGCTGAGCCAGTGGCAGAAGAGCTGGCTGAATCTGAGGCTAGCCCTGAAGAGCCCAGGGCTCAGCAGCCTAGCCCTCCCCCATCTCAGGGTCCAAGCCTGGGAGACATAGTGGAGCAAGATCAATAGGTAGAAGAGCAGGTACCTACCTTTAGCCAAAGGGGAGCAGAGAAAGCATGGCTTCGTCGTTCTCAGAGATTAAGAGACAGAAGGTCATCAATCACCCCACAGCTGGGAGTGGGAGCTGGGCCAACATAAGCAGCTGTGGGATGCTGAGTTCCTTGTTGCAAGCAGTCTGCATTTCCTGGAGGAAGCCTCTGCCTGTGACTCTCCTGAACCTTGCTATCTTGAGACTTTGGATATCTTGACCTTGGACTGCCTTCGTTGACCCACCTGCCGGAACCCTTTTGACCTTGGACTGTCTCTTCGTGCTTCACTCTCTCTCGGTGTACTTCTGACCCTATAGGACTGCTACTGACAACACCAGGTACTGTGCTTTTCAACTGGGTTGTTGCCAAGCCGGGCTCCTTATCAGCTATTAAGTTGGCTTCCCGACAGGACCATTATTTTGTTTTCCATATTTGTTGGCAGATTTTTGTTAGAATTTGAATGGATTCCATGTACACTTTGAAACAGCTCTACTGGTATGCCATCTGTTCCGTGTGATTTATTACTCCAAAGGGCTTTCAGGACCTTTTCCATTTTGCTTTGTAAGATTATGGGTTGTTCTTCAAATTGTTCTTCCTTGAAGGAATCTGTCAGCATTTTACCTCTTTTATATAGTTCCTCAGTGTACTACTTCCACCAACTTTTTATTTATTTTGTCCTGATTACATAATGTTTACCCTTGTTGGTTACATAGTATCTCCATTCTTGGTTTGAAATTCCCTTTAATTTCTCAAATCCTGTGGAAGTGGTCTCTTGTTCTACCTTGTTTATGGGCTTGCACTAATTATTATAATACCGTAGTTCTCTTTGTCCCTATCTTCAAGTCATTGAACAGTTGTGTTCAGGATTCTGACCCTGCTGTCACCTTGATTAGGATCTTGTCTAGTTCCCTCATAGCTGCCCTTCAAAGTCCTAGTCTTCTTCTAATTTCATAGACTCATAGAGTTGGAAGAGACCACAAGGGCCATCTAGTCCAACCCCCTGCTATGCAGAAATACACAATCAAAGCACCTCTGACAGATGGCCATCCAGACTGTTTAAAAATCTCCAAAGAAGGCAACTTCACCACACTCTGAGGCAGTGGATTCCACTGCCCAACAGCTCTTAAAGTCAAGAGGTTCTTCACAATAATGTTAGGTGGAATCTCTTTTCCTGCAGTTTGAGTCCATTGCTCTGTGTCCTTGTCTCTGGAGCAGCAGAGAACAAGCTTGCTCCATCCTCAGTATGACATCCCTTCAAATATTTAAACATGGCTATCATGTCACCTCTGAACATTCTCTTCTCTGGGCTAAACATACCCAGCTCCCTAAGCTGTTCCTCATAGGCCATAGCTTCCAGACTTCCCAACATTTTGGTCACCCTCCTCTGGACACGTTCTAGCTCCATTTAGCTGAGGATGGAGCAAGCTTGTTTTCTGTGGCTCCAGAAACTAGGACACGGTGCAATGGGTTCAAACTACAGGAGAAGAGATTCCACTTAAGCATTAGGAAGAACATCCTGACAGTAAGACCTGTGTGTGGTGGAGTCTCGTTCTTTGGAGGTTTTTAAACAGAAGCTGAATGGCCATCTGTTGGAAATGATTTGATTGTGTATTCCTGCATGGCAGGGGGTTGGACAAGATGGCTCTTGTGGTCTCTTTGAACTCGATGATTCTGTGATTCTATGAAGGCAAAGAACATGTTAGGCAGCTTAATTCTCAACCTAGTGTTTGTGTTTGCAAGCAATCTTGTGTTGGCAGGAGGGCTTATCAGCTAGAACAAATATTAGTCCAAGACTTAAGTGTATCACTCGGAAACTCATTTTAACTAAAAGTATTGTCCCACCGTGGAGACTTGCTGGTAACTCATGCCACCTCCTCTTCTGTTCATAGTAAGACTTCACGTTGAATAAATAAGTATTGTGGGAAAACAGGTTTGATCTAAACGAAGAGAAGTGCTCTATCTGAAAACAAAAAACCAGAGCCGATCTTTGTTCAGGGAATTGCTCCATTCTGTAAGATCCAAGAACAAAGAATAACTGAGGGCTTGAGTACACAGGAGCTAAAAATCCAGCTGAGATTTGGACTACATTGGCCTGGAGCTGCGGTGCATGAAATTTGGGCTACTTAGCCCAGATTTAAGTGCCACACCTGCCGAAACCCAATTCTGCATTAAGATTTTTACTAGGGTTTCCACTCAAAGCTGTTACTTATGCTTGGCTCTTGAGCTATGGGAAGAGCAAAGCGCCAGTGGTAGTCACCTCTCTGAAGCCAGAAATGGTGGCTACCACTGGCCGTTTGCTTTTCCCAGAGCTCAGAGGGGCAATTTTGTGCCAGAAAACAAAAGCCCTAGCGGTAGTCACCCTCTCTGAAGCCAAAATGGGAGGTTAGCCTCGCAATGGCAGGACTTGCCAGGGGTTTTGACCTCAGAAAGAACAACAACTTCTGGGTCTCTGCCTTTGGAATGAGAAGTGGCACTGAGGAGGGGAAATAATGGCAGCACCTCAGGCAGTTCTTGTCTTTCCTCTCTTCCCCACCCACCCACCCTGAATCTGGTGTGGATGGCTTTTTCACATGGCAGTTTTCTCCAAAATTTGCTGGAAACTCTAGAGAAAACAGCAAGTTTTCTAAAACCCGGATTAAGGGGGTATTCCCCGAGTCTGGTGCAAATAGGGCCGTACAGCATGTGTCACTATCACACCAGATTTTGGGGGGGAAGGACACATATTGTGTTGCATTATCAATCTGGATTCAGGGGGGATTTGGGGTTTGTGACTGGTGTAGACAAGCCTTGAGATGATGGTGGTGGTGGTGGTGATGATGATGATGATGATATTTATTTCTTACCCACCTTTTCCAATTGATGTTGCTGCTGTTGTTATATTTGCATACTGCTTGGGCAACTCTCTCAGCCTTAAAGAAAGGCGATATCAAGCTTCCTCTGAACCAATCTTGCCAAGAAAATCCCAGGTGGCAGTCAGCTGGAAGGCACATCACAACAATAACAACACCACTTAACAGTCTTTAAGCAGATACAATTAAAGACATGTGTAATAATAGGGTGACTTGGAGGTCTCTCATTCATAGGGTTGCTCGCCATAAGTTGAACTCAACTTGATGGCAGTTAATAATAATGCAATATAAAACAATATAAAATAGTTTAAAAGAAAATTAATACTAATAATATTTAAAGTAGCAACAGCAATAGAGCAAAGAAAATGACTGTTATTCATCAGGGAATGAAAATAAATAGATTTTAAAGAAGCATTTAAAACTCAGTTCAGTTTCTGCCTCTTGAATGATGATGGGGCGAGAGTTTGAATAGATGGGTGCCACCACTGAACAGGCCCACTATTGCCATTTAACTGGTAGGATTTGACTGTGGGACAGGCAGTGAGACCTGCCTATGAATTCATAGTTGTAAGAATAAAAAGTGGTCAGAGAAAGGAGAAACAAAGCATCAAAGGCAATCTTCACTATGTAGACATCATGGGTGGAGTCCAGATGCATACTCTTCTTTCTACACAGCCTAGTCCTGCAGTTAATGTGTGTGCGTGTGAGCGCCTCCCTTCAAGTCACCTGTCAACTTATGGAGACCCCATGAATTTCATAGGGTTTTCTTAGGCAAGGAGTATTTAGAGGTGGTTTTGCCAGTTCCTTCCTCTGAAACAGAACCTACAGCACCTAGGATTCCTTGGCAGTCTCCTATCCAAGTACTAACCAGGGCTGACTCTGTTTAGCTTCCAAGATCAGGCAGGATCTGGTGCCCTTAGGGTATTTAGGCCTCCTACAGTGAATACAAATGCTTCTCTGGATCACAGGAGCAACTTTTTCAGCCTGAGAGATGAATTCTATCTCAGAGAAATTCTCAGGGCATGTATTTGAGTGGTGGGCAGGGTTAAAGGCAAAACTGTGGGACCAAGAATACCAGGAAATTTTAACTTAAAACTCTTACTGCCACTCTTAGGAGCATTATTTATGTTTCCACCATTGCTGCTTGCCCACCAAAGAGGTAAGTCTCCTTTAAAAACACTTGCCTCTTCAGCAACTGTGAACAGCTACACTGGAAAACATCAAGTAACCCACCTACCCACCCTGATCATGATAAGTTGGATCATTGCTGTGTCATTCTCTGCTCAGGATAATTACAGATTAGTTACTCCTCTGGTATAGGATTCTAAAAGCAAATAGCCTGGATTGAGAAAGTTACACAGGACAGCCCCAGGCAGTGCACAACCAAACTGGTAATATCTTGGTGCCATCATACCAAGCTATGGTCAGAGCAGAACAGAATTGCAATAAGTAGATATTTCCTGTGGGCGATGTGAAAACTAGTTAGCCTTCATGGCAGAGCCCTAATCATTAGCAGCTCAGTTAAACAAGGGTTCTTGTTTGTCAAGTTATAATTACTTTTATCTCTACATGCTCAATTTACTGAAGTACAGTTAGTCATGTTATTGGTACCGCATAGTAATAACCTTCAGTGTGCTTGATTTAAAAAAAATCTGCAACAGTAGATGCATTTACTGAAATGACTTTACAGTGTTGTATGGTGGTGGGGTGGGAGAAAGGACAGGTTACTTACCTGTAACTAGTTCTTTGAGTGTGTGTGTGATGTACACAGAACACAAACTCAGATATCTTCAATATAGTTCTTTATTGGAATAGAAGCATGTGTAAGGAACAGTGGCAAAGCTGCATACTGAAGACCAAGCTTGCAATCAGGACAGATAAGGTACCCCCAGCGTGGGAAAGCAGAAAGGGGGGGAGGAGAACTTCAAAGCTCACTTCGGAGGAGAGAGATCTGCCAGGCCATCTGGCCGGCCTTGAGCTCCCGGGATGAACAGCGATCCCAAGGAAACCAACATCTCCCAAACATTCCGGAGGCCCAAGGCGGAACCAGTCTCAAACCATGAAAATGTCAGGGATCACCACGAACTCCACTCTAAGCCTTAGAATTCGTGGACGGCCCTGACATACTGCCTCCCCGAAGACCAACTCCCCCCCTCAACCAGGCTTATCGGGAAAGCGGGCATGAAACTTTCGCAACAAGCGTTTGGCATTGACATGCTCAGAAGCAACCCACTCCGCATGGCCCAAAGGCAGGTGTTTCCACTTCACCAAATACTGTAACCCTCCCCGGTGAAGTCTAGAGTCCAGAATCTCAGAAATTTCAAAATGTTGGTCCTGATCCACCAGGATCGGCTGAGGAGCAGGTTCTGGAGCCGGATGGTGTTTGTCCGGAGGGTTCACGGGCTTGAGCAGGCTGGAATGAAACACAGGATGCACATGACGGTACAACTTAGGCAAGGACAGTTCAAAAGCCACAGGATTTACCATCCTAACAACACGAAAAGGCCCAATGTATTTGGCTCCCAACTTTTTAGAGGGTTGGGGGCACTTAAGGAATTTGGTGGACAAATAAACCAGATCTCCCACCTCATATCTAGGGGAAGGGTCCCGCTTCTGATCAGCATAATGTTTGTAGCGTGCTTTGGTAAAGTCCAAGGCCGAGATTACATGAGGCCACACATCCCTGACCTTTTGACTCCACTGGGAGACCGAAATGGGGTCAGAGTTGGGGGACCCCTCCAACAAGGGGAGGGGACTGAAATCATGCCCCGACACAACCTTGAACGGTGAGAGCCCAGTGCTCTGGTGAGTGGCGTTATTGTAGGCCACTTCAGCAAAAGGCAGAAGATCAACCCAATCAGACTGTTGGAAATTCACATAACATCTTAGGTATTGTTCAAGAGTCTGATTCGTTCGTTCCGATTGACCATCCGATTGGGGATGATGGGAGCTGCTGAGACCGAGCTCCACCCCTAGAAGGTTCGTGAAAGCCTTCCAAAACTGCGAGGTAAATTGTGCTCCCCGATCCGACACAATCTTGGCCGGAATGCCATGAATCCGATAAATATGCTGAATGAACAATTTGGCTAATTGGGAGGCCGTGGGGAGTTTCTTACAGGCCACAAAGTGCGCTTGTTTTGAGAACAAATCAGTAACCACCCAAATAACCGTCTTTTTCCTACTCTCTGGTAATTCCACAATAAAGTCCATGCTAATGACCTCCCAGGGCTTGTTTGGGGTAGGTAGAGGGTGGAGCAAACCTTTGGACTTCCCTGACCCCCTTTTTGACACTGCGCAAGTGGTACGCCCCTTCACATATTCTTCCACCTCCTTCCTCATACGGGGCCACCAAAACTGTCTCCGGGCCAAATGCAAAGTTTTGAGATACCCAAAATGTCCCGCACTCTTGACATCATGGCACTGCTTGAGAATACTCGCTCTCAAGACCTCAGGAACATACAGGCGATCCCCTTTCCAAGCCACACCATCCCTCACAGTCACCTCATTGGGGTGAGCTAGGAACCACTGATCCAGGGGCAGTTCCGAGGCCAATTGAGAATGCCACCCTCCTTTCTCCCCTTGAGAAACAGTGGGCGTGGCAGAGCTATCCGCCGTAGGGGTCACTGCCCGGGTCCCCGGATCGGGGGGGAGGTGGTTCGGGGTTCAAGGGCTGGGGCACAGGTCCAGGTGCCAAGGGTGAGCCACCGCCAATTTCAGTAGGACCCGGAACCTGAGCAGGGCTAGCAGTGGATTTCTGTTCCTTGGCTTTGCTCCGAGTGAGGACTGCTAGCCCCAAATGGGAAGGAGAAAAAACGGTGTCAATGACCTCCTTGCGCTTACTCTCATGTTGCGGTAGCCTGGACAAAGCGTCAGCCAGAAAATTCCTTTTCCCCGGGATAAATTTCAAGGTGAAATTAAATCGGTAAAAGAAACTGGCCCACCTGACCTGCTTGGGGCTCAAACGCCTAGGGGTAGCCAATACTTCCAAATTTTTATGATCAGTCCAAACTTCAAACGGTTTGGGTGAGCCCTCCAGTAGGTGGCGCCACGTCTCTAGTGCCAACTTGATAGCACCTGCCTCCTTCTCCCACACCGGCCAATTTCGTTCCGTGTCATTGAACTTTCTGGATAAATAGGCACATGGCCTCAAATCCCCTTCCTCCCCCTTTTGCAACAGAACACCCCCCATCGCTACATCAGATGCGTCCACTTGGACCACGAAAGGTTGGGAGGGGTCGGGGTGTTTGAGAATAGGCTCAGAAGTGAAAAGGGATTTCAATTTGTCAAATGCTTGTTGGCACTGTGGTGACCACACAAGTTTTTGGGGAGGTTTGTTCCCTTTACCGTGCTTGGAACCTTTGTCTTTCCCTTCTTTGGTCTTTAACAAATCTGTCAGGGGAAGGGCTACCGACGCAAAGTCAGGGATGAAGGACCGATAAAAATTAGCAAATCCCAGGAAGCTCTGCAACTGTTTCCTGGTTCTAGGGGCTTCCCATGCCAAGACCCCCTTAACCTTTTCTGGGTCCATTTCAATCCCTTTGTTTGAGATGCGGTACCCTAAATAATCCAGACGGCTTTGGTGGAACTCACACTTGGACATTTTTGCATACAGATGATTTTCCCCCAACCTGGTAAGCACCTTTTTCACCAGTTTCACATGGGACGTGTAGTCCTCAGAATAAATCAACACATCATCAAGGTACACCAACACCCCTTTGTACAGAAATTCACGTAACACATCATTAAGTTCTGAAAAATGCCAGGGGCCCCTTTTAGACCGAAAGGCATGACGAGGAACTCAAAAGCCCCTAAGGGGCTATTAAATGCAGTCTTCCATTCATCCCCCTCCCGAATCCGTACTCTGTAGTAGGCCTCCCGCAGATCCAGCTTCGTGAAAATCTTCCCTTTGGAGAGATGGGCTAATATGTCCTTCATCAAGGGCAGGGGGTACTGGTTGGAGACACTAATCGCATTTAGCCCTCTGTAATCCTGAATCAAATGAAGCCCGCCATCAGCCTTGCGCCTAAACATCACCGGAGCCCCCACAGGCGAGGTTGAGGGCCTAATGAACCCTCGGGCTAAGTTTTTGTCTATGAACTCTCGGAGCGCCTCCATTTCAGCTGGTGTCATAGAATAAATGCGAGGTTTGGGTAGGCTGGACTCCGAGAGTATCTCAATGGCACAGTCAAAAGCCCGGTGGGGTGGCAAAATGTCACATTCCCTCTCCTCAAACACATATTGCCAAGCCTTGTACTCCACTGGCAGCCCTTTCAGCTCCCCTTTTACTAAGGCAGTCGTGTAATTCTGTGGCTCATCCTCCAGGGGGCCCCCGTCCCCTGGGGATCCTCCCCCCGCCCCGTGCTCCTTGGTACACAAGGGGTCTGTAAAAGTCAGTGTCTCTTTTATCCAGTCTATGGTGGGGTTGTGGTACTTTAGCCAGTTCAGACCCACAACTGCCACGGGGACTAAACCTGGAGCAATCACAAACTGCAGTTCCTCCTGGTGGATGCCCATCCTCATGTGCATGGGACCAGTTATGCGCCGGGCGGGGCCCCCCTTCATCATCCCCCCATCCATCTGAGACAGCCACACGGGCTTGTCCAGCTTAACAGTATCAACGTTCAGTTCACTGACTAAGGAGGGGTGAATGAGTACTTGGGTACAACCAGAGTCAATCATTAACATTACTTTGCGGGTGGGGCCCTCCCCTCCAACCCCCTCCCCTCCAACCCCCTCCCCTCCAACCCCCACTCGAGCTTTGATAAAGAATGGGCCCTTCACTCCACTCACCACGGCATCCGGGCGCCCTTCTGGATTAGCCCGCCCTCGGGCGCTCAGTAGGGCGGGCTGGGCCCGTTTCCCGCTGGCTCAGCGTCGGAAGAGTAGGACCCACTATCCTCGGGATCATCTGAGGACTCCCCTGCCGCATGGCCCGCTGCCAGGGCCCTGGCCGTCGCCTTGGTCTTGGGCTTGGAGGGAGTCTTGGCGGGCCCGGATCTCCCCTCGCTCCGCGCTGGCTTGGCGGCGGCGGGTTGCTCCCGAGGGCTCCTCTCTGGGCACTCTGCTATGCGGTGTCCGCTCTTCCCACAATGCAGGCACAGCCCCTTTCTCATCCTTCGCTCACGTTTGGACTCTCCGGTGGTGCCTCCCCCCGAGCGTGCCGTCTTGGTCTTCTTCCCTGGGGCCCCAGCGGACTTCCCCTCCGTCCCGGCCTGGCGGCGCAACATCTTGATGCTGGCCTTCACCGACTCCACTTCCCCAGCTAGCCGTATTCACCCCATGAGGGTTTCGGGGTCTCCCTGGAACTTGGCCCACTCTAGAATGTCAGGGTTCAGGCCCTCCTGGAAAAACTGCACCTTGACCTCCTCTGGCCACTCCGGCACTTGGCTGGCTAGGCGGCGGAACTCAGCCACGTACTCTGCCACTGGCATCGTACCTTGCTTCAGGCTCCTAAGCTTGCTTCGAGCCCGCTTCCCTCTTAAGGGATCGTCGAACTGGGCCCTGAGAGCCATCAGGAACTCTTGGTAATTACCGAGTTCAGGGGCTCCCATATCATACAGACCCACCAACCACTGGGCCGCCTCTCCCTCCAGTTGGTTGGACACATACTGCACCTTCTCAGCCTCAGATTGGAACTCCCCTTCCCACTGAGTCATGTAACTCACCACTTGAGTCATGAAGTAGGGTAGTTTTGCTGGATCCCCATCCAACTTCGCCTTCAGATGCCGGTGTTTCCAGGCCCGGGGTTGCTCCTGCGGCTCAACCGGGCCAGCCCCCACTGGGGGAGCCGGTCCAGGATCCGGCAGGCCAGGGATATCAGGGGGCTGAATGGGGACCCCATCCCCAGGTGCCTGGGCAGCCGCAGGTGGCGCTGGGGGAGGCGGGGCCCCTCCCGGGGCTGGTGGAGCTGGAGGGGTTCTGTGCAGGAGTTCTTGGAGTACCTCCCGTATCTCACCCATTTGCTGTTTCAGTTGAAGAACCTCGGCTCCAACTTCTGCCAGGGAAAACTTTGCTTCTGGCTCTCTAGGCCCTTCACCCTGGGGTCTGTCCCACTGGGACCTGCGGTCTTCTCGGCGACCGGCCCCTGCCCATGGCCAGGCAGGGCCCAAAACCTCTCGCACCGGAGTGCCGAAGCTTGGCAGGCTGCCCCTCCCTGGAGCCAGCTCCATCCCCAGCTCCCAGGGCTCAGTGGAGGGTGGAAATCTTGCAGCCCTCCGGCAGTCTCGGTCTCAGCTGGCGCCTCCAGCTGCGACGGCTACAGCACCCCCCTCTGCCCCGGTCTCCTGCTTCGAGGCCTCGGCTTCTCTGGCGCTGGCTACAGTCAGATCTTGGTCCGTCTGTGTGCCAGTCTCTGCGTCCTCAGACATTGCAGGTAAAGGCTCCACAGTTTCAGGACAGAGGGAAAAAAATAAAAATGGAGTATGCAGCTTTCTGTGATGTACACAGAACACAAACTCAGATATCTTCAATATAGTTCTTTATTGGAATAGAAGCATGTGTAAGGAACAGTGGCAAAGCTGCATACTGAAGACCAAGCTTGCAATCAGGACAGATAAGGTACCCCCAGTGTGGGAAAGCAGAAAGGGGGGGGGAGGAGAACTTCAAAGCTCACTTCGGAGGAGAGAGATCTGCCAGGCCATCTGGCCGGCCTTGAGCTCCCGGGATGAACAGCGTTCCCAAGGAAACCAACATCTCCCAAACATTCCGGAGGCCCAAGGCGGAACCAGTCTCAAATCATGAAAATGTCAGGGATCACCACGAACTCTACTCTAAGCCTTAGAATTCGTGGACGGCCCTGACAGTGTGAAATCACACAAATGGGTTTTGAGTCTGTACAGAAACAGCATTTGGGACATTCTAGAGCAGTCAGTTAGAGCTTTTGGTGGTAGCCCTGCCCACCTTCCCATGGGTATAAATACTCTAAGCCCGCCAAGAGTATCTCAGTTCCATGTCCGCCACATCGCAGCATCTATGAAACCAAGGAACGGCAGCACACACATGAGATAGGTGGATTGTGTGATTTCACAGATGACCACTCGAAGAACTGCAGTTACAGATAAGTAACCTGTCCTTCTTCATTGTAGTCCTTGTGAATCACACAAGTGGGAGACTAGCAAGTTACCCCTATCAGGTGGTGGGAGTGTCATGCATCATAGAGTAGCAGCATCTTATGAATAAAGACATTTGTAAGGTGCAAACAAGCAAGCATTACTCAATCAGACAAGTAATGGATATATGGTCCAGATGGCCATAAAACCCTCCAAAAGACTAGCAGAGTGAAAGGACATGAAATAAAATATGCATGTGACAACTAAACATAGTAATGAGCCAAAAACATGAAGGCTGCCACCTTGTAATAGGAATGAATAAAGCATGGAGCCACACAGAATAGAAACCCAAACAAGGCAATAAGCATCGGCTTGCAATCATGACATGAAAGCAAAAAAAGTATTCATGAATCAGAATCAAGTATACAGGACACCAACCCAGCCCTTCCAAAGCAAGCATAATTCCTTGACTGAGTATCAATGAGGTAGTGAGAAACAAAAGTCATTGGCTGGGATCAAACCACAGCCCTGCAAATGTCAGTCAAAGGTAAACCTGCCAAGAAAGCAGAAGAGGCAGCAATAGCCCTGGATGAATGTCCTTGAACCTGAGGAGGAGGTTCAACATGGACAAGTTTGTAGGCAAGGTGAATGGTGGAAATCACCCAATCAGAAAGTCTCTGAGGAGACATTGGAAGTCCCAGTTTGTGCTGCCAGCAATAGGTATAGGACTATAGTCAAGGGCCGGTGAGAAGCATTGATGATCCCTTGAATTCAATGCAGCAGGTCTGTCAAAGGAGAAGCCTCCATGCGGTGAGATTCAGTTTCTCACAGTCTGGATGGTGCACCTGGCCGTTGCACATGGAGAGGAGGTTGGACCAGAGAGGTAGATGCTTGAAGACTCAACAAGACAGAGAGAGGAGAGTTGCAAACCACAGCTGGCAAGGCCACAATAGAGTGACTAAGAAGACTTGAGCATGGTCAGTGTGGAGCTTCATGATGATCCTGGAAATCAGCAGGAATGGTGGAAAGAGATAGATTAGAGGACTGTTCCAGTTGAACAGGAAAGTGTCCCCTTTTGAGTCCTTATGTGGAATTCAGGAACAGAACTCTCAGCACCTGGTGTTGTCCACAGTTACAAATAGGTCCACATGGAGAGTACCCCACTTAGAGAAGATTGAGAGAAGAACCATCAAGGTCAAGAGTCCATTCATGGTAAGCGTGTTTCGAGCAACTGAGAGTGTCTACCATGGTGTTCTTGGTACCAGGGAGATGCACCATTGAGATGGAGATGGGATTCAACAGTCATCAGTTCGATACCCATAGAGTGAATAACATCAGGGTGCAGGACCTCATGCCTCCTTGTTTGTTCAGGTAATACATCATAGTGGTGTTGTCTGTGAGCAACTGGGTGGTGCGGCTCCAGAACTTCACAAATGCCCGAAGGGCCTTCTCCACTGCAGTCATCTCCAGTACATTGATATGGTACTGCTTCTTGAAAGGCGACCAGGTCCCCTTGACTGAAAAACCCTGAGTGTGAGCCCCCCAACCGTAGAGGGAGGCATTGGTGGTCAGTGTCAGTTGAGGCTTGGGAAAGTGGAAGGACATCCCTACCAGAACGGTGAGCGGTTTTGTCCACCATAGGAGTGATAGCCGGACCCAACTCGATATCGAGAGGAACATGGATTGCCGATCTTGGAGAAGATCAAAGGTATGGATGAACCACAGCTGGAAGGGGTGCATGCAAAGCTTTGCATGCAGTCACCAATGTTGTCAACTCCATAAATCTGAGGAGCACCTGCAGAAGTCGAGCCCTCACACACCGAGATTTGATGCAGCAGTATAGAGGGTTGAGTAGTCTCTGGTTTCGTTTGTCTGGGAGGAAAGCTTTTGCTTGCATCAAGCTGAGGAGAGCCCTGATGTAGAGGAGCCTCCTGGATGGTTCAAGAGAGGACTTTTCATGGTTCACCACAACACTGAAAGAATCCAGCAGAGAAAGTGTATAGTTGATGTCTGCAAGTCATAGAATCATAGAATCATAGAATTGCAGAGTTGGAAGAGACCACGAGGGCCATCCAGTCCAACCCCCTGCCACACAGGAAATCATGATCAAAGCATCCCTGACAGATGGCCATCCAGCCTCTGTTTAAAGACCTCCAAGGAAGGAGACCCCACCACGCTCCGAGGGAGTGCGTTCCACTGCCGAACAGCTCTTACTGTCAAAAAGTTCCTCCTAATGTTGAGGTGGAATCTCTGTTCCTGGAGCTTGCATCCATTGCTCAGTGTTCCAATCTCTGGAGCAGCAGAAAACAAGCTTGCTCCATCCTCAACGTGACACCCCTTCAAATACTTAAACAGGGCTATCATATCGCCCCTTAACCGTCTTTTTTCCAGGCTAAACATACCCAGCTCCCTAAGTCTCTCCTCATAAGGTATGGTTTCCAGACCTTTCACCATTTTAGTCACCCTCCTCTGGACACGCTCCAATTTGTCAATATCCTTTTTGAATTGTGGTGCCCAGAACTGGACACAGTATTCTAGGTGAGGTCTGACCAAGGCAGAATAGAGCGGCACTATTACTTCCCTTGATCTAGACACTATACTTCTATTGATGCAGCCCAAAATCGCATTGGCCTTTTTAGCTGCCACATCACACTGTTGACTCATGTTCAACTTGTGGTCTACTAGGACTCCTAGATCCTTTTTGCACGTAGTCTCGTTCAGCCAGGTCTCTCCCATCCTATATCTATGCATTTCATTTTTTCGCCCCAAGTGCAGTAGCTTACATTTCTCTGTATTGAATTTCATTTTGTTAGCTTTGGCCCAGCTCTCCAGTTTATCCAGGTCATCTTGAATTTTGATCCTGTCCTCCATGGTTTTAGCTACTCCTCCTAATTTGGTGTCGTCTGCAAATTTGGTAAGTATGCCCCTAATTCCCTCATCCAAGTCGTTGATAAAGATGTTGAAGTCGTTTTTGTTGAGTCCTTCACAGATAAAGACTTTTATTTCTTGTTGTCACAACCACGTGGCAACTACTGCCATGTACTTTGTAAATACATATGAAACAGTGGACAGTCCAAAAGGCAGTATATGGAAATGAAAGGGCCTTCCTCCTATCGAGAGTGAAAGATAGCACTGATGACATTCTCGGATTCCAATATGGAAGTATGCGTCTTTGAAGTCGATAGTCGCTGTTCAGTTCCCTTGTTGCAGGAGATGGAGAATAATCAGAATCGTTACCATCTGGAACTTCTTTGGGTGAATGTACTAGTTTAGCTTTCTCACGTCTAGGATAGGGCGGAGACCTCCATTCTTTTTCTTGACAATATAATAACAAGAGTAGAAACCTTGCTGTGGAACAAAAGAGGGGATGGGTTTGATAGCCCCTTTTTCCAACAAAGAAGAGACTTCCTATAAAAGAATGTCAGAAGGAGGAGTAACTGAAATTAACCAGTGGGTGGGATTTCTTAAAATTCTATGGCATAGCCACGATGAACGATGTGTAAGAAGATTTTCACACTACACTGTTATAGTGTTAGTATTCCACTTTAACTGCTCTGGCTTCCTCCTGTGGAATTCTGGGGTTTGTAGTTTAGTGAGGCCTAAGAGCTCTCTGGCTGAGAGTTGTAAATGCCCCTCCCTAAACTGCAAATCCCAGGATTCCACAGGAGGCAGCCATAGCAAATAAAGTGGAATAGTAACACTATAACAGTGTAGTGTGAAAATCTCCTAAGACCCAAGAGTCAGTCATAATGGTTTGCCAAGAGGAGAGGTGTTGAGAAAGCTTGTTGCCAAAGTAATGGAAGTGGAGGAGGAAGGTCCAAGGAGTCAAAACCAACACTTGCCAGAATCGGTGGACGACTTCTTGGCCGGCTGTGGTCTGAATCAAGACTGAGCCTTCCTCGGTGAAAGAGGTGGAGCAGATTGATCAGACCTCAAGTGCCTCTATCGAACTGGACTGGATGATCTCTGGGATGAATAAGGATGGGACCATCTGTACCTAGGCTTCAGTTGCAACCGAGGCTGTGCAGACAGGCCGAATTTTCATGCTGTTGTCCTCATTTTATGAGTCAACTCCAGCTTGCTGTCCAGCTTGCTGATGAGTTCAAGAAGGCCATCACCACCCAGACCAACACCAAGTACATCATCATCCCCAGATGGGTCCAACCCTCACCTGCATCTGGGCACTTGACAACAAGTGCTCTGCTCTCATCCTCCTCCCAACTTTTATCACCTGCTGAGCTCCACCTCAGCAAAAGGTTGTCTGACATGGAAGACCCTGCCAGCAGCACTGCTACCATCAGCATAGCCTCTTGCCTCTCCAGAGCACAAAGTCCCACCACTGCGGGCATTAGTGGCTACTAGGCCCATTATCAGAGGAAGTATTTGTCACAATATCAATATCAATTGCTGGGTGGGAGAATGCTGTTGTATTAATGTCCCCTTTTCAGGCTTCCTGAGCCAACTGCTTGATAACACGGGGCCCATCTACACGAGGGGGGGGGGAATCCAAAGTACCTCGAAGTATTGGCATCTCGCAGCAGCAGCAACATGTCTATATGGTTTTATTGGCCTTGGTAGCCCCCATAAGCCTCACATTCCTGATGGCGGTCGTGAGTGATTTACTCGTGTTACTTCTTCACAGCCGCCATTAAAAAAAAAAGTCATCCCAAGGTGCACTGGAGTGATAGAGTGATTCTCCAATTTTATAAGAAAGCAAAACAGAAAAAAAATGATTTTTTAAATTGCCTTAGCGAGGGATCGCTAAGGCGAAAATCCATCATGGCAGCAGTGGACGCTTGCCCTGCTAGCAAGCCCCCCCCCACCCATCCAATCAGTTTTGTGCTTCCCTTTGAGTTTTTTTATTGTTCTATATTCCAAGCGAGCAAAAATATGCACCCACTTTGTGGTTTGTGAAAAAGTATGGGGAAATCTGCGAAGGCTTTTACCCCATTGTTTTTGCCATTTTGGGACTCCTTCTGAATAGTGTGGATTGGTGCTGGGTCCTGTTTAGACTGGTAGAATTTCTAGATAAACTAGAAAACTGGCAGAAATTAATAAAATAAAGTTTAAAAGAGACAAATGTAAAATTCTACATTTATGCCACAAAAACCAAAACCAAAAGTATAGATGTAGGATGGAGAATACTTGGCTCAGCAGTACTACATGATAAAAGGACCTTGAGATTATTGTTGGTCATAAGTTGAACATGAGCCAGCAGTGTCGTGCTGCAGTAAAGAAGGCAAATGTTACCTTAGCCAGTATGAATAGAACCAGTTTCCAAGTAAAGGAAAGTAATAGTCCCTCTATATTCTGTGCTGGTCAGGCGTCATGGGGAGTACTGTATTCGATTCTGGGCTCCTCATTTTAAGAAGGATATAGACAAGTTGGAGCAAGTTC
The DNA here is from genome assembly GCA_030847615.1 of Gambelia wislizenii. NCBI lineage: Eukaryota > Metazoa > Chordata > Lepidosauria > Squamata > Crotaphytidae > Gambelia > Gambelia wislizenii. The sequence goes on along the minus strand of JAUMIR010000013.1, from coordinate 10,555,238 downwards.
AGAGGAGGGCAACAAGGATGATAAGAGACATGGAGAACAAAACATATGAGGAGAGGTTGAAGGTACTGAGCATGTTCAGCTTGGTGAAGAGAAGACTGAGATGATTGCACTCTTTAAATACCTCAAGGGCTGCCACAAGGAAGAGGGTGTGGGCCTGTTCTCTCCTCCGCCAGAGGGTTGGACCAGGTCTAATGATTTTAAGTTACAGGAGAGTAGACTTTGGTTGAACATTAGGTGGAACTTCTTGACAGTAAGAGCTATTTGGCAATAGAACAAATTGCCTAGAGAGGTGGTGGGGTGTCCTCTGGATTTTTTAAGGAGGCTAGACAGCTACCTGCTGGGGATGCTCTAGCTGGATCTCCTGCATTGAGCAGGAGGTTGGACTAGGTGCTTTCCAACTCTGTGATTCTATGATCATTTTAAAAGGTGAGTAGTCAAGTATCTTTTTAATACTTTAAGACCCAATAAAGATATTACACAAGTTTAGTGTGGTGATGAATCCAGTCTAGGCTTTAGTTTGAACTGTAATGGAGCTATCCCAGGTGCTGAACCTGGAACAGATGTTCTGCCCTTCATTCTTAAATAAGCCATAAATCTTCCAAGAGACATTTGTCAATGTGCTGAGTGACTTGTAGGAATGCCCCTGTTTAAATTTAAATGAGAGAAATAGTGTTTAGATGAATGTCAGCTGATAAAGAAGTCTATCATAAAATAGCATTGCTTAGAAATAGCAAGAAAATAATGAAATGGTTTTTTAACACTTGTATGCTCAAACATGTTTGTGGTGCCTGCAAGCTAACTGGGTGTTGACCAATCATTTCGCAGCAAGACTAAATGGCATTGCTACCAATTCCCCTCTACCACTTCACATACAGCAACACAAAAAGAACCAAAAAATCGTAGCTTGTTGATAAATGTTTATGCAATGGGAACAGGCTTCCTGCCAGCGGGAGGTGGAGGGGGGTTGACAGGCAGGAGAGGCAGACAAATTGGAACAAGTCATTAAAAACATGCCACTCCAAAGCTGTTTAAATAATCCTCATCTGAACTGTGAATTTATTACACTGCATGCCTCGAGGGGACAAAGATTTATGAAAGGGCTGTTTGTAAACATGTAAAACAATAAGCGTTTTTTCCTGCTGTGCCATGACAATGGAGATTTTGCAAGCTTAAACAAGATGGAATCTATGATGCACACAGCATCTCACCTGAGGCCCAGTGTCCTCCCTCCACCTCCCCCCTCTTGTGTGTCAGGGAACACAATGTTTAACAAAATAAGCCCACCCACCCCCATTCTTTTATTCTTCTACTCCCTTTGGAAATTCAATTGGATCTCAGGAATGGTATGTTATACTTGCTGCATGATTAAAAGCCTTGTGTATCTCTGTGTGTACTATTTGTTAATTATTTAAGGGCCAGTCTAGACACGATGGTATACTGTGAATTGGTATGCATTTTCACCCATTCGCAGTGACGGTGTTTTGTCTCCACTATTTCCCCCCCAATTCGCATTCTTGTGCATCTATTCAAATGGAGAGTTCACACACTCCGATAAAGAACAATAGAGCAAAAATGCACATCGCTGCACATTTTGATGTCCACACATGCAAAAATGTGCATCTATGCACATTTTTTGCAATACTTCAGGGAAAACTGCGAACCCTTTTACATTTGTGGAGTTTTTAGCCTCCCTCCTTCCAAATACTGCGAATCTCATTCGCAGCATGTTGGGACAGATTGTATTCTACTCACATTCTACAAGGAGTATTTCCACCATCTAGAGAACCCCTAAGAAAGCGTCAGAAAACCAGAAATTTTGGAACTGTGCAAAACAGATGTAATAAAGCAGTCACCTGCAACTGGAGTGTTCAATCTCTAGGTACAATTGCTATTGCTGTCCTTATGTGGCCGTAACACCTCTCATGTCCACTGAGAAACTTATCAGAAGTAGATGCTGCCTGTTTCGGCTTTGAGGGAAGGTCACAGGGAAAGTAGAATTCAGTGGACCAACTTCTTTGAGTTTGCTTCCTTCTCCTCACAACATTCCGGCTGCACTGCCGCTTTAGTTCCTCGTGCGATAAGCCTAGAAGATTACATCCCAGTGTTCATCAATTCTTCAAAGATTTCAAGGAGTTTTTACCTCATGGAAGTAAACTTGCTACTGGCCAAGACAATATGCAAAGCAGTTTTTGTGGCCTACAGATGAATGGTATCAGCTTAGCCAGCCTTATTGTGCCCTGCATGACATACAAGAGGGAATTCTCCCTGGTACAAACCAAACAATTCTCTTTCTCCCTCCCTTTCAGAATTTTCTAGGACAGTGCAAGACCACACCAGGCAGCATCTTGAGATGAACATTCTTGAAAAGGAAAGAGGTGACATTAATTGAAGGGGAGGAGAATGATTTACATGCAATGGAAAGTCTAAACAGCTCCAGGAACACTGGTGGCTGGCTTGTCCTCAGAAGCCTTCTCATGATAGAGGATTTAAAGCTTCCTGGTAATTAAGGGTTAGTAGTTTTTTGAGGATGATAAAATTGGGAACGTTTTGAGCAGATTTCAGAACTTACAAGGGAAAATCATAGAACTGGAAAGGACCACAAGGGCCACATAGTCTAACCCCTTGCTGTGCAGGCAGACACAACTAAAGCACCCCTAAAAGACAGCTATCCAAAAACTTAAAAGAACTCAGATGGAAGGAACTGGAAGTACCTTCTGAGGTAGTCTGGGGTAAAATTAAGATAGTTCTCCATTGGTTCTCAAATCATCATCCAGTGGTTTAGTAGGTTTTGTTATTGTAAAAAAATGTGCAAGTCATTGGATTCCCTCGGGCCTTCTCATACCTCCTCAGTCCTCTTGTGCATTTGGAGTGCATAGGGATCAACTCTGTGGCAGCTGTGGGCTCCATTGTTAGTGGAGCATCGAATCCACTCCATGGTTCCATCAAACCTTTAAAGTAGTTGTCCAAGTAGTGAACCTTTTTGGGGGCAGGGGTGGGTAGAGCTCAGTAGCTTGAAATAGCTCCATTAAAATTCAGACTAAAATCCAGAGTAGATCTGTTACCTCAGTTACATTGGAGCTCTCAGCTACAGCACTTACACTGTTAGCTCAGTGTACAGCTGCACAGGACATTTACCTCAGGCCCTTGAATGTGAATGTCACCACAGGGCAACAGATATTTCAGTTATGTTGTTGTTATTAGTGTATTTGTACTCCCACGGAGGAGTGCTTGTGGGCTTTTGTGTGTCTGATGCACCAGTATATTTGATCATCCAGATATATTTGGAGAATATTTTTGGTCATGCAAACTGCCAGGGTCTTCATGTTGGTGAGAAGAAGTTAGGTATCTGTGGGAGATACTTTCTAAGACCCCCTGTGGATAATAGGGAACCCTAATATTTTCAATGAGACGAATGCCAGAAGTTGATCATAGAGTCTCATTGGAGGATCAAGAAATGCCTAGAGAGCACATATTTTTTCAGATGTGGCTAAGTGAAACTGTGAATACTGAATCCACGGATATGGGAGTCGACCTGTGCTCTTTCAGGTCCTGTGTTGGCTATATGAGAATTGTCACTTTTAGAATGCGTTTATACTGTTATTACATAGGGTGGAAACATGCAGGAGGAGATGCTTTGTCGAAAAAAGAAAAGCTATACAGGCTTCACAGGACATCACTATGAGCAGGAGCTAGAATCCTATCTGTTTTAACATAATGTATTTCACACAATAAAACGCTTCCTTGGTGGAAACTGTTGTATTAGAAAAAAGCTACAAGGCTTTCATTTAGATGTGGCGTAATTCCCACCCACCACTTTACCCTCCACAGTGTTTTAATGCAACAGTCTGCTATACTTACTTGTGGTGCTGCTATTTTCTCTTTGACACCCAATGACAGAGCTGGCAGTTGGTTCCAAAGAATGTGTTTTTACAGAGTGGAAAGTGAAGCAGCCAAAAGTGGAAGTGAAGCAGCCATTTCTCCATCAGACCTTCTGAATAACTGAGAAGCTGATTCTGTGCTTTGGATATCAACCAAAATTTTGCCGCCCTTTTTAGTGGACAATTTTTGGTCATGCAGTTCTGTGGGTTGCATCAAGACAAAATGCTCACTCTTTGAAATAAGGGGACTCACGGCAATTTTATTTCTTATATAGATTCCCATTATTGTTTCCAGTAGTTACCAGAATATTCAACCCTCTCTTGCTGAAGACAAGTTATATTATTACAATACTGTATATTCATTTCTGAAATCCAGAGGTACTTAGGTGAAGTTAGTTCACCAGAAGGCTATAATGATCCTATGTCAGGCACTGGTACAACCAGCATGCCTGCCTTGAGGTTTATTGTGTAGAAAATGATGGGCTATGTAGTAGTACATAGCTGCACTTAGGAAACATATATTCTAGCCTGTTTGCTATCACATTCCTGATTGATAGTCTAGTGCTGGAATTCTCAAGGTCAGTGTGGTGGGAGAACAGTTAATTAGGGTGAGACAGTAGACTTTTTTGCTTAAATTAACAAATGAGATTATAGCCTGCCAAAAGGTTTGAAATTGCTATGACTTAAAAGTATTGTACTAATGAGGACTGGTCAGTCATGACAATGAAAGTCAGTGGATAATGTTTGCTGCACTTTCTGTAATAAATGTTTGCTGATTTAACTCTGAAGTCTGGATTTCTGAACTGCTGGAACTCGAAACTTGACATTCTAGGATCAAAAACTCATTTGATCATGATTATGTCATGCTCAAGAAACAAATAAAGCAGATATACCTTAACTATTACAGAGACAGAGACCAGTGTTTACCTGAAGTGTATTATGACCTAATCAGAAATGTAAAACACTTATAATTTTTTTTAAAAAGAGTCACATGAAAGAAAAATGGAATTTATTAATCTCTGTCACTCAAAGGAAGTACAGTGGGCCCTCCAGAACCACAGGAGTTCGGTTCTGGAACCCCACACTGATTCCAAAAAATGTGGATGCTCAAGTCCTGTTTTATTCAGTGACAAAAATGTGAACACACATGCTTCAGTGTGTTCAGGTTCACATTGCCGCCATTGAATAATATGGGGTCTGGTGATGTGTGGACAGTCCAGTCTGTGGATCAGGAGCCTGCTGATATGGAGGGCCCATTTTATTGTAAAATGTTTGGGTAGCAGGAGCTCTATCTAATGGTTATAAATCTCCAGTTTGTTGTATTTCTGCATATGAGTGGGAAAAATATTTTTCTGAGGTTCTTCATTATCTGATGTTCCAGAGTGGGAGCCTGCAACTCTTGGAGATGTTCTTGACTTACTATCTCAGTTTAAACCTGATAAACACCCTAGTACAGATCCCATACACCTTATCTGTTAAAATCTAAAGCAGCGTAGTGGGCATCTTTACTTTAGCCCTTTTCACTTTTATTAACAAATCTGGTAATGTTCCTAGTGCTTGGAGTAAAGCAATTATAGTGCCTACTTTCAAGAAGGTGATAGGTCCAAGCCAGATAATGATCATCCTATTAGCCTTCTCTCAGTTATTGGGAAAGTTTAGCCATGGCTACCTAAAAGGTAAGCTGCTTACCTGAATGGAGGATAACACAGTTATAGGTGCAGGACAAATTAGATTTAATCTGTTCAACTGGCTGTTCAACTTTAGATCATTGTTGTATTTTAATCCATCTTGCTGAGAAGTATACTTCAGTTCCTGGTGGTAAACTTTTTTTCTGCCTTCATCTATCTCAAATTTGCTTTTAATTTGGTTTCAAGGGAACTCTCATGATCTAAGTTACACACACAAAAAACCCCTACAATTGATAAGTTTATATGATCAAACTTTTAGTCAGGTTAGATATGGAGAAAAGAGATAGTTCTCTAAATCAGCCCCTGCAACCAGAGGTATTAGATAAGACTGCCTTTCTTAATGGTTTGGCATCTTATCTTTGTCAGATAAGCTCTCATGCCCCTAAACTGTCAAATGTTAAAATTCTGTCGCTTCTGTATGTTGATGATACTGTGTTTTTATCTCAACTAGGTGGCGTCTCAATAATTTACTATCTGCATTTGGGACATATTGTTTTTAAAACAATTATAAACTATGCTAGGACTGAAATTCAGAAGAAATATAGATGGTCCTTTAATGGGAATGACATTAAACAAGGGTTTTTAAAACTAAATATTGGGGGATTCAGATGCAAAATTCTGGTTTCTGGTCACAACAGAGAAAGTAAGCAATTGATTCTGCTAATCCTAGCCTACAGGATATTTCCAGATATTTTTTTTTCATACAAGGTGATCAGTTCATTTTCCAGCAGCGGGGGAGGTAATCCTTTAGACTCCTGGGCTAGGCTCCTCCTCCAGCTCTGGACAGGCAGGATCATCCAGCTATCAAAGACCTTCAGTATCACCCCAGGAGGAGAGCCAATCCAGCCTTTCCCAGTTTTTTCCTGCCTCGTGAAGCAGTGGATAGGCTTGTGCTTCACTCTTGTGCCACCTTAGTTTTCCCAGGGAGGATGGCTGACCAAAACAGCTCCGACCTGTCCTTGGAGGAGGGTTTCAGGTGCCGTGGGGCTTACTCTGCCCTGCAGGCGGTTGGCTGAAAGGGAGCTACTGGTCCTCTCTGGAGGTTCTGCAGCAGGCTCCATGGATGTCACTCAGGCAGCAATGGAGCGTGATGGGGCCTCTGATGATGAGGCGGACCACACTGGTGCGACCACCATTACTTCAAGTGTGGCAGCTGTTCAGGCTGCTGTGCGAGTGAGTGCTCCCTGTCCTCCCTCCTGCCCCCCCCATTTTGGATGGTTGGGGGCTTCCACCGCAACTGGCCAGCTGGATCGCCCTCATGGCATGGCACACTGTGGCGGCATGCCTGGATAATGAAGGGAAAGGGACTGGGACTTCAGGGCCCAGTGCAGACGCAATGGGTGGTTCCCGCCAAAAGGGAGCAGAGCTGTGCCATCTTTAGTGGCAACTATGGCTGCTTCTCAAGCCCAGGAGAAGAAGACAAGGAAGAGGTCTGTTGTTGCCTCTCCTTTACAGTCAAACCTGTCTCATGGGATTAAGGATTCCCTTGATTCCCAGGACAAAACAGACTCCCCTCCTAGAAAAAGGAAAAATAAACATAAAAAATCTGTGGTCACTGAGTGGGAAGATCAGGATTCAGAAGTCTCTGTAGAGATTTCTGATAAGGAGGAAGGAGAGTTCTTCTCTGAGGAGGGAGACTTATTGGTGGATCAGGTCTCTCCTAGATTGTTTGGGGCTAGTACCTTCCAGATCCTAGAACGCAAGGAGGAAAAATCACTGGGACTTTCTGGGTCCATCCCTGAGACTAGAACCCAGAAAAAAAGGGCCCCCTGAACTGAGATCCAAGGAAAAGGTAGACCATCATATCATCCCCTTTCCTGAGGTGTTTTCAGAGGTATTGGAAAGTGAATGGCTGTATCCTGGGGCTACTCGCCCACCCCCAGCAGTGACAAAGTCCTTTTATACTTTTCCAATGGAAATAATGAACAAATTAAAACTGCCCCCCATTGACACACCGATAACAGGTTTGGTTTCAGGCTCTCTCTTTCCTTTTGATGGTGATAAGAACTTTAAAAGCCCAGAGGATAAGAGAGTGGAGATTTTCTTGCCCAGGGTGCATGAAGCTTCAGCCCTAACTATTAGACCAGGTGCAGCCACCGCTTTATTTGCCAGGGCTGCTATTAGATGGACCAAAGACATTCTGGCCAGTGTTCCACAAAGGGATACCAAGCTCAAAGAGGGTTTGAATAAACTTTCTAAAGCTTCAGTATTCATTTTCACTTCCTAAGGCTTCAGCAATTTTCCAGATTCTTGGCGGCCAGTGTTGCTACACAATGTCAACTGTGGCTTAAAAATTGGAATGCCTATAATAAGGCTAACTCTAACCTTACTAGTTCCCCTTTAAGGGTTCGAAATTGTTCAGTGACATATTGGAAGATGTTCTGGTAGAGACGAAAGATAAAAAAAAAATCCTTCTGCCCCAGTGGCCAGACCTTCTGGGAATCTAGGAATCAATTTAATCAGAGGGATTTTAGACCCTTCCAATCCTCGTGGGGTTCTCCCAAGCAGCCATCTATGGGCTCTTTTCCAGCAGCCTGGGGAGGGAGTCCTTCCATGGGTATTGTCTCCGCCTCCATCCAATCGCAGGCAGGACACCTACAATTTAAATGCAAAGACCATCCCCTTCCTGGAGGTGGAGCCAACCCCTACCTCCCCAGTTATGTTCTGCCTCGTGGAAGAGCAGGTTGAGGACTTGCTTGCTCCAGCGTCATCTCTGGGAACAAAGGATTGCAAGATGGCAGCCCCCATGAGCAGTCGTGTGAAGGGGGGAGACCTTTCCTCTGAGGAGGAGGATTTGGTGTTGGGTCTGGCAGAAGCCAGCCCACAACGCCAGAATATGGTGTTCCGCACCCTCTTCCTGGGGCGCGCATCAAGCTAGCCGGTCCTGGAGGGATCAGAGCACGATGGGGCCTGCCGCCGCCTGGACCCTCGGCCGAGGGTCCCAGGATGGGCCAAGAGGGAGACTTGGAGAACTCCCCCATGGGAGAGCTGCCTCCACTGCTACTTGAGGGTAAGACCCTGCCGCCCCAACTCGCCACGTGGCTCTCGCTGATAGCGAGACAGATTTTAGCAGCTGGGGTGGGTGCCGTGGGAGACCAGGGGTATGTCCAGAGCCCGTGGGGGGTAACTACCATGCCAGCCCCTTCCCCCTCCCATCTCCCCGAGGTACCCAGCAGCAGCAGCGGGAAGGCACCCAAGCGACCTTACGTTCTATCCTAGAAGGAATTCAGGAGGGGGATTTCCTTGCCTCTCTGGATCTTCGGGAAGCATATCTCCACATCATGATCCATCTGGCACACAGAAGATTTCTCTGTTGTGCATACAAGGAGAAACACTTTCAGTACAAAGCACTACCCTTCGGACTGTCTTCATCACTGAGAGTATTTACCAAGGTGTTGGTGGCTCTAATTGCACACCTAAGGTCACAGGGGGTGCACATATTTCCATATCTGAACGATCTGCTGATCAGAGCACCATCCCAGTCCAGAGCGGCGCAGGATGTGAGAACGACAATAGGATGCCTGGAGGCCCATGGCTTCCTGGTGAACATAGAGAAGAGCCAGTTGGAGGCGGTCCAGAGACTTCAGCACCTGGGGAATGTTTTGGATACCAAGAATTATTGGGTATTCCTACCCGACGACAGATGTCAACAGATTCAGGAGTTAGTGAAGTTGGTATTGCAACAACCCAAGACCCTGCTGATGTCCTTGGTGAGGCTGCTAGGACAAATGATAGCCTGTTTAGAGTCGGTTCCTTGGGCCAGATTCCACCTCAGAAAGCTGCAGTGGTTCCTTCTCCCCTTTCAGGAGATGATAGCGAGGAAGCCCTGCAGGTTCTTGAAGGTGCCCACAGAGTTGAGAGCCTCTCTGAACTGGTGGCTATCAGAACACCTGATGTTGGGCGTCCCCATAGGGGATGTACGACGGTCGGTGGTGACGACAGATGCGTCCCTGACAGGTTGGGGAGCCCACTGTGGGGTTTGTTCTGCACTGGGGTTATGGTCCACTCAGGAACAGGAGTGCAGCATAAACCTGCTGGAGTTACAAGCAGTCAGACTGGCTTTGATCCAGTTCAGGGACGTAGTCGAGGGGACACATGTGCTAATCCAGACGGACAACATATCGATGAAAGCCCATATAAACAAGCAAGGCGGGATGCGTTCACGGGTCCTCATGGATGAATCCGAGAGACTGTTCGCTTGGGCGGAGAGACATCTCCTCTCGATCAGGGCGGAATACTTACAGAGGAAACTGAACTCTCAGGCAGATTGGCTGAGTCGTTACACCCTGATACACAGCGAATGGAGTCTCAACAGCTTGGTATTTCAAATGATAGTGTTCCATTTTGGCCAACCGGAGGTGGACCTGTTTGTGTCAGAGGAGAATCGCAAGTTGCCTCACTGTGTATCCAGATATTGGACTCAGGGAGCATCAGCCTTCGGTGCCCTGACAATAACTTGGCCGAAGGTATTGTGTTACACCTTTCTTCCCACGGTCCTGTTGGGACAAGTGTTACGGAAGATCAAACAAGAGAGAGCCGAGGTGATTCTCGTCGCTCCTCGCTGGCCAAGAAGGCTGTGGTTTCCAGACCTGGTTCATCTACAAGTGCAGGATCCGTGGCTGCTTCCTCCTTGGCCAGATCTTCTGACGCAGGAGGGGTTTCTTCACCCAGACCCAGCCTGGTTACAACTACACGCTTGGAGGTTGAGCGGAAAAGGTTGTTAAGAAAGGGTTATGATGCAGAGGTAGTCAGTACTATGTTGGCAGCCAGATGCCCATCCACCATCCATCTGTATGAGGTTACGTGGAGAGCTTTTTGTAGGTGGTGTCGCACTAAACGGATTAGGCCCTTGCAGGCTTCGGTTGGTTCGGTGTTGGCCTTTCTCCAGGTGGGGTTGAAGAAGGGATTGTCTTCTAGTACATTAAAGCGTCATGTGGCTGCTTTAGGATCTATTCTGAAGGGTTCTGGAGGTAAGATGTTAGCTTCGCGCCCGCATATGCGAAGTTTCCTCAAAGGGGTCATCTCCCTGCGGCCCCCTGTGGTACATAGGTTTCCGTCTTGGAAGCTTAATGTGGTTTTGAAGGCACTCATGAAGTCCCCATTTGAGCCAATCAAGACAGTGGACCTGAGTTGGCTTACGTGGAAGATAGCCTTTCTGGTAGCAATCACATCGGCTAGGCGCGTATCTGAGTTGAGTGCTTTATCAACACGTGAGGAGTTGTGTGTGTTCCAGAAGGATTCAGTCACCTTGAGACTAGATCCATTGTTTATGCCCAAGGTAAATTCAGTTTTTCACAGGTCACAGGAGATAGTTTTGCCATCATTTTGTCCACGTCCAAGGGCGGAGCTGGAAAAATTGTGGCACATGTTAGATGTCAGGAGGGCTCTGAAGATGTATTTGAAAAGAACAGAAGAGTTTCGGAGGTCAGACACTTTGTTTGTAGCTTATACCGGACAGAAAAAAGGGAAGAAGATGTCTTCGTCAACGATAGCTAGATGGTTAAGATGTTGCATTGAACAGGCCTATTTGGCAAGCGGAATAGCAGTTCTGGCTGGCATTCAAACCCATTCAACTAGGAGTGCGTCTGCTTCAGCAGTGTTGAGTGCAGTGCAGTCTGTAGTGGAAATTCGTAGAGTGGCCACATGGGCTTCTTCTTCTACTTTCACTAGACATTATATGATTGATGCTTACGCCTCTGCGGACGCGGCTTTTGGTAGGCGGGTTTTGCAACAGGTAGTGCAATAAAAAAAGGGAGGAGGAGGGAAGATCTGTTGTACATAGTTTCCCACCCTTTGTAGTTGGACCGCTAGGTTAGGTCCCATGGAAGGAGTCCTTCCCTAGGCTGCTGGAAAATGGAACATTGGTACTTACCATGAAGGTTCCTTTTCAGCAGCCTTGGGGAGGGAGTCCTTACCCACCCAAACAAACAAAAAAAGGAGGAAAGTTGGTTAACAGGAGAGAGCACACGTTCATGTGGCATATATATGGTGCGTTCATTGCAGTGTTGAAATGGTTATTATGTTGTTTTCTGTATGTAGTTTTTGTTGTGCTGGAGCTATGTTAATCCATCTCTGGGGAGGTAGGGGTTGGCTCCTCCTCCAGGAAGGGGATGGTCTTTGCATTTAAATTTTAGGTGTCCTGCCTGCGATTGGATGGAGGCGGAGCCAATACCCATGGAAGGACTCCCTCCCCAGGCTGCTGAAAAGGAACCTTCACGGTAAGTACCAATGTTCCATTACACTGCCTTATCCAAGTCTGGCAATGTGTCAAACAACAAACAGGGGAACAAGGCTGGGGGTCTCTTTGACTGTAGGCCTCTCCCTGTGGGAGGTCAACTGATCCATTTTGCTCATATTTGGGAGACTACGCCCTCAGATGCTTGGGTGACCAGAACTATCACTTGGGGATATACAATAGATTTTCTGTCTTTCCCCCCTCCAATGTTTATCCAGTCATGTCAGACAAGCTGTACAGAGAAGCAGGCTCTTATGCATCATGGCATAGGCCATCTACTACAAATTCAGGCAATAGAGCTGGCCCCGACCTCAGAAAAATTCCAGGGGTCCTATTCCCTTCTTTTCCTTGTTCTGAAGAAGAACAAGGCATGGAGGACCAGTCTCAGCCTTCTCAGGGTCAATCGTTGGGTCACCAGGCACAGTTTCCACATGGAGACCCTTAGGGCGATTCTGGAAGGTATTCAGGAAGGGGACTTTCAAGTTCTTCTCAATTTATGGGAAGCCTATTTACACATCCCAATTCATCCTGCCCACAGGTGTTTTCTCAGGTTTGCCTATCAGTAAAATCATTACCAGTATCGAGCCCCTCCCCTTTGGACTATTGGCTTCTCCAAGGGTGTTTACCAAGGTGCTGATAGCCATGGTATCTCATCTCAGATTGCAAGGGGTCCAGGTGCATCCATATTTGGACAACCTGTTGACCTGAGCATTGTCATTCCAAAAAGCGACTTGGGATTGTAGAGACAACCATTCAGTGTCTGGAAGCTCATAGGTTTGTGGTCAACAGGGAAAAGAGTCACCTGAGACCAGTCCAGCAGTTACAAAATCTAGGAAGTATCATAGATACAGTTTGTTATCACGTCTTTCTTCCCATCGATTGAAAGGTGAAGTTACAGGACTTGATCAGGGTGGTTTTGAGTTGGGACACGTCTCCCCTCATGTTCCTAGCAAAATTGCTGGCTCTGATGGTAGCCTGCATAGTCTCTGTCCCATGGGCCTGGTTTCATCTGAGAGAACTGCAGTGGGCCATTCTCCCCTTTCAGGATCAGATCGCTCAAAAATGCCAGCTAGCTGTCAGTCTTTCACCTCCTGTGAAGGACTCTCTGAACTGGTGGTTGTCGGATGTTCTATTGGAGGGGATGTCTATTCAGGATCCCAGACAGATAGTGGTGACCACTGATGCAGAGGAGGAAGATTTCCAGCTTGGGATTCTTTGCTGAGACTTTGGGCAACCATGGGCTACAGAAAATGCAGTTTTATGTGTTCCAAAGATTAGTTGACCTAGACTTTTCTTTGTTACTCCACAGTAACCACTCAGGCTCTGAAACTTTTACAGATTCGAGTTAACCTCTCCTCTGTTAACAGTTTTTTTTCTGAAAACTCTTTTGTAAATACAGTCTTGAAGATTCATCTTCCTTCATTTCCAGACAAGCAGCCAGGTTTTTTTAAAAAAATCTTAATGCAGAGTAAGAGTGGGAAAAGTAAAGACCCTGCTGTTTTATTAAGCTTGTAATTGTATAAATGGATTGATTGTCTTTTTTTTTTTTTTTGGCCTGTCTTCTTTTTAACTTCTGTAGCATATTTTTTGGTCTGTGAACACAATGAACATGATTCCTAGTACAGTACTCCCCTTTTTTGAAATCTATCTATTAACATTTGTTACATTATTTTTAACAAAATGACCTCATAGATAGGCACTTACACTATTGGTAAACCTAATGAAGAAGCATCAGAAGCCAGAACAGGACTAGCCAGTAGTTTATGTGCATTTGGGGGAGGGGGTTACCCAATGCCCAGTTTGCATGATGTAGCACAAGGAAAATCTATAAATCCCCCTTCTCATTGTATGCAAATACAATATATGTAACTAAATTATTTTGACAGGTGGCAGTACTGTATTCTGCTGGCTTTAACAGTGAAACCTTAGATATACACTTTGGACAATATATAAAAAGAGCCTCTGTTCATAGTTTTCCTTTCCTTATCCAAAGCAGTGGTACCAGTGTTTTGTCACAGGTTATTTTCAAGTGCTATGTTTGTATGAAACCTAGTATTCCACTATGACACCCATATCGGTTAAAAAATGGCAATGCTTTTTCTGGATGCCGAAAAAGCTTTTGATAATGTAAATTGGACATTTATGAAGTCAGTACTGCATAAAATGGAAGTAGGGGAAAACTTTCAAAATTGGATCAATCTAATTTATAATGATCAAAGCGCTAGAATAATAGTAAATGGTGACATGACAAAAAAGATAAATATTAGAAAGGGCACAAGGCAGGGGTCTCCACTCTCCCCTCTTCTTTTTGTTATGGTGGTAGAAGTATTGATAAGCAGTATAAGATCCAACACGAATATAAAAGGTACCAGAGTTAAAGGTTTCGAAAACAAGATAAAGGCATATGTGGATGATCTGGTAATAATATTAGAGGAACTGGTAGAACAACTGGAAGAGCTGGGGAAGATATTATAAGAATTTACAAATGTGTCTGGTTTTAGAATTAATAAAGAGAAAACAATAGTCCTAACAAAAAACATGACTAAAGGAGAAGAAGAGCAAATACAAAAAATAACAAGCTATAAAGTAGAGAAAAAGGTTAAATATTTGGGAATATGGGTAATGAAGAGGAATCTGGACTTATATGATAACAACTACGGAAAGCTATGGAAAGAAATAAAAGAAGATCTAAGTAAATGGTCCAGAACGAATCTTTCATTTCTTGGCAGAATCGCCGCAATCAAAATGAACATCTTACCAAGATTCATGTATCTGTTTCAAAACATTCCTATCATTTATAATAATAAGTGTTTTAAAATCTGGGAAAAAGAGATACTGAAATTCTTATGGCAAGGTAAAAAACTGAGAATTTCAATAAAATTACTAAAGGACAAGAAAGAAAGAGGCGGATGTGCGTTACCAGATTTACAGCTTTACTACCAGGCGTGTGTGCTAACTTGGATCGAAGATTGGATAACGTTGAGCAACAGAAGATTGTTAACTTTGGAAGGAACAATGTTGCGGTATGGATGGCACGCATACCTATGCTACAATAAAAAGAAAGATAATAAAGAATTTGATTTACATTGCATAAGAAAAGCACTGTTGAGTACATGGATAAATATAAGGAAAAAATTCTATAAAAATATTCCGATGTGGGTTTCAACAGAAGAGGCCTTTTTTGGAAGAACTAAAGGAACGGGAGAAGTTTGGCTTAAATATAAAGACATTATAGAAAGAGACGTACATGGGCACATACAAATAAAATCTAGAGATCAGGTAGCGGAAAAAGGTGTTAAATTAAATTGGTTCCAATATAAGCAGATCTACGAAAAATTTAAGATGGATTTGAAATTAGAAAACTTTGAATTAGAGGCAAATAAAATAGATGACATTATTTTTGGTCAAATAAGAAGCATATATCCAAATATTATATTACTTGAAAGAGAATTGGAAGATGAAGTAATTAAAGACCAAATGATAAGATGGGCACAAGACATTGGACAAAACATCGAATTAGAAAAATGGGAAAAATCTTGGCTAAACACTCAAAAATTTACATCATCTCAAAGCTTAAAAGAAAACTACGTAAAAACATTCGGAAGATGGTACTTGACACCTGTAAAGATGAATAAAATCTATAAGACATGCTCACAATTATGTTGGAAATCTGAACAAGCAAAGGGCACCTTATACCACACATGGTGGGCATGTCAAAAAGCACAAGAATATTGGAAAACAATTCATACAACGATTAATGAAATTTTTGGAATTAGATTCCCAATGAGGCCCCAGCTATATTTGTTGAACATGTTGGATATAATAGATCAAAAGATAATGAAGAAACATTGGAGAGTAATATTATATATGACCTCAGCTGCTAGAATTCTTTATGCGGCAAAATGGAAAAGAAAGGAAATACCTATGGTAGAGGAATGGTTGTTCAGAATGAGAGATATGATGGAAATGGACTGGCTTACTGCTAGGCTTAAAGATATTCCGACAGACAAGATAGAAAATGAATGGCTACCGATGAAAAAATATTGGGAAATGAAATGGAAAAATCTGGCCAACTTGGACCTATGGAAAGTTTTGTAGAATAACACAAATTTAGAAATGGGCAGGTCCAAGTTGCCATTAAGGTTCCGCTTAGATTAGCAGAATTCAGATCAATTCAAGTTATAGGCACTCAGTAAATATAAGTTTGAAGGAAAAAAAGTTTGGAAGATCATGGAGGTATGGGTAGGGGAAATGGAATAAAGGTTAAAGGATTCTAAAATTATGTATAAAAAACAAGATGGTAGATACGAGATGTTAGAGAATTTTAAGAATACGTGTAATATGATGGGGAATCTGTTTATGTAATAAGCTAACAATTAATATCTTCATTTAAATTTTATTATCCTGTAATAAGTTACATTGTTTTTAAGACTTCAGAAAGATAATGCTATATCAAATATGCAAAGTTGAATGTAACAGCATAAAAATAATAATAATAATAATTATAATAATAAAAAAGAAACCTAGTATTCCAATTGATATTCACCAGTAATTAAGCCAACAAAAACATTTCCTGGTTGCAGTGGGATCTGCCTTCTTAACCAGAGGAACAATCCATTTATCTGTAGAGTCTCAAAGCAACTGTGAACCATGTTGGTCTTCTTGACAATGATGGATAGATATAATTCCAGCAAGTAAAAAATATAATTATGGAGACAGGAGAACAAGACACTGTAAGAAAGATATAAAAAGATGTTACATGGACACAATATGTGTTATTTCAAATATGACGTTGTTAAAATTTGTCTCTTGGTCCATGTAGCTTTTTTCTCCCCTTTTAACTTCTAATATTAGCTTTTTTTAATTTTCTTCCCTTAATCTATATGCCAGCCAACATTGTTAATAATAATAATAAAAAACATTATCAGTAAGGCCCGGTTGGAAGTATAGGATAAGTAATAAGTAATGACTCCATCCTGGGTAAATTTTATTTTCCACATTAGTTCTTGACTTAAAAATATTTTAACTGGCTGTCAGCTAATACGCAGAAGAGAATAAGAAAGTTTGCATTTAAATAGTGTTACATGTATTGCTATCATGTGTGAAAATTCACACGTGTAAAAGATCTTACTGTGGAGAATTTACATTAGTTCAGTTGGCCACATAACATAGCAAGTTAGAAGTGGGGGGAGAGAGAGAGAGAGATTCAGAAGGGGAAAAGAAGGGGGAGGGAAAGGGGGGAATAGACTGGCATGGAGACAGACAGAAAGTGAAGTCCAAGCATGCTGAGGGGAGATGTTGAGGTATATCTATATGCAGAATCTCCTTTGAAGGTGCAGTCTAATGAAGAAAGAAATGGTTTTTCAGAAGCTTCCCAGGCCTCACCACCCCTCCCCAGGCCTTTGCGGGGCCTCCGGAGGGCCTCCGGGGGTCCCGCGAAGGCCTCCCCACCCCTCCCCAAGCCTTCACGGGGCCTCCGGAGGGCCTCCGGGGGTCCCGCGAAGGCCTCCCCACCCCTCCCCAGGCCTTCGTGGGGCCTCCGGAGGGCCTCCCCACCCCTCCCCAGGCCTTCTCGGGGCCTCCGGAGGGCCTCCGGGGTTCCCGCGAAGGCCTCGCCACCCGTCCCCAGGCCTTCTCGGGGCCTCCGGGGGTCCCGCGAAGGCCTCCCCACCCCTCCCCAGGCCTTCGCGGGGCCTCCAGAGGGCCTCCGGGGGTCCCGCGAAGGCCTCCCCACCCCTCCCCAAGCCTTCGCGGGGCCTCCGGAGGGCCTCCGGGGGTCCCGCAAAGGCCTCCCCAACCCTCCCCAGGCCTTCATGGGGCCTCCGGAGTGCCTCCGGGGGCCCTGTGGAGGCCTCCCCGCTCCCTCCAGGTCTTTCACGGGGCCTCTGGAGGCCCCGTGTCGCGGTTTTGGGGGGGCCGGGGGGGCCTCCCAAAACCGCGAATAACCAAAACCGCGAATGTCAAGTTCGCGAATGTGGAGGGGCAACTGTATATGTATTTTGTTGTTATTGTGATATTGTTTTATGCAAAGGCCATTGGCGAAAAGCAATAAAATTTGACTGACTGATGGATGACAGAGCAATAAGGAAACTAGACTTCACAGAACGATGAGATTTCCAGCTTACTTTTGAACTGGTGAGAAGGATGCGTCCTTCTGGCGCCTTCTCAGGAAAACATGGCATTATTTTGGCAAACTTTAAAGAGATTCCGCTTCACCTTTGTTCAAGGTGTGGAATGTTTTCCAGAGCCTAAAATGGCCTGTCCATGGCGTGTACGTATTGCTTGCATGCCCCAGTCCTGCCTCCCCATGACTCCAGCTCTAGCGTATTTTTTATCAGCCTCACGAAGGGCCTAATATTGATATCAAATGTGTATCAAAAATGGATGGAGCTGTTGTTCTAGTTACAACAGTTTATATCACATACACACACACACATCTATATAACTCCTACTTTTTGGAAAGGCTCAATAGCAAGAGCAACAAAAAAGAAAAGAAAAGAAAAGAACCAGAACCACAAAACAATAAATGCACAGAACATAAATGTCAAGATTAAATGTATTAATATATTGATATGCTGCAATTATAATAAAATAATTCATTTGATCACAGAGTTTTTTTCTAGAATCAGCATGTAAAGAAAACTTGTGCAATGTCACATTGAAAAATGTTTAAAATCAAAAATTAAGATATTCCAGTGCACCGGTTTAAAATCAAATAAGTGTTAACTATTCACATCTCCTTTAATTGTTTAAAAGTGATTGATAGTAATTTCAATTTCAGAATGATCAAGTTGGAACAGATTCTTACAATGCATCCATCCACTGTGACATTCCATAAAAGAAGCTGTTGAAACAGGTCTTGTTCCCAACCGTATCGCTTTAGACTGAGAGGCTGAGGGTTCTTTGTCAGCTGCCAGCTAATCTGTATCTGTTTGGAGGTCTCTCTCATCTTCTGGTCACCTGGGCTCCCAACTTGTGAACCACAGTAAAGTACAAACAGGCAGAGTTAGCACCAGTACTCCACTTAAACACTCTAATGTCTTAGTTTCTCGGGATATGGCAGAATGTTATTCTTTTGGGCTATTTTATTATACATAGTAATAGATATACACTCCTCTCAGAGAAAAATATAGACATAGTGTCTGTCCACATTATGATTCTTAAAAATTATTTTATTTAAAACTTTCACAGAGAAATAAAATATAAAATTTGTACTTCCTATCATCAGGGTTTGAACTTGCTTCATGTCTTCTTTAAAGAACTTTCATTTATATAAACTTTGTACAATGTTTTCTACACAGTATTTCATTACTACACAATATAGATGCGTTAATGACCAGTTTCATAATAGAAATCATAATTACTTTTCCCGTAACCTTCTAACAAAAATTCATACCTCAGAACTTTTATATCTTATTTTATTTATCTGTATATGTATTATTGTTTATATATATATATATATATATATATATACATATATACATATATACATATAAACTTAATCAGTTAACCAAGTAACAGCATATTCATTCCACTCCAATTTCCAAAATTCAATCAATTTTTGCCATTCCTTCCTGAACTTAGCTATCGATCGGTGATTTATCCAACAAGTGATCTGTTCCATTTGGGCTATCTCTAGCAGCTTTGTCATCCACTCGTCTATGTTTGGTATTTTTTTCTGTTTCCAGTATCTGGTGTAGGTAATTCTTGCTGTGGTGGTAATGTATAGCATAATGTTTTTAAATTCTTTAGGGAAATCTTTATCTATGATATATAATAAATACATATCATGTTTAAATCTGAAATCTATTTTCAATATTCTCCTTATCCAATTATGAATATTTATCCAAAAAAAATTTGCAACTTTGCATGACCACCACATCACATTATGATTCTTATGTTCGTTTCAGGTAAGGCATCATACATCTTACACAATATTAGGGTTTCCTAATATACAATCAGAGCCCCATATCCATGGAATCAATAGCCACAGTTTCAGTTATCCACAGGGCATAAAATAGGGGACACGTACCATAGAGCAGCATTTCTCAACCGGGGTTCTGCGGAACCCCAGAGTTCCGCAAGACATGGCTAGGGGTTCTGCGAGGTAGTAACGAGGCACATTGGGCTTTAGGGCCCAGCTGTGTCCCGGCTGTCTCCACTGGCTCCTCAGAGCACCCTGCCAGCGCTCCACTTCCCCTCCCTGCTGGCTAATTCTCCACGGCTCCAGCTCAGCTTGGCTTTCCCCCCTTCACATCTCCTTCAGAGACTCTGCCTGACTCCTCACCCTCACCAATCTTACCATAAGATTGGTGAGGGCAGGAAACAGGCGGAGTCTCTGAAACCGTCCTTTGGTGCTCAGAACCACCTAACGACACAGCCAGCTCTGACTGCCTGTCAATCTCTCCTTCCTTCCTTCCTTCCTTCCTTCCTTCCTTCCTTCCACAGTGGCCTTTCCCCTCCCCATCCCTGCCACTGACTGAACTGAATTTTGCACCAAGGAAGCACTTTTGCCTCGGGCTTTCCTGCCACTTCCCTGGCCTGGTGCCTCCTCCTCGGTTCACTCTCCCTGCTTCCCTTTCCTTCCTCAGTGCTCCTGCCTCCCTCTCTTCTTCCCTCATCTGCTTGCCCACTCTTTGCTTGCCTTCCCCCTATGGCCCTGAGGAAACTGGCCTGCCCCCACTAATTGCCCCCACCCCACCCCAGACATTCTCACACTCACACCCACAGTGAGCCCCCCAAGAACTTCCCGGGCAACTTTGCCCTTCCCCGTGGCCCTCTGGCATGCGGAGACCCATGGAAATGGCACTTCTGCTCTATCCTGGGTGCTCCAGCAGCATCATGTCTGTCGAGAAGAAAAAGGAGATGTCTCTCTCTTTCTCTCTCTTTCTCCCCAGCCCAGAATTGAGGGAGACGGGAAGCACAGAAACCGAAGGTCGGGTTTCCACCAGACAAGAACAGAAGCAGCTTTGCCTTTCCTATAGCACTAAAATACTCCCTCTGTCTATGGGTGTGCGTATGCGTAGAGTGGGAATTCCCTTCCTTGTAGTTGCTGCCACTTCTGCCTATGGCTGCAAGACAGGGATGCTCTTTCCCTCTCTCCTTCTCTCTCCTTCTCTCTCTCTCTTTCTCACCTGGGACTTCAGCTCATTAAGGATCACAGAGAGATGGCAGCGATTAGACCTGCCCCGGTTCATACAGTGGGAGTCTGGAAGGAAAACAGTAGGGCCCCAGCAATGGCAGAGAATAGCATCACCTCTGTGGACTAGGAGAGTGGCAGTGCAATCCTCTATTTCTCACCTCCCCAGTCCTATAGGACTCAATTAGCTTGCTTTTGGGTAAGTAGATCTAGAACAGGCAGGTCTAAGAATCAAGCAGAAGTAGCAATTAGGAGGGGGAAAAGGGAAGGCACTCAGAGCTACTGAGGTTTCTGTTGGGGTGTATGAGCATAAAAATTAAAATATATATATTAAAAATCCCAGGGAGCAAGCCCTTTGGGAATATCTTCTTGAGAAAGGTTTCTTGTAAAGCAGAGTTAAGAGAACAGGGTAGTGAAAATCACCCAGTCCTGGGAGTTTTCAGGTTAGGGTAAGATAAACAAAATCAGGTTTTTCTAAGTATTACAGCAGTAGCATCCATATTTCCTCATTCTTCAGAAAAGGTGAATATGTGAGAGCTTTAACTCTCCTCTTCATGATTGGAGGTGAGGTGCATGGTAGGAAGGGAAGGAAGATGAAAATGGAGAACCTCATGTTTGAGGCTTCTCTCCCCAAGAGAGTGAACAAAGCATAGTAAAACATTTAAATCATGAGGTCATGTGATGAATGACTCGACGGTCACCCCATAGTTACAAATGGCTAAGATGGTTTGAGGAGAAGCAGGGTAGGAACTTAAGCATGCAAGGAGTTTCCCTAAACTTACTAAGCGGGGGGTACTACATTTCCCACAGTTTCTCTTCCAGGGGTCTCTTATACAATGCAAATACTGTATGTTTATGCACAGAGAAGCTATTGAAATCCACAGACACCTGGACAACTTCAACAGGAAAGAAGAAGTCTTAAAAGTAAACAAAATCTGTGTCCCAGTTTTGAAGGACAATAGAATCAAAATTCAGCAATTACAAAGGAATTCCACCCAGGGACAAGGGGATTTCCAGCAGATAATGGCCCATCAACCAACCATTAGCCAAACAGACACTAACAAGCCTTGCATTTCTATACCCAGAAACTAACCATTCAATTACACAAATTTACATATACTCCCCAACAGGGGTTCACAGCACAAAAATCCACACACACCCCTACCCAACCATTCTCTGAAGATGCCAGCCACAGATGCAGGCGAAATGTCAGAAAGAAACTATTCCTGAACACGGCCTCACAGCCCAGAAAAACCCAAGGAAAATCCATCTTCTAAGTTCTCCAACGCAACTCCGTGGTATATTTTTACTGGAAGCTCCCATCCAGCCAATCAGCTTCTTACTTCCGCTTTTCTTGGACTATGTGGATGTATGCGATCGCCTTTCCTAATGATTGACAATGCACTTTGTCTACAGAGTTTTTCAAAAACTACAGGGAAAGCCCCAGAGGCTTTCCCCAAGGAGTTTATGGTAGATTTGGATCCCTTCCTTCTGAATATGATGGAATTATGCAGACAGGTAGGATTCTAAGCGGATTCTATGAGGATTATTTTCACTGTTAAGACAGGCCCAGAGAGAAATGAGGAAAGCAGATTTGCCTGCTTCACCAGATACTTCACCAGCCTACTAAAAAAGCACAGAGATACAAGTTTAGACACCAAAATGGAAATCATAAGAAAAATGGAAGCTAGTGCAGGTGGGGGAGGGGGAAATACCTGGATGCATTTTGGAATAAGCTTTCAAGTGGTCTCTAGAAGGTTCAAAATATTTTTGTTTACTTATGCAAGGCCTATCTGACCTGGTGTTTCATTTCACATGTGGATATTGTTGGTATTGAGTAAAAAGTTTTCTGAAAGATGTTGCAATGCTCTCATAGAATCATAGAATTGTAGAGTTGGAAGAGATCACAAGGGCCATCCAGTCCAACCTCATTCTGCCACGCAGGAAATTACAATCAAAACATCCCTGCTTATTTATTTTATTTTATTTTTATATTTGGTGGCATAGGAACCAATCCCCATTCTTTCCATGTTCATCTCCATAGAACACCATGACCAGGTAGTTTCCATGTTCATCCCCATTTCTACCTCTGGTACCAAATTTTATGTTAAAGAAGTAACACCCAGGAATGCATTTATTTTGTAAAGTGAGATATAGCAGTTTTCCTCTTCCTTGGGCATTGCAACCTGATTATGGCAGTATTCATTACAAGCACAATAGGCAGTAATAGGAAAAATCATTTTGACTTTTATTGCCTCTTTTCTTACCAGCATTGTCTGTGTCTTATCAGCTAGGAACAGCAAACCTGTTAGGAACAGCTATCTTGGTACGTGGGAGACTGGTATTTGGTCAATCTAGCTTCTGTTTCTTCCTGCACTGGTTTCCCCAACCTCTCTCCATCCAATCAGATCAGCGATATGTACTAGTCTCCACTAATATAAACAATATTCTGCCAGCCAATCAGATCAGAGATCTTACTGGTCTTTACTCTGTGATGTAACACCTGGAGGCTAGTAGCTCTTGGCTGCCATCAGATTGCTACAGCCACTTGATACTAGTAGCCTTCAATAATAATAATTATTATTATTATTTTACCACGCCCCTCTGTTAAAAACAATCGGGGCGGCTTACAAAAATTAAAATACAAATGCAGATTAAAATCCCTAAACACCACCCACCGCCACCCTCCCCCACAAAAACCAGTATAAATTAAAAACAGCTAGTCTAAAAATACATTAAAAAATAATAGATAGCCAGCAAGAGTAAAAGAGGCCAGGAGCTCCTGAGGCCGGGATCTAATCAGGAAAGGCCTGCCAAAAGAGATCCATCTTTAGTGCTTTTTTATAGCTATTCAGGTTTGTTATCTGACAGCTCTCGTTCGGCAGGCCATTCCATAAATTGGGGGTGTTTACCGAAAAGGCCCTCTGGGAGGTTGCAGACAGCCTAGATTTTTGTGGCTGAAGCAGATTCCTCCCAGAGGACCGGAGTGCCCGGGGAGGATTGTATGGGAGGAGGCAGTTCCGAAGATAAGTTGGACCCACGTCATTTAGGCCTTTAAAGGTAATAACCAACACCTTATACTGGGCCCAGAAACTGATAGGCAGCCAGTGGAGAGATTTTAAAACTGGAGTTATATGGTCTCTCTGAGATGTTCCTGAGACCACTCTGGCTGCCATATTTTGTACCAACTGAAGTTTCCGGACCAAGCATGAGGGTAGCCCCATGCAGAGCGCATTGCAGAAATCTAGACGAGAGGTTACCAGCGTGGGCACCACAGTCTCGAGGTCCCTTACTTCCAGGAAAGGGCGCAGCTGGTGTATCAGCCGAAGCTGATAACAAGCGCTCCTGACCGTCACATTCACTTGACTCGTCATCTGAAGCAATGAATCAAGGAGAATCCCCAGACTGTGAACACAGTCCTTAACGGAGAGCGTGACGCCATCCAGGACTGGAGGTTGCAACCCAACTCCTGGTTTGGGGGCCACTACCATGAGCACCTCCGTTTTGTCCGGATTTAATCTCAATCTGTTTTTCCTCATCCAGCCCATTACTGCTTTAAGACAGTCATTAAGAGGAGAGACACCATCGGAATTTGAGGCCGACGCTCGGGACAAGGAGAAAT
This sequence comes from Gambelia wislizenii, assembly GCA_030847615.1. Lineage (NCBI taxonomy): Eukaryota > Metazoa > Chordata > Lepidosauria > Squamata > Crotaphytidae > Gambelia > Gambelia wislizenii. The sequence goes on along the minus strand of JAUMIR010000013.1, from coordinate 10,530,676 downwards.
AGATCTGGGAGAAATAGATCTGGGTGTCATCAGCGTACTGATAACACCCAGCCCCATAACTCCGAATAATCTCACCTGGCGGCTTCATATAGATGTTAAACAGCATCGGGGACAGAATGGCGCCTTGTGGAACACCACAAGTAAGCTCCTTTCTGCTAGAGCAGCTGTCCCCAAGCTGCACCCTCTGGGACCTGCCCGAGAGGAAGGAACAGAACCACTGGAGCGCAGTGCCTCCAATTCCTAACCCACTCAGGTGATCCAAGTGGATGCTATGATCTATCGTAGTCAGGTTCATTATGACTCAGTCATTTGTTTATATAGTTGTCCCTTCATCTTCACTGGGGTTTAGTTCCAGGACCCCCATGGATACCAAAATCCATGAATACTCAAGTCCCATTATATGCAATAGCAAAATGGTGTCCCTTATATAAGATGGCAAAATCAAGGTTTGCTTTTGGAATTATTATTTGTTAAAGAATATTTTCAAGGCGTGAATATTTAAATCTGTGGATATGGATGGACAACTGTATTCTATTTCAGCCATTTCTCCCTTTTTCATTTTATTTACAGTTAGGTTGGCCTGGAATTGGTCAGCACCTGTGCCTTTGGTATTTGCACAAGCATTTCTGCTTTACACTTTACTAATGTTATACTTTACAAACATACTATTCAGGCTTAACGTTTTCGAAATCAGTGCTCAGCCTGTCACACTATGTCATTTCAAATAAATATATCAGTAGCTTTTTATAGTTTTTCATAATATATGGGCGATTCAGTTCACACATCCACAATGCATGCACCTAGCAATAGCAAAGATCAAAAGTACTTCAGGGTTGCTTTCACTTCTACATCATATTGTCCTTTTTGTCAGTCGGGTCCAAGTTTATTTGTGCAGGCTGTAAGCTGCGATAGTACTAAATACTAAAATATGCATTGAGTGCAAGAAATTACAAGTTCATGTAAGAAACTATTCAAAAATAAGTTTTCTGAAAACTCAGTTATGAGAAGTAACTATCAATCCAGTCAAACTTAGAATCCCTTATGTTGATTTTTTTTTTTTTAAAGGTCTGGTGCGTTTTAATGGCTCCCCAAACAAACATATTATGCTTAGTGTGAGGTTTGGGTTTATTTGTTTTTGTACACTATGCAAACAAATTCTAGCTTTGATACAGTCATTCTATACATGGAGACATCCCAAGATATTTTGCTGCCTGAGGTAAAGAACAACATATTGTCCCCTCCTGTTACGAACCAGCAAAGGTTCTTTTATCTGCATTGGCCACTTCTGATTTTTAAAATACCACCCCCTGGTATTTTTAGAGGGGGTGCAACCTGTGGGAGGTTCCAAGCGGATCAAAATTGGTCCCATCCACTTGTCCACCCATTGCAGTAGACTGTAGGAGGCTTTACGAGAACAGAACGGAGGTCGGTCCTAATGCTGCTGCTATAAATACACGTTTCAGCTGTCTGCATGTACCTTTTCTTGCAAAAGTTCAAGAGTAGCTTACAACACAGAAAAGGGCCAAATGAGTATCATTTCTATGTATCTATTCATTGATTAACGGTTATGGTTATACTGTATAACCTTTCCTCCAATGATCTCAATGCTCTTGTCCTCCCTATATATCCTCACAACGACCGTGTGAGGTCCGTCAGGTTGAGAGAGTTGCCCAAGATAATCAAGTGAATTTTGTAGCCTGTATCTCCCAAGTCCCAATCTTAGAATCTAGCCTGCACACAACACTAGCTGCCGGTGGGTCCATCTAGCTCAATATTGTCTATGCACACTGCTGGTGGAATATGTCAAGTATTAAAACTGTAGAGAGAACCAGATTTCCTATCAGCCAATGGTTTGGGGCCCATCCTGATCCTCATTCCTGATTCATGCTGCTGGTACATATTTTGCATTTTAAATTAGTTGTTGGCTCTAAACAACTTTCCTGTTCAAAGCAACTGCAGGCTATTTCACCAAGGCAGTTTCCATCTTCTGGTTTTGTCTGTCTGCAACAGAATTCATTCTCTGAGGGGAGGGGATGATACGGGTCCTTCAGTTGTGGGAACGTCAGTCACTGCCCAGGTGGAAGCAGGAAGTTACATCAGGCTTTTGTGACTTAGATTTCTTTATCTCCTCTATCCTGAGTCCACGAGGCCAGTTCTAACTTCCTGCTTTGCCCAGCTGGTTGTAGGAAACTCTCCTCCATCTATCCTGTGCTCTTTGTTTGCCTTTTTCTATTCTTTTTGCTATTTTTTCCTCTCCTTTCTAACCCTTTCCGTACAGAGACTCTCTGTCTTGCCTTCTTCAGTTTGAATTTCCCACCTTTAAAAAAAAACCCTTCCTCCTCTCGCGGCTTCTCAGGCTGCTTCTTTCTGCTCCCCCCCTCCCTTCTGCTTTTCTCAGCTCCTTTCCTCCCGGCAGTCATACAGACCCAGGAAGCCTCGCAGCTGGCGGGAAAGGACTCCAGAGTGGCCGGGGATGCAGTCACCGACCCCGTCCACTCTGAGATCGTGGCGGGCGCCGAGATTGGAGCCATAGTCACCATTGCTGCCGCTGGCAGCTCCCTGCCAGGGGGTCCCGCAGAGGGACGCAGCCCGTAGAGCCTCCCAGGCCATCGCGGCTGGGAAGGCCTTGGAAGCGCCAACGACGGCAAATCTGCGAAGAAGGCCAGCGCAACCGAAGAAGAAGCTGGCCTCCGAGGACTCCTCCGGGGCAACAATCGACCATCCGCCCCCCTGAAGCTCCTGGCACGCTCCAGGACCCTGCTGCCATTTATGGATGGGGCAGGAGTCCCCGGTAAGGTACAGGGGTCCCTTCGGGGGGAGCGGGGATGACTTGGCCCTTCCCCCGCGCATTGTGCCCTTCCTGCTTCTAGGGACTTCGGGCATTAAGCCACCATGGAGACCCAATGGAGCTCCCGAGGGCAATGGGGGGAGTGGGGACTTTCCTCTCCCTACGGAGGTTCCCCTCACCGATGGGACCCATGCCCCCGCCACCATCGCTTCGGGGGGAAGGGTCCAGCACTAGACCGGGCTTCCCAGGCCACGCAAAACATCCAGGCCTTGGGACACCAGGCCACAGCCTTCCCTTCCCAGGCCTCCTAAGCCACTCAGCCTGTGGCACACCAGGCCCAACCCATGCTTCTTCAGACCCCTCAAGTACCAGTTGCCCAGACCTCCATCCCCGAGTCCTTGCCCACCCAGGTCCTGGTCTCCCAGGTTCCAGTGCCTCAGGTTTCAGCACAGCAGGCCACAACAACTCAAGCCTCATTCTCTCAGATCCTGCCTTACCAGGCCTTGGCCACTCAGACATTGGCTACTCAGGCCATGGCCTACCACGTTCCAACTTACCTGGTACCAGCGCAGCAGACCGTGGCCCAGCATGACAACAGGGGTGTCCTAGGAGGCATCTTGTCCTCCCATTCCAACGGGGAGGAGTTAGAGATGGATTGGGTTCACAGGGATGCAGGTGAGCCTGGGCAACCTGCTCACACCTCACAGGGTCGTCGCAAGAAGCGCAAGGGAGCCATCAAGGCAGCTCTACAGCTTCTATCCAGTGCTCTGCTGTCGGATGAGGACTCATCTGAGGGGCCAAGCACTAGTGCCTTGGCATCAGGTATTTCACCATCAGACCTGGCGATCTAGACACAGTCGCGCCCCAAGAACCAGGCCAAAGGACCTGGAAAGGCCAAGGCCAAGTCCACCACCAGGGTGGCTAAGAGAACCTCTTCTAAAGCACTTTAGGCTCTAAGAAGAGGAAGGATCCCCTGTCTAACCACTCTTCTGTGGAATCCCTTGGGGACTCCGAGGAAGAACATCACCTCATCAACACCGTCAGGGGATCTGGGTCCCCCGATGCAGAAGTGTTGACAGACGAAGAAGGCGAGATCTCTGAATCTGAGGCGTCGGAACAGGAAACTTCAGATAGGCTGTTCCAAGGAGAATGGTACATCCAGCTCCTTAGCAGGATGATGTCCACCTTGGAAATTTCCTCCTCTGACCAGGAGCAGACACCATCGACGTCGTCCACTAACGAGAAGATGGTAGCAGTGATGTGCACCACTCAGCCGAAGAAACCAGAACTTCCCTTTCCTGAGGCCTTCTAGAACCTGGTAATCGACGAATGGAACAGGCCCTCCTTGGGAAGGAGGGGTACGACGGTAGCCCAGAAATACTACAACATTAGCCAGCGACACCTCGAGTGCTTGAAGCCCCCAGCGGTCGACAATCCGGTTGTCTCACTCGTATCTAATTTTCTGGCTCCTAAGGAGGGAGAAAGTTCCCTTAGAGACTCAGATGAAAAGAGAGCAGATCCAGCTATTAAGAAGGCCCATGAGTCCGCTGCCTGTGGGGTGAGAGCCAACCTAGCCATATCTCTTTTCTCTTGGGCATCCATCGTTTGGCTTCAGGAACTTATGGAGATCCAGGACCACAACCCGAAGGTACTCCACAAGACACTCCTGAGATTCCTGCGCACGCTCTTCTTCATGGCAGTCCGTGGCCCAGGACACCATGATCTTCTCAGCCAGGGCAATTGGGGCACTAACATTAGCAAGAAGGTCCATATGGCTGAAATACTGGCAGGTGGATGCTCCCACCAGAGCGGCTTTGGCCTCCTCCGCATTCAAAGGTCTAAAGCTGTTTGGCGAGGAGGCCCTGAAGGGTATTCTCGTTGAGACCAAGGACAAGAAGATGGCAATGCCATCTACTCTGAGGAAGTCGAACAGGAAGGGTGGGAGGCGACCCTTTCAGTCCTTCAGCTCCTTTCACTCATCAAAGGGATTTGGGAAACAGCGGAACTACAATTCCTTTCATCCCGCCTGGGTCAAACCGAACTACATCATCAAACAGGCCTCAGGGTCACAACCAAGCACCAACAGAAGGGGAACCTCCAACCCACAATGGGGGGGGGTGTCCCATCAACAATCCTGACTTGGAGTCGCCCCCTGTGGGCGAACGGCTCAATCTGTTCCTTGCGTCTTGGGTGAACTTGACAGCAGACAAGTGGGTGATTGCCACCATTGCCAACGGGTATCGAATCGAGTTCAACACAAGACCAAGGGGCAGATTTCTCCCATCCGCAATCCCCAAGAACCCAAGGAAAGCGAGGGACCTCGCAGACGCCATCACACATCTCCGAGACATCGTCACCATAGAGGATGTCCCAGACTCTCAATGTTTCGTAGGGGTGTACTCCTTTACAGTTCCAAAGAAGGACAGCAGCCTTCGGTCCATCCTGGACCTAAAGTATACCAAAGCCTGCGTCACTTACAAGAGGTTCAGGATGGAAACACTCACGTCCATCAGGGAGGCCCTGCAACCGGGAGATTTCCTGGCCTCTCTTGATGTTTCGGAAGCGTACCTACACATCATGATTCACAAGGACAGCAGGCAGTACCTCCGTTTCGCCTTCAGGGTATAGCATTTTCAGTTCAGAGCCCTCCCGTTCAGCCTGGCTTCTGCACCGAGAGTTTTCACCAAGATCTTGGTGGTCCTCATTGCCAACTTGAGGTCCCAAGGAATCCACTTGTACCCCTACCTGGACGATATCCTACTACGTGCCTCATCATTGGAGAAGGCTCACAGCAACATGCAGTTCACAATCCGCTTCCTACAGGAACATGGCTTCCTGGTGAACTTCAAAAAGAGCAGTCTGTCCCCTGCACATACCATCGTCCACCTGGGTGTGCAGTTGGACACACTACATTCAAAAATCACCCTCTCACGGGAACGACGGGAGGTACTTTGGTGGGAAGCCCGCACAGCCAGGTCCCTGAAGACAGTGCCACTGTCCTCAATAGCCAGACTTTTAGGTCTCATGAGCTCAGCAGTCGGAATGGTTCCCTGGGTGTGCTTCCACTCCAGACCCCTACAATCCTTTCTATTGCCATACCAGAAGGAGATTGCACTGAAGAGATCCCTCCTGCTTCTTCTACCACAACAGGTGAAGGACTCACTGACCTGGTGGACCCAGGAGAGTTTGATAAACAAGGGCTCTCTGTTCATGGTTGCTCACCCAGTCATAGGTAGACGCGAGTCTGCAGGGCTGGGGAGTGCACTGCCAGAGCCAGGTGACACAGGGGCTCTGGAGCCCACAAGAACAAGCACACAGCATCAATTGGCTGGAACTGAGGGCAGCTCATCTAGCCCTTCAGCAGTTCATGCCCATGCTGAAGAATCAACACACCATAGTGATGACAGACAACACCACAGCTCGCTCCTACATAATGAAACAGGGCGGATCAAGGTCCAGGTCCCTACACCAGGGAGCGGACCTGCTGTTCAACTGGGCGGAGAGGATGGTACTGACCCTCACCGCTCAATACCTGCAAGGGGACCTCAACCTACAAGCAGACTACCTGAGCAGGAACCTAGTCCCGCCAGGGGAGTGGGAATTGAATCAGGAGAACTTTCTCAGAATTCAGTCCAGGTTCGGTCCACTGGAGGTGGATATGTTCGCAACCCGGTCCAACTCCAAACTGGAAGGTTCTTCTCCAGGTTCCCACACCGTGATGCCGAGGGGATGGACACCTTGAGGTCCAATTGGCCACTAGGTCTTCTCTATCTGTTTCACCCTCTTCCTCTCATAGGGAAGGTCTGTCGGAAGATTCGCCAGAAGGCACAAGTGGTCCTGGTGGCCCCACACTGGCCAAGACGCCCCTGGTTCTCCGACCTGATAGAAATGGCGATCGAGGATCTTTGGCATCTGCTCCAGAGGCATGACCTTCTTCACGAAGGTCCGATTCTCCACCCAGATCCAAGCTGGCTACAGCTGATAGCATGGAGGTTGAGCGGCAGGCCTTGAGAGACCATGGTTATGAGGAATCTGTCATCAATACCTTGCTTTCTTCGAGATGTGTATCCACCAGGAGAATATACGAAGCCACATGGCGGGCTTTCAAAAGATGGTGCGTGCTACATAGACTAAACTACCAGGATACACCTGTGCGGCATGTCCTTGTTTTCCTGCAAAAAGGTCTGGATGGGGGACTTGGTCCCAACACCTTGAAAAGGCAGGTGGCAGCCCTTTCCGCCTTTCTGTCAGGACAGGATGGCGTCCGGCTGTCCTCACACCCTCATATTAGGCTTTTCCTGAGGGGGGCCTCTATAATCTCCCCTCCAGTTCGGCACAGGTTCCCATCATGGAACCTTTCCCTGGTTCTTTGACACCTGATGAAGCCTCCATTCGAGCCTCTCCTCAGGGTATCACTTAGGACACTCACCATTAAGGTGGCCTTCCTGGTGGCTATCACCTCAGCGCGAAGGGTCTCAGACTAGCTGCCCTCTCGGTGAGAGAATACCTCTGTTCCGTCAGCGAGGATGTTGTGACTGTTCATCCTGATCCATCATTCAAACCTAAGGTCATCTCCGAGTTTCACACTTCGTAACCAATCATCTTGCCTTCCTTTTGTCTGTAACCTTCACACCCAAACCTTCACACACTCTGGCACAAGCTGGACGTCAGGAAGGCCCTGAAGATTTACATCAATCACACGCCCCCCCCCCCCGGCGTTGCAACACTCTGTTCTTGTCTTTTTCTCCATCATCACTAGGAATTAAGGCCTTGCAGAGAACCATTGCTACATGGATAAAGGCCTGCATCTTTGCAGCGTACAGTGCTGCCAAGCTCCCCAGACCGTCGGGAGTCACGGCTCATTCAACCAGATCAGCGGCAACTTCCGCAGTTTTTTCTACCACGCTTCTCTAATGGAGATCTGCAGGGCATTCCATCCACCTTCATCAGGCACTCTAAGGTGGACAAGTTTTGGTCCACCGAAGCATCCTTTGGCCACAGAGTACTCCAGGAGGTGATCAAGGATTAATGCCCTTCCAGTGCAGTCACTTCCTCCCTTCACTATCAGTCTAGCTTTGGTAATGTCCCACAGCTGAAGGACCCGTATCATCCCCTCCCGTCAGGCAATGCCACATTGGTCACTTACTGTGAAGGTGCATTCTTGAGGGGATGGGTGATACGGGTCCTTCCCCCACCCAGTGACTGCATCCTTCCTTGTATCCTGAGGGGGACATATACCTTGGGATACTACCTCTCCAGTATTACTCGAATTTCCTTTTGTCCTTTAGGGCTTTGCTAGTCAGTGAACTGGCCTCGTGGACTCAGGATGGAGGAGACAAAGAAATCTAAATCACAAAAGCCTGATGTAACTTCCTGCTTCCATCTGGGTGGTGACTGATGTTCCCACAACTGAAGGACCCATCCCCTCAAGAATGCACCTTCAGGGTAAGTGACCAATATGGCATTTCTGCATTGCACTTCATTTTCTAAAGTACTTCAGGCCAATATGAATTTCACTCAATGTAAGAAAGATGGTGCTGTGCTACTAGCCAGTTGTAGAAATACTAAAGAAGTGTGTGTGCGTGTGTTTTTAAAGTTTCAAGTGGAAGGAGTTGATAGATAAGAAAATTAAGAGATCCTGTCCAATTTCCATATTGGGTTATGAGCCTCCCCCTTCCCCTACCGTTCCCACATGGAAATGTGTGTGTTTGGTCCACACTTTACCTAATATACACAATGTTGATGGCCTTTTCTTATTGTAAATATTTTTTAAAACATTTAAATTTTTTTAAAATATTCTGCCCATTGACTAAAGCATATTTCTGCATATTTTTAGTTGCATAAATTTACTTACATATACTTCAGAGAAGAAGAGGAAAAAAAATTGCCACACTTTCTTCCCAACGATGAGAAATCAAAAGTTGCATGTAGGCTTTTGTTAAATGCCTCATAGACCACAAATGGGATATATTAATTTTAAAAATCTCAGGTAATACAAAATTATTTTCCATCCCTTGTTAACACCACAGTTGTATGTGAAGATATGATTTCCTGAATTCAAGCTGCTTTGGATCAGCAGGCTGTATCTGACATCTGAGCCACAGATGCACACCAAAGGGGAAAAGTAAAAGTGTAAGGTGCAATCCATAAATTACAGAGGCACTGTAATAAATTGGAGAAATTGCATGTGTGCTTTGATACTGAAGTCTTATTAAATCCTTAATGCTGGAGCATTTTTCCTTCTCCCTCCACTTTCTTTTCTTTTCTTTTTAAAAAAACAATTAAGTTTCTAGGTTTGGCTTTAACCTCCTGGAAGTCTTCAGAATGTAACATCACTGTGTTTTTAAACAACACGAATTGCAGCAAGAGACTAATGCTATTAACAGTGTGCTTGGATTCGTTGGCAGATTGACAATCAGATACATTCTCTCTTCCTTTTATTCTTTCTGCTTTTCCTTTCTTTTCTTTTACCAGCATCTGATTCCTGTGCTTCCCCCTCCCAGTCTTTTTCTTCTTCATAAGGGACAAAGAAGAAATTATCTAAGTCACAATAAAACCATTCTGAAGCATTTCATAGAATCATAGAATTGTAGAGTTGGAAGAGGCCACAAGGGCCATCCAGTCCAACCCCCTGCCATGCAGGAAATCGCAATCAAAGCATTCCTGACAGATAGCCATCCAGCCTCTGTTTAAAGACCTCCAAGGAGTGTGTGAAACATGCTATCCACTGCTAAATTTTCAATGCAGTTTTGAAAAAGCTACTATTACCTTCTTCCTTATTACTGCTGTCAGTATTAATGTTAATATTGTATATTATTATAATGCTGCCAGTGTTGTTGGGCAGGCCTCAACAATGGACTTCAGGGAGTCCACTCTTGGGAGGAAGATAGAGAGAGAGTGTGTGTGAAGGGAGGGTGGAATAGACAGCTTGGTGGTTCAGGAAAAGCAAAATGCAAGTACAGTCAGACCTCTGTGTCCACAGAACCAATATCTGTGGTTTCAGTTATCTGCAGGACACAAAAAGAGGAACACATACCATAGAGTCTTTCTAGAAAATGCCTAGAGAGACACCCTCTCTAGACATTTTCTAGGTCCTCCAAGGCAACTCTCTGGTATTTTAAACCAGAAGTCCCGTTATTTTCCATGGCATTTACTGTTATCCATAGTTTCCAATATCCACAATAAGTCCAGGAACTGAACTCCCATGGATTCAGGGGTCCAAATGTGCTTCTTCACATAGCACTTAGCTTGTGGAACTCACTACTACAAGTTGTCAGAATGGCTGCCAACTTGGATTACTTTAAAGGGGGATTAGACAAATTCATGGAGAATAGGGCCACCAGTGGCTCCTAGTCAAGATGAAACTATACATGGACCTCGGTATCTGCTCGGTTTTTGTTCCAGGACCACCCATGGATACCAAAATCCACGGATACTCAAGTCCTATTATATACAACAGCATAGTAAAATGGGATCCCTTATATAAAATGGTGAACAGCAAGGTTTGCTTTTAGGAATTTATTCCCTGAAAATTTTTGAGCTGTGGTTGGTTGAATCCGTGGATGCAGAATCCATGTATTGCCTCTGCCATTGCCTCTGACTGTATTGCCTCTGTCATTGGAGGGAGGATGTGAAATTTTGCTGACTCAGTATATTAAACCCAGACAACATGAAGACTAGAAAGGAACATGAATTACAGTGTATTTGTCTGGAGATCACCATTCCTGGTTAGTTTTAATGACATTTTTTTTATCTGTATTCACAGCCCATTTTTCTCTATGGCAATATGCATGGATGTTTCTTGGCTGTTTTCTGCCTACCTCCCAGTTTAACCTCACAACAAGCTTGTGAAGTAGATAAGATTCAGAGAGAGAAATGTAGTGTTGATTTGATCCAGGTTTCCCTAGTCCAGTGCAATAACCACTATACCACAGTGGTGTTCCCATTACCAATGGAAGTTCAGAATGGATACTTTTAGCACTTCCTGTGTTGTATGTGTGTGTGTGGAGGTGGGGGGAGTCAACTATTGACAGGAAGGAATAGAGAAATCCAGGAGTGTAATGAAGCCATGATTGGACGGCCTGTCTGGTCTGTAAATACAATAAAAATATCATCAATGAACCTGGTATAGATTTTAAAGTATTTAACAAATGCATTTTGCATTGGATTAAGAATATAAGATTTTTCCAGATCCGCCATGAATAAATTGGCTAAGGAGGGGGCTAGAGGGGAGCCCATAGCCACGCCTTTGATCTGTAAATTGGTGTCATATCTAAAATAATTCTTATCAAGGACTACATCCAATATGTCCAAAAGAAAGTCGGGGGGAGGCTCTGTGATGTTCCGTTCAAAAAGGATTTTTTCAGCCACTGCCCTGGCTTCAGTGAGTGGTATGGATGTGTAAAGGGAATTAACATCCATAGAAACCAAACATGTATTCCTTGTTATACAAATGTCCTCTACCTTCTGAATGAAACGTCCTGTATCTTTGATGTATGATTTAGTTGATGCCACAGCTGGTGATAAAAAAGAATCAACATATTTTGCTAAAGGTTCCAATAGAGAGCCCAATCCTGATACAATTGGTCTGCCCTTGGGAGGGTGTCCTGGTTTGTGGATTTTTGGAAGGGTATAAAAAATAGGTACTCTTGGATTCTCAACAAGTAAATAATCCCCAATTGACTGATCAATATAACCCAGTATCACACCCTCCTGAACCATGACTTTAATGATATTTCTGATGGAATCAGAATCTGGGTAATATACGATAACTTTTCTTGTCATTTAGTTGTCTGTATATTTCTAATTCATAATCTTTCTTATTTTGGATGACAATCGCACCCCCCCCCCCTTGTCTGCAGGTTTTATAACAAGCTCCTTTTGGGAAGCCAGCTTATTAAGAGTTTCATACTCACTAGAATTTAAATTGAACCAAGGACGATGTTAATTTGTTTCCAATTTTATAATATCTTTCAGGACTACTGAAAGTCTGTCTTATTACCACCTTAGACAGCTTTAAAAAAGCTGTCAAGACGGATCTTTTCCGGCAGGCCTTTCCTGAATAATTATCCCGGCCCAAGACTCGGCTGTCCTTCTGAGCTGCAATTAGATTTTTTAACTATTGTATGTTTTAATTTTTTTCTTTCTAATTTATATATTTTAATTACTGTATGTTTTTAATCTTTTATAATTTAATATTTTTTTAAGGGGTGGGTGGGCTAGGGTACTGTGTCTATGGAGTTTTATATTGTAAGCCGCCCCGATTGCATTGCAGGGGGGCGGGATAGAAACAAAATTTTATTATTATTATTATTATATTACTGTTTCAAAAGTGGAAATCATATGGTTTGAAGTACTGGGGTGAATTGAAGTACTGGGGATGGCTTTTTAAACTTATGTGTCAGCATTGAGGTATTTTCTCCAAAAATTCTCTTAATTTTAGTTGTCTCACCAATTTGAATAAGTCTACTCTAGTACTAAAGGCATTGTATTTAGGAGTAGGGACGAAAGACAAACCCTTATTCAGGAGTTTGACTTCTTGGGATGTTAGTTTATAATCTGATAAATTAACCACTATGTTCTTCGTTTCCTCAAGTTGTGCTTTTGATGAGATCTGGAATTTCTCTGAGTGGTGGTATGATTGGAATGGCGGGGACCTGGAATGGACTCTTAAAAAGATCTACTTTCTGGGGGCTCTTCACGGCTTGAATTGTCTGTAGAGTAACCATCGGTGGATTCTCCCTCAGAATAATGTATTTTGCTAGAGAATCTCACTTTTTTCGATGGGGTGTCTTTGAGCCATAAATATACTCTCATTTTTATAATCCATTTCTTCCCTTTTAATTTTTTTATTTTAAATGTTCATATTTCCTCTGCATAATTTTTCAGTTCCCTATCCAGGGTTTCCAATTTTTTATTTAATTCCAAAGATGCAACCTCTTTGGGGTGTAAGTTGTTCCATGGTATTATCAATTTGGATTTTTGTGTTTTCCAATTCAGTATTCAATTTCTGCACTAATAACAGCATGAGGTCAAATGAACATTTATTGAGTATAGCTGCCCACTTATTTTTAAGATTATATATTAGAGTCTGTATATAGTAACATTTCCCCTGTAACCATTTTGCACCTTTAGAGGGGTGTCACCATCACCCCACTCCGCGCTTACTTTGCTGTGCCGCTTACTTGGGGGTCACCCCTTCTAGGCGGGCACAAACCTCCACAGTGGTTCATGCCTGCCTGGGGGCACGGTCCCCAAGTAAGCAGCACAGCAAGTGAGCATTGGGGGAGGGCTGTGGTGGTTCCTTTCTCTCCCCAGCTGCCACCTGCTCACCACCACCACCATGCTTACATCACTGTGCTGCTTACTCGGCACCCTCTGCAGTGGTTCATGCCTGCCTAGAAGTGTTCAAGAGTGATCATCAGTTTCATCTGCCATCCTGTGAGGCGTTTTTCTCTTTTTGGCTACAGAGAGTGTCATTTTGCATTCTTCCTTGATAATTTCTCTTGCTTCAGTCCAGACTGCTTCTGATTTCCTGTCAATTAGGCTTAGTAGTGCAAATCTGTTTGTTACATAGTCTTCAGATTCTACAAGGATGTTCTTTGGGTTGTATTTTGGCACAATGAATGACTTCATGCACTTTTTAAGCTTTACTCTAATTTTTTATATTAGCAGTTCACTTCCACTATCCAGCACTATCTCTTTTTTCATTTTGGAATGTCTCATCATAGGGTTTTCATGGTAAAAGACATTCAAAAGAGGTTTACTGTACCTCCTGCTGTGCAGTACTAACAAGCATCAGCTATGGTGCCACTGCCCTTGTCCCTGAGAGATCCTCTGCCAGTCTCTCTCTCTCTCTCTCTCTCTCTCTCTCTCACACACACACACACACACCACTACTGCTGCTGCCCAGTACCTGTTTGGCACATTTAGTCTGGCTCCTCAGCAAAAGCCTGTCTGACATGGGACTGCTATAGTCAGCATATGTTCAGGAATGATGGGAGCTGCAGTGCAAAACATCTGGAGGGTACCAGGTTTAGGAAAGGCACTTTTGATTGGGGTTAGTATAATGTCAGAAATATGCAACCAATTGCAACCCTTCCTGGGTTTTTTGTTTGTTTTTTTGTTTGTTTTTGAAGCAGGGTAGGCTTCAATATTCTAACCCTTTAGATCCTCTTGCCTCACAGGATCACACAATCCCACTACCACAGAAAGGTAGTGCCAAGGCTGGGCTCCCTTTTACAGTTTTTTAATATATGTTCTAACTGTGCCCCAATGCAATGTCCTCCAGAGGTGTTGGCTGGAAATCCCATCATCCTCAGACAACATTAATTGTAGTGGTTGGGGATGATGGTGGTTTCAGGTTGGGAAGATCTGATCCAACTGAACACGGCACAGTTGCTGGATGTGTAAAAGAGTAAAGGAAAACAAACATGGCAGAGTGAGTGACAAGTGTGTATTCAAGACATACTTAATGCTGCATTAAGCATTAACCCCTTAGCTTGTTTTACTGTAAGGATCTGACATATTAGCTTTTTATAAAAGCAGAGTAGTGAGGTATATTACAGACATGTTATGTGTATAACAATTGAATCAATGAGGTTTTATTATTTGTAGCCAATAGCCATGACAAATGTAGCGAGCACAAATCTTGTCAAAACATTACAAAACACCATTCCTTCCCTTGTTTAAATTACAGAAAAGCATAGGAATGTAGAGTTGGGAAGTATCCCAGGGGCCATTTAGTTCAAACCCCAGTTGATGCAGGAAATACACTGCTGAAGCATCTCTGACAGATGGCCATCCAACCTGTGTTTCAAAAACCACAACAAAAGAAAGACCACCACCAAAATAGTCCATTCACTGTTGAACAGTTCTTACCATCTGACAAACAAGAATCCCCTAGTACCACCTTCTAGATTTGCTGCTCCAGATAGAAATTGAGTCACGGTAAAACAGTGAGCAACAAGTGAGGTCAGTTGCCTGAACAGAAAGGCTTTTGATCGCTGGTGGAAAGAGAACAGGGACTGCAGCTCTAGTCCCATTGCCACTGGTGAGGGAAGGGTGAGTTGCCTTCCAGCAACAGCTAGAAGGCCAAATTTGCCCACTCCTGCTCCAAACAAACATTTCAGCAGGGAAATGCCTAGTGGGAGTGTCAAATCAGGAGTGGAGGTTCTCTTACAGCTTAATCTACCTTGTGTAGTTGTTAAAAGGGAGAGACCACGCACACCTCTCTGACTTTGAAACATAGGAAGCTGCCTTACACCAGGTCAGACTATTTGTCTGTCTAGCCCATGATTGTGCATGCTGACAGGCAATGGATTTCCAGGATATTAGCATGGATCTCTTTCATCAACCTTTTATGGGATTTAAAAAAAAAAATATCCAGGGAAGATTCTAGAGCAGATCATTAAACAGAGAGTCTGTGAACATTTAGAAGGCAATGCCATAATCATAAAAAGTCAACATGGGTTTCAGAGTAACAAGTCATGCCAGATTAATCTGATCTCTTATTTTGATAAAATTACCAGCTTGGTAGATGAAGGGAACGCTGTGGACATCGCATACCTTGATCTCAGTAAGGCCTTTGACAAGGTTCCCCATGACATTCTTGCAAACAAGCTTGTAAAATGTGGGCTAGACAAGTTACCTGTTCAATGGATTTGTAATTGGTTGACCGGCTGAACCCAAAGGGTGCTCAGCAGTGGCTCCTCTTCGTCTTGGAAAGATGTGACCAGTGGGGTGCCACAGGGGTCTGTCCTGGATCCAGTGCTATTCAACATCTTTATCAATGACTTGGATGAGGGAATTAGGGGCATTCTTTCCAAATTTGCAGATGACACCAAATTAGGAGGAGTAGCTAATACCCTGGAGGACAGGATCAAAATTCAAGATGACCTGGATAAACTGGAGAGCTGGGCCAAAGCTAACAAAATGAAATTCAATACGGAGAAATGTAAGGTACTGCACTTAGGGCAAAAAAATAAAATGCATAGATATAGGATGGGGGAGACCTGGCTGAACGAGACTCCATGCGAAAGGGATCTAGGAGTCCTAGTAGACCACAAGTTGAACATGAGTCAACAGTGTGATGTGGCAGCTAAAAAGGCCAATGCGATTTTGGGCTGCATCAATAGAAGTATAGTGTCCAGATCAAGGGAAGTAATAGTGCCACTCTATTCTGCCTTGGTCAGACCTCACCTAGAATACTGTGTCCAGTTCTGGGCACCACAATTCAAAAAGGATATTGACAAATTGGAGCGTGTCCAGAGGAGGGCGACTAAAATGGTGAAAGGTCTGGAAACCATGCCTTATGAGTAAAGACTTATGGAGCTGGGTATGTTTAGCCTGGGAAAAAGATGGTTAAGAGGCGATATCATAGCCCTGTTTAAGTATTTGAAGGGGTGTCACGTTGAAGATGGAGCAAGCTTCTTTTCTGGAGGGAGTGCATTCCACTGCTCTTACTGTCAAAAAATTCCTCCTAATGTTGAGGTGGAATCTCTGCTCCTGGAGATTGAGGATGGAGCAAGCTTGTTTTCTGCTGCTCCAGAGACTGGAACATGGAGCAATGGTTGGGGAAAGGCACTTTTGATTGGTGTTAGTATATTACCAGAAACATGCAACCAATTATTCCTTCCTGGGTTTTGCGGGGGCGGGGGCAGGTTGAAAGCGGGCGGGCTCCCCTTCAATATTCTAAACCCACAGAGCCTCATCCTTCTCAAGAATGGTTCTCTGATCTTTATTGGGCCCCATTCTTCACCTGTCTTCCAGGGCATGCTAGAAAATGAGGATATTCTCTCTCTCTCCTTTTTTAAATGCCAGGACAGAAATCTGTTATTAAGGTACACCCTTGCCTTGCTGGGAGCCTCTGTGGAATCCCTAATTAGCTCCCACTTCATAATAGGCTCATGGTGGTGCTAATGACTCACAGGCTTAATCTTGGTTGGCTTTGAATGTCTCCTTGAACCCAAAAGGGAAGTTGCAGGAATGTGAATGTTGCAGGCTTTGGTCTGAGCCACAGCAAGCTGAGTGACAAGCTCCTCTTTCCAATTTCCTCCTAATGAAGTTTCATTGCACATCCATCATGATATTATTCAGCTCCTTTGGGAGCAGAATGACCAAGTACTCAGGAGGTTCTTCCTCCCACTTCCTCTTAAGGTGGACTGGATTTTTCTTTTCTTTTCCTGTCTGTTGATCAGTCAGGATCATTCTGTTGATCAGTTATTGCAAATAAGAAACTGCAGTACCAGTGGCATAATACTTGGCAATTTATGAGTACCCAGCTTGTGGGGGCAATTAGCTAACACACATTGGAAACTGTTTAGTACAGTGTAGATGTGTAAATTGCTATTGCTTAAAACAATTTGTAAGCCGATCTGATAGCCTTGTGGCTGAAGAGCGGGGTATAAATAACTAAATAAATAACTAAATAAATAAAATATTTTGCTACCAAAAATGCCTTTGTTGCTGAAGACTGTGTGTCTTCTTTTGTCTGTGTAAGCGTGTGTGGTTTTAGGTGGTGGGTTGCAACTACATTTATGTCTTTATCACACAGGGCTGCCAAAGCAGAATTACAGCAGGATAGTAGCATCTGTGACTGTAGCTTATCACACAGTGCCGTATCTGTCCTGTAGCTGCTTCGTTTTCCATCTGTTCCTGGAGGACTCCTTTTTGTTAATGTGAAAAATCCTTCAGTGCCTCCCAGTCCTGCTGCTTTACCACTATTGATTTATTTATATATATTTATATGTATGTATTTTTACCTGCTCTTCAGCCAAAAAATGCTCCTAGAGCGGCTTACAAATTGCTTAAGCAACAGCAATTTACACATCTACGCCACATTAAGCAGTTTCCAATGTGTTTTAGCTAATTGCCCCCGCAAGCCAGGTACTCATTTTACCGACCTACAGAAGGATGGAAGGCAGAGTGAACGTTGGAGCCCTCTGGGATTGAACTTGCAACATGGTGGCTTGCAGTACTGGCATTTAACCACTGAGCCACTAGGGCTCCCTATGATTCACATGTGATAAGTACCTCCTGGTGTAGTTCTGATATGCAGGCAGTCACATGGTATGAGTGAGCATGATTCTCCTCCTCTCCCCCTCACTTTAACTGCACAATTGTGCTGAACATTTTAAAATTGGGAGGGGGCACACAGAAAGGCTTGTTGGGAAAGGCATAGGGCAGAAAAGTGGGGTTATGGAGGCCTGCGTGCAGAAGACAGAGGCCGGGACTATAGCAGCACCATGGCACTTTTGAAGAGCTGTGCGAAAATGACTGTCCTCAAAATAGTATGTTTGTGATTCATACACAAATGTGATTGTGGCATTTTAGCAGCCTAGTGTGATAAAGTCCTTAGTAGCAGCTGGCACTATCCAGTGTAACATGGTAAATTTATCAGCCACCTTTCTGGTATGGCTAGCATGCTCACAACCACAGTTTAACAGAGCAACCCACAGCCAAGGAGCCATTTTACATTTTTTTTAAAAATCCTTTAAAGTTACCTGTTAAAATGAAGCTGGGAAGCAGCTCAAAGTACGTCTTTACATTTCTTCATTTTCTAGAAAGCCCATTGGTAACATTCACAGGAGAAACTGGAGACACGTCTCAAGATGCTCAGAAGATGGTTTTTATCTTGGTTAAAAAGCCAAATGTGTTTTAGCCCGTATATGCTCTTCATGCTGCCTTAAGGGGCTGTTTTGAAACTAACTACAAACATTCTCTGGACCGCAATCTCTCCCCCCCCCCAAAAAAAAAATACTGGACAAACACAAACATGAACAAAGGCTGATTTTTAAAAATGTATTTTATGCCATGTAATAATATTAGTGTCTTCAATTCAATGAGTTTAAATCAGATCTTTTAAGAAACCAACAACCTGCTAGAATAAACATAGTTTTAAATGAAATCATGGGGATAGTCTTATTCAGACCATGGAAAATTACTTTTACAAAGTAATTAATTAAGCTATGGTTACAAGGGGCAAAAAATAGGTTAGTTACTGTTATGATTGTATTTTTGGAGGGTACCACTTTACTTGGTACCCATTTCTTAAAAATAATTAAAACAGTGGCTTGTTAGTAATTTAAACAGCAGCAGCAGCAGCAGCAACATCTGACTGGTACAAACCACTGGCCTATGGTATAAAACACACTCTCTTCCCATCCATTTCACCATTGCCTATACACCCACATCAGAGGACTAGGAGATAGACATGAGTCAGCACTTATGCATCCTCCATCCTTTAGTGAACTCCCCCCCAAAAAAAAACATGCTATAAAAGGAGTTAGAATCACAATGTAATTTAAGTTATTCCTTAGTTATTGCGAAAGGGAATTAATTGCCACTGACCAGCTACTGGTAACCCATTACTTCCAAGCTCTGTTCTCATTTTATAATCATTTTAAGAGAACTAAAAGGGGGAAATAATTCACAGGTGTTGAGTGCATGCAAACAGAGAGCCATTCTGTGTGAGCTCAACAGTGGTCCTTAAAATAGCAGCAGTGCATAAACAAGAGCCTCTCCACTCATGTTCTGGTCCTGTCAATGAGGTGTCAAGGAAGCCTATCCAATTTTCCAGCACACAAAAGCAACCATGCCAGGTCAGTGCTAGTCACTCACTCATGTTTCTGGTGTGAATGCAGAGCATGTTCAAATTAGTTATACAGGAACTATGCTAGACTTATTAACAAGGAAGGCACTGGGCAAGCCAGTTTTGAAATATTAACCGGAGGTTACAGAATCCAAAATGGATTGGCTATCAGAGCCTTTTTAAGACACTGAAAGGCCTGGGTCAGAACACTTATGCCCACATAAGCCCTGTTCAGGCACTACTATGCTGTTGTGTCTTCAAATCTTTTCTGACTTATGGCAACCCTAAGGCAAACCTATCATGGAATGTTCTAAGGCTGAGAGTGTGTGACTTGCCCAAAGTCACCCAGTGGGTTTTCATGGCTGAGCAGGGATTCAAACCCTGGTCTCCAGAGTTGTAGTCAAACACTCAAACCACTGCACCATGCTGGCTCCTAGGTATCACGTACCCAGCTTGAATCACCATGCAGAGAAGGAAACAAACAACCACCCTCATCATAGAATTGTAGAGTCACAAAGTACCCCAGAGTTCATCTAGTCCTGTTCCTGTTGGTTATAGCATGGAGGGCACAGCTCCCTCATGCCTAGGCCCAGAAACAAATGAAAGGCTCTCCTTCCATTCCAATTGCCACTGCCCTGGCCTCAGGCTGGGCTTGATCCCCTCCCCAACTGCCAGTCCCTTTTCTTTGTGTGTCTTGTCTTCATTAGATTGTAAACCTGAGGGCAGGGAACTGTTTTTTTATTCTTTTACTTGTAAAGCGCCATGTACCTTGATGGTGCTATACAGTAGGTGTTCAGTATCTAGGAGAGTTTGGTTCCATGAACCCTCAGGATAGCAAAAAAAAAAAAAAAGCAAATGCCCAAGTCCTTATTAATAAAATGGTGTAGGGCAGCAGCAGAGGCAGCTGTAAGTTTTAGGAGATAGGCATGCTGCCAGGCATGAATTCTTCAGGCTTCCCCGCCTCTGGGGAGCATGCCAGCTGCCTGCCTCTGCCTTTGAGGTGGTGGCTGTGGCCCTTCTGCTCGTTCCTTCACAAGGAAGAAGGGGGTGGCTGGCGGGCTCCCCAAAGGCAGGGGAGCACGAAGAACTTGTCCCTGGTGGAACACCTGTTGGCCAGGCCTTGCTGCTGCCTCCACTGCTGTCCTGCGCCATTTTATTAATAAAGGACTTATAAGGGAGAGCTCCTGGTCCCCCCTGCAATACTGTACTGATTGCTATCCACCCCCTCGCCGTCGTTGCTTTTATTTATTTATTTATTTATTTATTGTATTTTATCTTTGTTTTAACGCTCCATTAATTTAGTTTTAAGGGGCGGGAGGGTAGGATGGGGAAGGACTGTTTTAACTTGATGTTGTTTTAATCTTGCTGTAAGCCGCCCCGGTTGCCGAGCAGAGGGGCGGGTTAAAAATAAAAAATTATTATTATATTATTATTATATCTCCTTGCTCCTCCCTCCCGTTCCCTCTGATGAGAAAGAGCAGAGAAACATGGACACAAGGCTGCAGAGAGACACAAAGATCTGCAAAATAGTGGGAGACATGGATTCACACCAAACACTACGCTTGAATTCCTGCCATTTCACGCCTCCCCTGTCTTTCTGTAAGCTTCGTGTTCTCATCTCTTTGCAGCCTCCCCAGCCTCGCAAATGTATTCTATGAAGCACAGTACAGGTATTGTCCTCTCCATTGACGCCCCCTTGTCGTGGGAGAGAGGCTTGCGTACCCTAATGATGTTTTGAGCTATGCTGGCGGTGGCATAATAGCCACTGGTAGGGTCTCCCATGCCAGACAGGTCAAAACCGAAGGGTCTGACAAAGAGCGTCAAAAGGCAGGATGGGCTCTCTAGCCTTGTGGCAACCGTCCTAGGAGAAGGAAAACTCCAATCCCAAACCCGGGCAGATGGTGCTCGTCCAACCCTGTAAGGTCAACCATCTAAGAGAAGGAAACTCTAATCAAACCTACGGCCCGAGGACCTCACTGCCACGTCCATGCTTGCAAGGCCACGGCAGATGAATCTCTGGTTTAAAGGGTGAGGCCAGTTCTGTGCACGCTGCGCTCCACCAGAAAAATCCATTGCACAGGCTCGAAGGACAAATCCAGTTCCAAAAAAGCCCTGTAGCGACTGGCGAGGGACGAAACCGGCAGGTGTAAAGATGCACTGGAAGCCGCAGCCCCAACCCTGCATGCAGGCGGTTCAGGACATTGGTCGCTCAAGCCTGACCCGGGAGATGACAGTCTTGTTCGGCAGCATCCTGAACGACCAAGCAGCCTTTTTTAAGGAGAGCACTGCTTGCTCCATATGGAGAGGGGCCTAGAAAAGGTGGCCTAAAGAAAGCTCATCCCCAACTACCTGGTTGGCTAGCCGCGGCCAACGGGAATCTTCTGATGCGGTCAAACCAAGGCAAAGAAACAAAGGCACACACCGGCCTCCAAAGGTGTAAATAAACTGACACTTGCATGCTGGAACATCAGAACCATGCAAGACTCTGAAGATAGTGGACGGCCTGAGCGTCGTTCTGCCCTAATAGCCCTTGAACTATCACGGCTTAATATTGACATCGCTGCTCTTAGTGAAGTTCGCTTCCATGAGGAAGGCAGCCTTAAAGAACATGGCGCCGGCTACACACTTTACTGGTCTGGCAAACCCAAAACCGAAAAACATCTGTCAGGAGTAGGCTTTATGATTAAAAACTCCATTGCCTCCAAACTCGAAACCTTGCCAACAGGACACTCTGATCACATTATTTCCTTACGCCTCCCACATGTTGTTCTCTTTAGTATATATGCCCCAACTATGCAAGCCGACCCTGTAGAGAAAGACAAATTCTACACAGACCTACGCCAACTCATACAAAAAGTCCCTGTAGAAGATGAAATTATTATCCTTGGTGACTTCAATGCCAGAGTAGGAAAGAACTCCGAAGCCTGGAAAGGTGTCTTAGGCAAGCACGGTGTTGGAAACTGCAATGATAACGGACGCCTCCTGCTAGAGTTCTGTGCAGAACAACAGCTGACTATTACAAACACAATCTTTCAGCAGAAAGATAGCTTGAAGACAACCTGGATGCATCCCCGATCCAAACATTGGCACCTCATTGACTATGTTCTAGTCCGTCAGAGAGACATTCGTGATGTCCGTCATACACGAGTGATGCCCAGTGCAGAATGCCAAACAGATCATCGCCTTGTCAGATGTAAACTAAATCTTCATCTTAAGTTCAAACCTAAGAGGGGTGGCATCTTAAAGAAGAGACTCCAAGTCAACAATCTTCAACAAGCTACCATGAGAGACAACTTCCAGGCAAATCTACAAATGAAACTTGAAGACCATCCTACAGATCCTTCTCCTATAGTGCTTTGGCAACATATCAAAAACAGTATCCTCCAGTCTGCAGAAGAATCCCTTGGCTTCTCCCACAAGAAAAATCAAGACTGGTTTGATGAAAACGACCAAGAGATCCAGGAGCTGTTGGCAAGGAAGAGAGCTGCTCACCAGGCATACCTCGCCCAGCCAACCTGTCATGTAAGAAAAGCAGCTTTCCGCCTCACATGTAGCAAACTACAACAAAAACTCCGAGACATGCAGAACAAGTGGTGGATCAATATAGCAGAAAAGACACAATGCTGTGCAGATCTGGGTGATCATAGAGGATTTTATGAAGCTCTTAAAGCAGTGTTTGGACCTACTTATCAGGTCCAAAGCTCCTTATACAGTACAGATGGTCAAACATTAATTACTGATAAAGCCTCCATCCTAAATCGTTGGGCTGAACATTTTCAAAGTCTCTTTAGCACCAACCGAGTAGTCCAAGCCTCAGCTATCCAATATATGATACAAAAACCAATGAAAAATGAATTGGACATAGCTCCCACTTTGGAAGAGACCCTTAAGGCCATACAGCAGATGAAAAATGGCAAGGCAGCTGGGATTGATGGAATCCCACCTGAAGTTTGGAAACACGGAGGTCATGCACTCCACGAAAAATTCCACGAATTCCTTGTGAATTGCTGGGAAAAAGGGGAACTGCCATCAGACCTCCGAGATGCAGTCATCATCACCCTGTACAAGAAAAAAGGAGCAAAATCCGATTGCTCAAACTATCGAGGCATAACACTGCTCTCTATTTCTGGAAAAATCCTTGCAAGGATACTCCTGAACAGGTTAGTTCCTGCTATTGCAGAAGAACTTCTCCCTGAAAGCCAATGTGGCTTCAGAGCCAATAGGAGCACTACAGACATGGTATTTGCCCTTAGGCAACTGCAAGAAAAATGTAGGGAGCAGAACAAGGGTCTCTATGTAACATTTGTCGACCTCACCAAAGCCTTTGACACTGTAAGTAGAAAAGGTCTGTGGCAGATCCTGGAAAGACTAGGATGTCCCCCCAAATTCCTTAAAATGATTATCTTGCTACACGAGGGCCAGCGTGGCCAAGTCAGATATGGCGATGCTCTTTCAGAGCCCTTTCTAATAACTAATGGAGTGAAGCAAGGTTGTGTTCTTGCACCAACTTTATTTACAATCTTCTTTAGCACGATGCTCCAAAGGGCTATGGCAGAGCTTGAAGAAGACGACGGCATCTATATACGCTACCGTACTGATGGTAGCTTGTTTAACTTAAGCCGTCTGAGGGCTCACACTAAGACTCTAAACTATCTAGTCCGTGAGCTGCTCTTCGCCGATGATGCTGCCCTTGTTGCCCACACAGAAGCAGCTCTGCAGCGCCTAACGTCCTGCTTTGCAACAGCTGCAGAGCTGTTTGGGCTAGAAGTCAACCTGAAGAAAACAGAAGTTCTTTACCAGCCTGCACCACAGGACGAACACCACCATCCCCACATTGCCGTCGGCAAATCAGTGCTCAAGTCCGTTCAGCAGTTCACCTACCTGGGAAGCATCATCTCCTCAGATGCCAAGATTGACAAAGAGATCGATCACAGATTAGCAAAGGCATATAGTGCATTTGGAAGACTTCACAAAAGAGTCTGGAGCAATAAACACCTGAGGCAAAGCACAAAAATCAGTGTGTATAGAGCCATCGTACTGTCTATCCTCCTTTATGGATCTGAAACATGGGTCACCTATCGCCACCACCTACGACTCCTCGAGCGCTTTCATCAGCGCTGTATATGCACAATCCTAAATATACACTGGACTGACTATGTGACGAATGTTGCTGTCCTTGAGCAAGCAGGGATCACCAGCATTGAGGCCATGATATTGAGAACACAGCTGCGCTGGGCAGGGCACGTTTCTAGGATGGAGGACCATCGCCTCCCAAAAATACTACTCTACGGTGAACTCGCCACGGGTCAGCGTAAGAGGGGCGCTCCAAAAAAGCGATACAAAGACTCCCTGAAACAACATCTCAGGCTTGGCCAAATTGATCACAAACAGTGGTCCGCCCTGGCCTCACATCGGGAGGCATGGAGACGCACTATCCACAATGCTGCAGCCTTATTTGAGAACTCACGCCGAACAAGTCTTGAAGAGAAACGACAACGCAGAAAGAATCACAACCCAAAAACATCACCCAAGGAGACCTTCTGCTGTGCTTTTTGCAACCGGACTTGTTTATCTCGGATTGGCCTTTTTAGTCATCAGCGCGCTTGCAGAAAGCGCGGGATGAGTCCTTCCTGAATCTTCGTTTGCGAAGAAAAGCCAGAGAGAGACAGGTATTGTGTGTTGTGTACAGTACTGTAGTTTGAATCGGCGGTGGAGTGAATCCACAGACCATGAGCCCATGCATATAGCAGGTCCAATAAATCATCATCATCATCACCATCATCATCATCCAGCCCCTCTCATGCAGGTGTCTACAGCTAAAGAACCCCTGAGAGATGGCTATCAAATCTCTGTTTAAAGCTCTCCAGTAAAGGAGAGTTGACCAGCCCCCAAGGCAATCAAACATCTCTTAGCATCAGGATGTTTGTCCTAATCAATTTTCTTACACAGGTCTCACACGTGCACCCTGTTTACATGGGATTGGTACCCATGGTTTCATTTACCTCTGGCCAGGGGGGAGGTGTCTCTTGGCATCTGGAGGACCATAGAGTCATGCTGGAGGTGATCTTTAGGCATCAGGAGGTCCTCCATCACAACTCTATGGTCAACATCTGCCAGAGGTTCACCATAGAGTGTCGCCAGATGCCTAGAGAGGTGTCCTCTCTAGACATTTTCTGGGTCCTCCTGCACAATTCTATGGTTTTCTATGGCAGTTTGCTATTATACATGGTTTAGCGTATCTACTGTAAATCCCCTGTGGATACGGAGGGGGAAGGGCGACCTGTAATTTGAATCCATTGTTTTGTGTCCTAGCCTCTGGAGTAGCAGAAAACTCTCTTGCATCAACTTCTATATATGACACCCCTTCAGATATTTAAAGATGGCTCTTCACTTTCCTCATATGAAAAGTAGCAGTTTAAAGAGACAAGGTCCCTATTCACATGCATAGATTCTAGGGAAGCTGAAAAGTATGCTGGAAAACTAGGGTTCTTATTCCTGTGGTGACTCTTCGCACACACAGGAACTTCTCTTCAGACTTGTCATTCTCTAGATGAGGAAAGTAACAGTGAGGCAGGGCTGGACTAGACACTCCCCCCTTCACTTGTGGATTCAAATGGGGCATGTAATACCTGAACATGGGTACAGTAGGACCCTCATATCTACTGATTCATTATCCACGGAACACAAAACAGCACACCTACCATAGAGTCTTCCTAGAAAATGTGTCCTCTCTAGCCATTTCTAGGTCCTCCAGGGCAACTCTATGGTATTTTAAACCACACGTCCTATTATTTTCAATGGTGTTCGCTATTATCCACATTTTTCGGTATCCACAGAGGCTTCCAGAACCAATCCCCAACGGATAAGGGGGTTCTATTGTATAGTGATTATGCAGCATTCTCATACATTTGGCATGTTGCTCAAACCATGGTTAAGTAGAGAAGGACTCTCTGAAGATTAGATCAGCATAGTCATTTGACTGGGGCTGATAGGATAATTTAGTATTGGGCTTATTAAATAAATCCTAGCAGGTCTGAGGGATAGTCTTGGAGAATGAAGAGGAAAAAATAATATTCTTTAAAAAGGTTGTTCTCCCATTACTCTCCATAAAGTTCTCATGGTAGACTAAAATTGCTGTTACTGAGACAAGTGTCAAGTTAACATTTGACCTGGCTCTTTCTCCCCAAATGCTCATGCTATAGCCTTTTGCTTTGTGCATAAATAACCCATCCATTTGGGCAGGTGAGGAGCTGAGGACATCTCATTAGCTTTAGGGCAGTCATGGCAAACCTATGACACGCATGTCAGCACTGACACATGTACCCATCTGGGCTGACACACAACTAGGCCTCCCCCCCTCCCGCAACCTCACCACCCTCCCTAGGAAAGTGGCAGGTGGGGCTATGAAGCCCCGATTGGCACTTTAGGGGGGCTGGAGGGGGGAGGCTTTCCAGCCACCACCCGTGCTTCCCAAAGCTGCGATTGGGGTCCCGGTTGCAGCTTTCGGAAGGGAGGGATGGTGAGGGCTGGAGGGGAGGGGCTGGAGGGGGGTGGCTTTCCAGCCACCACCTGCCCTTCCGAAAGCCATGATCAGGGTCCCAGTTGGGGCTTTCGGAAGGGAGGGTGGCTGGTGGCTGGAGGGGAGGGGCTGGAGGGTGGAGGCTTTCCAGCCACCACCTATGCTTCCAAAAGCCACAATTGGGGCCCTGACTGCCAGCTTAGGGAGTGGGGAGGGGGAAGAAAGTGGTAGGCTGATCAGGGCTTCGAAGCCCCGGTCGCCACTTTCCTCCACTTCCAGGAACTCAACATGCAATGCTACCCACCCTTTAGTTACCTTGTGACCTTTGTGACAAGAGCTGCAAAGGAAAGAAATGACCCACAGACTGGGTTCCCAACCCTGTACCAGAATATGCATCCAGGGAAGACTGTAAAGGAGGACAAAAAACCTATCAAAGAGATGGGGAAGAACACGGTTGTAGTTAAATCTACTGAGGTCACTCAGTTCAAGTCAGATAAGCAGCCAGAGACTAAAGAAATTCCATGTCCCATTCATAACAAACCACATAGCCTTGCAGATTGTAAAGAGTTCTCAAAAAGGCCTTATGACGAAAGGCTGGAGATAGCAACTAAAGCAAAGGTTTGCTTCCAATGCTGCGGTTCAAGAAGTCACTTTGCCAAAAACTGCAAAGTAAAGGTGAAATGTGCAGAATGCAGTAGCCCACAGCACTGTTCAGCAATGCACCGTTTTAAATCACCTTCAGTGTCACCTAAACTCAAGAAGAAAACAGAGAGTCCTAAAAGTGAGGCTGCAGAAAAGGCAGTTACACCTACTTTAGAAGCGGAGTCAGTTGTGGCATGCACAAAGCTATGCCAGGACTCAACACAGACTAGGATATGCAATCCAATTTGTCTAGCTGAAGTTTTCTCAGAGAACAAACCTCACTTTAGAAAAAGACTTTACATTGCCCTAGATTCACAGAGCGATGCATCCCTGGCCACACCAGAGTTCTTCAATACTTTTGCAGTCAAAGCCAAGAGGCTTGAATACACCATAGCTACCTGCACTGGACGACAACGAATGCAAGGTAGAGTGGCAACTGAGTTCATAATTTTGCCATGCGGTGGCAAAAGGTGCATTAAACTTCCTCCATTAAAGAGTGCCCCTCTATCCCAAGAAACAAGAACCAAATAGCAACCAAGGCTGTAGCTGAAAGTCACGCACACCTGAAGGCTATAGCAAAAGAAATTCCTGCATTGGACAAAGATGCCGAAATTTCCCTCCTGATAGGCTCAGATTGCCCAGAGCTGTTTCAGGTCTTGAAGCAAGCAAATGGACCTCCAGGTGCGCCAATAGCACAGAAATTGCCACTAGGATAGATAGTAATTGGACTTGTGTGCATCCATAGCAAAAGCCCACCAACAGTGTTCAGTCTTACAGGCAACAGCCAATTTCCGAATTCACGACCCACACAACTACAAAGTTGTCTAAGCCACATTAAAGTCTGTTGCCTTGGTATTATCCCAGACAACAGTGCCATTTTTGAAACTTCATCAAGAGATGAAGACATAGCATTTTCCCGTGAGGAAAGAAAGTTCCTAGACATAATGAATCTAGAGACAGTCCAGAATAGTGAAGGGAGCTGGATGGCACCCCTTCCCTTTAGAGAAGATCGACCAGTTTTGCCTAACAACCGTCAACTTGCTGAGAAAAGACTTTTTGCTTTGAGAAATAGAATGCTTAAACACCCCACTTTAAAGGAACAAATTGTGCAGTTCATTGAAGATCTGTTTATAAGCAACTATGCTGAAAGAGTTCCTTTGTGCAATGACCCCCAAGAACAATGGTTCCTGCCATACCATAAGGTAACTCACCCACAAAAGCCAGAAAAGGTGAGAATAGTTTTCGACTCAAGTACAAAGGTGCAAAACATCTCACTTAATGATGTTCTTCTTAAAGGTCCAGACCTGCTTAACAGCTTACTAGGAGCACTTCTGAAGTTTAGAGAAAGGAGAATAGCGGTGACAGCAGACATACACAAAATGTTCTATGCCTTCCTGGTTAAGCCAGAACATCGATGCTTCCTAAAGTTCCTGTGGTTCCAAAACACGGAAACCTTGGAAAATATCACCGAGTTCCGCATGAGAGTACATGTTTTTGGAAATACCCCTAGCCCAGCAGTAGCTAACTACTGTCTTTAAAGGACTGCAGAAACTTATAAAAATCAGTGTAGTACAGAGGCTTATCGAGCAATTTTACGTGGATGACTTACTGATTTCTTTTGACTCAGTACAGGAGGCTAGCCGAGTCGTTAAAGAGGTACAGTCTGTGCTAAACTTGGCTAACATAAAACTTCATAAAGTAGTCTCTAACAGCAGAGAAGTTTTGGAGACTTTTCCTAAAGAAGAGCTTGTTGAAAAGGATGTCACAACAATCTTTGAAGACAAGCGTACACAGAGTAGCCTTGGTATTTTATGGAATGTCTTCACTGATAGACTTTCGATCAGAATCCCAAAACTTGAACTTCAGACTACAAGGAGGAAAGTACTCTCTTCAATTAATGGTATTTATGACCCCATGGGTATTGCAGCACCAGTGCTTATAGTGGCCAAAAACATCTTTAGAGAAGTAATAAACCAAGTCAAAGACTGGGATGAAAATCTGCCCCCAGCCCTGGACTTAGCATGGAAGGCCTGGGCATCTCAGATCAAGGACATTGAACATCTTACTGTGCCAAGACAGTATGTTCCTGTAGAGCATGGACCAAATACCATTTATGAGTTACACATTTTTTGTGATGCCTCTGAAAAGGCAATTGCCGCAGTAGCGTATTTGAGAGCAAGGAGTAGCACCGAGAGGTATATAGGATTCATTATGGCCAAAGCAAAGGTAGCACCCAAACAGACAATACCCAGATTGGAGCTGTGTGCTGCTTTGCTAGCTACCCAACTTCTTCAAACCATTTGTACGGAGGTGGAAACAAAATTCCATAGAACATTATTGTATACTGATAGTATGGTCGTATTAGGATACCTCACAAACACTACGAAGAGATTTAAAATGTACATAACCAACAGAGTGAACAAAATTCTTTCTTGCACTCAGCAAAGTCAATGGAAATATGTTCCTTCTGAGTTAAATCCATCTGATATTGCTACAAGAGGAGCTTTAGCCCAAAAGGTGCAGTCATCCACTTGGCTGACCGGTCCAAAATTCCTGATGGAGTTAGATGTTCCAGATCACTACAGAAGTAGAACTGAAACATGTTCTGAGTTACCTGAGTGCCTGTCAGAGATTAGCAGCTGCAAAATAGACTTGGTAAATGCACCCAGCATAAGGTTGCCTCATTTAGATGCCAGGAAATTCACAAAGTTCTCTCAGTGGCTGAGTCTCCAACGTGCTCTTGCTAGACTCATCCATTTTATAACTTTCAGAGACAAAGCAGCACTAACAACTATGGACATGGTTAAAGCGGAAACCCTGATCTACAGGTCTGTACAGAGATCTGAATTCAAGGAAGAATCCAGATGCATAGAAAAGCAACACTATTTACCTAGGCACAGTGTCCTTAAAGATCTATATCTGGTTATGGACAGCAGAGGTCTTCTACGTGTTGGAGGTAGACTTCAAAGAGCTAAAATCAAGAACAGCTTGAAAAATCCTATCATTCTGCCTGCAAGTAGCCATGTAGCCCTTCTAGTAGTCAGACACTACCATTAAAGAGTGCATCATCAAGGGCGTACCCTGACTGAAGCAAGTGTCAGAAATGCTGGCTTGTGGATTATAAACTGCAGAAAATTGGTTAACAAAGACCTTTGACAGACTTAGTCACCCTGTTCAGAGTTAGATAAATCATTTTGGGTTTACTGTATAAATGGATAAGTTAGGTCATAGGATGGCAAAATTTCGTTGAAATTTTGAGCGGGGAGTGTGATGTCCAGCCAGGACTGTTTAAATCTCCCCTGCATTTTCCTTTGTTTTCTTTTCAAGGCCTTAGCATGTCTGAGTATAGGAATACTTCATTGTATAAGACTTGTGGGAGGAGCTAAGAATTCCCCTGCATTTTTCTAATTTTGGTTTGTTCCTTCCCAGCAAGCTCTGTTTTACCTAGAAGCTTTTTAGTTCCTTTGGGCAGTCTTTGCTGTGAGCTTGCAGAGAGCAGTTCTGGTGGCAAACAGGCCCAGACAGCCGGGAAGGGCATTTCTTACACCATCAGCCAAATTAGTTGCCAACAACAAAGGAATCAGGAGCTGAAAGACCCTGCACCAGCTCCATTGAGTGAGGAGATCAAACCCAGAGAGATGTCACCCTGAAGACTGCTGAAACTCCAACTGTAAAGTACCTTTCATTTCAAGCCTTTTAGAGCTGGGGAGGAGAAAGCCCTTTTCTTTTGTTCTTTAAAATAAACTTCCCCCTTTTATGAACTGGATATTCAGCATCAGAGCCTTTTTGGGTAAAGGAGTTTGATCTCACCAGGGTACTGGCGTTGCACACCCAAACCTGCCACCACCTTTAGTTGGGTGTGTCTTCACATCGTTACTTAACCAGTTTAGTGATAGATTTAGTCAATTTAGAAGTCTAAAACAGATCATGAAAATAATTAAGTATCCTGATGTAGTAGTCTACAGTAGTTTGGAATTAAATGGTTTCCAATGGATGCAAATTGATGATTTGGAGATGCAACTTGCAGAATTTCAAGACAGTATCTGGGCTCAGGTGTTTGTCGACTTGAGGTCAAAGCTTGAGATTCTGGAAAGGCACCACTTGGAGAATCAAGAGGAGTGCCACTACAAATAGGAAATTTGGAGTGCCTGGAGCTTACTATCGGACACTTTTAGCACCCTGAAAAATATAGCAATGGCTTTACTCACAATTTTTCCCTCTACATACTTTTGTGAGGTCTTATTCTCAGTGTTAAATAATATTAAAACCAACAAAAGAAACAGATTGACAGATGAAGTTAGTAGCGCTTGTTTGGGCCTGAAGTGTACAAAATACCAACCTTCAATAGAAGATTTAGCCGATGAAATTCAGCAACAAAAAAGTCACTAATAGGCAGGTTAGTTAAAGAATTCCCCCTCCCCCTCACTTATCTCAGTTCACGGCTAAATAATATCAAAGACCAACAAAAAAAACCGATTGAAGGAAGAACAAAGAAGTCACTAAGCAGGTAAGTTAAATAATTAGTTTTTGGTTTATTAAATACAATTATATATAACAATTATACATTTATGTTATTTAAACAATAAATATCACGAAATAATGTTTTTTCCTCAAAGTGACACACCACCCGAGTTATGCTCAGCTTTTTGGCAAAGTTTGACACACCAAGCTCAAAAGGTTGCCCATCACTGCTTTAGGGATAGGTTGGCTTTGTCCTCCTGTATTCTTCTGCCTTGGTGACTTGGATTCATTGCATAATTTCCATTTTGTGACAAACAGTTCCTTTTAACCAAAAGCCCAAAGCCATTATCTTGTAACAAAGGTGATATGTGTTGGAGGTGGGGTGAAGCACTCCATTTCAGTTTAGCTGAACATACAGGTGTTTTTTTCAAGCTCACAGTAGGATCTTCAGGAATTCTTCAAAGATGCTATGTTCCCTGTTATGTTAGCTTTCCACCCTGCTCCTAGACTGTAATTGAGCAGATGTTTGTTGATCTTTGTGAGACATTACCTTCCTGACTTTATCAAGTGTAAAACAGAGGACAGATGTCTGATCACTGGCATGTTTAACTAAGATGTTTTTGTTTTGTTGGTTTTTCTCCCCTACCCACCCTCCTATCTGCACTTATAGCTTGTTACTAGATTTGCATACACTTAACACAGGCAGGTGGCTTCTGATGGAAATAAAACTTGCCATTTTAATTTTGCTCCCATTTTCACATGTGAAAATGCAGAGCGTGGGCATGGACAACTGGAACAAAATTGCTTAGCAAATCAGTTTGGCATGTAGATCAGACAAAGTGGTGCCTGTTAACAAATCTGCTTTTCTGAAATCCAACGTTCGTGTTTGATTATACTCTTCTTTGCCCTGTCCCACAATTGTAAATTCTAGCATTAGATGGTCACTTCCCCCTAAGGTACTGACTACTTTGATTCCAGTGACCAAATCCTTCCTTTTGGTTAAGGTCAAGTCCAGGATTGCTGATGCCCTTTTTCCTTCCTCCAGCTTTTGAAACAGAAAGTTGTCTGCAAAGCACATCAGGAGAGCATATGCTTAAGCTGAGTGATATTAGGATATTTATATCTACCAGTTCTTGCATCTTTGAGATTTCTGAGATTTTTTCCCCCAGAAAAGCATCATCTACCATCTCTTCTTGATTTGGTGGCCTGTAGTAAACTCCTATCACAATGTTGTTTTTATTTCTGCCTCTATTTATTTTTACCGAAATGCTCTCAACCAGTCTAGTCTGATCACTCATGTGATTTCTGCACAAGTGAATTTGTCTTTGATATGTAATGCTACTTCCCCTCCTTTTCTTCCCCATATATTCTTTTTGATATCCTTCAGTTTTTATATTTCAGTCATGGGAGTCATCCCACCAAGTCTCTGCTGTACCTATAGAGTCATATTTACCTTCCTGCACTGAGGCCTAAATACCAGATCTCGTCTAATCTTGGAAGCTAAGCAGGGTCAGCCCTGGTTAGAATGGAAGACCACCAACAAATACCAGGTGCTGTAGGCTCTATTTCAGAGGAAGGAAGTGGCAGAACCACCTCTGTGTATTCCTTGCCTAAGAATGACCTATGAAATTCGTGGGGTCACTATAAGTTGACAGGCTCATACACACATACACTAAGGAGAAAAGGTACTGATCTGTGTTCTTGATGAGCTTTGGTAAGTTGTCAGTGACATCCTGGATATGCATGCCAGGAAGACAGCACACTTCCCAATTCATCTTATCTGGCTGACACACAGGTCCCTTTATACCCCTGACACCAGCACCTTTCTTTTCTTCTTGCTGCAGTTGGTGGTTAGGTTGGCACCTTCCCTGGCATGTAGTGTCTCTTGCTGCTGGTCTCCTGTTTGTGCCCTCTTGTGCACAAAGCAATGGTTTGATATGATATCTGAACTGAACTCAGAACTGAGCAGTATCTTTATTGGGCCATTAAAATACTATAAAAAGGCAAGCTATTGAGTCCCCCAGGACTCTTCATCAGGCTAAACATTAGGAAGATAGAGAGCTGCCTTATTCCAAGTCAGAACACTGATCCTAGGCCCAGTATTATCATGTTTGTCGGGCAGCAATACTCCCCAGGGTTTCAGGCAGAATACTTTCAAAAGGGCCCTAGTATTCCTCCATGATCTCCCATCCAAGTCCTAACTAGGCCTGGCCCTACCTAGCCTTAAATCAGATGAGCTTGGGTATGTTCAGGGTGGTACAGTGGTTATAGACCCCAAGAGCAGGGAATCAAGTCCTAAGATGGAGGCTACGGGCTTGAAGAATCAGCTTGAGGCTTGTTGGTACCGGGTTTCATTTCTAGGGATGTAGAATGGTTGCATTTTATGAAATTTTAGTGATCCAGTAAAGGTGCTACCCAGTGCTGATTTTTCTCTCTCTCTCATGTACTGCACAGCTATGTTTCTTTTTAGTTTTTCAGATTTGGAAACACGCAGTTTTCTGGGCACAACCTAAAAGAGAAAATAAGATCTCTGCAAGGGGAATAAATTATCCTTTAAATTTCTGAATAAAACTGAGTTTATTTGCAATCCATCAATTTCCTGCCTGTAAAATCCCAAACTCCCATTGAGTGATATCATCAGGTCAAGAAAGGACAGGTGGAAATGAAAGGAGCAGTTGATGGAATGATTATTTTGCTTCTGAAAGCAGCTTCTGCAGCTACCTAGGAATGCATATTTGACTAATGGGAAACCTTGCTCTTGTAATTTAATTAAAAGATGAGCAGTAAAAAGGAAGCAAGTTTTAGAATTCTGTGCTGTTGTGAACTTCCTTATGCTAGAAGAAGAGCTGAATATTCCCAAATGTAAGAAGTAGAAACTGAACAGGTTAGCTATCAGTAGGAATCTACATATGCTTCCAAACAGACTGAAAGAAAAGAAATGCATAACGGACAAATGGATCCAAGCATAGCAGTTTTCTCCACACCATTCCATCTCAATTCATTCAGAGATCTCGTTTATTTATTTATTATATTTACATGACCACCCTATACCACACGTTTCTAACAGCTCAATACACATACAGTGTTATCACTATAATGTTAAAACTATATTAAACTGAGAGGTTCAGACTGTAACACATATTTTATTTCTGGGATCTATAAAAAGGTCTTTCCTGGCACTGAAAAAATAATGAAAAAATAATATACACTGTTCAAGGTGAAACTCTCTTGTGGGTATTCCATAAGTACAGTTACACAGCTGAAAAGGTTGTTTCCATGGTGGTTGCCACTCCCCTCTTCATCTTTTCTCCAAGCATCAACAAATTTGAGACAAGAAGTCTTCTGTGAAAGTAATTACAGGTAAAAAGGTGGATGGATACTTAAGCATTTGTCTTTCCTAAGAATGTAATCACAGCTCATTTGTCCCATGGCTGGACATCAGTGCTTGCTAGAAGCCATTTAAGGGGAGCCAGTGTGGGGAAAAGACAAGGGTAAATAGGAGCCCAAATGCAGGAAAGGAGGGACATTACATTATTATGGTAAATTCACAAGAAATATTGCCACTCTTTTTGGGCATAACCATTATTTTCTGTTACTTTTATAGTAAAGTTAGGCCTAAGTAAGAAGCTGCACTTGGGGTACATTGGAGAAATAAATCACCAGGAATGGATGGCACACTGATAGAGTTGTTTCAACAACAGAATCTACTCAAATTCTAACTAAAATCTGTCAGCAAATATGGAAAACAAAACAATAGCCCCCACTCTGGAAATACTCAATGTACATTCTAAACCCCAAGAAAGGGCACACCAGGATTGCAGTAACTGCAGGACCATTGCATTAATTTTCCATGCAAGCAAAGTCATGCTCAGCATTCTACAACAAAGACTTTTACCATATATGAAGTGAGAAATGCCAGATGTCCAAGCTGGGTTCAGAAGAGGAAGTGGTACAAGGGAGCATATTGCAAACATACATTGGACAATGGAGCACACCAAAGAATGCCAGAAGAAAATCAGCCTGTGCTTTATAGGTTATAGCAAAGCCTTTGATTGTGTAGATCATGAAAACAGATCGCTCAGACATGGGTGTATTACAAAATCTGATTATCCTAATGGGTAACCTGTACTCAGGACAAGAGGCCACTGTTAGGACAGAATATGGAGAAATAGAATGGTTTTCAGCTGGCAAGGCGGTGAGGCAAGACTGCATTTTATTACCCTATTTGTTTAACTGGTACACTGAATGTATCACATGTAAAGTTGGATTAGACTCTAATGAAGGAGGTATGAATATTAGAGGAAGAACCATCAACAGTTTAAGATATGGAGATGACACCAAACTACTATCAGAAAACAGCAAAGACTTGAAACAACTACTTAAAAAAGTTAAGGAAAAAAGTGCAAAGGCAGGTTTACAGTTGAACATTAAGAAAACAGAAATAATTATCACAGATTATTTATATGGCTTTAAAGTAGACAATGAAGACATTTGAGATAGTCAAAGATTTCCTATACTTTGGCTCAGTCATTAATCAAAATTGAGACGACAAGGACTTAGAATGGCGGCTATGAAGGAATTAGACAAGATCTTGAAGTATAAAGATATATTATTGAACACCAAAGTAAGGATTGTCCATGCCATCATATTTCTATGTATGGTTGTGAAAGTTGGAATGTGAAGAAAGCTGATAGGGAAAATATCATTTCATTTAAAATGTGATGCTGGAGAAGAGTTCTACAGATACCCCTGACTGCCAAAAAGACAAATAAATAGGTCCTAGAGCAAATCAAGTCTGAATTCCCCCTAGAAGTCAAGATAATACTGTCGGACTTTGGACATACCATGAGATTGTTGACTCAATTCAAGAAGGATATTGACAAGCTGGAACATGTCCAGAGGACAGTGACCAAAATGGTGAAAAGTCTGGAATGCTTGCCCTATGAACAGCGGTTAGGAAGCTGGGTATGTTTAGCCTGGAAAAGAGAAAGTTGATAGCCATATTTAAATATGTGAAAGGGTGTCATATTGAAGAAGGAGCAACCTGGTTTTCTGCTGCCCCAGAAGAAACTACAGGATTCAAACTACAGGAAAAGAAATTCTGGTCTTGTCTATATTTGCAACGATGCAACCCGTCTACACAGCCAAAAGAGCCCTCCTAAACTCCACATGACCCCCTAGCCAGATGGCAGCCACGAGTCATTTACTCGCAATCTTAAATCTGCGGCCACCATTAAAAAAAAAAAAAGTTTCCCAGGGTGCACACAAGCAACACTTCATATTTACAAATAAATAAATAAGTATAAGATCACCATTTGATTGACTTACGATGATTTCACTTAGCTGAAAATCCAACATGGTGGCTGCAGCCGCTTTCCCTCTTTGCTAGCCCCACCCCCTGTGCTCGTCCACCCAATCAGATTGCACCACCTGTTCATATCTGTGTGAACATGAGTGTTCAAACGGGCACACATTTGGAAGTCGTACGGAGCTTTTCAGAAAATCTGTACAATCCCTGGATGTGATGCACATGGACTATGCAGTGGATTTGGCTGCCCCCCCTTCCAAATGACACATATTTGTGTAAATGATCATTTGAATGGATCGCTGATCTTTCACATCGCGTTCGTATTATTTTGACTGTATAGACAGGACCTCCACCTAAACATTAGGAAGAACTTCCTGACAGTAAGAGCTGTTTGGAAGTGGAATACACTACCTCAGAGTATGGTGGAGTCTCCTTCTTCGAAAGTTTTTAAACAGAGGCTGGATGGCCATCAGTCAGGAGTGCTTTGATTATGCATTCCTGCATGGCAGGGGGTTGAACTAGATGGCCCTTGTGGTCTCTCCCAAATCTAAGGTTCTATGAAGATATGACTAATTAGAAAAGACAATAATGCTTGGAAAGGTAGAAGGCAGTAGGAAAAGAGGAACACCGCATTAGAGATGTATAGACTCAACCAGGGAAGCCACAGCCCTGAGTTTGCCAGACCTGAGCAGGGCTGCTGATGACAGGGTAACTTGGGGGGGGGTCTCTCATTCTTGGGGTTTCCATAAGTCAAAGTTGGCTTGACAGCAGTTAACAACAACAGCCTCACTAAATTGATGAGGTGGATCAAGGGCCAGCTTCTGCCTCATGCTCTGTTATGGGGGTCAGGCAGTGGTGATGTGGAGAAGAATGTGTTTTGCACTGGAAGCCAGTGGCTTTCATTATTCAGATAGTTATTTAAAAACGTAATTAAAGAGAGCCTTCTCAGTGGCTGCTCCCAGACTGGGGGAACCCCCCCCTGGCAGGTTTGTTTGCCCCTGTCCCTTTCTGCTGGCAGGCAAAGACTTGTGGCAGAAGGGGTGTGCTATGTTATTATGTTTTCAAAGTGTTTAAAACTATTTTTAAACATGTTTAAATGTACTCTTGAAAGAATAGAATTTTTTTTTTACCTTTTGTATTAATAAGATTTTTAACTATACTTTGTCTTAATTTGTTGTAAACAAACATGCCTATTTTAGTTCCATTCAACAAATGGGAAAGTAAATAATTATGTTTCAAAACTTGTAACTATAGTTGTAACTAACTACTTTTGGGAGATGTTGGAGCTATAAGTAATTGCTTGTTTAAGGTAACTTTCCTCTGTTTGAATCATTTTTAATTTAATTTTATGTTATAACATCATTTATAACACCTACCCCCAAGATACATTGGTGCAAAAAGTAACATTTAATATTAAAGTACATAATCATAATATACAGACCAAAAATATTGAAACTGTTTTCTTACATAGTCAACCAAGAAGGACCTGAATACCCTTTGCTGTCAAATTTTCAACAAAACACTTTCAAATCCTTCTGTAATTGTGGTTTTCTCTCTTTCCCTTAGATGTTTTAAAAGCAAGTTTCCAAGCTCTGACTGAGAGGAAGTTCTAAAAAATGAGGTTCGGCTAGATTCCATTTTTTTTACATCTGGTAGTAGCCAATCAGGGTGACAAGATGCAAGGGCTACTTGCACATTTTCCCTTGTGCAATACCTTAGATTTTAATTGTAATTGTAATAAAAAAATACTACACTTGGTCTGTAAAAATGAAACACACTGATATAGGATGGGTAACACCTGGCTTGATGGCAGTGCATGCGAAAAGGATCTAGGAGTCTTAGTAGACCACAAGCTGAACATGAGTCAGCAGTGTGATGCAGCAACTAAAAAAGCCAATACAATTCTAGGCTGCATTAATAGGAGTACAGTCTCTAGATCAAGGGAAGTAATAGTGCCACTCTATTCTGCTTTGGTCAGACCTCACCTGGAATACTGTGTCCGGTTCTGGGCACCACAATTCAAGAAGGATATTGAGAAGCTGGAACGTGTCCAGAGGAAGGCGACCAGGATGGTGGAAAGTCTGGAAGCCATTATGCCCTATGTGGAGTGGCTTAGGGAGCTGGGCATGTTTAGTCTGGAGAAGAGAAGGTTGAGAGGTGACATCATAGCCATGTTTAAATATTTGAAGGGATGTCATACTGAGGACGGAGCAGGCTTGTTTTCTGTTGCTCCAGAGACAAGACACGGAGCAATGGGTTCAAACTACAAGAAAAGAGATTCTACCTAAACGTTAGGAAGAACTTCCTGACAATAAGAGCTGGTCAGAAGTGGAATACACTGCCTGGGAGTGTGGTGGAGTCTCCTTCTTTGGAGGTTTTTAAACAGAGGCTGGATGGCCATCTTTTGGAAATGCTTTGATTGTATATTCCTGCATGGCAGGGGGTTGGACTGGATGGCCTTTGTGGTCTCTTCCAACTCTATGATTCTATGTTTTAAAGTATCTTTTAATGTGGTTTTAAACTTGTTTTTAATGCCATTTTTAACTTGTGTTTTTTAAATAGAAATTCAATTTAATTGTGTTTTAACTTTTGTATTAATTGTTTTTAAAATTGTATTCTGCTTTTAAAACATTGTATGCTGCCTTGGATCCTGTGTTGGGAGAAAGGCAGGATATAAATTAATTAAATAAATAAATATCTAGGGTGCCACAGACAGCTTGCCAAACCTCATCAGGAACACCGATCAGTACGCCTTTCTCCTTATTCTTGTGTGCACCAGTGACACTGCCAAGAAAAACTTCGAGCAGATCAGCTTGGACTGTGAAGCTTTGGGAAGGAAGCTGAAGAGTTTTGAGGTGCAGGTGTTATTCTGGCCAATTCTGCCTTTGAAGGGTAGAAGACTACACAGGGATGGGATGATACTAAAAGTGGTTACATAGATGGTATAGATAGGAGAGGTTTGGCTACTGGGACTTTGCTTCTTGGAAGAACTACTACTGGCTGAGGGAGCAAATGGGATCCACAGTAAAACTCACCATGAATGAATATGTGAGAACAAACAAGGCTCCAAGTGTCTATACACTAACACACAGAATTTGGGAAACAAACAAGATGAGCTTGTAGTCCTAGAGCAGGAAGATAAATATGACTTCATAGGTATAACGGAGACCTGGTGGGATGACTCCCATGATTGAGATATACCAATTGAAGGATATAACCAGTTCAAAAAGAATAGATGGGGAAGAAAAGGAGGGAGAGTAGCATTGCATGTCAAAGACAAATTCACTTCTACAGAAATCCATGTTGGTGATCAGAGTGAACCAATTCCCAAAGGGTGTTCAGCTGTGGCTCCTCTTTGTCTTGGAAAGATGTGACCAGTGGGGTGCCACAGGGTTCTGTCCTGGGCCCAGTACTATTCAACATCTTTATCAATGACTTGGATGAGGGAATTAGGGGCATACTTATCAAATTTGCAGATGACACCAAATTAGGAGGTGTAGCTAATACCCTAGAGGACAGGAGCAAAATTCAAAATGACCTGGATAGACTGGAGAGCTGGGCCAAAGCTAACAAAATGAAATTCAATACGGAGAAATGTAAGGTACTGCACTTAGGGCAAAAAAACGAAATGCATAGATACAGGATGGGGGAGACCTGGCTGAATGAGACTATGTGCGAAAGGGATCTAGGAGTCCTAGTAGACGACAAGTTGAACATGAGTCAACAGTGTGATGTGGCAGCTAAAAAGGCCAATGCAATTTTAGGCTGCATCAATAGAAGCCATTGTACTGTCTATTCTCCTTTATGGGTCTGAAACATGGGTCAACTATCGCCAGCACTTACGACTCCTCGAATGCTTTCATCAGCGCTGTATACGCACAATCCTAAATATACACTGGACTGACTATGTGACGAATGTTGCTGTCCTTGAGCAAGCAGGGATCACCAGTATTGAGGCCATGATATTGAAAACAAAGCTGCACTGGGTAGGGCACGTTTCTAGGATGGAGGACCATCACCTCCCAAAAATAGTACTCTACGGTGAACTCGCCACAGGTCAGCATAAGAGGGGTGCTCCAAAAAAAGCAATACAAGGACTCCCTGAAACAACATCTCAGGCTCAGATAAATTGATCACCAACAATGGTCCGCCCTGGCCTCACATTGGGAGGCATGGAGACACACTATCCACAGTGCTGCAGCCTTATTTGAGAACTCACACCAAACAAGTCTTGAAGAGAAATGACAACGCAGAAAGAATTACAACCCAGAAACATTGCTCAAGGAGACCTTCTGCTGTGCTTTCTGCAATCGGACTTGTTTATCTCAGATTGACCTTTTTAGTCATCAGCGCGCTTGCAGAAAGCATGGGATAAGTCCTTCCTGAATCTTCGTTGCGAAGAAAAGCCAGAGAGAGAGAGATCAAGGGAAGTAATAGTGCCACTCTATTCTGCCTTGGTCAGGCCTCACTTAGAATACTGTGTCCAGTTCTGGGCACCACAATTCAAAAAGGATATTGACAAATTGTAGCATGTCCAGAGGAGGGCGACTAAAATTGTGAAAGGTCTGGAAACCATGCCTTATGAGGAGAGACTTAGGGAGCTGGGTATGTTTAGCCTGGAAAAAAGACGGTTAAGAGGCGATATGATAGCCCTGTTTAAGTATTTGAAGGGGTGTCACTTTGAGGATGGAGCAAGCTTATTTTCTGCTGCTCCAGAGACTAGAACACGGAACAATGGATGCAAGCTCCAGGAACAGAGATTCCACCTCAACATTAGGAGGAACTTTTTGACAGTCAGAGCTGTTCGGCAATGGAACACACTCCCTCGGAGCGTGGTGGGGTCTCCTTCCTTGGAGGTCTTTAAACAGAGGCTGGATTGCCATCTGTCGGGGATGCTTTGATTGTGATTTCCTGCATGGCAGGGGGTTGGACTGGATGGCCCTCGTGGTCTCTTCCAACTCTCCAATTCTATGATTCTATGAATTGAGGGCCTTAGGATAAAAACAGATGGAAAACAAAATAAAAGCAACATTGGGGATAGGGTCCTACTACAGGCCACCAAACTAAGAAGAGGAAGTAGATGATGCTTATCAGAAATAAACTTCAGAAATCTCAAAGGTGCAAGGATTAGTAATTATGAGGGACTTGAATTACTCTGATACCTGTTGAGATACTAAGTCTGCTACACATAGGCTGTCCAATAAACTCCTGACGTGCCTTGCAGATTTCTTATTTCAAAAGGCACATCAGGAACAAGGAGACTGGCAATCCTGGACTTGATCCTAACTAATAAAGAGGAGTTGATCACTGGAATTAAAGTACAGTAATCGGCACTTTACGGGGAAGTGACCATGTCATGCTAGAAGTCGCAACTGTAAGGACAGAGCACAGAAGCGTATAGTCAAACACAGACCTTGGATTTAGGGAAAGCTGATTTTGATAAGCTTGGGGAAATCTCCTAGATGAGGGTTAAACTCATCGTGCATATAAATTCTTTTGCTAGCTTCACATTATTAAACAAGATTTGAAGTCTTCAAATGACAATTCAGAGAGAATCGTTCTTCAAATGGTTCATACATTTCTCTTTCAAGTTCCTATAAGCTATTCCTTTTGCTTTCCCTTGTTTTCAACATCAAACTGCCTGAGGGGACTAGACAGAGCTGTGATACATAGCTATTACAGCATCTTGGGGAGAGGAGAGGCAGTGAACATGAATACTTCTGTAAGAAATGACTTCGACCTGACTCACTTAAGGACTTTGTTCAGTCTGCATTTTTAAATGAACCAACTAGATTTACATTTCCCAGACTAACATACAGATTAGGAAACAGTTATCATTCCATTTCCACAATGCTCTGAATTTTGTGACAGAGTTACTGTGTTTTTTTAAAAAAGTATCTAAATACATATAAATAGGTTTAAATGTGTAAAAAAAAGTCTATTGTAGGATAAAATCCATTCAAAATAATTAGCCTCAAAAATGTTTTAAAAATAATGGCTAGTATTCAATACAATCACTAGGCTAGCATAACCAGTGGGATGGGGACAATCTACT
Source organism: Gambelia wislizenii (assembly GCA_030847615.1). Classification (NCBI taxonomy): domain Eukaryota; kingdom Metazoa; phylum Chordata; class Lepidosauria; order Squamata; family Crotaphytidae; genus Gambelia; species Gambelia wislizenii. The sequence continues at coordinate 10,487,312 of JAUMIR010000013.1, read as the reverse complement.
CTCCCTCCTGCAGCTTCATTCCCATGTGCCCCCCAAAAACTTTACTAACATACAGTAGGACCCCTGTGTCCGCTGGGGATTGGTTTGGGGGGGGCGTGGATACTGAAAACCGTGGATAATTGCAAACACCATTGAAAACAATGAGACTTCCTGTCTAAAATACCAAAGAGTTGCCTTGGATGACCTAGAAAATGGCTAGAGAGGACACCTTTTCTAGGAAGACTCTATGGTAGGTGTGGTTTTGTGTTCCATGGATAACTGAATCAGTGGATAATGAATCAGTGGATACGGGGGTCCTACTGTATCTAGAGATTTTTTCGCACCAGAAAGAGTAAACAGGGAAGGGCAAGTACCATTTAAATTTATTTATTTTTTTAATGAAGATCAATACAAAATTGGGACTAAACTGATTTGTGAACAAAAACATGCAAAATTGACCAAGACTAGAAATATTCAGTATTTATCTATTCAATACAAATTTTGGTGCCACAAAATTTTAAATATTCTGATATTCCGCCACCTACCATCCCGCCTTATTTCATATCCCCTGCCTGCTCCCCATACATAGCTCTTGTTTTCTAATGTGAAGGATGATTGAAAGCTCCAGAGCAATGACTCACTTATGCTCCCCTACTTCTTTCTGTCAAAGCCGTCCAAAAACTCTGGAGGGCACAATATTGTGGAAAGCTGGTATACAGGCTTGCAATTTAGGCCTAAATCCAATCTGTTAATCCTAACTGGAGGAGACCCATTGAATCAATAAGTAATCGGTAAATCAACAGGTACTGTATGTAAATTCCATTGATTCAGTTTTCTTCATTGAGACTATCAATTGGATTTAGTCCCTAGTAAACAGGTGAGATCATATAATGGAGGACAAGTGCTGTATGTAAAAATCTTTAAATAACCAAAACATAAACCAAACAACACCTTGATTCTGAGAGCTTGATCCTAGGTCCCCACTGCAGAGGCTGTCAGGAAATGACATGGATGTGACCACAAGATGGAGCTGTAAGCTTAGCAATGAAAGTACAGTAGTTAAGCTCCAGTGGCAGGTGTGTGTGTGAGTTAGCACTTGTGAGTATGCACACGTGAGATGCCTGATGTAACAGGCATTGTTTAACTGCCTATAAAAAGGAGCTGGGAATTATCTCCAGTGTGGGTTTGTTGTGGATGGTGGTTGGCAAAGCAGTTTGTTGGTTAAGAGAGATTGTCCTATACTCTGTATATTTATTGTAAATATACTGCAAACAAAGATTAAAGCCCTCAAGTTGAGTGAAGGCTGGCCTTGTTGCTGTCTTTATTTGGCAAGCCAGAGCTCAAGGCAGTGTGCTGGGGTGAAGGATTTTTTTCCTTCTCAGCCTGAAGTCTTTTGAAGAAGTCTCTCCAGAAACCTCCTTGGTATCCTGTCATAGAATCATAGAATCATAGAAGTGCAGAGTTGGAAGAGACCACGAGGGCCATCCAGTCCCGCTCGATCCTTGCCCTTCATGGCTGGCCATCCAGGGGGGGACTGCCTTGACGGTGTTCCTTAAGGACATCATCAATGCATCCCTCAGAGAAGGCTGTGTTCCATCTTGTTTAAAGGAAGCAGCCGTTAGGCCGCCCCTGAAAAAATCTTCCCTTGACCCCCTGGACATGAACAACTATAGGCCGGTTTCTATGTTACCATTCTTGAGCACAAGTTCTGTTATCTGATAGGACGGATGCCAGAAGGCTGCAGAGCAAAGATTCTCACCTGCTCCACTACATGAAAGCAGGCAGAAGATGGGGTGAAGAAGCAGGAAACCACAAATGAAGGAAGGAATTAGAATCATAGTATCATAAAGTTGGAAGAGACCACAAGGGCCATCCAGTCCAACCCCCTGCCATGCAGGAATATACAATCAAAGCATTCCTGACAGATAGCCATCCAGACTGTGCTTAAACACCTCCAAAGAAGGAGATTCCGCCACACTATGAGGCAGTGTATTCCACTTCTGACCAGCTCTTACTGTCAGGAAGTTCTTCCTAACGTTTAGGTAGAATCTCTTTTCTTGTAGTTTGAACCCATTGCTCCATGTCCTAGTCTCTGGAGCAACAAAAAACAAGCCTGCTCCGTCCTCAGTATGACATCCCTTCAAATATTTAAACATGGCTATGATGTCACCTCTCAACCTTCTCTTCTCCAGACTAAACATGCCCAGCTCCCTAAGCCACTCCACATAGGGCATAATGGCTTCCAGACTTTCCACCATCCTGGTCGCCTTCTTCTGGACACGTTCCAGCTTCTCAATATCCTTCTTGAATTGTGGTGCCCAGAACCGGACACAGTATTCCAGGTGAGGTCTGACCAAAGCAGAATAGAGTGGCACTATTACTTCTCTTGATCTAGAGACTGTACTCTTATTAATGCAGCCTAGAATTGCATTGGCTTTTTTAGTTGCTGCATCACACTGCTGACTCATGTTCAGCTTGTGGTCCACTAAGACTCCTAGATCCCTTAATAAAATAAAAACTGTACACGTTTTATTAAAAGCTTTTTCTGCCACACACACTGAAAACCAAAAGCTTCCTTAAATAAAAGGTCTTTACGTGCTAGTGGAAAGACAGCAGGAAGGGGACCAGCCAGACCTCCCAAGGATATGAGGATAGGTGTGCCAGGAAGACAGCACACTTCCCAATTCATCTTGTCAGGCTGGAACACGCATGGTAAATTAGATGCGAAATAGAGGGACACAGTACACTATTTACTGAAGAATAAAATGAATTAGTAGCACTGGGAACAGTATTAAGAAAAAAACACTGGAAAAATTGTTTGGACCAGAAGGATTCAGGGAGACCTAGGGAAGGATTATTTGATAGGGTTACCATATTCCACTTTTTCAAATCCTGGCATCTAATTTGAATTCTTATTATATGTACTAGGCACATTAATAATTGTGTCTTTTTCCCTACTATGTATTAACTTTCATATCATTCTTACAGTCACTACTGATCTGTGAGAACTAGTATAGAGTAGTATTTATAAAGTACTAGACTTGGAACAGACCCAAATGACCTTGGGCCACCAGTACCTCTCAGCAACCTACAGGGTTGCTGTGGGGTTAATAGGGAGAGGGAAGGCATGTGAATTGGACACATACATTCCTAGTGCAGTACAAATAAAGCAACAACAATATTAAAATTTTTGTCATGCACAACACTTCTGCTATTCTCATCAGATCATTAATTGTTTTGCTATCAATTTCTCATTAGTGGTAAAAAGCCATATGTGTGTGTGTGTGTGTCTATAATATGTGTGTGTGTGTGTGTGTGTGTGTGCCTTCAAGTCACCTTTCAACTTATAGCAGCTCCATGCTTTTCATAGGGTTTTCTTAAGCAAGGAATACTATGAGCTACAGGTCCAGAGCCCTGAGTGTGACTGCCACCTGACTCACAGGACAAACTGCAGAGGACAGTAATGACAAATGGCAGTAAATGAAGAGGGAAAGCATGTTCTGATTTCTTTCAGGGATAGAGAATAAATAATTTATTGTAACTGGGAAACAGTCTGCTTTAACTACCGGTATCTTTCACCTATTTGACTTCTGAAAAAGTATAAGCTAAGCAACTCTTCTATGGTAATATCTCTATTCCCATCCAATTGTTTGGTAATGCCAGTGAAGGTGGTGATAAATGCTTGTACTTTTTACATTCACACTCCCTTTCACCTAGTCACATTCTCCCACCCCCAGACATGTATATAAAATATCTGCCAACTGAGACAACACTATGCCTCTGATGAACTGGGCTGTAGTCCCCAAAAGCTTATGCAAATAAAATGTTATAGGGAAATATTCTTGGGTAGATACTAGATCCTGGGTAGTTGTTGTTTTTTGTTGCAAAAACTACCCCAGCGAGCCCTTGAAAACTTCGAAAAGTATTGCTTGGTGTAAGAAAAATATTACAAAAACAAGTACTAGTCTGATGTGGCAGATGTGCTGCCACTTCTTAACACCATGCTTGTATTTCTGTCCTTGATATAAATCCTCCCTTCAGCTTCCATTGTCAATTTGATTTAAATTAGTTTGATTTAAATCATTATTTAAATAACTATTTAAATCACTACTCAGAAAGATTCGATTTAATCATGTGATTCCCCCCCGCAAAAGGGGCACTTTTCCTTGCTATAATCTTAATACATATTTTACACAACTCAGTGTTACCGAAGACTTGCTCTTCCTGGTATAATCTTAATGTTTACAACCAGATGAAGGTTTCATTTTTAGATTAACAACTTTTCAGATTAGTTTTATACAGTTATAGCAAAAAATACTGATTTGGTTATATTATTAGAAACACATCATAGATAGATAATTATGAAAATGTCGTGAAGTGAACTATCTCCAGTTTAATAGGTTAATCATACATATTTGGAGAACTTTTCTGCTGTACTTTATTGGAAGGAGAAAAATAATCATTACCTCAATAGTAATTTAAATAGTTCAACTAAAACAATAACATTATAGCTTATATATTCTTGTATTTGCTTACACATCCATGTTTGTTATCTGATGTGGATAAACATAATATCTTTTTTAAAAAAAACTATCAGCTTGGTCCACACATGAAAAGCATTCCCTGTCCCTGTCCCCTATAGCTCAGTCATCTTCATGTTCTTGTCTGTTCATAAACTGGAAAAGGAAAACAAGTTTTTCTGCTTTACCGGGTCCGAAATGATTTCTCAATTTAGAATGAATGAGTCCAAAGGAAGAGAATATTCTTTCTACACCAGCAGAGGAAACTACTGCTGTTAAAAGTTAAATCATTACTTCAACTGTCTCTAAATCCAATGCTTAAGTGATTTCCACCAGTTCACTGGTGTGACTTTCTTTAAAACATCATCAGCAAACATATATTTCTTGAACGGTTCCCCTTAGCTCTGAAGTTTATTATAGTTGGCAGTACAGATTGATAATGGCTTGATACCCATGTCATAGCTAACTCCTCTTCCTCAACACTTAAGATTTGACCCTGGTACCGGATATTGACAATATTTGCAAGAAAATGAGCTGGAGACAGTTCTTGTCCCATTCATTTTTTTAATGCTTGTAATTTAATTTGTCAGTAGTTCTGTTTTTAAGTGGTCATTCAGTTCCTTCCAAATTTCAACAGCATCAGCAATAAAACAGCTATTTTTCTGTATTTTGTCTAAAGCTTCAGAAAATGGGTTTCAGGATGTTCAGCATATCTTCAACATTTTTCTTAAGCCCTATGTTGAGGATTTTGGCCATGACCATACCAACTATTTTCTCTCAATTTTATTCACACACTGTCATTAGAATAGGCCAGTTCTTGATATACTACTCAAATAGTCCACTATAGAGTTCCATCTAACATCTTTTGGCAGCATTACCTTGGTTCCACCCATTCTTTTTTGAACTGCTGCTGCAAAATGATTGTTACGGAAGTATTTAGCAATTTCAATGACATTAGTTTTTATTTCTGGTACACTGAAGTCTTTGGCTAGGAGGTGCAGCAAATGAGCACTGCAACCATATGATGTTATTAGCTTTATATACCCTTCCTGCTCTTCTACATTTCTTCTTATCTTGGATACATTTGCAGCATTATTTGTGACCAAACTGCATACTAGACATTTGAATTTTTGTTCACATGTTCACACGTTATTATAGCTTTTGCTGCCACTTCTTATAAGTATTCTGCTGTATGCACGTTTCCTGACGTATCAATTATTTCTGCAAGGAAGACATTCCCTTCTTCTATTGTTATACAAGTGCATATAACAGAATCATTGTGGACATTACAATTCATAACAATTTTATCAAAATGACAGTAACATGCAGTAATTAATAACAAATATACTTTTGCTCAAAGATTACAGTTCAGGGCAGTCTTTAAGAAATATGATGAAATCAAAATGTTTACCAACCTACCTGGAGGACAAACTGAGGCACCTAAACTGGGCCTTACAGGCTAATAGTTACTCTAGATCAGTCATCACAAGAGCAGCCACACCCAGAAAAAAACACAGGAATGAAGAAGAAAAACAGCCACCCAAAGGGAAGGTATTTTTACCATACATCAAAGGAGTCACAGACAGAATAGGGAAACTGATGAGGAAACACAACCTCCAAACAATCTATAGGCCAACCCAAAAAATCCAAGAAATACTACGCTCAGTGAAGGACAAAAGAGACCCTCTCACAGCTGCAGGAGTTTACCGCATACCATGCAGCTGTGGACAAGTCTACATAGGGACCACTAAACACAGTGTGCAAACACGAATCAAGGAACATGAGAGACACTGCAGACTGAGCCAGCCAGAAAAATCAGCAGTAGCAGAACACGTGATAAACCAACCTGGACACAACATGTTATTTAAAAACACTGAAATTCTGGACTAGGCCAACAGCTATCATGTCAGAATGCACAGAGAAGCTATTGAAATCCACAAACACCTGGACAATTTCAACAGGAAAGAAGAAACCCTAAAAGTAAACAAAATCTGGCTCCCAGTTTTGAAAAACAATAGAATCAAAACTCAACACTTACAAAGGAATTCTAACCAGGGACAGGAGGATTTCCAGCAGATAATGGCCCATCAACCAACCATTAGCCAAACAGACATTAATCCTCCTTGCATTTCTATACCCAGAAACTAACCATTCAAATACACAAATTTACATATACTACCCTACAGCGGTTCACAGCATATGAACTCCACACACACTCTTACCTAACCATTCTCTGAAGATGCCAGCCACAGATGCAGGCGAAGCGTCAGAAGTAAACTCTTCCAGAACACAGCCTCACAGCCCGGAAAAAAAACAAGGAAAACCTGAAGATCCTTTGTCTTCATTACAGCACTTCTGATGTTTCATTTGGTCCACCAGGCCTTGTATTACTTTGTTGCCGTGTTTGCAGTTTGCACGCCCTCCTCTCCTATCCTCCTTCATTCCACTCTCCCTTTCCTCCTATTCATTCTCTCGCTACAGCATGCACCCTAGCACTTTGCTTGCTACACTTTGCTTGCTACACTTTGCTTGCTTCTTGCACTTCGTCGCTCACACTGCTCACTCTCCTACTCTCCCCTCACCATACCTTGCACTCTTGCAGTGCACCCCTGGCTTGCTTTTTGCACTTTGAGCAGTGCAAGGAGCATTCTCCCATCTCTCCTACGCCCCTCTCACCTCAACTCATGCCCTTGCAGTACGCACCTCCCTTGCTAGTTGCAGTCCACTGCTTGCACCACATGATTTCTGCTGCTCACAGCGCTCACTTTCCCATCCCTCCTACTGCCACTTTCACTGCTCATACTTGTTTCCCTCATGACCAAACTTCCCAGGTGGACTTGTTCCTTCCAGAACAATTTGATGGAAGAGTGTCTCCAGATTTTGCCCCATATTTTAGCTTCTACCAGGGCCAGATATTTAATTTTAAAAAGAAAGAAAGATTGGGATCCAGGCCAGGTGATGGTCCAAACAAGTATTAGGAAGCATGCCTAGCATCCCAGTTATCTACATGGTATGGCAACCCTAGTATTTGGCCACACAAAAGCAATATGTGGCTATCCTGTACTTGGATGTCAACTTGCATTATGCCATACAACTTTCTCATCTATAATAGTAATGAAAGTGGTCCTCACATTGTTTTTAGGGGAGTATGAAAACATTTCTTTGACAATAATTTACATATTCACAATGATATAAATTCTATAAATGGAACCATTTTTCAGTGAGGTTTAAGTGGATCCATTTATCTGCCATCAAGAATGCTGTTCTTAATTAAACCCTCTGGTGAACCGTTTCTATCTTGGCTGTGTGCAATATTTTGATCAAGCATTCCTAGAGGACAGGATCAAAATTCAAAATGACCTGGATAGACTGGAGAGCTGGGCCAAAGCTAACAAAATGAAATTCAATACGGAGAAATGTAAGGTACTGCACTTAGGGCGAAAAAATGATATATTTACAGGAGCAAATGATATATTTACAGGAGCAAATATATCATAGTATACGATACACACACACACACACACAGAGTTGTCCCTCCACATTCACTTATATGGCATTCACAGATTTAAGTATTCACGGCTTGAAAATATTCTTAAAAGAATAATAATCCAAAAAGCAAACATTGATTTTGCCATCTTATATAAGGGACACCATTTTGCTGTGCCATTGCATATAATGGGACTTGAGTATTCACGGATATGGGTATTCACAGGGGGGTCCTGGACCCAAACCCCAGCAAATGTGAAGGGACAACTGTATAACTCTCTGTGTATACAATTTACTTTCTTCCCTTCATCAGGCCCACTGGCTTTCTCTTTCAAAATGAATTTCACAATTGCCCCAGCAACTTCTAAGGACTGGTATTCTAGTTTTCCAACCAATCCTTTGGCTATAGCACCAAGTTATGCTTCTGGGCTTCCCCAGTCTCTTTTTGTTAGTTCAATCCCTCTTAGTATTTCTCATCCACCCTCGTCCTTTCCTAGTGAATCATACAGTCTTCTTTCTTGGCATGAAATCTGCAATTGATGTCTCTACAGAGTACAAGCTGAGACCAGCCAAGAGACTCCTGTTGTCGGTTCCAATTTGGAGAAAGGAGTTTTTTTATTTAGCTTAGTTACTTCAGACACAAACATCAGGAAGGCAGAGCAAGAGCCAGCCTACTATATACCTGCTATGTTGTGTTTAAAGCTGTCAAAGCCTATTTTATTATTAACACAGCATCTGTGTTTTGTTTAACCTCTGGTTGCTGAGAGTAATCATAAAACTAGCTGAACACTGCTTCATTGCCAGATAACCTTGGGATATGGTCAGAGCCAGTAATTGCCTCCTTTTAACATAAAGGCCCTTTCTATCTCCAGACTAGTGGCTATGGTTTAGGATGTTTATAGGGGGTTTAAACTTTGGTTTGGAAGGGAATTCTTTTGGAATGCAGTCAGTCGTTTCATAATTAGCTCTTAAAATTACAGACTGGTAAAAGTCTGAGCATCATTAAAGATCAGAAGCATCTGTCTTGCATTTTTCAACTGCTCTGAGTCTTGTCCTTCTTGCTTCTGTAAAAAACAAAAGGAGAGAACAAAATAGTCTGTTTTAGATTAATGGAAGGGGAAGTATCTTTGTTCAGAAGCATACTTTCAGTTCTAAAATAACTACTAATCCAGTGATAATTCTTGGTAGATTTTTTTAGTGGCTATGAATAGCATTATTCATAGGATTGCTTGGCAATAGCATTATGGATACATATACCGTAATATTGGCATAATACTAGTTGTGTGGATGTTTAGTCCATTAAAGATGAGTAGAACAGTGTTTGAGAAGCTTCACTTATTTGTTGCTCATGTGAAAACAGAGATCATGTGTTAACCTGTGACAGGTAACTGTGTCCTATAAAGGGCACACCAATTTACACTTCAGTGATTGTGTCATTATCTGCTGTGAGTGTTCTTCCTGACTCTCTTAAAAACAGCTGACTCCTGTGGGGGGGAATGATTCTCTGTGGTTTATACTGTAAATGCAAAACATTGTCCTGGATGTTCATCCTAATTTTGTATTCCTTTGGCTCTGTGGTATGTAGTGTAGAGATCATATTACAAACAGACAAAAGGGTTAGCTAACACACATTGGAAACTGCTTAGCACCTAGCGTTCTATAAAGTGGTGTAGACATGTAAAGTGCTATTGCTTAACAATTTGTAAGCAGCTCTAAGAGCCTTTGTGGCTGAAAAGCAGAGTATAAATACCTAAATAAACAAATAAGGGGTTGTCTAGACAGTGAAAAAACTTCTCATAGAATTCAAGGAGAATGAATACCTTTTGTCCCAACAAGACCCCACAGTGGTTTGCCATATTTGGAAGGTAAAAAACTGGGGGGAGGGGAAGCTTTTGTGACTTTTGCCAAAAAAGTATAATAAATACATGGAAAAGTGCATTACCGCTCATTTGGACAACCGATTCGCATCACTGCGCAGGGTGGAAGTGGAAATCTGATTGGTTGGATGTGTGCGGCAGGTGGGTTTACCGGCAGTGAAGTGGCCACAAGCACCATTTTGGAGTTTCATGTTGCCGATCGTGCACTTTTTCACTGTGCTGAGGTGACCAAACAGCTTTTTTAAGCAGAAGGTTGCACTTGCACACCTTAGATTTACAGTTTTTAAAAAATGTGCAGTGGCAACAACTTGTGGAGAATAATAATGTGAGTGGTTCACTCCCAGCCACCATCTTGATTCGCAAGTGTGGCAGTGTACGAACTTCAAACACGGATAGCTTTGCATACCAGTGATTTTGCCAAAGGACCATGGAGACAAAAGAACGCTGCTGCAGTTTTGCATTAATGTGGAACAAGCCGAAAGAATGCTGAATGATCCAGTTAAGTGGAAGCACCCCGCTTCTCACTTAGCCTTTTGGTCATTTACAAACATGATTGATATAATACTGAGCTTGGAAATATACAACTACAGTTGTCCCTCCGTATCCATGGTTTTAAGTATTCACAGCTTGAACATATTCTTAAAAAATAATAATCCAAAAAGCAAATCTTGATTTTTCCATCTTATATAAGGGACACCATTTTGCTATGCCATTGCATATAATGGGACTTGAGTATTCACGGATTTTGGTATCCACGGGGGGTGGGGGGTCCTGGAACCAAACCCCAGCGATTATTGAAGGGACAACTGTACTTTGTTTGGTTTCCATTTTTGGTACAATTTGATTATCTTCAAATTCTCTAAAGTACATATAGTGTAACTCAGGATGCACACAGTGGAATTGTCAGGGTTTCACTGTGTTGGGAGATTTTCACACTATACTCTCTCGAAGCGTGGTGGGGTCTCCTTCCTTGGAGGTCTTTAAACAGAGGCTGGATGGCCATCTTTCAGGGATGCTTTGATTGTGATTTCCTGCATGGCAGGGGGTTGGACTGGATGGCCCTCGTGGTCTCTTCCAACTCTGCAATTCTATGATTCTAGTAACAGTGTAACAGAATAGCATGAAAATCTCCCTATGCTGTTGCAGCAAAAACTTTTAAGAGTCTTGGGGCATTTCAGAGACAAACACTTGTTAAAAACTGATATACGCTTTCATGCATTGCATTTAATGAAGTGGGCTGCCATCCATGAAAGCTTCTGATAAGTAAAATTTGTTAGTCTTGAAGATGCTGCATTCTAACATAATGAGAGGTAACATTTGGAGGATGGTGCCTGGATCTAGAATTCCAAGAGGTCCTAGATTAGTTTCCCACGCTTATCAATACACATTCATGTCACAGAGTAAACTGTGTTACACGGTTTGTGATTTGACACAAGGTTGTTGTTGCATGCCTTCAAATCATTTCTGGCTTGTGGTGACCCTAAGACAAACCTATCATAGGGGTTTTTGGCAAGATTATTCAGAGGAGGTTTGCCCTTGGCTTCCTCTGAGACTAAGAGAATAGTCTCTTGGGCAAGGCCACTCATTGAGTTTCCATGGTTGAGAAAGGATTCCAACCCCTGGTCCCCCTAGTCCAATTCTCAAACCACTACACCACTTGGGTTCCTTGGCTCAAGGACTTGCTATTTAATCAGAGAGGATGTCAAAGAGCTTGTCTACATGGGGGTGGGGGGGAAGCCCATACTCACCCCGTGAGCACAGTTGTCACACAACATTTTTAACAGCTCACATCTTAATTGGGGTTTCTGCAGGAGACTCTGGGTCTGAAAGATTCATTGTTTGCTCCACATTTCAGGGGGAAACCCAGATTATTCACCATGTGGTGGCCACAAATTGGCTTCAGTGTGAAGCCAGGCTGGGACTCCCGGTGGACAGGACTCCATTCTGGTACTTAACTTCTTCTTCTTTTTTTAAATGTTGATTGTGCACATATCTGCATAAGCATATCTCCACTTACCCAGTAATACAGAGCTCTGGGACAATGTATATTCATATACATGAGTGAACAGGGGTTAAAAAAAAACAGAGCAGCCCTGGCCGTGTGACCAGAAACAATGGGGGGTTGGACTGGATGGCCCTCGTGGTCTCTTCCAACTCTGCAATTCTATGATTCTATGATTCTAATACAATGTATAGGACACATAATCAGAATAGGACCACTCTTTTACTCTGGTGTGGACTATAGCGTGGCAGGATACTCTAAAATACCATCAGATAAGTCCTAGTGAGTGTGGCATTTATGAGACCATGGTGGATCAAAAACATCCACCACACCATAGTAGGTGTGAAGTTTCCCACCAGTATAGACAAGAGGCTAGACATAACGCAATACATCTAAGCCCTTGAGCCCTTGTCACCATATTCTTCCTTCTAATACTGAATTTAGTTGGACTCATGCAAAGAAAAAAGAGGCAGGTATAAATGAAAGGGATTATCTAACATACTTGAGAGAATCCTGAAGAACGGAAAAGTACAAAAGCTATTTTTCAAAAGTACTTCCCCAAACTGGGGCAATCATCCCCTACCCAAGGAAAACTGTTCCAGAGAGAATAAGCATATGAATAGCCCAACAAGAAGGCTGGCAGAAATGTAAACTACTGTATTTGGTACCTCTTTAAACAGGACTTTAAAAAAGAATCAGTGGTTTTTGAGACATTGTTGGACTTCCAACTCCCTCCAGCCCCAGCCAGCAAAGCTAAACCTTTCAGGGATGACGGGAGCTGTAGTTTTACAACATCTGGAGAAACACAGTCTCCTCACCTCTTGCTCTAAAAGGACTGAGAAGCTCCTTATCTGGAGTCACTCATGGCCAGTAAGTGGCAGGGGAAAAGAAGATAGGAAAGAAAGGAGAGGACAATAATGGAAAGGACATGTTACACACCCAAGGGATGCAGTGTAAAGAGAAAGGCAAAGGTTGAGCAAGTGCAAGCAAAAGAACAGAAAATGATCCAAATGTGCTTCACCGGGGAATCCTCTGCAGTATTTTATTGGATGTTCCACTTGTCTTCAAAGTCAGTTGGATTTAATAATCAGGTATATATTTACTTAGAGCCTTACCACAATTGAAGAAAAGCGGCAAGGGAGCAGGAATGCTCCATTTTCCACACTCCCTTACTGCATGACGTCATCATTCTTCCAGCATTCTTTCATTCTGGTCTCGTGGTGGACCAAGGTAAAACCTACCATTATTGGGCTAAATAGACAAATGGTCTGTTAAAGTATATCTCTAGCTGGTTAATACACTGATTTAAGCTTGTAGTTCTGATATAACTATGTCTGGATAGGGACTGGAATGAAAGAATGCCAGAAGAATGACAACGTCATGCGGTAAGAGAGTGTGCAGTAAGGCTCTCCGTTTAGTGCATAAACTGAATGTGTATGTCCTAGGTTTTGTTCCCATCATCTCCAGTTTAAAAAAGGATTGGGTAGCAGGTAATAAGAAAAATCTTAACCTAAGATGCTGAAGAGCACCTACCATTATTGGGCTAAATAGACAAATGGTCTGATAAAGTATATCTCTAGCTGGTTAATACACTGATTTATGCTTGTAGTTCTGATATAACTATGTCTGGATAGGTATGAGGACTACTTGATCCAGTTACACCAAAGTTTCCTGTGGCTCTGGAGTAATTCAGAAAACACTGAAAAGCCCATTGTCTGCCCTCAGTCTATCTCTGAATCCTGTTTTCCATTTCTCTCAACAGCTTCTGCCTGAACAGTGAAATGTGAAAATTACCTCAGCAGGGGTTATTTGTAGCAGCCAGGCCATTGACACTGTTAAAGTTCTACAAATCCTTGACCTATCACTTAAACATAGAGTACTTTCCTGGACTGGCTGAGAGAGCAAGAGGAGAACAAGAACTGAGCTGTGCCATACTACAGCAGATCACAGAATCATAGAATTGCAGAGTTGGAAGAGACCACAAAGGCCATCCAGTCCAACCCCCTGCCACACAGGAAATCACAATCAAAGCATCCCCGACAGATGGCCATCCAGCCTCTCTTTAAAGAACTCCAAGGAAGGAGACCCCACCACGCTCCGAGGGAGCGTGTTCCACTGCCGAACAGCTCTTACTGTCAAAAAGTTCCTCCTCATGTTGAGGTGGAATCTCTGTTCCTCGAGCTTGCATCCATTGCTCCGTGTTCCAGTCTCTGGAGCAGCAGAAAACAAGCCTGCTCCATCCTCAGTGTGACATCCCCTCAAATACTTAAACAGGGCTATCATATCGCCTCTTAACCGTCTTTTTCCCAGGCTAAACATACCCAGCTCCCTAAGTCTCTCCTCATAAGGCATCGTTTCCAGACCTTTCGCCATTTTAGTTGCCCTTCTCTGGACACGCTCCAATTTGTCAATATCTTTTTTTTAATTGTGGTGCCCAGAACTGGACACAGTATTCTAAGTGAGGTCTGACCAAGGCAGAATAGAGTGGCACTATTACTTCCCTTGATCTAGACACTATACTTCTATTGATACAGCCCAAAATCGCATTGGCCTTTTTAGCTGCCGCATCACACTGTTGGCTCATGTTCAACTTGTGGTCTACTAGGACTCCTAGATCCCTTTTGCACGTAGTCTCATTCAGCCAGGTCTCTCCCATCCTATATTTATGCATTTCATTTTTCCGCCCTAAATGCAGTACCTTACATTTCTCCGTATTGAATTTCATTTTGTTAGCTTTGGCCCAGCTCTCCAGTCTATCCAGGTCATTCTGAATTTTGATCCTGTCCTCTAGGGTATTAGCTACTCCTCCTAATTTGGTGTCATCTGCAAATTTGATAAGTATGCCCCTAATTCTGTCATCCAATTCATTGATAAAGATGTTGAATAGCACTTTGCCCAGGACAGAACCGTGTGGCACCCCACTGGTCACATCTTTCCAAGATGAAGAGGGGCCATTGCTGAGCACCCTTTGGGTTCGGCCGGTCAACCAATTACAAATCCATTGAACTGTTAACTTGTCTAGCCCACATTTTACAAGCTTGTTTGCAAGAATATCATGGGGAACCTTGTCAAAGGCCTTACTGAAATCAAGGTATGCGATGTCCACAGCGTTCCCTTCATCTACCAAGCTGGTAACTTTATCAAAAAAAGAGATCAGATTAGTCTGGCATGACTTGTTTCTCTGAAACCCATGTTGACCCTTTGTGATTATGGCATTGCCTTCTAAATGTTCACAGACTCTCTGTTTAATGATCTGCTCTAGAATCTTCCCTGGTATTGATGTTCTCCATCTCGTGTGGTGCGGTTTGAGCAGAGCCTGAAAGCTGAGTGGAAACATATATTAGTGTCAATTATTAATGAGTATAATCTCACCATGGTTATTAGTGTTATTTATTATTTACTTACAGCTGTTCTGCCCTTTTCTTTCTTTCACAAGCACTGCTGATTTGCCTTGGGGCACTCAGCAGAACTTTTACTATAATAAGCATTATGAATGAATGACTCTTAAATATAAATAAATGGATGCCCTGCTTTGTGAGCAGGGGTGGTAGCATTTGTGTATGTACATTTAGGGCGACAGTCAAAGAAGCAAGCTGGGAGGGAGGTCTTCCTCTATTCATTTTTCTATCATAGTTTACTGATTTACTCATAATTTACTCATTCAGACCTGGCTGAATGAGACTACGTGTGAAAGGGATCTAGGAGTCCTAGTAGACCACAAGTTGAACATGAGTCAACAGTGTGATGCGGCAGCTAAAAAGGCCAATGCGATTTTGGGCTGTATCAATAGAAGTATAGTGTCCAGATCAAGGGAAGTAATAGTGCCGCTCTATTCTGCCTTGGTCAGACCTCACCTAGAATACTGTGTCCAGTTCTGGGCACCACAATTCAAAAAGGATATTGACAAATTGGAGCGTGTCCAGAGGAGGGCGACTAAAATGGTGAAAGGTCTGGAAACGATGCCTTATGAGGAGAGACTTAGGGAGCTAGGTATGTTTAGCCTGGAAAAAAGACGGTTAAGAGGCGATATGATAGCCCTGTTTAAGTATTTGAAGGGGTGTCACGTTGAGGATGGAGCAAGCTTGTTTTCTGCTCCTCCAGAGACTGGAAAATAGAGCAATGGATGCAAGCTCCAGGAACAGAGATTCCACCTCAACATGAGGAGGAACTTTTTGACAGTAAGAGCTGTTCGGCAGTGGAACACACTCCCTCGGAGCGTGGTGGGGTCTCCTTCCTTGGAGTTCTTTAAACAGAGGCTGGATGGCCATCTGTCAGGGATGCTTTGATTGTGATTTCCTGCGTGGCAGAGGGTTGGACTGGATGGCCCTCGTGGTTTCTTCCAACTCTGCAATTCTATGATTCTATGATTTTGCTTCCTGAAAGAATTATTCAAAGTCTGAGGTGAGGGGAAGACAGCAAAGGGCACTGTGACACCCAAAAAACTAACAGAATTTTTATACCATCTTTTTTTCATGGGCTAGAGTCCATTCTATCAGGTTTATGAAGTCATAGACTGTGTACAGTACTTGCACTTTGCTGGAACATAGCACCATTTTTTCTCTCTCTCTACACCCATGTGTACACTCTCTACATGTACAGTTGTCCCTCCGTATCCACAGATTTGGTATCCACAGATTTAAGTATTCATGGCTTGAAAATATTCTTAAAAAATTAGTAATCCAAAATGTAAACCTTGATTTTGCCATCTTATATAAGTGACACTATGTTGCTATGCCATTGCATACAATGGGACTCGAGTATTCACAGATTTTGGTATCCATGGGGGGGGGGGGTCCTGGAACCAAACCCCAGCGAATATGAAGGGACAACTATATTTACATACCTGCCAGCAGGGGATAGTACTTCATGCATCTGACTAACTAAATTCAAGTACAGAAAACAATATATGAAAATACACCTGCTAATGTTTTAAAGGTGCCACCAGATTCTTTGTTTTTGCTACAGGTAGGTGTGACTTCCTTTCTGGAATTTTAAAAGCTGGCTTACTCTACATCCAAAAAAAGGAGAGAATACATTTTGTTCCTCAGCCTATTTTGATAATCCTTGTCTGGGACTAATATTACAATAACCAGGACTAGGTGAATTATAGGATCAGGCTGCAGAGAGTATGATAATTCTGCTTCCTAAAATTTGGTAATAAAAACAAAGTTTTTAGCCTAACAGTAAAAATATGCTTGAAAGCATACAGGATAATGTTTTGTGAAATTTCAGAAGCCAGGATTTTCAGAGATCAAAGCTCTACTGCTCCGCTTCACCCCCTGAGATTTCCCATTTGTTGATTTCCTACTTACCGTATCTTTCACCCTTCCATTTTATCCCCCTAACAAGTCTATGAGCTATGTTAGGCTAACTGTCCCATGAACACCCAGTGGGCTTCATTGCTGAGTGGAATTTTGAACTTAGATGTTCCCAGTTTTATCTGGCCCTCTAACCATTACATCACACTGCTGATGCACTCATGTCTTCTTGTTGGGTGGCTATTCTGTGAATGGGATTCTGGACTAAATAGGTCTTTGGCTTGACCCAGTAGGACCTATCCTCATAATTTGCCTGTGGTTAGCAGGAGCAAAATCAGTTATACAAAACAAGACACACACATATCCCTAAACGCAGCCAACGTGCCCCCAATCAGATTCAAAATTAATTGGGGGAGGACAAAATATTGAGGGTTCCCTTTTATCCTTAAAGTATCTGGTGATCACATAGTAATCCTGACTCTGTCAGAATACAGATCTGATGTATGTTGCTTCTTCTTACACTGCCCATGCAATATACAGTTACATGTTCAAAAGGTGTAATGGGGTAACCACTCCTATCCTGGGAACTTTCGGTTTATATTAGCATAATTTAGTCAAATTGGATGGAGAGTAAGCGAAAATCAAGGCTGAGGAGACTATGAACCTAATATGTATGCAAGTAGCCTTTGGAATACATGATTAAAAAAGAGAGCAGAAGTGGCAGGGCAGAGGAAGATAGATGTGGCCTTTTCCTTTAAGGCAAAGAACATGGCTAGGTGGTAGAGGGTGAAGGAAATTGTTGGTATTTATATTAAGCAGAGTGAAGCGTAGCCCCAGTGCAATAGGAGCTTGTGTTACAAAACAGGATAGAAATATGCAGGATGCTCTAGAAAGGTTAAAAAGCAAAACGTAGGTTTACTGTGGCAGAAAATATAGCTGAGATAGGAAAGTAATAATAATAATAATAATAATAATAATAAAATTTTATTTCTATCCTGCCCCTCTGCAACGCAATCGGGGCGGCTTACAATATAAAAACTCCATAGTCCCAGTACCCTAGCCCCCCCTTAAAATAATATTAAACTATAAAAGATTAAAAACATACAGTAAATTAAAAATATATAAATTAGAAAAATATTAAAACATACAATAGTTTTTTTTTTTTTTTTAAATGATTACAGCTCAGGGAGGACAACCGAGTCTTGGGCCGGGATCGTTATTCAGGAAAGGCCTGCCGGAAAAGATCCGTCTTGACAGCTTTTTTAAAGCTGTCTAAGGTGTTAATAAGACGGATCTCGTCCGGCAGGCCATTCCATAATCTGGGAGCAGCAGCGGAGAAGGCCCTCTGGGACGTCACCGACAGCCTTGTTTTCATAGGCTGTAACAGATTCCTCCCAGAGGACCGAAGTGCACGGGGAGGGTCGTACGGAAGAAGGCAGTCCCGGAGATAAGTTGGACCCAAACCATGCAGGGCTTTAAAAGTTATAACCAACACCTTGTACTGTGCCCGGAAACAAATAGGCAGCCAGTGGAGAGCTTTTAGCACAGGTGTTATATGCTCTCTTCTGGAAACACCAGAAATCAACCTGGCTGCCATGTTCTGAACTAATTGAAGTTTCCGAGTTAAGCACAAGGGTAGCCCCATGTAGAGCGCATTACAGAAATCCAGATGGGAGGTTACCAGTGCATGTACCACAGTTTCGAGGTCCCTAGTTTCCAGGCAAGGGCGCAGCTGGCGTATCAGTCGAAGTTGATAACAGGCACTCCTGACCGTCGCATTTACCTGATTAGACATCTGGAGCGTCGGGTCCAGGAGCACCCCCAGACTGCGAACACAATCCTTGGAGGAGAGTGTAGTTCCATCCAGGATTGGAGTTTGTATTCCCAGACCTGGTTTTGGGCCTGTAACTGTTAGTACCTCTATTTTGTCTGGATTCAGTCTCAATTTGTTTTTCCTCATCCAGTCCATTACTGCTTTAAGACAATCATTGAGAGGAGAGATGCCATCTGAAGTCGAAGCTGATGACCGAGACATGGAGAAGTATATCTGGGTGTCATCAGCATACTCAGCATACTGATGACAACACACTCCATGCCTCCGAATGATCTCTCCCAGCGGCTTCATATAGATGTTAAATAGCATCGGGGACAGGATGGCACCCTGAGGAACGCCACAGTTAAGCTCTATTCTGGTAGAGCAGCTGTCCCCGAGCCTCACCCTCTGGGATCTGCCCGAGAGGAAGGAACAGAACCACTGCAAAGCAGTGCCTCCAATTCCTAACCCCCTCAGGCGATCCAAGAGGATGGAATGGTCTATTGTATCAAAGGCCGCTGAGAGGTCCAAGAGCACCAACAGGGTCACACTACCTCTGTCAATACCCAAGCGGAGGTCATCAGCCAGAGCAACCATAGCAGTCTCCACTCCATATCCCGTCCTAAAGCCAGTTTGAAATGGATCTAGATAATCGGTTTCATCCAAGACAGCTTGGAGTTGGGAAGCGACCGCCCTCTCAATCACCTTGCTTAGAAAAGGCAGCAAGGAGACTGGTCTATAGTTGTTCCTGTCCAAGGGGTCCAGGGAAGGCTTTTTCAGGAGCGGCTTAACCGCCGCTTCCTTCAGACAGGGTGGAACGGACCCCTCCCTGAAGGACGCATTGATAATATCCCTAAGGAGTACTCTCGATGCATCTCCCCCTTGGGTGGCCAGCCAAGATGGACAGGGATCGAGGGGACAGGTCGTCTTTCTCACTCTACCAAGGAGTTTGTCCACGTCATCGGTACTCACAGATTGAAGCTGATCCAATAAAATTTCATCAACGGAGTTGCTGGACACCTCGTCTATAGATTCTGTCATAACACTGGCATCTAAGCCGGCTCTTATCCGAGAGATTTTATCTGCAAAGTGGATGTTAAACGCATCACAGCAGGCCGTTGTCGGGTTGAGTAAGGGGTTCTGCGCAGGTGGAATCTGCGTCAGCTCCCCCACCACCCTAAACAGTTCTGCTGGACAGGACTCTGCAGACGCAATACGTGCAGAGGAGAAAGACTTCTGCGCTGCACGTATCGCCTCTCGATAAGAATCAAGGAAATTCCTATGACGATTCTTGTCGGATAGTAGGTAGGTAGGTAGGTAGATAAAAGAGAGTTTTCTAACTTGGGTACAAGAGTCCCTAAAAGCTGACTCTTAAGTGTGCAGGTAAGGCATCTCCAGGCTGAGCCGCCTCATGTAGGTGGCTTCTTGGGCAAAGAGTTGTAAAGCACTAAAACTTCTTGGTGGAAGGGAGGAAGTGACCTCTACATGCAAATAGGAAGTAACAGCTTTGAATACACAGATCAATGAATTACAGAGGTGAATCAAAAAGGATAGGCATACAACTCCTTCTGTTACCAACTACTGTAAACAAGTGTTGATGCTTCTTCACTTCCAACAGAGGGTACATGTTTACACTTGAAATGTCCCAGTTTCAATCCTCAACAACTCCAGATTGGATTACAGCAGATTCCTATTGGAAAACTTGAATAGACATTGCCAGTCTGTGTAGACTAAACTAGTTAGACCAGTGGTCTGACTCACCCAGATGCTTCTGTTCCATACTATCTGAAAGCCATTTGTCTCAAAGGGTGCAGCTATATGATCATAAAAAAATCCGTATGGGGGGGAAAAATACGAACAGCCTGTCATTCGTATGCATACGAACCGGCTATACGATTTTTTAAACCCCCTAAACTCCGTATGACTCCCTCTTCCCAAAGCTGGCTGGAGCGAGCAAGCCAAGCGGCAGTTTTAAATCTCCCGCTGCTTTTTTTTTTTTTTAATAAGGTTTCTGGTTTGCGGACAGTCGGTTTTCCGTATTTACAATATAAAATAAAAATAAATAAACATATAAATTCACGGACTTACCGGATGCTTGCTAGCTGGGAAACCAACATGGCGGCCGCTCCCAATTTCCCTCCGTGCTAGCCCCGCCCCCTATACTCAGCCAGCCAATCAGATTACACAGCCTATTCGTGTGCAAACGGACCATACAGACCCGTCAGCCATCCGAACGGCGTACGGATTTCTCTTCATGATCCACTTTCCCTCCCGAACGCCACGTGTGCGTATTTCAGGGTGGAAAACCGGGGGCCCCTCTTTGCATTCGTGTGCATCCGAACGGCTGTTTGTACCGAAGTGCGAACTTTCGCACGCCGTATGTATTATTTAAATCGTGTGGCCGGGACCAAAGACAAATTCACTTGTATAGAAATCCATGAGAGTGATTGGAGTGGACCAGTTGAGGGCATTTGGGTAAAAATAAATGGAGAAAGAAATAGAATCAAAGACTCATAGAGTTGGAAGAGACCTCAAGGGCCATCCAGTCTAACCCCCTGCCATGCAGGAATACACAATCAAATCATTCCCAACAGAAAGCCATCCAGCCTCTGCTTAAAAACCTCCAAAGGAGACTCCACCACACTACAAGGCAGTCGTGCATCCCACTTCCGAACAGCTCTTACTGTCAGGAAGTTCTTCCTAATGTTTAGGTGGAATCTCTTATTTTACCCTTGAAATGTCCCAGTTATGTCCCAGTCCCAAAATAAAAACAACATTGTGGTAGGAGTCTACTACAGGCCACCAAACCAAGAAGAGCTAGTGGATGATACTTCTCTGAAACAAGTCTCAGAAATTTCCAAGATTTTCTCACACCACTCCAACTAGCGAGGATTACCAAAACATCTAGCCCCACTTGTTGGAGAGGATGTGGTGAGATAGGGACATTTGACTGCCCACTTGTTAACTCTTATTGGACCTCGATTCTGGAAGTTATATCAGCAATTACTGGGCAGGACATATCCCTCACTCCAGCATTACTCTTGCTCTCGCTTTTTATAAAACATAAGGAGTTAATCTCATCTTTTGCCCGCCATCACTAAAATACAAATTGCCCAAAAACAGGTGACAGCACTGAGGTGTTTAGGTGGGAACCGCGAGGATAGAGCTGCCAGGGTGGGCAGGGCTACCGCCAACAAGGCTTGCTTTACAGATGTAGAAGGTTCCGAATGATGATGCAGATAAGCCATTGGTGTGAGTTCACAGATGACCACTCGAAGAACCACAGTTACAGTACAGGTAAGCAACCCGTTCTTTTGTTTTGTTAAGGAATTATTTCAAACATTTCAGCTCTGATCCTTTGAGAAGGAATTAAAGTTTTGGTACCTGGACTCTCTTTCAAATCCTCCACATTAGCTCGGCCTTCATTACTTTCCTTCCTGAGGCCTACTCAGCCCTGGAATGGAGCAGGCAGGCCTGAGGCCTTGCTTTCTCTCAGCAGCTGTTGAATGATGTGCTAAGTAAGCAGAAATGATAATTTGTTGTGTGACTAAGCAGCTGTAATAGACTTTCTGTGGTGTGAGTGAAGTAGCCCTTAATTAGAACTGAAGGTCATTCTTGCTGAGGGAGGTGGTTGGAAAGCCAATGTGGTCTTGTCATGAAACTTGTTTTGTGGAAAACACTTGGCAAAGCTGCAAAGTGTAATTGAGGTGGCAGCGGTGGTAAGGGCAGCCAGCAGTGTAGGGGAGTCCATAACGTTAATAAATAAACAAAATAAAAATGATTTCCACTAGTGGTGACCCAAATGGCAGGCGTTTAGAAAGCAAGTTGGCCATGTTGATATTGATGGGGGTGGTTTTTGTTGTGATTTTGTGCCTTGTTTTTATGAATCGTATTAGCCATTACAAATGTTCATGTATATATTTCAGTGAGTGTGTTATGGTGCATGGGTCACGTGTCCCTGCTGCAGAAGACTCTACCTGCCTTCTTGTACTTCTATAGGTAGTAGCAGATTACAGACATGCCACCCAAAACACAAACACAGAAAACCCTCAATGCATACATCCTATGTGCATTTTGAAAGGGAAAAAAACTGCTTGAAATGACTAGTAGTCTGCCTTTCACACCTGTTATAGACCCCTTTATGTACTCTAATCATCATCAACACCATCATATACCACTATTCTCTGTGTTCTAGGACCCCAGGCGGCTCACAACATAATTAAAAAAGAGATACATTTTTAATCTTGAAAATTCCACAAGTTAAATATGATATTAAAATACAATTCAAGAAAATACAGTATCGTATTAAAGCAACAACTGCATTAAAAACAATTTAAAATAATTTAAATATACAAGAGTGGAATACAGCAATATCCACCCACCGATTAAAAAAACTGTTCCTTAGAAGGAAGTTACTTGCCAAAGTTTGCTTTTTCAACATTACTTCATCCTCCTCCTCTGATACTCACTTATTCCAATTCACTTCCATTTTGGCTTTTGGTGGCATTTTACTTAGTGTGCCATATAAAATTAGCCTCCAGTTTGGAAGCAGTATAAGGGGCGATATGATAGCCCTGTTTAAGTATTTGAAGGGGTGTCACATTGAGGATGGAGCAAGCTTGTTTTCTGCTGCTCCAGAGACTAGGACACGGAGCAATGGATGCAAGAAGCTCCAGGAACAGAGATTCCACCTCAACATTAGGAGGAACTTTCTGACAGTAAGAGCTGTTAGGCAGTGGAACACACTCCCTCGGAGTGTGGTGGGGTCTCCTTCCTTGGAGGTCTTTAAACAGAGGCTGGATGGCCATCTGTCAGGGATACTTTGATCGTGATTCCTGCATGGCAGGAGATTGTACTGGATGGCCTTTGTGGTTCTTCCAACTCTACAATTCTATGATTCTATGACTACCATGTATGCTTATGCATTGTATTTTAGCTTTTTGCCTTACAGGAGACTGGCAGATATGAATAATTGCTGGCATTGGTTTTCTAAGGGGAAAGAGCCATGCTGTTTCTTTGTCCCAGTAACCTTTGGTGCAGCCTGAAATCTTGTTTTGCAACCAGCACAATGAAAGCTTACTTTGCATCACACTTCCTGCATTTCATTGTTGTGAAATGCAAACCTTGGCCCAAATCCTATTGATTAGTCCCAAATAGAGTAGACCCATTGACTCAGTTGTTGACTGGTGAATCAATATGCAGGTGAATCCCACGGACTCTGTGAGACTACTCTAGTTGGGACTAGCAATAGGATTCAGGCAGGCCCTTGTGTCTTCTCCATCATGCCTAGGCTTGGGGGTTGAACTCTATCCTGTTTTTGTTTAATCTCCATCTTGAAGCAGAGTTCTAAGGAACTCAACACTTGTTCACTATTGTGTAGCATTTTAGAAACCATAAAAGTATTACCCTATAGATTACCCCACTGTGAATTTGGTCTCTTTTGTGTAGTGCAAGGGTCAGAGGCCTGGTGTGCACCAGATATTTTTGGACTGCCTCTCCCACTGTCCCTGGCCAGTGGCCATGCTGACTGGAGCTGATGGAAGCTGGAACATGACAATATGAGCATGATGAAAGCTGGAGCTGAGGGTCACACAGCATTCAGGCAGCGTGTTGGGAACTGTGAACACATAGGATCATAGAGTTGGAAGAGACCACAAGGGCCACCTAGTCCATCCCCCTGCCATGCAGGAATACACAATCAAACCTGGAGAGCCACAGGTTTCTTCACCAAAGTTCTGGAAATACCTTATTTGACATCAGTTTTCTGCCAGTTAACCTTCCCCTATTCAAAATTTGTCAGTCTCTCAGCTCTCGAGTGACCCTGTGAATTTCATGTGGTTTTCTTAGGCAAGGAATACCCAGAGGTGGTTTACCTAATAGTGAATTATTTCCCTGAGTGTAGATCCTTCTGTAGCTAAAAACATACCACCCATCCAGAAGACGGGAGGTATCAACAGGCATGGGAAAAATCAACAGTTCACTAAAGTACAATTAAAAAAAAACTTTTAAAAACAGTCCACTGAGGACTGAGCATGCTTAGTGGCCACAAAATGTTGACTGACTGGAACTGTGGCAGGAGAGGAAGACAGAAAACCAGTTGTCAAGGGTTTTTTGTTTTTGTTTTTGGGTTTTTTTGGTTTTACAGGGGGAGGGAATGGGTGGAATTTAGAAACCTAAAAGAGAGCATAGCTGCCTGGAATCCTAAACAGGAACATTCCACATTGCAACCCTTTGTTGCAGGACACACTTCTAAGAATCTATTTCCAAACTGAAAGATCATTCGCTGGTTTGCCTACCTCACACTGGTTAAAAAAGCATCACACCTCCTGTGAACACTGTCTCACTGACTATTAAGGTTAGTCTTTTTGGACCCACTTCAACCCAACCCATGGATCTCTACAATAAGATGAGATACTTGATTAGCTATTACTTCTAGCACTAATTGGCAACTTGGCAATATGATGAAGTTATTGATCCTTGCTTGAAGCTGACTTTCTTAACTATAATGGAGCTTGTGTGATCAAAAGATCACAGCATATTCTCTAACATCTGACACCATTTAAGTTGAGGGGAAAGTCAGTGTTGGAATTTATAAAATGTATTTTGATTGTTTATATATATAGAGATATTTACAGCATGCTTTTTAAAGCCTAAAATGGAAAAGATGTGGTCCTTCATATGTTCTTGGACTGCAGCTCTCACATTTCCTGAACATTTGTTAAGCAAATTGTGTGGGGTCTGTGGGACTCACTTGTGACACTCAAATTAACATATTAAGTTGGGGGGGTTCAATTAGCTCAAAACTATGGCTGCAGGAGACCGGGAAATTACGGGACCCTTGCATCTGTGTATACCATTACTCACTGATGAAACTCCAAGCCAAAATAGAATAAAAATGTTTTTTATTGGAAAATAGTCACAGAAGCACCCACACATGCACACACACTCAGAAGACAACCACACAAGGCTAATGAAAAACTAGGAGGAAATATTTGGATACTGGAGATAGAGTCAGGGATAATAGGCTATAATTACCTGAACAGAGAACAGATATTCCTGCAGCAAAGAAAGACTCAGACGTAGAGCTGAGGGTCACACAGCATTCAGGCAGAGTGGCAGCATGTTGGGAACTGTGAACACATAGGATCATAGAGTTGGAAGAGACCACAAGGGCCACCTAGTCCAACCCCCTGCCATGCAGGAATACACAATCAAAGCACTCCTGACAGATGGCCATCCAGCCTCTGTTTAAAGACCTCCAAGGAAGGAGATCCCACCACGCTCCAAGGCAGCACATTCCACTGCCGAACAGCTCTTACTGTCAGGAAGTTCTTCCTAATGTTTAGGTGGAATCTCTTTTCCTGTAGTTTGAGTCCATTGCTCCGTGTCCTAGTCTCTAGAGCAGCAGAAAACAAGCTTGCTCCATCCTCAGTATGACATCCCTTCAAATATTGAAACAAGGCTATCATGTCACTTCTCAGCCTTCTCTTCTCCAGGATAAACATAACCAGCTCCCTAAGCTACTTCTTATAGGGCATGGCTTCCAGACCTCCCACCATTTGGTCACCCTCCTCTGGACATGTTCCAGCTTGTCCATATCCTTCTGGAATTGTGGTGCCCAGAACTGGACACGGTATTCCAGGTGAGGTCTGACCAAAGCAGAATACAGTGGCACTATTACTTCCCTTGATCTAGACACTATACTCCTATTGATGCAGCCTAGAATCGCATTGGCTTTTTTAGCTACTACATCACACTGCTGACTCATGTTCAGCTTGCGGTCCACTAAGACTCTTAGATCCCTTCCGCATGTACTGCCATCAAGCCAGGTGCCAAAAATGTATATCTGCATTTCATTTTTAGTGCCCAAGTGTAGTATCCTACATTTCTCCCTGTTGAAATTCATTTGGTTAGTTTTGGCCCAGCTTTCTTATCTGTTGAGGTCATTTTGGATTCTGATCCTGTCCTCTCGGGTATTAGCTACCCCTCCTAATTTGGTGTCATCTGCAAACTTGATAAGCTTCCATTGTTTAACGCAGTCTCTGGACAACTCACTCAAGCATTATTCTACACTCAAAAAAACCCTTAAGGGTACAATATTGGTATAAATATTCCCCTCAACCCATAGGCATGTGCACACAGCTCCATATACCTCGTCACTCTATCTGTCTGTGGTGTCACTGTGTGCACAGCTCCATATAGCTCCTAACTCCTAACTTTCTAATCTGTTAAGGTCACTTTGAATTCTGATCCTGACAATTAAAAGCAGTCTTCCACTCATCGCCCTCTTTAATCTGTACCCGATAATAGGCCTCCCTCAAGTCCAATTGGTGAAGATTTTTCCCTTAGCCAGGTGTGCCAGCATGTCCTTCATCAAAGGCAACGGGTACTGGTTCGTGATACTAACCACGTTTAAGCCGTGGTATTCCAGGCAGAGCCTCAGCGAGGAATCACGTTTGCGCCGGAACAGAACCGGGGGCCCCAAGGGAGAGGTTGTGGGTCTAATGAAACTTAGGGCCAAGTTCTTATCTATAAATTCTCTTAGAGCATCTGACTCTGCCCGAGTCATGGAATAAATCTTGGGCTTTGGTAACGTGGCCCTGGCACAAGTCCAATAGCCGCAGTCAAAAGGTCTATGGGGAGGCAAAATGTCACATTCTTTCTCTTCGAACCCAATGCACCATTGTTTATATTCCATGGGTAGGTCCTTCACTTCTCCCTGTGCTAATACCACCAATGATCCCTTGGGGCTTTCGCCTTCCTCAGTCATGATAGTCCCCCCTTTCCTGTCCAGGCAATGGTTTTGTATACAAAAGGGATCTGTGAAAGTCACAATCTCCTTGACCCAGTCTATGGAGGGGTTGTGGAACTTCAGCCAATTCAGGCTAACTACTGCTGCTGGAACCAGACCCAGGGCGATCACAAACTGTAGTTCCTCCTTGTGATCCCCCATTCTCATCCCCACTGGGTCAGTCATTCGTCTAGCTATATCGGCTTATCCAGCTTTGTGGAGCCCAGGGTCAGTCCTGTACTAACTAGGGGTGGATCAGCACCTGTGTACACCCACAATCCACCATCACCATAACCTTATGGGGGGAGGCTTCCCATTGACCCCTATTCTAGCCTTAATAAAAAATGGGGCCTTAACTCCACTCACCACAGCACTTGGGTGCCCTTCAGGGTTCTCCCGCCCTCGGGAGCTTAGCAGGGCGGTCTGGACCCATTTCCCACCGGTTCCACGTCGGACGAAGACCCACTGTCACCTGATTCCAAGAAAGACTCTCCAGCCGGGTGGCCAGGGATCAAAGAGCTCGCTGTTGCTTTGGCTTTCGGGTTGAAGGCCCCTTTCTGGGACGTCTGTTTTCCCTCAGGCTTCTTGGGAGTTTCCTCTCGCTGGTTGCTCTTATGTTGCTTGTCCGGGCACTCTGCTTTGCAATGGCCGCCCTTTCCACAGTGAAGACATAGGCCTTTTCACATCCGCCGCTCCTTTTCCATCTCTGCCACCATGCTGCTTGTTGGTTGCACTGCCTTGGCCTTCTTGCCCACACCCCCGCTGGGTTTGCCCAAGATCAGCCCTTGGCACTGCTTAGCCAGCTTCATGCTTTGTTTCAGAGTTTCTACTTCCCCAGCCAGACGGACCCATCCCAGCAGGGTCTCAGGGTTCCCTTGGATTAGGGACCACTCCAGGATGTCCACGTTAAGGCCATCCTGGAAATACTGCACGTTTGTGGCCTCGGTCCCGTTGGGGATCTGGCTGGCGAGACGGCAAAACTCAGTAGCATATTCGCCCACGGATTGGATCGTGAGCGCTGCTGCAGCCTCTGCAGCTCCGTGCACGCTCGCCTCCTCCACAATGGGTCTTCAAACTACCCCCGGAGTGCTATCATGAAGTCGTGGAAGTTTTCCAACTCAGGGGCTCCCATGTCATAGAGCCCCACCAGTCATTGTGCTGCCTCTCCTTCCAGCTGGTTGGAGACATATTGGACCTTCTCGGCCTCTGTCTGGAATTCTTCCTCCCAGTGAGACATGAATCCCATCACCTGGGCGAGGAAGTACGGCAGCGTAGCAGCGTCCTCATCAAAGGTAGCCTTCAGGTCCCGATGCTTGAGGCCCCGTAGCCGTGGCCAAGGTTCCCCTGGTCCCACCCTGTCTGGAGGTGCTGGGTGTCCAGGGCCCCCTTCCCCAGCTGTCGCCTGGCCTCCGTCCGGGGCCGGCACTGGCCCTGGCTACAGGCCGGGTGCTGGCTAGCCTCCATCCCCCGGGGGAGGGGGAGGTTGGATGGGGGATGCAGGTTGCTGGGGCAGCCACTGTGGAATCTCACCGAGGCTGGTTTGCATCAGCTGCATCTGCTGCTTAAGCTGTTGCACATTGCTTTCCAAATCCAGCCACGGGCGCCTCGTCCCATAGTCACGAACTCCGTTGGTCTGCGGCAGGTCCCATCTCAGAAACCTGCAGTCCTCTCGACTTCGTTCGTCTGGCCAGAGCCAGCTGGATCCCATGGCCCCGTTCACCCCACACACGGGTGTCTCTGAGCAGAGGAAACTGCCTGCCCCCAGAGCCTGCCTGGCTCCCAGCTCCATCAGGTCAGGAGGAGGACAGAGGTTCCCGGCTCTCTGCCACTCCCAGCTCAGCCTCTCTGTTCCCCGCTCGGAGCCGGCGTCTGGCAGGCCGCCTCCTTGGTCGGTGGCAACGGCCTCAACCTCTTCCTTTTCATCCTCGGGGATTTCTTTTGTCTTAATGGTGCTCTCCGCAACTTGAGACATGTTGCATCAAGCTAACAAAGGCTTTTAGAGAGAACAGGCTTACTGTGATGCACCAAGAACAAACACCAAAGATCAATAATCTCTTTTTGAAGTTTATTGGTCAGGATCTGCACGGTAACATAATGAAAGCTAGTTCTGGCAAGTCTAAGCACACAGGACATTGGTAAAGTCAAAATAGGTTTCAGTTCTTTGGGAACGGGAAGAGAGGAGGTGAAAGGAGTCTAGGGAGTTACATTCCAGACACAGAGGCCTGGGAAGCACAGCTGGTGTCCTTGGGCAAAACTTAAGGCGGGCTGGCCTGCATCCAGGAGTTAAGGTGCCCTGGGATAGTTCCCAAGAGCACCAGCTCCATGACGGGGCCTAGGCTGGACACTGGAATGCCCAATATCCAGAGTAGGCCATGACAATTAGCTACCCCTCCTAATTTGGTGTCATCAGGCTAGTCTGGAGGCTCTCGGCTTGGGACCCCCAGAGTTAGCTTCCCTCTAAAGGAAACTCTGAGCAGTCTCACTCAAGGGCACCCCCTAGAGGCCAAAACGCTGCCACCACTCGCTGAGTTGAAACCCCCTTTCCACACAGCGCAGCAAGAAGCTGTGCAGGGTCTCTGAATAACCAGTGGGACTACTTGCCACTGTAGAACCAACCAACTCCTCCCTCCTATCCCCAGAGAAAGGGGAATGTAGCAATGACCAAGAGATAAGGCGCATGCAGCATCAGCTTATAGGAAGATTAGAAAAACCTTATTTTATTCAAGCAAGTTCAAGTCATGCAAATCTCTCATGAGGGTAGGCACCTTCCATGCCAACAGGTACACTTTAGAGTTACAGAAATAGCAAATGTGTTAAAGTCAAAGCATTCAGTTATATTAAGCTACATTCAGCTACATTCAGCCAAAGTTTAAGAAATCAAATAGAAATGACCTGACGCAACATCTAATCACTTCCTAAAGATTCTACTCACAATCTCAAGCAGTCATCATAGGATGCAGTTCATATCCATCTGGAATCAGGGGAGCTATGAGCTAGGCCAGCCTGCCCTGTTCTAATAGCTATCCCACATGGTGTTCGTTTCAGAGCCTCCTTTGTCTGTTTGAAACCTCATGATCAGATCCAAGCCATGTGCTCACACAAAGCAGATATACCTTATTTGGAATTCCCACTCTGCCATTCTTGATTGGTCAAGCCTGCCTCAAGTGATCTGATGTCATTGATGATGCCATCTCAGGAGATTCTGTGGCGGTGATGTTTTAGACCCATACGTCCAGTTAACCCTTTCCTTACCTGATACCATGCTGACAAGACAATACTGTTTGCAAATAATGGGAAGTGTAGTCTTTGCAGAATGATGGGAGTGGCATCACCCTGCAGGCAGGATGATGGGAACTTCATCATAACACCATGACTTCTATTCCCTCATCCAATTCATTGATAAAGATGTTGAATAGCACTGGACCCAGGACAGAACCCTGTGGCACCCGGCTAGTTACTTCTCTCCAGGATGAAGAGGAACCATTGGAGAGCACCCTTTTGGTTTGGTCTGTCAACCAATTACAAATCCATCTAACAGTTGCATTGTTTAGCCCACAGGTTACTAACTTTTTTGCAAGGATATTGTGGGGTACCTTGTCAAAGACCTTACTGAAATCAAGATACACTACATCCATAGCATTCCCTTCATCTACCAAGTTTGTAATTCTATCAAAAAAAGAGATCAGATTAGTCTGGCATGACTTGTTTTTGAGAAACCCATGTTGAGTTTTAGTGATTACGGCATTCCTTTCTAGGTGCTTACAGACTGTTTGTTTAATGATCTGCTCTAGAATCTTTCCTAGTATTGATGTCAGGGTGACTGGGCGGTAATTATTTGGGTCTTCTTTTTTTCCCTTTTTAAGGATAACAATGGCTATGATTTGAGGGTAATATTTATATCCAGTATCGTACCCTTATGGCGTGTTTTGGGAGTAAGACAATGCTTGGGTGAGTTTCCCAGGGTTAAACAATGGAAGCTCTGGCTTTGTTGATTGCCGCTAATGGTCGGAACATTAAGGTTGATGGGTTTATGTACTCTTCTATATTGTGGATGGGAAAAGGTGTGAAGGAAAGATTTACTGGGATGACTGGGGATAATAGGTCTTCTAGTCATTGTTTTGGCGTGTGACTCACTGCCAGATGCATTCAGGGGAGATTCCTCCCTAACAACTATCTGAGGGGGGCTTCATTTAATATTCATTCCCCGTGTTTGTTTGGGGAATTTCCAAGACACTGTCATAGGCCCTAGTGACCTTCACTAGCTCCTATGTTTGGATTGCCCTGGTCTACTTGAAACCACATGAAGTGTCTAATAAGCCGGATTTTGGATTGTTGGAGGGAGGGGTCTGTATGGCCAGGTAACAAATTGGCCATATTGATTGGATGCAGTAATGGAAGTTGTTCACCCACTGGCCTGAGCCTCTACAAATCAGCTTACAATATATAATAAAAACAAATATAATTTAAAAACAATAAATAGATAAGATAATAAGCATATAACCAATGTCTTCAACCTCCACCAGAACATATGTAAAGGCATCTATAGTTTTGAGCATCTGCAGAGGGCCCTTTCCTTGCCACATTCAGCTTCGAACATGTATTTGGGGCTAGGGAAAATATTTCTCAACTGAAGAATATACCATCATAAATGTGCGAACTGCAAAACCCCTCATTTTGGAAAATAGGTAGCAGATTTCAATGCTGTGAGCAAGGTATGTTTATAATTCTTTCTTTAGTTAGCTATTTCTAATCTGTCATATGTCAAAAGATATCAGGGCATGATAGAGCCAAGAAAACAATTCACCTTAAAATCATAACATAAAATTATCCTTAAAACCAAATGAAGACATCAAAACTTATGTATAATCAGTGAGATTTAGTAGGGTATCTACAATTAGGTTAGCCTTCCAAACCCACCAGATGGGTAGGACTACAGATCCAGTCATCCCCAGGTGGTGTGCTATTAGCCATGGCTGTCTAGAAATGGTGGGAATTATGGTCCAACACATCTGGAGAGCACCAGAACATTTTTGCAATTTGTAACTCTGGTTATGGGTTTGGACAGTGATTGTCTGTTAACATACTAGGAATGTTACAAGTCTGCCTTTGTTATTGTTTATTTATTCAGTATTTATCCCACTCTTTATCCAAGATGTTTCGAATGCTGTACAGTAGGACCCCCATAACCACGGGGGATTGGTTCCAGGGGCCCCTGCAAATAATGAAATCCACGGATAAAACTGAACGTCTCCGTCGCCATTCCTGCCATGGGAGCGATCCCAGGGGGGTGATCCTGGGGGCGAAAGGAGAAGGGAGGCAACTTCTACTCCTCCCCTCACTTCACCCCCGCATCGCCATTCCTGCCACGGGAGCAATCCTGGGGGCGATTCCAGGGGAGAAGAGAGGCGAGATCCACTCCTTCCCTATCTTCGCCCCCGTCACCATTCCTGCCATGGGAGCGATCCTGGGGGTGATCCTGGGGGAGAAGGGAGGCGAGTTCTATTCCTCCTCCCCTCCCTCCCCGTCTACCCCCCCTGCTGTCACCATCCGTGGATAATTGAATCAGCGGATGGCGAATCAGCAGATGCGGGGGTGCTACTGTATAGTTTGGGTGGCTAGCCTGTGGCCCTCCAGCTGTTATTGGATTACAACTCCCATTATCACTGACAGAGGACTGACTGGAGTTGGGAGTCTACCAGCATCTGGAAGGCCACAGGTTCCCCAGCCCTGATATACAGTATGTAACTCTCCTCAACCCAATTTGATCCTCAAAACAACCCTGTTAAGTGACTGAAGAAATGATTCAAGTTCCACCACAAATCTTTGTGGCTGAGTGAGGACTTGAATCTGTGTCTCCCCAGCCATAGAATAATATTCTAACCACTGTTCCACAGTGATTACGTACTCATTCTCCTTATCTGCAAAAATTCTGAATGGCAAGGCTATAATGGTAGTGTGGTGGCATTCCCCGCTGAGTAATTTTCTGAACTACTGACTTCAAACTTGTATTTTCATCTCCAAAGAATCCCATCTGTCTCATAGAAGAAAACCTCCCATACAATGAGATTAACATCAGCTGAATGGATCTGTAACAGATTGCCTACATCCACACTGGATACTGGCTTCTCGAAACCCACCTGTATTGTAGTTTTCCACACTCAAGGCTGCAGAATCCAGGGCTTTACTCAACTTTTATGTCTGTCAGACAGCCTGCTCCTTGAACTGCTATTATCCTCTCCATGTCAAGTTATTGCCTTGCGCTTCTCTGCATATGGAATAAACATTTTTATGTGGAGGTATGAGTGCTGTGCATGGCTTACTCTGTTATCAGTAGACTTTTCTTCTCAGTCATAAGGTGGAAAAAGAAGTCCAAGGAAGCCATTATTTTTTATGTGTAACTGTTGGGATGTTTGCTTGTTAGTTACATAAGCTTTGGTCAATGCAGCAAATGAAAAAGTGGGGGAAGGGGGAGCTTGAACTGGAGGTATGGAACACAGACACAGTGTCTACATCTCCATCACAGAATCAGTTGGAAAGGGGGAAATAGAGCAAATAAATAAATGAATGGTTATATTAGCAAAGCTGGGGTTTTCAAGGATTCTGTGAAAACTGCACCTTGGTTGCCAGTTTGATTTAAGCCAGCTGTCCACATCATAACCTCTGCATCACTTGGCCTGCATTTTATTGGCAAAGGCAAGCTTAATCCTGAGTCATCTTGTGGTTCAGCTTTTATCTCAAGCAGCTTCCACTTTCTTGCCTTGGTCTCTCTTTCTCCATCTTGTGCTCTCTTTTGTTTCAAATTAGCACTGCAATTAAAGTCTGAGATCCTGCTGGCAGCTAACCAGTAATTACTGTACAGTGAAAGGGAGAAACATCTGTCAAAGCTAGGATGAGATAACAGCTGTAATTGATTGCCACCTCCCAGAGCCTGACCACCAACAGATGGCCAGGGCCAGTTTTTAATAAGCAGACACAGCAGCAGTTGCAGGGGTCACTGTGTCTCTTTGGAAGTGGCTGTTTAGTGAATTGCTCCTGTTCTGCTCTGTGGACCAGTCACTAATCTCCTTTATTTTATTCAATTTTTAACTCCAAGCTCTCTTCCTGGGCTCCAGCAGTGCACACTGTATTTTACAGAGGGCCAGACAAGACTGGAGAAGGATGTTGCTTCCATCAGCTGTAGCCAGTCCAGACAATGGGGAGGGATGATGGATGATTTAGTCCTATAATATCTGTAGGGCCATAATTTCCCATGCCTGGTGTAGACAATACTGAATTAGAAAGTCAAAGGGTCCAACTTAGTGTTAAGCAGCTCCCTAGCTTGTTGTGCCTTATGCCACTTCCACATGGAGGATTTCTTTGATATCAATAAATTTACAAGCAGCATGCAGAATCCTGCCAAGAGCTTCATGCACGCTGATCCTTCCTTGCCCAAATGGTAAAATGGTTAGAGGAGCCATATGGACTGGCACAGTGGAAAGCCAGGCCTACCATGAGATTCTTGTGCAACTGCCCTTTGCCCCAGGCTTTGTTTATTTCTACCTGCCTCTTTCAGCTGCAAGTGCTAGATCTTGGTGTATAGATCAGGTGGTATTCTTGCCAATTTTACCAGTGAAAGATAGAGTATCGCAAAGGGGCGTGAATATGCTGCAGGTGAACAACTAGCTATGCAGATGGTGTCAATGGGAGAGGTTAGGCTTCTGGGACCATCATCTTTTCTTCTAGAGGAAGGACTACTGGTTACAGAGACTGGGAAGAATGTCTTTAGCAAAAGCATGGCGAGTCTCACAAAGAAGGATTTAAACTAAATCCTTGGGGGGTGGGGTGGAGATGATAGCTTAAACATCTGTCCAAAAGCACGGAAAAGGAGAAGAGAAGAAACATCAGAATTTAAAACAACAAGAAGAAAAAGGAATAAGAAAGGACAGGATAGACAAGACTTACGAAAAGAACTGTAATAGATTTATCATATATGATTGTACACAAATATATATATCTCTCTCTCTGGCTTTTCTTCGCAAACGAAGATTCAGGAAGGACTCATCCCGCGCCTTCTGCAAGCGCGCTGATGACTAAAAAGGCCAATCCGAGATAAACAAGTCCGGTTGCAAAAAGCGCAGCAGAAGGTCTCCTTGGGTGATGTTTTTGGGTTGTGATTCTTTCTGCGTTGTCGTTTCTCTTCAAGACTTGTTCGTCGTGAGTTCTCAAATAAGGCTGCAGCATTGTGGATATTGCGTCTCCATGCCTCCCGATGTGAGGCCAGGGCGGACCACTGTTGGTGATCAATTTGGCCAAGCCTGAGATGTTGTTTCAGGGAGTCTTTGTATCGCTTTTTTGGAGCGCCCCTCTTACGCTGACCCGTGGCGAGTTCACCGTAGAGTAGTATTTTTGGGAGGCGATGGTCCTCCATCCTAGAAACGTGCCCTGCCCAGCGCAGCTGTGTTCTCAATATCATGGCCTCAATGCTGGTGATCCCTGCTTGTTCAAGGACAGCAACATTCGTCACATAGTCAGTCCAGTGTATATTTAGGATTGTGCGTAGACAGCGCTGATGAAAGCGCTCGAGGAGTCGTAGGTGGTGGCGATAGGTAACCCATGTTTCAGATCCATAGAGGAGGATAGACAGTACGATGGCTCTATACACACTGATTTTTGTGCTTTGCCTCAGGTGTTTGTTGCTCCAGACTCTTTTGTGAAGTCTTCCAAATGCACTATATGCCTTTGCTAATCTGTGATCGATCTCTTTGTCAATCTTGGCATCTGAGGAGATGATGCTTCCCAGGTAGGTGAACTGCTGAACGGACTTGAGCACTGATTTGCCGACGGCAATGTGGGGATGGTGGTGTTCGTCCTGTGGTGCAGGCTGGTAAAGAACTTCTGTTTTCTTCAGGTTGACTTCTAGCCCAAACAGCTCTGCAGCTGTTGCAAAGCAGGACGTTAGGCGCTGCAGAGCTGCTTCTGTGTGGGCAACAAGGGCAGCATCATCGGCGAAAAGCAGCTCACGGACTAGATAGTTTAGAGTCTTAGTGTGAGCCCTCAGACGGCTTAAGTTAAACAAGCTACCATCAGTACGGTAGCGTATATAGATGCCGTCGTCTTCTTCAAGCTCTGCCATAGCCCTTTGGAGCATCGTGCTAAAGAAGATTGTAAATAAAGTTGGTGCAAGAACACAACCTTGCTTCACTCCATTAGTTATTAGAAAGGGCTCTGAAAGAGCATCGCCATATCTGACTTGACCACGCTGGCCCTCGTGTAGCAAGATAATCATTTTAAGGAATTTGGGGGGACATCCTAGTTTTTCCAGGATCTGCCACAGACCTTTTCTACTTACAGTGTCAAAGGCTTTGGTGAGGTCGACAAATGTTACATAGAGACCCTTGTTCTGCTCCCTACATTTTTCTTGCAGTTGCCTAAGGGCAAATACCATGTCTGTAGTACTCCTATTGGCTCTGAAGCCACATTGGCTTTCAGGGAGAAGTTCTTCTGCAATAGCAGGAACTAATCTGTTCAGGAGTATCCTTGCAAGGATTTTTCCAGCAATAGAGAGCAGTGTTATGCCTCGATAGTTTGAGCAGTCGGATTTTGCTCCTTTTTTCTTGTACAGGGTGATGATGACTGCATCTCGGAGGTCTGATGGCAGTTCCCCTTTTTCCCAGCAATTCACAAGGAATTCGTGGAATTTTTCGTGGAGTGCATGACCTCCGTGTTTCCAAACTTCAGGTGGGATTCCATCAATCCCAGCTGCCTTGCCGTTTTTCATCTGCTGTATGGCCATAAGGGTCTCTTCCAAAGTGGGAGCTATGTCCAATTCATTTTTCATTGGTTTTTGTATCATATATTGGATAGCTGAGGCTTGGACTACTCGGTTGGCGCTAAAGAGACTTTGAAAATGTTCAGCCCAACGATTTAGGATGGAGGCTTTATCAGTAATTAATGTTTGACCATCTGTACTGTATAAGGAGCTTTGGACCTGATAAGTAGGTCCAAACACTGCTTTAAGAGCTTCATAAAATCCTCTATGATCACCCAGATCTGCACAGCGTTGTGTCTTTTCTGCTAAATTGATCCACCACTTGTTCTGCATGTCTCGGAGTTTTTGTTGTAGTTTGCTACATGTGAGGCGGAAAGCTGCTTTTCTTACATGACAGGTTGGCTGGGCGAGGTATGCCTGGTGAGCAGCTCTCTTCCTTGCCAACAGCTCCTGGATCTCTTGGTTGTTTTCATCAAACCAGTCTTGATTTTTCTTGTGGGAGAACCCGAGGGATTCTTCTGCAGACTGGAGGATACTGTTTTTGATATGTTGCCAAAGCACTGTAGGAGAAGGATCTGTAGGATGGTCTTCAAGTTTCGTTTGTAGGTTTGCCTGGAAGTTGTCTCTCATGGTAGCTTGTTGAAGATTGTTGACTTGGAGCCTCTTCTTTAAGATGCCACCCCTCTTAGGTTTGAACTTAAGATGAAGATTTAGTTTACATCTGACGAGGCGATGATCTGTTTGGCATTCTGCACTGGGCATCACTCGGGTATGACGGACATCACGAATGTCTCTCTGACGGACTAGAACGTAGTCAATGAGGTGCCAATGTTTGGATCGGGGATGCATCCAGGTTGTCTTCAAGCTATCTTTCTGCTGAAAGATTGTGTTTGTAATAGTCAGCTGTTGTTCTGCACAGAACTCTAGCAGGAGGCGTCCGTTATCATTGCAATTTCCAACACCATGCTTGCCTAAGACACCTTTCCAGGCTTCGGAATTCTTTCCTACTCTGGCATTGAAGTCACCAAGTATAATAATTTTATCTTCTACAGGGACTTTTTGTATGAGTTGGCGTAGGTCTGTGTAGAATTTGTCTTTCTCTACAGGGTCGGCTTGCATAGTTGGGGCATATACACTAAAGAGAACAACATGTGGGAGGCGTAAGGAAATAATGCGATCAGAGTGTCCTGTTGGCAAGGTTTCGAGTTTGGAGGCAATGGAGTTTTTAATCATGAAGCCTACTCCTGACAGATGTTTTTCGGTTTTGGGTTTGCCAGACCAGTAAAGTGTGTAGCCGGCGCCATGTTCT
Organism: Gambelia wislizenii; assembly: GCA_030847615.1. NCBI lineage: Eukaryota > Metazoa > Chordata > Lepidosauria > Squamata > Crotaphytidae > Gambelia > Gambelia wislizenii. Next base: position 10,448,529 of record JAUMIR010000013.1, on the reverse strand, counting down.
TTAAGGCTGCCTTCCTCATGGAAGCGAACTTCACTAAGAGCAGCGATGTCAATATTAAGCCGTGATAGTTCAAGGGCTATTAGGGCAGAACGACGCTCAGGCCGTCCACTATCTTTAGAGTCTTGCATGGTTCTGATGTTCCAGCATGCAAGTGTCAGTTTATTTACACCTTTGGAGGCCGGTGTGTGCCTTTGTTTCTTTGCCTTGGTTTGACCGCATCAGAAGATTCCCGTTGGCCGCGGCTAGCCAACCAGGTAGTTGGGGATGAGCTTTCTTTAGGCCACCTTTTCTAGGCCCCTCTCCATATGGAGCAAGCAGTGCTCTCCTTAAAAAAGGCTGCTTGGTCGTTCAGAATGCTGCCGAACAAGACTGTCATCTCCCGGGTCAGGCTTGAGCGACCAATGTCCTGAACCGCCTGCATGCAGGGTTGGGGCTGCGGCTTCCAGTGCATCTTTACACCTGCCGGTTTCGTCCCTCGCCAGTCGCTACAGGGCTTTTTGGAAATGGATTTGTCCTTCGAGCCTGTGCAATGGATTTTTCTGGTGGAGCGCAGCGTGCACAGAACTGGCCTCACCCTTTAAACCAGAGATTCATCTGCCGTGGCCTTGCAAGCATGGACGTGGCAGCGAGGTCCTCGGGCCGTAGGTTTGATTAGAGTTTCCTTCTCTTAGATGGTTGACCTTACAGGGTTGGACGAGCACCATCTGCCCGGGTTTGGGATTAGAGTTTTCCTTCTCCTAGGACGGTTGCCACAAGGCTAGAGAGCCCATCCTTCCCTTTGACGCTCTTTGTCAGACCCTTCGGTTTTGACCTGTCTGGCATGGGAGACCCTACCGGTGGCTATTATGCCACCGCCAGCATAGCTCAAAACGTCATTAGGGTACGCAAGCCTCTCTCCCACGACAAGGGGGCGTCACTTGAGAGGATATATATATATATATATATATATATGTCGATAACTTTAGTTACTGGGAACGCATATGTTTATTGGATCTTGCTGGGTTTAATGGACCATTATATATAGGCTAACTACCTATTACATTTGATTTATTATACTGATTGGATTTGGTTGACTATTATATGTAGCTGGTTAATTAACCAATATACTTGACCTACTACACTGATTGGACGCACTATACTGAGTGGACTAGTTAATGAAACCAACTATATACAGATATACAAATTAAATATACAATATAATACAGGCAAGAGTGATATATATAATATGGTATACATAATTATATTGTGTTATATATAGTGCAAAACTCATACAATTATAAAATATTTACAGGTTCACAATCCATTGGGGGTGTAAAAAGTGACAGTTGATTATACTTATTTTAAATTACCAGACATTTACTGCCTGTTACAAACTTTAGGTTTAAGTTATGTCTGGTCAGTACACAACAGTCTTGGAGGCAAGAAAGGGAACGGAGATATAAAAGGGGGAAGGAGGAACATAGAAATAGAGATAGAAAAATCAAAGACAAAAGAAGGTAAACTAGAATACTGAACAAGAGTGTTGATAGTACAAGATTGTAGAGGTAGATAGAAGTAAGTGTAGAGGGTAGAGAACAATAGGAAAAAGGAAGAGAAAAACAGGGAGACAAAACTAGCTGGGATTAAAAATAAGGTTATACACTTGAAGGAAAGGAGGTAGGGTGCGATCCAATGGCTTATAGCACAAGAAAAACGACAGCTCAGCTCCAATCCCAGACTCTTAACGATGAGAAGACCATCATTGGAGTTACAAAAACCTCCAAAAGTGCACACATTAATTTTGGAAGAACTAAGGTCGGAACTCAAAAACTTTAAACAAGAAATTAGAAAAGAATTGAAGGATATCAGAAAAGAAATTAAGCAAGACTACAAAAAAGAAACTGAGATACTGAGCAAAAAAATTGGACAAGATAAACAAAGAAGTAGAAGGTATGAAAAAAGAAATAGAACAGCTAAAAGATAAGTCCAAAGAATCTGAAAAAACAACTGAGAAAATACAAGAAAAGCAAAACAGAGATGAAATACTATTGCGGAAAGAGGGGGTGGAGAAAGAATATAACGAACTAGATAAACTACTATTGGAGGAAAGTAATACAAAAGCCATCACTAAATTTTATAAATTATTATTGTGTAGATCCACGGAGAGAGAATATGTCAAAGAATACATGGTAAAGTGGGCATTAGATATAGGGGAGGCTATATCTATTGAAGAATGGGAAAATGCAAGAAAAAGATCATTTGCTTTCACGGCATCACAAAATATAAGAGAGAACTATATTAAGGTTGCTCTTAGATGGTACTATACGCCCCAAAGACTCAATAAGATGAATCAAAATGTGTTAAACAACTGTTGGAAGTGTGGGAAAAACAAAGGAACACTGATACATATGTGGTGGCATTGCGAGAAGATAAAGAGATTTTGGAAGCAGGTCCATGAGATAATTAAAGAGATCCTCCAAACAGACTTTGAGTTTACTCCTAAGATATACTTATTAAACATAATTGAAGGGTTGGAGGGGGAGAAAAGAAAGGTTTACTGGAGAACGGTGCTTTATATGATCACTGCAGCCAGATTGGTGATTGCTAGAAAATGGAAGGTAGTAGAACGCCCAACGATAAACGAATGGAAAACAGACTGGTAGATATGCTAGAATTAGATATACTTACAAAAAATTTGCGTAATAAGAAAGAAAATGTGTGGAGAGAAGAGTGGAAGCCAGTTGTTGAATACTGGAAAGACAAGGGCGAATGGCAAAGTAGCTATGACATAGGTTGTTAAGCAGCTCCAGTGAAGTAAGAAAGATAAGCCGTTATAAGAATTAACAACATATAAATGTCAAAGTCATTATAAATTTAGAACTGTTTTATGCTGAGAGTCTGATATTCGCTAGAATACAAATAGGAAGTCACAGAGAAGCCTTGGGGTAGGTAACTTTGTAATTATCATTTTCTTTCAACTTCTCATTAAGTTACCCCTTTCGAGAGAGACGATGTCATATACGTTATGGAAAATTTTATATAACTTTGTAAATTTATGATGTATATCATTTAAATTTAAGAAAGTTGGTTGTTAAAGTGAAAGTGGTTTAACTGTAACTATGTTAAATATACAAATAAAATTTGGAAAGATCTAAAAAATAAATAAATAAATAAATAAACATCTGTCCAAAAGCAAGCTCTGAACACAGAGATGTGAATATTAGAGGAGAAGCTGAAGGAGAGGATGGGAATTACAGTAAAACTCACAGGAGAATAAAATAAGAGAACAAACAACACCAATGCACAGAGTTAAGGAAACAAGCAAGATGAACTCGAAGTCCTAGTGCAGGAAGGTAAATATCACTTTATAGGTATAACACAGACATGGTGGGATGACTCCCATGATTGGAATATAACAATAGAAGGGTATAATCTGTTAAAGAACAGATGGGGAAGAAAAGGGGGAGGAGCGTTATATGTGAAAGACACATTCACTTGTACAGAAACCCATGCAAGTAATTAGATTGGACTGGCTCAAAGCATTTGTGTAAAAATATATGGACAAAGAAATAAAAACAACATTGTGGTAGGAGTTTACTACAGGCCATCAAACCAAGATGAAGTTGTAGATGATGCTTTTCCAAAACAAATGTCAGAAATCTCAAAGATGCAAGAACCGGACTTGATCCTAACCAGCAGGGAGGAGTCGATCACTGGAATCAAAGCAGTTGGTACTTTAGGGGTACTTGAAGCCAGAACAGGAGGCTAGTCTTGCAATGGCAGGGCTTGCCAGGGGTTCTGACCTCAGAACGGGCGACTACCGCTGGGGCTCTGCCTTTGGAATGAGAAGTGGTGCCCCAGGCAGCATTTGTCCTTCCTCTCCCCCCCCCCCGCAAATTCAGTGCAGATGGATTTATTACAAGGCAGTTTTCTCTGGAATTTCCAGCAAACTCTAGCAAAAACGGAAAGATTTCTAAAACCCAGGTTAAGAGAGTATTCCCTGAGTCTTCTGCGAATAGGGCCCTACAGAGTGTGTCACTGTCGCACCAGATTCGGGGAAAAGGCTGCACATCATGTAGAGTAATTGGGCCAGATTCAGTGATTGTGACTGGTGTAGACAAGCCCACTGTCCCTGTCTTTAAAAAAGGCAAAAAATAAGACCTAAGAAACTACAGGCCAGTCAGCCTGACCTCAGTGCCAGGAAAAATATTAGAATGGACTATCCAAGTACTCCAAGATACTCCGTCTTCAAGTATCTTGATAACAATGCAGTAACTAGCAGGAGCCAGCATGGGTTTGTCAAGAATAAATCCTATCGAACTAACATCTCTTTAAAAAAAAAATGGGTCACTAGTTTACGACATGGTAGAAATGCTGTATATGTCATTTATCTGGATTTCAGCAGAATATTTTATAAGGTCCCCCATAATATTTTGAGTAGCAAACTGACTAAATATAGAATAGATGGAAACACCTTCAGATGGATCCATAATTGGTTGGAAAATATATTTATCAATATATTTATAAATGATTTAGACGTTGGGGTGGGTGGAGGGCATCCTTGTCAAATTTGCAGATGATACAAAACTAGGAAGGGTAGCTAATGCATTGGAAGAAGGAACAGAATTCTAAAGGATCTTGATAAGCTAGAAAGCTGGGCTGAGATTAATAACAAATGCAAAATTCTACATTTAGGCCACAAAAAAACAAAAACAAAAAAACAAATGCACATGTACAGGATAAGACAATACACGGCTCAGTAGTAGTACATGTGAAAAGGACCTTAGTATTATTCTTGATCCTAAATTGAACTTAAGCCAGCAATTTGTTGCTGCAGCAAAGAAGGCAAATGCTATCTTAGCCTGCTTTAGTAGAAGCAAAGTAGAAGTTGAGGGAAGTAATGGTCCTCCTATATTCTGTGCTGGTCAGGCCTCAACTGGAGTACTGCATTCAGTTCTGGGTGCCTCATTTTAGGAAGTATATAGGCAAGTTGGAACAAGTTCAGAGAAGGGCAACAAGGATGATAAGAGGTATGGAGAACAAAGCATATGAGGAGAGGATGAAGGAGCTGGGCATGTTCAGCTTGGAGAAGAGAAGACTGAGGGGTGACATGATTGTACTCTTTAAATACCTTCAGGGTTGCCACAAAGAGGAGGGGACAGGTTTGTTCTCTGTTCTCTACTGCCTCAAAGGGTAGGACCACATCTAATAGTTACAGGAGGGTAGGTTTCAATTGACCATTAGAAAGAACTTCTTGACAGTGAGAACGGTTCTGCAATGGGGCCAATTGCATAGAGAGGTGGTGAGATCTCCTTCTCTGGATGTCTTCAGAAATAGGCTGGACTGCTTCCTGCTTGGGATGCTGTAGCTGGAGATCCTGCACTGAGCAGGGGATTGGACCTGATGACCCGTCAGTCCCCTTCCAATTCTATGATTCTATTTCTATGGTTGTTGGGGCCAGTTGGTAAAACTCCAGTTGGTCTGGATACAGCTGCATTGGTGTGGCTGATGGGACACTAAGTGTGCTGGGAATCAGCCACAGTCAATAAACTGGGAAATGATTCTTATCTCAAGAAGCCAAGAGCAACTTTCTCTGTTACTTTCCCAGCTCACTTCCTTTCCTCTTTCTTTCTTTACGGGATGCATAACAAATGAACAGATCAAAAGAGGGGGAGAATACTGTATTATTATGGAAGATAGCATTATATAAGCACATTCTGTAATCTGGCCAGTAAGCCTCTAAACATAATCAACTCATGTTCAAAATTGATTAAGGAGACTAAAGCAGTAGATCTCTGGCTGTTGCATTAATTAATGAGAAGACATTTGCTTCCTTGCAAAGGCTGAATAGCATTTGATTGACCATTGTATAAAAGTTTAAATGAGGTCGTTTCATGCATATGTGTACCCTGCTATAGTGTCTTTCCCTAACAATTAACTGTAGAAATGTGGTTTGATTGTCACACTTTAGCTAACACCCACTTTAGTTCACTCACATCTTTAAATAACAAGGGTGGGGAAGCTCTTCCAATCCAATTCAGCTTCAGAGGTGTTCTTGAGGTTTCATTACAGTGATAGCATGGTCAAAAGGAAAAGCGTGGGGCCCAAAATACTAGCACATTTTTGCTTAAAACTCCTAGTGCCATTAGCTAAACCTTAGGAGAGAGATTTGAACCTTTGAGAATGGGGAGTGGTAAATCAACAAGAGCTGGGATAATGCACTCCCCCATTATCTGGGCTGCACAGCCAATCAGGTAAACAAAAGGTTACAAGTGTATTAGGTTAATTCACAGTTAATGGGGATCAGCATCAGGAGATAACTCACCAATGAAGTAACCACCTGGAGGGAGCGTCCAGACGCTTCTGGGAAGAGGTGAGAAATACTGCCTCAGGCAGAGTGAAGAACAAAGGAAATATACAATCATAGATTTGAAGAGACCACAAGGGTCATCCAGTCCAACCCCCTGCCATGCAGGAATACACAATCAAAGCATTCCTGACAGATGGCCATCCAGCCTCTGTTTAAAAACCTCCAAAGGAGAATCCACCACACTCCGAGGAGTATGAACAAAGAGAAGAACAAAGAGAGACCTGGGCCAGGGGATTCACATCCCAACTTGGGGGAGGGGTGCTTGGTAGAGGCTGGGCTGAAAGGCCTAGACTTCCAACCCCCATGAATATCCAGCACATCTGGACTGCACCCTGTGAGTAGATTAGGGAACTGTCTAGCTCATAGTATTAGGGCTTATGTTTATTTTATAAACTTGGCTGGAGTGACTAGACCTGTCTGTAACTGGTAACTCATAAGTATGCCTGGAAGGAAGGCGCCTTCCATGAAAGAGTATCTCTACCCTGTTGTACAATCTGCTTACAATAAACTTCCTTTAAAGCTCTCCTTGCAGCACTCTATCCACATGCCTCGTGTGGCTCTCTCTTTCCACAAGGGAGGTGAAGCTCTGCAAAGTCAGATTGGAAAGTGCAAGTTGAGCCCTGTAACTTCCCATTGGGTTACATTGAAAGGGGAAATTGAAGTCAGTGGGTGGTGGCGGCAAATGGAGTTCTCAGGGTGTGCATAGGAGACCTCCAGAGCTTCACAAGTGTCTAGCAAACTGGATAACACCATCTTGGGACCTCAACAGGGCCAGATTGGGGCACCAGGAAGTCTGGATTTGGCCACAAAGCCTGTTTCTCCATCTGCATGCTGCAGATCCTTAAGAGGTCCTATTAGAAGGATCAGAAGCACTGGTCCTCCTAATATGTAAATTACAACCTGTGAGGGCATAAGAACATAAGCAGAGTTCTGCGAGGTAAACCTGAAGTTAGGTCTAATCCAAGTCTGATTCAGTGTAAACCAACTTTACCCAACCTGATGCCCTAGAAAGTTTTGTTCTACATCACTCACAATCCCTTACAGTGGGAATTGAAGTCAGAAACACCTGGAGGCCACCAGGTTGGGAACTGTCATGCAAGACAAATGTCATGTGTTTCTAACTGGAAAGCAAATGGTTTAGAGCAGCAGCAGTATCATTTTCAAAGATCTTTCCATCTTTTAACAAATATATTTGTCTGGTTCACTTTCCAGGGCCTGGGCCTGTGATATAGAGCTCCCTGAGATAAAATGTAAAATGCCATTTTGCACTTAAGCCATACAGTCTGTCATTAATTTTGCTAATAAATTGCCACATAAGAGAAGAGTCTTGGAAGATTAACATCCGCAATCAGCTGGGAATTACAACCATTGGCTCTCATAGCACACACTGATAATTAAGTCCTAGGAAATTTATGGTCATACAAATCTGCTTATTAAAAAAAGTATATGTTGTCTTGAAGACTTTATAGATTGTGTTGTTGCTTATTTGTTGTTTTTGATATTTGCAGGTTTCATTTGGGAAGGATTGGCAAAATGTTAAATAATGACAGCTATCATGCCTGGAACTTCCTCTCTCTTTTTTCATTATAAACACAATAGTATTTTCTTTGTATAAGCAGTTTTCTTTTGTTGTTTATTACTCCCGTTAGAGAGATTAAAAATAGCTTTGATTTTTTTCCCCCTTCCTTCTGACATTCAGCATCATTTTAGCCTGTCAGCAGATGCATTAAACTTGCCATATAACCATACAAGAGTAACAGCAATAAAAACAAAAATTCCTACAGCTAGAGTAGAGTGGCTTTCAGTAGATTTTGCAGATAGGTTGTGTCAGGGAGGTTTAGAGGTTATTCATTGCCCCTTGTGGTGCTTTTAAGTTTGGAATTTTGAAACTTTTTGCCAATAAAGTATATACTCAGAGTTGAAGTTTCCAACATCCCTGTCCTTTAGCAGCACTGGATGGGGATGATAGGAGTCATACTCCTAAACATCTGGAGAGAACCAGTTTAGGAAGGTCTGGGCTAGAGGATGGAAAGTTACTACAATTGGGCTCTAAGTCAGGGTGGGGAACCTTCAACTGTTTTATTTTTAAAAGTGTTTATTAAAATATTTCTATCCCACCACTATCCAGAGAGCTCAGGGTAGTGTACAATAAAACCAGTATGACCAATTTAAAACAGCACAAATAAGAAAAATGATTTTAAAAGGGTAAAAGCATATTAAACAATTTAAAAGTTAAAAAGATAGTTTAAAACAATTTAAAACCATGTATTTACCAGAGATTGTGTAGAATCAATTAGGCCAAGAGCATTGGGAATCATAGTTCAGCGACATCTAGAAACTAAAGGTTCTCTAGTCCAGACGTAAGGCTCGCCATAGGGTAAAAAGACAATAGCACAGGGGTACACCATAAGCTTTGCATGAAAAACGCTCCCTGGTTCACTTCTGAGATCTCCTGTTTGCGCTTTGATCACTGGGCTGGGAAATATATGAAGCTTTCTGAACTGTTATGAGTCAGAACTGACAATAATGGGATAAATGAACCAGTATATAATATAATATATATATTATATAAGACAATATAAGGCAGCTTCCGTGTGATCTAGTCTCCTTCCTCCCATATGAATGATTGAACTGCCTTTTTGGATGTAGAGTTACTGGTGTGTTGAACTATTTTTTTATTTTTGTGTGGCATTTTGACGAAAAACCTTTGATATAAGAACACTGGTGTAGAATGACTTATTGTGGATATACAGAGAGAGCATAGACAAGTCACTGGCTTCCAGTAGGCTTACAACCCAAAACAGATTGTGGGGATTCAACAGAGGGATTGCAGACAAGGTTACAAAGGAAGGAATATGGACACATAGAGGCAGTTGTCCCTCGTTGTTTATTCCCAGCACATGGCATTCAGATGTATTATTCTGTTTCGGGATGTGGATACAACACCTAAGACCTGTATATAGGCTCCTGCCTTTCAGAATCAAATGTGCTGCAAAGTCCATGGTTCAAATAATGAATCTGTCATGAACTCACCAGAGCTTGGAAGTATTTTTTTTTTTTTTTAGACTACAGACTTAGAATTCCCCAGCCATGTGGCTAACTTTTCTAAGTTCTGGAATTCATTGCAGGACCTTAGAGAAGCCGTTCTCCCTCAGTTTTAGTCCCCACCTTGGCAGTATAGAGATAATAATACCTGACTGGCCTTACAAGTTGTGAGAAAGATTGCAACTGCAAAGTGCTGTGAATGCTTGACCTCATCATAGAAATGTAGAGTACTAACAGCCCAATGCTTCTCTGCCCTCTTCCCATAAGCTTTGATCACTCCTAATCTTGCCATCCTAGTCTTGTTTGTGGGTTTTTTATTTTTTTAAAAATAATCCCCCCCCACATCTCCACACAGCTTGTTTTGTGCATTCTAAGCTATCCTCACTTCTGGGGTTTGTAGTTGAACACTACCAAGTTAGAGAAGGGTGTTGCAAACTCTTAATCAATAATGCAGATGGTTTGTTGGTAGGGATGACATGCCCAACAATCGACAATTGTTGCATAAATGAGTGTAAAGGATAGCAAAACCAAATCCAAAGTTTGAGGACAGTTGGACCCCCGTATCTGCGAAACCAATATCTGCAGATTCAGTTATCCGCAGAACACATACCATAGAGTCACGCTGGAAACGCTTAGAGAGGCATCCTCTCTAGGCCTCTTATAGCTCCGCTGATGCAACTCTATGGTATATTTTTACATGACATCCTTTATTTTAATAGGGTTCACTGTTATCCATGGTTTCTGGTATCCATGGTAAGTCTAGAAACCAAATCCCTATGGATACAGGGGGCTGGCTGTATTTGCCCTCTTTTGTTGAACATACATTGTTTCTTTGATTTCTTTTTTAAAAGTCCAGAGATGTTTAGTATTTGTTTATTTAGTTAGTTTATTTATTTAATTTATATCCCACTTTTCTCCGATATGAGACCCAAAGCAGTTTACACTATACATTAAGACAAAATAGCTAAAACAATGTGCAATACAAAAATTTAAAAAGCATTAAACAGCAACCCACTTAAAAACACTAATTTAGAACAATTAAAAATACATTAAAACCTATTACATATTAAGAACTAGCACACCCATTCCACTATCGCAACCAATTAAAAGCTGAAGGCCTGTTTAAATAAGAGGCCTATTGCCTACTGGCAAAAAGAGACCAGAGCGGGGGCCAACCAATCCTCTCCCAGAAGAGAATTCCATCGCCAGGGAGCAGCCACCAATAAGGCTCTCCCACAAGTCCTCACCAGATGTAATTGTGATGATGGTGTGAGAAAACCCTGATCCAAAGATCTTAAAACTCAGGCAAGCCCATATAGATATGAGGTCTGTCTATTAAGTAATGAGACTGATAGCCTGACCCCTGCAATATACTCCCCATTCACACTCATACACCAATGCAGCCTTGTTTTCCACTGGTCGAAGGCATGGAGCAGATCAGTTTCTGTCAATTGTTTCAACACAGCTGCCGTTTTTTTCTTTACTGCATCAGTTGACTCAAAACATAGAATCATAGAATTACAGAGTTAGAAGAGACCACGAGGGCCATCCAGTCCAACCCCCTGCCATGCAGGAAATCACGAGCAAAGCATCCCTGACAGATGGCCATCCAGCCTCTGTTTAAAGACCTCCAAGGAAGGAGACCCCACCACACTCCGAGGGAGTACGTTCCACTGCCGAACAGCTCTTACTGTCAAAAAGTTCCTCCTAATGGTGAGGTGGAATCTCTGTTCCTGGAGCTTGCACCCATTGCTCCGTGTTCCAGTCTCTGGAGCAGCAGAAAACAAGCTTGCTCCATCCTTAACGTGACACCCCTTCAAATACTTAAACAGGGCTATCATATCGCCTCTTAACCGTCTTTTTTCCAGGCTAAACATACCCAGCTCCCTAAGTCTCTCCTCATAAGGCATCGTTTCCAGACCTTTCACCATTTTAGTCACCCTCCTCTGGACACGCTCCAATTTGTCAATATCCTTTTTGAATTGTGGTGCCCAGAACTGGACACAGTATTCTAGGTGAGGTCTGACCATTATTACTTCCCTTGATCTGGACTATTACTTCCCTTGATCTGGACACTATACTTCTATTGATGCAGCCCAAAATCGCATTGGCCTTTTTAACTGCCGCATCACACTGTTGACTCATGTTCAACTTGTGGTCTACTAGGACTCCTAGATCCCTTTCGCACGTAGTCTCATTCAGCCAGGTCTCCCCCATCCTATATCTATGCATTTCATTTTTTCGCCCTAAGTGCAGTACCTTACATTTCTCCGTATTGAATTTCATTTTGTTCCTTTAAGCACCAATTTCAGTTTAGGGAAAAGAAAAAATTGCATGGTGCCAAATCTGTTGAATATGGAGGATGTGCAAGTGTAGTAATGCACTATGGCAGGGTACGCTTATGCATGGCAAGCGAATTTTATTCTAGTATCACAAATAGCACAGAAAAATATGCTGTTTTCAGTGGCACAGCTTACATAGACCTTGAATCAGTTTAGGAACAATCTTCCACCTCTATTAGAATTATATAGCAAAACGTTACAGCCCCTCTCCTAGCAGGTCTGTTTAAACGTCTATACACTGCCATTTGGTTAGGTATTAAACAACAAACTTCACCAAGAAAGGAATATCTTACCACGTGTAAGAATTCGGGTCATTGGTGATTACTTGGCAGCAGCAGTAGAGGTTGATCAGCTTTGCTGAGAGCAAAATCTGGTACTTTGCTGCTCCAAAGGCTTCTATTTTATACCTTCTTCAGCCTTCATTTAGCCACTCTTTCCCTGTTCTCCCATCAAATTAAAAGAGGGATCCAAGATAAGGTAGGCATCATTACTGCTCTACCTGTTTTACCCAGTGTACTTCTTGAGGTTTATTTTCTCTCCCAGCCTACTGGTGTCTCCTTTTCTTGTGTACAGGTGTAAAGGTGTTTTGCTGGCATTGGGCCAGTAACCTTGTATTGCCAGGATTTTTATTATTATAAGCTGGCTACTACCTTCATCTTACCTTTGTTTATACTTAGGCTGGATCCCTTTCCAGAAAAAACCTGTGTTTACTTTCATAACGTGCTACACTATAATATATTTCTATGGCTCCAAAATCTTAAGAGGCAAATAGAAATCTAAAAAGCAGCCCAGCCTGTTGCACCACATCCAGATCACCATCATCCTATCCAGCAAAGAAAACTGCCCAAAGTGTGTCTTGCAGCTTGGGTGGCACCAGATACTACTTGGGATAGAGCCAGTGTTACCTGGCCTTACACCCCCTCCCTCCAATAATCCATAATTTGGCTTATTAGATGTTTCACACGGAATCAGAATTGTAGAGTTGGAAGAGACCACAAGGGCCATCCAGTCCAACCCCCTGCCACGCAGGAAATCACAATCAAAGCATCCCCGACAGATGGCCATCCAGCCTTTGTTTAAAGACCTCCAAGGAAGGAGACCCCACCATGCTCCAAGGGAGCGTATTCCACTGCCGAACAGCTCTTACTGTCAAAAAGTTCCTCCTCATGTTGAGGTGGAATCTCTGTTCCTGGAGCTTGCATCCATTGCTCCGTGTTCCAGTCTCTGGAGCAGCAGAAAAGAAGCCTGCTCCATCCTCAACGTGACACCCCTTCAAATACTTAAACAGGGCTATCATATCGCCTCTTAACCATCTTTTTTTCCAGGCTAAATATACCCAGCTCCCTAAGTCTCTCCTCATAAGGCATGGTTTCCAGACCTTTCACCATTTTAGTTGCCCTTCTCTGGACACGCTCCAATTTGTCAATATCCTTTTTGAATTGTGGTGCCCAGAACTAGATAGAATATTCTAGGTGAGGTCTGACCAAGGCAGAATAGAGTGGCACTATTACTTCCCTTGATCTAGACACTCTACTTCTATTGATACAGCCCAAAATTGCATTGGCCTTTTTAGCTGCTGCATCACACTGTTGACCCATGTTCAACTTGTGGTCTACTAGGACTCCTAGATCCCTTTCGCACGTAGTCTCGTGCAGCCAGGTCTCTCCCATCCTATATCTATGCATTTCATTTTTCCGCCCTAAGTGCAGTACCTTACATTTCTCCGTATTGAATTTCATTTTGTTAGCTTTGGCCCAGCTCTCCAGTCTATCCAGGTCATTTTGAATTTTGATCCTGTCCTCTAGGATATTAGCTACTCCTCCTAATTTGGTGTCATCTGCAAATTTGATAAGTATGCCCCTAATTCCATCATCCAAGTCATTGATAAAGATGTTGAATAGCACTGGATCCAGGACAGACCCCTGTGGCACCCCACTGGTCACATCTTTCCAAGACGAAGAGGAGCTACTGCTGAGCACCCTTTGGGTTCGGCCGGTCAACCAATTAAAAATCCATTGAACAGTTAACTTGTCTAGCCCACATTTTACAAGCTTGTTTGCAAGAATGTCACGGGGAACCTTGTCAAAGGCCATACTGAAATCAAGGTATGCGATGTCCACAGCATTCCCTTCATCTACCAAGCTGGTAACTTTATCAAAAAAAGAGATCAGATTAGTCTGGCATGGTTTCCAGTAGATCAGGGCAACCCAAACATTAGGTCTAGTGAAGGTTACTTGAAATCTATGAAGAGGTCTTAGAAATTCCCCAAACTCAAACATGCCCAGGATGAAATTAAGTGAAGCCTCATCAAGACAGTTGTTAGAGTGGAATGTGCTAATTTCCCTTGATGTACCTGGCAATGAGTCATACTCCAAAAACAAACAAGTGACTACAACATCCATTATCTTGCAAAGGCCTTCCTTCACACCCCTGCATGCCCACAATGCAAAGCTTGCCTTAAACACATCAGTCTTAATGTCCCAACCATTAGCAGCAATCAACAAAGCCGGAGCTTAGAATTATAGAATCATAGAGTTGGAAGAGACCACAAGGGCCATCCAGTCCAACCCCATTCTGCCATGCAGGAATACACAATCAAATCATTCCCGACAGATGGTCATCCCACCTCTGTTTAAAAACCTCCAAAGAAGGAGATGCCACCACACTTCAAGGCAGTGTATTCCATTTCCGAACAGCTCTTACTGTCAGGATGTTGTTCCTAATGTTTAGGTGGAATCTTTTTTCCTGTAGTTTGAACCCACTGCTCCGTGTCCTAGTCTCTGGAGCAGCAGAAAACAAGCTTGCTCCATCCTCAGTATGACAATCCTTCAAATATTTAAACATGGCTATCATGTCACCTCTCAACCTTCTCTTCTCCAGACTAAATATATCCAGCTCCCTAAGATGTTCCTCATAGGGCGTCATGGCTTCCAGACCTCCCACCATCCTGGTCGCCCTCGTCTGGACACGTTCCAGCTTCTCAATATCCTTCCTGAATTGTGGTGCCCAGAACTGTATTCCAGGTGAGGTCTGACCAAAGCAGAATAGAGTGGCACTATTACTTCCCTTGATCTAGACACTATGCTCCTATTAATGCAGCCTAGAATCGCATTGGCTTTTTTAGCTGCCACATCACACTGCTGACTTATGTTCAGCTTGTGGTCCACTAAGACTCTTAGATCCCTTTCACATGTACTGCCATCAAGCCAGGTGTCACACATCCTGTATCAGTGCATTTCATTTTTATTGCCCAAGTGTAGTATCCTACATTTCTCCCTGTTGAAATTCATTTGGTTAGTTTCGGCCCAGCTTTCTAATCTGTTGAGGTCATTTTGAATTCTGATCCTGTCCTCTCGGGTATTAGCTACCCCTCCTAATTTGGTGTCATCTGCAAACTTGATAAGCTTCCATTGTTTAACTCTGGGAAACTCACTCAAGCATTGTTCTACACTGAAAAAAAAACATTAAGGGTACAGAATGAACCCTGAGTATTTCTTTGCTGCACGAACCTCTGCTCTCTGGTCAGGTAAAATATAACCCATCATCCCCGAAATCTACTCCCTTATCTAAATACTTCCTCCTAATTCTTCGCTAGTCTTGTGTGATTGCTTGTGAACGTGAGTGCATGTGTGAATGTTTCCATGATTATTTTTCAATAAAACCCATTTTTATTTTATTTTTACCTGTAGTCTCCTCAGTTAGTACTGGTATACATAAGTTTAAAGATCCCAAAGTTAACCAACCTCTCACAGGCATACCTTTGAGCTAATTAAAATTCCCCAATATCATAACTCAGAGGTCACGTGTGGGTCCCACGGACCCCACACAATTCAGTAATACCAGGGTCATCATGGATGACATGAAGGCCCAAGCTGCTCCTGTCAGAGTGGTCTCAACATGTCCTCTAGCACCAGTAGCAGGACTCCCAACACCACCAGCGCAACCAACTCTGACAGCTCAGACAGAGAAACTGTTGAGCAGTGGGGTGGGCAGTACACCAACAGAATTCCTATTCTGTCCCAATTGCCCACATTCAAATACAGACACTCCAACCCAGTAGACTGTGGGATGGGGCACTTGGTGAGGAAGACAGAGTCCTAATAGACCACTGCAACTCCACCTACCTTCCTCCCCTCCCAGGCCTCACCTGCTGCTGTACAGAGAACCCAGACAGGTAGGGCTGATACAGATTACCCCATCCCTAGCTTTATCCAGATGTTGACTCACTTCTTTAAAGGGAAATAGCTTCCCCTATTTTGCCCAATAGCAAAGGAAGAAGCACCTACCATTTAAAGGCAGACAGCCACAATGGATGGAGTCTGCAGGCTGAAACTTAGATCTAGTTCTGCACTGGTTTTTCAGCTCAGGTAAGTTGAAGACATAATTAGAGGTTATGTTGCCATCTGGGCAGCACGTGTACAGTATTTAATGCCATTCATACCAACCTTCCCACCATGCAGCTTTACTGCCAGTGGGGTGTGGAAAGGAAGAGTCAAATATAATATTGAAAGGCAGAGAAAGATACAGTTCTTGTGGACAATCTGGTGACATTTGGATGTCACAATAAGCCATTGTGAGAAGAACTGAGTTTAGGTACCTCCTGGCTTCTAGGCTGCCCTACTCCTTCTTCAGCATGGCCTTGAGAAGGAGTTTTAACATTTCAGCTTCTGTTTTTGATTAACCAGAGTTGTGTTGTCTGAACATAGCAAGCAGCGGTTAATTTTGATAATGGTTTATTTGAAACAAATTTGTTAACAAAGCTGTCTTGCTTCAACAAACTTTTATATTAAGATTAACTGCAATTTAGACTTCAGATACAAAATGTCAGTTGGGTTGGTCCATTGAGAACTTTTTCAGAGGTATGTTTATTCACAAATGTAGCAAGTGGAGGAAAGGGCACGGCTTACCATTGATAAAGCACATGATTTCCTTATAAAAGACACTAGGTTCAGTTCCTGACATCTCCATGTCAAGCTAAGAAAAACTGCTGTCTGAAACCCTGGAGCACTGCTGCTTATTAGGGTAGGCTAGCCTTCCACAATCATAGAGATGCTTTGGACTGCATCTCCCATATCTCAGCCATTACCTATGCTGAATGGGGTTGATGGGAGTTGTAGTCTAACCTATATGGAAGGTACCAATGGTCTGACCTGGTATAAAACAGCTTCTCCTCTGCTTGTGAGACATCTTCACCTCCACAGGTCCCATGCAGTTCATGCTGACTGCATTTCTTCCAGTCAACTGCACCTTGGGATTTATATGCATGCCACAGCAGTGAAGGTGGCAAGCAGCAGTATACTTGACATGGAGAGGGCCCCTATGTGCTCCCAACTGCCAGGTCAGCAAGTGAGTGGAAGCCGAATAAGCAGCTCTTGTCATCTTCTGTCTCTCTGATCCCTCGAACAAAACCAGCATGTGGAAGGCAGCAGGGCAAGGAGAAGGCCTCCTTAAATGTCACAGGAATGTTCACAGCACAGGGAGCAATTTGAGCAGCTTCCAAAGAGCAGGAAGCTTTGTAATATTTATAGAAACTGGATTGGTTTAAAAATACACTGGCCTGTTAAGAGGTTGGGCCTCTTACAAGCCTCCTTGCTCCTGTGTTTCTCTTCCTCTACCACCTGAAGCATCGCCTACAAAAATTGTTTTACACTATGGGAAAGAAAGGGAGGAGAGAAGAGCTATTTGGGAATACTGTGTGTTTAAGCATGAGGAAAAGCACATGCAGAGTGTTGCCCAGCTCGACATTGCCCAGTATAAATGGTACAATTTGATCCTTCCTAAAAGTTTTCAGCAAGTGGTTCAGTAGTAGAACACCTGCATTATGTGTTAACACCCAGAAACCCATACCTAGCATGGCCACATGAGGAATTTGGGGAGTTGTAGTCCAAAAATTGCTTTTATGAGCTTTGCTTGTAGTGGAAGAACACAGACATATAGCTCTGTGGCACTCCATTGTTTGTGACAAATTAGCATAAAGCAAGGGGCATTGTGCTGCTACAATGTGGCCCATAGGGGTCTTTTGTGTGGCTCCTAGGTCCCTCTACTACATTGTCATCCAATCAGCAAGGAGGAAAAGGGGTGTTAAGAGCCTTTTAAAGACAAACTTTCTCCAG
Source organism: Gambelia wislizenii (assembly GCA_030847615.1). Taxonomy (NCBI): domain Eukaryota; kingdom Metazoa; phylum Chordata; class Lepidosauria; order Squamata; family Crotaphytidae; genus Gambelia; species Gambelia wislizenii. The sequence goes on along the minus strand of JAUMIR010000013.1, from coordinate 10,430,680 downwards.
GGAATCACTGCACCCCTTCATATACATGCCCCTTTAAAAGGTCCAAAACAGTGATTTAGAGTAATTGGTAGTAAGCAGAACAGCACTTCCAGTTGGTGGGGGCAATCACTTAGTGTGCCTTGTGGCAGCACATGGGAACCAAAAATTGGGCAGGAACAGTCCTAATACCCTAAAGGCACTAGATCCCCTCTAATTTTGGAAGCTAAGCAGAATCAGCTCTGGTTAGTACTTAGATGGGAGATCACCAAGGAATACCAGGTGCTGTAGGCCAGTGGTTCTTAACCTGTGGTCCGTGTACCCCCAGGGGGCCACAGTGTCCTCACGGGATCCACAAAGACTTGAAGGCTGCTTGGCCCACCTGTTCCCCACAGTGGAGCAGCCACATGACAGGAGCCAAGGCAAAGGTAAGCTGGCTGGCTAGCTTGGCCTTAGCATTGCCCTTCCATCTACTCCAGCCACACACTTGCAGGAACAAAAGTCTTCCTTTCCCCTCCAGTGCTCTTATTAGGGTTTTAAATTGTGAGTTAAGTCTTGAGAGTCTGTTACAACAAAGGATATTTAAAGGGGTTCCCTGGTCAAAAAAAGGTTAACAGCCACTGCTGTAGGCTATATTTCAGAGGAAGAAACTGGCAAAACCACCTCTGAATATTCCTTGCCTAAGAAAACTCTATGAAATTCACGGGGTCACCACAAGTCAACAGGTGACTTGAAGGGACATAAACACACAGTCCCCTGACCCTCTCACAGAGAAAATCAGAGAAAGTGGAAAAGCATTAAGCAATTTAAGAGATTTCTTTCCTTTTCCTTGATGGGGTTCTGGGTCTATAATCTGACCCCATCACTTTAAACAGAAAGACTTCTCTGCAAGTTGGTTTGCTTTTCTAATTCAAAAGATCTTTTGGTAATCCTCAGTATGTTTCCCCACCAATGGCACTACCTTTCTGCGGTGGTAGGATTGTGTGCTGCTGTGAATCAAGAGGCTATGCTGATGGCAGCAGTGCTGCTGGTAGGGTCTCCCATGTCAGACAGCCTTTTGCTGAGGAGTCAGACTAACTGTGCCAAACAGCTACTAGGCAGCAGCAGTAGTGGGAGGGGGGGTGACACTGGTGGAGGATCTCACAGAGACAATGGTAGTAGCACCATAGCTAATAATAATAATAATAATAATAATAATTTATTTCTATCCCGCCCCTCTGCAACGCAATCGGGGCGGCTTACAATATAAAAACTCCATAGTCCCAGTACCCTAGCCCACCCACCCCTTAAAATAATATTAAATTATAAAAGATTAAAAACATACAGTAATTAAAAATATATAAATTAGAAAAAAAGATTAAAACATACAATAGTTTTAAAAAAATCTGATTACAGCTCAGGGAGGACAGCCGAGTCTTGGGCCGGGATAGTTATTCAGGAAAGGCCTGCCGGAAAAGATCTGTCTTGACAGCTTTTTTAAAGCTGTCTAAGGTGTTAATAAGACGGATCTCGTCCGGCAGGCCATTCCATAATCTGGGAGCGGCAGCAGAGAAGGCCCTCTGGGACGTCACCGACAGCCTTGTTTTCATAGGCTGTAACAGATTCCTCCCAGAGGACCGAAGTGCGCGGGGAGGGTCATACAGGAGGAGGTGGTCCCGGAGATAAGTTGGACCCAAGCCATGCAGGGCTTTAAAGGTTATAACCAACACCTTGTACTGTGCCCGGAAACAAATAGGCAGCCAGTGGAGAGCTTTTAGCACAGGTGTTATATGCTCTCTTCTGGAAACACCAGAAATCAACCTGGCTAACACTTGTTACTACTGTGCAGAAGGAGGCATGCTAAACACGTTTTGAATGACTTTTACCATGAAAATCCTATGATGAGACAATCCAAAATGAAACGAGAGATAATGGCAGAAGATGAGACTTCCAGGTTGGAAGGCATTCATTGAGCTGCTGGGGGAAAGCAGAGGACAACTATAAGTAGCACTGTGGCTAATGATGCAACTGGACTCATCCCAAAAGTACTTTCAGCTGTTGACATGCTCAGAGGTAAAAAGAAGTCTGAAGCTACACAACACATCTGATAGGGACATGGAATGTGAGAAGCATGAGTCAAAGGAAGCTAGACATAGTAAAACAAGCAATGGATCATATAAATATTGCAATACTTGGGGTGATCAAGCTAAAGTGAACATTCTTCAAGCAACCAAAGAGGCAACTGTATACATGGACATCAGCCAATGGCCAACATAGAAATCAAAAAGACTACATCATTGGAAACAGAAGATGGAGACACTCCATTTTCTCTGCAAAAACAAGACCAGGAGCAGATTGTGGCACAGACCATGAGCTGCTAATATCAAAAATTAGCATAAAACTAAAGAAGAACACTAAACCAACTATTGTGCCAAAATACAACCTGAAGCACATCCCCATAGAATTTAAAGATAATGTTAAATACAGAATTGCAGTATTAAGTCTAATTGACCAGGAGTCAGAAGAACTCTGGACTAAAACCAGGGACTTTGTCAGGGGGAAATGCAAAAAGACACTATCTGCAGTCAAGAAAAAGAGAATGGATGATAGATGAAACTCTTCAAGCAGTTAAGGACAGATGAGAAGCAAAAGTAAATGGTGACAGAATTAGCATCAGAACTTTGAATGCAGTGACTTGTGTGCAGCGAGAAGAATTGCTATAATAATCAATGCAGAGAAATAGAAGATGACAACAAAAAAGGAAGAAGAGACCTCTTCCACAAGAGCTGAGAAAACAAAGGGAAATTTAAAGCAAGAGTGGGAATGCTATACAATCAGCCAGAAAAACATTACAAGACCAGTATAGGAAGCCTCCGCTTAAGTTAGGAACTGCAGCAGTGCCAGAAACTGGAATTGGTCAAAAAGCAGAACCCATGTAGGAAACATGATGGAATTAGGTGGCTCCCTTGCGACTGCCTGTGGGTGCCCATGGGCGCCTGTGCCCACACATATTGTTTGCAAAGTCTTTCAGTCAACTTGGGGACTTTTCCCCCTCTGAGCTCGCTCTGAGGTATTAACTACCCCACGATTTGGTGTCACCTACATATTTGATAAGCGTGGCATCCATTCCAATTGGATTTAGGTGCCAAAGTCTCCTGCCTGAATGAAGGTGACCATGCTAGCTGGGGAATTCTGGGAGTTGTACTCAAAAAAGAACTTTTCTAGGATGTGAATGGGAGCATAAACCAATTTAAGGATGGTAATCTATAAAAGCTAACAGAAATAATAGGAAGGTGCAATGTTCCAGGCAATGTTTACTCATAGTTTCAGATCCAAACATACTAAAAATCCTGAAATAGTTTGATGTGCTAACAGCCAAGACTGCAGAGACAGTGATATAAATACCTTCCTGTGTTAAGAATTTTTTTTCTTGGCCAATTACCCTTGAATACATGGTGCTAACCATTTTGGTTGGCACAGCTTCAGTGGATATAGCCCAGAATTGCTCTCCTTTCCACCAAAGTTTTGGAAGTATCTATGTCAAGCCATGTAACTTCCTGGCAAATGGGCAAAGCAGCAGATGGGATGGCAGAGAGAATGGTGCTACATTCTGCTCAGTAATCCCAGCTCAATCTGCCTCCTGCTTCGCATAGTGGCAGAGCTGTGCTTTTCACAGCCTCTGCCCATTTGGATTTCTATGGATTCACCATCAGCACAGTGGCTAAAGTGACTTGCCTGAACAGGCTGACAATATTAACTTGCACAGGGAGTGAGTGAATCTTGTCTTTTCCCCTTTCTGCCTAAATAGGGAATTGTGTGTTCATCTCAGTCTGACTGCACTTGCTGTGTGCCTTCAAGTTGCTACAGGCAAGACTTGTTCAGAGGTGGGTTTGCCTTTGTCACTTCTGAGGCTGAGAGAGTGTGACTTGTTTAAGGTCACCCAGTGGATTTTCATGGCTGAGTGGGGATTCAAACCCTGGTCTCCAGAATCCTAGTCCAACACTCAAACCAGGCTGGTTCTGACTGCAGTACAGAGATTTCTTCAAGAGCCCTTTTGCTCTTTGTGGCTTGTGCAAATGTTGCAGCCAGTATACATGGGTATATTCCAGCAGCAAGCTTGTTGTGCACTGAAACAAATTTTCACCATACTAACAAACTCCCCACTGACTCAGGCCGTGTTTGGGAGAACCTGCTTTGAGAAGAAACCCAGCTTTCACAATATTCATTGGCTGGTTCTTTCTGTTCATTGAGGAGCTTCCTCCCTTCACTTCTAAAGCAGTTTAGGGTCTATGGTTCACTGGTTAGAACTAGTTTCATACACAAAGCTGCTGCTACTGCCGCCACCACCTCCCTGCTTCAAAGTTTTTATGTGCACATGGTGGTTGACTGGACCATGTGTTAATCCTGAAAACAACCCTCTTCCTGGACCTCATTTGAAAGCATAAAGGAAAAAAAGTGTGTGTCTGTGTATGGACATGCATGCCCACACACATCTGTGTGTACAGAAGTGGGACCTACATCAAAATAGTGACATGCATGTTCTTTCTCAAGGTTCCATCTAGCCATGCCCTCTCCCAGGATTCTCCACTCCACCCCACCCCCACCCCACAGCCTTCATTCTGTAGCCTCGGAGTGGGCTCAGTCCTCATTGGGCTTTTGCCTCCACCTTCTTAGTTTTTTTTATAATAATAATAATAAAATTTATTTATACCCCGCCCCTCTGTTAAAACAATCAGGGCGGCTTACAAAAATGAAAATACAATACAGATAAAATCCCCAAACACCCCCACTGCACGCTCCCCCATAAAAAAAATATTAAACAATTATAAATTAAAACCAACTAATCTAAAATCACAATTAAAAACAATAAATACAATAAAATACTATAAATGGCCAGCGGACTAAAAGAAGCCAGGATCCCCTGAGGCCGGGATCTAATTAGGAAAGGCCTGCCGAAAGAGATCCGTCTTTAGTGCTTTTTAAAAGCTACTCAGGGTTGTTATCTGACGGATCTCGTTCGGCAGGTCATTCCACAATTTGGGGGCGATTACCGAAAAGGCCCTCTGGGAGGTTGCAGACAGCCTAGATTTTTGTGGCTGAAGCAAATTCCTCCCAGAGGACCGGAGTGCGCGGGGTGGATTGTATGGGAGGAGGCGGTTCCGGAGATAAGTTGGACCCAAGCCATTTAGGGCTTTAAAGGTAATAACCAACACCTTATACTGGGCCCGGAAACTGATAGGCAGCCAGTGGAGAGATCTTAACACTGGAGTTATATGGTCTCTCCGAGATGTTCCCGAGACCACTCTGGCTGCCATATTTTGTACCAACTGAAGTTTCCAGACCAAGCATGAGGGCAACCCCATGTAGAGCACATTGCAGAAATCTAGACGAGAGGTTACCAGCGCGTGCACCACAGTCTCGAGGTCCTTTACTTCCAGGAAATGGCGCAGCTGGCGTATAAGCCGAAGCTGATAACAGGCGCTCCTGACTGTCGCATTCACCTGACTCGTCATCTGAAGCGATGAATCAAGGAGCACCCCCAGACTGCGAACACAGTCCTTAACGGAGAGCGTGACCCCATCCAGGACTGGAGGTTGCAACCCAACTCCTGGTTTCGGGGCCGCTATCGTGAGCACCTCCGTTTTGTCTGGATTTAATCTCAATCTGTTTTTCCTCATCCAGCCCATTACTGCTTTAAGACAGTCATTAAGAGGAGAGACACCATCGGAATTCGAGGCCGATGATTGGGACAAGGAGAAATAGATCTGGGTGTCATCAGCATACTGATAACACCCAGCCCCATAACTCCGAATAATCTCACCCAGCGGCTTCATATAGATGTTAAACAGCATCGGGGATAGGATGGCGCCCTGTGGAACACCACAAGTAAGCTCCTTTCTGCTGGAGCAACTGTCCCCGGGCAATACCTTCTGGGACCTGCCCGAGAGGAAGGACTGGAACCACTGGAACGCAGTGCCTCCGATTCCTAACCCTCTCAGGCGATCCAAAAGGATGCTATGATCTATCGTATTGAAAGCCGCTGAGATGTCCAAAAGCACCAACAGGGTCACGCTACCCCTGTCGATGCTTAGACGCAGGTCATCGGTTAAGGCAACCATGGCAGTCTCAACTCCAAATCCCGTCCTGAAGCCAGTTTGAAATGGGTCTAGATAATCGATTTCATCCAAGACCACTTGGAGTTGAAGCGCAACTGCTCTCTCGATCACTTTGCTCAAGAATGGTAACATAGAAACCGGCCTATAGTTGTTCATGTCCAGGGGGTCAAGGGAAGATTTTTTCAGGAGCGGCCTAACGGCTGCTTCCTTTAAACAAGATGGAACACACCCTTCTCTGAGAGATGCATTGATGATGTCCTTAAGGAACACCATCAAGGCAATCCCCCCCTGGATGGCCAGCCATGAAGGGCAAGGATCGAGCGGGCAGGTCGTCTTCTTCACCCTACCAAGTAGCTTGTCCACGTCCTCGGTACTCATGGATTGAAATTCATCCAGTAAACTTACATCAACGGAGTTGCTGGACACCTCGTCAATTGTTTCTGTCAAATTACTGGCATCTAAGTCGGCTCTTATCCGAGAGATTTTATCTGCAAAGAAATTGTTAAACGCATCACAGCAGGCTGTCGTTGGGTTAAGCAACGGGTTCTGCGCAGGAATAACCTGCGTCAACTCCCTTACCACCCTAAACAGCTCTGCTGGACGGGACTCTGCAGACGCAATACGTGCAGAGGAGAAGGATCTCTGCGCTGCACGTATTGCCTCTCGATAGGACCAAAGAAAGTTCCTATGACGAGTCCTGTCGGATAAGAGTCGAGTTTTCCGCCAGTTGCGCTCTAGTCGTTGTCCAACCCGCTTCATTTTCCTAAGCTCTGTTGTATACCATGGCTTACGGTTTGGAGCGGGTTGGAAAGGACACTTGGGAGCGATCGTGTCAATAGCCTTGGTAAGGTCGTTGTTCCAGGTATTAACCAAATCTTCGACAGGGTCACCGGCGTTGCCAACCATTAAACCCTCCAAGGCTTTCTGGAATCCTCTTGGTTCCATTAGCCTTCGAGGGCGGACCATTTTAATGGGTCCACCACCCCCGGTGGGGCGGGAAGAGACTCTTAGTTCAGTCTTGACCAGGAAATGATCCGTCCATGACAATGCGGTGGTTTTTATAACCTCCGCCCACGGATATTCCTGCTCCGTACTAAAGACCGCATCGAGGGTATGACCCGACGACCATTTGGGATAGGCCCATGTTTGTCATGATTTCCATGAACTCCCGAGCCGCACCAGTCAGATTTGTCAAGCTGGTCTCGAGTGGAATGTTGAAGTCACCCAAAACTAAAAGTCTGGGCGACTCCAACAGCAGCTCTGAGACCAGCTGTGTCAGCTCGGTTAGGGAGTCTGCTAGACAACGGGGTGGTCGGTATACTAGCAGAATCCCCAAACTATCCCTGGTCCTCAGGCTAAGGTACATACACTCAAAGTGGATTGTGTTTCGGACAGGTATCCTCATCAAGGTCAGATTGTTCTTATAAACCAGAGCCACTCCGCCCCCCCGCCCACTTTCCCTCACCTGCTCACTGACAGAATACCCGGCTGGGAGGGCCTGTGCCCAGGTGACAGCGCTATCCTCTCCCAGCCAGGTTTCTGTGAAGCAAGCCAGGTCGGCATCCTCATCCAAGAGAAGATCATATATAATATGAGTTTTATTCTTAACCAACCTGGCATTGCAGAGGAGCAAAGTAAGGTTCTGTGGAATGGTTGGTATGCTCTCCAATCCATTCCGGGAAACAGGGTGAACTGAAGGTGGGATAGCTAACAAACAGCGATACCACCTTCTTTCGTAACATCTGTTCACTCTGTTCTGACCATACCTCCCTTTCCCCAGCACAACTCCAATTTCCGCCCCCACTCCATTCCCGGCCTCAGCTGACTCCAATTGCAGGCTTAGAGTCCTTCAGGCTGCTGGCTGGTGTCCCTGAAGGGTGTGGACCACGGCCCCTCCCGCTGCTGCCTCGCTGCCAAGAAGTCCTCAGGGCCCCACTACAGCCTCCTGGCCCGGTGGAATGGGGTGAAAGGCTGCTGCAGGCTGGAGAACCCCTGGCTTGCTGGCTGGTGTTCCTGAGGGGTGTGGGAGTGGCTTAAAACGCCAGCCACTCCTGGCCACGCCCCCTCCCGCTGCTGCCTCGCTGCCTAAATATTTAGTTTTTCCTACCTAAATATTTCTTAACTTCTCCAAACATTGTGGTTTCCCCAAGCCATGGATGGTGCTGTTTCGGCTCTGTAAAAATTGACAGTTTAAAATCTGAGTTTGCTATGAGCATATTGGGAACACAAACATCCTTAATATGTGTGTGTGTGTGTTGGAACTTTTAGGTAATGAGGGAGGAAGGCTGTAGTTCCTAGTCCCATCCATTTCAGAATTTGCTCAGTTGTTCATCAGCCAAGGAGAAAGTGAGAACCCCTTCAAAAGCTACAGCAGCTGCTCTCAAGGCCTGGGAACTGCAGCCACTAAATCATTTAGAACTGTGCTGCAGCTAAGGCCTTCCAGATCACCCTTTTGTTGCCATCACTCAGCAGGGTCTGGATATAAGCCAGGGCTGCAAATGGCCATTGTGTGAGCAAAGCTGCACATTTGCAGTTGTAGGCAAATGCTGTTGTCAGCTGCCTGCATGAAACTTTTGTGAAGTGGGTGTTTCTCTTCTCTCTCTCTCCCTCCCCCCCTTTTTAAAGTCCTCCCAAAGGGGATGGTAGGAACAGAAAGATGGTGAGCTATTTTTATGGTGTAAATGGGCTATTGCGATTTTAAGCTGTGTGTGTGTGTGTGTGCGCGCGCACACACACCTTCAAGTTGCTTGTTGACTTATGGCAACCCCATGAACTTCACAGTGTTTTCTTAAACAAGGAATACTCAGAGGTGGTTTTGCCAGGTCCTCCCTCTAAAATAGAGCCTCCAGCACCTGGGACTTACTGGTGTGCTCCCATCCATACTGGTGTTCTCCCATCCCATCACTTGCAGAAAGTGTGGGATGAGTCCTTCCTGAATCTTCATTTGTGAAGAAAAGCCAGAGAGAGAGAGGGAGAGCCCATCCAAATACTAACCAAAATAAGACAGGATCTGGTGCCTTTAAAGTATTTAGGCCTCACTGGAGATTTTCACACTACACTGTTCTAGTGTTACTATTCCACTTTAATTGCTCTGGCTGCCTCCTGTGGAATCCTGGGATTTGCAGTCTAGGGAGGGGCATTTAGCATTCTCAGCCAGAGAGCCTCACTAAACTACAAACCCCAGAATTCCACAGGAGGAAGCCAGAGTAGTTAAAGTGGAATAGTAACACTAGAACAGTGTAGTGTGAAAATCTTCACTGTGTCTTAATTTATCCTGTATTAGCCTCACCTATGAGCTTTTTTCTTTTTTAAAGACTGTGAGGAAAGCTTACTTGGAACCTTTTGCAAATTTGTAGTGGCAGATACAGTTTGTTCACAAAGCCAATGCAGCATAGCAGTTAGAGTGCTGGACTAGAACTTGAGAGCACTGAGTACCAATCCACTCTTTCCCCATGAAGCTAACTGGGGGCCATCAAGCCACCACTCACTCATTCACCTTGGACTCATACCTCTCTCTCTTTTTCTCTCTCTCAGTCGCTCAGGGTTGTGGTAATGATAATATGGGAACACTATAAACTCCTGGTGAGTTTTTTTTTAAAAAAGAAAAGCAATTAATTACATAAATATTGATAGCATTTTTATAAAGTGAGAGTTAATGAGATCTGTTGAGGCAGTGTGCTATTTGAACTGCCGTACATGAAATCAGCTTTTACCAAAATATAATCTCAGAGCCATTGGCAATAATCTTTGAGAACTTCTGGAGAACAGGAGAAGTCCCAGCAGGCTGGAGGAGGGCAAACGTTGTCCCCATCTTCAAAAAGGGGAAAAAAGAGGATCCCAACAATTATCGTCCAGTTAGTCTGACATCGATACCAGGGAAGATTCTAGAGCAGATCATTAAACAGAGAGTCTGTGAACATTTAGAAGGCAATGCCATAATCACAAAAAGTCAACATGGGTTTCAGAGTAACAAGTCATGCCAGACTAATCTGATCTCTTTTTTTGATAAAATGACCAGCTTGGTAGATGAAGGGAACGCTGTGGACATCGCATACCTTGATTTCAGTAAGGCCTTTGACAAGGTTCCCCATGACATTCTTGCAAACAAGCTTGTAAAATGTGGGCTAGACAAGTTAACAGTTCAATGGATTTGTAATTGGTTGACCGGCCGAACCCAAAGGGTGCTCAGCAGTGGCTCCTCTTCGTCTTGGAAAGATGTGACCAGTGGGGTGCCACAGGGTTCTGTCCTGGGCCCAGTACTATTCAACATCTTTATCAACGAGTTGGATGACGGAATTAGGGGCATACTTACCAACTTTGCAGATGACACCAAATTAGGAGGAGTAGCTAATACCCTAGAGGACAGGATCAGAATTCAAGATGACCTGGATAAACTGGAGAGCTGGGCCAAAGCTAACAAAATGAAATTCAATACGGAGAAATGTAAGGTACTGCACTTAGGGCGAAAAAATGAAATGCATCGATATAGGATGGGGGAGACCTTGCTTAATGAGATTACGTGCGAAAGGGATCTAGGAGTCCTAGTAGACCACAAGTTGAACATGAGTCAACAGTGTGATGCGGCAGCTAAAAAGGCCAATGCAATTTTGGGCTGCATCAATAGAAGTATAGTGTCCAGATCAAGGGAAGTAATAGTGCCGCTCTATTCCGCCTTGGTCAGACCGCACCTAGAATACTATGTCCAGTTCTGGGCACCACAATTCAAAAAGGATATGGACAAATTGGAGCGTGTCCAGAGGAGGGCGACTAAAATGGTCTGGAAACGATGCCTTATGAGAAGAGACTTAGGGAGCTGGGTATGTTTAGCCTGGAAAAAAGACGGTTAAGAGGCGATATGATAGCCCTGTTTAAGTATTTGAAGGGGTGTCACGTTGAGGATGGAGCAAGCTTGTTTTCTGCTGCTCCAGAGATCGGAACACGGAGCAATGGATGCAAGCTCCAGGAACAGAGATTCCACCTCAACATTAGGAGGAACTTTTTGACAGTAAGAGCTGTTCAGCAGTGGAACACACTCCCTCAGAGTGTGGTGGGCTCTCCTTCCTTGGAGGTCTTTAAACAGAGGCTAGATGCACATCTATCAGGGATGCTTTGATCGTGATTTCCTGCATGGCAGGGGGTTGGACTGGATGGCCCTCGTGGTCTCTTCCAACTCTGCAATTCTATGATTCTATGAAAAACCAGTCACTAGCCTTCAGGACCCTATAAAAGTTGACCCTATAAAGCTTCATTTGGGCAGCTTGTCTCACCAGAGAGCACCTTGTCTCTCTATAAACAATTGTTCTCTTCCCAAGGCACAGTTGATACTGCAAGGCACAGCTGAAACTGCAAGGCACAGCTTACCAAAGATCAGAAGAGATTATGAGGCCCTGGGGAGGAAGCTGAAAGAAATGGACGCACAGGTTGTCATCTCGTCTCTTCTCCCAGTTGAAGGGCATGGTCCAAGAAGGGACAGGAAAATAGCTGACATAAACAACTGGCTCCGTAGATTGTGTCGCCGAGAACAATTTGGATTCTTGGATCATGGACTGTGCTTCCATGTGGGGGGACTTCTGGCAAGAGATGAGGTGCATCTTACAACAGTTGGAAGAAATATTTTTGCCAACAGTCTCAAGAATTTGATCAGGAGGGCTTTAAACTGAGTCAAATGGGGGAGGGAGACAGTATTCTGGAAGGCAAAAGGGCTGGAGAAAATAGTTAAACTGTCACAGAGGGAACAAGGCAAACAGCGCAAGGACCCAACAGTGGGAGGCAAAAAAACTTGCACAGGCAGCAAGTAAAGGGAACACATGGTCTTAGGCGTCTCTACACTAATGCACAGAGCATGGGAAATAAGCAAGATGAACTTGAACTCCTAGCACTACAAAACAAATATGATATAATAGGCATTACTGAAACCTGGTGGGACAAGTCTCATGATTGGAATGTAGGAATAGAGGGGTATAACCTTTATAGGAGAAACAGGCCAAACAGGAAAGGAGGAGGAATAGCATTATATGTCAGGGATATTTACACCAGTGAAGTGATCCACGACATCAATACTGAAAGCCAGGTGGAGAGCATCTGGATAAAAATAAAAGGGGAGGGAAACAACAGGGATGTTATTGTGGGACTCTACTACAGACCCCCAAATCAGACGGAGGAATTGGATGATGCCTTTCTAGAAGAGATGAACACACATGCAGAAAGGAGAGATGTAGTAGTGATGGGTGACTTCAACTATCCTGATATTTGCTGGCAATCTAACTCAGCCAAAACTTCAAGGTCTAGCAAATTCCTTACATGCCTGGAAGACAGTTTCATGGTCCAAAAGGTGGAAGAGGCAACAAGGGGGTCAGCTATTTTAGATTTGATCCTAACCAACAGAGATGACCTGGTTAATGGGGTGCAAGTGGTGGGATCCTTAGGTAAGAGTGATCATGTTCTCCTGGAGTTTGTTATACAATGGAAAGGAGAAGCCAGGCATAGTCAGACACGCATTCTTGACTTTAGGAGAGCTGATTTCAATAAACTCAGGGAAATACAGGGGCTGATCCCATGGTCAGGAATACTAAAAGAGAAGAGACCTCAAGACGGATGGGACTTTCTCAAAAGGGAGATACTGAAGGCACAATTTCAAACAGTACCATTGAGGAAGAAAAATGGGAGGTGTCTCAAGAAACCAGGATGGATGACTAATGAACTTTCAATGGAGCTAAGTTTTAAACGGAACATGTACAGGAAATGGAAAAGGGGGGAAATCACCAAAGAAGAATTCAAACAGATAGCGAACACGTGTAGGAGTAAAGTCAGAAAAGCTAAAGCGCAGAATGAGCTCAGGCTTGCTAGGGAGGTTAAGAACAATAAAAAGGGTTTTTTTGGGTATGTCCGCAGCAAAAGGAGGAAGAAGGAAATGATAGGGCCACTACATGGAGAAGATGGCAAAATGCTAACAGGGGACAGAGAAAAGGCAGAATTACTCAACACCTTCTTTGCCTCAGTGTTTTCAGAAAAGGAAAAGGAGGACCAACCTGAGGAGAATGGAACAGAGGACACAATAGGGGAAATCCAGCTCAAAATAAGTAAAGTGGTAGTACAGGAATACCTTCTTAATCTAAATGAATTTAAATCTCCAGGACCAGATGAACTACATCCAAGAGTATTAAAAGAGCTGGCAAATATAATCTCAGAGCCATTGGCAATAATCTTTGAGAACTTCTGGAGAACAGGAGAAGTCCCAGCAGGCTGGAGGAGGGCAAACGTTGTCCCCATCTTCAAAAAGGGGAAAAAAGAGGATCCCAACAATTATCGTCCAGTTAGTCTGACATCGATACCAGGGAAGATTCTAGAGCAGATCATTAAACAGAGAGTCTGTGAACATTTAGAAGGCAATGCCATAATCACAAAAAGTCAACATGGGTTTCAGAGTAACAAGTCATGCCAGACTAATCTGATCTCTTTTTTTGATAAAATGACCAGCTTGGTAGAAGAAGGGAACACTGTGGACATCGCATACCTTGATTTCAGTAAGGCCTTTGACAAGGTTCCCCATGACATTCTTGCAAACAAGCTTGTAAAATGTGGGCTAGACAAGTTAACAGTTCAATGGATTTGTAATTGGTTGACCGGCCGAACCCAAAGGGTGCTCAGCAATGGCCCCTCTTCGTCTTGGAAAGATGTGACCAGTGGGGTGCCACACGGTTCTGTCCTGGGCCAAGTGCTATTCAACATCTTTATCAATGACTTGGATGAGGGAATTAGGGGCATACTTATCAAATTTGCAGATGACACCAAATTAGGAGGAGTAGCTAATACCGTAGAGGACAGGATCAAAATTCAGAATGACCTGGATAGACTGGAGAGCTGGGCCAAAGCTAACAAAATGAAATTCAATACGGAGAAATGTAAAGTACTGCATTTAGGGCGGAAAAATGAAATGCATAAATATAGGATGGGAGAGACCTGGCTGAATGAGACCACGTGCAAAAGGGATCTAGGAGTCCTAGTAGACCACAAGTTGAACATGAGCCAACAGTGCAATGTGGCAGCTAAAAAGGCAAATGCGATTTTGGGCTGTATCAATAGAAGTACAGTGTCTAGATCAAGGGAAGTAATAGTGCCACTCTATTTTACCTTGGTCAGACCTCACTTAGAATACTGTGTCCAGTTCTGGGCACCACAATTCAAAAAGGATATTGACAAATTGGAGCGTGTCCAGAGACGGGCAACTAAAATGGTGAAAGGTCTGGAAATGATGCCTTATGAGGAGAGACTTAGGGAGCTGGGTATGTTTAGCCTCGAAAAAAGACGGTTAAGAGGCGATATGATAGCCCTGTTTAAGTATTTGAAGGGATGTCACGCTGGGGATGGAGCAGGCTTGTTTTCTGCTGCTCCAGAGACTGGAACATGGAGCAATGAGTGCAAGCTCCAGGAATAGAGTTTCCACCTCAACATTAGGGGGAACTTTTTGACAGTAAGAGCTGTTTGGCAGTGGAACACACTCCCTCGGAGTGTGGTGGGGTCTCCTTCCTTGGAGGTCTTTAAACAGAGGCTGGATGGCCATCTGTCGGGGATGCTTTGATCGTGATTTCCTGCATGGCAGGGGGTTGGACTGGATGGCCCTTGTGGTCTCTTCCAACTCTGCAATTCTATGATTCTGTGATTCTATAAGTTGTCGCCGCTGCACAGTATTTTTAAAACTGTACACCAAAGGTGTGCAAATGACTCATTATTTCCCAGTTCTGGAAGCTCTTACTATTTAGTATGATTGGACATTCCTTTTAGTGTTACAGAAAAACAGGAGAGATGCTTTTCTCAATCCACTTTTTCAATTCCCCATGTGTTTTTATAATCATGCTGAACCTCACAAAAGAGTCTGGAGTAATAAACACCTGAGGCGAAGCACAAAAATCAGTGTATATAGAGCCATTGCACTGTCTATTCTCCCTTTATGGGTCTGAAACATGGGTCACCTATCGCCAACACTTACAACTCCTCGAACGCTTTCATCAGCACTGTATACGCACAATCCTAAATATACACTGGACTGACTATGTGACGAATGTTGCTGTCCTTGAGCAAGCAGGGATCACCAGTATTGAGGCCATGATATTGAGAACACAGCTGCGCTGGGCAGAGCACATTTCTAGGATGGAGGACCATCACCTCTCAAAAATAGTACTCTACGGTGAACTCGCCATGGGTCAGCGTAAGAGGGGCGTGCCAAAAAAGTGATACAAGGACTCCCTGAAACAACATCTCAGGCTCGGCCAACTTGATCACCAATAATGGTCCGCCCTGGCCTCACATCGGGAGGTGTGGAGACGCACTATCCACAATGCTGCAGCCTTATTTGAGAACTCACGACGAACAAGTCTTGAAGAGAAAAGACAACGCAGAAAGAATCACACCCCGGAAACATCACCCAAGGAGACCTTCTGCTGTGCTTTCTGCAACCGGACTTGTTTATCTCGGATTGGCTTTTTAGTCACCAGCGCACTTGCAGAAAGTGCGCGATGAGTCCTTCCTGAATCTTCATTTGCAAAGAAAAGCCAGAAAGAGAGAGAACCTTGCATCTGGAATACAGTAGTGGATTCTGTTTTGCACAAGACAAAATGTCTAGGATGCAAAACACTGGAAAAAGAACGCTACACCATCCGGCCACAAGCTGTATGCTCACCTATGGTGTGTGGATAACATCATCACATAGCCATTTCTCTAGATGGCACCAAACTTCATTCAAACTGGGCAGAGTCAGAATTGAGGGAGGGGGAAAGTCTATCTACTTATTGTTATAATGGGGTCTCAGCGTTATTGTGGGAAAGGTTAAAAAAATAGAAACAAAAAAATAGAAATATGTAGAACATTCAGAACATTTAAATAGAAACATTTAGAATATTTACATTCACTAGTGTACACCATCTGTAAAATGGACATTTTTCTGAGTCTATTTTCTAAAGGCAGGTAAGGCTTATCCTTATTGGGAGGGGACTTACTTTCTGAGTTAGAAAGCCAGCACAAGTCAGGAATGTCCTGTCCTGATCTTTTCAGGGAAAGACAATGAGAGTTTTGTCTAACTTATTAACTACCAGTTCTCTAAGGGCTTGTCTACCCTAGTGAAAACCCCTGAATCCCCCCCCCCAAATCTGGCCCAATGATGCCACACAACGTGTGGCCTTTCCCCCAAATCTGGTGTAATAATAATACCATATGATGTACAGCCCTACCTGTACCAGACTTGGGAAATTCCACCTTAATCTGGGTTTTAGAAAACTGTAGTGTGAACAATCCATCCACACTGGATTTGGGGAAGGTGGGGAGGAGAGGAAGGACACCCACTGACTGAGGTGGTTCCCGCCCCCTTGGTGCCACCTCTTCATTCCAGTGGCAGAGCCCTAGTGCTATACACTCTCCCTGAGGTCAGAATGAGCAGCCCGTTCCACCATTGCCAGACTGGCCACCCATTCTGACTTCAGAGACAGGGACTAGCACTGGGGCTTTGCTTTCACAGAGTTCAGAGTGGGCAATTGTGCACCAGAAAATGAAAGCCCCGGTGCTAGTCACACTCTCTGGACATGTTCCAGCTTGACTATATCCTTTCTGAATTGTGGTGCCCAGAATTGGACACAGTTTTCCAGGTAAGGTCTGACCAAAGAGTGGCACTATTACTTCCCTTAATCTAGAATACTCCTATTGATGCAGCCTAGAATCGCATTGGCTTTTTTAGCTGCCACATCATATACTGCTGATTTAAGTTAGCTTGTAATCCACTAAGACTCCTAGACCCCTTTCACATATACTGTCATCAAGCTAGGTGTCACCCATCCTATATCTGTGCATTTCATTTTTACTGCCCAAGTGTAGTATTCTACATTACATTTCTCCCTGTTGAAATTCATTTTGTTAGTTTTGGCCCAGGTTCCTAATCTGTCAAAGTGTCATTTTGAATTCTGATCCTTTTCTCTGGGGTATTGGGTACCCCTCCTAATTTGGTGTAATCTACAAACTTGATAAGCATTGCCCTCTATTCCCTCATCCAAGTCATTGATGAAGATGCTGAGTAGCACTGGGCCCAGGACAGAACCCCATGGCACTGCACTAGTCACGTCTCTCCAAGATGAAGAGGAGCCACACTAGTGAGCACTGTTTGCATTCAGTCGGTCAACCAATTACAAATCCACTTAACAGTAACATTGTCTAGCCTACATTTGACTAGCTCGTTTGCAAGGATATCATGGGGGACTTTGTCTAAGGCCTTACTGAAATCAAGATATGCTACATCCACAGCATTCTCTTCATTCCCATCAAATTGGTTCATTTTTAATCCTGTGTATGGTCCCTGTCTTTTTTTTTTTTTTTTTTAATCTCTGTTATGAGAGAATCCTTGTTAACAGCCCATGGCTAGAACAAGTAAATATTTGATAGAAGAACACAGAGCTCATAAATACCTCATCCTTCACCACTGAAAATCTACAAACATCCTCAAGAACAGAAACACATTCAGGAGAGATGCCTGATTTGGTGGCAAGGGATGGAGGAGGAGAGAAATAGACTATTCATAAACTTGGTGTCAAATAACCAAAATGTAGGGATTAAAAAAACAACAACCATGAAAGATCCTATGCAGGATTTGGGGAAATAGCTTCACTGGCACAAAAGTGTCAGGAGGAAGACAGTCCCAAACTGTTAGTTATGGCAAGGGAAACGAATCTCTTTCAGCCTGAGGGTCAGGTTTCCATTTCAGAGAATTTCCAGGAGCTGCTTTCCAGTGATGGGTGGCACCAGAGACAAAAGAATGGGACTACAAATACCATCAGCACATCTTATTTTAAAGCTCTAATGGTCACTACCTTAGTGTTGAGAGAAGCATTTCAAACCTCTGCAACAGGAAAAAATCCATGTACAATCTGGGAAACAACCAAATGATGGTATTGGATGTAGAAGGGCATAGCCATCTGGGGAATGCCACAAGGCAAAATTTGGCTGCATGGCCAGAGGTTCTATAGCCCTGGATTGTGAGGTCCATTGGGGAAGCCATCTGTTACTTTCGGAAGCCAAAAGAGAGTTGCACAGTCCAACATTCAAAAGTTAAGTCTCCAAAGTAGTAATCAGAAACAAGTCCTATAAGGTAGATCACGACAAGGGCAAACACAAACAGGCTCCAAAAAGAAAAAGTTCTTATAGAATAATAGAATTGTAGAGTTGGAAGAGACCACAAGGGCCATCCAGTCCAATCCCCTGCCATGCAGGAAATCACAATCAAAGCATCCCTGACAGATGGCCATCCAGCCTCTGTTTAAAGACCTCCAAGGAAGGAGACCCCACCACGCTCCGAGGGAGTGTGTTCCACTGCCGAACAGCTCTTACTGTCAGAAAGGTCCTCCTAATGTTGAGGTGGAATCTCTGTTCCTGGAGCTTCTTGCATCCATTGCTCCGTGTTCTAGTCTCTGGAGCAGCAGAAAACAAGCTTGCTCCATCCTCAATGTGACACCCCTTCAGATACTTAAACAGGGCTATCATATCACCCCTTAACCATCTTTTTTGTAGGCTAAACATACCCAGCTCCCTAAGTCTTTCCTCATAAGGCATGGTTTCCAGACCTTTCACCATTTTAGTCACCCTCCTCTGGACATGCTCCAATTTGTCCATATCCTTTTTGAATTGTGGTGCCCAGAACTGGACACAGTATTCTAGGTGAGGTCTGACCAAGGCAGAACAGAGTGGCACTATTACTTCCCTTGATCTAGACACTATACTTCTATGTCCTGAAGCTGCTCTCCTTCTCTCTGGCAGGAATCTGGCCTGGAAAGCCTCTGCAAGGAGTTATATAGAGCTAGGCTCCCAGCTCCACCCCCTAGTGACTCACAGGTGTGACTCACTGGAAGGCTCTTGAGGGTAAAAGGGCAAGGTCAGAAGTTCGAGCCCCTCAACAACAAGCAGCCTCTCCCAACAGTTTAACTTGTGGAGAATATTAACGAGAGTAATTCACTCTCGGCCACCATCTTGATTCACAGGCATGGCTGCGTGTGCACTTGGGAAATAATACTTGGGTGAGAGATTGCCAACAAATACCAGGTGCTGTAGGCTATATTTCAGAGGAAGGAACTAGCAAACCACCTCTGAGTATTCCTTGCCTAAGAAAACTGTGAGAAATTCATGGTGTCACAATAAGCTGAAGGCGACTTGAAGACACATACACAGATAAAACAAAGTCAGCCAGGTTTTATTTGGAATAAAATTTTGTGGGCTCTAACCCCACTTCTTCAGATGCACAAAGTGGGCTGCAGCCCAAGAAAATGAATGCCAAATAAAGCAGGTTTGTAATTTGAGATGACACAATACTCCTTGATATTTTTGCTGCAATGTAACGTAACTATCCCTATGTAGCGTAACTATCCCTGTTACACTATAGTCACAAATAATGAATTACTAGGAACATAGGAAGCTGTCTTACACTAAGTCAAACCATTGCTCCATCTAGCTGAGTATAGTCAGTGCCTGAGTTTGAAGCAGGATTTTCCCTAGCCCTATGTGGAGGTCCCTAGTATTCCCTCATGGACTTTGGGCTTGTCTAGAAAAGAAGATATAATGTGGATTGCTGCGCATTAATGCAAATTTGCAGCAGTGTTCATTTGTCTCCATGATCCTTTGGAAAAATCACTGGTATGAGAAGCTATCCATGTTTGAAGTGCACACGCATTCATGCCTGCGAATCAAGATGGTGGCCGAGAGTGAATTACTCTCGTTAATATTCTCCACAAGTTGTCGCCGCTGCACAGTATTTTTTTAACTGTACATCAAAGGTGTGCAAGTGCAACCTTCCACTTTAAAAAGCTGTTTGTTCACCTCAGTGCACCAAAAAAGCGCACAATTGCTAATGCAAAACTCCAAAATGGCGCTTCCAGCCACTTCATGGCTGGCAAGCCCACCCTTCATGCCCATCCGACCAATCAGCTCTCCTCTTCCAACCTCACTGAGAATGCGCAGAAATGCAAATCAGTTGTCCAAACAAGCAGTAATGCACATTTCCAAACATTATTTTTTTAAAAAAACTGCAGTTTTTTGAGTTTTTGCTCCCCTCCTTCTGAATAAGGCAAATCACCATGGGATCTCATGGGAACAAAAGGTATTCTTTGCACATTCTATTAGGATTTTTTTTCACCATCTAGACAACCTCTTTGATCCAAGTACTAACAAGACCCAATGCTTGGGCCTTTTTGAAGGCTCAGCCCTTCCAAAATCAGATGAGAAGTTGAGCATGTTCATGGTGGCATGGTGATATAATTAGTGGCTGAGGTTTAGCTGCATAACATTTTCGAAGTATAATGGCATTACTTTATAATTGTAATTTAAAAGTAAAATACCTTATTTTAAATACAGGGTCAAAATGGGTATAGTGGTTTGAGTGTTGGACTATGATTCTGAATAACAGGGTTCAAATTGCTGCTCAGCCATGGAAACCAACTGGGTGACCTTGGGCAAGTCACACTCTCTCAGCCTCAGAGGAAGGCAAAGTCAGACCGGCTCTTGCCAAGAAAACCCGGTAATCAGTTTGCCTTAGGTTTGCCATAACTCAGAAACAACTTGAAAGCACACAACAATAAACTTTTAGTTACTTTTAACAAACCGGAAAGTGAAACATTACTTTCTTCAGAAAAATGGTACCACTGTCTCCAATTTTCCATGGCTCATTTTTCAATGTCCTGCTGTTTTGACAGATCTAAATTACAGTCACATTCACGGGGGTTAGGTTCCCCAGACCCCCGTGAATGCAAAAAATCCACAAATAACAACTGTCCTCCCCCTCCCCCGCCAAAGCGACCATGTGGCCTCCGGAGGCCCTATAGTCGCTTTCCCCCGCCTTCCCATTCCCTCCCCAGACCTTCATAGGGCTTCCCCGGCCCTCCCCACCCCCTCCCCAGGCCTTCATGGGGCCTCCGGAGCGTCTCCAGAGGCCCCATGATCACCTCCCCAGCACTCCCCGCTCCCTCCCCAGGCCTTCAAAGGGCCTCCAGAGCGTCTCCGGAGGCCCCATGATCGCCTCCCTGGCCCTTCCCAGGCCTTCATGGGGCCTCCGGAGCGTCTACGCAGGCCCCATGATCACCTCCCCGGCCCTCTCCCCTCCCGCCCAAGGCCTTAACAGGGCCTACAGGTTTTGGGGGCCCTCCCAAACCCCGCGAATATTCAAAACCGCGAATGCCAAGTTCGCAAAAGTGGAGGGGCAACTGTATAACCATATACTGCACTTTCGACCCCTGGTCTGCTCTTTCAGCCACTGCTGCTGCTACTGACTTGGTGCTACCTAGTATTCAGTCTTACATTTGAAATCTAAAAAAAGACTGGATTCTGCTTCTCAACCAGTTCCACTTTTGGACAGTGCCCTAGTTCCTAACCTGTCAAATAAACGGGGGGATGCCAGTATGTTTAAAAGATTGTCAGTTTAAGTATACTTTCAAAAACTGAAACAATAACAAATTACATTTTAAAAGTACCGTCCCAAGCAATAGTCCAGATAGGCTAAAAGAAGTACTTCTTCACATAGTGCATATCTACACTATGGAACTCACTAGCTAGCCATCAACTTAGATGGTGTTAAAAGAGGATTGGATTAAACCATGGAGGAGAATGTCTACTACTCATGCTGCCTATGTAGTACTTCCAGGATCAGACCTATAGGCCTCTCTGTGATGTACCAAGAACACATGCTCTCATTTACTGAATAAGAATTCTTTATGGGTAAGGAAACGTGTATCAGGAATGTAGAACAAAGCCGAAACTAAACACAGACTAGCACAACCCCCCACCCCCAGATAAACCCTTACAGCATGAGAATGGCATTTAGGGAGGAGAATAAATGGTCCAGCCAGCACCTGAAGCTGCGACCTTGAGCTGCTGTGGAGAACAGCATTCCCAGGCCAACAAGGCGGGCTGGCGCCCCTCCAAAGACAGGGAGGCCCAAGCAAAGGAAACAGGCCAAAGTCAGCCTCATGTCAGGGTCCTCCATGTATTCCACTCTTAAACCCCAGAATTCAGGGATGAGCCTGACATACCGCCCTCCCAAAGAACAACTCCACCCCCCCTTCAGCCCGGCTTATCAGGAAAGCGAGCATGGAACTTTCGTAGTAAGCGCGGAGCATTTACATGTTCAACATTAACCCACTCAGCATGGCCCAAAGGCAAATGTTTCCATTTCACCAGATACAGCAACCCACCCCCCTGTGCACTCGAGAGTCCAACACATCAGAAATCTCAAAATGTTGATCTTTGTCCACCAGGATAGGATGGGGTGCTGGTTCAGGATCTTGATTATGACGATCCGAAAGGCACGCCGGCTTGAGTAAGAGTGTTCTGTTACATCCCCCCCCCCCGGTCTTCAGTCAAGTTCCTAGTGTTGTTCAAGAGAAATAAATGTTGAACATAATGGGCAGGACATAAATTATGATTTAATATTTTGAAAATGTTTGGTAGCAGAAGATCTTGCCTCCATTCAGTGTGTTGGTCTAAGTTGGCCTCTTCATCTCCAGACCTTAAATTGGATCGATTATCCAATTTAATCTCCTTGACTAATGCCCCAAAGGCAGTTTTCACTGGCATAAGGCAGCCTTGGTTTCACTTCTATTAACTCCCACAAAACAATCTTGGTTCACTGCATTCAATTACCTTTCATCCAGCATACTTTTGGTACCAGTTTTATTCTCCAGCTTGTCTAGCCCTGCAGTTTTTAAATCATACTTTTATGATCCATATGATATTTCACATAAAATTTATTGCCTGTTACTCAGTTCCTTGGTTTTTATTGGCTCTCACCTTCATCCAGTCCAAACCAGAAACATTTAAACATGCATATACACATTTGTGGCTTCTTAAAACATGTCAGTTGTCTGAGATAACATTTCAGAAGAGGAACTGTATTATTTGGATAATAACTAGCTGCAGGACCCATGCAATTATTTCAGTGAACATCCCACCTGCTATTACAACCTTTCTGAAAAGTCTCCCACTATATTACAGACTAATCACAGCATTCTTTGGGTATGTAAAAACTGCCCTTCAAAAGTTATCAGATCAAGGAAGAATGAATGAATTATAGAATCATAGAGCTGGAAGAGACCACAAGTTCCATCTAATCCAACCCCCTGCCATGCAGGAACACACAATCAAAGCATTCCCGACAGATGGCCATCCAGCCTCTGTTTAAAAACCTCCAAAGAAGAAGCCGCCACCACACTCTGAGGCAGTGCATTCCACTGCCAAACAGCTCTTACCATCAGAAAGTTCTTCCTAATGTTTAGGTGGAATGTCTTTTCCTGTAGTTTGAACCCATTGCTCCGTGTCCTAGTCTCTAGAGCAGCAAAATACAAGCTTGTTCCATCCTCAATGTGACATCCCTTCAAATATTTAAACATGGCTATCATGTCCCCTCTTAACCTTCTCTTCCCCAGGCTAAACATACCCAGCTCCCTAAGCCGCTCCTCATAGGGCATGGCTTCCAGACCTCCCACTATTTTGGTCACCCTCCTCTGGACACATTCCAACTTGTCCATATCCTTCTTAAACTGTGGTGCCCAGAACTGGACACCTTCTTCCAAATGAGGTCTAACCAAAGCAGAAAAGTGTGGCACCACTACCTCCCCCAATCTAGACACCATAGTACTTACTTATGCAGCTCAGAATTGCACGTTGGTAGCATTTACTCACCATTTGATAATAGATACTGTTGGATTAGAAGTAGATTCTGGGGGTGTTAGCCCCTTTTCCGGGAAAGATGAAAACTGGTTCAGTTAAGACCCCGCCTCCTTTAGTAGAGTTCACGAGTGGAAGCACTGAATCTCTTGGGTCTCTCTGAGGCTAGTTTTAGCAAAATAAAGCAAACAGGCAGTATGCAGGTTGCATAGCTAAAAACATTGCTAGTTACATTTAAAGGTACATTCAGACATATATACATGCAGTGCCTAAGTCCTGGCTAACTACAGGAAAGTAGTTAGTAGGAAAGTAGCCCGCACTCCCCATCTTGAGGGAGGAGGAAGGGGGGGGGAGTCTTTTATGTGCTTCCAAACACACCTGCAAGGTCCTCTGGTCAGATGGCTTGATTGCTTAGATGCATCCCCACAATGGGTGACTGAGCAAATGGGGAAGATTCTAGACACAGTATGTACAGTGGGTTCTTGGTATCTGCAGGCTTGGGATCTGCAGATTTAACCAACCGCGGACTAAAAATGCAGAAATAGTAAAACCAACCAACCCCCCAAAACTTGAGATCTAGTGCAACCAGGCCAAGAAGCAGCCCGAGGGCACCAGGCGTGCATTCTTAGGCCTTGCGAAGCAGGCTGACTTGTGCACGTAGAAGCCACTGACTCGATGCTGGCATGCGAGGCAGAAGTGGGTGGCTTGCGTGCTCCCTGGAGGTGGAGGATCATGAAGAATGCTTGCCTTGCAGTGCACTTGCTGCCGCCACCACCACCCCTCCTGAAGCTTGAGGCTGTTGTGTGCAGGAGGTTTTTGGACAGAGCACAAGGGCAACAGAATAGCCCTCTGTGCCCTGTCCAAAAAGGGACATGTGTACATGGAAGTGAATAACTCGATGCTGGCACATGAGGTGGAAGTGGGGAGGCCTGTGTGCTCCCCAGAGGTGGGGGATCACAAAGAATGCTTGCCTTGTGGTGCACCTGCCACCGCTGCCAACCCTCCCCCCCCAAGCTTGAGTTGTGAAATGGCAGAGGCATGGATTTGTGCCAAGCACTACTCTTGAATTCCTGCCATTTCACAGATCCATGTGTTTCTCTGAAGACTCACATTTGCATCTCTCTCCCCCGGTGTACACAACAGTCTGAAGATTTACCATAGAGGAACCCTTGAAATAATTTTCAAGTCTCAAGGAACCTCTGCATATAAAAAAGCATTACCTGCAGCTCCCCAAAAAGTTTATTCCCCCAGTGATGACTTCTCATGGAACTTCTAACAACATCACATAGAACCTTAGCGTTCCAGGGAACCCTGGTTGAGAAACCCTGGTATAGGGTGATGCTGTGTTTTTCTGTTGTTTTTTTAATAGACTCACATGTAGATATATTGTCCCCACGCTACCAACTTGCTAGACCAATTTAATGGCTGCAAATAGATTAAAACTGCGTCCTTATAAAATGTTTAAAAGTCACCCTGACCTTGTAAATCCTGTAGTTGTTTTCATCCCTCCTTTCCCTAAGTGCAAACCTGAAGCAATGGCAACAGTAGTTTCTGTGTGTGGAATAACTCTAATTAGTAGCCAGAAGCGATAAGATGTGTGTGTGATCACTACTGATAGTGAATTTGATTTAAGCTGCATTATGGCACAATACTATGTTTTTGTTTTTGTTTTAAATACAGACATTTAGCGGTCTTATCTCCCTGTGTTATGCAGCTGACATTAAGTAAAATATCTAAATGTCACAAGGATCCCACCAGCAGCAGTAGCAGTAGTATATTATGCACTTTAGGAAGGCAAATCACATTTTGGAGATTATTGCCAGTTGGAGGTTCACATCTAAGGTACTGAATGTTGGAGTTCAGTATATTGTAACAAGCAGCTTGAGATAAGTTTATTAAAAGCCCATGTCAGCTTAAATGACAAAAAAAGCCTTGTCGACTATACAGGGTTCCATGCAAAGCCAAGATGATTTGGGCACAGCACTAATTTTGCCAGCACTGAAGGGTATAAGTAGGTATGGGTTGTCTCATATTAATAATTGACCATTTGAATTCCATACAGTTGCATACAAGGAAACGTTGGTGATGGTCTTAGTGAATTCCTAAAAATAGTATTCTTGTCAATGTCAGAAAAAAGAGAGAGATTTGTTTTTTGGGGGGACACAGCTGGAAAAGAGTTAGAGGGGAGGGAGAAACAGCTAGAAAAGAGCTGAGAACGCTCTTAATAATGATGAAAGGACTTAATATTTGTTATTTTGTACTATGATAGATATCTAGTTTACTAACTAACTAAACATAACTGACCCTTTATTGACTTTCTCTAGAATATATATTTTATAAGTTTTGAGCTTGATTATTAGCAAGTATATGTTATAGAAAGGAAGATGCTGAATTATTGTGATAGATGAGATTGGTATACCTTGTTAATATAGTTCACCGCAAGGACCACCGCAAGGAACAGCAGCTGCGAAGCCTCGGCGGAGGCATGTGGTGGTGGTGGGGACTCCTTGCTGCGGGGTACAGAAGCAGTGGTTTGTGGGCCTGACAAGATGACTCAGGAGGTGTGTTGTCTCCCTGTGGCAAAGATCTGTGATGTGACCGAGAGGCTGACAAGACTTGTCAAGCCTACGGATCATTACCCCTTCCTTTTGGTCCATGTGGGAACCAATGATACTGCAAGGCACAGCTTTCCCAAGATCAGAAGAGATTATGAGGCCCTGGGGAGGAAGCTGAAAGAAATGGACGCACAGGTTGTCATCTCCTCTCTTCTCCCAGTTGAAGGGCATGGTCCAGGAAGGGAGAGGAAAATAGCCGACGTAAACAACTGGCTCCGTAGATTGTGTCGCCGAGAACAATTTGGATTCTTGGATCATGGACTGCGCTTCCATGAGGGGGGACTTCTGGCAAAAGATGGGGTGCATCTTACAACAGTTGGAAGAAACATTTTTGCCAACAGTCTCAAGAATTTGATCAGGAGGGCCTCATAATTGAGTCAAATGGGGGAGGGAGACAGTATTCTGGAAGGCAAAAGGGCTGGAGAAAACAGTCAAACTGTCATAGAGGGAACAAGGCAAACAGCGCAAGGACCCAACAGTGGGAGGCAAAAAAACTTGCACAGGGAGCAAGTAAAGGGAACACATGGTCTTAGATATCTCTACACTAATGCACAGAGCATGGGAAATAAGCAAGATGAACTTGAACTCCTAGCACTACAAAGCAAGTATGATATAATAGGCATTACTGAAACCTGGTGGGATGAGTCACATGATTGGAATGTAGGAATAGAGGGGTATAACCTTTATAGGAGAAACAGGCCAAACAGGAAAGGAGGAGGAATAGCATTATATGTCAGGGATATTTACACCAGTGAAGAGATCCATGACATCAGTACTGGAAGCCAGGTGGAGGGCATCTGGATAATAATTAAAGGGGAGGGAAACAACGGGGATGTTATTGTGGGACTCTACTACAGAGCCCCAAATCAGACAGAGGAACTGGATGATGCCTTTCTAGAACAGATGAACACACATGCAGAAAGGAGAGATGTAGTAGTGATGGGTGACTTCAACTATCCTAATATTTGCTGGCAATCTAACTCATCCAAAACTACAAGGTCTAGCAAATTCCTTACATGCCTGGAAGACAATTTCATGGTCCAAAAGGTGGAAGAGGCAACAAGGGGGTCAGCTATTTTAGATCTGATCCTAACCAACAGAGATGACCTGGTTAATGGGGTGCAAGTGGTGGGATCCTTAGGTGAGAGTGATCATGTTCTCCTGGAGTTTGTTATACAATGGAAAGGAGAAGCCAGGCATAGTCAGACATGCATTCTTGACTTTAGGAGAGCTGATTTCAATAAACTCAGGGAAATACTGGGGGTGATCCCATACTTAGGAATACTAAAAGAGAAGAGACCTCAAGACGGATGGGACTTTCTCAAAAGGAAGATACTGAAGGCACAATTTCAAACAGTACCATTGAGGAAGAAAAATGGGAGGTGTCTCAAGAAACCAGGATGGATGACTAAAGAACTTTCAAAGGAACTAATTTTTAAACGGAACATGTATAGGAAATGGAAAAAGGGGGAAATCACCAAAGAAGAATTCAAACAGATAGCGAACACGTGTAGGAGTAAAGTCAGAAAAGCTAAAGCGCAGAATGAGCTCAGGCTAGCTAAGGAGGTTAAGAACAATAAAAAGGGTTTTTTTGGGTATGTCCGCAGCAAAAGGAGGAAGAAGGAAATGATAGGGCCACTACATGGAGAAGATGGCAAAATGCTAACAGGGGACAGAGAAAAGGCAGAATTACTCAACACCTTCTTTGCCTCAGTGTTTTCAGAAAAGGAAAAGGAGGACCAACCTGAGGAGAATGGAACAGAGGACACAATAGGGGAAACACAGCACAGAATAAGCAAAGAGGTAGTACAGGAATACCTTCTTAAACTAAATGAATTTAAATCTCCAGGACCAGATGAACTACATCCAAGAGTATTAAAAGAGCTGGCAGATGTGATCTCAGAGACATTGGCAATAATCTTTGAGAACTCTTGGAGAACAGGAGAAGTCCCAGCAGACCGGAGGAGGGCAAACGTTGTCCCCATCTTCAAAAAGGGGAAAAAAGAGGATCCCAACAATTATCGTCCAGTTAGTCTGACATCAATACCAGGGAAGATTCTAGAGCAGATCATTAAACAGAGAGTCTGTGAACATTTAGAAGGCAATGCCATAATCACAAAAAGTCAACATGGGTTTCAGAGTAACAAGTCATGCCAGACTAATCTGATCTCTTTTTTTGATAAAATGACCAGCTTGGTAGATGAAGGGAACGCTGTGGACATCGCATACCTTGATTTCAGTAAGGCCTTTGACAAGGTTCCCCATGACATTCTTGCAAACAAGCTTGTAAAATGTGGGCTAGACAAGTTAACTGTTCAATGGATTTGTAATTGGTTGACCGGCTGAACCCAAAGGGTGCTCAGCAGTGGCTCCTCTTCATCTTGGAAAGATGTGACCAGTGGGGTGCCGCAGGGTTCCGTCCTGGGCGCAGTGCTATTCAACATCTTTATCAGTGACTTGGATGAGGGAACTAGGGGCATACTTATCAAATTTGCAGCTGACACCAAATTAGGAGGAGTAGCTAATACCCTAGAGGACAGGATCAAATTTCAGAATGACCTGGATAGGCTGGAGAGCTGGGCCAAAGCTAACAAAATGAAATTCAATACGGAGAAATGTAAAGTACTGCATTTAGGGCGGAAAAATGAAATGCATAGATATAGGATGGGAGAGACCTGTCTGAATGAGACTACGTGCGAAAGGGATCTAGGAGTCTTAGTAGACCACAAGTACAACATGAGTCAACAATGTGATGCGGCAGCTAAAAAGGCCAATGCAATTTTGGGCTGCATCAATAGAAGTATAGTGTCTAGATCAAGGGAAGTAATAGTGCCACTCTATTCTGCCTTGGTCAGACCTCAGTTAGAATACTGTGTCCAGTTCTGGGCACCACAATTCAAAAAGGATATTGACAAGTTGGAGCGTGTCCAGAGAAGGGCGACTAAAATGGTGAAAGGTCTGGAAACGATGCCTTATGAGGAGAGACTTAGGGAGCTGGGTATGTTTAGCCTGGAAAAAAGACGGTTAAGAGGCGATATGATAGCCCTGTTTAAGTATTTGAAGGGATGTCACGCTGAGGATGGAGCAGGCTTGTTTTCTGCTGCTCCAGAGACTGGAACACGGAGCAATGGGTGCAAGCTCCAGGAACAGAGATTCCACCTCACCATTAGGAGGAACTTTTTGACAGTAAGAGCTGTTCGGCAGTGGAACACACTCCCTCGGAGCGTGGTGGGGTCTCCTTCCTTGGAGGTCTTTAAACAGAGGCTGGATGGCCATCTGTCGGGGATGCTTTGATCGTGATTTCCTGCATGGCAGGGGGTTGGACTGGATGGCCCTCGTGGTCTCTTCCAACTCTGCAATTCTATGATTCTATGATTCTATGATTCAATAACAGCTGAAGAGAAGATTGAAGTCACTTATAGTTTTTTCTCTTTTATTTTTTCTTCTTTCTATCTATATTCTTTTTTAATTCTATCTTCTCATTTTAAATTTTTAAAAAATGTTTGCTGTTTTGTCTCAATATAGGGAACTTTTATTATATATTAAAATCTTAATAAAGTTATAAACTCGACATGTGGATATGTGTGGGTGCATGTTTAAAAAAACAACTCTGCCCCCAGCTACAAATTCTAAGGAATACCCCACTGGAATCATGATTACTGGATTTACTACCTCACATGTTTAAAAGTCATGACATTGCTCTCCTTGTGATGCAAACAGGAAAGGAAAGGAAGGAGCAACAGACACAAAATCTGGGTACAATAGGAAAGATTGCTCTATAAAAATAGCCTCATTACTCATTCATTGTAAAGGGGGGAAATCAATTAAGGAGTTAGCCAAATCATACCAGAATGAAGGTGGCAATAAATAAAAAAAGGTTTTCCAATCTTAATTGGTAATAATTAGGTTTTTGTTCACAAGTAAGTAGGGTGTAAGAAATATTAGCATCATCATTCTTTTCAGCAGAAAGGTTGTGCTATTTAGAGTTTTCCCTCTCTTAATCTTTCTCTCTCTTTAAATAAAGCGTGTTTCTCCAAATCAAAGGGATGATTCTGAGATGTTCTTGCACTCAGTTACCATTTTTATTAGGTCTTTAAAGGGCTGTTCAGTGCAACACATTAATCAATGGGGAGCTGGCTGAGGTTGGACTAAGCCAACAGACTAGGAGGGCAGTTATACGGCAGAATAAAGTGCGTGAAATTCTGGATTGCTGTCCTTTCTTACCAGCGCTGCATAGTTCACATGATTTGTTCCTAAATTGGAAGATCCGGTGAGCTTTCGGCCTTTCTTGTTCACACAAACAAAGGTGGGGGGCATGGCCTCCAGATCACTGTCATTAAAGCCAGGCAGGAGGCAGGGAGGAAGCAAGGAGCGGGGCAGTGCAAGGGGAAAAGAGAGTAGCTTCGTCTGAGCCAGAGAAAACCAGATAAATCAACCAACAAAGGAGGGAGACCACAGGGTGGGGAGAGGAATAATGACAAAGGAGGGAAGGAAAGCCTTCTCTGCATCCCTGCCAGCTGAGCAGACTGGTTCTCTTTCTCTCCCTCTCTCTGTCTCTCTCGCGCACGCACACACACACACACACACACACGAACATGATTGCAGCAGGGCAAGCTAGCGATCAGCCGGTAGAGCAGATCACTCTCTTTCTCTTTCTCATACACACACACACACAGAGAGAGAGAGAGAGAAAGAGAGAGAGATGAACAGTAATTATGCTAGAAAGCAAGGTGGCTGGCTGGATCTTTTTCTTTGAGACTCATCTGTTGCAAGTCCACCCACTCCTTGGTCACTCAAACCAATCAAGGCTCAGCTCTGCTCAGGCTGTTTCGGAAAGACCTAATCACAGAATCACAGAATTGTAGAGTTGGAATTGACCACGAGGGCCATCCAGTCCAACCCCCTGCCACGCAGGAAATCACTATCTAAGCATCCCTGACAGATTGCCATCCAGCCTCTGTTTAAAGACCGCCAAGGAAGGAGACCCCACAACGCTCTGAGGGAGTGTGTTCCACTGCCAAACAGCTCTTACTGTCAAAAAGTTCCTCCTCATGTTGAGGTGGAATCTCTGTTCCTGGAGCTTGCATCCACTGCTCCGTGTTCCAGTCTCTGGAGCAGCAGAAAACAAGCCTCCTCCATCCTCAGCGTGACATCCCTTCAAATACTTAAACAGGGCTATCATATCGCCCCTTAACCGTCTTTTTTCGAGGCTAAACATACCCAGCTCCCTAAGTCTCTCCTCATAAGGCATAGTTTTCAGACCTTTCAACATTTTAGTCGCCCTCCTCTAGACACGCTCCAATTTGTCAATATCCTTTTTGAATTGTGGTGCCCAGAACTGGACACAGTATTCTAGGTGAGGCCTGACCAAGGCGGAATAGAGCGGCACTATTACTTCCCTTGATCTGGACACTATACTTCTATTGATGCAGCCCAAAATCGCATTGGCCTTTTTAGCTGCCGCATCACACTGTTGACTCATGTTCAACTTGTGGTCTACCAGGACTCCTAGATCCCTTTCGCACGTAGTCTCATTCAGACAGGTCTCCCCCATCCTATATCTATGCATTTCATTTTTCCGCTCTAAGTGCAGTACCTTACATTTCTCCATATTGAATTTCATTTTGTTAGCTTTGGCCCAGCTCTCCAGTCTATCCAGGTCATTTTCAATTTTGATCCTGTAATCTGATCTCTTTTTTTTTTTTTTTTTGATAAAGTTACCAGCTTGGTAGATGAAGGGAATGCGGTGGACATCGCATACCTTGATTTCAGTAAGGCGTTTGACAAGGTTCCCCATGACATTCTTGCAAACAAGCTTGTAAAATGTGGGCTAGACAAGTTAACAGTTCAATGGATTTGTAATTGGTTGACCGTCCGAACCCAAAGGGTGCTCAGCAGTTGCTCCTCTTCGTCATGGAAAGATGTGACCAGTGGGGTGCCACAGGGTTCTGTCCTGGGCCCAGTGCTATTCAACATCTTTATCAATGACTTGGATGAGGGAATTAGGGGCATACTTATCAAATTTGCAGATGACACCAAATTAGGAGGAGTAGCTAATACCGTATAGGACAGGATCAAAATTCAGAATGACCTGGATAGACTGGAGAGCTGGGCCAAAGCTAACAAAATGAAATTCAATACGGAGAAATGTAAAGTACTGCATTTAGGGCGGAAAAATGAAATGCATAAATATAGGATGGGAGAGACCTGGCTGAATGAGACCACGTGCAAAAGGGATCTAGGAGTCCTAGTAGACCACAAGTTGAACATGAGCCAACAGTGCAATGTGGCAGCTAAAAAGGCCAATGCGATTTTGGGCTGTATCAATAGAAGTACAGTGTCTAGATCAAGGGAAGTAATAGTGCCACTCTATTTTGCCTTGGTCAGACCTCACTTAGAATACTGTGTCCAGTTCTGGGCACCACAATTCAAAAAGGATATTGACAAATTGGAGCGTGTCCAGAGACGGGCAACTAAAATGGTGAAAGGTCTGGAAATGATGCCTTATGAGGAGAGACTTAGGGAACTGGGTATGTTTAGCCTGGAAAAAAGACGGTTAAGAGGCGATATGATAGCCCTGTTTAAGTATTTGAAGGGATGTTACGCTGGGGATGGAGCAGGCTTGTTTTCTGCTGCTCCAGAGACTGGAACACGGAGCAATGGGTGCAAGCTCCAGGAATAGAGTTTCCACCTCAACATTAGGGGGAACTTTTTGACAGTAAGAGCTGTTTGGCAGTGGAACACACTCCCTCGGAGTGTGGTGGGGTCTCCTTCCTTGGAGGTCTTTAAACAGAGGCTGGATGGCCATCTGTCGGGGATGCTTTGAACGTGATTTCCTGCATGGCAGGGGGTTGGACTGGATGGCCCTCGTGGTCTCTTCCAACTCTGCAATTCTATGATTCTATAATTCTTATGATTCTAGGGTACTAGCTATTCCTCCTAACTTGGTGTCATCTGCAAATTTGATAAGTATGCCCCTAATTCCCTCATCCAAGTCATTGATAAAGATGTTGAATAGCACTGGGCCCAGGACAGCACCCTGTGGCACCCCACTGGTCACCTCTTTCCAAGAGGAAGAGGAGCCACTGCTGAGCACCCTTTGGGTTCGGCCGGTCAACCAATTACAAATCCATTTAACAGTTAACTTGTCTAGCCCACATTTTACAAGCTTGTTTGCAAGAATGTCATGTCCTCAGTCCTCTCCATTGACGCCCCCTTGCCATGGGAGAGAGGCTTGCGTACCCTAATGATGTTTTGAGTTACGCTGGCGGTGACATAATAGCTACTGGTAGGGTCTCCCATGCCAGACAGGTCAAAACCAAAGGGTCTGACAAAGACCATCAAAGGGCAGGATGGGCTCTCTAGCCTTATGGCAACCATACTAGGAGAAGGAAAACTCTAATCCGAAACCTGGGCAGATGGTTCTCGTCCAACCCTGTAAGGTCAACCATCTAAGAGAAGGAAACTCTAATCAAACCTACGACCCGACAACCTCATTGCTACCGTCCATGCTTGCAAGGCCACAGCAGATGAACCTTTGGTTTAAAGGGTGAGGCCAGTTCTATGCACGCTGTGCTCCACCAGAAAAATCCATTGCACAGGCTCAAAGGACAAATCCAATTCCAAAAAAGCCCTGTAGCGATAGGAAAGGGACAAAACGGCAGGTGTAAAGATGCACTGGAAACTGCAGACCCAACAGGAGATGACAGTCTTGTTTGGCAGCATCCTGAATGACCAAGCAGCCTTTTTTAAGGAGATATGGAGAGGGGCCTAGAAAAGGTGGCCTAATGAAAGCTCATCCCCATCTCTACCTGGTTGGCTAGCCGTGGCCAACAGGCATCTTCTGATGCGATCAAACAAAGGCAAAGAAACAAAGGCACACACCGGCCTTCAAAGGTGTAAATAAACTGATGCTTGTGTGCTGGAACATCAGAACCATGCAAGACTCTGCAGATAGTGGATGGCCTGAGCGTCGTTCTGCTCTAATAGCCCACTGCTGTAAGCAAAATGGTAGTTCACACAATCCAAAGTGCACTAACTTGCGCTACTTTTCAAAACAGATGGGGAAAATAGCAAAAGCTGATACTAAAGCCCCGGACCCTGCTGAGAAAGGCCGGGGAAAGCAGCGTGAGGGGACTCCAGGCCTTAGAAGCCCCGGAGCCTGCCAGGGAAGGCAGCGTGTGGGTGGGGAGGAGGCCGTGCTGCCTCCCCCCAGCCTTTCTCAGCAGGCTCCGGGGCTCCAAAGCCCCGGAGCCCGCTGAGAAAGGCCGGGGAAGGCAGCGTGTGGGCGGGGAGGAGGCTGCGCTGCCTCTCCCTGGCCTTTCTCAGCGGGCTCCGGGGCTTTGGAGCCCCGGACCCCACTGAGAAAGGCCAGGGAAGGCAGCGTGTGGGCGGGGAGGGAAGGTGCCTTGCCTCTCCCCGGCCTTCCTGAGGGGACTCCAGGTCTTAGAGGCCTCGTAGTCCCCTCAGGAAGGCTGGGGAAGGCGGAGGGAGGGAGGGAGGGAGAGGGGCTGCCTGCCCCACCCCCCTACCTTCCTCAGCGGACTCCGAGACTTTGAAGCCCCAGAGCTGCCTCCGGAAGGCCGAAGAAGGCGCAGGCAGGAGGTTGCCCTGCCTCTCGCCAGCCTTCCCCAAGTGGCTGGGGCTAAACCGCGAATAATCAAAACTGCAAGTGTGAAAGCCGCGAATGTGAAGGGGCAACTGTATACAGCGCTGATGAAAGTGTTCGAGGAGTCGTAAGTGTTGATGATAGGTGACAATATTCTTATGCTGCCGCCACACTGCACAAACAATGCAGTTTGACACCGCTTTAACTGCCATGGGTCAATGCTATGGAATTCTGGGATTTGTAGTTTTGCAAGGTATTTAGTGTTCTCTGTCAGAGAGGTCTGGTGGCACAGCAAACTACAAATCCCAGGATTCCATAGGATGGAGCCATGATAATTAAAGTGGTGTCAAGCAGCATTATTTCTGCTGTGTATCAGCAGCCAGTGTCTACCTTAAAGACTAACAAGTTTTGACATAAGCTTTTGTGGACTGCAGCCCACACTATCAGATGCTTGGAGAATTGCCTCAATTGGCAGGTATTTATACATATGTTTGGAGTGAGAGGATGACTGAGGTGAGAGGAGGGAATGGAAATAGGAAAAGTACAAACATTTATCATTACCTTAATTGGCACTACCAATCTGTAATTGGGTGGGAACACAGATATCCTGGCATACATAGTTGAGCTGCTTATCCTGTACATTTTGAAGAAAAGTCAAATAGGTGAAAGAGAGTTCAAATAGGTTGTTCTGTACTTATAATAAAATACTTATTCTGAATCTCAGAAGGAAATCAGAGTGTGCTTCCGCCTTTCAATTACTACTATTTATCCCTACTTTCTTCTGCATCTTGCCCTGTGAATCAGATGGCAGTCACACACACACTGCACAAGTTTTCTGTAACATTTTCATAGATGCTACCTTTTTGCCATTAGTGAAAAATTGATAGGAAAGTAAATGTATAAATAAATTGCAAAGGTAGTGAGATTCCACCTCAACATTAGGAGATTCCACAATGTTGAGATTCCACCTCAACATGAGGAGGAACTTTTTGACAGTAAGAGCTGTTCGGCAGTGGAACACACTCCCTCGGAGTGTGGTGGGGTCTCCTTCCTTGGAGGTCTTTAAACAGAGGCTGGATGGCCATCTGTCGGGGATGCTTTGATCGTGATTTCCTGCATGGCAGGGGGCTGGACTGGATGGCCCTCGTCTCTTCCAACTCTGCAATTCTATGATTTGATGAGAACACCACTATGTGTGTCAGCACATGGCAAAATGTTAATATTGTTTTTGTTCTTTTATTTCTACAATACTGGGAATAGATATGTCCGCTTCGTACAGTTCCCTCTCTATGTTAATCCCCACAGCAATCCTGTAAGGTAGGTTTGTTGAGAGGTAGTGGTGGCCCATATCACATGATTAATTCTAGGACTGAGAAGAGATTTGAACTTGGGTTTCCCAGTTTCAAATAGAACACTTAAGACATTGTTCTATAATGGTTCTTTCAGATTGGTTTTAACTATAGAAAGGCTATGTGGTTTGAAACATAGTGGGAAAAATAGAATAATTGATATGCCCAATTTGCATCATTAGACTAATTTGCATAAGACAGATTGACCCCCCCCCATGTCTACAGATTCAGTTTCAATAGTTTCACTTATCTACTTCTGAAAATATATGTTCTCTAGGCGTTTCTAGGTCCTCCAATGTGATTATATGGTCAATTTCTGGCATTCTTCTCATTTGAAAATAATAGGGTTCCCTATTATCCATGTTTTCAGGGATCAACAGTGGGGTCTTGGAACGTATCATCCACAGATATGTACGCAGACAGGTCAGCCTGTATGTAAATTAGATACTCAGATTTGAGAGAAAGAAATATGACAACCCTAATCTTAGGCAGCAAAATACAGTATATGTGGTTAGCCCACTTCCTAGCCTAACCTATGTAACCTTTGCTGGCCAAGACAGTTGCTGTAATTCTTTGGCTATGATTCGATGCGTTCCCCAGTAGGCCAAGATATTGAGTTTTAGCAATGTAGTTCCTCTAGCATAATATGGTGAGTGCTTCCCTGCTGCCCTTAGGACAAAGCCAGACTCCCTGACACTTTTTGCCTTTGGTATGGGTAAAGCAGCCCCTCCAGGATTTTGAACCTGTGCAAACAATTATCGTCCAGTTAGTCTGACATCAATACCAGGGAAGATTCTAGAGCAGATCATTAAACAGAGAGTCTGTGAACATTTAGAAGGCAATGCCATAATCACAAAAAGTCAACATGGGTTTCAGAGTAACAAGTCATGCCAGACTAATCTGATCTCTTTTTTTGATAAAATGACCAGCTTGGTAGAAGAAGGGAACACTGTGGACATCGCATACCTTGATTTCAGTAAGGCCTTTGACAAGGTTCCCCATGACATTCTTGCAAACAAGCTTGTAAAATGTGGGCTAGACAAGTTAACAGTTCAATGGATTTGTAATTGGTTGACCGGCCGAACCCAAAGGGTGCTCAGCAATGGCCCCTCTTCATCTTGGAAAGATGTGACCAGTGGGGTGCCACACGGTTCTGTCCTGGGCCAAGTGCTATTCAACATCTTTATCAATGAATTGGATGACAGAATTAGGGGCATACTTATCAAATTTGCAGATGACACCAAATTAGGAGGAGTAGCTAATACCCTGGAGGACAGGATCAAAATTCAAGATGACCTGGATAAACTGGAGAGCTGGGCCAAAGCTAACAAAATGAAATTCAATACGGAGAAATGTAAGGTACTGCACTTAGGGCGAAAAAATGAAATGCATAGATATAGGATGGGGGAGACCTGGCTGAATGAGACTATGTGCGAAAGGGATCTAGGAGTCCTAGTAGACCACAAGTTGAACATGAGTCAACAGTGTGATGCGGCAGTTAAAAAGGCCAATGCAATTTTGGGCTGCATCAATAGAAGTATAGTGTCCAGATCAAGGGAAGTAATAGTGCCGCTCTATTCTTCCTTGGTCAGACCTCACCTAGAATACTGTGTCCAGTTCTGGGCACCACAATTCAAAAAGGATATTGACAAATTGGAGCGTGTCCAGAGGAGGGCGACTAAAATGGTGAAAGGTCTGGAAACCATGCCTTATGAAGAGAGACTTAGGGAGCTGGGTATGTTTAGCCTGGAAAAAAGACGGTTAAGAGGCGATATGATAGCCCTGTATTTGAAGAGGTGTCACGTTGAGGATGGAGCAAGCTTGTTTTTCTGCTGCTCCAGAGATTGGAACACGGAGCAATGGATGCAAGCTCCAGGAACAGAGATTCCACCTCAACATTAGGAGGAACTTTTTGACAGTAAGAGCTGTTCGGCAGTGGAACGCACTCCCTCGGAGCGTTTTGGGGGGTCTCCTTCCTTGGAGGTCTTTAAACAGAGGCTGGATTGCCATCTGTCGGGGATGCTTTGATCAAGATTTCCTGCGTGGCAGGGGGTTGGACTGGATGGCCCTCGTGGTCTCTTCCAACTCTGCAATTCTATGATTCTATGATTCTATAAACCAATTGCTTGGTCTCTCATTCTGTTTTGTTTTGTTTTTCTCCCTCTCTTCTCTGGATTACAAAGAGTATCATGTATTACTGGCTAAAATTAGGAATCAGATTTCTGACATTTTCAACCCCTCTGGTGTGAGGTTGAGATTGGCTCCATAGTAAGGCACCTGTTGTGACAAGAATTGGAGAGGATTAAGTGAAAGGCTGGGAGTTGGTACTAAGTTACAGCAGTGAGTTTCTTGTACGCTTGCTGCATCGTTCTCTTGATTTCTAGTGTTGTGAATATATGTTTTTCCTTTGATTAGGTCAGCGTGGCCCATGCCTTAAAAAGTTCTTTATTTGGACTACAACAACCAGAATCTCTTAGTAAGCATGGTATTGGCTGGCTTGGGGTTTATTTTCTTTAAAAAAACTTTTTATTTTTATTAAAAGTGTTTAAATAGACATAAAACATTTTACAAATAACAACAATAAATTTCTTTAATGCTGTATGCCGTTTTCAGTCACTACTGAACAAATCAGCCAATGAAAAAGGATTGCCCCTTTAGTCTGTACCCTTTGGAGATGGATGTTAATATGTGTGGAATATGTAGATATTATTTTATTTCTATACTCCTGTAGATCACATAAAAGAATGTAGCTAGTATCAGCATTAACTAACTAGAGGATATTACAAGATTATAGATTATAGACCTTTCAGGGATGTGGAGGTTAAAGGAGAGCACAAATTTCTGTGTGTGTGTGTGAGGGGGGGGGAGGGAGAGAGAGAGAGAGAGAGAGGGAGAGAGAGATCAAATATATTCATTATTTATCTGTCCTGGTTTTGTGAAACAAAGAACAGTTTAAAGCCTGTTGTGACTGAAATAATGCACTTTGTTGGTAATTGTACGCAATTCCATCCTTTCGTAGTTCGGTAAATTGAGTATCCAGCTTGTGGTTGCATTTAGCTAACACACATTGGAAACTATTTAATGCAGTGTAGATGTGTAAATGGCTATTGCTTAAAACAATTTGTTAGCCGCTCTGACAGCCTTGTGGCTGAAGAGCGGGGTATAAATAACTAAATAAAAAAATAAATTGGAACACAAATTTAGGAAACAGAGCAGAACCAAACATTATAGGAGAATTTGGCCTAGGATCAAGAAATGAAGCAGAAGAGTGACTAACTTAATTTTGTGACGCCAACAGTTCATTGCAAACACATACTTCAGGCAACCCAAGAAGTGACTGTATACATGGACATCACATGATGGCCAATACAGAAATCAAACAGAGTACAGCATTGGAAGAACAAGATGGAGAAGCTCCATTCTCTCTGCAAAAACATGATAAGTAGCAGATCACAGCACAGGCATGAACTACTATTATCAAAAATTAGAGTAAAGCTAAAGATGAACACTAAATGAACCATCATGCCAAAATGCAACCTGAAGAACATCCCCATAGAATATCAAGATAATGTAAAAAATAGATTTGCACTATTAAGCCTAATTGATCAAGAGCCAGAAGAACTCTGGACTGAAACCAAGGACATTGTGAGGGAGGAATGCAAAAGGACACTATCTGAAGCCAGAAAGAAAGAGAAGCCTCAATGTATGGAAGGGGAATGAGGAATGTAAACGTAGGTTGGATAATGGAACACACCAAAGAATTTCAGAAGAAAATAAACCTGTGCTTTATTGATTATAGCAAAGCTTTTGATTATGTAGATCATGGAAAACTGTGGATCATTCTTCATGAAATGGGTGTACCACAATGTTTGATTATCATAAGGTATAACCTGTACTCAGGACAAGAGTCCAGTTAGGACAGAACATGGAGAAACAGAGTTCATAGCTGTTGCGAGGATAGCTAAGCTTGAGAGAGATTGACTGGTCTCACAATCTTGTAAGGGCAAAATGGGGAGGAGGAAAGCACCTATGTTGCACACAACAGTAAGTAATAAAGGTAATGCTTGATTATAAGTTCACTTCCTTGTCCAGCATTAGTATCTTAGTTGCACACCTTCAGGGGCCCCTCCTTTTTGGTGACATTTTAGCCAAGCCCTCATATTCTGAGCTAATGTATGTTACGCTGGTTTTTAAAGTCTGAAAATGATTTTTAAACAAGGAGCTATTTGTTGTACAATTTGACATGTTACAAAAACAACCCACTCTCCTCTACCCTGTATTCCTCATCCCCTCTCTTTCATACTTATTGTATTGGTTCTAATAAATGTTTACTTTTCAATAATAATAATAAAAAAACTTGTCCAATCCAAAATTTTAAGATCAGCTTTCCAAACTCCAAAATGTGTATCTAATGCAGCTCTGAGACTGGAGTCAGGATTTATGAAAGTGGAGGCCAGAGTGTGGGTGACCATATTCAGCTACTGGCTCAGACTATCCCTCTTTCCCACTGGCCTTGCTCCACTAACCTTAAGTGATGATTTCCAATCCAGCTGGAAACAGACAGTGATGACTAAAATTTCAACAGTGGGCCTTTCTCCAGATCTTCTGCTTAGCCTGGGATATGATAGGGCGAAAGCTACTATCAAACAACGGGTTGCAGATATAGAGCGACAACTGGATCTAGCCAGCACTCCAACCTTCATTGCTAGTGACTCCAATAGATATCTGGCCTCACCTTTGGCATACTTAGCAACACTTGAAATACCTAAACATCGAAGGGCCTTGCACGGTGTCGTGCCCTCCCTTCAGCTGTCCTTGAAGGCCGATACAAGAAGATCCCCTTCTCAGACAGACTGTGCCCCTGCAACTCAGGCCAAATAGAAACAACAGAGCATGTATTACTGCAGTGCTCATACTACAGGGACATACGTCTCAGCCTTATTTCACCCCTGTTGCATAAATATCAAGGGCACACTGGACAATTCTACATAAACTTGTTGCTTTCAGACCCCAACCCAGGAACAACTTATAATGTTGCCAGATTCTGTGCAGCTGCGGTTAAAATTCGACAGACAATGTCCTCAACAGTAGAATAGTATCAACCTAGTCTTTTAGCCTGTTTTTATCCTGTGTTTTTACCTTTATTCTGTATCCCTTTTTACCTGTGCTGGTCTATGACCGTAATAGAGATTCTATTCTATTCTATTCTATTCTATTCTATTCTATTCTATTCTGAACCAGCCTTTGGAAGAAAAGTGGTAACTAACATTGCAGGAAGAAGCACTGTCTCAGAATGACTTACAGTATTTGCTGGAGCTAATTTTATTTTCCGACATCCAACTTCCCTCCTTCTCCCCTGTGCTTATCGGGCTAACCATTCGGGTACCATATCACAATGAATATATTGATAGTGTTGTCAGAAGGAGCCATGGCCCTTTCACCATAGCTTCTCACTCTGCATTATTCACCGCTGAGGGTTGCCAGAATACGAACTATACAAAACTATACCAAAAGGTGTTTTGGGTTTTTTTTTTAATCACGGGGTGGAGCGTTAGTGTTACCATGTCACCAGCTTCAAGATGGTGTAAAATGGGTGAATGGAAACCAGAAGGGAAGGCCTTC
The DNA here is from genome assembly GCA_030847615.1 of Gambelia wislizenii. NCBI lineage: Eukaryota > Metazoa > Chordata > Lepidosauria > Squamata > Crotaphytidae > Gambelia > Gambelia wislizenii. Next base: position 10,388,736 of record JAUMIR010000013.1, on the reverse strand, counting down.
TGTTTAATTTGTCTGTGACTCCAGATTACTTCCTCCTTGCCTTTGCTGTTGCTAATCTATATAGTACAGCAAACAATATAGTTGTCCCTCCGTATCCACAGATTTGGTATCCATGGATTTAAGATTCATGTCTTGAAAATATTCTTTAAAAAATAATAATCCAAAAAGCAGACCTTGATTTTGCCATCTTATATAAGGGACACATTTTGCTATGCCATTGCGTATAATGGGACAGATTTTGGTATCCACGGGGGGTCCTGGAACCAAACCCCAATTAATATGAAGGGACAACTGTAACTCTTGATCATTTAGCAATGTGTGCAGCTCACTAGCTGTAGTCTAATTACAGGACACTTGGACAACTCTTACCATCAGGATGTTCTTCCTAATGTTTAGGTGGAATCTGTTTTCCTGTAGTTTGATAACTTATAGATAACTATATTATTTCCATCCCGTCTAAGCTCCATATTTATACCTGATATCCGAAACAGACTGGCCTAGGTTTAATGTCAGCCAGTGGCTTATGTGTCAGGGGTGTGGTCAACCCACTCAGGGTTTTATTACAGAATTTAAAAGAACTGTCCAAGGTGCTGAGCCTAATTTGGTGATAGGGTTCAGCACCCTCAATATCTCCTTTAAAATTTAGAATATATCCCAGGTTAGAATCATAGAATCATAAAATTGGAAGAAACCACAAGGGCCATCCAATTCAACCCCCTGCCATGCAGGAATACCCAATCAAAGCATTCCTGACAGATGGCCATCCAGTCTCTGTTTAAAAACCTCCAAAGAAGGAGACTCCACCACGCTCCCAGGCAGTGTTTCCCACTTCCGAACAGCTCTTACTGTCAGGAAGTTCTTCCTAATGTTTAGGTGGAATCTCTTCTCCTGCAGTTTGAGTCCATTCCTCCGTGTCCTAGTCTCTGGAGCAGCAGAAAACAAGCTTGCTCCATCCTCAGTATGACATCCCTTCAAATATTGAAACATGGCTATCATGTCCCCTCTTAACCTGTATCCCAGGTTAGAATAATAGAATCTATCATTCTATGAAGAAACCACAAGGGCCATCCAATCCAACCCCCTGCCATGCAGGAATACCCAATCAAAGCATTCCTGACAGGTGACCATCTAGCCTCTATTTAAAAACCTCCAAAGAAGAAGACGCCACCACACTCCCAGGTAGCGTGTAGCACTGTCGAACAGCTCTTACTGTCAGGAAGAGGTGGACATCTCTGACCCTCACAAAGTCTCAAGAATGATTCAGTGTCTGGGGCAAGGAGGTAAATCTGAGATGTTGCCTGTCCTCCATCTGTTTGAACTTTGGTGGTGGTGGTCACTTTTGCGTCTGTAATTTATTATGAAGGATGTTTTATTGTATTTGATCAAAAGCCTAGAAAACAATGTTTTGCACTATAACTCTAAGGTATCAACTCTAAGGATTCATCTAATGTATCATTCTGGAAGGTATAATCCAAACCTACAAACTCAGCTTTTCTTAGTGGTGGTTTGAACTTAATTGCAAGAATTTCTATGTTACTTTTATGCTACCTTGGAAAGCATCAGTTTAGAAATACTGTAGTAAAAAAATAACCAACCCAATTTACTGACTGCTTGGCATGGGGGTGCTGAAAAATATTTAAAAGGCAATTTAATTTTGTTAAATTTTTAAAATGGGCCCTTCCCAGAAGCCTGGAGCCTAGCATTTGCCTGTACTGTACATGCTTTGTGATGCTGCCAGCCAGGAATGATTCTTCAGCAAGGAAATCTATGAAATTAGGACAGGATGCAGTTGAGTAAGCTGTAAGTCTGTTCCGTGGTCACAAAGGATTTTTTCATGATAAAATACCTTTAGTCTAAGAAATTCTTCCATTACCTGAAGACTGAGGGGAAAATATATTTTTCCTAATCTATCTGTTTATTCATGGCTTCCAAATAACTCCCTCAAAAAGAAGTTGTTCATGATTTTTCACCTACCCTTCCCCAGTCATTCTAGTTCAAAGTACCTCTTGGAGGGCTTTTAATGAGCTGAATTCAATTTGCTCAAGGTTGGCAATGTTAAATTTGTATTTGGTTTCCATTAACCTGTGCCATAATACCTTGTCATTAGCATAGGCCTTGTATGGGGGTCTCATAATCATTAATTCCTGAAAAGGCTGTTTGTCCCCACTTCTCACCACCACCATCGCAAACCCATTTTTGTGCCTATACCATTGTTGCATTAAGCAACGCTGTCTGTTATTCTGAGTAATGAGGGGATTGCTGTCAGTGTGGAAGTACCAGATGGTGGATACATTTAGCAAGAATGTCTGTTCTGCTCTGCCTTTAATTAGAGTTCGCTCATTGGTAAGGTGTTTTCATCACTGTAATTGCTTGGGAGATCAAGGCTGATAATAGGAGCATTGCCGCAAAGTGGCATTTGAATGCAAACACTGAAATGCAGCAGCAATCAACCTTGCAGAGCAGGGAGGTGTGGTGGACCTGGATAATCCATGTTCAGTTCACAGTTCACAGTTGTGAACTTGGAGACCACAACTAAAATCCCAGTCTCTTCTGTTGCCACCATCCCTTATTTGCCAGGATCAATCTGTACTCTCTCAAACATGTCCCTGGTTAATCACCATCAGAGGTTGGAAGGAAGTCATGAAAAGTGACAACATTACCTGTAACACAGTAGTGACTCACAGACTGGCTGTGGATGGGGCATCTTATCTGAAATGGTGCAGGGAGGTGCACAAGCTGCCTTTGCTGTAATATGTTACTTTTCTTGGTTACTAACAGTAGTTCTGTTGCTTTTTACAAATAATGTGACGTGTTATTCACATGATATCATTGGTTTAGTTGTTTATTGTTAATGCTAAAAAAATTACTTTGAGGAATCATTTTGGCCACTTTTATAACCCTGTTTGTATTTGAATGATTAAAAATGAAAAGTCCTACATTGGTAATGAGTTATTAACTTGTAAGACAACTGGTCACTTCTAAGTAAAGAACAATGGGTGCCATATCTAAAGACTTTTCCAAATTGTAGCAAGTCACTTTTAAGAAGCAATATCCCACCATGTTATACTGAATCAAACCATTAGTCTCTCTAGCCCAATATTGTCAGTCCTATCAACCAACCCCGCTTTGGAGGTGACAATCAGGGACCTTCTACATGCAAAGCAGGTGCTCTGTCAATGATCCGTAGTCTCTTCCCAATCGCATGGAGCTACAGTAGTGGTGTAATTTCAAAGTTGTGCCAAAGAAAAATATTTTAGTGTGAGGTACCAGATTTGTGATTCTTTGGGGTTCTGTTCCTTCCCCAAACTTTCTAGAACATGGAGCTTTGGGGCATGGAGCTGTGGTCAAGTCATCTTGTTTTTAGTGTGCAAAAGGACCAAAGCCACCCTATATTAGGAAAATCTGCTGGCATTCCCCCCTTTCCCCAGGCTGCAGAACTGATTTGGCCTTTTTGTGGGTGGTTTTGTGTGAAGGGTGATGGACAGTTGGTAGCAGACCTTCTGTTACCATGTACTGCTTTCACCTCTCTTGCATTGTGTATTGGTGATGCTGGGCATCTAATGTTCATCTCCTTTGGGAGGACCAGGAAGTGTTGGGCGGCAGCCATCACAGTGCTGTGTGGTGCTATTTCTGCTTCAGTTCAAGAGTGCTTCATTGTACAGGTTCACTGCACAAGTATGCCACATCAAACAAATCCATCTTGTTATTTACTGTCCCACTAATTTCTATAAATAGCCCAAAGGCAGCAGATCCCATCCGATCTTCAAAGCTAAGCAGGGTCAGGTCAGGTTAGTACTTGGATGGGAGACCTCCAACAACAGACCAGGTGCTGGAGGCTGTATTTCAGAGGAGGGAACTGGCAAAACCACCTCTGTGTATTCCTTGCCTAAGAAAACCCTATGTTGCATGAAACCCCTATGAAATTCATGGGGTTGCCATAAGTTAACAGGAGATATGAAGGCAGGCGCACGTGCACGCACACACACAATTTCTAAAGAGGAAGTGGCTAATGGAGACCTGCATGTATCACATTAATTTTTGCATATAGGCAGTGATGGTAATAGGGAATTTCGATCTGATTCACAGAATAGTCTCTGGCACAAAACTCTTTAATCTTTCTCCATCCTCTTTTGAGAGCAGCAGTTCTCTTGGGAAGGCATGGTATGGGCTATCATCACACATTAACAGCATACCAGAGGCATAGAAAAGCAAAAAACAAAAACTCTGTACATAAGGAAGAAAGCTGGGGCTTCCTGTTTATTTGCTTTTTTAAAATGTGAAATATGGAGAGCCTGGAAAGCTTTCAAACTCTTAAAAATGCCAGAAGTGTAAAACTAATCTGCCAGAATGTTGCCATGAGGCAAAGTGTGTGCATTTGTGTGCACACACACAGAGAAATACACACATTCACTTTCTCTTGAAATCCATGTTTGGTCTAGTCTTTGTGATTCATATTCTTTGAGGTTTCAAATACTTCCTAATTGCTACCCTCAAAATTTGCATTGTATTAGCATCAGTCAAAACCAGAGTTTGAAAAAGTTACTCTTTAGACTACAACTCCCAGACTCCTCCAGCTGGCAGATGCCAGGAGGCATCAAAATTCAAAAGAAACACCTCTGCCTCTCTTCTGTCATGGCACATAATAAACTTAAGGGGCCTCTAAGAACAGCAAAATCCTTTTTTAAACAAGAGGGCTCTGTTTTGTTCTTTAAAACAGAGGTTCAGAAACAAAGGAAAGGAGCCACAGTTACGCAAAACCCTCATGTCCATGGAAAATGTCCACATATATACTGGTCTTACAATGGGGAATTATAGCAACTCATTAGCAATGTGAGAGGCTGCACAATGTACGAGATCTTTTAACCAATGTATACCAGTGGAACTTAGGAGAAACATGGAGCAGGAGACCAAAAATAACCTGAAAAAAATTTATTGAACTGTTTAAACTGCACATAAACAAGCATTCGTCAAGCACACACACAAGACTATCAAAGTAAGGCAGGAAATAGTTAGAACTGGATTAGACTGAGGCTTCAGGGCTATACTGCACCTTATCCTGAAGTGGAGAATTCCTCCCGAGTAGCTGCAGCCGATGAACCAAAAGTGGGGTGGGCAGAACTAGAGCGGGGAAGTTAGACTTACAGAAGTGGGGGAATGCCACTGTCTCAGCAGAATGCCAGCCAGGGGTCAGGGAAACATTAGTAGGATTGAGGAGAGAGGGAGGGGGAAAGGGGCAAGGCAGATCAGACGCCTGTGGAAGATAGAACAAGGGGGTCTGAACACGCTGAGCTGAACTTTCCAGGAATGTTTACAGGAAAAATCCCATTGAAGGTGCAATCTAGAGGAAAGAAACATTTTTCTTCAGATGGTTCCCAACAAGTGAAACAAAGGAATCCTGGATAAGCCAGGAACACATAGATAGGTGTATCTTCAGACCTGTTGATTGACAGACAACCTCCCTTTTGAGTTGTAGATATGCAGATGAAGGAACAGACTTAGCATAGAAATGGGGACTCCCAACCACAGGTATGGCCTTCCTTACAGAGATGAGGCAGAAAGAACCTTTTTCTACTTCAAAGAGTTATCCCCTGTTTGTGCCAAAAGGTGTGAATGTTGGAAAGTTTACTAGGCTCCTTCCTAGCTAATACATGCTCTCCTGGTCCATGTTTTTCCTGTCAGCCCTTGAAAAGCCCAAGTTAGCCAAATTGATATCAAACCATTGCCAATTATAAATGAACCAAGGTGGGAGGGGGATGATGGGATCTTGTTTAGGGGATAATAGGTTCTGTTACACCTTTCCTTCTCTGCTGTTTCAAAGGTGGTAGTGGGGTGGCAGGGGATGTCAGGTGGATGGATTATTTTGTATTGGAACAAACAGAGGCAGATCTTGTGGTTTTCCTCTATCTCTCAACCTGAATTTCTGTGAAAATGCAGCAAACCTTTACTGGTTTGTCCATAGATCTCTTAATTGTTAATTCAACTTGGCCATTGCCTCCCTGTGAGGCGTACAGGAATGAAGTGAACAGGGGAGAGGCAAACAGGGATGTTTAGCCTGGGTATGTGGAAGAGGTAGCATTAGGTGAGCTTCTGGCTGTTGAATTACACCTCTCCAGCCACAGAGTTCTTGAGAGAGTTTGTTGGGTAATGCTAATGTGCTTGCTTGGGTCAAGGCTGTTTGTGTGGTCTGAGTGTAGGCTTGCCTGGGGGGGACTCATTAGGATTTGTTTTGTGAGCTGCTTGTGTTGAGAGGAAGTGAGTCAGACTGCTGAGAGGAAATAGGTGAGAGGCAGACGGAGGAGTTAACAACCAGTAGCTCTGTATGTAGCTGAAGTCCCAGTTCCTGGAGCTCAGTGTACAGGAGAGAGGCCAACAAAGGTGTTTGGCATGGGTGTTTAGTGGGGGAGTTTGAAGGAGAGGCCCAGAGTTCTGTTGTACTGCCTACTTCAGCGTATTCAATATGGACAGTGAGGGAACTGCTGCAGTCACCTGCAACAGCTGTGCAATGTTTGTCTTCTTGCCTGTGGATGTACAGAGCTACACCTGCAGCAAGTATAAGTTGGGTGTGTTGCTGAAAGAGAAGGTCCAGCAACTTGAGGCACGATTAACCACTCTACAGTATATTAGGGAGCAGGAGGTTTTCTTAGACAGAGCAGAAGGTCCTGGTTCAGGGACACGCAGGGGATGTTTTTCTGGAGGAGGTTAGTTCAGATACATAGGAGGTCAATGTTTGGAAGAATGTGACTCATAGAAGGAGAAGGAACAGAGGCCATTCTATGAGTTTCGCACTACAGAACCCGTTTGAAGCTTTCTCCCTTGTCAGTAATGACAAGGAATGGGAAGGAGAGCAGCAGAGCCAGACCTCAGAGAATATGCATGAGACCATGGACGGTTTGGTTCAGCACACAGACTGGCCTCTGCCAATCCTCAGAGGAGGTGTGTAGTGGTGGTGGTGGTGGTAGGAGACTCTTTGTTGAGGGGCACAGAATTAGTAGTTTGCGGACCTGATAAGATGTCTCGAGACATGTGCTGTCTCCCAGGTGCAAAACTCTGCAATGTAACGGAGAGGCTGACAAGACTTGTGAAGCCCACTGACAGTTATCTCTTCCTTTTGGTCCATGTGGGAACCAATGCATAGCCTTCCGAATATCAAAAGGGATTATGAGGCTCTGGGTATGAAGCTGAATGTCTCAGATGCACAGGTAGTCATTTTGTCTATCCTTCCAGTGGAAGGGCATGGCCCAGGAAGGGAGAGAAAGACAGTGGATGTGAACAACTGGCTGCACAGATGGTGCTGCCAGGAATGGTTTGGCTTCCTGGACCATGGGGTGCAGTTTCATGGAGGTGGACTACAGGCAAGGGATGGGTTGCATCTCACAGCAGTTGGCAGGAATGTTTTTGCTTAGAGTCTGAAAGATCTTATCAGGAGGGCTTTAAACTGAGTTGTGGGGGGGGGGACAGTATCCTTGAGGACAGGGGTTCATCAAGTGCTGGAGATAATAGCCCAAATGTTATACAGACAACAAGGCTAATAGTACAAGAGCCCAACAGTTGGAGGAATAAAACCTTTAAAAGGTAGATAGTGGGAATGGCCTGTGGTCTTAGACGTCTCTATACTAATGCACAGAGCATGGGAAATAAACAGGGTGAACTTGAACTCTTAGCACAGCAAAGCAAATATGATTTAATAGGCATCACTAAAACCTGGTGGGATGAGTCTGATGATTGGAATGTAGTAATAGAGGGGTATAACCTATTTCAGAGAAATAGACCAAACAGGAAGGGGTGGTGGAATAACATTATATGTTAAGGATGTGTACACGATCCACGACTTAAATCCTGGGAGCCAGGTTGAGAACATCTGGGTAAAAATCAAGGGGGAGAAAAACAGCAGGGATGTCGTTGTGGAGGCCTACTACAGACCTCCAAGCCAAACTGGGAACCTGGATGATGCCTTTGTAGAAGAGATGACCACACATTTAGACAGAAGAGATGTAGTAATAATGGGGGATCTTAACTATTCTGATATTTGTTGGAAGTCCAACTCTGCCAAAAATTGAAGGTCCAACAAATTCCTCACTTGCCATGCAGACAATTTCATTGTCCAGAGAAGAGACAACAAGCTATTTTAGATCTGATCCTAATGAGCAGAGAAGATCTGGTTAATGGGATGGAAGAGGTGGGATCCATAGTGGGGAGTGACCATGTTCTCCTGGAGTTTATTATACAGAGGAAAGGGGAAGCCAAGCGTAGTCAGACATGCCTTCTAGACTTTAAGAAAGCTGATTTCAGAAAACTTAGGGAATTAGTGGAAGTGATGCCATGGTCAGGAATACTAAATTATAAGGGAGTTCATGATGGATGGGAGTTTCTAAAAAGTGAGATATTGAAGGCACAACTTCAAACAGTTCCAATGAGGAGAAAAAATGGGAGGTGTCTAAAGAAACCAGGATGGATGTCTAAAGAACTTTCAACTGAGCTAAGACTTAAAAGGAACATGTACATGGAATTGAGAGGGAAAGGGGGGGAATCATCAAAGGAGAATTCAAAGAAATAGCCAGCTCATGTAGGGGGGAAATCTGAAAAGCAAAAGCACAGATGGAGCACAGGCTTCCTAGAGAGGTTAAAAGCAATAAAAGGGGCTTTTTCGGATATGTCTGCAGCAAAAGAAAGAACAAGGTAGTGGTAGGACTGCTGTGTGGAGAAGATGGCGAAATGCTAACAGGGGACAGAGAAAAGGCAGAGCTACTGAACACCTTCTTTGCCTTGGTGTTCTCCCAGAAAGACAACAGTGCTCAACCTGGAGAAAGCAGCAGATGATGCAGTAGGAGAAATGCAGCACAGAATAGGTAAAGTGGTTGTTCAGGAATACCTGGCCAGTATAAATGAATACAAGTCTCCAGGGCCAGATGAACTATATCCAAGGGTACTAAAAGAACTGGCAGAAGTAATCCCAGAAACACTGGCAATTATCTTTGAGAATTCCTGGAGAACAGGAGATGTCCCAGTAGACTGGACGAGGGCAAATGTTGTCCCCATCTTTAAAAAAAAGTGGGGGAGAAGACCCAAATAATTATCACCCAGTCAGCCTGACATCAATACTAGTAGAGATTTTAGAGCAGATAATTAAACAGACAGTCTGTAAGCACTTAGAAAGGAATGCTGTGATCACTAAAAGTCAACATGGATTTTCAAAAAACAAGTCCTGCCAGACTAATTTTTCTCTTCTTTTGATAGAGTTACATACTTGGTAGATGAAAGGAATACTGTGGATGTAGCGTATCTTGATTTTAGTAAGGCCTTTGACAAGTCACTCATGATACTCTTGCAAAAAACTTAATATCATGTGGACTAGAGAATGCAACTGTTATGTGGATTTGTAATTGGCTGATGGGCCAAATCCAAAGGGTAGTCACCAATGGTCTTCTCTTCATCCTGGAGAGAAGTGACCAGCGGGGTGCCACAGGGTTAGGTCCTGGGCTCAGTGCTATTCAACATCTTTATCAATGACTTGGATGAGGGAATAGAGGTCATGCTTATCAAGTTTCCAGATGACACCAAATTAGGAAGGGTAGTAATACCCCAGAGGACAGGATCAGAATCTAAAATAACCTAAACAGATTAGAAAGGTGGGCCAAAACAAAATGAATTTCAACACGGAGAAATGTAGGATACTACACTTGGACAGTAAAAATGAAAAGCACAAATATAGGATGGGTGACACCTGGCTTGATGGCAGTACAAGCGAAAGTGATCGAGGAGGCTTAGTAGACTACAAATGGAACATGAGTCAGCAGTGTGATGCGGCAGCTAAAAAAGCCAATACGATTCTAGGCTGCATTTATAGGAGTATAGTGTCTAGATCAAGGGAAGTAATAGTACCACTGTATTTTGGTTTGGTCAGACCTCACCTGGAATACTGTGTCCAGTTCTGGGCACCACAATTCCAGAAGGATATGGACAAGCTGGAACATGTCCAGAGGAGAGTGACCAAAATGGTGAGACGTCTAGAAGTCATGCCCTATGAGGAGCGGCTTAGGGAGCTGGGCATGTTGAGTCTGGAGAAGCATGTTTATCCTTCGGAAGAGAAGGTTAAGAGGGGACATGATAGCCATTTTTAAATATTTGAAGGGATGCCATATTGAGGATGGAGCAAGCTTGTTTTCTGCTGCTCTAGAGACAAGGACACGGAGCAATGGACTCAAACTGCAGGAAAAGAGATTCCATCTAAACATTAGGAAGAACTTCCTGACAGTAAGAGCTGTTCGGCAGTGGAACGCACTGCCTTGGAGTGTGGTGGAGTCTCCTTCTTTGAAGGTTTTTAAACAGGCTGGATGGTCATTTGTCAGGAATGCTTTGATTGTTTATTTCTGAATGGCAGGGGTTGGACTAGATGGCCCTTGTGGTCTCATCCAACTCTATGATTTTATGATGCAACTACAGGTTTGAGCCATGCAGCTGAAAATATACAGTACTTTACTATGTTTGTATAAAAAGTGAGTTTTACAGCAAACTTATTTACCTTCTTCTGTGAATACAGTACTCTCATATATGCCACTGCATTGGTGATGGTGGCAGCAGCAGTTGTGAGGAGGATAGCGAAATCAGACTCTAAGGAAATGAGCATAATCAATAGCTATTCCCATATGCTATTCATTGTATGCTAGCCAAGTTGGTAACAAAGCAAGAGAAATGCAATTCTCCATTGGAGGGAGGGCAGCAAGAATGAAGGAGGACTGTTGCTTTCACCCCCTTCTCGCAGGCTTCCCAGGCACAACTGATTGGCTACTGTGGAAAACGAGACACTGGATTAAATTAACCTATAGTCTGATCCATCACTATGTTTGTATGTCCCTGTGGTGTAGTGGATAAAGTGCTGACATTGGAGAATTCAGTTTTAATCCTCACTGAGCCATGAAATTCACTGGGTGGCCTTGAGCCAGTCACTGTTTTTCAACCTCACAGGGTTGTTGTGGAGATAATGTGAGGACAGTTTTTTATCCCTAGTTTCGTTTCTTTTAAATAGGTTCATTTAGATCAGCCTTCTCCAATCTGGTACACTGCATCATTTTTGGTACCGGTATTTGTGTGTACTGGCTGTGGTTGTAGTTCTGAACATCTGGAGCTTGGAGAAGTTTACAGTCAAGCATGAATTTTAAACAGGCATGGTCCCCTGCCCCTATCTCTTTAGATTGAGAGGTTGAGGTTTCTTTGCTGCTTGCCAACTAATCTGTCCCTGTTTGGAGGTCTCTTTTGTCATCTTCTAGTTGCTTAGGCTTCCAGCTTATGAACCATGGTATAAACACAGTTAGCATCAACTAATAATAATAATAATAATAATAATAATAACTTATTTTTATCCCGCCCCTCTGTTAAAAACAATTGGGGTGGCTTACAAAAATTAAAATACCAATACAAGTTAAAATCCCCAAACACCACCCACCCCCGCCCTCCCCCATAAAAAGACATTAAACCAAATACATTAAAACAACTGATATAAAATCACATTAAAATAATAAATAATAAACAGGCAGCAGACCAAAAAAAAGCCAGGAGCCCCTGAGGCCGGGAACTAATTAGGAAACGCCTGCTGAAAGAGATCTGTCTTCAGTGCTTTTTAAAAGCTACTCAGGCTCGTCATCTGACGGATCTTGTTCGGCAGGTCATTCCACAATTTGGGGGCGATTACTGAAAAGGCCCTCTGGGAGGTTGCAGACAGCCTAGATTTTTGTGGCTGAAGCAAATTCCTCCCAGAGGACCGGAGTGCACGGGGAGGATTGTATGGGAGGAGGCGGTTCCGAAGATGGGTTGGACCCAAGCCATTTAGGGCTTTAAAGGTAATAACCAACACCTTATACTGGGCCCAGAAACTGATAGGCAGCCAGTGGAGAGATTTTAAAACTGGAGTTATATGGTCTCTCCAAGATGTTCCCGAGACCACTCTGGCTGCCATATTTTGTACCAACTGAAGTTTCTAGACCAAGCATGAGGGTAGCCCCATGTAGAGCGCATTGCAGAAATCTAGACGAGAGGTTACCAGCGTGGGCACCACAGTCTCGAGGTCCCTTACTTCCAGGAAAGGGCGCAGCTGGTGTATCAGCCGAAGCTGATAACAAGCGCTCCTGACTGTCGCATTCACCAGACTAGTCATCTGAAGCGATGAATCAAGGAGCACCCCTAGACTGTGAACACAGTCCTTAACGGAGAGTGTGACCCCGTCCAGGACTGGCGGTTGCAACCCAACTCCTGGTTTCGGGGCTGCTACCGTGAGTACCTCCGTTTTGTCCGGATTCAATCTCAATCTGTTTTTCCTCATCCAGCCCATTACTGCTTTAAGGCAATCATTAAGAGGAGAGAGGCCATCGGAATTAGAGACGAACAATTGGGGACAAGGAGAAATAGATCTGGGTATCATCAGCGTACTGATAACACCCAGCCCCATAACTCCGAATAATCTCACCCAGCAGCTTCATATAGATGTTAAACAACATCGGGGACAGGATGGTGCCTTGCAGAACGCCACAAGTAAGCTCCTTTCTGCTGGAGCAGCTGTCCCCGAGCAATACCTTCTGGGACCTGCCTGAGAGGAAGGAGCAGAACCACTGGAACGCAGTGCCTCCGATTCCTAACCCACTCATGCGATCCAAGAGGATGCTATGATCTATCGTATCGAAAGCCACTGAGATGTCTAAAAGCACCAACAGGGTCACACTACCCCTGTCAATGCTTAGACGCAGGTTGTCGGTCAAGGCAACCATGGCAGTCTCAACTCCAAATCCCATCCTAAAGCCAGTTTGAAATGGGTCTAGATAATCAGTTTCATCCAAGACCACTTAGAGTTGAAGAGCAACTGCCCTCTCGATCACTTTGCTCAAGAACGGTAACATAGAAACCGGCCTATAGTTGTTCATGTCCAGGGGGTCCAGGGAAGGTTTTTTCAGGAGCGGCCTAATGGCAGCTTCCTTTAAACAGGATGGAACATACCCTTCTCTGAGGGATGCATTGACTCCAGTATTAAAATCTCTCCACTGGCTGCCTATCAGTTTCCGGGCCCAGTATAAGGTGTTGGTTATTACCTTTAAAGCCCTAAATGGCTTGGGTCCAACTTATCTCCGGAACCGCCTCCTCCCATACAATCCTCCCCACGCACTCCGGTCCTCTGGGAGGAATCTGCTTCAGCCACAAAAATCTAGGCTGTATGCAACCTCCAAGAGGGCCTTTTTGGTAATTGCCCCCAATTTATGGAATGGCCTGCCGAATGAGATCCGTCAGTTGACAAGCTTGAGTAGCTTTAAAAAAGCACTAAAGATGGATCTCTTTCACCAGGCCTTTCCGGATTAGATCCCAGCCTCAGGAGCTCAGTCTCCTGGCTTTTTAAAATTATGTATATATTTGTTTTTAATGTGTTTTAGTTAGAAGGTTTTAATTTTATAGTGTTTAATGTCTTTTTATGGGGGAGGGTGGGGTGGGTGGTGTTTTTAGTCATTATTATAATGTTTTAATTGTTGGAAGCCACCCCAATTGTTTTTAGCAGAGGGGCGGGGTATAAATAAATTTATTATTATTATTATTATTATTATTATGTCCCTAAGGAACACCATCAAGGCACACACCCCCTGGATGGCCAGCCATGACAGGCAAGGATCGAGAGGGCAGGATGTCTTCCTCACCCTACCGAGTAGCTTGTCCACATCCTCAGTACTCACGGATTGAAATTGATCCAGTAACCTTACATCAACAGAGTTGCTGGACACCTCGTCAATTGTTTCTGTCAAAATACTGGCATCTAAGTCGGCTCTTACCCAAGAGATTTTATCTGCAAAGAAGTTGTTAAACGTGTCACAGCAGGCCGTTCTTGGTTAAGCAACGGGTTCTGCACAGGTATAACCTGCGTCATCTCCCTTACCACCCTAAACAGCTCTGCTGGACGGGACTCTGCAGACGCAATATGTGCAGAGGAGAAGGATCTCTGCGCTGCACATATTGCTTCTCGATAGGACCAAAGGAAGTTCCTATGATGAGTCCTGTCGGATAAGAGTCGAGTTTTCTGCCAGTTGCGCTCTAGTCGTTGTCCAACCCGCTTCATTTTCCTAAGCTCTGATGTATACGGTTTGAACGGATTGGAAAGGACGCTTGGGAGCGATCGTGTCGATAGCCTTGGTAAGGTTGGTGTTCCAGGTATTAACCAAAGCTTCGACAGAGTCACCAGCGTTACCAACCATTAGCCCCTCCAAGGCTTTCTGGAATCCTATTGGTTCCATTAGCCTTTGGGGGCGGACCATTCTAATGGGTTCACCACGCCCAGTGGGGTGGGAAGAGACTCTTAGTTCAGTCTTGACCAGGAAATGATCTGCCCATGACAATGCGGTGGTTTTAATAACCTCCGCCCACGGATATTTCTGTTCCGTACTGAAGACCGCATCTAGGGTATGACCTGCACAATGTGTGGGCCCGACAACCGTTTGGGATAGGCCCATGTTTGTCATGGTTTCCATGAACTCCCGAGCTGCACCAGTCAGATTTGTCAAGTTGGTCTCGAGTGGAAGGTTGAAGTCGCCCAAAACAAAAAGTCTGGGTGACTCCAACAGCAACTCTGAGACCAGCTGTGTCAGCTCGGTTAGGGAGTCTGCTAGACAACGGGGTGGTCAGTATACTAGCAGAATCCCCAAACTATCTCTGGTCCTCAGACTAAGGCACATATACTCAAAGTGGACTGTGTTTCGGACAGGTATCCTGGTCAAGGTGAGATTGTTCTTATAAACCAGAGCCACTCCGCCCCCCCGCCCACTTTCCCTCACCTGCTCACTGACAGAATACCCGGCTGGGAGGGCCTGCATCCACGTGACAAGCGCTATCCTCTCCCAGCCAGGTTTCTGTGAAGCAAGCCAGGTCAGCATCCTCATCTAAAAGAAGATCGTAAATAATGTGAGTTTTATTCTTAACCGACCTGGCATTGCTGAGGAGCAAAGTAAGGTTCTGTGGAATGGTTGGTACGCTCTCCAATCCATTCCAGGAAACAGGGTGAACTGAAGGTGGGATAGCTAACAAACAGCGATCCCACCTTCTTTCGTAACATCTGTTCACTCTGTTCTGACCATACCTCCCTTTCCCCAGCACAACTCCGATTTCCGCCCCCACTCCATTCCCGGCCTCTTGTCGACTTGGAGTCCTTCTGGCTGGCTGGCTGGTGTTCCTGGGGTGTGTGGGAGTGGCTTAAAATGCCTGCCACTCCTGGCCATGCCCCCTCCCGCTGCTACCTCTCTGCCAAAAGTCCTCAGGGCCCACCACAGCCTTCTGACCCAATGGAGTGGGGAGAAGAGGCTGCTGCAGGCTTAGAGTCCTTCTGGCTGGCTGGTGTTCCTGAGGGGTGTGGGAGTGGCTTAAAACGCCAGCCACTCCTGGCCACGCCCCCTCTCGCTGCTGCTCAATGCTGATGGTGAAGGTGGGGCCTTTATAGTTTCCCCTCTGGGCTCTTCCTCTTACTGCTGCTCTTGGAATCATGGGTTATCTATATGGGTGAATGAGCAGGCTCTCTGTTATTCTTTTAGGTTATCTATAATTTACAGTCATAGATATATAAATATACACTTCTCTTGGGGAGAAACATAGACTCTCCCATGTCTAGGCACATTACTCCATCGCACCTTTGTCCCAGGGGCTGGTAAAAGGCACTCCCACCATTCCAAGGGCAACTGCTGTGGCCTTTGAAGGAGAGAACAGCCAGGCACAGCTCCATTGAGCCTTGGTCCCAGCAGCTCATGAGAGGCACTCTCTCTGTGTCAAATCCCACTGCTGTGGCCTCTGAGGGAGAGAAGAGCAGGCAGCATCTGCTGTACTTAAATCCCCTTTCCCCATGCCATCCACCTTCCCTTCTGTGTGATGTCTTATTGAATTGTAAGCCTGAGGGGAGAGAACAGTCAAATTAATAATATATAAACCACTCTGGGAGCCTTTTTGGCTGAAAAGCAGGGTATAATTAACACACACACACACATACACATGCACTACATTGCATTGCATTGAATGTAAGGCATTATTCACCTTACACTATGTATTAGGGTATTGGACTTCCTGGACAGAAGGAAGAGAGAATTGATCCTAGAGAAGCAACAGGAAGAAACTGCCAGTGCAAACCAAGAGGACTGTAACACTGGGGAAGCACCCTGGAGGGTAGTCATCATCAGAAGCAGACCATGCACAAGGGACTTAGAGCAGCTCCAGCTAAGCAATTGCTTCCTACACCTTCCTGAGGATAATGGTGGTAAAGAAGCACAAACAGGAGACGAGCAGCAAGAGACACTGCATGCCAGGGAAGGTGCCAGCCTAACCACCAACTGCAGCAAGAAGAAAATTAAGAAGAAAATTAATTAATTAGTTTTATTTATATGCTGCCTTCCTCCCAGATGGGACCCAAGGTGGCTCACAAAATTAAGGTGCTTGTAGTAGGGGATTCATTCCTCAGGCTCCTCAGGCTCGCAAGCACAGGCTATCTCGGCTGAAATCTTTCTTGTATGAGAAAGCCTTGATTCCAATTTCGTCCTCGACTCTGGCTGCTACTCCGACCCCAGCCGCTGCCTCAGTGTCCATGCCCTCAAAATGTAGTCATTCACCATCTCCCAAGCCTAAAGGCCAGAAGCGTCATCGGTCCCATAGCCCGTTCCGACGCCGTTCGGTCTCCTTGGACCCAGAAGTTGTGCGTACTTCACACAAGCAAGCTTTGTCAGATTCGGCTCAGGATCGAGCCTGCTCGACACCATCGACGTCGACTTGGGACCAGGAGCCTTCCAGCTCGACGGCTGTCCCTTGGGACCGGGCACCTTCTGAATCCACGGCCTGGCCGAGCACCTCTGCAGAGGCTTTGCAGTCTCTGAAGAAGAAAAGGAAAGAAAAACATACCTCTCGGCATGATGATGGCTCTAAATCTAAGAGCAAGCCGAAAGAGGCGCCTAAAAAGTCGAAGTCGGCGGCCGCTCCATCTGCAGCCTCCTCTGATAGAGCTGCGCGGCCTGCCGACACTGTAGAGTCGCAACCCACCACTGGAACCGAGGCCACATTCTCCAGACCCTCTCCAATTCCACCTGCGGAGACTGGTGTGTCAAGGCGTGCTCCTACCCCCTCTGATTCGGTAGAGATTGTGGCCGTAGAAGTTCCTTCTGGTACTGACATGGAGATGACACCTCAGCGGCTGGGCCATTCACCAACCCTCGCCATCTCGAGAGCCCAAATTCTTGAGAGCTCCCCATCTGATGTTGAGGTCGAGGTTGTTGAATCTGAGCTCTCAACTCGAACCCGACCTTTTTCATCAGGTATCCATGGGGACGTTCCAGCCTATACAGCCTACGACCTGGCACGGTCTATTTGTCGAGCAGGGATCGTGTTGCCTATGGGCTCTCAGATCCTGACGTCCCGTGGAGATGAATTTAGGGATGTATATGCCAGGCGGTCTGTGTGTCGTTCACCCCGACGTTTCCACATGGAAGAGCCTGGGGTCATTCCAAGGAGGGACGCGGAGACTCAGGTCTCTCCTAGACCTGAACAACGTCCTCTGCCTCCAACTCCACCGACTCCACCTCCACGCACCACCTCTCTGCTCCGTGGGGACCGCAGTCCATCCCCAGCGGATACAACATCCTCTTCCTCGGGATCGTGGAACTACTACATGCAGTACCTACCATCACCAAAATCCAAGCTGATTGATGAAGACTGCGTCACCCACTGATGACATCCATGCTTTTTTGGGACAGATGGTGCGCATGTCACACGCTCTCGACCTTAAGGTGGTGGAAAAGGAGGCTGAACCGGTAGACCTGATCTTCCACCGGATTCAGTCGAAGGCCCCCCCCACGGCTTCTCTCCCTGTCTTACCATCCCTGCTTAAGCTTACACAAGGGTCCTGGGAGAACCCCTCCTTGATCCAGTCTACTTCCAAGAAAATTGACTGGCTGTATCGAGTTGGAGGTGAGCACATTGACTGGCTTCAAACTCACCTGAAGCCGAACTCTGTGGTGGTCAAAGCGTCCCCAAACAGGAAGCAACGTCGGCCTCAATTCACCCCACCGGACCCTGAGGGTCGTAAGCTCGACATTATGGGCAAGAAACTCTACTCAGTGGCTGGACTGAGTTTTTGTGTGGCCAACTACTCAGCCTGCATGGGGGCCCTACCAGCAGGTGCTGTGGGAGAGGATGACGCCTCTGATCCAAGATCTCCTGGAAGAACGGTGTCAGATGGCCGAGGCGATCTAGGAAGAGGTACAATCGCTCGCTGGGAACCAGATGAACTCGGCTTGACACATTGCCGACTGCGCAGCCAAAACAATTGCAGGATCCATTGCCCTGCGCCGACATGCCTGGCTCCGCTCATCCGGCCTCACTCCACAGGCCTCACCCACCATAGAGGATCTGCCCTTTGATGAATCCGGACTGTTTAATGGATCCACAGATGAAAAGTTGGAATTTACTCAGAAGATGAGGACCACCACTAAGAAATACGGTATGGCCACCTCATCTTCTCAGTACTGTTCCAGGGGCCTCTGGCAAACCTATTCATCAGGCCAACAGTTCTGTCGGGGGTTCTCTGGCCAATCGTATCGTCGATCCCAATACTTACCTTCTCCCTCTCCAGCCTCTTCGGTGAGGAGCCAAGGTTCAGCCTCCAGATATCGGCCACCTCCGAGGCAACGATCAAAATATCAAGGCAGGAGAAAGTTCTAACTCATCTTGTCTCTTTTTTCTCTAGACTCCACTTTTCGGAGATCGACTGTCGAATTTCCATGAAGCTTGGTCTTCAAAGACCGCTGGGTTCTTCAAATCATCCAGACCGGCTATTGGATAGAATTCGACTCTCTACCTCCGACAGGTCTGGTTCGATCAACAGCGCCCTTCCCTCCCCTCCTCGAGGAGGTGCAGACACTGTTGCAAAAGGGGGCTATCAAACCCATGGACTCTGATCTCCACCACCTCTGCTTCTTCTCGAGGTACTTTCTGGTCACGAAGAAGGACGGGAGACTCCGTCCCATTCTCTTTTTTTATAATTTTAATTTTTATTAAGTTATCGACACGTATTAAACAAACCACACAGAATAACACAGAATAACAATGTATACAAACAATTTAACAACATATAACATCTACTTACACAATCACATAAGACGTTACTTGCTTTATCACTCCAAAAAATAACTCATACTCTCAATCCTATGTTTCTCTCTTGTCACTACATAACTATCCTACATACAACAAAAACTAAGATTACTTCCAATCTCTATCTGATTTTTTTTTGTATTTTCGCTTGTTTGAACTTCCTTTCTATTTTATCCAGTTTTCCAAAGTATTATACAATTTGTATTAAATTGACTTTGTGTACAATGATTTAACGGTATATATCATTTGTCATATTATAACCTTATATAACAATACATTTTAACAATACATATCACTTCACATAATTCAAAATTTCTCTTATTTTTATGTGTGTTCCTTATCCCTTAGTATTAGTTTTCTCACATTAGCTCTCATTTGTTGTCTCATGGGGGTCACAATGCTTCACCCTTACAGTTTCTTTATCTATTTTTGTGTTGTTCCCTTAATCTGTCATCTTCCCTAATTAATTTGATATGTCTCTTTTCTTCACTTATCTCCATTTTTCTACCTTCTTCACCTTTCCTTTCTTTTCCTTTCCCTTACTCTAGATCTCTTATCCCATCCTTTCATTTGAACTCCTTACTTTTCTTCTTCCTTCCCCCCCCCCATTTCTACCTCTCCCCTTTCCCATTCTGTCCTTGCTTTCCTTCTTCTATACATGCTTATATCTTTCTCCTAGACCTTTTCCTTTTACTATTCTCTGTCATCTCCTCTTATTCACCCTTTTCCCTTCACCTTTCACTTTTCCCCTTCCACTTACCATCTTCAACCTTCTCTTGCCTTCTCACATACTTCAATCTTCTTTTCTCAATCCTTCTTTCCTCTTGTCTTTATTCCTGAAGTTCCATTTCTTTCCTTCTTTCCCTTTTCTTTCTCTCCTTTTATAAGTACACTTTTCCACAAACTGTATAAAGAACTCTTTATCCATTTGGGAGCTGCATCAGTTCCCACTTCTTCTTACAATATTCTCTCACTAATTCCCAATCCGTTCCTTGTGTCTCCATTGATTTCTGCTTTAGTTCTAGGGTTAGCTTATCCATACAGGCCGCGTCTAGAACTCTTTCCAACCATTCATCCACTGTTGGCACTGTTTTCTGCTTCCATTCTTGAGCTAACACTAGTCTTGCTATTGTCACCAAGTATAACATAGTTCTCCAGTTTACTTTCCAGGTCTCTTTTTTGTATATATGCGTCATATTCAGTAAATAGAATTCAGGCTTCAGAGGAAATTGGATTTGAAAAATTTCTTCTATAGTCCTGTGAATTTCTTTCCAGTATTCTTTAACACGTCCACATCTCCACCATATGTGAATCAATGACCCAGGATCTGCTTGGCATTTCCAGCATTTCTTATTTGTATTTTTAAACATTTTCCCCAGCTTTACAGGAGAGTAATGCCATCTGTGAGCTGTTTTGAAATAATTTTCTCTCAAATTTTGACAAGCTGTGAATTAGATCGTGTTATTTCTGGCCTTTTCCCAATCTTCCAATTGTAAGTTATACCCAAAGTCTAAAGCCCACTTTATAATCGAGTCCTTGATCTCTTCCATTTCCAATTCCCTTAATAGTAGTAATTTATAAATTCTTGAAATCATATTTTTCTTTGGTCCTTGTATAATTTTGTCCAATTCATTTTCTTTTTCTTCAAATCCAATCCTTTTCATGTCTTCCTTGAATCTTTGTTTCAGTTGTTCATAAGTAAACCAGTGAACATTTAGATCCTCCCTAGATTTGATGTTATATTCCTTTCCCTTTTCTTTGTTAATTAAATCATTATATTTTAGCCATTCCTTTGTATTTTTCCATCTGCCCATAAATGCTTCCTGAGGGGAAATCCAGAGAGGTAGTTTGGTATAAAAATTTTTCTTTATGCTTTCCCACACCCTCAGTAATGGTTTCCTGATTATGTGGTGAGTGAAATCTTTGTCTATCCTTACTTTGTCATAGGCAACATAGGCATGCCAACCAAGTTTCAGATTAAATCCTTCCAAATTCAATATTTTAGAGTCCTGTAAATGTAACCAGTCTGCGATCCAAGTCATCGCGCAGGCCTGAAAGTATGTCTTGAAGTCTGGAAATTCTGCTCCTCCTCTGCTTTTCACATCTGTCATCATCTTCCATTTGATTCTTGGCTTCCGACCTCCCCAAATGAATTTACTCATTTCTTTTTTCCATTCGTTAAATGGTTGATCATTATTTACTATGGGAATATTCTGGAATAGATATAAGAATTTTGGAAGAACGGACATCTTGATTGCTGCTACCTTCCCCAATATTGATAAATTCAATTTTACCCATTTCCTCAAGTCCAATTTCATCTGTTTCCATATTTTCTTATAATTGTTTTCATATAAGTCTGTATTTCTTTTTGTAATCCAAATTCCAAGATATCTGATTTTCTTGCCAATTTTACAGCCCAAGATATTTTCTACCTCTTTTTGTTCTGTTTTTGTTAGATTTTTGGTGAGTATTTGTGTTTTCTCCTTATTTATCTTAAAACCCGCAGCTTCTCCAAATTCTTTGAAAGTTTCCATTAGTTCTTCAATGTGTTCTTTTGAGTTCTCCAAAAAGACAACAAGATCGTCTGCAAATGCTCTCAGTTTGTGGACGTCTCCTTTAATTCTTATTCCACCAATCTTCTTATTAGCTCTTATATTGCGATTTAGGACCTCCAGAACAGTTATAAAAAGCAATGGGGAAAGTGGACATCCCTGTTGGGTACCTTTTATAATTTCAAATTTCTCTGATCTTTCTCCATTTATTATGATCTGGGCATTTTGTTGGTTATAAATTTCTCGAATCCATCCCAATGATTTGTCACCAATATTCATTCTTTTAAGTACCTCAATTAGAAAAGACCAATTCACATTATCAAAAGCTTTCTCCGCATCCACAAATAGCATCACTAACTTTTTTTCGTTGTGTTTTTCAAAATATTCAATGATGTCGATTACTGTCCTTATATTCTTTCTAATGTATCTTCCTGGAAGAAAGCCACTTTGATCTGTATGTATCATTTCATTCAAGATTCCTTTTAGTCTGTCTGCAATTATTGAAGTGAAAATCTTATAATCTGAATTTAACAGTGAGATGGGTCTGTAATTTTTGACATCCGTCGGGTCTTTTTCTTCTTTTGGAATTAGGACTATATTTGCACTGTTCCAAGAATCTGGTTTACCATGACTGTGGATTTCATTAAGCATCTTTTGGAAAGGTAGAATGATTACATCTTCCATATATTTATAATAGACTGCCGAAAGTCCATCTGGTCCCGGGGCCTTCCCTCTTTTTAATTTGCTGATTGCTGTGGAAATCTCTGCAATTGTAAATTGTGCGTTTAGTTTAGTCCGATGTTCTTCTTTTAATTGCGGTATTATTTGCTTTTCCAAATATTCTTCCACCTTGCCTTGTTTGTTTTTCTATGTGCTTTTCTCTCCATATAAGTCTTTATAGAAATTTAGGAATTCTTTTTGTATCTCTTGTTGTGTTGTGTATATTTTTCCTTTTTGTCTTATTTCAGAGATCAACTTCTTCTCCTTTTCTTTTTTCATTCCTAAGGCCAAGGCATTTACCTGCCTTGTTCGCGTGCTCAAAATATGTCTGGCGATTCCTAGTCAATTTTTGCTTTACTTCAGATGTACTTTCCAGATTTAATTGATTTTGTAGAATTTTTATTTCCTTTGATATCTTCTTATCCTGTGTGTTTTCCCTCAAAAGATCTTCTTTTTCTTTTAGTTTCTCTAAAATACTTTGAATTACCCCTTGTTTCTGCTTCTTGACTTGAGATCCTCTTTGTATACAAAGCCCTCTAATTACAGCTTTACTGGTATCCCAGATTATTTTCATGGGCACTTCTCCTGGTTTGTTTTCCATAAAGAAATGTTTAAGTGTATTTTTCATTTTTTCTTGGAATTCCTTATCTTCTAATAATGATTCGTTCAATCTCCAATTATAATCCTTCTTCCCAAATTTTAACATTAGTTGAATAGGATTGTGATCTGAAGTAATTTTTGGTAGAATTGACATATTCTGAATTTTCGTCTTCAACTGTGATGATGCCAAGAATAAGTCTATTCTTGACATGGACTTGTGCCTATCCGAATAGAAGGTATATCCCTTTTCGTCTCGATATTTGTATGTCCATACATCTGACAAATTCTTCTCTTTCATTAGCTCAAAGAATGTTGAGGGGAGTTTCCCCTTAAATTTCGATTTGTTCATAGATCTGTCTTTTATTGGGTCTATGAATCCATTGAAATCTCCCATCAAAATTAATTTATCTTGGTCTAGGCCCATTATGTCTTTGTGTAGTTTCTTATAAAATCTGTCTTTTCTCTCCTGTGGTGAGTAAATTCCAATAATCATTATCTTCTGGTTTGGTAGAGAGATTTCCAGTCCTATGTGGTGTCCTTCCTTATCATTAAAGACTTCTTTTACCGTATATTCCTTACTTACGTAAATTACTACTCCTTTTCTTTTATTGTTTGAAGCTGAAATATAAGACTGGCCCAATTTGGGGTTTATCAAATACTTGGAGTCTTTATCTCTTATGTGTGTTTCCTGTAGACATATTATGTCATTTTTTGCTTTTTCCAGATAATGAAATATGTTCCTCCTTTTATACGCAGAATTTAGTCCTTTCACATTCCATGATACTATTTTTAGCGACATTATTTGTGATTAGTATTGACCTTATATCCTTTATTTCTTTATTAGTTTCTTTTAAATGTCTTCTTCTTCTAATTCTTCTTCTGTTTCAGACACTTTCCCCCCCCTATTTCTTCTGGTAGTTGTATTTGTCTGCTCTTAGTTCCCATTTCTGCTCCGAGCTCCTCTTCCTGGTCACTTCTTTCCCTAGATCTTTCTCTAAGAGATTTCTCTCTTTTCTCTCTTTTGTCGTTATTTCTGTTTTTATGTCGTCCTCTCCCTCCCTTATCTCCTTCTTCTTTATCCCTTTCTTCTTCTCGATTCCTTTCTTTCTCTCTGTCCTGGTCCTTGATTATCTTCCTGTAAAGTTCTTTGGCTTTATCAATTGATGTTATCCTGTATCTCTTCTGGTTATATAACAGGGATATCCCTTCTCTTCTCTCCCATCTGAAATTGATTCCATAATTGTTCAATAACTGAGTCAGGAATTTGTAATCTTGACGTTTCTTCAATACTGCTGGTGGGATATCCTTGAAAATCTTTATTTCTGTTCCCTCTATTTCTAGTCTATTCTGGTAATTTTTCATCAAAATTGCGTCTCTCATCTTCTGTCTGATAAAGCATATTACCACATCTCTGGGTATTTTTTTCACGAGCCACCGTTGAGTTTATTCGAAAAATTTTCTCTGTCTCTCTTTCTACTTTTGCTTCATCCACATTTAGGTATTCTGCAATTGTCGATATTAAGTACTCTGTAAGATTTTCTTTTGTTTTCTCTGGGAGCCCTCTCATCTTCAAACATCTTTCCCTGTATCTTAATTCTTGAATTAATATCATGTTCTCTTCTTGTTTCTGGATACCTTTCAATACTTCAGTGTCCTTCTCCGTTTTTTGCACATTTTCAGATAAGAACTTTACTTCTCCTTTTACCAAATCTAGATCTTTTGTAATTGTTTGTATTTGTTTACTCAAGGTATCTGTTTCTTGTTCGATATCTTTCCTCAATTCAGTTCTTAGTTCTTTAAGATCTGTTTTTGCCTCTTTTTAAAAGTCTCTCAGTTCCTGAAGTATTTGCATTTGTATATCCGGAATCTTCATAGCAAGCTCCGCAGATCCTCTTCTGGTTATCACTCCCTGTGATGCTGATTGACTTTGTGGTTGCATGTTGAATCTCTTGATTCCTGAGGCCATTTTAGTTTATATATTCCTTTTCTAAGCCTCCCTTATTCCTCTTATTATCCTTTTTTTAAAAAAAATCACCCTGTGTAGATTCCTATGGCTTGGGTTTTTGGTTTTTGGGTTTTTTTGGCAAACTATGTCACCCCAACCAATAAGCTAACTTCCTTAGTTTATGCCTTCAAGGCAAAACTATAAGTTACCTTGTGTATCGCGGTCAAATCTCCTGAAATGTGTCTTCAATCCCCTGCGTCAAGGAAACCTCCCCAAAACCTTACACTTCCTCTCTCTCTCTCTCTCTTGATAGTTTCAGTTTCAATACTTCTAATCTATTCCTTTCCCTATGTGCAAAGAAAAAAGAAATAAAAGAGAAGAAAAATAAGGAAACACTATAAAATCTCCTGTCAAACTATTCTGTTCAGCAGTCTAACTATGTCAGATCTCACAATTTCTATTTAGTAGTCTACTATCCTCTTAATTCCCTCAAATATATATTTATGTTTGGAGTAGTGTTTTCCCCTTAAAAATTCACAATCTAGTGAGATGCTGTCTGTTCTTTTTTTCCTTTCAGCTTCCCCTACTTTTTGAAAATTTTAGCAATGAGAGTATCAAGTACCACTCATCAGGTATTCTCACTCCACCTGCATCGCACACTTGACCAGAATTCTATCCAGAATTTGTAGATTAGCCTCTTTCCACCCTCCAACCCCTTCCCTTCCCCTCCCTTCCCTCCAACTACCTCCTCACCCACCCTCCCCTTTCTCTTGCAATGGGGTGTCTTCTACCTTCTTCTGCTGCTCTCCTCTCCTCTTTCTTTATTCTTGTTCTTGTCCTATTCTTTCTTCTTCTTCTTCTGTTCTTCCACAATTCTTCAGCATCTATATCAATAAATCAATGACATTCCCCTTCCCAGCCCTTATTTCTATTAATTCTTTATAATATCACCACTTCAAGCCCTTATATATACTCCCTTTTTATATTATTATTATTGTATATTATTGTTTATTATTTACCTCTATTCTTCCCTTGTATCTTTCAAACTACTGCCTTTGTTTCTGTATTTCTCCTTTCTGTATTCAAAAGTACACTGATGTATTCAAGAATACAATTAGCAATCAATAATTAGATATTCAGGCTAGTGTTCTCAATTTTTAAGGTCAGCACTTTTCAATCCCTTTAAACTCTCTCTGTGTTATTTTATCAGTTCAGACTAACAGAACTTTGTCCCTGTAAGTAGATCTGAGTTATAGCACAGCTGCTTGGTGTTAATGTTGTTTCCCTTATGCTGCTTCCCCCCTCCTTTGCCCCCTCTTTACTATGAACCGATTATTCACTTATTTAAGCACAGCCTTCACTTTACCCCTGAACTTTCTTCACACACGCCAAGATAGAGAGGGATAGATGTGAAAGGGGATGTATGAGATCAGGGGAGCATGGGGTAAGGGAAAAGCATGGAGAACGGGAAATTAAAGTATCATGGTTAGAAAATATAAATAATGTGGGAGGGGTGAAGCAGAGCAAGATAGAAAAAAACAGAAGAAGGAGAGAAAGAAATTAAAAAAAAGAATTGGCAATAGTGATTTTTTTTTATGGTACTGAATTTTAAGGGATTGAAAATCAGAATGTAACCAAAGGCAGCAGGGTTGAAATGAAATGCTCAATAGTAAACAAATAAGCTTATTTTTGCAAAAGAGAAAGAAGTGAAAAGAAAGAGGAAGAGGAGAGAGAACAATAGGGGGGAAAAAAGGATTCCCAACACGGACCCAGGAAGGGAGTAGGAGTGACTGAGCTGGTGTCCTTGAAAAAGCTGAAGCACTGTAGCGTGCTAGTACCCCTGCTTTTAAAAGTAAAAGGAAAAAAAATAAAGAAAAGTAAAGAAAAAATTATTCCATGTTTTCTGTTGTCAACAAGATCAATAAGTGAAGTCTCTCAGGTATAAAGAGACTTTTGTTGCTGGTTTGTCTTTTTTGAAGTACAGAGCTGGAGCCTTTTCAATGACTTCCAGTCTTCCAAAGAAATCCTGCTCCTTATGGCAATGTAGTTAAACTGAAGAATCAACAGTCCTCAAAAAAAGCCAGTCCCAACCTTTAAAAAAAAAAAAACAGTTCACCATTAAGTCCAAATAGGGTACTAGCAATGAATCAGCCCACAATAAAAAAGAGAAGGGAAAAGGGGGGGGGAAGGAAAAAAAGGAGAAAAAACTCCAAAAGTTAAAGGTATCACAAGTGTCCAATTGAAGCTGAAGAAAAAAAAAGTCAAATCAAATTCCACTGAGTTGTGTTTGCATGTTGTAGGTTTACAAATAGTCTGTGAATATTCCTTTAGGGAAGAGGATCATTCTCTCTTCAAGTACCTTAATCTGCAACACAATCCCCGAAGAGGCAATTCCACCCAAAGTGTTACTTAACAACTTAATGACTTAATTGCTTTGTCAGATCCACTATAGCTGTCAAAGTAGCTCTTGCCTCTGAAAAAAGCTGGACTTCCAACTTCACTTGAGTATAAAACTCTTCTTCTTGAGGAACCTTATGTGGCTAATGAGACTGTGCCGCTTAGGCTGCCATCCCGCGGCTCTGGCTGCTCTTCGGTCCAATTCCCTCAACTCCAACCCACAAAGACCTCCGTCCCTGTAGGTATGGAGGAGAGAATTTCCAGACCTCCTGCAAGCCCCCACTTGTCTCTTCTCTTACCGGAGAAAGAGAACGCCAGAAATCCCCTCTGTGATCTCTGGAAAGCCGCGTTTGCAGACAATGGGAACAGAGCCTTGTTCCTACACTGCCATTCGTCTCAGTTTCACCACCGGAAGTCCGTCCCATTCTCAACCTCTGTGGGGTGAACAGATACATAGAACCAACGAAGTTCAGGATGGTCACCTTGGCCTCCATCCTTCCACTCCTGCAACAGGTTTGCATCCATAGACTTCAAGGACGCCTATTTCCACATTGGGATCCATCCTTCCCACAGACGCTTTCTGGCATTCCAGATCGGGACTGAGACTTTCCAGTTCAGGGTCCTGCCATTCGGACTTTCGACGGCTCCGGGGGTCTTCACGAAGTGCATGGCGGTGGTTGCGGCCTTCTTATGCCAGCGTGGAGTGGTGGTCTTCCCCTACATCGATGACTGACTGATTGTGGCGAGCTCTCAACACCAGCTTGAACTTGATATCGACTTCACGTTAGATGTCTTAGACGGCCTGGGACTTGTCAACATAGAGAAGTCGCAGCTCCAACTGGCTCAGGCTATCCAGTTTATCAGGGCCAGGCTGGACTCAAGACCGGTTTGACACTCTTCAGTCTCTAGTCCATGTTTGCCATCAGTCCCGGAGGCTCCGCGCCCATTCCGTACAGGTACTTCTCGGTCACATGGCAGCTACTACCTACGTGACCCGCCTGGCCAGGTTTCGATTCCGTCCGCTCCAACACTGGTTTCTACAAGTGTTCGACCCCTTACGCGTCTCCCCGAAGAAACTGCTCACGATGCTCAGGCAGTTCATCGGTTGCTGGAGTGGTGGTTGGTACCGGACAACGTCCTGTCAGGAATGCCCTTCTATCCTCCTCAGCCGGACACCTCTCTGACAACGGACGCTTCGCTGCTAGGATGGGGAGCACACCTCGAATCCTACGAGATACAGGGTTCCTGGAATGCCGAAGAACGGACTCTCCATATCAACGTCCTGGAGCTCCTCGGTGTCCAAAAGGTGCTTCAGGCCTTCGAGACTTTGGTGACAAACAGGACTGTTCTGGTAGTGACAGACAACACCTCAGTGATGTACTACCTGAACAAGCAAAGGGGAACGAGGTTCCCTCAGCTTCTCAAACTCACACTGGACATTTGGGATTGGTGCGTCTGCAGGAACATCGTTCTCCAATCCATCCATCTCCCGGGAGAGGAGAATACTCTTGCAGACGGACTCAGCCGTTCAAGTCTCTCCATCCACAAGTGGAAGCTGCAGGAGTCGGTGACTGCGGACCTATTCTGATGGTGGGGATCTCCTCAAGTCGACCTTTTTGCGTCCCCAGAGAACACTCACTGTCAACAATTCTGTTCAAGGTGCCGCACCCCGGGATCGAGGGGCGACGCGTTCCTGTTCCGGTGGTCGGGACCACTCCTCTACCTCTTTCCTCCGTTTCCACTGTTGACGAGGGTAATCGCGAAGCTACGTCGGGACCGAGCAGATGCCATCCTCATCACTCCGTGGTGGCCCCAACAACCTTGGTTTGCACCCCTGCTGCATCTGGCCGGGCACCAGTTCATCCGACTTCCGTCCCGTCCTGATCTTTTCATCATTCAGCATGGGAAGGTCAGACACCCAGATGTGGAGACTCTTCGTCTGATGGCTTGGAGGCTATGGCCTTGAAACCATCCTTGGTACATCCTTCCCTTCCCCTAGGGGTCCAGGCTGTCATCGACGCTGCGCAGAGGCCTGCTACCCGCAAGTCATACTACTACAAATGTAAGAAATTTGAGGCCTTCCTATCTGATCGAGGATCGATCACGGAACCGTTCTCCATCCCGACCGTCCTAGACTTCTTGCTCCACTTGTCTTCTACAGGGCTCTCAGTTTCGTTGATCTTGTGCTACTTGGCAGCCGTTTCTGTCGGAATTCCAGGCTAGAGGTTACCCATCTCCTTTCACAGATCCGACTGTCAAGAAGTTCTTGAAAGGCTACGTCAACCTGCATCGCCGGTACTCGAGCCTACACCGACGTGGAGCCTCAAATTGGTCCTGTCGCAACTGGTTCGACGTCCCTTCGAACCCATGGCATCCACAGACCTAAGATTCCTGTCTTGGAAAACAGCCTTTCTGATTGCAATAACTTCAGCGCTTCAAGCTGGTGAGCTCTGTGCCTTGCGATCTGACCCTCCGTATACTGCCTTCCACAAACATAAGGTGGTGCTCTGTCCCGACATCTCCTTCCTCCCAAAGGTGGTGTCAAGCTTTCATCTCAATCAGTCTATTACTCTCCCTGCTCTGATGCAGGACCCGAAGGACGAATTTGAACATACCCTCCATTCCATGGTCGTCAGGAGGGCACTTGCCTTCTACATCCAGAGAACTGCTCCCTTCAGGAAGTCGCCTAGACTGTTTGTATCCTATGCTGACTCGAGACTGGGACAACCTATCTCTCCACAGCGTTTGTCGAAGTGGATGACATCGACCGTTGCTCTCTGCTATGAACTGGCAAAGAAGCCTCTACCGCCATGGATTCGAGGGTACTCGACGAGGGCTGTCTCCACCTCGACAGCTTTCCTCTCTGGAGTGCCTCTAGAGGACATTTGCAGAGCTGCAACTTGGTCATCACCTTTGACTTTCATTTCCCATTACAGACTTGACTCTCATTCTAGGAACGAGGCTGCCTTTGGGAAAGCTGTACTTTTGTCATCTATCCAATAAGTGAGTTTTATTCTATTGCCAAGCTATTTAATGTTATAAGTATATATACTATATTATCTTGATTAAGAATGTGCTATCAAAAATCCAACTGAGGTTAGACTGTGCAACATGGTACTAGTGTCAATGTGTATAGGACATACCCTCCTCCTGGAGTGAAACTTGCCAGTCTACCCAGCTGTGTGATTCACAGAGACCACGAAGAAGATGGACAGGTTGCTTACCTGTAACCATAGATCTTCGAGTGGTCTTCTGTGAATTTACACAGACCCGCCCATCGTCCCCTCTATGTCCTACTACATCATATAAACATGCTTAATGTTCCTGATGCTGCTGGTTGCGGCGTCATTCAAGGAACTGAGGAGAATTGGGCGGGAATCTCTTATAAGGGACCGTTGGTGTGGGCAGAGTTGCCGCCAAAAATGTATCAAAGCACATTCTGCCTAGCGATTCCAGAAGGTTCCGATGCTCTGCGCAGGAGTAACCCAGCTATGTGAATTCACAGAAGACTACTCGAAGATCTATGGTTACAGATAAGCAACCTGTCCTTACTCAGCCTGGTCGCCTATCACTTCCACACTTCCTTCAGATTCCCCTTTATCTCTTTCCAGACTGGGGTCTGAGACTTATGTTGATAGATTAAGTATTAATAAACAGGAAAAATGTCCACCCATCAAGCTAACTAACTTAGGAACTAACATCACTCATAACACCATACTGACCTAACAAGCAATTATTTCTATACAGACCTCATTGATTTTAATGAAACTACTTATTATTTTTTAGTCATTTTATTAATTGAGTTTGCTGTATTTCCTTGTTTTAGTATTATAAACTGCTTTGGGGTTTTTTCCCCACCTAAATGAAAAGTAGGATAGAAACATTCTTTAAAAAATTGGTTATCTATGATGGGAATTATGCGATTAGGGTAGTTCAAAACATCTGCAAGGCATCAGATTGGGGAAATTGATTTAGGTAATAAATCTGCTCTTGCTTAGAGAGAGCTCTCTAACCTAAAACAGCTGTCAGTAATAACTCTTTGTATACCTGTGGTGCTTGCCTTAGGCAGCAGATGTACTGCTGAGGGAAGCAGTGCATGGGTAACAAGGTGGAATTCACTCAGAGGTAGATTTTCCTTTGTTTTTTTCCAGGCTGTGAGGCTGTGTTCTGGAAGAGTTTCTCTTCCAAAACACGACCCCTCACTGCCTGGAAAAAAAACCAAGGAAAATCTATGGATGCCGGCGGTGAAAACCTTCAACTTCTCACTCAGAGGTTTTCATCAAAATAAATGGGAGCAGTGCAGAATACTACTACATCTCTTTTTTACTTCAAAAGAAGTAAAAAAAGAAGTAAAAAAAGAAGTAAGGTTTTTTTGGACTTCAACTCCCAGAATTCCTCAGCATTGGTCATACTGGCTGAGACTTCTGGGAGCTGAAGTCCAAAACATTTGAAGGACCAAAGGTTGAGAACCACTGCTTTAGGGGTTTTAGGCAGCAGTAGCAGGCAGTAGCAATAGCAAATTAAGACTGCTTTCCTGTTAACTGAGGAAATGCTTTGAAGTGCCACCAAAACCAAATTGTCTGCTTGACTGGTAAATGAGAGTTTATTAGTCACTTGCACTTAGATTTAGACTGGTAATTGGCAGGTTGAGATGAGAGTTAGCCTAGTATAGTGGTTTGAGTGTTGGACTAGGACACTGGTAGACCATGGTTCAATTCCCTGCTCAGACATGGAAACCCACTGGGTGACCTTTGGCAAGTCACATTCTCTCAGCCTCAGCTGAAGACGATGGGAAACCTCCTCTGAACAAATTCTGTGAAGAAATGCCAGTGATAGGTTGGCCTTAGGGTCTCCATAAGAGAAATGATTTGAAGGAACATAACAACAAACAACAAAAATGGCAGGATAATTGATGAGGTTAGTTAATTGTATTGTGTCAATGCATTAGCAGTTTTCTGTCAGATTTCAGTAGCAAACTACATCTCCGGATTTTCATTGGTAGATGGAGGGGAGAGTAATTTATTTTTTCCTGGGGAGTTTGTGGGGGCTGGGGCTTCTTATGGCCCATAGGAGGTGCTCCCCCCACACACTGTATGGCATAGTTATCTCAGGTTGTCACTTAGTCTAACCCCATTTTTTCATTTGTGTTGGCTTCTCTTTAAAATTTCATGCTACTCAAGCCATAATTGTTTCTGCCTTATTAGAAGGGGGAGGAGTTATAGATATTTTGCCTGTTAAAGGTTAGAATACTGGCAGTGAATTCTGGGAGGAGGAGGAGGAGAAGGAGAAGAAAGAGGAGGAGGAGGAGGAGGAGGAGAAGAAGATCATAATGATTATACGAGTATCCTGTATACTCCCCACCCCAAAAATTAGGCCTCAAAGTGGTTCACAATTTAGAAGAACAGTACTGTATAATTAAAAAATAATATAAAATTAAAATAGAATTAAACTATTTACAGTATTAAAACAATTAACACCTCAAGTTAAAGGAACAAAATGCAATTAAAAAAATAAAAAGCTCTTAAAAGCAGTTCAGTTAAAACCCAGCACCCCCTAGTCCATTCTTTAAAGACTTTGTTTTGAAAGCCTGTCTGAATAAAAAGGTGTTTGGCTGCTGACGGAAGAACAAGGAGGAGGATATTCTGGCCTCCCTGGGTAGAGAGTTTCAGAGTCTAGGGGCAACCACCGAGAAGGCCCTCTCTTGTGTCCCCACCATTGC
Source organism: Gambelia wislizenii (assembly GCA_030847615.1). NCBI lineage: Eukaryota > Metazoa > Chordata > Lepidosauria > Squamata > Crotaphytidae > Gambelia > Gambelia wislizenii. The sequence goes on along the minus strand of JAUMIR010000013.1, from coordinate 10,355,666 downwards.
ATGCTTATGATCAGAGAATCAGAGAATCATAACATTGGAAGAGATCATGAGGGCCATCCAGTCCAACCCCCTGCCATGCAGGAATACACAATCAAAGCATTCCCGACAGCCATCTAGCCTCTGTTTAAAAACCTCCAAAGAAGGAGAATCCACCACACTCCCAGAAAGGGCATGGGTCTACCACAGATGTGGTGGATCTCACCTCTCCAAGTGTCCTGTCCACATCCTCAGGCTGCAGAAACTGAAAAGTATCTAATAACACTGGACAACAGGAGACAACATTTCATCCAGTGGTACTGTATCAACTACAGCATCTAAGTCAGAGCGAATTGGAGTGACTTTATCTGAAAAGTGCCAGGCAAATTCTTCACAGTGGGATGTTGAATGGTCTGCATTTTCTACTTGACAACCAGTGTATAATAGACCTCTGACCACTGGAACCAACTGTATGAGACAGCTCCTTGCAGATTAACAGTAACAGCAAAAAAAAAAAAAAAATTACTTTGCTGCCTGCACTGCCATGAAATCTGCCTTCAAATGGGCTCTAGCCTGTGTTCAGTGGGATTCACTCCGAGTCTTCCAACAACATCATTCTCATCTCTGTCTCGCTTGCTTCATCATCACCAACTCCCTGGAAAACCAGGGGGCTAGATTGGCTCCACTCCGTAAGAGGCAACCCTCAGGAGTGATTGTGTCTACCACCCTGGCCATTTCCCCATTCCAGAGTTCAGCCAGAGCTTCAACAGAATCACCTGCTGAAGTGACAGAAAAATCCCCAAGGGCCACCAGGAATCCTTCCAGATCCATCAGCCTCCTGGGGTGGACTATCTTAATCCCTGCAGAGGTTCTGAGTCCCAGTGAGTCTAAACCTAACCAGGTAATGATCTGTCCATGACAACAGAACTGCAGGGAGTTCCTCCAGTCCCAGATCACCATCACCCCATCCAGCTCAGAAAACAAGGTTCACGGTTTACCCAACAAAATGAATAGGGTACTATTTGAGACAGCCCCATGGTTGTCATGGCAAACCTGAAGTCCTGAGCCACTCCCAACAGAGCAGTCTTAGCATTGATGTTGAAGTCCCCCAGCACTGCTAGCCTCGGAGACTCCAACACCAACTCCAAGACCTCCCCAGCTCCCCAGGAAGGGAGACTGTTGAGTAGCAGGGTGGGCAGTACATCAACAGAATCCCTATTCTGTCCCTGCAACCCACCTTTAGGTATACACACTCAAAACCTGCAGACTGTGGGAGAGGGCACCTGGTCAGGGATATGAAATCATGATAGATCACTGCAACTCCACCCCCCCCACCCCGCAGATCTTGCCTGCTGCTACACAGAAAAACCTGGTGGGCAGAGCTGAGAGAGATTAACCCCCCTCAACCTCATCCCCTGTCAGGTCTCTGTAATACAGGCCAGGTTGGCATGCACATTCAGAATCAAATCCTGAATGGCACTTGTTTTTCCATTCACCAACCTGGCATTCAACAGCAGCATTTTCAACCTAGGGGGACTGTCACCAAGGCTATCCAGGTATTTATACCCCGCTCTTCAGCCACAAAGGCTCTCAGAGCGACTTACAAATTGTTCAGCAACAGCATTTTACACATCTACACTGCTTTATGGCATACTAGGCACTAAGCAGTTTCCAATGTGTCTTGGCTAATTGCTCCCACATGCCAGGTACTCTTATTTGACCTGGGAGACAGTTGGGGGGCAACAAGCAGCCTGTTACACTCCCCTCTTCCATGATATTGCAATTGTCTCCTTCCTCTGTATTTCTGTCTGCCCTAGAATCATAGAATCTGGTGGTTGCTCTGTGAATCTGTGCACCTCCTCCCTCCTCTGGAAAACACACCCTTCTTATATTGGGCAGACAAAGCAATAGCTATTGAAAACAACCAACACAATATATAGACAGGCAGATGGTAAAAGTTAGTAACAAACGAACAGAGGCAATGTCAGGCAAAAGGACAGACCCTCACCCCCTGTGAAGGCTCCCCCAAAGAGGCGACCTCTCTTTGGTGTCACCCCCCTTCAGCAGCGACCCCGCCAGCAACAGACCCATTGGCACAAAAGTCCTGCTTTTAATGGTCCAGACAGACAAGGCAGCTGTGCTGGAAGATGGGCAGTACCTGCTGAGTCAGGGCCTTGGTCCTGCAAAGAGCAGAGTCCCACTGGTGAAGCAGGGGTCCAAGACAGCAACAGCAAACTACAATCTCTTCCTCCCTACAGCCTCCAGATGGTCTCTGTGATCCCTCCTCTCTCTCTCTGCTCGGAGCTGTATAGCTGAGGACCCTGCAAGAGTCCTGTTAGCCATATTAATCTGTTGCAACGTACTTTGGCCAGATTTCCTGTCATCATGCCCAAATTATGAAACTAAGAGTGTCTCTATACTACACAGTTATAGACATTTAATACATCTTTAACTGCCACATTCTAAGGAATCCTGGGATTTGTAGTTTGTTGAGGCACTTAGAATTCTCTACTAAAGAGCTCTGATCAATTTCTCTAAACTATAGCACTAGAGCTCTCTAGAAACAGATAATTTAAAGTATAGTTGTCCCTTCATATTCACCCGGGTTTGGTTCCAGGACCCCTGTGGATACCAAAATCCGTGAATACTCAAGTCCCATTATATGCAATGGCATAGCAAAATGGTGTCCCTTATGTAAGATGGCAAAATCAAGGCTTGCTTTTTGGATTATTATTTTTTAAAGAATATTTTCAACCCGCGAATACTTAAATCCGTGGATATGAAATCTGTGGATACGGAGGGACAACTGCACTACCACAGATATATTTGTCTGGCCACCTCTTTGGTACCGTTTAGGTGCTGGACAAAGTCTATGCTTTATTCCCATGTTTTCAGTAACTTTTAATTAACTCTGATTTTCCTGGATTCCAAATCATCCATAGATGATGTAAGCTCTCTCCTTCAGAAAGTCACCCTCCACGTGTAGTGGCAGTAGAATTGTGGCAGAAGGGGTTAGGGTTGGCTTAGGACTTGTTCAGCCTTATTATTAAGACCTAAATAGGCTTAACATCTTTAGGTACAAACACTAGGATTTTCCCCACACTTTATTATAGTTTTAGCAAGAAATAGTTAAACAACCAAAAAAAAATGCAGTCAGCAGATCAATGCAGAGTATAGGAGAAAAGGTTACCCAACCAATGAATTCAATAACACTACTTTTCTAAAATTAAGAATGAATTCCTAGATCATTATTTATCAACTGGATGAATCTGACAGCAACCAAGTGTAAATGCTTCAATAACAGAAAAAATGATATTAAAATGAAAGAGGCTTTTGGAATTAACTGGCTGCTGAGACAGAAGATGAGAAAGCAGTTGATTGCTGCTCTCATCTAACTGGGCTGGCCCCCTCCTCTCCCTTCAGAGAGGCCTTTATTATGATTTGTTAGTCATTTATTAATTATATTTATATTCTACTTTTTCTCCAGTGAGCTCAAGGTGGCATACATGGCTTCCTTCCTCCCCAGTTTATCCTCACAGTGACCCTGTGAAATAGATCGGGCTCCTTATACATTGAGATGTGAGGCAATGAATCTTGGAATAGGCATGCGGATGATTGAAGAAATTCTTTTTTATTCATGTATTACAGTTGTCCCTCCACATTCACGGATTTCGCATTCACGGATTTAAGTATTCACGGCTTGAAAATATTCTTTAAAAAATAAGAATCCAAAAAGCAAACCTTGATTTTGCCATCTTATATAAGAGACACCATTTTGTTATGCCATTGCATATAATGGGACTTGAGTATTCACGGATTTGGGTATTCACGGGGGGTCCTGGAACCAAACCCCAGCGAATGTGAAGGGACAACTGTACTTATATTTATATCCCACCTTTCCCCCCTGACCTCAAGGCTGTATATATGGCTCTCCTCCTCCACTTGTCCACTTTATCCCAGTGAAGTAGGTTAAGCTGAGAGAGAATGAGTGGCTCAGATTCACTGAATGGGCTTCATGGTTCAGTGGAGACTACAAGAACCTAGATTTTCCAAGTCACAATCTTGCAGCATATTTTTGTATCTGATGAAGTGCACTAGAGTCCGCAAGAGCTTGTTCCAAATAAAACTTGTTAGTGATTTAAGGTACCACAGACTCTTCATTGTCCTCTCCCTCCCCACCTCCACACACACAAATTTTCTTGGAGGTCTCACTTCTCTCACATACCATTTAGCAATCCTTTGGACAAAGATTTGTGAGTGGGTTTTATTGTTGTTGCTGTGCTTTTAGTTCTTATAGACTCTTCAGCTTCCTGAAGTTCTAACACTACTTAAATTTCCTTTATTATTTTAATGGTGACAAAAGTGTTTTTCCATCGGAGTCCAGAGAGTTGGTTCTAAATGATGTATCCAGTGGATAATGACGCCTTTGTCAATATGTTCTTTCCCCCTCAAGTTTTTTTTAGCTTCCTTTAAATTCATGCTCTAAGACTACTAAAAATTTCCATTACAGTGTACATATGTACTTAGGGACTTGTGCATGTTGTTCTTAATGGGCAATCCATCTTTTTCTCCATATATTTAGGGACACTTAAATCTGCAGATTACTCTGCTGTTGAGTGCCTATATTATCTCAATGGTCTGAGAGCAATATAAAAATGTTAATTGTGTTTAAGGAGGAAAGGATGCAGGGGAAGAGAATAGCAGTTCAGCAAACTGGCTGTTTTAGGAGGAAATCTGAATTACCATTGTGCTGCAGGCAAATATAGTTGTGCAGGTTGACATGGAGGACATTAAAGTTTGTCAGGGCACGTTTCAAAGATGGAGGACCATCACCTCCCAAAAATAGTACTCTAGAGAGAACTCGCCACGGGTCAGCGTAAGAGGGGCGCTCCAAAAAAGCAATACAAGGACTCCCTGAAACAACACCTCAGGCTCGGCCAAATTGATCACCAACAATGGTCCGCCATGGCCTCACATCGGGAGGCATGGAGACAATTCACGATGCTGCAGCCTTATTTGAGAGCTCACGCCGAAGAAGTCTTGAAGAGAAATGACAACGCAGAAAAGAATCACAACCCAGAAACCTCACCCAAGGAGACCTTCTGCTGTGCTTTCTGCAACCGGACATGTTTATCTCGGATTGGCCTTTTCAGTCATCAGCGCGCTTGCAGAAAGCACGGGATGAGTCCTTCCTAAATCTTTGTTTGCAAAGAAAAGCCAGAGATAACCATCACAGCCATGGCATGTGATCCTGTTGAAGCCCCATAGAATCATAGAATTGCAGAGTTGGAAGAGACCACGAGGGCCATCCAGTCCAACCCCCTGCCATGCAGGAAATCACGATCAAAGCATCCCCGACAGATGGCCATCCAGCCTCTGTTTAAAGACCTCCAAGGAAGGAGACCCCACCACGCTCTGAGGGAGTGTGTTCCACTGCCGAACAGCTCTTACTGTCAAAAAGTTCCTCCTAATGTTGAGGTGGAATCTCTGTTCCTGGAGCTTGCACCCACTGCTCCGTGTTCCAGTCTCTGGAGCAGCAGAAAACAAGCCTGCTCCATCCTCAGCGTGACATCCCTACAAATACTTAAACAGGGCTATCATATCGCCTCTTAACCGTCTTTTTTCCAGGCTAAACATACCCAGCTCCCTAAGTCTCTCCTCATAAGGCATCGTTTCCAGACCTTTCACCATTTTAGTTGCCCTTCTCTGGACACGCTCCAATTTGTCAATATCCTTTTTGAATTGTGGTGCCCAGAACTGGACACAGTATTCTAAGTGAGGTCTGACCAAGGCAGAATAGAGCGGCACTATTACTTCCCTTGATCTAGACACTATACTTCTATTGATACAGCCCAAAATCGCATTGGCCTTTTTAGCTGCCGCATCGCACTGTTGGCTCATGTTAAACTTGTGGTCTACTAGGACTCCTAGATCCCTTTCGCACGTAGTCTCGTTCAGCCAGGTCTCTCCCATCCTATATTTATGCATTTCATTTTCCCGCCCTAAATGCAGTACTTTACATTTCTCCATATTGAATTTCATTTTGTTAGCTTTGGCCCAGCTCTCCAGTCTATCCAGGTCATCTTGAATTTTGATCCTGTCCTCTAGGGTATTAGCTACTCCTCCTAATTTGGTGTCATCTGCAAATTTGATAAGTATGCCCCTAATTCCCTCATCCAAGTCATTGATAAAGATGTTGAATAGCACTGGGCCCAGGACAAATTGATTTAAAACAATATTTTAAATACTGTATAATGTATTGTCCCCAACTTCAGGAGCCCGCATGGCATAGTGGTTTGACAGTTGGACTATGACTCTGGAGACCAGTCTCCAGAATCCCTACTTGGCCATGAAAACCCACTGGGTGACCTTGGGCAAGTCACATACTCTCAGCCTTGGAAAACCCTGTGATAGGTTCACCTTAGGGTCACCAAAGGTCAGAAATGACTTGAAGGCACACAACAACACAACTTTGGGGGTTTCAAAAGAAAAGTAGTAGAAAGATACTGAGGGGTTGTCTAAACGGTGAAAACACCCTTTATGGAATTCATTGGGAATATGACCTTTCTAAATGGGATCTCACATCAATCCACTGTATTTGGAAGAAGGGGGGCCCAAAATGGCAAAAACAATGTAGGAAAAGTCATTCCTGCTCATTGGGACTAGCAATTTGCTTTGACTCACTTTCCCATAGGAGAAGAAGTACAAATCTGATTGGCCAAGCAAGTGCGGGGGGCAGGGCTTGCTAACAGGGCAAACACCTGCAGCTGCCATGTTGGATTTTCGTCTTAGCAAGCAATCGCTAAGGTGATAAAACGGGGTGTTGTTGGGTTTTTGCTGTCCTGTTTAATCAAAAAATCATTCTATCATGTTAGCACACCTCAGACATCTTTTTCTTTTTTAAAAGTTTAGCGGTGGCAAAGCACAAACGTGAGTAAACCACTCACAGCCACCATCCAGCATGTGAAGCTTATGGGGGCTTATGGGGGCAAAAACACTGTTAAGACAAGTAGCTGCTGCTGTGAAATGCCATTACTCCATTTCCACCCCCTCACATAGACTTGCCCTTAGATGGCAGAGTGAGCTAAGACTCAGACTTCATTATAAAACACAGATATCCAAAATGAACAAATAAAAAATTGCCAATAAAACCTCAAAGTTAGTTTACAAGTGTGGCTTGCAATTCATACGTATAGCTATTTGAAAATAAGTGTCACAGAACTCTGCAGTGCTTACTTCTGACTCCAGGACTTGCAAAACATACTGAGGATTACCAAAATATCTTCTTTTGAATTAGAAAGGCAAATCAACTTGCAGAGAAATATTTCTGTTTAAAGTGTTGGGGTCAGGTTCAAGCCTCAGAAACCCATCAAAGAAAAGGAAAGAAATCTCTAACTCACTTAATGGTTTTCCACATTCTCTGACTTCTGTGAGTGGGTGGACAGCTGCAGTGAGTCTAAGGACTACTCCTGACCAATGTTTGACTCCCATGGGCTCCCGCAAGCCACACCATGTGATTTTTGCCAAACCACAATTGTTGTTCTAGTTACCTCCAGAATTCAATTATTGAACTGACTTCTTGTAATTTAGATTACAAGTAAAGGAATTCCACTAAACATTATGAAGAACTGATTTACTGTAGGAACTATTCACCAGTGGAATAGGTTGCTTCAGAGGGTGGTAGATTGTCCTTCTTTGGAGGTCTTTAAAACAGAGATTGGATGGGTGTCTTTCAGGAGTTATGTATTCCTGAATGGCAGTGGGTTGGACTACATGGCCCTTGCAGCCCCTTCCAACTCTGTGCCTCTTTTATCTTGTGATTCCATTCAATCTGACTTCAGTCCTGGCTATGGGATGGAAATAACTTTGGTCACCTTGGTGAATAACCTACTCTGGGAACTATTAATTCTGGTGGACCTGTAGGCAAGTTTTGATACCATCAAGCATGGTGTCTTTCTTGACCACCTCTCAGGCAGGGACTTGAAGGTACTATTCTACAATGGTTCCAGTCCTTCCTATAGGGCCACACTAAGAAGGTGGTCCTGGGGGGTTCCTGCTCAACATTGGTTTGCAGTGTCCCTTGGAATTCAGTTTTGTCCTCCATGCTATTTAACATTTACATAAAACTGGTTGGAGACTTGTCCCGGATAGATACATGCTGTGGAGATTTCAAGTTTGGTGTCACCAGTATGACACTCAACTCTATCTCTCCTTTCCATCTAATTCCTTCTAACTCCATGGAAGCAGTTTCTGTAATGGATGGAATGAAGGAGAACAAACTGAAGTTTAATCCAGACAAGACAGAGATGCTTCTGGTAAATTGGAAGGTGAATCAAGAAACAGGAGATTATGATGGTGGTGGTGGTGGTGGTGGTGGTGGTGGTGGTGATGATGATTGATAGTTAAAGATGTAAGGGCAAAACCATCAATTTCTCTTTGACTGTACTGTAGCTGTTACAAAGGTCTCAAGTCACTTGGTTACCGTTTGTATGAGTGGAAGATGTTCTTTCTGTGGTGTGAGTGTGTGCTTTGAATTTAAAGACAAGATCTCTGCTGGAGGCACATAATGGAAAGCTTGGCACTGGAGCCTATAGATATTGTATTGAGTTTTTGGCAGGTAATGATCTAACACCAGTTGGCTGGACTGGTAGGTATGGCATGGAATGTTCAAAAACAGTACACCAGCACTGTTGATAGGAAGTAAATTGATGTTAGGGAAGTTTGAAGAGCTGAGTAAGGGATGAATTAGAGATTAGTTGAGGAAAAGGTAATTGTCGATATTAAATAGCATTTGTGTTGGTAGGAAATCATTTAATGTTTACTGTAATAAGTATTAGCCTAATAGGTTACATTTTCATAACCAGAAGTACAAATATTATTCAATTGTTAGGTTGTTATGATATACAACTATAAAGAGTTATTGTAAATAGATATAGTGATGATGTATGAGATTTTATTTTAGAAATATGTTGTATAAAATAATGTGGAAAATGTAATAAAAACAACAACAACAACAAAAAGAACTGAGTAAGGGAGACAAGGATGAATATTCTTGCTAAAACTAAGGGGGAATCCCTTAGCTATTTGCATAGCTCTTTCCTATGGAATCCTGGGATTTGTAGTTTCACAAGTTCTTTAGCCTTCTCTGATAAAGAGTGCTGTTGGCTCACCAAACTACAAATCCCAGGATTCCATAGGAAAGAGCCATGCAAATAATCCACTTTCAACCTGGATTATTTCTCTAGTGTGGATGCCCCCTCAGACCTTAACAGTGCTGCTGTAATTTTAAGAACTGCAGAGAAAGAAAATCTTACTATGTGTGGCTTCCCCTCTCATTTTGCCTTTACTACTTGTTGGGGCAACATGAAATGAGCAGCATTCAGTATGTAAGGGAACTGAATTTCCCTCTGGGTTTGAGCTAAAGTTTGAATGAAAGTCATGGCCAGATGCTGGTGGCACCAGGGGGGTGCAGAGAAGCCAAACCACACCTGGTAACACTGTTGGGGGAGGGGTGACGCCAGCCTTAGTGATGCCACAGTGGTCAGAGGATACATACCTTTTGCCTGAACATTGCAGATGTACAATATTGTTGAAATCTGTAATTTATTTTTTTTAAAAAAATCTACATCACCCATAGTAAACCAGACAGAATTCTGAAAGAAAGAATTTGTACTAATTGAAAGTATTGGACTGTGTTCCAGAGCATGCTCTTGTTACAATGCATTGCAGTAGTCCCAGCTGCAGTGTGGATCACCATGTTGTTAACTGCTGGCAAGTCAACTTCAATGTATGGTGACTCCATTAAGGAGAGACCTCAAAGTCACCCTATCATCAACCCGTGCAGACGCAGGGACATGGCTTCCTTATTTCTCTCTGTCCCACCATTACTGAGGTCTCTGCCTCAGTAATGCAGTCTTCCTCTTTTCCTACTGCCTTCTACCTTCCCAAGCATTATTGTATTTTCTAGTGAGTCATGTTTTCTCATGATATGGCCAAAGTACAACAGTCTCAGTTTAGGCATCTTGGCATATAGAGAGAGTTCAGGCTTGATTTGCTCTAGGACCCATAGCAACTCTCTGTATCTTCAGAACTCTTCTCCAGCACCATATTTCAAATGAGTTGATTTTCTTCCTATTCTGATTAACAGTTGAGCCAAGGTATAGAATATCTTTAACTATTTCAATGTATTCATTGTCTGCTTAAAAGTTATGTAAATCGTTAGTGATCATTGTTTTTGTTTTCTTAATGTTCAACTGTAAACCTGCCTTTGCACTTTCTTCATTGGCTTTCTTCAGTAATCGTTTCAAGTTCTTGCTATGTTCTGCTAGTAGTATGGTGTTATCTGCATATCTCAAATTGCTGATGGTCCTTCCTCCAATTTTCACACCTCCTCCCCCTGAGTCTAATCCTGCTTTATGTGTGATATGTTCAGTGTACAAGTTAAAACAGATAGAGTGATAAAATTCAGGCTTACCTGACCCCCTTGCCAATTGGAAACCATTCCATTTCTCTGTATTCTGTCCTGACAGTAGCCAAATGTTGTGGCTCATCCATTTCTTTAAGAACTTTTCATGGTCTATATTGTATAGATCTTCAAATAGTTCTTCCTTGAATGAATCTGTCATCCTTTTATCTCTTTTATATAGCTCTTCAGTGCATTTTTCCTTCAGTTTTTTTATTTATATTTGGTCATGTTGTGTGTCTCCTTGCTAGTCATATAGCATCCTCACTCTTGACAGAGACGGAGCCATCCTGGCCTCTCTAGGGAGGGAGTTCCAAAGTCTAGGGGCAGCCACCAAGAAGGCCCTCTCCCTTGTTCCCACCAAAGGAGCCTGAGAGAGTGGTGGGACAGAGAGAAGGGACTCTCCAGATGATCTAAGAGATCTAATGGGCTCGTAAAGGGAGATACAGTCCTTCAAATAACTTGGACCGAAGACGGATATTGCAAAGTCTATACATTCCTTTTCTTGTTTTACTCTGTCTAGCTTACCGTGAGTCATTTTTCTCCCATCCCACATTCCTATAATATGCATTGTGCAGCTTCAGGCTTTCCTTTTGTTTCTGAGCATGTCAACAGCTGAACATCCTTTCGAATTCTGTGCAGTAGTGGATCACCATAGCCAGGCTATTAGGGCTGCAGCTAGTGGTAGATTGGCATGGTTTTCTGAGTCCCAATTCTTTAACAACAGCAGCACTAAAACAGCTGTTTACCCCACCTCACCCCACCCCCTAAAATACAGAAAGCTTTGAGTAACCAGGAGTAGATCTGTGTGAGCAGAAGGACTATAAACTCCATACAGCTGAGGTACTGAAAACAAATTCTTGGGCTCAAAATTTATTTAATCTACATGTGCATGTACCTTTTGCACCAGGCTGGTAGATAGATGTTGGGAGGGCTCAATTTATTTTTTAAAAAAGTTGAGCCTATTAGTCTGAAATCAACCCAACCTGATCTGAGAAACAGTAATTCCAATCACAAACCCACACTCATATAAGCTACCGTGCTTATGGTTTTTCTTGTGCCAGCATGGCAGTTGCTACTTTGGTGCAAGGTTATAGAAATTGTATCGAAACCTACTGCAGGGCATTCAGCCAAACACAGGTGGTGATAAGGACCATTCTGTAGGTGGTAGGTGGCAGGAACAATCCTGTACAATTGGGAAGCTAGGACCACCCAGCTCGAAGCAGGAAGAAGACCTTTGACCCGGAAGTTAGAGTCTTTGTTCTCCTCTCTCTCTTCCACGCGGTCTTCAGTTCTTCTTCCTGCTTCGCCCAGCAAGGACAGGATTTGCACTCCTCCGGAGCTTACTGCCTTTCTGGTCGGCCTGCTCTATATTTTACCCCCCCCAACCCTCTCTTTAACTTTCCTAACCTCCTCCTCCTGCTACCAAAAACAAAAAACTTCCCTTTCGGTCCTTTTCCTCCCCGCTCTCCTGGGCACCCACCTTCCACGTGGTGGACTCCGCTCTCTGCCTTCCCCCCCCCGAGGCACCCCGACGCTCCTGCACATCCGCGCCACCCCCCGCCTCTTCCAAACTCCCCCTTCTCCCGCTCGCGGTTTCTCCCCCTCCTAGCACCCCGACCGGCCTCGCACCCGCCCCCCCGCTGCCCCCGCCGCAGCTCTCTCTCGGCCCCGCTACCACGCAGCCGGCCTCTCTGCGGCTCCCCAGGCTCCGCCACCGCGCAGTTGGCTCTTTCATGGCTTCCACCGGCCCCCGCCACGCCATCACCGCCGCTCAGCTGCTTCTTCCCGAACCTGCCCCACGGAGCATGGGAAGCAGCAAGGGACAAGCCACAATGGATGGCACGGGTGCGCACGACCAGCTGCACCAGCTGCCAGCCGCAGAGGCCCCCAGCACCTGAGATGGCTGCCTGGGAAGCTCCTCCAGCGCTCCCTCCGCCTCAGCCTCCTCAGACCAGGCGACTGTTCCCCAGAGGAAGGCAGCGAGAGAGGCGGAGAAGGCCATCACCAGTGGCCACTCTGTGAGCGTGCCCAAGGTGAAAAGGCCCAAATCAAAGGCCAAGGAGGCGGCAAGGAGAGACCAGCAAAGTGGAGACGGAGACGCGGGGTATGAGGTCTTCTCCCAGCCCCATCGGGCTCTGAACGGTACCACTGACGACAATGCCGGGCAGGGGACGTCGGATCCGGTAAGAGGGGCCCTGGCAGAGGAGGAGCTGCACCAAGTCATCTTTGAATCCTTCCCTAAGGAGGATTTAACACAGGCAACAGCGGCGGCAGTCTCAGTAAGGTAAGCCTTGAATGTAAACAGGGGGGTCATTTCCTCCAGCGAGGAGGAGGACGGTGAGAGTGAGATTGAACTTGTGGAGGGGGACTCCTCTAGGGACCCCTCATCAGGAGAGGAACCCATGGGGGAGGACACTGAGGGGGAGGGGACTCAGGTTGCCCCCAAGCCACCTGCAAAGTCCAAGCGCAAGGGAAAAGGAGGTACCCCACGAGCCAAGAAGCAGAGCATCAAATTGGCTCTGGCTATGCTGAGGGAGGCACTCCTATCAGAACAGGAGGATGAGGAGGATGAGCCCTCGTGTTCCCCCCACAAACACAAGCCTTCCAGGCCCAAGGCCAACAGGCCCAAGCGCTCCGGAAAGGCGGACCCAAACACCACCACCTCAGATAAAAGAAGAGTAAGGGTAAATGCAGATAAGGCAAGGGGAGAGAAAAAGAAGGAGCCCCCATCGAGGCACTCATCGGAGGAGTCTGGCGAGGCCTCCGACGGGGAGGACCTGCTTAAGAGGTGGCAACCCCCCAACGACAGCCTCGACGAGGACGCCGGGGGAAATGAGGACATAGGGGAAAACCCAGACAGGGAACCAGGAGAACTGTCTGACTCGGAGGCGTCTGAGCACGAGATCACAGACAGAATCTTCCATGGGGAAAAGTTCCCATACCTGCTGAACAAGGCATTGGCAGCCCTGGAGATCCCCCTCCCATCTCCTCAGGAGGATGAGACAGGGGACCCAGAGGCACCCAAGAGCCAAAAGGTGGCAGCATTGATGCCATCCTTCAAACCCAAACGCCCACTCTTCCCCTTCCCCAAAGCCTTCTGGAAGCTTGTGGCGGAAGAGTGGGAGAAGCCGGCACTAGGGCGCAGGGGATTGTCTGCAGCTCAGAAGTTCTACAACTTCCCCACAGATATCCTGGACAGACTCAAGACCCCCGTCGTCGACCGGCCGGTGGTCTCAATGGTTTCAAATTCGCTCGCGCCGAAAGAAGGGGAAGGTTCCCTGAAAGACCTTGATGAAAAGAGGACAGACGCTGCCTTAAGAAAATCCTACGAGGCCTCGGCCCTGGGCATTAGAGTCTCGCTAGCATCAGTGCTAATATCCAGGGCGGCAATCATATGGCTCCAAGAGGTAATGGACAGACCGGACTTGGAGACCAGAGCGCTCCAGAAGGCGTTCAATAGGATCCAATACGCACTACAATTCATGGCTGACACTTCACAGGACGCCCTGTCATATGCAGCCAGGGCAACGGCAGCAGCTAACCTGGCAAGACGCTCACTGTGGGTCAAGCAGTGGGACGCAGACAACCAGTCGAAGAACGCACTCGCTACAGCCCCCTTCAAAGGCGCCAAGGTATTCGGCGAAGACGCACTGAAAGATATACTAGTGGAGACCAAGGATAAGAAGCAAGTGATGCCCTCCTTGAACAGGAAATCTTCAAAAAAGCCATTTCGGCGCCCAACGCAGTACCAGAGCTCCTTTCGTGCATACAGGAGCAGTGGTAGGAGGCCCGACCACCGCCCCAGTAAACCGGTGTGGGCAAGAACAAACTACGTCATTCGCCATGCCCCGTTCTCAAACCCATCCACCAGTCGGAAAGGGGGAACGCAGCCTCAGCGGAACCCCCCTCGTCAGCAATCCTGACTCGGAGACGATCCCAGTGGGAGGAAGGCTATCCCGGTTCCTGAACTCCTGGTTGAACTCCACCATGGACAGGTGGGTCCTAAACACCATAGCAAACGGCTACAGGGCGGAGTTCAACTCAAGACCAAGAAACCGCTTCATCCCAGCACCCGTGCCCGCCAGCCCACAGAAAGCACGGAACCTCAGGATAGCCATAGACCACCTACTGGAGATCGACGCAATAGAACCAGTTCCAGGCACGCAGCGTTTCTCAGGGGTGTATTCCTACTTCTTCACAGTTCCAAAAAAGGACGGGAGCCTTCGATCAGTCTTAGACCTAAAATTCACAAACTCATTCGTTACTTACAAGAGATTTTGGATGAAGACTCTATCCTCAATAAGGGAGGCAGTCAGGAAAGGGGATTTTCTGGCCTCCCTAGATCTGTCAGAAGCATACATGCACATCGGGATGCACGGAGACAGCCGACAGTTCCTCAGGTTTGCGTTCGGCGAAGAACACTACCAGTTCAAAGCACTCCCGTTCAGCCTGGCCACTGCCCCAAGGGTGTTCACCAAGGTACTGGTGGTCCTCATCGCCCACCTCCGTACCAAGGCCATACACCTTTATCCTTACCTGGACGATATCCTACTGAGGGCGTCGTCCAGCGCCAAGGCACAAAAGGACATACAGGAGACGATAGATTGTCTACAGAGCCACGGCTTCCTGATAAACTTCAAAAAGAGCTCGCTCACACCATCTCAGCAGCTGACGCACCTAGGAGTACACATAGACACGGCGAGCTTCTCAGTCGCGCTCTCAAGAGAAAGGCAAGCAACCATCCAGACGGAGGCACGGCTAGTAAGCAGAAAAAGGAGAGCCCCATTAGCAACCCTAGCACGGCTATTCGGTCTGATGATATCAGCAATCCAGGTGGTCCCCTGGGCCAGGTTCCACTCGAGACAGTTACAATCGGCCCTCCTACCACATTAGGACCTAATAACAAGGAAGGAAGATGCTATCCTGGAAATAACAAGCCCCCTCGCACACTCCCTACTCTGGTGGACACGCACGGAAAACACAGCCAAGAGCTCCCCACTAGTAACCCCAACACAGGTGGTGGTGACCTCGGATGCAAGTCTAAGGGGATGAGGAGTGCACTGCCTAGACCAGGTGGTACAGGGCCTATGGTCAATAGACAAAAGGAAACACAGCATAAACTGGTTGGAACTAAGAGCGGCAAGGTTGGCACTACTCCACTTCACCCCGCTCATACGGGGCACACACGTCATCCTCCTGACGGACAACACAACAACACACTCGTACATAGCGAGACAAGGAGGATCGAGATCGAAGTCCCTGCACGCAGAGGCCGAACTTCTCATGGCCTGGGCGGAATCAACGGTTCTCTCCCTGTCAGCCCAACACTTACAGGGAGAGACGAACACGCAAGCGGACTTCCTGAGCAGACACACAGTCCTGCCAGGGGAGTGGGAACTCAATCAGGAGACCTTCTACCAGATCATGGATGTCTTCGGGGAGATAGCGGTAGACCTCTTCGCATCACCCTCGAACGCAAAGCTCCCAAGGTTCTTCTCAAGATTCCCCCAGCGGGAAGCAAAAGGGACGGAAGCACTACGCTCGGCCTGGCCAAACGATATTCTATTCCTGTTCCCCCCGTTTCCACTTCTGGGGAAGGTCTGTCGGAAGATTCGCCAGGAGAGGGCACAAGTGGTGCTGATAGCGCCTCATTGGCCCCACCGCCCGTGGTTCTCAGAGTTAGCAGAGATGGCGATCCAACCCCCGCTGAGACTCCAACCACACCGGAACCTATTGCACCAGGGCCCAGTAAGCCACCCCGACGTAGAGTGGCTGAAACTGACGGCTTGGGGACTGAGCAGCGAACCCTAAGGGATTGTGGATACGAAGAAAAGGTAATTGACACCCTGCTTGCATCAAGACGCGCCTCAACCAAGCGGATATATCAAGCCACCTGGAAGGTGTTCTCGCAGTGGTGCTCCACAGAACAGATAGACCCGACCAAGGCCACAACGCGAAACATCTTGGCCTTCCTGCAGAAGGGGCTCGATAGCGGGCTTTGCCCAAACACCCTCAAGAGGCAAATGGCAGCTCTAGCGGCTTTCATCCCATGCCCTCAAGGCGGGAGAGTCTCAGCACATCCCCATGTGAAGAGATTCCTGAGAGGGGCCACTCTACTGGCCCCACCAGTGGCACACAGGTTTCTTTCTTGGAAACTCTCCCTGGTTCTCAAACAACTCACTAAAGCCCCTTTTGAGCCTCTGAGGAAGGTTCCACTGAGAATCCTTTCACTCAAAGTGGCATTCCTGATAGCAATAACGTCCGCAAGGAGGGTGTCCGAACTCACGGCACTCTCAGTAAGGGAACATCTGTGCTCCTTCGGCCCAGACTCAGTCTCCCTACGGCCAGACCCAGCCTTCAGACCAAAGGTGATCTCTGCCTTCCACGTCTCTCAGCAGATAATCCTTCCGTCCTTCTGCCCCAACCCGGTTCACCCCACGGAAAAAATGTGGCACAAGCTGGATGTGAGAAGAGCGTTAAGGATATACATCAAACGCACGGCACCATTCAGGAGATGCGACTCCCTCTTCGTGTCTTCAACCCCTCTTCGCTGGGGTCCCGGATTTCGAGGCAGACACTAGTGACCTGGATTAAAGTGTGCATTTTCACAGCATACGATGTGGCAGGAATACCACGCCCCTCAGGGGTCGTGGCGCACTCAACACGATCAGCAGCAACCTCGGCTGTGTTCTCAACAAATGCCCCCATCGCAGAGATATGCAGGGCGGCAACCTGGAGTAACCCTTCCACCTTCGTCAGACATTACAAGGTGGACAAGTTCAGATCCGCGGAGGCCACCTTTGGCAGAAGGGTCCTCCACGAGGTCATTCACCAATAGCGTACATATTACGTTCTCAATAGCAGTCACCCCACCCGGGGAACATCAGGGGCTTGGGTACGTCCCAATTGTACAGGATTGTTCCTGCCACCTACCACCTACAGAATGTTACATTGGGTACTTAGCGTGAAGGTACCTTCTGTAGGGTAGGTGGCAGGAACAATCCGGCCCACCCAGTGACTGTTCTGTACTAATATCTTTCTGTACTAACCTGTTGTGTTTTCTTAAAGATGAGCAATGGAGGAGTTGTCTAATCCAATTTTCTTGGAGCTCTGCTAGTCAGAGAACTGAAGACCACGTGGAAGAGAGAGAGGAGAACAAAGACTCTAACTTCTGGGTCAAAGGTCTTCTTCCTGCTTCGAGCTGGGCAGTCCTAGCTTCCCAATTGTACAGGATTGTTCCTGCCACCTACCCTACAGAAGGTACCTTCACGGTTAGTACCCAATATAACATTTTGTGAAATGCTAATTGCAGACCACTTTTCAGGTTTCCAAGCCAAGTAATTTCCCCCTGCCCTGCCCTGCCCCACCCCAACCCCAGGTAAAAGGGGGAATAAATGGAATGATCTGTCAGTTCATTTACTTGTGGTTACTTAGAATGAGAGTTGAGATGTGTGTAGCTATAAAGGAAGCCAATTCCTTACTGATGCCTGAATGTGTTTGCTTTATTTTTATCCTGACAAGTCTTTTGTGCTCCAGGGCATATGTAAGAATTAAATGCAACCCATCAGAGTCCTCTGCAGGTTAAGAGACAAGAAAGTGCAAGGGGATTATGGATTAAAGGATGGCAGGGAAGCAAAGCTACAAACATGATAGAATGGGTCTCTCTTCTGCCACTTAATGTTTATGAGCTGCTGCCTTGGATGACTGCAAGCAGTTTCTGAGATTTCTATGCATGGTTATAGATTACCTCCACTATCAGCAGCTGTGTGCCTGCAAATACTAGATGCTGGGAAACTTAAGTGGGAGGGTGCTGTTGCACTCATGTCCTGCTTCTGGGCTTCCCAGGGCATCTATTTGGCTACTATGGGAGGGGAATGTTAGACCCGATAGGCCTTTGGTTTGATCTAGAGGGCTTTTCTTGTGTTGTTTGGTGTGGTAGTTGGGAATGTAATCTCTATGAACAGATAGCAATAGCATTTTTAGCAATGGCATTGATATTTATGTAGGGAGGTATGAGTCTAAAATTAAAAATGTATTAAAAATTCCAGGGATCTAGCCCTTTTAAAAATAAAAATATCTTCTTTAAAAGTAAAAACACTTTTCTTTCAAAGCAAGCAGAGTAAAGCATCCGGAATGCAGACACAGCTCAATTAACATTTAAATGTGTGGTCTGATCACCCAGTCAATTAGACTCATTAAACAACAAAGACATCAGTTTAAAAATGCATATCAAAAGTTTACTGAAGGTATATCAATCTTAATCTACATATTAAAACAAATTTAAAAGGCCCCTAACTAACTAAGAGGATCTAGGGTAGGAAAAGACTCATCCAACCTTAAGCCTTGTGGGCTACATGGTGACTCGACTAAAAGGACTCAAAGACTGCCAAGACTGCCAAGATGGTTCCAGCCACATGGAGACAAAACTTAAAAGGAACTTAGACAAAATGTAATAATATTTAAATTAGGTCATGTGGTAATTGACCCATTGCTCCAGTTGGCTGAAATTGCGTAGTGAAAGGAGAAGGGGGTGTGAAAGAACTGATGCATGCAGGGAAAATTCCTAAACTGAACTTAACATGGGATACACAAGATTGCATTGCATTACAATAATGATTTCCCCACATACTACAATTTATATACCGCTTATCAGTGCTGAAACACTCCCTAAATGGCTTACAATGTTTTTAGCTAATTCTAATTGCCCCCAACAAGCTGGGTACTCATTTTACTGACCTACGGAAGGATGGAAGGCTGAGTCAACCTCGGAGCCCTCTGGGATTGAACTCATAACCTTGTGGCTTGCAGTACTGGCATTTAACCACTGCACCACCAGGGCTTCCCTTGATTCATTATATATTTGGATATAGTTGCTGGAAGACATACAGTATGTGGGAGGGTACCACTGCTGCCTCTCTTCCTTCTTTCTCTGAAGTCAAGGTTGTTTGGTTGGCTGCTTTGGAGGGTTATGTATTTTTTGGTTTTTGTTTTGAGGATGTGTACTCTCCCTGAGTATATGATGTAATGTAGTGGGGCATCTACTGTATTGGCTGGGGGCAGATCTAGCAGTCACTAGCTCTATATAGCTGTTGCCTCAGTCTCTGGAGCTCAGCAACCAGGAAAAAGAAAACAGGCATTTTGTATTAGCATTCCATGGGGTAGTTTGAGGAGAGACCTAGAGTGTGGTGAAACCAAAAACCACCGTAATCCCCTAGTACCTGGAACAAATTGTCAGCAGAGGACAGGCTTCTATTATACAGAAACTACAAAGTTTCATGGATCCACAGTCTAACAAGGAATTAAACTACAAGCATTTTTGAATTGCCTTACCAGTGATGTCATTTATGTATTAATTTGACCCTGCAATATGCTGTATGTGGGTAATTGTTCTAGAGGTTTGAAATCCAGAATAATCGAACACCATAGCCATCTGAAATCTGTTGCTAGAGATTCCTCTCTCTACAAACATTTTTATCAAGCTGGTCACATATATGATTCCTTCAAAGTTTTGGCGGTTTCAAGTAATAAAACCCAGACCATATCAGGATGTTTCAGTATTGCTGGCAAAACAGGAATGTTTTTGGATACACCATCTTTACACTGTAACTCCATTTGGTTTGAATAACAAACAGGATTTTAGTTGTTTTATTTAAGACAGTTAGAACAAGGTTACAAGTGTCTCACCTTTACCCTACGTTCGGTTTTATTAGTCATGTATTCTTTCCTCCACTCTTTCCCCTGTAGAGGCAGGTGTCGTGTGTCAGTAATAAAGCAGTGTATTTAAACAATCACTGTTGAGGCTTTGCATGCCATTCCACATCTTTTGAATTTTGGCTACATTGGTGTAGGCATCTGCCCTAAAAAATCTCTGATGACTATGTGACTGTAAGTATACAACTTTCAGTTTTGATTTACTTATCTTTCTTGTGGCTAAAAAAAAAAAAAAAATCCAGATAGCATGTTGCTTCTTATTTATACTCTAAGGTAGGTGAGGAAATCTAATGACGAAATGGGGACTATAAAATCCCGGGGTCCTCAGTCCTACTACTACTGTTTTTACTAAGAGTCTGAAAGATATGATCAGGAGGGCTTTAAACTGAGTTTTGTCAGGGAGGGAGACAACATTCTTGAAGGCAGGAGTTCATCAAGTGCTGGAGATATAAGCCCAAATGTTATACAGAGAACAAGACAAACAGTACAAGAACCCAACAGTGGGAGGAATAAAACCTTTAAAAGGCAGATGGGGGGGTGGCCCATGGTCTTAGATGTCTCTATACGTTAGTATACATTAGCACAGAGCTTGGGAAATAAAAAGGATGAACTTGAACTCTTAGCACAGTGGATTTAATAGGCATCACTGAAACCTGGTGGGATGAGTCTCATGATTAGAATGTAGTAATAGAGGGGTATAGTCTATTTCGGAGAAATTGACCAAACAGGAAGGGAGGCGGAGAAGCATTATACGGTAAGGATGTGTACACCTGTGAACAGATCCATGAATTAAATCCTGGGAGCCAGGTTGAGAGCATCTGGGTAAAAATCAAGGGGGAGAGAAACAGCAGGGGTATTGTTGTGGGAGTCTACTACAGACCTCCAAGCCAAACGAAGGACTTGGTGATGCCTTCCTGGAACAGATGACCACACATTCAGAATGGAGAGATGTAGTAGTAATGGCGGGATCCTTGTTCTTCTGGAGTTTGTTATACAGAGGAAAGGGGAAAGCCAATCATAGTCAGACATGCATTCTAGACTTTAAGAAAGCTGATTTCAGAAAACTTACCCTCCCCACTCTGAGGAGCAAGCCCAGAAAAGGAATGCCCTCCCACAGCTCCAGGAAAACATATACACACCAGACAGCCACCGGCTGCAACAAAGAAAAGCCAAACAGAGCACAGCCGCCCCTGCTGAAACAGGACTCAGAGGAAACTATAGACAGACATACACATGCCAAAAGAACTACAAAACCCAGCCTTCCCTAACACCACAAGCACAGAATCTGTTCACCTCCATTCCTCACACTTGCCCTTGGTTCAAAACTGCACCACCATGTCGTAAGCTGGCCTCTCTCTTCCAGCAGAAAGGGAAGGCTTCCAGCTTATTTGTATAATCTGAAAACACACTCTCAAGGGTTCCTCTAGTCTAGAAATCCCTTTTATAAGGTAGGCCACCACCACTCACTGAGTTCTGCCCTTCGGAATGCTGCCCTTCCCCATTACAGCCCGGCGCAGTGAGAAGCCAGGCGGGCTTATTCTACAAGATCATTAATAACTCTTTTCTCTGTCCTAGAGAAATTCCTGATAGCTTGACCAAGAAGGCACGTGAGGCAAGTTATAGAGAAAGGAGATAAGATTCATTTAGTTCTAGAGGTCTATGTTACTTGGGGAAACAAAACATTCCCCCAGGTTCTAACTTAGGGTTTACAAAGTTATACATTCAGTACAGAGCACTTGCAAAATAAATCATAACACTAACACAACTAACTACAAATTCCTCTAAGCTACTAAATGAAAAAAGTAACTTACAGTCTGGTAGGTACCAGCAGTCTCTGTGATGGAATTCAGAGTCCTTTTTGGATAGGGACTTCCTCCTGAAGTCTAATATCATTTTAAGGCCTTTGAGAAAGATTGGCTCCCCCCAACCTTTTGTTATCCCAGTTTGTATTTTGTTGAATACTCCATGGGCTTTCTCCATCTGCCCAGGCAGATGGTTAAGCCATAGTTTCACATTGTGGTCCCTAGGCCATGTCCCAGAGACCATGAGGCCACGCAGAACAAAAGAAAGGTCAGAACTTTTAAAGTCTTTGTAGAGCCACTCTCATTGGCTCTGCAATACCAACTACTGATTGGCTCTCCAGCCAGGTGATGTGATGTTTATTCAACAAGGTTCCCACCCCCTTAACAGACCAAACAAGGAGTGGAAGTTTCCAATGTTGTAAAGTGTAGGTAGTTGAGATGAACTCCCATGATGGGCGGGGCAGGCCATCATGACAACCCCATGATCAGGAATACTAAAAGAGAAAGGAGTTCATGAGGGACGGGAGTTTCTTAAAAGTGAGATATTGAAGGCAGAACTTCAAACAGTTCCAATAAAGAGGAGAAATGGGAGGTGTCTAAAGACACCAGGATAGATATCTAAAGAACTTTCAACTAAGCTAAGACTTAAAAGGGACATGTACAAGAAATGTCTAGTGGGGTGCCACGGAGTTAGGTCCTGGGCCCAATGCTATTCAATAAAATAAAATATCTTTTATCAATGACTTGGATGAGGGAATAGAGTGTATGCTTATCAAGTTTGCAGATGACACCAAATTAGGAGGGGTAACTAATACCCCAGAGGACAGGATCAAAATTCAAAAAGACCTTAACATATTAGAAAGCTGGACAAAAACCAACAAAATGAGATTCAACAGGGAGAAAAGTAGGATATGACACTGGGCAGTAAAAATGAAATGCACAGATACAGGATGACACCTGGCTTCATAGGAGTGCATGTAAAAGGGATCTAGGAGTGAAGTCGAAGGGATCTAGGAGTCTTAGTGGACCACAAGTGTAGTAATGATGCTCAAACGCCCTCTGAGATTGTCATGGTAGAGCATACCTTATTGGTACAGTAGGCTGGTTTGTATAGTCTAATGATCGCATATACACTGTTAATCGTTAGGTAAGTATTATCTTGGTACACAGGAGTAATCATAAGATATGTACAGACATACTAATTACCTGAATATACAAGAAGGGTTGCAAGACACGTAATTATCGCTGTCTGGGTACACACAGGTATAATATTTGGGGACACAGATCTTGTCTTGGGGATTATTCTCAGTTGACCTAACACCTTCCTTGTTAATTGGGAGGGTGTCAGACTACGTGCAATCCCATGTGAGAGTGGGCATTCCACTAGGATGTGAAGATTCCTTTTGAGACATTCCTAATTGAAAGGCAGGAAGAAAAGGGGCGTGAGACTCCTTAACGGTCAGGGTGTGCCCAAAAACCTAGGATTTTCGGGCCTCCCTACACACAAGCTGAACATGAGTCAATGGTGTGATGCAGCAGCTAAAAAGGCCAATTCGATTCTAGGCTGCATCAATAGGCATATAGTGTCTAGATCAAAGGAAGTAATAGTGCCACTCTATTCTGTTTTGGTCAGACCTCACCTAGAATACTGTATACAGTTCTGGGCAAATATTGACAAGCTGGAACATGCCCAGAGGAGGGTGCCCAAAATGGTAAAAGGTGTGGAAACATACCCTATGAGGAGCGGCTTAGGGACTGGGTATATTTAGCGTGAAGAAGAGAAGGTTAAGAGTGGACATGGTAGCCATGTTTCAATATCTGAAGGGATGTCATATTGAAGAGGGAGTAAGCTTGTTTTCTGCTGCTCCAGAGACTAGGACACAGAGCAGTGGGTTCAAACTACAGGAAAAGAGATTCCACCTAAACATTAGGAAGAACTTCCTGACAGTAAGAGCTGTTCGGCAGTGGAATACATTGCCTCAGGGTGTAGTGGAGTCTCCTTCTTTGGAGGTTTTTAAACAGAGGCTGGGTGGC
The DNA here is from genome assembly GCA_030847615.1 of Gambelia wislizenii. Classification (NCBI taxonomy): domain Eukaryota; kingdom Metazoa; phylum Chordata; class Lepidosauria; order Squamata; family Crotaphytidae; genus Gambelia; species Gambelia wislizenii. Next base: position 10,331,678 of record JAUMIR010000013.1, on the reverse strand, counting down.
CATCTGTCAGGAATGCTTTGATTGTGTATTCCTGCAGGGCCGGGGGATGGACTAGATGGCCCTTGTGGTCTCTTTTAACTCTATGATTCTGTGATTCTACTACAGAATTGTTTTTCGGATTCACCGCTTCAACATTCTTGCCACTTCATTTAGGAGTCTACTAGGAAGTTGTCTGAGGACTTTATAGCTTCAGCATTCCTACTTTCTTTAAGAACGGAATACGAGAACCTTTTGTGAGAGCACACTACGAATTTGATTGTTGGATTTGTAGCCTCAGCATCTTTGCTACAGCATTTAAAAATTGCACAAAAGGACTCACTGTGAGATCACAGCCTGTTTATTATTTTTTTCAGTAATTCTATTAGTGTGTATAAGAAAGTGTGTATATGAACTCTATTAAGGACTCTTTATGGGCCATTTTCTTATAATTTTCAATAGAATTATTATGAAATAGATTGTTTGAATTTATATATTTCTATATAATACAAGCCTGTCTTCTGCTAACTATTAGTCATTGACACTGCTGGTCTTATCCTATTGTTGTTCAACATGAAAAGAAGGAGGTAGTGCAGTGTTGCTGACTCATGTCCCTCTGGCAAGGGTTCCATGATTGATGACTGTACAAAGCAGTATGTTGGGCTTGATAGGCATTTGCTCTGATCCAACAGGGCTCTTCACGTGTATAGCCTTCAACATATTGCAAGGGGCTATAAGGCTGTGTGGAGTAAGCTGAAGACCATTGGAATATAGGTTATTTAATTGCTCCTTCCTGTTGAAGGACATGGCCCAGGAAGAGGGAAAAGAACACTAGAAATGAACAACTGGCTCCACAGATAGTGCCCTCAGGAAACATTCAGCTTGTTAATGAAGACAACTTGCAAGAGATAGGTTGCATCTCACCGCAGTTGTTAAAAAGGTATTTCCTAGGAGTCTCACAAACCTGCTTAGGAAAGCTTTCAACTCAGTTGCATGAGAGGGGGAGACAGTATATTATACGGCAGAGGGACACCAGGTAGAGGGGAACAATAGCCTCAATGATACAGGAGGAGTTGGAACAATGGTATAAGAACACAACAGTGGGCATAAAACAACAACAAGCAATTAGCAAGAGAGAATGATGTCTTAGATGTCTTTACACCAATGCACAGAGCATGGGAAATAAAATAAACTCGAACTCTTAGCAGAGATTTATAAATGCAACTTAATAGGCATCACTGAAAGCTGTTGGGATAAGTCTCATTATAGGAATAATGTATTGGAAGGACATAACTTATTCCAAAGAAATAGACCAAACAGGAAAGGAGGAGCAAGCATCTATACACCTCTATACAAGGATCTTTGCACCTGTGAGGATATGCATGACAAGGAGATTTTCAGATGCCAAAAGTTAGCTTCTTGCCGCGCAAGCAGCCTCCGGAACAGTACCGAGGCTGCTGCGCGGCAAGGGTCAATTTTGGACGACGCCGTTTCTCTCTCGGCGGCGTCCGTGACTGTTGTGGCCAGCACTGGAGGCGGCCGCGCTGTTTTTTTACTCACGGACAACTTCCGTGAATAAAAAACAGTGTGGCCGCCTCCAGTGCTGGCCGCAACAGTCACGGACGATGCCAAGAGAGAAACGGTGTCATCCAAAATTGACCCTTGCCACGCAGCAGCCTCGGTACTGTTCCGGAGGCTGCTTGCGCGGCAAGAAGCTAATTTTTGGCATCTGAAAATCTCCTTAGAGCAGAAGTGGGCAGCTGTGATGTACACAGAACACAAACTCAGATATCTTCAATAAAGTTCTTTATTGGAATAGAAGCATGTGTAAGGAACAGTGTCAAAGCTGCAAACTGAAGAACAAACTTACAGTGGAGACAGATAAGGTACCCCCAGCGTGAGAAAGCAGAAAAGGGAGGGCAGTACATCAAAGCACACTTTGGAGGAGCGAGATCTGCCAGGCCATCTGGCCGGCCTTGAGCTCCCGGGATGAACAGTGTTCCCATGGTAACCAACATCTCCCAGACATTCCAGAGGCCCAAGGCAGAACCAGTCTCAAACCATCAAACTATCAGGATTCTCCATGAACTCTACTCTATGCCTCAGAATTCATGGATGACCCTGACATACTGGCCCCCTGAAGATCAACCCCCCCCTTTCAACCAGGCTTATCGGGAAAGCGGGCATGAAACTTTCGCAACAAGCGTTTGGCATTGACATGCTCAGAAGCAACCCACTCCGCATGCCCAAAGGCAGGTGTTTCCACTTCACCAAATACTGTAACCCTCCCCGATGAAGCCTAGAGTCCAGGATCTCAGAGATTTCAAAATGCTGGTCCTGATCCACCAGGATCGGCTGAGGAGCAGGTTCTGGAGCCGGATGGTGTTTGTCTGGAGGGTTCACGGGTTTGAGCAGGCTGGAATGAAACACAGGATGCACATGACGGTACAACTTAGGTAAGGACAGTTCAAAAGCCACAGGATTTACCATCCTAACAACACGAAAAGGCCCAATGTATTTGGCTCCCAACTTTTTAGAGGGTTGGGGACACTTAAGGAATTTGGTGGACAAATAAACCAGATCCCCCACCTCATATCTAGGAGATGGGTCCCGCTTTTGATCAGCATAATGTTTGTAGCGTGCATTGGCAAAGTCTAAGGCCGAGATTACATGAGGCTACGCATCTCTGACCTTTTGACTCCACTGGGAGACCGAAACAGGGTCAGAGTTGGGGCACCCCTCCAGCAAAGGGAGGGGACCGAAATCATGTCCAGACACAACCTTGAACGGTGAGAGTCCAGTGCTCTGGTGAGTGGCATTATTGTAGGCCACTTCAGCAAAAGGCAGAAGATCAACCCAATCAGACTGTTGGAAATTCACATAACATCTTAGGTATTGTTCAAGAGTCTGATTCGTTCGTTCCGTTTGCCCGTCCGATTGGGGATGATGGGAGCTACTGAGACCAAGCTCCACCCCTAGAAGGTTCGTGAAAGCCTTCCAAAACTGCGAGGTAAATTGGGCCCCCGATCAGACACAATCTTGGTCGGAACGCCATGAATCCGATAAATATGCTGAATGAACAACTTGGCTAATTGGGAGGCCGTGGGGAGTTTCTTGCAGGCCACAAAATGCGCTTGTTTTGAAAACAAATCAGTAACCACCCAAATAACCGTCTTTTTCCTACTCTCTGGTAATTCAACAATAAAGTCCATGCTAATGACCTCCCAGGGCTTGTTTGGGGTAGGTAGAGGTTGGAGCAAACCTTTGGGCTTCCCTGACCCCCCTTTTGCCACTGCACAAGTGGTACACCCCTTCACATATTCCTCCACCTCCTTCCTCATTCGGGGCCACCAAAACTAAATGCAAAGTTTTAAGATACCCAAAATGGCCTGCACTCTTGACATCATGGCACTGCTTGAGGATGCTCGCTCTCAAGACCTCAGGAACATACAAGTGATCCCCTTTCCAAGCCAAACCTTCCCTCACAGTCACCTCATTGGGGTGAGCTAGGAACCACTGATCCAGGGGTAGTTCCGAGGCCAATTGGGAATGCCACCCCCCTTTCTCCCCTTGAGAACCTGTGGGTGTGGCAGAACTATCCGCCGTAGGAGACACTGCCCGGGGCCCCGGGTCTGGGGAAGGTGGGTCAGGGTTCAAGGGCTGGGGCACAGGTCCAGGCGTCAAGGGCGAGCCACCGTCAATTTCAGTTGGACCAGGCTCCTGAGCAGGGCTAGCAGTGGATTTCTGTTCTTTGGCTTTGCTCCGTGTGAGGACTGCTAGCCCCAAGTGGGAAGGAGAAAAAATGGTGTCAATGACCTCCTTGCGCTTACTTTCATACTGTGGTAGTCTGGACAAAGCATCAGCCAGAAAATTCCTTTTCCCCGGGATAAATTTCAGAGTGAAATTAAATCGGTAAAAGAAACTGGACCACCTGACCTGCTTGGGGCTCAAACGTCTAGGGGTAGCCAATACTTCCAAATTTTTATGATCAGTCCAAACTTCAAACGGTTTGGGTGAGCCCTCCAGTAGGTGGCGCCACGTCTCTAGTGCTAACTTGATAGCACCTGCCTCCTTCTCCCACACCGGCCAATTTCGTTCCGTGTCATTGAATTTTCTGGACAAATAGGCACATGGTCTCAAATCCCCTTCCTCCCCCTTTTGCAAAAGAACACCACCCATCGCTACATCAGAGGCATCCACTTGGACCACGAAAGGCTGGGAGGGGTCGGGGTGTTTTAGAATAGGCTCAGAAGTGAAAAGGGACTTCAATTTGTCAAAAGCTTGTTGGCACTGTGGTGACCACACAATTTTTTGGGGAGGTTTGTCCCCTTTACTGTGCTTGGAACTTTTGCCTTTCCCATCTTTGGTTTTTAGCAAATCTGTCAGGGGAAGGGCTACCGACGCAAAGTCAGGGATGAAGGACCGATAAAAATTAGCAAATCCCAGGAAGCTCTGCAACTGTTTCCTGGTTCTAGGGGCTTCCCATGCCAAGACCCCCTTAACCTTTTCTGGGTCCATTTCAATCCCTTTGTTTGAGATGCGGTACCCTAAATAATCCAGACGGCTTTGGTGGAACTCACACTTGGACATTTTTGCATACAGATGATTTTCCCCCAACCTGGTAAGCACCTTTTTCACCAGTTTCACATGGGACGTGTAGTCCTCAGAATAAATCAACACATCATCAAGGTATACCAACACCCCTTTGTACAGAAAATCACGTTTTAACACATCATTAATTAAGTTCTGAAAAATGCCAGGGGCCCCTTTTAGGCCGAAAGGCATGACGAGGAACTCAAAAGCCCCCAAGGGGCAATTAAATGCAGTCTTCCATTCGTCCCCTTCCCGAATCCGTACTCTGTAGTAGGCCTCCCGCAGATCCAGCTTCGTGAAAATCTTCCCTTTGGAGAGATGGGCTAGTATGTCCTTCATCAAGGGCAGGGGGTACTGGTTGGCGACACTAATCGCGTTTAGCCCTCTGTAATCCTGAATCAGATGAAGCCCCCCATCTGCCTTGCGCCTAAACATCACCGGAGCCCCCACGGGCGAGGTTGAGGGCCTAATGAACCCTCGGGCTAAGTTTTTGTCTATGAACTCTCGGAGCGCCTCCATTTCAGCTGGGGTCATGGAATAAATGCGAGGTTTAGGTAGGCTGGACTCCGAGAGTATCTCAATGGCACAGTCAAAAGCCCGGTGGGGTGGCAAAATGTCACACTCCCTCTCCTCAAACACATATTGCCATGCCTTGTACTCCACTGGCAGTCCTTTCAGCTCCCCTTTTACTAAAGCAGTTGTGTAATTCTGTGACTCACCCTCCAGGGGGACCCCGTCCCCTGGGGATTCTCCCCCCACCCCGTGCTCCTTGATACACAATGGGTCTGTAAAAGTCAGTGTCTCTTTTATCCAGTCTATGGTGGGGTTGTGGTACTTTAGCCAGTTCAGACCCACGACTGCCGCGGGGACTAAACCTGGAGCAATCACAAACTGCAGTTCCTCCTGGTGGGTTCCCATCCTCATGTTCATGGGACCAGTTATGCGCCGGGCGGGGCCCCCCTTCATCATCCCCCCATCCATCTGAGACAGCCACACGGGCTTGTCCAGCTTAACAGTATCAACGTTCAGTTCACTGACTAAGGAGGGGTGGATGAGTACTTGGGTACAACCAGAGTCAATCATTAACATTACTTTGAAGGTGGGGCCCTCCCCTCCAACCCCCACTCGAGCTTTGATAAAGAACGGGCCCTTCACTCCACTCACCACGGCATCCGGGCGCCCTTCCGGATTAGCCCGCCCTCGGGCGCTCAGTAGGGTGGGCTGGGCCCGTTTCCCGCCGGCTCAGCGTCAGAAGAGTAGGCCCCACTATGCTCGGGATCATCTGAAGACTCCCCTGCCGCATGGCCAGATGCCAGGGCCCTGGCCGTCGCTTTGGTCTTGGGCTTTGAGGGAGTCTTGGCGGGCCCGATTCTCCCCTCGCTCCGTGCTGGCGTGGCGGCGGCGGGTTGCTCCCGAGGGCTCCTCTCTGGGCACTCCGCTATGCGATGTCCGCTCTTCCCACAATGCAGGCACAGACCCTTTCTCATCCTTCGCTCTCGTTCGGACTCTCAGGTGGTGGCTCCCCCCGAGCGTACCGGCTTGGTCTTCTTCCCCGGGGACCCTGAGGACTTCCCCTCCGTCCCTGCCTGGCGGCGCAACATCTTGATGCTGCCTTTCACAGACTCCACTTCACCAGCTAGCCGTATCCACCCCAGGAGGGTTTCGGGGTCTCCCTGGAATAGGGCCCACTCTAGAATGTCAGGGTTCAGTCCCTCCTGGGAAAACTGCACCTTGACCTCCTCTGACCACTCAGGCACTTGGCTGGCTAGGCGGCGGAACTCAGCCGCGTACTCTGCCACTGGCATCGTACCTTGCTTCAGGCTCCTAAGCTTCCCTCGACCTCGCTTCCCCCTTAAAGGATCTTCGAACTGGGCCCTGAGAGCCATCAGGAACTCTTGGTAATTACCCAGTTCAGGGGCTCCCATATCATAAAGACCCACCAACCACTGGGCTGCCTCTCCCTCCAGTTGGTTGGACACATACTGCACCTTCTCAGCCTCGGAATGGAACTCCCCTTCCCACTGAGTCATGTAACTCACCACTTGAGTCATGAAGTAGGGTAGTTTTGCTGGATCCCCATCGAACTTCGCCTTCAGGTGCCGGTGTTTCCAGCCCCGGGGTCGCTCCTGCGGCTCAACTGGGCCAGCCCCCACCGGGGGAGCCGGTCCAGGAGCCGGCAGGCCAGGTACGTCAGAGGGCTGAACGGGGACCCCATCCCCGGGTGCCTGGGCAGCCGCTGGTGGAGCTGGGGGAGGCTGGGCCCCTCCAGGGGCTGGTGGAGCCGGAGGGGTTCTGTGCATGAGTTCTAGGAGTACCTCCCGTATCTCACCCATTTGCTGTTTCAGTTGAAGAACCTCGGTTCCAACTTCTGCCAGGGAAAACTTCACTTCTGGCTCTCTAGGCCCCTCACCCTGGGGTCTGTCCCACCGGGACCTGCGTTCTTCTCGGCGACCGGCCCCTGCCCATGGCCAGGCGGGGCCCAAAACCTCTCGCACCGGCGTGCCGAAGCTTGGCAGGCTGCCCCTCCCTGGAGCCAGCTCTACCCCCAGCTCCCAGCACTCAATGGAGAGTGGAAATCTTCCAGCCCTCCGGCGGTCTCGGCTGGTGCCTCCAGCTGCGACAGCAACAGCACCCCCCTCTGCCCCGGTCTCCTGCTTCGAGGCATCGGCTTCTTTGGTGCTGGCCACAGTCAGATCTTGGTCCATCTGCGTGCCAGTCTCCGCGTCCTCAGACATTGCAGGTAAAGGCTCCACAGTTTCAGGACGGAAAAATAAAAAAAAGAGAGTTTGCAGCTTTCTGTGATGTACACAGAACACAAACTCAGATATCTTCAATAAAGTTCTTTATTGGAATAGAAGCATGTGTAAGGAACAGTGTCAAAGCTGCAAACTGAAGAACAAACTTACAGTGGAGACAGATAAGGTACCCCCAGCGTGAGAAAGCAGAAAAGGGAGGGCAGTACATCAAAGCACACTTTGGAGGAGCGAGATCTGCCAGGCCATCTGGCCGGCCTTGAGCTCCCGGGATGAACAGTGTTCCCATGGTAACCAACATCTCCCAGACATTCCAGAGGCCCAAGGCAGAACCAGTCTCAAACCATCAAACTGTCAGGATTCTCCATGAACTCTACTCTATGCCTCAGAATTCATGGATGACCCTGACAGCAGCTGTAGAAGGAGGCTAAATTACCCCATAGGAGGGCTATACCCCCCACTGCACCTGCTCCCACAAAAAAATCAAGTTTTGCCCCCAAAGCCCTGTAGGGAATGTGGAGGCATGTTTTAGGACCTTCCTGAACCCCTAGAGGGCATTGGGGGGCATTTTATAGCAAAAACATTTTTAGAAAAATTTCTTGGCACAATTTCATTTTGATCCATGGGGAGGTCCAGTGGTCTCCAAACATGTTGGAAATGCTCTCCATACCTCATAGAGATCATTTTGGGCATTTTGGAGCAAAATTGTTTTTTTGAAAAAAAATTACCAAAATAATTTTTTGAGCCCTGTGGGGCCCCAGAGGCCACACTTTGCCCACCTCTGACCTAGATCATTGAGAACAGGTTGAGAGCATTTGTGTAAAACTGAAAGAAGAAAACAATAGTGAAATCGTTGTGGGCGTCTACTATCTTTCTAAAGGTAATGACCAAATATTCAAAAAGGAGTTTGTTATACGTAAGATACTGAAGTGATTAAACAAAGAGAACTAAAAAAATACAGTATGAGTAAAACATTTTGGCTTCCGTCTTCTTCAGTCACTGAAGATGAAACTGAGCTGCATACAAGGTAGCAGTTTAGGAGACTATGGGCTTGTCTATGTGAGGGGGAAAATGTGGACTGATGGCACTAATGCCAATTCACAGCAGCTTCTATTTGTCTTAACGTTTTTTTGGCAAGATCACAGGTATGCAAAACTATCTGCTTCCACTGTTCCATTGGGCATGCCTGTGAATCAAGATGGCGGAAACAAGTGAATTACATGTGTTTTTATTGTCACCAGTTGCTGCCATCAAATCGTTTTTTTAAAAAAAAACATATCTAAGGCGTGAAAGTGTGATAGTCCACCTAAATAAATAGAAAAAAGAAAAAGAAAGGCTGTTTCATCACCGCAGCACACGATTGCTGTGGCAAAAATCTAACATGGCAGTTTCGGGTCCTTGCCTTGTTAGCAAGCTTCACCCACTGCACATGTCTGACCAATCATGTTTCCACTTTTGCTCTTATTGGGAATGTGCACCAATTGAATCAGTTGTCAGAATGAGTGGGGATGCACATTCCCCGCTGAGCTTTTTTTTAAATATGGGAAAAGCCGTAGAGACTTTTCCTGTGGAGTTTTTGGTGGTTTTGGCCCCCCTCCTTCTGAATACGGTGGATTGATGTGAGATGCCATTTAGACAAATTGTATTCTCCTCGAATTCTATGTCAGTATTTTTGGCGTATAGACAATCCCTTTGATTTTAGCATTCTTTACTAGATGATGATATTATCTTCTATGTTGAGGCCATGTAGTGTTAAAGTCTTAAGTTCACCCAGAAAATTTCCCTTTTGTCCAAAATGTCCTGAAGGAGATGGCACCTCCGTACCAAACAGGGAAAAATCAGAGAGGCTGTGATGAGTTGAAATGCCTGGCCACTGGTTGCTCTACCTTCCTGGTCAGTATTTCAGCCTTATGGTTCCTGAAGGGTGTATGCAGGTATGTGGTTGTTTTGCCCATGTACTGCAGATGACATCTTGTAAGTCTGCATTTGATCATGTAAATAAGATAGCAGGATTGGCAGGTGGTCTCCCTCCCCTAAATACTCTTAAAGAGTCTTTTTGTACCAGGGTTGGGGAAGGTTGTCATCTTGTGGGTTCTCCCAAGCCTGCATATACCTCCCACTTGTGTGTGTGTGGTGCCATTTGCCTACATAAGGAACCACACTCTCTTTACTGTTGCTAAAAAGGAAACGTGTCAAATTTCAGATTCTGGGTACTGATCTGAGGTTCCTCAGGTGGCTATGCTGCTTTTCCTGTGACAGCACGGTTTGATGGTTTCCCATCTTGTGTACTGTTCTTTTTACACATTCTGAAAGATTAAAATGCCTCTCCTGAGGTTTAATTCCTGGCAGTAAGTAACCAAAGCTGAAATATGCTGGAATTTTGGGCTGTACTGTTTTGCTTTTGGCTCAGCTCACTTCTGGAATATGGCCCCCTGAAAATTACTCAGAAATTGACTTTATAGTTGGGCTGAAAGAAGTTCCCTACCCTTGATATACAGGGTGATTTGGTGTAATCTGTCAGTACTACCTGATGGCAAGCATAGAGTTCACTGAAGGTATTCAGAAAGACATCACCAAAAGTAGGAACTGCCTTCTGCTCTTTAAGGAGGATGGGAGGAGATCTAGCCCTTCATGTGAACGAACTGCTATTTTTAATGTATACTTGTTTTCCCGCTTTGAATAAGGAAAGCTAGTCATACTATGCAATACTCAGCAGGCAGACAGAGGCATAAGGCTTCCCAGAAAGCAGGATCAATAGAGAAAAAAGCTGATTAAAACTACCGTATGTAAGTAATGGGGCATGGTTTGCACATTCTTTTAGACTGTCCTTGCCATTCCCATATGGTAGACATTGTTCCCTTTGCACTTAGATTTTCTTTAATGTTAAAAGGAATCCGGTTCCATGGTGTTAAGATTTAAGTTGACCTGCTGGGTGGAATGAGAGTGCCAGATGCTTATAGAATCATAGAATTGCAGAGTTGGAAGAGACCACGAGGGCCATCCAGTCCAACCCCCCTGCCACGCAGGAAATCTTGATCAAAGCATCCCCGACAGATGGCCATCCAGCCTCTGTTTAAAGACCTCCAAGGAAGGAGACCCCACCACGCTCCGAGGGAGTGTGTTCCACTGCTGAACAGCTCTGACTGTCAAAAAGTTCCTCCTAATGTTCAGGTGGAATCTCTGTTCCTGGAGCTTGCACCCATTGCTCCGTGTTCCAGTCTCTGGAGCAGCAGAAAACAAGCCTGCTCCATCCTCAGCATGACATCCCTTCAAATACTTAAACAGGGCTATCATATCGCCTCTTAACCATCTTTTTTCCAGGCTAAACATACCTAGCTCCCTAAGTCTCTCCTCATAAGGCATCGTTTCCAGACCTTTCACCATTTTAGTTGCCCTTCTCTGGACACGCTCCAATTTGTCAATATCCTTTCTGAATTGTGGTGCCCAGAACTGGACACAGTATTCTAAGTGAGGTCTGACCAAGGCAGAATAGAGTGGCACTATTACTTCCCTTGATGTAGACAAAGACACTAGCAGAAGTGCTTCTACCTGCTTGGCTTGATTTTGAAAAATTTGCAGCACATTTATTAGAACAGCAGCTTTATTGTGATATTGAGTCAGGAATACCTTGTTTATTTGGGGAGGAGCCTACTCTGTGTTAGAAATGAGGAGAGGCTATGGCTTGTGAGAGATAGAACACATGCTTTGCATGTAGAAGGTCTCAGGTTTGATTCCCAGTGAATTTAATTAAAGCAGCTTTCCCCAGCCTGATACCCTCCAGATGTGTTGGACTGCAGCCCCCATCATTCCCAACCAGCAGATCTACCACATCTAGAGGGCATCAGGGTCAGAGAAGGCTGGTTTTTTTAAAAAAAAAATCATTTTTATTGAGGGTTTTCCAAAATACAATAAAAATTACAGATCTTTTGAAAAAGGAAAGAGACAAACAAAAGAAAGAAAAGTGGATATAAAAAGAAATATAGATGAAATAAGAGTGGCTTCTGACTTTCTTTTCAGTAGTTACATCCACATATGATATATTTATACCGCTCTCTCTAAAATGATACCATATACTTTTTCTGATAACCAAATCTTGCTAATTATCAAAGCCAAAATATATAGGGTCATTCTATTTTATTTTTTTAGCAAAAAGTTTATAAGGTATTTTGAGATCTTTAGAAATGTCACCAATGATTTTTCTCTAATCAAACCAGATAATTTGTCTATTTCTGCTAAATCAACCCGTTTTAACAATCATTTCTCCCTAGGGGTAATATTGAATTCTTCCAACTTTGTGCATACAACAGTTTGCTGCTGTGCTCATATACTGAAGTAGTCTTCCATGGCTCTCTTCCAACTGTTCATTGATAAGTCCCAAAAGAAAAAGTTCTGGTTTTAATTGAATATTAACCTTTAAAGATCCTCTGCATCAAAGTATGTATTTGAAACCAGAATTTTTTAACCTTTTTACACATCCGCCACATATGGTAAAATGTTCCTTCATGCTGTTCACATTTCCAACATACATTCTGAAACACCTTTGTACATTCTAGACAATTTATCTGGCATCATGTACCAATGATACATGGTTTTATAGAAATTCTCTTTAAGATCATTACATAGTGTAAGATTCAATCCCTTTGACCAGAACTTTTCCCATTATTCCATCTGTATATTCTGCTTTGGTCAGGCCTCACCTGGAACACTGTGTCCAGTTCTGGGCAATACAATTCGAGAAGGATATTGACAAGCTGGAACTTGCCCAGAGGTGGGTGACCAGAATGGTAAAAGGTGTGGAAGCCATGCCCTATGAGGAATGGCTTAAGGAGCTGGTTACATTTAGCTTGGAGAGGAGAAGGTTCAGAGGTGACATGATAGCCATATTTAAATATTTGCAGAGATGTCATCTTCAGGATGGTGCAAGCTTGTTCTCTGTTGCTCCAGAGATGAGGGCATGGAGCAATGGACTCAAACTACAGAAAAAGAGATTCCACCTAAACATTAGGAAGAGCTTCCTGATGGTAAGAGCTGTTCAACAGTGGAATACGCTGCTTCGGAGTGTGGTGGCGTCTCCTTCTTTGGAGGTTTTTAAACAGAGTCTGGATGGCCATCTGATGGAAATGCTTTGATATTGTCTTCCTGTATGGAAGAATGGGGCTGGACGGGATGGCCCTTGAGGTCTCTTCCAACTCTATTGGATTTATTTCATGTAAGACATTTGTTATCCATAGTCAGGCAGAGAGCTTAGAAAATTCCACACCTGCAGCACCCAATGCAGAAGATTCTTTTTCCTGTCCCAGCTGAATCCAATGTTCTTGATCTGTTGTCTCATCCATCCCCTCATCCTCTTGCATTTCTCTCTGTTCTCCTTTGAGTTTTTCCAGAAATGTTCTTGCCTTTTGTACAGAACACACTCAAAGCCTGTGTTGTTTAAGAGTAACGATCACTCCTTTCAACTTATCCCATCTGAGTGGGAACTTCTTTTTTTAGCTGTCAGAAAGCCATAATCTCTTTTCTTACACAGTATTCTAACAGGAATCTCTTTGAGCACTACCATCTATTTACCATCTATCTTCAATCTGTTTTCAAAATGCTGCTGCATAACTTAATCTCTGCTCTTTTTCCTAACAAAATAAACAATTACATCTCTTGGGACATTTCTTACTCTTGCAAATTGATAATTAACTTTGTAATCCCTGTCAATCTTAAATTCCATCTCACCTTGTTCTCTTTCCAGGAAAGTTCCCAAAGAACTGAATCTTCTCTCTAACATCTTCTGTAGGATCCTACAACATTGACCTAAATTTCAAAAATATTATTTTTCTCTTAATTCTAATAATGCCAAATTGTCCAAATCTTTCTTCCTTTGTCTCTTTATCATTTTAGTTTTATCCTCCTGAGTTTGCACTTTATCATTAATTTGCTGTACTTCCCCTGTCAATTGTCCCAGTGATTCTTTCAGCTCTCATCTATAATCCAGTTTCAGTTCTTGTTTCTTTTTTGCCCTCTCCTCTTTCAGCAGCCTCATCTCCCCAAGGATTTTCTGAAACATTTCTGATAAACTTGCATTTTCTAAGGGTAAATCTATAGTTCCCCTCCTTGCTTCCATATGTTTTACTTTTGGTCTAATTAACATTTTGAATGTGAGGAGGGGGGACCAGCAAGCCTCATACATTTTTTAGAATCCAAAATAAAAATCCAGCATTTACAGCACTTATAGGGTTAAAAACAGAAAACCAGTCTCCTAATTTTCTGTAGTTCTTCTCTTCCACTAGATGATAGTATTATGCCATAAAAGTCCACTACTATATGTGTAAATACAATGGTGCAGTCTCTCTAAACTTGTTGTTTTGTTACTTCCAAGTAATCATCTTTCCCATGCCCAAAAAGAGGAAAAAGAAGTATAAAATCTTCCAGCATTGAAAAATACTTTCCCCTTTGTTCACTCAAATCTTTATTAAATCACAATGTTAACATTTTGTTTTCTTTTAAAAGAGGAAAAAAGAGTGTCTGCAATTGCTCTCCTTTATTTACATGAAGGCAAACTCACCGAGTCCCAAATTTCACTGCCAATCTGAAAGTTTATCTGTAGTTATAATCCAAACTTTATGAAGGTTAAGAAAGTAAGGCTTTTAGCAGGTCCAGTGTCCTTAAAAATGGCTTGCTTTCCACAGTTGAGCCAGCTGTTAATCCCAAATTGCCTCCCATCATAAAGCTGTGCCAGACTGCAACAATTATGGTGGTGTCCATGCAAGGAGCAAGGTTCCAGGGCATGCATGGACAATCTTATGAATGCCCTTTCTCTGGGGGAAATTTTCACTTGCCAGGTCATACCTCCCAGCCAGCAATCTCACAGCCAAACAGCTTTCCCTGTTGTTCCTTCCTCACCTGGAAGCTGAGAGAGCTGAATTCTAAAGGATTTGACACAGGGAAAGGAAGACCTGCTGTCAGGAAAAACAAACAATGCTAGGGTAGCTGGGAAAATGTCATGGCTCTATAGAAGACAATTGTATACATTTTAAAAGTTCCTTTCAAATGTCAGCAAGTTCCCCAGCAACCTCCCTTGCCTGGTGTACTGGACTGCAACTTCTTTCACAAAAACACATACTGACCTTGGGTGGCCCTCTGGAGGGCAGCAGATTTCAGAAGGTTGTTCTTCAGTATATATGTACAGATATTTATTTTACTTGATTTATATTATGTCTTTCTCCCAAAAATGGGACTCAGAGTGGCTCCAAGTAAAGTCAGCACCATTTTTCATATATTGACCATACTAACCTCAGATACATTCTACAGAGATGGGACAGTAGCAAGAATGTTTGTTTTTTCCCCCTTCAGTAATCATAGATTGAAGTAATGTCTTGTTTTTAGAGTTTGGAGCATCAGTATCTCAGCCTTCTTTTGTCCCCTGTTGGCTAACCTTTGCCAGGGTTTGCCTAGTAGAGCTAGATTTTATTAATCACTGCTCCCTCCCCTTTTCCACACCTGACTGACAGCAAACAGGTTGTGATTTCCCTTTTAACTAGCAGGGTTCTAATGCTGGAGCAAGAGAGGTCATGGCTGCTCCTGCTGCTACAAATGATTTGGAATTACTCTTTGCAAATTCTATAGCCCCCTGTGGAATTTCAGGGACCAGCTGTCTGTCTTCAGACTGGTGGCTTGTCTTCACACATGCACACCCTTCCTGTGATTTGTCACCCCCTACTTTGGCTTTGCTGTGACAGACATGCTTATCAGCATCTGACAGGGAAGGAGTGAATGAGTGAGCAAAGTGACAGGAAAAGCCTCATTACTGGCAGCCTGGGAAACACTGAACTCACACTGAGAGTGAATGCTGGAATCCTATCAGCCTGCCTTCTCTTGTAAAAAGCATGTCTTCCAGGCAGGAGATGTGGCAATGAATGACTCTAACCTTTTTCAGTCTTCCTGATAACTATGGGCTTATTAATTTATTCAGTCCCCTGTCTTTCTCTGAAGGCAGCTCACAGCAAGGCAGCTCACAACATGATTTAAAAACCGTTATAACTATAACCATATCCCAAATAGTCATTGCAATGATACTTTTACAGGTGTCCCCTGCTTTTTGACAATCTTCATTTCGATGAACCACTCTTTTTACCCTTTTTGGTTCTACCCAGAACCCATATATCTGACACGTGGTCTCCTCTTTCAACCTAATTTGTCATGTTTTCACAACATTTTTACGACCATGTGCTGCTTTTTCTCTCAGTCAACTGGCCACCATCTTTTCATTCAGTCTTTGTTCTGCCATTTGTGTTGTGCTTCTTACATACTTACATTTGTGCTTATAATATGGGTTCTGCATTTCAACCATTTCCAATTATTGACAGTGCTCTGGTCACTAACCGGTCATAATAAGCCCAACAAAAAGGTGCAAAATACTCATCTTAAGGAGGTGTCTGAGACACTGCTCCAAAGCAGTGGGTTGCAAGCACACATAGTTATATGTTGGCAGTGGTTCTCAACCTGTGGGTCCCCAGATGTTGTTGGACTACGGTTCCCAGGAGCCCTCTGAGGTCTCACCTTGACAGCCAGGGGTCCTCCCAGTCATTGGTGAGGATGTGAGTTCAACCCTACAGCCTCATTAATGACTGCGAGGAACCACTGTGTTACAAGTTAATTCCTCTTCTTTTCAAGGGTTAATGAGTTTGCAAGGGAATCCAAAATACACATTGTGATCATACCTTTATTAGGCCAATTGAAAGGCATAAAACAGATAATATTTGCACTTTTTTGGTTGTCCTAAAAAAGGTATCATCACAATGTATATTTTGGATTTTGTTGTATGGTCAACACAGCTACCTTTCCATTTTTATTTATTTTTATAGGTAAAACCACAACAAAATGTAATTAAACAGATTATCATAACCAAATAACCAAATAAATTTTTTTTTAAAACTTTATTTTAAAATACAGTTGCCCCTCCACATTCGCGACTTTCACATTCACGGTTTTGATCATTCGCGGAAAGCTGCCTGCATCCCCCCCCCTTGCTCAACACCCCACTCCCTTCCCAAGGCAGCGAGGGGCTTCTTAGGAAGCTCCTCGCTGCCTTGTGAAGGGGGGGGGTAAGACCCAGCTGGTGCGCTCGCGCTACACCCCACTCCCTTCCCAAGGCAGGGAGTGCCTTGGGAAGGGACTGGAGTGGAAAACCACTTGCCGGCAGGCTCATTTCTTATTCGTGGTTTTTTCACATTCGCGGGGGTTGTCTGCCCCTAACCCCTGTGAATGTGAAGGGATGACTGAATAATAATACTAATTATTATTATTATTATTATTTTGTAAAAATAAATATTTATTTCTATCCCACCCCTCTGCAATGCAATTGGGGCGGCTTACAGTATAAAAACTCCATAATTAGCCCAATACCCTAACCCAGCCACCCAGCCACCCCTTAAAATAATATTAAACTAGAAAAGATTAAAAACATACAATAATTAAAAAAAAACATACAGCAACTAATCACAGCAGCATAGAATAATTCAATGGCAGCTCAAAGGACGGGGGGGAGGGACAGTCGAATCTTTGGGCCGGGATAGCTATTCAGGAAAGGCCTGCCAGAAAAGATCCGTCTTGACAGCTTTTTTGGAGCTGTTTAGGGTGGTAATAAGACGGATCTCGTCTGGCAGGCCATTCCATAATCTGGGAGCGGTAGCAGAGAAGGCCCTCTGGGAGGTCACCGACAGCCTTGTTTTCATAGGTTGTAACAGATTCCTCCCAGAGGACCGAAGTGCATGGGGAGGATCGTATGGGAGAAGGTGGTCCTGGAGGTAAGTTGGCCCCAAGCCATGTAGGGCTTTAAAGGTCATAGCCAACATGTTGTACTGTGCCCAGAAACTAATAAGCAGCCAGTGGAGAGATTTTAGCACAGGTGTTATGTGCTTTCTTCTGGAAATGCCAGAAATCAACCTGGCTGTCATGTTCTGAACTAGTTGAAGTTTCCAAGTCAAGCACAAGGGTAGCCCCATGTAGAGCTCATTACAGAAGTCGAGACAGGAGGTTACCAGCGCATGTACCACAGTTTCGAGGTCCCTGATTTCCAGGCAAGGGCGCAGCTGGCGTATCAGCCGACGTTGATAACAGGCACTCCTGACAGTCGCATTTACCTGATTAGACATCAGGAGCGATGGGTCCAGGAGCACCTCCAGACTGCGAACACATGGCTTCCCATATGAGAAATGGCCAGCAAAAATCTTGCATGTAGTCCATCATTCATTGCATGCACATGCAGTGGGGAACTTTGACAACAGTTTCCTACTATATTCATCTGAACTATGTAAGATGCATCCTTCACCGCATGGTGAGCTTTCATCAGATTTATTTATCTGCTACCTTCAGATGGGTTAGGGGTGGAGAAATTGTGGCCCACCAGCTGCATGTGGTCTGTGGGTCCTCCATTTGTGGCTGCTGAAGCCCTCCCGAATCCCTAGACTCTCTCCCAAATTTTAATTTTCGGGAGGTTATTTTTTGCCCAGTGCCCCCCAAAATTACTCAAAAATCACTTCAAAATGTAGCAGTTTTGCACTCTCAACCTCCCAAACCTTAACATCTTGCCCAAGCACTGAAAAAAAAATGGATGAAAATGAAAAGGGAAGTGATGTCATGCCATTCCTGGTGTCACTGAGTGTACCAGTGCACTTGCCATGGGATGTGGGGGCAAAAATGGCCTCCACTGCCTGTGCAGTTGTCCACTCTTGAGTTACTTGAACTATATAAAAACATGTCACCACTGAAATCCAAAAAGGGTCACAACATTTTGGAGAGAGAAGGCAGTCTACAGTCCCAGCTTGTCTCACTGGTTGCAGAAATTGGTTCTTAGTCTTGATTTTTTAAATAAGGAAATGATATATTATATTTTCCATGGGAGCTTCTGTGTTGTGGAATAGACAAACCAATTAGGTTCTATGTTTAGATTGGCACTAGCTTTTCTGTGTCTGTGAATAGATGGATGGATGGATATATCGATCCTGTCAACTGAGAACTATATGCATCTGACAGTACATGCCATAATACATTTTTCAGTTTTTAGGATCCAGAAGATGCTTTGGGGAAGGGCCATAGTGCAGGGGCTGAGTATATGTTTTTCATGCAGTAGATTTCAGAATTAATTCCTGGCATCTTCAGCTAGGACTAGGAACTAGTATCTAGTAGAACTACAGTAGTATCTACTTCTTTATGCATCAGAATCGAACATACACATTCTTGTTTTCCTTTTTATAAGTCGCAAGCACTGATGTTTGTTTGTTTTTGGTTGGGAAAATGCTCTGCAAGTGGATTTAACTCCAAAAGAAATGCACTACACCTTCCCACTACTCTCCACAAGGCAAAGCCTGCATGACTTCCTCTTGTGTACTATTAAATAGGAGAGTGCAGCTAATTGATTTGGAGGGGGGTTGTATTTACAGGCTGCATAAAGACAAATTCAGTAGCTGCTTCTTGTGAAGGGTGTTCCAGCTTCTTTATTTACTTCATGGATCCCCTCACTGGTGTACACATCCTTAACGTATGATGCTACTCGACCTCCCTTTCTGTTTGGTCTATTTCTCTGAAATAGGTTATATCCCTCTGTTACTACATTCCAGTCATGAGACTCATCCCACCAGGTTTCAGTGATGCCTATTATATCATATTTGCTTTGCTGTGCTAAGAGTTCAAATTCATCCTGTTTATTTCCCATGCTCTGTGCATTAGTATAGAGACGTCTAAGACCATGGGCCATCCCCCTATCTGCCTTTTAAAGTTTTTTTTCCCTCCTGGTGTAAGGTTCTTGTACTATTTGCCTTGTTCTCTGTATAACATTCAGGCTATTATTTCCAGCACTTGATGATCTTCTGCCCTCAAGAATACTATCTTCCTCCCATGCATAATTCAGTTTAAAGCCCTCCTGATTAGATCATTCTGACTCTTAGCAAACATGTCATGCCAGCTGCTGTGAGGTGCAACCCATCTTTTGCCAGAAGTCCACCTCCATGAAACAGCACACCATGGTCCAGGAAGCCAAACCGTTCCCGGCGGCACCATCTTGTTCCCCTACACTATTTTTCTTTCCCTACTTGGGCCATAGTACTCTACGGTGAACTCGCCACGGGTCAGCGTAAGAGGGGCGCTCTAAAAAAAACGATACAAGGACTCCCTGAAACAACATCTCAGGCTTGGCCAAATTGATCACCAACAATGGTCCGCCATGGCCTCACATCGGGAGGCATGGAGATGCACTATCCACAATGCTGCAGCCTTATTTGAGAGCTCACGCTGAAGAAGTCTGGAAGAGAAACGGCAATGCAGAAAGAATCACAACCCGGAAACCTCACCCAAGGAGACCTTCTGCTGTGCTTTCTGCAACCGGACATCTTTATCTTGGATTGGCCTTTGCAGAAAGCGTGGGATGAGTCCTTCCTGAATCTTGATTTGCGAAGAAAAGCCAGAGAGAGAGAGAGAGAGAGAGAGAGAGAGAGAGAGAGAGAGACCTGGGCCATGCCCTTCCACTGGAAGGATAGATGAAATGACTACTTGTGCATCCAAGTCCTTCAGCTTCCTACCTGGAGCCTCATAATCCCTTGTGATATTCTGAAGGCTATGCCTTGCAGTATCATTGGTTCCCACATGGATCAAAAGGAAGGAATAATGATCAGTGGGCTTGATGAGTCTTGTCAGCCTCCTTTACATCGCGGATTTTCCCCTCATGGAGACAGCACATCTCTCGAGACATCGTATCAGACCCGTGAACTACAGATTCTGTACCACTCAGCAGGGAGTCCCCCTACCACCACCACCACTTGCCTCCTCCAAGGATTGACAGAGGCCAATCCATGTGCTGAACCTTCCGTCTCATGCACATTCTCTGAGGACTGGCTCTGCTGCTCTCTTTCCTGTTCCTTATCAACACTGACAAGGGAGAGAGCTTCAACCAGCTTCTGTGGTGCCAAACTCATAGCATGACCCCCTCCTCCTTCTACATCTATGTGTCACATTCTTCCAAATGTCTACCTGCTGTGTATCAGAACTAACCTTCTCCACTGAGGCATCCCATGTGTTCCCCAACCAGGACTGTCTGTTCTGCTCTGCCTAAGAAAACCTCCTGCTCCCTAATGTGCTGTAGAGTGGCTAATTGGGCCTCAAATTGCTGGACCTTCTCTTCCAACAACACAACCAACTTACACTTGCTACAGGTGTAGCTCTGCACATCCACATTCAAAAAGACAAACATTCCACAGCTGTTGCAGGTGACTGCAGCAGCTCCCTCACTGTCCATATTGAGGAATCTGAAGTAGGCCTCCCCCTCAAATTCCCTGGGCCAAACACCCACACCAAACACCCATGTCAAACACCCCTGTTGTCCTCGCTTTTGAACCTTGCTGCTGTACCCCTCATTCTAGAGACTGGAGCTGCAGCTATATAGAGAGGTAATGGCTGCTAGCTCCTCCCTCTGTCTCCATATAATGTACTAATCAAGTTCAACACAGCTGGAAGAGGAAGTTATTTTGCGGTTTTGGTTTATTTTATTTATTATTGATTATTTATTATATGCTGAAAATAAAAAAAACTAAAACACAATACTAATACACTCTCTCTGATTTTCTTCGCAAACAAAGATTCAGGAAGGACTCATCCTGCACTTCCTGCAAGCACACTGATGACTAAAAAGGCCAATCCGAGATAAACAAGTCCGGTTGCAGAAAGTACAGCAGAAGGTCTCCTTGGGTGATGTTTCTGAGTTGTGATTCTTTCTGCGTTGTCGTTTCTCTTCAAGACTTGTTCGGCGTGAGTTCTCAAATAAGGCTGCAGCATTGTGGACAGTGCATCTCCATGCCTCCAGATGTGATGCCAGGGCGGGCCATTGTTGGTGATCAATTTGGCTGAGCCTGAGATGTTGTTTCAGGGAGTCCTTGTATCGTTTTTTTTGGAGCACCCCTCTTATGCTGACCCGTGGCCAGTTCACCGTAGAGTAGTATTTTGGGGAGGTGATGGTCCTCCATCCTAGAAACGTGCCCTGCCCAGCACAGCTATGTTCTCAATATCATGGCCTCAATGCTGGTGATCCCTGCTTGCTCAAGGATAGCAACATTCGTCACATAGTCAGTCCAGTGTATATTTAATCCCCTTTAAAACTGTCCAGGTTAGCTCAATAATGCATCTCAATCTCTGGGAGAGAGACCCCTTGCAATGAAATAAAATAAATAAATCTTCAGTCCTTAGAATAATTGCCCCATATAATACTTGAGATCACACCCAAAGCTGTTTCCAACAAGCTGTAATAGTACCCATAAATATCCATATTTCACATTTGGTCTGTATGAATATCTGAATGCCAGTGAAATAAAAGACAGCTTAATTCCAGGCAAGTAAGAGAGAAATAAAAATATTCTGCCAGAGCACAGGCTAATTAACAACAACAACAACAACACATATTATGGAAAAGCCTTTAAAAAGGATTACATTTCCCCAGCTACTTTCCCCAGGTATCCCCAGGGAGAAATTTCCTGTAATGTCTTTGCTGCATTCCTTTCCATTTTTTCTCTCTCCATTCCTTGTTTTCCCAGTAGGCTTGCACAGCTTGTAAGTGCCTCATTGCAGAGTGATTGCTCACATCTCCTATACTGCCTCCTGACAGGCTGCTCTGCATGGCTATTAAATCTCCCACAGGTGCAGGTTGTCCATCAGAAAGGAAATGATCCCACTTTAAGCCATCAGGTATTTCCTCTGGTGATGGCAGTAAATGCCCAGCAAGCCACTTCCAGAATTACTGTCAGCAGAAAGCCTGTCAGGGAGCTTGGGAGCTTAAATGATTGAAAGGAAGCTGAGGCGCTGTTTCCAGGTAGATGAAATGAAGCATATTGCCAGATCCAAGCTGCCTGGCTTTTGCAGTCTACAAGGATACTTAAAAAGAGAGAGAGGCATACACAGAGATCTTCATTCAGTAGAAGGCTAAGACTGTCTTTTGACAGCAGCTTTAGGGTGGAATTCTCTTCAAGCAGGAACTCAGAGATCAGCTTGCTCTGTTTTAGAGAGTATGTGTGTGTGTTTAAGCTACATGTTGTAACTTGGTTCCAGGGTTGTTTTGCTCCTTGGCCAGAGAGTATATCCAGTAGATGTGCTTAAAACATAGTACATTCTGATAATGTGGGGCAAGAGATAGAAAACATTGGGAACAAGATGCACATAGCACCCTTGGTCAAGCTACCTTGCCGTCTTTTTTAAAAGATCCCAGTGGTTGGTACACCAGTGTCTTATGGGACCATTTAAAATCTTGCCACAGTGCTGCCACTGTAGCATTGCTCTGTTTCACTGTGAAAAATTAAAAAGATGCCTACTACTAGTTCAGAGTACTGCTGCCAACCACAAGTGTCACAAGGTAGGCACTTGGCCAGGGTGGAGCATCATCACACCTACAATGGTCCTGAAGACTTTCTTACTCATTGTCCAATGAAGACAGCTAGCCAGAGCACAGAGCTTCATCCTCCAATGTCACAGGAAAAGCTATACAAACTCCTCACCAGGCAGACAAGGGATCAGTAATTTTAATTTCATAAAAGTTATCTGGTGGGGGGGGGGAGGCACATTCCAGTAGCTGGCAGGGCAAAAGAGAGGGACCAAAAAATGCCAAGGTATTTTATCTTAAAGCACTTACGGCCTGTACCTAAGCCTTAGGAGTGACTTCAGAGCAAGGGGGGAAAGCCCATGTGAAAACTGGGAAAGTGCCAAACAATGGTGTCACAAAGACGCCTAAGATTGGGCCCCCAAGAAGTTAAGCTTCAGCCCCAGTGATTGAAATTCCCCGGCCATTTTATTTTATTTTATTTAGCTGAAATACTGTGTCCAGTTCTGGGCAACACAATTCAAGAAGGATATTGACAAGCTGGAATGTGTCCAGAGGAGGGTGATCAAAATGATAAAAGGTCTGGAAGCCATGCCCTATTAGGAAGGGCTTAGGGAGCTGGGTATGTTTAGTCTGGAGAAGAGCAGGTTAAGAGGGGACATGATAGTCATGTTTAAACACTTGAAAGGATATTATATTGAAGAGGGAGCAAGCTTGTTTTCTGCTGCTCCAGAGACTAGGACACGGAGCAATGGGTTCAAACTACAGGAAAAGAGATTCCACCTAAATATTAGAAAGAACTTCCTGACAGTAAGAGCTGTTTAAAAATTGGATGTATGGGCTTGTAGTGTTGTGGAGTCTCCTTCTTTGGAGGTTTTTAAACAGAGGCTGGATGGCCATCTGTCAGGAATGATTTGATTGTATATTCCTGCATGGCAAGGGGTTGGACTGGATGGCCCTTGTGGTCTCTTCCAGCTCTATGATTCTAGTATTCTAACTATGGTAGAGCACATACCTTGCCTGCCAAAGGTCCCAGGTTCACTTTCGGCGCCGGGGGCGGGGGATACCTGAAACACCTATAGCTTCCTTTGACTTGGCAAATTTGCAAAGAAATCCCTCCACCACATCATTTAAGTCATTAATAAAAAAAAATGTTGAAGAACAATAGTCCCGGGACAGAACATAGAGACCTCATTCTAGTCTGAAGCACAGCCATTGATGATGATTCTTTGACCATGGTTTTCCAACCAATTATGGATCCATCTGGCATATTTAATAAGTTTGCTAATCAAAATACCATGGAACACTATCAAATGCTGTGTTGAAATCCAGATAAATGGCATCTACTGCACTCCCACCTTTCTATTCTACTTTCTATTGAAAGTAGTGACCAGATTAAAAAAAAGCAAGGTAAGTTGGGGAGGATTCGTTCTTGACAAACAAATGCTGGCTCCTACTAATAACTGCACTGTCATCTAGATAACAGAATCCTAACAGAATCATAGAATTGCAGAGTTGGAAGAGACCACAAGGGCCATCCAGTCCAACCCCCTGCCACGCAGGAAATCACGATCAAAGCATCCCCGACAGATGGCCATCCAGCCTCTGTTTAAAGACCTCCAAGGAAGGAGACCCCACCACGCTCCGAGGGAGTGTGTTCCACTGCTGAACAGCTCTGACTGTCAAAAAGTTCCTCCTAATGTTCAGGTGGAATCTCTGTTCCTGGAGCTTGCATCCATTGCTCCGTGTTCCAGTCTCTGGAGCAGCAGAAAACAAGCCTGCTCCATCCTCAGCATGACATCCCTTCAAATACTTAAACAGGGCTATCATATCGCCTCTTAACCATCTTTTTTCCAGGCTAAACATACCCAGCTCCCTAAGTCTCTCCTCATAAGGCATCATTTCCAGACCTTTCACCATTTTAGTTGCCCTTCTTTGCACACGCTCCAATTTGTCCATATCCTTTTTGAATTGTGGTGCCCAGAACTGGACACAATATTCTAGGTGAGGTCTGACCAAGGCAGAATAGAGTGGTACTATCACTTCCCTTGATCTAGACACTATACTTCTATTGATGCAGCCCAAAATCGCATTGGCCTTTTTAGCTGCCACATCACACTGTTGACTCATGTTCAACTTGTGGTCTACTAGGACTCCTAGATCCCTTTTGCACGTAGTCTCATTCAGCCAGGTCTCCCCCATCCTATATCAATGCATTTCATTTTTCCACCCTAAGTGCAGTACCTTACATTTCTCCGTATTGAATTTCATTTTGTTAGCTTTGGCCCAGCTCTCCAGTCGATCCAGGTCATTTTGAAATATGATCTTGTCCTCTAGGATATTAGCTACTCCTCCCAATTTGGTGCCATCTGCAAATTTGATAAGTACGCCCCTAATTCCCTCATCCAAGTCATTAATAATGATGTTGAATAGCACTGGGCCCAGGACAGAACCCTGTGGCACCCCACTGGTCACATCTTTCCAAGACGAAGAGGAGCCACTACTGAGCACCCTTTGGGTTTGGCCGGTCAACCAATTACAAATCCATTTAACAGTTAACTTGTCTAGCCCACATTTTACAAGCTTGTTGTAAGAATGTCATGGGGAACCTTGTCAAAGGCCTTACTGAAATCAAGGTATACGATATCCACAGTGTTCCCTTCATCTCCCAAGCTGGTAATTTTATCAAAAAAGGAGAGAGATCAGATTAATCTGGCATGACTTGTTTCTCTGAAACCCGTGTTGACTTTTTGTGACTATGGCATTGCCTTCTAAATGTTCACAGACTCTCTGCTGGAGGAGATCCTCCGGCAGGTCATTCCACAGCTTTGGTGCAGCAGTGGAGAAGGCCCTCTGGCTCACTGATGTTCACCTAGATTTTTTCTGGCTGAAGTAGGTTCTTCCCCGAGGACCTTAGTGTGCGGGACGGACAGTACGGAAGAAGGTGATTCTTTAAGTATTCTGGTCCCAAGCCATGTAGGGCTTTAAAGGTAATAACCAACACCTTGTACCTTGCCTGAAAAGTAATTGGCAGCCAGTGAAGGGACTTCAGGACCAGTGTTATATGGTCATTACGGGAAGTA
Organism: Gambelia wislizenii; assembly: GCA_030847615.1. Taxonomy (NCBI): domain Eukaryota; kingdom Metazoa; phylum Chordata; class Lepidosauria; order Squamata; family Crotaphytidae; genus Gambelia; species Gambelia wislizenii. The sequence continues at coordinate 10,305,936 of JAUMIR010000013.1, read as the reverse complement.
CCAGTAATTAACCTGGCTGCCCTATTTAGTACAAGCTGAAGTTTCCGAACTTAGCACGAGGATAGCCCCATGTAGAGTGCATTACAGAAGTCTAATCGAGAGGTTACCAGTGCATGTACTAAAGTTTCAAGGTCTCCCTGCTCCCGGAAGGGGCATAGCTGGCGTATCAGCCAAAGCTGACAACAGGAGCTCCTGACTGTCGCATCCACCTGAGCTGTCAAATGAAGTGACGAGCCAAGGAGCACCCCCAAGCTGTGAAAAGAATCCAGCAAGGGAAGTGTGACCCCATCCAAGGACTGGCTGACATAACTCCATTCCCGGATTCGGGTTTCCTATGACAAGTACCTCTGTCTTACCTGGATTCAGCCTGAGTCAGTTTTCCCTCATCCAGTCCATTACAACCCCAAGACAGATATTCAGAGGACAGATGCCATCCTTAGTCGCTGCATCAGTCTGAGACATAGAGAAATATATTTGGGTGTCATCAGCATACTGATAACACCCTGCCCCATGCCTCCGGATGATCTCACCCAGTGGCTTCATGTTGAATAGCATTGGGGACAGAATCGCACCTTGAGTAACGCCCGATTTGAGCTCCCTCTTGGCTGAACAACTGTCCCCAAGCGACACCATCTGGAACCTACCCGAGAGGTAGGACTGGAACCACTGCAAATCGGTGGCGCTGATACCCAGCTCTCTCAGGCGTTCCAGAAGGATACCATGGTCGATGGTATTGAAGGCTGCTGAGAGGTCCAAGACGGGTCACACCTCCCCTGGCAGTGCTCAGACAGAGATCATCAACTAAGGCAACCATGGCAGTCTCAACTCCGTATCCCGTCCTGAATCTGGTTTGAAATGGATCCAGAAAATCGGCCCCCATAAGCCTCGCATTCCTGATGGCAGCCATCAGTGATTTACTTGTGTTAGTTCTTCACGGTGGCCAGTTTTTGTTTTTGTTTTTAAAAAAGGCGTTCCAAGGTGCTCTGGTGAGATAGAGCAATTTCCCAACTTTACAGGGAAGCAAAACAGAAAATATTGATCCTTTTTATTGCCTTAGCAAGCGATCGTTAAGGCAAAAATCCAACATGGTGGCAGCGGGCACTTGCCCTCCCAGCAAGCCCCGCCCCCTCTCTTGCCCAGACAATCAGCTTTGTGCTTCCCTTCTAGGTTTTTATTGTTCAATAGTCCAAACGAACAAAAATGCGCACCTGCCTCACACTTTTTGAAAAAGTATGGGGAAATCTGCGAAGGCTTTTAGTGCATTTTTGCTGTTTTGGGCCCCCCTTCTTCTGAATATTGTGGATTGGTGCTGAATCCTATTTAGACAGGTAGGATTCCCAGCAAATTCCAGGCCCCTAGTCTCAGCACATTCTGAGTCTCACCACATCTGCCACATCTGTATTTTTTCCTTGGAGATTAGTCCTTCCTTCCATTATTTATACATGCTCTTTTTTTCCCTCACTTCCTCAGTTTTTCAGATGTTTCCCATTCTTCCTTGGAATTGTTTGTACTTTTTGCAATTCCTCCTTCATGAATTGTATGTCTTTTTTCGTTAGCATCTCTAGCCATGGGATTTCACACAGTATCTCCCTAAACTGAATAAAACCAACTTTCCTGAAATCCAAGGTTCATGTTTGATTATACAATACTCTTCTTTGGGCTGTCCTATAGTCATGAATTCGGGCATTACATGGTCACTTCCCCCAAAAGTACCAACTGCTTTGATTCCACTGACCAACTCCTCTCTCTTGGTTAGGATCAAGTCCAGGACTGTCAATCCCCTTGTTCTTTCTTCTGCCTTTTGAAAGAGGGAATTATCTGCAAGGCACATTAGGAATGTGTTAGAAAGTCTGTGCTTAGCAGAGTTAGTCTCCCAGCAGATTTCACGGTAATTGACCTCCCTCTTAGCTGGTAATTCTGGTGTCTTGAAGATTGCTGAGATTTGTTTCAGAAAAGCATCATCCACCACCTTGTCTTGGTTTGGTGGCCTGGAGTAAATTCCAACCACAGTGTTGTTTTTATTTGTTTCCCCATTTATTTTTACCCATATTCTCTCATAGAATCATAGAGTTCGAAGAGACCACAAGGGCCATCCAGTCCAACCCCCTTCCATGCAGGAATACACAATCAAATCATTCCAAACAGATGGCCATCCATCCTCTGTTTAAAAACCTCCAAAGAAGGAGACTCCACCCCACACTACAAGGCACTGTATTCCACTTCCGAACAGCTCATACTATCAGGAAGTTCTTCCTAATGTTTAGGTGGAATCTCTTTTCCTGTAATTTGAACCCATTGCTCCGTGTCCTAATCTCTGGAGCAGCAGAAAAAAAAGCTTGCCCCATCCTTGGTATGACATCCCTTCAAATATTTAAACATGGCTATCATGTCACCTCTCAAACCTCTCTTCTCCAGACTAACCATACCTAGCTCCCTAAGCCACTCCTCATAGGGCATGGTTTCCAGATCTTTAACCATTTTGGTTGCCCTCCTCTGGACACATTCTAGCTTCTTAACACCCTGCTTGAATTGTGGTGCCCAGAACTGGACACAGTATTCCAGGGTTTGACCAAAGCAGAATACAGTGGCACTGTTACTTCCCTTGATCTAGACACTATATTCCTATTAATGCAGCCTAGAATTGCATTGGCTTTTTTAGCTGCTGCATCAAACTGCTGACTCATGTTTAACTTGTGGTCCACTAAGACTCCTAGATCCTTTTCGCATGTCATCCATCCTATATCTGTTTCATTTTTACTGCCCAAATGTAGTGTCCTACATTTCTCCCTGTTGAAATTCATTTGGTTACTTTTGGCCCAGCTTTCTAATCTCTTCAGATCATTTGGGATTCTGATCCTGTCCTCTGAGGGATTATCTACCCCTCCCAATTTGGTGTCATCTGCAAATTTGATAAGCATACCCTCTATTCCCTCATCCAAGTCACTGATAAAGCTGTTGAATAGCTCTGGGCCCAGGACAGAACCCTGTGGCACCCCACTAGTCACTTCTCTTCAGGCTGATGAGGAGCCATTGGTCACTACCCTTTGGGTTTAAATAAAGAATGATTTAACTCTGCCAGAAGCTTTTATTCAGATAAGAGAATTTCACCATAGATAAAACTTGATGCAAAATGATAAGATTTAATCCAGAAATTCTAATTTTAGGCTAACTTCTGCTGAAAAGAAACATCATTTTGACTACTTTTCATCTCTCCTGAGCTAAATGGAGGGCAATTTAACACTTCAAAGGCAAAGCAGTCATTCTCACATCAGGGGGAAGGATCTGCTGGGAAAACTTCACAGGCAATTTAACACTTCAAAGACAAGGCAGTCATTCTCACAGCAGGGGAAAAGATCTGCTGGGCATATAAGACGACCCCCCCCCACATTAGAGGAGATTTCCAACTGTTTAAAAGCAGTCTTATACGCAGGTACATACCGTACCGTACTCCCCCTAATTTGGTGTCATCTGCAAATTTGATGAGTATGCCCCTAATTCCCTCATCCAAGTCATTGATAAAGATGTTGAATAGCACTGGGCCCAGGACAGAACCCTGTGGCACCCCACTGGTCACATCTTTCCAAGACGAAGAGGAGCCACTGCTGAGCACCCTTTGGGTTCGGCCAGTCAATCAATTACAAATCCATTTAACAGTTAACTTGTCTAAACCACATTTTACAAGCTTGTTTGCAAGAATGTCATGGGAACCTTGTCAAAGGCCTTACTGAAATCAAGGTATGTGATATGACATTGCCTTCTAAATGTTCACAGACTCTCTGTTTAATTATCTGCTCTAGAATCTTCCCTGCTTGATGTCAGCCTAACTGGATGATAATTGTTGGGATCCTCTTTTTTCCCCTTTTTGAAGATGGGGACAACATTTGCTCTCCTCCAGTCTGCTGGGACTTCTCCTGTTCTCCAGGAGTTCTCAAAGATTATTGCCAATGGCTCTGAGATTACATTTGTCAGCTCTTTTGATACCCTTGGATGTAGTTCATGTGGTCCTGGAGATTTAAATTCATTTAGATTAAGAAGGTATTCCTGTACTACCTCTTTGCTTATTCTGTGTTGGATTTCCCCTATTGTGTCCTCTGTTCCATTATCCTCAGGTTGATCACCCTTTTCCTTTTCTGAAAACACTGAGGCAAAGAAGGTGTTGAGTAATTCTGCTTTTTCTCTGTCCCCTGTTAGCATTTTGCCATCTTCTCCATGTAGCGGCCCTACCATTTCCTTCCTCTTCCCTTTGCTGCGGACGTACCCCAAAAAAACCCTTTTTATTGTTCTTAACCTCTCTAGCGAGCCTGAGCTCATTTTGTGCTCTAGCTTTTCTGACTTTGCTCCTACGCGTGCTTGCTATCTGTTTGCATTCTTCTTTGGTGATTTCCCCCTTTTTCCATTTCCTATACATGTTCCGTTTAAAACTTAGCTCCATTGAAAGTTCATTAGTCATCCATCCTGGTTTCTTGAGACACCTCCCATTTTTCTTCCTCAATGGTACTGTTTGAAATTGTGCCTTCAATATCTCCCTTTCGAGAAAACCCCATCTGTCTTGAAGTCCCTTCCCTTTTAGTATTCCTGACCATGTGATCACCCCCAGTATTTCCCTGAGTTTATTGAAATCAGCTCTCCTAAAGTCAAGAATGCGTGTCTGACTATGCCTGGCTTCTCCTTTCCATTGTATAACAAACTCCAGGAGAACATGATCACTCTCACCTAAGGATCCCACCACTTGCACCCCATTAACCAGGTCATCCCTGTTGGTTAGGATCAGATCTAAAATAGCTGACCCCCTTGTTGGCTCTTCCACCTTTTGGGCCATGAAATTGTCTTCCAGGCAAGTAAAGAATTTGCTACACCTTGAAGTTTTGGTTGAATTAGATTTCCAGCAAATATCAGGATAGTTGAAGTCACCCATCACTATTACATCTCTCCTTTCTGGAGGAGCTTCTCTCCATGGAGCTTTTCTCCACTTTTAAACCTTGGGAGTGTTTGTAGTTATCCTCTTCCAACATACAGAGAAGCAGCAGGGGCAGTCAGGCAAACTCGCGTGAACCAGCAGGCATACCCAGGGCCAGCCCATGCCATTTTGTAGCCTGAGAAATGGAATAAATGGCATCCTCTGTCCATCTAAGTCAGCCTTTCTCAACCTTTTTACCCTGGAGGAACCCTTGAAATAATTTTGAACCCATTGCTCCATGTCCTAGTCTCTGGAGCAGCAGAAAACAAGCTTGCTCCATCCTCACTGACTCCGACGCAAAGATTGAGCTCTGACCCCCACATTCAGTTACCAGACCCACTGTTTAAGAACTTTTTCTCTATAATGACTCCTTTACTGTAATGGCTCTGCCCTCTCCAAATCTAGTTTAAAAAGTATAAGCACTAAGTCACTTTTATCAGAGTTCTCCCATTCACAGCTGGCTCCTGAGTAGCTGATTGACCAGGGCGTTACTTGGATTATTTGGTCAGTTCCCCCCAATTGGCTAAGAGTTGTACAGTATTGCAAGTCTCTTTCTGTTGCTCTGAATTTTTTTAAAAAACCACTCATTTTGCATTTGTACCTTTAAATCAGTTTTATGCAAACCACTGTCTTCTTTTGTCCTCAGTTCTGGCAAACAATAAGGGTCCAAGCAAACTCAATCACACACACTCATTCCTTGCCTCCTCCCTGACATGAAGGAGCTTCATTAGCATATCTAAGGCAAATCAAAAGCTGGGAAGGAGAGCAAGGTATTTGGCACATAAACATTCTTTCCCCCCCCTTGACCCATAAGACGTCCCTTTGGCTCTGCTGGTGTGAAAACATTCACACGCACACTCATTCATCCCTGGCTTTCTCTCTTGTGGAGGGGAGAGATAAGCTGTTTCAGCTCACCACTTCTCCATTATTTATTAATTTATTACTATTTTCTCCTTTGTCAATCTTGGCATCTGAGGAGATGATGCTTCCCAGGTAGGTGAACTGCTGAACGGACTTGAGCACAGATTTGCCGACGGCAATGTGGGGATTGTGGTATTCATCCTGTGGTGCAGGCTGGTAAAGAACTTCTGTTTTCTTCAGGTTGACTTCCAGCCCAAACAGCTCTGCAGCTGTTGCAAAGCAGGATGTTAGGTGCTGCAGAGCTGCTTCTGTGTGGGCAACAAGGGCAGCATCATCAGCGAAGAGCAGCTCATGGACTAAATAGTTTAGAGTCTTAGTGTGAGCCCTCCGATGGCTTAAGTTAAACAAGTTGCCATCAGTACCGTAACGTATATAGATGCCGTCGTCTTCTTCAAGCTCTGCCATAGCCCTTGGAGCATCATGCTGAAGAAGATTGTAAATAAAGTTGGAGCAAGAACACAACCTTGCTCCACTCCATTAGTTATTAGAAAGGGCTCTGAAAGAGCATCACCATATCTGACTTGACCGTGCTGGCCCTTGTGTAGCAAGGTAATCTGTTCAGGAGTATCCTTGCAAGGATTTTTCCAGCAATAGAGAGCAGTGTTATGCCTCGATAGTTTGAGCAATCGGATTTTGCTCCTTTTTTCTTATACAGGGTGATGATGGCTGCATCTCGAAGATCTGATGGCAGTTCCCCCTTTTCCCAGCAATTCACAAGTAGTTAGTGGAATTTATTGTGTAGTGCATGACCTCCATGTTTCCAAACTTCAGGTGGGATTCCATCAATCCCAGCTGCCTTGCTGTTTTTCATCTGCTGTATGGCCTTAAGGGTCTCTTCCAAAGTGGGAGCTATGTCCAATTCATTTTTCATCGGTTTTTGTATCATATGTTGGATAGCTGAGCCTTAGACTACTCGGTTGGCACTGAAGAGTCTTTGAAAATGTTCAGCCCATTGATTCAGGATGGAGGCTTTATCAGTAATTAATGTTTGGCCATCTGTACTGTATAAGGAGCTTTGGAGCTGATAAGTAGGTCCAAACACTGCTTTAGGAGCTTCATAAAATCCTCTATGATCACCCAGATCTGCAAAGCGTTGTGTCTTTTCTGCTATATTGATCCACCACTTGTTCTGCATGTCTCGGAGTGTTTGTTGAAGTTTACAACATGTGAGATAGAAAGCTGCTCTTCTTACGTGGCAAGTTGGCTGGGTAAGGTATGCCTGGTGAGCAGTTCTCTTCTTTGCCAACAGCTCATGGATCTCTTGGTTGTTTTCACCAAACCAGTCTTGATTTTTCTTGTGGGAGAACCCGAGGGATTCATCTGCAGACTGGAGGATGCTGTTTTGACTATCACAGATTAGCAAAGACATATAGTGCATTTGGAAGACTTCACAAAAGAGTCTGGAGTAATAAACACCTGAGGCGAAGCACAAAAATCAGTGTGTATAGAGCCATTGTACTGTCTATTCTCCTTTATGGATCTGAAACATGGGTCACCTATCGCCACCACCTACGACTCCTCGAACGCTTTCATCAGCACTGTCTACGCACAATCCTAAATATACACTGGACTGACTATGTGACAAATGTTGCTGTCCTTGAGCAAGCAGGGGTCACCAGCATTGAGGCCATGATATTGAGAACGCAGCTGCGCTGGGCAGGGAACGTTTCTAGGATGGAGGACCATCGCCTCCCAAAAATAGTACTCTACGGTGAACTCGCCACGGGTCAGCGTAAGACGGGCCCTCCAAAAAAGCGATACAAGGACTCCCTGAAACAACACCTCAGGCTCGGCCAAATTGATCACCAACAATGGTCCGCCCTGGCCTCACATCGGGAGGCATGGAGACGCACTATCCACAATGCTGCAGCCTTATTTGAGAGCTCACACCGAACAAGTCTTGAAGAGAAACGACAACGCAGGAAGAATCACAACCCAGAAACATCACCCAAGGAGACCTTCCGCTGTGCTTTCAGCAACCGGACTTGTTTATCTCAGATTGCCTTTTCAGTCATCAGCACGCTTGCAGAAAGCGCGGGATGAGTCCTTCCTGAATCTTCGTTTGCGAAGAAAAGCCAGAGAGAGCGAGAGAGATTTTCTCCTGGAACCCCTGGTGATCTCTGGGGGAACCCTGGGGTTCTGGCAGAACCCCGGTTGAGAAACTCTGATTGAGTACAAAGTACTCAAAAGTTATTTTGACATATACAGCAGACAATTTTACAAGTACCTTTCACCATCCCTTGCAGTTCAAACACAATAAACATCAATTAAGTAGCTAATTTGCTACTCTATAAGCATCAATTAAGTAACTAATTTGCTAAATCCACAAGCTGATGCAGCCCCTTTGTTGTTGTGTGCCTTCAAGTCATTTCTGACTTATGGCAACTCTAAGGCAATGCTAAGGCAAACCAGCTGTCTTACTCTGTCTAAAATAGGGCCAGCCCAACTCCCTTTTGAAAGGATTTGGTCTTTTTCAAGGTCTTTTTAAAGAGTGAAGCCACCCGCCTTGCTTTACCCTACTTGGTGAGATGTAAAATACACACAGCTCACCCAAGTTTCCCTCTCAAGACTGAAAGGCCAAGGTGAATCTCCAGAAGCAGGCCCAGCATTGCTTCCTTCTATGAGCTTCATCTTGGTAGAGCCTGTTGCTAAGCAACTAAATGGGCTTTATCTGGGAAATGCATCCCTCCCTCTGCTAACAGGCTAGGAGAGCTAGCTTGAGAATTGCAAAGCACAAGTCCCCCACAGGACCATACCTCTAATTTTTGTGAATCTTAATCACTTGACCTCAGGAGAAGCAAGCACTTCCAAGCACTAGGGAGAAGCTATTTAATTACTACAATAGGGAGGCTAAGGGGAGGGAAGTCTGATTGGTTCAAAACAATAAAATAAATAAATCCTGCAAATAAAACAAAACAAAACTCCCTCCTCCAAGGTAGAGCAAGCATTTCTGTGTTAGGGTCAAATATGGCAAGAATAAAGGATCTCTTTGAACAAGGGAAGTTTATTGAGTTGCTTCAAATGGAGAGAGGCATCAGGGATCAAATCAGAGGGTATCAGTGTACAATTGGCCAAGGGCCATATATAAACACAGAGCTTGGGAGTACAAATAACCACCCTCCATGATGCCGTTCAAAGAGAAGTCTCCATCAGCAGCCAGATACTATACTCTGGAAGGCTTTGGCTTTTTCTTTTTTCACCACAGAGAGAGATTGAGAAAGAGTATGTGGAAGGCCAACTATTATTTCTTAAGTCGACCCCTTCTTCACAGGCTGACAGCAAAGAGATGCGGGGGGAGGGGCAGCATGATAAATGCCTAAATCAAAAGGCATTTCTTCCTTTGCATGTACCTCAGTCACATCATGAACTACATTTGAATTAAAAAAAAAACACCATACTAAGATCTTTTTAATCTGCTCATGGACGAGACAAAAAGGTGGACTTTTTCTTGTATCCAAAGCAAAGGTAAAGCATAGATGGACCTGCAATCAAAAAACTTTTTCTTGTTGTATCCAAAGCAAAGGTAAAGCATAGATGGACCTGCAATCAAAACTACAGTTGTTCCTTTATATCCACAGATTTGGTATCCACAGATTTAAGTATTCACAGCTTGAAAATATTCTTAAACAAATAATAATCCAAAAAGCAAAACTTGATTTTGCCATCTTATATAAGAGACACCATTTTGCTACCCTGAAACAACATCTCAGGCTCGGCCAAATTGATCACCAACAGTGGTCCGCCCTGGCCTCACATCGGGAGGCATGGAGACACACAATCCACAATGCTGCAGCCTTATTTGAGAACTCATGCCGAACAAGTCTTGAAGAGAAACGACAATGCAGAAAGAATCACAACCCAGAAACATCACCCAAGGAGACCTTCTGCTGTGCTTTCAGCAACCGGACTTGTTTATCTCAGATTGGCCTTTTTAGTCATCAGCGTGCTTGCAGAAAGCGCGGGATGAGTCCTTCCTGAATCTTCGTTTGCGAAGAAAAGCCAGAGAGACCGCATATAATGGGACTTGAGTATTCACGGATGTTGGTATCCATAGGGAGTCCTGGAAACAAACCCCAGCAAATATGAAGGGATAACTGTATATCCAATCAACCGCACATTTGCCACTTCAACAAGTTCAGTGGAGAAACAACGGAATCTTATGGCACCTTAGCAGCTAACAAGTTTTATACAGTTGCACTTTATTGATTAGTCAGTTGACCATATCAAAACAATTAACACCAGACATTATAAAAGTAGAATATAAAAGTAGAATGAGGTAGGTAAAATACAATATAGTAAAACTAGTTAGACTGAATTAGAATAAAATAGAACAAGATGCAGTGGAATGCGATAAAATTAAAAGTTCAAGATTTTTAGTAGAATAAATTTTTTTATGAGTCTGAAATGATACAACAGTCCTAGTCTTCTTCCGATTTCTTGACTGCAGTCTCCATTTTGATTAATGGCTGAGCCAAAGTATGGAAAGTCTTGAACTATCTCAGTGTCTTTGTTGTCTAATTTAAAGTTATGGAAATCATCTGTGGTCATTATTTTTGTTTTCTTAATGTTCGACTGTAAACTTGCCATTGCAGTTTCTTTCTTGACTTTCTTCAGTAATCATTCCAAGTCTTTGCTATTTTCTGCTAGTAGTATGGTCTCATTTGCATATCTTAAATTGTTGATGTCTCTTCATCCAATTTGCATGCCTCCTTTCTCAGAGTCTAATCCATCTTTGCTCAGGATACATTCAGCATACAGGTTAAATAGATTGGGTGATAAAATGCATCCTTGTCTGACCCCCTTGCCAATTGGAAACCATTCTGTTTTTCCATACTCTGTCCTAATGGTGGTCGCTTGTCCTGAGTACACATTTGAGTAAATACTCAAATGTTGTGGTACACCCAGTTCTTTAAGAGCAATCCATAGTTATTCACGATCCACACAATCAAATGCTTTGCTATAATCTATAAAGCACAGGCTGATTTTCTTTTGAAATTCTTTGGAGAGCTCCATTATCCAACATATCTTTGCAGTGTGATCCCTTGTTCTCTTCCTCTTCTGAACCCAGCTTGGACATCAGGCACTTCTCACTCCATATATGGTTAAAATCTTCGTCATAGAATTTTTAAATTGTTATTTATTTATTTATTTATTTATTTTTAACACTGACACTAATTCACAAACAAAGTAACATAAGAAAATAATATACAGTTGTCCCTTCATATCCACTGGTGTTTGGTTCCAGGACCGCCCGTGGATACCAACATCCGTGAATACTCAAGTCCCATTATACGCAATGGCATAGCAAAATGGTGTCCCTTATATAAGATGGCAAAGTCAAAGTTTGCTTTTTGGATTATTATTTTTTTAAGAATATTTTCAAGCCGTGGTTGCTTAAATCCGTGGATACCAAATCTGTGGATATGGAGGAACAACTGTACATTCAAAAGTAAAGAAATAAAATGACAAAAAAAGAGAAAAGAAATGAAAGAAGATAGTGTTTAATGTTTTAGTTAGCTACTGTTTATTGTTTCACTTTACTGTAGTGTACTGTATAAACACCTGAGGCGAAGCACAAAAATCAGTGTGTATAGAGCCATTGTACTGTCTATTCTCCTTTATGGGTCGGAAACATGGGTCACCTGTCGCCACCACCTACGACTCCTCGAACGCTTTCATCAGCGCTGTCTACGCACAATCCTAAATATACACTGGATTGACTATGTGACGAATGTTGCTGTCCTTGAGCAAGCAGGGATCACCAGCATTGAGGCCATGATATTGAGAACACAGCTGCACTGGGCAGGGCACGTTTCTAGGATGGAGGACCATTTCCTCCCAAAAATAGTACTCTACGGTGAACTCGCCACGGATCAGCGTAACAGGGGTGCTCCAAAAAAATGATATAAGGACTTCCTGAAACAACATCTCAGGCTTGGCCAAATTGATCACCAACAATGGTCCGCCCTGGCCTCACATCGGGAGGCATGGAGACACACTATCCACAATGCTGCAGCCTTATTTGAGAACTCACGCCGAACAAGTCTTGAAGAGAAACGACAACGCAGAAAGAATCATAACCCAGAAACATCACCCAAGGAGACCCTCTGCTGTGCTTTCTGCAACCGGACTTGTTTATCTCGGATTGGCCTTTTCAGTCATCAGCACGCTTGTAGAAAGTGCAGGATGAGTCCTTCCTGAATCTTCGTTTGCGAAGAAAAGCCAGAGAGAGAGAGAAATAAATTCATGCAGAATGGGTCCTTCACTGAATACTAGTCATAATGGCTGTGTATCCCCTCCAGTATGGCAGGCAGTATGCCATTGTATGAAAGTTGCTAAGATATTCTTATATTCTTGATATTTTTCCTAAAAGTAAGTCTGCATTGTCACTTTGTGTGGCATTGTGTGACAATTTCCCCAGCCCTGATGTTGATTTTAGTAAGGTGCAACAAACAACTTTTTTTCTTGCCTGAAGTTTTTTTGTTGCCTTTCCATTCAATTAACATTGTAGGATTACCTTTGCTCATTGTCTTTTGATATGATGCATTTACCATGTATATTCTGGTGTATAAGACGACCCCCCCAATTTTTAAGTTAAAATATAGAGTTTGCCCCCCCCCCCAGCCAGCCAGCCAGCCAGCCAGCTGGCTGGAAAGCCTGTTCCCCACCAGCCAGCCAGCTCAGTGGCTGTAGATGATGGAATAGTCTGTGAAATTAAAGGACTGAGAACAGGTAAAAAAGCATGAGATACTCTGAAAAATCTCTGTGGTGTTCAATCTTTGGAAAGTAAGGTTGCATTAATACTGTAAGTTGGTTAATATGAAGCTATCAAATTCCAAATTTTTGAATGAGCACATTAATGGTTTTAGAGCCACATTGGCAGACAAGAGAATTTCACCATAGACAAAACTTGATGCAAAATGAGAAGTTGAATCCAGAAATTCTAATTTTAGGCTAACTTGTCCTGAAAAGAAACATCATTTTGACTCTCCTGAGCGAAATAGAGGGCCATTTAACTCTTCAAATGCAAAGCAGTCATTCTCACAGAAGGAGGAAGGATCTGCTGGGGAAACTGCCCAGGCCATTTTACACTTCAATCATTCTCACAGCAGGGGAAAAGATCTACTGGGGTATAAGACCACCACCCCACTTTTGAGGAGATTTTCAAGTGTTAAAAAGTAGTCTTGTATGCAGGAATGTACGGTAAGTGTCTTGTAGTCATATTTGTTGCCTTTCTACAGGTGTGCCTGAAGTGACACCCATAAAAATGTGAAGCAAAAAAATTACAGATTTAAAATACTGAGAACTTAAAAAAAACACACCCTCAAACTAATAAACAAGATCACACAGTAGAACAATCATGAAACAGCATTAAAATATTAGATGCTTGGAGCAAAGAAGGTGCTCTCTGGATTTGTATGAGGAGATCATTCCAAAGACATCTCTCTCTCTCTCTCTCTCTCTCTCTCTCTCTCTCCCTCTCCCTCTCTCTCTCTCTCTCTCTCTCTCTCTGGCTTTTCTTCGCAAACGAAAATTCAGGAAGGACTCATCCTGACAAGTCCGGTTGCAGAAAGCACAGCAGAAGGTCTCCTTGGGGGATGTTTCCGGGTTGTGATTCCTTCTGCGTTGTTGTTTCTCTTCAAGACTTGTTTGGCAGACAACTCCCCAGTGAAAAGGCTTTCTCTTTAATAGCCATCACCTGGTTTGTCTCATAAGCCTGGGGAGAAGAGTTGGGGAAGATGATCCTAAAGCCCCCTTGGGCTGAAAAAGGAAGAGGATTTACCATATATTCCGGCGTATAAGACGACTTTTGAGCACTCAAAAGTGCCCTCCAAAATCTACAGTCTTCTTATACGCCGGATATACTTTGCTTCACCTGCCTGCCTATGTCCTGCCTCTTCGCAAACGGAGCGAAGAGGCAGGAGATGGGGCCGGGGGTGAAGCAAAGTGCTTTTCCAGTTCATTGCCCCCCCTCCTCTGCCTTTTTCCCCCTTTGGGGAGCAACGGAGACAGAGGAGGGGAGTGAACGTTGCGGTTTGCCGTGGCCGCCACTTGATCGCCTCTGCAGCGGCCGAGGCAAACCGCTAGATTCGCCCTTTTCCCCCACCTTGCTTGAAGGTGGAGGAAAAGGGCGAAAATGCCCCCTCCCCCCATCCACCCTCCGCCCATCCACCCCCCTTCCCCAAAGCCGCGGTTCCATTGGAATCGCGGCTTTGGAGAGGGGGGGGTGGCTGCAAAGCCCCCTCCCTGCATCCACCCTCCGCCCATCCACCCCCCTTCCCCAAAGCCACGGTTCCATTGGAATTGCGGCTTTGGAGAGGGGGGGTGGCTGCGAAGCCCCCTCCCCGCCTCCCCCCATCCACCCTCTGCCCATCCACCCCCCTTCCCCAAAGCCACGGTTCCATTGTAATTGCGGCTTTGGAGAGGGGGGGTGGCTTCGAAGCCCCCTCCCCGCCTCCCCCCATCCACCCTCTGCCCATCCACCCCTCTTCCCCAAAGCCACGGTTCCATTGGAATTGTGGCTTTGGAGAGGGGGGGTGGCTTCGAAGCCCCCTCCCCACCTCCCCCCATACACCCTCCGCCCATCCACCCCCCTTCCCCAAAGCCACGGTTCCATTGGAATCGCGGCTTTGGAGAGGGGGGTTGGTTTCGAAGCCCCCTCCCTGCCTCCCCCCATCCACCCTCTGCCCATCCACCCCCCTTCCCCAAAGCCGCGCTTTGGAGAAGGGCGTGGTGGCTGCGAAGCCCCCTCCCTGCCTCCCCCAGCCACCCTCCACCCATCCACCCCCCTTCCCCAACGCCGCGCTTTGGAGAGGGGGGGTGGCTGTGAAGCCCCCTCCCCCCAGCCACCCATCCACCCTCCGCCCAGCCACCCCCCTTCCCCAAAGCCGCACTTTGGAGAGGGGGTGGTGGCTGCGAAGCCCCCTCCCTCCAACCATCCTTCCACCCTCCCCGAAGCCCCCTCCTTCCACCCCCCCAGCCAGCTGGCCATCCCACATTCCCCAACCCACCAGGAGGCTGAGCGGCCTCCTCGTGGGTTGGGGAATCGCGGGAGGAGGAAGAACCCCCCTTAGCCAGCTGGCCATCCTGCATTCCCCAACCCAAAAGGGGGCTGGGCAGCCTCCTCGTGGGTTGGGAAATCGCAGGAGGGGGAGAACCTCCCCAAGCCAGCTGGCCATCCCGCATTCCCCAACCCACCAGGAGACTGCGCAGCCTCCTGTGGCTTGGGGAATCCCAGGAGGAGGGAGCCTAGAAGGAGGGATCGGGGCTGTGGAGTTAAATCCCTAGATTCGCTCCCTCTCCCTTGACAGTGGGGAGAGGGGGCGAATTCCAGGGTTTGGCTCCACGGCCCCGCGTCCTCCCTTTGGAGCCAAAAGGGGCATGTTCGCCCCTTCTCCCCATCTTCCTTGAAGGTGGGGAGAGGGGGCGAATCTAGGGGTTTGCCGCGGCCACCCCCGCTTCCCCCGCCTTGGTCCCCTTTGGAAGAGCCAAGACAGAGGGAAGGGGGCTGCTGAGGCAAACTGGTCATTTTCGCCCCTTTCCTCCACCTTCGAGTCCAGTTTGACTGGAAGGTTGAAGAGAGGGGCGAATGTTGCCCTGCCAGCTGAACTTGTTCGCTTTCCCAACTCACGAGGAGATCCTCATGAGTTGGGAAACAAAGAGGATCAGCTGGCAAGGCTCCCCCAGCCAGCCAAATTGGGCGTGGGGGGTGGTCTTATCTGGCGAATATATGCCTAAGCCTAGATTTTTGGCTGGAAATGGGGGGGGTGGTCTAATACGCCCAGTCGTCTTATACGCCAGAATATATGGTACTGTAGCTTCTCAGTTCCTTAGAGCTTTTGAGCAGTCTTGTATTTAACCTGCAATGTGCCTGTGCTTTGTAGGTGAGAAAACTGTGTGCAGGCAAGTGTGTGTAATTCCATTCAGGTGAAGCAAGGGGGTGATGGAGGAGAAATGGATCACCCAGTTCCTTCTATATGCTCAGGGTAGACTACAGCTTGGGAGAGACATTGTTTTTTGAACTACTGCTCCCAGAATCCTAGAAATGCAGCAGGCTGGAGGAAGAACACTTTTAAGTCCCTCCTCTGCTAGTGCCAGAAGTCTAGTAAAAACTTAGAGAGCCAGTGTGGTGTTACTCCTTGAGTATTGGATGTGGTCTCTGGGGTCCAGGGTTCAAATCTCCTCTCAGACTTGGAAACCCCCTGGGTGGCCATGGGCAAGTCACATTCTCTCAGACTCAGAGGAAGGCAATGGCAAACCCCCTCTGAACAAATATTACCAAGAAATCCCTAGGAGAGGGCCTCCGTAAGTTGGAGTTAGCTTGAAGGGCATAACAACAACAAACTTGGCTGGACTAGTAACTTACTCGTATGTTGGTTTATCAGTTAGCAGGGGGGCTCTGTAGCACCTTTGAGACTGAGAGAGAAAATTGTAGCATAAGCTTTCATAGTATACTTCCTCAGATGCTGGTTTCATTAAAGTGCTAAAACAGGCACTTTAAATTGAGCTGAGAAGCTGATAACCAGTGTAGCTCTTTTAATTGTTAGCTTCCCTTTGATGGTCTTGCAGTCATATTGCGGCACTAGCTGAAATTCTGAACTCTGTTCAAGAATAGCCTGACTTCTAACATCAACTATGTGAAGATAGCCTGTTCACCTCTGCATCTGGTGAACAGGCTACCTTCATATAGTTGATTACATAAACTTGTAGGAGGTGTGAAGTCCCTTCTCCCTAGATATAGATATAGATATAGATCTCCCTAGATATAGATATATAGATATAATGAGAATATGCTATCAGGGTGGTTTCCCTCTTCCAGTTACATAGCTTATCCTTCTGTTAGAAACAGTGTGATGCTTATTGCCTTGTGGTTAATGTTCTTTGTTGTTTTTTAAAGGCATATTTTTCTTACGAATGTTTGTAAAGCATGAGTAAATTTGCTTTCTTTATACTTTTGTTTGGACTTTTTCTGCTTGTAGTATGTTCCACGTGTCATCCAGTTCTTGAATTAAACTTTGCAGAGATTCTGTCTCTGAATGCTTTATTTTAATTAGGTTTTGTTGTTTATCACAGTCTTCTTGTTTTAACAATAGTAATGCTATTTTAAGACTACTTCTTTTTATGCACTTGCAAGTAAGCTCCATTCAAAACAGTGGGGCTTTAGTCTGAGTAGGTGTGCATAGGATTGGGCTACAATATTTCTGACATTACTTTAGGGTAAGTATTGCTATAAGTTGAAGGCTTTCATGGCCAGCATCCGTAGGTTTTTCATGGTTTTTTTTTTTTCTGGGATGTGAGGCTGTGTTCTGGAAGAGTTTATTTCTGACGTTCCTCTGCATCTGTGGCTGGCATCTTCAGCCACAGATGCAGGCAAAAAGTCAGAACTAAACTTTTCCAGAACACAGCCTCACAGCCCGGAAAAAAACATGAAAAACCTATTGCTATAAGCTTAGACTGACATGTCTTTGATTAACATTTGTATCATGTTTATTGCTCTTCATCCTTAGTATCCTCTTGAGCTGCCTCTCTGGGATGGGACTTGGGAGCCTCGTTCTGTAGTGGCTCCAGTCCTTCTTGGAGGGGCAAATTCAGAAAGGGGTGCTGGGCCATTGGCATCCTTCAGGACTCAGTTTTGTTCCCCATGCTATTTAACATCTGCCATACATGAAACCCCTGGCAGAGGTTATCCAGAGTTTTGGAGTTGGATGTCATCAGTATTCTGATGACACTCAACTGTATCTTTCTTCCATCCAATTCCAAGGAAGCTGTCTCTGTGTCTGCTGATGGTATTGGAGTGGGTGAGGGCAAACAAATTCAAACGTAATCCAAACATGACAGAGGTGCTCCTAGTCAGCTGAAAGGCAGATCAGGGAATAGGGATCCAGCCTGTGCTGGATGGGGTCACATTCCCCCTCAGATCTCAGGACTGCAGCTTCAGTGTGCTCCTAGACTCAGATCTGAGCCTGGATGCCCAAAGTTCAGCAGTTGCCAGGAGTGTATTTGCAGAGCTAAAACAGGTGCACCAGCTGTGTCCATTCCTTGAGATGTCAGATCTGGCTACAGTGACACATGCCTTGATTACATCCTTTTTGGATTGCTGTAAAATGGGGTTGCCTTTGGAAACTTTACATCCACATAGCCCCTCCTTTTCTTCCTTGTCTTCTGTCTAGCTGGAGAGCTTTTATTTTTTTTAGCAACATCAGCATTGGGAGGATAGTGATGGAGGCTAGGGAAACAAAGACTATTAATGTCAGGTTGCAGCAGTGTGCCTGCAGAAAACATGTTATAAAAGTACAACTTATTTTTACATTAACCTTACATATAAAACTCAGCAACAAGTGGCTCAAACAGCGTAAGTGCTAATCCTCCAAGACCAATCCAATAAAGCATGAGTTAGGAAAGAATGGGATTCGATCATAGCTGATCCTACTGTTGCTCTGTGGACCTGGCTGCAACAGGTATGGTAGACAGCAGCAACCTCCAATATCACTTATTCAGCATGCATGAACAGCAAAACAAAGAGAAAAGGGAGAAGCAGATAAGCCTGCGTTGTCAGCTACTGTCGGCATTTTAAAGAAGCGTAGATCTATAAGTTTGGCCACCAAAATGTAAATCATAAAAAAGTGCAGGTTGATAAAAGAAAACAATTATCCCTGGAGGCATTTTAGAAGAAGCTTTGAAGTGATTTCTTATCAGGCTTACCTCGCTTGCTTCATTCATTTCACATGAGCATATTGTTAGTTTTTGAGAAAAAGTTTGCCAAAACATGTTGAACTGATCTTTTCTTTTTCTTTTCTTTTCTTTTCTTTTCTTTTTTTTCTGGGGTAGGAACCTACCCTATTCTTCCCATGTTATTTCTGCTGCTGGCACTAAATATTTTGTTAAAGAGGTAATGCCCAGCAAATCTACTTCGCTACCTGAGTTTGAAAAAACGTATCTCCCAATATGAGCCTTCCTGTGCTCTAATATCAGCAGGAGAGGATTTTCTGCCTTTCTCTCAGTCCCACCACCATCCCACAACACAGAGGCTTCTCAGTGGCTGTTCCCAAGCTATGGAACTCCCTTCTTTGAGAGGTTTAGTTGGCCCCCTCCTTGCAGTCTTTCCACTGGGAGAAAAAGACCTTTTTTAAAAGGAGGCATTTGGTTTTTAGAATGTTGTGGTAGACAGAGCTTTTAATGGAGAGGTACTATTTTTATTTTGTTATGTTTAAAATGCCATAGAATCATAGAGTTGGAAGAGACCACAAGGGCCATCCAGTCCAACCCCGTGCCCTGCACAATCAAAGCACTCCTGACAGATGACCATGCAGCCTCTGTTTAAAAACCTCCGAAGAAGGAGACGCCACCACACTCCGAAGCAGCGTATTCCACTGTTGAACACCTCTTATCATCAAGAAGTTCTTCCTAATGTTTAGATGGAATCTCTTTTCCTGTAGTTTGAATCCATTGCTCCGTGTCCTAGTCTCTGGAGCAGCAGAAAACAAGCTTGTTCCATCCTCAATATGACATCCCTTCAAATATTGAAACATGGCTATTATGTGCCCTCTTAACCTTCTCTTCTCCAGGCTAAACATACCCAGCCCCCTAAGTCGCTCCTCATAGGTAATGGCTTCTAGACCTTTCATCATTTTGGTCGCCCTCCTCTGGACACATTCTAGCTTGTCAATATCCTTGTATTGTGGTGCCCAGAACTGGACACAGTATTCCAGGTGAGGTCTGACTAAATCAGAATAGAATGGCACTATTACTTCCCTCAATCTAGACACTATATAGTTGGTGATCTGTATCCAGAGATATTCCAAAAAGCAAACCTTGCTGTTCACCATTTTATGTAAGTAAAATTGTATATTTTACTACACCATTATATTTAATAGTACATGAGTATCCATGGATTTTGGTATCCACAGGGGTCCTAGAACCAAACCGCAGCGGAGAATGAGCCCCCACTGTACTCCTATTGATGAAGACCAGAATGTCATTGGCTTCTTTAACTGCTGTATCACACTGCTCACCCATGTTCAGTTTGTGGTCTACTAAGACTCCTAGATCCCTTTCATAGGTACGGTTTTCAAGCCAGGTGTCACCCATCTTATATCTCTGCATTTCATTTTTTTTTCTTCCCAAGTGTAGTACATTTCTCCATGTTAAAATTAGTTTTGTTAGTTTTGGCACAGATCGTCAATCTGTTAAGGTCATTTTGAATTCTCATCCTGTCCTCTGAGGTATTCACTACCCCTCCTAATTTGGTGTCATCTGCAAACTTTATAAGCATGCCATCTATTCCATCATCCAAGTCATTGATAAAAATGTTGAATAGCACTGGGCCCAGGACAGAACCGTGTAGCACCCCACTGGTCACTTCTCTCCAGGATGAAGTGGAGCCATTGGAGAGCACCCTTTGAGCTTGGTCAGTCAACCAATTACACATCCCTCTAGTAGTTGCATCATCTAGCCCACATTTACAAGCTTGTTTACAAGAATATCATGGGGGGCTTTGTCAAAGGTTTTACTGAAATCAAGATATGCTACAGCCACAACATTCCCCTCATCTACCAAGCTCTATCAAAAAAAAAAAAAAAAAGAGAGAGAGAGAGAGAGAGAGAGAGAGAGAGAGAAGATTAGTCTGGCACAACTTGTTTTTGAGAAACCCATGTTGACTTTTAGGGATCATGACATCCCTTTCCAAGTTTTACAGACAGTTTAATTATCTGCTCTAAAATCTTTCCTGGTATTGATGTCAGGCTGACTGGTCAATAATTGTTTGGGTCCTCTTTCCCCCCCCCCTTTTTGAAGATGGGGACAACATTTGCCCTCCTCCAATCTGCTGGGACCTGTCCTGTTCTCTAGAAATTCTCAAAGATTATTGCCAGTGGTTCTGGTATTACACCTGCTAGTTCTTTTAAGACTCTTTGATGCAGTTCATCTGGCCCTGGAGAGTTGAATTCATTTATACTGGCCGGGTATTCCTGTACTACCTCTTTAGGGATTTTAGCCAGCATTATTGTATTTTAATTGTTGGAAGTTGCCCCGATTGTTTTTAACAGAGGGGCGGGGTAAAAATTATTATTATTATTATTATTATTATTATTATTATTTCCTATATTTCCTTCACTGCATCATCTGCTCCATTTCCCCAAGGTTGAACACTGTTTTCCTTTGGGGAGAAGATGTCTTTTTAATGCTCTTTTTAACTTGTGGGGTTTTTAAAATTGAAATTTAGTTTAATTATGTCTTAGCATTTGTACTAAGAGTTTTTAAATTGTATTGAACTTATAAAACATTGTACGCCACCTTGAATCCTGTACTGGAAGAAAGGTGGGATATAAACAAAATGAATAAATAAATAAGAATCCTTTTAAAGACTATGCAGCTGCAATCTTATGCCCATGTGCCTGTAAACCCCTCTTACATCTGAGTACATGACTGTTCTGTGAGAGGCTGAATTGTCATTTGCCCCTTTTCTCATTTGGAGGAAACTATTTGTTGGTATTGGCATGACCTCCTCCATACATATGAGGCTTGCAGCTGTTTACCACATTGGTGATGCACTTCCTAACCTCAAGCATCTGATGGTGAGATATGATTGTTGATGATTAAACATTCTGGCATGTTCATGTGATACCATCTCATGTGTCTTCTATTTTAGAGGTAGACACTTGCTGATTTATGTTAGAAATTTGAATTCAGTTTAATAGCTATTTCATGTATATATAGTTCAGCTGCAGTGCTCTTGAGGGAAGTTTTTTGTTTAAACACACTGCACAGTTTATACCGAACAATAAATTACTTTTTGCACATGCTGTCTTTGTCTCCCTCCCACCCTTGGAGCTGCCTGCCTGCTTGCCTACCTCCCTCCCTCCCTCTCTTTCCCTTTCCCTTTCTCTCCTTTTCTTTCCTGTTAATGTATTGTAGCTTGCCAGTTTTCTACTTTCCTTTTTCCAGGACCTTAGAATCATAGAGTTGTAAGATTTTCCAGGGCAGTTCAATCCCCTGCTCATGCAGGAAATCTGTTGCTACATCCCTGCTAGGTATCCATCCTGCTTGTCTAGAAGAAGAGAGCCCACTACCTTCTGAGAGTATCTGTTCCACTGTTGAACAGCTCCAGACCATCCAGTTCTTGCTGATGTTTAACTGAAATACCTGTCAGGGAAAATAAATATTGTAATCAGAAATCTATCTCCCCCTTTTGGGTAATTTTGGTCACCAGGCAAATGAGTCCCAGTTTGTTTACCAGAGGTCATAAATCTGTCTTTTACTGTTTGGTTTTTCTGTCCTTCAGAGTGAGAAGAGTTTCTTCTCAGAAGGATTGAATGTTTTGAGGGGAAAAATATATAACTGAGGAGGGATTTTTGGTGTTAGTTAGCCTCTTGCCTTGGAAGCTCCTTCTCCCTCCTCTTAGTTTTTGAGAAACTTTGGAGCATACAGAAGCATGGATGAATGCATTCTGTCCTTTATTTTGGTTTTGCAATTCTTTTCATTTCAATAAAAGCTATAAAGAAAACCAACAAGCTCTTTATTTTGCACCAGAGGTATGCATGGCTTTGCCCCAAAGCCCATGTTTTTCACTGCATGTACTGAAGTGAACATCTCTGCTTTGGTGAGCAGAGAGGGAACGGACTCTGCATTTTTTTACAACAATACCGGTATCTGTTCTTGCAATTTCCTGGCAGAGAAGTATTCAAGACTTATGCACGGCAAGCTCTTCGTAGCATTCATAGACCTAAAGCCTGCATTTGATTCTATCCCTAGGTATAAGTTGTGGGATAAACTGGAATCTATATTGACTGACACTAGACTCCTCACCTTAATTAGAGCACTTTACAACAACAGCCAACTACGAGTAAAGTATGGTTCTCAGGGATATCTCTCTGAAGGCATACCTAAGCTGAAAAGGGTGATACAGGGTCGTATCCTCGCACCTACCTTATTCAATCTCTGTCTGAATGACCTCAAGGAAGAAATGATGGATGTAAATGGTCATCTGCCCAGACTATGTGACAGGAAAATCCCAGGGCTTGTCTATACAAGGCGAAAAAAACAGAGTGCCTCAAAGTAATGGCATTTTGAAGCAGCTGTCACTTGTCTTAATGGTGTTTTTGCCCCCATAAGCTTCACATGCAAGATGGCGGTGGTGAGTTATTTACTTGCATTTGTACTTACCTCAATTTGCTGCTGCCAAACTTTACAAAAAAAAAATTCCAAGGTGCAATAGAATATGGTCCTTCAAATAACCTGGACCTGAGCCATGTAGGGCTTTAAAGGTCATAACCAGCATTTTGAACTGTGCCCCGAAACCAGCCAGTGGAGCTGCTGTAACAAGGGGGTTGTATGATCCCTGTAGCCAGCTCCTCTTAGCAATCTGGCTGCAGCTCTTTGAACAAGTTGAAGCTTCTGAGCACTCTTCAAAGGCAGCTGCACGCAGAGTGCATTACAGTAATCCAACCAGGATATAACTAAGGAATGTGTCACCATGGCCAGATCTGACGTCTCTAGGAATGGGTGCAGCTGGCTCACAAGCTTTAACTGTGCAAATGCATTCCTAGCCACCTCTGAGACCTGAGCTTCCAGGCTTAGAGTTGACTCTAGCAGCACCCCGAAGCTGCAAACTTATGTCTTCAGGGGGAATATACCCGCATCCAGCACAGGCTGAATCCCTATTCCTTGATCTGTCGTTTGGCTGACCAGGAGCACCACTGTATTGTTTGGATTAAGTTTCAATTTGTTCACCCTCATCCAGTCCATTACTGATGCCAGGCACCAATTTAGGACTGAAACAGCTTCCTTGGCTTGTGGTAGAAAGGAGTACTAGAGTTGGGTGTCATCCACATCCTGATGGCACCAAACCCCAGAATTCCAGATAACCTTTCCCAGTGGTTTCATGTATATGTTAAATATAGGAGCCCTGGTGGTGCAGTGGTTACATGCCAGTACTGCAGCCACAACGTTGTGAGTTCAATCCTACAGGGCTCCAGAGTTGACTCAGCCTTCCATCCTTCCATAGGTCGGTAAAATGAGTATCCAGCTTACTGGGGGCAATTAGCTAACATGTTGTAAACTGCTTAGGGAGTGCTTTGGCACTGATAAGCGGTATAGAAATAGAAGTGCTAAATATCATGGGGGACAGAACTGGCCCCTGAGGCCAGTGGCCAAGGGGTCAAACAGGAGTTCACCCAGCACCATCTTCTGGGTTCGCCCCTCTAGGAATGAATGGAGCCACTGAAAACAGTACTTCCAATTCCCATCCCAGCAAGGAGACCCAGGAGGATACCATGGTCACTGGTATCAAAAGCCACTGAGGGGTCCAGTAGAATCAACAGGGACACACTCCCCCTGTCCAGCTCTCTGAATATTCATAGGTCATCCACCAAGGTGACCAGAGCTGACTCAGTCCCATAGCCAGACCTGAAACCAGATTGAGATGGATCTAGCTATACAGTTGTCCCTTCATATTTGCTGAGGTTTGGTTCCAGGACCTCCCGTGGATACCAAAATCCGTGAATACTCAAGTCCCATTATATGCAGTGGCATAGCAAAATGGTGTCCCATATATAAGATGGCAAAATCAAGGTTTGCTTTTTGGATGATTTTTTAAAAGAATATTTTCAAGCTGTGAATACTCAAATCCATGGATACCAAATCCGTGGATACAGAGGGATAACCGTAATCTGTTTCATCCAGAAACCTCCGGAGCTGGGAAGTCACCATATGCTCTAGAACCTTGCCTAAAAATGGAATGTTAGATCTGGCCGATAATTATCCAGGATGTTGGATAATGTTGGTCCATTTAGCCGGACCTCCTCTGGCTTTTTTAATAAGCCAGGAAGGGCATGGATCTAACATACATGTGGTGGCTCTCGTTTCTCCAAAAATTCTGTCTACACCCTTGGATTGCACAAATTGAAAAGTATCCATTATTATAATTATGTCTTTCCCTCTATCTGGCTTTTCTTCGCAAACGAAGATTCAGGAAGGACTCATCCCGCGCTTTCTGCAAGCGCGCTGATGACTAAAATGGCCAATCCGAGATAGACAAGCCCAGTTGCAGAAAGCACAGCAGAAGGTCTCCTTGGGTGATGTTTCTGGGTTTCTGGGTTGTGAT
Source organism: Gambelia wislizenii (assembly GCA_030847615.1). NCBI lineage: Eukaryota > Metazoa > Chordata > Lepidosauria > Squamata > Crotaphytidae > Gambelia > Gambelia wislizenii. Next base: position 10,280,959 of record JAUMIR010000013.1, on the reverse strand, counting down.
TCTTCCTGCATTATCGTTTCTCTTCAAGACTTGTTCGGCATGAGTTCCCAAATAAGGCTGCAGCATTGTGAATAGTGTGTCTCCATGCCTCCCGATGTGAGGCCAGGGCGGACCATTATTGGTGATCAGTTTGGCCGAGCCTGAGGTGTTGTTTCAGGGAGTCCTTGTATCGCTTTTTTGGAGTGCCTCTCTTACACTGACCCGTGGCAAGTTCACCATAGAATACTATTTTGGGGAGGCGATGGTCCTCCATCCTAGAAACATGCCCTGCCCAGCACAGCTGTGTTCTCAATATCATGGCCTCAATGCTGGTGATCCCTGCTTGCTCAAGGACAGCAACATTCGTCACATAGTCAGTCCAGTGTATATTTAGGATTGTGCGTATACAGCGTAATATCTCATAACTATAGTTTATACACCACACCACCATCCAAAGGCACATAGAATATATCATCCAAATTGAACCCTAAAATAAAAATCAGTGAACAGGGGTAATAATTTCCCTCTGTCAGGATCCCTCTCCATAAATATCTGCAATAGCAGTGTATCTGCTTGTACTTGTACTTCCTCCTCTCACTGCTTTTCCTCTGGACAACCTTCCCTTCCAACACAATGCCTCAATAAAGTTTCTTCCTCACCCCACTTCTTTTCCTCTGAATTTCCTCTCCTTCCAACACAAAAGCCAGGTTTTAAACCCTTTCTTTCCCACCCCACTGAATTTTACAAATTGGTGTGTAATATGGGGGGGGGTGTCAAAGTACCTTGACCAAGTGCAGAGTTCTGAAAAGTACAATAGGTATAAGACACCTTGAACAACTGAGATATGTCTTGTTTTTTTGTTGATTATCCACCCAATCCAGTACCATATACTTTTGTCCCAGTTTTGTGGCAGAGAATTATGGCAACCCTAGTTTTCGGGCCCAATTCAAAATGCTGTTTATGACCTATAAAGGCCTATATGGCTCGGGTCCAGGCTATTTAAAAGACCATATTCTACCTTATGAGCCTGCCCATGCTTTGAGATCTTCTGGGGAAGCCCTTCTTTCGGTCCCACCATCTTCACAGGCGTGCCTGGTGGGAACATGGGAGAGACTGTCAGTGACCTCCCAGAGGGCCTTCTCTGCTGCCGCTCCCAGATTATGGAATGGCCTGCCGGATGAGATCTGTCTTATTACCACCTTACACAGCTTCAAAAAAAGCTGTCAAGACGGATCTTTTCTGGCAGGCCTTTCCCGAATAGCTATCCCAGCCCGAAGATTCGGCTGCCTTTTCCCTTTAGTGGCCACTGGATTATTTCATGTTTTTTCTTTTAATTATTGTACGTTTTTAATCTGTTTAATATTGTTTTAAGGGGTGGGTTAGGTTATTAATGTAATTATGGGATTTTTATGATATAAGCCGCCCCGATTGTGTTGCAGAGGGGCGGGATAGAAATAAATTTTATTATTATTATTATTATTATTATTATTATTAGGACCTTCGTGGTGTCTGCTCCAGTGCTCTGGGACTCTCTCCCCGGGGAAGCTGGACTGGCTCCCTCCTTAATGTGCTTTCAGAAGCAGGCAAACGCGCCTCTGTTCCAGCAGGCCTTTGATGAATAATCTGAGCCTGCATCTATGTTTTTAAGGACTTGTAAAATTGTAATGTATTCTAAATGTTTAATGTTTTAATATTGCAATATATTTATTTAATTTTTAATGTTTATATGTATCTTTTATACCTGGGTTTCAAAATGTATATGTTTTAAATTTTGTAAGGCTGCCTTGAGGCCCAGTATTGAGTAGAAGGCAAGATACAAATAAATCTATAATAATAATAATAATATCCATTCATTCAGAATGAATGAATATCTATATAATCTTCTTTGTGGTCTCTGTGAATCACACAGCTGGGTTACTCCTGTGCCTGCACAGAGCATCAGAACCTTCTGGAATCGCTAAGCAAAATGTGCTTTGATACATTTTTGGCAGTAACTCCGCCCATCCTAATGGTCCCTTATAAGGGATTCCCACCTAAATCCCCTCAGTTCCTTTCTTTCCACCGCATTAGCAGCTTGAAGGAACCTTTGTTTGCTAGTTATTTCACTTTCAATTTCACTGCGTTGCTGACCTGGACTGTGTTTGACCATACTCTGGATTCTCCTTCTACACCTAACGATTTAGTGAGTAAGCATGTCTGGAAGAGGGGGCTTTAAAAGATGTGTAATCTGTCAAGCTAAACTTCCAAGCGCGGATGGTCATTCCCGCTGCCTGATTTGCCTTGGGAAAACCCATAATGTCGACGCATGCGTGCATTGCAAGGCCTTCACTCCTCAGGCCCGCAAGCACAGGCTGTCTTGACTTAAATCTTTTCTATATGAAAAGGCCTTGATCCCGGCTGCGACTTTGACTCCTGCCTCTGTTTCAGCCCTGGCTTCTACTCCAGCGTCCGAGCCTCAAAAACGAGATCGTTCCCCCTCTCTGAAGTCTATGGGCCAGAAGCATCACCGATCCTGGAGCCCATCCCGACACCGATTGACGGCTTCTGACCCTGAGGCAGTGCGTACTTCGCACAAGCACGCCCCTTCGGATTCAACTCGGGATCGATCCCGACCGACATCAACTCGGGACCAGGAACCTTCCACCTCGAAGGCTGTCCCTCAAGATCGGATGCCTACCGAACCTGTGAGTAGCCAGAGTACCTCTGCTGAGGCTTCCCAATCTCTTAAAAAGAAGAGAAAGGAGAAGCATATCCCTCGACATAGTGACACCTCCAAGTCAAAAATTAAGTCCAAGGAGGCTTCTAAAAAGTCGACTTCTTCGGCAGACCCTTCTGCAGCCCTTCCACCTCCGTGCCCACAGACTGATACCGACACCACATTTCCTAAACTGTCTGTTGCGTCCACTACGGAGGCTGGCGTAACTCGCCATTCACTCACTCCACCGGGATTGGTGGAAATAATGGCTGTTGACGTTCCATCTGGTGCTGAGACAGAAAGGTCACCACAACGGCTGGGCTGATCACCTGCCCTTGTTATTTCCCAGGCTCAACTGCTGGAACTATCTTCGTCGGATGTCGACGTCAAAGTTGTCAAGTCCGCAGATCTGGTTCGAGGCTGATCGTCTCCTACCACCATTCATGAGAATGTACCAGACTATACTGCTTATGACCTTGCCCGCTCCATCTGCCGTACAGGATACATGTCACCCATGGGCTCCCAGATTCTTACTTCTCGGGGTGATGATCTCAGCACTGTCTTTGTGGGTCGCTCTGTTTGCCAACTGGAAAGGCCGAGACCCGTCCCACAGAAGGATGCTGAGAGTCAAGTCTCTCCTCTTTTGGAACAGCGTCCTCTGCCTCGCACTCCTCCGATGCCTCCACCACACACCACCTCTCTGCTTCGGGGTGACCGCAGTCCATCTCCAGAGGGTTCGACGTCCTCCTCACCTGCTTCGTGGGACCCATACCGACCCTACCTGCCATCACCCCGGGCAGAACTGATGGAGGACGATTCTGCTTTGCCCACGGATGACGTCTGTGCTTTTGCGGAGCAGATGGTCCGGATGTCCCATGCTCTGGACCTCAAGGTGGAGGAGAGAGAGGCCGAACCGGTGGATCCGATTTTCCACCGGATTCAATCCAAGTCCCCCCCTACGGCTTCGATTCCAGTCTTGCCATTGTTATTGAAGCTCACTCAAGGTTCCTGGGACAACCCTTCATCGATACAGTCTACCTCAAAGAAGACCGACTGACTATATCGACTTGGGGGTGAGCACATTGAATGGCTTCAAAACCATCCGAAGCCAAATTCTGTTGTGGTAGAAGCCTCCCAAAATAGGAAGCAGCGCCAGCCTCAGTCAACCCCACCGGACCTGGAGTGTCGTAAACTTGCTATCATGGGGAAGAATATCTACTCGGCGGCAGGACTGAGTTTTCGTGTGGCCAACTACTCAGCTTGCATGGGGGCCTATCAGCAGGTGCTGTGGGAGTGGATGACACCCTTAATCCAAGACCTTCCTGACGAACGCCGTAGGATGGCTGAAGCGATCCAGGCTGAGGCTCAATCACTTGCCGGACAACAAATGAATTCGGCCCGTCATGTTGCAGATTGTGCGGCAAAGACCATAGCAGGATCCATCGCCCTGTGTCGGCATGCGTGACTCCGATCCTCAGGCCTCACCCCACAGGCCTCGGCTACTATTGAAGGTCTCTCATTTGATGAGTCTGGGCTGTTCAATGGATTGACTGATGAGAAGCTCGAATTCACTCAGAAGATGAGGACCACTGCCAGGAAATATGGTATGGCCACCTCCTCATCTTCTCAGTACCGACCTAGGGGCCGTTACACCTGGCAGACTTCATCATCAGGCCAACAGTTCCATCGGGGGTTCTCTGGCCAGTCGTATCGTCAATCCCGATATGTACCCTCTCCCTCTCCAGCCTCATCGGTGAGGAGCCAGAGGTCGGGTTCCAGATACCGGCAGCCACCAAGACAATGGTCAAAAGATCAAGGCAGGAGAAAATTCTAAGTTCCCTCCTCATTCTATCTCTCTCTTTCTTCAGACGCCACTTTTTGGGGATCGATTGGCGAAATTCCAAGAAGCCTGGTCTTCAATAACATCAGACCGCTGGGTACTTCAGATCATCCAGAACGGCTATTGGATTGAATTCGACTCTCTACCTCTGACAGGTCTGGTTCGATCAACACCGCCCTCCCCTCCCCTCCTCGAGGAGGTGCAGACTTTGCTGCAGAAGGGGACCATCGAACCCATGGACTCTGACCTTCACCACCTCTGCTTCTTCTCAAGGTACTTCCTGGTCGCAAAGAAGGATGGCGACCTGCGTCCCATCCTCAACCTCTGTGGGGTGAACAGGTACATAGCTCCAAAGAAGTTCAGGATGGTCACCCTGGCTTCCATCCTTCTGCTCCTGAGACGGTACGATTGGTTTGCATCCATAGACTTGAAGGACGCCTATTTCCCCATCAGAATCCATACGTCCCACAGGCAATTCCTTGCATTCCAAGTTGGGACCGACACTTTCCAGTTCAGGGTCCTGCCATTTGGACTCTCAACGGCTCCACGAGTGTTCACGAAACGCATGGCGGTGATAGCAGCCTTTCTTCGTCAACAGGGAGTAGTGGTCTTTCCCTACATCGAGGACTGGCTGATTGTAGTGGGCTCTTGACATCAGCTCGAACTCGATGTTGGCCTCACCTTAGATGTCTTAGACTACCTGGGACTTGTTAACATAGAGAAGTCACAGCTCCAACCAGCTCAAACAATCCAGTTCATTGGAGCACATCTGCACTCCCCAACAGCTGCAGCGTACCTGCCTCAAGACCGGTTCAACACCCTTTGGTCTCTGATCCATCTCTGCCGTCGGTCCCGGAGACTCCCTGCTCATTCGGTCCAGGTACTTCTGGGGCACATGGCAGCTACTACCTATGTGACCCGCCTCACCAGGCTACAGTTCCGTCCGCTCCAACATTGATTTCTGCAAGTGTTCGACCCTCTCCACGACTCCCCAAACAAAATGCTCACGATGCCACGGGCGGTTCATCAATCTCTGGAGTGGTGGCTGGTACCGGACAATGCCCTGTCGGGCATACCGTTCAACCCTCCTCAACCGGACATCTCTCTGACGACAGATGCCTCGCTGCAAGGATGGGGAGCCCATCTCGGATCCTACGAGATACAGGGTTCTTGGAACACCGAAGAACAGTCTCTCCATATCAACGTCCTGGAGCTTCTCGGTGTTCAGAAGGTGCTGTGGGCCTTCGAATCCCTGGTGAGAAACAGAACTGTTTTGGTAGTGACAGACAACACTTCAGTCATGTACTACCTGAACAAACAAGGAGGAACGAGATCCCCTCAACTTCTCCTGCTCACACTGGACATTTGGGACTGGTGTGTCTGCAGGAACATCCTTCTCCAATCCATTCATCATCCTGGGGAGGAGAACACTCTTGCAGATGGACTCAGCCGTTCAAGCCTCTCCATCCACGAATGGCAGCTGCACAGTTCAGTCACCTCGGCCCTGTTCCAATGGTGGGGCTTTCCCCAAGTCGACCTCTTCACGTCTCCAGAGAACACTCAGTGCCCCCAATTCTGATCCAGGGGACGCGCTCTGGGATCGAGAGGCGACGCCTTCCTTTTCTGTTGGACGGGTCCCTTTCTCTACCTCTTGCCTCTGTTCCCACTGCTGACAAGAGTGATTGCCAAGCTCCATCAAGATCGAGCGGATGCCATTCTCATCACTCCGTGGTGGCCTCGACAACCCTGGTTTGCAACCCTTCTGCGTCTAGCCAGGTACCACTTCATCCGCCTTCCGTCCCGTCCCGACCTTCTCACCATCCACATTGGGAAAGTCAGGTATCCAGACATAGAGACTCTGCATCTGACGGCATGGAGGCTGCTTCCTTGACTCTCTCCTCGGTACCGAAGGTCTTGAATTCGTCTTCGATACCGACGTACTCTGCATCTTTTTCTTCAGAGGTCCAGGCTGCTATCGATGCTGCCCGAAGACCGGCTACCCGCAGGTCATACCACTACAAGTGGAAGAAGTTTGAAGCTTTTCTGGGAACTCGAGGGTCGGGCGTTGAACCATTCTCTGTCCCGACCATCCTGGATTTCCTTCTCCACTTGTCTTCCAAAGGCCTGTCGCTTTCATCAATCAGGTGCTATTTGGCAGCTATATCCATTGGGTTTCAAGCAAGAGGTCACCCGTCTCCCTTTACAGATGCAACAGTTAAGAAGTTCTTGAGAGGCTACGCCAAACTCCACCTTCCGGTGATTGAGCCTACCCCAACATGGAGCCTCGAACTGGTCCTCTCCCAGCTGGTCCGACGCCCCTTCGAACCCTTGGCTTCCACCGACTTGCGACTTCTATCCTGGAAGGTTGCTTTCCTTGTGGCCATTACTTCAACACATCGAGCTGGTGAGCTCTGCCTTGAGATCCGACCCTCCATACACTGCCTTCCATAAGCATAAGGTGGTGCTTCGTCCCGACATCTCCTTCCTTCCGAAGGTGGTGTCGAGCTTCCATCTCAATCAATCCATCACTCTCCCTGCTCTGATACAGGGCCCGAAGGACGAATTCGAGCGTACCCTCCACTCCATGGATGTCAGGAGGGCACTTGCCTTTTACATTCACAGAACTGCTCCCTTCAGAAAGACACCTAGACTGTTTGTGTCCTATGCTGACTCAAGGCTCGGAGAGCCCATTTCTCCGCAATGGCTGTCGAAGTGGGTGACATCGACCATTGCTCTCTGCTACGAACTGGCGAAGAAGCCACTACCGCCACGGATTCGAGGACACTCTACAAGGGCTGTCTCCACCTCCACAGCATTCCTTTCTGGGGTGCCTCTAGAGGACATTTGCAGAGCTGCGACTTGGTCATCACCTTTGACTTTTATTTCCCATTACAGACTTGACTCTCGTTCCAGGAACGATGCTGCCTTTGGGAAAGCTGTACTGTTGTCTTCTATTCAATGAGTGAGTGTTAAGGTTTGCCAAGTCATTTGATGTTTTCATGATATAATGACTATATATAGTTTATTAGTTTCCTTAAGAATGTGCTGTCAAGACTCTAATTATGGTTTGACTGTGCAACATGGTACTAGGGTCAATTTGTATAGGACATACCCTCCTCCACTGGTAAAGCTTGCCAGTCTACCCAGCTGTGTGATTCACAGAGACCACGAAGAAGATGGACAGGTTGCTTACCTGTAACCATAGATCTTCGAAGGAAGCCCAGGAGGAGGACGCGGGGCCGTGGAGCCAAATCCCGGGATTCGCCCCCTCCTCCCTGCCACCCGCCCACCCTCCGCCCATCCACCCCCCTTCCCCAAAGGTGCGGAATCGCGCCTTTGGGGAGGGGGGGTGGCTGGGAAGCCCCCTCCTCCCTGGCACCCGCCCACCCTCCGCGCATCCACCCCCCCTCCCCAAAGCGGCAGAATCGCGGCTTTGGGGAGGAGGGGTGGCTGGGAAGCCCCTGCCACCCAGCCACCCTCCGCCCAGCCACCCCCCTTCCCAAAGCCTCGCTTTGGAGAGGGGGGTGGCTGCGAAGCCCCCTCCCCCCAGCCACCCAGCCACCCTCTGCCCAGCCACCCCCTTCCCCAAAGCCACGCTTTGGAGAGGGGGGTGGCTGTGAAGCCCCCTCCCTCCACCCCCCCAGCCAGCTGACCATCCCGGATTCCCCAACCCACCAGGAGACTGCGCAGCATCCTGTGGCTTGGGGAATCCCGGGAGGAGGGAGCCCAGAAGGAGGGATCGGGGCTGTGGAGTTAAATCCCTAGATTCGCTCCCTCTCCCTTGATGGTGGGGAGAGGGGGCGAATCCCGGGGTTTGGCTCCACGGCCCCGCGTCCTCCCTATGGAGCCAAACGGGGCATGTTCGCCCCTTCTCCCACCTTCCTTGAAGGTGGGGAGAGGGGGTGAATCTAGGGGTTTGCCGCGGCCACCCCCGCTTCCCCCGCATTGGTCCCCTTCGGAAGAGCCACGACGGAGGGAAGGGGGCTGCTGAGGCTAACTGGGCATTTTCGCCCCTTTCCTCCACCTTCGAGTCCAGTTTGACTGGAAGGTTGAAGAGAGGGGCGAATGCTGCCCTGCCAGCTGATCCTGTTTGCTTTCCCAACTCACGAGGAGATCCTCATGAGTTGGGAAACAAAGAGGATCAGCTGGCAAGGCTCCCCCAGCCAGCCAAATTTTGGGGGGGTCTTATCTGGCGAATATATGCCTAAGCCTAGATTTTTGGCTGGAAATGGGGGGGGGCTAATACGCCCAGTCGTCTTATACACCGGAATATACGGTACTCCCCGCCCCACTCCACATGCACATTCAAATGGGTAGTTACACACACACACAACACACACACACACACACACACACACACCTCCCACATGGCTAAATATAAAAGGGAGATGGGATGGAAATGTTTGTTTCCTTAAAACAGGGCCCAGAGGAATAAATTCCCCCTTCTTTTTTACAAGAATATTGAAATTACTACCACTCTAGTCAAACCAGGATTCACTCTCCTACTTCTTTACTTACCCAGAGCAGTGGTGTTTCAGGGGCACCAGAAAAAAAAACCCAATATTTCAGCTAGCACTAACTGCTGCTTCTGCCACAGGGCAGGTCTTCTGGAGCCCGGGCTGCAGTGGTGGGTGGAGTTCAACAACAGCTCTGTTTTTCCAGCCTCCAGGCAAATCTCTCCCTCCATGGTTTCTTCATAAAGATTTTCCCTGAAAGTCTTTGGACCCCTTCCCCTGTTATCTATGCATAAGCAAGCAAACCAGCCCTTCCTCTTCAGTTGCCCAGCCGTTCTCTTTTTGCAAGACAAAAGCCACTCTCCTTTTGTGTCAGGAGGTTCAGCCTTCTCCAGATTCATTCCCTTCTACCCCCTCAGGCCTTGTAGGACAAAAAGTGGCCCATTTAGGAGTTGCAGTGGGGGAGGGAGTATCCTTAATTTCTTTTACTCAGAGACAGTGAGTTATAAGGAGTCCCTGGAAGTAATTAGATTATCACCTCCCCCCAAAAAACATAATGGCTGGTTGCCTGGAGGGGGCTTTGCCAATTCTGGGAAATTCTGGTGCTCCACCGCCTCACGTAGTTTACGCCCCTGCTCTAGAGTAGGCCCTAAGATGAACTTTAGCCTACGTTTAATCAGATGTGCTCCAAGTTCTCTGCCAACGTCACTCTAGTTGTCTTCTCACTTGTTTCATCACCACCAGCTCCCCAGAGAACCAGGGGGCTGGTTTTGCTCCACTTCATGAGAGAGGATGCTCAGGCGCGATGGCGTCCACTGCCCTGGCCATTTCTCCATTCCAGAGGTTGGCCAGAACTTCAATAGGACTGCCTGTCAAGGCAGCAGGAAATTCCCCAAGAGTTTTGTACTGCATACCTGCAAGCTGTTAAGAATTTTGAGTGTTGCAACCCTTCCTATGACTGGCAGTTTACCAAGCAGGGCATCTGACAGGATCAGAGCAAAAGTCATCCACATATTATTTGTTTTTAAAAGCAAAACACAGGCTGATCTGGAATGCATCAGTTACTGTTTTGGGAAATGTTCAGGTTAAGGTTAAGAAAAGAAAATACAGTTTGTTGAGGTGGAATTGTAAGGCTAAGGTTTTTAAAAAGCAAAGGCGTCCCTTGCGATCACCTTAATTGATATTGATTGTGTAGCCTGAGTTTACAGTCAAAGTCAAAGATTTTTCCAAATGAGACTGCTGTCCATCAAAATTTTACCTGTTTGGCCTTGAATTATGTCAACCTCAAGGAGAACTGTGATGGATTTTTGGAGTCAAATGTGTCACTGGCTGGAAGAGGTATTTGCAACAGAGCCATGGTGCAGGGTGAAAGGTCTAGAGCCAGTGTGGTGTAGAGGTTAGAACAAGGGTAAGAATCATGCAGGCCTTCATATATTAGTAAATTGCACGTCTAAGCATTCCTCACCATTGGCTATGTCAACTATGCCTGCTGGGAGGGCTGCAAATTTCCTGTACCTGAGTGAGAGTTTTGGGCTTGGACTCAGGAGAGCCAGCTTCACATCCCTACTCAGCCATGAAATTCATTCTGCAACCTAGGACTAGTCATTTTCTCTCAGCCTGCAGTCCCTCAAATGGTGGTAGTGGGGGGAAGATAGCCATGTACAATGCTTTGTGCTCCTTGGAGGAGAGGTGGGACATAAATGTGACTGATAATACTTTTAAAAAAAAACTCTCTCTCCTTCTGCCACACATTCCCAATGCAATTAATATATGACTCTGGCTACTGGCAGAGAGCCAGCATGGTGTAGTGGTTTGAGTACTGGACTACTGCTCTGGAGATCAGGGTTCAAATCAGCCATGGAAACCCACTGGGTGACCTTGGGCAAATCACATTGTCTCAGCAAAGGCAAACTCCCTCTGAACAATCTTGGCAAGAACCCACGATAGGTTCACCTTAGGGTTGCCATAAGTGAGAAACAACTTGAAGGCACACAACAACAACAACAACTGGTAGCATTAGTCATATAGATGTTGCTTGACGTCACAGACTTCCTTCTGTAACAACTTGGTTTGGGAAGAATTACAATCAGTAAGCCAGTCAAAATTTTATTGTAATTCTCCAACAGCCATTATACAAATATATTATACAAATCACAATTGGTCTCTGCACACAAGCATAAGGCTAAAGCCAAGAATTTAGGAGTTCTAAAACTTACATATTTATTACAATCAATCAATAAAAAACACAGCTTTTCCAAAAGTGACCACCCTGTGGCCAGCAATGGGGAGATATACCTTTCCCTAATATCAGCATATTTATTACATTTTAAAATAAAATGGGCAATGTCTTTCATAATTAAAGAGTTACAAAAGCAGACTCTAATTTCCTTAGGGGTACCTTGGATTGTTGTTGTGTGCCTTCAAGTCATTTTGGACTTAGGGTGATCCTAAAGTGACCTATCATGGAGTTTTGTGAGACTGGAAGTGTGTGACTTGCCCATGGTCACTCAGTGGGTTTTCATGGCTGAGCAGGAATTTGAACTCTGGTCTCCAGAATCATAGTCCAACACTCAAACCACTATGCCACCTTGGATGTGCCCTGTCAAATCTGCCAGAGGAAGGGCATTTAGCCTTGCCCATGTGAAAGCCAATCTCATTTTAGCAGGGGGTAAATCAATCAGGTACAGTATTTTGAAAGACTGAAGGAGGAGAGGGGGGAATGCCCCTATAGTTTGTTCAGTATCTTTAATGCATTGTAGCAAGATTAACTCTGGTCTGTCATAGCCTAAAGAAAGGGACTGAAAGCCCCATATTTGCAATGATATAAAGGATCTTTTGTTTCCAGGAGGTAGAACCCATTTCCTCCACTGCAGATAATATAAATTCCAGTGTCTGCTTAAATATCACCTTTAGGAAATAGAACAGAGCAAGCTTAAGAGCTTCAGTTTTTATCAGCATTAGTCCCAGTTCAGCAAGAATTGTTGACATTTTAGAGGAAACTGGGACAGGAATAAGTTTACACAACCATTTATTTTGGGCTCTTTCCATAATGGGGCCCCATATAACAATTGTGGCAGCATCCTAATGTGGGAATTGTGGCAGCATCCTAATTCTAAAGTCAATTGCACAACATTTCCCCCTTTAGTACAATGCAAACACAGTAAACCATTGAGTCTTATCAGCCAGCAAAGCATTAGTGCACACTTGGAGAGACCAAGTCCCTGTTTGTTGGAATATAACCCCAAGATACTTTAAGAAAGAGATTTGTTCTAAATTGGTTGCATCCATGTTACAATTGTAAACATGCCTAGATTTACTAAATTCCAGTACCTTGGTTTTGCTATAATTTACAGAGAGCTGTTCATTTGGGCAGTAATTACTAAATTGCCTTAATAATCTACATAATCCTGAGCATGAGATATAAGAATGGCATCATTAGTATAAAAGAGGATTGAGATCTTATTTTGTCCCACTTTGGGAAGTAAAAATCACTATTTAGAAACTCTACAATATCATTTTTAAAAAAGATTTAAAAGAAATGGAGCAAGTAAGCAGCCTTGCCTGACTCTTCGTTGCAGGCATCCTCCCAGCCAGTTCTGGTATTAACAATTTAATAATCGTGGTTCAATTCCCAAGTTTGTAGCTTGGTCTACGGGTGTTTCCTAGGGATGGAATCAAAGGCCACTTTTAAATCAACAGAAGCAACAAAAATCTTTTTTGGAGAATGGCAGCAAATATTTATCTATTACATGCTTAAGCAGGAAGCAGTAGGGGTCGTCTAGGTGGTCAAAATGTCCCTCATGGAATTCGCTGGGAATCCTACATGTCTAAATGGGTTCCTGCACCAATCCACACTATTCAGAAGGAGGGGGGCCCAAAACAGCAAAAACAATACAGTCAAAACCTTCGCGGATTTACCCATGCTTTTTTTAAAACTGCGAGGGGGTGCACATTCCTGCTGGTTTGACTATTGAACAACAGGAAATTCAAAGGGAAGCACAAAGCTGATTGGCCAGGCGAGAGCAGGGGCGGGGCTTGCTAGCAGGGCAAGTGCCCACTGCTGCCATGTTGGATTTTCGCCTTAGTGAGCCATCACTAAGGCAATAAAATAAGATGGTTATTTTTTGTTTTACCCTCTTATAAAATCGAAAAATCGTTCTATCACTCCAGCATACCTTGGACGACTTTAAAAAAAACAAACAAACAGCAGCAGCGAAGAACTAACACAAGTAAATCACTCATGGCTGCCATCGGGAATGCGAGGCTTATGGGGCCTCTTGAGGTATGAGGCACTCTGGGGGGGTTCCCTCATGTAGATGAGCCCGTAGTCAGGTGTTGATCACCTGGTATGAAAACCAGCTTGCCTTGGTGCAAGATTTTTCCTCTACCCAATCCTCCAGTTTCTCCAAGAGATGTCTGGCATAGATTTTCCCTTGAACCTCAAGAAGGCTGATAGGGTTATTATTAGCTGGGTCACCCTTGGAGTCTTTTTTAATAGATGGGGACCACCTTAGCTGAGAGCCAACTATGTGGAAAGATGCAGTCTGGAAAAGAGGTAAACAATTCTGAGAGGAGGCTGTTTTCTGCAGGAGCCTTCCCATTTTGTAGACACCCCCCCCCATTGCTGTTAGAGCAATTGGGGTTTTAGGTAGAACCGGGCTTCCTGCATGTTAAACACTGCTGGATCCCCCCCCCCCCATCTAAAGCCTCAATGTTTGCTTTTCCTATCTTTGGGACTGTATGGTCAGAAGTATCTTTTGTAACCAAGCAACTAGACCATGTCATCCAGGACACTTCCTTGGGCCATTGGTCCTCTCCTGCTCTTCAGCCATACTTGGCTTCTCATCAAAAGATGACCAGAGTTAAGATGAAGTGATTACCTTTTACCCAATCTTTTTGCTAGCAAGTTAGGATGTAGGCTCTCCATGCATATGTGAATGTGAAGCCATTAGTAAACCTTTTCTAAATTTGTAAACTGAAACTGTCTGTTTTGCTTATTTTTCAGTCAGTTTCAGTTCTCAGGAAAGCGTCCTCAGATTCCTAAAAGTTTGAGCTTCCATAGAGTTTCCCAAAAAGGGCTAACACGCTGGGACACTCTAATTCCCTACAGGCTTCACCTTCAAATCCAGGATGGAGTCACTACAGATCATTGTTTGTATTTTGATTTCTGCTTGCAAAATTACAACACTACACACACAATCACATTCATTAAGAAACAAGCCATCTGCAGCACCTGACCTTGTGGCATGGCAGTTCTTACCATGACCCTGATTTGCTTGCTTTGCTCATAATAAGCCTTTTAAAAAACCCAAACCACCTCACTGTTTGGTGACATATTGGCTGCTTAACAAATTAGCAGTCTGTAACAAAATGAAATGTCATTGTAGGTGATTATCGGCCTCTACAGAATGTCAATATGTATACAGGTAGTTTCATTGTAAAAAGAAAATGAAACAGTCTTCTGGTGTTGAACTAGGGTGGCCTTGTATGCATGCAACAATCTGCTAATTAGAACTAGAAAAAGAAAACTGCAGAGTGTAGCCAGCAGGGCTTTTTGTCTTAGTTCTCAGTTCTTTGCTTTTTAGGTTTCTGTGGGGTTTAGAAAAGCTGACAGAATTGTTTCTGAAGTAATAGTGAGAGTAGAATAGACATATGGATTTCTGTTGCAACCTCCAGTTTGTAGAGCCTGGATAAATATTCCACATTTGTGACTGAAACAAAAAGGTAATTGCTGAATATTTAGCATGACATTTTGCAAAATGGCTGTAAAATTTTGCAGTTCATGTCATAATTACCCTCAGTAAAATTTTGCAGTTCATGTCATAATTATCCTCGGTATTCTTGGGGAAAGCAGTGGCTAATAGCATTAATCTAATTTTATACATGAGAAACTGAGTTTGCCTCTAGGAACATAACTACTTGCAATCCTGATACTATTTCTTTTTCACATTCCAAAATAGCCAGTGTGATCTGATGGAGCAGAGAGAATGCTGAGCTTGGCCCAAGAAGACTTAAGTTGAAATTCTGACTTAGCATTGACTCCTGCAGAGTGGCCCTGGGCAAGTCAGAGAATCATACTGTTGGAAGGGACCGACAAGGGCCATCTAGTCCACCCCCTGCCATGCAGGAATACACAATCAGATCATTCCCGACATATGGCCACCCAACCTCTGTTTAAAAACCTGTAAAGATGGAGAGTCCACCATGCTCCAAGGCAAGCTTTTTCCACTGTCAAACATCTCTTACAGTAAAGACGTTCCTCCTACAGCTCAGCTCGATGGGAGAATTTGTTGAGAAAAATAGTGCCTTACCTTCCTATCGCTGCAGTGCCCATTGGTGCCCACAACTCATTCACAAATTTGCTGGAAGGGAATAGTTTGCAGTTTACATCCCCGAAAAAAATGGTGGCCGTGAGTGAGTTGTGTCCCGAAAATCTCTCTCATTCTCCCCCCCCTTTTTTTAAAAATAACAGATGCGGAAGAGCTATTTTCCACTTTAAAAAAATTTCATACTTTTGTTCTGTCGCTTGAACAATTGTACACATAATCGTTCATCCAGCAACAACAACAACAATGGCAGCTCCGGCATTGCAAGCCCTTCCTTGCAAGCCCTCCCCCTCCAAGGTCCAACCAATCAGCTTTCAGCTCTGCTATATGCCCCTTTTTGAATTGGTTGTACAGATGACCTGTTATGCATATTTTTGCGCAATTTTTTAAAAAGATAATGAGAAACAGCCAAAGCTGTTATTGTGGTCTATGTGGAGTTTTCAGCCCCCCTCCTTCTGAATATGGTGAATCCCAGCAGGAGCTCATCTAAACTAAAGGTATCCTGCCCGCATTCTTGCTGGATTTTTTTTTTGTCATCTAAACAACCCCCTAATGATTAGGTAGAATCTCTTTTCTTGTAACTGGAGCCCATTGGTTTGTGCTCTAGTCTCTGGAGCAGCAGAAAACAAGCTTGCTTCATCTTCTACATGACATCCCTTCAGATATTTAAAGAAAGCTATCATGTCACCTCTCAGTCTTCTCTTCTCCAAAATAAACATGAGCACATGCTTTGCATGCAAAGGTTCCGTCCCTGGCGTTGCCAGTTAGAAAAACTATTATTATTGATGTCTTATTCATTTATATCCTGCCTTTCTCCCAATAATAGGACTCAAGGTGGATAGCAACATATTTAAAACAATACAAATTAAAAACAATACAAAAGCATTAATACAAAAGTATGAATATAAGAGTTAAAACAATTAATCAATTTATGAAGTTAAAACATTAAAAATATTAAAATACATTAAAAGACTATATATGAACCTTAAACTTACAAACCTTCAAGATAAGGTAAGAGGTGATGGGGAAAACCCCAGTGTCACTTCCACTCCAGGTAGATAGTACGGAGCTAGATGGATGGACAAATAATCTGACATGGTATGAGGCAGCTTTCTCTGTTCTTCAAATCTCCTAGCCTACCTCTCAAAACTGATATGAAAACAAAAGGTGCTGTGCTGTAGTCTGCTTGTAATTCAGCATGTGGGAGTGCATTTTAAAGCTGTGACTGCTTATTACTTTATATAATATTTTCCAAGATTACTCATCTGGGTTTGAATTGTTTTTTACTGCTGTTTAGTTTAAACATTTTATGTGTTGTTGTTGTTATTATTATTATTATTATTATTATTATTTTACTGTTTCTATGTGATTTCTGTGAGCTCCTTGGGAAAGCTTTTCTGCCTTGAAAGATGTTATTAAAATAGCCAGCCAGCTAGAATTACTGTCAGTTATACAGTACTTCTAGTTCCAGGTTTTCTTATGAGCAAACTGAGGGCAAGCAAAGAGTGATAAGAATGCCAAGGAACAATTTGTTTTTTTACAAGAATGTTGTGAGACTGTGAAAATTGCCTGCCAGTTTGTTTGTTTGTTTTGAACTGGAATGGTCACAATGACTAGTGTGCATGTCCATGCTGATATTTCCCCCTCCTGTATAGCCAGGATAAAGATGTAGGCCAGTGGCCTGTTAGGGTAGTTAAAATAACTTTTTTTAAGTGTTTCAAGTGGAAGAGGGATGAGTTACTCTGTCCCTATTCTGCTAGCCTGCTGGGTTTTCTATACTGTTTACTGTTAAACTAAACATTCCTTCCTCTACCGCAAGCTAGGATAGGCAAGCTACTGCCCGCCAGATGTTTTGAACTGCAGCACTGTTAATCTCTGACTATTGGCCATGCTGTCTGGGATTTAGGAGAGTTGTAATCCAAAACTGGTATAGGGCAGCAGATTTGCCAACCCTTGCTGCATCATCATCATCATCTTTATTTGGATCCCACTTTCCACCCAAAATTGGGAGTCAAAGCGACTCAGAATTTAAAAGAACAATACCATTAAAACATACTAAAAGCGAACATTAAAATAGAATTCAAACCTCAAGTTAAAAGAATAAAATGCAATTAAAAAATAAAAAAGCTATTGAGACCAATTGAATTACAACACTTTATGGCTATGGGGCAAATCAAAATGGTAAGTGGAAGAGGGATAGAACAATCCATGTCTTCTCCCATCAGGCAACCCGCACACTTGCATGGAGTTTCTGGTTACTTATGGTCAGGGCCGGTTTAAGGCACCAGTGGCGTCAGCATCCTCAGGGGGGCCCATCATTGTGGGGGACCCCGTAGTCACCCTCCTCCTGCAAAAACATTATTACGTAGTAATCATCTGGATATCCTGTACTGTGAATAGCTTAGGTCGAGTTAGGTTACATTGACCTGAGATAAACATATGGGCCCCCAAAAATAAAGCATTGCAGGGCCCTCCAAAATTCCTTAAACCAGCCCTGCTTATGGTTACCAGATGAATGGGTAAATACAAGGTTGCATTAAATGTTTCTTCTCTGTGATTCTCTTCCTCCCCACCCCCAGAAGGACATGTCACTGAAGCCGCAGGAAAGAAAGGAAAAATGGGAGAGACACCTGGGAAAGAAACCTCGAGAATCTGAACACTGCATGTCAGCTGAGCCCAGTGAAAAAGGTCATAATAATGATGCTGGGAGTTCAGGGAGAGAGACAGATAGAGGGAAGGAGCGGGTAAAGAAGAAAGTCCCCTTGAAAGTCCACAAGCAGGTAGGACAGAGAGTTATTTATCTTCTGGCTTTTGCTGTGGAGTTATGATTTTTGAAACAGTAAAGGGTTTGGTTGTTTGTCATTAGATTCAGAGGTAAACACTAATATACATAAGTCTGGGTTTTTGTGGGTGAGAGATGCTGTGGAGTCTATGCTTTTGTATAAAAGAGTGTGTTTTTATTTTTAAAAGAGAGGAAATTTGACAGATTTGGTACTTACCTTTTGTCTTTCTGCTGGTTTAATGTTTCACTGGTATATCTGAATACATTTGAAACTCTTTACCTTGTTTATTGTTGACTTGACCTTTGGTGACATTTTTGGCAAGTATATGGCTTTCCAAATGTCAAATCTGAAACTCCCCAAATACTAAATTACTGTTTGTGTAATTTTAGCTAGTTACCAAGGCAAAAAAGGGAACTCAAATCATAGAAAGGATATTGTGGAATGGGAGGAGGTACAGCAAAAATGGACCCAGAACATTCTTTCCAAGTGTTGAAATAGCTGGATAGCTAACTTAACTGTTTCCAACCTAGTAAAAGGTACTGGTGGCTTGAAATCCTCCAAGGGTATAGACGAGGATGTGTAACGCATCACGTATCAAGCTCTTCTGTGAATTCAGATGGTCTTGGGAGGTATTCCTTTGGGTGTGCCTACCATCACAGAAGTGGTGATTACCACAAGGGAAAGGGTCTGTTTAGTGTTGGCACTCTGGTTGTCGGGTATTTAAAACTAATTTTGGGAAGTCTAAGGTCACAATGGACATTTAAATCTCAATGGACATCTGAGCGTGGCGTTTTGGATCAGGCTAAAAGTTTTCCATATTTGGGATTAACTTTCCATCATCCTCTTTCATGGGGCTTGTCTATACGAGCTCCCTCAAAACATAGTGCCCCACAGAAAAAGCAAGTCTCAGCAGCTGCAACTTGTCTTAACAGTGGTTTTATCCCCAGCAGCCCCCATAAGGTTCGCATCCTAGATGACAGCTGAGGAAGGGAGAAGAGGGTGAGAGAGCCCTCTTCGTCCTTCCTCGGCCCTGTGGGAGTGAGTGGGCAGACGGTGGAGAAGCCGAGTGAGGGTGAAGAGGGCTCTTTCGCCCTCTTTCCCCTTCCTCGGCCCCACGGGCAGGTGGGCAGTGAAGAAGTTGAGTAGGGGGAGAGGACTCTTTTGTTCTCTTCCCCCTTCCTCAGCCCCACAGATGGGCTGTGGAGAAACCAGGCAGGCGGGTGGTGGCGGGAAAGAGGGCAAGGAACCGGGGGAGGAAGAAGAGGAGAGAGCCCTCCTCCATTTTCTACCCCTGGTGGTGGTGGCAACGGCGGCAGGTGGTGGGAATAACAGCTGCGCTCCCCCCTTCCCTATCCCCGATCACTCGGGGAGAAAAATGGTGGGTGTGGGCTGCTTGCCTTGTTAGCAAGCCCCACCCCCTGTGCTTGTCTGGCCAATCAGGGGCACGCTTCATCAGATCGATTCATTTGTCCTAATGAGTAGGAATGCACCCCACCTCATTGTTTTTTTTTAAATGAGAAGAAAAGCTGTGAAGGCTTTTATGACAAGTTTTTTGGCCTTCTTTCCCCCGCCTTCACAATGGGGCAAAATCACATGGTATGCCATTAGAACAGGTAGGATTCTCCTTGCATTCCGTGAGGAGTTTTTTTCACCATTTGCACAACCCCATGGAAACCCCATTTCAAGGGAATTCTCAAGAAAGCAAACATTAGTTCATTGGCAATAACCCTTTTTTTCCCACAAAGGGGGCCCTCTATATTCCATCAGCAATTAAGATTTCCAGTGCTAAATCTGTGGCACAAATTCTACATGCTTCCAATGTTTGGATAGGGAGTTGGGCCCCCAACTTGGACAAATTTCAAGAGAAGTTATTGAGATAATTGCTCCAATATTCCCAAACTGTGTTCCAAATTGTGTGCTAATGTTGGAAACAGGAGAAAGTCCTCTTTCTACAAAAGCATGGTGGTTCACCCTAAAGTTGTGGGTGGGAGTATTTGTTTTTGGCAAGAGATTAGGTCTCTTGAAATTTCTGTTACAGGATGAATTTGTAAGTTCTTGGATAAACGCTTAGCGAGGAAAGCAGCCTCAAAAGTCTCTCTGCTCCAGTTCTTTCCAATTTGGGGCTGAATACAGTTCTTACGTCAGTTAATTTAAGGCTTCTGGAGATTGCTTTTTGTGAATTATGCTCACATTCATATGTGTCTTGTTCCCCTAGTGGGTTGAACATACATTATAATGGTCCTTTCTATATAGTCAATTATTTGAAGAGTCTAACTGTGAGCAAGTATCGTAGGGCCAGATGTAATGTGTATTCCAATGAAATTCTGCGTGGTAGATTTACTGGAGCCCCATATTCTGAAAGATATTGCCCTTGCAGCAACGTGGACGTAGAGACCTTGAATCATATTCTTTTACACTGTAAATTCTATACCCAAATTCATCAAGATATAATCTACCCTTTGGTCAGGATTGTAAAGGGAAGTTCTGAAATTTTCTATGTAAAATTTTTGATGGAAAACAAATGCCCAAAGGGTACCTTAGCTGTAGCCAAATTCCTCTCTGAAGCTGCAAAGATTAAAACCCTCTATTTCCCAGTGGAGAGGGCTCCAGAGCATCCGTATGCTTGGGTTGTCCCTCCCACTTGCTCCCGGTAGGCAGGATACAGAGACTCTTATTTTGAACAGCCTGACCACCAGTGGTGTCATCCAGGAGGGACGACCCCTCTGCTGGCCAGTCTGTTTCCTGCCTACACTCCTGGTAGGACATCCATTCTCCTTTGTCCTCTCTTTGTCCCCTTACACGTGGCTGGTGCCATTTTCAAAACTTTTAAAACTTTTAAAAACTTCTAAAAACTTTTTTTTTTAAAAGAGACAACCTTTTTTCTCTACCTCTTGCCAGTCCATGAGGGGGGATTAGGAGATGGGAACAACGGAGGATATAGAAGCGGTGATCGAGGCTGTGATTAACAGCAATCACCTAGGAACATCGGGGGCTGGCTCATCGGAGCCCCCAGAAGCACAGAGCGGGACAGGCGGAGGCGGCTCCGCAGAGCCCGCAGGAGGCAGCGGCGGCAAGAAGAAGCCGGGCAAGGGGGGTAAGATCCCTGTTCCGGCTGCCGCTGGCTGCGCCCTGGCCCCTCTTCGCCAGAACGGGTGCGACTGTGGGTTGGGGGAGGGCACCGCTGCTCGGCCGCAGAAGGCTCCGGAGGCGCGGAACATCCCAGCACCGGGGACGAATTCTGCTGCGGCGGTGCCCCTGGCGAACCCCCCCCCCGCGACCTGGGACAGGATCCAGGTGGGGTGCACGCCCTGGGGACAGGACCCCTGGGGTGGTACAGCCAGTGGCCTTACCTGCATGGCTAGAAGAAGCACTGGGCAGGGAGGCAGGGAGGTGGCTGACCAATTCCTTTTGCCAGCCTAACCTCAGGGACACCAATGCCCAGACCATGGGGGGATTGGGGCCCTTCAGTCCACCCCTGGACACAGCTGCCACACAGCCCCCTCCCCCCGCGCAGTCCCCCATCACAGTGCGGCCCACCATCTTGAGATTTGCCCCCCCGCGCAGCCATCCAAAGCGGGTGCCGCTCTCCCCACACTTTACCCACCCAGACCCCACAGTCCGACTCCAGCAAATAATAACCAGGCTGCTGATGCCACGAAGAAGAGGCAGAGGGGTGGCAATGGGGGTGGAGCCAGCAAAGGGAAGACCAAGCGCCCTCGCCTCCAGGTGCAGGTGGCAGGGGGGCAGTGCTGAGTCCATACCTGGCACCAGCAAGGAGGTCACCAGTCACACCAGACCACTCAGTGAGGAGGAGGAAGGTGACTGGGAGCAAGATGGAGATATGCACCACCCTCAAGACAAGCGGGCTAGATAGAATGGGAGATTCTAAAACCCATCTGGAAAGAAAGATGGGGGATAGAATGGGATATAAAAGAGAACTGAATACATGTGTATGTATATATAGGTATATAAATATTTATGTGGAGGTGCTTGTGTATTTGTATGTATACATACCAGAGATAAAACGAAGGAAAATGGAGAGGGGTTGAGATTGAAGATAAAAAGGTATATAAGAGAGAATGGGGAAAATTATTATAAGAGACAAAATGAAGGAAAGCAGAGATGAATTGAGAATGATGGTAAAAAAGGGGAAAGTATTGCATAAAGTAAACAATATGGTTAAAAAGGAAACAAGGAAGTATTGTGAGTATTGTGAGATGTGTGTAATAGGAAATTTGAAATATGTAATATGAGATAATGTGAAAGAGAAACAGGTGGTGTTGTGTAGAACCTGTTTAAAGTGTATGTATTAATAATCAACAGAGTGAATGTATGAATGTTTTTAATGTTGGAAAATATGAATAAAAATTATTAAAAAAAAAAAAAGACAAGCGGGCTAGAGAGGAGGAGGATGACGATGACGTCATATCCCTTTACACCTCAGAGGAGGACTCCGACAGCGACCAATCAGATCACGAGCAGGGTGAGTTATCAGAGGAGGAGACGGAGGGGACGAACGTACGCCCCTCGACACGCCATTTTTCCTCTGAGGACTTTTCAGTATTATTCAAGAAGACAGTCAGAACCCTGGGTCTGAGTCTTCCTAATGCCCCACAAACACAGATGGACCCAGATCTTCCAGAGGTCTCTGGGGAATTTTTTTTTCACTTTATTTTTTTCCAGACAACAAACAAACAATATTCTCTTATATTCACAATTTTGCTTTTTTACATCCATATTTCCAACATAATTTCTCTTCCTTTTTCTTCCATGCATTCCTTCATTCAATTTCGATCCATTTTACTTTTTACTTACTTTATACTCTATATCTCAGCTATTCTTCTATACATCCTCATTCTTTGACTTCCTTACATACAATCCTAAGTAAGCAAGTTTTTTCCCTTATACCTCTTATAGACTTCTTATATACCTCTGTCGTTACCTCTTCTTACACCTTTCTTATTCCCTCTCAGTTCAAATTATCACATATCCATCTTATTCTTTCATCTTAACTGTTCCTCTCTTATCTTCAAGACTCCATGCTTTTAATTATAACTCTTTACGATCATTCCTATCAATTTCCAATTCCTGTCATCTCCTCTTTTTTTTTCTATAATATTATGTTAAATTATAATAGCAACATATTTTTTACCCCTTCTGCTTCTCCATTGTCCTTCCAATATTTCATCATCGGTAACCATTTTTCCATTGATTTCTTTTTAGGTGTGTCCCTTAACCTATTTGTTAAGCTATCCAACTCTATCATATCTATCAATTTACTTAACCAATCTGTTATCTCTGGAGTATCTGACCTCTTCCATTTTTGTGCGATTAATAATCTAGCCGCCGTTATCATATATAACATCACTTTCCAAAACTGTCTTTCATCTTTTTTCTCTAAAACACTTGTCATATTTAGCAAATATAACTCAGGTCTTAATTCATATTCAATTTGCAGTATCTTCTTCATTAGCTTATGTACTTTCTCCCAAAATTCTTTAATCAACCTACATTCCCACCACATATGTATTAGTGTTCCCTTATTTTCTTGGCATTTCCAACAATTACTTATAGTTATTATACCCATTTTATTTAACCTAACTGGCGTGTAATACCACCTGTTTACCATCTTTATGTAATTTTCTTTAAGATTCTGAGCCACCGTAAAGTTATTTGTCTTGTGTCTTGCATTTTCCCACGCTTCTATTTCCATGTTGTTTCCTATATCTCTGGCCCATTTAACCATATACTCTTTTATGTTCTCTTCTTCTAAATATCTAGTTAATAATAATCGATACAATTTAGCTATTTTCTTTTGGTGAATACCCCACAATATTTCATCAAGTTCGATTTTACTCTTTTCTATTCCTTCTTTTTTGATATCTTCTTTAAATTTCTCTTTTATTTGATAGTAAGTAAACCAACTACCTTCCCAATTTAACTGTTCTCTAGATTTCAATACATATTCCTCATTACTGTCTCTTATTATTATGTCTTCATATCTCCTACACTGTGCCCTATCTTTCCATCTACCAAAAAACGCTTCCTGCGTTGATATCCAACAAGGGATTCCACTGTAAAATTTCGCCTTTATTTTTTCCAGAAGCCCAACCAGTGGCATTGGAGATGCCAGTCCTGGTGGCAATAATGAGGCTAATCTACGACGAATGGAAGGCACTGGCGGTAGCCAAGCCACAGCCTTCTATCGCCAAGCGACTGTGTTCCCTATCCAAGAAGGTTATGGGGAAACTACAAGTCCCACTCATTGACGCTCCGGTTTCAGAGTTGGTCTCTTCAGCAATTTTTTGCAAAGATGGGGAAGAGGCCTTGAAAGTTCCAGAGGATAGGCGAATGGATTTGGCCCTGAGACGGGCACGTGAAGCTATATCATTAGCCATCAGGGCTTCCATCACGGCGACTATGATGGCTAGGGCAGCCATGCAGTGGTCAAAGGACGCCCTAAAGGATGTTCCTAGGGTGCAGACAAGAATTTGCCAGGATTCGAACAAGCTGGCTAAGGCCTCGGCCTTCCTAGCAGACAGCACCCTGGATTCAGTGCAGTTCTGCGCAAGAGCCCAAGCAGCAACGGTGGCGGCCAGATGACAGGTATGGCTGAAGTCTTGGAACGTGGACTTCAAATCAAAACAGAACTTGGTGTCATTGCCATTCCTCAGGGAGAGGTTGTTTGGGGAGTCACTGGAACTGGTGCTGGTGGAGGACAAGGACAAGAAGAAGACACTCGCTTCCCGCAGGAGAGAGGAGAAAAGATATGCCAAGAAATATCACTGCTTTCGTCCATCCGGCAGTCACCACTCGAGTGGGAATTCATCCAGCCACCCTAGTTCCAGGGACGGAAGATCCCAACGACAACGCTGGGGAGAGAACAGGTACCAGCGTAAAAATCAACAGAGAGGAGCGAGCAAGGCCTCTCACACCCAGTCCTCCAAACAAAGCTCCAAATCCCACCTATGACAATCCCTCCCAGGTGGGAGGAAGACTGCAGGCATTCATGGGGGCTTGGGAAAACTCTACCTCGGATAGGTGGGTCCTGCAATCTATCCGTCAGGGGTAATGGATAGAGTTCTCCTGACTTCCCTCGCAATGCTTCCTGCCAACCCCAGTACACAAGGATGGCCTCAAGCAATCCCTGATGATGGAAGCCATTCAGCGTCTCCTGGACATGGGAGCCATAGAGGAGGTTTAACGCTCGCAACAGGGAAAGGGCTGTTACTCCATACTTTTCCTAATGCCAAAAAAGAACGGTACATGGAGAGTGGTCCTCAATCTAAGGGGAGTGAGCAAATTTGTCAGGAAAAGGAAGTTCAGGATGGAAACTTTGAAGCACATCCTGGAGGCCATAAGACCAGGGGATTAGCTGTCCTCGCTGGATTTACAGGATGCGTTCCTCCACATCCCAATTCATCGGAACCACCGCCAATTCCTGCGTTTTTTGTTATAACAACAGACATTTCCAATACAAGGCCCTCCCCTTTGGGCTTTCCTCAGCTCCCAGGGTATTCACGAAGATTCTGGTTGCCTTGGTAGCCTCATGGAGACGTTCAGGAATACATGTATATCCTTACTTAGATGATCTCCTGATTCGTTCCCAATCCAAACAGGGAGCAGAAAGGGACCTCACCTTCATCATGGATTCACTCCAGCATCGTGGATTCCAGATAAACATGGAAAAGAGCTCACTGATTCCATCCCAGTGGATACAGCACCTGGGGGCGCTGGTGTGCTTGGCGGAGGGCCAGATCCGACTCCCTATAGAATGGATCAAGGCAATTCAGACCGCAACACAGAAAGCCCTGGATGCAGCCAGATCGGACATCATGCACCTAGCTCATCTACAGAGCCTCATGATAGCGGCGATAGACTGTGTCCCATGGGCGAGATTTCACGCCAGACCTCTTCAATGGTCCCTCCTTCCCTTCCAGGACGAAATAGCCAACAGGAGGCATCAGATGGTGAGACTCCCGAGGGAGGTCAGGACATCCTTGAGATGGTGGCTTTTCCCAGTGATTCACAAAGGTCGCCACCTGTGGATCTGGGACAGGGTCCAGTTCATCACAGATGCCAGTCTGCAGGGATGGGGAGCACACTGCGGAACCCAGCTGGCACAGGGGAGATGGACCCCAGAGGAAGTGGCCCACAGCATCAACTGGTTGGAGCTGAGGGTGGTCAGACTAGCCCTCAAGGAATTTTCGCACTTGGTCAGAGACAGGTAAGTGTTCATCAGATTAGACAACGTCACAACGAAGGTGCACATAAATCACCAAGGGGGGTCCAGGTCATGGACCCTCATGCAGGAGTCATCTCGTCTGCTCACTTGGGCCAAGAACCACCTGGAATCAATATCGGTGGAACACCTTCAGGGAGTCCTCAACTGGCTCAGCCGGTCAGACATAGACCAGGGGGAGTGGAGTCTGAACCTAGAAGTGTTCAATGGCGTAGTTCGGACCCTGGGACAACCGGAGATAGACCTGTTCGCCTCTCCCGCAAACATGAAGCTCCCCCACTTTGTCTCCAGGTACATGTCAGAGGGGGCATTGGACATAGATGCCCTGACGTGCCCTTGGCCAAGAACACTACTCTACGCCTTTCCACCGACCCAACTGATCCCCAGAGTGCTCAGCAGAGTCCGAGCGGAGGAGGCGGAGATCATACTGGTCGCCCCAGAGTGGCCCCAAAGAGCATGGTTCCTGGATATCCTGGAGATGCAGGTGGATTCAATGCCTCTCCCACTTTGAACAGACCTACTGTCGCAAGGCCAGGTGCATCATCTGGACCCAGCCTGGCTACAGCTCCGCGCGTGGAGATTGAATGCCAGATGTTGACAAATGACAGCAATGGCTGCCAGTCTACCTGCCAGTCATGCATAATAGGGGCAGCCCACAACAGCCATTGCTTGAACTAACATGTTTGTTTACCACTAAGGAGGAGAAGGCACCAGGGGGCTGGCAGGCCATTTATCACTTTCAGCTGCTCTTTCTTCTGGGACAGGGAAGGAGGGGAATCTGGTGCTCAGCTGTCAGCTTAATAGTTCCACGATTGAAGCATTTGTATTTGTATTTGCAGCAGGAAGGCCTCCTCTCATGGTTCCTGATAAGAACAAAAGTTGAGGAAAGGTGTTGTGTGCCTTCAAATCATTTCTAACTTACGATGACTCTAAGGCAAACCTGTCACAGGGTTTTCTTGGCAAGACTGGTTCAGAGGAGGTTTGCTTTTGCCTTCCCCTAAGGCTGAGAGAGTGTGACTTGCCCAAGGTCACCCAGTGGATTTCCATGGCTGAGTGGGGATTTGAAACCTAGTTTTCCAGGGTCCTAGTCCAACACTCAAACCGCTATACCATGCTGGCTCTCTGACCAAAAGTAGCCACCCCAAATTCTTCATCATTTTCATAGGCAGTGAAACTGAAACAGAATCTTTCACCAAATTTCTCCCAAAGGAGGCGAATTTCTCCAACTTCTTTCTTTTTCTCCAGTTTCTTTCTTTTTTCCTAAGACTTCTATGTTGATGCTGTTTGTTACTGCTTGCAACAAATCTGTTGTCACCCTGGCTCTTTGAGGGCATGGGGGAAATCAAAATGCTCTCCTTTTTCAGAGGAATAAGAAATAGAAAATTATTTTAAAAACAAAACAAAACCCAAAGTTCTTCTGAGAAGTTTCAGGTCAGTTTTTTTTTTTTAACTGCACCTAAGAGATCTGAGATGATGGGAAGATGTAGGCTGGTGACCAAGGAGTAGCTGGCCATATGATGGATGCCCCCATGCTATGGTCCTGCTTCAAAAATACAATTTAAAACTTTACTTTCAAACTACACGATTATTCCGCAAAACATAACCATTAGGTTTGTTTGAGTTTTTGTGTGCGTGCAAGATTGACTGTATGAAAATTCAGTCAAATATTTATTTTCATCCAGTCTATTTGTTCTAAAGCATTTTTACAGGATGGAAATGTACAGGATACATTTTACAGGATGGGGGAGACCTGGCTGAATGAGACTACATGCGAAAAGGATCTAGGAATCCTAGTAGACCACAAGTTGAACATGAGTCAACAGTGTGATGCGGCAGCTAAAAAGGCCAATGCGATTTTGGGCTGCATCAATAGAAGTAGTGTGTCTAGATCAAGGGAAGTAATAGTGCCGCTCTATTCTGCCTTGGTCAGACCTCACCTAGAATACTGTGTCCAGTTCTGGGCACCACAATTCAAAAAGGATATTGACAAATTGGAGTGTGTGCAAAAAAGGGCGACTAAAATGGTGAAAGGTCTGGAAATGATGCCTTATGAGGAGAGACTTAGAGAGCTGGGTATGTTTAGCCTGGAAAAAAGATGGTTAAGAGGCGATATGATAGCCCTGTTTAAGTATTTGAAGGGGTGTCACGTTGAGGATGGAGCAAGCTTGTTTTCTGCTGCTCCAGAGACTGGAACACGGAGCAATGGATGCAAGCTCCAGGAACAGAGATTCCTCCTCAACATTAGGAGGAACTTTTTGACAGTCAAGCTGTTAGGCAGTAGAACGCACTCCCTCAGAGCGTGGTGGTGTCTCCTTCCTTGGAGGTCTTTAAACAGAGGCTGGATGGCCATCTGTCAGGGATGCTTTGATTGTGTATTCCTGCATGGCAGGGGGTTGGACTGGATGGCCCTCATGGTCTCTTCCAACTCTGCAATTCTATGATTCTACAGCATTTCTCATAGCTTGAATTGGCTAGTTGTCCCATCCACTGAAATTTTACATTTTACACCCTACTCTATAGGGTATAGCTCCCTTTTCTACTCACTGTTTTAAGATCACTTTGGCCAGAGCTACACCTCCTGCTACCTTAAGGTGAGTAGCTTAGACATGAATGGGAGAAAATTCTTTGATCCCTCACTGTATCCTGCCTGTGTCTTTAACTACTACTGCAAAATAGCTTTGTAGTATGAGGAATACCACCATGAGCCCATGCTATCATTACCTCTCCTTACCCAAGTTGTATAACTGTGGTTTGGTTTTTTTAATGCGCACTTAGAAATTTAAAATGAATACAAGTACCTTTATTACTGGATGGAACCCTGAATAAGAGCACTTCATACTGCAACATTTTATTGCAGACCCCACTTGTGTTATGTGTAGCAGAACTTGCATCAAACTTATGAGGGTGTGGTGCTTTGAGAAGCTGTCAGGAACTTGGATCGGATTCCCAAATGGCTGGTTTTTATCATCCAATTAGTATCCCTCTCCTGGATGCCAGAAACACTGCTGGTTCCTTCGCTGCTTTTCATTTTTCCTTGATCACTCTCCATGCAGTTTTGGAGCCTTGACTGAACTGGAAATGCAGCCAGACTACAGTTTAGTTTGAATGTAAATGCGTGCAGAAACATAAGAAAGAAGGCGGAAAATATATGGGTAACAAAAGACACTGCTTTATACCGGTACCAAGTCTGACTGTTTGTCCACTGAGCCCACTATTAGATGCTTTGACTGACAGTGGGTTTTTGTGGTCTTGGGCAAAGAGTTTCTTTGCCATCACTTGCTCCCTGTTACTTTCACCTGCAGATGCCAAGGACTGAACATGGAATCTTCTTTGGGCAAGGCATGCACCCTACTCCTGAGCTATTATTATTTAAAGAAAACAATACATGGGCATGTTTTAGTCCAGGGTGGGGAACATGTGACCATCCAAGTGTTTTTTGACTGTGACTCCCATGAGCCATGGCTGACCATTCATTGCATCACTTGCAAACATGTTTTCTCAATTATGAGGGCCAGACATTTTTTAGAAATGAACACTGAACACCCAGTGTCACATTCTATACTTGAACTGCAGTATCCTTCCAATCTCATGAATAAAATTCACCATGCTCAATTATTTGCAGTGTTCTACCAGCTACAGAGCCAGCATGGTGTAGGGGTTTGAATGTTGGACTATGGCTCTAGAGATCAGGGTTCAAATTACTGCTCAGCCACAAAAACCCACTGGGTGACTATAATACTAAAAGAAGATAAAGATGTGGTAGATCCAAAGAATTATAGGCCTATTTCTCTTTTAAACAATGACTATAAGCTGTTGGCAATGATTTTAGCAAATAGGCTAAAGAAAATTTTACAAAAAATTATAAATGAAGATCAATTAATTTTTTTTTTTTTGCAAAAAGGACAAGTTAGAAATAATACCAGAGTGCTGTTGGATGTACTGGAATACTTTGATAAACATATTGATAAATAAGCAGTTTTAACCATTTTTTTTGGATGCTGAAGAAGCTTTTGATAACATCAATTGGTCTTTTATGTTTGTAGTTTTGGAGAAGATGGATTTAGGAGATTTTTTTTAAAAAAAAACACCTTGGATTAAAGCCGTTTACACAAACCAGCATGCACAGGTAAATGGAGACTTCACAAAACTCTGTCTGTTACAGAAAGATACCAGACAGGGCTGCCTTTTACCTGTGGTTTTGTACCACAGGTCAGCTGCTTGTATCATTCTGTTTGTTATTTTTTTAAGTACCAAAAAGGAATTCATTTTAGTTATTCCTAGAAACAGAAAAGTAAAAAGTTACTTTAAAATAACAATAACAATAACAACTACTTTGAGGAGGCTTAGAGCTGTATCTGTAACTACTTTTTGAAAAGCAACTTTCCATGCTCTGTTTTTGCATGTCCTGTAATTCTACTTGCCAAAAATGTCAGATTAGACCCATTGCCAATGTGGGATGCTGAAGAATATTCTTATTTTTATTGCTGGCATTATTATTGTTCTTAGTTTCACAGCCTATCAAATATTACTGACTGAAATGTTGGACCATCAGTGATTTGGATTCCACCCAAGAATCTGAGAATCACCAGATAAACTGGCCTATTCCAAGTAGTCTCCAAGAATATTTTGCAATTGTGCTACGGTGATCCTATCTATGGTGTTTTATTGAGATGTTTTGTCAGTCTGTTTGGAATTGTTCTCTAAGCACATATTACCACTGGAACCACAGTTGCTTTCTTTTCCAACAGTACCTAAATTTCAATTTGTAGGTGTCCCCCAGGGATTGCTACAGCTATAATTCAAACTTTTGTTTATTTCATCCACAGCAATGTCTGCCATGTTATGTTGTACAGTACTTGTTTGCCAGTTCAGATCGTTAAAGTCCCATATGATTTTTACCTCACCATTTTTAAAAACTTTTTCATGCTTATGTTCCCATCAGTTTCTTTGCAGATTGTAGATGTTACTTTTTGCATAGAAATCTGGCAACTTAATCCATTATGTGATGGTGGTGAAAATTGTTTCCATTTATAAGTGCTTTTTCAACTACAGTAGGACCACTGTATCTGCTGGGGATTGGTTCGGGGTGTGTGTGGATACCGAAAACCATGGATAATAGCGAACACCATTGAAAATAATGGGACTTCCAGTTAAAAATACCAGAGTTGCCTTGGAGGACCTAGAAAACGGCTAGAGAGGACACATTTTCTAGAAATGAATCAGTGGATACTGGGGTCCTACTGTATATAGTTCTCAAAGTGGCATAAAACCATGTTTTGTTTATTTGTCATTTTAAATAGTTTTAATTTTATAGATAGTTTAATGGTATTTTTAATGTTTGTATTTGGTATATTTTTAGCGATGTCTTGTTTAACTGTTGTAAGCTGCTCTGAGTCACCAGGGAAAAGGTGGGAGAAGGAGGATCATGACTATGATCCTATGCAAAATGGAAAGCTACTTGATGTTGTTATAAGGGTTTCACTGGGATGTATTCAAGCCCGCAGTGCTGAGTTTGAATTGTAGGGAGTCCAGCCCCTTTACTGTTAGCTACTATTTTTAAAGGACAGCACTGAGAACCTGAATTGGAAACAATTGAGAGCACTAGGGTGAGGTATGTGGATTTAATTGAGGGTCCCTCTACCTTTTCATAATTTGAGTGCTCCCAAAGATCAGCAAATTTACGGTACATCCACATCTTTCTGGCAATGGAAAGCTGACCCAACAAGCAGTAGTCTCAGTCAGAAGCTTTCTCCCTGGCATGTTAGCTTTCTGTGTGGGTGGAGATTTTGATGCACTGTGTAATAACTGCACTCTACCCCTCAAGCAATCTACCCCCCAAGCAATCAGATAAATTCAAGAAAAAAAATTGCTTGGTTGCAAAACACTTCCTATTGATACCCAGCAAAGGACCCATTTCAGGGGCAGGGTAGTAGTGGTAGTTAAGGTATTTGCGCTTGTTTGGGCCTTAGCTCAGCCTAGAAGCTGCTGCCAGACACTCCAAAGTCACAGATGGCCCTCTCTTATTCTCTCCTAGTAATCTGCTAGTGCAGAGAAATCACAACTACTTAAAAAAAAAAAAAAAACAGGGAGTCCTGACCCCAAGTGTTGAAATGGACAATACAATATTTAGTCATTAGGGACAATTGTAGAAAGAACCAAGATTAGGCTCATTTCAATCAACAGCAATATGCACAGTCAGGGGCTTAATTTAAAAATCTGCTCTTTGATGCTGAAAGTAGGAGAATTGTTGGGCATGGCACTGTGGCAGCAGCAGGGAAGGAGGAAGAAAACAAGTAAGGGAAGCCATGTTATTTTAGTACAGCTTTGCCCATATGTTAAAGCTTCTTGCTGACAGCCATCACACATAGCTCCATGGTGTCTCCAAGAAAAAAAAGATAACGACACAGTACTCAGATTGCTAAATCCATGGTGCCTCCCCATTTAAGCACTCACTCTTCAGGGGATGTGGGATGCCAATGTTTAGCTAAATAGGACCAGACCAGGGCAGTTATGTTACTGCTTCCAGACATGGCATTTCTAGGGCTTTAGTTGTTCCCTGCAACACATCCTGAGTCTAGTACAACCATCCCCCCACTTGGTTGAGAGAAGGAAGAGGAGCAAGGTTGCTGAGTACCGTAATTCCTCCTTCTGGTCCTAGCCGCTTCCTAGCAGGTGAGAGAATGGAAATAGCACTAGGGTTATGAGATTTGAAAGGCAAGGCCATTCTAGGGCATCCTTTCCCAGCCCCATGTCAAGAGCACAAATTCTAATTCCACATTTGACAACGCCAAATAATTGCTAACATTTGTTTTATATCATTTCCAAGAGAGAGCAGTTGTGCCTTTTTTGTACTTATGTTGTACTGCAGCTCCCAGAATCCCCTACCTTTGTCCATGCTGGCTAGGGCTTCTAGGAATTGGAAGCCCAAAATATTTGGGGCACCAACTGTTCCCCACCCCTGGCCTATGCCAATTAACAGTATTATCCTATTCATGTTTCTTATAAACATGTTTAATTGTATTCAGTAGGATTTTTATTTCCTCTTAAGCATATTGAAGGTTGTAGTCTTAGTCTGTACAATGGCACCTTAAGCTAGATCACTGTTATTTCAGGTTTATAGATGAGGACAATGAAACTGACAGTCTAACAAATGGGGAAAAAACAGACCCAATAACATCTTTTGTGTCTCTCCTACAAGGAGTGTGGGACAGTGTACAGTTGTCCCTTCATATCCGTGGATTTGGTATCCACAGATTTAAGTATTCACGGCTTGAAAATATTCTTTAAAAAATAGTAATCCAAAAAACAAACCTTGATTTTGTCATCTTATATAAGGGACACCATTTTGCTATGCCATTGCATATAATGGGACTTGAGTATTCACAGATTTTGGTATCCACAGGGGGGGGGGGTTTCCTGGAACCAAACCGAGCGAATATGAAGGGACAACTATAATTTCTTGGGGTATCCAATTTCTTGCAATGACATCCTTGTGAAGTAGGTTCAGCAGTGACACAGGGCCCAAGGCTGCTCAGTGCATGTTATAGCTCACCTAACCTCACAATTGTCTATGTTGACTGCCAGCAACTCTTTAGTGGCTCAGGCTAAGATGTAGGCTTTTTCCTTCTACCTGATTCTGTTTTTCAACTTGAGATGCCAGGGACTGAATATGGAATACCCTGCCTACAAACTAAATGCTCTGCTATTGACCTATGGCCTTTACAGATTCAGTTCAAAATGTAAGCCATCAATTTTATGAGTGGAAGAAGGGGAAATGAGTTGTGGAACCTTGTGTGTGTGTGTGTACCTTCAAGTTGCCTGTCAACTCATGGTGACCCCATGAATTCTATAGGAATATGTGTATATATATATATATATATATATTTCCTTGATATCCTCTTTAATAAACTTCATTTGTAGGCTACCTTTAGTCCCTATGTCTGCTCATAAATGGATCAGTAAGGAACCTCAGACAGGCCAAGGTGGGTTAAAGATGGTTTCAGCCCTGGAGTGCTTTGCAATGAAGATATACAAAATTTTGTTGCTTAACAGCTTTTATGGCATTAGGCTCCATAGAAAGGTTGTTGTTGGTCATTGCTTACATTGTTATAAAAGAAAAGCTAAATGGTTTGTAATTTACGGAAGGCAATTTAATTACATGAAGTAATTCACAACAAACAAACAAACCCATAATTGTATTTCTGTCTCTCTCCTTTCCTTGGATTTAATGGGCACATTCAGTACACCAGTCTTTTAATGATTGTCCCCACACCCCACTCTGTTGCATGCAAATTCTTTCTTTAGTTGAAAAAAGACACTGGAACTTCTGTTGTATTTCTGTGTATCAACTTGGCCTTAGATAGGTCTTGTCTATACAAGGGGGGGGGATACGAACGTGTCTGAAAAAGCAAGCATTCGCAACAATGCAGTCTGTCTTCATGGTGAAAACAGCCCCCCTAAACTCCACATGACCCTCTAGCCGAGATGGCAGCTGCAAGTGATTTACTTACGATGTTAAATCTGCCACTGCCAATTATTTTTTTAAAAAAGTTTCCCAACAGTTCGTATTTACAAAAGAAAGAAAGAAACAGAGTATAAGATCTCCATGTTATCGACTTACCGAACCCTTGCTTAGCCAAAAATTTAACATGGTGGCTGCAGCTGTTTTCCCTGTTTGCTAGCTCCGCCCCATGCACATCCAGCCAATCAGATTATGCAGCCTGTTCGTATCTGTGTGAATGTGAGTGTTCAAATAATCGCACATACACATCTCGTATGGAGCTTTTTTAAAAAATCCAGACGAAACCCCAGACACACAGACTTTGTCGTGGATTTGGCAGCCTCCCCTTCTAAATGACATGTATTTATGTGCATGTCCGTATGAATGGATCACCATATGTTCACAAGCTGTTCGTATTATTTTGACTGTACTGTATAGACAAGGCCATAATAAGAAAATGTAGAATAAACAAGAAGCTTACATCTAGCAGGATTTAACTTGTTCTGTAGGAAGATGACAGATTTCCAGTCATACACAGTTCTTGAGTGAGGAAAACAGGGGAAGACAGTTTGCCAAGAAAAAACTATTTCCATTCTTCTTAGTAAAACATCCTGACTTAATGGGTGGGGGAGGGGAGCTTGTACACAACAAGTGTTAAATCTTAACAGCAGCCTTAGGTTTGCAAATATCTCCTGCCAGGAAAATATCTGATTTGGGTGGTAGTGATGGTTTATTTCTTACCGCATAGCCTGAAAAAGGCTATCAGGCCAGATGATGATCCAGAACTTGGAAACAACCAGTTAATTAACTTATTAAATTGTTGACTTAATTGCTCGAACACAATCAAACTCACTTGATTCCTGAATAATTCTGAAATTAGTCACAGTCATCCCTCTTTATCCATGGATTCTGCATCCATGAATTCAACCAACCACAGCTCAAAAACTCAAAAATACCGCCCTCCCCAATCCAAAAAGCAAACTTTGCTGTTTGTCATTTTATATAAGAGGCACCATTTGACTACACCATTGTATATAATGGGACTTCAGCATCCACAGATTTTGGTATACACAGGGGCTGTGTATGTATCCTGGAACCAAACCGCAGCAGATACTAGAATCCAGATAAAACGGAGGTAATCACAGTAGCAGCCCTGAACCCAGGCATTAGGATACAATCTCCAGTCCTGGATGGGGTCATGCTCTCCTCCAAGGACTATGGTCGCAGTCTGCGGGTGTTCCTGGACCCGTCGCTCCAGATGACAAATCAGGTAAATGCAATGGTCAGGAGTGCCTGTTATCAGTTTCAGCTGATACACCAGCTGTGCCCTTTCCTGGAAGTTGGGGAACTTGAGACTGTGGTACATGCTCTGGTAACCTCTCGTCTTGATTTCTGTAATGCACTCTACATGGGGCTACCCTCGAGCTTGGTCCGGAAAAGTCAACTAGTACAGAATATGGCAGCCAGACTGGTCTCATAGAATCATAGAATCATAGAATTGTAGAGTTGGAAGAGACCACAAGGGCCATCCAGTCCAACCTCCTGCCATGCAGGAACTCACAATCAAAGCATCCCTGACAGATGGCCATCCAGCCTCTGTTTACAAACCTCCAAGGAAGGAGACCCTACCATGCTCCAAGGGAGCGTGTTCCACTGCCGAACAGCTCTTACTGTCAAAAAGTTCCTCCTAATGTTGAGGTGGAATCTCTGTTCCTGGAGCTTGCATCCATTGCTCCGTGTTCCAGTCTCTGGAGCAGCAGAAAACAAGCTTGCTCCATCCTCAATGTGACACCCCTTCAAATACTTAAACAAGGCTATCATATCACCCCTTAACCATCTTTTTTCCAAGCTAAACATACCCAGCTTCCTCGGGTACATCCAGAAGAGACCATATAACACCGATCTTAAGATCACTCCACTGGCTGCCCATTCGTTTCCAGGCCCAGTACAAGGTGTTGGTTATCACCTTTAAAGCCCTAAATGGCTTGGATCTAACCTATCTTCGGGACCACCTCCTTCCATATAATCCTCCCCGTACACTCAGGTCCTCTGGGAGGAATTTGTTACAACCTTTAAAAACTAGGCTTTCTTTGACCTCCCAGAGGGCCTTTTCGGCTATTGCTCCCAGATTATGGAATGGCCTGCCAGATGAGATCCGTCATATCACCACCCTAAATAGCTTTAAAAAGCTCTTAAGACAGATCTCTTCTGGCAGACCTTTCCTGAATAGATACCCGGCCATTAAAAAAAAACTAGCCTGTCCCGACCTCACTACGGCCACTGCCCGTTGTTTATTTTTTTTTTTGTATTTTTTTAAAAGTATGTTTTAATTCCTGAATTATTTAATTGTATTTTAAGAGGGGGTGGGATTGAGGGTCCGGAATGTATATTTTAATTGTTGTAAGGCACCCCGATTGCATTTCGTAGATGGGCGAGATGAAAATAATTTTTTATTATTATTATTATTATTATTATTGGGTTTTTGTGCTGGCAGATTCAGTAAGAAAGGAAAGTTTAAGGAGAAGAAGGATTAGGACTAGAGGAAATGCATCACATAGCTCTATTGCTAGGCAAACTAATCTCCTTGTCCTATCATTGTTGTCTTTGGGTGTACAGTTGTCCCTTCATATCCACTGATTTGATATCCACGGATTTATGTATTCACGGCTTGAAAATATTCTTTAAAAAATAATAATCCAAAAAGCAAACCTTGATTTTGCCATCGTATATAAGGGACACCATTTTGCTATGCCATTGCATATAATGGGACTTGAGTATTCACGGATTTTGGTATCCACGGGGGGTGGGTGTCCTGGAAACAAACCCCAGTGAATATGAAGGGACAACTGTACAGTAATTTAGAGAAATAGAGAAGATTTTGGAAACCCAGCAGAAAAATTAGTTGGAAGCAAATGAGGAGCAGTTAAGGAAGATGAAAAGATGGATGGGGGAGTGAGTACTAGAATGGAATGGGTGTGTGATTTGTTTGCTTAACTTCAAACAACTATGGCCATTACAGAATGTCAGTCCCTTTAGCCCTGAAAGACTGGTTCTCCCCCACACCACCTGATAGCTTGAATGTGTTTCTGAAGGGTAGGGATACACTGTGACTTACAATGAATTACCTTGTAAGGAATGGTACAAAGATATATTGAGATTCTTGGCGGGGGGGATGAAGAAACCAAGAATTAAAATTAAATATTTACAGGATGTGAAAGAAAGTGGGGGGTTGAATTTACCAGATTTAAAACTTTATTACCATTGATGTTGCCTTGTATATGCAAAAGATTGGATATTATTACAAAATAGAAAATTATTACCTTTAGAAGAATGGAGCCTACGTTATGGCTGGCATGCCTATACATGTTATGAGAGACTGAAACTTAATAAGGAATTTAATAAACACTACATAAGAAAAGCAATACTGAAAGTGTGGTTGAAATATAAGGAAAAGTTATAAGAGGCATACCAATCTGGACATCACCTCATGGGGCATTCTTTATAAGAGAACTAGTGATAAAGAAGGACTGGACAAGATACACAGAATTAATAGGCAAAAGAAAGGAGGAATATAAAATTAAAACCAGAGAAGAATTAGAATTGTGAAGTTAATAAGATGTGACTGGTTTTTATATAGGCAGTTATGGGAAAGATATACAAAAATAAACTGGAAGGAATAGAAAAGAAAGAAGGGGATTTGGGAAGATTATTAAACATAGGAGAAAAACATTTAATTGGAATAATTTATAAATTATTATTAAATTTGGATATAGAAGAAGAAATAATCAAAGAAAATATGAATAAATGGGTAAAAAATATAGGACATGTAATTGATTTAGATCAGTGGGAATAACGGAGTAAAATTTATGCTAAGTTATGAAGTAAGAGAAAATGTTTATAAAATGTTCTATAGGTAGCATTTAACACCTGAGAAAATTGCTAAAATTTATAACAGAACCAACAGTAAATGCTGGAAGTGTACAAAACTCACAGGCTCATACTATCATATGTGGTGGCCCTGTAAAAAGGCAAAGGAGTACTGGATGGAAACACATAATATCATACAAAAGATGTTGGGGGGGATTTAAAGAGAAACCAGAAATGTACTTATTGAACATAATAGAGGGAAATATTAGAAATGACACTGAAATAATGATTCTGTGTATAGTAACGGCTGCAAGGATAGTATATGCCCATTATTGGAAAGGAAAGGAAATACCCGCTCTAGAAGAATGGATATCGAAAGCAGAAGATCTAGCTGATATGGACGTGTTAACTAGACAATTAAACGGGAAAACAATTCAAAGTTTTGAAAAAGCCTGGGAAATGTGGAATGAATATGTAAAATCGAAGTGATAAAATGCAAGAAAGAACAAAAAGGAACTTGTAAAAGGAACAACAAACAGTAGATAAACAACTTTAATTGGATGGAATATATACAAAACAGAAGATGGCAGTAACCAACAAATGAGATGATAGGAAGTCAATTGTTGTATAGTTCTTTTTTATTGTTGATGTTATTTTGTGTGTGTGTGTGTGTGTAATTGTTTGAGGAGAAAATTCAATAAAAAAATGAATCAAAAGTGAAATCTCCCATTACTACCACTGTTACGCGAATTGCTAGTGTCTTTGGAAAATCCACGAGTGTCAAGATCTTGCTTTGGGGAATTTAAATTAGCTCAGTTGGCATGCGAGAGGTCACATAACTGCAGGACCTTTTCCCAGTGTATACCAGTACCAAGTGGAGAAACAATGAGCCAATGAAAACAAATAACCTTGAAATCTTTATTGGAAATTATTTAAAACTGCATTCAGACCATAATCCATTCATCCAGCACACTCACAAGAACTATTGAAGAAAAGTAGGAAGAATCTAAAAGGTTGGGTTAGCTTAAGGGATATTGATGAAATTTTGTACTGCTCTGAAGCAAATAACTCCTCGTGAATAGTACAACAGAGGGAATTACTCTTGAGTAGCTTGTGAAGATGGGTGGTAAACAGTTAAAGAGAAGAGGGGGGGGGAGTTAGAAGCAGGAGCCTTTGTCCAGCCAGGACAGAGATTAAGCAGGAGGGAAGGAGCCTTTGTCAGGCAGAGAGGGAGAGATTTGGAAGGGAAAAGAGAGAAAGGAGGGGGGAAGAAGTACTGAGTGACGTGGAGACAGGAGGAAAATGGGGACTGAGTGCACTGAG
The DNA here is from genome assembly GCA_030847615.1 of Gambelia wislizenii. NCBI lineage: Eukaryota > Metazoa > Chordata > Lepidosauria > Squamata > Crotaphytidae > Gambelia > Gambelia wislizenii. The sequence continues at coordinate 10,240,950 of JAUMIR010000013.1, read as the reverse complement.
AAGAGATTTTGGGGTATATTTATATACAAAATCTCTTTTGAGGGGGCAATTTAGAGAGGAAGGCAATTGTTTATCAGAAGATTCCCATCATTACAGCAAAGGAACTCTGGATGAGCTGTGAGTAAAGGAAAGTTTTCAAAACTGATGGATGACAGACAACCCTCTTTGAGGTATAGATGTGTAGGCAAGGAAAACAGGCCTCCCATAATGATGAGATTTCCAGCTATCTTCTGTAGTGATCTGGAGGATACTTCGTCCTGGAGACTTTCAGGAAAGACATGGCATTATTATTGCAAGCTTCAAAGGAATTCCGTTTCACCTTAACCTGAAGTGTGAAACTTACTGAGGAATCTGCCCTGTCCTTTTGGCATGTGCGTGTGAGGCAAGCATGCTCTAGTCCTGATTTGAACTCTACCATCAGCCTTGCGGAGGGCCTAATATTAAATATATCTCAATTAAACATGTATCAAAAATGAATAGAGTGGTTACTAACAATATATTACATCTCTCCTTTCTAAATGTTTGGTTATCTATTCAAGCAAGGCCTCATCCAAGTCCTCAGTCTGGCCTAGAGGTCTGTAATAGAACCCTACAAGGACATCATGGTCGTTTCTCTCCCCATTAATTTTTACCCAGATGCTCTCAACCTGGCTTCCAGGATTTTAGTTATGGATCTCTTCACAGGTGTAAACATTCTTGACAGATAATGCTATTCCTCCTCCTTTCCTGTTTGGTCTAATTCTCTGAAATAATTTATACCCCTCTATTAGTACATTCCAATCATGAGACTCATCCCACCAGGTTTCAGTGATGCCTATTATATCATATTTGTTTGCTGTGTTAAGAGTTCCAGTTCATCTTGTTTATTTCCCATGCACTTTGCATTAGTGTAGAGCCATCTAAGAGCTTGGGTGATTCCCCCTAGCTCCTTATTTAAGTTTTTTTTTTACCTTCCCACTGTTGGGTTCTTGTAGTATTTGCCTTGTTCTCTGTTTAACATTTGGGCTATTATCTCCAGCACTTGATGAACTCCTGCCCTCAAGAATACTGTCTCCTTTGCCCACATAACTCAGTTTAAAGCCCTCCTGATCAGATCATTCAGACTCTTAGCAAACGTGCTCCTGCCAATTGCTATGAGGTGCAACCGTTGCCATAGGTCCACCTCCATGGAACCGCACACCATGGTCTAGGAAGCCAAACCGTTCCCAATGGCACCATCTGCAGAGCCAGTTGTCCACTTCCACTATTCTTCTCTCTCTTCCTGGGCTGTGTCCTTCAACTTGGAGGAGAGATGAAGTGACAGCCTATTTATCAAGGTCCTTCAGCTTCCCACCCAGAGCCTTATAATCCCTTGTGATATCCTGAAGGCTATGCCTTGCAGTGTCATTGGTTCCCATGTGGTCCAAAAGGGATAATGGTCAGTGGGTTTGACAAGTCTTGTCAGCCTCTCTGTTACATCTGTCACAGCACACCTCTTGAGACATCCTGTCGGGCCTGCAAGCCACTGCTTCTGTTCCCCTCAGCTGGGAATCCCCTACCACCACCACACATCCCCTCTGAGGATTGGCAGGGGTCATTCCATGTGCTGAATCTTTCACGGTCACCTGCTCATTCTCTGAGGACTGACCCTGTTGCTCTTGTTCCTGTTCCTCGTAATCCCTGATAAGAGAAAGAACTTTGAAGCAATTCTGTAGCTCCAAAGTCACAGAACAATCCCTGGTCCCTGGTCAGATTCCTCCAAATGTCTACCGCTTGTGTTTGGGAAGTGACTTCCCTCTCAGAGACATCCCTGGTGTGTTCCTCATCCAGGACAGTCTGCTTTGCTCTGTCCAAGAAAATCCCATGCTCTCTAATATGCTGAAGAGTATGGTAGATACACAGGCCTCAAGTTACTGGATCTTCACTTCCAACAGGGCCACCAACTTGCACTTGCTGCAGGTATACCTCCTCACATCCTCTGGCAAGAAGACAAACATCCCACAGCTGTTGCACATGACTGCAGCAGCTCCCTCACTGTCCATATTCAGTAGTCTTAAATAGGCACTGAAACAGAACTCCAACCCCTACCCCCATCAAAACTGGCCTACTAAACACCCACAGAAAACACCCCCACAGTTCCTCCCCCTTCCCCCATTTCATCTGAATCTCAGTTTCTCACTACTGAATTGTGGTGATCCAGGGATTGGGGTTTTTTGATACAAACTTGTCAACCAGAGTTTGTTATAAACCATGGACATTGAACTAAACGATGAAACAAATTGAGATTTGTGGAACATTTTGGGTTAAAAGCTCCTAAAGTTATTATCCTAGGAGGCTCCTTCCTTCTTGTGCACATTCACTGAACTGTGGTTTAGTGTGATGTACAAACCAGCACATTGTGTGTAAATCAGTTGAGATAGTTGCTCATGTGTGCACACATTTGATGCACTTTGTAGTAAAATCCTTATATCCTTACAATAGGGGGATTTAGTCTACTAAGGATCCCTAAGAAAATGCTGAGCAGGCTTTGGACCTGGACATATCAAACTCAGTGTTGTCCTTGCAGTACATGCTATTGACTGGGTCCCAGCAAGGGAAAATGCTATTGTGTTTACACCCTGTTTGTTAACTTTCCCAGAGCATCTAGTTGGCTGTTATTGGGTGTGAGGTGGCATAGGCCTCTGATCTGATCTTGTAGTCTAGACCCACTTTCAGTTAGACTGAAAGTGGGTCATAAATGGGAGAAATGCCCTAATCTGACTGGGTTTTCCACTTCCTGCTGAACTTTAAAGAACAAGAGCATGATGTTGCTATCTAGCCATAAGTTGTGCAGCAGTTGTCTCTGAAAATACTCTCTTGAGGCCAGGAAGCTATTGGGAGTTGGCCAGAAGTGTGTGTGCAGTGGCAGTATTATTAACCTCAAGCATTCAGAAGCTGTATGTCAACTGCAACCACAAATTATAGGTTGGTATTGAAAATAATGATAGTGTTTAGGGGTGGGAAGAATAGTTTGAGGTTTTTTTCCCCCATCATCTCCTCTGTCTCTTCATTATTATTTTTTTATTTTATTTTATTTTATTTTGTTTTGTTTCAGAACCTTTTCATTTTCATTCAGCTCTGCAAGGGCTATCAGTGGAGTGTTACCAGCCGAATTCTTTTCACTGCTGAATTGTGGTGCATCCAGCTGTGGATATCCTTGAGCAGAAGGGCTACATTACAAGCTTCTCTGGTCCACAGTGGATCACAATGTGTTCTTGCAAAAGAGGGAACTGTCTTGCCTATGAGCCCCTCAATAGCTGCCCCTTGCCCTTCTCCCAGACACCTGCTTGTCTACAGTTGTTTAACTCACTCCCCTAAGTGATGAAATAACTTTTTGTGAGAGGTTTGTCTGTCCCCCTCCTGTTTCATTCTGGTTACTGCTGTTTCATTCCTATTATGGAGTTCTCTTGGTAAGATTTGTTCAGAGGAGGTTTACCTTCCTCTGAGGCTGAGAGAGTGTGACTAGCCCAAGGTCATCCAGTGGGTTTCCATGGCTGAGCAAGGATCTGAACTCTGGTCTCCAGAGTCTTAGTCCCACACTCAAACTACTACAACATGCTGGCTCTTTCAAAAACAAACTACTCTAGGGAAAACCTAAAACCATCACATCACCTGAGATCCATGCAGATCTTGCCTTCCCATTATGTCACTAAACAATACATAGGATCCTGTGGAATCCTGGGATTTATAGTTTGTTGAGGCAGAAGAGTTCTCTCTTAGGGCTTGTCTACATAGGAAGGAAACCCTGAACCTGCCTTGTAGCCCCTGCAGATATTTTTGTAAATACCACACTCATCAGGGCTTCTCTGGAGTATCACACCACACTGTATCAGTAGGCAAAGTCACATCAGCATAAAAATGCTGATCACGTGTCCTATATATCACATTATTTCCAGCCACACAGCTGGGCTGCCCCGTTGTTGTTTTTCTGTTCACTTGTGCATGTAAATATATATAGTCCCAGAGGAGGGTGACCAGGATGGTGGGAGGTCTGGAGGCAATGCCCTCTGAGGAGCGGCTTAGGGAACTGGGCGTGTTTAGTGTGGAGAAGAGAAGGCCGAGAGGGGACATGATAGCCATGTTTAAATATTTGAAGGGATGTTATACTGAGGATGGAGCAAGCTTGTTTTCTGCTGCTCCAGCGACTAGGACACAGTGTATTCCACTTCTGAACAGCTCTTACTGTCAGGAAGTTCTTCTTAATGTTTAGGTGGAATCTCTTTTCCTGTAGTATGAGTCCATTGCTCCGTGTCCTAGTCTCTGGAGCAGCAGAAAACAAGCTTGCTCCATCCTCAGTATGACATCCCTTCAAATATTGAAACATGGCTATCATGTCCCCTCTCAACCTTCTCTTCTCCAGACTAAACATGCCCAGCTCCCTAAGCCTCTCCTCATAGGGCATGGCTTCCAGACCACCCACCATCCTGGTTGCCCTTCTCTGGGCACGTTCCAGCTTTTCAATATCCTTCCTGAATTGTGGTGCCCAGAACTGGGCACAGTATTCCAGGTGAGGTCTGACCAAAGCAGAATAGAGTAGCACTATTACTTCCCTTGATCTAGACACTATACTCCTATTGATGCAGCCTAGAATTGCATTGGCTTTTTTAGCTGCTGCATCACACTGCTGACTCATGTTCAGCCTGTGGTCCACTAAGACTCCTAGATCCTTTTCACATGTACTGCCCTCAAGCCTTGCTTCTTAACTCCTACAGCATCTTCCAGGTCAGACTTGCCCAGAGGTCTGAATTGCTAGGAGAACTATCTACAGTATTTGGGAAGCAGGTCCGACAGTGCTGGCTTCAGTTTACATAATCATCTCACTGTGTTTCACCTGAGTTTGGACACATATAACAGTGCCATAGAGATATTTCCCCTGCTTACTCTGATATGTTGTGTAGGCTACAATAGCTGCCTTAACCATCTTTGTAAGTCTAGAGCTTGGAGAACATACTTTTTGAATCACAACTTCCAGGGGGGTTGTCTAGATGGTGAAAATAATCCTAATAGAATTTGCAGAGAATTACCTTTTGTCCCAATGAGATCTGACCAAGCTTTGCAGTTTTTGGAAGGAGGGGGGCCCAAAACTCCCAATTACTGCACGGGAAAAGCTTTTGCAGCTTTCCCCAAAGTTTTTTGAATAATGCGTGGAAATACGCATTACTACTCGTTTGGACGTCCGATTCGCATCACTGTATATTCTCAGTGAGGGCGGAAGTAGAAAGCTGATTGGTTTGATGTGCACGGGGAGTGGGCTTGCTGGCACTGAAGTGGCCAGAAGCACCATTTTGGCCACACCTATGCACCTTTGGTTTACATTTTTTTAAAAAATACTGTGCAGGGGCGACAACTTGTGGAGAATAATAACACGAGTAATTCACTGTCAGCCACCATCTTGATTTGCAGGCATGACTGCATATGCTCTTCAAACATGGATAGCTTTGCATACCAGCGGTTTTGCCAAACGACTGTGGAGACAAATTAACACTGCTACGAATTTGCATTAATGGCAGCAATCCACATTATATCTTCTCATCTAGACAAGCCCCTGAATCCCATAGCTAGCCTGGCCACTGGTCATGCCATCTGAGGAATTGTAGAAGCTGTAGTCCAAAAACACTTTTTTTGTGTGCAGGTATGCCCCAGCTAACAAAGTAGATGTGTTCCTGGGCATTACTTCTTTAATATAAATGTTGGTACTAAAGGCAGAAATAACATGGAAAGAATAGGCATAAAGAAAAGCAGTTTGATACGTTTCAGCAAATTTTCAATTCAAAATAATATGCACGTGTGAAATAAAACCAGGTTAGGTAAGCCCTGCCTAAGTAAAGGAAAATATTTTTGAACTTTCTAGAAACCAGTTGAAAGCTTTCTCTAAAATGCATCCCAGGATTATTATTTTTTTCTTTCACCACCTTCCAATTTTCCTATGATATCTATTTTGGTGGCCAAACATACAGATGTATGATAATTTTTTTAACATGCTGTGCGGGGAGCTGGTGAGGTAGGCTTACCTGTCCTCCACTTTTCTCTTTGTTTTGCTGTTCACACATGCTCAGGATTTTGGAGGCAGCTGCTGTTTACCTTGTCTGTTGTAGGCAGGCACACATGGGTACAGTAGGAACAACTAGATTGGAATCCCAGTCTTTCCCAGTTCAAGCTTTATTTCAGTGTTTACTGCAGACATCTGGATGAGAGAATAGAGGGTATGCTTATCAAGTTTTCAGATGACACCAAATTAGGAGGCAGGATCAGAATCCATAATGACCTGAACAGATTAGAAAGCAGGGCCAAAACCAACAAAATGAATTTCAACAGGGAGAAATATAGGATACTACACTTGGGCAGTAAAAATGAAAAGCACAGCTATAGGATGGTTGACACTGGCTTGATAGCAGTACATGCCAAAGGGATCTAGGAGTCTTAGTGGATCACAAACTGAACATGAGTCAGCTGTGTGATGCAGCAGCTAAAAAAGCCAATGCGATTCTAGGCTGCATTAATAGGAGTATAGTGTCTAGATCAAGGGAAGTAATAGTGCCACTGTATTTTGCTTTGGTCAGACCTCACCTGGAATACTGTGTCCAGTTCTGGGCACCACAATTCAAGAAGGATATTAAGAAGCTGGAATGTGTCCAGAGGAGGGCAACCAAAATGGTTAAAGATCTGGAAGCCATGCCCTATAAGGAGTGGCTTAGGGAGCTAGGTATGGTTAGTCTGGAAAAGAGAAGGTTGAGGGGTGACATGATAGCCTTGTTTAAATATTTGAAGGGATGTCATGCCAAGGATGGGGCAAGCTTGTTTTCTGCTGATCCAGAGACTAGGACACAGAGTAATGGGTTCAAACTACCAGAAAACTACCTGACAGTAAGAGCTGCTCGGAAGTGGAATACACTGTCTCGTACTGTGGTGGAATCTCCTTCTTTGGAGTTTTTTAAACAGAGGCTGGATGGCCATTTGTCGGGAATGATTTGATTGTGTATTCCTGCATGACAGGGGGTTAGACTAGATGGCCCTTGTGGTCTCTTCCAGCTCTATGATTCTGTGATTCTAACCCAGCACCAGAAGTCTGTGTTTCTCCAACCCTCTTTCACAGTCCTCTGATGCTATAAACAAACAAATGAAAAAACCCTTCCAGTTAGACATGGGACCAGGAGATAAAGCAGAAGCTCAGCAGGAGTAAAAGGACTTTTTTTTCCAATTCCAAATTTAATTGCTAAAAACCATAGGTCAATACAATATAAAACAAAGTGGTTATACAAATATCACATAACATAATTAAAATTAAAATGCAATATAAGAATTTCCAACATAATTTCTAGTATTACTAATATTACTGGTATAAATTAATATATAAGATAAAACCATAGGAGCATTAAAACTTCAAACATTTTGGGAATGCAAGTTATAATAACTTGCACGAGCTTTAGCTAATGCCATTAAAAATGTTGAGGCTCTTCTATTAATACTGGAATCTTTATTAAAAAGCAAAAATTCTATTTTTTGGCAGCTAGACCAATGGTTTTTAATAGATAACAACCCCATGAGGGTTTTTTTCTCTCCTTTCATTTGACAGAGGCCAACTAAAGAGATACTAAACAAATACAAAAAGACTTTGTAAAAAGGTGCTTCTTTATCAGAGGTTTTGTTAAGTGAGGTATACTGGTAGTTTGCAGATGGGAAAGGAAGAAAGAAGGGGTGCACAGAAAACTAGGCTTTAAATCAGCTACCACAATATCACTAAAAATTGTTAAAGTAACCAAAAGGAGATATAGATAGCTTGAGGTTGGTTGCCTGATGAAACTGACAGTACCATCCAGGTGGAATCTAGCTGAAGGTAGAACCAGGCAGTAACAAAAGTGGAATCTTTTCCCCTACCTGCAGTTATGAAAAATAAGCCTGTTCACTGTGGTTAATTTCAGAACTTTAAAAAGTTACCTTTTTTAAAAGCATGATTCCCAGAACCCCTATGTGTACTGGCTAAGGGATTCTGGGAGTTCTAGTCCAAAAAGTAACTTTTCCATGCACTTGTTCATTGAATTCTTGGATTTCCACAACCCCCAGGAAGGAAAAACTGTACTGTTATGTTTTACTTGGTAACACCATCCTATAATTACAATCCCTTCCATCATTGCTGTATTAAAAAAAAATTAAATTTATCAAAAGAATGCTACTGTCTTGGTGACCTTGCTCCAGAGTGAGAAAAAGTAGGAATATCCTTTCTTTCTCATTGCAAACAAGAAATTAGAAATATAGGTCTGTAATATTAAATTCACTAAACCATGCCAAGCTTTCAAGTACTCCAGAACCTTCTAAAGGCTGGATGGTATACTATCTGGGGGGGTTTTCTACAGAAGGCCTGTAATCTCCATTTTGGAAGTTAATCTGTTTGCAGAAAAATGTTGGGAACAATGTTCCTTTAATACTAGATAAAATATTTTGTATGCTGTGAAGGGTGTGTAACACCAGGTGTCAACCCTGAGTAATCACCACAGTATATGAGTAAGCTAAGACCCAGAGCAGGTGTGGGTTGTGGTGGATTGGAGTAGCTGCTGTGTAAGTTTGCTGAGAATAGTGGGTTGACTATTGAGAGTATTTTGCATTACTTCAGACATTCTGTTGGTGATATATCTTGCAACAAGATATAAAGAGGCTACAAGGACTTTGGAAGAAGCCAACTATGTCTGTGCATAATTTCAAGGTTGGTCAGTGCCATATTGCCAAATACTGCCAAAGAGTTCTGTGTTTCTGCACTCTGCTGCAATAGCTACTGTTGGGGACAAGCACCTCAGACAGTGCTGATTGTTGGGTTCTCAGTGGGCCTAGTTTTTGTATTTGTCAATGCACACCTTGCAGGACATAAAAGAGAGCCAACAAAAAAAATAGTCACAGTATCTGATCAGATTTTGAGTTCTTATTTTTATTTTTTTCCCTCATTCCTGTCTCTTAAATTTTGTACCATCTAGTTTGAGGCAGGGTTCTGTAGAACTGAAAGCCTGCCACGTGTGTGATATTTCAGTGACCCTAATACTAACAGTGCTACAATATCCTTAATTTTAATGTTATGCATGGATCGTGTGGCTGTAGGTTTGCTCCTTCTATATTTTCTCTGATATTACAGCTTTGTCAGCTTCCTTGTTATAATCAGGATAAATAAACTGCTTGTTCATGTAACAAATAGCAAAACTGTTGAATTCATTGCCCTATGGTGTAGTGAGGGCTGCTGACTGGGATAGCTTTAAGGGAGGATTAGATAAATTCTTGAGGAATGGGGCCTTCACTGAATACTAGTCATAATGGCTGTGTATCCCCTCCAGTATGGCACGCATATGCCACTGCATGACAGTTGCTTGGATGCTCTTCTTACCTTCTTGATATTTTCCCTAAAAGTAAGTCTGCTTTGTCACTTTTTGTGGCATTGTGTGACAGTTTCCCCAGCTCTGATGTTGATCTTAGTAAGCTGTGACAAGCAACTTTTTTCTTGTTTTGCCTGAAGTTTTGTTGTTGCCCTTCCATGCAATTAACATTGTAGAATTACATTTGCTCATTGTCTTTTAATATGATCCATTTAAGTGTCTAGTAGTCATATTTGTTGCCTTTCTACAGGTGTGCCTGAAGTGACACCCATAAAAATGTCAAGCAAAAAAATTACAGATTTAAAATACTGAGAACATTTTTTTAAAAAAATCCCTCAAACTAATAAATAAGGTCACACACCAGAACAATCATGAAACAGCATTAAAGCTAAGATTGCTTTAGAGTATGATGGGCTCTCTATCTTTGGAGGTCTTCAAACAGAGATTGGATGGCTATCTCTTGGGTTTGCTCTAGCTGTGTATTTCTGCATGGTTGGGATTGGACTAGATGGCCCTCTTGGTCCCTTTCAACTCTAAGATTCTTTGATTGTATGATTCTATGAAATATTTGTGTGTGTGTATATGTATGTGTATAGAGAGTGGAGAGAGACTCCTCTAATTCTACACAGTGTGAAGTGTGTATAAAGTGCTCATTCCCATAAAAAGAACTATGAAAAATGAAATAAGGACCAAAAATTACAATGACCTGTGCTTTTGAGTCTAATTTATGTGGGGAAATTGGCTTTTTACCCCTAATGTGTTAGGAACCTGCACTGTATTTGTGCCCTGGGGCTACAACTGTTTTTTGTTTTTTGTTTTTTCCCCTTTTTCTTTCTGGAAACCTGCCACAGACTAGAAGCTGATGGCTTGTGCACTGGCACACTTCTGTGTACCAACACTTTCAGTATCACTGCTGTACATAATCTTATACAGTTGTCCCTTCATATTTGTTGGAGTTTGGTTCCAGGACCCCCGTGGATACCAGAATCCATGAATACTCAAGCCCCATTATATGCAATGGAATAGCAAAATGGTGTCCCTTATATAAGATGGCAAAATCAAGGTTTGCTTTTTGGATTATTATTTTTAAAAAAATATTTTCAAGCTGTAAATACTTAAATCTGTGGATACCAAATCCATGGATACAGGGGGACAACTGTATAGAGTTCAGCCTCCCACATAGATGTTATTTGTTTGATATGGCATCTCAATTAATGCCAGCCATGTTTTAAGGCTATTTAATGCTTTTTAACAGCAGTTAATGTGACCAATTAGTAAATTACAGTTTCAGTCTTATGGTTGAGTGTGTGTGTGTGTGTGTGTGATCACATGGACTGTATGATACCACAGTCTCCCCTTCCATGGATACAGAGAAGGATAGGGAGATCCGCAGCAGAGTTTTCTTGCCATGACTGGCCTATTGGTGCTGCTTTGGCAAACCAGGAGTGTATCAAGCAAGCCTTTGGATCTGTTGAATCCAAGCCCCTAGACTCCTCAGACCAGCCTCTAGAACAGGGGGACAGTTATGCCAACCTTGAAGATGGGATACTTAACTACTCAACCAGTGGAGGGGGGATTTTTAAAAACAAAACCAAATAGGTTATTTTTTAAAAAAGGACGGGGGGATAAAAATGGAGTAGCCTTTCCTTCCTCTTCTGCCTTGGCTAGCACAAGATTGTTGGAACTTACAAAGGGGTGGTTCCTCCACCAGAGACTCTCCCACCCCAAGCTCCATAACTGTCTCTCTGGCTTTCTTAGCAAACAAAGATTCAGGAAAGACTCATCCTGCGCTTTCTGCAAGCACGCTGATGACTAAAAAGGCCAATCCGAGATAAACATGTCCGGTTGCAGAAAGCACAGCAGAAGGTCTTGGGTGATGTTTCCGGGTTGTGATTCTTTCTGCGTTGTCATTTCTCTTCAAGACTTGTTCGGCGTGAGTTCTCAAATAAGGCTGCAGCATTGTGGATAGTGCGTCTCCATGCCTCCCAATGTGAGGCCAGGGCGGACCATTGTTGGTGATCAATTTGGCTGAGCCTGAGACGTTGTTTCAGGGAGTCCTTGTATCGGTTTCTTTGGAGTGCCCCTCTTACGCTGACCCATGGTGAGTTCACCATAGAGTACTATTTCTGGGAGGCGATGGTTCTCCATCCTAGAAACGTGCCCTGCCCATAACTGTAGTCTTTTTGAAAAGGCTCAGCACTTACTCAGAAAACTTTGAACCCCTTTTTGGAGTCTATCTGCCTTGCTTGGCCCTTACTGTACTCTACAAAGCTTTAGGGGTGCTTGATTTATTGTCATTCACCGTGTAAACTTTCAACAGTAGAATGAAATGGTTCAGAATGGTCAAGCAGCTTTGTCTCTGCTCCTGCAGCCAAGGGTGGATTTCTTTTTTCTTCACCAAGGTCATTAAAAACAAAAGGGAAATAAATGATGCTGATTCAGTGTGCCTGAAGGTTGTCTCCTCCTCCTCTTCCTTCTTCTACAACTTGTAGGTGTTTTCAGCAGGCAAAGAACCCAGTGCTGCTTGCTAGCTTTTCCCCCTTCTGCTCTTTCTCAGTATTTTCCAGCCCTATATGCCATGTTTCTTGGCAAATGCTTGTGTGTCTGTGCCTGAATTCGTAATTTCACTTAAAGCAGAACATCAATTCCCCGTTTACTCCTGTTGTTTAAACTAGAGAGGAGTAATGTAAACAGAAACAGGAAGAACAACAAAGTAGATGCTCTGACAGCCAATTGTTCCTGCCAAGCAGAAAGAGAGTAAAAAATACTATTCAAGTATCATCTACTCACAGCAGTAACCAGGGATCTCAAGTAAATTGACCAAAGGACATTTGAGGTAAGGTTTGCCTGTAAGAGAACATGTTTATAGACACCTTGTAATGGCAGAGGTAATAAAGGGCTTGTAGTGGTTCGCCTTAGGGTCACCATAAGCTGGAAACAACTTGAAGGCACACAACAACACCAACATCAACAGTTACTATAGTATAATAATAATAAATTTTTATTTTTAACCCGCCCCTCTGCTCAGCAACCCGGGCGGCATACAACAAGATTAAAACATCAAGTTAAAACAATCCCTCCCCATCCTAACCCTCCCACCCCTTAAAACTAAATTAAACTAACTGAAGAGTTAAAACAAGAATAAAATATGATAAATAAATAATGGCAACGATGGCAAGGGGGTGGGTAGCAATCAGTCCACTGGAACCGGGAAGTTATTCCGGGAAGGCCTGCCGGAAGAGATCCGTCTTTAGCACTTTCTTGAAGCTATCAAGAGTAGTGATAAGACGGATCTCATCCGGCAGGCCATTCCAAAGTCTGGGAGCCGTAGAAGAGAAGGTCCTCTGGGAGGTCTGCGACAACCTAGTTTTCATAGGTTGCAGCAGGTTCCTCCCAGAGGACCGAAGTGCGCGGGGGGGATCATATGGAATGAGGCGGTCCCAGAGATAAGATGGACCCAAGCCATGTAGGGCTTTAAAGGTTAAAACCAACACCTTGTACTGTGCCCGGAAACTAATCGGCAGCCAATGGAGAGATTTAAGCACAGGTGTTATATGCTCTCTCCTAGATGTACCCGTAATTAACCTGGCTGCCATATTTTGTACCAGTTGAAGTTTCCGGGTTAGGCACAAGGGTAGCCCCATGTAGAGTGCATTACAGTAATCCAAACGTGAGGTTACCAAAGCATGTACCACAGTTTCCAGATCCCTTGTTTCCAGGTAAGGGCACAGTTGGCGTATCAGCCGAAGCTGATAACAGGCACTTCTGGCCGTCGCATTCACCTGACTAGTCATGTGAAGCGATGATTCCAGGAGTACCCCCAGACTGCGAACACAGTCCTTAGAGGAGAGTGTGAGTCCATCCAGGACTGGAAGTTGTACTCCCAGACATGGTTTTGGGCCTGTGACTGTCAGTACCTCTGTTTTGTCTGGATTTAGTCTCAATCTGTTTTTCCTCATCCAATCCATTACCGCTCTAAGACAGTCATTGAGAGGAGAGACACCATCTGAAGTCTGAGCTGACGACCTGGTCATGGAGAAATATATCTGAGTGTCATCGGCGTACTGATGACACCGAGCTCCATGCCTCCGGATGATCTCTCCCAGCGGCTTCATATAAATGTTAAATAGCATCGGGGACAGAATGGCACCCTGAGGGATGCCACAGTTGAGCTCAATTCTGGAGGAGCAGCTGTCCCCGAGCCTCACCCTCTGGGATCTGCCCGAGAGAAAGGAATTGAACCATCGCAGAGCAGTGCCTCCAATTCCTAACCCTCTCAGGCGATCCAAGAGGATGGAATGATCTATAGTGTCAAAGGCTGCTGAGAGGTCCAAGAGCACCAGCAGGGTCACATTACCCCTGTCGATGCTCAGGCGGAGGTCATCGGTTAGCGCGACCATGGCAGTCTCAACTCCATATCCTGTCCTGAAGCCGGTTTGAAATGGATCAAGATAATCAGTTTCATCCAAGATGGCTTGGAGTTGGGAAGCAACTGCCCTCTCGATCACCTTGCTTAAAAAAGGTAGCAAGGACACTGGTCTGTAATTGTTCTTGTCCAGGGGGTCCAGGGAGGGTTTTTTCAGGAGTGGCTTAACCGCCGCCTCCTTTAAACAAGATGGTACAATACCTTCCCTGAAGGATGCATTGATTGTGTCCCGTAGGAATACTCTCAATGCGTCCCCCCCCCCAGACGACCAGCCAAGATGGACAGGGATCAAGAGGGCAAGTCGTCTTCCTCACTCTTCCAAGGAGCTTGTCCATGTCATCGGTACGCACCGATTGAAACTGATCCAGTAAAGTGCCATCAGTGGAGTTGTTGGATGCCTCATCTATGGATTCTGTCAGAACATTGGCATCCAAGTCGGCTCTTATCCGAGAGATTTTATCTGCAAAGTGGATATTAAATGCATCACAGCATGCTGTTGTCGGGTTAAGTAGGGGATTTGGTGCAGGAGGAACCTGCGTCAGCTCCCCCACCACCTTAAACAACTCTGCTGGACGGGACTCTGCAGATGCAATACGTGAAGAGCAGAAGGATCTCTGTGCTGCACGTATTGCCTCCCGATAGGAATCAAGATGCCTCCTATGGCGAGTTCTGTCAGATAAGAGTCGAATCTTATGCCACTTGCACTCTAGCCGTTGTCCAGTTCGCTTCATCCTCCTAAGCTCCTCTGTGTACCAGGGCTTACAATTAGAGGCGGGCTGGAAAGGATGCTTGGGAGCGATTGTGTCGATAGCCTTGGTAAGATCAGTGTTCCAGATGCTGACCAAAGCCTCTACAGAATCACTGGCGTTACCAACCATTAAACCCTCTAGGGCTTTCTGGAAGCCAATTGGTTCCATTAGCCTTCGAGGGCGGACCATTCTAATGGGTCCACCACCCCCAGAGGGGCAGACAGTGGCTCTTAGTTCCATCTTGACCAGGAAGTGATCCGTCCATGACAATGCAGAGGTTTTTATAACTTCCGCCCACGGATATTCCTGTTCCGTACTGAAGATTGCATCGAGGGTATGACCTGCACAATGTGTGGGCCCGTTAACCAATTGGGATAGGCCCATGTTTACCATGGTTTCCATGAACTCCCGAGCCGCACCGGTTAGATTCGATACGCTGGTCTCTAGTGGAATGTTGAAATCGCCCAGAACCAAAAGTCTGGGCGACTCCAACAACAACTCAGAGATCAGCTGGGTCAGCTTGGTTAGGGAGTCTGTTAAGCAACGGGGTGGCCGGTATACCAACAGAATCCCCAAACTATCCCTGGTTTTCAGGCTAAGGTACATGCACTTGATGCAAGCTGTTTTCTGGATAGGCTTCCTGGTCAAGTTTAAGTTGTTTCTATGAACCAAGGCCACGCCCCCCCCGCCCACTTTCCCTTATCTGCTCGCTGACCGTATACCCGACCGGGAGAGCCTGCGCCCATGCTGCAGTGCTGGCATCTCCCAGCCAGGTCTCGGTAAAGCATGCCAGATCGGCGGCCTCATCCACTAAGAGGTCATGTATAATATGAGTCTTATTTTTAACCAACCTGGCATTGCAAAGGAGCAGAGTAAGGGGGTGTGGAAAGGATGGTATGCTCTCCAAATTATTCTGGGAAACAGAGTGAACTGAAGAAGGGATAGATATTAAGCATCGATCCCTTCTTCTTTTGTAACATTTCTTCACTCTGTTGCCGCCATACCTTCCCTTCCCCCCCACAACCTCAATTCCTGTGCCCAGACCACTCCCGGCTCCATTACATGGTGGTATTGATAAGTGATCAGTGTAAGCAGTTCTTGTAGCTTCATAGTGGAAGAAGAGGGCATGGTTCCCCAGCAAAAGCTCACCCAGCCCAGCCAAGGTCTTGACTCTTAGCAGGCAAGCAGTTCTTTATAGCTTCAGGGTGGAAGAAGTGGCGTGGTTCCCAAGCAGAAGCTCACCCAGCCCAGCCAAGGTCTTGACTCTGGCAGGCAAGCAGTTCTTGAAGCTTCAGGGTGGAAGAAGGGGTGCAGCTCCCCAGCAAACACTCACCCAGCCCAGCCAAGGTCTTGACTCTGGCAGGCAAGCAGTTCTTGTAGCTTCCCGGTGGAAGAAGGGGCGTGGCTCCCAGCAAACACTCACCCAGCCCAGCCAAATTACTCTGTGTTGAAGCTCAAATTACTCTGTGTTGACCCCAGAGTCATCTAAAACCATATTGTAAGCCCAAGGCAAAGCCTTAAAGCACTTTAGGATAGCATGCACCTCAACTTTTCTGAGAAAATTACTGTATTGGATTGTGTGTTGAGGGATGAGACCAGGAAGCAATAAAGTCATCTTGACAAACTATTTGAGCAGTGAAAGTGTGAAACATTTTACACTGAACCTTGGAGGTTAAACAGCTCTTGTTGAATTATGAGCAAGAAGGGTGGCAAAACCCAGCTAGGTTGTAATAGATCCTGAGATTTCAATTTGGCAGTCAAAATGTTGACGTTTAGTGAAGAAGCACACATGTGAGAACATGCCAACATCCTGACTTGGAGGAGTGGATGGAAGCTCAGCTCCTCATAATTGAAGACATCCAGTAAATAAAATGTCCTTAGAATCTAAGCATCCTTTGCTTTACAAAAAAGTGGTTGCTTGTTGTCCACTCACTTTAAACTCTGTGCATGTGTGCATGCCTTCAAGTCGCCTGTTGACGTTTGGTGACCCCATGAATTTCATAGGGTTTTTTTAGGCAAGGAAAACTCAGGGGTGTTTTTGCCAGTTCCTTCCTCTGAAAGATAGCCTACAGCACCTGGAATTTGTTGTTGGTCTCCCATCCAAGTACTAACCAGAGCTGCCCCTGCTTAGCTTTCTTGATCAGGTGGGATCCACTGCCTTAAATATTTGTATGTGTCTAAAAGCAAAAGCTGCCACAGACTGTAGGTGACAATGGGTGAAATTCACAGAAGCATAACCTTCTGTATGGAAAAATAAAATAATTGTTGTGTTAGACCAAAGGCATATCTAGTCCAGTACGATGTTTGCCATAGTGGCTAAGTTGATAGCCCTGCGCAGTCTATAAGCAGAACTCCTTTTCATCTTTCCTCAGCTTCCCTGTAAATAAAGCCCATTTTGTATACAGCTTTTAGCTCTGAATGGGGGATACAACCACTCACTTACGAAAGTCACTTGCAGAGATCATGGTAAGTTGCCATGTTCAAATATCACACTATACCAGTGATGAGGAATGCATGGCCCTCACAATGACCAATGATTATGTTGGCTAGGGCTGCTAAGAGTTGCAGTTCAATAGCATTTGGAGGACTACATGAGTCCTACCTCTGCACTAGTTTTTTTAAAACTGGAACACACCTCACCCCCATCTGCTTTGAAATTGACTGTCATTAAGGAAAGCTTATCTCTTTGGAGGACACAGTAGTTCCTGGTTTACCAGATCAGAAGGAAGCTGTGCTGGAAGACTAGGGAGGGTAGAATGCACCATCCTAGTGATGGTTTAGTGCAGAGATGAAACATCATTTTTGTCCTCAGCTACTTTCTGTTGTTGGTAGGAAATAAATCAAAGGCTGCATGCTGACAGTAGATTGGCTGACAACAGTAATGGGCAATACCAAAGCAAGCAGGTCCACCTCTTTCTCTCCCTCCCTCCCTGAAAGTAGGATGTACATTTCCTCCCAACTAGCAATTCTGAATGATCTAGTTGTACTAACAATGAAATTCTCCTAGTGTGTAGTGTGCAGCAGCATTCATGCACAAGAGGGAGCTATCAGGAGGCTTGGGGGAACTCCAGAGTTTGTAAAAGCATAGAAAACTATTGTGGGAGGGGGGAGACCTAAAAATGATCTGACCTATGAAGAAACATCCTGCACGCTGACTACCAATATTAAGCTACTTTTGAAAGGAAGAAACTGAAAGTGTTGGGATGGGGGAGGATGGAAATGAGTACAGTTGTCCCTCCATAACCACAGATTTGGTATCCACAGATTTAAGTATTCATGGCTTGAAAATATTCTTTAAAAAATAATAATCCAAAAAGCAAGCCTTGGTTTTGCCATCTTATATAAGGGACACTATTTTGTTATGCCATTGCATATAATGGGACTTTTGTATTCACGGATTTTGGTATCCACAGGGGTCCTGAAACCAAACCCCAGCCAATATGAAGGGACAACTATATTATGGAAGAGGGTGTGGTTGGTCATTTAGTTGAGTGGATGCCAATGCTGGAAATCCACTGCTATAGCATCCTGATAAGCTGTCACCCAGCCTCTGCTTTTTTAAAAAAAAAAACCTCTAGAAAGAGTCTACCACTTTTGGAGGCAGCCTGTTCTGTTGAACAGCTCATGCCATCAGGACATTCTTTCTCATGTTTAGCCAATGTCGTGCTGTCTTTTTAAAATTGGAACCCAATAGTTTGGGCCTACCCTCTGGATCAAAGGTAAACAAATAAGTTCCCTCAGCTATGTGACAGCCCTTTGAGTTACTGTGGGAGGGATATCATTCTGGAACCCTGAAAAGGAGCATTCTGCACGGCAAGATTTTGCTGCCCATTTTGCTTATTCTGTTATAACACTGTTTAAAAATATGATGTGTGTGCTGCTTTGAGGAGCATATTGGAAATGTGATATGGTTCAATTTCACTTCTAATATGACAGTGCACCCTGCTGAACCCAAAATGAACAGCTGTGAGGATAATACTGTGGTCATTTTCAATTGGCTGCTTACCTATTATCTGAGATATTTCAGCCTCACTTTAATTGGAATTAGTTTTTGAACATCAGACGCCTTTGCTTCCTGACCCCAACTTAAAAGCACATTCTAGTCAGTCATAAAAGAACAAATATGAAGGATTAAAATGAGCTTAAGTGGTCAAAGGCTGTTGCTGATACGTTCTATGTTAAAACATTTTTGAGGGTTGAATTCCTTGTGCAAAACCTAAGTAACATCTTGTGTTTGGATATATGCTGGCTGGATGTACACTGGCTGCTGATATTCTCAGCAGCTCCAAGTAACTGCAGTGTCAAATGGTGACTTGTGTATACAGCAGCTGTCACAGATATGATGATGATGATATTTTTTCTCTCTCTCTCTGGCTTTTCTTCGCAAATGAAGATTCAAGAAGGACTCATCCCAGGCTTTCTGCAAGCGCACTGATGACTAAAAAGGCCAATCCGAGATAAGCAAGTGCGGTTGCAGAAAGCACAGCAGAAGGTCACCTTGGGTGATGTTTCCGGGTTGTGATTCTTTCTGCATTGTCGGTTCTCTTCAAGACTTGTTTGGGCGTGAATTCTCAAATAAGGCTGCAGCATTGTGGATAGTGCGTCTCCATGCGTCCTGATGTGAGGCCAGGGTGGACCATTGTTGGTGATTAATTTGGCCGAGCCTGAGATGTTGTTTCAGGGAGTCCTTGTATCGCTTTTTTGGAGCGCCCCTCTTATGCTGAGCCGTGGTGAGTTCACTGTAGAGTACTGTTTTTGGGAGGCGATGGTCCTCCATCCTAGAAACGTGCCCTGCCCAGCGCAGCTGTGTTCTCAATATCATGGCTTCAATGCTGGTGATCCCTGCTTGCTCAGGGACAGCAACATTCGTCACATAGTCAGTCCAGTGTATATTTAGGATTGTGCATATACAGCGCTGATGAAAGTGTTCGAGGAGTCGTAAGTGTTGGCGATAGATGACCCATGTTTCAGACCCATAAAGGAGAACAGACAGTACAATGGCTCTATACACACTGATTTTTGTGCTTCCCCTCAGGTGTTTATTACTCCAGACTCTTTTGTGAAGTCTTCCAAATGCACTACATGCCTTTGCTAATCTGTGATCGATGTCTTTGTCAATCTTGGCATCTGAGGAGATGATTCTTCCCAGGTAATCTGAGGAGATGATGCTTCCCAGAATGCTTAAGTCCATTCAGCAGTTCACCTACCTGGGAAGCATCATCTCCTCAGATACCAAGATTGACAAAGATTTATTTACAGCCCACTTTTTCCCAAGGCTGGGACCCAAAGCGGCTCACAGTTTTAAAAAACACACAATTAAAACATACAAAAAGTGCACATTAAAACAGAATTAAACCAATTACATCACTAAAACAGCATCAAAATATTTAAAAGAATAAAATATATTTACAAGTATTAATTTAAAAAAACACAATAAAAAGTTTTAAAAACAGCCCCAAACAAAACCACAGAGCACCCCCCTCCCCAGCCTGTTCTTTAAAAAGCTTGCCTAAATAAGAAAGTTTTGCCTGCCACCGCAAAGGACAACAGGAAGGGGGGGCAATTTGGCTTCCCTGGGGAGGGAATTCCAGAGTCTAGGGAAAGCCACCAATAAAGCCCTCTCTTGCATCCCTAGCAATCATGCTTGTGATGGTGGTGGGACTGAGAGAAGGGCCTCTCCTGATGATCTCAGGACCCAGGCTGGTTCATAGAGGGAGATATGGTTTGCCAGATAGCCTGGACCTGAGCCATGTAGGACTTTATAACCAGCACTTTGAATTGTGCCCAGAAACAGACTGGCAGCCAGTGGAGCTGTTTCAACAGGGGCATGGTATGATCTCTGTAACCCACCCCAGTTAACTGTCTGGCTGCAGCTCTTTGGACCGGCTGAAGTTTCCGAACACTCTGACAGCCCCATGTAGAGCGTGTTGCAGCATATCAAAGCTCAGGCAATTTCCACATCATGGCCATGTCTTTGACCTGCACTTTAAAATTAAGGGTGGTTGAGCTGGAGATCACCAAAAGATGGGACTGAGGGTGATGGACCTTTATGTGTGAATCAGTGCACATGCCAGCAGCTTTTGTCACAACACTTACTACTGCCTATGCAAAGAATGAGGAGAGGGTTCTCTGTTTTTTTGAGTGGGCCCTCTAACAGTGAAATCAAGTGTTGGAGTGTTTATAAGTTAGCAAGCAAAAGATGGTTGCAGCCCAAACAAGATAGCTATTTTTGCATTCACAGGGAACTCCGTAGGCATGCAGAAATACATGTGTAAATTAAAAGGAAAAGAACATTTCTAATTAGCAACCCCCAGGCCCCCACAACACGCGCTTCCCTTTTGCTTTTAGGGAGTACAACATGCGGAGGTATCAGCTAAGGAGCAGGACAATGAAAAAGTGAGAATAGTAAGAATTGTGGAAAAAGCCTTGGTGCACCGCACAGATTATTCAGAAGGAAAGAAAATGGGAAAGGACATCCTTTCTTTTTCCTCTTTTCAGACAATCCTACCCCTGGCCCAGATGACTAGGTTAAAATGCTTGACTTCAGGGCTAACACCCACACTCAAACATGAGCCCGTTAAAAAAAAGAAAGAGAAAGCCTCAGTACATGGCACAAGTTGGAGGCCACTAACATTGATAGGCATTTGCTGACTGTCATTCACAGTCTTTATAATAAAACACATTTGTGAGTGAGATGTAATCACAAAGGGCACTTGGTTAGATCAATACCAACACATATTGGAGTAAAACAAGGCCGTGTCCTTGCTCCATCTTTGTTCAACATATCTATCAATTTGTTGGTTGCTTTTTGAAATTAACTCTCATCCACCTAAATTATCAGGGAGACCAATTTCTATTCTTCTTTATGCGGATGATGCAGTATTCCTGTCACTGACACGTATAGGTTTGAGACAATTACTAAGAGCTTTGGCTGTCTATATTAACACAGAACAGCTGGCAATTAATTATGACAAATCTAAAGTATTAGTCTTTACATGAAAACGGTGTAAATATTGCTGGCAAATCAATGGACACCCACTTGAACAAGTTAAACTTTATAAATACTTGGGAGTTATTTTTCAATCTACTGGTTCTTGGAAAGCCCAAGTGTCATATGCAATAGCAAATGCACAATGGAGTTATAACTCACTCATTACTTTTTTCTCTACCAAGGGAGGCCAGCATGTACCTTCAGCAAGTGTTTAATGCTAAGATTTTACCATAAATGTTATATGGAGCACAGATATGCACCGTATATTCCTGCGTATAAGACGACCTTTGAACCCTGAAAAATATCCTCCAAAATCGGGGGTCGTCTTATACGCCAGATACACTTTGCTTCTCTCACACACACCCATCCGATCTCCTGCCTCTCCACTCCTTTCGCAAATGGAGCGAAGAGGCAGGAGATTGGGCGGGGGGTGAGACAAAGTGTTTACTGGTTCATTCTCCCCCCTCTCTGCCTTCTTCCCCTTTGGGAAGCAATGAACGACAGAGGAGGGGGGCAAACGTTGTGGTGTGCTGCAGCTGCCGCTGGATCTCCTGTGTATTCGTTCCCCAAAGGGAACGAACACACAGGAGATTGAGCAGCGGCCGAGGCAAACTGGGTATGTTCTCTCCTTTCTTCCACCTTCCTGGAAGGTGGAGGAAAGGGGCGAATCTTGCAGTTTGCAACAGCCGCCCCCACTTCCCCCGTCTTCATTCCCTTCCAAGGAGAATGAAGACGGAGGGAAGGGGGAGCGGATGAGACAAACCAGGTATTTTTGCCCATTTCTTCCACCTTCCTGGAAGGTGGAAGAAAGGGGTGAACCACACGGTTTGCCACGGCCGCTGCCCATTCCCTCCGTCTTCATTCCCTTCCAAAGAGAATTAAGACAGAGGGAGGGGGCAGATGAGGCAAACTGGGTACGTTCCCCCTTTCGTCCACCTTCCTAGGTGGGAAGGGTCTTCTCCGTGACTCTGAGTCATGGAGAGGATCGCCTCCCAGCCACCGAGGCTGCACAGGGGAGGGGAAGCCTGGCTGGGCGGGAGGTGGCTGAGCCTCTCCCTGCCTGGCCAGCCATCCCCTGTGATTCCCCAACTTGCGAGGAGGCTGGCCAGCCTCCTCATGGGTTGGAGAATCACGGAGGTGGCTGAGTCTCTCCCCGCCTGGCCAGCCATTCCCTGTGATTCCCCAACTCGTGAGGAGGCTGGCCAACCTCCTCGTGGGTTGGGGAATCGCGGAGGTGGCTGAGCCTCTCCCCAGCTCCATGTGTGGCCCAGGAGTCAGTTTGCATTATCTAGCAGGTCTTATGGGCTTCCCATTCAATTGCCGTAGAAAAAGTGGACCCAGCATTGGGTTTAACATATCCCCCCATTTCTTTATATACAGATGTTTAAGTATTTTGTTTACAGGAGAGCAAATAACATGTTACACTGAGCATGAACATCATAGAGTCATAGAGCTGGAATGGACCACAAGGGCCATCTAATCCAGCTCCCTGCCATGCAGGAATACACAACTTCTAACCAATGTTCATCCATCCTCTGCCTAAAGACTTGCAAAGGTATCTTTATCACCTTCCAAGGAAGTCTATTCCACTGTCAAACAGAAATTATTCCAGCATTTTAGAGGAATCTTTATTCTTGCAATTTGAATCCACTAGTTGATGTTCTAATCTCTGGAACAGCAGAAAACAAGTTCACTCCATCTTCTACATGACATCCCTTCATAAAATTAAAGATGGCTATCATGTTACCTCTCTGTCTTCTCTTCTCCAGGCTAAACATACCCAACTCCCTAAGCTGTTCTTCCTAAGTCTTGATTGCCAGACCTTTACTAATCTTGATTGCTGTTCTCTGGACATGTCCAGCTTGTCAATATTTTTCTTGAACGGTGATGCCCAGAACTGGCCATAGTATTCCAGGTGAAGTGTGATCAAATCAGAACAGAGCAGCACTACTACTACCCTTGATCTGGCAACTATACTTCTGTTGATGCAGCCCAGAATTGCATTGGCTCTCTTGGCTGCTGCATCACACAGTTGACTCATGTTTAGCTTTGAATCCATTGGATCATAGTTGGACTAAACAATTCATTATTACACATTACACTTCGAACCTCACACCTTAATTCCAAGGAAGAAAATTTCTGTATTCGGGAGACATCACCAACAGGGCCCTGTTCCTAATTTATTATTTACTAGAGATGTTTTAACCTGGGACAGGGTTCTCTTCTCCTATGCATATTTTTTGCTTTTTTTATGTCACTGAAATAGCTTTGATGAGTTGATATTAATTCTTCTTTCCCTTCTCCACAAAATATTTTTTGTGTTTGTTGTTACTGTGTTTCTTCAAGTCATTTCTGACTTATGGCAACCCGATTGTGAGGTTTTCTTGGCAGAATTTGTTCAAAGGGGGGTTGCCCTTGCTTTCCTCTGAGGCTCAGAGAGTATGACTTGCCTAAGGTCACCCAGTGGATATCCATGGTTGAGCAGAAAGCTGCCCAAGGTGAGACAGTGGACACTCTGGATATGCAAATGGTTCTTAATGTACATTGTAACTGAATGGAGAAAGCAACCTTCATTGTTTGTGGAAGGGTAAAGATATGAGGTTTGGGTATCCTAGCCTTAGCTGATAGGATTAGCCAGGTGTTCAGACATGTAGTTGCCTTGCAAATTAACATTTCTTTGGAATTTGGGCAGCCCCTCCTTAAATGCATATCTGACTGTGCAGTGTTTGTCTTTGGGATTCTTAGTTGTGGAATTTCCCTGCTTTAATGGCCACACTATGGGGAAAGCCACATTTGACCTAATTATTAAATGTTGCCAATTTATTATAGATATGGGGCTGGGGATGTCAGGGAAGGTAACAGAAGGGTCTTGTAGAACAGGCTACACATTATGACTTCTGCACTATTTAATTATTCTAGAGGGGTTTTTCCCTACCTCTTGTCGAAACAAAACATAACATTTGTACGAATGTGTTGATTTTTTTAAAAAAAGACTGTGGTAGGATTTAAATCCTTGAGAGAGAATATAATTTTATAGATTCCCTAGTGCTCTTCCCAATGACATCAGTGTAATCTTTTGTAGAGGAAAGCTTGGAAGTTCCTTTTTTCAGATTACAGTTCCAAAATCCTCAGCCAAACCTGTTCAATGCCTTCAGAGAGTTGTAGTTCAAAAAGGGTCTTTTCTAAGCTTGATGGACTACTAGCAATAATGCTATGTAACCTTGATTGGGTTCTGAGAATAACATGGCAACAAAGTATTTCTTTGACTGTGCCACTTTTCCCCTTCTCCACACCTCCTTTATTTCTGAGTGAACCCACTTCAAATCGTTGTCTGAAAATGTGTCTTTTCCTAGAACGTTTACACTTTTGACCTCAGATACAGTTTATTGAACTGATAAAGATAAGGACAAACTCTATGTCAGTTTCCCTGTTGCCTGGATTACTTGGATTTATTTTTTAAATTGATTTACTCTGTGTTCTATCAAGCAGTACCTCTGTTCTAAAATTGTGCTGCCATGCATGTCAATACTGCAACACATGCCAACATGTCGAGATTCCCTGGGAAAAGAACAAACATCCTAGGCCCCCTCTGTGCACACTTTCCCAGCTGCCTTGCAAATAATTTGGCATTTTCTGTATTAGTTTAACTAAATATTTGTGGCATGAAACAAGTGAGCAGCCAAGACATCTGGGCTGTGACTGAAAGGAGAGAGAAAATTAAAATGCTGTTTAAAGCTTTCAAAGAACTCTAAAACAGAATATGGGTGCTATTTGCTTTGGGGCAGGATATGGGCCGAGGGGAAGATGTAAGGTAGAGTTGTATGAGAAGGTGTCTCAAGGGGGAAAATATTTATCATCTGTGCCAGTAGCTCTTAACCTTTTCTTTACCAGGAGCCCCCTTTAAATCTTTTGTTGCTGTGGACCCCCAAGACTTAACTCAAGATTTAAAACAACAACAACAACAACAATAATACAATTACATCATTCATTAAATCTTCCCTCAGAGGCACTGGAGGGAGAGGTAAGACTTTTCTCCTGCTTCTTCCTTCCTGCAAATTTGTGGCTGGAGCAGATTGAATGACAATGCACAGGGCTTGGCTTCTGTCATGTGGCCACTCCACTGCAGGCAGGAGGTGGGCCAAGCAGCCTTCAAGCCTTCCCAGAGACCCCCTGTGAGAACATTGCAGACCCCTGGGGGTCTCCAAACCACAGGTTAAAAACCACTGATTTACACCCAAAGATAAAATGTGTTCCTCTGGGGAAGGCATTATGCTGAAGCAGTTAAGAAGAAAAGGAATATCACTCCCCACCAATTTTATTTTATTTACTTATTTTTGCTCACTTCCTTGCAGTCTTTTTTCCCCCTTTCTTTAGGTAGCAGCAATTTATTGTTTGTTGTTGTTGTGTGCCTTCAAGCTGTTCTTTTTTTTAATTTTCATTTTATTTGAATTTTACCATATATAACACATATAAACAATTACAGTGTAATATATAAAGTAACGACAAACATATTGTTTTCCTTTTAAATCTTCGTGTACCATCATCAAAGTAACGTATCTTTGTACTAAGTTCTCTTCTATCTTGAACTTCCTTTATTTAGATCTATGGCTAAATCTGCTTCGTATTTGTAATTTTGCTTTAGCTCTTAATATTCACAAACCAATTATCCCAGTATTGTTTCCAAATTATTTAATCTTCCCTCTAATTTATTGAATGAATATACTCCAATTCTATAGTGTCTAACTGCTTTACAATCTCAATTTTCATTGTGTCCCTGTTATTATACACCCTCTTATGTATTGAATTTCAATATCGACTTTTAGATTTCTTACCTTATGTATATGTATCTTATAACTCAGTTCACATCTTAAATATAATTTCCCATTCCAATACATATGGAAGAGGGTTCCTTTCGCCTTTCCACATTTCTAGCAATTATCATTTAGCCCCATCTTCATTTTACTTAATCTCATCGGTGTATAATACCACCTCTGAGAGGTTTTAATGTAGTTCTCCTTGAGATTCTGGCAGGCTGTAAACTTAAAGGATCTTTTTCTGGCCTTCTCCCAGTCCTCAAAATTTAAATGGTGACCTATATCTTGTGCCCATTTGTACATGTACTCTTTAATATAATCTTGTTCTAGTTTCCTAGCTAACAGCAGTTTATATAGATTTGATATTAGATTTCTATGTCAGGAAATGACATGGATGTGACCACAGAATGGAGCTGTAAGCTTAGTAATGAAAGTAGTTAAGCTCCAGTGGCAAGTGTGTGTGTGAGTTAGCACTTGAGAGTATGCACACGTGAGATGCCTGATGTAACAGGCATTGTTTAAAAAGGAGATGGGAATTATCTCCAGTGTGGGTTTGTTCTGGATGGTGGTTGGCGAAGCAGTTTGTTGGTTTGAGAGAGATTTATGAGTATTAGAGACGGCTGTCCTATACTCTGTATATATATTGTAAATATACTGCAAACAAAGATTAAAGCCCTCAAGTTGAGTGAAGGGGGGCCTTGTTGCTGTCTTTATTTGGCAAGCCAGAGCTCACGGCAGTGTGCTGTGGTGAAGGATTTTTTCCTTCTCAGCCTGATGTCTTTTGCAGAAGTCTCTCCAGAAACCTTCTCCTTGGCGTCCTGTCGATGTGGAACAACTCTGCAGGTGGTCGTGGTGGACACAGCGTATCTTTCTATGCCCCAACAAGGGTTAAGGGCCCAGTGTCCTCGTGTACAACGCTTGAGAAGCTGTGGGAGATATAGTTCTGCAATTGGTGAGCTGTTTTGTGTTCCTGAAGGGCTGAAGAGAAAAGTCCTGGAAAGGAGTGAGTTAAGTGTGTCTACTCACAGACTCTGCTCTTATCTGTTTGCTTTGTTTGCTTTGGGAAGCTAATTGGTTTTTGGCAGCCTGCCCGGACTGTTATCAGTGTGTTTGTTTGCATCTGTTTAAGTCACAGACTCAGTGCAAACATAGAAACAGCAGTCAGATTTGAAAAACTGTCTGGGAAGAACTATGCTTCCTGGAAAATTTACATGCACTTATGGGACTATGTAAAGAAACAACCTGACCCTACTAATGAGGATGAATTAATAGGTGACGAAAAAGCTAGAGCTTCCATTATTATAACTGTAGAACCAAATCAGCTGAATAATACCAGAGATAAGAGGTCAGCGTTTGAAGTCTGGAAAGCTCTTGAGAATGTCAACCAACCAGCTGGAGCCTTGTCAAAAATGCTGTGCAGCAGAAAGCTGTATTGTTGTAAATAGCAGGAAGGTGAATCTGTGCTTGTGCATTTAAAAAGGATGCAGGATAATTTCGCAGAGTGCAGTGAGCGTGGCATCCAAATAGAAGAAACCCAAAAAGCTTTTATACCCCTGAGTAGTCTAAACAGTGAATGGGAGTTTCAAATGTACAACCTCCAAGGAGTAGCCAAAGCTGATTTAAATGTCGACCTCGTGGCATCCAGAATATTGGAAGAGGCACAGAGGAGAGACTCAGAGGAGAGCTTCAAGGGAGTGACCAGCTGAAGGAGACAACCAACCAACCAATCCACGTCCTTGTCTGAGGAAGGGAGCGCTGCTGTTTGCAGAACACGGAAATGTTTTTCCTGTGGAGAGACCGGACATTTGATAAAGAACTGTCCTAAGGTCTCTGCAACAAAGAAAGGACAGAACTCACACAAAAAAAGAAAAGACAAGCCCCAAGATGGGAGGGGGTTTGCTACTACTGTAGAGGGAGTTGTAAATGAGAAAAAGGACCAGTCTGTCTGGATTTTGGACAGTGGGTGTTCTCACCATATGACCCCTGATAGGGAAAAACTACAGAGCCCAAAGCCAGCACCAGTGGACACTGTGGTATTTGCAGATGATGCATCTGGCAGTGTAGAGATTCAAGGGTCTGTATTAATCCCTGGTTTAAACAAGGTATTTCATAATATACTGTGTGCACCAAAACTACAAAATAGCCTTGTAAGTGTGGCATCCCTAACCAGTGATGGATATGAAATCCTTTTCAAAGGAGATGAGGGGATTGTGTCCAAGGAGGGAGTAGTATGTGGTAAAGCCATAAAGAAAAATCACATTTATCAAATGGTAGCACAGGTGCAGTGTGGGAGTGTAACAAATAAGCCACTGCATGATGGGTGTGCTCATTACCTTCATAGAGTTATGGGCCATATAAGCTTCAAAGGTTTGAGAAACGTAGAGAAGGTTTGCCCAGAGTACAAGGTAGAGAACTGTAAAAAGTTACCTGGACTGTGCTATTTGCAAAAAGGTAAAGGTCAAGGCTTA
This sequence comes from Gambelia wislizenii, assembly GCA_030847615.1. Taxonomy (NCBI): domain Eukaryota; kingdom Metazoa; phylum Chordata; class Lepidosauria; order Squamata; family Crotaphytidae; genus Gambelia; species Gambelia wislizenii. The sequence goes on along the minus strand of JAUMIR010000013.1, from coordinate 10,212,131 downwards.
CTTGTAGCGAAGGTGAGCAAATGCATAACCCAGAGGCCTTTTCAGGTTGTATATGCGGATTTATCAGGGCCGCATCAAGTAAAGAGTATAGGGGGTAGCAGGTTTACCCTATTGATAGTAGATAGGCATACCAGATTTACCTGTGTGGCAATGCTCAAAACCCAAAGTGAGGCTGATGATATGATCAAAAAATGGGTCAATTCTGTTGAAAGGGAGTTTCCCTACAAGGTTGGCACTATTGTGACTGACAGAGGTGGGGAATTCTTAAGTAGTAATTTGCAGCAGTGGTTTGGGCGGAAGGGGATCCAACATAAAACTACAAATCCCGGATGTCCAGCTGAGGATGGTTTGGCTGAACGTAGGATTGGGATGATAAACCAAATAAGGGATTGCATGTTAGAGGATTCTGGAGCGCCAGCTAATTTGTGGGGAGAAGCAACAAGAACCGCTTGTCATATTGTAAATAGGTCATGGTGCAGTGCGATAAATCAAACACCATACTACTTATTGTATGGAAGAGCACCAAACCTAAAGTACTTAAGAGTGTTTGGACAATTTGCATCAGTGTACATTTGTCCTCAGTTCAGGAAAAAGAATCAGCCCAAAAGCCAAAGGTTGCGTTTTGTGGGCTATGAGGGGAACAAGTATAGGTTCCTGATGGATTGGAATAGGATTTTGTATTCAAGGAGTTCTAAGTTTGAGACTCATGCTGGGTGGAAGAGAGCATACCCTGACCAAAATGTTGATGTAAAACAGAAAGCCAGTGTGGTAGATAAGAACAACGGAAATGGAGGGGTACGTGCATCCAGGAATGTCTTAGATGAGAAACCAGGTGTGTCACAACAGCCTGGAATTATGAGTAAACAGGGCACTTTGAAGGTGCCTGGTACTCCAGAAGAGCCTAGCACTTCATTAGACTTGCAACCAAAGCCGGAGATAGTGACTGTGAAACAGGAACAAGTTGAGACTCGTGGGCAAGACACTCAGGCCAGTGTTGGTAGCAGTGACACTGAGGGTGGTCAAGGTACATTCCTGATTCCCATGAGGTCTCAGAAAGGAAAGTTCTTCGTAGTAAAGCAGGGACAAGCCTCTTCTGTGGCAGCAGTAAAAAGAACTGAAAACACTCCAGAAAGAGCCAGGAGAACATGCACTAAGCAGGAGGGGTGGCAGAAAACCAAAGCTCTGGTGTGTGTGGCAGAGCATAGCCAGGATATGTTTGGTGGGACGGTCAGGCCTGTAAGTAAAAGGAAATTGACAAATGATAGCACCAGGGAAGCCAGAGCCGGGTGGGTCAGTAGCATGGGCTATCAAGGTCTAGGAAAACACTATGACATTGTAAATAATGGGAATGGAGTCTCACACTCCATAGGTATCAGCGAGTAAGGTCACAGTATATAGAAGGATAGGTGTAAATGACACATGCCCTGCCCAGCGCAGCTGTGTTCTCAATATCATGGCCTCAATGCTGGTGATCCCTGCTTGCTCAAGGACAGCAACATTTGTCACATAGGCACTGATGAAAGCGTTCGAGGAGTCGTAGGTGGTGGCGATAGGTGACCCATGTTTCAGACCCATAAAGGAGAATAGACAGTACAATGGCTCTATACACACTGATTTTTCTGCTTTGCCTCAGGTGTTTATTACTCCAGACTCTTTTGTAAAGTCTTCCAAATGTGCTATATGCCTTTGCTAATCTGTGATCTATCTCTTTGTCAATCTTGGCATGTGAGGAGATTATGCTTCCCAGGTAGGTGAACTGCTGAATGGACTTAAGCACAGATTTGCCGACAGCAATGTGGGATGGTGGTGTTCATCCTGTGGTGCAGGCTGGTAAAGAACTTCTGTTTTCTTCAGGTTGACTTCCATCCCAAACAGCTCTGCAGCTGTTGCGAAGCAGGATGTTAGGTGCTGCAGAGTTGCTTCTGTGTGGGCAACAAGGGCAGCATCGTCAGCGAAGAGCAGCTCACGGACTAGATAGTTTAGAGTCTTAGTGCGAGCCCTCAGATGGATTAAGTTAAACAAGCTATCATCAGTACGGTAACGTATATAGATGCCATCTTCTTCTTCAAGCTCTGCCGTAGCCCCTTGGAGCATCATGCTGAAGAAGATTGTAAAATAAAGTTGGCGCAAGAACACAACCTTGCTTCACTCCATTAGTTCTTAGAAAGGGCATTCTGGAGGTAGCTACAGACAAATTGAAGATGGAGCCAGCTTGTTTTTTGCTGCTCCAGAGACTAGGACATGGAACAATAGAAGGGGGAGAAGGGGTTGAGGCAGCTGCTCTTCCAGCAGTGTCACTTGTGGCCGAGCCTAGCCACCCTGCCGGTACAGGTCCTTTTTTGTGTGTGTTAAATATGGTTTGGGTGGCCTAGAGATATCAGCAGTTTTTCCACTTTCACAGGCCACCTGCACCGTTGTCCCCCACAAAAGTTGAGGGATGAGTGTACTTTCTGCATGTAATTTCCCTCTTAACTTGACTGGCTATAGTCCTGTCCCCAGCCCTGTGTACTGTATATCTATGGGAGAAAAGAAGGGATGGATGTACATATATAATGAGGTGAAATATATAATAATCTGGTCCATCTTTCAAGTGGATGCTTTGTTCCTTTTTCTGCAGCAGGCTACCCCTTTGGAAGTTGGTTTGTTCGCTGCTTTCAGTTTTGCTCAGTTAACTCCTTTTATGTTTCTGGGGTAGGTGAGAGATAAGGGCAAGACAGGAAAGTTAAGTGATATAAGAAAAGAAGCAGAATTTAAATACAAAGCAGCCATAATAGGAGGCTGTCTTGGTAGTAAAATCTAATTTGTTAAGCTGTAAATTAACCCTTTCAGTGGCATAGATAAACCAATTAGTATGCCTGATTGTTTAGGCAACACAGTAAGTACCAATAGAGAGAATGATTTCAAATATTCTCTCTGTCTCAGTGCTTTAAATCATGACACAAATCAATCTGTCCTCTCACTTGAATTTACAGTGACTCACAAACTTAGGAAGGACCTATCTGAGCAAGGTCAAAAGAAATCCTTGAAGATAACCCATGGTGCCAGTTACACGGCAAAATAAATCCTTAAAGAATGCGGCAAGAAGCCTGATAGTTCCCATGCATTTCGAAGCCACAGCGCCCTTTTCAGAAGGAGAGGGAACGAAAAACCCATATGTCGCACACTATCAGCTTTTTCTAGTTTTCCTGACTTTTTTGATAAAGTTCACGAAAATGCGCACAATTGGTCATGTGAACTTACCATTCGCAAATGTCTGTGTGAACTTGCAGCGACCTTTTCGAATTAGCGTGAGCAGAGCTGAATCCTGATTAGTTGGAGTGACCATTGTGCCTTCTCCGAATAGACGGAGGAGTTGGAGAGAGAAATCCACCGAGCCTGTCATTTGCCCCTTCTTCTGCTTGCAGCCCACTTTGAGAAATCTTCTCTGAGCCCTTCCTGTTTGTTTCAAAGGAAGGCTTTGGGGGCAGGGAAGATGATCAGGTACTTGGATGATGTGTGTGCGCGCATGTGCTGCAAATGATAGATCACTCCGTCGTTCTTTTGTTTGTTTGTGCTTTTCTTCGCTCTCATTATTTACGGTCTATTTTCACCTCCCCATGACCCCCTCCTTGCTCCTTCCCAGCCTCCTGCCTGGCTTTAATCCTCTGGAGGCCATGCCCCCTCCAACCTTTGCCTGTGTAAACTAATGAAAACCGAAACTGGCCAAATCTTCCAAATAAGCAAGAATTCGTGTGAATTACGCACTGCTGATGGGAAAGAACGGTAATCCAGAATCTCGTGAACTTTATCCTGTCGTGTAACTGGCACCCAAGAAAAAATACAAAGTATCAAGGAAACAGAGACAAGGGCCCATCAGTGTGGTGGGTGAGACAAATTTGCTAAGTATTTAAATACAGACAGAGCATACAGGCAGACTAAAGTAAGACAAATGTGTGATGCTTTGGCCATCATGAATGGACTTGAGGTTCACATACTCTTCTTCCATCCCCTCCACTCCCGCCTGCTTCTTTCCTGGTTTACTTAATGAAACCATGGTTTGCTATGGCATTCTCACTGAACCAAATATGGTTTGTGTCACAGCATGGAAATACTTTACTCGTAAATGCACTGCCACATAGTGTGGTGGAGTCTCCTTCTTTGGAGGTTTTTAAACAGAGGCTGGATAGCCATCTGTCGGGAATGTTTTGATTGTTTATTCCTGCATAGCAGAATGGGGTTGGACTGGATGGCCCTTGTGGTCTCTTCCAACTCTATGATTCTGTGATTATATAATGAATCTGAAGATTATTTTTTTTACTCCCCCAAAGCAATAGAAAAGTAACAAATAACAAAGCAAGCACTGTGTCAGCATATGTTTGAAATACTGGAACCAGTATTGGCAACAGATTATATTTTCAACACTGTACCAAGTGATAGGAACAAATTACTTGTAAAAAGGAACGTTCCAAATTCTGGTTTCTAGAAATGGTGGGTTGTCTCTAGAGATTAAATGAAAGCCACACTTTCAATGGCAAGGCAAGGAAAGAATTTGAGTACATAAGATGAAGCCCAGTGCTGCTTGAGTGAAGAGCCTGCCCATAGTGATCAAACCATAGCTTGCCTGAAATGGGCTTTAGTAACGTGAAAGCAAACAAGCATGGATCTAAGATAGCAGTGAGTTGAAGAACAGAGTTTCTGGGGGAGAAATGGGATTGGGAGAAAAAAGAAATCAAATTGAGCCTAGATTAAGGTGGCTGGGGCCCTTGAGCAGTTTTGAATGTTTCCAATTTCTGCACAGATCTGTTCTAGGTTCTGCCATAGGAGGGCTGCCTTTGCAGTATAAAATAAAACTGTGTTTATAAATTTATCATCATCATCATCATCATCCCACCTTTCTCTCAAAATTAGGAGTCAAGATGGCTTATAATTTTAAAAAGAACAATGCAACTAAAAACATTTTAAAAGTGAACTTCAAAATTGAATTAAACTATTTACAATATCAAAAGGATTTTAAACCATACTTTAAAAAGATAGATTGCTTTTTATCTTTTAATTGCATTTTAACAGTTCAGTTTAGAGCAGTACAACACCCTCAGCCCATTCTTTAAAAACTGTTTTAAAACCCTGTCAGAATAAAAAGGTATTTTCCTGCCAATAGAAGAACAGGAAGGGGGGGCATTCTGGTCTGCCTGGGAAGGGGGTCCAGAGTCTAGGGGCAGCTACAGAGAAGGCCCCATCTCACGTCCCACCATCTGTGCTTGCAACGGTGGTAGAACTGAGAGAAGGGCCTCTCCTGATGATCTCAAGATCTGGACAGGCTCAAATGGGGACATACCATCTGCCAGATATCCCGGACCTAAAGTCGACAGATATTTGCACAGAACACGGGGGTAGGACAAACCAGTGCACATAACATTGGAATCAGGCTAGCTACTGCAGCTTTCAAGTTGATTTAACACAAGAACATCTGAAGGAGTCTGTTAAGGTGAATGCAAGCATTGGACTATTGCTATGAAACTTGGAAGATGGGGGCCAGAAGTGAGGCACATACATTCTTATTCTAGCTCATTTGGGGATTCTTACTTACCGTAAGTTTGCTATTGTGCCAAAAGCTTTCCGTGTTGTTTTTAAAGTGGCTTCTTATTTTAATTAAGCAGATTAAATTCTCGTTCAGCTGCTTCATTTTGGTTGTGTTTTATTCTGTTTTTATATCCACCTTGGTACTTTATGAGTTATGCTAAAGCACACTAAACCTCTTTTAATCCATTTGGTTTAACAAATTCAGTTAAATGGGTAGTGGGTTTTTCTTTTTTCTTTTTTCTTTTTTTTTTTAGTTTTTTAGAAATTAGTTCTTAATTTTATTGCTTTTCTTTCTGCTGGAATCCCCTGTATTGTGTTTTTTAAATCCCAGTCTTTTTATTGTGTAATAATTACCAGTATGTAATTTTCCATTAGAATTAACTTAGAAATTTTGCTGTACCAAAATAGCTGAAATAAGCCTATTCATTTTAATGGGTTTTGTTTAGGTGATGTGGATTGTGCTTATTATAAGAAAAAACAATTCTTCAGTAAAAATACCACTTACAGTGCAATCATAAGCATGCCTAATTTTGAAAACATCATAAGAACATATGAAAAGCTGGGATGGGTCAGGCCAGAGGCCAGTTTAATCTGACATTCTGTTTTTACAACACTCTGGAGCCCCTGGGAAAAGCACAAGTGGGATGTGTGATAGCACCCTCCCATTCATTTCCCCAGTGACTAGTATTCAGAGCCATACTGCCCGGGATACCGGAAGTGATAAATAATTATCAGGACATGAAGCTGCTGTTGGTGTTATCCTTCATGAATTTATCTAATCCCACTTCCAGCCATCCAAATGGGTGACAAGCACTACATTTTATATGGCCACACATTCCCTAGTTTAAATATATGCTGGTATCAATAGGCTTGCTCTTGGTTGGTAGTTTTATTTTTCCTCATATTTTGCCATGTTGGATGTCACCGGGGGGGGGTCAGGGAGCAGGGGGGAAAATTATTATTCATAAATTGATGAATAAACTATTTAACACTGTGGGCAGGGGTTTTTCCCCAATGGATCTGGAAAGGCTCTGTTTCAGGGTAGGGGTGTCATAAGGGGAAATTCTTTGGAAATGTTCTGGCAGAAGTATTGAAAAAAGGTGATGAAAATTATCAGTGGGCTGGAACAACCCTATGAAAAGAAGTTACAAGTTGAGAGTTCAGGTGTGGTGTTTTTTCTAGATTAAGAGGAAACAGGTATATCTGAATGGTGGGAGATTCTGGACAGATAAAAGGAAGTTCTTCTTTACACAGCAGCATAGTTAAGCCAGGGAATTTACTACTATAACTTCTAGAAAGCGGATGTGCACTTGGACAGTTGCAGAAGGCAATTGGATAAATTCATGAAGAATGGGGCTATCCATAGCTACTAGTTGTGATGTCTGTAGATCTAGTACAGAGGCAGTAGTCTTTCAATAGTGAACACAACCAAGAATTCATGGTGACACTGGCCTTAGTAACTCCACAAATAGGAACAATGGTGCAGCAAGCAACCTCTTAACAAAAATGGAAGGGGGATTTACCAAGTGTCTCAGGCTCCAATCCTGTACATACTTACCTGGGAGTACGTCCCCTTCAGCTCAGTGGGACTTCTTCTCAATAGTAATGTTTGGGATAGTACCTGTAAGATTTTTCTCAAAAGACAAGGGCACTTTTTTGACTCTTAGACCCTTCCAATAAAATTGAGTATCCTTTTATTTTTCATGGTATCTATAGAGCAGCTGTTCTAGAAAATTTGAGTGTTATGCATGTACATATGGTTGCATAATCTTTACAAGGGCATTTAAGGCCCTGGAGAAGGCTGATCATGAGCATGGGGTCATAGGAGAGACAGAGATGCAACTGGTAGCACTTTGTGTATTTTTTTGCTCATCAGAGGAGTTGCATCATCTTGACATAAACTGTAATGTCTCCTTAGCTATGGAAGTGAGGAGGAGCGGCATGCATGAACTTGCCCATACTGCTAGCAGTCAAATCAACAGAAGCTATTATCATATCACGTTACTACTTCAGTCAAGTTAATTTTGGATGTGTGTGTGTGAGAGAGTAAGAGAACCCTTGTTTTAAATGTATCTCACCAGCCTTAATGTAGCAGTTGTAGCAGATTTCCCAATCTGTGTGAGTGAGCAAATTTGGACACCCTTAGTTCAAATACCTCACAGGTCTGTAACTTCAAAGCAGGACTGGCTGTACAACAACAGTGCATTATAAGGCAGTCAACTCAGGCAGCAGATGCTGGGAGGTGGCAGAAAAGTATTGGAGGAGACAGATGGATGTCATCTTGCACTTCTTCAGGTACAATGGGGAAGAGGAAAGATTGAGTTGCCAGTCCAGTCTGCTTTCATAAATGTTAGCAGAAGGGTGTGTCATCCTTGTCTCAGGCCTCAAAATGTTATGAGCCAGTCCTGAAGCAAAGAGTCAAATTTTGCACATTTTCACATTTCTCCTTTGTCAGAAAAGATCCTTGCAGAATGCAGTTCTCCTTCAGAATCACTAATAGTCTTTCCATTTTAGGTTACAAGTTATCCAGAAGTTCTTGTTGTGGATGATGGATGAGTTGCATATTATGCCCCTTGCAGCAAGACATAGTGATCTAATAGAAGTTGATTTTCTCTTAAGCTCTGCAACCTTGCTTCCTGTTGAATAGCTTTTTCTCTTTTGATGATAGTCAAATGTTAACAAATTATTGAAGCTGGAAATAGAAAGAAGAAGCAGAAGGTAGTGTGTATTTTGTGGATTAAAAAAGAGGGAGAGAGATAGCAACAAGAGTGACAGCAGCCCTGCTGCAGACATGAATTAAAGACAATAAACATCAACTGAGATTGGAGGGAGGGAGAACCAAAGCTGTAACATCTTCATTTCTGAGTAGACAGTTCCAGCTTTGCTTGGACTAAGTTTTTTTGTTTTTGTTTTTGCCATTGCTGGGTGATTTGGGGGAGGGGAAAACCCTCTAATATGTTCTGTGAGGCAAAAGTGCCCTCTGCTGGGTAGTTCTGGCATGAAGGCATGCTTCCAAAATATTTCCAGTCGGTATCTGGAGTCTGATCATTTTTTTCACGCTCTATGGAAAACAGCTGGATTCTGTCCAGAATTATCACAGCAGATTTTTGCTGTTATTTGCTCAGTAAGTAGATGGATTGATACATAACCCATGAATTAGTATTGCTGTCACTAGAACTTAATAGAGAACTAATACTTCTCTCTTTTTTCATAAGTGAAGTGGTGTAGTGTTGATCACTGAGGTTTCTGGATGACCTCAGATTATTTAGGCTACTAAAATCCCCGGAAGACTCTGAAGAACCTTAAAAGGATCTACTTGCTCTGGGTAATTAATGATACATATACCCTGATAGGTTTCAACTTCGACAAGTCTGGGGAGAGGAATCCTGGGGCACAGTGCAAAGGATGGAGATGTGATTGCCATCAAATATTTGAAGAGCTGTTACATAAATAATGGAACAAATTGGTTGTCTGTTTCACCAGCCTGAAGGACCTGAACCCTGTTCTTCAATGGAAGGGGAGCAGGTGGGAGTAACCATGTCCTCTTAGGATTTGTCAATACAGAAAAGCCAAACATAGTCAGACACACACTGTGGACTTCAAGAAAGCTGATTTCAACAGGTTTAGGAAAATATTGAGTGAGATCCCGTGATCAGAAATGCTCAAAGGGAAGGGAATGCTTGATGCATGGGTGTTTCTTAAAGGAGAGATATTGAAGGCAGCCAACGTGGTGTAGTGGTTTTGAGTCCACTTCTTAGTTTTTAACTTAGTTTTTAACTTTTGGGTATTGTAGGTGTTTTATATCTGAGTTGTATTTGTATGTAAATTTTATGCATTTTATGTAAATTTTATGCATTTTGTGTATTTTTTTTGCATTTTATGCATTGTTTAATATTTTGATCTATGATTATAAATAAAGAATGATGATGAGTCCACAATGTTGTGAGTTCTATCCTACAGGGCTTCAAGGTTGACTCAGCCTTCCATCGTTCTGTAGGTCAGTAAAGTGAGTAAGCCACACACTCTCAGCCTCAGAAAACCCTGTGATAGCATCACCACAAGTCAGAAATGACTTGAAGGCACACAACAACAATTGGAGGCATAGGAGCAAACAATTCCAGTGGGGAAGATAAGTGGAAAGTGGATGTAGAAAGAATTGTTCAGATGGTGAAATGTTAACAGGACAGAGAGAAGGCCGAACTGTGTAATACCTTCTTTACCTCAATCTCCCACCAAAAGGAGAACAGTGTTCTAAATGGTGAAAATAGAACAAATAGTGCAACAAGGGGACTCCAACCCAGAATAGATAAAGAGGTAGTAAAAGAATACCTAGCTACTGTAAATGAATTCAAGTCTCCAAGGTAAGATGATCTGCAAGTAAGAGTACTACAGGAACTTACAGATGTAATCTCAGAGCTACTGTCAATAATCTTTGAGAATTACAGTCTTCCTAGTAGACTGGAGGAGGGCATTTTCAAAAAGGGCAAGAAGGAAGACTCAAGCAACTAACAACCAGGCAGTTTGATGGCAGGAAAGATTCTAGAATAGATTATTCCATTGTCCATAGTCACTTAGAAGAGAATACTGTGATTATTAAGAACCAGCATTAAGGCTTTTGACAAGGTCCCCCCTGATATTCTTGCAGGGAAACTGGTGAACTGTGGGTTAGGCGATTGTAAGATGGGAACAAAAAAACCCTTCCTGTTCTGCAGTCTCCTCTCCCGTCCCTGTCCTGGCAAAAAAGAAAAAGTTTTCATACCTACCTCATTCACACAACAGGGCAGCCCAGGAGTGAACGGAGCTCTAACAGGGCTCCTTTCACTTCCTGAATTGAAATCCCAGCTGTTCTTGCAAGAAGATGAGAGCGCGGAAAATTCAAACTGTAAAAGAAAAATAAGCTGGCAAAAAGTGACACTAAGCACCTAAACATACTTAAAACTTTACTAGTAACCCAGGGAGGGTACAAAAAAAGTCATAGAATCATAGAATTGTAGAGTTGGAAGAGACCACGAGGGCCATCCAGTCCAACCCCCTGCCACGCAGGAATCACGATCAAAGCATCACCGATAGATGGCCATTCAGCCTCTGTTTAAAGACCTCCAAGGAAGGAGACCCCACCACACTCCGAGGGAGTGTGTTCCACTGCCGAACAGCTCTTACTGTCAAAAAGTTCCTCCTAATGTTGAGGTGGAATCTCTGTTCCTGGAGCTTGCACCCATTGCTCCGTGTTCCAGTCTCTGGAGCAGCAGAAAACAAGCCTGCTCCATTCTCAATGTGACACCCCTTCAAATACTTAAACAGGACTATCATATCGCCTCTTAACTGTCTTTTTTCCAGGCTAAACATACCCAGCTCCCTAAGTCTCTCCTCATAAGGCATGGTTTCCAGACCTTTCACCATTTTAGTCACCCTCCTCTGGACATGCTCCAATTTGTCAATATCCTTTTTGAATTGTGGTGCCCAGAACTGGACACAGTATTTTAGGTGAGGTCTGACCAAGGCAGAATAGAGCGGCATTTCAAGAAAACGTATTACAATTCAAACTGAGGACACGGACAAAAAGACTTATTCCCACGTGGAAGCTAAAACTTGGGAGACAACTCATGAGAATCAGTTCCACAGACATGGCATTACCACAAAAAATGCCCTCTCCTGGTTAACAACAACTTTACCCCATACCTGGTTATAAGAAGATCTTAAGATGGTGCCTTTGACAACATAACTCTGTATCAGTTGAATAGATTCAACGGTTGAACACTGGAAACCTCCCACCTTAGAGATGTAAAAATTCCAGAAATTTTGAAACTATGGGAAATTTTTTTTCCAGAAAAAAATCAAAGTTTTAAGGAAAATTGGAAAAAATGCAACATTAGCATTTTTTACAGATTGAAAGTCACTCTGTTACTTTAGGAACATGAACTACGACTATGTACAATTTGATTTGGCATAAAATAATCACAAGTGGTATATTAAAAACACTGTATATTCAAACAATTATTGCAAATGGAAATTACATTTATTTATTTATTTTAATTTTAATTTGTAACAAATGGAGCAACAATCTCCTGAACTTTACAGAACCTCTTTGGTTTTGCTAGGTTAAGAGGAGCAGGCAAAATTAAAAAACAAAACAAAAACCAGAAAAACCATCAACATTAGTAACAAAGAAAATTATTTATATTTCCTCTCCACAATATCAAATAGACATAAAGCACCCATTCCCATAAAAAGAATGGGGGGGGAGTGTGTGGAAGGGAGGAGGGAGGGAATAAGATTCAATGAATAGGCATGACATTTAACCAGACTCATTTTCTGAGCTGTAGTTATCAGTCTCAGTTTCAGATTTTTTTCATCATGCTAAAATAAAACATTCCATAATCGATTTTCTTCCTTCAATTTTTTTATTTTTTTTTTATTTTTTTTTTATTTTTTTTGGTGGGGGGGAAAGGCTTCAGGAAAAAACGGGAAAAAACTGGTTGTTTTCTAAATTTTTCCAGTTTTTTCCTGGGCCTTCACATATCTACCCCACCACCATGCCATAACATCTTTATGAGCCTGACCTCCCGATTGCCCTCATTCAGAAGTATCACTTGATTTACAGGAGGATACAATTCTTGGTAGGACAACCTGAGAAGCTTAAAGAGGGAGCAGCAGAGTGCGCCTACCCATTTTTGCTTCTGCTCAAACCTGCCACAAGCAAAGTAAAAGTGTGTCACTTACTTGGATGTCCCAAAGTGTTCTGGCATGGCCCTCCCATTGACAATGGGATTGCGCCAGTGAAGCGGTCACCTTTTCCCTCACTGTCAGTTCTGTCACAGAAACAGAAGGGAGATCCATTGATGGCTTAGCCCGTCAATAAAAAGCAGTGCTGGGGTAACGAGCATAACGAGAGGGGAATGACATCATGTGAAAGGAAACCCTTTAGTGATCTCCTAGCGTCGTGATAACACTATATTTAGAGCATCTGATAATCTCCTTAGACAGTGCTACTATTAGGTGGATTTGTAATTAGTTCACCAGTCAAACCCAGAGGGCTCATTGCTGGAGTATTCCCATATTCTCTACACCCCTCAACCCTTGCTGTTAGAGCAATTGGGGTTTTAGGTAGAACAGGACTTCCTGCATGTTAAACCCTTCTGGTTTCCCCCCTCATTTGAAGCCTCAACATTTACTCTTCCTATCCTTGAGAATGTATGGTCAGAAATACCTTTTTTAACCAAGCAACTAGACCATGCCACCCTTGGACCATTGGTCTTTGTAGGCTCTCTCCCTCTCTCTCATACTGATTCTTCACTACTCTGATCCTCTCCTGTTCTTCAGCCCTGCTTGGCTTCTCATCAAAAGATGTCGGAGTTAAGATGAAGTGATTACCTTTTTGTGATGCACCAATAACACACTCGCATTAACTCAACAAGATTTCTTTATTGAGCAAGGCAATGCATTCTGGTAACATGCAAAGCCAGAAGTAAAGCTACCACAACCACAGACAATAGATAAACCCTTCCAGTGTGAGAAAGTATGCAGGGGGAGAGATGCCCCCAGGTGGTGCGGCCTTGAAATCTCAAGAGGAGAAACGTTCTCAGGCTAAAGGCGGGCTGGCTGTATTCCAGGGACTGAGAGGCCCAAGCAGGGAAATCAGTCCAGAAACCAAACTCATGTCAGGGCCTTCCATGGATTCTGCTCTAATACCCAGAATCCAGATGAGGGCATGACACTTTTACCCAATCTTTTTGTTAGCTAGTTAGGGTGTAGGCTCTCTGTGCATAGGTAAATGTGAAGCCATTAGTAAACCTTTTCTAAATTTGTAAACTGAAACTGTCTGCCTTGCTTGTTTTTGAGTCAGTTTCAGTTCTCAGGGAAGCATCCTCAGATTGGGGCACCCTTTGTCCGCTAATCTGCTTAAAAGAAGGCTGATTCCTAACAGTTTGGGCTTCCATAGAGTTTCCCAACAAGGGCTAACACCCTGGGAAACTCTAATTCCCAACACTAATCATGGAGAGAAGTAACAAGCAGGGTGTTTCAAGGTTCTGTTCTGGGGCTGGTGTTATTTAACATCTTTATAAATGATTTTGATGATGGAATAGGAGACATGCTTATCAGATTTGCAGATGAGACCAAATGGTGGGGGGGGGGGTAATGAATACTCCAGATGACAGGATCAGAATTCAAAATTACCTTGACAGATTGCAGAACTGAGTCAAAACTAACAAAATGAATTCCAACATGGAGAAATGAAAGGTACTACTTCATGTTGTTGTTGTGTGCCTTCACATCATTTGCAACTTATGGCAACCCTAAGGCAAACGTGTCACAGGGTTTTCTTGGTAAAATTTGTTCAGAGGGGATTTGCCTTTACGTCCCTCTGAGGCTGAGAGAGTGTGACTTACCCAAGGTCATTAGTGGATTCCCGTGTCAGTATGGGGATTCCAACCCTGGTCTCCAGAGTCCAACACTCAAATCACTACACCATGTTGGGTCTCCTGAACAGAGCTTTTTGACCACAGTTATGGAACCTCTGAAATAGAGCAGACATACTGGTATATCATTGTGCACATTTTCCAGTTTGCCCTCACTTCCAAACCACCTTATTGCACTTGGAGTGCCCTCACTATAATTCTGAAATGCTGATGTAGACCAATATATAATCAAGAATCTAATCTTTAACAGACTGAATTACTTTTCAGGTTTGCTGCTGTTCAGGGATTAGTAAACCTTTGGATTTGCAAAGTGCTGCTCTTTGGAGTGTAAAGCCCTTTTTCCTTGAGACCTGCATCCCCATGATTAGTGAAGTACTTAAGCACCTCTTTAGATGCAGGATTCTCCTTGTCAAGACTACTTAACAGGCAGTTAAAACAAGTCACTTAAACTCTGCTGCTGCTGCTGTTTATTGAAAGGTAGCTGCCTCTCCAGAAAGCAAAATTGTTAATAAGCTGAACCAGACCTGTTTCTTCTTTACTTAATTCTTATGCAAATAACTTATTTTAAAATCAGCTTCTGCTATACAATCAGAAGGGATTCCCCCTCCCCCATTTTTTCTGAAGGAGATTTTCCTGCTGTTAGAATAACCTCATTTCAAATGCAGCGTTCAGACCTCATGTGGCTTCTCTCCTTTCTTGGAAGGCTGCCTTCTGCTTCCCTCCCACCACTCTGACATGCTGCTCCTTGAAATAGTATCAGGAGGTCTTGCTGCCAAGTGGACACCCACTTGTGGTTTAATATGAGGTTAAATACAGGTGATGGTACTTGTGAATGCTGGTTGCCATTCCTGCCAGGATGGGATTGTTATGATGTCATTGCTAGGGATTTTTTAAAAGTGCTCAAGGGCCAAAACAAAACCAGACAGGAACTTTCTGATAACAAAAACTAAAGGGAAGGCCTTGAACAAAGGAATTTTAAAAATTCAGTCAGATGTTACAAACCTTTCGAACAGTGGTACTCATAGTGGTAGTTCCTGGACTGGTGCCAGTCCTTGAGCCATTGACTGCCACTCCTGGCAAGTTTCCAGGAAAGAAACAAACAATTGAACCCAGTGGGCATAAATGTAGTGCTGGTCCCTGGCACATTGGGGAAAAAAAAATAAGAGCTGGTCCTCCACATCAGATAGCCTGAGAAGCTTTAAATGACCCTTGCTGGAATCCTGATGGTGACATACAGTACATGACATACATGCATGTAAGTTGAGGTTAAGTACATGTATGTGTTCTTTTTTGGTAGTGCACAAGGAGCTGTTCACAAACTGTCTAAAACCTTCCCCACTCCCTTAGCCATAAATCCTTGGGGGGCTGCTGCTGTGGCTGTTCACTGGCTGGCTGGGAAAGGGGTGACTCATGTGACCAAGAAGTGGAAAGAAACTCACCCTCCTGACTAGAGAGCACCCTCACTTTTCTTCCCTTAACAGCTGAGACAGGCAGCTTCTTGGTCACCAGTCACCCCTTCTCCACCCCATCAACAAATATCCACACCCAGCTTGACAGCAGCTGGGATGTTGAGTTGTGGAGCTGCCCATGTGATTCATTACACTCTGCACACATAATGCAGTATCTTACCTTCTGTTTTACCTCCCGCTATGGACTACTGTTGGTTGTGGGACATGTCACAAGGTCCGTGAAGGTATCAGGCTAAAGGCAAATTCATATAAGAGGAGGCAACCTTTTTGCTTATTTTGCACCAGCTGAAGTTTCCGGACATTTTTCAGGGGCTGACCCATGCAGAGCATGTTGTTTTAACCTAAAGCAAGTCTTAGGATATGAAGGCATGTGTTCACCACTAAACAAGCAAGTCTGAACCTCAGTGGAACACAGACACGCACACATGCGCGCACACACAAACAAACAGGATTACTTTCTGGCAAAGAAGAATCTTTGAAACTGCATGAATGCCAACAGGAGTGAATACATTAGATTGAAATCATGTACACATTTCCCAAGGAAAAGGTTTAAGGAATGGTCAGTCTCATATGTCTTTGAAATTAGAATATTTTTTTAAAAATCTACTGTTCTCTCATATTCTGTTGAACTAGAAAAAATGGCCATTAATAGTGGGAGTCTAAGTATTTGTTCATTTCAGCTATCTGTTAATGCAAGGAAGGAGGTAGGTAAAGAAGACCAAAAGACAAACACAGTTTAACCTTCTGTGTCATTTATTGTCTTCCACCAAATACTACTTAAAAGCTGTGAACATAACTATCAAAGAGAACATCCCACTTCCTAAAATTCTAGTTTATGCAAGTCAAACTCTGGATGAGTCTTTTCTTTTCTTTCTTTCTTTCTTTCTTTCTTTCTTTCTTTCTTTCCTTTAATAATCCTTAAATTGAAATAATAATAATACTCTTGGTATTGGATCAAATTATGTATGCTGTTCTAAAATAGACCCAATAAAAATATTTACATCAGTTCACAGTTTAGCATCTGCTTCATCCTTTACCTTTTCATCAGTTTCTGAGTTTTTCAAGCAGCTTATGAATTTGTAGCAAAATAGTTTGGGAAATGGATTTCATGTAGCATAAATGAATAATTCATTTTCTGTGGCCATATAGAGAAATCAGCCCACCTTGCATTTCAAATAGTGCAAATTAAAATTAAATATGAGACTGTGGTTGGCAGCAGGTAGCATATACACCTCTGTGTCTGCTCTTGGGGAGGAGTTTTCTTTTTCTTCTTTATGCAATAGAAAGAAATTTATGTTCAGGGAGTATGTATATACAGTAGTTGAAGTATTAAGTGGACACATATGAAAATCTGACTGGCTTCAAATGTATACCCAAGAATAAGCCCAGCTGAATAAGTCCAAATAATAGGACTTACTTCTGAGTAGAGATTATATCAAGAGTGGGAATCATAGGGCCCTCTAGAGGTTGTTTGACTAGAATGTCCAGCAGCCCTATCCAGCACAGCCAAATGGTGAGGAATTCTGGACGTTGCAATCCATCAGCATTTGGAAGGCTGCATTAATAGGATGACCTCAGGGAAGCAGAGATAGGAAAGTGAAAAAGTGTCACTATGTTACTTTAAGAAGCTGGAGGGACTCCCCAGGGTAGAGCTTGCTGATGCACCCAAGGAACTCTGGAGGGATAAGAAAGCCTGTGTCAGTCAGGGGGTCCCAGTAGAGCCAGCAGTGCCAGAGAAGAAAGAAAGCAAGTCAGCTCAGCAGGGTAATCTGCAACAGCTGGGAAAGAGTGTGGCTGCAGCAGGCTACCTTGGAAGAGTTCACCAGGAGGATGAGGTAAAAGGGACGGACAAGCTTGGCTTTACAAGTAAACTGGCCCAGCTGGGTGAGCATAGGCCTAGCAACTCTTCCTGGGACCACTGGGCCAGAAGCTGCTTCAGGACAGCTAGCAGAGGAGTCCCAGGACTCATCCCTGTGCCCAACAGTTCTAGAAATAACAGGCTTGCTCAGTTATTGAGGAGAGCTGTATTTAAGAGGCTTGGAATTTTAGAGCCCAAAAGGTAGGTTTACTGCAGGCGTTCTTTGCCTTAGATGTAGAAAGGGCAGAGAATTGCAAAAGGCTGTGATTTAACAATGCCTTTGGAGAGACCCTGTTTGGAGAGAACCCAAGACCCACCTGGCAACACCCCCTTTCCCAAAGAGAATGGGAGTCCATAAATCTACCACATGTACCCTGGGGATATGCTAGCAGCATGGAGACTGCCAAACTTGGTGCAATTGGGCAAAGAATGAGGGTGGCTCAGAACAACAGCTTGTTTATCTGCTTAAAAGCAAGCCATCTCTTTTATGGATTTCTAATTCACAAACACCTCATTTCTTATTTCAACTTAATAACTTTGGACTAAACTGAAGAAAAACTGCCAGAAGTCAGAAATGACTTGAAGGCATACAACCACAATGTTGTGAGCACTAGGTGCACACCAAGACTAACTCCTGAGATGGCAGACTCAGTGAAGAAGAATTTGTTGTAAAGGAGAAGAGAGAAGAATATGAGCTTGTGTTTTTTGGGCCAGCATTGATTCCTTGGCTGTGCTCTTTGGAGGCTTATTATGTGAGTTTTTCATTGTGTTTGGGCTGTGTGCTCTGCCTGAACACATGGTGTAAGTGTTGGGGCTTCTGCTGCATCACTGATTTGGTTGGGGCAGAACTACCAGCTGGTAGCTCCTTTTAGTTGCTGCCTCAGTCTCTGGAGCTCAACAAACAGGAAGAGGAAAACAGGCATGTTTGTGGGCATTTTGGGGGGAAATTTGAGGGGAAAGCCTGGATAGCTATGCTGCCATGTATATAGGATGACAAACATGGATAGTGATGGAGTTGTTGCAGTGACCTTGAAACATCTGTGCCATGTTTGCTTTCTTGCCAAAGAATCTGCCATGCTACACCTTCAGCAAGTGCAATCTGTTTTCTCTGTTGGAAGAGAAGGTGCAGCAGCTTGAGGCTCATGTATGTACACTTCAATTTACCAGGGAGGTGAAGCTTTATTGGAAAAAGAGGAGCAGACTCTCCTAGAGGTGTAAGAAATGAGGGATGCCTCTTGGGAGGGTGACAGTTCCCCCAAACAGGAAGCTGATACTTGGACAAATGTGACACACAGAAGCAGAACTGTCAAGAACCATGCTTCAAGCTTGAAATTATACAATTGATTCCAAGCTCTCCCTTAATTGGCGATTATGAGGCACAGGAGCAGGAAAAAGAATCTCACACCTCTGAAGTCAGGGAG
Organism: Gambelia wislizenii; assembly: GCA_030847615.1. Lineage (NCBI taxonomy): Eukaryota > Metazoa > Chordata > Lepidosauria > Squamata > Crotaphytidae > Gambelia > Gambelia wislizenii. The sequence continues at coordinate 10,193,407 of JAUMIR010000013.1, read as the reverse complement.
GCAACCTCGGAGTGTTCTATGGGTGGAAAGAACTACTGTAGCCAATTGAGGAGGGGAGAACCAGGTAAATATGCAAAGAAGTGTGTACACTGCTAATTAAACTCTATGTCTATAGTCAATACACAATTCTCACACAGAGGTAAGTGTATAATATATATCTGTATATAATGAAAATTAAATCCTGTTTATATAGTTGCCAACATTCTATATGTTACACAAAAATACAAAGGAAAAATGCAATAATACAATCTGGTTAATCAACTCTGTATGATATACAATATCAAACAATATATGCATTTAAATCGATACACAAACGACTTTCCTCTGGAGATTCTCTACATTGTTTCGTGGTCACTTCTTCAGTGTGTATTATTATTATTATTATTATTATTAATAATACCCCACCCCTCTGCTAAAAACAATCGGGGCGGCTAAATGTATCTAAATACATTAATTTAAATACTAAATAAAAACTAAATAGATTAAACAAATTAAATAAATAAAAACTAAATACATTAAATGTATCAAAAATATGTTGTTACAATTGAACCATGTATTATATCAAATAAAACCATTTTTATTTTAATTGTTTGTTGAGGAAAGAAATGCTGAGCTCACCTCATGAAAGTAACTATTTTCATAAATCTTATGTGAATGTGTTTTCAACAATTTCTATAAAGAATTTTTTTTAATCTCAAGTATATGTATTATTGTTAATTCTAATTGTTATATAAACTGTAGGTGCAACCAATGGGCTCACCTTTATGATTTAACTGTATTTAGGAAGGAGCTATCTGTTGCTTCTTCAAATAGGTTCTGCAAAGTAAATGAATAGTACTTTTATATAGTACTGGTACTATTACTATATATATTTTAAATTCATAGTCCTATATATATCTTAAATTACAACTAATGATAAATGTAAATCATTTTAAACCATACAAACTCACCTCTATGTCTACCTGAATATATTTCCTGAATATATTTCACCAAAATGTAATCCCTATGGAGTGTGTTCTTTCTGTCTAAAAAAGACAATGAGAATATTTAGTAATACTAATAGTAGGAAAATTAGTGTAAAGCACAAGAACAAGGCTTACCTACAACTGTCTTGGGTAATTTCCAACAATGCAGACATAAACAGAACACTCACAGATGTTATATAGTATGTTAAATGTAACTGAGTTCATTTAATGTTAATTCATTTAAAAGAGAAGTGTAAGAAAAACTCTTTATATCCTGTAATATCTTCATTTTTACGCTGGGTTTCTTTTCAAGCCAAATAAACTTCAAGATGTCTCTCTGCCATTCTGTAAAAATCTTTCCATTGTGAATTATAGGGATAATTTGAAAAAGAAATAGCATTTTGGGTAAAATGTTCATTTTAATTGCAGCAATTCTTCCTAATAGAGACAACTTTAAATTTTGCCAATTTCTTAAAATTTTGTAATTTTGGTCCATATTTTCTTATAATTATTTTTGAATAACTCTGTATTTTTATTCATAATGTTAATTCCCAAATAACGTGCTTTTTTAACTACTTTGTATTTAGATATTTGAGTCAGCTCTTTTTCTTCCTCCTGTGTCAGATTTTTGTTATTATTACTGTTTTTTTCTGTGTTGACCTTGAGTCCTGTTAATAACTCCAATTCTTTAAAGATTTTTGTTATAATTTTTATCTCTTCCAATGGATCACCCAATGAAATCAGTAAGTCGTCTGCATATAATTTTAATTTATAGTTGTAATTACCAACTTTAACACCTTTTATTTTGTTTTCTTCTCTTATTCTTTTACTCAGTACTTCCATGACTAATAAAAAATAGGAGTGGGGAGAGAGGATATGAATATCTTTTGTCCTTTCTCCATTTCATAGAATCATAGAATCATAGAATTGCAGAGTTGGAAGAGACCACGAGAGCCATCCAGTCCAAACCCCTGCCATGCAGGAAATCACGATCAAAGCATCCCCGACAGATGGCCATCCAGCCAGCCTTGCGGTTTGGTTATTATAGATGGCTTGTATCCAATTTGTGAATTCTTTCCACGCTTTTACTCTGTCTAAAGCTTTCTCTATATCAAGAACAATTAGGGCCAATTTTTTCTCATTATGGAAATCATAATATTCCATCAGATTAAGGATGTAACGTATATTATCTTTTAAGTATTTTCCGGGCAGGAAACCTCTTTGTTCTTCCTGTGTCCAATCTACAAGTATTTTTGTCAGTCTGTGTGCCAAGATAGAAACAAATAGTTTATAGTCTACGTTCAACAATGAAATGGGACGATAATTTTTTCGTTCTTGGGGATCTCGGTTATCTTTGTGGATTAGTATGATGTTGGTTTCTTTCCATGATTTGGGGAAGGATCCATTTTTTTCCAATGTTTTCTTAAAAGGCTGAATTAAATGTTCTTCCATGATTTGATAATATTTCAGAGTAAAGCCATCAGGGCTGGGGGCCTTCCCCACCTTAAGTCTTTTTATTGCATCTATGATTTTATTAGTGGTTATCGGTTGATTTATACTGCGTCTCTGTTCATCCATAAATTCAGGTAAGGATTCTTTACCTAAGAAAGTTTCTATGGTTCCCTTTTAGGTTCCTTGTTTCTTATATAAAGAGGAGAAATAGTTCCTAAATATTGACTTGATCTTGTCTTGATCTGTGTGTATTAGGTCTCCTTCTTTAACCTTAGCAATATGATTTCTGTCTTTCATTTTTCTTAATCTGATTGCCAGCCACCTTCCCAGTTTGTTTGAATTCGCAAAATGTAGTTGTTTAGTGTATTGCAGTTTTTTCCTCAATTCTTCTGCTGTTAACATAGAGAGTTGTTACTGTACAACTTTTATCCCTGTTAATAATTTTTTTAAGCAGGTCTTCTTGTAATTCTTTCTCTTTTTTGTGTATGTTTTCTTTAAGTTTAGACATACTTTCCATTTTCTTCTTTTTTATTTCCACACCTTGCTGTATGAAGAAGCCTCTCATTACTGCCTTTGATGCCTCCCATATAGAAAAGATACCTGTTTGATCATTCAGGTTTTCCTCAAAATGCCATTTGAGTGTCTGCTTTGCTTTTTTGACAACTTCTTCACATTGTAGTAGATTGTCACTTAGTCTCCAGTTAAATTTTGCTTTTCTTTCCTTTAATTCTAATGTAACCGGGTTGTGATCTGACCAGATCCTAGGAGGAATTTCCAATTTTTGAATTGTGTTACATGTGTTATTGGTTAACATATAGAAATCAATTCTTGAAAAAGGTTTGTCTTTCAGAGTAGAAAGTATAATCCTTAGTGTCATTGTACAATGTATCTCCACACCTCGGTTAACATAAGGGTTTTTTTTCATGGTTTCATATGATTTTGGTAACTTCCCTTGTGTCAATTTTATATTTTTGACTGACTTCCTGTCAAGCGTAGGCAAAGTCACACCATTCCAGTCCCCAAAGAGGACTGTTCTGTTGTAATTGCAGGTCAATATTTTCATCATCAATTCTTCGTAATACTTGTTTTTTTTTTCTAATGGGGCATAAAGACCAATTAATAATGTTTTCTTATTTTGTATAATTACCTCCAATCCTATGTAATGGACGTTTGGATCTTTGAAAAGTTCTTTAGCTGTAGTTTATGATTTATGTAGATCACCACCCCCTTTCTCCCCCTTTCATTTGCTTAGATGAACTCTTTACCCAATTTTCTATTTTTTCAGTAAATTCACACCATTTCGTCTAATATGTTTCTTGAAGGCAGACTATGTCATTTTTTTTCTCTAACGAATGAAAGATTTTTTCTTTTTTCAGGCGAATTGAGTCCCTTTACGTTCCACATAATAAATTTTGAAGTCATGTTGGTTTATTATTACTCTATTTATATATCTGCTTCCTCCTCTCAATTTCTTCTTCCTCTTGATTTTCCTCCTGACCTTCCACGTTATCTTCTTTGACTTCTTGGTCTTCTAATTGTGGCTGTTTGCCCTCATCATCAATCCTACTCATTTGTTCCTGGTTGTCTTGCGTATCTTTATATTTGGCTTTCAAGTCTTATATTTCTCTAAAAATTCTTCCTTTTTTAATTGTGTCAATTCTGAATAACTTTTGTTTGAATTTAAAGGAAACTCCCTCCAATTTCTCCAATCTGTATGAAATCCCCATTTGTTGTAACTGAATTGTTAACGTGTTGTAATTCTTTTTTTCAAAAGTTGCATTGGAATATCTTCATATATCATCACATCCAAACCTTCTACTTGAAATTTCTGTTCATAGTTTTGTTGTAATATTAGATCTCTTGTTTTTTTCTGTACAAAGTAGACCACAATGTCCCTAGGTAGGTTTCGTTGTTTAGCGACTTTTGAGGAAATTCTATAAATTTTGTCCACTTCCCACTCAAATTGTGATTTAGTTTTCCCAACAAATTTGGCTAATTTAGTAATTAAAATTTTATATAGATCTTCATTTGCTTGCTCTTTTATACCTCTTATCTTTATACAATTCTCCCTCCATTTTAGTTCCTGGAGGGCGCGTTCATCCAATTCCTGTTCTTGAGTATCTTCTAATGAACGTGTTTTTGTTTCTAATTGTTCCACTTTGTTTTCTAACACATTCAACTTTTCTTTTAGTTGTTTTGAGTCCATTGTAATCTTTTCGATTCTTTTATCCCCTTTAATTCCTTCTTTATGCCTTGTTTAAATTTGGATTTCATCTCTCTTATTTCAGTCCTTAATAATTTTAATTCCTCCAAAATGGGGGATAGATTCGGGTCAGAGGAACTTCTCATTGTTTGTATAGTTGTTTGTGTCATTCTCTTTGCTGCCATTGTTACATATTTGTCTATCCTTTCTTCCTCTCTTCACCTTACTTTTCTAATTTCTTCTCTCGTCACCCTTCTTGCTCCTCTTGTCTTTCCCCCCCTTATCTTTTCTTCTTCCTTCTTTCACCCTCCTTTTAACTTAGTCTTTTTACCTTGTGTTACCTTGTTTCTTCTTTCTACCCTTCTTTCTTCTTGTTTCTGGATTTTGACTCACCAGCCCCAGCTAAGATGTCCACTGTTCAGGGATACTGAGAACAATATCAGCAACATCTAGAGGGCTACGGGTTCCTTATCTCTGCTCTAAGAAATTGCTCCCATATGTCTCTTCTGTGTAAGAACTAAGAAAACCACACCAATTATGCTATCCACACCTGTCAATCCAGGTTTTTCTCTTCCTGGACATAATTACAACCCTCAACACCAAAAGGCAAGCAGTTTAGGTGGAATCTCCCATTGGTCTGTGTTCTAGTCTCTGGAGCAGCAGAAAATAAGCTTGTTCCATCTTCTATGTGACTTCCCTTCAGATTTTTAAAGATAGCTATCATGTCACCTCCAAGTTCTGTCTTTCCCAAGCTAAGCTGAGCTGTTCTTCATAAAACTTAAGTTTCCAGAACTTTGACCATCTTGGTCACCCTTCTCTGGACATGTTCCAACTTGTTCATATCCTTCTTGAATTGTGGTGCCCAGAAATGGACTCAGGATTCCGGGTGAGATCAGACCAAAGCAGAATAGAGTAGTACTACTGCTTCCTTTGATTTGGACACTATGCTCCTGTTCACTCTTTACTCTTTCTGTGTCTGTGTGGTTTACTTCATGGAGTTGTGGTGAGTATACAGGGGCAGGGACATGTTCCTTGCTGTAAACTCATCATAGGAGAGGAAAGATGTGTATGCAAAAAATAATAATGGAACACTGAACTTTGGGTGGGAGTGTGATCCCAAAAGGAGCTTCTTTCTGACTCTCATTTCTGCCTCTGAATTACTATTTGGGGTGTCCAAGGATGAGGACATGGCAATTTAAAGACAAATATAATTAGAAAAGTATGGATTTATTTTTATTTATTTATTTTTGCAAATAACAGGGGGAAGAACTTTTTAAAATATGAAAACATGAACCCTGCTCATTAGGCAAGAATTTATCTTTCACTCAGCCATATTCCCGTATTCCCATCACTTAGGAATAGGATATGTGTGTAGAAAAATGCATTTCCACAAAGAGGCAGTAGGCATGATAGCAACCAGAGACAGAAGACTGGCTTTCACGGTGACAGAGAACCACAGAAGAAGCTTGAAAATGGAGATGAGCTATGCCTATGTTGTCCTGGGCCTAATTAAAAATACTCAAGCAATCAGTTCAGACCTATGAGAAAAGCTTATTTATCTGGCAGCCTACTGGGTGGAAAGGGGAGGAGAGAAAGGTGTACCTGTGATGGCTGACCCAAGAGTTTCTGCTGCCTGAAGTCCAGGGTTGGCCCTTTTTTCAATCCCAAACCCAAGGGATTCCTCTTCATTTTGCCACCACTCACTGACTATAATTTCCTTTTGCCACGTCTAGGCAGTGAGATCTAGACAGGCTGTATTAAAGAAACAATGATAACCCCTTTTATCTAATCCAGAAAAGGTTTTGATAGCTGACCAAGAAGACACGTGTGGCAAGCTTATAGAGAGAAAAGTAAATAGATTTTAATTTTAGTTCCAAGGCTCAAAGTTAACAGGAAGGAAAAGCATTTCCCCCCAGGCTTCAGCTTAGGATTTACAGTTATACATTCAAACCAGAGCACTTAACAAATAAATCATAATCTAACGCAAGCTAACTAGACCTTCCCTAACCTATTACATATAAGGTAACTTACAGTCTCTGGAGATGGAATTCAGAGTCCTTTTGGATCCTTTTAAGGCCTTTGAGTAAGATTGGCTCCCCCCAACCTCTTGTTATCACAGTTTGGTATCTTACTGTTTTTCCATGGCTTTGTTCCATTGTCTGGGCCCTCTGCCATGGGCTCAGGCCATGGGCCCCTCTAGGCCATGTGGATCAGAGTCCATCTCAGCTAGCTAAATCTAGCTAGGCCATGTGCTCAACTCAGTGTAGCTCAGAACAAAGGGAAGATCAGAACTTTTAAAAGTCCTTTGTGTAGATTCTCATTGGCTCTGCCTTTGCCAATCAGAGAGAGTTATCTTAATCAAGTGATGTGACGTCATGTTTATTCAATGAGGTTCTCCCACCCTCTTCCCATTTCCAAATAAGGAGTGGAAGTTTCCAATGTTGTTCCTGTGAGTTTGTGGTGGGATTCCATGATGACTGGCAGGTCATCATGACACGCCCCCCCCAAATCTCAGACAGTCTGGAATGCTGAAAGTAGGACCAAACCAGCTGGGATTTCCACTTGTTAGCTGAAGTAAAAGGAACAAGGTTAACATGTAAGCACAACAACAATACAGTGAAATCATAGGCATAGACAGTACATACCAGCACCCCTCCCTACCCTCCCACCAGTCCTTTGCATGAGAGAGAGTCAAAAACCACATCGGAGGTGCCTGGAACATGCTGAAGATCAAGGTCAAAGTCAAGGTCATGCAAGAATAGCTCCTTGAATCACGTGGAGCCAACGTAGAGCGGCATGGTCAATCTGTAGAGTGAAGCATTGATCCCAGACGTACGGTCTCAGCTTGTCCAGTGTGTAGACAATGGCATAGCAGGTCTTCCCCAGGATGGACCAAGTCATCTCCTGCACATCCAACTCCTGGGCTAGGAACAGGACGAGATGCAAGACACCATCTGGACAGTCTTGCATCCACACTGCACCAACTTCCCTGTCAGAAGTATCTGAAGCCGTGGTGAACGGCTTGTTGAAGTCGTGCCAACCGGATAGGCTTAGAGGTGAGAGCACGTCTGAAGCGGTCAAAAGCTTCCTGACAATCCACTGTATCAGGTCAGGTATCTTGGATCCAGGCAAATCTGTAAGCGGAGCCACTGCTTGGCGGTACTGAGGACCGAAACTCTGGTAGTCTTTCGCCAGGCCAAGGAAGAACTACATGGACTTCCTGGTGCGCAGAGTAGGCCAAGTCTGGCTAGCTTCCACTTTCACTCACAATGGAGGGATGGTCTCTTGAGCCACCCCATAGTCAAGGTAAGTCACTCTGTCCAGCAGCCACTGGCACTGCCTTGCCTTGACAGTTGTACTGGCATCTTGGATCCGATGAAAGATTGTCTCTAGGTGATATGAGTGATCACCCCAGTCATCAGGGGAGATATCGATGACAACCAAGGAGGCATTTGCTCCGGACCCCTCAGCCCGCATCAGAGAGGGCTCCAGTCCCTCAAATGGTGTGGGCGGTATGCGAAGGTCGAAAGGAAGAACAGAGAAGTTGAATGGGTCCATCTGGGTCCCCAAGTCTTGAAGAGGTCTTCTGCATGCAACATGGGGTAATAGCCAGGGTCCACCGCCTCCTCCAAGACCTGCAGCCCCGCAGGCGACACACATCTGGGCTGCTCTGCAGATGGCCCGCTGCCATCAGCAGCCATCACGTGTTGAGGATGAGCGATGAGACCTGGAGCAGATGAGAACAATGAAGCAGCCATGGCTGCCAGCTGGGTAAACTGCTGCGGACATCTCAGGTTGAGGTCAGAAGGGGGTGCCACTTCCACCAGGCCACCACCTTCTGGGCGGGTATCACCAGCACTGCCTAGGCATCCTTCTGTTTCTGCTTCTGGGAGTGGAAGGTTCATGAAATACTGGGGTCTCTGGAAGATCATCTGCTGGGAGGTCATCTAGTACACCTTTTGGCTGGTTTCAAGTACTGGAAACAGGGCAAGACATGGCACAGTCCCAAGCTGCTCAGAGACTGTGTCCACACCTTCCCATGACATCTACAGCTCAGCGATGGGGTCAGCTGGGGTACTGCTACTGGATCTCCTGGTCTGAAGGAACATTCCCCGGCACTCTGGTTGAACCAAGGGTTCTGTTGCTGTTGAGCTAGTGGGAGGTTCTCATTTGCAGCCACCCAAGTTGCCCTGGGCATCTCCTGCCACTCAAAAGACAAATCTCCCTCCTACTGGTGCTGTACTAACTGTAATGGCCATGCAACCTCATGGCCATGCCCCAACTCAGAAGGCAAAAAGGATAAACTGGGATGTGGGACAGCCTTGTATGCAGACAAGAAGTGCAGTAGCACCAAGTCCCAGTCAGTAGAGAGTGAAGTCCCAAAGTTCAGGGTCGGTATGTTAGGTAACATGTGAGCACAGGTTTTGGCTGAGCCACTCCCTAGTGGTGTAACTTCAGGCCAGAGGGTGGAAAAGTCCACAAAAGTCATAAGAACATGATGTTCCCTTGCACCCTTGCGAGAAGGAGTCCCAAAACAGCCACAGCCACTCTATGGAATGGGACCTCAATGCTAGGAAGTGGTTGGAGGGGGACTTGAGTCAGATCCCTGTGCTTCCCCACCATAAAGGAACTCGCACAGGATCAGACAGACTCAGTGACAACAGTGCCCACCCCCTCCCAGGAACAAGACCTCCCTATCCAGTTCATGGCATGACCCATCCTAGCCTGACCACTAGGGAGGTCATGGGCTAAGCTCAAGACCTTGTCTCGGTGTGGTGTGGGGACTGACAGCCATCCTTGGGGCTGCCAGTCATCCTTCTGGCCATCAGGCCAAGGTTGACTGTAGAGCAAGCCGCTGGCGATCCCAAATCTGACCTGTTGGGATCCTGAAGAAAGCTGGTCTTCACCTTTCCCCGTCTGCCGTGGAACAGAGAGAGACTGCTCATCATTCCACTCCATCTGGATCGCAGGGATGCTTGCTGCAGACAGTTGAGTTGTCAGAGGTGATGAGGTATCAAGGGCATCAGGAACAGGGTCATCAGCTGGTGCCACAGTGGCCTGCATGGCCACGTCCTCAGCTATGGTGCCACCTGAAGGAACGGCCTCCTCCTCAGAATCCGCAGCGATGGCTGCAGACCTTGGTTGGAAATCTGCATTGATTGATGCTGCTGAGACTCACAGAATTGTTTCACCTGATACGCCAAATCTTCACCTAAGATAGCAGGGTAATCAAGGTCAGTGTAGACTGCAAAAGTCCACTGGCCCTTCCATCCTCTGAATTCCACTGGTACCAGGGCCGTAGGAAGCTTGATGGATGGGGCGTAGAAAGGCTGAAGAGGCATCACCATGTAGTCATCCACGAACTGAGGATGGGATGGTGAAGCTGGTTCCCCCTTCACTTTAGCTGCTGCTGGTTGCTGTGTACATTGTGACCTGACATGGCCAGGTTCACCACAGGAGAAACTTGGTGGGGTAGGATGCACCTTCTGCTGCACTCTAGAAGTTTGAGGTGACGCCCTCGAGATAGCAGATGACCGCTGCCACTGTTGCTGCTTGCAAACAGAGGGAGAGTCATCTCCCTGTGAGGAACTGGGTCACAGCCATGGCTTTGGTAGAGAAATCTCTTCCTTGCTTCTTCCCGGAGAGTTCGGTCTCTGGCCTCAGCGTGTGACAATGCAATGAAGGTATTGAGAGTGGAACCGCCGCTCCCTCGCTGATGGATGGTAGGCACTTGCCGGCAGCAAAGGCCTGCCTTTTCTTTCACATGGAGATGGGCTGACATCAGGTCAGGATCATGTAGAGTCGTGCTTGCTCCAGCACGGGGGTTTGTGTGTGTGTGTGCCGTAAGCGCCAACCCCTCAGCTCACTGGCTGCAAGAAAGCCTGTATGTTTCCCCTCCCCTCACGAGCTGAAAGCAAGCAGAGAGGTTTGTGTGTGTGTGTGCCATCTGTTGCCTTGTTCAATGGATTTTTACATCGCCAGCCTCTCAGCTCCAAGAAAGCCTGTCCGTTTTCCCTCCCCTCACCGGCTGAAAGCAAGCACGGAGGTTTGTGTTTGTCTGTGCCATCACCAGCTGAAAGCAAGCATGGAGGTTTATGTGTGAGTGCGAGCCTTCAAGCTGCCTATCGATTTATTGCAACCCCACAAATTTCATCTGGTTTTCTTAGGTGGCTTTGCAAGTTCCTTCCTCTGAAATATAGCCTACAGCTCCTGGTATTCAAGAGTGATTCTTGTGGGTTCTTAAAAACAAACAAGTTTTATTTGGCATTAACCTCTGTGGATTAATGGAGCTGGAGACCCTAAGACAAGCCCATCAGGGGATTTTTTTAAAGGAATTGTGCAGAGGGGGGTGTTGTCTTCACCTTCCTTCTCTGACCAATGCAGAAGCTTGAGCAAACATTTGTGGCAGCCAATAGCTTCACTCATGGTGGGAAACTCCACAGGAAATACATCACCAAGGTTGTGAAAATATGAGTAATCGCATCCTTGACTGACAGCTAATATATATATATATATATATATATATATCCTGTAAACTTTTCCTTTGTAAACAAAAACAAAAACACGGGATGCTATGTCTTGGGATCTTGCTTTTCTCACGAAAAAGGTTGTTGTGTAAACAACAATCCTGGGATATTGTTGATCCAGGGACAAATCATGTAAACAATAAGAGACGAACTCAGGATGAAGATATCTCACTTCTCCCCAGGATAAAAACTGTTGTGTAAGTGAGCCCCCTATGAAATTCATTAGGTCGCCATAAAGTTGACAGGTGACTTGAAGGCAGAGACACAGACACACAGGGCCTTTTTTACAACAGGAAAAAAATGTGGCAAAATTGTCCCACACACTACCTCAAAGGCATTTGGGGCATTTGCTGGGGAAGGGGGGAAATCAAAACCATTTTTGACCTTGAGTGTCCTGGGGCTACAAAAAGCAGCCTGGGAGTGCAGGTTCCCCACCCCTGCATTAGAGAGTTCTTGCGCCTCTTGTGCCAGGCCTGGAATGCAGGCAAAAGACTCTGCCTCAGTCAACAGCCAGGGAGATTTCATCCATTTAAAAAGTGGACCCATCTCCCATTAAGACATTGGTAATCCACCTGAATATTTGAGAATACATTGACACAAAAGTGCCTCACAAGGCATACTTCACATGGATATAGAATTAGAAATGCAACATTACCAAATGACATTATAAAGTAAAGCTGAAGAAAGTAAGAAGGGATGAAACCTTGTGAGGAGTGCTGTCAGGGTGTTAAAGTCCTTTACCCACAGTAATAGATTCCTGAAACATTTTTTTAAAGAAATCCATCAATCCAAACTTGTTTTAGCACTGTATTTTTTACTCCATTTTCAGGATTTTTCTTTATGAGAACTTAGTTCACTTGCAATTGCATTGCATCAGTTTTTGTAGTCATAATTCTTTTGCACCCTTTTTCAAATTTGCAGTGAATCATGGGGTTTACAGTTGGACGAGCAGAGTGTTTGTTTCCATGACGATTGATTCTAAAAGAAATACAAGACAAGTTAGCCACTGGAAAGAAATAGAAGATATGACAGCCTCATGAGGTGATGAAATTCTCATGAGATACTGTAATTTGAGTTTGGTTCAAATGTAACTTTATATGCTTGGAATTATAAGGAAAAAGTTGATTTGCTCAGTGAATGTTTATGGAATTTGGTATGAAGAGTGTTCAGCTGTAAAATGTGATACTTGAGCTGGGTAATCTTTCCTAAAATTCAAGATACGTTTTTGTGATTAAAACCCATGAAGACATCCTATTATTTTTATAAACACATTAACTCTTGTAATTTAAACAGATTAGTTTGCATTTCGCATGCCAAGTGCATGCATCATGATTTATTAAGGGAAACAGTTTTCCGCATCTGGTTCTGTTTCTCGATTCATTAAATTTTGTTTGGGAAAAAAAGTTGTAGGAAAATCCTGTAATACTTGTCAGTTAGAAATACTGTTTTTCTGTTGCTTGTCTCTGAGATGTTTCTCCTCGTTTTTTCCTCCCTGTGCTGAATAATAATAATAATAATAATAATAATAAAATTTATTTATACCCCGCCCCTCTGTTAAAACAATCGAATACCTATAAAAACTAGAAGTCCTTGGCTTCCAATATGTCTCCTAACCTTCTCAGTACAGGGTGGCATCCTGTTATGCAGTTACAATGTGATAAACTGGGCTTAAAACCTTGTGACTGTTAGGTAGTCACATTTACAATCATGGTACCACGGCTTGCTGGCATCATCCTTCAGTGTTTCACTTTGCCAGCACCACAGAACTCTGTCGCTTGCTATGGTTGCTAGGATTTTAAGGTGGGCTTTGGGTGTTTGAGCAAGAGACAGAATGTAGCTATGACATTGTAGCTACATGCCCAATGCAGGATCTCGGCCATAGTTTGCGGCACCATTGGGGGCAATCCAATTTTGACTTGAGCAGCAATACTGGGGAAGCGGGTATTTAAATGACTCCTATACTGTTGTGTATTTTTTCCCAACTTACCAATTTTCTTTGCCATTTTGCTGCTGCCTCAATCAAAATAGAAGCACATCACATCTACTTTAAAATAAAATAAGCAATTAATTGGAAGATCCAGCTCCATAGTTTCTGTGTCTTATCTGTTTGGGCTCTCAGCTGTGATGTCTTCAAGACTGCTTAAGGTCACGCTTTGCTCTTTTTGTTTTATTCTTTCTTTTTACACGTGCATCTTGTGGCCCCAGTTTTGAATGGTATGGATCCATGATGTCTGGGAGAGCTGCTTTCCCCAAAACTAGAAAATGGTTTATCCCAAACCAGATCAGGATGTGTGTCTGTCTAGACAAGCAACCTGAACCTTCTTTATTGGAGATACCAGGGGTCAAACTTGAGACTTTCTGCATGCAAAGCTGGTGCTCTCCTATTGAACTATGATTTTTCTGCTTCCAGGTTGTAATTAAAGGAGTATTTAAAGGGACTCTTCAGCTTTGTCTTGTCTCCAAGGATTGCCTGACCACCAGCAATCTTTCCTGGATCCCTTGGTCTTTGTTTTACTTGTTTATGTATGACACCATATGGTGCATTTAATGTGGACTCGGGGCAGGGAGCAGGGAAGGGAACAACCCTTTGGGATTTGTCAAGAAATAATGGCTTTGACAGAGGAAATATGTCTGAGTGGTTTGTTCCTAGAACAGAGTGGGGGTCTCAAAGGGCACCTGGGTATCTACTTGAAAGATGGCTGGCAGTTACCTTTGAGAATGACAGTGGTAGCAGAAGAAGGTGTCAGCTGCATGTTTGAGGACTGGGAGGATAAATAATTTCACAGTCTGAAGTGGAAACAGTGTTCATAGCATCTCAGTATGCAACACTTGTGGCGTGGTAGTTTTTAAATTCTAAAAATACCTTGTTAGGAGGCTTTATCAACTGCTGTTCTCCTGATTGTTTGGTTTAGATAAGTGCTGCAGTGTGATAAATCCTTGATAATATTATGCTGATTACAGCAGTGGACTGAAAAGTGTTCTTACTTCCTGAGAGCTGACTGGTTTTGTTGAGGACTAGATCTCTCTTTTTCTCCTGGTGAATAATTTTCACTCTCTTCATGTAAGTTTATGTTGTCCATTTTGAAATATTTCTTATGAACCCTTTCAAAAAACCCCATTCCCTTGCTTGTGTGTGTGTGTGTTGATTATAATGCATTTTGTAGAGCAGATGGAATTTTTTCTGCTGAAATTGATACTGATGGTGGAATTTATCAGGGAGATCCTTCCTTCCTTCTGTTATTTACATGACTTGTATCTACAATGATGTCTATAAGCAAGGGTGGGAATCACACTGCCTATAAGGTGCAACCAAGCTCCAGGATAATTTTTGCAGTTCGTAGGCCCTTTCCCCATGGAAAAACAGTTGATCAGAAAAAAAGAATTGTCACTCCTGGAGGCTCCAGGAAGGACTATTGATCTTTAAAACTAGGCTCCTTCTCCTACATTGTGTTTTGCCTCCAACACGTCCCCCCCCCACACACACAAGGTTACAAAACCAGAAATGGCGTTCTGGCCACTTCTTCTTAGGGGGTGGGGGTGCTGCAGACCATGGTGGGTGCTGAGGGCTAAAAATTTACCCCTGGTCCACCCATCCCTGAGCTTCCTCACTCTTGCTGTCAGTGTCTAGGAAAAGTAGTAACTAAGTAGCTGTATCAGGGCTTGAACAGCTGTTTTTTAAAAGCACATAATTCTTGTCATACTTTCTAGTGTTTTGTGTTGTTTTAAAGTACTGTAATTCATTGTCATTTTTTGTTATAGTGTTGAGAAAGTGACACATTACTGTTACCTGTGATTTTTCCCCCAATTCTAGTAGTATGGTGTCATCTGTAGATCTTAAATTGTTGATGTTCTTTCCTCCAATTTTCATGTCTCCTTCCTCTGAGTCTAATCCTGCTTTACCTCTGGTATGTTCAGCGTACAAGTTAAACAAATAGAGTGATAAAATGCAGCCTTCCCTGACCCCCTTGCCATTGGGAAACCA
The DNA here is from genome assembly GCA_030847615.1 of Gambelia wislizenii. Taxonomy (NCBI): domain Eukaryota; kingdom Metazoa; phylum Chordata; class Lepidosauria; order Squamata; family Crotaphytidae; genus Gambelia; species Gambelia wislizenii. The sequence continues at coordinate 10,178,278 of JAUMIR010000013.1, read as the reverse complement.
CTAAATTTCTCTGTATTCTGTCCTGATTGTAGCCTCTTGTCCTGAATACAGATTATGCATCAGGACAATCAAATGTTGTAGTTCACCCATTTCTTTAAGAGCGATCCATAGTTTTTCATGATCTACACAAGCAAAGGTTTTGCTATAACCTGTAAAGCACAGACTGATTTTCTTCATAAATTGTTTCATGTGCTGCACTAGCCAATCTATGTTTCCAATATGATCCCTAGTGACTCTTCCTTTCCTGAACCCAGCTTGGACATCTGGCATTTCTCACTCCATATATGGTAAAAGTCTTAGATGTAGAATTTTGCACACACTTTGCATGCATGGAAAATTAATGCAATGGTCCTATGGTCCTTTGGTCCTTTCTTGCAGATTGGAATGTATATTGAACATTTCCAGTAAGTAGGCTATTCTTTTGTTTCCATATTTGGTGATAGAATCTACTCTAGTTCTAACTAAAATCTATCTCTGTAGCTTGAAGCAACTCTATTGGTATGCCATCTGTTCCTGGTAATTTCTTTCTCCCAAGTGCTCTGAGTGCAGATTCCACTGTACTTTCCAAAATGGTAGATTCATCTTCAAATGGTTCTTCCCTGAATGAATCTGTCATCCTTGTCAAGGAAAATGGACATTGCAGTGTTATTATGTCCATGGGCCTTGATGAATTTTCAAGCTAGGCAAAATGTGGTCTGACTTGGCCTGTGTTTTTCCCCAGGCCTGATTATGACTTTGTTAAGGGTCAAGCAGAATGAGATTGTTCATTCAGCCTGGGAAATTTTCCAGACTGTTTGCCTTATCTCTTTTCTCTCACGGTCAGGTCTGTGAACGCTAACGATGTTATGGGTAGCTCTAATCAGTATAGCTGTGTGAAGCAAAACTGGGGTTTTTTTGCATTGCAGTCTTCAGTCAGTGAAGAGACACAGACAGTGCAATGATTTCTTCTTAGCTCTGTAGCATGGCTGAAGTAGCCAGAATGTTATATTTTGTTTTGTAGAGTTTATGATATTCAAATAAAAAGCCTGAAAGGGATATTTTTCGTCTGTCTCCATGTTTTCATGCATCTACACACCAGGTATGCAGGGAGGGCATAAAGTCCTCCTGTTTTCACTGTTTCTGTTATTTGTTCCCTCTGGACAGAATGCTCAGAGGGGCTGCATACCCTGACAATCCTTTCATATCTTTTATATTGTTCTTCAGTGTATTGTTTCCATCATGCTTTATTTGTACTTTAGCTTATAATGTGCTCCCCTGCTGGTCATAGAGCATTCCCATTCTTGTTTTAGAATTTCCTTTGATTTCTTTTTTGTTTATTAATTTAATTTAATTTAATTTTTTGAAGAAAAGACAGAATCTCATGTACAATAAAGTAATAACAGCATCAATTCCAATATCATCTCTTTTCCTAGACATTTTACCTAAATTGGTGTCAAACCATAATCCAATACAATTGATAATAAAAACCAAAAGTAAGACTCAAGTAAGAGTTCACATGGCATTTAGGCAATAGTTTATTATGTGATGAGGAAATATTAAATAGACCAAAATATGAGATACTATTTTGAGAAAATATGAATAAGGGAACTGATGTAAACATTGTCTAGGAAGCAAGTGAAGTAGTAATCAGGAACTATACATACAGGAAAAAGTGATTAGGAGAAATAAAAGGGAAGAAAGGAATCAGAAGTTACATGTAGAAATAAAGGAAGAAGAATTAAAGAAAATTTTATCAAAACAAATCAGACAAAAATTGAATTTGGAAGTAAAAGTAATACAAAAAAAATTATTCAAGGAAACAGTGAGTAGGGACCTATGAAGCAAGTCTCCAGATTCTAACAAGGTCAATGACATGGCAGATGGAAAGTAGACAGCCAGACCTAATCCTCCACTTTAAGAGGGTGTCCAGGCTATCTCTTACCATCTACAAACTGCTTGTACTCCTCTTTGACCAAGTCCAAATGCTCAGTTAGAAGAGACTGTGTAGCTTGTAACTCCTAAAGGGATTGTTCTGCTGCAGGCACCAAAGACTTGGAGGACATAGGTAGGAACATGTACGGTTGGAAACTGAAGTTAGCAAGAAAGGGGGTCTGATGAGTTGAGGTGTGCAGGGAGTTGTAGGCAAATTCTGCCAGTGGCAACAGCTTATCCCAATTGTCTTACTGGTAATTGGTATAGCAGCAGAGCTACTTTTCCAACATGATGTTGGTACACTCAGTCTGGCTGCCAGATTGCAGATGGTAGGCCAAGAAGAGGTGACGCTTTGTATCCAGCCCTTGAAGCAGATCCACCAGAACTGGGCTGTAAATTGGGGTTCCCAATCAGATATGATCCCCATGGATAGGCAAAAGATGTGCTGCACAAACAAGTGAGCTGTTCCCATAGCAGAGGGCACACCAGAACAGGGAATAAAGTGTGCCATTTTGGTGAACAAATCCACCACTACAAGAATGGTGGTGTGACCAGTGTATAGAGGTCCATTGAGGTTGCACTCCAGGGCCCTGAAGGGGTAGGCAATGATTGCAGTAGTACTGTGGGCCTTCCTGGCTGATCTTTGACATCATGGCAGGTGTGGCAGGTCTTCACATAGTGCCCCACTTCTGCCCAGACTCGAGGCCACCAAAATTTCCTACTCAGATGGTGCAGAGTCTTGTACAACCCAAAGTGCCCTGCAGGCCTACTGCCATGGCACAAGCAGAGGACCTCTCTCCAAAAGGATCCTGGGACCATGAAGAGACAGCTGTGGTGGTACAAAAGCCCATCTGGGAAGGAATAACGTGATGGTCCCTTCTCTTGTGAATGTGTCTACACAAACATATCATGGCATTGCTGCTCCCTGATCTGATCCAACAGTGTGGGGGAACACGTGTGACTGCAAAGTGTTCTAAGAGGAGAATGATTGAGTAGGTCTCCTCTCCCTTCAAAGAGGTGTATTCCAGTTTCCTGGATAAGGCATCAGCTTGCCAATTCTGAGAGTGGGGAACATAGGTGAGCTTGACATTGTATCTTGCAAAGAATAAAGACCAACACATTTGTCTCTGATTTAACTTCTGGGCCATCTGGAGGTATTTGAGGTTGGGATGATCCATGGGGACTTCAATCAGGTGTGTGACCCCCTCTAATAGATGTCTCTATACCTCAAACACAACCTTGATTGCCAGTTCTTTTTCACAACTGGTGTAATTCTGTTCAGTTGGTGTCAGCTTTCTTGAGTAGTAGGCACAGGGAAGAGTACCCAAATTCAGGGGTTGGAGAAGCAGTGCCCCAGTGGAAACATCACAGGCATCAGTTTCTATGACAAAGGGGGTCCAGGGGTCTGGATGTTGCAAAATTGGTTCAGATGTAAACAGTTCCTTTAATTTCTGGAAGGGCTGTTGAGTGGATAAAACCCAGTAGAATGTTTTTTTTTCCCCTTAGAAGGTCAGTTAAGGACTCCACAAACTTTGCGAAGTCCAGGATGAAGCATCAGTAATAATTTGCAAAGCCCAGAAATGGCTGGACATCCTTTTGGTTTTTAAGAGGATGCCAGGAGAATACTGCTTCTGTTTTGGAAGGCTCCATCTCTTCTCCCTTTCGGGAGATCTGGTGACGAAGGAAGTCCACAACAGGGAGGTCAAATGCTCATTCTCTATGTTGGCATAGAGCTGATGCTCCTGCAGTCATTGGAGAATGGCTCATACATGGGCATCATGAGCTGTCTGGTTCAGCAAATATATCAAAAAGTCATCCAAATAAATGATGATGAACCAATAAAAGTAGTTTCTGAAAATATTGTTCATAGATTATTGGAAGATGGCAGGGGCATTGCATAGCCCAAAGGGAATTCATAACAGGTTTGGAATGCCGTCTTCCATTCATCACCAGTTCAGATCCAGACTAGATTATAGACTCCCCTGAGGTCTAGTTTACTTTTAGACCTTAGCATTACATAGCCGCTCCAACAGTTCTGGGATCAATGGCATGGGTCATCAGTTTCATATGGTGATTCAATTGAGGGCTCTGTAATCGTTACACAGGCAAAGTTCCCCACATTTTTCTTCATGGAAGAAGTTCCACACACCAGCAAGTTCTGGCTCTGATAGGGAATACATGTGACCCAGGAACTAGTCAATGGCATAGTCATATGGTCAGTGTGGGAGAGCCAGTCAGCCTCCCTTTTATCAAAGACATCTGTAAGGTCCTGTTATTTGTGACAGGAGATTCTGCTGACTCTGAGTCTTGAGCAGCCTGCACCCGTTCTAGCCAGCAATACTCCTGGCAAAATTCAGATGCAAAGAGTACCTCCCACCTGCACCAAGAGATATGGGGATCATGCTGGGTGAGCCACAGCATCCCCAGGACCAAGGGGAAAGGAGGTACCCATGGTCTTGACAGGCCAAGGGCCCTGCAAATGTTGCATGGGGGGTGGGCAATCTCAACAATCATAAAGCTATTGGATGGACCCAAGTCTATCGCAGCTCCCACCTGTGAGACCTATCCCTTGGTATCTCATAAGGTACTATCCACCAGCAGTGGGTGTTGGGAGGGTTTGTTTGTTATCTGGGACTTTGCCATCCCAGGCCAAGGAGCCCATTTAGGGCTAAGATGATCCATTTCCCGGCAGTGTGTGGCATCCTCTTTTTGCAGGACAGTTCTTCGTGAAATGGCCAGAAGTGCCACAGTACAAAGTCTTGCTTGCCTTCAATGCTCTTTCTTCTCCAATGGAAGTGGGTTCTACTGTTGTGTTTGGCATTGATGGTGCTGGTCCTAGTGACGAGGAGGCAGGGACCCCGGAGGGAGGCGTATTGCTGGGCATTGGTGCTTGATAAGCCTTGTAGCAGGTTTGCACAGTCTCCCAGTGATCTGCAAGCATTGTTCAACCAAATTCTGTAGGGGAGCAGGGAGGTCAATCCAGGCCAGCTCATCCAAGGTGTCATCAGTCAAATCTTCTTTATAGTGATACTGCAATGCTGCCTTGTTCCGGGCCAAGTCCTGGCCAGTGGCTGGAAGACAGTAGTATAAGTAGCAACAGACCCCCTCCTTTGGCAGAGGTGATGGATGCATCAGTTGCCTGTTTCAGCCTGCACAAGGTCCTTCCATACCCCTCTCATTGCCTTCAGAAAAACAGGAAGTTTGGTTAGGAGAGAGCTTGACTGGAAGAGAAATGGGGTGGCCCATTTTGCAGCTAGACCAGTAAGCAGACTGATTATGAATGCCACCTTTACCTGGTCAGTGGGAAAGTCTTAGGGATGGCGCTGCTTTGGGACGGAGCTGCAGATATAGCTGATAATGAGCCCAAAAGGCCTGGACATCAAATTTCTCTGGTGGGGACATGGGGCACTTTTGTGGGGAGGCTGCAGTGGAGGCAGTGTCTGCTGCTGGTTAAGCTGTGCTGACAGCTGTGGTGAGCTGATTTACTTGCTCAGCCAGAGCCTGGTTCTGTTAAAGCAGTACCTCTATTCTGCCAGTGTGGTTGCTTGCAATGTGTCCTATGCATGATCAGCAAGTGACCCAGGTGTCAGCAAGAGCTGTTGGGTAGTTAATCTAGTCCAGGTCAGTCACAGGTTATCCAGCAAGATGAAAGGAGAAACAAGAGGGAAGTTGTCAGTTGGTCCAGAAGTTGTTGTAGCAAGTCAGTAATCCAAATAAACAAGGTCAGCAGGGAGTAAAAGACAGAGTCATCAGTCACAGCCAGTCCAAAATCAAAAGCACACAAACACCAAGAGTAGAACAGTTGTAAGCAACAAAGACACCAGGGAGCTGCTGGGAGATTTAGGCAGCTGTCCCAGGACACCAGATGCTCAATGAGTCATTGTTTCCTATTTAACAGACTCTGGGATCTGCATAGCCTCTCCTTGTCTCTTTGGTGGTCTACAGAGGATGGAGGTGAGTCCTCCCTGTCTGCCACTTCCTGCTGGGGAGTGGGCCTCCCAATTGCCTCATCACCCAGCTCTTCAGACAGAGAGGACACTGTTATCTAGAGCCATACATTCTTGGCAATCTGACTCCTCTGTGTCTGAGTCTTCCAATTCCAGAGGGTGAACTATGACAATATGTTCCATTTCTTATTTTACTAGGTCTACCTTCCCCTGATTCATGCTTCTCACATCCCATGTTCCTATAATACATATTGTGCAGCTTCAGCTTTCCTTTCACCTCTGAGCATGTCAACAATTGAATGTCCTTTCAGCTTGAGTCCTGTTGTATCATTAGCCACAGCGCTACTCATAGCTGTGATTGGTGATCATCACCTGTACAAGAAAAAAGGAGCAAAATCCGATTGCTCAAACTATTGAGGCATAACACTGCTCTCTATTGCTGGAAAAATCCTTGCAAGGATACTTCTGAACAGATTAGTTCCTGCTATTGCAGAAGAACTTCTTCCTGAAAGCCAATGTGGCTTCAGAGCCAATAGGAGTACTACAGATATGGTATTTGCCCTTAGACAACTGCAAGAAAAATGTAGGGAGCAGAACAAGGGTCTCTATGTAACATTTGTCGACCTCACCAAAGCCTTTGACACTGTGAGTAGAAAAGGTCTGTGGCAGATCCTGGAAAGACTAGGATGTCCCCCCAAATTCCTTAAAATGATTATCTTGCTACACGAGGGCCACCGTGGTCAAGTCAGATATGGCAATGCTCTTTCAGAGCCCTTTCTAATAACTAATGGAGTGAAGCAAGGTTGTGTTCTTGCTCCAACTTTATTTACAATCTTCTTCAGCATGTTGCTCCAAAGGGCTGCGGAAGAGCTCAAAGAAGAAGATGGCATCTATGTAAGTTACCGTACTGATGGTAGCTTGTTTAACTTAAGCCGTCCGAGGGCTCACACTAAGACTCTAAACTATCTAGTCCGTGAGCTGCTCTTTGCTGATGCTGCTGCCCTTGTTGCCCACACAGAAGCAGCTCTGCAGCATCTAACATCCTGCTTGGCAACAGCTGCAGAGCTGTTTGGGCTGGAAGTCAACCTGAAGAAAATGGAAGTTCTTTACCAGCCTGCACCACAGGACGAACACCACCACCACCACATTGCCGTCGGCAAATCTGTGCTCAGGTCCGTTCAGCAGTTCACCTACCTGGGAAGCATCATCACCTCAGATGCCAAGATTGACAAAGAGATCGATCACAGATTAGCAAAGGCACATAGCACATTTGGAAGACTTCACAAAAGAGTCTGGAGTAATAAAACACCTGAGGCAAAGCAGAAAAATCAGTGTGTATAGAGCCATTGTACTGTCTATTCTCCTTTATGGATCTGAAACATGGGTCACCTATCGCCACCACTTACAACTCCTCGAACACTTCCACCAGCGCTGTTTACGCACAATCCTAAATATACACTGGACTGACTATGTGACGAATGTTGCTGTCCCTGTGCAAGCAGGGATCACCAGCATTGAGGCCATGATATTGAGAACACAGCTGTGATGGGCAGGGCACGTTTCTAGGATGGAGGACCATCGCCTCCCAAAAATAGTACTCTACGGTGAACTCGCCATGGGTCAGCGTAAGAGGAGTACTCCAAAAAAGCGATACAAGGACTCCCTGAAACAACATCTCAGGCTCAGCCAAATTGATTACCAACAATGGTCCGCCCTGGCCTCATATCGGGAGGCATGGAGACACACTATCCACAATGCTGCAGCCTTATTTGAGAACTCACGCCGAACAAGTCTTGAAGAGAAACGACAACACAGAAAGAATCACAGCCCAGAAACATCACCCAAGGAGACCCTCTGCTGTGCTTTCTGCAACTGGACTTGTTTATCTCGGATTGGCCTTTTTAGTCATCAGTGCGCTTGCAGAAAGTGTGGGATGAGTCCTTCCTAAATCTTCGTTTGCAAAGAAAAGCCAGAGAGAGAGAGAGAGACTCATAGCTGTCCTCTGCTGTATCCCAGTAGCTTGAGTGCCATTCAACCTGGGACTCTTATCTTCTGGCACTATCTCTTATTTCATTTTGGATTGTTTCTTCATAGGGTTTTTGTGGTGAAATATATTCAAAAGGGGTGTGCCGTGCCTTCTTCTGTACAATCCTGGCAAGAGTTAGTTATGGTGCCATTGCTGTTGTCTCTGAGAGATCCTCCACCAGGGTCAACCCTCCCCCTGCTGCTGCCCAGTAATTCTTTGGCACATTTAGTCTTGCTGCTCAACAAAAACCTGTCTGATACGGGAGACCTCACCAGCAGCACTGCTATTGTCAGCCTCATGCAATGCCACCACTGTAGAAAGGTAGTGCCATTGGTGGGTACACTTTCATTGCCACCAGTAAATATCTAAAATTGTTACAGGTCACTCTGTTACTTTCGATCTCTCTTTTCGAGCTCTGAGCTTGACATTACGACAATGGTTATTATGATAATAGCAATACCTTTATTGTTCTCAGGTTTGGAGGGGGTTATTTGCATCTAAAGTAGGTCAGTTGGACAATCCATCAGTCAGAAAGTCTCTAAGTCTTATGTCCATATAGGTTCTAAGTCAGAACTCCCCCCTCCATATCCACAGTACTGATACCCATGGATTCACTTATCTGCATCAGAAAAAAATATGGTCTTTAGGCATTTTCTAGATCCCTCAGCATGAATCTTCTCTCTAGGAATCTCTAGGTCTTCCAGAGCAACTCTGCTTTGCTTGGGCTAGAAGTCGTTCATTTTAATAGGGTTCACTAGTATCTACAGTTTCCAGTATCCATAGTAAATCCAGAAACGTAACCCTCATGGATATGGGGATTGTACTGTATGAGATTCTTACAAGGAGGGTCTGCCAGTATTGCAGTTTGATTAGGGCTCTTCCTTCAGCCTTGCTCACTGTGTAGAGGCAACAGCATGAGGAAACTGTTGTTCAAAGCTTTGAGACAATCTGCAGATCCTTGCAGCCTCAGAATACAGTTGAATACAAAGATCCTTACACACACTAACTAGATTTTTGGGACGTATTGGTTGTGAGAGTGGGAGCAAAGGAACAGTGTTGGATGTTGAAGTGAATTTAAGTAACATTGTTCTTGAAGTGCTGTAGTGTTTTTTCTTAATAGTTTTTCTGTTTCCTTTAGAAATACAGATGATTTTTTTTGCAGATTTCCACTCAACATGGGTAATTTTGTTTCAAAAGGCAAGTAAAATGTCATTTTAAATATTTACTTCCAATCACTAGTGGTACAGAAAATATCAAGACAAAAAGGGATCTTGTAGCCCTCTGTCTCCCTCTCTGGCTTTTCTTCGCAAACGAAGATTCAGGAAGGACTCATCCCGCGTTTTCTGCAAGCGCACTGATGACTAAAAAGGCCGATCCAAGATAAACAAGTCCAGTTGCAGAAAGCACAGCAGAGGGTCTCCTTGGGTGATGTTTCTGGGTTGTGATTCTTTCTGCGTTGCCGTTTCTCTTCAAGACTTGTTCGGCGTGAGTTCTCAAATAAGGCTGCAGCATTGTGGATAGTGTGTCTCCATGCCTCCTGATGTGAGGCCAGGGCGGACCACTGTTGGTGATCAATTTGGCCAAGCCTGAGATGTTGTTTCAGGGAGTCCTTCTATCGCTTTTTTGGAGCGCCCCTCTTACGCTGACCCGTGGCAAGTTCACCGTAGAGTACTATTTTGGGGAGGCGATGATCCTCCATCCTAGACACATGCCCTGCCCAGTGCAGCTGTGTTCTCAATATCATGGCCTCAATGCTGGTGATCCCTGCTTGCACAGGGACAGCAACATTCGTCACATAGTCAGTCCAGTGTATATTTAGGATTGTGCGTAAACAGCGCTGGTGGAAGTGTTCGAGTAGTTGTAAGTGGTGGCAATAGGTGACCCATGTTTCAGATCCATAAAGGAGAATAGACAGTACAATGGCTCTATACACACTGATTTTTGTGCTTCGCCTCAGGTGTTTATTACTCCAGACTCTTTTGTGAAGTCTTCCAAATGTTCGTTATTCCAAATATAGCACTAAATAAATAGAGCTGACCTGATTGAGAAGAAGAGACCGGGCGGCTGAGTAAATTAGGAGAATAGGGAAGGAGTAATGAAAGGAACAGCTCATTGGGGAGGAGGAAAGACATCGGCAGCTGCATCTGTAATCAACAACAGGAGTGAAGAGGGAAGAGTGAAGAGTAGGAGCAGAGTGGAGTGGAACGGAGTGTGAACTGAGGAGAAGCAAAGAGTAGGAGCGGAGTAGCACAAAGTGGAGCCAGGAGAGGTGGAAAAAGAGTGAAGAGTGGAGTGGAAGGCAAGAAGTGGAGAGAAAGTGGAGAGAGGGAGAGGAGAGGAGAGGAGAGGCGAGGAGTAAGCCCAATATATGGAACAATTGAACAATGGAGCAGGTGCTAAAGATATAGCAAGAGGAAGACGAAAGACCGAGTGAAGGAAAAGACGGGACACGAAAAAAAAGATTCCATCTAAATAAGCTCTGGCATGGTTTATTAGGAGTTGGAAAGTGGAAAGGGCAACTAAGGAAAAAGCCTGGCATACTGAAGAGACTGGAAGGGTAGGAGATAAGCTGTCAAAGCTGAAGGGGGGATTGGTAAGCAAAATTTTGATGATTAAGTTTGAGATATAAAATATTACATTAGTCTGTTAAGAAAGCTGTATGCTAGCTAAGGGGAAACTGTTATGATATTGAGAGATGTAAGATATAAGGTATAAGATTTGGGAAGATTGATAAATACTTATATATATTGTTATTAGTCTACATAAATCTATATTGATTCATAGAATCATAGAATTACAGAGTTGGAAGAGACCACGAGGGCCATCCAGTCCAACCCCCCATTGAATAGTCAATGAATTTATATATTCATTGAATTTATATATGAATATATAAATCCAACGAATTTATATATTCATTGAATATAAAAATGAATATATAAATATATATAAATATGGTGAATTAATAGTGCATTAATAAGAGAATAAAAGCGAATTAATAGTGCAGTAACGTGGTGAAATTTTGAATTTTGAATTATAATATTGAATTTGAATTTTTGAATGTTTGAAATTGATTGAATATTGGAGAAACTTGAATTCCTGAGAAATTTTTGGTAATCAACGCTGGGAACTTGGTGAAATTGGTGAATTTTAATTTGGAAGCTAAAATTGGAAAGTTAATACAAGACAAGAATAAATTTTAAAATATTAAGAATTGGAAAAAAAATCTTTCTCCCTCTCAAACTCAAATAAGCTTGAAAACGTTACAAAATATTATAAGTTGTTGTTGATGGATGTAATCAAGTGGTGAAATTTTGGAATACTGGAATATTGTAATATTTTGAATTCTGGTGAATTGATATATTGAAGTACCTGATTTGGAGTAGTAATATGGGTATTGGACTAAAAATTGATGCATTTTTGAGAAGAAATAGAACATAATACAACTAGTTGAGGGTTCAAATCCTTGAAATATCATTTCTAAAGTTAAGTATCCTCAAAGGAGGGGAAAAAACAAGTTTAAATTCAAATTTAAAATTTGAATTTAAATTTAATAGACAAGGGAATATAGAAAAATTCAGAGAAACAGTACTTAGTGAGGAAATAAATAAATAGAGCGAAAATGCCAGTCAAGAGGAATATGCAAATTCAGACATCAGCAACTAGAAGGCAATCGACTGAATCCTTGGATGTACAACAACTGCTACTACAAGAATTTAGGAAATTTAGGGAGGAGATGACCTTGGGGATGAAAGAAATGAGGAAAGACATTAAAAGAGAATTGGATGATTTTGGGAAGAAGTTAAATAAAATAACAGAAGAGGTGAAGCAACTGAGTGAGAAAGTAGAAAATTTAGATACGATAACTAAACATTTGTAAAAAACAACAGAACATCTAGGGAAAGAACAAGAGCAAGGGGAGGTAAGAGAATTAGATATACAAATGAGATTGAGAGAGAAATGTTTAAAACTGAGGGGGTTGATGGAAGTGGAGGAGGAAGATTTATATGAGAGGCTAACTCCGTGCTTGGCAGAATATGTGGAAATGCCTCTAGAGAGGATGGAGATGCAAATTTAAGATCTTTAGGATAAATTCAAAGATAGCCATACAAAAGAAACTCCCAAGGGATATCATAATATACTTCACAAGAGGGGAAATTAGAGATCAAATTTTAGAAAAGAATTACCACAGAAAATTACTTGTTGAAGATAATGAAGTAGAAGTTTATAAAGATATCCCGGTTCAACTGTTAAACAAAAGGAAAGACTACCAATTTATTACATCAAAGCTACAGAAAAAGGGGATACAATACCGATGGGAAAGTGTAGAAGGAATTTCCTTTTCTTACCAGCAGAGGAGATATAGATTGAACACAATAAAAAAAGCAAAAGAATTTGATGTTTGCCTCTACCCACAATTTAGGGTATGATCCTTTGTTGATGGCTTCTTAAAGTTCTTTTAAACAGTAACAATATTTGATCTTCCATCAGCTTGTAAAATTTTGTGGTGAACCCATCTGGACCAGGTGCTTTCTGAATTTTTAAGTTTTTAATTACTTCCGTGATCTCTGCAACAGATATTTGTTGATTTAATATTTCTCTTTGATGGTCTGTACATTCTACTTTCAAAAGTGATCTTTCAAAAAAGTTTGTAAGAAAAAGAAAAGGAAAGGAACTACAGGAATAAAGACAAGAGTAAAGAAGGATTGAGTAAAGAAGACTAAAGTATGTGAGAAGGTAAGAGAAGGTTTGAAGATGGTAAGTGGAAAGGAGAAAGTGAAATGTGAAGACAGAAGTGTGAATAAAAGGAGATGATATGGAATAGTAAAAGGAAAAGGTCTAGGAGAAAGATATAAATGTGTTGTAGAAGAAGGAAAGCAAGGACAGAATGGGAAAGGGGAGAGGTAGTAATAGGGGGAAAGGAAGAAAAGAATTAAGGAGTTTAAATGAAAGGATGGGATAAGAGATCTAGAGTAAGGGAAAGGAAAGGAAAGGTGAAGAAGGTAGAAAAATGAAGATAAGTGGAGAAAAGAGACATACCAAATTAATTACGGAAGAAGACAGATAAATGAGAGAACACAAAAATAGATAAAGAAACTGTAAAGTGAAGCACTGTGACCCCATGAGACAACAAATGAGAACTAATGAGAGAACACTAATATTAAGGGATAAGGAACATACATAAAAATTAGAAGAGAAATTTTGAAACAGGTGAAGTGATATGTAAAATGTATTGTTAAAATATTATATATGGTTATAATATGAGAAATGATATGTACTGTTAAATCATTGTAAACAAAGGACATTTTCAGACGATCCTTGCCATGCAAGTATCGCCCAGGACAGTTTTGTCGCACAGCTCGGCAGGGGATCAATTTTGGATGATGCCCTCCCTGCTGCGATATCGTCCATCCCTCTTGCGCTTATGCTTGGAGCCTGCCGCACTATATTCGGCAAGATTTTATTCACGGAGGTTGTCTGTGAATAAAATCTTGCCTAATATAGCGTGACAGGTTCCAAGCCTTAGTGCAAGAGGGATGGACGATCTCGCAGCAGGGACGGCGGCGTCTGCAATCGACCCCCTGCCGCGCTGCTGCAATGAAACTGTCCCGGGCAATCCTTGCATGTCAAGGATCGTCTGAAAATGTCCAAAATCAATTTAATATAAATTGTATAATACTTTGTAAAACTGGATAAAATAGAAAGGAAGTTGAAACAAGTGAAAATATACTTTATTGATATATGGATTTATTATTTATATATTTATATATTTAATTACTCTTGATTTATATAGGGTTTTTTTCCTCTTTGCATTGTGAAACAAGACATCAACAAGGTTAAAATCAGCTGAATGGGAAAAGAAAAAGTTGTAAAAAATCTTTATTTGGTGATATGTCTGCTATGGTAAATAACCCATTTTTTGTTCAAAATAATAAACAATTTTTTAAAAGTTTGTAAGTCAGCTTGATTTGCAGATCGTCTTTGATACAATGACACATAATAATTCCTAAAAATGTTCTTGATTTTCTGCTGGTCTGAGTAGATTTGATCTCCTAGTTTGACTTTTGAAATAATATTTCTTTCTTTTTGTTTTCTTAACTGGTAACCCAGCCACTTTCCTGGTTTGTTCGGTGGTTCTGTTTTATATATTGTAATCTCTTCTGAATTTCTTCCATTGCATCTGAGGTCAATTGTTCATGTAATATCTTTATTTCTCTTAGTAGTTTCTTATTTGCAGGGTCTTGCTGTAATTTTATTTCTCTTTCTCTAATTTCAGACTTAATTTTTTCAAATCTTTCTGTTTAGTTTTTCCTTAGTATGACATTTTGTTGGATGAAAATCCATGCATAACCGCTTTGAGGGTGTCCCATACAATAGTTATTTCTGTCTCTGTGTTAAGATTTTCCTCAAAAAACCATTTAATTTCTTGTCTGGCTTTTTGTAGAACATCTTTCTGTAATAGATTATCATTTAGCTGCCAATGAAATGCAGAATTCCTTCTGTCCTTTAGTTCTAATAATACAGGATTGTGATCTGACCATACTCTAGGAAGTGTTTCAGTTTTCTGGATCATATTTGCAGATATTTCATGAAACCAGAAAAAAATCTATTCTAGAGAAAGAATAGTTCTGTCTCTCAGAATAGAAAGTGTATTCTCTCTCTCTCTCTCTCTCTGGCTTTTCTTCGCAAACGAAGATTCAGGAAGGACTCATCCCGCGCTTTCTGCAAGCTTTAGTATTATTGTATTTGATTCTCCATGCATCGACAAGGATCAAGTTTTCCATTAAAGTTTATTTTTATTTTATTTTATTCTGTTTTCGCAGGTCTTAGTCTGCAATATTACATACAAATTATTACATTTACCATTTTGTTTCTTTCCAATATCTTAAACATTCAACCATCACAATCACTTCCCTTGCTCCCCTCCCCCTCCAGCCATCACAGTCTCCCATGTCCCTTCCTTCCCTTCACCCTTCTTTCCACTTTTCTTTCTTTCTTCTACTTCTTCTCCCACCCTCACCTCTGATTACCTTCCATTTCTTCACACTTCCCCATACCTTCACACATACCTTCTCCTTTCTTTCTGTCTTGTCTTACCCTTCTCACATCCCTTCACCCAGCCTACAACTTCCTTCACCATCTCTCTGGGATATTTCAGATTTTTCTCTTCCATTTCTCCTCCCTACCTTGTTATTTAATTTCATATATGTGTGTGTGTATATATAGATAGATAGATATTCCCTTTCCCTCATCATCTGTTCTTTACATCAGTTTATCTAGAGTTTTTTCTATTTAGCATGTAGCGTATGCTTTTTGTTCATTGCCTTCTTCCTGACTATATTTATCTTAATTATTTTCCTTCTCTTCTTTTAATACACTGTCCTTATTTTCCATTTTCCATTTTCAATTCGTTTTTATATTCCATCTTTTTTTCCAGTATCCCGAATCGGGGGGGGGGAACCACTCCTCCTCCATTTTTACCTTGTTTGCTTTATTTAGAATATACATTAGTTTAACATTTTCTTGCATCTCTCTTAGCTTTATTAACCAATCATCAATCAGAGGTATTTCCTTATTTTTCCAGTTTGCCACTATCATCAGTCTTGCTGAGGTTACTGCATAAAGTAGTGTTCTCCGATGATGTTTAAATTTTTTTCCCAGGTTGGAAGTCACATTTAACAGGTATAATTTGGGGCTCATAATAAATTGAGTGTTGTAGATTTTTTAAATTGTCTTGTGGATTTTTATCCAGAATCTTTGAATTTTAGCACACCCCCACCACATGTGGTACATAGTACCTACTTCTTTATTACAATGCCAACATTTATTATTTGTCACTTTGCACATCTTACTTATTCTTGCTGGTGTCAGATACCATCTGTTGGAAATTTTAAAGTGCTAAACATGCTGTAAAAGTGTTAGTATTTCTCCACGCTTCCTCCCACTCTTCCACAGTTATTGAGCCCTAAGTCTTGAGCCCACTTAGTCATTGCATCTGTAATCCTTTCCCCTTCTAGTTCTCTTTCTAGCAGCAATTTATAGAATTGTGATATTTTTTACTCTCATTATTCCATATTACCTTGTCCAGCTTTGTTTCTAATATTTCAAAATAATATTTTAGTTTGTCACTTTGAAATCTATTTTCTATTTGCAGATATTTAAACCAGTTCATTTTGGTACCTCTTTCTTCCAAATTTTCCCGCGTTAACAATTTAATTCCTTCTCCTTTTTTCCATGCCGTATAATCAATTAAGTCATTGTATCTTAGCCAGTCCCTTGTACTCTCCCATCTCCCCAAAGAAGCCTCGTGTGAAGAGAGCCATGTTGGGAGTTTAAAGTAGAACTGCTTCTGAATCTTACGCCAAATTCTAATTAACACTTTCTTAATTGTATGATTTTCAAAATCTTTATTACCTTGGGATTTCTCATAGCATAAATAAGCGTGCCAGCCGTACCATAGTGCATGCCCTTCCAATGTTAATAATCTATCATTATTCAATTTGATCCATGCCATTAACCAGTTGAGTCCACTAGCGGCATAGTACAGCATTAAATTAGGCAGTGAAGCTCCTCCGATGTCTTTGTCCACTATTAATGTTGTCCACTTTATCCTTGCTTTCCTCCCTCTCCAGATAAATTTATTCAATTCATATGTCCATTGTTGCAAGTTTTTTTTCATTTTGAAGTATGGGCAAGCTTTGAAATAAAAATATACATTTTGGTAGTATGTTCATTTTGATTGTAGTTATTCTTCCAAATAAAGATAAGTCTAATTTATTCCATTGCTCCAGGTCAGATTTAATTTCAGACCATATTTTTTTATAGTTATTTTCATAAAGATCTATATTCCTTTTACTTATCCAAATTCCCAAATACTTTACTTTTTTTTCAATTTTACAACCAGATTTTTCTTTCGCAGTTAAATTCTTTGTTATTATTGCTGTCTTATCTTTATTCAATTTAAATCCCACAAGGTCCCTGAAGTTTTTGATTTGTTCTAACAGATAAGTAATATTTTCTGTGGGACTTTCTAATATTATTGCCTAATCGTCCGCAAATGCTTTTACTTTATACTCTTGACCTTTTATCTTGAGACCTGGTATTTGTTTGTTGCACCTTAATTTGTTATTCAAACATTCCAAAACCAATATGAAAAGTAACGGTGACAAGGGACACCCCTGCCATGTTCCTTTGTATATGTTAAAAGTCTCTGTTTTCTCGCCATTTATTATTAGCTGTGCCTTTTGTGTTTCATATGTTGCTTTTATGCCTTTGACAATTGTCTCTCCAAGTTCTAATTTCTCCAATGTTTTTATAATAAATGTCCAATTTATATTGTCAAAGGCCTTCTCTGCATCAATAAAAATTAAGGACGCTTTCTTGTTATTCATTCTTTCATAATATTCTATGGCATCGACCATTATTCTTATATTTTCCGACGTATGCCTCCCTTTTATAAAGCCCGATTGGTCCTCATGTACTATTTCGTTTTATTATTCTGTTTAGTCTGTTCGCCAGTACTGTTGTATAAATTTTATAATCCGCGTTAAGGAGCAATATAGGTCAATAATTTGCATTCAATAAATTGCTTTATTTACATGGATTCATGTGTCAGGAACATAGGACAAAGCCGAAACTGAACGTGGCCACAGCAACCCCCCAGATAAACCCGCCCAGCATGAGAAAAGCATTCAGGGAGTGAGAGGAGTAGGCTTGCACCTGGCCGCCCTGGCCTTGAGCCTCTCTGAGAGAGGAGCGTTCCCAGGCCAACCAGGCGGGCTGGCTTCCCTCCAAAACTCCAGAGGCCCAGCCAGGAAGAAACTGCCTCATGTCAGGGTCCTCCATGAATTCTACTCCAAACCCCAGAATTCAGGGATGAACCTGACATACCGCCCACCAAAAGAAACCCCCCCTCTCCTTTAGCCCGGCTTATCGGGAAAGCGGGCATGGAACTTTCGCAATAAGCGTGGAGCATTCACATGATCAGATTTAACACATTCAGCATGGCCTAATGGTAAGTGTTTCCATTTCACCAAGTATTGTAAAACACCCCTGTGAACCCGAGAGTCCAACACTTCAGAAATTTCAAAATGTTGATCTTGGTCGACCAGAATAGGGCAGGGTGCCGGTCCTGGGTCTGGGTGGTGATGGTCCGGAGGGCACGCTGGTTTGAGCAAGCTGGAATGAAACACAGGATGAACATTTTGGTACAGTTTTGGTAAAGACAGTTCAAAAGCTACTGGGTTTATCACTCTAGTAATAGGGAAGGGACCAATGTACTTGGTGACCAACTTCTTTGAAGGCTGGAGACTTTTAAGAAATTTGGTGGCAAATAGACCAAGTCCCCTACGGCGTATCCTGGGGAGGGATCCTGTTTCTGGTCAGCATGATGTTTGTAACGTGCTTTGGCGAAGTCGAAGGCAGAGACCACATGGGGCCAGGCATCTCTAACCTTTTGACTCCACTGGGTCACTGAGACCGGGTCCATAGAGGACCCCTCCCCTAGGGGCAAGGGATTGAAATCCTGCCCTGAGACAACCTTGAAAGGGGGGAGGCTAGTGCTCTGGTGAGTGGCATTGTTATAGGCTACCTCTGCAAAAGGCAAGAGGTCCACCCAGTCAGATTGTTGGAAGTTCACATAGCATCTCAGGTATTATTCAAGCACCTGATTAACGTGTTCGCTTTGCCCATCACTCTGGGGATGATGGGAACTGCTGAGTCCTAACTCAACTCCCAGGAGGTTTGTGAACGCCTTCCAAAAATGGGAAGTGAACTGGGCCCCCCACTCAGACACAATCTTGGCAGGAACTCCATGTAGTCTGTAAATGTGCTGAATGAACAACCTGGCTAATTGGGAGGCTGTTGGAAGTTTCTTGCAGGCCACAAAATGTGCTTGTTTTGAAAACACATCAGTAACCACCCAAATAACAGTCTTTTTCTTACTTTCTGGCAACTCTACTATAAAGTCCATACTGATGACTTCCCAAGGCTTGGTCGGGGTAGGCAAAGGCTGAAGCAGACCTTTTTGGCTTCCCTGCCCCCCCCTTTTGCCATTGCACACGTGGAACAACCTTTTACATACTCTTCCACCTCCTTCCTCATCTTTGGCCACCAAAACTGTCTCCGGGCCAAGTGCAAGGTTTTTATATATCCAAAATGCCCAGCACTTTTAACATCATGTCATTGCCTGAGGATGGTCACCCTCATGGCCTCTGGGACATACAGACGCTCTCCTTTCCAGGCCAGGCCCTCCCTGATGGTCACCTTCCCGGGGTGGGCCAAAAGCCATGGGTCCTTGGGAAGGACCGATGCCAGTTGGGACTGCCAACCACCCCCATCTCTCTGAGGAAAGAGGGGCGGTGGAGCATGCTCTGGTGCGGTTGGGGCTTCACTGGGGCCAGCGTCTGCCGGTGGTGGGACGTCATCCTTGGTTGCCTTAATATCAGGCCCTGGCCCCACAAGGGGGCTAGCTTGGGCCTCCTGACGCTTGGCCTTGCTACGTGTTAGGACTGCTAGTCCCAAGTGGGAGGGGGAGAAGACTGTGTCAATGACCTCTTTGCGTTTACTGTCATGTTGTGGGAGTCTGGACAAAGCATCAGCTGGAAATTCCTTTTTCCCGGGATAAATTTCAGGATGAAGTTGAACCGGTAGAAGAAACTGGCCCACCTAACCTGCTTAAGGCTCAACCGCCTTGGGGTGGCTAAAACTTCCAAATTCTTGTGATCTGTTCAAACTTCAAAGGGTTTGGGTGATTCCTCCAGTAGGTGGCACCA
The DNA here is from genome assembly GCA_030847615.1 of Gambelia wislizenii. NCBI lineage: Eukaryota > Metazoa > Chordata > Lepidosauria > Squamata > Crotaphytidae > Gambelia > Gambelia wislizenii. Next base: position 10,158,623 of record JAUMIR010000013.1, on the reverse strand, counting down.
AGTTTCTAAGGCCAGTTTGATTGCACCCGCTTCCTTTTCCCAATTGCGCTCAGTCTCATTAAATTTCTTGGATAGGTATGCACACGGCCTGAGCTCTCCCTCCTCCCCCCTTTGCAACAGCACCCCTCCCATTGCAACATCAGAAGCGTCAACTTGGACTACAAAAGGTTGGGAGGGGTCGGGGTGTTTGAGAATTGGTTCAGATGTGAAAAGTTTCTTCAATTTATCAAAAGCCTGTTGGCATTGGTCAGTCCACACTATCTTTTGGGGAGGCTTTTCCCCCTTCCCTGACCCCTTTCAAGCTTTCTTCCTCACATCTTTGGTTTTTAACAGATCAGTCAGAGGGAGGGCTACCGTTGCAAAGTCAGGGATGAAGGACCGGTAAAAGTTAGCAAATCCAAGGAAGCTTTGCAGCTGCTTCCTAGTTCTAGGGGCCTCCCATGCCAACATCCCTTTGACTTTTTCTGGGTCCATTTCTATCCCTTATTTGAGATGCAGTAGCCCAGGTAGTCCAAGTGGCTTTGGTGTAATTCATATTTTGACATCTTAGCATACAGATGGTTTTCCCCCAACGTCGCAAGCACCTTTTTCACCAGTTTCACATAGGACGTATAGTTCTCAGAATAAATCAATACATTGTCCAAATACACCAAGACCCCCTTGTACAGAAAGTCTCTCAAAACATCATTAATCAAGTTCTGAAATATGCCAGGAGCCCCTTTTAATCCAAATGGCATGACTCTGAACTTGAAAGCCCCCAGGGGGCAATTGAACGCAGTTTTCCATTCGTCCCCCTGCTTGATTTGCACTCTGTAATAAGCCTCCCTTAGGTCCAACTTAGTAAACATCTTCCCTTTGGACAAATGAGCCGGTATGTCTTTCATCAGGGGCAGGGGGTATTGATTAGAAACACTGATTGCATTTAACCCCTGATAGTCTTGGATCAGATGAAGACCCCCATCCGCTTTTCACCTGAACATCACCGGGGCACCCACAGGTGAGGTCGAGGGCCTAATGAACCCCCGTGCTAAGTTTTTTGTCTGTGAACTCCCGGAGTGCATCCATTTCCACTGGCGTTATGGAATAAATCCTGGGCTTGGGTAGTTTAGTCTCAGAAAGTATCTCAATGGCACAGTCAAAGGGCCTATGGGGTGGTAAAATGTTGCACTCCCTTTCCTCAAAAACATATTGCCATGGTTTCTATTCCACTGGCAATCCTTTCAGCTCCCCTCTGACTAAAGCACGCGTGCAGTTCCGTGACTCAGCCTCTAGGGGGACTCCCTCTCTTCGGGAAGTTTCCCCCACCCGGTGCTCCTGCACACATACGGGATCTGCAAAAGTCATTGTCTCCTTCACCCAGTCTATAGAGGGGTTGTGGAATTTTAGCCAGTTTAGACCCACCACTGCCGCGGGAACGAGCACTGGGGCAATCACAAATTGACGTTCCTCCTTGTGGTTCCCCATTCTCATGTGTATTGGACCTGTCATTCGCCTGGCAGGGCCCCCCTTCATCATCCCCCCATCCATCTGTGACAGCCACACTGGCTTGTCCAACTTAATAGTACTAATGTCCAGTTCACTGACTAAGGAGGGATGCATTAGGACTTGGGTGCATCCGCAATCAACCATCAACATTACTTTTTGGGTGCCCCCCTTTCCAGCTCCTATGCTAGTTTTTATGAAAAAGGGCCTTTTACACCACTCACCACAGCCTACGGGCGCCCTTCGGGGTTAGCCCGCCCTCGGGCGCTTAGTAGGGCAGGCTGGAGCCATTTCCTGCCGGCTCTGCATCAGAAGAATAAGATCCACCGTCATCTGGGTCATCCGATGATTCCCCCGCTGCATGACCTGGTACCAAAGCCCGTACTGCTGCTTTGGACTTGGGCTTGAGTGGGGCCTTTGAAGACACCGGCCTCCCTTCACTCCGCTGGGGCTTGTCAGCTGCCGCTGGTTCTCGAGGGCTCCTGTCTGGGCATTCAGGTATGCGATGGCCTCCTTTTCCACAATGCAGACATCGAGGATGTCAGCGTTCAGACCATCCTGGAAAAACTGCACCTTAATGTCCTCTGACCACTCAGGCACTTGGCTGGTCAGGCGGCGGAACTCAGCAGCATACTCTCCCACTGACTTTGAGCCTTGCTTCAGTTGCCTGCGGTCCGCCCGGGCCCTCCGCACTCTCAGGGGGTCTTCAAATTGGGCCCGCAAGGCCAGCAGGAACTCCTGGAAGTTTCCCAGTTCTGGGGCTCCCATGTCATAAAGCCCCACCAACCACTGTGCCACCTCTCCCTCTAGCTGGTTGGATACATACTGCACCTTCTCAGCCTCCGTCTGGAACTCCTCATCCCACTGGGACATAAAACTCACCACTTGGGTCAGGAAGTATGGAAGCTTCGCCGCATCTCCATCGAAGGTCGCCTTCAAATCCCGGTGCTTCAGGCCCCGGGGTCTTTCCCGCGGCTCGACCGGCCCTGTCCCTCCAGGAGGGGCCGGTCCAGGAGCCAGCAGGCCAGGGACCTCAGGAGGCAGGGCTGGGGCCCCTGCCCCGGGTGCTGGGGCGGCCGCTGGTTGAGCTTGGGGAGGCTGGGCCCGTCCAGGGGCAGGTAGAGCCGGTGGCAACCTTTGCAGGAGTTCTAGGAGGCTTGTCTGCATCTCCCCCATTTGCTGCTTCAACTGCTCGACCTCTGCTCCCACTTCTGCCAGGGAAAACCTTATTCCTGGCTCTTGGGGCCCCTCGCCCAGGGGCCTGTCCCACCAACGGGACCGATGTTCCTCCCAGCTGCGGTCGCTTGGCCAGGGCCAGCTGGGTGCCAGGACTTCTCGCACTGGAGTGCTGAAGAGTGGCAGGCTGCCCCTCCCCGGGGCTTGCTTGGCTCCCAGCTCCAAGGGGTTGAAGGGGTGAGTAAATCTCCCAGCCCTTCGGCGGGACCGGCTCGTGTCTTGTTCGGAAGCTGCTGAAACACTCCCCGCTGTGCCGGCCCCCTGCCCAGAGGCACCGGCTTCCTGGTCGCCGCTTTATCCGTCTGGGTTCCAGCCTCTGCGTCGTCCGACATCGCGGGTAGAACCACTCAAAAGGAAAAGGTTTTAAAGTAGAGTTTCGGCTTACTGTGATGTATCAAGCACACACACTCACATGCATTCAATACATTGCTTTATTGACATGGATTCATGTGTCAGGAACATAGGACAAATCCGAAACTGAACACGGCCACAGCAAAAAACCCCAGATAAACCCTCCCAGCGTGAGAAAAGCATTCAGGGAGTGAGAGGAGTAAGCTTGCACCTGGCCGCCCTGACCTTGAGCCTCTCTGAGAGAGGAGCGTTCCCAGGCCAACCAGGCGGGCTGGCTTCCCTCCAAAACTCCAGAGGCCCAGCCAGGGGAAACCACCTCATGTCAGGGTCCTCCATGAATTCTACTCCAAACCCCAGAATTCAGGGATGAACCTGACATCATGTTCCCAATGTTTATTTCTGTTATTAGTTTTTTTCTCCTTCTCTTTATTCAGCCGAAGTGCCAACCACTTGCTTGCTTTGTTGGCAGTTTCGAAATGTCTTTGCTTCACCCATTTCAGCTTACTGGCAATTGTTTCGGTCAGGTCTAATTTTAATTCCTCTTGAATCAGTTTTATTTCTCTCTGAGTATTTCTGTGTTTTGGGTTTTTCCTTAAGTTCTCTTCTTTATTTCTCAGCTCTTGTGTTAGCTTTCTGTATTTTTCATCTTTAGCTCTCTTAATTTCAGTTCCCCTCTGTAGGAACACTCCTCTGATTATTGCTTTAATTGCGTCCCACCTCGTTCTATGCGATGTTTCTGATTCTTTGTTTATATTGAAAAATTCTCCTATTTCTTCCTTTACTTTTTGTACAAACTTCTCGTCTTTCAGCAGATTTTCTTTTAATCTCCACGAGTATTCTCTTTCCCAGGTCATTAATTTAATTTCTATAGGGCTGTGGTCTGATAACAATCTTTCCGCAATTTCCATTTCTTGAATTTTTGTTAGTAATTCCGAAGAGACCCGAAACATGTCTATTCTAGACATCGTTTTGTGTACATCTGAATAGAAGGTAAAGCCTTTTTTTTTTCCATTGTATTTTGAGGACTAAACGTCTGCTAAATTGTATTCTTCTATTATATTTCTGCAGATTTTGGGAAGTTCTCCACCGCTTTTTGGGTTAGATCTATCTCGTCTTGCTTTAAGGACTCCATTGAAATCTCCTATTATTATCACATTATTATTATCACACTTCGTTCTTCTATTTCCTCAAGTCTTTGATGTAATTGTCTATAAAATTGGTCTTTCTTTTGAATCGGAGCATAGATAGCCATTAAAATTATCTTCCTATTAATCATGTTTAGCTCCAGTCCAATATAATGTCCATCTTTATCATTCATAATTTCTGTAGCTTCAGTTCTGTTGTTTACATAGATTACTACCCATTTTTTCTTTTTATTGGAGCCTGAAGAAAAACATTGTCCAAGTTTTGGTCTTTTCAATAATCTATTATCTTTTGCTCGTATTCTTGTTTCTTGTAAACAATTAATTTCTGCATTATTTTTTTCTAATAGGTGAAAAATCTGATTTCTCTTTTGAGGGCTATTTAGTCCTTTTACATTCCACAATCTTATTTTTATAACCATATTGTTTTTCTATTTAAATCTCTCTGATTTGTATTCTCTAATTTCTCTTCTACTGAGTCCTCTCCCTGACTTTGCGATTCACCTTCTTCCTCTGTATCTTTCCCTTCTTCCTCCCCTCACTCATCTTGTTCTTCCTCCTCCTGATGATCATGTTTACTGTTAGAACTTTCGTCTGTTGTCTTTCCTCTCCTGGGTCTTTTACTTCTTCTTCTTGTTCATTTCTCTTTTTTTTAAACTTTGATTCCGCCTTTCTCTTTTCTTCACTTTCCAACTTTCCCATAAATTCTTCCATTTTTTCAGTTGTGTTTCTTCTATACTTTTTCTGATTGTGTTTGAACGACATCCCTTCTATGCGCTCCCATCTCTATGTAATATTCATCTTCTTAAGTTTTTCAGTTAGTTGTCGATATTCTTGCCTTTTCTTTAACATGTCATTCAGGATGTCCTTGAAGATTTGAATGTCCTTCCCATCAATTCTTAGCTTATCTGAGTAACTGGCTTGAATTATTTTCTCTCTCATCCTTGTGCACGTGAAGACTATGATTACATCTCTCAGGAGTTTTTTCTCTCTAGCTATCACTGAACTGACCCTGAATAGCTTGTCCACAGTTCTTGTTCTTCTTGTTTTGCTTCAATGAAGTCTGCCAAATTCGGGATTGCTTTCTCCCACAGATCTTCCCTCGTCTCCAGGATCTCTCTCAACTTAATACATTTATCTTTTTATCTTGTTTCTTGTAGTAAGTTAGCATTTTTTTCTTTGTCTTGTTCTTTTGAAGTTGCTCCCATTTGTTTTTCTAGCTTTTCCATCCTTTCTCTTATAGTTTCCATTTTTGTTCTGATGTCATTTACTTCTGTCTTCAAATTATCCAGTTTATTATCTGTTTTTTCAATATCTTTCCTAATCTCTTTCTTAAAAGATTTAACGTCATCCTGGATCTCTTTCTTAAAACTTTTAAGCTCCTCAAGAATCTGGAGACCAATATCCATCTGTTTTGCAGGGTTTTCAAAAGATCCTCTTCTCGAGGTTAATGTCTGAGTTTGTAATTGGCTGCCACTCATTTTTGCCCTTGTACTTGCTGCCATGTTTATGAAATAGATAGTCTTTTAGTACAATTTATAAATTCCAAAAAGAAAAATTAATTGGTTTAATTACCTAATCTTCGATTGAATTAAATTAGATAGATAAATGAAATTCAATATTGACTAATTTCTTCCCTTTCCCCCACCTTAATGTTTATAGTTAATCTTTTTCTCCACTTGCCCTTTCTAAGATACACAGAATTCTTAACGTAATTTATAAATTGCAAAAGGTTAATTAATTAAATTGAATAATCTTCAATTAAATTAAACAATTAATTCAAATTCAGATTCAAAGTCAATATCAATGCTAGTTACCCATTATGACACAAAATAAATTATACCAGCTTATTTTTCCATCCACTAATTAATCCACTAATTAATTAATTAATCGTTTGCAAACAAAAGTTTCAAATGTTTTAGGTAACTTCCCCTGTCCCTTCTTTATTTTCTTTTGAGATGTCCTATCTATGGTCAGCGAGATTACTCCGTTCCAGTTTCCACATAATATCTGTCAGGCTCGTCCATGAAGTCTGGGTTTTAGAGTAGACTTCATGGAAGATCCTGACATGAGGTTGGTCACAGGCTTTGGCCTGTTTTCCTTGTCTGTGCCTCTCTGCCTTTGGGTGGGTGCCAGCCCGCCTTGTTGGGCCTGGGAACGCTGCTCTCCACAGCAGCTCAAGGTCACCGCTCCAGGTGCTGGCTGGGGCATTTGCTGTCCTCCCTACATGCCATTCTCATGCTGTAAGGGTTTATCTGGATATTGTGCTAGCCTGTGTTTAGTTTCGGCTTTGCCTATGTTCCTGATACACACATCCTTGCTTAATAAATATTTCTTATTGAGTGAATGTGAGTGTGTGTTCTTGGTACATCACAATTTCATTCTACCGTGGTCAGATTCTAAAAGCTTTTCCATTACTTTTTTGGAAAAAAAATGCTTTTCTCTCCTAGAGGCGCATATGATCCAAGAATCAGTGTTCTCTTATTTTGTATGTTTGCTTCTATTATCAGGAATTGGCCTTCAAGGTTATTATATAATTCTTGTGCTTGTATTTTACTGTTTACATAAATCACCAACCCTTTTTTTGTCCTTTGCAGATATATTTTCCTTACCTATTTTTTTTATTTTTTAGAAGGTCAATATCCTGTGATTTGATATGAGTCTCTTGTAAACAGATTAGGTCATATTTCTTCTTGCCTAGGAGGTGATTTTTTTCCTTTTCTCCCTTTAACATTCTAAATCAAAAATTTTATTTTCATTTTATTCATGTTATTTTATTTTATATTTCAAACAAATCACACTTTATCAAATTTTAAATTTTTTAGAGGGTTGATTGTTTTGAATTTCCAGGAATTCCCTTTTAGACCTCTTCTTGTTGTTCCTCTTCTTCCTGTTGTGAATCTCTGTCCAGTTCTCCTTTTTCCTCTTCTCCTCCTCCAACTGGATCTATACCTTCTGCACCTTCTCCTTGTTGTTTTTGTTCTTGTGCATCTCTGTAATGTGGTTTTAGGTTTTTCTTACATTTTTCAAGAAATTTCTCAACTTTTTATATTGAATTAATTCTGAAATTCTTTTGTTTGAATCTGAAGGAAATTCCTTCTAGTTTCTTCCACTTATATAGGATCCTGTTTTGTCTTAATTATTCTGTCAATAATCTGTAATTCCTTCTCTTCCTAAGGATCCTTGTAGGTATGTCCTTAAACAATAAGATATCATTCCCTTCAATTTCAAACTTTTGCTCAATTTTTTTTTTTTGTAATAGTAAATCTCTTGTCCTCTTTTGTACAAAATAAATTACAATGTCTCTTGGTAAGTTCTTTGGCTTAGCAATTCTGGAAGATATTCTATATATTTTGTTGATTTCCCACTCAAATTGGGATTTAGTTTTCCCCATTAATTTTGCAAGTTTAGGTATCAAGTATTTGTATAGGTCCTCCTCTGACTGTTCTTTTAGGCCTCTTAGTTTTAGACAGTTCTCTCTGCACCTCAGTTCCTGGAGAGCTTGGTCATCTAATTCCCGTTCTTTACTTTCTTCCAGAGAGTCTGTTTTCTTCTCTAATCCCTCCACTTTAGTTTCTATCATATTTACTTTTTCTTTCTGTTTGTTTGACTCTTCTGTCACTTTATCTATGGACTCTCTGATGTTCTTAAGCTCTCTTTTCATTTCATGTTTAAGTTCCATTTTCATTTCCCATAATTTTTCTCTCATTAACTTTATTTCTTCTGGTTTCTCTTCAGATCGTATAAATCTTTCACCTTTTACTTAATACATATGTTTTGAGTTGTCCCATAGTAGCTACATTTTGGGAGGAAATAATCACATAAATAAATTTGTTTTGGAAAGTTCCTTCATATTCAGGGATGTGCATGTCCTTTTGAATTATTTACCTGTTTCATAGAAATTAACAAATGGCCAATGGAAGTGATTTTTTTCATGCCCTTTTGACTGCTAAAGGATTAAAACTCTGTTACTGGAAAGATTATTTTTCTCCACCTGTGATCCAATGGATGGAATATCGAACGACACTTGCAACATTTGAAAGAATGATGTATAGACAAAAATTAAAAATGGACTTATATTTGGACATTTGGTCAGCTATTACAGAAACTTATGACTAATGTGGTTATTTTTTTTCTCCTTTTCTGTTTTTATTTTCCTGCTTTTGTTATACTAGAACATTATTGTATATAACTGAAAACCCTTTTGAATGTAAATTTTAAAAATTAATAAGGAACTGTGCACTTAAATAGCAGCTTAATCCAAGGATCATGGAGGGTTTTTACATGGAGGGAATGTTAAGGGGAAAATGTTTGCCAAAGGCAGAAAGAAAACTCAAAGTGCCCCCACCCTTTCCCCTTTTCTTTCCTGGATGAGCATGAAAATGCCTCAGTAAGATGATTCCTAAACTGCAGGAAATTTGTTAATACAATTGCATAGTTCCCACCTGTCAAGATTCCAGTTTAAGGTCCAAACCCTCCTGCTTGTGGAAGGAAGCACAATGGTATATTTTGGGTGGGAGAAGGGCTCTCCAACTGTGCAAAGGTGAGCCTCCCTGTGTTCTTCTCAGAGCTTTAAAAAGTTACTTTTTGGACCACAATTCCCAGAACTGGCCAAGCTGGTAAGGTGATTTTGACAATTGTTGCCCAAACGGAAACTTTTCCAAGCTCTGATTTTTTTTTTATCAAGGGTCTCAATCGCCTTGTGCACTAAGATTTTTTTTAAAAAAGCTGATAACTCATCACACTTTCAAGGTAGCATACACTCCAACATTTCACAAATGAAAACCAACACAAAATGAGTGCTCATGCTCATGTGTTCTTTCTCAGATACCCCTCTACCCACCACCTGCACCCTGCTGCTACTACTACTACCACTACCACCACCTCCAAAGTGGAAGGATCACCGTTGCAACAAACAGCTCTCCTTTATAGAATTGGTAGCTTCCTGAATATGGGTCCCCACAGAAGGCTCTGTGAAATAGAAAAGAGAAACTCAGCAAACCACCTCCTCCCATTGCTCCTCCCATTGCAGTGCCATTAGAAGACTATGTTGTTATCCCTCCCAGTTTTGATTCTCCAATAATGAAACTTGTGAAGATTGACAGAGAGATCCAGTGGTATAAAGAGATGCCACTACTTTATGAAAATTGCTGTCTGTTTTAGGTCTTTTTAGAACTATGTGAAAATAGCTTCTGGAAGTGGGGTGTGTTTATGCCAGATATTCCAGTGGGGAGGGGGCTTGTCATACAGTTTCTTGGGGGAGGTCAGGCTACACAGTGGTGGTGGCAAAAGGAGCATAGCTTTTTTTTCTCTGTTTCTACATTTAGTGTCTTTGTTGTTGCTGCTGCAACAAACATCAACTGTGTTGGCAACGTGGCTGCCATTTCACCTTCCCCATAGTGTCTCAGTTCTAGCATTTTCTGGATCATGAGGGGAGTGTGCAAAGTGATAGATATTTAGAGAGCAATCTGGAAAAAAGTCTGTTTTTTTCTCCAGGAAGGCACACCAAAAAACAAAACAAAACAAAAATCTTTAAACATTTCAGCTCGGTTTATATATTTCCCTGTATTGTAAAAGTGAGGAGAGACATCTTCCCCCAAGCCTCATTTATTTCAATACAAAATCCACAGGTGTGGGTGTGGGTAACAAGAGTCTAAACACATTTCTTTGAACACTCTTGTCATGTTATATGGTGCCCGCCTACCCTTACAGGGCAGTGGGACAGTTATATGGTGCCCGCCTACCCTTACAGGGCAGTGGGACAGTTAGCAGAGTAACAGCAGAAACATGAGGTTTGGGCAAAGGTTGCATGCATACTTTCTGTAAAATCATGGAGATAGATGGCCAAAATGTCTTTTGGTTGCTTTATTGAAAAGCTAAAACAGCTAAGTAAAACAGACTACATCTTGACAAAGAAAACAGAGCTCAAGAAAAAATCATCTTGCTTCTCTCTCCTTCAGAGAGACTCAGCTGACTGCTTAAACATACAGCTTACACACACAGAATTCCCCCCTCCCTCCAGTAGAAACTCTTTCTCAAAACATCTAGCTGGCTGTCTGGGAATTAGAAGATAAGAAGTCATCTGGCTTCCCAGGCACACAGAGGTGATTTCACTCTACTCTAACCTTGAAAGCAAAACACAGTACAGTCATCCCTTCACATTCGCGGGGGTTAGGTTCCCCAGATCCCCACGAATGTGAAAAATCCACGAATAACAATTGCCCTCCCCCTCCCCTGCCAAAGCAACCACAGGGCCTCCGGAGGCCCTATAGTCGCTTTCCCCCACCTCTCCCTCCCCAGGCCTTCATGCAGCCTCTGGAGCGTCTCCGGAGGCCCCATGATCGCCTCCCCAGCCCTTCCCCAGGCCTTCATGGGGCCTCCGGAGTGTCTCTGGAGGCCCCATGATCGCCTCCTCAGCCCTCCTCACCCCTTCCCCAGGCCTTCATGATGCCTCCGGAGACCCCATGATCGCCTCCCCAGCCCTCCCACCCCTTCCCCAGGCCTTCATGAGGCCTCCGGAGCATCTCTGGAGGCCCCATGATTGCATCCCCAGCCCTTCCCCAGGCCTTCATGAGGCCTCCGGAGCGTCTCTGGAGGCCCCATGATCACCTCCCCAGCCCTCCCCACCCCTTCCCCAGGCCTTCATGACGCCTCCGGAGCGTCATGATCGCCTCCCCAGCCCTCCCCAGCTGGAGCCTCTGGAGCGTCATGATCGCCTCCCCAGCCCTTCCCCAGGCCTTCATGGGGCCTCTGGAGCGTCTCCAGGGGCCCCGTGAAGACCTCCCTGGCCCTCCCCACCCCTTCCCCAGGCCTTCGCGGGGCTTCTGGAGGGTCTCCGAAGGCCCCGCGGAGGACTTCCCAGCCCTCACCGCTCCCTCCCAAGGCTTTTGCGGGGCCTTGCAGGGCCCCGTGGAGGCCTCCCCGGTGCTCCCCAAGGCCCTCGCGGGGCCTCACAAGGCCCCGCATAGGCCTTCCTGGCCCTCCACCCACCCTCCCAAGGCCTTCACGGGGCCTCCGGAGGGTCTCCGAAGGCCCTGCGGAGGCCTTCCCAGCCCTCCACGCTCCCTCCCAAGGCCTTCGCAAGGCCCCGTGGAGGCCTCCCCGGCCCTCCACCCTTCCTCCCAAAACCTTCGCGGGGCCTCCAGAGGGTCTCCAAAGGCCCTGTGGAGGCCTCCCCGGCCCTCCCCGCTCCCTCCCAAGGCCTTTGCAGGGCCTCCAGAGGGTCTCTGAAGGCCCCGTGGAGTCCTCCCCGGCCCTCCCCACCCCTTCCCCAGGCCTTCGCGGGGCCTCTGGAAGGTCTCTGAAGGCCCCGTGGAGGCCTTCCCAGCCCTCTCCGCTCCCTCCCAAGGCCTTCGCAGGGCCCCGCGGAGGCCTCCCCGGCCCTCCACCCTCCCTCCCAAGGCCTTCGCGGGGCCTCTGGAGGGTCTCCGAAGGCCCCGTGGAGGCCTCCCCGGTCCTCCACCCTTCCTCCCAAGGCCTTCGCGGGGCCTCCTGAGGGTCTCCAAAGGCCCCGTGGAGGCCTCCCCAGCCCTCCCCGCTCCCTCCCAGGGCTTTTACGGGGCCTCCGGAGGCCCCGTGTAACGGTTTTAGGGGGGCCCGGGGGGCCCTCCCAAAACCGCGAATGTCAAGTTCGTGAATGTGGAGGGACGACTGTAAATCAAAACAAATGAGGCCTCTGCGGCCTAGCAGTTTACAGGCATCACTTTTGCCTAGGGAAAAATCATCTCAGGGTCAATATTTTTTTGACTACAATACCCATTTCCCCTGACACACTCCTTCCCCCAAAATCGTGGCTGTACTTGGTACTTTGTTCATGTCTATCTTTTCTCAGACTTTCCTTCTGTCCTTTCTGTTGTATTTGTTTGTTTCCAGGAAACGTTCAATTAGCCAACATAGGTTGAATCCAAAGCACACATGCATTGCACATAGATGAGAAAGATTTGTAAACTTATCCCCTCATAGTAATCTATGGGGATTGGAGCTCCAAATAAACTTGGATTTCAGGTGGCATTGGGCTCCTTAACAAATCCTTGGTTCTTAGCATTGTAAATCAGGGCATAAGCCATGCTGGTTTGTTTAGATATGCCAGGGAGTTACTTTTCCAGTTCACTCCACCCCCACACCTCAGACAGTGCATTCCACTTCCAAACAGCTCTTACTGTCAGGAAGTTCTTTCTAATATTTAGGTGGAATCTCTTTTCCTGCAGTTTGAATCCATTGCTCTGTGTCCTAGTCTCTGGAAAAGCAGAAAACAAGCTTGCTCCATCCTCAGTATAGAATAGAATAGAATCTTTCTTACGGTCATAGACCAGCACAGGTAAAAAGGGATACAAAATAAAGGTGAAATCACAGGATAAAAACAGGCTAAAAGCAGTATTTAAAATGTTAGCTCCAGTATAACAAGACTAGGTTGACACTATTCTACTGCTGTGGACATTGTTGAATTTTAACCGCAGCTGCGCAGAATCTGGCAACATTATAAGTTATTCCTGGGTTGGTGTCTGAAAGCAACAAGTTTATGTAGAAGTGTCCAGTGTGCCCTTGATATTTATGCAACAGGGGTGAAATAAGTCTGAGACGTATGTCCCTGTAGTATGAGCACTGGAGTAATACATGCTCTGTTGTTTCTATTTGGCCTGAGTTGCAGGGGCACAGTCTGTCTGAGAAGGGGATCTTCTTGTATCGGCCTTCAAGGACAGCTGAAGGGAGGGCACGACACCGTGCAAGAGTAAAGGCCCTTCGATGTTTAGGTATTTCAAGTGTTGCTAAGTATGCCAAAGGTGAAGCCAGATATCTATTGGAGTCACTAGCAATGAAGGTTGGAGTGCTGGCTAGATCCAGTTGTCGCTCTATATCTGCTACCCGTTGTTTGATAGTAGCTTTCGCCCTATCATATCCCAGGCTAAGCAGAAGATCTGGAGAAAGGCCCAGCATTGAGATTTTAGTCATCACTGTCTGTTTCCAGCTGGATTGGAAATCATCACTTAAGGTTAGTGGAGCAAGGCCAGTGGGAAAGAGGGATAGTCTGAGCCAGTAGTTGAGTATGGTCATCCACACTCTGGCCTCCATTTTCATAAATCCTGACTCCAGTCTCAGAGCTGCATTAGAGACACATTTTGGAGTTTGGAAAGCTGATCTTAAGAATTTGGATTGGACAAGTTCTAATGGAGCAGGGTTGGGGAAGGGTCCCAATTGGGATCCATAAAGCAGTTGTGCTACTGGTTTGGCTTCAAAGAGTTTGAGCGCTGCAGGTAAATAGTGGCCTCCTCTTGTCTTAAGAAATTTGAGAATGGTTGTTGTACTCCTCTGCGCATTAATAATAATAATAATAATAATAAAATTTTATTTATATCCCGCCCCTCTGCAATGCAATCGGGGCGGCTTACAATATAAAAACCCCATAGTCACCATACCCTAGCCCACCCACCCCTTAAAATAATATTAAATTACAAAGAATTAAAAACATGGATTAATTAAAATATATATAAATTAGAAGAAAAAAAAATTAAAACATACAATCATAGCCTAGAAAGGGCAGCTGAGTCTTGGGCCGGGATAATTATTCAGGAAAGGCCTGCCGGAAAAGATCCGTCTTGACAGCTTTTTTAAAGCTGTCTAAGGTGGTAATAAGACGGATCTCGTCCGGCAGGCCATTCCATAATCTGGGAGCAGCAGCAGAGAAGGCCCTCTGGGAGGTCACCGACAGCCTTGTTTTCATAGGCTGTAACAGATTCCTCCCAGAGGACCGAAGTGTGCGGGGAGGGTCGTACGGAAGGAGGCGGTCCCGGAGGTAAGTTGGACCCAAGCCATGTAGGGCTTTAAAGGTCATAACCAACACCTTGTACTGTACCCGGAAACTAATAGGCAGCCAGTGGAGAGCTTTTAGCACCGGTGTTATATGCTCTCTTCTGGAAACACCAGAAATCAACCTGGCTGCCATGTTCTGGACTAGTTGAAGTTTCCGAGTCAAGCACAAGGGTAGCCCCATGTAGAGCGCATTACAGAAATCCAGACGGGAGGTTACCAGTGCATGTACCACAGTTTCGAGGTCCCTAGTTTCCAGGAAAGGGCGCAGCTGGCGTACCAGCCGAAGTTGATAACAGGCACTCCTGACCGTCGCATTAACCTGATTAGTCATCTGGAGCGACGGGTCCAGGAGCACCCCCAGACTGCGAACACAATCCTTGGAGGAGAGTGTAGTTCCATCCAGGATTGGAGTTTGTATTCCCAGACCTGGTTTTGGGCCTGTAACTGTTAGTACCTCCGTTTTGTCTGGATTCAGTCTCAATTTGTTTTTCCTCATCCAGTCCATTACTGCTTTAAGACAATCATTTAGAGGAGAGATGCCATCTGAAGTCGAAGCTGATGACCGAGACATGGAGAAGTATATCTGGGTGTCATCCGCATACTGATGACACCGCATTCCATGCCTCTGAATGACTTCTCCCAGCGGCTTCATATAGATGTTAAATAGCATCGGGGACAGGATGGCACCCTGAGGAACGCCACAGTTAAGCTCTATTCTAGTAGAGCAACTGTCCCCAAGCCTCACCCTCTGGGATCTGCCCGAGAGGAAGGAACGGAACCACTGCAAAGCAGTGCCTCCAATTCCTAACTCCCTCAGGCGATCCAAGAGGATGGAATGGTCTATTGTATCAAAGGCCGCTGAGAGGTCCAAGAGCACCAACAGGGTCACACTACCCCTGTCGATACCCAAGCGGAGGTCATCAGCCAGGGCAACCATGGCAGTCTCCACTCCATAACCCGTCCTAAAGCCAGTTTGAAATGGATCTAGATAATCGGTTTCATCCAAGACAGCTTGGAGTTGGGAAGCTACCGCCCTCTCAATCACTTTGCTTAGAAAAGGCAGCAAAGAGACTGGCCTATAGTTGTTCCTGTCCAAGGGGTCCAGGGAAGGCTTTTTCAGGAGCGGCTTAACCACCGCTTCCTTCAGACAAGGTGGAAGGGAGCCCTCCCTGAAGGACGCATTGATAATATCCCTAAGGAGTACTCTCGATGCGTCACCCCCTTGGGTGGCCAGCCAAGATGGACAGGGATCGAGGGGACAGGTCGTTTTCCTCACTCTACCAAGGAGCTTGTCCACGTCATCGGTACTCACAGATTGAAGCTGATCCAATAAAATTTCATCAACGGAGTTGCTGGACACCTCGTCTATAGATTCAGTCATAACACTGGCATCTAAGTCGGCTCTTATCCGAGAGATTTTATCTGCAAAGTGGATGTTAAATGCATCACAGCAGGCCGTTGTCGGGTTGAGTAAGGGGTTCTGCGCAGGTGGAATCTGCGTCAGCTCCCCCACCACCCTAAACAGTTCTGCTGGACGGGACTCTGCAGATGCAATACGTGCAGCGGAGAAATACTTCTGCGCTGCTCGTATTGCCTCTCGATAAGAATTAAGGAAATTCCTATGACGAGTCTTGTCAGCTAAGAGTCGAGTCTTCCGCCAGGTGCGCTCTAGTCGTTGTCCAGCCTGCTTCATTTTCCTAAGCTCCTCTGAGTACCAGGGCTTACGGTTAGGAGCAGGCTGGAAAGGACGCTTGGGAGCGATTGTGTCAATAGCCTTGGTGAGGTCGGTGTTCCAAATATTAACCAAAGCTTCAACAGAATCACCGGCGTTACCAACCATTAAACCCTCCAAGGCTTTCTGGAATCCAATTGGTTCCATTAGCCTTCGAGGGCGGACCATTCTAATAGGTCCACCACCCCCGGTGGGGCAGACAGTGGCTCTTAGCTCCATCTTGACCAGGAAATGATCCGTCCATGACAATGCGGAGGTTTCAATCACCTCTGCCCACGGATATTCCTGTTCCGTACTAAAGGCCGCATCGAGGGTATGTCCAATGGGAGTTCTTGAAAGTACTGCTGCATCATCCGCATAAAGCAGCGTTGAAATATGCCTTCCCTTTAATTTTGGGGGGTGGAAGTTAGTGTTGTTGAGGTGATCCACCAAATCATTGATGTAGAAGTTAAACAGGAGTGGAGCTAGAATGCAACCTTGCTTGACACCCTTCTCAGTGACAATGTCATTGGTGAGATGTCCCTGGGGGTTACATCTTACTTTTAATGAGGTCCCTTCATGCAGCATACGAATTAGATGGAGTAAACGTCGGTCGATCGAAGAAGCCTCCAGTTTTTTCCACAGTTTGGTTCAGGATATAGAGTCAAAAGCTGCTTTAAAGTCTATGAAGGCAGCATAGAGAGAAACTGTGCTGCAGGTGGAGTATTTTTCAATAAGGTGGTGGAGTACAAGGCACTGATCTATGGTGGAGCAGCCTTCCCTAAAGCCAGCTTGTTCTTCTGCAAGTATGTTTTCTTGTTCCAACCAGGTCTGAAATTTCCACTGTAAGTGTCTTGCATAGAGTTTGCTGATTGTACTGAGGAGACTAATTGGTCTGTAGTTGACAGGATCATCCTTGCTTCCTTTTTTATATATGGGGACGATGATTGCAAGACCCCAATCCTTGGGTGCTCGACCATATTTGTCGATACAGGTGAAAAGTGAGGCCAGGATAGGGGCCCAAAATTCAAGGTTGTTTTTAATGGCTTCTGCAGGTATTAAGTCTTCTCCTGGAGCCTTCCCCATTCTCAGCTGGGCTACAAGGTTCTTGATCTCTGTCACTGTCACTGGTGGCCACCCTTGGATATTTTCTATATTTTGGCTAGTGCATCCCCTTTCAATGTAGTTGTCCTTATAAAGTGTTTTAAAGCGATCCTCCCATATCCCTGGAGGGATGTGACAATCCACTGTAGCTGGCCCATTTCTCTGGAAACTTGATGTAATGTGCCAGAATAGAGCTGTGTTGTTGGATCTGACTGCCTGGATAAGTTGTGTCCAGTCATTCTTCATGGCTTCTTTTTTCTTGTTCCTCAGCAACTTTTTGTAGTCTCTTTTCTGCTGAAGCAGCATTGGTGCAGCATCTGGAATGTTATTAGATAGGTAACCCTGATAAATATCAATGAGGGCTTTTTTAGCATTAACACATTCCTTGTCAAACCATGGTTTGGAGTGGTGCTGTTGTTGTTTCCGCTGATGTGCGCTATTTTGACAGATTAGATATTGGTGTAGAGCTTGGGTAAGTGTATTGTAATTTTCCAAGATTTCATCAGGGGACTCAGCTGATATCAGGGCAGTCCTAAGATGCTGAAGTTGGTCTGAAGCCAATACCTCACTTATTGTTTGGTTCAGTTGGGGGGTCCATTTAGCTTGGCGATAAGTCCTTCCTGATGGTGTCACAGAGAGATGATAGCGCTCCCTGGTGTGTGTCTCCTGGGTGATGTCACTAAGATGTAACCGAATTGGTAGATGATCACTTTCAAATCTGGGTATAACTTCTAATTCCTTGGCATAGGGAAGAAGGTCCCTGGAAATGATTATGTAATCAATGGCACTCATTCTGGACCCAGAGAGATAAGTGAATTCAGCTGGGCAGTCATTTTTCAGGGCACCATTTAGGATTTGAAGGTTCAGCCTGAATGCTGTTTGATCCAGACAAAGTCCTGCAAAATTTGATTTCTTGTCCTTTGAGCATCGGATGAGGTGGGTTCCATCATCTTCAAAATCAGGAGGAGGGCATTTGTGCTGGGCATATAGGGTATGATTGTTGGGGCCCAGTCTGGCTTTCAAATCACCCCCCAAAATTACACATGCATTTGGGTTCTGCAACATGAGATTAGCAGTATATGATTCCAATTCAGCCCACAGGCCTCTGATTTGGGATTTCTTCTTCATTGGAGGCATGTAGGCATTTATTATCAGCAAAGTGCAATGGTTAAATTGAATCAGCACTGCCATGGCATGTGTTTTAAAAGTGGAAAGAGGCCTTGTTATGGCACGTAGGGTGGTGGAGACCAGGACGGCCAGGCCGCTTCTAGCTCTTCCATGCTTTTTCCCTGGCTCTGCCGGAATTGAGAATGAGTAAAAGCCATTTAGTAACAGATCTTATCAGTCCATGTTTCCTGGATCAGTATAATGTCATATTGGGTGAGGAAGTCATTAGGACAGGGATCTCTGTGGGCCGTCTGCCACCCAGCGATGTTCCAGGTCATAAGGGTCACCTTGTGCTGGTCTGTTGGAAGTCAGGCAGTCGCATTGCAGGGCACAGGCTGAATGGGTAATTCATCTGAGGGCAGTTGGTTAAATGACTGGGTTGACTATTGCTGTGTCCTCCTCTGTGGATGGAGGGGTAGTGAATCACATTCCTGTTCTTCCTGCCGTGCCTGTTCTGGAAGAGAGATTGGAAGAACCAATGCAGCATGGGAAGTGAAATGAGGATCACAAGCAAGCAAGGATCCCCTCTCTTTAGTGAGGGGGTATTCTTTGGCTTAGGAGATGAGGTAGGTGGCAGTGAAGACTGTTTTTCCCTTGAGCTAGGTTTGAATAGGGATGTTTGAGTCCCCTGGGGTTTAATTGTAGATGGGGGTGCATCTGCAGTATATTGCATTTGTGAAGGGGTGTTGGCTACAGCTCGGGATTTCAAGGTTTCCTTGATTATAAGTAGAGAGTCATCACTTTTGCTTTCATTATCAGAGAAATCAGAGAAATGCACTGACAGTTTTCTGCGAGGGGGCTGATTTCAATGGGGCTGGATTGCTGTTAGATTGACTCAGGATGGTATCTCTCATCAGCTGTATTGTGGGAGTGTGTTCCCAAATTTCTGCGAGTTTTTCTCTCAGTTTAATTACTTCTTGATTTATAGCCTGAGCTTCTTCCTTTAAGGTGTGTTTAGGTTCTCCCTCTTGGTGTGCAGAATTATTGCTTCTTTGTGTTATTGTTGCTGTTTTCCCTGTGATGAGGTCACGGACTATCTCATCCTTGAAAACTCTGTTAATTTCTATATAATGTGCATTCCAGAGGAAATTTCTTTCCCGTAACAGCCTGTTAGGAATATTTGCCTGGCTAAAGGTCAGAAAAATTCGCTTAGTAGCTCTTGAGCTGGGTAAAAAGTGGCAGTCTGTTAAATCAATTGTTCTGCTGTGCATGTTTAAAAGTTGGGAAAGATATCTCAAAACAGCCTTCTTCCCATTCCACATGTGCCTGTTGTGATGTATTTGCAACAGAAGCTGATTTTTTTTTAACACTCGGCTGTGGTTAACTGCATCCTGTGACGTGGCAGGGCACGTAATTTCCTCCAAATCTGCTACATTTTTAACCCCCTGTGTACCATATTGGTTTTGCCTTTGAAAATCTTGTTGGGAAAGCTTATTTGTAATGTCGTTTAATCTTTGCAAAATAAGAATCAATGTCTCTATGGACAGTTTGCAGAAATCATAAAAGAGCTGAGCACTGTTATTGTAGGGAATGCTGCCAAGCTCCAGGAGTTTGACTTTGTTATCAACTTTGTTATCAACTTGCTCTGTCCCATAATTTATATTTACACTTTGAGGAATTGGAGAGGCTGTTTTGTTTAGTTCAAGTGTCTGTGATGGCTTAAGGAGTAAAGAAGGAGCTGTTGTTACAGATCTGTTACTCACGGGCTGTGTTGTCTCTGCCGCTGGGAAGAGTGAGTCAATCCTCATCTGTTTTTCTGCTTTGGAGGGTTCCTGATTGTCATTATTATTACAGGGGCTCGTCCGATTTCTTTTCTTGCCTTTGGATGGCATTTTGGAGGTATATATAGGTGGTAATGCCAGATGATAGTGGGAGAACAATTCAGAAGTTGTTAGTCTGTCGCCATCTTGCCCCTCCTCCATCCTCAGTATGATATCCCTTCAAATATTTAAACATGGCTATCATGTCATCTCTCAACCTTCTCTTCTCCAGACTGCCTAAGCCACTCCTTATAGCGCATGGCTTCCAGACCTCCCACCATACTGCTCACCCTCCTCTTCATACGTTCCAGCTATATGATGTGTCCCAACATGATCTGACTGAGATTCATGGTATTCAGAAGGAGGGGGGCTGAAAACTCTGCAAACAGTGCAGTAAAAGGATTCATACTTTCCCCCAAAGTTTCCTGGATAAAAGGCAATAGAGCGAAAATGCACAGCAATGTGAATTCAGACATCCACATGCGCATTTTTGCACATGTGGATGTCTGAATTCACATTGCTGTGCATTTTCGCTCTATTGCCTTTTATCAAAGTGTGCGGCTCTTCCATTCAAATGGATGCGAATAGGCAAAAAAATGGTGGAGCCCTGGTGGCGCAGTGCTTAAATGCAGTACTGCAAGTCATAGAATCATAGAATTGCAGAGTTGGAAGATACCACGAGGGCCATCCAGTCCAACCCCCTGCCACGCAGGAAATCTTGATCAAAGCATCCCTGACAGATGGCCATCCAGCCTCTGTTTAAAGACCTCCAAGGAAGGAGACCCCACCACACTCCGAGGGAGTGTGTTCCACTGCCTAACAGCTCTGACTGTCAAAAAGTTCCTCCTAATGTTGAGGTGGAATCTCTGTTCCTGGAGCTTGCATCCATTGCTCCGTGTTCCAGTCTCTGGAGCAGCAGAAAACAAGCCTGCTCCATCCTCCTTGTGACACCCCTTCAAATACTTAAACGGGGCTATCATATCGCCTCTTAACCATCTTTTTTCCAGGCTAAACATACCCAGCTCCCTAAGTCTCTCCTCATAAGGCATCGTTTCCAGACCTTTCACCATTTTAGTCGCCCTTCTTTGCACACACTCCAATTTGTCAATATCCTTTTTGAATTTTGGTGCCCAGAACTGGACACAGTATTCTAGGTGAGGTCTGACCAAGGCAGAATAGAGCGGCACTATTACTTCCCTTGATCTAGACACAATACTTCTATTGATGCAGCCCAAAATTGCATTGGCCTTTTTAGCTGCCGCATCACACTGTTGACTCATGTTCAACTTGTGGTCTTCTAGGACTCCTAGATCCCTTTCGCATGTAGTCTCATTCAGCCAGGTCTCCCCCATCCTATATCGATGCATTTCATTTTTTCGCCCTAGGTGCAGTACCTTACACTTCTCCGTATTGAATTTCATTTTGTTAGCTTTGGCCCAGCTCTCCAGTCTATCCAGGTCATTTTGAATTTTGATCCTGTCCTCTAGGGTATTGGCTACTCCTCCCAATTTGGTGTCATCTGCAAATTTGATAAGTATGCACCGAATTCCCTCATCCAAGTCATTGATAAAGATGTTGAATAGCACTGGGCCCAGGACAGAACCCTGTGGCACCCCACTGGTCACATCTTTCCAAGACGAAGAGGAGCTGCTGCTGAGCACCCTTTGGGTTCGGCCGGTCAACCAATTACAAATCCATTGAACAGTTAACTTGTCTAGCCCATATTTTACAAGCTTGTTTGCAAGAATGTCATGGGGAACCTTGTCAAAGGCCTTACTGAAATCAAGGTATACGATATCTTCAGCGTTCCCTTCATCTACCAAGCTGGTCATTTTATCAAAAAAGGAGATCAGATTAGTCTGGCATGACTTGTTTCTCTGAAACCCATGTTGACTTTTTGTGATTATGGCATTGCCTTCTAGATGTTCACAGACTCTCTGTTTAATGATCTGCTCTAGAATCTTCTCTGGTATTAAAGTGGTTAACATATAAAACGCTACTTAAGAAGCAGGAAGATCGATATGTAATGAAAACACAGGAGGAATTAAAAAATGAAGGTGTCTCATGTTATTGGTTCTTATATTGTCAACTTTTGGAAAAATTTAAATGGGATTCAAAAATAGGGGGGGTTGGAATGGAAGAGGTAGAATTCGATAAAATAATAGGTGGGGGAAGGAAAAAATTGATTTCAAAAATATATAATCTGTTGCTGAAACGTAATTTAGAGATGGATGTGGTGAAACAATATATGATCAAGTGGGCTTAACAAATAGGACAAGAAATCAGATTAGAGGAGTGGGGAAAAGCCTGGAAGGTAAATGTAGGCTTTACAAGATGTTATACATTGAGAGAAAATTTCTATAAAATGATGAATATGTGGTATCTGACTCCAGAACGATTGGCAAAAATCTATAAAAACATGTCCAACAAATGTTGGAAATGTGGAGAAGCGATAGGGACTTACATTCATGTCTGGTGGTCATGTAAAAAGATAAAAAAGTTTTGGAAGGAGATATATAAGCTGATTGCAAGTACATTGAATATAGAGATAACAATAGATCCAGAATTATCACTATTGAACATGCTACATAAGTTAAGCCCTAATATTCAAAAGAAATATGGGAGATTATTACTATACGCAGTTACAGCAGCTAGACTATTAGTGGCCCAGAAATGGAAAGGACAACAACTCCCCTCAACTAATGACTGGATAAGGAAAATGAAAGAGTTCTATGATATGGTAAAATTATCAATAATGTTAGATGAAAAAAGGATGTGGAAAGACCTGGAAGGTTGGAAAGGAATAATTCTTTTGCAGGAAAATCTAGAGTAAAAATAATTTACTAATAACTGTATGATATTTATACAACTAATAAGAGAAAAATAGGTGGAAATCTAGGTCAAATAGAAGTGTGAATATTAATAAATAAGGGAATTGGGAGTATTCTGTTTAAAACCTGGAATAGTGAGAAGAAAGGAAGTCAAGGTATGAGGTGTGTAAGAAGCTGTATGATTTTTTGTATATTAGTAATTATAATATTATATATGGAGAGAGAAGTTATGTGAGAATGAAAGGAGGATTTAGGTGTTTGTCTTTTAATAAAATATTATGATGTGTTTAGGATGTCTATATGTTTGTTTGTTTTGTATATAAGGTGTATGTAGTTGTTATTACAAATTAATTAAAAAAATAGAATCTTCCCTGGTATTGATGTCAGATTAACTGGACGATTATTGTTGGGATCCTCTTTTTTCCCCTTTTTGAAGATGGGGACAACGTTTGCCCTCCTCCAGTCTGCTGGGACTTCTCCTGTTCTCCAGGAGTTCTCAAAGATTATTGCCTCACATACAATCAATAACACATGCTCACATACAATCAATAAGTTTCTTTATTGATGTGGATTCATGTATCAGGAACATAGGCAAAGCTGCAACTGAATTACAGACAGACAAGGCTAGAGATAAAAGACATCCAGCGTGAGAAAAGGCAGAACAGGGAGGGCACCCAAGTTAGGGGGGAGTGAAAATAGTCGTTGAACCATCTGGGCTGCATCGGCCTTGAGCTCCTGGTGGGACCAGCGTTCCCATGCCAACCAAGAGGCCTGGCTCAGCTCCCAGACATTCCAAAGCCTGAGAAAGTATCAAGCCCAAACTAACTACCTGTCAGGGTCCCCCATGAATTCCACTCCAATACCCAGAATTCAGGGGTGAGCCTGACATACTGCCCCCCTGAAGACAAGCCTCCCCCTTCTTAGCCAGGCTTATCGGGAAAGCGGGCATGGAACTTTCACAACAAGCGTTTGGCATTAACATGATCAGAAGCAACCCACTCGGCATGGGCCAAAGGCAGGTGTTTCCATTTCACCAAATATTGTAACCCTCCCCGATGGAATCTAGAGTCCAAGATATCAGAGACTTCAAAATGTTGGTCTTGGTCCACCAGGATCGGCTGAGGTGTAGCCTCCAGGGCCTGATGGTGCTGGTCTGGAGGGCTCGCAGGTTTGAGTAGACTGGAATGAAACACAGGATGTACATGTCGGTACAATTTAGGTAAAGACAGTTCAAATGCCACAGGATTTATGACTCTAATAACAGGAAAAGGACCAATATACTTGGCACCCAACTTCTTGGAGGGTTGGGGGCTTTTAAGAAACTTAGTGGACAAATAAACTAGGTCCCCCACAGCATATTCCGGGGAGGGGTCCCGCCTTTGATCAGCATAATATTTATAGCGCACTTTGGCAAAGTCCAAGGCCGAAATCACGTGAGGCCAGGCATCCCGGACCTTTTGACTCCACTGGGAGATCGAGACAGGGCCCGTGGAAGACCCCTCCATCAAAGGCAGGGGACTGAAGTCCTGTCCAGAGATAATCTTAAAAGGCGAAAGGCCAGTGCTCTGGTGGGTAGCATTATTATAAGCCACCTCAGCAAAAGGCAGGAGGTCAACCCAGTCTGTTTGTTGGAAATTCACATAACACCTCAGGTATTGTTCAAGTGTCTGATTAATGCGTTCCATTTGTCCATCCGTCTGGGGATGATGGGAGCTGCTGAGGCCCAGCTCCACCCCCAGAAGATTTGTAAAATCCTTCCAAAACTGAGAAGTAAATTGGCCCCCCCCGATCAGAGACAATCTTGGCAGGAATGCCGTGGAGATGATAAATATGCTGGATGAACAATTTGGCCAATTGGGAGGCCGTGGGGAGTTTCTTGCAGGCTACAAAATGCGCTTGTTTGGAGAACAAATCAGTGACAACCCAAATAACCGTTTTTTTCCTATTTTCAGGTAATTCTACTATAAAGTCCATGCTGATGACCTCCCAGGGCTTGGTCGGGGTGGGCAGAGGTTGGAGCAGGCCTTTGGGCTTCCCTGACCCCCCCTTTGCTATGGCACACGTGGGACACCCCTTCACATACTCCTCCACCTCCTTTCTCATTCGGGGCCACCAAAACTGTCTCCGGGCCAAATGCAAAGTCTTGATATACCCAAAATGCCCAGCACTCAACGTCATGGCACTGCCGGAGGATGACCGCCCTCAGGGCTTCTGGGACATACAGGCGATCTCCTTTCCAGGACAAACCCTCCCTCACAGTCACCTCCCTGGGGTGGGTAAGGAACCACTGATCCGTAGGCAGTTCCGAGGCCAACTGAGACTGCCACCCACCCTTAACCTCCCGAGGGATGAGAGGTGATGTAGAGCCCTCAGCCGCAGGGGCCACCTCACTGGGAACAGTGTCTGGGGAGGGGATGTCGGCCTTGACCGGCTGGGGCTCAGGCCTAGGGGTCAGTGGCGCATCACTTTCAATTGACCCAGGTCCAGGCCCCACAGCAGGGCTAGCAGGGAGTTCCCGCTGCTTAGCTTTATTCTGTGTGAGGACTGCTAACCCCAAGAGGGAAGGAGAAAAAACAGTATCAATGACCTCTTTTCACTTGCTCTCATGTTGCAGGAGCCTGGACAAAGCATCGGCCAAGAAATTCTTTTTTCCTGGGATAAATTTCAGGGTGAAATTGAACCGGTAAAAGAAACTGGCCCACCTGACCTGCTTAGGGCTCAACTGCCTAGGGGTAGCTAACACTTTCAGATTCTTGTGATCGGTCCAAACCTCAAAAGGTTTGGGTGAACCCTCTAGTAGGTGGCGCCAAGTTTCCAGAGCCAACTTGACTGCACCTGCCTCCTTCTCCCACACCGGCCAATTCCGCTCAGTTTCATTAAACTTCTTGGACAAGTAGGCACATGGCCTCAGCTCCCCTTCCTCCCCTTTTTGCAACAGCACTCCCCCCATCGCAACATCAGAGGCGTCCACCTGGACGACAAAATGTTGGGAGGGGTCAGGGTGTTTGAGAATTGGCTCAGAGGTGAAAAGGGATTTCAATTTGTCAAATGCTTGTTGACACTGCGGTGTGTCTACACTATCTTTTGGGGAGGTTTATCCCTTTTACTTAGTTTTGTACCCTTATTGCTTTTCCCATCTTTGGTTTTAAGCAGATCTGTCAGAGTAAGGCCTACCGTCGCAAAGTCAGGGATGAAGGACCGATAAAAATTAGCAAACCCCAGGAAGCTCTGTAACTGTTTCCTGGTTCTAGTGGCCTCCCATGCCAAGACCCCTTTGACCTTCTCTGGGTCCATTTCAGTCCCTTTGTTTGAGATGTGGTACCCTAAGTAATCTAAACGGCTTTGATGGAACTCACACTTGGACATTTTTGCAAACAGATGGTTTTCCCCCAACCTGGCAAGTACCTTCTTCACCAGTTTCACATGGGACGTATAGTCCTCTGAGTAAATCAATACATCATCAAGGTACACCAACACCCCTTTGTACAAAAAGTCCCGTAACACGTCATTAATTAGGTTCTGAAATATCCCTGGGGCCCCTTTTAGTCCAAAAAGCATGACTAGGAACTCAAAAGCCCCCAAGGGGCAATTAAATGCAGTCTTCCATTCATCCCCCTCTTTGATCCGCACTCTATAATAGGCCTCCCGCAGGTCCAGCTTCGTAAAAATCTTCCCTTTGGAGAGATGGGCTAATATGTCCTTCATCAGGGGTAGGGGGTATTGGTTAGACACACTAATCGCATTTAATCCTTGATAGTCCTGAATCAAATGAAGACCCCCATCAGATTTGCGCCTAAACATCACTGGCGCCCCCATGGGCGAGGTTGAATGCCTAATAAACCCTCGCGCTAAGTTCTTGTCTATAAACTCTCGGAGTGCCTCCATTTCAGCCGGGGTCATGGAATAAATGCGAGGCTTGGGTAGATTAGACTCCGAAAGTATCTCGATGGCACAATCAAAGGCCCTGTGGGGTGGCAGAATGTCACACTCCCTCTCCTCAAAAACATATTGCCAAGCCTTGTATTCCACTGGCAACCCTTTCAGCTCCCCTTTGACTAAGGCAGTTGTGCAGTTCTGTGATTCAACCTCTAGGGGGACCCCTTCCCCTGGGAATCCTCCCCCCACCCTATGCTCCTTTGTACACAATGGATCAGCAAAAGTCATTGTCTCTTTTATCCAGTTTATGGTGGGGTTGTGGTACTTTAGCCAGTTCAGACCCACCACTGCAACGGGACTAAGCCTGGAGCAATCACAAATTGCAGTTCCTCTTGCTGGTTCCCCATCCTCATGTGTATGGGGCTGGTCATGCATCTGGCGCCCCCCCCCCTTCATCATCCCCCCATCCATCTGGGACAGCCACACCAGCTTGTCCAGCTTAACAGTATTAACATCCAGTTCATTGACTAAAGAGGGGTGTATTAGAACTTGGGTACAGCCAGAGTCAATCATTAACATTACTTTTTGGGTGGGGCCCTCCCCTCCAGCCCCCACTCTGGCTTTAATAAAGAACGGGCCTTTCACTCCACTCACCACAGCATCCGGGTGCCCTTCGGGGTTAGCCCGCCCTCGGGCGCTTAATAGGGTGGGCTGGACCCGTTTCCCGCCGGCTCAGCGCCGGAAGAGTAGGACCCACTATCCTCTGGATCATCTGAAGACTCCCCTGCCGCATGGGCTGGCACCAGGGCCCGGGCCGCCGCTTTAGGCTTGGGCTTGAAGGGGGTCTTAGCTGGCCCGGCTCTCCCCTCGCACCTTGACATCTTCCGGTCACTCAGGCACTTGGCTGGCCAGGCAGGGGAACTCAGCAGCGTACTCTCCCACTGTCTTAGTGCCTTGCTTCAACTGTCTAAGCTCCACCCGAGCTCGTCTCACTCTTAAGGGGTCTTTGAATTGGGCCCGGAGGGCCATCAGGAACTCTTGGAAATCACCCAGTTCTGGTGCTCCCATATCATAGAGCCCCACCAACCACTGGGCCGCCTGTCCCTCTAGTTGGTTGGACACATACTGCACCTTCTCAGCCTCAGACTGAAACTCCCCTTCCCACTGGGTCATGAAACTCACCACTTGAGTCATGAAGTAGGGTAGCTTTGCTGCATCTCCATCGAAAGTCGCCTTCAGGTGACATTGCTTCAGACCCCTGGGTCTTTCCCACGGCTCAACTGGTCCGGCCCCTGCAGGGGGAGCCGGTCAAGGAGCCGGCAGGCCAGGGACATCAGGAGGCTGAGCGGGGGCTCCAGCCCCAGGTGCCTGGGCAGCCGCTGGTTGGGCTGGAGGGTGCTGGGCCCCACCAGGGGCTGATGGGGCCGGAGGTGTCCTTTGCAGGAGTTCCAGGAGTCCCACCTGAATCTCTCCCATTTGCTGTTTCAATTGAAGAACCTCGGCTCCAACTTCTGCCAGGGAAAATCTAGCTCCTGGCTCATGAGGTCCCTCACCCTGGGGCCTGTCCCACCGGCGGGACCTGCGTTCTTCCCAGCTGCCGCCACCTGCCCAAGGCCAGGTGGGGGCCAGGACATCTCAAACTGGAGTGCCGAAGCTTGGCATGCTGCCCCTCCCCGGGGCTTGCCTGGCTCCCAGCTCCCAGGGATCGGAGGGGAGTGTAAATCTTCCAGCCCTCTGGTGGTCCCGGCTCGTGCCTTCATCAGCAGCAGCTGCAGCACCTCCCGCTGCGCCGGCCTCATGCCTTGAGGCATCGGTCCCCTGGTTGCTGGTGGGAACCAGATCTTGGTCCGTCTGGGTTCCAGTCTCCGCGTCATCCGACAGTAACAGGATGTAAAAGAAAAAAAATGGAGTTGCAGCTTACTGTGATGTACACTCCAATACCCAGAATTCAGGGGCGAGCCTGACATTGCCAATGGCTCTGAGATCACATTTGCCAGCTCTTTTAATACCCTTGGATGTAGTTCATCTGGTCCTGGAGATTTAAATTCATTTAGTTTAAGAAGGTATTCCTGTATTACCTATTTGCTTATTCTGTGCTGGATTTCCCCTATTGTGTCCTCTGTTCCTTTATCCTCAGGTTGGTCACCCTTTTCCTTTTCTGAAAACACTGAGGCAAAGAAGGTGTTGAGTAATTCTGCCTTTTCTCTGTCCCCTGTTAGCATTTTGCCATCTTCTCCACGTAGTGACCCTACCATTTCCTTCTTCCTCCTTTTGCTGCGGACATACCCAAAAAAACCCTTTTTATTGTTCTTAACCTCTCTAGCAAGCCTGAGCTCATTCTGCAGTTTAGCTTTTCTGACTTTACTCCTACACCTGTTCGCTATCTATTTGAATTCTTCTTTGGTGATTTCCCCCTTTTTCCATTTCCTATACATGTTCCGTTTAAAACTTAGCTCCGTTGAAATTTCTTTAGTCATCCACATTGCAAGTTCGATTCCAGAGGGTTCCAAGGTTCACTCAGCCTTCCATCCTTTCGTAGGTCGGTAAAATGAGTACCCGGCTTGTGGGGGCAATTAGCTAACACACATTGGAAACTGCTTAATGCAGTGTAGATGTGTAAATTGCTATTGCTTAACAATTTGTAAGCCGCTCTGATAGCCTTTGTGGCAGAAGAGCGGGGTATAAATACCTAAATAATAATAATATTAATAATAATAACAGCATTGTTGCAAACAGATGAAAATGTGCACCCACTCGCAGCATACCATCACATCTAGGCAAACCCCTACATTCAAATAGGCATCGCAGACAGAAGGAGGGAATGGGAGTCTGAGCAATCAAGACTCCCTCCCTTTTTTGCCACCACCACATGTGGAGAGTGAGGAGAGAGAAGAAGAAGGGCCAACAAGAATCCAAACGTACTGGCAATAGGCTGTTGATCCTACAGTTCCTCCCGTTGCGGCTGGGAGCCACCATGCAGCCCGGCGCGCCCACTACCCTCTGTCCCCTCCTTACGTTTGCTTGGCGGATCTCACACCCGGCGCTCCCACTCAGTGGCACCTTTCGAGGCCCCCTTGCCTGGGGGACTCTTTTTAGAAGTCTAAAGGGGTTTATTAGCCCCGATTTTTCCTCCACAGCCGCGTCGGGGGTAATTGGGAGTTGGAGCTCCTCTTTGATCGTCCGTCGCTCGCTCCAGCTCAGACCGGAAGACAGTTCTTTTTCATTCCATATATTTGGACTGAAAAGATAAATGGTGCTTAATGGATACTGAATTGCTATTTGCTGCTGTCTTTATAGCAGTACCATTACATTTTATTATGGTGATTTGTTATTGAAAACTGAGTTAGTATTGTATCTGTCATTGAAATTGTTCTGTTGTTTTGTTAGCTTTGATTATTTGTTTCTGTGAGCAATGAGGGGTTGTTATGGAATATTCCTGGAATTCTACCTGTTGTGAACATGTCTCGAGTATAGGAATTTCAGAAAATTGAGGTATAAATGCATTTGTTGGTTTGGTAAATTGGTATTCCCCCTTTCTAGGAAATGTTGTTTGGTTCTCTCTACAGCAATGTAATATGGAGCAAAAACATCTTCATTTCACAGTTAAGAAAAAACATTTTTTACAACTCCCAGGAACTCCCAGAAGAGTAAGTCCTATTGCTAACACACGTGCACAAGCACACACTGTTAAATATAGCAGGCTGCTTAATGCCTCAGATGTTTTGTCATATTTGGCTTCTCTCTTGGCCTGAGTGCTTAATATTGAGTGGGCCCTGTGTGGGCCTTTGATGCAATGTCTTGAGTTGAATTTTTGAATGGGATGTCTGTTCATTTGGGTCAAGAGTAGGCAATTAAGTCATTTAATAGCAATATTGAAGCCTTTGTTGGATACCTTTTTCTTGAGTAAGAATTTTATCTGGGATGGTCCAGTGATCTGAGTCTGTATAAAGGCATGTTTGTAAAAGTAAAATAAAACATCCTTTTTTTTACACTCTAGATATTCAACATGACAGAATTCTGTGTAACTCAAAAGCTTGCATCCAACATCTTTAACATGAGTATTTTTAAGTGTTTGTTCCGCCATCTGTGCTTACCTGTGTGATGGTGAGAAACAAGCATCTTTGCTCTAGTATTAGATCCGTTTCATTCATTCCATAGAGGGGAAAGAATGCATTCAATATGTAAACACATTGTTCTCTATGTCACCCATCCCAATCTGTTTATGTAATTATCTCCATTGTTGTATAACATGGGAGGGGATAATATTACATATCTCCAGCTGTTCCGATTTGGCTGGGACAGTCCTTCCTCTGTCACCCCATTTTTCAGCTACTTTTAAAATGTTCCAGTTTCTCCTCTTTTCCTCCCACTTTTCCCCTTTGTCCTCAGCCTATTTCAATGACTGCACACTGAATTCAAAATGCAAAAGTAGTTTGTGCTCCATTAACTCAGTGGAGAGGAGGGCTGGAATCTTTCCCTTCCCAGTAGGGTCAGGCAAAAGCTGCAGCCTCTCCTAGCTTGTGTGGCAAAATAACTTTTGCTATCTTGACCACACTCTGATATTTCTTGGCTGCAAGTGCCCTAGTTTTCATCCACATACTATAGCTAGCACATTGTAAACTGCTTGGAGAGTGTCTCGTGTTGTAGAGTCGTGTAGAAGTGTCAGTGCTATTGCTAACAATTTGAAAGCTGCTCTGAGAGCCTTTGTGGCAGAAAAGCGGGGTATAAATATTCTAAATTAAATTAAATAAATAAATTGTCAGAGTATGGGATATGTAGTACATGAAATTCACGTTCTAAAGAGATACAGAGGGAACCAAAGGATCTGCCTGAAGAGGGCATACAAGCTGTAAACATGTCTGCAGCTGGCCAATGTTATGGAAACAGCATGCTTATCTGTGTGAGAACTGTATGAGACAGGATGTTTACCATATGTGGTGTAGAAGCTCAGTATCAGCTATACTCTGTGTATGTGTTTTGTTGTTCAATGCTGGTTGCAGGACTGAGCAGTGACTCAAAGCTGCTGTGTCCTGAGATTTTCCCACAGAGATGATTTTCTGTTGTTTTCTGTACATATTTTAGCATGTATCAATAAAGTATAGTTATTTAGACACCATCTGTGTGTCTATATGCTTATTAAGCGTCCTGGAAGTATGCAACTGGAATTACTTCTGCTACTCTGCTACAGATTTTGGGTGCCTGGGTCTCTGAGCATGTACAGAGTGTCTAGTGTGCTGTAACATGTCATAAATAACATTGGAAAGGTACGTTGTAAATTAGCCTTTTTCAGTTGATCATGAAGTTTATCTAGGAGCTTGAGGTTCTGAGTGAAAACGTCTTCATTGTATAACTGCAGAGAAAGTATGGAACTCAAGTTGCTAATTCTGGCTGTTTGATTACTTGCTGAAGCCCATGGCATCTTTGAGTCGTATAATGCTATGCCTGTTCTTTTTCATTGGTAGCTAGCTAGACTTCAAATGGCAAAAGGAAACAAAATACCCATTCATTTTCCTTTTTCACTGTGGTTTGTGGTGCATTGGTGCCACTTAGTGGGTGGAGAATTGAACTGAAGTTTTCTTAAATGGGGTGAACTTAGAACAGAAGCTTTTTGCTAGCAGCTTTTTGTGTGATCTGCTGTCATTTGTAGGGAAAACACAATAGTTTTTGTGCCCCCCCACCCCTTTCCCATCCACAAAGTCAGCAAACTTCAAAGCCTAATTCAAGGAAATTTCACTGTGAATGAAACATTATTTTGCCAAGAGGCTATTTATATTCCTCTGCTCGTAGAAAGAGCATTTTAGCTGGAGTTCAAACCCCACTACATTCATTTATAAGATCATTTTAACCAGCCACACAGAGGGCAACTGTGAAGACAACGCTAACCAAATGCTTCACACATTAACAAGTTCTTGTACTTTGTTGAAGCTAAGCAGATTTGGAGCTGGTGAGTGCCCTGATGGGAGACTGCGAAAGAACCTTGAAGGACATTTCTTTGACTTCAGTAATGAAGAAGGGGGGGGGTATAGTGGTCTTTAACTAAATATATAAAAGGTTTGTATTTACATTATTGAGATTTGCTATATTTTGTATTATTATATCTTAGCCTTGTATCTCTAGCTTGGACAGCATGGGGAAGGCTTGAGAAAATTACTTTTGAGGGCTACAACTCCCAGAATTATCCCAGCCAGCTAGGACTTTGGTGACAGGAAAACTCACAATTCCAAAACACCAGGCTACATTAAATTCATTTTTTATCAAATTGTGTTCCCTTGGGTTATATGAAAAATAATTGCTAAATCCCAAGTTCGGTCTATGAATTAAATAATAGGATCTGACAAGTGTATTTATGGATATCCTCTGGTTGCTCCAGGGCAGGAACCAGAGGGCAAATGCTGTTAACAGTCTGAGAATTGAGCCTCAATTGCTCAGAAAGGCACTGGATGTTTGTCCAATCATTTTACCTTTCAGCTAGAGTATAGACACACTAAGGGGTTGTCCATACTGTGAAAACACCCCTCACAGAATTTGCCTGGAATACGAGCTGTCTTAATGGGATCCCACATTGTCTCATCATATTGTGAAGGAGGGGGCCAAAAAGAGGAGAAACTACGCGAGAAAAGCATTTGCGGCTTTTCCTGACTTTTTAAAAAAGCTCCTGTGATATATGCTCATTTTGCTCATTAAGACAAGGGATTCGACATGAATCACTTCCCCATACAAGACATAGCGCAAACCTGATTCGCTAGATGAGTGCAACGGACGGTGCTTGATTACAGGGCAAGCGCATGCTGCCACCATATTGGAGTTTCGGCTTAGCGAGTGATCACTAAGGTGATAAAAGGGGATTTGTGCTATCTTTTATTCCTCTTTTTTTTTGGAAAGGTGGAATATCGCTTGTGTGCACCATAGAAATAGGGGTTGGTTTTAAAAAAAGTTCAGCTGCAGCAGATGTATAAACATGAGTAATTCACTCATGGCTGCCATCATTAAGACAGATTGCAGCTGCGATTTCCTATTACTGTGGACAGTACTTTTTTCCCCCTTAGAGCAAGCCCTTAGAGAGTTAGATGTGGCCCATCATTTATTGCCATTTTGAAGACAAGAGGTCTCTTGCTGTGGCAATCATAGCCCAAGAAGAAAATCCGATGCCCTCTAGGAATGAATGATAACTGGTAGCAGAACTCTGCTGTTGCATGCATGCCACATCTCTACCAGTGGCTTTTAAAAGTTGAAAAGAAGAGGAAAATATAAAGGTAAGCCTTCTGCCTACATACATCTCAGCTCAAATTGACACCGAAGAGGTACCCACACTTTGCATTCCAATGAGGCAGTCCAGAAGGGTACTATGCTCAAGGGCACTGGCATATGCTGAGAGGTCTAGCAGAATCAACAGGGACATACTCCCCCCCTCTAGTTCTTGGCATAGGATGTCCATCAAGGCAACCAAAGCTGTCTCCATCCTATTAATCAGCCCTGAAGCCCGATTGAAATGAATCTAAAAAATCAACTTCATCCAGGAACCCCTGATCCTAGTAAGCCACCACACATTTGAACACCTTTCCTAGAAATGGAATGTTGGAGGCTCTGTAATATTTATCCAGCAATGGGCTTGTTAACACTGGTGGGAAACCCTGTACCTACCTTGTAAGCTACAGTGGATTTTTTGATCCACAGCAGCTCCATAAATGCAACACACACCAGGCTTGTCCAATTGTGGATCAGAGTATCCCGCCAAATGGTAATCCACATCAGAGTAAAAGGGTGGTCCTACACTGATCATGCGTCCTATACATCATACTACTTTTGGCCACACAGCTGGGGTTGCTCCGTTTCCCCCTTGTTCACTCATGCATCCGAGTAAGCAAATATATGTGGTCCCAGAGTACTGTATTAATGATAAGTGGAGAAACACTTTATTGAAAATAAAATATTTTTAAAGTGCCAGAAATGAGTCCCATCCACACTGCCTGGGAGTGTGGTGGAGTCTCCTTCTTTGGAGGTTTTTAAACAGAGGCTGGGTGGCCATCTGTCGGGAATGATTTGATTGTGTATTCCTGCATGGCAGGAGGTTGGACTGGATGGCCCTTGTGGTCTCCTCCAGCTCGATGATTCTATGGAAGTCCCACCCTGGCTTTGCTCTGAAGCCAGTCCTTGGCTGCCACATGGTCAAAAATCTGGGTTTTCTCCTCAAATACAGAGCAAACCACGAATCTTACAGACCCAGAGTTTCCTGTAGAAACTGGTGAAAATGAGTGTTGTCAAAAACATCAGGTGTCTACTGTGCTGCGAATACAAGGTGAGTACAGGGGGGGGGGGTTGCCCGTGTAGACAAGCCCATGATAGGAATCAAGAAGGCTTTTTCAGTACAGGTCTTAAAACTGCTTCTTTCAGGCCTGTTGGGATCTGTAAGGAGGCATTGCCCACTCCCTTTACTCACTTGGCCAGTCAAACCAGCTTTTACTTTTGTCCCATAATTAAAACTTTATATTTTCAAAAAGGCAAGCATGACCCAAATTGGTGATTTGGAGAAATGCCTTTGCTGAGCGGAGCCATTGGCTATGCCGGGCAGGGATGGTGTGATTTGTAAGCCAACCCATGTGGAGAGAGGTAGGTTGAGAAAGGCTGAGTCTGTCATACCTTTATGACTTTAGCAAGAGGGCCAGGTGAGGGTGTAGCTTTTGTTCTTTGCTAGTGGCAGGCAGAAACTTGGAGCTTGCCTAGTTGGGCAATTTACCCTGGCTTCCCCTTGTCTTGGAGCCCTGCAGTCCAAACGACACAGGGCTCTTGCCCCAATTTGCCTCCAGACAGTCCTGGCGATGTCTGAAGCAAAACTGTGGCAAAGCCAGGGTAAGCCCATTTAAAATGTTTTAAACCCCTGCCCTGGAAAGCCCACATTATGAGGGAAAACCCAGATGGGTCCAGTGTGGGAATGCAGGGTCCATTCCCACATGTCAGCC
The DNA here is from genome assembly GCA_030847615.1 of Gambelia wislizenii. Lineage (NCBI taxonomy): Eukaryota > Metazoa > Chordata > Lepidosauria > Squamata > Crotaphytidae > Gambelia > Gambelia wislizenii. The sequence goes on along the minus strand of JAUMIR010000013.1, from coordinate 10,123,199 downwards.
TGTATTGCCAGACGCGGTGATCCGGGCCGGTATAGACAAGCCCATGGATTGCCCTTTTGGGTAAAAAGATAAGAGTCATGCATCTTCCACCTTTGCAGTAGCATACTGCCCCTGAAGAGCCATTTTAGTCCCACTCTGTTATGTTGTTCTCGAAATGCTAGAAACCTCTCCCTCTTATATTGACCTCCCTGTTTGCCTGCAAACCCCACATGGTATTTTGCTTCAGTTCATTGCATATCCAGTGTCTTCTAAATATTTACAATTAAGCAGGCACCTGAAGCAGCATCTGGCTGGAATCCTGTTGGAGCATTACATTAGCAGTTGCACTTTCCCAGGATTGTGTAGTGGAGGTGAGCAAAAGCAGACTGCTGGCTCTGACCAGCCTGCTTCTCCAATGCACTCCTTCCTTCCTGGCTGCAGCACCCATAGCTTTTTTCCCTCCTGCTGCCATCATCTCTGCCAATGTAGTTAAACTGGTTTAGTTCACCACCACCAAGATTCCAGCCTGTGTCATCTGGTTAGGTGAAGCATTCACTCACAGGTACTATGTGCTGTATAAGAAAGAGTGCTGAGGGCTGAACTGGCTTGCAATAGAATCATAGAGTTGGAAGAACACAAGGGCCATCCAGTCCAACTCCATTCTGTCATGCAGGAACACCCAATCAAATCATTCCCAACAGATGGCCGTCCAACCTCTGTTTAAAAACCTCCAAAGAAGGAGACTTTTGGCCTCTGCATCAGTCCACAGGAACTCTCCACCCCCTTTTATTTTTATGGTAGTTTCCTAAGGCCATTTTTTGTTAGCGTGCCAACACCAGTCCCCTATAAAAGCTACCAGACAGATTTCTTTCTTTTTTTCTTTTTTTGTTTTAAATTAAAATCCCACACATTCCTGTCTTGCACACATACACCAGAGGGCACTATATGGCATGTTGTAACATAATAAATAACCTCTTAACCTGCTTAGTGCTTTATGCTCAGTAGCATGTTTTACAGCTTTACCTGGAGTCCTTGAATGCTGGTTCCCTTGGCAACCTGATATAGTGTTTTTATTCTTTATTACTATCACTGCTTTATTACTGCTGTGTTCAAATGTGCTGTCATCTTTATTTTGCATCACTGCTATCCTTTTGTGCACAAACGTGTGTGTGAGAGAGAGATAGAAAGAGATCACTACAAATCTCTTTGTAGAAATTATTTTAGAGGTAAGAAGGTAATCTGTCATCTCTGTATTAACTCTTGGTGGACATAAATTGGGCATAGGGGAGAACCCATGTGCATAAGGAGATTGACAAACTGAATATAGATTAAAGCAGGTGGTTATGTTACAGCATAAAGCTATGAAGATATGATGTAAAACAAATTTGGGGGTGAGTGGGTGATCATTGTTTTTGTAAACAGAAGAGCGGGAGGGAATGCAGTTCATATTCCATGCAGCAGTGTTAACATCTGTGATATGGATTAGGATTGTTTAAAAACTGTATATAGAATTGAGTTTTACCTTAAATTTCCAGGGGAAACTGAGGAAAAGGAAAGAATGAATTAGGTGGTGTTTTGAATGGGAAACAGAATAATATATATGGGGGTGGGGTAGGTCTTCCAGGAATACCATGGAAAAGAGTCTTACCTAAACTTACCCAAAGCATTTGTGTAGATTAACAAAAGCAATCTTCCAAATACTAGCTTTGCAGCATTTGCATAAATATGACAGAGGTTTACTCAAACCTTTCCCTGCTTGGGGCTTTGACACATATGATGTGTTAGCAGCATCCAATCAACTTTAGACTACATTAGATTTGCTCCAGAGAAACTGCCATGTGAAATACTCTCAAGTGGGCAAACTCTGATGCCAGTGGGTTGTTAGATGCCTCTGATCTACTTCAGAAGTCATATTAGTGCCTTTGTGGTGCCTACAATCACCAACCCCATTCGATTTGTTTATTTGTCTTCCTCTTTATGAAATCCAATTCACCCTGTTTGCAATTGGGTATTTAAAGATAGGTATGTATTTTCTTTCTATATTTGCTATGGTACTGTCCAAGGTCATATAGGAGAAGTCAATTTTATGGTTATTTCTATAGCAGTGATTCCTAGGAAGGATGATACTGGTGTAGGGAGGTACTGTAGTTTTGACTTTCCTTGTGTGACTTCGTATTTCTGATGTAAACAGTCTAGGGCTGTAACAGGTAAATGTGCTTTTTTTTGTTACCAGTGCCAATAGCTGCCTTGAATAAGTTTTTTTGGGGAGAAAGGCAAGAGATAAGTAATGCTACTGCTGTTGATGTTTGCAATTCAGAGGAGAAAACAATAACTGCCAAACCGGACACATCTCGGTCTGCCGAACCAGACACATTTTGTCTAAATCATCCTTATCTGCCTATCTAAATTTTGAGTTCTGTCCCCTGCTCATGAACAGGATGTTGTTAGCGGGTCCACCTCCTTAGCACTGTCTCCACTACCCATTTGCTTGTCCTCTGGACCCGATCCAAAGCATTGTCCATAAATGTGCATTGCTGCTGTTCCTCTTGCTTTTGTCCCCCCGCCCCCACTGTTGGCATGCTTGGAGAGGGTGAGAGAGTAGGCACCTTTGGTGAAGAAGAGGAGCAGACCCTGGGGGACCTCAGGATCAGCAGCAGGCCCCCCTTGGTTGTGTGGGTCTTGCCAGATGTGCCAAAGTGCTGACCTATGGTGCCAGCTGTGCACCATTCATAATGGCAATCATGTACAAGTATAAAAATGCCTGTCAGAAGAATGTAAAGTTAGAAGTTTCCCTGTAACAGTTGATAATTATGAGTCTACCTGTAAGGAGCAGTGGGTGCCGTTGATTCCTCTACATACATGTAGATTCTGCAGATGCAAATGTGTATCAGTGGAATGATTCATACTACTTTGCCTTACTGGGAAAGTTGTCAGTCCTAGATTTAACTCTATGGAAGTGTTAGAGGTGAAGGTAGAAAGAATTAATCGGGTTACCTATGGCTAGAATGCTTGCTGTGGAGTCATTTCTAGACATGCAACCCCACTAGAAGGGCAGTATCACAGATGTGTCATTCATTGATAACCAGTAGTGCTTTTTTCTTGCAATGATGTGACACAATTTCCAGAATGAATGCATGCAAAGACAAGTGCTGTGCTCCTGAGGATGATAGAGCCGACAGAGTATTAACTGAGCCACTTTGATCTTGGACTTTCAGGAACTGGCTGGCAAGCCCCAGATAACACATATCTTTTGAGCCACATGTTAGAACTAGTATTGATTTCTATCTGTCTCTTGCAGCCAGTCTCTCTCTTTCCCCCTCCCTCTCTCTATGCCCACCACCCCACCATGCATTCCCCATACTTCTGGCATTCTGGCTGTCAAAATATGTGCTCCTGCTAGAATAGTAACCCTGTTTCTCCCCATTCTTGCCCCTCCTGCTACTGGTCACCAAAATACAGCAGTAAGATATACATGCCCTTTCCTCAAAGGAAGGATGGGGATCCATGTTGCCTCCTTGAGTGTGATCTCTCTCCTCTTTTCCAGAATGGAGAGGCAACATTTGGGAAGGTATAAATAATTAAGGGGTGGTATGGGGAATGGAGTGATTATAACTCAAGCTTTTTTAATCTTTCACTATATCTTGTGCACAGAAGCAAATAAGATGTGACTGCACAGTTTACTCTAGTGAATGTTTTTGCCAATTAACAAGTAGGATGAATGGAAGTACCAGCAATACATGGTTGCCACATTGCCTCATGTTCATTTGATAGTGTGGTAAATATGCATCACTAGTACTTCCATTCATCCTACTTCTTAATTGGCACCACACAGTTTTGGGCAGCTGCTGGGACCAAAACAGTCTGTCATGGTCCACCAGTGCTAATGCTTGGCTCATTCTTTCACTTGCTTCCTTTGGCTGTGTGCTTAATTCAAAGAAGTGGCTGGATTAAAACACAGAAAGGCCCTCAGCTGTATCATGTTTAAGAGGGGCCATAGTATTACCACAAAGGTTCCCAGGTTCAGTCTACAGCATCCCTTTTAAGTGGATCTCAGATAACTGATTATAGGAAAGACCCTTATTTGTTGGAGAGCTACTGCTAGTCAGAGAAGTCAATACTGTGCTAGCTGTTTGGAGAGGGCAGTAGAACATACAGGAACATCAAGGTGGAGGAGGAACAGGGCCAGGAGGGCTACAAAGGTTGGCATTTGGGTTGGCAGGTAGGACGCCTGAACTAGTTTCAGAAAGAACTAAACCAAAACCAAGGAGCTAACCCTTCATTAGCTCACTGCAAAAGGCAAACCATCACAGAGCAGCAGGCAGCTAGTTCATACCTGGACCAGTCCTGAGGATCCTTCAGCCAATGGATTCTCAGTGTGATGTCAGGAGCTGACTAATCGTGCATTGTTTTATTGTGGTGCCTGCTTCTTGCTGAGATAATAAACCTGTTAGAAAAACAGAGCATCAGGGATTGTAGCTTAGTTTTCTTGCTAGGGTTGGTCCCCATCTTTGGAATACAGTTGTACTGGGTAACATTAAGAGCCAAATTTAGGGGCTAGCAACATACTGGTGATGCTGTTTTGGGGTGATGAGAAACCTGTCATGGGCTGTCAACTCACCTATCCACTCAATGAAACAAATAGTAAACACAGTTGATCTTCACTTGTAAAGCTGGTTACACTGAGCTACAAGGCTTTAAACATTTGTGAACTGTTCTCACTCATGGAAACATTTACAACATCAACAAATGGTATTTGTACAAGTGATAGTGTTTAGATCAGTGGATACAAATGTATTGTCCTGCATAAAAGGGGTTAACTGCAAACACAAATTCTGCATTACATTTTTGCATTTACTTTTTTGAAACACACTGCAAATACAAAGAATTGGAAAGGCAAACAAATGAAAGGTGAACATGCTCCTCACCTGGTGTGCCATTGACCTATGGACTTGTTACCTTAAGAGGTAGGGGGCTACGTTAGCATCCCACCCGTGATGCCACAATCTCCTTTAATATTTGGGGGAATTATAATATACTTAATAATATAATAATACTTAGTTATTGATTACCCACCTCTCCCCTCAGGATCAGGGCGGGGTACAACACAATATACAATTATCACAATGCAATACAAGTCAATACAGTTGAATACAATACAATTCAAAGGACATTCAATACAGAAAATACCAACAGTTGTACAATGCAAGTGCCAGTAGGCACTGCTGGCGTGCAGACGACGCTGCAGGAGTGACACTGCAGAATGCATTGTACACTAATAACGACTTGCTGCATTTTTGAAAACTGTATTACAATTTTCACAGTGCATCACCCCAGCTCTTTATTACGCTGGTACTCATTTTACTGACTTATGGAAGGTTGAGTCAACCAGGGGGGGCTGGGACTGAATTTATAAATTCAAGTTCTACATGAGTTTTGGCTGCAGCTTTGGCTGCATTAGCTTACTGCACCGCCAGGGCCCCCTTATTACCTCAGATAGGAGGCCTGCGAGAGGAGAGTAACATCAGGGATCTTTCCACCCATGTATACCAGTACCAACTGTAGAGGAGGCTCCAGTTAAAGTAAGATAAACTATTTTATTAGAATAATATAGAAAGTACAGTTGTCCCTTCATATTTGCTGGGGTTAGTTTCAGAACCCCCCCCCCCCCCGTGGGTACCAAAATCCGTGAATGCTCAAATCCCATTATATGCAATGGTATAGCAAAATAGTGTCCCTTATGTAAGATGGCAAAATCAAGGTTTGCTTTTTGGATTATTATTTTTTAAAAGAATATTTTCAAGCAGTGAATACTTCAATCCATGGATTCCAAATCCGTGGATATGGAGGGACAAATGTAAACTAACATGCGCAACATACGTTCTTATGGACCATACAAGGCTATAGTAGAGTAAGGCAGAAAGGTTTTTTGTGGGTTTTTTCCGGGTTGTGAGGCCGTGTTCTGGAAGAGTTTATTCCTGACATTTCACCTGCATCTGTGGCTGGCATCTTCAGAGAATGGTGGTGTCAGGGTGTGTGGGGTTTATATACTGTGAGTTCCTATTGGAGAAGATATGTGCTCCCATGGAATAAACAAAAGAAACCAAAACCCAACTGATTGCTTTAATTGTGGATGGAACATTGGTTGGCTTGCAACAACCTTGTAAGGTTAGACCGGAGGGGGTGTGAGGAGAGATTCCTAACTTGGGCTTTCCCACCATTATATTTCTAGACATGTCTCAGGTCATTGTGACCTTTGACTGACCTCCAACGTGACTTATAGCCAACATGACCCTGAAAAGTATCCAAAATGTCCAGTTATGAAATCTTGCAAGGAGGGGTAGTAGGGCTTGCTAACAGAACATTGTGTCATGTGATCCCCCTTTTCTAAGATAACAATCCAGATTCAGCCACCAAAGGCAGCTATAGAGCTATAGCCATGGAACATCCTTTCCCTGACACAATACATGCTTTGCATGCAAAAGGTCCAGGTTCATTAATTGTCGTCTCAAAATAGCACCCAGAAAGGCCTATGTCAGAAACCTTGCTCATTACTACCACCAACTGTAGACATTGTTGAACTAGACAAACCAACATATTGACTTGACATAAGGTGGCTTCCTGTGTTTCCACCTTTGTTTTGAGTGAAAAACAGTGATTCCCCCAGGACTATCATGCTAATGGAACACTATTTCTCCTTCAAAGGGATTGCAGTGATAGGGGTTCTCTGTCCATAACTGGCTTAAAAGCCTTTGTTTACACATGAGAAGCTCTCAGTGAACTTGGTAATTGCAAAGAGCATGTTGTATAGCAAAATCTTCAGCTCAGGGCTTGGAGAAAGCCTCATTAATTAAGCAGTACTTACAATACAGTTTCTGTGGCAAAGATATCTGGGCACATTCAAATATAATCAGAAACAAAAGATGATACTCAGCCTGGAGTATCATGAAGCTTTTCAAAAATGTGGTTTAGTTACAGAAAAGTCTGGCAGGGAAGGTTTGTTTGTTTGTTTCATTATTATTTTGTTTTTTAAGGGACAAATGATAGAAACTTGATGAAAGAATATTGGCTGCCATGGTGTAAAAGCAGAGGCTTTAAAAGTAATTCATTACTGTTACACTTCCAAAAACACACATGCACTGAGTAGTTAGCTAAAATCATACAGGTTGAGTATCCCTTATCCATCATGCTTAGGACCAGAAGTGTTCTATATTCTGGATTTTTTTGGATTTTGGAACACCTGTATTTGCATCTACATAATGAGGCTGCATCTCATTATGAGGATCTGTGATGCGGTGGGAGACGTGGATTCCTGTCATTTCATAGATCCTTGCTTCTCTCTCTAGCCTCACAAATGCAGTACAGATACAGCTACTTGTGTTATAGGTCAAAAAAATGGATTTTGGAGTACAGTAGCACCCCCGTATCCCCTGATTCACCATCTGGTGATTCAGTTATCCATGGTTGAAAGGTCTAAAATGGTGAAAGGTCTGGAAACCATGCCTTATGAGGAAAGACTTAGGGAGCTGGATATGTTTAGCCTGGAAAAAATACGGTTAAGAGGTGATATGATAGCCCTGTTTAAGTATTTGAAGGGGTGTCATGTTGAGGATGGAGCATGCTTGTTTTCTGCTGCTCCAGAGCCTGGAACACGGAGCAATGGATGCATGCTCCAGGAACAGAGATTCCACCTCAACATTAGGAGGAACTTTTTGACAGTAAGAGTTGTTTGGCAGTGGAACACACTCCCTCGGAGCGTGGTGGGGTCTCCTTCCTTGGAGGTCTTTAAACAGAGGCTGGATGGATGCTTTGGTCGTGATGTTCTGCGTGGAATAGACAATCGGGGTTGAACTGGATGGGCTTTGTGGTCTCTTCCAACTCTACAATTCTATGATTCTATGATTCTATGGTTGGCGATGGTAGGGGGAAGGGGTAAGGGAGAGGGGGAGAAGAGATCTCACCTCCTTTCTTCCTTCTGGTGTCTCTGGTGGCGGCAGTAGTGATGGCGGGGGCAAAGGGGGAAGGGAGAGGTGGAGGAAAGATCTCACCTCCTTTCTCCCAGGAGGGCTCTGGTGGCAGTGTGGATGTTGATGGGGGTGAAGGTGGAAGGGAGGGGGAGGAGAGGGCTCCCACGGCGGGGGCATGGTGGTGATGGTGGGTGGGGTTCAACATTCACTGTTATCCATGGATTTCAGTATCGGAGGGGGGGCAGAACCAATCCCCCACGGATATGGGGGTGCTACTGTACTTCAGATTTCAAAATTCTGGATAAGGAATACTCAACCTGTACTTTGTTTTGTTTTGTTTTAAAAGACTTTATTTTCTCATTATTCAAACATAACATAGTGTCTTTAAATGTTTTTAAAAAGCCATACTATGGGGCTCTCCAAAGTAAAGTGGCAAGGGAGCAGGAAGTTCCATTTTCCATGCTGCCTTACCACATGGCATTGTTGTTCTTCTGGTGTTCTTTCATTCCAGTTCTGAGGGAGACTGAGGTAAAACCACGTCTTTTTGCTAATGTTTTTTTCCAGTTAGCAAAAAGACGCAGTTTTACCTTGGTCCCCTACGGGACTGGGATGAAAGAATGATGTTATGTGGTAAGCCAGCACAGAAGACAGAACATTCCTGATGCGCTTTACTTTCGAGTGCAGTAAGCCCCATAGTAAGAAGTACTAAAGTGTTTACTATTAAACATCAAATCATCTCTGGTTATGTTATAATCAGAATGTAACTTGGTTATGCCATAGTCAAACAAAAACAAATTAGTTACAAATGGTTTGAGGATTAGACAATGACTCTGTGGACCAGGGTTCAAATCCCTGCTCAACTGTGGAAACACATAGAGTGACCTTGGACAAATCACACACACTCTCAGCCTCAGAGGAACAAATCTTGGGAAGAAAACCCTGTGATAGGTTTGCCGTGCTGTCACCATAAATTGGGCGTGGCTTGAGGGCACACCACCACCACAACAACTCCTCATATAAACCTGTTATTTCTAAGCTGTGGCTAAGAAGCACCCTTGCAGTGTGCCACTTCTTGGATAAATAAAACAATACTAAGATTCTTAGGCTGCTGCCACACTACAGAAATAAACCAGTTTTACATCACTTTAACTGCCATGACTCAATACTATGGAATCCTGGGATTTGTAGTTTTGTGGGATATTTGGCCTTCTCTGTTAGAGAGCTCTGGTGCCACAACAAACTGCAAAACCCAGGATTCCATAGCATTGAGCCATGGCAGTTAAAGCAGTGTCAAACTGCATTATTTCTGCAGTGTGGCAGCAGCCTTACGGAGCTATCTTGCCAGAGAAACTACTCAGAGTTTGAAAAGTTACTTTTTTAGATCATAGTTTCCAGAATCCCCCAGTTCGCATGGAGAGTTCTGTGAAATGTAGTCCAGAAAAGTTATTTCTTAATGCCATCTAGACCAGAGCATTTCTTATTCTTACCAGCATCAGTTCTCTGGAGCAGTGGCTCTTAACCTTTTCTTTATCAGGGACCCCCTTTAAATATCTTTTGTTGCAGTGGATCCCCAAGACTTAACTCAAGATTTAAAACCCTAATAATAATAATAATACCACCTGATGATGATGATGATGATAATAATAATAATAATACAATTGCACCATCCATTAACCCTTCCCTCAGAGGCACTGAAGGGGAGGTAAGACTTTTTTCCTGTTTCTTCCTGCAAATTTGTGGCTGGAGCGTATTGAACAGCAATGTGCAGGCCAAGCCAGCCAGACTTTGCCTTGGTTCCTGTCACATGGGCTAAGCAGCCTTCAAGCCTTCGTGGACCCCTTGTGAGGACATAGTGGTCCCCTGACCATAGGTTAAGAAACACTGCTCTAGAAGTTTCAACCAGAAAAGAATATTTTCTGTCAGTTACTACAAGTAATTAAATATATGTTGTTGAATGTAAAGGCATGATATTAAGATGATTCTGAGTAGTCTGCTTTAAGGGAAAATGGGAAATTTAAGACACTGGTCAAAATCCAGTTGTTAATCTCAACTAGAGTAGACCTATTGAATCAATGCAATCTTGGTGACTCTACGTAAATTCTATTGATTCAGTGGGTATATATGCTAGTTAGGACAAAAAATGGATTTAGGCCATTTTGATTTTCTTGATGTTCACTGTGGGTAAACTGAGTAAAGCTGAGGTCTTGTAAGGTCGTCTTGCCAAATCTCTTACCTGACCTAAGTATCAGCTCAGATGTAACTGGTTTCATAGGACTACAGTGCTCTGCTGTACTGGTTGTACCTCATCTGAACCCTTGTTTCCTTTTTGTTTTCTTCTGGAATTTTGTTTAATGTTACTGGTTTCAAAATGTGAGATGGACCTTATTAAGATCCAAAATATAAATGTATTCCGGGTCTAGTTGTTTGCCCTGTGTTGTATTTTTTCCAATCTGCTACAGCGTTTTGTATCACAGCTTACTTTTAGCAAACAAACTGAAAACTCTTCTCAATTTTTCCCAAAATGGAGCTCAGGTTCAGGATTTTAAAAAAATCCCTGACAATGAAAAATACAGGTTATTTAGCTGGAACTGCTGCTGTATAAAATAACGGCATAGCTTTTTTCTCCCTCAAGCACCTTTTTCTTTTAATCCAGTATTCCACAAGGGGGAGGTCTCAACCTGTCACTAAATCACTATGGAACTGGTGTTGCCATGCATGAAAAATTATTTGGATTGCCTTAGAATCATAGAATCATATAGTTAGAAGAGACTACAAGGGCCATCTAGTCCAACCCCCTGCCACGCAGGAATACCCAATCAAAGCATTCCCGAGAGATGGCCATCCAGCCTCTGTTTAAAAACCTCCAAGTGAGAATACAGCACACTCAGAGGCAGCGCATTCCACTACCAAACCCTTCTTACTGTCAGGAAGTTCTTCCTAATGTTTAGGTGGAATCTCTTTTCCTGTAGTTTGAGTCCATTGCTCCGTGTCCTCGTCTCTGGAGCAGCAGAAAACAAGCTCCCTCTTCAATATGACATCCTTTCAGGTATTTAAACATGTCACCTCTTAACCTTCTCTTCTCCAGACTAAACATATACCCAGCTCCCTAAGCCACTCCTCATAGGGCATGGCTTCCAGACCTTTCACCATTTTAGTCACCCTCCTGTGGACACGTTCCAGCTTGCCAATCTCCTTCTTGAATTGTGGTGCCCAGAAGTGGGCACAGTATTCCAGGTGAGGTCTGACCAAAGCAAAATAGAGTGGCACTATTACTTCCCTTGATCTAGATACTATACTTCTATTGATGCAGCCTAGAATCACATTTGCTTTTTAGCTGCTGCATCACACTGCTGACTCATATTCATTTCGTGGTCCAGTAAGAATCCTAGATCCCTTTCTTTTGTACTGCCATCAATAGCAGTAGCAATAGCAATAGCAATAGCATTTATATTTCTATACTGCTTATCAGTTCAAAGCACTCCCTAAGGAGTTTACAATGTGTTAGCTAATCGCCCCTAACAAGCTGGGTACTCATTTTACTGACCTACGGAAGGATGGAAGGCTTGAGTCAACCTTGGAGCCCTGTAGGATCAAACTCACAACGTTGTGGCTGCAGTGCTGGCATTTAACCACTGCACTACCAGGGTGTCAGGTGTCACCCATCCTATACCTGTGCATTTCATTTTTGCTGCCCAAATGAAGTATCCTACATTTATCCCTGTTGAAATTCACTTGGTTAGTTTTGGCCCAGCTTTCTAATCTATTAAGGTAATTTTGAATTCTGATCCTGTCCTCTGGGGTATTAGCTACCTCTCCTGATTTAGTGTCACCTGAAAACTTGATAAGCATGGCCTCTATTCCATCATCACGATCATTGATAAAGATGTTGAATAGCACTAGGCCCAGGACAGAACCCTGTGGCACCCCACTGGTCACTTCTCTCCAGGATGAAAAGGAGCCATTGGTGACTACCCTTGGGGTTCGGTCAGTCAACCAATTGCAAATCCACCTTACAGTTGCATTGTCTAGCCCACAGGTTATTAATTTTTTTGCAAGAATATCATGGGGGACCTTGTCAAAAGCCTTACTGAAATCCAGATACACTACATCCACAGCATTCCCTTCATCTACCAAGCTTGTAACTCTATCAAAATAAGATATAAGATTAGTTTGGCATGACTTCTTTTTGAGAAACCCATGTTGACTTTTAGTAATCATGGCAAGTGTTTACGTATGGTCTGTTTAATGATCTGCTCTAGAGTCTTTCCTACTATTGCTGTCAGGCCGACTGGGTGGTAATTTTTTGGGGCTTCTTTTTTCCCTTTTTGAAGATGGAGACAACATTTGCCCTCCTCCAGTCTGCTGGGACCTCTCCTGTTCTCCAGGAATTCTCAACGATTATTGCCAGTGGTTCTGAGATTACTTCTGCCAATTCTTTTAATACCCTTGGATGTAGCTCATCTGGCCCTGGAGACTTGAACTCATTTATACTGGCCAAGTATTCCTGAACTACCTCTTTGCCTATTCTGTTCTGCATTTCCCCTACTGCATCATCTGCTCCATTTTCTTCAGGCAGAGCACTGTTCTCCTTTTGGGAAAAGACTGAGACAAAGAAGGTGTTGAGTAGCTCTGCCTTTTCTCTGTCCCCTGTTAGCATTTCATCATCTTCTCCATACATCATAACCAAAAATCCCTTTTTAATGTTTTTAACCTCTCTAGCCAGCCTGAGCTTCATCTGTGCTTTAACTTTTCTGACTTTCCCCCTACATGAGCTGGCTACTTGTTTGAATTCTTCTTTGGTGATTTTCCCCATTTTCCATTTCTTGCACATGTCCCTTTTAAGTCTTAGCTCAGTTGAGAGTTCTTTCGACATCCATCCTGGGTTTTTTTAGACAGCTCCCATTTTTCTTCCTCATTGAAACTGTTTGCAGTTGTGCCTTCAATATCTCACTTTTAAGAAACTCCCATCCATCATGATGGGTTTTAAACTCCTGGGAGAGCCTGCTTGTTGCAGAGGGTGGAGCTTCTGTGAGTTTGAATTTTTTAAAACTCCTGGGAGAGGCTGCTTGTTGCAGAGTTTCAGTGGCCAAGCCCCCCCCCCAAAAAAACATACTTAAAAATACAGCATAGAGTTTTCAGCATTAACTAAGAGTTCTTAGATTACCTAAAAACTCTCACCATGGACACTGAGGGGACTGTGGCAGTCACCTGCAATACTTGTGCGATGTTTCTCTTCTTGTCTACAGACGTGGGGAACTTCACATGCACCAAGTGTAAGTTGGTAGCCCTCTTGGAGGAGAAAGACCAGCAGCTGGAGACACGGGTAGCTACGCTTCAACAGATTCAGGAGCAAGAGGTTTTCCTGGACAGAACAGAACAAACAGTCTTGGACAGGGACCGCACAGAGGAACTGGCTGTGGAGGAGAGGGTCACTCCACAGACACAGGAAGTAGACAGCTGGAAGAATGTCACACACAGAACAAGAAAATCCAGGGATACTTCGAGCAGCTTGCAGCTACAGAATCGATTCGAAGCCCTCTCTCTTATCAAGGACAATGAGGAAGAACAGTATGGACAGACTTCAGGGGCAGAGCAGGGGACCTTGAGAGGACCACCATAAGGAACAGCAGCTGCGAAGCCTCGGTGGAGGAGTGTGGTGGTGGTGGGAGACTCCTTGCTGCGAGGTACAGAAGCAGTGGTTTGTGGGCCTGACAAGATGTCTTGGGAGGTGTGTTGTCTCCCTGGGGCAAAGATCCATGATGTGACGGAGCGGCTAACAAGACTCGTCAAGCCTACGGATCATTACCCCTTCCTTTTGGTCCATGTGGGAACCAATGATACTGCAAGGCACAGCTTTCCCAAGATCAGAAGAGATTATGAGGCTCTGGGGAGGAAGCTGAAAGAAATGGATGCACAGGTTGTCATCTTGTCTCTTCTGCCAGTTGAAGGGCATGGTCCAGGAAGGGAGAGGAAAATAGCCAATGTAAACAACTGGCTCCATAGATGGTGTCGCCGAGAACAATTTGGATTCTTGGATCATGGGGTGCGCTTCCATGAGGGGGGACTTCTGGCAAGAGATGGGGTGCATCTCACACCAGTTGGCAGAAACGTTTTTGCCTACAGTCTCAGGAATTTGATCAGAAGGGCTTTAAACTGAGTCATATGAGGGAGGGAGACAGTATTCTGGAAGGCAAAAGAGCTGGAGAAAATAGTCAAGCTGTCATAGAGGGAACAAGGCAAAAAGCGCAAGGACCCAACAGTGGGAGGCAAAAAAACTTGCACAGGCAGCAAGTAAAGGGAACACATGGTCTTAGATGTCTCTACACTAATGCACAGAGCATGGGAAATAAGCAAGATGAACTTGAACTCCTAGGACTACAAAACAAATATGATATAATAGGCATTACTGAAACCTGGTGGGATGAGTCTCATGACTGGAATGTAGGAACAGAGGGGTATAACCTTTATAGGAGAAACAGGCTAAACAGGAAAGGAGGAGGAACAGCATTATATGTCAAGGATATTTACACCAGTGAAGAGATCCAGGACAGCAATATTGGAAGCCAGGTGGAGAGCATCTGGATTAAAAATAAAGGGGAGGGAAACAACACAGATGTTATTGTGGGACTCTACTACAGACCCCCAAGTCAGATGGAGGAATTTGATGATGCCTTTCTAGAACAGATGAACATACACGCAAAAAGGAGAGATTTAGTAGTGATGGGTGACTTCAACTATCCTGATATTTGCTGGTAATCTAACTCAACCAAAACTTCAAGGTCTAGCAAATTCCTTATCTGCCTGGAAGACAATTTCATGATCCAAAAGGTGGAAGAGCCAACAAGGGGGTCAGCTATTTTAGATCTGATCCTAACCAACAGGGATGACCTGGTTAATGGGGTGCAAGTGGTGGGATCCTTAGGTGAGAGTGATCATGTTCTCCTGGAGTTTGTTATACAATGGAAAGGAGAAGCCAGACATAGTCAGACACGCATTCTTGACTTTAGGAGAGCTGATTTCAATAAACTCAGGGAAATACTGGGGGTGATCCCATGGTCAGGAATCCTAAAAGAGAAGAGACCTCAAGACGGATGGGACTTTCTCAAAAGGGGGATGCTGAAGGCACAATTTCAAACAGTACCATTGAGGAAGAAAAATGGGAGGTGTCTCAAGAAACCAGGATGGATAACTAAACAAATATCAACAGAGCTAAGTTTTAAACGGAACATGAATAAGAAATGGAAAAAGGCTGAAATCACCAAAGAAGACTTCAAACAGATAGCAAACACATGTAGGAGGAAAGTCAGAAAAGCTAAAGCACAGAATGAGCTCAGGCTTGCTAGAGAGGTTAAGAACAATAAAAAGGGTTTTTTTGGGGTATGTCCGCAGCAAAAGGTGGAAGAAGGAAATGGTAGGGCCACTACGCGGAGAAGATGGCAAAATGCTAACAGGGGACAGAGAAAAGGCAGAATTACTCAACACCTTCTTTGCCTCAGTGTTTTCAGAAAAGGAAAAAGATGACCAACCTGAGGATAAAGGAACCGAAGACACAACAGGGGAAATACAGCACAGAATAAGCAAAGAGGTAGTACAGGAATACCTTCTTAATCTAAATGAATTTAAATCTCCAGGACCAGATGAACTACATCCAAGAGTATTAAAAGAGCTGGCAAATATAATCTCAGAGCCATTGGCAATAATCTTTGAGAACTCCTGGAGAACAGGAGAAGTCCCAGCAGACTGGAGGAGGGCAAACATTGTCCCCATCTTCAAAAAGGGAAAAAAGAGGATCCCAACAATTATCGTCCAGTTAGTCTGACATCAATACCAGGGAAGATTCTAGAGCAGATCATTAAACAGAGAGTCTGTGAACATTTAGAAGGCAATGCCATAATCATAAAAAGTCAACATGGGTTTCAGAGTAACAAGTCATGCCAGACTAATCTGATCTCTTTTTTTGATAAAATTACCAGCTTGGTAGATGAAGGGAACACTGTGGACATCGCATACCTTGATTTCAGTAAGGCCTTTGACAAGGTTTCCCATGACATTCTTGCAAACAAGCTTGTAAAATGTGGGCTAGACAAGTTAACTGTTCAATGGATTTGTAATTGGTTGACCGGCCGAACCCAAAGGGTGCTCAGCAATGCCTCCTCTTCATCTTGGAAAGATGTGACCAGTGGGGTGCCACAGGGTTCTGTCCTGGGCCCAGTGCTATTCAACATCTTTATCAATGACTTGGATGAGAGAATTAGGGGCATACTTACCAAATTTGCAGATGACACCAAATTGGGAGGGGTAGCTGACCCTGGAGGACAGGATCAAAATTCAAAATGACCTGGATAAACTGGAAAGCTGGGCCAAAGCTAACAAAATGAAATTCAATATGGAGAAATGTAAGGTACTGTACTTAGGGCGAAAGAATGAAACGCATAGATATAGGATGGGAGAGACCTGGCTGAATGAGACTACGTGCGAAAGGGATCTAGGAGTCCTAGTAGACCACAAGTTGAACATGAGTCAACAGTGTGATGCGGCAGCTAAAAAGGCCAATGCGATTTTGGGCTGCATCAATAGAAGTATAGTGTCCAGATCAAGGGAAGTAATAGTGCCGCTCTATTCTTCCTTGGTCAGAGCTCACCTAGAATACTGTGTCCAGTTCTGGGCACCACAATTCAAAAAGGATATTGACAAATTGGAGCGTGTCCAGAGGAGGGTGACTAAAATGGTGAAAAGTCTGGAAACGATTCCTTATGAGGAGAGACTTAGGGAGCTGGGTATGTTTAGCCTGGAAAAAAGACGGTTAAGAGGCGATACGATAGGCCTGTTTAAGTATTTGAAGGGGTGTCACGCTGAGGATGGAGCAAGCTTGTTTTCTGCTGCTCCAGAGATTGGAACACGGAGCAATGGATGCAAGCTCCAGGAACAGAGATTCCACCTCAACATTAGGAGGAACTTTTTGACAGTAAGAGCTGTTTGGCAGTGGAATGCACTCCCTCGGAGCATGGTGGGGTCTCCTTCCTTGGAGGTCTTTAAACAGAGGCTGGATGGCCATCTGTCAGGGATGCTTTGATCGTGATTTCCTGCAGGGTAGGGGGCTGGACTGGATGGCCCTCGTGGTCTCTTCCAACTCTGCAATTCTATGATTCTATAGAATCTTTTAGTGTTCTTCTCTTTTAGTGTTCCTGACCATGGGATCACTCCCACTAATTCCCTAAGTTTTCTGAAATCAGCTTTCTTAAATGCTAGAATGCATGTCTGACTATGCTTGGCTTCCCCTTTCCTCTGTACAACAAACTCTAGGATAACATGGCCACTCCCCCCTAAGGATTGGATCTAAAATAGCTGATCACCTTGTTGCCTGTTCCACCTTCTGGACAATGAAATTGTCTTCAAGGACCTTAAATTTTTGGCAGAGTTTGACTTGCAACAAATATCAGGATAGTTGAACTCCCCTATTACTACTACATCTCTCCTTTCTGAATGTGTGGTCATCTGTTCCAGGAAGGTATCATCCAAGTCCTCAGTTTAGCTTGGAGGAATGTAGTAGACCCCCACAATGACTTTCCTGCTGTTTCTCTCCCCCTTGATTTTTACCCAGATGCTCTCAACCTGGCTCCCAGGATTTAAGTCTTGGATCTCCTCATTGGTGTACACATCCTTAACATATAACACTAATCCACCTCCATTCCTGTTTGGTCTATTTCCCTGAAATAGGCTATACCCCTCTATTATTACATTCCAATCATGAAACTCATCCCACTTGGTTTCAGGAATGCCTGTTATATCACACTAATTGTACCCAGTGTAACATATGCCGTTATAGTAGGTTTGAAAGGTTCACACAATTCAACTACACGCTATTATTGTGGGGGAAAATATTTCAGTGTTTTACATATGGTTTTTCACACAGTTCAGCTACACGCAACTATTTTAGGACAAAATATTGCATTGTTTTACACGTAGATGGTGAGTGCCTGAGGGAGTGAGAGGAGGGAGGGGCCCTTGTGAGACTGGGGTTGTAGATGCAGACTGAGTAGCAGGAGTGGATTGTGAGGTGGAGAGGGGATTTGCATGTGGGTGGTGATTGGCTGAGGGCATGGGAGGAAGGAGGGGATTTGTTGGGTATGTTTCCTAAGTGGCCAGTCAGCACACTGGGAAACGAAACACACCCAAGTGTTTTATATATATATATTCACTTTGCTATGCTAAGAGTTCAAGTTCATCCAGTTTATTTCCCATGCTATCTGCATTAGTATAGAGACATCTAAGACTGTGGACCATTTCCCCATGCCTTTTAAAGGCTGTATTCCTCTCACTGTTGGGTTCTTTAACTATTTGCTTTGTTCTCTGCCATGAAAATTTGCTGTAGTAATGCTGTTCTTCTCAGATCTTTTCTCGCTCTCATTTAGCTTTGAGGGAGCTAACAAAGGAGGCAACAGACAGACAATGAAAATCAAGTTCTTCAGGCGAAGGGAGAAGGGGAATTGCAAGTGGCGTCCAGGGCGAGATTGCACTTGGACTCTCTTCCTGCTCCAAGCTCAGATCAAGCTTAGGACAAAAGATGAAATGCCGTCCAAGAGGCTTTCAGAACCGGAAGAGCCTTCAGACATCAGAGGAATCTTTTTAAGTTATAGACAGAGAATTACAGACAGGGGTGTGCATCTGTATTGCATTAAATTATGAAATCCTTCACATATTGAAGGTATCTCTGTTTTCTATCCTTGCTTGGCACCAGCACAGCCATATTTCACTCTGGAACACTACAAGGCCTACCTTTACAGGTCTGTGGGTTGTGTGTTTAACCCTGCATATCCTTGTGCCACTTCCACAAGTTTCCCACCCCCACCCCAGTGATTGATCATTTGAAGGAGCCTGTTGACAGATGAAAGGCTTTTTTTTTCTGTTTTTTTTCCAACTGCATATGCTACCTGACTTTGCAAGGACATAAATAAGGGAACGTAAACCCGACAGATTCAAATGTTATCAAACATGGCATAAGTAACCACATGGGGAAGAAGAACATGCTAGCTATCTTGTGGAATTCTGTGCCACAAATTTTGGTGAAGGGTGACAACTTGGACAGTTTTAAAAGTGGATTAGATAAACTCATGGAAGTTACAGCTGCTGGGGTCTCTTTTTCAGGGTGGCTATGTATCACTTCCGCTATCAGAAGTAGCATGCCTCTGTATATCAGTTGCTGAGGGACGCAAGGTGGAGGTGCTGTTTTACTCATGTCCTGCTGGCAGACATGCCATGGGCAACTGCTTGGCCACTGTGTGAACAGAATACTGAACTAGAAGTGCCTAGGTGTGGCCCAGCAGGGCTATTTAAATGTTCTTATTGTTTTCATCACTCTTTTCTATTGGAGTTGACAGTGTGCTGTCCACAGGAGGCTCTCTACCTGATTCAGAATCCCAGAGAACAATGCTTCTAGATCACATGTAGAGCCTCCACAGGTAGCATTACCATCCACACATAAAGGGCAACAGAGAAAGAGGTGGAGGGCTGGGCCAGCATTTTTCCTTGCCTTGCATGTTTTCTTACAGCACATTTGATAAAGCCTGGATAGGTCTACTGTTAGCTAAATTATCATGTTCACTTTCCATCCTTTCTCTGCAGAGTACAATGTAGCAAACTAGCTTTCTGTCTGAATTTTATCATCACAACAGAGATGGGGAGGGGAACGTGTACTCCTTCAGATGATGTTCAACTACATTCTTCATTGTCTATGACCCACTGGCCATATTGACTATGGCTGACGAGTGTTAAAGTCAACAACATCTACACAGCCACAGTCTCCCCACCCATGATCTACAGCAACATATAATATATAATATATAATATAATGTGTGTGTGTGTGTGTATGTAATATATATATATATATATATATATATAAGCTCCAGTTTCTCTTCAGATTGGATAAATCTTTCGTCTTTTATACAAACAAATAAAGAAGTTTTGCTCCCATTTACCAAGTAAATTGATTGTGGATAAAAATCTATACTAATTGTGATCAGTAGTGGACGATTGTTCAAATTTGATTTGATCTGATTTGATTTGATTCAAAATAAAGTCCAGTGGGGTTTAATAAAGACTAAAATTAAAAAATGAATAAATAAAAATAATAATAAAATAAAATAAAATCAGATTGTTGGGGTAAGAACTAATATAGGTAGGTGGGGGGAAAAACAAGAAAGTAAAAGAATTAAAGAGCTGAAGAAGAGGGAAAAGAGAGAGAGAGATAATTGAGAACACAAACGGAGTAAGAGAAAAGAGAAGAAGGGAAATATTAAGAAGAAAGAAAATAAGAGAGGAGATGTGGCTACCAGAAGAACAATGGCTCCGGCAGGGCAACAGTTGATGTGAAGTGGAGCTTAATCAACAAAGTCAGCCCTCAATAATAGATGAGATTAGACTGTTGAGAACTGAATTGAAAGAAATGAGAACAGAATTCAAGCAAGATTTGAAAAAAGAGCTTAAAGTAGTTAAAGACTCTCTTGATAAGGAAGTAGAAGATTCAAAACAATTAAAAGAGAAAGTTGTAACAATAGAAAAGAATGTAGACCAATTGAGATTGAAAACAGAAGAATTGGAAGGAAGACATGAACCTGAATTGGATGAAAGTGCACTCCAGGAACTAAAATGGAGAGAGAATTGCTTAAAAATAAGAGGATTAAAGGAACAACCAGATGAAGACCTATATAAATTATTAATCCCAAAATTAGCAAAATATGTAGGAAAAACAAAATCTCAATTTGAGTGGGAGATAAAGTTTTTAGAATTTTGTCTAAAATAGCTAAGTAAAAAAAACTTCCCAGGGATATAGTAATGTATTTTGTCTGAAAAAACCCCAAGAGATTTGATATTACAAAAAAAAAAAAATTGAACAGAAATTTCAAATAGAGAACAGTGAAATCATGCTATTCAAGAATATTCCATTGTGAATTCTAAAGAAGAGAAGAAATTACAATCTCTTAACAATGCAACTTAAACAGAATGGAATATGATATAAGTGGGAGAAGTTTGAAGGGATTTCAT
Source organism: Gambelia wislizenii (assembly GCA_030847615.1). NCBI lineage: Eukaryota > Metazoa > Chordata > Lepidosauria > Squamata > Crotaphytidae > Gambelia > Gambelia wislizenii. The sequence continues at coordinate 10,102,215 of JAUMIR010000013.1, read as the reverse complement.
TTATATATAAACAAAAAAATTTCAGGATCACAACAGTTCAAAAGGCAGAGGAATTTTTGGAAAAGTACAAAAAAGATCTAACTAAGAGACTTGAAGAAGATTCAAAAAGACAACGGAAAACAACAACAGAGACTGGGAAAGAGGAAGAAGGAGAGGAGGAAGTAGTGGAAGAGGCTGAGGAAGAAGGAGATGAAGAAGAAGATCCAGAACAGGAAGACAATAAAGATAATAAAGAGGAGGAAGATGTTAAGGAAAATGCAACATGGGACATACAGTGAAAGAAATAAAATATGTATGTGAAAGTCACAATGACTAAGCAAGAGCAATTATGAAGGGACACAGGTGAAACTGCTAATGTAATCTAGAAGTCCTGAGAGCCAAGGACAGAGGTACTGAATGCAGAATGGAAACACCTGAGAATCATTAAGTGTACAAGGTGAAATGTTGAAATACATGGGTTGGTCTTAAGTATGGGTGGAACTACGTGGACCAATCAGAATGGAAGTACACACCCACTGGGTGGAAATTAACTAGTGGGTGGTGATAAACAATGGCTATAAAATTGCAATGTTTACCAATGTATTGTTGGTTGAATAGAGGTGGAGTAGTTTGGAAGTATTGTGGAGTAGTGTGTAGAGATTGTGATTTGTTGACCATATAGTATATTTATATAGAAGAATAAATTAGGTTTTATATAAAACTACTGAGTTGCCTGAGTGAATCCTGGAGACGTTTTGGAGACACCTGGAGAAGAGTGAGAAGGCTTGGAGAGTTTGTCAGGATCTTCAGCCTATTCTCTGAAACTCTGCTGCTTTGGAGGAAAGCATTAACCACTGATCTAAGCTGGTCGGCTCTGCTGCATAACAAGGTGGTGAGTTTGAGCCAGAGGTGAAGAGCTACAACTCCCATCATCCCTGACAGAAGACCCAATTGAAAATTAGCAAAGAAAAATATATATATATTGGGGGGGGGAACCAAATATAAAGTTCAAGAATTAATAAGAGGAATTTTAAGATTATTACTTGGAATGTAAAAGGATTAAATTCGCCAGAGAAAAGAAAGAAGATATTTCATCTGTTAGGTAAGAAAAAGTATGAAATAATTTGCTTACAGGAAGCAAATTAAACAGGAAGACAGAAATTTGCTCAAGAACAAAAAACTAGGTAAAGAATTCAGGTCAACAGCTAAAGAAAAGAAAAAAGGGGTAACGATATATGTGAATCATAAGATACAAGTGGAAGAACTTTTTAATGACCCAAAAGGACATTTTATAGGATTGGAAGCAATAGTTCAAAACAAAACAAAACATTGATAGTAGGATTGTATGCACCTGTGGAAGAAAAAAGTATATTTTATTAGAACCTCATGGATAAAATATTGGAATATAATCATGATAGGATAATTATCTGTGGAGACTGGAACGGGGTTATTTCCCCAACGCTTGATAGGAAATCACAAAAACATATGAAAGAAAATCAGGGGAAGTTACCTAAAACATTTGATAACATGGTAGAAAATCTTTCTTTGGTTGATATATGGAGGTACAAATACAACAATGCGAGGGACTATACTTTTTTTTCTGAAAGTCATAATTCATTTTCCCGGATTGACTTTTTCATGACATCAAATAATATCTGCAATACAGTTCAAAAAATAGACATTTTGCCAAGAACCCTATCAGACCACAACCCAGTGGTATTAGGAATAAAGGGGCAAAAATGGGAATATAATTAGCATTTAAATGATAGTCTACTGTTGTGAGAGGAGGTGGTTCAGAAAGCTAAACAAACAATCAAATGGTATTTTGAAGAAAATCTAAATAATGAGACAGATATATGTACAGTTTGGGAGGCCTCCAAAGCAGTGATATGTGGGTTTTTCATGCAACAAAATATTGAGATCAGAAAGAAAAATTTGGAAAAAATCTTGAAAATTAACAAGAGCATAAGAGAAAAGGAAAAACAATATCAAGAAGACTCATCAAACAAAAAATTAGTGACAGAAATAAAAATATTGCAAAAACAAATATCATTGGAAATGATAGAACTACACAAATAATTGCAGTACATAAAACAAAAACATTTTGAACATTCAAATAAACCAGGAAGATGGTTTGCGTACAACATAAAAAAATGAAATAAATTATATAGCAAAAGTCAAAGAAGGAGAGCATATATATTTAGACCAGGAAAAAATAAAAAATTGCTTCCAAAAATACTTTAATTCCCTATATGGGAACCAAAGACAGCAAAAAGGATCAATAGAAACCTTCTTAAAAAAACAGAAACTAATTGAATTATCAATTGAACAAAGGCAAAAATTAAATCAACCAATATCAACAGAAGAAATATCAGAAGCTATAAAGAAACTGAAAATAGAAAAAATGCCAGGTCCGGATGTCTTCATGGCCAAATACTTACTCTCAGAAAGTTCCTCCTAATGTTCAGGTGGAATCTCTGTTCCTTGGAGCTTCCATCCATTGCTCCGTGTTCTAGTCTCTGGAGCAGCAGGAAACAAGCTTACTCCATCCTCAGCGTGACATCCCTTCAAATACTTAAACAGGGCTATTATATCGCCTCTTAACCATCTGTTTTCCAGGCTAAACATACCCAGCTCCCTAAGTCTCTCCTCATAAGGCATCGTTTCCAGACCTTTCACCATTTTAGTTGCCCTTCTCTGGACACGCTCCAATTTGTCAATATCCTTTTTGAATTGTGGTGCCCAGAACTGGACACAGTATTCTAAGTGAGGTCTGACCAAGGCAGAATAGAGTGGCACTATGACTTCCCTTGATCTAGACACTATACTTCTATTGATACAGCCCAAAATCGCATTGGCCTTTTTAGCTGCCGCATCACACTGTTGACTCATGTTCAACTTGTGGTCTACTAGGACTCCTAGATCCCTTTCGCACGTAGTCTCGTTCAGCCAGGTCTCTCCCATCCTATATCTATGCATTTCATTTTTCTGCCCTAAGTGCAGTACTTTACATTTCTCCGTATTGAATTTCATTTTGTTAGCTTTGGCCCAGCTCTCCAGTCTATCCAGGTCATTCTGAATTTATATTATGTATATGTATTTGTACATGTATATGTATATGTTTTAATAACAATAAAAAAATTAAAAATAGATTTGGTTATTTAATTATCATAATTAAATAATCAATTGTATCCAATGAAGTGGGCTGCTGAATCTATAAAAGAATATGCTGAATAAAGCTTGTTAAGTCTTTAAGGTGCCACAAGACTCAGTTGTTTTATTTAGATTTATAGTCCACTTTTCAGTTATAACTTTATACCTGTTTCAGTTACGAAAGTTCTCAAAGTGTACTTGTGTATTACTCATGGCTGTTGAACATAAATTATGTCTGTGCTATATCTTCTGTTATAAGAGAGGATACAATTCTAACTCATATCACTACAGAAATAAAGCTAGGATTGCTAACAGTTTTACACTGCTAAGAAGCAGCAATTAATCCCAGTTCTCCGAGATGTGGGATAAACTTGCATTTATCTTTATTTATACTATTTGTATGTCAGCCAATAACAAAGGCTTTCTAGGTGGCTTACAATAAAACTTTAAAAAGCAGTTAAATAAAAAAGTAAATCCCTGGAACCTGATACAGTACAAAGCCAGCAAAACAAGTAACAAAGCTTATATCTGTTTTTTGCTTCCACGCTCTTGCATATTCCTGTGTTTTTTACATTTTAAGCCTTTGCTACTTTTCCTGGCAATATTTTTCGTAGAATTACAATGTGCCTTCCTTCTGACTAGAGACACATATGACTGCACTATAAAAATCAAAGGCAGTCTTGTTGGCCATGAAATAAACGCTATATTAGGCTAAAAACTTTATTAGGTCAAAGCCCTATCACAATATACTGTTACAGTGCCACATCCCACTTTAATTGCCATGGCAACATCGTATGGAATCCTGGGATTTTCAGTTTAGAAAGGGCCATTTAGAATTCTCAGCCAGAGAATTCTTGGGCCTCATTAAAGTACAGACCCCAGAATTCCACAGAATGTTGTCATGGCAGTTAAAATGGAATACAGTTGTCCCTCCATATCCACGGATTTGCTATCTACGGATTTAAGTATTCACGGCTTGAAATTATTCTTTAAAAAGTAATAATCCAAAAAGCTAAAATTGATTTTGCCATCTTATATAAGGGACACCATTTTGCTATGCCATTGCATATAATGGGACTTGAGTATTCACGGATTTTGGTATCAATGGGAGGGGGGACCAAACCGCAGTGAATATGAAGGGACAACTGTATAGCTCTGTAACAGTGTAGTGTGATGGGACAGTATAAACAGACAAAATGTTGCAAGAAGTCGGGGGAAAGACAAAAAAAACCTCTCAAAACATTTTTCTCTTCTTTACAGGATTTATATGTCAACAAAGAGCCTAAGTTCTCTGTCTGGCGTACAGTGCTAAAAGGTTAAAACCACTAAACATAAAACTAAACACATAGGCATGAAACCCAAAACAAAATAAAAACAGCAAAACCTAAGTACATTTAAGAACAGGGAATAGCAGTACTGCAGAGGATCTAACACCCCTTTCAGTCTTAGTTTAGCCAAACTAATAATTTGAAGAACCAGGTTGTCCCTTTACTGTGGTCCCACCCTTAACTCATGGAGCTGTGATCTCTGGGTTTACTTTTAAAAATTCAAGTAACAAGGCCATACTGACTCTTGTCTGCCTCGCACAAAACCTTGTTATAATTTTAATTTTATTTTTATTTTTAGAAAGAGAGCAAGCTGAATGTTAACAACAAATTAGAACCAATTAGGTGTTTTCAGTTTTCATACATCAGTTCTGATTAGTTCTGGGGCCACTTCCTCTTGCTGCCTCTTTCCAAAATGCATTAGGCATGTCAAATGCAAATTGGGGGCATCAGAGAGCACGGATGTAGGGTTACTAGCCTGGAGTACAAATTGCTGTGCCCTTTTCCAAGTGTGTTTGGTGCCAAGTACAAATTATGTTTAAAAGGAAACTTTTTTTTGGCCAGTGCGTGTTGATTGTCAGCTGCCTGTGAGGCTAAAGTTCTAGCTTGCCAATTGGCTTCAGGGCTGGAAAAAGAAAAAGAAAAAATAAGCAAAAAGCCTTCCAAGCATTGTACAAAATGAAATTTAATACAGAGAAATGTAAGGTACTGCACTTAGGGCAGAAAAACAAAATGCATAGATATAGGATGGGGGAGACCTGGCTGAATGAGACTACGTGCGAAAGGGATCTAGGAGTCCTAGTAGACCACAAGTTGAACATGAGTCAACAGTGTGATGCAGCAGCTAAAAAGGCCAATGCGATTTTGGGCTGCATCAATAGAAGTATAGTGTCTAGATCAAGGGAAGTAATAGTGCCATTCTATTCTGCCTTGGTCAGACCTCACTTAGAATACTGTGTCCAGTTCTGGGCACCACAATTCAAAAAGGATATGGACAAATTGGAGCGTGTCCAGAGAAGGGCAACTAAAATGGTGAAAGGTCTGGAAACGATGCCTTATGAGGAGAGACTTAGGGAGCTGGGTATGTTTAGCCTGGAAAAAAGATGGTTAAGAGGCGATATGATAGTCCTGTTTAAGTATTTGAAGGGGTGTCACATTGAGGATGGAGCAGGCTTGTTTTCTGCTCCTCCAGAGACTAGAACACGGAGCAATGGATGGAAGCTCAATCTCAGAAAACCCCATGATAGTCCCCCTTAGGGTTGTCCTAAGCCAGCGATGACTCGAAGCCATACAACAACAAAGCATAGTGTAATGGTTTGAGCATTGGACTATGACTCTGGAGACCAGGGTTCGAATTCCCGCTCGGCAGTGGAACCCCGCTGGGTGACCTTGGGCAAGTCACAGTCCCTCAGCCTCAGAGAAAGGCTAAGTTTAAAAGTTGAGAAACGTGACATTCTGCAGCAACTTGAGGCAGACCCAAACCTTTTTCGAAAAATCATCACTTGTGATGAAACCTGAATCTTCCAGCATGTTCCTGAGACAAAACAACAGTCACTGCACTGGAAAACACCATCATCACCAAGAATGAGAAAAGCAGACCAAAGCAAGTCCATATTCAAAGCCATGCTCATTGGGTTTTGGGGTTTTTTTACATCAAGGGTGTAATTTTGGCAGAATGTGTTCCAGGAGGCAGAACAGTGAACCATCATTATTATAAGGCAGTTTTGAGAAAGCCGAGAGAAAGATTCGGGGGGGGGGGGGAGGCCAGAACTGTGAGGAAATAGTTGAATTCTTCATCAAGACAATGTGCCTGCTCACACAGCACTTTCTGTGAAGCAGTTTTTGGTCGATAAACGCATTACTACACTTGAACACCCTCCACATTCACCAGATTTGGCACCATGCGACTTTTTTCTTTTCCCTAAAGTGACATCAGTGCTTAAAGGAACATGTTTTGAGTCAATTGATGCAGTAAAGAAGAAAACAGCAGATGTGTTGAAACAGCTGACAGAAACTGATCTGCTCCATGCCTTCAACCAGTGGAAAACAAGACTGCATCAGTGTGTGAGCATGAACAGGTAGTATATTGAAGGGGACAAGCATTAGAATTGTCATACATATAAATAAAGATGGGTTATTGTATCAGTCCCATTATTTAATAGACAGACCTCATACTAATGATACTAGTTCTTATGGATGTAGAAACACCTGAAAAGAATTAAGCCTCAAGGCCTTTCCCAGTGAGTGTTTACTCAGCAAAGCAGACACTTGGGAGAAGACACTCATGATTGTATATTTTCCAGGGCTAGCTTCAGGTTTATCTGGGTCCTCTTGTGGGACCTCTTCTACCCTGTTGAGTTCAGGGTACCAGTAACACGGGTCAGTATTGTTTGGGTACCATTTTAATTTCCTGCAATGTTTTTGAGCAATGCTACCTAATGTTTATCAAGGTAGTGCTAAGAAGGTCAATTTATCTTGCAACTAATTCTCAGACTTTGGAATATAGTGGAAAACACATATAAGTAATGGTGTTGTTTTAATTTTACGTAAGTCTTTTTTTTTAAAGAAAAAGAAGCATAACTAAAATTGGCCTAAATAAGTAGCGTATGCTCTTCAAACAGATCCAAGTAAATACAGTTGTCCTTTCATATTCACTGGGGTTTAGTTCCAGGACCCCCCATGGATGCAAAAATCCGTGAATACTCAAGTCCCATTATATGCAATGGCATAGAAAAATGGTGCCCCTTATATAAGATGGCAAAATCAAGGTTTGCTTTTTGGATTATTATTTTATAAAGAATATTTTCAAGCCGTGAATACTTAAACCTGTGGATACCAAATCCGTGGATACGGAGGGATAACTGTAGATTGTGTTAGCTAAAGAAAGCAAAGACCAGTAACTTTCTCTGACCCATTTAAACTGATCTGAGTGCCCACAAAAAAAAAATTGAGCTACTAATTGCACTACTAAATTGAATTTAGAAGACAATTTAGCTAAGTTAGTTATTAAATCAGTTTGCTTCCTGGATTTAAACTAGAGGCTGTCTGCACTGACAGAGCAGCCTTCAATTCTTAAGTACCCAGCTATCTTTAGCAAGAGTGCCATTCCTAGAAAGAATCTTAAAACAGCTGATGAAGACTCTGGACTGCAGGAAGTGTCGCAATTGGAGGCATAGATAATCTCCAAATGTGTTCCGTCTTCAATAGGTGAAAGGGATGGGTATGGGTGAGGGCAACATTTATGATGCCTCTTTTCTTTCAGTGCTCATTCATATTCTTAAATGCACTTGGAACAGCTCTGGGTAGCATTGCCCAAAGTGCAAGGACAGAGGTTGCCTGGATTTTTCCTAGCAAAATACGGGTTTTTTTCTCTCTGTTGTCACGGAACTGCATGGTGGAGGCTGCATCTATGTCCTTGAGTGGGCAAAGACCAGACTGGTAAACAGTTTAGAGATGGTGTCAGAGAGTGTTTTGTCCATGTGATGCCTCTGGATAGGTAGACATATTCTGAAGTTTTTTCAGTTTTAGAAGCATTTTGTGGAAGTTACTGGTTACAACTAAATAGTTACTTGTGATTAATTACTTATTCCAGTAATAAAGCAGTACCCATCCCAGATGCCACTGCCCTGGCCTCAGAGGAAAAGAAGATGAGGCAGGAAGAGTTCTATCATGTTTAGGCCCAGAATCAAAGGAAAGACATCCAACCTCTGCTTAGAGAATTCCAAAGATGGAGAGTTCACCCTCTGAGGCAATCTATTACACTGTCAAACCATTCTAACAGTTAAAAAAAAAAAAGCTCTTCCTAATGTTTAGCTGGAATCTCTTGTCATTTGAATCCATTGGTTCATGATCTCATAGAATCATAGAATTCTAGAGTTGGAAGAGACCAGAAGGGCCATCCAGTCCAACCCCCTGCCACGCAGGAAATCACGATCAAAGCATCCCTGACAGATGGCCATCCAGCCTCTCAACATTTCTCCATATTGAATTTCATTTTGTTAGCTTTGGCCCAGTTCTCCAGTCTATCCAGGTCATTTTGAATTTTGATCCTGTCCTCTAGGGTATTAGCTACTCCTCCTAATTTGGTGTCATCTGCAAATTTGATAAGTATGCCCCTAATTCCCTCATCCAAGTCATTGATAAAGATGTTGAATAGCACTGGGCCCAGGACAGAACCCTGTGGCACCCCACTGGTCACATCTTTCAAAGATGAAGAGGAGCCACTGCTGAGCACCCTTTGGGTTCGGCTGGTCAACCAATTACAAATGCATTTAACAGTTAACTTGTCTATCCCACATTTTACAAGTTTGTTTGCAAGAATGTCATGGGGAACCTTGTCAAATGCCTTACTGAAATCAAGGTATGCTATATCCACAGCGTTCCCTTCATCTGCCAAGCTGGTAATTTTATATAAAAAAAGAGAGATCAGATTAGTCTGGCATGACTTGTTTCTCTGAAACCCATGTTGACTTTTTGTGATTATGGCATTGCCTTCTAAATTTTAACAGACTCTCTGTTTAATGATCTGCTCTAGAATCTTCCCTGGTATTGATGTCAGACTAACTGGACGATAATTGTTGGGATCCTCTTTTTTCCCTTTTTGAAGATGGGGACAATGTTTGCCCTCCTCCAGTCTGCTGGGACTTCTCCTGTTCTCCAGGAGTTCTCAAAGATTATTGCCAATGGCTCTGAGATTACATTTACCAGCTCTTTTAATACTCTTGGATGTAGTTCATCTGGTCCTGGAGATTTAAATTCATTTAGATTAAGAAAGTATTCCTGTACTACCTCTTTGCTTATTCTGAGCTGGATTTCCCCTATTGTGTCCTCTGTTCCATTCTCCTCGGGTTGGTCACCCTTTTCCTTTTCTGAAAACACTGAGGCAAAGAAGGTGTTGAATAATTCTGCCTTTTCTCTGTCCCCTGTTAGCATTTTGCCATCTTCTCCACATAGTGGCCCTACCATTTCCTTCTTCCTCCTTTTGCTGCAGACATACAAAAAAACACCCTTTTTATTTATTATTCTTAACCTCTCTAGCGAGCGAGACTATGGAATGGCCTGCCGGATGGGATCCGTCAATTGACATTTTTGGACAGCTTCAAAAAGGTTTTCAAGATGGATCTCTTCCGGCAGGCCTTTCCAGAATAGATTATCCTGGCCTCGGGACCCCCCCCCCTCCTTCAGGAGAGTTCCCACAGCCTCCTTTGTTAACAGAACTGAATATCGCTGGGGACCTACTGTTATTGCCAAATGTAGGTATGTGTTTTTATAAAATGTTTTAATTGTTGTTTTAATTTGTAAATTGATTTAATAACTTGTTAAGGGGGGAAGGGAGTATATTGTTTTACTTGTATGGTTTTTTAATGTTTTGAACCACCCTGATTGGATTACCAAAGGGCGGTATATAAATAATAATAATAATTATTATTATTATTATTATTATTATAACTGGCAGAAGAGACGAGATGACAACCTGTGCGTCCATTTCATTCAGCTTCTTCCCCAGAGCCTCATAATCTCTTCTGATCTTTAGAAAGCTGTGCCTTGCAGTATTGTTGGTTCCCACATGGACCAAAAGGAAGGGGTAATGATCAGTAGGCTTGACAAGTCTTGTTAGCCGCTCCGTCACATCACGGATCAGGGAGACAACACACCTCCCGAGACGTCTTGTCAGGCCCACAAACCACTGCTTCTGTACCTCTCAGCAAGGAGTCTCCCACCACCATCACACGCCTCCGCCAAGGCTTAGCAGTGGCTGTTCCTTGCGGTGGTACTGTCAGAGTCCCTTGCTCTGCCCCTGAAGTCTGTCCATGCTGTTCTTCCTTGTTGTTCTTGATAAGGGAGAGAGTTTTGAATCGATTCTGTAGCTGCAAGCTGCTCAAAGAATCCCTGGATTTTCTTGTTCTCTGTGTAACATTCCTCCAGCTATCTACCTCCTGTGCATGTGAAGTGACACTCTCCTCCCCAGCCAATTCCTCTGTGTGGTCCCCATCCAAGACTGTTCGTTCTGTTCTGTCCAGGAAAACTTCTTGCTCACGAATATGGAGAAGTGTAGCTACCTGGGTCTCCAGCTGCTGGACTTTCTCCTCCAAGAGGGCTACCAACTTGCACTTGGTGCATGTGAAGTTCCCCACATCTGTAGACAAGAAGACAAACATGCCACAAGTCCCCTCAGTGTCCATGGTGAGAGCTTTTAGGTAATGAGTGCTGCTTATGCTGTACTTTTGCTTGGTTGATAACTCCTCTGCAAGGAGTTATATAGAGCTCGGCTCCCAGCTCCACCCCCTAAGGACTTATGGATGTGACTCACATAAGCTCCACCCCCTAAGCAACAATCACACTCTCCCAAGAGTTTTTAAAAAATTGAACTCACCCACTCAAAATGGCTGCCCAGAAACTGCTCTCCTTCTCCCTGGCAGGAAACTGGTCTGGAAAGCCTCTGGAAGGAGTTATACAGAGCTAGGATCTATCAATAGAAGTATAGTGTCTAGATCAAGGGAAGTAATAGTGCCGCTCTATTCTGCCTTGGTCAGACTTCACCTAGAATACTGTGTCCAGTTCTGGGCACCATAATCCAAAAAGGATATTGACAAATTGGAGCATGTCCAGAGAAGGGCAACTAAAATGGTGAAAGGTCTGGAAACGATGCCTTATGAGGAGAGACTTAGGGAGCTGGGTATGTTTAGCCTGGAAAAAAGATGGTTAAGAGGCGATATGATAGCCCTGTTTAAGTATTTGAAGGGATGTCACGCTGAGGATGGAGCAGGCTTGTTTTCTGCTACTCCAGAGACTGGAACACGGAGCAATGGGTGCAAGCTCCAGGAACAGAGATTCCACCTCAACATTAGGAGGAACTTTTTGACAGTAAGAGCTGTTCGGCAGTGGAACGCACTCCCTCGGAGTGTGGTGGGGTCTCCTTCCTTGTAGGTCTTTAAACAGAGGCTGGATGGCCATCTGTCGGGGATGCTTTGATCGTGATTTCCTGCAAGGCAGGGGGTTGGACTGGATGGCCCTCGTGGTCTCTTCCAACTCTGCAATTCTATGATTCTATGATTTCCCATGCTCTGTGCATTAGTGTAGAGACATCTAAGACCAGGTGTTCCCTTTACTTGCTCCCTGTGCAAGTTTTTTTGCCTCCCACTGTTGGGTTCTTGCACTGTTTGTCTTGTTGCCTCTATGACAGTTTGACTATTGTCTCCAGCCCTTTTGCCTTCCAGAATACTGTCTTCCTCCCCCATCAGAGGAAGGGCTACCGTCGCAAAGTCAGGGATGAAGGACCGGTAAAAATTAGCAAACCCTAGGAAGCTTTGCAGTTGCTTCCTAGTTCTAGGGGCTTCCCATGCCAACACCCCTTTGACCTTTTCTGGGTCCATTTCTATGCCCTTGTCTGAGATACGGTAGCCCAAGTAGTCCAAATGGCTTTGGTGGAATTCACACTTCGACATTTTGGCATACAAATGGTTTTCACCCAAACTTGCAAGCACCCTTTTCACCAGTTTCACATGGGATGTGTAGTCCGCAGAGTAAATCAACACATTGTCTAGGTACACCAATAACCCTTTGTACAGTAAGTCTCTCAAAACGTTATTAATGAGGTTCTGAAATACCCCTGGGGCTCCTTTTAATCCAAAAGGCATGACCTTGAACTCAAAAGCCCCCAAAGGACAATTGAAAGCAGTCTTCCATTCGTCCCCCTCCCTGATTCTCACTCTGTAATAAGCCTCCTGTAGATCCAACTTAGTGAAAATCTTTCCTTTGGACAAATGGGCTAATATGTCCTTCATGATGGGCAGGGGGTATTTTTTAGAGACACTAATCGCATTTAACCCTCGGTAGTCTTGAATTAAACGAAGACCCCCATCTGATTTGCGCCTTAACATCACAGGGCCCCCCACAGGTGAGGTTGAGGGCCTAATGAACCCCCGCTCCAAGTTTTTGTCAATAAACTCTCGTAGTGCCTCCATTTCAGCAGGGGTCATGGAATAAGTCCCGGACTTGGGTAGTTTAGTCTCAGAGAGTATCTTGATGGCACAGTCAAAAGGCCGGTGTGGAGGCAATATGTCGCACTCCCTCTCCTCGAAAACATATTGCCACGCCTTGTACTCTACTGGCAGGCCTTTCAGTTCTCCTTTAACCAAAGCAGTCGTGTAGTTCCTCGAATCATCCGCTAGAGGGACCCCTTCCCTAGAGGACGCGTTCCCCACCCGGTGCTCCTGCACACGGTCTGCAAACGTCAATGTCTCTTTCACCCAGTCAGTGGAGGGGTTGTGAAACTTTAGCCAGTTTAAGCCCACCACCGCAGCGGGAACTAACTGTGGGGCAACTACAAATTGGAGTTCCTCTTGGTGGTTCCCCATTCTCATGTGGACAGGGCTGGTCATTCGCCTGGCTGGCCCCCCCTTCATCATCCCACCATCCATCTGCGACAGCCACACTGGCTTTCCCAACTTAACAGTACTAATGTCCAGTTCACTAGAGAGGGGTGCATTAGAAGTTGGGTGCACCCCGAGTTAATCATTATCATTACTTTTCAGGAGGGGCCCTCCCCCTTGGGCCCTACTCTGCCTTTAATAAAAAAAAGGTTCTTTTACTCCACTCACCACAGCTTCTGGGCACCCTTCAGGGTTAGCCCGCCCTCGGGCGCGTAATAGGGTGGGCTGGATCCATTTCCCGCCGGCTCAGCATCGGAAGAAAAGGAGCCACTGTCATCCAGTTCATCCGAAGACTCCCCCGCTGCATGGCCTGTCACCAAGGCCCGGGCTGCTACTTTCGGCTTGGGCTTGAGTGGGGTCTTAGACACCGCTGTCCTCCCTTCCCTCTGCTGGGGTTTGTCAGCTGCTGCTGGCTCCTGAGGGCTCCTGTCTGGGCACTCAGCTATGCGATGGCCACCTTTCCCACACTGCAGGCACAACCCCTTTCTCATCCTTCGCTCCCGTTCTGACTCTCCAGTCGTGGCTCCACCCGAGTGTGCCGACTTGCCCTTCTTCCCGGTGGACCCGGTGGCCTTCCCCTCTGCCCCTTGCAGACTGCGTACCATCTTGACACGCCGTCTCAGCATCTCCACTTCCCTGCAAGCCGCACCCACCCTAGGAGGGTTTTGGGGTTCCCCTGGAACATGGCCCACTCTAGGATGTCAGCATTCAGCCCTTCTGGGAAAAACTGCAGCTTGACATCCTCCGGTCACTCAGGCACTTGGCTGGCCAGGCGGCGGAACTCAGCAGCATACTCTCCCACTGTCTTAGTGCCTTGCTTTAGTTGTCTGAGCTCCGCCCAAGCTCTTCTCACTCTCAAAGGGTCTTCAAATTGGGCTCTAAGGGCTAGCAAGAACTCTTGGAAGTTTCCCAGTTCGGGTGCTCCCATATCATAGAGCCCCACCAACCACTGTGCCGCCTCTCCCTCTAGTTGGTTGGACACATACTGCACTTTCTCAGCATCCGTCTGAAACTCCCCTTCCCACTTGGTCATGAAACTCACCACTTGGGTCAGGAAGTAGGGTAGCTTTGCTGCATCTCTGTCAGAAGTCGCCTTCAGATTCCGTTGCTTCAGGCCCCGGGGTCTTTCCCGCGGCTCAACTGGCCCAGCCCCTCCAGGAGGAGCCAGTCCAGGAGCCGGCAGGCCAGGAACTTCCGGAGGCTGTGCAGGAGCCCCTGCTCCGGGCGCCGGGGCAGCCACTGGTTGAGCTTGGGGAGGCTGGGCCCCTCCAGGGGCGGGTGGGGCTGGTTGTATCCTTCGTAGGAGTGCCAGGAGGCCCATCTGCATCTCCCCCATCTGCTGCTTCAACTGCAGGACCTCTACTCCTACTTCTGCCAGGGAAAACCGCACTCCTGGCTCGTGAGCCCCCTCGCCCAGGGGCCTGTCCCACCGGTGGGACCGACATTCCTCCCAGCTGCTGTCGCCCAGCCAAGGCCAGTGGGAAGCCAGGACTTCTCGGACTGGAGTGCCAAAGTGTGGCATGCTGCCCCTCCCCTGAGTTTGCTTGGCTCCCAGCTCCATGGGGTCGAAGGGAAGAATAACTCTCCCAGCCCTTCGGCGGTCCCGGCTCCTGTCTTCATCAGAGGCTGCAGCAACACCACCCGCTGCGCCGGCCTCCTGCCCAGACGCACCGGCTTCCTGGTCGCTGCCGGCAACCAGATCTTTTTCCGGCTGAGTTGCAGTCTCCGCGTCGTCCGACATCATGGGTAGAACCTCTCCAATAGTAGATTGTAAAGAAGGAATAGAGTTTCGGCTTTCTGTGATGTACAGAGAACACACACTCACATGCAATCAATAATTTGCTTTATTGGCATGGACTCATGTGTCAGGAACATTAGCAAAGCCGAAACTGAATTACAGACAAGCAAAACTGTAGATAAAACACCCAGTGTGAGAAATGCAAAAAGGGGAGGTCACTACAGGCAAAAGGGAGGGAGACGGGGGAAGAATATGTTTGAAGTTGTCTGCACCTGGCCTCAAAGGCCTTGAGCTGGCGTTCCCATGCCTACCAGGCGGGCTGGCTTCACGCCAAGACATTCCAGGCCTGAGAAAGAGCCAGGCCTCAACCAACTATGTGTTAGGGTCCTCCATGAATTCCACTTCAACACCCAGAATTCAGGGATGAGCCTAACAGAGACAGTATTCTGGAAGGCAAAAGGGCTGGAGACAATAGTCAAGCTGTCATAGAGGGAACAAGGCAAACAGTGCAAAGACCCAACAGTGGGAGGCAAAAAAACTTGCACAGGCAGCAAGTAAAGGGAACACATGGTCTTAGATGTCTCTACACTAATGCACAGAGCATGGGAAATAAGCAAGATGAACTTGAATTCCTAGCACAACAAAGCAAATATGATATAATAGGCATTACTGAAACCTGGTGGGATGAGTCGCATGATTGGAATGTAGGAATAGTGGAATGTAGGAATAGTGTGGTAGCTAATACCCCAGAGGACAGGATCAAAATTCAGAATGACCTGGATAGACTGGAGAGCTGGGCCAAAGCTAACAAAATGAAATTCAATACGGAGAAATGTAAAGTACTGCATTTAGGGCGGAAAAATGAAATGCATAAATATAGGATGGGAGAGACCTGGCTGAATGAGACTACGTGCGAAAGGGATCTAGGAATCCTAGCAGACCACAAGTTGAACATGAGTCAACAGTGTGATGCGGCAGCTAAAAAGGCCAATGCAATTTTGGGCTGTATCAATAGAAGTATAATGTCTAGATCAAGGGAAGTAATAGTGCCACTCTATTCTGCCTTGGTCAGACCTCACTTAGAATACTGTGTCCAGTTTGGGCACCACAATTCAAAAAGGATATTGACAAATTGGAGCGTGTCCAGAGAAGGGCAACTAAAATGGTGAAAGGTCTGGAAACGATGCCTTATGAGGAGAGACTTAGGGAGCTGGGTATGTTTAGCCTGGAAAAAAGACGGTTAAGAGGCGATATGATAGCCCTGTTTAAGTATTTGAGGGGATGTCACGCTGAGGATGGAGCAGGCTTGTTTTCTGCTGCTCCAGAGACTGGAACACGGAGCAATGGATGCAAGCTCCAGGAACAGAGATTCCACCTCAACATGAGGAGGAACTTTTTGAGAGTAAGAGCTGTTCGGCAGTGGAACACACTCCCTCGGAGTGTGGTGGGGTCTCCTTCTTGGAGGTTTTTAAACAGAGGCTGGATTGCCATCTGTCGGGGATGCTTTGATCAAGATTTCCTGCGTGGCATGGGGGTTGGACTGGATGGCCCTCGTGGTCTCTTCCAACTCTGCAATTCTATGATTCTATGATTCTATAACATTTATAAGAGAAACAGGCCAAACAGGAAAGGAGGAGGAACAGCATTATATGTCAAGGATATTTACACCAGTGAAGAGATCCATGACATCAATACTGGAAGTAAGGTGGAGAACATCTGGATAAAAATTAAAGGGGAGGGAAACAACAGGGATGTTATTGTGGGACTCTACTACAGACTCCCAAGTCAGATGGAGGAATTGGATGATGTCTTTCTAGTACAGATGAACACACACGCAGAAAGGAGAGATGTAGTAGTGATGGGTGACTTCAATTATCCTGATATTTGCTGGCAATCTAACTCAACCAACACTTCAAGGCCTAGCAAATTCCTGACTTTCCTGGAAGACAATTTCATGGTCCAAAAGGTGGAAGAGGCAACAAGGGGGTCAGCTATTTTAGATCTGATCCTAACCAACAGGGATGACCTGGTTAATGGGGTGCAAGTGGTGGGATCCTTAGGTGAGACTGATCATGTTCTCCTGGAGTTTGTTATACAAAGGAAAGGAGAAGCCAGGCATAGTTAGACACGTGTTCTCGACTTTAGGAGAGCTGATTTCAATAAATTCAGGGAAACACTAGGGGTGATCCCATGGTCAGGAATACTAAAAGAGAAGAGACCTCAAGATGGTTGGGACTTTCTCAAAAGGGAGATACTGAAGGTACAATTTCAAACAGTACCATTGAGGAAGAAAAATGGGAGGTGACTCAAGAAACCAGGATGGATGACTAAAAAAATTTCAACGGAGTTAAGTTTTAAATTGAACATGTATAGGAAATGGAAAAAGGGGGAAATCACCAAAGAAGAATTCAAACAGATAGCGAACATGTGTAGGAGTAAAGTCAGAAAAGCTAAAGTGCAGAATGAGGTCAGGCTTGCTAGAGAGGTTAAGAACAATAAAAAGGGTTTTTTTGGGTATGTCCACAGCAAAAGGAGGAAGAAGGAAATGATAGGGCCACTATGTGAAGCAGATTGCATAATGGTATCAGGGGACAGAGAAAAGGCAGAATTACTCAACACCTTCTTTGCCTCAGTGTTTTCAGAAAAGGGAAAGGGTGACCAACCTGAGGATAATGGAACAGAGGACACAATAGGGGAAATCCAGCACAGAATAAGTAAAGAGGTAGTACAGGAATACCTTCTTCAACTAAATGAATTTAAATCTCCAGGACCAGATGAACTACATCCAAGAGTATTAAAAGAGCTGGCAAATATAATCTCAGAGCCATTGGCAATAATCTTTGAGAACTCCTGGAGAACAGGAGAAGTCGCAGCAGACTGGAGGAGGGCAAACGTTGTTCCCATCTTCAAAAAGGGGAAAAAAGAGGATCCCAACAATTATCGTCCAGTTAGTCTGACATCAATACCAGGGAAGATTCTAGAGCAGATCATTAAACAGAGAGTCTGTTAAAATTTAGAAGGCAATGCCATAATCACAAAAAGTCAACATAGGTTTCAGATAAACAAGTCATGCCAGACTAATCTGATCTCTTTTTTTGATAAAATTACCAGCTTGGTAGATAAAGGGAATGCTGTGGATATCGTATACCTTGATTTCAGTAAGGCCTTTGACAAGGTTCCCCATGACATTCTTGCAAACAAGCTTGTAAGATGTGGGCTAGACAAGTTAACTGTTCAATGGATTTGTAATTAGTTGACCGGCCGACCCCAAAGGGTGCTCAGCAGTGGCTCCTCTTCATCTTGGAAAGATGTGACCAGTGGGGTGCCACAAGGTTCGGTCCTGGGCCCAGTGCTATTCAACATCTTTATCAATGACTTGGATGAGGGAATTAGGGGCATACTTATCAAATTTGCAGATGACACCAAATTAGAAGGAGTAGCTTATACCCTAGAGGACAGGATCAAAATTGAAAATGACCTGGATAGACTGGAGAGCTGGGCCAAAGCTAAGAAAATGAAATTCAATATGGAGAAATTTAAGGTACTGCACTTAGGGCGAAAAAATGAAATGCATCGATATAGGATGGGGGAGACCTGGCTGAATGAGACTACATGTGAAAGGGATCTAGGAGTCCTAGTAGACAACAAGTTGAACATGAGTCAACAGTGTGATGCGGCAGCTAAAAAGGCCAATGCGATTTTGGGCTGCATCAATAGAAGTATAGTGTCCAGATCAATGGAAGTAATAGTGCCGCTCTATTCTGCCTTGGTCAAACCACACCTACAATACTGTGTCCAGTTCTGGTCACCACAATTCAAAAAGGATATGGACAAATTGGAGCATGTCCAAAGAAGGGCGACTAAAATGGTGAAAGGTCTGGAAATGATGCCTTATGAGGAGAGACTTAGGAAGCTGGGTATATGTTTAGCCTGGAAAAAAGATGGTTAAGAGGCGATATGATAGCCCTGTTTAAGTATTTGAAGGGGTGTCACGTTGAGGATGGAGCAAGCTTGTTTTCTGCTGCTCCAGAGACTGGAACATGGAGCAATGGATGCAAGCTCCAGGAACAGAGATTCCACCTCAACATGAGGAGGAACCTTTTGACAGTAAGAGCTGTTCGGCAGTGGAACGCACTCCCTCGGAGCGTGGTGGGGTCTCCTTCCTTGTAGGTCTTTAAACAGAGGCTGGATGGCCATCTGTCGGGGATGCTTTGATCGTGATTTCCTGCATGGCAGAATGGGGTTGGACTGGATGGCCCTCGTGGTCTCTTCCAACTCTGCAATTCTATGATTCTATGATATCTCCCTCTTCCTGGGCCATGTCTCAGGTTAGGTCCCCAGTAGTTTCAGTAAATGGATTAACAGAGGAACCCTCTACTTGTGCTGGTAGGCCACCTAAAAGGATTTTGGGTAGCAAGGCTCAGAGAGAATTCAGGCAGAGCTCCAGTGCTTAGAAGGTGGGGTTTTGTTTTTGTGTTTTGTTTTGTTTTGTTTTGTTTTTGAGAATTATGAAAATATGAAAGCTAAAACCAAAAAAGAAGATAGAAGTGAGCTTGAGAAGTGGGGAGTCATAAAGACTGATGACCCTAGGAAGTTGCCTGGGTTACATGGTCTAGTTACTTGGATATTTAACATGTGTTTATGATCATGCATTTCAAACGATAGGAAGAACAAATGGGAGGCTTTAGATGACAAAAACAGAGGAGTTTCACATGCAGGAAATTCTGTCCTTTCTAAACCTCAGTTGCTCTAACAGCAAGGAGAGAAAGAATGCTGGAATTTTCCAGTAGGATTATGGTAGATTCTTTGGACTACACTTGTGCTGATCCAAAAAAGTACCTTTCCCAAGCTCTGAAGAGAAGGTGGAAAGACATTGGAATGAAACTGCCTTCCACCAGGTCTGACTATTCTAACTCGGCATTTCCCATGCCTGCCTTGCCAAGCTGGGTGGCCTTCATGTGTTGTATCCTCTTCCGCCCATCATCTTTGACTATTGCCCATGATGGCTGGAGATGATTTAAGTCACGTATCCAACAATATTTGTAGGTTCCCTATGATCTGGTTTAACCGTTCAAGGTCAACACCAGTGCTTAGGTGACCTTGGCCCACACTGTGTTTCATGGAGAAAATTATATATATCTGGCTTCTCTTCGCAAACGAAGATTGAGAAAGGATACATTCTGCGCTTTCTGCAAGCGCGCTGATGACTAAAAAGGCCAATCCGAGATAAACAAGTCCGGTTGCAGAAAGCACAGCAGAAGGTTTCCTTGGGTGATGTTTCCGGGTTGCAATTCTTTCTGTGTTGTCGTTTCTCTTCAAGACTTGTTCGGCATGAGTTCTCAAATAAGGCTGCAGCATTGTGGATAGTGCGTCTCCATGCCTCGCGTTGTGAGGCCAGGGTGGACCATTGTTGGTGATCAATTTGGCCGAGCCTGAGATGTTGTTTCAGGGAATCCTTGTATTGCTTTTTTGGAGCGCCCCTCTTACGCTGACCCATGGCGAGTTTACCGTAGAATACTGTTTTGGGGAGACGATGGCCCTCCATCCTAGAAACATGCCCTGCCCAGCGCAGCTGTGTTCTCAATATCATGGCCTCAATGCTGGTGATCCCTGCTTGCTCAAGGACAGCAACAGTCGTCACATAGTCAGTCCAGTGTATATTTAGGATTGTGCGTAAACAGCGCTGATGGAAGCGTTCGAGGAGTCGTAGGTGGTGGCGATATATAATCTATGCTGCCCCAGGCTTCTTAAGAGAATGTACAGAATGATACAAAATCAATCATAAATCATTTTGGATTTGGTTATGCAGGAGGAATGGTGAGTTCATCCCTTATGGTTTCCCTGTATGGCCTTAGCCGAACCTACCATTGAAGTTTAATTTCCCCCATCTGTAAAATGGGAACTTAGCAGGTTATTGCAAACACAATAAAGACTATAAAGCACTTGGCAAATTAAGCATGCTGTGCCAATTGCCAGCTCTAGTAGAAATATATGGGGGAGGGAGTGGGCTTTAGTCCTAAAAGCTGCTGTCTTGCAGTGCTTTTTATTAATTATCCAAGAATTAATCAGATTTGGGAGTAGCTTGGTTTTTAAGAGCATACACGTTTCTTCCTCCCCAACAACCCCACTAAGGAAATACAAGGTTCCTACTCTCTGTGGGTTGTTAAAACCCCCTGGAGGCTTAAATGACCCCATTCCCAAGCTGTTTTGAAGGCAGCACTTTCCCCTGCATTTTGCACCCACTGGATTCGCCCTGCCAACAGTGTAATGCTAAACTGCACTCCCCTAACCACAATTAAAATGTTGACACCTGGTTTTGCTGTGTAGATTAGGATTTGATTTTCTGTAATTATATGTTATCGCTCACATTCAGCAGCAATTTTGCCTTCTGTACAGTATGATAACACTTATTAATTCAATAAAAGGAATCAATTCACAGGCAATTTCAAAAATGGTAACACCTTGGTAACTTAGTAGCTACCCAATTGGATTAAGCATCTGATTCTGCATCTTGTCATTTAATCAGTAATGGGTGATTACAAAAGAGAATACATGTCTAATGCTAATTAAGAGTAACACATTTAGGACCAGAAGGTTAACAGCCCTGTTTTGTTGTGATGCCATGCTGAATACAGCTAATATTTGACTTTGCACTCAAGGATTATTTACGGTGATATGAAACAATAAGGACATTTATTCGGTCTCTTTGTTCCAGCCAGGAGTACTGAATTTTTGTCAATGCCATGGTACAAATTG
This sequence comes from Gambelia wislizenii, assembly GCA_030847615.1. NCBI lineage: Eukaryota > Metazoa > Chordata > Lepidosauria > Squamata > Crotaphytidae > Gambelia > Gambelia wislizenii. The sequence goes on along the minus strand of JAUMIR010000013.1, from coordinate 10,080,832 downwards.
GCTGCTAATAGACCCAAAGCACAGTGTGTAGTTATGATGTTGAGCCAGTGTTTTCTCTCCGTTTTTGTTTATAATTGGGAACTTGGGAAAGTTTATCATTCAAAATGTCACCTTGTGTGAATTTCCCAGGTTTTCCCACCATCCCTTTGCTCTTCCCTTCTGTCATGAGGGCAGTCCCATCATCCTGCAAAGGTGGTGGCACTCCCATCATTCTGCAGAGACTACATTTCCCATTATCTGTAAACAGCTATTGTCTTGTCAGCATGACCACTGCCCTCATGACATCTTCTCTGTCCAGTGTTTACTTGATAGCTTTGTTGCATTTATACCCCACCTGTCTTCCAATGAGCTCAAGGCAATGTATATACTTCTCATGCCCACATCCAAGGGCGAGGCTGCTAAGTGGAATAAAACAGCACAACAGAAGTAAGTGGAAAAGATTGACCACAACTTTATTGATTACAGCTGTACGTGGGTTGGCAAAGACCAGGCATCAACCAACCCACCTGTAGATCGATGATCCTGATATTCCAGCCAGCAGCTGGAACTGAACAAAGCAAGGAGTGCTAGCCCAGTATGATCCCCTTGTCCTACTAGGGGTGCTGAAAAGGCATTGCCCGCAGGTGTGCAATACCATTCCTGGACTGCACCCCTGAGTCTCATAAGGGGATCCCTGTCCAATACTTATGCCTGGAAGCACTGGGTCCAGGACCATGCCCAGTGCCCAATATCCTGGGTCCAGGACCATGCCCAATGCCAAAAAAGACAGGCCAGGGATGGAGACCCCCCATGCCCGCCTTCTGCCAGCCTGCTGCAGCTGCCATCCACAAATGGGTAATGGTAACCGACCCCACACTCCAAAGTCCAAGCAAGTCCAACTTGCAGTGCATCATTTTCCTCAATACATCAATGTCCATCTTCACCAGTGTCTGACGCGGATCCCAAAGTATCATAAATCCTGCACCACTTCAAGTCCAGGCTAATGAATCCCATCCAGTCCTGTAAGGCCCATAATGTTTACCACAATCTGCTGCCACACAAACCCTTGCTACCAACCGGTCACCACATCTGACTGTCATATGTCCCAGTCACACACTGATCTGCAAAGTGCTACACTTTGTCCAAACCTAATTCTGGCCTGATGTATTATCCTGCCTATCCACCATGAGACCGCACTTGGCCGCCAATGTTGCTGCACCTATTCTGAAAGAATGCACCCTGAACTCTGTGGCTGGGAGGCCCATCTGCCAAAGGGCAGATCTCAAAATAGCTATGACCTGAAAATCTGTAATGGGGGACTTATCCAGGTGGGTGAAAAGGGGGCCTGACCCAGGTGGCCGCTTGGCAAGAAACCTATGTAACATAGCTACAGGGCAAGGAAACAGGCCCAGCAGACTTGTGAAGGCAGAGGATTTCCCCCCCCCAACCCCTCTGGTCACACTTAGAATGTCTAACCTGGATACAAACTGTATTTCTTTCAAAGGGAATGTTGCAAAGCTGGATGGCCCTGACAGATGTGTCTGTCCCATTTGGACCCACACACCACCACTTCACCTATTCTTAATGCCCCCCAAAAATGCAGTGGTGAACACTGCACACAAAAAAACTCTGCCTTGTATGTTTTTGGCAGCCAACCCAACAGCTTCCTAAGAAACTCAAAAGAGATAGGCCTTCTGCTGTCCAATCTGACCAACCCTAAACACCTCCACCCCTGCACCACTTTCCTGATATGGAAAGTGGTACAGGGGTTCCCATAACCACCCACTTTGCTGAAAAAATGAAATACCGGTTAAATGGAGGGTCCTTCAAAAAGCCCTGGTCCTTCAAAAAGTCCAAATAGTGCAGCACTTCCCATTCTGAGACAGGCCACACTTCCCCGTAGTAGTCCTCGTCTCTGAAGCTAAAGAACTTCCTAACAGTCTTGCTGTAGGATTTTAGCATAGATGATGCTAAAAAGTTGAATACTCCCTGCATTATGCTTCTTTCCCAAGTTGCCATAGGTCTTCCAGAAATACCGCAGGCTGAAGATCCACCTCTGGCACAAAAGCGTCAAACCTGTCCTTCTGAAATCAAGACAGCGAATCTGCAATGTTATTATCCAGCCCTGGAACATTGGAAGCTGAGAAGGTTATGTTAGCAGATAAACATAACAGCACAAATTGCCTCACTGATCTCATGACCCTTTCGGACCTAGATGACTGTCTGTTGATGACGCTGACTACTGCCTGGTTGTCACACCAAAAATACACACTCTTATCCTTGAAACTATTCCTCCATATGGGAACAGCCACTAATATGGGGGGGGGGGGGCTCCAGAAATGTGAGGTCATGAACCCCCACTGTAATCCTGGATCCACAGCACAAAAGGCCCTCCCAGGGGAGATCACTCTGCAAGTGAAATTTAGGTGCCCCAACAGTACCTGTACCTCCTTAAGGGTGGCTTTCCTACAAAACAGCAAACCCCGTAGGTGGTCCTGCAAAGCCTCTAATTTGGCAAGCAGGACTCCCATCTCTCTGAATCCAACAAAATGCCTAAATATATCAGTGAGCTGGAAGGTCCTTCAGTCTTCTCCAGAGCTAATGAAATACCCAGCTCCTCTGCAAGTGCTTGGAAAATACTGAGCCAGGTTTCTACAGTCTTCCACACCCACCTTGCCTATCATCAAAAAATTCTCAAGGTAATGAGTGACAAAAGGAGACCCAACTCTGAGCTTAACCGCATATTCCAGAAAAGTGCTGAAAATCTCAAATGCTGCGTGCTCTCTCTCTGGCTTTTCACTTACTGAACAGCCCATAGGCAAAGCCTTATCATAATACCACTGGTCTAGAAATTTGAATCCCAACAAACTGAAGTCTTCTGGATGAACCGGGAGGAGCCTAAATGCAGACTGAGTATCGCATTTTGCTATAAGAGCCCCTGGGCTGCCCACCTGCAGCAACCAAACTTGCCTGGTCAAAAGAAGCATATTTTACTCAACAGAATTCAGATGGGACCGCATCATTAATTGATGGTGGATAAGCCTGAACTCCCCCGGGTACTTTTTAGGAACCACCCCCCAGCAGTGAAACTGGCAAGGTGCTCATAGGTAGCTCCAGAAAAGGTCCAGCCACTTGCCCTGCCTTACACTCCTTGTATATCTTTTGCACCACTAGCTCAGGAAGATCCCTAGCCGAGTTTAGGTTGCCAGAATCCTGAGCTACCCTAGGACCCACCATGGGAATCCTAAACCCTCTCGCAAAACCATCCCTGATGAAATGGCAGCCTTCTTATTAAGGTAAAGGTCTAAGAATGGAATTGAAGTATCTAACTGCACCAGAGTGCATGCCAGCCCTTCCCCTAGTGTAATTGCCCTACCCTTCCTATTTTGAACCCACCTGCCTATTGGCACCTGCTCCCCACATTATTCGCTCCTTCTTTTTTCCCAATGGAGCCAGGTTGGAGCATCCGTTGTGAAAGGACTGTTGCCCGGTCAAGGGATGGGAGCATGCCAGTCTGGGGTGAGGGCCAAAGCAAAGTTCACAGCTGTGCTCAAACTTCCAACAGACACACATGTGCTTACATTGGTTGTATTCCCAACAAGACCACCACCAGGAATCCTTCTTGTTTGCCCAACAAAAAGGCTTGGGGTCCTCACCCTTACCTTTGATGGGAGGACCAACGAATATGAGCCATAGTTTGTCATTAAATAAATCCCATCTGGCTCTGTCACTCTTGAAAGCCCGGTTCCTAAAAGCAATATATTCTATCGCTGCAGAATCACCTGCCAAAGCCTCCACCCTGAGCACATTACCCAGGTGGTTGGAGAGATGCCAACCCCTTTTGGGACAAGCTGCCTGCACTACCCCCATAAAAACTATGAAGACAGCTAACCAGTTGTTGAACAAAAGTTCATCAGCCTCACCTTTGTCTTCCTCTTTCCTTTTCTTCTCTGACTTGGGCAAGCTCCCTTCCTCATCTTCCCGTTTTAACAACGAGAAAATATCCACGTAGTACCCCATCAAGTCTTGTCCCTGGTTCTTCTATCAAGGTGGATGCCTGGAGGATATTGTCAGCAAAGGTGGCCAAAGAGGACCTCATGACCTCTTCTTGCCATTCCAAGCTCCCCTGGACCTCTAGCTGCCTGTGCCCCTTTCTTTCTAATCTTAATGACCCATGAAGGCAAACCAGGTCCATGGGCCTCCGCCCTCCAATAGTTATTCCTATCAAGGCAGTCTTCCCTTGAAGATTCACCTGATGATATCTCGCTGTTTCATTCCTCTCTCTCATGCACCCTTTTGCACATCCAGTAATCAGGTTCTAGGCCAGAATTCTGCCTGAGACACTACAGAGCCATTTGCAGAGGTGTGGGGGGCCCACAAAGAGTGTAGACCCAGGAAAAGCCCCCATCCTCTTCCTCTCAGTGGTGAGTTTGGGGTGAGAGCCAGGAAGTTTGGATATTGAATCAGAATGTAAGATGTGCAGGTTCAAATAAATGTTAATTCTGTGAAGGTCTCAGTGTCTGATCTTAGGTAAGTGAGGTACTTAGGTAAGTGAGGTACACCCTACCTGGTGTACCTCATTTAGTTCAAGTTTCACTTCAGACACAAACTCAGTGACATAATAATAGGCACCTCCGGACCATCTCTCTTGTTTTACCACTTCTCTGTCCTACAAATCTTACTTGATAAATGGAAGGCAAAGCAAGACCTCCCTGCACATGGGAGGAGGGGAGAAGAGTGGTGGCAGCCGCACATACTTACACCCCTAGTGAGGCATTTCAAGACAAGATGTATAGCAGTGCTTTATGCACCAGGAATGGGAAGAGTCAAAACCAAGAGGACAAAATGTTGAATTCATCAAACTGATCCTGAACATTAATACCTTCCAATACACCAAGACTGTACAGATTTACACTACCCAAGGAAGTGGAAGGGGCACTGCGAATGAGGTGATGTTGGTGTTTGAACATAGTGACAAAGGGTGCTGGACATGGTAGCCCAAATATAGAAATGGCACTTCTATATTTGGGAGACAAAATGTCGACCTGTGAGTATAGGGCTGTTGGAAGTGCATGAAGTACCTGGGGGTTGTCCAAACAGTGAAAAAACTCCTCACAGAATGTGAGGAGAATCCTACCTGTCTTAATGACATCCTGCCTGATTTCACTATATTGTGAAGGAGGGGGGCCAAAACCAGCAAAAACCTCGCCAGAATGCGGCTTTTCCCATCTTTAAAAAAAAAAAACAACGCGAGGGTGCGCACTTCCACTCGTTAGGAGAAGCAATTCAGTCTGATTCACTTGCCCAAATGAGAGGAAGCACAAACCTGATTGGCCAGACAAGCACAGGGGGCAGGGCTGGGTTACAGGTCAAGCGCCCTCTGCCGCCATGTTGGACTTTCATCCTAGCAAGTGATCGCTAAGGTGATAAAACATGGGATTTGTGTTAATTTTCTCTCTCTTTTTTCAGAAAGGTGAAATATCGTTTGTGTGCACCATAGATTTTTTTTTTAAGTTCGGCAGCAGTGGCAGATTTAAAAATGCAAGTAATCCATTTGCAGCCGCCATCTCAGCTACAGGCATGCAAAGTTTATGGGGGCCGTAATGCTATTAAGACAGGTGTCAGCTGCTGCGACTTGCTAATACTGTGGGGCAATCCAATTATTTCCCCTCTGTGTAGACAAGCCTCTGGAGTGTTGTTTTGTCCTCCGTAATGCTTAGATGCTCCTAAGCACTCTTTACAATGAGATATGTAAAGCCCAAACTTGTCAGGACAACTCATGGTCTCTGCTCTGCTGCTAGATGTTTACCAGAGCATTTCAGTTCAACTTTTTTTGCCCTGCTTAGAAATCCATCTGCATTTGAGACACGCTATAAAAGAAAACAGTTTAACAAACAGAAATGATCTAAAATGCTGAAATTTCCCCTCATTTGAAGAAATCTGCTGCCAGTCAAGAGATACACACATCACACACTGGAGCCATTTAATCAGTTGTAATGAATATTCTTCTTGAGAATATGCCCTAAAGCTTGTTTGGTTTTGAGCTGAAAGATTATGAGCTCAATGACCAATGAGCAGGCTGATCTGAGTGAGAACAGACTAAATGAAGCTTACAACTTCTCTAGAATTGCTTTGTGTCTGTCTTCTTTCCATTTTATTTCAAGGATTTTTATCAGATAGCTGTTTTCATTTTAGATGCTGACAAATGCTCTTAATTTTATATACTGCATCCATGTGGTGGTAGTCTTCTTCTTTTTATATGCCACAAAAAGGCTTTACAATATTCCATTTTTTCCTCACAACAACCCTGCAAAATAGAGAAAATCAAGAAAGAGGGAGTGAATGAAAGGCTCAAGGTCATATCCTTCATAGCTGAATATGGATTTGAAAATGGTTTTCCTCAGCCACAGTCCAATTCCAGAGCTTGGCAGAGTTACTTTTTTGGACTCCAACTCCATGTTGGTTGAGGGATCTTGGGAGTTGCAGTCCAAAAATAACTTCAAAGCTCTGCTTCTAACAATATCGCAAATGAAATTTCAAGGTGAATTTGGATTATCCTGTTCGAAAGAAAATTTTGAAGCATCTGGTAAGAAGGGAAAAGGTAGATTTGATAAGACCAGGCAGTCACATAGAAGACACTTTCAAATAAAGGGCCGTCCACTGACAGTGCTCCAAATAGTGGGCTGTCCTCTCTAGAGTAGGAGGTATGACCATCCTTATGCTCCAGCCATTGCAGCTCTGCTTTTAGACACTGAAGGTGTCTAAAGAGGAAGGGCAGGGAAAAACCATAAAGTTGTAAAGGAATGGAAAGCCTGCCTTTGCAAACAACAGCCTTCCATTTGAAGTACTGTACTGTCAAGTGAGGATGGACAGTCCTCTGTTAGAAGGCATCCTCTGTTTAAAGGGCTGTCCAAGTCCAATTTAAAGTTAAAGAACCATAACTACAGAAAGACAGGGAGAGAGTACTTTGGAATCTGTTCCTGCTGGATTGTCCTCCCCACCCATAGAGCCTGCTCCCATCGATTGCTTGTTGGAAGGAGCTTTACAAATTGTTATAGTATATTCAAACTGTTCATTGTTTGTCTATCATTTACAAAATATACAAATCATCTATCATATATATATATATATATATATATATATGGGTAAGTTGCTGTTTTGAGTGTGCTGATTGGGTGCTTAGGTGTCAGGATCTGCCTCTCCTTGCAGAACTAGCACAGCCTCTTTGCAGACTCAGGCCCTGGCTTTGGGAGTTGTGGAAGAACCAGGGCCAAGCTATCAGATGCAGCCGGCTGCAATTATGCAGCATACCTGAAGCAGCCAGGGGAACAGCTATTTAAGAGTGACATCTGCCCTCAGTCTTGGCCATCACAACATGGTCTTTTGTGCTGTCTGTAGCTGTGCCTTGGGCTCCTGGGTATCTGGTATGTGTTCTGACTTGGACTGTTTTGGGACTTTGGATTGCTTGAGCTCTGATTCCTATGTTCCTGACCTAGTACTCCTTTCCTGGACCTCACCTTGCCTCTGGCCCTCTGGACTCCTAAGTACATGCTCTGACCCTGGACTGTTTTTGATTTTGGTTTTTCTCTGACCCTGCCTGGACTTTGGACTCTGTCTCTTGTGTTCCTGACCCATCGCCAGTGTCTCTGCTCCTAGACCCTGCTGCTCATGCCCTGGACCCCCCCCCCACAGTAGGAAACTTCCCAACCAATCACAGCTTCCTGTTGGGCAGCCAATTAGCACACTAGGGGAGGAAACATGTAGAAAGTTTCAAGTCCTTTCTAAACATTGTGGCGGAGGGGCTTTCATGTTCTGGCACACAGGTGTGTGTGTGTGTAGTGTGTGGTGTATGTGTGTAGCATGGTGTGTGTATGTGTGGTTGCATGGTGGCAGTGGAGGAGCTCTCATGTCCTGGTGCACATGGTGTGTGTGTGTAGCATGGTATGTGTGTGTACATGTGTGGTTGCATGATGGTGGCAGAGGGGCACTCGCATCCTGGTGTGCGTGGGTTGTATAGTATGGTGCGTGTGTAGCATGGTGTATGTGTAGCACTGTGTGTATGTATATGCAGTTGCATGGCAGTGGAGGGGCTCTTGCATCCTGCCACATGGTGTGTGTGTAGCGTGGTGTTTATGTGTGGTGTGTGTGTAGCGTGATGTGTGTGTAGCACAGTTCCATGGCGGCAGAGGGGCTCTTGCATCCTGATACGCATGTGTGCATGTGTCTAGCATTGTGTGTGTCTGTGCGTACACACGGTTGCATGGCAGCAGCGGAGGGGCTCTCGGCATGAAGCTAGCCATTATAGTTGATTTGAAAGGTTATATATTAATGCGTCAAATGATCATAATCTTGACATATTTCCTAAGTGGCCAATCAGCAGAGTGGGAACAAAAACATACCGAAGCTTTTTATATATGTAGATAATGGTGTATGTTACGCCAGGTATAGTTAGTACTAATTTAATATACATGCTTCCTTACAACAATTCACACTAAATGGTTCACATAAAAGTTGTAGGTATTGAAAAGAAAAGAACACAAAAATAACTGGCTTCCTGAAAATTTTGATTCCAATAAGTTCCAAACAAAATCCATTTTCTCCTAAACCCTTTCAGTATTACCACCTCCTCCTCAAATAACAAGCAGTCTTGCTTTTTGAAGGGAGCCAGAAAGGTGTAGTGGTTTGAGTGTTGGACTAGGGCTCTGGAGAACAGGGTTTGAATCCCTGCTCAGCCATGGAAACCCAGTGGGTGACCTTGGCCAAGTCACATACTCTCAGCCTCAGAGGAAGGCAAACGCAGCTCCTCATAGAATTGCAGAGTTGGAAGAGACCACGAGGGCCATCCAGTCCAACCCCCTGCCACGCAGGAAATCTTGATCAAAGCATCCCTGACAGATGGGCATCCAGCCTCTGTTTAAAGACCTCCAAGGAAGGAGACCTCACCACGCTCCAAGGGAGTGTGTTCCACTGCCGAACAGCTCTTACTGTCAAAAAGTTCTTCCTAATGTTGAGGTGGAATCTCTGTTTCTGGAGCTTGCATCCATTGCTCCGTGTTCCAATCTCTGGAGCAGCAGAAAACAAGCTTGCTCCATCCTCAGTGTGACACCCCTTCAAATACTTAAACAGGGCTATCATATCGCCTCTTAACCGTCTTTTTTCCAGGCTAAACATACCTAGCTCCCTAAGTCTCTCCTCATAAGGCATCGTTTCCAGACCTTTCACCATTTTAGTTGCCTTTCTCTGGACACGCTCCAATTTGTCCATATCCTTTTTGAATTGTGGTGCCCAGAACTGGACACAGTATTCTAAGTGAGGCCTGACCAAGGCAGAATAGAGCGGCACTATGCTTTCCCTTGATCTGGACAATCTGCTGATCCTCTGCTGAGCAAATCTTACCAAGAAAACCGATTTGCCTTAGTGCCGCCATAACAACAACAACTTGTTTATTGTGATTTTATTTAATTATATGTTACTTATAAGCCACTTTTGAAGGATTTTTGTCCTGAAAATAGGATAGAAATAATGGAAAGGGTGAGATAATATGTGCACGTGCATGTAGAAGCAAGGCACACTTACTTTGACATCCATATCCTGCTGCCTCCTTGCCTTGTCTCACTTGGCATTCAGCATACCCAGTCTGGCATCCTTCCAATGCACAATTCTCTCTTCAGCATGTAACCAACCGATAACCGATTTCTGTCTATAGAAACAAATAACACATGACCACTGACTTTAATGCAGATGGACAGACTGTCAGGTTCATGATCTGTTAATGTGTCAAGTGGGCCTTTTCTAAAATTACTTGCAACATGATTGTGTGTGTGTGAATGGAAGGTGGGGTAAGGGCTGGTGTTTCTAGATCATGGAGTTGGCTTGTGTTAGGATGGCAGTGTGGTTCGAAGAGGCAAAGCCTTCAGAAATCATGTGAATATCTGTGGATTGTTCCTTTAACACATTTATGCTTTTATTGTGTTTAGAACAGTTTGGCTGCTAAGGTCTATGCAGTTTTAACTTGCTGCTTTCGAAGAAATGATACCTATTAGTAAATACTGGCTTCTTCCATATTTATTTCCTATGTGTCTTATCCACTGGTGGTGAATGTAAACCTGTAAAATACCTTTGTGTTGAGTGTTCAGGAATTTTTCATTTGTTTTAAAGTGAGATTTTAATTGATTTTAAATTCTGTTATTTAATATTGTTTTAATCTTAAATGTGTATGTTTTTTTTAACTGTATGCATTTTATTGTATTCTCTGTCTTTTTGTAAACTGCCTTAAATCCCAGCCTGGGAGAAAGGCAGGATATAAATAGAAGGATGGATGGATGTAATTTTGATAACCAGACTTAAATATGTCATTTCAGCATAGCTTTTGGGCTGGTTTGCAAATTTAAAAACCCCTAAAATACAGGTTTACCTTGGAGCACACTGATCAAATGGGCCCTGGATGCTCTAACTGTCTTCTGTCACTCTTTTTATGTTTTTCCACTTCCCTTGTCTTACAACAGGACAAATGGAAATTAGTACAGGGTGAGGGAACAGCCCTGACTGGGAGCTGCCTTGACTAATTTATGTTTGATTTCTCATTCCCCTCTTGTTTGGTAAATGCTTGTTCTCTGGATTGCAACTGGGCAAATTTTCTATGGATGCATTATATTATGTATACCTTAATTACCAGGTAATTTCAGTGTCTAAAAGCAAAGCTGGAAATTCTGGGAGCTGTAGTCCAAAAAGTAGCATTTCCAAATGCCCAACATCTTCTGTGACTGGCATTGGTTCGTCAGTATCTCGAGCAAAGAGTTTCCTAACCATTCTGTCTGACATTCCTTTAAAAAGACTTGGGTTGCAAGGGATTGAGCCTGGGACCTTTTGCCTCAATGGATATGTTACTCTCCTGAACTTACCACAGACAAAGCAGAACAGGGAAATTTTCAAGCTGTGGGACGGCACCACAGATCGATAGTGTTCACCTGAGTGTAGATGTTACTACAGCTGACTTCAGGTAATTGTTTTATGCCTGTCCTCATCAACCAGTCTTTGCAGATTTCTGGAATCTGCTTTCATGATTAAGCCTTAACTCTTGAAAAATCTGTCATACTTTCTTGTCACTGGCTGAGACCAAGTGATGTCACAGAAGTTTAGAGGATGCTGGAAATGATGTCTGGTTTAAGACATGCTAACGCTCCTAAACTATGTCAAGTTTAAGATGCCCCATAGCATTATCCCAAAAATGTATATTCTACCATTATGTTTGCCCCCCTCCCCTGCTAGAGCAGGGATAGACAACTGTGGCCCTCCAGATGGTTTTGAACTACTATAATTCCTCACAATTGGCAATGTTGGCTAGGGCTGATGGGAGCTGCAGTCCAACATCTGGAGGGCCACTCAAACCCACCCCTGATAAGGAGTCCTAAAGATATAGTTTATTTAAATCTGGCACTGTTGGTAATATAGCATGTGGGTCTGGAAAAAATGTTAAATTATAACCTAATTCTTTTGGTCATGTGGAGAAGAGTGAGAGGAGAGCAGCAATGAACCAAGTTAGATGAACATGGGGCTCTCTGAGCATGTTCAAAGTGCATTTCTCTCACCATTCAGCATCTGTACCTTGCCCACATACACACCTTATACACCTAATCCAAATCACACTAACAAAACTCAGCATCCACAGAGAGCATTTGGCAAATACGAAATTAACTTGTAGCGACATACATATGTCCCAATCCCAAAATATTCTTTTTGAACATATGGGTTTTGCTGCGCTGGGAATACCAAAAGTTAAAGTGACATTCACAGTACGTTCAAAGGCATGTATACTTCTGACCTATAAACTCTCTTACAAATGACATTTTGAGACTTTCAGCATTCTCAAACAGATTTGGAAGGATACAATATAGATTTTAAAATGCACTGTTGATTTAGTTTAAGCTGTGATATTAAAGGTGGATAAAGCTAGAAATCAGCACTCAACCCCCAAGGTCATGATTTCTTAGTTTAAGGTCATTTTTGTATTCATTGGCAAAGTGCAAAGGCTCAGCATTGAATCAATGTCTCACGCAGCACAACCATCTCCCATGTTGGGGCTGTTGGTCAGGATACATGGAGTTACACCCAGGAGCTTACACATATGGCGTATGTGGTTCTTTGTGACAAAAATGTCTTGATTGACTGATTTCTGTCTTGCTGTTCCTTTCTGAGGAATCCCAAATACAGCTGTGTGCTGTATGGAATCCACATATTAGGTCTGAAGTTGTTCAGTGCAGGACAGCTTTACTCAGACCAATAAAAACTAAGGCCATGGCTTTATTTTGGTTCCTTGTCCCTTCCCAGAAGGCTTCTGTCTAACAATTCACTCCGTTTTTGCTGATGCTACGTTCTACATGTTAGCTACTAATCCCCACCCCAGTTGGACCATGGGTTACCAGTAGTTATTACTCTCTGGTCACTGTGTGTGTTTCCAGTTGATCATCTGTAAACTTCAGGATTGCTCTGGAAACACCCCCCCCCCATTTCAATCTTCAAATCTGAAAGATGCCTTGCTCATATCTAAGATAATGTGATGTCATAGAAGCTTAGAGTTGGGTATAGAACCATAGAGTTAAAAAGGTGGATTCTTAGAAAAGGGTCTAAAACAAGTGTGAATCTTGTAGGTGTCAGGATGAAGGAAGTACAAGCAGCAAGAGAGTTGGAAAAGAAGCAAGGTGTCAAGACAGCCTTAATAGGTGGGGTGCTTAGCACATTCATTTCTCTCACTACTACATAATCAGACTTTCATCTCATACACATCTGGGATTGGGGCCAGACCTCCTGCTTCAGATAAGCTTCAGCCCCATGATTTCTTTTTAAAGAAATTAAGTCTTGTATATTAAATTGCATTTCATCGTGGTAGTTTAAGCATATGTTCAGACTCTAAATGTTGGAGAAGAGCTTTGAAAAGTTGTTTTCTGCATGAATCCCTAAGCCTTAGACTATGGATTCTGAGAGCCATGATCCAAAAAAGGAATGTTTCTCCACTCTGCTTTAGAAGTCAGGAACAGTTTACCTTTTTTTCTCTTAAACATTGTCATCTAGGCCTACACACTATGTCATACTGCTTGAATTATACTTATCCAGCTATTTTATTGTGTTGTTTTTTAGTGTCTATTAAGTATGTTTTAAATGTTTAATTATTTAATTGTATTTTAAGGGGTGGGTAGGATGGAGGGTTTTGTATGTGTTTTAAGTGCTGTAAGCCCCCCCGATTGCATTTTGTAGTGGGTCGGGATACAAATAAATTTTATGATGATGATGATGATGATGTACTGAATTATACTTTTGTGAGGGTTCCTCCTGCCTGTTAAGCCTTGCATGCTTTTCAGTAGTGTAATATCCCCATTCAGTATAACTTGAACATGCTCTATAAAATGTTAAAACTATGGGTGTTCTATCATATGTATATCTGGGACCTCTCCATTGACGCCCCCTTGTCGTGGGAGAGAGGCTTGCGTACCCTAATGATGTTTTGAGCTATGCTGGCGGTGGCATAATAGCCACTGGTAGGGTCTCCCATGCCAGACAGGTCAAAACCGAAGGGTCTGACAAAGAGCGTCAAAGGGCAGGATGGGCTCTCTAGCCTTGTGGCAACCGTCCTAGGAGAAGGAAAACTCTAATCCCAAACCCGGGCAGATGGTGCTCGTCCAACCCTGTAAGGTCAACCATCTAAGAGAAGGAAACTCTAATCAAACCTACGGCCCAAGGACCTCACTGCCACGTCCATGCTTGCAAGGCCACGGCAGATGAATCTCTGGTTTAAAGGGTGAGGCCAGGCCAGTTCTGTGCACGCTGCGCTCCACCAGAAAAATCCATTGCACAGGCTCGAAGGACAAATCCATTTCCAAAAAAACCCTGTAGCGACTGGCGAGGGACGAAACCGGCAGGTGTAAAGATGCACTGGAAGCCGCAGCCCCAACCCTGCATGCAGGCGGTTCAGGACATTGGTCGCTCAAGCCTGACCCGGGAGATGACAGTCTTGTTCGGCAGCATTCTGAATGACCAAGCAGCCTTTTTTAAGGAGAGCACTGCTTGCTCCATATGGAGAGGGGCCTAGAAAAGGTGGCCTAAAGAAAGCTCATCCCCAACTACCTGGTTGGCTAGCCGCGGCCAACGGGAATCTTCTCATGCGGTCAAACCAAGGCAAAGAAACAAAGGCACACACCGGCCTCCAAAGGTGTAAATAAACTGACACTTGCATGCTGGAACATCAGAACCATGCAAGACTCTGAAGATAGTGGACGGCCTGAGCGTCGTTCTGCCCTAATAGCCCTTGAACTATCACAGCTTAATATTGACATCGCTGCTCTTAGTGAAGTTCGCTTCCATGAGGAAGGCAGCCTTAAAGAACATGGCGCCGGCTACACACTTTACTGGTCTGGCAAACCCAAAACCGAAAAACATCTGTCAGGAGTAGGCTTTATGATTAAAAACTCCATTGCCTCCAAACTCGAAACCTTGCCAACAGGACACTCTGATCGCATTATTTCCTTACGCCTCCCACATGTTGTTCTCTTTAGTATATATGCCCCAACTATGCAAGCCGACCCTGTAGAGAAAGACAAATTCTACACAGATCTACGCCAACTCATACAAAAAGTCCCTGTAGAAGATAAAATTATTATCCTTGGTGACTTCAATGCCAGAGTAGGAAAGAACTCCGAAGCCTGGAAAGGTGTCTTAGGCAAGCATGGTGTTGGAAAATGCAATGATAACGGACGCCTCCTGCTAGAGTTCTGTGCAGAACAACAGCTGACTATTACAAACACAATCTTTCAGCAGAAAGATAGCTTGAAGACAACCTGGATGCATCCCCGATCCAAACATTGGCACCTCATTGACTACGTTCTAGTCCGTCAGAGAGACATTCGTGATGTCCGTCATACACGAGTGATGCCCAGTGCAGAATGCCAAACAGATCATCGCCTTGTCAGATGTAAACTAAATCTTCATCTTAAGTTCAAACCTAAGAGGGGTGGCATCTTAAAGAAGAGACTCCAAGTCAACAATCTTCAACAAGCTACCATGAGAGACAACTTCCAGGCAAATCTACAAACAAAACTTGAAGACCATCCTACAGATCCTTCTCCTACAGTGCTTTGGCAACATATCAAAAACAGTATCCTCCAGTCTGCAGAAGAATCCCTTGGCTTCTCCCACAAGAAAAATCAAGACTGGTTTGATGAAAACAACCAAGAGATCCAGGAGCTGTTGGCAAGGAAGAGAGCTGCTCACCAGGCATACCTCGCCCAGCCAACCTGTCATGTAAGAAAAGCAGCTTTCCGCCTCACATGTAGCAAACTACAACAAAAACTCCGAGACATGCAGAACAAGTGGTGGATCAATATAGCAGAAAAGACACAACGCTGTGCAGATCTGGGTGATCATAGAGGATTTTATGAAGCTCTTAAAGCAGTGTTTGGACC
Source organism: Gambelia wislizenii (assembly GCA_030847615.1). Taxonomy (NCBI): domain Eukaryota; kingdom Metazoa; phylum Chordata; class Lepidosauria; order Squamata; family Crotaphytidae; genus Gambelia; species Gambelia wislizenii. The sequence goes on along the minus strand of JAUMIR010000013.1, from coordinate 10,065,401 downwards.
TACTTATCAAGTCCAAAGCTCCTTATACAGTACAGATGGTCAAACATTAATTACTGATAAAGCCTCCATCCTAAATCGTTGGGCTGAACATTTTCAAAGTCTCTTTAGTGCCAACCGAGTAGTCCAAGCCTCAGCTATCCAATATATGATACAAAAACCAATGAAAAATGAATTGGACATAGCTCCCACTTTGGAAGAGACCCTTAAGGCTATACAGCAGATGAAAAACGGCAAGGCAGCTGGGATTGATGGAATCCCACCTGAAGTTTGGAAACACGGAGGTCATGCACTCCACAAAAAATTCCACGAATTCTTTGTGAATTGCTGGGAAAAAGGGGAACTGCCATGAGACCTCCGAGATGCAGTCATCATCACCCTGTACAAGAAAAAAGGAGCAAAGTCCGATTGCTCAAACTATCGAGGCATAACACTGCTCTCTATTTCTGGAAAAATCCTTGCAAGGATACTCCTGAACAGGTTAGTTCCTGCTATTGCAGAAGAACTTCTTCCTGAAAGCCAATGTGGCTTCAGAGCCAATAGGAGTACTACAGATATGGTATTTGCCCTTAGACAACTGCAAGAAAAATGTAGGGAGCAGAACAAGGGTCTCTATGTAACATTTGTCGACCTCACCATAGCCTTCGACACTGTAAGTAGAAAAGGTCTGTGGCAGATCCTGGAAAGACTAGGATGTCCCCCCAAATTCCTTAAAATGATTATCTTGCTACACGAGGGACAGCGTGGTCAAGTCAGATATGGCGATGCTCTTTCAGAGCCCTTTCTAATAACTAATGGAGTGAAGCAAGGTTGTGTTCTTGCACCAACTTTATTTACAATCTTCTTTAGCACGATGCTCCAAAGGGCTATGGCAGAGCTTGAAGAAGACGACGGCAGAAGTTCTTTACCAGCCTGCACCACAGGACGAACACCACCATCCCCACATTGCCGTCGGCAAATCAGTGCTCAAGTCCGTTCAGCAGTTCACCTACCTGGGAAGCATCATCTCCTCAGATGCCAAGATTGACAAAGAGATCGATCACAGATTAGCAAAGGCATATAGTGCATTTGGAAGACTTCACAAAAGAGTCTGGAGCAATAAACACCTGAGGCAAAGCACAAAAATCAGTGTGTATAGAGCCATCGTACTGTCTATCCTCCTTTATGGATCTGAAACATGGGTCACCTATTGCCACCACCTACGACTCCTCGAGCGCTTTCATCAGCGCTGTCTACGCACAATCCTAAATATACACTGGACTGACTATGTGACGAATGTTGCTGTCCTTGAGCAAGCAGGGATCACCAGCATTGAGGCCATGATATTGAGAACACAGCTGCGCTGGGCAGGGCACGTTTCTAGGATGGAGGACCATCGCCTCCCAAAAATACTACTCTACAGTGAACTCACCACAGGTCAGCGTAAGAGGGGCGCTCCAAAAAAGCGATACAAAGACTCCCTGAAACAACATCTCAGGCTTGGCCAAATTGATCACCAACAGTGGTCCGCCCTGGCCTCACATCGGGAGGCATGGAGACACACTATCCACAATGCTGCAGCCTTATTTGAGAACTCACGACGAACAAGTCTTGAAGAGAAACGACAACGCAGAAAGAATCACAACCCAAAAACATCACCCAAGGAGACCTTCTGCTGTGCTTTTTGCAACCGGACTTGTTTATCTCGGATTGGCCTTTTTAGTCATCAGCGCGCTTGCAGAAAGCGCGGGATGAGTCCTTCCTGAATCTTCGTTTGCGAAGAAAAGCCAGAGAGAGAGAGAGAGAGAGATATCTGGGACCAGAAAAATGCTCAAGAATTCATTGTGCATCATCCGAATTAAGTAGATTAGATGGGAAGTTTGATTTATTGTAAAGTATAGGGTTGCTGTAATGTTTGGGATATAAGCACTAAATTGTAATATTAAAAGACATAGCAGAGTTATTCTGTCCTCTCTAGTTACTTAGAAGTATATAGACCCTAAATAATACATCTCCATAATGTTCCATTGAGAGCCAGGGCTACCTTGTGCATACATAACATGTTGGTCTTGGATGTTGAGAGAGAGCACTTCATACTGCAAGCACTGGAGCTTAATAGCAAAGTTAAGCATTGAAAGCCAGGTGATCAGTGTTTCTTGGTGCTGAAGCACACTGCAGTCACCCGGCTTTCAAAGTTTCAGTCCAGGTCCATCTACCATGCTTCATGAGATGCAAGTGTGTACTTTGTGCACACATAGTAGTTTATGAACCTTTCAGCGCAATTCTAGTGACACATACTTGGAAGCAAATGCCATTGTGGTCACTGGTGCTTTTTGTTTGGTTCCTTGATTGCAGCTTTGAACATTATTCAAACCATAGAATCTTAGAATCATAGAGGTTGATGGACCACAGGGAGCATCTAGTCCAACAACCTGCCATGAAATTCTTTATTTTCCAAGGATGATATTTTCCTTACCATGTGGAAGGAAGATAGCTGTTTATGGCCAGAGCTTAGCAAAACAACATGATACCTGTAGATGTGTCCAACAGTGAGCATTACAGTTAAGGCCCTTTCCATAATGGGTCTATTCTAAAGGTGCTGATTTATTTTTTTTAAAAAAACCACACCCTATGTTTTCTTGTGTGATGGCAATCTTTCTTTTTAAATGGAATAGTCTTTCATAGTGGCTCTGGAGGACAAAGCCTGTTTGAAAGACAATCCTTGATCAAATGAGAATTTCTACATGTGTCCTGTTCCTCATATAAATATAATTGTGCTTTGTGCATCACTGTGAAAGAACATAACACTTTAATTATGGCCTAAATCTACTTCTTTAGCCATGGGGATTGCGTTATTAACAGTAGGGAGAAAGCAAACATCTGAAGAGGTTGTCCAGTGTGGTTTTCCCACATGTGAAATGTTCTAACAGTGCAAATCATTAAAACACTAAACCTCAGGAGAAAGATTGCAAAGAAAAAATAGGACACCCGCTTTAAAGCTGCTGATAATTTGCTCATTAACTATGGAGATTATCAGACATGTCAAAAAAGTACCAGAGCAGAACAGCAGGACAACATTACTGTCCCATGAATGGGACCCCGTTTCAGACGTCTGTGTCGTATTCTGCCCCTGTGCTACAGCTGTTAGTAAGGCATTGCTTTTCATTGACAGGGAGCAAGCCTGCCCTCATGTACATTTTGACTTCTAGGATCAGGATGACCAATCACATTTTGACTTCCAGGATGTGCCTGGATTCGAATTGACTGTTCAAATGGTCTGTAATGCTCGTTTTTGCGTATTTTTTTTAAAAAAGATTGTAAGAAACAGTGAAAGCTGTTATCATGAAGTACTGTTCTTGCAAAGTACTCCCCTCCTTCCGAATATGGTGAATCCCGGTGGGAGGTCATCTAGACAAAAGGTATTCCCCTCAAATTGCTTGATGATTTTTTTCGCCATCTAGATGACACCTATATGTAGGTGTAATCTCTACTACTTCTTGTTCCTGAGTGCCTTTAAGTCATTTCTGACTTATGGCAACCCTAAGGCGACTGTGACAGTGTTTTCTTGGCAAGATTTGTTCAGAGAGGTTTTGCCTTTGCCTTCCTCTGAGGCTGAGACAGTGTAACTTGCCCAAGGCTACCCAGTGGGTTTCCATGGTTGAGCAGGGATTTGACCCTGGTCTTCAGAGTTGTAGTCCAGAACTCAAACCACTATGCCATGCTGGCTCCTGTAATCCATGCACCAACGTGTAAAGTATGTTAGCGTATGGTTTGAAATCCCGGGCTGGAGTGAGTTGTGGTATCATTCAGCTATGCCTGAAAAAAGAGAACAACAATCTCAAAAGGATGTTTTTCCTCCCTCAGGAGAGAAGAGAGACTTTCCCCAATATAGGCTGGGAAACCTGGCTTGGACTTTAGCTTCCAAAAGCCCCAATGCATGGAGCCCACAGTAAAGGACTGTGGGAGTTGTAGTCCAAATCCTCTAAAGGTCAAAGGTTTCCTGGAGGCGCTGAGATTGGTTTTGTTGAACCTCAAGAGTCATCAGCCAAAGTCATGTGATAAATGGTGACTCAAGAAGGTAGAAAGAGAAATGTACTGGAAAGAACCCAGAGCATAGGCTCAGTTGGTTTGCAGGGCACCCCTACTGGCCCTCACCTCTTTCTCCTTTTTCTTTACAAAGTCTATTAGTTTTTCCCTGATTCTCCTATATAAGCCACATACTGCCATCATCTGAGGGGAGGGGGAAGGAAGCAACACTGAATATTAGGTACAGTACAACCCCGGTATCTGTGGGGGAAGGACCCTGTGGCACCCCACTGGTCACATCTTTCCAAAACGAAGAGGAGCCACTGCTCAGCACCCTTTGGGTTCGGCCAGTCAACCAATTACAAATCCATTGAACAATTAACTTGTCTAGCCCACATTTTACAAGCTTGTTTGCAAGAATGTCATGGGGAACCTTGTCAAAGGCCCTACTGAAATTTAGGTATGTGATGTCCACAGCATTCCCTTCATCTACCAAGCTGGTAACTTTATCAAAAAAAGAGATCAGATTAGTGTGGCATGACTTGTTTCTCTGAAACCCATGCTGACTTTTTGTGATTATGGCATTGCCTTCTAAATGTTCACAGACTCTCTGTTTAATGATCTGCTCTAGAATCTTCCCTGGTATTGATGTCAGACTAACTGGACGATAATTGTTGGGATCCTCTTTTTTCCCCTTTTTGAAGATGGGGACAACGTTTGCCCTCCTCCAGTCTGCTGGGACTTCTCCTGTTCTCCAGGAGTTCTCAAATATTATTGCCAATGGCTCTGAGATTATATTTGCCAGCTCTTTTAATACTCTTGGATGTAGTTCATCTGGTCCTGGAGATTTAAATTCATTTAGATTAAGAAGGTATTCCTGTACTACCTCTTTACTTATTTTGAGCTGGATTTCCCCTATTGTGTCCTCTGTTCCATTATCCTCAGGTTGGTCCCCCTTTTCCTTTTCTGAAAACACTGAGGCAAAGAAGGTGTTGAGTAATTCTGCCTTTTTTCTGCCTCCTGTTAGCATTTTGCCATATTCTCCACGTAGTGGCCCTATCATTTCCTTCTTCCTCCTTTTGCTGTGGACATACCCCCCAAAAACCCTTTTTATTGTTCTTAACCTCCCTAGCAAGCCTGAGCTCATTCTGCGCTTTAGCTTTTCTGATTTTACTCCTACACGTGTTTGCTATCTGTTTGAATTCTTCTTTGGTGATTTCCCCCTTTTCCATTTCCTATACATGTTCTGTTTAAAACTTAGCTCCATTGAAAGTTCTTTAGTCATCCATCCTGGTTTCTTGAGACACCTCCCATTTTTCTTCCTCAATGGTACTTTTTGAAATTGTGCCTTCAGTACTCCCTTTTGAGAAAGTCCTATCCGTCTTGAGGTCTCTTCTCTTTTAGTATTCCTGACCATGGGATCATCCCAAGTATTTCCCTGAGTTTACTGAAATCAGCTCTCCTAAAGTCAAGAATACGTGTCTGACTATGCCTGGCTTCTCCTTTCCATTGTATAACAAACTCCAGGAGAACATGATCACTCTCACCTAAGGATCCCACCACTTGCACCCCATTAACCAGGTCATCTCTGTTAGTTAGGTTCAGATCTAAAATAGCTGACCCCCTTGTTGTCTCTTCCACCTTTTGGACCATGAAATTGTCTTCCAGGCATGTAAGGAATTTGCTAGACCTTGAAGTTTTGGCTGAGTTAGATTGCCAGCAAATATCAGGATAGTTGAAGTCACCCATCACTACTACATCTCTCCTTTCTGCATGTGTGTTCATCTGTTCTAGAAAGGCATCATCCAATTCCTCCGTCTGATTTGGGGGTCTGTAGTAGAGTCCCACAATAACATCCCTGTTGTTTCCCTCCCCTTTAATTTTTATCCAGATGCTCTCCACCTGGCTTCCAGTATTGATGTCATGGATCACTTCACTGGTGTAAATATCCCTGACATATAATGCTATTCCTCCTCCTTTCCTGTTTGGCCTGTTTCTCCTATAAAGGTTATACCCCTCTATTCCTACATTCCAATCATGAGACTCGTCCCACCAGGTTTCAGTAATGCCTATTATATCATATTTGTTTTGTAGTGCTAGGAGTTCAAGTTCACCTTGCTTATTTCCCATTGTCTGTGCATTAGTGTAGAGACACCTAAGACCATGTGTTCCCTTTACTTGCTTCCTGTGCAAGTTTTTTTGCCTCCCACTGTTGGGTCCTTGAAATGCATGCAATCACTCAGATACAAGCCCCTACCTTTGTGTTCTGTTTCCACAAACCTATCTTTACTTGGAAACATTGGGCTCGTCTGTACGGGCCTTGGGTGAAGATGGAGTATTCTGCCTGCAGATCAGGCCTGTTCGTCCCCTGTTACTGGCACAAAACGGGACAGAGTCCACACTGCCATGGTGGCCCATTGCTTCAGGCACTGCTGCTGCCCATGCCCCACTTTTCAAAGCCATGGAGCCAGCCTGTAGCATGTGAACAAGGCCCCCTGTGTGTGACCAGTGTGCTGTGGGCCTGCTTCCTGGCTTTGGAAGAGTGATGGAAGCTGCAGCGATGGACCGGTGTGGTGGTGTGGGCTCCTGCGATCTTCTGGGACCCCATTCTTTTTTTGCCAGCTGAAGTGTTTCCCCCCCAGGAATTTTAAAAAAGCAGTGTAATGGGCTTTACCTCGTCTTGGCCCTGTCTTTGCCCCAGAGGTCATGCAGACCACCCAGGGGCAAAAAGAAGCAAATGCCCTGCCTGCGCCATCCAGACTGTGGGGGTCCAAGACAGGGTGACTAGCCTGTCTAGTCAAGGCCATTGTTCCTAAATCCCAGGAATAGAAGGAGAGACTGCTGTAGCTGAGCACTGAGGGAAGATGGTTCTGCACATGCTTAGAAGCATTATTTTGACAGGGAGACAGATAGATTAGGGTCATTCAAAAGTATGGGGACAGGACTGCACATCAATTCCATCTCAACATGCATGTGGCTATCTCCCCAAAGCATTACAGTTTGAAAGGAGATTGAAGGTCCTTACCATCTTTCCCATGAGCAGAAACCCTGAGCAATCAAGCCTGCTCAGTCAAATGTTCTTAGAATGCTCCTTCACACCTTCTTACTCAAGACATGAAGGTCAGGGGCTGAACATGGGCCAAGGGAGTTAGTGCAGTTGGGGACAGGAACAGCCCTACAGACCCTACAGAGATGTGCCCTAACATGTTCTATCTAATGCCTCAAGGGCAAATTCAAAACGGCAGTGATGTATTCAAGTCTTTTACTCCAAGTCTCAAGTCCTTGCAAGATACTTTCAAGTCAAGTCTCGGAGCCAACTTTAACAGAAAAAAAGAGGAGGTTCCAGTTAATGTGGATTAATGTGGCTGCTGAGGAAAGCAACTGTCAGGAGTTAGAAACTGAACTCCATTATAAAATGGCTGAACAACTGCAGAACCATGCTGAGTCATAATGGCTGACTGCATGAACTACCAAGTCATGCCACTAGAGGGCGATGTCCTGCAGAGGTGTGTGTGTGTGTGTGTATAGACTTCCTCCTCTCTTCTCTTCCTGTGAATGCTGAGGACTGGTGAAGCAGTTTCTCCTTCAATTGTAAAAAAATTGTATATATTGCAACTGTTTGACTTTGAAGATAAGAGTGCCTCCTGCTTATTTGGACATGAAACACTCTGTGTGTGAGTATTCTTGGGAACAGGTTGCAACCAAGTCTGCTGAGATAGTTTTTTGGCTTCTGCTGGGAATTTGGTGTCCTATTATCCTCTGACAGTGGTTATGGGCTCAGCTGATTGATGTCAGATAAGGTGCACCCTGAAAAGTTCGCAGAAACTCTTTTGTTTTGAGTGTTTTTGGTTAGTTGGCTGAGAAACAGTTAAATTTCAGCCAGGCCCTGTAATATCTTCAAGTAACCTTGAAATGCCTCAATCAGCAGAATGGCAGATAATAGTCTCGTCCACTTTGAAAAGCTGGCTGATGGAAATTATTCAGCATGGAGTTTATACATGGAAACTTTATTAAGAATAATTTGTGTCATGTTTTGGAGAATGAACGTGTGATCCCAGAGGGTTCAGAAGATGAAATAGTGGCATTCAGACTAGCAGACCAGAAGGCTAGAGCTGCAATTCTCTTATCACTCAGCCCCTCCCAGTTAATACATGTGGCCCCAGCAAAGACAGCCTTTCAGCTTTGGACAGCTTTGAAAATGGTTCATCAGAATTCATCCTGCCTTTCAAAGATGATATGGACTAAGAGACTTTATAACACAAAGCTGTCTACTGGAGGCTGTGTGAAAGCCCATTTGGAGGAAATGAGGCAGCTTTTTCAAGAGGTGGCCAATAGAGGGGTGGACATTCCAGGAGCCCATAAGTGTTTTATTTTACTGGGCAGTTTGCCAAAGGAATGGGATTTCCTAATGTACAGTCTGCAGACCACCAGGGAGAGTGATTTGTCTGTAGACCTGGTAGCTGGGCATATTCTGGAAGAGGTCCAACACAAGCAATTTGATTCCTGGATGGATGGGAATAAGCAGCCACAAATTACCAGATGCAATCAGGAGAGCACTGAAACACACCCAGAGGCATCTGATGTGGAGGAGGGAGCCTGCAGCTACTTGAAATGCTTTTTCAGATGCAAAAAGCTTGGACATTTTCAGAAGGACTGTAAGATGCCTGAACTGAATAGGAAGGGTACATCCTCTCAGGCTGCAAGCCATGCCTTCATAACACAGCACCATCCTGATGGTACTGAGGGAAGAATTTGGTTACTTGATAGTGGAGCCACGCACAATGTGGTTAATGATTTACAGTTGTTAAACAATGTTAAAAATGCTTCAATAACCAATATTATCCTTGCAGATGGTGCTCCCAGCAAGGTGCAGAAAATGGGCACTGCATATGTGCCATCTTTTAGTAAAGATTTTGAAAATATGTTATGTGTTAACAAACTAGAGAATTCATAGAATCATAGAATTGCAGAGTTGGAAGAGACCACGAGGGCCATCCAGTCCAACCCCCTGCCACGCAGGAAATCACAATCAAAGCATCCCCGACAGATGGCCATCCAGCCTCTGTTTAAAGACCTCCAAGGAAGGAGACCCCACCACGCTCCGAGGGAGTGTGTTCCACTGCCGAACAGCTCTGACTGTCAAAAAGTTCCTCCTCATGTTGAGGTGGAATCTCTGTTCCTGGAGCTTGCACCCATTGCTCCGTGTTCCAGTCTCTGGAGCAGCAGAAAACAAGCCTGCTCCATCCTCAGCGTGACATCCCTTCAAATACTTAAACAGGGCTATCATATCGCCTCTAAACCGTCTTTTTTCCAGGCTAAACATACCCAGCTCCCTAAGTCTCTCATCATAAGGCATTGTTTCCAGACCTTTCACCATTTTAGTTGCCCTTCTCTGGACACGCTCCAATTTGTCAATATCCTTTCTGAATTGTGGTGCCCAGAACTGGACACAGTATTCTAAGTGAGGTCTGACCAAGGCAGAATAGAGTGGCACTATTACTTCCCTTGATCTAGACACTATACTTCTATTGATACAGCCCAAAATTGCATTGGCCTTTTTAGCTGCCGCATCACACTGTTGGCTCATGTTCAACTTGTGGTCTACTAGGACTCCTAGATCCCTTTCGCACATACTCTCATTCAGCCAGGTCTCTCCCATCCTATATTTATGCATTTCATTTTTCCGCCCTAAATGCAGTACTTTACATTTCTCCGTATTGAATTTCATTTTGTTAGCTTTGGCCCAGCTCTCCAGTCTATCCAGGTCATTCTGAATTTTGATCCTGTCCTCTAGGGTATTAGCTACTCCTCCCAATTTGGTGTCATCTGCAAATTTGATAAGTATGCCCCTAATTCCCTCATCTAAGTCATTGATAAAGATGTTGAATAGCACTGGGCCCAGGACAGAACCCTGTGGCACCCCACTGGTCACATCTTTCCAAGACGAAGAGGAGCCACTGCTGAGCACCCTTTGGGTTCGGCCGGTCAACCAATTACAAATCCATTGAACAGTTAACTTGTCTAGCCCACATTCTACAAGCTTGTTTGCAAGAATGTCATGGGGAACCTTGTCAAAGGCCTTACTGAAATCAAGGTATGCAATGTCCACAGTATTCCCTTCATCTACCAAGCTGGTAACTTTATCAAAAAAAGAGATCAGATTAGTCTGGCATGACTTGTTTCTCTGAAACCCATGCTGACTTTTTGTGATTATGGCATTGCCTTCTAAATGTTCACAGACTCTCTGTTTAATGATCTGTTCTAGAATCTTCCCTGGTATTGATGTCAGACTAACTGGACGATAGTTGTTGGGATCCTCTTTTTTCCCCTTTTTGAAGATGGGAACAACGTTTGCCCTCCTCCATCTACGTTTGCCCTCCTCCATCTAGACACCATCTACGGAGCCAGTTGTTTACGTCGGCTATTTTCCTCTCCCTTCTTGGACCATGCCCTTCAACTGGCAGAAGAGACGAGATGACCACCTGTGCGTTCATTTCTTTCAGCTTCCTCCCCAGGGCCTCATAATCTCTTCTGATCTTGGGAAAGCTGTGCCTTGCAGTATCATTGGTTCCCACATGGACCAAAAGGAAGGGGTAATGATCCGTAGGCTTGATGAGTCTTGTCAGCCTCTCGGTCACATCACAGATCTTTGCCCCAGGGAGACAACACACCTCCCGAGTCATCTTGTCAGGCCCACATACCACTGCTTCTGTACCCCTCAGCAAGGAGTCCCCCACCACCACCACACGCCTCCGCTGAGGCTTCGCAGCTGCTGTTCCTTGCGGTGGTCCTCTCAAGGTCCCCTGCTCTACCCCTGAAGTCTGTCCATGCTGTTCTTCCTCATTGTCCTTGATAAGGGAAAGGGCTTCAAATCGATTCTGTAGCTGCAAGCTGCTGGAAGAATCCCTGGATTTTCTTGTTCTGTGTGTGACATTCCTCCAGCTGTCTACTTCCTGTGTCCGTGAAGTGACCCTCTCCTCCACAGCCACTTCCTCTGTGCGGTCCCCATCCAAGAGTGTTCGTTCTGTTCTGTCCAGGAAAACCTCTTGCTCCCGAATCTGTTGAAGTGTAGCTACCCGTGTCTCCAGCTGCTGTACTTGTATATTAAGTGTGTCCCAAATGACTACTGATGGTTATAAAGTGATATTTGAGGGGGAACAGTGTACAGTAACAGAAAGGCATAACATGAATAATGTCTCTGCAAAAGAGATAAAGAAACATGGGTTGTACTACATGTTGCCTAAAGGGAAGGTGGCAAATGTGAACCCTGCAGACAATGTGCCCCTACATGATAAGTGTGTTCATTACTACCACAGGCTAATGGCCATGCTAGTTACAAAGGGTTAAAGGAGCTAGCAAAAGTATGCCCTGGTTTAAGCATGAAACAGTGCCCAAGGTTCTTAGAATGTGCAGTGTGGGAAAGTTATTGCCAAAAAGACACAATGTGTCACCAAGAGACCCTTTGAAGTTGTCTACGCTGATTTAGCAGGTCCCTATAAGCTCACTGAAGGGTGTAACCGCTATTTATTTGTGATAGTGGACAGACACACTAGGTACACTTACGCATACTTACTGAAGGAGAAAAATCAGGCTGCAGACAGGTTCCGTGAGTGGGTGAAGGCAGTGGAACATGAATTTCCTTCTCATAAGGTTAATGATGTTATGTTGTGATGATAACATGTGTCCTACACAGTAGTTTGAGCATTTTGGAGGGGATTGTCAGGAGTTAGAAACGGAACTCCATTATAAAATGGCTGAACAACTGGAGAACCATGCTGAGTCATAATGGCTGAGTGCATGAACTACCAAGTCATGCCTAGTCATGCCACTAGGGGGGTGATGTCCTGTAAATGTGTATATATAAAAGAGCTTAGAACAGAGCTCACTTCCTCCTCTCTTCTCTTCCTGTGAATGCTGAGGGCTGGTGAAGCAGTTTCTCCTTCAATTGTAAAAAAAATCGTATATATTGCAACTGTTTGACTTTGAAGATAAAAGTGCCTCCTGCTTATTTGGACGTCAAACACTCTGTGTGAGTATTCTTGGGAATGTTGCTGAGATAGTTTTTTAGCTTCTGCTGGGAATTGAGTGTCCTATCATCCCCTGACAGCAACATAGTGTAGAAATCTGGTTGTATCTTGATGGCCAATCCTGCCACTGGGAGCAAAGTCCATGGTGTCGTTCACTTTGAGTAGAAGGCAAGACTCGCCCCCGAGAGTGTGGGGTGTGTTTCTCGGAGGGCAACAGCAAATGCATTAGGCATGAGCCCTGTGTTCTGGGGATGAGTCTTGCCTGCTGCTCCCTTTAGAAGGATCCTTCCGCCTCAACCCCATTGTCTAATGCATTTCCTGTTACCCTCCAAGAAATCTATCCTGCGCTCTAGAAGTGAGTTTTGCTGGCTCTTAGGAAAAGCTTTAGAAGGCTCCTTCAGTGTGCAGTGGGGACAGGCTGTTGAACAGAGCTCAAGCCCTTCCTCAAGCCCATTACATGCTTGCCGTTCCCCTCCGAGAAACACACCCTGAGGTCTGGGAACGAACTCTTGACTACTGCTCAAAGTGAATGATGCCGTGGACTTTCCTAACATATTCTTGGGTTAGGAAGCTTGGAGGGTGTTGGTGGCCCGGAGACCTTTTTATAATCATAACTGAAGGATTTTTGCAGCCATGAAATTCTGAACCCCGTCTTTTTTTAGTTTGTAAATGCCAAAAATGCATTTGCAAACATATAAAAAAAAAACAACTGGGTCCCACTTTTCAACCAATTCCGTTTTTTGACAAGGCCCCGGTCCTTAACCTGTCAGATAAGGTGGGCCTTTTTGCATGGCAAATGTGAAGTACAGCTTCTGTCATGTGACCAGTAGGCATAAAGCAGTGAGATGGAAGTGTTGTTTAAAGGAGGAAAACCATTTTTCATTCCGTAACATTTCTGGATGAATGCATTATGTCAGTGCATCATTTATTGTGGATTCAAGTTCAAGTCAAGTCACTGAAGTCAAGTCAATCAACTTGAGTCTACATCACTGCAAAATGGTCCTTTCTGTGTTCATTTGTGTTTGATGGTATTCTCTAAACTTGCATTTCCCTGTGAAACCAATCACAAAAATGTTGTCTCTCCTTTCCTCCCTCCTTTTCCAGGTGTTTATTTGAAAGTGTAACTTTGTAGATTTTCCTAGGAACAGATTAACTGGGTAGGTCAACTAAAATGATACTTTAAAATCGCCTGATGTGAGTCAGGGCACTCACTGTATGATTATGTGTGATTAGCAGGAGCTGCATTGTATAAAAGTGGTCATTGTAATTAAATTCTTCATTTCCTGCAGAAATCCATGAAATAGCAATTGTCATCATGGGAAATGTAAACACTTTCACTGCTTGCAATAGAGTGCTAAAGGGTGGTCTCCCTCCCTCCCTCCCTCCCTCTATCTTTTCCAGGGAGAGGGAAAAAATGTCATCAGCGTTTGCCAGTATAGAATCTCCCATTTTTGCAATCATGTCTCCCTGTCTCCTGACACTGATCTCAAATCCAGTTTTAACAGCTGATGACTTGTGGCACCAGCCTTGTGCTCTCAGCACCAGCTGTGCAAGGTGCTGATTAATAATTTGAGCTGCAAATCTTCTTAGAGGCACCAGTGAGAACCTAAATTGCCCATTAGAGGCACCCGTTCTTCAGAAACTCGATTGCAATTACCATCATAGCAGCCCATGTTTCATTCCCCACCAGATAGCTAACTCTGTCAGTGGGGAAATTTGAAAGACACACCTGGAACAGGCAGGACTGGTATTTAAATGCTGACCTGTAAAACATGGAATTGAGAGGATGGTGTTCTTAACAGTGTACATTTGGCTAGTAGACATGGTGGATCTTGGTCTGTTATCACCAGTGGAATGATTTAATATATAAAATGTATTTTCCCCCTTAAGAAACATATCAGGACATAATGACAATCATCTGTTCCTTAGTAGGTCTCAAAGTTAGGTAAATACAACCTTAGATGAACAACAAGACATGACATAGCACCCAGTGTCATAATTTATTCAACAAAAATAAAGCCAAAATGGAGAAGTGTTTGTTTGTCCTCAGGATTCATTCACAAGATCACTGGCATGGGAAGCTATCCGAGTTTGAAGTTCACACAGAGCATACCTGCAAGAAAAGATGGTGGCAGCAAGTGAATTACCTGCCTTATTATTCCCCAAAGTTCCCTCCATTTCCCCCTTCTTTTACCTTGTTAAATGAGAGATACAGAAGAGTGATCTTATGCTTAAAAACTTTTTTTTTTTTGCTCTGCTGCTTGAACATAGCACTCAATCGCATCCGTGAAGAAGAACAACGACGGCTCCAGCCACTTCGTTGCCGGCAAGTCCACCCCCACACACGTCTGATCAATCACATTTTGACTTCCTGGATGTGCCCCAATTCAAATTGGTTGTTTAGACAGCTTGTTATGAGCATTTTTGTGTATTTTTTAAAAAAAAGATTGCGAGAAATAGCAAAAGCTGTAATCATGAACTACTTGGAGTTTTCAGGCCCTCTCCTTCCCAATATGGCGAATCTTGGCAGGAGCTCATCTGGACAAAAGGTATTCTATCCACATTCCTTGAAGATTTTTTTCATTGTCTAAACAACCTGCTAGTGTGCAACATGTACTCAGAACAAAGGCGGTCAGGCAAGGCTGCATTTTATCCTATCTGTTTAACTTGTACACTGAACATATAATATGTAAAGTTGGATTAGACTCAGAGGAAGAAGATATGAAAATTGGAGGAAAGACAGTCAACAACTTTATACTTCAGTCAGTCTGCTGTATCCATGGAGCTTGTATCTATGGATTCAACCATCCACGGTTTGAAAATATTCCAGAAAAAAAAAATCCAAAAAGCAAACCTTGATTTTGCCATCTTATATAAGGGACGCCATTTTACTACAGCATTGTATATAATGGGATTTGAGCATCCATGAATTTTGGTATCCACAGGGAGTCCTGGCACCAAACCCCAACAGATAACAAGGGCCCACTGTTTGTTGTTGTGTGCCTTGAAGTTGTTTCCAACTTATGGAGACCCTATTATAGGGTTTTCTTGGCAAGATTTGTTCAGAGGGGGGTTGTCTTTGCCTTCCTCTCTGATGCTGAGAGAATGTGACTTGCCCAAGGTCACCCAACAGGTTTTCCCACAGTATAGTGCTATCAGAAAATGGCAAAGACTTGGAATTACTACTGAAGAAAGTCAAGGAAGAAAGTGCAAAGACAGGGTTACAGGTGAACATTAAGAAACCAAAAATAATGATAATAAATGATTGTACATATCTTTAAAGTAGACAATGAAGACATTGAGGCAGTCAAAGATTTCCTATATCTTATGCAGTCATCAATCAAAATGGAGACTTGCTAAGATGATAAAAAAGATCAGTATTTTCTGTTTTGCTTTGGATAATCGCTCTATCGCACCAGTGCACCCTTGGATGCCTTTTTTTTTTTAAGGCAGTGGTTAAGAACTAATGCGAGTAAATCACTTGCAGTCGCCATCAGGACTGTGAGGCTTATGCGGGCTTCTGAGGTCAGAAAACCCGTTTTTGGACGAGATGCCAATACTATGAGGTATTCGGGATTTTTTCCTCTCACGTAGATGGGCCCTTAGAGTGTGTCAAGAAGTACATGTTCTATGTTCTATAATAGTGCTATAACAGTGTAGTGTGATAATTTCCCTTGTTTGTATACAGCTCTCTTGGGTTCACAAATAAAATTAAACAGGCTTACAGACAGAGCGTGTCCAGAGAAGGGCAACTAAAATGGTGAAAGGTCTGGAAACAATGCCTTATGAGGAGAGACTTAGGGAGCTGGGTATGTTTAGCCTGGAAAAAAGACGGTTTAGAGGCAATATGATAGCCCTGTTTAAGTATTTGAAGGGATGTCACGCTGAGGATGGAGCAGGCTTGTTTTCTGCTGCTCCAGAGACTGGAACACGGAGCAATGGGTGCAAGCTCCAGGAACAGAGATTCCACCTCAACATTAGGAGGAACTTTTTGACAGTAAGAGCTGTTCGGCAGTGGAACGCACTCCCTCGGAGCGTGGTGGGGTCTCCTTCCTTGGAGGTCTTTAAACAGAGGCTGGATGGCCATCTGTCGGGGATGCTTTGATTGTGATTTCCTGCATGGCAGGGGGGTTGGACTGGATGGCCCTCGTGGTCTCTTCCAACTCTGCAATTCTATGATTCTATGAAATCAAAACTTAAAATAAGAGAATCCCTTCAAGATTTTTTTAAGCCTTTCTGAAATATTCTGGAGTGTGTGTGTGTGTGTGTGTTACCAAGTTCATCTTACACTTCTGCAGAAGGATTCAAGTAGTCAAAAGCTTTTAAATGCAGATGGTAGAACAATTCCCAATGGAAAACAGGCTTCTATTTCAAATTTAGGTTCATTTTTACTCCCCCCCCCACTTTTCTTTTCTAGTTCATGGTAGGCTTTGACAGATCAGAAGAAATTTTCATAGCTTGACACAGCTGGGTTCTTCTTTGGCATGAATGAAAACATCTGGCCCCAAAACAGTGCCTTTTACCAAAGGGCCAAAAATGTGCTCACATCTGTTGTGCTAACATATTTCCCTGTAAACTCAGATGTTAATTGCTTTGTTTTGCTGAGGTAACACAGTTGGCACTCTGAGGCAGACTGTTTCCTTTCACCCTATGCTAATGGTTTCCTTTAACACTGCTATTGCTTTGATTTGCAAATGCACAGGTGTAATGTGGGTGGCACTTAATCCAAACGTGTTAGCAGAGAAGTGAGCACATAAATGTGGAAGGGAGAGAGGCTGCAGCCATGTGCTACCTAGAGCAATACTCCTCTGAAGTTAAACTACACAGGACAGCAGTCCTGTCTGTAAAATCCACGATTCCAGCAATTTAAAATTAAGTGGGGATGATTTAAATCACATGAGGGACAGTGGAAAGAGGAGCTGAACTGTCTTTCCATATATTCTACCCAAAAAAAACTGCTGCTTCCCAGCTCTGTTGTCCCCATGGGACCCTAAAACCAGACATAACTTCTGTCAGAGGTTAAAAAGCTAAAGCACAGCCAGACATTATTAGCTGAGAAGATTTAACTGGGAGAGAGGGGGACTGATGGATTTTTTTCCCTTTTTTTTTACAAGAGAGGATTTTTAAGTGGTGTAGAGGGAAGGTTGTTGGTCTAGCAGTTGTGGGCTTTTCCCTTCTCTTTTTATTTTGGCTACTACAGTGAGAAACCCTTTTTGCAACTGCAAGCTGTTGACAACTGGCCAACCTCCCTTGGAAAATTGTTGCTACTGAGGTATAGGAGTTGGACCTGCCAGCCAGTGGCAGACAATACGGGCTCCTTGTTGTTGCTAAAAATGGAGGGAGGTGGACTATAACTACCTCATGGACAGTGATAATTCCCAATACCACCAGAGGTTGGACAGAAAGCCTGAAAATTTGGACACATACTTGTACATACTTGTCACCTCGGAATGGGACAGTGAATGGAGAGGGGGGTACTTTGTTCAGCATTAGAAAAAGCTACCTACATGTAGGAAGGGAGACTTCGTTCCCATACATGTCCACACATCCTGTGCTCCAAATCCTCCTTTTTCCACCTTACAGTTGTCATGATACATGCTTGATCCTGCTACACCACAGCAATTTGCTAGGCACTCCACAGATATCTTACTCCAAGTCTCAAACTGGAGAGTTCAGTCTGCATTATCGTCAGTGCAGAAGATAAGAGTGAGCTTGTTTCTTCTACTTGTTTGCGGGTGGAGCTAGCAGCCACTAGCACTGTGTAACTACTGCCTAAGTCTTTGGAGCTCTGGAGCTCAGTCTCTGAGGAAAGAGCAGAAGATGAGCTGTGTTTTGGGGTCATCCTTGACTCTTTGACTGACTTGCTTAGGAATTTTTGGGGGGATTAGTAATTTTTTATTGGAATAAGATCATTCTACTGAACAATACACCCGACCGCAAAAGGCTATAACAATAACGCAAAAAAGTTTTCCTCTTTGCTTACTAATACAAAAATAAAACTATCTATCCTAACACTAATACATGTTTAGTGTTTAGGGGTGGATATAGAGCCACAAGCTATATATAACTGCTGCCTCGGTATTTGGAACTGTTTCTCAGGGCCAGTGGCATGATCAAACTGTACCAGTTGAGAGGATCTGGGTAAAAATAAACAGAGAAAAAGAAAAACAACACTGAGGTAGGAGTTTACTACAGACCACCAAACCAAGTGGCAGATTATGCTTTTCTGAAACAAATCTCAGAAATCTCAAGGAAGCAACAACTGGTAGTTATGAAGAACTTAAATTATCCTGATATCTGCTGGGAGACTAACTCTGCTAAGTGCTCATGGGCTCTCCAAGAAATTCCTGATATGTTTTGCAGATAATTTCCTCTTTCAAAAGGCGGAGGAAGGAACAAGGGGATCAGCAATCCAGGACTTGATCCTAACCAGCAGAGAGGAGTTGGTCACTGGAATCAAAGCAGTTGGTACTTTAGGGAGCGACCATGTAATGCTACAATTCATAATTGTGGGACACACCAAAGAAGATTACAATATGAGATATTTAGCTTTCTCTGTCAGAGAGCTCTGGTGCCACAACAAACTACAAATCCCAGGATTCTATAGGATGGAGCCAACCTTAGGGTTGGAAATGACTTGAAGGCATGCAGTAACAAAGATCTATTTATATATATAATTCTCTTGGGTATGTTGCCATTCCCAGTGTGCTGATTGCCGCTTAGGAAACATACCCAACCAATCATAGTGCTCCGTTGGCCAGCCAATCAGCAGCTTGAGGGTGTTTTTCAGCACCACCTCCTTGGCCTACAGCCTCATCTTTGCCTATTGAGCTGCAGTAACTAAATACTCAGCCAGCTCCCCTTGCTGTCTTAATATGCATGCATGGGGAAGAATAATGTTGCTATCTATGCGTCCCCCGCCGTCTTTCTTCTTTTTCCTCCTGTCCTACCTTGCAGAGTAGGTTTTGCCACCTTCCTCCACTCCCTTCTGCACCCAAAAACTTGAGACCTTCCCCTCTCCTTCTGTCAGAGTAATATTGCTTTAAGTGCAAAAGGAAAAATGTTGGAGCAACAGACCACAGATTAGCACAGCTGAAGTGGGTTTGTTCACAGCTGTGGCTAGGCAGAGGGATGACTAGCAAACACCCCTATATAGCCAAAGCACACGATGCATTGTGTGTGGGTTGGTGTTTTGGAGAAAGAGGAGTACGGTTGTTGAGTTTGTTAATAAGGTTTACTGTGTGTATAGTGTGTTTGTTTATACTGAAATGAAAGATAAATATCTCCAGATATCTTTGGATGAACCTTGCTGTCTGTAAGTCTTTTTGTGTGTAAAAGTGGGTCAGAGCTGGCTACTAGCTGAAGCCTTTGTTTTTGTGCCCTTTCTGCTGCACAGTTCTGCTATTTTTGCTGCTCCTGGGTTAGTTTGTCCCCAGGCTGTGCCAGGTGGCTCTCAGTGAGCCTATAGTGAGTGAACATCTTCTGCCCTGAGGAACTTACACGCTGCAAAATAATAAAAACAAAAACAAAAACAAAAAAACCTGGCAATGGTTGGGAAGGAGGTGGGAGGCCACCCTGGGGTTCCAGGCCCTATTTTTCCTCCTTAGGAGACCACTTGGGGTCCTCTGGTTGCCCCTGGATCTGCTTCCCATAGGGAGAAAGGCTTTCTTTGCAAATGCTGTACTGGATGGGCTGCTGCTTGCTTAAAAAAAAAATCACCTCTGGCCAGTGGAAGGAATCAAAGCCAACAAGGGAGGGGGAATAGAACGGAGCAAAGTGGGCTCTCATTGGCCACCAGCCTTCCCCCAATGGGAATCCAGCATGCTGCCCTCAAAGGGCAGCTGATGTTGGAGTGGAAGGCTGAGGCACCACAGTCTGTGGGCGGGGCACAGGCGAGCCCAAAGACTCACGAAAAAGTTAGAGGTGATTTTTATTTATTTATTTATTTATTTATTTATACCCCGCTCTTCAGCCACAAGGCTATCAGAGCGGCTTACAAATGTAGGAATAGAGGGGTATAACCTTTATAGGAGAAACAGGCCAAACAGGAAAGGAGGAGGAATAGCATTATATAGCAGGGGTATTTCCACCAGTGAAGAGATCCATGACATCAATACAGGAAGCCAGGTGGAGAGTATCTGGATAAAAATTAAAGGGGAGGGAAACAACAGGGATGTTATTGTGGGACTCTACTACAGACCCCCAAATCAGATGGAGGAATTGGATGATGCCTTTCTAGAACAGATGAACACACATGCAGAAAGGAGAGATGTAGTAGTGATGGGTGATTTCAACTATCCTGATATTTGCTGGAAATCTAACTCAACCAAAACTTCAAGGTCTAGCAAATTCCTGACTTTCCTGGAAGACAATTTCATGGTCCAAAAGGTGGAAGAGGCAACAAGGGGGTCAGCTATTTTAGATCTGATCCTAGCCAACAGGGATGACCTGGTTAATGGGGTGCAAGTGGTGGGATCCTTAGGTGAGAGTGATCACGTTCTCCTGGAGTTTGTTATACAATGGAAAGGAGAAGCCAGGCATAGTTAGACACGCATTCTTGACTTTAGGAGAGCTGATTTCAATAAACTTAGGGAAACACTGGGGCTGATCCCATGGTCAGGAATACTAAAAGAGAAGAGACCTCAAGATGGATGGGACTTTCTCAAAAGAGAGATACTGAAGGCACAATTTCAAACAGTACCAATGAGGAAGAAAAATGGGAGGTGTCTCAAGAAACCAGGATGGATGACTAAAGAAATTTCAACGGAGTTAAGTTTTAAACTGAACATGTATAGGAAATGGAAAAAGGGGGTAATTACCAAAGAAGAATTCAAACAGATAGCAAACACGTGTAGGAGTAAAGTCAGAAAAGCTAAAGCGCAGAATGAGCTCAGGCTTGCTAGGGAGGTTAAGAACAATAAAAAGGGTTTTTGGGGGATATGTCCACAGCAAAAGGAGGAAGAAGGAAATGATAGGGCCACTACGTGGAGAAGATGGCAAAGTGCTAACAGGGGACAGAGAAAAGGCAGAATTACTCAACACCTTCTTTGCCTCAGTGTTTTCAGAAAAGGAAAAGGGGGACCAACCTGAGGATAATGGAACAGAGGACACAATAGGGGAAATCCAGCACAGAATAAGCAAATAGGTAGTACATGAATACCTTCTTAATCTAAATGAATTTAGAGTCTTGTTCCCTTATAGTTGCCCTTCCAAGTCCTAGTCTTCTTCTGATTTCTTGACTACAGTCCATTCTGATTAATTACTGAGCCAATGTATGGGTAATCTTGAACTATTTCAACGTCTTCATCATTTATTTTAAAGTTATGTAAATCACTTGTGGACATTATTTTTGTTTTCTTAATATTCAGCATTAAACCTGCCTTTGCACTTTCTTCCTTGACTTTCTTCAGTTATCATTCCAAGTCTTTGCTATTTTCTGCTAGTAGTATGGTGTCATCTGCATATCTTCAATTGTTGATGTTCCTTCCTCCAATTTTCATGCCTCCTTCCTCCAAGCCTAATCCTGCTTTACATAACATATGTTCAGCGTACTAGTCAAAGAGACAGGGTGATAAAATGCAGTCTTGCCTGACCCCCTTGCCAACTGGAAACCATTCAGTTTCTCCATAGTCTGTCCTGACAGCAGCCTCTTGTCCTGAGTACAGGTTACGTATCAGGACAGTCAAACATGGCCCATCCATTTCTTTAAGAGAGACCCATAGCTTTTCATGATTTATACAATTAAAGGCTTTGCTATAATCTATAAAGCACACTGATTTTCATTTGAAATTCTTTGGTGTGCTCCATTATCCAACTGTGATGTACCAGGCACACGTTCACATTTACTCAATAAGATTTCTTTGTTCAGCAAGGAAACGTAGACCAGTAACATAGGCAAAGCCAGAACTAAAACCAATCTAGTACAGACTCCAGATAAACCCTTACAGTGTGAGAATGGCATGCAGGGAGGGCTGTAGGAGTGCAGCTCCCTCCAGGTGCTGTGGCCTTGAAGCTGCCCAAGGAACAGCGTTCCCAGACCTAATAGGCGGTTTGGCTGCCATCCAGAGATAGAGAGGCCCAGGTAGGGAAAGCAGGCCAGGAACCAAACTCATGTCAGGCCTATTACCAAACTCATGTCAGGGTCTTCCATGGAGTATCCTCTAATACCCAGAATCCAGGGATGAGCATGACATACCGCCCCCTCAAAGAGGAACCCCCCTCCCAAAGCCAAACCCACAGACAGAGAACAAAAAATGCCACGCCAAATCCCCCCCACTTCAGCTGGGCTTATCAGGGAAGCGAGCATGGAACTTCCTCAATAAGTGTGGAGCTTTGATGTGTTCAATATTGACCCATTTGGCATGACTCATAGGTAAATGCTTCCATTTGACCAAATACTACAAGACCCCCCTGTGAACCTGAGAGTCCAGCACATCAGAGATTTCAAAGTGTTGATCATTGTCCACCGTGATAGGGTGGGGCGTCGTCTCAGGAGCTCGATGATGTTGATCCGGAGGGCAGCAGGCTCGAGCAAACTAGAATGAAACACAGGATGAACGTTACGATACAATTTGGACAAGGACAGTTCAAAAGCCACAGCGTTGATTTCCCTAACAATCGTGAAAGGTCCAATGTACTTAGGCCCCAACTTCTTCAAGGGCCTCAGGCTCTTTAGAAATTTGGTGGAAAGATATACCAAATCCCCCACTGCGTACCTCAGGGTGGGGTTACGCTTCTTGTCAGCGTACTCTTTGTAGTGGGCCTTCACAAACTCCAGGGCTGACACAACTCTCGGCCATGCGTCCTTGATTTGAGAGCTCCACTGAGTTACCAGAACCAGGTCCTTGGAAGTGAGACAATTTTAAATGGGAATAAGCCCGTAGTTTGGTATATGGTGTTGTTGTATGCCACCTGTCAGGCTCGTCCCTGAATTCTGGCTTTTAGAGTAGACTTCATGGAAGATCCTGACATGAGGTTGGTAGAAGGCTTTGGCCTGTTTTCCTTGTCTGGGCCTCTCAGCCTTTGGGAACACTGTTCTCCACAGCAGCTCAAGGTCACAGCACCTGAAGATGTGTGGGTGATGGCTAGCCTCCCTAAATGCTATTCTCACGCTGTAAGGGTTTGTCTGGGTATTGTGTTAGCCTGTGTTTAGTTTCGGCTTTGCTTATGTTCATGCCACATGTATCCTTGCTTAATAAATATTTCTTATTGAGTGAATGTGAGTGTGTGTTCCTGATACATCACACCACCTCTGCGAAGGGTAATAGGTCAACCCAATCAGACTGCTGGAAGTTAACATAACACCTTAAATACTGTTCCAAAAATTGGTTCAAACATTCAGTTTGGCCATCACTTTGAGGATGATGGGAGCTGCTCATCCCCAGCTCAATTCCTAACAGTCTTGTAAATGCCTTCCAGAACTGGGAGGTGAATTGTGCTCCCCTATCTGAGATTATCTTGGCAGGAATGCCATGTAGCCTGTAGATGTGTTGGACAAATAGCTTAGCCAGCTTGGGGGCGGTCGGGAGTTTCTTGCAGCCCACAAAGTGAGCTTGCTTGGAAAACAAATCAGTCACCACCCAAATAACTGTCTTTTTCTTTCTCTCTGACAACTCAACAATGAAGTCCATACTAATTACCTCCCAGGGTTTAGTGGGGGTCAGTAATGGTAACAGCAAGCCTTTTGGTTTTCCACTGGCACTTTTTGCCACCGCACACATATGACACCCTTTTACATAATCCTCCACTTCATTACGCATTTTGGGCCACCTGAATTGTTGTCATGTTAGGTGTAATGTTTTCACATACCCAAAGTGACCTGCACTCTTTATATCATGGCACTGTTTAAGGATGGCAGTTCTCATAGCCTCAGGGATGTACATGCGTTCCCCCTTCCAAGCCAAACCTCCTCGCCGTATTACCTCCCCTTTGTGAGAAAGGAACCAGGGGTCATGGGACAGAGCAGCCACCATCTGAGCCCGCCACTCACCCCCAATGTCCCCTGCGATGAGAGGGGAAGGCTCCAGGGATGATGGGGCCAACGCCACAGCTGGGGTCGCGCTCCTTGCGGGCGGCCCGTCGGGCTCTCCCGCTATGCCTTGCTCTGGATCCAAAGAGGGGCCAGCAGTGGTCCCCTGACTTTTGGCTTGGCTGCATGTGAGAACTGCCAAACCCAGATGGGAGGGGGAGAAAACTCTGTCTATCACCTCCTTCCGCTGACTGTCATGTTGAGGGAGCCTGGACAAAGCATCAGCTAAGAAATTCTTTTTCCCCAGGACAAATTTCAGGGTGAAGTTGAACCGGTAAAAGAAACTGGCCCACCTAATTTGTTTAGGGTTCAAGCACCATGGGGTTTTGGTTCTAAGTTTCTAAGGCCAATTTGATTGCCCCTGCCTCTTTCTCCCACACTGGCCAATTTCGTTCAGTTTCATTGAACTTCTTTGACAGATATGCACACGGTCTGAGTTCCCCCCTTCATCCCGCTGTAACAACACCCCCCATCGCCACATCAGAGGCGTCCACTTGAACCACAAAAGGTCGTTCAGGGTCGGGGTGCTTAAGGATAGGCTCAGAGGTGAAAAGCTTATTCAGCTTGTCAAAGGCCCTTTGGCATTGGTCAGTACACACAATCTTTTGGGGAGGTTTCTCCTCCTTCCCCTTCCCCGCTCGCTTCCACCCTTGGTTTTCAATAGCTCATTCAAGGGCAAGGCAACCTCAGCAAAGTCAGGGATGAACGACCGGTAAAAGTTAGCAAACCCTAGGAAGCTTTGAAGCTGCTTCCTGGTCCTGGGAGCCTCCCATGCAAGGACTCCCTTAACCTTCTCAGGGTCCATTTCAAACCCCCTGCTAGAGATGCGGTACCCCAAATAATCCAAGCAGCTTTGGTGGAATTCACATTTCGACATTTGGGCATACAAATGATTCTCCCCCAGTTTACTAAGCACTTTCTTCACCAGTTTAACATGGGACGTGTAGTCCTCAGAATAAATGAGCACATCATCAAAATACACCAGTACCCCTCTGTACAAAAACTCTCTAAGCACATCATTAATCAAGTTCTGGAACACACCAGGGGCCCTGCTTAATCCAAATGGCATTGTGCGGAATTTGAATGCCCCTAGCTGGCAATTGAAAGCAGTTTTCCACTCATCCCCCTCTTTAATTCGCACCCTGTAATAGGCCTCCCGCAACTCCAGCTTGGTGAATATCTTCCCTTTGGCTAAATGAGCCAGGATATCTTTCATTAAGGGGAGGGGGTACTGATTTGTCGCACTGATAGCATTTAAGGATCTGTAATCAGTACAGAGACGGAGAGAAGAATTGTGTTTGCGTCTGAACAACACCGGTGCCCCCAAGGGGGAGGTCGTAGGTCTGAGGAACCCCCGGGCCAAGTTTTTATCTATGAACTCCCGGAGGGCGTCCATCTCCGCCGGGGTCATGGAGTAGAACAGAATAGAATAGAATCTTTATGACGGTCATAGACCAGCACAGGTAAAAAGGGATACAGAATAAAGGTAAAAACAGAGGATAAAAGCAGTATTTAAAATGTTACTTCAGATTACATAGCTCCACTATAACAAGACTAAGTTCTACTGTGAGTTCCACAGTATTCTACTGTGGAGGTCATTGTCTGTCGAATTTTAACCGCAGCTGTGCAAAATCAGGCAACATTGTAAGTTGTTCCTGGGTTGGTGTCTGAAAGCAACAAGTTTATGTAGAATTGTCCAGTGTGCCTTTGGTATTTATGCAACAGGGGTGAAATAAGGCTGAGACATATGTCCCTGTAATATGAGCACTGGAGTAATACATGCTCTGTTGTTTCTATTTGGCCTGAGTTGCAGGGGCACAGTCTGTCTGAGAAGGGGATCTTCTTGTATCGGCCTTCAAGGACAGCTGAAGGGAGGGCACGACACCATGCAAGAGTAAAGGCCCTTCGATGTTTAGGTATTTCAAGTGTTGCTAAGTATGCCAAAGGTGAGGCCAGATATCTATTGGAGTCACTAGCAATGAAGGTTGGAGTGCTGGCTAGATCCAGTTGTTGCTCTATATCTACTACCCATCGTTTGACAGTAGCTTTCACCCTATCATATCCCAGGCTCAGCAGAAGATCTGGAGAAAGGCCCAGCATTGAAATTTTAGTCATCACTGTCTGTTTCCAGCTGCACTGGAAATAATCACTTAAGGTTAGTGGAGCAAGGCAAGTGGGAAAGAGGGATAGTCTGAGCCAGTAGCTGAGTATGGTCACCCACACTCTGGCCTCCACTTTCATAAATCCTGACTGCAGTCTCAGAGCTGTGTTAGAGACACATTTTGGAGTTTGGAAAGCTGATCTTAAAAATTTAGATTTGACAAGTTCTAATGAGGTTAAGAACAATTAAAAGGGGTTTTGGGGTATGTCCACAGCAAAAGGAGGAAGAAGGAAATGATATGGACAGAGAAAAGGCAGAATTACTCAACACCTTCTTTGCCTCAGTGTTTTCAGAAAAGGAAAAGGGGGACCAACCTGAGGATAATGGAACAGAGGACACAATAGGAGAAATCCAGCACAGAATAAGCAAATAGGTAGTACAGGAATACCTTTTTAATCTAAATGAATTCAGATCTCCAGGATCAGATGAACTACATCCAAGAGTATTAAAAGAGCTGGCAAATATACTCTCAGAGCAATAATGTTTGAGAACTCCTGAAGAACAGGAGATGTCCCAGCAGACTGGAGGAGGGCAAACATCCCCATCTTCAAAAACGGAATAAAAGAGGATCCCAACAATTATGGCAAACAAGCTTGTAAAATGTGGGCTAGACAAGTTAACTGTTCAATGGATTTGTAAATGGTTGACCGGCCAAACCCAAAGGGTGCTCAGCAGTGGCTCCTCTTCATCTTGGAAAGATGTGACCAGTGGGGTGCCGCAGGGTTACGTCCTGGGCGCAGTGCTATTCAAAATCTTTATCGATGACTTGGATGAGGGAATTAGGGGCATACTTATCAAATTTGCAGACGACACCAAATTAGGAGGAGTAGCTAATACCCTAGAGGACAGGACCAGAATTCAGAATGACCTGGATAGACTGGAGAGCTGGGCCAAAGCTAACAAAATGAAATTCAATATGGAGAAATGTAAGGTACTGCACTTAGGGCGGAAAAATGAAATCCATAGATATAGGATGGGAGAGACCTGGCTGTACGAGACTACATGCGAAAGGGATCTAGCAGTCCTAGTAGACCACAAGTTGAACATGAGTCAACAGTGTGATGTGGCAGCTAAAAAGGCCAATGCGATTTTGGGCTGCATCAATAAAAGTATAGTGTCTAGATCAAGGGAAGTAATAGTGCTGCTCTATTCTGCCTTGGTCTTGGAGAAGGGTAGGCTGCCCCTCCCCAGGGGTTGCCTGGCTCCCAGCTCCATAGGGTTGAGTTGAAGGATCAGCCTTCCAGCCCCCCGTCCGGCTCAGCTCTGCTCTTCCTCCGGCATGCGTGCACCATCTTCCAGCAAGCCGGCTCCCTGGTCATCGCCTGTGGCCAGGTCTTTCTCCGTCTGGGTTCCAATCTCCGCGTCATCAGACATTGCGTGTACGAATTAAGAATTAAGTAGATTAGTTTTAGTTCTGGCTTACTGTGATGTCCCAGACACACATTCACATTTACTCAATAAGATTTCTTTATTCAGCAAGGAAACGTAGACCAGTAACATAGGCAAAGCCAGAACTAAAACCAATCTAGTACAGACTCCAGATAAACCCTTACAGCATGAGAACGGCATGCAGGGAGGGCTGTAGGAGTGCAGCTCCCTCCAGGTGCTGTGGCCTTGAAGCTGCCAGAGGAACAGCGTTCCCAGACCCAAAAGGCGGGTTGGCTGCCGTCCAGAGATAGAGAGGCCCAGGTAGGGAAAGCAGGCCAGGAACCAAACTCATGTCAGGCTTATTACCAAACTCATGTCAGGGTCTTCCATGGAGTCTACTCTAATACCCACAATCCAGGGATGAGCATGACACCAACGTATGTTTGCAGTATGACTCCTTGTGCCTCTTCCTTTCCTGAGCCCAGCTTGGATATCTGGCATTTCTCACTCCATATATGGTAAAAATATTTGTTGTAGAATTTTGAGTATCACTTTGCTTGCATTGGAGATTAATGCAATGGTCCTGTGGTCACTGCAATCCCTGGCGTCCTCTTTCTTGGGGACTGCAATGTATATTTAGCATTTCCAATCTGTGGGCCATTCTTTTGTTTTCCATATTCTTGACAGAATTTCGTTAGAACTAGAGCAGATTCTATCTCTTTAGATTGAAGCAGCTCTATTGGTATGCCATCTGTTCCTGGTGATTTATTTCTCCCAAATACTCTTAGTGCAGCTTCCATTTCACTTTCTAAAATTGGAGGGTCATCTTCATATGGTTCTTCTTCAAATTAATCTGTCATCCTTTCATCTCTTCTATTTGGTTCTTGGTCATGTAATGTTTTCCCCCATTGGTCATAGATCATCCCCACTCCTCGTTTAAATTTCCATTTGATTTCTCGACGCTTGTGGAAGAGGTCTCTTCTTCTTCGTTTTTTGTTGCCAACTTCTGTTTCTCTGCATTGATTCTTATAGTAGTTCTTGTCCCTGTGCACAAGTCATTGAGCCCTTGCATTTAGGGTTCTGACTCTATTTTTGTCACCTTTTATTTTTGCTTCTCATCTGTCCTTAATGCTTGAAGAGTTTCACCTGTCATCTATTGAGGCTTCTTTTTCTTTTTGGCTATAATTGTGTCTTTTTGCATTCCTTCTTGACAATGTCCTTGGTTTCAGTCCAGAGTTCTTATGGCTCTCGGTCAATTCAGCTTAATTGTGAAATCTATTTTTTACATTATCTTTAAATTCTAGTGGGATGTACTTCAATTTATGTTTTGGCACAATGGTTGGTTTAGTGTTCTTCTTTAACTTTACTGTAATTTTTGCTATTAGTAGTTGATGGTCTGTGCCACAATCTGCTTCTGGTCTTGTTTTTGCAGATGAAATGGAGCTTCTCCATCTTCTGCTTCCATTGATATAGTCTATTTGATGTTTTTATTGGCCATCAAGTGATGTCAATGTATACAGTACTACTATATAGTACTACTTTATTCTATAATGCTACTCTATTTTAGTTTCATCATATCTTACCTTGAATGCTGTGTCTGAAGGGCTGTCATACGGAAGACGGATCAAGCTTTTTTCTGCTATTCCAGAAAACAAGGTTGCTCTCAAAGCATTGGATTTAAATTAAAAGAAGGGAGATTCTGAGAAAATATTAGGAAGTCCTTCCTGATGGCAAGTGTTATTCAACATTGGAATAGACTGCTTCAGAAAGTGGTGGACTCTCCTTCGTTGCAGCCTTTTAAACAGAGGTTGGATGGTGATCTCTCAAGATGCTTTGGCTGACAATTCCTGTACTGCCAAGGGTTCGGACTAGAGGGCCCTTGTGGTCTGTTCCAAGTCTTATAATTCTGTGATCCTTGAACACTGCACATGATGGTTAGGGTTGATAGGAGATAACTCACAATATTCAGAGGGACCCAGGCTACTGACAGTTGGTTTGTGGAGTTTGGTTCCCAAGTCGTCAGTGTTTCAATCAAGCATACAAAGCCACAAGTATACAACAACTAGTACTGACAGTGATAATGTGTGATAAGATAGCTTTTCTGCTACCCTTTCTGCCTCCTTGATAGTGTGAAAATGTATAGTTGTCCTTACATGTATGCACACACAGGTACAGAGCCATTTCTTTCCAAAAATTATTCTAATGAAGAATCTGTTGCAATGAACAGTACCTATTGGTTTAACTTTTTTTGCAATTCTGTACCCACTTAACAGAGACTGATTCCCTTTTTAAACTCACTCAGTATTCCTCCTTGATAAAGATGAATAGTATTCTGTTGTAGGGGTGTGTGTGTTTGCACGCATACGTGTGGTTATTACTTTTCAGCTTAACAGGGCAACATAGGGAAGGTAGGATGTAAATATAACTGATAAACAAACCATCACTTAGAATTTTGCCTGGAAATGACTTGGGTGTTTACACCAAGGGTTACTGAGACAAAGGAATTATGGCTATTCCTCCTCAAGAAAACATGAAAACCAACACATAATTCAGATTTTGTCCCCAATATGAAACAAGATGGATTGGTCCCTTGTAAAGCAGAAAGCAGAAGCAAAGGAAAAGCATGTTAGCCCTTATACTATCAAGCTGGACACTGTTTGGGTCCTATGTTGGGGTCCTAAAAGATCGACACTACCAAATCCTCACATACACACAAAGTCCTCCCTTTAGGTGGAAAAGAAATCTCACCTTCCTCTCTTGGCATCCAATCACAGCATTCAGGGCTTCTTGGCTGTTGTCTTTCCCTTGGCTCTTTGGCTAATTCATCTGATCCATTTTCTATATTAAGTGATAAACAACAATTCCACAGAGCCCTGTGTTTGTCCTTATCACAGTGCGATTTAAGGGGGGGAAATGGTATTTCTCATTCCTCAGCTGTGAATGTTAAGCACCAAGCAATACATGATGATAATTAACAGAAATAATTGTCGCTCTGTTCATTTTAGCTATTCAAGGCACAACTGTTATCAAGAAACTTCACCTGAAATGGTAGGATATTAATGATTCATGTGATTTTGGTGCCCCCCCCTCCCTTTTCTCCTCAGGATGCTAAAAAATAATCACAATGTAAAGTACAAGGGAATTTCTCTGTGTGTTTCTTAATGGAACCAATTATATAATAATAGTCAAAACATATTAATGGATTAAGGCTGAAGTGGCAGCACAGGCAGCCCATGAACTCACCAGGGGGACAACTCACCCTGATAATTTTTTGTGAGGTACCCCCCCCTCTAATTCAGACCACAAGCATCCCCCTAATTAGCTCATCTTGTGGGAGTTGGTATGTATGTATGTATTTGATCTGATTTGCATCCCACCTTTTCCTCAAATGAGACTCAAGGTGGCTTAAAATATAAATTAGAACAAAATTGCTAAAACAATATGATGTACTGAATGCAGTAGTCCAGATGAGACCAGCACAGAATATAGTGGGACTATTACTTTCCCTCGACCTGGAAACTATGTATATTCTGGCATATAAGACAACCGGACGTATAAGATGCCCCCCCCCCAATTTTTAAGTTAAAATATAGAGTTTGCCCCCCCCCCCCGTCCAGCCAGCCAGCTCAGTGGCTGTAGATGATGGAATAATCTGTGAAATTAAAGGACGGAGAACAGCTAAAAAAGCATGGGATTCTTTGAAAAATCTCTGAGGTATTCAGTCTTTGGAAAGTAAGGTTGCATTAATAATTAAGTTGGTTAATATGGAGCTGGTTAATATGAAGCTGTCAATTTTTTTGAATGAGCACATTAATGATTTTAGAGCCACTTGCAAACTCCTGGGGAGGAAATCCCCCAAAGCTATGTAAATGGGAATCTTCCTTGCAAGTTTACCAAAATACAATCCCATAATAAATACCTTGCAATTAAAGAATGATTTAACTCTGCCAGAAGCTTTTATTCAGATAAGAGAATTTCACCATAGACAAAACTTGATGCAAAATGATAAGTTTGAATCCAGAAATTCTAATTTTAGGCTAACATCATTTTAATGGACTGTTTTTCTTCTCTCCTGGGCTAAATGGAGGGCAATCTAACACTTCAAAGGCAAAGCAGTCATTCTCACAGCAGGGGGAAGGATCTGCTGGGAAAACTGCCCAGGCAGTTTAACACTTCAAAGACAAGGCAGTCATTCTCACAGCAGGGGAAAAGATCTGCTGGGCATATAAGATGACCCCCCCCACTTTTGAGGAGATTTTCAAGCGTTAAAAAGCAGTCTTTTTAAAAGCAGTTAAAAAGCTGACAAGACTTGTCGAGCCCACTGACTGTTATCCCTTCTTTTTGGTCCACATGGGAACCAATGATACTGCAAGGCATAGCCTTCAGAATATCAAAAGGGATGATGAGGCCTTGGGTAGGAAGCTGAAGGACTTGGATGCACAGTAGTCATTTTGTCTGTCCTGCCAGTGGAAGGACATGGCCCAGGAAGGGATAGAAAGAGACTGGTGGTGAACAACTGGTTCCGCAGATGGTGCCGCCAGGAGCAATTTGGCTTTCTGGACCATGAGGTGTGGTTTCATGGAGGTGGACTACTGGCAAGGGATGGGTTGCACCTCTCACCAGTTGGTAGGAATGTTTTTGCTAAGACACTGAAAGATCTTATCAGGAGGGCTGTAAACTGAGTAGTGTGGGGAAGGGAGACAGTATTCATGAGGGGAGGAGTTCATGAAGTGCTGGAGATAATAGCCCAAATGTTATACAGAGAACAAGACAAATAGTACAAGAACCCAACAGTGGGAGGAATAAACCTTTAAAAGACAGATAGGGGGAATGGCCCATGGTCTTAGATGTCTCTGTACTAATGCACAGAGCATAGGAAATAAACAGGATGAACTTGAACTCTTAGCACAGCAAAGCAAATATGATATAATAGGCATCACTAAAACCTGGTGGGATGAGTCTCATGAGTGGAATGTAGTAATAGAGGGGTATAACCTATTCAGAGAAATAGATCAAACAGGAAGGGTGGTGGAGTAGCATTATACATGGGTTTTTTAAAAACAAGCCATGCCAGACTAATCTGATCTCTTTTTCTGACAGAGTTACACATTTGGTAGATGAAGGGAATGCTGAGGATATAGTATATCTTGCTTTTAGTAAGGGCTTTGACAAGGTCTCCCATGATATCCTTGCAAAAATGTTAGTAACCTGTGGGCTAGACAATGCAACTGTTAGGTGGATTTGTAATTGGAGCTAATATGCAACTCTGCCTCAATCCTTTACCTGTAGCAATCTTGTTTGTCAAAGCATGATTTATGCCATTTCTAATTTTCAAACTTCTATCCATATAAATAGCATTTATAAGAAAAAGAAGTCTCCAGTCTATACTTGTTTTCCACTTTTCCCATAAAACTTTTCTATTTATTGAATCAAAAGCTGCACTTAAGTCAACTGACTACCTCTCACTGTATATTTTGCTCTCAAATGAGATAAAGTAAAGCAGTTGTCAATCACAGACCTCTGTATAAAACCTGCTTGTTCTTCAGAAGTCATAGAGTTTTGCTCTGCCTAGTCCTCTAATTGTTGGTAGAGAAACTTTGCATAATTGTTTTCTGTTGATTAGCCTGTAGTTTCTGGAGTCCCTTCAATCTCCTTTTTAAACAGGGGAACTATAATGTTAAGATTACCAACAGGAGTACAGCCTGTATTATGTATACGAGTGAACAGGTCTGCCAGTAGTGCAGACCACCAGTCAATACTGTCCTTGAAAATTTCAAGTGGTTTAATGTGCTTTCCTGGGGCTTTATCTTTTTTTAGTGACTGTACAAGAAAAAATATTTCCTGCATGTAGAGCCAGTGTGGCATAGTGGTTTGAGCATTGGACTAGGAGACCAGGGTTCGAATCCCCGCATGGCCATGGAAGCCCACTGGGTGACCTTGGGCAAGTCACATTCTCTCAGCCTCAGAGGAAGGCAAAGGCAAATCCCTTCTCAACAAAGCTTGCCAAAAAATTCTGTGATAGGTTCGTTTAGGATCACCATAAGTTGGAAATGACTTGAAGGCACGCTACAACAACAACGACAGTTAGCTATTTGGGGAGATCAGAAATATCACCTTGAAAATGTCTGATATAGAGATTTTTATCTTCTTTTACTTCTTCCTTAAAGAATCCACAAGAGAAGTCTTCACAACTCAAGGCAGGTCTAGGTATTTCAAAACTGTAACTCCTATCTCTTAATTTGTCTGAGGGTAACCACCAAAACCACACTGAATTTTTGTTCCTGACCTCCAATTCCAAATCAGTCCATTATTTAGCAGTATCAGCACCTTTCTTAGTTAATTTTTGTATTCTTGCCTGAGGTTAAGCATAAGCACTGCATATACCTTTCTCATTTGTTTTCTTAAATATTTCCTCATCTTTCTACCCTCTGTGACAGAACATGGGCCTTTTAAATTCCTTGAATTATTTCTATGAAACCCAACTTAGCAGTAAAACTAATTTGGGAGCAAATTTCATGATATGCATTTAACGCAATATAGAGGTAAGGAATAAAACTAAATGACAACTATGTGCAGAAACAGAACCATGAGTTTGTGTTTGATGCTCCTCTTTCAAATTAATACATCATCCTCTATCCTGTACAGAGGAAAAGGAGGAAAGAGATCATGTAATGGAATGGTGGCTTTTCATGATTTATAAGGAATTTGTTACCCTAAATGCTCGAGGGTCTTGAGGACTCTCCAAATAACAATATTATTTTAGGGAATGAATATACTTGGCTTGGCTATGCGAGAGGGGGCAACAGATAGCAGGACCTTTAGACCTATGTATATTAGTCAGGAGGAGACGTTAAGCTAGATAGTACAGTAATTGGTCTTTATTTGAGAAAACAGTAATAACAATGTTCACACACAGGAGAGAGACTTCAAGCATTCACACAAGGCTAGCAAATAAAGTAGGAAGTATTGGGATAGAGGAATAGAGAAGGGAGGTTGTTTTGATACTGTACTGATCTGAGATGAGGTTGTGGAGGAAACCAGTAGAGTAGGGATCTGGAAGTGGAAGTGGCTACACAGATGGACTTAGTGTCCACCGAAAGGGGATCTGTGTGCACTTTAGTGGGGTTTTGGAAGGGTTTTTATACCCAGTAATTTCCTTCCGAGGATGGGATTTAGAGTGAAAGACAATGTGTCTTGGAGATTCCCAAGGTGAGACAATGGACACTCCAGATATGCTAATGATCCTTATTGTGTGGATACTTTGTAATTGAATGGAGGAAGCAATCTCTTTTGGTTGGGGGAAGGTAAAAGGTATGAAAGTTCTTTACAGACTTGAGTATCGCAACTTAGGCTGATGGGATTAGCCAGATGTTCAGGCAAGAAGTTGACTTGTATTACCTTTTTTTTGGAGTTTGGTTTGGCCCCTCCTTAAGTCCATACCTGACTGAGTCTGAATGCTGGTCTTTTGGAATTCCTGCCTTTTTAAAAAAATTTCCCAGTTTTAATGGCCACACTGAGTGGGAGTCCACAGTTGACCTAATTATTAAATATTTCCGGTTGTTACAAATACAGGGTAGGGGGTGTCAGGGTAGGTAACAAATTAGATCTTGTTAAAAAAAATTCTTCTCAGAAAATAATGACTTGGTAACAATACTGACTGAAAGTCACATAAGTCAAGGGAGAGCTTGGCCTAGAAGTAATGGATGAAACTTTACTTCTGTCCAGGAAATCATCAGCAACTTATTTTAAAGGTGGCAAAAAAGTCAGTGCAAAGAGGGAGAGACAAAAGAAAAAGACAGACAAAAAGAAAAGGAAGCTGAATAGAAAAAAGAAAAGGAGGGTCCTTGTCTGCCCTGGCCAGAGTACTCCACATTTTGGCTGGAGTATTCTGGTCCCAGAGCTGCCCCGGATTCTTCCCTATTACCTTGCATTCTGTGGCAGAAACGGGCAGCCGTCTGCACACGTGCA
Source organism: Gambelia wislizenii (assembly GCA_030847615.1). NCBI lineage: Eukaryota > Metazoa > Chordata > Lepidosauria > Squamata > Crotaphytidae > Gambelia > Gambelia wislizenii. The sequence goes on along the minus strand of JAUMIR010000013.1, from coordinate 10,029,847 downwards.
CTGCACTGTATTGGCAGGTGCCTCTGCGGCTACCTCTGGTGTCGCACATTGCACTCTCTGAGGCCAGAAATGAGGCAGCCAGCTTTGATCTCATGCCGGGGGCCTCACTGTGACCTCAGAAAATGTGATGTGTGACACCAGCAGTAGTGGCAGAGGCACCTGATCATGCAGGACAGCATGTGTGTGCAGACACCTGCCCATTCCTGCCATGGAACACTCCAGTTCTTCCCATAGGATTCAAGATATTCCCAGGTAATTTCTTAAACCATTTTAAATGGATCTTGCCCCAGTTTCTAGTCAGAACTGCCTGGATGTCATCCAGAGAGTTCAGACTAGAATTGGGGCCAAAACCCTGCATTGTCCAAACAGCTGGGCGTGGGAACAGGGGGAAGCTGTTTCATTTGGCCCGTGCAGAGAAGGCCAAGGAAGAGGAAGTTGATGGTGATTGCAGTCCCAACAAGTAATGTATCCAAGGTCTTATTATTATCAGCCCTTCACCCCTGGCAGTCAGAGTTAGTACACTGAAGGTGCTTAGGAGACTATGCCACCTCAGTGAGAGCTAGGTCTTAGTGGGAGATGATAAATGCTTTAAGTGAACTAGAGGGAGCTCAAACCTCCACTGTGTTATCCATAGATTAACCTTTTCAACCATTTTAAGCTTAAAAATAGAAACAAATAATTAATGTTTTTTTAACTAATGGAGTGAAGCAAGGTTGTGTTCTTCCAACTTTATTTAGTCTTCTTCAGCATGATGCTCCAAAGGGCTACAGCAGAGCTCGAAGAAGACGACGGCATCTATATACGTTACCATACTGATGGTAGCTTGTTTAACTTAAGCCGTCTGAGGGCTCGCATTAAGACTCTAAACTATCTAGTCTGTGAGCTGCTCTTCGCTGATGATGATGCCCTTGTTGCCCACACAGAAGCAGCTCTGCAGTGCCTAACATCCTGCTTCGCAACAGCTGCAGAGCTGTTTGGGATAGAAGTCAACCTTGAGAAAACGGAAGTTCTTTACCAGCCTGCACCACAGGACGAACACCACCATCCCCACATTGCTGTTGGCAAATCTGTGCTTCAGTCCGTTCAGCAGTTCACCTACCTGGGAAGCATCATCTCCTCAGATGCCAAGATTAACAAAGAGATCAATCACATAATCTGTGCAAAGGCATATAGCGTATTTGGAAGACTTTACAAAAGAGTCTGGAGTAATAAACACCTGAGGCGAAGCACAAAAATCAGCGTGTATAGAGCCATTGTACTGTCTATTCTTATTTACGGGTCTGAAACATGGGTCACCTGTTGCCAACACTTACGACTCCTTGAACGTTGAAATCAGCGCTGTATACGCACAATCCTAAATATACACTGGACTATGTGACGAATGTTGCTGTCCTTGAGCAAGCAGGGATCACCAGCATTGAGGCCATGATATTGAGAACACAGCTGCACTGGGCAGGGCACGTTTCTAGGATGGAGGACCATCGTCTCCCAAAAATAGTACTCTATAGTGAACTCGCCACGGGTCAGCATAAGAGGGGTGCTCCAAAAAAGCGATACAAGGACTCCCTGAAACAACATCTCAGGCTCGGCCAAATTGATCACCAACAATGCTCCGCCCTGGCCTCACATCGGGACGCATGGAGACGCACTATCCACAATGCTGCAGCCTTATTTGAGAACTCACGACGAACAAGTCTTGAAGAGAAACGACAACGCAAAAAGAATCACAACCCAGAAACATCACCCAAGGAGATCTTCTGCTGTGCTTTCTGCAACCAGACTTGTTTATCCCAGATTGGCCTTTTTAGTCATCAGCACGCTTGCAGAAAGTGTGGGATGAGTCCTTCCTGAATCTTCGTTTGCGAAGAAAATCCAGAGAGAGAGAACTAGAGCTAGTTAAGTCTTCCAGTAAAACCATAGTTCAATTCAAAATGTCAAGTTCATACATTCAGCATTGTATGACATTTCTGCTTTATTGCTTGTGGCATATGGTGAAATCAGATTTTAAAAAGGACATCTTTAAATATTTGTCAGTTAATACAAGAAATTTTATCTCCCCCAATAACATTAAACACACACAATCATACACACACATATGTACATATAAATTGTATACAGCAGTTACACAAGTGTTTATTGAAACTAATAAAATGTTGACCAAGCATCAAGGGAAAAATCTACAATTTAATGCAATTACAATTTTGTGTTCTATAGACTCAGTAGAAGCTAATGGAAAACAAAGTCCACCAAGATTCTAGAAGTAGATGAGTTAGAAGGATAAGTGTATTTAGAAACCAAGGATTGCTTTCTCTGCCATATTTATTCTATTTCTAACTTTGCCCTCTTGAAAATTACTTTTTCAGAGTAATTAATTACAGTATCTGCAGAAGTAATTTGTTGCCTATTCTGTTACCCATAAAAAGAAATTTTTTTGGAAGTAACTACAGTTGTCCCTCCGTTTCCACAGATTTGGTATTCACGGATTTAAGTATTCATGGCTTGAAAATATTCTTTAAAAAATAATTCAAAAAGCAAACTTTGATTTTGCCATCTTATATAAGGGACACCATTTTGCTATGCCATTGCATATAATGGGACTTAAGTATTCATGGATTTTGGTATCCACGGGGGGTCCTGGAACCAAGACCCAGCAAATATGAGGGACAACTGTAGTTACCGGTACATTGTCTGTTACATTTCTGTAATGTAACAGAACAGAATGTTAACTTGTTGCATTGCTGATTATTTTCTGATATTTTTGTATGACGTTTTAAAAGGATTGATAAGAGTATGGTACAGAATTTTGGAAAAACTCAATAAAATTGATCCAAAAAAGTACTTAGAAAATGTTATTCATTACACATCACATTATATACCACATGGTTCTTTTTATAATCTTAAGCTCTGCTTGAGGTGTAACAAGGCTTGAATTCACTTCTGGCACTGTTGGTTCAACTTTTGATTTCTTAGAACACTCTAAATTGCCATCTCTCCTGACTCCTGTATACCCTGCCCCTCGTAGTTGTATCCAAAAACCTATTACTGTACTAGCTTTGCTGCTGAATGGTGTTTGGTGGAACATAGTTTTTCCAGATCTGTCTTGGTGAACAAGTCAGGGCCAAACAAGGCATATGCTGGCCAGAATAGGATGACTGCTTAAATAGACACACTTGCCTGGACATTCTAGACCTGAAGGAAGAAGGAAGGAGATTTTAGCTACAGTGATAAAAGGGATAGAAGCTGGAACATCATCTCTACTGAAGCTGCTCCTATATTTTATTTTGTTTCAGTTCAGGCTCAATTTATTCTTAAACATGTATTTTATCCATTATGCATTTTGTAATACCCTTCTTTCCAGCAATCACTCTTCAAATCAGTCTTTCTGGGCTTTGGCTAAGTCCTATCTACTGTAATTATCTCCAGCTGTGCTCTGCTCCAGTTGGCCCCTAGCCTCCCAGAAGCCCTGAAAAAGGAAGTAGGAATAGCTGATTTGCCAAACCTTCCATCCAAACACAGTTTGCCTCCCCATTTGGCTAAGTGTCTTTTATAGATTCTGATTGGGCTCTATTCTGCAAAGTCTTCGTGTCCATTCATTCCTTGAGAGCTACACAGGAGACTTCTCTGATCCAATTCCAGGACTGCAGATCTTCTTAGTAAGCCTTGCCCCTAGTTTCCTCTCTCTGTGTACATGACTGTGTGCGTGCATGCCCTCATGCAGGTACACATATAAATACCTTTGGTTAATTCAATACTACCATCTCTTGATTAATGATTGTTTGTTGTAGCAAAGAAATACATTAGTAGATCTTCAAAGCAACTGTACATTTAATAATCCATACTACATTGTCCAAATGCAACATGCGATGTCTCACAATGTTATGGAATCCATCGAAGAAAAAAATATTCTTCAGTCCCAACCATTTAATATTAGCCTTTAGTAGATGTAAACTGTATCAGTAGGTGACAACAGTAACCTGTAAGTTCTTATTGCTTTCCTGTATGGTGCGAGGAACAGAGGATGTATAAACAGAGGCTGACTTACTCTGAGTCTCAGACCCAACACATCATCTTCTGTCTTTCTCAATTGAACACCAATCTATTCAGGGTTCACGTTATCTCCGGCAGCACTTGCTTCCCAGAAATTGGCATTTTAAACGTTGATGGAATTAAACTATTCATCATCTTTGTAAAATTCACTCTTTCTGTCTCTTTGCATGTCTTTTATCTCTTCCAGTGCATAGTTTTGCACTAGCTCCATTTTTTGAGGCCGTATTGCTGTGATAGTGGGATTGAGTGCTCCTGTGTCTATGCCAATGGCCGTGTGATGTACCAGGAACACACGCTCTCATTTACTCAATAAGAAAATCTTTATTGAGTAAGGACACGTATGTCATGAACATGGCCAAAGCCGAGACTGAACGCAACACAACCCCATTCCCAGATAAACCCGACCGCGTGAGAATGGCATGCAGGGAGGGTTCTGGCTCCCAAACAGAGCCCAGGTGGCTGACCTTGAGTTATCATTGAGAACAGCGCTCCCAGGCCGAAAAGGGCAGGCTGGCCCATGCCCAGAAGCTGAGAAGAGCTGAGAGGCCCACACAGGGGAAACAGGCCCAAGCCACTACCAACTCCATGTCCGGATCCTCCATGAAGTCTGAGTAATAGGGAGACTCCATGGATGAGCCTGACAGGCAGCAGTGCTGCTGATAGTGACTCCCATGTCAGACAGACTTTTGCTGAGCAGCCAGACAAAATGTGCCAAACAGCTTACTGGGCAGCAGTAGTAGTGGGGGATGGGTGACACTGGCAGAAGATCTCTCAGAGACAACAGCAGTGGCACGATAGCTAATGCTTGTTAGTACTGTGCAAAAGGAGACACTGGTAAACTTCCTTTTGAAGATCTTTTACCATGAAAACCCTATGATGAGACAATCCAAAATGAAACAGGAGATAGTGCCAGAAGATGAAACTCCCAGGTCAGATGGCACTCAAGCTACTGGAGCACTGTAGAGGGCAACTACAAGTAGTGCTGTGGCTAATCACACAACTGGACTCAAGGCGAAAGGATGTTCAGCTGTTAATGTGCTCAGAGGTGAAAGGAAAGTCCAGACCTGCACAACACATATTATAGGAACATGGAATGTGAGCAGCATGAATCTGGGAAAGTAGACATAGTAAAACAAGAAATGGAAGGTATACATATTGCAATACATGGGGTGAGCAAGCTAAAGTGGACATGAATGGGATATTTTGAGTCAGATCATTACACAGTGTTTTACTCAGGAAATGAAAATCTAAGAAGTGGGATGGCATTAATGGTAAGGAGAGATGTAGCAAAAGCAGTTGAAGGATATAATGCAAAGTCTGACCGAATCAGAGACTTCAGGGAAAACCCATCAATATAACCTTAATCCAGGTTTATGCTCCTACTACAGAGGCAAAAGAAGAAGAAATTAAAAGATTCTATGCTGGAGTCCAGGACTTGTTGTTAGGAAATAGAGCAGAATCGAAGACTGTAGGAAAATTTCGCCTAGGATCAAGAAATGAAGCAGAAGAGCGACTGACCAAATTTTGTTAGGCCATCAGTTTGTTCATCACAAAAATATTCTTCAAGCAACTAAAGAGGTGACTATATATATGGACATCACCTGATGGCCAAGATAAACATCAGACTACATCATTGGATTCAGAAGATGGAGAAGCTCCGTTATCTCTGCAAAAACAAAACTAGGGTCAGATTGTGGCACAGACCATGAAATACTAATAGTAAAAATTAGAGTAAAGCTAAAGAACACTAAACCAACCATCATGCCAAAACACAGCCTGAAGAACATCCCTGTAGAATTTAAAGATAATTGCACTATTAAACCTAATTGACTGGGAGCCAGAAGAAACTAGACTGAAGCCAGGAACATTGTCAGGGAGGAATGCAAAAAGACACTATCTGTAGCAAAAAAGAGAAGCCTCCGTGCATGACAAATGAAACTCTTCAAGCATTAAGAACAGATGAGATGCAAAAGTAAAAGCTGACATAGAGTCAGAATCCTAAATTGCAATTGTTCAATGACTTGTGTGCAGGGACAAGGAGAATTACTATAAGGATCAATGCAGAGAAATAGAAGTTGACAACAAAAAAGAAAGAACAAGAGACCTCTTCCACAATATCTGAGAAATCAAAAGGAAATTTAAACCAAGAATGGGGATAGTCTATGACCAGCAGGGAAACATATCACATGATCAAGTAGAAATGAAAAGACAATGGAAACTACACACTTAGAAACTGTATAAAAAAGATGAATGGGTGAGAGATTCAATCAACAAAGAACCATATGTCAAAGAACCTCCATTTTTAGAATGTGAAGTGGAAGCTGTACTCAGATCACTTGGGAGAAAGAAATCACCAGGAATAGATGGCATACCAATAGAGCTGCTTCAATCTACAGAGACAGAATCTACTCTAGTTCTGACTAATGTCTGTCAAGAAATAGGGAAAACAAAAGAATGTCCTACAGATTGGAAACACTAAATATACATTCCAGTTCCCAAGAAAGGGGACACCAGGGATTTCAGTAACCATAGGACCATTGCATTAACTTCCCATGCAAGCAAAGTGATGCTCAGAATTCTACAACAAAGGTATGGACAAAGAAATGGCAGATGTCCAAGCTGGGTTCAGGAAAGGAAGAGGCACTAGAGACCATATTGCAAAGATACATTGGATAATGGGGTACACCAAAGAATTTCAAAAGAAAATCAGCCTGTGATTTATAATTATAGAAAAGCCTTTGATTGTATAGATCATGAAAAACTATGGCTGTCTCTTAAAGGAATGGATGAGCCACAACATTTGATTGCCCTGATATGTAATCTGTACTCAGGACAGGAGGCTACTGTCAGGACAGAATACAGAGAAATGGAATGGTTTCCAGTTGGCAAGGGAGTCGGGCAAGGCTGCATTTTGTCATGCTGTCTCTTTAACTTGTATGTTGAACATACCTTACATCCTCTCTCTCTCTCTCTCTCTCTCTCTCTCTTTCTCTCTGGCTTTTCTTCGCAAACGAAGATTCAGGAAGGACTCATCCTGCGCCCTTTGCAAGCGTGCTGATGACTAAAAAGGCCAATCCGAGATAAACAAGTCCGGTTGCAGAAAGCACAACAGAAGGTCTCCTTTGGTGATGTTTCCATGTTGCGATTCTTTCTGCATTGTCGTTTCTCTTCAAGACTTGTTCAGTGTGAGTTCTCAAATAAGGCTGCAGCATTGTGGATAGTGCGTCTCCATGCGTCCCGATGTAAGGCCAGGGCGGAGCATTGTTGGTGATCAATTTGGCCGAGCCTGAGATGTTGTTTCAGGGAGTCCTTGTATCGCTTTTTTGGAGCACCCCTCTTATGCTGACCCGTGGCGAGTTCACTGTAGAGTACTATTTTTGGGAGACGATGGTCCTCCATCCTAGAAATGTGCCCTGCCCAGCGCAGCTGTGTTCTCAATATCATGGCCTCAATGCTGGTGATCCCTGCTTGCTCAAGGACAGCAACATTCGTCACATTGTCAGTCCAGTGTATATTTAGGATTGTGTGTAGACAGCGCTGATGAAAGTGTTCGAGGAGTCGTAGGTGGTGGCGATAGGTGACCCATGTTTCAGATCCATAAAGGAGAATAGACAGTACAATGGCTCTATCTTTGCCTTGGTTTGACCGCATCAGAAGATGCCCATTGGCTGCGGCTAGCCTACCAGGTAGATGGGGATGAGCTTTCGTTAGGCCACCTTTTCTAGGATTATACTTGGAGGAAAGAACATCAACAATTGAAGATATGTGATGACACCATACTAGTAGCAGAAAACAGCAAAGACTTGGAATGATTACTGAAGAAAGTCAAGGAAGAAAGAGCTAAGGCAGGTTTATAGTTGAATATTAACAAAACAAAAATAATAGCCACAAATGATTTACATTACTTTAAAGTAGATGATGAAGACATTGAAATAGTTCAAGATTTCCCATACATTGGCTCAGACATTAATCAGAATGGAGACTGCAGTCAAGAAATCAGAAGACGACTAGGGGGTCAGTTAGATGGGATAATTAATTCTGGAAAATATCGCCTTACCTCCCTTTCGCTCTAGAGCCCATTTGTGTCCACAATGCATTCGCAAGATTGGTGACGGGAAAGTTACCCGAGTTTGTAGTTCACATGGAGCATGCCCCCTGAGAATAGATGGTGGCTGTGAGTGAATTGCCAGTGGAAAATTGTCCTCGGGTTCCCCCACCCCCTTTTTTCAGTTTCTGGATCTCACTTCCTCCTCCTCCCCCTCTTCCTTCTGCTCGCGGTTGTCAGAGGCTGCATTAAGGATTACATCATGGAGAAAGGCGGCGGAAGAGAGAGGGTGGCGATGGAGGGAGGGGGAGACACACACACACACAGAGGAGCACTTGGAGAGCTCTGTGTACCCCTTCTATCAACCCAGTCATCTTCGTAATCATGGTGCGCAACATTGGCCAGGTACTCATAATCCCCGGGAAGATTATTGGGAGGAAAGGAGGGGGGACGGAGGGAAAGAACAACAGTGGCGGCTCCCGCATTGCAAGCCTTCCCTTTTGAGCCCATCCCTCTGAGTTCTGCCCAATCAGATTTAAGCTCTGCTGTGTGCCCCTTTTCGAATTGGTTGATCAGATGACCAATTGTGTGCTTCTTCACACACTTTTTAAAGAGGATCACTAGAAACAGCAAAAGCTGTTATAGTGTTCCATTTGGAGTTTTCAGCCCCCCTCTTTCCAAATATGGCAAATGTGGGCCATTGTCCATGAGGACCAATGGCATTCTGTTCGAATTCTTAGAGGATTTTTTTCATTATGCAGTCAACCCCTAGGACTTGGAAGGACAACTATGAATAAACTAGACAAGTGCAAAGTGTAAAGATATATCCAATTGCCTCCCATGAGATTTATTGTGAGACAGTCTGAGAAAGAATAATATTTTGCTGAATTAACAAATGAGTTTATGGCCCAACAAAAGGTTTGAAATTGCTATGCCTTAAATATATTGTTCTAATGAGGACTGGTCAGTCCTGACAATGAAAATCAGTGGATGAGGTTTGCTGCAGTTTCTGTAATAAAGGTTTGCTGAATTGACTCTGAAGCCCGGATATCTGAATGGCTGGAACTCTTAACAAAGATAGCTTCAGTTTTGTCCACTTAAGTAAGTCTTGTTTAATTGTATTCCAAACTTTCATGTAATTTATGCTTGAATAAATTGGTATTATTATTGGTTATTTCAATCCCTAGATATTTCACGTTTTTCTCAATATTAAACACCAAGGATTTCTTTAATGATTCTTGAGCTTCCTTATTGAGATTTCTCACCGGTTTTGTCCTATTTTTATTTACTTCAAACCCTGCCAGCTCTCCAAATTCTTCCAAAATATTATTCATTTTGTACACCCCAATGGATTCTTCAATACACAATACTCTCTCTGACTTTTCTTCGTAAACGAAGATTCAGGAAGGATTCATCCTGCGCTTTCTGCAAGCGTGCTGATGAGTGAAAAGGCCAATCTGAGATAAACAGGTCCGGTTGCAGAAAGCACAGCAGAAGGTCTCCTTGGGTGATGTTTCTGGGTTGTGATTCTTTCTGCGTTGTTGTTTCTCTTCAAGACTTGTTCGGCATGAGTTCTCAAATAAAGCTGCAGCATTGTGGATAGTGTGTCTCCATGCCTCCCAATGTGAGGCCAGGGTGGACCATTGTTGGTGATCAATTTGGCCAAGCCTGAGATGTTGTTTTAGGGAGTCCTTGTATCGCTTTTTTGGAGCTCCCCTCTTACGCTGACCTGTGGCAAGTTTACCATAGAGTACTATTTTTGGCAGGCGATGGTCCTCCATCCTAGAAACGTGCCCTGCCCAGCGCAGCTGTGTTCTCAATATCATGGCCTCAATGCTGGTGATCCCTGCTTGCTCAAGGACAGCAACATTTGTCACATAGTCAGTCCAGTGTATATTTAGGATTGTGCGTATACAGCGCTGATGAAAGCGTTTGAGGAGTTGTAAGTGTTGGCGATAGGTGACCCATGTTTCGGATTGGCCTTTTCAGTCATCAGTGCGCTTGCAGAAAGCGCGGGATGAGTCCTTCCTGAATCTTTGTTTATGAAGAAAAGCCAGAGAGAGAGAGAGAGAGAGAGATTGTCCAGTCACTGGGATTTAGTTATGTCTCAGTGAAGTCAGGAGTTTCATGTTACTAGCTGGACCCAGTGTACCATACACGGTTAAAAAACTCCCGGTAGACCTCACAACAACCCTGTAATGTAGACTGGGGATTTAAATTCCTCCTCTCCCTCCTCAGCTTTCCACACTTTTCCTGGAACTGCTGAGGGTGACTCGCTCTATTACTTTGCTGCAGCCACAACCAGTTGACTGCCTGGCTCTGGCCCAGTGGCAGCAGTGGCATCCTGCCGTCGCCATCAGTTGACTGCCTGGATCCCATTGCAGCCCAGGACAGATGAGTGGCTGAGGGAGGGAGAGGAGGGAGGGGCCCTTGTGTGGTGGTGATGCAGATTGAGTGGGTTGTGATGTGGAGAGGGAATTTGCATGTGGGTGGTGATTGGTTAGGTGTGGGTTGGGTGTGTTTCCTGAGCAGTCAATCAGCACACTGGGAAAGGCAACATACCCAAGAGAATTAGATAGACAGAAGATTGTCTATCTGTTTGAGAAAGACTGTCAAGATCTTGCCTAGCTTCTTGACTGGTGTATCCTCGAAGCCTTCTTGTATACCTCCAAAGATACTACACACCTCACCCTGTGGGCTGTATGCTCCATGGTCTACTGGTGCGATTTGGTCTGTCTTTAGGCACAATGTGCCACATTTTATAATTGTTTGCCAGTACCAAAATATAGAAAAGCTGTAAAGCTGTTTTATTAGTTCAACTTAATGTTTTACCGTCAAAACTCTGGAATGGCAGCTCTGAATGGCAGATTTGACAGAATTCCTTTTAAAGCAGGGAGTTTAAGTGTTGCCCTGGAGCCTCATAAAACAGTTCCCAAGGCTGTTTTTGCAGCCTTGATTCCCCTCCCTAACTTTTCAGACTGGCTTCCCCCCCCCCTGTGAATTTGCAGTTGTGGGGGGAGTGCACCATTTAATATTTTTAAAAATACATTTTTTTATAAAAGGAAGCAGCCTTCTACCTGTTTTGTTTCCTCACCCTTTTTTACCGCCAATAGAGCCCCCCAAGAAGGTACTGGGACACAAAATTGACACCCCTGCCCAACCCACCACAGTTTCTTTTGTAATCGCACTGGTTCGGAAACAGTTACCCATCCTTCTTTTAAGTATCTTCTGATGTGTTTCTTTGCAGGTCAGCCTTTAAGGCCCTCTTGAGCCCGCCCCCCCTTGAGGGGACTAGTATCTTTATCATTGAGCCAGTGGGAATTTTTAAAGAAGTCATGCTGTTTCTCATCTGTTATGATAGTCAATTGTTAATTTGTCATCTTTTACAATCAGTTTTATTGAGGCTGTGATTGTGTACTTTGTGTTAATGTTTGGTTGACTGCTATAAATATAATTGTTGTAAACTGGAATGTTTTCTAGAATGTTGTACCAATCAATTTTGCACTCTTATTCAGGAAATGTGTTCATTACCAAATGAAAATTAAATCCATGATTCAAACACACACCCTCTCTTTTTAAATTTTAGTGGTTTAACTCATGGGAAAGCAGACTTCAGACAGTAGAAGAACACAGTCCATTAACTATAGCTAGGCGGCTGCTGGGTTGGTTCAGGGAAAGGCACTAATTAGGTCCTCCACCCTGTGAGCTATAGGCTGGAATGACTTGGATATACAAGTACAAATCTGTATCTGTGTACAGATCAGAGAATCTAGGAGTCAGAAACTCCTGCCAACCTACTGCAAACAATTCAGTGCTCTACCAATGGATTCCGAACTACTTTCTGTCCTCTCTTGTTTAAAACACTTTGATTTTAAAAATTCACTTACTCGGTGGAAATTGAGTGCAGAAGTTACACACACACTGCACACTTGGAAACTGTGCTCAGGCATTAGCCCCATTTGTTTCTTTTGACAAATTTAACAATCCCTGTTGCTGTCTGTCCACTATTCATGGTCCGTTCCTGTCCAGAAGTGATAGCAAAAAAAGTATGCATGGCTTGTCACATGCTGGCAGCATCAGTTTGAAGTCAGCAGTCGCTTTTAAATATCTTGCAATTCGCTTCACTGCAGTAAAATCTCGAAGAGTAGGAGAATTAACCATTCTACATAAGATGCCAACAGCATTTGCAATATCAGGTCTAGTGAAATTCGCTATGTACAGAAGTTTTCAAACTGTAGTACTCTGAAAACACTGTCTCTCAAAGGTTCAGATCGTCCAAAACCTTACTTGGAATGACAAGCATTACCTTTTCAGTGGATTTACAACACATACATACCCCAGAGTATTCTTTCAATCATAAAATCTTCAAACCATAACGTTGCTTTTCTATGCCATATATCCTTATTGAGAGAAAAAAAAGATTGCACACTTAATTTAAAGGGAATGTTGCCCTGTGAGCCAGATCTCAATAAAATATTTTTTGGGGGGGAGGGGCTGTTGATTGTGGAAAAGGGCAACCAAAGAAAATCAAATTGCAGTATGTGAAACGATTTAAGGAGGGAGCTGGGGAAAACATAATCTCCAAACAGCCAAGTTAGAGCACGTATAAAATATACAAACAAGCCCGATATTTTTCCCAGTTGATCTCATTATGAGGCATGCTTGGGATAGATAAATTCTGTTAGAATGCATTAAGGCTGGATTTTCAAGGAAACAAGTCAGATGTAATGTGTTTAGCTGATTCCATCTTGTTTTGATACATGGGCTTTTTAAAAAGTCTCAAAGAAACACATTTATAAAGCCGGTTTGCTTGGCTTCAGGCTTTAAAACTGAGGCAGTTCAGTAACTTTTACCCTATTTCAGAAAGAACAGACATTTGGAAATTCAGCATGCTAACCATCTTCTGTGCTATCGCTCTGTGTGATTTCTCATTTTCTGCTCTCTGCTCAAAATCTTCAGAATCATGTGCAGTCCTGAAAACTTCATTTATACCATCTGTTTCTACTTATTTTCCTAGAGACTTTAATTAGAATAAATGTTTTGAAACTTAATGCAGAGTGGTGGTAGTGGTGATGCTGCTTAATTTTCTAAAACTGAAAAGTGAACATGAGTGAACAGTGGGATGTGGCGGCTAAAGGATCCAATGCAATTATGGGCTGTATCAATAGGAGTATAGTGTCTAGATTGAGGGATGTAATAGTACCACTCTATTCTGCTTTGGTCAGACCTCCCCTGGAATACTGTGTCCAGTTCTGGGCACTGCAATTCAGGAAGGATATTGGCAAGCTGGAACACGTCCAGAGGAAGGTGACCAAAATGATGAAAGGTCTGGAAGCCATTCCCTATGAAGAGTGGCTTAGGGAGCTGGGTATGTTTAGCCTGGGGAAGAGAAGGTTGAGAGGTGACATGATAGCCATGTTTAAATACTTGAAAGGATGTCATATTGAAGAGGGAGCAAGCTTGTTTTCTGCTGCTCCAGAGACTAGGACACGGAGCAATGGACTCAAACTACAGGAAAAGAGATTCCACCTAAACATTAGGAAGAACATCCTGACAGTAAGAGCTGCTCAGCAGTGGAACACACTGCCTGGGAGTGTGGTGGAGTCTCCTTCTTTGGAGGTTTTTAAACAGAGGCTGGATGACCATCTGTCGGGAATGCTTTGATTGTGTATTCCTGCATGGTAGGGGGTTGGCCTGTATGGCCCTTGTGGTCTGTTCCAACTCTATGATTCTATGAAAAAGTATGGAACATCTAGTGCCTATACAAACATAAACTTGCAACAAGTGATAGTGCAGACATTTTGTGTCACAGTTCGGGTGGTTCTGTGCTTTGTTTATGAGATTGCATAAGAAGAGACTGACTAAAGTGAAAAGAGATTGACTGCATCATGACCTAAGGCTACACTGTGGTTTAACATTATATGAATGGGTTTGGGGTTTATCAATTCCCTACTCTTCCAGCAAGGAGGAGATAATGAGCTTTGGCTTTCACTGTTTTCTAAGCACAATTGATCACTATGTCTGAATCAAGACAAACTATAATTAGTTGTGTCCATGGATTCCTGAGTCAAGTGAATTTCATACTTTGGTTTATGAAGCTGGCTTGTTTCAATAAACAATTCACCACAGTTTAGGTTTTGGATGTGATGGGAATAAGCTTTTAGTTAATTGAAAACAGAAGTGAAACTTTCAATCTCCTTGCCACAACTTTTTAAAGACAGGAATTGTGCAGCGTAGGGCTTCATGCAGCTCTTTGGGGGATGCACTGTGTTTCTTGAGAGCCAGCATGTGTAGTGGTTTGAGTGTTGGACTATAACTCTGGAGACCAGGGTTCTAATCACTGCTTGACCATGGAAACCCACTGGGTGACCTTGGGCAAGTCACATTCTCTCAGCCTCAGAGGAAGGCAAAGGCAAATCCCTCTGAACAAATCTTGCCAAGAAAACCCTATGACAGGGTGGCTTTAGGGATGCCATAAGTAGGAAACCGCTTGAAGGCACACAGCAGCAACAGCAACACTGTGCCTCTTGGGACCCCCACACTGGCACCCAAAGGATCTGGAAACCCACCTCCATTTTTTTCTGGCTGAAAAAGTTGTTTTCTCTTGTAGTGGGCAGAGGAGATCCTGTAGCGGATTGTCCCTCCCACTCACTCTGAGAGGCAGTCTCCCTTGACCAGAGAGGAAAAGGACTGACTCCTCCTCTTTTGTTTCCACGTGAATCTTGTGCCTGCCTCCAGTCTGCACAGACACTAAACAGAGCTCTCTACCATGCCAAGACCACCATTTTCTCTTTAACTTTGTCCCTTCTCTCTGAGGGTGAAAAAAAGGTATTCTTTATCTCTCTTTTGCCTACAATTCCTTTCTTTGTTCTAGTCTCTTCCCACCCACTTCTCTTCCCTGAGAGAGCTGAGACTATAGAGAGGGAAGGAAGCAGTCTGGTTTGTCGGGGGACTCTATGTCCCTTCCCTCAACCCAGAATGAGCCTGGAGCTGCCACGGTTGTAAGCTACAACCATGCAGACCTCACTGCAGAGAGGAAGGAGGGTGCTGCTGACCCCATGCTTGCTGCTGTGGGTCAAACGTGCCACTGGACCCCAGAGAGACCTACTGGACCCAAGATGGTAGGAATGAGTGAGACCAGGGACTCAGCTTCTCCCCTGTCCCCTCCCAATGCAGCAGACCTCTCCTTTATGAAGGATCTAGCTGCCTGAATTCAAAATTTCATGGATTTGGAGTGACAGGTTGCTTGCCTTGTCTCCCTGCCAGAGGTGTGTGATTGCAGGCCCTGGAGGAACTACAGAGAATGAAGAGGAGTATTCCTCCTTAGATGTGGCTTCTGAGGAAGGGGATCCAGAGGAAGGGCAGGGTCCCAGCTGTCTGGTGAGAGAAGCACATGGTGGCAGCCATCTTTGGGGACAAGCAAGCAGACCCCGAGGCCTCTCTTTCCTCCTTCTCCCCACCCCTTTGAACAAGTGCAAGGCAGCCAGGTCCCCAAGTACCACCATACCACATCCAACTCCTTCTCAGACTGGACCTACTTCAGTCACTCCTCTGCTGAGGAAACTGACACCAATGGCCTCATCCATGCTGAAAGGGAAGAGGGTGAGCTCTCGGGTGAAGAGGGGGCGGAGTGGCCAGAGAGGCCTTCCACAGTGAGGGCATTAAAGCCAGAAGACTACTCCATGCTGTTCATCCAGGCAGTCAGGACCCTGTCGCTGGATACCCCAAGCCCTCCTATACAACCAGTAGACCCAGACCTTCCCCAGAGTTCTGAGGACATCTTTAAGTGAGCCACCTTTATAAGGTGCCTCTTCCTAGCCATTTCATGGAGGTGATTAACAAGAAGTGGGTGAAAACAGCCTCCCCCAAGAACCCTAGCTGGTGTGCAAGGAAGTTTTACACTCTTCCTTAAAAAGGTTACAACAAAACTCCAGCCCTTAATTATAGATGCCCCCATCTCCTCTTTGGTCTTTGTTAAGGATGGGGAGAACACACTTAAGATCCAAAAAGACAAGAGGGCTGAGGCAGTTTTTAAGAAAGCACATGAAGCTGGCTCCCTAGGAATCTGAGCCTCTTCCAACATGGCTAGGGCATCCTTCCTGTGGGCAAGGGAGATCTTCCACCTTACTCCCCCAAGGGAAGTCAGGCTGTGCCAAGGCATTAACAAGCTCCTTAAGGCATTCTCCACAGCCTGGCTACCATCCAGTTCTGCGCCTATGCCCAAAGCAGTCTCTGTCCCAGTTAGGAGACAAATTGTGATGTACACAGAACACAAACTCACATATCTTCAATAAAGTTCTTTATTGGAATAGAAGCATGTGTAAGGGACATTGGCAAAGCTGCAACTGAAGATCAGACTTACAGTGGAAACAGATAAGAGACACCCAGCGTGAGAAAGCAGAAAAGGGAGGGCAGCACATCAAAGCACACTATGGAGGAGCGAGAATTGCCAGACCATCTGGCCGGCCTTGAGCTCCCGGGATGACCAGCGTTCCCATGGTAACCAACATCTCCCAGACATTCCAGAGGCCCAAGGCAGAACCAGTCTCAAACCACCAAACTGTCAGGATCTTTCATGAACTCTACTCTATGTCTCAGAATTCATGGATGATCCTGACACAAATATGCCATGGCAAGTGGGCTCCGGGGGCAAAAAAATAATTTCACGTATGCCCCCTTTGGGAGGGACCAAGCTTGTTGGAGAATTTCTAGATCCAGTCCTTGTTGACACTAAAGACAAAAAGAAAGCCATATCTTCTGCCCCTGGGAGAGAGGAGAAGAAAGGCCCATACAGCATTTCCACCTTCCATCCAGACCCAGACAAAGCCAGAGCTATCAGAGGCGGGGAAGAAACAACTCAACCCAACCCACCCCCAGCCCCAACCCCAAACAGCAACAACAACAGGCCTAATGCCAATCTTCCTCTGGTAGCAGGGAGGTTCCAGGTATTCCTGGAAGCCTAGTCCCATTCCACCACAGACCAGTGGATCCTAAAAACCATATGCTCAGTGTATCTAAGAGATTTCACTCACACTTCCAGCCCTCACTTCATCCCAAGGTGGAGCAGGGAAGCAAAGCACCTCTTAGTGATGAAGGCCATAGACCATTTCATTGAGATAGGAGCAATAGAAACAGTTTACGCCTCTTTAAGAGATTCAAAGGTTGCTACTCCATCTTCTTCATTGTTCCCAAGAAGAACGATCAATGAAGAACCATCCTAGATCAGAAGAGGGTCAGCCTCATTGTACAGAAGAGGAAGTTCAGAATGGACACCCTTCACTCCATTCTAGAGTCTCTGGAGCCAAGGGACTACATGTCATCACTGAATCTCTCTGAAGCCTACCTGTGGCTGGGCCTCGGGCCTTCTGTGCTGTCTGTAGTCAGGCCTTGGGCCTTCTGTGCTGTCTGTGGCTGGGCCTCGGGCCTTCTGTGCTATCTGTAGCTGGGTCTTGGGCTTTCTGTGTTGTTTGTAGCCAGGCCTTGGGCCTCAGGCCTTCTGTAGCCGGGCCTTGGACCTTTTGTGCTATCTATAGCTGGGCCTTCTGTGCCATCTGTAGCTGCTCCTTGGCCTTGGGCCTTCTGTGCTATCTATAGCTGGGCCTTGGGCCTCGGGTCTTCTGTGCTGTCTGTAGCTGCTCCTTGGCCTTGGGCCTTCTGTGCTATCTATAGCTGGGCCTTGGGCCTAGGGTCTTCTGTGCTGTCTGTAGCTGCTCCTTGGCCTTGGGCCTTCTGTGCTGTCTATAGCTGGGCCATCTGCCTTCTGTGCTGTCTATAGCTGGGGCTTCTGCCTAATGTGCCATCTGTAGTTGGGCCTTGGATCTTCTGTGCTATATGTAGCTGCTTCTTGACCTTGGGCCTTCTGTGCTGCCTATAGCTGGGCCTTGGGCCTCGGGTCTTCTGTGCTGTCTGTAGCTGCTCCTTGGCCTTGGGCCTTCTGTGCTATCTATAGCTGGGCCTTGGGCCTCGGGTCTTCTGTGCCATCCGTAGCTGCTTCTTGGCCTTGTGCCTTGGGTGGAAATGTGGAAAGCTTCAAGTTCTTTCTAAACATGGCGTTGGAGGGGCCTCACATCCTGCTTTGCGTGGGGTGTCTGTGTGGAATGGGGGTATATGTGTATGGCGTGGGTGTATGTGTAGTGTGTGGGGTGTAGTGTTTAGTGTTTCGCATGGGTGTGTACACACAGTTCCATGACAGCAGAGGGGCTCTTACATCCTGGCACGCATGGTGTGTGTGTGTCCAGCATTGTGTGTGTATGTGTCTGTGTGTATGTGCAGTTGCATGGTGGCGGTGGAAGGGCTCTCAGCATGAAACTAACCATTATAGTTGATTTGAAAGGTTATATGTTAATGCATCAAATGATTGTATTCTTGACATGTTTCCTAAGTGGCCAATCAGCAGAGTGGGAACAGAAATATACCAATATATATGTAGATAATGGGTGCATGTTACACCGGGTATAGCTGTTTCCAAGAACTTCCTCAGGTTTGCCTGTTACGGGACACACTTTCAGTACAGGGCCCTACCATTTAGACTTTCATCCATTCCTAGGGTGTTCGCAAAGAACATGGGAGCACTGGTGGCACATCTCAAGATACAGAGCATCCACATTTACCCATACATGGATGATCTGCTTGTCCTTTCTCTTTCCAGGGATCAGGATGTCTGGATGACAATGGACTTCCAGGCCTTGCATGGTTTTCTGGTAAATCATGGGGAGAACCACCTCTCACCTTCCACCAGCCTCATTCACCTGGGCTCCCTAGTAGACACTGTCTCTGGAACATTCTCCCTGCTGAAGGAGAAAATAGAAAAAAAACAGACTAGCTCTCTGAACAGTCCTGGGTTTGAAGCACTCAGATCTCATCTTCGTAGCCCAACACATAGGCCTCATGTTCTTCACTATGGAGTGTGTTCCTTGAGCGAGATTCCACTCTTTCTCCCTCCAATGGATCCTCCTTCCCCTTAAAGGTAGATTGCCCAGAAAACCATCTCCTAGTCACAGTGCGCAAAGACGTAAGGGGATCCCTTTCCTGGTGGATCTTGCAAGCCACCAGAAGGGGATGAACTTTCATAGGGCCTCGGGGGCTGAGGAAGTAACTTGAGAACACCTCATAGCTTGGGGGCACTGGTCTCAAATGGAAGCTTCATCAACTGGCTGGAGCTGAGAGCAGCCAGACTAGCACTCCTATTCAGCAGATCCAGGGTAAGGTGGTTCTAGTCAGAAATGATCACATTACCATGAAAGCCCATATAATCAAACAAGGAGGAATCCAGGTCACACTCCCTGATGATAGAAGCCACTCTTCTCTTCAGAGACAGAGGGAGAAGCTAGCAGCCACTAGTTCTCTATATAGCTGCAGCCCCAGTCCCTGGAACAAGGCATACAGGAGCAAGATACACAGGAGCAAGGCATACAGGGGTGTTTGGTGTGGGTGTGGTGGAAGATACAGCATAAGGTGAGCTTGTGGCTATTGAATCATACTTCTCCAGCCCCAGAGAGTTTGTTTGGAGAGTGTATTGGGCTAACACTGGTGTGAGTGGGGGGGAGGGGGTTCTAGGCTATGGATTGCATGAGCTGAGGGTAGGCTTGCCTGGGGGGGCTTATTAGCTTTTGTTTGGTGAGCTGCTGAGAGGGATGTGCTTGAGGGCTCATTAGCATTTGTTTGCTGGGGGGGCACTCATTAGTGTTCCACTGTATGGTGGTGACCTTCTTGGTTGTGAGAGCTGTGTGTGTGTAGGCCCAGGTTCTCTATCTGAGCACCTGGTCTCAGGGAGACGTGGCTTTTGTTGAGAAGAAGTGAGTCAGAGGAGATTTTCAGACTACACTGTCACAGTGTTACTATTCCACTTTAACTGCTCTGGCTTCCACGTGGGGAATTCTGGGCTTTGTAAGTTTAGTGAGGCCTAAGCTCTCTCTGGCTGAGAGTTGTAAATGCCCCTCCCTAAACTGCAAATCCCAGGATTCCACAGGAGGCAGCCAGAGCAAATAAAGTGGAATAGTAACACTATAACAGTGCTGTCTGAAAATCTCCAGAGACTGAGGAGAGGAAGCAGGTCAGAGACAGGGAGGAGCTAGCAGCCACTAGCTCTCTATAAAGCTGCAACCCCAGTCCCTGGAGCGAGGCGTACAGGGGTGTTCAGTGTGAGTGTTTAGTGGGGGAGCTTGAGGGGGAGGTTCAGAGTTCTGTTTTAGTGCCTCCTTCAGAGTACTCAATATGAATAGTGAGGGAGCTGCTGCAGTCACCTGCAACAGCTGTGGTATGTTTGTCTTCTTGCCAGTGGGTGTGCATAGCTACACCTGCAGTAACTGTAAGTTGGTTGTGTTGTTGTAAGTGAAGGTCCAGTGACTTGAGGCCCAATTAGCCACTCTACAGTATATTGGGGAGCAGGAGGTTTTCTTAGAGCAGAGGATCCTCGTTGGGGAACACGCAGGGGATGTCTCAATGGAGGAGGTTAGTTCTGATACACAGGAGATAGACATTTGGAAGAATGTAACACGCAGAAGTAGAAGGAGGAGGGGGTCATGCTAGAGTTTGACACTACAGAATAGGTTTGAAGCTCTCTCCCTTATCAGTGATGATAAGGAATGGGAAAGAGAGCAGCAGAGCAAGTCCTCAGAGAATGTGCACCAGACATTGGAAGGTTCAGCACGCAGATTGGCCTCTGTCAATCCCCAGAGGAGGTGTCTGGTGGTGGTAGGGAACTCTTTGCTGAAGGGTACAGAATCAGTAGCTCACAGGCCTGCTAAGATGTCTCAAGAGATGTGCTGTCTCCCTGGGGGGGAAATTTGTGATGTAACAGAGAGGCTGACAAGACTCGTCAAGCCCACTGACCGTTATCCCTTGCATTTAGTCCACATGGGAGCCAATGATACTGCAAGGCATAGCCTTCAAAAGATCACAAGGGATTATGAGGCCCTGGCTAGGAAGCTGAAGGACTTGGATGCACAGGTAGTAATTCATCTGTCCTGCCAGTGGAAGGGCATGGCCCAGCAAGGGAAAGAAAGATAGTGGTGGTGAACAGATGGTGTTGCCGGGAACAATTTGGCTTCCTGGATCATGGGGTGCAGTTTCATGGCAGTGAACTACTGGCAAGGGATGGATTGCATCTCACAGCAGTTGGCAGGAATGTTTTTGCGAAGAGTCTGAAAGATCTGATCAGGAGGGCTTTAAAATGAGTTGTGTGGGGGACAGAGATAGTATTCTTGAGGGCAGGAGTTCATTAAGTGATGGAGATAATAGCTTGAATGTTACACAGAGAACAAGGAAAATAATACAAGAACCCAACAGTGGGAGGAATAAAACATTTAAAACACACATAGGGGGAATGGCCCATGGTCTTAGATGTCTCTATACTAATGTACAGAGCATGGGAAATAAACAGGATGAACTTGAACTCACCTTGAATACTATGTCCAGTTCTGGGCACCACAATTCAAGAAGGCTGTTGACAAGCTGGAACATGTCCAGAGGAGAACGACCAAAATGGTGGGAGGTCTGGAAGCCATGTCCTATGAGGAGCGGCTTAGGGACCTGGCCATGTTTAGCCTGGGGAAGAGCTATTTGGCAGTGGAATACAGTGCCTTGGAATGTGGTGGAGTCTCCTTCTTTGGAGGTTTTTAAACAGATCTCTCAGGCGTGCTTTGCTTGTGTGTTCCTACATGGCAGGGGGTTAGATTGGATGGCCCTTGTGGTGTCTTCCAACTCCATGATTCTCAGATTCTAAGAGAATTGAGATTGAATTGAGAGTCTGGGAGAAGAAGTCTTTGCTTACTTACTGAGAGATAAGCTCAAAGCAAGTGTCTGCTGTGTGGAGAGGAAGTAAATGGGAAGAAATGAACTGAGTCTGACCTTTACAAATTGAATTCTGGTCTCTGATTAAAAACTTTAGTATATCCAGTTAGAGGAGAGTCAACGACATCTTTGGGAAAGGAAGAGAAATTGCATATAACTAGCTAACGTGATGGATATACAGTTGTCCCTCCGTATCCACGGATTTAAGTATTCATGGCTTGAAAATATTCTTAAAAAATAATAATCCAAAAAACAAATCTTGTTTTGCCATCTCATATAAGGGACACCATTTTGCTATGCCACTGCATATCATGGGACTTGAGTATTCATGGATTTTGGTATCCATGGAGGGTCCTGGAACCAAACCCCAGGGACAACTGTACTGGCATTGATCACCAACAATGGTCCACCCTAGCCTCGCATCGGGAGGCATGGAGACGCACTATCCACAATGCTGCAGCCTTATTTGAGAACTCACGCCGAACAAGTCTTGAAGAGAAACGACAATGCAGAAAGAATCACAACCCAGAAACATCACCCACGGAGACCTGCTGTGCTTTCTGCAACTGGACTTGTTTATCTCAGATTGGCCTTTTTAGTCATCAGCGTGCCTGCAGAAAGCGCAGGATGAGTCCTTCCTGAATCTTCGTTTGCGAAGAAAAGCCAGAGAGAGAGAACATTAGAAAATCTTGCAGAACTGAGACTACTCAGAAGTCAGTTCAAGCGGATGAGAGCTGATCAAAGAATTAGAAGAACTATATACAAGAGTATTCAAAAACAGAAAATACAATTCCAGAGACTGATGAGTTAGAGATGGGTGCGGATGAGAAAAAAGTGGTGGGTGAAACAGCGGGCTTTCTAAAGGAGGAGTCTCTATTAGAATTGATTGAGATGGCATTTAAAGATCTGGGTTGAAAGAAAGAATAGGAAGAAAAGAAGGTGAATAAAATAGCCCCCTACTCTCTCTGGCTTTTCTTCGCAAATGAAGATTCAGGAAGGACTCATCCCGCGCTTTCTGCAAGCGCGCTGATGACTCAAAAGGCCAATCTGAGATAAACAAGTCCGGTTGCAGAAAGCACAACAGAAGATGTCATTGGGTGATGTTTCCTGGTTGTGATTCTTTCTGCGTTGTCGTTTCTCTTCAAGTTTTGTTCGGCGTGAGTTCTCAAATGAAGCTGCAGCATTGTGGATAGTGCGTCTCCATGCCTCCCGATATGAGGCCAGGGCAGACCATTGTTGGCGATCAATTTGGCTGAGCCTGAGATGTTGTTTCAGGGAGTCCTTGTATCGCTTTTTTGGAGCGCCCCTCTTACGCTGACCCATGGCGAGTTCACCATAGAGTACTATTTTTGGGAGGCGATGGTCCTCCATCCTAGAAACGTGCCCTGCCCAGCGCAGCTGTGTTCTCAATATCATGGCCTCAATGCTGGTGATCCCTGCTTGCTCAAGGACAGCAACATTCATCACACAGTCAGTCCAGTGTATATTTAGGATTGTGCGTATACAGCGCTGATGAAAGCGTTCGAGGAGTCGTAGGTGGTGGTGATAGGTGACCCATGTTTCAGACCCATAAAGGAGAATAGACGTACAATAGCTCTATACACACTGATTATTGTGCTTCGCCTCAGGTGTTTATTACTCCAGACTCTTTTGTAAAGTCTTCCAAATGCGCTATATGCCTTTGCTAATCTGTGATCGATCTCTTTGTCAATCTTGGCATCTGAGGAGATGGTGCTTCCCAGGTAGGTGAACTGCTGAACAGACTTAAGCACAGATTTGCCTATGGCAGTGTGGGGATGGTGGTGTTGGTCCTGTGGTGCAGGCTGGTAAAGAACTTCCGTTTTCTTCAGGTTGACTTGCAGCCCAAATAGCTCTGCAGCTGTTGCGAAGCAAGCCTAACATCCAGCCCCCTACAGTGATATCAGAAACAGCGGAGAGTTTCAAAGCAACAGCAACATGAGGACAATTATCATTTTTTATGGAGTTTATGGAAGAAAAAATAATGGAATACTGGGAAAATGTTATATTAGTCTGAATGTAAGTTTTGGAAGCTATAGAGTGGTTATGCCCATTTCATGTTTAAATGAAAAATTGGGGGGAAACTATATAGAAGATATAAATAATTAGATATGTAATATGGCTGGATTTCTGGCAATTTCAGATTACTAATGTAAGGATTTATGAGAAATAAAACTTTGGAGATTAAAAGATCAGACGTAAGAAATGGAGACAAGTAAGATAAAAAAAAGTATATGTTTGATCTTGACCAAGTATAAAAAACTTTATGAGTAGTCTTAATGATATTGTATAGTACAGTGGTTCTTAACCTGTGGTCTGGGGACCCCCCAGGGGGCTGCAATGTTCTCACATGGGGTCCGCTGCCTGCCTGCAGTAAACTGGCCACGTGACAGGAGCAAAGGCTGGCTGGCTGGCCATTCACTCTGCTCCAGCCACAAACTTGCAGGAAGAAGCAGGGGAAAAGTCTTCCCTCCCCCTCCAGTGACTCTGAGGGAGTTTAATGGATGGTGTAATTGTGTTATTATTGTGATGATGATGATGATGATGATGAGTTTTAAATCTTGAGTTAAGTCTCAGCAACAAAAGATATTTAAAGGGGGTCCCTGGTAAAGAAAAGCTTAAGAGCTACTGGTATAGTATATAAACTAGCATGTCTTTATTATTAAGATAGGTCAGTATAATATTGACACAGATCAAAGGAAAAGGGGGGAATTTATCTTTTTAAAATCTTGGGTTTTTGAAGAATAGTAGATGTCATTAAATATTTAAGTTCAACTAATTAGTCAAAGCAGAGGAAGTAAGATATGTTCACATTGTAGTCATTAGCTAAGAAGTGAGAAATCATGTGTCTTTCCCTTTCTTCCCTTTTGTTTGATATGTGTTGTTTAGATTTGTTTGTGAATATGGTTTAGTTGTTTTTGTGTCTGTTGATTTATGTACATATCCTATATGTTGTTTATGTATATAAAATGGTGTGTTTGAATTTAAATATATATATATATAAAATTATAAATTTTATATTATATAATTTTAAATTATATATTAAAAAGATCACCTCCAGTAGCTCTGGCAGGAAGACAGTTGGGCAGTGTGGTGGATGGTACACCAACAGGGTCTCCATCCTGTTTCATTACCCTGTTGCCAGGTATATACACACAAACCTTGGAGATTGGCTGACAGAATACCTCAACAGAGGAATAGACTCATCATACGTAGATCACTGTGACTCTTCCTCCCTGCCCATCAGATCTTGCCTGTTGCTGCACCCGGAAACCTAATGGGCATAATTGAGTCAAGTTGACATCCCCCCTCTTCAGGTTTCAGTTATACATGCAAGTTCAGTGTGCTTGTCCAGAATCAAGTCCTGGATCATGTCGCTCTTTCCAGTCACTGACCACAAAGCAGCAGCACTTTGTGGTCTCATGGGGATCTACTGGAGTAGCCAGAAATCTGTTGGTTGTATGGTAAACCAGAAGGAAGAACAGCTAGAGAATGACTGTCTTACTGTAAGTACTAACATTTTTTCATCTTTTCAGATGAAAAAAAAGCACATTTAATGAATTAAAAAGCCCTTTGAGGGGCTATTCAATGCTGCTTGGGTGTGGGACTCTTGATCCCAAAACAGGAAAAAAACCACTTGAGTGGCATGTGGTCATTTCTGATCACCCAAAACAGTGGCTAGAACAACTCCTTATAGGAAGCTGAAAATCAGGCAGTATGGCCCTCCGGGCTCCAACGCATGTCTATCCCTGCTTGAGGAAAAGCAAAGGTGGGTACAGTACATATGCCTGAGCCTGTGGTTTATGAGTGAATAGCAGTTGTTATGTAGATCACCAGTGTACACAACACTGAACTAAAATTGAGAACACCTGTATTACACGGATTCCACCATCCGTGTCTTGAAAATATACCCCCCGCCACCAATTCCCAAAAGCAAACCTTGATTTTGCCATTGTATATAAGGGACAGCATTTTACTATGCCACTGTATATGATGGGACTTGAGCATCCATGGATTTTGTTATCCATGAGGGGTCCTGGAACCAAACCCCAGAGGATAGCAAAGGCCCACTGTAATTCCTACTCTGAATAGAATAGAACAGAATCTTTATTATGGTCATAGACCAGCACAGGTAATGTTGGCAGATGCTGTGCAGCTGCAGTTAAAATTTGTCAGACATTGACATCCGCAGTAGACTAGTACCAATCCTACATTGTCATACTGGAGCTCTCCAATCTGAAGGGAAGTTTTATATACTGTTTTTAACATGTGTTTTTACCTTCTTTTTATTCTGTAGCCCCCTTTTACCTGTGCTGGTTTATGACCATAATAAACATTCTACTAGCTGTACCCTGCATAAGATATGCCATTAAAAAACTCCCAGTAGACCTCACGACAGCCCTGTAAGGTAGGCCAGTGGATTTTTAGATTCCTTCTCCCCCTTCTCAGCATTCCACACTTTTCCCAGAATTGCTGAGGGTGACTCGTTCTGTTGCCCTGCTGCCGCTGCCACCACTACCAGTTGACTGTGTGGGTCCCATTGCAGCGACAGCAGCTTTGTTCCGCTGCCACCAGTTGGCTGTCTGCAGCCCATCGCAGGCAGCCCGCTACCACCACCAGTTGACTGCCTGGGTCCCGTTGCAGGCAGCCTGTCACAGGCAGCCTGTCGCCGCTACCACCACAAGTTGACTGTCTGAGTCCCAATCTGGGCCACAGACTGAGTTGGCAGGAGTGGATTGTGAGGTGGAGAGGGGGTTTGCATGTGGGTGGTGACTGGTGGGGTGGGTTTCCTGAGCAGTCAATCAACACACTGGAAAAGGCAACATACCCAAGAGTTTTACAGATAGATAGATAGATAGATAGATAGATAGATAGATAGATAGATAGATAGATTCTATTCTGTTTTATTCTATTCTATTGTAATTCCTACTCTGTCATCAAGTTTACTGGTTAACCTTGCATAATCTCACAAAACCTCAGCCTAATCCACCTCACTGGACCCTTCTTGGGATAGCTATTAAGCTTGTTATCTTTCATGTACATTACCCTGAGATCCTTTGATGAGGCACAGGATTCAGAGTGATTAAAAACATGGAGGGAAGTATATTATGTTTTACAATCTAAGATGCATTGCAACTGTAGTTAGGCTGGGTGCGAGGGAATGAATTATATGGGAGAATCCTTACCCAGTGTGTACATGTCAATTCTGTTGACCCTTGCAGAGTAAAGACTTGGTGTAGTTCTCTATGTGAATTACTTCCATTCCTAAGGGGTGGGGCACAATCTCCCACATCTCCATCTTTCGAAATTTCCCCTTTCCACTATTAAAATAGAGTATTCTAAAAGTGATAATTATAACGCTGTCTCTTTTTTGTTTTTTAAAGTGAGAATTAAAATTAAAGTAACACACACATAGAATTAAAGCAGATGGCTATAGTTTTTAAAGAGAGTTTTTGTTTTTAACCAAAAATTATTGTGGCAGGGGAAGTGGAGGAGGAGAAAAATCTCACAGCCTGTTGTAGCAGCTGTAGCTTCAGATCGTGTGGAAAATGAAAGCAGATGATTCCATTTGGCCTGTGCCCTGAGTACATTTCCAAATGCTTCTGTGTGTGCACAAGATAATGAACAAATATATTGAGATGGCACAAGATCAGTCCGAGTTTGCTGCTGAGCAAACTGCAGAGCTCCCAGTAGGAGTGAACTAGCTTTGGTAGGTTAATGGGGGTGAGGGTTGTTGAGTCCAGCACCTTTCAGAACAACTTTTAAAAAGAATTTGTCTCCTTTTGCCCCAGGGCTCCCAGTGGCACTCTAAAGGGAACTTTTGATAAATCAAAGTGTATTTATTAATAATGAGTAGAGGGCAACATGCCTGAAATTTGAAAATAGGTGTGTGTGTCACTGCTTTTTTCAAAAAGCTTTCTAATGAGATGGACCTGAGGAGGGTGCTTTAGTTAAATGGAGAGCTGAATGGCTTTATTGGTATTGGGGGTTGGTGAGAGGCAGCAACAGTTGTAGCAAGTAAGGGAATCTGGATTTGGGAATGAAGACATCTTATCATTTCTGACCTTTCCTGTCCTTCACAATCTGGCCCTTTGAAAGAAAAAAAAAAAAGATTATAACTCAGGGAAGACATTAGGAGGAACTTTTTGACAGTAAGAGCTGTTTGGCAGTGGAACACACTCCCTCGGAGCGTGGTGGGGTCTCCTTCCTTGGAGGTCTTTAAACAGAGGCTGGATGGCCATCTGTCGGGGATGCTTTGATCATGATTTCCTGCGTGGCAGGAGGTTGGACTGGATGGCCCTTGTGGTCTCTTCCAACTCTACAGTTCTATGATTCTATGATTCTAAGACCAAAAAGCATGGCAATGGCAGGGAAGGGGGGGGGAAAAAAAACCAAAGCTGGGATATAATGAGAACAGAAGTTATTGCTGGAGTTATGGTATGTAATCACACTACATGATGTCCAATGGTGTGTGGTTCATATTTCTTGGCCGGGACTGTGGTTTGGAATTACCCATGAGCACCTGAAGTCTGTAAACAGGTTGGAGCTCTTCATGCCTGGCTGGTTCTCCCCTCTGGTTTCCCTTGGCCCTCTGCCCCCTTCAACTCCATCATGTCAGGCTCTGTGTTGAAACAAAAGGCAGCCTCATTCACATTTTCTATCAAGGCCAGTTTCACATGGAAGCAATTCAGTGAGGTCAGGGACACAGTCAATCCACTCAGGCTTTGTCCATCTGTCGGTCTTAGGGACTCCACATCTCCTATATAGTCCTCTATAGCTGAAGGGCTGTCCACTCCAAGTTCAGTTTAAAACCATAGGAAGGGAGAGCAGAGGTATTGGAGTTGCCCATTAGCATTTAGCAGCTGGACAGCAGACTTAGCAGGCACACAGTTCACCTGATCATGAGTCTTCCCAACTGTAGTGAGATGTATAGTATGTCTGTTTAAAGTATAGTGATTATTTCTAAATGTATATCTATAAATATAGATAAGGATATGCAAATATTATGCAATTCGGCCTTTTTTCAGTACTGCCTTCTTTCTTTTTGGGCAGTAAGTGGCCTTACTTTTCTGTCTTTATTGGTGCTTGTACATACTTAGACTTCATTTCTGTTTTGGAGAAAAGGATAAGCAAGGCTGACACCATGTCAATGTTACATTAGGGGTCTCAGGTATGATGGGGAACAAGGGAGAGCAGAGAGAGTAATCTGAGACACATTTGTGCAGATGACATAGCAGCAGAGTCAATGAAGTAAAGGTCATGGGCAGGCACATAGGGCCCATGGGGGAGCTGTAGCTCAGTGGTTAGGGACAGATTTTTGCATGCAGAAAGCTTCATGTTCAATCCCCAGCATCTCCAGGTAGAGGTGAGAAGGACCCCTGTCTGAATACCTGGGGAGATGCTGTCAGTCAATCAGTACTGAACTAGATGGACCAAGAATCTAGTGGTGTAAGGCCTGAATCCTGCTTGAAACCCTGTGCAGCTGCTGACACTGCAAGTGGAACTGATACTATAGGATTAAAAATCCACCAAACAAGTGATACCTTTATTGGCCAACCAAATGCAAAACACATCTGATGCAAGCTTTTGAAGCTCTACTGGCTTCTTCACCAGGCAAAAGATTGTTAAAAAGAAAAAGAAAAGTGATGATGTTGGAGTCGCAGGCCTACATGTTATTTCAGACATTGCTTGTGCTGTTGTTCAGATGAGGGGTCCCATGCAGGCAGAAGCCACTCCTACTTCCTGGCCGTGTGGAGCTGAGACAAAAGGCAGTAAAATTTAAATCCTTTTGCAGCAGTGAGCAACTTCTTTTTTATTATTATTATTTTGGATTTAGTCTTGCTGCACAGCCAACAAGGCTACCCCTAAGTGTATTTGATAATATAGGCTAGATGTGGTTTGACTCGGTGTAAGGCAGCTTTCTGTGGTCCTTTATGCTGTGAAGCAATCGTAGGTGGGGAAGTAATGCTGTGAAAGGGTTTAAAGATGCTAGATAAGCAAGAGTGTGGAAAGTTAATTTAGGGATTTGAGCAGTGGACTCCTCATTGTCTGAATGACAAGAAATGTGAACAATTTTGGTATGATGACCTGATATAACCAGGGCCTGCCTATCTTTTACAAATAATTTATAACGATAATTGAATATATGTGTGTGGGTACCTCATCCCAAAAAATGCATTTGGATTTAACATTTTCTTTCCCTAAAGCTCTAGTAAGTAAAAGCTATATGTTTAAAGTGCTACTTGTTACTTGCCTGCCTAAGGAGTCTCTCACATATTTGCTGTGGCAATCAAGAAACAGGATTAAACAGTGGCACCAGATTGACTCAGGGTGGTATCAGTGACCATCACATTATTATGAGACTCCCATCTCCTAGAAATCCTGACCAAGTTCTGCAGTCACTTCTTACTTGTTCTGGCTATTTGTGTATATACTTATGTCCAAGGTTAAGTGTGAAAAGCCGGAAGGATGAAGAATATGAGATATAGTTAATCCTCTTTCAAGAGGTAATAGTCTTCTATTGCTCTTGTTCTTATCTGTCCAACTCATGTTATAGGCATGTATTCTGATGTTGTAACCACTAGCTATCTCCTTAATGACAACTCTAGTAGATTATGAGAGAGACCCTTCACCCAACACACACTAAACAGGGCAAATCTTGTCTCTTTCACTTTGTTGTTACAATGTGCTGTCAAGCTGACTTTGACTTTTGGTGACTCTTTCAGTGAGAGATCTCCAAGAGACCCTGGGCCGGTCTAAACAGTGAAAATACCCCTCATGGAATTTGCTGGGAATCCTACCTGTCTAAACAGGATCCAGCACCAATCCACACTATTCGGAAGAAGGGAGGCCCAAAACGGCAAAAACAACGTGTAAAAGCCTTCGCAGATTTCCCTGTACTTTTTCACAAACTGTGAGACTGGTGTGCATTTTTCCTCTTTTGGACTATTGAACAATAAAAAATGTGAAGGGAAGCACAAAGCTGATTGGCCAGGTGAGAGTGGGGGTGGGTCTTGCTAGGAGGGCAAGCACCTACTGCCGCCATGTTGGATTTTCACCTTAGCGATAGCTCACTAAAGCAATAATAAAGGATCAATATTTTCAATTTTGCTTTGGAGAATTGCTCTTTTGCACCAGTGCACCTTGGGACAATTTTTTTTAAAACACCTGGCAGCAGTGAAGAACTAACTTGAGTAAATCACTCGTGGCTGCCATCAGGAATGCAAAGCTTGTGCGGGCTTCTGAGGCCAGAAAAACCATTTGATCTGGTTGCTGCTGCGAGATACCAATAGTATGAAGTATTTGGGATTTTTTCCCCTCATGTAGATGGGCCCCCTGTTATTGACAACCCTGCTCAAGTCTTGCAAACTCAGGGCCATGACTTGAGCCCATTTTTTACAACTGTGTTTTTAAACATGGAGCTGGATGACAACTAGATGAGTTGGTCAGGATATGGTGGAGTCAGAGTGTAGTGGAGTCTCCTTTGGAAGTTTTTAAACAGAGGCTGGATGGCCATCTGGCAGGAATGCTTTAATTGTGTATTCCTGCATGGCAAGGGATTGGACTGGATGGCCCTTGTGGTCTCTTCCAACTCTTTCATTCTATGATTCTGTGGTGCTCATAATGGCAAGGCCATGAGTTTAAGGCCTATGAGAGGATGAATGTGAGCCTGTGGATTCTTATTTGTGGTGGAATTTCAGTGATAGAGCTCACACTCTTCACGCAGAAGTCCTTAGCATCTCCAGAAGGGCGGAGAACAGCCCCTGTCTATAATCCAGGGGATATGCTGCCACTCACACAGTACTGAAAGATAGCTGCCCCAGGGGTCTGACTTGGGAGAAGGCAGTTTCTTATATCTGGACCCATGCCAGTTGTGGCTGCTTGAATATATGAGGGTGTGCATCTGCACTATTCACTTCTTTTGTCTATTGCTCTCCAAAATTGAAAGGCCTAGAGCTTCCTTAAGTCAGAAGTGCTCAGAAGTGCTCAGAAGTGGCTCCTCTTCGTCTTGGAAAGATGTGACCAGTGGGGTGCCACAGGGTTCTGTCCTGGGCCCAGTGCTATTCAACATCTTTATCAATGACTTGGATGAGGGAATTAGGGGCATACTTATCAAATTTGCAGATGACACCAAATTAGGAGGAGTAGCTAATACCCTAGAGGACAGGATCAAAATTCAGAATGACCTGGATAGACTGGAGAGCTGGGCCAAAGCTAACAAAATGAAATTCAATACGGAGAAATGTAAAGTACTGCATTTAGGGCGGGAAAATGAAATGCATAAATATAGGATGGGAGAGACCTGGCTGAATGAGACTACGTGCGAAAGGGATCTAGGAGTCCTAGTAGACCACAAGTTGAACATGAGCCAACAGTGTGATGCGGCAGCTAAAAAGGCCAATGCAATTTTGGGCTGTATCAATAGAAGTATAATGTCTAGATCAAGGGAAGTAATAGTGCCACTCTATTCTGCCTTGGTCAGACCTCACTTAGAATACTGTGTCCAGTTCTGGGCACCACAATTCAGAAAGGATATTGACAAATTGGAGCGTGTCCAGAGAAGGGCAACTAAAATGGTGAAAGGTCTGGAAACAATGCCTTATGAGGAGAGACTTAGGGAGCTGGGTATGTTTAGCCTGGAAAAAAGACGGTTTAGAGGCGATATGATAGCCCTGTTTAAGTATTTGAAGGGATGTCATGCTGAGGATGGAGCAGGCTTGTTTTCTGCTGCTCCAGAGACTGGAACACGGAGCAATGGGTGCAAGCTCCAGGAACAGAGATTCCACCTCAACATGAGGAGGAACTTTTTGACAGTAAGAGCTGTTCGGCAGTGGAACGCACTCCCTCGGAGCGTGGTGGGGTCTCCTTCCTTGGAGGTCTTTAAACAGAGGCTGGATGGCCATCTGTCGGGGATGCTTTGATTGTGATTTCCTGCGTGGCAGGGGGGTTGGACTGGATGGCCCTCGTTGTCTCTTCCAACTCTGCAATTCTATGATTCTATATGATAAGTCCCAATTAGGGGGGAAAGGCAGGGTATAAAGGAGGAGGAGGACTCTAAATGCAACTAACACCCTTGTTGTGTGAGTTCTTGCAACACTTCCATGATCTCCTTGGGAGGTGCAGTCCTTTTGACATTAAACAAGGGAAGAAGAAAGAAAGTAGTTGCTTTAGAAAAGAGGGTGTTGTTAGGTTGCATTTCTTCCCCAGGAGCTTAATTTATACTCTGATCAACCAAGTTGTGCCTCAGAAACCAGAACATTGCATTTAGCAGAGCAACATGTTCTTCCAGTTTAGTCCTTTGTCTGTGTGTCATTAAGGTAATTACCAAGGAATTAAAGCAGGTTGTTTGGTGCTCTGGCAGCAAGGGTGCGGGCTTCCCTTCTGGCAGGCTGCAGGTGTAAATGAACAAGATCTGTTTAAAAGGTTGATAACCTTCTTAATTCATGGCAGCAAACAGTGGACAGAGATATTGAAGCAAGTTTAATAATTGATATTTACTCTGAAAGGTTAATGGTAGCAGTAATGCTTCTAATTTGCTTGCCCACACAAGAACTTGTTAGGTCAGATTCTCCCAGGTTTTTTTTATTAGCTGAAGTGTACATTTTCCACATTGTATAAAATTTGAAGGAAGAGAAAGGGAACAGCATAGAGATGTGCCAGCCATACTAGCTGGGGGATTCT
The DNA here is from genome assembly GCA_030847615.1 of Gambelia wislizenii. Classification (NCBI taxonomy): domain Eukaryota; kingdom Metazoa; phylum Chordata; class Lepidosauria; order Squamata; family Crotaphytidae; genus Gambelia; species Gambelia wislizenii. The sequence continues at coordinate 9,996,264 of JAUMIR010000013.1, read as the reverse complement.
AGGAGTTGCAATCCAAAAATATACCATTATCAAGCTCTGAGCTGCAATACTTCCAAACTTTTTGAAGGACTAACTGCATCTCAGATTTATGGGGAGCAGGTGCACCATGAAAAGAGCCACTGTGTTTTAGTGGTTTGAGTGTTGGACTAAGGGTTCATCTACACCGGCCCCATAATCTAGGGCCAGTCTGGAGCATTATGCTCTGGAGCTGTCCTAGATCAACACGATGCCAGGTACACATACTGGTGTGGATCTGTTCTGGATCCATGTCCATTGGCCCTGCTGGTCCATATCCCTCAGTGCCTCTGACGCTTCCTCACCTGCTGGCCAAGCCACTCTTTGCAGAGCCTGGCCATCACCATCGCTGCTGGTGAGGTAAGAATGGGGCACCACATCATGTGATCAACAAGGAGGTGGTAGAGCCACCACTGAATTCTCCCATTACTCCTTTTTGAATATTTGGTCATTTGTTTTAGTAAGGCATCATCCAAATCTTCAGTCTGACTTGGGGGACTATAGTAGATCCCCACAATGCTATATATATTTATGCATTTCATTTTTCCGCCCTAAATGCAGTACTTTACATTTCTCTGTATTGAATTTCATTTTGTTAGCTTTGGCCCAGCTCTCCAGTCTATCCAGGTCATTCTGAATTTTGATCCTGTCCTCTAGGGTATTAGCTACTCCTCCTAATTTGGTGTCATCTGCAAATTTGATAAGTATGCCACTAATTCCCTCATCCAAGTCATTGATAAAGATGTTGAATAGCACTGGGCCCAGGACAGAACCCTGTGGCACCCCACTGGTCACATCTTTCCTTTGTAACAAGCTCACTTACTTATTTCCCATGATCTGGGCATTAGTGTAGAGACATCTGAGACCACGGGTCATTCTCTCCATTTGATTTTTTGTTTGTTCTGCCCACTGTCAGGCTCCTGTACTATTGGCCCAATTCCCCCTGTATCATTGAGGCTAGTGTCCCACTGCTTGGTGTTCCCCTGCCCTCTGGAATACATGCCTTCCCCCATGTCACTCAGCTTAATGCCCTCCTGCTCAGATTTATGAGACACCTAGCAAATATATTTTTTCCAATTACTGTGAAGTGCAACCCATCTCTTGCCAAAAGACCTTCTTCGTGCAAATGCAGACTGTGGTACAAGAAGCCAGATCTTTCTTGATGGCACAATCTGCAGAACCAGTTGTTCACTTCTAGTATTCTTCTCCCTCTTCCTGGGCTCTATCTCAGTTTGGGGCTCCAATACTTTGAGTAATTGGCTTAACAGAGCAACACTCTACTTATGCTGATAGGCCTCGTGAACGGATTTTGTATAGCAAGGCTCAGACAGAATTCAGCCAGAGCTCCAGTGCTTAGAAGGATTAGTTTTGGGGGAGGGTTAGTCCAAAAAAGTAACTTTTCCAACCACTGCAGGGACAATGTTGTTCAACAAAAGAGAGTGATAAAATAACAATCTGTGCCCTACAGACCTTTTGCTTCCTCTTCAGAGTGTTGTGGTCTCTTGCAATACCTTGAAGATTATATCTTGCCATATTATCCTAAATACAGTTGTCCCTTCACATTCGCTGGGGTTTGGTTCCAGGACCCCCCGTGAATACCCAAATCCGTGAATACTCAAGTCCCATTATATGCAATGGCAGAGCAAAATGGTGTCCCTTATATAAGATGGCAAAATCAAGGTTTGCTATTAGGATTGTTATTTTTTTAAGAATATTTTCCAAGCCGTGAATACTCAAATCCGTGAATGTCAAATCCGTGAATGTGGAGGGACAACTGTATACACTGGACTGACTATGTGACGAATATTGCTGTCCTTCAGCAAGCAGGGATCACCAGCATTGAGGCCATGATATTGAGAACACAGCTGCGATGGGCAGGGCACGTTTCTAGGATGGAGGACCATCGCCTCCCAAAAATAGTACTCTACGGTGAACTCGCCATGGGTCAGCGTATGAGGAGCGCTCCAAAAAAGCGATACAAGGACTCCCTGAAACAACATCTCAAGCTTGGCCAAATTGATCACCAACAGTGGTCCGCCCTGGCCTCACATCGGGAGGCATGGAGATGCACTATCCACAATGCTGCAGCCTTATTTGAGAACTCACGCCGAACAAGTCTTGAAGAGAAATGACAACGCAGAAAGAATCACAACCCAGAAACATCACCCAAGGAGACCTTCTGCTGTGCTTTCTGCAACCGGACTTGTTTATCTCGGATTGGACTTTTTAGTCATCAGTGCGCTTGCAGAAAGTGCAGGATGAGTCCTTCCTGAATCTTCGTTTGCGAAGAAAAGCCAGAGATTTGTTCCAATATAGACGAGAAGGAAGAGTTCATGGATGGTGGACTTGATGAGTCTTGCCAGCTTCTCCGTTACATCTTGTAGTACCAAGGCAAGGAACAGCCACTGCTAAGCGTCAGCGGAGGCATGTGGTGGCGGCAGGGGACTCCTTGCTGAAGGGTACAGAAGCAATCATTTGTGGGCCTGACAAGATGTCACGGGAGGTGTGTTGTCTCCCTGGGGCAAAGATCTGTGATGTGACGGAGAGGCTGACAAGACTCGTAAAGCCTACTGATCATTACCCCTTCCTTTTGGTCCACGTGGGAACTGATGATACTACAAGGCACAGCTTTCTGAAGATCAGAAGAGATTACGAGGCTCTTGGGAGGAAGCTGAAAGAAATGGATGCACAGGTTGTCATCTCGTCTCTTCTGCCAGTTGAAGGGCATGGTCCAGGCAGGGAGAGGAAAATAGCCAATGTAAACAACTGGATCCGTAGATGCTGTTGCCAAGAACAATTTGGATTCTTGGATCATGAGCTGCGGTTCCATGAGTGGGGACTTATGGCAAGGGATTGGGTGCATCTAATGACATTTGGCAGAAACGTTTTTGCCAACAGTCTCAAGAATTTGATCAGGAGAGCTTTAAACTGAGTCATATGAGGGAGGGAGACAGTATTCTGGAAGGCAAAAGGGCTGGAGAAAATAGTCAAACTGTCATAGAGGGAACAAGGGAAACAGCGCAAGGACCCAACAGTGGGAGGAAAAAAAACTTGCACAGGGAGCAAGTAAAGGGAACACATGGTCTTAGATGTCTCTACACTAATGCACAGGGCATGGGAAATAAGCAAGATGAACTTGAACTCCTAGCACTACAAAACAAATATGATATAATAGGCATTACTGAAACCTGGTGGGATGAGTCGCATGATTGGAATGTAGGAATAGAGGGGTATAACCTTTATAGGAGAAACAGGCCAAACAGGAAAGGAGGAGGAATAGCATTATATAGCAGGGATATTTACACCAGTGAAGAGATCCAGGACATCAATACTAGAAGCCAGGTGGAGAGCATCTGGATAAAAATTAAAGGGGAGGGAAAGAACAGGGATGTTATTGTGGGACTCTACTACAGACCCCCAAATCAGATGGAGGAATTGGATGATGCCTTTCTAGAAAAGATGAACACACACGCAGAAAGGAGAGAAGTAGTAGTGATGGGTGACGTCAGCTATCCTGATATTTGCTGGCAATCTAACTCAACCAACACTTCAAGGTCTAGCAAATTCCTTACTTCCCTGGAAGACAATTTCATTGTCCAAAAGGTGGAAGAGGCAACAAGGGGGTCAGCTATTTTAGATCTGATCCTAACCAACAGGGATGACCTGGTTAATGGGGTGCAAGTGGTGGGATCCTTAGGTGAGAGTGATCATGTTCTCCTGGAGTTTCTTATACAATGGAAAGGAGAAGCCAGACATAGTCAGACACGCGTTCTCGACTTTAGGAGAGCTGATTTCAATAAACTCAGGGAAACACTAGGGGTGATCCCTTGGTCAGGAATACTAAAAGAGAAGAGACCTCAAGATGGATGGGACTTTCTCAAAAGGGAGATACTGAAGGCACAATTTCAAACAGTACCATTGAGGAAGAAAAATGGGAGGTGTCTCAAGAAACCAGGATGTCTGACTAAAGAACTTTCAACGAAGCTAAGCTTTAAACTGAACATGTTTAGGAAATGGAAAAAAGGGGGAAATCACCAAAGAAGAATTCAAACAGATAGCGAACATGTGTAGGAGTAAAGTCAGAAAAGCTAAAGCGCAGAATGAGCTCAGGCTTGCTAGAGAGGTTAAGAAGAATAAAAAGGGTTTTTTTGGGGTATGTCCACAGCAAAAGGAGGAACAAGGAAATGGTAGGGCCACTACGTGGAGAAGATGGCAAAATGCTAACAGGGGACAGAGAAAAGGCAGAATTACTCAACACCTTCTTTGCCTCAGTGTTTTCAGAAAAGGAAAAGGGTGACCAACCTGAGGATAAAGGAACAGAGGACACAATAGGGGAAATCCAGCACAGAATAAGCAAAGAGGTAGTACAGGAATACCTTCTTAATCTAAATGAATTTAAATCTCCAGGACCAGATGAACTGCATCCAAGAGTATTAAAAGAGCTGGCAAATATAATCTCAGAGCCATTGGCAATAATCTTTGAGAACTCCTGGAGAAGAGGAGAAGTCCCAGCAGACTGGAGGAGGGCAAATGTTGTCCCCATCTTCAAAAGGGGGGGGGAAGAGGATCCCAACAATTATCATCCAGTTAGTCTGACATCAATACCAGGGAAGATTCTAGAGCAGATCATTAAACAGAGAGTCTGTGAACATGTAGAAGGCAATGCCATAATCACAAAAAGTCAACACGGGTTTCAGAGAAACAAGTCATGCCAGACTACTCTGATCTCTCTTTTTTATATAAAATTACCAGCTTGGTAGGTGAAGGGAACGCGGTGGATATCGCATACCTTGATTTCAGTAAGGCCTTTGACAAGGTTCCCCATGACATTCTTTCAACCAAGCTTGTAAAATGTGGGCTAGACAATTTAACTGTTCAATGGATTTGTAATTGGTTGACCGGCCAAACCCAAAGGGTGCTCAGCAGTGGCTCCTCTTCGTCTTGGAAAGATGTGACCAGTGGGGTGCCACAGGGTTCTGTCCTGGGCCCAGTGCTATTCAACATCTTTATCAATGACTTGGATGAGGGAATTAGGGGCATACTTATCAAATTTGCAGATGACACCAAATTAGGAGGAGTAGCTAATACCCTAGAGGACAGGATCAAAATTCAAAATGACCTGGATAGACTGGAGAGCTGGGTCAAAGCTAACAAAATGAAGTTCAATACGGAGAAATGTAAGGTACTGCACTTAGGGTGGGAAAACGGTAGATAGATACAGGATGGGGGAGACCTGGCTAAAAGAGACTATGTGCGAAAGGGATCTAGGAGTCCTAGTAGACCACAAGTTGAACATGAGTCAACAGTGTGATGCGGCAGCTAAAAAGGCCAATGCGATTTTGGGCTGCATCAATAGAAGTATGTGTCTAGATCAAGGGAAGTAATAGTGCCACTCTATTCTGCCTTGGTCAGGCCTCACCTAGAATACTGTGTCCAGTTCTGGTCACCACAATTCAAAAAGGATATTGACAAATTGCAGCGTGTCCAGAGGAGGGTGACTAAAATGGTGAAAGGTCTGGAAACCATGCCTTATGAGGAGAGACTTAGGGAGCTGGGTATGTTTAGCCTGGGAAAAAGATTGTGAAGGGGCGATATGATAGCCCTGTTTAAGTATTTGAAGGGGTGTCACATTGAGGATGGAGCAAGCTTGTTTTCTGCTGCTCCAGAGACTAGAACACGGAGCAATGAATGCAAGCTCCAGGAACAGAGATTCCACCTCAACATGAGGAGGAACTTTTTGACAGTAAGAGCTGTTCGGCAGTGGAACACAGTCCCTCGGAGCGTGGTGGGGTCTCCTTCCTTGGAGGTCTTTAAACAGAGGCTGGATGGCCATCTGTCAGGGATGCTTTGATCATGATTTCCTGCATGGCAGGGGGTTGGACTGGATGGCCCTTGTGGTCTCTTCCAACTCTACAATTCTATGATTCTATAGCAGGGTAGATCCCCTGGCAAGAAAACAAAAGATGACAAAGATGTCACAGGTCCCTGCAACAAATCCATCACTATCCATTTTTGTCATCCTATATATGTAATAATGTAGCTGTCCAGGCTTTCGCCTCAAAGTCCTGTACGAAATGTCCACAAAATCCTATTTTCCTATTCCTGGTTGCTGAGGTCCAGAGGCAGCAGCTATATAAGTGCTAGTGGCTGCTACTTCTGTTCCCAACCAACTCAGTGATTCAGCAGAGTCCTTGATCCTTACACCACGTGCTGAGTACATGACCCTGAAACAAAGAAAATACCAACAGTATCCTTCAACAGTGCAGCCAAACAAAGCTGACCCCCAAAACACAGCTCACATTCTCCCTCTTCAAAGATATTACTCATGAATACTGTTGCATTACTGATTGAGGGCTTGTCTACACCAGGGGCAAAAATCAATAGACTATTCTGGCCCAGAGCTACCCCAGATGCACCACATGGGTGCCACATGTACCAGCATGAAAGTAATGCAAAGCCATCTTATAGTCCAGACAGGCAGCCGGTCCATCAGCACCAGTGCCCTGTCCTCTCCTTGGGGCCACGGCCACCACTGCTGCCTTGCCAGCCAACCATTTCCTTGCCTGGCCAGCACTGTTGCTTCTGCTAAGGTCAGAAAGGGGCAAACAGACATGTAATCAACAAGGAGGGGGGGGTCACTTTATCCCCTCCTCGTTGGTTGCAGGCACCATGTTTGCATGTGGACAACTAGATCGGGCTGAATCGAACCCAATCCAGCTACCTAGACAGCAAAAGAAAATCCAGAGTTTCCTGCCATTTGTCTTAAGCTGGATTAACGGTTTAATAAAGGAGATTCAGTGTTTGTATTGTCTGGACACACCGTACCGGGTCTGGGCCAAGTTTGGTTTATTTCGTTAGTGTAGACAAACCCTAATACTGAGGGTTTTTTTCCAGTTACTTTTAACATGTTTTTTAAGAAGAAAAATACATTTAAAATATTAAAAGCTACCCAAATCCTGCCAAATGATACTTTGAAAACATTGTTTTAGGAGTAAGGAGTTAATATTACTCATACCCCAGCAATAATGACTTTAACCAGACATTGTGTGTTTTTAAAACAGTAAATGTTACAGGTGGCGCCGTTATTTCTAATACATTACTTCCAAGCTCTGGCTACTGTTAACCTGTCAACCTTATTTGTGGGCCCATTGTTTGTACTGGTGTTGTCGAATAACTCTCCCCTTTTACAAGGAAAATTCTTTCAAGAAATGGAAAGTGATAAGACAGAAAGGGATTAAAAAAAAAAAAAACTCTCTTCATTAAACATACCCGTTGGTACAATATGACACTTTGAATACCCCAACTCACACAATAGCACACAATAGCAAATCAAGATGATTAATAAAGACTTCCTTCCCTATATATGGTACATAATAAGGAAATAAATGAGCAACACTAATTATTTTAAGACTACAGTATTGTGGTGACATTCAGTGGCTTCTCCTCATGGAGTGGGGTGTTTCTGAGTTTACTTGCAGCCACTTCTCACTCCAGTCACTCCTATCAACATTTTAACAAGGCAGTATTTTCCAACTGGTGTCCCAAATCCACCATCCCAAGACAGCATCTTTGTGTCAATTGCAGTCCAACATGTTTAGAGGGCACCAGGTTTAGCAAGGTGACCCCAAAGGAAAAAGCAGGGCAAGCTTTAGACAGTGATTTATAAAGGACAGAGAACTCACCTCCCCAGGAGGTGTGGGGGAAACAATTATGGAAAGATGTGGCAAGTCAGTGGTAGAGCATGATTTGCAGAAAGTCCAGACAAAGTCCATAGCATCTCCAGGTAAAAGGATCTCAAGTAACAGCCATAGTGGTGGAGGTGGTTGTAGCAATATTACTAGACTACCTTAATATTATCCTTAATAATAATGCCAGTCTGTAGTGTGCTGTGATAAGGATGAACAACATGACGTCTTTGGAACACTCAGTTAAATATACTTTATGTGTAAATCTTTTTTTTTTCCCCACAAAGAAATTTTTATTAAACATCTCATAGTAATTTAACTAGAAACAAGAAACATAAGTCCTATATCATGGGTTCATTGACAGTCATTATCTTCAACTCAATAAAATTAATATAACAAGTACTTATACTTATAAACAAGAGTTGAATTATATTATACTTGTATCAGAAGTGTATATATATGCATATATATATATATATATGATTTCTACCTGAAAGGCTAGTTGGACACATGGGAAGCCTTTTAAACAAGCAGTTTAAAAGCAGTGGAGAAACGGTTGCCTAAAGACCAGTTTTTAACCCGACTCTTGTGTTCCCTGCAGATGAAGGTCCCTCCAAAGCGGAACAGCAGGAACAGCGAGGACGACAGCATCCGGGAGGCCACAAGCTCCCAGCTCAGCAGCTCGAGGGACTGCCTCAGTGATGTGAGTACCTTCAAGAAGGAAGGGGTCCGCAGTTATACATATACCTCACTCACTGAGCAAACATTGGCATCCAGAGGTCACTGTGAAATACCTTTCCCCCTTCCCCATACCATGATTGAGAGCTATGACGGAAGTGACTGAGCTCCTTGCAAACACTATAATCATTGCACACATAATATGATAAGTGAAAGATCAGAGACAGGGAAACAAAGTGAAATTGTTATTCCTCAGAGAAAGGATGGCTCAAGATTATTTTCTTTGAGAAGAAAGGTTACATTTGTATTGGGGGAGGATCGCAGATCAAGGAAGTTTTTGTGTATCTATAGCTGGCTTCAAGTTATTCCTTTGATAAGAAAAGTGAGTGGGGGTATATGTATAAGAGGGGGAATGTGTTGTACAGGTCAACCCCCTATCTGTTGGGGGGTGCGTTCCAAGAACCCCTGTGGATACTGGAAACAATGGATAATAGGGAACCCTGTTATTTTCAATGAGACAAATGCCAGAAGTTGACCATAGAATCACATTGGAGGACCTCGAAATGCCTAGAGAGAACATATTTGGGGGGATGTGGATAAATGAAACCGTGGTTACAGGGGTCAATCTGTATGTATCTTTTTAAAAAAGAACTGCAAGTTAATGAAGTCGGTGTGTACCTCAGCATTATTCTGTAACAGAAACTCTGGTCCAGAGGTAGAAATAACATGGAAAGAACAAGGATAGGTTCCTACACAACAACAACAACAAAGAAAAAAAGAATGGTTCCACGTGTTCAGCAAACTTTTTATCCTTAACATTATGCAGATGTGAAAGGAAACTACCAGGCCAGATAAGCCTTGCATAAGTAGACAAAAACATTTTGAACCTTCTGGAGACCAGTGGAAAACTTCCATAATGCATCCTGGGGTGATTTTTTTTCTTTCATCAGCCTCTACTTTTCTTACAATGTCCATTTTAGTGGCCAAACTTATATACCTGTGCCATTTTAACACTCTGGGGGATGCTGATGAGGCAGACTTATTTGCTGTCCCTTTTTCTCTCAGCTCAGTAAGCAATTCTGAAGGTATGTGCTGTTTATCTTGCCTGTTATAGGCAGGCACACACAACTACATAGGATCAGTTCAAATAGAATCCCATTCTTTTCCAGATCAAGCTTTATTGCATTGTTTACTGCAGACAAGCTGCTACAACCCAGCACCAAAAAATTTGTGTTTCTCCAGTCCTCTTTCGCCATCATCTAGTGGTAATGCTGCTGAAAAAATTTTTCAGCTACACAGAGAACAAGGATGAAAAAGGCAGGGCAGTGGGCAGGAGTGAAAAGACTTTTTAAAAAGGAACATCTTTTGTCAGAGGCTTTGTTAACTGAAGTATGCCTGTACTATATAAATATCTTGGATTTCATGGATAAGATCGCTTATCTTATGATTTGTGCTATAAGTTAGAAGAGGGCTACCCAGTTTATGGGGGCAGAGTTGGAGTGGAGTGAGGAGGTACAGAGCCTTTTATCTAAGGAAAACTAGTGCTACTTTTGAGTGAAATGTTATCATAAAACAAAGCAATGATTTAGCTTGTGTAAACACATAAATGGTTCTCTTCCTCTTCCCCCCTCCCTCAGGTCTGGCCTCAGTCGTCAAGAAATCAGTGGAAATGCTGGGATAATTTTATGTGAGGGTTTTTTGTTGTTGTTGTTGTTTAAGCAATTAGCATTTTGCCTTCATTAAAACATGATTTTTGCTAATTAGGACCTTCCCCGTTAGGAGAGATTTAAATGACGAACAATAATCAAACAAAGTCACAAGGCATGTCTGAAATATTAAATTTAACATTTTAATGGCGAGCCACAGTTACATCCCAGAGAGAGTGGGTTTTCATGTTGAGTTCTATTAATGTGAAATATGCTTCATAACTAAAATCTGTCACAGGAAAGGCTGCTCACACCAGCCAAATTCAATTGGACAGTTAATTTAGGTTTAAAATTGAAAACACTACCTCTGTTTCTGGATGCAAAAGAAGAGGGGAGGAGGACTCCTTTGATGAGGGTAATGTATTTGCTATTAAAGCTTTCAGAGCTTATTCTCCCATAGAAGGGGAAGAGGGAGAGAGAAAGGGAGAGAGGAGGGGGTAAAATGGCTCCCACAAATGTGTTTAAAAGCTGAAAGTATTTATTAAAAATGTCAGCAGAAAAGTGCTTTTGGCAGATTAAAACGGGATTCAGCTTGACAGCTCTGACAGCGAAATGTGACAGTGGTGGTATTGTGGGGTGGTGGTGGTAGAATTCACTCTACATGTTTTGAGTGTGAATGGGGTGCTATAAACAGCTTGTGTGGTGGAAAGAAATAAGAGGGATGGGGGGGGGGGAGAATTGCAGCCCTGTGCCTGTGATTTGATTCCAGGATGAAGGATTGTGTGTGAATCTGAAGTGAGCACGAAGTGGTGCTGAGAGGGAGAGAGGGTTAGGAGAAGGGATGAAGCCCTTGTGGGAATATAATCTTGTTTGCCTGCTGTTGGTTGTTGTTTGGTTGGGTTTTTCCCTAAGTGCCATGTCTCTAAAAATATCAGTTGTCTCTTAGTTGTACTACCAGCACACCAGCCACTGAATGACTTCTTATTTTGCTCTTGTATGTTCTCTATCTATGAGAACATAAGAAAAGGCCTCCTCCATGCATTTGTCTAACCTTCTTTCAGTACTATCTAAATGTGATCTTTTTCTTTTCTCCCCAGGTTTGGAGAGATATACATGGCTTAAGGTAGCTGATAGGATATAACATTGTCGACTAGAGATGCAGAAGGGGAACTAGTTCCTCTGCTGCCCCATCAGCACTGGACTAGAGAAGCAGAAGTCAAAGGAAGTGTCCTTTATAGCAGCACATTTTTTGATTCACATGCCCTTGCCTGAACTATCTTGGTAGTTCAGGGATAGTGAACCGCAGCCCCCAGTGCAAATTCTGGCCCTCTGGCCCTCTGCAGATGGTCATACACCCTTTGCCATGATGCCATCTTTGGTGGCTTCCCAGCTTTTGTCTACGTTTTTCCCCATTTTGAAAGGTTTAATGCCTCTCCTAATGCTTAGTCGTTGCAGTAAGAAGAGCCTTAAGCTAAAAAATATGCTAGTATTTTGGGTTCCACCACAGGACTGTGGTCTTCTGAAAACGTTTCCAATGTTGCACTCTGTCAGCAAGTTGAAAACATTTCTTGATCCTTATTTAGTATGGTATGTAGTAGACTAGGCTGCTGAAAAGCCAAACACCTTAATTCCTAGTGCCTCTGTATTATGTTTCTACTGTACCCCATCCATGCCCAACACATCTTAACCTATCCTAGCTCCTTATTCTCTTGGACCTGAGGCACTATTCTGAAGCAGAGTTGAAAGTACAGGTCAACCCCCATATCAGTGGGTGATACATTCCAAGACCCCCATGGATCCCTGCAACTGTGGATAATAGGGAACCCTATTATTTTTCAGTGAGATGAACTCCAGACGTTGACCATAGAATCACATTGAAGGACCTAGAAACTTCTTCTCAGTGTTGTAGAACTCTCTTACTATCCTTGGAGTCAAAGAATGACAGGGCCAGGTTATGTTCCAGTAACAGTTTTAGAATTTATGCATTTAGCTAGAGTATTTTTATCCTGCTCCTCAGCCAAAAACACTCTGAAAGAAGTCTGCATACCATCAGTAAAAAAATTAGACAGTCTCTGTCCACATGCTTACAGTAAAGAGAACAAGACACATAAGGGAAAAGGGACAGGGAGGAAAGAAAACCTTTCAGCAAGATTGGCCTAGCTTTCTTCCTCTTCTGCACCCTGCTGAAATGACTGCCAGCGGTGACAGCTGAAGGTGGAGCAGTATGAAAATGTCAGTTTTGTACAGCAAGAATAAAGCATATAGTATAACAATACACAGTCCATGAAATAGACAGTGAGTGGGCTTGCTAAAATAGGTATCTCTTCAACACGTACCTAAAAGTAAAATTTGTCAAAGCATGTCTGTCATTAGAAGAAATAAATATTTGAATGGTCAAATGGGTATGTAAGGGAGAGAAGGTGCCCCAGGTAACCTACTCTTCAAGGTGTTCAATTAGAATGCTGTGGTGCATTTCCACACACTCATAGAATGATAGAATTGTAGAGTTGGAAGAGACCACAAGGGCCATCCAGTCCAACCCCCTGCCACGCAGGAAATCACGATCAAAGCATCCCTGACAGATGGCCATCCAGCCTCTGTTTGAAGACCTCCAAGGAAGGAGACCCCACCACGCTCCGAGGGAGTGCGTTCCACTGCCAAACAGCTCTTACTGTCAAAAAGTTCATCCTCATGTTGAGGTGGAATCTCTGTTCCTGGAGCTTGCATCCATTGCTCCGTGTTCCAGTCTCTGGAGCAGCAGAAAACAAGCCTGCTACATCCTCAACGTGACACCCCTTCAATTACTTAAACAGGGCTATCATATCGCCTCTTAACCGTCTTTTTTCCTGGCTAAATATACCCAACTCCCTAAATCTCTCCTCATATGGCATGGTTTCCAGACCTTTCACCATTTTAGTTGCCCTTCTCTGGACATGCTCAAATTTGTCAATATCCTTTTTGAATTGTGGTGCCCAGAACTGGACACAGTATTCTAGGTGAGGTCTGACCAAGGCAGAATAGAATGGCACTATTACTTCCTTTGATCTAGACACTATACTTCTATTGATGCAGCCCAAAATCGCATTGGTGTTTTTAGCTGCCGCATCACACTGTTGACTCATGTTCAACTTGTGAACACTAATAGAAGTGTTTCAGCCTTGTTGTCCTATTCAGGTATCATGTACTGGCATTCCCAAGTTCTGTGGCCAGCAGTTTCAAAGTTAAAAGAGAAAACCTTATTGGCATCACAGTTTAGAAAGCAATCCATTCACAAGTCACTGCTCAGAATGAAACTTAGAAGACAGACAGTATACTAAAAGCAAACACAATCTACCAAAATTTGATGGGCTACATACTTCTTGGCTAACCATCATCCCCTGATCTCCCATCACCATACCTGTGTCCAGCCCCCTTTTCCTATACATAGGACAACCTCAAGACACATAGCTGCATCCTTATCAACTCTTCAGTAGCAACTGTTAGGGGCTGTCTAAATGGTGAAAATACTCCTCACAGAATGCAAGGAGAATCCTATCTGTCTTAATGGAATCCCACATCGTTACGCCATATGTGGAAGGAGGGGGGCCAAAAACGTCAAAAACTCTCCAGGAAAAGCCTTCATGGCTTTTCCCAGAGTTTGTTTAATAACAGCGAGGAGAATGTGCATTCCTGCTCATTGGGATAAGCGATTTGATATGAATCGCTTTCTCATAGGAGAGGGAGCACAAAGCGATTGGCTGAGCAAGCACGGGGGAGGAGCTTGCTAACAAGGCAAGTGCCTGCTGCCACCATGTTGGACTTTCGCCTTAGCAAGCAAACACTAAAGCAAGAAAACAAGGTGGTGCGGGTTTTTTTGCTTCTCTGTTAAATTGAAAAATCACTCTATTGCACCTTGGACATCTTTTTTTTTTAAGTTTGGCAGCAGCAAATTGAGGTAAGTACAAACTTGTGGCCGCCATTTTGCATGCAAAGCTTATGGGGGCAAAAACACCATTAAGTCGCAACTGCTGCAAAATGCCATTACGGTGAGGCACTCTGGGGGTTTTTGCCTCATATAGACAAGCCCTTAGACTCCCTTTCACTTGGCACATAACACTCATCAACAAGCACAAGAAAATGAAAACACAATTAACTGCCAAGGTTACAGCAAATTACCAGGAAACATTTGAAACACTGAAATTGGCATGAAAAGCTCATGTCCAAAATCATTCCTGACATCAGGCCTTTTTGGGGTAGGGAAGTTTCAGGAATGGAGAGACCATTTTCTGATAAAGAAAATTAACTAAAAATTACACTACAAAAGGAGTAAAGTTATCTCTCATTAGTTACAGCTTCATTATTAGAAAATAACTAATTAATTTGCAAGTAACTCATTATTTGTAATGAGTTACTTTCATGTTCTGTCTCTGAACCAGAAAACTGTGGTTACAAGGATATGAACAAGCCCAGATCTTAAGTTAACATCAAATAATGGTTAAATTCTGAATTGTTCCAGTCCTTATAATCATAATTTCCCTAGTTCAAATAGAATGGGAAACCATAGTTGGGCAGGAGAGAAGAAGCAGCACAAAGCCAGAGTACATGGCTATAAGAGTCTTGCATATCTCAGTTTATTAAGCCAAGATATGTATCTGTGACCTAGAGGACAATTTGTTGCAACAATTTCCTTGTCAGTACTGTGCAGTATTGAACTTCCCAGTTTAGCTCATTACAGTGCTCATTATTTCTGTGACCTTTGTCTGAAAACAAATTATTTTATCTAGCTATTATAGAACTACCAACCAGATACCCAAATCATATTTTCCTCTCCTCTCCCCCACAGTTAGGCAAAAGATATTAAGAGAAAATTAAGAGACATCCCATTCTTAGCCTATTAGATTATTTTAACTTAAATTAAATAGGGGGAGGTTTGAAGTGGTCCCAGGAGGGGAAGAGGGTGTTCTGTTTTGCCTCCCGCCTCCTGCTGCTTCTTGTTCCATAATTGTCCTAATCTTTCCTGATGTCCTGAACAGTGTAAAAAATCCACACAGAGCCTTACATAATGGCTTTTAAAAAAGGGTTTATCTTTTTCTTGACCCATCAGCTTAAGAACTGCCTGCTTTTTAATGGATTTTCTCCGTCACTAAATTGAATGGATCGTTCCTCATTATCATTTAAATGGGACCCTTATTCCTCACAAACACAGAACATTTGAATGTGGTAGTAGAGCTGCATTAATTTGAAATGTATGGAAAGGGCGAGGAGGAGCAGGAGGAGAAGGCAGCTATAGAGTGTGGAATTGCTGCATGTAATTGTCATGGATTCTCAATTTTGTCACCCCAGATGGGAAAATAGACTAATAATTGTCTCCCAACCCTAGTAGAATAGCTGCCCTAGTTAGCTGAAGCTAACACTCTAATTATCATGGGGGCATCTAGATGAATGAGGATGTATGCAGGGCACAGCAAGGGCTAAATTGAGTGATATACTAAGGCAAAGAGCAAATTGGCAATTATGGCCCAAGCTGAAAAGGTTGGCAGGTGTTCTGCGTTCTTGTGTGCCCTGTGGGGAAAATTGGAAATATAAAATATCAACCATAAATACCAACTGATTAGGAAATATGTTGCAAGGGGGTGTTGGCCACTTTACAGACCATGGCTGTGAGCAGGGAGGGTGTTTTAACATCCCTAAAAATAATTATGTCAGCCTCCACTGAGTCAGTTTTAGGAGCTTTTTCCTTCACTCATTCTGGCTCTTGCCAACCTGGTTCAGCAAAAGTCACGTTTAAAATGTAGCAAGCACAAAATAAATAAATGACCAATCCATTCATCTGGAGGAGGCAGAAAGTAGAATTGCTAAAAGATGCTCTCTTCAGTCAAAAAGGCATTCATAGCTCAGTACTGAGCACATTTCATATGCAGGACAGGGGTTGGGAACTTTATGCCTCCAGTTGCTTTGATCTACCCAACTTGAACAATGGCAAAGGATTCTGGTTCAGACATCTGGAAAACGAAAGGTTCTTCTTCATGGTCTCAGTGCCTCACACAATTGGGATCTCATGCATGCTCAGATGAGATACAGAGTGTTTCAGAGCTGAGTAGTTTTTTGACGGCAATCCCACCCTCCTAGGGTACCATTATAAATAGCACCAGAAAGCTACTCCCCTCATTTCCCTTTCATCCATTGTACAGTTCACTTCGGAATATCTCTCTGTTGACTCGCTTTCTTGATTCTTCTCTTCATTTCCGTCTTGACCTCAGACTGTTTTTCTGACTATGATTCATCCTTTTGTATGGTCTCCAAGGCCCTTTGCAAATCCTGCCCTTCCTGTGGTGGAAAGATTCCCCACACAGATTCTCACAACCGTTGTCTCTTCTGCCTTGGAGTGAGCCACAAGGTCTCTTCTTGTTCTGTATGTAAGGGCTTCACCCACTAGGCTCTTAAGAACAAACTCTCTCACCTCCAGACCCACCTCTGGGAACAATCCCTTCAAGCAGCTGATGAGGCGGCCAAAAACCAACCCTTGGACGCAGCTTCCCACTCTATTTGCAAAGGCTGCTTCATCTTTTACTCATTGCAATGTGCTCAGGCCTCACCTGGACACGTCATCCACCCTCTGATGCTGCTTCCCGGAGACCACAGCCAAGCACTGTTGACACTCTGATTCTGGGAGATCTCAGTCTCATCTCAATCCCAGACCTGATCTCAGACCTGATCCTGGATTTGATCCCAGTCCTGTTGATCCCGGTCTCGTCAGCTCCATGACTCTTGCTCAGATCCGTCTCAATCTGAATCCAGATACTCAGTCCCACCACTCGCTGATCTTGATTGCCTTGGTCCTGTCACCACCATGTTGATCGCTCTTGCTATCCTCAATACCGGCACCAGGCTCCACACTGCTGGACTCAACACACTCCCTCCTGCTCTCACTCCAGGGATTGCCATACAATACAAGGCCACAGAAATTGCTCACCTTCCTTGCTCAGACTACTTGGAGGAAAGCACTCACTGCAAACAAGGTCACTCTGACTCCCATTCGTCAGACTCTCCACAGTGCCTCTACGACCCACTGTTGTTCCACCCTCAAGGTCACTACTATCTTTATCCAGACCTGAGGTACTATTGGTACCTGGATTGCCACTGTCACCCCTGAGACCATACCTCTCGGCACTGATGCAAGTCTCCTGCTCATCAGTCCCCGAAACAGTCATATCTCATGGAAAAACACCAACCCCACCGGCATGATGACCCGAATAGGGCCGCAAATCTGCAACCTGCCCAATCCATGGTCCCTCCGTCCCACCATCCAGCTCAACCTGCCACTGCCTTGGACCTACCATGATACTCACCTCAGTACAGAGACACCTCTGCAGGCAAGGATGATGAATAAGATGCCCTCATTCAATGTTCTCCTTCACCACTAACTTCAGTTCTGGGTGACATGGCTGACACTTCTCCCATTCCTTCATCTGGGAACCTCCAACCATATGCAGACTTCATCATGAGGATGGCAAAGTCACTCAACCTGGAACTCAAGCCCCAAACACCAACAGTGCTTGACCCAATTTTCTAGTGAGTGGAAACCCCTAGCAATATGCCGGCTATGCTCCCCTTCCTGCGCACACTCCAGGATGTAGTAAAACATGCCTGGATGAAGCCTTCCTCCATTCCTTCCATGGCAAAACGTTTGGAGAACTTATACAAAATTCAATTTGAAGGTATTTTTTTCCAGTCTCCCACCTCCAAATTCCATCATCGTGGAGGTTGCACAAGTGAAATCAACTGAATGTTCCAACACCTCCACTCCACCGGACAAGGAGGGATGCCGCCTTGACCTTTTCGGCAGAAAATTCTATTCCTCCACCTCACTGGCCATATGCGTGACTGGATACCAGCAGTTCCTTTGGGACAAAATGGCATCCTTCCACCATATCTACCGGATGATCACAAGAATATCACCACCTTATTTCAGCAGGAATCTCACTGCCTTGTGGGCCATCAGATTAGCACGGTGCGAAATACAGTGGACTGTGCCTCTAAATCCATGGCAGCCTCTGTGGGCCTCCATTGCTACACATGGCTCCGGTCTGTGGGTCTAATGGAAGGCAGTCACAAGAGAATCAGGGGCCTCCCATTTGATGGCGAAGACCTCTTTAATTCCAAGATGGATGAAGTCATGGCTACCCTGGTCAAGGCCAGAACACTGGCCAAAAAGATGGGGCTGAATCGGCCTGCTCGCTTCTACTGCCAGACCAAACGTACTGGCACAAGCCCCACTTCCCCTCTACTTCAGGCTTGCAGTCCCCCCGTTGCCAGCCTTGCCAGATGTCCAAGCTCCCACAACACCATCACTCATTCAGAAACAAACAATACCAATCCATCTTGTCTATCAATTAAACAGTGTCTTTACGTCCTACCTCTCACAAGATCTTTGCCACTGCCTCACTTCTACTCCCCACCCCCGGACTTGGCCTCTCACTCCCAGGCTTGGGAGGCCATTTCCACAGACAACTGGGTCATTACAGTCATCAGCCTTGGCTACGCCATCAAGTTTACAAATTCCCCACCTTCAGGGATTTTTCATTCTACCCCTTTCTCCCCAGTCTTACATCATGAGGTCTCCACCCTTTTGGCAAAAGACACCATCCAGCACGTACCTCATCATGCTCCTCATTCTGGCCTTTCCCCTCTATTATTTTACCATTCCCAAAAAATATGGTTTCCTTGGTCCAGTCATTGACCTCAGGGCAGTAAATTATTGCATTTGGATGAAAAAATTCAGCATGCTTACTATGTCCGCTATACTCCTCCTTCTCAAAAAAGGGGACTGCTTTGCCTCTGTTGACTTGCAAGGTACATACTTTCATGTCAGTATCTGCTCACACCACAGGAAGTTCCTCAGATTGACTCTTGGTTCCTGCCTTTACCAACACAAAGTGTTGTCATTCAGCCTCTCCACACCTCCAAGGGTCTTTACAAAGGTCATGGCCATCGCAGTATCTCACCTCCACACAGAGGGCATAAAAATGTTCCCCTGCCTCGATGACTGGCTACTGCCAGCACCATCCAAGCACATTCTCCATCAAGACATGACACGCACGCTCTGCCTTCTTGCTGACCTCAAGTTGTGCTTCAACCCAGCCAAATCTCATCTTCAGCCAATGCAGGTCTTATCCTTCATAGGCGCTCTCCTGGACTGTTCCACAGCCCGCACTTTCCTACCCCCTCCATGGGTGCAAACTGTCACACTCCTTATCCATCACCTTGTTAGAACAAACCATCCTGGCTCTTCTCATTGTGCAACTCCTCGGCTACCTTGCTGCCACCACAATAGTAATCCCATACATCAAACTGCAAACCTGTCCACTTCAGCTTTGGTTCCTTCAGAACTTTTGTCCCAACTATGACTCCCCTTAATGGATTTGACTACCACAGAGTGTCCTCCTCTCCCTTCACTGGTGGCTATACCCATACAACATCTTGCCTGGCATGCTGTTTCAAACCCTTCAGCCCACCACCATGGTGACATTAGACGTGTCCCTCCATGGGTGGAGTGCTTACTGCAAGGGGCATTCAGTGCAAGGCAGTTGGAGCCCTCATCTTTGTCGCCTCTGCATAAATGCCTTGGAAATGCTGGCAGCATGGAAAGTGTTCCAAGCGTTCGAGGACTTAATTCACCAGTCAGTATTCATAGAATCATAGAATTGCAGAGTTGGAAGAGACCACGAGGGCCATCCAGTCCAACCCCCTGCCATGCAGGAAATCACGATCAAAGCATCCCCGACAGATTGCCATCCAGCCTCTGTTTAAAGACCTCCAAGGAAGGAGACCCCACCACACTCTGAGGGAGTGTGCTCCACTGCCGAACAGCTCTTACTGTCAAAAAGTTCCTCCTAATGTTGAGGTGGAATCTCTGTTCCTGGAGCTTGCATCCATTGCTCTGTGTTCCGATCTCTGGAGCAGCAGAAAACAAGTTTGCTGTGCGACAATACAACCACAGTACACTAAATCAACAAGGAGGAGGGAACATGCTCTGCCACACTCACAGACATAGTATCTCACTTCTGGGACTGGTCCTTACACAGATCAGTCCTCCTGTTAGCAGTCCATGTCTCCAGGTCAGACAGTACCCTAGCAGACACCCTCAGTCGCACGGTAGGTCATCCCCACAAATGGAGTGTCTCCACCGAGACATTCCACACAATCGCCAGGAGGTAAGGATATCCAGCAAGAGCTGTTTGGAAGTGGAATACACTGCCTCAGAGAGTGGTGGAGTCTCCTCCTTTAGAGGTTTTTAAGCAGAGGCTGGATGGCTATCTGTCGGGAATGATCTGATTGTGTATTCCTACATGGCAGGGGGTTGGACTGGATGGTCCTTGTGGTTTCTTCCAACCCTATGATTTTATGATCCCGCCATAGACATGTTCACCTCCTTCCAAAATTGGAAGTGCACTCGATTCTGCATGCGCTGCAGTGAGGGCCAGGGCTCCTTCAGTGGTGCCTTTCTCCACCAATGGTCAGACCCCCTTGTCTCTCTATTTCCTCCTCTCCCACTAGTAACAAGATTTCTGGGAAAAGTACAAGATGAGAACATCAACTGTGTTCTTCTGGCTCCATGATGTCTGAGGCAACCATGGATCTTCTTCGCGGTCTCTGTGAATCAGACAGCTGGGTTACTCCTGCGCCTGCGCAGAGCATCGGAACCTTCTAGAATCGCTAGGCAGAATGTGCTTTGATACATTTTTGGCGGTAACTCCACCCACACCAACAGTCCTTTATAAGGGATCCCCACCCAATTCTCCTCAGTTCCTTTCTTTCCGCCATGTTAGCAGCTTGAAGGAACCTTTGTTCGCTAGTTTTTCTCTCTTTCACTTTCGGTTTGACTCAGCTTGGCTTTTTGACGACGATTTTCTCTCACTCCTTGGCTTTGGCATTCAGACTCTGATTTCTGGCACTGACCTGAACTGTTTTTTGACAACGTTTCATGTTTCTTCTTGGGTTTGGCATTCTACCTCTGATTTTGGTGACGACTTGGACTGTTCTTGACTACTCTCCATCTTCTCACTTGGTGTGGCAACTCTGTGAGTAGAAAAATGTCTGGAAAAGGGGCCTTCAAGATGTGTGTTATCTGTCAGGCTAAACTTCCAAGTGCGGACGGTCATTCCTGCTGCCTGATTTGCCTGGGAGAAACCCACAATGTTGATTCCTGTGAGCATTGCAAGGCCTTCACCCCTCAGGCTCACAAGCACAGGCTATCTCGGCTGAAATCTTTTCTGTATGAGAAAGCCTTGATTCCAACTTCAGCCTCAACCGGCTGCTACACCAACTCCGGCCGTTGCATCGGTGTCCGTACTCTCAAAACGTGGTCGTTCACCGTCTCTCAAGCCTAAAGGCCAGAAGCGTCATCGGTCCCGTAGCCCGTCCCGACGCCGTTCGGTTGCCTCGGACCCTGAAGCTGTGCGTACTTCGCACAAGCACACTCCGTCAGATTCGACTCGGGATCGAGCCCGCTCAATACCATCGACGTCAACTCGAGACCAGGAGCCTTCCACTTCAATGGCTGTCCCTTGAGACTGGGCGCCTTCTTATTCCACGGCCCGGCCAGGCTCCTCTGCAGAGGCTGTGAAGTCTCTGGAGAAGAAAAGGAAAGAAAACCATACCTCTCAGCATGATGATGGCTCTAAATCTAAGAACAAGCCGAAAGAGGGATATAAAAAGCCAAAGTCGGCAGCCACTCCATCTGCAGCATCTCCTGATAAAGCTTCACGGCCTGCCGGCACCGTGGAGTCACAACCCGCCGCTGGAACCGAGGCCACATTTGCCAGACCTTCTCCAATTCTACCTGCGGAGACTGCTGTGCTGAGGCGTGCTCCTACCCCCTCTGATTCGGTAGAGATTGTGGCCGTCGAAGTTCCTTCGGGTACCGACGTGGAGATGACACCTTAGCGGCTGGGCCAATCACCTACCCTCGCCATCTCGAGGGCCCATCTTCTTGAGCGCTCCCCATCTGACATCAAAGTTGAGGTTGCTGAAACCGAGCCCTCACCTCGAACCCGACCTTTTTCATCCGATATCCATGGGGACGTTCCGGCCTATACAGCCTACGTCCTGGCACGGTCTATTTGTCAAGCTGGGATCATGTCGCCTACGAGCTCGCAGATCCTGACATCCCGGGGAGATGACTTCAGGGATGTATATGTCGGCCGGTCTGTGTGTTGCTCACCCCGGCGTTTCCATATGGAAGAGCCTCGGGTCATCCCGAAGAGGGATGCAGAGAGTCAGGTCTCTCCACGACCTGAACAACGACTTCTGCCTCCAACTCCTCCGACTCCACCTCCACGCACCACCTCTCTGCTCCGTGAGGATCGCAGTCCATCCCCAGCGGATTCAACATCTTCTTCCTCGGGATCGTGGAACTACTACACACAGTACCTACCATCACCGAAATCTGAGCTGATTGATGAGGACTCTGCATCACCCACCGACGACATCTGTGCTTTTTTGGAACAGATGGTGCGCATGTCACATGCTCTCGACCTTAAGGTGGTGGAAAAGGAGGCTGAACCGGTAGACCCGATCTTCCACCGTATTCAGTCGAAGGCTTTCCCCACGGCTGCTCTCCCTGTCTTAGCATCCCTGCTCAAGCTCATGCAAGGGTCTTGGGAGAACCCCTCCTCGATCCAGTCTACCTCCATGAAAATTGACTGGCTGTATCGAGTTGGAGGTGAGCACAATGACTGGCTTCAAACCCACCTGAAGCCGAACTCCGTGGTGGTCGAAATGTTTTTTATTTTTTATTTTATTTATTTATACCCCGCTCTTCAGCCACAAGGCTATCAGAGTGGCTTACAAATTGTTTTAAGCAATAGCCATTTACACATCTACATTGCATTAAGCAGTTTCCAATGTGTATTAGCTAATTGCCCCCACAAGCCAGGTACTCATTTTACCGACCTACGAAAGGATGGAAGGCTGAGTGAACCTTGGAGCCTGCTGGAATCGAACGTGCAATGTGGTGGCTTGCAGTACTGGCATTTAACCACTGCACCACCAGGGCTCCCTAAAACAGGAAGCAACATAGGCCTCAATCCACTCCACTGGACCCTGAGGGTCATAAGCTCGACATTATGGGCAAGAAACTCTACTCGGCGGCTGGACTGAGTTTTCGTGTGGCCAACTACTCAGCCTGCATGGGGGCCTACCAGCAGGTGCTGTGGGAGAGGATGACGCACCTGCTCCAAGATCTCCCGGAAGAACAGTGTCGGATGGCCGAGGCGATCCAGGCAGAGGCACAATCACTCGCCGGGCATCAGATGAACTCGGCTCGACATGATGCCAACTGCGTGGCCAAAACAATTGCAGGATCCATCGCCCTGCGCCGACATGCCTGGCTCCGCTCATCCGGCCTCACCCCACAGGCCTCACCCACCATAGAAGATCTGCCCTTTGATGAATCCGGGCTGTTTAATGGATCCACAGATGAAAAGTTGGAATTTACTCAGAAGATGAGGACCACCGCTAAGAAATACGGTATGGCCACCTCATCTTCTCAGTACCGTTCCAGGGGCCGCACCGCCTGGCAAACCTATTCATCAGGCCAGCAGTTCTGTCGGGGGTTCTCTGGCCAATCGTATCGTCGATCCCTATACGTACCTTCTCCCTCTCCAGCCTCTTTGGTGAGGAGCCAAGGTTCAGCCTCCAGATATCGGCCATCCCCGAGGCAACGATGAAAGGATCAAGGCAGGAGGAAGTTCTAACTGTTCACCTCATCTTGTCTCCTTTTTCTCTATACTCCACTTTTCAGAGATCAACTGTTGAATTTCCACGAAGCTTGGTCTTCAATAATATCAGACCGCTGGGTTCTTTGAATCATCCAGACTGGCTATTGGATCGAATTCGACTCCCTACCTCTGAAAGGTCGGGTTCAATCAACACCGCCCTCCCCTCCCCTCCTCAAGGAGGTGCAGACACTGTTGCAAAAGGGGGCTATCGAACCCGTGGACTCCGATCTCCACCACCTCTGCTTCTTCTCGAGGTACTATCTGGTCACGAAGAAGGACGGGGGACTCCGTCCCATTCTCGACCTCCGTGGGGTGAACAGATATATAGAACCAAAGAAGTTCAGAATGGTCACCTTGGCCTCCATCCTTCCACTCCTGCAACAGGTTTGCATCCATAGACCTCAAGGATGCCTATTTCCACATCAGGATCCATCCTTCCCACAGACGCTTTCTGGCATTCCAGATCGGGACCGAGACTTTCCAGTTCAGGGTCCTGCCATTTGGACTTTCGACAGCCCCAAGGGTCTTCACAAAGTGCATGGCGGTGGTCGCAGCCTTTCTACGCCAGTGTGGAGTGGTGGTCTTCCCCTACATCGACGACTGGCTGATTGTGGTGAGCTCTCGACGTCAGCTCGAACTCAATATCGACCTCACCTTAGATGTCTTAGAAGGCCTGGGACTTGTCAACATAGAGAAGTCGCAACTCTAACCGGCTCAGGCTATCCAGTTTATCGGGGCCAGGCTGGACTTGCGTGTGGCCGCAGCTTACCTGCCTCAAGACCGGTTCGACACTCTTCGGTCTTTAGTCCATGCTTGTCGCCGGTCCCGGAGGCTCTGCGCCCATTCCATCCAGGTACTTCTTGGGCACATGGCAGCTACTACCTATGTAACCCGCCTGGCCAGGCTTCGATTCCATCCGCTCCAACACTAGTTTCTACAAGTGTTTGACACCCTACGCGACTCCCTAAAGAAACTGCTCACGATGCCTCAGGCAGTTCATCGGTCGCTAGAGTGGTGGTTGGTACTGGACAACATCCTATCAGGAATGCCGTTCGATCCTCCTCAGCCGGACACCTCTCTGACAACGGACGCTTCGCTGCTGGGGTAGGGAGCACACCTCGAATCTTACGAGATACGGGGGTTTCTGGAATGCTGAAGAACGGACTCTCTATATCAATGTCCTGGAGCTCCTCAGTGTCCAAAAGGCACTTCAAGCCTTCGAGACTTTGATGATAAACAAGACTGTTCTGGTAGTGACAGACAACACCTCGGGGATGTACTACCTGAACAAGCAAGGGGGAACAAGGTCCCCTCAGCTTCTTCAACTCACATTGGACATTTGGGATTAGTGCTGTCCAAGAACATCGCTCTCCAATCCATTCACCTCCCGGGAGAGGAGAATACTCTTGCAGACGGACTTAGCTGTTCAAGTCTCTCCATTCATTAATGGAAGCTGCATGAGTCGGTGACCGCGGACCTATTCCGACGGTGGGGCTCTCCTCAAGTCGACCTGTTTGTGTCCCCAGAAAACACCCACTGTCAACAGTTCTGTTCAAGGCGCTGCGCCCTGGGATCGAGGGGCGATGCGTTCCTGTTCCGATGGTTGGGACCGCTCCTCTACCTCTTTCCTCCGTTTCCACTGCTGACGAGGGTAATCGCGAAGCTACATTGGGACCGAGCGGATGCCATCCTCATCACTCCGTGGTGGCCCTGACAACCTTGGTTTGCACCCCTGCTGCGTCTGGCCAGGCACCGGTTTATCCGACTTCCGTCCCGGCCCGATCTCCTCACCATTCAGCACGGAAAGGTCAGACATCCAGATGTGGAGACTCTTCGTCTGATGGCTTGGAGGCTATGGCCTTGAGACCATCTTCAGTACACCCTTCCCTTCCCCCAGAGGTCCAGGCTGTTATCGACGCTGCGTGGAGGTCTGCTACCCGCAAGTCATACTATTAAAAATGGAAGAAATTTGAGGCCTTCCTATCTGATCGAGGATCGATCATGGAACCGTTCTCCATCCCAACTGTCCTAGACTTCTTGCTCCACTTGTCTTCTACAGGGCTCTCAATTTCGTCGATCCGGTGCTACCTGGGAGCCGTTTCTGTCGAATTCCAGGCTAGAGGTTACCCGTCTCCCTTCACGGATCTGACTGTCAAGAAGTTCTTGAAAGGCTACGTCAACCTGCATCCTGACGTGGAGCCTCGAATTGGTCCTGTCGCACCTGGTTCAACGTCCCTTCGAACCCATGGCATCCACGGACCTAAGACTCCTATCTTGGAAAACAGCCTTTCTGATTGCAATAACTTCAGCGCGTCGAGCTGGTGAGCTCTGTGCCTTGAGCTCTGACCCTCCGTATACTGCCTTCCACAAACATAAGGTGGTGCTCCGTCCCGACATCTCCTTCCTCCCGAAGGTGGTGTCGAGCTTTCATCTCAATCAGTCTATTACTCTCCCTGCTCTGATGCAGGACCTGAAGAACGAATTTGAGCGTACCCTCCACTCCATGGACATCAGGAGGGCGCTTGCCTTTTACATCCAGAGAACTGCTCCCCCTCAGGAAGTCGCCTAGACTGTTTGTATCCTATGCTGATTCAAGACTGGGACAACCTATCTCTCCACAGCGTTTGTCGAAGTGGATGACATCGACCGTTGCTCTCTGCTATGAACTGGCAAAGAAGCCTCTACCACCACAGATTCGAGGACACTCAACGAGGGCTGTCTCCACCTTGACAGCTTTCATCTCTGGAGTGCCTCTAGAGGACATTTGCAGAGCTGCAACGTGGTAATCACCTTTGACTTTCCCATTACAGACTTAACTCTCGTTCTAGGAATGAGGCTGCCTTTGGGAAAGCTGTACTTTTGTCTTCTATCCAATAAGTGATTTTTATTGTATTGCCAAGCTATTCAATGTGATAAGTGTATATACTGTATTATTTTGATTAAGAATGTGCTGTCAAAAATCCAACTGAGGTTAGACTGTGCAACATGGTACTAGTGTCAATGTGTATAGGACATATCCTCCTCCTGGAGTGAAGCTTGCCAGTCTACCCAGCTGTGTGATTCACAGAGACCACGAAGAAGATGGGCAGGTTGCTTACCTGTAACCATAGATCTTCAAGTGGTCTTCTGTGAATTCACACAGACCCGTCCATCCTCCCCTCTATGTCCTAATACATCATATAAACATGCTTAATGTTCCTGATGCTGCTGGTTGCGGCATCATTCAAGGAACTGAGGAGAATTGGGCAGGAAACCCTTATAAGGGACAGTTGGTGTGGGCGGAGTTACCACCAAAAATGTATCAAAGCACATTCTGTCTAGCGATTCTAGAAGGTTCCGATGCTCTGCACAGGAGTAACCCAGCTATGTGAATTCACAGAAGACCACTCGAAGATCTATGGTTACAGGTAAGCAACCTGTCCTTCTCCACCCTCCTCCTCGTGGCTTAGGGATACTTTCTCTGCCTTCCACACTCTCTCACTCTCCTGACTCAACCTGCAGACTCCCTCAGACACCTGAATCCTGGCATGCTACACCTCATGGCATGCGGATCTGGCCCAGTTAGACTGCATACAAGAAATCCTCACTGCTTCATGGAAACCATCCACTTGCTGATCATACACTCACAAATGGCACCATTTCTGTGCCATCACTCAACCTTCTCACTTCCCTTCTACTCCCACAGTACTGGTAATGTCATACAGTTGTGTCCTTCCTTCTCCATCTGCAAGATAGCCGTCTAGCCTCCTTGAAGGTATATCTTGCAGCCATTATTGCTCACCAACCGGATTCTTACCTGGCCACCTCACTGTTTAAAAAGCCTACCATAAAATGTTTTGTTAAGGGTCTATCCAATCTTTACCCACCAGTACATGACCTGGTCCCATCCTGGTCTCTCTTTCTCATTCTGTCACAGCTCATGAACAAACCATTTGAACCCATAGCATTAATTGATTTGCGACTCCTCACCTTCAAAACTGTTTTTATCATTGCCATCAGCTCTGCTAAAAGAACAAGTGAACTCTGTGCTTTATGGGCAGACCACCCATAAATCCCCTTGTCTTTTGATACGTTATGGAGGAAGTTGCCCTGGCTTCCCAGTCTCCTCACAGAGACTCTTAGACTGGGTCCTCGACCTGATTAATACAGCCTACCAGTTCACCAAGAAACCTCAGCCCCTCAATGTTCACTCCCACTCCACCAGAGCAGTTGCCACAATTCAGTTGTGGTTTCGGGGCATCTTTCCCAGATATCTGTAAGGCAGCAACTTGGTCCCAACCTTCTACCTTCATTCGCCACTACTGCTTGGATTGTAGGGCCAGAGCAGATGGGGCTTCAGTCAAGCAGTTCTTTCCTCTATCTTTGGCTGACCTGCACCCTCCTCCATGGGTAAGCTTGCTAGTCTCCCAATTGTGTGAGGCACAGAGACCACGAAGAAGAAGGACAGGCTGCTTCCCTGTAACTGTGGTTCTTCGAGTGGTCATCTGTGACTTCACACAAACCTACCCTTCTCCCCTCTTTCTGGCAGGTCTGCCACACTTTCATGACGGACTCTGGAACTGAGGGGAGTAGCTTTCTGGCACTATTTATAATGGTGCCCTAGGAGGGCGGGATTTGCATCAAAAAGCTACTCATCTCGGAGACAGTCCATATCTGATCTGTGCATGTGTGAGATCCCAATTGTGTGAGGGCGCAGGTGACTACTTGAAGAACCACAGTTACTGGTAAGCAACCTATCCTTCCCCATCTAAGCACAGAATCATAATGTTGGAAAGGACTGCAAGGGCCATCTAATCCAACCCACTCTTAGGCAAGGATAGACTACTACAGCACCTCTGAGAGACAGCCATCCAACCTCTGTTTAAAGACCTCCTAAGGAAAGTCCACCCATCCATTGAGGCAGCCTATTCTAAACTCAGACAATTCTTACAGTTCATAAATGCTTCCTGTGTTTAGGTGAAATCACTTTTCTTGAAATTTGAATCCATTGGTTTGTATCCTAATCTCTGGAGCAGCACAAAGCAAGCTTGCCCCATCTTCTACATGACATCCCTTCAGATATTTAAAGATGACTGTCAGGTCACCTCTCAGTCTTCTCTTCTCTAAACATACCCAGTTCCCTAAGTCATTCCTCATGAGGTTTGGTTTCCAGACCCTTTACCATCTTGATTGTCCTTCTCAGAACACATTTCAGCTTGTCAATATCCTTCTTGTACTCTGATTCTCAGAACTGGTGCAGTCTGAACCAAGTAGAACAGAGGGACATTTCCCTTGATCCAGGCAGTATACTCCTGTTGATGCAACTGAGAATTGCATTTGAGTTTTTGGCTATTGCATCACACTGTTGATTCATGTTTCACCTTGGGGCTGGAATCCTGTTGGGGACATATGCCATTATAGGTGGACTTACATCTACAGGAATTAGAATTGCGCAGTTCTGTAACATCCATATTGAGTAAGGGGCTGCTGTTACAGTACCATGTACGGGAGCTGGCAAAATGACTGAAGCACATCAAGACCAATGCACAAGACTGATGCAGAGAGGGACCCGATGAGTATTGATCCCATTGTGCACCAGGACACTAGCTAGGGTTATGCACCTTCACAATTGACTAACAGGGTTTCTTAGTGCTGCTGCTATATAGCTAAGTCTGTGCAAGTTCATATAATGTTGACTGTGATAAAGGATTCCAGCCATGGCCTACTAAGACTGCTAGATCCTTTCAAGATATATTGCTTGCAAATCAGGTGTCACCCATCTTATAGAATAAAAGAACCATACAGTTGCAAGGGACCACAAGGGCCATGTAGTCCAACCCCTTGCCAGGCAGAAATATACAACTAAAGCACTCCCCAAAGATGGCCTTCCAAACTATGTATAAAGACCACCAAAGGGAGCCCACCACCCTCCGTGGCAGACAATTCCATTGTCTTACAGCTGTTATGATACAAATGTTTAGATGGAATCTCGTTTCTAGTAAGTTGAATCCAGTGGTTCATGTTCTAGTCTCTGGAGCAGCAGAAAACCAGCTTGCTTTTCCCTCTACATGACATTGCATCAGTTTTAAAGATCACTGTCATGTCACCTCTCAATCTTCTCTTCTCCAAGCTAAGCATACCCAATTCCTTAAGTCATTCTTCATAAGGCTTGGTTTCCAGACCTTTGATCATCTTGGTCACCCTTCTCTGTACAGGTTGCAATTTGTCAATATCCTTCTTGAACTGTGGTGCCCAGAACTGGACATAGTATTCCAGGCGAGTTCTGAGCAGAGCAGAATAGATTGGCACTACAGTTGTTCCTCCGTATCCACAGAGTTGGTGTCCATGGATTTAAGTATTCACAGCTTCAAAATATTCTTACAAAAATAATAATCCAAAAAGCAAACCTTGATTTTGCCATCTTATATAAGGGATACCATTTTACTATGCCACTGCATATAATGGGACTTGAGTATGCACGGATTTTGATATCCACGGCGGGTTCTGGAACCAACCCCCAGTGAATATGAAAGGACAACCATACTGCTTCCCTCAATCTGGATACTTTACTCCTCTTGATGCTGTCTAGACTTTAATTGGCTATTCTGGCTGCCCCATCACACCGTTGACTCAAGTTTAGCTTCTGGTATACCAAGGCCCCTAGATTCCTGTACTGCTTTCAAACCAGGTGTCACCCATCCTATATCGGTGTCTTTCATTTTTTTCTGCCAAGATGAAATATCTAACATTTCTCCCTGTTGACATTCATTTTGTTAGTTTTGGCCCAGCTCTTCAAATCTGCCAAGGTCATTTTGAATTCTGATCCTGTGTTCTGTGGTATTAGCTACCTTCCCCCATTAGGTATCATCAGCAAATTTGATAAGGATGCCTTCTGTGCCACCATCTAAATCATTTATAAAGATGTTAAACAACACCGGGTCCAGGACAGAACCCTGAGTTACCCCACTCATTACTTCTCTCTAGGATGAGGATCAGCCATTGGTGACCACACTTTAGGTTTGCTCTGTCAACCAATTACAGATCCACCTAACAGTTCACCAGATTGCCTGCAAGAATATCATGGGGGGACTTGTCAAAAGCCATACTGAAATTAAGATATACTATATCCACAGCAGTCCCCTGATCTACCAAACTTGTAAGTCTCTAAAAAAGAGTTAATAGGTTGGCATGACTTGTTTTTGAAAAACTCATGGTGGCTTAGTAGTCACAGCATTCCTTCTAAGTGCACAGTCTGACAGTTTAATAATCTGTTCTAGAACCTTTCCTGGCATCAGTGTCAAAATGACTGATTAGTAGTTGCTCAAGTCCCCCTTTTTCTCCTTTCTGAAGATAGGGACATTTGCCCTCCTCCAATCTGCTAGGATCTCTCAGGTACTCCAAGAATTCTCAGAGTATTGACAGTGGCTCTGAGATTACACCTGCAAGTTCCTTTAGTACTCTTGGATGCAGCTCATCCAACCCTGGAGGGTTGATTTCTTCTTCTTTTTTCCTTTTTTCTTTTTTTACAGTGGCTAGGTATTCCTTTACTACCTATTTACATATTCTGGGCTGCAGTCCTCTTACTGCATGATTTATTCAATTTTCACCAGTTACATCACTGTTTTCCTTTTGGGAGAAGATGGAATCAAGGACAGTATCAAACAATTCAGCCTTCTCTCTGTCCTCTGTTAGCATTTCACCATTTTCTCTATACAGTGGCCCTACAGTTTCCTTGTTCTTTTTCTTGCTATGGACATAGCCAAAACCCCTCCACTTTTAATTATTTTTAATCTTTGTAATGAGCCTGAGCTCATTCTGAGCTTTAGCTTTTCTAATCTTCCCCCTAGAAGTATTGGCTACTTGTTTGTATTTTCTTGGTGATTTCCTCCTCCTTCCATTTCTTATGTGTCTTTTAAATCTCAGCATATCTGAAAGTTCTTTGTACATCCACCCTGGTTTCTTTAGGTACCTCTCACTTTTCTTCCCCACTGGAATTATTTGCAACTGTGCTTTCAATATCTCACCCTTAAGAAACCCCTGTGCACCATGAACTCTCTTCCCTTTGAGTGTTTCTGACCATGGGATCTCACCCAGTATTTCCCTGAGCTTACTGAAATCAGCTTTCTTGAAGACCAGAGCGTTTGTCTGGCTGTCTTTTGGCTTCCCCTTCCCCTTCTCCTCTGTATAACAAATCCCAAGAGGATATGGTCACTCCCACCAAAGGATCCCACTGTTTGCGGACCCAGCCCTGATGCTCCCCTCTCCTCCCATGATAAGAAATACACAGACACAAGGTATCTTCAGAAAATGTATTAGGTACATGGTGAATAACATGAAAGATTATAGTAAGTAATAATTATGTAGTAAGTAATATATTGGCAATAAAAAACCACAACTTTGGTAACAGCTATAAAAGGTTGGCACATTTACATCATCGTGTGGAAGGTAAGAGCCCCCCAGCCAAGCTCCACTTGCTTGACAACTCTCCCCTCCCCTGTGAAAC
Source organism: Gambelia wislizenii (assembly GCA_030847615.1). Taxonomy (NCBI): domain Eukaryota; kingdom Metazoa; phylum Chordata; class Lepidosauria; order Squamata; family Crotaphytidae; genus Gambelia; species Gambelia wislizenii. Next base: position 9,963,998 of record JAUMIR010000013.1, on the reverse strand, counting down.
AAGGTTATAATGAGGAGAAGGGGTCTCCGTGAACTTGAACTTGACAGAGACACCCCCCCCCGGTTGTTTATCCTGGATTAGGACCCATGCTATCTGCCATAAAAGGCAGTCTCCCAATGGGACCCACCTTCCATCAACTCATTGATAGATGTCACTAACTGGCCTATCCTCCTGGCCCCTCAGGGAGTCTTCATTGGGATGGCCAAGTCCGGCCGGATGTATGCCGCAAAGGCCCTGGAGCGCCACCTGCCCAGATGCTTGATAGTCTCTGTAGGCAGGCCCCCTTGCGCTGTGGTGGTTGCCACCCCTATTTGGAAGGAGTGGCTTCCAAAGTCCTCAGCTGGCAACCCCAGCTGCCTTGATGCAATTTTAAGCACACTGGCAAACTGAAACCTGGTCAGTGGGGTCGCATTGTAGTGCAGGAACAGGGGGCCAGACCCAGCAGGGCACTCCCTAAAAAACCTGTGCATCATGGCCACGGGGCAGGGCGATGAATCAACCAGACTCCTCAGTCGCAGAGTCACCCCTTTTCCACGCTGGTTGCACTTGGAACGCCGAATTCGTATGCACAGGGCATTGTCCCCCAGAGACATGTCTCCAAGCTGCAGCGCCCTGCCAGACACATCACTCTTGGAGGAACTTGCCAACTCGCAGCGTGCCAAAGAAGGCCATTTTATAAGCTATACTGAAGAGCAGTGCCTCATAGCGGGACAGACAGACTCCCTGCATTGTGGCCACCAGCTTGACCAGAATGCCATAGGCTGCCTGCCATCTGCCGCCTGTTGCACCTTCTGCCTCCAACCTTCATCCGGATGAGGAAGGTCACCAAAGCCTGCTGCTTTGCTGAGGAATGAAATACCCGCCATGTGTGGAAGAATGAAATACCCGCCAAGGCACCTCCCACTCCTTTGCTGGCCAGGAGCCCCTGTAACCCTATTTCCTCCAGAAGGCAAAAAACTGATCAGCTGTCCGTCTGCAAGTCGCTTGTATTGATGGCGCCGAGGAGTCTATGACCCCTTGAATCACTGTTCTTTCCCAAGGCTCCAAAGGTCCTCAGGGAAAGGGGCCGATGCTGGGTCTGTGTCCAGGGCCAGCATACGGAACCGGTCTTCCTGGAATTGAGACAATGCATTTGCAATCTCATTATCAACGCCAGGAATGTGATGTCTGGAGAAGTTGATGTTCGAAGTTAAGCACACTAGCACAAATTAGCGGACAAGCCACATGACTTTCTCTGACCTGGAGGACTGTCGGTTGAGAATCTGTACCACAGCTTGATTATCACACCAAAAACAGACTTTTTCTGTCCTTGAACTCCTCCCGCCAGATAACCACCGCCACTAGAATCCGGGAAAACTCAAGGAAGGTTAGATCACACACAATATCAGCATCCCTCCATTCCCTAGGCCAAAGTTGGGAGCACCAATGCCTGTTGTAAAACAGCCCAAATCTGAGGCTGCCTGCAGCATCCAAGTGGACCTGCAGCCCCCCATCCAAAACCTTGCACCCCTGCCACAAAGTGATGCCATTGTTATGCTCCAGGAACTCCAACCACACTCTGAGGTCCTCCTTGACCCCTTTTGCCAAACAGATGTGATGAGAATGGACCCCCACCATGATGTGCACCAACCGTGTGCAAAAGGCCCTGCCGAGCAACACCACCCTGCATGCAAAGTTCAGATGGCCCAACAGGGACTGCACTTCCTTGAGAGTGGCCTTTGCATGCAGCATGAGGCACTGCAGCCACTCCTTGAGGCCCGTCAGTTCGTCGCTGGCAAACAAGAAACCCCTTTGTTAGAATCCAGTTGAATTCCCAAGTATACTAAAACTGTCGCAGGTCCCACTATTTTGTCTGGCGCCAGGGAGACTCTGACTTCCTCCGCCAAGGCCTGGAATGAAGAAAGCAAAGACCCACATTCTGGCCCCCCAGCCGTCCCCATCATTAGAAAGTTGTCCAGGTAGTGTGTGACAAACAGGGATTCCGCCCTGTTTTTTAATGCCCACTCCAGGAATAATAATAATAATAATAATAATAAATTTATTTATATTCTGCCTTTTCCGAAGGGAATCAAGGTGGAGCACAACATAATTATAACAATAAAATATTATAACAATAAAAGCTCAAAGTTAAAAACCAATCCCATATCCCATCTCTCTCCCCAATCATAAAAACAACAAAGAAGAATAAAATAGAAATTAAACAACAAATATATTAAAATTACAAATACAAATTCAATAAAATTGCGGGTAGATTTGTTTTTGTTTTGATCTGGAAAGCTAATCTGGAAAGGCCTGCTGGAAGAGATCCATCTTAACAGACTTTTTAAAGGCTTCTAGGGAGGTAATATGACAGATCTCGTCCGGCAGGTCATTCCATAGCCTGGGAGCAGCAGATGAAAAGGTCCTTTGGGTCACCACAGCCAATCTGGTCTTCTTTGGCTGCAACAGGTTCTTCCCAGAGGACCTAAGTGTGCGGGGTGGATTATATGGAGGAAGGTGCACACGCAAGTAGCCTGGACCCAGGCCATGAATGGCTTTAAAGGTTATAACCAACACCTTGTACCTTGCGGGGAAACTAATTGGCAGCCAATGAAGGGATTTTAAGACAAGTGTTATGTGGTTGGCTTTAGATGTACCCGCGACCAACCTGGCTGCCATGTTTTGTACCAATTGAAGTTTCCAAACTTGGCACGATGGTAGCCCCACGTAGAGCACATTGCAGAAGTCAAGCCACGAAGTTACTAGTGCGTGTACCACTGTTTCTAGGTCACCCTGCACCAGAAAAGGTCGCAGCTGGCATATCAGCCGAAGCTGATAACATGCACTCCTGACCGTCATATCTATCTGGGCTGTCAGCTGGAGAGACAAGTCAAGGAGCACCCCCAAGCTGTGAACACAGTCCTTCAGGGGAAGTGTGACCCCATCCAGGACTGGTGGACATATTTCCATTCCTGGGTTAAAGGTCCCAATAGCAAGTACTTCTGTCTTATCTGGATTCAGCTTGAGTCTGTTTTCCATCATCCAATCCATTACCACCTTAATACAGTCATTCAGAGGAGAGATGACATCCTTAGTCACTGCAGCAGTCCAAGACATAGAGATACATATTTGGATGTCATCAGCATACTGATAACACCCTGCCCCATGTCTCTGGATGATCTCTCCCAGCGGCTTCATGTAAATGTTGAAACGCATAGGAATGTGCTGAACGTCTTGAATGCCACACAGCAATCCATGGATAGCACCATGTCGTAATACCTCATGACCTGGAATCTGAAGCCGAATAGACAGTGGTCATCCGGATGAACCAGAAGCAGCCAGAAGGCAGACTGAATGTGACACATTGCCATGAGGCCTCCCTGCCCACAAGTCTGAATGAGCTGAACCATGTGGTCCAAAGACATGTACTTCACCGAGCACAGCTCCAGCAGTATGGCATCATTGACCAACTCCCCTTTGGGTAAGATAGGTGATGACTGAGCCTATACTCACCCGGACTCTTCTTGGGCACAACCCCCAATGGTGATATCCAGAGGTTGGGCATGGGAGGCTCAATGAAAGGGCCTGCCACCCTCCCTGCCTCCCATTCCTTGTCAATTTTCTTGGCCAGTATGTCAGGCAACTGTAAGGCCGACTTTAAATTACCCAATTCCGTGGCCTCCCGTAGACCCACGAACAGTATCTGGAAACCAAACTTGAACCCTTTCACTAGGTAGGCTGCTGCCTCCTTCTTCGGGTAAGCATCGAGGAAGGGCAACAAGGTGTGTAGTTTGATGAGTATGAATGCCATGTTGCGGTCCCTCACACCCAACCCTACCATCTTATTTGGCACTCCCTTGCCCAGCGTTGGTTCCCATCCCTGCCTCCCTCCTAGTGCCGGTTGAAGCAGGGCGGCCGGTCCTAAAGGACTGTTCGCCAGCTGACTGTCTGGTGCAGTTCACCCTGGGATGCGTGCCAGAACAAGCCTCGCAGGAGTGGTTGAACCAGCACCTGGACCTGGTGCACTTACCTGAGTTGAACTCCCAGCAAACCATGCGCTTCCCCTCCTTCTTCCTGGGAGCCCTGGCCATGTCCACTTTTCCCTGAGTGATCGTCCTGGCAATGACTAGCCAGACTCCACCACTGATGACATCCCACCTGTGGTTGTCATTGCGAGAGGCTGTTTTCGACACTCCTTGTCATATTCAGTGACGGCTCTCTCCCCTGCCAATGCCCTCACCTTGGCGGAAGTGGTTGATGAGATGCCAGCCACATTCTGGGAAAACCATTGCCACCAACCCCATGAAGACCACGTTACCCCATCAGCGAGTTTTTGGAATATATATATATATATATATAGTTTGCAATCCAATAAGTGGGAATGTTTTGCTATTAAAGGGTTAACTGAGAAGCCAGATAGGATGTGTTGATGTCACTTCCTAATGTTTTCCTATTGGGCTTCTAGGGAAAGGGGAGTGTCTTAGTCTTCTTCTTTGTTATGAGTCTTGAGTGATTATTTGGCTAAACAAGTAACTTGGGACAGAAAAGGGTGTTGGTTGTCTATAAGCAGTCTATTTTTACATGTATGCTAAGATTATTATGCTGACACTGCTGCGTGTGTGTGTACTCTGCTAATTGGCTGTACTCCCAGGAGTAAAGTGCAGTGAGGAGAGTTTAAACAGGGAACATTGGAACCCTGCATTTTTAAACACATCCAATACCAGTTGCTGAATGTGTGGTAAACGGGGGTCAGCCTTACCTTTGTCTGTACCCTTCCTGTCGCTCCTGTGCACCCTCGTCTCCTCCCCTGCAGGTCTAACCAAGGAAAAGACATCCATGTAATACCCTTGGAGGATCTTGGACCTGACTTTTCTGTCCAAGTGAATGCCCAGGGGTCCTCCTTGCTTTTGAAAATGGAAAGCTCCTCCCCAGGGGACTTCCCTGTCAGGGAAAATAGATATTGTGATTAGAAGTTTGTCTCTCCCTCCCTGAGTAATCCTTCACCAGAGTATAAGGCGTCAGCTCGTCTATCAGAAGCTCATAAATTTGTCTGTTTTGTTATTTTGTTCTTTGGGGGTTGCAAATAAGGAATCGAAACTTGAAACTGTTTCTTTCTTTCGTTTCTCCCAAAGACTGGGTGTTTAAAGACTATATAACGGGGAGGGGTTATTGAAGCTAGTTTTAGAGCTTCAAGTTTGTGTGTTTTTTCTCCCTTGCTTTGAAAGAACCTATTTGCTCCTGAGTAGCTTTGGAGCACATAGAAAACATGGCTAAATGTTTTCTGTTACTGTTTTTCTTTTATCCAATTGTTATTAATAAAAAGCCTTAAAAGGATTTGGCATGGACTTATTTTTGCACCAAAGGAGTACTTGTTTGCTCACAGGCACACGTTTCTTTGCTGCACGTGTTCCTGTTTGGATGAACAGGGAGTGACTGCACTCTGCACATTCCCCCCATCCCCTTTTGCACAGGTAGTACCTTTTTCACCCTGTCCCTTGTGTGAGCGCAGCCTGATAGCCCAACAGGGCAGTCCCACCTTTTTTGGGCTCCACCAGCCAATATCTGAACTTGCTGGAATCCTCATCGTCAGATGACTCACCTGAGGTCGTGTCAGAACCAGAATCGGAGCCGTGTTGATGCCTGGAGCAGCACTGGTGCTTCCTCCTTAGACACCTTTTCTCCCTGCCCTTGCACCGTCTTGAGTCAGGTTCAGCCAATGTAGAGCGGTTTGACTCCCTGGAGGGACTGTGAGTGCACGACCAGGAACGCTGAGGATTGTCCCCGCCGTTGGCCTCAGGAACTTGCCCGCTGGAGACTTCACTGCCCCTCAATGTCCGTAGCTCACTGACCTTGGTGGAGTCGTGGCACAGAGCAGTGACCCACATGCCTTCAGACCACTCCTTCCCCATCTGATCCAGTTTCTCTATGACATAAGAAACCACCTCTGAGAGGTCTTCAAAACTGGGGTCATCTGCCATGAAAGAGAGCAGCGGTGGTCTGGTCTCCGGTGGCCGTTCAGGCTCACCCATATCCTCCAGAGAAACCAGCTGTATGTGCAAGGTCATGTCTGCCAATGATATGGGTACTCTGTTGGACTGCCCCCCCCCGTCTTGTGCTTGGCCTTAATGGTTGCCTTTTTTGGCAGCATGGCTCTCCTGGTGACCCAGGGGCCTATCCAGTCAGCCCTTTCTGGTGGTTCATTGGCCTGTTGGGTTCTCCCTCAAGGCCTGGTGGGGAGGCACCTGATGCCCGTTGGGTCCCTCTCACCCCTGTGAAGGACCGATGGCTGATGGGTTCCCCAGTGGACTGGTCCCACCCCTGTTTATAGCCCTGCCCAGCCCCCCTGTTCCCAGGCCCCACCAACTCCCCTTGTTTATTTGTTTTTAGTATTATTATTAAATGCTGGCCGCCGACCCGTAGCCTGAGCACCCAGCGCCGCCCGACCACTCCTCACTTGGGCCCCCGCTGCTGCTGCAGCTGCCCAAGGATGTCCACCGCTGTGTCAATTGCTCGCCCACCAACAACTTTGACCACCGTCCACTGCAGGCCACTCCTGCCACTGTTCCTGGTCCCCCCGCCACCGCCGGCTGCCTTCGCCACTACCACCCACTGCTCTACAACTCTTCGGTGGCCCTCCGGCAACACTCTGTCCTCGCAGCCTTCTCTTCAGGCTGCCTCCATCACTGCTTCCACCGCTGCCGCTCCTCCCTCTGCAATGCTGCCTCTTCAGCTAGCAACACACCACTGAGGTCTCTGATGTCGGGGCCGGCCTTATATCTGGCCCCAACACAGAGTAAAGCATCATACAGCTGCACTGGAAATGGGTGGCCGGAAGACCCTCCCCTTGAGCCTGACCAGCCAATCAGAGCGGGGGAGGCCCACTCCGATTGGCCAGCCCTTCATGCCCTTCTCCTGGCCTGCGGGGGAGGCCATGAAAGAGACGACTGAGGTGGCAGCCACCATGCCGGCCACCACATGCCGGCCACCACACGGGGGCCACCAAGACCGAGGGGGCTCCAAATAGGCCGCAAAAGGGCTGCCGGCCAAACCCAGTAGATCCCTTCTGTCATGTTGACCAATTGGTTAGGATCACATCAAAAATAGCTGATCCCCTGTTGCTTCTGCCACCTTTTGTACAATAAAGTTGTCTGCAAGGCTAGTGAGGACTTTGTGGGCCCTTACTCTCTTGGCAGAGTATGATTTCCAACAAATATCAGGGTGGTTGAAGTCACCCATTACTACTATATAAGTCTACAGAAGCTTATGCTACCAACTTTTTTCTCTCCATTAGTCTCAAAAGTGCTACAAGGTCTGTTTGCAAAATGATATGAAAGGCCCTAGGGGGCCATTACCTTTCAATATTGTGTTACATGGACAAATAGTCCGACCTGGTAGAAGGCAGCCTCCTCTGTTGCAGAGCAGAGAAGGTTATTTTTAAAAAGTAATTAGTTATCATTCCAAGGGGAGGGCTCCAATAGTAGTTACCATTAATGTGCCATTTTTAAAAAGTAACTTTTGGTTTTACATGTTCTCAAAAGTAACAAAATCTACTTTTAAAATATAAATCTACTTTTAAAATAAGATTAAATGCTACAAGCAGTCCAAACCAAACTGCCCTCTTATCTACTTTGTCATCACCCCATCACCCACAACAGATCATGAGACAGTACCACAAGGCACACAGCATGAACCAGCTCCTGAACCACAGTGTTCCTCCTCCAGCATTTAGTGAGGCCACACCTCATAACATTAAAAATAACTAAAAGTCGCACTTACACTGAAAAAGGAGTGACATTATTAGTCATTAAGTCACAATCTGTCAGGTGCTGCTACAGCCAACATTCCTGCCATGAGATTTATCATGTGACACGACCATAGAATTATAGAGTTGGAAGGGGCCCCATTGGCCAATTCCCTGTTCAATGCAGGAAATCCAGCTAGAGCATCCTGAGCAAGCAACTTTCCAGCCTCCTTTTGAAGGTGTCTAGAAAAGGAGACCCCCCACCTCCCTTTATTGAGTGATATCATGAATTATAATAACTAGGTATTTTAAGTAGTTACTGTCAAGCTGTGCTGTGTTCTTATACTGTACTGTGACACGTCAGAGTCTTCTCTTGATCCTTCTTTTGCATTTTAGAACTTTGTGTAAGGTACCGTAACTACACTTCTCTTTTAGAACTTGTACAGGGTATGTGATGTGCACAAAGAAGTGTGTATAAGCTTTGAAAGGAATGTTTGCTCACTAGTCATCCAACTGCTGGAAGGGATTTAAAGAGCTGTATCCAAAGAATTCACCAATTTTACTAGCTTTACATAGTCAATAACAGATTCTGTTCAAAAGAAAAGCATCCAGTGTTCAGTTCCAGGAAATGTTAATCTTAAACAGGGAGAATAGATTTTTCTTCATTGGGAACCTTTACCTCTGGAAATTCCAGGTAAATTTCCAAAGAAAACTTTCATGTGTTACAAATTATTGTGCCAATTCTACCTTTTGAAGGATTCCACATGGTGCCTTTAATATCTCACCAGGGAACTAGCAATGAAACGGCTGGATTTTAGTCTCCTCCACCCCCTCAGTTTTTACTAAAACCTTATAGCAGCATAACCCTGTACATTTTAACTGAAAAGTTAAGTCCTGTAGTTTTCAATAAAACTTGCAGCCCTGCAGAACTTGGGAAATTATTTTTTTAAAAAAAACAATTAGTTGCCGTTCAAGGAAAATTAGTTAGTTGACATTCTAGTTAAATTTTTAAAATGTAACTCATCCCTTTCGTGTTATTCAAATGTCACTAAAATTTACTGGCCTACAATGTGAAACACAGCTTGGTAGTGCAGCTACACATACCCTATCACTATAAAGGTAACTAAAACAGTTCATTTATACCACAAAAGAAGTGAAGTTGTCCCTTGCATTTATGGGTAACTACTTACTTCTACACTCTTCAGACAAGTATGTATATTAATTTTCTAAATTGCTGTATACGGATTAGTTCATTGGACTACCTGGACCAAAACTTACCTACTTGGGCAAGCAATGGCAATGAGTGATTGCAAGATAGCAAGGGAATAAATAGAAGTTGTTGGCGGCATACGAATCCTGTACATAATTAGGATAATTGGTGGAGGATTGGTGACAAAAAGTACAGCAGCTCTGCCTCCTCCATAGAATCATAGAGTTGGAAGAGACCTCAAGGGCCATCCAGTCCAACCCCCTGCCATGCAGGAATACACAATCAAATCATTCCCGACAGATGGCCATCCAGCCTCTGTTTAAAGACCTCCAAAGAAGGAGACTTCATCACACTCTGAAGCAGTGCATTCCACTGTCAAACAGCTCTTACTGTCAGGACGTTCTTCCTAATGTTTAGCTGGAATCTCTTTTCCTGTAGTTTGAACCCATTGCTCTCTGGAACAGCAGAAAACAAGCCTGCTCTGTCCTCAGTATGACATCCATTCAAATATTGAAACATGGCTATCATGTCACCTCTTAACTTTCTCTTCTCCAGACTAAACATGCCCAGCTCCCTAAACCGCTTCTCATAGGGCATGGCTTCCAGACCTCCCACCATTCTGGGCACCCTTCTCTGGACACGTTCCAGCCTGCAAAGCAGGGGCACTTTAACAAAGCAGCCTGCAAATAAGGAATTGGTCATCCAAAGAAGGAAGAGAGTCAACATATATAGTACAGATCAACTGTGTGAGAGGCAGGCCCATGTGCCTGGCTGGAGCAGAAGCAGGACCAGCCTTTTTTGCTTCTAGAGTGCAAACTTGGCATGGGATTCTTGACCTTGTTTTTCCAGAGGTTGAAAGTTCAGGGGGGTTTTGGAGGTATTCCTTTTGCTGTCCTTTTGCATTAGCAAACTCACATCATATTTGTGAGAGCTTCCATCATTTGTTTTGCGCTACAGAAAACTGTCCATTTCAACAACCTGAGCAAATATGACAAAAGCAATAAAACATTTTGAAGTCTCTCTCTGGCTTTTCTTCGCAAACGAAGATTCAGGAAGGGCTCATCCCGCATTTTCTGCAAGCATGCTGATGACTAAAAAGGCCAATCCGAGATAGACAAGTCCGGTTGCAGAAAGCACAGCAGAAGGTTTCCTTGGGTGATGTTTCCGGGTTGTGATTCTTTCTGCATTGACGTTTCTCTTCAAGACTTGTTCGGCGTGAGTTCTCAAATAGGGCTGCAGCATTGTGGATAGTGTGTCTCCATGCCTCCCGATGTGAGGCCAGGGCGGACCATTGTTGGTGATCAATTTGGCCGAGCCTGAGATGTTGTTTGAGGGATTCCTTGTATCGCTTTTTTGGAGCGCCCCTTTTACACTGACCTGTGGCGAGTTCACCGTAGAGTAGTATTTTTGGGAGGCGATGGTCCTCCATCCTAGAAACGTGCCCTGCCCATCACAGCTGTGTTCTCAATATCATGGCCTCAATGCTGGTGATCTCTGCTTGCTCAAGGACAGCAACATTCGTCACATGGTCAGTCCAGTGTATATTTAGAATTGTGCGTAAACAGCGTTGGTGGAAGCGTTCGAGGAGTCGTAAGTGATGGCGATAGGTGACCCATGTTTCAGATCCATAAAGGAGAATAGACAGTACAATGGCTCTATACACACTGATTTTTGTGTTTTGCCTCAGGTGTTTATTACTCCAGACTCTTTTGTAAAGTCTTCCAAATGCGCTATGTGCCTTTACTAATCTGTGATAGATCTCTTTGTCAATCTTAGCATCTGAGGAGATGATGCTTCCCAGGTAGGTGAACTGCTGAACGGACTGAAGCACAGAGTTGCCGACGGCAATGTGGGGATGGTGGTGTTCGTCCTGTGGTGCAGGCTGGTAAAGAACTTCCATTTTGTTCAGGTTGACTTCTAGCCCAAACAGCTCTGCAGCTGTTACGAAGCAGGACGTTAGGCGCTGCAGAGCTGCTTCTGTGTGGGCAACAAGGGCAGCATCATCAGCGAAGAGCAGTTCACAGACTAGACAGTTTAGAGTCTTAGTGTGAGCCCTCAGACGGCTTAAGTTAAACAAGTTACTATTAGTACAGTAACGTATATAGATGCCGTCGTCTTCTTCGAGCTCTGCCGTAGCCCTTTGGAGCATCATGCTGGAGAAGATTGTAAATAAAGTTGGAGCAAGAACACAACCTTGCTTCACTCCATTAGTTATTAGAAACAGCTCTGAAAGAGCATCACCATATCTGACTTGACCGCGCTGGCCCTCGTGTAGCAAGATAATCATTTTAAGGAATTTGGGGGGACATCCTAGTCTTTCCAGGATCTGCCACAGATCTTTTCTACTTACAGTGTCGAAGGCTTTGGTGAGGTCGATAAATGTTACATAGAGACCCTTGTTATGCTCTCTACATTTCTCTTGCAGTTGTCTAAGGGCAAATACCATATCTGTAGTACTCCTATTGGCTCTGAAGCCACATTGGCTTTCAGGAAGACGTTCTTCTGCAATGGCAGGAACTAATCTGTTCAGGAGTATCCTTGCAAGGATTTTTCCAGCAATAGAGAGCAGTGTTATGCCTCGATAGTTTGAGCAATCGGATTTTGCTCCTTTTTTCTTGTACAGGGTGATGATGACTGCATCTCGGAGATCTGATGGCAGTTCCCCCTTTTCCCAGCAATTCACAAGGAGTTCGTGGAATTTATCTATCATGGAGTACATGACCTCCGTGTTTCCAAACTTCAGGTGGGATTCCATCAATCCCAGCTGCCTTGCCATTTTTCAGCTGCTGTATGGCCTTAAGGGTCTCTTCCAAAGTGGGAGCTATGTCCAATTCATTTTTCATCGGTTTTTATATCATATGTTGGATAGCTGAGCCTTGGACTACTCAGTTGGCACTAAAGAGACTTTGAAAGTGTTCATCCCATCAATTCAGGATGGAGCCTTTATCAGTAATTAATGTTTGACCATCTGTACTATATAAGGAGCTTTGGACCTGATAAGTAGGTCCAAACAGTGCCTTAAGAGCTTCATAAAAGCCTCTAGAATTCCCCAGATCTGCACAGCATTGTGTCTTTTCTGCTATATTGATCCACCACTTGTTCTGCATGTCTCAGAGTTTTTGTTGAAGTTTACTACATGTGAGGCGGAAAGCTGCTTTTCTTACATGGCAAGTTGGCTGGGCGAGGTATGCCTGGTGAGCAGTTCTCTTCTTTGCCAACAGCTCCTGGATCTCTTGGTTGTTTTCATCAAACCAGTCTTGATTTTTCTTGTGGGAGAACCCGAGGGATTCTTCCACAGACTGCAGGAAACTGTTTTTGATCTGCTGTCAAAGCACTGTGGGAGAACGATCTTTAGGATGGTCTTCAGGTTTTGTTTGCAGGTTTGCCTGGAATTTGTCTCTCATGGTACCTTGTTGAAGATTGTTGACTTGGAGTCTCTTCTTTAAGATGCCACCCCTCTTAGGTTTGAACTTAAGATGAAGATTTAGTTTACATCTGACAAGGCAATGATCTGTCTGGCATTCTGCACTGGGCGTCACTCAAGTATGACGGACATCGTGAATATTTCTCTGCCCGACTAGAACATAGTCAATGAGGTGCCAAAGTTTGGATCGGGGATGCATCCAGGTTGTCTTCAAGCTATCTTTCTGCTGAAAGATAGTGTTTGTAATAGTCAGCTGTTGTTCTGCGCAGAATTCTAGCAGGAGGCGTCCGTTATCATTGCAATTTCCAACACCATGTTTGCCTAAGACACCTTTCCAGGCTTCAGAGTTCTTTCCTACTCTGGCATTGAAGTAACCAAAGATAATAATTTTATCTTCTACAGGGACTTTTTGTATGAGGTGGCGCTGGTCTGTGTAGAATTTGTCTTTCTCTACAGGGTCGGCTTGCATAGTTGGGGCATATATACTAAAGAGAAAAACATGTGGGAGGCATAAGGAAATAATGCGATCAGAGTGTCCTGTTTGCAAGGTTTCGAGTTTGGAGGCAATGGAGTTTTTAATCATAAAGCCTACTCCTGAAAGATGTTTTTCGGTTTTGGGTTTGCCAGACCAGTAAAGTGTGTAGCTGGCGCCGTGTTCTTTCAGGCTGCCTTCCTCATGGAGACGAACTTCACTAAGAGCAGCAATGTCAATATTAAGCCATGATAGTTCATGGGCTATTAGAGCAGAACGACGCTCAGGCCGTCCACTATCTGCAGAGTCTTGCATGGTTCTGATGTTCTGTAGGAAGGTAATGAGTCTAAAAATAAAATTGCAGGATCTAGTCCTTTAAAAACAACAAGAATTATCTCCTTTTTAAAAAGGTAAAATCATTCAGTCACATTTGACTTCACGCTTTATGCAGAGTGCGATTAAGAAGAAGACTTAAGCTCTATTATCATTTGAAAGTGTATTCAGAGATCTGGGATCACCCAGTTAAATTAGACTCATTACAAAACAAAGGAGTCAGTTTAAAATGCAAAACAAAGTTTACTGAAGGTATATCAGTCTCAATCTACATACTAAAACAAACATAAGAAAAGGTCCCTAAACTGACTAGGAATGGGTAGGAAAGACTCACCAGCCTTGGCTGGGTTCCGATGCATCATGGCATGGTTACAGGAAGCTTAGGATGCCTCCATTCTCATGGAGAGTCAGATTCAGAAGAAAAGTCACACAAAAGCAATAAAATTCAAATTAGGTCATGTGTGAATCATCCAGCACTTCTAGTTGGCTAGAAGTGCCCAGTGAAGTAAGAGAAGGGAATTTTGGGAGAACAAAATGCATGCCGGGAAAAAAAAACCTAGACTTATCTAAGATTGTGAATGAGGTACACAAGATTGCTTTTACATTACAATGATTATTTCCCCACATACAACATTCCCCTTCTCAATCATAGGGTGCTTCAGGAACAATCTTCATTTCTTCTCGTAGTCTAAGGAAATTGTCCTTAGGGAGAGGCTTTGTTAAAACATCAGCTATCATTTCTTCTGAGGTGCAGTACTCCAGTTGAACAAGTTGACTCTGGCACATTTCTCTCACCTTGTGGAAAGCAATGTCAATGTTCTTCTTCAGAGCCTTGTCACTCTGAGAAATCTTGATACAGCTTTGATTGTCTTGCATCAAAATGGTTGGCTTGGGTTCCTCTATCCCAAGATCCAGAAGCAAATTCTGCAGCCATTTGATTTCATCACAAGCTGTTTTCGCTGAGACGCGCTCGGCACCTGTGGAACTACCCGCCACTGTACTCTGCTTCCGACTTGTCCAACTTACTGCTCCACCACCGTAGAAGATGATGTTTCCACTGGTAGATTTTCTCTCCACCAAATCACTGCCCCAATCAGCATCTGCATAGGCAATCAGTCGTGGCTTGTCACATGCTGGCAGCATCAGTTTGAAGTCAGCAGTCGCTTTTAAATATCTTGCAATTCGCTTCACTGCAGTAAAATCTCGAAGAGTAGGAGAATTAACCATTCTACATAAGATGCCAACAGCATTTGCAATATCAGGTCTAGTGAAATTCGCTATGTACAGAAGTTTTCCAACTGCAGTTCTGTACTTTTCACTGTCTCTCAAAGGTTCAGATGCCTCATTGCTCTTTAAGAAGCCCACTTCCATTGGAGTTAGAGCATCCTTTGCATCTCTTAAACCAAGACAGTCCAAAAGATCTACAATCTTTTGCTTTTGATTAATAAAGAAGCTTCCATCACGGTCTCTTTCAATTTGTACTCCAAGATAGTGTGAGATATCTCCCAAACTTTTAATATCTATTTCTTTCTGGAGATTCAGGAGTATCTCTTGACTATCTGCTTTGTCTTCACTGCACAGAATCAAATCATCAACATAACTGGCAATGTAAGTCCATCTATTGTTTCTGAATCTTTTGTAAACACATCGGTCAACAGTGCCTGGAGTAAATCCTTCTTTGATAAGGAGCAGATTTAGCTTTTCGTGCCATTTCTTGGCAGCTTGTTTTAATCCATACAAGCTTTTCTCAAGTTTACATACTAGATGCTCCTTTCCAGGTACTACAAATTCCGAAGGCTGTTCCATGTACAGTTCCTCATCTAGATCTCCATAAAGAAACGCTGTCTTCACATCTAGATGTTGTACATGCAGTCTCTTGGAAGCTGCAACAGCCAATAGGGTTCTAATAGCTGTGTGTGTAACAACTGGGGAGAAAGTCTCATGAAAATCTTCTCCAAATTGCTGATTGTAACCTTTAGCTACAAGTCTGGCTTTATATCTTTCAATCTCCCCTTCTGCATTTTGCTTTGTTGTAAAGACCCATCTGCAGCCAATTGCCTTCTTGCCTTTTGGCAATTCTGTCAGAGTCCATGTTTTATTCTTATATAAGGACTCCATTTCCTCCATTGCTGCTTTCACCCATTTCTCAGAATCAGACTTTGGCATTCCTCTGATCTTCTGCCAGTCAGAGGGTTCCAGAAGGCTTTCCCCTGTGGTTAGGTAGGAGAATCTCAAAGGAGGCACTCCCCTGTTACCCCTTGCAGACTGTCTCACCTGGACTTGAGTTCCTGGCTCTGCTCGTGGCGCGCTGTCCGGTCCTCCGTCCTCTGGTAAGTCCTGGGCTGAGGGAGCCCCTTCTGGATGCGAAGCACTTGCAGGAGGGTGAAAGAGCTGCACACGCTGTGGCTGCCGCTGAGAATCAGGGTCAGGGTCTTCTTCCACTGCAAACACATCTGAATAGAAATCTTTGTTTGGATTAGAATTAAGTTGAGGTCTTTCATCAACATAAACAGCACTTGTTATTCTCATTGTGCGTTCATCAGGGTTTAGGATTTTGTAAGCACCTTTGGCATAGCCAATAAAAATTCCCTCTTCACTTCTACAGTCCAGTTTGTCTCTTTTCTGTTTGGGAATGTATGTATAAGCTTTTGATCCAAAAACCCTTAGATGGTTGAGTCTGGGTTTCACACCATGCCACAACTCAAATGGAGTAACATCTCTGGATCTGGTTGGAAGTCTGTTGTATAAGTATGTGGCTGTGAGAATTGCCTCAGACCAATAAGCTTTAGACATGTTAGCCTGCACAAGCATTGCAACTGCCATTTCCTTTAAGGTTCGGTTCATTCTCTCTGATAAACCATTTTGTTGAGGACTATAAATCCCAGAAGTCTGGTGTCTGATGCCATGTTCCTTTAAGAACTCATCAAATTGATGATTGACAAACTCAGTCCCATTATCCATCCTCAGATTCTGAATTTTGTAATTAAATTTAGTAGTGACATAATTAAAGTACTCTTTGAACTTCTCAAAAGCTTGACTTTTCTCCTTTAGGAGATAGGAGTGGGTATATTTGCTGAAATCATCTGTGCAGGTGAGAAAATAGAGGTTTCCACCAACTGATTTCTGTCTAAATGGCCCACAGATGTCAGTGTGTATCAGTTCAAGAGGTTTGGTAGATTGCCTTTCTGTGAGAGGCTTGTGTGAAGGTGCAGTAGCCTTGACTTTAATGCATTCCACACACCTTTCATTCACACAACAGTTCTTGAAATGAAAGTCTCTTGCTAGCTCTTGGTTAGCCAATTTCTTTATGCATTCAACATTTCTATGAGCAAACCTTCTATGCCATAAATGTATGCAGTCTTTGTGTTTACATTGAGTGGCAACATTGGCATTTGAGTCACTGATCTCCATGTGATAAAGGCCATCATCCTTTAGAGTGCCTTTAAAAATCAACTGTTTGCCATGAAAACCATAACATGCATTCTTTTTGAAAATTACTCTGTTGCCTCTAGAGGTGCTCATTTTTACTGAGTATAGGGAGCTCTTCAATTCTGGAGCATAGACTGCGTCTACAATTTTCACTATCTCTGTTCTAGCTCCCAATTTCATAGGAAGATATACAGTTCCAATCCCTTGTACTGAAACAGTATCTCCATTGGCAAGGTAGACAGGGAATCTTACTTCTTCATTAAAATCTTGGAAATATTCCATTTTATTGAAAAATGTATTTGAGGCTCCAGAATCTACGACAAGAGCATTTTTATATTCATTTCCAGAAGCTTGCATTACTTTTTCATAAGCCATTCCAATGTGAAACCTCTGTTTAGCATCAGCTCCTGTGTTACTAGCTCTATGTGCTTTTTCATTCTGTTGCCTCTGGCCAGTCATCTCTTGCTGTGAGAATGACTGCCTGTTTCCCTTTGAAGCTTTAGTGTTTAATTGCACCCCATTTGGCTCAGAAGAGGAGGGGGGCTTAGAGTGGGCTTTAAAATGTTTCTTTTCCTTTCCAGCCAAATTTACTTGCTGGTTAAAGTTAGAGTTTCTGGATTCAACTTTGTCATTATGCATCAAATTCTGCCTATGTTGAAATTCCCTTATTTGAGTATAAGCTTCTGGTAGGGTTAAATCATTCTTTAATTGCAAAGTATTTATGATGGGATTGTAAAACTTTGGTAAGCTTGCTAAGAAAATCCCAACTTGCATAGCCTTTGGAATCTCTTCTCCAGGAGATTGCAATTCTGCTAATGTAGCTCTAAAATCATTAATGTGTTCATCTAGACATCTTGGATTAGATAGTCTCAGGTTCACAAGTTTAATCATCATTGCAATAGAATTTCCCATGGATTTCTGACCACATAGATCTTTCAAAGTGTCCCAAGTATCTTTTGCTGTTCTCTTATCTTTGATCTCAGAAATTAGTGACTGATCAGTTGTTAAAAGTATGAAGGCTAGTACTTTTTGATCAATCCTATCAAAATCAGTCCTTTGTCTTCCCTGAGGAGGCCTGGGATTGTGTAAAACATCAATAAATCCCATTGCCTTCATGTATGTTTCAAAAGAAAATGCCCATCTTCTATAATTCGGCCCACAAAGCTTTTCCATGGCTAAAAAGGCAGGCAGGGTAGCTTCAGCAGCCATGTTGGTTTATTGGTTTATTGCTTTATTGCTTTACTGCCTTTGTGTTCAAGCCGAGAGGGAGACCAAAAGCAGCAGCTCTGAGGTGATCAGATAAAAAATAAAAACAAAACTTTTGCAAAAACAAAAATTAAATTGAGCTTTTAAGTCTTTAAATCTGGGAACCATTAACCCTTTTTTGTAGGAAGGTAATGAATCTAAAAATAAAATTGCAGGATCTAGTCCTTTAAAAACAACAAGAATTATCTCCTTTTTAAAAAGGTAAAATCATTCAGTCACATTTGACTTCACGCTTTATGCAGAGTGCGATTAAGAAGAAGACTTAAGCTCTATTATCATTTGAAAGTGTATTCAGAGATCTGGGATCCCCCAGTTAAATTAGACTCATTACAAAACAAAGGAGTCAGTTTAAAATGCAAAACAAAGTTTACTGAAGGTATATCAGTCTCAATCTACATACTAAAACAAACATAAGAGAAGGTCCCTAAACTGACTAGGAATGGGTAGGAAAGACTCACCAGCCTTGGCTCGGTTCCGATGCATCATGGCATGGTTACAGGAAGCTTAGGATGCCTCCATTCTCATGGAGAGTCAGATTCAGAAGAAAAGTCACACAAAAGCAATAAAATTCAAATTAGGTCATGTGTGAATCATCCAGCACTTCTAGTTGGCTAGAAGTGCCCAGTGAAGTAAGAGAAGGGAATTTTGGGAGAACAAAATGCATGCAGGGGAAAAAAAAAACCTAGACTTATCTAAGATTGTGAATGAGGTACACAAGATTGCTTTTACATTACAATGATTATTTCCCCACATACAACATGTTCCAGCATGCAAGCATCAGTTTATTTACACCTTTGGAGGCCAGTGTGCGCCTTTGTTTCTTTGCCTTGGTTTGACCGCATCAGAAGATTCCTGTTGGCCGCGGCTAGCCAACCAGGTAGTTGGGGACGAGCTTTTGTTAGGCCACCTTTTCTAGGCCCCTCTCCATATGGAGCAAGCAGTGCTCTCCTTAAAAAAGGCTGCTTGGTCGTTCAGGATGCTGCCGAACAAGACTGTCATCTCCCGGGTTAGCCTCGAGCAACCAAAGTCCTGAACCGCCTGCATGCAGAGTTGGGGCTGCGGCTTCCAGTGAATCTTTACACCTACCATTTCGTCCCTCGCCTATCACTACAGGGCTTTTTTGGAACTGGATTTGTCCTTCGAGCCTGTGCAATGGATTTTTCTGATGGAGTGCAGCGTGCACAGAACTGGTCTCACCCTTTAAACCAAAGGTTCGTCTGCTGGCCTTGCAAGCATGGACGGTAGCAGCGAGGTCCTTGGGCCATAGGTTTGATTAGAGTTTCCTTCTCTTAGATGCTTGACCTTACAGGGTTGGACGAGCACCATCTACCTCAGTTTGGGATTAGAGTTTTCCTTCTCCTAGGACGGTTGCCATAAGGCTAGAGAGGCCATCCTGCCCTTTGACGCTCTTTGTCAGACCCTTCGGTTTTGACCTGTCTGGCATGGGAGACCCTACCAGTGGCTATTATGCCACCTCCAGCATAGCTCAAAACATCATTAGGGTACGCAAAACTCTCTCCCACGACAAGGGGGTGTCAATGGAGAGGATTTTGAAGTACTGCCATATCATAAAGCAAGTTATTCTGGAAGGCAAAAGGGCTGGAGAAAATAGTCAAACTGTCATAGAGGGAACAAGGCAAACAGCGCAAGGACCCAACAGTGGGAGGCAAAAAAACTTGCACAGGGAGCAAGTAAAGGGAGCACATGGTCTCAGATGTCTCTACACTAATGCACAGGGCATGGGAAATAAGCAAGATGAACTTGAACTCCTAGCACTACAAAACAAATATGATATAATAGGCATTACTGAAACCTGGTGGGACGAGTCTCATGATTGGAATGTAGGAATAGAGGGGTATAACCTTTATAGGAGAAACAGGCCAAACAGGAAAGGAGGAGGAATAGCATTATATGTCAGGGATATTTACACCAGTGAAGTGATCCACGACATCAATACTGGAAGCCAGGTGGAGAGCATCTGGATAAAAATTAAAGGGGAGGGAAACAATAGGGATGTTATTGTGGGACTCTACTACAGACCCCCAAATCAGACGGAGGAATTGGATGTTGCCTTTCTAGAACAGATGAACATACATTCAGAAAGGAGAGATGTAGTAGTGATGGGTGACTTCAACTATCCTGATATTTGCTGGCAATCTAACTCAGCCAAAACTACAAGGTCTAGCAAATTCCTTACATGCCTGGAAGACAATTTCATGGTCCAAAAGGTGGAAGAGGCAACAAGGGGGTCAGCTATTTTAGATCTGATCCTAACCAACAGAGACGACCTGGTTAATGGGGTGAAAGTGGTGGGATCCTTAGGTGAGAGTGATCATGTTCTCCTGGAGTTTGTTATACAATGGAAAGGAGAAGCCAGGCATAGTCAGACACGCATTCTTGACTTTAGGAGAGCTGATTTCAGTAAACTCAGGGAAATACTGGGGATGATCCCATGGTCAGGAATACTAAAAGAGAAGAGACCTCAAGACGGATGGGACTTTCTCAAAAGGGAGATACTGAAGGCACAATTTCAAACAGTACCATTGAGGAAGAAAAATGGGAGGAGTCTCAAGAAACCAGGATGGATGACTAAAGAACTTTCAATGGAGCTAAGTTTTAAACGGAACATGTATAGGAAATGGAAAAGGGGGGAAATCACCAAAGAAGAATTCAAACAGATAGCGAACACGTGTAGGAGTAAAGTCAGGAAAGCTAAAGCGCAGAATGAGCTCAGGCTTGCTAGGGAGGTTAAGAACAATAAAAAGGGTTTTTTTGGGTATGTCCGCAGCAAAAGGAGGAAGAAGGAAATGATAGGGCCGCTACGTGGAGAAGATGGCAAAATGCTAACAGGGGACAGAGAAAAGGCAGAATTACTCAGAAAAGGAAAAGGAGGACCAACCAGAGGAGAATGGAACAGAGGACACAATAGGGGAAATCCAGCTCAAAATAAGTAAAGAGGTAGTACAGGAATACCTTCTTAATCTAAATGAATTTAAATCTCCAGGACCAGATGAACTACATCCAAGAGTATTAAAAGAGCTGGCAAATATAATCTCAGAGCCATTGGCAATAATATTTGAGAACTCCTGGAGAACAGGAGAAGTCCCAGCAGACTGGAGGAGGGCAAACGTTGTTCCCATCTTCAAAAAGGGGAAAAAAGAGGATCCCAACAATTATCGTCCAGTTAGTCTGACATCAATACCAGGGAAGATTCTAGAGCAGATCATTAAACAGAGAGTCTGTGAACATTTAGAAGGCAATGCCATAATCACAAAAAGTCAACATGGGTTTCAGAGAAACAAGTCATGCCAGACTAATCTGATCTCTTTTTTTGATAAAGTTACCAGCTTGGTAGATGAAGGGAATGCTGTGGACATTGCTTACCTTGATTTCAGTAAGGCCTTTGACAAGGTTCCCCATGACATTCTTGCAAACAAGCTTGTAGAATGTGGGCTAGACAAGTTAACTGTTCAATGGATTTGTAATTGGTTGACCGGCCGAACCCAAAGGGTGCTCAGCAGTGGCTCCTCTTCGTCTTGGAAAGATGTGACCAGTGGGGTGCCACAGGGTTCTGTCCTGGGCCCAGTGCTATTCAACATCTTTATCAATGACTTGGATGAGGGAATTAGGGGCATACTTATCAAATTTGCAGATGACACCAAATTGGGAGGAGTAGCTAATACCCTAGAGGACAGGATCAAAATTCAGAATGACCTGGATAGACTGGAGAGCTGGGCCAAAGCTAACAAAATGAAATTCAATACGGAGAAATGTAAAGTACTGCATTTAGGGCGGAAAAATGAAATGCATAAATATAGGATGGGAGAGACCTGGCTGAATGAGACTACGTGCGAAAGGGATCTAGGAGTCCTAGTAGACCACAAGTTGAACATGAGTCAACAGTGTGATGCGGCAGCTAAAAAGGCCAATGCAATTTTGGGCTGCATCAATAGAAGTATAGTGTCTAGATCAAGGGAAGTAATAGTGCCACTCTATTCTGCCTTGGTCAGACCTCACTTAGAATACTGTGTCCAGTTCTGGGCACCACAATTCAGAAAGGATATTGACAAATTGGAGCGTGTCCAGAGAAGGGCAACTAAAATGGTGAAAGGTCTGGAAACCATGCCTTATGAGGAGAGACTTAGGGAGCTGGGTATGTTTAGCCTGGAAAAAAGACGGTTAAGAGGCGATATGATAGCCCTGTTTAAGTATTTGAAGGGATGTCACGCTGAGGATGGAGCAGGCTTGTTTTCTGCTGCTCCAGAGACTGGAACACAGAGCAATGGGTGCAAGCTCCAGGAACAGAGATACCACCTCAACATGAGGAGGAACTTGTTGACAGTAAGAGCTGTTCGGCAGTGGAGCACACTCCCTCGGAGCGTGGTGGGGTCTCCTTCCTTGGAGGTCTTTAAACAGAGGCTGGATGGCCATCTGTCGGGGATGCTTTGATCAAGATTTCCTGCGTGGCAGGGGGGTTGGACTGGATGGCCCTCGTGGTCTCTTCCAACTCTGAAATTCTATGATTCTATGATTCTAATGTTCAGGTGGAATCTCTTTTCCTGTAGTTTGAACCCATTGCTCTGCGTCCTAGTCTCTGGTGCAGCAGCAAACAAGCTTGTTCCATCCTCAGTATATCCCTTCAAATATTGAAACATGGCTATCATGTCACCTCTCAACCTTCTCTTCTCCAGACTAAACATGTCCAACTTCCTAAGCTGCTCCTCATAGGGCATCATGGCTTCCACACCTCCTACCATCCTGGTCACCCTTCTCTGGACACGTTCCAGCTTCTCAATATCCTTCCTGAATTGTGGTGCCCAGAACTGGACACAGTATTCCAAGTGAGGTCATTAGTAACAGTTGTGAGGAAGGCTAACAAGAGGACTACAGTTGGCCCTCTGTATCCACAGATTTGGCATCCATGAATTCCACCATCCACTGCTTGAAAATATTCCCCCCAAAAAATAAAATCATAGAAGCAAACCTGGATTTTGCCATTTTATATAAGGGAGACCATTTTACTAAGCCATTGTATATATTGGGACTTGAGCATCCATGGATTTTGGTATCCTTGGGTTTCCTGGAACCAAACCCCAGCAGATTCCAAAGACCCACTGTATATGGTTCTATTGTTCTTATTCCATAGCAGGCAGTGTTATAGATATATGTATGCTCAAGTTTAGCATACTGTACCTACTTGTTTCACATGACTGTAATATCTTCCAAGTTGGCATACATGTAAACATTTCTGTCTTTATGAAATAAGAGTGATTCACAATGCCATTTCTGGGTCTTGATAGAATTATCTAAGAAATGGCACTTAACAATTGAATGGACAGGGAAGCTCACTTTGTTTCCTTCTGTGTGACATTATCTATAACTTCTTCCATTGCTTATAATATCTTTCCATTTCTTCCCACAGAGTTCTGCTCATTCACTTTCAGGAAAAGGTTATTCGGTAAGTCATCTTACAGCTAATTTTTCATTTAATATGTTGCTGTTCCATTGTGAAAGTTTACATCACTTTTTATATGTTCACATACACTGAAGGAATACACAGCATGAAAAATTATGCTTTGAAAAAAAACACAGTCCTGTCTCCTGAACCACTTCTCTATTTAAGAATGTTTTAAATAGTTTATTTTCAGAGGCTCTTGGCTTTGCTGTGTTGCCTTTCAGTTGATGCAAACCATATGGGCAGAAATCCAAAGATCTATCTGAATATGACATACCTTTGGCTGTGTAAGTCCAAATCATCCCTTTATTGACCCTTTTTGCCACATACTATGTATATATTTATGTTTCATTTAAGGTAAGGTATGTATATGTTTTTACTGCAATGGTTGTCCATTTAAAACTTCTCCAGTTCTTAAAAAAAGAAATGAAAGAAAGAATCAGTGAAACATGGCAACACTTACTTTAATTGTTTTTAGTCTGAGAGTGCTTTATGGAGGCATTTTTGAAAGTAAAAGAAGTTCTAAAATACAGCCTGGACTGCCATTTCTGAAACAGACCTGCTTCAAAAATATCAGTCTGTGGTTTAGAGCAGTTGGTCTTGGACCCAACACACTTCTACCTTCTCATCCAGCATGGTCTGATCTTGAGTTGTTTCAACAAATACTTGTTTCTTAACCAGAATTCTTCCCAGTTGGGATGAAACAGATTCTGATTAGATTACATCAGGAAGGGGATGCTCCCATTCTTCTTCTGAGTGCCCTGCTAGACAAGGAGGGGAATACTTGAGCCTAAAGCTTGCTACCACTATTCTGTAGCATTAAAAAGACACATGTGTTGCATTTTGTGAGCCAATGCCAGTCACTGCTGCTCTCTGAAGAACTTCCAAGAAAGAAAGAAAGAGAGAAAACAGTAGCCAATGGGTACAAATATGCTGCCAGTCCTGAAAAGATGAGTGGTCCCCCACATCAGGTGGTTTTAAAAGTTGTACTGTAATTCACTTTGAGAAGAGAGAGAAGCGAGGTGGGTAATTAGCAGCCCAGAGGTCAAGATGTGGAGGAATGAATCTGTAGCTGATTCTGTAGCTTGGAGAAAACCAAGAGAATTCCAACTTTCCCGAAAAGGAGGCAGAGTGTTCTGGCTGGCTGAGGTGTCTTTCACAAAGAGTGAGTGACGGATGTTGCTCCCAGCATCTAAAGAGTGTTTGGTGCCTGTCTCATATTTGAGCAGCTCAGAGCAACTGAGCTGCAAATGTGCCGGGCCTCTCCCCAAACACTCTCATACCGCTGATATCTCAGAGGGAGGCATGGCAGGAAGCACAGTTGTAAACCATCCTAAAATCAATTTTGATAAAGGCCAATATAAAAATATGTCGACTAAATATCCGGGTTTTCCAGTTTTGCCTCGCCAAACGTCTAAAGTACACATTAAAATTATGTTCATAAAGGGCTGTCATAATAATAATAATGATGTTCATAAAGAACTGCTTGTCGACTTTTCAGTCACCAGAATACAATTTTGGGATAGGAACTGTGGTTGTTTATTTTTGCTAAAAGAACAATCAGTCTCTAGTTGGTTTAGTTTTGGATAGATTTCCTCCCTTTTAATAAACAGCTGTGCAAGGACATGATAGTATTCTCTGATTTTACTAGTAAATAAGTGACAAGACTAAATTATCTTCCATTTGTATTGTTTCACTGTGTTGTAGGCCATCTGTTTAGTGGAGGTAAGGAAAGGAGGATGGAGGCTGAAATCGTAATTGCATGATACAGTTAGTACTGCAAGCTGGTTTGGATTTTCATGATTCTCTGCTAAGTTGTTTCTTAAAAAGAGAATGAAAACCAAGAAGTACTGAGCATAGAAATCCAAAGCTGGATGCCACATAACATCAGACAAGCATTCTTTGATTGCTTTCACAGAAACTAGTTCTTTGCTAGTCTGTAAAAAGGAGATAAATTGTACTTAAATGTTTTTAGCATTTCTAATTGACAGTAGTTGCTTTCTTGCATTCTTCCAAGCAGTATATTTGAAGAAGATTTTGGTTTTATGATTTGAAGCACATATTGCAGATGACCACATTTTAGAAAGTTGTGTATAATATTCTGGTACAATGATTAGCAATAATTTAATTGCTTACAGCATCATCCATCAAGTGTGCTTTGGACATTTTTAGAGACTTTTTGACGTTTTTTTTTAAGCAGAATTGGTTTGTGTCTGATAGACATTTTGAAATAATACTGTGTATTGTTTATCAGATAAACATTTGGCCTTATCTCTTGTGTGGCCCAATTCCACCCCCCACCAACACACACACACTTTTATTTCCACAACCCCCCAATGCCAGGAAAGCATTTGTACTTGGTTTCTATATATACTTTAAGGGCTGACATTATTTAAAACGTAAACTCTCTGCTTCAAGCAATCTCTCTCTGGCTTTACTTCGCAAACGAAGATTCAGGAAGGACACATCCCGCGCTTTCTACAAGTGCGCTGATGACTAAAAAGGCCAATCCGAGATAAACAAGTCCGGTTGCAAAAAGCATAGCAGAAGGTCCCCTTGGGTGATGTTTTTGGGTTGTGATTCTTCCTGTGTTGTCGTTTCTCTTCAAGACTTGTTCGGCGTGAGTTCTCAAATAAGGCTGCAGCATTGTGGATAGTGCGTCTCCATGCCTCCCGATGTGAGGCCAGGGCGGACCATTGTTGGTGATCAATTTGGCCGAGCCTGAAATGTTGTTTCAGGGAGTCCTTGTATCGCTTTTTTGGAGCACCCCTCTTACGCTGACCCGTGGCGAGTTCACTGTAGAGTACTATTTTTGGGAGGCGATGGTCCTCCATCCTAGAAATGTGCTCTGCCCAGCGCAGCTGTGTTCTCAATATCATGACCTCAATGCTGGTGATCCCTGCTTGCTCAAGGACAGCAACATTCGTCACATAGTCAGTCCAGTGTATATTTAGGATTGTGCATATACAGCGCTGATGAAAGCGTTCAAGGAGTCGTAAGTGTTGGCGATAGGTGACCCATGTTTCAGATCCATAAAGGAGGATAGACAGTACAATGGCTCTATACACACTGATTTTTGTGCTTTGCCTCAGGTGTTTATTGCTCCAGACTCTTTTGTGAAGTCTTCCAAATGCACTATATGCCTTTGCTAATCTGTGATTGATCTCTTTGTCAATCTTGGCATATGAGGAGATGATGCTTCCCAGGTAGGTGAACTGCTGAACGGACTTGAGCACAGATTTGCCAACGGCAATGTGGGGATGGTGGTGTTCGTCCTGTGGTGCAGGCTGGTAAAGAACTTCTGTTTTCTTCAGGTTGACTTCCAGCCCAAACAGCTCTGCAGCTGCTGCAAAGCAGAATGTTAGGCGCTGCAGAGCTGCTTCTGTGTGGGCAACAAGGGCAGCATCATCGGCTAAGAACAGCTCACGGACTAGACAGTTTAGAGTCTTAGTGTGAGCCCTCAGGTGGCTTAAGTTAAACAAGCTACCATCAGTACGGTAACGTATATAGATGCCGTTGTCTTCTTCAAGCTCTGCCATAGCCCTTTGGAGCATCATGCTAAAGAAGATTGTAAATAAATTTGGAGCAAGAACACAACCTTGCTTCACTCCATTAGTTATTAGAAAGGGCTCTGAAAGAGCATCACCATATCTGACTTGACCATGCTGGCCCTCGTGTAGCAAGATAATCATTTTAAGGAATTTGGGGGGACATCCTAGTCTTTCCAGGATCTGCCACAGACCTTTTCTACTTACAGTGTCGAAGGCTATGGTGAGGTCGACAAATGTTACATAGAGACCCTTGTTCTGCTCCCTACATTTTTCTTGCAGTTGTCTAAGGGCAAATACCATATCTGTAGTACTCCTATTGGCTCTGAAGCCACATAGGCTTTCAGGGAGAAGTTCTTCTGCAATGGCAGGAACTAATCTGTTCAGGAGTATCCTTGCAAGGATTTTTCCAGCAATAGGGAGCAGTCGGTAATTTTCCAGCAATAGGGAGCACTCGATAATTTTAGCAGTCGGATTTTGCTGCTTTTTTCTTGTACAGGGTGATGATGACTGCATCTCGGAGGTCTGATGGCAGTTCCCCTTTTTCCCAGCAATTCACAAGGAATTCATGGAATTTTTCGTGGAGTGCATGACCTCCGTGTTTCCAAACTTCAGGTGGGATTCCATCAATCCCAGCTGCCTTGCCATTTTTCATCTGCTGTATGGCCTTAAGGGTCTCTTCCAAAGTGGGAGCTATGTCCAATTCATTTTTCATCAGTTTTTGTATCATATGTTGGATAGCTGAGCCTTGGACTACTCGGTTGGCGCTAAAGAGAATTTGAAAATGTTCAGCCCATCGATTCAGGATGGAGGCTTTATCAGTAATTAATATTTGACCATCTGTACTGTATAAGGAGCTTTGGACTTGATATGTAGGTCCAAACACTGCTTTAAGAGCTTCATAAAATCCTCTATGATCACCCAGATCTGCAAAGCGTTGTGTCTTTTCTGCTATATTGATCCACCACTTGTTCTGCATGTCTCGGAGTTTTTGTTGTAGTTTACTACATGTGGGCGGAAAGCTGCTTTTCTTACATGGCAGGTTGGCTGGGCAAGGTATGCCTGGTGAGCAGTTCTCTTCTTTGCCAATAGCTCCTGTATCTCTTGGTTGTTTTCATCAAACCAGTCTTGATTTTTCTTGTGGGAGAACCTGAGGGATTCTTCTGCAGACTGGAGGATACTGTTTTTGATATGTTGCCAAAGCACTGTAGGAGAAGGATCTGTAGAATGGTCTTCAAGTTTCGTTTGTAGATTTGCCTGGAAGTTGTCTCTCATGGTAGCTTGTTGAAGATTGTTGACTTGGAGTCTCTTCTTTAAGATGCCACCCCTCTTAGGTTTTAACTTAAGATGAAGATTTAGTTTACATCTGACGAGGCAATGATCTGTTTGGCATTCTGCACTGGGCATCACTCGGGTATGACGGACATCACGAATGTCTCTCTGACGGACTAGAACATAGTCAATGAGGTGCCAATGTTTGGGTCAGGGATGCATCCAGGTTGTCTTCAAGCTATTTTTCTGCTGAAAGATTGTGTTTGTAATAGTCAGCTGTTGTTCTGCACAGAACTCTAGCAGGAGGTGTCCGTTATCATTGCAATTTCCAATACCATGCTTGCCTAAGACACCTTTCCAGGCTTCGGAGTTCTTTCCTACTCTGGCATTGAAGTCACCAAGGATAATAATTTTATCTTCTACAGGGACTTTTTGTATGAGTTGGCGTAGGTCTGTGTAGAATTTATCTTTCTCTACAGGGTCGGCTTGCATAGTTGGGGCATATATACTAAAGAGAACAACATGTGGGAAGCGTAAGGAAATAATGCGATCAGGGTGTCCTGTTGGCAAGGTTTCGAGTTTGGAGGCAATGGAGTTTTTAATCATAAAGCCTACTCCTGAAAGATGTTTTTCGGTTTTGGGTTTGCCAGACCAGTAAAGTGTGTAGCCGGCGCCATGTTCTTTAAGGCTGCCTTCCTCATGGAAGTGAACTTCACTAATAGCAGCGATGTCAATATTAAGCCGTGATAGTTCATGGGTTATTAGGGCAGAACGACGCTCAGGCCATCCACTATCTGCAGAGTCTTGCATGGTTCTGATGTTCCAGCATGCAAGTGTCAGTTTATTTACACCTTTGGAGGCCGGTGTGTGCCTTTGTTTCTTTGCCTTGGTTTGACTGCATCGGAAGATTCCTGTTGGCCACGGCTAGCCAGCCAGGTAGTTGGGGATGAGTTTTCGTTAGGCCACCTTTTCTAGGCCCCTCTCCATATGGAGCAAGCAGTGCTCCCCTTAAAAACGGCTGCTTGTTCGTTCAGGATGCTACCGAACAAGACTGTCATCTCCCAGGTCAGCCTCGAGTGACCAATGTCCTGAACTGCCTGCATGCAGGGTTGGGGCTGCGGCTTCCAGTGCATCTTTACACCTGCCGTTTCGTCCCTCGCCTATCGCTACAGGGCTTTTTTGGAACTGGATTTGTCCTTCGAGCCTGTGCAACGGATTTTTCTGGTGGAGCGCAGCATGCACAGAACTGGCCTCACCCTTTAAACCAAAGGTTCGTCTGCTGGCCTTGCAAGCATGGATGGTAGCAGCGAGGTCCTTGGGCCGTAGATTTGATTAGAGTTTCCTTCTCTTAGATGGTTGACCTTACAGGGTTGGGCGAGCACCATCTGCCCAGGTTTGGGATTAGAGTTTTCCTTCTCCTAGGATGGTTGCCATAAGGCTAGAGAGACCATCCTGCCCTTTGACGCTCTTTGTCAGACCCTTCGGTTTTGACCTGTCTGGCATGGGAGACCCTACCAGTGGCTATTGTGCCACCGCCAGCATAGCTCAAAACATCATTAGGGTACGCAAGCCTCTCTCCCACCACAAGGGGGCGTCAATGGAGAGGTTCAGGCAATAAAGTGTGTGTAAAAAGAGGCCCTAGCTTAGAAAAGTTATATATTGGACTTAATCATTCAGAATCTTCTAATCGTCATGGTCACCAACCATGCTGGCTGGGGAACTGGAAGCTCGAGTCTAAAATGTAACTTTCCAAGCTCTGGAAGAGACATAGACTTATAGAATCACAGAATCTTAAGAGTTGGATACACCATAAGGTCATGTAGTCATTGGGTTGCCCCTGCCACACAGGAATACACAAACAAAACCCTCCCCCAAAATGTTCTTCCAACCTCTGTTTAAAGACCTCCAACAAAAAAATGTTATGTGGTCTCTAAAACGTACACTGGACATCAGTCTGGCTGCTGCATTTTGCACGAGCTGCAGCTTCTGAACACTTTGCAAGGGTAGCCACACATAGAGCACATTACAGTAATCAAAGGCATGAACAGATTTTATTTGCATCAAGTCTGGATAAACATTCTCTGTTCTCACACATACCACCAAGACAGGGATATGGCCTTCAGGCCTGAGACACTGAAGGAATTCTGATGTATAGAATGTGCTGTTTCTCCATTAAACAGACTTCTGCCTCTTTATTATTCAGGCAAAACATTGCCTGAAAATCAACCCAAATAAACCAAAATGGGGGGGGTGAGGACTTTTTTGGGCAGGGGGGCTTCAAGGGCTGCACTTAGGGGTCCCATCCGCCACACCTAGGGGTCCCATCGGCCACACCTTCTCCACCCCTGTCCCATTGTTTTATGCTGTTTTGGAGCTTTGTTTATTTACTGTAAGAGTCATCATTCCTGTTAAGTGCCAAGGCAGTGTTTTAACATAGCTCTCTAACTGCCATAGTTTTGACAGAGAACTATGGCAATTCTTTTGCCATCGTTTTAAAAGAAGTATATGCAAAAGTCATAGTGGAAATCTAGAGGATTTTCATAGTGGAATATAAATTGATACATGTAACCTTTCAAAGTACGGTATGTACATGATATGTCTTGCCTGTACGTCACATGACGCTAGGTGAAAAGTGCTATAATAATGTTTATGCAGTTCTTAATACAGTTGTCCCTTTACATTCGCGGCTTTGACTTTCACGGTTTTATGTATTCGCGGAAATTCCTTCCCCCCCCCTCTGCTCTCCCCAACGCAGCCTCTGAGCATTTAAGGAGGAAAACTTCCTGCACACATACACACACAGGGAAGATCCCAGCAAGCAAGCAACCCCCACACCAGCCTCTGAGGGTCTGAGGCGAAAGAAAATCATTTAAAACTCTGCTTCTTTAAAACTCACATTTCGAACTTTTCCTACACACATTCACACACAGGGAAGGTACGGGTGGATCTCCCAGCAACCTGCCTCTGAGCATTTAAGGAGGAAAGCTTAATTTGTGTGCTCACAGTATGGGACTGTGCTTTTCTTTCGGGCAGCAGGAAGCTTTCCTCCTTAAATGCACAGAGGCATTTAAGGAGGCTTGCTGGGAGATGCCACCCGTACCTTCCCTGTGTGTGAATGTGTGTAGGAAAGGTTTGAAACGTGAGCTTTAAAGAAGCTGAGTTATAAATTCTGTTTGTTGAGACACAGAGAGGGCGTGGCAAGCATGCAGCTGTGCTTTTCTTTGGGCCATGAGGAGACATGGGGCGAAATATGAGTTTTAAAGAAGCAATTCAGTTTGTTGAGACACAGAGATGGGGTGGCAAGCATGAGCTATGCTTTTCTTTGGGCCATGAGGAGACATGGGGCGAAATGTGAGTTTTAAAGAAGCAATTCAGTTTGTTAAAACACGGAGAAGGGAGTGGCAAGGGGGGGACTTTGCTTGCGTGCTCACAGCATGGGGCTGTGCTTTTCTTTCCTCCTCAAATGCTCAGAGGCTGGGTCAGTTTCTCTGTGTGTGTGTGTGTGTGTGTGTGTGTGTTCAGGAAGGGTGCTTTTATTCATGGTTTTTTCACTTTCGCAGGGGTCTTGTTCCCGTAACCCCCGTGAATGTGAAGGGACGACTGTACATTAATTCTGAGCTGACATACACTTTATTAATGTGCCTTTCAGCTCAGCTTTGGTACTCTTTCCCATCTGACCTGCAATTTTTATGCTTGTTCAGTGTCCAGCAAGTGGCTATAAGTGAGCTAGTCAAAGTATAGCCCCAAAAAGTCTAAGATAAATTTGTGGATATTTTTTACTTTGCTTTGTATTCCACCAGCATTGCTAACATTAGAATCTTTCCTGGTATTGCTGTCAGGCTGACTGGGCATTAATTATTTGGTCCTCTTCCCCCCCCCCCCTTTTAAAGATGGGGACATCATTTGCCCTCCTCCAGTCTGCTGGGACCTCTCCTGTTCTCCAGGAATTGCCAAAGAATATTGACAGTGGTGCTGAGATTACTTCTGCCACTTCTTGCATGTAGTTCATCTGGCCCTGGAGACCTGAATTCATTTAGAATAGTCAGGTATTCCTGTACTACCTCTTTACCAATTGGGCATCAAAGAATTTTTAGACAATGAAGTTTCCATTAAAAGCAGTTGGGTTGTTTGCAGGAGTATACAGGAATTTAATAATGTTCAATTTGGAATATGGTAATCTCAGGAATGTTTGTGGAATCTGTTGGCAAAGTGGTGCTCTAAACCTTAGGAACAGAAATTTTTTTGCAAGCCTTGTGGAAACAGAATAGGACATCAGTTGTGCTGCAGTGGAGTTGTAGTTCCACTGTATAGGGAGATAAGTATGTGAACATAAGAAAGCTTTTATCTCTTAAGTAGTTTAGCAGCCAGTTTGTTCCTTCCTTCTTGTAGACAAATGGAATGCCCAGTACATTCATAGCTGTTAAGAGATTATTCCCTGTGAGTTTATGTAAGCATATAAGTGAGAAAACATTGTTAACAGGCTGTCTGTCATTTGTCTTGTGTATGAAGTAGAGATTAGAGTATACAACCTTTCCTGCAACAAAAACCCGCAAGTCTTCTAAGCATCAAATAACACCAGCCTTAGAAAGGTAGCTCCATTGTTACACACACAAAAGGGCTAAACTTTAGGGTTCAACACATCAATTGATTAATTATGTGACCAATTACTTAATTACATATTAAACATGCAGACCTTGAAGTGGATTCTAATTGAAGTTTCCATGCTTAGAGAACAGCTGTACACAAACTTTTAATATCACAAATATAGTCCTGGGGGTTGTCTACATGATGAAAATAGTCCTCACAGAATGCGACTAGAATACCTTTTGTCCTGACACACTGCAAATGAGATTTGTGGCATTCGAAAGGTGGGGGGCCCAAAACTCCCATCTACTGTGGCGGGGGGGAAGCCATCACAGATTTCCCTGAGTTTTTTTTTAATAATGCACAGGCTTGTGCATTAGCACACATCTAGGCATCCAATTCAGGACGCTGCACATTCTCGATGAGGGCAGAAGTGGATGGTGGATTGGTCGGACGTGAGAGTGGGAGGGCGGGGTTGCAAGGAAGTGGCCGGAAGCGCCATTTTCTTATTCACTGTTATTGGGTGTGCTCTTTTTTGCTGCACTGAGGTGACCAATGAGCTTTTTATAAGCAGAAAGTTGCACTTGATTTACAAGTTAAAAAAAATACTGTACAGCGGTGACAACATGTGTGGAGAATAATAATGCATTGTACACTCAGCCACCATCTTGATTCACAGGCATGGCTGTGTGTGCACTTCAAACGAAGATAGCTTTTCATACAATAGATTTTGCCAGAAGACCATGGAGACAAATGAGCACTACTGCAAATTTGTGGTAATGTGCACCGATCTGCATTGTATCTTCTCGTCTAGACAACCCCTGGTCTGCCATGTTGTCTCTGCATATCTAGTGAAACAAAGGAGTGCAGAAAAGATGAGGTAATAAACACATAAACAAATTTATCATCTGGAGAATCACAAGGTGGACAAATGTCTTTGAGTGGACCCAATTAGGACTTGAATGAAAGCAATGGCCATCCTCAGTACTTTGTCCATTGTATCTCCGGTCCTGGTGAGAGCCAGTGTGGTGTAGCAGTTTGCACATTGAACTACAACTCCAGAGATGAGGGTGTGAATACCTATTCAGCCATGGAAACCCACCAGGTAACCTTGGGCAAGTTATAATCTCTCAGCCTCCTAAGAGGAAGAAAATGGCAACCCTCTTTGGAATAAATGTTAGCAAAAGAACCCTAGAGTAGGATTGCCATAAGCTAGAGTAAACCTGAAAGCACATGACAACAATAACCACCTCCCATCCAGAAGTACAGGTCTTCAGAGAACAGAGAACATGGGGATGGTTCTGTTGAGTCTTGCTCTGGGTACATGCAAAGCTTACTCTTTGGGACAGCTCCCAGAACCCCCCAGGCATCATGGCTACTGGGATCTAGAGCAATAAAACTACCAAGTTAAGGTTGGACCAAATGACTGCCAGGCCTTTTGGAACTCATAAAATGTCAGAAGTGGGTAGGAATGGAAAGGTTTTCAAGGTAAGAGCAAAACTATACAGTCACTAAGTATTTCCTAGCACTATTTCTGCATTTTCTGCCATTGATACTATAGTTCTGTCCCACTCATTTAGTCACTGCCAGCTCCCTTGTAAACCAGGCTTGGCTCCATGCCACAGGATACTCCTGGTCATTTTGGGGGGGGGGGCAGAGGTGCCATGGATCAACTGTCAAGGTGACAGGAAATTTCCCAAGAACCATGTTGCATCAGGCTTGTGGAGTAGAGCATCTTAACACCCCCCTCCAAGTCTGTGTCCTATTGAGTCTAAACCCAACCAGGTAGTGATCTGTCCATGGCAATGTGACTGCCAAGAGTTCCTTCATACCCAGATCACCATCATGCCAAGTGGCACAGAAAACTAGGTCTAGAATGTGCCCAGCAGCATAAGTGGCCCATGGTTGTCATGGAAATGAGGTCCTGAGCCTGTCCATACAGCTGTTTGGCATGGATGATGAAGTTACTCAGCACAATATGCACAGAAGACTCCAGCATCCCCCTCCCTTCCAAAGAGCAGCTCAGACAGTTCTGGAAGGGAAACTGAGCATCAGATGGGCAGTATCGGTACACTAACAGAATCCCTATTTTGTCCCAGAAACCTATCCTCAGCTATACATGCTCAAACCCAGAAGACTGCAGAGCAGTGTACCCATTGAGGGGGATAGAATCTCAATAGACTGCTGCAGCTCTGCCTCTGCCCCTCAGGTCTCACCTGCTGCTTCACAGCGAAACAAGGTGAGCACAGGGTGGGTAGAGATCAAGCCCTTATGTATCCAGTTTCACCCAACCAGGTCTCTGTGATCAGACCAGATTGATGTCCTGAATCAAGTCTTGGGTAGTTATTTCTTCTACACAATGAACTGATACTCAGCACTTTCAACCTATTTAGGGGAGGGCTGTCTCTAAGGGTGTCCGGGCTATTTGGAATGGGAAACACTTTGAAGGCAACCAACACCCTGAGCCTCTCCCTTCTCCTATGGAAATTGTTGGGGTGTATGAGTATAAAATTAAAAATTTATTAAAGATTCCAGGGAGTTTAGGAATATCTTCTTAAGAAAACCTTTCAATGTAAGCAGAGTTAGCATGGAAAACTTCGACCCAGCTCAATTTGCATCTGTATGTGGTCTAATCACCCAGTCATTAAGTAGACAAATTAAGGACAATAAAGACATTAGCTTAAAATGCATATCAAAAGTTTACTGAAGGTATAGCAGTGGGAAGCTACATATTCAAAACAAATCTAAGGTCCTTAACTAACTAAGAGGATTAGGTTCAGGGTAGAAAACTCATCCAGTTTTGCGAAGTTCAGGTTAGGATAATCAAATCAAAAGTCTCTGAGTATTATAGCAGTAATATCCATATTTCCTCAGATAAAGAGGTGGTTGCAAGTAAGCAAGAGCTTGCCTCTTTTCTTCGTGATTTTGGAAGTTAGATGCATGGACAACATGGAGGAGAGGGGGGAAAGGAGAAAAGCAGCATCATGGAGAAGCTGCAGATCCCAAGAAGAGACCAAGACAAAGCATAATAAAACATTTAAATTAGGAGGCCATGTGATGAATGACTCAATGATCACCCCATAGCTCCAAATGGCTAAAACAGCCTGGAAAGAGAAGGGGGATGGAAACTTGGGCATGCAAGGAATTTCCTAAGCTTACTAAACATGGGGTGCAAGAAGAGTGCTACATTTCCCACAGAAATGCAACTGCTTCGCCACTCCATATCTCCCTGTGTCCGTTATAGTTCCAGTGGCTGCTTGCTTATTCATCTCATCCCAAACACTCTTTGGGAAATTCATAGACACCTTCATAGACTTTGCATAGAAATCATAAAGGCTAGGAGTATGGGGAAATAGAGTAAAATAAAGTAGACACTCAGGAGGCCACCATATTTAAGGAGTAGTTCCAGACTTAGTGCTTTTTGCATTATGCATGAGAGTTGACTGGTGAAAGTACCCTGCAAGTGAATACCATTCTGTTTCCAATTAAACTGTGCTCTGCTTTTAATTATGATCAAATGTCCCATACATTTTCACTCATCCTCAAAAGCCATAAATAAGTGCATGCAACACACACGAATGTATACATGCAGACACACAAACTGTGTCTTTCCCTAGCCTCAAATCTGTTTATATATATCAGTCTTAATATCTTGAGGCATTGGCAGAGGGTCTGCTTCTGAGGCTTGTATTGCTGTTGTAATGAATATAAGCACCCATCCCTTTGTTTGCAAGGCCTGAGTATAATTGCATGGTGTTGATTTACATAGATCTACAAGTTTGTGTTGCAAAAGCTGCATCTGACATTGTAATCTTTGGTGAAACCCCTGAAGGCATGGATGGCATATGATTTGTTTCAATTGTTTTAACCACATCATTTTAATGGGAAGAGAGAAGGGAAAAGAAGGGATTTCCTCTGCAATTGTCTTAGGCACTGTGATGCCTTTAGCAATCATTTCACAGATAAAATCTCTCAGATAAGAGCTGACTTAGATGCCATTGTTATAGCAGAAGCTGACAATGAGGTGTCCAGCAACTCTGTGAGTAGCATTCAACTGGATTAGTTTCAGTTGATGAGTACCGCAGATGTGGACAAGCTGCTAGGACCAGTGAGGAAGACAACTTCTCCTCTCAATCCCTGTCCTTCTTGGCTGGTCATCCAGGGAGGAGATGCAGTTAGATCTCAGCTGCAACATATTATCAATGCATCTCTCAGGGAGGGAAGTTTTCCACCTAGCTTAAAAGAAGCGGTGTTGTGACCACTTCTCAAAAAGCCCTCCCTGGACCCCCTGGATCTGGACAACTATAGACCTGTATCAAATCTCCCTTTTCTGGGCAAGGTGATTGAAAGGGCAGTTGTCTCCAACTCCAGGAAGTCTTGGATGATGCAAGTTATCTAGACCCATTTCGCACCAGCTTCAGAGCAGGATACAGAGTTGAGACCACTATGGTGGCCTTAGTGGATGATCTTCGTCTGAACACTGACAAGGGGAGTGTGTCCCTGCTGGTGCTTTTGGACTTCTCAGCAGCATACAACAACCACAGTATCCTTCTGGAACACCTGAGGGATTTGGGAATTGGGGGCACTGTGTTTAAGTGATTCTGGTCCTGTCTCTCAGGTGGGTTCCAGATGGTGCTTGGGGATAGCTGCTCCTCAAAAAAGGAGCTCTTATATGGCATACAACAAGGTGCCATTCTATCCCCAATACTGCTCAACAACCACATGAAACCGCTGGGAGAGATCATCCGGAGGCATAGGGCAGGGTGCTATCAGTATGCTGATGACACCAATATACTTCTCTGTGCCTTCAAAAACAGCCTCAGCTAAGGGTAGTCTGTCTTCTCTGAATGAATGCCTGGAGGAGGTAATGGGTAGGATGAGGAAAAACAAACTGAAGCTGAATCCAGACAAGACAGAGGTGCTTACTGTCAAGGGTCCTAACCTGGGTTTGGAGGTGTCAACCAGTCCTGGATGGGGTTGTACTCCCCCAAAAGACTGTGTTCACAGCTTGGGGGTGCTTCTGTATCTGTTGCTCCAAATGACAGTTCAGATAGATTTGACGGCCAGGAGTACCTATTATCAGCTTCGGCTGACAGTGTTTTCTTTTGCCTTCCCCTGAAGCTGAGAGAGTTTGACTTGCCCAAGGTCACCCAGTGGGTTTCCATGGCTGATCAGGGATTCAAACCCTAGTCCAATGCTCAAACCATTAGACAAATATATCTCCTTTAACTTATTCCAGAGAATCATCTGCTTCCCCTTAACACCTCCATTAAATTAAAAACCAAAGTCACTCAATTTGGAACATACAAAGGTTTGCAGAAGGTACTGCTGGAGGTTTGTGTTGGTGTAAAAACCTCTGTTCTAAACCCATCTTGAGTTCTCTCACCTGGAAGTACAGTTGTCCCTCCACATTCGCGAACTCAGCATTCGCGGTTTTAATTATTCGCGGTTTTGGGAGGGCCCCCCCGGGCCCCCCCAAAACCGCGAAAAGGGGCCTCCGGAGGCCCCTTGAAAGCCCTGGGAAGGAGCGGGGAGGGCCGGGGAGGTGTTCACGGGGCCTTTGGAGATCCTCCAGAGGCCCCGTGAAGGCCTGGGGCGGGTGGGGGGAGGCCGCGGAGGCCTTCACGGAGCCTTGAAAGGCTCCGTGAAGGCCCCGGGGAGGGAGGGGGGAGGGTGGGGGGAGGCCTTCACGGAGCCTTGGAAGGCTCCGTGAAGGCCTGGGGAGGGTGGGGAGAGGCCGCAGGGGCCTTCACGGAGCCTTGAAAGGCTCCGTGAAGGCCCCGGGGAGGGAGGGGGGAGGATGGGGGGAGGCCGCGGGGGCCTTCACGGAGCCTTCGAAGGCTCTGTGAAGGCCCTGGGGAGGGAGGGTGGAGGGTTGCAGAGGCCTTCACAGAGCCTTCGAAGGCTCCGTGAAGGCCCCCGCGGCCTCCCCCCATCCTCCCCCCTCCCTCCCCGGGGAACTCAGTCATTGGTCTTGGCGGGGAACTCAGTCATTGGTCCTTTCAAAATTTCCACTCCCCTTGTTTGCCCATTATCCCCACCATTATCATTTTTAATTGCCAACCATTTGGTCTCAACCAAGACCACCCCCATTTCCTGCTAAACAAAGCACCTGAATCTGTTACCATTACAAAAGAGAGTAAGCACATAGGCATGTAGCACATGGATATGAATGGCAGGAAAAGATCCCTTTGTGAGTTTGTCCTGACATCCATGGATATAAACTGTCCACTTGCATGAATAGTAATAGCTGACTCATTCTTGCTTGCCAAGATGCTGATTCAATACAGTGGTGTCTGTTGTTATTTTCCACATTTGAATCACATCTCCTGTCCATATGTCATTGAAGTTAGGACTTTTATCACATCAGCCTTCTGTCTTGTTGCAATAGGGTTAGTTTAGGGAATGGAAACATATTGGTTTGGGAATGTTCCTTATCACAACTTGTTTGAATTGTGCAATTGTGCTGCTTTGGTGGACTATAGTCATGCCATGTGACTTGCTCATTGGCACTATAACTTCACCTTTCTGACCTACCCAGCATGCCTTTTGGTATTTTTCTCTTTTTCTTTTTGCCGTAGTTTTGTAATTACAGCAATATGATGTGGTGGTAGGGGGGTAAAAAAGAACAGAAAAATAGGAGGGGAGGAAAAAGAGCCTGCTTTGGAATAGCAAGGGGGAGGGGAGAGAGGTGGAGAGGAGGAGAATCATGCCCTCTGATGCCACGGGACTGCCAATATCTCGTTACTGCAGCAGAAGGGACCTATCTTGCAGAGGGCTATCATGCAAAGGTAGCAAGATTGAGAGCCACTGATGGGTCTCCCCTGTCAATGAAAAGGTGCACTCCAACAACGAGTTGAATACAAACTGACAACAGGAAGGAGATGATGTTGTGTGATAAGGTACGGCCATATACGTAATTATACAACTGCAATCACACTGTACATGCCTCATGCGATAAAGTCCTTAGAGTGGACAACTTGGATACCTCCTAAAGCCATAGCTTCTGGCCTTCGCCCTCCCTCTTAATTCTCTCCTAACTCTTTAAAGAAATAACAGTTCTGGTTAAGAAATAGATATTTACAAATTGTGATTATACTTTATGTTACATGTACAGCTGTGTGTGATACACATACTATTATTGTCAGCAAAGAAGCGAAAAGATGAAGAAATCAAAACAGATAATGCTTGGCCATTCACCACAGTAAGATGCTGAGACAGACAGGGAAGCTAGAAAACCTGTTCCCATCTAACAGGTACAGTTAGTTGTCAGATCCGTTTTCAATGTGTTTACTGATTCCCATACACTGTTAGTAAAAGCTAAAGCTATGCATGTTAACAACTGCCTCAAATCAATTCTGACCTCTGGTCAAGTGCTAGTACAGACATGTGCCCTCAGATGCATTTGTTTTTAAGTGTAATCTGTCTTCTCTCCTCTAGCTCGAATCTCTCTCTCTCTCTCTCTCACACACACACACACACACACACACTGTCCTTGACAAAACTCTTGAATTGTTCTTCCTCTGTTCACTAAACCTAGAGGCACAGTGGACAGTAGTGATGATCACGTCAACCTAAGCTGCTGCAGTTGAACAGAAAAGAGGCAAATAGCACGCTTTGTCTGATTAAACACAAATGAGATAGGCAGCAAGGGCAGAGGGGAAAGGACATATACCACAAGGATTGAAAAGGACATCAAGATTTTTTAAGGAATACACGAGCAACAAGCTGGACATTGACTGGGGGAGGGACAGTAAAATGAAAGAACAGGGACAACAGGTCCAGGTAAAACTGCAGTTGCTCAGGCATTTAGATTATTGTAAGTACTGATTGAAGAATATGAAGGAAACAGGTAATAATATCTATGCAAAGAAGGCATGTGTGTTTGCTTGCAGCAGAATGAGGGGGGGTTGACTTTACTGCTTCAGAGTGGAGGTGTGGCATGGTGAGAGACCATATTTTTGATATGTGGATTTAAATGACTCTACTCTAATTGTGAGTAAGATTGGTTTGAGATTATTTATTTATTTAAACACTTTTATCCTAGCCTTTATCATGGGATCTTAGGGTGGAGTACAATATAAACAATTTAAAACACTTCCAGATTAAAAGCATAAATAATTTGAAAAGATAAAAACATATTAAGCATAGCAACAGTTAAAACCACTTTAAAAGACAACAATTTAAAAACACATGCATGTATACTTTGAAATAAATTAGTCCCTGAAGGCTTTAATAAAAAACTATATTTTGGCTTAGCACTGGAAAGAAGCCAACATTGGTACCTGTCAGACCTTCAAGGGTTGTCTACACTGGCCAGATTATTTCATGTTCTGGCCCAAGTATTCCAGTCCTGGGCCTTTGGTAGAATCCACTCAAGTTTTAACTTAAATCTGCCAACAAAAAAGGAAAATAAAATGATGACCCATAGATTGGAAACATGCAATATGCACTCAATATACATACCCCATGAAAAAGGACACCAGGGAACTGCAGTAGCCACAGGAGCATTGCATTAATCTCCCATGCAAGCAAAGTGATGCTCAAAATTTTACAACAAAGACTTTTACCATGTATGGAATTAGAAATGCCAGATATCCATGCTGAGTTCAGAAAAGAAAGAGGCTGCAGGGATCATATTACAAACATATGTTGGATAATGGAGCGCACCAAAGAATTTCAGAAGAAAATGAACCTCTTTATAGATTATAGCAAAGCCTTTGATCGTATAGACCATGAAAAGCTAGGACGTACCACAACATTTGACTGTTGTGATGTGTATGTGATCTGTACTCAGGACAAGAGGTCACCATCAGGACAGAATACAGAGAAACAGAATGGCTTCAAATTGGCAAGGCGGTCAAGCAAGCCTGCCTTTATATCAGCCTATCTGTTTAACTTGTACACTGAATGTATCATATGTAAAGCTGGATTGCTCTCAAAGGAAGGAGGCATGAAAATTGGAGGAAGGAACATCAACAATTTAAGATATGCAGATGACACTATACTACTACCAGACAAAAGCAAAGACCTCAAACGACTATTGAAGAAAGTCAAGGAAGAAAGTACAAAAGCAGGGTTACAGCTGAACATTAAGAAAACAAAAATAATGACCACAAATGATCTACATAGCTTTAAAGTAGATAATGAAAACATTGAAATATTTAAAGTTTTACCATATCTAGACTCAGTCATTAATCAGAATGGAAACTGCAGGTAAGAAATCTGACTTGGAAAGGCAGCTATGAAGGAACTAGACAAGATTCTGAAGTGTAAATATCTACTGTATATCTATATTATTGAATACCAAAGTTAGGATTGTCCATACCATCATATTTCCAATTTCTATGTGTGGTTGTGAAAGCTGGACAGTGAAGAAAGCTGATAAGGAGGAGAATCAACTCATTTGAAATGTGATGCTGGTGTGTGTGTGTGTGCAGATACCATGGACTGCTAAAAAGACAAATAAATGGATCCTAGAGCAAATGAAGCCTGAACTCTCCCTAGAAGTCAAGATGACTAAACTGAGACTGTTGTGCTGTCAGGGTGCACTGTTAGATCCTCCTGAGTATGTACAGAGAGTCAGGCATCATCACAGTGCTAGGCTATGCAAAAGGCATTCATACTACACACCACATTGTCCCCAGTCTCTCATCCACTTTTGTTGATTGAGGGCTTCCACTTGCTATTCCACCGATTAAAGAAAATGTGAGTGTTCTCAATCATAGTTAATTTAAGTCTAATATAGTATCTCTGTCCACTGTATTCTGTACTGTGGATGATAACAGAATACAGCTGCCTTCAATCTGCATTGACAGGCATCTTCATTAACTGAAGGTTTTGTTTGCTGTTTGTTTATTTCTGTTTTTCAAGGTAGGCATTTTTTTCAAGTTTAACTACAAGCTACATGTTTTCTCATTCCACCCACCCAGCAATGTGAACCTGAAATCTGAATAAAGCTCCTCCTGAGGAGCAGATGCCACACTCATGTCTATTTTCACCAAATTAATGAATTTGCTATAAAGTTGTTTGTCATATGTTTACATGTATGGTAATTGTGACATTTTACTTTGTTTTCATTGCAAAACATGTTTTTCTCCCCTAATGCATTACCGGAACCAGTGTGATTTAGTAGTTTGAGTGTTGGACTATGACTCTGGAAACCAGGGCTCAAATCCCCACTCAGCCATGGAAACCCACTGGGTGACCTTGGACAAGTCACTCTCTCTCAGCCTTAGAGGAAGGCAAAGGCAAACCCCCTCTGATCAAATTTTGTCAAGAAAACTATGTGATAGGTTTGCCTTAGGGTCGCCATAACTCGGAAACAACTTGAAGGCACACAACAACAATAATACATTGTCAGAAAACATTGCAGTAGATGAGGATGAGACTTAATATCTCCATACTGTTTTGCCTACTCACATTGCTTCCCCTTAAAATCAGCAGCAATACACACACACACACACACAGAGAGAGAGAGAGAGAGAGAGAGAGAGCTGACTTCTTGCCTACCCATTTAAAGGAGTTTCTCTTCCTGCTAACATTTCCCCTCTGAGGTTACATATGACCAGAGCATTGAAACAGGAAGTTCTAATTTCAAGCCACTTTGTTATCAACATGATATCTGTGGTCAGTCCACTGACACAGCTTGTGGCTAGTTTCTGGTTAGCAGAGAGATGCTTTGTGCTGATCTGGCATTGGTTCCCACCTGTTTAATCAGTTAAGCTGTACAGCTGAGGAGAGTTTCTGGCAGCCTTGTGGGTTTCAAGTAACAGCAAGGCAGAGATGCATC
This sequence comes from Gambelia wislizenii, assembly GCA_030847615.1. Classification (NCBI taxonomy): domain Eukaryota; kingdom Metazoa; phylum Chordata; class Lepidosauria; order Squamata; family Crotaphytidae; genus Gambelia; species Gambelia wislizenii. The sequence continues at coordinate 9,920,493 of JAUMIR010000013.1, read as the reverse complement.
TGAGTGGCTTCAACAGGGTTATCAGCTGATCATTTTAGATGCTGATAAAATTTTGTGAACTATCCTCTGAGAAAACATTAAACAGCAAAACTGTCCAGGAGTCCTGTAGCATCATATAGAGTATAGAGAAAAAGTAAAAAGTCATGGTGTTTCTGGCCTTTACTTCTTTAACAGAAATGTTGGTACCAGAGGTAGAAATAACATATAAAGAATAGGGATAGGTTCCTACACCACAGAAAAGGAAGGGCAAGTCAGCATGTTTCAGCAAACAGTTCATTCAAAACTAACATTATGCTCATATGAAATGATACAACCAGGTAAGGTGTGCCTTGCATATGTGAACAAAAATATTTTGAATCTTCTAGATACCACTTAAAAGCTTCTTCCAAAATGCAGAACAGGATTATTTTTTCTTTCAACAGCCTCCATTTTTCTTATGGTTTCCATTCTGGTGGCAAAACTTACAGATCTATGCTTTTTCAGTATGCCAGAATAACTGGTGAGGTAGGCTAATCTGCTTCCCCCTTTCTTTCTGTCTTGCTTTTTACACATGCTCAGGGACAGTGATTCTGGAGGCAGCTGTTTACCTTGCCTGTTGTATGTAAGCACACACAGCTAGAGTAGGATCACCTAGCACAGGGACAGGAGGAGCTGCTTGGCCAGCCGCGGCTTGCAGAGAAGGAAGAAGAGGGCGGCTCTTCACTGCTCCGGCCTCATCTCACCTTCCCCAGCTGGGCTGCTCCTTCTCTCATGCCTGCCCCGTGCCCTCCAAAGCCCACTGATATCGAGCTAGGCAGACAGGCATCAGGGAAGGAGAAGCCCAGCCCAGGAAGGCGTGATGAAGCCAGAGTGGCAAAGAGTTGCCCTCATCTTCCTTCTCTGAGCGGCTGGCCAGGTGGCTTCTCCTGTCCCTTTGCAGCTGGAATCGGAGGCTGCTGCAGGGATGGATGAAGGGCTGGCAGCTCTCTCCTTCTCTTCCTTAGGGTGGATGCCGTGCACTTCTGGGGTCCCTTTTACAGTTTTTTTTTTTAAGTTTAAAAAGCACACGATCGCTAGCACTTCCGGGCACTTGATGGCAAACCCACATTTCCTTCAGGGGTTTTAAAAATTTGGGGAAAGCCACATAGGCTTTCCCATGGAGTGTTTGGAGTTTTTTGCCCCTCCTTCCAAATATGCCTGTTACCCTTAGGGACCCTCCAAATATCAGTATTAATTTGGGGAATTAATATACTCAGCTTGGCTATGTGAGAGGGAGCAACAGATGTCAGGACCTTTTGACCTATGTATACCGGTAGTCAGGAGGAGACGTTAAGCTAGATAGAATAATTGGTCTTTATTTGAGAAAACAACGTTCACACACACACTCAGACTTCAAGCATTCACGCAAGGCTAGCAAATAAAGTAGGAAGTATTGGGATAGAGGAATAGAAGAAGGAGGTTGTTTCCGGGTGATACTGTACTGATGAGGAGATGAGGTCGTGGAGGAAAACAGCAGAGTGGGGGTCCTGAAGCAGAAGTGGCTACACAGACGGACATAGTGTCCACAGGAAGGGGATCCGTGTGCACTTGAGTGGGCTTTTGGAAGGGTTTTTATACCCAATAATTTCCTTCAGAGGATGGAATTTAGAATAAAAGACAGTGATTCTTAGAGGTTCTCAAGGTGAGACAATGGACACTCCAGATATGCTAATGATCCTTAATGTGCGGATATTTTGTAATTAAATGGAGGAAGCAACTCTCCTTGTTTGGGGGAAGGTAGAGGTATGAGGGATCTTTATAAATGTGAATATCTCAGTTTAGGCTGAGGGGATTAGCCAGATGTTCAGGAAGACGTTGCCTTGCAAATTATCCTTCTTTGGAATTTGAGTTGGCCCCTCCTTAAGTGCATACCTGCCTGAGTCTCAGCGCTAGTCCTTTTGAATTTTTGGTTTTTGGAATTTCCCAGTTTTAATGGCCACACTAAGTGGAAGGCCACATTTGGCCAAATCATTACATATTGCCAATTATTACAGATATGGGGCAGGGGGTGTCAGAGTAGGTAATGTGGAATTGCTGTGGGATCCCACTGGGACAAAAGGCATTCTCCTTGAGTTCTACAAGGAGTATTTTCACTGTCTAGACAAGTCCTTCTTTCCCAGGTCCAGTTTTATTGCTATTTACTGCAGACAGGCTGCTACAACCCAGCACTGAAAGTCTGTCTTTCTTCAGCCTTCCTTCACCATCCTCCCAATGCCAGTACTGGAAAAACAAACTTCCAGCTAGATAGAAGACAAGAAAAGTGGGGGAGGCTGGGCTGGGCTGAGCTACAAAAGATTTACAAAAGATTTTGTAAAAAAGAGCTTTTTCATCAGAGGCTTTGTTAATTTAGGCATGCCAGTAATTGCATGTGTAGCCTTAAAGGTTTCTTTGTTGTTCTTGTTTGTCTTAGGGAGCAGAGCTTTTGTAGACCAATGACAACGTTGCAGACTGTAGTAGGGTGGTTGACTTCTCACTGACCAAAATAGATCTGGGATGCTGACCTTTTTTTTTCAAGTAACACCATTTCAAACACAAGTGTTCACTACATATGCTTGGGGTCCTGTATGAAGTTTCTGCTTGACTGGATTTTTGGGCTATGTAACAGCTGATATAATCTGGGTGAAGATATTTGTGTTTGAAGCACATCTGGAAAACTGCCTTTTATTTCATCTGTAACATTGGATTTCCTTCTCAGGAATTATCTGTAAATGTACAAAACCACAATCCATTGTTAATTTACTTGTGCCACTTAAGATGTTGTGACATCTACAGTTCTAGACTACTCTGCAGCTGCAAACATCTTATTTATGTTCCTCGTAGTGCTAGCCCTGCCAGTTGCAGTCAAACTGTTTACGGCTCAAAGCAATTTCCTTCTGTGGCACAGATCACGTCTGGGATATACAACATGTGTTAATTTAACAAAGCAGCTCTTTGACGCTGCTTTAATTTTTTAACAACAGCTCAGAGGCAATGATGTACAGATTATATAGTGTCAGTTTCCCAATTAAAGTTTTACAGGAAAATACTCCAGTTTTGCTGTAAGCCAGTTCTGAACGCTTCCTTCCGGCACTTGTGCAAATGAAAAGCACACGGTTGCAAAGCATCCATTTGAAACCTTGAAATATTTATTGAGACTTCAGTTGAATACTGAAATAGAAATCTTCCTGTAGGCTTGCTGATGTCTTTCATATGCATATATTTTGCAATTAAATATCTGGAAGCTTGTTTGCTGTTGACAATTTGCTTTTTTTGTTTGCTTGTTTGCTTTGTTTTTAATAGTAATAAGGTATTTAACATGCTTACGTAGAGCTCCCTTGGAATCAGAACTGGGGTTGATGGGGAGAGCTGTGTTTGAAGTGTCTCCTGGTAAATAGAAGGCTCCCATTAATTATATATGACACTAGAATAGGATTAATAATATTGTGCTCTCTGGTAGTGTTACTTGGTTTACTAACACAGTGGACACAGCATATCTAAAACACATACTCTGAAGTGTGAAAAGAGTGCAGGTTGGGAAAATGCCGTTATTATATGTTCAGTTTTACACTCCCTGCTTTTCAGAAGGCAAGGACAGAAGGACTTGTTGCTGTTAACTGCCATAAAGTTGACTTTGACTTATGGCAACCCTATGAATGACAGACTTCTTGGGGCTTGTCTACACGGTGGTCAAAATCTGATTAAAATTAGAACCTCTTTGGCCTGTAGCTACACCCAAGCTACACCACATGAAATTCAGACTACTCTGGTCCAAATTTAAGCACCACACCTACCTGGCCAAAGTCATGATTTTTACTGCTGCTGTGAGTCCATCTCTGCCTAGCCAGGCTTCCCCCAATTTCCAGGTACCTCCTCAGTGCCACTGCCCACTGGCATGCCGGTGTGCAATGAGCAGCTACATGCTGGGGGTCTGCCTTCCCAGCGTACAGCCACTCTGTCTGAGGTCAGAAGGAGTGACTGTGCCCTGCAGTCAGAAGGACTGTGCCCTACACCACCATTTTTTGTCTCCTCTGCACCGCTCTCACTGGTTCTGCCTTCCTGGCTCACAGTAAGCAAGTGACCACATTGGGAAGGCAGAGCCAGCGACAGCGGCGCAGAGGAAGAGGAAAATGGCTGCATCCATCAGTCAGTGATTGTCTTGCCTCCCCACCCCCTGAATCCAGTGTGGATCCTTTGTCCACACTGCAGTTTTCTCCAGAGTTTCCAGCAAACTCCAGAGAAAAATGTGAGTCTTCTAAAACCAGGTTTTAGGTACCCTGAATCAGATGTGGTTAGGACTGTTCATCATGTCCTCTTATCACAGTTGACTCAATGGACTCAAACTACAGGAAAAGAGATTCCATCTAAACATTAGGAGGAACCTCCTGGTAATAATAGCTGTTCTGCAGTGGAATGCACTGCCTCGGAGTGTGATGGAGTTGCTTTCTTTGGAAGTTTTTAAACAGAGTCTGGGTGGCTATCTGTTGGGAATGCTTTGATTGTTTATTCCTGCATGGCAGGGAGTTGGACTGGACAGCCCTTGTGGTCTCTTCCAGCTTCATGATTCTGTGAAACAGGCACATGGGTCACCTGGTTAAAGTTGGCTCCATGATTCTATTATTTGAGGATAATGCTGCAAGTCATGTGACATTAGACTGTATTCGGGGGGGGGTTGGGTTGGGTTTTATCACTAGTGTAGACAAAGCACAAGTCAGCCTGTTATCAACAGCCCTGCTCAGGTCTTGCAGACTCAGGGCTGTGGCTTCCTTGATTGTGATGGTAGCGAGAGGGTTAAGCCCAGCTGGCAGCTGATCAGCTGCCAAACTACCCTAGGGGTCTGCAAGAGGAAGTGCAGAAGCCCCCTCCTCGAAGCCCATGATCAACCAATACAGGTGCGCCATAGAACCTGAAACCGTGGCATGCTCCTTCCCTGCCTTTACATGGTGGAGCTCTATGCCTAGTCTATCCACCATCTGGAATGCAGTCTTTCTCTTTTCCTACTGCCTTCTACCTTCCCAAGCATTATTGTCTTCTCTAGTGAGTCATAACTGTCACAGAGGGAACAAGGCAAACAGCGCAAGGACCCAACAGTGGGAGGCAAAAAAACTTGCACAGGAAGCAAGTAAAGGGAACACATGGTCTCAGATGTCTCTACACTAATGCACAGAGCATGGGAAATAAGCAAGATGAACTAGAACTCCTTGCACTACAAAACAAATATGATATAATAGGCGTTACTGAAACCTGGTGGGACGAGTCTCATGATTGGAATGTAGGAATAGAGGGGTATAACCTTTATAGGAGAAACAGGCCAAACAGGAAAGGAGGAGGAATAGCATTATATGTCAGGGATATTTACACCAGTGAAGGGATCCATGACATCAATACTGGAAGCCAGGTGGAGAGCATCTGGATAAAAATTAAAGGGGAGGGAAACAACAGGGATGTTATTGTGGGACTCTACTACAGACCCCCAAATCAGACGGAGGAATTGGATGTTGCCTTTCTAGAACAGATGAACATACATGCAGAAAGGAGAGAGGTAGTAGTGATGGGTGACTTCAACTATCCTGATATTTGCTGGCAATCTAACTCAGCCAAAACTACAAGGTCTAGCAAATTCCTTACATGCCTGGAAGACAATTTCATGGTCCAAAAGGTGGAAGAGGCAACAAGGGGGTCGGCTATTTTAGATCTGATCCTAACCAACAGAGACGACCTTGTTAATGGGGTGCAAGTGGTGGGATCCTTAGGTGAGAGTGATCATGTTCTCCTGGAGTTTGTTATACAATGGAAAGGAGAAGCCAGGCATAGTCAGACACGCATTCTTGACTTTAGGAGAGCTGATTTCAATAAACTCAGGGAAATACTGGGGATGATCCCATGGTCAAGAATACTAAAAGAGAAGGGACCTCAAGACGGTTTTGACTTTCTCAAAAGGGAGATACTGAAGGCACAATTTCAAACAGTACCATTGAGGAAGAAAAATGGGAGGTGTCTCAAGAAACCAGGATGGATGACTAAAGAACTTTCAATGGAGCTAAGTTTTAAACGGAACATGTATAGGAAATGGAAAAGGGGGGAAATCACCAAAGAAGAATTCAAACAGATAGCGAACACGTGTAGGAGTAAAGTCAGAAAAGCTAAAGTGCAGAATGAGCTCAGGCTTGCTAGGGAGGTTAAGAACAATAAAAAGGGTTTTTTTGGGTATGTCCGCAGCAAAAGGAGGAAGAAGGAAATGATAGGGCCGCTACGTGGAGAAGATGGCAAAATGCTAACAGGGGACAGAGAAAAGGCAGAATTACTCAACACCTTCTTTGCCTCAGTGTTTTCAGAAAAGGAAAAGGAGGACCAACCTGAGGAAAATGGAACAGAGGACACAATAGGGGAAATCCAGCTGAAAATAAGTAAAGAGGTGGTACAGGAATACCTTCTTAATCTAAATGAATTTAAATCTCCAGGACCAGATGAACTACATCCAAGAGTATTAAAAGAGCTGGCAAATATAATCTCAGAGCCATTGGCAATAATATTTGAGAACTCCTGGAGAACAGGAGAAGTCCCAGCAGACTGGAGGAGGGCAAACGTTGTTCCCATCTTCAAAAAGGGGAAAAAAGAGGATCCCAACAACTATCGTCCAGTTAGTCTGACATCAATACCAGGGAAGATTCTAGAACAGATCATTAAACAGAGAGTCTGTGAACATTTAGAAGGCAATGCCATAATCACAAAAAGTCAGCATGGGTTTCAGAGAAACAAGTCATGCCAGACTAATCTGATCTCTTTTTTTGATAAAGTTACCAGCTTGGTAGATGAAGGGAATGCTGTGGACATTGCATACCTTGATTTCAGTAAGGCCTTTGACAAGGTTCCCCATGACATTCTTGCAAACAAGCTTGTAGAATGTGGGCTAGACAAGTTAACTGTTCAATGGATTTGTAATTGGTTGACCGGCCGTACCCAAAGGGTGCTCAGCAGTGGCTCCTCTTCGTCTTGGAAAGATGTGACCAGTGGGGTGCCACAGGGTTCTGTCCTGGGCCCAGTGCTATTCAACATCTTTATCAATGACTTAGATGAGGGAATTAGGGGCATACTTATCAAATTTGCAGATGACACCAAATTGGGAGGAGTAGCTAATACCCTAGAGGACAGGATCAAAATTCAGAATGACCTGGATAGACTGGAGAGCTGGGCCAAAGCTAACAAAATGAAATTCAATACGGAGAAATGTAAAGTACTGCATTTAGGGCGGAAAAATGAAATGCATAAATATAGGATGGGAGAGACCTGGCTGAATGAGACTATGTGCGAAAGGGATCTAGGAGTCCTAGTAGACCACAAGTTGAACATGAGCCAACAGTGTGATGCGGCAGCTAAAAAGGCCAATGCAATTTTGGGCTGTATCAATAGAAGTATAGTGTCTAGATCAAGGGAAGTAATAGTGCCACTCTATTCTGCCTTGGTCAGACCTCACTTAGAATACTGTGTCCAGTTCTGGGCACCACAATTCAGAAAGGATATTGACAAATTGGAGCGTGTCCAGAGAAGGGCAAGTAAAATGGTGAAAGGTCTGGAAACGATGCCTTATGAGGAGAGACCTAGGGAGCTGGGTATGTTTAGCCTGGAAAAAAGACGGTTAAGAGGCGATATGATAGCCCTGTTTAAGTATTTGAAGGGATGTCACGCTGAGGATGGAGCAAGCTTGTTTTCTGCTGCTCCAGAGACTGGAACACGGAGCAATGGGTGCAAGCTCCAGGAACAGAGATTCCACCTCAACATGAGGAGGAACTTTTTGACAGTAAGAGCTGTTCGGCAGTGGAACGCACTCCCTTGGAGCGTGGTGGGGTCTCCTTCCTTGGAGGTCTTTAAACAGAGGCTGGATGGCCATCTGTCAGGGATGCTTTGATCAAGATTTCCTGCGTGGCAGGGGGTTGGACTGGATGGCCCTCGTGGTCTCTTCCAACTCTGCAATTCTATAATTCTATGATTCTATATATTCTCATAGATACATCCAAAGTATGATAGCCTTAGTTTAGTCATCTTGGCTTCTAGGGAGAGTTCAGGTTTGATTTGCTCTAGGACCTATTTATTGGTCTTTTTAGCAGTCCATGGTATCTGTAGAACTCTTCTCCAGCACCACATTTCAAAGGAGTTGATTCACTTCCTGTCAGCTTTCTTCACTGTCCAGCTTTCACAGCCATACATAGAAATGGGAAATATGATGGCATGGACGATCCTAACTTTAGTATTCAATTATATATCTTTACCCTTCAAGATCTTGTCTAGTTCCTTCATACTTACCCTTTCAAATCCTAGTCTTCTTCTGATTTCTTGACTGCAATCTCCATTCTGATTAACGACTGAGCTGATGTATAGAAAATCTTGAACTGTTTCAATGCCTTCATCATCTCCTGGGGTGGAAGTTGACTCATGCCAAAGATCACTTCCTCCCCCCCCCCCACATTCCCCACATCAGCCACTCCCTTGGGTGGGAAGGGAATCGGATGAGTGAGGGAGCAAATGAGCTAGCAAGCAGGTATGCCCTTCATTCCTCCCACCCAATTCCCTTCTCATCCAAATGAGTGGCTGATGGAGAGGGGAACTGGATTGGGTGGGGAGAGAAGGAAGTGGTATTTGCCATAAGTCAGCTTCCACTCCAGGAGCTGACTTTTACTCCCAAGTGTCTGTGGCAGTAGCGACAGGCTTTAGCCCAGCCAGCAGCTCATCAGCTGCCAAACTCCCCTGGGGGTCAGCAAGAGGAAGTGCAGGAGCACTCTCCCCAAAGTCCACAGGTGACCAATACAGGCATGCTCCTCCCCTCCCTTCATATGGTGGAGCTTCATGGCTAGCCCAAGCCCAAGGACACCATTCTAACGGGTGATTTGGATGGGGGGGGAGGAAGAGGAAGGCAGCTTGTTCACTCCCTTGCAGATCTGCATATATACATTTACTGAAGTAAAACAAATGTTAACACAGGGCTGATGGGGAGGATCGGATGGGGGAAAGAAGAGGGGGCACATTCTTTTCTTTTCTTTTTTTTCTCAGTTGTGTGTGTGCATATGTATATGGAGACATTTAAACTTCCCTCCCGTATTGATGATCACTCACAGGGACACAAAGGGGGGAAGGTGATTTGATAGATCTATTTCTCTGCATTGATTGTTATAATAGTTCTCCTTGTCCCTGTGCACAAGTTGCTTTCAGGCTTCTGATTCTACTGTATTTCTTTTCCCCCTTTATTTTTGCTTCTCATCTGTCCTTACTTCATGGTCTATGCCACTATCTGCTCCTGGTCTTGTTTTTGCAGACAGAATTTATTTTCTCCATCTTCTGCTTCTAATGATATAGTCTATTTGATTAATATATTGGCCAGCAGGTGATGTCCATTTTTACAGTCGCCATTGTTGGCCTCACGAAATTCAATCAGTGTGATGAACTCTGGCAACGGCTACTCACAGGACACAAGCTTCATAGAATTGTAGAGTTGGAAGAGACCACAAGGGCCATCCAGTCCAACCCCATTCTGCCACGCAGGAATACATAATCAAAGCATCCCGGACAGATGGCCATCCAGCCTCTGTTTAAAGACCTCCAAGGAAAGAGACCCCACCACGCTCTGAGGGAGTGTGTTCCACTGCCAAACAGATCTTGCTGTCAAAAAGTTCCTCCTAATGTTGAGGTGGAATCTCTGTTCCTGGAGCTTGCATCCATTACTCTGTGTTCTAGTCTCTGGAGCAACAGAAAACAAGCTTGCTCCATCCTCAATGTCACACCCCTTCAAATACTTAAACAGGGCTATCATATCGCCCCTTAACTGTCTTTTTTCCAGGCTAAACATACCTAGCTCCCTAAGTCTTTCCTCATAAGGCATCGTTTCCAGACCTTTCACCATTTTAGTTGCCCTCCTCTGGACACGCTCCAATTTGTCAATATCCTTTTTGAATTATGGTGCCCAGAACTGGACACAGTATTCTAGGTGAGGCCTGACCAAGGCAGAATAGAGTGGCACTGTTACTTCCCTTGATCTAGACACTATACTTCTATTGATGCAGCCCAAAATCGCATTGGCCTTTTTAGCTGCCGTATCACACTGTTGACTCATGTTCAACTTGTGGTCTACTAGGACTCCTAGATCCCTTTCGCACATAGTCTCTTTCAGCCAGGTCTCCCCCATCCTGTAACTATGCATTTCGTTTTTCCACCCTAAGTGCAGTACCTTACATTTCTCCGTATTGAATTTCATTTTGTTAGCTTTGGCCCAGCTCTCCAGTCTATCCAGGTCATTCTGAATTTTGATCCTGTCCTCTAGGGTATTAGCTACTCCTCCTAATTTGGTGTCATCTGCAAATTTGATAAGTATGCCCTAATTCCCTCATTCAAGTCATTGATAAAGATGTTGAATAACACTGGGCCCAGGACAGAACCCTGTGGCACCCCGCTGGTCACCTCTTTCCAAGACGAAGAGGAGCCACTGCTGAGCACCCTTTGGGTTCAGCCAGTCAACCAATTACAAATCCATTTAACAGTTGACTTGTCTAGCCCATATTTTACAAGCTTGTTTGCAAGAATGTCATGGGAAATCTTGTCAAAGGCCTTACTGAAATCAAGGTATGCGATATCCACAGCATTCCCTTCATCTACCAAGCTGGTCATTTTATCAAAAAAAGACATCAGATTAGTCTGGCATGACTTGTTTCTCTGAAACCCGTGTTGACTTTTTGTGATTATGGCATTGCCTTCTAAATGTTCTCAGACTCTCTGTTTAATGATCTGCTCTAGAATATTTGGTATTGATGGTATTAATGTCAGACTAACTAGACGATAATTGTTGGGATCCTCTTTTTTCCCCCTTTTGAAGATGGGGACAACGTTTGCCCTCCTCCAGTCAAATAGCAGTTTTATTATCAGGACTTAGTTGTGACCAGTAACATAGCAAAGATGACTCTGAGAGGCTTAGCACTAAAACCTCCTTGTTAATACAGAATGCAGGTTTCATTTCTTACTAGCACCTGGCTGTTGTCAAAGCAAAGCAAAGCAAAGCACTCCTCCCTAAAGTTTTACATAGAATGACCTTGGGTTAGCTTTCCACCAGCCCATACCAACCCTCCTCCCATCAGGCTCCTTTCATGTCAGGTCACTGGTACAGATGCCAAGAGAGGCCTACTTATGCTAACTAAACCACATAACCCATAGTCTAAGGCACCAGGACATGAAAATCAGCTGCTCTCCTGCTTCATTTCATTTCTTCATTTCTCCTGCGCTCTACATGGGGCTGCCCTCATGCTTGGTCCGGAAACTTCAGTTGGTACAAAATATGGCAGCCAGAGTGGTCTTGGGAACATCTCGGAGAGACCATATAACTCCAGTATTAAAATCTCTCCACTGGCTGCCTATCAGTTTCCGGGCCCAGTATAAGGTGTTGGTTATTACCTTTAAAGCCCTAAATGGCTTGGGTCCAACTTATCTCCGGAACCGCCTCCTCCCATACAATCCTCCCCACGCACTCCGGTCCTCTGGGAGGAATTTGCTTCAGCCACAAAAATCTAGGCTGTCTGCAACCTCCCAGAGGGCCTTTTCGGTAATCGCCCCCAAATTGTGGAATGACCTGCTGAATGAGATCCGTCAGATAACAAGCCTAAGTGGCTTTAAAAAAGCACTAAAGACGGATCTCTTTCGGCAGGCCTTTCCTAATTAGATCCCAGCCTCAGGGGATCCTGGCCTCTTCTAGCCTGCTGGCCATTTATTATATTTTATTGAATTTATGGTTTTAAATGTGATTTTAGATTAGTTGTTTTTAATTTATATTTGTTTAATGTTTTTTTATGGGGGAGGGTGGGAGTGGGGGTGTTTAGGGATTTTATTTGTATTGTATTTTAAATTTTGTAAGCCGCCCCGATTGTTTTAACAGAGGGGCGGGGTATAAATAAATTTTATTATTTATTATTATTATTATTGATCCTAGGCCAAATTTTCCTACAATCTTTGGATCTGATCTGTTTCCTGTTTTTGCATTCCAATTGGCTATGATTAACAAGAAGTCCTGTTTTGGTGTGTGATCACTTTCCTCCTGGACTCTAGCATAGAATCTCTCAATTTCTTCTTAATTTGCCTCTGTAGTAGGAGCTTAAACTTGGATTTTCCCTAAGGTCTTATTGATACGATTCAGTAAGACTTTGCATTATATCCTTTAACTGCTTTTGCTACATCTCTCCTTACTATTAATGCCATCCCATTTCTTCGTAGATTTTCATTTCCTGAGTAAAACACTGTGTTTCTGGCTCAAAATATCCCATTCATGTCCACTTTAACACGCTCACCCCAGGTATTGCAATAGGTATACCTTCCATTTCTTGTTTTACTGTGTCATAGAATCATAGAATTGCAGAGTTGGAAGAGACCACGAGGGCCATCCAGTCCAACCCCCTGCCACGCAGGAAATCACAATCAAAGCATCCCCGACAGATGGCCATCCAGCCTCTGTTTAAAGACCTCCAAGGAAGGAGACCCCACCACGCTCCGAGGGAGTGTGTTCCACTGCCGAACAGCTCTGACTGTCAAAAAGTTCCTCCTAATGTTGAGGTGGAATCTCTGTTCCTGGAGCTTGCACCCATTGCTCCGTGTTCCAGTCTCTGGAGCAGCAGAAAACAAGCCTGCTCCATCCTCAGCGTGACATCCCTTCAAATACTTAAACAGGGCTATCATATCGCCTCTAAACCGTCTTTTTTCCAGGCTAAACATACCCAGCTCCCTAAGTCTCTCCTCATAAGGCATTGTTTCCAGACCTTTCACCATTTTAGTTGCCCTTCTCTGGACACGCTCCAATTTGTCAATATCCTTTCTGAATTGTGGTGCCCAGAACTGGACACAGTATTCTAAGTGAGGTCTGACCAAGGCAGAATAGAGTGGCACTATTACTTCCCTTGATCTAGACACTATACTTCTATTGATACAGCCCAAAATTGCATTGGCCTTTTTAGCTGCCGCATCACACTGTTGGCTCATGTTCAACTTGTGGTCTACTAGGACTCCTAGATCCCTTTCGCACATAGTCTCATTCAGCCAGGTCTCTCCCATCCTATATTTATGCATTTCATTTTTCCACCCTAAATGCAGTACTTTACATTTCTCCGTATTGAATTTCATTTTGTTAGCTTTGGCCCAGCTCTCCAGTCTATCCAGGTCATTCTGAATTTTGATCCTGTCCTCTAGGGTATTAGCTACTCCTCCCAATTTGGTGTCATCTGCAAATTTGATAAGTATGCCCCTAATTCCCTCATCTAAGTCATTGATAAAGATGTTGAATAGCACTGGGCCCAGGACAGAACCCTGTGGCACCCCACTGGTCACATCTTTCCAAGACGAAGAGGAGCCACTGCTGAGCACCCTTTGGGTTCGGCCGGTCAACCAATTACAAATCCATTGAACAGTTAACTTGTCTAGCCCACATTCTACAAGCTTGTTTGCAAGAATGTCATGGGGAACCTTGTCAAAGGCCTTACTGAAATCAAGGTATGCAATGTCCACAGCATTCCCTTCATCTACCAAGCTGGTAACTTTATCAAAAAAAGAGATCAGATTAGTCTGGCATGACTTGTTTCTCTGAAACCCATGCTGACTTTTTGTGATTATGGCATTGCCTTCTAAATGTTCACAGACTCTCTGTTTAATGATCTGTTCTAGAATCTTCCCTGGTATTGATGTCAGACTAACTGGACGATAGTTGTTGGGATCCTCTTTTTTCCCCTTTTTGAAGATGGGAACAACGTTTGCCCTCCTCCAGTCTGCTGGGACTTCTCCTGTTCTCCAGGAGTTCTCAAATATTATTGCCAATGGCTCTGAGATTATATTTGCCAGCTCTTTTAATACTCTTGGATGTAGTTCATCTGGTCCTGGAGATTTAAATTCATTTAGATTAAGAAGGTATTCCTGTACCACCTCTTTACTTATTTTCAGCTGGATTTCCCCTATTGTGTCCTCTGTTCCATTTTCCTCAGGTTGGTCCTCCTTTTCCTTTTCTGAAAACACTGAGGCAAAGAAGGTGTTGAGTAATTCTGCCTTTTCTCTGTCCCCTGTTAGCATTTTGCCATCTTCTCCACGTAGTGGCCCTATCATTTCCTGCTTCCTCCTTTTGCTGCGGACATACCCAAAAAAACCCTTTTTATTGTTCTTAACCTCCCTAGCAAGCCTGAGCTCATTCTGCACTTTAGCTTTTCTGACTTTACTCCTACACGTGTTCGCTATCTGTTTGAATTCTTCTTTGGTGATTTCCTCCCTTTTCCATTTCCTATACATGTTCCGTTTAAAACTTAGCTCCATTGAAAGTTCTTTAGTCATCCATCCTGGTTTCTTGAGACACCTCCCATTTTTCTTCCTCAATGGTACTGTTTGAAATTGTGCCTTCAGTATCTCCCTTTTGAGAAAGTCAAAACCGTCTTGAGGTCCCTTCTCTTTTAGTATTCTTGACCATGGGATCATCCCCAGTATTTCCCTGAGTTTATTGAAATCAGCTCTCCTAAAGTCAAGAATGCGTGTCTGACTATGCCTGGCTTCTCCTTTCCATTGTATAACAAACTCCAGGAGAACATGATCACTCTCACCTAAGGATCCCACCACTTGCACCCCATTAACAAGGTCGTCTCTGTTGGTTAGGATCAGATCTAAAATAGCTGACCCCCTTGTTGCCTCTTCCACCTTTTGGACCATGAAATTGTCTTCCAGGCATGTAAGGAATTTGCTAGACCTTGTAGTTTTGGCTGAGTTAGATTGCCAGCAAATATCAGGATAGTTGAAGTCACCCATCACTACTACATCTCTCCTTTCTGCATGTATGTTCATCTGTTCTAGAAAGGCAACATCCAATTCCTCCGTCTGATTTGGGGGTCTGTAGTAGAGTCCCACAATAACATCCCTGTTGTTTCCCTCCCCTTTAATTTTTATCCAGATGCTCTCCACCTGGCTTCCAGTATTGATGTCATGGATCACTTCACTGGTGTAAATATCCCTGACATATAATGCTATTCCTCCTCCTTTCCTGTTTGGCCTGTTTCTCCTATAAAGGTTATACCCCTCTATTCCTACATTCCAATCATGAGACTCGTCCCACCAGGTTTCAGTAACACCTATTATATCATATTTGTTTTGTAGTGCAAGGAGTTCTAGTTCATCTTGCTTATTTCCCATGCTCTGTGCATTAGTGTAGAGACATCTGAGACCATGTGTTCCCTTTACTTGCTCCCTGTGCAAGTTTTTTTGCCTCCCACTCTTGGGTCCTTGCGCTGTTTGCCTTGTTCCCTCTATGACAGTTTGACTATTTTCTCCAGCCCTTTTGCCTTCCAGAATACTGTCTCCCTCCCCCATTTGACTCAGTTTAAAGCCCTCCTGATCAAATTCTTGAGACTGTTGGCAAAAATGTTTCTTCCAACTGTTGTAAGATGCACCCCATCTCTTGCCAGAAGTCCCCCTGCATGGAAGCGCAGTCCATGATCCAAGAATCCAATTTGTTCTCGGCGACACCATCTACGGAGCCAGTTGTTTACGTCGGCTATTTTCCTCTCCCTTCTTGGACCATGCCCTTCAACTGGCTTCCCTGGATTCATGTTGCTCACATTCCATGTTCCTATAATATGTGTTGTGCAGTTTGGACTTTCCTTTAGCCTCTGAGCACATTAACAGCTGAACATCCTTTAACTTTGAGTCCAGTTGTCTGATTAGCCACAGCACTACTTGTAGTTATCTTCTGCAGTGCTCCGGTAGCCCATTGAGTGCCATCCGACCTGGGAGTTTCATCTTCCGGCACTATATTTATATAGTTTCATTTTGGATTGTCTCATCATAGAGTTTTCATGTTAAAAGATCTTCCAAAGGAGGTTTACCAGTGTCTCCTTTTGCACAGTACTAATGAGCATTAGCTATGGTGCCACTGCCGTCTCTGAGAGATCTGCCAGTGTTAACTCCACCACCACCACTACTGCTGTTGCCTAGTAGCTAGTCTGGCTTCTCAGCAAAAGCCTTTCTTATTTGGGAGACCCTACCAGCAATTACTGCTGCTATCAGCATAGCCTCTTGCCTCACAGGACATAATCCCACTTCCACTGAAAGGTAGTGCCATTGGTGGAGAAATAGTACCATTCCAGAAAACCCGACCTCATGCAAGCTTCTCTTCTCTTCCAGTCCACAAAGGATAGGGAGCATATCTCACTCAGTCATGCCTGCAGTGAGTTCTAATCTAGCAAATGGTTGCAGGTTGTTCCCTCTTTTTGCAGAGTCAGAAGGGATACCCCAAAAGGCCTTGGCTTAAGCAAGGGTAGCTTAACTGGCTGAGTAGCAACAGGAGAGTAGAATTACTTGAGCATGGCTGACCTGGGCTCTAAGGTTTCTTTCTCTCTCAAAAGGAATTTAGAAGGAGTTAGAAGAGTTAGAAGGTGGGCCTCAAAGTGTACTCTGAGTCCAGTGGATTACTTTAGAAGTTTTGGGGTATAGAGCTTGGTTTCTGTCTCTATCACTTTCACTACTGATAACAACTCTTTCCAGGTCTCCTCTAAAACATGCAAAGAGGGGAGCGTGCTAACCTTGCCTCACTCTCATTGTTTTAGTCATATGAAAACATGCAAGTCTGAAGCAGGGGAATTCATTTATGTGTGGAACCCTAATTTTCTAAGGTTCCATATCACATGGAGTGTCTCCATGAATACATTGAGCACTCCATTACACACTACAGATACATTTATATCTCCACTATGTATAACTGTCCCTTGTGGAAGAGGCACACTTCAGTACTTCTGGAAGATTGAATAATATCAACATCACAAAGAGAGAGAAGCCTGTAACTCCAAAATGAAGGTGTCAGTGAACAAGAAGCATACAGGTGAGTTCAGGGTGAAATGAAATGCAACAGAGGACTGATTTGGACACATTCTGAAAGTACCTTCATGGCTACTTGTCTACAAAGGGAAGATATGTGCAACACAAATACCATGCTAGTGCACATTGCTCAATCTCTCCCACTTACAAACCAAAGTTTTGTACCACAATTTGTTTACAGTTTGTTTACAGACCAGCTTCACTTTACTGGTCTGCTTCCTCCCACCAAACCAGAGATAGAATCCAGAGATTGTTCTTTGCTTCTTTCTTGGGTGTGTTGGGAATTGACTGGCTTGTGTCATGTAAGATCACCATAAGTCAGCCTCCATGGAGGTCCATGGCTCCAGTCTATGCCTATATTACTATACTAACCAAAGGAGGTCTGGCACCAACAGTCAGCATCACTGGTGAAGAGGCCTGTGCCTCAGCAGAGGGGGGGGGCACTCCTAATCACCAGAGCACCGTGCTCTTGCTATTCATTTTTGCTGTCACTTCTGGTAAGCCTGCCCTGTTTGAGTGAGCATATAGTAAGAGGAATGAGCAGGAGAAACAGCCTATACTTTCCCCCTCATACACCTGTAGGATTGGTAGATGTCTAGCTTTGACACAGAAGAAAGATGACAATTGAATAGACAGCAATGGCAGTGGTGAGAAGGATATGATCTTTCTTGGGGAGGGAGATCCAGCAAGATCATCTTGTCCAAGTCTCCTGCCCACAAGGTGTCAGCACTGCCCTCCAGGGTCTTTATACCCTTCTTCTCCCCATACTATTAAAAGGTTTTTAAAAGGGGATTTGTGCTTATGGTTTCTGCCAGCTGACATCTTAGATATGACAAACTCCACAAATATTGTGCCAAAGCACTGAAAAGACCATCTGTCTCCCTTCCAGACTTGAAGTGCTGTTCCATCTTGTCAACAGTCCTTGCCACCAGGCCTTGCCACCAGGCCTTCAATTTGTGCATCATGCATTCTAAGATTCAGCTCCTATGTTGTGCAACTCTGCTGGCAGCGTTGCAGAGTCTGCTTCCTTTGCTGTGTTCTGTGAACAAGTGGCAACTGTTGTCAGTGAATGTGTATGTTCGTCAAATATTTTCCTTAAATTACATAAAGGCTTGCCAGACATGGCATAGTCAACCTTGCTTTCTTCATGTTTTCCTAAAATGGAGACAGAAATTAAAGGTGATGTGGATAGAAACCACTTTTAACAGAAGATGCAGAATGAAAACTAGGTAATAACTGTTTTGCTGAATCATACCAAAGATCCATGTACATTGATCATGCTATATAAACAAACAAGCGAACAAGTAAACCATCTAGTACAGCAAGCATCTTTTCTAACAATAGCCAATCAGATTCTTCTAGAAGCTCACAAGCAGAGAATAATCACTGTGATCAATACGTCCTGGTTTGCCTGCGGTATTTTGTATTCCATGCCTTAGAAAAGAACGGTTCCATTAGCAATGTGTAACAGCCATTCATAGACCTGAGTAATAGATAATTAAATCCTATAATAGAACAGAGTTGATCCCCTAAAAACAGAGCTTGCTTTGCCCTAAGTTAATATATGTGAGTTTTCAAAAATGTTTGGGAAAGAGTCCAGATACTGACAATTTTAAAAGAAGAATAATTTATTTTAAAAGTGATGACATGCGTAACTCATTCTGGATGACATTTGATGCCTACTAACAACTGACACAGTGTTGTATTGGTAAGGTAGAAGGTAATAGGCATAGAGGAAGACCACATTCCAGATATATAGACGCATAGAAATATAAAGTTGGAAGAGACCACAAGGGCCGTCCAGTCCAACCCCCTGCCATGCAGGGAGTCATGATCAAAGCATCCCTGACAGATGGCCATCCAGCTTCTGTTTAAAGACCTCCAAGGAAGGAGACCCCACCACGCTCCGAGGGAGTGTGTTCCACTGCGGAACAGCTCTTACTGTCAAAAAGTTCCTCCTCATGTTGAGGTGGAATCTCTGTTCCTGGAGCTTGCATCCATTGCTCCGTGTTCTAGTCTCTGGAGCAGCAGAAAACAAGCCTGCTCCATCCTCAACGTGACACCCCTTCAAATACTTAAACAGGGCTATCATATCGCCTCTTGACTGGCTTTTCTCCAGGCTAAACATACCCAGCTCCCTAAGTCTTTCCTCATAAGGCATGGTTTCCAGACCTTTCACCATTTTAGTCACCCTCCTCTGGACACGCTCCAATTTGTCAATATCCTTTTTGAATTGTGGTGCCCAGAACTGGACACAGTATTCTAGGTGAGGCCTGAGCAAGGCAGAATAGAGTGGCACTATGACTTCCCTTAATCTAGACACTATACTTCTATTTCCATCTCTATCATCATCTCTATCATTTCCATCTCTATCATCATAAAAAGGCATTGGCCTTTTTAGCTGCCGCATCACACTGTTGACTCATGTTCAACTTGTGGTCTACTAGGACTCCTAGATCCCTTTTGCACATAGTCTCTTTCAGCCAGGTCTCCCCCATCCTGTATCTGTGTATTTCGTTTTTCCACCCTAAGTGCAGTACCTTACACTTCTCCGTATTGAATTTCATTTTGTTAGCTTTGGCCCAGCTCTCCAGTCTATCCAGATCATTTTGAATTTTGATCCTGTCTTCTAGGGTATTAGCTACTCCTCCTAATTTGGTGTCTCTGCAAATTTGATAAGTATGCCCCTAATTCCCTCATCCAAGTCATTGATAAAGATGTTGAATAGCACTGGGCCCAGGACAGAACCCTATGGCACCCCACTGGTCCATCTTTCCAAGATGAAGAGCAGCCACTGCAGAGCACTCTCTGGGTTCTTACAAATACATTTAACAGTTAACTATCAATGAGTTGATAGTTTTACAGCATGTACTTGAAATTATTTTCAGCTTTTGCTGAAAACCAGGACTCAAGTGACATCCTGCCCTCTCCTCCCCCATCTCCAGTTTTGGAGGGCTTTGTTTCCTAATCTTGCATATCAGCACAGAGGAAAACGGTACTCTAGATTTTCATATATTTGACTAATTTTTTAAATTTATTTTTATTAAAAAAACACATATCAATAAAAAGAATACTATTCAGACAATACATTCATATCATCTTACATTACCATTCATATCGCTCAATCTTTCTAACCTACAACTTCCTCTCCAACTTATTCATGATTATTATTTTAGATCTATGGATCCTGATCTTTGTATACATCTTAAAACCTCAGTTTCATCAAATTTATTGTGTGTGTGTGTGTATATATATATATATATATATATATATATATTCCCCATTTCATTAAATTATATTTAACACTTGACCATGGTATGCTTTAATAACTGTTAATCATAGAATCATAGAATCATAGAATTGCAGAGTTGGAAGAGACCACAAGGGCCATCCAGTCCAACCCCCGCCACACAGGAAATCACGATCAAAGCATCCCCGACAGATGGCCATCCAGCCTCTGTTTAAAGACCTCCATGGAAGGAGACCCCACCACGCTCCGAGCTTCATATTTCTATAAAAGCTCTGTATATAATGTTAAGGACTGGAATTATTATTCACATTATTTATTTGTCAGAATGTATCGCATATTAGCCAAGTTTAACCATATATATGTATATTTAAGTTCTCCCAGTTTATTTATCTGGGGATTGCAGCAAAGTTCCCCCATCTTTTTTCTAAATAATCTGATAATCTGTTCCATGTTTCCCAATATTCTTCAGCATACTTACCTTTAAGTAGCAATGTCAATTTGTCCATTCCGACCATTTCGTATGCCTTTGATAACCATTGATCTATTGATGGAATGTTTTGGGCTTTCCACATTGACACGTATGATCTTCTTGCCGCTGCCAACAAATAGAATATTAATTTCTCTTTTCCTCATTCGAATTTTTCTTCATATATCCCTAATAAATAAAATTCTGGGATTAGAGGGATGTTACTTTCAAATATTTCATTAATTATCTTCTGAACTCAAATCCAAAACTTTTTGGCTTTTTCACAGCTCCACCAGAGATGGAAGAAAGTGCCTGTTGTATGTTTACATTTCCAACAGTCATTTTTCAAGTTTTGTACATTTTGGATAACTTGTCTGGTGAGAGATACCATCTAAAATACATCTTGTACCAATTTTCTCAAATATTATTACACAAAGTTAATTTTATTTTAGATGTCCACATTTGTTCCCATTTTTCTAGCTCAATTGGATGACCTACGTTTTGGGCCCATTTCAACATGTTATTTTTAACAACTTCTTCCTGTTTCCCATTCAAATCATTGCTGATAAAATCTAGATATTAATTTTTTATTTCCAATTTGTGTTATCTTTTCCCATGTAGATTTAGATAGATCTATATCTTCCAGTTTCTGATCCACTTTATATCTTTCGTTTAGTTGTCTATATAAATACCAATGGCACTGAATTCCTTCTTCCTCTAATTTTCCTTGGGTTTCGATTTTTTGCTGACCTTTTATCTCTAATAAATCTTTATATGTTATCCATTTTTGAACAGGTATTTTTTCTTTACCAAAAAAGGCTTCATGAGGTGAAAGCCATGAGGGCATCTTAGGACCTTAGAAAATTATTAGTTATTAGTTAACATATAAAAGTCAATTCTTGAAAATGATTTGTGTCTTTCAGAGTAAAATGTATAGTCTCTTGTGTCATTGTACAAGTACGGATATTCCAGCATATAAGATGACTTTCTAAACCAGGAAAATATCCTCAAAATTGAGGGGTTGTCTTATACGCCCGGTATACGGTTTGCCTCACCCTCCGCCTGATCTCCTGCCTCTTCGTTACCTTCGCAAAGGGAGCGAAGACAAAGGAGATCGGGGGGGGGGGCTTGAGGCAAAGCGTGTACCGGTACATTCGCCCCTCTTTTCCGCCTTCGCCCCCTTTGTGGAGGAATCAAAGGTGGAGGAGAGGGGCAAATGTAGCGGTTTGCCTCACCCGCCGCCCATCTCCTGTGTCTTCGCTCCCTTTGTTTACTTATTCACGATGTAATAAATTGTCGCTTAATCTCCAGTTGTATTCTGTTTTCCTTTCTTTTAATTCTAGTATAACCAGGTTCCCTTCGCAAAGGGAGCAAAGACACAGGAGACCAGGCCGGGGGGGGGGTGAGGCAAAGTGGGTACATTCGTCTCTCTCCTCTGCCTTCACCCCTTTGGGGAGGAATCAAAGGCGGAGGAGGGAGCAAATGTAGCCCTGGTGGTGCAGCCCTGGTGTATGTAGCCCTGGTGGCGCAGTGGTTAAATGCCAGTACTGCAAGTCACCATGTTGCAAGTTCGATTCCAGAGGGCTCCAAGGTTCACTCAGCCTTCCATCCTTTCGTAGGTCTGTAAAATGAGTACCCGGCTTCTGGGGGCAATTAGCTAACACACATTGGAAACTGCTTAATGCAGTGTAGATGTGTAAATTGCTATTGCTTAAAAAACAATTTGTAAGCCGCTCTAATAGCCTTGTGGCTGAAGAGCGGGGTATAAATAACTAAATAAAAAATAAATAAAAATAAATTCCTAGAGGGTACGTTCATCCAATTCTTGTTCCTGGGCATCTTCTAATAAGCCTGTTTTCATTTCTGATTGTTCCTTTTTATTTTCTAATACATTCATCTTTTCCTTTAGTTGTTTCGAGTCTATTGTAATCTTCTCAATTTATTCTTTTATTCCTTTTAATTCTTTCTTCATATCTTGCTTGAGTTCAGATTTAATTTCTCTTATTTCAATCCTTAATAATTTCAGTTCTTCCAAGATAGGAGATAAGTTTGGGTTGGATGATCGCCTCATTGTTTGTATTGTTGTTTGTGTTGTCCTTTTTGCTGCCATTGATATATATATAGATATAGATATAGATATAGATATAGATATATATCCTATTCCTCCTGACTTTTTTCTACTTCTTATTACTCTTCTAACTTTCCCTCTGTTTTTCCCTCTTCTGTCTTTTTCCTTACTCTTTACTTCACCACACCCTTTTCACGTCCTCTTCTTTCTTCTTACCCTCTTCTCCGTTTAAATCTTTCTTACAACTTCTGTTTTCTTATCCCCTCATCTTACTTGCTTCACCCCTTTCTCTATTCCTTTTGCTGCAGTCCTCTGAATAAATTCAGATTTGTGATGCTCTACTTAAGATTGATTAATTGATTAAATTAGTTAGTTTTGACTTTAAATTCCAGTCCTCCACATTTCAAAAGGAAACAAAGTGCTTAAACACTATACTTTCACAGCTCAATCTAGGAGCATTGAAGATAATAAGGATATTCTTTAGATGATGATGATGATGATGATAGAGATGGAAATAAAAATAATAAAACAGGGAATCAACAATAATAATGAACAATAATAAACACCGTTTAAGTTACAGTAAAGAGAGAGTGGATTAATTCAGCACTCTATTTCATATACGTTATATACCTCAGTGGATAACATTTAATTAAAATTTGTCAGTAGCTATTTTCAATATAACAATGAGCCACTATTTAGTTTACTCAATATTCCACTTTCTTATCTTGTCCTCAAACCAACTGTTATCTTCTCAGCCAATCCACTGCAATCCCATTTAGTTTTGCCCCCCCACTATAAACTCTGTCTATCCCTACTCTTCTAGAGTACAAACTTCTAACATAAGAGAAAACCCTAGCTATTGAAACTGTCTTACTCTAACTCTTGTGACTCCGTGACCCCCTCTTTCCATTCCAACTCCAATCCATCTTCAGCGCTTCCGAATCTGCTAACTTTCAAATCCTCTTTCTTCCAGTATTATATTATAGCCCCACCTGTCAGTTCCGCCCCCCTTTTTTTTAATTAGATAATTTCCTCCCTTCACCAACTCGCTATCACCTCAAGATGTTTGAGTTCCACTCCAGATCTTTCTCATCACCTTCCTCTATTTTCCTACCACTCTCTTCTCCCTCCCCTTGGCTGCTTTTACATTTGCTTCCTGAAGTTGCCCTCCTTTCAATCCCTTGCTTTTCTTTCACGCCCTTATGTCCTCTAACACATTCGCTATCTCTCTGCAAATATCTTTTTTCCCTCTTCCAAAGTACACGTCACACCTTCTATCTCTTCCGATACAGGCTTATACCTTTCTACTATCCTACTTCCACAAGCTTCTCCCCACCTTTCTTCACTTACTTCAGACCTTCTACTGACTTTCCCCCACCTTCCTTCACTTATTTCAAACTGTCCTAATCACTTACTAACTTACTTATTTCAGACCTTCTACCACTTACCTACTTACCACTTACCTACTAACTTGCTTTATACCTTCTCTTAATTGTTTTTCTCCTTTCCCTCACATAAAGCTTTCTACTGCTCTTTCACTCAATCTATCTTGCATTTTCCCTTGCTCTCCCAGATTTGCTTCTAACCTTCTGCTCTCTTCTTCAGTCTCTAATACCAACCTCTCCAACTTTCTCCTTCCTTTATTTATTTACCACTTGTATAGTTCCTCAGTTCTACACTCCCCTTCTCCTTTTGTATTCAAGACTTCTATTACCTATCTCTTTAATTTATATCCTTTATTTCTGTTTTAACTCAAAGTGGTTGTCCTTCCAAATATCTCCCAGCAAACTCCCCCCTTTTTTTCCCTTACCACCCTTCTCCCACTCTGATTATCGATACCTCTCCCTTCCTGTGTCCACTTCCCCTACCCTCTATTAATTAAATGAAATTCATATTGAAATTAATTATTATTGCATACAGATATTATTACAAGTCCTCAATGTATCTCTTCTTTTGTGCATCGCGATTCAGTCCAGTCCTTTTCGATTTAATCCGTTCTGTTCCTCTGTTTCGCCTTGCCTCTTGTCTGTGCTGATCTGTCGTCTCGCCTCCTCAGGTCTTCTTCTTATCAAGTTATAGGGTTTTTTTTTTCTTTGTACTGTACAGTGTTTAATCAGATTGCCGCCATCTTGTCTTCTACCTTATCATTCACCACTCCACACTGAATTCAAATGCATCCAAACATACGGTTCCAACTGCACAGTTCTATACAGTCCATTAAATTCAGTTAGGCAGCCTCTTCATAATACAATAGGAAATAAATACTGTGTCTCTAGCAATAAATCCAAGATAATGTTCAGTGAGCAATGTCCATATATATTGTCATCCACGTAGTTCTCTTTAACATCTGCTACCTTTAGATATCCAATTGACTATCCAATGACCAATATCTCTGTCTGCTAAAGTTATTCTGTAAACAGTCCTCTTAAACTTACACTCGTCTCAATCGTTGTAGCATGCCATGGAAAACTTGCAATTTCTCTCAGTTCTGTATCACCAATATTAGTTGTCCATTAATGTACTGTATTGATCCTGTTTGTGAAACTTATATAGTCAGGCAGTCACTGATCATGAACAAGGTTGGATTTCCCCAATAGATGAAATTATTTACAAGGTGCTTACTTTAAAATTGGTGGTGGTGCTTATGCCAAGTAATCTCAGCTGCAGACACGCGGCGGTGGATTGCTCCGATCCCCTCTGCTCCATTTCCCCTGTCCGATCTACCTGATGGTGTTGGAACCTCCAGGGTAAAATATGGGCAAGCACTGGATCTTTGAGAGCCCCTCCTTTTTCTCCGTGCCAGGAAAATTTTTTGCCAATCTAGTTGTCAATGATCAGGCTGTCAAACCCCATGCTGCCAAACTCTCACTAGGAGCTCCTTAGTGAAAGTCCAGCCACAACACCATAGCCAACCGGAAGTTTATTGGACTAAATTTGAATGAATTACCACTGTCGCTATGGTAAAATCTTTGAGTTGGAAGAGACCACAAGGGCCATCTAATCCGACTCAGTAGTCTTAAAAGAAACCTGTCCAATAATAATAATAATAAGTTATTTATTACCCACCTCTCCCCTCAAGATTGGGGTGGGGTACATACATCGAAATACATAATATACAATACATCATAATACATATATATTGTAATACACAATACAATGCAGTTTATCACAGTACAGTTCAATTCAATACATAGTACAATTCAATACAGTACAAAGCAAATTACATAGTCAGCAAATCAATACAGCACAAACAATGGCATAGTAATTATACTTACAGACAATTGTGAATGCAAACAATGCAGACATCAGTAGATGGTGCTGCTGGTATGCAGATGATGCTGCAGGAGTGACTTTTTTTACAGAATGCATCTCACATTAATAAACAACGGCTGCTGTTGCTTTCTTTCTGGAAAAAGTATTTAACAGTTTCACAGCACATCACCCCAGATCTTATTATGCTGGTCCTCATTTTACCAACTTACAGAAGGCTGAGTCGACCTGCGGGGCCCTGGGATCAAACTTATGGACTCAAGATCTAGCATGAGTTTTTGGGCTGCAGTTTGGTTGCATTAGCTTACTGCACCACCAGGGCCCCCTCCAATCTCTGCTTAAAGATCTCCAAAGATCAAAATACCATCACCCTCTGAAGCAATCTAGTCCACTGTTGAACAGCTCTTACAATAAAGAGGTTCTTCCTAATGTTTAGGTGGAATCTCTTTTCTTGTCATTTGAATCTATTGGTTCATGTTCAAGTCTCTACAGCAGCAGAATACAAACTTGCTCCATCTTCTACACAACATTCCTTCAGATGTTTAAAAATAGCTATCATTTCACCTCTCAATCTTCTGTTCTGCAAGCTAAACATACCCAGCTCCCTCAGTCATTCCTCATAAGGCTTTGTTTCCAGAACTTTTGTTACCTTGGGTTGATCTTCTCTGGACACCTTCCAGCTTGTCGATATCCTTCTTGATCTATGGTGCCCAGAACTGGAAACAGTATTACAGGTAAGGTCTGACCAAAGTGGAATAGAGTTTTCTGAAAAACTGAAAATAAAGCCCGCTCCCCCCACCCCATGATTCAACCATGGGTTTTCTAAAACTATATGGATTTCTTATTTCTGAATACTATATTTAGAGTAATAAGGCCTGGATTGTGACTTTTCTGATGCTAATATCTTTAGGATCTGTAATTGTATGACTCATTCAAATGTTTTTTCATACATTTTCCCAAATGTGTAGAAGCTGGTAGATTGATTGATTGTCTGATTTCCTGCCTTTTCCCCAGCATCTTACAAAAGTTAAAATAGAAACAGATTAAATTTCTCATCATGCAAAAATTAAAATATAATTAAACTATGAGTTGGATTAAATGTAATTTAAAGGTATAACCATTAAAAAAGAATAACAACAAATATACATACAAATATGCACAGTACATTATTACTCTTTCCTCATGAGCAGTCCGTTCTCAAAGGCCTGTCAAAACAAAACAAAGTCTTCATCTGCCTGTGGAAGAATAGCAAGGAGGGCACCAATCTAGCTACTTTGGGAACAGAATTCCAGAGTCCAGGAGCAGCCACTGAGAAGGCCATCTGCCATGTTCCCACCAGATGTCTCTGTGAGGGTGGTGAGACAGAGAGAAGGGCCTCCTATGAAGATTTCAAAGCACAGGAAGGCTGGGAGAATACAGTCCTTCAGATAAGCTGGGCTGTACAAGGATTTATAGGTCATAGACTCTTGTATTGTGCCTGGAAATGGAGTGGAGCTGTTGCAGCAAGGGAGTTCTATGCTCCCTGCTGCCAGCCCAAGTTAACTAATC
Organism: Gambelia wislizenii; assembly: GCA_030847615.1. Lineage (NCBI taxonomy): Eukaryota > Metazoa > Chordata > Lepidosauria > Squamata > Crotaphytidae > Gambelia > Gambelia wislizenii. The sequence goes on along the minus strand of JAUMIR010000013.1, from coordinate 9,893,037 downwards.
TAGCTGAAGGTCTTTGGACCACCTGAAGTTTCCAAACCCTCCTCAAAGGCAACCCCACATAGAACATTTTATAGCAATTAAAACAGGATGTGTCACTGTGGCCAAATTAGACATCTCTAGGAATGGGTATTGCTGACGCATAAGTCTTAACTGTGCAAATTCACACCTGGCCACCACCAAAACCTGAATCTGGGAGCACACCTAAGCTGCAGATGTGCATCTTCATGGGGGAGTGTAACTCTATTCAGCACATACTGAATTGCTATTCCCTGATCTGCCTTACAACTGACCAGGAGCACCTCTATCTTGTCTAGATTAAGCTTCAATTTGTTTGCCCTCATCTAGTCCATTACAGATGACAGACACTGATTTAGAACCAAGAGAGCCTCCTTGGATTGAAGTGGAAAGGATAGTTGGTGTCATCAGCATTCTGGACAACCTCTCCTAGAGGTTGCATGTGTTAAATAATATGGGAGACAAAATAGACCCCTGTGGGATCCCACAAGCCTAAGGCTTGGGGGAGTCAAACAAGACCCCCCAGCAACACCTTCTGGGTTCAACACCTTCTGGCTTCAGATAATAATGGAGCCACTCTAAAACAGTGCCTCCAAGTCCAATCTCAGACAGTTGGCCTGAAAGATACCATGGTCAATGGTATAGGAAGCTGCTAAGAAGTCCAGCAGAACCAACAGGGACACACTCCCCCTGTTCAGTTCCAGCATAGTTCCTCCACCAAGGAAAATAAACCTGTCTCTGTTCCATAGCCAGGCTTGAAGACAGGCTGAAAAATATCTTAGATAATCAGCCTCTTCTAGGAACTACTGGAGCTGAGAGGTGATTTGTTCTGACCCACAAGAGAAGAATCCAGACCACTTGAAAGCCTACTGTGAACAAATTGCTCTGTACTTTGCAGATAAAATCACTAAGATCCAATCAGACTTGGATGGTATAAATTAATACAGATGCAGGGGGTGTATCTTTGGCCGGGAGCACACTACCAGAATCCTTCATCTGTACCAGTGTTCCATTTTCAGATACACACACTTGAACCCAACAGACAAGGACTAGGGCACTGATAGACTATTGTAACTCCACCCCTCTGCCCCCCCCCCAGGCCTCACCTGCAACCACACAAAGAATGCTCTTGGCCAAAAGCTGAGAGAGAAACCCTTCCCACTTACATTCAGTCAGATCTTTGTGATATATGCCAGGTCAGCATGCTTATTTAGGATCAAGTCCTGAATGGAAGGGTTTTTAAAAAAACATGTACCAGTAGTATTTTCAATTTGGGGAGACCATTGCCAGGAGTATCCAGAGGATGGTGATCAAAATTATAAAAGGTCTGGAAGCCATGCCATGTTTAAATATTTGAAGGGATGTCATACTGAGGATGGAGCAAGCTTGTTTCCTGCTGCTCAGGCGACTGGGACACAGAGCAATGGACTCAAAACTATAGGAAAAGAGATTCCACGTAAACATTAGGAAAAACTTCCTGACAGTAAGAGCTGTTCAGCAGTGGAATACACTGCCTCAGAGTGTGGTGGAGTCTCCTTCTTTGGAGGTTTTTAAATAGAGGCTGGATGGCCATCTGTCAGGTATGCTTTGATTATGTATTCCTATGTGGCAGAATGGGGTTGGACTAGATGGCCCTTTTGGCCTCTTCCAACTCTTTGATTCTATTTGAGCTGGGAAGCAGTTTGGTGCATCCAGCAGCCAATTGTTTTTGTCTCTCATTAAAGTGAGACTCCACACTCTGTATATCCCTATGCCTTGTGCAATTGTAAAGGCTGCCCTGAGATCCAACGTTTCCCACAGCCTCTTTCGAAAGGACATCCCTCTTGTTCAGGCCTGGCAGTACTCCCACAGATGGTAAATGCAGGTAGTCCTGTAGTTAAATATTGAGAATACGCAATCCCCTTCCTCTCTTGAGCAGTGCAGTTGCCCTTGTGCTCTCCTGAATTGGTGCCTCCACACCCCCCCCAACTGGGTTTGGTGTTGCCCCCATTAGCAGCGACCAACATCTCCTTCCACTGTTACAATGGGGGTGGGTGACACTTGCTGGCAGAAATTGATGGGGAGTTCCAGGTATTGCTGTGATTGATTGTGTTGATACATTATGCCCTTCTGGACTTTTAAAGAAGCGACTCTTGACCTGTGTTCAGTCTGAAGTGGGATGGTCCTGTGAAAGAAATGTACCATGTCTACACCCTCCCTCTATAGAAACTTAATGTGGTTAGAAATGTGGTAATACACTTACTGTGTATTATGTATTACAACACATTATGAACAGTAGACAGAGCTCCCTAAACTCAGAATTTGGGAAGTGAGTTATGCAAGCTTTTCCCACTTAGCATGTGTTCTTATGCGAAATAACAGGATGCCTCTGCTCTTGTGGTATTATAGATCATGGTGATAAATTTGTTCTAAGCAACAGGCAAGCAAATCTCTCTCTGTCCTGTTTGGAGCTAACCTGGAAGTGTAGCACCCCTAATATGGAACAAATCATAAAAGTTCACTCATAAGTACCTAGAGGCTTCCTATTTTTCTTAATACTTAGCAATACTTCCACAGACTTGCCCCTTCCTGAAATAAATAAATAATCTAGAAACAATCTACCAACATTTTACTTCTTGACATGCTGATCTCCAGCTTTAGTTTAATACTGTTTCCAGTTGTGGAATTAGGGAATTGAAGAAAGTTAAGCAAGGAGTTTTTGAGCTTTCATTTAGAAAGTGTGTGCGTATTAAGTGTGATTTGATTGTGTATTCCTGCATGGCAGGGGGCTGGACTAGATGGTCCTTGAGGTCTCTTCCAACCCTATGATTCTATGCTTAATGAACACAACCCTAGCCAGCTCTTTCCGCATATGTAAGTTTGCCTCCTGCACTTGGGGTGGGGTGGGGTGGGTTTCTTGCAAAACCTATTTTCTTTGAGTTAAGATGGATGGCCTTTCTAGTATTTGAAATTCAAAAAGCATTCCCCCCCTTTACCTGCTTTTTTAGGGGGGGTATGAGTTAGAGCTAGTTCACAGTCATCTTTTGATGGCTTAAAATGAGAATAGCCTGTGTCATCTGCCCTTGAAGATGGAGGGGTTATGCCTCATCTTTTCTTCCTTTTTTTGTTCTCTCACCATCAAATCCTTCCCACAATGCATCTGAGCCGCTTGCAGGTGTCCCTGCTGCACAGACACTGCAAATTAGTAACAGAAGCTAATGGCCCAGCATGGGGCCATCAAAGGACTGACAATTCCAGCTTTTCCAAAGGGCCCTTTATGTCAACCCCCCACCCCACCCCCATGAGACCTGTCCGGCTGAAAAGATTATTTGTCTGTCCCTGTGTGCGGGCCCTGCTGCTGCAGGGAGGCCTGCTGCTGGCCTCATGCTGAGGCCCTGACTGTTGCCGCTAGCAACAGATAGAAATCACTGTTCACCACAGCAGGGCCCACAGCACATCAATCATGTAGCCCAAAAGAAAGGTGTGAGGCCTTTGGCCCTCTCCTTTGGCTATTTCTAAATCATTTCCAGTGGCTGAACATGCTATGGCGTAGGCTTGGTAATTCAGTCCAGAAAATTTAAAGGGGGGGGGGGGAAATGCTTTGATTCTTTCTTTTAAAAAAAAGAAAGAAAAAGAAAATGGGAGGGGAAAAGACTGTTTTTGTTCAAACGAACCATGTTTCAAAAGCAGGAATTTCACAGATGAAAAAGCCACTCTGTGAAAAGTTCAGGGCAAGAATAATAAATAAAAGTCCCACAGTGAAAGAACACCCAGTGGACCACAGAAACGACTTCAGTTTAGTATTATTTTTAAGGCAGCGGGGAGGGGGGAGAATGATTTAAATAAATTCCATGTTCTTCCTGAAGATCTCAGACTTTCCAAATATGTAATTATAGCTAGCCTTCTATTAATTTTAAATAAAAATATTTTGACTCCAATGTATAATAATATCATTTGCACCCTAACTTTATTAAAGAGATTTATAACCAGATATTGAATTACAGTTAATATTAGCTAGTTGATCTATCCTCCCCCCCCCTCGTTCCATCACATCGTATTTGTAAATGAATAACTAAATAACTTTGACAGTAGCAAATTTTCTCCTTGGCACAGCTAATTCTTCATCCTGTCTTAATGTTCTGCAGCACAGCTGTGAGAAATTGCAAGTCTCAGAGCCTGGTGGTTGGTTGTGGATTTTGTTCTTCCAAGTCACTAATCCTTCAGAGGAGAGATGATTGAGTGCAATTTAGCTATATTGCAGATTTCAATAATGTGGAAATGATAGAATCTTTTGATCATTAATATTGACCAAAGTGTACATACCCTCCAAGTGTCCTCTGAAACAGGGTTTGAAATGCATTCCATGCATATTTCCACATAAACATTTTTTAAAATTCAGGTCAGTTAAAAAAAAAAAAAAAGCATTGTTCCTTTACCTTATAAACATTCCAAAAAAATCATCACAGGAACTGTTCTAAATCTAACAACAGAGATAAAAAATATGTGTCCCCCATCCCGGTAACCCATTAGCTGTTCATTTTGAGTAATATGGTAGTAATGAATTACTAGCATGCTTCCTTTTTGTTATGCCTTTTTATTAAAGTGCACTTTAAAAAACAGAGTGGGCCAAAAATCCACTAATATGTCCATCCCATCAAGATATTAGAAGTAAATGTTATTCTTGCACTAAAAATATAATGCTGTGTACCCAACTGTTGTTTTACAAAAATAATATTATGTCCTCAGTACCCTCAAAAGTGATATGCAAGTAAGATTATTAGCAGTTATACATTATTTCAGAGCTTGATTTAACAGTGCTAAAACAAAGCAGCAATAATGGGATTGGGTGTGTAACAGATGCTAGTTAAACATTTGGGTGAATAATGCAAAAGTTGTCATGTGATTAAATAATAAAGAGGAGGATTCGCACTGAATCTTGTTCAAGGGAGAATTCCAGAATCAGGTATCTACCACAAGAAGGCCCACTCCTTAGATGTCACCCTTCTAAAGATGAGAAGGACCTCAGAACAAGGTTATAATTACTGGGAAAGCACATGTGGACTTCAGATACATATATCTTCACCCAGAGATCTTATGATACAAGGAAAGATAAAAAATACTTTAACAAATGAAAGGCTCTCTAAATCAGTTCCCATGCTTTGAATTATGCCTAGAAACATACAGGAAAGCAATCTTTCAGTGCTGAGAGAGGCAATCACCATGGCAACCTCCATTTAACAATCTGGCCTCCATACTTTGAACCAGTTGCTGAACACTTTTCAAGGGCAATCCCAGCTATAACAGATTAGCAATCAGATGCTTTAACAGGCAAATGTCCTTGTCATTTAAATTAAAACATCTGGTGTTAAGTATCTTATGACAGCTGAAAGTACAGACACTGCCTGTTCATACAACAGTTCAGACTTTTGCCTAAGACTGCGGTCCATACCTAGCCCTTGCAATAAGCCTTGTTAATTGTAAACAGGCTGAGTCAATATCCTTCTTGAATTGTCCAGTTCTGGGCACCACAGTTCAAGAAGGATATTGAAAAGCTGGGATGTGTCCAGAGGAAGGAGACCAAGGTGGTTAGAGGTCTGGAAACCAAGACCTATGGGGAACAGCTTAGGGAGCTGGGTATGTTTCACTTGGAGAAGAGAAGTCTGAGAGGTGATATGATAGCCATCTTTAAATATCTGAAGGGATATCATGTAGAAGATGAAGCGAGATTTATTTCTGCTGCTCCACAGAGTAGAACAGAGACCAGTAGATTCAAATTACAAGAAAAGAGATTCCTCCTAAACATTAGGAAGAGCTTCTTGACTGGAAGAGCTGAACAAGTTTCCTTGGAAAGTGATGGACTCTTCTTCTTTGAAAGTTTTTAAGCATAGGCTGGGGCTATCTCTCAGGGGTGCTTTAGTTGTGTTGATTATTTGAAGGACATTCCAGGCTCTGTAGAGTACAGTCAGCCCTCCGTAGCCACAGATTTGGTATTCATGAATTCCGCCATCCACGGCTTGAAAATATTTTTTTTTTCAATCCAAAAAGCAAAACTTGCTGTTTGCCATTTTATATAAGGGACGCCATTTTACTATGCCATTGTGTGTAATGGGACTTGAGCACCCACAGATTTTGCTATCCATGGGGGATCCTGGAACCAAACCCCAGCAGATACAAAGAGGCCACTATATTGAAAAGACTAGGAAAACAACCTCTGAGTATCCCTTGCCTAAGAAAACCCTATGAAATTCAGGGGGGTCACCATAGGTCAGCAGGCGACTTGAAGGCACATACACAGACACCCTCCCACACAAACCTTTCAAGATCTTCAGGGGAGGCGCTGCTCTCTGTCCCACCACCCTCACATGTACCTCTGGTAGGAACACAGGTGGGAGAGGGGCTTCTCAGTGGCTGCTCCCAGGCTCTGGAACTCCTTTCCCAGAGCAGGTAGACTGGCACCCTCCTTACTCTTTCCACAAGCAAGTAAAAACATTTTTATTCTGCCAGGACTTTTGAGATTTGATTTTTCAAGGGAAACGTGCCTTCTGTATAATATGCTGCACTTTTATTTGTTGTTGTTGTTTTAATTTGCTTTAGCTGGTTCAAATTTTATGGTGGTCTAATTGCTTTTTGTACGCTGTTAATTTTTAACTATGTTTGTTGTAACTGTTGTAAGCCACCTTGACTCTCAAACTGGTGAAAAGTTGGGATGTAATAATTGTTGTTTGTTTGTTTTGTTAGGTATTCCTACATGGCAGGGGGTTGGACTAGATGGTCTTTGTGGACCCTTCTAACTCAGTGATTCTAGGGGATCTAAATTAGGCTGTAAGTTTCTCAATAGTTGGGAGCATCTTAGTACTGCAGCAGTCATTCTTCGTGTACATTTATTTGGCTGATGAGGTATGAACTTCCAGGCTTTGATTCTTTTCCTGGACAAGGGCAAAGAAGGTTCTGTGAGTATTCCTCAGGGGTCCTGCAAAATGTTTCAGCCTCTCATCATTTTAGACACTTGCGTTTCTTCTTTCAAGTCACCATGTAGCCCACACCGCTCAAGGCTGGGTGAGTCTTATCCTACCCTAAATCCTCTTAGCTAGTTAGGAACCCTGGTGGCGCAGTGCTTAAATGCCAGTACTGCAAGCCACCACGTTGCAAGTTCGATTCCAGAGGGCTCCAAGGTTCACTCAGCCTTCCATCCTTTCGTAGGTTGGTAAATTGAGTACCCAGCTTGTGGGGGCAATTAGCTAACACACATTGGAAACTGCTTAACGCAGTGTAGATGTGTAAATAGCTATTGCTTAAAAAAAATTGTAAGCTGTTCTGATAGCCTTGTGGCTGAAGAGCGGGGTAGAAATAACTAAATAAATAAAAGGAACCTTTTAAGTTTATTTTAATATGTAGATTAAGATTGATATACCTTCAGTAAACTTTTGATATGCATTTTTAAACTGACTTCTTTGTTGTTTTTAATGAGTCTAATTGATTGGGTGATCAGACCACACATTTAAAAATTGAGCTGTGTCTGCATTCCAATGCATTACTCTGCCTGAATTTGAGAGAAAAGGTTTTTTATGTTTAAAGAAGATATTTTTATTTTTAGAAAAGAGCTAGATCCCTGGAATTTTTTATACATTTTTAATTGTAGACTCACACCTCCCTACAATTCTGAAGGCAGCTGTTTCCCTTGCCTATTGTTTGTAAGCACACACAACTACAGTAGGATCACCTAGAGTAGAATCCTATTCTTTCCCATGTCAAGCTTATTGCCTTATTTACTGTAGACGTACTACTACAACACAGCACTGAAAGCTAGATAGAAGATCAGAAAAGCAGGGGCTGGGCTGGGCTCCTGTAAAAAAAAGAAGAATTTTTTTTTTGTAAAAAGGAGTTTTTTTGTCAGAGGGCTTGTTTAGACGCAACGGTATACTGAGAGTGGATGTGCTTTTTGCCCATTCGCAGCAACACTATTTTTTACCAATTCGCATCCATTCACTTCTATTTGAATGGAGCATCCACATGCTCTGATAAAGGGCAATAGAGTGAAAATGCACAGCAATGCCAATGTGGATGTCCACAGGTGCAAAAATGCGCACCAAATTAGGATGACATGAAATTAGGAGGGGTAGCTAATACCCCAGAGAACAGATACGGAATTCAAAATGATTGTAACAGATTAGAAAGCAGGGGCAAAACTAACAATATGAATTTCAACAGGGAGAAACATAGAGTACTACCTACACTTCTCCAGTTCTCCAGTCTATCCAGGTCATTCTGAATTTTGATCCTGTCCTCTAGGGTATTAGCTACTCCTCCCAATTTGGTGTCATCAGCAAATTTAATAAGTATGCCCCTAATTCCCTCATCCAAGTCATTGATAAAGATTAGAATGAAACTAATTCTGGAACACCATAAGCTTGGCCCTCTGTTTTCAGTCTGTTGCCCTGTAACAGTTGGATAACTTTGCTGGTTTATTCCTAAACCAACATTTAGTGCTCTATATTTGAATTTTATTAGGCAAGTTTCTTTTCAGCAGCAATGCAGCTCAGGAAGATTTCACCCCTATTTGTTTCATCATTTGGGTGTTGTTTTTTCACAGCAAGGTCATGGCCTTTGAGGGCAGTAGAACCTGGGGAGGTTCTGTGTTATCCATTTGGTTTTTTCCCTTAAGCTCCACATGTTTCATAAAGAATAATGAAGCATTGACAGAGATGGGTGAATTAAAGAACCTGGAGGGTTTGTATCTTCCTTGGTGCTAACTTTATATCCACATTCATTATGTGAATAGGCTGGTGAAACTGTTTCTTGTGATAAATTGGAAGCCTGCATAGGTTGTACAAGCTCAGTTCAATTTTCAGTAATGGTATACAATCATCCAAATGCCTACGTACAATGCATGGAGCAGTCCTTCATTTGGAGACGTTTGAATGCATAAAGTCCTCTAAGAGGCACTGCCATAACAAATTTTCTTATTTTAGACAGTGTCACAGTACATAAGATTTCCCGCATTCCTGCCCTCCCTCCCTCCATTTTTTTTAATAGCATCACTGTAGCCATCTTTCCCTGGTACTGTTTTTTTATGAGAGTTGAGACCATACCACCAAGGGCAGACAAAAGGTGTGAGTTTAGGATATTATCATTCAGTGTAAAATAAGACCAGGTATTCTACCACACCAATACCCATATATTTCAGGTAAAGTTGATTCCAGTTCATAGAGTAACAGGGTACTGTAAGTTTGAAGCTTTTCAAATAAATGCCTTGCTGATAATTATTAAATAATATAACTTGGTTTGTAGAAATTGCCAAAACATAATAATATGCATTGATATCCCAAGTCTTTATCTCCTCAGAGAAAATTACTGGACCACTCATTACATTATAGGTATAGAACAATTGCCACTCTCCCAAGCCTCCTTCCCACATTGCTCCAGTAATATTTCATCCAAAAAGATCACTTTGTCACTCCTGAGCTTCCTAGTAGTCTCTCTCTGTCTCTCTGGCTTTACTTCGCAAACGAAGATTCAGGTAACTACTGTTCAAGTAATGGAGCATCCAGAAGATGCCTGATTTTTTTCTTAGAAAAGACAATGTACCCAGGTGCAAGAGGGGAAAAATAGCCCCTTTCAGATATTCAGTGTGGCTAGAATGAATATTGGTGGGGTTCAGGTGCTGTGTCTGACCCATATGTGTTTCATTCAGCATCTGAAGTGAGTCTAAATGGGTTTATATATATTGGGTTCTAATGCTGTGGCCCAACCCTTGCCACTACATGCATTCATTCTACCCAGATCAAAACATCTGAAAAAGACAGTCATAACAGGTTCTGCTAAAATTAAAGGAGATGAGCAATATTTGGATACACAGACATATAGTTTTCATATTATCTGCTACCATACTCTCCCTCTCCACCACATGATAATCTGGAAGTGACCCAATCATGCCAGGATCTTTCATAAAAAATCTTTGTGCAACTTACAGAATTTGTTCCCTACCAGAATGGATAGCGATAGCATTTCTATACCACTTATCAGTGCAAAGCACTCCCTAAGCAGTTTACAATGTGTTAGCTAATTGCCCCCGACAAGCTGGGTACTCATTTTACAGACCTACAGAAGGATGGAAGGCTGAGTCAACCTGGAGCCCTGCAGGATCAAACTCACAACATTGTGGCTGCAGTACCAGCATTTAACCACTCCACCACCAAGGATGACTTCTGATATCCTCAGGTACTGCTTAGTGGAAAAGCTGGGATCCCAAGACAGTTTGCCAAGATGTTGCTAGTCCTAGCTATTTCACAAAGACTACACTAATGCAGATACTTACCCTCTTAAAGCAGTCATGTTAACAATTTAAAATGCAGCTTCTGTGACTAAAAACAGCTTTGAACTTCAGGTTGATCTTGCCATTGAACATGTTAAAAATTCAGGCTAAATTGCAACATTTGGAAGCTATGAACCATTGATTAAAGAGTTGCTTCTCATAAAACTGTTCATTATTGTTCAGTGGTACTATTCAGAGTTTGCTAAAAGTTTGTAATCTTTCACCTGCTTCCCACTTCCCTCCTTCTTCTTCCAAATTACCAGACGCATTTTTCGCCATGATCCTTGCCCACAAGGAGGAGGGGTGCTGGCAGTGCTCTTGTGAGTGCCTCAAACTTACACAGCACAGGCTCATCCTTTGATCCTCCTCATGACTTTATTTCATTATCCCTTAAGTATAAGGAGGAACATTAATGACATCATAAAACCCAGAACTCTATAAAAGATGTTTCTGCTGATTTACTGCCAATGTACTAGAAGCATGTCATATAACTGCCCATTAAAGATGGTGAGTTGCTCTCTTGCCTGCAGCTTTTCCTTATCACCGGCTCCTTTTATTTATGACCACATTATAGGGGGTGGGTGTCACCATAAATCATAGAGCTTATTTTTTATGAAAAATATAATTAACCCTTTAATTATTGCATTAAGGTACAACTGTGACTTTTTAAAATATTTTTTTTAAAAAAACATCTAGATTATATTCACAAGGATTAAAATTTTAAGGGTCTATATGTTACTAGACTGGGGGGGGGGAACCTTGATTAATGCATCCAGTTGACTTATTATCAGTGGGTCCATATAGGAGACTTGTGCTGCAATCCTGAAAAAGAGGAAACACTTAGCCTTGGAAGAACTATCACCCTTCCCCAACTTGGTACCTCCCAGATGTGTTGGGACACCCGCTGGGAAAGGGTGAATTAAATAAAGTGAACAATAAAAAGAAAAAATGCTACCAAATAGCAGGGCAAAACTAAACCAAGGGTACTTTGTTGAAAGTGTAAGGACAGGGGAACAATGAATGAAGCTAAGTTAGTTTCTTTTTAGTTAAAATAAGAATAACAATCTCCTGAGATGTGAAGTTGAAGGCTTTCATGGCCGGGCTGTGAGGCCGTGTTCTGGAAGAGAATCCTTGGCCACTATGGCAGAAATGACCAATTGAGCCCTTGAAACAATTTTGTATTGACTTCTACACACCCTATCAAACTTTAGTTGTAAGTAAATTGACTTTAAGCTGTATGACATCAAACCCATTCCATTTGGATTTTGACTTATTTCTAAATGTTGATATTTCAATTCTGTCTGGAAATGGATGGGTAGCCAGCAGAGCTGTTGCAACAAGGAGGTTGTGTGCTGCCTGTAGTCAGACCCAGTTAATAATCCAGCTGCAGTTCTTTATACCAGCTGAAGTTTCTGACAACTCTTTAAAGGAAGCCTCACATAGCACATGTTACCATAATCCAAACAGGGTGTAACTGAAATATAACAAAATACAAAATCCACAAAAGAGCGATACCTTTATTGGGCCAATCAAAATGCAGAAAATACATCATGCAAGCTTTCAAAGGATAACATCATCACTTTTCTTCTCCTTTATGATTTTTAACATCAGATGTTAGATTCACAGGCCTACATTTTGTCTCAGATGTTATTTCTGTTGTGAGTTCATATGGTCTGGATGGATCTCAATGCAGGGCACTCCCCTTCTTGGCCTTGTGGAGACTATGGATAAAGGGCAATAAAAGACAGGTAATAACATTTCAACCCCATTAGCAACAGAAAAGTAACTTCCCTTGAAATCCAGATGTCCCTGTCCTGTGCAAAGATAACTTCCCCTTTCTTAGGCAGAGGACATTGAATTTCTTTAAAAGTCTGTGTACTGTTACATTGAAAAACTAGGCATGTATCATTGAAAAACTAGGCATGGCCAGGTCTGATGTCTCAAGTAATGGGAACAGCTAGTGCAGGCCTGGCTTTGGGACAGGAAGTGTCCCTCTATACAGTGGGCCCTTGGTATCTGTTGGTGACTGCCACAGCCTGGGGACAAAGTAAACCCAGGAGCAGCCAAACAGCAGATAAACTACACAACAGAATAGGACTTGAAAAACAAAGGCTTCAACTAGCAGGCTTTATCACTGCTCTGACCTACTTTCACCCACAATAAGAAGACTTACAAGCAGCAAGGTTCTTCTGGAGGCTTTATCTTCAGTTCCAGTACAAAACAAACACAGAATATATACAGCAAACCTCAATAACAAATCCAACAGCAATTCTCCAAACACTCCTCAACACCAACCCCACACCAGTAACTCACACAGAGTGTATCTTTATAGGAGTGTTTGACTAGTCATCTTCTGCCTAGCCACAGTGTGCACACACCCACTTCAGCTGTGCTAATGAGTGGTCTGTTGCTCCAACATTTTTCTCTCTGCGCTTAAAGGGATATTACCATGACACAAAATCTGGATGCACAAGTCCCTTGTATAAAATGGAAAAATTGTTTGCTTTTTGGAATTTAAAATATATATTTTCAAGTTGTGGATGGTGGAATCCGTGGATGCAGAATCCATGGATACAGGGGACCAACTGTAAATTGGCACAAATTACCAACCTATCCCAACAAGTGTCATCGATTTTTCTGTACTCACAATCCACCTAAAAATTTTCATAGCACTGGCTACCACATCTGGGAAAGGGTCATATTTTCCCATTTCCAGAATATGGCATCGGGAAGTTTTGAGTGTTAGAAAAATGTGATATTCCTGTAATGCTAAGTCACCAAGAAGCGCCCAGTCTATACACTACAAAGGGAATAACGATTGAACATTTATGATGCTAAAACATATTCAGACACTGACCAATTTTTGCAAAGAACAATTCAGCAAAATTAAAAGCCGACCGAAGGCCTTGTTTTCTCTCCATGCCCAATTTAACTGCACTGTACTGTGCAGTTACCTCTGCATCGATTGCTTTCTCTTAGAGTAAAGAAAAGTATTTGATAGCAAGTTCAATGTGTTATCCTCAACCATGAATTTAGAATTTCATCACCCAATATTGACAACAAGCCACAGGAAAGCTTTATCAGAACAAAGTTGGCATAAATTGATAACAGATCATCTTGCTTTAATCCATCTAGGAAAAAGTGTCTCATGGATTTTTACTTTCTTTTCTTTTCTTTCTTTAGCTCAGGGACAGAAAAAAATTACCAAGACACATCTATTACTGCTTTTGAGCTCTGTTTTCCCCCTGTGTGTGATAAAACAGGAAAGAGTCCAAACAGGGAAGTTACAAAGAAAAATAATAGAGGAGGGAATCTATGAATGAGCTCCCAGCATTTTGTTGTTACCATCATGATTTATGAAGCCTCTGAAAGTGGCTTTTTTGTGACAATAGGGAAACTGGCTTGAAGAGGAATAGCATTTTTTTTAATAAGTGAAGTGGCTTTGCATGCTTACTAGATAAGGATTGCTAGACTCCAAAGACTGCCAGAGAAAGATTTGCTTCACATTCAGAATTTAACTGGTTGTTTTATTTCAGGATTGATAATTCATTTTCTCTTAGGGCCCATCTACACGAGTTGGGGGGGAAATGATCGCTAAGGTGAAAATCCAACATGACGGCAGTGGGCGCTTGCCCTCTTAGGACCCATCTACACGAACCGCCCCCAACCAATCAGCTTTGTCCTTCAAGTTTTTTGTTGTTCTATAGTCCAAATGAGCAAAAATGCACACCCACCTCGCAGTTTGTGAAAAAGTATGGGGAAATCTGCAAAGGCTTTTACCCCGTTGTTTTTGCTGTTTGGGGCCTCCCTCCTTCAGAATAGTGTGGATTGGCGCTGGATCCTTTTTAGACTAGTAGGATTCCCAGCAAATTCCATGAGGGGTATTTTCACTGTTAAGACGGGCTCTTAGTCATTTTAACCATGACCAGTAGCCCTATAGGATGTTAGTTATATATATAACAGCAGTGGGCAACCTTGGGCTGCATGTGACCCTTATTTCAAAAGCCTTCCTCATCTGATACCCAAAGTTCAAGCAAGACTGATGCCTCTCTTTCCTGGCAACCCACTGGGCCCACCCTGATATAGACAAGTTGAAATTAGGTTCACAGGTGGTAAAGGGTATAGAAAACAAGCCTTATGAGAAAAGAATGGTAGAAATTGGTAATGTTTATCATGGACAAAATGTGATTGTGGAGCAGGTGGGGGACATGATACTAGTCTTCAAAAAAAAATAATGAAGGAATGTCACATAGAAGAGCACATAGATCTGTTCTCTGCTGGCCTAGAGGGCAAAACTAGATCCAAAGGGTATGTGTTGCTGAAAGGTAGATGTTAGTTAAATGTTAGAAGGAATTTCTTAATATTGAGATCAGTTCAGCAATGGAACCAATTACCCAGAGAGGGCGGAAGCCTGCAAGCAGAGGTTTGACAGCCATCTGTTTCAACTGTTCTAGACCTGGATTGTGCAGGAGTTTGGACTTGATTACCTAAAAGAATCCCTCCAATTCTTTGATACAGTTGAGTGATACCTGATGGTCATTCCATGAAAGTTAAGGCTCTGCAATAAATGTTTTCCTTACAAGCCATTCAGTTTTTGAAAGCTGCTGAGGACTAGTGGGGGGATCTATTCTTTTTCTTCCAAAGGCCACTAGTGACAGATGTAAAACTTAATCCTTGCAGCTAAAGGACTGGAGTAAGCCATTTTAAAATTTATTAGGACAGATTTCATAATTCTTGTGTCCTAGCCAAAATTGACTAAGCCAGTGGTTCATAACCTGTGGTCCGTGGACCCCCAGGGGCCACGATAGCATCACAGGGGAGTTGTTAAGGCTTGAAGGTTGCTTGGCTCACCTCCTCCCCTCAGTGGAACAGCCACGTGACATCAGTCAAGGCAAAGGCTGTCTGGCTGGCTTGGCCTGTGCATTGCTGTTCAATGCACTCCAGCCACAAACTTGCAGGAAGAAGCAGGAGAAAAGTCTTCCATCCCCCTCCAGTGCCTCTGAGGGAAGGTTTAATGGATGGTGTAATTGTAGTATTACTATTATTACTATCATCATCATCATCATCATCTTAAATCCTGAGTTAAGTCTTCGAGGTCCACAGCAACAAAAGATATTTAAAGGGGATCCCTGGTAAAGAAAAGGTTAAGAGCCACTGGACTAAGCATTTAATGCTGAATTTTCATTGTTGTGAGACATTTACGTAGCCTGAGCACAGAGGAGTAGGGAAAAAGAAGATTGTTTGCAACGTAGCAATTACTCAGTTACTTCCTAATGATAATACATTTGTTTTAATTCTCAATCTTTTTTGTATTTTATTGCTTATAGCCATAGGCCACTGCAAACATGGATAGCAGAATACAATACAGTAAGGTACAATACAGTAAGGTATCTACATGGGGAAATACACAATATATTATATTACACGATATAATATAAATCCTAATATATGTATCTCTCTCTCTTTCTCTCTCATTCTCTCTCTTTCTCTCTGGCTTGTCTTCACAAACGAATATTCAGGAAGGACTCATCCCACGCTTTCTGCAAGTGCGTTGATGACTAAAAAAGCCAGTCCGAAAAACAAGTAAAAGTTTAAGAACAAATTAGACTTCTAAAAAGAAACTTCTTAAAATTTCCCATATTAAACTTTGCAGGGCATCATACTTTCTTGTTATCTGATATCAATTGACTCAGGGTTTTCATTCTGATTTTCTTTGCTGCAGTTATAAACAATGCAGCACAATAAGAAATATACTCCTTCTCATCAGATAACAACAAAAAATTCAAATGTTCTTAGTTGGCCACTACATTGTGGCACAAAGTGTGGCAACAGACACCCACTATGGCCAGTATCTCTCTCTCTCTCTCTCTCTCTCTCTCTCTCTTTCTGGCTTTTTTTTCACAAACTAAGATTCAGGAAGGACTCATCCCACGCTTTCTGCAAGCGTGCTGATGACTAAAAAGGCCAATCCGAGATAAACAAGTCCAGTTGCAGAAAGCACAGCAGAAGGTCTCCTTGGGTACCCCTCTCCATTGACACCCCCTTGTCGTGGGAGAGAGGCTTGCGTACCCTAATGATGTTTTGAGCTATGCTGGCAGTGGCATAATAGCCACCGGTAGGGTCTCCCATGCCAGACAGGTCAAAACCGAAGGGTCTGACAAAGAGCGTCAAGGGCAGGATGGGCTCTCTAGCCTTATGGCAACCATCCTAGGAGAAGGAAAATTCTAATCCCAAACCAGGTAGATGGTGCTTGTCCAACCCTGTAAGGGACAGTATATAGTGGACAACAAAACAGGTAATGCACTGTCTTTTCTATGAAGCCATTACTGTATAGATACACAGTCTGTTACAAAGGTGTGGAGATACCTGCCCTTCAGGCAGTTGGCATTTGCTGGAATCTTAATTCTGTGAAAGCCTTCCTCAAGGGGAGTTAAGAGAAATTACAAAGACATCTAAAAAGCTGGTGGTCTTTTTTAATGGCAGCAACCCAACAGGAAGAGCAGGGGTTTTTTATAGCCTACGTCAATTTGCTTATTAAAGCTTCAATGATATCCTAACATATCTGCATGTTCTATTGAAATGGAATATATACAGTAGTCATTCTGTGCTGGCATGTTCTAGCCCAACTCTCCCTTCTCAGTTGTTTGTACCAGCATAATTTGAGGGATCTTGTATTGTCCATCTTGTTCAGTTTGCACCAAATCATGTTTTTATTAACTCTAGATTTGGGGGAGGGCAGGCCTGTCTCAGCTCTTAACAGGACAGCTCATATTCCTAGAGGCAGGGGCAAGGATTTTCCTCACAAACCCATCCTGAAGTGCTTCCAATGGAGCAATATTGCCTTCTTCCCATATTTCAGCTCCATAGCATGTTTGAGCAAGTACCTTCCCAACAAATATTTGTAATGCAGGCTCCACCAGTTGATCTCCCCTGGAGGAAAAGGAACTTTAGAATCTGATGTACATTTCTAGAAATTAACAGTTTAAGTGCTGCATAGCGAAGACGTTCAGGGGTAAGCCATGTTGGCCATGCAGCAAAACAAAATCCAAAATCCACAAAAAAGTGATAGCCAACCAAAGGCAAAACACATGATGCAAGCTTTTGAAGCTCTACTGACTTCTTCATCAGACAAAAGATGCTAAAAAGAAAAGAAAAGTGAGGATGTTGGAGTCACAGGCCTACATGTTGTTTCAGATGTTACTCGTGTTGTTGTTGTCCAGGTGAGGGGTCTCATGCAGGCAGAGGCCACTCCTACTTCCTGGCCATGTGGTGCTGTATACGTAAACCTAACCAATTATAGTCCAAAAGAGAAGTTCTTAAAGGCAGAAACCTCAGAGAGTTAGTCTGAGTCCATATTTCCCTCTTGTTTAGGAGTCTCCTTGTTGCAGCAAAATAAGCTATCTTCAAATCTAGTAAACACATTCAGGGGCAGCTGTGTTGGCCATGCAGAAAAATCAAATCATAGCAAACCATAGGATGGATGAATGAGAAAGGGAGTATAAGAGAGAAATTATGTGGAATGAACATTTCATGGTTTAATTGCATACAGTTAGAACAATGGATTAAAAACTGGAAAAAGAATCATAAAGAAATAAGGGAATTTACAAAATTTGAAAATTTGGTGAAAAAAGGTGAAAAGAGGGATGATAATGAAAGTATGAAAGGTATTACAAGTGAATTATATAAAATATTGATAAAAAATAAAGGAAAAAAGACAAAGGGGAATATTTAAGGAGAATATGGGAGGAAGATTTGAAACAAAAAAATGGAGATCATGAATGGGATAAGATATGGAAACAAAGACATCTAAAAAATATGTCGATACGGATAAAAGAAAATTATTATAAAATAATATGGAGATGGTATTTGACAACAGCAAGATTGCATAATATAGATAAGAATAACTCTAAATATTGTTGGAGAGGTTGTCAAGAAATAGGTACATATATGCATATGTGGTGGAATTGTAAATTTGTACAGCAGTTTTGGGAAATGGTTTTTATAGAAATAGAGAATATTCTGAATAGAAATATAGAAAGGAAGCCGAGCATAGCATTTATGTCAATTTATAATGAAGAGAATGGGAACCAAGCAGAAAAGGATTTAATAACAAATTTATTAACGGCAGCAAGATTAATTATAGCAAGACACTGGAAAATGCAAATAAATGTACAAGTGGAGGAGTGGTATAAAGAAGTGTAGAAGATGGCAATAAATGATAAGTTAACATGTAGACTCAAAGTAAGAAGAGGAAGTTGGAAAGAAAGAGATTTTGATAAAATTTGGAATGTATTTGTTAAAAAAGTATTACAGACAAAAGATGGGAGGTTACCTCCACGAGAAGAAATGAGATTCTGGAAAGATTAGGTAAGGGATAATGGCTTCGGTGAAGGGGAGCACTGAGGTGGGGGGGGGTAGGGGAATTAATATTTTTTTTAAAAAAGATTTTCATTGAAATAGATGCCAGGATAAGGGTAGGGGAATTAATATTTTTAAAAAAAGATTTTCATTGAAATAGATGCCAGGATATTTAAATGAGCTACCTTGCTCAGTGCTATGGCTGTCTACTTGTGCTTTCTTTACCCTTTCCCAAACACCATGACCCTGGTTTTGGTATGATTGATGGTGAGATGCTCCTGAGCACAGAAGGAGCTAAACTAGCATACGTGTCAGACCTATCTGATTAAGGGATAGAACTATAACATCCGAGTACATCAGAACTGGAACCTTGCTTGATTTGAAAAGAAGGAAAGTAATGCCATTTCTTATATTCTGTTGTTAACAACAACAAAAAATTGAACAGAAATGGAACCAGAATACAACCTTGTCAGACTCCTTGTGAGACTTGAGTATTTTCAGAGAGTTGGCCATTTGGATCCACTCTTATCTGGGTGATATTGTTGAGGTGTAAAATTTGGATAAGATAGTTTTATTTTTTTTTAATCAAGACTTCATTAACCATTCTTTCAAAATGTGTTGGGTTGGAACGCATTTTGAAGGCAGCAGTGAGAGTCTAGGACTAAAATTGCTATCTTATACACATTTTCCTGGGACTAAGTTCCATTGAACTCAGTGGGGCTTGAATCTTGATTGTGATCCAACAGGGCTGAGGAGTACACCAGGCACATAAACAGTTCCGAGTGGATGCCAATTAAGGAAGTCAGAAATAGGCCAGGGTCATACTTGAAGACAGCCTAATGGTAGGTTTAAAGGGTCAGGCAACAAATATAGTTGGAACACAAGCCAAGGTCAGATTACAGAGCAAAAGTACTACTGTGTCATCAATTAGATCAAACAGTAGCCAGAAGAGAGGTCAGAGGAATTGCCAAGGTCATGTTGCCAAGATATCAGTATAGCAGGAATCCAAGGAATGCTGAGAGAAGGGAACAAGGCCAGCAACAATAACATGATATTCTCAACACCAAATGCTAAAGGTGAGAAGGTTTATATAGTTGGCTCTCTGTATCCATGGATTCTGCATTCATGGATTCAACCAGCCACAATTGAAAAATACCACCATCCCACACACAAAAACAACTCAAGAAGCAAAACATTTTATATAAGGGACACCATTTTTCTATGCCATTGTATCTAATGGGACTTGAGCATCCATGGATTTTTGTATCCATGGAGGGGTGGTGGTGGAACCAAACTCCAGTGGATACCAAGGGCCCACTGTACAGAGGGACACTTTCTCACATATCTGCAACTGCTAATAAAAGACCCCGAGGTGTCTTCTGTGAGAGCTTTGGCCTTCACTTTGGTTAGGTCCTGATGTCCTGCAGCTTCAGATTCCTTGGCTCTGACTCAACTAATGGTGTTTCAGAGGAGGGCTGTCAAATGGGCCTTGAGTTCTTCTTCTGACATAGACAATTCTAGCTGGGGCATATTATCCTGGCTCTTATTGTCTGAAGAGGAACCCCCCCACGACAATACGAAGCATAATAGGGTTACTTCTGAGTAGATATGAATAACAATGCACTGTAAAACATTTTCTAACTTTATTCCATATTTCAAGCACTGCATCTATATCAATACTGACCCTTTAAAATAACTTTTTATGCGTAACCCTTTTCTTGTAGTTCATAGAATATGACTTAATAAGATTTTTAACATAGATTTGTTCTATGGAGTGCCATAGTAGTAGAGTCATTAATCCATCCTACCTAATAGTGGATTGCAGTTTTACTATGTAATAGCAGCATATTTAGATGTCTGAATCCTCTGTTTTTATATTTTCTGTATAATTAATTTCACAACACCTTTTTGTAACCTGACCAAAAAAATAAATAAAAAATCCCACAGATGTTTATTTTGCCAGGGCGTGGCATAGTGGTTTGAGTGTTGGACTACAGCTCTGGAAATCAGGGTTTGAATTCCTGCTCAGCTATAAAAACCCACTGGGTTACCTTGGGCAAGTCACCAAATCAGCCTCAGCCTCAGCCTCAGAAAACTCCATGATAGGTTTGCCTTAGGGTCACCATAAGTTGGAAACTACTTGAAGGCACACAACGAGTACAAGAATGACAACTGTAATATTTCCCATGAAATACAATATGTTTGGAAGTATGCTAATTTTAAATGGAGATATTCTGCCAGACTATGAAACTGACAACAGTTGCCAAGATACTTACTTATACAGTCAGACCCCCACGAATGTGAAAAAACCGCGAATAAAAGTACGCCTCCCCACCACCCACCTGCAACCCCCTGCCCACCCTTCCAAAGTGGCTACAGGGCTTTTGAAGCCTCGTAGCCACTTCTCAGCCGCCACCCCCTGCCCTCTCAAAGCTGTGACAGGACTCGAAAGGCCCCATCGCTGCTTTGGGAAGGGCGATGGGGGTGGCGGGCAGGCAGAGGGGAGGCTTTTCAAGCACCACCACCCGCCCTCCCAGAGCGGCAATGGGGCTCAAAAAACCACTGCTTGGAAAGGACCGGGTGGGGGTGGCGGGAGAGCGACGAAGGGGCTGGAAAAGCCCTTCCGCCGCATGGTAAGGGCCGGGGGGTGCTAGGTGAGTGGCGGGGAGGCTGAGCGCTCCACTTCAACCGGCTTTTGCCCCTTTCGTGTGAGGGGTGAAAGCCAATTGAAGCAAGGTGCTCACCCAGCAAACCACTGCCAGTTTGCTGGCTGAGCACCCCATTTTACTCGGATTTGCCCCTTTTCTGTGAGAGACAAAAGCTGATTAAAGTGGGGTACTCAGCCAGCAAACCAGTGGCGGTTTGGTGAGGGAGTGCCTTGCTTCAATTGGCTTTCGTCCCTCTCACGGAAGGGGCGAAAGCCAGTTGAAGTGAGTCACTCGCTCACCAACCCCCCTTCGGTTTGCTGGCTGAGTGACCCACTTCACTCAGCTTTTTTCCCTTTCCTGAGAGGGGTGAAAGCTGAGTAAAGTGGGGTGCTCAGCCAGCAAACCGAAGGGGGTTTGGTGAGGGAACACCTCGCTTCAATTGGCTTTCACCCCTCACACGGAAGGGGCAAAAGCCGGTTGAAGCAAGGCACTCACTCAATAAACCCTCTTCGGTTTGTTGGCTGAGCGCCCCACTTCACTCAGCTTTTGCCCCTTTCCTGAAAGGGGTGAAAGCTGAGTAAAATGGGGCGCTCAGCCAGCTTTCCTCAGGGTTGGCTCCACCCCTAAAACGCTTCCCTGTGGTGGGGGGAGAAGCTGAGGTTCCGCGAATAAGCGGAACCACGAATGTTGAAGTCGCGAATGTTGCGGGACAACTGTATTTTCAATTAATTGATGAAATTTAATATTAAAACTACTAAGCTATCTTGCATGAAAACCTTATTCCTAAATATCAAACTGTTTGTTGTTGTGTGCCTTTAAGTCATTTCTGGTTTTGGCGACCCTAAGGCGACACTATCACAGGGTTTTCTTGGCAAGATTTGTTGAGAGGCAGTTTGCTTTTCCATTCCTCTGTAGCTGAGAGAGTGTGACTTGCCTAAGGTCAGTTAGAAAAGATAGTAATATTCAATGTGTTACAGGCCACATTTTAAAGTTAAGAGCCTTTGCAAATGATTTGATGATTTATTTATTTTTTTTAAAAAAGAAGATCCACTTTCTAGTATTTATCACTTTCAAAAGTTACTGGGAGAATATGGTGACGTTTGTGATTTTCTGAGTTAATAGAGATAAAACTGTAGTGCTGAAAAAAATAATATGACAAAAGAGGAAGAAACAGAAATTGGAACCAAATCTGGTTTCAAAATTGGTGTATCTCTCTCTCTCTCTCTTGCTTTTCTTCGCAAACGAAGATTCAGGAAGGACTCATCCCGCACTTTCTGAAAGCGCGCTGATGACTAAAAAGGCCAATCCAAGATAAACAAGTCCAGTTGCAGAAAGCACAGCAGAAGGTCTCCTTGGGTGATGTTTCCAGGTTGTGATTCTTTCTGCGTTGTCGTTTTTCTTCAAGACTTGTTTGGCGTGAGTTCTCAAATAAGGCTGCAGCATTGTGAATAGTGCGTCTCCGTGCCTCCCAATGTGAGGCCAGGGCAGACCATTGTTGGTGATCAATTTGGCCGAGCCTGAGATGTTGTTTTAGGGAGTCCTTGTATCGCTTTTTTGGAGCGCCCCTCTTACGCTGACCTATGGCGAGTTTACCATAGAGTACAGTCGTCCCTTCACATTCGCGGGGGTTCCGTTCTGCGGACCCCCGCGAATGTGAAAAATCCGCGAATAACTACACCCCTCCCCCTCCCTCCCCAGGCCTTCGCGGGGCCTTCCTAGGCCCCGCGGAGGCCTCACCGGCCCTCCCTCCCACCCTCCCCGGGCCTTCGCGGGGCCTTCCTAGGCCCCGCGGAGGCCTCACCGGCCCTCCCTCCCACCCTCCCCAGGCCTTCGCGGGGCCTTCCTAGGCCCCGCGGAGGCCTCACCGGCCCTCCCTCCCACCCTCCCCAGGCCTTCGCAGGGCCTTCCTAGGCCCCGCGGAGGTCTCACCGGCCCTCCCTCCCACCCTCCCCAGGCCTTCGCGGGGCCTTCCTTGGCCCCGCGGAGGCCTCCCCGGCCCTCCCTCCCTCCCTCCCCAGGCCTTCGCGGGGCCTCCGGAGGGCCTCCGGGCGTCCCGCGAAGGCCTCCCCACCCCTCCCCAGGTCTTTCACGGGGCCTCTGGAGGCCCCGTGTCGCGGTTTTGGGGGGGGCGGGGGGGCCCTCCCAAAACCGCGAATAACCGAAACCGCGAATGTCAAGTTCGCGAATGTGGAGGGACAACTGTACTGTTTTTGAGAGGTGATGGTCCTCCATCCTAGAAACGTGCCCTGTCCAGCGCAGCTGTGTTCTCAATATCATGGCCTCAATGCTGGTGATCCCTGCTTGCTCAAGGACAGTAACATTCGTCTATACACACTGATTATTGTGCTTCGCCTCAGGTGTTTATTACTCCACACTCTTTTCTAACCTCTTCCAAATGCGCTATGTGCCTTTGCTAATCTGTGATCGATCTCTTTGTCAGTCTTGGCATCTGAGGTGACGATGCTTCCCAGGTAGGTGAACTGCTGAACGGAGTTAAGCACAGATTTGCCGATGGCAATGTGGGGATGGTGGTGTTTGTCATGTGGTGCAGGCTGGTAAATAACTTCCATTTTCTTCAGGTTGGCTTCCAGCCCAAACAGGTCTGCAGCTGTTGCAAAGCAGGATGTTAGGCACTGCAGAGCTGCTTCTGTGTGGGCAACGAGGGCATCATCATCAACAAAGAGCAGCTCACAGACTAGATAGTTTAGAGTCTTAGTGCGAGCCCTCAGATGGCTTAAGTTAAACAAGTTACAATCAGTACAGTATATAGATGCCGTCTTCTTCTTCAAGCTCTGCCGTAGCCCCTTGGAGCATCATGCTGAAGAAGATTGTAAATAAAGTTGGAGCAAGAACACAACCTTGCTTCACTCCATTAGTTATTAGAAAGGGCTCTGAAAGAGCATCACCATATCTGACTTGACTGTGCTGGCCCTCATGTAGCAAGATAATAATACTTGACAAGGAAAAATTCAAATTTGTTCCATAATAACTTTGGAAAAGTTTAGAATGATATTAAAAACATTTACAATGATGGAATAAATTGAAATTGTCATTGCTGGGTAGATGAATGTATTACCTAAAATGTTGTTGTTATTTCAAACTTTACCAATATTGACAAATGATAGTCCTTTTAAGCAGTGGGGAAAAAGATACCTCTAATGTTATTTGGCAAGGTGAAAACCAAAGGTGACGTTCAAGGTCATGCAAGATGCAAAAGAAAGAGGAGGCTTGGGTTTGCCAAATCTGAAAATGTACTTTCACGCCTGTTGTCTTGTGTAGATAAAAGAATAGGTAATGTTTTTTTAAATGAGATAATTTTACAATTAGAAGAGTTTGATTTAAGATATGGTTGGCATGGGTATCTTGGTTATGATAAACTGAAAGTCAGTAAGGATTTTAACAATCTCTGTGTAAGAAGACCATTGTTTTGAATATGGTTGAAATATAAACCTAGACTTTTTTCACAAATGCCGCTTTCGTTGTCACCTCATGAGGCATTTCATAATAGAGAGACAATTTTCAAAGATACTAAAACAACATGGTTGCTATAGAGAAATCTTTTGATACAACAGAATGAGCAATATAAAATGAAAACAAATGATGAGTTGAAAAAGGAAGATTATAATTGTCAATGTCAGTGACAATGTATTGTCAGTGAGAGATTTAAAATGGATAAGGAACTTATGGGGTTTGAGAAATTAAAGTCAGACTTTGAAATACAATTGTTTTCAAATAATGAGCATTTGATAACAAAGATGTAGGTATAAGTTTTTACTAAAATTTGAGGTGGAAGATGAACAATTGAAAGAATGTATGATTAGATGGGCCCAAAATATTGGCCACAATATACAACTAATCTATATATTTTTAATTTACTGTATGTTTTTAATATTTTATAATTTAATATTATTTTAAGGGGGGGTGGGCTAGGGTACTGGGACTATGGAGTTTTTATATTGTAAGCCGCCCCGATTGCGTTGCAGAGGGGCGGGATAGAAATAAATTTTATTATTATTATTATAACTAGATCAATGCGAAAATATGTGGGGAAAAGGTCTGAAATTTACCTTATGATTTGAAACGCATACATTCTCATTGATAATTATGCCCATCTCTCCTCTTCTTCCCTCCCTTATCCATATTGACATATATGACTAGTAAACTAAATTCTTAGTGTTGCATTCTTATGTAGTCAAAATGATATCACTTGTACAGGAGTATTAGCAATGTTGGAGAGCAGAGTCCAAGATTTGCTGAAGCTCAAGAAATTTTAAAGAGAAAAAAGACCCGGGGGGGGGGGGATAGCAACACAACCTATGGTGAACGGAGCATGTGGCCACAACATGAGACTTTTTATTAAATGAGGTTTGTGGAAAAGCCAGAGTGCAATGATAGCAAGCGTGACTGGCTGGAATCCAGGAGCTCAATGCATTGCAACATTTTGTTGTAGCTTACACCTGTTGCACCTTCCTGAATCTTCATTTGCGAAGAGAAGCCAGAGAGAGAGACACCTGTTGGACTATGTTACAGAAAGGCTGAAAGATTCTGTACTAAACAAGCTACCTAATGGTTTATTCTCATGATATGATTTATGGTGTAACATATAGTAGGACCCCCATATCCACTGATTCAATTATCCATGGGACACAAAACAGCAGACCTACCATAGAGTTTTCTTAGAAAATGTGTCCTCTTTAGCCATTTCTAGGTCCTCCAAGTCAACTCTGTGGTATTTTAAACCGGAAGTCCCATTATTTTCAATGGTGTTCGCTATTCTCCATGTTTTTCGGTATCCAAGCCCTCCCCCCAGAACCAATCCCAAGTGGATAAGGGGGTCCTACTGTATTTGAACAGGTTCATGGGTGAGGGGCACAATAAACCAGATGGCTTCAGGGGAAATGCAGTCAATGATATAATTTAAATAGTGGTATCAGGGCACGTATAATAATTTGTAGGGAGACATCAGCAAGGGGAAAACTGAGGCAAGTCCCTGCTCCAATGAACTTTAAATTCAAAATAAGACTTTTTCAGCCACTACCAACTTTCTGGCACCATTGTTTAACAAGCACTAGAAAACCCTCCTCTCCTGTATCTCAGATCCTGCCAGTGGTACCTGGTGATTTCTATGTCAGGGGAGCAGTGAATCTGCTGTAGATTTTAATCTGAATTTTAATTGACTTCAAAGCAGACGTTAAAGCTGCTGAGCTTATTTTAGGGATAAGATTCTGCTCCTTGAACTCACTGTCAAAGTCACTTCCTGTTCACTTCCTGTTTCAAAAAAAAGGCCCCTCCTGGGCCTAAATTGGCTGGGGAGAGGGGCAAAGATGTGGCAAAAAAGAGCCCACACACATACACACCAGAGGGCATTTGGGAGCATACTATATCTCTCTTGGCACTGAAGGGTTACCGAGCAACTCAAGTTACTCTTCTGATACAAGCTGGCCATTGGCTCTCTTCAACAGAAAAAGCTATGAAGATTAGCTTTTCAGGCTTTGCCAATTATATGATTCCCTGGCTCTGGCTTATCCTGGCTCATGGCATGTTCCTCAAGCAACCTCCCTTGGCTCTGATTTCTGGCATAGCTGTCTACATCTCAGTCCTGATAATGTTTTATTCCACACTTGCATGTGGTACTGATCTCGATATATCAAGAGAAATACATACATAGAAAAATAAGGGAAGTACAGGCCATTTTCAACCAGTTTGTTTGCAGTTCTGTTGTCTGAATCTTGCAAAATGTACAGAGACCCTAAAGTTTATAATCTGAGAGCAGATCACTTTATTTCATTGTAATGTTTCTTATTGGAGTCCTATACACATCTGCACAGTTTCATAGTGGAATCCTATATAAAGCTACTCCCTCATGCTCAAGGGGACTTACTCCCAAATAAGTGGACATAGGATGGCAGCCTCAGAGACTGATTTTTAAATTAAAATTTTTAGTATATGAATATAGCAGGTGAGAAGGCATTTAATACCAACATGAACCAGACAGGATTGAGATTCACCTTGATGTAGTTGATGGAACTGTTTCACACTGTTGTTCCCTTCCCTCAAAATTTAACAAGGCTTACAAGCAATAATAGGGTTTGCAGCCATGCATTTACAGTGTATGTACATTGGTGGAACATTGATGACTTGACACTAAGCAGCTTTTCTAATCCTTCACATAGTAGACTTTTTGAAACAACAGTGAGACCCCTGAATCCACAGTCAGTGGAATGGCAGTTTAACAGATGTGGGGCATATGTTAGAGTCTGAAAATTCCCTGGTTAAAATCCAATTTTTTGTTTTGTTTTACAAGATAACTATATTTAGATGCAACACTTCAACAGACTGTTTTGGGTAAATATCTGTACTTGATGCAGTAGTCTTAGTATATTTGATAGGAATAAAATTGCCACGGAGAGAGGTTTACTGTTTTGCTTTGTTTTGTTTTTTGGAATGATCTTGAAAGTCATTTGCTAGAGACAAAAGCACATTACCATTCATTTCCTGGGGTGAACTTCTTGATTTTATCCTGTAACTGTCCTATATCTTTTATCATCCCAATAAACAGAGGTGAGATTAAGGGTGAAAGAGGATGTGGAAACAGATAATGGCCAGGGGAGAGGCCTGAATAGATAAAAAAAGGGATGCTAAGGCTTTAAGTTGTAGGAGAGTGCTCATTCCAACACAATCATTTTTAACAGTGGATATTTTATGTTGCCATGTTGAAATTGTATTAGGGTTAATTCTGTTACATTAAAGTGCATTATGTGGCTATTTCTTTCAGCTGTCAATTCTTGGAGGAATATTGATTTTCAATGTGAGGGGTACTCTGGGCAGAGAAACAGCTTACAACTGAACACTTCTCCAAGGTGCCGTTTACACGATGAAAATGTCCCGGGAAGAATTCGTGTCGATCCCTGGCAGTTTACACGTACATCGGGTCAGGTACATGTTTTTCAGAAGGGGGCACCTTTTATCCCTCAACCTGCGGGACTTCCAGTCCCGCAGTTTGTGCCGGTTTTTAAAAAAGTCACTGGAGGATTCGGAAAATCGGAAATGTAAACAGCCTGGGACAAAATATCTCGGTACTAGGGGATGACCGGAAATGGTGACAGGGGGCGGGCTTAGAGATCAGCGGCCAGAAAAGGAGGGAGGGGTCAGTCACCCGTTCAGCAGATCCAGCCTCACCAGCCGAAAACAAAGGCATCCCTTCCAGCTGCACGAAGGTTGATGTGTGTGTGTGTGTGCGCGCACGCGCGCGTGTACTCAATCACCTTTTTAAATGGATTTCTACACTGCAAACCCTTCAGCTTTACCTTTTCCTCAACTGCTTGTTACAGAGAGATCGCGGTGGGCAGAGGGTCGCCCATTCATCCCCTGCCTTGATCTCCTCCCTGGGTCTGAACCGGCACAGTAAAATATTCCAGCCTCTGAGCGAATGAACACCCTTTAATTCGCCCTCTCTGTGTCTGTGTCTTTCAAAACGCCTGTCTGTAGCTGGCTTGAAACTTAAACTCTGCTGCTAAATATCTGCTGTAAGGGTTAACATTTTAAAGAAGCAAGGGGAAACCCAAGCCTCCCCCCAACCTCACTCGGCTTGA
This sequence comes from Gambelia wislizenii, assembly GCA_030847615.1. Classification (NCBI taxonomy): domain Eukaryota; kingdom Metazoa; phylum Chordata; class Lepidosauria; order Squamata; family Crotaphytidae; genus Gambelia; species Gambelia wislizenii. The sequence goes on along the minus strand of JAUMIR010000013.1, from coordinate 9,864,133 downwards.
TTTCAAAAGGAAAGCCCTGCGTCTGAGCGAAAGATCTCAGTCTGGGTCTTTCAAAATGCTATCTGCCTCTGCTTAAAGGGTTGACATTTTAAAGAAGCAAGGGGAATACCAAACCTCTGCCCCCCCGTCTCCCTCCCCCAGCCAGCCAATAGCATCGTTCGTGGCGTGGAATTCTAAAGGAAGTGCATCATCGAGGTTGTGAAACCATGAGTAATCACATCCTTGATTGACAGCCAAAAAAACACACCCTAAAACAAAACAAAAAAAAACGGAACTTTGGACGTGTAAATATCAGTCACGGGACCACCTGGGATATCCAGATCAGTGACATAAATCGTATAAACAGCGAGGGACGGATTCGTGATCACAAAGTCATGGTAAGCACCGCGACAATTTTTGTCGTGTAACTGGCACCCAAGTGTTTTCTATACTCAAACAGGACTTAATACACACAGAGGTATCCTGCAGATAAGTTGTGGTCACTTATACTAATGTTGCAAATCCCATCAATGGTGAGAGATGATGTCAGTTGTAGTGCAAAGATAGCTGGCAGGACAGAAGTTGCCCACCCCTCATTTAAAGATTGATTATGAAAATTGAGTATTTCTGGCTTTTATCTCTAATGCCTGCCCTTGATTTGCCAAATACCAAGTTTTTCGCTTTTAACTTACATTTTTTCCTTTCCATTTGGCATATCTGCACTATAAAGTGGGATTTTGTTTCCTCTTCCTAGTATATCCTGGGAAATAGAGTACTGTGAGCAGAGTTAAAGATCACCCAACTATGACTCACGGGATTTGGGAGAACATGGTTGACATGTAGTGGCAGCTGGTGGATTCCCTGTCAGTAAAGTAATCCTCTCTTTGTTTTACTCTGAATTTTAAAGGAGCTGTCCAAATTCTTGAATCTCATTGCCCCCCCCCCAAGTTCAACATCTTGGATAGCTCCTTTAATTTCTAGACTATAACTTGGAGTGGATTCACCACTTCACTGACAAGGGAACCCTGGGTTCCCCCTGATATGGCAATTATACTCTTGTAAGACTGATATAATAGCAGTGTAAATAATCCCTTTGCATTATTATCATAATCAGCTTTCTACTGCCCACCCAGTTTTTATGGTTCTTCCATAACTATTCAGACTTTCACCTCTGCATAAGTTCTATAAATGAGAAACAACACAAGTTAGGAATTAATTTGAACTAAAGCACACCAGGTTAATTCCTAGTACCAGGGCTCAGCCATGGGACATGCAAAGTATAATAGAAAATTATCATAGGTTATTTTGTGAGCAAGATAACAGTGGGATGGTTCCTCTGCAGTGCCACATCATGGTTTGCTGTTGATTAAATGGGCTTCTCACTCTCTCGGTATGAATGTGGCTTCCAATTCTGATTTGAATGGCAAGTACAGCCAGTATGTTGTACATAGTTTACTGGTTCAACTATAATGGCAAAATAGGGTTTGCTCAAAATATGGTTTGCACAAAATAGAGATTAAGTACTGTACATGAGGGAAAAGTGAATTGTGGGAACTCAAAGCTCACTAAAAGGTCTGGCATTGGCACTCAGCATCTGAAGACAGCTGCCAGAAGTGCCCCACCAGGGACCTCCAGAAATGGCACCTGCCCCAAACCTTCATGCCACACCTCTGGCTTAGCAAACCTGCATTTTAATTCCTCATAACATTCCAGAGTACCATTTCATTAGTCTTTCGAGCATAGTGTGCAGCTTCCAACCCCTTTGGGGGGTGGGAGTTGCTGCTGCTTCTGCCACCACTGCCAAATAACCCAAGGGGTCCCATTAACACAAGAGAGTGCCCAAGAGAGGGCACTTTGGCAAGGGCCACCTCCAACCTGAAGGTAGCCTTGTACATTAGCAAACTGATCAATGGATGCCATATTCCAAGTCTTTACCACTGCATATAAGGATCACAGCACTTTATATATGTTATACAATCACTCATTCAGTACTGTACTTGCTAAATAGTTAGATTATTGCAAAAGGTCCACAAACATGTCTAATTCTCAGACCAGAAAGTGACTTTGGCAGTGATTAGGTTAAGGAATTCCCTGGATTTAATTGTTTAGACAACTGTCTGTTAACCAGCAATGTTTATACAACTGTCTTCAAAGCTAATTAGACATATGTTCTTTGCCATCACAGCTTTGCTGTTAATGTTACAGTCATTTTGTTTCTTGATACTTCCATTATTGTCAAAAGACAATTTTGGGATGATGCAGAGTGGATACCTATGCAAAATGGCTGTGTGTAATCCGAATGCTATGTACTATGAGCCTTTATTAAATACGAGTAGTCACTTATAATTTGGCTCAAAGATTTCTGGAATAGATTTATTTGAGGATTAAATAAAATCTCTTTTCAGTCTGTTTAGTTTTTCATTAAGATCACATAGCTCCTTTCAAAGTTTATGAGGAAAGGTGTTGCTTGATTTCTCTTTCAGCAGCTAATTTTAATTATTCACACCATTGGCTTCATTAAGTCAAAGCATCTGTAACATTACTTCTAAAATGATGATCTTGGGGTGGGGTGGGGGTTATAGGGAGACAATCCAAGCCTCATCCTTTTTTGATGCAGGGATGTCAAAACCCCATTTGAAGTTGATGGTCAGATTGTTCTGCTGATAGAAACTGGATACTCTGTTCATTTTGCTGATTGGTTTTGTGCTGTAAGATAATATACCATCTGCTCAACCAAGCAGTCTAATCCAATAAATACTCTCATCTCGCTCTCTCTCATTTTATAAAGACAATGTGGTAAGGCCACTGCTTGTACCCATACTTGTAGGATGCACAAGGTGTGTGTGGAGTGTGTGTGTTTGCTTTCCTTTTAGAAAAGTTACCATGGATCTAGTAACAGAAATCTTAGTTCCTTAACCATATGCATTTTAGTTGACTGACCAATTAATCCATAAATAGATGGAAAGGTTTGTATTCCTAAAGAAAAAAAAATGCTGTGCTTTCAGATATTGCATGCATATGTTGCATCAAACACTAGTTTAGTAGAGGCATCTCCCTGTTCTCTCTCATATACCACTTTATGAGAGAGAACAGGAATACCACTTTAAGGTGCAGCTGCTGGCTACTTTTTAAAATAAACAGTGAGTCGTATTGAAAATAATGTTTAACATTAAGGATCTGCTGTCAAATTAAGTGAGTGTGTGCTTTCAAAATTGACACAAATGTGTTTTTTTTTAAATAAATTAGCAGATTAACAAAATAAACATTTTCACCCTACTAGTTAAACCTATTTCTAGATTGTTTGTTCTTAGTTAAAATAGCAGCAGTCACATCATTTATTACTTTAGCTCAACGGCTCTTAACCTTTTCTTTACCAGGGACCCCCTTTAAATATCTTTTGTTGCCATGGGCCCCCAAGATTTAACTCAAGATTTAAAGCCACGATAATAATACCTGATGATGATGATGATGATGATGATGATGATGATTCAATTACACCACCCATTAAACTTTCCCTCATTGGCACTGGAAGGGGAGGGAAGACTTTTCTCCTGCGTCTTCCTGCAAGTTTGTGACTGGAGTTGACTGAATTGCTATGTGCAGGCCCAGCCAGCCAGCCTTTGCCTTGGTTCTTGTCATGTGGCCACTCCACTGTGGAAAGGAGGTGAGCCAAGCAGTCTTCAAGCCTTCGCAAACCCCCTGTAAGAACATTGCAGACCCTGGAGGTCTGTGGACCACAGGTTAAGAACCACTGCTTTAGATCATTGATTGTCTAAGCCCAGGTGTCTAATGTTGTCTGTCTTCTTGATCATGTTTCCTCTGCCACAGATAGTAACCCCTTTCCCACTGGCAGTCCCCCATGCATCTGAAAAGCCTACTCCAGAGCAGGGTCTTTTTTCTTGTTCTTTTAGCATCCAAGGAGGGAGGGAAGAAAAGGCTGGTTCCACTGGCATTAGATACTGAAATACAGCATCACATCTCTGCCACATTCTGGAGCTGGGTGTGTTAGTTGGACCTTCCTTTTCTAAGCGTGTTTAACCCAGCAATCTTCCAGCTTTTAAATTCCAGAAACTCCATTTAACTATGTAGAACACTCAACAAGCTACTGAGGTAGAGCACAAGACAAGTACAAGTAGCGCTGTGGCTAACAACGCAACTGTACTCAAGCCAGAAGGGCATTCAGCTGTTGATGTGCTCAGAGGTGAGAAGAAAGTCTGAAGCTGGCCAACACATATTATAGGAACATGGAATGTGAGCAGCATGAATCAGCTAGACATAGTAAAACAAGAAATAGAACATATAAACATTACAATACTTGATGTGGGCAAGCTAAAGTGGACAGGAATGGGACATTTTGATTCAGATCTTAGAATCATAGAATCATAGAATTGCAGAGTTGGAAGAGACCACGAGGGCCATCCAGTCCAACCCCCCTGCCACGCAGGAAATCTTGATCAAAGCATCCCCGACAGATGGCCATCCAGCCTCTGTTTAAAGACCTCCAAGGAAGGAGATCCCACCACGCTCTGAGGGAGTGTGTTCCACTGCCGAACAGCTCTTACTGTCAAAAAGTTCCTCCTAATGTTGAGGTGGAATCTCTGTTCCTGGAGCTTGCACCCATTGCTCCGTGTTCCAGTCTCTGGAGCAGCAGAAAACAAGCCTGCTCCATCCTCAGCGTGACATCCCTTCAAATACTTAAACAGGGCTATCATATCGCCTCTTAACCGTCTTTTTTCCAGGCTAAACATACCCAGCTCCCTAAGTCTCTCCTCATAAAGCATCGTTTCCAGACCTTTCACCATTTTACTTGCCCTTCTCTGGACACGCTCCAATTTGTCCATATCCTTTCTGAATTGTGGTGCCCAGAACTGGACACAGTATTCTAAGTGAGGTCTGACCAAGGCAGAATAGAGTGGCACTATTACTTCCCTTGATCTAGACACTATACTTCTATTGATACATCCCAAAATCGCATTGGCCTTTTTAGCTGCCGCATCACACTGTTGGCTCATGTTCAACTTGTGGTCTACTAGGACTCCTAGATCCCTTTCGCACGTAGTCTCATTCAGCCAGTGTTTACAGTGTTTACTCAGGAAATGAAAGTCTAAGAAGGAATGGGATGGCATTAATAGTGAGGAGAGATGTAGCAAAAGCAGTCAAAGGATATACAGTACAAATAATGCAAAATCTGACCAAATCATATCAATCAGACTTCAGGGAAAACCCAACAATATAACCATAATCCAAGGTTATGCTCCAACTACAGAGGCACTAGAAGAAGAAACTGAAAGATTCTATGCTGGAATCCAGGAGGAAATTGATCACACACTGAAACAGGACTTGTTGTTAGGAAATGGAACAGACTCAAAAGACTGTAGGAAATTCAGCCCAGAATCAAGAAATGAAGCAGGAGACTGACTGACTGAATTTTTTGAGGCCAACAGTTGGTTCATCACAAACACATTCTTCAAGAAACCACAGAGGTGACTGCATACATAGCTAATATAGAAATCAAATAGACTACATAATTGGAAGCAGAAGATTTTGAAGCTCCATTCTTGCTTCAAAAACAGGACCAGGAGCAAATTGTGGCACAGACTATGAACTACTAATATAAAAAATTAGAGTAAAGCTAAACAAAAACAGTAAACCAACCACCATGCTTAAATACAACCTAAAAAACATCCTGGTAGAATTGAAAGATAATGTAAAAACTTGATTTGCACTATTAAGCCTAATTGACCAGGAGCCAGAAGAACTCTGGACATTGTCAGGGAAGAATGCAAAAAGACACTATCTGCACCCAAAAGAAAGAGAAGCCTCAATGGATGACACATGAAACTCTTTTAAACAGTAAAGGACATATGAGAAGCAAGAGTAAAAAGTGACAGAAGTAAGTTTAGAATTCTGAATGTAGCTGTCCAGTGACTTGTGCACAAGGACAAGTGGAACTACTGTAAAAATGAATACAGCAAAATAGAAAATGACAACACAAAGGTAGAACAAGAGACCTCTTCCACAAGTTCCAAGAAATCAAATGGAAATTTAAAGCAAGAGTGGGGCTGCTCTACAACCAGCAGGGGAACACATCACATGACCAAGTAGAAATAAAAAGATTATGGAAACAATACACTGAAGAACTATATAAAAGATGATAGGTGTATTCAAGGAAGAACCATTTGTGTCCACTCTCCCCAATATTATTTGCTATAGTGATAGAAATATTAGCTAATGTATTTAGAGGGGATGATAGTATTAAGCAGATAGGATATACTGATAAGATTAAGTTAAATATGTTTGCAGATACAGGATCCATTAGAAGAAATTCAGGAGATACAGCTGCATCTGAACGAATTTGGAAAAATGACAGGTTTGCAAGAAAATTGGAAGAATTTGTAAATTTGGAAAAATGACAGGTTTGCAAGAAATGATGATATTTAATTAACCAATGCAGAACAACAAAATATGATGAGCAAAAGGAAATATATTAAAATAAGGAAACAAATAAAATATTTAGGAATAAATATTTCAACAGAATTAGATAAGTTAGAGAATTTTTTTTACCATATTAAGGAAAGATATGGTGAAAAAAATTAGAAAATTGTGGGGAAATTAAACTTTCATGGTTTAGTAGAATAGCACTTTAAAAAATGAAAATTTTACCATTTTTTTTTAATTTAGAATGATACCTATTAATATATCAGAGGTGGAACTGAAAAAATGGCAAACCATGATAAATAATTATTGTAATGGAAATAAAAGATCAAGAATTAACAAAAAAAGATGGTATAAATCTCCAAAAAAAAAAAATGGAGGCTTAGGTCTACCTAATTTGAAGTGGTATTATGTAGCGAATCAGTTGAGATATATTATTGATAGTGTAGTAGAATTGGAAGAAATTAAGTGGTTGGAAACAAATAAACAAGAAATAGATTTAAAATTAAGACATATATTATTTTGCAAACCTGGGAAGAAATTTAGGGAAAGAGTGCAGAATGTCTCCTTAAAGAATATAGTAGATATTTGGGCTAAATACAAAAAGGTACTGGCTCTGGGAATATCTCCATAAACTCCAGTGACACTGCTAGATGGTTTTCCAGCAAATTTAAGGACTGAAGTGGAAGCAAAGTTGAGAGGACAAGAAATAACAAGATTAAAGGAATGGATGGGGAAATGAAAAATAAGAGTCAATTGGATAAAGCATTAAGAGAGCAAGAGATAACATGGCTTAAGTTAATACAACTAGAGCAATGGACAAAGAAATGGTTAAAAGGGGGAAGTTGTAGAAAATACACAAAATTTGAAGAGTTAATTTTACAAACTAATCAAGAGAATGCTATTATAAAAGGTATTACAAGTAAAATTTACAAAATATTAATGGAAAATGAAGAACAGCAAGATTATCTTGAAGTTTTATGGGAAATGTATGTGAGAACTGTAATAGATAACCACAAATGGGAGAAAATATGGAATATGTGCAACTTGAAAATATTGTCAGTAAGAATAAAAGAAAATTATTATAAGATAGTATGGAGGTGGTATCTAACACCAGTAAGAATGAACCAAATAGATAAAAAGCACTCAGCACAGTGTTGGAGGGGATGTCAAGAATTGAGGACATATATTCATATGTGGTGGCATTGTAAATATGTCCAGAGATTCTGGCAAATGGTAATGAAAGAGTTAAATGAGATAATAGAAGTAATTGTACCTTTAAGCCTGGAAATAGCATTGCTATCAATTTATGAGAAAATACAAGAATCTCAAGCTATTAAGATTTACCGTACTTACAAATTTGTTGACAGCAGCAAGATTAATAATAGCAAGGAAGTGGAAAACACAAAGCATCTACCAGATAGAGGAAAGGTACAGTGAAATATGGGATTTAGCAATAAATGAGGAATTAACAAGCTGTATTAAAGAAAAAAAGGGAATGTTTATTAAGAAAGATTTTGGAGATATCTGGAGCAAGTTTTTAAAATTTGTATTAATAAAGGGGAGAGGGAACAAGCCAGCGTTGGAGACAATGGAATTCTGGAAAGAGGTATGAATGTAAGGTGGAGGTCCCAGGGTGGAGGGAATCACTTATATATAAATATTTGTTATATTACTATGTTAAGAATGGAAATTGTGATGTGTTTATTGTAATGTATGTACAATTTGTATGGTTTATTTTGTTGGTTTCAATATTAAAAAATAAAAAATAATTAAAAAAGAAAGAATATGTAAAAATGAAATGATTAACAACAAGAAAGAATAAGGATTGGCTAAGAGATGAACTTGTAAAAAGAACAATAAACAGTACATAAACAGTGTTAATACAGTGGGTGAGATACAAAATAGAAGATGACAACAACCAAGAAATGAGATGGCAGGAAGTCAATTGTACAGTTTTATTTCTCTGCTGTTATCGATGTTATTTTGGTGTTGTTGGTTTTTTTTCCCTTTTGTATGTGTATATATAGAGGTATCTGAGGGGGAAAAATCAATAAAAATTCATGTTAAAATATAATCATCATCATCTGAAGATGAACCTCCAATTTTAGTAAATGAAGTGGAAGCTGCATTCAGAGCTCTTGGGAGAAATGAATCACTAGGAACAGATGGCATACCAGTAGAGCTGCTTCTAGCTACAGAAACAGAATCTACTCTAGTTCTAATAAAATCTATCAACAAATATGGAAAACAAAACAATGACCCCACAGATTGGAAATGCTCAAACCCCCAAAAAGGAGATACCAGGGATTGCAATAACCACAGGACCATTGCATCAATTTCCCATGGAAGCAAAGTGATACTCAAAATTCTATAACAAATACTTTTACCATACATGGCGTGAGAAATGCCAAATGTCCAAGCTGGGTTCAGGAAGGAAGAGTTACTGGGGTCATATTGCAGACATATGTTGGATAATGGAGTGCACCAAAGAATTTTGAAAGAAAATCAGCCTATGCTTTATAGATTTCAGCAAAGCCTTTGATTGTGTAGAACAGGAAAAACTATGGATCACTCTTAAAGAAATGGGTGAGCCACAAGATTTCATTGTCCTGATGTGCAAACTGTACCCAGGATAAGAGGCTACTGACAGCACAGTATATGAAAAAAATGGAATGGTTTCCAATTGGTAAGGAGATCTGTCAAGGCTGCATTTTATCTCCCTGTCTCTTTAGCTTGTATGCTGAATATATGTTACATAAAGACGGATTAGACTCAGAGGAAGGAGGCACAAAAATCAAAGGAAGGAACATCAAGCATTTAAAATACGCAGATGATACCATACTACTAGCAGAAAATAGCAAAGATTTGGAATGATTACTGAAGAAAGTCAAGGAAGAAAGTGCTAAGGCAAGTTTACAGCTAGCCATTAAGAAAATAAACATAATGACCACAAATGATTTACATCACTTTAAAGCAGATGATGAAGACATTGAAATAGTTTGATATTTTCCATAGCTTGGCTCAGTCATTAATCAGAATGGAGACTGCAGTCAAGAAACCAGAAGAAGGCTAGGACTTGGAAAGGCAGCTATGAAGGAACTGGACAAGATCCTGAAGTGTAAAGCTATATCATTGAATACTAAAGTTAGGATTGTCCATGCCATTGTATTTCCCATTCCTATGTATGGTTGTGAAAGCTGGACAGTGAAGAAAGCTGATAGGAAGAAAATCAACTCATTTCAAATGTGGTGCTAGAGGAGAGTTCTGGTGATACTGTAGATGGCTAAAAAGACAAGTTGATGGGTCCTAGAACAAATCAAACATGAACTCTCCCTAGAAGCCAAGATGACTAAGCTGAGACTGCCATACTTCGGATGTATCACGAGAAGACATGACATACTAGAAAAGACAATAATGTTAGGTAAGGTAGAAGGCAGTAAGAAAAGAGGAAGACCACCTTGCAGATGGATATACTCAATCAAGGAAACCATGGCCTTGAATCTGGAAGATGTCATCAGGGCTGTTGATGATAGGGTGATTTGGATGTCTCTCATAAATAGGGTCGCTGTAAGTTGAAGTTGACTTGATGGCAGTTAACAACAGCACCTGAAGCATGGAGCCTGCTTTTAATTTATCATATCTGCCTACTTATCTTGGGAATGAACAGATGCTAAGGGGATGCTAAACACAGCAAGGCTATTGTACCGTAAGTGATTGTCTATAAACGAATGCCAACAGGTATACTTAATTACATATTTTTGTTTTGTTAAAATATTTATATTTAGCTTGGCATAGTACAGTAGAACCTCCGTATCCGCGGGGGATTGGTTCCAGCCCCCCCCCGATGGCGAATTCCATGGATAATAGCGAACACCATCCACCACCCCACCACTGCTGCCACCAGAGCCCTCCTGGGGGGAGTGGGGCAGGCGAGATCACTCCTGCCACGTCCCTTCCCCCTTCGCTCCACTGCGAATGGAGCTCTCCGGGGGGGAAGGGGGCAAACACGATTGCTCCTTCCCCATCCCTTCTCCCTTCACCCTTGATATGGCCCTGCTGTGAACGGAGCCATCCCACGGGTAGGGAGGGGGGAGGCATGATCACACTACCCTCCTCCCTTCCTTCCGCCATCGCCAAGTGCAGATAATTGAATCCGCAGTTAGCAAATCAGCGGATCTTCTTCGTGGTCTCTGTGAATCACACAGTTGGTTTATTCCTGCGCCTGCCTCAGAAAACCCTATGATAGATTTGCCTAAACTCTCAGCCTCAGAAAACCCTATGATAGATTCGCCTAAGGGTTGCCATAATTCAGATATGACTTAGAGGCACAAAGCAACAACACCTATATCCAGAGATCTCAGGATATCCTTTGTTCCTATATGGGACCAAATTTAAGCAGTTTAAAACAATGTAAAATAGGTTCAGATAATTAAAACAGACTTATAGCTTATTAAATAATTTGACAAGTTAAAACTAAGCATTTAAAACAAGTCTAAAACAGTCTAAGACAATGTAAAACTATGTATATGTTCAGGTTTGGATGAAATCAATTAGGCCCCCAAGGCTTTAGTAAAAAAGCCTTGCTTTTCCTTGACACCAGTGTTTGTACCACAGTGTATCTAAGGGGAAGGCATTCCACAGCTGAGGTGCTATGATAGAGAAAGCATCCTCCCACCTTGTCACACATCCTCCTACTTGGCCACCCTATATATGCCTGCTCAAGTAGGAGCATGTGTGACATGGTGGGAGAATGCCTTCTGAGTTGTTTTCAAGGGTAGCCCCATGTAATTAGGTAGTTACCAGAGCCTGAACTACTGTGGCTAAGTTATCTCTGTCTAGGAAAGTCCATAACTGGCAGACCACTCAAAGCTGGTACCAGGCACTTGGAGCTACAGAATCCACCTCAGCTTGCAGTACTCCCAAGCTACACACCTGCTCCCTTGAATCATAGAATCAGAAGGGGCCCCATAGCATTTTAATTTTAAGGCATTTTAATTTTTACTATAATGTCCGTTCAGCAGTTCACCTACCTTGGGAAGCATCATCTCCTCAGATGCCAAGATTGACAAAGAGATCGATCACAGATTAGCAAAGGCATTTGGAAGACTTCACAAAAGAGTCTGGAGTAATAAACACCTGAGGCGAAGCACAAAAATGAGTGTGTATAGAGCCATTGTACTGTCTATTCTCCTTTAGGGACCTGAAACATGGGTCACCTATCGCCAACACTTACGACTCCTTTAACGCTTTCATCAGCGCTGTATATGCACAATCCTAAATATACACTGGACTGACTATGTGACGAATGTTGCTGTCCTTGAGCAAGCAGGGATCACCAGCATTGAGGTCATGATATTGAGAACACAGCTGCGCTGGGCAGAGCACATTTCTAGGATGGAGGACCATCGCCTCCCAAAAATAGTACTCTACAGTGAACTCGCCATGGGTCAGCGTAAGAGGGGTGCTCCAAAAAAGCGATACAAGGACTCCCTGAAACAACATTTCAGGCTCGGCCAAATTGATCACCAACAATGGTCCGCCCTGGCCTCACATTGGGACGCATGGAGACGCACTATCCACAATGCTGCAGCCTTATTTGACAATTCATGCCAAACAAGTCTTGAAGAGAAACAACAATGCAGAAAGAATCACAACCCAGAAACATCACCCAAGGAGACCTTCTGCTGTGCAACTGGACTTGTTTATCTCAGATCGGCCTTTTTAGTCACCAGCGCACTTGCAGAAAGCACAGGATGAGTCCTTCCTCAATCTTCGTTTGCGAAGAAAAGCCAGAGAGAGAGAGAGAGAGAGAGAGAGAGAGAGAGAGAGGGAGGGAGGGGTAATGTTTTTAACTTGTAAATTGTTTAATCTTTTTTAAATTTTATATTTATAATGTGATTTTAACTTTGTACTGTTTTTAGCTTGTACGGTTTTCAACAGGTTGTTAGCCACCTTGAATCCCATTGGTGGGAGAAAGGCAAGATATAAAATCATCATCACCATCATCATCAATAGCCATTGAGTCCAACCTCCCTGCTCAATTCAGCTAGAATATCCCCAGCAAGTAGCTGTCCAGCTTATTTTTGAAGACATCCAGAGAAAGAGACCCCACTACCTCTCTAGCCAATTGATTCCATTGCCAAACAGCTCTTACTATAGAGAAGTTAGTTTTACTGTTCAATGGAAATCTATTCTCTTGAAACTTAAAAACTATTAGACCTAGTTCTACCCTCTGAGGCAGCAGAAAAAAAGCCTGTACTCACCTCCTTGTGGCAGCCCTTGAAATATTTAAAGAGTACAATCATGTCACCCCTTCAGTCTTTTCTTCACCAAGTTGTACACGTCCAACTCCCTCAACCTTTCCTCATATGCTTTGTACTCCATGTTTCTTATCATCCTTGTTGCTCATCTCTGAACCTGCTCCAACTTGTCTATATCCTTCATAAAATGAGGTCCCCAGAACTGAATGCAGTACTCCATATGGAGGAATGCAACCCATCCAGGGCAGATTTCTCACCCAAATCCTGCACCCAAGAGCCACCAATCCACAGAGCCTCCATCTTGTTGGGATTCATCTTTAGTTTACTGGCCATCATCCAGCCCACTGCAGCATCCAGCCACTGATTTACCATCTGCACAGCCCCAGCTGAGAAACAGTTGAGTGCCATCGGATACCCAACCCCCCAACCCCTAATGATTTCACCTAGCAGCTTCATATACATATAGAACAGTGTGGGAGACAAGATGCAAATGATGGCACCCCAAAGTTTAATGGCCATGGGACTGAACAAGAGTTCCCCACTGACGCTTTCTGGAGTCAGCCTGACAGAGAGCAGAACCAACTTAACAGACTGCTTCCCATTCCCATCCTGTGGAGCCAGTCCAGTAGGATACTGTGATCATTGGTATCAAAATCTGCTCAGAGATCCATGAAGATCAACAGGATAACACTTCCCTGTCTGTTAACAAAAATAGGTTATCCACCAGGGCAACTAAGTCCATTTCAATATCTGTATCTATAACCCATACCAGCTTGGCTTCTTATGTCCAAACCAAGAGTGTATTTTACTTTGTCTGCCACGCTTAGTGAATGAATAATAAAATGGTGGTAATTTTACACTATTTATTGGGTATGAAATTTATTGGGTATGAAATATATCAAGAAGGGATCTATGTCTGGGTCTTAGCCATCCAGCTGAATATCTAAGCCACTATGGGTTCTATTTATTTCACTGGGAAAATGTAAGCACATACTGATTTCCCCAGTTTTAATCAATGGAACTTCAGAGTGCTCAACTTGCTTTCTGCCTCCAATAATAAACTGCCTTACATTAGGTCAGATTTTTTGTCCGTTTCAGGCTAATATCTTCTACTCTTACTGGCATCTCTTCAGTGTCTCAGGCAGAGGTGTTCTATAATTAAGTTATGCCTCTTCTAAAAGAATGGGTTGCATTCTTATTGCATAGGAAATTTAGATATACCTGGTCAGGCTATTTTTTTCTTCTAACCCAGTATTGTCTATTCTGACTGCTAACCATGTACCAGCGTCAAACATGAAAGGGATCTAGGAGTCCTAGTAGACCACAAGTTGAACATGAGTCAACAGTGTGATGCGGCAGCTAAAAAGGCCAATGCAATTTTGGGCTGCATCAATAGAAGTATAGTGTCTAGATCAAGGGAAGTAATAGTGCCGCTCTATTCTGCCTTGGTCAGGCCTCACCTAGAATACTGTGCCCAATTCCGGGCACCACAATTCAAAAAGGATATGGACAAATTGGAGCGTGTCCAGAAAAGGGCGACTAAAATGGTGAAAGGTCTTGAAACGATGCCTTATGAGGAGAGACTTAGGGAGCTGGGTATGTTTAGCCTGAAAAAAAGACAGTTAAGGGGGATGTGATAGCCCTGTTTAAGTATTTGAAGGGGTGTCACGTTGAGGATGGAGCAGGCTTGTTTTCTGCTGCTCCAGAGACTGGAACACGGAGCAGTGGATGCAAGCTGCAGGAACAGAGATTCCACCTCAACATTAGGAGGAACCTTTTGATAGTAAGAGCTGTTCGGCAGTGGAACACACTCCCCCGGAGTGTGGTGGGGTCTCCTTCCTTGGAGGTCTTTAAACAGAGACTGGATGGCCATCTGTCAGGGATTCATTGATCGTGATTTCCTGCGTGGCAGGGGGTTGGACTGGATGGCCCTCGTGGTCTCTTCCAACTCTACAATTCTATGCTTCTATGATTTCCAAGAGAGTTAGCTGTGTTATTTTATCACAATGACAAAAATGACAAAGTCTAGTAGCAATTTATAGACTAATGGGGTTTACTAGAATAATGCAGCCCTCTTCTTACAAGTGGTTGTTGAACAAACCATAGTTGGAGTGTGACAAGCGCATCCCAGCATACATAAGCAGATTAACACTTGCATAGTGATGGAAAGCCTTTGTCGAAAAGCTTATGGCAAAGATATAGATGGATCTTTTCCATCACCTGCTGCCTGATCCTTTTAACAGATGTTGCCAGTTGAATCTAAGCTCTGCTGTGCAGAAAGCATATGTGTGTGGCCACCAAGCTGTGTAAGACCGTGGCAACACTAAGAGGAGAGATCACAGATAACAGGCTTGGGAACAATTCTGGGAAACCATGGGTAATCAAAGTAGTCAGAACCTGGAAGAATGAACCAGTGATCTGATTTGGTGTAAGGCAAATCTTTTTAAGCTTCCAGATTAATCTCAATTATAGGCGGTCATCATGGGGCCACAATATCTGCAAGTATGCCAGCATTGTTGTTTTTTTTAAAAAAAAGTCTTTGCCTTAATAAGTTCAACATAAGTAAAGCATGCTGTATAATCTGATATGCCCCTGGAGAGACAACACAGGGGAAGACTCTACCAGCCTGGATAGAAGATGTAGACTGCTGAGCTAATTGTGTATTTTGTGTTTTAAAAAGGATGTATGTAAATAGAATAGAGAGTCTGTCCAAATCGTTCCCTGAAGCTTCTGTATTTTTGAACCTCTGAGTGCTTTATTCTCTCCCAGACTGACAGTTAAAATATTGCTGTTAAAGCAATAAGCAAAATGTTCAGTTTACTTGTCAAAACAAAGAGCATTTTTGTCAAGAAGGTGTACAAAGATGCACGTAACAATGGGAAGTGCCTTTCAGAGGAGGATCTTCATTATACATTCAGCTTCCTAGCCTAATTGCCTCATGTGAGAACAGTGTCTCAAAACACTTTGTTGTATGTGGACATTAGATGAAGGCTAAATGGCAGTGGAATTTTGGCAGAATTATTTACTGACTCCAAAGCTGGATGCCACAAGTCTTCAGTGGTGATTGTGATGTGATACATAAAGAGTGGAGCAGTAGGGATAGGGCCTATGCCCTGCATGTAACTGCAAAGCAGTTTTGGTGGCCCAGGGGGATGTAAAGGGTATGCACACATCTCATCAAAGAAAGCAATCATAAACTGAGGCCATAGGCATAGATTGCATCTATACACTGAGACTATGGACCTGTCTAGACCTGCCAGATTATGCCAACTTCCCCACCACCACCCCATTATCTACATGAAACAGAAAGAAGTCTGTATGGACGTGCCATCCTACACTGGCGGCCGCCTCCACTGCTGCCACGTGTCATTCCTTCTGAAGCCAGCAAGGAGGCCCTCAGCATGTGATCGAGGCTGGTCACTTGCAGGGGGCCTTGATCACATGCTGGTGGCCTCCTTCCTGGCTGTAAAGAGACTCTGAGCCAACTTTATGGGCTGGTGTGCAGCTACGTCCCCTGTGTTCCCACATTGGCCCAATCCAGGTTTTCCCACATAATGCGAGTTTTCCCAAGTGTTTAATTATACCGGCTTCTCCCCGCCTTTGCCCCGGCGTCATCTGTACTGCCTGGGAACATAATGGGGAAAGAGCCCTTCATCATTTGACTGCAGGACTGCAAGCTGGGGGCAAGCCGGGGTAAATAGTCATGCAGACAAGCCCACAGACTGAGGTCAAATCCACACTGCACAAATAAATAGCTCTGTGATAAAGTACATAATTTGTAGGACCTTTAGTTTACCTAAGTTATAGGATCCTTAACCCCAGTTTTAAAAGGGATCAAAGAGCTGGTGATGAGAAAGACCCAGAGAGCCATTAGTCAGACTAGACTAGAACCTTGGTTCTCAACCTTTTGCCCTTCAGATGTTTAGGACAACATCTACCATAATCTTTGACCATTGGCCAAACTAGCTAGACTTTCTGTGAGCTGAAGTCTGAAATATCTGGAGGACCAAAGGCTGAGAACCATTGTATTTGGCAATACTGGGTTAGATGTCTGACAGGAGGCAACTTATGCATACAAACATATACAGTGGGCCCTCTGGAAACATGGGGGTTCTGTTCCGAGAGCCCTTGCAGATGCCAAAAAACACCAGCTAAAGTACCAACTGCTTTGATCTGGTGGCCAACTTCTCCCTATCAGTTAGGGTCAAGTCCAGGATTGCTGATCCCCTCGTTCCTTCTTCCACCTTTAAAAAAGGAAATTGTTTTATTTTATTTATGTACTTTATATGCTGCCTTTCTCCCAAAGTGGTACCCAAGGAGGCTGCAAGGTACATCAGGAATCTGTTGGACAGCCCATGCTTAGCAGAGCTAGTCTTCCAGCAAATACCAGGGTAATTGAAGTTCCTCATAACTACCAATTCTTACTTCTTGGAGATTTTCAATATCAGTTTCAGAAAAGCATCATCCACCACCTCATCTTGGTTTTGCAGCCTGTAGCAAACTTCTACCACAATGATGCTTTTATTTCTTTCTCCATTTATTTTTACCGAAATGCTCTCCACTGATCCAGTTTGATCACTCATGTAGATTTCTGCACAAGTGAATTTGTCTTTAAACTTTATCACACTACACTGTTATAGTGCTATTATTCCACTTTGACTGCTCTGGCTGCTTCCTGTGGAATTCTGGGGTTTGTAGTTGAGGGAGACCCAAGAGTGCTCTGGCTGAGAGTTCTAAATGCCCCTTGCTCAACTGCAAATTCCAGCATTCCCAGGAGGCAGCCAGAGCAGTTAAAGTGGAATCATAGTGCTATAAAAGTGTAGTGTGATATTAGTTAAATCAGATATTACAAGTTATTTTTACAATTTAAGCCCTCATAAGAAAGCTGGATAGGAAGTTAGGTCAGTATGTTTGAGCGATGTGCGATAAGGAAAATGTTATAGAGGATGGTAGATGGGTGAGGATTCTTTTTCTTGTTTTTGTTATTTTTCTTTTTATGTATGAGATGTATGTTCTGTCTTACTAATAAAAATATTTTCAAAAAAAGTGTAGTGTGATATTGTCTAATGCTACTCCCCCTCCTTCCCCCCCATCTATTATTTTTGAACAGATTATATCCCTCAATTGTTGTGTTCCAATAATGGGAGTCATCCCACCAGGTCTCCGTTACACCTATAAAGTCATATTTACCTTCCTGTTCTAGGACGTCAAGCTCATCTTGTTTCCCCTCCCCCCAAAAAAACTCTGCGCATAGACATCTAAAACGTTGCTTGTTGTCATCTTTTATTCTACTGTGATATTTACTGTGGCTCCTGATCTCTCCCTAAGCGTCCTCTCTAGAATTCACATCCTTGTGTTTAGAGCTTGCTTTTGGACAGATGCTTAAGCTATCATCTCCAGCCAGCCAGGGATTTAAAGCCCCCTTGATCAGATTTGCCATGCTTTTTCCAAAGACATTCTTCAGTCTGCATGAGGTATAGCCTATCTGTAGCCAGAAGTCCTTCATTTAGGAAGTGAAGGCCATGGTCCCAGAAGCCAAAGCTCTCCTGTGGACACCATCTGTGCAGCCAGTCATTCACCTACAGCATCTTCCTGTTCCTGTGTTATAGCATGCCTGATATTCCCTTCCTCCCATTTGTTCCCCTAAATGTTGCTCATTTAGTGGACTGCTACCCATCCATTTAAATTCAAAGCAGTGAGAAATGTGAGCTTAACATAGCCCCTGACATCCCACAAGAAAGACCACATCCCAGAATTCCCTCGACACCTTTCTGCTAAATGTTTATTCTACTTTATAATGTTTATAAACATTACTGCATAAATAGTACCACCAGAAAATATGGGGGTTAAGCAAAACAAAGCCAAAAAAGAAAAGAAAAAGACTTGAAAGACTGAATCAGCTGGGGGTTTGTTTTTAACTGCGTGCTAAGAAATGCAGCACATAGCAAAAGCATAAACTAGCAGCAGTTAATACGCACGTTTGAGGAAAGGTATGCTATTTAATCTCACAAAAGGACTGTATGCTCCTGTTTTACATGATGGTTTTGTTTTGCTTTGTTTTTAAAGAAATGTTCCCCCTCCACTTCTGATGTTTCCCTCAAATAGGATTTTCGTGCTCAAATTATAATATTTTCATTGCGCACTCAAGCCCTATGGTGCATGGGTGGAATGTTTCCACTATCTCCCCCCCCCCCCAGCAGCACAAGCAATGTTGTGGAAAATGAAGTGGGTTGTGATGTGTTCAGAGCCAGTCCTGATGTACTGTAGTTCCAAACGAAGCTCAGGCCTTAGAGGGAACTTGCCCATATGGTTTCCCATACTTGCTCCCTGCTTCTCTATCATTATTATCATTTGTACACAAGACACAGATTGTTCCCAGATTGTGCAGCCATTTGTGCGCAAATATAGCTTGGCTTGAATTCCACCACCACCATCCAATTGTTTTGCTATTATGTTAGTTTGTTTGTTGTTTTAAAATAAGCAACTTAATGATGGTACTGCTTTGCAGACTAAAAATAAAACAGTGTCTTCGTGACCAGAAGCTGCTTTATATCAGGCCAGTCTGTCTGTCTATATAGCTCAGGAATGACCTATATTGGCTGTGGATGACAAGGATTAGAGTATTTATGTATTTATTTAAATCAATCAATCAAGTTGCTTTAGCGGAGCCATTATTTCCATAGTGAAATCTGCTGCCAGTCCCCATCCACATCTCAAGCATGCTTGCAGTCATAGCAACAAAGGGGGAAATGCTGCCATTTTTTTAGTGGTTTGGCAGCAGCAAATTAGGAATAAATTTCAGAGATGAGACACTCAGGAATAAGCAACAACCAGGACTTTCTGTCCGTTGTTATAGCCATAATCTTCCTATCAACTTGTAGTCAATTATTTAGTAGGACATACAAGCACAAACCAAGCTCTTTCAAGATTTGAGCTTGACAGGAGCAATGAATTCTGTTAAAATTATATTTATTTAATTACTACTACTACTACTACCACCACCACTTCTCTTTTTTCTCCTTCTTCTTCCCCAAATATATATCTGCAATGTGAAGTGTTTTCAGATATCTGTCACTTGCTGTTTGACCTGTTAGCAGTATTTTATTTTATTTTTGCAAGTAACTTAAATGCAGTTTAATTTTCCTATGATTTATTCACAGCCAATTTCCAGTTATTACTTCTCTCCTTAACGGCTTCATCTGGAATGCTTTAAGCTTTCCCCTTGCACATCATTTGGTGTTCTCTAGCATTGTAAAATTAGTTAGCAAGTAATTTTCTTAATTTGGTTTCTTGCAACAAAATAAATGAAGGACTTATCACCAGGCAAAGCTGGGGGACTTGGTTCCCCCCACCCTTCATTAAAGATAAATGATAATCTATGAAGCAAGAATGTGGCTGGGGATGAATATTAACTAGGAAAGGGCTTATCTGCTGTAACATCATTGGGATGCTTTAGCAAGCAGAATTTCTCTAGTGGCATTAGTTTATGTGTTGTGTGCATGACAGCAGTATTGAAACATGTGTTTCTTCTTATAAAGAGGTAAGATGATGAGCAGTCTATAGGCATGGGCATAGGGTATGATCACAGTATCTTAAGAGCTCACTCTTTGATTGTATATTCCTGCAAGGCAGGAGGTTGGACTGGATGGCCCTTGTGGTCTCTTCCAACTTTAGGATTCTGTGATTCTTGTTCAGTTTCTAGCCCTTGTGTTGCTAGAGGGAAGCCTTCAAAATGAGTTGCCAATTTAAATTAAGTCAGCCTTCCCCAGTCTAGTTCCTTCCAGATGTGTTGCAGTAAAAATCCACCATCTCCATCTAGTAAGTCTAGTCCAACATGTCTCAGAGGGCCCAGTTGAGAGAAAGCTGAATTAAGCCACTTTTTATGTCACTTTCAGAGCTGTTGTCCAAAAAAGTAACTTCTCTGAGTATTGTCTGAGTCTATGATGAGAGCAAAAAAGGTGAGTTTGTGGTTTGGGTGTCATGTTGATTGTTTGGCTGCAATATTTGGAGGCTTCTGTGGGTATTTCTGTTTGTTTGGGGGCCATGTGCTCTCCCCTTAACTGGCTATCATGAGGCACAGAAGCAGGGACAAGAACCTCATTCCTCTGAAGACAAGGAGGCAACATTGGAGGGTTCTATGGATGGAAGGGGTACTTCCAATTCCCAGAGGAAGGAAGAAGAGATGTGTGCTGGTAGTAGGTGTGTTGTCTCCCAGTAGCAAATATTCATGATGTCACAGAGAGGCTGTCATTGAGCCCCCCAGCCATTATGCCTTCCTTATGATCCACATTGGTAGAAATGATACTACAAAACAGAAACTTTAACATATTGTGAGGGACTATGAGGCTCTGAAGAGGAATCTAAAGGACTTTGGGGCACAGGTTGTTATTTCATCACTCTTTCCTGGTGCAGGACATGGCCCAGGAAAGCAAGGAATACCAGAAGTCAATAATTGGCTCCTCAGATGGTGCCATCAAGAAAGATTTGGCATTTTTAACCATAAGCTGTGCTTTCATAAAGAAGGGCTTCTGGCAAGAGGTGGGTTGCACCTCACAGCAGTTGGAAAGAACATATTTGCTAGGAATCTTGCAAATCTGACCAGGAGGGCTTTAAACAGAGTTTCATGGAGGAAGGCAAAAGTATTCCAGAGGGCAATGTGACATCAAGTGCTGGGGTCAATAGCCTCGTTGTTACAGGGGGGATTGGTAAGAGGGGCGCTCTAAAAAAGCGATACAAAGACTCCCTGAAACAACATCTCAGGCTTGGCCAAATTGATCACCAACAGTGGTCCGCCCTGGCCTCACATCGGGAGGCATGGAGATGCACTATCCACAATGCTGCAGCCTTATTTGAGAACTCACGACAAACAAGTCTTGAATATAATAATAATATTTTTTTATTTTTAACCCGCCCCTCTGCTCAGCAACCGGGGTGGCGTACAACAAGATTAAAACATCAAGTTAAAACAATCCCTCCCCATACTAACCCTCCCACCCCTTAAAACTAAATCAAACTAATGAGGAGTTAAAACAAGAATAAAATATGATAAATAAATAAATAAATAAATAACAGCAACGATGGCAAGGGGGTGGGTAGCAATCAGCCCACTGGAACCGGGAAGTTATTCTGGGAAGGCCTGCCGGAAGAGATCCGTCTTTAGCACTTTCTTGAAGCTATCAAGAGTAGTGATAAGACGGATCTCATCCGGCAGGCCATTCCAAAGTCTGGGAGCCGTAGAAAAGAAGGTCCTCTGGGAGGTCTGCGACAGCCTAGTTTTCATAGGTTGCAGCAGGTTCCTCCCAGAGGACCGAAGTGCGCGGGGGGATCATATAGGATGAGGCAGTCCCTGAGATAAGATGGACCCAAGCCATGTAGGGCTTTAAAGGTTAAAACCAACACCTTGTACTGCGCCTGGAAACTAATCGGCAGCCAATGGAGAGATTTAAGCACAGGTGTTATATGCTCTCTCCTAGATGTACCCGCAATTAACCTGGCTGCCATATTTTGTACCAGTTGAAGTTTCTGGAATCAAAACCCAAAAACATCACCCAAGGAGACCTTCTGCTGTGCTTTTTGCAACCGGACTTGTTTATCTCAGATTGGCCTTTTTAGTCATCAGTGCGCTTGCAGAAAGCGCGGGATGAGTCCTTCCTGAATCTTCGTTTGCGAAGAAAAGCCAGAGAGAGAGAGAGAGACAAGAGACCAACAGTGTACAACAAAAACAAGAAATCAGCTGGAGAGAATGACCCATGGTCTCAGATGTTTCTACACTAATGCACAGTGCATGGGAAATGCATGAAAGTGAGCTTGTTACACAGGAAGGCAATATAATTGAATAGGCATCACTGAAATCTGGTGGGATGAGTCTCATGATTGGAACATAGTAATAGACAGGTATAACCTATTCCAAAGAAACAGAACAAACAGGAAAGGAGGAGAAGTGGCATTTTATGTCAAGGATGTTTACACTTGTGAGGAGACCCATGACTTAGAACTTTATCAAATGCAGCAAACACGGTGTCATAACGACACCTAATTAACGCGAAGGGGCGCCTATACTGCATGATGTCGTGCTGTGGCGATTTAAAGAGGTAACTAAGGCGTTCCTTTTTATTGACGGTCCAAGCCACCAATAGATTTGCTGTGGCGTGGTTTTTTTTGTTTTTGTTTTTGTTTTGCAGTTTTACCCACGTTTGAAACCATGTGCCATTGTGCTCACGTGAATACAGTGTCAATGAGCAGAACACTTCCGGGTGAGATCATGAAACCAGGTACAGGACGCTCTTTTTATGAACCTCCCCAGTTTAGTTGGAAGTTTTAAAATGTGTTTCTGTGCCTATGTGTACATTTTATTATTGATTTTGGTGTATTTTTTAATTTTGCCATGTGTCAGGCTCATCCCTGAATTCTGGGGTTTAGAGTGGAATTCATGGAGGACCCTGACATAAGGCTGGCTTTGGCCTGTTTCGTTTGCTTGGGCCTCCCTGCCTTTGGAGGGGTGCCAGCCCACCCTGTTGGCCTGGGAACGCTGTTCTCCACAACAGCTCAAGTCGCGGCTCCAGGTGCTGGCTGGCCGTTTATTCTCCTCCCTAAATGCCATTCTCATGCTTTAAGGGTTTATTTGGGTGTTGTGCTAGTCTGTGTTTAGTTTTGGCTTTGTTCTATGTCCCTGATACACGTTTCCTTACCAACAAAGAATTCTTATTGAGTGAATGCGAGCGTGTGTTCTTGGTACCGTAATGGTCGTGTCTTCTCATGAGAATCGCCAAGATCACGAATGCAGAAGTAAGCAGAGCTCCACTCGTGCTCCATTAATGCTGTAGCTGCCTTTTAACACTACTAAAGGTACAGTCTGATAGAAACAGTTCTTTTGCTGGCAGAAAAATACTGCAAAATATGGTGGGGGAAAACGCTAATGGAGGTTCATCTGATAAAGTCCCTAGAGAACGGAAAACAGCTTGAGAGCCTTGGGATAAACATTAAAAGGGAGGGAAACAACCTCATTGTGTGGGGTCTGCTATAGGTCTAACACAAATGACTCAATATTCAAAAAGTAGAGATATATTAGTAATTGGAGACCTTGATATTTGTTGCCAAGAGTGTAAGTTTCCACGAAGTTCTCACTAGACTTGCAGGCAATTTCATTGTACAAAAGGTGGAGGAAGCAACAGGGGATCCGTTATTTTAGATGTGATTGTAACCAACCAAGATGAACTGATCCTTAGGTGGGTGTGGCCCTGTCCTCTTGGGATTTGTTATACAAAGAAAAGGGGAAGATAAATTAGTCAGGCACATACTCTGGACTTCAAGAAAGCTGATATCAGTAAGCTTAGGGAAATACTGGTTAAGATCCCATGGTCAGAAATGCTCAAAGAGAAGGGAATGTGTGGTGCCTGAAGAGTTTCTTAAAGGTGAGATATTAAAGGCACAGTTGCAAATAATTCCAGTAAGGAAGAAAAGTGGGAGGTGTCTAAAGAAACTAGGGCAGATATACAGAGAGCTTTCAGATAAGCTGAGATTTAAAAGAGATGTGTATGAAAAATGGAAGAAGGGGGATATCACCAAAGAAGACTACAAACAAATAGCCAGTACTTGTAGGGGGAAAGTCAGAAAAACAAAAGCTCAAAATGAGTTCAGGCTGACAAGAGAGGTTAAAAATAATGAAATGAGCTGCTGCCTATATTTGGAACAAGAGAAAGAACAAAGAAATAGTAGGGCTGCTGTGCAGAGAAGATAGTGAAATACTAACAGGGGACAGAGAGAAGACCAAACAGTTTAATACCTCCTTTGCCTCAGTCTTTTCCCAAGAGGAACACAATGCTCTAACTAGTGGAAATAGAACAAATGGTGCAGCTAGGGGACTGTAGCCCAGAATAGATAAAGAGGTAGTAAAGAAATATTTAGCTACTCTCCAGCCCTTCTACCTTTAAGAGCCCAAGCTTTAGATATAAAGCTAATTAAATTGCTAAAGATTAAATGCAGTACACTCAGCCACAATCTTAATCAAATGTTCAATGTATGAGCCAAAGTAAAAACCACCAAATAGAACAATTTCTACAAGTAAGCAGAAGCAATTGACAGAAATTGGCCTTGTCTGAATGGATCTTAAATATCCCTGTTAATTTTGGATCAATTCTACATAGGCTTAGCCCAAAGCAAGCATGTACAAGCTAAAACCTCATAACTTAAACAAAGTGTAAATTTTATACACATACCTGTCTTGAGGTGTAGTGTCTGTTGATGAAATGCAGCCACAAAGATGGGGAAATTAGGAAAGAGGAATCTGTATGATGACATAAGAATATATATGAATGGGAATGGGAGAGAAAACCCCAAGTTCTTGTCTCTCAAGTATCTGAAAATGTTTTTCTATTTTAAAGAGAAATCTCAGGAGCTAGCTTTAGCCCCAAATGCAAGCAAAGTTGGGTTTTCCCCCCTTATCTTAAGAAAAGTCCTAGTGAAAATCCCAGAGAAAAAGACAGAGTGAAGAGAGGAGCAAGGAGGTAGGGTGAATTGTGAAGAAGCCCCCCCCCCAGCTGTTCCCAATTTTTATAACCCCAACTATTCATGAACCCTCCTTCCTTTGCAATATTCTTGGTTCTTTTCCTAACTATCTCATTATGTCAATTAAATCTGCCTAAATTTATCACTGAATCAGAAGTTTAATTCTTTGTTCCCCCAAATTACTCTCTTAAATCTTCCTTTTAGGCCTGTTTTTCCCTCAGTTACCTGAACAAAACGGAGTGGAGTCCATACCTTCTGTGTCACTCTCTCCAAAGCCAGAAAGCTGGCCCGCAGCACATGATCAAAGTGCTCTGCATCTTACCAGCCTTGGTCACATGCTGTGGGGCTCCTTCCTGGCTTCGAAGAGATCAACACGGACAGCAGCTGCAGTGGCGTGCCAACATGCCAGTATGGGCTCCTGCAGTCATTCAGGGCTTGATTTGTTGTTATTGTTTTAGTTTTCCTGGGTATTTTAATGTAACAGTTTAACAGGCTTTACCCCATCTTCCCCTCATCTGTGCCCCAGGGTTGTATGGACTGCAGGGCTCTAAGGAGGGGGGCAAATCAGGGTAAATAGCCTGTCTAGACAAGGCCAGAGTCTAACTTCCCCTTTTCACATTTCATGTTCTTATTAAATGTGTTGTGCAGCTTCAGACTTTCCTTTCACCTCTGAGCATATCAGCAGCTGAATGTGCTTTCAGCATGAGTCCAGGTGTGTCATTAGAGATGGCACTACTCATAATTTCTTCTGTTCTTCCCTAGTAGCTGGTTGGGTGCCATCCAACCTGGAAGTCTCATCTTTTGGCACTGTATGTTGTTTTATTTTGGTTGCGGTTTAGGGTGATATTTATATGTGATAATTCCCCTGAAGGGATGAGATTTAGAGTGGAATGTCTCTCAGAGTTTCCCAGGACTAAACAAAGGGTTAACAATCTGGAAGAGTCTGGAAGAGTTAATGATTGTTCATGGGCTATGTATTTGGAATTGAATAGGAGCAGGCAAGGTCTATTGTTGGAGGGGAAGGGAAGATGGAAAACCTGGTTTGCAAGCATCAAGGAATCTGCTATTGTTGAGTGGATTAGTGAATGACTCCGGATGTTGACTCTGACCTGAGCATTACTTGTTTGGGGAATTTCCAAAGGCCCCTCCCTTGGTTATCCGTGACTCCAGCCTTGGTACCGATGACGTGGACAAACTCCTTGGTAGAGTGAGAAAGACGACCTGTCCCCTCGATCCCTGTCCATCTTGGCTGGCCACCCAAGGGGGCGATGCATCGAGAGTACTCCTTAGGGATATTATCAATGCGTCCTTCAGGGAGGGGTCTGTTCCACCCTGTCTGAAGGAAGCGGCGGTTAAGCCGCTCCTGAAAAAGCCTTCCCTGGACCCCTTGGATAGGAACAACTATAGACCAGTCTCCTTGCTGCCTTTTCTAAGCAAGGTGATTGAGAGGGCGGTCGCTTCCCAACTCCAAGCTGTCTTGGATGAAACCGATTATCTAGATCCATTTCAAACTGGCTTTAGGACAGGATATGGAGTGGAGACTGCCATGGTTGCTCTGGCTGACGACCTCCGCTTGAGTATCGACAGGGGTAGTGTGACCCTGTTGGTGCTCCTGGACCTCTCAGCGGCCTTTGATACAATAGACCATTCCATCCTCTTGGATCGCCTGAGGGGGTTAGGAATTGGAGGCACTGCTTTGCAGTGGTTCCGTTCCTTCCTCTCGGGCAGATCCCAGAGGGTGAGGCTCGGGGACAGCTGCTCTACCAGAATAGAGCTTAACTGTGGCGTTCCTCAGGGTGCCATCCTGTCCCCGATGCTATTTAACATCTATATGAAGCCGCTGGGAGAGATCATTCGGAGGCATGGAGTGTGTTGTCATCAGTATGCTGATGACACCCAGATATACTTCTCCATGTCTCGGTCATCAGCTTCGACTTCAGATGGCATCTCTCCTCTCAATGATTGTCTTAAAGCAGTAATGGACTGGATGAGGAAAAACAAATTGAGACTGAATCCAGACAAAACGGAGGTACTAACAGTTACAGGCCCGAAACCAGGTCTGGGAATACAACTTCCAGTCCTGGATGGAACTACACTCTCCTCCAAAGACTGTGTTCGCAGTCTGGGGGTGCTCCTGGACCCGTCGCTCCAGATGACTAATCAGGTAAATGCGACGGTCAGGAGTGCCTGTTATCAACTTCGGCTGATACGCCAGCTGCGCCCTTGCCTGGAAACTAGGGACCTCGAAACTGTGGTACATGCACTGGTAACCTCCCGTCTGGATTTCTGTAATGCGCTCTACATGGGGCTACCCTTGTGCTTAACTCGGAAACTTCAACTAGTTCAGAACATGGCAGCCAGGTTGATTTCTGGTGTTTCCAGAAGAGAGCATATAACACCTGTGCTAAAAGCTCTCCACTGGCTGCCTATTCGTTTCCGGGCACAGTACAAGGTGTTGGTTATAACCTTTAAAGCCCTGCATGGCTTGGGTCCAACTTATCTCCGGGACCGCCTCCTTCCGTACGACCCTCCCCGCGCACTTCGGTCCTCTGGGAGGAATCTGTTACAGCCTATGAAAACAAGGCTGTCGGTGACCTCCCAGAGGGCCTTCTCCACTGCTGCTCCCAGATTATGGAATGGCCTGCCGGACGAGATCCGTCTTATTAACACCTTAGACGGCTTTAAAAAAGCTGTCAAGACGGATCTTTTCCGGCAGGCCTTTCCTGAATAACTATCCCGGCCCAAGACTCAGCTGTCCTCCCTGAGCTGTAATCATTTTTTTTAAAACCTATTGTATGTTTTAATATTTTCTAATTTATATATTTTTAATTTACTGTATGTTTTTAATCTTTTATAGTTTAATATTGTTTTAAGGGGGGGTGGGCTAGGGTACTGGGACTATGGAGTTTTTATATTGTAAGCCGCCCCGATTGCGTTGCAGAGGGGCGGGATAGAAATAAAATTTTATTATTATTATTATTATTATTATTATCTGTCATGCCCTGCCCCTTAGAGGACAGTGAGGAGGAATCTGAACGCTTGGGTAGCATAACTGAGCTAGAGCAGAGTGACCAGCAGCCACTACATACTGTGGAACAGAGTGTCCAACAAGTCTCTGAAGGCCAGAATGTACAGCAGGCTCACTCATCTGAGCAACAGAATATTCCATAGCCTCGACACTCAGAAGAACAGGAGACAGACTTACCCAGCTTTACTCAGCATCAACAACAACAAAAAGAGAGAGGGAAAAGAAATTAATTTTGGAAATAAACAATAAAGGAAATAGAACTACGAATCAAAAAGAAATTAAGAATGCATTCTATGAATACTATAAACAATTATTTGAGGGAGGAGAAACAGATGAGATGAGAAAAAGAGATTTGATGGAATATTTAGATAGACAAGACATAATTAAACTTACAGAAGAGCAAGCTTCAATACTTAATGCGCCAATAACAATGGAAGAAATAAATACTGCAATAAGAGGTCTTAAGAAAAATTAAGCTCCAGGTCCGGATGGATACTCGGCAGTTTACTATAAAAAACTAGAACATGAACTAGCTATACCATTACAGGAAGTGTTGAATAGAATAGAGCAAGAAGGAATACCAGAATCTTGGTTAGAGGCGAACATATCACTTATACCAAAAGAAGGGAAGGATAGAAGGGAAGTAGCAAACTATCGGCCAATTTCACTACTCAATACAGATTTTAAAATTTATGTATCAATTTTAGCGAGAAGGTTAAAAAACATATTGACAGACATAATACATGAAGATCAAAATGGTTTTTTGAAGGGTAGGCAAATGAGACATAATACAAGGGTTGTAATAGATATACTGGAGTACTACGAATTTCATGGTGAAAAAAAACTGGCCATGTTATTCGTAGATGCGGAAAAAGCTTTCGATAACGTTCGCTGGGACTTCATGATGGAGTTAATGAAGAGAATGGGGATGGGAGAAAGCTTTAGGAAAAGAATAGAACAAATATACACAAATCAGAAAGCTCAGATAGTAATAAATGGAGAAAGAACAGAAAAGATGGAGGTGACAAAGGGCACCAGACAAGGGTGTCCTCTATCACCACTCCTATTTATTATAGTCTTAGAGGTCTTAAACAGAAATATAAGAGGAAATTTGAAGATCCCAGGGGTGAGAGTTAAAGGCCATGTATTTAAATTAAGGGCATTCGCAGACGACATGGTGATATTTTTGGAAGAGCCGAAGGAGTGTATGGAAGAATTAATGCAAACAATAACAGAATTTGGAAAACATTCAGGATTTAAAATAAATAAAGATAAATCTGTGCTGTTAACAAAAAATATGACGAAACAGGAAGAAAATGAATTAATAGAAATAGCGGGATGTGGAGTGGAGAAGAAGGTGAGATATCTAGGTTTATGGCTAACCAAAAGGAACACAGATTTATTTGAAAATAATTATAAAAAAGTTTGGAAAGAGATAAAAGAAGATTTGGATAAATGGAGGAATTTAAAGCTATCTATCTTAGGGAAGATAGCAGTATGCAAAATGATAGTATTACCGAGGCTGCTTTATCTCTTCCAAAATCTCCCGATAATAATAAATGAAAAACCATTTGAAGAATGGAGGAAAGACATAATTAAGTTTATTTGGGATGGAAAGAAATCAAGGATTAAATGGGCGTACTTAACAGATGCTAGAAGTAGAGGAGGATGCGAGCTACCAGATCTGAAAATATATTATTACGCAGCTGTGTTAATATGGGTGGAGGACTGGATTAAACTGAAAGAAGAAAAAGTGCTGATTTTGGAAGGACACAATATCAGGTTCGGGTGGCACGCATATCTTGGGTATGGAAAAGATAGAATAAATAAGGACTTTAATAATCATTATGTGCGGAGGGCATTATTAATAACATGGAAGAAAATAAAGGCGAAATTTTACAGTGGAATCCCTTGTTGGATATCAACGCAGGAAGCGTTTTTTGGTAGATGGAAAGATAGGGCACAGTGTAGGAGATATGAAGACATAATAATAAGAGACAGTAATGAGGAATATGTATTGAAATCTAAAGAACAGTTAAATTGGGAAGGTAGTTGGTTTACTTACTATCAAATAAAAGAGAAATTTAAAGAAGATATCAAAAAAGAAGGAATAGAAAAGAGTAAAAATGAACTTGATGAAATATTGTGGGGTATGCAACCAAAAGAAAATAGCTAAATTGTATTGATTATTATTAACTAGATATTTAGAAGAAGAGAACATAAAAGAGTATATGGTTAAATGGGCTAGAGATATAGGAAACAACATGGAAATAGAAGCGTGGGAAAATGCAAGACACAAGACAAATAACTTTACGGTGGCTCAGAATCTTAAAGAAAATTACATAAAGATGGTAAATAGGTGGTATTACACGCCAGTTAGGTTAAATAAAATGGGTATAATAACTATAAGTAATTGTTGGAAATGCCAAGAAAATAAGGGAACACTAATACATATGTGGTGGGAATGCAGGTTGATTAAAGAATTTTGGGAGAAAGTACATAAGCTAATGAAGAAGATACTGCAAATTGAATATGAATTAAGACCTGAGTTATATTTGCTAAATATGACAAGTGTTTTAGAGAAAAAAGATGAAAGACAGTTTTGGAAAGTGATGTTATATATGATAACGGCGGCTAGATTATTAATCGCACAAAAATGGAAGAGGTCAGATACTCCAGAGATAACAGATTGGTTAAGTAAATTGATAGATATGATAGAGTTGGATAGCTTAACAAATAGATTAAGGGACACACCTAAAAAACAATCAATGGAAAAATGGTTACCGATGATGAAATATTGGAAGGACAATGGAGAAGCGGAAGGGGTAAAAAATATGTTGCTATTATAATTTAACATAATATTATAGGAAAAAAAGAGGAGACGACAGGAATTGGAAATTGATAGGAATGATCGTAAAGAGTTATAATTAAAAGCATGGAGTCTTGAAGATAAGAGAGGAAAAGAGAATAAGATGGATATGTGATAATTTGAACTGAGAGGGAATAAGAAAGGTGTAAGAAGAGGTAACGACAGAGGTATATAAGAAGTCTATAAGAGGTATAAGGGAAAAAAACTTGCTTACTTAGGATTGTATGTAACCGCAGCTTTCGGCAGGGGGGAGTGGTTGGGAAGCCCTCTCCTCCCTGCCCCCCGCCCACCCCCCGCACATCCACCCCCCTGCCGTAAGCCGCGGAACCGCGGCTTTCGGCAGGGGGGAGTGGTTGGGAAGCCCTCTCCTCCCTGCCCCCCGCCCACCCCCTGCACATCCACCCCCCCTGCCGTAAGCCGCAGAACCGTGGCTTTCGGCAGGGGGGGTCACTGGGAAGCCCTCCCCTCCCTGCCACCCGCCCACCCCCTGCACATCCACCCCCCCTGCCGTAAGCCACAGAACGGCTTTCGGCAGGGGGGTGGCTAGGAAGCCCCCTCCTCCCTGCCCCCCGCCCACCCTCAGCCCAGCCATCCCCCTTGTCCAAAGCCTCGCTTTGGAGAGGGGGGTGGCTACGAAGCCCCCTCCCCCCAGCCACCCATCCACCCTCCACCCAGCCACCCCCCTTCCCCAAAGCAGCACTTTGGAGAGAGGGGGGGGCTGCGAAGCCCCCTCCGCCCATCCACCCATTCACCCTCCACCTACCCTCCCCCCTTTCCCAAAGCTGTGCTTTGGAGAGGGGGGTGGCTGCGAAGCCCCCTCCCTCCACCCCCCCAGCCAGCTGTCCATCCCGCATTCCCCAACCCACCAGGAGACTGGGCAGCCTCCTGTGGGTTGGGGAATCGTGGGAGGAGGGAGCCCAGAAGGAGGGATCGGGGCTGTGGAGTTAAATCCCTAGATTTGCTCCCTCTCCCTTAACGGTGGGGAGAGGGGGCGAATCCCGGGGTTTGGCTCCACGGCCCCGCGTCCTCCCTATGGAGCCAAACGGGGCATGTTCGCCCCTTCTCCCCACCTTCCTTGAAGGTGGGGAGAGGGGGCTAATCTAGGGGTTTGCCACGGCCGCCCCCGCTTCCCCCGCCTTGGTCCCCTTCGGAAGAGCCAAGACGGAGGGAAGGGGGCTGCTGAGGCAAACTGGGCATTTTCGCCCCTTTCCTCCACCTTCGAGTCCAGTTTGACGGGAAGGTTGAAGAGAGGGGCGAATGTTGCCCTGCCAGCTGATCCTGTTTGCTTTCCCAACTCACGAGGAGATCCTCATGAGTTGGGAAACAAAGAGGATCAGCTGGCAAGGCTCCCCCAGCCAGCCAAATTGGGGGGGGGGGTGGTCTTATCTGGCGAATATATGCCTAGGCCTAGATTTTTGGCTGGAAATGGGGGGGGGTCTTATACGCCGGGTCGTCTTATACGCCGGAATATACGGTACTAAAAACAAACTTAAAAAGAGGTTCCTAAAATGACTAAGAATGGGTAGGAAAGACTCACCAGCCCACAAGGATAGAAGGCTGCATGGTGAAACATCATGGCATTGTTTCAGAAAGCTTAAGATGGCTAAGATACATCCATCCTCATGGAGAGTCAGATTCAGAAGAGAAGCTTACACAAAAGCAATAAAATTCAAATTAGGTCATGTGTTGAATAACTGAGCACTCCAGTTGGCTAGAAGTGTCCAGTGAAATAAGAGAAGGGAATTTTGGGAGAACAAAATGCATGCAGGGAAAAACCCTAGACTTATCTAAGATTGCGAATGAGGTACACAAGATTGCTTTTACATTACAATGATTATTTCCCCACATACTACATTCCCCTTCTCAATCATAGGGTACTTCAGGAACAATCTTCATTTCTTCTCGTAGTCTAAGGAAACTGTCCTTAGGAAGAGGCTTTGTTAAAGCATCAGCTATCATTTCTTCTGAGTTGCAGTACTCCAGTTGAACAAGTTGACTCTGGCACATTTCTCTCACCTTGTGGAAAGCAATGTCAATGTTCTTCTTCAGAGCCTTGTCACTCTGAGAAATCTTGATACAGCTTTGATTGTCTTGCATCAAAATGGTTGGCTTGGGTTCCTCTATCCCAAGATCCAGAAGCAAATTCTGTAGCCATTTGATTTCATCACAAGCTGTTTTCGCTGAGACGCACTCGGCACCTGTGGAACTATCCGCCATTGTACTCTGCTTCCGACTTGTCCAACTTACTGCTCCACCACTGTAGGAGATGATGTTTCCACTGGTAGATTTTCTCTCCACCAAATCACTGCCCCAATCGGCATCTGCATACGCAATCAGTCATGGCTTGTCACATGCTGGCAGCATCAGTTTGAAGTCAGCAGTCGCCTTTAAATATCTTGCAATTCGCTTCACTGCAGTAAAATCTCGAAGAGTAGGAGAATTAACCATTCTACATAAGATGCCAACAGCATTTGCAATATCAGGTCTAGTGAAATTCGCTATGTACAGAAGTTTTCCAACTGCAGTTCTGTACTTTTCACTGTCTCTCAAAGGTTCAGATGCCTCATTGCTTTTTAAGAAGCCCACTTCCATTGGAGTTAGAGCATCCTTTGCATCTCTTAAACCAAGACAGTCCAAACGATCTACAATCTTTTGCTTTTGATAAGAAAGAAGCTTCCATCACGGTCTCTTTCAATTTGTACTCCAAGATAGTGTGAGATATCTCCCAAACTTTTAATATCTATTTCTTTCTGGAGATTCAGGAGTATCTCTTGACTATCTGCTTTGTCTTGACTGCACAGAATCAAATCATCAACATAACTTGCAATGTAAGTCCATCTATTGTTTCTGAATCTTTTGTAAACACATCGGTCAACAGTGCCTGGAGTAAATCCTTCTTTGATAAGGAGCAGATTTAGCTTTTCGTGCCATTTCTTGGCAGCTTGTTTTAATCCATACAAGCTTTTCTCAAGTTTACATACTAGATGCTCCTTTCCAGGTACTACAAATTCCGAAGGCTGTTCCATGTACAGTTCCTCATCTAGATCTCCATAAAGAAACGCTGTCTTCACATCTAGATGTTGTACATGCATTCTCTTGGAAGCTGCAACAGCCAATAGGGTTCTAATAGCTGTGTGTGTAACAACTGGGGAGAAAGTCTCATGAAAATCTTCTCCAAATTGCTGATTGTAACCTTTAGCTACAAGTCTGGCTTTATATCTTTCAATCTCCCCTTCTGCATTTTGCTTTGTTGTAAAGACCCATCTGCAGCCAATTGCCTTCTTGTCTTTTGGCAATTCTGTCAAAGTCCATGTTTTATTCTTATATAAGGACTCCATTTCCTCTATTGCAGCTTTCACCCATTTCTCGGAATCAGACTTTGGCATTCCTCTGATCTTCTGCCAGTCAGAGGGTTCCAGAAGGCTTTCCCCTGTGGCAAGGTAGGAGAATCTCAAAGGAGGCACTCCCCTGTTACCCCTTGCAGACTGTCTCACCTGGACTTGAGTTCCTGGCTCTGCTCGTGGCGCGCCGTCCGGTCCTCCGTCCTCTGGTAAGTCCTGGGCTGAAGGAGCCCCTTCTGGATGCGAAGCACTTGCAGGAGGGTGAAAGAGCTGCACACGCTGTGGCTGCCGCTGAGAATCAGGGTCAGGGTCTTCTTCCACTGCAAACACATCTGAATAGAAATCTTTGTTTGGATTAGAATTAAATTGAGGTCTTTCATCAACATAAACAGCACTTGTTATTCTCATTGTACGTCCATCAGGGTTTAGGATTTTGTAAGCACCTTTGGCATAGCCAATAAAAATTCCCTCTTCACTTCTACAGTCCAGTTTGTCTCTTTTCTGTTTGGGAATGTATGTATAAGCTTTTGATCCAAAAACCCTTAGATGGTTTATTCTGGGTTTCACATCATGCCACAACTCAAATGGAGTAACATCTCTGGATCTGGTTGGAAGTCTATTGTATAAGTATGTGGCTGTGAGAATTGCCTCAGACCAATAGGCTTTAGACATGTTAGCCTGCACAAGCATTGCAACTGCCATTTCCTTTAAGGTTTGGTGAGGACTACAAATTCCAGTAGTCTGGTGTCTGATGCCATGTTCCTTTAAGAACTCCTCAAATTGAGTATTGACAAATTCAGACCCATTATCCGTCTTCAAATTTTGAATTTTGTAAATTTATTAGTGACATAATTAAAGTACTCTTTGAACTTCTCAAAAGCTTGACTTTTCTCCTTTAGGAGATAGCAATGACAATATTTGCTGAAATCATCTGTGCAGGTGAGAAAATAGAGGTTTCCACCAACTGATTTCTGTCTAAATGGCCCACAGATGTCAGAGTGTATCAACTCAAGAGGTTTGGTAGATTGCCTTTCTGTGAGAGGCTTGTGTGAAGGTGCAGTAGCCTTGACTTTAATGCATTCCACACACCTTTCATTCACACAACAGTTCTTGAAATGAAAGTCTCTTGCTAGCTCTTGGTTAGCCAATTTCTTTATGCATTCAACATTTCTATGAGCAAACCTTTTATGCCATAAATTTATGCAGTCTTTGTGTTTACACTGAGTGGCAACATTGGCATTTGAGTCACTGATCTCCATGTGATAAAGGCCATCATCCTTTAGAGTGCCTTTAAAAATCAACTGTTTGCCATGAAGACCATAACATGCATTCTTTTTGAAAATTACTCTGTTGCCTCTAGAGGTGCTCATTTTGACTGAATAGAGGGAGCTCTTGAGCTGGGGTGCATAGACTGCGTCCATAATTTTCAATATCTCTGTCCTAGCTCCCAATTTCATAGGTAGGTAGACAGTTCCAATCCCTTGTACTGGAACAGCATCTCCATTAGCAAGGTACACAGGGAATCTTACTTCCTCATTAAGATCTTGGAAATATTCCCTTTTATTGATAAATGTATTTGAGGCTCCAGAATCTACGATGAAAGCATCTCTATATTGATTTCCAGAAGCTTGCATTACTTTTTCATAAGCCAATCCAATGTGGAATGTTTGTTTAGCATCAGCTCCTGTGTCTCTATGGCCTTTTGCATTTTGTTGCCTCTGGCCAGTCATCCCTTGCTGTGAGAATGACTGCCTGTTTCCCTTTGAATCCTTAAATTGCCTCCCATTTGTATCAGAAGAGGAGGGGGGCTTGGAGTGGGTAGCATTCTCTTTAAAATGTTTCTTTTCTTTTCCAGCCAAATTTACTTGCTGGTTAAAGTTAGAATTCCTGGATTCAACTTTCTCATTATGCATCAAATTTTGCCTATGTTGAAATTCTCTTATTTGAATATAGGCTTCTGGTAGGGTTAAATCATTTTTCAATTGCAAAGTATTTATGATGGGATTGTAAAACTTTGGTAAGCTTGCTAAGAAAATCCCAACTTGCATGGCCTTTGGAATCTCTTCTCCAGGAGATTGCAATTCTGCTAATGTAGCTCTGAAATCATTAATGTGTTCATCTAGACATCTTGGATTTGATAATCTCAAGTTCACAAGTTTAATCATCAATGCAATGGAATTTCCAATGGATTTTACATCACATAAATCTTTCAAAGTGTCCCAAGCATCTTTTTCTGTTCTCTTATCTTTGATTTCAGGAATTAATCCTTCATCTGTTGTTAAAATTATGAATGCCAATACTTTTTGATCAATCCTATCAAAATCATCTCTTTGTCTTCCCTGAGTTGGTCTCTGTTTATGTAAAACATCAATAAGTCCCATGGCCTTCATGTAAGTTTCAAAAGAAAATGACCATCTTTTATAATTAGGCCCATTGAGCTTTTCCATGGCTAAAAAGGCAGGCAGGCCAGAAGCATTTGACTCCACCATAATTGGTTTATTGCTTTATTGCTTTATTACTTTACTGACTTTGTGTTCAAGCCGAGAGGGAGACCAAAAAAAAAACAGCAACTCTGAGGTGATTCAGATAAAAAGAAAAATAAAACTCTTGCAAAAACAAAAATTAAATTGAGCTTTTAAGTCTTTAAATCTGGGCCCATAACCCTTTTTGTTGGGAAGGTAATGAGTCTAAAAATAAAATTGTATTTAAAAATTCCAAGATCTAGTCCTTTAAAAAACAACAAGAATTATTTCCTTTAAAAGAGTTAAAATCATTCAGTCACTTTTGACTTTGTGTTTATGCAGAATGCGCTTAGGAAGCAGACTTAAGCTCAATTATCATCAGAGGTCTGGGATCCCCCAGTTAAATTAGACTCATTACAAAAACAAAGGAGTCAGTTTAAAAATGCAAAACAAAGTTTACTGAAGGTATATCAGTCTCAATCTACATACTAAAAACAAACTTAAAAAGAGGTTTCTAAACTGACTAAGAATGGGTAGGAAAGACTCACCAGCCCACAACGATAGAAGGCTGCATGGTGAAGCATCATGGCATTGTTTCAGAAAGCTTAAGATGGCTAAGATACATCCATCCTCATGGAGAGTCAGATTCAGAAGAGAAGCTTACACAAAAGCAATAAAATTCAAATTAGGTCATGTGTTGAATGACTGAGCACTCCAGTTGGCTAGAAGTGTCCAGTGAAATAAGAGAAGGGAATTTTGGGAGAACAAAATGCATGCAGGGAAAAACCCTAGACTTATCTAAGATTGTGAATGAGGTACACAAGATTACTTTTACATTACAATGATTATTTCCCCACATACTACACTCCCTAGCATGAAAATAAATGAATTAATAGCAAATGAAAAGAATGGACCATTTCCCCTTTCATGACATGGACAATCAGCTGCCTGAGGCAACTGCCTCATTCTCCTTAATGATATACTACTACCTGCCGCAAATGTTTTGATAGATCAGTCTATGGACTTTTTCAGACGCTGAAAAATAATGCAAGCAGCCTCGTCGCGTTGCGAGGCTGCTGTGCTGCAAAGCGTCAGTTTCGGATGACGTTCGCTCCTTCCGGTACTGTTGCGGTACCACAGGGAGAGTTGAGCGTCATATTTCATTGATTTTTAATCACGATCAACTTTCGTGAGTAAAAATCAACGAAATATGATGCTCAACTCTCCCCGCGGTACCACAACAGTACCGGAAGAAGCGAGCGTCATCCGAAACTGACGCTTTGCAGCGCAGCAGCCTCGCAACACGACGAGGCTGCTTGCGTTATTTTTCAGCATCTGAAAAAGTCCTATAATTTTAAATAACTACAGGCATCAAAACCTCCCACTTGAGTCGCTAAAACCATTTGCAAGTGGACAGGATTAAGTAGATGGTGACTTGCAGGTACAATCATTACATTATTCAACTTAGCTCTAACAAACAAACAAACAAAAAACTTGGCCAGATCTGATATCTACTGTGTGGGGTCTCTGATCTGTTTGCAGCGTGTGTGTGTGTGTGTGTGTGTGTGTTTGTGTGTGTATGTGTATACACTCTGCTTCTTTGCACATCCAATTTTTCTCCTTTTTCTTTTCTTGATGGGAAAGAGATGAGGTTGTCCTTGGTGATATCTTGCTGAGTGTTCTGATCACATCTTAGGGCTGAATGGAAATAATGAAAGGAAGTGAAAATAACAGAATGAAAGCTGCCCAGAGTGTATTATGCTTCCTGTGTGCTCAAAGGATTTTATAGTTACATTGTGCTAAGACTTAAGTGTCAGTCAAAAAGAAAGGTAGGGGCACTTTTTCTCCTACAAGAGAAAGCACCACTGATTCAAATGTGAATAAAGAAGGACATGTCTTCGAAATAACCAAACGTCTACCAAAGAAGGGAACAGCATGCTAGTTGTTAACAAATTGATGCTGTTTCCCACTGCAAAATCATTTGTCAAATCTCCAAATATTTACAGTTAGTGAGCAGAGCTGCCCCTTCCAATGAGAGATGAGCAGATGAGAAGTCAAGTAGTGTAGCATATTTAGTATGCGTAGGTATGCATAGTGTGTTTGAATGTCGTATGTTTAGTATGTTTTGGGGGAAGGGGGGATTTGTGGTATAGTGAAAGTATTGATTGTATAAATTGTGTGACAATCAATAAAAATTTATATACTAGAAAAAAGAATGTACAGTACCCAACAAATGTGAACCTTGTTTCTTCATAGTGCACTTTACATGAATTTGTGTGTTTGCGTCCTGTCTTGACAGCAACAAAATCACAGGCTCAATCAAACATAAACATTGTCTAAGTAACATATATTGTGGTAATTCCTGACATCACTGTCTACACTCTGAAAATCTCTTCTTAAATTGTTCCCTGAAATTATAGCATTTAGACATACAATGAGTGAGAGAGCACACGCAGGAAAATAGCCTCAAGTTATCAGTACTTGTCTCAAAAATCTTAAGTCTTATCACTAAGTGAGTTGTTGAGCAATTCTCTACTTTTTGTCTTTATACAAGGCGAAACAAAACAGCTGGGTGCCTGTGTGAGAAGCCTTCATTATAATGCCAGAGTAATTAAGAGGTGCTCTTTAATGATAACTTTGCTGAGCTTTCAGATGTTCCCTAAGTAGGATGCTCACTTAAGGAGGTAGTGTACTGTAAATGTTATTGTCAGCATAGGCTAATTGCTACCCTGTAAATCATAAAAGTGTAAGACAAGGGAAGAAGACCACTGGGAAAATTTTCAAATCAATAACATTGGATTGGTACTGCAAGCTATCCAGATATCAAGAGTGCTGACTGAGGTCTTAGCAGTTACAACACATGTTGAAGTAGAACTACTGAATCGTAATAATGTTAAACTACTGATTTCTTGTTTTTTCATAATTCCTGGTTAGTTATCTGTGTATAGTGCTCTCATGTGCTTTCTCAGTGGCTTATTTCAGGTGAGAACTGATTTTTTTCCCTTGCCCTAGATTTTTATCCCTTCTGCCCCAAACCTATGCTGCAAAGTTGTAAACCCAAATCTCCATTAGAGTTTTTTGTGTACAGGTAGGCGAATGTGACAAGTAGTCCTTCAGGTATCCCAGTCCTAACCCGAGAAAGTATTTTAAAGGCCAAAACCAGTACTTTGAACCAGGAACTACATGGTGAAATACCTGTGCAGTTTTATTGTAGAACCTAGACCTAGTTTACAAGTTTGCAGCATAGGGCCAGGGGCAGAAGGTGATTTCTCAACACACTAAAGTTCTCTAGATCCTGGCTTGATACAAGCATCTCTGTTATTAACTGTTATAATTTGCATGCTCTGTAATCCTACTGTGACCATTTCTTGTTCCCTGTTTTAGCAGTTAATAGATTAAATCAATTCCATAAAGAACATGCTTTCCCTGTTTTCCCCCCTTTCTTTTCCCCTTCTTTTTTTCTCTCCCCCTGCCCTCAACTAAATAAGTGGTCAAAAGTCAACACACATCAGGAATCTGCCACCATCTCTGAAACCTAAACAAACAAATCTTGAAATATTTATGCTATGGACCTTCAACACCTTTAATATTTTCAGCCAGAGACACTGATACTTCAAGTGTAATACAGCCAAGTGCACCATCTAATAAGGCTGTATAATTTTGCTATAACAGCCCCGCTCTGTTGTACTATTAAAGCTTTAAAATATTAATGCTCATTAATGGTGTCACTCAGCCATTTTATATGATTAGTTTTAAGCCTCTCTTGGGTAGGCAAGAAGAGGAATTTTTAATGAAATGTTCCCTGCTCATCTGACCTGCTGTATTACTGCATGAATGCCATTTTTATGAGGCAGGTTTATGGCGTTCATTACTCTGCTCCTTGAGCCACTTCATGGCTGCTGTAATTTTTAAAAGAGAGATAAAAATAAGTCAGTTCTTTCCTTGCAGTCAAAAAGGACTGCATTTCCAGCTTTGACCTTTAAGCTATCGTGCATGGATTAATCACATTTCTGCTGGAAATTGTTTTATCCTTAATATTAGCTGAAGCCTGATTAGCTTACTTGCTTTGCTGGCTGTATCTTAACGAAGTTTGTCAGTGACTCATCCCTAGAAACAGTCTCAATTTTGCCTTTGACAGTTTGGGTGTTCATATGTATGGACATCCTACGCTCTCTTTGGTTTTTAATATCTTTTACTTTTGTTTAGAATACTCCAGCTTAGAATCATAGAATCATAGAGTTGGAAGAGACCTCAAGGGCCATCCAGTCCAACCCCCTGCCTGGCAAGAATACACAATCAAATCATTCCCGACAGATGGCCATCCATCCTCTGTTTAAAAACCTCCAAAGATGGAGACTCCACCACACTCCGAGGAAGTGTATTCCAATTCCGAACAGCTCTCACCGTCAGGAGGGTCTTCCTAATGTTTAGGTGGAATCTCTTTTCCTGTAGTTTGAACCCATTGCTCCGTGTCCTAGTCTCTGGAGCAGCAGAAAACAAGCTTGCTCCATCCTCAGTATGACATCCCTTCAAATATTGAAACATGGCTATCATGTCACCTCTCAACCTTCTCTTCTCCAGGCTAAACAAGCCCAGCTCCCTAAGCCGCTCCTCACAGGTCATGGCCTCCAAGGCCTCCCACAATCCTGATTGCCCTCCTCTGGACACATTCCAATTTCTCAATACCCTTCCTGAATTGTGGTGCCCAGAACTGGACACAGTATTCCAGGTGAGGTATGACTAAAGCAGAATAGAGTGGCACTATTACTTCCCTTGATCTAGACACTATATTCCTATTGATGCAGCCTAGAATTGCATTGGCTTTTTTAGCTGCTGTATCACACTGCTTATTCATGTTCAGTTTGTGGTCCACTAAGACTCCTAGGTCCTTTTCGCATGTACTGCCATCAAGCCGGGTGTCATCCATCCTATATCTGTGCATTTCATTTTTAGTGCCCTGCATTTAGTATCCTACATTTCTCCCTGTTGAAATTCATTTTGTTAGTTTTGGCTCAGCTTTCTAATGCATTCAGGTCATTTTGGATTCTGAGGTTATAACTTGCTAAGGTTATTGTATTTATTTTGAATGTATTTAGTTTATTGCACTGAAGAGGAATATAACAGTGAGAAAGCACTATCGGGAGGAGACCACACACAAGGAATTCAGAACTGCCCCAACTAAGCAATTACTGCTTACATCTTCCTGAGGATACCTATAGTGAAGATTTGTAAAAAAGAGGCCAGCAACAAGAGATGCAGCATGCCAAGGAAGAAGCCAATGTAACACCAACTGCAGCAAGACAAAAAGAAAGGTGCTTGTAGTATGGAATTATTGCTCAGGGTATAGAGAGATCTATGTGCCAGCCTGACAAGATGAACTGGGAAGTGTGCTGTCATCCTGCTGCATGTTTCCAGGATGTCACTGACAATTTGCCAACACTTATCAAGAACATAGATCAATACTCTTTTATCGTTGTTCATGTGGGTACCAATGGCACTGTGAAGAACATCTTTGAGCAGATCACTTCAGACTATGAAGCTAGGCAGGAAAGTGGAGGGTTTAGAGGCACAGGTGGTATTTTCACCCGTTCTACCCATGACAAATCGAGGACTGCACAGGGGCAGGAAGCTATTGCAGGTGAATGACTGGCTATGCAGATGGTGTCAACAGGAGAGGTTTGGCTTCTGGGACCATCATCTTTACTTCTTAGATGGAGGACTGCTGGCTACAGGTGGGCTGTACCTCACAAAGACCAAGAAGAGTGCCTTTGGCAGAAGCATGGCAAGTCTGATCAAAAGAGCTTTAAATTAAATCTTTCGTAGTTTGGAGATGATAGCTCAAACATCTGGCCAAAGGCAAGCTCTAAACAAAAGGATGGGAACTCTAGAGGAGAAGCTGAGAGAGACGCTGGGAGCCACAGTAACATTTGCAGTAAAATAAGAGGTGAGAACAAACAAGGCTTTAGATGTCTATACACAAATGCACAGAGTTTGGGAAACAAGATGAGCTTGATGTCCTAGTGCAGAAAAGTAAATTTAGGTCGTGTCTGGGGGGGCAGGGATATGAACACGTCCAAAAAGGCAGGCATTTGCAACGATGCAACCTGTCTACACAGCCAGAAGAGCCCCCCTAAACTCTGCATGCCCCCCTAGCCAGATGGCGGCCGCGAGTGATTTACTTGTGATTTTAAATCTGCTGCTGCCAATTTAAAAAAAAAAAGTTTCCCAGGGTGCGAACACCTCCTATTTACAGAGCAACACCTCCTATTTACAGAGCAACACCTCCTATTTACAGAGACAGAAAGAATTTAAAAAGAGTATAAAATCATCATTTGAT
Source organism: Gambelia wislizenii (assembly GCA_030847615.1). Taxonomy (NCBI): domain Eukaryota; kingdom Metazoa; phylum Chordata; class Lepidosauria; order Squamata; family Crotaphytidae; genus Gambelia; species Gambelia wislizenii. The sequence continues at coordinate 9,820,915 of JAUMIR010000013.1, read as the reverse complement.
CAACTTACTGGACCCTTGCTTAGCCGAAAATCCAACAGGGTGGCCGCAGCTGCTTTCGCTCTTTGCTAGCCCCACCCCCATCCTTGTCCAGCCAATCAGATTGCACTGCCTGTTTGTATTTGTGCAAGTGTGAGTGTTCAAATGATCGTACATTCGGAAGTCATATAGAGCTTTTCGGAAAATCCGTATGAAGCCCTGGATGCAGCACACACCAACTTTGCGGTAGATTTTGCCTCCCCCCTTCCGAATGACACATATTTGTGTGAACAATCATTTGAACAGATTGCCATATGTTCGCATCATGTTCATATTTTTTTTTACCATATAGACAGCACCATTATTTTATAGGCATAACAGAGACTTGGTGGAATGACTCCCATGATTGAAACACAGTATAACAATTGAGGGGTAAGTGGGAGTAGCATTATATGTCAAAGACAAATTCACTTGTACAGAAATCCATATTGATCAGAGCGGACCAGTTGAGAGGATGTGGGTAAAAATAAATGGAGTGGCTCCTTTTCGTCTTGGAAAGATGTGACCAGTGGGGTGCCACAGGGTTCTGTCCTGGGCCCAGTCTTTCAACATCTTTATCAATGACTTGGATGAGGGAATTAGGGGCATACTTATTAAATTTGCAGATGACACCAAATTGGGAGGAGTAGCTAATACCCTAGAGGACAGGATCAAAATTCAGAATGACCTGGATAGACTGGAGAGCTGGGCCAAAGCTAACAAAATGAAATTCAATACGGAGAAATGTAAAGTACTGCATTTAGGGCGGAAAAATGAAATGCATAAATATAGGATGGGAGAGACCTGGCTGAATGAGACTACGTGCGAAAAGGATCTAGGAGTCCTAGTAGACCACAAGTTGAACATGAGCCAACAGTGTGATGCGGCAGCTAAAAAGGCCAATGCGATTTTGGGCTGTATCAATAGAAGTATAGTGTCTAGATCAAGGGAAGTAATAGTGCCACTCTATTCTGCCTTGGTCAGACCTCACCTAGAATACTGTGTCCAGTTCTGGGCACCACAATTCAAAAAGGATATTGACAAATTGGAGCGTGTCCAGAGAAGGGCAACTAAAATGGTGAAAGGTCTGGAAACGATGCCTTATGAGGAGATACTTAGGGAGCTGGGTATGTTTAGCCTGGAAAAAAGACGGTTAAGAGGCGATATGATAGCCCTGTTTAAGTATTTGAAGGGATGTCACGATGAGGATGGAGCAAGCTTGTTTTCTGCTGCTCCAGAGACTGGAACACGGAGCAATGGGTGCAAGCTCCAGGAACAGAGATTCCACCTCAACATGAGGAGGAACTTTTTGACAGTAAGAGCTGTTTGGCAGTGGAACACACTCCCTCGGAGCGTGGTGGGGTCTCCTTCCTTGGAGGTCTTTAAACAGAGGCTGGATGGCCATCTGTCGGGGATGCTTTGATCAAGATTTCCTGCATGGCAGGGGGGTTGGATTGGATGGCCCTCGTAGTCTCTTCCAACTCTGCAATTCTATGATTCTATGATTCTATGAAAGAAATAAAAACAACATTGTGATAAGAATCTGCAACAGACCACCAAACCAAGGAGAGCTAGTGGACAATGCTTTCCAGAAACAAATCTCAGAAATCTCAATGATGCAAGAATTAGCCCTAATATCTGCTGGGAGATTAACTCTGCTAAGCGTAGGCTGTCCAACAAATTCCTGATGTGCCTGGAAGATAATTTCCTATTTCAAAAGTAGAGGAAGGAAAAGACCAGCAATCCTGGACTTGATCCTAACTAATAGGGAAGATTTTCCTTGGGTTTTTTTTTCCAAGCTGTGAGGCCGTGTTCTGGAATAGTTTATTCCTGACGGTTCACATACATCTGTGGCTGGCATCTTCAGAGAATGGTTGGGTAGGAGTCTATGTGGAGTTTATATGCTGTGAACCCATATATAAAACATACATAAACTCCACACATATACTCTCCAACAGGGTTCACAGCATAAAAACTCCACACACACTCCTACCCAACCATTCTCTGAAGATGCCAGCCACAGATGCAGGCATAACATCAGAAAGAAACTATTCCAGAACACGGCCTCACAGCCCGGAAAAAAATCAAGGAAAATCTATGGATGCCGGCTGTGAAAGCCTTCGACTTCACATTAATAGGGAGGAGTTGGTCACCTGAATCAAATTAGTCAGTACTTTAGGGGGAAGTGACCACGTCATGCTAGAATTCACTATTTTGGGACAGGACACAGAAGAATACAGTCAAACACAGCTCTTAGATTTCAGGAAAAGGAAAAAAGGTGAGAGTTAATGAAGAAGGAGTTGCAAAAAGCACAATCACAAGCAATCCCATGGAAGAAGAAAAATGGGAAACATCTGAAGAAGCCAATGTGGCTGCACAGCAAACTCAAGGAGGAAGTGAAAAGAAATAAGAGCATGTAAAAATGGAAGAAAGGATAAATCACAAAGGAAGAGTACAATTGTGTAGCCCAAGTTTGCAGGAATAGTATAAGGAAAGCTACAGCTCAGGACAAGCTGAAACTGGCTAGGCAAGCAGAGAGCAATAAAAAGGGGGGTTTCAAATACATCAAAAGCAAGAAAATTACCAAGCAAACAGTGGGGTCCCTGCTCAGTAAGGATGGTTGTAATGTCTGCTGTTGTAATTAATATAGGACATACAAGCTGTTAAAAATCCAAAGGCAGTAGAGAAAATATTTATTTCTTCACACACTCCAGCCAAGCATTGTGCATAAGGTCTGGCAAACACAGGAGCCTCAGCCCATTAAATACTATACAGCTGAAGTAAATGCAGACTTGGTTTAAAGAAACACTACACCACAGTGGTAAAATGCTAACAGATCACAGTGAACAGGAGAAACTGCTCAGCACCTATTCTGGAGATGAGCAAAGATTGTACCTGTCTTCAAAAAAGGCAAAAAAGAAGACCCTGAAAACTAAAGGCCATTGAGGCATTCAGCCTGACTTTAATACCAGGAAAAATATTAAAACAGCTTATACAGGAGTCTGTTTGGAAGTATCTAGATCACAATGCAGTGACTAGTAGAAGCCAGCATGTCTTTGTCAACAACAAATCCAGCCAAGCTAATCTTATATCTTTTGATTGGGTCACCCGTTTAGTAGATGATGGAAATGCTGTGGATGTCATTTATCTGGATTTCAGCAAAGCATTTCATAGAATCATAGAATCATAGAACTGCAGAGTTGGAAGAGACCACGAGGGCCCTCCAGTCCAACCCCCTGCCATGCAGGAAATCACGATAAAAGCATCCCCGACAGATGGCCATCCAGCCTCTGTTTAAAGACCTCCAAGGAAGGAGACCCCACCACGCTCCGAGGGAGTGTGTTCCACTGCCGAACAGCTCTGACTGTCAAAAAGTTCCTCCTAACGTTGAGGTGGAATCTCTGTTCCTGGAGCTTGCATCCATTGCTCCATGTTCCTGTCTCTGGAGCAACAGAAAACAAGCCCGCTCCATCCTCAGTGTGACACCCCTTCATATACTTAAACAGGGCTATCATATCGCCTCTCAGCCGTCTTTTTTCCAGGCTAAACATACCCAGCTCCCTAAGTCTCTCCTCATAAGGCATTGTTTCCAGACCTTTCACCATTTTAGTTGCCCTTCTCTGGACACGCTCCAATTTGTCAATATCCTTTTTGAATTATGGTGCCCAGAACTGGACACAGTATTCTAGGTGAGGTCTGACCAAGGCAGAATAGAGCGGCACTATGACTTCCCTTGATCTAGACACTATACTTCTATTGATGCAGCCCAAAATTGCATTGGCCTTTTTAGCTGCCGCATCACACTGTTGACTCATGTTCAACTTGCGGTCTACTAGGATTCCTAGATCCTTTTCGCATGTAGTCTCATTCAGCCAGGTCTCTCCCATCCTATATCGATGCATTTCATTTTTTCGCCCTAAGTGCAGTACCTTACACTTCTCCGTATTGAATTTCATTTTGTTAGCTTTGGCCCATTGGTGTCATCTGCAAATTTGTTAAGTATGCCCCTAATTCCCTCATCCAAGTCATTGATAAAGATGTTGAATAGCACTGGGCCCAGGACAGAACCTTGTGGCACCCCACTGGTCACATCTTTCCAAGACGAAAAGCAGCCACTGCTGAGCACCCTTTGGGTTCGGCCGGTCAACCAATTACAAATCCATTGAACAGTTGACTTGTCTAGCCCATATTTTACAAGCTTGTTTGCAAGAATGTCATGGGAAACCTTGTCAAAGGCCTTACTGAAATCAAGGTATGCGATGTCCACAGCATTCCCTTCATCTACCAAGCTGGTCATTTTATCAAAAAAAGACATCAGATTAGTCTGGCATGACTTGTTTCTCTGAAACCCGTGTTGACTTTTTGTGATTATGGCATTGCCTTCTAAATGTTCACAGACTCTCTGTTTAATGATCTGCTCTAGAATCTTCCCTGGTATTGATGTCAGACTAACTGGACGATAATTGTTGGGATCCTCTTTTTTCCCCTTTTTGAAGATGGGGACAACGTTTGCCCTCCTCCAGTCTGCTGGGACTTCTCCTGTTCTCCATGAATTCTCAAAGATTATTGCCAATGGCTCTGAGATTACATTTGCCAGCTCTTTTAATACCCTTGGATGTAGTTCATCTGGTCCTGGAGATTTAAATTCATTTAGTTTAAGAAAGTATTCCTGTACTACCTCTTTGCTTATTCTGTGCTGGATTTCCCCTATTGTGTCCTCTGTTCCTTTATCCTCAGGTTGGTCCCCCTTTTCCTTTTCTGAAAAAACTGAGGCAAAGAAGGTGTTGAGTTATTCTGCCTTTTCTCTGTCCCCTGTTAGCATTTTGCCATCTTCTCCACATAGTGGCCCCACCATTTCCTTCTTCCTCCTTTTGCTGCGGACATACCCAAAAAAACCCTTTTTATTGTTCTTAACCTCTCTAGCAAGCCTGAGCTCATTCTGCACCTTAGCTTTTCTGACTTTACTCCTACACGTGTTTGCTATCTCTTTGAATTCTTCTTTGGAGATTTCCCCCTTTTTCCATTTCCTATACATGTTCCGTTTAAAACTTAGCTCCGTTGAAATTTTTTTAGTCATCCATCCTGGTTTCTTGAGGCACCTCCCATTTTTCTTCCTCAATGGTACTGTTTGAAATTGTGCCTTCAGTATCTCCCTTTTGATAAAGTCCCATCCATCTTGAGGTCTCTTCTCTTTTAGTATTCCTGACCATGGGATCACCCCCAGTGTTTCCCTGAGTTTATTGAAATCAGCTCTCCTAAAGTCGAGAATGCGTGTCTGACTATGCCTGGCTTCTCCTTTCCATTGTATAACAAACTCCAGGAGAACATGATCACTCTCACCTAAGGATCCCACCACTTGCACCCCATTAACCAGGTCATCCCTGTTGGTTAGGATCAGATCTAAAATAGCTGATCCCCTTGTTGCCTCTTCCACCTTTTGGACCATGAAATTGTCTTCCAGGCGAGTAAGGAATTTGCTAGACCTTGAAGTTTTGGTTGAGTTAGATTTCCAGCAAATATCAGGATAGTTGAAGTCACCCATCACTACTACATCTCTCCTTTCTGCGTGTGTGTTCATCTGTTCTAGAAAGGCATCATCCAATTCCTCCGTCTGACTTGGGGGTCTGTAGTAGAGTCCCACAATAACATCCCTGTTGTTTCCCTCCCCTTTAATTTTTATCCAGATGCTCTCCACCTGGCTTCCAGTATTGATGTCATGGATTTCTTCACTGCTGTAAATATCCTTGACATATAATGCTGTTCCTCCTCCTTTCCTGTTTGGCCTGTTTCTCCTATAAAGGTTATACCCCTCTATTCCTACATTCCAGTCATGAGACTCATCCCAGCAGGTTTCAGTAATGCCTATTATATCATATTTGTTTTGTAGTGTGAGGAGTTCAAGTTCACCTTGCTTATTTCCCATGCTCTGTGCATTAGTGTAGAGACATCTAAGACCATGTGTTCCCTTTACTTGCTCCCTGTGCAAGTTTTTTTGCCTCCCACTGTTGGGTCCTTGCGCTGTTTGCCTTGTTCCCTCTATGACAGCTTGACTATTTTCTCCAGCCCTTTTGCCTTCCAGAATACTGTGTCCCTCCCCCATAGGACTCAGTTTAAAGCCCTCCTGATCAAATTCTTGAGACTGTAGGCAAAAACGTTTCTGCCAACTGTCGAGAGATGCACCCCATCTCTTGCCAGAAGTCCCGCCTCATGGAAGCGCACCCCATGATCCAAGAATCCAAATTGTTCTCGGTGACACCATCTATGGAGCCAGTTGTTTACGTCGGCTATTTTCCTCTCCCTTCCTGGACCATGCCCTTCAACTCTCAGAAGAGACGAGATGACAACCTGTGCATCCATTTCCTTCAGCTTCCTCCCGAGAGCCTCATAATCTCTTCTGATCTTGGGAAAGCTGTGCCTTGCAGTATCGTTGGTTCCCACATGGACCAAAAGGAAGGGGTAATGATCTGTAGGCTTGACGAGTCTTGTCAGTCTCTCCGTCACATCACGGATCTGTGCCCCAGGGAGACAACACACCTCCCGATTCATCTTGTCAGGCCCACAAACCACTGCTTCTGTACCCCGCAGCAAGGAGTCCCCCACCACCACCTCACGCCTCCGCCGAGGCTTCGCAGCTGCTGTTCCTTGCGGTGGTGCACTCAAGGTCCCCTGTTCTGCCCCTAAAGTCTGTCCATGCTGTTCTTCCTCGTTGTCCTTGATAAGGGAGAGGGCTTCAAATCGATTCTGTAGCTGCAAGCTGCTCAAAGGATTCCTGGATTTTCTTGTTCTGTGTGTGACATTCCTCCAGCTATCAACCTCCTGTGTCTGTGGAGTGACCTTCTCCTCCCCAGCCAGTTCCTCTGTGTGGTCCCTGCCCAAGACTGTTCGTTCTGTTGTGTCCAGGAAAACCTCTTGCTCCCGAATGTGTTGAAGTGTAGCTATCCTTGTCTCCAGCTGCTGGACTTTCTCCTCCAAGAGGGCTACCAGCTTGCACTTGGTGCATGTGAAGTGTCCCACGTCTGTAGACAAGAAGAGAAACATCCCACAAGTGTTGCAGGTGACCGCAGCCCCCCCCCCCAGTGTCCATGGTGAGAGCTTCTAGAACTCTTAGTTAATGCTGAGAACTCTAAGCTGTACTTTTATGTGTGCTGTATTTTTGTTTTGGTCAGTCAAATTCGCGCGCCGTTAGGCACACACCTCACCAACAAGCAGCCTCTCCCAAGACTTTAAAAAAAATATTCAAACTCACCCACTCAAAATGTCTCTATAGAAGCTTCTCTCCTTCTTCTCCCTGGCAAGAAACTGGCCTGAAAAGCCTCTGCAAGTTTATATAGAGCTAGCCTCCCAGCTCCACCCCCTAGTGACTCACAGGTGTGACTCACAGAAGCTCCACCCCCTCACCAACAAGCGGCCTCTCCCAAGAGTTTAAAAAAATTCAAACTCCGAGAAGCTCCACCCCCTCACCAACAAGCAGCCTCTCCCAAGAGTTTAAAAAAATTCAAACTCCCAGAAGCAGCCTCTCCCAAGAGTTTTTTTTTAAAAAAAAAAAATTCAAACTCACCCACTCAAAATGTCTCTCTAGAAGCTTCTCTCCTTCTTCTCCCTGGCAGGAAAACTGATAACTGAAAAATTGATAAGGTCCCCATAATATTTTGATTACCAAACTGGTTGAATACAGAATAGATGGATCCATAATTATGTGGAAAACCATGCTCAAAGAGTTATCATCAATGACTGCACTTCAGTCTAGAAGGAAGTGTCTGGTCGAGTGCTGCAGGGTTCTGTCTTGAGGCCATTACTCTTCAGCATTTTTATTAATTACTTAGATGCGCGGGTGGAGGGAATTTTATCAGTTTTGTGGAAGATACAAAACTGGGCAGGGTGGCTAACATATTGAAAGATAGGAACAGAATTCAAAAGGACCCTGATAATCTAGAAAATCAGGCAGAAATTAAATGACAATCAACAAATGCAAAATTCTATATTTAGGTCAGGACAATGAAATGCACAGGCATAGTATGGGGGATACTTGGCTCAGCAGTACTACATGTGAAAAGCACCTTGGGTTTGTTGTTGATCATAAATTGAACATGAGCCGGCAGTGTGATGCTGCAGCAAGATGGTGAATACTATTTTAGCCTGCATTAATAGAGGCATTGTTTCCAAGTCAAGGGAAATAATAGTCCCACTATATCCTGCACTGGCCAGACCTCATCTGGAGTACTACATTCAGTTCTGGGCCCTTTACAAATGTATTTTAAGAAGGATATAGACAAGCTGGAGCAGGTTCAGAGATGAGCAAAAAGAATGAACAAAACATATGAGGAAAGGCTGAAGGAGCTGGGCATATACAGCTTGGTGAAGGGAAGACTGAGGGGTGACATGATTGCACTCTTTAAATACCTCAAGGGCTGCCACAAGGAAGAGGGTGTGGGCCTGTTCTCTGCTGCCCCAGAAGGCAAGACCAGGTCTAATGGTTTGAAGTTACAGGAGGGTAGATTTCAATTAAACATTAGTATAGTGGTTCTCAACCTGTGGGTCCCCAGATGTTGTTGGACTACAGTTCCCAGGAGCCCTCTGGGGTCTCACCTTGACAGCCAGGTGGTCCTCCCAGACATTAGTGAGGCTGTAGGACTGAACTCACAGCCTCACCAATGACTGGGAGGACCCCTGGCTGTCAATGTGAGACCTCAGAGGACTCCCGGGAACTGTAGTCCAACAACATCTGGGGACCCACAGGTTGAGAACTACTACATTAGAAGGAACGCTTTGACAATGCAAGTGGTTTGTTAATGGGACCAGTTGGCTAGAGAGATGGTGAGGTCTCTTTCTCTGGATGTCTTCAAACAGAGGCTGGACCTCCTGGGGATTCTGTACCCGGAGATTCTGCAATAAGTAGGGGGTTGGATTCAGTGGCCTATGAGGCCCCTTCCAACTCTATGTTTCTATGATTGTGAAATGCTTTTGGGGAGGGGTGTAATCCTTTTTTATTTTAAAAATGCTTGTCTAAAACATACACATACACAAATTTACATCCTCCATTCCTTTTTTTTAATTTTAAAGACAAATCCATCCATATTAAGACCTTCCTCTGTCTCCATTCAGAGTGTGCATGTAACAACAGTAGTTACAAATAACTGCCTACTTATAAAGGGTGCCTTTTCTGTGTAACTATGGTATATCCGTGTTGCATTATGATTGTAACAACATAAGTATACATAAACTTATAGTATATGTATATTTATACTTACTTAATATAAGTATGTGTGTATACACACACACACACAGAGACTTACTTAATATAAGTAAGGAGTATAAGTATACTCTGAGAACTATAACTCTTTAGTTCATTCGAGATTTACAAGGGAGTGGGGGAGAACTATAAACTGGTTCACATGCTGGATTGTGCTATGCCTTATGCTCCTACCTTGTGATGGGTGTTCAGGCGATGACATATAGACAAAGGTAGAGTGTGTTTTATACCAAAAGCCAGAGGTTTATAGCGTTTTGATGGATTTTTAAGCAGCTGCTTAATTACTTTTGAGAAATGTGAAAGTAAAGCCTTGCTTTTAAAGAACAAATTGCAACAATGATAACTAATTTCTGTTGTGGGGAATGTCTTGTAATGCTAATCATAATAAATTCCTTTTTTGGTGTCATTAACCCTGAAGTCAATAGGAGATAACAAACCCAAATGTAACCAAGGAAAATTACCAATATCATTTTTTTTATTTGAAGAAAATATTAAGTTGGGAAGATGCGCAGAGACTTAAAAATGGAAAAATGAGAGACTTCACCTTTTTTCCCACATAGACATAATCCCTGGTCTAGAATTGACATGTTCCTCTTATCCAAAATGCTTAGTACAAAAGTTTAAAAAATTGAGATATTGCCTAAAATTTTAACTGACCACAATCCAATGTTGCTGACCTTTAAGAATGGAATAAGAGAATACAATTGGTGACTGGATGAATTATTACTAAAAATGATAAAATTTTGGAGAAAGCCAAATTAACTCTTAAATTATTCTTTGAAGAGAATTTAAATAAAGACGTCAAGGTAAATACTGTTCAGGTCACTAGCAAGATGGTGATGAGGGGCTTCTTTATGCAACAAAAATATGAATGGAACAAAAAAATGGATGAATTTACAGGGTGAACTAAAAAAAAGAACTCTTGTTAAAAGATTATCCCTCATGGAAAGACTTGAAAATACAGATACAAAGGATTCAACATCAAATATCTACATTGTTGGTAGAAGTGATAGATTTTTTTAAAAAGCCAAGCAAAAACAATTTGAACTTGCTAATTGTCCAGGAAAATTCTTAGCAGCCAAATTAAAGAAAGATAAGGGAAAAGTCAGATAATTAAGATCAAACAAGAAAAAGAAATAATCACTGGTCAAAATTGCTTTTATAAATATTACACTGATCTGTACCAACATAAAATTACAATTGGATAAGGTGAAAACATTTTTGGACAAGCAAAAGATTCTACAGATTAATGAACAGTAGAAAGAGGAACTCAATAAAAAGATAACCTTAATGGAAGTAATAGAGGCTATTAAAAGATGCAAGACCAGGAAGATACTGGGACCGGATGGATTTACGGCTATATTTTATAAGAAATTTCATGACCATTTAATTAGACAATTACAACAAACACTGAATCATATTCTGCAGGGGAAGGCTCCAGATACATTGTCTTTCACTAATATTACCTTGATCTTAAAGGAAGATAAAGAGACACCAGAAACTAAAAACCTAAGGCCAATTTCTCTTTTAAGTGTCAATTATAAAATATTTGCTTCCATTCTGCCAGAAAGACTGAAGAAAATATTAAATATCTACATTCATGAAGACCAAAGAAGCTTCTTACCAAAAATATATTTAAAGGAAAATGCGAGAAATGTACTAAATATAATTGAATATTTTGAGAAAAGACCAGACAAACAATTGGATGCAGAGAAGGCATTTGATAATGTCAGTTTGGAGTTTATGACAGAAATTGTAAAAAGAATGGATCTTGTAGAAAGCTTTATAAAATAGACCGCCTCAATATATAAAGAACAAAAAGCCCAACTACTAATTAATGGAGAAAAAAACAAATTATGTCACATTCAAAAAGTTACATGCCAGGGCTGTCCCTTATCACCATTATTGTTTATAACTACATTAGAAATTTTAAACAATATGATTAGGAATGAAGACAACATGCATGATGTAAATTAAGGAAATTTGAGTATAAAATACGTGCTTACACAGATGACTTGGTGATATACTTGACCATATTGGCCCATTACTAAATATATTAAAGGAATATGGTGAATTTGCTGATCTAAGAATAAATAAAGAAAAGACAAAAATTCTGATTATGAACATGTCTAAGGTGGATAAAGAAGCATTAGCAGAACGTTCAATTTTCAAACTGAAAGAAAACGTTAGATATTTAGAAATATTTACAACCAAAAATTCTAACCTTTTCAAGAACAACTATGAGAAAATTTGGAAAGATGTAAAAGCAGATCTATATAACTGGTCAAAATTAACTTTGTCATTATTGGGCAGAATTTTGACAGTAAAAGTGAATATTTTACCAAAATTATTTTTTTTATTTCAGACCATTCTTATCATATGCAACTGTCAATCATGTAAAACCTGGCAGGGAGATTTGGATAAATTCATCTGGGCTGGTAAAAAACCTACAATTAAAATGGAATTATTACAGGATTCATCAGACAGCGGCAATTTGGGAATGCCAAATCCAAAGATCTATTTTCACAGTTGCTGCCTGGATTGGCTAAAAGAATGGATAAGACTAGAAGATAGGAAAATATTACAATTACAAGGAATAGATAATAGATTTGGTTTCCACTTATATTTATATTATGAAAAATTGAAAATAAAGAAGGACTTTAATAATAATTTTATAAGGAAGTCCTTCCTAAGGGTTAGGGAGAAATACAAGCCAATCATAACCAATAAAATACTGAACTGGGTTTCCATACAAGAAGCTTTTCATCTGAAAAAAAGAAATGTCTAAAGATAGATGGCTTACATATGATGATTTATTAAAAATTGAGAATGAGCAACATAAGATGAAATCACTAGAAGAACTGAAAGAGGAAGGTCTTCATTGTAATTTTATATGGACAACTCAAAGAAAGTTTTCAGATGGATGAAAAACTAGTTAAAATTGATTTAAAGGATTTGAAATTTGGACATTTAGTAAGGAAAGAGAACAACAAATTAATTTTCAAATGTTATGAATTTTTATTGAAGCATGATATGGAACAAGAGGTTGTAAATCATTGCATGATTAAATGGGCACTGGACTTTGGTACTACTATAACATTGGAGGAGCGGGAATTTACTTGAAAGAAAAGATTAAAAGATACCCTTAGTTACGACCGGAAAGAGAACTTCTATAAAATGTAATAGAATCAGAGAATCATAGAATTGGAAGAGACCACAAGGGTCATCTAGGCCAACCCCATCATGCAGGAATACACAATCAAATCATTCCCGACAGATGGCCATCCAGCCTCTGTTTAAAAACCTCCAAAGAAGGAGACGCCACCACACTCCGAGGCAGCAGCGGATTCCACTGCCAAACAGCTCTTAAAGTCAGGAAGTTCTTCTTAATGTTTAGGTGGCATCTCTTTTCCTGTTGTTTGAGTCCATTGCTCCGTGCCCTAGTCTCTGGTGCAGCAGAAAACAAGCTTGTTCCCTCTTCAATATGACATCCCTTCAAATATTTAAACATGGCTATCATGTCCCCTCTCAACCTTCTCTTCTCCAGGCTAAACATGTCCAGCTCCCTCAGCTGCTCCTTATAGGGCGTAATGGCTTCCAGGCCTCCTACCATGCTGGTCGCCCTCCTCTGGACACATTCCAGCTTCTCAGTATCGTTCCTGAATTGTGGTGCCCTTCCTGAATATAGGTGGTACATGACACCTTCATAAAATTGCAAAGATTTATAAAAATGCCAATAGCAAATGTTGGAAGTGTTTTGAAAAAATAGCCACTCAGTTCCACATATGGGGGTCTTGCACTAAAGCTACAGAGTACTGGCCACAAATCCACAAGACTATTCCATGTATTTTAAAATGTAAATTTGAGAAAGATCCTAAAATATTACGAGCTTAGAGAAAAAAATTGGTAAGTATTTTTCTGTATGATAATAGTGGCGAGGATAATCTACAATGAACTCCAAAAAAGTCTATCAATAAGTATCCTAATTGTATTGGTTTGTATTATGGTTTTATATATTTATGTACATGATGTCTGTTATTTGATGGGTCTATGGACTGTATGAATAGATTGATTGATTGATTGATTGATTGATTATCTACAATAAAATGTGGAAAGAGGAGAAAATACCGGACGTGACAGATTAGATTCTGAAACTCTACAAATACACAGAAATAGGCAAACTCACCTGTTTGATTAGAAATTAAACACTTGACAAATGTAAGAAAGACTGAGAAGAGCTACTAGAATACTTAAAAATTACCTGGGGACAAACAGCAATTACTGGAAGTGGATAGAAAAATAGAGATCCTGGACACAAAATCATGAATTAATTTCAAAAATTCTGGGATGTGAAATACAGAAAGAACCAAAGATGTACTTACTGAACATAACGAATGAAGAATTAGAAAAGAAATATGGCAAAATGTTATTTTACATGATAATAGCGGCTAGAATAATGTATGCAAAGCAATAGAAAGAAGATGTAATACCAGAAATGTCAGATTGGCTCTTTTGGCTAATTTGACAGAAATGTCAGATTGGTTAATTTGACAGAAATGTCAAATTACAGGAATATATGGAAGTAGGTAAATTAACCTGTTTAATTAGAAATCATTCCATGGATAAATTCAAGAAAGAATGGAGAGAGTTGATAAAATATTTTAAGGAAAGCTGGGGTGACAAAGTAATTAAAGAAGCAGAGTTCTAAGCTAATAATTATAATCTAGTGATTATACGAGAATTTTTAAAAAGGGAGCTAATAGATGTACAAGTTGATTCTTAATCAGATAGAAATTGGAAATCATTTTATTATTGTCTCTATATTGTGTACAGTTGTCCCTTCATATTTGCTGGGATTTGTTTCCAGGACCTTCTGTGGATACCAAAACCGGTGAATACTCAAGCCCCATTATATGCAATGGCACAGCAAAATGGTGTCCCTTATATAAGATGGCAAAAACAAGATTTGCTTTTTGTATTTTCAAGCCGTGAATACTTAAATCCATGGATACCAAATCCGTGGATACAGAGGGACAACTGTATATGTGTCTTGTGTATTAGGTATCATGTCTTGTGTTCAATGTATCTAAGCACATTCAATGTTTGCTTGTTTTTTGTTACATTTTTTCTTCTAAGAAGTTTATGTTCTTTTATTATGTCTAATAACAATAAATATACAGTACTTTAAAAAAGAAAAGTTGAGCTAAACAAGATGCTGAAAAATACTAAAGTAACAATAACAACTACAGTACAATATAATATCAATTTGTTACAGTAGAGACATATGAAAAAATTAGTAATGGATGGAAGGGAAATTAAATTGACAACTGTATATTCTCAGGCAGTAATTAGGAAGCTGATTTATTTTATATATGTTCTAAATTGAATGTATTAATTTAGAGTGTCTGTTGTAAGATTGCTTGTTTGATATTTTCTTTTATATTTGGTTTATTTTTGTTATTTAGTTATTATTGTTTAGTGGTGTTAATTATGTTTATTGGTCTTCTTATTGTTATTTTAGGTTAGTTGTTGGTTTTTGTCTCCTTTTTTCTTATCGTTTGGGTTGTTTTGTTTTAATAAACAGAATATTTTTTAAAATAACAAATTCCTTTTTCAAAGGCAACTTTTCAAGTTCAGGTCCAGTTTGTGTTTTGGCTCAGAGCTGGGCTTTTGGGAAATAATCTCAGGGAGAAAGGGAGGACCCAAAATCATAGGCTACAAAGTCTGGGTGGAGAATCTGTAATTATGTCTTTGACCACATGTATAGCCAGTGTGGTGTAGTGGTTTGAGCATTGGGCTACAACTCTGAGAGACCAGGGTTCGAATCCCCGCTTAGCCATGAAAACCCACTGGGTGACTTTGGGCAAGTCACATACTCTCAGCCTTGGAAACCCCCATGATAGGGTCACCATAAGTCGGAAATGACTTGAAGACACACAACAGCAACAATTTCACACAAGCTGTGCTCTGACTCATTCAGTTAGTTTGTATTCTTCACACTATACCATGTCTTGATTACTCCCATACGTCTTCATTGGCTTTTTCACAATCTGTAGCTCTTCTTTTAAATACAGTCATCCCTTCACATTCGCGGGGGTTAGGTTCCCCAGACCCCCACGAATGCAAAAAATCCGCGAATAACAACTGCCCTCCCCCTCCCCCGCCAAAGCAACCATGGGGCCTCTGGAGGCCCTATAGTTGCTTTCCCCCACCTCCCACCTCCCTTCCAAAGCCTTCATGGGGCCTCCGGTGCATCTCCGGAGGTCCCGTGAAGGCCTCCCCGGCTCTCCCCACTCCCTCCCCAGGCCTTCATGGGCCTCCAGAGCATCTCCGGAGGTCCCTTGAAGGCCTCTCCGGCCCTCCCCACTCCCTCCCCAGGCCTTCATGGGACCTCCGGACCGTCTCCGGAGGTCCCTTGAAGGCCTCTCCGGCCCTCCCCACTCCCTCCCCAGGCCTTCATGGGCCTCCGGAGCATCTCCGGAGGTCCCATGAAGGCCTCCGCAGCCCTCCCCAGCCCCTCCCCAGGCCTCCATAGGGCCTCCAGAGCGTCTCTGGAGGTCCCTTGAAGGCCTCTCCGGCCCTCCCCACTCCCTCCCCAGGCCTTCATGGGACCTCCGGAGCGTCTCCGGAGGTCCCTTGAAGGCTCCCCGACCCTCTCCACTCCCTCTGCAGGCCTTCATGGGGCCTCCGGAGCATCTCTGGAGGTCCTGTGAAGGCCTCCCTGGCCCTCCCCACTCCCTCCCCAGGCCTTCATGATCTGAAAGGTGTCCCGTTCCTCTCCCACAATGAGGGGAAGTCTGTTCTGGACACTTCCAGCCAGGAACGGGACACCCAGGTAAGTGGCACCCTTTTCCCCTCTCCCCGGGTTACTTTTTAAAATTTATTTTAATAAATTTAATAAATGTATTTTTTAAAATTTATTTTTCTATTTTATTTCTTTCTTTGATGTTTGGGGGGTTATTTTTGAATATGGTGCGTGGCCGTTCTCTCATGAGAATGGCTGCAATTTCAGCCAGCTGGTTGTAAAGGCAGCATTACGACGGCTGCATTTACGGCCAGATGGCAAGGAGTGCAGGAGCCCGTTCCTGCAGCAGAATGGAGGTAAGTGTGTGAATATTTACCTCCATTCCGTTTCAGGAATGGGAGAGGGGCTTGTGGGACAGAAATTGGGCTTTTGGCCTCGGACTGAAAATCTCCTTGGTCCAAAAGCAGACTTACCTCAAAGGAGATTTTCGCATGACACTGTTATAATGTTACTATTCCACTTTATTTGCTATGGCTGCCTCCTGTGGAATTCTGGGGTTTGTAGTTTAGGGAGGGGCATTTACAACTCTCAGCCAGAGAGCTTTTAGGCCTCACTAAACTACAAACCCCAGAATTCCACCAGAGGAAGCCAGAGCATAGTAACACTATAACAGTGTACTGTGAAAAATCTCCAAAGTGTCAAATCATGATACAGATTGAGTATCCCTAATCCAAAATGCTTGGGACCGGAAATGTTTTGGATTTCAGATTGGTTTGGATTTTAGAATGTTTGCATATACTTAATGGGATATCTTGGAAATGCGACCCAGGTCTAAACACCAAATTAATTTATGTTTTGTATACACCTTATACACATGGCCTGAAGGTAAATTTATACACAAAATTTTAAATAATTTTGTACATGAAACAAAGTTTGTGTACATCGAACCATCAGAAAGCAAAGGTATCACTATCTCAGCCATCCATGTGGACAATTTTGGATTTTGGAACGTTTGGGATTCCAGTTTCCGGATAAGGGATACTCAACCTGTATTTGCATGTGAATGTAATTAGCAAAACAGGTCATTTTAGCAACTGTTGGGAGAAACATTTTGAAAGGACAAATTGTAAAAGATGAAGTGGTATGAATGGAGATCATGGGACAATATTGAGCAAAGACAAAGTTACTGAAATACAACAAAGAAAAAAAAGGAAACAATGAGGTTTGCATTGAACATAATCTATAATGAACTGTAATAAACTATAATGATTACTATAATAATATAATATAATACTACTAGCTGTACATACACCATTAAAAAAACTCCCCCCAAAACACCCAGTAAGCCTCATGACAACCCTGTAAGGTAGGCCATTGGATTTTTAAATTCCTCCTCCCCCTTCTCAGCGTTCCACACTTTTCATAGAATTGCTGAGGGTGACTCGCTCTATTGTCCTGCCGCTGCTGCTGCTAGTTGACTGCCACTGCCAGTTGACTGTCTGGGTCTTGCCTCCTGGATCCCGTTGTAGCAGCAGCAGCCTCTTACCATCACCACCACCAATTGACTGTCTGGGTCCCAATCTGGGCCACAGATTAAGTTGGCAGGAGTGGACTGTGAGGTGGAGAAGAGATTTGCATGAGGGTGGTGATTGGTTGGGTTTGTTTCCTGAGTGGCCAGTCAACACACTGGGAAGGGCAACATACCAGAGAGAGAGAAAGAGAGAGAGATTATAATATAATCTGTAATGAAGAGAACACTGTCAGTTTGTCTTTGTGACTATGGGAGCCATAACTCATCAAGACATCATGCTAGATGCCTCAAAAGTTTAAAAAGTTTTTCTGATTGTCACCCAAGTTGCAGTGTCCACTTTCAAACCCAAATTCCAAAAAGAGGATTTGACAGAAGCAAAAAAGAAGGGCCAATCATAACTCATTTGGATATTGTGCTAGACACTTCAAAATCTGACAGGGTTTTTGTTGTCCAAGTTGAGATACCAAGTGGGGAGGCTTCCTAGAAGCAATCAATCCATCAACCAATCAATGTGAAGTCAAAGGCTTTCATGGCTGGCATCCATAGATTTTCCTTGGTTTTTTTCCAGGCTGTGAGGCCATGTTCTGGAAGAGTTTATTTCTGACGTTTCGCTTGCATCTGTGGCTGGCATAAACGCATCTGAAGATGCCTGCCACAGATGCAGGCGAAACGTCAAAAATAAACTCTTCCAAAACACAGCCTCACAGCCCAGAAAAAAACCAAGGAAAATCTATCAACCAATCATAGAATCATAGAATCATAGAATTACAGAGTTGGAAGAGACCACGAGGGCCATCCAGTCCAACCCCCTGCCACGCAGGAAATCACAATCAAAGCATCCCCGACAGATGGCCATCCAGCCTCTGTTTAAAGACCTCCAAGGAAGGAGACCCCACCACGCTCCGAGGGAGTGTGTTCCACTGCCGAACAGCTCTTACTGTCAAAAAGTTCCTCCTCATGTTGAGGTGGAATCTCTGTTCCTGGAGCTTGCACCCATTGCTCCGTGTTCCAGTCTCTGGAGCAGCAGAAAACAAGCCTGCTCCATCCTCAGCGTGACATCCCTTCAAATACTTAAACAGGGCTATCATATCGCCTCTAAACCGTCTTTTTTCCAGGCTAAACATACCCAGCTCCCTAAGTCTCTCCTCATAAGGCATTGTTTCCAGACCTTTCACCATTTTAGTTGCCCTTCTCTGGACACGCTCCAATTTGTCAATATCCTTTCTGAATTGTGGTGCCCAGAACTGGACACAGTATTCTAAGTGAGGTCTGACCAAGGCAGAATAGAGTGGCACTATTACTTCCCTTGATCTAGACACTATACTTCTATTGATACAGCCCAAAATTGCATTGGCCTTTTTAGCTGCCGCATCACACTGTTGGCTCATGTTCAACTTGTGGTCTACTAGGACTCCTAGATCCCTTTCGCACGTAGTCTCATTCAGCCAGGTCTCTCCCATCCTATATTTATGCATTTCATTTTTCCGCCCTAAATGCAGTACTTTACATTTCTCCGTATTGAATTTCATTTTGTTAGCTTTGGCCCAGCTCTCCAGTCTATCCAGGTCATTCTGAATTTTGATCCTGTCCTCTAGGGTATTAGCTACTCCTCCCAATTTGGTGTCATCTGCAAATTTGATAAGTATGCCCCTAATTCCCTCATCTAAGTCATTGATAAAGATGTTGAATAGCACTGGGCCCAGGACAGAACCCTGTGGCACCCCACTGGTCACATCTTTCCAAGACGAAGAGGAGCCACTGCTGAGCACCCTTTGGGTTCGGCCGGTCAACCAATTACAAATCCATTGAACAGTTAACTTGTCTAGCCCACATTCTACAAGCTTGTTTGCAAGAATGTCATGGGGAACCTTGTCAAAGGCCTTACTGAAATCAAGGTATGCAATGTCCACAGCATTCCCTTCATCTACCAAGCTGGTAACTTTATCAAAAAAAGAGATCAGATTAGTCTGGCATGACTTGTTTCTCTGAAACCCATGCTGACTTTTTGTGATTATGGCATTGCCTTCTAAATGTTCACAGACTCTCTGTTTAATGATCTGTTCTAGAATCTTCCCTGGTATTGATGTCAGACTAACTGGACGATAGTTGTTGGGATCCTCTTTTTCCCCCTTTTTGAAGATGGGAACAACGTTTGCCCTCCTCCAGTCTGCTGGGACTTCTCCTGTTCTCCAGGAGTTCTCAAATATTATTGCCAATGGCTCTGAGATTATATTTGCCAGCTCTTTTAATACTCTTGGATGTAGTTCATCGGGTCCTGGAGATTTAAATTCATTTAGATTAAGAAGGTATTCCTGTACTACCTCTTTACTTATTTTCAGCTGGATTTCCCCTATTGTGTCCTCTGTTCCATTTTCCTCAGGTTGGTCCTCCTTTTCCTTTTCTGAAAACACTGAGGCAAAGAAGGTGTTGAGTAATTCTGCCTTTTCTCTGTCCCCTGTTAGCATTTTGCCATCTTCTCCACGTAGTGGCCCTATCATTTCCTTCTTCCTCCTTTTGCTGCGGACATACCCAAAAAAACCCTTTTTATTGTTCTTAACCTCCCTTGCAAGCCTGAGCTCATTCTGCACTTTAGCTTTTCTGACTTTACTCCTACACGTGTTCGCTATCTGTTTGAATTCTTCTTTGGTGATTTCCCCCCTTTTCCATTTCCTATACATGTTCCGTTTAAAACTTAGCTCCATTGAAAGTTCTTTAGTCATCCATCCTGGTTTCTTGAGACACCTCCCATTTTTCTTCCTCAATGGTACTGTTTGAAATTGTGCCTTCAGTATCTCCCTTTTGAGAAAGTCCCATCCGTCTTGAGGTCCCTTCTCTTTTAGTATTCTTGACCATGGGATCATCCCCAGTATTTCCCTGAGTTTATTGAAATCAGCTCTCCTAAAGTCAAGAATGCGTGTCTGACTATGCCTGGCTTCTCCTTTCCATTGTATAACAAACTCCAGGAGAACATGATCACTCTCACCTAAGGATCCCACCACTTGCACCCCATTAACAAGGTCGTCTCTGTTGGTTAGGATCAGATCTAAAATAGCTGACCCCCTTGTTGCCTCTTCCACCTTTTGGACCATGAAATTGTCTTCCAGGCATGTAAGGAATTTGCTAGACCTTGTAGTTTTGGCTGAGTTAGATTGCCAGCAAATATCAGGATAGTTGAAGTCACCCATCACTACTACATCTCTCCTTTCTGCATGTATGTTCATCTGTTCTAGAAAGGCAACATCCAATTCCTCCGTCTGATTTGGGGGTCTGTAGTAGAGTCCCACAATAACATCCCTGTTGTTTCCCTCCCCTTTAATTTTTATCCAGATGCTCTCCACCTGGCTTCCAGTATTGATGTCATGGCTCACTTCACTGGTGTAAATATCCCTGACATATAATGCTATTCCTCCTCCTTTCCTGTTTGGCCTGTTTCTCCTATAAAGGTTATACCCCTCTATTCCTACATTCCAATCATGAGACTCGTCCCACCAGGTTTCAGTAACGCCTATTATATCATATTTGTTTTGTAGTGCAAGGAGTTCAAGTTCATCTTGCTTATTTCCCATGCTCTGTGCATTAGTGTAGAGACATCTGAGACCATGTGTTCCCTTTACTTGCTCCCTGTGCAAGTTTTTTTGCCTCCCACTGTTGGGTCCTTGCGCTGTTTGCCTTGTTCCCTCTATGACAGTTTGACTATTTTCTCCAGCCCTTTTGCCTTCCAGAATACTGTCTCCCTCCCCCATTTGACTCAGTTTAAAGCCCTCCTGATCAAATTCTTGAGACTGTTGGCAAAAATGTTTCTTCCAACTGTTGTAAGATGCACCCCATCTCTTGCCAGAAGTCCCCCTGCATGGAAGCGCAGTCCATGATCCAAGAATCCAATTTGTTCTCGGCGACACCATCTACGGAGCCAGTTGTTTACGTCGGCTATTTTCCTCTCCCTTCTTGGACCATGCCCTTCAACTGGCAGAAGAGACGAGATGACCACCTGTGCATTCATTTCTTTCAGCTTCCTCCCCAGGGCCTCATAATCTCTTCTGATCTTGGGAAAGCTGTGCCTTGCAGTATCATTGGTTCCCACATGGACCAAAAGGAAGGGGTAATGATCCGTAGGCTTGATGAGTCTTGTCAGCCTCTCGGTCACATCACAGATCTTTGCCCCAGGGAGACAACACACCTCCCGAGTCATCTTGTCAGGCCCACATACCACTGCTTCTGTACCCCTCAGCAAGGAGTCCCCCACCACCACCACACGCCTCCGCTGAGGCTTCGCAGCTGCTGTTCCTTGCGGTGGTCCTCTCAAGGTCCCCTGCTCTACCCCTGAAGTCTGTCCATGCTGTTCTTCCTCGTCGTCCTTGATAAGGGAAAGGGCTTCAAATCGATTCTGTAGCTGCAAGCTGCTGGAAGAATCCCTGGATTTTCTTGTTCTGTGTGTGACATTCCTCCAGCTGTCTAGTTCCTGTGTCCGTGAAGTGACCCTCTCCTCCACAGCCACTTTCTCTGTGCGGTCCCCATCCAAGAGTGTTCGTTCTGTTCTGTCCAGGAAAACCTCTTGCTCCCGAATCTGTTGAAGTGTAGCTACCCGTGTCTCCAGCTGCTGTACTTTCTCCTCCAAGAGGGCTACCAGCTTGCATTTGGTGCATGTGAAGTTCTCCACGTCTGTAGACAAGAATAGAAACATCGCACAAGTGTTGCAAGTGACTGCTGCAGTCCCCTCAGTGTCCATGATGAGAGCTTTTAGGTAATCTAAGAACTCTTAGTTAACGCTGATAATGCTAAGCTGTACTTTTAGGTCTGCTGTATTTTTGTTTGGTTACTGAAATTCAGTAACCCTCAGCAACAAGCAGCCTCTCCCAACAGTTTTTTTTAAAAAAATTCAATCTCCCCAGTCAGAATGGCTGTCCAGAAGTTGCTTCCTTCTTCTCCCTGGCAGGAAACTGGCAGGAAACTTGCTGTCCAGAAGCTGCTCTCCTTCTCTCTGGCAGGAGAGTCTTTTTTTTAAAAAAAAAAGTCTGCCATAACTTATTGAGAATTATTTTAATGGGCAGGAAAATGGAAGAGGGCTCTCTGAATAGATTTCTGGGGTAAAATAAAAGGGGGATGTGAAAATCTGAGGAATCATGGATTCCTTGGTGGGTATGAAGTATAGTTCTGGGAACTGCTAGGCATACCTCAGCTAGTACATAAGAAATACTACAATGTACAAGTGATAGTCACTGTCAGATGAAACTAATTTCTTCTTTAGGAAGTATTGTTTAATTCCTAAACGCTTTGGGGGGAAATGGGGAAAAACGAGTTTTTCCAGATTTTTTCTAACTCCCCCACCCTGCAGAGAACCCCTTCTCATCTCTAAGCATACCATTTTTGAGATGGAAAATATTTTCCATTGTTGTGTATCCTTACATGAGTGAAATGAATCTTACCCCTATAAGCAATGAATGTATTGAGCTCCATTGTAACCTTGTCAAGCAGGAAGAAAGCTATTTCTTTCATTAACAGTAAGAGAAAAGGCTTTGAGCTTTCTGATAACCACATCTCATGGGACTGTTGCAGGTAGGTTAACTGTGCAAACTGAGAGAACCTTTTTTTGTGGTACCCGATACTGCCTATTGGCTGTACATTTTGCAGTAAATCAACATTTGAAGGGAAGCTTAATAACATAAGAAGACCTTCTGGGTAAGATAAAAGGCATTGCTAGTGAAGCAGCCTGTTTCCTGTGCTTGTCAACCAGATGCTGATGAGAAACCCATAAGCAGGATATAAGGGCAGTTGTCCTCTCCCGCTGTTATTTCCCTGCAACCTTTGTTCAGAGGTATATAATCTCTTATTCTAGAGGTATCAGAGAGACATCATGACTATTGGTTATGGATAGCCTTGCCCTTCTCCTTCAATTTGTCTTGTCTTCTCTCAAAGCTGTCCATCTTGATGGCCTTACTACTTCTAGAAGGTCAGAATGTTTAAAGTGTGTTCTACATATGTTGGAAAAAGTAAAAATTTGCCACCTTCTGAGCTGTAGGAAATATTCTGGTTTAGGACTTTCTGCATTCAAATATGTACTCTCCCACTGAGCTATGGCTTCTTCATCATCTTCAGTCTCTTTTCCCATTGGCCCAGAGCAAAAGAGAGAGGCCCACCATCCACGTCAAGCACATTTGGATTTTTGCAAGGCATCAAGGCCATAACATAAGCAACTTCTATAGCACATGTGGCTTAATGGTGGACTTAATTCAGAAATTCAAGAAAAACCAAGACTGGTTTGATGAAAACAAGCAAGAGATCCAGGAGCTGTTGGCAAAGAAGAGAACCGCTCACCAGGCATACCTCGCCCAGCCAACTTGCCATGTAAGAAAAGCAGCTTTCCGCCTCACATGTAGTAAACTTCAACAAACACTCCGAGACATGCAGAACAAGTGGTGGATCAATATAGCAGAAAAGACACAACACTGTGCAGATCTGGGTGATCATAGAGGATTTTATGAAGCTCTTAAAGCAGTGTTTGGACCTACTTATCAGGTCCAAAGCTCCTTATACAGTACAGATGGTCAAAGATTAATTACTGATAAAGACTCCATCCTGAATCGATGGGCTGAGCATTTTCAAAGTCTCTTTAGTGCCAACCAAGTAGTCCAAGGCTCAGCTATCCAACATATGATACAAAAACCGATGAAAAATGAATTGGACATAGCTCCCACTTTGGAAGAGACCCTTAAGGCCATACAGCAGATGAAAAACGGCAAGGCAGCTGGGATTGATGGAATCCCACCTGAAGTTTGGAAACACGGAGGTCATGTACTCCACAATAAATTCCACGACCTCCTTGTGAATTGCTGGGGAAAAGGGGAACTGCCATCAGACCTCCAAGATGCAGTCATCATCACCCTGTACAAGAAAAAAGGAGCAAAATACGATTGCTCAAACTATTGAGGCATAACACTGCTCTCTGTTGCTGGAAAAATCCTTGCAAGGATACTCCTGAACAGATTAGTTCCTGCTATTGCAGAAGAACTTCTTCCTGAAAGCCAATGTGGCTTCAGAGCCAATAGGAGTACTACAGATATGGTATGTGCCCTTAGACAACTGCAAGAAAAATGTAGGGAGCAGAACAAGGGTCTCTATGTAACATTTGTCGACCTCACCAAAGCCTTCGACACTGTGAGTAGGAAAGGACTGTGGCAGATCCTGGAAAGACTAGGATGTCCCCCCAAATTCCTTAAAATGATTATCTTGCTACACGAGGGCCAGCGTGGTCAAGTCAGATATGGCGATGCTCTTTCAGAGCCCTTTCTAATAACTAATGGAGTGAAGCAAGGTTGTGTTCTTGCACCAACTTTATTTACAATCTTCTTCAGCATAATGCTCCAAAGGGCTATGGCAGAGCTTGAAGAGGATGATGGCATCTATATACGTTACCATAATGATGGTAGCTTGTTTAACTTAAGCTGTCTGAGGGCTCACACTAAGACTGTAAACTATCTAGTCCGTGAGCTGCTCTTCGGTGATGATGCTGCCCTTGTTGCCCACACAGAAGCAGCCCTGCAGTGCCTAACATCCTGCTTGGCAAAAGCTGCAGAGCTGTTTGGGTTGGAAGTCAACCTGAAGAAAACAGAAGTTCTTTGCCAGCCTGCACCACTGGACGAACACCACCATCCCCACATTGCCGTCAGCAAATCTGTGCTCAAGTCCATTCAGCAGTTCACCTACCTGGGAAGCATCATCTCCTCAGATGCCAAGATTGACAAAGAGATCGATCACAGATTAGCAAAGGCATATAGCGAATTTGGAAGACTTCACAAAAGAGCCTGGAGCAATAAACACCTGAGGCAAAGCACAAAAATCAGTGTGTATAGATCCGTCGTACTATCTATCCTCCTTTATGGATCTGAAACATGGGTCACCTATCACCACCACCTACAACTCCTCAAACGCTTTCATCAGCGCTGTCTAGGCACAATCCTAAATATCTCTCTCTCTCTGGCTTTTCTTCGCAAACGAAGATTCAGGAAGGACTCATCCCGCGCCTTCTGCAAGCGCGCTGATGACTAAAAAGGCCAATCCGAGATAAACAAGTCCGGTTGCAAAAAGCGCAGCAGAAGGTCTCCTTGGGTGATGTTTTTGGGTTGTGATTCTTTCTGCGTTGTCGTTTCTCTTCAAGACTTGTTCGTCGTGAGTTCTCAAATAAGGCTGCAGCATTGTGGATATTGCGTCTCCATGCCTCCCGATGTGAGGCCAGGGCGGACCACTGTTGGTGATCAATTTGGCCAAGCCTGAGATGTTGTTTCAGGGAGTCTTTGTATCGCTTTTTTGGAGCGCCCCTCTTACGCTGACCCGTGGCGAGTTCACCGTAGAGTAGTATTTTTGGGAGGCGATGGTCCTCCATCCTAGAAACGTGCCCTGCCCAGCGCAGCTGTGTTCTCAATATCATGGCCTCAATGCTGGTGATCCCTGCTTGTTCAAGGACAGCAACATTTGTCACATAGTCAGTCCAGTGTATATTTAGGATTGTGCGTAGACAGCGCTGATGAAAGCGCTCGAGGAGTCGTAGGTGGTGGCGATAGGTAACCCATGTTTCAGATCCATAAAGGAGGATAGACAGTACGATGGCTCTATACACACTGATTTTTGTGCTTTGCCTCAGGTGTTTATTGCTCCAGACTCTTTTGTGAAGTCTTCCAAATGCACTATATGCCTTTGCTAATCTGTGATCGATCTCTTTGTCAATCTTGGCATCTGAGGAGATGATGCTTCCCAGGTAGGTGAACTGCTGAACGGACTTGAGCACTGATTTGCCGACGGCAATGTGGGGATGGTGGTGTTCGTCCTGTGGTGCAGGCTGGTAAAGAACTTCTGTTTTCTTCAGGTTGACTTCTAGCCGAAACAGCTCTGCAGCTGTTGCAAAGCAGGATGTTAGGCGCTGCAGAGCTGCTTCTGTGTGGGCAACAAGGGCAGCATCATCGGCGAAGAGCAGCTCACAGACTAGATAGTTTAGAGTCTTAGTGTGAGCCCTCAGACGGCTTAAGTTAAACAAGCTACCATCAGTACGGTAGCGTATATAGATGCCGTCGTCTTCTTCAAGCTCTGCCATAGCCCTTTGGAGCATCGTGCTAAAGAAGATTGTAAATAAAGTTGGTGCAAGAACACAACCTTGCTTCACTCCATTAGTTATTAGAAAGGGCTCTGAAAGAGCATCGCCATATCTGACTTGACCACGCTGGCCCTCGTGTAGCAAGATAATCATTTTAAGGAATTTGGGGGGACATCCTAGTTTTTCCAGGATCTGCCACAGACCTTTTCTACTTACAGTGTCAAAGGCTTTGGTGAGGTCGACAAATGTTACATAGAGACCCTTGTTCTGCTCCCTACATTTTTCTTGCAGTTGCCTAAGGGCAAATACCATGTCTGTAGTACTCCTATTGGCTCTGAAGCCACATTGGCTTTCAGGGAGAAGTTCTTCTGCAATAGCAGGAACTAATCTGTTCAGGAGTATCCTTGCAAGGATTTTTCCAGCAATAGAGAGCAGTGTTATGCCTCGATAGTTTGAGCAGTCGGATTTTGCTCCTTTTTTCTTGTACAGGGTGATGATGACTGCATCTCGGAGGTCTGATGGCAGTTCCCCTTTTTCCCAGCAATTCACAAGGAATTCGTGGAATTTTTCGTGGAGTGCATGACCTCCGTGTTTCCAAACTTCAGGTGGGATTCCATCAATCCCAGCTGCCTTGCCGTTTTTCATCTGCTGTATGGCCATAAGGGTCTCTTCCAAAGTGGGAGCTATGTCCAATTCATTTTTCATTGGTTTTTGTATCATATATTGGATAGCTGAGGCTTGGACTACTCGGTTGGCGCTAAAGAGACTTTGAAAATGTTCAGCCGAACGATTTAGGATGGAGGCTTTATCAGTAATTAATGTTTGACCATCTGTACTGTATAAGGAGCTTTGGACCTGATAAGTAGGTCCAAACACTGCTTTAAGAGCTTCATAAAATCCTCTATGATCACCCAGATCTGCACAGCGTTGTGTCTTTTCTGCTAAATTGATCCACCACTTGTTCTGCATGTCTCGGAGTTTTTGTTGTAGTTTGCTACATGTGAGGCGGAAAGCTGCTTTTCTTACATGACAGGTTGGCTGGGCGAGGTATGCCTGGTGAGCAGCTCTCTTCCTTGCCAACAGCTCCTGGATCTCTTGGTTGTTTTCATCAAACCAGTCTTGATTTTTCTTGTGGGAGAACCCAAGGGATTCTTCTGCAGACTGGAGGATACTGTTTTTGATATGTTGCCAAAGCACTGTAGGAGAAGGATCTGTAGGATGGTCTTCAAGTTTCGTTTGTAGGTTTGCCTGGAAGTTGTCTCTCATGGTAGCTTGTTGAAGATTGTTGACTTGGAGCTTCTTCTTTAAGATGCCACCCCTCTTAGGTTTGAACTTAAGATGAAGATTTAGTTTACATCTGACGAGGCGATGATCTGTTTGGCATTCTGCACTGGGCATCACTCGGGTATGACGGACATCACGAATGTCTCTCTGACGGACTAGAACGTAGTCAATGAGGTGCCAATGTTTGGATCGGGGATGCATCCAGGTTGTCTTCAAGCTATCTTTCTGCTGAAAGATTGTGTTTGTAATAGTCAGCTGTTGTTCTGCACAGAACTCTAGCAGGAGGCATCCGTTATCATTGCAATTTCCAACACCATGCTTGCCTAAGACACCTTTCCAGGCTTCGGAATTCTTTCCTACTCTGGCATTGAAGTCACCAAGTATAATAATTTTATCTTCTACAGGGACTTTTTGTATGAGTTGGCGTAGGTCTGTGTAGAATTTGTCTTTCTCTACAGGGTCGGCTTGCATAGTTGGGGCATATACACTAAAGAGAACAACATGTGGGAGGCGTAAGGAAATAATGCGATCAGAGTGTCCTGTTGGCAAGGTTTTGAGTTTGGAGGAAATGGAGTTTTTAATCATGAAGCCTACTCCTGAAAGATGTTTTTCGGTTTTGGGTTTGCCAGACCAGTAAAGTGTGTAGCCGGCGCCATGTTCTTTAAGGCTGCCTTCCTCATGGAAGCGAACTTCACTAAGGGCAGCGATGTCAATATTAAGCCGTGATAGTTCAAGGGCTATTAGGGCAGAACGACGCTCAGGCCGTCCACTATCTTCAGAGTCTTGCATGGTTCTGATGTTCCAGCATGCAAGTGTCAGTTTATTTACACCTTTGGAGGCCGGTGTGTGCCTTTGTTTCTTTGCCTTGGTTTGACCGCATCAGAAGATTCCCGTTGGCCGCGGCTAGCCAACCAGGTAGTTGGGGATGAGCTTTCTTTAGGCCACCTTTTCTAGGCCCCTCTCCATATGGAGCAAGCAGTGCTCTCCTTAAAAAAGGCTGCTTGGTCATTCAGAATGCTGCCGAACAAGACTGTCATCTCCCGGGTCAGGCTTGAGCGACCAATGTCCTGAACCGCCTGCATGCAGGGTTGGGGCTGCGGCTTCCAGTGCATCTTTACACCTGCCGGTTTCGTCCCTCACCAGTCGCTACAGGGCTTTATTGGAAATGGATTTGTCCTTCGAGCCTGTGCAATGGATTTTTCTGGTGGAGCGCAGCGTGCACAGAACTGGCCTCACCCTTTAAACCAGAGATTCATCTGCCGTGGCCTTGCAAGCATGGACGTGGCAGCGAGGTCCTCGGGCCGTAGGTTTGATTAGAGTTTCCTTCTCTTAGATGGTTGACCTTACAGGGTTGGACGAGCACCATCTGCCCGGGTTTGGGATTAGAGTTTTCCTTCTCCTAGGACGGTTGCCACAAGGCTAGAGAGCCCATCCTGCCCTTTGACGCTCTTTGTCAGACCCTTCGGTTTTGACCTGTCTGGCATGGGAGACCCTACTGGTGGCTATTATGCCACCGCCAGCATAGCTCAAAACGTCATTAGGGTACGCAAGCCTCTCTCCCACGACAAGGGGGCGTCAATGGAGAGGCAATCCTAAATAGACATTGGACTGATTATGTGATGAGCATTGCTGTCCTTGAGCAAGCAGGGATCACCAGCATTGAGGCCATGATATTGAGAACGCAGCTGCGCTGGGCAGGGCACATTGCTAGGATGGAGGACCATCGCCTTCCAAAAATACTACTCTACGGTGAACTCGCCACGGGTCAGCGTAAGAGGGGCGTGCCAAAAAAGCGATACAAAGACTCCCTGAAACAACATCTCAGGCTCGGCCAAATTGATCACCAACAGTGGTCCGCCCTGGCCTCACATCGGGAGGTATGGAGACACACTATCCACAATGCTGCAGCCTTATTTGAGAACTCACGCCAAACAAGTCTTGAAGAGAAATGACAACACAGAAAGAATCACAGCCCAGAAACATCACCCAAGGAGACGCTCTGCTGTGCTTTCTGCAACTGGACTTGTTTATCTCGGATTGGCCTTTTTAGTCATCAGTGCGCTTGCAGAAAGCGCGGGATGAGTCCTTCCTGAATCTTCGTTTGCGAAGAAAAGCCAGAGAGAATTCAAAGCTGTATTACACAGATTGTTTCACTGAAGGACCTAAAGAGTGATCATAGAATCATAGAGTTGGAAGAGACCTCAGGGACCATCCAGTCCAACCCCCTCCCAAATCGGAAATGACTTTACGGCACACAACAACAACATTTACTTCCTTCTTTGATGACCTAATCCAGTGAACCTTCACACTAGCAAATAGGTGCTTATGGTTGGGAATGATCACCACCACCATCACTGTCTTCATCTTCATCTAAATAGCACTGATTCCAATGTAGATCCATAAGCATTTAATATACATCCCTTCTTATTTATCAGTCTCCATTTTTGATTGCCAGATTGTTAGCACATCCATTCCAACATTTTTGAGGTTTGTCTCCTAGATACTGGCTTACCCTGCACTCAAAAGTATTCATGCAGTGACTTCCTCTTCAATTCAGACAGTTTTCTCCTGACTCTCTACCTGCTGCCACAGTATCTGTAAAAGCCTTGCCTGTCAAAGGTCACAGAAGCAGGATCTGATTAGTACGGCCTTCAAGTATCTTTCTTTCATGTATAGGGAGGAAAGAAATCAGAGGTAAAGTAAGTTCAACTCTCACAGTGTGTCTTTGCTGGTTCATCTTGAGGCGTATCTCTAACCATCTTTTTCTAACTGCTTTAGCCAGTAGGTCAGACATTGTCCTCTTCCTGGGGGACATGAAGGAGACAAACTCTAGGCAGCATACTATAAATGAAATTATTCTCTTGTTGTAAACAAATGGAAGAAAACTCTCCAGCCCTATAGGTTTTCTAGGCATGCAAACCCAACATTCATATTTACTACGCAGTATATTCCAGTTGCCCAGGCATCTGTCCAATAGGTGTAACTCACTGTGTGCACATATGTGGGAACGTGTGTGTGTGTGTGTGTGTCTAAGGGCTTGTCTAGACAGGCAATAAAACCCATACCCTGTATTTTCAGCACAGTTGACATACATTTTCGATGATGCACATTTTCACTGGGGTTTCTACAGGACCACCAGATCTGTAAGGTTCATGGTTGCTCTGGATTTAAAGGGAAAACCTGGATTTTTTGGCTGTGTTGTAGCCAAGGATTGGCTTTGAAGCAAAGCCGGGGAGGGACTTCTAGTGGGCAGGACTCTGTTCTGGCACTTTTTCTAACTTCTTTTTTTTTTTTCTGATTGGGTGCATATTTGGATAAGTGCATCTCTGGGACCATGTATATTTGTTTATTCTGCATACATGAGCAAACGGGGGAGGGGACCCAGAGCAGCCCCTGACATGTGGCTAGAAATAGTACAACGTATAGGACACATGATAACAGACGTTTGACTCTGACTCGATTGGCCAAACGCTGGTACATGTGGCATTTATGGGGCTGCTGTGCTTCAAAGAAATCCACTGCAGCTACGAGGTAGGTGTGGGGTTTCCCGCCAATGTAGTCAAGCCCTGAGAGAGAAAGGATTGGCTGCTGCCATGTTGTCTTATATCTCAGTACAGCCACTGTCCTTTGGGCAAGCCTCAATGAACAGAGATTGCACCTCAACATTAGGAGGAACTTTTTGATAGTAAGAGCTGTTCGGCAGTGGAACACACTCCCTCGGAGCGTGGTTGGGTCTCCTTCCTTGGAGGTCTTTAAACAGAGGCTGGATGGCCATCTGTCAGGGATGCTTTGATTGTGATTTCCTGCGTGGCAGGGGGTTGGACTGGATGGCCCTTGTGGTCTCTTCCAACTCTGCAATTCTATGATTCTATGATTGCTGTTAAGATGAATCTGAGCTTCCTTGGGATCCTTGGGTTAAAATGTGCTAAAGTAACCTTGGGGTGCTAACCTAGAAATATAACTGGAATTACTTTTTTTGTACTTAGTGTAACATGATACTGTCTCAAGAAAAGCTATACATCTCAGTACTTTATGTGCTTTTGAGTTTCCAACTCTCTCTTAAGATTCATTGAAAAGGACAACATTAAATTACACCATCTGAGTAGCTATCCTGCTCTCCAGATTCCTGTGACAAGAGCCTGCCCTTTATTTCCAGGCTGTGAGTGGTGCCTTGAGACCTGCTCAAACTGTCCATGAAATTTTCAGCACCAGCCTATTCAGATTACATTTCTCCCATTCCACTCCCAAAATTCACATATGTTTATCAGTGGTGATGCCTTCCCATTGCCATACAATTTACTCTGGTTTCTCCTGCTAAATATGTATTGCATGTTAGACTTGTGGAGGAAATACATGGCTCTCTGCTGATGTGTGAGTTATAGCTGTTCTTTTGCATTGCACAGATTGTTTTCATAAGTCCATGTTGGCACACTGCTTATTAATTCTCTCTGTTTATGATGGAGAATTGCAGGCAAGCACTTCAGTTGTTTATTTTGAATCAGTGTTTGAAATGTATTCCATTTCAGCTTTAACAAACCAGCTTTACAAGCCACTTTCAAACACATCATTGTTTCCCTAAAGGCAAACTGATATTCTGCTTCTGTTTTACCCAAATGGATAACCCAAATGGATGGTGGCACAGTGGTTAAATGCCAATACTGCAAGCCACCACGTCGCAAGTTCGATTCCAGCCGGCTCCAAGGTTCACTCAGCCTTCCATCCTTTCGTAGGTCGGTAAATTGAGTACCCAGCTTGTGGGGGGCAATTAGCTAACACACATTGGAAACTGTTTAATGCAGTGTAGATGTGTAAATAGCTATTGGTTTAAAAAACAATTTGTAAGCCGCTCTGATAGCCTTGTGGCTGAAGAGCGGGGTATAAATAAATAAATAAATAAATAAAAATAAAATTGACACTTTTCCCTCAGAAGTTTGAATGTCTGTGAACATTCTTTGGCATCACGGTAGAAATTCACAGGCAGCTGTCAGGTAGGCAGTTCTTTATCCTGTGGATCCTCTTGAATCGGGATCAGCTGCCTGCTGCCCCATGTGGTGAGCTTTCAGATTTGACGTGGCTCCTCCTGGGCAAGATGGGAGTACAAAGAAATTCTTTTTCTAACTGTGACTTGCATAAGCAATATAGTATGCCTGAGGGCTAGTGTGTTTAGCATTCCTTACTCTCTCCAGATCAGTGTCCATGATGCAGTCTGGGCCCTCAGCTGGTTTGGTGCTGTAGAATCATAGAATTGCAGAGTTGGAAGAGACCACGAGGGCCATCCAGTCCAAACCCCCTGCCACGCAGGAAATCTTGATCAAAGCATCCCCAACAGATGGCCACCCAGCCTCTGTTTAAAGACCTCCAAGGAAGGAGACCCCACCACGCTCCGAGGGAGTGTGTTCCACTGCCGAACAGCTCTTACTGTCAAAAAGTTCCTCCTCATGTTGAGGTGGAATCTCTGTTCCTGGAGCTTGCACCCATTGCTCCGTGTTCCAGTCTCTGGAGCAGCAGAAAACAAACCTGCTCCATCCTCAGCGTGACATCCCTTCAAATACTTAAAACAGGGCTATCATATCGCCTCTTAACCGTCTTTTTTCCAGGCTAAACATACCCACCTCCCTAAGTCTCTCCTCATAAGGCATCGTTTCCAGACCTTTCACCATTTTAGTTGCCCTTCTCTGGACACGCTCCAATTTGTCAATATACTTTTTGAATTGTGGTGCCCAGAACTGGACACAGTATTCTAGGTGAGGTCTGACCAAGGCAGAATAGAGTGGCACTATTACTTCCCTTGATCTAGACACTATACTTCTATTGATACAGCCCAAAATCGCATTGGCCTTTTTAGCTGCCGCATCACATTGTTGACTCATGTTCAACTTGTGGTCTACTAGGACTCCTAGATCCCTTTCGCACGTAGTCTCATTCAGCCAGGTCTCCCCCATCCTATATCTATGCATTTCATTTTTTCGCCCTAAGTGCAGTAGCATACATTTCTCCATATTGAATTTCATTTTGTTAGCTTTGGCCCAGCTCTCCAGTTTATCCAGGTCATTTTGAATTTTGATCCTGTCCTCCAGGGTATTAGCTACTCCTCCTAATTTGGTGTAATCTGCAAATTTGATAAGTATGCCCCTAATTTCCTCATCCAAGTAATTGATAAAGATGTTGAATAGCACTGGGCCCAGGACAGAACCTTGTGGCACCCCACTGGTCACATCTTTCCAAGACAAAGAGGAGCCACTGCTGACACCCTTTGGGTTCGGCCGGTCAACCAATTACAAATCCATTGAACAGTTAACTTGTCTAGCCCACATTTTACAAGCTTGTTTGCAAGAATGTCATGGGGAACCTTGTCAAAGGCCTTACTGAAATCAGTATTTACTGCTTATCTCATGAACACCTCCTCAACTCTTTTGTCCAAGTAATTTATAAAATTGTAAAAGTTAACACTGGGCCCAGGCTCTCTTGGTTGACATCACCATGCTAGATGGGGGATTTTGAGAGTTGTAATCACTTATCCAAGCTCTGCTTCTACCCAGAGACCACCATTTTCACCTCCTCTACCAATTCTTCCTCCTTGGATGAGATCAGAGCTGAGGTAGGGTTTGCCCTGGAAATGTACTGCAAGCTAGTAAATATGCTCAAGCATTGGTGTTCTAAGTCCCTGTTAGCAGCCTTGCAGGAATATTCCAAACTAACTGGAGTGTCTGTATCATTTTGAAAGATACAAGCCTATTTATGAACACACTGTAGCAGTCCTGAAGTCCAAAGGTAGCCTATGTATGAACACATTGCCGTAGTCTGATAGCCTTTTTGACAAGACCCACTCTTTTCTAGCAGTGAATTTTTGCAGCACTGAACTCTTCATTCTTGTAGGGTGAAGATCAATATGAAGCATAATTGGAACAATCATCACTGCTATAGCCAGAAGGGTGATGAATGCACACCATTAAAAGTCTGCTTTGTCTAACTAAATGCATCAACTTGTCTGTGGTACCCTCTGAAAACCTGACATATCTGAAGCTTCCTTTCAATGCCCTGGTTAGAAATTCTACCTTGGTGATTAGTATGCATAGCTCCATGTAAAACACATGCAAACACAGACAGGCGTACAGATAGCAGCTACAAATAAAATGCCTGATTTCCCAGTCACTTGGTTGAGAGTGGAATTAGATTGGGACCAGCCAATCAGAGCCTTTTCTGTTTCTCTTTCCCCTTTATTTCCAGTACAACAAGCTTTAGGACTTCCTCCCAAAGCACTTGTTTAATTACAGCTTCAGGAACATAAAGCCTGTTATTATTTTAATGGAAGGATCTGGAAGCGAAATAAAACCAAGCTGGGTCCATGTCTCTTCCTGGCAACTTGTAATTTGGCGGACGGGAATGGAGGAGGAGAGGGGAAAAAACACCTGTTCAGTTGGGGATCTTTATTGTTATGGGGTTTTTTTTAAAAACTTCTCCATTAATTTATTTTACAGTCTTCAAACAGATATCCAGATGGGAAGTAGTGGCACTTGGGGACTCCTCTCTTCAGAAGTGTGTCTGCCTGTCTCTCTCTTGCTCGCTCTGTGTTAGTGCTTTCCTTCCTGGTAAAGCATGTCCATTCCAAGCCCTCAACGTCAGCATCCAAAATGAGCTACATATGGTCTGGGGGAATCTGTGCTGTTAACAACCATGAAGAAATGTCTGCAGTTCTCCCTAACTTCTTCAGAGCTCTTCCTATCTCAACTCCCTAAAGCTATCTTCCAGACACAGCCTTAGTCTGTCTCCTGAGGAAAGGCCATGAGTGCTTCCCATCTGGATATTACTTTTACCCAGTTATTTGACAGTGATGTTCTCTGCATATGCTCTGCATCTGCTTGGTGCTTTTTTCGAGAGCCACTTATACAATCTAGATTTCACTGTATTTGCATTCAAGGGAAAATAGACACCTACTACTATTGTTTATTTTCATATCATAGTTCTGCTACCTTTCAGCCAAGGAACTTAGTTCATATTAAGTTTGCAACAGTCCTCTGAAGTATCTTAATATAAAATATGTTAAATGTGTACTTTGGCATCAAACAGTTATTTTTTCCCCCAGCTCTAAGTAGCAGCCACAAGGAACCTCATCAAAGGAGAAAAAAATATATAGAGGGTAATATGCTTCTGATAGTGTAAGTCATCAATGAATCACTCCCTTGGTCTGATTTCTGGACAATTTTGCAAGTTTTAAAACACAACAACAAAATATTTCACTTCCCTTTCTCTAGAAATTGGCCAATTTCGCTCAGTCTCATTGAATTTCTTGGACAAATATGCAGAAGGCCTGAGCTCCCCCCCCCCATCATCCTCTGTAACAATACCCACCCATCGCCACGTCTGAGGCATCAACCTGAACAACAAAGGGCCTGGAGGGGTCCGGGTGCTTCAGGATGGGTTCAGATGTGAAAAGCTTCTTCAGTTTGTCAAACGCCCTTTGGCATTGGTCAATCCAAACAATCTTTTGGGGAGGCTTTTCTGTCTTCTCCTTCCTAGCATGCTTCTTACCCCCCCTACCCCTTTTGTTCTCAACAGATCAGTCAAAGGTAAGGCCACCTCAGCAAAGTCAGGGATGAAAGACTGGTAAAAATTAGCAAACCCTAGGAAGCTTTGAAGTTGCTTCCTGGTTCTGGGGGCCTCCCATGCAAGGACCCCTTGTACCTTCGCTGGGTCCATTTCAACCCCCTTGCTGGAGATGCGGTACCCCAAGTAATCTAAGCGGCTCTGATGGAACTCACATTTAGACATCTTAGCATACAAATGATTTTCCCCCAGTTTACTGAGCACCTTTTTCAACAGCTTCACATGGGACGTATAGTCCTCAGAATAAATCAGCACATCATCCAAATAAACCAGTACTCCTTTGTACAAGAATTCCCTCAGTACATCATTAATCAAGTTCTGGAAAATCCCTGGGCCCCTGCTGAGCCCAAATGGCATTACGCAGAATTCAAAAGCCCCCAGTTGACAGTTAAAAGCAGTTTTCCACTCACCCCCTTCTTTAATCTGCACCCTGTAATAGGCCTCCCGCAAGTCATACCGGCTTATCTATCTTGATGGTGCTAACTGCAAGTTCCTTGACCAAGGAGGGGTGAATTAGTACTTGGGTACTCCCACAGTCCACCATTAGCATTACTTTCCGGGGAACCCCATTGTTTGCCACCTCTATTCTGGCTTTTATGAATGGTGTCCGGGGTGCCGGTGTCTTCCCCTCTGCCTTCTTTGGTCTCACCGCTGCCTGGGTGTCTCGCAGTTGTTTCTCTGGGCATTCGGCTATGCGGTGTCCACTCTTCCCACAGTGCAGGCACAAACCTTTTCTCATCCTTCGTTCCCTCTCCAGCTCCCCTGCCGTGCCACCACCTGGTCGGGCCGTCTTAACTTTCTTCCTGGTGGACCCCGTGGCCTTCCCTCCAAGCCCCTGACATTGCCAGGCCAGCTTGACGCTTTGTTTCAGGGTCTCTACTTCCCCAGCCAGCCTTACCCATCCCAAAAGGGTTGTGGGGTTCCCTTGGAGCAATGACCACTCTAGGATGTCTGCATTAAGGCCATCCTGGAAATACTGCACCTTGGTAGCTTCGGTCCAATCCGGGATCTGACTGGTCAGGCGGCGGAATTCGGAGGCATATTCGGCCACGGACCTCGACCCTTG
The DNA here is from genome assembly GCA_030847615.1 of Gambelia wislizenii. NCBI lineage: Eukaryota > Metazoa > Chordata > Lepidosauria > Squamata > Crotaphytidae > Gambelia > Gambelia wislizenii. Next base: position 9,783,338 of record JAUMIR010000013.1, on the reverse strand, counting down.
CTGTAGTCGCTGGAGCTCGGAGCGTGCCCGTCTCATCCTCAGTGGGTCTTCGAACTGAGCCTGTAAGGCCATCATGAACTCGTAAAAGTTCCCCAACTCTGGAGCTCCCATGTCGTAGAGCCCCACCAGCCACTGCGCCGCCTCCCCCTCCAGTTGGTTGGAGACATATTGCACCTTCTCAACCTCGGTCTGGAACTCCTCTTCCCATTGGGACATAAACCTCATGACCTGGGTTAGGAAATATGGTGTCGAGAAGCCAACTCAATAGCTGATAAGAAGCCTGGCTCAGCAACAACCCAGTTGAAAGGCACAGTACCTGGTGTTGTCAGTAGCAGTCCTACAGGGTCAGAAATACACACACAGAGAGAGTGCAGAACGAAGAGGCAGTCCAAGATCACAAGGGTTCCGGCAGGTGGGTCAACGAAGGCAGTCCAAGGTCAAGATATCCAAAGTCTCAAAGTAGCAAGGTTCCAGAAGGGTCACAGGCAGAGGCTTCCTCCAGGTAACACAGACTGCTTGCAACAAGGAACTCAGCATCCCACAGCTGCTTATGTTGGCCCAGCTCCCACTCCCAGCTGCGGGGTGATTGATGACCTTCTGTCTCTTAATCTCTGAGAACGACGAAGCCACGCCTTCTCTGCTCTCCTTTGGCTAAAGGTAGGTACCTGCTCTTCTACCTCTTGCTCTTGCTCCACTATGTCTCCCAGGCTTGGACCCTGTGCTGGGGGAGGGCTAGGCTGCTGAGCCCTGGGCTCTTCAGGGCTAGACTCAGACTCAGCCAGCTCTTCTGCCACTGGCTCAGCCTCCTCGCCTTCTGAGTCCTCAGAGTCCTGGCTGACCATGACATATGGCAGCTCCGTGGCATCCCCATCAAAAGTGGCTTTCAGGTCCTGTTGCTTGAGTCCCCGATGTCTTTCCAGGGGGTGCTGGACCAGGAGCCTGCGGAGCCGGGGCCCCAGCAGGTAGCCTGGGGACCCCCCCTCCTGGGGCTGGACCTGGCAACTGCTGGTCCTGTGGGGGCTGGCCTCCTCCCGGGGCAGCTGGTTGCTGAGGCAGTCTCTGCAGGATCATCTCCATCTGCTGCTTCAGCTGTTGTACTTCTTCCTCCAGTTCCGAGCGGGGTGGCTTCGTACCGGGCTCTCGATACCCCTTGGTTAGGGGTGTGTCCCACCGTCGGGACCTGCACTCTTCCCAACCACGCTCTTCTGGCCAGAGCCAACTGGCTCCCATGGCCATCCCAGCTCCCCGCACTGGAGTCTTGGAGAAGGGTAGGCTGGCCCTCCCCAGGGCTTGCCTGGCTCCCAGCTCCATGAGGTCGAGGGGAAGAGTCAGCCTTCCAGCCCTCCGCCAGGCTCCTCGGCTGTAATCTTCCTCTGGCCCGCTGGCACCATCCCCCGGCAGTCTGCTCCCTGGCCACCACCTGCAGCCAGGTCTTTCTCTGTCTGGGTTCCATTCCCCACGTCGGCAGCCATCACAGGTAGAACTCCAAGATTAATGGTGATTTGTGAGTTTCGGCTTGCTGTGATGTACCAGGAACACATGCTCTCATTTACTCAATAAGAAAATCTTTATTCAGCAAGGACACGTATGTCATGAACATGGCCAAAGCCGAAACTGAAGGAAACACCCCCCCAACCCCAGATAAACCCTCACAGCGTGAGAATGGCACGCAGGGAGGTTTCTACTGCCCAGACAGCTCCAGGTGGCTGACCTTGAATTGTCTTGGAGAACAGCATTCCCAGGCCGAAAAGGGCGGGCTGGCACATGCCCAAGAGCTGAGAAGCCCACACAAGGGAAGCAGGCCCAAGCCTCTACCAACTTCATGTCAGGATCCTCCATGAAGTCTACGTAATACCCAGACTTCAGGGATGAGCCTGACAGGCTCAGAGCAGAGCTCATTCTTCTTCTTGTGAATGCTGAGGCCTGGTGGAGCAGTTTCTTCTGGAATTGTAAATACTTGTATATATTGCAACTGAGTTTGAAGATAAAAGTGCCTCCTGCTTATATGGATGTCAAATAATCTGTGTGTGAGTATTCTTGGGAGCAGGTTGCTACTGAGTCTACTGAGACAGGCTTTTTGGGCTTCTGCTGGGGATTGAGTGGCCTATCATCCCCTGACAGTTGTTCTGGGCCCAGCCGATTGATCTCAGATTAGATAAGGTGCACCCAGAAAACTTCCCAGAAACTCTTTTGTCTTGAGTGTTTTTGGCTAGCTGGCTGAGAAGCAGTTAAGTTCTAGGCCCTGTAATATCTTCCAGCAACCTTGAAGTGCTGCCAGGTTCCAGCTGTTTGTGCTTTCATAGTTGGAAAATTGTTGACTCAATCAGCAGAATGGCCGATAATATTCTCGTCTGCTTTGAAAAGCTGGCTGATGGAAATTATTCAGCATGGAGTTTATACATGGAGGCTTTATTAATTAAAGACAATTTGTGGCACATTTTGGAGAATGAAAGTGTGATCCCAGAGGGTTCAGAAGATGAAATAGTGGCATTCAGACTAGCAGACCAGAAGGCTAGAGCTGCAATTCTCTTATCACTCAGCCCCTCCCAGTTAATACATGCAGCCCCAGCAAAGACAGCTTTTCAGCTTTGGACAGCTTTGAAAACAGTTCATCAGAATTCGTCCTGCCTCTCAAAGATGATATGGACTAAGAGACTTTATAACACAAAGCTGTCTACTGGAGGCTGTGTGAAAGCCCATTTGGAGGAAATGAGGCAGCTTTTTCAAGAGGTGGCCAATAGAGGGGTGGACATTCCAGAAGCCCATAAGTGTTTTATTTTATTGGGCAGTTTGCCAAAGGAATGGGATTTCCTAACATACAGTCTGCAGACCACAAGGGAGAGTGATTTGTCTGTAGACCTGGTAGCTGGGCATATTCTGGAAGAGGTCCAACACAAGCAATTTGATTCCTGGATGGAGGGGAATAAACAGCCACAAATTACCAGATGCAATCAGAAGAGCACTAAAACAGAGGCACCTGTGGAGGAGGGAGCCTGCAGCTACGTGAAATGCTGTTTCAGATGCAAAAGGCCTGGACATTTTCAGAAGGACTGTAAGATGCCTGCACCAGATAGGAGGGGTGCATACTCTCAGGCTGCAGGCCATGCCTTGGTAGCACAGCACCATTCTGATGATACTGAGGAAAGAATTTGGTTCCTTGATAGTGGGGCCACGCACAATATGGTTAATGATTTACAGTTGTTAAGCAATGTTAAAAATGCTTCCATAACCAATATTACCATTGCAGAAGGTGCTCCCAGCAAGGTGCAGAAAATGGGAACTGCATATGTGCCATCTTTTGGTAAAGATTTTGAAAATATGTTATGTGTTAACAAACTAGAGAATTGTATATTAAGTGTGTCCCAAATGACTACTGATGGTTATAAAGTGATATTTGAGGGGGAACAGTGTACAGTAACAGAAAGGCATAACATGAATAATGTCTCTGCAAAAGAGATAAAGAAACATGGGTTGTATTACATGTTGCCTAAAAGGAAGGTGGCAAATGTGAACCCTGCAGACAATGTGCCCCTACATGATAAGTGTGTTCATTACTACCACAGGCTAATGGCCATGCTAGTTACAAAGGGTTAAAAGAGGTAGCAAAAGTGTGCCCTGGTTTGAGCATGAAACATTGTCCAAGATTCTTAGAATGTGCAGTGTGCTGGAAAATTAAGGTGAAGGCTTTCCCAGTTGCCAAAAAGGCCAAGTGTGTCACCAAAAGACCCTTTGAGGTTGTCCATGCTGACTTGGCAGGCCCCTATAAGCCCACTGAAGAGGGTAATCATTATTTATTTGTAATTGTGGACAGACACACTAGGTACACCTACACGTATTTACTGAAGGAGAAAAATCAGGCTGCAGACAGGTTCCGTGAGTGGGTGAACATGGTGGAACGTGAATTTCCTTCTCATAAGGTTTCCAGCCTAGTGACTGATAGGGGAGGGGAATTTTTATCCAACAGTCTGCAGACCTGGATGCGTAGGAGGGGCATTAGACGCAAGACCACAAACCCAGCACCTCCAGGGGAGGATGGGCTTTCAGAAAGGAAAATTGTGATGTTGAAGTGCATGATGGAGTGCATGATGGAAGCTGCACAAGCCCCAGCTGGTCTGTGGGGGGAGGCAGTGAAGACTGCTGCTTACCATTTAAATAGACTGTGGACATCTAGCGTCAAGCAGACACCATATTGTCTATTGTATGGTAGAGCACCAAACCTCAAGCACCTGAGGGTTTTGGGACAATATGCAAATGTACTGATTCACCCAAACCTAAGGAAGCCTGTGCAACCTAAAACCCGGAGGCTGTGTTTCTTAGGCTATGAGGGTAATAAGTGCATGTTTTCTCTCCATCCTGGAAAGGTTACATTCTCCAGGAATGCAAACTTTGAAATGCACTCAGGGTGGGACAGATTACATTGCAATCACTGAAATGCAGGACAAAGTACATTGCGGTACGCTACCAAAATGTGAGGCAGTTAATACAAGAAGGTGTCTTGTGTCTGAGGTATTGTCCATCCGAGGACAACGTTGCAGACCTGCTCACAAAAGCCCTTCCAGCAGGAAGCCATGAGGAGATGGCAAAGAGGCTGGGCCTTGTCACTAGTGTGTAAAGTGAAAGGTGTCAAAAGGGAAGGTCAACCGACAGACAAATGATGCCCAACAATGTATGTTAGTGATGTTATGTTGTGATGATAACATGTGTCCTGCACAGTAGTTTGACCATTTTGGAGGGGATTGTCAGGAGTTAGAACTCCATTGTAAAATGGCCAAACAAACTGCAGGGTAGTGCCTAGTCAAAATGGCTGACTCCATGAACTGCCTAGTCTGCCTTAGCTACAGAAGGAGGGTTCTTATTGGTGTGTAAGATTATGTGATTGAGTAAGCCCAATGCCCTGTGACTGTGTATATGGGAGGGCTCAGAGCAGAGCTCACTTTTCTTCGTGTGAATGCTGAGGCCTGGTGGAGCAGTTTCTTCTGGAATTGTAAATACTTGTATATATTGCAACTGAGTTTGAAGATAAAAGTGCCTCTTTATTTGGACGTCAGACACTCTGTGTGTGAGTATTCTTGGGAGCGGGTTGCTACTGAGTCTGCTGAGACAGGCTTTTTGGGCTTCTGCTGGGGATTGAGTGGCCTATCAACCCCTGACAAGATAAGCCCCAAGTCTTCCATACTCCCAGTGCTATGCAGTTTGTGTGATTACAGTAATTATAGTCAAACACATCTGAAAGATCTAGATTAGTCTAGAGATTACCTAAGAGTCAGAAAAAAATACATCTATAAATTCTCCAGCTATAAATGTGTATGGGGAAAAGCAACAAAAAGATGGATAAAATGTATTAAAGGGAGGCATATTAGGTCAGAATTCAGCAAGTAAGGTATTCTCTCTCTGTTTCTCCCCCTCTCCCTCTCTCTCATTCATCTTTGTCTCATTCTGCACAAAGGGTAATACAAAACTAAAACAAAACCCTATGTGGGAAACCCTACAGAATAAGGAGGATGGAAGGGGGATATTTTGTCTGACCTCCATTTAAGAGAGGGTTGACTAGATAACCTTCAAGGGCATTTCCACCTGGTATGATGTTGTATTGATGTCATGTTGTTCTTCTGTGCCTTCAAGTTGTTTCCAACTTATGGTAACCCTAAAGCGAACCTATCACAGAGTTTTCTTGGCAATATTTGTTCAGAGGGGGTTTGCCATTACCTTCTTTGAGGCTGAGAAAGTGTGACTTGCCCAAGGTAACCCAGTGGGTTTCCATGACTGAGGGAGGATTCGAAGCCTGGTCTCCAGAGTCAGTCCAAAGCTGAAACTACTAACCACACTGGCCTTCTGTGGATGTCATACATAGGGTTAAACACTGACATGTATGATCAGAATTGCAACGTGATGCAGTTTCAGTGGGCTTGGACCTCTTTAGACTGCAGATGAGTGAGCACATGCTTGATCCTCCTCCACAAGTGATAGGAGAGAGACCGTTCTGTTCATATACAAAATTTGAAATGTGAAGGATAATGCTAAGTTTAAACCTTTTACCATTAGAATAGTTTTTCATGTCCAGGTAAGATTCACCTACCTGCTGTCCAAAAGGGTACAGCTCAGCAAAACCTGCACTAGCATGGCTTGTTCCTATATGTGGCTGCCTTAGAGATGCATGGGTCTGATTACTTGGGAGGAAGCTTTATTGAACCCAGTGGAATCTACTCCCAACTAAGCAGGAATAAAATCTAGTTTGTATGGATGTTAGAATGGACCAGGGTGCCATAAATAACACTGCAGCTTCCCTGGTTCTGATCCAGACGGGGCACTGGGCCAGTGCAGCTGTACTCTATATATTTTCTACTACGTTACCATGTGTACAATGTAGTTCTGGGCTTGATGGAGGATGTAGTAAATCAAAGTGAAATGCATGATAGTTCCTGTAATGGTAAATCATGCTGGCTGGGTTGTTACCTAAGTGGCATAAAGCATGGTGATTTGTACATCGTTGTCAGCTGTGCTTTTGGATTGAGCCTTTATAACTCTCCGCATAGTGTTTGCATATAAATAAAAACCCACTTCCTGTCTGACTGGGAAGATGGGTGGCATAAGGCAAATGAGGAAAGGGAGAAATGAGATGAGTTGATGCACAATGCAAGAAAAGTAAGTCTGCTTAGTTTAGTGAGCAATGTGAAGTCAAAGGCTTTCACGGCTGGCATCAATAGATTTGCCTTGGGTTTTTTCCGGGCTGTGAGGCCGTGTTCTGGAATAGTTTCTTTCTGACGTTTTGCCTGCATCTATGTCTGGCACCTTCAGATAATGTTTGGGTAGGAGTGTGTGTGGAGTTTTTATGCTGTGAACCCTGTTGGAGAGTATATGTAAATTTGTGTAATTGAATGGTTAGTTTCTGGGCATAGAAATGCAAGGCTCGTTAGTGTCTCTTTGGCTCATGGTTGGTTGATGGGCCATTATCTGCTGGAACTCCCCCTGTCCCTGGGTGGAATTCCTTTGTAAGTGCTGAGTTTTTATTCTATTGTTTTTCAAAACTGGGAGCCAGATTTAATTTACTTTTAGGGTTTCTTCTTTCCTGTTGAAAGAACTGGGCCCTACAGGCTAATGGGTAGTCCAGATCAGACATCACAAGAGCAGCCAGACCCAGAAAAAAAACACAGGAATGAAGAAGAAAAACAGCCACCCAAAGGAAAGGTATTTTTACCATACATCAAAGGAGTCACATACAGAATAGGGAAACTGATGAAGAAACGCAATCAATCTACAGACCAACCAAGAAAATCCAAGAAATGCTACGCTCAGCAAAGGACAAAAGAGACCCTCTCACAGCTGCAGGAGTTTACCACATACCATGCAGCAGTGGACAAGTTTACATAAGGACTAATAAACGCAATGTGCAAACACAAACCAAGGAACATGAGAGACACTGCAGACTGGGCCAACCAGAAAAACTCAGCAGTAGCAGAACATGTTATAAACTAACCTGGCCATAAAATGTTATTTAAAAACACAGAAATTCTGGACCAAACTAACAACTATCATGTCAGAATGCCAGAGAAGCTATTGAAATCCACAAACACCTGGACAACTTCAAAGAAAGAAGAAACCCTAAAAGTAAACAAAATGTGGCTCCCAGTTTTGAAAAACAATAGAGTCAAAACTCAACACTTACAAAGGAATTTCACCCAGGGATAGGGGGATTCCCAGCAGACAATGGCCCATCAACCAACCATTAACCAAACAGACACTAACGAGCCTTGCATTTCTATACCCAGAAACTAACCATTCAATTACACAAATTTACATATATTGGAAGTGTTTAAAAATCAGGGTTCCAATGTTCCCTGTTTAAACTCTCCTCACTGCACTTCACTCCTGGGAGTACAGCCAATTAGCAGAGTACACACACATGCAGCAGTGTTAGCGTAATAATCTTAGCATACATGTAAAAACCACAGCTTAGAGATAACCAAACACCCTTATCCTATCCCAAGTTACCTGTTTAGCAAAAAATAAGCACTCAAGACTCATAAAAGTAGTTTAAAAGTACAAAACTTCATTTTACTCACAGTTTCAGAGCTCTATATGTGGCAGAAATTCAGTACAGCATTAAAGTAGAGTAAAACTACTAAAAATGTCTAAAAACTACATAGTTACAAAAGAATATGCAGGACTCCCTGAGAGGGGAGGTCTTCTCACTATCAAAACATGGCGTAGAGTTGTATGTGAGCAGTTGTTGTGTGTGTGAGGGCAAAGCCCTCATGCTGGTTTCTAAGACAAAGGAGGAAACTTAGACACTCCCCTTTTCCTTAGAAGCCCAATAGCAAAACATTAGGAAGTTACGTCAACACATCCTTTCTGGCTTCTCAGTTAACCCTTCAATAGCAAAACATTTCCACTTATTGGATTGCAAACTATATATTCCAATAACATATACTCTCCAACGGGGGTTCACAGCATATAAACTCCAGACACACTCCTACCCAACCATTCTCTGAGGATGCCAGCCACAGATGCAGGTGAAATGTCAGAAAGAAACTATTCCAGAACACGGCCTCACAGCCCGGAAAAAAACCAAGGAAAACCTTAGTGAGCAAGCTTGATCTAGACATTTAGGAATCAAGACATTTAGGATCAAGAGTCATCTTTGGTTAAGATGTACAAGGCTCTTAGTCACTAGTGGGGAACCTCAGGTCCTAGGGCCAAATCCAGCCTGTCAGCTCTTGTATGTCTTTTCCCATTCTAAAAAGCTGAAATGCCATTCCCAAGGTTTTGTTACTTATGGTAAGAGCTACTCTATTGTGTCCCAGCCTTTTGCCACTGGGTTTACCCATTGCTAAAATGTGAGTTCTGAAATTGAATTTGGCCCTTAAGCTGAAAGAAGTTACCAAATTGTGTTCTATGTCAGGTTTAAGAGGGCCTATAGCATTGTCAGGTTTAAGAGGGCCTATAGCATTGCTGGGAAAGTACTTGTATTATTCTTTTTTTTTTTAAAAAAATGTATTTCAAGGTACCTCCAAATCTGAGACCCTAACCTGTAGGGTTGTTTTTTTTTTAACGTAAACACAGGATTCCTGTAGTTCCTTCGTTGGGCCTGAACTGGGTGGTGGCATAACAAGTTAAAGCAGTGCAGGACTTACTTTGCCCTACTTTAAGTCCTGATCATAATATAACATAGCACATGATTCACTCTTCCGACTGGATAGGATCTAATAAGTTCAACATGTTTATACGACTGTATGCTGTTAGTGATATTTTATTGTGGATAGGAGACCTTGGAGAGAAGGGAGGCTTGGAGAGAGGGGGCCCACTGAAGGCAACTTTCCAAAATGCCTTCCCAAAAGGCTGCACTGCAGAGCTAATTGGGCTCAGGACACAGACATCTACCTAGTGCAAGGCTTGTATGTGGCAGAGGGGAGAGAGAATATTGCTGCTCTGTCACTCTTCAAATCACCCAGGTTAGTACAGCCATCATAAAAATGTACCCCCAAGGTGGTTGTTATGGAGCTCCCCTGCTGAGATCTGATTAAAGCCAGAGGAGGCCAGAGCCCCTCAAAACACAGTCCCTTTGTTAGCAAAAACAAAGGCTTTGGGTAATTGGTTTCACATTGAGGGAGGCACTTAAAACAGCAAAGTAACAAGAAAAATCTGCCAGGTTATGTCATAACTGCCAGAGTGGGCGTTTTGTTATTTTAAAAGAGCATGACCTCTGTGTGTGTGCGCACACACGTGTGTAGTATATTGGTATGGGAAATTCGACTCCCCTCTGCCATCAATCCCCCAATTGTATCCTATTTTATGCAATCAACAGGGAGTGCTTTTAGATCCTGAAGACAATGGGATTGTAAGCAGGTCAGAGGGTCTGTGAAATAGCAAGCAACCCAAGCTCTATTTTTATCAATTTGAAAAGTTTGACAGTGTTTGAGAAATGGGAGCTGTCTGCCTCAAGGCTTTGGGTGCAGGCAAGTCAACTCTCTGCATGTAAGTTAGTCCTAAACCACATTTATTAACCTTGTATATAAAATCTTCAGCTTTCAAATGGACCCAGCAAGGTATTTTCTGTTAGCCTGGCATGAAACAAACAAGATGGATGCATTGGGGGAGAGGGGCTGATAAATACCAGCCTTTAGAGGGGAGACTTGGGCTAACTCCAGGTCTCACTGAAAGCACTTTCATCTGCCGTTCAGGACCCATTAAAATTTCTCTGAACATAATAAGCAGCAATTAGTAAATAGTAGGAAGTCCAACAGCTTATCAGGTCATAGGAAATTAGGCAGAGTGCTGCTGCTGGTGTGTTGTCCACAAGCGCTGTTGTGAGCGCTTAGATGTGTTGTGAAGAGCTTTTTGTATAATGAGGTGAGAGGTTTTGTTTTGCCTTTGGCCAAAGTGTTCACAGAAATGTTCTGTGATAGAAGAGGAAAATAAAGATCAACATCAAGACAGAAAAAGGAAGGTGGGAATGACTACTATGTCTGTGATGTGTAAAAAAAAGGGGGGGGAATAGAGGATGATGTCTTGCCATTTTTCTTGTTCCGTATCTTCCAAGAGCCAGTTAAAAAGTGTATCTTGTTTTCACAAAAAGTCAAGGAAAATGTATTTTTGTTGCCACTAAAGGCTGGCTGGTGAAAAGACCAAATTGGTGTGGTCAACCCTAGATACAGTTTGAATTACCTAGCAACAAGCTGTTACTGTGGAAGGTTGGTTGTATACAAGATTATGAATTTGTCATTGTTTTCTCCACTCTTCATTGCCCACATCCTGAGAGTGATATGGAATGACTTGCCTGTGTTTTAGGGTAGGGGTAGCCCCCTATGGGTTTCCACTTTCCCCACAGCAATCAGTCTCCTCTTCTGCCCCTTCTTTCCCTTGTGCTCCTTGAAATTTCTTGGACGGATAAAGTTTGTTTGTTTGTTTGTTGTGCTTATATCCCACCTTTCTCCCAAAATGGGATTCAAGGCAGCTTGCAATGATTAAAAAAAAAAGCTAAAAGAATGGATTACAAACATTAACAGAAAATTAAATACCAGTATTATTTTTTTAAAAAAGTTAAAAACAGGTAAAACACTCAAAAAGTATTTACCACATAATTTCACTGAAAGATTAGAAATTTAAATATACAGCACACCACATTACACACACACACTACAACTCCACAATTAAAATTCAATAAGCCTACCTAAATAAATAAAGCTGGACAGAGACAGAAGAGCAGGACCTTGAATGTGTTTTATCCTACCTGTAGGCTTCTTGTTTCCTACCCAAGCTTAGTAAAGGACTCTGAAACAGAAGCAATTGAGTTAATATTCTCCTCATTCCGCCTCTCATTCTCTTCCTCTTTCACTTAGACAGAAAAGAAAGGTTTTGGAGAATAGCTTTGTTCCTTTGCTCTTCTCCCAATTGGCTTCAAATTGAAAAACCAGATGTTTCTTCTTCTTTTTCTCATTCTTCAGCAACTTCACATGCAGGATTGGCTGATGATATTTGAGTGGAAATAGTGGTTATAGAATTAACAGAGTTGAGTCCCTGCTTCAAACACCATAGTTTGTCAATGGAGTGTATGGGTTTGGGGTTTTTTGTTTTTTGTTTATTTGTTTTGTTTTTTGTTTTGCATTCAGGAGGTCCTGAGTTCAGTCCTTGTTATCTCAAGTGTCAAAAAGAAACAAGTAACCAGATGTTTCCCAGTAGAGAAGGGAGGAACATCCTCTGATTGGGGTTGCTCCTCCCACTCGCTCCAAAAAAGAAAGACCTTCCAGTCTCCCCACATGGGGGAGCAACCCATAGAAAGCCAGTCTTTTTCCTGTCTACTGCTTCAATAGGATGTGTTTGTTTCTGCAAGCCACTCCAGTCTTTACCATATTATTTGCCTTTCTTTGTTTCTTCTCTTTCTGCCTGCCATTCTCTCACCTTTTCCTTTTTAAAAAGCCTCCTTTACACTCTCTGCCTTTCTGCTTTAACTCAAGCCCTCCGCCGCCTTCCCCCCTTCTCCCCCCCCCCCATTTTCTGGGAGTGCAGAACATTTTGGAAGCTGGACATGTCGAAGCTGTGAAAGTAGAGGAGAGAATCTCTGGCCTAACCAGCAACTCCCCACCACCACACCAGAAGCCATTCCTCCTACCTGTCATGGGATGACAGAATTCCCCCTTGGAGGGCCAGGAAAGGAAAGGAAGCATGGAAGCAGATGGGTGAGGGAAAATCCATCCAATTTCTCTGCATCTACATGCTTATGCCGGCCAGCCCAAAATGGGCCTGGGGGTGAAGAGGCAAGCATCTCTGAAAAAGATGGGGAAGGGGTGAATACTGCTTCCCCACATGGCCAGAAAAGAACATCTTGGCCACATGGGAAAAAAGAAGCCTAAGCGATGCCTTGTAGAGGTGGAAGTAGAGATTGAGGCCTCTAACTCTGAGGCAGCCTACCAGGTGCAGACTGGGCCACCAACCAAGATACGCAGGAAATCCCACCATGCCTGTGCAATGGAAAGCATGGAATATGTTGTGCACTCCTCGTTCCAGGGGCAAGAATATTTCCTTCTCTACCCTGAGCAGGTGGACCAGGTCCTGCATTATGACCTGCTATGAGTCCCTGGGGGTTCCACCTCCAGAAAATAGAGTTGCCCACTCCACAAGTAGCACAGCCACACCAGCAGCCCTGACCACTAATGCACCTGTAGTAGAGATCTGCAGAACGGCCACACAGAAGTCACCTTCCACATTTGTTAGGCATTACAAACTTCACAGCTTTGACTCCAGGATGGATGACTAAAGAACTTTCAATGGAGCTAAGTTTTAAACGGAACATGTATAGGAAATGGAAAAGGGAGGAAATCACCAAAGAAGAATTCAAACAGATAGCGAACACGTGTAGGAGTAAAGTCAGAAAAGCTAAAGTGCAGAATGAGCTCAGGCTTGCTAGGGAGGTTAAGAACAATAAAAAGGGTTTTTTTGGGTATGTCCGCAGCAAAAGGAGGAAGCAGGAAATGATAGGGCCACTACGTGGAGAAGATGGCAAAATGCTAACAGGGGACAGAGAAAAGGCAGAATTACTCAACACCTTCTTTGCCTCAGTGTTTTCAGAAAAGGAAAAGGAGGACCAACCTGAGGAAAATGGAACAGAGGACACAATAGGGGAAATCCAGCTGAAAATAAGTAAAGAGGTGGTACAGGAATACCTTCTTAATCTAAATGAATTTAAATCTCCAGGACCAGATGAACTACATCCAAGAGTATTAAAAGAGCTGGCAAATATAATCTCAGAGCCATTGGCAATAATATTTGAGAACTCCTGGAGAACAGGAGAAGTCCCAGCAGACTGGAGGAGGGCAAACGTTGTTCCCATCTTCAAAAAGGGGAAAAAAGAGGATCCCAACAACTATCGTCCAGTTAGTCTGACATCAATACCAGGGAAGATTCTAGAACAGATCATTAAACAGAGAGTCTGTGAACATTTAGAAGGCAATGCCATAATCACAAAAAGTCAGCATGGGTTTCAGAGAAACAAGTCATGCCAGACTAATCTGATCTCTTTTTTTGATAAAGTTACCAGCTTAGTAGATGAAGGGAATGCTGTGGACATTGCATACCTTGATTTCAGTAAGGCCTTTGACAAGGTTCCCCATGACATTCTTGCAAACAAGCTTGTAGAATGTGGGCTTGACAAGTTAACTGTTCAATGGATTTGTAATTGGTTGACCGGCCGAACCCAAAGGGTGCTCAGCAGTGGCTCCTCTTCGTCTTGGAAAGATGTGACCAGTGGGGTGCCACAGGGTTCTGTCCTGGGCCCAGTGCTATTCAACATCTTTATCAATGACTTAGATGAGGGAATTAGGGGCATACTTATCAAATTTGCAGATGACACCAAATTGGGAGGAGTAGCTAATACCCTAGAGGACAGGATCAAAATTCAGAATGACCTGGATAGACTGGAGAGCTGGGCCAAAGCGAACAAAATGAAATTCAATACGGAGAAATGTAAAGTACTGCATTTAGGGCGGAAAAATGAAATGCATAAATATAGGATGGGAGAGACCTGGCTGAATGAGACTATGTGCGAAAGGGATCTAGGAGTCCTGGTAGACCACAAGTTGAACATGAGCCAACAGTGTGATGCGGCAGCTAAAAAGGCCAATGCAATTTTGGGCTGTATCAATAGAAGTATAGTGTCTAGATCAAGGGAAGTAATAGTGCCACTCTATTCTGCCTTGGTCAGACCTCACTTAGAATACTGTGTCCAGTTCTGGGCACCACAATTCAGAAAGGATATTGACAAATTGGAGCGTGTCCAGAGAAGGGCAACTAAAATGGTGAAAGGTCTGGAAACAATGCCTTATGAGGAGAGACTTAGGGAGCTGGGTATGTTTAGCCTGGAAAAAAGACGGTTTAGAGGCGATATGATAGCCCTGTTTAAGTATTTGAAGGGATGTCACGCTGAGGATGGAGCAGGCTTGTTTTCTGCTGCTCCAGAGACTGGAACACGGAGCAATGGGTGCAAGCTCCAGGAACAGAGATTCCACCTCAACATGAGGAGGAACTTTTTGACAGTCAGAGCTGTTCGGCAGTGGAACACACTCCCTCGGAGCGTGGTGGGGTCTCCTTCCTTGGAGGTCTTTAAACAGAGGCTGGATGGCCATCTGTCGGGGATGCTTTGATTGTGATTTCCTGCGTGGCAGGGGGTTGGACTGGATGGCCCTCGTGGTCTCTTCCAACTCTGCAATTCTATGATTCTATGATTCTATGATTCTATGACTCAGCTGAAGCCACCTTTGGCAGGAGAGTGCTGCAGCATATAGTTGAAACTCTGGAGTGCCACCCAGAAAAAGAAAAGGGGGGGGGAAGCCTAGCCTCCCGTGGAAAAGAATTCCAGAGGGTAGGAGCAGCCACTGAAAAGGTGTCTTTACCAAGCAAGCCTGTGATGCTGGTGAGACCAAGAGAAAGCCTTCCCCTGAAGATCTTAAAACTATGGCAGGTTCATAGAGGGAGATACAATCTTTCAGATAGTCTGGACCTAAGCCGTGTAGGGATTTATAGGTCATGACCAGCATTTTGAATTGTGCCCGGAAACGAACCAGTAGCCAGTGAAGCTGTTTTAATGTGGGAGATGTATGCTCCCTATAACTGGCCTCTCTCTCCTCTGCTGGGAAAAGAAAAATTGGTCTTACCTGTGACATGTTCCTTTCCAGCAGATAAGGGATGAACATCCTACCCACCCTGGTGGGTGATGGCAGGAGTAGACTCATCTGTACATAGTATCCACCATCTAGTGTGAGCATTTGCCAGTCCTTGTTGGATTCTGATAGCTACGGTCAAAAAAAGTAACATTTCTCATTTCCAGCTAGAGGGACAAATGGTCTGACCTGCTACAAAACAATTGTCTATGCTCTTTGGGAGGGTGTGTGTGTATTTTTTTCATATAACATTTAATGAGCCAAAGTTTTGGAAGCCTAGTAATAAGTCTGTTTCTTGGTGGCACCAGTGGAATAATGAAGAAGTCCTGCTCAGCATTAGTTGTTCTGAGAGAGAGCCTCCGAACTCTGCAATTAGCTTGCCACCAGCTTCTTCATGTAATGCTGTACAGTAGCACCAGATGTGCAAAAGATGAGCTCCTCCTGCTATCCACAGGCTTGCCTAAGTTGACGACAACAGCACATTGTGTGCTTTGATTGCTTGTCTAAAACTAAAATTCAATTATTCAGTGCAGGCAGGCTTTGCTGTGACACAGAGGGTTAGGAATTAATGTTAACACTGTTTCTGGTTAAGACTTTTTGTGTTGATAAATAATTCATAAGGCAGTTAGCTCTTTTTTTGAGTCCAACAACACAAGAATATATTAATACAGTAGACTCAGTGAAAGGTCAGCTCTGAACAGTGAAGCATCTGAGCCATCTTTTATTCATTTTCTGACACAGACTCATTAATTATTACCACATTTGAAGGTCTGCAGCGGGAAGAACTGCTAATGAGAAAAAGGATATTGGGTTTGATATCTGACACATGCTCTCTGAAATGACTTTAGGAAGTGGCTTGGGGGGGACTTGATAGGTCAGGTACGCCAAAGAGCAATGTCTAATGGATAGTATGTCTTTGCAGGAGAAGGGGGAAGAATAGACTTCAATTGAAACAAATGCAGATGCAAGATAATTTTTATTTATTATTTATTATCTAAATTTATATTATTTATTTCCTTCTGTTAGCTCAAGGTGGTTCATGTCTTCTCCGCTCTCTCCTCACAACAGCCCTGTGAGAAGGGTCAACCTGAGAGAGAGTGACTGGTCCAAGGTCATTTAGTGAGCTTCATACTCAGTGGAGACATGAACTCTAACCACTACACCACACTGATTTGTTGTGCATATGAATAGAGATCATAGGCAGAGTACATGCTTTGTATGTGGAAAGTCGCAGGGCCATTCCTAAGATCTCCAATTGAAAAGATCTGATAATAGTTGTAGACCTCAGCTTGCAGCTCTTGGAGAGCTGGTGGTGGTCAGAGTTATGTGGATAACAGTGTGACCTAGTAAATGGCAGCTACCTAGTCCGTATATGAATTGCATCTAAAAGTGTGTGGCTGGTATGGTTGTAGGCAACCTGAACTGAAATCTCTCTTCAGCCCTACGCTTGCAGCATAAACAACCTCACAGGCTTGTTATAAGATTGAAATGGGGAGAATCATTCTTCCATCTTTAAAACACAGAAAGGAATGCCTCTTCTATAGGCATAGACTGTGTGCTGTGAAATGTGATTATCACCTACCAACAGAGAGAATACGGTCTTTCTAAGTCAGACTTGTTTTAAAACAAGCAAAAACAATCAACTTATTCAGTGGAATGGCAGCCCTAAATGTTAAGATTCCTTCAATAGTAATAGTAATAGCAATAGTAATATCATTATCTTACCCGCCTCTCCCTGAGAATCGAGGCAGGGAACAACAAATAACACAACATATAACATCAGATAAAAGGGCATATAAAACCAATAGATATTAAAACCCACCAATAAATACTTTAAAAAATATAATTTAAAAATAACCTGGCTAGGCCTGCCAGAAGAGACTTGTCTTTATTGCTGATTTAAACTCAGACAGCATGTCAAGCTGATGAATCTGTTCCAGCAGGTAATTTCACAGTCTTGGGGCAGCTAAAGAAAATATCCTCTGGATATTCTAGTGTTGGCTGACTGAAGTAGATCTCTCCTAGAGCCCCTGAGTGTACAGGGCAGATTATCCCAGAGAAGGTGATCCTGTGGGTAACCTGGACCCAAACCATGTAGAGGTTTAAAGGTAATAACCAACACTTTGTACTTTGCCCAGAAACTAATTGGCAGCCAGTGGAGTCACTTTAATATTGGTGTAATATGCTCACTCCTGGTTGTACAAGTAACCAATCTGGCTGCCATATTTTGAACTAATTGAGGTTTCTGAACTTGGCACAGAGGTAGCCCAATGGAAGATTTCAAGATTTTGGAATAAAATTCATATGACAATTCAACAAATCTTCAAGATAAAATTTCCTGTGAATCCAGAAATTTATTTATTGAATATGACAAATTTCTTAAGCAAAAAGATGGAAGGAAGTTCAGTTGAGTGATTTTGTACTTGATAACATTAGCAAGGATACTTCTTGCCACATATTGGAAAAACTCTATTGTTCCAAATATAGAAGACTGGTTCCATAAAGCACAAGATATGATGGGAGGCAGATAGATTATCTCTACTGCCATCACAAAATTCCACAGATTTTGATAAAACTTGGGCTCCTTTTATAAAGTTTCTAATGAAAGATGCATTTGAGAGAGAAAAAAGAGAGATAGCTCAATGGACAGTGCATTGTTATAGAGACTGAGACTTCTTTCTTTATCTCTGCCTTGTCACTTGGAGGCAGTTTCAAACTTCCCAAGATGCTTCACAAGATACACTACCTCATAGTGTGGTGGAGTCTCCTCCTTTGGAGGTTTTTAAACAGAGGCTGGATGGCCATCCATCCGGAATGATTTGTGTATTCCTGCACGGCAGGGGGTTGGACTGAATGGCCCTTGAGGTCTCTTCCAACTCTAGGATTCTATGATTCTACAGTATTCCTGTTCCTTTATGTTTGAACAAAAGGCGATCCCTCTGTCTTACATTTTGCTTTTAAAAGACATGCCTTGCCGTGAGTTATGACTGTGGTCATTTTGTAAGTAGTCTAGGTTGCCTGTGGGTTTGTTTTTTTTTATCATTTGTAATGTCACATTTCATTTACCTTGTCATGTTGGGGATATACATACTGTAGATGTGAAGAAGGGTTACAGATGGCTCTAAACAGGGACAGGTGTGATTTTGTAACACTGTTCTCTGCATTTTATTTTTATTTTTTATTTTATTTTTTGGTCAAGCAGACTGAATACTTTAAACTATATTGCTATTTGCGTGAATTGTCATCTAAGGATGCAGAAGTGATTCTCAGTAGCCTGCAGAGCAACCTAACAGTTGCTTGTATTTTATAATAAACTTAATTTCACATTCTTGCCTCCCTCTTCCATGCTCCTTAAACCAGAGGGAAATTCCACCAACTTATTCTACAGTAAATTAACCTTTGAGGTACAATCAGTCTTGTTCTTTTCTCTCATCTGCTGCAGGATATTATCTCCACAATCTTGTTTTTTTGGGGGGGTGGGGGGGCGGTATGTTGGAAAGTCTCTGAATTGCAGAGTACAAGTATTTCAAGGCAGGTTCTAAGGCAGGGTGAGGAAAGTTTATTTTTGGATTCCAGTTCCCATGAGCCCTAGCCAGGAGAACCAAAGGGGAAGAATCCTTAGAATTGCAGTCCAATACCATCTAGAGGGGCACACTTTGCCTGTTGCAGTTCTAAGGCTGTAATGTTTAGAAGTTGAGCATCCAGACTGACTAAAACGACCAGAAAGTCCCAGATTTTGTTCTTGTTCGTTCTGATTTTATTTTGGAGGTCCGTACATGTTTCATTTGTCCCAGAATATTTTCTGTCAGCTCCTGGTAAGAGAAGAGACTTTTTATACCAGCAAACCAAGTCAGTTTATTTTAATCCAGTATAAAATCAGAGAGAACAGGAACATGTTGTCTTTTCATGCCGTCTGGATGCACCCTAAGTGATGTTTTCCTAGCAATGTGATTTCCTAGCAATCTGGAGCAGTTCTGGCCCAGAGTTTATTTAGGATGGATTCACTCTCTCACCCTTCTTTCTCTCTGCTCCTACCACCAATAAACTAGACCTAGTCAAGAGGTCACAAAAGATTCTGGTAGGCTTTCCTTTAAAGACTTGGTACTAAACTTGTTATATTTAGAACCATTTCTCTGTAATTTTCTGGGTCTCGGAAGAATCACACTACCAGCTAGGTACCTTGAGTCCAGCGCTCATCCTGCATAACTAGTAACTTTGATGAAAAGAATGGTAATGGCAAGTCAATGTGCCTTCCAGTTTAGTGTTTTTAAGAGTGTACCCTTGGAGTGCATAAATGCATGGGACTTTCCAGGTTTTCTTGATAGGGTGCGTGTTTCATCTGTAGTTGACACTGGCCATATTTGTTGGGTTCAGGATTGCAAGGCAAAAATGGGGAATGCAGTGGCAGAGCATTTGCTTTCCATGCAGATATTTTCCCAGTTGGAGACCTTATATTAAAAGGTTAGTTAGTATGAAGTATGCCTAAGAGCATAGAGTGGACAATAGTGAGCTTGATGAACCATTGCTCTCAGTTGTCAATATACACCAGCTTCATATGTCAGTTACTGACTAAAGAAATGCCATTGGGGCAATGTGTCAACCATTACCATTATCTTCTCATTAAAGGAGCTCTAGATATGTACTTAGAGGTATGGGCAAATGTTACCCAGGGTAATTACGGCTGCTGTGATCTGAGGGAGTTAAAACCCTCACTTTCTGCAGGAACAAAGTGATTAGAAATGCTCTAGATAGTCTCCATATTTGTTTCCTAGCTGTGGTCAGTGTGACCACTGACGTACATGTAGATCCTGTGTGGACAAAGCCTGGGAATGTGGATGTTGAGAGAAAGCAGGAGCAGATGGTTCAAATGAGAAATTTCAAGGATTAATGACAGTCCAATGGTCTCCAGAGCATAAGAATTACTATGCAGCATTTTTTTTCTAGGCAATGATAAATGTTGTACAGCTGTATTAAAACAGCTGGATGCCTTGACAGGCCATCCACCATGCCCTCTCCTCTGTATACCCACAATCTCTCTTCTTGATGGTCACTTTGCTAAACAATGACACATGACTCTTTTAATCAGATATAAGACTCTTAAAATCAGTAAATTTCCTGCCTAAAATTAGACAGTGATGTTGGAGGGTGGGGTGGTCTGTGAAAATATGAGCATGTAACGCATCATCTCCAGAAATGTAGTGTTTGCTACAGCTGTGTATAAATTTGTTTAATGGGTCTCTTAACTCACCATCAGACTCATAAAGGCAGTCACTGTACAGGCTATTAGGATGCAGTAACTTAATTGCTCGTTAATTGGGTAATTAGTGCTTTGTTTTGCTTTAAAGCCTAAACACTCATAAAAAGTGAATTAGCTGAGTAAACAAGAATGGAATTTTCATGGTATGCTGTCCAGATTATTGCACATAATTAATCAACCTTTTATTATAATTCTTCCTTTTTCCTAGTGGTTGCATCAGGTAGGAAGATTGGAGAGGAGAGGTACAAGTTAAACTAAACCTGAAAACATCAGAAGAACACCCAGGGCTTTTTGCCAATTTCCCAGTCTGAAAATCAGTAAACTTGTTTTATTTTACTTGTCCTCATTCTAAGCCCCCTGTGCCAGTGAGGGCAGGGAGAAGCTTTTAGGATAGGGCTCATTGCATCAAAAAGGTGTGTGTTACTCAAGTGTTGCAATGAAGTCTTAGGAACCTGTGCACAGTAAACTATCTTGCCATTATTATAGCACAAATGGAGACACGAGAGAGAAATCAAGAGAATCATCAGATCAGAATGCTGGTAGAAAAGCCTTCAAAAATAGCCTCAGCTAAGGACAGTGTGTCTCCTCTGAATGAATGCCTGGAGGAGGTAATGGCTGGATGAGGAAAAACAAACTGAAGCCAAATCCAGACAAGACAGAGGTGCTTACCGTACTCTTAAGGGTCCTAATGTGGAGTTGGAGGTGTGTCAAGCAGTTCTGGATGGGAGTTATCATTCCACTGGCTTCCAATTAGTTTCCAGGCAAGGTACAAAGTGTTGATTGTAACCTTTAAACCCTTACATGGTTTGGGTCCAGGTTACCTACAAGATCGCCTTCTCCCGTATAATCTGCCCCATACACTCAGGTCCTGTGGGGGACATTTGCTCCAGCCAGCTAGGATTAAGTTGGCAACTGTCACCCAGAGGACATTTTCTTCAGCTGTCCCTAGACTCTGGAATGGCCTGCCGGAAGAGATACAATGCTGTTGGAATTTAAAGCAGCATTAAAAGCCAGTCTCTTTTTGCAGGCCTATAGGGATGATTTTAAATTATGAATTCTAAACTGTGTACTGATAGTTTAAAATGTCTTAATCTTACTTGTATAAATTGATTTTTTTAAAACTGGTATGTGTTTTTAACTAACATTATATTTATAAGTTAATGTGTTGTTCCCTGCCTCGATCCATAGGGAGAGGGGGGTAAGAAATAATAATAATAATAATAATAGTTGTTATTTGATTGAACTTTATACCTTTAATAAAACTAAAAAGGAAATTAAAAACCCAACAACTGTACACATTCCAAACTTGCATAGTTTCCATAGTTCCATTGTCATGGACAGATCCACTGCCTGGTGGGGTGGTCCTGGTCGACTCACTGCAACTCAGAGCCTTTATGTGGGTGGAGGACAATGGCCCACCCCAGGAGGCTTAGGGATCTGGATGGATGCCTGATGGATCTTGGGAAGTTTCCTGTTGCCTTGGGAGGTGATCCTGTTGAAGTGCTGGCTGATTTCTAGAGCATGGAAATGGCTAGGGTAGTGGACAGGTGCCCTTTAGCATCCACTTCCACACTGCAAAGTCAAGCTAGCCCCCTGGTTTAGTAGGGAGCTGGTGGCCATGAAAGAGGTGGAATGGAGAATAGAGTGCTAATGGGGGGAAACTCAAAGCATGTCCAACTGACCATGGGCAAACTCAAAGCATGTCCAACTGACCATGTTCATTGGAAATCCTATGCTTTGGTGGTAGTTGCAGCAAAGAAATCATACTTCTCTGCCACAGTGACATCCAGCAGAGCTCTCTCAAGTTGTTAGGGCTTTTTATACTCTGTTCCACAAGAAAAGAATGTAGACCACTCAACACCCTGCTGTGAAGAGTTTATATAATACTTTGCATAGACCTGCTCTGATGCGGATGGTGTAGTTCATAACATACTAACAGACTACCAATAGCTGATACAGTACCAATAGAGCTGTTTCAAGCTGTAGAAACAGAATCAATTCAAATTCTAACAAAACTCTGCCATCAAATATGGATAATGAAACAATGGCCCACAGACAGGGAAATGTTCAATATACAGTATATTCCAATCTCCAAGAAAAAGGACACCAAGGATTGTAGTAACCATCAGACTATTGTACCTGTCTCCCATGCAAGCAAAGTGAAGCTCAAGATTCTACAAGAAAGGCTTTTATCATACATGGAGCAAGAAATAGCAGGTTTCCAAACTAGGTTCAGAAAAGGAAGAGGTACTAGAGATCATATGGCAAACATACATTGGTTAACGGAATGCACCAAAGAATTTCAAAAGAAAATCAATTTATGTTTCATAGATTACAGCAATGCCTTTGACTATGTTGACCATAACAAATTATGGTTTGCTTTAAAAGAAATTGGAATGCCACAAAATCAAATTGTCCTGATGTATATCCTATACTTTGGAGAAGAGACCACTGTGAGGAAACAATGTGAAGAAGAAGAATGATTTCCAATTGGCAAGGGGGTCAGAGAAGACTGCATTTTATGACCCTGTGTTTTTTGAAAAATTAACCTAGAAACTAATAGTTTGCATTTCCATGCTGAGTGTGCAGTATAGGTGGGGGCTTGATACCACTGCAGCCAGCACCAAAATGGAGACGTGTAAAACAAAGGTTTCCGGGGGGAAATGCAGATTAGTAACCATTCTGGGCTTCTTTACAAGGCTGAACTAGAAAGTAGCTGAGGAAGAGTGCCTTTGTCATACAGCTTTGCATATACAGTAGTAACTTCAGATTTCTGATATTTTCGGATATTTTTAAATGAAACAAAGCATTTTCAGCATTCCAAGAATACCCATACAGAAATTGATGAGGAGCAATTTTAGTGCAACATAATTCCTGAATGGGAAAATATGAAAAAGGGGTATATATTAAAGTAATGTGTAAAATGCACTAGTGCCACAAGTTTACATGGGTTTACAAAAAGGGTTAGACAAACTGATGAATTTTAAGACTATCAGCAGGTATTTGCAGTGATAATGGAGATTCTATTCTCAGAAACACTGCACACCTGAGTACAAGATGCTGAGGTTATCATCACTTCCATTCCTTGTACATGCCCTTGCTCTTGCTAAAATGGATTCTGTAAAACAAGTTGTTTGTTTGTGAATGAAATTGTGTCAGCCTTGCCTTGAATTGGCTACAGAAGCATAGCAAACACTCTCTTCTCTCTCTCTAGCTTTTCATGGCAAACGAAGATACAGGAATAACATCCCGTGCTTTCTGCAAGCGTGCTGATGACTAAAAAGGCCAATCCGAGATAAACAAGTCCGGTTGCAGAAAGCACAGCAGAAGGTCTCCTTGGGTGATGTTTCTGGGTTGTGATTCTTTCTGCGTTGTCGTTTCTCTTCAAGACTTGTTCGGCGTGAGTTCTCAAATAAGGCTGCAGCATTGTGGATAGTGAGTCTCCATGCCTCCCGATGTGAGGCCAGGGTGGACCATTGTTGGTGATCAATTTGGCCAAGCCTGAGATGTTGTTTCAGGGAGTCCTTGTATTGCTTTTTTGGAGCGCCCCTCTTACGCAGACCCGTGGAGAGTTCACTGTAGAGTAGTATTTTTGGGAGGCGATGGTCTTCCATCCTAGAAACGTGCCCTGCCCATCGCAGCTGTGTTCTCAATATCATGGCCTCAATGCTGGTGACCCCTGCTTGCTCAAGGACAGCAACATTTGTCACATAGTCAGTCCAGTGTATATTTAGGATTGTGCGTATACAGCGCTGATGAAAGCGTTCGAGGAGTCGTAAGTGGTGGCAATAGGTGACCCATGTTTCAGATCCATAAAGGAGAATAGACAGTACAATGCATCTATACACACTGATTTTTGTGCTTAGCCTCAGGTGTTTATTACTCCAGACTCTTTTGTGAAGTCTTCCAAATGCACTATATGCCTTGGCTAATCTGTGATCGATCTCTTTGTCAATCTTGGCATCTGAGGAGATGATGCTTCCCAGGTAGGTGAACTGCTGAACGGACTTGAGCACAGATTTGCCGACGGCAATGTGGGGATGGTGGTGTTCGTCCTGTGGTGCAGGCTGGTAAAGAACTTCCGTTTTCTTCAGGTTGACTTCCAGCCCAAACAGCTCTGCAGCTGTTGCGAAGCAGGATGTTAGGCGCTGCAAAGTTGCTTCTATGTGGGCAACAAGGGCAGCAGCATCAGCGAAGAGCAGCTCACGGACTAGATAGTTTACAGTCTTAGTGTGAGCCCTCAGACGGCTTAAGTTAAACATGCTACCATCAGTACAGTAACGTATATAGATGCCGTTGTCTTCTTCAAGCTCTGCCATAGCCCTTTGGAGCATCATGCTGAAGAACATTTTAAATAAAGTTGAAGCACCTTGCTTCACTCCATTAGTTATTAGAAAGGGCTCTGAAAGAGCATAGCTATATGTGACTTGACCACGCTGGCCCTCGTGTAGCAAGATAATCATTTTAAGGAATTTGGGGAGACATCCTAGTCTTTCCAGGATCTGCCACAGACCTTTTCTACTCACAGTGTTGAAGGCTTGGGTGAGGTCGACAAATGTTACATAGAGACCCTTGTTCTGCTCTATACATTTTTCTTGCAGTTGTCTAAGGGCAAATATGATATCTGTAGTACTCCTATTGGCTCTGAAGCCACATTGGCTATCAGGAAGAAGTTCTTCTGCAATAGCAGGAACTAATCTGTTGAGGAGTATCCTTGCAAGGATTTTTCCAGCAATAGAGAGCAGTGTTATGCCTCGATAGTTTGAGCAATCGGATTTTGCTCCTTTTTTCTTGTACAGGGTGATGATGACTGCATCTCAGAGATCTGATGGCAGTTCTCCTTTTTCCCAGCAATTCACAAGGAGTTCATGGAATTTATTGTGGAATGTATGACTTCCGTATTTCCAAACTCCAGGTGGGATTCCATCAATCCCAGCTGCCTTGTCGGTTTTCATCTGCTGTATGGCCTTAAGGGTCACTTTCAGCTATGTCCAATTCATTTTTCATTGGTTTTTGTATCGTATGTTGGATAGCTGAGCCTTAGACTACTTGGTTGGCACTGAAGAGACTTTGAAAATGTTCAGACCATCGATTCAGGATGGAGGCTTTATCAGTAATTAATGTTTGACCATCTGTACTGTATAAGGAACTTTGGACCTGATAAGTAGGTCCAAACACTGCTTTAGGAGCTTCATAAAATCCTCTATGATCACCCAGATCTGCACAGCGTTGTGTCTTTTCTGCTATATTGATCCACCACTAGTTCTGCATGTCTCGGAGTTTTTGTTGAAGTTTACTACATGTGAGGCGGAAAGCTGCTTTTCTTACATGGCAAGTTGGCTGGGCAAGTTATGCCTGGTGAGCAGTTCTCTTCTTTGCCAACAGCTCCTGGATCTCATGGTTGTTTTCATCAAACTAGTCTTGATTTTTCTTCTGGGATAACCCGAGGGATTCTTCCGCAGACGGGAGGATACTGTTTTTGATATGTTGCCACAGCACTGTAGGAGAAGGATCTGTAGGATGGTCTTCAAGTTTTGTTTGCAGATTTGCCTGGAAGTTGTCTCTCATGGTACCTTGTTGAAGATTGTTGACTTGGAGTCTCCTATTTAAGATGCCAACCCTCTTAGGTTTGAACTTAAGATGAAGATTTAGTTTACATCTTACGAGGCGATGATCTGTTTGGCATTCTGCACTGGGCATCACTCGAGTATGACGGACATCGTGAATGTTTCTCTGACAGACTAGAACATAGTCAATGAGGTGCCAATGTTTGGATTGGGGATGCATCCAGGTTGTCTTCAAGCTATCTTTCTGCTGAAAGATAGTGTTTGTAATAGTCAGCTGTTGTTCTGCACAGAACTCTAGCAGGAGGCATCCGTTATCATTGCAATTTCCAACATCATGCTTGCCTAAGACACCTTTCCAGGCTTTGGAGTTCTTTCCTACTCTGGCATTGAAGTCACCAAGGATAATAATTTTATCTTCTACAGGGACTTTTTGTATGAGTTGGCATAGGTCTGTGTAGAATTTGTCTTTCTCTGCATGGTTGGCTTGCATAGTTGGAGCATATATACTAAAGAGAACAACATGTGGGAGGCATAAGGAAATAATGTGATCAGAGTGTTCTGTTTGCAAGGTTTCGAGTTTGGAGGCAATGGAGTTTTTAATCATAAAGCCTACTCTTTAAAGATGTTTTTCGGTTTTGGGTTTGCCAGACCAGTAAAGTGTGTAGCCGGCGCCGTGTTCTTTAAGGCTGCCTTCCTCATAGAGATGAACTTCACTAAGAGCAGCGATGTCAATATTAAGTCATGATAGTTCATGGGCTGTTAGAGCAGAATGACGCTCAGGCCATCCACTATCTGCAGAGTCTCGCATGATTCTGATGTTCCAGCATGCAAGTGTCAGTTTATTTACACCTTTGGAGGCCGCTGTGTGCCTTTGTTTCTTTGCCTTGGTTTGACCGCATGAGAAGATTCCCGTTGGCCGCGGCTAGCCAACCAGGTAGTTGGGGACAAGCTTTCGTTAGGCCACCTTTTTTAGGCCCCTCTCCATATGGAGCAAGCAGTGCTCTCCTTAAAAAAGGCTGCTTGGTCGTTCAGGATGCTGCCGAACAAGACTGTCATCTCCCGGGTCAGCCTCGAGCGACCGAAGTCCTGAACCGCCTGCATGAAGAGTTGGGTCTGCGGCTTCCAGTGCATCTTTACACCTGCCGTTTCATCCCTCGCCTATTGCTACAGGGCTTTTTTGGAACTGGATTTGTCCTTCGAGCCTGTGCAATGATTTTTCTGGTGGAGCGTAGCATGCACAGAACTGGCCTCACCCTTTAAACCAAAGGTTCATCTGCTGGCCTTTCAAGCATGGACGGTAGCAGTGAGGTCCTTGGGTCGTAGGTTTGATTAGAGTTTCCTTCTCTTAGATGGTTGACCTTACAGGGTTGGACAAGCACCATCTGCCCGGGCTTGGGATAAGAGTTTTCCTTCTCCTAGGATGGTTGCCATAAGGCTAGAGAGCCCATCCTGCCCTTTGACGCTCTTCGTCAGACCCTTCGGTTTTGACCTGTCTGGCATGGGAGACCCTACCAGTGGCTATTATGCCACCACCAGCATAGCTTAAAACATCATTAGGGTACGCAAGCCTCTCTCCCACGACAAGGGGGCGTCAATGGAGAGCAAACACACTACAAAAAAGGATTCATCATCTCTAAAAAGACTGAGAATTAGGACATAAAAAACTGTTTTTATCCTACCCTTTCCTACAAGTTTTGTGAGACTGTGTAACTGGTTCTCCCTTACCACCATTTATGACAGAAACATACTGCCTTTTACTGAGTCAGACCATTGGTCCATTAAGCCATTGTCTACATGGATGCCTTGAATCCCATGCTGGGAGAAAGGCAGGGTATAAATTATAAATTCAATAAATAAATAACCAAACAAACTGACCCACCAATGGCTCTTTACACCTTCAGATACCTAGATGTTGAATATGGGATCTTTTGAATGTAAGCTATGCACTTTGCCACTAATTGAGATGTTATGCTGAAAGATAGTGACTTGCCCAAGGTTGCTTCATGAGCTTCATCTCTCATGAGGGATTTCAACCAGGGTCTCCACTGTTCTAGCCTAACCCTAACTGCATCAGCTTATCTAGAAAGCAGAAAGGGGGAAATAATCAAATTGGACCTCTTGGTGAATATTGGAAAAGAGACAAAAAACAAAACAAAACGCTTTCTTACCACTGCCAGTCCTTGGACATTTTCAATATGAAAAAGTTGGCAGTCTAATGTTAGTTAGTGTCCAGCATTCTGGATTATATACATTTCCTGTGAAAAGAGTTTCCTCCCCCAGGTGAAAAAAATACTCAAATCTGAGAGACTCATCATGGCAAATTTGATGGATCTACTCCAGTTTGGACTGGCCTGATCTGACCTGTAGCTAATGACCTTTGGTTGTCCTTCATCCCCCTGAAAAGATCTTTTTAAAGAAAAAGAATCTAGCAGCAAACATCCTCAACTCTGTTTGAGTAGTTCTAATTTACATAACTTAGGTAGGCGTAAAAGATGAGGAATGACCTTTTCAACATGACTTCCGATATTAAAATGATCTTACAATCTTATTATCATGAGAACATTTCGCAGAATATTAAGCTCAATAAATTACCTTTTCCCCAAGCTGATAACCCTCGCTCCCTCAGGGGCAGCAGCAGCAACGATGTTGGTTCATGGCCTTCTTATTTTAGCTGAATTGCTTAATTGGTATGTGTTCTACATCCCAGATTGAGTATTTGGAGCGCAAATGAAGGTTAGAACCTTTGTGCTAGTTATCGAGGGAAGGAAAATTGATTCATGCTCAGGAGTGTGGTTGGGAGACAGTTCACAATTCTCCCTTGGAAAGCAAGATCATTCCAGGGATAGAATTTTCTTCCTCTCCCCCACCCCCAGAAGGTTATTCTGTCTGCAACTTTTTTTTAATGGTCAGCCAGGTGGAACATGCATAGTTGCCTTATACTGAATGAGACTATTAGTGCCTCTACCCAGTACTTGAAAAGGCTCTCTGGAGTTTAAAGCAGCTGTCTTCTCTATACTTACCTGGGCTGGGCAGACCAGGGATTGAAGCTGAGACCTGCACATGCAAAACACCTTGTCTACCACTGGGCTTTGCCCTTTCCTAATTTTAGGGGGTTGTTCAAATGATGATGAAAATACTCCTCATAAAATTAGCAGATAATGTGATGTGTTCCTCTGCAATCCAAATGAGATTTGCAGTATTCAGAAGGAGGGGAGCTAAACACTCCACAAACTGAATAGTAAAAGGATTTGTGGTTTCCCCCAAGTTTCCTGGAAAATGTGCATAAGATGCATATTTTTGCATATGTGGATGTCTGAATGTGCATCACTGTGCATTTTCACTCTATTGCCCTTTATCAGAGTGTGTGGACACTCCATTCAAACAGATGAGGATGGATGCAAATAGGAGAAAAACAGTGGAAACAAAACAGTGTTGCTGTGAATGGGCGTACATGCACACCCCATTACAGTATCCCATCGCATCTAGACAAGCCCTAGGTGTTCCTTCAGTAAGACTAATCTGGCTTCTGTTTTGCTTTCCTCAGCAAAGAATTCACCTGCTGCCTTCTGATACATTTGGTGTTCCAATTGTTTTGAACTTCAACTTCCAGGAGTCCTAGGCAGCATGAAAATTGGTAGGGACATCTGGGTTTTGTAGTCTAAAACATCTGGAAAAGTTCCGCACCCTTTTTCTAATAGAATGATAGCCTGAGGGCTCATGAATGACAGCACTTTCTTAAAGACTTTTCCAGTCAGAAGTAGAAAAGCAGAGAGGTGGAAGGTGGTACTGGGAGACTGGATGGAGCATAATCTGCTCTCCTTTGCATTTTCCACAGGAGGCATGACCTCCACCCTGTTTTATGAATGAGTTATTTCTCTGTTTCAAGGATAACATAAAGTCTGTCTGAAGACAAATGGTTATGTGGAGAAGGATGGAAGTTTGTGGGAAGGGAATTTTCTTATATAAAGGAGCATAGGAGAAGAGTTTGAAAGGTGTAGCATTTAACCAGGAAGAGGAGAGAAAGTGATCTGCAGGCTGCTATAGAAATATCCATATCCAATGAGGGTGAAGTGGTTGCCTTAGAAGTAGGTGTAATCATTGTGGCCATGGTATAAAAGCTGTGCTACTTGTTGGGCTAAGATAAAAAACTCAAACCTGGAACAGTCTGTCAGAAGCACAGTCTTCAGTTCCAGACCTACTATTAACATATTTAGATCTGATTCCTATTTCATCTCCTCATATGTAGTTCTATCAAGTGATTTGCCCACTTCTTAATTCCCCCCATTATCAAATAGCCGAATTAAGTAATTCCTTAATTTTGATCAGAACTCTGGACTCCACTGCATTTCCCTGTCTACATCATTGTTTATCTCACTAGATCTCTAAGGCCAGCTGAGTCATACAACCATTTTATTTTTAATTGTACTAGTGTAAGCCATGTGGCCCCCAATGCTGTTTTTGTACCCCTTCACCTCCCCAAAATCCCTGGACAACACCTTGTCTGGAAAAAATGGTAAAATATCTCTCCTGCATGCTTCCAGGAACAGTGATTCACCTTTTAAATAGGCTTTACACTCCTCCCTCCATCTGTTTAATAGATTCTCATTTTTCAAAATGAGAAACCACAACTGGATTGGGTGGTATTATTTTTTGAGGAGGGCAGTCTGGCAAATTGGCCCCCAAACCCACTGCTGCTGTCCACCCTTGATATAAACTTTTCTGCCCCACTCCCAGGCCGTGGAATGACTGTGTTCAACAACACATCTCCAAGTTTTAAATCTTCTCCCGACCTTCCTTATAAGGGCATGCTTACTCCCACTCTGTAGATATGTTGAAATTATAGCATGACCCGTACCCAGCCTATCAGTGTTAACCATCGATGTCACTATTACAAAAATTAACTCAGGATAGTGGTATTAATTGGCCTTGAATCAATACAACTGAGACATTTTTGTTTCCTCCCAGCCTTGGCAGTAGCTAACAGCTCCACAAGTGGAAGTGGATTAGAATCCAAAGCTGACACCCAAAAAAGATTTCTCCAACAAAAGCTGGCGGCCAGGCCACTGGGGGCAGCCTTTTATTGCATATTTTCTTCATTTAGAAAAATATTCTTAGAAAGGAAAAGAGCTGAAGGCAAAATATGTGTCCACATGTGCCAAATGTTAGGAGGAAAGTAAGTGTTGATTTCAGATTACAAGCCAATCCTAGTTTAGCAGTGCCTTATTGTGTGCTGTAAAATGTGAACAGTGGGTAGAGATCAGCTTCCTTGCAAGAGAAAACAAAATAATGTCTACTAGACCAAGGCTAGCGTTAATTGGTAGCAATTATGTTTTGCAGGTTTACAGTGAACCATAGTAGACCAGAAAAGAATGACAAGAGCAGCAAAAAAGCAGGATTGAATTAAATCCCTCTAACACTCTAAAGTTTAACAGAAATGCCAAAGTCTTAAGTATAAAACTCTCATGTTGTCTTTATTAGTTCTTTTCCATTGTGTTTAAATGTCAGCATCCCTCACGTGGGTTGTTAATCTTCTAAACAAAAAAATCAAGACAACCTTTAAAAATGCCTGATGGAAAAGTATGTTACGTATGTATTACCTATGATGAAAATCTCTGAGCTGGTCTAGATTAGGAATTATTGAAATATTAGATCTTACTATTTCAGGATAAAGCAATTATATGCCAACATGTGCAAATGCTATTTTTTTATTAAGTACTGACAAGATCTGAATTGTGCATAAAGAGGGGCAAAAACAATACAAAGCTCCTAGAGCATCCAGTTTGTTTGGCTCCTCAGTTCTTTCCTATCATGAGGTTAATTCATACTTGAATATTCATCACATGGTGATAGCCACATCATATGAAGCCCTGACTAATCAGAAGGTACAAAGAGAACTTTGTGCTACCTCTGGGCCCTGGGGATTGTCCTTAAACTTCAGCAGCAATGCTGTTAAAGCCCTGGCTGATCTTTAGAATGGGAAGATGACCAAGGAGACTGATTATCAGACAGGAACGGAAAAAGCGTTCCTGTCCCGCAATCTCCACTCCCACCCCTGTCCCATCCCTGTCAAGCCAGTCACCCTCCCCACCGCAATTACCTCCTCTCCCGTTGTTCCGGCAGCCCAGGAGTGAATGGAGCTCTAACGGAGCTCTCTTCACTTTCTGGATCGAAATCCTGAAGATCCCTACAAGAAGACGCAAGCGTGGGAAATTCAAAAATAACAATAAAAATAAAGAACACACAAAAAATTACAGCCAGCACAAAAACACACTTTAAAAGGTAGAAGTAACCCGAAGAGGGTCATAAAAAGTGTGTCACTTACCTGGATGTCCCAATCTCACCCAGAAGTGTTCTGGCAGGGACCTCCCATTGACGCTGAGAACTCACCAGCATAACGAGGCACCTTTTCACTCGCAGGAACATTCATGAGAAACGGAACGGGGGGGTCTATTGACGGCTTATCCCGTCAAGAAAAAGCAGTGCCGGTGGAACGGCAGCGGAATGGGTGCATAATGAGGGGGGAACAATGTCATCTGAAAAGGGAGCCCTTTTGCGATCTCCTGCATTCGTGTAACGCCACTTTTAACACATCTGATAATCCCCCAAGGCAGTGGACACGATTGCTCCTGAATGTATCCCCTCACAAAGTAGAGTTAATCCAGCTCCTTGGTTGTCTAGGGAGTTGACTGCAATGAAACCAGTATGCTGATGATACTCTACGATACTCATATTAGAATCATAGAGTTGGAAGAAACCAAAAGTCTTTCAAGTCCAGCCCCCTGCCATGCAGGAATACACAATCAAAGCACTCCTGACAGGTAGCCATCCAGCCTCTGTTTAAACATCTCCAAAGAAGGAGACTCCACCACACTCCAAGGCAGTGTATTCCACTTCCAAACAGCTCTTACCATCAAGAAGTTCTTCCTAATATTTAGGTGGAATCTCTTTTCCTGTAGTTTGAGTCCATTGCTCCATGTCCTAGTCTCTGGAGCAGCAGAAAGCAAGTTTGCCCCATCCTCACTATGAGGACGCCTTATGAGGAGCAACCTTGGGAGCTGGGCATGTTTAGCTTGGAGAAGAGAAGGTTAAGAGGTAACATGATAGCCATGTTTAAATATTTGAAGGGATGTCATACTGAGGATGGAGCAAGCTTGTTTTCTGCTGCTCCAGAGACTAGGACATGGAGCAATGGACTCAAACTACAGGAAAAGAGATTCCACCTAAATATTAGGAAGAACTTCTTGATGGTAAGAGCTGTTTGGAAATGGAATACACTGCCTCAGAGTGTAGTGGAGTCTCCTTCTTTGGAGGTTTTTAAACAGAGGCTGGATGGCCATCTGTCAGGACTGTATATTCCTGCATGGCAGGGGGTTGGACTATATGGCCTTTTGGTCTCTTACAGCTCTATGATTCTATGAATCTAGGCTCCTGTTTGTCCAGCAATAATTGATATTTCACAGTATGTGTAGGCCAAGGATGTGGACAGTACCTTGGAGAGGTTAAAGCCACCAAAGGTATTCTAGAATCCTGCCCTCCTGGCTCATTAAATAGATGAGATGGGGTCTGGCTGAGTGGGTAGAGGAAGTAGTCAGTGCTTCATTCCAGGAAGGCAGGGTCCCAACAAGACTGGAGGAGACTGTTGTGAGATCTTTGCTGAAAAAAAAACCTACCCTAAATCCCAACATGTTGCATAACTATTGGCCAGCTACCAATATTCCATTTTTGAACAAGGTGCTGGAATGTGTGGGGGTCTCCCAGCTCCAGGGGTTCCTGGATGAGATGGATTGCTTATATCTATATTTAGACCTGGTTGTGAGACTATATCTATATTTCAGGCCTGGTTGTAGATGACCTTCAGCCAGGAACTGGACAGTAGGAGTACATCCCTTTTGGTTCTGCTGGACTCCTCAGTGTCTTTGTATACCATTAACAGTGGTATCTTTCTGGGGCATCTTGCTAGGATGGGACTTGGAAGCTGTTTACACTGGCTCTATTATTTTCTGGAGGCGAGATCCCAGAAGGTGAGGGAAGATTCCTGTTTTACCCATTGCCTGTAGCGTCCCTCAGGGCTTTGTGCTGTCCCCTATGCTATTTAACATGTACAGGCATACCTCAGTTAACCAAGTAGATGGTTAACTGGGCATTACTTGTTTAACAGCAAATTTGGTTGCAGAGACAGAAATAACATGGGGAGGGGGGTACCACAAGAAAGAAGAACAGTTTAACATGTTTCAGCAGACATTTTATTCAAAACTATCTATATGTACATATGAAATGAAACCACCAGGGACTTTATCAAACCATCGTTCTTTTGCCAGCATAACTTTGCCGTTTTTATGCCGGCAAAAGAACTCCCCATGCTACACTTACCTCCTATCCTAGCAAAAGGCTTCCCCGGCAATGACAGAGGAGTAAACGAAGCTCTGTTCACTTCATCATTTGAAATCCCACATATTCTGGTGAGAGTACATAGCATGAGAAATTCAAAAATAAACACAAAAATAACAAAGTAAAAGTTTTTAAAAGCACATAAGCACACTAGAAAAATCCCAAGTAAACCGGGAAGGGTCATAAAAAGTTTGTCACCTACCTGGATGTCATGATCTCACCCGGAAGTGTTCTGGCCAGACCGGCCATTAACACTGCATTCACGTGAGTTCAATGTCGTGCAGATTCAAACACCAGCAATGTGGGCACAAAAGCACCATGGGGGATCAATTGATAGCTTAAGCCATCAATAAAATAGGGTAGGTTTTTGATTGGACATAAATGCAAAAGGGTGATGTCATCTGGTATGTGCGTGTGGCGTTGTTATGATGCCTATTTGATATGTTTGATAATGTCCCGAGTCAGGTAAGCATTGCAGAGCTTTAAAGTTTGTTCCAAAAAGCATCCAGGGCCAACTTTTTCTTTTACCAGCCTCCACTTTTCTTATGATTTGCATTTTGGTGGCCAGACTTGTAGATCTGTGCTTTTTTTAACTTGGCAGGAGTTGTTGGTGAGGGAGGCTTCTCCGCTATCCCCCTTTCTCTGTTTTGCTGTTGGTGTGTGCTAAGTAAAGGATTCTGCAGGAAGCTGCTGTTTACTTAGAGTAGAATCGCATTTTTCCCCAGCTTGAGCTTCATTGCATTGCTTACTGCAGATACACTACTACAACCTGGCACCAAAAGTCTTGTGTTTCTCTAGTCTTCCTTGACCATCCTCCCAGTGCTGATGCTGCTAAAAAAACTTCCAGCTAAACAAAGGATCAGGAGCAAAAGAGGGGCATGGCTGATGTAAAAAGGAGCTTCTTTGTCAGAGGCATTGTTAAGTGAGGTATGCTAGCAGAGATTTTTTGGTCTCAGCTGTCCCCAATTTGCTGATGACACACCCAGCTCTATGTCTACTTTCAGTCTAACTGCAGGAGGTTGTTTCTGTGCTAATCCGTTGTCTGTCATCAGTAATGGACTGAAATTGAAGCTTAATCCAGACAAGCCAGAGGTGCTCTTGGTCAACTGAAAGGCAGTTCAGGGAACAGCAATTCAGCCTACAAGCTGGATGGGTTTGCCCTCTCCCAAAAGACAAAGCTCCTTTGGAAAGTGCTCACTCACTTCAATTAGCCCAAAGAGTTGCAGCTAGATTGCTACCTAGAGCTGGCTACAGGAAGTCCACAACATCTCACCTGGCTGCCAGTTTGTTTCCAGGCACAATTCAAAGTGCTGGTTATGACCTAAAAAGCCCTATATGGCTTGGGTCCAGGTTATCTGAAGGACTGTATCTTCCCATATGAGCCTTCCCAGCCTCTAAGATCTTCAGTGGAGACACCTCTGTTGATCCCACCATCTTCCCAGGCACATTCAGAGGAAATATGGAAGAGACCATTCTTGGTGGCTTTGGAACTCCCTCCGTAAATTGGCTAGGATGTCTCCCTCCTTGCTGCCTTTCTGTTGGCGAATGAAAACCTTTCCGTTCCTGTAGACTTTTAAGAATTGACTGCCAGTGCTGTTTTGCTCAATGTCAATTTTTATTTTTAATGTTTTAAATGGTTTTAGTCCTATGGGTATCTTAATTGCATTTTAATAGTAACTTTTTAATGTTTTTAACTATGACCTCGTAAATGCCTTTTACTACGTTTGTTTTAAGTTTTGTAAGTCTCCTTGAGTCCCAATATTGGTTGAAAATACATAAATGACTAGGTGTATATAGGTAATATAGTACCCAGTGTACTATATGCCATTAAAAAACTCCCCCCAAACCCCTGGTAGACCTCATGAAAACCCTGTAAGGTAGGCCAGTGGGGTTTTAAATTCCCCCTCCCCCTTCTCAGCATTCTGCAGTTTTCCTGGAATTGCTGAGGGTGACTGGCAATTTTGCCCGGCTGCTGCCTCGGCCCCAGTTGCTGCCAGTTGACTGTCTGGGTCCCATTGCAGCAGCAGCAGGGGCGACATATGACATGTACCCAGCATAACATACGCCATTATAGTAGATTTGGAAGGTTCTCATGGTTCAGCTACATGCTATTATTGTGGAGGGAAATACCACCAACATCTATACAACCAGCGAGTGACTGCCTAGCTGGCTGGCTCTCCCACCCTGGACTCCCAGGCCTCTGTGGTACGGCTGCTTCTCCTCTTGCACTCCCACAGTGAGGCATATAATGGAAGTGGAGAGGGGGCTCTGTTTAGGCTCCTGGAGTCCTTGCAGGAGTGTAGATGCAGGGGCCCTTGTGAGGCTGGGGGTATAGATGCAGATTGAGTGGCAAGAGAGGATTGTGAGGTGGAGAGGGAATTTGCATGTGGGTGGCGATTGGTTGGGTGTTTTCCTGAGCAGCCAATCAGCACACTGGGAAAGGCAACATACCCATGAGTTTTATATAGATAAATGAATAGAAATTAAAATAGTTGTACAGTTGTTCCTCTGTATCCATGGATTTGGTATTCACAGATTTAAGTATTCATGGCTTGAAAATATTCTTAAAAAATAATAATCCAAAAAGCAAACCTTGATTTTGCCATCTTATATAAGGGGCACCATTTTGCTATGCCACTGCATATAATGGGACTTGAGTATTCATGGATTTTGGTATCCACGGGGGGTCCTGGAACCAAACCCCAGCGAATATGAAGGGACAACTGTAATGATCTTAGTTTCACAGTCTACCCTGGTGTTAATGAGGAGTTTTGAACTATAATGATTCAGATTCTATCCAAGAATCTAGGAATCAGTGAGATATCATCAGATAATGTTGCACATTCCAAACAGTGTCAGTTTTTGTTATTGTACTGTTGTGATTCTATGCATTGCAATATCACTTAGATTTTTTTCCCAGTCTCTTTCAAATTGCTGCTAGAACAGCCATCACCACTGCAATCACAGTTGTTTTCTTTTACAACAGTAGCTGAATTTCAGTTTGTAGGTCTCGATATTTTGTCATCTTTTCCCTCTTTTTGCCTTCAGTGCTGCTGTCCCCCAGGTTTGCCACATCTATAATCCAAGCTTTCTTTTTCTCAGCCAGTTATCTCAGGGAAATTATGTTGTAATTATTTATTTGTTTGAATTGTCAAGTCTCATAATATTCTTACTTCACCATTTTTCAACAACTATTTCAGGCTTCAGTTCTTTGCAGGCTGTAAACCGTAGGCCAAGGGCGGCAGGACCTTAAATAAGGTAAGCTCCGCCCCGCCTCCTCCCAGCCATGGTGTGGCACGCCATGGCCAATCATATGCTCGTCATCATGTGTGTTCATTAAAAAAACCTCCCCCGACGCAACACTGCGTGGTGCTTGGGCGGGTGATTGTTTTCCATAGATTCCAATATATCATTGCAGCCACTTTATCATGGTGCTTTTTATATTCAGTCTGTGTGATTTTGCAGCACTAGCCAATAAGGTGGTAGACACAGGGAATATTTACTTTCAGTATTTGCCTTGATGCTATTTGTGAAACACCGGTTCTTGAGCCACAAATACAAGTCAGTCAGTCAGTTTCCTTTTCCAATATATCATTCTGTAACCATTTCCCAGATTTTCCCATTCTCAGCTTTTCCTTCCATGCTTTTGATGTACTGACCACGTAGTGGTTTGTTTTGCCAGGCTTCAAGGTAATTTTTCAGAATTTTCTTTCTGTACACACCTTTTGTTTCTACCATGTTCAGTAAATCCTCTATATATACATCTATTAACACTTTTTCTTTGTTTTCCTTGATGTATTAACTCAAGGATTTTTTTTTAAACAGCCTGTTTCATTTATAATAATCCCTTCCTCCCATACTATGTGGTAGATATAGTTGATCAGTATCACTTTGAGGATATAAAGTGTGGTTTCCTGTCATATTTTTATGTTTTGCTGTCTAGTGCATCTAGCTTTGCTTGAGTCCAATCAACAGTTCCAGTACTTATCAAATAAATGGTATAGCCCAGGAGTTTACGGCCTGAATTATGTTAATTATTGTTAAGTTTTCGTTTTAGCATTTGTATATGTGGCATAGGTAATCTCTTTCGCTCTCTTATGTTGGCTATATTGTGCTTGTAATATTCCCCAAAATTTTAAATTTCTATCATTGTTGGGGCTTTATTCCTTCTGAATAATAATAATAATAATAATAATAATAAATTTTTATTTGAGCAATTTCCCCCATTTATGGACAATGTAGCTCATTTATCAATTCCAAATTCCACTGAGATGTCATGACTAAATATTTCAACAGCAATGAATAAGGATGTAATTCCTGATGATGATGTTCCATATAGTTTTGAATCATCCATATTATGAATGGTTTATTTTTCGAGCTTGCTTTGATATTTCATATCTCTGATTTTGTTTTCTTCAGAATTACTGAAAGTGGTATCATTGTAATAAGAGAGATCAGGAATCATCCTGAGAAACTCCATGCCTAGTATTAACTCTGCGTATTATCCATTTATTGTTAACATTATTTGAGAGAAATTTTCTGATGCTTTTGCTGATTCCTAAAATGTCAAGGTATTTTTTGACCCATTCCATGTATATGGCAAAGACTCAAATATTGTTGTTTTTTATAGTAAATCCACTTTATGTGCAAATTGGTCTTTCATCTTTCACAGTTTTTCAATATCATTTTATGAATAAATAATTGATCTTTTGTTCCTTGGGAATTTGGGGGGATTATCTTTCTGTTCCTTTGGATAAAGATAATTTTGAATTAAATGGGACTGGGCTGGGTTAGCTATTATTCCTGTTAATAATTTAAACATTGTTGGCAATAGGTAATTGGGTGGTAATTTGCTGCAGTAGCTCCTTTTTCCATCTTTCATAATTAATATTGTTCCTCCTTTTGCCATCCAATCTTCAATAATATTTGTTTGCAGTAAGGCGTTAAACTGCTGTGCTAGTCTTGGAGGAAGGTTGGTTAGATTTTTCAGCCAGAAACCATGAACTTCTTCTCTTTCAGGGCTGCCCAATACTTGAATTTCTTCGCTTCCTTGGCAGTTGTTCTTGTTGTAATTACAGTATCTTCCATCTCTCTTGATTTTAATTCTATTTCCATGTTTTAAATCCAGGTTGCATTTTTGCTATATGTTTTTGCTCTATCCCACAATTCCTTCCACCATCATCCTTATAGGAGACATCATCCTTATTGCAGAGAGTAATGCTATTGTTGCTTTCTTCTGGAAGGGTTTTATAAAACTGTTATTGGATACACTGACATTGGGTATTCTGCTTAAACTGAGTTACACAGAAATTGTACCAAGATGTCTTTTTGCTATTCCAGTTATATGTTGTTTTAGCACCTCCAGCACTTCTGAAATTGTTTTTGTTTCCAAATGATCTTTTCGTTAATCTTCATTTTAATGTCTTCATTTTTCAAATGTCTATCCTTTAAAGTTTTCAAAGTATTGGAATCTTTTTGAATTTTATCAAATTTTAATTCAAGTCAAGTTTTCCGTTTTCGTTTTACATCTTCTATTATTTTCTTTCATTTATCAAATTCACATCCAGGTTCTCTTCTAATTGCTGCTGCTATGCTGTATGATCCGTACAGTGGGCCCTTGGTATCCACTGGGGGTTTGGACTCCCCGTGGATACCAAAATCCGTGGATGCTCAAGTCCCATTATATACCATGGTGTAGCAAAAAGGTGTCCCTAATATAGAATGGGAAAATCAAGGTTTGCTTTTTGGATTTTTTGCGGGGGAAGGGAATATTTTCAACTATGGATGATTGAATCCAGGGTTGCAGAATCCGTGGATATGGAGGGCTGACTGTAATTGATTAGTATCCTGAAAGGTAATTGTTGGAATTACTAGAATTGCCAAGTCAATATCTTCAATAATTTGCTTCATAGAATCATAAAATCATAGAATTGTAGAGTTGGAAGAGACCACAAGGGCCATCCAATCCAACCCCCTGCCACGCAGGAAATCACGATCAAAGCATCCCTGACAGATGGCCATCCAGCCTCTGTTTAAAGACCTCCAAGGAAGCAGACCCCACCACGCTCCAAGGGAGTGTGTTCCACTGCCGAACAACTCTTACTGTCAGAAAGTTCCTCCTGATGTTGAGGTGGAATCTCTGTTCCTGGAGCTTGCATCCATTGTTCCGTGTTCTAGTCTCTGGAGCAGCAGAAAACAAGCTTGTTCCATCCTCAATGTGACACCCCTTCAAATACTTAAACAGGGCTTTCTTCAGTTCTTTCTTTGGTGCAAGTTTTAAGTTTGGGGGCCTTTTTTGTTTTGAATGTTATTAATTTCCTCATTTTCTTCCTATAATTCAGTTTGTTGGTCAGTAAGAATCAATATATTTTCCCTCTCTAAATTTTCCATCATTATCTCTTCATTGTGTAACTTTCCAGTTTTCAGTTAGTGATCCATATATAGTGCTTTCTTCTCTTCTTGAGGAAGGTTGATTCTTCATTCTTACCACTTTTTCCCTCTGCTCTGTTTAGCTTTCTTGCAATGCTTTGAAAATGGTTTATTTTTGATAATATGTCATATTTGGTCACATAATTGCTGCTCTGTTACATTAGTGTGTGGGAACATTTCTTTAGGTGACCTCAGACTGATGGATTTGCTTGATAATAGCATTTTATTATTAATCTTTTTTTCTGCTGCTGTCCATTTATTCCATTGCAGTTGGGCTTCCAGTACTTTGACAATATCTTGCCCTTATTGCCTAGCAAAAGATATTGAATCCTTTTGTGTTGTATGTGGGGAAATAATCATTGTAATGTAAAAGCAATCTTGTGTACCCCATTCACAATCTTAGATAAGTCTAGGGTTTTTT
This sequence comes from Gambelia wislizenii, assembly GCA_030847615.1. Taxonomy (NCBI): domain Eukaryota; kingdom Metazoa; phylum Chordata; class Lepidosauria; order Squamata; family Crotaphytidae; genus Gambelia; species Gambelia wislizenii. The sequence continues at coordinate 9,742,127 of JAUMIR010000013.1, read as the reverse complement.
CCCTGCATGCATTTTGTTCTCCCAAAATTCCCTTCTCTTACTTCACTGGGCACTTCTAGCCAACTAGAAGTGCTGGATGATTCACACATGACCTAATTTGAATTTTATTGTTTTTGTGTAACTTGTCTTCTTCTGAATCTGACTCTCCATGAGAATGGAGGCATCTTAAGCTTTCCTGTAACCATGCCATGATGCATCGGAACCCAGCCCACGGCTGGTGAGTCTTTCCTACCCATTCTTAGTCAGTTTAGGGACCTTTTCTTAAGTTTGTTTTAGTATGTAGATTGAGACTGATATACCTTCAGTAAACTTTGTTTTGCATTTTAAACTGACTCCTTTGTTTTGTAATGAGTCTAATTTAACTGGGGGATCCCAGATCTCTGAATACACTTTCAAATGATAATAGAGCTTAAGTCTTCTTCTTAATCGCACTCTGCATAAAGCGTGAAGCCAAATGTGACTGAATGATTTTACCTTTTTTAAAAAGGAGATAATTCTTGTTGTTTTTAAAGGACTAGATCCTGCAATTTTATTTTTAGACTCATTACCTTCCTACATTTTGCCCACAACATCTAAGTTGGTCCCTGTTGCCCCGGGTGACTTCTGATCCAATATTGGCTTAGGGTGTTGTTGTTGTTGTTGTTGTTGTTTGTGTTTGTTCTTTTGCTTGTTTGTTTCTGCACCATGTTCAATAGGTTTTTGGCACATTTAGTCTGGCCTCTCAGCAAAACCCTGTCTGACTTGAGAGATCCTACCAGCAGCAATGCTAGTCACCATAGTCAATATAAGGTAGCCTCTTGCCTCATGAAGGCATGCAATCCCAGCACCACAAAAAGTGCCAGTGGGTGGGGAAATGGTGATATTCTCACTGAGGTGGTAAGCCTGTATCAGAGCTTGGGAAGAAGTGACATTTTTAACTACTTGCTTTATTGCTTGAGATTGCTTGAAAGAAACCCCAGCTGGAATAGCAGCTGGTTTCTGACTCAGAATGGTCAATCCAGCCTTTCAGTCCAATAGCATTAGTGGAAACCCAAATCCCCACCACCATGACCAGACTTGAACCATAGCCCAAGTCCAGCTTCCTTGACTGAGTCTATCCCCCTAGAATGTGGCCTTCCTCTTTTCCTACTGCCTTCTACCTTATCAAGCTTCTCCATCTTCTTCCAACTATGTAGTCTGTTTGATTTCTATATTAGCCATAAGGTCATGTCCATGTATGCAGTCACTAACGAACGATTGGCCTCGCAAAATTAAGTCAGTCACTCTCACGTGTCATTTCTTGATCCTAGGCCAGATTTTCCTACAGTCTTTGATTCTGCTCTGTTTCCTACTTTTGCATTCCAGTCACCTGTTTTGTTGTGTGTGATCAATTTCCTCCTGAACAGAATCTTTCTATTTCTTCTTCTTCTGTCTCTATAGCTGGAGCATAACCTTGGATTATGGTTATAGTGATGGGTTTTCCCTGAAGTCTGATTGATATGGTTTGGTCAGACTTTGCATTACTCGTATATCTATTGACTGCTTTTGCTCCATCTCCCCTCACTATTAATGCCATCCCAGTTTTCTTAGATTTTCATTTCCTGAGTAAACACTGTATAATAATCTGACTCAAAATGTCCCATTCCTGTCCACTTTATCCCACTCACTCCAAGTACTGCAGTGTTTATACTTTCCATTTCTTGTTTTACTATGTCTAGCTGATTCATACTTCTCACATTCCGTGTTCCTGTAATATGTGTTGTGCAGCTTCAGACTTCCCTTTCACCTCTGAGTATATCAACATCTGAAAATCCTTTCAGCTTGAGTCCAGTTGCATCATTATTCTCAGTGCTATTCGTAGTTGTCCTCTGCTGTTCCCCAGCAGCTCATTGAGTGCCTTCCAACCTGGAAGTTCATCTTCTGCCACTATCTCTTGTTTCATTTTGGATTTTCTCGTCATAGGGTTTTCATGATAAAAGATATTCAAAAGGGGTTTACCAGTGTTTCCTTCTGTGCAGTACTAGTAAGTAGTAGCTATGGTGCCACTGCCATTGTCTCTGAAAGACCTTCTGCCAGTGTCACCCCCCCTCCCAGTACTGCTGCTGCCCAGTAGCTATTTGGCACATTTGGTCTGGCTCCTCAGCAAAAGCCTGTCTGAATGGGAGACCCTACCAACAGCACTGCTGCCATCAGCATTCTTGCCTCATGTGAGCACACAATCCCACCACTGTGAAAAGATAGTGCCAGAGTGAGTACACTATACAGTTGTCCCTCCATATTCACGAATTTAAGTATTCACGGTTTGTAAATATTCTTAAAAAAATAATAATCCAAAAAGCAAACCTTGATTTTGCCATCTTATATAAGGGACACCATTTTGCTATGCCATTGCATATAATGGGACTTGAGTATTCACGGATTTTGGTATCCACGGGGGGTCCTGGAATTTCCTATAAAGTCATAACTTTATAGGAAAATGTGGGAAAGGGGGGGTGGACTGCAATTCCCAAAATAGCTGGTATGTCTGGTGGCATACTAGCCTACCTAGTGGCAGTTCTAGGTGTGGTTAATGGAAATTATAGTCTAAAAGTAATTTTTCCAAGCTCTAGTTTATTGCCTCAGTGAGAACTAAGACAGATAGTTTTCAATAGTCTTTTTCATATTTCAACTAGAACTGAAGTACATTTTCAAAGAAGCATTGATTTATGTGCATTGTGAAAAGGCCCATGAAAAGTCATCTCACAAGCAGCATAAATCCCATAAACAAAAGACTAAAGCTGCTGTTTTATGCTTACTTATCAGGGAGTAAGTCCTGTTGAAAACAGTAGGACTTACTTTTGGGTAAACATACATACGACCACGCTGTGAAACTGACATTATCCATGTTATCAAAAGAGGAGAATTTTTAAAAGCACCGCCATCGTTTTCTTGTCACTGACTATTCTCTTGAGTGTTATTTATTGTTGTAGAATCATAGAATCATAGAATTGTAGAGTTGGAAGAGACCACAAGGGCCATCCAGTCCAGCCTCCTGCCATTGCAGGAAATCACGATCAAAGCATCCCCGACAGATGGCCATCCAGCCTCTGTTTAAAGACCTCCAAGGAAGGAGACCCCACCACACTCCGAGGGAGTGCGTTCCACTGCCAAACAGCTCTTACTGTCCTCCTAATGTTGAGGTGGAATCTCTGTTCCTGGAGCTTCTATCCAGTGTTCCGTGTTCTAGTCTCTGGAGCAGCAGAAAACAAGCTTGCTCCATCTTCAATGTGACACCCCTTCAAATACTTAAACAGGGCTATCATAATCGCCCCTTAACCATCTTTTTTCCAGGCTAAACATACCCAGCTCCCTAAGTCTTTCCTCATAAGGCATGGCTTCCAGACCTTTCACCATTTTAGTCAATCTCCTCTGAACACGCTCCAATTTGTCAATATCCTTTTTGAATTATGGTGCCCAGAACTGGACACAGTATTCCAGGTAAGGCCTGACCAAGGCAGAATAGAGTGGCACTGTTACTTCCCTTGATCTAGACACTATACTTCTATTGACGCAGCCCAAAATCGCATTGGCCTTTTTAGCTGCCGCATCACACTGTTGACTCATGTTCAACTTGTGATCTACTAGGTCTCCTAGATCCCTTTCGCACGTAGTCTTGTTCATCCATGTCTCCCCCAACCTGTATCTATGCATTTCATTTTTTCGCCGTAAATGTAGTACCTTACATTTCTCCGTATTGAATTTCATTTTGTTAGCTTTGGCCCAGCTTTCTAGTCTATTTAGGTCATTTTGAATTTTGATCCTGTCCTCTAGGGTATTAGCTACTCCTCCTGATTTGGTGTCATCTGAAAATATGATAAGTATGCCCCTAATTCCCTAATCCAAGTCATTTATAAAGATGTTGAATAGCACTGGGCCCAGGACAGAACCCTGTGGCACCCCACTGGTCACATCTTTCCAAGACGAAGAGGAGCCACTGCTGAGCACCCTTTGGGTTCGGCCGGTCAACCAATTACAAATCCATTGAACAGTTAACTTGTCTAGCCCACATTTTACAAGCTTAGAATAGAATAGAATCTTTATTACAGTCATACACCAGCACAGGTAAAAAGGGATACAGAATAAAGGTAAAAACACAGGATAAAAACAGGCTAAGCAGTATTTAAAATGTTACTTCAGATTCCATAATCTCCAGTATAACAACTAAGTTGATACTATTCTACTGTGGAGGTCATTGTGTGTCGAATTTTAATTGCAGTTGCACAGCATCTGGCAACGTTATAAGTTGTTCCTGGGTTGGTGTCTGAAAGCAACAAGTTTATGTAGAATTGTCCAGTGTGCCCTGGGTATTTATGCAACAGGGGTGAAATAAGGCTGAGACGTATTTCCCTGTAGTATGAGCACTGGAGTAATACATGCTCTGTTGTTTCTATTTGGCCTGAGTTGCAGGGGCACAGTCTGTCTGAGAAGGGGATCTTCTTGTATCGGCCTTCAAGGACAGCTGAAGGGAGGGCACAACACCTTGCTAGAGTAAAGGCCCTTCGATGTTTAGGTATTTCAAGTGTTGCTAAGTATGCCAAAGGAAAGGCCAGATATCTGTTGGAGTCACTAGCAATGAAGGTTGGAGTACTGGCTAGATCCAGTTGTCCCTCTATATCTACTACCCATTGTTTGATAGTAACCTTCGCCCTATCATATCCCAGGCTAAGCAGAAGATCTGGAGAAAGGCCCAGCATTGAAATTTCAGTCATCACTGTCTGTTTCCAGCTGGATTGGAAATCATCACTTAAGATTAGTGGAGCAAGGCCAGTGGGAAAGAGGGATAGTCTGAGCCAGTAGCTGAGTATGGTCACCCACACTCTGGCCTCCACTTTCATAAATCCTGACACCAGTCTCAGAGCTGCATTAGAGACACATTTTGGAGTTTGAAAAGCTGATCTTAAAATTTTGGATTGGACAAGTTCTAATGGAGCAGGGTTGGGGAAGGGTCCCAATTGGGATCCATAAAGCAGTTGTGCTACTGGTTTGGCTTCAAAGAGTTTGAGCGCTGCAGGTAAATAGGGGTAAATCTCTTGTCTTAAGATATTTGAGAATGGCTGTTGTACTCCTCTGCGCATTGCAGGCAGCATACTCCCCATGCGCTTTCCTACTACCAGCGGCTTGAAAAATTACCCCCAGGTATTTGAAGCAAGAGACCTGCTCAGTCTTGTGGCCATCTATATTCCAGTTGTAGTTTTTAGGCCTTTTAGCAAATGCCATGATTTTAGTTTTTTAATAGTTGAGTTCTAGCTGTTCCACTCTGCAATATTGTGTTTGTGCTCTTAGGGCTCTTTTTAGGCCAATGGAAATTCTTGAAAGTACTGCTGCATCATCCGCATAAAGCAGCATTGAGATATGCCTTCCCTCTACTTTTGGGGGATGGAAGTTAGTGTTGTTGAGGTGATCCAACAAATCATTGATGTAGAAGTTAAACAGGAGTGGAGCTAGAATGCAGCTTTGCTTGACACCCTTCTCAGTGACAATGTCATTGGTGAGATCCCCTGGGGGGTTACATCTTACTTTTAATGAGGTCCCTTCATGCAGCATACGAATTAGATGGAGTAAACGTCAGTCGATTGAGGAAGCCTCCAATTTTTTCCACAGTTTAGTTTGGGATATAGAGTCGAAAGCTGCTTTAAAGTCTATAAAGGCAGCTTAGAGAGAAACTGTGCTGCAGGTGGAGTATTTTTCAATAAGATGGTGGTGTACAAGGCACTGATGTATGGTGGATCGGCCTTCCCTGAAGCCAGCTTGTTCTTCTGCAAGTATGTTTTCTTGTTCCAACCAGGTCTGAAATTTCCACTGTAAGTGTCTTGCATAGAGTTTGCTGATTGTACTGAGGAGACTAATTGGTCTGTAGTTGACAAGATCATCCTTGCTTCCTTTTTTATATATGGGGACAATGATTGCAAGGCCCCAATCCTTGGGTGCTCAACCATATTTGTTGATACAGGTGAAAAGTGAGGCCAGGATATGGGGCCCAGAATTCAAGGTTGTTTTTAATGGCTTCTGCAGGTATTAAGTCTTCTCCTGGAGCCTTCCCCATTCTCAGCTGGGCTACAAGGTTCTTGATCTCTGTCGCTGTCACTGGTGGCCACCCTTGGATATTTTCTATATTTTGGCTAGTGCATCCACTTTCCAATGTAGTTGTCCTTATAAAGTGCTTGAAAGTGATCCTCCCTTATCCCTGGAGGGATGTGACAATCCACTGTGGCTGGCCCATTTTTCTGGGAACTTGATGTAATATGCCAGAATAGTTCTCAAAGATTATTGCCAATGGCTCTGAGATTACATTTGCCAGCTCTTTTAATACCCTTGGATGTAATTCATCTGGTCCTGAAGATTTAAATTCATTTAGATTAAGAAGGTATTCCTGTACTACCTCTTTACTTATTCTGTGCTGGATTTCCCTATTGTGTCCTCTCCATTATCCTCAGGTTGGTCCCCCTTTTCCTTTTCTGAAAACACTGAGGCAAAGAAGGTGTTGAGTAATTCTGCCTTTTCTCTTACCCCTGTTAGCATTTTGCCATCTTCTCCACGTAGTGGCCCTACCATTTCCTTCTTCCCCCTTTTGCTGCGGACATACCCCAAAAAATCATTTTTATTTTTCTTAACCTCTCTAGTCAGCCTGAGCTCATTCTGCGCTTTAGCTTTTCTGACTTTACTCCTACACGTGTTCGCTATGTTTGAATTCTTCTTTGGTGATTTCCCCCTTTTTCCATTTCCTATACATGTTCCATTTAAAACTTAGCTCTGTTGAAAGTTCTTTAGTCATCCATCCTGGTTTCTTGAGACACCTCCCATTTTTCTTCCTCAATGGTACTGTTTGAAATTGTGCCTTCAATATCTCCCTTTTGAGAAAGTCCCATCTGTCTTGAATTCCCTTTTCTTTTAGTATTCCTGACCCCTTGGAATCACCCCCAGTATTTCCCTGAGTTTATTGAAATCAGCTTTCCTAAAGTCTAGAATGCGTGTCTGACTATGCCTGGCTTCTCCTTTCCATTGTATACCAAACTCCAGTGTTGTCTTTTAACATTGCCACTTTAGGCTATAAAAATTAAAATTGACATTTGTTAGAAAACACTTGTTTCCTCAAAAAGATTTACAAAAGAAAAAAAGCTTTGAAAATGCTTTCACTGTCCCCCTCAAAAAAAAAAAAAAAGCCTGTACTAGTTTTAGCATTTCTGTATATTCCAGAATCTAGATGTGCAGCTTTGAGTGTTGTCTTTTTAATCTTCCCCAAAGTTAAAATACAGAAAACGAGCACAAGACCAATGGGTATATTTGGTGAATTTTTGTGCATGTGCGCACACACAGATACTCACAGACCATGTTGGGGCGGGGAGAACACCTTACATTGAAATTCATGGAGTCACCATAAGTTGACAGGCAACTTGAAGGCACATACACAGGCACACACACATATAATTTTGCTAGAAGAAAACATTGTTTGGCCTTTACTTCTAAATGAAATATAATATCCATGTAGTCAAAATTCTCCTATAGCTCCATCTAAAATCAATGGCCTTATCATAATGCAGTTGAGCATGTAATTTGCCCTTTGGATAAGAAAACTGCCATAAAAGACAACTAAATGTGGTAAGAAAAGGTCAGTGACTGACAAGTTGTCTAGGAATTATCTCTTCATTCAACAGCAAAATAGGCACCTGTCCTTCAGTTCTCTTTTTGTAGCTGACCTTTAACTAAGGATCCCTGATTATACCAGAGTTTGGAAGTAATGCATTATAAAGTAACACATTACCTGCAACTACAGTTGTCCCTCCAAATCCACGGATTTGGTATCCATGGATTTAAGTATTCACAGCTTGGAAATATTATTTAAAAAATAATAATCCCAAAAGCAAACCTTGATTTTGCCATCTTATTATATAAGGGACACCATTTTGCCATGCCATTGCAAATAATGGGACTTGAGTATTCATGGATTTTGGTATCCACGGGGGGTCCTGGAACCAAACCCCAGCAAATATGAAGGGTCAACTGTAGTTCCTTCTTGTGGTTATAACAGTCAAATTCTTTCCCTCGACAACAACAAAACAAGAGGCGCAAACATTCCTTTCCCCCTACAAGAAGAATGTCCCCTCAGTATTACTTGTGGGGGTTTGACCCTTCCAAAAAACCTGACCTCTGGATTGTATACTCTTTCTCCCACCCATGCCATCCAAACTACATAGGATATGTACAGCTTCCCTGAAAGCCTAACAACATTCCACTTCGTCCTGAAAGTGCTAATGTAAGTTCCAGAGCTCTCTGTACAGTTATAATGCTACAGTGCCCTATAATGGTAGCATTAGCAGTAGAAGCCCTAGATTTATCCCTTTTTGGTCGGTCAGCAGATTGTAGATCTGGAGATTATCACATGAGGATAGTATCTCAGGGCCATCGCATTATGAAAGGAACCAGGAACATAACGTCTTGAAAACATCTCTGATCATACCTCTCTTGTTTTGTGTGACGGTGCTGCTTTGAGACCCATCCACCCCCGGTTTCATAAGTCTCTTTGCTGCAGTTCTAGCATTACAGCATTCAGCGCCATGAGATGGTCTGGACCCTTGCTCTCTCCCCCTCCCACTCGCTGTTCCAAAGCAGGCTAACTCCATGCCCGTTGGGTTTTTTTCTCAATTTTTATCTTTGCTGTGTTTCTGTAATTACAGCAAAATGATAAAATAAAAATAATTTTAATTGTTTTTGCAGTAATTATGCAAACACAGAAAATATTTTTTAAATTCGACAGGCACAGAATTAGCCTGCTTTGGAACAGCGAGTGGGAGGGGGGAGGGCAGGAGAGGAGGAGACTCAGGCCCCCCTCATGGCACTGACTGCTATAATTCCGGAATTGAAACGAAGGGGCCAATCACACCAGGGTCAGTAGCAGAACAATAGCAACAGTTAAAGCCATTGACAGGCTTTTCCTGTCAATTCAAAGTGATGCCACAGTAATGGTTCGAATACACACCACCTAGAGGACAGTCACAACCTCGTGTGATAAGGTTCAGCCATCAAAAAAAGGAAATCTAGCTTGTCCCGATCTCACCACGTACATTGTTCATTTTTATTCTTTATTTTTATTTATTTTTATTTTTAAAGTATGTTTTAATTCCTAAATTATTTAATTGTATTTTAAGGAGGGGTGGGATTGAGGGTTTGGATGTATATTTTAATTGTTGTAAGCCGCTCCAATTGCGTTTCGTAGAGGGGCAGGATATAAATAAATTTTATTATTATTTTATTATTACCATAGATACTACCATCCTGCTTTAATTCCACTTTTCTAGCCTTGTGTGATAATCTCCTTTGTTGTTTATATTTTTCATGCATTTGCATGAAGTGGCAAGTGGCAGTTGCCATCTTAAGAAGCATTCCCAAATAAACAAATTAATATGGGTTCAAAAAGGATAAGCCAATTGAAGATATTTTTTAAAAAAGATTAGAAATCATTTATGGATTTTAGAGCAATAAGAAATCTAACAGTGTAATATTCTGTTGTTATGGTTATTATTAATTTCAGTAGGCTTATTTAGTTGGATCAATAATGGCAGAATAATATTTTTTTCTCTTTTTCTTTCCATTACAGTCACGATTGGGAGAGGGGGATCAGAGACCTTCTGTGTATTAGTTATATGTCTTTCATTTTCTCCTTTTCTTCTTTTCCCCTTTTTCTCTCTTTTTCTTCTTTCTGTTTCTTTGTTTTTGAATGTATATTACTTTGATTGTAAATTAGATTGTTAGGGTTAAAATTAATTTTAAAAAGGAGCATTCCTTGTTATGTGCAGAATGGGAGGAATGCATCTTTTTCCTATGACACATACATATATCATGTAAAAAGTACATTTGTTACTTTATGTACACATTTATGAACATTTAATTGATTAGTAACTCAGTCAGAGAGCCATTGTGGTGAAGTGGTTTGAATATTGGACTAGGACTCTGGAGGGCTCGGATCGGAATCCATGATCAGCCATGGAATTCTCTTAGCGACTTACTGCATGCTGTGGTCCTGTCTATACGAGGGGAAAATAATAGGTACAGATCTGAACAGGCAGGCATTCGCAAGAATGAATCATAGAATCATAGAATCATAGAATCATAGAATTGCAGAGTTGGAAGAGACCACGAGGGCCATCCAGTCCAACCCCCCTGCCACGCAGGAAATCACAATCAAAGCATCCCCGACAGATGGCCATCCAGCCTCTGTTTAAAGACCTCCAAGGAAGGAGACCCCACCACGCTCCGAGGGAGTGTGTTCCACTGCCGAACAGCTCTTACTGTCAAAAAGTTCCTCCTCATGTTGAGGTGGAATCTCTGTTCCTGGAGCTTGCACCCATTGCTCCTTGTTCCAGTCTCTGGAGCAGCAGAAAACAAGCCTGCTCCATCCTCAGCGTGACATCCCTTCAAATACTTAAACAGGGCTATCATATCGCCTCTAAACCGTCTTTTTTCCAGGCTAAACATACCCAGCTCCCTAAGTCTCTCCTCATAAGGCATTGTTTCCAGACCTTTCACCATTTTAGTTGCCCTTCTCTGGACACGCTCCAATTTGTCATATAATGACATATAATGCAAATAGCCTGCATGGCTAAAGTCCCCCCTAAAGTCCGAATGACTCCTCTAGCACAGCTGGCAGCTGTGAGTGGTTTACTCATGATTTTTAAATCTCCTGCCCCCTAAATTTTTTTAAAACAAGCTTCCTGTGGTGCGTACAGGTGTTTGTTCATATTTAAAACAAAATAAAACAGAAAAAAGGAGTAAAAATCGCTGTTTCACCCTTACTGGACCCTTGCTCAGCTGAAAATCTAACATGGCGGCTGCAGATGATTTCCCTCTGTGATGGCCCCACCTGCGGTGCTCCTTCGGCCAATCATATTACGCTGCCTGTTTGTATCTGTGTGACCGTGGGCATACAAACAGTTGCACATTCGAACGGCATACAGATCTTTTACTAAAATCCGTACGAAGCCCTGGACTTCGTACGGATTCGCAAATGGATTATATGGTAAATTTTGCTGCCCCCCTTCCGAATGACATGAATGGTTACAAATGGCCGTGTGAACAGATTGCCATTGGTTTGCACGCCGTTCGTAATTTGGGGGGGGGTTGCCGTTTAGACAGGCCCTGAAATAAAGTGGCAGTGTAGTCGGAAGGTTCTGTCTTCCATGCTGTCCCGCTGCATTAAAACAGTTAGCAAAAAGATGTGGTTTTACCTCGGTCACCCATGGGACCAGAACAGCAGAACACCAGAAGAACAACAACATTGTGTGATAAGGCAACACGGAAGGCGGAACCTTCCTGCTCCCCTGCCACTTTACACTTCAGCATGCGGTAAGCCTCTTAGCCTTAAAGGAAGGCAATAGCAAACCTCCTCTGTATAAATCTTGCCAAGAAAACCATGAGAGGATCACCATATGTTGGAGTGGACTTGAAGGCACCTAACAAGAACAACAGCAAAGCTCAATCAAGTATTATTTATGTGTTCAATTGACCTCAATTGCTTTAGCCTGGTAAAAGCTCTAAGATTATATTATCCCAACATTTGCTAGGAAGGACATTTCTATTCTGTTACAACAGACTGGAGAACTGAATCTGAAAAACAGTGAATTGCTCAATAGTGATCAATTCATGGCCGGCAGTTTACCCAAATCCACCTCAAATGATCCAGACAGTAGGCCAGTCTAGCTCTAAAACAAAAAACGCCCTTTACATTGGAGTGTTAATTTTCCTTAAGAGCATTCTCCAGCATTCCTATCTCTACTCCTCATCAGTGTTTACACTGAGAAGCTTAAAGTTACTTAAGAGAAAACGTAAGCAGTTAACACATTCAGGAAATAAACTTCAAGGTTTATCAACAGAAGAACATTCCTTCCTCCCTGAAAGTTCAAGATGCCAAATCCCAAAAGCCATTCAGAAGCTTCAAAAGGCAGATGTACTATAGCACCATAGCACTATTTCCATTTAATTAATAGATATCAATTCATATAGAGGAAGTGGCCTGGAGAGCACAAGAAAAGAGAACTGGGATTTTACACAACTAGGCTCAGTAATATTTGTTCCGTTAAGCTGCTATTAGAACTTTTAGCCTGCTCCCTGTGGCTTATTTTATCCCTTCTGTTAAAAAAAAAAAAAGAAAGAAAGAAAGAAAGAAAGAAAGAAAGAAAGAAAGAAAGAAAGAAAAAGGGGGGAAAGGAAAAGGTTCATCAGGCATACCGTTACAACAGAATTGACCTTCACTTCATATCTTTCAGATTACTAGGGCCTGAACAGTGTAAGAATACAGTATAAGTTTGTGATCAAGGCTGTTTGCCTGCTCATGTTTGCACAAAGGTAGCAAGTTCTATTAAGAAGCATATGCATCTCAAATCTTTAAGACTCGGATTTTTCTTCCCCAGAAAACAAGCTATAAACAAATGAACAAACATTTGAGCCACATGTCTGGCTTTTTACATTATCATTTTCTTTACTTTGATGTACCTTTCTTATATAATAAGGAAGCTTTGGAACTCTGTACATGAATGTGTTACCAGGGGCTCTTAAACTTTTCTTTACCAGGAACCCCCTTTAAATATCTTTTGTTGCCACAGACCCCCAAGACTTAAGATTTAAAACCCTAATAATAATTATAACTAATAGTAATGCAATTACACCATCCATTAAACCTTCCCTCAGAGGCACTGGAGGGGGAGGGGAGACTTTTCTCTTGCTTCTTCCTGCAAGTTTGTGGCTGGAGTGGATTGAATGGCAACATGCAAGCCAAGCCAGCCTTTGCCTTGTCTCCAGTCACGTGGTTTCTTCACTGTGGGGAGGAGTTGGGTGGAGCAGCCTTCAAGCCTTTGTGGACCCCCTGTGAGGACATTGTGGATCCCTGGGGGTCCACAGACCACAGGTTAAGAACCACTGTGTTAGACTAACATTTGGTGAATCCTAACCAGTCAGATTAATTTTATGGATATCTGAATCTTTCCCCCACTTCAGGGTCCTGCAACAGTGAATGGTCACAGAGAGATTTAAGTGACCATCAGCATTCTGTGGGCTTTCCCTAGGGGTATGTTCATTTGAGATTCACACTTGAACAATGAAATACTTGATGACAAAATGCAGAGATTCCAAGAGAGGTTCAGAAAAGAACTCCACACAGTTTGTTAAAGCCCATTCAGTTGAGAAGTAGGTTTTACAAGCTCCTGAGTTCTTCTTTACTTCAGACTGAAAATCTATTCTTCTCCATCCTGAATTTATTTTGCCCCTGCAACACATTTTCCCCAATGCACTGTACAGTCGGATTTGGTTCCCAGACTTACCAGGGGTACCGGAAACCATGGATAACAGTGAATGTTTTTGAAAATAATGGGACCTGCAGCTTAAAATACCACAGAGTTGCCTTGGAGGACCTAGAAAATGTCTAGAGAGGATACCTCTCTAGGCATTTTCTAGGAAGACTCTATGGTATGTGTTCTGTTTTGTGTCCCTTGGATAACTGAAACCCCGGCTATTGATTCCATGGATATGGGGGTCCAACTGTAAGGGGTAAAATCTTGTCAAAGTTGATATGTGCAAATGTTTATAAATGCTTACATTTAAAACAACAGTATTTTAAAATCTCTTTCCTGATTAACTATACCATTAATCTATACTATACCATTAATCTATACTATACCATTAATCTATACTATACTATAACCAGTTAATCAGTAAACGCTGCTATAACTAGTTTTGTATATCAAGGCCAACTAAATTTATGACTTCTCTTCTTCACATCAATATTACCAGAGCATGAGAAATTACTTTTTGGACTATATCAACACCTGTGCTATCTAGGGGATTCTGGAACTTATTGCCGAAGAAAAATAACTTTTTCCCAGTTGTTATTGGTCTTATGATTTGAGTTTTGAATCTGTATTTTCAGCTTCTGAATCTGCAATGGTAGCAATATTTTTACTTACTAGTAAGAATGAGGGAGAATTTTTCATTCAGTTCTCATTTCAGTAAAAATGCAACAGGTTCACACTTCCAAAATCAATATGCAAATAGACTGATAGACTACAAGGAATTAGTAGTCTATTAGGAAATAGACTACTAAGAAATAATACAAGAATAGTAACTGATGCAATAGAATATTATGAAAATATTCTATTTTCATAAAATAGAATATCTATTTAAATATCTATTTAAATATTTATATATTTAAATATTTATATAGTTAAATATTTATAGATATTATAGAATATCTATTTAAATATTTAAATATCTAGGAGGAACTTTTTGACAGTAAGAGCTGTTTGGCAGTGGAACACACTCCCGCGGAGCGTGGTGGGGTCTCCCTCCTTGGAGGTCTTTAAACGGAGGCTGGATTGCCATCTGTCGGGGATGCTTTGATCGTGATTTGCTGCGTGGTAGGGGGTTGGATTGGATGGCCCTCGTGGTCTCTTCCAACTCTACAATTCTATGATTCTATGAAAAACAAAATCATAAGAAGCTGGGAATTACATTTATAGATGCTGAAAAAGCTTTTGATAACCTTAACTGGACATTTATGCTTGAAAAGCTGGGACTACAAAATAATTATGTCAGTTGGATTAGAACCATTTATAAGAACCAAACAGCAAGAATAATTGTTAATGGGGAAAAGTCTAGACCTTGTTCAAGCAAGAAAGGTTCAAGACAAGGATGACCTTACCACAGTTATTATTCATTACTGTATTGGAAATATTCCTCTCCATTGACGCCCCCTTGTCGTGGGAGAGAGGCTTGTGTACCCTAATGAAGTTTTGAGCTATGCTGGTGGTGGCATAATAGCCACTGGTAGGGTCTCCCATGCCAGACAGGTAAAAACCGAAGGGTCTGACAAAGTGCGTCAAAGGGCAGGATGGGCTCTCTAGCCTTATGGCAACCATTCTAGGAGAAGGAAAACTCTGATCCCAAACCCAGGTAGATGGTGCTTGTCCAGCCCTGTAAGGTCAACCATCTAAGAGAAGGAAACTCTAATCAAACCTACGACCCGAGGACCTCGCTGCTACCATCCATGCTTGCAAGGCCACAGCAGATGAACCTTTGGTTTAAAGGGTGAGAGCAATTCTGTGCATGCTGTGCTCCACCAGAAAAATCATTGCACAGGCTCGAAGGACAAATCCAGTTCCAAAAAAGCCCTGTAGCAATAGGTGAGGGACGAAACGGCAGGTGTAAAGATGCACTGGAAGCCGCAGACCCAACTCTGCATGCAGGTGGTTCAGGACTTTGGTTGCTCGAGGCTAACCCGGGAGATGACAGTCTTGTTCGGCAGCATTCTGAATGACCAAGCAGCCTTTTTTAAGGAGAGCACTGCTTGCTCCATATGGAGAGGGGCCTAGAAAAGGTGGCCTAATGAAAGTTTATCCTGATCTACCTGGTTGGCTAGCCGCGGCCAACGGGAATCTTCTCATGCGGTCAAACCAAGGGAAAGAAACAAATGCGCACACAGCGGCCTCCAAATAAACTGACGCTTGCATGCTGGAACATCAGAACCATGCAAGTCTCTGAAGATAGTGGATGGCCTGAGCATCATTCTGCTCTAATAGCCCATGAACTATCACGACTTAATATTTTTTTATCTTTTATTTTTTAACCAATTCAATAATAAAATAACACCATACAGATAATCTATACATCCTCTTATCTTATCGTACATATCCATACATTTCGCTCAATCGTACAATTATCCAACTTCCTCTCCAGCTTACTCATGAATAATTCATATATCTTACTGTATCCTGAATTATGTATCTATCTTAATTGTCAATTTCAACAGGTTAATGTCCATATTTCTATCCTCTCATTATTTAACCTTACTTTAATAGTTGTGTAGTACATGATAAATCTTAATAGCCATTAATCACTTTCCCACAATAGTTCTACACAGATTGTGAGAGACTGAAGTATTTCCGCTTCTTACATGTATTGATTACTGCTTAAAAAGAAAGAAAAGAAAAAAGAAATTAAACTTAACCTTTAGATGATACCTTGCATATTTATCTAGGGATTGCAGCATAATCCCCCCATATTTCCTCAAGATACTCAGAAAATCCTTTCCATGCTTCCCAATGTTCTTCAACATACTTACCTTTTAATAGTAACATCAATTTGTCCGTTGCTACCATTTCATGTGCTTTAATTAGCCATAGATCTACGGTAGAGATGTCTGGATTTTTCCACAATGAAGCATAAGATATTCTCACAGCCGCCAACAGATGAAGCATTGTTTTCTCTTGTCCTTTATCTAACTTTTCTTAGATATTCCCAATAAGTATAATTCCAGAATTAACGGGATGTCCTTCTTCAGTATTTCACTAATTACTTTCTGAACTTGAGTCCAAAACATTTTAGCTTTTTCACAGGTCCACCAGAGATGAAAGAAAGTACCAGTTATATGTTTACATTTCCAGCAATCTTTTTTTTACATTTCTATACATTTTCAATAGCTTATCTGGCAAGTGGTGCCACCTAAAAAACATCTTATACCAGTTTTCTTTGATGTTACTTGACAAAGTAAGCTTCATTTTGTTTATCCACATTTGTTCCCATTTTTTAAGCTCAATTGAATGACCTACATTTTTAGCCCATTTTAACATATTATCTTTAACAATCTCTTGTTCAGTGTCCCATTCCAAAAGTTCTAGATAAACTTTCGAGATTAATTTATTATTTCTGCTGTGTGTTATTTTTTCCCATGTGGATTTAGATGATTCAATACCTTCTAATTTCCCATCTATTTTGAACCTTTCATATAATTGTCTATATAGGTATCAATGGCACCGAATTCCTCCTCCATCTAATTTTTCCTGGGATTTAATTTTTAATTAAACGACTTAATATTGACATTGCTGCTCTTAGTGAAGTTCGTCTCCATGAGGAAGACAGCCTTAAAGAACACGGCGCTGGCTACACACTTTACTGGTCTGGCAAACCCAAAACCGAAAAACATATTTCAGTAATAGGCTTTATGATTAAAAACCCCATTGCCTCCAAACTCGAAACCTTGCCAACAGGACACTCTGATCGCATTATTTCCTTACGCCTCCCACATGTTGTTCTCTTTAGTATATATGCCCCAAATATGCAAGCCGACCCTGTAGAGAAAGACAAATTCTACAGAGACCTATGCCAACTCATACAAAAAGTCCCTGTAGAAGATAAAATTACAGTCGTCCCTTCACATTCGCGGGGGTTCCGTTCCGCGGACCCCCGCGAATGTGAAAAAACCGCGAATAACGACACCCCTCCCCCCTCCCTCCCCAGGCCTTTGCGGGGCCTTGCTAGGCCCCGCGAAGGTCTCCCCGGCCCTCCCTCCCTCCCTCCCCAGGCCTTTGCGGGGCCTTGCTAGGCCCCGCGGAGGTCTCCCCGGCCCTCCCTCCCGCCCTCCCCAGGCCTTCCTGGGGCCTCCGGAGCGTCTCCGGAGGCCCCAGGATCGCCTCCCCAGTCCTCCCCACCCCGTCCCCAAGCCTTCCTGGGGCCTCCGGAGCGTCTCCGGAGGCCCCAGGATCGCCTCCCCAGCCCTCCCCACCCCGTCCCCAGGCCTTCCTGGGGCCTCTGGAGCGTCTCCGGAGGCCCCAGGATCGCCTCCCCAGCCCTCCCCACCCCATCCCCAGGCCTTCCTGGGGCCTCCGGAGCGTCTCCGGAGGCCCCAGGATCGCCTCCCCAGCCCTCCCCACCCCATCCCCAGGCCTTTCTGGGGCCTCCGGAGATGCTCCGGAGGCCCCAGGATCGCCTCCCCAGCCCTCCCCACCTCGTCCCCAGGCCTTCCTGGGGCCTCCGGAGCGTCTCCGGAGGCCCCAGGATCGCCTCCCCAGCCCTCCCCACCCCATCCCCAGGCCTTTCTGGGGCCTCCGGAGATGCTCCAGAGGCCCCAGGATCGCCTCCCCAGCCCTCCCCACCCCGTCCCCAGGCCTTCCTGGGGCCTCCGGAGCGTCTCCGGAGGCCCCAGGATCGCCTCCCCAGCCCTCCCCACCCCATCCCCAGGCCTTCCTGGGGCCTCCGGAGCGTCTCCGGAGGCCCCAGGATCGCCTCCCCAGCCTTCCCCACCCCATCCCCAGGCCTTTCTGGGGCCTCCGGAGATGCTCCGGAGGCCCCAGGATCGCCTCCCCAGCCCTCCCCACCTCGTACCCAGGCCTTCCTGGGGCCTCCGGAGCGTCTCCGGAGGCCCCAGGATCGCCTCCCCAGCCCTCCCCACCCCATCCCCAGGCCTTCCTGGGGCCTCCAGAGCGTCTCCGGAGGCCCCAGGATCGCCTCCCCAGCCCTCCCCACCCCGTCCCCAGGCCTTCCTGGGGCCTCCGGAGCGTCTCCGGAGGCCCCAGGATCGCCTCCCCAGCCCTCCCCACCCCATCCCCAGGCCTTCCTGGGGCCTCCGGAGCGTCTCCGGAGGCCCCAGGATCGCCTCCCCAGCCCTCCCCACCCCATCCCCAGGCCTTTCTGGGGCCTCCGGAGATGCTCCGGAGGCCCCAGGATCGCCTCCCCAGCCCTCCCCACCCCGTCCCCAGGCCTTCCTGGGGCCTCCGGAGATGCTCCGGAGGCCCCAGGATCGCCTCCCCAGCCCTCCCCACCCCGTCCCCAGGCCTTTCTGGGGCCTCCGGAGCGTCTCCGGAGGCCCCAGGATCGCCTCCCCAGCCCTCCCCACCCCGTCCCCAGGCCTTCCTGGGGCCTCCGGAGCGTCTCCGGAGGCCCCAGGATCGCCTCCCCACCCCTCCCCACCCCGTCCCCAGGCCTTCCTGGGGCCTCCGGAGCGTCTCCGGAGGCCCCAGGATCGCCTCCCCACCCCTCCCCAGGCCTTCATGGGGCCTCCGGAGCGCCTCCGGGGGCCCCGTGGACGCCTCCCTGGGCCTCCCCGCTCCCTCTATGTCTTTCACGGGGCCTCTGGAGGCCCCGTGTCGCGGTTTTGGGGGGGCCCGGGGGGGCCCTCCCAAAACCGCGAATAACCGAAACCGCGAATGTCAAGTTCGCGAATGTGGAGGGACAACTGTATTATCCTTGGTGACTTCAATGCCAGAGTAGGAAAGAACTCCGAAGCCTGGAAAGGTGTCTTAGGCAAGCATGGTGTTGGAAATTGCAATGATAATGGACACCTCCTGCTAGAGTTCTGTGCAGAACAACAGCTGACTATTACAAACACTATCTTTCAGCAGAAAGATAGCTTGAAGACAACCTGGATGCATCCCCGATCCAAACATTGACACTTCATTGACTATGTTCTAGTACGCCAGAGAAACATTTGCGATGTCCGTCATACTCGAGTGATGCCCAGTGCAGAATGCCAAACAGATCATCGCTTCATAAGATATAAACTAAATCTTCATCTTAAGTTTAAACCTAAGAGGGTTGGCATCTTAAATAGGAGACTCCAAGTCAACAGTCTTCAACAAGCTACCATGAGAGACAACTTCCAGGCAAATCTGCAAACAAAACTTGAAGACCATCCTACAGATCCTTCTCCTACAGTGCTTTGGCAACATATCAAAAACAGTATCCTCCAGTCTGCAGAAGGTTATCCCTCGGGTTCTCCCACAAGAAAAATCAAGACTGGTTTGACGAAAACAACCATGAGATCCAGGAGCTGTTGGCAAAGAAGAGAACTGTTCACCAGGCATACCTCACCCAGCCAACTTGCCATGTAAGAAAAGCAGCTTTCCATCTCACATTTAGTAAACTTCAACAAAAATCTGAGACATGCAGAACAAGTGGTGGATCAATATAGCAGAAAAGGCACAATGCTGTGCAGATCAGGTCCAAAGCTCCTTATACAGTACAGATAGTCAAACATTAATTACTGATAAAGCCTCCATCCTGAATCGATGGATTGAACATTTTCAAAGTCTCTTCAGTGCCAACCAAGTAGTCTAAGGCTCAGCTATCCAACATACGATACAAAAACCAATGAAAAATGAATTGGACATAGCTGAAAGTGACCCTTAAGGCCATACAGCAGATGAAAACCGACAAGGCAGCTGGGATTGATGGAATCCCACCTGGAGTTTGGAAATACGGAGGTCATACATTCCACAATAAATTCCATGAACTCCTTGTGAATTGCTGGGAAAAAGGAGAACTGCCATCAGATCTCCGAGATGCAGTCATCATCACCCTGTACAAGAAAAAAGGAGCAAAATCCGATTGCTCAAACTATCGAGGCATAACACTGCTCTCTATTGCTGGAAAAATCCTTGCAAGGATACTCCTGAACAGATTAGTTCCTGCTATTGCAGAAGAACTTCTTCCTGATAGCCAATGTGGCTTCAGAGCCAATAGGAGTACTACAGATATCATATTTGCCCTTAGGCAACTGCAAGAAAAATGTAGGGAGCAGAACAAGGGTCTCTATGTAACATATGTCGACCTCACCCAAGCCTTCAACACTGTGAGTAGAAAAGGTCTGTGGCAGATCCTGGAAAGACTAGGATGTCCCCCCAAATTCCTTAAAATGATTATCTTGCTACACTAGGGCCAGTGCGGTCAAGTCAGATATGGCGATGCTCTTTCTGAGCCCCTTTCTAATAACCAGTGGAGTGAAGCAAGGTTGTGTACTTGTTCCAACTTTATTTACAATCTTCTTCAGCATGATGCTCCAAAGGGCTACGGCAGAGCTTGAAGAAGATGGCATCTATATACGTTACTGTACTGATGGTAGCTTGTTTAACTTAACCCATCTGAGTGCTCGCACTAAGACTGTAAAGTATCTAGTCCGTGAGCTGCTCTTTGCTGATGATGCTGCCCTTGTTGCCCACACAGAAGCAACTCTGCATCGCCTAACATCCTGCTTCGCAACAGCTGCAGAGCTGTTTGGGCTGGAAGTCAACCTGAAGAAAACGGAAGTTCTTTACCAGCCTGCACCACATGACGAACACCACCATCCCCACATTGCCGTCGGCAAATCTGTGCTCAAGTCCGTTTAGCAGTTCACCTACCTAGGAAGCATCATCTCCTCAGATGCCAAGATTGACAAAGAGATCAATCACAGATTAGTAAAGGCATATAGCGTATTTGGAAGACTTTACAAAAGAGTCTGGAGTAATAAACACCTGAGGCAAAGCACAAAAATCAGTGTGTTTAGAGCCATTGTATTGTCTATTCTCCTTTATGGATCTGAAACATGGGTCACCTATCGCCACCACTTACGACTCATCGAACGCTTTCATCAGCGCTGTATACACACAATCCTAAATATACACTGGAGTGACTATGTGACGACTGTTGCTGTCCTTGAGCAAGCAGGGATCACCAGCATTGAGGCCATGATATTGAGAACACAGCTGTGCTGGGCAGGGCACGTTTCTAGGATGGAGGACCATTGCCTCCCAAAAATAGTACTCTACGGTGAACTCACCACGGGTCAGCGTAAGAGGGGCGCTCCAAAAAAGCAATACAAGGATTCCCTGAAACAACATATCAGGCTCGGCCAAATTGATCACCAACAATGGTGCGCCCTGGCCTCACATCGGGAGGCATGGAGACGCACTATCAACAATGCTGCAGCCTTATTTGAGAACTCACACCAAACAAGTCTTGAAGAGAAACGACAACGCAGAAAGAATCACAACCCAGAAACATCACCCAAGGAGACCTTCTGCTGTGCTTTCTGCAACCGGACTTGTTTATCTCGGATTGGCCTTTTTAGTCATCAGCGTGCTTGCAGAAAGTGCGGGATGAGTCCTTCCTGAATCTTCATTTGCCAAGGAAAGCCAGAAGGGAGGGGGGATTGGAAATATTAAATAGAAAAATAAGAGAGGATGTGGAACTAAAAGGAATCGTGATTCAAAATCAAAAATATAAAATAAGAGCTTTTGAGGATGATTTAGTTATTTTTTAGAAGACCCCATGAGCAGCATTAAAAAACTTTCAGATACAGTGGAAGAATTTGGCAAATTGGCAGGATTCAAAGTTAATCAAGAGGAAACAGTGATGATTACTAAAAATATGAAGAAGCAAGAAGAGGTAGAATTGGCTCAAGTATCTAAATTTAGAGTGGGAAAGAAAATGAGATATTTGGGGATAACTCTAACCAAGCATAATACAGACTTATTTACTAACAATTATAGATTTTGTTGGAATTAGATTTAAGAGGGTTTCTCCCAATGGTCCAAACTAAAACTATCATTGCTTGATAGAATTTCAGCTGTTAAAATGACTATCCTACCTAAATTGATGATCTTCTTTCAATACCTTCCATTATGAATGAAGAACCATTTAAATTTGGAATAGAGATCTCTGAAAATTTATTTGGCAGGGTAAAAACTCTAGGATACATTGGAAACTGCTACATGAGATGAAAGAGAGAGGGGCTTTAAGGGTACCTAATCTAAAATTATATTACTATGCATGCTGTCTAGATTGGGTCCTAGATTGAATTACATTAAGTAATAAGAAGTTGTTGGTTTTGAAGGGTTTTAATATTAGATTCGGATGGCACACATATCTAATTTATAACAGGGTAACAGTTAACAGAGATTTTAAATACGGCTAACAGAGATATTAGAAAATCATTACTGAATGCATGGCAGATGTACAAAAAGAAAACCTACAATACAATACCATTATGGACATCACCACATCAGGCCTTCCACAAGAAAGAAAATCTACACAAAGGAGAATGGTTATCTTATAAGGATCTTTTGAAAATTCAAAAAGATAAGTGGGAAATAAAATCAAGATAGGACTTGGAATTAGAAGGCATTAATTGTCATTGGTTTTTATATCGTCAATTAACAGAAAGACTTAAGAAAGATATTAAATTAGAAGGAATAGAAAGAAATGATACAGAATTGGAATTGTTAATTCAGACCAGAAATAGAGGTAGAATAGCAAAAATCTATAAAACATTAATTAAAATTGAAATGTAAGAGGAGATAGTTAAAGATAACATGATCAAATGGGGATTAAATATTGGTTATTCCCCGCAACTGAGTCAATGAAAGAAGGTATGGAAAAGAAATTTAAAATTTACTAAGTGTTACGATTTAAAAGAAAAAGGTTATAAAATGCTTTATTGATGGTATTCAACACCAGTTAAGATTGCCAACATGTACAGAAAGCCCCAAAACAAATGTTGGAAATGTGAAGAGGGTATTGGATCTTTCTACCATATGTAGTGGCAGTGCCCCAAAGCAAAAAAATTGGGGGAACAAATACATAAGATAATAACACAATTGCTCAAATTTAACTTCCCAGTGAGACCAGAGATGTATCTATTAAATGTGTTGGATGAGCTAGATAGGAAAACATAAAATAAATACAGTAGGACCCCTGTATCTGCTGGGGATTGGTTCTGGGGGGCGGGGAATACCAAAAACTGTAGATAATCGTGAACACCATTGAAAATAATGGGACTTCTGGTTTAAAATACCATAGAGTTGCCTTAGAGGACCTAGAAAATGTCTAGAGAGGACACATTTTCTAGGAAGACTCTATGGAAGGTGTGCTGGTTTTGTGTCCCATGGATAACTGAATCAGTGGATAATGAATCAGTGGATATGCGGATCCTACTGTATACGTATTTTCTTACATATGACAATAACAGCTAGGATTCTTTATGCTAAATGTTGGGAAAGAACTGAATTGCCATCAGTAGATGAATGATTCATTAAACTACACAAAACAGTTGAAATGGAAAAATTAACAATCTTATTAAACTATAAGTCTGTATATAGATTTAGGGAAGAATTAGACTGTTTGTTACCAATATGGAAAGAGAGATGGGGGAATTTAACAGTATTAAGCTTCTGATATTCTTTTAATTCAAAAAGTAAATCTTTTTTTTTAAAGTATATTCTTTATTAATTTTCTCATCACGAAGTTTTCCATCTTCTTATCATTCCAATTTACAATTACAGTTTACATTTACAATTATTACAATTATTACATTTATTACAATGTTATTTCACACTTCCTCCAATTCCCTTTGATTCATATCATCTTCTATTTAACATCCTAAATTAACTTCAATAAGTCAAAAAAAAATTTTTTTAAAAAATTGACTTCCCCTTCCGTCAGTTCACAGTTTATTATTATTATGATTTCCACCCCTTGCTGCTCTACCTTTCATTTCCTTCGTTGTGTATATTGCTAACTTTTTTCAACAACTTATCTTCCTAATTTGATTTTTTTTATATATTTACTATAAATCCTTTTCTCTTGTCCACTTATGGCAATTTTTACACTCTTTTTCACTTGTTATCTCTTAGTCTCATTATCGCGAACTATTACCAACCTATGGGTACACATTCACTCCCTCATGATCACAATTTCTCCCCTTTCTCTCTCTCTTTTTTCTCTTTCCTATCTGCGTTTTGTGTCATCTAATTCCATACTCTCGTTTTTTTTTTTCTTAAATAAATCTTGATATATGTAAAAACTCCTGAATAGAGATGATGTAATAAGAAAAAAATCCTCAGTTTTCCTATCTTTGACCTCAGAAATGGAGGAGATGGAGTGAAAAAGCACCTAGATCTTCATGCTTCTGCTGACTTGCTCCCATAATGGAGTCAAGGCCTGAGCTGCCACCATCTCATTGGCCTCTCACCCACATCTGCTGTATGCAGTGGTGCATTCAACATAACCTTGCAAGAGTACCTTGCTTCTGACAAAACATCCTGTAAGCAGGAAGTTCAGAAGGAGTACATGATTCTGAAAAAAGACCACAGATGTACACATATGTATTCCCCTGCCCCCACCTGAGTGTTTTGTTTGTCTCACCTCTGAAAGTGGTGGTTGGAATGGATGGGGAAACTCTCCTGAAATGATCTCAAACCTCTCACCCTCTGATTTCTGACATTTTAGCCAAATCCTAGTCTTCCTGCAGCCCTCTTAAATTGTAGCTAAGAAGGTTTTCCCACAAGATAAAGTTACCAGCTTGGTAGATGAAGGGAATGCTGTGGATATCGCATACCTTGATTTCAGTAAGGCCTTTGACAAGGTTCCCCATGACATTCTTGTAAACAAGCTTGTAAAATGTGGGCTAGACAAGTTAACTGTTCAATGGATTTGTAATTGGTTGACCGGCCGAACCCAAAGGGTGCTCTGCAGTGGCTCCTCTTCGTCTTGGAAAGATGTGACCAGTGGGGTGCCACAGGGTTCATCCAAAATCTTTATCAATTACTTGGATGAGGGAATTAGGGGCATAATTATCAAATTTGCAGATTTGCAAATTTTCAGAATGACCTGGATAGACTGGAGAGCTGGGCCAAAGCTAACAAAATGAAATTCAAAACGGAGAAATGTAAAGTACTGCACTTAGGGCGGAAAAAATGAAATGCATAGATATAGGATGGGAGAGACCTGGCTGAACGAGACTACATGCGAAAGGGATCTAGGAGTCCTAGTAGATCACAAATTGAACATGAGTCAACAGTGTGATGCAGCAGCTAAAAAGGCCAATGCGATTTTGGGCTGTATCAATAGAAGTATAGTATCTAGATCAAGGGAAGTAATAGTGCCGCTCTATTCTGCCTTCGTCAGACCTCACCTAGAATACTGTGTCCAGTTCTGGGCACCACAATTCAAAAAAGATATTGACAAATTGGAGCATGTCCAGAGAAGGGCAACTAAAATGGTGAAAGGTCTGGAAACCATGCCTTATGAAGAGAGACTTAGGGAGCTGGGTATGTTTAGCCTGGAAAAAAGACGGTTAAGAGGCAATATGATAGCCCTGTTTAAGTATTTGAAGGGGTGTCACGTTGAGGATGGAGCGGGCTTCTTTTCTGCTCCAGAGATTGGAACACAGAGCAATGGATGGAAGCTCCAGGAACAGAGATTCCACCTCAACATTAGGAGGAACTTTTTGACAGTAAGAGCAGTGGAACACACTCCCTCGGAGCGTGGTGGGGTCTCCTTCCTTGGAGGTCTTTAAACAGAGGCTGGATTGCCATCTGTCAGGGATGCTTTATCAAGATTTCCTGCATGGCAGGGGGTTGGACTGGATGGCCCTTGTGGTCTCTTCCAGCTCTACAATTCTATGATTCTATGATTCTAAGATAGGGAGGAGCAGAATGTGTTCATTATAATGGGAGATGGGATTGTAGCTGATGCAGCTCTTCTAGGCAGTGCAGTACATTAAAGTGATAGACAGGTTTAATCTATGGATAATAAACTGCCAAAAAGGATGAGACTTGACCTCATGCTTTACACAGGCTATTAAAAAAAACATACCTAATATTATAATTCTTTTGACAAGCCTCACAATAAGTTGTAGCTTAATTAAAACATATAATTGGAGTGGGTGACCTAATGAAAAACCCTCTGAAGGTACAGGGTATTTTAATGCAATTCTTTGCCTGAAAGTATACCTCACATTTTGTTCAAGACATGGCACTCCAGTTTGCTTTAGTGCATGACAGTTGAAATTGTAAAGATTCGTGTAAATACAATGGCTTTCAGTATGGCTTACATCCACCACTTCTGCACCCACCACTTTGTCTTGCTCTTCACATGTCAAACAAGCCCTTTTCATGGAATTGCCTTAGTCTTAGGACTAACAAGTAAAAGAACAGCTAATGGCCACCATCCATCATGGAGGATAAATTGCCAATGGATAGTGGCAAAGTTTAGAAAGTTACTTTTAAAAGTAATTAGTTAGAGCTCCAAGCCCACAAAACACTTTTTATTTACTGCTTGTGTGTCTATTAGACTCTTTACTTAAAATAAAGTTAGTTACTTTTGCCCCCCAAAAATGCACCTACATACTGAGACCACCCTGTAACTACTAAAGTAACAAAAATAGTTACAATTACACTGCAAAAGGAGTAACATTTTTCTTTACTGTGTTATAGTCAAAGTGTAATTCATTTATGATGTAGTGGTTGCAAAAAGAAATCAATTACAACCAAGTCATTATTTTGATTAGTTACTTCCAATCTATTGAAGTAATTTAGTTACTTTAGTAGTTACAGGGTGGTCTCAGTCAAGACTGGATAGCATGCTATTGAATTCTAGCTTCTGGAATATAACAGTGTGAAAGATCAGTTACTTCCTTGAGTGTATCTACACTGTACAGTTTGGGATTGGCAATTTGGTGAGACAGTCTAATATTCTCTCCATTGACGCCCCCTTGTCGTGGGAGAGAGGCTTGCGTACCCTAATGATGTTTTGAGCTATGCTGGCGGTGGCATAATAGCCACTGCTAGGGTCTCCCATGCCAGACAGGTCAAAACCGAAGGGTCTGACAAAGAGCGTCAAAGGGCAGGATGGGCTCTCTGGCCTTGTGGCAACTGTCCTAGGAGAAGGAAAACTCTAATCCCAAACCCGGGCAGATGGTGCTCGTCCAACCCTGTAAGGTCAACCATCTAAGAGAAGGAAACTCTAATCAAACCTACGGCCCGAGGACCTCGCTGCCACGTCCATGCTTGCAAGGCCACAGCAGATGAACCTTTGGTTTAAAGGGTGAGGCCACTTCTGTGCATGCTGCGCTCCACCAGAAAAATCCATTGCACAGGCTCGAAGGCTCTAATATTCTCTAGTAGCCCACTGCTCTGAACTACAAATCCCAAGATTTCATAGGATGGAGACATGGCAAGTTAAGGTGGTCTTGAAACTGCTAAAAATGTATGGTGCTTGGCACTGTAAGAAATGACATTATTGGTTCTGGTTCATCAAAGCAGCTCTTAAATCATTTGTCCAAGGGGAATGGGACAGATCTAGGACCTTTTTAGAAGTTTTGCTTTCAAGAACCAGGAGAATCTTAGACTGTTGCACTAAAGCCCTGCCTTGATATGAAGTTCCATCTTCCTAATTTAGCATCCCTAGGGCCTCAGGAGGGAACCAGCCCCTATGGCCCTTCACTGGTTTTACAACAAATAAACACCCAAGCCAAAATGTATAATGTTCATTCATTATTCAACACTTGATTCAATGGACCTACTCTGATTGGGACTAATCAATAGAAGTCACATTTTATAATCATAGGCCAGTCTAGATGAGGGAATAAAATGTGAATTGGTGCACAGAAATGCCAATTCAGAGTAGCTGTCATCTGTCTCAATGACTTTTTTGCAAGATTGCTGGGGTGCAACGCTATCCGTGTTTGCTGCTCACACGGAGGCATGCCAGCGAATCAAGATGGTGGCTGAGAGTGAATTACTCTTGGTTTTTTACTCCCCAACTTGCCCCCGCCAAACAATATTTTTAAAAAAATAAATCCAAGGTGTGGAAGAGCGATCTTCTGCTTAAATAATGGAAAGAAAGCCTGTTTCATTGCCTCAGTGCACGATTGCTATAGTGACAATCCAACATGGTGGTTCTACGATCTGCTGTCTTAGCAAGCTCCACCCCTTGTGCACGTCCGACCAATCAGCTATCATCTTCAGCAATGCACTCTGATGCAACTTGGTTGTCCTAACATGCGGGAATGCACATTTCCTCCACAGTTGTCAAAAAACTCGGGAAAATCCCCAGAGGCTTTTGCCATGGACCTTCCCCGAATTTTGCTCCCCCTCCCTCTGAAAAGGACGGAACGCTGTGGGATTCTGTTTGGACACATGGGATTTCCCCCCCCCCCCAGATTCCGTAAGGATTTGTTTCACCGTCTGGACTACCCCAACGTATGTGGATTTGTATAGTATAACAGACAGATAAACAAACTTTAAATTATGTCATGTATGTGTGCTCCTGGTTTTTACAGGACACTGTCAGGTGTCCCATGTAAATTGTATGTCTGAAACGTCCCCTGAAATAGTTTGCAATGTACAGTTGTCCCTTCACATTCGTGGGGGTTAGATTCCCAGATGCCCGCGAATGTGAAAATTCCGCGAATAATGACTGCCCTCCCCCTCCACCGCCAAAGCAACCATGGGGCCTCCGGAGGCCCCATAGTCGCTTTCCCCGGAATCCCCACTCCCTTCCAAGGCCTTCACGGGGCCTCCGGAGACCCTCCTGGGGCCCCGTGGTTACCTCCCCAGCCCTCCCCCTCCCTCCCAAGGCCTTCATAGGGCCTCCGGAAAGTCTCCCCCCTCCCTCCCCGGCCCTACCCCATCCCACCCCGGGCCTTCCCCCTCCCACCCTAGGCCTTCACGGGGCCTCCAGGAGGCCCCTTGTCACGGTTTTGGGAGGGCGGGGGGGGCCTCCCAAAACCGTGAATAATCAAAACCGCGAATGCTAAGTTCGCGAATGTGGAGGGGCAACTGTATAGGGAATTCCATAGCAGACATGCAGCAATTCCTCAGAAGACCAGTGACTGTGGGGAACTTTCTTTTGGAACAGGAGTGAAAATCATGTGACCTTCCAGGATCATATTACCTATCGTTGGCTATACTGGCTAGGTCTGCTGGGAATCATAGTCCAACAGGATCTGAAAGGCCAACTACTACCTGTGCTTTAGAAAGACATGGGCCAAACAGGCAAACATTTAGGTTACACAGAATAACTGATGTAAAGTAGAGCAGCATGCTATCGTGGACTTAGGCCAGGGGTTGCCACCATGTGGTGCACTGGCTGCATGTAATCCTCCACCCATTTCTGTGGCCCAAGATATCCTGCTGCCACCATTTTTTTTCCCTCAGGAAAAGTAACTTGCTACTCCATGGGGCCGTTTACACAACGAAAATGTTGTGAGAGGAACTCGTGATGAAACCTGGTTGTTCACATAATAATAATAATAATAATAATAATAAAATTTTATTTCTATCCCGCCCCTCTGCAACACAATCGGGGCAGCTTACAATATAAAAACTCCATAGTCACAGTACCCTAGCCCACCCACCCCTTAAAATAATATTAAATTATAAAAGATTAAAAACATACAATAATTAAAAATATATAAATTAGGAAAAAAAATACAATAGTTAAAAAAAATTCAATTGCAGCTCAGAAAGGACAGCCAAGTCTTGGGCCAGGATTCAGGAAAGGCCTGCTGGAAAAGATCCGTCTTGACAGCTTTTTTAAAGCCGTCTAAGGTGTTAATAAGACGGATCTCGTCCGGCAGGCCATTCCATAATCTGGGAGCAGCAGCGGAGAAGGCCCTCTGGGAGGTCACCGACAGCCTTGTTTTCATAGGCTGTAACAGATTCCTCCCAGAGGACCGAAGTGCGCGGGGAGGGTCATACAGGAGGAGGTGGTCCCGGAGATAAGTTGGACCCAAGCCATGTAGGGCTTTAAAGATTATAACCAACACCTTGTACTGTGTCTGGAAACTAATAGGCAGCCAGTGGAGAGCTTTTAGCACCGGTGTTATGTGCTCTCTTCTGGAAACACCAGAAATCAACCTGGCTGCCATGTTCTGGACTAGTTGAAGTTTCCGAGTCAAGCACAAGGGTAGCCCCATGTAGAGCACATTACAGAAATCCAGACGGGAGGTTACCAGTGCATGTACCACAGTTTCGAGGTCCCTGGTTTCCAGGAAAGGGCGCGGCTGGCATATCAGCCGAAGTTGATAACAGGCACTCCTGACCATCGCATTTACCTGATTAGACATCTGAAGCGTCGGGTCCCAGAGCACCCGCAGACTGCGAACACAGTCCTTGGAGGAGAGTGTAGTTCCATCCAGGATTGGAAGTTGTGTTCCCAGACCTGGTTTCGGGCCTGTAACTGTTAGTACCTCCGTTTTGTCTAGATTCAGTCTCAATTTGTTTTTCCTCATCCAGTCCATTACTGCTTTGATACATGTTCATCGTGACAATCTCGAGCTTTTCAGAAGGGGGGGCACCATATATCCTCCAAGGAACGTGACTTTCTGTCACTCAGTTTGTCTCATGTTTTTAAAAAAGTCTTGGGAGGTTGCAGATAATCAGATATGTGAACAGATTGAGACAAAATATCTTGGGAGTAGGTGATGGCCGGAAATTGAGGTGGGCAGGGGTGGGCTCAGAGTTCAGAGAAGGAGGGTTCAGTCACCCTTTTCAATAGGTTCAGCCTCAACGGCTGAAAGCAAAGGCTTCCCTCCAAGCTGCAGTAAGGTTTGTGTGTGGGTGTGGCATAAGTCACCCTGTTCAGTGGATTTTTACATTGCAAACCCCTCAACTCCAAGAAAGCCAGTCCCTTTTCTTTCCACCACCCTCCCCTGCACAGAGGGTTGTGATTTTTAAAGGGACTTTCGGCTCTTCCTCTTCCTTCCACCCCCCGCTCTCCTGCAGGGAGGGTTGTGATTTTTAAAGGGACTTTCGGCTCTCTCTCTTCCTTCCACGCCCCCTCCTGCATGGAGGGTTGTGATTTTTAAAGGGACTGTCAAATTGCCAACCTCTCGCCCCCAAGATCAGCTCTCCCTTTTCCCTCCACCCGCCTTCCCCTGCACGGAGGGTTGTGATTTTTAAAGGCTTGTGTGCTTCTGTGCCATCAATCTCCCTTTAAATGGATTTTTACATTTATTTTGCATAAACCTCTGTGGCAAGCCCATCAGGGGATTTTTTTTACAGGAATTGTGCAGAGGGGGTTGTCTTTGCCTTCCTTCTCTGACCAATGCAGACACTTGAGCAAACATTTGTGGCAAACAATAGCATCGCTTGTGGCGGGAAACGCCACAGGAAGTACGTCACCAATGTTGTGAAAAAAACGAGTAATCGCATCCTTGACTGACAGCTAAAAAATAATAATCCCAGAGCCTTTTCCTGTGTAAAAAAAAACAAACAAAAAACACAGGATACTATGTCTCAGGATCTTGCTTTTGTCACGGAAAAGGTTGTCATGTAAACAACGATCCCGAGATATTGTTCATCCCATGACAAATTGTGTAAACAACAAGGGATGAACTCAGGATCAGGAAATCCTGTTTCTCCCCATGATAAAAACTGTTGTGTAACTTATGTCCAGGAAAGCCTTTAGATATGCTGGCTAGGGGATTCTGGGAACTGTAATTGCAAGACGTAGTTTTTTCAAATTCTGACCAACACTATAGGGCAAGCATCTCAACCTGTTGCCCTCCAGATATGTTGGACTACAACTACCATCATCCCTAGCCAGTGTTGCAAATGGTCAGGGTTGATGGGTGTTCTAGTGCAAAATCATCCAGAACACACCAGGCTACAGGAAAGCTGCTAGAGTGGAAGAGTTATAAATGCCAGTCTTTTTGCTTGAAATAATGGCTTAATCATGTAAAGTTTCAGGGTCATTTGAGGATAAGAGAGCTAGATCTGAGACTCAGCAGTAGGAAGAGTAGCCTCTTAGGGAACTGGCTGTTGAATTGTTCATGTGAAGGCCCTCCAGATGTTATTAGACTGCAGGTCCCAATATTCCTCACCATTGGCTATGCTGTCTAGGTCTGAATGGAATTGCAGTCCAACACTATCTGGAGGGCCACACAATTTCCACCCTGAAACTATGGGTTAGGCTATAGGGTTTTTGGGGTGGTGTCACAATCAAGGGAAGATGTAGTCCCACTCTATTCTGCTTTGGTCAGACTTCACTTGAAATACTGTGTCCAGTTCTGGGCACCACGATTCAAGAAGGACATTCACAAGCTGGAACGTGTCCAGAGGAGGGCAACCAAGATGATCAAAGGTCTGGAAACCAAGCCTTACAAGGAATGACTTAATGGAATTGGAGAAGAGAATACTGAGAGGGGACATGGTAGCTATCTTTAAATATCTGAATGAATGTCATAGAGCCATAGAATTATAGAGCCATAGTTGGGAGGGGCACCATGGTCCATCAGGTCTAACCCCTGGGTCAATGCAGGATCTCCAGCTAAAGCATCCCCAGCAGGGAGCTGTCCAGCCTCTTTTTGAAGATGTCCAGAGAAGGAGACCCCACCATCTCTCTTCCATTGCCAAACTGCTCTCACGTCAAGAAGTTCCTTCTAATGGTCAATCAAAATCTACTTTCCTATAATTTCAAACCATTTAGATCTGGTCCTACCCTCTGGGGCAGCAGAGAACAAGCCTATCCCCTCCTCTTTGTGGCAGCCCTTGAGGTATTTAAAGAGTACAATCATATCACCTCTCAGTCTTCTCTTTAGCAAACTGAACATGCCCAGCGCCTTCAACTTTTCATCATATGGTTTGTTCTCCATACCTATTGTTATCCTTGTTGCCCTTCTCTGAACCTGTTCCAACTTGTCTATATCCTCCTTAAAACAAGGCGCCCAGAACTGAACACAATACTCCAGATGAGGCCTGACCAGCCCAGAATATAGTGAGAATATTATTTCCCTCGACTTGGAAACTATGCTTCTATTAATGCAGTCTAAAATAGCATTTGCCGGACTTCCGGTCTGAGTGAAGGCGAGCGAAGATCGATCTAAACGGAGCTCCGGCTCCGATTCCCTTTACCCGGCCGTTGAGGGTGATAACAAATCAAACCCCCAACAAGAAGACCCCCCTGGAGAGGTGGAAGTGAGGGGTGTGCTGCGGTGGGCTTGAAAACCCGATCGCGATTGCGTCTGCGAGGGGTGAAAGCCCTTTCTCCGCAGAAAAGGAGAGGAGGAAGAAGCTAGCGGGGCGCAACGGGCAGCAGAAGGCGAATCCCGGCCGAGGCAAGGGAAGGGGGGAGAAGGCAAAAACCCCTGTTTCGCAGAGAAGCCATCAGACCTCACAAAAGAAAGAGGAATCCAAGTGAAAATCAAGATCGTGAAACGTGCTCTCAGAGGGCTGAAAACTTTCTCTCCCGGACAGAAAGGTACCTTTTCCAATTGGCAGGAATAAGGAAAGGGAAGGAAAGGGAAGGTGATTTCCTTCTTATATATTTGTGGTTTTTTTCTTGATAAAAGGCTACTAAGAGTTTTTTTTTATTTTTCTCATTCTTTTTCCTTTTTTCCCTCCTTTTTTGGATTCAATAGTTAAATATATACCCGCCTTGAGAGGTTTTGTTTTTTTCTCTACTATTATTTGATATACTTTGAGGATTTTTGACTTGTTTTGTTTTTTGATATATCTTAGATACTTTTTTTGTACCAGTTTAATTGGTTAAACATATAGCTGTTCTTTTTTTCTTCCTGATCTTTTGCTCCTATGAGTGTTTTTTTTTCTCTTCCCTCTTATGTGTATTTGCAACTAATGGTTTGATATAATTATTTTGACATAACGAAACTCAGTAGATTGCTGCCAGATCGAGACTGATTCAAATAGTTACTTTGTGAATAGGAGGTTGCATGGTGTACTGGGGATATAAAGATACAGTGTAAAAGACATCACAAGGAGTGTGACCTTGAAATAGCCCAGAAGAGCACATGGCTGGAAAATAGCCAAAGCCAAACAGTCCTTGAAAAGCCACAGTGACTGATTTGGCAACCTTGGACTGAGAGGCGTTTGACAATAGACTGTATCTCTATACCAGGAATTAACAACAAGGTCAAAAGCAAACTGTTATCTAATAAAAATTAAGCTTCCACGATATAACCTACAAGATTTTTCTTTTTCTTTTTCTTTTTTCCTTTTTGGTCTTTTTATCTGTTTTTGTGTCTTTTCTTTTTTTCCCCTCCCCCCTAAGCGGGTAAATATATTATTTTTTGGTGGATTTTTTTTTCTTGCTGTGGTTACTTTTTTTTACTTTTTTTCTTTTTTCCTTTTTTTTCTCTTTTTTCCTTTTTGCCCCTTTTTAATAAAAATTCCTAACTTTCCAGGGGGTTTTTTTCTCTCCACCAATTCCTTGTGGGGTTTTTTTGGTTTTTTCTTTTTTCTCTCGCTTTCAGAAATTGCTTTTTTTTTTTTGCCTTTTTGATTTTTTTGATTTTTCATTTTTGCTTTCTATAAAATATTTTCCCCTACCCCTCCTTTTTTATATAATTTTTTCCCTCTTCTTTTTTTTTCCCCCTCCCTACATTTGGGGGGGTGAGTAACTTTTTCATCTACTTCATCTGCTGCTTAAGAAGAACTAAAATTCCTTGCAAGAGAAAGAAATAGGAAAGAAGTAAGTAAGAAGAGAAAAAGATTGATAAGAGACAGCAAAATTGGAAGAAGAGGAGGAATTGAAATTGAAAGAAGGGGAAGAAAGAAAGAAGTGAAAATAAAAAGAAGTTATTATGGCATCAGGATTGAGGAACAGAACAAAACTTACAGATACAAATAATGTACTGGGAAGGAGGGGGTCTACTGAAAAAGGAACACCACAATATATGTTAAAGTTCATGGAGGAAATACGCAATTTCAGAAAAGATGTGAGTGTCCAATTGGGAGATATTAACACCAAATTTAATGCATTGCATACAATATTAGCTCAAACGAAAAAGGAAGTGTAAGAAAATAAAGATGATATCCAGACCCTGAAAAAAGAAAATGAGGAACTAAATGCTGAATTGGACCATTTAGCACTAGCAGAACAGAGGGAAAAAGAATCATGGATAAGAATAAGAGGATTAAGAGAAGTTCCCAAAGATACAAAGATGTTAATAATAGAACTACTTGCTAAGAACTTAGAATGGAGTGAGGATCAAGTGGGAAAAGAATTGGACCGTGTATATAGATTGAAATCGCTGTTTCCTACTAGAAGAAACCTTCCCAGAGACATTATTGTACAATGTGTGAGAAAATCAGTCAGAGATTACATATTGGAGACACACTTCAACAAAGGAATTTGGTATGAGGGAAAACTTCTCATCCTGATGAAAGAAATCCCCACTAGAATTTTAAGAAGGCACAAGGATTATCAGTTTCTAGTGGAATTATTAAAAAAAGAAAAAATCCCCTTCAGTTGGGACAGACTTGAAGGAGTTCTCTTCACATTCAAAAAAGAAAGAATAAAGATTGACTCAATAGAAAAAGCAAAAGACTTTATTAGGAAAAAATAAGAAGGAATTTGGACTACAACGTAAAAAACAAGAGGAAGAGGATGGAGAAGAGGAAGAGCAAGATGAATGGAAAGAGGACTTAAGAAACATACAGGAAGAGAAGGACAGGAGAGAGAAGAAGGCGGAGGAGGAAAACAAGAGAGAAGAGGGGGAGAAGGGTAAAGAACCCAGTGTATTTGATCTGAGCAAAGTGAACTGACTTTATAAGTATAGATAAAGGTTGGGGGGGTAACTCTAAATAAATAAAGTTTTGAATAACAAATAGATGTTGGGGTTAAATTTTTTGACTTGGAATGTAAAAGGGTTAAACTCATTTAGGAAAAGAAAAATTGTATTCCATCACCTAAGAAAGAACAAAGCGGATGTTATATGCATACAGGAAACTAAGATTAAAGAATCACATAAGCATCTATTAAAACAGGAAAATTTGGGGGAGGAATTCACCTCAGTAGGACAGAAAAAGAAAAAAGGTGTAGCATTATATATAAGATCAAAACTGAACCCAAAGCAAATCTACTCTGATGAGAAAGGGAGATGTGTAATGGTGGAAATAGTGGTAAATAATAATAAAATATTAGTAATAGGAATTTATGTCCCAGTAGAGGAAAAATTCACCTTTTTTAATGACCTAAAAAAAAGAATGAGTCAAATGGAGTATAGAAGCTGGTGTATATTAGGAGATTTTAATGGTGTTGTGGATCCATCTGTTGATAGAAAATCAGATAATAAGAATAAAAGTGTGAAAAAATATCAAGGGAAACTAGCAAAAGACTTTTTTGATATAGTAGAGGAATTTCAACTAATTGATGTATGGAGATTTAAAGAAAGGGCGAACAAAGGATATACTTTTTATTCAGATGTACATAATTCGTTCTCTAGGATAGATATGATTTGGATGAGCAATAATCGTATACATTCCATTAAGAAGGTTGATATTTTACCCAAACCATTATCTGACCATAACCTAATGGTGGTAATTATAAAGGATAAAAACAGAGCAAGGAATTGGAGGTTAAATAAATCTCTACTCCTAAAAGAGGTAGTGGTAGAAGATTGTAAGAAAAAAATGAAAGAATATTTTGACTTGAATTTAAATAAAGGAGTGGGAGTAAATACTGTATGGGACGCAGGGAAAGCAGTGATGAGGGGTATATTTACACAGTGGAGTTTAATTAACAGGAGAAAACAAGAAAGTAGAGATAAAGTGTTAGAAGAAATAAGAATAAAAGAACAAGAATTAATAAAAAAACAAATAACAAAATGATTAAGAGTCAAATTAAAATACTGCAAAACCAGATAGTAATGATGATGGCCGATGAGTTGAAGAAAAACTTGGATTTCATAAAGCAAAAAGAATTTTAATACGGGAATAAACCTGGTAGATGGTTATTGTATAAATTAAGAAAAGAAATATCAAAGAAATTAATAACGAAAATCAAGTTGGGAGACAGGGATATAACAGATGAAACCGAAATGCAAAAAGTATTCCACAATTATTTTAAATTATTGTACCAAAACAAGGAAAATCTTGTAAACCAAGGAAGAGATTATATTAAAAAGTGTAAAATTCCTAAACTGACAGAAATGCAAAGAGAAGAACTGAATAAAGACATAACGATAGAGGAAATTATAGGGGTAGTAAGAAAAATGAAAGGAAATAAGACACCAGGACCAGATGGCCTGCCAGGGGAATATTATAAAACATTCTATGCTGAATTAGTAGGACCTTTTTCACTGGTGATAGGGAACATCCTAAAGAATAATCAAGTACCAAATAGTTGGAAGGAAGCAAATATTGTATTAATACCAAAAGAAGATAAAGACACCACACAGGTGAAAAATTATAGACCCATTTCTTTATTAAACGAAGATTATAAGATCTTCGCAGCGATTTTAGCAAAAAGGCTTAAAGGGTATCTACAAGAATTTATACATAGTGATCAAAATGGTTTTTACCTAAAAGACAAATAAAAAATAATATTAGGACGGTAATTAACATGTTAGAATATCTACATTACCACAATGAAATAAAAGGGGCCCTGATTTTTATAGATGCTGAAAAAGCGTTTGATAATTTAAAATGGTCATTTATGCTACAGACAATAGAGGAAATGGGATTTGGTGATAGATTCTATAAATGGATCCAGGCAATATATACAGCACAGAAAGCAAGGCTAAGTATAAATGGAAAGTTATCAGAAGAAATGCAAATTGAGAAAGGAACTAGACAGGGATGTCCTTTATCACCATTACTATTTATATTAATTCTAGAAATCCTAAATAATGAAATAAGAAAAGATAAAGTGATAAAAGGAATCAAAATCAAAAAAGAAGAGTTTAAATTAAAAGCATTTGCGGACGACCTAGTAATTATATTAGAAGAGCCAATAAAAGGTATTGAGCAACTGATAGTAAAGATAGAAGAATTTGGCAAAGTGGCGGGCTTCAAGATAAATAAAGAAAAAACTAAAATACTAACAAAAAACCTGAGTATGCAAGAAAAGGAGGGATTAGGCAAGATAACAAATTTTGAAATTGTTAAGAAAGTGAGATATCTGGGTATTAACTTAACAACTAATAACCAACAATTATTTCAGAACAATTATGACAAAATATGGAAGGATATAAAAGTGGATTTGAAAAAATGGAATGATTTAAATTTATCAATGATGGGGAGAATCTCTACTATTAAAATGAGTGTTTTGCCCAAACTTATGTTCCTTTTTCAGACAATACCAATTATCCATTCAAATAAAATTCTTATAAATTGGCAGAGAGAATTAGTGAGATTCTTGTGGGCAGGAAGGAAACCAAGAATAAAATGGAAGATTTTGACAGATGCTAGAGAACGAGGAGGCCTAGGGATGCCGGATATAAGGATATACTATGAAGCAGTATGCCTGTCGTGGATAAAGCAATGGATTCTATTTGATAATAAAAGAAATTTGGAATTAGAGGAACATGAATTAAAAATGGGATGGCACGGTTATTTAGGTTATGATAAGGTTAAGGTGAATAAAGAATTTAAAAATCATGTAATAAGGAAGTCTCTGATTAGGGTTTGGGATAAATATAAACATAGATTGTGTCCAAAAATACCAGGATGGCTCTCTCCCCAAGAGGCCTTCTGTAAAAAGGAGTTAAGAGAGTATAATTGGTTAACATATAAAGATCTAATGGAGAAAAAGGCAGGAATATGGAGTATTAAAGAATGGGAGAAGTTAAAGTATGAAGGAATACAAATGCAATGGTTACATTATTATCAGGTAAGGGCTAGAGTCAAAGAAGACTTAAAGGATAAACAATCTGAAGAGGAAATATCAGAATTTGAGAAGATGATAAAATCGGATGATGGACATTTAATTAGTAAGATCTATAGATTACTCCTAAGGTACAATACAGAAGAAGAGCAAATCAAACAATGTATGTTAAATTGGGCAAAGGATATAGGTCATAATATAGATATAGATTAATGGGAGGACATTTGGCGAAAGGGACTAAATTTTACATGTAGTTATAATTTAAAAGAAAACTTCTACAAAATGATGCACAGATGGTATATGACACCTATAAAAATAGCAAAAATGAAGAAAAGTAATTTAATTGCTTGTTGGAAATGTGAAGAACAAAAGGGATCATTCTACCACATGTGGTGGGAATGTGGTAAAATAAGGAGATATTGGAATAAGATAAATAAGGAGATTGAAAAGATAGTCGGCTTTGATATAGGATTGAGACCAGAACTTTATTTATTAAATATGATAAATTTAGAAAATGGAAAAAAGAAGGAAAATAGAACACTAATAACCTACTTAATCACGGCAGCACAAGTGGTTCTGGCCAAAAGGTGGAAGTCTAAAGAATCATAGAATCATAGAATCATAGGATTGCAGAGTTGGAAGAGACCACGAGGGCCATCCAGTCCAACCCCCCTGCCATGCAGAAAATCTTGATCAAAGCATCCCCGACAGATGGCCATCTAGCCTCTGTTTAAAGACCTCCAAGGAAGGAGACCCCACCACGCTCCGAGGGAGTGTGTTCCACTGCCGAACAGCTTTTACTGTCAAAAAGTTCCTCCTCATGTTGAGGTGGAATCTCTGTTCCTGGAGCTTGCACCCATTGCTCCGTGTTCCAGTCTCTGGAGCAGCAGAAAACAAGCTTGCTCCATCCTCAGCGTGACATCCCTTCAAATACTTAAACAGGGCTATCATATTGCCTCTTAACCGTCTTTTTTCCAGGCTAAACATACCCAGCTCCCTAAGTCTCTCCTCATAAGGCATCATTTCCAGACCTTTCACCATTTTAGTTGCCCTTCTCTGGACACGCTCCAATTTGTCAATATCTTTTCTGAATTGTGGTGCCCAGAACTGGACACAGTATTCTAAGTGAGGTCTGACCAAGGCAGAATAGAGTGGCACTATTACTTCCCTTGATCTAGACACTATACTTCTATTGATACAGCCCAAAATCGCATTGGCCTTTTTAGCTGCCATATCACACTGTTGGCTCATGTTCAACTTGTGGTCTACTAGGACTCCTAGATCCCTTTCGTACGTAGTCTCATTCAGCCAGGTCTCTCCCATCCTATATTTATGCATTTCATTTTTCCGCCCTAAGTGCAGTACTTTACATTTCTCCGTATTGAATTTCATTTTGTTAGCTTTTGGCCCAGCTCTCCAGTCTATCCAGGTCATTCTGAATTTTGATCCTGTCCTCTAGGGTATTAGCTACTCCTCCCAATTTGGTGTCATCTGCAAATTTAATAAGTATGCCCCTAATTCCCTCATCCAAGTCATTGATAAAGATGTTGAATAGCACTGTGCCCAGGACCGAACCTTGTGGCACCCCACTGGTTACATCTTTCCAAGACGAAAAGGAGCCACTGCTGAGCACCCTTTGGGTTCGGCCGGTCAACCAATTACAAAACCATTGAACAGTTAACTTGTCTAGCCACATTTTACAAGCTTGTTTGCAAGAATGTCATGGGGAACCTTGTCAAAGGCCTTACTGAAATCAAGGTATGTGATGTCCACAGCATTCCCTTCATCTACCAAGCTGGTAACCAACAAGATCAGAATGGAAAGAGAAAGTAATGGAATTGGCGCAAATGGACAAATTAACAAATTAACAAATTTGGTGAGAGGGAAAGTAATGGAGAATTATTTAAAAGTATGGGAAGGTCAGTACAATCGGGTTCAGTAGCTAATATGCGAAGTTATTTACTCAAGTTTCCTTACCTTGATGTTGCTGATATGTTGGATATCCATTGTATAATTTTAATGATAATCTTTAGGTGAACAATGACTCTATGATGTTGTAATTTGATAGAGAAGGATATTTAAAGCCAAATAAAAGAGTGATGGAAGTTTATGAGGAACAAGAGGGTTACATAATGGATATAGAATGAATTGAAAATGAAAGTGGTACTAGCAGTTATTTGGTATGTTTAAAAGGAAAAAATGAAGATATAAATGAAATACTTGTAGGAGATGGAGAAAGAACAGAATCAAGGGCAGGAAGAGAGCATGTGGGAGGTTTGTTTTATCCACATGTATTGTCTAGTCTTGTTGATCACTCACTGTTACTGTTTCTGTTATTGTTATTGATGTTGGTGTATGTAAATTGCATGTCATGTTATATGTCTGGTAAATGTTAAATAAAATTTATTTTAAAAAATAGCATTTGCCTTCTTTGCTGCAGCATCACACTGCAGGCGCATGTTCAACTTATGTTCAACAATAATCCCAAGGTCCTTTTTGGGTGTAGTACTGCTGAGTCAAGTATCCACCATCCTTTACCTGTGCATTTGGTTTTTGTTATCTAAATGTAGAATTTTGCATTTGTCACGGTTGAATTTCATTTTATTAATTTCATCCCAATTTTACTATTCCCAGTTTTGTGTTATCTGCAAACTTTGATAAGAATCCCCTCCACCCCCTCATCAAAATCATTTATAAAAATGTTAATGGGTAATGGACCAAGTTCAGTACTCATGCAGCATTCCACTTGAGACCTCTTTCCAGTTTGAAGTGCAGCCATTGATGATGACTCTTTGAGCATGGTTGTCCAACCAATTATGGCTCCATCTGACAGTGTTCCCATCTATTCCACATTTAATCTGTTTGCTAATTAAAACATAAAGCATTTGACCTTACCAAATGCTTTGCTGAAATCCAGATAAATGACATCCTCAGCATTCCCACCATTTACTAAACTAGTGGTCTGATGTTTAAAAAGAAAGATATAAGGTTAGTTTGGCAAGATTTGTTCTTGAAAAGCCCATGCTGGCTCCTACTGATCAATGCAATAGCCATCAAGACACTTGCAGACAGATTCCTGTATAATCTGTTCTAATATTTTTCCTAGTATTGAGGTTAGGCTGACTGGTCTGTAGTTTCCTAGATCTTCTTTTTCAAAGAGGGGGGCAATGCTGTAAGATTTCTCAAAAAGGATGGCACTGGGTTCAGAGAATACCTCAGCAAGTTTGTTCCGTACTGTGGGATGCAGTTCATCTGGCCCTGCAGATTTGAAATTGTTTTGTTTAGCTAGGTATTTCATGACTAATTCCCTATCAGTCTTTATTTGCAATCTAGTTCCTTTGCCAAGGCCTATGCTGCTGCATGGAAATACACAGTTCTTTTGAGGGGGAGGGGTTGAAGCAAAA
Organism: Gambelia wislizenii; assembly: GCA_030847615.1. Lineage (NCBI taxonomy): Eukaryota > Metazoa > Chordata > Lepidosauria > Squamata > Crotaphytidae > Gambelia > Gambelia wislizenii. The sequence goes on along the minus strand of JAUMIR010000013.1, from coordinate 9,699,780 downwards.
TTGAGTGGTTCTGCCTTTTCCTTGTGATCTGTTAGCATTTTACCATCCTTATTGAACAGAGGCCCTACTGTCTCCTTGGTCATTTTCTTGCCTTGAATGGAAGATGGAGCAAATTTGTTTTCTGATGCTCCAGAGACTAGAAGACAAAGCAGTGGATTCAAATTACAAGGAAAGAGATTCCACCTAGATATTAGGAAGAACTTATTTACTGTAAGGAATGTTTGACTGTGGAATAGATTGTCTCAGAGGCAGGGCCGATTTAAGGCACCGGGGCCCCATCATTGTGGGGGCCCCCATAGTAACCCTCCTTCTGCAAAAACATTTTTAGTAATCATCTGAATATCCTGTACTGTGAATAGCTTAGGTTGAGTTAGGTTACATTGACCTGAGATAAACATATGGGGCCCCCAAAATAAATCATTGCAAGGGGCCCCAAAATTCCTTAAACCGGTCCTGCTCAGAGGTACTCTCAGAGGTAGACTCTCCATCTTTGGAAGACTTTAAACAGAGGTTTTATAGGTGCCTTTCATGAGTCCTTTAGATGTATATTCCTACAAGGCAGGAGGTTGTATTAGATGGACCTTATGGCTCCCTACAACTCTATGATTTTATGATTCCCATGATAGAAATCAAAGTGGTATATATGAAGTTCTAAGGCAGTCTCTCATTCACACTTGGACTAGACCAAGTCCTGTGTAGCTTCAGGGGAAAAAAGTTGACTCATTAGTGGTCAGGGAACCTTTAGGAGAGCCATCAGTTTTGTGTGTGCTTTAGTGTGAGTTGGATCATCACTTCTTCAAATCCTTTCTCTTACTATGTGGAGTAGTGTGGTTAAAAGAACAGGGGAGCCCACCCCTTATCAACTAGCTTTCATTAATATTACTGTATATCATTTCCTCTGTATTATTAACAACTATATGGAAGTTTGTTCACCATCAATGCTATCTGCTTCTCTGTGGTGCATCAACAGGGGCAATTTCAGTACTGTGTATCAATGGAGTGTTATTTCTATTTATCCCTTTGGCAAAAATACATATAATCTGCTGAATGAAAGTTACCACTGCTGATAATTACCACTTTTCTATGGGTGGAATTTGGTTATTCATATGGCTCTTGGGAAAATAATTCAGATGTCTTTACTGTCTCCATGTAATTTTTAAAAGGCTTATGTATATTGGTTTAAGAAGCATCTTGTTATCAACATGGATGGTCAATATTGAGACACCTTTTGTGGTTTATGTATAATTTGAAGACACGTCCTAACTCTAAATGCACCTCTAAAATATTTGAGGGGGAGGGCTAATTCCAGCCCATAATCCCTTTGCATCAATCATACGGAATTTTCCAGCATAAAATCTGCTTTCCATTTACTTTTCACCTTCAAATTGCAGTTCCCCAAGGTCCTTTATGGAGAACTATAAATTGCAGATAGACTTTCTTTGAATTCTTTTTTTATTCACACTTAATATCTTGCACAGTTAGTGAGCCCTAAGGAATTGCTGTGCCCCCTCCCCATTAAAACCAGGGTGGTAATAAAGTGTGGGATTTACAGAAACCCTATAAAAGTGTGTGCAAGGGTAAATTGTATTTAGGCTACTACTGAAGAGAGAGACATGAATGTACAATTATGAGAAGGATGTCCCTAAAGAGAGATTTCAATCCATTGCTATAGTTTAAATCCTCTATCTTGTGCTGCACAAGGTAATTCAGGCAGAGAGGAAAGATTTTTTTCCTAAAGAGATTATATTACCCATCTCCTCTGTTGATGGATTTTATTGCTCAGGTTCACTGAGAGTTTTATTATTGCATTACTTAATCTGTTTTTGAGGTTTTTGAAACATTTTAAATATAATAATGAGTACAGTTGTGTGCCTTCTGCTGTCTCCTTTCTATCTTAGAGGCGGAATCCATGATGCTTCTTAAACCTGCCTGCTGTGTAAAAACATACTTCGGAAACCCCAAGGAAGCAAAGGTTAACATTCCAGCTGGTATGGTTAGCTTCCTTAAAATGAGCATAAATGGAGAAGGCTTTTAATAAATACAGTCAGTCCTCAACTTTTGCAGGTTTTTCTTTCGCAGATTTCATTATTCGCATTATGCCTCCACTGCCTGTCTACCAGTCTTTCCCCCCTCCACCTGCTAGGACGATGACACTGCTGCAAAAATCTCCTGCAGTGTAATCACTCTCCCCTTCACTCCTCTCTGTCTACTTTCCTGGCCCATACCTCTATCTGTACCTCTCTTTCCTGCTGTGGCACCACAATGTCTCCGCCTCAAGCGGAATGAATTCTGGATTGCTTATTCAGATTAAAATTTTCCTCACATACACCATTCCCCCTATCAGCAATCTCCCTCTGTCTTGCACCTCACACTAATTGCAAACATTAGACTATGTATTAGGAAGCTGCAATCCCATGCACACTTTTGTGGGAGTAAGCCCCATTGAATGCACTGCACATGACTATTTCATGCAAAATGCCTAACATGGAAACATCCATTATTATTATTTTTTTGCAAGAAACACTGACATTTGTGAGGGGTAAGGGTGATAGCAAGAACCTACTTTGCATTAAGAAAGTTCCACGTTCAGTCCTCAACATCTCCAGATCTGACTGGAAAAGACTCCTTGGAGATTATCAGACAGGAACACAAAAAGTGTTCCTGTCCCACAATCTCCAATCCCGTCCCCGTCCCGGCACAATAACCCTCCCCATCAGACTTACCTTATCTTCTATCAAAAGGCAACCCAGACATGAACAGAGCTCTAACAGAGCTCTGTTCACTTCCTGGACTGAAATCCTGCCCATTCTTACGAGAAGACGCAAGCGCGGGAAGTTTAAAAAGAAAAAGAAAAATACACCCCCCCCAAAAAAAAAACTTTTTAAAAGCACATAAACACACTTAGAAAATAACAAGAAACCCAGGGAGGTTCATGAAAAGAGGGTAGCTTACTTGTTTTCACGATCCCACCTGGAGGTGTTCTGGCAGGACTGTCCATTGACGCTGGAATCACGACAGGACAATGGCGCAAGGTTTCAGACACAGGCAATACAGGCACCAAAATGGGTCAGACAATCTATTGACGGCTCAGCCCGTCAATAAAAAGAAACAGCAGAATGTAAAAGGACGATATCGTGTGATATTGGCATCATTTTGCATTCCGCTGTTGTTATTCTGGCACCACATTAGCTGCGCCTGATAATCTCCCTTGCCTGAAATCCTAGAGAGCCATTGCTGCCAGGCGTAGTAGAAAGAATTGAGCTGGGTAGATTAGTGCCAACTGAGTAAAGGCAGCTTCCTATAACTAAAGAAGGCATGCACAGCAGGGTACCAGCCACATGATAAGGCCAAATCCAGTCAGGCCTTTGGATACCAAGAAAAGTAAAGGTTGTGTTGGAATGGGAAGGAAGAGGCTATTGAAAATGAAAGTTCAGCAGCAAGAACAGAGATATGCTAGTGAGTATCAAAAGATACTGACTTGCACTTCATTCCTTCATTCTTCTCTGGGGCATTTCTGCCAGGTGATGTTGGAAGGGGAAGAGAAGAGAGGAGAAAGAGGAGGGGAAAACAGCCACAGCAATAGCACCCATTACAAAAAGAGAGAAAAACAAGAAGGATGAGACAAACACTCTTACCCCAAAGAGGAGAATGCAGGTGATATGGCATGTCTTATAGTTCAGTCTGAAGTTCTGTTGGAGGCATTAAAGCGGAATTGTGCTCCTAAATTAAAATTATAGTCTATTAAGAAATCCCCCCCATCCACTTTGGCACCAAGTACACCCACCCCTTTCCACATGATGCTCTGTTAAGTACTGTATGTAACCACTGTTCAGAATAAAGCACAACATTGAGCAAGTCTACTGTATATTGTGGAAAGAATGGATCATGAGAAGTCGAAGGCTTTCACGGCTGGCATCCATAGATTTTCCTTGGTTTTTTTCCAGGCTGTGAGGCCGTGTTCTGGAATAGTTTCCTTCTGACGTTTTGCCTGCATCTGTGGCTGGCATCCTCAGAGAATGGTTGGGTAGGGGTGTGTGTGGAGTTTATGTGCTGTGAACCCCTGTTGGGGAGTATATGTAAATTTGTGTATTTGAATGGTTCCAGAACACGGCCTCATAGCCCGGAAGAAAACCCAAGGAAAATCCACAGATCATGTGTTGGACGTGAAAGCATTTCCATCTGTGTGCTGTTGGAGAGTATGATGTAGAAACTGGATACTGGCAAGCTTTTCCCAGGAGATAATGACAAGATGATGGCCAAAGTGTTTAGCAATGCAGGGTGGCATGGAGGACATTAACTAACAATGCTATGGTCGTGTATTCCTGCATGGCAGGGGGTTGCTCTCGATGGCCCTTGTGGTCTCTTCCAGCTCTATGAATCTAACTGGACAGGTTCATCTGACCTGCAGGTGTTCTGCTTGTTTTGTATAAGAACAAAATACCAACCCACTTTTAGCACACAGCTGCAATCGGCCCTGCTATCTCTGGAGCACTTCCTATTTGTGGTGAATGAGTAGGAGGCTGGGTTTTTGGTTCTCATGAAAGTGAGAGAATGAAAGAGCCAAGGCACCTCACACATGCAAGTGCTACCTAAGCCCCTCTCACAGTGGTTTCACCCTGGCATGCAACTGGTCTTGTCAGCTATGCTGACAGTGTCACATTTTGCACTATTTTGTGAGATTTTTTAAACAACATTGCTTGCTCCATGGCTCCGAATGGGAACCATGAATGGGAAAGAACTGTGTGCTTATTTTCCATTGCAAGAAGAACCAGACGTTTAAAAATTGTGTGTGTGTGTTTGGATATTAAGGCAATTTGAAGCCATTTGTGCTAAACGAGCAATTCATCACATTAAGTATATTTCTAACCTTTAAATAAGTGCTCTTTAACCTTCTCATTTTACCCATACTACTTTCACAGGCAGCCCTTTAATCAACTTTTAGTCAAATGGTCAGAAGTTTGAGTCTTGAATTGTGAACTCACGGCTTCTCCTATAAAGTATTTTAATGTAATTCTTCTTAAAAGAAAGAAAAAAGTAGGTCAAAGAGAAGAGATAATTTTACTGTTGTGAAATGAAATAACCAATGAAAACTATCTCTGTGGAGGGAATTTGTGTCCTTTTTACAATTTAGCATATCTACCATTTTTTTAAAAAAATTGCAAACTTTCATTATTATTTCATTCGGCAGTGGAACGCACTCCCTCGGTGTGGTGGGGTCTCCTTCCTTGGAGGTCTTTAAACAGAGGCTGGATGGCCATCTGTCGGGGATGCTTTGATAGTGATTTCCTGCATGGCAGGGGGTTGGACTGGATGGCCCTCGTGGTCTCTTCCAACTCTGCAATTCTATGATTCTATGATTCACCACAGTAGGAAGAGTTGTTTATTTCTGTGGCTGACAGTAACAGAATTTCCAGTTTAGCTGCAGAAGAGAAATGGCTGGAAGATAAGCTAGGGCTATCATCTGAAAGCACATGATTGTCAGGACCTAGAAAGCAAATATAATTCTAGGCTTCATCAATAGATTTATAGCATTCAGATTGTGAGAAATAATGGTACCACTCTATTCTTTGGTGAAGCAAGCTTGGCCCTCGGTTGTTTTGGTAAAAAGTCTCCCAAAAGCCGACAAAGCATTGAAAAACAATTTTCTGGGCAAAAGTTCAAAAGTTGTTATAAAATCACCAAAAAATGAAGAAGGAGATTCAAAAATAAGACCGTTCTCCTCTTAAGAAGGCAAGTTTCTGGACAGTAAGTTACAGTAACAAGACAGGGGAAAAAATCTAGCTAGAAATAACAAGAGAGTAAAATTACCTGCCTCTCCATTTTGAGAGAAATTCTCGGTTATGCAGCTAAAGTAGCTAAAAGCGTGAGCAGAAACCAACACCCAACCCTTCTTCAAGCAAAGACTAACTACAGTAGTCCTCTTGCTTCTCTAATTCCCCCGAACATGGGGTGTTTCCTAATTGGGTGTTGCATCACTCCAACTAAAATTGGCTCTATATTGATAAATAACTTTTGACAACTTCTTGGATCACACCTTTTTAATTGCCCAGTTCTCTTCCAGGCTTTCATAAAAAACTCCAGAGTCATAAATCTTTGTAACCAAAGGTTTTTTCCCCAAACCAAATGAAAGCCAGTTTGCATTAATTTGTTGTCCAACTTTTTTTAAAATTTGGAAACAAAGTATAACAGCTTATCTGAAATACAGCTGGTAGAACCAATGCTATTTGGCAAGAATTCAAAAATTAAATACATTAAAATAGATTCAAATGAATCATCTGTGTCAAGACCTTGAATGTTTGGCAGCCTGGCAAAAAGTACACAAAGCTCTTGTAAAACATCATAAGAACACCATTGTGTGAGACTAATAGCCTTAAATGATGGAGATCTGGGGGTGGAGGAACTGTCTATAGTTCTTTTGTCATGGACAGGTCACTACCAGGTGAAGTTTAGACTTGCTGGGACTCAGAACTTCTTCAGGGGTCTACCCGTTAAAATGATCTGCCCCAGGAAGTGTATGGATCCGGATAGATTCCTAATAGTTCTTGGGGAGTTTCCTCCTGATTTGGCAGGTGATTCTGTTGCAGTCTTGGCTGACCTCTCTTAAAGTGGAGCCAAACCAGGGCCCTGTTTTTTCAGGGAGCTGGTGGAAATGAGACAAGTGAGAAAGCAATTAGAGTGATCTCAGGAAACTCAGAATGGGTCAGATCAAACACAGGCTAGAGTTTATCTGAGGGCCTACCCTGTGGCAACACAAGCAGCAAGGACAATTTTTTTTCTGCCACCACTGCATCTGGAAAGAGCCAGATAGTGGAACACACTGGTCCAGAAGAGGAAAATCCAGATCACTTGGTGTCCCACTGAGAACAACTTTACAGATAAAATTGCTCAGATCAGCTCTGATTTGGATGCTATAATTGATAAAGATCCAGTGGGTGTAACTCTGGCCCCTGCTTGCCCAGTGATAATGGATACTTTGGATAATGGACAGAATTCTAGGAAATGTAAGATCCATCTCATGTGTGTTACATCCTTGCTCTTCCTGGCTCATTAAAAAAATCTAGATGGGGACTGGCTGAGCGTATAGAGGGAGTGGTTAATGCCTCTCTAAAATAAGGCAGAGTTCCAGCTTGCTTGAAGGAGGCAGTTATAAAACCATAAAATCAGTTATGAAAGCCCTCCTTGGACCCCACTATTCTGGATAATTATTGGCCAGTCTCTAACATTCCCTTCTGGAGCAAGGTTCTGGAGTGTGTGGTGGCCTCTCAGCTCCAGGGGTTTTTGGGTGAGATGGATTATCTAGATCCGTTTCAATCTGGTTTAAGGCCTGGCTACAGAACAGAGACATCATCATCATCATCATTAAAAAAAGTTATTTCTATCCCGCCCCTCGGGATATTTCTATCCCACCCCTCGGGGCGGCTTACAATATAAAAACTCCATAGTCACAGTACCCTAGCCCACCCTAGACAGTTTTGGTTACCTTGGTGGATGATCTGCACCAGGAGCTAGGTGGGGGAGTGTGTCCTTTTTGGTTCTGCTTGACCTTTTGGTGGCTTTCTGGGCTGCCTTGTTGGGATGGGATTTGCAGGCACTGTTTTACAGAGGCATTGTTCCTTCCTGGAGGTGTGAACCCAGAAGGTGGTGTTGGGGGACTCCTGTTCAACCTGTTGACTGTTGACCTGAGGCTCCAGACTCGATTCTGTCCTCCATGCTATTTAACATATACATGAAAGCATTGAGAGGGGTTATCCAGAGTTTTAGGATCCAGTGCCATCAGTATGCAGATGATCCTCATGCGAATCTATGCATGTTTGATGTTCACACAGGTATTAGAGTTTTATTACTCCTTTCCACCTCCATCCAAGGAAGCACCTCCATCCAGGGAAGCACAAACTGACTGGATGAGAGTGAACAAATTGAAACTTAATCCAGAAAATGTGCTCCTGGAGAGGCCCTTCTCTCTGTACCCACCACCCTCACCGGTACTTCTGATGGGAACATGGATCAGGGCCTTCTCTGTGGCTTCCCCTAGGCTCTGGAAGTTGCTTCCAGAAAGGTTAGATTGTTCTCATTCTGCAGACCTTTCTGTTTCAACAGCCCTTTGAGGACTAGGTGTACAAGGCCCATCCCACCTAAATAATGTGCTGGATTTTCTATTTAATATCATCATCATCATCATTCTTTATTTATGATCATAGATCAAAAGATTAAATAATGCATAAAATGCAAAAAATATATATATAATGCATAACATTTACATAAATGGTATTAAAAAGTACATACAAATACAATTAAGATATAAAACACTTACATAGAAGACTGAATACTGACAATACCCAAGTGTTTACTATTTTTGTTGTGTTGTTTTGTGTGGGGTTTTTTGTTGGATTAATTTTTTTAACTTGTTTTAATTTTTTTATAATTTTTGATACTTTTCTATTTTGTGAATTTTAACTATGTTTTTTGTCTGTCATAAACCGCCTTGAATTCCAAACAGAGAAAAAGGTGGGATATATTTTGAAGCCAGATTCACCTCCACACCACAGAGTAGCACAGTATACCATGATGGAGTAATGGAATATATGTGGTATATACATGTATAAAACGATCTTATCACATGCAGTTCCCTCCTTGCCTATAGAAAGATGTCCCAGTATTTGTTTCCTGACCTTGCATTTGAATCTTACTTTATAATTCATTTCTGGCTTTCACAAAATTTGGTTGCTGCCCTGTTTTTTCCTCCCCAAATATTTAAACCAACTGCCTCATGGATTCAGATGTTGGGGAATCGACCAGTGTATCAACAACTACGCAGACACCAAGCACTAACTTTTGTTGCGAGCAGCTCTTAAGATTGTGAAGATTGGGGGGGGGGGAAAAAACCCTAGGAAAAGCTCTTAAGATTCTTTAGCAAAATGTGCATCATCATCTTTGGCAGGCTATGTGAATCCTCCTGTGGTACCATGGGGTTGTCTATAGAAGGCAATAAAATGTGGATTGGTGTGCACTAACATCAATTCGCAGCAGCATGCATTTGTCTCCACGTTTGTTTGGGGTTTTTTGGCAAAAAAATGAATCTATGCATGTTTGATGTTCACACAGGCATGCCTGCATATCAAGATGGTGGACATGAATTTATGCTGAATTGGCTGCTCTTTTCAAAGCAGGAGTTACTGTATTGCCATCTTCTATAAGGGACACCATTTTGCTATGTCATTTCATATAATGAGACTTGAGTATTCACGGATTTTGGTATCCATGTGGGGGGGTCCTGGAACCAAACCCCAGCGAATATGAAGGGACAGCTGTACATCCAACCTTGTTAAAGGCATAGGAGTGGGGGATAGTTGGTTACATGTGTGAGCTTTTAAGTGGCTTGGTGTTGCAATGTAAAAGTCTAGAGCAGGGATTCCCAAACTTTGGTCTTCCAGTGGTTTTGGACTTCATCTCCCAGAAGCCCTAGCCACCTTGGCCAAGAGTCAAGAATTCAGGGAGATGAAGTCCAAAACATCTGGAGGACCATAGTTTGGGAACAATTGGTCTAGAGTATATGGTTAACTGAAAGCATTGAAGAGATTACAAATGCAAAAATAGTTTGTTATGTGTGCTGAAGGGAAACATGTTGAGGTTAAGTACACTTGGGTTTTACCTTGTCAGCAGCCCAAGAAAAAGAACTGGTGAAACCAGCAAGCATGTATTATTCTCCTTGCACATCCCCCCTTGCTCCCCTTGTTGACCATGTTTCTTCTTCATTCAGGCAAATATATTTAAGAATTAAAGGCTACATCCATTAGAACTAACCTAGGAAGTGGTGAGATGAGCATTTTAATGTGTATAAAAGCCCTCACATAGGGTGCAGCTACGCTGCAGAAATAATGCAATGTGATATCACTTTAACTGCCATGGTTCCATCCTACAGAATCCTGGTTTTGTGAGGTACTAGCACTCTTTGGCAGAAGGCTAAAGACCTTGTATAGTGGCCCCGTGATATCTGCTGGGGTTTGGGCCCAGGACCCACATGGATACCAAAATCTGTGAATGCTCAAGTCCCATTAAATACATAGTTTAGTAAAATGATGTCCCTTATATAAAATGGCAAAATCAAGGTTTGCTTCTTGGAATTTATTTTTTGGGCGGATATTTTCAAGTGGCACATGGTGGAATCCATGGATACCAAATCTGTGGATACAGAGGTCTGACTGTAAAACTACAAATTCCATGATTCCATAGGCTGGAGCTACAGTACTTAAAGTGGTGTCAAACTGCATTATTTCTACAGTGTAGATCCACCCATAGTTTGTGTTTGGTTGCAGATTTTAAAAAGGATGACAAAGCTTTTCTTCCCACCCCCTGCCAATCTGCCCCCATTGCTTTGCCTTTGTTATTCAAATTAAAATCATATCTAACAAATAAAACTGACATGATGCCTGGAAAATAGGGTAAATCCAAAAGCCACAATAGGATAATACTTTTATTGGGACTGACCCAAATTTCTCCAGAAGTCTTCATTAGGCAGATTTTCAGCAAAGCAGGGGGAATATAGAAGTAGCTGGTCATGTTTAAAGTAGGTTAGACCCATAGAGGCATAACATGTTAGATTTGGAGATCATTCCAACCAATCTCTTGGCAGTTCAAGAATATTTCAGCTACATTGGTTCTAAACCTTTCATGTTCTAAGCCTTCCAGACTAGAGATGTGAAGGCCTAAAAAAAAAAAAATCAGACTTTTTTTTCAGGAAAAAAAAGGAAAAAAACTGTTTTTTCTTGTTTCTTAGAAAAAAATGGAGGGGGTTCTAGTCCATTCTCCCCTCACCCCCTCCAGTTTTTTTCCCTGGGCCTTCATATCTCTGTTCCAGAGAAGTGCTCTGCTTAGATACTTCCAGTAATGGAGAGCTCGCCGCCTCCTGAGAGTATCAAACAGTTCATACTGGTTCTAGACCTTCCTCTACAATAGCAGAAAACAACTCTCATCCATCTGCAGTGTAGCAGCCCTTCATATCTCTCTCTCTCTCTCTCACACACACACACACACACACACACATCTCACCTTTCTGCTGACAGAGGACCCAGGACTATTTACAGCAGGGCTAAAATGTGTATCCAGTTTTGCAGTCATTGCCCATAGGGTAAGGGGTAGTCCAGACGGTGGGAAAAAAACCTCTTAGAATCTGCAGGGAATCCCATGTGTCCAAATGGGATCCCACAGCATTCCATCCTTTTTGGAGGGGGGGAGCAAAAGCCAGGGAAAGTCTGTAGCAGAAGCCTCCGGGACTTTTCCTGAGTTTTTTAAAAGCCCTGACAGAATTGTGCACCTTTGCCTGTTAGGACAACTGAAGAGGACAGCTGATTGGGCAGACGTTCTCAGGAGGAGGAGCTTGGTAAGACTTTCCTTCTTTTTTTTTCATTATTTAAGCAGAAGATTGCTCTTCTGCACCTTGGATTTAGTGTTTTTTTAAAAAAAAATACTGTTTGGCGGGGGTAAGTTGGGGAGTACAAAACCACAAGTAATTGTCCAAAAGCAACTGTAAAGTACTAGCAAGTTAAACAAAAGATGGGAAAGCAGCCAAGCTCCAATGATAATTAATTAGGAAGAGTAAGCAAAGTTCCGTTCCTAGGCATGGCAGCAATACAGGCGAACGGCACACAGAGAAGAGCCAGAATACAGTCCAAAGGTCAAGGCTTACAGAAGGCAACGTAGTCCATGAGTTGGTCTGTAGGTCAGTAGGATCAGGCAACAGGGTCATCAGGAACAGTCCAAGGTCAAGACACATGGGAAGGCAGCAAGGATTCAGGAAGCTTTCTTCACGGAAATCAGTTGATCTCTGACAAAGCCTCCATTGCCTCTCCCAGCCTATATAAAGCAATTAAGGCTTTGTCAGGTGTTTCTTAATGAGCAGGTTTTTTCTCATAAAGTCTAAGAGACTTCCTTTGAGCCTCCTTTTGAGCTTGCTGCTGGGTATACGGTGGTGGAGGTAAGTCCCTCTCTTCTTCGTCCTTATCTGAATTGGGCAGGACTCTCTGCTGGGACTGATGCCAACCCACTTGGACCAGGCTCTTCCTCTGCTCAAGCCTCTAGGTTGGCAGGGTTCCCTGCTGGCACAGGTGTAGATAACCCTGTGCCAGAGTCCCTAGGGCCATTCCCTGCCATGTCCTCCTCTGACTCTACAGCCTCATCAGGCTCCTAGGGCATGACAGTAATTTATTTGCGGCTGCCATCTTGATTCACTGACATGCCTCCATGTGAACAGCTAACGCGGAGAGCTTTGCACACCAGCACTCTTGCAAAAAAGTTGTTGAGACAGATGACAGCTGCTGCGAATTGGTGTTTCCGTGCCCCAAATCACATTTTATTCCCTCAGCTAGACCGGCCCTAAGTTTCAAGGACCCTCATCCTTCTTTGCCATCCTGGTTTTAAGATGGAATGCATGTGGAACAACTAGAAACTAGTTTTAAAGCAATCAAGATGTTACTAGAAAATGCTGTTTGCCTTTTATGAACCTACAACACTTTTGAGCCCTATACTTGCAAGCACAGAACCCTACCCATCCTCAGCTGTTATATTAATAAATAGTAAACAATCATTTTAATTGTGTTGGGTACATTTGGGCAGCTGTTCTAACAACTCAGGAAATCTCTTGTTCTGTAATAAATGATGTGTCTGGGTCTTGAATAGCCAGATGCTCCATCCTCCAGAGGCCCAGAAGTTACCACCATAATTTTCTACTCCCAAAAAAATCAGGATGATTTTTTTTAATGAATGAAGGAGTCCAGTTCTTAGATTCCAAAAATCTTTCTTGCCATTCAGCCCTAGCAAGGCTAGCACTGGGGTTGGCATTGTTGAGCATCAGCCAATGCCCACACAAATTCAAGGGCCCATTGCTGATTCCTGGAGCCTTCCCCCAGGTCTGCTTCTCCTCTTCCTTACAGTTATTGTCAGTTCCCTTGCATATTCACTTGAGAGCTTGTACTCAAGTTTGAGAGAATCTTTAGTTGGGGAAGAAATGATCTGGTTATTTTAATTATACCTTGTGAGCCTCCTTGGCAGTGTAGGGGGATATAAAAATGTTTCATGTCAACCAAGTGAATGAATGATTAATATGAGCCTCTGAGATCACATAATCTCTTCAGACTTGAACCTGAAGTAATTGAAGTTGAAGACTGAGGGCTTGTCTGGACAAGAGGACATAATGCTGATTCCTGCACATTATTGCACATTTGCAGTAGTGTTCGTTTGTCTCCACAGTCTTTTGGCAAAACTGATAGTATGCAAAGCTATCCGCATTTGATGTGCACACACCTGCAAATCAAGATGGTGGCCTAGTAAATTAGCATGTTGTTTTTCTCCACACGTTGTTGCTGCTGCTGCACAGTATTTTTTTAAACTTTAAAGCAAAGGTGCAAAAGTGAGACCTTTTGCTTAGAAAAGTATTTGATCGCCTCGGAGCAGCAAAAAAGTGCACAGTCTGCAACACAACAATCCCAAATTCGCTTCCAGAAGCTTCCTTGCCAGCAAGCCTGTCCCCTGCACCACTTCCTCATGCCAAAGGCAGAGCCCTGGTGCTAATCACTCTCTCTGAGGCCAGAATGACCAGCCAGCCCCACCACTGTGAGGCTGGCCACCCATTCTAACTTCAGAGAGAATGACTAGAGCTGGGGCTCTCCTCATGGGTTTTGTTCTCCATACCTCTTATCATCCTCTTTCTGGACCTTTCTGAACCTGCTCCAACTTGTCTATATCCTTCTTAAAATGAGGTGCTCAGAATTGAACACAGTACTCCAGATGAGGCCTGACTAGTGCAGAATACAGTGGAACTATTACATCCCTTGACTCGGAAACTATGGTTCTATTAATGAAGGCTAAGATAGTATTTGCCTGCTTTGTTGCAGCACCACTCTGCTGGCTAATGTTCAATTTATGATCACGATTGTGCTCCCTGAAAGCAGAGTCCCACTGCTAGTCACTCTCTCTGAAGTGAGAACAGGTGGCCAGCCTCACAATGGCAGGGCTGGCCAGTAGTTCTGACTTCAGAGCAGGTGATTATGCACCGAAAAGGCAGAGCCCTGTTGTTCTTCTGGCCCATACCAGTGGCAGTGGAGCCACAGAGGTGGCTGGCTAGTAGTGGTGGTAGACCCACAGCTCCATTGGGGGTAAAAATCCAAATGCAGGCAAGGTATGGTGCTTAAATCTGGGCCAGGGTAGTTCAAATTTCATACAGCGCAGCTCCAGGCCAAAGTAGTCTAAATTTCATCCAGATTTTTACTCCCAATGTAGAGAAGGCAATTGGCTCTATTGCCAAACTGTTCTCACTCTCAAGAAGTTCCTTCTAATGGTCAATCAAAATCTACTCTCCTGTAACTTCAACCATTAGACCTGGTCCTACCCTCTGGGGCAGCAGAGAAAAGGCCTCTTTGTAGGTGTGTGCAACTATGTTACTCCTCAGGCTTCTCTTCACCAAGCTGAATATGCCCAGCTCCTTCAAGACGAATTGCTGCAGGATCTCGATGGGACAAAAGGTATTCTCCTCAAATTGTATGAGGAGTATTTTCCACTGTCTAGACAACCCCTGAGTAATTATTTGAAGGATTGGGGCTTCCACTCCTTTTGCGTGAGGCATAACTGTGACTGCATTATATTTGACCACTGAAAACATATTGGCAGGTTCACCTGCAGCCTATGAAATGGCAGTTGTTTTCCATCCGCTTGACAGAATGGACTGGAATGTTGCCTTATAACCCTCCTCTGTAGCCCTGAAGCTGAAATATTTGGCAAGAAAACCAAAGCACAATACCAAAGTTTCACACATCCCTCCTGCCCGGGAAAGAAAGGGAAAGACAATACTTATTATCTTTCTTATAAAGCATAGTAATTAACATTCGCATTATAAGAAGGGAGGGTTCCCTGTCTTGTTTTTATTGAAGCTTAATTGCTATGCTGATTTTTATCTAGTTGATGGGGGGTGTTACCCAAATGTTAATCTATACCCCCCCCTTTCCTAACATCTTTTCAGTTGTTAGACTCAGATCTGCTCTTCTTGAAGCTTTTGTAGAGCTGAGCATGTGTTGAATCCAACAGCCCCCCTTCCCCCATATTCATCCTGCATCAGCATCCCCTGGATAGGTCTCCCAAGATGGAGCTGTAGTTCTATCACTGTCTTGGGAACTTAAGTGATAGCTGTTACAAAAAGTACTGAAGAACATCTTTTAAACTGCAGTTAAACATTTGGGAAGTTGGAGAGGCAATGCTGACAGAAATCTAAAAAGAGTCTTGTGGTACAAATGATTTATTGTGATAAAAGCTCCTGTGGACCGCGCTTAGATGCAGCTAGTTACAAATAATTAGCAAAATTATAATTAATTCCTTTTTGCAGTAGCTAAAGCAAAACTGAGTTACAATAACTCTCTCTGGCTTTTCTTCGCAAACGAAGTTTCAGGAAGGACTCATCCCATGCTTTCTGCAAGCGTGCTGATGACTGAAAAGGCCAATCTGAGATAAACGAGTACGGTTGCAGAAAGCACAGCAGAAGGTCTCCTTGGGTGATGTTTTTGGGTTGTGATTCTTTCTGCGTTGTCGTTTCTCTTCAAGACTTGTTTGGCGTGAGTTCTCAAATAAGGCTGCAGCATTGTGGATAGTGCATCTCCATGCCTCCCAATGTGAGGCCATGGTGGACCATTGTTGGTGATCAATTTGGCCGAGCCTGAGATGTTGTTTCAGGGAGTCCTTGTATCGCTTTTTTGGAGCACCCCTCTTACGCAGACCTGTGGCGAGTTCACCGTAGAGTACTATTTTTGGGAGGCGATGGTCCTCCATCCTAGAAATGTGCCCTGCCCAGCGCAGCTGTGTTCTCAATATCATGGCCTCAATGCTGGTGATCCCTGCTTGCTCAAGGACAGCAACAGTTGTCACATAGTCAGTCCAGTGTATATTTAGGATTGTACGTATACAGTGCTGATGAAAGCGTTTGAGGAATCGTAAGTGGTGGTGATAGGTGACCCATGTTTCAGACCCGTAAAGGAGAATAGACAGTACAATGGCTCTATACACACTGATTTTTGTGCTTCGCCTCAGGTGTTTGTTACTCCAGACTCTTTTGTAAAGTCTTCCAAATGCGCTATGTGCCTTTGCTAATCTGTGATTGATCTCTTTGTCAATCTTGGCATTTGAGGAGATTATGCTTTCCCAGGTAGGTGAACTGCTGAACGGACTTAAGCGCAGATTTGCTGACAGCAATGTGGGGATGGTGGTGTTCGTCCTGTGGTGCAGGCTGGTAAAGAACCTCTGTTTTCTTCAGGTTGACTTCCAGCCCAAACAGCTCTGCAGCCATTGTGAAGCGGGATGTTAGGCGCTGCAGAGCTGCTTCTGTGTGGGCAACAAGGGAAGCAGCATCAACAAAGAGCAGCTCACAGACTAGATAGTTTAGAGTCTTCGTGTGAGCCCTCAGAGCTACCATCAGTACAATATCTACTAATCTACTAATCAGTATATATTTGGCTATATGTCACCTCCAGAAACAGAGGCAGTAAGCTTCTTATCCGTGGGACACAAAACAGCACACACATAGGGTCTTCCTAGAAAATGCCTAGAGAAGCGTCCTCTCTAAACATTTTCTAGATCCTCCAAGGCAATTCTATGGTATTTGTAACCAGAAGTTCTATTATTTCAATTATGTTTGCTGTTATCCGCAGTTTCTGGTATCTCCAGTAAGTCCGGGAACTGAACCCCCACAGATATGGTGTATTAACATTCCCAAGCATCTTTCTTTTCTTTGTGTTGTTGTTGCTGGTTACATTGACTCTTCCCTTGACATGCAGTGTCCCTTGTTGCTGGCTTCCTGTTTAAAACTCTTCACTGCTCCTTTCCTCATGAGGATGTAGGAAGTGATTGCTTAGTTGGAGAGGTTCTGAATCCATTCTGTATGGGCTGCTCCTGACAGTGACGGCCTCCAGAGTGTATCCTCACTGTTACAGGACTCTTCATTTTCCTTGGCGGTTTCTTCTTGTTGCTTCCTTAGGATCAATTCTCCCTGTGTTCTATCCAGGGAGTCCTTATGTTCTCTGGTGCTTTGAAGAGACTCAGCACATAGCTGTAGTGCACTGGACTTCTCTTCCAAGAGAGCTACCAATTTGCACTTGCGGCAGGTGTAGTTGGTAAGGTTTTCTGGCAAGAAGGTAAACATTGCACATTCTTGGAGCAGACAATGACAGATCTTTCCACTTCCATCACTTCAGTTATTTCTCTCCCTTCTGCCCTGTAATATCTGTATGGGATGTATAGTAAGTGAGCATGCTGCAAGGTGCACACTGCCTGCTCAAAAGCTTGCTGCCTCTCCCAACCCAGCTGTTTTTTGCTCACACCGACTTCACAAAGGCTGATAGGGGAAAGTGTGCAAATAAGCTGCTATTTTCCCAGTTTCACCTCCTTGTCTGCTGACTCAAAAGCTTAGTGCCTCTCCCAACCCGTGAACATTTCCTTCTCCCATTACTCTTCAACATTTTTGTCAATGACTTAGATGATGGGATGGAGAGAATCCTTATCAAGTTTTCCAATGATACAAAACTGGGAGGAGTGGCTAACACATTGGAAGATATGAACAGAATTCAAAAGGACCTTGATAAACTAGAAAATTAGGCAGAAATAAATAAAATTAAATTAAACAGAGACAAACACAAAATTCTGCATTTAGGCTGCAAAAACCAAACACACAGGTATAGGATGAGGGATACTTTCTTGCCATTCAGCCCTAGCAAGGCTAGCACTGGGGTTGGCATTGTTGAGCATCAGCCAATGCCCACACAAATTCAAGGGCCCATTGCTGATTCCTGGAGCCTTCCCCCAGGTCTGCTTCTCCTCTTCCTTACAGTTATTGTCAGTTCCCTTGCATATTCACTTGAGAGCTTGTACTCAAGTTTGAGAGAATCTTTAGTTGGGGAAGAAATGATCTGGTTATTTTAATTATACCTTGTGAGCCTCCTTGGCAGTGTAGGGGGATATAAAAATGTTTCATGTCAACCAAGTGAATGAATGATTAATATGAGCCTCTGAGATCACATAATCTCTTCAGACTTGAACCTGAAGTAATTGAAGTTGAAGACTGAGGGCTTGTCTGGACAAGAGGACATAATGCTGATTCCTGCACATTATTGCACATTTGCAGTAGTGTTCGTTTGTCTCCACAGTCTTTTGGCAAAACTGATAGTATGCAAAGCTATCCGCATTTGATGTGCACACACCTGCAAATCAAGATGGTGGCCTAGTAAATTAGCATGTTGTTTTTCTCCACACGTTGTTGCTGCTGCTGCACAGTATTTTTTAAAACTTTAAAGCAAAGGTGCAAAAGTGAGACCTTTTGCTTAGAAAAGTATTTGATCGCCTCGGAGCAGCAAAAAAGTGCACAGTCTGCAACACAACAATCCCAAATTCGCTTCCAGAAGCTTCCTTGCCAGCAAGCCTGTCCCCTGCACCACTTCCTCATGCCAAAGGCAGAGCCCTGGTGCTAATCACTCTCTCTGAGGCCAGAATGACCAGCCAGCCCCACCACTGTGAGGCTGGCCACCCATTCTAACTTCAGAGAGAATGACTAGAGCTGGGGCTCTCCTCATGGGTTTTGTTCTCCATACCTCTTATCATCCTCTTTCTGGACCTTTCTGAACCTGCTCCAACTTGTCTATATCCTTCTTAAAATGAGGTGCTCAGAACTGAACACAGTACTCCAGATGAGGCCTGACTAGTGCAGAATACAGTGGAACTATTACATCCCTTGACTCGGAAACTATGGTTCTATTAATGAAGGCTAAGATAGTATTTGCCTGCTTTGTTGCAGCACCACTCTGCTGGCTAATGTTCAATTTATGATCACGATTGTGCTCCCTGAAAGCAGAGTCCCACTGCTAGTCACTCTCTCTGAAGTGAGAACAGGTGGCCAGCCTCACAATGGCAGGGCTGGCCAGTAGTTCTGACTTCAGAGCAGGTGATTATGCACCGAAAAGGCAGAGCCCTGTTGTTCTTCTGGCCCATACCAGTGGCAGTGGAGCCACAGAGGTGGCTGGCTAGTAGTGGTGGTAGACCCACAGCTCCATTGGGGGTAAAAATCCAAATGCAGGCAAGGTATGGTGCTTAAATCTGGGCCAGGGTAGTTCAAATTTCATACAGCGCAGCTCCAGGCCAAAGTAGTCTAAATTTCATCCAGATTTTTACTCCCAATGTAGAGAAGGCAATTGGCTCTATTGCCAAACTGTTCTCACTCTCAAGAAGTTCCTTCTAATGGTCAATCAAAATCTACTCTCCTGTAACTTCAACCATTAGACCTGGTCCTACCCTCTGGGGCAGCAGAGAAAAGGCCTCTTTGTAGGTGTGTGCAACTATGTTACTCCTCAGGCTTCTCTTCACCAAGCTGAATATGCCCAGCTCCTTCAAGACGAATTGCTGCAGGATCTCGATGGGACAAAAGGTATTCTCCTCAAATTGTATGAGGAGTATTTTCCACTGTCTAGACAACCCCTGAGTAATTATTTGAAGGATTGGGGCTTCCACTCCTTTTGCGTGAGGCATAACTGTGACTGCATTATATTTGACCACTGAAAACATATTGGCAGGTTCACCTGCAGCCTATGAAATGGCAGTTGTTTTCCATCCGCTTGACAGAATGGACTGGAATGTTGCCTTATAACCCTCCTCTGTAGCCCTGAAGCTGAAATATTTGGCAAGAAAACCAAAGCACAATACCAAAGTTTCACACATCCCTCCTGCCCGGGAAAGAAAGGGAAAGACAACACTTACTATCTTTCCTATAAAGCATAGTTAATACAGGAAGGCAAATATGCTTTAATAGGCATCACTGAAACCTAGTGGGATGAGTTTCATTTTTGGAACATAGTAATGGAAAGGTATAACTTATTCCAAAGAAATAGATTAAACAGGACAGAGGGAGGAGGGGTATTGTATGTCCAGGCTGTGTGTACACACAAGGAGATCCATGACTTAGAACATGGAAAACAGATTGAGCGCATTTGAGTAAAAAAAAAGAAGAGAAATAACAGTGACCTCATTGTAAGGGTCTACTATAGGCCTTCAAGCCAGACTCAGGATTGAATAATGCATTCCATAAAACCCATGACCAAACATTTTAAAAAGGATTGATATAGTAGTAATGGGAGACTTCAACCGCCCTGATGTTTGTTGGAAGTCACACTCTGCCAAGAGTGCAAGGTCCAACAAATTCCTCACTAGTCTTGTGGTGTTTAGAAAAGTACTAATAGGGTGGGGTGGGGATGGATGGTTGCTAGTAATCTCCCAACAGTTGCCTCATTTTGTGGTGGTGGTTTTACTTTTTAACCTTTTTTTAAAATCTTACCTTAAACCATAGGGTGAGCATAGGAGAATTTTGGTCTATTTTGGAGCATCTGGAGAAGATGAGCAAAATCCAGTTTTCTATGTTATAAAGAGAGGTTTATGTAGAGTACCATCTAAGGGATCAGCAAAACCTAAGTACAGTTGTCCCTTCACAGTCACATGAGTTAGGGGCAGAGCACTACCGCAAAAATGAAAAAACTGCAAATAAGTTAAGCCCTGCCCCCAACACGCATACTACACGACAGTATTGTAGACTCCTCTCCCGCCAACAGGACTGCCAATACCTGCCACCACAAAAACCATGCCCCTCACCCACACTCGCCTCCCCACCAGCTCTCCCTCCCTCTGTCCTGCCAACAACACAACTCCATCTTGCTTTCTTACCTTACACCAAAACAGTGCTGCCTGTTTAAAACATTAAGGTTTAAAGTAACGGGCAGTGATTTTTTGGTGCCAGGTAAGAAAGCAAGATGGAGTGTTTTGTTGCCAGGACAGAGGGAGGGAGGGCTAGGGGGGAGGTGAGTGTGGGTGAAGGGCTTGATTTGTGCATCAGAGGGGTGAGTGTTGCTACAGTTGCAACGTTTAGCTTTGGTTTGGGAAAGGAGTGACCTAACTGTTTTAAATGGGCAGTGCTGTTTTGGTGCAAGGTAAGAAAGCAAGATGGAGTTGTGTTGTTGGCAGGACAGGAGGAGAGGGGGGAGGGTGGGGTCTTGGAGTTTGAGCTAGTTGAGCAGTGGCTACAAATCATAATAATGCAAAACCGCGAATGTGAAACACGCAGTTCTGAAGGGACAACTCTAATATGCAAACCAAGGTCTAGTCTGTGAAGTCGAAGGCTTTCACGGCTGGCATCCATAGATTTTCTTTGGTTTTTTTCCAGACTGTGAGGCCATGTTCTAGAATAATTTCTTTCTGACGTTTCGCCTGCATCTGTGGTTGGCATCTTCAGAGAATATGCTCTGAAGATGCCAGCTACAGATGCAGGCGAAACGTCAGAAAGAGACTATTCCAGAACATGGCCTCACAGCCTGGAAAAAAAACAAGGAAAATCTAAGGTCTAGTCTGCCATGTAGCAGAGAGAAGTAAACATTTTCAGGCAGCCTGAATGGTGCAGCCTGAATTGTTGATGCCACTTTGTTTCAAAAGACTGAAAAATGTCTTTGGGTAGCACTGTGTAACCTTCCCACAAGGTGCCCTCAATCTTCTATGCTTGTCACATACATGGTCTGCAGCAAGCCCTCATGATCCTTGAACATGGGAAATCTAAATTCTTACACCTTCTCAGCCACAACCTGATTTCAAGATCCTGCTCCCAGGACCTTGGATCCGTATCACACTCTTTTCCCACTCCAACTCTCCATCTGTAAAATGGGAATACTAGTGCTCTCCCATCACAAGGTTGTGGCAAAGACCACCAAGACAAGGTTGTGGCAAAGACCACTAAGACAAGCACTATAAATCACTGTGTTTCACTGGATGTGCAATAGTGGTGATAAAGAATGAAAGTTTTTTTTGGTCAGTTGCACACATTTGCAGCAAATACAAACTTACAGCACAAAACTCTTGAGAGGTACTATTTAATTCCCTTTGTGCCATGCAAATACCTGAGATGTGAAGCATTGACTTTGTCAAACTACCGGTAACTAAAGTTTCCCTACTTGAGGTGCCATCAGGACTGTCAAAATGGTAGGTAGCTTGCTTTGATTGACAGTGCCATTCTGAAGGTCATTTTGCTGAATGTATTCAAAGCAAGACAGATGCGACTCTCCCCCACCTCGTCCATACTCTTGATTAATTGCCTCATTCAATTTCAACTCTATTGCAGTTCAAAATTAATTCAGTAGGACTTAATAATGTATTCATTTAGGATCTTGTTTGTTCATTAATGACAATGATTTGCTTTTTTTAATTATACAATTCATGCAGTGTGTATTTTACATCCACTTACTTGCAGCAGTGGGGGGAAGAATACTACATATTCCTGTTCCTTTGTGCGTAGTGAAATAAATAGTGCAAGACACACTGCAAAGTTTTGTGAAATATTTGACATACAATCTGTATGCTTTCTGACTTGTATTTCAGAAGAAAGCAATTGGCAAAAGCTTTTGTTGCATCTTCGCATCTTTTCTTTCAGCATCTCAGTAGAGGATATAAGAACATTCTACTTTAGTACTAATTTCAAGGGCTTATCTTAATAAGGGCTGTCCTCTAACCTCTGTGCACCAGGTCCTTCTCTGTGTATGTGTGTGCACACATGTGTGTACCTGCGCCTTCAAGTTGCCTGACAACTTATGATGACCCTGTGAATTTCATAGAGTTGTCAGGCAAGGAATACTCAGAGGTAGTGTTGCCAGTTCCTTCCTCTGAAATATAGCATACAGCACCTGGTATTCATTGGCAGCCTCCCATCCAAGTACTAACCAGGGCTGACCCTGCATGGCAGGGGGTTGGACTGGATGGCCCTTGTGGTCTCTTCCAACTCTACAATTCTATGATTCTATGATTCTATGCTTAGCTTTCCCAAGATCACACCAGATCTGGTGCCTTTAGGGTATTTAGGCCCCAAATCCTTCTAGCCAACATGAAGTGTGCAATATCCTCACCATTTAGCCCATGGCAAGGCCGCTTTGATTTAGGAAGGATTTTTGAAGCCTTTCATCATTAGGAATGGCTGGACTATACTACTGTATTTCTTTTGCATGTTTTTATGCATAAGTCCATTCTGTCCTGTTTCTGCCTTAATGTGAATTTTTTAAAACCTGCACAAAAATTCATACATATATATTTAAATATATATTTTGCATGTATTTCTCAAAAAATACACATTTAATCTAAACAGATGCTTTTCTAAACATATTTTCTGCTAAGATAACTCATTAGTTAATTCATTTTAGTACGTTTGTGAGCTGAGGGGTTACGTTTGCAGGGGTATTGGAGTCATGTCCAAAGATCATCTAACACCACAGTTTACACTGCATATGGATATGCTCTCCTACACTTCTGAACTGGAGGCAGTTAAAATGGAATAACCACAAGATATTGCAAATATAGGTGGCACACCTAGAAGAGAAATGTCAAAAGGGATTGTCGCATGCCTCGATCCTTGCTTTAGCAAGTGTCTGAACCTCTTTCTGTCAAGTTAGTGGCACATGATAAATGGGAGCAAGATAGAAGAACAGGTTACACAGACTCTGGGGTCTGAATTCAGTTGTTAATCCAAAGTAGAGTAGACCCATTGAATCAGTGAGATTTTTATATAAATTTTCACAATCATTCAAAAACTCATTCCTTTATCTTAGATACCGGTATTACCCCTTTTCCTATATCAATGGTTTGGCATGAGATTCTAAGCTGAAAAAGTAGAGGTATTTGTGTGTTTTGCTGCTGCCTTGATATCAATGCTGCAGCTTTCTGTACGGTGGCAGGATGATGGCTGGAGACCCAGAGCTTCATTCAACCACTGCTCAGCTATGGATGGTTTTAGCACATCATTATATTCATTCTTCTTGAAAGTAACTTTTCAAACCTGAACTGGACTTGCAACTGCTTTAAAGTGAAGTAAAGTGTTCTGAAATTTTGTAATGGTCTCCTACAGCAAAAAAAATCAAAGAGTTGCAGAGGCCATCTAGTTCAACTCCTGCCCAGTAAAGGAATCCACTGCTATAAAATATACTTGAGAAGTGGGCATCCAACCCACATCTCATCTCTGCCCAGTGCTAAAAACAGAATATTTCAGGATAAGAGCTCCTGTATTTTTAATATGTGATGGATTGAATAATTTGCACAGGTGAAGCTTTCCAAACTTGTGCAGCACCATTACATTACAAGCTATGCATAGTGAAATTACCATCATTCACTGCATTTTGGGTATTCCTTATGGAGTGCCAATGCTCATGAGACAAAAATGGCACCAGACACTCACAAGAGGGAAGTACCAGTAGTTTCAGAGAAGCAACAGTGTTTGCAGAAATGGGGGGGGGGGCTAAAAGGGGAATGAAGGGGAGAAGCAGCCTGTTGAGCAGCCTGTTGAGGGGTTCTGTGGCCAATGCACATTGGCCACAGAATCCTGACTGACAGGTGGGGCTGAAAAGTGAGTGGAAGGAAGAATGGAATGGAATGGAATGGAATGGAATGTCCTTGAAGAGAGCATGGAATCCGAAGAAAACACCCTGCCACCTTTTGTTCTAGATACCTCTTGTTTTGCACTAGTGCTAAAAGAACAAGGGTGATCATGTCAACCATTTGGCCATTGGAATAGTGTGGTGCTTTGGAACAATGATGATAGCCTAAGTACTGATTTGAGGTCTGCTCTAGAAAATCACCTCTTTGCCTTCTTGGCTTAGAAATGTTGCTCTGCAACAATGAGCCTGAGTTTGCAGATGGCCTGTGCTGCCATTAATAGTGCGCACGGTTCCTGCTAGCATAATTACTTAGTGTAGCTTGAAAGGTCTGATCACCTACAGCTAAAATGACACTTTAATGGGGATTACGGTTTTCCAGCTCAAGTGTTCAGCAGCTTTAATTAAGCAGGAAAAGGCCAGATTGGTAGCAGAGACAACATCTCTCTGTTGGATGGCATTCAGCTTCCCTCTTGAACTCTCTGTCTGTCAGTCAGAAATGATGTGCTGATTCTCTCCATCCCCTGCCAGCTTCTCTTTGGAAATTGCTGGGTATCTTTGCTTTTCTTCCCATCTTTCCTTTTTCTTTGTTTTAACATTTCCATACTCTTCTAAAATCTTTCCTCTTGAAATTTGGGATGTCCTCGATTAAAGAAATCTTGGCCCATTAATCATGCTAGTTTTGACTGTTCAGCTGATTACATCTGCATAATATAAAAAGGAATAAATTATTAGTTTATTCTTCTTCAAAGCAAAACATGCATTTTATTCTCATATGCTTCTATATTATCTCGGAAGAGGCGTTTCCTTTTATGTGGGAGAGAAGGGCCTTGCTACCTCTTTTAAGGTGTTGTCTTTGCCATCTACATTTGTATAAGAATACATTAAACATTATCAACAGTTTTCTGAGGGTGGGTGTTTTTTTTTAATTGTTTGAGTTTTAGGACTTTATCAGATTAGCGGCTAATAACACTGTAATTCTGCAAATGAGGAAAGCAGAAACATACTGGCATTATTACACTTATTATCACACACCGCTGTAATTGTGTGATTCAAGCATCACAGCATTATCACATGACAACCATTAGCACTTTAAGATCAGGAGATTACTTCTGTGATTTAGCATGAGCAAGATTTCAGCAGTTCTCATGACAAGATGCAAGCATGCTCAAAAACACCGAAAAACCCTTTATTAACAAAGTAAATCAACACATAAACACTTAAACACACCTAAAAACATGCAAAAAAAAAAGGAACAGTTCATACAAATAACGTCCTGTGAATAGTTTTCACATTCTCACCTAGATGTTTTCTCGCTGGAAACGGAGTGGGGGGTAAGAGGACTGCCCATTCATGCTGTAATCTCGCAATTACAACGGGAGGTGTTTTCGCACTCTCTTCAATACCACAAAAATAGTGATATTGAGAGCTATTGATGGCTTGTCCCATTAATGGAAAGTGACTCCTTATTCATGTCTGAAGCACACAGTAAATGTGGGAAGACACCAATGTCATGCGTTAGCTCATGCGATTTTTGCCATGTCTGATAAAGTCCTTAGTTGTATTAGTATTCATTCCTGAAATGCAGTTTTGTGTAGTACACATTAAAGTCTGTGCCTCTTGTGCATTTCACAAAGCTGCAGTGATACATTCACAGCAGCTTATCACTCTTAAGGCAGTTTAAAATGGTTAAGTAGCACAACATGCTATCTGAAGTGTACAGAAAAATAAGAAAAGGGGAGAATGTCTAGAAACAGGACCAAGCAGCAAAATAGAATCATAGAGCTGGAAGAGACCACAAGGGCCATCTAGTCCAACCCCCTACCATGCAGGAACACAAAATTGAAGTACTCCTAACAGATGGCCATCCAGCCTCTGTTTAAAAATCTCCAAAGAAGGGGACTCCACCACACTCCGAGCCAGTGTATTCTACTTCCGAACAGCTCTTACTGTCAGGAAGTTCTTCCTCATGTTTTGGTGGAATTGCTTTTCCTGTAGCTTGAGTCCATTGTTCTGTGTCCTAGGCTCTGGAGCAGCAGGAAACAAGCTTGTGCCATCCTCAGTATGACATCCCTTCAAATATTGAAACATGGCTATCATGTTACCTCTCAACCTTCTCTTCCTCAGGCTAAACATACCCAGCTTCCTAAGCCACTCCTCATAGGGCATGGCTTCCAGACCTCCCACCATTTTGGTCACCCGTCTCTGGACATTTTCCAGCTTCTCAATATCCTTCCTGAATTGTGGTGCCCAGAACTGGACACAGTATTCCAGATGAAGTCTGACCAAAGCAGAATAGAGTGGCACTGTTTCTTCCCTTGATCTAGCTACTATACTCCTATTGATGCAGCCTAGAATTACATTGGCTTTTTTAGCTGCCGCATCATACTGCTGACTCATGTTCAGCTTGTGGTCCACAAAGACTCCTAGATCTCTTTTGCATGTACTGCCATCAAGCCAGGTGTCATCCATCCTATGTTGGTGCATTTCATTTTTACTGCCCAAGTGTAGTATCCTACATTTCCCCCTGTGGAAATTCATTTTGTTAGTTTGGGCCCAGCTTTCTAATCTGTTCAGGTTATTTTGGATTCTGTCCTCTGGGATATTAGTTACCCCTCCTACTTTGGTGTCATCTGTACATTTGATAAGAATGCCCTCTATTTTATCATCCAAGTCATTGATAAAGATGTTGAATAGCACTGGGGCCAGGAGAGAACACTGTGGCACCCCACTAGTCACTTCTTTCCAGGATGAAGAGGGGCCATTGGTGACTACCCTTTGGGTTTGGTCGGTCAACCAATTCTAAATCCACCTAACACTGCAGAACTACTTAGCTCTAGTCCCTCTTCAGACTTTCTTAACTAGCAAAAATGTCTGCAAAATTGCACTCTGGCAGAGAACAAATTCCAGAAATGCAAAGTTGCTCCTGCTTTTGTCTCTCCAGATCTTACATAGTGCAGAGATGATCATATGAGCAGGGCATGTCCAACCAATCTAAAGGATTATGTCAACTCCTATTGGAAGGTGTACTCCTTAAAAGCTGTAGAAACCAGAGCAGAGAGGAGTGTTTAGGCTATTACCAGCAACGTGAGTTCCGTTTATACATAATTAAAGGAGTCTTTGATGTCGACCCTTCCAGATGTTTCATGAAGTTGTAGATTTCTGCAATATTGCTGGCTTCATCTTTTCCATCTTTCCTAGCTACTTTCTGACTCACTTTCATTTGTTAATTTTTATTTATCCACTTAAAAATTAAAGTGTTTCATAATACCTCCTGGGTGCCCTAATCTATGGGCCAGTGTGTGTTTAAATCTTAGCACCTTTTATTTACTGGTTTGGATTATACTGGGGTATAAACCAAGCTAATCTAAAAATTCTAATTAGTACTTTACATCTTCAAAGCTTTGTACAAACATAAGCTAATCTTATATTAATCACACTGAATTTTATACTGACTTGCATATTCTCTGTTGTGTGCTGTGCATTACAACTTTCACCGTAATAAGCACAACTTTGGAAACACTATGATAGTCCTTTCAAAATAAAGCAAAGATTTGTTGAAATATCTCTATCCTGTCTCATGATACTTGGTAATTTTGTTTTCCATGTTCTTAATCCACCAGTGGTTCACAAAGATCTTCTCCCTCACCCCTAATTTCTTCCGCTTATAAAACAAGTGTTTTGGAATATTAAAGCCAGGGTCTTCCTTACCATTAGCAGGAGTGTAGCAGTGGCCTCAGGCTGCAGACACTGGGAGGGAGCAGTGGTATCCAATGCCTTCTGGGCTCCCTGGGCATCCCATTCTCTTGGAGGGCAGATCTGTGCGTGCCCTACAACCTGGCCTGTGCCCCCAATACATGCCTGCTGTCCTCAGGTGTAGTGAAAGAAGTGGCTTTTGGAAACAGAATGGAGAAGAGGTCCATTTTGTCCTTTGCCTAGAGCAACAAAATGTTTTGGGCCAGCCTTGTTTGAAGCCTACACATTGGAAGAGATGGTCCGTAAGGGGCCTCCAACAGTCCTCTGTGGCTCCTTACAGAGAGCCCTACATCATCTTTGGGAACCATTTTTATAAATGCAATTGTTGGCAATTGGGCACCATTATTTAGGCTGCAATCCTCTACCTGAGAGCAGTCAGCATGGAACTCTGGATGTAAAGTTCTGACAAAGCATGGAGAGGCATGCATTCTTTGGTTGCAATCCTATACCCATTTTCCTGGGAGTAAGTCCCATTGAGTAGATATGTATTAGTTAATATTCTTAGTTAATATGGTTAAATTAATAGAGTAAAACCAAGTTAATTAAATATGTCCCCAGCCAATTAGTTAATGGTTTTTTTTAATGTTTTAATGATTTTTAATAGAATTGCTTCTGACAACTGCAGATGGTGAAAGCCATCTTCAAGAGAGGAGTGCATATTTGAGAGAGAATGGGGAATTACTCTTCTAAGACTTTGCTTCCCGTGCAACATGAGTATAACATAGATAAACAAAATAAAGTCTGCTTTTTGCCTTCATTATTACCTTTTCTCATTTACAGATCTATTCAGATTTAATAGATTAGCCAATTAATCAACAATTGTTTATACAGTTAATCAACTAAGATTGGTAAACCTTTCTACTTTCATAGAGATAAATACCAAAGAACCTCTAGATATTGTGGAAGACCCAGATTGTGGAAGACCCAGAGGCTCACCCCATATTTTTGACCTTCACCCTGTGTGCACTCATCATGTAACTCCTAACAAAAGCTAACAGTCTCACTTTGCAGGATGCTGTAGGTAACCAGTGGCCAAGGTGAATTAAAGAGATCGGTTTATTTGGGAATCTATGGTAAATTTCCAAATAATCTCAGGATTCCCTGGAGTGCAGTTTTAATGCCACTGATATAAAGGAATATGGATAGGTTGTGTCAGTTTTGCTTTGCTATATGATAACATGATGGAATTACTTCCATACATTCTGCTTGAGGTTAATTTTGAAGAGTGTCTGGAAACCTGAACTGGTACAAGATGTCTCTCTCTCTGGCTTTTCTTCGCAAACGAAGATTCAGGAAGGACTCATCCCATGCTTTCTGCAAGTGCGCTGATGACTAAAAAGGCCAATCCGAGATAAACAAGTCCGGTTGCAGAAAGCACAGCAGAAGATCTCCTTGGGTGATGTTTTTGGGTTGTGATTCTTTCTGCGTTGTCGTTTGTTTTGTGTTTTTTACATGGAGATGTGAAGCCCCCCCCCAAAAAAAGAAACCCAGGAAAATATGGGGGGATCCCCATTTTTCCCGAGTCGCCTCTCTTGCCTCTGCTGCCACTGCTACATTGGAAAAGTTGATGTGGAATTGATTATGGAACATTTTACAGTTGTCCCTCCATATCCACGGATTTGGTATCCACAGATTTAAGTATTCATGGCTTGAAAATATTCTTAAAAAATAATAATCCAAAAAAGCAGACCTTGATTTTGCCATCTTATATAAGGGACACCATTTTGCTATGCTATTGCATATAATGGGACTTGAGTATTCACAGATTTTGGTATCCACGGGGGGTCCTGGAACCAAATCCCAGCAAATATGAAGGGACAACTGTATTTTAGAATTCTGAATAAAATATTTAAGACAAGGTGTTCATATATTTACTTGTCCCAAATTATTTCTGAAAACTATGTAAAATATTTTTCTAAGACTATGTATAGTACCAGATCATTGCAGTTTCTGGTCCTGGATTCCTTTTCTCAGTTCTTTTTATGGCAATGAGTGCCTTTATGTCTGTTTGACACTATGAAAGACTAGAGGTGACAAAATAATTTTCTTTCTTTTACTGAAGCTAATGAGCCACATTCAGGGGTAGCCATGTTGGCCATGCAGCAAAACAAAATCCAATACCAAACCAAAAAAAAATAAAAAATAAAAAAATCCACAATCCTTTATTGGCCAACCAAATGCAAAACACATGATGCAAGCTTTTGACACTATTGGCTTCTTCATCAGCCAAAAGATGTTAATAAATAAATAAATAGGTAGAATGTACAATCTGGAAAATGGTTTTTAAAAGCAGAAGTTTTGTGTTTTGTTTTGTTTTGTTTTTTGTTTTTTGAAAATTTGATTAGAAATAATCTTTTGAGAATTTAATAAATAAAAGAAAGCATTTATGAAGAAGAATCTAAAAAAATATAAGAAATAGACTTATCACATGGTCAAGAAAAGTGTTGAAAAAGGGAAGATTTTTATGCTGAGAGAATTTTTTTTGTTTCCCCACTGTATTTATTTATTTTATTAATAATAAAATTATGGTGCAATCACATTAATAAAAAAGACAAATCCATCCATCCAATATATACATAAAATAGAAATAAAAAACAAAAAAAAATATGGTCCCCAAATACTGAATTTTTTGTTACTTCAAGGTCTTAACTTATGACCCAGCTACAAATATGCTCTAAAATATTCTCTGTGAATAAAACTTCTTTCCGCCAACAGAGATTGGGATAGAATACTCTCGTATTCCCTCAGGCAGTAATAACCATATTCATCTAGGGTTTTTTTTTATCCTAGTCTGATATTTTGGATGGGCTTTCATTTCAATTGACAAGGCAAAGGAATATCTGCCCTTCTTTCCTGCTTCATAATGTAAGTCGCCTCTTCTAATAACATCAAACAGTCTGATTCCACCGTTAAAGGCAAATTAAGTTCTCCTGTATATCAAATTAGCTCTCTGAGGGTGGCATCGGCTTAGTTTCTTTTATGTTTAAGTCCTAGTTCTCTAATCTGTTTCTAATTCATTCTGTTCAGCAATTTTGCATTTCTGTTTTAGAGGGAGCAATGCTGATTAATTCCTTCTCATGACATCTATAGCTGCATCCTAGATTAAACCTGCTCTGATACAGAGCCCATCATTAAGCGTTAAATATTCTTGCAAGGCTACTTTAATTTGATTTAACATCACTGGATCATTTAATACAGAGTTATTAATTCTCCATCTTGTGTCAAGGCCACATTCTAGTGATGCTTTTAATCACAAGATTATTGTGCTATGATTTAGGAGGGGTATGTTTCCTATTCCATCTGCACCCCCACCCTTTGGAAGCATACCAAAAGGTCAAGTTGCCAAGGAAACAAGCAGAAGAAAACATTACCAATTCCTCACAATATTATGTATAACTTTACATATGTATGTAAAATGTGTTTTTGGTCCAGAGAAGACCCCGGTTTAGTGAGAGAGCTTATTCAAATAACCCCATAAAATATATTCAAAAACCACTTGCCAATTTATTTTACTCATTCCACATGAAAACAGTATACCCCTTGTTCACCCATTTACCCGTCATTTAGTAGACAGACCCCATTCCTCAGAGGCGAATGGACAATGGATGCCTGTTTGGAAGCTGTCTTTTCTCCTGTTCATTCTGCTGAGTTCCATCTGGGCATCAGTTAGCAGCACAAAGGTGCTTCTGAAAGATTAATTTTAATTGACAACTGAGGGAATGTGTGGAGAACCTCACACCCACACTCTGAAGCTGCCAACTTCAAAACAACCCATTTGAGGTTGTCTTTGGCAACTCACTAGACCTAGATCCTTTCACCTGCATGCCTAATTCATATGTTCCTAGACAGGCACCATGCCACTTCCCATTTCCATATATTGTTTTTATACTATTTTGCAGGGCACCACACTTATACTGAATATCAGGGTGGAAAAACAAACTTGATCATAATGACTCATAATGCCTTATGAGGAAAGACTTAAGGGAGCTGGGTATGTTTAGCCTGGAAAAAAGACGGTTAAGAGGCAATATGATAGTCCTGTTTAAGTATATGAAGGGGTGTCATATTGAGGATGAAACAAGCTTGTTTTCTGCTGCTCCAGAGACTGGAACACGGAGCAATGGGTGCAAGCTCCAGGAACAGAGATTCCACCTTAACATTAGGAGGAACTTTTTGACAGTCAAGCTGTTCGGCAGTGGAACACACTCCCTCGGAGCATGGTGGGGTCTCCTTCCTTTGAGGTCTTTAAACAGAGGCTGGATGGCCATCTGTCAGGGGTGCTTTGATTGTGATTTCCTGTGTGGCAGGGGATTGGACTAGATGTCCCTTGTGGTCTCTTCCAACTCTACAATTCTATGATTCTATGACTGCAGAACTCACTTTGTTAAGTTGACTCACTTTGCATGCTTCAAAAAGCACTGAAATTCTCCATCCTGGGTAAGGTATATTTTCATAAAGAAATCATTGTACAACACTCTTTATAGATGTAGGAGAAAATAAATTACTCATCAATGTTTTATATCAGACTCTGTTGTTAAGGTTCTGTTCTGAAGAAAACTATGTGGCCAGCCATTCAGAAACAGTCCAGAAAGGAATCCCCCAGTGTTTTCTAGAAGGAGGGGAAACACTTTTCTGTCCTATAACTGACCTGCCATTTTCTTAGATGGTATTTTCTAGACTGCCAGATATTCCAGGGATTATTCCTGCCTGGATATCATTCCTTTTGGCCCAGAACCTGCTCCCAGTAACAAATGTATATGGCAACAGAAGACAGTCTCCTTTTCACCAAACCCTTGCCAGAGCCATATTGCTAAGACTAGGCTCCAAGATTGAATCCCAGCCAGACCAAACTCTAAACTCTCATTTTCCTTATGAAAATGGCTTTTAATTGAGCACCTGTCACAGCTGGCAACCATCAAGCAATAGCTGGAATCCAGTAGCTGGAAATCCTGAACCAGGAGCTGGAGCCAGAAAGAGTATTGTTGCCAAAGGAAAGTCCTAGACTGAATAAGAAGTTCAGGAGTCCATGGCCAAGACTGGTCCCACTGTAGCCCCAGAACTCTTTACTGTCTCTAAGCCCTAGAGAGTATTCCCTACTGTCTTGCCAGAAGGGGCAGTAATGCACACGCGCGCGCGCACACACACACACACACGGATTCATGGTTCTGCTCCTAGCATCTTGTGACAATAGGGCTATCTCTGTGAAAGGAGTTACCCATTTTTTAAAAAGGAATGGCCCACTAAATCCACAACTGCTTTTGTCACCCTGCTGCTTTGCACCCAACATCTCTTCTCCATCCAGGTGATAGGTGGTGGGCTGTATAATTTTGTTTCACATTTTCATGGCCTCGTGTCAGTAACCTTCGCCCCTTGTCTTCATGTTCCATATAATGAATACAGCCCTGCCAATCAAGACAACACTGTTTTATATAACTTATTACTAAATTGAAAATGGTGTTTTACTACAACAATAAAGGGCTGGTACAGCACGCAGTACATTTTTATACAACTCTATGAACTTTGTCATTGAAAACATTATAGCCTTGAATTTGAGAGCACAGTGGAAGGCTGTATAATTTGATTACCTATATTAATCAAATAGAGTACAACATATAAAACCAGTAATGCATAAGTCTGACTGGAGCCAGATAACCCTCTTGTGCATCTTAGAAAGATTTATTTTCAGTAATATAATTCATTTGACATGAAAGTATCATAATTGCTGTTGCTAGGAAGGATTTCTTTCTTCTTTCTTTCTCTCTTTTTTGTTAAAGAAAAATGGTCATGGTTTCAAGAGCAGCTTGTTCTTTTGAAGCTCTGCCTATAAAAAATGGTGGTGGCTGGAATGGGAAAATGGGCCTGTTGTAATTGTGAGTTTTTCATTAAGCGGCTGAGCTAACAAATTGGTCCACCTCGAATTCTATTTTGACCACATGAATGAAATAGTAATGGTAAGAGGGAAATGGTTTATCAAATGTGTCAAGATTCAGTTTCTTGTTTTGCTCTCAGGTGTTAGCCAGTACCTTTTAGGTTGCAGTCATGAAGACATATCTGTGAACAGCAGTGGGTGCAGGGTTTTTACAGTGTGGGGTGGGATTTAAAAAAAACAACATTCTGAAAAGGTGGGGTGGTTTATTTTTAACAGATACGAGGGGGAGACATCGGCACTTTTGTGTAAGACCCAGAGCAGAATTCTACAAAAAGAAAGTCACTGCTCACAAAATATATGATATAATGGTCTTCATTCTGCATTAGAACATTGCTTGCTTACTTTTCATAAAAGGAAATAGGCCACCAGTTCAGAATTTAACCCAACACATTGTGTCAAACTGTGAATCCACATGGGAATAATGTTTGAAATTAAGCACCCAGCCAATAGGAAACCAAACAAAACAAACACACAACAAAGTGTGGCACTCATCCAGCAGTATAGCTCCAAAATGTGGCACTCATCCAGCAGTATGGCATTATGTACATATAGCAGGTCACACTCTCATAAAATTATATTGTTTTTAAGGGACCTGAAGGCCAGCAAATCTGACCAAATTCCCTACAGCAGGATCCTACTACAAAACATCAGACCTAGCCACTGTGTCCCCTCCTAACAAACCTCTGGACACTCTCTGGGTTCAGGGGTTCTGTATATAAAGGGGTAGGAACATACCCTTCTCCATTTCAATTTCAGTAGAGATTGTGAAGTCGAAGGCTTTCATGGCTGGCATCCATAGGTTTTCTATTTTTTTTTTTCCAGGCTGTGAGGCTGTGTTCTGGAAGAATTTCTTTCTGACATTTTGCCTGCATCTGTGGCTGGCATCTTCAGAGAATGGAGACCAATAGACCAATCCTCCTTGCATCTCTCCACCCAGAAACTAGCCATTCAAATACACAAATTTACATATCCTCTCCAACAGGGGCTCACAGTATATAAATTCCACATACACTCCTACCCAACCATTCTCTGAAGATGCCAGCTACAGATGCAGGCGAAATGTCGGAAAGAAACTCTTCCAGAACATGGCCTCACAGCCCTGAAAAAAACCCACGGAAAACCTATCAGCAGAAATTGTCAGTGGGAAACTTGAAGGTTGTCTAGGCAGGCCAAATGGAATGGCCTTCTCCTGTTCCCGCACCTAGCAGTCTGAACAACAAAGGGTTTTTGCTCTAATCCTAGTCCAGACTGCCCAGACAATATCCGGCAGTTCTGTCAAGAAGCCAGGGCAAATGCCCATTAAAATGGTGTGGAAGTGTGTTAAAAAACCTCACCGGTGCTTCTGGAGAAATGGTGTTCCATTACCACAACAGTGGGTGTCCACATACGCGGTCCACATGGTGCCTGTTGCAGCCATTTCCCTGCCAGGTCCCATGTGTCGTGTCTGCTGAGGTCACCACGAGATGCCCAGCCACGTGAGCACAGCCGGGTACTTTGTTCCTGGCCTTGGAAGACGCAACCAGCATGGGGAAGAGAAGCACTGGTTTGTGTGCAGGCCGCGGGTGTGAGGACACCCCACCATAGCTGCAACAGAAACCCAGGTAAAGGTGGGGATGCTGCAGGCCGGGGGCTAAAATACTCTGGCCAGAGCGTGAATTATTCTGGCTGGTGTAGACAAGCCCTTGGTGTTAGGTTGCAGATTCTCTCCAAATGTCCTTTCTTGTCAAAATGAAAATGTCTGAGCCAAAGTGATCATGAGGGTACACAAAATGGAGACAGTGGACTTTTTCAAATGGGGGGAAAAAACCCTGAGGAGGTCGGGAGAAGAATGGGGCTATTGTGCTTACAGCACCCCGTTTCAGACACCGCCGTCCTCCTCCCAACCTTCCCCTGTGCTTCCTCTGTGCTGTGGGTGCTGCTTTTTATTGACAGAAAACCTCGATGGGAGGAAGACGGCATTGTCTGAAATCGGGCGCTGTAAGTGCAACAGCCTCGTTCTTCTCCTGACCTCCTCGGGGTTTTCCCCCCTGTTTGAAAAAGTCCACTGTCTGCATTTTGTGTACTCTGGTAAGTGTTCTCTGGTAATACCAAATTGTGTTAACCATTGTATTAACCTTTGCCAACTATTTCAGATAAATGTTAGCCCACAGTAGGCAGTAGGCAGTAAATCCAGAACTCTGTCCATCTTCTTCTTCTTAATACCTGTCCTCATTATTGTATTCTTGTTTACATGGTTCTGTATCCCAAGGTGAAATAGCAGACAGCCACAGACTGCTAATTCTATTGAGGCTTTTACTTTCAATTTGCTAGAGCTACTGGCTTATTCCTTGATTGGCTAAAGAAGGTAGAAATGAAGAGTTTGGGCATGGCTAGGTGGCGTGGCTGTAAATATAACAGCACTAAGATTCCAGCAGTTTCTCCTTTATATTAATTTACAATCCTCTTTTGGTATTCACTTCAGCCATTTCCAGCTGGACTTCACTACTCAAGTTCATTACCTTAATGTCCTTTGTTATCTTGCTATGAATAAGTCCATTCAGTGCTATCACTAAGATTTGTGCTGCTACTGAACTTTAATGAAGGAGCTTGTGTAACATATTTAAAAGCATAATGGCACATGATTAAACTGGGTAGTCTTAGACAAGCTGCTTTCTGTCAGCTTACTCTGCCTCACCCCATCTATAAAATGGAGAGCATAACAATCATGGTTTATCTTATAATTTCTTCTAATGACTTATGTCTTGCCGTTGTTATTTAATACTACTGGTGATATACAGAACTCTGAAATTATGTGAACTTTTGGTATGTTAGATGAAGATAACAGAAAAGTGACATCCCAAAAAGTAACATCTGGCAAGAAACTGATACCATGATAACACAAGAGGTGGGAGAAACAGGGCTCCACATCCCACAACATAACATAAACTTTCCCATGATCAAGTCATAGCAAATCAGCCTGTTCTGCAGCTGCTGGATGGGTTATATTTTCTGGATGTAGGAGGTCAGTTTTAATGATAACATTAAGAGTTTCAAAAGCACTTTCAGTATTGCTTGAAATTTCCTTTAGAGTCTAGCGCATAAGGGCCTTATGTTGGGAAAAAAAAGAGACAACAGTGCATGTTCTCTGCTGAATAAAATACATTAATGACATTTCCAAAACAATCTCCAAGACAGGCAGTGCTGAGAAATCTTAACATGTGTTCCAGGCAGAGTAGTAGCAGCAGCATTATATGTAACAAAATCCTTGCTACTTCTTACCATTCATCAGAATTAATCTTCTGGGATATGTACACAGTTCTCACTTACTCCTCCTGGCCTGGAGTTGATGAGAAGCGATTTAAATGAAACAAAGACAAAGGACTTTATCAGATGAACCTCCATAAATGTTCCTTTTCCACCATATTTTGCTGCGTTTTTATGCCGGCAAAAGAATCTCCTTTATCAGACCTACCTGTAATAGCATCAATAAGCAGCCCAGGCATTAATGGAGCACAAACGAAGCTCTGTTTACTTTTACATTCATGATCTTGTTGATTCTCACAAGAAGATGCAAGCGCAGGTTAATTTAAAAATATGGGGGGGACACAAAAAGTACACACATAGATCATAGAATCATAGATAAGCACAGAAATACACTCACAAAGTCCCAAGTAAACCAAGGAGCTTCATAAAAAGAGTGTCCCCTACCTGGCTTTCTAAATCTCAACCAGAAGCGTTCTGCCCATTGATGCTGTAATCACAAGAGGACAACAGCGTGCGTTTTCAAACATTGGCAATACCGGCAAAAAAAGCCATGGGAGATCTATTGACGGCTTGGCACGTCAATAAAAAACTGATGCCTTACTTGCGGTTGTAGTACAGAAGCAGCATGCGAGGGCAACGTTGTCATCTGAAACCGGGACCCATCTGCGTGACAGTAATGTCATCCTCATGTGGTTTTTGCAGCGTCTGATAATCTCCTCCATCTGCCAACCAGTTTCGGATCTACTTAACTGGAGCCCACTGTTCATCAGCTTGCCTGCAATTTCATGAATATCCCCAGACCTACCAAACTTTTAACTCTATCCAAAGAAAAAAGAGGGGGGAAAGGAAAAAGTTAAGATCATTTAAAAAGACTTAAGATTAGTTTGGCATTACTTGTTTTTGAGAAACCCATTCCTTTCTAAGTGATCACAGACTGACTAATGATCTGCTCTAGAACCTTTCATGGTATTGATGTAAAGCTGTCTGATAGATAGTTGCCAAGGTCCTCTTTTTCTCCCTTATTCAAGGTGGGGACAACATTTACCCTCCCCCAGTCTGGTGGCATCTCTCCTGTTCTTCAAGAACTCTCAGAGATGGTCAACATTGGCCTGAGATTACATCTACAAGTTCCTTTAGTACTCCTGGATACGAGGTCTGTCTATTAAGTAATGAGACTGTGTTTCTACCTTTCAGACAAATCAGGGAAAACTGATTGTGAACGCTTGAGGGTGACCTTGAACATGTTTAAACCTGCATGACAAAAATCAACACTCCTGGCCATTCAGTTAATTGTTAGTCGTTGTTTAAAGCAGCTGTGTTGTCTGTTGTGTGCAGAAAAATGCTGTTTAAATGTCGAGAAACATGTCAATTTGAAATTTTTAGTAAAATTGAACAAAACACCAATGGAATCTTTTCAAATGTTTAATGAGGACTACGGGGAAGGCTGCATGTCTTGTGCACATGTGTCTGAGTGGCACAAAAGATTCAGAGAAGGATATGAGAATGTGGAAGACAATGAATGCCCTGGACGACCTTCCACTTCAAGAACCAAATAAATTGTGGGGGAAATGTGCCAGATTGTTTGAGAAGACCACCAACTCATTGTCCGATAGCTGAAGCCATGAACATTGATAAAGACACTGCATGGAAAATTTTGCATGAGGATCTCAACATGAGAAATGTTTGTACCAAGATAGTCCCTAGGGTACTCACACCAGAGCAAAAAGAGCGCCACAAAGAAATTTGCGCTGACATTCTGCAGCAACTTGAGGTGGACCCAAACCTTTTTCAAAAATCATCACTTGTGATGAAACCTGGATCGTCCAATATGATTCTGAGACAAAATGACAGTCAATGCACTGGAAAACACCATCACCAAGAATGAAAAAAGCACCTCAAAACAAGTCCACATTCAAAGCCATGCTCGTTGGATTTTTTTTTACACCAGGGCATATGATTTTATAATTTTGGCAGAATATGTTCCAGAAGGCAGAACAGTAAACCAGCATTATTATAAGGAAGTTTTGACAAAGCTGAGAGAAAGAGTCGGGAAAAAAAGACCAGAACTGTGGGGAAATGGTTTCATTCTTCATTAAGACTTTTTTTTTCTTTTCCCTAAAGTGAAATTGGTGCTTAAAGGAACACATTTTGAGTCAATTGATGCAGTAAAGATGAAAAAGGCAGATGTGTTGAAACAGTTGACCGAAAGTGATCTGCTCCATGCCTTCAACTAGTGGAAAACAAGACTGCATCTGAGAAATCAAAGGGAAGTTCAAACTAAGAGCAGAAATGCTATATGACCAGCAGAGGAACACATTACACGACTAAGTAGAAATGCATAAAAAGACGATGGAAATGATACACTGTAGAACTATGCAAAAGAGATGGAAGGATGACAGCTTAATTCGAGTTAGAACCATATGAAGATGTACCTACAATTTTAGAAAGTGAAGTGGAAGCTGCACGCAAAGCACTTGGGAGAAATAAATCACCAGGAAATGGTGGCATACCAATACAGCTATTTCAAATTACAGAGTAAGAATCCACTCAGATTCTAACAAACTTCTGCCAACAAATATGGAAAACAAAACAGTGGCCTACGGGTTGGAAACAATATACATTCCCATCCCCCCAAGAAAGGGGACATCAGAGATTGTAGTAACCACCAGACTTCAGACTGCATTAGCTTCCCATGCAAGCACAAGTGATGCTCAAAATTTTATGACAAAGACTTTTACCATATATACAGTTGGTCCTCCATATCCATGAGTTCTGCATCCCTAGATTCAACCAACCACAGCTCAAAAATACTATGGGGGATGAGAATCCAAAAAGCAAACCTTGTTGTTAAACATTTTATATAAGGGACACCATTGTATATAATGGGACTTGAGCATCCACGAATTTTGGTATTCACCAGGGATCCTGGAACCAAACCCCAGCGGATACTGAGGGCCCACTGTATAGCAAGAAATGCCAGGTGTGCAAACTGATTTTAGAAAAGGAGGAGGCACTAGGGATTATATTGCAAACACACGTTGGATAACGGACACACCAAAGAATTTCAGAAGAGAATCAGCTTGTGTTTATAGATTACGTTTAAATCCTAAATAGTGTAGATCATGAAAAACTATGGATCGCTCTTAAAGAACAGAATATGGAAAAACAGAATGGTTTCCAATTGGCAAGGTGCTCAGACAAGGCTGAATTTTATTGCCCTATCTGTTTTGTTTATATGCTAACATATTTTATGGAAATCTGGATTAGACTCAGAGGAATGAGGCATGAAAATTGGTGGACAGAACATCAATACTTCAAAATATGCATACATCACTATACTACTAGTGAAAAATAACAACTATGAACAGCTATTGAGGAAATTCAAGGAAGAAAGCACAAATGCAGGGTTACAATTGAACTTCAAGGGATAACAAACAACAGAGCTAGGTTTGGCAGTGCTACCAAATCAATAGGAGCCCTTCCTTGGACCTCATGGAGGCAGTAGTTCTCCAAATCCTGCTTGCTTGTATTCCCACTGGCATAACTGATGCCAGAATCTTAGACATGAACCATCCATCTTTTCACTCACACTAGAACTGGAAGCTGGGGCCAGAGTGAGTGGGCAATACTACTAAACCCTAGAGCAGAACTGGCAGAGAAAGGTCTACAACTCTTCTCTCTGCAGAACCATATCCTTCTTTGACATCATCATACCTAAGGACGTCACTTAGGGGGGTGCAGGGTGTGTGGACTGCACCATGTGACACCTTTAGAGCGGTGTCACCAGCACGCCCCCCCCCCTGCTTGCTTCATTGTGCTACTTCTAGGCGGGCACAAATCTCCACAGTGGTGCATGCATGCCTAGAAGTGGTGACCCCCCAAATAAGTGGCACAGTGAGGTAAGCATGGTGGGAGGTGGGCCACAATGGAAGCAGTTGCTTTCTCTCCCCTGGTCTGGGAAGAGAAAAGAGCTGTCACGGTTGCAATATGCCCCCCCCCCACTGTGCTTATTTCACTGTGCCCCTTACTTGGGGATCACTCCTTCTAGGCAGATATGAACCACTGCACAGCAGTGGTTCCTTTCTCTCCCCTGGCTCAAGGGAGATTAAGGAACCACCACCGAGCAGTGGAAGTCGTTGGCCGACAATGGCTGTCAACTTTGCCTGCCCACCCAACCAATCTCATGTGATGTCTCATGGGATTTTCAGACTTCAAATGACATCAGGCAGGCATATGAGAGTCTACCCACACCCAAAGTAAGTGTGGCGCTGGCATAGAAAGCTTTTACTGGATGGCAGGTGGACCACAGTAGTGATTACGGCTGAAAATAATTTTGTTGTAGAGAGAAGGGGGGTTAAAAAAATCATCCACACCAGGTGTCATCCATACTAGGTCCGCCACTAATCATGTCACAACATGTGTGTGTGTGTGCACATGTGCAGCAGAAGCAGAATTATTTTTACAATTCTATCACTGATAATGCAGTCTTGGACAATGCTAATTTTTGATGCATCATTTCCATAGAATATTTTGGTATATGGAGATAAAAGAAATAGACTAATTCATTTTAAAACTAATTCATATCTGAGTATTTTCCTCATTGGTTTTGCTTAAGCTGAAAAACAGTTATTACATCTTAAAGACTAGCAAATTTATTATAACAAAGTTTCATGAACTAGAGTACACTTCAATTGACAGGCATAAGGGTGTAGAGAAAAACACTCACACATTTGCACATGCACATGTTGAGAACAAATGTAAAGAGTGGGTTCAAATGACAATAAAACAGTACATTTCTATTCACAATGGCAGTAACTGACGATACTGTAACAATGGGCTTATCTACATGAGCCAGGATATACCAGATCAAGCCCATTGTTCCCCCATTCCCTACACAGGATGGGAGGAAGCCTTAATAGGCATGCCAGCACATCACTTCAGTTGCTCTCGCTGCCCTTTTCTTTGCAGGAAGGGGCCCCGCAACATGTGACCAAGGCCCCCTGTATGTGACTAGCCTTGGTCCAGGACTCCTTTCTGCCTTCCAGGAGAGCCACGAAGATGGTGGTGGCAGTGAGGGCCGGCCTGCTGGGACGGGCTCCTTCAGAAACACAGGACCCAATCCGTTTTCTCCCAGCAGAGTAAAGAATTATTCTAAAACATTGTATCGGCCCTACCCCACCTTCCCTTGTGTCAGCCCCATATCTGCCCTGGGGAAATGCCCTGTGTTGTCAGGACTGCAGGGCTCTAAGAGTGGGGCAAGATGGGGTATATTATTCCTGTAGACAAGCCCATGGTTATCCTAAAGGTTACCGTATATTCTGGCGTATAAGATGACTGGGCATATAAGACGACCCCCCAATTTTAAGTCAAATTTTAAGGGTATACTCACCATATAAGATGACCCCCTATCACCCGCCCTCCCCGAAGCCACGATTGGGCTCCCCTTTGTGGCTTTGGGGAAGGCGGATGGTGGCTGGAAAGCTTCCCCCCCTCCAGCCAGCCACCCTTCCTGAAGCCTTCCCAAAGCTGGCTGAGAAATTGCGGGGGATGGCTGGCCAGCTGGGGAGAGGCTCAGCCACCTCCCACGATTCCCCAACCTGTGAGGAGGCTGACCAGTGTCCTCGCGAGTTGGGGAATCGTGAGGGATGGCTGGCCGGCTGGGGAGAGGCTCAGCTCCTCCCACCCAGGAAGGCTCCCCCCTGTGCAGCCTCACTGGCTAGGAGGGGATCCTCTCCATGACTCAGGAGAAGACCCCCTCCCACCCAGCAAGGCTCCCCCCTGTGCAGCTGCACTGGGTGGGGGGGATAAGGTGGCTAGCAAGCTTCCCCCCCCCCCCAGCCAGCCACCTCCATCGTTCTGAGTCTGAGATGGGGCTGGTGTATAAGACGGACCCTGACTTTTCAGCTGATTTTACAGGCTGAAAAAGTCATCTTATATGCCAGAATATATGGTTATTTCTGCTGTAGATTCCCACTATTCATTCTAGCTATCTGTTTATTTTAGCCACAGAGCACTTCTCTATGAACATCTTCTGGCATTTTCATCATTTGGGATCATTTTTGTCTAACAGGGCCGACTTTGTCATGCTGCACACTGAAGCAAACTGCTTCAGGCAGTAAAGTGAGTGGACTAGATGAAGGCAGGAATTGATACTGAATAGCTCAATAAGGCCTCTTGAAATGCTGGTCTCAAGGGAGTGGATGAGCCTTAGGGCTCCAATTTGGACATGTATTTGAGCTCCATTTCCAGCTTCAAAATGTCTGGGGCCAGCACTGTTATCAAGGCATTTCTTCATTAATGAGAAAGAATTCCCTATGATCTGTAAATATTTCCAAACATGCACTGGATTTCCCTCCTCTGATATTTTGAGCTCATTTAATCTGGTAAGATTTCAGTCTTCAGATTGACAAGTGAACTCTAATATATTTTCGATAATGTGTTTATCTCATGCATGGCTGTTGTGTTTTTAATATTTTTTGTAAGTATGTCCTTCCTTCTGCTATGCTATGCATCTTCACCATCCACATAGCAACAGATTCTAGCAATACCACTTTTCCTTCTTGTTTTATAATAAATAATAAATAATAAAATAATTTTCAACACACAGCCACAATCCCCATCGACCTTGTTCTTTACCTACTGGATTATATCTTTGCTTTCTCCTTAGTTCTTTTGGTCATGGAGTGTGGCTTCGGAAGTGGGGGCAGAAGGCTAAACATTCATTGTGTCTCAAATGAACACTAAGGGTTGCTTCATTTCCTTCTGCTCTTTATTCATTTCCGTAAATTTCCCAGTAGCTCTGTATGGCTGATCGACCACAGTACAGTTTGGTCACCTCTACTATATCTCTTTACTTCTTTCTCTGTACTTCATATATCTGTATTCATCCTTCTATTTATTATCAAAACTGCTGATTTAGAGGTTTTAAAGCTCTTTTTGGCTTGGCAAAACTACCCTCCCTGAGTTTTGTGTGAGCCTTAGGTATTCAGTAGCTTTAG
This sequence comes from Gambelia wislizenii, assembly GCA_030847615.1. Taxonomy (NCBI): domain Eukaryota; kingdom Metazoa; phylum Chordata; class Lepidosauria; order Squamata; family Crotaphytidae; genus Gambelia; species Gambelia wislizenii. Next base: position 9,655,390 of record JAUMIR010000013.1, on the reverse strand, counting down.
ATTTTGAAATTTAGAAGCTGATTTTCACCAATACTGCCAGTGCTCTCTCACCTCCCCATCAGTACTCCTTTAGTTGTTTTTGAGGGCAGAAGTACATCCACATGCAGTTGTTGTTGTGTGCCTTTGTTTCTGACTTATGGCCAGCCTAAGGTTAACCTATCATTGAGCTTTCTTGGCAAGGTTTATTCAGAGGGGGGTTGCCTTTGCCTTCCTCTGAAGCTGAGAGAGCAGGACTTGCCCAAGGTCACCCAGTGGGTTTCCATGGCTGAGTGAAGATTTGAACCCAGAGTCTCCCAGAGGCCTAGAGCAACATCAAACCACTATACCACACTGGCTCACAGATCCACATATATTGTGTGCCTTCAAGTCATTTCAGACTTATGGCAACCCTAAGGCTATCATGGCAACCCTATCACAGATTTTCTTGGCAAGGTTTGTTCAGAGGGGGTTTGGCTTTGCCTTCCTCTGAGGCTGAGAGAGAGTGACTGGCACAAGATCACCCAGTGAGTTTCCATGACCGAGCAGGGATTCAAACTCTGGTTTCCAGAATCGTAGTCCAATGCTCAAACCACTATACCATGCTGGCTCTCTCAACATACTTTGTCCTGTAGTAAACAAACAGCTGGTGCTGATATTGTATCCATAACTGGGGGTGGGGGGACTTTGCAGAAAACTCATAGCAAGAACAACTGACATATGTATCTCCCTCAAGGAGATGGATGGTATGAAGTGGGCCATTTTTAGACATCTAAAGAATGGCAGCTTTTAAAATCCTTGCTATCCTTATCCTTATCATTGAGGATTCTCTCCATCCTACCACTCACACATCACAAAATATTTTCTCAATAATCATCTGTTTTTATTGCATTTCCTTTCTGCAAAGCATAAAAGACCTATTTGTCAGATCCTAGCAATAACTTTCAAGTTCTTGGATTTCTTTCCCCCTGCCCTCTTCCTTTTTAAAGTTGTTCAGCCTCCTAATATTTCTGCCTGAATTCTTTCACAACAGAAGCAAATGAAAATTACACCGCGGTTTTTAGGTCTCTGTTTCCCGAGTTTGGCTTGTCATGTCATGAACTTCTTCAGAGCAGTGAAATGGCAGCCCATCTCCCAGAGAGCTCCAGACAGATTTCGAAAGTTGTCTTGTTAACAGCTTGTCAGAAACCTACATTTCAGTCTCACTGAGTTTATATCATGCACACACACACATTTACACACACACCCAAGGAAAAAAAAGTTGCTGGAAATTATGATTTTTACAGGTTCTGACATATTTCTAAAGAACTGGAATGCTCAAGGCTGCTTTCTCTCCACTCCTCCCATCCCTCTGCCTCCCATAACAGGCTGTGCTGTTTGCAGTAATATGCTGCATTTGCAGCAGCTGAACATCAGAGCAACATTCAGTTTCTTCTCTTTAAACATGTTCTTTGAATTATTTAAGGTGTTTTGATGTAGGCGAGAATTTGTAACAAAGTCCTCTAGCTTTTATCCTAACAAAAAATCAAAAAGGTTGAGTGTTTTTTCCCCTCTGTTGCTTTTCTCTTTCCACCTCCCCCCTCCCAACGTCTTTCCTCTTTCTGCTTTTAATAGATCCTAGGTTAGAGCATCAGGGGACTTACTTTTATGTTGTACAGCATGAAATGACTTAGTCAGGGCCTTCCTGATTAATTTATGAAGACTAAGAAAAAAAGAAGAGAAAAGGGGATTGGAGGTGGTTGGGGAATATCGTGGTCCTTTGGGAATTGACCCTGGAGCTGTAGCAGATCAATTCGCTTTTGTGGAATTAAAAGAGACTTTTAAATAGTATTCTCTGAGTATTGGCTCCTTGACCCACAGAAGTAACATAGGTTATCAGGAGGAGGCAGCTTTGGGGTGGGGGGGGCGGTGAGAGCTTTATATAGTTGGAGCTGATTCCTAAGGAAATGCTAAGTCTTTTTGTTGTTAAACCGAGGAGGATGGGAGGATTAATGTGCTCTGAGGTGAAAGAGGAGGCTCAGCCACCCTCATTTCCCACACACAAATAATTCCCTTTGCCTCGCTTGCAGATGGCAGCTGTTGGCCACTTAACAAAATGACCACCGCAACAGGGACCCCTCAGACTAGGCTGTCCCAACCATAGGATGCATCATTGCCCCTCATAATTAGTTATAGTGCTTGGGGCGATCCTCAGTTGCCACCATTAAGGCACTCTTGCTGTGCTTTCCCTGAACAGAGGGAACAGAAGATGTGTTCTGTTTGTACATGTGTAGTGCTTACGTGCCACCTTTCCTAGCAAATACTGAGAAGAGGGGGGGAGAGCAGGGAGGAGGGTTGAAGGAAGGAAATTGCTGCCCTGAGGCGCAGTCTGTTTCTTACAGCTCTACCCCCAACTCCCTACCCCCCTCAGCATTCTGAAGTCTGAACTGGTCTAGCCACAGGGAGGCCCTGGACTCATTTCATCAAGCTGTCAAAGAGCTAGTGGAGCTAAGAGGACTCTTTCCTGCCTGGGGCAAGTTCAAGTCAACATTCGATTTCCTTCCCCTTTCTTGCTTTCTCTCTGCTCTTCCCTCCTCCCCCCTTTCCCCTTCCCAAACCTCTTGGCCAGTTTCTACACTGAGCAGCAACAGCTCACAGTTTCTTGCCAGCAGGAAGCCTCGAGGGACCTTATAAAGGACACAGTGGCAAAATTGCTGCAATAAATCAGTACCCCTCCGACACTTGGCGGTAGCTTAATGTTTTGGCAGTTTCTTTTTGTGTGTGTGTATAAGCCTCATGTCCCATTAGCAGGCTTTTCTGTCAGCTTGGCTCGTGATAAAGTTCCCTTTCCCCCATCTCCTGAAACAACATGCTGCAGACATTAATAGGTTGCCAAAGCTGAAAGGGAATGGGGAGGAAGAAACAGCATCCCACCTTATAGCCACAGAACCATGGGCTTCCCAAAGCCTACACAAATTTCAGCAGCAGCAGCAGCAGCAAATAATTGTATGTGAGATACAAGACAGCAGTGGGCTTCAACAGAATCAGTGAGCTCTAGGTGTCAAAACTAGTTTAGTCCCAGAGCCTGTTTTAGATGGGGAAGAAGAGGAGGAGGAAATGCAAGCATACCTTTTGCAATTAAACACTTGGCTGCATTTCCAGACAGGTAAGTCCATAGCTGAAGCCTGCTTGGATGAGACAGGGCACTTGTTTTGTGTGCACAAGGTCCCAGGTTCAAGCCTCATCATTTCCATTTAACATAATCAGGTAACCAGTAATGAGTTACCATCTAGTGCCCAAACACATAATCAGTACTGGGCTCTAAATGGAAAAACAGTCTGACCAGGTATAAGACAGTCCCCTATTTATTTATTTAAATACAGGTCAACCCCCTATATCCATGGATTCGGTATCCACAGTTTCATTTATCCACATCTGAAAAAAAAATATTCTCTCTAGGCATGTCTAGGTCCAATTTCTGGTATTCTTCTCATTGAAAATAATAGGGTTTCCTATTATCCATGATTTCAGGTATCCACAGGTGGTCTTGGAACGTATTCCCCTACAGATATGGGGCTCAACCTGTTTTTCTGTATAAAAAAACATAAAACCTGCAGTCAAATAAAAGAATAATAAAATATGAATAGGACAATTAAAAACCACTGCAGCAATTTAAACTCCAGGTTCAGTCACTGTCTCTCAACCCCTTGACTGACCATGAAGAGAGTGATGAGCAGTTACAGCTGCAAAGGGAGTACATTCAAGAGTGCAGCAGCAACACAGAAAGAAGCCCTTTCCTGCATGTCTTACTAGCATGCCTCTGCAAGCAAGGGATGTTCTCAAAAGATCCTGCTGATCCAATTACTTTGTATGTTGATACTGAGATAGGCGGGCCCCCAAATAACCAGGGCCTATGATCTTTAGAACTCTAAAAGGTTAAAGCCAATGCTTTGAATTGAGCCCAGAAAACAACTGGCAACATGTGCAGATCTTTAAGTAGTGGAGTGACGTGATCACAATACCATGCTCTCATTAGTAGCCTAGCTGCCACATTGTACACCAGTTGAAGCTTCCAAACATTCTTCGAGGGCAGCCCACATTGCACTCATAAACCATAATGTAATAAAAGCATAAATGAACTTTGCCAAACCAGAAGAACCCGTGCATATATAGTATAATGCCTTCTGCCTAAGAATTCCCATTACATAGGCTAATGACAAACTGCAGAAATAATACAGTTTGACCCCACTTCAACTACCATGGCTCAATGCTATGGAATTCTGAGATTTGTAGTTTGTTGTGGCACCAGAGCTCTCTGACAGAGAAGGCTAAATATCTTACAAAATTACACATCCCAGAATTCCATAGCATTGAGCCATGCCAGTTAAAGCAGCATCAAACTGGATTATTTCTGCAGTGTGTCAGCAGCCAAAGTCACTCTTTTAGGGATGCTAGACTGCACAAGTTCAAGAGTACTTACTTTTCATTGTTACTACTGTTTCATGTCTGCAGCTTAGTCATGGGTATAGTTTGGGGGTGGGGAATGAAGGTGTTGCCTTCCCCAAATAAGAATCCTGCTCCCACCACAGACATTTTCCTTCAGTCTCCAAATTTCTAGCATTGCAGAGAGTGAAACACTGAAAATCATTCACCCCAGGACTCCTGTATTTGCTGTGTTTGCATTTCTTTGATAACTTTGTCTACCCTTTTCTTTAGATGCCTCAACTGTATTTCTAACTGTTCAACTGATATTTTAAGTTACTGCAATGGCAGAAATTTGGGGACTGCAGGAAGCCTTCATTGGGGGGAAGCATTCTTATTTGAAGGGGCAATGGCCTCATTTTCCTTTTTCCCCAGTAACCCCTGAGCCTTTGTACAAACAAAGATTGTTTCGTGGCCCTGCTTGCATTTAACGTTATAATCTAAATTTATTTGCAAAAATTACATTAAAATATGCAGAAAAACCCAGAAGTTCTACATATTATACAGTATATGATACAAGATCAGCAAAAGTATTCCAACAGTAAATATATGCTGCAGAAACTCACATTGAACAAATCAGCAATATTTAACTGCACACAATAAACCCCACCCAGAGGCCAACCCACTGGAATAGTTCAGATTACTTCCATCTATAGTGTGGGCTCTCAACCAGGGTTCCCAGGAACCCTAGGGATCCAGAAGAGGTTGCTAAGGGTTCCGCAAGAGGTCCTTATTCGGAGAGGGGTGGAACTGAACTTTTTTTGAGCTGTAGATATACTAATGTTTATACAAGGGTTCCCTAAGACCTGAAAAGTATTTCAGGGGTTCGTTCCTTCAGCTTAAAAAAAGTTGAGAAATGCCTATCTAGAGTTTAGAAAAGCTGCTTTTTAAATTTAGGAGATTATCAGATGTTGCAAATATGGCATGATAACGACGCCAAAAGAACGCGAAAGGGTGCCCATATTGCACGAAGTTGTGCTATGGCATTATGCAGTTGTTAATAAGACATTCTTTTTTCTTGACGGTCCAAAGCCGTCAATTGATCTGCTGTAGTGGTTTTGTCGTGGAATTGCCAGCATCTGAAACCATGCACCATTCTGCTCTAGTGAATACGGCATCAATGGGAAGTCCCCACGAGAACAATTCTGGGTGAGAATGTGAAAACTAGGTACGGGACACTCTTTTTATGAACCTCCCTGTTTTGCAGGCATTTTTAAAAGTCTGTTTCAATGCTTGCATGTTCGTTCTGTTTTTCAATTTAGCTGTTTTTAGACTCTTAAGCATGCTTGCATCTTCTTGCAAGAACAGCTGAGATCATGTGCCCCGGCGAACGTGAAAGTAAACAGTGCTAGTTAGTGTTCATGCTCCGCTAATCCTGGGGCTGCTCTTTGTTGTTATTACAGCGACATGTGATTAAAAAGGGTTATTGTGCCGGGACACTTGCGCTTTAAAATATAGTGGGACAGGAACGTTTTTAGAGGCTCATCTGATAATCTCCTTCATCTCCCAGAATCCCTCAGCAAGCATGGCCAGATTCCGGGAGATTAAGTCCAAAAAGTATTACGAAGGTTTGTTACTAATGTTTATATTTCCATAGCATAATACTGTTGTCCCACAATTTTTGAAGATGCTTTTGTAGAGCGTCTTTCTGCTATTATATTAGTCCCCCTCTGCAATAATAATAATAATAATAATAATAAAATTTATTTTTACCCCGCCCCTCTGTTAAAAACAATCAGGGCAGCTTACAACAATTAAAATACAAATGCATATTAAAATCCGTAAACACCACCCACCCCACCCTCCCCCATAAAAAGATATTAAACCTGTATAAAATTTTTAAAAACCAGCTAATCTAAAATCCCATTAAAAAAAATCGATAGCCAGAAAAACTAAAAGAGGCCAGGAGCTCCTGAGGCCGGGATCTAATCAGGAAAGGCCTGCCAAAAGAGATCCGTCTTTAGTGCTTTTTTAAAGCTACTCAGGCTCACCATCTGATGGATCTCATTCGGCAGGCCATTCCATAAATTGGGGGCGATTACCAAAAAGGCCCTCTGGGAGGTTGCAGACAGCCTAGATTTTTGTGGCTGAAGCAAATTCCTCCCAGAGGACCGGAGTGCGCGGGGAGGATTGTATGGGAGGAGGCGGTTCTGGAGATAAGTTGGACCCAAGCCATTTAGGGCTTTAAAGGTAATAACCAACACCTTATACTGGGCCCGGAAACTGATAGGCAGCCAGTGGAGAGATTTTAATATTGGAGTTATATGGTCTCTCCGAGATGTTCCCGAGACCACTCTGGCTGCCATATTTTGTACCAACGGAAGTATCCAGACCAAGCATGAGGGTAGCCCCATGTAGAGTGCATTGCAGAAATCTAGACGAGAGGTTACCAGCGGGTACACCACAGTCTCAAGGTCCCTTACTTCCAGGAAAGGGCGCAGCTGAAGCTGATAACAGGCGCTCCTGACTGTCGCACTCACCTGACTCATCATCTGAAGTGATGAATCAAGGAGCACCCCCAGACTGCGAACACAGTCCTTAACGGAGAGCGTGATGCCATCCAGGACTGGAGGTTGCAACCCAACTCCTGGTTTCAGGGCCGCTACCGTGAGCACCTCCGTTTTGTCCGGATTTAATCTCAATCTGTTTTTCCTCATCCAGCCCATTACTGCTTTAAGACAGTCATTAAGAGGAGAGACACTATCGGAATTTGAGGCCGACGATCGGGACCAGGAGAAATAGAGCTGGGTGTCATCAGCATGCTGATAACACCCAGCCCCATAACTCCGAATAATATCACCCAGCGGCTTCATATACATGTTAAGCAGCATCGGGGATAGGATGGCGCCCTGCGGAACGCCACAAGTAAGCTCCTTTCTGCTGGAGCAGCTGTCCCCGAGCAACACCCTCTGGGACCTGCCCGAGAGGAAGGACCGGAACCACTGGAGCTCAGTGCCTCCAATTCCTAACCCACTCAAGCAATCCAAGAGGATGCTATGATCTATCGTATCGAAAGCCACTGAGAGGTCTAGAAGCACCAACAGGGTACCCCTGTCGATGCTTAGACGCAGGTCGTCGGTTAAGGCAACCATGGCAGTCTCAACTCCAAATCCCGTCCTAAAGCCAGTTTGAAATGGATCTAAATAATCAGTTTCATCCAAGACCACTTGGAGTTGAAGAGCAACTGCCTTCTCAATCACTTTGCTCAAGAATGGTAACATAGAAACCAGCCTATAATTATTCATGTCCAGGGGGTCCAGGGAAGGTTTTTTCAGGAGCAGCCTAACCGCCGCTTCCTTTAAACAAGATGGAACACACCCTTCTCTGAGGGATGCATTGATGATGCCCTTAAGGAACACCATCAAGGCAGTCCCCCCCTGGATGGCCAGCCATGAAGGGCAAGGATCAAGAGGGCAGGTCGTCTTCTTCACCCTACCAAGTAGCTTGTCCACATCCTCGGTACTCACGGATTGAAATTGATCCAGTAAACTTACATCAATGGAGTTGCTGGACACTTCGTCAATTGTTTCTGTCAAAATACTGGCATCTAAGTCGGCTCTTATCCGAGAGATTTTATCTGCAAAGAAGTTGTTAAACGCATCACAGCAGGCCGTTCTTGGGTTAAGCAACAGGTTCTGCGCAGGTATAACCTGCATCATCTCCCTTACAACCCTAAACAGCTCTGCTGGACAGGACTCTGCAGATGCAGTATGTGCAGAGGAGAAGGATCTCTGCACTGCACATATTGCCTCTCAATAGGACCAAAGAAAGTTCCTATGACGAGTCCTGTCGGATAAGAGTCGAGTTTTCCACCAGTTGCGCCAATAAGGAGATGCTTGTGAGGTCTATTAGGGCACATACACATATTTATCACTTGATGACTACAGCTTTCCAGGCCAAGGACATATGAATGAGGCAGCAATGATAAACACCACAGATGTTTCTTCAGATACCATTTTCTGAGGGAAACAGCACACATATTCAGTTAGAAGGGATCTAGAAGAGCTTCATGCTAGATATTAGTGGCACAGCAACATCTATTACTTTTGGAGAGGTGTGTTGACTATATTTTTAAAAGTCCGTCTGGAGTTCAGAATCAATCCTTCATTTGTTGAGTGTAGGTGAAGCTCAAAATAATGTTGGTGTTGTGATACTATTGCTATTTTCTACAACAACTGCCATCTGGCTCAACCACAGCACTAGTAAACATCCATTTTCTGTAAATCCAACCAACATTCATGATCAACTTTAAAAAGAAGGAGATATTTATTACAAGCCTCTTCAATAATATGGCAACTGGATAAATAGTGAGGAAAATCCTACGGTATTTACTATATCAAGGTTTATGACACTTTAAGTACTTTGTAAATGGATTCATTTTTGCTCTTGTAAACATTTAGACATTCTCACTAGAAGGTCAGTGCAACACAATGAAAATTAGCAACATTTCATAATTAGAAGTTGCTTAAAATTAGGTTAAATCAAGGACATTCTTACAAAGCTACCAAGCAGTTAACTCTACAATTGTAACTTGCTTTCCTATTTGGTGTTTTTTACATTTCATGAGCCTGTCAATTTTCTACTGCAGAACCAATTTATTTTGTTTTGTTAAATTTATATGCCATTCTGTAGCAGAGCTCAAGACAGTTCACAATAAATAGTTCACAATAAAATTAAAATTAACCAAACCGTAAAATCAGTAAAACACATCGAACTGCCACACTAAAGACCAACAGCAAGGATTAAAATGTGATTACGCAACTTAAAATCTAATTTAATGAAAAGCTCTTGGGAACGTTTTGTTGACTAGAATACTTGCTTCCCATCAAAATCATTCTTTTCTACTTTTTGTTCTACAGTGAAAATATTCACACATGCATAGACTTGCAAAATGGCAATTCTCTCCCAGGAATTTAGGTTGAATCCAAAATATGACCTAGTTCACTTTCACTCTCTCGTGCCTTCTCCTTCCCTCCCCTAGAGAAAGACATACAGCTTGTTGCTAGCAGATGGAGCCAACTTCTCCAAGTCTTGTTTGTTTGGGATTGCTTAAAGCTTACTTTCCTCTAGCAGGATTTAGGCTTAAACCTGTCACTGCCCCCAAACTGTTTCTACCATAAAAAGAAAGAAGAAGAAGAAGAAGAAAGTAGGGCAATTAGGATCTGCTTTGCAAACATTCTTGGCAGAATTAAGAGGCAATTGGCAAAACTCTGCCAGTAATCCCTTTACAAGCCTTTATGAACACAACACAATGGGCTGTTTACAGATTTACTTAGAGACCAGGAGTGTTAACAGGCCTGTAGGAAAATTCAGGTAATTGAGGCTTTTGTCTTTCAATGAGCCCCCATAGCTGTCAACGGTTGCCATTCCTCACATTTCTTTAACTGTGTATTTTGACAAGGGCTTTTGTCCCACTGACAACAGCTGCGTGGGAGGTGAAAATGTGGAAAGCTTTCTCTTCTCCCTGCCCCCCCTCCTTTGAATTCCTCCATGGTTGACATTCGGTATGGAAAGCCTGTGTGTGCGAACTTGTTGTATGACTTGAACCAGAAAATCTTTGCCTCCATGTTGTTTTAAGGCAGTGCTGCTTCTCTCCTTAGAGAAGTATAAATACATAGCTGAGTGCAAATGAAAAACCTACTTCGCCAAATAAGAATCTGGAAGCGGTGACTTCAGTATACCATAGCAGATGATTGCGTATAATGGAAAGATAATCTCTTATTGATTATGTTCCTGGAAAAACAAGAAAGAGTTGCCTAAACAGCTAAGAATTTTTAATGTCCCTATTCTACCATCCATTTAAATGTTGTTACCTGTAGAATCTACAGTGTTGAATAACTTTGCTGGAAAATTTATCTATATTACTTTTAATTTTTCTGGGAAATTGTTAGTGTAATTCTCATCCTCCTGTGTAAATAAGAATATACAGTATGTTTATATGTGATAGGAAATATTCTTATGCTGCTGCCATACTGTAGAAATAATGCAGTTTGACACCACTTTAACTAACTGCCATGGCTCAATGCTATGGAATTCTGGGATTTGTAGTTTTAGAGATATTTAGCCTTCTCTGTCAGAGAGCACTGGTGCCACAACAAACCACTCCCAGGATTACATAGCATTGAGCCATGACAGTTAAAGTGGAGTCAAACTGCATTATTTCAGCAGTCTGTCAGCAGCCCTAGACTTTAGTTCTTATGTGCCTTGTTATAAATCTGTTAAAGTTAAATGTCATACTTGTTAGTGTCTCCAGAATGCTTCTAATCTGGAATGTCTGTTTCATCAGGCAGGCAGAGAACAACTTTTTTCTAATCCTCTAACAAGATATTCATCTATAAGGGTGTCCTTAAAAAGAGGATTATGGGATAGCTTTCCAGAGTTTGGTGAGGTGGCAAAGGAAAGAAAAAAAGAAAACAACCTAGGACTACTCACTCCTATGCTAAACTGTAGTCTACAGACTGCACAGAATTGAACAACTTAATCTAGGAACAGTTTAGCCTTGTATTACAAGGTATATATGAATGCACCAAGACCGTACCTGTGAAGGAACAGTGTTTTCAATGTTATTTTATTGATATGTATGAGTTTAACAGTGCTTTTATGTTGTTTTGCATTGGTACATTTGGGATTAATGCTCAGTAGCTGAATTTAATTTCTTGGAAAACACCAAGTGTTTGCAGAGAATACAAAGCAAAAATTTGTATATAAGGGAACCAGGCCGGGATGTGTGTGAGAGAGAGAGACAGAGAGAGAACTGGAAGAAAGATGGAAGCGGAAGCTGAGCTGAAGCTGTGAAAAGAGAGCTGAAGGGACAATTGAAATCGAATTGAGTACTGTAGTAAAGAAAACAGAAGGCAGTGCAGAGAGGCAAGCAGGCCAACAAGGTGGAATCCAAGAAAGTCAGGAGTCAGGAGCCGAGAAATAGCCAGAGTGATGCTTGATTGGTGGGAGACCAGTTTGAGGGGGAAAGCTTGGCAGTAGACCTCTGCAATGAATTGTTTGCCTTCAAGCCTGAGAGGAAAAGAACAGGCAAAGTATGAGACCTGTATAGCTAAGGAACTGTAGTCAGTGAGGCTTAGAGAAACCTATTTATTCTTTATTTGTTTTCCCATTGCTCATTTGGGACTTACTGTAAACTGAAACAAACTTTTAAAAAATTGTATTAAGACCGTTTTAGTATCTAATTATTGGTTGCCCAACCCCATGCCCAAAGCCTTTACCAGTCAACCAAAAAGGGGATTTGTTTATGAAATAAAAAGTTTGGGGCTGTGTTGGTGACAAATTAAGGCATCCATGTGGTGGCAGCAGAAGAGCTCCTGGGGGGAGGGAGTAAGGGCCCTCTTGCAAAGGACTGCAGACCCTCTTTTTGGCCAGTCTCACTCCCCCTCAGGAGACAAGGCTCTGTGACAGCACCACATGTTCCAGACCCTCTTTCCTCCTTTTTCAAGCCACACAGATGGAAATAAAGTGCAATGAGCACTTTTGTTCAATCGTCAAAACATGACTTCAGATTAATCTTGCAGTACAAAGAAGACAACAAAGACGTAGAATCATAGGATCATAGAGTTGGAAGAGACCACAAGGGCCACCCAGTCCAACCTCCTGCCATGCAGGAATACACAATGAAAGCATTCCCGACAGATGGACATCCAACCTCTGCTTAAAAACACCCAAAGAAGGAGACTCCACCACACTCCAAGGCAGCCTATTCCACTTCTGAACAGCTCTTACTGTCAGGAAGTTCTTCCTAATGTTCTGCTTCCTAAAGTACCGTACTTTAGAAAACTTTAACAATGGAACTTGCCAGTTGGCTTTGGTTGTTAAATATATATATAAAATGTATATGTATCTTGTATAAATTTATACCCCAGTATATTCCAGTGCAGTTAGTCTGTTTATCAGACCAACATGATCTCCTTGTTTGCCAATATTCTTAAAGAAATCTAAATGTTTGGTGAAGCAAAGCCTCTCTTTGTAGAAGCCATGCTGATCCTTCTTCAGCAAGGCTTGTTCTTCTATATGCAGATTGTGTTTGAGATCCAAATACATGAATTTCATGCATGTTGTTGTGGCCCTTTCTCTTTATGCTACACATTTTATGAAGCCCTTGATGCCAAAAGAGGTGCCAAAAGCTGTATTATATACAATGAGCATGCAGTTTCTGTACCTTTTAATAATTGAATCTTCTTCTTCTCCCTTTGAATCTACAGTGTGACAGTGAGAGTGACATTGATGATAAGGTAAGACCAAATCTTTTCTTTTCTGGCTTTCCTAAGCATGAAAATTAGCTGACAGAGTTAGAAGAAATTCCTAAGGATAATATTTTCTATCTGCTTTCATGTTGAATTTTAGAATTATTTACTGCCTAGGGTCAGCTACACAAAATGTGTTTTGCCTTAGTTATGGAACACACAAGATGGCTTGCTGTTAATAACATGACTTTATTTCTTGATTTATGTGAACTGATCAGAGGAGTATTCAAGTATTATACCACCACTCTTACCGTATTTTGGAGAAAGTCTGATAACTGCTTGAAAGGCAATACTGTACTTTATTTATAATGACTTTTGAACATGTCAGTTACGTAATGGGTTTAGAAGAGGACAACCAGTAACCTGGCTTTGCAGATGATGCTGTACTGTTTAGGGTCAATTTTGACTTTGTGCATATCAATCTATCATGCAGCAATGATTTTTCTGACCTTCTTGTTCAATTAGTCATTAGTCATTGGGAGATTACAGTCAGATGTTTGGGATAGAGATGGATGAATGTATGGTTTCTTGTTTTAACCCGGTGACCTCCAATGGCATACCTTCACCTAAGAGGAAAGCTTAATTAACACCACTTAGCTCAAAAGCACTGCCACTGACTGTAGTGGGATTGCTCTCTCGTATATTACATTGTGAATTCCAGGTTAAGGTTGTGTCACCTTCAAGTTCAGCAGATATCAGTCTGTGGCGAGGACTACAGCTACACCTACTGTACTTTGGTTCTCTCTTGGGATGAAGGTTATCTTAAAAAAAGACATCTTATGATACAGTAGTAGACACAGTGCAGATAACAAAAAGGGAGTTAGTAGAAAGGATTTAATGCATGTTGTTCATTGCCAATAAGCTAAACAAAACTAAACTAAACTAACTCATTTACATTTATATTAGAAGGAGAAAATGAACTGTTTGGTTTGTATTAAATGGCCATTTAAATTTATGTTACACAACTACACTGAAAGTGTTAGAACAAAGATGAAAAATATGGATGATTTTACACCCCAGCCACTTTTCCCTATTTTGAGAGCGGGAAACAGCTGCATGGATTTTTGACAACTCTATTTCTCATCCACCCCACCAAAAACCATTCTCTTAGTTTCTCTTTCGTTGTCCACTATGACCTCATCTGTGTGTGTGTGTGTGTGTGTGTACGCCTTCAACTTACTTGTTGATTTATGATGACCTCATGAATTTCATAGGATTTCTTAGGCAAGGAATAGTCAGAGGTGGTTTGCTATTGCCTTCGTCTGAAATATAGCCAGGTATTCTTTGATGCCCCCCTTCAAAGTACTAACTAGGCCTGATCCTGCTTAGCTTCTAAGATCAGACAAGATCTGACACCTTCAGGGTATTTAAGCCTTCTCCTGATCCTCCCTCTTTTCATAGAGTCATAGAACTGTAAAGTTGGAAGAGACCACAAGGGCCATCCAGTCCAACCCCCTGCCACGCAGGAATCACAATCAAAGCATTCCTGACAGATGGCCATCCAGCCTCTGTTTAAAGACCTCCAAGGAAGGAGACCCCACCACGCTCCGAGGGAGTGTGTTCCACTGCCGAACAGCTCTTACTGTCAAAAAGTTCCTCCTAATGTTGAGGTGGAATCTCTGTTCCTGGAGCTTGCATCCATTGCTCCGTGTCTTAGTCTCCGGAGCAGCAGAAAACAAGCTTGCTCCATCTCAGTTTTTTAACTGATTCCCATGTGGATCTCAGCAAAAGTCCCAGGGTTGAGTTTTAAGATACAATTTCTTTTGACAGAGGAGCAGCCTTTGCTTGGTGTCCAGTATAAAAACACTGGAGGATCATCTTGATGTGAAGAAGACATTTCCCGTACTACCTGTTGGTTTGAACTAAAAGAAACAAAGATTCTTATAGCCATTTGGATTTATTAAATCACCCAGCTGAGAAATTAATTTGGCACACATTCATGTCTGATTTGTTAACTGGATGTAGAGTATTTTTAACCCCCATTTAAATGGAGTGAGCTGTATTTACAGTTATTACTGCACTGAACTCCTCCTTGAATTGCTTTCTGAAAGAAAAATCCTTCTTTGGAAAAAAAAATACTTATTTACCCATTTACTGTTTACATTTATATCCCACTCTTCTTCCAATGAGCTAAAGGTGGCAATCAGGACTCTCCTCCTACCTACTTTATCCTCATAATAACACTGGGAGGGAAATCAGGCTAAGAGAGATGTTTGTTTACTTTTCTTCTTTTACTTTTTACCTTTATGGTCTTTATTTCACATGAATTTCAAGTATATCTACAACTTTCTGGGCTCATCCAGATAAGCCTCAGTCAAATAGATATCAAGAAATTTTTGGTTTCAGTAATTTGGATCCTATCAACACAGACCTACACACATACACGAAACCATATTGTGTTGTTGATGTTCAGTTAAACCAAGAGCGGGAAGCCTGGAATTCACAATTATGTACATTGTTTTGAATTCAAGTTTATATTATTTAAAGACTGGATACATTCTGGACAAAGTTGAGCTGACTTTACTCCTACCTTAACAAGGCATAAAGCATTTAAGCCACATTGATTTGAGTACCGTAGAACATATGCATTCCCAATTTCCTCCAGAATATCTTACTAGCTGTCAGTGATAGAGATACCATTTTGAATGTATGGTGGCAAAAAAAATTGTGGAATCCTTATCACTGGGCAGGTTGCCTGCCCCAGCGACTGAATAGTAGTAAAGGTTTAACCAAATCTTGAGATATCAGTGTTTTGAAATACAATTGATAAAAGAACAGAGGAAGTGTACCCCACCCCACCCCATCCCAATTTAAAGTTGTGTTGCCATTTGGATTATAGATTTATACAATAATTCAACTTGACCTTTGCCAAAACCGCAGGAGGTAAAAGTGCCACAAATGCAGGATGATACATGGAAAGCCTACTTTTAAAAACCAGACTTTCTCCTCTACATCTGTTAAAAATCAGAGAATTCCTTTCATCTTTTAATTGTTTGCTCTTAAAAGTCATGCTGAATGCTTAAAAGTTACCTCAAGTAAAAACACAGATGTGATTCAGCAGATAAGCCATACGGCAGAGGGGGCTGGATTAAGCCTTGGTGGCATATGCTGATGGGGTTGGGAAAGACAATTACTCTACTGGCTGAGGCAAAATAAGAATAGGATCTCTGGCTGGTGAGCCTACATTTGCTTGATCTAATTTACCGGGTTGCCATAAATGAACAAGGAACTTGAAAGCACAGAAACACACACAGGCACAACCATGCTGCATTTGTGTGAAGGGCTATAGTTTCCTGCACAAGCATGACTCAGTGGCATTATCAGCAGGCCCAATGTCTGCACTGGCCAAACCACCACCACCATCATTCCCCCACCCCCGTGAGTTACTAGCAGAATTGCCTCAGTTTCTCTGATTTGAATATCTATATGCATTTGCTGTTAAAATACTTAATAGGGGTTGTCAGCAAAGCCCTCCACAGCTTGGGCCCCAGCGACCTCTACTTCTTTACCTATTCTGTGCTACATTTCCCCTACTGCATGGAGCAGATGATGCAGTTGGGGAAATGCAGCACAGAATAGGTAAAGAGGTAGTTCAGGAATACCTGGCCAGTATAAATGAGTTTGAGTCTCCAGGTCCAGATGAACTACATCCAAGGGTATTAAAAGAATTGGATGAAGTAATCTCAGAATCACTGGCAATAATCTTTAAGAATTCCTCAAGAAAAGGAGAGGTCCCAGCAGACTGGAGGAAGGCAAATGTCCCTATCTTCAAAAAGAGGGGGGAAAGAAGACCCAAATAATTACTGCACAGTCAGCCTGACATCAGCACTAGGAAATATTTTAGAGCAGATCATTAAACAGACAGTCTGTGAGCATTTAGAAAGGAATGCTGTGATCACTAAAAGTCAACATGGGTTTCTCAAAAGCAAGTCATGCCAGAGTAATCTTATCTCTTTTTTTTATAGTTACAAACTTGGTAGATGAAGGGAATGCTGTGGATGTAGTGTATCTTGATTTCAGAAAGGCTTTTGACAAGGTCCCCCATGATATTCTTGCAACAAAGTTAGTAACCTGTGGAATAGCCAATGCAACTGTTAGGTGGATTTGTAATTGGTTGACCGACTGAACCCAAAGGGTGGTCATGAATGGCTCCTCTTCATCCTGGAGAGGAGTGACTAGTGGAGTGCCACAGGGTTCTGTCCTGGGCCCAGTGCTATTCAACATCTTTATCAATGATTTGGATGCTGGAATAGAGGCATGTTTATCAAATCTGAAGATGACACCAAATTAGGAGCTAATGCCCCAGAGGATAGGATCAGAATTCAAAATGCCCTTAACAGATTAGAAAGCTGGGTCAAAACTAAAAAAGATGAATTTCAGCAGGGGAAAATCCAGGATACTAAACTTGGGCAGTAATAATGAAATGCATAGATGTAAGATGTGTGACACCTGGCTTGATGGCAGTACATGTGAAAGAAGTCTAGGAGTCTTAGTGGACCACAAGCTAAACATGAGTCAGTAGTGTGATGCAACAGCTAAAAAAGCCAATGCAATTCTAGGCTGCATTAATAGGAGTATAGTAGCTAGATCAAGGGAGGTAATAGTGCCACTCTATTCTGCTTTGGTCAAACCTCACCTAGAATACTGTGTCCATTTCTAGGCACTGCAATTCAAGAAGGATATTGAGAAGCTGGAACATGTCCAGAGGAGGGTGACCAGGATGGTGGGAGGTCTGGAAGCCATTAAGCCCTATGATGAGCGGCTTAGGGAGTTGGGCATGTTTAGCCTGGAGAAGAGAAGGTTAAGAGGTGATATGATAGCCGTGTTTCAATATTTGAAGGGATGTCATATTGAGGATGGAACAAGCTTGTTTTCTGCTGCTCTAGAAACTAGGACATGGAGCAATGAGTTCAAACTACAGGAAAAGGGATTCCACCTAAACATTAGGAGGAACTTCCTGACAGTAAGAGCTGTTTGGCAGTGGAATGCACTGCCTGGGAGTGTGGTGGAGTCTCCTTCTTTGGATGTCTTTAAACAGAGGCTGGATGGCCATCTGTCAGGAAGGATTTGATTGTGTATTCTTGCAGGGCAGGGGGTTGAACTAGATGGCCCTTGTGGTCTCTTCCAACTCTATGATTCCATCAACAGATCCCATATGCTCTAACATTTTACAGATGATACCTGGGACATGTGCAGCCATGCAATATCAGAATGTGGTCAAGATGGCAAAAGTTATTAATGAGGAAGAACAGAGAAGCTAGGAGTGGCTGCCACAGTTTGCATTTGTCTGAACCTGCTAGGAAGTCTACCCCCTCCACTCCACTCCACTCAGTTAACTGAGTGTACATTATTTTGTACTTTGAATTCAGTTTCCAGCAATTGAAGTAAGATAAGGACAAAGGGGCTAAATGGGAGGGGCAGAGAAACTGGGACATTTTAAAAGCAGCTGAAAAAGTTGGACAACAGAGGAATGGACTGACCCTGCCAAATCAAGGCAGTTGTAGGGTATCGTGTTGAGACCATCAAGTGAGGTTTTCCTTCGGTACATCTGAAGTAAGATGGATGTCACCCAAAGACAGTTTCCTTAGTAATAGTACCCAAATTGCTGATCTCCCTCATTTGAGAAGCTCTGCTGGAGCTCAGTTTGCTCTTTAAAGTGCCAGGCAAGGATGTTTTCCTGCTTCTGGGCTTTTAAAGATTTAAGTGGTGGTTCTTTAATCTGCAGCTTTTAATCTTCCATCATTGTTTGTTTGTTTGTTTGGATTGGATTGGATTGTTTAAAACACTTTACTGTGTGATTGTATTGGGAACTGTTTTGGCAGTTCTTTGTTGAAAGAAAGTACAGAAATGTCTAAAATAAATACATAAAATGTTCTTTACAGTGAAAGCACATTGAAAATGAAATTTTGCAGTAGCACCTACAAATTCTTAGTAAACACATGCAACAGCCATCACCAATCACCCATTAAAAGCTTTGGAGAACAAAATAGAACTTAACCTGGCATCTAGATGGTAAGAGTTGGGTGTCTGCTTGGTAATGATGGCCAACAGCAGCATTTCTTGGTGTTCCATGCAAGTGGCTGAAGTGTGGAGTTGAAACCTGTTTAGTACAGTAGTTTCTCTTTCTTTGTATTATTTACAGTGTGTATTTTAGGCTTCTGTCTGGCCCTTCTAGACTCGTGATAGCAGAGGGTGGCATTATGTGGGTGAAACAAGCTGGGACTCTGTTCCTTCATATTATTTCTGATGTGGGAATCATAGTATTTCTCATATTCACCCAATCAAAGAAGGCGAAAAGCAATCATTTAGAAAAGCTGCTTAAAAGATCTGCCAGTCAATTTTGAGACAAAGTTGTAAGTGACATGTAGTTTTAGTATACAGCTATGCTATTAATGATTATCTAAATTACACAGGGTAGGCCTGGCTAACAGCACTACATCTCAGACTGACGGTTGTTAGATTAGGTTTGACTTTACCTTGTAGTGAAGAAATTGAAATCTGAACAACATTGATTAGCTTTCTGAACACGAGATTTGAGGTTACCTTCAGAGAAACCTGCATTGCGTATGCCTGGTAACCAAACTGTCCTCAGCAAAGGGAAAATTATTATATTGCACAGATACTATATTGTACAGATAATATGAAAGGGGAGAAAAAAGAGAAATGGGGGGGGGGGGAGAGGCTGCCATGCTTTTTTCAATTCATGGTCCATCTGCAATGAGCCTTTGTGAAAAGAGAGGGGGGATGCCCTTGTGTCTTTTCTCTGTTTCTTTTTTCTTCTTTAAAGACACAAAAGCAAGGAATCAGTTTCATTAAAGAGATCTCTGTCTATAAACAGTACTATATTTCATGGCACCAAAGACAAATTAATGCATTGCATCATTGTACATCAAAGCAGAGGGAGCTGTCTTGCTCACAAGTCTGGCATTTGTACTGAGCCTTAGCCTAAATATCTCAATGTTACAGCATGTTGACTGGTCGTGTTAATATGTCATGTAAGGTATCCCTGCCTTAGGTTTTCCGTGGTTTTGGGGCGGGGGCTGTGAGGCCGTGTTCTGGAAGAGTTTATTCCTGACATTTCTCCTGCATCTGTGGCTGGCATCTTCAGAGAATGGTTAGGTAGGAGTGGGGGGTTATATACTGTGAGCCCCTGTTGGAGAGGAAATGTAAATTTGTGTATGTGAATGGCTTGTTTCTGGGTGGAGATATGCAAGGACCATTAGCCAAACAGACACTAATCCTCCTTGCATATCTCCACCCAGAAACTAGCCGTTCAAATACACAAAATAACATTTACTAAGAACAAGACTTGATGTTTAATGAAGAAGGCCAATGCAGACTGATAGATTTTTGATCTCTTGAATCACAGATGTGCCTTACAGCCAAACTTTTCCCTGGTTCTTCTTTTCCATAGTGTACCCCCTGTCTTTTCCTAGTCTAGTATACTAGCATCTGAGATGAATAAGCTCACATGTATATCTTGGAACACTAGCTAAGAGCACAGAATAAGCTCTTAATTTCAGTATTAAGATTTTTATCCCAGTTGACCATCAGTCTGAAATAGATCTACACTTGTACAGGTAATTCTACCATTTTTCTTTAAAAAGAAGAGGAAGAAAAAGAAAACTGTATAAGGTTCTGTTGTGTTTATTGAAGGCTATGGAATATGATGTTGGTATCACAGAGTGCTGGGTAATTTGAACTATGGGATCTTTTATTATTTTTGTTTCATTTTTTTTTTAGAGGAAGAAAAAGACAGGGATGCCAAATTATGTTAGATTATCTTTGGCAATGTGCAGTAGTGGCAACGGCATTGCTCTGACAGCCCATAAACATTGCTACTGAAAATATATACTTCCTTTACTAGCTACAACAGCATTAACAGATAGCAATTACCCTTCATTTTCAGGAACTATAAAGTCTCCATTAATTCAAGATTTATGTAGTTATAGCATTTAGCACAGGAATAACACCATAGAGAATTGGTTTATACACATGTAATGAGAGAGCTTATGGCATACTTTAGTGAACATTAACATAATAGAGTAATATAAACCATCAACAGTTCCTCTTATTGTCTTTTACCTGCTTTAGTGTTCCAATGAAAAGTAGCAAGCAGCTTGGTAATGTGCTCTGTTAAATGGCATTCTGCAAAAAGCCAAAAGTCAAGTTGTGTAAAATAAGGAGATGACTAATTCCTTCTCATCATTATTCCAAAATGTTGCTGCAACTTTTGGTAATAACAATGTTTGCAACAGTATTAACTCTAAAATATGGGACGATCGGAGGAGGGTAGAAGAACCTATTGTATTCTTTTAAAATAATTCAGCATTCATGCTCTTTCATTCTTGGGCTCCCAACTGCTGTGAATGAAATTATGGGTTGTCAGTTTAATTGTGTGGACCCAAATCATAAACGAGCTCTGCAAATCAAGGGTTAGATATCAAGCATTTCCTCATGTACTAAATAAGACATTGAAGGGAGGGGGTGGAGGTACAAATGACATTGAATTTCTGAGTTAATGAAATGTTCACTCTAAATTTATGTTATATTCAGTTTTGTGGTCTAGCTATGGCAGAAGAAAGCTTAAACCTTCAAGGTCTGGAGTTGGAATGAAAAATAAGAGTTGATTTTTTTTATGGGGCTTAGACTCTGGCAGCCAGTATAGAACTCCTCTGTGAGGGAAATGGGGAGGTATATCTTTTTAGATTATGTATTCTGCAAAACATGCAGGCATTGTCTAAAAAATGTATGAACACAGGAAGGTGCTGTAACTAAAAAAGGGCCAATATAAATACGACTAGCTGTACCCAGCGTAACGTACACTATTTAAAAACTCCTCCCAAAACACCCAGTAGACCTCACAACAACCCTGTAAGGTAGGCTGGTAGATTTTAAAATCCCTCTTCCCCCTTCTCAGTGTTCCACACTTTTACCGGAATTGCCACCACCAGTTGACTGCCTGGGTCCCAATCTGGGCCAGAGACTGAGTGGCAGGAGTGGATTATGAGGTGGAAAGAGAATTTGCATTTAGGTGGTTATTGGTTAGGTGTGTTTCCTGAGCAGCCAATCAGTACATTGGGAAAGGCAACATACCTAAGAGCTCTACATATATAGATTATTAGGTACATGCTGGCGTTTAACATGGTGTTTTTTAAAATGCAACTGCAGTGGTATTGGGCTGATAGTAATATTAGAACAGGCAAGGAGAGAAAAAGTTACCCCCTTTCCTCACTATCTGGTCCTCAATTGTAACATTGATATTTATATGTTACCAAAGAGGGGTTTCCCCCATCCAATACCAGCTTCATAAGAATGAATTCCTTCACCTCAACAGAGAAGGAAAGGCTTTTCAAATCAAATTTTATTTACACCAAGCAAAAGGCCATTGCAATTTTAACAAACATAAAACATACCAGAAAGTTTGACAAACATAAGGGCCTACTGCTAGTACTAAAACAATCAATAGATCAGATATACAGTACAGTACATCCTTGGTACTAAAACAGATATAAATGAAACAACTGAAAGGTCTTGTCAAGCTAATAACATTATTTACGTTAATTTAATAAAATATATACAATTCAAAACTCAGGATGTGATTGCAACCTGTATTTCATAATATTAATTGCGTTTAAAAAATGCAGTTTTCTTTGTGACCACAGAATCATAGTCCTCAAGGATAAAATTCACATAATGATTGGCTGAATGCCCTGGATGAGACAGCAATAAAGAAACAATTACTTTTTCATGTGGGTCTCCATACTAGGAGCTCTGTGCTAGGAAGCTTAGAAACGTGAGCCACAGTTTCAATAATTCTGTCTCCACACACACATACCCAGTTCTGAAGTGGGCCTCTAGAACAGCATTCAAGTACTGTACTGCTAACAGAAGCACATTCAAACATGCTTGAGAGGGTTTCCCCATATTTGAGGCATGTTAAGTGCTGTAAATGAGAAGTTGTGGAATCAGGAAAATTAGATGAACTCTGAACAAACCATGTGCTCAGTTACCTCATTATAGACTAATTATTTTGACATTCAATATTCAGCAACCATTGTTTCAATATTTCTTTAGCTTTGATTGTATCTAACCATGGTAGCTTTTAAGGTGAAAAATCCATTAATTTTAACCTCAGTTTAACAGCTTTCAACCAGCTACTATTGTGTGAATCTGTCTGTAGAAGCAAACCCATTGGCGCTAAAGGCAGCCACAACCAGTAGTTATATCCTCTCATTCAAGCCTGTGTATAAATACCATATATTCCAGCGTATAAGACAACTGAGCATAGAGTTTGGCATATATTTGCCATATAAGACCACCCCCCAATTTGGCTGGCTGGCTGGCTGGCTGGCTGGTTGGGAGAGCCTTCCCAGCTGATCCTCTTTGTTTCTTTCCCAACTCACAAGGATCTCCTCCTGAGTTGGGAAAGCCAACAGGATCAGCTGGCAGAGCTCTCCCAGCCAGCTGCAACATTCGCCCCTCTCTTCCACCTTCGGTTGCTCCCCAAAGGGGGTGAAGGCAGAGGAGGGAGCCGAACGAATTCAGTTTGCCTCGGCCACTTCCCATTCCCTCCGTCTTTGTTCCCTTTCCGAAGGGAATGAAGACGGAGGGGATGGGTGGCCTCCGTGGCAAACAACGGCATTCGCCCCTCTCTTCCACCTTCTAGTCACCCTTGACTTGAAGATGGAAGAAAGGGGCAAATATACCCGGTTTCCCTCGTCTGCCCCCCTTCCCCCCATCTTCATTCCCTTTGGAAGGGAATGAAGACACGGGGAATGGGCAGCGGCCGTGGCAAACCGCAAGATTTGCCCCTTTCTTCCACCTTCCAGGAAGGTGGAATCATAGAATCATAGAATTGCAGAGTTGGAAGAGACCACAAGGGCCATCCAGTCCAACCCCCTGCCATGCAGGAAATCACGATGAAAGCATCCCCGACAGATGGCCATCCAGCCTCTGTTTAAAGACCTCCAAGGAAGCAGACCCCACCACGCTCCGAGGGAGCGTGTTCCACTGCCGAACAGCTCTTACTGTCAAAAAGTTCCTCCTAATATTGAGGTGGAATCTCTGTTCCTGAAGCTTGCACCCATTGCTCCGTGTTCCAGTCTCTGGAGCAGCAGAAAACAAACTTGCTCCATCCTCAATGTGACACCCCTTCAAATACTTAAACAGGGCTATCATATCGCCTCCTAACCATCTTTTTTCCAGGCTAAACATACCCAGCTCCCTAAGTCTCTCCTCATAAGGCAGCGTTTCCAGACCTTTCACCATTTTAGTTGCCCTTCATTGGACATGCTCAAATTTTCAATATCCTTTTTGAATTGTGGTGCCCAGAACTGGACACAGTATTCTAGGTGAGGTCTGACCAAGGCAGAATAGAGGAGCACTATTACTTCCCTTGATCTGGACACTATACTTCTATTGATGCAGCCCAAAATCGCATTGGCCTTTTTAGCTGCTGCATCACACTGTTGACTCATGTTCAACTTGTGGTCTACTAGGACTCCTAGATCCCTTTCGCACATAGTCTCGTTCAGCCAGGTCTCCCCTATATCTATGCATTTCATTTTTCGCCCTAATTGCAGTACCTTACATTTCTCCATATTGAATTTCATTTTGTTAGCTTTGGCCCAGATCTCCAGTCTATCCAGGTCATTTTGAATTTTGATCCTGTCCTCTAGGGTATTAGCTACCCCTCCTAATTGGTGTCATCTGCAAATTTGATAAATATGCCCCTAATTCCCTCATCCAAGTCATTGATAAAGATGCTGAATAGCACTGGGCGCAGGACCAAACCTTGTGGCACCCCACTGGTCACATCTTTCCAAGACGAAGAGGAGCCACTGCTGAGCACCCTTTGGGTTCAGCCGGTCAACCAATTACAAATCCATTGAACAGTTAACTTGTCTAGCCCACATTTTACAAGCCTGTTTGCAAGAATGTCATGGGGAACCTTGTCAAAGGCCTTACTGAAATCAAGGTATACGATATCCACAGCGTTCCCTTCATCTACCAAGCTGGTAATTTTATCAAAAAAAGAGATCAGATTAGTCTGGCATGACTTGTTTCTCTGAAACCTATGTTGACTTTTTGTGATTATGGCATTGCCTTCTAAATGTTCACAGACTCTCTCTTTAATGATCTGCTCTAGAATCTTCCCTGGTATTGATGTCAGACTAACTGGACGATAATTGTTGGGATCCTCTTTTTTCCCCTTTTTGAAGATGGGGACAACGTTTGCCCTCCTCCAGTCTGCTGGGACTTCTCCTGTTCTCCAGGAGTTCTCTTAGATTATTGCCAATGGCTCTGAGATTGTATTTGCCAGCTTTTTTAATACCCTTGGATGTAGTTCATCTGGTCCTGGAGATTTAAATTCATTTAGTTTAAGAAGGTATTCCTGTACTACCTCTTTGCTTATTCTGTGCTGGATTTCCCCTATTGTGTCCTCTGTTCCTTTATCCTCAGGTTGGTCACCCTTTTCCTTTTCTGAAAACACTGAGGCAAAGAAGGTGTTGAAAGATTCT
Organism: Gambelia wislizenii; assembly: GCA_030847615.1. Classification (NCBI taxonomy): domain Eukaryota; kingdom Metazoa; phylum Chordata; class Lepidosauria; order Squamata; family Crotaphytidae; genus Gambelia; species Gambelia wislizenii. The sequence continues at coordinate 9,630,177 of JAUMIR010000013.1, read as the reverse complement.
GCCTTTTCTCTGTCCCCTGTTAGCATTTTGCCATCTTCTCCACGTAGTGGCCCTACCATTTCCTTCTTCCCCCTTTTGCTGCGGACATACCCCCAAAAAAACCCTTTTTATTGTTCTTAACCTCTCTAGCAAGCCTAAGCTCATTCTGCACTTTAGCTTTTCTGACTTTACTCCTACACCTGTTCGCTATCTGTTTGAATTCTTCTTTGGTGATTTCCCCCTTTTTCCATTTCCTATACATGTTCCATTTAAAACTTAACTCCGTTGAAATTTCTTTAGTCATCCATCCTGGTTTCTTGAGACATCTCCCATTTTTCTTCTTCAATGGTACTGTTTGAAATTGTGCCTTCAGTATCTCCCTTTTGAGAAAGTCCCATCCATCTTGAGGTCCCTTCTCTTTTAGTATTCCTGACCATGGGATCACCCCCTGTATTTCCCTGAGTTTATTGAAATCAGCTCTCCTAAAGTCAAGAATGTGTGTCTGACTATGTCTGGCTTCTCCTTTCCATTGTATAACAAACTCCAGGAGAACATGATCACTCTCACCTAAGGATCCCACCTGTTGGTTAGGATCAGATCTAAAACAGCTGACCCCTTGTTGCCTCTTCCACCTTTTGGACCATGAAATTGTCTTCCAGGCAAGTAAGGAATTTGCTAGACCTTGAAGTTTTGGTTGAGTTAGATTTCCAGCAATTATCAGAATAGTTGAAGTTACCCATCACTACTACATCTCTCCTTTCTGCATGTGTGGTCATCTGTTCAAGAAAGGCATCATCCAATTCCTCCGTCTGGCTTGGGGGTCTGTAGTAGAGTCCCACAATAACATCCCTGTTGTCCCCCCCCCTTTAATTTTTATCCAGATGCTCTCCACCTGGCTTCCAGTATTGATATCCTGGATCTCTTCACTGGTGTAAATATCCCTGATATATAATGCTATTCCTCCTCCTTTCCTGTTTGGCCTGTTTCTCCTATAAAGGTTATACCCCTCTATTCCTACATTCCAATCATGAGACTCCTCCCACCAGGTTTCAGTAATGCCTATTATATCATACTTGCTTTGTAGTGCTAGGAGTTCAAGTTCATCTTGTTTATTTCCCATGCTCTGCGCATTAGTGTAGAGACATCTAAGACCATGTGTTCCCTTTACTTGCTGCCTATGCAAGTTCTTTTGCCTCCCACTGTTGGATCCTTGCACTGTTTGCCTTGTTCCCTCTTTGACAGTTTGACTATTTTCTCCAGCCCTTCTGCCTTCCAGAATACTGTCTCCCTCCCCCATATGACTCAGTTTAAAGCCCTCCTGATCAAATTCTTGAGACTGTAGGCAAAAATGTTTCTGCCAACTGTTGTGAGATGCACCCCATCTCTTGCCAGAAGTCCCCCCCTTATGGAAGCGCAGCCCATGATCCAAGAATCCAAATTGTTCTCGGCGACACCATCTACAGAGCCATTTGTTTACATCGGCTATTTTCCTCTCCCTTCCTGGACCATGCCCTTCAACTCGCAGAAGAGACGAGATGACAACCTGTGCATCCATTTCTTTCAGCTTCCTCCCCAGAGCCTCATAATCTCTTCTGATCTTCGGAAAGCTGTGCCTTGCAGTATCGTTGGTTCCCACATGGACCAAAAGGAAGGGGTAATGATCTGTAGGCTTGACAAGTCTTGTCAGCCTCTCTGTCACATCACGGATCTTTGCCCCAGGGAGACAACATACCTCCCGAGACATCTTGTCAGGCCCACAAACCACTGCTTCTGTACCCCGCAGCAAGGAGTCCCCCACCACCACCACACGCCTCCGCCATGGCTTCGCAGCTGCTGTTCCTTGCGGTGGTACTGTCAAGGTCCCCTGCACTGCCCCTGAAGTCTGTCCATACTGTTCTTCCTCGTTGTCCTTGATAAGGTAGAGGGCTTCGAATCGATTCTGTAGCTGCAAGCTGCTCGAAGAATCCCTGGATTTTCTTGTTCTGTGTGTGCCATTCCTCCAGCTATCAACCTCCTGTGTCTGTGGAGTGACCTTCTCCTCCCCAGCCAGTACCTCTGTGCGGTCCCTGTCCAAGACTGTTTGTTCAGTTCTGTCCAGGAAAACCTCTTGCTCCCAAATACGTTGAAGCATAGCTACCCTTGTCTCCAGCTGCTGGACCTTCTCCTCCAAGAGGGCTACCAACTTGCACTTGGTGGATGTGAAGTTCCCCACGTCTGTAGACAAGAAGACAAACATCCCACAAGTGTTGCAGGTGACCACAGCAGCCCCCTCAGTGTCCATGGTGAGAGCTTTTAAAACTCTTAGTTAATGCTGAGAACTCTAAGCTGTACTTTTAGGAATGCTGTATTTTTGTTTGGTCACTCAAATTCGCGCACCTAACCGCGCGTGCCTCAGCAACAAGCAGCCTCTACCAAGAGTTTAAAAAAATTCAAACTCCCAGAAGCTCCACCCCTGTCAGAAACAAGCAGCCTCTCCCAGCAATTTAAAAAAAATTCAAACTCACCCACTCAAAATGGCTCTTCAGTAGCTGCTCTCCTTCTTCTCCCTGGCAGGAAACTTCTCCCTGGCAGGAAGAAAGGAGCAAACTTACCAGGTTTGCCTCGGCTGCTGTAAGGGTGGCTGGAGGGGGGGGGAGTTTCCAGCCACCCCCCCCTCCCCAAGGCCACGACCGGGAGCCTGATCGCCCATGGGGAGGGTGGAAGGGTGGCTGGAGGGGGGAGGCGATCGCCCATGGGGAGGGTGGAAGGGTGGCTGGAGGGGGGAGGCTTCCTAGCCACCCACCCCCTCCCCGAGGCCACGACCAGGAGCCTGATCACCCTTTGGGGAGGGTGGAAGGGTGGCTGGAGGGGGGGGGCTTTCCTCCCAACCAACCCCCCCTCCCCGAGGCTGCAATCAGGAGCCCAATCACCCTTCGGGGAGGGGAGAAGGGTGGCTGGAGGGGGGGCTTTCTAGCCACCCACCCCCTCCCCAAAGCTGCAATCAGGAGCCCGATTGCGGGTTTGGGAGGGTGGAAGGGGGGCTGGAGGGGGGCTTCCTAGCCACCCACCCCCTCCCCAAAGCTGCGACCAGGAGCCCGATCGCAGCTCCGGGGAGGGTGAATGGGTGGCTTGAGGGGGGGCTTTCCAGCAACGTTCACCCCCCTCCTCTGTCTTCGGTTGCTCCCCAAAGGGGGAGAAGGCAGAGGAGGGGGGCGAATGAACCGGGAAACACTTTGCCTCACCTCCCCCCGCCCGATCTCCTGCCTCTTCGCTCCGTTTGCAAACGGAGCGAAGAGGCAGGAGATCGGATGGCGGGGTGAAGCAAAGTGTATCTGGCATATAAGACGACCCCTGATTTTGGAGGCTATTTTTCAGGGCTCAAAGGTCGTCTTATACGCCGGAATATACGGTAGCTGTGAGGCCAGCTTCAAGCTGCAGAGCCACATTTGGAACAAGGCTTGGTTTTCTAAGAATGTTTTTTCTAAGAAACTTAGGCCTTATCTACCCGAACTAAATATCCCATCTTGCCCCCGTCTCAGAGTCCTGAAGCCAATATGATGCAGGGCATTTGCCCCGTTCTGCCCCTGAGCAGTCCTCACTACCCCCAGGCAGATACATGGCTAAGATGGGGGGAAGAGCCCTATAAAGTTTTATAGGAAAAAAACCCAGTTTACCTCATTACTGCTGTCAAAACCAGATCAGGCCCTGCGTGTCTGCAGGAGCCCATTTGGCAGGCTGGCCCTTGCTGCCACTGGCATCTCCCTGGCTCTCCTGGAAGTCAGGCAGGAGTCCTGCAGCATATGACCAAGGCTGGCCATGTGCAAGGGGTCTTCAGTCACGTGTTGTGGGCCCCCTTCCTACCTTCCAAGTCAGCACAGAAAATGGTGGCAATGAAGGCTGCGGGTATGGGCGGTGTGCCTGTTTGGACTCCAGCCCGTTTGGTACAGGTAACCTGAGAAGAACGGGCAAGCTCCACAGCCAGGATATGCTGATGGGGAGCCAGGCTCATGTAGATGAGCCCTCAGACTGCACAACTTCTAGTGGTTTTAAGGGAAAGGGTTATATTTCCTTTCCACATCTCTTCTGATCCTGTTCATTTATCTGCCCTGCCCCAAGCTGATACCATTTGCATTTTTTTAAAAAAAAACATGCATCTTAGATTCAAAAACTTATCTAAATTCTAAGAGCATTTAACACTCATGGGTAGTTTGGTTCTCATTTCAACAGAACCATTTAGTTCCATCTTGTCTGTACACTGCTTGGCAGCAGCTCTCAGGGGATTTGGACAGGACCTACCGTATCTCTTTTTGGAAATGCCCGAGATGGAAAGTGAGACCCTGACATGCAGAACATGTTCTCTACCAATGAGCTACACTCATACAAAAAGTGTAGGCACTTTTTTAAAAGAATGGTTTTAAATTTTGTTTTTTGTTTTTACTTCAGCTCCCACAATCCCCAACCAGCATGGCTAGTAGATCCTGGGAGTTATAGCTTAAAAAACTAATTTTCCCAAGTTTTGGTGATGAATTACAAGTGAAGAGCTATGCCTCAGTAGCAAGCACATGTTTTGCTTGACAAAAGCCCCAAATAGGGCAACTTCATTTACTTCTGGGAAGAGACCCCATTTGACACCCTGGAGAGACACTGCCATTCACTGTATACCTGTGGTTCCCAATTGTGGATCCCCAAATCTTACTTGACTTCAACTCCCAGAGGTCTCAGCCAGTATGAGGCAAGGTGGAGGGATTCTGAGAGAATTAGGCTCTCTGCAGAACATCTGGAGATCCAGAGGTTGTAACCCACTGGTGTACAAGTACCCTGAGCATGATAGATCAATGGTATGATTTTGGTATAGGGCACCTTCCTGTGTTTCATGATCAGACAGTCCTCTAAAAATATGATTGTCTTGATTATTATGAATGAGCACTACCCACATGCAGGCCATTTCAGACATGTTTAAGAATGAAATGCACACTTTTCCTCTCTCTGCTTCTCTCAGGCACCTAGGTAAGCATTTCTTGTTCTCTGATTTCTCTAACTCTGCAATAATGTTTGTATGGTTTTAGTGTCTTTGTCACCACACAAAAGGAAGAAATCACACATAGTGGTGGTATGTGATCCTCCTTAATGGAGTAGACTTGCTGGCTCCTAGAGATTAAAAAGCTGAGAACTCAAGAGACATTAGCTCAAGGAAGAAACAACAAGAGTTAGAAAACTGACATCCATTTAATGCTTGGATAAAGGTGCTTGGTTTAATAAGAGAAAGCCTTGGTTTAACAGATGTGGCAATGTATCAGCATTGAAACCTGGTCTGTTTTCTTTATTACCCTGGCACAATATTATGTTTTGAACAGTGTTGTAGCCTTTTAGTGATAAAAAAAAAAAAAGACTGTAAACAATATGGAGGTGTTACAGTAATGCTTGGGAAAGGACAGTTTGCTGTCTGGGGGTAGACTCAATTAGCCAGTGTTATTGAGTGGACAGAGGCAAGCTTGGCTGTGATAGTCATGTCTGAAGAGAGGCTATAGCCCTGGGATATATATTTGGGATGGATGAGGCCTTCTTTTCTGTCCTTGAGTTTTCAGTGGCTCTAAGCATTAGACCTGAGAAAGAACTGATTATGATTGGCTGTAAAAAGATGGATAGAGACTTTGATCTGATTCTCTAGAAGGAAATTCTTTATGTTATAGAGCCATTTTCCCCCTCGTTGCACTGTGCTATTCAGTTGTGGCACTTTTTCCTGAACTCAGCATTGTAAGTGGATGCACTGTCCTCATCGATTCATCTATCCATCATGTGTCAGTGATTACGTACAGTTGTCCCTTCATATTTGCTGGGGTTTTGTTCCAGGACCCCCTGTGGATACCCAAATCTGTGAATACTCAAGTCCCATTATATGCAATGGCATAGCAAAATGGTGCCCCTTATATAAGATGGCAAAATCAAGGTTTGCTTTTTGGATTATTATTTTTTTAAGAATATTGTCAAGCTATGAATACTTAAATCGGTGGATACCAAATCCATGGATATGGAGGGACAATTTGTTAGGTTGTTTTCAAAAGCAGTATGCCATTGAATACAGTGGAGGCTTCCTGGAGAAATTTGGTTAGCCATTGCAGGAGGCAAGAAGCTGTGAAGTTGATGGGCCTTTGATCTGATCCAGCAGGACTGTTCCTATGTTCTGTGCTTCATTCATAAGTTCTCTGCCACAAAATGTCACTGGCACTATTGAGATAAACTTTGGAAGAATTATTTAGGCAAATGTGAGTGACCAGTGGGGTCCAAAGAAAAGTAGGCATTGGAATGAAAGACTGAAAAAAATCTGTGTGCATAGTGCTCAGATGTCTGAATTCTACAATCTATTGGCATTAATATTTCACTAAGTAGCACTTGTTTGTGGATGCTCATGTCACTATTATTTTGCTGCTGAGAGAAAAACTGTTGCATCAACCACCAATCAATAATCTACTGTTGGTGCTTTTTAATGCCTCTAAATACATGTACGCATGATGAAGAGGAACTGCCACCAAGATCAATAAAGCAGATGGGGAGGTGGGGGAGGGGGAAAAGCCCTTAAGCTAATATTTATGTAAAATGCTTGTGTTACTGTGATCTACCTTATCAGTTGTTATACTCCTTAATTCATTTGCACATAAAAGTAGTATGTGGTTCTTTTTCAAGGAGTTAAAAAAAATAAGGCATGGAAAACAAGCTCAATTGTAATATCCCATGCAGGCAAAAAGAAAGAAAGAAAAAAGCAAAGGCTTTGGTCCTGAGCTCTGTCAAAATACCTGTATCAAGCCCAGCTTTGCCATATACCTCCGATTTCCATCTTGGGGGATTTGGTACTTCAACCAGCAACTCTATAAAACTAGGACTCCACTATATGTGCCACCCAGGAGTGTGTGTACTAGGGTTTTGCTTGGTGTTTTCCATAGAAAAATGTATATCAAATTTGAGGGCAAGAGAATGATGGTAAAAGAGTGAGCTTCTCTGGTTTGGATTTTGGAAAGCAATTTCAGGGCAGTGAATCATAGCATTGGAAGAGACCACAAGGGCCATCCAGTCCAACACCCTGCCCTGCAGGAAGACACAATCAAAGCACTCCCGAGAGATGGCCATCCAGCTTCTGTTTAAAGACCTCTACAGAAGGAGACTCCACCACAGTCCAAGAGTCCTCTCATCTTGTGTCGGACATAATCCTTTCATATTTTAAAACCCCTCCTGAATTTCAGAAAGGATTTGATGAATTTGAACATTGGACTGTGACTCAGGAGACCAGGGTTTGAATCCCTGCTTGGCTATGGAGACCGCTGGGTGACCTTGGGCAAGTCACACCCCAGCCTCAGGAAAGCAATGGCACACTCCCTCTGAACAAATCTTGCCTGGAAAACCCGGTGATAGCGTCACCTTAGGGACACCATAAGTTGGAAATGACTTGAAGGCATACCACCAACAACAAATGTTAAGTCTCTTGCCCATTTAATGACAGTGATAGAATAAAATGTGCAAGCAGTCTTCTGACTCGGTATTCTACCTCTTCCATTGTACTGATCAACAAGTGCAAAGGTCATAGAATGATTGGTGACTTTGCACCAATATTTTAACCAATATATGAATCAATTAAGTACTGTGTGGGTTTAAGGAGTTTGCTCTTTTGCAATACAGCATGACCCCCATATCTGTGGTTTCACTTACCCACATCCAAAAAAATATGTCCTCTCTTAGGCATATTCTAGGTCCTCCAGCATGATTCTATGGTATGCTTCCACTGGAAGTTGGGCCGGAAGTCTTTCATTTCAGTAGGGTTCACTATTATCTATGGTTTTTGGATGGTGGGAGGTCTGGAAGCCAATATGCCCTATGAGCAGCGGCTTAGGGAGCTGGGCATGTTGAGCTGGGCAAGAGAAGGTTGAGAGGTGACATGCTAGCCATGTTTAAATATTTGAAGGGATGTCATACTGAGGATGGGGCAAGATTGTTTTCTGTTGTCCCAGAGATTAAGACATGGAGCAGTGGGTTCAAACTACAGGAAAAAAGATTCCACCTAAACATTAGGAAGAACTTCCTGACAGTAAGAGCTGTTTGGAAGTGGAATACACTGCCTGGGAGTGTGGTGGAGTCACCTTCTTGGAGGTTTTTAAACAGAGGCTGGATGGCCATCTGTCGGGAATGATTTGATTGTGTATTCCTACATGGCAGGGGATTGGACTGGATGGCCCTTGTGGTATCTTCCAACTCTATGATTCTATGATAAGTCTGGGAAGATATCCCCCACAGATATTAGGGTTGTACTGTAGCTTACAATAGTCACTAGTGTGTATCCTTCACTCCCTCCTCATATACATTTCTGGTTGAGGCCAATAATCACTTGTTAACACTTTGCCACTGTTTGCTTCTGGCTTTATGTGTGCAGTTCTTATACTTGGCTTGGTAGAGTCTATGGCCTTGTCTAGATGGGCTATTTACCCCTTCTTGCTCCCATCTTAGAGCCCTGCAGTTCAAACAACGCAGGACTTTTGCTCTGTTTTGCCCTCAGGCAGTCCTCATGACATTTGGGGCAAAGATGAGGGGAAGGTGGGGTAAAGCCCAATTAAACATTTTAGCATAATACCATCTCAGCTGAGAAAAATCATCTCAGCCAAGAACAGACAGATCAGGCCCCGTGGGACCACAGGAGCCCATACCGGCCTGCCAGCCTGTCACTGCAGCTGCTGTCCACATCACTCTCTCCAAAGCCAGGAAGGAGTCCCACAGTACGTGACCAAGGCTGGTCACAAACAGGGGAGGCCTTGATCATGTGATGCGGGCCAGTTTCCTGGCTTCAGGTAATGTGATGCAAATGGCAGCAGCGGCTGTAGTGATGGGCCAGCATGGTGGTCTGGACGCCATCCTGTTTCATTCAGGTAACGGGGAGGAATGGCCTGGGTAGATGAGCCCTATGTTAGATTACCACAGTGCATAGCATGCAGGGCTACTTACAACAAGGGTTCAGAAACTTTCACTAGGTCACAGTGGTAGACCTTAGGGGCCAGCTGCCATGGCTACAACTTTGTTTAAACCGATAAAAAGAAGACAAGCCCAATATTCTGATTTTTATTTTTTATTTTTTTGTCTTCCCATTCATTTATTGTGATTACTGTAACTAATTCCAAACACATGGAGTTGCAGTGACTGTATACTACTTCCCTGTTTACCCCAGCTCCTTCCCTTCTACTTTTGTTTTTTCTGAAGCTTCCTGGAACAGGGATCTGTCCTCTTGTACTCTTTAAAGTGCCATGCACACAGATGATGGTCCATAATTAATAATCATATAATCATATGATTAATATAATCATATGCCAGTAAGGGACTTGGACATGAGTGTAAGCTGTAGACATTAAAGCAAAACATCTGTATACATTGAAAGAAAACTGTGTCATTATCTCTGCTGTTAATAGGCTCGACAACTAGGGGTGCATCTACACAGCAGAAATAATGCAGTTTGACACCACTTTTAAGTGATGTAGCTCCATCCTATAGAATCCTGGAATATATAGTTTTATAAGGCCTGTAGCCTTCTCTGCCAAAGAGTGTTGGTGCCTCACAAAACTACCAATCCCAGGAATCTGTAGGATGGGGCCATGGCAGTTAAAATGGTGTCAAACATCATTATTTCTACAGTGTAGATGCACCCTAGATCTCCAGTCTCTCCCCAGAGACCATGTTTGAAAAAGGTTCCAACCCCACCCACCCCCCCAGCATTCTGAGGCTGCTTTCGAGGTCGTTCCCTAGGCTTCCCATATACCTGTGTCAAAACTAGTTGGAGGCCCTTTGCCTAAATCTTTGGCAGCAGCTGACTTAATTTGCGGCTTACTGCTCCTGACAGTTTATTGGGGAAGCAAAGCATGCCTTCATCTCCAATAATAAACAGGCCACCCGCAGATACTTTGACAGAGTTAATGGTTTTTATACAAAAATGGACAGACTTAATGTTTCGGCTGTAGCAATCATCAGTTCTGATCTCCTTAATGAAATTAGATTAAGTGCACCTGGGAAAATGCTGAGACGGCACATTGCCTTCATCACCTCCTTTAATTTAAAACCAATTTGTGGGGAAAATATTCTCTGAAGCTGAGGGATGCAGTATGAGAGGAAGGGAGGGAAAGAGGGGATTTAAAAATCTATCTGGATAGCTGCTGGCACTTTTAATTCCTTTTCCCATTGACAATGTGAAATATTAAGTCTTTTAAAAGGAGAGTTTAAAGACTTACTAACCTGTTTTTCATAGAGGAAAGAAAACATGTCCAACAACACAGCCCTTCTCTCTAACTTCTCTCTATCTCTGGCTTTTCTTTGCAAACAAAGATTCAGGAAGGACTCATCCTGCGCTTTCTACAAGCGTGCTGATGACTAAAAAGGCCAATCTGAGATAAACAAGTCCAGTTGCAGAAAGCGCAGCAGAAGGTCTCCTTGGGTGATGTTTTTGGGTTGTGATTCTTTCTGCGTTGTCGTTTCTCTTCAAGACTTGTTCGGCGTGAGTTCTCAAATAAGGCTGCAGCATTGTGGATAGTGCATCTCCATGCCTCCCGATGTGAGGCCAGGGCGGACCATTGTTGGTGATCAATTTGGCCAAGCCTGAGATGTTGTTTCAGGAAGTCCTTATATCATTTTTTTGGAGCACCCCTGTTACGCTGACCCGTAGTGAGTTCACCGTAGAGTACTATTTTGGGGAGGCAATGGTCCTCCATCCTAGAAATGTGCCCTGCCCAGCGCAGCTGTGTTCTCAATATCATGGCCTCAATGCTGGTGATCCCTGCTTGCTCAGGGACAGCAACATTCGTCACATAGTCAGTCCAGTGTATATTTAGGATTGTGCGTAAACAGCGCTGATGAAAGCGCTCGAGGAGTCGTAGGTGGTGGCGATAGGTGACCCATGTTTCAGACCCATAAAGGAGAATAGACAGTACAATGGCTCTATACACAGTTAGTGGTCTGGCGATAGGCCCACGGGTGGATGGCTGATGGCCCCGATTAGCACAACCCCCCCCCCCAGAACATGTTGCTTTCCCTCAACTCTGTCTGGACATCCCCAGCCAGGCTCCCTCCCACCAGCCAGGCAGCCAGCCTTCCCCATGCCCCTTCCACCAGCGGCTCTGATGGGGCGGCTGCAGCTGTTACCTGGTAACCTTCCCTTCAGTCAGTCACGGAGGCTGAGCCCTCGGCTGCAGCAGCCCATCCCACCTGGTGCCCTGGCAGCAGCCAAGGGCTCAGCTTCTGTGACTGGCAGGACAGGCTGCTGCAGTTACTGCCTCCTTCCTTCTGAATAGAGCGACTTTGGCCCGAAATGCGTGGGGACCATTAGGAATCTGGGCGAATTCTTTGAGTATTTTTTTTTTTTTGGCCATGTAGATGACCCCCAGCATTATGTAGTCTCTAAAATACACACTCGATAATAGTCTGGCCACCCCATTTTGTACTTCCTGTAGCTTCTGAACACTTTTCAAGAGCAGCCTCATGTAGAGTATGTTACAGTAGTCTATTCAAGAGGTGATTGAACCACTGTAGCCAGATCTTCCCTCCCTAGGAAAATTATATCTCAGTTTACCTCCATTTTGGTTGTACAGAAAAGGAGCACTTACAAACATAAGTGTAACATGCACACGTTTTTGCACATTTATAAGAATATGGTCCTTCCATTTTATTTTTCCATTCATTTCCTACAAGCTCAGCACAAGTCCATGACTGTTGTGCAACCTGGGCCCCCATTCTCATGTAATGTTAATTGGTTCACAAACATCAAAGATGCATCCAAAGAGTTACCTTGAAGCTTTATTTACTTGCCACCTATTTTCTTGTGAATAGCAGTTGGCACGGATACTCTTTTCCTTTATGACCCAGTATAACTGCTGTGTAATTAGCAGAGTGTAATGCAAGTCATAGTGCAAGTAGAAAAAGTCAATGGGGTTTTATTGAAGCTGTAATTCTCTGGCAGACAGGGAGCATTTACTCCCTGTCTGCCCCAGCCAAATACACTCAGGTTTCTCTTATCATTTACAGGCCTTTAATAAGTTCAAGCACTCACACACACACCATGGAGATTTTCAGACAACATTGTAATAGTGTTACTATTCCACTTTATTTGCTATGGCTGCCTCCTGTGGAACCCTGGGATTTTCAGTTTAGGGAGGCACATTTACAACTCTCAGCCAGAGAGATCTTAGGCCTCACTAAATTACAAACCCCAGAATTCTACAGGAGGAAGCCAGAGCAGTTAAAGTGGAATAGTAACACTATAACAGTGTAGTCTGAAAATCTCCCATGTCATAAGTGTGTTTATTGCAATTACATGTAGTAGCTTGATTTTATGAATTTTGTTTTCATGTATCAGCTCAGATAGGCCATTCCTTCATACCACATCAGCCAATTCTTGCAATTCCTGCAGACTGGCCAGGTTTGGCAAATTAGTCTTTCAGTTCAGTAGTTAAATGATCCAGAGTTTGTAACACTTTTTTTTTTTAAAAAAAAGACAACTTGTTAATTGTTGTTACTAGCAATAATGTCTGAATACTAATTTGGGCTGTTGTTACATATTACAGTAGGACCCCCCCTATCCGCTGGGGATTGGTTCTGGGGGGCCCTGTGGATACTGAAAACTGTGGATAATAGCAAACGCCATTGAAAAAAATGGGACTTCTGGTTTAAAACACCATAGAGTTGCCTTTGAGGACCTAGAAAATGGCTAGAGAGGACACGTTTTCTAAGAAGATTCTATGGTAGGTATGCTGTTCTGTGTCCCGTGGATAATTGTATCAGTGGATAATGAATCAGTGGATACAGAGGTCCTACTGTATAGTGTTTGAGGGGAACTGTTTGCATTTCTTGCTGTTTTTCATTTTTTAAAAAATAATAGGATTGATAACAGAGTGGCATATAACCTAAAAACTTCCTTTTAAAAAATAGTACATTTCAACAGACTTCTAATGAGCATGCAAGTACAAATGATCAGAATGTGCATAGGCACTCAGGATCATGCTGTGTAACTTATAATCATAACTGATCCTTCTAAATCCATGTATGTTCCAGGAAGGGAATGTGTTTTCTTATTGTTATCAGCAAAAAACATAAGTGAATATCCAGTTGCATATATGTCTGTATGACTTGGATAACTGCTTAGATCTTCTTCGTGGTCTCTGTGAATCACACAGCTGGGTTTATTCCTGCGCCTGCGCAGTGCATTCGGAACCTTCTGGAATCGCTAGGCAGAATGTGCATTGATACATTTTTGGCAGTAGCTCCGCCCATCCTAATGGTCCCTTATAAAGGGCTTCCCGCCTAAATCCCCTCAGTTCCTTTTTTTCCGCCGCGCTAGCAGCTCTAAAGCAACCTTTGCGCTCTTTGACGACTTTCGCTTTCGGTTTTTGACTTGGATTGGCTTTGGATAACGATTTCTCTCTGACTTCTTGGCTATTGACGACTTCTGGTTTGACTCGGTACTTCTGACTACGATTTTGGCTTTCCCCCCGGACTTGGTAACGGCTTCTGACTCACGGTTTGACTCTGCGCTCTCTTGACTACAGTTTTAGGATCCCCATTATGGCTGTGAAAACGGGCTTTAAACGCTGTGTGGTATGCCAGGCCAAGCTGCCCAGTTCTGATGGACATTCCAGGTGCCTCATCTGTCTGGGCGAAACGCATAATGTCGATGTGTGCGTCCACTGTAAGGCTTTTACGCCTCAGGCGAGGAAGCATCGCTCCTCCAGGCTGAAGTCCTTTTTATATGAAAAGGCCCTCATCCCATCAACTTCTTCAACTCCGGCTGTGGGAGCGGGGGTTTCTCCACGGGGAAGTTCCCCTACTGCGAAGTCCCCTCAGTCACCGCTCGCCAAACGGCGTCGCTCCCGAAGCCCCTCGAGGAGACGATCAGTAGCATCGGATCCGGAGGCAGTGCTACACTCCCACAAGCACGTGAAGTCAACCCCGGCTGGGGATCCGCCTTCGTCAGATTCGGGAGCTATTGAGCCCAAGGATCATCATTGGGACCCACAGGGCTCTCGGGATGGAGATCGAACCCAAGAATCCTCCGAGCCCTCTAGGGTTAAGGCTCCGAAGAAAAAGAAGGCGAAGCGGGTGCATGCAGAGGAGAAACGAAGGGACATCTCCCGAATTCGAGACCCCTTGCCTCCTTCGGTTCCGGCTCCATCTACATCGGGAGCCCAACCCCTCTCACAACACCAGCCCTCTCCTCAGGATCGAGGTGTGGATACTGGGCACACCCGCCCTAGAACTCCGACTCCCACACCATCACTGGAGATTGTGGAAGTGGAGGTGGGCTCGGCTGAGGAGACGGAAGCCGCCCCGCAGGCCCGTGTGATCTCTCCGGCCCTTCTTGTCTCGAGATCAGAATTGCTCCGGGACTCTGCCACTGCGATTCGAGGAGGTCACGATGAACCCCTCCTTCAAGATGAACTCCAGCCTTCGACTTCCAGGGTCCGAGAGGATGAGGAGGCATATGGTGCCTACGAGCTGGCCAGATCAGCCTTTACTACACCGCTGACTCTGCCTTTGGCTTCTGCTGCAGAGGAACCGATTTTTCATCTCACCTCTGAGGCTGCTACCCTACACTCCGTGGCTTTATCCCCTCCCCGCTTGTCCTTTCACGGCCGGGATAAAGGGGCTTTCCTTGCTTGGGAGCCAGTGAAGCCGAATTTTAAGGACACGAGTTGTCAAGTGTCCCCCTTCCGACCTCTTCCTCCACCGCCGCCGACCCCTCCACGGTGCACGACATCTCTCCAGGATCGACGTCGATCTCCATCTCCGACGTCTGAATCCTCCGCTTCATCTGAGTCATCTGAGGAGTATCGGCCTTATATACCGTCGCCCCAGCCTGATCTTCTGGATGAGGACTCTTCCTCTCCCACTGATGATGTGCGCTCCTTTGCGGAACAGGTGGTGCGGATGTCCCACGCCCTGGATTTGAAGATCACGGAGAAGGAGACAGAGCCTGTTGACCCGATTAATCAGAGGATCAAGTCAAAGGCTCCCCCGACTGCCAACATCCCAGTACTGCCTTCCCTCTTAAAGCTGATGCAAAATTCATGGGAGAACCCCTCGTCCATCCCTTCCACCTCTAAGAGAATTGACAGGCTGTACAAGGTTTCTGGGGACAGCATTGACTGGTTAAGAGAACACCCGAGGGCCAACTCAGTCGTTGTAGAGGCGGCACAACCACGAAGGCAGCGTCGTGCACAGTCCACCCCTACTGATACTGAGGGCAGGAAGCTGGACATAATCGGAAAGAAGATCTATTCCGCTGCTGGACTCAGCTTCCGTATTGCGAATTACTCTGCATGTATGGGGGCTTACCAGCAGGTTCTTTGGGAACGAATGCTGCCCCTTATCCAGGACCTGCTGGAGGAACGAAAGAGGCTAGCAGAGGCTATTCAGGCTGAAGCCCAACTACTTGTGGGCCAACAGATGAACTCCGCAAGACACGTTGCTGACTGTGCAGCCAAGACAGTGGCGGGCTCCATTGCCTTACGGCGCCACGCCTGGCTCCGCTCTTCGGGCCTCTCGACTCAAGCTGCTGTGACCATTGAAGACATGCCTTTCAACACCTTAGGCCTCTTTAATGCGTCGACAGATGAGAAGCTTGATTTCACACAGAAGATGAGGACCACAGCGAGAAAATACGGTATGCCATCGACCTCATCTTCCGTTTACTGCCCCAGGCACCGTTCCGGATGGAACACATACTCCTTTGGCCAACCTTACAGGAGAGGGGGTACGCCCCAATCATCCAGACGCTCCCGCTTCCAGCAGCAACCACTTTCCTCTACATCCTCGGTGAGGAGTCAGGGCTCTGCCTCCTGGTACTGTCTGCCCTCAAAACACAGGTCCAAAGATCAAGGCAGAAAGAGATTTTAATTGTGGTTCCTTATTTTGATGTTTACATTTTCTTTTAGAATCCCCTGTTCGGAGACCGCCTGTCATCGTTCCAGGAAGCCTGGTCCTCCATAACATCAGACCGCTGGGTGCTCCAAATTGTGCGTCAGGGCTACTGGATCGAATTCAACAAACTGCCTCCGACAGGACTCAGCCGCTCCACGCCCCCCTCCACGCCCTTGATCGAGGAGGTGCAGACCTTAGGGAGCCGTCGAACCTGTGCCTGCCGACCTCCGTCGCCGTTGTTTCTTCTCCAGGTATTGCCTGGTACCGAAGAGGGATGGAGGCCTACGTCCCATTCTCGACCTGAGGGGACTGAACCGGTACATCATCCTGAAGAAATTCAGGATGACCACTCTTGCTCTCATCCTTCCCCTCCTTCAACGCAGAGACTGGTTTGCCTCCATAGACCTCAAGGACGCTTACTTCCATGTTGGGATACACCCTGCTCACAGGAGGTTCCTAGCGTTCCAGATCGAGGACGAGACTTACCAGTTCCGTGTTCTTCCCTTCAGACTCTCCACGGCACCGAGGGTCTTCACAAAATGCATTGAACCAGTGGTGGCTTTCCTCAGACAACACGGGATCATTATCTTCCCGTACATCGACGACTGGCTTCTCG
Organism: Gambelia wislizenii; assembly: GCA_030847615.1. NCBI lineage: Eukaryota > Metazoa > Chordata > Lepidosauria > Squamata > Crotaphytidae > Gambelia > Gambelia wislizenii. The sequence continues at coordinate 9,613,673 of JAUMIR010000013.1, read as the reverse complement.
TAGCGGACTCAAAGGCCGGGCTCGAGAGGAACGTCAGCTTCACCCTAGATGTGCTGCATTCCCTGGGACTTGTTGTCAACACAGACAAATCCCAACTGACCCCATCGCAGACTATCCAGTTTATCGGGGCCCGCCTGGATTCGATTTTGGCAGCAGCCTACCTTCCCGACGACCGATTCGACACCCTACGGTCTCTGATTCTGGGATGCCGTCAATCCCGTCAGACCCGAGCACGGGATGTACAAGTCCTTCTGGGCCACGTGGCAGCAACTACATCCGTCACACCGTTGGCCAGACTTCGATTCCGTCCGCTTCAACACTGGTTTCTCAGCGTCTTCGACCACCTCAAAGACCCACCGGAAATGCTCCTGACAATGCCCCGCTCTGTCCAATGCTCTCTGGACTGGTGGCTGGACCCGACCAACGTCCTGTCGGGCATTCCATTCGAGCCCCACCAACCGGATGTTTCCATCACAACGGACGCATCGTTGCAGGGGTGGGGAGCCCATCTTGGATCCCACAAGGTACAAAGTGCCTGGTCTGAGGAAGAGAGGATGTTGCATATCAACGTGCTGGAGCTCCTAGCAGTTCAGAAAGCTCTTCGTTCTTTCGAGGTCCTGGTTCGGAACAAGACTGTCCTCCTCCTGACGGACAACACATCGGTAATATATTACCTAAACAAACAAGGTGGTACCAGGTCCCCCCAACTGCTCCAGCTAACATTGCAGATCTGGGATTGGTGCGTACAACGGAATATCTCTCTCTACTCCATCCACCTTCCTGGGGAGGAGAATATTCTTTCAGACGGACTGAGCCGTTCCAATTCCAACGTTCACGAGTGGATGCTCCACCGTCGCGTGCTGGCAGATATCTTCCACCGATGGGGGACACCCTTGATAGATGTCTTCACGACGGCCCAGAACAGACAGTGCGTCCAGTTCTGCTCCAGGGACAGACACAAGGACTCGAGGGGAGACGCGTTCCTTTTCAAATGGACCGGAACATTCCTGTACCTCTTTCCCCCGATCCCGCTGCTGACAAGGGTCGTCGCCAAGCTGCGTCGAGACCGAGCAAATGCGATCCTCATCACGCCGTGGTGGCCTCATCAACCGTGGTTTGCCCCACCGTGGTTTGCCCCACAGGAGTCCAACAGATGCTTCCTCCATCTTCCGAGTCGACCGGACCTACTCACAATACAACAAGGCAAAGTCAGGCATCCAGACCTCGAGTCACTCCATCTGACGGAGTGGAGGATTTGGCCATGAGCCCTCGTACTCCATACACTGCTTCTCTCTCTCCTTTACCCCAAGAGGTCCAAACTATTATTGACGCTGCTAGGAAACCTTCCACTCGGAAAGCCTACCTTTACAAGTGGAGTCGTTTTGAGAAATTCCTAGCAGAGAAGGGTTTGAATGTCGAATCCTGCTCGTTATCCATGGTCCTTCAATTTCTGCTTGACCTCTCCAAGGCGGGTCTCTCGGTGTCTTCCCTCCGGGGATATCTAGCCGCTATCTCCGTGGAATTCCAGGCTCGAAACCGACCATCTCCCTTCCAAGATCCGACAGTTAAAAGGTTCTTGAAAGGGTACATTAATCTCCATCCTCCAGTGCACGATCCCATCCCGACTTGGAGTCTTGAGCTCGTCCTTTCTCAGCTGGTGAGGCGACCCTTCAAGCCAATGGCGTCTACTGATCTCCGTCTACTTACCTGGAAGACTGTTTTCTTAGTTGCCATTACTTCTGCCCGTCGAGCCGGAGAACTTTGCGCCCTTCGCTCAGACCATCCATATATTTGCTTCCACAAACACAAGGTGGTCTTGAGGCCGGACATTTCCTTTTTACCTAAGGTAGTTTCGAGCTTCCACCTCAACCAACCCATTGTCCTACCCGCCCTAATGCAGGACCCAAAGGACGAATTCGAGCGCACCCTTCATGCCATGGATGTACGGCGGGCGCTCACATTCTATGTACAACGTACTGCTTCGTTCCAACAGTCACCCCAACTCTTTGTTTCTTATGCCAACCCCAAGAAGGGTACACCAATCTCATTGCAGCGTCTCTCGAAGTGGGTGACCTCGACCATCGCTCTCTGCTACGAAGTGGCCAAGAAGCCGCTGCCCTCACGAATTCGTGGACATTCTACGAGAGCTGTCTCCACTTCAGCTGCATTCCTCTCGGGTATACCCTTGGAGGATGTTTGCTGCGCTGCAACCTGGTCCTCACCTTTGACATTCATTTCACATTATAGACTGGACTCTCGCTCGAGGGCCGAGGCTGCATTTGGGAGAGCAGTCCTTCTGTCCTCCATTCAATAACTGACTGTGACTATATTGACTTGCCTTTGATATTGTCCTATTCTGTTTGAGGTACTACCTCTATGCAAGTTGATTAGGTTGATATTTGCAGAATGTGCTATATATATATGTGTGTGTGTGTGTGTGTGTGTGTGTGTATAATTGGTACTAGGGAAAATTGAAGGGTTATAATGAAATCCCTCTCAATTTAGATGTGACAGGCATAAGTCTATGGATGTGCATGACATACCCTCCTCCAGTGAGGAAGCTTGCTAATCTACCCAGCTGTGTGATTCACAGAGACCACAAAGAAGATGGACAGGTTGCTTACCTGTAACCATAGATCTTCGAGTGGTCTTCTGTGAATTCACACTGACCCACCCATCCTCCCCTCTATGTCCTGCTATACTTTATGTGCTCAATGTTCCTGGTGCTGCTTATTGCGGCGTCATTTTAGGAACTGAGGGAATTTAGGCGGGAAGCCCTTTATAAGGGACCATTAGGATGGGCGGAGCTACCGCCAAAAATGTATCAATGCACATTCTGCCTAGCGATTCCAGAAGGTTCCGAATGCACTGCGCAGGCGCAGGAATAAACCCAGCTGTGTGAATTCACAGAAGACCACTCGAAGATCTATGGTTACAGGTAAGCAACCTGTCCTTCCTGCATTTGATATATTTTTTACCAGAACTAAGGACCACAGCCTGGATCTTCATCTGACTAGTGAATTTACTGCACCTTTCCAGGTTTGTGCTATCTCTAATCTAGATGAAAGACACACAAAACTTATTAAGACTGATTTTTAATCATATAAGTCAAGCAGACTGATATTATGTATCTCCTAGAATCATAGAATCATAGAATTGTAGAGTTGGAAGAGACCATGAGGGCCATCCAGTCCAACCCCCTGCTGTGCAGGAAATCACGATCAAAGCATCCCGGACAGATGGCCATCCAGCCTCTGTTTAAAGACCTCCAAGAAAGGAGACCCCACCACGCTCCGAGGGAGTGCGTTCCACTGCCGAACAGCTCTTACTGTCAAAAAGTTCCTCCTAATGTTGAGGTGGAATCTCTGTTCCTGGAGCTTACATCCATTGCTCCGTGTTACAATCTCTGGAGCAGCAGAAAACAAGCTTGCTCCATCCTCAACGTGACACCCCTTCAAATACTTAAACAGGGCTATCATATTAAGTTAAAAATCCTGTTAAGTAATTTTATCCAGTGCTCTTTAACTTTAGCTTTGATCATAATACATAGAAGTGTTAAGGCATTTTCCCCCATTGGATATAACTATTTGTAAATCCATTTCCCTCACACTTCTTAAAATGCCCTTCAGAAGTAACTAAAAAATATCAGTAGAAAACATTAGTAATTACACCAAGAAAGTAATTTTGTTTCTGCTGTAACATTACTTCTGAAATGTAACTTAATTATACCATCACTAGCTGGATCTGACTTATCAGTTATACCATCACTAGCTGGATCTGACTTATCAGTGATGCGTTGAGGGTGAGTTGCTCTGTTGTCCTGCCCCTGGTGCCACTGCTGTCAATTGACTGCATGGGTCCTGTTGGAGCGGCAGCAGCTGTGTCTCGATGCCACCACTAGTCCCACCGCCAGTTGACTGTGTGGGTCCGCAGTCAACTGACACCGGCGGCAGGTCAACAGAGCAACTCACCGTCAATGCATCACCGATGTCTGTTACGTCAGGTGAAGCTAGTTGGAGCAGCAGCAGCAGCATCCCAGCGCCGCTGCCATTCCCTTCACCACTGCCATTGAGTGTGTGGTTTCTCTTGGAGCAGCAGCTGCGGCCTCCTACCACCACTGCCATTACCATTTCTGCTGCCAAGTTCACTCAGCAGCAGCGGGGCCATTGCCCCCCCCCCCCCGCAAGTTCAGCCTGCAAAGGCTGGAGGTTGGCAGCAGCGACATTAGCAGAGCCATTTCTTGCCCCATTTGGCCTGGAAAAGCTGGAGGTTGGCGGCAGCAACGGCGGAGCCATTTCCCCCCTATTCAGCCTAGAAAGGCCGGAGGTCAGCAGCAACAGCAGTGGGGCCATTCCCCCCATTCGGCCTGGAAAGGCTGGAGGTCAGCGGCAGCAACGGCAGGGTAATAGCATCACCCACTGTTCCATCTGGGAAGACCACAGCTAGACAATGATTGTAAGCTGAGGAGGTGATGCTGAGAGCTGATTGGCCAGCCACGGAGCGCCTAAGCAGCTAGTCAGCACACTGAAAACAGCAACATACCCAAGAGGATGAGAGAGAGAGAGAGAGAGAGAGAGAGAGAGAGAGATTACCAAAACCAAATAACTAGGGCCTTGTCTGCACAGGCCAAAAACGTTGTACTCATTCCAAATCCAGCACTGGCAGTCCGGACGACATACAGCTACTTCCAGGGGAGGATCCTCACTTTCTGGCCCTTAACCTGACTTTGCCCCGCACTGTGAGAACTTAGGGGAAAGTCCTGTGTTTGCCGGAAACCCCAGAGTGGCTCCGGGGTCTTTTGGCATGAGGACAGCTGGATCAGGCCGAAAGTATCCACACTGCCACCCACCAACTGCATTGGCCTCGCTGGCCCATCACCCTTGGTGCCACTGCCACCGTCTCACCTGTGGGCTCAGCAGCTCTGTTGGCAAGGTAAGCAGAGGGAGCTGAACCACATCCTCGACAAGGAGGGGATCACTCGCCCCCTCCTTGTCCATCACACGGGCACCCTCTGCTTACCTCACCAGCAGCGACAGACAGCAGATGCCAGGCTCTTGGACAGAGCCCCTGGGCCAGCAGGCAAACCGGTGGCAGTGGCACCGAGGGTGATGGGCCAGCGGGGCCAATGTGGTGTCGGCCTGGCTAGCCCATGCTCACCACAACATGCTCTCTCTCGCACGGGTGCATGTGGATACCATCATGGTCCATTTAGGGCCAGTCTGCTCTGGACTGGCCCTGACTTAAGCAGCCAGTGCAAACAAGGCCTTGGTGTGAGTACCTGGGCTGCTTGTAAGTCATTGTTCCGAACCTCTGATCTAAATTCGATCTGGTCCTTCAAGCTACCAACCATTGGGACTGGGGTACTATTATCATCTTTTAATCAGGCTTCCGAAACTGCTGTTTCATTTGAAATCATTCACTGCTACTGTGGCAAGAGCTCATTCAAATCCAGTTGCTTTACCCATTGTGTGTGCATGTGCCTTCAAGTTGCCTGTTGACTGACTGCAGCCCCATTAACTTCCTCAGGTTGTCTTAGGCAAGGCATATGCAGAGGTGGTTTTGCCAATTTCTTCCTCTGAAATACAGGCTATAGTGGCACTAGGGGTGTGTGGAAAGGCTGAACCTCACCAGGTGACACTGTCAGAGGGAGGGGTGACACTGGCCTTGGTAACGCCACATTGGCAGTCTCCCATCCGAGTACTAAGTAGGGCTGACCCTGCTTAGCTTCCAAGATCAGATCAGATCTGGTGCCTTTAAAGTTTTAGGCCGTTTTACCCATTATAAGATAGTAACTGTGAATGTGGTTGGCTCTAAAAGGCCAATATGTACACTAGGGTGGGGAAAGCTGTCTTATACTGACTGAATCAGACTCCTGATCCCTCTTGCTCAGTATTGTGTATGCCTAAGCTACAGGGGTTCTCCATGAGTTCAGACAGGAATCTTGCTCATTCTTACCTGGAGATTTCAGAGCTTGAATCTGAGACGTCTTGCAAGTACATGCTCTGACAACAAGTTGCAATCTCTTCCTCAGTATTAGGGTTTCCATTTGTAGAATGGAAATTCTGTGTCCACTGGAGGGCCATCGTCTATAGTTAGAATATGGTAATTATTACCAGCCACACAGATGCTCCACTGTTTGCTTACCATCAACACTACGTAGGGTTCTTTATAAAACACTGATGTGATGTAATCCCTGCTGTGTGAACATATATTCTAAGTAGCATAGACAGATTAACGGTGAATGTAGAAAAGAAAGGGAGCTCATGAGTCGCTTCTTTTTTGCTTTCATACTAACAACCACATCATTGTGTTGCATGCTGTGAATCCCTGCATGCACTGTGGCTGATTTTCCCATAAGCCATTGTAATATAGACCAGTCTGCTTGTAGTCATATATTGGGTGGTATAAGACAAAACTCAAACACAGTAGCCATGCTGGCAGGTGGATTCTGAGAGTCAATTTTAAAAAGTAGTTTTCCTAAGCTCTGGCCTGAGGCATTATTTTCACTTCCTCAGCAAATAATGGGCTTTGTAGTGGGACGTCAAATTTACTCTTAGCCCATGAGAAATTTGGCATTCATTCTCATTAATGAATTCTGTCTTCATTCTGATTAAACCTAATAATGCAGACTTACTTTATTTTCACTGGACTGCATAGAGGTGTTCTATATGACAAGTTTTTGTGACAGCAGTCTTAAATTTCCTTCTTTGGGTAGTCTGTAGTCCTTTTTGGTATTTGAGTAAAGCTTGTGTTTTATCATTTTCGAGAGTCAGGGAAATGGAAAAAAACATAGTAACAAAAAATCTAATGTCATTAGCAGTTCAGCTTTGAAATCTCATTAAAGAGATTTTTTTTAAAAAAAATGCTTGTGGTACCTTTTCACTGTAAGGTTATGCAAACATTCCTCTTTAAGAATAACAAGTTTGATTGAATTTAACAGCTTATAAAACGACTATATTCCTGCATAAGCCCTACTGTATTCCCAAAACCTGGAGGGCTCTCCCGCTTCCCTGCAAAAATGTTGGGCCAGGTTTGCAGTGAGTTTTGTTGGGAGTGTCAAAGTTGACATATTGTTCTACAGGGTCACACACAGAAATCTGCGTGGAACAGTTTTTCTGCATTTGTTTTAAACAGCAAAAATAGTCAGCCAGGCTGCAGGGATCAGAAATAGTTGCTGACCACATCCTGATTTATTTGACAGTCTCCGTAATAAAATAACTTATTTGTCTAACTCTTCCTGATTAGTCTGAAGCATTCTGCCAAGACTAAGAGGATTGGCTAGTCAGGAAACCATGGCTATTTTAACTTTTTGAAGGTCTGTAATATTTGCAAACTTAAAGAAACATTAAGTTAACACTTGAAAAATAATTCACTGCTGTGATGTGGACATTTTCCCCACCACCAACGAAGTCTATCTACCCCCTCCCCACCCCCAACCAAAAAAGACAACCCAGGGGGAAAGAAACCCCATTCCATATTGCTTACAGATGTATCCTGTAAAAATGATTGTTTTTCACTGGATTTTAATGTTTCTTTGACTTTGTAAACATAATGCCTAAGTGGATTTATTCAATAAACGTGGCCCACACTGTAATTGCTTGCATATTGGAGGCCTCTTAAATAAAGAGCAGATTACGCCAAAACCTCTGCATAGCATTGACGTTACTTAGCTTACAGCCTTTGAGGGTAAGGAGGAGATGGCAAGGAACCCTTTGTCTTGAAATCAAGAGACCAAGGCTTCAGAAATTAAGACAAATAGGCTATTTCACTTCCATTAGTAGATGTCCTGCCTTGTAGTCAAGGCTGTTTCCCTCCTCTTTCCTTCCCCCTTGGATCTGAGATTTCAAAGACATTTTGCTTAGATGTGTTAGCTGTGCTTCATAATACATTTTAGGTGCTTTTTCAGCACCTATACCCAGAGGTTAGTCCCACCCAAGAAAATGTGTATACAGTAAGCCTTCTGTATCCACAAGAACCTACAGATGAACCAACCACGTCTCGAAAATATTTTAAAAATAAATCCCAATAAGCAAACCTTGCTGCTCGCAATTTTATATAAGGGATGCCTTTTACTTTGCCATTGTCTATAATGGGACTTGAGCAGCCATAGATTTTGGTATCCACAGGGGTCCTGGAACCAAACCCCAGTGGATACGGAGGGCCCACTGTAGGCCTCTCCAGAGTGTTTGTAGAAAGCTTGCAACTAAAATCCCTTAGAACATGTTGAAAAGGCCTGTGCAAGGAAAAGAGCTTCCTTTTGTACAGTGCCCTTTAGTTTCTAGTAAACAGAAACAAAGCTAGTCCATGTGGTTGCTGCAGACAAAGGGATGTCTTTTCCTTTTCCTCAAGTCTTTTGTTACTACTGTATTGTCTTTTACTATTGTTGAGGCTTTAGCATCAGAAAGTACTGCTGATGAAACATTTTTTTAAAAAAAACACACTTCTATAATAGCTATTACGGTTGGGGGAGGGGATATCTTGTGGTGTTAAACTTAAGCAAAATGTCATATGAAAAACGCAACAGCCAAACAAACAGAAACCTAACACCAATTAGATATTGTATGTCAAGTAAGAAGATGACTTGCAAAGCAAAAAAAGAAGAGAAATCTATAAAACTGAAGTTCAAAAACAAACAAACAGAAACCACATGGACAATTGTTCCTGTACAAGATACATTTGGTACAGCTCTCAGTAGAAAGATTAAACCCAAACACACTACAGATTGCCTTGGCAGGTTCTCATGAGTGCTGTGGGAGAGATAGTTAGCCACCATTTTTTCCCCTCTTTGTTCATAAAAGCTTGATTGTAAAACAGTCAGAGCCATAGTCAGTAGCTGGAGCTGGAGGCACTCAGTGTCCTTGACAGCTGAGACTTTTGTTTTTTGAAGCAAGATTCTGAGCTCAGAGAAGAGGATACCACAGTCCCATCTCCAAGGCCAAAATCATGCATGTAACTTTCAGCATTCCAAGAGAGAAAGGAGATATTTTTGCCAACTGTTATGCCCCTGCTTCAGCAGCAGGAGGAGAAATAGATTTGCACGTGTGCATATATGGTCATCAGGGATCGGCAATATCAACCCCTGCTGAGGGCCCTACCTCACCTGCTGTGGCTATTTCTTCCTGTTGTTTCTTTGAACTTGTGGCATGAGCAAGAGAAGGGAAACAGTAATTTCTCATCTCTATTCTCTGGCAGACCTTATCAATTGGTCCCAGAGGATGAAAGCAGGTGAATGGCTATGAGAAGGAGGGCCCATACAGAGAAATGGATTACACTTTGATCCCAAGAGATGGCTATAACCTGTCCCCCTTCCCCACGCTGCCATGTCCTCAGAACGAATTGGTCTTCTTACCCTTTAAGAAGTAACTTTGGTGCTTTCCTCAAAAGAGCTTCCCATAGCTCCTCTAAATGCAATTTCTAATCCAATGCCAATACTCCTGTTCCTCACTGGGTTTGGAGATGAAGGACTAAGAAAAAGGATAGAAATCCCAGTTGTTAATTCTTGATGAACATTCTGAAAAGTCCCCCATGTGATCCTCATAACAATAGTTTTATTTCCTTATTTTGGGTTATGCATACTTCTTAACGTCTGTGCACCTCATGGACACACAGGAAGGAACTCCTGCCTGTAGACACAAATCATATGGGAAAGCTAAAAAATATGGCAGCAAGATTGTCTAGCTCTTAAAATAAAATGCCTGTTAATAGGGTTGCCAGATGGAAAACTGGAGAGGGCTCCTGTACTTTTAATGGTTGTGCAGAAGACGGAATTTCAGAATGTGTGGCTTGTCATGCAACCAGGCAACAAATAACACCTGCTGAAATCCCCTCTTAGAATCACAGAATCATAGAATTGCAGAGTTGGAAGAGACCACGAGGGCCATCCAGTCCAACCCCCTGCCATGCAGGAAATCACGATCAAAGCATCCCCAACAGATGGCCATCCAGCCTCTGTTTAAAGACCTCCAAGGAAGGAGACCCCACCACGCTCCGAGGGAGTGTGTTCCACTGCCGAACAGCTCTTACTGTCAAAAAGTTCCTCCTCATGTTGAGGTGGAATCTCTGTTCCTGGAGCTTGCACCCATTGCTCCGTGTTCCAGTCTCTGGAGCAGCAGAAAACAAGCCTGCTCCATCCTCAGCGTGACACCCCTTCAAATACTTAAACAGGGCTATCATATCGCCCCTTAACCGTCTTTTTTCCAGGCTAAACATACCCAGCTCCCTAAGTCTCTCCTCATAAGGCATCGTTTCCAGACCTTTCACCATTTTAGTTGCCCTTCTCTGGACACGCTCCAATTTGTCAATATCCTTTTTGAATTGTGGTGCCCAGAACTGGACACAGTATTCTAACTGAGGTCTGACCAAGGCAGAATAGAGTGGCACTATTACTTCCCTTGATCTAGACACTATACTTCTATTGATACAGCCCAAAATCGCATTGGCCTTTTTAGCTGCCGCATCGCACTGTTGGCTCATGTTCAACTTGTGGTCTACTAGGACTCCTAGATCCCTTTCGCACGTGGTCTCATTCAGCCAGGTCTCTCCCATCCTATATTTATGCATTTCATTTTTCCGCCCTAAACGTAGTACCTTACATTTCTCCATATTGAATTTCATTTTGTTAGCTTTGGCCCAGCTCTCCAGTCTATCCAGGTCATTCTGAATTTTGATCCTGTCCTCTAGGGTATTAGCTACTCCTCCTAATTTGGTGTCATCTGCAAATTTGATAAGTATGCCACTAATTCCCTCATCCAAGTCATTGATAAAGATGTTGAATAGCACTGGGCCCAGGACAGAACCCTGTGGCACCCCACTGGTCACATCTTTCCAAGAGGAAGAGGAGCCACTGCTGAGCACCCTTTGGGTTCGGCCGGTCAACCAATTACAAATCCATTGAACAGTTAACTTGTCTAGCCCACATTTTACAAGCTTGTTTGCAAGAATGTCATGGGGAACCTTGTCAAAGGCCTTACTGAAATCAAGGTATGCGATGTCCACAGCATTCCCTTCATCTACCAAGCTGGTAATTTTATCAAAAAAAGAGATCAGATTAGTCTGGCATGACTTGTTTCTCTGAAACCCATGCTGACTTTTTGTGATTATGGCATTGCCTTCTAAATGTTCACAGACTCTCTGTTTAATGATCTGCTCTAGAATCTTCCCTGGTATTGATGTCAGACTAACTGGACGATAATTGTTGGGATCCTCTTTTTTACCCGTTTTGAAGATGGGAACAACGTTTGCCCTCCTCCAGTCTGCTGGGACTTCTCCTGTTCTCCAGGAGTTCTCAAAGATTATTGCCAATGGCTCTGAGATTATATTTGCCAGCTCTTTTAATACTCTTGGATGTAGTTCATCTGGTCCTGGAGATTTAAATTCATTTAGATTAAGAAGGTATTCCTGTACTACCTCTTTACTTATTTTGAGCTGGATTTGCCCTATTGTGTCCTCTGTTCCATTCTCCTCAGGTTGGTCCTCCTTTTCCTTTTCTGAAAACACTGAGGCAAAGAAGGTGTTGAGTAATTCTGCCTTTTCTCTGTCCCCTGTTAGCATTTTGCCATCTTCTCCACGTAGCGGCCCTATCATTTCCTTCTTCCTCCTTTTGCTGCGGATATACCCAAAAAAACCCTTTTTATTGTTCTTAACCTCCCTAGCAAGCCTGAGCTCATTCTGCGCTTTAGCTTTTCTGACTTTACTCCTACACCTGTTCGCTATCTGTTTGAATTCTTCTTTGGGGATTTCCCCCCTTTTCCATTTCCTATACATGTTCCGTTTAAAACTTAGCTCCGTTGAAATTTCTTTAGTCATCCATCCTGGTTTCTTGAGACACCTCCCATTTTTCTTCCTCAATGGTACTGTTTGAAATTGTGCCTTCAGTATCTCCTTTTTGAGAAAGTCCCATCCGTCTTGAGGTCTCTTCTCTTTTAGTATTCCTAACCATGGGATCACCCCCAGTATTTCCCTGAGTTTATTGAAATCAGCTCTCCTAAAGTCAAGAATGCGTGTCTGACTATGCCTGGCTTCTTCTTTCCATTGTATAACAAACTCCTGGAGAACATGATCACTCTCACCTAAGGATCCCACCACTTGCACCCCATTAACCAGGTCATCTCTGTTGGTTAGGATCAGATCTAAAATAGCTGACCCCCTTGTTGCCTCTTCCACCTTTTGGACCATGAAATTGTCTTCCAGGCATGTAAGGAATTTGCTAGACCTTGTAGTTTTGGCAGAGTTAGATTGCCAGCAAATATCAGGATAGTTGAAGTCACCCATCACTACTACATCTCTCCTTTCTGCATGTGTGTTCATCTGTTCTAGAAAGGCATCATCCAATTCTTCCGTCTGATTTGGGGGTCTGTAGTAGAGTCCCACAATAACATCCCTGTTGTTTCCTTCCCCTTTAATTTTTATCCAGATGCTCTCCACCTGGCTTCCAGTATTGATGTCATGGATCACTTCACTGGTGTAAATATCCCTGATATATAATGCTATTCCTCCTCCTTTCCTGTTTGGCCTGTTTCTCCTATAAAGGTTATACCCCTCTATTCCTACATTCCAATCATGAGACTCATCCCACCAGGTTTCAGTAATGCCTATTATATCATATTTGTTTTGTAGTGTGAGGAGTTCAAGTTCATCTTGCTTATTTCCCATGCTCTGTGCATTAGTGTAGAGACATCGAAGACCATGTGTTCCCTTTGCTTGCTGCCTGTGCAAGTATTTTTGCCTCCCACTGTTGGGTCCTTGCGCTGTTTGCCTTGTTCCCTCTGTGACAGTTTGACTCTTTTCTCCAGCCCTTTTGCCTTCCAGAATACTGTCTCCCTCCCCCATTTGACTCAGTTTAAAGCCCTCCTGATCAAATTCTTGAGACTGTTGGCAAAAATGTTTCTTCCAAGTGTTGTAAGATGCACCCCATCTCTTGCCAGAAGTCCCCCCTCATGGAAGCGCAGTCCATGATCCAAGAATCAAATTTGTTCTCGGCGACACCATCTACGGAGCCAGTTGTTTACGTCAGCTATTTTCCTCTCCCTTCTTGGACCATGCCCTTCAACTGGCAGAAGAGACGAGATGACAACCTGTGCATCCATTTCTTTCAGCTTCCTCCCCAGGGCCTCATAATCTCTTCTGATCTTGGGAAAGCTGAGCCTTGCAGTATCGTTGGTTCTCACATGGACCAAAAGGAAGGGGTAATGATCTGTAGGCTTGACAAGTCTTGTTAGCCGCTCCGTCACATCACGGATCTTTGCCCCAGGGAGACAACACACCTCCCGAGTCATCTTGTCAGGCCCACATACCACTGCTTCTGTACCCCGCAGCAAGGAGTCCCCCACCACCACCACACGCCTCCGCTGAGGCTTCGCAGCTGCTGTTCCTTGCGGTGGTCCTCTCAAGGTCCCCTGCTCTACCCCTGAAGTCTGTCCATGCTCTTCTACACAACCATTAAACATACAGAATCCCTTCCCAGATTTCAGTTTGGCAGCCCTACTTTTAAACAGTATCTGAAGAGACACTTCTGTGTAGAACTGATAGCTTCAGATGTGGAGAGGTGGAACTTTTAAAAATGTTTGCATTCCTGTGGAAGGAAGGTGACTGGATGGTTCAAAAAGAGCTTGTGATAGAATTCATCTCCCTCAGATGATTTTTTTAAAAAAAGAAAGATAGCTAAATAATCATGACCATCAGTTTACTGTAAAAGCCTAAGTGCATTTAAAATGGCAATTCTGTCCTTCTACACTTGTGCAGCCACAATAGGAGAGAGGATCAAAAGTCTTTAAAACAGTGGCACAAATGAAATAACATAGGAACTAGAATTACCAGTGTAGTGGCATTGAAGAAAGAGACAAATTCAGCATTACAGAGAGTTAAACTGTTAGGGAGCTGAAGCTGAAAAAGCAGAAAGCAGCCCATGTCTGCATCAAAGAGTATGTGGCTGAGTTTGTGTTTTGAACCCAAGTATTTCAGGACCTGTACAGTCTCTGTCAGTTGCTCTAAACGCCAAATATTCATGCTATCATAAATATTGCAGAGAGGACCTTTAATACCAATGGCATTACATTGATTTGATAAGCAGATATCCTGGGAGACTACTCCCAACTCAAATGTGAACACTCAAAAGTAACTCCAAGAGCTCAGCTAGATGGGAGAATTAATAGCACATTAATTCACTATTGCAGCAGTGTCTGTTTGTCCCCATGATCCATTTGCAAGAGCACTGGCATGGAAAGCTATCTGAGTTTGAAGTTCACACAGAGTATGCCCGTGAGCAATGATGGTGGCCGCGAATTAAATTACCTGCATTATTATTCCCCCCAAACACCCTCCATTGCCTCCACTTTTTTTGCAAGTTCTGCAACTGCTTTCTCACACATTTAAAATACCCACCAATACATGCCTGGAGTTTGCTGAACTCTCCCCCAACCAAACTGCCCCTGACTGTGTTTCTCTTCTAAAAGTATGGACAGAAATACTACTGTGTAGGTAGTCTGTATCTTTAAACATTATAATAAATGCTAGTTTTTCTTCAGGTCAGTCCTCTCTAGGGAAACAAGCCTCACAAATCATTCAGCTAAATGTATTTATTATTTAAGCAAACAGGTTGCCAAGGCAAGAGAATCGTTTCCCCTTTGACTAGGTCTTAAGTCTGATGAAAACATTTATCATTCTCATCTTTATTTACACCTCCCCTTTTTCACAAACTTGGGCCTGAAGGTGGCTTATAACTAAAAACCTACAAGAGGTGAACATTAAAATAAAATTAAACCAACCATGATATTAAAACAATTGAAAACATACACTTTAAAAAGATGAAAAGCAGTTAAAAACAGTTCCGTTTGAAACAATACAGTACAGTACTCTGTTAAAATCCTGTTCTTTAAAATCTTTGTTCTAAAAGCTTGTTGACATAAAAAGGCATTTGCCTGCCAATGGAAGGACAGCAAGGAGGGGGCCATTTGGACTTCCCTGGGAAAGATGTCCCAGAGCATGAGGTGGTAGCCACTAAGAAGGTCCTCTCTTGCAACGCCACCAACCATGCCTGTGAAGGTGGTCGGATTGAGAGAAGGGTCTCTCTTGGGGATCTCAGGGCCTGGGCAGGCTCATAGTGGGAGATACAGTTGTCAGGTAGCCTGGACCTGAGCCATATAGGACATTATAGGTCATAACCAGCACTTTGAATTTTGCCTGGAAACAGACTGCCTGCCGTGGGAATATGTTATAGCACGGGAGCTTGGGCAGTAGTTTGCTTACCACTGTAAATACACTCCCCCCTCCGTGTTAGTTGGTGGTTTGTTTTTTTTAGGGGGTCACTGACATACAAGCTCTAATGGAGCAGTTGTAGAGCACTCAATGGTAGAACATGTGTTCAGTACTTAAATCCTTGGTCTCCCCAGTTGAAAGAAAATGCCTGTGCCTGAAAACCTGGAGAGTTGCTGCCAGTCAGAGCAGACAGAAACAAAAAAAGATGGACAGTTTGTCTCACTTGGTATGAGATAACTTCCTATGTTCTTAAGACCTGCAGATCTCCCAGGAGCTCCACTTGGGCCATATTCCTTGAGTCCCTTATCTGTTCCAAAACACCATAGCCCTCTGTGGGCCCAAGTACTAGTGTCACCAGTAGTTCTCCCTCTCTCGACTCCCTATTCCTCACTGGAATTCTTGGTCAGCAAACTTTGTCTTTACCTTAACACTGTCAGCCTTAACACCATGTTCTATCTCTCTCCACCAATCTTGACTCCCTTTCTGGAATTGAATTCCGGTTGATGCTAAGCTGAAATTTAATCTAACCGCCAGATCAAATTCCTCAGCTAATGCACCTTGCTGAGAAGTGCTGAGCCTCTAAAGCTCCAAATACTCCTCCTTTTCCCTGAGAGGCATTGGATCCTGGGTGTCCAGGGGAGGACCTCTTCAGTGCATGACAAGTTGTGGCTTCTTTCTGGGTTTTTTTGTGTGCCTACAAGTTGTTCCCAACTTATGGTGACACTAAGGTGACCCTATCATGGGGTTTTCTTGACAAGGTTTCTTCAGAAGGAGGTTACCATTCTCTTCTTCTAGGGCTGAGAGAGTGTAACTTGCCCAAGATCACCCAGTGGGTTTCCAAGACCAAGCAGGGATTCGAACCCTAAAATCCTAGTCCAACACTCAAACGACTACACCACCCTGCTTCCCTGGGGCTGCTATTAAGAGTATTAATATCTAATTACAACTGCATTTGGAAGGCTGCAACATTGATATATTTCTAGTTGCAATGAATTCAGTATAATTCAGGACTTCACACTTGTTCCAATATTTACATGGGACTGAGTGTGTGGGGGGGTGTATGCGTGTGAAGTAGTTCCAGTTAATTCAACACAATTCAGTCCCATGTAAATGTTGCAGCCTGCCAAATATATTTGTAATTAGATATTAATCTATACATATGTGTGTGGATATACAGTACAGTATATATGCATGGGATTGTACTGTTAAGGTAGTGGATACTTTTAATTAAGCTATTTTAGAAGTGGTTAGTGTAAACCCTGCATCATTTTGCAGATGAAAGCTGGGCCAAGCAACAGCAGAGTGTGGTCAAGATGGCAAAGGTTACTAAGGAAGAAAAGAACACAAGCTAGGAGGGTCTGCAGCAGTTTGATTTTGCCTGAGCCTCCTAGGAAGGCCAAGATTCAGCCCCCTCCTCTCCCCTCTTCTTCCGACTGCTGAGTTAATTGAGTGCAAGTGAGCACAAACTAGTTTTGCACTTTGAACTGAGTTTGCAGAAAATGAAGTAAGCTGAGAACAAAGGGGGAAAGCGGGACATTTTTAACACAGCTGAAAAATTTATTTGTTTATTCATTTATTTAAGTATTTATACCCCACTCTTCAGCCACAAAGGCTCTCAGAGCGGCTTACAAATTGTTAAGCGATAGCACTTACACATCTACACCGCTTTATAACATGCTAGGCACTCTCAAAGCAGTTTCCAATGTGTGTTAGCTAATTTCCCCCACAAGCCAGGTACTCATTTGACTGACCTGTGAAAGGATGGAAGGCTGAGTAGACCCTGGAGCCCTGCAGGATCAAACTCACAACATTGTGGCTGCAGTACTGGCATTTAACCACTGCGCCACCAGGGCTCCCTGGCGGGCTGACAGAGGAGTCATTGGGACTGCCCCTCCCCAATCAGGACAGTTGGAGGGTACTTCAGTGTTACTTCAATAGTTACTTTCTGTATCACTTAGGAGACCCCCATGGCTGGTAGCTTCATCCATTTGAGCAGCTGTATAGGGCCGTAGCCAAAATGGAAAAGAATTCTGGCTATGGCCACAGTGGGCCAAATGTATGAATTTTGCCCCACTGTAAATACTGTTCAAGAATCTCTGCTTTGCAACACCTCTGCCTTAAGATGCAAGGCTGGAGAACATTAAATGTAGAGGCCCATCTTTCTGAAAATTTAAAAAGTGCTGTTCTAGAGTGTGTGTGGGGGGGGAGACCTTTTTACATAAGCAGAGCTTTTAAACCTCAGATAGAACTCTTGTCACTGCTGAGCTTATGCTTTGATCCTGTGGTACTGATGTTGCCAATCCACAGCATGAATCCCTATAGAGTTACCTATTTTGGGTGCTTAGAAGGTCTTTATTACTATAATACACAGGGACATCAGTATCATGACTACTTTATCCTCACAACATCCTTCTAGATGGGAAAGAACAAAGCACAGGACTCATCTAAAGGTCTTGAAATGTGTGCATTCTAAAGGCATACGTCTTGCTCAATATTGATGTCCTTCAGCCAGTACTCTCCAAGCATGGAAGTAAGATAGTGAAGCAAAACGGCTGAAATCACAATCCACCTTGTTTACCATGGCCCAGGAGGCATATCTAGGAACAGGCCAAATGGGGTAGGTAGCCAGCCTCTTCATTCATGTCTGTGAAGCCTGCTTGGAAACCCTCTCATCTGTCTAGCAGCATTGCGCCTTCTTTGAGATATCAAAGATGAGAGGCTTATTCATTGATGAGAAATAAATGTTCTGCATATTTTTAGAAGTGTGCCTGTTATTATATGGCACATTGCAAGACTGGCTATTGGTGCTTAGATCAGGTTCCAGAACTGAGTCTAGCCCCACTTTGGTTTAAATCCAATTGCTAATCCCAAACGTTTACACAAATGTTTATTGTAGCAGTTGATTTGGTGAGACTGCTTTGACACCAGTCATTGGATTTAGGCCGCTCAGTTTTTCCTGGTTCCATTATATCTGGGTTGTGGCGGGGAGGGATCATAGTTCAATGGCTAATTTAATGCTTTGCAATCAGAAGATTCCAGATACAGTCCCTAACATCGTCAGTTAAACAGATCAGGTAGCGAATGGTGGGAAAGACCTCTGCCTGGGACACCGTCAAGCAAGGGTGGAAATTATGTGTCATTCAGATGTGGTTGAACTGAAACTCTCAGCATTCTTCACTGTTGGCTATGCTGCTCAGGGTAGCTTAGAGTTGTAGTTGTACAATTGGTGTCCTGCTGTAGAGCTACCGCTTATCAAAGTAGAGAATGCTTGACTAGGGGGCTTACTGCACTCTAAAGCAAGGCGTCAGGGGAGCAGGAAGGTTCCATCTTTCATGCTGCCTTACTGCATGACGTTGTTGTTCTTTTGTTCTGGTCCCATGAGAGACCAAGGTTTTTCCAGTTAGCAAAAAGACGCAGTTTTACCTCGGTCCCCCACGGGACCAGAATGAAAGAATGATGACATCATGCAGTAAGGCAGCATGGAAGATGAAACTTTCCTGCTCCCCTGCCGCTTTGCTTTGGCGTGCAGTGATGAACTAGTATCGTAACCCAGTATAGGGCGATCTCTTATGTTCTTAATGCAGTAGAGGTGCAAGCTATATAAGTCATAAGCCATAGCAATAAAAGTAATATGAATAATTTTCATATTCTAAGATAGGAGACCCCAAAACATAGTGAGAGAGATCATACTTTGTATGCAGAAGGTATATGCCCCAGCATCCCCAGCTGGAAAATTTGGCAGCAGGTGATGGGACGTAATTGATCCCACGGCACTGTATCTCCCATATTTTAGAGCTGTGTGGATGGTTTGAACAAGAATGCTACTTTGGAGCCTGCTGTTGCAAATATCATCTCTCAGTGCATTGCTTTGCTTTCCAACAGTAGGCTAAAGCAGCAATTAAAAAAACAGCCGCTGTGCTTAGCAAGCCTTCACTCCATGTCAAAGGCCCTCGTCCAGCTATTTATTAGATAATCCAATTATCCCAGCATGACCTTATTCTCTGCAACTGTCTCTGCTCCAACCGGAGGATCAGCTTATCAACCAATGCTTCTCTGCTTCAGGAACTCTTTGCTATAAACTTCAGCCTTGCACTACTTGTACAGAGACTGCTGTAAATTGCAACTACCATCTAAAGATGATTATATTCCACTTCTGTCTTTTTCATCAAGCATTTAGCTTTATGAAACATTTAGCAACCATTTGGTGGGTTATTATATAGAGGTCAGACACACATTTGCAGGCTATGCAATTTCATTACAACAGATGACACAGTCAGCAACTCATGGGGATTTCAGTATGATATATTCCAAGAAGCAAAACAGGGAACATAAGAACTAAATCAGCCTATTTCTCCAGTATTCTCTGCTCTGACAGGCAGCACCTCTCCATTGCCATGGGTGATACACTGAGGGGATCAGTTATGTCCTTTTGACATAGAAGAGGAAGATTTTATTTCACTCATTCTCTGTTCTGCTTTGTGTTTGTATAAAGTCCAGTTAGAGGCACAGGGGGGTGGCCATCTCTCCCAAACAGCTGGATGCCCAGCAAGAAAAAACCCAAATTGATTTGTAAATTCTTGTTTTATTTGTATTTTTGTTTTCTGGCGATACAAAACAAATGGCGACTTACTGTTCATTGGGTGAAAGCTGTCAATAGTGAGTTGTTAGCTTGTAAAGGTAAAGGTTATACTTGTTCATTTTATATTATAATCCTAAATACATTTACGGAAGAATTAGGCCCAAAGAACACAGTTGGACTTACTTCTGAATAAACATGCTGGTAGCAGCAGGCTCAGGGATCTTGAAGTTTGTAGAAGTACAAGAATGCACACTATTAATGGGTTTTTGTTATAGCATCAGACTGTATTTGTTTGGAATGTTTTTACATGTTGTGAAACTGTTTTCTTGATGTTCTGTTAAATGAAAGGATTCTTGTTGATATTAAGGTGTACCATATACAGTGAAAGAGGATTGTTTTTTAAAAAAATCTCCCACCTTTCTTCCATAATAGAATTCCAGGCACATACATTCCAAGAGATCTCTCATCCATGCACTGGCCAGGGCTCAGGCCTGCTTAGCTTTAGCTGTGTTTCTTTGTCATGGAGGATGGGGAGACAACAGCTCTTTGACAGCTCTTACTGCTAGGAAATTTCTCCTAATTTCCAAAATCTGCTTCCTTGCCATTTCCACCCATTGGTTGTACAGTAATCCCGCCTTCTAGAACTCCAGAGTACAGGTCATGGCAGCCCTTCAGATATTTGACAAAAACTATCATGTCTTTCTCTTAGTATAAAAAGGAGAAAGGCAGGGAGAATGGGGGGGGGAGGAGTGAGGCAGCACCTTTAAGTCCAACTGCCTTTTATTTTAGCATGAGCTTTCATGGATACAAACTCACTTCTACAGATGCAGTATAGAGTGATAGTACATAGAATCATAGAGTTGGAAGAGACGTCAAGGGCCATCTGGTCCAACCCCCTGCCAGGCAAGAATACACAATCAAAACACACACACACACACACACACAGATGGCTTTCCAGCCTCTGTTTAAAGGCCTCCAAAGAAGGAGACTCCACCACACTATGAGGCAGTGTATTCCACTTCCGAACAGCTCTTACTGTCAGGAAGTTCTTCCTAATGTTTAGGTTCTTCCCGATGTTCATCCTCAGGTTATAAAGCATATTTATACAGTTTGTTTGTTTGTTTGTTTGTTTATTATATTTATGCAGGGAGTGGGATGAAATATAGGATCCATAAATATGCATATCATGTCCCTTGCCCTAAATTTTCCAGTAATGTGAGGAGGGACTCCTTGATCTTGGGTTTGGCTCTGCCTCCAAGATTAACAGGCAGGGTAATTAACAAATAGAAAAGGTAGACACACTCCAGGGAGGAGAGCCAACCCCAACCTTTCCCAGTTCTGTCCTGCCTTGCCAGGGTACAGGTCAGGGTTTCTCTTTGCTCCAGCTTCACAAAGAGGGATTTCACTCCGGGACGAATGACTAGTTTTAGTCATAGATCCTCTCATGTCACTGACCTCTCCTCTGAGGAGGAGGGGGTGGCTGAGGAGCATGTTGTGCCAGCAGGCCAACATGTACAGAAATACTGGAACCTTTCAGGAGGTTCCCCATTGAGTCAATTCAATGCTGCAGGGGTGGCAACAGAGTGCAATGAGGTCCTCTTTGTAAGAACGGACCATGCAGGAGCCCTGAAGGGATTGGAGGCCGGTGCGCTGGGTCTGGCTGCCGGTGCTACAGAGGGTGCCTCGCTGGTGAGCAGTACCTCTCCCTCGGACCTCCCCCCATCCCTGATGGGAAGGAACTGCCACCGCAGCTTGTCCTGTGGATTGCCCTGGTCCCTCAGCATGCTGTGATGGCAGGGAAATCAGGGAGAGAGACCTGGGAGAGGACGACTTGGTCATGGTGGATGGCACAGGAGGCAGTTCCTGTGCTTTGAAAACCTCAGGGTGGGGCTTCTGCCATTATTCCTGCACTTTTGGACACTTCTGGCAGGACTGCTGCAAGGTCTCCTCTGCAACATGACTGACCCAAGCTCTTTTCTAAAGCTCTCCTGGGCCTGGATGAGGCCACCATCTTTGTTCATACCTCAGCTAACGGATTGGAATTTGTGAAAATAATTTAATTCAGCTGTTTTTGTTTCTAGTCTTCCTTTGTAATTTTCTTGTTCAAGGACTGAGATCTGTAAACCCCTTGCTGTGTGTCCCGAAAGACTGAAATATTCTGCAACTGGTTTTGGGGTATTGCCATTTCTAACATCAGATTTGTGTCCATTTATCCTCTTAAGTAGAGGCTGTCCTGTTTATCCAATACAGAGTGTAGTCAGGCATTGCTGGCATAGGGTGGCATATATCACATTGGAGGAAGAGGAAATAAATGCACCTCTGATGTTGTGGGTGTGGTTATTGAACCTCTTAGGTTTCTCTTTTCCATGCCAAATATACCCAGCTCTTCAACCATTCCTGTTAGGACTTGGTTTCCGGCCCATTTACTATATTGGTCACCCTTCTGTGGAAGTGATCTTGGTTCACGTGCTTTAAACCCAATTCAGTAATCATGTAAATAGTGGCAAGGGTTGTTTTCTGTGGTAACTGGAATTCATGGTTCCATAGAAAAAGACAATAATCTGAGAATGACCAAAGCTAATAGTTATGGAAGCATGATTGGAACCATTTCAAACCAGAGTTTGGAACATTGACTGTTTTGGACTACAGATCATAGACTCTGGGAAGTGTAGTCCAAAACAGTCACTGTTCCAAGCTCTACCACAAACTCATTGGTTGGACAGAACAAGACCAACACAAAGGCGTAACTATCCAATACGTCTTTAAATCATGGGCAGTGCCTCTAGCATTTTTTGAAGAGCTAACATGGTGTAGTGGTTTGAATGTCGGACTAGGGCTCCAAAAGACCCGGGTTCAGGACTGTGTTTGGCCATGGAAAGATACAGGATGACCTTGGGCAAGTCACACTCTCTCAGCCTCCTAAGAGTAAGGTAGTGGCAAACCCTCTCTGAACAAATCTTTCAAATAAACCCTATGGTAGGTTTACCTTATGGTTAACTAACAGAGAAAAATAATTTTGGGCTAGCAAAATATAAAGTTGAGTTGTTACACATAACTATCACTCCAAACTAAATAAAATACGTGTATTTATTATAAAGGCGTACTGAAAGCAGTGATCATAATATAGTCAGCCCTCTGTATCTATGAATTCTGTATCCACGGATTCCACAGCTTGAAAATATTTTTATAAATAATAAAAATCCAAAAAAACCCCTTGATTTTGCCATTTTATATAAGGGTCACCATTTTACTACACCATTGTCTATAACAGGACTTGATCATCCACGGATTTTGGTATCCACAGGGAGTCCTGGAACCAAACCTCAGTGGATACCAAGGGCCCACTGTACCTAAATATTAACAAGAAAATTGATACGCTACAAAATGCAGTCAAATTCCAAACTGAGATAAATTATCTAAATGGGAATTCCAGTCTCATAAAATTATGTAGAAGTATTTTCTAAACCCATGAGCAATAAAAATGCAACAAATGTCCTCATAAATACATACCATAATGGGAATCTTCAATAATCAGTATAACTATAAATAGATATTTCCATAAGAAGATCCCATGAAAAGTCACTACAAATAAGTATTTCCATAAGAGGTCCCATAAGGAGTCACCACAAAGGAACCAACACGACACCACATGGTAGTTGCTATAAGGGTTGTCAAAAGTCAGAATTGACTTGAAGGCACACAACAACAAAAGCCACTAGCATTTGGTAATTTATTTAACTGTACATGATAGCAGTGAACATATTGTCTAAATTTGGAACCCTCTGTCATCAAAGTAGCACCTTCCATACAGAATAAGGGAGTTATCCGCAACCACAGAGAGCCCATGTGATTGCAGAAGTACAAAGAAATGTAAAGGAAACTCACTTGGGGAGGGCACCCAAAATAGAAGGACAGACAGCTTTAAAGCTGAAATGCTGACTGGTGGAGAGAAAAATGGGAAACTGAGGAAGGGAAATAGAATGAGTATCCTCAATAAGAATATGACTGAGTGGAATTCCGAACAGAAGTGCTCCACAACTGTGATATTTGGTTGTAGATAGCATGTGTTTATTTGGATTTCTTTGCTTCACTGCAGAAAGAAAAAATTGCGGTGTCCTAATTTACTTTTAAATTCAGGGTAGGAGTGTTCTACTATACAGAAATGGGAGGAGAATCGCTTTCAGTTACTAAGCTAACAAAGTACTTGAGGGAGGAAAAGAAAAGCTTTCTTCTCTTCTGCCCACCTCTTGCTTCTCTTTCTCTGACAAGTATACTGTAAATTATTCATGATAAGCCATGTAAACCAGTTGAGGTTTCAGTTTTGTTGTTGTTGTTTTTTTTAAAAAAAGAGAGAAACAGGGAGGTGTTAGTAATAGGAAACCTCAACAGAAGGCTGCTGTTAAATGTGTGGTAAAGAGGAGGGAATGGGGCTGAATTTGCCTGTACTGTTGGTTGAGGAGAATTGTTGGCAAGCCCCAAATTGTTCCATTGATAGTAGTATGAATATTTGGGGAGGGGGTTTCAAGTGAAGTTCACTGGGTGTGAGAGCTTAAGATCAAGCAAATGAATTTAATAAAAGCACGGATGTACCTGGCACCTGGGGAGGGTGGGATAACAAATGCCTACATGAATGCCTACATGAAAGAAGACTGGTGGTTTTTCTGGCTCACAAAGCTCTTAAATTCTCATGTGAGTTTTAAAAAGACACACACACCCATAAATAATTCCCCTACGCCACCCCATCAGCATAGAAAGCTCTGAAATACACTGGAGAGACCCCATTCAGCTTTTAGAGACAAAGGGCAGAGTCGAGCAGCCAGGTCCTGCTGCTCAAGTTGAAATTTGGCACCTAAGTGCTCCACAAGGTGTAGAGGCTTTAATGTACAAAGCAGATGGATGGCCTTTGTTTTTCCCATTGCATTACATATAGCCCTGCTAACAGCTATTACTGTACTTCTTTATAACCTGAGCCTTTAATGTCACTCTGTACTTTATCTGAAGAAGTATCATAGAATCATAGAATTGCAGAGTTGGAAGAGACCACGAGGGCCATCCAGTCCAACCCCCCTGCCACGCAGGAAATCACAATCAAAGCATCCCCGACAGATGGCCATCCAGCCTCTGTTTAAAGACCTCCAAGGAAGGAGACCCCACCACGCTCCGAGGGAGTGTGTTCCACTGCCGAACAGCTCTTACTGTCAAAAAGTTCCTCCTCATGTTGAGGTGGAATCTCTGTTCCTGGAGCTTGCACCCATTGCTCCGTGTTCCAGTCTCTGGAGCAGCAGAAAAAAAGCCTGCTCCATCCTCAGCGTGACATCCCTTCAAATACTTAAACAGGGCTATCATATCGCCTCTAAACCGTCTTTTTTCCAGGCTAAACATACCCAGCTCCCTAAGTCTCTCCTCATAAGGCATTGTTTCCAGACCTTTCACCGTTTTAGTTGCCCTTCTCTGGACACGCTCCAATTTGTCAATATCCTTTTTGAATTGTGGTGCCCAGAACTGGACACAGTATTCTAAGTGAGGTCTGACCAAGGCAGAATAGAGTGGCACTATTACTTCCCTTGATCTAGACACTATACTTCTATTGATAAAGTAGGTTTATATTTAATGGAACTAAGGGAGAATCTTGTTTAAATTTTATTTTATTTAGTTATTTATACCCTGCTCTTCAGCCACAAGGCTATCAGAGCGGCTTACAAACTGTTTTAAGCAATAGCAATTTACACATCTACACTGCATTAAGCAGTTTCCAATGTGTGTTAGCAAATTGCCCCCACAAGCCGGGTACTCATTTTACCAACCTACGAAAGGATGGAAGGCTGAGTGAACCTTGGAGCCCTCTGGAATCGAACTTACAACATGGTGACTTGCAGTACTGGCATTTAACCACTGCGCCACCAGCGCTCTCCTATCTTTAAACTTGGTGCCAAAGAAATGGTTGGCTGTATTCCCCTTAGTCGTATTAGTAAGCAAAATTAGCAGAGTCTCTGTTTAAAAACACACAGCAAAGCATAGCGATTCCAGACACACAGCCAATTTAACAGCCATCCTGTTGCCCTCCCTTCTCCACACTAAAACAAAGAAAGTACCTCACAGCAGTATTAAAATCATATAAAAAGCACTTTACTCATGAACATTATGTGTATTTCCATAGTACACAGGCAGAAGACTTGAAGAGAGGCAGGAATAACAAAAATATACACTGGTTGTTTCATTTCTAAGATAAAAATATGCAGGAGGTCCCACTGAGGCATCTTGCCCTCAGGAAATCTTAATGGCAACTCGAGCATCGTGTCTTCCAGACAAAGGAACTTAAGCAACCTCCTTCTTCTGGAAGACACCTAGTAAACATCTCATGTTACAACAGGAAATTACCTAAGCTTCTGTTATGCATTCAACCTAACTGTTTCTAACAGAAAACAACCCAGCATGTTAGATTGACACTATATTCCAACAATATTCACAAAAGCTCATGCTAAAATATTTTTGGAGTGATATTTTGCACTTGCAACAAAAAGCGTTTTATCACCTTGTGCTCACTCGCTAAGGCAAAACATCAACATGGCGATGTTGGGTGCTTGCTCTGTTAGCAAGCCCCACCCCCACGCTTGTTTAGCCAATCAGCTTTGCACTTCCTCACCTATGAGAAAGCGTTTCAAAGTGAATTGCTTGTCCCAACAAGCAGGAATGTGCATTCCCTTTGCTGTTTTTTTAAAAACTCCAGGAAAAGCCACAAAAGGAGTGGAGCTGAGAATAAGTGTATTGAGAATAAGTGTTAAGAGGAACAGAGGCTGAATTGGAATATAGAGTGCAAGGAAAGAAAGAACCTCACAAATTGTTATTGAGTCTGTCAGATTCTGAAATTACATGGTCACCACAGAATGGGACTAGCAACCAGTTTGAAATTAACCAACTTGAAGACAAATTGCAAAGCATTTTCTGTTACACTGTTTACACAATAAATCAATCTTTGTTTTGTTTATCCAATCCAGACTCCTCATGAATTATTTCCCTTACTAATATTTATTTGGCATGCTAACCCTGTACTTAAACACACACCAATACAAGTACTATCCATCACAAATGAAACCCCAATACAAGGAAGGGAGAAGGGAGAAGTTTGACATAAAGGCAACTGTGTAACTGTGGTCTCCACAGATATTTATTTGGTGGCAGCGTAAGTGATGAGGCAGCCAGGCTGAACAGTGAAGTAAAATTCAGCTGATGCACCTGAGCATCACAGTTATACAGTATTCTTCTCATGAAATGAAAATCTAAGAAGAAATGGGGTGACATTAATAGTGAAGACAGATGTAGCAGAAGCAGTCAGGGGGTATAATGCAAATTCTGATCAAATAATATCAATAAGACTCCAGGGAAACACTACCAGTACAGTTGTCCCTTAACATTCGCGGATGTGACATTCGCAGGTTTTAGTATTCGCGGGTTTGTCTCACCCTTCGTGCTTGTCTGTGTCTTCCCTTCCCTTTCTAAAAGGAAAGACGTCACAGACAAGCACGGACTGTGAGGAAAAGCTTCTTAAATCACCCCTCTCCTGTGCCTTCGCCAGCAGAGGGGCGATTTTAGGGGTTTTCCCTCACCCTCCATGCTTGTCTGTGTCTTCCCTTCCCTTTCTAAAAGAAGAGATGACACAGACAAGCACGGAGTGTGAAGAAAAGCCTCTTAAATCGCCCCTCTGCTGGCCCTTTGCTCTCTTTGCAGGGAGAGCGAAAGCCCAGGGAGGACGATTGTTATTCGTGTTTTTTTCACATTCGCGGGGGTCTGGCGACCCTAACCCCCACAAATGTGAAGGGACGACTGCATAACCATAAGCCAAGTTTGTGCTCCAACTACAGTGGTAGAAGAATAAGAAATTTAAAGCTTCTCTGCTGAAGTCCAGGAGGAAATTGATCACACACCAAAACAGGACATGCTCATAATCATAGATGATTGGAATACCAAAGCAGAAAACGGCAGTACCACACACTGTCAGAGAATTTGGCCTATAATCAAGAAATGAAGCAGGAGAATGGCTTATTGAATTTTGTGAGGCCAACAGTTCATCACAAACACATTCTTCAGGCAGTCAAAGATACAACTGTACACATGGATGTCACTAGATGGCCAATATAGAAATCAAATAAACTACATAATTGGAAGCAGAAGATGGAGAAGCTTCATTCTCTTTGCAAAAACAAGACTAGGAGCAGATCATGGCACAGACCATGAACTGCTCAAAATCAAAAAGTAAAGATAAAGAACACTAAATCAATCAGCATGCCAAAACACAACCTGAAGAACCTCCCTGTAGAATTTAAAGATAATGTAAAAGGGAGAAAAAAAAGTTTGCACCATTAAGCTTAGTTGAACAGAAGCCAGTAGACCTTTGGACTGTGGCCAGGGACATGGTCAGAGAAGACTGCAAAAAGACACTATCTGTAGCCAGAAAGGAAGAAAAGCTTCTTTGGATGACAGATGAAACTGTTCAAGCAATTAAGGGCAGAAAAGAAGCAAAAGTAAAAAGTGACAGAAATATGGTCAGAATCTTGAATGGAACTGTCCAGCAGTGTCTGCACAGGAACAAAGAATTACTATAATAATAAATGCAGAGAAGTAGAAAAACACTACCAAAAAAGGTAGAACAAGAGACCTGTTCCACAAGATCTGAGAAATCAAAGGAAAGTTCAAACTAAGAGTGGAAATGCTTTATGACCAATAGGGGAAGATGGTATGTGGTAAAGGGGGGAAAAAAATAAAAAGACAATAGAAGCAGTACACTCAAGAACTCAAGTTGAGAGGATAAGAGATTCATTCAAAGAACTTTTTGTCAATTAAGCCACAGTTTTGGAAAGGAAAGTGGAAGCTGCTCTTAAAACACTTAGGAGAAATAAATTACCAGGAAGAGATGGCATACCAATAGGGCTGTTTCAAACTATAGAGAGAGAATCCATTCCAATTCTAACTAAAATGTGCAAACAAATATGCAGATGTCCCACAGATTGGAAATATATATTCCAGTCCCCAAGAAAGGGGACACCAGGGATTGCAGTACCCAATGGACCAATGCGTTAATCTCCCATGCAAGCAAAATGATGCTTAAAATTTTACAACAAAGTCTTTTACCATATATGGAGCAGGAAATGCCTGGTGTCTTAAGCTGAATTCAGAAAAGAAGGAAGCATTAGGAATCATATCGCAAATGTATGTTGGATAATGAAGTGCACCAAAGAATTTAAAAAGAAAATCAGCTTTTGCTTTATAGATTAGAGCAAAGCCTTTGATTGTGTAGATCATGAAGAACTATGGTTCACCCCAAAAGAAATGGGTGTGACACATAAGATTTTATTCTCCCCATGCGTAACCTTTACTTAGGACAAGAGGCCACGCTAAGGACAGAATATGTAAAAACAGAATTATTTCCAGTTGGCTAGAGGGTCAGTCAAAGCTGCATTTTATTATCTATCTGTTTACTTTATACCCAGAAGATATCATATAGAAAGCTAGATTAGATCTGGAGGAAGAAGGTATGAAAATGGGAGGAAAGAGCCTCGATGATTTAAGATATGCAGATGACACCATACTACTAGCAGAAAATAGCAAAAAGACCTGGAACGACTGTTGAAGAAACTCAAGGAAGAAAGTGCAAAAGCAGGGTTAGTTGACCATTAAGAAACCAAAAATAATGACTACATATGATATACATAATTTTAAAGCAGACAATGCAGTCATTGAAGTAGTTAAAAGATTTTCTGTGCCTTGGCTCAGTCATTAATCTTGGGAGAAAGGCAGGGTATAAATTCAAGAAATAAATAAACAATAAAATTAATCAAAATGGAGATTGCAGTCAAAAAATCAGATGACAACTAAGACTTGAAAGGGTAGCCATGAAGGAACTAGACAAGATCCTCAAGTGTAAAGATATATTATTGAATAGCAAAGTCAGGATTGTCCATATCATTGTATTTCCAATTTCTTTATATGGATGTGAAAGCTGGACAGTGAAGAAAGCTGATAGGAAGAGAATCACCTCATTTGAAATGTGATGCTACAGGAGAGTTCTGTGGATACCACTGACTGCCAAAAAAAACCCAACCCCCAAATAAATGGATATTAGAATAAATCAAGCCTGAACTCTCCCAAAAAGCCCAGATGACTAAACTGAGACTGTTATACTTTGGCCATATCATGAGAAGACATGATTCACTAGAAAAGACAATATTTGGGAAGGTAAAAGGCAGGAAGAAAAGAGGAAGACCACATTCTTGATGGTTAGACTCAATCAAGGAGGCCATGGTCCTCAGTCTGCAAGACCTGAGTAGGGCTGTTGATGAGAGGGTGACTTGGAGGTCTCTCATTTGTAGGATCACCAACTTGAAAGCAATGAACAACAACAACAACAAACACAATGTATATATGTTGAGCATATATGTATAGATATATAGATATGAGTACACATATGCCAAAAGTTAGTGACGGTCTGAATGTGTGGACATATATGTGTACATATGATGGTCATACCCACTCATGCTGAAATTGGGGTCAAGAGTCCCAAAACTTCCTCCCCAAGGAAGTCAGGGTGGCTCCATGTTTGTCGACCTCCTGGGAGAGAGTTTAAAATTATATTATGTCATCTCACCTTCTGGTTTTAAAATTATGGCTTTTAAAATTGTTATCATGTTTTTGTATCTCTTGTGCCTCATGTTGGAGTTTCTGATGGGCAGGGAAGTAATTAATAATGTTGTTGTTGCTGTTCTGTGCCTTTTAAGTCATTTTTTAGCTTCTGGAGACCCTAAGATGAGAACATATCATGGGGTTTTATTGGCAAGATTTGTTCAGAAGGGGTTGGCCTTTGCCTTCCTCTGAGGCCAAGAGAGTGTAACTTCCCCAAGGTCACCCAGTGGGTTTCCATGCTCAAATCCCATTGAAATAAATGGGAGCTATATACCCGTAGTCACCCAGGCAATAGCTTTCTGAAAGTATTCATAATGCTAAAGTTACTTAAGTTCTTTGCCCACAGATAATATTGTTCAAGGTAATAATTACTACTTGGTCTTAAGAATGTTCACACACATACACACCATTCTAGGTAGATGCTTGGTGCTTAAATATCTCTAAAGGTGCAACCACAAGCATCTACACTCTCCGAAAATGTCATGACTAGGAGATTGTGGCCCTGTTCAGATAAACACATACTGTATTTGTGCAGAATGGACACATAGAGGTGGTGGTTTTGTTGTCCTTGCCTCCAACCTTTACACATTTGTCCTGATTTCAGAACAGACCATACACTATGTGTATATAAATTTTATCTGCAGATTGTCCCCTTCAGAACAGTACAGGCTGTAATGCACACTGAGAAATTATGGTGACTAGATGTTTTTTATTTGTCTTAACCTATTAACAAGAAGAGTCTTGTAACTCTTCTTCAGGAACTATTTGCACAATCCATTCAGAAAAGAACTACAGAAAGCACCTTCTCAACTGTCTCAAAGATGTAGAGAAGGCTATTTTAGTTCTCTGCTGAACAGATTAAATGAGTGTCCTTGAAGAAGTGTTGGAAACATTGAAATACATTAGTCTAAGGAGAATATTTATAATCCATCTTTTGTCTTTGTCTTTTCATTAGTGTCCTCTAACCTTTCCTCTTTTGGAGGATTTGTGGTAGACATTGGAGAGGAGGGTGCACTTCCCTACAGACACGAAAACAGAAAGTGAGTGAGAGAGGGCGCATGTGTGCAAAGGTGTGAATCATGCAGCTTGTGTATTTATTTATTTATTTATCTATTTTATACCCCACCTTTCTCCCAGAACTGGGACCCAAAGTGGTTCACTCCATGAGTAGAAACAAGTACAAACAATATGCAATATTGTTAAAACAGAATTAGTCAAATTATAATATTAAAGCTCAATTGAATTTAAAAAGAACAGTTTAAAATACATACTCTAAAATAATAATATTTAAATTTAAATCATAGAATCATAGATTTGGAAGAGACCACAAGGGCCATCCAGTCCAACCCCCTTCCATGCAGGAATACACAATCAAAGCACTCCTGACAGATGGTCATCCAGCCTCTGTTTAAATCAGATAACACTGGGCTCAGTTACACAGCAGTTTTTATTGCGATAGTTTGTGCATTAGGGCATTTTCGCACCAGTGCCGCATAGTTTACATGATTTAGTGCAAAACTGGTGGATCAGGTAAGTTTTCTGCTTTGTAGTTCACAGGAGACCAAGGGGGGGAGGAATAATAACAAAAGGAGGCAAGGAAACCAGGCTAGATTCCTAGGTGGAGGATGGTCAGGGGGATGATCACCCAGCCGCCAGAAGCAATGGAGTCGCAGGCTCCCCTTCACCCTGCTTCCCACAAGCCCCCCCTTCCCCTCAGCCACTTGGCCAGCGGAGCAGACTGCTTCTCTCTCTCTCTCTCTCTCTCTCTCTCTCTCTCTCTCACACACACACACACACACACACACACACAGTAATTATGGCTAAGTGGGGATCCCTCAGCCGCAGCAGCCAAGCAAGCTGGGAGGCAGATGGCTGGCTGGATCTTTTCATTTGAGGCTCCTCGCATCTCTTCCAAGTCTGCCCCTTCCGCAGTTGGTCCAACCAATCACAGCTTAGCTCTGCTGCGGCTGTTTCGGGAAGATTGCTGGTAGTTCCCACAGCCTTTTGTGAAATGGTAGTTCACACAACCGATTAGGCACATTTTCGCAAACTTTATAAAAAAAGTCAGGGGGAATACTGCATGACTTAGGGGGGGTTGCCCCCCTCCTTCTGAATATGGCAACTTTGATCCAAAAGATGTGGGAACCATTAGGACTCTGCGAATTCTTAGAGGATTTATTTTGCCGTGTAAACGACCCCATTGACTCATTCTGTGGTGTGACCTTTACAGCCAGCTGTGTCAAAAGCCTATGCCTGCTGGGAGAAGAACAAGGAGTTGGCCAACTTCCCTCAGAAGGGACATGAACAACTTGGGAACAGCCACAAAGAAGGCATGTGGCTCCCCATACGATATTTGCATCCCCTAGGACCTTCTCAGACCCCACTCGATCCTGTTGGGAGGGAAAAATTGGAGGCACATGAAAATGGCAATTGCCATTCATAGAAGATTCCAGGAGTAATGATTCTTTTCCAAAGCAAGGCATGGGGCCTTGCTTTAATACGTGTGGAAAGGCAGGGGCTTTTAAAAACACAGTTTCCTCACCCTCAACAGTTTTAAACAGTGACGTTCTTGACACTTCCAGTTTTGAAAGCATGCAGGGAAACTGCATTTTAGAAGTGTTGCAACAGGTCTTCTGGAGGCAAAATTGGCCAGGGACCTCTGGAGCTTGCCTACCTATGCTCCACAGGCTAATTCTCTAAATTATGTTTTCTTGACAGGGCTACAGAACGGTTGGAATCCAGTGGAACAAAGCTGTTAGAAAGGGTTCTACTACACCATAGCTTGCATGGCCCCAGCCTCTTTTGTATGTTGAATACATTGTAACTTGGACTCACTGGGAGACTAAACTATTCTGCAGTTTCAGGACCAGGAGGAACAGACAATGCCAAATGCAAGCCTTTCTCACCCTCAAGGTCCAGTGCTGATATGATTCCAAAAGTAAAACAAAACAAGGGCACAACCCTTTCTATACACCAGCCAGTGAGGAGCAGCAAAGTGTAATGTCCAGAGGTAATGCAATGGGCAATTCCTGTTGTTCAGTAAAGTGGGGGTGAAGACAGGATGCTGTACAAAATCTGAGAGACTTTACTAGCTCTTGCAGAAGGGTGATGCTTTGTAGCCTCTTGCCCTCTCAGGGATTCACATGTACTGGCATGGA
Source organism: Gambelia wislizenii (assembly GCA_030847615.1). Taxonomy (NCBI): domain Eukaryota; kingdom Metazoa; phylum Chordata; class Lepidosauria; order Squamata; family Crotaphytidae; genus Gambelia; species Gambelia wislizenii. Next base: position 9,580,010 of record JAUMIR010000013.1, on the reverse strand, counting down.
AATCTGGGGAAATGGATGTGTGATAACACTGGGCTTCGGGCTCATCTACATGAGCCAGGATAGCCTGGCCCACACAACATGTGACTGAAGGCCCCTCCATGTGACTAGCCTCGGTTGTCACATGATGCAGGATTCCTTCCTGGCTTACAGGCTAGCCAGGGAGATGGCGGTGGCAGCGAGAGCTGGTGTGCCGGGCAGGCTCCTGTGAATATGTGGGGCCCGATCCATTGTTTGCTCAGTACAATGGGGTAAACAGGGTATTTTCCTATAACAGTTTATTGGGCCCTACCCCACCTTTCCCCCATCTCAGCCCCATATCTGCCTCAGGATCAGTGAGAACCTCCCAGGGGCAGAACAGGGCAAATGCCCTGCATCTTATGGACTGCAGGGCTCTGAGACAGGGGCAAGATGAGACATTTAGCCCATGTAGACAAGCCCTATCTCTCCTCCTGGTTAGAGTTGCTATATAGGAAGTTTTAAAGTGGCCACAGCACATTAAGTGGTCATTTTTTAAAAATGTCAGGTGAGCCTGCAGAAAGCATAGAACATGGATACCAGTAAAACCAAACATTCCAAAATCTTCAGTGCAGCATTTATAGTAACAATCTGCACTGTTTATAGGAACATTAGAACCAGGAGTGTTGTAAACTAGTCCTGATAAGCAAAGTTGTTTCCTGGTGTGATAAAATCTAGCATCAAACAGGCTCAGTCCCTTAATAATCCAAGTCCTAGGAACAATAGTTTGTTTTTTTTTAATTACTCACATATTACTGTATGAGAAAAACTTGGTTCAGCTGTCCCCTTTCACAGTCATACCTCTCAGGCAAATGCCTTTTGTTTTACTTATTGGCTCATTCTGCTGAAAACAAAGGTCATTGGTATTTGTCATCACACATCCTGGAAAAAAATGATCAGTTAATTAGGTTTAGAAGGAGAGCTGCTTCTGGATGACTAAATGCAAAAGAGGACTTAGCTCTTGTACCTGTACCAGTTGTGCAGAAGAAGGCATTTCATCAAGTGTATATTTTCTTACTTTTGCATCACAACTTGTATAGTACTTGGTGTTTTGTGGTCCTAGTGATAGATTTATTCACAAACTAAATTAGCTACAGTGCATAGTCTCACATTATGAGGAGCCTGTAAATACTTTTTTTAAAAAACATAAACTACCCAAAAGCTACCCCCCCACCTTAAAAAAAACGCTGTTAGAATAATATACATTTTGGGCAATGCTTTGGAGTCTTTTAAATGTGACTCAATATCTCTTAATTCAGCCTTGTCCAACTGCTCCCCTGGTTAATTCCTGCCTTTGGAGGGTTGTTTTTTTGTAGGCGGGGGTGTTGGTGTAGGTTTTTGGGTTTTTATTTTTTGCTTTTGCTTTTTGTGGGATGCCTTAGTAAAACTAATTCTGTTTGCTCAGCGTCCAGCCCCTTTGCCCATCTCTGTCAGCTAAATCTGAGAAGAGGGAAATGCATGTGATCGCTAATGAAAATGCACCTAAATTCATGCATATTGATATCAGAGTGGCATATAGTGGACATGGCTTGGCATTTCACGTGCTGCACCTGCTCATATCAGTATTTTGAATTGCTGTTGATAACATGTTGTACAACTATTATGTCCCTTTGTCCACCACCTATATAACTTGGCTGCATAGAGTTACAAAATTCTCTTGCCTTTTAAATAAGTGAAGAGGCTGTTTCAGAGTAAATACAGTGGACTGAATCAACCCTTCAGCAATGTTGTACAGTTGTCCCTTCATATTTGCTGGGATTTGGTTCCAGGATCCCCTGTGGATACCAAAATCCATGAATACTCAAGTCCCATTATATGCAATGGCATAGCAAAATGGTGTCCCTTACATAAGATGGCAAAATCAAGGTTTGCTTTTTGGATTATTATTTTTTGAAGAATATTTTCAAGCCGTGAAGACTTAAGTCCGTGGATACCAAATCCATGAATATGGAGGGATAACTGTATTTGTGGCTGGAGGCAGTGGCATACCTTAGTCAGGGTCATTTTAACCAGTCTGCCAAATCAGCATTGGCAGGGGCCCGAGGTCAAGAGGGCCACCTGCTGGCCTCCTTATCTGACCAAGCTTATCTGACAAAGCTGCTGCTTTGTAGCCCCCTCCTACCCTCCTCCTCCAAAAACCTCCTGCTGGCTTTTTAAACAAAAAAAAAAAACAAACAAACAAACCCAAAACACCAGTGTCTCCCAAACTAAAGAGAAAGAGAAAGAAGAAGCAGCCCTCCATGGCAGAAGCTGGAGGGAGTTTGCTGCTGCAAAATGCAAACCAGCCAGGCATGGAGAGGGGTGAGTGTGTGTGTGTGAGAGAGAGAGACAGACAGGGAATTTGAGGGTTGTCTATTTCCCTCAGAAAGGGCTTCTTTCTTTCTTTCTTTCCTTCCTTCCTTCCACATAGATCCCTTCCAGCCCATCTTTCCAGCTGCTTTTAACCTGTCCTGGTTCCTCTCCCCTCCCTTTTCCCCTTGGGTCTTCTTCAGCTTCCTCCCCTTGCTGCCAACTGAGTTCTGCCTGCAAAAGAAATTTGTGTGTGTTTGCCTATGTGCCTTCAAGTCATTTCTGACTAAGGCGAACCTACCATGGGGTTTTCTAAGCAAGGTTTGTTCAAAGGGGGTGTGCCTTTGCCCTCCTTTGAGGCTGAGAGAGTGTGACTTGCCCAAGGTCACCCAGTGGGTATTCATGGCTGAGTAAGGATTCAAACCCTGGTCTCCACAGTCATAGTGCAATGCTGAAACTTCTACAACACTCTAGCTCTTTTAACAGAAGAATGTAAAGAATATAAATAAAAATTTGGAGTAATATTACTGGGAACAATGGTTTTATTGTTGTCACTAAAACACATCAGTATCCCATTAGTGTTATGTGAGAGCCTTTGGGTAGAGCACTGGTTCTTAACCTTTTCTTTACCAGGGAGCCCCTTTAAATATCTTTTGTTGCCCCAAGACTTAACTCAAGATTTAAAATCCTAATAATAATAGCTAATAATAATAGCTAACAACAACAATACAATTGCACCATCCATTAAACTTTCCCCCAGAGGCACTCTCGCTTCTTCCTGCAAGTTTGTGGCTGGAGTGGATTGAATGGCAATGTGCAGGCCAAGCCAGCCAGCCTTTGCCTTGGTTCCTATCACGTGGCTGCTCCACTACAGGGAGGAGGTGGGCCAAGCAGCCTTCAACCCTTTCTGGACTCCCTGTGAGGACATTGCGGACCCCAAGTTAAGAACCACTGGGTTAGAGAATGCTGGAAAAGGAACAATGCAACCAGACCTTGAGAAGGGTGCTGGCAGGGGGATTCTGGGAGGTGTAATCCAAGAGTAACTTTCCCAGGCTTTGAATGCAGCCTAGAATCATAGAATCATAGGACTGGAAGGGACCCCAACAGCCATCCCATCCGATCAGCTTCTGCCCTGCAGGAACACACAATCCAAGCATTCCTAACAGATGGCCATCCAACCTATGTTTAAAAAAAACCAAAGAAGGAGACTCCACCACAGTAAAAGGCAGTGTATTCCACTTCCAAAAAGGTCTTTCTGTCAGGAGGTTCTTCCTAATATTCAGGTGGAATCTCTTTTCCTGTAGTTGGAACCCATGGCTCCGTGTCCTAGTCTCTGGAGCAGCAGAAAACAAGCTTGCTCCTTCCTCAATATGACATCCCTTCAAATATTTATACATGGCTATCATGTCACCTCTCAACCTTCTCTTCTCCAGGCTAAGCATACCCAGCTCCCTAAGCCGTTCCTCATAGGGCGTAATGGCTTCCAGACCTCCCACCATCCTTCTCATTATCTTTCTTGAATTGTTGTGCCCAGAACTGGAAACAGTATTCCAGGTGAGGTCTGACCAAAGCAGAATGGAGTGATACTATTACTTCCCTTGATCTAGACACTACTCCTATTAATGCAGCCTAGAATTGCATTGGCATTTTTTGCTGCTGCATCACACTGCTAACTCATGTTCAGCTTGTAGTCCACTCTTTCTTTTCTTTGGGGAAATCTACACCATTACATTCATTGCTAATAAACAAAAAATATTATGTTAATGCCTATAATATAGTTTTTAAACTAAATTATTGGTGGCAAATTATGTAATAAAGTAGGCCCCTCTTATCCACAAGGGATTGATTCTGGGGGGGACGTGGATTCTGAAAACCATGAATAATAGTGAACGCCATTGACAATAATGGGACTTCTGGTTTAAAATACCATAGAGTTGCCTTGGAGTGCCTAGAAAACGGCTAGGGAGGAAATGTTTTCTAGGAAGATTCTATAGTAGGTGTGCTGTTTTGTGTCCCATGGATAATGAATCCGTGGATACGGGGGTCCTACTGTAATCTGAATATCCTGTAGTGTGAATAGGTTAGGTTACATTAACCTGAGATAAACATATGGGGCCCCCAAAATAAAGCATTGCAGGGAGCCCAAAAATTCCTTAAACCGGCCCTGACCTTAGTGCCAGGGCCCAGGGTCAGACAGAGACAGTGACCCCTCCTTGCTCCAAAGACCTTCTCTCAGGGTTGAAAAAGTGCTGATGGAGGCGTGGTGGGGCAAAGACTAGGGTGAGGCAGGTAGTGCCAGGCAGCTTCCATTGGCTCATGACCCTACCAAATCTAGAATTATTACATACTCAGGAGGAGGCGTTGGTCAATTACCCTAATTATCAGAATGGATGTTACAAGAATTGTCCTGTTTTCCCCTGTGGTATGTAGCATGAACCTGCTAAAATTCTCTCTTCTACAAAATTGTTTCAGGTATAGCAGGCCCATCTTCCTTTGTCTCTACTCACTATACTTCTACAGATGTACTATGTATTTACTTTATATGTACAAAGTAGGTAGGTAATATATGTGTTTACTTTACTAAAGTATCTTTACAAAGGTATCCTGATAGTGAATTTGTATTTTATCCTTTTCTACCTGGTACATATCCCTTTTGGCCTACACTGGTTTTCTTTCTCTCTCTCTCTCTCTCTCTCTAGCAGTGGCACTAGTCAAGTGACATTGCAAGCATATATGTTTGTCCATGAGCGTCAAACTAAGTAAACACTCCATGATGATGTCTTGCTTTTACAGAAGTTGGATAAGTAATGAAATTCATATTTTAGAACTGATTCTGACAGCTGTGTCCTGTGGGGGTTCTCATAAAAGTGTTTTCATTAAGATACATCTTCCAGCTTGGAGTGATTGGGGTGCGGAGACAACATAAAAGAACTGGCATCACATATTAATTGAGTTTGTGCAAGAGATACCAAAACTGCTTTAATAAAAGCCAACTGAAAGAAGGAAGGGAGAGAAACATCCATTGCCACCTATTTCGTTTTTGGAATGTCATGCAAACTTATCTAAGGGCTTGTCTAGATGCAGTGGTATGCTGCGAACTGGTATGCATTTTCACCCCTTCGCAGCAACACTGTTTTGTCTTCACAATTATTTTGCCCATTTGCATCCATTCGCATCTATTCGAATGGAGCATCCACACATTCCCATAAAGGCAATAGAGCCAAAATGCACAGTGATGAGAATTCAGATGTCCATACGTGTGAAAATGCACATCTACATGCATTTTCCGGGAAATTTCGGGGGAAACACTAAATCCTTTTACTGCATAGTTTGTGGCATTTTTAGCTCGCTCTTTCCGAATACTGCGAATCTCATTCAGATCATGTTGGGACACATTGTATTCTCTGTGAATTCTGAGGAATATTTTCATCATCTGGACAACCCTTAAGTTTTTACTTCACGTGTTTTACTTGAAAGTAGACAGGAAGAGACTATTTCGATGGATTATCTAATTGGCTGGCTGATTATTAAGAGAACAACCCAACTCACAGCAGCACAAGAAGGTCTCTTACCTAAAGAAACTTGGTAGGGAAGACCAAACAGATGAGAGGTTGTTTTTGTTTCAATGCCAGTGTGGCTTTAAGGCCTGAATAATATGAAAAAAATGAAATCAAGAAAAGAATGTGGTGTTCTTTTCATTATTTCCACAAGTCTTCCTTTGAGCAATTACTTACCTCTGCCACCTGTTTGCAGTAACAGGTCTTGGTAGGAAACCCAGTTTCAAATCCAGAGGATGTACCTATTGCTTCAAGAACGCCAAGCTACTGGCTAATTTTAATCACAGTGATGCTTATACGTATGCTTCAGGAATCCTTTCTCAAACCCTTCTCCTTCATTTATTGTTTGAACCAAGCTGGATATCAGATGTGCTTCTTGGCTGCAAGAGATCCATCTCTAGTTTGGAAGCTGGTAATCCTGGGACTCACAGTTTTGTTTTGTTTTTATTACAGAATAGGAAAGGAGAGAGCCTTCCTATCACCACTGAATAAAAGCAGCCTCACACACTAGGAAACTGAGCTTCTGGATCAAGACTTGGCTTTTAATCAGGCATCATTCCCAACATCTATTATTCTGGAAGTTAATAACTATTAATTTTACCTCTTACCTGCATTCCTTTGATAGCTTCAGCATTAAATGCTTCCACAGTATCTCCATGCACACTTCCATTAAGATTAAATGTTCCAATGAGGAAAAATGGCTGGCTTTCCAATATTCTGCTTTCCACCCTTTCTGATTCTCAGTGTTGTAGTGGAGCCAGAGCTCATGAGGATGAGTGCCAGGACTTATTGGTTAGCAGGGACAATGATATCACTAGTCATCCCTCTGAGTTTAGCTGCAATCCTCCCAGGAGCGGAGGGGAAATGCAGCCATCTCTCAACTCCCAGCTATATATTATTGTGAACAGTCTCTGTTGTTATAAAGGACTGTGTCTGTGTCTGTCTAACACAGAGATGGGTACATACATGTGTACACTTCAAGCACACAAAAATCAGAATGAACACAGCTGCCTGAATTTTTGCACTCTTTATTCTGGACTCTCTATTTCTGGGGTGGGGGGCATGGCTATGATGATGGCCATGATCAGAAACTGTACATCTAACTTTCATAGAATCATAGAGTTGGAAGTGATAATCTGAGATAAACAAGTCCGGTTGCAGAAAGCACAGCAGAAGGTCTCCTTGGGTGATGTTTCTGGGTTGTGATTCTTTCTGCGTTGTCGTTTCTCTTCAAGACTTGTTCAGTGTGAGTTCTCAAATAAGGCTGCAGCATTGTGGATAGTGTGTCTCCACGCCTCCCGATGTGAGGCCAGGGCAAGAGAGAGAGAGTTGGAAGAGACCACAAGGGCCATCTAGTCTTACCCCCTGCCATGCAAGAATACCCAATCAAAGCACTCCCGACATGTGGCTATCCACCCTCTGTTGAAAAACCTCCAAAGAAGAAGACTCCACCACACACCAAGGCAGTGTATTCCACTTCTGAACAGCTCTTACTGTCAGGAGGTTCTTCCTAATGTTTAGGTGGCATCTCTTTTCCTGTAGTTTGAACCCATTGCTCCATGTCCTAGTCTCTGGAGCAGCAGAAAACAAGCTTGCTCCATCTTTAAATTACCATTACATCACTGCTGTTTGGGAGGACAGAAGGACCTGGAATCCTGAAACTGACCATATTTAGGCCCTGGGTGTTCTCCAGTTTGAAGGCCTTTAATGCCCCTTCTTGCCACCTTGTGTTCTTATCACAGTAGCATTTGTCATGTGCAGAGGGGCAGGATTACTTGTTTTAAAGTCAGAACTATAGTACCACTAATTTCATTTTACAGGAAGAGATTTATGATTGGATTATAAACCATTTAGAAAACCAGTAAGAGACTTAGGATCCCTTACAAACCTATAACATAGCAGTACTTACGTTGGCCACTACCGTACCTGCAAAATCCATAAAGGTAACACAGCAGTTACAAAGCCCAACAGTGCTAACCAATAAAAATAAACTAATCTGAAACCCAGGAGCAACTCTGGGACCCTATAACATGAAGCTCAGGGACACTCATAGCCAGGTGCATGTATTTCTACAGCAAGTTAGATGCTTGTCTGTTTTCTTTGGTACTGCAGAAACAAGCAGCTATTGTTTAATACTATGATTTTTGTCACTTCACTTAAGCATTCCTTCTTCGTGGGGTTGTACTTGATTTGCCCCATGGGGCAAACATACTAGAAGGGAAAACTGCCTTTTGGCCTGCCTCCAGGTATGAAACTCTTTCCTTTCTTGAAAAGCTCCCAAGTTACAAAATGGGGCCTTCAGTCGTAAAAGAAGTCTATAAAAGAGAGGACTGTTTTGCAGTAAGCACAGACCACGACTGCCTAGGAAGCATGATACTGAATTAATTCTTAAAGAAAGAGAGGTGAATGCAATGAAAATTGGATCAAGGTAAAGTTCACGGTAATCTTCACACTCCCTTTGCTGGCTGAGCAGTAGCCAAAGGGGTAGGATGAGAGCACGCAAACAAGTTGCACAAATCCTATTGTGGGAAGGAACACCTTGAGGCAACATAATTGTGATTGGATGGAAACCATTTAAGAAGAAACAGTTTTCTTTCCTCCCCTGAAATAGTCTTATTCGCTGACCACATTAAGAAACTGAAACATTAGTAGAGAGGACAATGGAACAGGGTGGTAGAGGAGGTCTCAGAGAGAATAAGAACTCTCTAGGGTGACTTTTATTTTTATTTTGTTTTGTATGGATATTCCAAAATAGCTGATGGCAACCCAGCTTGAAACTGTAGAATTCCCCCCTTTAGCTGCTTGGCTACAGAATATGTTTCCATATCATATTATCATAGCAGGTCCCTGCACAGGAGGCAGACAGAGACAGCCTTGGCTGATGCCTAGTTTTACTGCCCAGTTGCTTTGTAGTCATCCCGCTGTGCAAAAAGTATTGGAGAGATGGAAGTTTTAAGCCAAAGTTGATTGTTACCAGCTTTAGCAATGGGCCTATTAGTTGGTTTATCCTGAGGTAATGGAATATTGTAAAAATATTTTTATAGGGGAAAAGTGCAAAAGGCAAGAAGGTTTTGTACGCATGCAGGAATTCTGTGACTGCAAGTTGTGGAGAAGAAAAATACACATTTGTAGACCATTTCTTAACATGTGTGAGTGTATATGCATATTACTTCTTGGTTGGCTTTTTTTTCTGTAGGCAGTGCAGACATGGTTAATTACACCCAAAGGCCGCAATACTGAGAACTGAGTATACATGGCAGTAGATGTATCACAAATCTAAGCCAGGGCTTTCTCTCCTTCCTTTGTCACAGGGGTATCAAAAGCCTAACCTACTTAATAGCAGAGGAATGGATTTCTACTACTTTGATATATGTCCCCATATCTGTATACTGTGGTTCTGAATAACTCATTGTGTCTATTACTCTTCTTAATGGTCCCTGAAAAACACAATTAACTGAAGCAGAAAGGCAAATGTCCTTAATGGCAACTTAACAAAAAGCAGCCCCCCCAACTAATATCAACATCTCAGCTAGAATGTTTTCAAGGAGGTATTGCAAAGCCTCTCTGTTTGGATAGGCATTTAGTGGCTGGGGTCCCCAGTGCAAATTTTATATTCTTCTAATGGGACTGTTATAATCAGGAGAGTAAAAAACTGCCTTAGACAAGGCAAAACAGTTTATCTATTCAGCCCTTAACTCACAGAATTTGCAGACCAGTGCTTCAGAGTAACTAGTTATAATAAATTGCTTGTGATTCCTTCCCCTAGTAACAATAGCATCATACCTGACATTGCATTCGTAACTTAATTAGAGATCATGTCATTCCGTTTGCAGTGTGACTGTAACTTTGCAATTACTTTTATAGTTATGGGGTGGCCTTACTAAATGGTGAAGGAAGAATATTGCATGGTTCAAGTGCTGGTTCATGCCATGCTCTATTGTAGTTGTTGAGTCAGCAACAAGTTGGATGGGAGGAGAATGTGTTTGTACCAGCAGCTTGTAAAATTCAGTGTTGTTTAAAGTAATTAAAAGTTTCTATTCTAGTTATTTTTAGAAACAGGAAACTGAAGAGCAACTTTTTATAAAACAAGTACTGTATTTTGTAGATATAACTGCAACTAATAGCTTTTAAAAGGAACTTTCCAGAGCTCTGGTGTGGATGCACCATATGTTGAGCTGCCAGAAATGCAGAATGCAGCATCTTCCTGGCTGTAACATACTCTGGCTCAGGACCTGGACCTGTCCATCCAGGCTTGGCATTGGCCTTCTTAGACAAGGAAGGTTTATAAAAGGTTGCCTATTTGGACTCGCATCTTACCTAATGCTTACTTCTTAGAGCTGACAGCCAGGTTCAACTCCTGGCTTCAGGTTGCCAGCTTATCTCTGACCACTGACACATCATCTCTTTCTTGAGAATTTACCTGGAGATACCAAAGGTGGACTCAGAGGCCTTCTAGAGGCAAACCATTTGCTTTACTACTAAGCTATGGTCCTGCAATTCACCCAGTGTGCTTTTATACAGTAGGACCCCTGTATCCACTAATTCATTCAATTTTCCACAGGACACAAAACAGCACACCTACCATAGAGTCTTCCTAGAAAATGTTTCTTCTCTAGCCATTTTCTAGGTCCTCCGAGGCAACTCTATGGCATTTTAAACTGGAGGCCCCATTATTTTCAGTGGTGTTCACTATTACCTACGTTTTTCAGTATCCACGCCCCCCTCAAACCAATCCCCAGCGGATAAGGGGGTCCTGCTGTATTGCAATCTGATCATAACAGAACTTGAAAAAATTACTTTTGGACTAACATTGCCTGAATTCCACAGCCACTGTGACTAGTTGGGCTTGTAGTCCATAAAATCATTGTTCCAGACACTGCAAAAGGATATGCAGCTAAACAGCAGAACTGATAAAGATCTAAACTATTCAGCTTGCCATATTACAACATTATCAAATAGTGAGTTTATGTATCTGTTCCCCTAATGGAGAATTGTAAACCAGCCTTTTCTGAGTGTGCTTAAACTGGTTTTACACTGCCCTTTTATATGCTAATTTCCAGTTTTGTTCAGACTCAGTCCAAATATTGCCAGTGGGCTCACATCCTTACAATTAGCTCACTTAAAGTGATGCCACTGGTACGCTAAAGACGCTTAAAATTAGACCCAGAAGTTAGGCAGTTAATCTCTAAAGCTCAATAAAGTCCCTTGTTTCATCCAAGGGTTGTCAGAAAATTCGTTCCACATCTGTACAGAGAAAAGGGTGGGGGGAGAGAAGAAAGAAGCGAGGTGTAAACTGCCAAGAACCATTTTAATGATGGCTGGAGAAAAAAGCAGCCAGATGGCAGGCTCTGCTTTGGCTGCGGTTGGTATTTAACTGCTTTTTTATTGGAAAAATATGGGGTGAAAAATTGTGTGGGACTCATTAGGCAGCCTGCTGTGATTCTGATCAGCTTGCCAATCTGTTCTGCATGGCAAAGATCCAAACATCCATAAATTTTGAGCAGCGGCTTATAATCTATGGCTTGGAGCTTGTTAAATCTTCTCTTATTCACCCACCCCCACACCATCCTTTTTTGTTTGTTTCTTGTGGTTTCTTTCTTTCTTTTCTTTTCTTTTAAAAGTGCTTCAGGGCTCAGGCTGTTGTGTTGCAAACAAAAAACCAAACCAGAGATTGCGGGGGGGGGGCGGGGGATTGGGGAGAGAACACAGAAGACTCCACTGAAAAGTGTTACACTGCTGCTTTTCCAAATACACTCTCTGATACAGAAGTATGGCATTTCACAATTTGTGCATATTAAGAGCTGCTTTCCACTTTAGGTTTTGCATCCACAAGACAACAGCAGTGATTGCCAGAGTGGGTCATACCCTCAATTTGTTCAAGGATGATCCTCCCATGAGAGGGAAACTGGATTGCTACGATGATCCAGCTTGCAAGATTGTTTTGGAGCAGATTGCATGGATGACACATTCCAGTTGAATGTGTTCACATGCCTGCTCCTATGGGAATCATTCCAGGAGCCATCACAGAGATGCAAAATGTTACATCAGAAACAACTCTCTCAAAGAAGGTTGAAAAGTAGCATCTGAAAAAGCAGATCATTTGCTCTGGGATATAGGCTCCATGAAAATCTTACCCACATTCTTGTTTTTCATCTTCAGAAAGTGACAAGAGTTGTGAGGTTATAAGACAAGATAGTTATTTTAAAAGGCTTCCAGCTCTGCTCTGTTTACCTTTTTTTTAAAAATTTTTTTTTTTGGACAAAACAATTCCCAAAGGAAAGACACACAAATTTTGGAATATCATAGCTGGGAGCAAAGTGTTATGATCACAGAGTGACTGGTGCTCAGGGGAAGCCAGCAAACTGCTGGCAGAGTTTTAATTTTCCGTCCTAATAGTGCCTGGATTCTGAAGGATCCTAAGAGGAAATGTAAAGCTTCCTTTCTCTTAATATTTGCATATTAAAGAAATCAGTTTCAGGCAAATGGAGGGTGAGGGAAGAGGGATTTTAAGAAGTCATTGTGACATGTTTCCAAGTAATGCAGACAGAGGATTACTGAGCTGAACCTGGGCCCCATACACACAATTTTAAAAAATGGAGATGGAAAATATGCTGTCCAGATTTTTGTCACAAAAAGATGCACATTTGTTTTGAAACCTTTTTGGAAACATGAGGCCAGCTTTAGACAATGCTTCTCACATGTGAATTGTTTCTCACATGTTCATTGTTCAAGAATGCAATGGCATTTCTCTTAAATAATTAGAAATTGCAAACTGTTGCAAGTTTGGTCTTCAAGCCTTAGATTTAATACTGTAGTTGTGACTTTCAATACAGGTTGAGTATCCCGTATCCAAAATGCTTGGGACCAGAAGTGTTCTGTATTTCAGATTTGGGCGTGGGAAGATTTGGGATACTTGCATATAATAATGAGCTATCTTGGAGAAGGAGTCCAAGTCTAAACACGAAATTAATTTACATTTCATATACACCTTATCCACATAGACTGAAGGTAATTTTATACAAAATCATTTTAATAATTTTGTGCATGAAACAAAGTTTGTGTACATTGAACATCAGAAAGCAAAGGTGTCACCATCTCATGTGGACAATTTTGGATTTGGAAGTATTTTAGATTTAGGAATTCCGGATAAGGAATACTCAACCTTTATATGTATGCTTGGAAATAATCCAAGTAATGGTCCACTTACAACTAGTTCTGCTGTGCAGATGACTTACAAAAATGTTTCAACCCACAAAATAATTTGGCCTATCCTACAGACCTGCATGTTAACACACAGTGCTGTTTTCCCAGAAGGGATGGTTACTGTCAGTGGAAGCTTGCTCAACAACTGGCTGAGTTTTTGTGAAGGGGGGGTATTTGCTAAAAGGTCTGTTGTTGTTGTTGTTGTTTGCCTTCAAGTTGTTTCCAACTTAGGCTATCAGGGGGGTTTCTTGGCAGAGGGGGTTTGTCCTTGCTGTTCTCTGAGGCTGAGCTAGTGTGACTTGTACAAGGTCACCCAGTGAGTTTCCATAGCCAAACACGGATTCAAACCCTGGTCTCCCAGTGTCCTAGTCCAACAATCAAACCACTACACCATGCTGTCTACCTCATATGAAATGAACCCACCAGTTTTGATGATATGAGCCCCTTGGAGGAGAGAATGTTAGTTCCTCAAAAGAATCTGGTTCATTAATCTGTCTATGGTGAACAGACAGAACACAGAGGGGTGCTCCAAAAAAGCGATACAAGGACTCCCTGAAACAACATCTCAAGCTCAGCCAAATTGATCACCAACAATAGTCCTCCCTGGCCTCACATTGGGAAGCATGGAGACGCACTATCCACAATGCTGCAGCTTTATTTGAGAATTCACGCCGAAGAAGTCTTGAAGAGAAACGACAACGCAGAAAGAATCACAACCCAAAAACATCACCCAAGGAGACCTTCTGCTGTGCTTTCTGCAACCGGACTTGTTTATCTCAGATTGGCCTTTTCAGTCATCAACGCGCTTGCAGAAAGTGCGGGATCAGTCCTTCCTGAATCTTCGTTTGTGAAGAAATGCCAGAGAGAGAGAGAGTCTCTTGGGATCCAAGTTTGGATCACATATTCCAAAACTCCCTGGTTGCTAAATTCAGGTTTACTGTTAGGCAGAGCTTGGAAACATTACTTTATGGACTGTAGCACCAAGAATCCCCTAGCCAGCATGGCCACTGGGAACTGTAATCCCAAAATAAATGTGTATCTCAGGGTGGCAATTTTGACAGTCTCACTTCTTCCCTCAATGACTTTGCTCCAGCAGGCGCTGAAAAAAAACAACAACTATGCTCTACATTGCCTCTAACACCTTCTGTCTGGGCAGAGTGTAAGTGGGGCTGCTAGAAGAACTGCAGCCCTCTTTCATTCTCTCTTTTTGCTCCTCCAGGGACAGGGACTGGAAATTGCAGGTGGTATCTGACAGCCTTGCTTGACTAGCAGCCCTGGGGCCTTGTTCCTCCCACACCCAGCCTAGTGCTGCCCATACAGAAGTCAAAAGTGGAAGAACAGCAGGTTGGGAAGGAAGACAAGATCATTTGGAACCTCCAGTTCTGGGGAGAATTTCCATGATGTTTGGTAGAATAGCCACCAAAACCTCATGGCAAGGAAGCAGGCACCCGAATTTGGAGACACAAATCTGTGTGACTTCTTGCTGGAGTCTAGGCGGTTTGTTTTGATGTTCTTACTCAAAAAAAGGAGCTGCTGTAAGAGCAGTAACCAAAGAAGAGGCGGGGGTCTCACATTCCCTGAACAGTTTGAATTAAAAAAAAAAAAAAGGACTCTCCTGGAGGAATAACTGCCTGAACAACCATCTACCTTTTCAAGGAACCAGCCTATTTTCTTGTCAGAATAATAATTTCATGTAGGAATCTTTTGTAAATGCACACTACCTTCACTGTTTTACCCTTCCCAGAAGGATAAAATGTGGCAAGATACACATACATACACACACACACACACACACACACTTCACTTGCCATTTAACCTTTTTTTAAAAAAAAAAAAGAACTTGAATCAAGCCTCTGTGTTTCTGTCTTGGCCAGAGGTTTTACAAAGACAGCCAATATTTCTTTATTTGTATGTACAGTACTTGGATTTTCTCCCTCATAGTGTGTGAAAGTGTGCGCGTTTGCATGCACACATACACACACAATTTGAATGGAACACATCAGAGCCCAACCCTGCTCCTACCCTTTGGCACACTTTGCATTTTTTTTACAAGCAATAGCAGGACTGTAAATGTCCCTCCCTCCTTCTTTCCCTTTATAACTCACTTTTTTGCGTGTATAGCCATGAAAACAGCCTTAGCACGGCCTGTCTAGGAATGAGTTCCATGAAAACTCTTGGCTGTTCACCAGGAAAGTGTTAGTGTGGTAGGCTTGTCACTCACAGCAAGCCTGTGCTGAGTGGTGTCGACAGCTGCCAAACCCGACTGGGTTTTTAAGAGGGGGAAGGAAGAAAGCAGAAGCCAGGGTCATTTAACTTGTATAGGTGGGAAGACAGGAAAACATTCCAAGTCATCAGCCTTGGCCAGTACCAAACTGGTGAGTGTTTTCTATTTCTCAAACAAAGATCTTTCCTTATGTGTTTTTGTATGTGGTGTGGAAGGAGGATACTGAACTCTCACTGTCCAATTAGTGAGATATTTAAAGGCAGCCTATTTTGGGCAAAAATGCATGTTATGGCAGCACCATTCTATTAGTGGGGAAATCCCCTCCGCAGCACTAATTGGGCTGGTTTATGGCACAGCATAGTCACTGAGAGCATCAGAGCCCAAGGGCTGAGGAAGGTGGGCAGGAAGAAGAGGCAAGTGTCTTCAGCCAGTGCTCACGAACAGTGAGTGGCTGGGAGCAAATAGTTTCCCATGCTACTTTCCCTCCCAGCGGGTTGGGGAAGAGGAGGAGAGGGGGTCCCTGCTCCTTTCTGTTAGGAGAGATAATAGCAAGGATTGCTCTCTCCTAACCCCGTAGTCTTTGCTGGCTTGGGTGACCCAGGAAGTGCTGCAGGCTGAATTCTGGCCTTCTGTGAATTCTGTTCCTCTCACCAACCTTAGAAATCAGGTTATGTAGGAGGGTGGGGGTTGAAGCAGCAAAGCATAGCACAGGAGGGGAGTGTGGTAAACTCTTTTGCTGCCTGCCATGTTTTTGTGTGCAGTACCCTTTTCCAGGCAATTTTCTCCTGGCAGAGCTCTAGCCTCCCTCCCTGACAAGGAAAAAATACTGTAGAGGGAAATGATTGTGGCAGACAAGCAGCAGGCAAGGGAATGTTCATGAGATCTGTGCAGACAAACATATATGCCACTTCTCTGCTTCAAATAACCCACCCACTGCTTTACAACTCTTTGACTGTTTCCCATGTTGTAAGAAGTAGGTTGCAGCTGTACCCACAGTCTAGTTCAGCCTTTAAGAAGGTCAGCTTCTTTTTGGATGACAGCATTGAAGAATTATGGCCCTCTTTGATACCTGTTTAGTTAGAAATCTAGATTGAGCTGGTGAGAACCAAGCAGACTGGTGGCAGGCAGTTCTAGTTCGTCACACAAGCAACAGGAGACAACCTTTGAAGAGCCAAGGTCTGCAAACATTAAACAGACTTTTCTGTCTCTGAACAAATCCAAATCTCTTGTCTCACATACCAGATAACATTCACAGTGAGGGAAAAACAGTTTCATGGAGTCTTTTCCCATCCCATCCTTACAGGTATGTGGTTGCTGAGCATCCCGAAAGCCAAGGTGAGCTCCTGCTGCACTTGCCTGTTCATTAGCAATAAGTGAGAAGTGGCCAGCATGACAAAGGCAAAGAACATCAACAAAATGTTGCAGTGTGAAGTGTTCACATTCATAATTAAAGTTCCAGCCAGCAAGTCATGCCTCTTTTTATGATGCTTCATTCCATAACCCTCCTTTTTCTTTTTCCATTCTGGGGTTTTCCCCAGCACTGCTCTAAACACAGCCATTCGACTTATATATCTTGGCTACTACCAATTGTTAGAGCTGTTCTCCTCCTTTGTGGATTTGCCTAGTTCCCCATTACATTTGCCTGAGTTAGTAGATATCACCACATCCAGAGGCAATGTATTTCACACAATTTGTGTATGTTGTGTGAAGAACTGTTTTAGAGGAGCTTCGGTTTGATATCAGGCATTTCTAGATGATTGTAAAAAACTGACATTGTTGCCAAATTGGCATTGTCAAATGGAGCTCACCAAAGGTCTTGT
Source organism: Gambelia wislizenii (assembly GCA_030847615.1). NCBI lineage: Eukaryota > Metazoa > Chordata > Lepidosauria > Squamata > Crotaphytidae > Gambelia > Gambelia wislizenii. The sequence continues at coordinate 9,562,902 of JAUMIR010000013.1, read as the reverse complement.
GCATTTTGCATGAACTGATGCATTGGTGGAGAAACCTGGCTGGCCTGCTATAGGCTGCAGTTAGGGAAACTTTTGCAACTTCCCATCAAGTCTTGAGAACTTTATTTCTCTGGACTACAACTCCCAGAATCCCAAGTTAGCATGGCCAGTTGCCATTCTGGCTGGGGGATTTTGTGCTCTGTAGTCCAAAAAGTAACTTTTTAAGTTCTGCCTAGAATGGCTAATTTGGGGAGGGATTTAAAGAGAGGGTAAACAGATTACATTTCCATGTACTCTGTAAGTTAGCAAACCAAGTTTATACTCAAAATTCTTAGGGCTTATCTAGATGGGCAATTTACCCTGGCTTTGTCCTAGCTTAGAGCCCTACAGTCCAAACGACACAGGGCTCTTGCGCTGATTCACCTCCAGGCAGTCCTGACGACCCCCAAGGCAAAGCCGGTGGCGGGGGAAGCCAGGGTAAACCCATTTACAATGTTTTAAATTAATACCTGAGAAACCTGTGTTATGGTAGTAAAACCTGGATGGGTACGGCAAGGGAATGCAGGGTTCCATACCTGCACACCGGCCTGCATCACTGGATTCCAATGCTGCTGGAGTCGCTCTGCAGCAGGAAAGGAGGCCTCCAGCACATGACCAAGGCCTCCTGGATGTGACCAGCCTTGATCACATGCTGGGGGACTCCTTCCCAGCTTCAGAGAATGTGATGCATGACAGCAGGGGAGGTGCCTGCTGATACAGGCCGTGTGAGGACTTATGCCTGTTTCATCACAGTAACAGGGTATCTGGGCCAGCTCCAGGGGTAGAATACACCAGACGGAAGGCGGTGTATTCCAGATGGTGTAGACAGGCCCTAAGAAAAAAGAAGGATCTGATTCAACCCTCTGCATGAAGGTAACTCTGCAGCCAGTGATGCAGAATAGCATACACTCAAAATACTCCCTTTTCTCAGAGACAGTGATGGTCCCTATTTGCTATGGTGTTAGCTTGTTTTTGCTAGTATTGTCATGCTTCAGGGCTTAGCTTTCGCCCCAGGGGTTTTGGAAGGTCTGTGCTGAGGGGTGATGGTGGTGGCTGAATCCTGTCTCTTATGAGAATGCATATAAATGCATGCCCAAGAACACAAAGGCACCATGCTTTCTGTTTTGCACACCCTGCAGATCATGAAAGATATTTTCAATTCTTGATAGCCCATTACCAAATCATTATTTTTTCAAAGTATATCTTTAGCCAAAAGAACAAATAACATTTTGGCTTCTAAATCAGGAAAGACAAGCTGTGGTTCCCTTCATGGTACAATAATTTAGCAGTATTTAATAGCAGGGTGCTCTATCATGATCTTTGGCTTAAGAAAAGGGGTGTTAAAGATATGCCCATATTCAGTGGTGAAATAATGGAAGGTATAAAATGCTGCAACATGTATAAATTAACCAAATCAAGCCCATTGAATGTGGTTGTTATTATGCACAAATTGAAACAAAACAATATTTGCAACAAATGTCAGGGTATTATTATTAGTGGTATACTTATTATTAGTTCATGTGTCCTTCGCTTATGTTGTCAGTTGCCCATCCAAGATGCTCAATATAATAGAGAGTGAGCAGACTTGCTCCCAGCTGCCTTTCAAGCAGCCTTTTCTTTGCCAATAACATTCTCAGGTCCTTTGGAATATCATTTTAGAGAAAGGGATCCTGCATTAAGCAACTTGTTCTGACATAAAAGATTCTCTTCCAGAAAGGCCAGCGCTAGTACTAAAAGGAAGGACAGAGTGAGGGAGTGTGCATTGTCTGCTGAGTAAAGTGAGTATTGTAAAGAGACATGCAGCTTTGAATCACCAATTAACTAAACTAAATTAAACTTTTAAAAAACCCTCTAGAATTTCTCTTTTCTAAAATTTATTGAAAATCAGGGTCCAGGTGACCTTGGCTCTGAAAGGAGTATCCTTTCATTGCTTTTAATCCCCCACCGTCTGTCTGTATTTTGGCCATCCACCACTAGCACTACCACAATATGCCCCTTTCTTAAATTCTTAAGCATCCTTTTAACAGAATAAACAGTTTGTGTGGAGAGCAAGAAGTGGAGGAGGGGTATGGGAGGAGGGGGGAGAGTGCAGCAGCATGTTGTGTCATTAAAAAGTGCTGCGTATTATCTGAGAGCCACCCCATCTGCTTTCCATGGGTATCCCAAGAGAACTTGGCGATTATGAAGGAATTCTCGGAGGCCATTACTGGGAAGAGAAAAAAAGGCTTGCTGCAGACAGCTTAATGGACTAATTTGTAACTGTGAGAGCAGGAGAAATGAGTTGTTGGCCACGTTTTAATTTGACAGCAAGTGGCAGAACGAATGCTAAATGTGATGAGTGAGCAGGCGCGTTCATTTTCCCACTGCACTTTACTTGGGCCTCTTGGCTTTCCCGTGGGGCCTGTCACTATTATTTTTCCCTTCCCCGCTAGCTAGAAGAGGATGGGGGAGGAGGGCAAGAGAGGTGGAGAACGATCAAGTTCAAAAGGCACAGAGTATATAATCTCCTATGGATGCTGGAGAAGGAAGGAAGATAAATGTGTGAGCCTAGAATGCCCAACATACCTGGGTGGGGGTGTTTTGGTGCCTGCAACCTATACCCTCAGTATGCTTCAACCATGCTGCCCTGCTGATTCGCATGGGGTGGCATGACACCAACTTCAACTACATATTCGTCATTGTTCACTTCTTGCTATGAATGCATTACTGTTTGAAGGGAAATATTTTTTTGCCTTCTGCCTAGATAATAATAATAAAAAATATAATAATAAAAAATATAATAATAATAATAAATTATTTATATCCCGCCCCTCTGCGAACAATCGGAGCGGCTTACAACAATATAAGCCCTGGGAGCCCTGGTGGCGCAGTGGTTAAATGCCAGTCCTGCAAGCCACCACGTTGCAAGTTCTATTCCAGCGGGCTCCAAGGTTCACTCAGCCTTCCATCCTTTCGTAGGTCGGTAAATTGAGTACCCAGCTTGTGGGGAGCAATTAGCTAACACACATTGGAAACTGTTTAATGCAGTATAGATGTGTAAATAGCTATTGCTTAAAACAATTTGTAAGCCGCTCTGATAGCCTTGTGGCTGAAGAGCAGGGTATAAATAAATAAATAAATAAATAATAAAAATATATATAATAGTACACAGTATAAAACAACTCAAAATCCCTTCCCCCCCTTAAAACATTATTAAATTAATACAAATTAAAATCAACATAAAATACAATTTATTAAAAACCCTTCCAAGCAAGCAGCATCAGTTTGGAGCTCCAGAAGCAACCTCCAGAGGGGGTTCCTGAGGCCGGGGTTAATATTCTGGAAAAGCCTGCCTGAAGAGAACGTCTTGACAGCCTTTTTAAAGCTGTCTAATGATGTCAATAGGCGGATCTCATCCGGAAGGCTGTTCCACAATTTGGGGGCGACAGCCGAGAAAGCCCTCTGGGAGGTGGTCGCCAGCCTAGGTCTTTGTGGCTGCAACAAATTCCTCCCAGAGGACTGGAGAGCGCGGGGAGGATTATAAGGGAGAAGGCGGTCCCTGAGATAGCTTGGGCCCAAGCCATTTAGGGCTTTAAAGGTGATACCCAACACCTTGTACTGGGCCCGGAAGCTGATAGGCAGCCAGTGGAGGGACCTCAGAACCAGAGTAATGTGGTCCCTCCTAGATGTTCCAGAAACTAGCCTGGCTGCCATATTTTGTACCAGCTGTAATTTCCGAACTAAACACAAAGGTAGCCCCATGTAGAGTGCATTACAGAAATCAAGACGTGAGGTTACCAGCGCGTGCACAATGGTCTCAAGATCCCTTACTTCCAGAAAAGGGCGCAGCTGGCGTATCAGCTGAAGCTGATAACAAGCACTCCTGACTGTCGCATTTACCTGATTTGTCATCAGGAGCGACGAGTCAAGGAGCACCCCTAGACTGTGAACACAGTCACTGGAGGAGAGTGTGACCCCATCCAGGACTGGAGATTGCAACCCAGTTCTTGGTTTCGGGGCCGCTACCGTGAGCACCTCCGTCTTGTCTGGATTCAGTCTCAATCTGTTTTTCCTCATCCAGCCCATTACTGCCCGAAGACATTCATTGAGAGAAGAGATGCTGTCAGAATTCAAGACCGACAAACGAGATACAGAGAAATAGATCTGAGTGTCATCAGCGTACTGATAACACCCAGCTCCATAACTCCGGATAATCTCACCCAGCGGCTTCATATAGATGTTAAATAACATCGGGGACAGAATAGCACCCTGTGGTACTCCACAGGTAAGCTCCCTTTTACTGGAGTTACTGTCCCCGAGCAGCACTCTCTGGGTCCTGCCTGAGAGGAAGGACCGGGACCACTGCAAAGCAGTGCCTCCGATGCCTAACTCCCTCAGGCGATCCAGAAGAATGCTGTGATCTATCGTATCAAAAGCCGCTGAGAGGTCTAGGAGCATCAACAGGGTCACACTACCCCTGCCGATGCTCAGACACAGATCGTCGGTCAAAGCAACCATGGCAGTCTTAACCCCAAAGCCTGTCCTAAAGCCAGTTTGAAATGGGTCTAGGTAATCGGTTTCATCCAAGACAGCTTGGAGTTGAAGAGGAACCGCCCTCTCAATCACCTTGCTCAAAAATGGTAATAAAGAGACTGGCCTATAATTATTCATAGCCAGGGGGTCCAGGGAAGGTTTTTTCAAAATAGGCTTAACAGCCACCTCCTTTAGACATGATGGAATATATCCTTCCCTGAAGGACGCATTGATGATGCTCACAAGGAACTTCCGCAATGCGTCCCCTCCCTGGACGGCCAGCCAAGATGGGCAAGGGTCGAGGGGGCAGCTTGTCTTCCTCACACTACCAAGGAGCTTGTCCACGTAACTGATCCAGTATAATTACATCGGCGGAGTCGCTGGACACCTCGTCCATTGTTTCTGTTACAATAGTGGCATCTAGGTTGGCTCTTATCTGAGAGATTTTATCTGCAAAGAAGTTACTAATGCGTCACAGCAGGCAGTCGTTGGGTTAAGCAGGGGATTTGGCGCGGGGGACACCTGCGTCAGCTTCCTCACCACCCTAAACAGCTCTACTGGACGGGACTCTGCAGACGCAATACGTGCAGAGGAGAAGGATCTTTGCGCTGCACGCATTGCCTCCCGATAGGACCAAAGAAAGTTCCTATGGCGAGTTCTGTCAGATAAGAGTCGAGTCTTCTGCCACCTGCGCTCTAGTCGTTGTCCAAACTGCTTCATTTCCCTAAGCTCAGGCGTATACCATGGCCTACAGTTAGAAGCGGGTTGGCAAGGACGCTTGGGAGCAATCGTGTCGATAGCTCTGGTAAGGTCGGTGTTCCACGTATTAACCAGAGCATCGACAGGATCACCGGCATTTCCAACCATTAAACCCTCTAAGGCTTTCTGGAAACCCGTAGGTTCCATTAGCCTTTGAGGGCGGACCATTTTAATGGGTCCACCACCCCCGGTGGGGCAGATGTAGGCTCTAAGTTCCATCTTGACCAGGAAATGATCTGTCCATGACAAAGCAGAGGTACTGATTACCTCCGCCCACGGATATGCCTGATCCGAACTAAAGACCGCATCGAGTGTATGACCTGCACAATGCATGGGCCCGTTGACCAATTGGGATAGGCCCATGTTTGTCATGGTCTCGATGAACTCCCAAGCCGCACCTGTTAAGCTGGTCTTGAGCAGGATGTTGAAGTCCCCCAAAACCAAAAGTCTGGGGGACTCCAGCAGCAGCTCTGAGACCAGCTGTGTCAGCTCGGTTAGGGAGTCTGCTAGACAACGGGGTGGCCGGTAGACTAGTAGAATCCCCAAGCTATCCCTGGTCTTCAGGCTTAGGTACATACACTCGAAGTGGGCTGTGTTCCAGACAGGTATCCTGGTCAAGGTCAGGTGGTTCTTATGGACTAGAGCCACTCTGTCCCCCTGCCCACTTCCCCTCACCTGCTCGCTAACAGAGTACCCGGCTGGGAGGGCCTGCACCCATGTGACAGCGCTATCCTCTCCCAGCCAGGTCTCCGTGAAGCAAGCCAGGTCGGCGTCCTCATCCAAGAGAAGATCCTGGATGATATGAGTCTTATTCCTCACCGACCTGGCATTGCAGAGGAGCAGAGTGAGGTTCTGTGGAATGGTTGGTCTGCTCTCCAAGCCATTCTGGGAAACAGAGGGAACTGAAGACGGAATAGCTTTCAAACATCGATCCCGTCTTCTCTTGCAACATTTGTTCGCTCTGTTCCAACCATATCTCCCATTCCCCAACACTACTCCGATGGCTGCCCCCACCTCCTTCCCAGCCTCAGGTAAGACGGAGGGGCACAATACCATCCGAGGGGAGAAGCTGAAGGCCCAGGTGCACACTCCTCTCCTCCTCAGTCTGGTCTCCGCTCCGCCGCTAGAGAAGATGGTCCCTTGGTCAAGTTTCAGCCTCCAAACTGGCCATTCCCAGAGCTTCTAAATGAGGATAGCCTAATTGTCATTGCTGTGTTGGTGTTGCGCTGCTAGGAGAGGTAATACTAGAGCTCTAAACACCAAAAAATGGTGATGGTAGTGGTGATGGTGATGAATGCTGTTGCTGATTATAAAGTAGGACCTGCGATAAAATGCACTAGAGGGTGCTTCTGCTAAGATTTCCAGCCACTTAGCTCCATTTCCCCCTTCTCTCTGGTTTTCCACACATACCCTACAACATTTAGCATTCTGTGCCCCCTGAGCATGCTCAGTCCTCCTTGGTTTGTTTTAGGTTTTTCCTGCCTTAGGACTTTTTGTGCTGCAAACTTTGGAGTTCACCTTCAGTCCTACCATTCCCTCTTGTGGATAGATGATGTCAGGGGAGCCCTGGTGGCGCAGTGGTTAAATGCCAGTACTACAAGTCACCACGTTGCAAGTTCCATTCCAGCGGGCTCCAAGGTTCACTCAGCCTTCCATCCTTTCGTAGGTCGGTAAAATGAGTACCCAGCTTGTGGGAGCAATTTGCTAACACACATTGGAAACTGCATAATGCAGTGTAGATGTGTAAATAGCTATTGCTTAAAACAATTTGTAAGCCGCTCTGATAGCCTTGTGGCTGAAGAGCGGGGTATAAATAAATAAATAAATAAATATAAAATAATTGGGCTATTCATCGCTGAATGTCAGAAATGCGGGAAGTGGTTAGGACTGCCAACTAATTAAAGAAATCTCAGTTGATTTGTTTTGCATTTTGGTTGATTAAGCAATTGTATTTGCTTTAACATTTGCACATGACTTACAAACATTCTGAGACACTGAAAAAAACTTCAGTTGAATGTATGCATGTGTTGGACTAGGTATAATTTTAGAGAAGGTATTTTATAGAGAGGGAATGCCTTTTTCATACACAAAACTTCTATAGTTTGCATAAGCACTAGTATTTTTAAAAAACACATTTATTTTAATTTGCTGCCTTATTAATAGGAGCATTTTTGTTGATTAAAAAAAGATCTCGATGAGTCAGTTAAATCCTGCTGCTCTGTTTATTATTATCTACATGAAGTATGCATTAAAAAAATATCATGATAGGTATGTAAATATTAATTTATTTCATTCTCCCACATGAAAATGGTTTTTCTGCAGTTTTCTTTGGGCAAGATTGCAAAGAATGTTTGCCCTTTGGGGTGATTTTTCATGCTTAGGGATTCTTGTAAACATGTAAAAAAATGTAAACAGTTTTGTGCAGAAAATATCTCTTTGTGTAAAATACTTTTTTGTGTATACTGCCAGAAATGGAAAGGGTGGGGTACTGGTCTTTTTGCTTTAGCTGAAGGATGAAAAATGTTGTGTCTGTTGACAATTTTATGATGGGAAGCCTTTGTGTGTCAAGATACCCTTTCTTGTTCAGAATGAGAAAATGTTTTGCTCTTGTTTAAATTATTCATTGATTTTAATCTGGAATTGTTTATATTACTTTAGCTGTTTGCCACCCAGAGATCTCATAATAAAATGATAGGATACAAATACAGTATTTTAATAAACTAGCTGCACCCAACGTAACATACGTCAGTGGTCTGTTGTGGGTGAGTTGACCGTGTGGGTTCTCTTGCAGTGGCAGCGACATCCCACTGCTGCCATTCCCACTGCTGCTTGGCTGTGTGGGTTTTGTTGGAGCGGCAACCACAGCATCCCGCCCTCGCCGCCAGTCCTGCTGCCGCTTGACTGCACGGGTTCTCTCCCAGTAGCAAGAGCAGCGTCCCACGGCTGCCACCATTCCTGCTGTTGTTTGACTGCATGGGTCCCGTTGGAGTCCTGCCATTGCTGCTTCCAGTTGACCGTGTGGGACCTCTTGCAGAAGCAGCAGCGGCAGTGGGGCAATGATGTGACCCCCTGGGCGGCCAGGCAAGGCTGCAGCTCAGCGGGCAATGATTGTAGGCCAAGGAGGTGCTGCTGAGAAATGCCCTCTAGCTGCTGATTGGCTGGCCAAGGAGCACTAGGATTGTTTCAGTATGTTTCCTAATCAGCCAATCAGCACACTGGGAATGGCAACATACCCAAGAGAATTATATATATAGATAATAAGTAAATAACATTTGTAATTATTCTTTAAAGACTTAATCACAGAACCAAGGCACACCAATTTTCCTTCTAATATACGTACCTTCATAATTTAAGTAGGAAGTAATTGTCCTGTATCATCTCTACTTCAAAAAATTATTATTACTCATGTTAATACATTTAAACCACTTTAACTAGAACATATATTTTCTTTCACCTGAGCGTTGTCACATGCTAATCAAATTAGCAAATGTCACCAATCTAGTGGTCTTCAAAAAGTTTTAAAACCAAATAAAGGATTAATAAATACCTTCTACACTATTTACCTTTGCTCCTATTAGTAAATGTTCTACCAACTGCTTTGTTGTTTTATTTGCTGTACCATCTAAAAATCAAGCAAAACACCCACCAAATCAAACAGTAAACTTACAACTTACAAGAGAAGGCTTCCTCAGTGTTGATTTTTCCCAGATTCTGGGGAAGCTACGGTGGCTCCTACCCTGTTGTCCATTGACTGTCAGCCAAAGGCTTTTTTATTCCACTAGGCCTTTCGCAATTGAGGTGGGTCCTGTATGTTGCTTAGCAGTTCGTGTTTTAAATTGTATTGTAATTGTTTGACATTTAGCTTTTAATTTAATTCTGTTTTAACAGCCAAGCTTGCCTAGTGTTTTAATTGTATTTTTCTTTTATTTGATATTACTATGAGCCACCTTGAACCCCATTTTTGGAAGAAAGGTAGAATAAAAATCACTTAAGTAAATAACATGAATAATTATAACACATACATGTTGTTGTGGGTACCTCCAGATCAACTTTTCCCTGCTTGATTCCCTCTGTCTGTTATGAATACACAACATAATCCCCTATGGTCTGTCATGGGGTTTGCAGTCCAACAGATCTAAAGGGCACAAAGTGGGAAAGTCTATCTAGATGCTGGGCCTTGAGATTCTACAACATATCTTCCTTTGTGGATGTAGATTCTTGAAGAGAGAGGCAGCTAATACAGTGAGCCCTCGGTATCTGCTGGGGGTTGGTTCCTGGACCCCCGTGGATACCAAAATCCGTGGATGCTCAAGTCCCATTAGATACAGTGGAGTACTAAAATGGTGTCCCTTATATAAAATGGCAAAATCAGGGTTTGCTTTTTGGATTTTTTTTCTTTTTTGGAATATTTTCAAGCCGTAGAGGGTAGAATCCGTGGATACGAAATCCATGGATACAGAGGGGCAACTGTTTACAAAGTAAGAGCCTATAGGATGCAGATGGGAGGGGGAGAACAGAAGCACCACCTTGAATGTTGGCTGATCATGACTAACCCAAAACCTGAGACCAGGACCAGCCCAAGCTTTCCTGCTGCCTGAGGCATTAACAAAGAACTGTTCTCTGCTGCACTACTAATACTGTACAACACACCCCAGCGTAGGAGATGCAGAAATGAAGCCCAATTGGTAGAAAAGAAAAATAGCTCTACATGGCTCTCCACTTGCCCATTGGCAGACTGCAACTTTTTCCTGGTCAGGGGGTTGATGTGGTTTGTAACACTTTTGTAAGTAATGCTTTTAACAATTCATGGGAGTTGTAGTCCAACCCAATAAAGTTCTCCAAACAAAAATACATTTTTACAAACCTTGTTTTTAATGGGTTGCTACTATGAACAAGTCTCCTCACTGGCCTTTATTTCTCACAGAAAGATCAAAACCAAAACAGTGTTGCTAATAATCAAGGCAATGAGTGTAGCTGGAAGAAATGCAATAGAAGAAGAGAGGGGAGAATAGAGAGAGGAAAAGCGGTGAGGAAAGAGGGATAAGAGAAATGTCATCAGGGGAACTGTAGGAGCGAGGAGAAATAGGGAGATTAGGAAATAAAGGAGAAGTCTAATTCAACTAGGAGTTATGACGGGTAGGGAAGAAAGTGAAGGACCAGGAAACAAGGGGGAAGAGAAACAAAGGCAGGAGTTACAAGGGGGAGAGAAGAAGGAAGAGGAGTCGGGAGGAGGTTCATCCTGGAGTTGCAGTATAGGGAAAGTTAAAAAGGGAGAACTGGAAAAGGTAGCTGTAAGACTCCTGTACCACCATATTCAGTGACTCATGAAGCAGCAATTCCTGAAACCATTCAGTACCTCCCAGCACTGACTGGCCCCTCCTGTTGAGGCCTGGCGCTGGCCATGGTTCGAGAAACTTTGGGAAGTGGAGGGAGACGGTAGGAGAAGGCCAGATGGACTACCTGGACAGTCTACAGCAGGAGTGCTGCATCAGCCTGCAGCAACAAGGGCCAGCAGTACTCGCTTAAAAATACTCCTCTTTTCATGGCAGCACTTTTGCCCAAAGTTTCCTCTCTTTTCCTTGAGCCCAAGAGGTAGGAAGGCAAGCAGGCAGGCAGGCCCTGAGGTTCAGGAATGGGCCCTGACATCTCTGAGCCTTAACATTAAAGGAACATCACACCATAACTAGTCTGATACATTCTATACTGGGAATAATTTGTACCCTTGAATAGATGATAAAAGCCCTCAGCTTGTGATAGTTATAGTTCAGGGGTAGGCAACCTGGTGTTTTTCAGATGTTATAATAATAATAATAATAATAATATTTATTTATACCCCGCCCCTCTGTTAAAACAATCAGGGCGGCTTACAAAAATTAAAATACAATACAGATAAAATCCCCAAACACCCCCCACCCCACCCTCCCCCATAAAAAAATATTAAACAATTATAAATTAAAACCAACTGATATAAAATCACAATTAAAAACAATAAATACTATAAAATACTATAAATGGCCAGTGTACTAAAAGAAGCCAGGATCCCCTGAGGCCGGGAGCTAATTAGGAAAGGCCTGCCGAAAGAGATCCGTCTTTAGTGCTTTTTTAAAGCTACTCAGGGTTGTTATCTGACGGATCTCGTTCGGCAGGTCATTCCACAATTTGGGGGCGATTCCCGAAAAGGCCCTCTGGGAGGTTGCAGACAGCCTAGATTTTTGTGGCTGAAGCAAATTCCTCCCAGAGGACCGGAGTGTGTGGGGAGGATTGTATGGGAGGAGGCGGTTCCGGAGATAAGTTGGACCCAAGCCATTTAGGGCTTTAAAGGTAATAACCAACACCTTATACTGGGCCCGGAAACTGATAGGCAGCCAGTGGAGAGATCTTAACACTGGAGTTATATGGTCTCTCCGAGATGTTCCTGAGACCACTCTGGCTGCCATATTTTGTACCAACTGAAGTTTCCGGACCAAGCATGAGGGCAGCCCCATGTAGAGCGCATTGCAGAAATCTAGACGAGAGGTTACCAGCGCGTGCACCACAGTCTCGAGGTCCTTTACTTCCAGGAAATGGCGCAGCTGGCGTATCAGCCGAAGCTGATAACAGGCGCTCCTGACTGTCGCATTCACCTGACTCATCATCTGAAGCGATGAATCAAGGACACCCCCAGACTGCGAACACAGTCCTTAACGGAGAACGTGACCCCATCCAGGACTGGAGGTTGCAACCCAACTCCTGGTTTCGGGGCCGCTACCGTGAGCACCTCCGTTTTGTTTGGATTTAATCTCAATCTGTTTTTCCTCATCCAGCCCATCACTGCTTTAAGACAGTCATTAAGAGGAGAGACACCATTGGAATTCGAGGCCGACGATCAGGACAAGGAGAAATAGATCTGGGTGTCATCAGCGTACTGATAACACCCAGCCCCACAAATGAATCCCATAAACCCCAGCCAGCATGGCAAGTGGCTTATGAGAGTTGTCACCTGAAACACCAGGAAAGCACAAGATTGATTTCTTGTGTTGTGGTTCATCCGTGCAATGATGTTGGCTAATCCACACTGGGCGAGCAGCCAATCCAATGTGCAAGGCAGAAATAAAATGAGAATTCTGAGGTGGGGTTTCTTGTAGATATTACCTTAGCACTATCAGAAAACTCAAGTTCCCTGTATTCCAGGGAATTTGTGATCTCAGGAAGAGTTTGCCGTTTGAGAATCTCAGTTTTCACAAACCCTTCCCATGTAGGAACGTGAGCTTCTAGTCTGGGAGAAGTTGCAGCAAGTGCCAACGAAAATCATAGAATCACAGAATCATAGAATTGTAGAGTTGGAAGAGACCACAAGGGCCATCCAGTCCAACCCCCTGCCACGCAGGAAATCACGATCAAAGCATCCCCGACAGATGGCCATCCAGCCTCTGTTTAAAGACCTCCAAGGAAGGAGACCCCACCACGCTCCGAGGGGGTGTGTTCCACTGCCGAACAGCTCTTATTGTCAAAAAGTTCCTCCTAATGTTGAGGTGGAATCTCTGTTCCTGGAGCTTGCATCCATTGCTCCGTGTTCCAATCTCTGGAGCAGCAGAAAACAAGCTTGCTCCATCCTCAACGTGACACCCCTTCAAATACTTAAACAGGGCCATCATATCGCCTCTTAACCGTCTTTTTTCCAGGCTAAACATACCCAGCTCCCTAAGTCTCTCCTCATAAGGCATCGTTTCAAGACCTTTCATCATTTTAGTCGCCCTCCTCTGGATACGCTCCAATTTGTCAATATCCTTTTTGAATTGTGGTGCCCAGAACTGGACACAGTATTCTAGGTGAAGTCTGACCAAGGCAGAACAGAGTGGCACTATTACTTCCCTTGATCTAAACACTATACTTCTATTGATACAGCCCAAAATCGCATTGGCCTTTTTAGCTGCCGCATCACACTGTTGACTCACGTTCAGCCTGTGGTCTACTAGGACTCCTAGATCCCTTTCTCACGTAGTCTCGTTCAGCCAGGTCTCCCCCATCCTATATCTATGCATTTAATTTTTCCACCCTAAGTGCAGTACCTTACATTTCTCCCTATTGAATTTCATTTTGTTAGCTTTGGCCCAGCTCTCCAGTCTATCCAGGTCATTTTGAATTTTGATCCTGTCCTCTAGGGTATTAGCTACTCCTTCCTAATTTGGTGTCATCTGCAAATGTGGGGTCATCTTTTGGTTGGCTTCACTGGGCAAGTTGATCCCTCCTCTGCTTTACGAATCTCTCAGAAAAGATTTCTACCAAGGATTTGAGGTGCACAACTGGACATCAGCTGGCTTTCTGACCAACTTTTTTTCAGAGTGATGAGTACATGGAATATCCCAGGTCTTTCCCTTGCCTAGTTCAGACTTGATTTGTAATACTAAATTGAATCTGAACTAAACAGTGGTTCTCACCAGCTGTGTGTACAGTGATGTTAATTAGAGAGTAAGTATATGTAACATTTTGAATGTAAGACTAACAAAATAAGCACAAGATTTCACATTTATTTATTTTTACTGCTTTTTTTACATTCATAGCAAGCTATTGTTCATTCACTTTTCCTTTAAAAAAACAGAAAATTTCAAATCAAATTGACACCCCCCCACAAAAAAATATTTTTCCTGATTCAACTGGAAGTGACTATAAAAAAGAAAGAAAAAGGCCCACCTCATTTGTAAGAATGATGGCTGTTTCAGAGTTTCTATGAGAAGAAAAACAAAGTACCAGCCTAATCCTTTTTATTATTTATTATTGCACGTCTCCTTTTCCTAAAATATGCATTCATAAGAACACATTTTATATTTCTTGTGTTAGTCGGGTAAAATATCTCCAATGTTCCCATATTTTACAAGGCATCCACAAGTGATATGCACCAGATAAAGTTCATGATAAGACTATCAATAAAGAACAGATTTATATATGCAGAAAAATGCACTAGGCATAGCAATTTGGATAATTATCTCCCTACCACCACCAGAAAAAAAAATCTTCAAAAATGTTCAGGAAGCTTTTTCAAGTTTTCCAACAGTTTGAGAAAACAAAAACATCCATACCATTACCTGTTCTTCCTCAAGCAGACCTTCTCTTGCAAATTAGGTTGTGAGGCATAAGAACCTACAAGTCTCATGGACCCTGGCAGGAAATTATGTCTGAAGGATGAGGCCTACAGTTGGCTTCCATTCCAGAAAGCTTTGCTCAGAGCGGGAGAATTTTGCGACAGCAACAGAGAACTGTTTATAAAACAGGCCTGAATTCAGACAAGTTTGGTTTTGGCTCATAAAGGAACAGAGATTTCCAAACTTGGGGAATATTATATTATATTATATTATGAAACCTCCAACTATTCCATTTCTAAACTTTATTGTCATCTCTAAATGCTAGTAGTGTGCACTTTTGCATTACCAACAAAGAAGGCAAAGGAGAAGAAAGATTGGCTAATGCAAATGCCCAAATCAGAATGTAAAATTTAGAAATTACCATAATTTAAATAAATAGAAAACAACACTCGGTTATTTAATGGTGGGGAAAACTGTGACACAAGTCCAAGTGCTAACTATTGATGGGCAGCTGGAAATTTCCTGCTGTCGCTTCTTATAGTTCTTTCCCTTTAAACTGGACTTGGACTACACAGCTCTTTAAGCAGCAGATGTGTCCAAACAGAGGCCTGTCCTCTGACTGCCTTCCAGATAAAGGAATGTCCTCTGTAAAGTAGGCCACACTGTTACCCTAAGAAGTGGGGGTACATTAGAGTCCCACCCATGATGCCAAAATCTCCTTTAATATTTGGGGGAATTATTACCTCA
Source organism: Gambelia wislizenii (assembly GCA_030847615.1). Lineage (NCBI taxonomy): Eukaryota > Metazoa > Chordata > Lepidosauria > Squamata > Crotaphytidae > Gambelia > Gambelia wislizenii. Next base: position 9,547,807 of record JAUMIR010000013.1, on the reverse strand, counting down.
AATAGGAGTCCTATGAGAGGAGGGTAACTTTGGGGATCTTTTCACCTATGTATTCCAGTACTAACTGTAGAGGAGGCTCCAGCTGAAGTAAAATAAAGTATTTTATTGGAGTAATGCAGAAAATAAACTAACATATACAACATACATTCTTATGGACCATACAAGGCCATAGCAGAGTAAGACAGAAAGGTTGGCTAGAGAGAGAGAGAGAGAGAGAGAGAGAGAGAGAGGTCCGGGAAGATAGGGTACCTACCAGTCTCACGGAGGAGAGAGAGAGGAGAGTTCTGTGCAGCGAAGATACACAGCCAGGTATCTGAGGGTGGCACAGCAAAGAAGAGAATGACGAGATCTGGCCATATCACATCTTGGCTGTGGCAAACCTTGCTATTGTTGGGGCTCTAATATTTATACTCTATTCTGTGCCTTGGAGGTGTGAGTTAGTTATAACAAAGCCTGGATGGCTTTCTCATGGAATAAAGAAAAGGAGCTGAAACTCAACTGACCCCTTTAATTGCAGAGACAGAATATCAGTAGGCTTGTGACAACCTGGTAGGGTTGGACAGGAGAGGGTGTGAGGAGAGATTTCTGTAGGGCATGGAATTAGGCCTGGTCACTTGATTGTATGGCTGAATTTTCCCTTCTGGGTATAAATAAAATAAAATAAAATAAAGTGTTGCTTGAAATGCCCAGGGCTGGGAGAAAGGATTAGCATATACCCCTTAATGACTGGGTTGTTAGCATAAACCCATTACTACAGGGGGCTTTCCACATAATCCTAACTTGGGCTTTCCCACCATTGTATTTCTAGACACGTCTCAGGCCATCATGACCTCTGACTGCCCTCCTGTTTGCCTAAGCCAATTTGACCCCCAAAAGTGTCTAATATGTCCGGTTATGGAGGGGTAGTAGGGCATGCTAATACAGTCACCATAAGTCCAGGTAGGAGGATCATGTACTTGAAAGATCACTGAAATGAAAAGACATCACCTCATTTGTTTTCTTACTATTTTAAAACTTGTTTTCTTATGATTTTAAAGCTGAAATAGGGCCCATAGTAGGGAAACATGATGAAGGGAATTCTGTGTGAAATTGGCATGGTACAGTTTAAAGAAGCAGCACAAATTCTCCAGTATGGGTGTGGATGATGGAATTAGAGGGCATGCTTATCAAATTTGCAGATGACACCAAATTAGGAGGAGTACCTAGTATCCCAGAGGATGGGATCAGAATTCAAAATAACCTTTAAAAATTGGAGAGCTGGGGCAAAACTAACAAAATGAATGTCAACAGGGAGAAATGTAAAGTACTACGCTTAGGCTGTAAAAATGAAATGCAGATATAGAACGAGTGACACCTAGCTTAATAGCAGTACATGCGAAAGGGATCTAGGAGTCTTGGTAGACCACAAACTGAGCATGAGCCAACACAGTGATGCAGCAGCTATAAAAGCCAATGCGATTCCAGGCTGCATTAACAGGAGTATAGTGTCTAGATCCCAAAAATAGTACTCTACGGTGAACTCACCACGGGTCAGCGTAAGAGGGACGCTCCAAAAAAATGATATAAGGATTCCCTGAAACAACATCTCAGGCTTGGCCAAATTGATCACCAACAATGGTCCGCCCTGGGCTCACATCAGGAGGCATGGAGACACACTATCCACAATGCTGCAGCCTTATTTGAGAACTCACGCCGAACAAGTCTTGAAGAGAAACGACAACGCAGAAAGAATCACAACCCAGAAACATCACCCAAGGAGACCTTCTGCTGTGCTTTCAGCAACCGGACTTGTTTATCTCGGATTGGCCTTTTCAGTCATCAGCGCGCTTGCAGAAAGCGTGGGATGAGTCCTTCCTGAATATTCATTTGCGAAGAGAAGCCAGAGAGAGAGGGTGTGTGTGTGTCTAGATCAAGGGAATTAATAGTGCCACTCTATTCTGCTTTGGTCAGACCTCACCTGGAATACTGTGTCCAGTTCTGGGCACCACAATTCAAGAAGGATATTGGCAAGCTGGAATGAGTCCAGAGGAGGGTGACCCAAATGGTGGGAGGTCTAGAAACCATGCCCTATGAGGAGGGGCTTAGGGAGCTCAGTGTGTTTAGCCTGGGGAAGAGAAGGTTAAAAGAGAACATGATAGCCATGTTTCAGTATTTGAAAGGATGTCATACTAAGGATGGAGTGAGCTTTTCTGTGGCTCCAGAGACTAGGACACATAGCAATGGGTTCAAACTACAAGAAAAAAGATTCCACCTAAACCTTAGGAAGAACTTCCTGATCGTAAGAGCTGTTTGACAGTGGAATGTGCTGCCTGGGAGTGTGGTGGAGTCTCCTTCTTTGGAGGTTTTTAAACAGAGGCTGAATGGCCATCTGTTGGGAATGTTTTGATTGTGTATTCCTGCAAGGCAGGAGGTTGGACTAGATGGCCCTTGTGGTTTCTTCCAGCTCTATGATTCTGTGATTCTATATTGCCCTTTGGATGTTGCTTTGTTAACCATTTAAAAAAACCATTTTTTCCTCCTTGGATCACACCTACTATGTCTTCAGATTGTGGTCCCAATGCAAACACATATGTGCGCTTTGCTTTGAAAAGCTTCTGCTCCCAACTTGGCTCTCCCTTGTTGGATTTGAAGGACTGCAGCAGCCCTTTAGCTGTTGTTACTTTTCTCTCCTGGCTGTGAAAACAAAAGAAACTGGGCATTATGTGAAGGCCTTTCCACAGAGCCCCTCCAAGCAATGCCCTGATCTTTTTTTCCCAGTTGAGTCTCTTTTTGCCCATTGATCACCTGCTTTCATCATTTTATTGATGGCTGAAAAACCTGAATGAAAGGCCAAATGAGCGGGTTCATCAGAATTCTATTTTCCAGGTTGGCCAGGCCTTTAAATCCATGGTTTCTTGTTGCCAGCAGTTTCTGCTTTAATGTAGCTTGACTTGTCAAGACAGCAAGACTCCTGCTGTTGCTGCTGTTGCGGCTGCCTTGTTTCTCCCTCTTTCTCTCTCTCCCTCTCTGTCTTTCTCTCTTTACCTTCCAGCTCACTGCGTCTGTTCCTGGGGGCCCCAGGAGGCTTTAACAAGCTCTAGATTGTTAGTGACAGTCAGACACTTTAACACTTAAAGTAGAAGGTTTGATTTAATCGCAAGGCTGTCATTTATTATTTGTCTGCTGTGTTCCACTGGGGCGCCCGCTGATCAACTGCCTGCTCCCAAGAGTGCTTTCTTTTTTCCTCCCTCTCTCTCTTTCTTTTTTCTTATGGTTATGTCTAAATCCTCAATACAAATTGCAGCGCTTCTGCATCTCCCAGTGGGACCCATTACCGCCTGTGGGGCATTAAGGATCATTAATAGTGCTGTCAGCAAGCTAGCCAGTTGGTTAGCTTCTCATAAATAGGAAATTAATCCATCTACTTCATTAATAATGCCGAGTGCAGCTATTTTGTTACACTTGATGTAACAGAGGCCTCAGTTGCACGTCTGTAATGTGATAAGACAGGACTCCAAATTAGCATTGAATGTCTGACTCAAGAGCACAGACTCAATTACTTAGAGAAATGTTGTTTTAGGATTTGTTTGTTTGTTTTTAAGTATTGTTTCCAACTATTTTTAGACCTCTGTTGGCAACAAGGAAAAATTGAAGAGGAAAAGGAAGAAAGATATCAGTGGACTCGGTGAAGGTGGTTTTATTCCTGAGCACAGCCTTGTTTCAGAGTCTTGCTGTGGAAAAGAAGAGATGGAAAAGCCAGGAAGGGTTCAAAATATGAAGAAAGTATCCAGGAGGAATAATAACACTTTATAACTAAGGCTAAGGCTCAACCTATTTCTCCTGTCTCTCATGCCCTGATTTCATAACTATAATCTTTCAGGGATACTGAGGACTTTGGAAGAGTTACAGTCGGCCTTCCACATATGCAGTGGTTAGAGGTGGAAGACCCCCATGAACGTAGAAAAACCACAAATATCTCTGGAACCTTCATGGGGGCGGTGAGAGGCTGGGGAGGCTGGGGTGCCACCGCCACCACCGTGGTCCCTGGCAGGCTCGCTTGCCTTTCCTGCCTTTCTGTTCCTGCCCATTCAGTCGCCCTCCCTGTCTCTTTCTCTGCCCTCCCACTCTCTCACCCCCTTGCCTTTTTCTCTGCCAGCCTGCTTGCTCTCTCTGCCCCTCTGCTTGCTCCTCCCGCCTCTTCCTCTGCCTTCCCACTCACTCACCCGTTGCCTTTTTCTGCCCACCTTCTCGCTCACCCCCTGCCTTTTTCTCTGCCAGCCTGCTCGCTCTCCCTGCCTCTTTCTCTGCCCACCTGCTCATTCCCTGCCTCTTTCTCTGCCCACCTGCTCATTCCCTGCCTCTTTCTCTGCCTGCCTGCCCGCCCACCTGCCCACTCACCCCTTTCCCTTTTCTCTCCCTTCCCTCCCTGCCTCGTTCTCTGCCTTCCTGCTCACTCAAGGGGTGCTGTTGCTGCTGCTGGGGGGCCTCCTGCCTTCCTCCTCTGCTGCCATGGGTGAGGTCTTTGGGCTGGTCCTACGGAATGGTGAAGCACTGTGGAAGAGGAGGGCTGACCCAGAAGAGGAGTGGTGGCAGGAGTGGTGGTGGAGTCTAGTGCTGAGGAGGTGGGGGGGGGCGGGGGCAGCAGCTGCCTCTCTCCATGGTTCTCCAGGGGGGGGGGGATGAAGAAGAAGGGGTCAAGGCGAGGAGTGGGAGATGGAGGGGGAAGAAGGTCTGAGGTAAATTAAGTGGATGCAGCGGCCATCGAGGAAGAGCAGGAAGGCGGGAGAGAGGGAGCCTAAATGATCAGAGGTGGTGGAGGGAGAGGAAAAACCATGAAAGGAGCATTAGTGAGGGAAAATTATGGAGGGCAAGCCTGGAAAAGACGATCCAAGAGCCTGAAGGTGAGAGGAAAAGACAGAGGGAGCCTAAAAGATGGGGGGGGGAATCACAGAGAGAGTGCCTAAAAGGTGAGACAAAAAGACAGACAGTAGGGCAAGAGAGCAATAATGAGGCGGGGGCATCACGTGAGATGGGAAAGAAGCATTGTGATAGTGGAAGGTCAGATTGTGGCAATGAATATTGCGGTGGAGGGAATGTTGTGAGGGGAAAGGGGGGAAGATCCTCAGGCAAATTCAGGAATAATTGAATCCATGAGAGTGAAACCAGCAAATGTGCAGGGCTAACTGTAAATACAGTTGAGGCTTAGGGTATTATTTTTAAAAATTGTGTTAGGGTTAGCTTTAGCTGTTTCTTCAAACACACATGCCTATCAATTTAGTGTTACTCATTATGCTATGAGTAACATGCTACTTTGTTGTTAATTGCCATCATGTCAGCTTCAATTTTTTATGGCACTCCTATGAATGAGAGACCTCTAAGACACCCTATTATTAACAGCCTTGTTAAGTTCTTACAAAGGCAGGGCTGCCCTGGCTTCCTTCATTGAGTCTATCTACCTGTAATGGGGTCTTCCTCTTTTCCTGCTAACTTCCACTTTACTGAGCATTATATTGTCTTTTTTAATGAGCCCTGTCATCTCCTGATATGTCCTAAGTACAACAACCTCAGTGTAGTCATTTTGGCTTCTAGGAAGAGTTCAGGCTTGATTTGTTCTCAGACCCATTTATTTGTCTTTTTGGTAGTCCACAGTATCCATAGTACATGTCAAATGAATTGGTTTGCTTTCTGCCAGCTTTCTTCACTGTCCAGCTTTCACAACCACACGTAGAAATCAGGAATGCTATGGCATGAATGATCTTTGGTATTCAGTGTATATCTTTACACTAAATCAATCAGGCATGTTCAAGGCAGCCATGGCTTGTTTGTTCCGCAACCACAGTCATCCCATTGCTGTTTTCTGCCTCTGGGTCTTCCACCATGATTTTTTTCTATTCTTGCAGTGGATCATAAAAAGAGGCTGGCGAGACCAATTTAGTGGTCTGTCTAGAACCCATGAAAAGGGAATGAAGCCAACAGCCTGCTGGTCCAGAGTAGTTGGAATTCAATGACATATTACCTCTAAACATGGTGTTCCATTAAGCAGTCATGTATAACTCCCATCAATAGGCCTAAAATCCAAATGTTTGTATAATCCATTTTTAAAGGCATGTAAACCCAATGCTCTCACCACATCCTATGATGGCCACTTCCATAGGACAATTATGCACTATATAAACACAAGCATTTTCTTTGACCAATTCTTAATCTATTGCCAATCTGTTTCATTGTGTTCTAATATTATAGGAGAGGAAGGAATATTTCTTTTCATATCATGCATAATTTTATAAATTTCTATTTTGTCTCTCCTTAGTTGTCATCATGCACACTAACAGCAAACTCAGGTGTTGAAATATGGTAACTATATAGCCAAAATGCATTGTATTGTATACTTTGTAATGTTGTACCCCACCCCGATTCTGAGTAGGGAGGCGGGTAATAAATAACTAAGTATATATAAGTATATTCTGAGAAACAAGATACACACATAGAGAGAAAAAACTCAAAAAAAAATCCAATAAAGGCTGTCCATGCTTGATCACCCACTACTGAGGGTCTGTTTAAAGGCAATGAAAAATGGGATGGACTAACATAATGGAATATAGTAATCTGAGAAAAGGCATAGCTGGCTGGAAAACTGAACAGTTGAATTGCACACTGCAGCACATTGTTAAGGGTTCCATGCTTTAGCCTTTGTCTAAGAAAACCCTATGTAATCATGGGGTTGCCACAAGTCAACAGGTGACTTGAAGGCACATACATACACACAAAGTCTACCCTGAGTCACAGAGCCACTACTTACAGTTCTCTGAAATGCTTTTTAAGGTTCACAAGTGTACAAATGCTTAAGGAGAGGTGCATATTTACATGCAACAAAGGGGTTGTCCAAACGGTGAAAAAATTCACGGAATGCGAGGAGAATCCAACCTGCCTTACTGGCATTTCACCATAGTGTGAAGGAGGGGGGGCCAAAACCAGCAAAATCCTCACCAGAAAAGCCTTCATGGTTTTTCCCATCTTTTTTAAAAAAAAACAGCACGAGGGTGTGCATTTCCACTTGATAGGACAAGCAAAGCGATCTGATTCACTTGCCCAAATGAGAGGAAGTGCAAACCTGATTGGCCAGATGAGCGCAGGGGGCAGGGCTGGGTTACAGGGCAAGCGCCCGCTGTTGCCATATTGGATTTTCACCTTAGCGAGTGATCGCTAAGGCATTAAAATGGGGGATTGGTGTTAATTTTCTCTCTCTTTTTTTAGAAAGGTGAAATATCACTTGTGCACACCATAGAAATAGGGTGTTTTTTTTTAAAAAAAGTTTGGTGGCAGCAGATTTAAAAACAAGTAATCCACTTGCGGCCGCCATCTCGGCTACAGGCATGCGAAGTTTATGGGGACCAGAAAACATTAAGATAGGTCACAGCTGCTACAACCTGCTAATACTGTGGGGCAATCCGGGTTTTTTTCTCAGTGTAGACAAGCCCATAGTCTCAGGAGGTGCAAAAATGCTACTTTCATCAAAACAGTGAAATCCAGCACAATTTCTTTCCATTCCTACCCTGGCATAGAATATATTACTTCCTGTAGTATGTGGGGAAATAATCATTGTAATGTAAAAGCAATCTTGTGTACCTCATTCACAATCTTAGATAAGTCTAGGGTTTTTCCCTGCATGCATTTTGTTCTCCCAAAATTCCCTTCTCTTATTTCACTGGGCACTTCCAGCCAACTGGAAGTGCTGGGTCATTTAACACATGAACTAATTTGAATTTTATTGCTTTTGTGTAAGTTCCCTTCTGAATCTGACTCTCCATGAGGATGGATGTATCTTAGCCATCTTAAGCTTTCCTGTAACCATGCTATGATGATCGGAACCCAGCCCACTGCTGTAGGCTGAGTGAGTTTTATTACCTAAATACCTTTAGTTAGGGACCTTTTCTTAAGTCTGTTTTTAGTATGTAGATTGAGATTGAAATACCTTCAGTAAACTTTGTTTGGCATTTTAAACTGACTCCTTTGTTTTGTAATGAGTCTAATTTAACTGGGAGGATCCCAGATCTCTTGAATACACTTTTAAATGATAATCGAGCTTACAAGTTTGCATCTTAAGCGCACTCTGCATGAAGCATGAAGTCAAAAGTGACTGAATGATTTTAACTCTTTTTAAAGAAATAATTCTTGTTGTTTTTAAAGGACTAGATCCTGGAATTTTTTAATACAATTTTATTTTTTAGACTCATTACCTTCCCACACTTCCCATATCAATGCTACTAGATTACCCAGTCCCTCATTGTTCATGTATGACCATATGGTAACATTTTGTTCTGCCATTTTAGTGCTGTGGCACTAAAGCAATAACCCATGGGACTACTCAGGAAATGAGTATTCATGTGAGATTTCTTCAAGATTCTTCCATTCATGCTTTGCCAGCCCATCAGTTCAGATTATTCACTCCTTTGTCTACACTAGCTGGAATAGATGGGAAGAAGTAGCCATATTTTCCACGTGATTTATAAAGTAGCATCCAAGCCCCTGTCCAAACACTGTGAAGATTTATGTTGTTGTTCTTGCTGTGTGCCCTCAAGTCATTTCCAACTTATGGCAACCCGTATCATGGGGTTTTCTGATGCTGAGAGTGTGTGACTTGCCCATGATCACCCAGTGGGTTTTCATGGCTGAGCAGAGATTCAAACCCTGGTGTCCAGAGTTGTAATCAATCACTCAAACCATTACTCCACACTGGCTCCTAGCATGTATGTTAGCTTCCCCAAACTCAGTGTCTCCCAAATGGTTTGTTCTGCAATGGTTATGAGGGCAAATAGTTGGAATAGTTGGAGGGCATGTGGAGGAAACACATACCGTAAGCTGAAGTGTAAACACTTGAGGACAGGGATCTGCAGATGTTGGCTTGGCTTAGGGCCTTACCCCTCTAAAATAACGTCTGTAAAAATGCTATTCAATTGGGATTGGTCCCTTTCCTTGCACATCTTTGGAACCATTCTGGGATTACAGCAATGAGCTTGCACTAAAACCTTATCACACACAGCATTTGGGACTGCCCACCCCTTACCTTCTCCAAGACATTATCCCTGCCCCCTTTCCTAGTTTGGCACATGCACACACACAGATCTCCCCAAAATATAAATGAAAACACCCTTACCTTTAAAAAGGCCTTGCGGGGGGGGGTTCCTGGTTGGGATAGAGCAGACTTCACACACTTAATTAATCATTGGCAGATGAAAGTCAGCAGCTACTGATCTATCTGTCTGTTCTATCCTTGGCTTTCATGTGGCAGTGATTAGTATGTCTTCAAGGAAGAAACAGCACAGAAGAGACAGAGGGTTAATAAAATAAATACTTTTATAAACTGTAAGATTCTTTTGCCTTTTGCCTTACATTTCCATGTACCGGTACATGTGTGTATGTTTGTGCCCTCAGTCATTTCCAACTTATGGCGACTCTAAGGTGAACCTATCATGGGGTTGTATGAGAGAGAGAGAGAAAGAGAGAGAGAGAGAGAGAGAGAGAGAGAGAGAATGAATGAGGATGTTTGCACACTATGGCATTATAGCATTGCAGCCTCACTGAGACTCCAGAACAGGGCTGGAAAGGGGGCAAGGGAGCAGTGAGGCACTGTTTGGCAGAGGGGGGCGGTTAGTGGTCATCTGGCAATTGATTTTTTTTTTCTATAGAGAAGAAAAAGTTAAAAAGTTTCTTATAGTTACTTTACCAATTTAAAGAAAGTCAAATTGAAATGCCTACCCCTTCTCCCTCTCCCCCATCACTACATTTCCCTACCCAAAGCACACCCACTGACCACCCAAATTGGCATCAAAGCACAATTGCATTTTGCACAGGAAATCATAGCATAACAGAATCGGGAAAGGAGGTCATTAACAGATTTTTGTGTGTGTTAATAAAAAGAAAGACTTTTAAAACTGGTTCCTCAGGAGAACAACGTAAGAGGGCAACCAAAGGTGCTATTACCCTGATGCATTTGTGATTTACCTGCCTCGTGCAATAAGGCTCTTATTAGTCATTTATTACAGTCAGCCCTCCACTTTCACAGGTTTGGCATTCACGGATTTGATTATTCATGGATATGATTAAGCTCTCTGAGCCTACTTTGTGCCAGCAGACCCTGAAGGAAGGAACGCCCTGCCCCCCAGCTCCCTCTTTGGAGGGACTTTCACCATGGCAAGGAAAGCAGAGGGGCAATGGGGCTTCTTTCAGGCTCTCCGGGCATGGACTAAGCTCTTGGAGTTTACTTTGCTGGAGGATGGCACATCCCCCTCACTATTTCTTTGGCAGTGCTTTCGCAGCTTTCCACCATGGCAGGGAAAGCAGAGGACGGTGGGGCTTCTTTCTAGCTCCCGGGGCATGGAATAAGTTTTTGGAGTTTACTCCATGCCCAGAGATGCTGAAGGCAGGCAAGCCCCCCTCACTATGTCTTTGGTGGCGCTTTCGAAGCTTGCCACTGTAGCGGAGAAAACAGAGAATGGTGGGGCTTCGACAGTTGAGAAAAAGAGGAACTGAAGGAGGTGGGTGGGATGGTCTTTCAGCCAGGGAAGTCTTAAGAATAAGACAGTGGGATCCCTGTTGCAAGCTGGAAACCCAAGTGAGTGGCTGGATGTTTTAGCAGGGCAGGAGACAGTCCGGAGAAAGATGAACTGAAGGAGGTAGGAAGGTATTTCATCTGGGAAAGTCATAAGAATAAGCATTTTGAGGGAAAGGAATTTGTAGCATTCATGTGGGGGGAGGACCTTATGATATTTGCAGTTTTTTTCACTTTTGCTGTGGTGCTCTGCTCCTAACTCCCATTAAATGTAGTGCCAACTGTATTTGCAATTACCACTAGTCCCTCTGAACCCTTTGGCATACACAGAGGGGTTTAGGAAGACGAGCAGTTTTCTGTCATTTGTCAGGGAAGAAAAAGTCACCTCTCTTAAGAGGCTCTGATGGGTTCTAGCTTTCTTTAAATCTCAAATGAGAATTCCAGAAAGGGAGGGGGTTACGTATTGCTGGGCATCTTGCTCACCATGTAGTTGCCAACAAGATGGAAGTGGATTTGTGGATGCCTGCCAACAACAGCTGCCTAATAATCCTATTCCATGTAGGGCAAGGTTGACAAAAGGCTGGCAACCCTAGGTTAGATGACACATGCAAATGAATGTATGTTGGGTATAGGTTATACTGTACAAAGTCAGGAGTAAAATGAGCCCTTATTTAAGTTTTAGTTAAGTTAACTTTAATTTAACCTTCTGCCCAGTAACAGAATGGTTTGGGACTTTGGCCTTTAGAGACTTTGGAAGGATAACAATTTTAATTGCAAGGTACAGGAAGGGGCTTCTCCAGACGTGTTGAAATTGTTAGATTAAAGCTTTCCCTCCTTTGACCCTACTCCCTCCCCTCCCCACTCCATTAAAGACCAAGGTTGCTATAAACAATTTATGGTGTTCCTAAAGGAAACCAGATAATCCTGACTGATTTGTAGCTGTTCCTTTATTGCCTTGCCAAGCTTTGCTTTGTCATTTCTGACTGGAGTGGTGGAGGTAGTAGAGAGAACAGACATATTTACATTATTTCAGAATTTTGACTGTGTTTTTAAGTGTGTGCACAAGGAATTGTGGATGGGTTGGTGGATGTGCGTGCTATCTTGGTTTTCCTACAGGAAGATAAGACAGAGTTAAGGTAGTTCTTAAACATATATGAGTGTGTGAGGGTCACAGATGAATCAATTGTGCCATGCATATATGCTATGCATTAACATCCCAGTGCATACACACGAGGAATTAAAGAAATGTGTGTAATCATACATATCATACATGATAATCCCCTTTTCTACATCTATATAGGAGAAACATCCATATACTATAGGAGAAACTTTAATGAACCTAAAGGGTAAGTGGGTGGTATATGTGTGGAGGTAGTGTTGGTGACCCACAGTTGAATAACTTCTTTTTTGATAAGAAGTGGCTTTCTAAAATGGGGTGTAAAACATACAATTAATGATTTGACAATTGCTCAACAAATCAGATGGCCAAACCCTGAAGAGAGCAACACTTCCCATTAGTGTCAAAACCGATGTTTAGTCATGTGCAACCAGGATGAAATTGGAAGTTGAAAGGAACCAGGGAAAGAAAAAAGGAGAAGGGAAAATCAGTCTCTCTGTGTCTGTCTCTCTTCTCTCTCTCTCTTAACAAATGTTGCTCTCTCTCCCTAGGGATGATAAAAAGGCTCATTTCCACATTCATCTCCTGTACAGATTCTAGTGTCATACATGTAGCTTGGAAACATAATCCTCATCTCTTTAGCTGTTTGATGGCTGCCGATGCAATCTGTAATGATAATAACAGAAATACTCTGGAACGTCTTCTCTATAACTTACATGCTTTAACATGTTGGTGGAATAAAAGCTGCTTATTACTCTCATACTGCAGCCTTCGTGATGCAAGTCCCAAGTGATCTAGATTGTAGTGGGCATCACATTTGTGTGGCATCAAGTAAGCAATCAGAAGGGGCTGTGAGCCAGACTGCACATTATGACAATGTGACCGGTTGACTGTATTGCTTCAAAATGACATATTATACAATCCAGGCCATCTAGAAAACTTTCTGTGCAATTAACCTGATCTACTAGATTAGTTGTATCTTAAAGGTGTATTCACAGAACTGTGTGGCAGGGTGTTGGACTGGATGGCCCTCGTGGTCTCTTCCAACTCTACAATTCTATGGTTCTATGTGGAAAGAATTTTATTACATTTACAAGTGCTCCTCCATTGCTCTCTAACAGTCATCTGGTGAAACCTGGGTTCAGCCTGTGCTTTGCTGCCTCAGTCAATGCAAGCCCTTCTGGCTTATGACTCTGGGCCAACAGGTGCCAAAGGGAGACCTAGTTAATTGTTCTCTTCAGAAGGTAATGACTGTGACATCGGACCTTAAAGGTATAGGACAAGCCAGTGATTAAAGCACAGAAGCTGTGAGAGCCAAGGATGGGCAGCTGTATCAGGATCACGCAGCATCTCTTGGGGTGGAGTGGGGAAGAAAAATGAAAGAGAACCTCCCCTTATAAACACTCAGCCTCAGATGTCTCTGCATTGCGAGCTTAGAAATCCACAGGAATTGATTTGTGTGTCCTGGTTTTCCTCTCCAGTGTTTAATGTATCTCCAGTCGATTAATAATTATGAAACAATGAGATAAGAGCTAGGGTCTCTGAAAACTTTTTTTTCTTTTAGTTTCTGGAAAATGAATTCATGTAAGAGAAGGCAGGGGAAGGGGGTGTTCAAGTAAAGGCTTGAGGAAGTAAATTGAGACTGTGGTCTCCTGCATTCCTCTTTTCCCTCCAAGCCCAGCTTGGATATTGCTTTATCAATATCATTCTGTCAATAAGCAGTGAACAAACACAGGTCTTTCCAGATTTACTAACTAATTACAGAAAAGTGTTGACAGGGCTTAAAGGATTGAGTAGCCAGCTCCTAGTAACTCATTTTAAGCATCTTTACTTGGAGGATTGGATTTTCTTTGCTAAAACCAAGTTACATTCTCTCTTTCCTCCAGCCTTCAAACTTCCTGTAGATTTGTGGCAACCCTATGAATTTCATAGGGTTTTCTTAGGCAAGAAATAGTCAGAGGTTGTTTTGCCAGTTCCTATATATAGGTAGGCAATGGGAAATCCCATCCTCTGAGTAAGCCATTCAGTTCTCTTCAGGCACAGAAGGAAATGGCAATGTGTAATACTATATTCCACAGTTGACAGGTAGACCCAACCTTTGGATGGGTCAAGCAACCATGTTTTCATAGCTAATGGATTCCTTCTGTACTTCAAATTGACCTTGAACTGTAGTGTTGCAGCTAAAAAAAAAAACAACCTCTGTGACATGGATTATATGGGTAGCCAAATTTCTCCACTTATTACCTAGCAGTGTACCACCTTTCATTTCCCCCTATAAACTGATGTCATCAGTGCTAGCAAATAGGTACCCACAATAACCAGCATTTCCTCATTGTATTGGCAACTTGGAAGTTCTAGGACCCTTTCACACTATGTGTTATCCTATGGACTCCTGGAGTTTGTAGTTTGGTGAGGTACTACAGCTCACTGGCTGTGAATGCTAAACATTCTTCCATAAGCTGGAAATCCCAGGATTTCATAGTCTGTCGCCCTGGCAGCTAAAGTGGAATCACAGCACTACAATTGTGTAATGTGAAAGGGCCATTAAACAAACCTGTCACTCCAGATGTTCTATCACAATAAATATCTGTATGCGTTAATTTTCCAAATGCACCTCCTTTCACCCAGGAATGAAGGAAAGAAGAATGAAAGTGTGCTAGAAGTAAAAGAAATGTTTGCTGCCTTGAAAAATGCATATACAGTACAATTTAATGTCTTAGAGGAAGGCCTAAAGAAAAAAGATTTTGCACATTTTCAGTATATAACTATGATCCATCTCCTAATCTGATCCCCCAGAACTCACCAATCCGGCTGCTTGGCTTTTAAGGTGCGTGTTAGGGGGCATGGCAATGGTGCCACAACTATAAATATGAATAGCAAAATTTACAAGGGCATGTCATAAGTCTAGCCTAGAGAGCCAGTGTGGTGTAGTGGTTTGAGCAATGGACTATGACTCTGGAAATCAGGCTTTTAATCCCCACTTGAACATGGAAATTCAGTGGGTGACCTTGGGCAAGTCACACACTCTCAGCCTCAGAGGAAAGCTCTGAATAAATCTTGCCAAGAAAACCCCATGATAGGGTTTTGTTTTGTTTTTTTCTTTATTGAAATGACTTGAAGGCATACAACAACAACAAAGTCTAGGGGAAGATTTAAAGCAGATTAGTGTGCATTATCGTAAATTTGCAGCAGCACTCATTTGTCTCCACAGTCTTTTGGAAAAATCTATTGTATGTGAAAGTATCAGCGTTTGAAGTGCGCGTGCAGCCATGCCTGTGAATCAAGGTGGTGGCCAAAAGTACAGCACATTATTCTCCACATGTGTTGTCACTTCTGCACAGTATTATTCTTTTACTTGTAAATCAAAGTTGCACAATTGCACCCTTCCGCTTATAAAAAGCTCTTTGGTTGCCTCAGCGTAGCAAAAAAGCTCACACTCAATAACACGAAAATCCAAAATGGAGCTTCCGGCCACTTCCTTGCTGGCAAGCCCACCCACCGCCTGCACTCCTGACTAATCCGCTCTTTACTTCTGCCCTCGCCAAGAATGTGCAGCATCCTGAATTGGATGTCCAGACATGAGATAATGTGCAAGCCCGCACATTATTCAGAAAACCTTGGGGAAATCTGCAAAAGCTTTCCTCTCGTGGTAGATGGAGTTTTTGGCCCTCCTCCTTCCAAAAACCAGAAATCTCATTCACAGAGTTTTGGGACAAACAGTGTTCTAGTTGAATTCTATGAAGAATATTTTCATCATCTAGAAAACCCCTAGCTTACAACATCATAAATACAAAACAGATGCCTGCAAACATTGTGGGGCTGTCTATACAGTGAAAATATATCTTTTTTTATTTTATCCTCATAGAATTCAAGGAGAATATGCTTTGTTTTAATGAGATCCTGCATCAATCTGCTGTATTTGGAGGGGGGGGGGCAAAAATGCCAAACGTTTCACAGGAAAAGCCTTCACAGCTTTCCCCGTATTTTTAAAAAAGCTCTGTGAGGAATGCATGTTTCTGTTCGTTGGGACAACTGATTCCCTTTGGTGCAAATTCCTGATAAGAGCAGAAGTGGAAAGCTGATTGGTTGGATGTGCACAGGGGGTGGAGCTTGCTAACAAGTCAAGGGCCCTACACCACCATGTTGGATTTTCACTGTAGTGATCATGCTCTCAGGCGATGAAACAGCCTTTTATTTTTCTATTTATTTAAGTAGAATATCACACTTCCACACTTTGGATATGCTTTAAAAAAATACTGTTCAGTGGCGGCCACTGCTGACAATAAAAACATGAGTAATTCACTTGCACCTGCCATCTTGATTTGCAGGCATGCCCATTTAAACAATGACACAGATAGCTTCAAATGCCTGCAGTCTTGCCAAAAACATGTTAAGACAAATGAAAGCTGGTGCGGATTGGCCTTAGTGTGCATCAATCCACATTTTATTGCCTCATATAGACAAGCGCATAAAGAACAGATGCCTGCAATCATTGTGTGTTAGACAAACTATGGTACAAATCCAGATTATCACAACAGGTAAAGGGACCAAGTGTGACAGCTTTTAAGAAAGTTATCTCTATCGTCACCCTAATATAAAGTTTCATTTGAAACTGAATGGTAATAATAGAACTGGTTTAGTTTGCATTTTATTTCTTAGGCTAAATAATATACTAATATACTTAGACTAAATAATATACTAATATCCTTCCATAGATATCTATTTCTTTCAACAAATGCCTTCAAGCTTCACCAAAACATTATGTGTCTCTTCTTGACTATCCTCTTGCAAAAGATGTTTTCATATTGTTGTTCAGAGATATACCAGTAATGCTGCAAATAGGAGCTCCTATCTCATACTCCTTGAGTGAAAACTTATGAAGGCTGTAATCCTGTGTTCTTTTATCTGGGAGTAAGCCCCATGAAGTATAGTGGGTTTATTTTATTTATTTATGAACATTTATAAGCTGTCTAGATATTTAGATTTCAAAGGGGAATACTGTACAACAATAATAAAACATACAATATAATAATACACAACATTAAAATTTGTGGTCTATTACATATATAGTAGATTGGACTAAACAATAAAGACTGGCAAAAATAGATAAATTTTCAATATGTTACTAAAAATAATTAATTGCTGGAACATGTTGGTCCTCAGAGGAAATCAAACTAAACAGAGAATCTAGTTCAGCCGTAGACTCTGGTTTTGCAATAAGGCCTCAGGTTGAGTCCTTGCTATCTACTTTATCAATTGAACAGATAATGAGAAAAACTCTGCTGATGATCCTTGAGAGGTGCTGCCAGTCTGAATAGACAATATTGGGCTAAATGGACAAACATGTCATTTCAGTCTAAAGCATCTTCCTGTGATTGTGTTGGAAATAATATTTCACTCATGCTAACACTTTCAAAAAGCATAACATCACAAAGGGCCCATCTACACAAGGTGAAAAAATCCCAAATACATCGTACTATTACTATTGGCATCTCGCAGCAGCAGCAGCGACCAGACCAAATGTTTTTTGTAGCCTTGGAAGCCCCCCGTAAGCCTCACATTCCTGATGGTGGCCAAAAGTGATTTACTTGCGTTAGTTCTTCACTGCCGCCAGGTGTTATTTTTTTTAATCATTCCAAGGTGCGCTGGTGCAATAGAGCAATTCTCCAAAGCAAAACAGAATATATTCATCCTTTTTTTAAATTGCCTTAGCGCGTTATCACTAAGATGAAAATCTAACATGGCGGCAGCAGGCGCTTGCCCTCCTAGCAAGCCCCACTCCCGCTCTCACCTAGCGAATCAGCTTTGTGCTTTCCTTAGCATTTTTTATTGTTCAATAGTCCAAAAGAGCAAAAATGCACAACAGCCTCACAGTTTGTGAAAAAGTATGGAGAAATCTACAAAGGCTTTTAGCCCGTTGTTTTTGCCGTTTTGGGCCCCCTCCTTCCGAATAGTGTGGATTGGCGCTGGATCCTGTTTAGACTGGTGGGATTCCCAACGAACTCCATGAGAGGTATTTTCACCGTTTAGAAGGGCCCAAAGACTCTTTTCAAACCTGGCTTGCACTTGGGATTCAGAATAGGGAAGGATCTGGGGGAACCTCAGATAGATCTCCTTTTTACATACATTGGGAGCCCTTGTTGGCTGGGAGGTGACACAGAAATATCTTTTTAAAAAGAAAAGAAATACGTTATTGTCTCTTTATTTAAGTTGATACCAGTTTGCACCATCTGGCCCTGTTCAGTTTGTTTGACTGTGTGATGTCTGGTTTTGCTTTAGTACTTAAGATAAAAAGACTAAATTTGAAATCCTTCTCTCCCTGGTAATTTCTGTCATAAATTCTTCTATTTTCACTCACTGCTCCCCTGCTGGCAGCTGCCATCTGTAGCAATATTTCTCCTGCCAGAAAGATTGGCAAGCAAGTCCCTCTTGTGCCCACATCAGCTCTCCCTTACTGACAGGTTGGGTGCCTGAAGAATGGAGCTTTTGGCGCCGCTCTCCCACATGTTCACACTCTTGTGGACAATATGTTATCTTGGGGAAGGCAACTGGCAGTTACTTGGAAGACATTGAGAGAACCCCCACACACCTGCACAACCACCCCAAGGCTAAGTTCATTATAACCAGAAAGATCATAGGAGACTTGAAACCCGCAAGTAGTCAAAAGATGAGAAAATGACACCTGTAGTATCTTTTGCTTACCAAGACCACACACCTTAGGAATCCAAAGTTCATATTCAAGACCGAAAGTCTTCACGAGGCACAATATCCATAGCCACCAATCCTTTATTCCCTTCTCCAACAATCTACCTTAGCCCTTTCCCTCTTCTTTGCTTCTCCCATGCAGATGGCAATCTTATAAAACCCTAGACTCTGCACCACTACCACCATTGCCACTACTATGTCAGGGTTTGTCCTCTGCTGTTATTTTTCCCAATCTTGGTCCACAGTTCTGTATGTGATATATTTACTGTATTTCTGAGATCAGTACAGTTGTCCCTCCATATCCACAGATTTGGTATCCATGGATTTAAGTATTTGCGGCTTTAAAATATTCTTTAAAAAATTATAATCCAAAAAGCAAACCTTGATTTTACCATTTTATATAAGGGACACCATTTTGCTATGCCATTGCATATAATGGGACTTGAGTATTCATGGATGTTGGTATCCACAGGGGTCCTGGAACCAAACCCCAGCGGATACCAAGGGCCCACTGTATATTCTCTGCTGTCATAAAAATGGAAGCCTAGCATCATTTCTCCATTCCAGTGGGCAACTAATGTTTCAACAGAAGCCCCAACCATACTAATCAAAAACATTCCACAAACTGCCTCCAGGGCAGACCATTTCTGGAGATTCCTCAAACCTTCTGCTTAGTTTTCATGATTAGTCCCTAAATTCTTTGGCTTTTTCTAGTTTGACAATTGTATTCTTTTCACTGTTTTTATTTGTACATTGCCTTTTATTTGTATACATAGGGGAAAGGCAATATGAAACTATTCTAAATGTAAAAACAAAAATGAAGCCACTGATAGCCTTGAGAAAAGGTTCAAATCCTTGCAGATGAGAAAACCAAATGCAGAGCATGCCCTGGTTTATATGTTAGGCCAGTGGACATGCTAGGACAGCTGAAAGGTCATTTTGACAACAACAAAGTCCTGAGCTACCCTAGACAAGATAGTCATGGAAATGGCATAGGAAGCTGAAGACCCCCCGGGACAGACACTAAATTTGTACTTACCCAGACCAGGGGGCTCTACAAGGGAAGATGGATGGAACTACTGTAGACCACAGTGACTTCCCCTCCACAACCCTTCAGCATATGTTGATGCTAGATACTAAGGAGGGCACAGCTGGGGGGGAAAAACCTAACTTTCCCAAGTTCTCCCATACAGGTCTCATTGATACAAATCAGGCCCCTCATCCCAGATTTAAACATTGATTTTGGACCAGCCTTCGATTCAGCAGCAAAACCAGCAGGCCAGAAGACACTCTGTTAAGATAATCAGGAAACATATTGTTAGGAATACACCCAGAAGAGGGAATAACCATAAGATATAGAATCACTCTTCCCTTCTCCCAGCATACCTGAACCTTGCCATCCTATCTCTCCCTTCATCACCAGCAACTATTCTTATCTCCCCCAGCTTATCTGAACCACACCATCTTATCTCCTCACTACATGCAATTATTCTTATAGGGTCATTTTCCATTCCCAAAACTAAATCACCCAGGCACATAACTAAAACAGCATTTGGGGGGGGGGTTCCCTTGCAGACGTAATTAGTAAAATAACTAGTTACTTATAATCAATTCCTTTCTACCATAGCTAAGCGACATTAGGATTGTAATTTAACAAGAGATTTATTCACTCCTTTTGATATTTTACTGTAATACAGAATTATCTGTGTATAGAGTGGAAGATAGGGAATTCTAATTACAGGTTTGCTCAGTAAAGGGATTACTACAGGACAGATTTTGGATCTTGTTATTGTTTTTTTTTTGTATTCTGGCCAACCCGGCTGCCCCTACAGTGTTTCCTTATTACCTGTTTTGCCTTCTTGGTGCCAATGCTTACGTACTTCTTTTTTGAAATAATTACCTACCACAGTAGCGCTTAACTTTCTCTTTACCGGGGACCCCCTTTAAATACCTCTTGTTCCAGCGGAACCCCAAGGCTTAACTCAAGATTTCTCTCTCTGGCTTTTATCTGCAAACAAAGATTCAGGAAAGACTCATCCTGCGCTTTCTACAAATGTGCTGATGACTAAAAAGGCCAATCTGAGATAAACAAGTCTGGTTGCAGAAAGTACAGCACAAGGTCTCCTTGGGTGATGTTTCCAGATTGTGATTCTTTCTGCGTTGTCGTTTCTCTTCAAGACTTGTTCGGCGTGAGTTCTGCAGCATTGTGGCTGCATCATTGTGGATAGTGCATCTCCATGCCTCCCGATGTGAGGCCAGGGCAGACCATTGTTGGTGATCAATTTGGCCGAGCCTGAAATGTTGTTTCAGGGAGTCCTTGTATCGCTTTTTTGGAGCGCCCCTCTTATGCTGACCCATGGTGAGTTCACCGTAGAGTACTATTTTGGGGAGGCGATGGTCCTCCATCCTAGAAACGTGCCCTGCCCAGCACAGCTGTGTTCTCAGTATCATGGCCTCAATGCTGGTGATCCCTGCTTGCTCAAGGACAGCAACATTCGTCACATAGTCAGTCCAGTGTATATTTAGGATTGTGCGTAGACAGCGCTGATGAAAGTGTTCGAGGAGTCGTAAGTGGTGGCGATAGGTGACCCATGTTTCAGACCCATAAAGGAGAATAGACAGTACAATGGTACACATTGTACACATTTGAAAAATACACATTGATTTTTGTGCTTCGCCTCAGGTGTTTATTACTCCAGACTCTTTTGTAAAGTCTTCCAAATGCACTACAGTTGCCCCTCCACATTTGTGACTTCCACATTTGCGGTTTTCATTATTTGCGGAAAGCCCTGCCCCCCCGCTCTCCCCCCCACTCCCTTCTCAAGGCAATGAGGGGCTTCTCATGAAGCCTGTCACTGCCTTGGGAAGGGGGGGAATCCCCTGGCACGCTGGCTCTACAGCCCAGTCCCTTCCCAAGGCAGGAGGCGCTTCTCAAGAAGCTCATCGCTGCCTTGGGAAGCCGGGGGGGGGGGAATCCCCGGCGCGCCACTCTGCAGCCCAATCCCTTCCCAAGGCAGCGAGGGGTTCTCAAGAAGCCTGTCGTTGTCTTGGGAAGGGACTGGGGTGGAAAGCCGCTTGCCCACAGGCTCATTTCTTATTCACATTTTTTTCACATTCGCAGGGGTTGTCTGCCCCTAACCCCCGCGAATGTGGAGGGGCAACTGTATATGCCTTTGCTAATCTGTGATCGATCTCTTTGTCAATCTTGGCATCTGAGGAGATGATGCTTCCCAGGTAGGTGAACTGCTGAACGGACTTGAGCACAGATTTGCCGACGGCAATGTGGGGATGATGGTGTTTGTCCTGTGGTGCAGGCTGGTAAAGAACTTCCGTTTTCTTCAGGTTGACTTCCAGCCCAAACAGCTCTGCAGCGCCTAACAACACTCAAGATTTAAAACAACAATAACAGTTATACAATTACACCATCCATTAAACCTTCCCTCAGCGGCCACTGGAGGGGGAGGGAAGACTTTTATCCTGCTTCTTTTGCAAGAATAAGGCTGGAGTGGATTGAATGGCAATGTGCAGGCCAAGCCAGCCTGCCTGCCTGCCTTTGCTTTGGCTCCTGTCATGTGGCCACTTAGAGAGGAGGTGGACTGAGCAGCCTTCAAGCTTTTGCGGACCCCCTATGAGGACATTGAGGACCCTTGGGGGTCTGCGGACCACAGGTTAAGAACCACTGATCTACCACATTCCATTTAAAACCTTTTAAAACTCTTTATAATAAATTTAAAACAATAAAATACTATATCTTAAATTAAAAACAATAAATACGATAAAAATGCAACATTGTAATTACAAAGCTTAAGGCAATGTTTGAACAACCAAAACCAGGGTCAGCCAGCAACTCTTCCATCAATACCAGAAGCTCCTGATTGTCAATACCTAACATATCACAGAGCATGATAGATCATTCCAGAACATGGGTGTTAATATAGAGAAAGCCTATGAGCATGTTGCTGCAAGAGCTCTGTAGGATTTGATAGCAGTCACCCCTTGAAGAGTGTAGAGTTGTTTGTATTATTCTGCTGAAAGTAGACTCCTGTTGCCCACCTAATTTGCTGGAATGCTTTGTAACAGGACTGAAGAACATGTGGTCTGCTAGATGATGATGGACTGCATATCCCATCATTCCTAGCCAAGATAAGCCAAGACTTCATGCAGGTTGAAGTCCAAAAGTTGCATGGCTTCCCTAACATACAGCATCACAGCACTAACATTCAGCTAGGGATGTGGTGGTACTGGCATGGATTCCTCCCCTCCTCCCCCCTATTCTGTGGCTTTTAATTACAAATAAAAAATCAGATGATCGAGTTCCAGATCTCCTGTATCACATTCATTTTGCCTGTTAAATACCATTAGAATTAATCTTCCTTTTTCTTACTGGCTTTTGAAGCAAGATCTGTGAATATTAACACATGTTTTTAATCTGAAAAGAAGTGTTTTATGCATATGCACATATGAGTGTATGATTGATATGTTTATGCCTAACGTAAAGCAGTCATCTGCTCTTTCTTTTCAACTTGAAAGAATCACAGATGGCAAGCAAGCCATTTTAGGGTCTTCAGAAGGACAGCACAGCTTTGGCATAAGAAGTTGCCAGTACCTTTAGATTTGACGGTGATTTACTTAACATGATCAAATATAGTCCTGCATTTGCTATAGTTCGCAGTCCCTCTGCCCAGGCCATTTTCCCCTAGCCTTTCTTTCCTTTTTTTGCATTTAGGGCTAGCTTTGTTCTGTGGTCAATCTCTTCTATGCTTACCCTCCTCTCCTGCTTTCTTGTCGACCATTATGGTTTATTTAGGGCAGGGATGAATAAATCAAACTGTGACTTGCACCATGTTGTGGCTCTCATTATTTTGCCCTGCTGTCATCCCTGAAATTGCACTTCCGAATCCTCCCATACTTCCAAAATCTACTGATCCCTTTTTGGTTCCCCCATCCTCTGAGCATAAGCACATGTGCTTTCTCTGCTGATCCCCTCCACTACTGTGCCTTTAATCTCCTTTCCATCCCATGAATAACCATAGCAGTTTTCGGGTCTCCACGCTTGCTTCCTTTGCTCATTCCCCTACTCTTACGCATCTGCCCAATTACCCTCTGCCATTCTCCTGCACCACAGAGCCACTGCCACAGCATTTCACCCATACTCATTTGCAGATGCTGCTGACTATGGTCATATCTACACTAGCCAGGATACGCCGGTTCCCTGCTGGTGTATCCTGGCTGTGGGGTTGCCTGTCCCCTACCCCCGTTATCTACAGAAGATGGGCAGAAGTCCAAACAGGATGCTGGCCCGTCACTGAAGCCTCCACCACCATTTTCTCACTAACGCAGAAGCCAGGCAGGGGTCCCACAACATGTGATAGCAGGCCCCCTGCATGTGAACAGCCTTGGTCACATGTTGCAGGACCCAGCCTGGCTTCCGGGGGAGCCAGGGAGCTGGCAGCATCAGGGAGGAGTGGCGTGTCTGACGGACTCCTGCGGGCATGTGGAGCACGATCTGGCGAAAACAGAGTAAACCAGGTATTGTCTTATATCACAGTAAATTGCCCTATCCTATCTTGCCCTGCATTCCACTCTGTATCTGCCCCGGGGGCTGCAGGGCTCTGAAATTTGGACTGCAGGGCACTGAAATGGGGGCAAGCTGGGATATTTTGCCAGTGTAGACAAAGCCTTTGTGATGGCTTTGTGATGATCAAGGGTTGAGCATGCATGTAACAACTCGTATCTTAGCATGAAATCTGATCACTACAAACCCTCTGTCATTTGTACTGAGCCCATTCTGGCCCTCCACTCATTTATGCTGGAGGCAGCAATGATAATCTAACCAATGGGACTAGTACAATCTTCTGTGAGCAGCTGATGGGCCAGCTCTTTAATAATTTCTATCCTGCCTTTCTCTCTCACACACAGACACAGACACACACACACACACACACTTAAAATAATACATAGGAAATAAAAACACTGGAAGAAGTTAAAGCTTTATAAAAGAAATCACTTCATAATTCCAGATAATATAAGGTCTCTGGAAGGCCCATCTAAATGAAAAATCAGGATGTGCTGTTGGCGTTGAATCTTTCTGTGACTCAGCATCATTCTACCTTCATGGGGACCATTTTCCTGTACCCCTGATTTAACACGCTTACATCAAAAACCAAAGCACAGGAAGTTCCCTAAAAGATCCACTCTGAAAGAAGTGATCTCCTGTGAGAGCCTGACAAAAACAGTGTCTCACAAATGTCTCACATTTCTTTGTATGAAGCTGCTGAAATCAGTCACACACACTGTTATTTTGTTAGCAAGTGGCTGGAGGTGTGTTTGTGTGGAGAGAGCCTGAAGACCCACTTTTTTTTTAATTCCCAGCTGTCAAGGAAACTTGAGGAGGCATCCAAATGAGAGACACATGGATGTTTATAATTCACAGTTTTGCCATTGTTGTCACCAGAGATTTGTGCTTCCTGCTTGGTGGCGGAAAAAGGAAGGATAAAATTGGTACCATAACACAGCCAGACATAACTTGTTTGAAAGATGGGCCTCCAATTATTTACTTAAGGAAATAGTGGGAGATTTATTAATAACCTCTGGCGAGTTAACTAGCTGTAGTGATTTCCATGTGTGACCTGAGGCCTCCTTTTTCCCTGCTGATTAGACACAAACCCCCAATAAAAAAGAGCTGACCTGTTTGGTTTTCCATGGCTCTGCTAGTTAACTCCCAGATCATGAGGCCCAGGAAAAACAATGTCTGTCAGGGCTATTATGAGGTACTCAGCTACAACAGGTTTAATCTATACAGCTACAACAGGTTTAATCTTACCCCCTGATTTTAGAGGAAGTGGTTAAGTGGGAGAACTGAAATGGCAATGAAGTCAACATGGGAAACTAATAATGCTCCATGTGTTTTAAGGTGAGCCAAAAAGAGAATTATTTTTAAATCTGGCACTGCTTTGGAGATAGATTCTTTACTACTACCAGTTAGAGGGAGCTAAAACTACTATTAGAAAAGTATATAGATTTTACTATGTCTTCCAGTTTTTCCGCCAGTTTTGCACTATCACAAAGTATCTGTTTTTTCACTAAGATTTCTTAAACCATGTCATTCTGCAGATCACATCAGCAGAGGTACTTGTTAATGCAACTAAGTTTTCTTGAAATAATCATAATAAACTATCCAAACGTGACTGACCCTGTTGGTTGATTAGCTTGTCATCTAAGTAGTACAGGGAGGGTCAATTAATTAGAATTGTCTCTGAAGCCTTAAAGGAAGATCAAGTGGACAAACTGTGGAATTGTTAAGAATGTCTGAGCAGCCGTTACCATCATCTAAAATTAAACATTTCAATTTTTCAAATCTCCTTTGGAGACCTTTGAGCAAATGTGTAGAGGGAGGTTCCATGACTCAGTAGCAAAAGCATATTGTCTATATGAAATATCTCAGTTTTAGTTTTGACTCTTCCCATTAAGCCAGCAGCCTTAATGTGAGTAGATCAGGGACAGGCAACTTGGGATACTCCAGGTATTTTGGCCCACAGCACCCACGAGCCTCAGCACACATGCCTGATGGTCAGGTACTATGGGGATAGTAGTCCAAAACATTTGGAGGGAACTAGGGCTGCTGCCACACTGCAGAAATAATGCAGTTTGACACTGCTCTAACTGCCATGGCTCAATGCTATGGAATTCAGGGATTTGTAGTTTTGTGAGCTATTTAGCCTTCTCTGTCAGAGAGCTGTGGTGCCACAACAAACTAACAAACTACAGCATGTCAAACTGCATTATTTCTGCAGTGTGGCAGCAGGAGGTTGCTTGTCTCTGAAATGAAGAATACCATTGTGCTCCCAAATCATTTAATAGAAGACAATGTCATATGTTTATTAGAATTTAAAGAGTGACAAGGTGGGGAGGAATCACACTCTTGCGGTTTTTACCGTACTGTAGGTTGACTACAGTATTCAAATAGTGAGTGGCAGGTTTATTTTTCTACCCTTTTCTGAATTATCCCTAACATGGAATTTTCTTTTCTAAGGCCTAAAATGTTGTTCTTTTCTGCTAACTTCATGTTAAATTCATTGGAAGTTCCTAATTTAAGAGCCAGTGGCCAAGATCCAATATCATACTTGTGAGGTGTACATCTACACTTAGGGCTCATCTACATGGGCCAGAATATGCCAGCTCCTCTCCAGCATATTCTGCCCATGGATCTGGCCTGTCGCTCCCCCTTTACCTGCACGGAACTGGATGGAGCACAGTGGCCAGTCTCTGCAGCTGGCAGTGCCGGAGTTGCATTTTCTGAAGCCAGGAAGCCGGCCTGCAGCATGTGACCATGGCACCCTGCCTGTGACCAGTCTTGGTCATATGCTGCGGAATTCCTTCCTGACTTTGGAATAGCAAGGCAGACAGCAGCTGCAGCAACAGCCCAGCATGCCAGTAAGGGCTCCTGTGATCATGTGGGGCCCGATCCATTTTTTTCTGGAAACAAGCAGGTGTCTGGGTAGATTTTTCTTTAATGGTGTAACAGGCCTTATCCTGTTCTTGCTCCCATCTTAGCCCCATCTTTGCCCTGGGCATTGTGGAGACTGCCCAGGAGCAATACAAGGCAAAAGCCCTGTGTCATCTGGACCCTAAAATGGGGGCAAGACAAGGTAAACAGCCCATCTAGACAAGCCCTCAATTACATGATAGTTGTACTACACCACAACTGACATTGTGCAACTGATTATGTACCTGCCAGTGTGCTTACTTATTACCCCATTGTACAATGGGAAATGCATTGCTGTCTCTGGAATCCCAGTGAGTAAGTGCTGCACTTGAAGGCAATGATGAATAGTACACACTGTCCAATAATGTGCAACTTAATAGTCTGGATCCTATTAGTTAAGTCCCCCTCTAAAGTAGACCCATTGAATAAACTATTGAATGGTGGATTAGCGTAGAAATAAATTCAATTGATCCTATGGCACCACTTTCGTCAGGAGTAAAATAGGAATTAAGGAGCCAGTATGGCATAGTGGTTTGAGCATTGGACTACGATTCTGGAGACCAGGGTTGGAATGATTCAGCCATGGAAACCCACTGAGTGACCTTAGGCAAGTCACACACTCTCAGCCTCAGAAAGTTGGAAACATCTTGAAGGTACACAACAACAACAGGATTTAGACACACATGAAATGGTTATTTATTTGTTTGTTTTTTAACTTGTGGTCCATCTTTCTCCCAACAAGGAATTCAAGGTGGCTTACAACAAGATGCAACTAAAAACCTGATGATACAAAAGCTACACTTGTGGAACTGTGCTTATTCAACCATGAATTGAATACACCCTTTGCACAACGGCAATAAAGGTAAAGCCACATGTGCAAGGGAAGTTACACAGGTGTTACAATACCAACAGGATTCAGGCTAATATAGTGGTTGATATGTCAGTCTGCAGAAACCACATTTAACCACAATTAAATCCCCACATAATTATGAAGCTCTCAAGGATGGCTCCAGATGAAGGGCTTGTCTAGACGGGCCAAATTAAATGGCCTCCCCCTGCTTCTGTGCCCAGCAGTCTGGATGCCACCTGGTTTTTCCCCCAATCCTAGTCTGAACTTTCCAGATGATGTCTGGGCAGTTCCAACAAGAATCAAGGGCAAATACCCCTTAAACTGGAACAGACATAGGGTAAAAAATCTCACCATTTTCTACAGCTTTGCCAGAGAAAACAGCGAGTTCTGTTACTGCAACGGGGGGGGGGTGTCCACACACACGGCCTGTATGGTGCCTGGCGCAGCCATTTCCTGGATGAGTTGCACACATCACATCTGTTGAGGTCACCATGAGGCACTCAGCCATATGACCATGGCCAGGCACCTTGTTCTTGGCCTTGGAAGACGCACCTGGCACAGGAAAGGGAAGCACCAGTTTGCATGTGGGCCACAAGTGTGTGGAACTTCCCCCCCCCCCCGCATTTGGTGCAATGGAAAGGCAGGGAATGGCGGCAGGGAATATCATGGGCCCAGGGCTTTAATACTCCTACCAGAACGTGGAGTATTCTGGCCAGTGTAGACAAGACCATAATTTGTTGTGCTTTGTTCCCAGTGAAATAAATCAGCTTAATTTCATAGTTATTTCAATGGGAACTATATACAAAATAGCTTACCCTTGGTCCACCCCACTGGATAATTTTGAAGCAGTCACCATCTCTTTCTCTGTATCACAGAAATGTTGTAAGAAAAGAAAGGAGATAGGGTGAGAACAGAATCTGGCACACTACGTTGTGGCCCTTCGATGAAGAGTGGGATGAAAATGCAACAAACAAACCTCACTGACACACATAAAGTCCTTACTTCCATTCAAATGAGTCAAGCAGTGACAAAAGAGCCATGTGAGCGCAACCCTTAGACTTCTTTTACCTCCAGTATTTTCTACTGTTTCATTTTCAACATATCTACAGAATAGCATTCAGTATATACTTGGGTTTGTTCAGAAATACCTGCCTTTGTTCTACTAGCTTTTCTTTTGAGAAAAGCTTAAAGGTCAGGGCATTGTTGTTTCCTTTCCCTACTTCTACCACCATCATCATATTTGGGCATATTGTAAGAGTAGACAACCTGGCTCTTTGACCTGTTCTTTCCCTTTCCCCACCCCCACCTTTGCAAAAAGGCTGTTTTCTGGAAGGCATCTGGATAATGGCCATCTTTTCCTGCTCTTGGCAGTGTGGATCCTGCTTCTGCCAGCAGTCCCCTATCTGATACAGAATGGCTTTGCCAGATGCAAGATAAATGAAGACATTTCATGACCCTAGTTTCTTTGGGTGCCTCCAAAATCTCTGCATCTTTACTTGTTTAATGCCCCAATTGTTCCTTGCTTTTTAAAATACTCTCTGTTTTGGGAAATGCGTTCACATCTTTCTCAAAGAAAATGTGTTGTATGTGTTGTCATAACAATGACTGCTTGATTGGCCCCAGAGCCTGTTTGGAAGGCATATGATTCACAGGGCCTTGTTGAAATGTCTGGGATACTGGCACCTTGCTGAAAACTATAAAAGCTTGGGTATGGTCAATGTCTGGATCAGAGACTACCCATGATCACTAGGTAGCTGTACTGTATTAAGGGCTCCTCTAGACAGGGCAAATGTGTCAGGAAATTTGGTATTTGTTGCTGTAGTTCATGGGGTGGGTGTTAAATATTCAAATAACATTTCTGCTATCCTGGATTATTTTCTGACAATTCCTATCCCAGCTGCAACATTTTATTCCCACTCTCAAAGGGGTAAGAACAAAAAAGTATTCTCTTTTCTCCCTTTCTCTCTTTTTATTTTATTTATTTATTTTTGGAAGAGTTATAGTGCTATATAGAGCATCAGTGGAATGGCACTTTCCCACTACAGCACCACAAGTTTAAAAAAAAAAAATCAGAGGGGAGATAATGTTCTCTTCACACTACAGGACCACCTCAGCAAACCATGTTCCAGTTTAAAAAAAAAATTGGAAGAGCTTTTGTACAGAGGCGACAACAATCAGGAAAACCTGAGGAGCTGTACGACAAGAACTCATGTTTCTTTAGACCAATCTGGAAGAGCTGTATTGTATTGAAAGAAGTGATCAAACACATCTCACAAGAATGCAGCTCTTGCTATTATGTTTTCCCCATTCCCCTACCACTAATCCTATCCTAAAGTTTGAGGGTGTCAGGGCACAGAAAGATGGGTTTCTGGGTATTCTGCCCCCAGTAATCAAAAGTGAAGCAGCATTACTTGACCTGGCACCAATACCATCTGTGCAGGAAAATGCAATTTCAACAAAAAAAAAGGTGTCTGGCTACTGTTTTACGTCCTCCAGCAGAGAACCATGGGAGTACTGCTGATCCTACAGAGTAGAATGTATGTACTCCTCTCCTGAGTCGGGGGGGGGGTTGTGCCTTATGTTATGTCCAGCTGTTTGCTTGTTTATGATACTTAACAATATTCTTTATAATCACCTTTCATTTGAGAAATCATGGTTCACAATAAGTTTAAACCCATAATAAAACACAGTACAGTACAGCAAGTGAAAAGAACAAGTAGATAAAACAGCAAAGAACTGGTGATAAATATCACAAATTTTAAAAGCATGAACAACATTTTGGGGTTGTTTTTTTTGGTGTGGGTCCCAAAAGTTAATGATGCTGGCACTAGATGAGTCTCCTTGGGGAGGGCAGTCCATAGCTATGGCCACACAGTCACAAAGACATTCTCTATCTACACCCATCTAGGCTGGTCTTGTCTACTGTTACATGTTTCGGGAAGTGGTCTTTCCTGTCACCTGCTACCTCACCCTTTTTAACTGTACCTGTACTGTAAATGCCAGGGACTGGTTTAGGGATCTTTTGCAGGTAAACTTGTGTGCACTATCACTGAGCTACAGTTCTTTTGTAACATTAATACATCAGCTCATCTGAACTGAAAAGTGAATATGACACCAAAGAACAGGAGACATGCAAATTTACTTTCTCTCTCCTCTCTTCACCCTCCAAGTTTCCCAGAAAACAATCAGATTTCTCCACTATCAATTGTTTGTACTTCGATAGGATCCAAATATCATCTATAGCCTCCTTTCAAGTTGTTAACTGAAATCTGTGCTTGAGTCCTTCCACTTAATGTGAGCAGCTCCTTTCCCTGACTTTTTACAGCAGGGAGGAAACAAGGGGGGGCTGTAATTAATGGCAAAGGGAGTAGATAAGGTTTACACTGTTGTCCTTGTCATCTCTGCTCTTTTAAGACAACACAACCATGAGATTTGTATGTTTATAGACTACATTAGAGTTAATTGTTGGCTGAGGGAGCCATTCAAGAACTATGTTGAAGAAACAATAAGCCGCCTTGAGTCCCTATATTGGGATAAAGGTGGGATATAAATAAATATAATAAATAAATAGAAACAACAACAGTGTGTTCCTTGGAATGCTTTGCAAATGGATAACTACTCCTTGGAATAATTTATGACTGGTTAGCTTGTTATCTCTGCACTACAAACAGGTTTTTTAGGTTTGTCTCTGATAACTTTCTCCACACAACCATATCTATGGGAAGGGCTCTCTGTGGAGAATTTGTACTGCATCTAAACTGGGCCTCTGTGAGTTGCAAGAACCCCACATTGCCATAGTTGGCTATGACTAGCTTAGTGCTTAGATTTTATTTAGCTCTATGAAGGAGTCTGGTGCTATACTCCTTGTCTAGAGGTCTTCTGGGATGAAGTGAAATTAATGTTTTGTGCTGAATTGTGGCAGCACTCATGTGAATATTGTATGCTTGAGCATGGGCAAGGTGATGCTTCTGGGGGAATTTATTCTGGATATTGTAGATCCAGCTTCCTTTAGCTTCCCCTGCATTTCATCAAAATATTTTTCGGATCTGTATTGATCAATTTTCTGCTTTTTTTGTGTATTTAGTCAAACTTGACAGAAGTGGTTGCATTGTTTTTTGCAGGATTCTGTAAAAAGAATTAAGAAAGACATAGGTAATAGTACTGAATAGTAATAATAATAGTAATACAGTTGTCCCGCCATATCCATGGATTTGGTATCCACGGATGTAAGTATTCACGGCTTGAAAATATTCTTTAAAAAATAATAATCCAAAAAGCAAGCCTTGATTTTGCCATCTTATATAAGGGACAAACAACAATGCAGAAAGAATAACAATCCGGAAACATCACCCAAGGAGACCTTCTGCTGTGCTTTCTGCAACCGGACTTGTTTATCTCGGATTGACCTTTTTAGTCATCAGCGCACTTGCAGAAAGCGCGGGATGAGTCCTTCCTGAATCTTCGTTTGCGAAGAAAAGCCAGAGAGAGATATAAGGGACACCATTTTGCTATGCCATTGCATATAATAGGACTTGAGTATTCACGGATTTTGGTATCCACAGGCGGTCCTGGAACCAAACCCCAGCAAATATGAAGGGACAACTATAGTAACAACTCTCTAAAACAGAAAGCGAAAGGATCTAATTATAAATGGTTTTAAAAGTCTAACTGTGTTCCTCTTCTGCCTCATTAATATGGCAGCACTGGCTTTATAAATTTGTTGCTTTTTAATGAACATATAGTTCTCCCATGGTGTTCCAATTAGCAGATTCCTTTACATTAGATTTTCTTTTCCCTTGCTTTTTAAGTGAGAAGGCGGGGTGGCCTTTCTTATTTATGTGTGTAGTTTCTGGCTTTTCCTAAGCATCAAAGAGATTTCCCCCCAGCTTCAGAGGCAATTTCAAGGTAAGGGAATCTTTCCTGTATTGATCATATATAAACTTCTAACTGAGATAAATCAAGGAGAATGTTACAACTCCACTTGGCACATATGTAAGATTGGTAGGAATGGTGTTGGTAGGAATTATTATAAGAGGCCCTGGTTGGATGCGTTGTGTGTGACTCAACAGAGGCTGTGTAGCATTACTGATGCTAATTTATGTATATGGTGACCAAAATGGTTGACAGGTCTAGAAGCCATGCCCTATGAGGGGCGGCTTAGGGAGCTGGGCATGTTTAGCCTGGAGAAGAGAAGGTTGAGAGGTGACATGATAGCCATGTTTCAATATTTGAAGGGATGTCATATTGAGGATGGAACAAGCTTGTTTTCTGCTGCTCCAGAGACTAGGACATGGAGCAATGGACTCAAGTTACAGGAAAAGAGATTTCACCTAAACATTAGGAAGAACTTTCTGACAGTAAGTTGTTCAGAAGTGGAATACACAGCCTCGGAGTGTGGTGGAGTCTCCTTCCTTGGAGGTTTTAAACAGAGGCTGGATGGCCATCTGTCATGAATGCTTTGATTGTGCATTCCTGCATGGCAGGGGGTTGGACTGATGGCCCTTGAGGTCTCTTCCAACTCCATGATTCTATGATTCGACTCTCAATGAGAGTATTGTTCTAGCATGTGAGTACTATTGCTGCTCCTAGCTCATATTGTGTTTCATCAAATATGTGTTTACAGACTTGATCTAACCACTCTGGTTTTATACAGGTTTTAGCACATGGGTCTGTATATGAGTTGTGATCTGTTCTGTAACCTTTGCAGAACAGTGCAATCCTACACTTGTTTAGAAGTAAGTTCCAGTGTGTTTAGAGTCCCTAAATATTGGGGGAAGGGTGCTCATCACTGGGGCCCACAAGTTCAGAGGGGCCAGCCTAGGCTGCAATCCTCATTACTATGAGGAAAAAATGGAGGATAAACTATAGGGTATAGCTGCATTTATTGACATCTTAGATCTCAGGGTACAGTACGGATAGCATAACAGTTATTTCAAACAGTGTAAAAGTGTCTAAAGTAATTTAAACAGTGTATACAAGCCAGTGTGATGTAGTGGTTTGAATATTGGACTAGGACTCTGGGAGACCAGGGTTCAAATACCCTCTCAGCCATGGAGACCCACTGGATGACTTTGGGCAAGTCGCACTCTCTCAGCCTAAGAGGAAGGCAACAGTAAACCTGCTCTGAACAAATCTTGCTGCTTTGAGTGTTGAACTAGGGAGATTATCAGACGTGCCAATTATCCCAGGACAGGGATGACAGGAGATCGCTAAAAGGCTTTCTGTTCAGACAACATCGTTCCTGCCCTGTCATGTTCCCATTATGCTCCCGTCCCCCCCCCCTGCTCCCTCTTATTAATGATTTAAAACATTAATAGAGTACCTGTTCCATCTCTGTGACGGAATCATGGGCATCTGAAATGGAGCCCCCTTATGCTGGCGCAATGCCAATCAAGGTGGAAGGTCCCTGCCGAAGACTTCCGGGTGCGATCGGGACGAGGAGGTAAGTGACACCCTCCCCCCCCCGGGTTACTTGTAATTTTTAAAGTGTGTTTGGGGGCTTGGGGTTTTTTTTACGTTTATTTTTCATTTTATTTTTAAATTTCCTGTGCGATTGTTCTCTTGCAAGAACGGGCAGGATTTGCTTTACGGGATGTGAATGCAGCTTTGCAACAGCTGCCTTCACTTCCAGACGGCTGAGGGGATGAGGAGAAGTTTTCATGCCAGGATAAGGTAGGTGTGTGAAAATTTTTTGTTTAAACTGTTATGGGGATGGGAGTGGGGCAAGAGTGGGTTGGGTGGAGGGTAACGAGACAGGGACACTATTAAAGATCCTGTCTGGTAATCTCCTAGGACTCAAGAAGACCGTGTTCAAATCCCCACTCAGCCATGGAAACTCACTGGGTGACCTTGGACAAGTCACATTCTCTCAGTCTTCAAGGAAAGCAGTAGCAAACCTCCTCTGAATAAATCTTGCCAAGAAAACCCTCAGAAAGGCTCACTGTAAGTTGGAGTCAGCTTGAAAACACATAGTGACAACAGTACAGAGTACCTTGTATCAAAGTACTGTCACCTAGTGTAGAGGTTTGACAATGGCTTTGGGGGCCTCTGCCAAGTGCAGTGAGGTAGTTTTCAAATAAGTAACCCTACCGGTAACTATTTTTGCATGAGCTTTCATGGATGTAAACCTACTTCTTTAGATACTACTTCAGTACCACCTTCAATAGCGCTTGGTATTGCATCTGAAGAAAGCTTGTGCAAAAATAAAAACCAGTTAGCTTTAAAAGTGCTGGCACTTTTCTCTGTTTTTCTCCCTCTTCCTTCCTTCTTTTTATCCCTCCTTGAGGAAGCTCAAAGCTAGGGACAGCAGCATGTGAGGATCATGCCTCAGCATCATGTGCCCTAATGGCATCCAGCAATCAAAAGAGGTTGGAGCTGTGGCTAGAAGAAGAGATCAGCACAAGAGCAGAAAGGGCTTTTACATCACCCCAACTAGAAGGCAGAGTATAAGCACTGACCCTAGCCCACGAGGATAAAATAAGTAGGAATGGGGAGTGCAGGGATCATCAGCAATTCAGTCTCCCTTGGGGCTGAGAAAGATTCTGTGGGAAAGGACTAGCTTTCATATACTCCCAGGCTGTAAGAATAGGCCTTGTGACATCACATAGCAAGGGATGGAAGGATTGTGGCTTGGGGAACCTACACAGGGAGTCAGCACATGCCCCATGACACCCATGGGTTGTCTTGCTGATTGCTGTGCATTAATGCAAATTTGCAGCAGCATTCATTGGTGTCCATGGTCCTTTGGCAGAACTGATTATATGTGAAGCTATCTGTGTTTGAAGCACACACAGCCATGCCTGCGAATCAAGATGGTGGCCGAATAAATTATAGCATGTTATTATATTCCACACATTGCTGCTACACAGTATTTTTTAAAAACTGTAAATCAAAGTTGCACAAATGTGACCTTCTTCTTTAAAAAAGCTGTTTGGTCACCTCAGTGCAGCAAAAAAGCACACATCAATAACACAAAACTCCAAAATGCCACTTCCAGCCACTTCCTTGCTGGCATGTTTGCCCCCTGTGCACATCTGACCGATCCGCTCTCCAGTTCCTCCCCCACCGAGAATTTGCAGCATCCCAATTAGATAGCCAGACATATGATAATCAGCAAGCCCACACATTATTTGAAAAAAAACTCGGGGAAAACCGCAAAGGCTTTTCCCATGCAGTAGATGGAGTTTTTGGCCCCTCTCCTTCGAAATGCCACGAATCTCATTTGCAGTGTGTTGGAACAAAAGGTATTCTCCTTGGATTCTATGAGGAGTATTTTCATCATCTAGACAATCCCCTAGTCAGGCCATGATCCCTAAGCCCCAATGTCCTTTGTAAGAAGGCAAGCATTAACTTTTTCTAACTCTGAAATAGACCAATGGCCTAACTCAGTTTAAGACAGCTTTTTATGGTCAAAGGCTCATCAGGCCTGTGTATGAACAGACTCTAATAAATGTATCATTTTAAAAATCGTGTATTCTTTATGCATCCACCATATTATTTTGAATGGAAAAATCTAATTCTCTCTGTATGCCTTTTGACTCCACCCTATGGGATAAGAGCTTTTGTTTTGTTCTGATAGTCCATCCCATGTATATGAATGGCTTCCTGCTCACGGTGCAAATGTCAATTAGTGCTGTACTTAAGTTTCAGCCTCTGTGAAATGGACCAGTAAAGTGAAAGAGGCTGTGAAATTAACCAGCCAAGCCTTAGCTGGATGAAATGGATTGACTAAGTAGTCCAAAGGCTATAATTATCAACAATTGCAATAAACACCTTGCTTTCCTGCCTTCTTGAACTACTGCCATTATTACAGGAAGCTCTGAGTTGTTTGAGGAGAATGAGTGTGTAAATGTGAGAAGGGATTGCTCAAGTGCAGCCTTTAGTATTTGCTTAATACGTACATGCATGCACACACATACACATGCTAGTCCAGATGCTAGCCCTAACTAGAGTAGACCCATTGAACTTATTGAGTAGTAAGTCAAAACCTATGTAAAGCCCATTGATTTAATGTTGTTGTTTGCCTTCAAGTAATTTTCATGGGGTTTTCTTGGCAAGATTTGTTCAGAGGGGATTTGCCTTTGCCTCCCTGTGAGGCTGAGAGAGAGTGTGACTTGCCCAAGGTCATGGCCGAGCAGGGATTTGAAACCTGGTCTCCAGTGTTTTAGTCCATTGCTCAAACCACTACACCACACTGGCTCTCTTGATTTAATAGGTATACTCTAATTGGAACTAGCAGCTGCATTTATGTGAGAAAGAGGGAGCAGACAGGAGAGCAAGTGCATGTGTTTCCTTTCCTTTCAGTCATTCATTATGTGCTGCTATTGGGTCTTCTCAGAACTTGGAAAGTTTTTTTAAAAAATAATTTGTTCCTATTACTCTTTGTGTGTGTGTACCTTCAAGTCACCTGCCCACCTCAGTACTGTGTTATAAAAGTAGCCCATTGTCTTTACTCTTCTATTGTTGCCTCATAAGAATATACAGTGGGCCCTTGGTATCCTCTGGGGTTTGGTTCCAGGACCTTCCGTGGATACCAAAATCCGTGAATACTCAAGTCCCATTATATGCAATGGCATAGCAAAATGGTGTCTCTTATATAAGAGGGCAAAATCAAGGCTTGCCTTTTGGATTATTATTTTTTAAAGAATATTTTCAAGCCGAGAATACTTAAATCCATGGATACCAAATCCGTGGATAAGGAGGGACAACTGTAATAAGACCTCTGCTGGATCAGACTGACTGGCTTAGCATCATGATCCCCACAGTGGCCAACCAGTTGCCTGTGGGTAGCCCATCATCAGGATGTGAGGGCAATAATACCCCCCATTCCTGCTCCCCAGCAAACTGGTCTCCGAGGCATAATGTTTCTGTACACACACATGCAGCATTATAAATTGCTAGATATTCCATGGAAGAGAAAGCATAATAAAATGTAACTAAATAGCTCAGACCCAATTCTTTAAAATCAATAGGGGATTTGTCGTTGAGTTTAGATGTCACCTCCATCTTTGCTAGATCAAATTATATTGTTACTTGATTGTTGATCTGAACAGGCAAAAGATTCCTGCTTTCTTGAAGGAGAGTTGAATGCACGCATGAAGTGGAGGACTGGGCATTCTTCTGTTGAGACAGCAGTCTTCCCACCCCCTCCCTCTACTGACCCTCATGTCTCTGACTTCCATCCCTGTTGCCTAACGATGACAAATGGAGTTATAATATTGGTTGTTGAACCATAAGCTGGAGATAAATGTGCTTCTGAGAACCACCATTAAGTCCCTAAATGGATTATATATATTTGGTTTAGAAACCTAATATTTAATATTGGTATACTCTCCAGTGGTTGGCTTTATTTCTCTTGATAATCTATTCCCACTTCATTTCCTTTTTAGATTCCTGAACTCATTAAATCTTTAATATCGCAAGTTATTTTCTTTTCTAAACAACATAAAAGACATGCCATCACCTACCCCTTTTCTTTTTGGAAGCGTCTAATCTCCCTCCCTCCTTTTCTGAGGCTGTAGAAAGCTTGACAGGAGAAAGGGGGAAAACAGGGAGATAAACATTCTTTTAAATTATGAATGTTAAGGCCGCTTTACGAGTCATTTGGA
This sequence comes from Gambelia wislizenii, assembly GCA_030847615.1. Classification (NCBI taxonomy): domain Eukaryota; kingdom Metazoa; phylum Chordata; class Lepidosauria; order Squamata; family Crotaphytidae; genus Gambelia; species Gambelia wislizenii. Next base: position 9,509,515 of record JAUMIR010000013.1, on the reverse strand, counting down.
ATTGCTAACCATATTGAGAACTATAAAAAGCCTGTGAAAGGCAGCATAATAAATGATGCTTGAAATGACATTTGTTGTATGCAACATCAGATGCTTACAAGGTATCTTTATATACATCCTTTTGTGGCCAGACAGAGGCTCTAATGGCATGTGATGTTATTAGGCCTCTTTGTTGAAACCCAAATCTTGCCCAATCACAAAAGCAGCATAGGAGCTACTTTTAAGTCCAAAAGGACCAAAAAGGTGAGGGGAGGTAGGTATCTGAAGTCCATTAATAGAACTATTTTTCACAGCTAAGTTCAAGGTGATCATGACATGCAGAAAATGGTCATAGCATGGCTCAGTTCCTGGCATCACTTTGTCCTATTTGCTCTTAAAACCAAACTGCAGCTCACTCATTGTCAAACCCAGCTTTATATGTAGCAAGTAACATGCAAGCACTATGCTATCAGCCAAATTCAAGTCATTAGTGTAGAAGGTCCTAAGGAATTCAGGACAAAGATACTTGAGGACACACCTCCTCCTGCCCATTGAGTGAGATCTTCTCTGAAGCCACTCCTGGTAGTTCCACATGGGCATGACTGAAACCCACTTGGGAATCTGCCCACACTAGAACCTTTAGTGTGTTGACTCCCAGACTTTCAAATTCTTTTCCAGCTTTTAAGCACATAGAATTATAGAATCATAGAATTGCAGAGTTGGAAGAGACCACAAGGGCCATCCAGTCCAACCCCCTGCCACGCAGGAAAACATGATCAAAGCATCCCTGACAGATGGCAATCCAGCCTCTGTTTAAAGACCTCCAAGGAAGCAGACCCCACCACGCTCCGAGGGAGTGCGTTCCACTGCTCTTACTGTCAAAAAGTTCCTCCTAATGTTGAGGTGGAATCTCTGTTCCTGGAGCTTGCATCCATTGCTCCGTGTTCCAGTCTCTGGAGCAGCAGAAAACAAGCTTGCTCCATCCTCAACGTGACACCCCTTCAAATACTTAAACAGGGCTATCATATCGCCTCTTAACCGTCTTTTTTCCAGGCTAAACATACCCAGCTCCCCAAGTCTCTCCTCATAAGGCATCGTTTCCAGACCTTTCACCATTTTAGTCGCTCTTCTCTGGACACGCTCCAATTTGTCAATATCCTTTTTGAATTGTGGTGCCCAGAACTAGATAGAATATTCTAGGTGAGGTCTGACCAAGGCAGAATAGAGTGGCACTATTACTTCCCTTGATCTAGACACTATACAGTACTTCTATTGATGCAGCCCAAAATCGCCTTGGCCTTTTTAGCTGCCGCATCACACGGTTGACTCATGTTCAACTTGTGGTCTACTAGGACTCCTAGATCCCTTTCGCACGCAGCCAGGTCTCCCCCATCCTATATCTATGCATTTCATTTTTCTGCCCTAAGTGCAGTACCTTACATTTCTCCATATTGAATTTCATTTTGTTAGCTTTGGCCCAGCTCTCCAGTCTATCCAGGTCATTCTGAATTTTGATCCTGTCCTCTAGGGTATTAGCTACTCCTCCTAATTTGGTTTCGTCTGCAAATTTGGTAAGTATGCCCCTAATTCCCTCATCATTGATAAAGATGTTGAATAGCATTGGGCCCAGGACAGAACCCTGTGGCGCCCCACTGGTCACATCTTTCCAAGACGAAGAGGAGCCACTGCAGAGCACCCTTTGGGTTCGGCCGGTCAACCAATTCCAAATCCATTTAACAGTTAACTTGTCTAGTCATGGGGAACCTTGTCAAAGGCCTTACTGAAATCAAGGTATGCGATATCCACAGCATTCCCTTCATCTACCAAGCTGGTAATTTTATCAAAAAAAGAGATCAGATTAGTCTGGCATGACTTGTTTCTCTGAAACCTATGTTGACTTTTTGTGATTATGGCATTGCCTTCTAAATGTTCACAGACTCTCTGTTTAATGTTCTGCTCTAGAATCTTCCCTAGTATTGATGTCAGACTAACTGGACGATAATTGTTGGGATCCTCTTTTTTCCCTTTTTTGAAGATCAGGACAATGTTTGCCCTCCTCCAGTCTGCTGGGACTTCTCCTGTTTTCCAGGAGTTCTCAAAGATTATTGCCAATGGCTCTGAGATTACATTTGCCAGCTCTACACATGTCTACACTTGTTTGTTTTCAATCTCACTAAAGAACTTTCTTTTCAAGCAAGCCTTTTCTGACTAATAAGTCCCAGTCATGGTTTTATTGATGTATTTGTCTTTATTATAACTTCTTGAATTTGCTTGTTTTAATCCATTGCACATTGCTCCTAAAGCGCTGATATGAAGTAATTTATAAATTCAATAAATAAATACAATATTTCAGGCAAAGCCAAGCTTAAACAAGCATGTCTGCCACTGTCAACTTTCATTTGAACCTCAGTTACATGAGTAGATTGGTATCTTAATGGGGTGTAATTCTTGACTTCTGGGCTGCATGAACTAAAGGAATTTGCTGATTCTCCCTTAGCAAACCTATGAACATGGGCAAATTGGCATATTGGTGAGATGTAGTCATGGGCAAAGTGCTGAACTAAGTTCAAATTTCTGCTTGGCCATTAGAGTTCACAGGGTGACCTTCAAGGAATTGCTTTCTTTCTCTCTGGGCTCATCTACACAGGCCAAAATATGACCGTGAAACCCGAGCCTGGGAAACACGTGACCGGAAACACGTGACTGGGTCACTGGGCTACCTGGCGAGGGGAAGAGGGGAAGAGGGGGAGCCGCCCCCCCAATCCAGAAAGGTGGGGGGACCTCTCCCCCCCCAAGCTCCCTCCAACAAACTGGTCCTCCCCCATGCTCACTGCCGTCCCGCACAAGCTGTGACAAGAAACATACAAATCATGCAATATCTAGCTAATACAGAATAGATTCTACCTAGGGTGGGTGGGTTGGGTCTTTGGCTCCTTGGAGCCAACTGCTCTGGCCCGGCTCGCGCTGGGGATTCCCGCTCTCTGATTGGCCAGGGGCTCTCTTAGATGGCCAATCAGGCAGGGGTAGCCCCTTCCTGATTGGTCATCCTACGATCCTTCTCCCATACAGACGAAGCTGCCTGGGAGAAGGTCAGCTAAGATGGCGGCGCCCGTGCCGCCACACGAGGTAGGTGCTGCGGAGGGCTCCCCCGGTGCAAAGGGAGCCGCGGGGTGAGTCCCGCAGCCCTCATACTGTACTTCATGGGGATTAAAGGTTGAAGAAATGAAAATGTATCCTAGGCAAATCTACAGTTAGCATTTATATTGTACTTTAGAGGGTTTTAAACTGCTTTCTTGATCTTCCTTGTAAATATCTGAAGAGTGAGATACACATTTGGTTCCATGCGACTCTGATTGCCAGGGCCACAGGCAGGGTGCAAGAAAACCTAAGGCCCCAGAGCCAAAGAGATTGTTAAGTGGTCAGGGTTTACACCCCTCGAGACGTGGTTAATGTATCAGACCCAGTCAGGCAATTCTACTGGTTCTTCTTGCAAGAAATGGCAGTCATGTATCCCTCTTCATACTTATTTTCACATTGGTCCATCATTCAAAAGATGCAAGATAGAGGGTCGTTATTTTTAATGGATCATTTTCTGTTCGTGATGGTGCAAGGTTTCCCAATAAACAGGACATCAGGTGTAGGAGTCCTTTGGAGCTTGAAAGTCAACCCAGTATGTTTGCCAGGTGAAATAAAGGAGAAGCAACACCTGCTAAAATTCCCTCTTTTACACAATCATTAAGGCTACAGGAGCACCATCCCTTTTTCCACTTAGCAACCCTGCAGTTTGGTGATGCATGCTGTCTTTCCTGTTTGGTTATTTCCTGTTCATATTTGCAGTAGATGGTTTTTCCATTTCCACTTTGCTTTACAGTATTCAGTGTCATTTTCTTTGATAAGACACTGTTGGTCAGCTTTCAGGACCTGTCTCATCTGTTTAGAAGGGCCCCAGTCTTTATGGGCCTCCTTCCATTTTCTACTACTACCCATAATGTTGTTTTGATGAGGACAGAGTCCTTGAGTGCACTGTGCTGTAAGAGGATTCATTATTGCAACAAGTCTATTTTAAGCCAATTTCCATCAGGTTTATTACACCCTGTGAATTCATTCCACTTCTGCTTACCTGTGTTGGAGACATGTGACGGAGTTATCACCCTTACTTGCAGAGGGCAGGAATGGATGGCTGAGTGGCTCTGTTTTAAGACCTAATGGCCTCTTATTTAATATAGTTTTATCTTCATCCTCCCTTAGCAATCATCGCCTTAAAAAATATAATCTCCATTATATCCATTCTGTTCGTTGCTGCAGAACAAATCAATGCTCCTCTCTGATGGTTTGAGATGGTTTAAGTGTGCTGGAAATCTGAGGAATCAATTGCACCCAGGTGCATAGAGAGGCGGGTAAGTGGAGGGTTCTTTTCCCCTAGAGAGAAATGGCTGGCGAGATTGGCTCCTTTTCTCATGACACAGCAGCTTTGTTTCAATTTCAGCCCCTTCAAAAATATAGCCGTGAGTGTTAAATCTTCCATGCCTGACTGCAGAGTGCAGAGACCAATACAAAGTTACATTTCACTTTGGACTGACAGGTGGAAAGCCATAATCATGTCCCTTTCTTCATGATGAATGATGAATTTTCAAGACGTAAAGTGAATCCATGATGGCCACACTGTCGACAACCATACATGCTAGTAGCTTCAAAGAAGTAGCAAGTTCTGCAAGAAAAGTCTACCCTGCTAGAGGATTACATTTCATAAAAATTTCAGAAGGAAAAAAATGACATAAATTTGCCCTTCAGGAGAAGAGACTTTAATAAGATGCTAAATACTAAGGATCTCTTATGAACTTCTGTTTTTCCAGGATGTGTCCCATGACCTTCCACTAGCACTGTCTGGACTTTTCCTGGGGCTATATTATGGTGACACCTGCATTTTGTATTCAGTACATCACTGTTGCACAAAAGTGGTTTACATTTTTTCAGCACTGTTCTGCACAATGTCTGGGCAGACATCATGACAGATGTTGACATTGTCCTGGCAGTATACCATATTAAGTGGCAATCTAGGGCACTTGTTTGTGAGTAAATCTACTTGACAATTATTACAGTAACCCAAGCTACTATTTCAAATGGCAAGTTTCAAATGACAAGTAGTTGTCTCACACCAAATACATGTCTCACACCATTCAGCTACTTGAAGCAGCAGAAAAGAGCAACTATCATAAACATATCTGATTGTGTGCAGGTATTTCCTTGGTATTTCCATTTATAGACTTACAAGTGGGATCTTCCTGTATGGAGTTGTCCCATTCAATGCTCCCCAAAGATGTTCTGTTCCATGCATCCTCCCATGCTTTCCATGGTTCCATGCTTTCCCTCCAATAGTCAGCATTCTCTGTCCATTGAGTTTGCTCACTCCTCTTTGGGCTGTTTAGGGTGTTTTTCTCCCCATTAGTTTTTTCTCCTGAATATTTGTTAGTACTTCTACAAATTCTGAGTTCCCCTAAACCTTCTAGGATCATTGCCACCCCCTCTTGTGTGTGGATGATGCTGTTTTGGCTACTTAAGGATACACACTTGTGGTTCAATACTGGAAATAGAGGGAATGATGTAGCAGCCCACAAGAAAACTCAATCTCCAGGTCTTAGTTTCTGATCTACTTCATTATTTTTACTGAGAAGCATGTGATCAAGAATATTTGAGTACCATTCCCTCTTAACCAGAGTTTCAGCCTTGCAAAACAGTCAGCTTTCTCCTTTCCTTGGAGAGGCAGCCAGCATCTAATCAGGTTTCACTCCTTTGTTGTAGCTATTGATCCTCCACACTGTAAGATGCAAATAGCCAAGCCTGACAGGATTCAGGGTGTTTTATCATCAATGGAGAGTAATTATGCTTGGCTGCACCAGTATTGGATTGTTAAGCCCCAGGATAATGCGCAAGGTAAAGACATTTAGAAGGCAGTCCACCTTGGGGATTTGTGTAAATGTGATGGATAGAGTGAGAGAAAGATAGCTGAATTACAGCCCTTGGGGACTGACAGATGCATAAGCGAGGAGGAAGGAGGGAAGTAGCCTTGGTGATCTTGATGGAAAAAAAGAGATAGTGCTGCTGTTTCTGCTGAGGCCCAAGGTGGACACCAAGGCTATAATTTTCCATTACCATCTAATCTTTGCAATGTGCTAAGTGTCAAAACAACAACACAACAACAACCCACATGCATGGCAGAAATCACCACTAGCTCCTATCAGCCCTTTGGCCTGGTAGTGTAGCTTGCTGTGTGTAATGCATTTTGAGGTAGTATTGGTTAGGATAGGGCATAGTGGCAGGGGCATTGGGGTTTTTAGGACTGCTTAACCAAGCAGGTGAGCAGAGCTGAACAGCACATTAGCAAAAATATTTAGGACCCTAACTGGACGAGAGGAGGCCCATATACTCCAGGGAGCAATCAGTTCTAGGCAACTTCAGGCAAGAGATCTCTATGTACTGGATAAGTCAGCGTGTATAGGTGCACATATATGCACTTGTACGTGGATTCTGTGTGGATTCATATTGTGTATCCCATTATAATTGAGGGACCCTTTAATCTATTACTTAGGAGTCTCTGTTCTAATCCAATACAATGCTAAGTACAAATACTAATTCAGAGATATTTGCAATGTAGTGTGTGTGCATGCACATGTAATACTACAAACAGAACAGCCTCTGACTCATCCTGTACACTCACAGCATATTCAAAGAACCTTTTGTCCAGGTGCACTATCAATCCTGTTCTTCCTTCTATATAAAGGTTGTCCTTGTGTGCTGTATAGAAGAGTGTGTGCCTCTTATATGATTGGAGCTTGATTGTACTTAGTAGGTCAGACAAGTCTTCCACAAATGATGTAGCTATTGTGTATTTTGTTTTATGTTCCAGACACTGGCTTCTTTTGCTTGTTTCTTAGATAAAGAAACAAATTACATTCCTGATCTCTTTCAGTCTTCTACTGTTTTGTTCAGTTATGGGAAATAGGCACATTTTGAAGATAACTGGTTACAAATGAGTAATTACTTGCAATTCTTTTTTCTATCTCTAAAATGTAACTACATTACATTATGACTGGAACTTACTGAGGGATGAATTTGCTACTTTTGAAGGCTAACTCACTTCTTAGTTATTTTCATCATTACATATTTATTATCCTCCACCTTTTTAGTCAGGCCACTTTATATGGTTCAAGTGCTGGCTTGTGCTGTGCCCTTCATGTTTTTTAGTGCAAATCATCCACTTGGGAGGGATTCAAAGTAACTAAGAGTAACTATCTTAGATACTTTTGAGAAACATGAAAGTATTGTTGTTTAAAAATTGCAAATACCTTCTTAGAACTATAACTATAATTAATTCCTTTAAAATAACTTTACAAGCTCTGAAAGCAGGATTGTACTAGGACTGTATTTCTCAGTGAAGCAGAGAGAGGGGGACGCATGAAAGGACAACTATGCAAATATGTAACTAAAAACCAGTGACTTTCTAAAGTACTCAGCATCTTGAAGTAAAGACTTTCTAAATGGATAAATAGCAGAGTCATTTATTGACATAAGAATTAGGCTAACCTTTGCAGAGTCTGGCGCATGAAGAAGCTAAGCTGTCTTAGCTGTGTGGGGAAATGTATCTCTCCACAGAGATGCTGTGTTAGCTAGCTAATCCCAGCTCTGATTGCAGCAAACCTGTAAGTAGACTCAGGGAGGGAAAATCTTCTTTCCTGGTTATTATTCATGCTGAAGGAATCTCATACCTGTCAAAAAAGAAAGAAAAATTTGAGCTATTTCTCTTCTTACATATATTTATGAAATGGATGAGATGGAATTGTTGGTAAAAGGGATTTCTTGGTGAGGTAATCATGATAGGCCCATCCTTACTCATAGTGGTGGCTTTGCAAACACAGAAACTATCTTAACATATTTTTGGAGTACAAACAAAAACAGCCATGGTCAGTAAGTGGTCAGTAAGGCCTTTTAATTTTTAGCCCTGATTGAACTCCAATTGGACAGGCTGCTTGGCATCCAGAAAATACGGTACTGCCTGTGCATATATACTTGTATGTCGAATAGGGTGGGTGGGAAAGACGAGAAGAAATAGAACAGAGCAGAGAGAAAGGGGAGGCTGGGGAATGGGTGTAAAGATGAGTATAGGCAGGAGTTGTGGAGAGGAAGATACTTAATCCACAGTGTGGTGTGGGAGAAAGAGGATGAGAAAGGGAGTGAAGTGGAAAAAAAGGGTTAAAAAAGAAAAAAAATCAAATGCTTAAACAAAATGGAAGAAAAAGGCATTTGGTAACAATGGTGCAAGCTTTTTGGTAACAATGGTGCAACCCAAGTGGGCCTCAGATCAAGGAAATTGCTTGGTGGCTTCAAACATTCAGGGCAGGGTGAAACAGGTAGGAACAGAACTGGGAAAGTAAACCATGTGATAGGGAGAGACAGAAAACAGCAATCCCATACTTCCCCATTCAGCAATTCTTGGAACAGCAAATACAGTTGTCCCTTCATATTTGCTGGGGTTTGGTTGCAGGACCCCACCCCCTATGGATACCAAAATCCGTGAATACTCAAGTCCCATTATATGCAATGGCATAGCAAAATGGTGTCCCTTATATAAGATGGCAAAATCAAGTCTTGCTTTTTGGATTATTATTTTTTAAAGAATATTTTCAAGCCATGAATACATAAATCTGTGGATACCAAATCCGTGGATACGGAGGGACAACTGTACTGAAACAGCTCAGTATCTCATGCACTGACTGCTCACTACCACTGAGCCTTGGTGCTGGCTGCAGTTTGAGAAAATTTGGAAGAGGGAGATAGGCTCTCTTCTCTTTCTCTCTTGCTAGAGGGAACATGACATCACTAAGCCTTCCTTGTGGAGAAGGCCAAAATTCTATTCCTCTGCAACAAGATTATGCTTCAAGATTCCCAAATAACATTTCTGAAAATCCTCAAAGGTCACTGTTGTGTGAATGTAGCCAATAGCTATTGTTGTTGGGTGTTTTTGTTTTTGTTTTTTTATCTCAGCAACTGGCATTTATTCCCTGATAGGTTCACAAACAAAAATACTGTGTATAGCCCAGGCTAAAATAAGCACAAGCTTATTGAATGGAAGGGGATTAGGATGCCTGGCATCTTTGGGGAACACATTAAGGAGGAAATGCCTGAAACTGAAGTAAAAGCATCCTAGTTCTATCAGAACTATTGTTACTTAACGTTTTATATCCCCAGTCTTCTTCCAAAGAGCTCAGGGCTATATCAGTGGTCCCTGATGTCCATTTTTGTTTGCTTCTTTGTTTTATTTATTGTCTTACTCCTCATAGCATCCCTGTGAGGCTGAACAAGAGTGATTGGTCCAAGGCCACCAAGTGAGCTTCCTGTGATCTGAGAGGGGATTTCAGCTGAATCAGTCTGGATCACCTCCAGCACAGTCTAACCACTATACCATACACTGGTACCTTCTCACTCTTCTATATATTACAACTTGTAGTTGGCAACCCTGGGTGAGGAATATCCTATGCTACCACCTATTTTTCTTACTTTATTTTATTTTTATACAATATAAAACCTTATTTAAAAAAATAGACTGCCAACACATTCCAGTACACCTTTTCTGACATCTTGTAGAAATGTTTCAAAATCCCCACCCACTCCCTGCAACTCACATGAGTTTTTCATGAGGCCAAATGAAAAAGAAGACGGGAATGTTGTACTTTTTCACAGGATCACCACATCAAAACAGATTCAAGGCTGACTAAGATGAGACAAAGCCATTGGTATAAAAGAAGATTTATTGGTGATTAATGAATGTAGAACAGTTCAAGCCTGGACTCTGCCTAGAAGCTAAGAGGACTAAACTGAGGTTGTCGTACTTTGGCCATATCACGAGAAGACAGGATTCATTAGAAAATAATAATGCTTGGGAAGGTAGAAGGCAATAGGAAAAGAGGAAGACCACATTACAGGTGGGTAGACTCAGTCAAGGATGCCACAGCTCTGCATCTGGAAAAGCTGAGCAAGGCTGTTGATGATAAGATGGTATGGAGGTCTCTCATTTGTAGGGTTGCCATAAGTTGGAGTCGACTTGATGGCAGTTAACAACAACAAGAACTGCAGCAGGTGTTTCACTGCAAAAAAACCAACAAAAGCAAAAAACCACACACTTCTGGCTGATGGAAGTTGACCTTCTCACAGCAGATAATGGACTGGGATCTCCAAGGTGTATCAAGACATCAACCATGAGCCAACAAAAAGCTCCCAGGCTGTTCCCCATTCCTCCCCCCTGGCCAGTTCATGTTCCCCTCTACTCAGGGCAATATGTTTACATAGTGAACTCTGAAAGTACAATCCCTAGTGTGCAGAAGGAAGTTTCAGTTTCCCTTTTAGAAGCTTTGAGGAAAGTAAACGGGAAGTCCTCTAATAAAATTTATTCCCAAACTGGTAATCTCATGTTCTTGTCTGCTAAAGTGCCATGTTAAGGTGAATAATGCAGTGCAGCCTCCTGCCTTTGCTAAGCAGAATATCTGTTTTCAAGGTTCCCCAATAACAAGGGCCACACAAGCTACATTGCTGAAATTCCTTCTACAACTATTGCTGGTGGCCACCCTAGTTTCACGTTATTACAGAAACACTTAATGAGCATCTTATGTTACACTGCAGCTTGAAATAAACAAGAAGTTGGGTGTTGGGACTGCTCTTCAGTGATTCATCTCTTATAACTACAGTTTTGAAAACATGGCACAGTATGAAAAGAAAATTAGCTTCTTTGGGAGGATGAATATTCTGGCATCTCAGATTTTGAAAGGAGTGTTGGGGGGGGTAATCTTTCTGATCATTTCTATCTCTAAATGAGAAGCACAACTATTTATGGTAATCCCAGACAGCTACAACAAGACACATTTCCATTTAAATGATTAATTAATGGAGCTGGCTCTTTCTTCTTCTGTGTTTACTATCAGAAAAATAACAGCAAGGATGGGGCAGCATATACTGTACTTATCAAAGTCTTTAAGGTGATATTTCCTGATATCCAAGGTTTTTTACAAATCAGCTAAAACCATACTGATAAAAATGAGAACAATATTTCTATTCTGTGCTTTCCCCAGGCGGGGGGTAGGATTTTCCCCCTATAGTTTCTGACAGCCCTGTGGGTAAGTTAGGCAGCGAGATAGTAATTGGTTCAAGGTCACCACCCAGTGGCTGAATAGGTATTAGAATGAAGGCCCTTCTGATCCAAAAGCAACATTATGGCCACTATCTACACTACACAGTTATTCCCGTTTCATGCCACTTTAATTGTCATGGCTCCATCCTAAGGAATCCTAGGATTTGTAGTTTGGTGAGGTGCTTAAAATGTTCTGCTAGAGAGCTCTAGTTCACTCCCCTAAACTACTCTCAAGCACTCTCTCTGCACTATAGAATTAAATTGATTTAATCCTTTGTTCCTCTCCTCTAGTTCAGAAAAGTGCACTAGAGGAATGAGTCTCAAACTTTGGACTTCAAGGTGTTTTGGAGTTCAACTCCCAGAAGCCCTAGCCAGCTTCACCAAAGGTCAGAGATTCTGGGAACTGAAAACCAAAACATCTGGAGAACCAAAGTTTTGAGACCCACTGCACTAGAGCTCAGTTTGCGATAAAACTGGGTAGAATCCTACTGTTTCTTTCTGGGTAGAGCCTCTTTGGTAGTAGCTCATTCAAATGGCTAATGGAGATCGACTGTTTATTGTGGGATTGCCAGGTGGTAGCCTCATACAAAATGCACACCTCCTACAGTGTCACTAGACATTCAGTTGTCAAAGGTGCCTCCACTACCTCTTTGTGGTGGCCTATTTGAGTTGTTGTGTCAGGAGAGGGCAGGAAATAAGTCAGAATGGAATGTGCAAGCAAGAGGCAGGTACAAACCTCTGGTACTCGGGTGCTTCTCACTCTTCCATGACTTCAGACATTTTAGGCGATATTAAAGAGGAGAAGAAAGAGAAGCAAAGATGGGAAATTTGAAGGGGGTGACAGCAGGACTGAACTAGCAAGCCATGAGTGAGATCTTTAGCTTAATAGCAGAGTACTTGGTTTGTATGTTGAAGGTTCAAGATTCAACCCATGGCATCTCAAATTAAAAGGACCAGGTAGGGGTGACTAGAAAGTTCTACTCCTTTGACCCTGGAGAGCCACTGGAAGTCAGAGTTTGGAAATAATTAATTAGCTTGTTGTGTTTGTCTAGTGATTTGACCTAACTTGCTAGATTTCCTGATTAATGCTTGAATTAATCTCATGCTATAGTGAGTTAATTAGTGTTAAATGTTACAATTTGTTAGACTGGTTGGCTCTTCCTCTGCCAGATTTAATAAGACAGGAAGGTCTAAGGAGAAGAAGGATTAGAAATACTGTATAAGAAATATATCACATGGCTGTATTGCTAAGCAGCGGAAAACAGAAGAAGAGCTGAGAAGCAATTGAATGGCCTCTCTTGATTTCTCTTCTCTCATTTCCCCCCCATTCTACTTTCCATCCACCCTATTATTGTGTGGATCACATATCTGGGGGGATTTCGGAAGGTAGGAGCTATTAATCTGAAGCTAAAATTTCATTTAGCTAACCTTTGCCTTCCACATGTTTACTCTGAAGTAAATTCCATTGAACCCATCTGTAATCCTTCATTGTACTTATTATTGTTCACACAGTGCTGATCACTTGAATAATTAAGTAGAATTTTTTCTTGAACACTGCCCCCCCGCTACACTTCTGAGTGTCATGTAGATGACGGGTTTAGTTAAATACATCTTTTGGCTCCAAAATAATAGCACCAATCTCCTCAAACCCTCTTAAGTTTCCCCTTCCTCTTTATTTTTCTGTCCCCCCACTTCTGCTTTTCACTACCCTCTTCTTCAGTGGCTCACACACTTTGAGGGGTCTGGTAAAGCTGGAACTTCAAAGCAAAAGATAGAAACGGCTAAATTCACATTCTCCCATTCCTCCCTAGCACTTGTTTTTAAAAACTCTGAAATCCCATTGAGTTAAATGATCAAAACATGTGCTGAACCCAACCTTCTAAAGTGAAGATAGGCCTAACTACCCTAAAGGCACCAAATCCTGTCTGATCTTGGAAGTGAAACAGTTCTTGGTTAGTTCTTCCATGGGAGACTGCCAAGGAGTACCAGGTGCTGCAGGCTATATTTCAGAGGAAGGAACTGGCAAAACCACCTCTGATTATTCCTTGCCTAAGAAAACCCTGTGAAGTTCATGGGGTCTCCATAAGTTGACAGGTGACTTGAAGGCACACACGCACATATATACTGGTCAATATTTCCCTCTTTACAAAGGTAAAGGGGCTGACTCAAAAAAACTCAAACAACACTGGAGAAAGAATTACATAGAGGTGTGGATGCAGGACTTTGCCTACTTGCTTGCTTGCTATAGACTAAGTGTGCTTCTCCCTGCCTTTGTTACTGTACTGACAGTCAAAACTGACTGAAGCTTTAGGGAGAGACTATAGCTATGCATTGACACGGTCATCTGACTACAAGTTTATTCACCACTTTATTTTGAAAGTTTATTTTATTTTTGCAGCTTACAAAAAAGGTATTTTTGTGTGGGAGTGGGTAGGTGGCAGAAGGGTCAGCCAATCAATACTGTACATAAATTTGTTAGATATCCATTTGTTAAATGAAATTTAGTTTTGTAATCTTGTATATTTTGATTAGCAACAAGAAGCAATGTCTTGATCTGAGAAAGGGAGAAGTTATCAAAGGTTAGCAAACTGGCACTCTGCTAATCTGTGTCCTCATCAAATAGAAATACCAAAGATATGTGAGTCCGTTCTGGGTAGAAAAATGCCTGTTTGTCAGAAGGGTGTTGAAGGGTGAGACCACACTGGTCTCATCACTGAATATTTGTACATTTTTTCAACCTAACTTACTTAGGGGCTTACTGTACTTCAAAGAAAAGCAGCAAGGCAGCAGGAATGTTCTGTCTCCCTGCTGCCTTACCGCATGACGTTGTCGTTCTTCCAGCTTTCTTTCTTTCAGTTCCATGGGGGACTGATCTAAAACCGCGTCTTTTTGCTAACGGGTTTTTCTGGTTAGCAAAAAAACATGGTTTTACCTCGGTCCCTCATGGGACCAGAACAAAACAACAACAACGCCATGCGGTAAGGCAGCATGGAAGATGGAACATTTCTGCTGCCTTGCTGCTTTTCTTCAGAGTGCGGTAAGCCCCTTAGTAACTTTTCTGATGTGGATAATGTACTGAAGAATTAAGTTAGCAAAGGTAGGCATAGCACAGTCAAAGATACAGAACATACAAGAAGTTGGCTGAATAGCCTCAAGGCTTTTGAAATGCCTTAAAAATCTGTCATGGCTAGAAAATTCAGAGGGATGTGTGTAAAATATACACATACCAAGCCTTAAACCTAGAAACATGTAAAACTGTCCATCCAGTTATTTAAAACAGTAATAATACAAACATTAAAAAATATAGTCTGTGTTTAATACATACAGTGTCAGTGTCCTGTATACGTGCCTATCTATTAAATGTAAAACACATGTGTAATTGTATTTGCTGTACCCTATCCCAAAGTAGTTATTTCTTTTTATTGGGAAAATTGTTAGATTTGATGGCAGCATGTAATTAGTAGTTTGCCATCCCTAATTACAGGCCTGTGCTCCAGCAAAATTGATGTAGTGCTCCGGTGCATATACTATGGTGTACCACAAAATAGGAGTTTGGAAGAATGCCATGCTGCTGGATCATCATATATTTGCCCTGGTGAAAGGCTGTTGCTGCAATAGTTTATGTGGTAATGAGAGTGGGAAGCAAGTGCTGGGTATATTGCAAACCAGAAAACTTTCTTTGTTAAATGAACCACAATTGCAAACCACAAATTACAGCTTTGCAAACTGTAGGCTTTAAGCTGAGCTCTTTGCGTAAACATAAATTTATTTGCGTATTAACAAAATACTAAAAAAAGTGTGTTCATGTGTGTTCAAATGCTAACACATCAATTTGGGACTGGGGGTGTGGAAGCATCAGCTTGTTTGGGGCCATTAAATATAGTTTCAGCATTTGATTAAAGAACAGTATAAGCCCCAATGGTGATGTTTTGACATAGTCGATATATCATGACCTGGTATCTTGAAAAGCTTTTAGCAGCTCATTGCAAAACGGTTTTGTAATAGAACATTTTATTACAGTATGATAAAAGACATTCTGTAGTAAGAACTAGAAGCAAGTGATGAATATCTCAAGAAAAGACCGTTGTTTCTTCACAGTCTGGTGTTTCACAGCGCTGCTGCCAAATCAAACACATCTTTAATTGGCCATACCATGTGACTTCTCTCCTCAAATCACAGTACAGGCTCCCCATCTTCTTTGGCATCTGGCACAAACCCTTAGCTCTTATTTTCAAGGTTCTCCTTCTCTCTGCACCACCCCATTGTTTCTATCCTTTATCCTTTTCCTTCCTACAAGCAGTGTGGTATAGTAGTTAGAGTGCTGGATTGGGACTGGAGAAAGCCAGGCTGAAATCCTCACTGAAGAGATTATCAGACACGGCAAATATGGCATGATTATGATGACAGGATACTATGAAAGGGCTCCCCTATTGCACAACGTTATCCTCCTCGCATTCTGCTGCTGTGAAAAAGGCATTCTTTTTTATTAGCGGACCAAGCCGCTAACTGATATCTCATGGCGTTTCCCCCCCACAGTATTGCTTGTGTGCAAACCACCATCCCATTCTGATGGTGTGATTTCAGCATCAATGGGCAGTCCACACCACAACACTTCCAGGTGAGAACACGAAAACTAGGTACAGGACACTCTTTTTATGAACCTCCCCATTTTGCTGGCAAGTTTTTAAGTGTGTTTCAGTGTTTATGTGTTTGTTTTGTTTGGTTGGACATGCTCTACTTTAGAAAGCAGAGTTGAAGCGGCAGGGGTGGTCTTTTGTAGCTCATTTATAAGGGGGGGGTCTTCTGGATAGCATGTTTTTTCATTCACTCTTTTATGTACCCTGCAAAGGAATGTTTTGATAATCTGCATTACAACTACCAAAATGAGCTGGGACATGGAGTCGGGAAAATGACTGCTGATTAAAATGGCTGCAGGCAGTGGGCCTTTCTAGAACCCTGAGCCTCTGTGTATTGTGCTACCTGCACAGCCTAGATGGCTGGTATTGCTTCATCTCAAGTAAAATGAACACATTGCAAGTAAAAATGCAAAGTTGCAAAGTTCATATTCGTTCTATTTGCTTAGTTTTCTTTCTTGTTTTAACCCCTTCATTGTTTTTCCAGCTATCTAAATTTAGATTCCAAATTTAGGCAAGGCAAAGACACCATCACCACTGGCCACTTACGTTCTTTTATAAAATGCAGGTGCCTCGATGCTACATTCATAATAAGAGGAGGCTACCTGAGACCAGTTCATACTGTTTGTCTTTTGAACCCAGTTTTGTCTACTCTGACTGGCAGCAACTCTCCAGGGTCCACAGGCAGGGAAAGGGATCTTTTACATCACCTGCTGAGATCCTTTCAACTTGAGCTTGAATCTGGAACTGTCTGTGTGCAAAGTATGTGCTCTTCTATAAAAGGATAATTAAGTGACATAAAGCAAACCCAGGGTTTTACTATCAGGTACTGAAGCCATGGGTGGTAGGCATCTTGGAGGCAGACACAAAGTGCAAGGTAAAAATGGTGTGACAGTAAGCAAGAATAAAGTTAAAAGAAATTGTCATAACTCTGTGGTAGAACACATTTTTTAATCCTAAAGCTCCCATGTTCATAGACTTATAGAATCTTAGAGTTGGAAGGTACCACAAGGGCCATCTAGTCCAGCCCCCTGCCATGCAGTAATATACAACTGAAGCACTACCAAGGTAGAATCTCTTCTGTTGTAGTTTGAAACCATTGGTTCATGTGCTAGGTTCTGCAGCAGCAGAAAACAAGCTCACCCTATCTTCTACATGCCATCCCTTCAGCTATTTAGGGATAGCTATCATGTCACCTCTCTCTTTTCTCTTCTTCAAGCTAAACATACCCAGCTCCCTAAGTTGTTGCTCATACGACCGGCTTTCCATACTTGTGGTCATTTTGGCCATCCTTCTCTGGACACATTCCAACCTGTCAATATCCTTCTTGAACTGTGGTGCCCTTGAGCAGTGTTCCAGGTGAGCTCTCACCAAAGCAGAATAGAGTGGCACTACTACTTCTCTCGATCTGGACACTATGCTCCTGTTGATGCAGCCCAGAATTGCAATGGCAGCTGCATCATGCTGTTGACTCATGTTTAGCTTGTGGTCTGCTAAGACTCCAAGATGCTATTAACATGTACTACTTTCTAGCCACGTATCACCTGTCCTGTATTTGTGCATTTCATTTCTTCTGCCTAGATGGAGTACCTTACATTTAGATGTAGTACCTTAAAATTAATTTTGTTAGCTTTGGGCCAGCTTCCCAATCTGTCAAGGTCATTTTGAATTCTGTTACTCTGGGGTGTTAGTTCCCTCTCCTAATCTGATCTTCTACACATTTGATAAACATGCCTTCTGTTCCTTCATCCAAGTAATTTATACAGATGTTGAATAACAATGGGCAACCTGCTGGTCAATTCTCTCCAGAATTAAGAGCAACTATTGGTGAGTACTCTCTGGGTTCAGTCTGTCAACCAAATACAAATCCACCTAACAATAACACTGTTTGGCCTTCAGTATACCAGCTTGTCTGAAAGAACATTTTGGGGTGCCTTACTGAAATGAACATAGGCAACAAACCCCTTTTTATTATTTTTAACCTCTCTAGCAAGCCTGAGTTCATTCTGAGCTTTCACTTTTCTTACTTTCCTCCCATAAGGGCTGGCTATTTATCTTTGGTGATTTCCCCTTCCTTCCATTTCTTACACATATCGTTTTTTTAAACCTCAGTTCATCTGGAAGTTCTTTATACATCCACCTTGGTTTCTTTAGACACCTCCTATTTTTCTTCTTCGTTGGATTTTTTTTGCCACTGTGCCTTCAATAGCGCACCTTTAAGAAATTACCATGCATCATACCCTTCCCTTTCAGCATTTTTTTTTTGGGGGGGGTATTATACTTTTTATTGAATTTTTAACAAAAGCAATACAACAAAACAAAACAACAAAGGTATTAAATATTCAAAAACAGAAAAGAGGGGAAAGGAACATGGAAAAAGAAAGGGGAAAAATGCACTCACATAGACAGTACGCCCCCCCATGTCCACAGGGGATACATTCCTGGACTTACTGTGGAAACGTGAAACTGCGGATAATAGTGAACCCTACTAAAATGAATGACTTCTGACCCAAATTCCGGTGGAAGCATACCATAGAATCACACTGGAGAACCAGAAAATGCCTAGAGAGGGCATAGTTTTTCAGACACAGATAAGTGAAACCGCAGATAACAATCTTGCGAATATTGTTGTACTGTATAATACACATATATAAATGACTGACTAAAAAGCTACACTACACTAAGACTAATACACAATACTAAAACACTAAACTAAACACTAAATACTGACTAACTAAAACACTATAGGGTTCTGACCCACCAATTCAAGCTGTAATGTTTTTTTTTAATCTGAAAAAGAAAAATATTATTCTACCATTACAAATCCAGCTAAATAATCCTACTAGGGCTGCCAGTACCAATAACCACAAATTATTGCATTGTTACTGTTCTTATTGCTCCAAAAAGTCCATAAATGGCTTACAAAGTTTCAGAAAATCTTTAATAGGTTTATCCTTTAAAACCCACATTAGTTTGGCAATTTGGGCTAACTCAGCAACTTTAACAATCCATTCCTCTGTCGTCAGCGCTTCAGTCTGTTTCCAGGTTTGGGCAAACAGTATTCTTACTGCTGTCATATATCAGAGATGTAGTCCATATTTACTATCCAGTTTTTTATCCATTAATACCCAACAAAAACATTTTTGGTGACATTGCAAAGTCTACCTTTAGATTTTCATCTATCATCGTATATATCCTAGACCAATGACTTTTCACTTTTCTGCAGTCTCTCTCTCTCTCTCTCTGGCTTTTCTTCGCAAACGAAGATTCAGGAAGGACTCATCCCGCGCCTTCTGCAAGCGCGCTGATGACTAAAAAGGCCAATCCGAGATAAACAAGTCCGGTTGCAAAAAGTGCAGCAGAAGGTCTCCTTGGGTGATGTTTTTGGGTTGTGATTCTTTCTGCGTTGTCGTTTCTCTTCAAGACTTGTTCGTCGTGAGTTCTCAAATAAGGCTGCAGCATTGTGGATAGTGCGTCTCCATGCCTCCCGATGTGAGGCCAGGGCGGACCACCGTTGGTGATCAATCTGGCCAAGCCTGAGATGTTGTTTCAGGGAGTCCTTGTATCGCTTTTTTGGAGCGCCCCTCCCACGCTGACCCGTGGCGAGTTCACCGTAGAGTAGTATTTTTGGGAGGCGATGGTCCTCCATCCTAGAAACGTGCCCTGCCCAGCGCAGCTGTGTTCTCAATATCATGGCCTCAATGCTGGTGATCCCTGCTTGTTCAAGGACAGCAACATTCGTCACATAGTCAGTCCAGTGTATATTTAGGATTGTGCGTAGACAGCGCTGATGAAAGCGCTCGAGGAGTCGTAGGTGGTGGCGATAGGTAACCCATGTTTCAGATCCATAAAGTAGGATAGACAGTACGATGGCTCTATACACACTGATTTTTGTGCTTTGCCTCAGGTGTTTATTGCTCCAGACTCTTTTGTGAAGTCTTCCAAATGCACTATATGCCTTTGCTAATCTGTGATCGATCTCTTTGTCAAGCTTGGCATCTGAGGAGATGATGCTTCCCAGGTAGGTGAACTGCTGAACGGACTTGAGCACTGATTTGCCGACGGCAATGTGGGGATGGTGGTGTTCGTCCTGTGGTGCAGGCTGGTAAAGAACTTCTGTTTTCTTCAGGTTGACTTCTAGCCCAAACAGCTCTGCAGCTGTTGCAAAGCAGGACGTTCTACCACATATGAAAAGAGAAACCTTCCTTCTCTTGACATGCCCAACATTGATTTGGTATTAGCTTCCCCTCCCAATTTGGCGTCATCTGCAAATTTTATAAGCATTCCTTCTGTTCCATAATCTAAGTCATTTATAAAGATGTTTACCAAACCGGGAACCCCACTCTTCACTTTGCTCCAGGATGAATAGCAACCATTGATAAGTACATATTTGCATATTTGCGTATTTCATATTCACGGTTTTGCATCTTTGCAGTTTGTAGCTGCTGCTCAAGTAGCTCAAACTCCCAAGACCCCACCCTCCTCCCCTCGCCTCCTGTCCTGCCAACAGCACAACTCCATCTTGCTTTCTTACCTTGCACTAAAACATCACTACCCGTTACTTCAAACCTTCCTGTTTTAAATGGGCAGCGCTGTTTTGGTGCAAGGTAAGAAAGCAAGATGGAATTGTGTTGTTGGCAGGGCAGAGGGAGGGAATGCTGGCAGGGAGGCAAGTGTGGGTGAGGGGCATGGTTTGTGTGCCCGGGGGCAGGTGTTGCTACCGCGGTTGCAGGTATTGGCAGTCCTGTTGGTGGGAGAGGAGTCAACAATACTGTAGTGTAGCATGCATGTTGGGGGCGAGGCTTAACTTATTTGCGTTTTTTTCATTTTTGCGGTGGTGCTCTGTCCCTAACCCCAGCAAATATGAAGGAACAACTGTATTTTCAGGGTTCTGTCAGTGAACCAATTACAGATCCACCTACGTTACTGTAACGCTGTCTAGCCTGAACTTGTCCAAAGCCTTACTGTAATATCAAGATATACTACATCCACAGTACTCGCCTGATCTACCAAGCTTGTAAATCTTTTTTTAAAAAGTGAGAGATAAGATTAATTTGGCGTGACTTGTTTTTGAGAAAACCATGCTGGTTTTTAGCCGTCGCAGCATTCCTTTCTAAGTGCATATAGACTGATTGGTTCTAGAACTTTTTCTAGTATCAGTGTCAAACTGACTGGTTGGTAGTTGCTTGGGTCCTCTTTTTTGCCCCTTTTAAAGTTGGGATCAGCATTTGCCCTCCTCCAATCTGCTGAGACCTCTCCTGTCTGCCAAGAATTCTCCAGGATTGTTGACAGAGGCACTGAGATTACATCTGCAAGTTCCTTTAATACTTTTGGATGCAGCTCATCTGGCCCTGGAGGCTTGAATTCATTTAGAGAAGCTAGGCATTCCTTTATTACCCCTTTATGTATTTTGGGCTGTATGCCCTTTATTGCATGATTTATTCTATTTTCACCAGTTAGAGCACTGTTGGTTAGGATCAAATCTGAAATAGCTGACCCCTTTGTTACCTCCTCTACCATATTCAATTCCTAGATCCTAGGTTTAAAGAGATTAAGTAGCAGGTGATGGGAAAGATCCCTTCTTAAGACCTGGGGAGGCCACTGCTACATAGACTATACAGTAAATGGACAAATAGTCTGACTTGGTATAAGGCAGCTTCCAAACTGGCTAGATTCATAGAGACTGCCTCTAGTTAGATATTGCAGGGATGGAAGGAAGCTTACCCAGGTCACCCAGAACTTGGAAAGTGTTACATTTTTGAACCACAACACCTAGAATCCCCTATTTAGCATGACCAGTGAAATTGGTATGTAATCCATGGGCTCCCCATCTGAACCCTGCAGCACTTGACATGGACTTGGGCTGATAACATTGTGTTATCACTAGTACAGTCATTAAATGGCACAGAACCAGGCTGAAAGAGCAAGGATACTATTGAATAGCCGCCCCGATTGCGTTGCAGAGGGGCGGGATAGAAATAAAATTTTATTATTATTATTATTATTATTATTATTATTATATCACTGGAGATAACTCATCTGTGTGCCATCTAGAAGGCCTTTTGGGCAACCCAGAATCAGCTTACACTAGTACAAACCAACCTGTCCTATAGCTTGTGGTGACATTTTATAAATTGTCTTTGCAGTAATGGGAGAGTGTGACTGAGATGTCAAATTTTAGTCACATTCCAATAGGCCAACAGGTGGAATGTAAATCTCAGCCAGCATGCTTATGTTCAGGCCTAGGATGGGGAAGGAAGGCTGTAGCAACTGCTGTTTCTTCCCTGGGTACACAGGGGCAGCCGGAGTATCCTGGATTCAGTCCTGCCCCTGACACTGATTGATCAGAGATGTGTGCCTAGATGCCACCTGATTGCCTTTGTACACCCTGGAAGAAGCAGCAGCCATCACCTCCAAATGCACAAGAGCAGACAGCCCCTGGATGCAGCCTCTCAGCCAGTCAGGGGCCAGGAAGAAGATCTGCACCCAGAAGCCTGATATCTCCTTGTGCAACCTCTTAAAAATTGCTTATATCGGTGTAACAAGGGTTATGTGCATTTAACCCACAACCAGGATTCTAGCCTTGCCATACTGTTGAAGTGACATCAGCACAAAATGCCATGTGCTTTGTAGCAACCTGATGTACCTGTAGAATCATTCTGAACTTGGCATATGGTTACCAGGCTTTATCTGAGATAAACAACTGTTTTTGTTTTTAGTAAGCCCATAGGACATAAGTGAAGGCTATTGTGCACTGAAATGATTTCTGGAGAAAATGCAAGCTGGAACCATAGGGTTCTGCAGAATGAAACATGTCGTTAAAAATCTCTTTATAGTGCGTAGAGGGAAATTGACTGCTTAACATGAGAGGTGCACTGTGGTTGCACCCAAGGACTTTTTCTGTGAGATTGCCTTCTATTACCTTGCAGATCATTAGTGTACCCAGCATGATTTTGAAATACATCATTTTGGCAGCGGCAGCAAGCTGGGGATGGGTTTCTGTTAATATCTTGCCTTTAGTAATACATATTTCCTCATGCAGAGTGCTAACGTGAAATGCAATTTTTATTACAGTAGACTTAAAAACAAAGAGGATTTGATGTTTCACATTATGTCTGTTGTTCATGACTCCAACAGTTATTTCTGTGCTATATGTTTTAAGAAGCCAAAATGGTGTTCAGCCCAATTACGCAAGGCACTGTAAATACTCCCAAGAGTGTGTATATGTGTACAGTTTAGATTGCATAATTTTTGTGCTACGTATAGGAGTACTCACAGTCAATGGGCTGAAACAAATCACCCCGTAGTAACTTTTCCCCACATGGACAAATGATGGCCTACAAGACCATAAATTCATACAGAGGAGGTGGGCAGTATTGCAGGGACTGACTGACTCAGGTGACCACAATTAGCAGATGGTCCTAAGAACAGGTTTTGTTGCACTAGGTGTGGTATCCTGTTGAAATCTCA
This sequence comes from Gambelia wislizenii, assembly GCA_030847615.1. Classification (NCBI taxonomy): domain Eukaryota; kingdom Metazoa; phylum Chordata; class Lepidosauria; order Squamata; family Crotaphytidae; genus Gambelia; species Gambelia wislizenii. The sequence continues at coordinate 9,486,256 of JAUMIR010000013.1, read as the reverse complement.
GTTCCATTCTTGTGCCCCCTCCCCAATATTAATTGAGGGCAGGATGTACCTCCCCATCCCTTCACTGGCTGCATTGGTGAAATCAGAAGTCAGTGAAAATACTCTTTTAAAAGGCTCTCCAAGGCTTCTGTTTGGAGACCATTTTAAATTACCTGTGGTGGCTGCCTCTACAGGGCAAACCATTTTATACAGAGCAACCCACTGTGCTATGAAAGCTCTTTGTTGCTTCATCACCAGAATCCCACAGAAGTGTGAGTCTATTGTTCTTACGTAAGATTGTCTGGACAAACAATAAGGTGGAAGTAGCCACCACGGAACACGTTTTTGCTACTGCTGGTCCATAAATTGTCATGGGCTTGTGTTCTTCCTGTGTCTCCTTGCTCACTCCTCTTTTCCACTAGGCTTTTTATGAAGTCAAGGAGAGGAGTCACTCGGAGGAGGACAAATGTGAATGTTATTTTTGTTCTGGTATGATTCAGTCATGTGAGGTTCTGGGTTTATAGTTGTCGCCAGTCTCCATAAGGGACTATAGACTGAGTTTGAAAAACTCAAGTTGGCCTCTTCCCCCATTTGCTTTGGATTTGTCCTCTTCTCTTCAAGCAACCAAATACAAAGAGTTGTGCAATGGCTGCTTCTTTAAAACAAAAATAGACATCAATGGGAAACTGGATGCATATTTTCACAATCAGACACATCAAAAGAGGCTGCAACTGCACAGAGAAATTGCCACTGCAACAAGAAACAGGAGCAGCTCTTAAGATTTCTATTGATCTGGAAGCAGTAAACACGTGTTTATTACCTTTATGTACATAATTCCAGGGACTTTGTGGGAAGCTGGTCCTCCAATACATTTTGGAGGGCACATTCACTGCTGCCTGACATGTACTTTCTCCTAACCTTTTAAAAGATGGGGTGGAAAGTACCTTGTTTTGTTACCCTTATCAAAATGTGGCTTCCAAGCAGTGGGGATAAAGAATTTCAAAAAACAACAAAAGGAAAAAAGAAGGTATGCAGCTATCCCAGTGAGGGGTGTGTGAGCAGAGTGAATATCCCTAATGAACATAAAAATAACAAAAAGCTAATGAACTCTAATGTACAAATAACAGAATAATAAATACGGTATATTATTATGAATAATTGGTAAAATTCAGTAAACAATAACAGAAGGAAATGTGTGCATCATCTGTGATGACAATGTCATGCCATGGATGATAGTCAAGTTTGTTTCTGTCATTGTTTAGTACATTTTGCCATATGTTCACTTCTCTTATGGTTTATTAGATTCTACCATGCATTTACATATATTTATATAGCGCACTGTATACGTGCACATGCACACGCACACATTTCGTTTCAATTGTGTATTAGATTTCATTAGCTGTTCATTGTTTCAGTGGTCATGATGCTCTCCCATCTGTTTGTTTGTGTTTCTTCCAGTGGTAATAAACAACAGTGAATATGGAGCGAGGGCATGGTTAAGTGGTTAATGGTAAGTAGAGCACATGCTTTGCATGCTCAAGGGTCCAGCTTCAGTCTGTCATATCTCTAGCTAGAAGAGTCAGGTAAAATAGGTGATGGGAAAGATCACTACCTGAAATCCTAGAGATACTAAGATACTGTCAACCAGAGCAAATAACAATGGGCAAGGTGGATCAATGATCCAACCCGGTATAAGGCATTCTGTGTTCCTGTGAACTGAGGGCAGGGACTTGGTTAATTTCACAGGGGACTCAAATATCATTCTCTACTTACTTTAAGTGGAATTCTTCAAAAGTGAACCTTTCCTTATGCCACATATTTGCCTGCCCCACAGTACAGAGCTTGGAAAAGTTACTTTTGGGACTACATCTCTCTGAATTCTCCAGCCAGTGTTGCCACTGGGGATTATAGGACTTGTAGCACAGAAAGTTAATTTTGTTTGTTTGTTTATTGGATTTATATACCACCTTTCTCCCATGATGGGATTCAAGGCAGCTACTTTTCCAAGCTCTACCACAGAATAACTTTCCCTTGCGGTCTAATCCCACAAGACCTAGTTCTCCTGAGCAAATGAGATAGAATGATACACAAGCCCAATGAGATATAATGTGTGTGTATGTGTACGTACTGTATGTGCCTTAATGTTGCCTGTCAACTTATGGCAACCCCATGAATTTCAGAGGGTTTTCATAGGTAAGGAATGCTCAGAGGTGATTTTGCCAGTTCCTTCCTCTGAAATATAGCGTGTAGCACCTGGTCTTTTGCTGGAGGTCTGCCATCCAAGTACTAACCTGAGCTGACGTTGCTTAGGTTCCAAGATTAGATGGGATCTGGTGCCTTTAGGGTATTTAGACACAAGCCCAAATACATAGGAATGGGAGCTGTTTTAACAGCAAAATCAATATGAGGCTTAGGGAAGTTGGTCTTGAGATAAAGGCCAGTCCTGCAAGCCACCACGTTGCAAGTTTGAATCCAGAGGGCTCCAAGGTTCACTCAGCCTTCCATCCTTTCGTAGGTCAGTAAAATGAGTACCCGGCTTGTGGGGGCAATTAGCTAACACACATTGGAAACGGCTTAATGCAGTGTAGATGTGTACATTGCTATTGCTTAAAACAATTTGTAAGCCGCTCTGATAGCCTTGTGGCTGAAGAGCGGGGTATAAATAAATAAATAAAATAAAAATAAAAATAAAATAAAATAAAAATGTGTCTCCCCCATCCCATTTCCCTGTTCAGTAGTAGAACTGTAGTAATGGTAGAATTATAGTGATACATTAAAGAACTGGCAGTGTGCTCCCTTTAATGGAATCTGAAATCTGCCATCTGCCAGTTGTTTTTAACTAGGCAGAATATGGTTTAAATGGTCAAAGCATAGTACTGGGAACAAGTACAGTCTGCAACGCTGAAGATGTCTATGGCTAATGGAAATGAGGCAGATGATGCAGTAGGAGAAATGCAACAAAGAATAGGTAAAGATTTCAAATGATGATGATGATGATGATAATGATGATACCACCTGATAATAATAGGAATACAATTACACTGCCCATTAAACCTTCCCTCAGAGGCACTGGAGGAAGAGGAAAGACTTTTATCCTGCTTGGTCCTGCAAATTTGCAGTTGGAACGGATTTAACAGCAATGTGCAGGCCAAGCCAGCCAGCCTTTGCCTTGGCTCCTGTCACATGGCCACTCCAATGCAGGGAGGAGGTGGGCAGAGCAGCCTTCAAGCCTTCATGGACCCCCTGTGAGGATATCATGGCCCCCTGGGAGTCTGCGGACGACAGGTTAAGAACCAGTGTGCTAGTCAATGCTACTGTTAGGTGGATTTGTAATTGGTTGACTGACTGAATGAAAAGAGTACTCACCAATGGTTCTGCTTCATCCTAGAGAGAAGTGACCAGTGAGGTGCCACAGGGTTCTGTCCTGGGCCCAGTGCTATTCAACATCTTTATCAATTACTTGGATGATGGAATCGAGGGCATTCTTATCAAGTTTGCAGGTGACACCAAATTAGGAGGGGTACCCAATACCCCAGAGGACAGGATCAGAATTCAAAATGACTGTAACAGATTGGAGAGCTGGTTCAAAACTAACAAAATGAATTTCAGCAGGGCAAACTGTAAGGTACTACATTTAGGCAGAAAGAAATGAAATGCAGAAATATAGGATGGGTGACACCTGGCTTGACAACAGTACATGTGAAAGGGAGCTAGGACTCTTAGTAGATCACAAGCTGAACATAATCCAACAGTGTGATGCGGCAGATAAAAAAGCCAATGTGATTCTAGGCTGCATCAGTAGGAGTATAGTGTCAGATGGAGGGATATAATAGTACCACTTTATTCTGTTTGGGTCAGACCTCATCTGGAATACTGTGTCCAGTTCTGGACACCACAATTCCAGAAGGATGTTGACAAGCTAGAATGTGTCCAGAGTAGGGTGACTAAAATGGTGAAAGGTATGGAAGCCATGCCCTGTGAAGAGCAGCTTAGGGAGCTGGGTATGTTTAGCCTGGGAAAGAAAAGGTTAAGAGGGGACATGATAGCCATCTTTAAATATTTGAAGGGATGTCATATTGAAGATGGAGCAAGCTTGTTTTCTGCTGCTTGAGACTAGGATATGGAGCAATGGATTCAAACTACAGGAAAAGAGATTCCACTGAAATATTAGGAAGAACTTCCTGATGGTAAGAGCTGTGTGACAGTGGAATGTGCTGTCTCAGAGTGTGGTGGGGTCTCCATCTTTGGAAGTTTGTCAACAGAGGCTGGACAGATCATCTGTCAGACGAGCTTTGATTGCATGGCAGGGGGTCGAACTGGATGGCCCTTATGGCTTTTTCCAACTCTATGATTCTGTGATTATTGCCCATCATAATGTGAGACCCTAAATTGTACCTTACATCATTTGTACATAGAATCAGCACTGCATGTGTGTGGGTTACTTCTGAGTAGACATGTTTCTAGTTATACTCTTAACTGCTTTCAGAACATTTTCCTACCTGGCTCCACTTGAAACATCAACATGAAAAAGATATGAAGTACTGGTTCTCAGCTTTCTCTGTCTTGGTAGTGAAGCATTTTCTCATTCTGATGCCACTGCATTTATTTCAGGTAACTTAAAAGCATTTATTCTCCTTAAAATACATTATCTGCTGGGGCCTCTCTTTTCTCTCTTTCCAACGTTCTTATGACCTGTGTGTAAAGGAATTATTTTATTTTGAGAAACTCATACTCCCTATTTTTCTATTTAAGATGAGTGTCTTACTTGATTGCAAATAAGTATACAAACAAAATGAATTTCAACAGGGAGAAATGTAGGATACTACACTTGGGCAGTAAAAATGAAATGCATAGATACAGGATGGGTGACACATGGCTTGACAGCAGTATATGCGAAAAGGATCCAGGAGTCTTAGTAGACCACAAGCTGAACATGAGTCAGCAGTGTGATGCAGCAACTAAAAAAGCCAATGCAATTCTAGGCTGCATTAATAGGAGTATAGTGTCTAGATCAAGGGAAGTAATAGTGCCACTCTATTCTGCTTTGGTCAGGCCTCATCTGGAATACTGTGTCCAGTTCTGGGCACCACAATTCAGGAAGGATATTGAGAAGCTGGAACGTGTCCAGAGGAGGGTGACCAGGATGGTGGGTGGTCTGGAAGCCATGTCCTATGAGGAGCGGCTTAGAGAGCTGAGCCTATTTAGCCTGGAGAAGAGAAGGTTGAGAGGTGACATGATAACCATGTCTAAATATTTGAAAAGATGTCATACTGGGGATGTAGCAAGCTTGTTTTCTGCTGCTCCAGAGACTAGGGCACAGAGCAATGGGTTCAAACTACAGGAAAAGAGATTCCACCTAAACATTAGGAAGAACTTCCTGACAGTATGAGCTGTTCAGAAGTGGAATACACTGGTTTGGTGTGTGCTGGAGTCTCCTTCTTTGGAGGTTTTTAAACAGAGGCTGAATGGCCATCTGTCCGGAATGATTTGATTGTGTATTCCTGCATGGCAGGGGGTTGGACTGGATGGCCCTTGTGGTCTCTTCCATATGTATGATTCTATGATATCTGGATAGTCTTCCACTGGGGGAAATGTAAATGTAAATCAGGGACCCATCTTTATCTATCCTGGCAACATAGGAAGTTGCTTTGTAACACATCACAGTACTTGTCAATCTAGCCTGGTGTAGCCCACACTGACTGGCAGTAGCTCTCTGCCAGGAAAGTGCATTTCCCATCACCAGCTACCTGATACTTTTAACTGGAGATGTAAGGAACTGAACCTGGAACCATATGTATACAGAGAATATGCATTAAAAGGTATATGAAGTCTGTTCCTTCTTATAGAATCATAGAATTGTAGAGTTGGAAGAGACCACAAGGGCCATCCAGTCCAACCCCCTGCCATGCAGGAAATCACGATCAAAGCATCCCCGACAGATGGCCATCCAGCCTCTGTTTAAAGACCTCCAAGGACGGAGACCCCACCACGCTCCGAGGGAGTGCGTTCCACTGCCGAACAGCTCTTACTGTCAAAAAGTTCCTCCTAATGTTGAGGTGGAATCTCTGTTCCTGGAGCTTGCATCCATTGTTCCGTGTTCCAGTCTCTGGAGCAGCAGAAAACAAGCATGCTCCATCCTCAACGTGACACCCCTTCAAATACTTAAACAGGGCTATCATATCACCTCTTAACTGTCTTTTTTCCAGGCTAAACATACCCAGCTCCCTAAGTCTCTCCTCATAAGGCATGGTTTCCAGACCTTTCATCATTTTAGTCGCCCTCCTCTGGACACGCTCCAATTTGTCAATATCCTTTTTGAATTGTGGTGCCCAGAACTGGACACAGTATTCTAGGTGAGGTCTGACCAAGGCAGAATAGAACGGCACTATTACTTCCCTTGATCTGGACACTATACTTCTATTGATAGTGCCAATTGAAAACAGTTTGTCACCTGTATACAGCCCAAATCCAGTGCATATGTGCTTGTATGTCCTACTATGCTCTGTGGGATATAGTTATGAAGAAACAGGATGACACTGTTAATCTGATACCAGCTTCCTGAAACCAGGTGATCATACATGGTTGGATACATGGTGATCATACATGGTGATCATACATTGTTGGAGCCTCCTGAAACCAGGTGGTCAACATGGTTGGAGAGCTCCTGCAACTTGTGTGCAGTTCAAGAAAATGAAGGCAAAAGAATCCTTTTGTAGGAGAGCTAGAGACGTGCTTATGTTCTTTTTCTTGGTCTTTCAAAACAATATGCTGAGACAAATTAATACCCAAGAAGACCAGCAACAACAGTAGTGCAGTCTGTGTAGAGCTTGGACAAGTTACATTTTGGACTAAAATTCCCAGAATGCCCCAGACAGCATATGGCAAGCTTTCCTAATTTATCCTCATTTATCATGAATGAGTCATTTGTACCATGCGGTAGTACTTCATTAACCCTTCTAAGAAAGGAAGACTCTGGACTGCCATTGTCTGGTGTGGTGTGGGAAAAGGACAGAGACACCAAACTGCAGACCCAAGAGCAAGGGCAGGGGGCTAGAGTGGGTTTACAAACGGAGAACAATAATAAGGAATTTCAAGGATCATGGGCAAAGTGGTTGTGCACAAGAGGTGGATGTCTCTCTGGCTTCTCTTCGTAAACAAAGATTCAGGAAGGACTCATCCGGCACTTTCTGCAAGCGCACTGATGACTAAAAAGGCCAATCTGAGATAGACAAGTCCGGTTGCAGAAAGCACAGCAGAAGGTTTCCTTGGGTGATGTTTCCAGGTTGTGATTTTTTCTGTGTTGTCGTTTCTCTTCAAGACTTGTTCGGCTTGAGTTCTCAAATAAGGCTGCAGCATTGTGGATAGTGTGTCTCCATGCCTCCCGATGTGAGGCCAGGTCGGACCATTATTGGTGATCAATTTGGCCGAGCCTGAGGTGTTGTTTCAGGGAGTCCTTGTATTGCTTTTTTGGAGCACCCCTCTTACGCTGACCCGTGGTGAGTTCACCTTAGAGTAGTATTTTTGGGAGGCGATGGTCCTCCATCCTAGAAACGTGCCCTGCCCAGCGCAGCTGTGTTCTCAATATAATGGCCTCAATGCTGGTGATCCCTGCTTGCTCAAGGACAGCAACATTCGTCACATAGTCAGTCCAGTGTATATTTAGGATTGTGCGTAAACAGCGCTGATGAAAGCGTTCGAGGAGTCGTAAGTGGTGGCAGGTGGAAGTAATGCATTCATAAATATACCTTACATCCATCTGTCATATGAAGACATGGATATATAATTTGTAAGCAGACTATTTTCATACAACCCATTTTAAATTAGAATACCTCCAGCTTGATGCCACCCTGTGTGAAGATGGGAGGTTAAACAAATAGCACCCACTCTTGCTATCTTGATTTGTACACTACAGAACTGGATAGATCTCTTGGGTTGCCATCTCTGTGCATTGCTCAGTCCCCCTCCCTTTGCAGAAGATCGGTGTCTCCCCCCCACTTTTTTTTTGTATTCTGGAGGCTACATCAACCCTTCTGACTTCCTATTTTTAAATCTTGTTTGTAAGACTAAGAAGCAGGGTCTTTTTAGGCATAGCCCTTGTCCTTTGTTATTTTTCCATATTATAGTTTATACATTATGTAACAATACAGCAATATAATATAATAATATAGCAATATAATACCAAAACAAATTGAGAGAGGGGGGGGATTATTAGCATAGTATTCTATATCAGGATTGAAAGCCAGCATGGTGTAGTAGTTTGAGTGTTGGACTACAGCTCTGGAGACCTGGGTGTGAATCTTCACTCAGCCATGGAAACCCAGTGGGTGACCTTGGGCAAGTCCCACTCTCTCAGCCTCAGAGGAAGGCAAAGGCAAAACCCCTTCTGAACAAATCTTGCCAAGAAAACCCCTGTGATAGGGTCGCCTTAGATCGCTATAGGTTAGAACCAACTTGAAGGCACACACACAACAATAACAATCTTGGGATTATAATGTATAATAGAGTGATCTATTATATAATTTTCATAGAACAGAAATGCATTCATGTCAGACCATGGACACTCTTGAGTAATGGATCTGTTTGACTTAAGCTTCCTGGGATGCTGGAACTTCTGTTAGGTCTTCCAGTGTTAACTCCATAGACCAAACTCTCACTGCTGAAGTCAAATAGAAGTAATTTCAGCAGTAAACATAGTCATGTGTGACTGAAAAGGAATAAAACACCCTATTTGAAATATAGTTTGAAATTGCCTGAAATGAAGATGAAAGTGTTAGTAGTAACCAAAGGGTTGTCCAAACGATGAAAATACTCCTTATAGAATTCACAGAGAAGATGATGCGTCCCAACATGATCCGAATGAGATTCATGGCATTCAGAAGGAGGGGGGCTAAAAACCTCCACAAACTGCATGGTAAAAGGATTTGCGGTTTCCTCCCCAAAGTTTCCTGACAAATGCGGGTAGATGTGCATTTTTGCATGTTTGGCATCCGAGTTCTCGTCATTGTGCATTTTCGCTCTATTGCCCTTTATCAGAGCGTGTGGATGCTCCGTTCAAATAGATGTGAATGGATGTGAATAGGCAAAAAAATGGTGGAGAGAAAACAGCGTTGCTATGAATGGCAAAAACGGGCACCCATTCACAGTATACCATCACATCTAGACAAGCCCCAAGTAAAAGGAAGAACCATATTTTCTTTGTCAACTAGCAGTGATTACAGGCCTGTGGCAGCAAGGGTGCCACACTTCAATGCTGTCTTGTACTTGTATGTCATTGAGGTCTAGTGAATGTGCAAGTCACTTTTTCAAAAACAACTCCAGAACCTTCATTTGAAAGTCAGTGGCTACAGATATTGTATATGAGACAGTGTTGTTTAATACATTTTTTCTATGTCTGTGCAACACTACATTTTAGGTACAGTCTTCATAGGGCAATGTGGTGCACTGCCCAAGCTAATGGTCCAGTTGTCCTTATTATGGAGTCCAATCCAGTGCACGTTTACTTGGAAGTGAGTCACACTGTTTTCAACGCATTTATGCCTCAGAATCATAGTCTTAATTTACCTTGTTTTCTTTATACGATTCATTGATACTAAGGTTAGATTATCAACCCCACAGATACATTTGCCATAGTTTTCGTTTTGATGCAATGGCTAAGGAGCTGGGTCTGAGTGTTGGAACCCCATGTTTGAATCAAGGAAGCTGTGTAGTATTTCTCCTCGGAACCTTCCTCACAAGTTTTGTTACAAGGATTTCAAGATGATTTTATTAATGTAGAAGATAATTTAACAACTTGGAACCAGATAACCTGATTGAGCACCATCTTCTATATCAGCCTGGCCGTTCACTAAGATCTCCAGCTAAAGGCCTCTTGGTTGTTCTGTAGGCATTTGGTAGCAACTGGAGAAGAGCCTTTGCTGTAGAGTTCACTTTGGAATCCCCTTCCCCTTGTAAGAGGACAACCACTCAACCTGATGATGTTTAAGCCAATTAAGAACTGAGCGGTTCAGCTACACACTTGCTGATTATAATTTTTTAGCTAAGTGAGATTTTTGGTTTTCTTGTGTGGGTTTGAATTTGAAATTTCCTTCACTGATTTTTGTAGTGCCCTGGATTTTTCAAAAAAATTGTGTGTGTGTGTTCTTTTGTTAATGAAGGATTGTATACAAATACAGCAAATAAATAAGGATGTGTGAAAACCCGTTGTACAACAAAACCATGGCAAAAATGATGACTAGGTATACCCTTGGCTTGCCCTATCTATTTTCTGTGCTGTGTTGTGAGCGAATAGCAGAAAAAGCAAAAGGTAGCAACAAGAGTCCATACAAGCCAAAGTTGCAACCTGATCTTTCAAGGAGAGGTGTTCCTGCATTGAACTGCAGAACAAACTTCCTTCGTACTGGGGCATGGGGCTCATAACAGCACCCTGGGTTCATCCTATTGTTTCCTACATTTTAAGAGAGGGATAGTTCCTATCAAGACACCACCTAGAAATCTGTGCTTTAAAAAAACCCAAACTCTTCTCTCACGATAGCCACTAAATTTCACAATATTCTCCCTAAAAAAAAAAAAAAGCAAACAAACCTTTGACTTAAATTCCTTAGGAGCAAATGCTTAGTTTATTTTTATTTTGTTATGTTTTTCATTCCAGGCTACTCATTGTCCATTTTCATGAGCTCATTATCAAAGAGGAACTTTTTGACAGTAAGAGCTGTTCGGCAGTGGAACGCACTCCCTCGGAGCGTGGTGGGGTCTCCTTCCTTGGAGGTCTTTAAACAGAGGCTGGATGGCCATCTGTCGGGGATGCTTTGATCAAGATTTCCTGCGTGGCAGGGGGGTTGGACTGGATGGCCCTCGTGGTCTCTTCCAACTCTGCAATTCTATGATTCTATGAGGGTGATGTGTAGGCTTTTGCCTAAAGTCAGTAGGAATTCATTTGGTGTGTGGGGGATAGCAAGATCTTCCATCCTTCACGGAAGATTTATATTAAAAAATTCCAAAATGAAAGACATTTCCTCATATCCTCCCTAGACAGCAAAACTGACCGTTTGATGTTTGTATTTACAATTTGTTCTCATCTGGATGTCATTTGTGACACTGGTTTTTCTCCTTCCTCCTATCACTAGGTCTTCCTGTAAAGCTCATTTTGAATTTGTAGGCCCCAGCAGCATTCCCCTGTGCTGTGACAGGGCAATCTATTTAGCAGACTTCTAGTAAGGCCATAAAGAGGTACTCTAGGGGTCACGCTGTGTGCTCTTGTAAATGTATCCCAAATTAACCCTGATTGGCATCCTGCTTTCCCACTGTAAAGAGACAGATGTAGATTCTTTTCAACATCTGTAATTTCATGAGCACCCAAGCCTATAAATGCAGGAACTTCAGTGACCTGGGCTTGGGTAAAGGGGTTCAGACACTTTTACTGCCCAGCAGTGACTGGGAACCTGATAATGATTATTAACTACAGCAGAACCAGGTTGCTCACAAAAACTAGGTTTGATGTTGACTTCCTGGTTCAGGGCCATAATTGCAGCATGTGCTTGAATAACTTTGATTTACCACAGGTGTGTGTGCATGTACACACGCACATACGTCCATCATCTGTCCTTTCCCTGCATAACCTTGGTCATGTAGAGTCTGTATAGATGCAAAAGGAGCAGTGTGCACTCAGCAGGGTGGGTTGTTAGAGGCATTGTTCTTCTCTTTTTGTCTGGAAGCCACCCCACATGACTGCATAGGGGCGGTACTTTGGGTGCAGCAGTAGATACCCCTGTCCATTTTGTAATCACATTTCAGCATTTCTGCTCCTTTTAGTTTATTCGTTTATTGCGTTTATAGACTGAGTTTCCATGAAAATGCTTGAGGCAGCTAAAAATATAAAATAATTAGAACATTTAACCACGTCAGTTTGAAACACAACAATTAAAACAATGTACAGTATAAGAAGGAAAAAACAACCAGAAGCCACCAGATTTAAACCTACTTCAGCAAATATATTAGCTTAACACCTGAAAACTTGTCTGACTACAGTGGTCTTTGCCAGTCAGTAAAAGGACGAGAGCTGGGAAACCTTCTTCTTCCGGACCACAGTACAGAATCCCCCCAGGCATCATGGCCACTGGGAGCTGTCATTTGGAAGCTGTAGTCCAGAAAAGTAAAATTTCCACAACAGTTAGCAGTAGACTTCCATTGGCAAGTACAGTTGTCCCTTAATATTTGCTGGGGTTTGGTTGCATGACCCCCCCCCCCCCGTGGATACCAAAATCTGTGAATGCTCAAGTCCCATTATATGCAATGGCATAGCAAAATGGTGTCCCTAATATAAGATGGCAAAATCAAGGTTTGCTTTTTGGATTATTATTTCTTAAACAATATTTTCAAGCCGTGAATACTTAAATTTGTGGATATGGAGGGACAACTGTAGTTCCAAAGCCTGGGACCACCTATCTGGAATACTCTCCTAAGGTGACCTGTATGGCCTAAGTAACAACTAAAGCAGCAGATTTTCCTTGGGTTTTTTTCCCCAGGCTGCAAGGCCACGTTCTGGAAGAGTTTATATCTGATGTTTCCGCCTGCAGGTGGAACGTCAGGAATAAACTCTTCCAGAACATGGCCTCACAGCCTGGAAAAAAAACCAAGGAAAATCTATGGATGCCGGTTGTGAAAGCCTTCGACTTCAAACTAAAGCAGTGTTTCTCAACTAGGGTTCCCCAAGAAGTTGCTAGGGGTTCCTCAAGAGATTGTGATTGTGGGGGGAAAGCAATAGCAGTATATAGAATAATGTTGATGCAGGGGTTCCCTGAGACCTGGAAATGATTTCAAGGGTTCCTCCAGGATAAAAAGGTTGAGAGAAGCTGAATAAAGCAAATGAGCAGGAAAAGCATAAAACCAGAGAGTGACGTCTTAGCTTCGCTCCCAGATTAACTGAGCCTGCTTCCCCTAAGAGGGGCTTCTTTCCAGGAGCCTCTGCTCCCACCTCCACAGGCTGGGCACTGGGAGAAGTGCCTCTGGAGATGATCAATTTATAGCATGTTTGTGGGAAATATAGCATTCTTCTTGCACCCCTGCTTAGTAAGTTTAGGGTATTTCTAGCATGCTGGAGTTCCTAACCCCCCTTCTCATCTCAGGCTATTCTAGCCATTTGGAGCTATGGGGTGACCATTGAGTCATTCATCACATGGTCTCCTACTTTAAATACTTTATGATTCTTTGTGTCCTTTCTTAGGGGGTTTTGCAGCTTCTCCATGCTGCTGCTTCTTCCCTCTCCCCCCTTCCTACCATGCGTATGACTTCCAAACATGAAGAAAAGAGATGAGCTCTCGCTTACCTACAATCCCTTCTTTATCTGAGGAAATATGGATATTACTGCTGTAATACTTAGAAACTTCTGATCTGATTATCCTAACCTGAACTTCCCAAGATTGGGTGAGTTTTCTACCCTGAACTGTAATCCTCTTAGTTAGTTAAGGACCTAGATTTGTTTTGGCTATGTAGATTAAGATTGCTGTACCTTCAGTAAACTTTGGATATGCATTTTTAAGCAAACTATTGTCCTTGATTTGTCTACTTGACTGGGTGATTTAGACCACATACAAATGCAACTTGAGTTGGGTCAGTCTTCCCTGTTAACTTACTTTTCAAAGAAACTTTTCTTATGAAGATATTCCTAAAGGGATTGCTCCCTGGAATCATTCATACATTTTTAATTTTTATACTCCTATACCCCAACCATGTTAACCGGGAAGAAAAGGCGCTTTCTTGTCCCTGAGCTTTGGCATAGATTAGCAGTCAATGCAGTTGTTTTAAGCATGGGCACACTATTACAGTTGTCCCTCTGTATCCACGGATTTAAGTCTTGACGGCTTGAAAATATTCTTTAAAAGCGAATCATCCCAAAAGCAAATCTTGATTTTGCCACCTTATACAAGGGACACCCTTTTGCAGCGCCTTTGGATATCGTGGGACTTTTAATATTCACTCATTTTGGTATCCACCGGGGGGGGGGGTTCCTGGAACCAAGTGTTGGAAAATCTAGTTTGCAGTCCAATAAGTGGAAATGGTTCTGCAGTGAATTTTATACGCATTCCAATAGCAAGCCCCGGCGCAGGGGAAGGGGCAACTGGGCTACCCGGCCACCTCCGGCGCCGAAGAAGCCCACGGCCCACTTTGCCCGGCCCCTGGCGCCCGCAGGCAGCCCCCCGGCCGGCCCCCGACCCTCCCCTGGACCGGGAGAGCCCCGGAGCCGCCAGTTTGGCCCCGGGCGGCGGGAAGCAGCAGCGCCCCTCGGCCGGCCCGGAGGCCCACGGGGGAGGGGGGTCCCGCTGGGGCGCTGCTTTGCTCACCGGACGCTGAAGGGGGATGATGGGGCTTCGGCTCCAAAGGGACCCCAACGCCGGGAGGGGGGAGCACCGGATCCTTCCCTCCCCCGGCCGAGGAGGGGGCCCGCGGGGCGGGCGGGCGGCCGGGGGGCTTGCGGGGCTCCGAGGCGGCGGCGCCCGGGCTGGGGAGAGGGCGGAGGGAGGGAGGGAGAGGCGAGGGGCCTCCGAGGCGGCGGCGGCGGCGGCCTTTCCGCGTCCCCCTGAAGTCCGCTCAGCCTCCGGAGCCGGTCGGGGAGAAGAGGCGCCGAGATCCGCGGCTCTGGGCTGGATTAGTCTCGCCTGGGCTCGCCGCCGCCGCCGCCTCGCGCTCCTCGCTCCCAGGCGAGCCCGCCGCCGCCGCTGCTGCCGCCGCCGCCTCGAGGAGCCGGAGCGAGAGAGGGACGCCGCCGGGCAGGGCGGGCAGGCAGGCAGGCAGGGCGGCTCTCGCCGGGGCGTCGTCTTTGCTCCCGCCGCCGCCGAGGAACGACGGACGGGCGACTCGAGGCTTCCCGCGCTTTCCCTGCCGCCTTCTTTTCTCTCCAGTCGGTTGGGAAGAATATCTACCGAGACTTGAACAAAAAGCCAGCGCCAAGCCGGGCCGCCTCCGCCAGGGCTCCCCCTCGCTGCCTCATGCCGGCCCCGCCGCCGCCGCCGCCGCGCCTTCCCTGAGCCCAGCTCAGCCGGCTGCCGAGCCTCCCGCCGGGCTCGGGCGCTCCCTTCCACCCGCCCGCCCGCTCGGCGGCTTCGGAGCCGCGGCTCAAGCGCCCTCCCCCGCCCGCCCGCCCGCCCGCCGGCTCCCCTCCCCCCGTCGCGGATTGGCAACCGGAGGGGGGCGGGCGAGGGAGGGAGGGGAGGGGGCGGGCGCGGCGCGGCGGCTCCAGAGCGAAGCTTCCAAAGCAGGGCGGGCGGGCGGCGAGGGGGAGAAGCGGAGGCCGAGCCGGAGGAGGAAACTTGGAGGGGCTGCTCTCAGGAAAAGGCACCTTTCGGGCGCCCCGGAAGACCGGCCAGCGCGAGGGGAGCGAGAAGGGGAAGAAGCCGCCCCGGCGGAGGAGAGCGGAGGGGCTGCGCCGGGCCGGGCCGGGCTGGGCTTTGCTTGCCGCCGCCTCCCGAGCGGGCCGAGGGGTGGTTGGGCCGGGGGCCGGGCAGGCAAGCGAGGGAGCTCTCCGCCGCGCCTTCTCCCTCCCTCCCTCCCGGCCGACCGGCCTGCCTGGCGGAGGCCCTTTGTGCCGAGGAGGCGGCCGTCGCCTGGATCGCCCGCCGGAGCCGAGGCCGCCCCGCCTGGCCCCCGGATTAACGGCTGGAGCGGGAGCCTCGCCCGCCGCCCCTCCTGCGCCCGCTGGATTATCTTGGCCCCGACTCGGGTCGCCGGCCGGGCTCGTCTGGGTCGGGGCTCGCCTCTCGGAAGAGGAGCCGCCGCCGCCGCCGCCGCCGCCGGAGCAGCGAGGTAAGCCAGTCGGTCCCCGCGGCGCTCCCCCCCCCCCCAGCAGCCCCGGAGGAGGAGGCGGGGGCCAGGGCTGCCTGCCCGGCCGGCCGGCCTTCCCTCCTGGCCGGCTGTCGGCGGGCGAGAGGGCTCCGGCGCTTTCCCTGCCGCTGCCGCCGCCGCCGCCGCCGCCTTGCCGTGGCTCCCTCCGGCTGCCTTTCAGGCGCCCGCCCGCCCTCGGGGGGAAGAAGCCTCGGGCCAAAGGCACCCCCAGCCCCGGGGGAGAGCCCCGTTTCGGGGCGGAGGGAGGGAGGGAGCCCGCGCGGAGGCCAGGCCAGGCGGGGAGGAAGCTGCCCGGACCCCCGCGGAAGGAAGGCGGGCGGGAAGCCCCGCAAGAGGGGCCGGGGCCCCGTGGGGGGCTGCCGCTGCGGACCCACCCTCCCTCCCTCCCTCCCTCCTTCCTCCGGGGCAGCCCCACTCTTCCCAGGAAGTTTTCTCGGGAACGGCCGCCGCCGCCGCCGCCGCTTGAGGAAGAAGAAGGCAGAGCCGCTGGGAGCTGGGCCAGGGCGCCCCCGTCGGGCTGGGCTCCTCGCTTCCCAGGCCCGGTGCTCGGGCGCCGGCCGGCCGGCCGGCCTGCCTCTCGGTCGGTCGGTCGGTCGGTCGGTCGGTCGTCCATTGGTTCGTTCGAACAGGAGGGCGCTTCTTGGCGTGCCTGTGTTACTGTTTCGGCTTCTTGAGATCAAGTTGCCCGCAGGCAGAAAAGGGACCTTCCCAGGAGAGACCCCGTCCTCCCGTAGTCGAGGCTTCGCTTGCTCGGCTGTAGGCACGCAGCCATGTCGTTTGGGGCTTCCCTTTCTCAAAAAGACTAAAGCAGCCCAGGGGCTGGAAGTCCAGAGTCCAAAGCTAGCGAATTCACCTCTTGCTGCGAGACTCTGTATCTTTGTATATAATTGGTTTATACTCCGATGTGTAAAATGCCTGCCAATCTACAGGGTGTTTTTCATACTCTCCAAATGGGTTCTCATGGGTTCCCCCCCCCCATCATTGTCTTATATATGCATTGTCTTGCCTAGATGTTGTAAACTTGTAGTCCATAAATAATCTGTTGCAGTTCTCTTTGCCAGTTTCTTAGGCAGATGCAGCATTGTACTATTGCATGTATACCATCTTTACTCATCCAGCCATGACAGTAAGATATTGCACAAGGTTCAAAAAGGTTTTAATTTGACCAACAGCAGTATTCACTGGAACATAAAGCTGAGAGTGAGATCTTTAAGTAAAACAACTAGCAATTCATCTTTTTGATAAGTTTCAGCTAGCCTTTCCCCATCTTAGGCGAGAGGAGCTCACAAAGGTAATATAGTATGAAACTTTTCAGTATTCAGTATTCAGTAATGCCTTTTGGGACATCACTTCACCTCACAAATATACTAGAGATATTTTAAAGATGCTCGACTGAAAGTAGATATCCAAGGTTTTGTGTTCTATGTAAGTGTGGAAGGCATAGCTGATTCTTCTATGTAGCCCCCCCCCCACCATTAATTTGAAAGCAATGTTTTAGCCAATTGGATAATCATGTCTTTAAGGGTGCAAATTTGGAAGAGTGAAACAAGCATTCTATATCACTGGACGAGCTGAACAGTTTTTATTGTGAGTAGAACTGGAACATAAGTGGTGGCAGGAGGGAGGATTTTGAAGTCTAGCTAGAACTGGCCAGCTCTGTGGAATGAAACGTAAAGCCATGCAAAGAAGTCTGTCTGTACATATATGCTCAAATGCCTATGTCATTCACCTGTGGATAACTAGTGGGGAGGAAATCATTTTTTCTTACTTCATAGGGGAAAATGAAGAGTTTCAGTGGTGATGTTTACAGAGACAGAATATTTGTTGTTCTCACTGATTGCTCAAGGTCACGGAGGCTGCCTGTTACATGTGTCCTCCTCAGCACTGTTCTCTACAATAGGAGCTGGAATTATTTACTGAATTATCCACTCTCTGGAGAAAGTCTATCTTAGCTGGAAAAGACTGTTAAGGTATTATGTAGCACCACAACCTGCCTGCTCGCATTTCTAAAGAGTTAATTCTCCGGTCATCCCTACTCAGAATGTAACTCCCATGGTTTATGTTTATGTATTAAATCTGATTTTCTCCACATATAGACTTAGAGGCAGAAAAGCTTGGTTAGGGCCTTGCTGCATTAATGTCTAACAGATGCTAACCCCCCCTTCCCCACTCCCGCACCCTGTACAGCTGATCCGTTTTCTAAACACTCCGCATAAAATCCCAAACCTCTTTTCTTAACTGCTAGGCATTTTAGCTTCCCTGGAGGAAGAGAGTCATCAATAATCAATTTCCATCTAGGCAGGATTCAATCCTTCAGGTTTGTTACTAAAGGTGGTTTGTATGCAAGCAAGGAGAACCAGTGAGTGCTGTTTTCGTTAAATCCAGGTCCATTTAAATCCAGCTTTCTAAGAATATGTAGTTGCATGGTGTGTATTTGTTCACTCAATGTGACAGCAGTAGGAAGAAACAATTTTGGAATTTTCTGATCTCTGGTATGGACCTCTAGTTTCAATGGTAACTTATTCGGCTTGAAAAATGACGTTCCTTTTGTCCTGGGTAAATAAGAATTTTTTTAAAAAAGAATTTTGACACACAATATATATATATACGGAGCAAAGCAATCTGTGAGGAAAGCTGTGCTGATTTCCATAAGGACAACTCTTGAGGAAATATATTGGTGAAGAGCATAACCTGCGAGCAGGAGAAGCTGGTTCAAATCTTGCCTCTGGTATGAAGTGCAGTTAAGGTTCGTGACTTTTTCCATCCTTGAAGTGCATGTGGTAAGCACTCCCCAAGCATGTATTTTCCTACTGTGAGTTGTACTTGCATCTATTTTCTCAGCTGCCCTCATGCCCCTTTGAGCTAGGTGTGTAAGAACAGCATGTTATCCCGTTCCTTCCATCCCTGTGTTTAGTTGGAAATGAGTTTTTGTTATGTGAGTGTGCTGGGATAGTTATGGTGGCCAGTCCTCATAAGCCTGCAAAATATGAAGTAGTATCTTGTTGTTTTAAAGCATCCAGTGTAGAGCATCTTCTCTTAACGCCGTGCTTGGGATCTGTAAGTTTAGTCAACCTGTTGACTTTTCATTGTGCCACTGTATGCAAAGCAGACTGTATGAATGCTAAATGGAGCACGGATAGGCTTTCTGCACATGCAGCCACAAATGTGGACCAGCTTTTTGCACACCCTCTCAGACAGAGCTTTCCAAGAAGTTTCAGTAGCATGTAAACAGGGAGGTTAATAATGATACCTTGCACCCGTCAGACTTCTGGTCCATCAGACCCAGTCATGTTTACCCTGGCTGGCAGAATCCTGTCCAGGAGAGAGGTCTTCAGTAGTCCTGCTATCCTGGATCCTTGTGGGTGATGATAGCAGGATCTGAGGATATACCAACCAAATATTTCGCATTGAGCTATAGCCTCTCTGCTACCCACCTCCAAAAACCCAACCTGTACAAACATCTTGTGGCTCTAATATTCAGTGATAAATTCATGAGCAACAACAGGTCTAAAACTACCTTGCAGGGTGTCAGACTCTTTTTTTGGAGGTATTTAACCAGAGGGTGGATGGACACTTTTCAGAAGTGCTTTAGTTGTATATTCCTGCATGACCCCTTCCAATGCTAAGGAGATTTTCACACGGCAAAAACATCCCCCAGAGAAATCGGGACAGAAATATTTCTGTACCGGAAGTAGCGCCGCGGTTCGCACGCCCACTTCCCTCTCCCGATATGCCGTCATCCTCACACTGGGTTTTTTCTTCCCTCTTCCGTAATATTTTATTAACGGCGAACTCCCATTAGTAAAATATTATGGAAGAGGGAAGAAAAAACCCAGTGTGAGGATGACGGCATATCGGGAGAGGGAAGTGGGCGTGCGAACCGCGGCGCTGCTTGTCCCGATTTCTCCGGGGGATGTTTTTGCTGTGTGAAAATCTCCTTAGTCTCAAAGATTCTGAAAGTCAGCCCAGTGGTGCTTACAAGCTAGAATATGTGTAGATGGTGTGTGAATTGCCTCTTGGTTATTTTTATGGGAGTAATGCTAAGCAGTGAACTAGGATGGCTTGCTATGAAAGTTCAGAATGTAGCAACTATCCAAGAGTACATTTTATTTATTTAATTAGGTGTTTATACCCCACTCTTCAGCCACAAAGGCTATCAGAGCGGCTTACAAACTGTTTTTAAGCAATAGCAATTTACACATCTACACTGCATATTTTGATCATTATATTCTTTATTGAAAATTTTCAGAAGATGAAGAGGCTGCCAAGTTGATGATCCCTTCTTCTGATAGTTCATTTTGTTTAGATGGGACTCATGCACCAGATATCAGACATGTGGTTCTATCTAGAAACAGCTTCCTACCTGATCAGTTACTAAAAGATGTAATGAGAGGGAGGGAGAAAGAATTGCTTGTACCTTCTTTCCTTTTGGGACACTTTCTGTGTTGTATGATGAGAATCGTTACATTTAAGTATTTGTGTAGGTGGATTTATATTTCATAAATATGCAAGAGAAATACCGGTAACTGGGATGAAAGAGTGGGGTGTGGGCTTGATAAGGAGAGCAGCAGAATATAGAATCATAGATTTGGAAGAGACCATCAAGAACAGCCAGTCCAGCCCTCTGCTGTGCATGAATACACAGACAAAGCACTCCCGACAGATAACCATCCAGCCTCTCTTTAAAAACCTCCAAAAAAGGAGACTCCACCACAATCTGAGGCAGTGCGTTCCACTGCCGAACCGCTCTTACAGTCAGGATGTTCTTCCTAATGTTTAGATGGAATCTTTTTTCCTGAAGTTTGAGTCCATTGCTCCATGTCCTAGTTTTTGGAGCATCAGGAAACAAGCTTGCTCCATCCTCAGTATGACACCCTTTCAAATACTGAAACATGGCCAACATGTATTTATTTATATTTATTCATTTAATTTCTATGCCACCTTTCTCCCAGAAGGGACCCACCCAAGGCGGCTAACAAAATGCCACATAAAATAGTTAAAAACCATTAAAAACATTGCAATATAAAAATCTAAAACTACCTAAAGCATATAAAAATTGAAAGGATTAAAAATAAAATAAAAACAAACACACCCCAATAAAAGCCTCCATAAGCCCAGCTACTATTAAAAGCTTGCTTTGAATTAAAAAAAAAAAAAACGTCTTTGCCTGCTGGTGAAAGGAAAGCAGGGAGATAGGCTCCCGTGGAAGGAAGTTCCAGAGGGTGGGAGCAGACACTGAGAAGGCTCTCTTTTGTGTCCTTATCAGACAGGGGACCAAGAGAAAGCCTTCCCCTGATGTTCTTAGAACCCTTGCAGGTTCATATGGGGAGATACTGTCTTAACCTTCTCTTCCCCAGGCGAAACATATCCAGCTCCCTAAGGACATGGTTTCCAGACCTTAATGTGGAAGGAACTGTGTGTATTTTGTTAGAGGTTTGGTAACTTACTGAGATTACATTTTTACAAAAATCTCCCCAAGATAATAGAGTGAGAAACGTCTTAATTCTGTGTGATAGGCTTTATGCCGAAAATATAACCTTATCCTTCTGTTTCAGATTTTATTTAGTTATTTCAGTTTATCTACTGCGGTTACAGCTGAATGGAAGGAAAATCCCCTGTGATATATTCAGCCAGTTGTATCTTTGTAGGGGAAAAAACTAAAATATACAAATTCAAATATTTGTGTTTAACTAGAGATTTAAATCTATAACTTTCTGTTTATGCAAGTTGTTGGCTATAATAAATATACTCGCCTAAATAATCTTACCCCACTCCTAAACTGTCAAATTGGTTAAAGGACTCTGAACACTTGGTTGTTGCATACAGAACAATATGCTATTTGACACTGGCAGAAGAAGGAACTGGCAAAACCACCTCTTAAGAATTCCTCATCTAAGAAAACCCTATGAAATTCATGGGGTCACCATACATCAACAGGCAACTTGGAGGCGCACACCCCTCATTTTCTAAACTTTCAACTGTGCTTCCACTAAAAAGCCTGCCTTCCATTCCTTATTCCCTCTGGCTGCTGATGACACTTGTGATTGGCCTCTAGCAGGGCCTCTTAACCTCTTTAATGGAAGCTGAAAATCTAGGCTATTAAAATACAGCATTTGCTGTTAGAAGTGGATTTAAAGCTGTTCAGACCAGCAGATGAACAAAGTGAGAAGCTGTAAAAGTTCTGAGACGTATGAGGAAAATGCTCTCATCTGAATGCTAATTTAATATTCTCAAAGTTGCCTCTTTTGAGAGCATTCTTTTGTTGACAAAAGAGGACCAATCACATGTTTGAGATCTCTTTTTCTTCTTTTTCTTTTTACAGTAATGAGTTTATTAAAATTTTAATTTTGCCCAAAAGACCACTGTCCTCTCTTCATTAGGACACAAAAGAAGCACAGTGACCCCTGGTGGTGATTTTGGTAGGGATCTTGTCTGCTTGATACGTTCTGTGACTTCAGGTCAATTCTAACTTATGGCAACTCTCATAGGTATTCCTGGCAAGTTTTCTTCAGAAAGGGTTTGTTGTTACCTTACTCTTAGGAGGTTGAGACTTGCCCAAGATCACCCAGTGAGTTTCCATGGCTGAGCAGGGATTCGAACCTAGGTCTCACAAAGCCCCAGCTCAGCACCCTGCTGTCTCCGAAGAACAATAACTCCCACTCTAGCTGTGCTCATTTTGTAGTGGGACATGTACAGTTGGCATACTAGGATTTGCTCACTCATAAGACATTGTTAAAAATTTGGGGGGGTTTGCCCAATAATTTGTATGCCACCTTGTGGCTACTCAAATACATGACAGTATTTCAAGTATGTATGGTGTGCTGGTTTCAAGACTTAGGCATGTGACTGAGTTTTGGGTTTTTTTTTTTTAACTTTAAATGAAGCACCTGCATGGCAGGGACCTCCCTACAGGATGATGAATCGTGGTGTTCTTGTGCCTTCAAACTAAAATAAGTAAAGGACCTATTTCAGTTACCCAAGTTCAGGAGCTCTTGCTGATGAGATGTAGGTTTGCATAGAAGATCATCATTAATGCTATATGGTCTGATTTAATTGCTGTTGAGACCCTGTTCCATCAGCTCACCTTTGCAGATTCATACCCTTCTGCTGCTTAGGCTAGAGATAGTGGTAGAAGCTAACAGGTGTCAGGTCTGATATCTCCCAGAAACAACCAGAAGGCATGGAACTCTCCAGTATATGGGTTCAAGGTGATGACAAAAGCATCAGGAGCATAGCTTTATTATCCAAATCATTCAAAAATCAGAGATAGTTTTCCCACAAGAAAAAATCCAGAATCCTCATTGTAAGACCTTTATTAGGGCAATCAGGGAGCAAAAAAAGCATGCACACTTTTGGAAATTTCAGGCTAGGCATTACAAAAAGCAGAGACAAAAAGGGTAAGGGGGACCTTTGGTCTGAAACTACTGTAGTCTGCATTGTTGTCTTGAGATGTAATTGAGAAGGAAAGCTTTGCAAGACCATCATCACCTGATGAACGCAATTTGAGCATCTGAAAACCTTTCCTCATTATATCTCAAGACTACATGATTTAGGAACAAGCCTTCTTTCCCTCCCCTACCTGTTTTTTGTAATATCTTGCCTCATGAAAGGATATGAAGATCTCAGAAACGGTCATACATATTTGTGTCTTTGTTTGGTCTGATAAAGGCATACCACAGTAGACCTGTCTTTGTGAAGGTGGAAGACAGTGACTAGGCAAGAGGGTTAGGACCTCTGTGTTTGTTTATATTTTCCAACCTACTTCTTGAGGTGCACAGCTAACTTTAGATTCAAGGGGGTCCTAAGCTGTGCCTTCTGGTGGGCTATCTCCTTTGTCAGTGGACCAGGACAGGTTTGCCTGACAGCAGTAGTGTGCAAGAGTGCCCCAAGAACTACTAATTAAATTTCCCACAATGGCACATAACACTAGGAAACTGCAAAGTGGCAGTCATCTGTCTAGTTTTGCCTTAACTACCAGGCCAAGGTGGGGGGAAATTAAACAGGACCTTTAAAAAGTAGTGGACTGCTTAAGGCACCAGGAGTTACCCAAGGGTGACAGGTATTGATGCTGGCCCTGCATAGTGGAGCAGGAAAGTATTAGGATCATAGGAGGATGTCTTCTACTGAATCCGATCACTGGTCCATCTTAGTGCATAGAAACATTACATTTTGAGGCTATAACTTTCAGGACCCCCTGACTGGGGGATTCTTGGAGTTGTAATCTAAGAAGTAACTTTTCCAGACTTTGATTCATCTAGCTTGGTATGTCTACACTGCCACACTGTATTTTTCTAAGGTTTCAGGCAGAAATGTTTCCCAGTATTACCTGTAGATCCCAAGGATGGAACCTGGGACCTTCTGCATACAAAGCCTGTGTTCTGCCACTGAGCTCTTTGGCCTCTTTTATGTGACACTTTTCTTTCCTTTTATTTTTGTGCCTTTTTGGTTAGCACAGTGTGAACTGAAGTAATGAAGTGACACAAGCTGAAGGTGCAGAGCTGTAGTGAGGGTGAAGACAGACATTGTAAAGTGCTGTGGAAGTGGTTTGAATCTACACCAGTGTCCAGAGCCAGAAAATGAGTGTTCCAACCACTTCCACAACACTTCAGAATGCCCTGTCTGTCTTCACCCATAGTGACATAAGGAGAAAGAACCTTGATAACAGATATCTGTCCTTAGAGCTAGCATTTGTAACTCTGGTCAGCCTCTTTCATCACCCATATCTTTATGGCTAGTTTAATTTCTGTGGTGTACATTTCAATATAGATTTTTTTTGGTAACATTTTCTTAAACCTGTGAGGTAATGGAAGACTGTTTCTTTTAAAATAGACCTCTTGCAGCCTGGTGTATAACTCCCCTAAGTCAACCTACTTGGATTTAAGATGCTGAATTGAGAGGACACAACTGGCTTAAATCCAATGTTTTCAGTTTATCTGGGCTGTGCTTCAGATGGTCCACATGCAACTAAACAAAAACATAATTTAATTTTTTTCCCAATTTTGTAAACCACTTTGAATCCTAGGTTTGGGGACAATTTGGGATATAAATGAATAAAGGAGGAGGAGGGCTGGAATTCATGATCATAAATTAACTGATTCATAACTAATTTGCATTAATAGTGTAGTGAATACGTAGGGATCTTAAAAGTCCCTCAAGCTTGACTTGCTGGGCATCAGCCACTGCAAGCAACGGAGGTCTGTTCTCTTGTCAATCAGGACAGAGCAGACTTGATGTTTTCACCCCCTCCCTCCAACAATCTTGGATGGGAGGAGGAATTGCAATAGGAATCCTGCTTCTGACTGTGATACTGGGGATTGCTTGTGGGAGAGGGTGGAAATGTTAGTCTTTGTGTTCTGATCAACAGGAGAATAGACCTCTGCTGCTCACAGCAGCAGCTGTCCAGTAAGGCAGGATTGGGGGTGGTTGGGCCAAGAGATGCTACTTAGTTAAGTATACTAAATAACTTAACAAAGTAGCTGATGCCAAAAATAAAAACACTGTATGGGCTCCTTTAAAAGCTAGTAGCAGGATGAAGGCTGCGGCTTTGACATTTTATATAAATAAATATGCTAGGCATAATAGTAAATGCTTTAACAAGTATACAAAATTGATAGTAAAAATATATGCTATATAATTCAGAAGGATCCAGAATGGCTCTGGGAACATAGTTCTTAATACGATTTAATTTTGAAGAGTTATAGAAATCCATAGAAGTTCAGGGCATGACTTAGGAAAAACATGGGGTTGGGAATCTAAGTGGTACTGCAGTATTTTACAAGCTTTGTCATGTTGTATGCTAGTGTATAAGGATACTAGGTATACCGCAACCAATAACATAGTACCATTGATTAACTGAGCTTTAGTTTTGGTAATGGAAGTTCAATCTCACATGATTTCCTTTGGGTCAGTAGACTAAAATCATATAACTGGTTCACATTAAATGCCACATATATTTAACTGCTTGCATCCTTGAGCCCATAAATGAGTGTAATAGGTGAGATTCCCCCTCTTATTGTTGGCTATGCTTTTTGTTATACAGAACTGTGTCACTAGCATCCAGAAGTATAGATGGCCCAGGCAGTGGTGTGTTGTCAATATTTTGTTGATAATTTTCTTATTCTAGCCTAGACAGAAAAATGGTTTGATTTAGTGTAAGGCAGTTGAATATATTTGTATTGGACAGCAACTTTTTTTGTGTTGGGGTTCTTGTTTTCATGGTTTGTATGTTTGTTTGGGTAATTCATTAGCGCTCTCTCTCTCTCTCTGGCTTTTCTTCGCAAACAAAGATTCAGGAAGGACTCATCCTGCACTTTCTGCAAGCGCGCTGATAACTAAAAAGGCCAATCCGAGATAAACAAATCCGGTTGCAGAAAGCACAGCAGAAGGTCTCCTTGGGTGATGTTTCCGGGTTGTGATTCTTTCTGTGTTGTCGTTTCTCTTTAAGACTTGTTCGGCGTGAGTTCTCAAATAAGGCTGCAGCCAAGTAAGACTGGATGGCCCTCGTGGTCTCTTCCAACTCTACAATTCTATGATTGTGGATAGTGCATCTCCATGCCTCCCAATGTGAGGCCAGGGCGGACCATTGTTGGTGATCAATTTGGCTGAGCCTGATATGTTGTTTCAGGGAGTCCTTGTATCGCTTTTTTGGAGCACCCCTCTTACGCTGACCTGTGGTGAGTTCACCATAGAGTACTATTTTGGGGAAGCGATGGTCCTCCATCCTAGAAACGTGCCCTGCCCAGTGCAGCTGTGTTCTCAATATCATGGCCTTAATGCTGGTGATCCCTGCTTGCTGAAGGACAGCAACAGTCGTCACATAGTCAGTCCAGTGTATATTTAGGATTGTGCGTAGACAGCGCTGATGAAAGCGTTCGAGGAGTCGTAAGTGTTGGCGATAGGTGACCCATGTTTCAGATCCATAAAGGAGAATAGACAGTACAATGGCTCTATACACACTTATTTTTGTGCTTTGCCTCAGGTGTTTGTTACTCCAGACTCTTTTGTGAAGTCTTCCAAATGCGCTATATGCCTTTGCTAATCCGTGATCGATCTCTTTGTCAATCTTGGCATCTGAGGAAATGATGCTTCCCAGGTAGGTGAACTCCTGAACAGACTTAAGCACAGATTTGCCTATGGCAGTGTGGGGATAGTGGTGTTCATTTGTGGTGCAGGCTGGTAAAGAACTTCCGTTTTCTTAAGGTTGACTTCCAGCTTCCATGTTTGTTTGTTTGTTTGTTTGGGTAATTCATTATTAGTGTATTAAAAGTGAACAATCTGGTGTTCTTACAGGAAGCACAGTTCAATGTATTACAGAAGGTGCATCTCACTATCCCCTGTGTTTGACAGAAGATGCAACTATTGCAGTTTCTTTATAAAATTCTGTATACTATTAACAAGCTCATTCTGTGACCGCTGATCCACATATAAAGTATTCTCTTGCCCCTAGGTTAAAAAGGTTCCTGGAGGAGTTTATCTATAATCCATAACAGACAGTCACTGTCCTCAGGCTTACACTCTATAAAGACCACCATACCATCCTGAAACACCTGCTCTCATTGAGTTCAGAAGCTAAGAAGGATTGGGCCTGGTTAGTAATATGATGGGACACCACCAGGGAATGCTGAGGATCTGCAGGGGAAACCTGTTTGAAACCCTGGAAAGTCACTGCTGCCAAGTCAGGGTTGACAGTGCTAGGCTATATGGACCAATGGTCTGATCCAGTAAAAGGCAGTTTCATGTGATCCAGATGCGAGACATAAAATCCTAGGAAGGAAAGGGAGGGGAGTAGATAGCCTTCTAGCAAGCCCTACTTCTCACCACATCTCCCTCTGTTATGTTATCTTGGAATGGCTACTAGTACTGATATTTGAGGAAGGAACCTGATGGAGGTGGCTACTAAATACAGTTGGACCCCTGTATCCACGGTGGTTTGGTTTCCGGACTTACCGTGGATACCAGAAACTGCGGATAATAGCGAACCCTATTAAAATAATGGGACTTCTGGTTTAACATACCACATTAATCTTTTGGTTTAACATACCACATTAAGCATTGGAGGACCTAGAAGATGTTTAGAGAGAACACCTCTCTACATATTTTCTAAGAAGACTATGGTATGTGTTCCTCTTTTTCTGTCCTGCAGATAACTGAAACCACAGATATTGGTTCCATGGATACGGGGGTGGAGTCTGACTGTATTGGCTCTTATGTGGCCAAAATGGCACAACTCATACACCAGAAGGAAGTATCTGGAGGTGCACAAAAACCCAAGGTTTGCAGAAGTACCCAAACAAACTCATACACAACAACAACAACTTTAGGAGGGGAAAAAAAGAAACCTAAAAGGGAGAACTTCAAACCTCCCAGTGATAACTGAGCATGATTGCTGACCATGGCATGCATGGTGGCTAACTATTGGGGAGGGAAGAGGTAAAAGAAGCATAAGATGGGAGAAGGTTATGAATGGATGGATAGAACCCTGAACAGAAGCACTCCACACTGTGACAGGTCCCACTTGTTTTATTACATATCCTGCTTTTTTCTTAGGATTATATTCTTACAGGCATATGGGGTGGGCTAGCAAGGCTATATTTGCCATGAGAAAAATAAGAGAACTGGAACAAAAACACTGTGTGTGTGAATGATTTTATGTCTGAGGGGGAAAAAATAATTCCCTTCTGGCACTGGAGGTATAATTTGAACATTTATCAAACACAGCAAATGAAAGGGGAAACTTATTTATTTATTTACAGTATTTATACCCCACCCTTCAGCCAAAAAGGCTCCCAGAGCAGCTTATGAAATGTAAATTTGGCAGTTCCCCTGCCCTCAGGCTTACCATCTAAATAAGAGGCAACACACAAGGAAAAAGGGAATGGTAGTGGGGAGGGGATTATCTCCAGCACTTACTGCCTATTCTTCTCTCCCTCCAAGGCCACAGTGGCAGTTGGGATGGAGGAAAATGTGTTGTGTGTTTAACTTGCTGTTCTCCCTTGAATTGTTGGCAAGGGAGTGAATATTGTTTCCTTTGTGCCATTAAGAGACCTCCAAGTGTCTCCTCAGTCCAGAGCCTCTCAACCCTAAACCCTAAAGTACTGTGTATCTTCAGAATAATTGGAAATCCTCCATAAATACCTCTCCAAAACATGCCTCCTTTAGAACGGTATGATTGGCTCCTGAAAAGCCTTCCATGAAGGCTGCACTGTAATCCTTTTATGTTACTTCTTCAGTGGAGATTACGCAGTGAGAAATAATTAGGAGATTAATTTTCACCTGTCACTGCCAATAATAGATAACCTTGATACAGTGACAGGGCTAGGATTGCTGGAGGGAGGAGGTGGATGGAAAATCATTTAACCCCTCTGTGTGGTGGCAGTGGAAGGCAAAAGGGATGAGAGGGAGAAGGCCATTTTTGCTTCCCTCTGTCAGATATGAGATAGGTTTCCACAACTTTATTGGGCTAAGCATCTCATCTGAATGCTCGCATTTGCTCAGGTCCTATCAACATAAATGTCCATTAAACAGCAAAGTGCTGTTGCAGTGTCTTTCATTTCTCTTCTCTCATCCACCATTTTTTCCACACTCTAAGTGAGTCTTGCTGGTGACTATGATCCTAGAACGTGGCCTGACAGCATGGAGTGCAACAATGTTTCTGGTGCTAAGGGAAGTTTGGATTTGGTCCATGCCTGTGTTATGGTTCAAAACTGTACTGAGTTCCTTCATGGAAGAAAAGTAGGATAAAATTAAGTTCTGGGCTGTTTGTTGGAAAGCATTTCCATTGAAACAATGGAACTTTTCCCCACATCCCTCTGGGTTAGGCTCAAAGGATGAACAAGCACACCAGTCCCATCATGTTTGCTGACACTCCTGTCAAAAAATTGTGAAAGATGAAGACCTGGAATTACCCCACAGCCTAGAAAACTCCTATGTAGATGCTACAAAATAGGTTTGCAGATCAGGGTTACAAAAATCCTATTCACAAAATAAAACATTTTTAAAGTTCTAGAACACAGTAATGAAATCGTTGAGTTCCAATGTCTTAATTATGGCAACTAGGACTATTCCAGACAAATAGTGATAATATTATTTAAGTTGAACAATTTAGTTGTGATAGTATAAGGTGGCTTCATAGGTCCACGCTTGGGGTTGTCTAGACGGTGAAAATACAACTCAGAATACAAGGAGGCTATGGGCTCAGCTAGATGGGAGAATTACTTGTGGAAAATAGTGCATTAACACACTATCGCAACAGTGTTCATTTGTCCCTGCAATGTATTCGCAAGATCACTGGCATGGAAAGCTATTTGAGTTTGAAGTTCACACAGAACATGCCCATGAGAAAAGATGGCGGCCTCGAGCAAATACCTGCATTATTATTCCCCCAAAGCTCCCTCCATTTCCCTTTTTTTTGCCTTGTTAAATGAGAGACGTTTTTTTGCCTTGCCGCTCAAAAATAGTGCATGATAGGTTCTGTGAAAGACAACAATGGCTTCAATCACTTTGTCACCTGCAAGCCCGCAACTACACACATCCAAAACAGTGAAAGCTGTTATTGTGAACTACTTGGAGTTTTTGGGCCCCCTCTTTCCGAATATGGCGAATCCCAGCGGGAGCTCATCTCAGCAAAAGGTTGAGGATTTCGTGAGGATTTTTTTCACCATCTAGACAACACCTAACTTTTGTCCCAACTACATGTGAACTTCAAATACAGATAGCTTCGCATATCAACAATTTTGCCAAAGGATGGTGGAGACAAATGAATTTGTGTTAATGTACAGCAGTCCACATTATATCGCCTCTTCTAGACAAGCCCCAGCAGTAGCATGCATTATCTTTCTAAATGGGCCTGTTAATCGGTTGCGTTCACACCTGTCTTTTAAAATAGATTTTACACACCAATTGGATAACCATTAACTGTTCTGCCTATCTAGGGTTATTTTGCAAATGATGTACTGTAGTTTGTCCTGTGCTTGTTTTTCTAGTTTACTCCATAGGCACACTACATTGCTGGGTGGGTGGGGGTTAAGAGATGGATAATTCTTTATCTGCCTGTCTGCCTGCTTCTTACTGTGGCTCAGTATTTCTCTTAGTACAGTCTGTCCTATGTCAAGCAGTTACATGATTATTAATTTTAATTAGCTGCTATCATTTCTCTAAGTCTGTTCAATTCATGACTTGGACTGTACTTCCAGAGAGCAACAGCGGTGCTTTTGTGGATGACAGCTACTGGCATGCCTCAACACTGAATTTCAGTCTCCAGGCTGAAGTTAGCAGGGCCACTGTCAAGAACAGGGCAGTTCTTATGACACTAGATCTAAACCAGAGCTTGTAAATCTATGATTTAGATTGCAGCTCCCAGAATCCCCCAGTAACTATGGCCACTGGTTATGCTGGCTGGAGAATTCATAGAGGTGAAGAGTTCTGAAAAACTCCACAGCTCACATATTTGTGGTACTGTATGTTAGTAGTCATAATAAAATTATTGCCCAACACTGGTTTTTGTAATCCAAAAAAGTAACATTTCCAAATTCTGATCTAAATCCCCATGGTAGTGAGGATCTCTTCTCAGGTTTTTTGTTTATATTACCTTGTATAGAATCATAGAGTTGGAAGAGACCACAGGGGCCATCCAGTCCAAACCCCTGCCATGCAGGAATACACAATCAAATCATTCCAGACAGATGGCCATCCAGCCTCTGTTTAAAAACCTCCAAAGAAGGAGATTCTGCCGCACTCCGAGGCAGTGTATTCCACTTCCAAACAGCTCTTACTGTCAGGAAGGTCTTCCTACTCTGAGCATTGCATACATTGATGATACTGCATACATACATGTCTAGTAGTAGCAGTAGTTCTGCAGCTAGCGTGGTGTAGTGGCTTGAGCACTGGACTGTGACTCTGGAGAACAGGGTTCAAATCCCTGCTTGGCCATGGAAATCACACTGGGTGTCTTTGGGCAAGTCACAGTATCTCAGCCTCAGAGGAAGGCAAAGGCAAACCTCTGAACAAATCTTGCCAAGGAACCCCATGATAGATTTGCCTTAGGGTCGTCATAGGTCGGAAATGACTTGAAGGTAAACAACACACACACAGTAGCTCTCCAGCAAAGATCTTTTTGAGCACTGTATTCTCTAAGAGCCTTTTATTTAGAGATGTTTTGGACTGAGGTTGGGACCTTTGAGTTTGTAAAGCATTTACACATGTGTGGTAGACCCATGCCCTTCCTGGCTTATCAGAAGGCTGAGTGGGTGAAGGG
The DNA here is from genome assembly GCA_030847615.1 of Gambelia wislizenii. Lineage (NCBI taxonomy): Eukaryota > Metazoa > Chordata > Lepidosauria > Squamata > Crotaphytidae > Gambelia > Gambelia wislizenii. Next base: position 9,454,191 of record JAUMIR010000013.1, on the reverse strand, counting down.
GTCACCAGTGCCTCCTTAAAACAAGGTAGAATTCCTATTTGCTTAAAGGAGGCAGTTGTGAGGCATTTGCTGAAATAGCCATCCCTGATTCCCTCTAGTAATGGATAGGTATTGGCCAGTGTCCAACCTACCATTTTGGGGCAAGGTATTGGAGTGTGTGGTAGCCTCCCAACTCCTGGGGTTCTGGATGAAATGAATTATCTAGATCCATTTCAATCTGTTTTCAGGCCTGGCTAAGGGACAGAATCAGCTTTGGTTTCCTTGGTGGATGACATACACAAGAGAACGGGATGGGGGAATGTGTCCCTTTGGTTCCACTGGACATCTCAGTGGCTTTCAGTACCATTGCCCATGGTATCTTTCTGTGCTGCCTTGGTGGGATGGGACTTGGAGGCTTTGTTTTACAGTGGCTCCATTCCTTCCTGGAGGGGTGAGCCCAGAAGGTGGTGCTGGGGGATTCCTGTTCGACCCCCTGGCCATAGGCCTGTGGGGTCCCTCAGGGTTCTATTTTGTCTCCTATGCTATTTAACATATAGAGGAAACTGCTGGGAGAGGTGGTCTGGAGTTCTGAGATGTGGTGCCATCAATACGCAGATGACACCCAACCCTGCTACTCCTTTCCACCCCAATCCAAGGAGGCTGTCTTGGGCCTAAACCAGTGTCTGTCATCATAGAATCATAGAATTGTAGAGTTGGAAGAGACCACAAGGGCCATCCAGTCCAATCTTCTGCCACACAGGGATGACGGCAAGCAAATGGAAGCTTAATCCAGACAACTGCACCCATTCCTTCAGACATTGGACCTGACCACAGTGGTACATGCCTTAATTGCATCCCGTTTGGATTACTGTAACACAGTGTATTTGGGGCTGCCTTTGAAGCGTGTTCAGAAATTTCAGCTGGTCCAAAGAACTGCAGCCAGAGTGTTAACTGGGCAGGTTACAGAGACCATACTGTGCCTCTGTTAAAACAGCTCCACTGCCTGCCAGTCTGTTTCTGGGCACAGTTCAATCTGTATCTCCCTGTATGAGCCTGCCTGGCCCCTGAGATCATCAGGAAAGGCCCTTCTTTCAGTCCCACTACCATCACGAGCATGGTAGGTGGAGATGTGAGACACCCTTCTCGGTGGCTGCCCCTAGACTCCGGAACTCCCTTCCCAGGGAGGCCAGAATGGTCCCTCCTTGTCCTTCCATCAGCAGGCAAAAACCGTTTTATTCAGTCAGACTTTTAAAACAGAACGTTTTTAAAGAATGGGCTGGGGGGGGGCGGGTGTTTGTTGTAACTGAACTCTTTGTAATAGCTTTTTATCTTTTAAAATTGCATTACTGTATGTTCTTTTAACTTGAGATTTGCATTGTTTTACTACTGTGAATAATTAAATTCTCTTTTAATGTTCATTTTTTGGTGTTCTTAATTGATACTGTTTTTTTTAATTGTGCGCCACTTTGAGTCCCAATTTGGGGGGAAAGTAGGGTTGCTGTTGTTCTTATTTTACAAACCCATCAGATGATGTTTCCATCTATTCCATATTTAGTGAGTTTGCTAATCAAAATATCAAGAGGGACCTTATCAAACGCTTTGCTGAAATCCAGCTAAATGACATCCACAGCATTCCCACCATCTACTAAACTAGTGACCCAATCAAAAAAAGATACAAGGTTAGTTTGGCAGGATTTGTTCTTGACAAACCCATGCTAGCTCCTAGTAATCATGGCATTGTCATCAAGATACTTGCAGACAGACTCCTGTTATAGTTCTCTGGATCTTTTTTGCCTTTTTGGAAAATAGGAACAATGTTTGCTTGTTTCCTGTCCTTTGGCACTTCACAAGAAATAATGATGCAGGCTTATCAACCAACCAGCTTTATTTAATGGCGGGGGAACCGTAACTTTGGCTTTGCCATCCAAGTTCATCCATCCAGATATTGCACCAGTAGGCCTCCAACTCTTAGACAGTTATCATCATGTTACCAGCTTTGTACCATGGCTTTGAGCTCTCCCTGTACAACTAACATGGCGCATCCACAGAATTTAATCAGATGTGAACTGGAATCAAGAGATGTATTCTTCTGTTCAGTCTTCATTTCCATTGTCCTTCTCTGACTTCAACTTTGTACATGTCTGGTGGGGGGGGGGCGAGGGACATCTAATGAAGACAGCTTTATTAGGCCATGTATAGCTCTAAGCCTCCTCTTCCTCCCTGCTGAATGCAGCTCAAAAAAAAAAATCTCAGAAAGTCACAGTATGCTCAGCCTGGGGATTTTCTAAGAAGCTGAACCTTGGCTTTGTACTTGTCCCTTTCAAAATTAATTGCCTCCTCAGTTCAGGTAGGCTTAAAATACATCCTGGAATCTGAAGCTGTTGAGCAAAAGGAAGGTAATTTTTTAAAATCCTTCTTCTCTCTCCCTCCCTCCCCACTTCTTTTGTGCTGAAGTTTAAATCTACAATCTGTTGAGAATGTAATGGGAAACCAGCCTACAGAAAATGCCATTATTCATATCATCCTTAGCTCATTTATTTTTATCTGCAATAGCAGTGATAAGGCAAGCTGCTTGGCAATGCTGATAAGCAGGAGAAATATCTTAGAGCTATTTGTAAAAGTTAAAGCAGATCTTGGTACAGAGAGATAGCAGGATGGGAGGGAGAAGGGTCCTGACAAGCTTTTTGGCAAGCCGTTGAGCTGGAAGCTAATAAAGATTTTAATGGGGAGGCCTCATTAGGATTAGGCAGAAGATCTATTATCTTGGATTTACACAACATAAATGGTGAAGCAACTTCGTTTTTCTCCCCCTGCCAGCCTTTCCCTGCTCCCTAAATGGTGCTGTAGAGTGGGAAATCTTTTAAAATTCAATCAGAATTGCTTCCTGCCAGCAGTCTTTACCAGCTGTTTACTGAGCAAAGACAGAAGAACAACCTATGAGTAAATTTCAAGGGGAGACTTAAGGGTATGTCTGCATCAGCTGAGTGGCTAGCTGCTAGCTCAGTCTGTAACTAATACCATGTCCAAATGCAGTTTTGTGCTGTATTCCAGGACGTGGGTCATGAAACCGTCTTCTAGCTGTCCACAGTGGATCTAGTTTGGTCTTAATGGGCCACTCTAAGAAATAAACCATAGTGTGGAACCAAATGACAAGCAATCTGATCCTTATTTATAAATCTGGCTTGTAGGCAGTGCTTAAGCCACATTTTTCCAGTTCAGACATCACAGCTACAGTTATTCAACCAAGGTGTACACTGTTGGAACAGCTGGCTGGATCAGTGGATGTCAACCACTGGATAGGGAAGGGTTTCTAGGTACAGCTGTGAAAAGCTTCTGTCTGTGATGCTAGTCAGTGTAGACAGTGCTGAGTCAGGTAGTCCATTAAAACAGCTTCCTTAGTTCTGACTTCATCTCAGTATACCTTACCTGTCATTAAAGTGTTGTTGTTGTTGTTGTTTTGCCCCTCCAAGATGTGATGCTCTTTACAACCAACACCTACATATCTTTTACTAGAAAACTATGCATTCCCTTATTCCCCATCTTCATTAATATGATTTTATAGGAAACAGCAGGAGGCCTGTAGCAGTATTCCACCCCTCTAAAAGCTCTAATAGTATCAACTCATCAGACTGGAATTTTCTCTGGCTTTGGTAAGAGTTTGCTAGAGATAACTGAAAAATGTTCATGGGCATTAAGTTGCATTAAAGTTTCTGCTAATGTCAGCTGTTGTCACTGTTTCACTACTTGTGTGTAGAAAGCTGCAGTGGACTTTTACTACTGCTATTGGCTTCTACTATGATTGTGTTGTGGCAGAATCCAGTTTAGTTCAAGTTGTCAGACTACAGTGTAAAATCTATATGCATCTATCCTTGCTTATACTTCTGACATAATTGGAGTCATCTTGAAGTATTGACCATTTAAGAGCATTTCAACAAGAATCTCCTCATCTTGTGTAACATATCCCAATTCTTAATCGGTGGGCATCCATGGCCAGCATCCATAGGTTTTTCGTGGTTTTTTTTCTGGGCTGTGAGGCCGTGTTCTGGAAGAGTTTATTCCTGACGTTTCGCCTCTGTATCTGTGGCTGGCATCTGGTTGGGGAGGAGGGTTGGGGAGTTTATGGTTGGGGAGGAGGGTGTGTGGAGTTTATTTACTGTGAGTCCCTGTTGGAGAGGATATGTAAATATGTGTATTTGAATGGCTAGTTCCTAGGGTGGGAGGATATGCAAGGAGGATTAGTGTCTGTTTGGCTAATGGTCCATTGTCTGCTGGAAATCCCTTGTCCGTGGGTGAAGTTCATTTGCACGTATTGAGTTTTGATTTTGGTGTTTTTCAGGACTGGTAGCCAAACTTCGTTTACTTTAAGGGTTTCTTTCCTGTTGAAGTTGTCCAGGTGTTTGTGGATTTCCATAGCTTCTCTGTGCATTCGGACATGATAGTTGTTGGCCTGGTGTAGAATTTTGGTGTTTCTAAATAACGTTTTGTGTCCAGGTTGTTTTGTAACATGTTCTGCTACTGCTGATTTTTCTGGCTGGCCCACTCTGCAGTGTCTCTCATGTTCCTTGATTCGTGTTTGCACACTGTGTTTAGTGGTCCCTATGTAAACTTGTCCACAGCTGCATGGTATTTGGTAAACTCCTGCGGCTGTGAGAGGGTCTCTTTTGTCCTTCACTGAGCATAGCATTTTTTGGATTTTTTTGGTTGGTCTGTAGATCGTTTGGAGGTTGTGTTTCCTCATGAGTTTCCCTATTCTGTCTGTGACTCCTTTGATGTATGGTAAAAATACCTTCCCTTTGGGTGGCTGTTTTTCTTCATTCCTTAATCGGTGGGCTTGAATATATCCAATTTTCAGTGCAAGACACTGTCCTAAATGAGTTCTTGCTGTGGCTTTGTACCCTGGCAGAATAGGAAATGCATTTCTAGCTTTATTTTTACCATGATCCTGAAGCTAGGAAAGACAAAGGCAAGCAGGTAAAGTCAAGTATTACTGAGTACATCTTTAGTCTCTGGAGAAGTCTGATGGAAAAAGTCTAGTCCACAGGACTTGGATGCTGCTGCTTCTGTGGCTATTCCAACTTCTGGTCTTTGAAGGTTTTATGGTATCTGTAGGACATTATCCTTGCCACACTCTTCAGGAAAGTGGTAACTGGTAACTGGGTGTTTATGTTGCTAGTGAGCACAGCATCTCCTTTTCCAGGCAGCATGTGGCTCTCAACAACTCCTGATGACAAATGATGACCATGGGGATTTACAATATGTCTATTTCCTGGGCTTTGGATATCTCCCCACCCCCAACCCAGGGTAGCCACCACTTTCAGAACAAGAGAATATTTATAATAAACGGAATGGGAGAGGATGTCATATGCCTCCTTTCTGTAGAAATATATCCCATAAAAAGGGAACCTAGTTGCATTGGCCATCAACCTGGCATCCTACTTCTTCTTTTAATAGCATAGGTAACCCTATGTCTAGATCAATGGAAGTAATAGTGCCACTCTATTCTGCCTTGGTCAGACCTCACCTAGAATACTGTGTCCAGTTCTGGGCACCACAATTCAAAAAGGATATTGACAAATTGGAGCGTGTCTAGAGAAGGGCAACTAAAATGGTGAAAGGTCTGAAAACGCTGCCTTATGAGGAGAGACTTAGGGAGCTGGGTATGTTTAGCCTGGAAAAAAGACGGTTAAGAGGCGATATGATAGCCCTGTTTAAGTATTTGAAGGGGTGTCATGTTGAGGATGGAGCAGACTTGTTTTCTGCTGCTCAAGAGACTGGAACACGGAGCAATGGATGCAAGCTCCAGGAACAGAGATTCCACCTCAACATGAGGAGGAACTTTTTGACAGTAAGAGCTGTTCGGCAGTGGAACACACTCCCTCGGAGCGTGGTGGGGTCTCCTTCCTTGGAGGTCTTTAAACAGAGGCTGGATGGCCATCTGTCGGGGATGCTTTGATCAAGATTTCCTGCGTGGCAGGGGGTTGGACTGGATGGCCCTTGTGGTCTTTTCCAACTCTACAATTCTATGATTCTAACCCAATGGGTTACCTATGCAATCATGGTATATTAATGGTGTTTTAGTAAAGTCACTTCATCAGCCTCCCAATATTTCTTAAAAGCTTTTTGGGACCTCTAACCTTTCCTGATAACAAAGGCACTGAATGTAGCAACATCTCTGAATTTGAGGCAGTCCCTGGATTTGATCAGCGCTGGATCTGATCAGCTGACATGCTGCTTTGAGTTCCATGGAATCAAGCTGGATAGAAATATACAGTATGTTATCTCTATACCGGTCATGATGCCTGAGTAACCTAAACTAAGGCACCAGTCTCCTCGGATCTTGAAAGCTAACCTGGTCAGCTCTAGTTAGTATTTGGATGAGAGATCACCAACGAAGACCAGGTGCTTTAAAGCTATATCTCAAGTAAGTAAGTTATATCTCAAGGTGCTGTGGGCTATACAGTATTTCACAGGAAGGGATTGGCATTCCTTGAGTATTTCTTGTCTAAGAAAACCCCATTAAATTTGTGGGGTCACACAAGTCAACAGGTGACTTGAAGGCACAGACACAGACACGTGCCTATTATGATATTCAGTTTTCACAAGCATAGGGATATTCTGTAAAGCCGAACTTCTTCTAGGAAATTGAGGTGGCATAATCACTTCCCTTTTGCCCAGAGTCAAGGCAAAAATCAGGTTTCTGCTTAGAGTGTTTGATTGTGAACAGAGCTACAGCGGGCCCTTGGTATCGATTGGGGTTTGGTTCCAGGACCCCCTGTGGATACCAAAATCCGTGGATGCACAAGTCCCATTATATACAGTGGTGTAGTAAAATGGTGTCCCTTACATAAAATGCCGAACATTGTATACGCACAATCCTAAATATACACTGGACTATGTGACGAATGTTGCTGTCCTTGAGCAAGCAGGGATCACCAGCATTGAGGCCATGATATTGAGAACACAGCTGTGCTGGGCAGGGCACGTTTCTAGGATGGAGGACCATCGCCTCCCAAACATAGTACTCTACGGTGAACTCGCCACGGGTCAGCGTAAGAGGGGCACTCCAAAAAAGTGATACAAGGACTCCTTGAAACAGCATCTCAGGCTCGGCCAAATTGATCACCAACAATGGTCCGCCCTGGCCTCACATCGGGAGGCATGGAGACGCACTACCCACAATGCCGCAGCCTTATTTGAGAACTCACGCCGAACAAGTCTTGAAGAGAAACGACAACGCAAAAAGAATCACAACCCAGAAACATCACCCAAGGAGACCTTCTGCTGTGCTTTCAGCAACCGGACTTGTTTATCTCGGATTGGCCTTTTCAGTCATCAGCACGCTTGCAGAAAGTGCCGGATGAGTCCTTCCTGAATCTTCGTTTGCGAAGAAAAGCCAGAGAGAGAGGGTGTGTGTGTAGTAAAATGGTGTCCCTTACATAAAATGCCGAACAGCAAGGTTTGCTTTTTGGAATTTGGGAGGGAGGGTATTTCCAAGGTGTGGATGGTGGAATCCATTGATGCAGAATCCGTGGATATGGAGGGCTGACTATACTTGTGCCTGTAGACATCAGTGGACTTGGAGCTATCTTGTATCATGAGTGACTTGGTAGCAAGCAAGGTATGAGATCAAGTCTCTCCATTATAGGTACCTGAAGCTCATTTTTGGCATAGACTTTCTAAATTGGGCTGCAAACTTTTCTTCTGCTTTTGTTTTTCACCTTTCCAGCACTTTTTTCTTGATAGACTCCACTGTATGTCCTATCCATGTGAATTTATGGCACCCCCATTGTTTCCTTTCCTCCCCTAACTATGTTGCTAAATATTTGGATGCCTTCTTTGAGATCCAAAAATGCACACATGTTATTGAAGCAAAACAGGGTCTGCACTCAGTAATTGTTTTTGCCAGCTTGCTTATATGATTAGGAAAGGGAAAGAAATTAATACTAAAGGATACTATGTAGGGTTTTTTTGGCTAGAGGTCTTTCTGTGTGGCTGCTTTGTTGGTTGTCTTTATAGCCTTCAGGCAGCCCTGTCTTGTTTTTGCTACTTGTCATTGTTTCTGTTCTGAACATGCCCTTTATGACTTAGGCATCCAAACTTTGTTGTGCTTTCATTTATGGTTTGAAGAAACCATCTTTTTGTGGAAAACTGAAGATGGCAAGCTTCAGAGTATTCAGCTGTATAATTAAGTGTAGTTGGGTTGTATGAATTCCACATGTTTGCTGTGCAAGTGAAGTGAAGACTCCACTGAGCATCTGTTTTTCTCTGCTATCACATTTCCTGTAAACTGTTGGTTTTCTATGGTTCTGTTCATCTTGTTTTGTTTTTAATTCTATGCTTGTAAGCTGCCTTCCATGATTAAAAAATCACCTTTTTGTTTGTTTGTTTGTTTATTACAATATACAAGTTGAGTACTCCTTATCCGGAAATCCAAAATACTCCAAAATCCAAAATTGTCCACATGGGTGGCTGAGAGAGTGGCACCTTTGCTTTCTGATGGTTCAGTGTACACAAATTTTGTTTCATGCGCAAAATTACTGTATTAAAAATATTGTGTATAAAAGACCTTCAGGCTATGTGTATAAGGTGTATACAAAACATAAATGGATTTCATGTTCAGACTTGGGTCCCATCTCCAAGATATTTCATTATGTATTTGCAAGTATTCCAAAATCCAAAATACTTCTAGTTCCAAGCATTTCAGATAAGGGAGGTTCAACCTGTATTCTACCTTACTTCCATCAGAGAACTCAAGGTGCTCGGGCTCAAATCTGCTTAGTTTCAGTCCAGTTATTGTGTATTTGCCTTCAGACCACAGCCTTGGCCTTAATCATTTCCTAAATATTCCTCCCACTTTTGCAAACCTCAAGGTCTCCGTGAGCTTGTTGTGTTGTTTTGTCTACACCTTTGAAGATTGGAAATAGTGGAAATGATGTGAGTTATAAGACCCGATCTTCACATTTTCTCGTGTTATGAGTACATGGGGGAAAAACTTGCTTTATATTTTTGTGATTTAAATATTCTCCTTTCCCCCAATGCCTGTTTGCCTTGATTTAAATAATAAATCATTGTTAATTAGAATTTGTGCATGCCTGCTTCCTGGGGTAAAAGAAGAAGATAGTTTCAGTGAGAGAACATAAATATCTAATCTCATCTGAACATTGTACTTGCTGCATCATTCATTCAGAGCCTAAGGTGCATCTGTTATCATAGACCAGGGACTTACTGATTGCCTGTCAGTTGCAAGAAAATGAAACCCAGAAAAAACAATAAAACTAAAAGATATTTTGTTCAGCTTTTTTTTGATAATAATGTAGGAGGGTCACCATTTCAGCTGACAGTGGCCTTCGCTCTTATGTTCCAGTCATGTTCCGGGTCAAGAGCTGGGTGAAACCTTGACACTGTTATTGTAACTACCGGTAGGTTAGGATAATTATTTCCCTTTATCACCTTGCTGTAAGTTCATGATAAATGGAATTCTGGAATGAAAGGAACATATCTTTTTTCTGACCTGCTTATTAATACAGGCTTACCCATTCAGTTGATCATCTTGTCTGTGCTGCTGGCATTCAGCCCTGGCCAAACAAGCTTTGTGGCCAAGGGCAGGAACTACCATATTTGACTCAGCCCTAGGGACGGAGACCTGTTAAAGAACACATTGAGTTATAGCCAGACAATTTTTAGTGAGCTCCCGGTTTGTCCTTCTCCATATAAAACTGCCACGCAACGTTCTAGGACCAGTTCCCAATACACGTATACTGCTTGTACATGCAGCAAAAACATTAGCAGATGGCAAAGAGAGAGAGTTATCATCTGGGATGTGGCCCTTAGCTTGAACAATTTCTTTGTGGTTTACTTGATACTAGCAAGTGGTTGTGTGTGCTCCACCTTGGCCTCTGCTGCCTCTTGGCCATAACAGAACCTGACAAGCCCACCATACGCCATCAGAAAGGGCTGTTCCAAGACATTATGCTGCTTGAAGGAGAGCTGCAAATAGTGCCGATCCACACAAACTGAGGTGCACATAGTGCCCCAGATTGGCCAAGCTGTTTTGGCACATGGAGACAGAAAATCCTACAAGCACTTCTCTCGCTTCTAGCAATAAAAAGCTAACACATAACTAACAATTTGCTAGCCTTTTATTATTGTACCCAAAAATCTGTCTGCAGCGGCCATTTCACTCTAGTGAGGCAACCCTGCAGTGAGAATATGGTACAGACATATCAGAATGTGGTACTCCTGTCTTGTCCCTGTTGAGATGTAGAAAGATCAAAGGGAAAAGAAAGTAAACAGGAATACGGAAGTAACTATTTTGAGCAGGGATGGGTAAAGCATGGCCACTAAAGTTGCATTTGTGGCCCTTGACCACTCCAGATTGTTTGGACCATCTTTTTTCTGCCCTCCCCCTGGTGAATTGCCTTTTCTGGAATCCTGTGGGGGTGACAATTGCCATTTTAAATAGGTTGCATGAGTGGGCTGCACCATTTAACATAAATAATGCCCATTTTTCAAAACCAGAAGGCTACTCATAGTATCATGAAGTTTGAAGGGGCCTCATGGGCCATTGAGTCCAACCCCTGGCTCAGTGCAGGATCTCTAGCTAAAGCATCTGCAGCAGGTAGCTGTCCAGCCTCTTTATGAAGATGTTTAGAGAAGGAGACCCCACCACCTCTTTAGGCAATTGATTTCACTGCCAAGCCACTCTCAAGAAGTTCCATCTGATGTCAGTTCTGTTTTTGCTTCTTCTGTGGGGAAGGGCATTGCTAGTCCACAAAGTACCTGAGGATTCTAGAAGCAGAAAGTCAGGCCCCAGACCCACCATGGTTGCCACCCCTGGTCTAGAAAAAGTCTGCCAAGAAAATAGAACTGAGGACCAGTCAGATAGTTGGGTTGTTTTAGCATAAAATGACATTAGCAGTGGTTTGAACAGAAACAATGGTTTCTTGGCACCCTATATACAGGGGGCCCTTGGTATCCACTGGGGTTTGGTTTGGTTCCAGGACCTCCCATGGATACCAAAATCTGTGAATGCTCAAGTCCCATTATACACAATGGAATAGTAAAATGGTGTTCCTTATATAAAATGGCAAAATCAAGGTTTGCCTCTTGGAATCTACTTATTTATTTACTTATTGAATATTTTCAAGCCATGGATGGTGGAATCTGTGGATGCCAAATCCATGGCTACAGAGGGCCAGCTGTATATTAGCAGTAGTCTTCAGCATAGGCTCACACGCAGAAGAGTTCTCGTGCCTGCTTTGTTGTTGTTGTTAAGCTGACTTCAACTTATGGTGACCTTATGAATGAGAGACCTCTAAGTTACCCTGTCACCAACAGCCCTGCTCAAGTCTTATAGACTCAGGGCTGTGGCTTTCTTGATTGAGTCTATTCATCTGTAATGGCGTATTCCTTTTTTCCTACTGCCTTCTACCTTACCAAGCATTATTGTGCACAAAGACTCATGCTTAGTTTTTGATCTGTGAAGATCATTTTTACATATACTGTGTTTGAGCCAGGTGTTTCCTGATCAGATTTGTGAGATTCCTAGCAAATATGTTCTTAGGAACCACTGTGAGATACAACTCAGGGTCCAAGAAGCCAAATATTTCTTGATGACACCATCTGGGGAGCCAATAGTTGACTTCTTCTTCACCCTCTTCCTGGGCCATGTCCGTCAATGGGAAGGAGTGACGAAATGCCTCCAGACAGCACAGTTGACCCCCCAAACACAACATCACCTTCTATTTCCTCAGAGCCTGAGTTCCAGAGACTGAGGGAGTAGCTATAATGGCTTCTTGCTCTGTCCCCAACCTAATGAGCAGAAAATACTCTTTTGTTGTTTTAAAGTTTTTTTTAAAATGCCTATCTTTCTTGTAAATAAGAGTGTGCATATTGTACCTTTAGCTGTGGGGTAGACACTGAACTGTTTTAAGGAATGTCCATATCTGTCTATACTGAGATGCTCTAGTCATCTCACAGTCTCAAGATTCTAACCACTTGAAGCCCTCCTCTCAGTGTATTTATGCCAGTTGCCTGCTCAGTGCCAGTTTGCACTGTGGCCCTTTCTCAGGTCCTGTCTACACGATTCCAAAAAAAAATCTGACGGGGGAGTAATAAATCCGAAAACTCAGTCGTTCGAACGCGAACAATCTGCAAACATGATTAAACCACCTCCCTAAAATCCGTATGATGCCCTTGCCCAGCTGGCCGGAGCAAACAATCTAGGCGGCGGTTTTAAATCTCCTGCCGCCTTTTAAATTTTTTTTTCAAAAGGTGCCTAGTATCCGGACAGCCATGATTACGTGTTTACATTTAAACATAAAAATTAAAAAATGTATCACAGACTTACCGGACACTCGTCGAGCCAGGAATCCAACATGGTGGCCGCCTCTACTCGGCCAGACAATCAGGTTGCACTCCTGTTCGTTTCTGTGTGAACAGGACTGTACAAACTGCCAATCATTCAAATGGTTTCTGGATTAATTCCTGAGATCCGGATGAAGACCTGGATCCACCAGACATGGACTAAAAGTTAAGTTTTGCGCCCCCCCCCCGAATGACACGTATTTATTCAAACGGCGGTCTGTACAGATCACCAGTCTTTCAAATAAATATGTGCCATTTTTCATTGTGTAGACAGGACCTTACTGTTGGGGATGCAGTGAAATGAGACTGTCACAACTTCCTTTTCTAACAGCTTGCTCATCTCCCCAAAATTATGCCATAATGAGGTTTGGTTTATATATTCTACCCATCTCCTCATTAAAGTGCTATCTTTTTGGAAGAGGCGCTTTGCATCTTGAAATATTGCACGGTTAAAATGAAGGCAGGTTTATAAGGATTTAATGTACTTGGGAGCTAAGGTTTTGCAGCTTTATGGCAAAGATGTTGTAACAAAGGACTTTATGGGTAGGGTGTGTTATATTTTACCCAAGCAGTTGCTCAAGAAAAAAAAAATGATCTAAAGCAGAAGCTGCCTGCTCAAAGAAGAGAAACTCTTCCTAGGAAAACAGCCACCTGTATTCATTCCAGGCCTATAATACAACTGTTAATCTTAGTAAAATATTGTTGTTGTTAACTGCAGTTGACTTCAATTTATGGCAACCCTATGAATGAGAGCCCTCTAAGTCACCCTATCATCAACAGCCTGCTCAGCTCTTGAAGATTCAGCGCCTTCACTTCCTTGGTTGAGTCTATCCATCAGGAATGCATAGAATCATAGAAGTGCAGAGTTGGAAGAGACCACGAGGGCCATCCAGTCCAACCCCCTTCCACACAGGGAATCTTGATCAAAGCATCCATGACAGATGGCCATCCAGCCTCTGTACCTTCCCAAGTATTATTGTCTTTTCTAGTGAGTTATGTCTTCTCATGATATGTCCAAAGAACGACAGTCTCAGTTTAGTCATCTTGGCTCCTAGGGAGAGTTCATGCTTGATGTACTGTTAGACCCATTTATTGGACTTTTTAGCAGTCCATGGTATCTGTAGAACTCTTCTCCAACACTGCATTTCAAATAAGTTGATTTTCTTCCTATTAACTTTCTTCTCTCCATCCAGCTTTCACAAGCATATATAGAAGTGGGAAACACAGTGGCATGGACAATTCTAACTTTAGTATTCAATGAAATATCTTTACTCTTTAGGATCTTGTCTAGTTCCTTCATAGCTGCCCTTCCAAAGCCTAGTCTTCTTCTGATTTCTTGACTGTAGTCTCCATTCTGATTAATGACTGAGCCAAGGGATAGAAAATCTTGAACTATTTCAATGTCTTCATCATCTACTGTAAAGTTATGTAAGTTTTCTGTGGTCATTTCCCTCCCCCCTCAATTTTCCTACAATCTTTGGTTCTGCTCTTTTTCCTATTTTTACATTCCAGTTGCCTGTGATTAACCAGTCTTGTTTGGGTGTGTGGTCAGTTTCCTCCTGGACTCCAGCACAGAATCTTTCAATTTCTTCTTCTGCCTCTTTAATTGGAGCATAAACATGGATTATGGTTATATTGATGGGTTTTAAATTTTTTTTATTTTTATTTAATTGGGTATTTTTACTTTGCTCTTCAGCCACAAGGCTATCAGAGTGGCTTACAAACTGTTTTAAGCAATAACAATTTACACATCTACACTGCATTAAGCAGTTTCCAATGTGTGTTAGCTAATTGCCCCCACAAGCTGGGTACTCATTTTACCGACCTACAAAAGGATGGAAGGCTGGAGCCCTCTGGAATTGAACTTGCAACGTGGTGACTTGCAGTTCTAGCATTTAACCACTGCACCACCCGGGCTCCCTACCACCAGGGCTCCCTATGTTCAGGTTTTCCCTGAAGTCTGATTGATATGATTCACATTATATTTAGATTGTAAGCTTGAGGGCAGGGAAGTGTTTTGTTGGTTTTTTTCTTGTAAAGTGCCATGTACATTGATGGCGCTATAGAAATAAAAGATAATAATAATATACCCTTTAATTGCTTTTGCTACATCTCTCCTCACTGTTAATGCCACCCCATTTTTTTCTTAGATTTTCATTTCCTGAGTAAAACACTATGTAATTGTCAGAGTCAAAATGTCCCATTCCTGTCCACTTTAGCTCACTCGCCCCAAGTATTACAATATTTATACATTCCGTATCTTGCTATATTATGTCTAGCTTCCCTTGATTCATGCTTCTCACATTCCATGTTCCTACAATATGTGTTGTGCAGCACGTCAACGGCTGAACTTCCTTTTGGCTTCAGCCGAGTTGTGTCATTAGCCACAGCACTACTCATAGTTGTCCTCTGCAGTAGCCCAGTAGCTCATTGAGTGCCATCCAACCTGGGGGTTTCATCTTCTCTTGTTTTATTTTGGAATGTCTCATCATAGGGTTTTCATGATAAAAGACATTCAAAAGAAGTTCACTGTGCCTCTTTCTGTGTATTACTAACAAGTGTTAATTATGGTGTCACTGCTAAGAGACCTTCTGCCGGTGTCTCACACACACCCGTACTGCAGCTGCCCAGTAGCTGTTTGGTACATTTAGGTCCTTATCGCACTATGTACAATGTTATAGTGCCATTGTTCCACTCTAACTGCTACAGCTGCTTCCTGTGGAGTTCTGGAGTTTGTAGTTTGGGGAGGCCTAAGAGCTCTCTGGCTAGAACGCTAAATGCCCCCCTCCCTCAACTTCAAATCCCAGGATTCCACAGGAGGCAGCCATAGCAGTTAAAGTGGAATAATAGTGCTATAACAATGTAGTGCAATCAGGTCCTTAGTCTGGTTCCTCAGCAAAAGCCTGTCTGACATGGGAGACCGTACCAGCAGCACTGCTGCTGCCAACATAGCCTCTTACCTCACAGGAGCAGGCAATCCCTCCACTGCAGAAAAGTAGTATCATGGTGAGTAATATATACTGACACACATTTGAACCTTCAGTTAGTAACTGTGTACTAGTTTATTGGTTTGAGCACAAGGCTGATTATGTCATGCAAGAATAGGCAAAGTGTAGCCCTTCAGATGTTATTGGATTGGAGTCCCATCAGCCCTAGTAAGAATACAGCTAATGGGGAAAATGCTAGGAGTGCAGTTTTACATCTGGAAAGCCATAAATTGCCTATCCCTGGTGTTATTGGTCCTAATGCTACAGGCACTGTTTGATACTGTGAGGAAGTGTTGACATTTAGTGTTGTGTGTCAGTATTCAGTAATAATAATAATAATAATAATAATTTATTTCTATCCCACCCCTCTGCAATGCAATCGGGGTGGCTTACAATATAAAAACTCCATAATCACAATACCCTAGCCCACCCACCCCTTAAAATAATATTAAATTATGAAGGATTAAAAACATACAATAATTAAAAATATATAAGTTAGAAGAAAAAATTAAAACATACAATCACAGCCCAGAAAGGACAGCTGAGTCTTGGGCCGGGATAATTATTCAGGAAAGGCCTGCCGGAAAAGATCCGTCTTCACAGCTTTTTAAAAGCTGTCTAAAGTGGTAATAAGATGGATCTCGTCCGGCAGGCCATTCCATAATCTGGGAGCGGCAGCAGAGAAGGCCCTCTGGGAGGTCACCGACAGCCTTGTTTTCATAGGCTGTAACAGATTCCTCCCAGAGGACCGAAGTGTGCGGGGAGGATCGTACGGGAGGAGGTGGTCCCAGAGGTAAGTTGGACCCAAGCCATGTAGGGCTTTAAAGGTCATAACCAACACCTTGTACTGTGCCCAGAAACTAATAGGCAACCAGTGGAGAGCTTTTTAACACAGGTGTTATATGCTCTCTTCTGGAAACGCCAGAAATCAACCTGAATAGGAATAGTAGGAATAGAGAACCTACCTTTTATCAGGTTTGTCTGTCAAGCTCAGTGTTGTCTACTCTGCTTCCTAGTAGTTTTGTGGGCTTCTTGATCAGAGAAGAACCATTCCTCTGACCTGTTATCCACTGCTCTCTTCTTGTTTTGTAACTGTAAATGCCAAAGGTTGAACCTGAAACCTTCTGCATGCAAAGTAATGACTCTGCAACTAAGCTACACTCACTTTCCTAAATGTTCTGTATGGGCCAGATTCTCTCCATGGAGGGCCACTGGTCCTGGTCATCAAGCAGGTTTGCAATGGAGGGAGTTATTTGTACCAAAGGGGATCCCATCATATTGGTCCCCATTTGCAGTCTGAAATGGTATATTCCAGGCACAGTTTTGCAACCTAAGTGAGAACTTGGTCTAATTGGAAAAAAAGACTAGATGGAAAACCTCCAGGGTCCATGTCAAAATTTAGACAGCAACTCCAAACAGTAGTGGCAACAGCAGTGTTCCTCCAAAGAGATATCAAGGGCTTTGCAAGTACTCTTATCTGACATTTGTTTTACCACTGTTGGCAAACCACCTGTTTTGTTAATTAACTCTTGTTAGGAGAGTATACATGACCAGTTGTCAGAAGTACTTCAGAATTCAGTAGTGGGACGATTGTTATACAGCCAGAGGAATGGGGATACCCCTGATGTTTTTCCACCACCATGGATTGTCTGTAAACAATCTCATTTATTTGATCACTGGTGGACTTTATTAACTTAAGAAAAGCTTGTCTTCTTTTGCTTATCCATTAAAGAAGCTAGTGTACACTTTAGTACAGGGTGCGTGTACATCTAGATACTCTCCTTTGCTATAGTCTGTTCTGTGAACTGTGGAAAGGGCAGAAAATCCTGATTTCTGTCTGGTGGCATGAAAACAGGGTGTCAAGAATGGAAGATGTGCTTCCAATCCTGGCTTGGGACTGGGGAAAAAAATCTCTAGCTCAGAAAAGGATGAAAACATCCTATAGTTATAACCTTGGCAGTGTGTGTACAGTTCCATTTGCCTCCTGGTTATTTTGGCCACCAGTTCCAAACCTGATGAAGCTGCTGTTTCTTCCTGAGAGGGTCAGGAAAAAGAGTGTATTCTTATATACAGGCCAACCCCGTATCTATGGGGGATATATTCCAAGGCCCCTGTACATGGATACCTGAAACCATGTATAATAGGGAAAACTATTATTTTCAGTGAGACAAGCACCAGAAGTTGACCATAGAATCACATTGGAGGACCTAGAAATGCCTAGAGAGAATATATATTTTTGGACATGGAAAAGTGAAACAATGGATACTGAACCTGTGGAGATGGGGGTCGACCTGTACATACAAATCCTGACTGTCATGCTTGTGGGCTTCCTAAGGCATCTGGATGGAGTGATGTTATTGTTATCAACAACATACATTACACCCTGCCCTTTTCTCAAAACTGGGACTCAAGGCAACTTTGGTTAAATCCAATTTTAACCCTAACTAGAATAAATCCATTAGAATCAATTGGGCTTGTTAGTCAACCCTCTGCATGTCTGATTCCTGTAGGTCTCTGCAGACTGAGACTAATAGTGGGTTTAGTTTTTTTGTTCCTTTTGGTTTTTGTTCTAGTTTTCATTGTTTTATTATTCTCCATTAAAAAAAAACTTTATTATGATAACACTGCATTGTAGTTCTACACAATGGCAGGGGGTTGGACTGGATGGCCCTTGTGGTCTCTTCCAACTCTATGATTCTATGATTCTACACTCTTTGCCTTTGTGATTGTTCTAATGGAACGACAAAGTTTTAAAGAAAGTGAAATAAATAAGGATAATTAGAGATAAATGCTAAAATTTTAGAAAACACATATTAAAAGAACATATTGCACAGAAAGAGAGGGAGAGAAAAATTTTGGCAGGCATTTCCCAGCCTTGCTTTAATACTTGAAGGTTTGCCCAAGTAAGTGAGCCTTGTACTTTTTTCCAAAAGCCGGGCTTTTTCACCTTATCTGGGAGCTCATTCCACAGCTGCAGGGGTAATTCCAAAACAAAACAAGTCCTGGTCCTCTCTACCAGGTGATGCTGCAAGTATAGTACATATCTTGGAGAAGAAAAAGATAGCACTATTCATGTTCATCTCCATAGGAGTGTTTGATCACAAGTTTGGGAGTAGGAGTGGGCATAAGTTGGAAGTAATGTGTAATTGTCAGATTACCATTCCTGTCCACTTTAGCTCTCTCACCCCAGGTATTGCAATATTTATGTCTTCTGTTTCTTGTTTCACTATGTCTAGGTGCCCCTGATTCATGCTTCTCACATTCCATGTCTCTATAATATGTGTTGTGCAGCTTCAGACTTTCCTTTCACCTCTGAACATATTAACAGCTGAACTTCCTTTTGGCTTGAGTCCAGTTGCATCATTATTCTCAGTGCTGATCACCAACGGTGGTCCGCCCTGGCCTCACATCGGGAGGCATGGAGACGCACTATCCACAATGCTGCAGCCTTATTTGAGAACTCACGACGAACAAGTCTTGAAGAGAAACGACAACGCAGAAAGAATCACAACCCAAAAACATCACCCAAGGAGACCTTCTGCTGCACTTTTTGCAACCGGACTTGTTTATCTCGGATTGGCCTTTTTAGTCATCAGCGCGCTTGCAGAAGGCGCGGGATGAGTCCTTCCTGAATCTTCGTTTGCGAAGAAAAGCCAGAGATTCGTAGTTATCCTCTGCTGTACCCCAGTAGCTCATTGAGCGTCTTCCAACCTGGGAAGTTTCTTCTTCTGGCACTATCTCTTGTTTCATTTTGGATTGTCTCATCATAGGGTGTTCATGGTTAAAGACATTCAAAAGGGCTTTACCAGTGGCTTCTTCTGCGCAGTACTAACAAGTATTAGCTATGGTGCCACTGCCATTGTCTCTGAGAGAGCCTCTGCCAGTGTCACCCCCACTACTGCTGCTGCCCAGTAGCTATTTGGCACATATAGTCTCAGCAAAAGCCTGTCTGATGTGGGAGACCCTACTAGCAGCACTGCTACAATTGGCATAGCCTCTTGTCTCACAGGACCACGCAGTCCCACCACCAAGGAAAGGTAGTGCCATTGGTAGGTCCAATTTGTTTGCTTTGTGCAAATAATTCACTAATCCTAAAAGACAGAGCCCTCTTTTGATGTAACACAAGTAATTGTCAAATATGCCCCATGGGCCTTCCTTAAAACTCTTGCTCCAGTGCCACCAATAGTAGGTTTTCCTTCTTCCTTCATTTCCCAGACATGGTAGGGCTTGGGGGATTTGTAAGGAAAGCTGCAAGATATCCCCTATTTAAAAGTTGAAGGCTGTGCATTAAGTGAGTGTGCAAACAGTTCTTTGATGGGCTTTCTGGGGGGGGGGGAACTGTCCTCATTATAAGATGCCTCAGTGTGTGTGTCTGGAGGGGGGGAGCATATGTGTCTCATTAATGAAGAATTACTGTGCTCCATCTTATTTTTGCAGTTAACATGAAGGAAAGGAGAAGGGAAGAGGAGACATTTTCTGCTGATCTCTTTTGTTCATTCTTTTCCCTCAGAGAGAGAGAGGCTGCCAGCCTCTGGCTCACTAAATTGGTAATGGTTTCTGGAAGGCATCCAGGCTGTTGTAAATATGAACTTTTGTCAATATTCCCCAAGCTTCCATGGACTCTGTGGTGGGCTTTATTAGCTGAAGGTCACTCCATTATGTTCCTTCCTCTCCTGAGACCTTTGATTCTTTTTTGAAAAGGACAGCCATCCAAAGCCTTAGAAGCCAGCCTTTTCTCTTTAGCGGTACTGGAGCTGATAAGCTTTAAGCGCATATTTCATCCATCCTCCAATGCTCTGCAAAGACAAATGGTGTTTATGATGCCTTCCATGTGAACAATGGTGGGAAGTGGCAAGGAGTGGAAGACAGTGCACGTAAATGCATGCTCCCATGCTCAGACAGTGGTACTCATCAACTTATAATTTTTAGGTTTTTCTTTATTCATCTAGGTGGGCTCAAGGCATTTCCTTATGACTCCATTGCCCTCCAGATGATCTTGTAGTACCCCTACCAGTTTCACATGCCAAGAGAGATCCATGGATAATGTTTAAATAAATCCAAAGTGTGGCTGCTGCCCAACTGGATAGGTTTCTTTGTTCCTAGGGCTAATTCAGTGAGGAAGATTCACACATTTGGGTCCTGTCATTTAATTGAGTCACTTAAATATCCCTAGTTGGAGGAGCTGCTCACAGATAACTGGCCCCTACTTGATTGGGTCAGCTTATTAAAGGAGTACAACCTTGACTAGGTTGCAAGTTTATTTTTACAGTATGAAAGAATCTAAATCTGACATACAGTCAGAACCTGTATCTGCAGAACCAATATCTGTGGTTTCACTTATCCATGGGACCCAAAACAGGGACACATACCATAGAAACATCCTAGAAAATGCCTAGAGAAGTATGCTTTCTAGACATCTTCTAGCTCCTCCAAGGCACCTCTGGTATTTTTTACTGAACATCTATTACTTTTAATAGGATATGCTGTTATCTGTGGTTTCCGATATCCGCGGTAAGTCTGGGAGCTGAACCACTGCAGATACAGGGGTCTGGCTGTATTTTAAAAAAACTGGGTGGCTGAGTGTACTACTTTACAGAGAACAGTCCTTTATGAATGGGCAGGCCCCTGTCTGAAAGCATCTTTTTTTCAAGGCCTGTCCAGTTCAAGTCAGGTTGAAGAACCATAGGAAAGGAGAGCGGGGATCTTGAAGTTAACTAGCAATAACACCTGGAGAGAACATGGAGCAAAAAGGCACACTGAACATCTGGTCACAATCTTCCCCTTAATGTTGAGATCTGTTGTCTTTCTTTTTAGGTTATGGTCATATTTCTATTTGTGGCTTCTGAGGACACCAAACTGAATATGTAGATTTATGTCCTCTTTTAGACTCCTCTTTGGTAAGACATAAGTGACCACCTTAAGTAAAAAGGGCAGTGCGAGATGTTGACACAAGCAGTGATTGCAGTAAGTTTATAGCTCAGAAGCATTCAGGCCCTTATTTAGAAAATACTCAAAAGCAGGGAAAAGATATTTTCAGGATTACATGTGAGATTGGGACCCTGAGTTAACACACTTTGGACATGTGAGGCATATGTTCGGGAGCTACAATCCTCATTCTCATTGCGGCTAGCCCAACTACTCTACAGAGTTCATCATTGGAGAGTAAACTATAACCGTGCCACAACAGAGACTAAGGCTGAATCCACATTACACAAATATTCCAGTTTGAAATGGGATTCTTTGCCATGGCTCCTTCCTGTGGAATCCTGGGATCTGTCATTTTACAAGGTCTTTAGCCATCTCTGCCAAAAAGTGCTGATGCCTCACCAAACTACAAATCCCAGGATTCCACAGGAGGGAGCCAAGGCATATAATGTAGTGTGGATTCATCCAATGGCTCTGAAGATTTCTTCTTAATATGGTGCTTCAGATGTGCTTTCATAGCACCATGGGGATCCTTCAGAAGTTGGTTACAGCATCCATCTTGAATGCTGAGTCCTATATATACTCTATAATCAAGTGCAAGGTTTCTTCCCTGTTCAAGGCATACAGAAAGTGTTATAAGAGGATGAGGACCTGTGCAAACTGCTGAAACAAAATACAAGCAAGCACATTCCCATGAGATTATAATTGGATATGGTTACGTGTGAGGAGACAGCAGTTGTGAATGCAAAAGGTTGGGTTGAAAGAGATTTTAGCTGCTAAAGAAGGAAAACTCTGTCTTTGTTGAACTTACTAGCCTGTCACTTGGGCAACCCATCTGGTTATGCTTTATTTGGGAACAGATCAGCTTTGTGGGACAATGCTAGTTAATTTAGGGAGAGGGGGAAGTATAGACCCACACTGGTTGATCTTATAAAGGTCTAGCCAAGCTTTGACGATTTCTTTTCCTGTTTTCTATCACTACAGGTCCCTTTAGCTTTGGGTGAAATTCAAAGCCCTGTTTGCTCTATTGAAAAAGTTAAGAATGGCTTTACTTAAACTTCAGAGGAATTGAGGGAGTCTGAAATTAGATCTGCAAGTTCATGAAAAGAAGGAGGATTTTAAAACATCAAATCATGTATGGTAATACCCTGTATTCTTCTTCTTGCAGTGCTCTTTGCATTACTTAATTTACCACAAACAAAGAGCCCATAAGCATTGCAGTAAAAATAATCCAAGCATTTTAAGCTGGAATGTGAAAATCCCATGCAGAAGGTGTTTCTTTAAAAGCATGGTTTATGCATTGTCTACACAAGCTCAAAGAGCTGGTGTCTTTTTCAAAAAGATTGATGTTATTCTTCAGAAAGACCAGAGCATATAGCAAAAGTATGGTTTTGACATCAAAAAGTATGGTATGACATCAAATCAAAGACGATGTTGGAGGAGAGGTTGAGTAGATAGGGCACCAGACTTGGAGCTGCTGTCGCATATTAGACTGGTATATTTTAAGCCTGTGGTCTAATTGTTCTATCTGTGCACCAATCAGAAAAGTTGGGGTGTGTCCATACAGTCAGCCCACTGTATCCACAGATTCTGCATCCATGGATTCCACCATCCAATGGCTTGAAAATGTTTTTTTTTTTTTTAAATAATCCAAGAAGCAAACCTTGATTTTGCCATTTTATATGAGGGACACCATTTTACTATGCCATTGTATATATAATGGGACTTGAGCATCCATGAATTTTGGTATCCACGAGGGGTCCTGGAACCAAACCCCAGTGGATACCCAAGGGCCCACTGTATTTTAATCGCATCATCACCTGAGCCTATTGAGATCCTTGCAATATGGTGTTATGAACTGTGGGATGATACCAGCAATACCACACTTGCAGTGCATTTTTATCTGTTTTGCAGGAATTCTACACTCTGTTAAGTGTTCAGGGATAGTAGATATTGGGTATTTTTAGCTATGGTAAACAAGGACCACACATACGACATTTTGTGCATCAGTGGAGCAAGGGAGAGGAAGAAGGTGACAATGCCGCGACAAGGGAACTCTTGGCTGTTGATCTGAAGTAATTAAACAAGATCTGTAGGAAAGGGTGGGTAGCCACAGAGGGTCTTGGGACTGCAGCCTCCCCACGTTCAAGCCCACTTGTCTCCCCCCCCACACACACTCCCAGGCAGTTCATTCCACTGCCGAACAGCTCTTACTGTCAGGAAGTTCTTCCTAATGTTTAGGTGGAAAGCTTTTGGCTTTCCTTTAAAGGCTTAAGAGACCCCTTCTGCTTGTATTGCCATGCAGGGAACCTATTTCTTGTAGTTGCTATATGGACAATGGAAATTACACAAAGGACTTTTTATACCATGTTATGAGGAGACACATTTCTTTAAAAGTGTGTGTGTGAAAAATCGAATTCCCGTACTTAACATTTCCCAGTGGGCTTCAGAGCATCCGATAGACATTGGGTAAGCTTCTCCCACTAACTCCGCATAGGCAGGCAAACAAAAGAGAGACCTTTGTATGGCCTCTTCCTGTGAGGTCACCTAGGAGGAGCGACCCCACAATAGCCAGTTTTGTTCCTGCCTACCACTCCGGGTAGATGGCTTTTCCTTGTGCTCCATGGTTTGCCATGTGGCCGGAGCCATTTTGGATTTGTTGTGTTTTCAAATTAAAAAAAATAATAAGGAAAGAAAAGAAGAAGAAAGAAAAAAGAGGCTTTTTCCTTTGCCTGTTGTTCTGCTTGGCATACCAGCGGCAGCAGAGCTTGGGCTAGAGTTCATTTCATTCATGGGAATATATGGAGGGAAGAATCGCTCCCTAGACCTCCAGGGATGAAGATCAAGATGTCGAACAAGGGGGAGAAGCCCCCTGCCTCGACTACTGACTCCAGCCCCCTGGCTTCGCTCCACCCTGCTGGGTTAGGAGCCAGCCAGGTGCAGCCGTGATTCCTTCCTTCTAGGAGGAGGAGGCGCGGAGCGCCCTCTTTTATGGGGGATCTCTCCAGCGCTATCACGGCTGCCCTCCGGGGAGGAGGATCCATGGGGCAAATGAGGAGGACAAGCCCTCCATTCAATTTCTGACCCCAGCTACCCTGGCTTCGCTCCCCCTTGCCAGGTTAGGAACCAGCCAGCTATAGCTGCGAACCCTTCCCTCCAGGAGAAGGAGGTGCAGAGTGCTCCCTTAAACAGGGGATATCTCTGGCGTTATCGCAGCTGCTCCTGGTCACCCCAATGACTCCTGAGATGGACGGATGCCTCTGCCTCCACAAGCGGAGGCCGCAGTGAGTGTACCAGGGGTCCCCAGGTTCGGGAACCAAGGGAAGGCAATGGGTGCACGACTCGGTGACCAGGGAGAGGGTGGGCTTGCCGGCGGTCGGCCTAGTCCAGCCCCCCCCCCCGGGGAATTGCAGGGGGATCACTAGACTCTGGGGAGACACCAATCTTCCTTTTCCCCTCCTACCACCTGCTTGCTGCCTGCTGTGCTACCTGGTGTGGTATGCAATGCAAAGGAGTCCCCGGTCTCGTCCCCCCGCCCTCCTCCCAAAGTCCTCGCCGTGCCAACACCGGAAGTGTCCGCAGCAACCTTGGCTATCCCTCCCACCCGCGCCGAACCTATGAGAGCCTCTCTGCAGCGGAACTTGGTTCCACAGGCAGGGGAAGAGGACACTAGGGATGGCGACCAGTCCGCTGAGGCAGCTGGGCAGACCAGCGAGAGGCGCAGTGCGATCAACACGTGACCAGGAAGCAGTCGTGGCCGAGTCTCATTCAGGGAGCTTGGGAGCCCAATTCCAGCAGGAAGCGCCGACTTCCTCACGAGCGATCCTCCAGCTTGGAGGCATCTCGTCGAGGAGGCCGAGATCACAGATAAAGGGGAATCTGTGGGCAGTCACATGACCGAGGCTCACGTGGTCGGGAGGGACAGCGTTCGCGAACACAGTTCCCTCTTACCCTCTCGATTCCTGCAGGAGGGCTTCAATCCTACAGCGATACGGCTGGCTTTCAGGCCTTGACAAACCTCTTAAGGACTGGGACCCCCTTGAATGGGCTAAGCCCTACATCTATCCTAGTCTTCCCAGCAGAGATGGGGGATACCCCTCCTCAGGCAAGGCTCCCCACACAGGGAGACCACCCACCTTCCTTCATTCACAGGGGGAGGGGACATCAGCACCTTTCTCCTTCGGGTACTGTGCTTCCTGGAGACCAGGGCCCCTTGTTCAGGTGGAGCCAGGGAGTGGTACAGGTCCCAGCAGCAGTGGGACAAGCCACCAGATCAAGAGGAAGACCGTGTCCTCTCTGAAACCTGGCATGATGAGTACCCAGCTTGTGAGTGCAATTAACTAATACACATTGAAAACTGCTTTATGCAGTGTTATGTGTAAATTGTGATTGCTTAAAATGGTTTGGGGGCTGCTCTATTGGCCTGGTGGTTGAGGAGCAAGGTATAGATATCAAATAAATAAACAAGCTAATTGCTCCACACCCCTCTGACAACTCATGGCCTATTCTGTAGATGAGTTCACTATGGCCAGGGCCTGATAGAAGACAGAGACAAGAAGAGGTAGCTAGGAGCCCGGGTTGCAAAGTGGTTAAAAGCCAGTACTGTAAGCCACAAAGCTTGGCCCAGACCTCCAGGGTTGAATCAACCTTCTGTCCCTTCATAGGTTGGTAGAGTTAAGTACTCAGCAAGTTGGGGGCATTCGACTAGCATAAGGTAGAACCACCAGAAAGAGCTTTCTTTTCACCATTGTTAAGCGGTCTGTAATTATCGATGCCATCAAAGGAGGGAGGACAGAAGTCCTAGACAGAAGTTTGGCCCTTGGACTGCTAGAACCTAGACAACATCTTCTTGTCTCCCGCCTGAGGACACTAGACATCGGTGGGGGTATACAAATTCCCACCGCAGAAACCAAATCAGAATCACCCAGAAGGTCACTCCTGACTACCAAATCCAAGGCCCAGCTAGGGTCTGGCAAGGCACCATCTTCGGTCGCTACCACCACCTACTGGATGCCATCCAGCAATTGGGTCCCTTGGCTACTCTAGAGAAGGTTCCCCGCGACAGGCAGAGGCAAGTTTGTTACTCCAATATCTTTGGGTTCTCGAGGGTCTCCCTCAACCCGAAAGGCCTAAATAGGCTTTGTCGCAGTGGAAGGTTCCGCATGGGAACCTTGTGGCATATCTCGGAGGATCTCCACAGGGAATTACATTTCTTCATCATATCTGCAGGCGGGACTACGCATACCACCCTGAACATGCCTGATCTTCTCTGATATTGGAAGATAAGCAGAGTCAGGCCTGGTTTAGTGCTTGGATGGGAGACCTGGGAATACCAGGGAGGTAAACATTCCTTCACGTCTAAATGGTATTCAGGGTACCGCAGTATGTTTTTCTTTGCTGTGCCTACAACAGCTACCACATTCAGTACAAGGTTCTAACCTTTGTTCCACCTCTGGCACCCAGGCCCTTCATAAGAATCATGGCCGCTCTCCCCCAATTGTGCATGGTCGCTCGCCGGAGGAGGGCCAGACTATGCATCTACTCTTACTTGGAAGATTTGTTGGTCCCTTCCCTATCCGACTAGCATGCATTCAGGGATGCTCAGAAAATGCTCACATTTCCCGCAAGAAGACGGCTTCAGGGTGAGCTCTTTGAAGGGATCACCTCAGACCCAAGCTAGAGAGGGTTGTGGCGATAATATGGTCAAGACAGCATGTACCTCGTCCAACCTCAGGAACTATTGATAGGGTCCATCTACTGTCTCCCTTGGGCTCACTTCCAGGCCAGACCACTCCACCAGTTCCTCCTGCTGTTTTCAGCTGGACATCTCACTCAACCGCCACAGGAGGCACGAATTGTTATGGGACGTGAGAAACTCCTTCCACTGGTGGGCAACATTGGTCGTACTGGCCGACTTATCTGGAACCCATACAGAATACGGACCACTGAGGAGAGCAGGTGGATGACAGAAGAGTCCTCTCACGGCACCAACTGAATAGAGTCCAGGGTGACCTAGTACGGTCCCCCACATTTCACGATCTGATCCAGGCCAGATCAGTCCTGATCTTCACAACACAATGTGTACACTACACACCAGTCTACACAACAACACAGACCCACATAAATCATCAGGAAAACACGAGGACAGATCCCTCATGACCAAAGTGCGTCGTGTCATGGTGTGGACGTAGGATTACACCTTTTTTCCTGCAGTGCCAAGGGGACTCTCGGTCAAAGGTGGATTGTCTCAGCAGACCTGATCTCGATCAGGGGAGTGGAGCCCGAACCCAGAAGGGTTTGCAATCATTGTGCAGGCATGGGGGAGGCCAACCTGGGACCTCTTCATCTCACTAGTAGAGGCAATCCTTCCCCAGTCTTCTACAGGTTCCTGAGGGAGGGGGACGAGGGAGAGGTTCCCCTGACACGAGCCTACCTCATGGAATACCATACACCCATTTCTCCCCGCCTGTCACAATGGTTTCCAGAATCCAGAACTGAACCTGGACAGAGGAAATTGACCTTATACTTGTCGCCGGCGGGCTCGAGGAGGACTTGCTTCTCCCAGATTGGGACCATATTGCATTCCTCAATCGCCTTTCAACCAGACCAGACCTTCTCCCTCAGGGTGTTGTTCATCATCTGGACCCAACCTGGCTTGATTTCCAGTCCTGGAGTTTTGAAGGTGCAGTGTTGGAGTCCACGGGGGGGGGGGCATTCTCCTTGTGGAGTGGACACCTTCATGACATCCAGAGGCAAGCCCACTCAGAGAATCCACGAATTTCGCATTTAGAGCCGTTTTCCCTCACAGGTGTTTTAAACTAGGGAGGTAAAGGCCCCCTGACAAATTTCCGTCAGGTTGACTTTGATGGTGGCTTGCACCCCAATACCGTTAAGAGACAGGTGGCAACCGTTGTTTTTGGGCCTCATCCAGGGAAGGTTTCGAGGGCTACTGAAGGGCCTGAGGAACCCAGTTCTTTCTCAGTTTTTCTAAGGGGTCTGAGTGACCCAGCCTTCTGCCGACCCATCGGTCTTCCATCATGGTACATTTCCGGCTTGGGACGCCTGCATGGGTGCCCCCCCTTTTTGGCCCTCTTAGGGATGTTGCCCCTTAGCATTGCTTCTGAATGGTCTCTCCTTTTATCCTGGTACCGATTGGAAAAGGGAGGATCTCCCTCAGTTCAGACAAGATGCTGTCATCCAGATTCCAGACCCAGGGTCTACGGTTCATTCCATGGGCCACAGGAATTGGTCTGACCTCAGCCGACAGGGGAACTGGAGGGTATAGGACATACCCTGAACTTCCATAGGGTTATCCACATATACGTCAGGAGGTTTGTCTCAGTCTAAGTATGGGAGCAGGGTTCACCTCCATTTATGTGGGTCCTTTATGCCGAAAAATACTTCTGCTGCCCACTCTAGTTTGAGGGATCAGAGCCCGCATTGCGGGCTGCCTTGGATAACCATATCTTAGGAATCCTGACATACTTGGCCAGGATCACAACGGTGTCTGCAGATAGGAAGAGGATGCTTCCTTTGAAGAGAGGTGTAAGGTGGCCTCCTGGTGCTTGTCATCAACTCGCATCAGGCGATATGGGATGAACAGATTTCCTTTGGCAGAGGATGCCTTCAACAGAAGGGTCCTCTGACAGACCTTTTAAACCATCTTAGGAGTTTTCTACGCCAGCTCCCACCCTCATCAGGGGGCTTTTGCACATCCCAATGTCTATTGGATGCTCTGAAGCCTCCCCCACTGGGAAAAGGAATGTTGGTCTTACCTGTGATATGTTCTTTTCCAGGGGTGAGGCGAAGAGCATCCGTCCCACCCGGGGACGCTGGCAAGGTATCATTAATCTATGGTAGTGTTTCATTTTAGGTATATTTTGTCTCAGGAACACGTGGTACAGCTTTTCTATAAACTGGCTATTGTGGGGTCGCTCCTCCTAGGTGACCTCACAGGAAGAGGCCGTACAAAGGTCTCTCTTTTGTTTGCCTGCCTACTCGGAGTTAGTGGGAGGAGCTTACCCAATGTCTATCGGATGCTCTTCGCCTCACCCCTGGAAAAGAACGTATCACAGGTAAGACCAACGTTCCTTTTTGAATCAATATAAATCAGCTGCAATGAATGTATGTATAATTAGACTCCTATCATCCATTAGAACTTTGCATTATAGGTCACAAACATAATCAGAGTAAATATATTCTATAACTTTCTAAGCCATTCAATTTTACTCAGTATGGTTCTTAACTTTTGGATAAATGGCAATAGTTGATCTTGATACAACCAGAGCATAAAGTAGTGGATCTTATAATCATAACAGGAGAACCATGTTAAATAGCTTTCAACAAAAAAAGTCATATTATTTAAAATAATTGGGTCAGTAAAAAGACTTGACTTAGTTGCTAATGTGGAAAGAGTCATTCTGAAAATATGCACTTTATAGCCCACTGACATACTTTTTATTCCTGTTATTAGTTTGAGAAGGAAATGGTTAATTGTTTTAACCAGAGTTCATGTTCCTTTTTGCACCCCAAAGAAGGAAAGAAGGAGTAAGGGGGGAAGCCCCAATCCCTTGGGAGTTTCTTATAAGAGCTTTGTCCTGAGGGCATTCCTTAATGAGCTATATCATTCTTCCACCTCCAAAAGAATATAATAGTGGCAGTTGGTTTGCTGTGTCCTTGGGCAGTTTTAATTTTGAGCCACCCTTAATAATCTCTTGGGTTTGGAAAAACAAAAGGCTTTAGTGTTTGTTCCCTTCTACTCCCTAGCTTTATATATTCCTCCAGCATGTTTCATCTCTTTATGGATGAATCATTGGTGCTTCCTTCTGAATATGTATCACAGAAGTGGGTTAGGAGTAAATCTGCCTTTGATATATTCCAGGACAGGAGTGTCCCTTTACTTTTGTTCTAAGAGATGGATGGAGCTGTTGAGGAAGTTGGCCTCCTCCTTGTGCTGTTAGTTCAGGCCATCTTGTTATCCATCCCAGCTGTGTTTTGATCTTGGAAGCTTGTTTGAAGATTAAATTGAGACACTGCTTAATGTTATTTAAGTGTGGCAAACACTGACTGCTTGGCCCATAGATGTCTGAAGTTGCCATTACACTGCTTTGTTGCTTACAGCATTTGTTACAAGTAAGCAGGCAAACAACGAGTACAGAATCTCTCTCTGAACCATTTTTGCTTCCCAGATGCCCAGCCCTGCTTCTTGGCCCACTCCTCCTTTCCTTTGCATGTAGCTACAGTACTTTCTCCCCAAATCCTACACTATGAAGAGCCCGTTAGTCTTGCCACCTTCTTCCTAGGAGAGTAACAGCTGTGCTTGTTAGAGGGCGAGAGGAAGCAGAACTGGACCTGTACTTCGTAAAACAAAAAGTCAGATACCTTCTTGTACCTTCTGTTTGCTAGAATAATTACTTTAGAGTTTTCCCAGCAGGGGATGAAGGTAGAACAAAAATAGGAAAATGAGGACCTATTCTTTAAGGCTGAGCATAGAGTATGCAGGGTAAAGTAGATTAAATTGGGTAGTATGAAGGCTCTGTTTCACCACCACAAAACTTTCCATGTTAGATTTTAGAACAAGTGGCTTTTGAGTCTCCAGTTTGCATCCTGACTACCTGGGCATGTGTATGCAGTTCTGTTACACCACTGACTTGTGTGTATCTCTTGTGGTTTCCATACATTGTGGAGTTCAGCAACTCTACCATTTTAATGTGGGCTGAGCATAGAAAATCTTTGGAGACTGATAGAAGAAACAAAATGTTTTTTTTTTAAAAAAAAGAATCTGCAAGTGACCACAAGAAATAATACGTCACCTTAACTGCCCATCTCTTTAGGTTAGGGATGGGCAACAGCAAACAGGGCAGGGGCTGTTTTTCTTTTTTGCATCTGCTCAGTGGGCCACAACAGGGCATTTCCGCATGCCCAAAGTGATGTGTTCTCAATTCCGGCCACCATTTAGTCCAATTGTGGGACAATTTTTCTTTTCTTTTTTTGCCAGGTTTGGGGGGGTGGGGGCGTTAGGGGATCAAACTGTTGTCTTTGTATGTGGTTTTTTGACCACATTTGGGTTGGTTTACGTGCAAAATTATTCCCAGATCAGCCCCCCAAATGTAAAATTTGGGGGAAGGGATTTGGTGGGTTTGAGGGGGTCCCATGTGCTGCACTTAGGCCTGTACACATGGCCTGTGGGCAGCACTTTACCCACCCCTGGTTTAGGTGGTGCATCTTCCAGTTTGTTGTGTTCAAGCTGCCTATCTGCATGGTCTATAGAAGAATTCCCAGCATTTTCTGGTTGCTATGTTGCCTGATAATCAAATAATTATTTGATCTTTTACTTTGTGATTAGTCTGTGAAAATGTGATGTTACAGCTGGCTTCAATGGAACTCGATGCTACCTGGCTAGAGAATACAAATTAAAATGGCAACAAAATGGTTGTAATGTTGTTTGTTGTTATTTGCTGTCAACTCAGCTTTGACTTGTGATGGCCAAAATACCCTAAAGACACCAGATCCCCTCTGACTGACCAAACCCAAAGGGTAGTCACCAATGGCTCCTCTTCATCCTGGAGAGAAGTGACCAGTGGGGTGCCACAGGGTTCTGTCCTGGGCCCAGAGCTATTCAACATCTTTATCAGTGACTTGGATGAGGGAATAGAAGGCATTCTTATCAAGTTTGCGGATGACACCAAATTAGGAGTGGTAGCTAATACCCCAGAGGACAGGATTAGAATCCAAAATGACCTCAACAGATTAGAAAGCTGGGCCAAAACTAATCGAATTAATTTCAATAGGGAGAAATGTAGGATACTACACTTGGGCAGTAAAAATGAAATGCACAGATGTAGGATGGGTGACACCTGGCTTGATGGCAGTACATGTGAAAGGGACAAAGGAGTCTTAGTGGACCACAAGCTGAACATGAGTCAGGAGTGTGTTGCAGCAGCTAAAAAAGCCAATGCGATCAAGGCTGCATCAATAGGAGTATAGTGTCTAGATCAAGGGAAGTAATAGTGCAACTCTATTCTGCTTCGGTCAGACCTCACCTGGAATCCTGTGTCCAGTTCTGGGCACCATAATTCCAGAAGGATATTGAGAAGCTGGAACGTGTCCAGAGGAGGGCGACCAGGATGGTGGGAGGTCTGGAAGCCATGCCCTGTGAGGAGCAGCTTAGGGAGCTGGGTATGTGTAGTTTGGAGAAGAGAAGGTGAAGAGGTGACATAATAGCCATGTTTAGATATTTGAAGGGATGTCATACTGAGGATGGAGCAAGCTTTGTTTTCTATGGCTCCAGAGACTAGGACATGGAGCAATGGACTCAAACTACAAGAAAAGAGATTCCACCTAAACATTAGGAAGAACTTCCTCACAGTAAGAGCTGTTAGGTAGTGGAATGCACTGCCTGGGAGTGTGGTGGAGTCTTCTTATTTGGAGGTTTTTAAACAGAGGCTGGATGGCCATCTGTTGGGAATGATTTGATTGTGTATTTTTGCCAGGCAGGGGACTGGACTGGATGACCCTTGTGGTCTCTTCCAGCTCTATGATTTCATGATTCTATGATTCTATAATCTTGGAAGCTAAGCAGGGTCAGCCCTGATTAGCACTTGGATGGGAGACTACCAATGATTACCAGGTACTGTAGGCAATTATTCAGAAGAAGGAACCGGCAAAACCGAGTATTCCTTGCCTAAGAAAATCCTATAAGATTCATGGGGTCAACCGAGGTCAATAGGTGACCTTGAAGGCACAGTGCACACACAGTTTTGACTTCTAGTCACCCTATGAATGAAATAACTCCAAGAATTTTCACCCTAGGTTGTGAACCAGCTAAATGCCATCCTCTTTGGACATGGAAAATCCCTGTGACTTGGATACTTGGGAATTTGCCGTAACTTTTGCTGTTTTTGTAACTTGCTAAAGTTTATAATTCCCTTTAGGACAGGAGCCGCAGAAGCAGCTGGGTGGAAATAGGCTAAACCAAACTCTGGCCATATTTTAGTTTCCCCTATTTTGTTTAAAATTGCCTGTATTAACATGTAGCAGCCATGCTGCTGATCAGACTAATAGCACCTGCCACATTACAAGGATGCAGTCATTAGTTGCTCCAATTCGTGTATACAGAGAGCCTGGAGGTAGGCGGACAATGTAAATGCAAGGGAGGCAGGTTAGAATAGGAGGTTTGGCTGATGGAGGAAGGAGGGGGAGCTCCGTAATATAGTGACAATGCAACATAAGGTAGTCACACTGGAAAACTTTCTCCTTCATTAGCAAGGATCTGTTGAGTTTCTGCTCACATTAGGGTAATTAACACTAGTACAGATTGTTGAACATCTGTGCAGTTTAACTATATGGCTGGCTCCCAGGCTTTTAACAAGGTTGTGTGGAGCCAAATGCAAAGTAGAATGCAAAGCCCACACACTATTCATTTTACCAAAATTAGTATTTCTGGATGAAAGCTGATGTTGCAGCATCACAAGGATAAATCCCCCCTCTGGTTCATTGCCAAATTGGCTAATGATCCGAGATTAGTGTTAATAAATGTATATTTTAAAAAGATTTTTTTTTACCAGTTCTGAAGTGGAATTGGCCTTCCTTTCTCAATCATGTTTTTCTTTTAATCTACATGGGTGTTTTCTACTTAATATGCTTTTAATGATCTGCAAGGAAAACCCCTAGAAGAAATTGCTATTGGAATCCCTGCAAGGTTTTTTGGGCGGGGGGGCTTGCTGGGATGTATCTGTTTATGATGTTGACAGCAAAACTGCTGTTTTAATTTTCCTAGCCTCGTAAATGGCTGAAAGGCTGCGCCTTGCCATGGCTGTATACATTGGGAATGACTTGTTTAAGTAAGGAATATAAATGGATCTGTGTTGGAGCAGAGTACCTCGGATGCACATGCAAGATGGCTTACAATTAGCAGCTGAAATAGACTATATAGCTTTGCCTCCATGGAGATTCAGTCAAATCCTCAGAGCTTAAACAAGCGTTACACGAAACATGAGGCCACCACTGAAAATGGCAACACCATGCTGAGTTACCCCTACTGCAACACACAGTACAACTTAGCCCATGTTTTCATGTCATTACGCAACCAGACCTTCCCCAGTCTTGCCTGTTCTAGTCAGTGATGTGATACAAAGGTGGGGAAAACTAAACAGTGTAATGTCTGGAAGTGTCATAACTTGTGCTAGAAATAGCTGAGGATGAACTCTGATTAGAGCTGCCATTTTTCACAGCAGCCCTGTGTTTCTTGTAATTCTTCTCTGAGTTGATGTGCCAAAAAATAATCATACGGGATTAGAGTGAAGTTTCATGATTTGTAGCCTTTCTTGTAGGGCCTCTAATGAAAGGAGCAAAATCTCAGGCAGTACAGCAAGAAGGAGCGGGCAGAAGGTTATTTCCTGCTTGCTTAAGAGCTTTTGCTATTGGCTGTGTTCTTATGTCCATCAGGTGCTGTGCCCAAGTCACTCTTCAGGGCTAGGGTCTGCCTGCTGATCCAAGATCATTCCCTCTCCCCCATCACAACCTAGTCTCTACCAATATCATATCACCTTCTGGACACATCTGGCCTGTGTCCAAGGTGGGGCCTCCTGAACCTTAGGGTCAGAGTGTCAGTACATTGACAGTACTGTGTAAGACTGAGGTGCAAATACTTTTATGCCACTTTGTCATGCACCCAAGTTGGGAGCCAATTTGGGATATTGGGTATGAGGCATGGGACAGCTGAGTTATTGTGAAAGCAGTCATTCTCATGGAAAGCCATTACACAGAAACAAGAAACAGCAGCAGAGGGCACAAACAGGACTTGGAAACAGCCTCTATCCCACCTTAATGGTGGGTACATGCTACCTGCTATCCAAGATAGATACTTCACCCAGTCTTAAGCATCTGGTCAACTACAGTAGTAGTAGTAGTACAGTTGTCCCTCCATATCCACGGATTTGGTATCCACGGATTTAAGTATTCACAGCTTGAAAATATTCTTTAAAAATAATCATCCAAAAAGTAAACCTTGATTTTGCCGTCTTATATAAGGGACACCATTTTGCTATGCCATTGCATATAATGGGACTTGAGTATTCATGAATTTTGGTATCCACGGGGGGTCCTGGAACCAAACCCCAGCAAATATGAAGGGACAACTGTATAGTGATAATTTAGAACAGGGGAGCAATAAATGGGCAACATAAAAGAACAGAAGTTTGCATTTAACTTGCTACTGAAGTTACAGGGCAGTCACTTCATGATTGTTTACAAAGTGAGTACAGAAACTTTTGTTAAGCTGATTTATATGGAGAAGACAAAGAACAGAACCACCACCCTCTTCAATCATGTACCCAGACGTTTTTTGCTAGAAGGTTGACACAGAATTGCAGATTCTGTGATTTATATATTCTAATTTCCCATGAGGATAATTCCCCTAACATCCTTAGAGTTGACAGCATACAGGGAAGCAATTGTTGTTGTTGTTTTTAAGCCCTTTCTCTGTTTATGCTAGTCAGCTGTCATCATGCCAACGAGGTGAAAAGCCACGTCCAGAGGGTTTGAAAAAGACAGTCAGGTCTGCTCTGTGTGGGTAGTAGCATACAATACATGAGCAACTGAGCAAATCAAATCTGACATTATGATCCACAAACAACTGTGTATGGACTTGACAGGAGTCAATACCTCACTGTGAGATGCTTCTTCACCAAATCATTTGTGACCATTCAGGATATCTATTTCCAGAAAATTGTTTTAGCACTTGCCATATCTATATCTAGAGATGTTAGAGGTTTCCCATCTCCATTTTTAAAAGACATCTGTTATCCACCATATCTTCCTAGAACATAGTGTATCTCTCTCTCAATATCTCCTTCTCAAAATATCTTGTGCCACTGTGACAGTGCTCTATCAACCAGTCATTAACCACTTCCTTTTACACTTGAAATGTTCAACTAAAAGTTGTATCAGTACCTTAACTTTGATATATGGAAATATAATCATACAGAAAGCAAGGCATCTCAGGGGAGGTTTTACCCAGCAAATATAAGATACAGTTGTCCCTCCGTATCCACAGATTTGGTATCCACACATTTAAGTATTCACAGCTTGAAAATAACCTTTAAAAAAAATACCTGTAATCCAAAAAGCAAACCTTGATTTTGCCATCTTATATATAAGGGACACCATTTTGCTATGCCATTGCGTATAATGGGACTTGAGTATTCATGAATTTTGGTATCCACGGGGGGTCCTGGAACCAAACCGAAGCAAATGTGAAGGGACAACTGTAATTCTATAGGAAAATAAAACAGAACATTTCATATGGGCCAGCAGATAGCTGTAGCCTAGAATCAAAACAGAAAGGGTCAATCAGACTTCCATTACCTCACAGTGGCTATTGACTGTGTAGGAAGTCACAGTCAGGACCGCTTCCCCTTTGTGTAGGAATTGTAGTGCTGCTCATCCTGCCTCCTGACTGTGCCCACCTCCAAAAGTCTATGCAATTGATGTGGAAGCCAATGTGGGAGCAATACGAGGAGACTTCTTACACTATGTGGTGAGTAGAGATTTCCAGAGGAACTGAAACCCTGGTCATGCAGGGGTTTCAACTGCAATCGTGGCTGCTGACACACTGCAGAAATAATGCAGTTTGACACTGCTTTAACTATTGTGTCTCTGTCTTATGGAATCCTGGGAGTCATAGTTGGTTGGGGCACCAGAGCTCTCTGACAGAGAAGGTGAAATATCTCACAAAACTAAAAATCCCAGAATTCCATAGCACTGAGCCATGGCAGTTAAAGCAGTGTCAAACTGGATTATTTTTGCAGTGTGTCAGCAGTCCAGTCTGTGCATGATGTGGGCTTTCCACACCAATGTGTGGTCACTCTTAGTAGTAGTCACTGTGTCCCCTATGTGAAGAGGGGGTCTCAGTGTGCTACAAACAAAGACTGAAAGCAGAACACAACAGTGACACAACTGAAACACAGAACACAGAGTTGCTTAATTGTGGCACTGACAGATTTATTCAAGCAGATGAAACATGCTGTTCTCTAAAAGCATATTTATCGTACACACTCTCCCATGATGTCTGAAATGATGCACAAATTGAGTACAGGGCCGCAGAACACAATATTTCAGGTGGAGTTAAGACTGCCCCATAAAGTAACGTCACTAAAATAGCAAAACAACAACAAAAGAGATGTGAAGAAGGAGAGCTTCTTTGGGGATGTGGTAGAAGTCAATGACTTGTTTTTCTAGGAGAAATTTCAGGGAAGATTTGAAACACTGGGTAGAATTTCACAGGATATAGTGGGAGTGAGGAGAGGCTTGAACTGAGGAAGATGTATTGTGCACTTAGATTGACCAAAGGAAGAAGCTAAGCTGTAAAATGAAACCAGCAGTATTAGCTGTGTCCATCAACTTGGGTTGCCAGCAAGTGCAGTTTATGTTCTCCTGTTAGCTAGTTGGAAGCTGTCATGAAACAGTTGATATTCCAGCATGCTTCAGGCCTTAAATTATGCATGCCCAATTTATCTTGCCCCCAGCTGAAAAACTAATTGTGTCCCTAGGATATATTTACTAGAAATTGTAGTTTGCTGTGGTGGGATCTCCAGGGTGTCCAGAAGAGCAGATGCATTGGAAGTTACTTTTTTGTTCTGCCACACACACCCCTCCCATCGCCACTTCTGAGCAACCTGGCTCTTGGCTGTCATTGATAGATAATTCCTGCTTTTTCTTTTTCTTTTTTAAACATTTTCTTGCTGATGACTTCTATCCATCTTGTTTTCCTATCTTGTTTTCTTATACTGCATCAGACCTCATGAACAGGCATGTGGTTTTTCAACAGGCTGAAATATTAAAATTGCAAGAATATAACTGCAAGGAAGAGATTTGCTAAGGAAAAGCAGCATGCTGTGTTCTGAAATGTGGAACGAAGCTTTCTATGTCTTGTTCTCCTTTTCTTTTGAGTTGAAAGTCTGCCCTCCCTTTAAATTATGAGCCTCTTTTAATCACCATCATTTAAATGATGAATAAGAGGCAGGATTTCCCCCCCTGTAGAAATGCCCATTTCAAGGGGTGGTGAGATTTTTATACATGCATTATCCTGAATCTATCCTTATAAAAAGAACTGAGATTTGAAAATCATCAGGAAGAAGAGACAGTCTTCTAGTTTCATTAATAGCAACTCTCACTCTGTACTATCCCAAGTTGTTAAAGGTAGGAAGGTTTTAGGGCATTCACTTACGGTATATGAAAGATATAGCAATTGCATCATCTCAGTGGCAGGTAGGCTAGAGTTAACAACATGGTGGAGCCACATACTGTAAGCATGCTTTACCCTGTTGGCAAAATGACATACTCATTAAACTGCTACTGCCCGAGAGCCACATCTCTTAGTATCAAAAAGGGCAAAATGTCTTAAATTATGAATGGACATTATCCAAAATGTCAATTTGATCTCATTTTGTACCTGTAAAAAGAGGAGTATTAACCTATAACTTATCTGGTCCTCTAAGCAGTTTCTCTAAGCAGTTAAGAGTTCACTACAGGATTGAAGTGCCTGGCCTAAATGAGTAATTGGTCAGGCCGTGTATAAAAAAAAAATTAGGGCACAGTTTTAACAACTATAGTCCTTATGCAGCAGCTTATAGATAGAAATCTTTGGAGGAAGGCAGGAAAAAAAGGAGAGAGGGTGGTATTACAGGTTGAGTATCCCTTATCGGAAATGCTTGGGACCAAAATGCTTTGCCTGCTGTTCATATTTCAGATTTATTTATTTATTTATTTGGATTTTGAAATAATGAGATATCTTGGAGATGGAACCCAAGTCTAAACAAGAAATTCATTTATGTTTCATATACACCTTATACACATAACCTGAAGGTAATTTTATACACAGTATTTTTAAAAAATTTGTGCATGAAACCTTGTGTATAGTATGACCCCCATATCTGCAGGGGATACATTCCTGGGTTACCGTGGAAATGCAAAACCATGGATAATAAATAGGAAACCCTACTGAAATTAATGTCATGCCCCGTGAGCCTGATGAGGCTATAGAGTCAGAGGAGGAGGAGGAGGACATGGCAGGGAATGACCCTAGGGACCCTGGCACAGGTTTATCTACACCTGTGCCAGCAGGGAACCCTGCCAACCTAGAGGCTTGAGCAGAGGAAGAGCCTGGTCTGAGTGGGTTGGCATCAGTCCCAGCAGAGAGTCCTGCCCATTCAGAGAAGGATGAAGAAGAAGAGAGGGACTTACCTCCACCATCGTATACCCATCAGCGAGCTCAAAAGAAGGCTCAAAGGAGGTCTTTGAGAATTTATGAGAAGAACTTGCTCATTAAGAAACACCTGGCAAAGTCTTAATTGCTTTATATATGCTGGGAGAGGCAATGGAGGCTTTGTCAGAGATCAACTGATCTCCCTGGAGAAAGCTTCCTGTTGACTTCGGTGCCTGAATCCTTGCTGTCTTGACTCATGCCTTGACCTTTGACTGTTCCTAATCACCCTGTTGCCTAATCCTGCTGATCCACGGACTGACTTCTGGACAGTGCTGCCTTCTGTAAGCCTTGACCTTTGGACTGTATTCTGGACTCTTCTCTGTGTGCCTTCTTGCCTGTATTGCTGCTTCTCTAAGAAACAGAACCTTGCTTGTTCTGAACTTTATTTGGCTCTCCCTAATTAACTATCAGTGCGGCTTGGCTGCTTTCCCAGCCCTTGTTTATCTTGCTGGCATTTCAAGCTGCTTTTCCAGAGAAAGAATGACTTCCAGCCCAAGCACACCATAGAATCTCATGGGAGGACCTAGAGAGAACACCTCGCTAGGCATTTTCTAGGTCCTCCAGTGTGACTATGGTCAGCTTCCAGCTGAAGCATACCATAGAATCACGCTGGAGAACATGGGTAAAGTGAAACCGTGGGAATTAGTCCTGTGGATACAGGGGTTGTACTGTACATTGAACTATCAGAAAGCAAAGGTGTCACTATCTCAGCCATCCATGTGGACAATTTTGGATTTTGGAGTATTTCAGATTTTCGATAAGGGATATCTGTAGTACTACAGAGATATTATTTTAGAGAGTGTGTGTAAGTAATGAAGCTGTTTTTGCAAATAGCAAACTGAAGAGAAGGAAGCATAAAGGAAAGAATCAGGTTTCATCTTTATAACACTTCTGGGATGCTCATTGGCTCCAGTTGGGCTGGACTGATTCACAAAATTCCATGTTGTGATTTTTAATTTGGTGTTGCTTGTGTTTGTTGATAAAGAAGCAGTGCTGATAATAGGTAGATAATAGATTAACATTGACGTAGTGTACTGAAACCACAGAGTCAATGAGTGCCCATAATACAGAATTTAAAGAGTGTTGAGATCAATTCTTTTAAAATGTTATGTTCCCTTTAGTTACTTCACTATTTGAAGTGGAGGTATTGTTTGATTTTTCCAGTGTTCTTCAAGGATGATTCCTCAATGACTACAGAGTGAGGAGTATTGGGTCAGCTGTTGAGCATTCACACCAAAGCATATGAATACTTAAAGCAGCCATCTTGCCCAGTATTGTCACTACAACTGGTATCAGCTGTCCCGAGTTCCCATGAAGATGTCTTTTCCAGATCTGGCACCTGAGATATTTTTGAGATGCTGGGAACCTTTGTACTTTACTACTAAGCTAGAGCCTCTCCTTAAGGTGTAACCCTTGGCCATCTTCTTACAACAGCGCACTTCTGCTCGTTCATTCCAAAGGCAGAAGCAGGCGGCTGGCATGCTCCCCAGAGGCAAGAGAGCCAGAAGGACCCACACCGTGTGGCGGGCCTGCCAGCTGGGGCTTCCCATCACCTCCACTGCTGCTCTTGTTCATAGTACTATGTTAATAGGGACTTGTCTATCTCTCCTCCCACCTCCAGGTCTGGAGAGCCTGCCAACCACCTGTTTTCACAAGATCTAAAAATGTGCACCTTGCCACCTGCTGCTTCCCTGGGACTGCTTCTTGGCCTGGTTGTACTAGATCTCAGGTTTATTATTATTTACTATTTCTGCATTTTAAATCCGTGGTTGGTTAAATCTGCAGATACAGAGGCCATGGATACTGGGGGCCCACTCTACTGTACAGCTAAAACAATTTGTAGTGCGGAAGTTGTAAAACAATCAGTTTATTATGTGTAACATCACAACACGTGGTGATGGCCATTGGTAAAATTACTTTAAAACGAGATTGGAGAAGTTCATGGAGGACAAGTTTGTCAAATGTGCATTAAAGGGTAACTTTAACTTCAAAGGTGGTATACTGCTACATACCAGTTGTGGGGAGAGTGTATTGCCTTCATTCCTTATTTGTGGGCTTCTCAAAAACATGAATATTCTGTATACAATCCTACAACCCAGCCTGAGAAAACAAAATGGAGGTGGGGGGAGGAATGCATGCAGTGAAGGCAGAATAAGTAGGGTTGAAACTAGCTCTCTTGTACTGTAGCAGTTGGGGTAGTCAGGAAGAAAGGAGGAGAGTGGACTCAGATTGTGGTTTCCTCTGTAATCCTGTTTTCATTTGTAGCCAGATAGGCTTCTATGGATACTTTTGCCCTTTCCTTATTCAAGAGTGAGACCCATTAGCAAGTTAAAGTTAGCACTCCCTTGCTAGTGGCTCTTTTAACTTGCTAATGATCTTCTGAGGCTTTAAATATCTACAAATGGGCATTCAGAAGAGCTTGAATTTGAGGGGTTGGACAGACACATTGCAGACTGTCCCAGCAAAGCCACCCATGCTCTACCTTCAATTTCCGTTTTGCATACCAAGGAAACAAGCTGCTGTTTCACACCAAGAGAAAATACTCTCCTCATGTTTCTGAGAGGCTTTTTTAAAAAAAAAACATTTCTGGAAAGAACCACTCTCACCTCTTGTGTTGTGGGTGGCCCTTTCAATATTTCTTTCATTGCTTCTCTTTTGGGGTTTTCTTGATAGCTTTGCCTGTTGGTGTACACTCTACTCTGTCTGAAATGAGTGCTGAGCGAGCCAGAGTTGTTTTTGACCTACCAGTCTGAGGGCCTTGGAACAACAGCAGGTAACTTTTAGATGGGCTGGTAGCTTGGCTGCTGAACAGAAGCATTATCTTACTAGCAAACTCAGTTCTCCAAAAGTGAATCCTTATGTAGTGAAAATGGTACCATCCGTGCACAAGAAGGTATCACTTGGCCTAAAGAAACCCAATTTGCAGAAGTACATACACATCATTAAGTGGGGAAAGGCTTCAGTGAAGACTGAGCATGATCACTAGCCACAAGATACTGAGTGTTAATGGTGATGGAATGGGGTAGCTTTAGAACGATCACGGTTGGCTGATTGGAACCCTGAGCAGGAGGTCTCCACGTCTCCTTGCAGGTTTTGATGTTTTAGACATTTTTGTTAATGTAACAGTACAAAGCAAGCCCTCAAAAGTATTCACAGTCCCCAAATATCCAACTGCCTTCCTTCTCTAACCAACATAGCAAATGAAGAAGAGGAAAAGCGGCACAGGGGAGAGAGAAAGAAGGGAGAGGGTGAAGGTGAACATATGTACACATTTGGTTCAAGGGCTCACTCAACATGTTTGAAAAGAAAACCAAAAATTCTGTGGAGGTTGATACCATTGCCATATTTGTGTATTTATTTACATTTTGGTCTACATTTTTATCCTTCTTCTCCTTTAAAGACTATAGAATGGTGTGTATGGTTGCCCTCACCCCCACCCTCTCTTATACTCACAAAAAGGAAGTGTGTGTGCATGTCCAGATTGCCTAGTGAGATTCATAGCTGAGTGTGGATTTGAACTCTTTGAATATCTCTAATCCAACACCATACACTACTGCTTTAAACCAGCTCTATATGAGCCCTAGGATGCACCTACACTGTAGAAATAATGCAGTTTGTCACCACTTTAAATGCTTTTGCTCCATCCTATGTAATCCTGGGATTTGTAGTCTTACAACGTCTTTAGCCTTCTCTGCCAAAGAGTGCTGGTGCCTCACAAAACTACAAATCCCAGGATTCTGTAGGATGGCGCCATGGCAGTTAAAATGGTATCAAACAGCATTATTTCTACAGTGTAGATGCACCTCGTGTATTTAGCATTGTGGTTAGATGGAGGAATGTACCTCTCTGATTGGGAAGATGTTGTGCATTCTCTATTGTAGTTCTTATTTCAATCCATATTTGTTGCTTATGTAGTAAAATTGGCAAAAGCTGCACACAGTAGAGAAATACCCACAGAGTTGGGGGTACTCCATGGCTTGAATAATTTTTAGAAACCTTCTAGAAGTAGGGAGCAACTTCAAAACAGCACAGTAAGTACTGAGCATACTTGGTGAACACAGAATGTTGACTTGAAGGGAGGTCATGTAAAATTGCAGGGAGATGGAATTAGAGTGGCAAAATAGAAGGAGTTCCAGTTTGACATTCTGTTGCTGACCCCACTTATGTAATCCTTTCTCATAACTGCTTGCTTACTGATTGATTGATTTGATTGTAAATCTTGCCTTTCTACCAATATGGGACTATTGCTTCTAGTCATTAGGTTCTTTTCAAA
Source organism: Gambelia wislizenii (assembly GCA_030847615.1). Taxonomy (NCBI): domain Eukaryota; kingdom Metazoa; phylum Chordata; class Lepidosauria; order Squamata; family Crotaphytidae; genus Gambelia; species Gambelia wislizenii. The sequence continues at coordinate 9,410,396 of JAUMIR010000013.1, read as the reverse complement.
GTCTGTGCATGGAGTCAGCCATAGAATTACCCAAGATGTGCATTGTTGTAGTATCAGAACAAACAATCTATGAAATTCCCACACTTTCCCAATAACTTATTTCTTCCCTGCTGGCTAAAGTCATGAAACAGTGGACACATCGCAGGAATTCTCAGCTTCTTAAACATTTTAGTGAATGAAAGAGAGATTATCTGATTTCTTCTACAAATGTGTGGATGCCTTCCACATTCATTAGGGGATAAAAGAGATATAGTCGGACACTTGTATCCATAGAGGTTTGGTTCCCGGTCTTACAATGGATACCAAAAACTGTGGATAACAGAGAACACCATTGAAAATAATGGGATTTCCAGTGTAAAATACCACAGAGTTGCCTTGGAGGACCTAGAAAATGTCTAGAGAGGATGTCTCTCTAGACATTTTCTAGGAATACTCTATGGTATGTGTTCTTCTTTTTGTGTCCCATGGATAACTGAAACTGCAGATATTGGTTCCACGGATATGGGGGTCCGACTGTAAGTACTGTGGCCTAAATCCAGTTGTTAGTCCCAGCTAGAGTAGAGGCATTGAATGAATGGAACTTGCATAACTGTCAACTTACCAAGTTCCCCTTGATTATGTGGGTCTACTCCAATTGGGATGAAGAGCTGGATTTAGGCTTATATTTGGCTGGGTGAGTGGAGGTGGGGGGGATGTGACCTTTTTAGCTGTTTGTAAGGGGAAACAAATCACTTCGAGGGATGTGAAGGAATTTTGAAAGGAGGTCAGCATATGGGAATGATCCTTGGCCCTCCAAAGAGCCCCCTTAAAACACACACACACAGAGAGACAGCACACCATCTGACATCCTCCCTGCAAGTACCGTGGAGGCAGCTGAAAGCTTTCCATTTGTGGAAGTCTCTTTGTCTCTCCCCATCACAGGCAACAGCAATCCTAGTGCCCCCAAGCTTCAAACAAGGGCTTCACGCTGTTGTTGCAATCTGCTTTTATGCAGCAGAGTGTGGAGGCTTCTAATTATGAGGCTGAGATGCACAGCGGGTGGGGAGCCATGCTGAGCCCCACAGCCGTGCACCTGATTATCCATTGCTGAGGTCGTTAGAAGGGTTACTCCTGAGTTTAAGCTTGCTCGGCAAGACCCCTAATTATATGCTGCTCTGCCAGTTGCATTAAAAAAAGAAAGAAAGAAATTATTGAAAAGACAAAGGACAGAATAACATTTCCTCCTGCCGTGTCTCCCTTTCCCCCCATAAAGCGCGCTCGCACACCACCTCTTGCCTGCTGGGCCCAGAGCTAGTTTTCACGCTTGAGTTGGTGCAAGCTCTGATAAAGCCATTGAAAGATACAGCAGGGACACACCATGTCCTGGATGAAGGGAAGCTGGAGAGGAAGCTGAAGGAAAATGACCCCCTCCAGGTAGATAGAGCCTGCTGCTGCTGGCTGAAGGAGCTGCCCCACAGAGCAGAATTAGAGAAGAGATTAAGTGTTCTTTATTGTTTTGTTTCACTTCCTAGGGAGCAACATAATATAGTTCTGCCACAGCAACTCCCCCACCACCTTCTGATGCCCCCCTACACACAAATGTTTCATCCACCTGCATCCAGTGCCCCAGAAAGCCTGAATGGTTAAAGATAACACATTTCCAAAGCAATATTCCTTCCTCACAGCAGCCTGGCTTTCATTTTAATCTCCCCAGATGCTAACAAAGAATAAAAATTAAACCTGGAAATTGAATGGCATACATTTTTTGTGTGCACTTGCAATTTCCAAACACAAAATAGTAATCACGTTCTCACCCATGTTGACCTAGGCTGGATCCACACCACACAAACAATCCAGTTTGAACTGGATTATTTGCCATGGCTCCTTCCTATGGAATCCTGGGATTTGTAGTTTTACAAGCCTTCTCTGCCAAGGAGTGCTGGTGTCTCCCCAAAGGAGTGAAAATGTTTATTGCTTAGTCCAAAGACCATTGCAAAGAATAAGAAAGAGTATAAAATAATACAAAACAGCCAAACTAGTACCAAACTACAAATCCCAGGATTCCATAAGAAGGAGCCATGGCAAATAATCCAATTTCAAACTGGATTATTTGTGTAGTGTGGATCCAGCCTTAGACAGATAGGACCTCTTAGGTATAGGCATCTGCTCACTGGGCCTATGTGTTCCTAAGGGCTCATCTACATTAGCCAGGATACCCTGGCTCCCCACTGGTGTATCCTGGCCTGGTATCAGGCCCGTTCCTCCCCATTAACCACCTCCAAATGGTCCAGAGTCCAGACAGACAAAGTGGTCCGTCACTGCAGTCGCCATCACTGCCACCTCACTTGCTCTCCTGGAAACACGGAAACCAGACCGCAACATGTGACCAAGGTCCCCTGCATGCAACCAACCTTGGTTGCATGCTGCGGGACCCCTTCCTGGATCCAGAAGAGCAAGGCAGGCAGGCAGCTGCAGCAACGGACCAGTCTGCCTGGATAGGCTTCTGTGGACATGCAGGGCCTGATCCGTTTCTTCCTGGCAGGAACGAATTAAAGCAGGTATTTTTAAAAAACACAGTAAAGAATTGTACTCTGTCTCCCCCCCCCCCCGCCTCAGCCCTATATCTGCCCCGGGGGTGGTGGTGTAAGGACTGCCTGGGGACAGAACGGGGCAAAAGCTCTAGGATTGCAGGGCTCTAAGATGGGGGCAAGATGGGGTAAATTGCCTACATAGACAAGGCCTAAGTCTCATCCTCATCACCAGTGGTGGACCTTGGATCAAGTGCCTCCCTTGGATCAAGCACAAGCAGTGAGGACAATGTGTTAGCTAATTTCCCCCAACAAGCTGGGTACTCATTTTACCGACCTACAGAAGGATGGAAGGCTAAGTCAGCCTTGGAGCCCTGTAGGATCAAACTCACAACATTGTGCTCACAGTACTACAATTTTTAACCACTGTGCCACCAGGACATGCAATGAGGGACATGTTCCCTAGCTGTACAACTTCCTTTCCCTGAAAATCTGTTATAGTCTGGACAGCATTGTTTTCCAGAGGCAAGATAATATTTTTATTTCATTTCACTTTCACTTAAACTGAAATTTGGCAATTGGATTAGGACTAAGGTTATTTCAACTGTCAGTCGGCTTGTGCATAGTGTGTATTTTTAGGTCATATTGTTTTGTTTCTCTGATTGCTGTCATCTGCTTTGATCCTTAAGGACAGCATGAAGAAGCTGTTGTGCCATTGTGGTTCTTTGTAGACTAACTCCAGCATCTTTTAATTGGGATGTTCAGACCACAGAGATAGTTATTAAAAAATTTACATGGCATTTCTCATTTTGATTTTCCTGCTGTATTTTGCCACTTGTGCTCTAGTCATTCTGGGTCATATGAAATTGAAAGATGGATGATACCACAAAGCCATGCCAGAACAGAATGGGAAAGGTGAAATACTTTGCTTACTGAGCAATGAACTAGACACCTTAAAAATCCTTTTGACTCCTGTTTAAGATGTTATTTGTTCTGCATTTAAAGTGGGAGGAGCATCTATAAACTTTACAGTGGCAGTCATAATTTTGGAAGGGAAAAACAAAACAAACTGCCATCACATATACGGTATGTTTTTTGTGTGTGTTAAAGAAGAAATTTGAGGCCCCCTGGCACAGTGTGGGCCATGACAAATGCCTAACCATGCCAGTAGCTAGTGCAAGCTTGTCTTTGTATGCACCTAGATATCCATTGCACCTCAATGTATCCATTGCAGGCAGCAAAACCCACATATTGCACTATGAGCTTATACCTATAATTTTATGACAGCTGCTTCAGAGACTTATGATAATTCGACCTACATGTGTCAACGGTTAAGAGGATTTATGACATAAGAGTTATTTTTTTCTTCCTTAAGTACAGAGAAACACATGAACATGCCTTTTGGTCCATGCAAGCCTAAGTATCATTGTACTCTCTTGGATGCAGCCAGTCTACCACTAAAAGGTGTGAGATTGAAGCATGTTTACCATGGGAGTGAGAGGTGGGCCAGTTAAATGAGATCATCTGCATAGAAGTCAGCATTAACAATGGTCAAGTGGACTAGGTTGAATGGGATTAGAATGGTACGGACTTGGGGATTCCCTTTATTCATGGAGCCTAGCCTTTGTTTCTCACATTCATTTTCTTAGCACAGAACTTTGACATAAGATATGATAATAATGATGCTACCTGTAACACTTTACTTTGGGTTAACAAGTGCATCATGACATTCCTTTTGTGAAATATTAATAACTTAACATAGTTGCTTTATATGTCACTATAGTCGGCCCTCCACTTTGACGGGGGTTGGGGCACAAGACTCTCACGAACGTGGGGAAACCGCAAATATAAATAAAAATAGCAAACACTGTCTTTTTTTACCTGTTTGTAGGGCCTCCAGCATGATTCTGTAGTCCATGTCTGGAAGTGGATCATAGAATTGCACTGGAGGACCTACAAATGCCTAGAAATAACACATTAATTAAATTTGTGAATCATCAGATCTGTGAGTGCTTAAATCACAAATGTGCAGGGACAACTGTGGTAGAGTTTACTTGCTGTTTCAAAACAGTTCTTTGAGAGAGATCATTTGAGAGGATTTGGCCTTTTTTGGGTATTTTTAGGTTTATTTATTTATTATAAATTCAGAGTCACAAATTAAAAAAATAATGGCTTAAAGCCTGTTGTTAGTCCCAACTAGAGTAGACTCAGTGAATCAGTTGGATTTGCTTACTTGTTGACTTAGAACTGAACTATTGATTAGTGCAGCTGCTCTAATAGAGACTAATAAAATTCAGGCCAGTTGGTTAGTAATGCTTTGCTAAAAGTAGCTAGTAATAGTGAAAGTGTTATTTTTCATGGAGGAAAACAGAGACAGCATTTCAAGCTGTGCTGAGTAAGGGCTGAATATAGGGCACTTACTGGAAGCCTTTGAGCACATATGGAAAGTCTATAAGCTAGTAGATTGCTAAATTCTGATCTGCACATTAGTTTGGGAGATTTGGATCAGTTAATATCAGGTTTTGCAAAGATTAAATTGCTCAAGTATCCCTAAGTAACAGTGATGGGGGGAAAAGTGGGAATGTGACCCCTTTAGGGAATTGTGAATTAACAAGCACTAGGAAGATGTGAATAAACATCCTTGGCAGCAACACATCACAGTTCTGGTTTCATCTATGGCTGTATTACGTCTGGTCAGTTTTGACATAGCTTTGGAATGTTTTCTCCACAAGGGTTTTTTTCTACAGTGAATCATGAATGTCAGTCCATGCAGTGGTGCTTTGGAAGCACTGCAAAATTTACTGAAATAATGTGTTAATGAATAGAAGGCTAGAGCTAACAGGAAAGCAAAAGAGAGTGTACAAGAATGATAGTGTATATATAGTCTTGTTTAAATTTAAATTCAGGTTCTTTGACTGGTACTTAGCCTTAGTAATTTTTCCCTTTTGAACATTTTGGAAATTTTTTAACATGAGGTAGAGCTTTGCATTTTGAATGCAGCTTGGTTTATTTTCAAAAGAGATTGGGGCGTGCCTCTTTAATTTCTTTTATTTATTTTTTTAAACTTTGTATTCATGAGGACATTTTCTGTATTGGTCTGGAATTTTATAAGCGGCCATTTGCATGTCATGTTTTATCTGCTTCCCTGCTCCTGAAATGGTTAGGATGAAAAAGGCAGACCTGCTTTCCAGTTGTGTCATCTAAGTGCAGGGTTTCCAATATTACAAGGCGTGAGCATTTATGCAGAGGTCACAGGAACAATGGAAGGAGCTCGTGGGAGGTTAATAGAAATGCTTATCTGAGTCAAAAGTACATTTTTAAAGGCCAGTGTACAGTTGTATAACTGACACAGTATGTATTCATTTCACTGGCCTATGTTGCAAAGACCATAGAGACTGGGCTTGTAGGTAAGGCTTATCTGTACTAGAAACCAGTAGTACTTATCTGTACACAGCCTGGACTGACCCACCTTGACCTTGTGACTTACTTTATTTATAATACATAAACTTTGTCTTGTCCTTCCTGGGAAGAGCTCTGAATGGCAAATTTATTTTTTGTGGTAATCTCCCATCCAGGTAGTTTACAGTTCTTAAGTAGCTGAATTGGGTCATGTTCTTTCTGAACCTTCTCTGAGCCAGCGAAGGGGAGCCAACTGGAAAAGTACCTGGCCTCAGGCCCACTCTGTGGTTCTGAATACTTCAAAAGGTCATTTCCAGAACTGCAGTTAGTCTAATGGAGGGGTTGCCAGTGGGCATATGAGAGGCTTGCGATCCCCTTCTCCCCATCTTAGGCTTTTATTGCTGAATCACCAGGGAAATCTTTCAGAATCGTCATTCTGGCTTGTCAATAGGGCACATGCGTTGCAAGCAAAAGCTCCCATGTTCAAACCCAGCATCTCCAGCTAATGCAGAGGAGGAAACTGTGACCCTCCAGATGTTGCTGAACTGCTGTGCCCCTCAGCCCTAGCCAGCATAGCCAATGGTGAGGGCTCCTAGGAGAAGTAGTCCAGTAATATCTAGAGGGCCACCCTAGAGCAGGTGATGGGAACAGCTGCTTTGCAAATACCAGTCGGAGAAGGCAGTTTTGAGCTGGAAAGACCAGTGGCCTGACTCAGTATGAGGCAATTCCTTATGTTCATAGCCTTGGGTACTCCTTCAGACTCTCACATTGTCTAAAAAGAGGCCTTTCCCTTCAGCTATCCAATCCTAACTGTCATTAGGCAGGACGTATGAAGCGTGAACAGTGTGCAAGGGGTGTAGTGGCGTATGACTACTGTATGTATCTGGTTGCTCTCAGGCATTGCCATTGTGCCTCTTAAGACCGCCAAACAGAGAAGGGCGTATTAAGACATTTTGTCCCCATAAGCAACTGCTAGAAGGATCTGCCAAGTATGGTTCTAAAAACACAGATAAGTTTGTTGTGGTGATACCTCTTTGTTATGAGTTTAGCACACATTAATGTTCAAAGCAAAGCTTTTCTGTCCTCCCAGTATTGATTGATTACATCAGATAAATATTTTCCCCCTTTACACAAAGGAGACACTTAATTGAGCTAATTATCTGGTTTAATTGCCTGCATAACTAGGACTGTAGAAAACTGATACCACAGATTGACAGCGCTTTCAAAGCCTTAATTCCTTTCCTTTTATGTTCTTCTACACTGATATTCATTCAGATTAACAGTAAAGCAACATAACATGATGGTTGGTGACTCTGTAGTCTAAGTGGCCTTTCCAGTTTGTGGTATAGTGCAGACATCCCATTTTTTTCTTTCTTGGGACTTTATCACACCAGCCTGTTGTCTTGCAGCAATCTCATTGTTGAAGCAAATGGGGAAATACCAGTTTGAAAACAATCACTATCACACTTTTCTGCAATCATGCTATTATACTGCTTTGGTGATCCAGGGTTGTGCTCACTCTTCCGCACCGCCTCACTAGCCCTGCCTTCCTCCCTGTGGTAAGCCCTACCCAGTGCATGTGTGCCTTTCGAATATTTTTATTTTTATTTTTGCTGCAGTTGCACAATTATGGTGAAACGATAACATTTAAAAAAGAAAAGAAATAGGAAAGGAAAATGAAGTAAAACCAACCTCAGTCTGCTTGGAAAAGGGGAGGGAGAGGGAGAGGAGGAGAATCATGCCATGTGACTGCCAGAATATCAGAACAGCAGCAAAAGGGACCTATTGCACCAGAAGCAGTAGTGGAAAAGCAAGGAGTTTAGGAGCCATCGGGGTTTTTCATGTTAATGGAAAGGTGCGCTCCACCAACAATTGAAATGCAAAACAGCCACAGGAGAGACACAACATCATATGAGAAGTGCAGTAGGATCCCCATATCATTTGAGTCATTATCCACTGATTCAGTTATCCATGGGACACAAAACAGCACACCTACCATAGAGTCTTCCTAGAAAATGTGACCTCTCTAGCCATTTTCTAGGTCCTCCAAGGCAACTCTCTGGTATTTTAAACCGAAAGTCCCATTATTTTCAATGGTGTTTGCTATTATCCACGGTTTTCTGTATCCACGGGGCCCCCCAGAACCAATCCCCAATGGATACAGGGGTCCTACTGTATCACAGCCATGTGTGATAAAGTCTTTGTATGATTCTTTGGGTCAACAGATTTGCTGGGAATGGAGATGTAAATAGAGAGATCAAGATGAGTCTTTGGGTCCTTTTTGTTTGGGGGAAAACAAGCAGTTGTGGGGGGGGGAAACTACTGTTGAGAACAGACAGTTGCCTTCTCCCTCCTAGTTCTGGGGAACAGTCCCCAACCCCTTGTAGTGTTTCCAGCATTCTTTATATATACGTGTAAATATGTGTAAATGTATATAGGAGGGGGAAACTGGGCTTTTCTCTCCTCCTGTATAATTTATATGTTATACATTAATTATTTTTGTGGAAAGCACAAATAAGGCATTGGTGAGAGATGAGTTTACTTTTAGATTGAATTTTAATCCACCTTTTCCCAGTCAGACTTCCTGACTTCTAGTCCAGCTTTGTCTCTTTTGACTAGCAGCAGGTATGTTGGGTCTCAGGTACAACGTATCAGCAGTGTACCTTGTTCTAAGAGGTAACATGCATTTTCCAAAAACACTGTAAATTTCCCAATATGTCCAGGATAGTGTGTATTTTTACCCACTTTTATCCTCATAATAAACATGTGAGGTGGGCTAGGCTGAGATACTGTGATTGGGTCAAGGTCTCTGAATGAATTTCATAACTGAGCAGGGATTTGAACAGGAGTCTCCCTGCTCCGCATCCTACACTCTAACCATCACACCACAGTTGTTACACCACACCAGCTCTCTATCTGATTTTATTCCGGTATGAGTTTATGAAAGTGTCACTGTGCCATCAAAAAAAATTCTAGGTTCCCTTAGGAGAATAAGCATAAGTGTAAAAAACAAATACAGATTTATTTTTCAGATCTCCTTTCTTAAGCAGAACCATCTGGCCTTGTGTTTGAACCGACAGTGCAAAAGAGGCGGGGGGGGGCTCCACTTCTCTTAATGTGTGGTGCCTGTTACACATGGAAGAAATATATAAATATTTATAGAGATAAAAGGGAATGTAAACCAGCTAGAGGATCCCTGTTCAGTGAAAACCAAACCATTTCATGCACTTAGCATATTGTGTGCATTGAAGAGTGAAGTGAGTACTGGTTTTCTTCAGCTGAAGAGGGGTGGTGGTCTTTGTTTCAGTCTCAGAGAGTTCACAGTAAGGATTATTCCCTTCTGCTGTGCTTGGAGCAGTTAAAATCCAGCAGATCCAGTTAAAATTGAAGTTCCAGGATGAAATAAAACTGGACATTCCACAAGTCATGCTCAGCCTCAGTTTCTTCCCTGTTTAAAGTGAGAATAATGAAGAAGATGTGCCTCTAGGACACTGGTGGGCCAAAACATAAATCATGGTCAAGGGGTGGACCATGGAATCTCCCACAGAATTCCTGTGTTGCCACTGTGATCCACTAAAGTCCACCCCTGTGCTAGGAGCAGCGGTAAAACAGAGAGGGCCAGTCTAATCCTACCAAGGTGATAATTGTGTGGTGAAGACTTAAAAGTCACATAAAGCTACTTTATACCAGTCAGACTTCCTGACTTCTAGTCCAGCTTTGTCTCTTCTGACTAGCAGCAGGTATGTTGGGTCTCAGGTACAATGTATTGGCATGTCACACACTGCCTGAGCTAACTGTGGACTGGAGCTATCCGGGATTGAGCCTGAGAGCTGTTTCATGAGAAATATACTGTATACTCTGGTACTGAGCTATAGCACTATTTCAAATGACATGGGTAGCCTTGCCAATTTGGGTCTTGTTACAGCACTGCCATTGGATGAACCCACTAAAGATTCTTGTGCCACTGCTATAACTTCTAAAGGCCACTGTAGGTGGAAAACGGGGATATACTTTTTAATAAATAAACAATGAAGGGCACCCTAGCCCATTATGTTTCCCATAAAGCATCACAAGGTGCATTGCATTTAAGCATATTATCATATTGGCATATGAATGCAAGATAAGCATCAAACTAATATTTAAAAATCACCTTAAGCTTGGTCCCCCGCCACACACACCTTATCTGTTTTCTTGTGAAATGTGTGAAAAGTTACCTTGAATTGAGTAGGTAGAAATGATGGCATTGGCTGACTGAGTAGAAAATAATTCTTTTTTCTTACTTCAGCAGTTTTGAAGATGCAGGTAGGGGCTCACTGTAGCCATTGGAGGGCTTAAGAAGCAATCAGTGATAGAAGCAGAGAAGCTGTGATAGTAACCTGGCAAGCAAGCAGAAGAGAAATGAGAGCATGTAAGGCCAGTGCAGAAATAAGAATCCTATTTTCCGCACTCTACCCCTGCACCAAAGAACAGATGGGTTGACTGCATGGTGCCAGATTCATCAATGTATATCTGGCATTATATTTGAAAGACCAGCGATTAATTTTGACTTCCAGTTGATGATGACTAGGACTCCAGAGGGAGCGATGAGTAATGGAAGTTGTTTGCCAGGGAAACCAGCTTTCTTTTACTTTAGAGCCATTATTTGCAGTTTTAGATCATTGCCTTGGCAGTTGTTAGCAACAGAGATATTCTGTTAAGGTCTCTGTCAACTCTGTCTCTTTGGTTCAGTTGTATAGAGGGAGAATATATATTTAGACATAGACTTCTATGAGTCACCAGCAGGAGCACTCATGGGTGTAGGAGGGCAGGCTCTCAAATCTAGTGCCAACCTTGGCTACAGACCTTATGGTTGGGATAGCTGAATTTATGTTCAAGCATAGTCACTTTCTCCCTGGATGACCTCAGATCAGGTCACAATATTTTTGCCTCTTGTCTCAAACTTTAAAACCTGAGGGTGGCTAAGAAGCTCATTGCAAAGCACTGTGTCTGTAAGGTATGTGGTATAAATGGTTATAACAAGTCATAATCGTTAGAATTGGGAGCAGGGAGTGGGCAAGACGTATACCCTCAAAATAAATGCTGCATTTATGCATGTAATACTTGTCTTGTTGGATTTTGTCTTTACGGAGGGATGCCTTGTGTGGTATCATTGTATCAGAATGAACTAGGAAAGCTGTGGAATTTGCCCCATTAGCTCTGTCTAATAGACATTTTTGACAAACATAATTTTATTATGGATATCTATAAAGTAGTCTTGGATTTGAGACACTTGCTTGATATGTGTTGAAACAATCATGTCCCCCGTTTAGTTTACCAATGTTGGTTTCCATCTTGTGGGTGCAGATACAAGTTATGTCCGTATTGCTAAGAATACATTCTGCCATTTCTCCCATACTTGTGCCATAACCTCAGGATACAACTGCCTATTTATATATTCAAAATCCTATAGAGGATTCAGGTTACCACAACAGCAGAATGGATTTCAACCTTTATTGATATCTTCTATTAACAATGAGTTAACTTCTTAGTCCCTTAAGAAATGAAGATATGCAGTATCTGCAAATGGTCTCATCTCCATTCATTGGGATAAGTATTTTATTTTATTTATTGTGTTTATACGTCAGCTTTCTCCACCAAACTGGGACTGAAGGCAGCTTATAGTAATTTCAAATAGGAAGTACAGTTAAAATAAAAAACAAGATCAATGATTAAAAGAAAACTAAATTAAAAGCACAATTTAAAATGCAATGTAAAAACACATCATTAATAAAAATACAACACCCAACTGGTAACAGGACCCTTCCTCTGTGCCTGATCAGTTACCAAAATCTCCAAACTTGTCATTTTCAAGAAGGGTGGGGTTTCCAGCATGCACAATGAGAGCTGATGCTTCCATGCCACACCTCTCTGTATATTTTGTACACAGTGCAAGCAATGCTGCAAATGGGGAGGAGGGTATTAACTGCTCACTCATGAGAGCATACCTGGCTTTGAACTCACATCAGTATAAGGGAAGAACAAAAACATACATATGACACTTAATAATGGGTTAAGTGCAAATATTACAGACACGGTTCAAGTTACTTCATTGCTGACAACTTAGATTTCCCCCTTTCACCTTGTGCTTTTGAAGTTAGTGATGTATTCAAGTTAGATGCCTTCTACCTAACCAGAGAATGCTATCACAGGACCAAAAGATCAGCAGAGAAGAGGGTATTTCAGCAAACAGCATCCATAGTTTAGCCTGGCTGGGTTATTGGTATTGCAATGACAGTTGTGTTGAGGCTTTGCTTGAGAGTGCAATCAATGTGTTTACAGTAAGAGTGAGTCTCTGGCACAGCCATGCCTTCTCTTGATCTCTTGTCACCCAGTGAGCATAATGTTTGAACTGGCCTTTATTACATTTATCATTTTTGGGAAATCTTGCTGATTTTGCAGTTGGTGTAGAAATATAGAATTGGAAGGGACCTTGGTGGCCATCTAGTCTAACCCTTGTTCAGAGCAGAATGCAACTATAACACTTCTTTCTTTACAGATATGGAATACACCCTCCTTGACCATAGTGTCTAAACTATCCTGCTGAAGTCTAGACCCTGACAGGAAAGTGTTCTTCTGGAGTGCCTATTGCGGGGGGTGTAATTGACTTTTGCTCACCCTGCACTTCTTTAAAAGTCTGATTCTGATACATTGCTTTCCTTGCTATGTTTGGCTGTCTTTTAAATGGATTTTTATGAAGACATGGTTCTTGTTTTTAACTTGGTTAGACACTTTATGCAGAGTCCCATTTTGCAAGTCAAAAGATGAGACTGTGCATATGTGTTTTTTTTAAAAAAAACCTTAATAAATACATAAATACTGATCTCCATTTCACTTTCAGTTAAAATGATGGTAAGAAGCCATCCTTTCCTCACTCTTTCATCAAAACTGATTGCAGTTATGACAGTGTGGGTCAAAAGGATAGCTAACTGGTTTGCATGCTGGAGCATCTGTGAAAAATCACAACATTTTCCAGCATTTATTTGCTTGGTAAATTAGGATCAAAGGTGAAAACCCTAAATCCAGTTGTTAATCCCAAGCCATTGAATAGACCCATTGAATCAATGGAATGTCAATAACTTACCATTTAGCAAATACCCTCTGATCTTGGAAGCTAAGCAGGGTCAGCCCTGGTTAGTATTTGGATGGGGGACCACCAACAAACACCAGGTACTGTGCGCTATACAGGTTGACCCCTGGATCCATGGATTCTGTATCCATGGTTTCACTTATCCACTTATCCACATCTGAAAAAAATATGTTCTCTCGAGGCATTTCTAGGTCTCCCAATATGATTCTATGGTCAACGTCCAGTGTTTGTCAGTGATAGGGTTCCCTATTATCCATGGTTTCAGGTATCCGCGGTAGATATGGGAGTTGAACTGTATTTCAGAGGAAGGAGTTGGCAAAATCACCTCTGAGTATTCCTTGCCCAAGAAAACCTTATGAAATTCATGGGGTCACCATAAGTCAACAGGCAACTTGAAAAAACATACATACACACACAGCATTCAGCAGTTGATTTAATGAGTCTTCTGTATTTAAGACTAGCAGTTGGATTTAGGCCAGTAGTAGCAGAACTATTCCATCACAAACATGCATGCTGCTTTACAGGCTGATGAGATGCTATTCTTTCCTATAAGAAAGGAGTTGAAAACACAGAATGAGTAGTGGGCGAATAAAAATAGCTGCTACGAATGAAGATGTTTCTTGAAAGTGTATCATCATTATTTCCCCCTTCTTTTCCCCTTAATCTTCATATAGGTGCATGTGTATGTGGTGGAAAAGGCAACATTAGCATATTTTAAGAATCGTAACCCAATGCTTGATATAAGGGAAAGAGGAAGTAAGGATGGATGGAGAAGGGAAGACTGGATGAGCGAATGAGGGCTTGTCTACACAGTCAAAAACATTCTGCTTCAAGTCACATTCTCCTGGTCCACAGTGACCACACACACATATCTTAACACCACACACATCTCGCTAAAGTAGTGGTTCTCAACCTGTGGGTCCCCAGATGTTGTTGGACTACAGTTCCAGGGAGTCCTCTGAGGTCTCACCTTGATAGCCAGGTGGTCCTCCCAGTCATTGGTGAGGCTGTGAGTTCAATCCTTGGAGCCCTGGTGGCGCAGTGGTTAAATGCCAGTACTGCAAGCCACCATGTCGCAAGTTCGATTCCAGCCGGCTCCAAGGTTCACTCAGCCTTCCATCCTTTCGTAGGTCGGTAAATTGAGTACCCAGCTTGTGGGGGGCAATTAGCTAACACACATTGGAAACTGTTTAATGCAGTGTAGATGTGTAAATAGCTATTGCTTAAAACAATTTTTGTAAGCCGCTCTGATAGCCTTGTGGCTGAAGAGTGGGGTATAAATAAATAAATAAATAAAATAAAAAAATCCTACAGCCTCACTAATGACTAGGAGGACCACCTGGCTGTCAAGGTGAGACCCCAGAGGGCTCCTGGGAACTGTAGTCCAACAACATCTGGGGACCCACAAGTTGAGAACCACTGGGTTAAAGAGAAGTGCGAGCAGCATTACCAGCCCCATGCTTCCCCTGGATGAGCTCACTTCGATGTAAAAGGGCAATCCTGCTATATTCATGTGTCCTATACTTGCATTATTTTCAACCACGCAGCCATGGCCGCTCCACTTTTCCCCCTTCCCGTCATGCATGCAAATATGCAAATAGGCAGAGGGGCACTAATAATGATATACAAGTATCTGCACAAACTCACCATAAAAGAATAATAGCGACAGCGTGCCGGCAAACATAAATAGAAACAGAGGAAAGTAGCCTGTCCTGGCGGGAATGATCAGGTGACTCAAACCCCCACCCCCTCGACTCCACACTGAAGCCGACTTGAAGGTGGCCGCTCGTACAATAAGCTCTTTCTCCCAAAAAAGTGTGGTATAAAATGTATTTTTTTAAAAAAAAAAAATCAGATCTAAACCCTCGGGTGCCAAAAATCGAATCCTCAAGAACTCTGTGTGTTCTACCAGCCCCCAGTACAATGTGAGTATGGGGTTTTTTTTTGCCTGTGTAGACAAGCCCTGAGTCTGAAAGAGGTCAGGCTCATCTTTCTGTTCAGTTATTTTTATAGCACAGTGGCAGTTGAGCATCTGGAACTAAGATTATCTTAAGGAAATTTATTAGCCTGGCTACATAGAGAAATGGGGTAGAAAGAAATAGGGCTGCCATCACAACCCATCCATTAGTTATTTACTTATTCAAATTTGTGTAAGTATACTTTGGAGGGCGTGTATTTGTGCCTGTTCATTAAATTTATTGAACGTAATTAAATCCAACGCATTTAACATTACTCAGTGACTAGTAATGAGGTTGCACTTACAAAAACATACAAGAGAAAACAATAATGGCAACAAAGGTGAGATGGATCATTTTAAAACCAGCTCAGCAATATTTTTATAAAGAAAATGAAAGAAAGTTTGAGTTATTATTGCAGGCGAAACGTCAGAAAGAAATTATTCCAGAACATGGCTTCACAACCCAGAAAAAAAACCACAAAAAACCTATGGATGCCAGCCATGAAAGCCTTCGACTTCACATTTAAGTATGTGCATAGGCAAACCCCAAGCAAACGGCACCATGTGTACATTTTGTGTCTGCTATAAATTACTGCAGAACTCCAAGCATAACTTATCTTAGTCTGGTAGAATCAGCTAATTTTAGGCCTGGGTTTTCTGTGCTGGTTCATTTCATACCATACTGTTTCTGGTTTTGCAATATACCTTGGGATCCTTCCTCTCTCCTCTGATCTTTCCACAGGATGCTGCAGGGGTAGGAATCATTTGGCTTCCAGATGTTGTCAGACAGCAACTCCCAGCATTCCTCACCATTAGCTATGCTGACTAGGGCTCTTGGGAGTTCTAGTCCAACAACATATGGAGGGGCATGTGACTCACACCCCTGGGATACAGTTATGGTCTTATATGTGGGAAACATCCTCATAGGAACAGTGGTTTCAGAAGCTGACAGTCTTTTCCTTGAAATTACCTAGAAACAAACAAACAAACAAACAAAACACCCTGTTGGGTGAGATCAAAGCTTCAGCTAACTGAGCGTCAGCTTCCCACAGTGTCCAACTAGCAATAGCAATTGCATTTATGTTATGGTAACTAGATATAAGCAGGCAAGTAGTAGGGCATGAGAACATTACCTCTCCTCTGTGGTTGCTTTCCAGCAACAGCAGTGTGCTGTCTTTTAACACTGAAGTTGTTGTGATGACTTACCCTTCATGCCCAAGACTGTTGCAACAAATCCCACAGTTTGAGGTTCTTCTGGGTTGGAAATAGCTCCTGGAAAATGGCTCTTTAATAGCTAAAAAGTCTCCCTACCTCATTTTAAAAAACCTGATTCTGAATAGCTGGGCTTCCTTGGATAGGCAGTCATCCGGGAGAAAATACCTTGTTCTTATGAATGGCTGAAGTAATCTCTTAAAGCTATTGACCATTCTCTGCACAGCAAGCAGCCCCACTGTTTTGTTTTTAATGTATTTGGCCATTGGGTTGTCTCCCCACTCCCTCAGTTAATGCTTTTAACCTCATTATGTGTTCAGTAGTTATTTGTTTAAGCATTCTCTGATGCTTTGGCTGAGGGTGGAAATGGGGAGAAGCAAAATGAGAGCCCATGTGGTGGTATAGGATGCTCTCTCTTGGCATGCAAATGAGCCTCCACTTTATTCAGTACACATTGCTGCATGGGGGCCTGACAGGGCTCCCTCACACCTGGTATTAAATCAGCAGAAAGCCTTCCACCTTCTGTTGCTGGGAGTTATGCTCTTTAGAGCTGGGTTCGACAGTTGTTATTGCAATTTTGTTGTGCTCTTTTGATTTACAGCTGTTTTTACGACCATTGAGACAGCCACAAATCGAGAAAATCTCATAAAACAGAGAGTAAAAGTCTCCTTCCAGAGCCCGGGCAGAGATTTTGGCATCCGTGCTTATTCCATAGAGCAGGATGTGTAAACAATATTGTGTCCCCTGAGTGGCTGATATCAGTACAGTTAAGTGGTAACAGCTTGAAAAATGCATTTCTCGTATATTAGCGGTAAAACTCGAAATGGGCCCCTGGGCTAAAATAAATTGGTGACATTTTGTAGCAGAAGGGGGAAGGGAGGGGGAATAGAAAGGGCAGGAATTGGAAATGCATGGCATCCCAGCTTTGAAAGCAGCAGGACTAGAGCCAAAAGTCAGATTAATTTGCATTATTTCAGTATGAAAGTAAATGGATCTACCACACTTTTGTTGCTGAAGCGATAGTCATAATTGGTTGACAGATTGCAGGAATGCTTTGGAAGGCAACAAAACAAAAACACTTCTTTCAAATGATGTCAATGGAGAGATGCTGTGTTTGAGCTGAAGATCAGGAGTGACCTCCTTTGTTTTGTACCTTAATGAGAACGATGTTTCTGTGCAAAGCCACTATGCTACCTTTCACATTGCTGTTGTAACATTGTTATCCTCCTTGCTGTTGGATTAGGAGTGGATTTAGAGGAACAGCAACCATGGGGTCATGGCTGGATTCTGTTGGCCACAGTGGCTATTTTCAATGGTTATGAAATAGGAGTTGCCAATTACACTGGTATGGTCCTTTTCCCCTTGACTAAGTTAATGTCCACTTTCATGTTTGAGCTAGTTAATAGCAGGAGACATCTAGGCAGATGAGTCATCTAGATAGTAGGCGTTGGAGACTTTGGGTTTGAACAGGGAACCTGAGTTCTGCTTCATGATCTCTTGTGACTCACACAAATGGGCTTTGTGCTGTCACAGAAGCAATAGCAATAGCATTGATACTTCTATACTGCTTATCAGTGCAAAGCACTCCCTACGCGGTTTACAATGTGTTGGCTAATTGCCCCCACAAGCCGGGTACTCATTTTACCGACCTACAGAAGGATGGAAGGCTGAGTCAACCTTGGAGCCCTGCAGGATTGAACTCCCAATGTTGTGGCTGCGGTACTGGCATTTAACCACTGGGACACCAGGGCTACTTATACTTATAACATTCTATAGCTGAGGGGTTTTGGTAGGCAGCCTGCCTCCTTTCTGTACTATGCCTGTGTTAGCATGGCTTAGCTCAGCTCCTTCCCCTCTATTCCTTCTCACCCACTGCATGTGTAACTTCAATAGGAACATTCTTTCTTCGTGAGACTTGGGACCTTTTCACACTACACAATTCTATGATTCCACTTCAGCTGCCATGGCGAGGCACAAGAGAAGCCCTCTGGCTGAGAATTCTAAGTGCCCCTCCCTGAATTTCCAATCCCAGGATTCCATAGGAGGGAACCATGGCAGTAAAAGTGGGGACACCTTCCTGGGAAAGTATTACTCTGCTGATGGCCTTTGGCCTGAGGAGTTTTATGGCCTCCAAAGCCTTCTTTCAGTTTGATGGCCCTGCCCTTCTTTAAGGCCCACAAACTATGATTGTCATCAAATGCTCAGCTTCCCATCCCATTTGACAGCATTGGTCTAGTTGTTTGGGACATGGCCTTTTCAGTCATGGTGCCCAAATTGTGAAACTTTCTACCCATAATGCCCAACTAGCCCTCTCTTTATTAGGTGTGTGTGAGCGCACACGTGTGCATGCATGCATGCACTCACATGGGCATTAATGGGGATTATCAATGTTACCCTGTGTTTTACTGAGGATACCTTAAAATTGGCACCAAAGAATGGTTGGCTTTAATCCTTTTATGAGTTTCTGTTTAAAATACATGTGCAGGAAAAACGTATTGTTTCCAAACACATAGGTTTAAATAGCCATCCACCTGGCTTGCCCCCCCGCCACTTCCCCACACTCTCTAGCATAAAATAATCAAAGTACTCAAATGTAGCTTAAAAGGTAGAAAATAATTTACTCACGAACATCATGATCATCTCAGTCAAAATCAGCAGTAACTTGAAAGTGTAGACTAAAATAACAACATACATCTAGAAAGCTACATTTCTAAAAGTAAAATATGCAGACAAAGAGAGTTAAGACACTCCTCCTTCCCTGGAAAGTCACTCACATTACAATCAGGATGTGATATCATCTACTCTGTTTACATTTACCCCTTTCTGCAGTTAAACAAGTCAGCATATTGGATTGCAACTATATATCCCAACAGGCATGCACAGGCTACTTCTTGCATTTTCTGTCTTCCCTTTTATCATGTATTTTGGTGCTTTGTTTTGCTTTTTGTTTAATTTGACTATGTTGTGAATTGTAAATTGGTTTAACTAATATCTATGCCCCATCTCTGGATCTGAAAAATGGCTACAAACAAATATACATGGAACAATATGATTGGCTGGCAGTATGAAGCCTCTGGTTTGGCAGGCCCTGGTATAAATATTTGGGCATTCTGTTTTTGCCTAGTTCACAAGAGTTCCAGCGTATAGTGCAGAGCACAGATATCTCTTCTGCCAGTTGAAGGGCATGGTCCAGGAAGGGAGAGGAAAATAGCCGATGTAAACAACTGGCTCTGTAGATGGTGTTGCCGAGAACGATTTGGATTCTTCGATCATGGGCTGTGCTTCCATGAGGGGGGACTTCTGGCAAGGGATGGGGTGCATCTCACAACAGTTGGCAGAAACGTTTTTGCCAACAGTCTCAAGAATTTGATCAGGAGGGCTTTAAACTGAGTCATATGGGGGAGGGAGACAGTATTCTGGAAGGCAAAAGGGCTGGAGAAAATAGTCAAACTGTCATAGAGGGAACAAGGCAAACAGTGCAAGGACCCAACAGTAGGAGGCAAAAAAAAAAAAAACTTGCACAGGCAGCAAGTAAAGGGAACACATGGTCTTAGATGTTTCTACACTAATGCACAGAGCATGGGAAATAAGCAAGATGAACTTGAACTCCTTGCACTACAAAACAAATATGATATAATAGGCGTTACTGAAACCTGGTGGGAGGAGTCTCATGATTGGAATGTAGGAATAGAGGGGTATAACCTTTATAGGAGAAACAGGCCAAACAGGAAAGGAGGAGGAATAGCATTATATATCAGGGATATTTACACCAGCGAAGAGACCCATGACATCAATACTAGAAGCCAGGTGGAGAGCATCTGGATAAAAATTAAAGGGGAGGGAAACAACAGGGATGTTACTGTGGGACTCTACTACAGACCCCCAAGTCAGATGGAGGAATTGGATGATGCCTTTCTAGAACAGATGACCACACACGCAGAAAAGAGAGATGTAGTAGTGATGGGTAACTTCAACTATCCTGATATTTGCTGGCAATCTAACTCAACCAAAACTTCAAGGTCTAGCAAATTCCTTACTTGCCTGGAAGACAATTTCATTGTCCAAAAGGTGGAAGAGGCAACAAGGGGGTCAGCTATTTTAGATCTGATCCTAACCAACAGGGATCACCTGGTTAATGGGGTGCAAGTGGTGGGATCCTTAGGTGAGAGTGATCATATTCTCCTAGAGTTTGTTATACAATGGAAAGGAGAAGCCAGGCATAGTCAGACACGCATTCTCGACTTTAGGAGAGCTGATTTCAATAAACTCAGGGAAATACAGGGGGTGATCCCATGGTCAGGAATACTAAAAGAGAAGGGACTTCAAGATGGATGGGACTTTCTCAAAAGGGAGATACTGAAGGCACAATTTCAAACAGTACCAATGAGGAAGAAAAATGGGAGGTGGGTGTCTCAAGAAACCAGGATGGATGACTAAAGAACTTTCAACGGAGTTAAGTTTTAAACAGAACATGTATAGGAAATGGAAAAACGGAGAAATCACCAAAGAATTCAAACAGATAGCAAACACGTGTAGGAGTAAAGCCAGAAAAGCTAAAGCGCAGAATGAGTTCAGGCTCGCTAGAGAGGTTAAGAACAATAAAAGGGTTTTTTGGGGTAAGTCCACAGCAAAAGGAAGAGGAAGGAAATGGTAGGGCCACTCCATGGAGAAGATGGCAAAATGCTAAGAAGGGACCGAGAAAAGGCAGAATTACTCAACACCTTCTTTGCTTCAGTGTTTTCAGAAAAGGAAAAGGCTGATCAACCTGAGGATAATGGAACAGAGGACACAATAGTGGAAATCCAGCACAGAATAAGTAAAGAGGTAGTACAGGAATACCTCTCTAAATGAATTTAAATCTCCAAAACCAGATGAATTACATCCAAGGGTATTAAAAGAGCTGGCAAATGTAATCTCAGAGCCATTGGCAATAATCTTTGAGAACTCCTGGAAAACAGGAGAAGTCCCAGCAGGCTGGAGGAGGGCAAACGTTGTCCCCATCTTCAAAAAGGGGGAAAAAGAGGATCCCAACAATTATCGTCCAGTTAGTCTGACATCAATACCAGGGAAGATTCTAGTGCAGATCATTAAACAGAGAGTCTGTCAACATTTAGAAGGCAATGCCATAATCACAAAAGTCAGCACGGGTTTCAGAGAAACAAGGCATGCCAGACTAATCTGATTTCTTTTTCTGATAAAATTATCAGCTTGGTAGATGAAGGGAACGCTGTGGATATCGCATACCTTGATTTCAGTAAGGCCTTTGACAAGATTCCCCATGACATTCTTGGAAACAAGCTTGTAAAATGTGGGCTAGACAAGTTAAATGTTCAATGGATTTGTAACTGGTTGACCGGCCGGACCCAAAGGGTGCTCAGCAGTGGCTCCTCTTCGTCTTGGAAAGATGTGACCAGTGGGGTGCCACAAGGTTCGGTCCTGGGCCCAGTGCTATTCAACATCTTTATCAATGACTTGGATGATGGAATTAGGGGCATACTTCTCAAATTTGCAGATGACACCAAATTAGGAGGAGTAGCTAATATCCTAGAGGACAGGATCAAAATTCAAAATGACCTGGATAGACTGGAGAGCTGGGCCAAAGTTAACAAAATGAAATTCAATACGGAGAAATGTAAGGTACTACACTTAGGAAAAACGAAATGCATAGATACAGGATGTGAGAGACCTGGCTGAATGAGACTACGTGTGAAAGGGATCTAGGAGTCCTAGTAGACCACACGTTGAACATGAGTCAACAGTGTGATGCGGCAGCTAAAAGGCCAATGTGATTTTGGGCTGCATCAATAGAAGTATAGTGTCTAGATCAAGGGAAGTAATAGTGCCGCTCTATTCTGCCTTGGTCAGGTCTCACCTAGAATACTGTGTCCAGTTCTGGGCACCACAATTCAAAAAAGGTTATTGACAAATTGGAGCGTGTCCAGAGAAGAGCGACTAAAATGGTGAAAGGTCTGGAAGCCATGCCTTATGAGGAAAGACTTAGGGAGCTGGGTATGTTTAGCCTGGAAAAAAGATGGTTAAGGGGCGATATGATAGCCCTGTTTAAGTATTTGAAGGGGTGTCACATTGAAGATGGAGCAATCTTGTTTTCTGCTGCTCCAGAGACTAGAACATGGAGCAATGGATGCAAGCTCCAGGAACAGAGATTCCACCTCAACATTAGGGGGAACTTTTTGACAGTAAGAGCTGTTCAGCAGTGGAACGCACTCCCTCGGAGCGTGGTGGGGTCTCCTTCCTTGGAGGTCTTTAAACAGGCTGGATGGCCATCTGTTGGGGATGCTTTGATCGTGATTTCCTGTGTGGCAGGGGGTTGGCCCTTGTGGACTGGATGGCCCTTGTGTTTTCTTCCAACTCTTCGATTCTATGATTCTATGATTAGGGACTGTGAGCTGCAGATGTCACCATCCACATCTGGATTCAGGCATAGTCATCCATAGCCATAGCTTTGCCTGGTACTGACAGTAACCCAAGAGGTAACCCAGTTGACATACTCATCGGATGTCATGTTCTCCAAGCCAATGCCAGACTCATACTGCTTGTTTTTAAACCTAGCACAGAGAAATGCCAAATGATTTTCAGCACAAGGAATATAACATGTGCCACTGTTTTAGAGGCCTAGATTGTGCCTGCCCCTTTCAGAAAATGGCTCAGGTTTGAGGATACTCTTGGCAATGTGGAATTCTTCCTTCATTGGTAAGCTGACTTGATGGCAATAGCAGCAGACGACAATAAGCCACAGCATTCCAGGGAGTGCACCAAGCAATCCCATTTGTCTGGGTCTGGCCATAATTTAAAGTTTGCCACCATGCCCCATATATATTACTGCTCTGGAACACTGTGTAGTAGCATCAATATTCTGGTGGTATACTAATATCTCTCTCTCTGGCTTTTCTTCGGAAATGAAGATTCAGGAAGGACTCATCCTGCGCTTACTGCAAGCGCGCTGATGACTAAAAAGGCCAATCCGAGATAAACAAGTCCGGTTGCAGCTATACTAATGTAGTTGACACTCAAAGCCAATCATTTTTAATATCTTCCTCCTCTGTCTGACAAAAGTATTTTCAGTAATAACCACAAACACAAAAATAATCATTAACACAAATAAAAACTCCCAGTTACTCACTCAGAATGACAGACTTAAAATAACTCATGTCCTATTTCTTTGTCTTTACGATCACTGTGCTGTCATTATTCTGAATGCAATACTTTTTAAATGCTTCTGCTGTTATTATTATTATCAAGCACCAGACTTCGCTGTTCTGAAACTGCTACCACACTTTCACTTTGCAGGGATGCTCTGATTGCATAGGATTGTAAGGGCTGAATGAATTGGAGAGAAAAGGTGCTGAATATACACCACACACAGACACACAGACACACACACAGGAATAGCTATCCTACCTCTTGTGTGTGTGTGTGAAATAAAATACTGCTAAGCTCTCAAACCTTCCCCCCCCCCCAGCCTTCTTCCCTTCTTTGCTCTCCCCCAATCTCTTTTAGCTCCCCTTTCAACAGATCTGTGCCTCAGTATCATCTCAACAAGAGACTATGCCATTGCTGCTGTTTGGGTGCATTGCAGTGGTTCCACAGAGGTGATCCACAGATGCTGCCTCCTTGTCCTCTCACAACAGCAGCAGCAGCAGCAGCAGCAACCTGGTGGCGCAGTCGTTAAATGCCAGTTCTGCAAGTCACCACATTGCAAGTTCGATTCCAGCGGGCTCCAAGGTTCACTCAGCCTTCCAGCCTTTCGTAGGTCGGTAAAATGAGTACCCGGCTTGTGGGGGCAATTAGCTAACACACATTGGAAACGGCTCAATGCGGTGTAGATGTGTACATTGCTATTGCTTAAAACAATTTGTAAGCCGCTCTGATAGCCTTGTGGCTGAAGAGCGGGGTATAAATAACTAAATAAATAAAAAAAAATTAAAAAAATAAAACAGTGGGCGACTCTCACTCACAAGTGAGTGTGCGCTCTGGCCAGACATCTTCCACCACTGAAGAACTGTTCAGCCTTGCTTGAGAGCATGTGCACCCATACACCTTCTAGCCCATACAAAGGTCCTCTTGATCTCAGTCTCTCGGAAGCAGGGGAGGGGGAGACGGTTGCTTGAGTGGAACCGAGGGGGAGAGTGTTTCCCATTTTGGGCAATAATAGAAACAAGAAGGTGGAGTAGTAGAAAGAAAAAGGAACATGGTTATGCCCATTACTTCATCCCCACTCCATCTTTTCGCCCCCTCCCTCCTGCATCCCACATGACCTCAGCCATGTATTATTTAAAACCCATAAATAAGCTAGGGAGGGAAAGGGTAGAGTGGGGAAGGATAACATGGGTGAATTTGTTGCTGGCAGTGCATGGTCTGAGTTTAAGTAAAGGGGTGCAGGGGCACTAAACTGGAAAGGGGAGAGCTTAGGCAGGATCTTTTCCACCAAAGTTGTGTGGGGATGTGCCGTTGCTCTGCGTGTCCTCAGGGACAATGCACCACCTTATTTATTTCCTACATCCAGAGTGGACCACACTCCCATTGGTACGCCACTACAATGTTCAGTTTAGTTTGGAGTGACTTATTCCAGAATGACATGAACTCATAATATAGGGAAAGTTCTCAAATACGGGTGTTCTGAGCATATTGAAATGGAAAGGGGAAACGGAAATGCAAATGCTGAGAAAACTCTTCTAATGACTTGTGTCCTACAAATCCTAGTTCCAGCTACAGCCAAGAACTTGATGGAGCCAAAAAGGGAACAGCATGTGCCTTCTCTGTGCCAGCAGCAGTTGCGCTCTACAAAGATGTGCTTATTGTTTTGAGCCATAGGCCTGAAGTGTATGCACTCTGTTCATGGGACCCAGGTGCTTTAAGCGGTTCCAAGAATTCTTTGTTCATTAGTCAGGTACAGATAAAGTGTTGCTTTCCTTTAATGCCAAATCAAGCATACAGAAATAGATTTAATAGGCAAACACTCCCAAAGGAGAGAAAAATTGTAAGTCAAGCCACCAACCTGGGCAGATCAGGGCTTGGGAAAGCCTGCTAAACTGTTGCCTTTGTTATCAAATTGACCCCCTAAAAATAGAATCCTTTCAAATTTATGAAGCAGTCAAGTCTGCAGCTAATGTAATTGTTGACTTTAAAAGCCCATGTATTGAGAAATATTGGGTAGTTTGGTTGTTGTTAATTGCCATCAAATTGTCTTCAACTTATGGTGACCCTGTGAATGAGAGACCTCTATGACACCCTGTTATTAATTGGCAGTGTGGTAGCTCTTGCTTAATCATAGAATTGTAGAGTTGGAAGAGACCACAAGGGCCATCTAGTCCAGCCCCCTGCCATGCAGGAATACAAGATCAAATCATTCCTGATGGATGGCCATCCAGCCTCTGTTTAAAAACCTCCAAAGAAGGAGGCTCTGTCACGCTACGAGGCAGTGTAGTGTATTCCAACTCTGAACAGCTCTTACTGTCAGGAAGTTCTTCCTAATGATTAGGTGGAATCTCTTTTCCTGTAGTTTGAACTCATTGCTCCGTGTCCTAATCTCTGGAGCAGCAAAAAACAATCTATCTTGTTCTTCTAATTGCATCCACTCAGTGTAGCATGGCTTGAGCAGTTCTTGAACAGGAGAAACTTGTTGATCTCTAGGATAAATCTGTATCCTCATTTAAGATTTTGGAGTTAAGGACATTTCCGCAGGGAAAAGTGATATCACCCCAAGTTTTAATTTTCAACTCTCCTCAGGAAGTGACTGAGACCTAATTTATGTTGGAAGTTCCTCATATCTCTACTTGACTCAGATGTATCTGAAAGATAAGGCAGAGTCCTCTGAGATTTAATCTGGTTCTGGAAGTCTAGAGGTGCATTAATTTCTTATTGGGCATCTTGGATGGTGTGCAAGAAGGATATTCTCAGACTGAATTTCCTCTGCCAGAGGTTAAATTGGTTAGGTGGATCTTCCAGAATCACACTGGCTTTGGGAAAGTCCAGCAGTCTATGGAATAAGGAGAGAAAGAATTTTGTTAATGTGTAGTAAGTGACTCCCATTAATAGCTTTCCAAAACTGAAGACAATAAAGCTATGGAGCTTCTGTTGTTTTCTTAGCTGGAAATCCATGAAATGTCCTGGGTCAGGTGCATGATTTTGTAACAGATTATATTTCTAGGCTAAATGGCATCTATTACCCAGCTACGAGTAAGCATTAAGAAGTGTATTTGTGTATTCCTGCATGGCAGGGGGTTGGACTGGATGGCCCTTGAGGTCTCTTCCAACTGTATGATTCTATGATCCTAAATTTTTACCCTTGAAGGCAAACCAAAAGTAATTTGAAATAAGTAAAATATATGATTGCAACAGCGAAGATATTTTACACTAAATATTGTGGGGGGAACCGAGATACCTCCAGTTGACCAATGGCTAATAAAAGTACACGAGACAGTGGAAATGGATCAACTAACACTCCTGTTAGACAACAAATCAACAAGCAGTTTTAAGGAGGAATGGAATTGTAAACCTATGGAAGGAAAAATGGGGGAAGTTAGTGATAATAAGCTTCTGATATACACTATAGTAGAAGTCATACTACGTATGATATGTTAGATATTTATGCTTTTCATTTCTTTTATATGATATCCTGTTTGATATCAATTTAACCTCTTGTTATACTGGAGCTAATATTTTAAATCTTGTTATACTGGAGCTAATATTTTAAATACTGCTTTTAGCCTGTTTTTATCCTGTGTTTTTATTTTTATTCTGTATCCCCTTTCTACCTATGCTGGTCTATGACCGTAATAAAGATTCTATTCTATTCTATTCTGATATCAATTTAACCAGAACATGAGACTATTCTGTAGACAAACATATATTATACAATAATGAAGAGGCTAGTTTTGTATAATTAGCACCAGATTCTTGTCGTTAGAGAATAGAAAGTAATAAGAAATGACATTATATGCAACGGAATAGTTTCTTGTATGAGAATTCATTATATATTTATTTATTTACTTTCACTTTGTATGTATGCTGCTAATTGTGTTTTTCTGGTTTTATTTTTTTATAAATTAAAAAAATAGAAATAAGTAAAATATATATGTTTTTTTTCCGGGGGGGGGGACACACACCTATAGGCAAGGTTTCTGCAACCTGGTGCTCTCCAAATATATGTTGGACTACAACTTCTGTTTTCTCAGTCAGCATGCCTAATGGTGGCTTGGATGGTGGGAGGTATAGTCCAAGGCATTTGGAGGGTACCAGGTTGTGAAAGGTTGGCCTCTACATAAAATCACATGTTAATATTGTGTAATGTAGCTAGCACGTTCCATGTGCAATATATACCTAACTCGTACTTACATAGTAGCATAATATGTACATGCAGTTAGAAAGATGCAGTGAAGGACAAACTTGGTAAAATCAAAATGTTATTTCTGCGTAAACATCTCTGGGTTTTTCTTCTTTATACAGTAGGACCCCTGTATCCACGGATTCATTATCCACTGATTCAGTTATCTGCAGGACATAAAACAGCACACCTACCATAGAATCTTCCTAGAAACTGCCTAGAGAGGAATCCTCTAAATGTTTTCTAGGTCCTCCAAGGCAACTCTATGGTACTTTAAACTGGAAGTCCCATTATTTTCAATGGTGTTTACTGTTATCCGTGGTTTTCGGTATCCACACCCCCCTGGAACCAATCCCCTGCAGATACAGGGGTTCTACTGTAGTTGCTTTTTAGATCCTTGGGTGTAAGCAATTCCAGATGAAAGTAGCTATTCTATACAGCTCAGTGCTCTCTTTAATATACAGTTGTCCCTTCATATTTGCTGGGGTTTGGTTCCAGGACTCCTGTGGGTACCAAAATCTGTGAATACTCAA
Source organism: Gambelia wislizenii (assembly GCA_030847615.1). Taxonomy (NCBI): domain Eukaryota; kingdom Metazoa; phylum Chordata; class Lepidosauria; order Squamata; family Crotaphytidae; genus Gambelia; species Gambelia wislizenii. The sequence goes on along the minus strand of JAUMIR010000013.1, from coordinate 9,382,318 downwards.
GTCCCATTATATGCAATGGCATAGCAAAATGGTGTCCCTTATATAAGATGGCAAAATGAAGGTTTGCTTTTGGGATTATTATTTTTTAAAGAATATTTTCAAGCCATGAATACGTAAATCCGTGGATACCAAATCTGTGAATACGGAGGGACAACTGTACTAAATATTGTCCTCCAGTGCATCCCTGGCAATTGGTTAAATTACAGTCTTGCAGGGAGAAAAGCTGAAATCCTGAGGAGTAGGTTGTTCATTACCATTTTTAAGCTGTTATAATGTTTTTGCTTTGCCCTCTAGCCCACCCTCCTCGCCTTCTGCCTCAATCCATTAGCTTTGCCATTCCCTATCTCTACAATATCTCTTCCCTTTACTATTGTATCTCTTGCTGGCTCTTTCATTTGTAAGGCATCTCCAACATCCTGAGAGATTTGTTCCTTCTCTCCAGCAGCCGCTGGCAGCGATAAAGGCCCTCAGACTGCCTCTCTCTGATTAATCAGCCCTTGGGCAGCCTTGATAGGGTGTTAATTTGTAAACTCTGTGGACAGGCAGCCTTATGATAAGCCTCAACAGCTGCTGCACGTCTGCAGGAGGGGAGGGATGGAGCAGATAAGGTTCTAGCCTGGGAGAAGGCCAAAAATATTTGGGAGTAATGAAGTAGAAACAAGCAAACAATGAGGAAATAATTTAAAAGGAGAGAAAGAGGGAGAGAAAAGTACTCCTGCTGCAAAAGACTGTTCCCTCTAGTAGGGCAGGCTGAGATCAAAGTACCTTGATTTGTTTTTAACGGTTATGCCTGGAAGAGAGAATGCATGTACGGTTGTCGGTTGTCCCTCCGTATCCACGGATTGGGTATCCACGGATTTAAGCACCCACAGCTTGAAAATATGCTTAAAAATAATAATCCAAAAAGCAAACCTTGATTTTGCCATATTATATCCGGGACACCATTTTGCTGTGCCATTGCATATCATGGGACTTGAGTATTCACGGAGTTTGGTATCCACGGGGGGGGTGTGTGTCCTGCAACCAAACCCCAGCGAATATGAAGGGACAACTGTACTCCTATTGGGTTTATACCAATCTTTTTTTTTTTAAGACGATGCCCCTGGAGACCTTGGACTTCATCAGACGTGGGGAGACGCAGCAAAAAACCCCGTCCCAAATCACATCGGAAGAACGGGACGATAACAGAAAGGGTGACATTATCAGACACCTGCATCCTCAGCCCATTTCCAGGGCGTAGCACTGGCGTAGACAGGGCATCACTTTTCTATTGATGGGCTAAGCTGTCAATAAAAAGGGATGCCTTATTCACGCCCATGCTACGCCCACCAGAATGGCTGAAGGACAATGACGTCGCTTTATCACGCTCATGCTACGCCCACCGGAATGGCTGAAGGATGACGTCGTGTGATAATGTTGGTCATTTTTGTTATTGTTGCATTCTTCTGACGCAGTCTTTGCCGCGTCTGATGAAGTCCCTTCTCTTCTAAGAAGCTGGTGTGTGTAGTCACTTAATATGGACTAGATGTGTTATGTCCACCATAACAAGAATGCCCCTTTAGTCCATTGGGATATTAGAAGAAACAGGGAAAAGCAGAAACACAAGTGAGCAGCTTCTACTGTAATGCACATTCCAATCATCCGGGGATCGCACAGCAGGCGAAATCTTCAAGTTTGCTTGTGGCAGGTTTGAGCAGAAGCAAAAATGGGTAGGCGCACTCTGCTGCTCCCTCTTTAAGCTTCTCAGGTTGTCCTACCAAGAATTGTATCCTCCTGTAAATCAAGTGATACTTCTGAATGAGGGCAATCGGGAGGTCAGGCTCATAAAGATGTTATGGCATGGTGGTGGGGTAGATATGTGAAGGCCCAGGAAAAAACTGGAAAAATTTAGAAAACAACCAGTTTTTTCCCGTTTTTTCCTGAAGCCTTTCCCCCCCACCAAAAAAAATAAAAAAATAAAAAAAAAATAAAAAAATTGAAGGAAGAAAATCGATTATGGAATGTTTTATTTTAGCATGATGAAAAAAATCTGAAACTGAGACTGATAACTACAGCTCAGAAAATGAGTCTGGTTAAATGTCATGCCTATTCATTGAATCTTATTCCCTCCCTCCTCCCTTCCACACACTCCCCCCCCCCATTCTTTTTATGGGAATGGGTGCTTTATGTCTATTTGATATTGTGGAGAGGAAATATAAATAATTTTCTTTGTTACTAATGTTGATGGTTTTTCTGGTTTTTGTTTTGTTTTTTAATTTTGCCTGCTCCTCTTAACCTAGCAAAACCAAAGAGGTTCTGTAAAGTTCAGGAGATTGTTGCTCCATTTGTTACAAATTAAAATTAAAATAAATAAATAAACGTAATTTCCATTTGCAATAATTGTTTGAATATACAGTGTTTTTAACATACCACTTGTGATTATTTTATGCCAAATCAAATTGTACATAGTCGTAGTTCATGTTCCTAAAGTAACAGAGTGACTTTCACTCTGTAAAAAATGCTAATGTTGCATTTTTTCCAATTTTCCTTAAAACTTTGATTTTTTTCTGGAAAAAAAATTTCCCATAGTTTCAAAATTTCTGGAATTTTTACATCTCTAAGGTGGGAGGTTTCCAGTGTTCAACTGTTGAATCTATTCAACTGATACAGAGTTATGTTGTCAAAGGCACCATCTTAAGATCTTCTTATAACCAGGTATGGGGTAAAGTTGTTGTTAACCAGGAGAGGGCATTTTTTGTGGTAATGCCATGTCTGTGGAACTGATTCTCATGAGTTGTCTCCCAAGTTTTAGCTTCCATGTGGGAATAAGTCTTTTTGTCCGTGTCCTCAGTTTGAATTGTAATACGTTTTCTTGAAATGCCGCTCTATTCTGCCTTGGTCAGACCTCACCTAGAATACTGTGTCCAGTTCTGGGCACCACAATTCAAAAAGGATATTGACAAATTGGAGCATGTCCAGAGGAGGGTGACTAAAATGGTGAAAGGTCTGGAAACCATGCCTTATGAGGAAAGACTTAGGGAGCTGGGTATGTTTAGCCTGGAAAAAAGACAGTTAAGAGGCGATATGATAGTCCTGTTTAAGTATTTGAAGGGGTGTCACATTGAGAATGGAGCAGGCTTGTTTTCTGCTGCTCCAGAGACTGGAACACGGAGCAATGGGTGCAAGCTCCAGGAACAGAGATTCCACCTCAACATTAGGAGGAACTTTTTGACAGTCAGAGCTGTTCGGCAGTGGAACACACTCCCTCGGAGTGTGGTGGGGTCTCCTTCCTTGGAGGTCTTTAAACAGAGGCTGAATGGCCATCTATCGGTGATGCTTTGATCGTGATTCCTGCGTGGCAGGGGGTTGGACTGGATGGCTCTCGTGGTCTCTTCCAACTCTACAATTCTATGATTCTATGAAATGGTGCTACTCTTTTTTAAATTGCTGTTGTCTGTTGTAATGTAACCCTGTGGGGTTTTGAAAATATAATTTTGCTTGTTTTCTTGTGCATTTCTGTTTGTTTTTAATATGGAAGCTGCTGTAGGGATCTGTCATTGTAAGAAATTTTGTCTGAGGGGAGATGTTTTGCATCCCTTTCTTGATGTGTCCCTGGTTTTGTTCCTAAACTTTGCATTTAGCTGCCGGGTGAACACATCTCCCTGGCAAAATTCAGTTTGTCTAACTTGAACAGTGTATAATTCAACTTGCAGTGTGCGTATGCGTTTTCAGTTTTTATTATGTTTGGGTACTGAACCTTGAATCTTTGAGAAATTATTTGGAATACTTTGACAAGGAGAGTTACTAGCGGCTACCACAATGTTCACATTGATGATATCTTATTGTAAGATGGAGCTCTTGATTGTCAGAGAAAGGAAAAAGAGGATTTCAAATATTATCTTTCATCAATTTGTCATCAAATGATTTCTATGGGGCATTTAATTGAAATCCTATAGAATGCTTTGCAGCTGCATAATGCAAGGCTTAAAGGCTATATAGAAAATTAACCAAAATCTGATGGTCCGTAGAAAGAGTTTTAGCATTTAAAATTCTATAATGCAGTAATTAATGATTTCTCGAGTTTTAGCTGAGTGTAATGGCAAATTGCTAAAGTACAATAAACTTCTGTTCTGGTTTTTTTTCCCCTGTTCACATCCTATAGCACTTATTTGGGAGAAAGCCCCGCTAAACTCAGTGAGACCAGCTTCTTAGTAGACATTTGTACCTGTACAGTTGTATTGTTAGCATTCATAGATCCTACACCAAATGCTAGAGAAACTATCAGGAGAGAAAAACCAAAAACTTTCTCTTAGGAAGCTGGAATGTGTCCTGAGGAGGGTGACCAGGATGGTGGGAGGTCTGGAAGCCATGCCCTGTGAGGAGCGGCTTAGGGAGCTGGGCATGTTTAGTCTGGAGAAGAGAAGGTGAAGAGGGGACATGATAGCCATGTTTAAATATTTGAAGGGATGTCATACTGAGGATGGAGCAAGCTTGTTTTCTGCTGCTTCAGAGACTAGGACACGGAGCAATGGACTCAAACTACAGGAAAAGAGATTCCACCTAAACATTAGGAGGAACTTCCTGACAGTAAGAGCTGTTTGGCAGTGGGATGCACTGCCTGGGAGTGTGGTGGAGTCTCCTTCTTTGGAGGTTTTTAAACAGAGGCTGGCTGGCCATCTGTCGGGAATGATTTGATTGTGTATTTTTGCCAGGCAGGGAACTGGACTGGATGACCCTTGTGGTCTCTTCCCACTCTATGATTCTATGAATTCTGCCCTTTTGAATACTACATTGTAAGCTGAAACAGAAAACAGCAGTGGGATGGTTTAAAATGATGAAAACAAAGGGTTCAGCTCCCTTTTTTTGGTACAAGGAGAATGAAGAATAGTTGCGAGCTGTGTCTGGAATGCTGCTATATGTTAAATTTACACCTGTGTATGTCTATTTGTTGTCATTACAGAGGTTGGTATTCCCTTCTTCCTTCTGCAGTGACCAAAGGCCTCCCTCTGACCTACATGAGCTGCAGAAGCCCCGCCGCCACGGACATTCTGTGCTGATGGAGAGCAAGGTGGGGTCGCAGAATCATCTGGCTATGTCTCAGAGATGAAATTCCTACATCAGCTGCTGAGACCTCCAGAGGACCCTCAGTGGATGATGTAAGTTCCTCATGTATGTTTAGGGTGACATAGCCAGATCATTCTGTGACCTCCCTCCCCTCCTCCAGGCACAGAATGGCGGTGGGCGGGTGGGGGTTCAGTGACGCTATGGTGGGTCCGGGGGTTATAAATGGCTCCGCATAGCATAGTTCCTCATGTGGAACTACTACACTATCTATATTTTTAAATGTCTCTCCAATGATAGATAAAACTACAGTACTTACAAATTAAAGGGAAGCACTGTCATCTTTCCATTGAGCTGGTACATTGGCATATAGAACTCTGGAAATAATGTGTACAGTAGGACCCCTGTATCCGCTGGGGAGCGGTTCTGGGGGAGCGTGAATACTGAAAACTGTGGATAATAGCGAGTGCCATTGAAAATAATGGGACTTCTGGTTTAAAATACCATAGAGTTGCCTTGGAGGACCTAGAAAATGGCCAGAGAGGACACATTTTCTAGGAAGACTCTATGGTAGGTATACTGTTTTGTGTCCTGTGGATAATTAAATCACTGGATAGTGAATCAGTGGATACGGGGGTCCTACTGTATGGCCAGTTTCATATTGCCAGCCCTGCCCATATAGCATGGGAATGCTACAGTACAAATACTGAAGATTTGCAGCATGTCTAGCAGATCTTGTTGACCCATATGTGTTCAGCCCTAAGAACATGGCTATGAAAAGTAGGAAGTGCCTATGAGTAAGTCCTGGTAAGTTCTGAATGTTTGTATAGATGACACTGGCCAAGACACACACATGTGTGCGTGTGCGTGTGCGTGCGTGCGTGCGTGCACACACGCACATGTGTGTGTAGTGCATGGCACTTTAAGGAGTACATGGTAATGGATCTCTTCCCTGAGGTGCTTACAATTGGACACCGGAAGCACAGGACAGGGTGGGCAGTGGAGGCAGGTATAAACAGGGAAGCAACATTTCCTTGTATACCTTAGTGGCTGAGTTACAGTAGGGCATGGGAACTTGTGGGTCTGTTTAAAAATTATAAATAAATAAAAATAAAATGGAGAAATGTGTCATGTACAGGTCACCCCCCCCCCCATATCCACAGGGTATGTGTTCCAAGCCTCCCCTATGGATACCTGAAACCTGGATAATAGGGAAAATAATATTTTCAATGAGATGAATGCTGGAAGTTGACCATAGAATCACGGTGGAGGACCTAAAAATGCCTAGAGAGAACATATTTATTTTTCAGACGTGGATGAGTGAAACCGTGGATACCGAATCCGTGGATATGGGGGGTCGACCTGTATCAGTACCCATACTGAGCTTCTAGCTCTAGCTGTAATTTTAAGTTCCCACAAAGTGTCCAATATTGGCCAGAATCCTCTTGGTTTACACTAGCCTGACTCTTTTTTTCTGACATTGCACAAGGAGATACACAGTTTTTCGCAGGCTGGGCAGGTTGCTTGATGGCACGTGGGTCCACCCCCATCACCCCAAGTGAGCTCTCTCATACTGTCATCCTTCTGGACCTCCTATGTAAGTACACTAATGGAACTTTATACTTCACGAGCATCGAATAGGTTCTCATTATCTCTTTACCACACAGTGGTAAAATTAAATGGCTGCTGGACCCAGTCAACATACAAAACATAATTTGTGGTCCAGGGAAGACATTTAGTGCTGAGCCCTACTGGGGAGTGCCTGTAGTTAACTTGGCAGCTACTTGTTCAAGCATCTTGCCTAGGAAGGAAATGTTGGCCTATGTTGGACCAACTTCTTGGTCCAAATTAGGCCTTTTCAAAAGCAGCCTGGTCACCACTTCCTTTTATTTTGTGACATCTCAGCTATTTATGATAAACAGCCCAATCTCAACACAATCATTTGTTTTAAACTGCAGCATTCATAATCACAGCCACATTTTTGTACAGCTGACAAACGACACTAAATATTTTAAAATTGAAAATAGATTGTGATATGCCCCCTCCTCACTCACATACACACACAGAGAGAAATTAGATTTACCAGAAATTCAACATGGTTTCATCCAACAGGAATTTTATTTCTTTTTCCAACTAGCTGAATGCCCAAGAAATGAAAATAAATTGAGAACAACAAGGGGTGATGTTGTGTGTCTGTAATATACATAATGTCGGTTTGAATCCCTGCTCAGCCAGGGAAACCCACTGGGTATGACCTTGGGCAAGTCACACTCTCTCAGAGGAAGGCAAAGGCAACCCCCCCCCTAAAGAAATCTTGCCAAGAAACCCCAATGATAGGTTCCCCTTATGGTCACCATAAGTTGGAAATGACTTGAAGGCACACAACAATAACAACATGCATATGAGTCTGTGTATGTTTATGAACATCAGTGTCTCACAGTATCTCTTTCATGCAGCATATACATATAGAATTAACCTATTCTGACATTTTTGCGAGGGCCAAAACTTCAAAACTAAACCACTTGGGCTACTCGAGAGAGCGAGAGCCAAAATGCTTCTGTTCTGTGCTCAAATTATGGAGGAAAGGTAAAGGGCCTTTTACAAGAGCCTTCCTGTGAGTGCGTCTAATTTCAGTAAGATCACACACCCCTTAATTGTCTAAAAACTTTCCAGGTCCCCTCTCATTTCCTATTTGAGCACTGCTTTTGAGATGTTTAGAGATGGTAGCCTTGGTGCTCTGTATGGTTTTCTTCCATTGCCTATCTCTTGCTCTCACTCTCTTAAGTATATACAGTCATCCCTTCACATTCGCGGGCGAATGTGAAAAAAATGGGAATAACAATTGGCCCTCTCCTGGGCCTTCTCTTCCCCGCAAAGGGAGGGAAGGCCCGTCAGGGGGTGATTTAAGAGGTTTTGCCTCACCACCACCACCCCGCGCTTCCCTGGGTCTGAAAACCGCGAATACTCAAAACCGCAAATGTCAAAGCCGCGAATGTGAAGGGACAACTGTACTTGAAAACTTTACAACTGCAGGAACGCTTTAAGCCAAACAAGAGAAAGAAAAGGAAAACCATCCAGGCATTTTGCAAATGTTTTGGCTTCCTAGTGCCTAATGTGCAATGTTTGTGTTTAGACATGGTTTGGGGCAAGTGGCCTTTGGGTACTCCTATAAATAGTCGGAAAAGATGAAGTAAAGCCACCATTCCCCTGCAAGTACCATGATAGCAGGAGGTGCCTAAAATGAATTGTTTGGCTGCCTCACTCTGGCTCTTTTCCTTCCCACTTAACCCTCCCTCCTACTCTTCATCTTTTGCCAAGTCCCTTCTGGCAGGCCATTACAATGATAAATGCAGGTACTTGGCAGGGACCACAGTTGGGAGTTTGTTTTAGCATGCCAAGCCCTGTTTGGCATTCTCTGTCAGGGCCAGTGTTTGCACTCTTATTCAGCTTGAAAGAAACTGAGAACCAAGGTGTGATTTTATGCCTACATCGATCCTGAGTGGAGGGGTTCTCTCTGTGTGTGTGTGTGTGTGAGAGAGAGAGAGAGAGAGAGAGAGAGAGAACTCTAATATAATGATATATGGGCTAATTCCTAGATTAGAAAGATGATTGTGTGGTACTTTTTCCTGCCTGCCCCACAATTGCCCGCTCCTCCGTTTGCACCCTTTTCAGGGTCCTTCCATTTATAAGACATTTCATATAGTGCTGCATTTTTGTTCCTTTTGAATGCCCAGCAAGTGTATAGCATCCACCCAAGTAGACAGTTTAGCTTCAAGTTAAGCAATAGCTTTAAAAAACATGTCAGGAGTGTGTTGTAGGCCTTGTTCAAAGAAAAAGTTGCTGTGGTTTAGCTTCAAGTCTTATTTTGTTTGTATATAAAGGAAGGAGCAGGAATATAGACTGTTCAAGAAAGGTAAGTAAGTAACCCATTCCTGAATAACTTGTCCATGCATGTTTATTTAATTTAATATTTACCACATTTATATCTCCAAGGTATGCATAATGTCCCACCATGCCCATTTCCCCCTTAAAACAGCCCTGCAAGATACAGGTTCAGCTGAAAAATAATACCTGGCCCAAGCTGACCCTATTGCAGCTTCATGGCTGCAGTCGGATTTAAAGTCTTGAGTCCAGGTCTAACATCATTCTTTCCAAATGTATGTTTATTCTCCAAATAGGAAGGTGAGGCAGAAAGGTAATTGTGATATCTTCAGATGATTTTTCTGAATACTCCAGTAGATGAAGAATGTGTAGATGGAAGCAGTGTAATGATAGCATAATGATTAGATTAATGAACTAGGATTGTGGAGATTCAGCTTGAGGACTCCACTGAGTCATGAAATTCACTGGATGACTTCCAAGAGTTACATATTTTCTCTCAGCTCAACTTCACAAAGTTGCTTTACTTGAAAATATCAAAGGTGGGGGAGGGAATATAATGTGATCTAACTCCAGGCATAACTCAGCTAACAAAGGGCTTGTCTACACTGACCAAATACCCTGGCTTGCCCCAGTCTTAGAGCCCTGCGGTCCAAACAACGCAGGGCATTTACGTACCCTTATCTGCCCCCAGGCAGTCCAAATGACCCCTGGGGTAGATACAGGGCTGGAACAGGAGCTGGCCAGTATAGGGCCCTTTACTGCATTTTAAGAAAATACCCAGTTTAATCCGGTACCACCGGATCGGGCCCTGCATGTGCTCAAGAGCCCATCCCAGAACGCTGTTCCTTTCTGCTGCCTCCAGCTCCCTGGCTCTCAAAGAATCCCCTCAAAGGGAGGGGTGACTGCAGTTGGTCACATGCAGGGAGCATGCAGTCACATGTTGTGGGCCATCTGCCTGGCTTCCATGTTAGCAGAGAAAATGGTGGCGGTGGTGAGAGCAGCTTCAGCGATGGACTGGTGTCCTGTTTGTCCCTGTTTGGGAAATGGGCCCCCTCATCAGCCAGGATATGCCAGCATATCCTGGCTAATGTAGATAAGCCCAAAGTCTCTGACAAAGGAGCTCCTTTTTACAAAGTCTTTTAAAGTTTGCTCAGCCCCCCTTTTCTCCTTGTCTTCTAAGTGGAAGGTTTTTTTAGCAGCATCTGCAATGGCAGGATGGTGAAAGGAAGGCAGAAGAAACACAGACTTTTGGTATCAAGTTGCAGCAGCGGTCTGCAAAAAACAATGCAATAAAGCTTGAATCAGGAAAGAATAGGAATCTGCTGTAGCTGATCCTACTATAGTTTTGTGTGTCTGCCTAGAACAGGCCAGGTAAACAGTAGCTGCTTCCAGTATCCCTTACTGAGCATGTGTAAATAGCAAAACAGATAGAAAAGGGGGAATCAAATAAACCTACCTAACCAGATACCCACAGCATGTTAAAAAAAACAAAATCAAAGCAAGAATCTGGTCACCAAAATAAGGAAAGTGGAAGCTGGTGAAAGAAAGAAAAAAATCCCTGGATGCATTTTGCGTGAAGCTTACAAGTGACCTCTAGAAGGTTCAAAATATTTTTGTTTACTTATTTAAGGTTTACCTGGGCTGGCTGTTTCATTTCACATGTGAATATTGTTATCTTTGAGGGAAAAAGCTTGCTGAAATATCTTGAACTGCTCATTTTTGTGGTGTAGGAATCTATCCGTATTCTTTCCATGTTGTTTCTGCCTTTGGTATTAAATTTTCTGGCAAAGAAGCAACGTCAACAACATAAGTATACCTGTGAACTGAGATACTTGTATTTTTAACTAGATGTAAATAGAAGTCTAAGTTATTATTTTAACAGGATAAAGTAACAGTGAGAATTGGTTGCCAAAACAAATCTTTATGAGATTCCCTTCATCCACTACAAGCCTTTAACATCAGCTTGGCATCTATCTACAATGATGCTGTCCATACAAGAATAGATCCAAATTTCGTCTTTCTTTGAAATTTTTTCCCTTAAAAATATTTACCCACATGGCAATTGCCTGCTAGAAACAGAGCTAGGTGGTGGAGAAAAAAAGAGCAAACCAATCTGTTTCACTGCCCAGGCTGCAGGCTTTTCTGCTGATGATCTGTCATTCTTTGTCAGGGAAAGAGGCAAAGCACAGCAAATGGCTGCCTACTAAATAAAATTAGTGCCAAATAGAAGATGAACATAGCATTTCAAGAGCCAGTGTGCTTCAGTTGGGCATGGACCTGGATCATGCTGATTCAGTGGTATCTCTTTGCTTCCTGGAATGTTCTTAAAGAGGCCATTGCAAACTCAGTGGCAAGTGAGATTCTTGCTTGTCAATAATGACAGAAACCACATTCATTGGCATAAAACAGGCGATAACTTCATTGGTTACAGCTAAAGAGGCTTAGCCCCACCATGGGTCTAGTTCCAGGCATGAGTCAACCTGGATGCCTATTGATGGCAACCAACTCAGTCGGCTGGCCTGCTGGATATATCCAGAGAGACAGATGCAGGATTCCACATGGATAGAAGCCACTGCATGGTCCCCCTGCCCCCTGGGAGGGGACAGAGCCACCTGCTCATGAGCTGGACGTGACCCTGGTTGCCCACACTCCCAAGGTCCCATAAAGAGATCTCCAGCTGACTCTAATGGGTGCACAGGTCCCATCTCCCCCTCCCTCAGCTGGTTCTGGGCCACAGGCTAAAACTGCCCAAAGTCGTGATGAAAATTAATCCATATGATGGTGAACAGCAAATCAGTGGTAGGATTGATGGAGACAAAGCTCAAAACTGGCTGGTGAATTAAACACCAAAGCCTGATTTACACTGCCAGGAAGTGGACTGGACTGTCAGTCTGGCAGATTTGTCCTGCCCTTCACTAGAACCTGTGCCAACCACATGGGCTTCTGGAAAGGGGAAAGCACATTGAGCTAGGACTATTCCCCCCTCTCTGTCTCTCTTTGCAAGATGGAAATGGAATTCCTCGATAAGTCGAACAGTATTCTGGAAAATTAACACCTCTTGTTATTTAAAAAAATGTCATCCAGACTTTCCCCTCAAATATCTTCTTGGTGAACATATTCCCAATAATGCATGCCCAAACAGACATTGTTAACTAAATGACTTTGTTTTCCCCAGCTGATGTTTTTGGCTACTAAAAATTCTATAGTTCTAGAGGATGCACATCACATAATCATTTCTGTGTTTATCAAGTACTCCTCACATGGAGACTTCATCAGCTCTGTATCATTTGGTAGGCAGCAGGATGGGTGTGAAAATATGGTAAACCAAGTGTTTATCTAAGTCATCATGGGTGTGGTAAGCTGCTGAGAAACTTTGGGCCTATATTTTGATTTGAAATAAACAAGGATGCACAGAGGCTTGGTGTAAAGTCTTTTTGGCTGTGTTTAATAGCACAGCTGGAAATCTCTCTCTCTCTGGACCCTGTCAGTAAGAGCAGCTGAAAGGAGCATTCATAACTGCAGAGGGCCTACAGGACTTGTATTACAAAACAAACATGTTTTTGTATTCACTTGCTGACAGAGATGGAAGGAAGGGAAAGGAAATGGAAGCAAATTATTTTCTTCTCTCCAAGAGGCAGAATCATAAAAGCATAGCTAATAGAATGAAAGAAAAAAGCAAGATGTTGTGCATGGCCTGTTCAAAAGCAAGGCTCGAAGGCCTCAGCTCTAGCAGGACCTGTGAGAAGAACAGAGTGGAACAATTTCAGTTCTGGTAAGAGCAGTTGCAGAGCATCATCTCCCCAGAGACCAAAACAATTCTGGGCCCATTTCAGTTAGGCTTTATGTTAATTTACAGTCAGATGTTGCTCTGTGTTCCAGGGGATTTTAATAAAGAATGCTAATTGGAGTGCTGTTTCCTATATTCAGAAGAAGCCAGGAGCCTTGCAGTAGCCATCTCCCTAGGGAAGAGAACAGAAGTACAAAGGGCCCCTGCCCTGAGGCTGCGATAACAGTCATGCTTGTAGGTCAGACATCCAGTTGTTCCCCAGAGCACTGGGTCAGCCAAGCGTTTGCTTGTGGTTTGAGGAAGGAGGGGAGGGGGACAGACCAGAGCAATCACAGTTGTATTAAAACTGTTTATTCCAGGAGTGCTCTTTAGTTGGCATATAAAGAAGCCCCTCAGGTTGCTTATAAGAAGGTATTTGTGCTGTCTATTTACTTATATATATAGGGAACTTTTAAAGTTATTTTCATTGTGCTGCAGAATGTTTTTAAAGTTTCAGAGGTTGAAGAGTTGTGTAGTCACTATGCAAAATTATTATAAAAATGACCAGAATTTCTAACACTATAATTTTAAGAAATTATTCTGTCTTTCCTCCTTGATCCCCTTTTCTTTGCCCATCCCCTTCATTCCATTTTGTTGTTGTTGCTTTTTGTATGGGCTATGCAGAATAATTAATTTCTTGCCTTTATATATTTAATCATATCTTTTAATTCATTGATTCAAATTCTGTTAGTACATTGCTTGGTATTCTTATCATCATCATAGAATCATAGAGTTGGAAGAGACCACAAGGGACATCTAGTCCAACCCCCTGCCATGCAGGAATAAACAATCAAAGCATTCCCAACAGATGGTCATCGAGCCTCTGTTTCAAAACCTCCAAAGAAGGAGTCTCCACCACACTCCAATGCAGTGCATTCCATTGCTGAACAGCACTTACTGTCAGGAAGTTCTTCCTAATCATGGTGAGCTATTGCATAAAAATCAAGAATCAGTTAAAAGTGAAACAGTCCTGTTAAGAGAAAACAATTGGAGGGAATTAACTGTTATTGCTCTATGGATGAAAAGAACTTCTACTCATCAAAAGATCCCATGAGCACAATTGAAGGTCCACAGCCCAATCAGTGCCATTTCTCAAGGTGAAATGCTCCATGTCTCAACTCTTTCCTGCAATGAACTAACATATGTAATTCATATTACAGTTGTTCCTCTGTATCCATGGATTTGGTATCCACGGCTTGAAAATATTGTTTAAAAATAATAATCCAAAAAGCAAACCTTGATTTTGCCATCTTATATAAGGGACACCATTTTGCTATGCCATTGCATATAATGGGACTTGAGTATTCACGGATTTTGGTACCCACAGGGGTCCTGGAACCAAACCCCAATGAACATGAAGGGACAACTGTAGTATGTCATGAATCGAGGGCAGAAATAAACATGATGAATGGTTCCAGATTACCTGAGTGGTTGAACCAGGTCATGGGCTACAGGGAAAACAAAATCCTCCAATCCTTATCTAGTCTGATGCTTGGAGCAGCCATCAGTTAAATTCAGGGTGTGTTGTAAAATGCACTAACTGAATACCTAGCTACACATTATGGACTAAAGTGTATGCCCCAAATTTAACAGCCCTTTTCATTCAGGAAAAGTCACTTTGGGGGTACAGTTTGAAGTGGTGATGTGGTAGACACAGAAAGGGTCAAGTGTTTCTTCGGTCTTTCCTGCCATGTGTTTGCTCCAAAGCTTTTCCTCCCAGAACATCTTTTTTGAAGGGGCGGGGAGGAGGTAACAGATCAGTAGAGAAAATTTACAAGGATTAATGGAAAGTGTAGTTAACCTCTGTGCCAAACACTGCAGTTATCCTCCCTACATACAGGTGATATTTGCCTTGGGTTGGAGATCCTACTGGTGGAATTCATTGACTTGTGTGTGCCTGGTGATCAGAGTTTAGAAGCATTCTTCCTTTAACATCTGTTAATTGAATGTTTTCTTGTCCAGGCTATGCAAGGAATATCTATATAACTGCAGTTTTGATTGAAAGCTGGTGTAGACAGTGTGACCAATTTTTAGGTCAAGTCAAAGGAAAGAGGGAAACTTCCTGCCTTCGGCATCCCTGGAATTACTGGTTTGGGTTTACTTTTTAATCTGTCACAAGACCAGACCTCTCCACCTCCCCCAGTTAGCTTGAATTGGGAGAAATGTATTATGCCCTCAGTATTGTATTGTCTGGAAAATAGGATGAGTTTCCTAGGGCTTGTCTATGTGAGGCGATATAATGTGGATTGCTGTGCCTTAACGCAAAATTGCAGCAGTGTTCATTTGTTTCCACGTTTGTTTGTTTTTTGCAAGGTTACTGGTATGCAAAGTTATCCATGTTTGAAGTTCACATGGAGGCATGCCCACAAATCAAGATGGTGGCCGTGAGTGAGTTACTCACATTATTGTCCACAAGTTGCTGCCACTGCACTGCTTTTAAAAAACATTAAATTTAAGGTGCGGAAGTGCAATCTTCCGCTAACCCCCCCCCTACCTATTTGCCTTGCCCCTGTAGAAATGCACAAGATAGCTTCCACAAAACACAAAAATGGCGGTTCCGGCCACTTCATTGCCAGCAAGCCCCCCCCCCCCCGTGTACATCCGACCAATCAGCTTTCAACTTCCAGAATCTGCTATCCTGTGAATCGCTTGTCCACATAGGTATTCCAGTTATGTTTTTTTAAAAAAAAAAAACCGTGAAAAGCTGCAAAAGCTTTAATGGAATAGTTTTCGCAGTTTTTTGGCTCCCCTCCTTCCGAAAACGGTGAATCACAATAGGCTCTCATTGGGAAAAAATGAGAATTCTCCTCGAATTATGTGAGGTGTATTTTCATCATCTAGATAACACTCTAGTTCATAGTTTCCACTTTGATTTATTAAAACATACACTGCTTTAAGTGTGAAGCTTGCTGGTGAGACTTGAAACCCAACAGAAAGCACACAGTGTTTAACTTGCTGTGCATTTGCCTAAGAATGGACAGGGTCAAAGGAAAGCGTTACATTTTCAAGGAGTTAAAATAGATAGAAATGTGGGTCCAATTCAAGAGCCCAATCAACTACCTAAGTGGATGTTGTTCTGCAGGCATCAAGGCAAAATACACAGCTAGAAGGTGAAGTGAGAATTAAAGGCAATGAATAGAAGTTGTTGGCCCCTTTGAAAAACAACCTGTCAAAAGAGGAAAAGTTTTGTTACAACCCTCCAACCCATTTGAAAATAAGTTGGAATGTGGTTCATGTTAAAGTTCAGTATAACTTGATAGTGGTGTGGCCACTTCAGAAAGTCATTCTTTGGCATATGGTGAAATTGTTCTAGAGTGTTACTTTCTGTTTTGTCCTTTCTTTCCCAAGAGGAGAAAATGCAAATAATAATAATAATAATAATAACAACTACTACTACTACAAATACTGTACTACTACTTTATTTTTGTACAGCCTTAAAAAAAAACTGGCAGGGAAGAGGGATTACCCTCTCCCAGTTTAATAGAAGTGACAACTTTAGTAAAACATACATTTCTCTGGGTTCAATATATCCAATGTAGGATGAAAAGCAGGAGCAGTCAAGGGAAAAGACAGGCACCAAATGCACAAGTAAGAACAGAGGTGTCTTCCATCTTAAAGCTTTAGGCTGGACTTGTCAGCCTGCATCAGCCAGTGATGGAGAAAACAATCTTGTACAAGCAGCAACACACTGGAGGAAATGCAAAATAATTATATGCCTCGTGCTCCATTTTATGGGACTTTTATTTGGTGGAAGATGGAGGCAGGGAGGGGATCAGAGGAAGGTGCAGAGAAAACAAGGGATTCTTTCAGGTTTTATTCCAATCCTATGCACATTTACTTGGAAGACCCACTGTATTCCTTGGGGCTCACATCAAGGTAAGCGTGCATTGGATTGTGGCTTTAGTGCCATAGGCAGGGCCAGTGTGGGCATTTTAGTGCTCAAGGTGGAAAACCCCAAATGCACTATAACACTGAAAATAAATTATATCACTGACAACTTAGTGCCTTTTAAGGACACATAACACTACCATCTGAGGTAGACATTTCACTCTGTCTTCAGGAAAGACTGGCCCCACATCAAGAGAACACATACACAGGGTTTCTTGTCTTGTGTATCTTGGGATTTTTACAGAGTGCACTGACTATCGTATATTCCGGCGTATAAGACGACTTTTGAGCACTCAAAAGTGCCCTCCAAAATCGACAGTCGTCTTATACGCCGGATATACGTTGCTCCACCTGCCTGCCTATCTCCTGCCAATTTGCAAACGGAGGGAAGAGGCAGGAGATGGGGCAGAGGGGTGAAGCAAAGTGCTCCTCCCTGCCCCCCGCCCACCCCCCGCGCATCCACTCCCCCCCGCCGAAAGCCGCGGAATCGCGGCTTTCAGGAGGGGGGTGGCTGGGAAGCCCCCTCCTGCCTGCCCCCCGCCCACCCCCGCGCATCCCCCCCTCCCGAAAGCCGTGGAATCGCGGTTTTCGGGAGGGGGTGGCTGGGAACCTCCCCCCTCCCTGCCCCCCGCCCACCCCCCGCGCATCCACCCCCCCTGCCGAAAGCCGCAGAACCGCGGATTTCGGGAGGGGTGGTGGCTGGGAAGCCCCCTCCTCCCTGCCCCCCGCCCACCCTCCGCCCAGCCACCCCCCTTGCCCAAAGCCTTGCTTTGGAGAGGGGGGGTGGCTGTGAAGCCCCCTCCCCCCAGCCACCTCGCCACCCTCCACCCAGCCACACCCTTCCCCAAAGCCAGCGCTTTGGAGAGGGGGGTGGCTGTGAAGCCCCCTCCGCCCATCCACCCATTCACCCTCCGCCTACCCACCCCCCTTCCCCAAAGCGGCGCTTTGGAAAGAGGGGTGTCTGCGAAGCCCCCTCCCTCCACCCCCCCAGCCAGCTGGCCATCCCGCATTCCCCAACCCACCAGGAGACTGGGCAGCCTCCTGTGGGTTGGGGAATCGCGGGAGGAGGGAGCCCATAAGCAGGGATCGGGACTGTGGAGTTAAATCCCTAGATTCGCTCCCTCTCCCTTGACGGTGGGGAGAGGGGGCGAATCCCGGGGTTTGTCTCCACGGCCCCGCGTCCTCCCTATGGAGCCAAACGGGGCATGTTCGCGGGGGCGAATCTAGGGGTTTGCCACGGCCGCCCCCGCTTCCCCCACATTGGTCCCCTTCGGAAGAGCCAAGACGGAGGGAAGGGGGCTGCTGAGGCAAACTGGGCATTTTCGCCCCTTTCCTCCACCTTCGAGTCCAGTTTGACTGGAAGGTTGAAGAGAGGGGCGAATGTTGCCCTGCCAGCTGATCCTGTTCGCTTTCCCAACTCACGAGGAGATCCTCATGAGTTGGGAAACAAAGAGGATCAGCTGGCAAGGCTCCCCCAGCCAGCCAAATTGGGGTGGTGGTCTTATCTGGCGAATATATGCCTAGGCCTAGATTTTTGGCTGGAAATTGGGGGACTGGTCTTATACGCCCAGTCGTCTTATACGCCGGAATATACGTAATTGTGTTGCTTCATTTCCCTCTTTACTCTCCTTTCCAAACACACATAAACAAATTGGCTGGAACAGCAGAAAAAGTAGAAAGAAAATCCCCACAGAATACTGTTCAGTTTATTTATTTTTTTTCAATGTTTACAGGTTGCCCCTCCATATTCACAGGGGATATGTTCCTGGACTTACTGTTTATAAGTGAAACCGTGGATAATAGCAAACCCTATTAAAATAAAGGACTTCTGATGCAAACATATCATACGAGTTGCATTGGAAGACCTAGCAGTTCCTAGATAGGACAGGACCCCTCTGGAGGCATTTTCCAGCACAACTCAATGGTATGTGTCCCTGCTTTTTCAGCTATGGATAACTGAACCCACTGGTGTTGGTTGTGCAAGTATAGGGGGAGACCTATAATACCTTTCTGCACTATCATGTTTTTTGCACAATAAATGCACATTTTGTTTCCCATTTTTGTTTTCAATCCACTTCTCTTCCATCTGTGTCTTCCCCTTTTTCTATAAAGATATCTCAAACCTCGAGAGAGAGAAAAGAGCCCCTCCTTGAAATGACAGTTGTTGCTATTGCAACTATTTTAAAAACTGTTATTTTTTTATTAAGGCAAAAATACAATGGCAGCTAAACATACATTCTAACTGTACCACATTTCACTTCAAAGAGAAAACTCAATAGTATAGAAAGTGAGTGTGTTTTTGGTGCAATTAATGAAGAACAATGCAGCCTTCCCATGCCTATTCTTATTGGCATTTAGGAATGTGCTTTAAAATATTTTCTTTAATGGTTTAGAGAAGATGGCTAAATCATAGTTTAGCAGCTAAACTTTAGCCCAATGTGCTCAGGCAGGAAATACCTGCAGCAAACTTCCTTTCCTCTTGCTGTGTGGTCTGGAAGAGTTCAGAAGCTTTTTTTGGGGGGGGGGGTGTCAACCATTGATTACCATGTCTTGTAGAATGACAAACAGCACTTAACTTTTAACTAAGGATAGTCTTAAAAAACACAACTTCTAACCATTATTATCTAAAGTTGGGGCTTGTCTATATGAGAAGAAATAATGTATATACCTGCGCATTATAGGCAATTTGCAGCAGCGTTCTTTTGTATCCGTGGTGTTTTGGCAAAAATAATAGGATGTGAAGCTCTCCACCATGATGTTCACATGGCTATGAATCACAGTGGTGGCTGTGTTATTGTTTTGCACGGTGGGGGGTGAGGAAGGTGAAGGGAACCTGGCAGTGCCCAGAGACAAGGAGGAGGGTGGCCACCGTGAGGAACAGGAGGAGCCACCTGCCCTTCACCCATTCCAGTGGTGGTGGTGGTGGTGGTCTTCTGGCTACAAAGGGATGGGAGGACCCGCCTGGCCAGCCGCTGGCTTGAGAAAAGGAAGAGGCAGGCGGCTCTTCACCAGCTTCATCTCGCCTTCCTGGACTGGGCTACTCCTCTCGTGCCTGTCCGCCAAGCTCAATGTCAGGAGGCTTTGGAAGGCGCAGGACAGGCATGAGAGAAGGAGCAGCCCAGCTGGGGAAGGTGAGATGAAGCTGGAGTGGCGAAGAGCTGCCTGACTCTTCCTTTTCTGCAACCATAATAAAATAATAATAATAATAATAAAATGTTATTTCTATCCCGCCCCTCTGCAACGCAATCGGGGCGGCTTACAATATAAAAACTCCATAGTCCCAGTACCCTAGCCCACCCCCCCTTAAAACAATATTAAACTATAAAAGATTAAAAACATACAGTAAATTAAAAATATATAAATTAGAAAATATTAAAACATACAATAGGTTTAAAAAAAATGATTACAGCTCAGGGAGGACAGCTGAGTCTTGGGCCGGGATAGTTATTCAGGAAAGGCCTGCCGGAAAAGATCCGTCTTGACAACTTATTTTATTATTATTATTATTTTCTGCAACCAGCGGCTGGCCAGGTGGGTCCTCCTGCCCCTTTAAATTACAGCCAGAATTGGAGGCTGCTGCCAGGATAGATGAAGGGCAGGCAGCTTGGTCTCTCCTCCTCTTCCTTGTGGTGATTGCCCTCCTTGTCATCTTGGCCCTGCAGTTCTCTTTTGACAGTTTTAAAAAATAGAACTGTAAAAAAGCGCACGATTGCTAGTGCTTCCGGATGCTTGACAGCAAGCCCGTGCTCGCACAATCAGATGTAGAGTTCCACCCTCTCTGGACTGTGCAACAAATCGCATCAGTTGTCCAAATAAGCAGGAATGTGCATTTCCTTTCGAGCTTTTAAAAAAATACGGGGAAAACCACAAAGGCTTTTCCAAGAGTATTTGGAGCTTTTGGCCCCCCTCCTTCCCAATACATCAAATCACCACTGGATCCCATTGGGACAAAAGATATTCTCGCTTTGTATGAGGAGTTCTTTCACTGTCTAGACAACCCCATGGTGTCATGAAACTAAGCATAAGTAATATTAGCCTGAATTAAAAGCAGTAATGAAAGTTTCTAAAATCCTTATCTCTGGTAGACAGGAAGAACACTATGCATTCTCAAGGCTTCCTGTGGATCATTTTTACTTCTGTGTGTAATGCTAAATCATGGTTTAGTGGAGATCTGGGCAACTGTGGCATGCAACTCCCAATATACCTCACCATTCACTGTGCTGACTAGGGCCGAATCCACACTGCATAAATATCTCTCTCTCTCTCTCTCTCTCTCTCTCTCTCTCTCTCTGGCTTTTCTTCGCAAACGAAGATTCAGGAAGGGCTCATCCTGTGCTTTCTGCAAGCGCGCTGATGACTAAAAAGGCCAATCTGAGATAAACAAGTCTGGTTGCAGAAAGCACAGCAGAAGGTCTCCTTGGGTGATGTTTCTGGGTTGTGATTCTTTCTGCATTGTCGTTTCTCTTCAAGACTTGTTCGTCGTGAGTTCTCAAATAAGGCTGCAGCATTGTGGATGGTGTGTCTCCATGCCTCCCGATGTGAGGCCAGGGCGGACCATTGTTGGTGATCAAGTTGGCCGAGCCTGAGATGTTGTTTCAGGGAGTCCTTGTTTCGCTTTTTTGGAGCGCCCCTCTTACGCTGACCTGTGGCCAGTTCACTGTAGAGTACTATTTTGGGGAGGTGATGATCCTCCATCCTAGAAACGTGCCCTGCCCAGCACAGCTGTGTTCTCAATATCATGGCCTCAATGCTGGTGATCCCTGCTTGCTCAAGGACAGCCACATTCGGACTCCTCGAACGCTTTCATCAACGCTGTTTACGCACAATCCTAAATATACACTGGACTGACTATGTGACGAATACACTGCATAAATAATCCAGTTTTAAACTTGGGATCTGTAGGTTTACAAAGTCTTTAGCCTTCTTTGCCAAAGAGTGCTGGTGCCTCACCAAACTACATATCCCAGGATTCCATAGGAAGAAGCCATGGCAAATAATCCAGTTTGAAACTGGATTATTTGCGTAGTATGGATTTGGCCTAGGGCTGATATAAGTTTGAATTTATAGCTGTTGTATTACTTTAAATTTTGTCATACCATAGTACTGTAATTGAAAGACACTTTCCATGCTATTGCTGAAATGAGTTTGTGGCCTGCTTTCTATGATTGTGTAGAATATTTGGCATTTCAGTTTGGGTTAATGAATGTTTGGGTTGAGAGCAGGATTTATCTGAAATTGTAGTGAACAGGATATTTGATAATGAAGAGGATACTGAACATTTTTAAAATGTACCTCTGACTGCCAGTTGTCTGGATTAGCAACATCAGAGACTTGTAGACAAGGTGTTTAATATGATGAAGGTGATATAACATTTGTACTAAGCAAATTTTTCTGGGTGAGCTGAACTGCCTCTTTACTAAGCACACGAGTGAAAACCTCTTGGACTAGACATTGCAATAGTTGACTGAGCAGTCTTTTTTTTTGCAAAATACTTTTGCCTCTTTTTATCTCCCTTCCTTTCACCCCTGTGATCTTTTACCCAAGGATCAAAGGGTAAAATTTATTAATGTTGGTATTATTCGGTATTATTCACTGCACAATTGCAGTCAGCCCTCTACATTTGTGGGTTTAACTTTCATGTATTTGATTATTTGTGGATTATTTGCTGCCACTTCCACCACTGTCCTATGCCATTTTTAATAGAGACTGCAAGCTTTGCAAGACTGAGAGAGACTGTGAATGTGCGGCAAGGCTCGTAAGTTCCTATTAAAAATGGCATAGGACAGCAGTGGAGGCGGCAACAAGCCCGAAGGTGGGGGCAATGCGAAGAAACTCTGCCACTGCGAAGGCATCTGCAATGGGTTGAATCCGCAGATCGTACTTTTTTTGTGTTAAATATGTTGGGGGGGGGAGATAGAGATATTTATGTTTTTTTCACTTTTGCAGGGGTCCTGCAACCCAACCCCAGTTAACGTGGAGGGCCAACTGTACACAATTTCAGTAGATGGTTCAATAATAAATGACATGGATGCCATTAAATAACACTGGTGTACCTGAAAGTTACAAGAAATCTATAACTTAGAGCAGTTTTTCTCTGTAGAGACGTTCAATGTGAAGTTGAAGGCTTTCACAGCTGGCATCCATAGATTTTCCTTGGGCTTTTCCGGGCTGTGAGGCCGTGTTCTGGAAGAACTTCTGACGTTTCGCCTGCATGTGTGGCTGGCATCTTCAACCAAGAAAAATCCAAGAAATGCTATGCTCAGCGAAGGCCAAAAGAGACCCTCTCATAGCTACAGGAGATTACTGCATACCATGCAGCTGTGAACAAGTTTACATAGGGACCACTAAACGCAGTGTGCAAACACGAATCAAGGAACATGAGAGACACTGCAGACTGGGCCAGCCAGAAAAATCAGCAGTAGCAGAACACATTATAGACAAACCTGGACACAAAATGCTATTTAAAAACACAGAAATTCTGGATCAGGCCAACAACTATCATGTCAGAATTCACAGAGAAGCTATTGAAATCCACAGACACCTGGACAACTTCAACAAGAAAGAAGAAACCCTAAAAGTAAACAAAATCTGGATTCCAGTTTTGATAAACAATAGAATCAAAACTCAACACTTGCAAATGAATTCCACCCAGGGACAGGGGGATTTCCAGCAGATAATGGGCCATCAATCAACCATTAGCCAAACAAACACTAATCCTCCTTGCATATCTAAACCCAGAAACTAACCATTCAAATACACAAATTTACATATACTT
This sequence comes from Gambelia wislizenii, assembly GCA_030847615.1. Taxonomy (NCBI): domain Eukaryota; kingdom Metazoa; phylum Chordata; class Lepidosauria; order Squamata; family Crotaphytidae; genus Gambelia; species Gambelia wislizenii. The sequence goes on along the minus strand of JAUMIR010000013.1, from coordinate 9,358,907 downwards.
CCCAACAGGGATTCACAGTATATAAACTTCACATACACTCCTACCCAACCATTCTCTGGAGATGCCAGCCACAGATGCAGGCGAAACGTCAGAAGTAAACTCTTCTAGAACATGGCCTCACAGCCCAGAAAAAAACAAGGAAAATCTATAACTTATCTTATTGTACAGCAACAAATTGACTGTAATCAGATAAGGAACATCAACAACCCCATGGATTTTGTCCGTGTAGTTAATTGCTTTTTGTTGTAGTTCCAAAGACAGAAACCCATGTGGAAGATCTTTGGAGACCAACGATTCATCTCATTCATGTTTTTTACAAATTTGTATGGGAGTAGAGTTGTGTTTCTTAAATACAATGTAGATAGGAGAGAACTCAGGACTTTTGCAAGAACTGTGCTATGCAAATAGTGCCAGCTCTGTAATGCATATTTGGATTAGATTTATTGTTAAGTGAATCTAGGTTGCTACAGAGGCAGTACAGTTGGACCTCCGTATCCATGGATTCTGCATCCATGGATTCAACCATCCAGAGCTTGAAAATACCGCCCTCCCCCCCCGAAAAAAATTCCCCAAAACAAACCTTGCTGTTTGCCATTTTATATAAGGACACCCTTTTACTACACCATTGTATGTAATTGGACTTGGGCATCCACAGATTTTGGTATCCACAGGGGGTCCTGGAACCAAACCCCAGTGAATACCAAGGACCCACTGTATATGTGCTTGCTCGTGCTATGATCTTGAATGCTGCTGTGAATATTTAATATTTATTTATTTAAAGTATTTCTATATTGCCTTCCAGCCCACAGAGGTGTCAGAGGCGATGAACAAATAAAACTAATTAAAATAATGCAAAGATAAAAACATTTTTAAAACACAATAAAATACACTTTAAAAATTTCTAAAAGCAGTCTAAAAACAATCCTAGCATCCAGCTTTGAAACAGTTTGCAATTGCAAACATTGAATGCCATGTGGAACAGCACTGTTTTCGCTGCCCTCCGGAAGCTTAAAAAGATGGAGCCAGCCTAACTTTCCTGGATAGGGTTTTCCACAGTTGAGGCGTAGCTACAGAGAAAGTCCTGTTATGTGTACCCATCAACCTAACTTCACAAGGTGTTGGGACATGCAACAGGGCCTCCTCTGAAGATCTCAAGTGTCTGGCAAGCTCATATGAGAGGAGGGGATCTTTCAGATATCTTGGCCTTAAGCCATTTACGGCTTGGTAGGTCAACACCAGCACCTTGAACTGAGCTCAGAAGCAAATTAAAACCGATGTAGCTCTTGCAGGACCGGTATTATATGTTCTCTAAAATACACACCTGACACCAGTCTGGTGGCTGCATTTTGCACAGGTTGTAGCTTCCAAGCACTTTTCAAGGGCAGCCCCATGTAGAGCACATTACAATAGCCTAATCAAAACGTAACTAAGACATGAATGTCTGCAGCCAGATCTGCCTTTCCCAAGAAAGGGTGTAGCTGATGCACCAGCCAAAACAGGGCAAAGGCACTCCTGGCCACTGCAGCAACCTGGCTTTCCAGGAGCAGCACCCCCAAGCTATGAATGTTCTTTCAGAGGGAGAGCAATCCATACAAAATATGCTGTGATCCCAATCCCACGTTGGTTTTCCTGTTGACCAGCAGCACTTCTGTCTTGTCTGGACTAAGCCTCAGTCTATTTACCTGCATCCAGTTAGTACTACCACAGCCTCCTTGGCATCAGTTGTAAAGGAGAGAGAGAGAGCTGGGTATCATCAGCATACTAATGACACCCAACCCCAAAGCCCTGGATGCCCTCTCCCATCAGCTTCATGTAGATGTTGAAAAGCATAGGGGACAGTATTGACCCCTGTGGAACCCCACAGACTAAGGGCCAAAAGGCTGAACCAAAGTCCCCCAGCACTACCCTCTGGGATCATTCAGCCAAAAAAGACTGGAAATATTGCCAAGGAATGCCCTCAAATCCCATATCAGCCAGACAACCAGAAGGATACCATAGTCAGTGGTATCAAATGCCGCTAAAAGATTCAGGGTGACCAATAGGGATTCACTCCCCCTGTCTGATTCCCAGTATAAGTCATCCACCAGGGCAACCAAGGCTGTTTTCTGTTCCTTAACCAGGCCTGAACCCGGATTGGAATGGCTTGTGGTAATCCATTTCATTCAAAGAAGCCTGATGTTGTGTGGCCACCACTTGCTCTAGGACCTTACTTAGAAAAGGGAGATTAGAGACTGGCTGATAATTATCTACGGAGGTGGGGTCCAATGAAGGTTTGTTCAACAAAGGTCTTCCAATTGCTTCTTTCAGAAAGGTTGGAACATAGCCCTCTCGCCACTCAGTTGATCAGTCCTCCTTTGGCGTCTTTAATTAGCCAAGATGGACATGGGTCTAACAGACTGTCCATGCACACACTTTACATTCATATTAAGCAACACTGAGCCAAGTCTTGGATTGGCAGCAAAAGAAGCAATGACACTGTTATTTATTTACTTAGCACCATCTCTGTATGTAGTGCTTTATAAGTAAAAGAAAAACAAAACAATTCCCTGCTCTCAGCCTTACAATCGAATTAAGACATGACACACAAGGAAAGGAGATGGCAGTGCCAGGTGGGATTAAGTCCAGCAGAAACTGCCTCTTCTCTCCCTCCAAAGCCAGGGCAGCGGCACTGGGGATGTGGGGAGGACCCTTCCTCTGCTTCTGGGCCTAAGCATGGTGGAGCTGCAATGTGAGGTGACAGGGCAGTGACTAGGGAAATCGGGCAGAATTGGCACAGCTTGATAATGAGCAAATATCTGCCCTTGGCCCAGCTATATAGTCAAAGCAAGAAAAAAGTTCTATTCTGTCAGCTTTGAGGAGTTGATTGCAGTGGACTTTTATTTTTACCTTCTGTCTTTTCATGAATTTTTAAATGGGTTTAAATCTATAATTCTAATTGTATTTTTAAAGTAACAATAAAATACACTTTATTGATGTCTTTGTATGTATTTTAATCTGTATTTGTTTTAATATTTTGTAAGCTACCTTGAGTCCCAATATTGGGGGGGGGAGCAGGATATAAACATATTATTATCATTATTGTTGTTGTTGTTATTGTTGTTGTTATTTTCTCATGTATGCATGAGAGAGACAGAGTCTGATGTTTTTGTTTAACATTGTATGCAAAAAGTATCCTGCCAAGAACTGTTTTGTATAATTTGGCATACAGTACAGGGTTAGTGTTGAGTAAATAAATAACCAAAGGCTTGACTGAGAATAATGGCTATCCTTTGTTTCAGTCCTGCAGCAAAAGGTGATTTAAGCATAATAACCCAAAGCAGAATTGCATCCATGTGAGATGCTTAATCTCCCAAAGGATTTGTGGTGATATTTTGTTCAGTGAGTGAGGCAACCTTTGTGGAAAACACATGACCCAACATTCCTGTATAATATGGATTTTGTCGCTTCATCCAGTGATTGTTTTCCTCTTTACTGTGCTTTGTTAAGATATGCAGCCACATTCAGTAAGATTCTACAGCATGTAACCTCTTGTAACTGAAAAATACCTCTTATAGAGAATGCTCTCCTTTTCTGTGCTGCATGCAAAAGGCCCATCCCAAAGACTGTTGAAGCTAGGAAGAAAAGGCTCCCATTGATTCTGGTGATCCTTTTGGGTCAGGGCCCAGGATTGTAACACGTCTGCTTATGTGTCTCCAGAGTTTATTTTGCTTCCTGAATATCTGGCTTTGAAATACATTGTGTTGCAGAACAATTCATAAGCCGCTTAATAATGCAAGCTTCCGAAGGTGTGGCAAAATAATATCAATGATGTTGGAAAGAAAATCAACTTAGTTCAGCCATATGTTGAATTATTATATTTTTAAAAACACAAGAGTTTATGTTAGATACACAGGCAGCAATCCGAAACATACATACTGTGGGGAAAAACCCATTGAACACAATGGAGCATACATCTGAATAAATATGCATGGGATTGCATTTTCACTCTAACATTATCTGTGCCTTCTATGTTTATGTTCTTGAATAAATAATATATCCTGTGTTTTTGAAAACATCTGTCTTGTTGGAAATATGTCATTATCTTTACAGCTGTATTAGAAAAAAACATAAGTCTGCATGTCTAGGCTACTGAGTTGTATGCTTCGGAATGCAGCATTTCAGAATAATTGCTAAATTCCTTTACAGTCAGTAGGGTTGTCATCCAGTTAAGGACACCTTACTCTGTTAATCATGAAGGATCTAGTTGATGAATTAATCAATTAAATCTCTCTAATTTGCATTTGAGTAAAAAAAATGGTTCTAAAGAAATACACTTTCTTTTAGGTGGTGAGTGCATATATAGAAGTGTAGAGGCATTTCCCATTGTCTGCACATAAGGGAATGCCTTATTAAAGAAAGCACGTGCAGTGTGGAGTTTTTATAAGCTCTGGTGTTAAAAAAATAATTAAAATCTGTTGTCCAGTTAATTGGGAGTAGATTTTCAGTCAATTAATTGACTAAACTGAGCATTTAATGGATAAAATATTTCTAACATCGCATTCATTTCAGTGGGTCTTCCCTACTTCGGACAAATATTGGATTTAGCCATTTGTGTTTCACAGAGGGAGGTGGGGAGAAACTTCGATAGAGTTGAGTTAGAAAAATGTTTGTGAATAGGGGTTCTTATTCTTTCACAGTATATGTTGTTACCACCCTGGCTAAAACCCAGTGCCCCTGATTACCATGAAGCTGTTTACAAGGTTTAGGTTAATTGGATTTCTTAACTACTTCCAGGAGCAGACATACAGCATGGATGGAGTTCAAAAAGCAGAATGCAGCCTGGATATAAAGAGGAGGAAGCAGCTTTAGTTAATCAGCTAAGCACAGAGTAGTGTGACAGGGGCTGAGAAGGTCTGCAATTTGGTAGAACTCCCCCCCCCCCAATCTACAGCCCAGACTGCTCTACTCTCACCTACAAGGTCTGCATCAAGTGATGCCTAATCATCAGTGAGAAGCTGTGAAATTGTTGTGACTTTACCTAGATAGCCAATTTGCATGTTCTAGGAGGACCGGTAAACAGAAGGATCTGTAGATACAACTTGTGTGTTCTGTGGTTGCCTCAAAAGATGGAGGGGAAGTGAGTTCAAGGCCCTCTTTTCACCTGCTCCCCTCCCTCCACCTGCCTCCTCTGTCCTTGGTTCCTTTTAATGGCACAGCATTGCACCCTCCAGGTGTAACACATAACTACAACCTTGTTTTGTTATTGCCACTGGCGATAAACCAAACTCTCATTTAGACTCAATTGTCTTTTCTCTTTTGTTATTTTTCAGGCTTCTGAAGGTTCAGAGAGACTCTTTTCCCCTACAGCAACTAAAGGTAGGTAATTTTGAAGAAATATAATTTCCTGGCATTTCGTCAAGCTTCTTATTCATTTGAAGACTTCTTTCTGGGGTACGAAACTACAAGATGTCTCATCTGTCAACCATCTAGCTCTGTTGGTTTAAAAAGGCGTAGGGCTTTGGTTACCCAGTCTGCCCTAGAGCATGTGTCTATTATCTTAAAAGCATGGAGGCGGAGAGGGTATGAAGATGAAAATCCTCCCTTCTCACTGATCCAATTACTTCTTTTGCCAATGCTTCTCTCCAGCTCATTTGGGCCCATAGCCAGAAATCTGGTGGGGTTTGTATTTGTTTTTTGGCTGATTACTCCAATGGTGTTAAGATCATTAAGTGGGTTTTACTCTGACTTAAGGTCCCATTCTCTCTCTCTCTCTCTCTCTCTCTCTTCCTTCCTTCCCTCCTTCCACTTTTTAAAGAAAGGATTTTTAGCACTTAAAAAAAATTATTTTGTGGATTACAACTCCCAGAATCCCCCAGCCAGTATGGCTGCTGGTAGTGGGATCTTGGGAGGGTTAGTCCAAAAGTAGCTTTTTCCTATTTTTTAAGGAGTGTGAGAGAGGACAGAATAAGCACACATACAGGAGGAGATAGATACAGATATATTTCAGGGTCCTGGTTTTAATTATATATCTGATGGTGTTTTAACTGATGTTCATTTTGTTATAAGTTGGGTTTTTTGGCTGTATTTTATTGTAAACCACATTGAACACCATAGACCTTGTTTCCAAGTAAACGTGGCCAGGTGTGACCGTGCCTCATGTTGCAGACTGGTGCTAATTCTTGGTCCAAAAAAAACCCTGTAGAAATTGTATTTTAATAAAAGGCCATATATATTGATAACAGGAATACTTATGTAATGAATTGTTTAATAAATATAGGTTGGATCCAGAATCAGTGATACTTAGTTAATAGGACTCATTAATAATAAAGAATGGATTTAGTTTAATTGTGTCTGCTTGAATTATCACTGTGTCAGGATCCAACTCACAGTGTTTAAAAGTTCTTTGATTTGTAGGGATTGATTGTTTTGTACATGAATGGGCTTTTTGAAGGAAAACAATAAACACACTTGAAATAAAGCATATCTGTAGGAGGAGGCTTCCAATGGATAAATCCAGGGAGGTGTGCCAGTGTGACTTCATAGCCATAACTGTGAAAGGGTCTTGGTTCAAAAGGCTTATCTGACACGCACACTTATCTTTCCTTCCCCAGACTTGCTCCCAGTCAGAAAACAATGCTTAAAATTAAATGTATAGTAGCCCTTCTCAGAACTGGTGATGAACAGCTGTTGTCACAAGGGTACCCTTTTTCTCACTATAGAATGCTTCCTGGTGCAAAGGGAGTAAGCCATTCACTGCTGAGGCTCCCCGCAAGTAAATCAATGAACAAATAAGAAAAAGGCTGTTTGTTTTGGTGCCCACCTTTCTCACACATAGGTCTTTTTAAACAGCCTCTCTTTCATGTCCCCCTGGCCCCACCACCTCCATTTCTGGCTGAAAGACAAGCCTTTTACCTCAAGGCAGATAGGAAAAGAAGGCTGGTTGGATTCAGAAGCTTTATCTCTTACCAGCTGGCTTCTGTGCTTCAAGCTTTAGACATACTGTGTATGTGAGAAAATACATCTTGTAGAAACTGTCAGCTGGTTCTTGAACTCCTGATCCTTTTCACCAGGCCTGTTTCCTTAAAGAAAAGTGTCTTTGGGCATGTGCAGCACTAAAACAACTGTGCCCTGTGAGTATTCATCATCCACACCAAAGGGCAGGATTCCTAGGCAGGTTTGAACCTTGTTTAGAAAGTAAACACCATTCCTACCCATTTGCTTGACAGCATACCAAGAGTTCTGCCCAAACATGTCTTACTGTGCTATTCCCATACTACTGCTAAATCTCATGGCAGCATTTATTTTTTTAATAAATAAAAAGTAGAATGAAGGGTTGAATTTTGGTAAAATTGGGGTAGGGTTTCAAGAAATAATGTGCCCCTTTTCACATGTTTTTGCCATGGCCAAATGTGTGTCTTGTGGTGGCAATAGCAGTACAGTAGGTTCTCTTAAAAGCTGCTATTTTCTTCCCAATGCTACATGATGAGTTTTCTTCCAAGGAACCTGGGCAATAGCTAGAAATCTCTGTGTCCTTGCAAACCTGCTATTCTTGGTGGTGTTAGTCAAAGGACTTTATCAGACCACCCTCCATAAATGTTATTTTGCCAGCAGATTTTGTGGCGTTTTTCTGCCAGGAAAAGAACCCCCTTTAATCAGACCTACCTTGAACAGCATCAGAAAGGCAGCCCCAGCATAAACGGAGCACAAACGGAGCCCCATTTACCTCCTGCTTTGAGAGCTCGCTGATTCTCACGAGAAGACGTGAGCTCAACAAATTTAAAAAATAAAGCAAGACAAAGGAAATGTTCACAGAAGCACATAAATATACTCTAAAACTTAAAAGTGAACAGCAGAAGTTCATAAAAAGAGTGTCCCCTACCTGGTTTTTGCAGTCTCACCTGGAATTGTGCCATAATCACAAAAAGTCAACATGGGTTTCAGAGAAACAAGGCATGCCAGACTAATCCGATCTCTTTTTTTGATAAAGTTACCAGCTTGGTAGATGAAGGGAACGCTGTGGACATCGCGTACCTTGATTTCAGTAAGGCCTTTGACAAGGTTCCCCATGACATTCTGGCAAACAAGCTTGTAAAATGTGGGCTAGACAAGTTAACTGTTCAATGGATTTGTAATTGGTAGACCGGCCGAACCCAAAGAGTGCTCAGCAGTGGCTCCTCTTCGTCTTGGAAAGATGTGACCAGTGGGGTGCCACAGGGTTCTGTCCTGGGCCCAGTGCTATTCAACATCTTTATCAATGACTTGGATGAGGGAATTAGGGGCATACTTCTCAAATTTGCAGATGACACCAAATTAGGAGGAGTAGCTAATACCCGAGAAGACAGGATCAAAATTCAGAATGACCTGGATAGACTGGAGAGCTGGGCCAAAGCTAACAAAACAAAATTCAATACCGAGAAATGTAAAGTACTGCACTTAGGGCGGAAAAATGAAATGCATAGATATAGGATGGGAGAGACTTGGCTGAATGAGACTATGTGCGAAAGGGATCTAGGAGTCCTAGTAGACCACAAGTTGAACATGAGTCAACAGTGTGATGCGGCAGCTAAAAAGGCCAATGCGATTTTGGGCTGTATCAATAGAAGTATAGTGTCTAGATCAAGGGAAGTAATAGTGCCACTCTATTCTGCCTTGGTCAGACCTCACCTAGAATACTGTGTCCAGTTCTGGGCACCACAATTCAAAAAGGATATTGATAAATTGGAGCGTGTCCAGAGAAGGGCAACTAAAATGGTGAAAGGTCTGGAAACAATGCCTTATGAGGAGAGGCTTAGGGAGCTGGGTATGTTTAGCCTGGAAAAAAGATGGTTAAGAGGCGATATGATAGCCCTGTTTTAAGTATTTGAAGGGATGTCACGCTGAGGATGGAGCAGGCTTGTTTTGTGCTGCTCCACAGCCTGGAACACGGAGCAATGGATGCAAGCTCCAGGACCAGCGATTCCACCTCAAAATTAGGAGGAACTTTTTGACAGTAAGAGCTGTTCGGCAGTGGAACACACTCCCTCGGAGTGTGGTGGGGTCTCCTTCCTTGGAGGTCTTTAAACAGAGGCTGGATGGCCATCTTTCGGGGATGCTTTGATCAAGATTTCCTGTGTGGCAGGGGGTTGGACTGGATGGCCCTCGTGGTCTCTTCCAACTCTGCAATTCTATGATTCTATGATTCTATGCCCATTGACGCCATATTCACATCAGCACAATGGCACGAGGTTTCAAACGCCAGCAATACCGGCACAAAAACGCAACAGGAGATCTATTGACAGCTTGGTCCGTCAATAAAATAGAACACCTTTTGGACAATACATGATTGTGAAAGGTCGACGTCATCTGATATGCGCGCCCTTTCGTGTTAATTTGCCATAGTTATGACACTGTATTTGCTGCATCTGATAAAGTCCATAGCTACAGCTGAGTTGCACAGAGGTGGTCTTACTCTTCTTCCTTCCTCTGAGGCGCTCAGGTCTAGCCTGAACCTTAACACTCATTTGTATATAACATAAACATTGGAATTAGAGATTTGAGAATTTGAAGAATCTGAAATCCTCAACAGAAGTCCTGTTGCAAGTCCCACCACCCTGAGAGGCTAGATTGATGAGTACAAGGGAGATCTTCCTCAGTAGCAGCACTCCAGTTGTGGAATTACCTCCCAAAGGAAGCCAAGGCTGGCTCTGTCCTTTTTTGAGCTTCTGGTGGGCAGCCAAGACCCAAGGTTTATATGGCTTTGGTTTATAAAATCAGGGCCAGCTTTTGGACTGTTTTAATTGTGTGTGTGTGTGTTTGAAACTGGCCTTGAAATTTTTCTTGCCAGCTTGATTTTGTCTTCTGGACAAAACAACAAAGGTTTTCGTATGCTTTCCACCCAGCTTGGACAGCTAGCTTTTAGAGTATGCCAGGGACAGAAAATGGGCCCCTGGGACCATCTGCAGGTACCTGCCTCTGGCACAGAGCTTGATGTGCATCCTTTATCCAGGCCAGATCAGTTCTTCAGAACTCTATGCACTTAAAATTGTCAGTGTTGTTAAAACAAAACAAAACGCTATCTGACCTGCCAGGTACAGTCTTAAACCTTTGTCAAGAAGAAACTACATTTCCTCAGCAAGCATTCCATAATTGTCAACAGTGGAATGCTCCACAAGGGCTTGGTCTGGTGGGCTAAGAGCTTGCAGTCTTTTTCAAATCTCTGTCTTTTATTTTATTGTCTTTTATTTTCTCCTCGTGGCCATAGAGCAGTGCCTCAGGCCAGCATGGGAGATTTCTTGTTAAGGGAAGACTCTGAGGTTTTGACTAGCATGTCTGATCCAGAAAGAGACCTTGTTCTTTGGAGATCAGTACTGCATAATTTTGTTGCCTTAAGGGGACTAAGTCTTTTTTCTATGGCTCCCCCATTTCCTTTCCTGCTGTGCTAAACTGTCATAGTAAATCATTTTAAAAACTAGAAATGCAAAAGCTCCATAGATAGGGCATGCTGTTTCAGAAGGGATACCTTATTATTTTAAGACGGGCTGGGGGTGTGGGAGGGTTTTGGAAATGGATGGTTGCTTCACCTGGCTGCTGGCAGGCTCCCAGTGAAGTGGAAACTGACACTGGTGAAGTATGTTTTTAACATATACAGTACTCTGCAGCCTTCTGCTTTGTCTAGAGAAATGAAGTAGGAGATCCTTAGAGATTTTGAGGTGAAGTGTTTTATGGAGACACAGTCTTTGGGCTTGCTAATTAGATTTCCTTTTGGCCAGTAGTGGGTAGGTCTTCTGGAGCTCAGTTTGCACAGATGAAAAGTAAAGTAAAGAATTAAACAAAAACAGTTCATCATAATTAGCAGCTCTTCCAGCATTTTGTTTGAAACCCACACTGCATATATAGGAGCCATCACTACAGTATATTAACGGCTGGAGTGCTGTGCTAACTGATTAAAGCTTGTGGCATATTTTAGTCTCAGTTGCTCCAGTAAAAGAAACAGATGTCCATGATAAGTTTCTTTGTGTGTGACAGCCAGCATGGGGTAGTGGTTAGTGCTGGACCATCAGCAACCTGGTTTTAGAATCCTGCTTAGCCATGAAGCTACTAACCTTTGGCCAGTCACTATCTCTCAGTGTAGCCTACCTTATAAGTTTATGATGGGAATAAAATAAGCCACTCTGGGCTCTGTGGAGGAAGATTAATGTGTTCATGATAATTTTTGCTACTGTTAAAAGGTTTTCAAGTCCCAGGTTTGTTAATACAAACCTGGGACTTGAAAACCTTTTAATAGTAGCAAAAATACCTTTGCCTTGCCTTGTCCTGTCTTTCAGAGAACACGTTATATGTTGGAGACTGTATAGATGCCACTAAGTGCTGTGTCCAAAGTATGATTTTACCCTGCATGTTAGCCATCACCATCATTTTTATATGCATGTAGAGTCATGGTTAGTCTTTTGGTCTTACCTAAAGACAGAGAAGTACATATCTCTCACATTATTGGAAGTGTTGCAGATAAATGCAAGGATACAAATATGCGCTTGCTAATTTCTATAACTCTCTGCTCCTGTGAGGCACACTAGATGTATGAAATTCTTACTCGGCACATCCTCTTGTCACTGCCTTCTTGCTGCGTCACACTTATCTGAATTCTAGGATCAAGGTGTGCCACTGTACGCTCCTTCAGGGAAAGGCAACTCATCTGAACTGTTACTGTTATTGTTTTCCCACCTTTCTCCCAAATTGGGACCAAGGTGGTTTTGGAAACAAAAAATAAATATTAAAATGGAACCAAACTATTCACAACATTAAAACAATTCAGACCTACAATTTAAAAGATAAAATGCAATTTAAAAGATAAAAAGCTATTAAAAACAGTTTGGTTTAAAAGACTATAGCACCCCTAGCACATTCTTTTAAAATGTTCTGTTTTGAAAGCCTGTCAGAATAAAAAAAGTCTTTGCCTGCTGATAGGACAAGGAGGGGGCCATTCTAGCCTCCCTGGGAAGGGAGTTCCAGAGTCTAGGGGAGCCGCTGAGAAGGCCCTCTCTTGTGGCCCCACCAACCACAATTGTGATGGTGGTAGGACTGAGAGAAGGGTCTCTCCTGGTGATCTCAGGGCATGAGCAGGCTCAAATGGGAACATATGGTTTGCTAGACAGCCTGAATCTCAGCCACAAAAGGGCTTATAGGTCATAACCAGCCCTTTGAAGTATCTCCGGAAACAATGAGATGTTGTAACAGGGTAGCATTATCCCTGTAACCTGCCCCAGGTAACACTCTGGCTGCAGCTCTTTGTACTAAGTGAAGTTTCTGAACATTCTTCAAAGGCAGATCCATATATGGTGTGTTACAGTAGTCCAAACAGGATGTATCTAAGGTGTGTAACATCATGGCCATATCTGGCATCTTAAGGAACAGGCACAGTTGGCATGCAAGGTTTACATGTGCAAAAGCCCTCATAAAAAAACAACTTTATTAACATTTAATAAACATTACATTATATAACATTTCAAGACAAAACACAACTTATCTAACAAAACATACATATTCATTCCACTTGGCCAATACAGAAACCTGAGCTTCCAGGTTCAGAGCTGAATCCAGGAGTACACCCAAACTGTGAACCTGTGTCTTCAGGGGGAGCGTAACCCCATCTAATACAGACTGAATCCCTATTCCCTAATCTGCCTTTTGACTGGTCAGGAGCACCTCTGTCTTGTCTGGATGAATTTTCAATGTGTTAACCCTCATCCAGTCTATTACTGATGACAGACGTCTGTTTAGACAGCCTCCTTAGATTGAGGTGGAAAGAAGTAGAGTGGGGTGTCTCCTGCATATTGATGGCACTGCACCCCAGAACTCCAGACGACCTCTCCCACTGGTTTCATGTATACAGTTGGACCTCCACATTTACTAGGGTTAGGGGTGCAGGACCCCCACAAAAGTAGAAAAAATGCAAATATCTCTAGCCCCCCCACACACCTAAACCATATTGAACACATACAAAAAGTGATCCGCAGATTCAACCTTCTGTAGATAGATGCCTTCAAGAGACAGCGGGGTTCCTTCGCAAGGCAGAAGCGGGCAGCTGGCGGGGCTTGCTGTTCTGCTGCCCTCCGCCATTTTTAATAGGGACTTAAAAGCTTCACCATGCGTTCGCAGTTTCTATGTCTCGTGGAGCTTGTGGTCCCTATTAAAGATGGCATAGGGAGCAGTGGAGGTGGCAGCAAATAATCCGTTAATAATCATAGAATTGTAGAGTTGGAAGAGACCACGAGGGCCATCCAGTCCAACCCCCTGCCATGCAGGAATACACAATCAAAGCATCCCCGACAGATGGCCATCCAGCCTCTTTTTTAAAGACCTCCAAGGAAGGAGACCCCACCACGCTCAGAGGGAGTGCATTCCACTGCCGAACAGCTCTTACTATCAAAACGTTCCTCCTAATGTTGAGGTGGAATCTCTGTTCCTGGAGCTTCTTGCATCCATTGCTCTGTATTCTAGTCTCTGGAGCAGCAGAAAACAAGCCTGCTCCATCCCCAATGTGACACCCCTTCAAATACTTAAACAGGACTATCATATCGTCCCTTAACTGTCTTTTTTCCAGGCTAAACATACCCAGCTCCCTAAATCTCTCCTCATAAGGCATGGTTTCCAGACCTTTCACCATTTTAGTCGCCCTCCTCTGGACACACTCCAATTTGTCAATATCCTTTTTGAATTGTGGTGCCCAGAACTGGACACAGTATTCTAGGTGAGGCCTGACCAAGGCAGAACAGAGTGGCACTATTACTTCCCTTGATCTAGACACTATACTTCTATTGATGAAGCCCAAAATTGCATTGGCCTTTTTAGCTGCTGCATCACACTGTTGACTCACGTTCAAATCCACAAAAGTTAAACCTGCAAATGTGGGGGGACTGACTGTATATTAAATAGCACAGGAGACAAAGCAGAACCCCAAAGGGACCCAAAGGCCAAATGTTGAACAGAAATCCCCCAGTGTGGGTTTGCTCCCCCAGGAAGGAATAGAGGCACTGTAAAACAGTGTCTTGAAGTTCCAGTGAGGTGGCCCAGATAACCATGGTTGATGGTATTGCAAGCCACTGTGAGGTCCAGCAGAACCAACAGGGATACATTCCCCCTCTCTAGTTCCTGTGTAGGTCTTTCACCAAGGTAACCAAAGCTATCTCTGTTTCATGACCAGACTTGAAACCAGATTGAAATGGATCTAGATGTAATGGATGTAATCTGTTTTATCCAGGATCCCTTGGAGTTGCAAAGCCACCCCATACTCCAGTACCTTGCCCAAAAATGGTATGTTGGACACTGGCCGATAATTATTCATTATAGCAGGATTCAGGCATGGCTTTTTCAAAAAGGCCTCACAACTGCCTCATTTAAGCAAGCTGGAATGCTGCTTTGTTGTAAGAAGGCATTGATTACTTTCTTTATCCACTCAGGCAGTCCTCCTTTGGACTGTTTAATGAGCCAGGAAGGGCAAGGCTAAAGGTGTGCCACTGTAAACTCCTTGGGGGAAAGGCAGAATAGTATTTCTAGCATTATAGTCAATTAGTTCAAAAAATCCTTTCCCCTCTAGCTCCCTGCTAAGAAAGTCCTCCCTAAGAAAGTTCACTGTGCACTTAAGCAGCCTGCATTTTTCCTACTGATCAGAATATCTTCCTACAAATAAGCTACAGTACTGCTTTAGTAAGAAGCTGTTGGTCCAGCACTGTTTACTGGGCCGTTGAAGAATCATGGGATCATAGACTCATAGAGTTGGAAGGGGCCCCATAGGTTGTTGAATCCAACTCCCTGCTCAATGTAGGAAATCCAGCTAGACCATCCCCAGCAGGTCCACCCTGTTTTAGAAGACGGCCAGAGAACAAGACCCCACCGCCTCTCTAGGCAATTGGTTCCATTGCCCAGCCACTCTCACTATCAAGAAGTTTCTTCTGATGTTCAGAAGAAATCTACCTTCCTGTATGTAACTTAAAACCATTACATCTTCTGGGGCAGCAGAGAATGTACTTGCACCCTCCTCTTGGTGACAGCCCTTTAGATATTTAAAGAGTGCAGTCATCCTCAGTCTTCTCTTCGCCAGGCTGGACATACCCAACTTGCTAAACCTTTCCTCATATGATTTGTGTTCCATACCTCTTATCTTTGTTGCCCTTCTTTGAACCTGCTCCAACTTGTCTATATCCTTCCTAAAATGAAGTGCCCCAAACTAAAGGCAGTACTCCAGGTCTAACTAGTGCAGAATGTAGTGGGGCTAATTCTTCCCTTATCTTGGAAGCAATTGTTCTATTAATGCAGGATAAAACATTATTTGTCTTCTTTGCTGCAGCATCACATTGCTGGGTCATGTTCAGCTTATGTTCAACAATAATCCCAAGGTCCTTTTCACATGTAGTACTGCTGAGCCAAGTATCCCCATCCTGTGCATTTGGTTTTTGTGGCCTAAATGTAGAATTTTGTGTTTATCTCTGTTGAATTTCATTCTATTAATTTCAGCCCAATTTTCTAGTTTATCAAGGTCCTTTTGAATTCTGTTCCTCTCTTCCAGTGTGTTGGCTACCTCTCTGTGTTTTGCATCATCTGCAAACTTGATAAAGATTCCCTCTAACCCGTCATCTAAGTCATTGATAAAATTATTGACAAGTGTTGGCCCCAGGACTGAGCCCCACGGCACTTCACTTGAGACTTCGCTTCCGTCTGAAGCGCAGTATTGATGATGACTTTTTAAACATGGTTTTCCAACCAATTATGCATCCATCTAACAGTGTTCCCATCTATTCCACATTTAATGAGTTTGCTAACCAACATATCATGGAGGACTTTATCAAATGCTTTCCTGAAACCCAGATAAATGACATCTACAATATTCCCACCATCTACTAAATTAGTGACCAGATTTTAAAAAAAGGTATAAGATATAATATTAGTTTGGCAGGATTTGTCCTTGACAGATCCATGCTGGCTCCTATTACTCACTGAATTGTCATCTAGACTTCCAAACAGAATCCTTTATAATCCATTTAAAAAAAATATTAGTTTGGCAGGATTTGTTCTTGACAAATCCATACTGGCTCCTATTGGTACTCACTGAATTGTCATCTAGACTTCCAAACAGAATCCTTTATAATCCATTATATTTTTCCTGGTATTGAAGTCAGGTCGACTGGTCTGTACTTCCCAGGATCTTCTTTTTGCCCTTTTCAAAGAGATGGACAATGCTGGCTCTTCTCCAGTCCTCTAGCACCTCAGCTATTAAGGATAAGACAAGACTTGCTAGGTTGGTCCTCAAAATCCATTTGGTTCAACATTCTGTGTCCATCCTGCTATCTCCAGGTAGCTTACAGGCTGGGCAAAAAAGCAAGACTCCTCTCCCATTGTTGGTCACAGCAACTGATATTAAAAAACATACTGCCTCTGAACATGGGCGTTTCATATAACAGAGGTTCCATATTTATAGAGGTTCCATAAAGCAGTTGGAGGGTACATGGGATTATTGTTGAACATGATCGTTCCATATATTGCATATAGCAGCACTGCTATCCCATGGTGAATGCCATAATGCAGCTGTTTGTCCCTTTTTAATTGTGAATCTTGACAGTAAGTCACATAAGGTTATAAAGACCTCTTGTCCCGCAGCCCAACCCTAACAGGTATACCTCAGGCAACAAAGCAGATGTGTTAGAGGCTACTTGAAAGCTTCACCCAAAATGCATCCTGGGATGATTTTCCCCCTCATCAGCCTCCACTATTCTTATGATGTTCATTTTGGCTGCCAAATTTACAGATCTATTCCTTTTTAACATGCTGGCATTTCTGCTTTCTTTGTTTTTTTCCTCTGTGTTGCTTCTTCATGCATGCTCAGTGAGGGGTTCTGGAGGCAGCTGCTCTTTGCCTTGCCCGTTGTAGGCAGGCCCACACCGATACAGTAGGATTGGCTGGAGTAAAATCCCACTCTTTGCAATCCAAGCTTTGTTGAATTTTGGCTGCTGCAACCCAGCACCAAAACTCTTTTTTTTCCCCAGTCCTCCTTCACCATCCTTGTGAGTGTAAAAAGACTTTGTAAAAAGGAGCTTCTTTGTCAGAGGCTTTGTTAACGGAGGTATGCCTGTACATTCACACCAAAATTCCTTGCCTCGTTCGTTCATCCACTCATGCAACTCATACTGCTTTGTGTTAGGGTCCTGTGGAAAATACGGTATGCAGCCACACAGTGAGGTCAAGTTTCAATCAGTACCATTTGTTCTCATATCAGTAGAGCTTAACTTACATGGGCAAGAAATGTCATTGGGAAGGCAGCTGATGGAGAGGAACAATTTATAGCTTTAATATCAACAGCAATCTAGTATTCTTAAAGACAAGCTGGCAATATCAAACCTCTCCACAACATAACCCAGTTGTCACCAGCATAGTATTTCTGCTGCCTAGCCAGTGTACAGAGTTCCTTTGTAATACGGGGTGAAAAGTTGAGTTGTAAACATTTCTAAGTTCTCTGTGCGTGTTGGGTCTGTTATTTTAAGGTTAGCAGGGTACGCTGTTACATTTCTGTCACTGGGGTCAGAAGAAATAGAAGCAATACCATGCGAGATAGAATGTATTTAATTATTTATTTGAGCATTGCAAACTGAAATTGCTTTTTGATTTAAAGCAACCAAGCCAGGGCTGCATTGTAGGAGTTGAGTGGGAAGCTGCCTGTGGATCCCCCCCCCCCCCGTTAACTGGGGTGGCATAAATGTGCATAACTGCCACTACTTGTTCGAATGGGTTCATTTTGTTAAAATATTTTACATGTTAAATGCGATGCTATTAAATATTCTAGAAGAGTAACAGCATGTCTAAGTGGAGGAGAGACCTTTAAAATAAATAACATTTTTTGCTAGAGTAATTGTTATAGAAAGGATTATTTGTTTTCCTTAATTATATAGTATATAATATATTCACTTGTGGTGGAGGAAAGAACCTGTAACAAGGAGAAAAAGAAGAACCCTAACGTGTGCTGTTCTGCCACAGTAAACAAGTTTTACATTTTCTGTTTGTGTGGAAGACAGTTTAAAAAGGCTATCAGCTTATGTACAAAGACATTTTAATAAATAATTCTGACCATCAGCTAATAGCAATTTACCTCAAGCAGAAACATTTTTTTAAGGCAAAATCAAAGTAACTTTTCATCTTTTTTCCTGGTTTTTCTTACCTTTCCCTCTTTGTTGGGCTCAGTAAAGAGATTCCACCTAAACAGTAGGAAGAACTTCCTGACAGTAAGAGCTGTTCAGCAGTGGAACACACTCCTTCGGAGCATGGTGGGGTCTCCTTCCTTGGAGGTCTTTAAACAGCGGTTGGATGGCCATCTGTCGGGCGTGCTTTGATTGTGTGTTTCTGCATGGCAGGAGGTTGGACTGGATTGCCCCTGTGGTCTCTTCCAACTCTGTGATTCTATGATTATATTAAACACCTTTCAGAGATGCTGGAAACTAAACCATTCCCAGTTAGCAACTCCTTCATTTGATTATTTTTTTAAAATTAAAAAAAAGGCTAGGTGATTTGTTTCCATTAAGTCTGATTTTGTTCAGTCTCCAATCACATTTAGGCGCAGGTCAGATCTACAGTACGACCTGTATATCCGCAGGGGATACATTCCTGGACTTACCGTGGAAACGTGGATAATAGCAAACTCTATTAAAATGAATTACTTCCGGCCTAAGCATACCATAGAGTCATGCAGAAAACAACTAGAGAGATGTTCTCTCTAGGAATCTCCAGGTCCTCCCGTGCAACTCTATGGTCAACTTCGGACCATAGAATCATGCTTTAGGACCTAGAAAATGCCCAGAGAGAAGATCTCTTTTCAGCTGCAGGTAAGTGAAACCACAGGTACCGGTCTCGCGGATACGGGAGTCGAACTGTAATGGAAAACCATGGTTTCCCACTATGTCAATGAGCTGAACGGAGACTCAGGCTTGTGCACCACCCCTTTTGCTTTTTCACCACTCTACACTAATGTTCAGAGCATGGAAAATAAGCAAGATGAACTTGAACTCCTAGCACTACAAAGTAAGTATGATATTATAGGCATTACTGAAACCTGGTGGGAGGAGTCACATGATTGGAATGTAGGAATAGAGGGATATAACCTTTTTAAGAGGAACAGGCCAAACAGGAGAGGAGGAGGAATAGCATTATATGTCAGGGATGTTTATACCAATGAAGAGATCCATGCCGTCAATACTGGAAGCCAGGTGGAGGGCATCTGGATAAAAATTAAAGGGGAGGGAAACAACAGGGATGTTATTGTGGGACTCTACTACAGACCCCCAAGTCAGACGGAGGAATTGGATGATGCCTTTCTAGAACAAATGAACACACATGCAGAAAGGAGAGATGTAGTAGTGATGGGTGACTTCAACTATCCTGATATTTGCTGGCAATCTAACTCAACCAAAACATCAAGGTCTAGCAAATTCTTTACTTGCCTGGAAGACAGTTTCACTGTCCAAAAGGTGGAAGAGGCAACAAGGGGGTCAGCTATTTTAGAACTGATCCTAACCAACAGGGATGACCTGGTTAACGGGGTGCAAGTGGTGGGATCCTTAGGTGAGAGTGATCATGTTCTCCTGGAGTTTGTTATACAATGGAAAGGAGAAGCCAGGCATAGTCAGACACGCATTCTCGACTTTAGGAGAGCTGATTTCAATAAACTCAGGGAAATACAGGGGGTGATCCCATGGTCAGGAATACTAAAAGAGAAGAGACCTCAAGACGGATGGGACTTTCTCAAAAGGGAGATACTGAAGGCACAATTTCAAACAGTACCATTGAGGAAGAAAAATGGGAGGTGTCTCAAGAAACCAGGATGGATGACTAAAGAACTTTCAATGGAGCTAAGTTTTAAACAGAACATGTATAGGAAATGGAAAATGGAAAATCACCAAAGAAGAATTCAAACAGATAGCGAACACGTGTAGGAGTAAAGTCAGAAAAGCTAAAGCGCAGAATGAGCTCAGGCTTGCTAGAGAGATTAAAATTAACAATAAAAGGGTTTTTGGGGTACATCCGCAGCAAAAGGAAGAGGAAGGAAATGGTAGGGCCACTCCATGGAGAAGATGGCAAAATGCTAACAGGGGACAGAGAAAAGGCAGAATTACTCAACACCTTCTTTGCTTCAGTGTTTTCAGAAAAGGAAAAGGGTGATCAACCTGAGGATAATGGAACAGAGGACACAATAGGGGAAATCCAGCTCAAAATAAGTAAAGAGGTAGTACAGGAATACATCTCTAAATGAATTTAAATCTCCAAAACCAGATGAATGACATCCAAGGGTATTAAAAGAGCTGGCAAATATAATCTCAGGGCCATTGGCAATAATCTTTGAGAACTCCTGGAAAACAGGAGAAGTCCCAGCAGGCTGGAGGAGGGCAAACGTTGTCCCCATCTTCAAAAAGGGGGAAAAAGAGGATCCCAACAATTATCGTCCAGTTAGTCTGACATCAATACCAGGGAAGATTCTAGAGCAGATCATTAAACAGAGAGTCTGTGAACATTTAGAAGGCATTGCCATAATAAAAAAAAGTCAACACGAGTTTCAGAGAAACAAGTCATGCCAGACTAATCTGGTCTCTTTTTTTGGTAAAATGACCAGCTCGGTAGATGAAGGGAACACTGTGGACATCGCATACCTTGATTTCAGTAAGGCCTTTGACAAGATTCCCCATGACATTCTTGCAAACAAGCTTGTAAAATGTGGGCTAGACAAGTTAACTGTTAAATGGATTTGTAACTGGTTGACCAGCCGGACCCAAAGGGTCCTCAGCAGTGGCTCCTCTTCGTCTTGGAAAGATGTGACCAGTGGGGTGCCACAGGGTTCTGTCCTGGGCCCAGTGCTATTCAACATCTTTATCAATGACTTGGATGAGGGAATTAGGGGCATACTTCTCAAATTTGCAGATGACACCAAATTAGGAGGAGTAGCTAATACCCTAGAGGACAGGATCAAAATTCAAAATGACCTGGATAGACTGGAGAGCTGGGCCAAAGCTAACAAAATGAAATTCAATATGGAGAAATGTAAGGTACTGCACTTAGGGCGGAAAAATGAAATGCATAGATATAGAATGGGGGAGACCTGGCTGAACGAGACTACGTGCGAAAGGGATCTAGGAGTCCTAGTAAACCACAAGTTGAACATGAGTCAACAGTGTGATGCGGCAGCTAAAAAGGCCAATGCAATTTTGGGCTACATCAATAGAAGTATAGTGTCTAGATCAAGGGAAGTAATAGTGCCGCTCTATTCTGCCTTGGTCAGGCCTCACCTAGAATACTGTGTCCAGTTTTGGGCACCACAGTTCAAAAAGGATATTGACAAATTGGAGCGTGTCCAGAGAAGGGCAACTAAAATGGTGAAAGGTCTGGAAACCATGCCTTATGAGGAGAGACTTAGGGAGCTGGGTATGTTTAGCCTGGAAAAAAGACGGTTAAGGGGCGATATGATAGCCCTGTTTAAGTATTTGAAGGGGTGTTCCATTGAGGATGGAGCAAGCTTGTTTTCTGTTGCTCCAGAGACTGGAACACGGAGCAATAGATGCAAGGTCCAGGAACAGAGATTTCACCTCAACATTAGGAGGAACTTTTTGACAGTAAGAGCTGTTCGGCAGTGGAACGCACTCCCTCGGAGCGTGGTGGGGTCTCCTTCTTGGAGGTCTTTAAACAGAGGCTGGATGGCCATCTGTCGGTGATGCTTTGTGATTTCCTGCATGGCAGGGGGTTGGACTGGATGGCCCTCGTGGTCTCTTCCAACTCTACACTTCTATGATTCTATGAGGAGACAAGAAGATTCCACTTCTGTTTTTTTAAACAAATCACAGTGCTGCATCACATATGAACATGGGGAACTGTGGTTTATTTAAGCTATGGTAAGTGAGAACTAGCCAGAATCAATCCGGGTTTTCAAATATTGACTTTTAATTAAATTATAGTTTACAAATGAGAGCCAGCATAGCATAGTGGTTTGAGTTTTGAACGGGGACTCTGGGAGACCAGGGTTCAGATCCCCATTCAGCCAATCACACTCTCTCAGCCTCAGAGGAAGGCTAGGGCAACCCCCCTTTGAACAAATCTTGCCAAGAAAACCCAAGGATAGAGTTGCCTTAAGTCAGAGGCAAAATGAAGCACATAAAAACAACAAATAGTTTACAAAAACCCCCCCCCCAAGTGTAGGTAAAGTAGGGAACTGCCATTTGTTTAAAAATGGAAACAAAACCTTCTGAGCTCCTCCTTGAAGCTGTGGAAGCGGGCGAGTATGGAAGGCCGTGGCTCAGTGCAGTTTGTTCACATGACGAGAAGCCATGGTTTCCCATTACATCTAAACCATATGTGTCTGGTAAAGGACGAATGATAGCTTGGTAGGAGAACTCTGCACATAGGAGGTCCCAGGTTCACTCCCCTGCATCTCCAGTTAGAAGGGTCAGGGGGCAGGTGTGTATGGGAAAGGAACTCTACTCAGCACCAGGCCAATGCCTATCAAGAGTACATATACTGGTTTGTGTTATCAAGTAACTGAAAGGGATCGATGCCCTCTGAGTATCAAAGACTGGTAACAAATATGTTAATTTTAGCTTGAATATTAATTGCAAATATTGAAAAAAGCAGCATAGTTCCATCCTTTAAAAATGGAAGGACAGCTTTTAGCATAGAATTTGTTTCTTGTTTGTTATAAAACAAATTCTATGCTAAAAGTTGTCCTTCCATTTTTTATATATAAAAGCTTTGGGGACACCAAGTTATACCAATGTATGCCTCTTTATACATTGTGATACATTTATCCTTCACTAAAAATAAAATACAATTATTAGAATATACTTAAAAAAGATGTAGAATGAAATGGATAATGTCTGTGCCATGTTTTGAAATTTCTTTTTTATTTCCTACATTTAGAATTAGAAGGAGAAGGAGGCTGTTAAAAGTTGGAATAGGTTTTTTTGTAGCTATTTTTAATAAGTAAATTTTAATTAAAGCAAAGAGAGATTATATTGGGCTTGATGATCAAATACTCTGTATCTGGCCTTGTCAGATATTCAAACATATATATTTGAAAACAGTTGGACCCCCGTATTTGTGGCAGTTTAGTTCCCAGACTTAACACAGATATCAGAAACTGTGGATAACAGTGAACACCATTGAAAATAAGGGGACTTCTGATTACAAATACCATAGAGTTGCCTTGGAGGACCTAGAAAATGTTTAGAGAGGATGCCTCTCTAGGAATTTTCTAATAAGACTCTATGGTATGTGTTCCTCTTTTGTATCCGGCAGATAACCGAAATTGTGGGTATTGGCTCTGTGGATACAGGGATCTGACTGTACATACTTATCAAATTAAAAAGTCTTTTCCCCAAACTGTGACTAGCAGTTTTCAGAACGGGAGGTACTGTTTGGTAAAACCTTAAATCCACCAGCTATAGTTTGGTACAGATATGATTTGTAAATTATATTATTTACATGCAAGTAAGGCTAGGAGTTAGCTAGAACTCCTCTGATATGGTTTTCAGTATTAAATATGTTTCCTGCCCCTGAGTAACACCCGGAGCATGCAGTCAGAACGTCTGAACAGAACATGTACTGCTGATAATGTCTTTTCTTTCTTTCTTCCTTTCTTTTTGGAAAGGCATGTGCAGTCCAATGCCTTGTGTTCTTGTAACGTTTTAAAAATGCCATCTGATTTCCCCCTGTCTTGCTCCCATGCTCACACACTTCCTTTTGAGAAGCAATCTGACAAGTTATCAATATTAATCTGTTTTGAGTGGTACAATAGTCCATTAGGAATTCCTGCAAGCAAGCATGGTAACCTCATGCTTGGTGCAGGTCACTGGCATAATAGAGGCCAGGCTAGCAATTGACAAGTAATTTGACAAGTCAGTGGGGGAAGGCTTTGGGGGTACCTGGGTAAGGAGAGGGGGGCTCTGGAGTTGACCTGCCTGGGTCATCTTACGTTTCCTTCTGTTCAATCAATGAAAGTGATCAATGTCACCACAGCATGCTTGTTCATTGCAAATGGGTCCCATTTCCCTTTTGTGCGCAACCCTTATGATGTCTAAAATTCTTGTGAATAAGTGATTTTCCCTTCCTCCCTTTTGCGGTAGTGAGGTCAGCTTGAGCAGATAGACTACAGACTGATGCACAGTTCTTTTCCCTCCCACCCCCCACAAACCCTCCCCAGTCTGGGAATCATGAGGCATGCAGTTGATGAGCAGGAAGCATGCTCTCCTGATCAATCTGTGCGGGCAAGCAGCAATAGTTCATTCTCCACAGCAATCCCAGGGTTGACATGTGGTATGTTTCAGTAATTGATTTTTATATTAGCTTCATTTTGAGATGTGTAAATCCCTATATTGCTCACAGCAGCCTGTCCTATCCTATCCTGAGTGAATGAAGCTGGATTGCGGGGGCATCCTTCATGCCCTGACAGCTCCAGCAATTTCATTTTTGCATATAATTCACCCTACAAATGCACACTCATCCATGCACACAGACAAATACACACAAACGGTAAGCATTAGTCCCTCTGTTCTTCTGGCTGCTCCTGTCCTGGCAATGCACAACAGAGACAAGGTGATGCTATATTTTTTAAATAAATAGTTAAATAATTCACATTTCTGCTGGGGAAGGGCCTGTGAGGCATGGGTAGTTTAATTGGCTGGAGAGGTGCATGTTCCACTTTACCCCTGTCCCGGACAATGTTTGGAAAGATATGCATTCTTCCCTGCCACCAGTTGTCTGTGGCCTGGTTGATGGTATTGCTATAGCAGTATGATTGCTACTTTCCTGAAGCTGTTAACCCAGTAATGTTTGAATAACATGAATCAAGTGGCTCATGTGTAATATTGCCCTTCCTCCCTTTTGCGGTAGTGAGGTCAGCTTGAGCAGATAGACTACATACTGGTGCACATTTTTTTCCCCTCCCACCCACCACATGACTGCCTCGGAGCTTCGTGGTGCTGATGTTGGAGCATGTGGAAAGTTTTGCCCATCTTACACGATTCTGTTATTTAGATATTGGAGATTTTCACACTATACTGTTATAGTGTTACTATTCCATTTTATTTGCTATGGCTGCCTCCTGTGGAACCCTGCGATTTGCAGTTTAGGGAGGGGCATTTACAACTCTCAGCCAGAGAGATCTTAGGCCCCACTAAACTACAAACCCCAGAATTCTACAGGAGGAAGCCAGAGCAGTTAAAGTGGAATAGTAACACTATAACAGTCTAGTGTGAAAATCTCCATTATCAGAGTAGTTTGGGATCCACATCCACATTAGATGCCTGAAGTGGAAAAACCACCCTACTCATTAAAAAAAAAATACAGTGCAATACTTTGAATTTCCATGATTACACTCATGGAAGTATTCCCTCCCCCTATAGAGGTCCATACCATTGTATGGTGTAGCACAGTGATTTGAGTGTTAGACTACAGCTCTGGAGGGTTCGAATCCCTGCACAGCCATGAAAACCCACTGGGTGACCTTGGACAAGTCACACACTCTCAGACTCAGAAAACCCTGTGATAGGGTCGCATTAAGTCGGAAACACAACAATTGTTTTGATAGACCAGTTCATCACCTAGTGGCCAACTTTCTGCTAATAAGCTTCTCTGTGCTTAGTTGGGCTGGTCACCAGTCAGCAAGGACACAGTATGATGATAGGGCTGTGTTTGCTTGTCTCGTGTTGCATTTGAGATGCCAATATTTTATGCAGTTGCTCTGGCCTTATGTATTATAAGCTATTTTACACTATGCTTATTTGTTTTCTTTTGGGGGTCTTCAACCTGAGTAACAGTCTAAAAATAAGATTATAAATCATAAATAATTATAATAAAAGGATGCCACCTAGCATCTTCCCCCCAAATGCCAAAAACTTGTTTTTACCAGACATGCCCCACAATATACCCACAGCCTAGGGAGTATGGGAGGCAATTTCACCACATTTTAGAACAGTCAACCACAAATCAAAATTTCAAAAAGGGATTTAAAAAAAAAAAAAAGATCCCATGGAGGGCCAAATCAGCTTCCCAGCCCCTGGCAATTGCTCACCCCTTAGGCAGACCAATATGCCCTTCTTCCCAAGTGGTGAAATATGTTTAGGCCTACCCCACGATCGGTGGTCAGCGTTAGAATTCAGGGAAGCATTTCTTTCTTTTTAACACTTCTGCTTCTTTTAGAAGGACTCAAAGCCTAATATATGTTGGGACCTATTTCTTCTTTTCCTTTTCATTTGATCTACTTTTTCACCAGTGTAAGAAAAATGTAAACTTTGGGGGCAAACTATCTTTGTTTTGTCTTAAGTTGTACTTTAGTTAAACATTTTTTTCATATATGCACATATCCTTTTTTTTTTTTTAAGAGAAGGGCACTGTGCACACAAGCAATATTTTCCTGTCTGTGCAGAAAGTGTTCCTCTTGTATATGGCATCAGAATTGTGCCCTTTCCATGTTTAGGAACTTGGATGGTTTTTTTTGTTTTTGGAATAAGAGCATATGGTGCTTTCAGAGGAGTCCATCAAAAGATAGATCTTACAGTAGTAAGGTCACCACTACCGCCGATAAATAACAACAACATAGAATCATAGAGTTGGAAGAGTCCATAAGGGCCATTCAGTCCAACCCCCCAACAACACATGTGATTGTCTGCTGTGGCCTACAGGATGCACATTAAAAATTTTTTTTTTTAAAAAATTAACAGTATAAATTTCCTTTAAACTGCTGTTTATAGCTTTTTCTGACTTTTTGAATAGCTTCATACTGGTATTACGTTTCATCTTCATTTGTCAATTTTACACGTTTTTCTTTTATTGATTGATTGAATTTTTATTTATTTATTTATTTATTTATATGCCGCTCTTCAGCCACAAGGCTATCAGAGCGGCTTACAAACTGTTTTAAGCAATAGCTATTTACACATCTACACTGCATTAAACAGTTTCCAATGTGTGTTAGCTAATTGCCCCCCACAAGCCGGGTACTCATTTTACCGACCTACGAAAGGATGGAAGGCTGAGTGAACCTTGGAGCCCACTGGGATTGAATTTGTAACGTGATGGCTTGCAGTACTGGCATTTAACCACTGCGCCACCAGGGCTCCCTTCTTTATATTTATATTCTTCCTTTCTCCCAAGATGGGATTCAAGGTGGCTATATTCATTACTATATTTACACATGTCAGTTGAAAACCTGTGGGTAGCCTTAGGTTGTCTGATTTTAACTATGAATAAATCAGAGTAAAAGGAAAGGCGGGGAGGTGCTTCTTCTGCAAGCAGACATGGAGATATAGACACTTCTCTCAGCCTCTCTTTTACCAGACAAGGGAGCTCCCAAACAAATTAGAAGATAGCCCTTCAAAAGGAGAATCCCCAGTGTAATTCTCAAAGTCCCCAAATCAAATGATTAGGCACCAAAGGAGAAATCTGCTTTGCATTTTTCACAGATTGCATTCTACACTGCCACCCCTGCCATACATTCATTACACAGTTTTGGTTATGGAAACACTGTCCTGCAATGTTAGTTTAAACCAGTGTTTCTCAACCAGGGTTCCCTGGGACCCTAGGATTCCCCAAGAGGTTACTAGGGTTTCCTCAAGAGATTGTGATTGTGGGGGGGGAAGCCATAGCAGTATATAGAATAATGTTTATGCAGGGGTTCCCTGAGACCTGACAATTATTTCAAGGGTTCCTCCAGGATAAAAAGGTTGAGAAAGGCTGGTTTAAACTAATACATATAGCTGCTGTGCATGGTGGTTGTGTAAGTACTTATGACCGTAATACAGCTGGTGGTATACCAACAATGTTACAGGTGCTGCACAAGCATCATTGTGGGTATATGAGACTTCTTATGATTTTCAGCTAGATAGTGTGCTTTTCCCAGCCATCACTGACAGTGAGACAACAGCCCTGCTTACTTGCTTGAATGGCTTTCAGTCATTGGATCATGGGCATTCTTTGCATTAATATTAAGCAGACCTGTCTCTTTAAAAAGCTCAGGTACTATTGTACAGTAATTTCACAGGTATTTTTGTGTGTCTAGATAAAGAGATGTATCAATAATGTCATCAGTTTCAAATGTTTGGGTTTCAGTGTGTGTCTGCTGCAAGCATTTGCTTATCCAAAGAAATTCTCCTACTGCCATTATTTTCCTGTAGGGCTGTGTTACTAAACATGCCACCCAGGTATCCCAGCATAAAGCAGCAGCTTGCTGAGTTTGTTGCTGCTGGCACAGTTGTCTTTATGGGTTCCTGCCAGGCTTCCTATCACAGCATGTTAATTTTAAACAAACAGGGCAGGGTGTTGTCATTTTGGAGGGGTTTCCCGTCAAGCAGTGTTAGATAGTAGGCTGGCTAAGCTAGAGATTTCATTTTATTTATACCCAGGTTTATTATATACATATATATATATATATATGATCAGTGAGATTTGGTTTCCCTGAAGCTTTGACTGGCACCATTACTGATTACCCTTGAAAATGTTTGAGCTGCCAGGAAGTCTGCAGATTTCATAGGGAGGCCATGCCAGAGGAGTTGCTACTCAGAAACATTCCTGACATTTTTTTATATATTCTAGGATACTGTGTGAGGATGAAACTATAAGCATATATTAGATCTAAATGTGAAAGTGTAGCAGAGACATGCACATTTTAAAGATACAGTCTGAGAGAAATTCATTGGCAGTGCATGCTTCCAGACCACATGGAAGTCTCCTGTGGTTTGCATTGTACTATGAACTCTCTGACTACTTTCTGTTTTATTTACCTCAGTAAAATATTGGAAGCTCCTCTCCCTTCTGGCTTTTCATCTGAAAGCATAACATGCAGGCAAGGGGCGAACACACTGCTAGAGCAGTTGTGTGCATGTATCACAGGGAAACTGCTGCTTCTCCCCTCCCCTTATTCCTACCACCACTGAAAATTCACAGGCTAGCTATTAAATAATTAACGTGCCCAAAGGGACGAGGGGAATCAAAAGCTGTTGTGTTCCAAAGTTTTCTCTGGCTCCAAAACCCACCGTTCACTGTGTATTCTGGCACCTCAGAGCGGGATTTCATTCCCCCTCCTACTCCCCTGTTATTATCCCCTCTATGCACTGGACCGGGAAGTGGCTGTTCCCAGCCCAGCAGGGGACGGCTGTTATTTCAGACCAGGAATGGGAGGGGGGAAACAGCCTGTTGCCTGACTGATATTTGTTTTTCATGGACTGACACCAAATGTTCATTAGAGCAACCGAAGGTTTGAGACATGGAGGGAAAGCTGGTTCTCTTAAAGAACTATTGTGTCCACATGCCATCCTCTTGACTTCTGTGGATGTCTTGGCTATGTTGCTTGTGCTTTGGCAACTTAAATAAAATATACACGCCTTGGAGAGATTTCAGGAAGGGCTTTGTTGGTGGACAGGAGGAGGAAGAGGAAAAAGACAACCTAGTTTAATTTTTGCAGTAATTAATTTCACATGTGCTTTCTCTGACTGAGCCCCTATTGGGTTTCATAGAGGAGCATGGGAGGCAGGCAGTAATTTGTGCGCAGGAGCAGCCCCGTGCAATGTGTAGAACATAGGGCTCTCTGCCTTCAGAGTCCCATAGTGTCTACAGTGAACATGCCACTTCAGCGTTGATTAAGGAAAGGCACTCTTGAGAGGGAGAAAAACACTTTAAGGAAACGTTCCACTCATCAGGTCCAGAATAGGCAAAACAGACAGTACGTATCAGATTTAACATTTTTGAAGGCTAACAAATTCTGACTTGGCCCTGTCTCTGCTTTGGCTTTAGGGACTCTGTCAGTAATTCTCCACTCTTTGTGGGTTTCCATCATCACAGTCCTTGGACCACTGTTTAGTTCAGAAGCCAAGGATTATACCATTACATAAACAAGCTGTTTAAAAAGATTGCCTAGACCTTGCCATTCTGTTGCCATCTAAAAAGAGGTTCCCTGAATGCATGGATGCAAACCTTCACTCAGTATCTAGGACAGAGATCCGGAAAATGCAGCCTCTTCACTGCAAGAGGCCTCCAAGGCCTTTCGGGGGGGGGGACCCACATTTTTTTCTGCAAAGAATCCAAATTTTTAACTGTTTATTTCTACTTAAAGGGATGTATGGAGGCATGTTTTGGGGCCTCCGTGAGCTCTTTTAAGTCCAGGAAAAGCATTTTTTTCAACCAGGAAGTTAATTGGACAGTGTTTTGAAGTTATTGAAAGGATGACTACTAATGCCTATGATGGATGCTTACTGTAGATTGTGGATTAATTAGCCCTTAGCACAATTTAAACTTCTCTTTTGTATAAACATTTGAGGTTCAACTGCAAAATGCCATTCCTCACTTTTCTCTCTCTCCAGTATTCACTTCCTACAGCACTAACTGGTATTAGAGATTGTGTGTACAGAACAATGTTGTGGTAGGGATATCTGATTGATGAACCAGATCTAAAAAAAAAAAGATGTGCTTTTGTTTATTTGCCCAGAAACAAAGTCTCTCTGGCCTTTCTTCGCAAACGAAGATTCAGGAAAGACTCATCCCGCGCTTTCTGCAAGCGCGCTGATGACTGAAAAGGCCAATCCGAGATAAACAAGTCCGGTTGCAAAAAGCACAGCAGAAGGTCTCCTTGGGTGATGTTTTTGGGTTGTGATTCTTTCTGCGTTGTTGTTTCTCTTCAAGACTTGTTTGTCGTGAGTTCTCAAATAAGGCTGCAGCATTGTGGATAGTGCATCTCCATGCCTCCCGATGTGAGGCCAGGGCGGACCATTGTTGGTGATCAATTTGGCCAAGCCTGAGATGTTGTTTCAGGGAGTCCTTGTATCACTTTTTTGGAGTGCCCGTCTTACGCTGACCCATGGTGAGTTCACCGTAGAGTACTATTTTTGGGAGGCGATGGTCCTCCATCCTAGAAACGTGCCCTGCCCAGCGCAGCTGTGTTCTCAATATCATGGCCTCAATGCTGGTGATCCCTGCTTGCTCAAGGACAGCAACATTTGTCACACAGACAACATTCGTCACAGAGACAAAGTAGGCCAGCAACAAAGACAGTTGTTCACTGTAAGTGTCCTGGTAGGTAGTCTTGATGAAATTGCAGTATATTGATGAAAACTATATCCACCTGAAAAGGTCATTTTTTTCTTTGTTAACCCTTTAAACACTAATATTTCCTATAAAAGGTACTATTTACTCCGCTTTGATTTGTAGATAACTAGTTGTCTGAATCCCATGGCTGATGCTAATACCTGATGCTTATCCCCTAAACTGATATGTAGACTGTTAAGGACACACGAGGCATTACTGCATTGCCAACATCTCTGTAAATGTATTTCTGCAAACAAACAACATAAGCAATAAATAGTCCTGTGGCACCTGCCAATGTATTGTGATGTTTTATATGAGGTCTGTCTATTAAATAATACCTCCAGTGTCCTGGTGGAGTATATTTATGGCATCACAAAGAATATGTGAGTGATACAACATATGATTCAATCAGTGTCATTTTCCAATAATTTGTTCCTCTTCCACTATAGACTGGGATGTTATTAAGAACCACGCAAACCCAGCACAAGCCAAATTATCTGGCATGCTTCATTGTGGTCTAGCAACAGCCTGTGCTTAGTAGAAATGCCACTGTTGCAAATCTGTGTGGGATTCAGCATAACTGATGGTTTGCCCCACCAAGCAAAGGATGGCGCTTGAATGTTCTTCAGCACCCTGGATCACTCAGACATGTCAGATTTTATTCCTTGATAGACTTGGTTGAATGTGCCCGTGGGTGCACAGACACACACACTGCAGTTTCAGTCAGAAAAAAGAGCCAGTGACACCAAATGGTTGCTGTTTGAAGTTTGGAAGACCCATTGCTTTTCAAGGAGGCCAATCCACTGAAAGTTTACACTACTGGTTTCTTTTATACAGCAGCTTTTATACAGCACTTGAAAGAAACAATTGGCCCTCCACATTCCCTGGGGTTAGGGGTGCAGGACCCCTATGGAAGTGGAAAATCTGCAAATATCTCTAGGCCCTGCCAACCTTATTTAACACACACAAAAAGTTACGATCTGCTCATTCAACCCATTGCAGATGCCTTCGAGGTGGCACAGTTCCTTCTCTTTGCTGGCGCCTTCAGGCTTGCTGCCACCTCCGCTGCTGTCCTACACCATCTTTAATAGGGACTTACAAGCCTTGCCTCACGTTCCGTCTCTCTCAGTCTCTTGAGGCTTATAGTCCCTTATTTAAAATGGCATAGGGCAGCAGCAGAGGTGGCAACAAATAATTTGCAACTAATCAGACCCACAAAAGATAAACTTGCAAATGTGGAAGGCGAACTTTAGTTTGGGAATGACATTGTTAACTGCATCATTACATTACCGGAACTTTTAAAAAGCAATGTAATAGCTGACAACAATATTAAAAAGCAATGTAACTGCTGACTGTTTACACATTGGCCCTAAAATGTTCTTTTTGGAGGATCCTTTTGGAGTTTTTTTTAAAAAACCATTTTGTATATATAAGTGTATTTTTCAAAAAAAGACCCCAAAAAAGGAGTGTGCTAGTATTTAACAGCATAATCTGTTTTAACAAAGTGATGGTACTCAAAAGTACTCTAAATAGTGAGTACTAAATTATTTTTCAAAAGTAACATCCCAGGTTTGCTTTTGTACTGAAGATGTTTGCTGTGAGACACATGGTGAATTCCATCCTTATTCTCTCCAGTTTATACATTACTTCTAGTGGAGATGCAATTGTCCTTTTAGAGAGAAAACAGTTTCTCTTCCCAATGGAAAAAGAATGTCACCATGCACATAAAGAACAGAATAATCCATTTCAGGATTTGTTTGTTGGGCTTACCTTTATAAGCAGCAACAGCATTTCCGTTTTGACTTTTAATGGGGAAAATTCCACTGTTGTAAGCATCCCTGAATATTTACTTATATTGCAATAAGCTCAGGTTTTAACATTTCCTCTTGGCTCACATAGCTTTGCATAGATAAGTTGCTCTTGGTTCCCAGATGAGTATTGTGGTCTAGTATTGTGAATCTGTTCCAGGTTTTAGTCTAAACTTCAAAAGAGCTATCTAAGGTGCTGACCTGTAATTTCAAATCAGAGGTAGGATTAAACCGCCAGTAGTGAGTGGTAATCCCAAATAGGGGTTCACTGCTCCACTTAAATAGAAGCCAACAGGCAACACTGCATGGGCCCATTAATATTAAACAGCCAGTGGCTGGGAAGTGAATGTGGTTCTCTGAAATGTTCATACAATTGATTCTTTGTTTTGAATGCCTTGTATAAATGGAATGTTGACAACTATTTACAGGGTAATTAAGCCACTTTTCTATCCAATTCACTGCTGTTAGTCTTGGCTGATTGGCAGATATCCTGGGTGTCATGCAAGGATGTTTCACAGCATGTTACCTGAAAAAGTTCTGATGCTCTGTGTCCATAAAATAAAAAAAAAAAGGGGGGGGGACAGAAATAATAATCCAAATGTTCATTTAGTACTGATTTGGGTTGCACTATAACCTTTATTGTGTTTCCTGTGGATAAAACCTACAGTAGTGTAGGGCTTGGAACAAGGTTGCCAGTAAAGTAAGGGACAGAACTCATGTACCTTTACTAATGGTTTTGTAGAAGAGAGAATTTCAGGAGATGTTGCTTATCATGCATAACATGTCACCTGGTAACTCTTAGCTTGAGAGTTTGGGTATCACAATGTTACCTTGTGAACCACCATAATATTTCCTTGTTTTCTCATAACAACTATTTTAAGACTTGAAATACATAATCACTAGATTGAATATATTCGTCTGTTGCTGAAATGTATCACTTCCGGCTACAGGTAGAGCAATCAAATATATTATTGCTCTACATCCAAAAATACTTCCCCACATTTTTGAAAAAGTCTGTTGAGGGAAACTAGCCCACAATCAAATGCAAATCCCACCTAAACTTCAGATGGGACATTCCAGAAACAAAGCTATCATGTGAAGTCGAAGGCTTTCACGGCCGGCATCCATACGTTTTTCATGGTTTTTTTCCAAGCTGTGAGGCTGTGTTCTAGAAGAGTTTATTTCTGACGTTTCGCCTGCATCTGTGGCTGGCATCTTCAGAGAATGGTGGCGTAGGGGGTGTGTGGGGTTTGTATACTGTGAACCCCTGTTGGGGAGGATATGTAAATTTGTTTATTTGAATGGCTAGTTCCTAGGGTGGGAGGATATGCAAGGAGGGCCTGTTTGGCTAATGGTCCATTGTCCACTGGAAATCCCCCTGTCCCTGGGTGGAGTTCATTTGCACGTGTTGAATTTTGATTTTGGTGTTTTTTCAGGGCTGGTAGCCAAACTTTGTTTATTTTAAGGGTTTCTTCTTTCCTGTTGAAGTTGTCCAGGTGTTTGTGGATTTCAGTAGCTTCTCTGTGTATCCTGACATGATAGTTGTTGGCCTGGACCAGAATGTCAGTGTTTTTAAATAACATTTTGTGTCCAGGCTGGTTTATAACATGTTCTGCTACTGCTGATTTTTCTGGTTGGCCCAGTCTGTATCTGTGTCTGTTTGGCTAATGGTCCATTGTCCGCTGGAAATCCCCCTGTCACTGGATGAATGCAAATGCGAAAGGCAAACGAACTTCACCCAGGGACAGGGGGATTTCAAGCAGACAATGGACCATTAGCCAAACAGACACCAATCCTCCTTGCATATCCTCTCACCCCAGGAACTAGCCATTCAGATACACAAATTTACATATCTTCTCTAACTGGGACTCACAGTATATAAACCCCACACATACCCTACGCCACCATTCTCTGAAGATCATAGAATCATAGAATTGTAGAGTTGGAAGAGACCACAAGGGCCATCCAGTCCAACCCCCTGCCACACAGGAATACACAATCAAAGCATCCCTGACAGATGGCCATCCAGCCTCTGTTTAAAGACCTCCAAGGAAGGAGACCCCACCACACTCTGAGGGAGTGTGTTCCACTGCCTAACAGCTCTTACTGTCAGAAAATTCCTCCTAATGTTGAGGTGGAATCTCTGTTCCTGGAGCTTGCATCCATTGCTCCGTGTTCCAGTCTCTGGAGCAGCAGAAAACAAGCTTGCTCCATCCTCAATGTGACACCCCTTCAAATACTTAAACAGGGCTATCATATCACCTCTTAACCGTCTTTTTTCAGGCTAAACATACCCAGCTCCCTAAGTCTTTCCTCATAAGGCATGGTTTCCAGACCTTTCACCATTTTAGTCGCCCTGCTCTGGACACGCTCCAATTTGTCAATATCATTTTTGAACTGTGGTGCCCAGAACTGGACACAGTATTCTAAGTGAGGTCTGACCAAGGCAGAATAGAGTGGCACTATTACTTCCCTTGATCTAGACACTATACTTCTGTTGATGCAGCCCAAAATCACATTGGCCTTTTAAGCTGCCACATCACACTGTTGACTCATGTTCAACTTGTGGTCTACTAGGACTCCTAGATCCCAGCCACAGATGCAGGCGAAACGTTAGGAATACACTTTTCCTCACAGCCCTGAAAAAAACCACGAAAAACCTAAAGCTGTCATGCTTGCCTGCTAATCATATATTACAGCTCTTAAATAGCAATTATGGAGAAAAGGAGTTATAGGCTGGCATTCTATTGGTTACAGTCGGCCCTCTGAATCTGTGGAGGGGTGTTGGTTCCAGGCCCCCCCCCATGGATACCAAAAAACCTGCAGATGCTCAAGTCCCTTATATAAAGGGACAAGAAGGGAGCTCAAGCCTCCAATCCCCACCCTGACAACCAGTTCCCTCTCTCCCCCGCAATCCGCTTGGCCACCACCTGTATCCAGTCCAAAGAGAATGAAAAAGACACGGGGGGGATTTCCCCCTCCCTTCCCGGCTATGAGGGCTACTGTGGCAGAGTGAAACTACAGTTGATTTTGCAGCCGGATCTGCTTGGACTCTTTCTTCCCTTCCCAGCTATGAGGGCTACTTTGCTAAAAGGGTGGAAAGTGTGCTGACAGCCAGGGAAGCATCTGGGCCTTCCACTTTTTACAGGGGCCCTGTGTAAGTGGAGATGCAGGAACCAGAGGCCTCCCATCTTTCACCTGTTAAATTTCTGACAGCAGTGGAGCAAGGGCTCCTTGAGGAGGAACTTTTTGACAGTAAGAGCTGTTCGGCAGTGGAAAACACTTCCTCGGAGCGTGGTGGGGTCTCCTTCCTTGGAGGTCTTTAAACAGAGGCTGGATGGCCATCTGTCGGGGATGCTTTGATCGTGATTTCCTGCGTGGCAGGGGGGTTGGACTGGATGGCCCTCGTGGTCTCTTCCAACTCTGCAATTCTATGATTCTATGATCCCTCATTCACTAGGTATATGCAAATACAGGCATTCCAAAAAGTGAAAAAATCAAAACCCCAAAAAAAGATCTGGGCTCAAGCACTTCAGATAAGAGAGACTCAACCTGTTTGTATTAGGGAACACTAGTACAGTATAATGAAAGCATATTTTGAATACTTAGGGCTTGTCTAGACAAGAAGATAGAATGTGGATTGCTGCGCATTAATGCAAATTTGCAGCAGTGTTCATTTGTCTCCATGATCCTTTGGCAAAATCACTGGTATGAGAAGCTACCCATATGTGAAGTTCACACACAGCCATGTTTGAGAATCAAGATCATAGAATCATAGAATTGTAGAGCTGGAAGAGACCACAAGGGCCATCCAGTCCAACCCCCTGCCATGCAGGAATACACAGTCAAATCATTCCCAACAGATGGCCATCCAGCCTCTGTTTAAAGTCCTCCAAGGAAGGAGACCCCACCACGCTCTGAGGGAGTGTGTTCCACTGCCGAACAACTCTTACTGTCAAAAAGTTCCTCCTAACTGTACATCAAAGGTGTGCAAGTACCTTCCACTTAAAAAAGCTGTTTGGTCACCTCAGTGCAGCAAAAAAAAATGCACAATTGCTAATGCGAAACTCCAAAATGGCGCTTCTGGCCACTTCATTGCCAGCAAGCCCACACCCATGCATGTCTGACCATTCAGCTTTCCACTTCCGCCCTCACTGAGAATATGCAGCAATGCAAATCAGTTGTCCAAACAAGTGGTAATGTATATTTCCAGGCATTATTTTAAAAACCTCAGGTAAAGCCACAAAGGTTCCCACACACACACACACAGTTTTTGGCCCCTTCCTTCTGAATAAGCTAAATCACTGCGGAACCTTGTTGGGACAAAAGATATTCTCTACTAATTCTATTAGGATTTTTTTTTCTGTCTAGACAACCCCTTATTCTTTGAAAAAAGAATGCCAAAGCCCCCTAATTAAAATAGAATTCAAGGATACCAGTTGTGGGAACAAAGAAGAAACTACAGTAAATCATTAAGAAGTTACTTTGTAGCTCTACACACACACACACACACACACACACACACGTGTGCACACAGGCATAAAACCTTAGAGGAAGAGAACATTTTTAGCTGCCAGCTTGGACAAAGGGGGAGGGGTTCAGCAGTCTTCTACCAACTATCACAAACTTCCATTGCTGCTTTGGGCATTAAAAATATATATTTTAAAATTAACAGGAATAGAAGCATGGAATTCAGTGCAACATTTAAATTGAAACTTAATCTGCCATATGCAATCATGTGATCAAACCAAGAGGAAAAAAAACCTGGGGATGGTCCATTGAATATATTCCCATATGAGTATTGCAAGGCTAATGTCCTGGTGGCTATTTCTCCTTGCAACTTTATTTGAAAACAAGAACAGCGTCTGGTCTTGAACAATGAGGTGCTGCTCCATACTTTTCATTATAGTCAATACAGTTACGAATGTAAGCTTTCCACTCACCCTGGAAAAGCAAGGTATGGAATAAGAAGAGAGATTCACTTGATATATTTTTCAACTTTTTTTATAAGGTAATAAAAAATAAACTAGAGTAAAAAGTATTTTGGAAGCAACTTCTGGTTCCAAAGAAGAAGAGAAATAGAGTCCCACATAACCCCAGAGGAAGCCAAGCAGTTAATAAAACTTGACTGTAAAATATGCAGGAGGAGACTTGTCTTGTTCCTTCATGATACAAAAGAGGCGGTTGTTTGCCTTTTCTCTTAGGTCTGCAGCTCTCCAGATCCTTTGCTCTGGCAGATAGCTGAACCCACACTGCTGAAGTATCAGATGTGTTCAGCATCTAGAATTACTTCCAAAGGCACTTAATAAAGCTGTGCAATTTCTTTCTCTCCTACCTTGTCTCTTTTTAAAAATCACCTTTTCTAATCACCTTTCCTAATCACTTTATCTCCCTCCTTCCCTCCTTCCTTCTTGTGGTTTTCAAAAATGGAAGGAAGGAAGAAAAGACACAGATTAAGATACCAACAAGAATGCTTGTTTTGGAATTTGTGATGGATGAGCAAGGACAAGGAATACCCAAGGGGAGAAGAATGTTAAAACAAATGACTTTTGTTTCTTTCCTTGTAGAACATCAAAATGTCCACAGGCATGTACACATCTTCTTGTTCTGATATTTCATTAAACAGGGGAGAGTCAAGGAAGGAAATGATGAACATTGGAGTTTACGGTTGGCATCCTTTTGATGACATATTCTGACATGATCTCCTATTGTGTCAGCATTTATGCTTTTTCAGCCAGTGTGGAAGGAGTTATTCAGTACCTACCCTGTAGGAGAAATTTGCCCCTTCAAGAATGAAGGCATTTACAAAATGAAGACAGTATTTTATTTAACAAAGATACCAGCCCAGATGTCAGTATATAAGCTGAACAATCTAACATACACATACTTTACAGTTTACAGGTTGACCCTCATATCCAGGATTCAGTATCCACAGTTTCACTTATCCACATCTGAAAAAAATGTTCTCTCTAGGCATTTGTAGGTCCTCTAATGCGATTCTATGGTCAACTTCTAGTGTTTGTCTTATTGAAAATTAATGGGTTCCCTATTATCCATGGTTTCGTGTATCCATGGTTTGACCTGTATAGCAGTTTTTGAAAGTACACTTAGCAACAGCATGCAACAAACTACAACAAATCATAGGAGGATAATGTGTGTGTATTAGCTAATCAACAGTAATTAAGCCATAATGAAAAATTACTAAGCAAGCACCAAGTGAAAATTTTTTATGTTGAATCTTTTTCTTATATTTCAGACTATCATTGTCCTTAGTACAAAGTGCTAGTTAGTTACTTGTAGGGTAAAAATGTTCTGGAAATCCTTAGTATGCTTTTCCTTGAGATTCCTAACAGGTTAATAACTGTAGCTTCTAAAATTTTCCTTGATTCAGGATACTTTTCATTTTGGGGATTGTGGGGGAAAGCGCCCAGGCGCCAGCAAGCTACAGATGAGCAAACAGGAACATGGAAGAGTCATCACCTTCCCAGACCTCCATCATACTCATTTGAGGTCCAGGAGGGCAATGGCTGTTCCTTTTTCCTAGCTGCACAATTGCAACTGGATGGTGCCTGTGAGCTCCCCGTTTCCTTGGCCCCAGATTGGCTATGGGATTGGACCACGGTGCTGTCAAGTTGCACTACACAGATGGTGACGGTGGAAGTACACTGGCAGAGATTTATACTTTGCTAATAGTACTGTTAGATCTTGGGCTAAGCACCTCCCTTCATTACATTATTAGGGCGTGGTTTCTTTCTTAAGACAAGAAAGTTAGGGTTTTTTTCGGAAAAGAAAGAAAAATATTTTGGCTAAATGAAAGATGTCATTCAGAACAGCACATGCTTTGCATGCAAAAAGTCTCAGGTTCATTCCTCACTATCTACATTTAAAATCATCTTAGATTGCAGGTAATGGGAAACAGTTTTGCACGAGAACCTGGAGAGCAGCTGCCGGTCAGAGTAGAAAATATTGAGGTAGATTGACAAATCTTGTATAGGTTTAACTCTTGTTTTTTTCCCTTGCCCTATAAATTTCGAGAAATCTCTCTGCCATTGCTTAAATGGCTCATCATTGGTATTGACTGAAATAAAAACAATATTCTCAGCAAAACATTCATTTTTATCACTGATATTCTCCCCAAATGTGACAACTTTAAGTTTTGCCCATCTTTGTAACTCTTCCATGTCTTAACGTAATTGTTCTTCAGTAACATACAATTCATATTTGTCATAATAATACCTAAGTATTTCATACTTTTCTCAATTTTAATACCTGGCTTTTCCATCAATTGTATTTGATCTTTTCTCATATTTTTTGTTAACTTCATTGTCTTTTGCCTATTGATCTTAAATCTAGCCAACTCTCTAAATTCTTTTAATGCCTCCAACAATGCATCTACATTGTCCAGAGGGTTTTCCAACTCAATCACTAAGTCATCTGCAAATGCCCTTAATTTAAATTTTTTTGTTCTTGATTTTTTATACCTTTAATTAACTCATCTTGTCCTATTACTCCGTTCAAAACCTCCAGAGCTAAAATAAACAAAAGGAGAGAGTGGATATCCTTGTCTTGTGCCTTATTGTACTTCACATGGTTTTGTTAAATCATCATTGACCAAGGTTTGTGCCTTCTGTATATCATAAATCACTTTAATCCAATTCATAAGTTTGTTCCCCAAACTCTTTTTTTAGAGTCCCAAATAAAGCCCAGTTCAAATTATCAAATGCTGTTTCAGCATCGAAAAATACCAATGCTACCTGTTTTTCATTATGTGTTTCTAAGTATTCCAAAATATCCAAAATGCATCTGGTGTTATCACGCAGATGTCTTTTTGGTAAAAAGCCACATTGGTCTCTGTGAATAAAATCCTTTAAAATCATCTTCAGTCTTTCTGCCAAAATCATAGACATCTTATAATCATTATTCAATGAGATAGGCCTGTAATTTTTAGACATTGTCAGATCTTGTTCTTTTTTTGGTATTACTACATTAGTTTCTTTTCCCCAAGTCTCTGCAATCTTTGCATTCCAAAGAATTGAAATCAGAGTTTGTTGTAACGATAATACTGTAGAAGCTTTTCCTCAAAACATTTGTAATAAGCAGCAGCCAAGCCATCCAGCCCAGGTGCTTTACCCGTCTTAATCTTCTTAATCACTTCAAATATCTCTCTTACCGTTATTAGAAGCATTCTGCATCTGTTTCTGCAAGTCTGCAGTCAATGGTAAATTTTTTGTTCAAATATTCCTCTACCCTTTTCAAGATATTTTTTTGTCTTTTATAATATGAAATGTGAAAGGACTTTTGAATATTTGCATTGTCAGCAATTAACTCTTTCCTGGCTGTTATTTTTAAAAATATTTTTCTCTTTCTTTTCTCAAGTTGTATGTCAACCATTTCCCTGACTTATCTGAAAATTCAAAGTTCTTTTGCCTTGCATAACACATCTTTTTCTCAGTCTCACTGACAGTTATCATTGATAGCTGTCTCTGAAAGATCTTAATTTGATTAATAACCCCTTTTTAGATGGGTTCTTCTTTAATTCCTCCTTTCTTTTTATTGCCTCCAAAAGTGACTGCATTCTTTCTTGCCTTTTTGTAAAGCTCCAAATTCTGTTGTATAAAACATCCTTTCATATATTTCTTCTTACTCACATTCCATGCCATTCTAATATTAGTGCCCTTATCCTTAAAAAAATCTTTCAATTTCTTCTTAAATTTTCCTACAACTTTTTAAATCCTGCATAAAAGTTTCATTCCATCTCCTATTGGTGTAACCTCTTTTGCCCTTTAAAATTAAAATCACCAGATTATGATCTGAAAAAGTCTTCAATAAAATCTCCATTTTAATAATTCCCTTAACCAAGGTCTTGGAAATCAAAAACATAAATTCTTGAAAAAGACTTGTGTCTTTGGAAAGCATCTTATCATCTCCATATTTAAATCTCCATGCATTAACCAAACCCAAATTTTCCATTAATTCAAATAAAGATTTTGGAAGTTTGCCTTGTAAAATCTTGATGTCTTTCTTGGAGGTCCTATCCATTTGGGGGGTGGGGGAGGGAAGAGACCTCCATTCCAATCTCCCAAAAAAGCCAATTTTCATAAGAATGACTTAATACCTTTTCCATTAATTTTTCAGTAAAAAACAGCCTTATTTTCTGTAGGGGCATAAACCTCTACCACAAGAATTTTAATCCCTTATATATCAATCTGGACCCCCACGTACCTATCTTGTTCATCTTCAAATATTTTTTCTGGATCCAACTGCAGTTTAACATAGATGACAACTCTATTTTTCGTCTTATCTGTCACAGAGACAAAATCCTTACCCAATTTTGGATGCACAGGTATTTTCTTTCTCTCTTTTGTCAAAAGCTTAGTTAAGTCCACACCACCCTTCTTCTTTTCTTCCTTCTCTGACTCTTGATCCAAGGTGTTTTCCAAGTCATCTTTCTCCAATTGCCTGGTTCCTCCATGTCTTTTTTTATATTTCCATAGGAATTCTTTAGCCTTGGATGTAGTGTTCACTTTGAATTTTTGCTGTTTGCATATAAAGGTGACACCTTCCAATTTCTCCTGTCTGAATGGTATTTTGTTTTGCTTTAGCTTACCAGTCAGGGAAGCATAGTTTTTCTCTTTTCATAAAATTCTGGTGGGTATTTCCTTATAAACCACCACCTTGTTATCTCCCATCTTCATTCTACAGTATTTTCAAAATGTTGTAGTACTTCATCCCTAATCTGTTTCCTGACTAAATGAACAATCACATCCCATGGCAAATTTTTCTGAGTTGCAACCCATGAATTAACTCTGTAAGCATGATCCACCTGTGGTGCCATCTCTTTATTTGTGTTCTCCAGAAGAGTTACTAAAGCTTCAATCATTCTTCCATGTATATTTTCATTTGACTGTCCTATAGAATCATAGAGTTTGATGAGACCACAAGGATCATCCAGTCCAACTCCCTGCCATGCATTGATCTGAATTGAAGACACATCTTGCATTCTCTCAACTCCATTAAGGCAGTAACATCCAAATCTCGCTCAAAGTCTCTGTCCAGCCTCTCTGTCTTTCCCTTCAGCTTCTGTATCTTTAATTCCAAATTCTGCACTTTTTCATTTAACTGCTTCAGTTTAGATGTCATCTATATCAGAGACTGTTTCACTTCTTTCAGTTCAGTTTTCAGATCCTTTTTAAATTCAGCCTTTAAATCTCTTTTCAGATCATATTCTGTTTGAGTCATCTGAAGTTTTAAAGATTTCGGCTCTTCCAGAATTTTTTGTGACATGTCTGCTGATTTTGATGGCAGCGCTATTGATCCTCTTTCAGGCACTGTAGCCTTAGATCTAAGACCAGATGTCATTATATTCACAGGAACAAAAAAAGAAAAGGGTGTTTGGGGTTTTTTTTAGCTAGCTGCACTTCTTTCTTTTGAAAATCAGATGTCATTCTCTGCTGCAATACCCCATATAGGCTCTGTTTACAGCAAGCAAACACACTTTACAGAAGTCTGGCGGTAGCAGGTTCTCGCTGCTCCAGCAAGCTGACCTTGTCCATGTCACATTTCAAAGGTAAACGAATAACTTTCCCGGGCATCTTAAAATGTTTAGTCTTTATTATTCTTTTCTTATGTTAAAACTTTAAACCCTTTTAGTCTTCAGATCTCATTGTAAAAGTTCCCCTACACTTAATTTTTGCTCTTAAAATACTTTAGCAACATTCCCAAGTTAATTTACTCTGAATCCTCAAATCACACAAAGAAGCAGAGTCAACAGAAGAAATCTTCTCATCATTGTAGTCAAAAAACCTCTCTTAAAGCAAAGTTCAATACTTTTATCTCCAGACAATTAAGAAAGTTAGTTTTTGTGATCCATGTAGCCATTCTCAGGCAGGTTTTTCTCATAGCAGAGCAAGTTCTCAACCTTGCTCCTTATGCTCAACCCACAATCATTTGTTGTCAAAGTGGCAATTTGATTGCCAGGAGCAAGACTGCAGACCTCTGTGGTTTATCCTCTGGCCTCCCTTTAATCTAGGGAGGTAAATTTCATCCATTCAAATTCGCTTTGCATGGTGATTGCTGCACAAGGCGCCCCCTGCTGCTCACAGGAGGGAACTGTGGGCCATCATATCCAACCCGGAAGCCCTATCACTGAAGTTATTGATGAAAACTATGGGGAAAGGGATTCCCATGCTGGTGAGTACCCATCACAATTTGCTCAGAGTAGATTTATATAACTTCTTCCAAGAACAGTAACTGCAAATATATTATTATTATTATTATTATTAATATTTCCAATTGGGCTTTGTCAGACAACCGGGGCTTGTCAGGAAAAGCTCTAATATTTCCATAAGCAACAGTAGAAATTCAAACTTCCAAAGGAAAGAAATGGGCTGTCAAAATATCTAAGACACTTGAAAAGGGAATGAATGAGTCAGATAGCCTTAAATAATACAGCATTGTATAGTCTGGCTGTAGTTTGTTGGTGGAAAAGATGAGAGGAGTTATCTTTGTCACTGTGAACTCTTGAAGCCCACTTTACGTGTTATGTATGCATCACATTTTACCACAAAACAGAGCTTGTATAACAGGTGGCTGTCACCAGTTACCCTTCACCCACAAAGTGTAGCCTTGTTGCATTACATGGGCTACATTAGTAGCCATGGGTTCTGGATAGGTGTATCATTTTGATTGCTCCACATATGTCTTGCATCCTTTGTTAGTAGCATAGGGGGTTTTCAACTGCCAGTGTCACTGCATTCCCAGAATGTTTTCCTTATGATTGATCATACGATGAAGGGAATCTTGGTTGTCTTGACTCTATCCACCAGAAACTCATCATGTATTGAGAAAAATAGTCA
Organism: Gambelia wislizenii; assembly: GCA_030847615.1. Classification (NCBI taxonomy): domain Eukaryota; kingdom Metazoa; phylum Chordata; class Lepidosauria; order Squamata; family Crotaphytidae; genus Gambelia; species Gambelia wislizenii. The sequence goes on along the minus strand of JAUMIR010000013.1, from coordinate 9,314,197 downwards.
CCTGTTAATCAGACTTTGAAGAGCTGCATAATGATTGCATTTCCTCATAACATAAAGTAATTTTCATGACATCCAAGGCTCATCATCCTGTTTTCTCAGAACTGGGGTAAAATATGTGATATTTTTGGGATGTTTCAACTGAAATAATTTGTTACCTCATGCAGCAAACAGCTCCTGCTTACAACTTGCAACATTCAAAGTACACTAAGATTATCCTCTTGAGACCACTCCCGGAGTACAAAACAACAGGTTTTCCAGCATATTCCTTTCATCCAAAATAAATAAATAAGCATCAATTTACTTGGAAGTGTATTCTGTGATTATACTTTATCCAGAAACCTTTTATTTACAGTGTGCGCTAAAATGAATGTACTGTTATTTTTCTTGGTTTACCAGTTGGGAATGCAGTTAACACGGTCAGATTGCCCACCTACTTATAATCAGACCCTGTCATTGAGGATTTGAAAGAGATTGTTGTTCTTGCTGCACTCCAATTTGTAGGTTTGGGAGAGTAGTTTGTAGGAAAGGTGATACAGCGCTGTAGCAATCCAGTGGGTTGAGTCAGAAAACAAGATGAAGATAAGCCAAGTATATAATGGGTGCTCTGCTGCACTCTGCAGCAGGTTACTTCTGGATCAGACCAAAGGTCTGTCTAGTCCTCTTACCCACACTGACAAGCTTAATGGCTCTGTGAAGCCCACAAGCAGAATCTGAAGCCAGCAGTAATCTCCTGGAAGAATTCCTAGAATTCTTCAGGGAATCCTCCAAGAATGCCTAGTAGCTATTAGTAGTTGGATTCTCCATGAATTCGGTTCCCTTTTTCATCCTGTTTTCCTATGATACCAGAAAGGATAGTATTGTTCATTCACAGTGCAATCTTGTAGATATCTACTCAAAAGTAAGTCTTCTTGAGTTCAGTTGACCTTAAATCTGGGAAAGTGGGTAGCCTCAAGGCACTGCAGAAGTTCTATAGTGCTCACTGTAGTTGAAACCCAAATATTACAGTGCTGCTTTAAGATGCCTGAGATAGCAAAGGGAGTATATATTCATTGTTTAGGAAGTATACATACACCCTATACACTACAAAACTAGTAGCTGGGGAGATACTTGAAGCTAACTTTCCTCTTTGACATGTATCTGTGTATAAACAGATTTTTATATTGGGTGCATCTACACTGGAGAAATAATGCCGTTTGACATCACTTTAAGTGCTGTACCTCCATCCCATGGGATTCTGGGATTTGTAGTTTTACATGGTCCTTTGCCTTCTCTGCCAAAGAGTGTTGGTGCCTCACAAAATTACAAATCCCAGGATTCTGTAGGATAGAGCCATGGCAGTTAAAGTAGTGTCAAACCACATTATTTCTGCAGTATAGAGGCACACATTGAAACATTTCACACTTTACACTGGAATATCAGACTAGGTTTATGTTCATGTATAGCCAACTGGCTTTGTGATCATCTTCATGGTACAAAGCCTGAGCCAATACACTAACATTACATTAATGTTCCTGGCAGATTCATTTATAGCACAAATTTGGGCATCTGCCCCCTTGTAATGCCATTTGACAAACCTTTCCCAGTTTCCTCTCAATTTGTTAGTAGCTACATACATATTCTCAGCATACTCAGTTGAATGAAGACATCACATCAAGGAACCGTTATGATCTTTCCAGTGCATCCTTTTGGACTGAATATTCAGTTGCCATAGGAACTGACTGAAAGGGGTACATGTATCATTCAAAACCTTGTTCTGTGAATACAACTTGTTGCTTTTCTTTTTAGTGTGTTAAATACTGTAGTATCCTTTGGTACTGTTTTTGAATTGCTGCTAGATGGGTTTGGCTGTTCTTCTATATGCTCAAGTGGATGAGAAGAACTTTCTAGAGAGTAACAAGCAGTTAATAGGGCAACATCAACTCATTCCTGAACGTTTCCAGAAAGACCCCAGAATGTGCAGATAGTTTAATTTCCCCAGGATATGTATAAGTGTAAGTACTGTAGTTGCTTGACATTCATGTGTGCTTGAAGATTGCAGCTAGGAGCTCTAACACAATTTCTACAACTCTCTTCTCATGGAGGTCTATCAAAGTCTGAGCTTGAATACTTCTGATAAGATGTACTTATTTGGACTGATATCATATAGTCTCAGTCAAGTAGTCATATGAGATCTCTACTTTTTATGACCTGGATGCAATTGCTAGTCCCACCTAAAGTAGACCCAGTAACTTGCAATTCAACGATTGATCCAATGTGTCCGCTCTAGTTGAGACTAGCAATTATTGCAATTACACTGTATGTTTACCTTTTAGCTTTATTAATCTGGTAATTTACCTTTTGAATTTACTACAGTCAGCCCTCTGTATCTATGGATTTGGCATCCATAGATTCCATCATCCACATCTTGAAAATGTTAATAAATAAATGAATAAATTCCAAGAAGCAAAACTTGATTTTTCCATTTTATATAAGGGACACCATTTTGCTATGCCATTATATATAATGAGACGTGAGCATCCATGGAGTTTGGTATCTACAGGGGGTTCTGGAACCAAACCCCAGCAGATATTTGTAATTTTGAATTCCCCCTCTTAATCTATTCTTTACCCATCCCTGAGCCCAAATTTTGAATGTGAAATGTTCCAGCTATGGTATTTCTAGACAAAGTGTGATTTTTATAGAAAATGTTTATACTAACCAAACTCCTTAGGTGGCTCACAACAAACTCAAGCAGTACCAAACACTCAATAAAGCAATTAATGACACTGTCACAGCAGACAATAGTAAAAATAATCAGAACAGTAAAACCTGGTGGCGCAGTGGTTAAATGCCAGTCCTGCAAGCCACCACGTTGCAAGTTCTATTCCAGCGGGCTCCAAGGTTCACTCAGCCTTCCATCCTTTCGTAAGTCAGTAAAATGAGTACCCAGATTGTGGGGGCAATTAGCTAACACACACTGGAAACTGCTTAATGCAGTATAGATGTGTAAATAGCTATTGCTTAAAACAATTTGTAAGCTGCTCTGATAGCCTTGCGGCTGAAGAGCGGGGTATAAATAAATAAATAGATAAATAAATAAAATAAACAATGAAATCAGTGCAGCTCATTGGATAAAATGAGTGTAGCTAGCATGCCAGAAAGTTTAAGGCAGATAAAAATGTCTTCCTGTGGTGCTGAAAGAATATCAAATTTGGCATTATGCAAGTCTTCCTGAGGTGAGTACTACATATTTGGAATGCATCAACTGAAACTCATAGGTAAGTCCTATGTTGGTAGACTGGGACAAACATCTTAGGAAATAAATACTACTGAGCTAGATGAGCTCAGTCTGACTCAGAATCAAGTACTTTATATGTACCCCAGTTTCAAGCTTTTGATAATACACATTGGAAACTGTTTAATGCAGTGTAGATGCGTAAATAGCTATTGCTTAAAACAATTTGTAAGCTGCTCTGATAGCCTTGTGGCTGAAGAGCAGGGTATAAATAACTAACTAAATAAAAATAAATAAATATTAGCATGAAGAAAGAAAGTATGAAAACACTTCTGGAGATTGCTTAATAAAGATCAAATTCAGATGTCTTTTTGAAAGTATTAACTATCAAAATTGTGGAGGATTTGAGAAGTCATGGTGAAGCAGAGAAGAGCATGGTTGCACAGAGGCTGCTTTCAGCTTGAGATGATGTTACACAGCTGAGTAAACATGCCTTTCCAATTTTTTCAACGAAATGTTGAGATCTGTAATGAGTCCACAATCTATTCATTTTAAAAAATTCAAACAAACATCTAACCTTCAATGAAACTCAATTTGTCTAAGGTGGCAAGAGATTCCAAGGTGTGACCTTGTATTATTTATTTATGCAATCCCTGCTGTATCCCTGGAAGCTTCAGTAATGGCAGTACAGTATTTTAAATTCAGGGCTCATTAAACTATCCTGCCTTTCCTCAGTAATTTCTCCCCATCATTGCTTCCTCGCAGAGCAGGTCTCTCTCCTAGCAAGTTTATTGGCACACTTGTTTGCAGCCCCATCATAAATTGTTGTGCTAGCTATCATCCTAGCCTTGAATTTTGTGACCTTGTCCCAGTGTGGTCCATCCCAATCACTTGTTGGCCAGGCCAGTGCAATAGCTTATAGAAGCTGGACGCAACTCACTAGACGTTCTCTTCTTCACAACATAGCAGTCTTGATGTAATCGAGCAGGGACCAAGTGCTACTGTGATAGAGATGATGACTTTGGCTGCTGACACACAGCAGAAATACTCCAGTTTGACATCGCTTTAACTGTCATGGTTCAATGCTGTGGAATTCTGGGATTTGTCGTTTTGTGAGATATTTAGCCATATCTGTCAGAGAGCTCTGGTGCCACAACAAACTACGAATCCCAGGATTCCATAGGATAGAGCCATGATAGTTAAAGTGGTGTCAAACTGCATTATTTCTGCAGTGTGGCAGCAACCTTCATCTCACTTGGCCCTATTTACCAATTCTTCTGCATGCTGAATTAAGAAGCTTTTCTCAGCAAGCAGGGCAATACCAGGAAGAAACCTGATCATACGGTCATCAAGAACAGTCCTGGTCAACTATTGCCTAACGGCAGGGCAAGATTGATAACACTCTTGGTGGCCCATTGTTACATTCAAAGATTTAGGCATGTTAGTCTGTTTCAGCATAAAAAGAAGAATTTGAGACTGATAAATAGGAATTTCTAGCACAAGTCTTCAGGGACTCCAATCCACTTTATAAGATGCATGAGTTAAGTTTCTGTGGACAGACATATCTACTAACAGGTGACCAGGGGGAGGCAAGTGTGAATTGCTAGTAGACTAGAGTTTGTGGATACATCCTAATTCAACTTTTTCTTTCCAATCTCCCTTTTATTTTATTTTTATTTTATTTTTTTGTTCAAGGAATGCTGCCCAGAGATCTGAGATAGAAGGTCCCAGCAGACTGGAGGATGGCAAATGTCCCCATATTTTAAAAAAAGGGGGGAGTAAGACCCAAATAATTATTGCCCAGTCAGCCTGACATCACTACTAGGAAAGATTCTAGAGCAGATCATTAAACAGTCTGCAAGCACTTAGAAAGGAATGCTGTGATCAAAATGTCAGCATGAGTTTTCTAAAAACAAGTCATGCCGGACTAATCTTATCTCTTTTTTGATAGAGTTATATATTTGGTAGATGAAGGGAATGCTGTGGATGTAGTGTATCTTGATTTCAGTAAGGCCTTTGACAAAGTCTCCCTTGATATTCTTGCAAAAAAACTTAGTAATGTGCAGGATAGACAGTGCAACTGTTAGGTGGATTTGTAATTGGTTGATGGGCCGGATCCAAAGGGTAGTCACCAATGGTTCCTCTTCATCCTAGAGAGAAGTGACTAGTGGGGTGCCACAGGGTTCTGTCCTGGGCCCAGTGCTAGTCAACATCTTTATCAATGACTTGGATGAGGGAATCGAGGCCATGCTTATCAAGTTTGCAGATGACACCAAATTAGGAGGGGTAGTGAATACCCCAAAGAACAGGATCAGAATTCAAAACGACCTTAACAGATTAGAAAGCTGGGCCAAAACTAACAAAATGAATTTCAACAGGGAGAAATGTAGGATACTACACTTAGGCTGTAAAAATGAAATGCACAGATATAGGATGGGTGACACCTGGCTTGATGGCAGTACATGCGAAAGAGATCTAGGAGTCGTAGTGGATCACAAGCTGAACATGAGTCAGCAGTGTGATGCAGCATCTCAAAAAAGCCAATCCGATTCTAGGTTGCATCAATAGGAGTACAGTGTCTAGATCAAGGGCAGTCATAATGCCACTCCAGTCTGCTTTAGTCAGACCTCACCTGGAATACTGTGTCCAGTTCTGGGCACCATAATTCCAGAAGGATATTGACAAGCTGGAACATGTCCAGAGGAGGGTGACCAAAATGGTGGGAGGTCTGGAAGCCATGCCTTATGAGGAGCAGCTTAGGGAGCTGGGTATGTTTAGTCTGGAGAAGAGAAGGCCGAGAGGGGACGTGATAGTCATGCTTCAATATTTGAAGGGATGTCATGTTGAGGATGGAGCAAGCTTGTTTTCTGCAGCTCCAGAGACTAGGACATGGAGCAATGGACTCAAACTACAGGAAAAGAGATTCCACCTAAACATTAGGAAGAACTTCCTGACAGTAAGAGCTGCTCGCCAGTAGAATGCACTGCCTCGGAAAATCTTCTTTGGAGGTTTTTAGACAGAGGCTGTATGGCCATCTGTCGGGAATGCTTTTATTATTTACTCCTGCTTGGCAGCGGGTTGGACTAGATGACCCTTGTGGTCTCTTCCAACTAAAGCTATGATTCTAAGGCTGAAGTATACTGGTTTGGGGGTGTTCCCATTTCTAATACCTGATTTGTGTCCTTTGTCCTCTGGTGTAGAGATTGTCCTGTTTGGCCAGTGTACCTTATTCACCACTCTCTCCTTAAAATTCCCCATCCCCTATGCATTATACCTTTATTTGTCACTCTTCTAAAATTCCATGAGAATGATACTTATCTCTACAGTCATGCCATCCATCACCACCCTGTCTCACCTACTATAACAAGGATGACCTTGGAGAATTTCCTCATTCCTGTACAAGGTAAATTGATGGAACACAAATCTGGGTGGGGGGCAGGCAGTTCTGAATGTTGTGTCTGGAGGGAAGCATAAATTTGTCATCTCTCTCTGGCTTCCCTTCGCAAACGAAGATTCAGGAAGGACTCATCCCGTACTTTCTGCAAGCACGCTGATGACTAAAAAGGCCAATCTGAGATAGACAAGTCTGGTTGCAGAAAAGCAGAAGGTTTCCTTGGGTGATGTTTCCGGGTTTGATTCTTTCTGCGTTGTCATTCCTCTTCAAGACTTGTTCGGCGTGAGTTCTAAAATAAGGCTGCAGCATTGTGGATAGTGTGTCTCCATGCCTCCCGATGTGAGGCCAGGGCGGACCATTGTTGGTGATCAATTTGGCCAAGCCTGAGATGTTGTTTCAGGGAGTCCTTGTATCGCTTTTTTGGATCCAGGAGCTGTTGGCAAAGAAGAGAACTGCTCACCAGACATACCTCGCCCAGCCAACTTGCCATGTAAGGAAAGCAGCTTTCCGTCTCACATGTAGTAAACTTCAACAAAAACTCCGAGACATGCAGAACAAGTGGTGGATCAATATAGCAGAAAAGACACAACGCTGTGCAGATCTGGGTGATTCTAGAGGATTTTATGAAGCTCTTAAGGCAGTGTTTGGACCTACTTATCAGGTCCAAAGCTCCTTATACAGTACAGATGGTCAAACATTAATTACTGATAAAGCCTCCATCCTGAATCGATGGGCTGAACACTTTCAAAGTCTCTTTAGTGCCAACTGAGTAGTCCAAGGCTCAGCTATCCAACATATGATACAAAAACCGGTGAAAAATGAATTGGACATAGCTCCCACTTTGGAAGAGACTTTGTCATCACACTGCAGTCAATTGGTTAAGTATTGTGTTGTTAAAGCCTTAAGAGACAATAGTGTCATATGAGGCTTTTATTGTTAAATGTTATTATAAAACTGTTTTATCAGTAACCAGATAGAATTTAAGCATATTGCTACCCTTCAGAAAGGGAGGATGTACAGTCGTCCCTTCACATTCGCGGGGGTTAGATTCCCCAGACCCCCGCAAATGTGAAAAATCCGCAAATAATGATTGCCCTCCCCCACCAAAGCGACCATGGGGCCTCCGGAGGCCCCATAGTCGCTTTCTCCGGACTCCCCAGTCCCTTCCTAGGCCTTCACGGAGCCTCAGGAGACCCTCCCAAGGCCCCGTGGATGCCTCCCTGGCCCTCCCTCCTCCCACCCAGCACCTTCACGGAGGCTCCGGAGGCTCCGTGAAGGCCTCCCCGGCCCTCCCCCCTCCTATCCAGGGCCTTCATGGGGCCTCCAGAGGGTCTCCGAAGGCCCCGTGGAGGCCTTCCTGGCTCTCCCCCCTCCCTCCCCGGGCCTTCACAGGGCCTCCGGAGGCCCCGTGTCGTGGTTTTGGGAGGGCAGGGGGGCCCTCCCCAAACCACAAATATTCAGAACCGCAAATGTGGAGGGGCAACTGTATTGTCTTCTGGTTGGGGCTATGGATATACAGTCGTCCCTTCACATTCTGGGGTTAGGTTCCACAGACCCCCACGAATGTGAAAATTCCGCGAATAACTACTGCCCTTCCCCGCCAAAGCGCCCACGGGGCCTCTGGAGGCCCCATGGTCGCCTCCCCAGCCCTCCCCACTCCCTCCCAAGGCCCCCTCGCTGCCTCTCCCACCCCCCACCCAGCCTCCTAAAGTGGCAAGGGGGCCTCAGAAGCCCCCCTCCCCACCTCTCCCACCCCTCCAGCCTGCTTCTCCCCCCCCCCAGACGCAGCCACAGGGTTTCTAAAGCCCAGTCGCTGCTTTTGGGAGGGTGGGGGGGAGGCCCTCCCAAAACCGTGAATACTAAATTCGCGAATGTGGAGGGGCAACTGTACATATTTTCAAGCATGATGGTTGAAGTTCACCTAGATGTTTTGGAAGAGTGAAAGGACTAATCTCCTACACAATATGTGCCTAACCAGTAGGGAGAAGAGCTATGTACACTACCTTGAGCTAATTAGAGGGGGGGAAAGGATACAAATTTAACTGATAAATAGATAATATACAGAAGATGAAAAATGCATGAAAATTAAGCTTTTAAGATGTGGAACTCACTATGCAGAAAAGCATAGCAACATGTACTTAGGAATCTGGTCATTAAGTTTTCTTTCTCCCTTCCAAGGATACTTATGTGAGATGAACCTGAAGATAAAATACTAGTGGGGAAAAACAATTAAAATAACTAAAACTGCCATTTTGCACATATTTCAAGTTTACATACTACAGCCTTTTGCACACTGGGGGGTTGCAATTCATGCTTCATATGCACTGAATAGACTACCTTTCTTTTGGGTTTTATTACATTTTATTCCAAGCAAAATGATACAGCACTTTTGTAAGTAGGATAGCACAGGCAGGAGATGTGTGAGACATGTTAGAGATAAATATGATATTGGCCATCATCGGAAAAATAATGGAGAAGTTTTCCTTGGCAACAGCGATAATGCAAAATTAATAAAATGGCTTTGCTATTAACAATGACAATATAAAGAAAAGAAATCACTGGAGCTTCCCACCCCATTTAATTTTTCCTCCCCAAAGTGTAGGGTGACAGGGCCTCAAAGATTTATCCAAGCTTTATCCAGTTATGCTCCTGTGGTAGGATTTTACCATCAGTTTGTTAGAAGTCAGCCATACTGCTCTAGTTCCTTCCAAATCTGTCTTGACAGACCCAAGGAGAGCCCACAAAGGGAAAGAGAAATCAATGTGACACTCCTTATTGCAGAGAGCCAGCCGCCTGCAGCCTGAACTCATTGTGATTAGCTTCATGGCTTAAGGCCATTGCCACTTAATTGGCTGCCAATAGCTTTCCTAATGAAGGATGATAGATGGAGTACAGAGTTTGCTTGGAAGGTTGAACCAATCGTGCTGTTTCGCTGGTAGGTAAGAAAACCTGAAGCAATGTGATCATCACATATGAAGATTCACACCTTAAGCAGCATTACAGTGGTGTCTAAGGGCAACATCACTTGCCACAAAATTTCTACATTACATTCCAGCATTACTGTTTAGAAAATTCCATACAACTTGTTCATTGTTTCTCATGTGTAATAATTGCACACTTAAATGTGAAGCTCCAGTTGTCCACAGCTTTCAAACTTATGTTACAGAGCAAAACCTCTGCATGTGCCAATGTCTTATGGTTAGAATGTGGGTTGCACAGTACTAATGTAGAGTCAATCCTTGGGCCTCCTATCATGTCCAAGTGTTCTAGCAGTAGTGAAAAGCAGCCAGTGCTGCGGTTAATATTTGAAATGCACAACAATGTGTTCCAGATGACATGAGTCCTGGACACAAATGGGAGATCTGTAGAGCAACCCTCTGTGTATCCTACTCTGTTCAGATAGAAGAGGGTGCACAGAGAAAATCTTCAGCTCTTTTGTATCTCATGTAGTACCCTCCCTGAATGGAATACTATTGGTGCAGTTGTCTCTCAGGCTGTATTAAATAATAGAAAAATGGGGTTATATTTCCAATTAGAGTAGTCATCTTTAGATTTTTAGCCTTCACAGAACCTTTGCCACATGAACCCTATCTGCACAGGAGGAAGTATACACTGCAGAAAATTCTAGCAGGTGTTCTGGAATGAAGTTCAGTCCAGAATGTGGCCTGACCTTGGTACTTTGCCATCTCTTTCTCTGAACCGTGAATGTACCACAGAACACACTTTTGATTACAAAAGAGAAACAAGAGAGCACCCTTCTTGTATACTGTTCCTGCTGTAAAGATTACACACACACAAACACAGAGATAAGGAAAATAAGAATCATAGAATAGTGGAGTTGGGAGAGACCACAAGGGGCATTCAGTCCAACCCCCTGCCCTGCAGGAACACAAAAAAAGAGCACGCCAACAGATGGCCGTCCAGCCTCTGTTTAAAAACCTCCAAAGAAGGAGAATCCACCACACTCCCAGGCAGTGTATTCCACTGCCAAACAGCTCTTACTATCAGGAGGTTCTTCCTAAGGTTTAGATGGAATCTCTTTTCCTGTTATTTGAATCCATTGCTCTGAATCCTGGTCTCCGGAGCAGCAGAAAACAAGCTTGTTTCCGGTTTAATATGACATTCTTTCAGTAGGAAACAAGCTTGTTCCCACTTCAATATGACATTCTTTCAAATATTCAAACATGGCTATCATGTCACCTCTTAACCTTCTCTTCTCCAACATTATTTTTTATAATCTGCATGAAAATTCAAAATACGCATTTTAACACTTTTTGATACACTTTTTCACCTGAAAACTGAGTCAGTCAATGTAAAAGACAATGTATAGCTAAGTTCAATCATGTCTTCTCCAGGCTAAAATACCCAGCTCTCTAAGCTGCTCCTCATAGGGAATAGTTTCCCGACCTTTTAACGATTTGGTCACCCTCCTCTGGAAATGCTCCAACTTGTCCTGCTTGAATCATGCTGCCCAGAAGTGGACATAGTATTCCAGATGAGGTCTGACAAAAGTAGAATAGGGTGGTACTATTACCTCCCTCAATTTAGACAATATACTCCTGTTGATGCAGCCTAGAATTGCATTGACTTTTTTAGCTGCTGCATCACGCTGTTGACCCATGTTCGGGTTGTGATCTACTAAGAGTCCTAGATCCCTTTCATATGTACTGTTGTTAAGCCAGGTGGCACCCATCCTATATCTCTGCATTTCGTTTTTTCTGCCTAAATGTAGTACCTTACATTTCTTCCTGTTGAAATTAATTTTGTTAGTCTTGACCCAGCTCACCAATCCGTTAAGGTCATTTTGAATTCTGAGCCTGTCCTCTGGGGTATTCGCTATCCCTTCTAATTTGGTGTCATCTGCAAACTTGATAAGCATGCCCTCTATTCCCTCATCCAAATCATTGATAAAGATGCTGAATAGCACTAGGCCCAGGACTGAACCCTGTGGCACCCATTGGTCACTTCTCTCCAGGATGAAGAGGAGCCATTGGTGACTACCCTTTGGGTTCGATCAGTCAACCAAACCACCTAGCAGTCACGTTGTCTAGCCCACACGTTATGAACTTTTTTTGCAAGGATATCATAGGGCACCTTGTCAAAGGCCTTACTGAAATCAAGATACACTACATCCACAGTATTCCCTTCACCTACCAAGTTTGTAGCTCTATCAAAAAAAAAGAGATGAAATTAGTCTGGCAAGACTTGTTTTTGAGAAACCCATGTTGACTTTTAGTGATCACAGCATTCCTTTCTAAATGCTTACAGACTGTCTGTTTAATGATCTGCTCCAGAATCTTTTCTGGTACTCATGTCAGGCTGACCAGGCAGTAATTGTTTGGGTCCTCTTTCCCCACTTTTTAAAGATGGGGACAACATTTGCCCTCGTCCAGTCTGCTGGGACATCTCCTGTTCTCCAGGAATTCTCAAAGATTATTGACAGTGGTTCTGAGATTACTTCTGCCAGTTCTTTTATTACCCTTGGATCTGGCCCTGGAGTCTTGAACTCATTTAGAGTAGCCACACTGAGCCCTCCGGATCTGCAGGAATTTGGTTCTGGGACCCTCTGCAGATGACAAAAACTGTGGATGATCACATCCCATATTACTAAATGGCAGCGATGTGCGTGCGGATGCTTCAGCACAATTGCTTTTACATCACATACATTTTAAGTATAGGACATGATGATCCGTGGTTGCTCAAAATCACATATCCAGACCCCATGCATCAGGGGCCCCCATTGTATTCCTGTATTCTTTACCTATTCTGTGCAGCATTTCCCCTACTGCTGTGGCTCTTAACTGTTTATTTATCTGGGACCCCCTTTAAGTATTGTTTGTTGCTCTGGATCCCCAAGACTTAACTCAAACTTAACTTTAAAACCATGATGATGATGATGATGATGATACAATTACATCATCCCTTAAGCCTTCCCTCAGAGTCACTGGAGGGGGAGGGGAGATTTTTCTTCTGCTTCTTGAAGCAGTTTTTTGGCTGGAGTGGATTGAATGGCAATGTGCTGGCCCAGCCAGCCAGCCAGCCTTTGCCTTGGCTCCTGTCACATGGCCACTCCACTGCAGGGAGGAAGTGGGCCAAGCAGCCTTCAAGCCTTTGCAGACTGCCTGTGAGGACATCTCAGACCCCTGGGCATCCCTGGACCACAGGTTAAGAACCACTGCCCTACTGCATAATGTGCTCCATTTCTCCTGGGTTGGTCACTGTTTTCCTTCTGCAAGAAGACCGAGGCAAAGCATTTTGTCATCTTCTCCACGCCCTACCATTCCCTTGTTCTTCCTTTTGCTACGAACATAACCAAAAAGGCCCTTTTTATGGTTTTTAAGCTGTCTAGCAAGCCTGAGCTCATTCAGTGCTTTAGCTTTTCTGTCTTTCTCCCTACGTGTACTGACTATTTGTTTGAATTCCTCTTTGGTGATTTCCCCCCGTTTCCATTTCTTGTACATATCCCCTTTAAATATTAGCTCAATTCAAAGTCCTTTAGACATCCATCCTGGTTTCTTTAGACACCTCCCATTTATCTCGCTCATTGGAACTGTTTGAAATTGTGCCATTAATATCTTACTTTTAAGAAACTCCCATCCCTCATGAACTCCCTTCTCTTTTAGTATTCTTGACCATGGGAACACACCCAATATTTCCTTAAGTCCTCAGTCTGGCTTGGGGGACTATGTAGTAGATCCCCACAATGACATGACTGTTATTTCTCTTCCCCTTATTTTTTACCCAGATGCCCTCAACCTGGCTTCCAGGATTTAAGTCATAAATCTCTTCACAGGTATAAACATCCTTGACATATTATGCTACTCCTCCTTTCCTGCTTGATCTATTTCTCTGAAAGAGGTTATACCCCTCTCTTACTACATTCCAATCATGAGACTCATCCCACCAGGTGTCAGTGATGCCTATTATATCATATTTGGTTTGCTGTGTTAAGAGTTCAAGTTCATCCTGTTTATTTCCCATGCTCTGTGCATTAGTGTAGAGACATCTAAGACCATGGGTTATTCCACCACTTTTTTTTCCTCCTAGTGTTGGGCTCTTATACTATTCGCCCAGTTCTCTATAACATTTTGGCTATTATCTCCAGCACTTGTTCAACTCCTGCCCTCAAGAATACTTTCTCCCTCCCCTACATAATTCAGTTTAACTCTTGATCAGGTTTGTGAGACTCTTAGCAAAAATGTTCCTGCCAATTGCTATGAGGTGCACCCCATCACTTGCCAGAAGTCCATGCTCATGAAACCACAGATTATAGTCCAAGAAGCCAAATTGTTCCTGGCAGCACCATCTGCGGAACGAGTTGTTCACCTCCACTATTCTTCTTTCCCTTCCTATAATGCAGATATATGGTTGTGTTATACTTATCAAAAGATTGTCTACTTTGGCCTTGGGGGACTGGAATGGATTGCTACCTGGCCCAATATTCTAACCAAGATATTCAGGGAGGAGTTTATGCACCACAATTTGTGGGAAGGACTGTTTGTTGGTCATTGGTGGGAGATCCTGATTCTAGTCCTTGGCATTTGCTTTAGGAGATGGTGGGAAAGATGCCTGTGTGCCTGAGATCCTGGAGAACAGCTGCCAGTCAAAACAGACAATATTTGACTAGATGGGCAAGCTCCAGAGATCTGGAGGCCATGTGTTTACCACCCTCCTTCTGCTAGATGGACAAATAATATGTTCAGATGTAAGACAGTTTCCTTTGTTCTTATGTTTGCTCTGATGTCTTTGTAGGTATGGTATTCTACCTAAAATTGATATCAGAGAACCCAGGTTCCTCATATTAGACATGGAAACTATTTAGGGCTTGTATGAAGGGCTTATGAAAGCCTTTCTCAAGGTCTTTGCCTTGGTGGAACCCTTGAAACAATTTTCAGGTCTCAGGGAACCCCTGCCTAAAAATTATTATATCTACAGCTCAAAAATTGTTTAATTTTTTCCAATCTCAATATCTCGTGGAACCCCTAGCAACCTCTTGTGTAACCCTAATGGTTTTAGGGAACCCTGGTTGAGAAACTCTGGCTTATGAAGTCACCAACCTCCCTCAGTGGAAGCAGTTTTTCAGCTGGGCTCAAAAAGAAAGAGGAACACTCAACAAATCTGAAAGTGGATAAAACTTTCAAATAGCATTTCCAGTGTCTCTTTTCCAGAGAAGACATTCCATTTGAAAAACAAATTATTTGGTCAATGGATGATTAGCACAAAAGCTAATCAATAAGCAGACGCTATCTATGTCAGAAATACTGCAAAGGTGGCGGTCATGAAGATTGGGTTAAACATCCCAATCCAGGAGTCAAAGGCTTAAACATGACAGTGCTCTCTTTATATACCTTCATGTTACAGAAACAAGAGGTTTCTGGTCATAGGCATGCTGGTGAACTTAGAACACCTGCAGTATACCTGGTATCGTATAAAGGAAGAAGGAAGGAGCTGGTTATGGATTCTTCAGTTGAAACAAAATCGTTGCTTTAGCCCACACCAGGTATTGCAACAGTCTGGCAGATCTGTTCATTGTAGCAATAAGAAAAGGATTTGGCACTTAACCTCTTGAAATTAAACCAGGTGTTAACATCAATAGCTCAGTCTTATCAGAGCTTTGCTGGAATAACAGATGGTGATAAGATACAGTTGTGTGTCCTGTATGACCTTGGGAGATGGATGATGGCTATGTGGGAAAATTTTCTTTTCCTACATTCAAGAAAACAGCTCAACCTTGATTGATGCCTGTGTATTTTGAATTGTTCATTTTGCTTTCACTGATGCATGTGCCAAAGAAGGGCAGTTCACAATTTTTTTCCAGACATGGGAGTTGCTTGTACTTCTCCTTCCATTAGTAGGGATGCTCCTAGACAGAAGCCTCGTAGAGCTAATAAATTTTTGCGCTGTCATTTCATGCTGCAGTTGACTTTTCACTTTATTGAAAATGTCTTTTCCACTCGGTTCCATCATTTGATGGGGTGTGGCTTTGATATGGATAGTGACTGTTCAGACCTATGAAGGTCAGCAAACATTAACTAACGTAGTCACTTTGCACTGGACACCATTTTCATCACCTGTTTATTTTATAATTACCAGTATTCTGAGTAGTGCTGAAACATGTTTATGACTATATTTTTAACACTGTTTAAATCCTCTGCTCTTGAACCCCATGCCCTGGAGATTGAGTGGATGTACTTTCTGTGGTGGACCCTATTTTGCTTGCTCCACTATAAACCTGGTTGATGCTGGCGTCGTTGGAAAAATAAAATAGGGAGCACTGTGGCTGCCCTTCCTTCCTTACTGTTGGCTTTTGTAAAAGAAAAAAAAAACCTACTGCTCTACTGTGCTTGCAAGGTAATTTTACCTACTGAAGAGACCGACTTGGTACATTCTTTCCATAAGCTCCTTAAACATGTCCTTTCCAGTCTATACACTGGAATGTTGTTATAGGTCCTGTTTCTGGGATGCTGCCATTAGAATGAGTTCAGGATTAAGAATTAAAATCATCCTGTGGCTCATTTCTGAGGAAGTATTGCCCTTGCCTATCCACACCTCAGTTTAGATGTATCTTTTCCTCCCTGGGTAGATGAGGGGATGTGCATCTACGAGAGAACAGATGGCCTAGTTTGTTTGCTGTGTCTGTAAAAGTGGCTCAAGTTTCAGCTGAAGAATGTCTGCCTTCAGGTTTCCCAAAGAACAGTCTGTTCTATTAGGCTGAGCAGTAATTGGTCTTGGAGGTTTGTGCTATTGATCAATCAGCGTGGGTTCAATTTCAGTGCAAAAGTTGTGTTTGGGATTTAATTGAAGTGATTAATAACTCGCAACAGTGGGGTGGGAATCAATATGGATTTCAAGCAACAAAAAGTAGCACTTTTTCCTCTACAGTGTGGCAGCTGACAGTTTGCTAGTTATACTTACTTGACAAATTAAAACCACACAATTACTTTATAAATAGAAGGGTTGTGTGTTTTTAAAAGGGCCACACTTTGACCAGAATACTTGATAAAGTTGGATGGGAGGGGGTATTTATTTGTTTCAATTGTCTTAAAGGCATCTAGACCTCATAGTTCTCTGAGAAATGTTCTGCCTGGGCTGCATAAGGCCCTCCTTCGTTAATATAAAGCACCTTTGTGTCTTTTGGTGTCAGGCCTATAGATTGCCTCTTAAGACATTGGTAGGGAGCCAGTTGGCATTCACTTAAGAGCAGGACTGAAGAGATTTAACCCTGCTGTGTTTGATCCAACATTAGAGCCCAAGATTAAAAGCCTGCATAAAACTTCCAATCTCGTTACAGAACCAGCATCCACAGTAGATGTCTGGGTTGAAAATCTTGTTCCAGCTCTGCCTTGGATTGCTGCCAAGAGCTGCCTTGGTAGGCAAATGTAGCGTGACTTTAACTTTTCTGCAAATTTAAACAGCAGTCCTTGCCCTTTATTCTTTGGCCCCAATCCATCAGTCCAGGGCCCATTTCCATTCTTGGGGAGGGGTAGCTTTGGTGTGTTGTCATACATGCTTACAGCTAATAGTCTCAGCTGTAGCATGACAGGGTCAAAGAAATCAAACCATCCTATTACAGAACCACAAAAATAACAAATCACTATCCATTCAGTTCAGTCTTAATGCTGACAGGATTAAAGAAATTCTCACTCTTTGTGCTGGTCATTTTCCCAATCCAATTGAGTTGTTTAAGCGCAAAGAACTCTCTACCTGCAGTGCTTTGACTTCATATAAATATTTCCCAAGGAGACCTTTGCCTCATAGCAACTTGATAATGGTGTTGCCATCCATTTACCTGCCTATGTATTTAATTGTCCATGGTTTAAAAAGTAATATCATAAAGAAATGAGATTAGATTATGGTGAGTCATAATTCCAGTGGTATTTCAAAGCCCTTTGCTGTGTTATTATTTCAGGATTTTTAGTGCAAATGATACAGACCCCATGTATCAAGCCATATGTATAACCCAGTGAAGCAAATAGAGCTTCATGGGAGCAGGAAGTAAGCATCTGAGCCTATTACATGGTTTTCGTTTAGTGGATTGTCCATAATGGAGACACCCTCCCATTTAAAATAAGGCTGTCACCCAATTAATTTAGTGAGATGTAATCAATTAATTAGTCAATTAAATCTGCATATTTTTCATGAGGGGGGGGAAACAGTTTGTTTTTTGATGGTGCATGTAAATATCACAGCTGACACACTCTTAGAAGGGAACACCTGCAGATTCTATAAGTATACTAAAAACAAGTAACTTTAAAAAAAATGTGCTGCATGATTAGTGCAGATGCATCTATAAGCAGGTTTCAGCCCATTAGCCAACTAGTCAATTGATGGTGGCACTATAATTTAAAAGTTGGTGTGTTTCTCCACTGATCTTGAAGCCAAATGCTCCTGCACAGTTACATTTAAGGAAGCAGAAATGTTCTCAAGTACAGCATTTTGAAGAACGCGGGGTCAAGATCCTTAGGTTATTTTGTAATTTAGGTTATTTTAAGAATTGTGCTGAAAACCAGTACAATGTGCAGTGGGTCAAGTATTGAGAAACTGAAATTTAAATGTACTGAGTTCAGCAGAGCTGCCTGGGTGGCCTTGGGCCAAAACACAGTCTCAGCCTAACTCCTACCTTGGAGGATGACTTTCAGGCTAAAATGATGCTTGGCTCCTTGAGAGGAATGGTAGGATGCAAGTGTAGTAGACAGAAATCATAAAATGTCATGTGAACAACTTGGAATTAGGTTGCATCAAAACTCAAGTTCTGTCAAAGAGTAACACAAAGGTGTATGTGGAAGCAGATACCAAGGATCAAGCCTCTGGCTCTTTGCTACCGTTTCAAGCTTGAAGGCTTGTTACAGCCCCAGTGTACAGCAATCTAGCAGGTTAAATGACTTGGGCAACACAGTTTATTAAAACTGGCAAGTGTTCGCTCCAGTTCTTTTCCTGATAGTCAAGGCTGTCAGAGAGAATAATTGACAGTGGCAGCTGTTCTGAGGGTCTTTTAGATTGTTGCAAGAAGATTTGACTTGACAGACAGCTCTGTACAAATGAACTGAAGTGATAGAGGCTGGATCTAAGTCAGGTTGCAGAAGGAGTTTCCTGTTGAAAGAGAGCAGGGGGGCGGGCGGGAGGCTAAGGGCAGCCAGAGTTTGGATTTGCTGATGCTGGAAACGGAAGAGCCTCCCTGTGCCCCAGATTTGTTTTCAGCTATTCAACATAGCTGAACTATGCTCGATAACACTGCTTATTTTCCCAAATGGCAACACCTATGATTTTTGGAGTTTATGTACACATACACTCAAAAGTAGGCTAAACACAGACAGACCCTTTGCTCTCTCACCTGTTTCAGGTGAATAGCTGCCCCATGTATACCCCAGAGGACAGGATCAGAATCCAAAATGACCTGAACAGGTTAGAAAGCTGGGCCAAAACTAACCAAATGAATTTTGACAGGGAGAAATGTAGGATACTACTCTCTCTGGCTTTTCTTGGCAAACGAAGATTCAGGAAGGACTCATCCCATGCTTTCTGCAAGCGCGCTGATGACTTAAAAGGCCAATCCGAGATAAACAAGTCCAGTTGCAGAAAGCACAGCAGAAGATCTCCTTGGGTGATGTTTTTGGGTTGTGATTCTTTCTGCGTTGTCGTTTCTCTTCAAGACTTGTTCGTCGTGAGTTCTCAAATAAGGCTGCAGCATTGCGGATAGTGCGTCTCCATGCCTCCCGATGTGAGGCCAGGGCGGACCACTGTTTGTGATCAATTTGGCCAAGCCTGAGGTGTTGTTTCAGGGAGTCTTTGTATCGCTTTTTTGGAGCGCCCCTCTTACGCTGACCCGTGGCGAGTTCACCGTAGAGTACTATTTTTGGGAGGCGATGGTCCTCCATCCTAGAAACGTGCCCTGCCCAGCGCAGCTGTGTTCTCAATATCATGGCCTCAATGCTGGTGATCCCTGCTTGCTCAAGGGCAGCAACATTCGTCACATAGTCAGTCCAGTGTATATTTAGGATTGTGCGTAGACAGCACTGATGAAAGCGCTCGAGGAGTCGTAGGTGGTGGCGATAGGTGACCCATGTTTCAGATCCATAAAGGAGGATAGACAGTACGATGACTCTATACACACTGATTTTTGTGCTTTGCCTCAGGTGTTTATTGCTCCAGACTCTTTTGTGAAGTCTTCCAAATGCACTATATGCCTTTGCTAATCTGTGATCGATCTCTTTGTCAATCTTGGCATCTGAGGAGATGATGCTTCCCAGGCAGGTGAACTGCTGAACGGACTTGAGCACAGATTTGCCGACGGCAATGTGGGGATGGTGGTGTTCGTCCTGTGGTGCAGGCTGGTAAAGAACTTCTGTTTTCTTCAGGTTGACTTCTAGCCCAAACAGCTCTGCAGCTGTTGCAAAGCAGGATGTTAGGCCCTGCAGAGCTGCTTCTGTGTGGGCAGCAAGGGCAGCATCGTCAGCAAAGAGCAGCTCACGGACTAGATAGTTTAGAGTCTTAGTGTGAGCCCTCAGACGGCTTAAGTTAAACAAGCTACCATCAGTACGGTAACGTATATAGATGCCGTCGTCTTCTTCAAGCTCTGCCATAGCCCTTTGGAGCATCGTGCTAAAGAAGATTGTAAATAAAGTTGGTGCAAGAACACAACCTTGCTTCACTCCATTAATAATTAGAAAGGGCTCTGAAAGAGCATCGCCATATCTGACTTGACCACGCTGGCCCTCGTGTAGCAAGATAATCATTTTAAGGAATTTGGGGGGACATCCTAGTCTTTCCAGGATCTGCCACAGACCTTTTCTACTTACAGTGTCAAAGGCTTTGGTGAGGTCGACAAATGTTACATAGAGACCCTTGTTCTGCTCCCTACATTTTTCTTGCAGTTGCCTAAGGGCAAATACCATGTCTGTAGTACTCCTATTGGCTCTGAAACCACATTGGCTTTCAGGGAGAAGTTCTTCTGCAATAGTAGGAGCTAATCTGTTCAGGAGTATCCTTGCAAGGATTTTTCCAGCAATAGAGAGCAGTGTTATGCCTCGATAGTTTGAGCAATCGGATTTTGCTCCTTTTTTCTTGTACAGGGTGATGATGACTGCATCTCGGAGGTCTGATGGCAGTTCCCCTTTTTCCCAGCAATTCACAAGGAATTCGTGGAATTTTTCGTGGAGTGCATGACCTCCGTGTTTCCAAACTTCAGGTGGGATTCCATCAATCCCAGCTGCCTTGCTGTTTTTCATCTGCTGTATGGCCTTAAGGGTCTCTTCCAAAGTGGGAGCTATGTCCAATTCATTTTTCATTGGTTTTTGTATCATATGTTGGATAGCTGAGGCTTGGACTACTCGGTTGGCGCTAAAGAGACTTTGAAAATGTTCAGCCCAACGATTTAGGATGGAGGCTTTTTCAGTAATTAATGTTTGACCATCTGTACTGTATAAGGAGCTTTGGACCTGATAAGTAGGTCCAAACACTGCTTTAAGAGCTTCATAAAATCCTCTATGATCACCCAGATCTGCACAGCGTTGTGTCTTTTCTGCTATATTGATCCACCACTAGTTCTGCATGTCTCGGAGTTTTTGTTGTAGTTTGCTACATGTGAGGCGGAAAGCTGCTTTTCTTACATGACAGGTTGGCTGGGCGAGGTATGCCTGGTGAGCAGCTCTCTTCCTTGCCAACAGCTCCTGGATCTCTTGGTTGTTTTCATCAAACCAGTCTTGATTTTTCTTGTGGGAGAACCCGAGGGATTCTTCTGCAGACTGGAGGATACTGTTTTTGATATGTTGCCAAAGCACTGTAGGAGAAGGATCTGTAGGATGGTCTTCAAGTTTCGTTTGTAGATTTGCCTGGAAGTTGTCTCTCATGGTAGCTTGTTGAAGATTGTTGACTTGGAGCCTCTTCTTTAAGATGCCACCACTCTTAGGTTTGAACTTATGATGAAGATTTAGTTTACATCTGACGAGGCGATGATCTGTTTGGCATTCTGCACTGGGCATCACTCGGGTATGACGGACATCACGAATGTCTCTCTGACGGACTAGAATGTAGTCAATGAGGTGCCAATGTTTGGATCGGGGATGCATCCAGGTTGTCTTCAAGCTATCTTTCTGCTGAAAGATAGTGTTTGTAATAGTCAGCTGTTGTTCTGCACAGAACTCTAGCAGGAGGCGTCCGTTATCATTGCAATTTCCAACACCATGCTTGCCTAAGACACCTTTCCAGGCTTCGGAGTTCTTTCCTACTCTGCATTGAAGTCACCAAGTATAATAATTTTATCTTCTACAGGGACTTTTTGTATGAGTTGGCGTAGGTCTGTGTAGAATTTGTCTTTCTCTACAGGGTCGGCTTGCATAGTTGGGGCATATATACTAAAGAGAACAACATGTGGGAGGCGTAAGGAAATAATGCGATCAGAGTGTCCTGTTGGCAAGGTTTCGAGTTTGGAGGCAATGGAGTTTTTAATCATAAAGCCTACTCCTGAAAGATGTTTTTCGGTTTTGGGTTTGCCAGACCAGTAGAGTGTGTAGCCGGCGCCATGTTCTTTAAGGCTGCCTTCCTCATGGAAGCGAACTTCACTAAGAGCAGCGATGTCAATATTAAGCCGTGATAGTTCAAGGGCTATTAGGGCAGAATGACGCTCAGGCCATCCACTATCTTCAGAGTCTTGCATGGTTCTGATGTTCCAGCATGCAAGTGTCAGTTTATTTACACCTTTGGAGGCTGGTGTGTGCCTTTGTTTCTTTGCCTTGGTTTGATCGCATCAGAAGATTCCCGTTGGCCGCAGCTAGCCAACCAGGTAGTTGGGGATGAGCTTTCGTTAGGCCACCTTTTCTAGGCCCCTCTCCATATGGAGCAAGCAGTGCTCTCCTTAAAAAAGGCTGCTTGGTCGTTCAGGATGCTGCCGAACAAGACTGTCATCTCCCGGGTCAGCCTCGAGCGACCAATGTCCTGAACCACCTGCATGCAGGGTTGGGGCTGCGGCTTCCAGTGCATCTTTACACCTGCCGGTTTCGTCCCTCGCCAGTCGCTACAGGGCTTTTTTGGAAATGGATTTGTCCTTCGAGCCTGTGCAATGGATTTTTCTGGTGGAGCGCAGCGTGCACAGAACTGGCCTCACCCTTTAAACCAGAGATTCATCTGCCGTGGCCTTGCAAGCATGGACGTGGCAGCGAGGTCCTCAGGCCGTAGGTTGGATTAGTTTCCTTCTCTTAGATGGTTGACCTTACAGGGTTGGACGAGCACCATCTGCCGGGTTTGGGATTAGAGTTTTCCTTCTCCTAGGACGGTTGCCACAAGGCTAGAGAGCCCATCCTGCCCTTTGACGCTCTTTGTCAGACCCTTCGGTTTTGACCTGTCTGGCATGGGAGACCCTAGCAGTGGCTATTATGCCACCGCCAGCATAGCTCAAAACATCATTAGGGTACGCAAGCCTCTCTCCCACAACAAGGATACTACACTTGGGCAGTAAAAATGAAATGCACAGATGTAGGATGGGCAACACCTGGCTTGATGGCAGTACATGCAAAAGGGATCTAGGAGTCTTAGTGGACCACAAGCTGAACATGACTCAGTAATGTGATGCAGCAGCTAAAAAAGCTAATGTGATTCTGGGCTGCATTAATAGGAGTATAGTGTCTAGATCAAGGAAAGTAATAGTGCCACTCTATTCTGCTTTAGTCAGACCTCACCTGGAAGACTGTGTCCAGTTCTGGGCACCACTGGAACGTGTCCAGAGGAGGGTGACCAGGATGATTAACGGTCTGGAAGCCATGCCCTATGAGGAGAGGCTTAGGGAGCTGGGCACATTTAATCTGGAGAAGAGAAGGTTGAGAGGTGACATGATAGCCACATTTAAATATTTGAAGGGATGTCTTACTGAGGATGGGGCAAGCTTGTTTTCTGCTGCTCCAGAGACTAGGACACAGAGCAGTGGGTTCAAACTACAGGAAAAAATTCCACCAAAACATTAGGAAGAACTTCCTGACAGTAAGAGCTGTTTGGAAATGGAATACACTGCCTCGGAGTGTAGTAGAGTCTCCTTCTTTGGAGGTTTTTAAACAGAGGCTGGATGGCCATCTGTCGGGAATGATTTGATTGTGTATTCCTGCATGGCAGGGGGTTGGACTGGATGGCCTTTGTAGTCTCTTCCAGTTCTATGATTCTATGTTTGCCCTTTGGCAACAGCTTGTTAAAATGTTTAATGTGAGTTATTAATGTCATTCTTTGAGGTCCTGCTCACTTTCCAGGCTCCCTGGAAGTGAAATCTCTGAGCGGAGAATGAACGTTTCTTGCTTCTGCTGCACATGCATGCCCACAAATCACAATTTAGTACACTAACCATGTTGCCCACTGCAGCGTCCAAGGTATATTTTCAGTTGTTGATAACATATTGTAGACTATTCATGCATTCCTCTTGTCTAGCTAATAAATCATCCTGATTCTCCTCTGTGCAGTGTTAGAGGATGTGATGTACAGCATATTATGGTAAAGAAGTTTTGTATTTTACTTGAACATTTTCCCAAAGAAGATGCAGATGCATCCTCCTGCAAATGTCTTTTCAGACATAAAGTGTACATCTGTGGCATGATATGAAGGAGTATAATTGAGTGTGTTCTCCATTGCAGAGTATACCATGATCCGAAAATAGAACTTCATGTGCAGAACCAAGTATGGTCTTCCTTGTGGGAAGTCTCGTTCATAATATTTGTTTGTTTGATCTATATCCCTTAGACTTGAGGTTGGGATGCAAGTAGGCTTCCAACATAATTTAAAAAGTTCCAATAAAAACACAATAAATTATGCATGATAAAATACAAATTAAATTAATTGTACTATTAAATGCCCAAATACTGTACTGTACATATTTCGTCGTTTTTTACGCACAAAAGTTGATCGTGAGTAAAAAATGACGAAATATGACGCTCAACTCTCCCCGCAGTACCGCAAGAGTACCGGCAGGGGCAAGCGTCATACGAAAGGGACGCTCTGCAGCGCAGCAGCCTCGCAAGCTGACGAGGCTGCTTGCGTTACTTTCTTCGCGTCCGAAAAAGTCCTAAGTCTCTGGATAATGTGGCTGTAGCAGACTTAAAACAGACATTGCTATCTGCTTTGCTCACAAATTTGATCTGTCTGGGGTGGATCATGTGCGTCTGTGGTGGTGGCTGTTTGCCCCATTGCTAAGACAAGTAAAGGCCAAGTAAGAACCAACTCTAACACTGGCAAGTAGAAAGGCACCTCCATCAAGCCTTGTCCTGTCAATCTTCATATGCTTGTGGGAAAAACTGTATGGCAGGAATAGCTTTGTCAGTTTGACTTGAACATAGTTATCTGCTCTGCGCCCATATTTGTGGAGTACCTTTTAGGTTCATCCCCTCTGCTGCTTGACAAGCTTTGGGTGGCCCACCAGCATAGGGGTGAGGGGGTCTACTGCAGAACAGTTTGCCCAGGGTTCCCCTCAAACCTGTCACCAGCCCTAGACCATGTAAGATAATATTTCTTTATAATAAAGCACAGTGTGCCTATCAATAATTATTTATCTCAAGGTCACCTTGTATCCAGGGAGGTGTGTCTCATAAAGTGGGCAATAAACATCTCCCAGTGTACTTCTTTGGCTATTCAGTGTACTATATCATTAATATAAACTGTTACTAGATGTATGCTACAACTACAGTTAAGTATTAAGGAAGAGGGAAAGTGTCATTTGTAGGTCTTTCCCCACCCCCCTTAACATTTAGTGAGGTGCATTAGTGAACAGGCTGCAGGTACTATCGTTGGCTGGTTTAAACCATGGTTTAATCCCTGGTTTAAACTAAATGACTTTTTTAAACAAAACACTCCTGGTTTTTTTAAACTGATTTTTTTTTTAGAAGTCTGACTATTATTACTATTTTCCACCTCTTCCTGGAACAACAGTGACTGTTTGAATTTAAAAGTTTTAACTTTATCAGTTGATGGGCAGCTGTTCATTGTTAGATTAATATCCAGTGTCATTTGCTTCATTTTAATTACTTTATTTTATAGTGGGGAAAATGCCATTCTGAAAGAAATCTTTCAATTAACATAAGTTCAACCAAAACAACTTGATTTAAAAGAGCACTTTTTTGAACAATTATTATTTAAGCTAGTGGCCATAACATCTGAACTGCATTTTGCTACTTAATTTTCTGATTTAGTCCTATATTGATTTTAATGCAACCCACCCCCACCCGGTTTAAACAAAACACACACACACACACATTTTTTAAAAACTTTTTTTCCAAAAATGTGCAGTATACATCCATTTTAACTTTAAATGTACAAGCTGAGTTAAATGGTTCTTAGAATGGGAAAACTTTAATGATTGCTCACTTGCTATGGCTACATCAGTCTGAGCGCTACGTAGAAGAACAAAAGCCAAATTTTGCATTTTCATAGTTTTCCATTATATTAATACTCATTAACTTGTCAACAGTTTGGGGTGGTGGTTGTTATTGTGCAATACTCAGAAGTAAGTCCCATTGAGTCCAGTGATGCTTACTTGCAAGTCTAAATAATGTGTGTGGGGGATCACAGCCTTAATATCTGTGCAAGGCTATGTTCAAATAACATGATGCTTTTTATACTGTGTTAGACCCTTGCTCATAGAATCGTAGAGTTGGAAGGGGCCTCATGGGCCATCAAGTCCAACCCCTGCTCAGTGCAGGATTTCCAGCTAAAACACCCCCAGCAGGTATCTGTCCAGCCTGTTTTTGAAGATATCCAGAGAAGGAGACCCTGCCGCCTCTCTAGGCAATTGGTCCCATTGCTGAACCAAACTCACTGTCAAGAAATTCCTTAGGTGAGGAACAACAGATTAACACACAACACCTAATGTCAAGTTAAAATACATATCAGTTAAAACACATAAACCTGTTAAAACACATAGTCAATTTAAGAGAACAAATAAAACCAATACCTGTACGTATTAAAAACACTTTAACATTCACAATTTAAACCCAGCAACTGTTTATAGTGGAGTCCTCAAAGAGCAGGTCTTCGAAGATTTTGCTCTCTTGCACTTGAGCAACAGTTAATTATCTCAGAAACAAATTATTGTAGCAGAAAAGTTTCAGTTTTCAGCTGCACTCATCAGCAGCACTCACCAGTTTTCATTTAGGAGATTTTCACACGGGCTATATATCCCGTGTCTGGAACGGAACAGGTTCGGGAAAGGTTTTCCCTTTCAGACGGAAGTCCACCCTGTTCCGTTCCTATGTTATGCCTGTTCTGTTTTCTCCCCGTGATATAGTAATCACAGGGAGAAGTCGTTAATAGGCACCCAGTTCCGTTACTGTTACGGAATCACGGGTGTGCGAATCGGATCCCGTCCCTGTTCTGGAATGACAGGGATGGGGGAGGAGCTCCGTGGCAGGCACTTCCTGCCACAATCTGGACAGCCAGGTAAGTGCCACCCTTCCCACCCCCCTTCCTGGGTTACTTGTATTTTTTTTTTTTAAATGATTTTCATTCTTTCTTTTGACAGCTGGGGCGGTTAATTTGAATTTCCCTCCAGTTCATTCTCTCGCGAGAACAAGCGGGAGTTCCCCCGGCCGGTTGTAAAAGTAGCTTTACGACAGCTGCA
Source organism: Gambelia wislizenii (assembly GCA_030847615.1). Lineage (NCBI taxonomy): Eukaryota > Metazoa > Chordata > Lepidosauria > Squamata > Crotaphytidae > Gambelia > Gambelia wislizenii. The sequence continues at coordinate 9,287,008 of JAUMIR010000013.1, read as the reverse complement.
TTTATGGCCGGCCGGGCAAGGAGGGAGGAGGACCATTCCTGTTCCGGAATGGAGGTAAGTGTGCAAACATTTGCCTCCATTCCGTTGCAGGAACAGGAGAGGAGGTGGAGGGACAGAATCGGGGCTTTTAGCCCCCTTGTGAAAATCTCCTTAGACTCAGCTAAGCCAATAAAGAATTTGATTTCCGCTGAAAAGTCAGCAGTAACAGACTAGCCACCATCCACCTCTCCTGAATGTGAGGAATCTTAAATCAGTGACTGAAAATTAAATCAGTTACCCTTAAACTAATATTATAATCTGCTTTGTGCACCTTTACATTAGGTTAATGGGGTTTGTTCATTTTTGAAATGTGCATTTTCTGTTTGGACAATTCAAGACAATGATCTTACCTTCAGGGCACTTTGAAAAGGGAGAAGTCTTCTTTATACTGAGTTAGATGTACCAGTAGTTTGGCTCAATGGAAAGCAGCTTCCTTTGTTGCAATTCATACAGGCAGTTGCAAGAGCAGGCACTTTTTATACACATTGCAACTCAGATCTTACTGAGTCATCCCATAGAATGACAGTAGCAGGCCTTTCCCTAATGCAGGCTAAGATTCTGTCTTGCCAGATGTAACTATAATGAGAGAGCTCCATCATTATAGTTACATGTGATGATGCTACCCCCCTCAAAACCTACCCTTTCAGCCTGGCAGTGCTTCAATCAAAGGGTTTCCAAGCATTCTGTGAAGATGCCAGCCACAGATGCAGGTGAAATATCCGGAATAAACTCTTCCAGAACATGGCCTCACAGCCCAGGAAAAAAACACGAAAAACTTATGGCTTCCAAGCAGATCAGTGTGCTGGGAAATTCCATCTGCAGTGCTGTCCTGGTCACAGGGCACATCAAGAACCCCTCGAACTACTCGTCTCAAGACACACTGCAACCAAAAATGCACTGCAGACATCATTTTCTAGCACTTTGAGCTGCAATGCATTGGAAGCCCTTCAGTTGAGGTGCTGCCAGGCTGAAAAGGTAGATGGGGGGGCACATTTAGTCTTAAGAACCATCAATATGAATCTCCAGCAGTTACAAGATTATAAGTCCAGTTTATGATCTCATAACTACTCAGCAGGGTGCCAGCCTCAGCAATGATAACTTGGTAGGGCTGGTAGCAGAAGGCATTTTGCTTATTTTTCCTATAGTTCCTTCTTCCAAGGAGCTCCAAGTGACTTACACATGGCTTCCCAGTAGTCTGCCATGGAAATAGTTTACAGGACCAGACCTCCTGATTAGCTTAAACCACAGTGCAGTACAGTAGGACCTATGTATCCACTGGGGATTGGTTCTTGGGAGGCGTGGATACTGAAAACTATGAATAATAATGAACACCATTGAAAATAATGGCACTTCCGGTTTAAAATACCATAGAGTTGCCTTGGAGGACCTAGAAAATGGCTAGAGAGGGCACATTTTCTAGGAAGACTCTATGGTAGATGTGCTGTTTTGTGTCCTGTGGATAATTGAATCAGTGGATAATCAATCTGTGGATACGGGGGTCCTACTGTATCCCATATGAACCTGTCCAGCAGCTGAAATCTTCAGCGGACATCTCTGGTTCTCCTCACCTGTGGAGCTTAGATAAGGCCTTTTTCTATTTTTGTACTGGTTTTAGTCCAATTTATACTTCTGCCCAATATAGATCCTGTGGTGCCCTCGCTACTTGGCATGTTTGGACCTGGCCAAGTCTCTCTTATTATTTATTTATTTATTTAATTAATTAATTTTTAAAAATTATTATTATTATTATTATTTATTTTAGGTATTTATACCCCGCCCTTCAGCCACAATGGCTATCAGAGCGGCTTACAAATTGTTTTAAGCAATAGCAATGTACACATCTACACTGCATTAAACAGTTTTCAATGTGTGTTAGCTAATTGCCCCCACAAGCCGGGTACCCATTTTACCAAACTACAAAAGGATGGAAGGCTGAGTGAACCTTGGAGCCCGCTGGAATCGAACTTGCAACGTGGTGGCTTGCAGGAATGGCATTTAACCACTGCGCCACCAAGGCTTTTTACCTGGGCTTTTAGCGCTCTAATTTAATGTCTGCATTGGTAGCTCTCTTCTCCACTCCACCCCCCACATTCTTTTTTACTCAGTTATACAGATTGGTTTGATCTGGGCATCTACTACAATTTATTTAAATGCTGTATGTTATGTTTTATCATTTTATGCATCAGTATGCTTTCCCCCACCCTTCTGTTTTTTTTTATTACTGTTCTGGTGGGGGAGATGGTAGTTGTGGCCCTTGTTGTGAGCCATTCCTGAGTTATCATAATGGTGCTACTAATGTTTTTTTTTTTTAATGCCATAATAAATAAATAAATAAATAAATGCACTTCTCAGTTATTTCCTGGGATCTCAAAAGGGCATGCATGCTTACCTCCACAATTTTTGAGTGGGGAAACTTTGTCTCTCATTTTGGGCATGTTCTAGTTCACTGGATCCCTTGATAAGACCTGTTCTCTTTGGCTGGATGAAGCGGCCTTGGGTGCCATTATTCTCCCACTTGTAAAATGAGAATTATAACCCTTCTTTGCCGAGCATGAATGTTGCAAGGACAAATGCATTAACGGTTTTGGTCAGGTGTTGCAATAAAAGGAAGCAGGATCAGGTAAGCATATGTGATGGATGCCTTGGTGCTGAGGTATACCAAGTTGTTTCTATATTGAGATAGCACTGTAACATTTGTTAATGCACTGTCCTTCCCTCACATACCTGCTATATCTCTGTTCACCTTACAGAAACAAAGTAAAGCAAACTTGGCAAACTTGAGCCAAAGTCTTCTGGGAAGATTGGCTAGAAAACAAGCAAAGTTGGTGTGCTGAATGGGGCTAACAGTTGTTTCTGGTGAGATGAAGGGGGAAATGGCCTTCAGTGTAGCTCATCTGAGATGCAAATCATTGTAAATGTCAGCTGCCTTGTGAAGAGAAGAGCTGAGCTGACGTGAGTTCAGCTTTAATTAAGGTTGAAATATTGGAGTTGACTGTTGAGTCTTAGGCAAATTGGCTCAGCCTGTTATGGCGAGGCAGGAAAATTAACTACTCTAGAATTTGGTAAAAACAAACACATTTCTGTCATTGGAAAGTTCCAGCACAAGACAGTGAATCTCATGCTTGTTTATCTTGGGGGCAAAAGTCAATGATGTAGAGTTTTAGCAATCATATGCCAGGAGTGAACCTATGCTTCCATTTCTGAAAGCCCAGAAGAAACTTGACTGTCAGTTGTTGCCTCTGTAGTTTGGAAAAACAAGAGATGAAATAGCACTGGGAAACTGGATTTTAATTTTTTAAAAAAAAACAGATGTGAAAAAGGATTTACAAATGTGGTTGCCATGTTGACCCTCCCAAAAATCACAGTAATATATTTTGCCTTCTGAAATGAGAAATTGATTGTTTCCCCATTACAGACATACATTACAAATGGTGAGACCCAAACGCTTTTGAATCACGTTGGTGGGGGAAAGACTTGTTAACACAATTTTGGATTTGTGTTTGAGCCTCTGAGAAATCAAACCTTCATTTGAACATGTTTTATTGTAGGTTCAAGGGAAATGGCGCAAGTTTCAATAGAAACTTAATTCTATTATATATAGTGCCATGATAGTCATAATGAGTATGAGATCCCTTACACATTCAGAGGTGCATCTGATGTGGCCCTTTCTGGTATCATATCAATAGTATAGTGAAAAGCAGCCCTGCAGCTTTTTCCTCTATATCCATAAGCATAAAAGAGGCCTGCACCTATGCCCCATAGACAAAACTGAACAGATGCATCAATCAATGGTCTGATTCAGTATAAGGCTGCTTTCTTTGCATTAGGGATAGGTGACTCTGTTTATTAAATAATGACAGGGGGCTTGTCTAGATGAGAAGATATAATGCAGATTGATGTGCATGATTGCAAATTTGCAGCAGTACTCATTTGTCTCTACGGTCTTTTGGCAAAATCTATTGTATGCGAAGTTACCTGTGTTAGAAGTGCACATGCAGCCATGCCTGTGAATCAAGGTGATGGCCAAGAATACAACGCGTTATTATTCTCCACACATGTTATAGCCGCTGCACAGTAATTTTTTTGTACTTGTAAATCAAAGGTGTGCAAGGGTGACATTCTGCTTATGAAAAGCTCTTTGGTTGCCTCAGTGCAGCAAAAAAAGCACACACTTGATAAAGCAAAAATTGAAAATGGCGCTTCCGGCCACTTTCTTGCCAGCAAGCCCACCCCCCGCCCATGTGGTGGACCAGTCCACTCTCCACTTGCACCCTCGCTGAGAATACACAGTGTCCCAAATTGGATGTCCAGATGTGCGATAACGTGCAAGCCCACACATTATTCAAAAAACTTTGGGAAAAGCTGCAAAGGTTTTTCCCGTACGTAGATGGAGTTTTTGGCCCCCATCCTTCTGAATACTGCAAATCTCATTCTCAGCCTTTTAAGGTTAAATATATTCTACTTGAATTCTGTGAGGAGTATTTTTACCATGTAGACAACAGAGACCTTTGTTCAGAGGCCTTCTGTTTAGTGTAGCTTTACTTGTTCCAAGAGCACATCATATATTTCAAAATAGCAAATCTGTATCCACATACCATATTTTGCATATGCATGTGTTTGCCACAAGTCTTCATTTGGAATTGAAATTCTTAGTGTTAACTGCCTTGAGCATGCTGATAGAATGGTGGATTATCAGTTCAATGAATGAAGCACCCTGGTAGTTCAGGAAGCTAAGTAATAAAACCTCAGTGCCTGAAGCAAAAAAAAAAAAAGAGGAGCCTGCCATAACTCATGAAGACATGATAGTTGATGCTTCAAAATCTGACAGTGTTTTTGGTTGTTGTCCAAGAGCTGTGGCCAGGTTCAAGTCGAAATTCCAAACAGGGTGCTTCATAGAAGAAGGGGGGAAGCAGGGGGAAGAAGGGGGTGGTTATTACTCATCAGGAAATCATTTTTTAAAGGACTGGGAAACAGGAGGTGGCTGTCTGATATACTGGTGCTAGGATTTCTGACATTTAAAAAAATGGTGGGAAAATGGGGCAAGGGCTCTCTGAGGCACTACTGGTAAGGTTCTAGAGGTAAAGGCAAAGGGGAAGGAGAAAAAACAAAGAAACCCATGGATTCCTTTTGTGGCATTAGTTACAGACCCAAGCAGTAACAGGTTCATTTCAGCTAGTTCAAAATAAATCAGAAATGCTATTTCCGTGCTTCCCAACAAACCATGTTACTTGTAGTTCCAAGCGGCCCACTTGTAGTAGCTGTTAGCATGCTTCTGTAGTCCCAAAAGCAATAAAAATTTATTATAGCTACGAAATTATTGCTACGCATTGATGGACTCCTTGTACAGCATCACACAATTCTAGATAGTAATATCTTTGAACTGTCCAGATAACTGTGCATGAGTTTTAGCTTCCAGCTCTTTGGTCTGGTGGTTCTTGTTGATATCAGAAACCTGAGCCTGAGTTTTTTACCTTTTCAGAAAGGACTTGATTGCTCATCCATACAAAATAAATAAATAAAACACTGCACATAGAAAAGCAGAGAGAAGATTTGCAGCAATGTCTTTTTCCTGACATGCCACTTTGCCAAGTGCAGGGATTTCAAGTCATGTGAAAGTTCAGGTGAAGCAACCCAGAAACAAGTCTGTCTCCTTAGCAAAATTTGGCCATAATCTCATTTACCCACACCACTGTCTTCAGGGATGTATGTGTCATTACAGTTTACATTTTACAGATAGACCAAGAGTGTATGACTGCTCCAAAGCCCCTACAGATTCTTAGCTAACATGGGGGACCAATCAAAGTTCAACCCTGTATTCATGGAAGTAGTTTGGCTCATTGTTTCCTTGGTTCATTAAGGGTGGGTTTGGGTTTTTGTTTTTGTTTTTTGTATTAAAAAAGCCTTTGTGGGACAGAACAATTGCTACCTTGCCATGGAGATGCGAATACGGTATATATGATGTATAAATTCCTTTTTTAAAAAAATACACAGCTTTCTGGGGACCACAAGTGGCTTTGGTACCATTCATATTTATTATATAGAACAGTACCATTCATATTTATTATATACATTTTACAAAATTGTATGTTTTAATGAAATACACATTATTGGTGGATATAAAAATGAAGGTAAAATTTGATGCTAACACAGACATAGCCATATTAGTCTGTTTCAGCATAAAGAGATATGAAGGAATCTTTTCTAATTTAATATTGTTTTAAGGGGTGGGTGGGCTAAGGTATGGAGTTTTTATGTTGTAAGCCACCCTGATTGTGTTGCAGAGGGGTGGGATAGAAATTATTATTATTATTATTATTATTTTCCTGCAGGAGTAACTGAGAAAAAGAATTTTTTAGCATCAGCTTTCATTGACTACAGACCACTTCATCAAATCCATCTGATGGACTGACTCCATGAAAGCTTATGCTAGAAATGAAAATTTGCCCATGGTAATTTGCCTAAAATGGAATTTGATGTGGATGTGACTGGGAGTAGGGAATCTGCAGTAGAATGTTAGTTAATTTTACTGGAGAATTAATGGGAAAAAATCTGAAGAATTTGAAAATACCTTGGGCAAGTCCCACTCTCTCAGCCTCAGAGGAAGGCAAAGGCAAACCCCCTCTGAACACACCTTGCCAAGAAAACCCCATGATAGGTTTGCCTTAGGGTTGCCATAAGTCAGAAATGACTTGAAGGCACACAACAGCAATGACAAAATCTGGGGAGGGGGACTGCACATGTGTGTACCTGTGTACATTCAGACAGACAGGCAGATGCAACCTAAATAAAAACAAAACATCCAGATTATAACAACTGTGGCCTCTAACAAAGGTTATTCAGATAAAAAGAAAACAAAGAATTAAAATTAAACAAGTGCTCCAATTTAGCAATATAATCAGTAACTACAACCAACATCTAGATTTATTATTTGTTTAGAATAATAAATATTCCCCCTGAATATCACTTTTGAATATCACTTTTTTATATTTTCAAATGGATTGGTTCAGTTCCCATATGTAAAAATGAATACAATTCTTCCATGAATCTCTGCTAAGAAGCCTCTCTTCCCTTCTTTTGTGAGAAGAGCTTGCTGTTTCCAGTGGCTCCAAGCCCACCTGTGGCAGACTTGAGTCTGTCTCCTGATACCTTGCACGTGGTGAGGAATGTTTTGATAGAAGAAGTCTTGTTAAAGAGGCGAGCAAATCCATACTCCTTGCCCCAAGCCCTCATAGCAAGGCTGGTTGTAAATAAGTAACTGCTGTTGGCCAATAGTCTCAGATCCTACCTTGCCTCCTTTCTGGCTTAATATGCAAATAACCACATGCATCCTCAGGATGTTTTTGCCACAAAAGTTTTGCCTTATTTTTCCTTATTCTTTAAGGTCCATCCTCGAATGACAAGGCCGAAACGAAAGCAGGAGGCATCCCCAAGGTGTCTGGGCTAGAGCGCAGTCAGGAACTGAACACTGACGTGCCCTTTGTGCTGCCACTCCACAGCCCCCCAGCGACCACCACCATAGTGACCTCCAACTCCTCTGCACCCACATCAAGTGCACGGGCAAGTCCTCTGTTGAAAAAAGAGCCATTGATCTCAGCACCAGCACCTCCAAGGCTCACCCCTCAGCCTCAGCTTCAGCCACAGCCTCAACCTCGGCCTCAGTCACAGCCTCAGCTGTTGCCCGAGCTTCGGACTCAACCTCCAAGCCACATCCCCCCTTCTCTCAGTTATCAAGTGCACCACCAGGTGGCCCACAACGGACTCAGTAATATCAGGTGGGTAGATCATGTTCATTAAATGCTCTGCTCTCTGGAATCCTGTAGTTTGAACATTGCAGTTTGAATCTTACAATGATTTTTGACACACACACACCCAATTCATCTTGAAAAGTATTGAAGTTTTTTGAGCTTGCTGAATGCCTGAAAAACCTCAAGGGGTATTGTGAGCACCCAGGAGGTTTTCACAAGCAAATTAGTACACAGACCTATTTAACCGTGCTGTTTTCAACACACCAGTTTGGCTCAAATGTTGAAAGGCAAGATGTATATTGTGTTGTGATGGGGGGGGGCACGGAATTCTCATTTTGCACATGTTTGCAATAATTATTTCAGAATGAGGAAATAAGTACTCTTACAAATAATCGCTGGAGTAGGAGGGAAATGCTGGGAGGGTAGAGTGGATATCTGAAATGTTGAATGGGGAAGAAAAACCAATTGAACGTTTATGTGAAAATAAAATGGATGTCCTCCAGGGAATACTTTCCTAGTTCAGACTGGGAAGACTCCATGAATGGAGCTGGACAGTTCCAAACAGACTGGGTCAGCAGTGTTTTGCTGGGACACTTTCATAAATGCTGTTCCTTTGCAGAATGTTACTATAAATCTGATGTATTTCTAATGACTTCTTCTCTCTCTCCCTCTCCCATCCTCTGCACTTTTTTATTTTCACAGCAGAAGCAGCAGTGCCAGTAGCGCAACAAGCATTAGCCTCCCCAAACACCTCCCGCTCTCACCTCAGATCCCTCCCCATCATCCCTCTGGTCCAGTTCTACCCCTCTCCATCTCTAACCTTGCTGCCTCGCATTTCCCTCTCAGATCTCAGTCCCAACACCAGCATCATCCGGCCATGTTTGCCACCCCTCCTACGCTGCCACCTCCTCCAGCAATACCCACCAACAGCCTTGTGATCCCAGGTCACCCTGCAGGTAGGTTCTACCATCCCACTGGGTTTCATACTAAGATTGATTCCCCTTTTCATGCACTCTAAAACTGTAAGGCTGAGTATGTAGATAAGGAGGCAAAACCAAAATGCCAACCATCCACTCTAGTTGGGCTTTTAAAAGCATCAGGGAACATTATTGTAACTGGTAAGACATAATGAACCAGACCTCAAAGCCAAGTGGCATAATATTGACTCTTTATGCTCCACCCCTGTTGTGGACTGGACAGCATTCCCCTCTGGAGACAAGCTGAATTCATAGCATTCTTAGTCTTACAAATATTACAGAAAGTCTAAAGGAATTTAATCAAATGAACTTTCCAAATAGAAATGTTTCTCCTTCTGTTGCCATTTTAAAAAGTGTGTGTGAGTGGGAAAGGGAGGTGGCGGGAGGGAGAAATGGTCAAACTAGAAGTGGCTAAAAATACAGAGAGAGAAAAAACCGGAATGAGATGAAGAGAGAAAACCCCTTCTTAGGAGTATAGAATCTGTCATATCTCAGGTCAATTATTTGTCCATCTGGCTCAGGATTTTCTTGTAGCTGGCAATGGCTTCCCATGGTCTTGGCAGAGAGAGGTCTTTCCCATCACTTGCTACCTGATCCTTTTGTCAGGAGATGCCAGGGGTTGAACCTGAGTAATTGTACATGCAAATATGAGCTCTACCTCTGAGTTTTGGTCCCTCCCTGAACTGAACATACTCAGGAAGGAAAGCTGGGAAGTAAAGTCTACTTTGGGGGGGGAAAACCTGTCTTTTCATCTTGATTCTCTTTGAGCGGAAATAAACCTTTCATACAATGGCATGGCTGAAAATGCTAAGTTCAGCACTCCCGCCTCTCCTGTAACAATATAATTGATCCTCTATTGTCACATCATCATGTTTTGCATTTCCCTGACCCTGTTCAGTATTACTGGCTGCTACTAACTGGGGCAAGGAAGTATTCAACATAATGGTATCACAACACAGGTAAATAATGCCGCATGTTAGAACATAAAGGGATGCTAGTTTTGATGGCAACCCCCATGCTGCATGTAAGATGAAAGAGACAACTTGCATTTAAAAGAAACTCCCTCCTGCTTGCTTTATGCACATACTTTTTACTAAAAATCTTTTTTCTCCCCAACCCCCAAATTCCAAATACTTACTTTTTAAAAATTGGTTTGCTGCTTCATGATCACAGGAGAGGGAGCTTTAAATTTTTGGGTGCAGAACAATTTATGAAAAACCTTCAAATGGGGAAAACAGTAAAGTATTCATTGTCCTGTGGGACATTTTGCCACTAAGCAGGAGGAGGGAATTTGCATCTGGGTGAAACCCTAAAAATAAAGCACAGCTGGGCAGGAAAGATTTTCTGCTTAGAATCTCAGTAGTAGTCAGCAATCCTGTCCCTGGAAGGCAAATGGACCTTGTGTTCTCTGTGCATATAATGGTCTGTGCCATCCTTTCAGCTACTCTACACCTCCACCCCACTTGGCATATCAGAAAATCACAGCTGGAATTCTGTTGTTGCACTGTTCTAGCAGAAGTACACAAACCTAAGTGGTGGCAGCAGGAGTGGAGAGGTCATGGGCACCACTATGAAGGAAAAGGCATTGGAGAAATAGGCTGCTCAGAGCCAGCAGCATTTCCATGGCTTCCCTTGCCATACCCCTTGAAAAAGTGCAACCATGAGCATAGTGTGCCAACAGAATTCCAGCTTTAGTGAAGAAGAACTTTCACTTTGTCAAACAACATATGAGAAGATTTTCCTTGGTTTTTTTCTGGGCTGTGAGGCCGTGTTCTGTAATAGTTTCTTTCTGACGTTTCGCCTGCATCTGTGGCTGGCATCCTCAGAGAATGGCTGGGTAGGGGTGTATGTGGAGCTTATATGCTGTGAACCCCTGTAGGGTAGTATATGTAAATTTGTGTAATTGAATGGTTAGTTTCTGGGTATAGAAATGCAAGTCTCATTAGTGTGTGTTTGGCTAACGGTTGGTTGATGGGCCATTATCTGCTGGGGAATCCTCTTGTCCCTGGGTGGAATTCCTTTGTAATTGTTGAGTTTTGATTCTATTGTATTTCAAAACAACCATTCTCTGAAGATGCCAGCCACAGATGCAGGCGAAATGTCCAGAAAGAAACTATTCCAGAACTTGGCCTCACAGCCCAGAAAAAAACCAAGGAAAATCTATGGATGCCGGCTGTGAAAGCCTTCAACTTAACATATGAGAAGTTTCCTGTATATACATACATTTCTGCTTCAGCCAGTAAAACACCAGCTTTATAGTTTCCCCATTAACATGTTGTTCTAATGGCCGGTTGAAAAGTGATGATGATAGTTTCCCCATTAACTTACAGCTGTTCCTGTGGCAGATGGAGTCTTCCGTGGTGCTCTTACCCACCGAGCCCCCTTTTGATCTGGCATTTGACTCCAAAACTAACCCAGCAGGGATTAAAGTGGACACACATTTACACCAATACCCCCTCTTCTTTTTCCTACAAAAGCCAGTTAACAAGTGAAAAAGAAAGGAATTTTTTTTAAAAAAATTTAACTGTCGAAAGAAATTATGCCTTCCTTTTTTTCTTGTTTTCCTCAAATCCATTTTGGAATGGAATCTGAATCTAAAAGTTATGGAAAGAGGACCCCCCCCCCCCAAAAAAAAAAGACTGACCAGAAGGACCTTTAGAAATGGATTTTCAGTTCAGCCTGCGTGTATATTTCCCTTCAAGTCACCTGGTTGACTTGTGGTGACCCCATGAATTTCATAGTGGTTCCTTCGGCAAGGAATAATCAGAGGTTGTTTTGCCAGATCTTTCCTTTGAAATATAGCCTATATAGCTAACATTCTGGAAGCTGAAGCTGGAATGTCACTGGACTGCATACTGAATGGCCTGCTCCTACAATTTCTTCCCATGTTTAAGGCAAAAGAGACTTAGGGATAACCATATAGAAGGAATCTAACTAGGACAAAAAATTGTGGAAATGTTCATGCCATACTTTGATACTCATTTACAACCCATAGTTTTTGCTAACTATATAGAGATGTAAAATTTCTGGGACTTTTGAAACGATGAAATAATTATTATTTTTTTCCAGGGAGGAGGCAGGAAGAAAACCCAGAGATTTTTAGAGAAACTGATAAGTCTTTAGAAACATAAAATACATTATGTATAACTTATAATTATAAATTATCTTGAATTTATTTTTCAAAATTTTATTTCTTGTTAAAACGGAGCTACAAGTCCTTGATTGTAAAGAACACCTGAACTATAAGAAATCTCTTTGGTTTTGCAAGTTTATGAGGAGGAGGGGGAAACCAATAAAAACAGAAGAAACTATCAATATTAATAAAGGAAAGAAAATTATTTTGTTCCCCCAGGACTTAAATCCCCGAAAGGCACCAGATCCCATCTGATCTTGGAAGCTAAGCAGTCAGCCCTGGTTAGTACTTGGATGGGAGACCACCAATGAATACCAGGTGCTGGAGGCTCTATTTCAGAGGAAGGAACTGGCAAAACTACCTCTGAGTATCCCTTCCCTAAGAAAGACCTGTGAAGTTCATGGGGTCACCATGAGTTGACAGGCAACTTGAAGGCACATGCACCATCTTCCATAGTGCCAAGTGGACTTAAAGTGTTAATTCCCATAAAAGAACTGAGAAAAGGAAACCAAGACCAAGAATTGCAATGATATGAGATACTTTACAAAGGCTAAAAGTCAACCTGCTACATAGTTTTTAAAATAATACGGGGGAATAAATATAAGATCACCTTATCTTAAATATTTTATTCATAATTTTAAAATAAAGCTTCCCATAATTGTTTTTTCTGTGGGGAAAAGATTTTCCCCAATCCTCCTACTTTTTTTTCCGGGCCTTCCCATTTCTAAACTGTAGTTTACTGTATTGTCTGAATTTGACACATCAGTCATGGTCATTGACTGTATGCCACAGACTGCAGTCTGTGAACTTGTGAATGGTGATCAAATAGAAAATGAAAGCATACAAGTAAATCATTAGCTTCCAGGTGGTGGCTGAATATTATCTATGGCTTTTTAACTATGGTTATAATACAGACCATGGTTGGCAAAACCTCTGAATTGGGCCTGCATCATAAGCCTAGAGCAGGCGAGAATGTGTTCTCCAGCTCTGCCTTGACTTGAGGTTCAAGGTAAGTAGTGCTGGATTTCAGTCTTTGCTACTTTCTTGACCAGGAAAGAGCAGAAAACCTGTCTCATAATAATTATACCAATCTGGGCAGTGACACAGGGCAGTGCTGCATGCCACCATTCTCTTCTATTAATACACAGCAAATGTAGGCAACATATGGCCTACGTGCAGCTCAAGACCTGCTTGTTACCTCCAAAATGGCTTGTGCAGCACTGATTTTTTCAGCAACATGGTTGTGACTTAATGTTTCATTAAAAAGCAGAAAATTGAATGAGATGGGCAGGGTGTGGTCACGAGTGGGTTGGGCGGTCTGGAAGCCATACCCTATGAGGATCGTCTTAAGTTGCTGGGCATGTTTAGTCTGGAGACGAGAAGGCTGAGAGGTGACATGATAGCCACATTTAAATATTTGAAGGGATGTCTTACTGAGGATGGGGCAAGCTTGTTTTCTGCTGCTCCAGAGACTAGGACACAGAGCAGTGGGTTCAAACTACAGGAAAAAAATTCCACCTAAACATTAGGAAGAACTTCCTGACAGTAAGAGCTGTTTGGAAATGGAATACACTGCCTCAGAGTGTAGTGGAGTCTCCTTCTTTGGAGGTTTTTAAACAGAGGCTGGATGGCCATCTGTCGGGAATGATTTGATTCTGTATTCCTGCATGGCAGGGGGTTGGACTGGATGGCCCTTGTGGTCTCTTCCAGCTCTATGATTCTATGAGAGGTCCAGTACAGCCCACTCCTAATGCAGTGGCCTCTAGTCTAAACCTCACAGGGGTTTAATAGCCCAGATTCCAACCATAGACTTTGACATCACAGGTTCAAGCCAAGAGCCCCTGGTATCTCATGTAGGGATCAAAAAGTCTCTAGTTCAAATGTCACCTCTGCCATGAATGTACTAGGTTGCCTTAGGCATGCCTCTATATCTAAGCCTTAGATCCATCTGCAATATGAAGATAGTAACATTGAAAGCTGTTGCAAGGATTACAACATGGTAATATATTTGGGGAGGGACCACAGCTCAATGGCAGAGTACATATTGTCCATGCATATGTTCAGTCCCTGGAATTGCCAATTAAAAAAATCCAAAGCATGTACTCTAGCACTGAGCTATGGCTCTTCCTCTGAATCAGGAGTTGAATAACAAGTGATGGAAACTTCCTCTGCCTGAGACCCTGGAAAGCTGCTACCAGTCAGAATAAACTATACTGGCCTAGACAGCTATATTACTATTACTAAACTATAATGGGCTAGAAAGTTATATTACTAGCCTGATATAAGGGAACTCCCTATTTAAATCCTCTAAATTGCTGTGTAAATAAATTATTGTTACTGTCCACTCAACATATGAATTGGCTTTCACTTTCACCTAATGGCCACAAGCCAAAGCTCTCTGGGACCCTGATGCACACACCATGACAGTTCTATAATTTAATGGAGAATCCTTGTTGTGAATACAGACTACTCCCCTTCATGGCAAACAGGAAGGCAGTCCCTGACTGCACTAGCCCACTCAGTGCACATCACCGCACCTGCTTGTGTGCCAGCCCCAACGCATCGCAGCCAATACGAGATGGAAACTAGTTCGGCCTGCCTGCCATCTTGCATTCCTGTTACAGTCTCTCTGCGTAAGTGCTTTGCCACTGCAGTTGCTGCTATTTTGTGCCCCCTAGACACTCACTTTTTGTTCTCTTTGCTGATAAAGATGACGCTGCAATGTCATACTGAAGTCTGGAGTCAGCTGCAAATCCATCAGGGTGGCTTCGAATCTTTTAAAGAAACCAGATACTGAATAACTTTGCAGCTGCCAACTTTTAGATCCATTGCTCTTTCCCTTCTCCATCCCTCCCGAAACACAAAGTGGATTATCTTGTTACTGACAGAAGTATCCAGGTGCTTAAGCCAGGCCAGATTCCCCACCCCACCCCCATTTTTTTATAAATGTTCTATATTGTTATTGTTATTGTTAGTATTACTATTGTATCATCATCATCCTCATTCTCATCACCATCATCACCACCACCATCAGTCACTAGAGTCAAACTTATATGTGACTAGAGTTGCATATAAAGTGCTTTCTATTGTTTTGCGTTTTTTTCTAAAACCTGGAAGGTGGTATAAAATATTGTACATAAAAACACCAAAACGTGTGTGGGGAGGGGATACCAATCCCTCTCATTATCCATGGTTTGCCTCCCCACATTCTCACCCCCCATTGCACTTTTTACCTCAGCTGAGCTCTGACATTAGAAGTGAACTGGGGGGGAGAGAGTAGTTAGAGGGAGAGATTTGGGCAGCCTTCCCCAACCTGGTACGCTCAAGATGTGTTGGACTACAACTCTCATTGTTCACAGCCAGCATGTAGTCCAACATTTCTGGAGGTCACCAGGCTGGTGAAGTCTGGGCTTGGGTGGGCAAGATGAATGCCTATCCTTGCTGATTTGGATGTCAGTAAACTAGTTCTGGTATTATCACATCTAGTTTGGCCCTTGGTTTTTCCTCTGAAGATGTTAGATATGGATTATAACTATTTATAATGTATTTTACAGCTTACTACCCCGGGGATCTTGAGACTGAACAGTCTTCTTCCTTGCTATTCCATCCTAAGTTAAAAGTATTACTGTCTGTTATTAGTGCTAAATAATCTTCGAAGGAGCCCTCCTTTTGGGGCAACAGCACCTGCTTTCGAAGGCTTTGAAGCAAAACTTGTCATGGTATTTAATACAAAGCATAAGTGATCATCACTGCCTTATAGCTAAATCATTTTTTTTAACTTAGCAGCAGCCCCTGACCCAACAACACATACACTGCCTGCTGTTTGTCTTTTGCCCTCCATGGACCCACGCAAATCTAATCCTGCAAATTATTTTAATTTTATTGGAAGTAATAGGAGCTAAAATGTCTCTGAACCATAAAGGAGTATTTGTTGTGTCAGGGTCTCTTTTCAGAAAAAAAAAAACACAGCCAAGAAGTGCCGTCAGTAGCTACTAGCTAGGGAAACAAGGGTTGTAATGCTATGCTAGGACTAGAAATGTAAGAGCTGTGCCTCTTTAGCATAACAACCCATTAGCTAACTTTTGACTCCTCTTTTCATAGAAGGGAAATTTAAAGCAATGCAGCAGTAAAAGTACTAACTCCTAATTTCTGAATTGTTTGTGAAAATGTTTGTGAAAATGTCCTCTGTACCCCCTTCCTAGGGAGCCTCTTCTCACCACTATACAGAATGAGTGCTTCCTTTCTAGGAAGAACCTGAACTCTATGGCAATTGTTTCTGTTACATTGAGAGAATAGGAGCTGAAAGTGTTGGGAAAGAAATAAGAGGGAAGCGGCAGAGAAGAAGGGGGTATGAATTTCTTTCCAAAAGCATGTGTGAACAGTATAGAAATGTCTTCCTTTATTTATCAATACTACCTGTGGCTCTTTCTATACAGCAGCAATTATACAGATAGATAAAGATATATACAGTATGCACACATGGCTGTTAGTATTTGGGGTTTTACCTCCAAAGTACTAGAACCACAGGCAACTGAATCAGACAGCTCTTATTGTAAGTCAGTGTCATGAAATTTGAATCTCCCAAAATACTGATGGACTTCACACCTGTTTATAGTTTGAAAGTCATTTTGGCACATACTTACACATATACCCAAATGTGATTTATAAGAAAATATTAAACATGGCCTTCTAGTAGTAAGTGATAGCTTTTATTATTTATTCTACTGCAATTTATTTTATTCTTTAGAGAAATCCTTGTTCTCCTTCAGGATTGTTAAAACTGGTTTTCAACTTAATTGCAAACAGTTAAAAGTTAGGCCATTAGCTACTATTAACATCTTTAATTGACTCCCTATGAATTGAGGGCCTCCAAAATGCTTATGAAGTATTCCGCTACATACCTGTTTTTTCGCCTGGAGCAACTCTCCTGTGGGGAGAGTTGCCACACAGCCTGCAGTTGCGGGGATGTGAAAAAGGCTACAGCAGGATGAATGTCTTACCTGGGTGCCTACACTAGCATGTAAGTTTACAATTAACCAAAAGGAGGCCCTTGCGTTGCTTTTAAGCTTGGTCTCATGTGTAACTAGTTCAACAGTATGTTTCCAAAGTAATTTGGTTTTCAACTTCATGGCTCTGAAGAACATTAAACTTTTGCCCATGACCTGGAAAATTGTTTTTGTTTTAATGTGTTTGTATTGTAGTTTTTAACTTTTGGTAAGGTGCCCTGGAACCTATTGAAGGGTGGGGTGTAAATCAAATAACTAAATACCAAAATGCAACTTTCTAAAGGTCCATGTTTATATTTGTAGTTGCTTTTTTAAAAAATACGGTGATTCAGCAGTTTTCCCAGCCCACTAATCTACTGCCGTAAAACCCCCAAAACCCACTTTAAGGCAACTGCACTTCAAAGGTGGCTGTGTATCTGGGAGGGTGTTGTTGTTTTCTATATGTAAGGAAAATGTTGTTTATTAAATGTTTCTAAATATACATACAGATATGATGGTGGGGTGAAAAGAAAGATGGAAAGGTTGTTGGGCTATTTTTATCAAACCCTATAATATTATTTTAAAAAGAAAAGAATCCTGTCATCCGTGTTTCCTGGGTTGGGAGGTGAGCATGGGGAGGAAGAGCGGCTTGATTATGCCCCCGTATGTTTTCTGCTGTGATGACTCATGGTGTTCTCTCTTGTCTTTAGATACCAGCCTGTTGATATCATTCAACCAACCAATCATGTATTGCCAGCCTCATTCGGGGATTCTGATTGGTACTTTGTCACAGGCATCTCTCTTACCTCCACCAATGAGTCCTCACGTAGAAAACCACCACAGCATGACCTGCAGAAACAGGGAATGCCAGGTGAATATCTTGACTCTTTTACTTCGATGTCTTTGTGAAACTCACAGGCCGTTGGGCCCTTGTGTCTTTTCCACCCCTCCCTCCCCTCTCCCTTCTAGATCACGAGCTGCTCAGGGAAGAGCTGAACAATCGTTTTTTGGTTCAAAGTCCGGACAGGGCAGCTGCCTCTCTTGGCCCGGTGCCCCTGCTGAGGGCAGAATTCCACCAGCAGCAACACCCACCAACACACCCGCCAACACACATTTACTCCTTTTCCATCCACTCAGTCCACCGCCCTTAGTGTGTACCCTCTCCCGAAATGTGAGGATGAGTAGAAACAAATGACCCAAACCCCTGCCAGCACCAGCTCTCTTCAAGACAGGCACCCAAAGGCTTCCTCCTCTTTTAGTTATAGCATCCTATTCTAAAGACATGGCTATTGAAAGTATTCAAAGTAGTGACGACCTTTGTAACTATTTTAAATACAGTACAGATGTTTGTATCTTATAGCCTGCTACTTTTTTCTCAGGGCTTTGCAACTTTTCCAAAGATCTGTTTCCAGAAAGGGGCATAGTATGTAATATGGCACGGAGATGCAAATCTCTATTTCCCCCCTCATACACATCTTCAGAGATGTGTACTGGAAAATGGTATGTGCTTGCACAATTATATATATCTCACATAGTTATTGCAGTATTTAGTTCCTTAGATATTAAAAAGTAACCTAAGAAGGAGCCCCATCCAAATATACATCTGTCACTGAGCAGAAGGGTTGGATACAATTGTGTTACTAAAAAGAATCAGAGAGCAGGAAGAGCAAGGCTGATGGTAAATGTTGCTTGTGTGTTTTGTCACCTACATACAAGGCAGATGCACAGAAATTACCAAGACATTGGAATTTTCCAGTGTACAGTATATGGCTGCACCTTACAAAAATAATTTACCTGTGCTGCTTGGTTTAAATATTCTTCCTTCATCTCTGTTTATGCAATATTGACCATGCTCTAAGGATTAGTATTTGTTTATAAGTGTGAGTCTTCTTCAGGCATTCCAGTTTTAAAATTTTCTCCCTGACTGGCCAGCTGTTAGGTTTGTGTTGCCATCCACTTATAAAAGAAAACTCCATCAAAATTACACACAATGTCATAGCCAGTTATTAGCTGGTCCGGTAACAAATTGTTTGACGATATAATAAAACCTTAACAGTGTCAGTATCCTGCAAGACACACCACCACTAGACTTTTCTGTGCCACCTCCTTTTTCAGGTTTTACTATTTGGTAGTAAACCTTTTCAGTGATGTTGTTGTACAGTAAAATGGTCAATGTTTTGAACTGTTCCATGTGCCTTTTCTATGAAAAGCAAGGTTTGTTTCAATATCCTTATAAAGCAGGATTCAATCTTTACCCCCTTTCTTAGGGAGAATGCTTTTCTTTTTCCATCTAGCAAAGGAAGAAATGTTCTAAAACAGCATTTTAGGACAAACTCATGGGAAATGACATCTCTTGCTTTTCTTTCCCACTGTCATTGATGACATGATGACATTGTTGGATTCTAATCCGCTTAACTGCAGAACAATGAGAGCAATTTCTGCTTCCCCTTGTCCATCTCCAGGTGTTTGAGCCCTGTGGAAATACCTCCCTCTCTTTTTTCCCTTCTGTGTAAGGCAATCTTGGAAATGTTCTAAGAAGTCTTGGCAAGTTGTTTAAGAATCTTGATATCTGAACTTACTGAAAAACTTTCAGTTCCCACCCACCTACACCCTCCTCATGCCAAGCTACAGAGTGAAACAGCTTTGCTGCACCCTCTTTTGTTACGTTTGAGCTCCCATCTTTTTATATTCCACTAAATGCGTTTATTAATCCTAATGCCAAAACGGGTGGTGGTGAAACTGCCAGCTGCATATGTTTTTGTAATTTATGGTATTTACACTGGAGGGTACATGACTTCAGTAATAACTGTAATTAACACAATTGCAAATCTGCTCTCCTGTATGGAGAAGAGCATGCAACAACAGCTGGCTTGCCGGATGAGTGGCATTTTAAAGGGGTCATTGCACACCATCCCATGGCCTCCTCCAACACATCTCCAACACTTAAGGCTGGAATGCATACATTCTTCAAAGGGCATGGTAAGAATAGCAGGTCAGAGGGACAATGTTCTGAAATACATCCCAAGGGGGTGAAATACCAGGGCAGAGAATATGGTGTGATGGATCTGTATAGCAACCTTCCCTGGTCTTTTATTATGTTCCTTTTCAAAGAACTAGCTTCACTGAGCTAGGATTATGTAATAAATATGAGATGAGGGGGTGTGGTGACAAAAGAAGATTTGCATTGTAAAGCATTCCAACCAGAGAAATTGCATGGAAAAACTTTCTTGGCCTGGATTAAAGTCAGCAACAGATTCACTGGATGGCCTTGGGGCAAATCACACAGATACCTCTTAGAATTTTGAAATTGAAGTAATAGTGACTTATATCACAGGGTTGCTCCAGAGACAAATTGCAAGAAAAAATATGTAAAGATTAATTAAGAATGCCACCATGACCTGATGACCGGGCAGGAAACTAGATGTTTTACTCAAATTCATACAGCTCAAAGTCTAACTCTGGGAATAAATTGAGGTGTTGGTTGGCTTCTTGAGAAAAGGCTTGGGTGATAGGAAAGATTTGTACCAGTTGCCTGAACTTACTGGTTCATAATGCAGTTCTATAGATTTAAGAGGGCAATGATGTATAGAAAATACACAGCTGTTCTTTAAGCAAATAAACAGCTACACAATATCCTCTGCCATGAGAAAGTGCTTTGATTGCATTCCAGTGTTGTAGAAAAGAAAATTCACTTTTTGTCTTATTTCCTTTTTTTCTTCCAGTTCGACAAGTACGGTCCCAAACTTGATAACCCTTATTTTCGACATTCTAACGTGAGTGCTTTTGTGGGTTCTGGTTTTTAGGCAGGATCTTTTGGTATTTATAGTCAATGTTTCCCTCATGTGTTGTTGTGGTGCTGCAAGTTTTAAATCTTTCTTTGATTTTTTTTTAAAGTAGCTGATGAGCATAAGAACTTAGTTGTGAAATCCTAGATGATAGCAGTAATAAAGAGCAATAGCAAGAGCAGGGTTATCAGTAGCAGATCTTGCATATGTGAAGTCGAAGGCTTTCACGGTCGGCATCCATAGGTTTTCTGTGGTTTTTTTCTGGGCTGTGAGGCTGTGTTCTGAAAGAGGTTATTCCTGATGTTTCACCTGCATCTGTGGCTGGCATCCTCAGAGAATGGTGGCGTAGGGGTGTGTGGGGTTTATATACTGTGAGTCCCTGTTGGAGACCATGTGTCCAGCAGACAATGGACCTTTAGCCAAACAGACACCAATCCTCCTTGCATCTCTCCCTCCCCCCCAGGAACTAGCCATTAAAATATACAAATTTACATATCCTCTCCAACAGGGACTCACAGTATATAAACCCCACACACCCCTACCCCACCATTCTCTGAAGATGCCAGCCACAGATGCAGGTGAAACGTCAGGAATAAACTCTTCCAGAACACGGCCTCACAGCCTGGGAAAAAACCACGGAAGAGCTTGCATATTCAGATGTAGCTATGATGATGGTGCTGTGTTGTCCTGGTTACTTCTGCTGATGCTGCCCTCCAAAAGCCTATCTCATAAGCCAGGCAGCACTCCAAATGAAGGGTTTCTGAGGTTCTGCAGAAAGAGGTGCTGGAAATGTTAACTGCAAAGCAATCCCAGTCACAGAGCATGTTGAGACAGGCAGCTGGAGAGCCCACTCAGGAACCTGCCACAGCTGCTTGTCTCAATGCACCTTGCAATCAGGAGAGCATTGTGCTCATCATTTCCCAGCTGAGTAAAATGTTGCTATGGTCATTGTTATCTTGCTGCTATTTTATGGTTGCTATTACTGCAGTTTTTATCAGCATTTACACTGTTTGCTATGTTTTACGTTAGTGTTGTCTTTATTGCAATTCTGTATTTGTATAAAGAAGGTCATCTTGTGAGGTCGTGACCCTGAAAGGTGGTCTAAAAATAATTAAAATAAATGCATCAGTCATTGTAGAACTACAGGAGCAAAGAGGATTCCTCTTGCACTAATGAAGCAGTGTCAGAATTCAAACCAGTTCATTGTCAACCTAACGGTGCCTTTCTCTTGATCCATTTACTGCTTTCCCTTGATTTGCTATTGCTTTTTATCAATTGCTGTGTCAGAAGTAGCATTCTGGGACTGCAGACTGTGGAAAATTAAAAGTGTGTGCTGATAATAGTGGGCTTCATGGTGGCAACTGTGGTGATTATCTTGGAACTGGGAGGCAGATAAAGATTAAAGACGCTAAGCAATCTGCTTTCACACTTACTAAAGTGGCCTGTTTTACAGGAGGCCTGAAAGCATGGTAAGCGGTGGCTGATCCTTCCCCCCCCCCAGTAAAAATGAAACCGTCTCATTCATATCAAATGAGAACCATTATGATATGGACCTATTGTTTCTATAGAAATCTAGCATGAATAGGTTTTCTTTTCCATATGAAAGCATGTCAAAGCTCTTCCTTGAGGACTGGCAACCTGACCAGGTCATATAAGTAAGAGAGATCTGATCTGCTGTGATGCAATGCATAGGCCAGGCAAAATAGAATCAATACCTTATAACCATTACAGAAAGACTGCTACTCTATAATTAGGTGCATTAAAAAGGCTGTGCAGTTTTAGCACTTGAACAGCTCTTGCAAATGCATTCTGAGAATCTCAGCTTCCTTTTGTGAAAGCATCTAAGTTTCTAGCTTAGCAAGCTACAAAAATATGCTCAAAAGCACTTGGATAATCCAGAGTGGATCTGACTAGGTCTATGTAAAGTCGAAGGCTTCTATCTGACTAGGTCTGGTTCCATTGCCTAAGAGAGTGGCCTTTAGGGCACTGTAGTTCCTTACCCCTTTGGCTCTCCGAAAGTCAAATGAGCCAATACTGTTGGTTCAGCATCAGTCAAGGTGGGTTGCTCCCAACATAATAAGAGAAACCCTATTTCACTTCTGGTGTGATGGTTGGACATCATGTGATGCAGTTGCAACATGAAGAGTCAGTAATAATTGATTCCAAAAGAGGGTTTTGCATCAGTCTTTAGTAAGGATTTTACCATGCAGACCTTTATTGGTTTTATTGTTTGGAGATCTTAATAAATGGAATAATTTTCTCTTTCGAATGAGCCCTTTAATTGCAGCAGAGTATGCTTCTCAGAAGCAGCCACCTGCAGAAGACATGCCTAATTGCAAGAGAATTCCCCTTTCAAATGAGATAGCAGTCCACAGAGCTGATCCAATCCAAACATTTCCAAATTTAATTTATGTGAATGAAAATAATCAGGGAGAATTAAGAATATGTTGTAATTGTTATAAATACGTTCTTAAAGAGGCCTAATGAGATTATACAGGAGTCCTTTCATTTTTTTTCTCCAAAACAAAATTCTAGAAGCTGGCATTGGACTCTGAGGTGTTCTTAAAAGTTCTCAAGAGTTGGACCAAACATGTCTTCCACATTTATTATGTATTTGTAATATAAGATATAAGCACTTGTTTTTTCTTTTTGTCTCCTAGTACTTTCCAAGCTACCCTCCAGCAATGCCTGGAATGCCACCTATGCTTCCACATTCAGGTCCCTTTGGGTCACTTCAGGGAGCATTTCAGCCGAAGGTACAAATTTATTATGGTTGCAGCCTGATTAGAATGTGTCGCTGTGTGAATGTGTTATGTATAAACATACATGATTAAATGATCATTTCCAATAAGAGTCTCTCCCTCCCCCAGTCTCTGATCATGAAAGACAGTTCCTCTCTTATTGCCTATCTCCATGTTGAGGGTGGCAGTGCAGAAGGAAGCTACAGCTACATAATGTGGAAAATAATGTACATAGTCTTTGCAGCTCTTGGGATGTATAAGTGTACAACTTTTTCCCCCCTGTGCCCACATAGCAAAATATGTTATATGTTGCAAATAGCTGCAGCCATTCTCAAATTGGTCATCATACTGGAGTCTTTCTTAAATCAGACAGCTGCAGTGAAAATGACCAATAGAAGTAACATCATCTGTGAAAACAAACAGCTAAACTGCAGCCTCTCTGCAATTAGCTCTTCTCTTAGCATTATATAGCGTCATATAGGAAATCCAAGGGGAAATAATGGAGGAAGCCCTCCATTTTGTGGAAATGTGGCTTGAAAAATTTAAAACAAAACAAACAAAAACAAAACATGAGCTTAGAAATCTCGCCCTGTGTGACTGATGTGTTCCCATCCTTGTCCTCTCACCAGAAACCCAAATCCTGAAGCATGGCATTTTACATAAACATGATCTGGTGAATTTTAGCTGAAGTGAGATTTAAGCTGTTTGTGAAAGTGGGCCATGCTCCTAATGGACTGTTTCTGAGTTTACTACTCAGGAAAGAAAACATGGCATAGGATTCTGCTTTGGTTGTCTAGAGTTTTAGCAGGAGGGTACTTAGCTTCTATGCTGTGGTGCTGATATCTGGTCCTATCCAGTTCAAGTATCAGTTGTTTCATTAGTACTGGGGGACAGCTTCTTTGCACTCCACAATTAACTACACTGAACTTCAGTGAGTTGGGGCCACTCATAAATTGGTATCATAAGAACTCTGCAGACTTCAGAGCAAGGATTACAATTAGCTCCAGAAATCAATTAGTCCAGAATAGCAGAGGATACAATGGAGTTACATTAAATTATGGGGCGGAGATGTACAGAGTTGTATACCTTTAGCAGTTTGCATCAGAAGCCCCTGCTCACTGTTTCCATGGTAAATATGTTTGTTTAAATTTGTCTTTTAAAAACTCCGTGATACAGGGATTGAGGTTCCATTTTTCTCTTTGCAAAGTCTTTGATTTGTAAAAATTAAGTCATTTTTAAAAGGAAGAGAACCCCCCCCCATAAAGCTACATTCTAAATATATGGATATTCTGTTATTTCTGTAGACACATCTATGCAACAATAAAAGGGAAAGCATTCTTCAGAAGCCATGCTAGCTGCTGCACGCTCTGTTGCTTCTTAGTCCAGTGTGAATGACATACTTAGGGTTCAGTTGGAGCTTTTCTACTGTATGCCAACAGGAATGCTTGCAAAATATGACAGTTGGTGGCACAGCTCCTAGATTTCTAAACTCATACGTTTCCTTTTCAAGGACAGCCCTGATTGGGACCTAGGTTTCTAGATTTCTTTAAATCCTGTGTGTATCCTACTCTTTTCCAAGGAATTCAAGGCAGAATCGCGAGGCTTCCCCGTTTTAGTCTCATAACAATCCTATGCTAAACAGAGAAATAGTGACTAGCCAGGATCTTTCACTGGGCCTCATGGAGAACAGAATCCAGTATTCTGGCCAACATCCTACTGATCCGCTGAAGGAGCAAAAATCTCCACAAGTCTGCTTACGCTGATGCTCAGGGGGCAGATTGCTTGTTCTTCCTGGCTGGAGGCTCCTGGACACAGCTTCACACACACATGTACACACATGTGCACACATGCACACCAACCATTAATGGGACACAAGGATGCCCCTGGCTGCTGTCTGCCTGTTCTTGTGCACCTGAGGAGGAAGCAGCAGATTTTACCCCCTGGACAAGGGTGCTTCTTCTTCTGTGGGTGTGCAAGGGCTGCTGACTGGCATTTGGGCATACCCCACAGCCAGTCAGTGGTGGGGGCAGAGCTGTACCTAGAAGTGTCTGGCTGTCCTTTCACGCTCAAGGCAAACATGTTGCACACGAAGGTACTGGATTCTGCTTTGCACTACACGGGTTCACACCAGCATAAGCCACCAATAGGATTCTGGTTTCTTTTTGCTGAAGAACTTAGGAACTGGATAAAATTCTAGCTTCTAACCCTGTTTCCTCTTTGCTTGCCCATTTGTCTTATGCCTGCAGAGGATACTTACTCAATGAAATCATCTTTTTTTCTCAACTGCTTCCCCTTGGCACCAATGACAGGGAAAACAGCAGCATCCAAACAACAGTGGCTGCAGTATCTGTACAGAATCAACAGGACTGACTCAGTTATGGGTCTTTATCTCCTGAAGATGTAACCCAAGGCAACCCTGCAGCTTTTGCATTTTTAAAGGATCCCCTCCTTCATCTGAAGTTTCACATTGTGGCTTCAGATATGTCAAGCAATATTATACTGCAACAAGGCAACCGTTGGTGCTGCAGTGTCACTAAGGCCAGTGTCACCCCTCCCCCCAACATTCACTTGGTGTGGTTTGGCCTCTCCGCACCCTCCTTATTGCCGCCACTGCACTGGTGCTCTAGATATAGTCCTCACTCAGCCAAATCATCTTTAGGTTGGCCTGGTGTGGGGTTAGTTTGGGATCATCTGCAGACCTTAAATGCCTGGCAAAAAATATGGTCAATGAGATGACATGAAGGAGAGACAGAATCTCAGGATATATTGGCCTGAAGCCTATTGGTTAATCCCAAGTAGAGTAGGCGCATTGAATCCTTTGTTGAATGGTGAGTTAACATAGAAGTAAATCCCACTCTTTCAATGGCTGTACTTTAGTAGGAGCTAACAATAGGCTTTAGGCCATAATCTGGTACTTGTGAATGATCTTAGGGTGGCATTCAGTATTGCAGTTTTCTAGAGTTATGGATCCGTAACTGTTCTGTTTTCAGTGAGGAATACTATGTAGTCTTACTGTAAAACTATGTAAATCCCCCCTGCCCACCTTAACAGCCAGCAACCAGATTGAGTAAAGAAGGTCTGATCAGCTGGCAATTGAGATACAAGGGGAAAGATGTTTCCAATCCCATCCTGCCAGTGAGTGAAGCTGAGACAATCAGAAGCAGGACCCCTGTTGCTAGTGCTTGTTGAACCAGCTGATCAGACCTACTTTCCCTGATCCCGCTGCTGGCTCTTAAGGTGGAGTCAGGGGGGAGAGGCCAGGAGACATTACTGTACTTGGTTACACAGATGTAACTAAATAGCCAATGTAAAATATCAGTGCATATTTAATATACAAGTTAATATGATACATATGTGCCTCTTCAGTCTGTGCCTTTCTTACATTTATTAATGCACTTATATTGTCCCACTCTTTCTTTTAACAGCCCCAGGAGAAAGTCATACAAATATTTCTTGACCAAAATGTGTTGGGATAAAACCATTTTATACACCTTGAAATTCTGTCTCTTTTTCATATCAAATTTTGTTGGATGTGTCTAGTTCTTTCTGCCAAACTAAGTGACAAATTCCTTTCAGTTCTATACACTGTGTGCAGAACTACCTGCCTCCCCCCCCCCACTCCCATTCACAACATTGTGTTGCTATCCTTGGCTGAATTGGGAGCATATGGATACACCTAAATTCTCTGCAACTTGCTGCAATAAATGATTAATCTCCCTGGAGAAATGATAAAACTAACGTCTTTGGAGCAAGGCAGAAACTCACACAAATCATCCTACCCTTTTTCTTCTCAAACTTTCTTCTTCTTCCCATGTGGCTGCTTCCTTAAGCCCTAGATCATCATGACACACACATTCAGTGGCTGACCATGGCATAATGAATTCTGTCCTTCTTGCCCCGTGAAGCAGAGAGTTTGTTTTTATTTCCCTGTCTACTTCTCATGTCACTTCCCTAAGGCCTCATATGTAAATCCTCACCACATGAATCCAACCTGACTGCAAACTTCTTAGCTACTTTCCCAAAGGCCATTTCTCATGAGCTAAGAACTTGAAAAGGTCAAAAGTATTCAATTTACTTTGCCAAAGGATGCATTTCCATCTGTCTTCAGGGGACAGAAGGACCAAAGGGCACTCTATCACTCACACTATTAATGTGATGTGACCTTAAAATGCATCATAGCTGTTATTTTTGCCTCCCTGCCCATCAGTTTGCAAAAGGAGCCCAGCAGCCCCTCTGCTCACAGGGATTTTTTTCCCCTGTTCTTGATCCCCCCCCATACACACAATCTCTTTCTCATTTGATTTTTAAAACCAGCCCTTGTCCTGCTATGTTTTAATTAGTATACATTCACATATTATTCCTTAAAGCCTCCCTGTTTGAAATCTAACAGTAGTTTGGACCTGCATCATCAGTCCAATGTCTAGTTAGAGAATTTGCTAAACTTTCTGCACTCATCCTGGAAGACTACAGGTGTAGTACCATGGGAAGGAATAGACTGATTGCTTGCCATCCCCTCCAGCAAATCAAAACATGGTTCCAGCAACTCGTGCTCAATAGGCAAGTCACATCATAGTGACCATACAGATGTGTAATGCCAGGGTTTGATTAACTATTGTGCTACTTAATCTAGAGAATAGCACCCAAGTAAAAAAGAGCCTTTGGTATTCTGACCTGTTGTACAGGGTTCCAAACATACAGCTTCCTCTTCCATAAATTTGCAGGTAGAGATTTATTTATTTTTTACGTAAGCATGCACAGTTGCATCCATGAACACGTAACAAAATGTGCTGTACACACACAAATCAGGGTGAGGATTTTGAGGATAATATCGAATAGCCAGTTTAGTTTCATCTGAAAGGAATTAATTAATAAGAAATTAGCAAAGTGTCATAGAATCACAGAATCTTAGAGTTGGAAGGGACTACAAGGGGCCTCTGGTTCAACAATTAAAGCACTCCTGAAAGATGCCCATCCAACCTCTGTTTAAAGACCTCCAAAGGAGAATCCACCACCCTCAGAGGCAGTCTATTCCACTATTGAACAGTTCTTAGAGTAAAGAAGTTGTTCCAAATATTTAGATAGAATCTCTTTTCTTGTAATTTGACTCCCATCGGTTCGTGTTCTAGTCTCTGGAGCGCTGTCTTCTACAAGATATCCCTTCAAATATTTAAGGATACCAATGATGTAACACCTCACTCTCCTCTTCTCCAAGTTAAACATACCTTGCAGTTGGTTTCCAGATCTTTGATCATCTTGGTTGCCCTTCTCTGGACAGGGTCCAGTTTGTTGATATCCTTCTTGAACTGTGGTGCCCAGACCTACACATAGTATTCCATGTGAGGTCTAACTAAAGCAGCATAGAGCAGCACTACTATTTCTCTTAATCTGGACATTATACTTTCGTTGATGCAGCTCAGAATTTCATTGGCTTTTGTGGCTGCCACATCACACTGTTGACTCATGTTTAGCTTGTGGTCTACTAAGACCTCTAGATCCTTTTCATATGTACTGTTTCAAACCAGGTGTCACCCATTCTATATTGGTGCATTGCATTTTCCCTGCCTAGATGGAGTAGATTACATTTCAACCTGTGGAAATTCATTTTCTTAGTTTTGACATAGCTCTCCAATGTGTTCAGGTAATTTTGAATTCTGATCCTGTCCTCTGTGGTATTCACTGCTCCCCCCTTCCCCCATTTGGTGTCATCTGGAAATTTAATGAGCATACCTTTCCTTCCATCATCTAAGTGATTTTTTAAGATGTTGAACAATACTGGGCTGAGGACAGAACTCTGAGACACTCCACTAATCACTTCTGTCCAGGCTGAAGCACATGGTGAGCAGTCTTCAGGTTTGGTCTGTCAACCAGTTACAGGTGCATCTAAGTGTAGCACTAGCCAGCCCACAGTTTACCAGCTTGCCAGCAAGAATATCATGGAGGACCTTATCAAAAGCCTGAGAGACACTACAGACTGGGCCAGCCAGAAAAATCAACAGTAGCAGAACATGTTATAAACCAACCTGGACATAAAATGTTATTTAAAAACACTGAAATTCTGGACTAGGCCAACAACTATCAAGTCAGAATGCCCAGAGAAGCTATTGAAATCCACAAACACCTGGACAACTTCAACTGGAAAGAAGAAACACTAAAAGTAAACAAAATCTGGCTACCAGTCCTGAAAAACACTAAAATCAAAACTCAGCACATGCAAATGAACTCCACCCAGGGACAGGGGGATTTCTAGCAGTCAGTGGACCATAAGCCAAACAGACACTAATCCTCCTTGCATATCCTCCCACACTACAAACTAGCAATTCAAATACACAAATTTACATATCCTCTCTAACAGGGGCTCACAGTATATAAACCCCACACACCCTCCTACCCAACCATTCTCTGAAGATGCCAGCCACAGATGCAGGTGAAACGTCAGGAATAAACTCTTCCAGAACATGACCTCACAGCCTGGAAAAAAACCCACAGAAAACCTATGGATGCCGGCCATGAAAGCCTTTGACTTCACAAAGAAATTATCAGTTATGGAGGTGCACACAATGGTGAGGAAGAAAGAACAGTGAAAACTTCCTGTCAGAAATGTCATGCATAATCTTTCTGCTCCTTCATGAAGCAAAACCTTTCTGCACCAATCCCTCCCCCCTCCCAAAAAAAAACCCAGAAAGAGAAGCACACAGTGACTGAATGCAGAATGGACTACACCACCCAAGTATAGGAAAATAACATAAAAAACAAGAAAACAACCATTAAAATACAGAAACCATTTAAAACAACACACCCAAAGTTAATAAACAGTTGATATTCTTTATGTCTCAAAGACCTGGTGCTGCAGAAATCACAACAATCAAAAATAGAAGTGCTGTTCCTTCTTTGGGGTATATAGCAATTCACTATATGGCTACAGTGAGAAGAACACTGAGGGCTCATCTATATGAGGGGGGGAACCGGATTGCACCAAAGAAATAGCAATTTGCAGCGCTGTGACCTGTCTTAATGGTTTTACAGCCCCCCTAAACTTCACATACCCCCTAGCCAAGATGGCGGCCATGAGTGAATTGCTCACATTTTTAAATCTGCTGCTGCCAAATTTTTTTTAAAAACCATTTGCCATGGTACGTACAAGTGATATTTCAGATTTACAAAAGAAAAGAAAAGAGGAAAAGATTGCCATTTTATCACCGTACCAATCTCAGCTGAAAATCCAACATGGCTGTAGCAGGCGCTTGCCCTCTGTGCAAGCCCTGCCCCCCATGTTCATCCAGCCAGTCAGCTCACACTGCCTCGATACAGCGATGCAAATGCAACTGTCTTAATGATTGGACATCCGCATCCCCTACGAATCTTTTAAACAACTCTGAAAAAAGCCCTGAAGGCTTCTCTGACACAGTTTATGGTGGATTTGGCTGCCCCACTTCTGAATATGCCATTTTGATGCGAATATCCGTATACACGGATCAATTTCTATGCAAATTCCATTAGGATTATATTCACCGTTTGGACAAACCCTGGGTGTGGTAGATCTCCTAACCTGAGTTGAAGCAGTTTCCAGTAAAATGTAAGATTCAGTTTCCAGAATATGAAACACATGGTAGCTCTTTCTAGGCATATGAAGAATGCATGAGGACTCACAATAGTGATAGGCCCACACATGCCTGTCATTCCCCAATATCTGCATATCTCCCTAGCTCCAACTTTTCCCTCCTTAGATTGGATAGGGAGGTCTGAACAGGGCTGCTAAATGCATTCATTAAACATTGAAAGGGGCAGGGCTATCCCTGTTCTTGGTTTTAGCCATCATATGTTGTTTGGTATGCCTGAAAACAGACATACACTCACACAGACTCAGGCCTGAATTAATTCAGTGGGTCTGCTTTAGTTGGCACTACCAACAGGATTCAGGTCAAAAGCAGTATTTACCATCATGGTAGAACCTTTTCTTCCTATTATCCTTCACACATCAAAGCCTATCTCTGCAGTCATGAAGACTGGAAGCTTTTTACCACTAGAAGCTGGGCCTTTCAAGATAAAGGGTATGGACCCAATTGAAAATTGGGGATGGGATCAATCTCTTCACATCTTAGAACAGATCTTCCCAACTCTGCCATTTAAACTCAGTAAGGCCTACAAATTTGGGGAACCTCTCTCTCCCTTCCAATAGCAATAATGTAAATTAGTAGCAGCATTATATTAACCCAATTAGAAGGAACTTGCCAAACATCTTAAATCAGTGTGTGTTGTCATGTGAACTAGTCATACCATTTGCTCACCATTGCATCAAACTGTCATGGTTTCTGTTTTTCCTTGTAGACTTCAAATCCAATTGACGTAGCAAGTAGACCTGGTGCAGTACACCACACTCTTCTTCAAAAGACGCCAGGGGTAAGTATGTAACTTTGTTCTTACTTTTTTTCCTCATTCCTACTGCAAGTTTGGCTATATTTTCTATTTGTAGTGAAATTCATTTTTTAATTTTTGCATTGACCAGAATCCTTTGGTATCTTACACATGAAAGCAGTTTGACACTTTTGTCCAAGAAGGAACATTTTCATTCAGTTGAAGGTTATGGATGTGGATTTACGCATACACATATTTGGGTGTGCATTTTGTGTGCACAAAAGTTGAATAGCATAATAAATGTGTAATTCCACATGTGGCGATTTCTGCCACACTTCACAATCTCTGTGGGATCTTTTTTTTTTTTTTTTTTTTTTTTTTTTTGGTACAGAATAAGAAAAGGTTTCTTGTTTGGCATAGGCTGGAATCCTGTTAGTAACATACATTCACATAACCTGGGTTGACATCTTTTTTGGACACAGCAGATTGAGATATTCAGTACCTTATTTCAGGATATCTTAACTACAATCTGTGGTGGAGGTACATGGAAGTGTCCAGGCAGAGCATTACCCTCCACCCATGCAATACAGGATTCTAGTGAAAATAAGTCTGTTCTTGTTTTATTTTCTATGCTTATTTTCTTCTCTCCTCCTGAATTAAATTCCTTACTTTTCCTCTCTATGGAAAAGTTTTCAGGGAAAACTCATCTGTTTTTCCACATTTTCCTTAGGTGTCTGACCCCTATCGGGCTCCCGTACGAGTAAGTAAGGTTTGTCAGGGATTTTTTTTTCTTTATTTAGCAACCACATGTATAAATGTGAACATGTACATGTGTGTCGTACAAGGTAGTCTTGGTGGATTTTGTTTTTACTTTGGAGGGGGTTGCAAGGGAGTAGATGAAATAATACTTTGAAATCATAGAGTCTTAACCCTTTTTGAGCAAGTAAGCACATTTGGAGTCTTGTGACACTGTTATGGATGGGAACATAAATTTGATGCTATAGGTAAGGACAGCCAGTCAGAAAACACCCATTCCACAAAAACTGAAGATGTTAACAGACAAGTGACTTACTCAAGATCCTGAATACAAAGCAGAGATAGGGTCTAAGCCCTCAAATACAAACCCACTCCCTTGAACCTTCAATTCTCTCTCCAATTCAGAACCACCATCCCAGCAATTTCATTCATAACCAGAACAAATGCAAAGAGATGCCTTCCCTTCTTTCTCCTGTCCCTAGGGGGTGATCCGTAGGCCTCCTTAATATTTTCCATTGCTCTCCCCCCACCTCCTAATTTCCATCCTTCAAGTTGATTACATTGTCCCCAAGCCAGACTCAGTCTCCCTATTTTGTCTGCAAACTCCATTGGGTCACCTTCCAGTTCTCCTCTGGTTTCTCCACTGCCATTCCCAAGTCGTCACCCCAAGACAGTGACAGTAGGTCTGTTCCTAATTTCCTTTCCTTTGGGGGTGGGTTGGGGATTCCAAAACAAAGCCCTGGCCTCCCAGCCACCAGCTATCTTTACTTTCAAGGTATGTTGCTGGCTGCAAATGAGGCCTAGAGGCATTCAGAGAAATAGGATGGCAGGCTGCTGGAAATACACAATTTGCCTTGAAGCACTCCCAGTCACATGGAAGGGAGGTATTCTTTAAATGACCCAGTGGGGGTACTCATGGGTACAGAGGAGGCATTGTTAGTGTGTTCCTTTTCTTTTCTATCTTTAAAAAAATTAAAAATAGAGAGTGGGGAAATGTCCCCACATCCCCCCAATGACTCATCAAAACAACATTTCAGAGCAATGAGTAATCATGTATATTAGTTCATAAAAGGAATGTTGTTTCACCCTCATTACCCCAAAAAGTAATGAGTTACTGGGTTAATGAGGATGGAATGACATTCCTGTTATGGACCAATATAATGACTTGCAATAGGATGAATGTCAGTTTCTAGAACAATAGCAATTTTTATGGGCTTCTCAGAAATGTAGCAATGCCCACTGTGAGAAATGGGAACCTGGGATGT
The DNA here is from genome assembly GCA_030847615.1 of Gambelia wislizenii. Taxonomy (NCBI): domain Eukaryota; kingdom Metazoa; phylum Chordata; class Lepidosauria; order Squamata; family Crotaphytidae; genus Gambelia; species Gambelia wislizenii. The sequence goes on along the minus strand of JAUMIR010000013.1, from coordinate 9,253,230 downwards.
TTTGCCTGATCCAGGAGGGCTCTTCTTGATGTCTCACCAGGCTTTAGTAGAAATGACCGTAAAGAACTCTTTATTTTTAAAAAATCAATTTCACAATGCCAGGATCAGTCCTATCTTTTTCAATTGCCTAGCAGAAAAAATGTTTTCACTTATCTCCTAAAGGAAGCAGGTGTTAGGGCAAATGATCCTTTTGGGAATCATATTGAACAACATGAGGGTAACTGAGACAGGCCCTGTTTCTTGTGGAGCTCTGAAAAATATGGCATACCGTAAACTACCCAGGACTCTCTGTAAGCCACATCAGTCCTGTAAATAAGCCACGCATACAAGCAAAACAAGAAGTCCGTTCTGTTTTTGATTTGAAGGAGGAGTTGTGGCTGTGTGTGTGTGTGCTGGAACCTGCTTGAGCACAAAATTGCTGCACCTAGTGGCTTCTAGAAGCAGGCAAATGCAATTCAGGGCTGAATTTTCCCAGTGGGCAGGGACTACACTCTCCCCCCTTGCCTTTGAAGCATGAATTGGGGATCAGGTTATGTGATCAAACATTTTCCTAGCTGTACAAAGGGTGCTGTATTAAAAGTATTTTCCTTTGTGTAAGCATAGCTACACCTGTACATTTCTGAGTGATGAAGATAAACCAGTTTATTTCTGTACCCAGCACTATGAATGACTAGTCCAATTTTCTGTTCTAATTTAACAAGAGAGAGTTTTGACAGAAAATTAGTAGCCTTTTAAGTTAAACTTCATTTTTTTTTAATCCATTTGATTGCAGAAGCCTGGCAAGTGGTGTGCTGTTCATGTACAGATTGCTTGGCAGATCTACCACCACCAGCAGAAGATAAAGGTAAATGAGTGAATTTATTCAAGAGATGAGAAGCCTTTTAGGCTACGTTCCCACTGCTACCCCCAATTAACAAACAAGTAGCTTTTTACAGTGTTGCTTTTGTTTCTAAGGCCTGGAATTAATTAAGCCTTTCTATCTTTTAACATCTATCATAGAGCTATAAATGGCTGCGCTTGTCTGGCGGGGCAGGGCAGCCTGGTAGCAAAACAAGTGAAAGGTATTAATATGCAACCCAAAGGAGAAGATCAGAAGAAAAGCTGGGAGGTTTGCTGGGACGGCGGGGGCGTACAGAGCACGCGTGTTTAATATCATTTCCCTTCTGCACTAGTACCTCCTGTGGAATATGGAGTGTTATCCTGTTCAGAGTGAAATGAGCGGTACGGTGAAGGACATTTTACAAAACATAGAGCAGGCGAGTAGAATGACAGTCATTGTGTCAGAGGTGCTTGGGGGTTTTCTTCTGCGGTATTGTGTGGAGGGGCGGGATGGAGGGGGACTGTGGATCTGGAGAGGTAAGAATGTTAGGAATAGCTTGTTTCCTGTGCCCCAGTGATGCCCTCAGAAGTTTTCACTTGGAAAATTCTGAAGTCCACAGTCTTTAAATCTTGAGTTATACCACTTATATTGTTATCAAGGATTGCAGTTAAATTCAACAAGGAAAGAAAGACCTAAAATGTGCCCATTCGAATATGTACTAATTAGTGCAATTAAAGCCATAGACATGTCATTACCATGTTGTGGAATGTATGTGACTCCATTGGTGGTAATTATGAACATTCTGGGCAATATATTTTGGGGCAGTAGTGGTATCCCCAAAATTGGAGACTTCCATCTATAAAAAATGTTAAGATCTTTTCACCCTCTAGGAGAAGGTAGAAATTAAGTGGTGCGTTAGCTACATAAACTACCTGTTCTTCAGAAATTTTGGTTTAGAAGGTACCGTAGATTAATTTTGGTCACTCAATTTCTGTAGAAGTTGTTTGATAACTACCAAATGATGGACAGATGGTTAGGGATTGCTGAACCACAGAATTCTAAGTGCCTTGAACAGAAGCAGATTTAGAGTCCACGTTTCTATGCCATTCTCTGCTTTACCATCAGTGCAACTGCTTTGTGTTTTGCTCATTAGTTTACTATGAGTACCACCATAACTGAATAACTAGTATCAGGAGAAAGGATAAAATAGGGTCAATCCATAATAAAGGTTCACCTAATCTAAAGGTTTGCCCTGATTTTAACAGAATTGGATTGCACACATTGTCACTTTCGTTGACTGTACTATTATATTTAAGCAGAAAAAAATAGAGATGCATCCTTCGGTTGAAATTAATGCTAGAAATGGCTCCATCTGGCTTTCTAGCCATCAAAACTTCAAAATTGCTTCTGATCCAGAACTTCCCAGATGTATTGAAATGGTTAAGACAGTATTGTAGTTTTTATGCCCAGCAGGTAGCCAAGGCAGTGTTGCAGCCAATATACATATCCAGCCAGAACCATAAGAGCCTTTGTTCTACATGGTTGAGCACCAGAGCTTGAGTTCATAATAGCTCTAGTTATAGCCTCTCAGGTATCTAGAAAAACCATCTTATCTGAGATTCTTCATTAGCAGCTATGCAGTTAGTTAGGTTTTGTATAAGCTAGTATCAAATGCTGTGGTTTTGCTTGACAGTCTGAGTTGGAAATAAACATTTCAGGAGATGTGCAGGAGACGCCCAGGGCAACAGCCCCGTGTTCCCTCTTCCTTGGCCTCTCCTGTCCCACAGAAATATTTCGTAAAATAGGTGACATGCCATCGTCATACACAAGAGTTTCCTCATCTCAGCAAGCGACTGCCAATGAAGTGAGGGTAATTGTAGTGTGATGATTTCCCGTCGTATCTTTTGTTTTTCTACTTATTACCAGTGGAGAGAAGAAGTTTGGCTGCTGCGTTTTGATAGCAGCACTACAGCCTCCCACTCCTATTAGTCTGCATCAGTGCTGACCTTAGTGGCAGCAGAATATGGGCCCCTCTTCCATAGGACATTGATATCTGTCACTCCTTTGGAAGAAAATGTGACATTTCTCACTGGGATGCTGTTGCTTTCCATTCATTTTAGTGTAGGCTAGTTTTAAAAGTGTGGGAAGGGATGCTCCACCTTCATAAACCGTTTGAAATGAATGGTTCTGTGAAGCACTTTGAATGCAAATAGTGGATTTTTTCCTTTTCCACAAATCTTTGGTTTTGCAGTTTCTTGGCCCCAGGAAAGGGAAAGTGTCCACAAACCTCCTTCTTTCTCTGCCTATGTCTCTCTGCATACAACTTTTGCCATCCAACTCTTTGAGGTTTGGTTCTGTCTGCAGCATTCAGCCCATTGAATATTTTGTGTCACGGAGAGGCTGCAGACAGATCTGAGGGGTGCACAATTCACAACATCTATTGCGCCGCATTCTCCTGCTGTGTTAACACCAGGAAGCTAAAAGCTCACTTCAGACCTTATTCACAGAGAAGCAGGAAGCCGAGAAGCTGTGAAGTGAAATGGGCCTTGTAGCGGCTGCTGTCAGAGCATGACTTCCAGTATGTGACCACAGATGCTGCTGTCACTCTGGCTAACTCTCTCTGGCAGTGCTCACATAGTGGAAAGCCCTTTGTTAGCCACCCTTTTGCCCTCCCCCCCCCCAATAAAGAAAAAGGAAATGTATAGTAAGATTGCTTTTTGTATCCTTTGACAGCAAATGCAGCTGGATCCACACAAGCTAGAAATAGGTGGGAAGCTTGACCTATTCAGCAGACCTCCGGCTCCCAGCGTGTTTCCAGGGTTCCACTATCCACAAGATCTTGCTCGGCCACTCTTTTCCACCACAGGTAAAGCAGACTGGGTGCTGGATATGTATGAATATATACACACATCATACCCCGTCCCCTTTTGAAAAAAAATGTATTGCAAAATTGAAACAAGATTACCACTAATCTTGGGGGAACTTTGTCATAAATACTGTCACCTATTAAAATTGCTGGATCACTTTTCTTATATAAGAGGTTGAATTCTTTGGGCAAAGAAGCCACTTACAGTGTAATCTTATGCATGCCTACTCAAAAGTGAGCCCATTCATTTCAGTGGAAATAGGACTGCGCTATTAGAATCTTCTTGTCTACATTCAATAATACAGTTTGCCCTTGTGCCTCTGTTGCAGCTGGATTGTTTTTTAAAAAATCCAAAATAATTCTACCCTTAAAAAAACCAATTTAAGGATGATCAGTACGGTGATCCCAACTTTGTGTTGACATGCACAGTAATCTCACTGATAGTAGAATTTGTAGGTTTCCAGCACAATATTGTAAGCAGGGATTTCCTATTCCTTTTCTGGCTATGGCATAACATGAGTGCATATCTCCCATACAAGAACCAGCTCACAAACCCTTTCAGGTCACAGCATTTTGGTCAGACCTTACTTTAAGGTATCAAGGCTTACTCTCTACCATGCTAACAATAAGATGCCTCCAAGTGTCTAGCTTCAGTATTCTGATTATCTGAACTCCATGGTCATGTTATGTTTTGCAGTTCATTGTTACATCTCAGCTTTCTTCCCCCTCACTATACCTTTCTAATTATTTATGTTTCTAAAGGGGAAATACGTCCTGTATGTTGTATTATTTTTATTTACCAATTTTTTAAATCTACAGATGTTTCTGGTTAAGAACGAGGGGATAGGGGAGTTGGTAGGTTGCAACTCTAAACAGTAGGGAGTAGCTCCTTTGATCACAGTGGGACCTAGGGTGCATCTACACTGTAGAAATAGTGCAGTTTGACACCACTTTAAGTGCTGTAGCTCCATCCTATAGAATCCTGGGATTTGTAGTCTTACAAGGTCTTTAGCCTTCTCTGCCAAAGAGTGCTGGTGCCTCACAAAACTACAAACCCCAGGATTCTGTAGGATGGAGCCATGGCAGTTAAAGTGGTGTCAAACCACATAATTTCTACAGTGTGGATGCACCCTTAGTTTTGAATATGCATGCATATATTTGTGCTGAACAGAAAGTAAATTAATAGAAACTTTTATTACAGCACTAGATGAATAATACCTTTACAATTAATCACAGGAATCATCGGACAGTAAATCTCAATAAAACTGACTATCAGAGAAGAATAAGGTGAACAAATATTGCAACTCTTGTAAAAAGATGAATAAATCTTTTGCTTTACAATATCTGAATATCTCCTTACCTTATCAGACAAGAATGTAGTTTGTGTGAATCATGGGTTCTGCTACATTGCCTTGTTACTGCAAAAGTCATAACTTATCTTAGGCCCACCTGTCTCTGGGATGGATGTTCAGCTGCCTGGCAAATGTTATATTTAATAACTACCTGACAGCCTACAAAGCTGTCCCTGGCTTTCTCTGGAGGATTTCTTTCTTTCTTTATTCTTCTTATTATCAGCCCCATGTAGTTAAGTTTGTAAGCCGTCTCCTTTGAAAAAATCTCCCATCCGTTATACACCTTCTAAAATCCTAAAGGATTAGAAAAATGACAGCCTCCATCCATCTCATAGCAGCTGAGCAAGTCGCAATGTTTATAGATAACACCAGGTCCTGTTAGCCACAGTGGCTTTTCTCTCTGGGGTTTCCTTAACTCATTTTCTGGTTGCTTAGAGCCAATTTACCCAATCACTTTTCGATCATCCCACGGCGAGGTCCATGTGGGACTAGGCCAGTGGATTTCACACAGTGTTCCCAACAGCCCTGCAATTTCTTAAGCAAGATCATGAGGGGTTCTTTAAAGAGAAGAATAACTAATGGCAACAAACATCCCTGATAAATAGCTTGATAAAACAGCTTGATCATTGTTCTCTTCTCTTGAAAATACTGGATAGGTACATCGTAAAACTATGGGCTTCAGCCTTTTCATGCCCATTACCAGCTCCATGTTTGTCGGAGTCCTCCATGGAGTACCTGCTGTGACCCTCTCCAACAGAGACTCTTCTGCTTTTTTCTCAGTGTGTCCCTCCCCTTGCCCGCCTTTCTAATATTAACTGAAATCATGTTTGTGACATACACACGCATAACTCAGGATTACATATGGACTTTATTGGCCAGAATCTCCCCTATGGAAGCAGTTGGACATTTTAGTCCAGCACAGACAGAATGTCTCTGTTCAGTCCAAGACTGCGGAAGCGGAGTTCTGCATGTGGTTCATCTGGTGTGCAGGTGCATTGCACATGGTTGCACACAGATGTGCATGCACATTGCAGATGCATTGTATGAGCATGCACATTTGGTTGTACACTGAAATGTGCAAACCTCACGATTTCACTAAAAATATGGCATTGTACAACTGTTGCATAACTCAGTGAGCACTGAGTTACTCTCCGTCTCCTCAGTGTAGGATCTCAGTCATCTTTGGTATTGCACAAGCATTTATTCATTACCTTCTTATGCAACATCTGAACACCCTTCCCCAAGGCAGCTTTCAGGTTCCAGGGCCATTGTCAATTACTGGCTGGGGGATGAGACGTGACCAAGCAAGGACCCATCCTAGCTGCAGTTCTACAGCCACAGGAAGAGAACTCCCAGATCACCAGTGAGTCACTAGAGATCTGGTCCTGTTGTCCCCTGCTCTGCCCAATACACAGACATGGTAGTGCCCTGGGGCTTGAAAGCAGCCTTCTGGGGCAAGAGCACTACAGGGCAGTGCATGCAGGGTGTTAATGCTCTGCACACCCAGCGACTATACGTTTTCAGTTGTGAATTTTTACTATCACTACTTGCTTGTGGGGAGAAAATATATATCCTAGCCATGCCTTACAGCCAAAGATGTCAAGAAGAGACAAGGAACTGATTGCAGGCTTCTTGGAAGCTTACTTCATTTAGAATCTGATCTTGCCTACTTGGCAAATGAAGTAACCTCAAACTGTGCCTATAGCCATTTTGCACATTGCAGTGTATGCACAAAAAGTTGTGACTATCAGACATCCCATTATTACAGCATTATACATAGAATAGGAGAAGAAATAGTGGTTTGCACCTCTTTGGTGTACACAGAGCAATACATCTCCTCAGAGCAACTGGAATACAGACCATCAAGCCTAGAGACAGGATATCCACTTTGGGTCCCACATTGAGAGAAAAGCAGGATCAAATTAAATAATAAAATAAATAAGATTGGATTGGATTGGACTAGACTAGACAGGATTACAGTACATTAGACTGATTCGAATAGCATTACATTAGCTAAAATAGGATAGGAATAGATTAAATAGAATTAGATAGCATTCGATTAGATAGTATTAGAGTAAGTCTGATCAGGTAAATTTAAATTTTTAGAATCATAGAATTGTAGAGTTGGAAGAGACCACAAGGGCCATCCAGTCCAATCCCCTGCCACGCAGGAATCACGATCAAAGCATCCCTGACAGATGGCCGTCCAGCCTCTGTTTAAAGACCTCCAAGGAAGGAGACCCCACCACGCTCCGAGGGAGTGCGTTCCACTGCCGAACAGCTCTTACTGTCAAAAAGTTCCTCCTCATGTTGAGGTGGAATCTCTGTTCCTGGAGCTTGCATCCATTGCTCCGTGTTCCAGTCTCTGGAGCAGCAGAAGACAAGTCTGCTCCATCCTCAATGTGACACCCCTTCAAATGCCTAATTTGATATGATAAGAATAGTTCAGATCATATACCAGTAGATTAGACTGCCTAGGATTAGATACGATTAGCATAGGTTAGCTAGGATAAGATTAGACTAGATAGTCTGAAATAGCATAGACTGGATTAGATTAGAATAGTTCAAATTGGGTATAATAGAGTTAGATTGGCTATTATAGGATGGGACTAGATTAATTTAGGTAGGATAAAATTAGATTAATTTAATTTTAGCCTATCCTCGGTAATCCAGTCTAATCCTATCCTATCATCCAATCTAATTTTATTAAACCTAACCCAGTTCTATCTAGAATTAGGTTCGATAGGATAGGAGCTTCTTTTTATCTGTTTTTGTTACCTGTTTAACTCTGGGCCGACTCATACAGACATGTACATCACTTGGTAATTCAGCACTGATTACTAAACCAAATGTATCTCCATTGAATACTACAGTGTTTGAATTAATATGTAGTAGAATGTTTCAGGTGTGCCAGCGTGGTGTAGTGGTTTGAGCATTGGACTAGGGAGACCAGGGTTCGAACCCCCACTCAGCCATGGAAACCCTCTGGGTGAACTTGGGCAAATCACACCCTCTCACCCTCAGAGGAAGGCAAGGGCAAACCCCCTCTGAATAAATCTTCCCAACAAAACCCCTTGATTCACCTTAGGGTCACCAAGAGTCAGAAATGACTTGAAGGCACACAATGACAAACAACAAGAAAGTTTCATCCCTGTATGGTTAGCACTTGAAGCTGCAGTCATAAGCACATGTACTCAGCATCCATGTGTGAAGCTGCTGTTTGACATATCTAAGGTACAAAACTTATTTGTCATTTTCAAAAGCTTTGCAAATGAGGAGCCCTTCCACACTCACCCACTCATCCCTCTCTATCCTCCCACTCAGTCTTCAGGAGTAACAAATTTAAGTGCAATCCATCATAATCTGATTTATACACTCATATTTGAATTGCCCTACAGTATTGAATTGCAAACTTAAACTTGCAACCTTAGTTTATCCAGATTGCTAGAGACATTTTTATCAAGCCATGTGGCCCACATCACCAGTTTGTTAGAACCCAGCTGTCACTGCTTGACCATGCTTGCCCTAACTGTTATTGACATCGTTTGGGGAATCTGAGTGAAGAAAATGAGTGGTTTAGCTGGAAATGACCAGAACAAATGCAAAATATAAAGTGACCAATAAAATTTTCCTTGGTTTTTTTCTGGGCTGTGAGGCCATGTTCTGAAAGAGTTTACTTTGATGTTTCGCCTGCATCTTTGGCTGGCATCTTCAGAGAATGGTTGGGTAGGAGTGGGGGGGGTTTATATACTGTGAACCTTGTTGGAGAGGATATGTAAATTTGTGTATTTGAAAGGCTTATTTCTGGGTGGAGATATGCAAGGAGGATTAGTGTCTGTTTGGCTAATGGTTGGTTAATGGCCCATTATCTCCTAGAAATCTCCCTGTCCCTGGGTGGAGTTCATTTGCAACTGTTGAGTTTTGATTTTAGTGTCTTTCAGGACTGGCAGCCAGATCTTGTTTACTTTTAGGGTTTCTTCTTTCCTGTTGAAGCTGTCCAGGTGTTTGTGGATTTCAATAGCTTCTCTGTGCATTCTGACATGATAGTTGTTGGCCTGGTCCAGAATTTCAGTGTTTTTAAATAACATTTTGTGTCCAGGTTGGTTTAGCCAACCATTAGCCAAACAGACACTAATCCTCCTTGCATATCTCCACCCAGAAACTAGCCTTTCAAATACACAAATGTACATATCCTCTCCAACAGGGGTTCACAATATATAACCCCACACACACTCCTACCCAACCATTCTCTGAAGATGCCAGCCACAGATGCAGGTGAAATGTCAGAAGTAAACTCTTCCAGAACACGGCATCACAGCCAGAAAAAAAACAAGGAAAATCTATGGATGCCGGCCGTGAAAGCCTTCGACTTCACACTGACCAATAAGATTTAGAAAACTGCAAGGAGACAGCAAATGCTTAAGATTATTTGGATTATGAAGCACAGTTGACCAATGCTTTTTAACTTGCACATCAGATTTTGCCTATTGCTGATAAAGGATGCTAGTTTGACTGTCCTACCCTTGAGCCAGTAACCTGTTTTATCTCACGTTATCGCTGTTGAATGTCCTGATGCAGTATTAGTGAGAAAAGTCACAGAAAGACAGGGCAAAATAAAATCTTTTTAACCACCCCATAATTCAGAAAGAGCATGAAAAAATACCAACACTCTATATTTAAAAACCTTTCTTTTCCAACAGTGCTTATGCCATGACCCTGTGTGTGTGTTTTTTTTTTTTTTTACAGACTCTTGAGTTAAGATCCTGTACAGCACAGCATAGCACATTAGTTCCACACACAGAGCAGATGCTAGAGCTGGTCATTCAACAACCCCTAGACTTACCAATGAGTCACTGCAGCCCCCCCCCTGCTATTTTGTGGCTGGTGGAGAGTGGGGGGGGGGGTAATCAGAGAAGTCCCCATAGCCAGATTCAAAATGATTACATTATTCATTGAAATCCATTGGAGTCCTCTGGAGGTCTTAGCGGATTATGCAATCTGCATCTCACTACAGGGACGTAGCCAACGGCTTCTCCAATCCCCATCTGCTTTCCACCAGCTGGGAATGGCCATGTGGGGAGTGGTTGCAGCTACTAACAGGAATTCCGGGGAGAGCTTTGGTCACCGTGGAGTACAAACCTCTGCAATAACCCCCCCAAGGGAAAAAAAAGACATATGCAGATGTAAGGAGGACTTATGCCTGCCTATACCACTAACAGGTGCCCACTTCAATGTAATAACATAAAAAAGACAATATAAACTAAATATGTTAGAAAACTACTGATTTCTTATATGAGATCTGCCCAACTGTTGTCTTGTAAAGAGCATTTTTGGGTGCCTTTACTGTGTGCACAGAAGGACATTTTCTTCTTGCTGCTTTATCTCAAGAGTATTTTCATACATCTGCTAGATGTACTTGAAATCCTTGTGGCAAGTAGAGAAAGGTGCCAAAAAGAAAAATAAAAGTTCCAGCATACAGCTGTAAATGGAGACAAAAAATGTGTCAGAAAGCAGAATGATGAACTACAAACAACAAACACTGGAACTCTGACAGGCCTTTTTATCCACTTGATGTGGGAGATTAAAACCACAAATTCTTCTGATTTGCAGAATATTTAGTAGCTGTGTTTCTTAAGTACTGCTCACTGTGGCAAATAGGTATTCTGAATCAGCCAAGCAAAAGAAGCAACTCATTCCTTGGCAGAGCTTGAAAAGTTACTTTTAAGAAGAATGGATATAATGACATGCTGTAGCTCTCCATAATTAACTAGTGGTGTGATGATGCCTTTGGAATGATTTATACTCATTGTACATAAAAGTAACTTTCTTACTGTAACTCTGTTACTTGCTTAAATCAGACCTTTGATGATGTTTGGCTGGTGGGACTAAGTCCATGTTCTGCATATGCCAACTCAGCAATATCTGGGCTCAGAAAAGCCTTTCCTTCAAGCTTTTTGGAACCTTCACTAGAGTTTTCTTCCTACATGCCACAGTTCAGATGACGACTTGGCAGAATAAACAAAATACTGGCTGGAATCCTGTTGGGAACTTACATTTTTGTAAGTGGACTTAGATTTGTGGGAATTAGAATTGGGCAGTTCTTTACCGTCCCTATCCAATAAAGGGATGCTGTTACATTACTTCATAGGGGAGCCATCAGAGTGACCAGTGGGAAACCTAATAGGGAATGCTGATGTGCGTCGGGACACACTTGCTGGTGTTCTGTTACACATCTTCACAATTCATTAACGGGGTTTCTAAGCGCCTCTGTTACATAGCTAAGGATATGTAAAGTTATAATATGCTATAATGTAGACCACGATAGAGGATTCCAGCCGCCATCTGTAATTACACCAGGGGGTGAGTTTGAAGGGGATATAGTTTGAGGCGGTTGCGGGGGAAATGAAGAAAAGTATAAAAGAAACAGCACACAGGCTGAAGTGGGATCTTTTGTGGAAAGAAGAAAACCTATGCAACAGTAACCCTATCCAAACAAAAATCTATGCACACATGCTCAAGAATCACATAATGTAGATTACCTAACCCTAAGTACTCTCTTGCCATCCTGATAACAGTCAGGTAGAACTTTATGGTGAAGTACAAATTCTCACTTATCTGTGCTACAGAAACAGGGGGTGGTCATTGCTTCTAATTACTGTAGTAGAGAGTGCTGTGCAGAACAAACTTACCTGTTGTACATAAATCACTAGCAGAAACATCACTTTTATTTCAATATTCTCTATAGCCAAAAGGAACTAGAAACATGTCAGAAATAAACAGTGGGATCCTGTGCTTGCAACAAGAGCCGATGCTAGTGCATTGGCTAAGTATGTATGGGCACTGTGAGCCAGGGAGTTTCTGGTTCCTATTTTACCTCAGCTACAAACTCAGTAGTGTTACCTCTATGCTCAGGGGCCCGGAGGACTCTCAAAATATCGATATTAAAGTGGGGAATTCAATATATATTCGCTGTGGCTATGCAAAGAGGGGGGTGACAATAGCAGGATCTTATAACCTTTATCTACCAATACTAGGGAGGAAACACAAGTTAGATAGTACAATAACAATCTTTATTTACAAAGCAACAATAATAACAGCACACACATACACATTCATACGCTAAGCAATCAAGCAAGACTAACAAAGTGGGAATTATTATATAGAGGAATAGTGATGGGAACTTTCCATGGGTAATATGACACCTTTTCCTGGAGAGATGAGGTTGTGGAGGAACCTGCGGAATGGGAGAGTCTCAGAGTGGCACTCTTAGGGTCAGTCAGCAAATCGGCAGCGTGGATGTACAGACACTGGGTCCAATTTTCAGGGGGGTTATATAGGAAATATTTGCCTTTAGGATATGAAACTTTGAGTGGAAAACAATGGCTTAAGCTGTTGCTTGGCGTTAGACAAAAGTACTCCAGGCAAGTTAATTTAATTTAGATGGGAGACTATTTTGCAAGAGAAAAAGTGGAAGTAACTTCCTTTGTGTGGGAGAGGGAAACAAGAGGGTAGTTTGAAGGTTTCGGGTAGGAAATAGGATTAGCCAGAGGGTTTGGCCTCTCCAATGTGTATACCTGGCCTTAGTATGTTGGTCTTTGGGTTATCTATTTCCCCAGGGTATATTAATGGCCACACTGCATGGAAGACCAGGTTAGATGTGATTAATAACATAGCCAATTATTAAATACAGATATGGGGAGGGCAAAGGATGTTCGCTGGTGTTACAGTAGGTGGCCTTAAGCAAACCACGCTTGCCTTCACCTCATACCATTTTGCAATGTGATTCGTCTTCCTTCCATTTCTGAACAAGTGGCCAAGTGTGTTTTTTTTTCCTCATCTCAATGCAGATTAGGAAGGAGTAGGAATAGTAAAGACCTTGATGTTTTTTAAAGCTTGTATTTATATAAGTGAATTATGTTTTTGCTATCTGTTTTTAACTTCTATAGTATATTTTTGGTCTGTGACTACAATAAGCATTACTACTACTACTACTACTACCACCATTTTGCAATATGGATAACTTGTTTCTTTAAAGGGCTAGTGTGAGAATTATTGGAAGGATAGTGGAAAGAAAGTCTTATCCCACTTGGAAGGCTGGGTTTTATGGTATCAGCCTGATCCTAGAATGGGTCTTACACTGAAAAATTTAAGAGTTTTTCAACTAACATTTGTCCATTTTAGCTAGCTAATCTATCAGTTCTTGACTTGCTCTCTTACTCCATCACTACGGTAGATACTTTTCTAGGTATATTCTGCAAACGTATTTAAAACACAGGGCCTTTTTTCTTATATTCACAGGTTCTACCCATCCAACCACCACTCCTTTTGGACCTTCACCACATCACAGCAGCTTCCTGCCCACTAGCCACTTGGCAGGTAGGTGTAAGTAAAGCCTACCTTTCACATTTACCTAGACGCTTTATATATGCCTTCCTGTACATCAGAAATGTTTTTTAAAAAATCTAGAAGCAGTGTGAGAGACTTCACCTCTACTAAAAGGACAATTCCAATGCAAATTGTGAAGATTTTTTTAGGCTGCCTTTCTCTAGGCTTCTACTGAAGGTTTCAGAAGTATTTGCTTTGTAATAAATCAGATTTATGTTCCAATGGAACAGAACCTCCAGTATTTCCAAGTATTCCCTAGTGCAAATTCCCAGCCTCCCAAACAGAAGTAATTGAGTAGCATGTCCTTTTCAACTGCAGAATTCTCCATAATATTCCCTTAGTTATCGCCAGGCAGAATAAGCAAAGCTCAGTATTTAAGAATCAGAAGAGAAGAAAACAGGCATTCTTCTTCCAAATGTACATGCAGGCACATACTATGGGGTAATAGAGATCACTTGTGCACTCTTTATACTTTCCACAGGGCTGGTAGGAAATAAAAATTAAAATTACTGCATAAACATGAGCCAATGCCCAAGTGTTGTCACTACTTTGTATTCCATGGAAAGCCCCCAGGAGACTTAGAATCATAGAACTGTGGAGTTGGAAGAGACCACGAGGGCCATCCAGTCTAACCCCCTACCATGCAGAAATCACGATCAAAGCATCCCCGACAGATGGCCATCCAGCCTCTGTTTAAAGACCTCCAAGGAAGGAGACCCCACCACACTCCGAGGGAGTGTGTTCCACTGCCGAACTGCTCTTACTGTCAAAAAGTTCCTCCTAATGTTGAGGTGGAATCTCTGTTCCTGGAGCTTGCATCCATTGCTCCATGTTCCAGTCTCTGGAGGAGCAGAAAACAAGCTTGCTCCATCCTCAATGTGACACCCCTTCAAATACTTAAACAGGGCTATCATATCGCCCCTTAACCATCTTTTTTCCAGGCTAAATATATCCAGCTCCCTAAGCCTCTCCTCATAAGGCATGGTTTCCAGACCTTTCACCATTTTAGTTGCCCTCCTCTGGACACGCTCCAATTTGTCAATATCCTTTTTGAATTGCGGTGCCCAGAACTGGACACAGTATTCTAGGTGAGGCCTGACCAAGGCAGAATAGAGCAGCACTATTACTTCCCTTGATCTAGACACTATACTTCAGTTGATGCAGCCCAAAATCACATTGGCCTTTTTAGCTGACGCACCACACTGTTGACTCATGTTCAACTTGTGATCCACTAGGACTCCTAGATCCCTTTCACACGTAGTCGCATTCAGCCAGGTCTCCCGTGCATCTCATTTTTCCGCCCTAAGTGCAGTACCTTACATTTTGAATGTTGATCCTGTCCTCTAGGATATTAGCTACTCCTCCTAATTTGGTGTCATCTGATAAGTATGCCCCTAATTCCCTCATCCAAGTCATTGATAAAGATGTTGAATAGCACTGGGCCCAGGACAGAACCCTGTGGCACCCCACTGGTCACATCTTTCCAAGATGAAGAGGAGCCACTGCTGAGCACCCTTTGGGTTCGGCCGGTCAACCAAATGAAAATTGGGATGGGTACCCCGGGGACCTATGGGTTCCACTCTGTTTGCATGTGCTCTTCTCAAAGCATTCCCTTGGCAAAGAAAACAAAATGTCCTTTTCTCAATTTCCAGGCAGGTGGTCATAAGAAGTTCAAAAGGAGGGCAAGATAATGCTAATAATCTTTTATGGTGCATCTCTAACATTGGGCTATAGAGGTACACTGACTTGCAATTTGGAGGTTCCAGTTTGGGCAAGTGGCCGATCAGTGGACTCATTCTTGAATGAATTTGCCCTGTTGGCATCCGGAGAATCTTTACCTTGGTTTTTAAGTAACATTCCACCTACATAATTCTAATGCTATCCAATTACAGTTTAGGGGTGACCATGGGTTGGCAAATATTTATGTCCAATAATATGATAAAAGCATGTTGTTTCATAGGGTGGCTGTCACTCCCACTCTGTCACTGACTAGGATTCTATAATCGAGATACAGGTCATGGTGCTATTTGTAGCTAGTAATTCATTAAAAGACAACTACACAACTCTTACATGTTCTACCTGTTTGTATTGCTAGAACAAACAGCTTGTTTTTACTAACAATTCCCTTTCAGGTCAAAATAGCCTTCGCAGAATTTTAGCTGTCCTCAGAAGTTCCACAGGCAAAGACTAGAGAGAGAAGATAGAAGATACAGTTAGAGTGGGGGGGAAAGGGAAAATACATTATCCAGAGAATGTGGTATCCAATTAATGCAGCAGTGCTTTGATATTTTGTATGATAATTTGTAGGTTTGTCACATATTTGTTTCCTGGTTGAGTCTGTACAGACTTAGTCCAAACAATCCAAAGCAGAGGGGTGAAGAAAGGATCAGCATATCAAAGGCCACTTTATACTCTCCTAGGTTTCTACACGGGCACCTTCTCCTGCCTGTTTGCCACCCCCAAAAAACAAATAAAATACCACATTGGAAATCAGTTTACGGCTTTACGTTTTGCTATTGTGATTTCAACAGTGGATCAGGTTTCAGCTCGGTAGCTATGCCTGTCATTTTGGCTCTCTGGCTGTTAACTTTCAGCTTCCCTCTCTCTTGGCACGCACAGAGCTTAACTCCAGCACCTGTTTCATGGAGTAAGTGCTCAAATCCCTTCTCCGTTTTTAACATGCTGGGAATGTTCTGTGCAAAGAACCTTGCAGTGAGAAGGATCAGCTTAAAGTCTGGCCTAATCCTACCTTGGATTCAGACCATTAAAAAGAAGATGGGGAGGGGAGAAGGGGTGCATTTCATGCTCCAGCATTCTTGGCTAAATGCCGGCTAAAACCCTGTTTGCCTTTCCAGATCCATTTAGCAGGTCAAGCACCTTCAGCGGCCTTGGGAACTTAGGCAGCAATGCCTTTGGAGGATTAGGCAGTCATACTCTGAGTAAGTACTGGCTGGGTTACTGCAGACAAACCTCCTCTCCAAAGAAACCACATGCTCACATTGAAAGCAGCTGGTGGTAGTTTGTTTAAAACAAAGCAAAACTTTATTTCCTATCCTCCATTCTCCTTTTTGAGAAGAAAAACAAAACAAAACACTGCACCTAAGTGTTCCAGGTCTCTGTGGCAGGAGCTTTTCCATAATTTATCCACTCACCCACCGGCAGCCATGCTTCTGTTATAGGCCCAGCAGGAGTTTTAACTCTCTTAATAACTATCCTGTGCCTCACGTCCACTTCTTCTCAGGAGTCAGCACCAGACTGGAAAGTGCTTGAAAATATTACTTACGTTTTATCATGTGTATGGCTTCTTTTTGCAAAGGGGTCTTGTAGCACCTTTGAGACTAACAGAGAGAAAGAAGTTGGGTAGCATACACTTTTATAGACTTAAGTCTTTCAAAAGCTTCTGCTACCAACTTCTTTCTCTTGGTTAGTCTCAAAGGTGCTACAAGATCCCTTTGCATACAGATCCAGACTAACACGGTGATGTATTTGAATGGTTTCTTTTTGAGAGCTTATTCAAACACAATGAACTCTGATCCAGCCAGGAAAACAAAACACAGGACAAATATATAAACATTTTCCAGAGGGTTTTTTTAAGCTAAGCTAAGGATGTGAAAACAAGTACCCCCACCAATGGCACCAATCACCTCTTTAGAAGTAGGAGAAAGCACAGACTTGATCCTCACTCACCTCTAGCTCATCAAGACAACCAGATGCCTCCTTGTATTGGACTTTTCAGTGCTGTGAAGAATAAATACAATGCTAATATGCATCTGTTTCATGGTTTTGGAAAATAAGCCAACATTATGCAATGACTTTAAAAGAAACATATTCATGTAAACACATGAAAAAGTGACATCAGGGTTGGTTATCCATGTACCTTTTCCAAGACAAGCATATGGACAGGACAGGACAGCAATTACAGAAGCAAAGGAACCTGCCCTATAAACACATTACAAGCACTAATTATTGCAGTCAAGCCAGCGGCAAGATTACACTGAGCCAACCTTGAGTGGTTAGGCTAGCAAGTATTCAGGACAGGGCATTTTCTGTAGCAGCACCTTGATGGTGAAACACCCTCCCAAGGGGACGTGTGCTGGTGCAGTAATGACTGGGCCTTAGACAGGAGGTCAGAACTGTATTATTTTGTAAGGCCTTTGGCTTTTAAAACTGTTTGCAGTCTGTTTTTAAAGTATGCTTTGTTTCTATTTTGTTTGTATATTGCCATTTGATTGTACATCACTTTGGGGAGGCTGGTGGGGTTATAAATATTTTTAGAAGCCTTTATAAACCATAATTAAATAATAAAACCTAGAGATGGGCACAGATATTGTTCTTCCTCTTTATGTTTGTGGCCATCCTGGTTTTGTGATAGATATTGTTGAACCTATCATACATTTGTGGCTCTCTCTCTGCTGCTGTGTCTTCCAAAAGCAAACTTGCATCTCCAAACGTAGCTTATAGTAGTAGCACAAGTAATAGAAGTTTCCTCACTGAGTTGGATGAGGCTATCCTGAAGATAGCCTGCTGGATCAGGGCTCCTTGCATTAAAATAAGCCCTCACAAAAATTTTGCAGACTCCTTGGAAGGAAGTTAATGTTAAGTAAAGGAACATTGAAACACATTGTCTCTGGAACTGTGTACAAAAATCATTAGGGATCTTGGCTGCATGCTGTCATAGAAAAATAATTGAAAATGGATTCTCAACCATTTTATCTTTTAGGCTTGAGGAAGCTGTTTTCAACATTGCAAAGAGCAGCCCATTGAGGTGGAATTTTCTTTAAGATAAGCTACATGCAGAACACTTTGCAGGGAAGAAACACCGTTTGGCTGGTGAACTAGTCAGAGTGACTGGTCCGCATCCAAGGACACCAAACTGCATCCCATTAGTTAGTATCTGTAGCAGTGCCAACAGTGCCAGTTTAGCCAAAGTTATCACAGCAGGGAAACTGGGCAGAGCAAATGGCCTCATTATGTCCACAAAGTTACTCAGATTTAGTAATTTTTGTGCAGAGGCTTTAAAGGGCTGCTGTTTCATTCCAGAGTCATCAGAGCCATCCCATTGTTACTGTTTTTAAGTGTTTTTTTTCTCTTTCTCTTTGGCTTGAAAAGTTAACTCTGCTGGTAATTGGCACCTCTGCAGAACTGTCCCAAATGACAAGGAAATCTTTTGTTTAATGGTGGGGAAAACAGAGAACTAATAGTCTCTTCCCTTTCTTTCTGGTTCTAGGTCACAATAGCCTTTTTGCTCACAAAGAAGGACCCAGTGTCCAGAGCTTCAGCACCCCACATGAGCCATGGAACAGACTTCACAGGACCCCACCATCCTTCCCAACACCCCCTCAGTGGCCGAAGCCTGGTGACTCTGAGCGGAGCTCCTCTGTGACAAATCACGACAGAGACCGAGAGTCAGAAAAGAGGGATCTTTCAAGTAAAGAAGACCGAGACAAAGAGAGGTGAGAAAGGTCACATAATGCAGAGCAGATCAAGTGTCCTGAATAAAACATATGTAGCACTTTACATGTATGAAGTAAATCTGCCTCAGAGACCTCACGTTGAATAATAAAGTGATTGTCCAGCTTTATAAGAATTAAGGAATTATGAATTTAGGATTGTATAGGAAGGAGTAGAGTGTTAATGGCCTCCCCTCCCTCGGAGGCTATAGCAATGGCAATTGGGAGGGAAGGCCCTTCCTCAGCCAGTGGAATCAAAGGAAGATGGTGCTGTGCCTGGCTGCTGTTCTATCCCTCAGAGGCCAGAGCTTTTGTTACTATCCACATTGATGGTGCAGCCAACATTCTTCCCTTGAGATTTTTTAGGGAGCATACTGTCAAGCAGAGTCCAGACACCCCATACTGTTTCTGTGCCTTTGTTACAGTTTGCTCTCTGATTTAATCTGTGGCCAAAATGCTTCTATCAAGGGCTCTACAATTCCATACTTAACAATGTTAAATTCTGCAGGGGGCAGGAGTCTGGTGCTCATAACTTCATACTACCTACTCTTTGTCTGCTAAATGCTTGTAATGGGATATTGGTGGATTGCTGAACCTCCATTCTTCAGGAGGGAAGGGGAAGGGAAATCATAACATGATTCCATGTGTAGAGAGGATTTAAATTGATCCGTGCTTTAAAAAAAGATGGTTTATAAACTTGCTCCAGATCTTTCAATATCATATTAGAAAAGGAGTCAGTACTGTGAAAGAAAATTCTTGGACAACCCCAAAATATTACTATCTCACTAAATTATACAGATTTAATTAATGTTTGTTTGGTATTATTTTCACCATTTCTTATCATAGCAAAAATGAAATTCCTTAACCGAGAGCTTACCAGGATACTTAGGGGTAAATATGTAACGTTTCTGTTTGCCAGCCATGTGCTTACTCACCATGAGGAATTCAGTCCTGTTATTATATTTTGAGCCATATAAGATGGGTTGCCAGCATGAGCATGATTGGTTGGGAAATTTTCAAAAGCTTAAGTGACAGTAAAAGGTGGTTAGACAAACTGGTAAGAGAAAGCTGAGGTGTAGGTAAGAGATTCCAGGCTCTGACAGACTAAAGCTAAAAATTAAATCTATACAAAGCTGCATACAAGACTGATTTTTGCCTGTTAATCTGTCATCAAACATTCAGCATTTATCATTTTCAGCTAGTGTGAAAGAGTCAAAGAACAGTATTTCTGTGTCTCTGCAAAACAAGAATGCAAAACTGTTACTTAACAGAAGAATATTCACTGTCTATTTTATTTTCCATCAGAGATCTTCTGGATAAAAATAGACATTCAACTAGATCTTCACCAGCTTCAGCTCCAGTAACCCACCAGATCAGCAACCTCATTCGCAGCAACAGCCAGACCTCCAATGACCCTACAAGGCAAGTTGGCCTGAGTGACCGAGAAAGATCTAAAGAGAGTGAGAGAGAGAGGGAGATTCCTGACCGGCTGAGGGATCCTCCTCCAGTTGTGGAGCACAAGATCAAAGAAAGCCGATCCCCAGTGAAGGAACCACCAAGCCATGAAAAAAGATCCACAGAAGACAACACAAAGCCAGTAATCCAATCTGTATCACCCTACAGCAAACCTGCACTGAGCGAGAATTTAAAACTCAGCAATCTGATGAACAAAGACATAGAGAGAAAGCCAGAGCTTCCAACAGACCTTCAGAAGATTAAAAATGACATCAAGGTCAAAGAGGAATGTAAGGAGGATGGTGATGTACTGGTTGTGAGCTCCGAACCTTCGCAACATTCCAGAACTGTTGAGCACCCACCACCACCTTCTTTGCATGGATTACCACTGCCCCATACAATGGCAGCCACAATGCCCATCTCCATGGGCAGTGTCCACCAGATAAACAACATGAATGTCCTGGATCGTAGCAGAATGATGACCCCTTTAATGGGCATGAATTCATTGTCAGGAAGGGAGAGACTGCCCCATCCTGGCTTTTCCTGGGACACAGTGAGGGACCCATTACGAGATGCCTATCGGAGCTTAGACCTCCATCGTCGAATGGACTTCCAGCTCAGAACAGATCCCATTCATAGGTTCCCCACCACATCTGGGTTTTATGACCATGAGCGCTCTTACCGGGATAGAGAACCCCACGACTATAACCATGAGAATCTTTTGGAAGCACGGCGTGAGCAGGAACGGCTCAGGCAAGCAGAAGAGAGGGAAAGGTTGCACTTACGGGAAGAACTTGAACGTGCCAGAATGCATCACTTGCACTCATCCCCTATTGAAAGCCACCTGGCACATGTGCCATCCTTCATGCCTCATCTCAGTGGGATGCATTATCCTAGACTCAGCCCCTCTGCTGCCATGCACAATGGAATTTTGAATAGGAACCCACCCACAGCTGCTCTGAGTGCCCCACCCCCTTTGGTACCCGCAAGTACTACAAGACCTTCCTCCCCCCGCCGGACTACTCCACTGACAAGCTCAGAATCAAGAGACTATTCTCCTTCTAGGAATCCCAAAGAAGTAGAGGCACGATAGTCCTTATCCAGCAAACGGAATGAATTTCAAAACTCACCTGTAAATATAGGAGGAAGGTTGTGGCAAAGGGGAGTAAACCTTTAAAAATGCACTGCTGTAAACTTTTTTAAAATGTAAAATTTGTAGAAATTAAGCACAGTTCCATAAATAATTTGGGAGGAGGAAGGAAGGTCATAGATTGTAAACCTTCCAACCAAAAAGTTGCTGAAAATTGAAATTTAATATATAGGTCTTGATTTTGTTTTGGTTTTGCTTCTGTGCTGATTTAAAATGTTACCAAGTTTGTACATTTTCCCCCAGATATGAGACATTTTTAATGAATTTGTATTTTTTTTAACTTTATGATCTTTATTCACACAAAAAGGCTTTTCTTTTTAGTTTAAATTTAATGGCCTCTGATCCTCAAGTAAAAACAAAACACATCCAGGGTTTCTTAAAATATTATTTATGGAAATACAGTAGTTTCGTACAGTCCACTGTGACGTTCCTGAATTGAGGCCACTCACTTTGTTTGGTATTTTGGAACTGAAGTTACAGATATATAAAAAAATATTATTATTATTATTATTATTATGTACAAAACTGTTGGGTTTTTGCCTTATATTATGGAGAGATGAGATTTTTTTGACTTCTTGTTTTAAACAAAAAAGAAAACAATATGTAAATATTCTGTTAATATAAATGTACACCAATATTGAATTCTTAACATAGGTAGACTTTATAAAAAATGGTTTCTAGAACCACTCTCTGGTTATTTGTTAATGTTATTCCAACTCATCCTTGTCACTGTCTGGATAAACGCCAACACACTTTTTAAAAACCCAGCTAATTGTGGCATATATCCTTCAACTATGCAAAAGAACTCGGAGGCAGGTCCTCACTGATGCGTGAGCAGGGGGGTGGGAAAGAAATCATTTACAAAACACCCCCCTTTTAAAAATCAGCCCAAAGCATCCAACAAACATGCAGCTTTGTAGAAAGAATGGCAATAGTTACATTGAAAGGTATGTTTGTGTTACACACACACACACTCACACTCAATACAAACCCTACCATTATTTTCCCCCCAATTTTGTTTGAAAAATTGTATACAGTATTCACAATAAAGGCTAAAAAAAGAATCTACAGATTACCTATTTCTGATAGAAGCCAGATGGAACTGACCCAGTAATATGCTAAAAATTCCATGTTTCCCCATTCCCCATCCCCTGTGTACACATTTTTTTTCCCGCTGTGGCAAAACATATGAGCAAGTAAGGACTTCCTCCAGTGGATCCTTTGTGATCACTACACAGTCTTCTTATTGGAATTAGTAAACTAGAGTGTTAAGAGTGCAAAAAGAAATAAATAAGTCAAATGATTAATTTAAAAAACTGATACGTTCTCTGTAGTCTGCAATTACCTATTCATTTGTTTGTTTCAATGTGAGCTTGTGCCTTGAAGTTTGTTTTTTGGGCACTGCTTTAAGTTTGACGTCCAATTTTACTTTATATATATGAATTTTGCTATGCCTCAATCAAATGGAATATGTGCAGAGGCTTTTTGAAAAGCCACAGTCCTTCAAAATTGGTTATTTGGTGGGGAAAGTAGAACACAGAGTATGGGGAATGAGTTTAGTCCTTCTGCTTGAGAACCCCTGATTGGCAAGAAATGTAACTTTTTAAAAAGGTCTCTGTGAACAATTGTATTGGAGGAGGTGCTGCGGATGCAGCATACGTTAGCCACCTTCTGTATGCACAATGCCCCCAGCTTGTGGGGTGGGGGGAGGCGGTACAGCCATGTTCCACTGTATCCTCTCCCACTTTTTTGGCCTACAGTATTCATGTTTTTATATTATTCTGGATTTCTGCTTTCCAGTTAACTCAAACACCTGCTGATATTTTCTTTCCTTGACTGTCTGTATTTCCCCCACCATCCTTCTCTCGGCTTCCCCTGTAATTTTAAACATTTGGTTTCTTTGTAGATCATTGAAGATAAATACAGCATTGATTTTGGATGAAAAAGGTAGTTAAGTGTTTGTGTGTCAGATCTAGTCAGAGCTACTGCCGGGAGGGAGAGTAAATGGTTATTGATAAACGTGCTCAGCCTATTAATGCTGCTAGACCTTTGGCAAATTTCGATCATTAAAGAGTCGTGCAGTTCAGCTGGGAGTTTTCTCTTTTCTGCATGCAGCTTGCCTAGTACAAGACTGGTCTCGGTCCATGTTGCACACTTTGGCCCACATTGCACATATTACTGGAACAGCCTCAGAAGGTGAGCATACTGTTAAGTACTACAACCTGTACCGGGCAATGCAGAATTTTCATAGGATAGGTACACAAAATCATGCAATTTCTTTTTACTACTGCCTCATGCCTGTGATAACTCCCTTCTTCCACTTGCTCCTCTCTTCAGAGAAATGTGAGGTTCTCATCAATAACAAGCTTTCTAGAGAGCTACTTTCAAGAAAGGGGAGATGACACTACCCATTTCCTGAAAGCAAATTCTTTTGCTGTAGGCAACAGGATTTACCAGTTCAATGTCCTCTCCTTTAGGTTAGCCACTGCCCCCAGAGTTACAAAATGCATGGTTCCAGTTGTCATTTTTCTTCAGACATGACACATTCATATGTTCGTATATATAGATGACTATTGGTTGCTCCATTCAAGGGGAAGATCCATGAAGATTTGGACTACACTCAGTTGTGTTCAAACAGTCCAGCTCTTCCTATTAGAGGCTGGGGTGGATTGATCTGTCTACCTGACAAGGCCTCACTTGTCCAGTCTTGTGAAGTAGGAACATTGGGAGGGGCCAAGAGGACAAATCCAAATAATATGAGCCAACTCACATTGTGCTCATCCACCTTTTCTGCAGTTCTGAGCTTTGCATTGCCTTTATTATTTTCTGTGAAAAGGGAGCTGAATTCACAAAACAGGGTCCTCTCAAAAGAGAATTTTTGCAGGCCAAGCAATTCTCCATCTAGAGTCTGCTGCATTTTTGCCCAAGAAATCCTAAAGGAAATCAGAGAACTTCAAAGGCCATTGCCCCTACTGAGTTCACAACCCCATAAAGCTGCCACAATCAATATTTTATCAGGAGTACACTGTTTCTAGTAACACTGAATTACAAGGAAAAGAGGGCGGGTGGTGGTGGTTGGAAATTACAAGATGAAATTACAGACTTCCATTTCAGAACATAAAGGAAAAACCAAACTGTAGTTTGAGGCCTTAACTGATGGAAGGGAGGGAGAGAAGAAGAGAGGGCAGAAAGCATTTTAAAAAAAAAAAAAAAAAGCAAGCAAGAAGGAAAGAGAAAAACAGCCACATGCTGTTTACTTTCTCTTCTGGCATCTGCAGTTTAAAAACTTAAATGTAATAGTGGGAATTCTCTGTCACAGTGTATGTCACGCAACTTTACATATGCTTAGCTACAATCACATAGCAGAGGCAGTAAGAAACCCTGTTAGTGAATTGCAAAGATGCATAACAGGGCACTGGCAGGAGTGTCCCATGGGCATTGGCACACCCTAGTCGGTGTTACCGTACACATCGGGACCAATGCTCATCAGTGTCACTTCTCTGGCTCCGCTACATAGTAATGTAACAGCCACCCTTTACTGGATACAGACCTTACAGAACTGCCCAGTTCTCATTCGCGCAGACATATGTTCATTTACGAAGACATAAGTCCCCAACAAGATTCTGGCCAATCTGTGCAGATTGCCTGAAAGGTACATTGCATGCACAAACATAGCTTGGGTTTGTTTGGGTTTCCCACAGATTTTGCCATTTTATATAAGGGACACTATTTCATAGACTTGTAGAGTTGGAAGAGACCACGAAGGCCATCCAGTCCAACCCCCTGCCACGCAGGAAATCACGATCAAAGCATCCTCAACAGATGGCCATCCAGCCTCTGTTTAAAGACCTCCAAGGAAGGAGACCCCATCACGCTCCAAGGGAGCGTGTTCCACTGCCAAACAGCTCTTACTGTCAAAAAGTTCCTCCTAATGTTGAGGTGGAATCTCTGTTCCTGGAGCTTGCACCCATTGCTCCGTGTTCCAGTCTCTGGAGCAGCAGAAAACAAGCTTGCTCCATCCTCAACGTGACACCCCTTCAAATATGTAAACAGGGCTATCCTATTGCCTCTTAACCGTCTTTTTTCCAGGCTAAACATACCCAGCTCCCTAAGTCTCTCCTCATAAGGCATGGTTTCCAGACCTTTCACCATTGTAGTCACCCTTCTCTGGACACGCTCCAATTTGTCAATATCCTTTTTGAATTGTGGTGCCCAGAACTGGACACAGTATTCTAGGTGAGGTCTGACCAAGGCAGAATAGAGCGACACTATCACTTCCCTTGATCTAGACACTATACTTCAATTGATGCAGCCCAAAATCACATTGGCCTTTTTAGCTGCCACGTCACACTGTTGGCTCGTGTTCAACTTGTGGTCTACTAGGACTCCTAGATCCCTATCACACATAGTCTCATTCAGCCAGCTCTCCCCCATCCTGTATCTATGCATTTCGTTTTTCCGCCCTTAGTGCAGTACCTTACATTTCTCCATATTGAATTTCATTTTGTTAGCTTTGGCCCAGCTCTCCAGTCTATCCAGGTTATTTTGAATTTTGATCCTGTCCTCTAGGATATTAGCTACTCCTCCTAATTTGGTGTCATCTGCAAATTTGTTAAGTATGCCCCCAATTCCCTCATCCAAGCCATTGATAAAAATGTTGAATAGCACTGGGCCCAGGACAGAACCTTGTGGCACCCCACTGGTCACATCTTTCCAAGACGAAGAGGAGCCACTGCTGAGCACCCTTTCGGTTCGGCCGGTCAACCAGTTACAAATCCATTTAACAGTTAACTTGTCTAGCCCATATTTTACAAGCTTACTATGCCAACTTGAGCATCCACGGATTTGTCTACATTGTATTTTTTAAAATACAGCTCATTGAACTAAGGATTTATACAGCAAAAGTAAACTGGGGGGGGGGAATACTTACAATGGGAACTTCTCAGAGTCACATTTTCATGGAAGCACCATGGCAAGTCTTCCCAAATAGCTTATGGACCTTAAGCCAGCAACAGAGAAATTTGTTTTGAGTGATAAGAGACTAGCCAGGCACTTGTGAAATGAGATGCTACTGGGACGCTATCGTCCCATCTTGCCAGTGCTTTTTAGCTTCTTCCTGGTAGCATTAAGTTTATCATCTGGCTGAATCTTTCCTGGCTTTTCAGTGCCTTGTTCAACTACAGTGGCCCCCTGGTGTCCACTGGGGTTTGGTTCCAGGTCCCCTGGGGGATACCAAAATCCATGGATGCTCAAGCCCCATTATATAAAATGGCATAGTAAAATGGTGCCCCTTATATAAAATGGCAAAATCAGGGTTTGCTTTTTGGTTTTGGTTTTAATATTTTCAAGTCATGGATGGTGGAATCTGTGGGTGCCATCTCCGTGGACGCAGAGGGCCATCTGTACAAGCTCCAGGCATTGCAGTCAGCTGAGTCAGTCTCTTTGTCCCCTCTCATGCACAAGAGTAACACTGACAGAGGTAGGAAGAGCAGCCCATCTGGGTTGAGCCTTCAACCCTGTGACAATTTCTGCACCAATTGGACTCTGCCATTAAGCACTCATCAGTTGCTAGCACAAAACCCCAGCAGCGCAAAGGAGGAGACTGTTGTAACCTAGATAGGAGACACCATTACACAGTGGGAGGAGACTTTTGTCTGTTCTCCCCAAAGCTTCCCACACAAACCATCAAAGATCACATGTTCATTTTTCTTTTCTTTTTTTAAAAAAAAATCTCTTTGCTGGCCTAAGCACTTGATCTTTTGGAGCAGGAGATGACAGGGAAGAGTTGGCTTTCCCCTCAGTCCCCTGGGAGCTCTGTTACCATGGGCATCCTGACAAGTGTCACAAGGATTATGAGTCAAGCAGCATCTCCTGAAGAACATGCCTCCAGCTTTACTGTCAACACCCTGGATTTATATATGTAATTCTTTTTTTTTTCAAGCCAAGACAGGGAATGGAGGCAACAACCAATAAAAAAAAAAAAACCTCAGTACTTGCTATCTGGACAGGAAGAAAGTAATAATGGAGATATATACATCCTTTGGGGGAGGCAGTTATGCTCCAAATTTCATTTCAGCCTAGTGTGTTTTACTACAGGCCTGTATTAAACTAGGTGTTAAGTGCCAAACTGGTGCAACTGTATTTTAAACTCTGGAGTAGGGAAGAGTTCCGTACATGGAATTTGAAGAGAGAAGGAGCCTCAGAGCAGAAGAGGAGCTACAGACACTGAAACCTCAGAGCAGAGGAAAGTTCAATCACAACGCTTAAACTTGAGCTGACTATATGCATATAAACCTTCATCAGAATCCTCTATCAAAGTACGTTATGTAACTTTATTTATACTTAGCTACATAGCAGAAGCACTAAGAAACCCTGTTAGTGAATTGCAAGAGTGTCCTGATGAGCGTTCCTGATACACAACAGGACCGATGCACAACAGTTGTGCATAGGTCCTGTTGTACATCAGTCACTTTGCTGTCTCCCTTTTGTAGTAACGAAACAACAGCCCTTTACCCGATAGAGATGTTACGGAACTGTCCAGTTCTAATTCCTGCAGATGTAAATCCACTTATTAAGACATAAATCCTCAACAGGATTCTGAACCTTGTGGCCCTGTGGTTCAGAATTTAGGGACTATGTCGCTTGAAACCATAAGAAGGGGAGTGCATAAAAATCACAGTAATTATACAATTGTTCTGTTAGAGAGATGATGTTTTCCAAAAAACTTTCCGTTATATGGGCAGGAAAATTGTGATGTCAGAAATCATTCAAAGATATAATCCCTCACCAAAAGTCTCAAATAATACAGTCCAGGAACTCAGCCCCACACCATTTATCTGCACGTTTACATCAACAGCTAGAGAAAAGCCACAAACCCTGGCATCTCAAATCCACCTCCAACATTCTGCTTCTGACTCAAACTGTCACCCAGCAAGCATACAATCTGTCACACACATAAAAAGCCACTAAGTTTATACTCACTTTCCCTGACAGACAAGCTTCCAGATCAGCTCACACATACCCAGCTAGACTCATCAAAGAGGGGCCTGTACGTCTGCATTCCCACTAATGAACTGGCTTAACTGGCTGCCAAACAAGACAGCAGACAACTCTAGCCAATTAAAGTTTATGATCCAGTAACGTTATTTACACTAGCATAACACAGCAATCATTTATTCCACAAGATATTTCAGAAGCTGAAAGAGAACGTTATGGCCATTGTATAATACACAGATTGCCCCCTGTATCCATGGAACCAATATCTGCAGTTTCAGTTATCCACTGCTGAACAAATAGGGACACATACCATAGAGTCATGCTGGGAAATGCCTAGAGAGATGTCCTGCAACACAACTCCATGGTATGTTTGTACCAGAAGTCCCTTATTTCAATAGGGCTTGCTATAATCCATGGTTTCGCTTATAAACCATAAGCCCAGGAACATACACCTGTGGATATGGATGGGTGGGTGACCTGTACAATAAAAACTACTTTGATAGGAGAAACACTGGTGACCTTATTGGCCCATTAACGTACATCACTGATTTATCCAACCTAGCTGCCATCTCTGTAGCGTGCCCTTCTTAAGACAAACTGTAAACACAATGGTTTGAAAGACATGTGAAGAGGACTTTCCTTCCTTTTTCTGTAACTCTGGGAGAAATTAGAAGACCAGGCCTGGTGAATCAAGGATCCAATTTTATTTAAAGAAAGAAA
This sequence comes from Gambelia wislizenii, assembly GCA_030847615.1. Taxonomy (NCBI): domain Eukaryota; kingdom Metazoa; phylum Chordata; class Lepidosauria; order Squamata; family Crotaphytidae; genus Gambelia; species Gambelia wislizenii. The sequence goes on along the minus strand of JAUMIR010000013.1, from coordinate 9,224,036 downwards.
TGCATTTCTGTCTCCCACCTGGACAGACCAGAATCTGAAGAGAACAGGAGCTCTGAGACATGAGCCTGTACACGCTAATATAGCTCATCAAGGCTGCCAAGTCACTATTGCAAAGCACACATGATGAGAAAATTCCATCAATCTAACAAATTTGATAGAAGTTTTGACTATAGGTAGGCATCAGTTGGCCACATACAGCCTCCTTGAGGTAAACATCCATTTCCCATTCCTTGCTACATAACCCCAATACCTTGGCATGCATCATAGGGAAAAAGATATACGATGTAACCTTTACAGCATCAGCTTGTTCTTCTGAAGGAAGGCCAAAGCAATACAGAAGCATGTTCCTTGTTTAGCCCATGCAAAGCCATGTTAGTTTTCCCTTCACATGCTTACAGGAAAAAATGGTTAGAAAGAACAAGTAAGTCCGTAGTGACTTAAGGTACATCTGAGCGGATTGAAAAGTCCTAGGTTTGGTTCCTATCCTTTCTGATTTTATACTGGATTAAAATAAACCATCCTGGTATAAAAAGTCTCTGATCATGCCAGGAACTGACAGAAAATATTCTGGGAGAAACAAAATGTGTATGGCTTTCCAAAATAAAATCGGAAAGAACAGGAACAAAATGTGGGACTTCCTGGTCCTTTTGATCAGTCTGGATGCATCCTTAGCCCTTTATTAACTGTTTCAGTTTGAGCTAAACATCAGGATCAAGTCAGTCATTTGGAACCAACCTACTTGAAAGACCACCTCTCACACAGTAGCAGCTAGTGGCTTCCATGTTTGTGGGATATTGAATCCATTCTGGGATTTAGCCTGAACTCTACAGGAGCTATCCAAGGTGCTAAACCTATTTAGGGGACAGGGATCAGCCCTTGGACAACTCCTTTAAAGTTTGAACTAAAACCTGGAGCCAATTCAGTGCCCCACTGACATGGAAGCCACCAGCTGCCACAGCTCTTGCATCAACTACACCAAAAATATTTCAATGATGCCATCACCATGAATGTGGCACAGTGAGTGTAAAAGCTGTCCCACAGCTATGGAATCCACTCCCTTTGGGAGGCTTTTTGAAGCAGTATATGGCTGGCAATACATGCTGCAACAAAGTGCGAGAGGAAGCAATGTAAACAAATGCTGACACAACTCACATCCCACACAGTTCACAGGGTGATAAGAGGAGGTAGAACTCCCAGGTTCATCAGGACATTATCTCCCCACCCATACCAATCCAGCTCCAGAGAGAGGTGATTTGTTGAGCCATTCTCTCCTATCAGGAAAGCTGTGCTGGGGTTTTTGAAGTTTATTAGAGTGCCTCCTGACATTGACTGCATCTTTCTAAAGGTCCACATCAAATGTTTCCCTTCATTCCTCTGCATTTGAAACTTAACATTGTCACACTTTCTAGCAAACAAAAAGACTTCAGTGCAAGTGTTCTGTGAGATATTCAGAGGTCATTTCCCATAACAATAAACTCACTAGACCGGTGCTTTATAAGAAAATAAAGCTTCCACCATTTCAATCTCCCAATTCTCATCCCCACGAGGCAGCCCCAAAGTATACCATGATCAAGAGTATAGAAAGCTGCCAAGAGATCAGCAGAACCAACAGAGGTACACTCCCCCTGCTCAGTGCCTGGTGAAGACTGCCCTCAAAGGCAACCAAAGCCACCCCTGTTCTGTAACTAGGCCTGAAACCAGATTGAAATGGTAATCCGTTTCATCCAGGAACCCCTGGAGCTGGGAGGTCATGACACATTCTAATACCTTGCCCCCAAATACAATGTTAGCTGATAATTATTCATTATAGAGGGACTCAGGGAAGGCTTTTTCAACAAAGGCCTTACAACTGCCCTCCTTTAGGCATGTTTGAATCATACCTTGTTGTACTTTCTAGGTGCCAGTGAACTCTAAAGCCATGGTGCAAGTGGTATGCTAGATTAGGATTGCCAGGTCAAGACTGAGCTTTTAGCACTAAAACCTAAGAGGATGGGCCCTGGTGATGCTGCAAGGAGCAGCCCCTGGTAATGCCCTTTAAGATGATGCATTAAGCATCAATCACAGTTGCAAAATTCAAACAAAAAATGCCAAGTCTGCAAGTGTGGAAAATACATACAAACTTTTCAAGGCAGTGCTCTGACCCTGAAATTCCCCTCCCTTACCCTGAGGACTGGAGAACCCTATGCTGGATGCAGATGACAACACCTGCAGCAATACACTGAACCAAAGCAGCCAGTCATAGCTGCATGCGTGTACTCTCTTTGGCTACAGATGCAGCCACCAGTTAGTCGGTTTCAATAATATACTGTTAGTTTAAGTTTACAGTCACCATTTTAATTTCCTCATCTATTAACTTTTAAAAGTAACCTTGTTCCTGATTAAAGCCCATAGTCCCAACTGCACAAAATCCTATTTCCTACTGCATAGTAGAATAATGCCTAATTCAACAGCACCAGCATCATAAACAAAAAGCTGGAAAATGGCCTACTGTCAAGAAGACGTACACCAAGAAATGAGTCACAGCCCAGACTGTTGGTTAAGTCACACACAATCTGCCTTATAAATATATAACCAAGCAATTAAGCATGCACATAACATTTATTAATTTTACAAACAGTGAACGTAACACTAAATCTTGAAAGGTTCAGCCTTCTTTTCCCCTCCACGCAGAAGTGGCTCATAGTATACACGTACATGTACACACACTTTCTATCTTGCCTTCTTCTTCACATTCTGCTTCTTAGATTCTCAGAGGCTTTTGGATGGGCACTGTAGCAGAGTCCTGGGCTTCAGAAGGAGATAAGGTTGTGGCCTTGTGTAGGTTTTGGGTCTGGACCACAGAACAACAAGCCATTCTCTTACCCTCCCCCCCCCTTTTCTGAAATTTTCATTTCATAGAAAGCAAATCAGCTTGTTTCTCTTCCAGATTACACATAACTCCATTGCTCCCGGTTATTTTTCAAGAGCTGAGGGTACCTCCACCCAACACAATTTCTGTTTTTGTCTTACCTTCCTGTCCAGCCAACCTCTTCTTCCTCCCATTTAAAGAAAAGAACAAGCCCAGAAAGGATAGCTGCTCCTCAATCTGCAGCCACTTACCATGGCCCCAAGAGCCAGTCAGCCCTGTTGGCTTGTCTCCACAAGGGCTTCCCCACCCTGTCATAGCACAGACATCCTTTCTGCACTCTGCTGGTCTCTATGCGGGAAGTCAAGGGAGATTAACATCCAGTCTCGTTCAAAGTAAATTTCAAAATATTTCAAACATTTTTAAGGAAAAGGGAACTGTATTGTGTATGCACACTGATTTTAATATTGGGTGGTTAGGATTTGTTTTTCTTTCTTAAAGAGTAACACACAGAACAACTATACAATGCCACAATTGTTGTGAAATGCACATGTAAAACATACACAAAATCTCTCTCCTTAAAAAGCTGTTTTCCCTGCCAATTTCTACACCATGATCCATACTGAGACTGTTTTATTGAATGTTACTTCTTGAACACAACTGGGAGGCATTAACTACTGGCTACACCTAAAAACTGTCTACCTAAACAGATGGTCAAAATGGGTTTACATTGAACAAAAATCCAGTTCAAAATATTAAGCAGCTGAACAAAATAAAATTTTAATTGTGGATAAATGACCTTAGAGAGCCAAATGAGTGTGATTTGATCCCCAATCAGAGAAAATAAATAAATAAATGAAAGCATTCTTAAGGCTGGTTGGTGGTGGGTCATACTGCCAATCTTCTAAAAACAGGTTTAAGATTTTTAACTTTTTTTTTCTTTTTATTTTATTTTATTTTTTGTTACAGGCTATTATTTAATAACTGTTGTAAATGCCAAACTAAGGGAAACAGTTCATTGGCTTAATTATTTATCTGAAGAAAATGGCTGTAACAGGCACAGAAGTCAGCATCAGGAAAATGTCACCACTTTTGTGACAGTGGGCTGGGGACACCTGATGAAGGACCAAAGATTATTGCCATACTGTTCACAAGACAGCTCATAAGCAAGCCAATATAAGATGCTGTAGAGGCTTCTTTGAAAGATATCTGGTCAACCAAGTAATGTAGGAAACCTATCCCAACATCAACAAGGGGTTAAAAAAAACCCCACAATCTGAGAGATTAATTCTGTAATTATTAATAGAGAAGAAAGCTTTGTTTACAATCCAGCTGTTGCTCCCCAGATACAAGCTATCACCACTCCCTCCCTAAGCCTTACTGGAAGCTGCCCCCAAAGAGGCAAAAACTTTGAGGCCTGCTTTGAACACATATAAAGGACTTATCTTATCTGGAATGGCCGGTACAGGATAAGCAGGTCTTATCTTATCACTGCCTATATTGATGTCAAGGTTTAAAAGAGCCTGGGGTTGTTACGCTACATGGAGCAGAACTCCTACGCTGATAAACACTGATAAAGCAGCTCTGCTTGGCTCTAAACAGCATCTTCCTTCTTGCCAAGATAGACACAACAGAAGGAGCGAGTACTGTTTATCCTGACACCATGAAATTCTACTAGGTTTTTAGATCTCCCCACCCCCATCAGGTTTGCATTTATGGAGCAAAGCAGCCAATTTGCTTCATTTATTCAGACTGCTACAGTTTTCTACAAAGATTGAATCCACTTGGCAAAGAGCAATAAACGTGGAGTGCACAACCTACATCACTGAAGCAAATTGGCTCTTTGCCATGCAAATGGCAAAATAAACAACCCTTAAGACTCAGTCTCTGACTATCTTGTGATTTTGCTGAAAAGGCAGATCAACCCTTACTCCAGAGGGCTACATATACAATTCTGCAGTAAAAACAGTTTTGACCCACAAAAACTTTTCTGAGACCGGTATGCAGATTTGCCCATTGTGTATTACCATGTAAAGGGAAAATCAAATTTGTATTTGCATCATAGACTCTGCTTTGTTGTTGCTGTTTGTGTCTTCAGTTTGTTTCTGACTCCTGGCAGACCTAAGGCTGACCTATCACGGGGTTTTCTTGGTAAGATTTGTTCAGAGGGGATTTGCCTTTCCCTTCCTCTGAGGCTGAGAGAGTATGACTTGTTCAAGGTCACCCAGTGGGTTTCCATGGCTGAGTGGGGATTTGAACCTTGGTCTCCAGAACTCAAACCACTATACCACGCTAGAATTGTTTGTTCTTGTTGAGACTCTGCTTGCCACAGCACAAATAATACAGGGAAATCTGGAGCTTTATGGTTTGGCCAGTAGAAATACCTGCCGAGGCACAATGTTCATATGTAGTAAAGCAAGGGGAAAACATGGAATGCTTGACTGATTGTGCCATGTTCTGATTAATATTTTCCCACATGGAAAAAGATGAATAAATCTCTATAAAAGCAGAAACCAGAACATAATAAGAAGAGATTCCGTTTAACACTCTTGCTGCTCTGCCTCATTTCCTACATGTTAGCAAGTATACATGCGCATATATGCACCCACTCCCACACATGTATATAAATTTAGCTATCCAGGGCCAGCCCCTACATGAGGCTTGATGAACCAGCCAGAGAGTGCTGAAAAGAGCAAATGTTCTTCTCTTCACTGCTGCCAACACCTACAGGCAGCTTTCCAGAAGCAGCTATTTCGATAATGCCAAGGGGGCCCTGGAGCTAAGACTCTCTGGAAGGAGTAGCTGGCAAGTCAACTGTGCCATGGCACAGGCTATTTCCACTGATCCTAACCAACAGAAAAGAGATGGTCACCACGTTAGCATGCCCTACTACACCTCCCTGCGATATTCCATAACTGGAAATATTGGACACTTTTTGGGGTCACTTGGCTGGGAGGTTAGGCAGACTGGAGGTCAGTCTAAGGTCATGATGACCTGAGATGTGTCTAGAAATATAATGGTGGGAAAGCCCAATTTAGGATTATGCAAAAAGCCCCTTAATAAACACAGTTATTAAGGAGGTATGTGCTAATCCTTTCTTTCAGCCTTGGGCATTTCAGCAATAATGCAATCAAGCAATTAAGTGACCATTCCTTAATCCATACCTTACAGAAATCTCTCCTATACCCCCTACCTGACCAACCATTAAGAGGTTGCTGCAGAATCATCAATGTTTTGTCTTGCCAGAACAAAAAGCAATTAGTTGAGTTTTGCTCCCTTTGTCTATCTGGTGGGAAAAACATCCAGGCTTTGTCATAACCAGAGCACCCCCTTCAGGATATGAAATAGGGTATAAATATCCCAGCCTAGACCCCAGATAAGTGTGCCACAGACTGACAGACCCCTCCATTCTGCCAGACTCTTCTGTGCTGCCCTCAGATGCTGCACAGACCTCTTTCTCCAAGACTGGTAACTATCACCCTTCCACCCCTGCAGTTTCTCTATCCAACCCTTCACTCCTGTAACGGAGCACTCTAATCATTCCCAGAGCCCCCACTGCAAAGACCATAATCCTTCACTTTGGTTCACAAATCTGGTTCACTGTGAACAGTGCTTTTATATCAAACTAGGATAGCTGTACCCAGTGTAACATATGCCGTTATAGGAGATTGTAAATGTTATAACATTAATAACTCATTTTATATAGTTATTCATATATTTCATAAATTGTTTTACGTGTTTTCCCCAGAATCCTTTCAAACAGTTCAGCTACACGCTATTATTATGGGGAAAATATTTCAGTGTTTTACATGTGGTTTTTCACACGGTTCAGCACAATGCTATGATTTTAGGAAAAAATATTGCATTGCATGTGGATGGTGAGTGGCTGAGGGAGGGAGTGGAGGGAGGGGCCCTTGTGAGGCTGGGGGTGTAGATTGAGTGGCAGGAGTGGACTGTGAAGTGGAGAGGGAATTTGCATATGGGTCATGATTGGCTGAGGGAGTGAGAGGAGGGAGAGGATTGTTTCCTAAGCAGCCAATCAGCACACTGGGAAAGGAAACATACCCTAGAGTTGTATATATATAGATTTGGCTGATCTGACTTTGGCCATCCCAGAGAAACCAGGAAATAAAAATACACTTTGTGACTTAGTCATACACCCTACGACATAGTCAGTATCAAGCTAAAGGACATGGATCATGCTTAGGAAGGGTCCCTATTAAATCTCTTCCATAAATTCACACCTGGATTAATTTCCTGAATCTTCTCTGAAATGGAAAACCTAGTCTTCTTCCTTGTCTCCAGAAGAGACAGGTATCTTACAAACCTCAAACATAAAGAGGGAACTCCATTGCTATGCAGATTAAGCTGACACTTATATTACATATATAAATATATGTAATATATACAATATATACATTTATATACATATATAAATCCAGGGTTCTGATACTCCTGCATCCTGAGACAACTTATTTGGAGTTAAATACATCATCTTGTACATATTTTTTTAAAGTTACTGCACAACATACATTTTATAACTTTAGTCCACATTTCCCCCATACATCCATTTGTACACTATGCCCAAAGTTTTGGGCCCACCTTATCATATGCTCTTTACAGATTCATCTTCTGTCTCTGATTTCAAAAGCCATTTATACACTTTTTAAATTGCAGGAGCATCATCCTTACACAATGCTAAATAAAAATCATTTTCTCCAACCTCTTTTATCTTGTTTAAATCTCTCTTCAAGTTGTAAATAAGCAAACCAATTAAGAAGATCTATGCTCTCCTTAAGAAGTATCTCTCTTGACTTAATCTCCCAACTAACTTGTTCCAACTACAAAAGATCCTTATAAAATAACAATTTCCTATTTTTGACCCATTCTTTCTTAAGAAATGTTTCCTATGATGAGGTAACAAGTAATATCTTATCACTAAATTATTATCACAAGATCATCTACATAAACCCTCAGCTTATACTCTTTTTTTAATTCTCACTCCACATATTCTGTCATCTTGTCTAATATCTCTCAAGAAAGTATTCAATGCCAAAATAAAAATCAAAGGTGAGAGGGGGCATCCATGTCGGGTTCTTTTTTGTATGTCAACCAGTGCTGTAAGGTTGCCTTTTACTAAAATGACAAAGTAACAAATAGGATGAGCAGGCATGAGAAAGAGTTGTACAAAAATGTCAGAGCAATAGTCAAATATTGCAAGGGACTCTGAAGCTCCGGGAATGAAGCTAAAGGACCTTGGGGCACAGGTTATTTCATCACTCTTCCTCTTGCTGGAAGTCAAACTCTGCCAAGAGTGCAAGGTCCAACAAATTTCTCACTAGCCTTGCAAACAATTTCTTTGCATAAAAGGTTGAGGAGGTAACAAGGGAATCAGCTATTTTGGATTTGATCATAACCAACGGAAATGACTTGGTCAATGGGGTGGAAATAGTAGATCCTTGGGTGGGAGTGACCATGTCCTCTTGGGATCTGTTACACAGAGGAAAAGGAAAACCAACTGTAGTCAGACACTCACCCTGGATTTCAATAAAGCTGATTTCAGTAAGTTTAGGAATATACTGGGTGAGATCCCATGGTCGGAAATGCTCAAAGAGAAGGGAATTCATGATGGGTGTTTCTTAAAGGTGAGATATTGAAGGCACATTTGCAAACAATTCCAGGGAGGAAGAAAAGTGGGAGGTGTCTAAAGAAACCAGGGTGGATGTACAAAGAACTTTCAGATGAGCAGAGATAAAAAGAGAGAGAGAGAATAATAAGAAATGGAAGAGAGGAAAAATTATCACAAAGGAATACAAATGAATAGGCAGTATTTGTAGGCTAAACATCAGAAAAGCTAAAGCTCAAAATGAGATCAGACTTGCTTAAGAAGTTAAAAATAATAAACAGGCGGGGGGTTGGTTGGCCATGTTTGCAGCAAAATGAAGAACAAGGAAATGGTAGGGCCACAGTAGAGAAGATGGGGAACTGCTAACAGAGGACAGAGAGAAGGCCAAACTGTTTAATACCTTCATTGTCTCAGTCTTCTCCCAAAGGAAAGCAGTGTGTTTGTTAGCTGATGGAAATTGAATAAATCATGCAATAAGACTACAGCCCAAAAATAGGTCCAAAGCTAGTAAAGGAATGCCTATCTACTATAAATTACAGTTGTCCCTTCATATTCGCTGGGGTTTGGTTCCAGGACCCCCCGTGGATACCAAAATCCATGAATACTCAAGTCCCATTATATGCAATGGCAGAGCAAAATGGTGTCCCTTATAGATGGTAAAATCAAGGTTTGCTTTTTGGATTATTATTACTTTTAAGAATATTTTCAAGCCGTGAATACTTAAATACGTGAATACCAAATCTGTGAATACGGAGGAACAACTGTAATTCAAGTCTTCAGGGGCAGATGAGCTGCATCCAAGAGTACTCCATGATTTGAAGGACTGTCTCTACCTTTACAAGCCCACTAGAGCTCTAAGATCATCTGGAGAGACCCTTCTCTCTATCCCACCACCGTCTCAGGCTCGTTTAGTGGGAGCAAAGGAGAGGGCCTTCTTGGTGGCTGCTCCCAGACTGTGGAACTCCCTCCCCAAAGAGGCCAGGATGGCCCCTTGATCCTTGATCTCTTTCTAGTGGCAGGCAAAAACATTTTTATGCCGCCAGGTTTTTACAAACTGACAAAGGCTGGGCTTTTAAATGTTGTGTGACTCTGATATTAAAGTTTTTATATATTTTAATATTTTAATGTTTGTGGTTTTTAACTATGTAATTTTTTTAACCTGTTTCTAAACTTTATATTTATACTTTTAATAGTTTGTTGTTTTTAATCTGGACTCACTGTTGGCCTCCTAGAGTTATTATATTGGGAAAAAAATCAGGAAACAAACAAAATAATAATAATAATAATAATAATAATAATAGTCCCTCTTTGGAAGTCTTTAAACAGATGTTGGATGGGCATCTTTCTGGAGTGCTTTAGTTGTATATTTCTGCCATATTAGGAATGACTGAGGAAACTGGATATGTTTAGCTTGGAGATGAGAAGACTGAGAGTGGCATTTTAGCTACCTTTGAAAGGATGCCATGTAGAAGAGGGAGCAAGCTTGTTTTCTTCTGCTCCAGAGACTAGGACATGAACCAGTTGATTAAAATGGCAAGAAAAGAGATTTGATCTAAATATTAGGAAGAACTTCTTTATTATAAGAGTTATTTGACAGTGAATGGACTGCCTAAGAGGGTGGTAGACTCCATCTTTAGAGGTCTTTAAATACAGGTTGGATGGGCATCTTTCAGGAGTGCTTATTTATTACGACTCAAACGTTTTCATCAGCGCTGTATACGCACATCCGATGTGATGAATGCTGCTGTCCTTGAGCAAGCAGGGATCACCAGCATTGAGGCCATGATATTGAGAACACAGCTGCGCTGGGCAGGGCACGTTTCTAGGATGGAGGACCATCGCCTCCCAAAAATAGTACTCTATGGTGAACTCGCCACGGGTCAGCGTAAGAGGGGTGCTCCAAAAAAGCAATACAAGGACTCCCTGAAACAACATCTCAGGCTCGGCCAAATTGGTCACCAACAATGGTCTGCTCTGGCCTCACATCAGGAGGCATGGAGACGCATTATCCACAATGCTGCAGCCTTATTTGAGAACTCACGCCAAACAAGTCTTGAAGAGAAATGACAATGCAGAAAAAATCACAACCCAGAAACATCACCCAAGGAGACCTTCTGCTGTGCTTTCTGCAACCGGACTTGTTTATCTCAGATTCGCCTTTTTAGTCAATAGCGTGCTTGCAGAAAGTGCGGGATGAGTCCTTCCTGAATCTTTGTTTGAGCAGAAAAGCCAGAGAGAGATTTATGTATTCCTGCATGGCAGGGGGTTGGCCTAAATGGCCCTTGTGGTCCCTCCCAAGTCCAAGATTCCATGATTCTATCTTCTCAGCCAAATGCCTTGGCAACTCACAGAACAAAGAGCAACCAACTGCCTTGCAACTAGGAACATAGGAAGCTACCTTATACCATGTCAGACTGTTCGTCCATCAAGTCCAGTATTACTACTCAGACTGGCAGCATCTTTCTGGCATCTCAAGCAGAGTCTTTCTGATTCTTGATGGAAGCTTCTACAGGCAAAGTGGGTGCTTTTCCACTAAGTTATGGTTGCTCTCCAAATAAGGTCTCTCCTGGAAAGTTAATTAAGCTACCCTGCCTCCGCCCCTGCCATACAGGGAAAAACAATGTACCCTAAGTCAAGCTGGACAGTTGGAAAAATTCCAATGGTGGGCACTATTTGATGCATACCATTTAAGAAGACAAGTAAACAAAAGGTTCTGCTGAAGCCATTCTTTTAATAGTCTCTAATTGCTCACTTTCATCTTGTACCAGCATAAATAATATATGTGGCCTGTCTTCCTCCCCTCTTCCTTTTGCCACATTATTGGAGCAATTTCAAAGGTGTGGTTATTGTGAGCTAATAGCACCTCCAGGGGATTCTTATGGCCCCAGGAGATGTCTTAATCTTGTATTAAAAAAAGAAAAGAAAAAACATTTCCTTCCAGTGTCATTCCTCATTAGTTAATTTCCAAAAGTGCACACATGTGGCTTCTCGTTTGCATGTGCCACACAGAGTGAAAGCAAGCTAAATTTATACAAACTGCAGGCATAATCAGGTCACAAGATGCTTCCAGGAAGATCTATTACTTACGGCAAAAACAAATCTCTGCTACACTAGTACAAGCTTGGAAGGAAGGCCTAGCTTTAAGGCTACCTTATTAATGTATGACTGCTCTCCAACACAAAGGAAAGAGCCTCTTGTGCCTGATGCTCAGAGGCAGCAGACGGGTTGCTTAAGTCTCCAAACTCAGCATCCTAAGACACCCAGCTTTCATTTTTAAGAAAAATCCTAACATACTAACCCTTAGAACTACAAAGCAGGATTGAAGGAATAAGTGGAAATTAGTAAGAGTTCCCATAGTTGGTAGGTATATGGCTGTGTAGTCCCTTGCCCTTCTTCACAACTAGCGAACGAAGAATAAATTGTTTTCAGTGAACAAACATATGCTAATCAGCATACCAGTCTCAGAAAAGCTGGGAGGGGGGTGTCAACATTATTTACACAGCGCAGTCCATAGAATCATAGAATCATAGAGTTGGAAGAGACCACAAGGGCCATCTAGTCCAGCCCCATCATGCAGGAATACACAATCAAATCATTCCCGACAGATGGCCATCCAGCCTCTGTTTAAAAACCTCCAAAGAGGGAGACTCCACCACACTCTGAGGCAGTGCACTCCACTGCCGAACAGCTCTTACTGCCAGGAAGTTCTTCCTAATGTTTAGGTAGAATCTCTTTTCCTGTAGTTTGAACCCATTGCTCTGTGTCCTAGTCTCTGGAGAAGCAGAAAACAAGCTTGCTCCATCCTTGGTATGACATCCCTTCAAATATTTAAACATGGCTATCATGTCCCCTCTTCACCTTCTCTTCTCCAGACTAAACATGCCCAGCTCCCTAAGCCGCTCCTCACAGGGCATGGCTTCCAGATCTTTAATCATTTTGGTTGCCCTCCTCTGGACGCATTCCAGCTTACCAATATCCTTCTTGAATTGTGGTGCCCAGAACTGGACACAGTATTCCAGGTGAGGTCTGACGAAAGCAGAACAGAGTGGCACTATTACTTCCCTTGATCTAGACACTAGACTCCTATTGAGGCAGCATAGAATTGCATTGGCTTTTTTAGCTGCTGCATCACACTGCTGACTCATGTTCAGCTTGTGGTCCACTAAGACTCCTAGATCCCTTTCACATGTACTGCCATCAAGCCAGGTGTCACACATTTCTTTCAAGATTGTACCATTTCAGAGGGATTCCATTTGCAAAGGTCTCCCAAGTTAAATAGTTTATGCACACTGTAAACCAGTGCTACTCAGAGTGGTGGTCCCTGGATCAGTGTCAGTCCCTGGATCACTCAGACCTTGAACCATTGGCTGCTGGTCCCTGGTAAGTTTCTGGGGGAAGGAAACAATTGTATTAAATGGGCACACAAATGGTGTATGGGGAAAAAATAATTGCCAGTTCCCCTATTCAACCGTGCCTGAGAAGGACTGCTATAAACAATCACATCTGGGGGCAGCAGGGGAGATGTGGTAACATGGCCCACCCATTTGCATTGCAAAGTGACACAGTCCAGGAAGGGATCTCCCATGTGTTGTATGTGGGGAAATAATCATTGTAATGTAAAAGCAATCTTGTGTACCTCATTCACAATCTTAGATAAGTCTAGGGTTTTTCCCTGCATGCATTTTGTTCTCCCAAAATTCCCTTCTCTTACTTCACTGAGCACTTCTAGCCAACTGGAAGTGCTGGGTCATTCGACACATGACCTAATTTGAATTTTATTGCTTTTGTGTAAGCTCCTCTTCTGAATCTGACTCTCCATGAGGATGGATGTATCTTAGCCATCTTAAACTTTCCTGTAACCATACTATGATGATCGGAACCCAGCCAACGGCTGTAGGCTGAGTGAGTTTTTTTAATTACCTAAATACCTTCAGTTAAGGACCTTTTCTTACCTTTGTTTTAGTATGTAGATTGAGATTGATATACCTTCAGTAAACTTTGTTTTGCATTTTAAACTGACTCCTTTGTTTTTGTAATGAGTCTAATTTAACTGGGGGATCCCAGACCTCTGATGATAATTGAGCTTAAGTCTGCTTCCTAAGCGCATTCTGCATAAACACAAAGTCAAAAGTGACTGAATGATTTTAACTCTTTTAAAGAAAATAATTCTTGTTGTTTTTAAAGGACTAGATCCTGGAATTTTTTAATACAATTTTATTTTTAGACTCATTACCTTCCAACACCATGTGATTTTGCTAATTTCTTAGGGTGCATCTACACTGTAGAAATAATGCAGTTTGTTACCACTTTAAGTGCCATAGCTCCATCCTATGGAATCCTGGGATTTGTAGTTTTACAAGGTCTTTAGCCTTCTCTGCCAAAGAGTGTTGGTGCCTCGCAAAACTAGAAATTCCAGGATTCTGTAGGATGAAGCTATGGCCATTAAAGTGGTGTCAAACAGCATTATTTTTGCAGTGTGGATGCACCCTCAGTCTCCTATGCTCTATGTAAGAGGCAATCATGTGAGCTAGACAGCAATATCACCTTTTCTGTGCAGTTCCTTCTTTAGTTCTCTGGCAGTTCTCTACTGTTGGGTGCGGGCTAGGAGTCTCAGTTTTCTCCCAAAAGGAGAATGCCCCCTTATGGGTTGCATTCATCCATAAACGAAACAGAATGCTTGTCCAGAAAAAGGTGGAATGAACCTGTACAAGAGCAGGACTATGTGGCAACAGTCTGCTGCTTATACTACTGCAGCATAATCTACATGCACAGGAATAGACCATACAACAAGTGATGTTGTTTGTTTGATAGAACTTCTTCTGTCTCCTTATAGAGGCAGGTAAAGAGACAGGCACATCATTTACAGAGAGAAGAAGGTGACTGAGAGAGAGTCGCCAGCCTACCTAGGAGCCTCATTGGGTGACATTTTTAAATTTGTGTTGACAGAAAAGCCGGCTGCAAAGACAGGTTTGCTTCCTGCCACAATGAATAAAAGGAGAATGTGTCCCCTTGCTTCCTTGTACTTCCCTCCCTCCAGAGCAATCTCTATCATCTTGGCATGCCATCACTGGAAATTATATTTGTTTTAGTAGCCACAAGGGTGTTAAAGCCTGAGCTATTTAGCACGTGGAAACACACCTTAATTTAAGGTAATTATGCGCCAAGGAGACTCTGCCTTATCTTTCATCTTGTTTGCTTTGTTATCAAGCCAGTCTCCCAGATTCCTCAAGTAATAACTTCCTCCCCTTATCAGAGGAGTGATGGATGGGGCAGGTGGCAAGATGTTCTGAAACTTTGCTTTCCTGTGATCGACAAACAGATGTGGTGAATGGGGCCAGAAGCCAAGGTAATTTCTGCCTATTCCAGGCTGACTGAGTCCTAGAATTCACCAAAGTGGTAAATCTGTGCCCAGGCTGGACCCACTGCAGAGATAGGAACTCATAAGATTCAATATGTCTCTTTTTTTTTAAAAACTCCTCATATAAAATGAAGTGTCAGAGAAAGATTCTAGCTCAGGTTTTTTCCTGGCATGCTAGTCTTCCCCCCGACACACACACACACACATATATGTGAGTTAGTTCCCCCCCTCTTCATGTGAGCTCCCCTTCTATGTACAGCCCAGACCCTGAGAAGTAGAGTCAAGAAAACAAGGGATGGGTCCTTTTGGGTGGTAGCAGAGGGGGGAAAGCGCTAACCATTAATAGGCAAAAATATCTAATTCAAACACATTTACATTGTAAGAGCTATTATTAAAACTAGCTGGACCCAGCGTACCATATGCTTTAAAAACTGCAAAAACGCCTGGTAGACCTCATGCCCGGCTGCCTGGATCCCATTGCAGCGATAGCAGTGGCTTCTCCCCACTGCCACCAGTTGACTGCCTGGGTCCTGTCGCGGAATGTTAACATTCCACGACAGAAGTATCAGAAGTATGTAGGTCATTTTCTAAAGTGGCCTGGTGAGTTTGCAGCATGGAAGACATTGTTAGTGGTAAAGGAACAAACGTTGTGACTGGTGTTCTTCAGCTGCGGGCATCGAATCTGGCACAGTAGTAGTCCAAGTCAGTTGAACAAGAAGTGACAGCGCCAAAGGGACAACTTCCAACTAAGTGTTGAAACTGAGATCTGTTCAGAAGAGAGTGCTCGTTCTATCTGATCCTTGTTCTTAGATGTGTTCTTAGATCTCTTGTCCTTCTTTTTCTTTGCAGGCACATCTAGAGTTGCCCCAAGAATCCAATGCCTCTACAGGCTTTCCTAGAGTAACTGGGGTTTTAAGTCTCCTAGAAGATGGAGGAGAAGATGGGGCTTTTGGCACTGAAGACTGGCCACCAGAGCTCTGCAGCACCAGTGTTGATGCTGAGGCAGCAGTGGTTGCTGACATTGAGGGTGGTGGCGGCTGTTGGCACCCAGGCAGTTATGAGAGCTAGTACTGATGCCAAATCTGGCATTTCCAATGAAGACATCAGTCCTTTCTTCAACTTCTTAGTTAAGAGGTGGAAGGGCTGTACTTAAGGCAGCACATACTTTCCTGCTGTGAGTTGTACTTTTAAAATTTTTTTTGTTATTTTTATCTTTTAACTTTTATATGTTTTACATAATTTTAGATTTTTATATTGTGATGTTTTAAATTGTATTTTATGTGACATTTTGTGAGCTGTCTTGGGTCCCCTTGGGAGAAAGACAGCATATAAAATAAATAAATAAATAAATAAATAAATAAATAAATAAATAAAATTATGCTTGCATCTATTTTCTCAGCTGCCCTCATGCCCTTGCCCCTTTGAGCTAGGTGTGCAAGAGCAGCATGTTATCCCATTCCTTCCATCCCTGTGTTTAGTTGGAAATGAGTTTTTGTTATGTGACTGTGCTGGGATAGTGATGGTGGCCAGTCCTCATAAGCTTGCAAAATATGAAGTAAAGGTTTGCTCGTATAGTTGTTCTTGTTGTTTTAAAGCATCCAGTGTAGAGCATCTTCTCACAATGCCATGCTTGGGATCTGTGACTTTTCATTGTGCCACTGTATGCAAAGCGGACTGTATGAATGCTAAATGGAGCACGGATAGGCTTTCTGCACATGCAGACACAAACGTGGACCAGCTTTTTGCACACCCTCTCAGACAGAGCTTTCCAAGAAGCTTCAGTAGCATGTAAACAGGGAGGTTCATGATGATACCTTGTACCTGTCAGACTTCTGGTCTACCTGACCCAGTCCTGTCTACCCTGGCTGGCATTACCTGTCCAGGAGAGAGGTCTTCAGCAGTCCTGCTATCCTGGATCCCTGCGGGTGATGATAGCAGGATCTGAGGATATACCAAGCAAATATTTCCCCATTGAGCTCTCTGCTACCCACCTCCAAAAACCCAACCTGCACAAACATCTTGAGGCTCTAATATTCAGTGATAAATTCATGAGCCACAACAGGTCTAAAACTACCTTGCAGGGTGTCAGACTCTTTGTTTGGAGGTATTTAACCAGAGGGTGGATGGGCACTTTTCAGAAGTGCTTTAGTTATGTACTTCTGCATGGCAGGGGGTTGGACTAGATGGCCCTTGTGGCCCCTTCCAGCTCTAAGACTCAAAGACTTTAAAAATCTAAGATTCTACAAGGTCAGCCAAACTTAAGATCTCCTTCCATGCCACCAATCTCAACTGTAATTGCCTGTTCTTAAGGCCCTCTTTGGAGAAGCCATGGCGGACACTGCAAGATTGAATTTTACATCACTTATTGAGACAGTAGAAACACTCAGTGTGACCGTCAGATGGGGCTATCTTCCATCCATAAGAGGAGCACAATTTGAACAAAATCCTTTATGCTATCAGACAAGCTCAGAGAAGGAATGAAGATAGAATCCCCAATGAACAAAGGGGAGCTAAGGGAGAAAAATAGACTCATCCCTCCCTCCCTCCCTCCCTCCCTCTCAAGGAAGTGGCTAAAACAGAAAGAAAGAGGTGAAGAAGACTCAATAAAAGAACATTATTAGAATAAAAGACAGGGAAGAGGGAAAAAATCAGCAGAGCAGAACTTTTGTGAAGAAGTTGCTAGTGTTGGGGATGAGAAGAGACTGGAGAGAGAGGGAAGGTGCACTGAGGCATACATGGTGAGGGGATGGGGCAGGGTTCCTACCAAAGATTGCTCAGCTATAGAATGTTCTGGAAAGTGCTTCTGCACAGGTGCTAAGACCTATTTGTGTTATTTCACAGAGACCATGAAGAACAGCATACAATTTGGGGAAAATGGACGCGGATGGAAAGAAAAGGTGCAAAATTACACAAGTTGATTGATTCCATGTTTTAGGATGGCCTCCACCAACTTGGAACTTTCCAGATATATAGGACTACAAATACTATCTTCCTCAGCCAACAGAGTGCAGAATTTATATACATCTGGAAAGTGACAGGGTAAGACAACCTAAACTCCAAAATAACACTTTTGAAGGAGCCAACAAGAGTGTGCTCCACTTGTAGGCAACAGTGTCAACCAAAACAGTGTACATCACTTCCTCGGTCAAATGTATGGTTTCTAACCTTAACACTATAATGACTGATATAACATGCTAAAAAATAATCAGCCAACATTAACACAAATGGATGAGATTTTAGAGCTTGCTAACATTTAACAAAACATGTTAAACTTTTTCTACTAACATTCCAGTCTCTGCCAAAGACCTTGTTATTCTCACAGGCTTTTTAATCCTCTGTATCTGTGTTGTTATGCTGTGTTTTAAGTAGTTTTATCTTTATACTTTATGCTTGTTTCTGCTGCTTTTCACTGGCAGTTTATTGTGCATTTCAGGTTTTTTTTCCCTTAGGAAAAAGAAGAGACTTTATCTTTGTTTTCTATTGTATGTTGCCCTGAGACCTTTTAGCTACAGATCAACTAATACATTTTAGAAACAAAATAAATGACAGGAACTGAAGGGTAGCATCCTACATGTGGTAAAATAGAAGACTGACAGGTTCCATACTAGCCCATGAAACACTGTGAAGAGCATTCAGCTGGAAGCGCTATTACAATGGTAGCCCACACTGTCATTTAATCATGTGCCATATTATCCTACCCCACCATGGTACAACCTTTCCGTGGTGGTGGGATTGTATGCAAGAAGCTACACTGACAGTAGCAGTGCCGCTGGTAGGGTCTCCCACGTCAAACAGGCTTTTGCTGAGAAGCCAGACTAAATGTGCCAAACAGCAGCAGTAGTGGAGGGGGTGACACTGGTGAAATATCTCTCAGGGACAACGGCAGTGGCACTATAGCTAATGCTTGTTAGCACTGAAGAGGAGGCACCGATAAACCTCCTTTTGAATGTCTTTTACCATGAAAAACCCTATGATGAAACAATCCAAAATTAAACAAGAGATAGTGCCAGAAGACGACACTCCCAGGTTGGAAGGCACTCAATAAGCTACTGGGATCCAGCAGAGGACAACTACAAGTAGTGCTGTGGCTAATGATGCAACTGGACTCAAGCCAAAAGGAAGTTCAGCTGCTGGTGTGCTCAGAGGGGAAAGGAAAGTCTAAAGCTGCATAACAAATATTTTAGGAACATGGAATGTGAAAAGTATGAATCAGGGGAAGCTAGACATAGTATAAAAGAAGAAGAAAGAAATGGAATGTATAAACATTGCAGTACTTGGGATGAGCGAGCTAAAGTGGTGAGGAATGGGACATTTTGAGTCAGATCATTACACAGTGTTTTACTCAGGAAATGAAAATTTAAGAACAAATGGGGTGGCATTAATAGTGAGAACAGGTGTAGCAAAAGCAATCAAAGGTTACAGCACAAATTCTGACCAAATCATATCAATAAGACTTCAGGGAAAATCCATCAGTATTATCATAATCCAAGTTTATGTTCCAACTACAGAGACTCAGGAAGAAAAAGAAGAGGAGGAAGAAGGAGAAGGAGAAGAAACGGAAAGATTCCATGCTGGAGTGCAGGAGGAAATTGATCACACACCAAAACAAGACTTGTTAATCATAGGTGACTAGAATGCAAAAGCAGGAAACAGAGCAGAATCAAAGATTGTATGAAAATTTGGCCTAGGATCAAGAAACGAAGCAGGAGAGCGACTGAATGAATTCTGCGAGGCCAACCATTTGTTCATCACAAATTGTGTATATTTGTTTTTAATGTGATTTTAGTTAGATGGTTTTAATTTTATATTGTTTAATGTATTTTTATGGGGGTGGGTGGGGGTGGGTGGTGCTTTTAGTCGTTATTACAATGTTTTAATTGTTGGAAGCTGCCCCGATTGTTTTTAGCAGAGGGGCGGAGTATAAATAAATATTATTATTATTATTATTATTATTATTCAAGGAACCAAAGAGGTGACTGTATACATGGACATCACCTGATGACCAATATAGAAACAAAATAGACTATATAATTGGAAGCAGAAGATGCAGAAGCTCCATTTTCTGCAAAAATAAGACCAGGAGCAGATTGTGGCACAGACTATGAACTACTAATAGCAAAGGTGAGAGTAAAACTAAAGAAGAACATTACATCATGCCAGAATACAAACTGAAGAACATCTCTGTAGAATTTAAAGATAATGTGAAAAATACATTTGCACTCTTAAGCTCAATTGACTGGCAGCCAGAAGAACTCTGGATTGAAATCAGGGACATTGTCAGGGAGGAATGCAAAAAAGACAATATCTCTAGTCAAACATAAAAAGAAGCCTGAATGGATGACAAATGAAACTCTTCAACCAGTCAAGGACAGATGAGAAGCAAAATAAAAGGTGACAGCAATAGCTTCAGAACCCTGAATGGAAATGTTCAGTAACTTGTGCACAGGGACAAAGAGAACTACAATAATAATCAATGCGGAGAAATAGAGGATGACAGTAAAAAAGGAAGAACAAGAATAAAAGATCTGAGAAATCAAAGGGAAATTTAAACCAAGTGTGGGGATGCTATACAATCAGCAGGGGAACACATTACATGACCAAGTAGAAATAAAAAAGCAATGGAAACAATACACTGAAGAATCACAGAATCACAGAGTTGGAAGAGACCATAAGGGCCATCCAGTCCAACCCCCTGCCATGCAGGAAATCACCATCAAAGCATCCCTGACATATGGTCATCCAGCCCTGTTTAAAAACCTCCAAGAAAGGAGACTCCACCACAGTCTGAGGCAGTGTACTCCACTGCGGAACAGCTCTTACTGTCAGGAAGTCCTTTCTAATGCTTAGGTAGAATCTTTTTTCCTGTAGTTTGAGTCCATTGCTCTGTGTCCTAGTCTCTGGAGCAGCAGAAAACAAGCTTGCTCCAACCTCACTATGACATCCCTTCAAATATTTAAACATGGCTATCATGTCACCTCTTAACCTTCTTTTCCCCAGACTAAACATCTCTCTCTCTCTCTCTCTCTCTCTCTCTCTCTCTCTCTCTCTCTCTCTCTCTCTCTCTGGCTTTTCTTCGCAAACGAAGATTCAGAAAGGACTCATCCTGCACTTTCTGCAAGTGTGCGGATGACTAAAAAGGCCAATCTGAGATAAACAAGTCCGGTTGCAGAAAGCACAGCAGAAGGTCTCCTTGGGTGATGTTTCCGGGTTGTGATTCTTTCTGCATTGTCGTTTCTCTTCAAGACTTCTTCGGCGTGAGTTCTCAAATAAGGCTGCAGCATTGTGGATAGTGCGTCTCCATGCCTCCCGATGTGAGGCCAGGGCAGACCATTGTTGGTGATCAATTTGGCCGAGCCTGAGATGTTGTTTCAGGGAATCCTTGTATCACTTTTTCTGGAGTGCCCCTCTTACAGTGACCTGTGGTGAGTTCACCATAGAGTACTATTTTTGGCAGGCGATGGTCCTTCATTCTAAAGCTAAACATACTCAACACCCTAAGCTGCTTCTGATAGGGCATGGCTTCCAGACCTCCCACCATTTTAGTCACCTTCCTCTGGACACATTCCAGCTTGTCAATATCCTTCGTGATCTGCGGTGCCCAGAACTGGACACAGTATTTAAGGTGAGGTCTGACCAAAGCAGAATACAGTGGCACTATTTCTTCCCTCAATCTTCTAGACACTATATTGATGCAGCTTAGAATTGCATTGGCTTTTTTTAGCTGCCACATCACACTTCTGACTCATATTCAGTTTGTGGTCCACTAAGACTCCTAGATTTCTTTTGCATCAATTTTTTTTTGCATCATTTTTTTTTGCATCAATCTCTTTTGCATCAATCAAAATCTTTTGATACTGCTATCAAGCCAAGTGTCACTCATCCTATTTCTGTGCATTTAATTTTTTCTGCCTAAACTTTCCATTGTTCCATGTAAAAATTCATGTTGTTAGTTATGACCCAGCTCTCTAATCTGTTAAGGTCATTTTCAATTCTGATCCTGTCCTCTGGGGTATTAGCTACCCCTCCTAATTTGGTGTCATCTGCAAACTTGATAATAATGCCTTTTATTCCCTCATCCAAGTAATTGATAAACATGTTGAATAGCACAGGACCCAGGAAAGAACCCTGGCACCCTGCTCATAAAAAAATAATAACGCTGGAGAAGAGAAGGTGAAGAGGGGACATGATAGCTATGTTTAAATATCTGAAGGGATGTCATACTGAGGATGGAGCAAGCTTCTTTTCTGCTGCTCCAGAGACTAGGACATGGAGCAATGGACTCAAACTACAGGAAAAGAGATTCCACCTAAACATTAGGAAGAACTTCTTGATGGTAAGAGCTGTTCAGCCGTGGACGCACTGCCTCAGAGTGTGGTGGAGTCTCCTTCTTTGGAGGTTTTTAAACAGAGGCTGGATGGCCATCTGTTGGGGGTGCTTTGATTATGTATTCCTGCAAGGCAGGGAGTTGAACTAGTCACTAGATGGCCTTTGTGGTCTCTTCCAACTCTATGATTCTACTAGCAGAAAATAGCCAAGACTTGGAATAATTACTGAAGAAAGGCAAGGAAGAAAGTACAAAGGCAGGTTTACAGCTAAACATTAAGAAAACAAAAATAATGACCACAGATGATTTACAGAACTTTAAAGTAGATGATGAAGACATTGAAACAGTTCAAGATTTTGAATACTAAAGTTACGATTGTCCATGCCATCATATTTCCCATTCCTATGTAGGGTTGTGAAAGCTGGACATTGAAGAAAGCTGATAGGAAGGAAATCAACTCATTTGAAATGTGCTAGAAAAGAGTTCTATGGATACCATGGACTGCTAAAAAAATATAACTCAACAGGTCCCAGAGCCAATCAAGCCTGAACTCTCCCTAGAAGTGAAGATGACTAAACTGAGACTGTTGTTCTTTGGTCATATCATGAGAAGACATGATTCAGTAGAAAAGACAATAATGTTTGGCAAGGTGGAAGGCGTTAGGGAAAGAGGAAGACCACATTCCAGATAGTTAGATTCAATCAAGAAAGCCACAGCCCTGAGTCTGCAAGACCTGAGCAGGGTTGCTGAGGATAGTGTGACTTGGAGGTCTCTTGTTCATAGAGTCACCATGAATCGAAGCCAACTTGATGGCAGTTAACAAGAATATTATCCCACAATGTTCTATAAAGTTAATTCCCACTTAAGTTCTATTGAGAAAAGTCCTCCCCACTCACACTGGCTAAGCAGCAGAGGACAGTGGAGGAAATACACAGTAATTTCCAGCACAATCCTATATTCAAAAGTAAGTTCCATCAAGTTCAATGAGGTTTACACTCAGGAAACTGGGTATAGGATTGTAACCTAAAGCACCCATTCCCTACCCACATGTAAAAAATCTGACTAATTAAGACAGATGGAATTATTTCTCCTTCCTATTGCACTGAAAAGCAAACAGTATTCTCTCATGCATTAATTGTTTTTTTTGTTAGCCAAACACTGATAGGTTTTAGTAATTTGCCCACTTGGTGTCTTACTGTTTTGTTGATTGTTAACTGTTGATTTCATTGTTTGCATTTTAAATTATAAACTGTCTCTCCTGGGATGTCAATATACAAGCACCTTAAATTAATAACAAGGAAATAATTCTCAAACAGGAAGCTCTTAATTAAAGGTACAGAGGCGCTTTAAAAGCATCAAAACTGAATTGTCCATAGTTCTGTCTCACTGCACTTCCATACCACAAATCAAGTCTGAAATCAACAATCTGGCAATGACGTTGTCCAAATTCTCCATAAAAGTTTGAACAAATGATAACAGCAATTCCAGAAAAAGGGATTGCACAAAAGCAATCATAGCTTTGACAGCACGTGAAGCAGAATGCATGTCCTACAGCAGATTCAAAAACTGGCAGAAACCAATCCAACCAATCCAGGAACATTTCAAAGTGTGCATATGCACATGCCATTAGGTGATGGAACTATGTATCCTCCCTTCCTGTACCTTTGACACACACCCCAAATCCCACCCCTACATCATATACTGAGGTAACCTCTGGAAATTGTGACACTGTATTTCTTCAACTGGTACTCTTTTCCCGTATGATGAGTATTCACATTTAGCAAAGGCATGAAGGACAGGTTGCATACCTGTAGCTGTAGTTCTGCAAGTGATCATCTGTGAACTCTTTGTTGAAGAGTAACAAACATAAAGTTTTCTGTGGCTTTTTCCCAGTCTGTGAGGCCGTGTTCTGGAAGAGTTTCTTTCTGATGTTCCGCCTGCATCTGTGGCTGGTATCTTCAGAGAATGGTTGAATAGGAGTGTGTGTGTGGTTTATATACTGTGAGCCCCTGTTGGAGAGGATATGTACATTTGTGTATTTGAATGCATAGTTCCTGGGGGAAGATATGCAAGGAAGATTAGTGTCTGTTTGGCTAATTGCCCATTATCTGCTGGAAATCCCCCTGTCCCTGGGTGGAATTCGTTTGTGTTGTTTTGATTTTGGTGTTTTTCAAGACTGGGAGCTATACTTTGTTTATTTTAAGGGTTTCTTGTATCCTGTTGAAGTTGTCCAGGTGTTTGTGGATTTCAGTAGCTGCTCTGTGCATTCTGACATGATAGCTGTTGACCTGGTCCAGAATTTCGGTGTTTTTAAATAACATTTTGTGCCCAGGTTGGTTTATAACGTGTTCTGCCATCCACAGCTGGCACCTGGGTAGCTGACTGACCAGGGGATTACTTGGTCAGTTTCCTGCTATTGGGTAAGAGCTGTACAGTATTGCAATTCTCTTTCCATTGTTCTGAATTTTTTTAAAAAAACTAATTTTGCATTTATACCTTTAAATCAGTTTTATGCAAATCAGCATCCTCTTTCGTCTACAGTTCTGGCAAAGATAAGGTTCCATGGCTCCTTCCAGGAAGCAAACTCAATCACACACACACTCATTGCTTGCCGACATGAAGAGCTTCGTTAGCACATCAAAAGCTGGGAGGGAGAGCAAGGTATTTGGCACATAAACATCCTCCCCCCCCCCTTTAAGAGGCCCTTTTACAGGCTCTGCTGGTATGAAAACATACACACACACACTCATTCCTCCCTGGCTTTCTCTGTTGTGGAGGGGAGAGATAAGCCTTTTCAGCTCACTACTTCTCTGTGATTTATTACTATTTTCTCATGGAACCCCTGGGGGAACCCTGGGGTTCCGCGGAACCCTGGCTGAGAAACGCTACTCTAGAAAGTTCCAAAAGTTGAACTACTCAGGCGCAGGATAACTCCACTTGTGTGAGTTCACAGAGACCACAAAGGACATCTAATATAGATTTTACTGCACATACGCATACTGGGAACTGATTTGCCACCAAGATAGGGTCTAGGTCAAATGGCCCCTGGAAAAATGCCCTGTGGTGAGTCTCTTTCCAACCAGACTACTTCCCATAGTATAGTGTTGCTACCAAGACACTGGAGAAACCTACATGAGAGCCTGAGAAGGAGGGTGGAGACACTGAAGGCAACTGAAAATAGATGGAAGCTCACAGACCTAGCCACTAGGGTGGGACGGGTGGAGGCAGGACCAGTATCAGCCTATTGCTGACCAGCATCAACAGTGGGAACCCAGCAGCTGCCTGTGGATGCTCAGGGCCCTGGCTTCCGTGATCGAGTCTGTAATGCAGTCTACTGCCTTCCACTTTATCAAGCATTACAATTTTTTTCTATGAGTCTCGTCTCATGGTATGTCAAAAACAGTAGCCTCAGGTTAGTCATTTTGGCTTGGAGGGAGAGTTCAGGCTTGATTTGCTCTTAGACCCATTTATTTGTCTTTTTGGGAGTCCATGGAACCTGTAGAGCTCTTCTCCAGCACTACATTTGAAATGAGTTGGTTTTCTTCTTGTCAGTGTTCTTCACTGAACAGCTTTTACAACCATACACAGAAACTGGAAATACTATGGGATGGATGACTCTCACATTCTGACTTTGGTATTAATGATATACCTTTACATTTTAGGGTCTTATTTAGTTCCTTAATAGCTGTCCTTCCAAATCTTAGTCATCTTCTGCTTTCTTGACTATAGTCTCCATTTTGATTTATGACTGAGCCAGGGTATAGAAAATTGTAGAGAAGCCTATTTTCATGCTCTCATATACATATGCTGAAGTACCTTCTCTGTAGGAAAGGCATTTGAAGACTTCTCCAGAATGTAATTCAAGGCAAAGAAAATGCTAACTGGCTGACGGCACCCCCTGAAACAGGAAAGGCAATGCATAGAACCAGTCCTTTCTCTACTGTTATTTTAAAACTGTATTTCAGGACAAGGGAGTAGAGCCAAGAGTCTGATGAAATCTGCAGATTACACTAAATTGGGAGATGATGAACACACTGGAGGAAGAACACCTTGGAGACTAAAGACTGAAGCTATACATTAGAAGAGGAATGAAATTAGATTCAGGTTGGAAGGGAATAAAATTGCAAAACTACTTCATCACAAGGGGGGAAACCCACACAAAGAATTCTGTAATCTACAATCCAGATGTTCAACGAATAGATGAAATCTGGAAATGTTAAAAAGGTTGAAGGTATAAATGGAGAGCATACTGCACTTTACAGCTTTCAAAGCGACAGAGAAATAAAGCTAGTTTACCAAAGAGAAAAACACAAGGCCATGAGGCCAGCAGAGTAAAATTCTCAGTTTTGACCGAGAATTTTGACCGAGGCTTCTCAAAGGTACTTGTTTTCCTCATGTCCTTACTTGTCACTTCCATGCCAATGTACAGAACTGAGAGAACAGAAAAATACTATGTACAGCATCCCCTCTGGCATAACAGAAGAACATGGTATACTTTTTGCCTGATTTATTGCTAAAAAATGAATCGGAAGGACTTAAGCATATGTTTTAAGGGTTCTAGGAAACAGTGCTTGCAATTAACAAACGGTTTGCGCCATTTACTTTAGCATAGACAACACAGAACAATGGAGCACATTTATTATTATTTTTTTTGCATTGTTCATGCATTTTGAGGAGGCAGTTTAGACCTTTGAGTCTGCTGGCTCAAGTGAAGGCAAACTCTCTTTCCTTCATTGTCTTGCCAGATCAGTAAGAACCTTCTGTCACTGTTCTGCTGTTCTTAGACAGTAGAAACATATTCCCTCAGGTCCAATATAGATGTTACTGTTTGTGGTAAATTTATTGCAAAAATACTACTCTACAGTGAACTCGCCATGGGTCAGCGTAAGAGGGGCGCTCCAAAATAGCGATACAAAGACTCCCTGAACAAGTCTTAAAGAGAAACGACAACGCAGAAAGAATCACAACCCAAAAACATCACCCAAGGAGATCTTCTGCTGTGCTTTTTGCAACCGGACTTGTTTATCTTGGATTGGACTTTTTAGTCATCAGCGCACTTGCAGAAAGCGCGGGATGAGTCCTTCCTGAATCTTGGTTTGCGAAGACAAGCCAGAGAGAGAGAGAAATTTATTGATAAGTACGCTTTCTAAATAAACATGAAAAAGGTTAGAGATCAGCATAGTTAATATCTGGGACCTCCTAGAACACATGACAATGTTCACACAAATGGAAGTGCCATGAGCCCATTGAGGCACAAACACAAACAGCATTCCAGCATACCATCTAATCTGGTCCTTCCATGTGGTCCTCCTACAATATGAAAGCACACTCTTTCACCTACTGTAACTGAAGCACAGACTCTTAAGAAGACCTGTCCTGGAGAGTCACCAACAGCTTAAGGTCCTTCTAATTTACATACAGATCCTACAGCCAGAAGTTTAGGTCCCAAGCAGACATCCTGTCCTGTGTGTATGCCAAATGTTGTGGCTTGTCCTTAATGCATGTCAGTTAGGCTTGTCAGTCTGGAAGCTGCAGCTTTATTTTACAGACAATCAGGCAAAATCCAGTATGAAAAGAAAGGCAAAATCTGTAGTTGTTAGAGAAGTGTGATAATGAAAGCCGCTGGAGAGATCCAGCCATTGCCTCCCCCGCCACATTCACATTTTATCTGTAAAACAGCCTGAGGGCTTACAAAGAGTTTACAAGAGGGTGGGGGGAGGACCGGCAGATAACAGCAGCAAGCACAAAGCACTAAACTGAAATCTCCCAAGTTATCCGCCTGCACCAGATCTTGAGGGGGTGGGGGAGAGAGAACACAGATTTGGGAGGAGGGGCATTGTTCCTACAGAACAACATTGCCATCTAGCGTCAAACATCCTCATGCAACCTTCTTTGCTTTGCAATCTGGGGCCTAAATGCAACAAGAGTGCTGTGACACCTTAAAGACTGATCAGTATATTCTAACATGAGCTTTTGTGGACTCTAGCCCAAGTTTTAAACAGCTAATGCTATATATAATTCATTGTTTAACCTTTAGGATGCCACAAGACTCTTTTTTCTTTTATTTTAACATGGCTACCTCATGAGTGCATTCATTTTGTCCACCTTGGATGGAAGTTGAAGTTTTGCACATTTATGTTCATCTTCCATATGCCTAAGCCAAAGATGCCTTATGTGAAACCAAAGCAATAGCCCAGGATGGTAATCTTCCACTCCTCCAGATGTTGTTGGACTGCAGGCCCCAACTGCTCAAAACAAGCACAGTTGGGAGTTGCATTCTAACAACATTATGGCATGTCCCCCTCCCCTCCAATTAATGTATAAATGAGCAGTGACAAGCATTTCTTTCTAGACCCAGTTTAACTTTAAAGTACTTGACTTTGCTACAGGCCATTGCATCTTCTAGGTATTTTGGCAAGAGGTGCCAAGGATGGCCCCATTAAAAAAAAAATAATAATTGGTTGGTTGGTTATTCAGGCTACTGAATTACTGGATCCAAGAGATACCTGTAAGGTCCCCAGATAATCCATCAAACTGCATCCAAGCTATTGGTTTATGTGCAGCAGCTACAACCAAAGCAGCATGTGAGTCAAAATTGCAACCAAGCATTCACTCTAATATTGCAGGGAGTTCCAGGTGAATTGCTCAAGACTGCTTGCTCCAGCACTGAAAGCAAAGTGGCATCTTTAACAATATGCTTTTGGGGAAAAAATAAATTAAATTAGCAGGCAACAGAACAGGGCCTACTTACCCATATATATATATATATATATATACACACTGTGTTTACAGGTGGATCGCCTCTCAAAAATACTACTCTACGGTGAACTCGCCACGGGTCAGCGTAAGAGGGGCGCTCCAAAAAAGCGATACAAAGACTCCCTGAAACAACATCTCAGGCTCGGCCAAATTGATCACCAACAATGGTCCGCCCTGGTCTCACATCGGGAGGCATGGAGACGCACTATCCACAATGCTGCAGCCTTATTTGAGAACTCACGCCGAACAAGTCTTGAAGAGAAACGACAACACAGAATCACAACCCAAAAACATCACCCAAGGAGACCTTCTGCTGTGCTTTTTGCAACCGGACTTGTTTATCTCGGATTGGCCTTTTTAGTCATCAGCGCGCTTGCAGAAAGCGCGGGATGAGTCCTTCCTGAATCTTCGTTTGCGAAGAAAAGCCAGAGAGAGAGAGACAGGTGGATCGAACATAGACATAAGCTTTCCGTTGACAGTTTCTTTTTTTCCCTACTGCCAGCCTTTGACAGCAAGTGGGATGGGAGAAGGCAGCACTTTCACATCAACTAGACATGAAATGAGAGTTCTTTCTAGTCCGCTCTTTAAAGCACATGCTTCTCTAGTGTGACATCCTGCTTTATTTTTGTCACAACATTCATTTTATTACTTGCATCTATAACCCAATTTTCCTACAATAAGCTCAAGACTGTGCCCATTGTTCTCCCCCTCATCCTCACTTTAACTTCACAGCAATTCTTTGAGGTGGTCCAGACTGAAAGTGAATGCTTGGCCCAGTGAGTTTTATGGTTCAGTGAGGACTAACATGGCTCTCAGTCTAGCACTCAAGCCATATTGGTTCTCAGCATGCTGGGACAGAATAGGTGAAATTGTAGGAAACTGGTAAACCCATTCCCAACCCATACCTGATTGCATCATTACAAAATTTCTATACTATGCAAGCATATTCTATACTATGCTTCAAGCAGCCCTAAGCAGATGTGAAGAACTGGGAATACTTGTGTGGTGGGAAAAAAAGCCATTTTGAGGTGAGACAACTGGATCGTGTGCAATTGCTGGCTCATCAAACCAGAGCAGCCAGAAATTTAGGAAGATAAAGTGTGTACCCCAAGCAATCAGTTGGCTGGAACTGCCTGTCCTGCAAAATTGAAAGGTGAGCAAAGGAATCTATTTCTAATCAGCAAATTGTTTGTCAGAGCTTTAAAATTACATACCTTACAAAGCTTTGTAAGCCTGGATCCAAAACACATACTTTGCTGTTGCCATTCTCTAATTACTTGTTTTAGAGCACCTAGTATTTAAACAGTGACTTTAGAGCTCTGTGAATTGACATAATGACATCAATTCCATATCTCTACAGCTTTCAGCCTGATTTTTTATGCCAAATAGGGTGGGTGTTCAGCAAATACTTGGCTCAGGAAGCCATTACAGTTATTTGCTCTGGGTGTTAAATCATCCTATCAAAGACTGTCAGGACAAAATCAGGGTGTTAAACTTTGTATCCTGGATGGTTTCCAGCTCTACAAGCTAAGCTGTGCCAAAATTTCCATACACTTGTACAGCGGCAGCTAAGGGTGGGGGTGTGGGGAAGTAAATAATAGCTTTGGGGTTCTTTCCCAGTGTATCATTTAATGTTTTCATAGGAATATGTACACATTAAAATACTATGTTAGGGCTGGTTATCCAGGTGGGGGTTTTCTAACATAATCTGGGTGCCAGTTACACGACAGAAATTGTCACGGTGCTTACCGCGATTTTCTGATCACGAATCCGTCCCTCGCTGTTTATACGATTTATGTCACTGATCTGGATATCCCAGGTGATCCCGTGACTGATATTTACACGTCCAAAGTTCCGGGTTTTTTTAGGTTGTATTTTTTTTTTTTTTTGGCTGTCAATCAAGTATGTGATTACTCGTGTTTTCACAACCTTGGTGACGCACTTCCTTCAAAGTTCCGTGGCAGGAGCGCTGCTATTGGCTGGCTGGGAGGGGGAGACAGGGGGGCAGAGGTTTGATATTCCCCTTGCTTCTTTAAAATGTTAACCCTTTATGAAGAGGCAGAAAGCATTTTTAAAGATCCAGACTGAGATCTTTCGCTCAGACGCAGGAACAAAAGAGTGCTTTCCATTTGAAATCAAGCCAAGTGAGGGGGATGGGAGGGGAGGGGAGGCATCGTATTCCCCTTGCCTCTGTAAAATGTTAACCCTTACAACACAGATTAGCTGCAGAGTTCATGCTTCAAACCAGCTACAAACAGGCTGTTTTGAAACACACAGACATAGAGAGGGGGAATTTAAAGGATGTTCATTCGCTCAGAGGCTGGAATATTTTACTGTGCCCGTCCACCACGATCTCTCTGTTCAGAACCAGGGAGGATCTGCCCACCACGATCTCTCTGTAGCATGCAGTGTAGAAATCAATTTAAAAAGGAGATTGAGTACATTCGCGCGCACACACACACATATCAACCTTCATGCAGCTGGAAGGGATGCCTTTGTTTTCGGCTGGTGAGGCTGGATCTGTTGAACGGGTGACTGACCCCTCCTTTTCTGGTCCCTGAGCTCTAAGCCCACCCCCAGTCACCATTTCCGGTCATCCCAGTACCGAGACTTTTTGTCCCACGCTGTTTACATTTCCAATTTTCCGAATCCTCCAGGGACTTTTTTAAAAACCAGCACAACCTGCGGGACTGGAAGTCCCGCAGGTTGAGGGATAAAAGGTGGACCCCCTTCTGAAAATCACGTACCCGACCCGATGTACGTGTAAACTGCCAGGGATCGACACAAATTCTTCCCAGGACATTTTCATCGTGTAAACGGCCCCCTGGTGAACACAGCTCAGTACATTACAAAATTCTGACAACAACCCAATTCAGATTTAACAGAAAAACTGCATTTTGGCTATGGGGTTCCACACATACCCACTCACACCAGGGTTTGAACAAATTTTAGTTTTCTATGAGCAAAGGATGATTTACACAAAGCAAACTTTAATTCACGAGTCTATTAAACTTTATTCTGAACTATACTGGCTACTCAACTGTCCTGAAGAACTCTGTGCACCAGAAGATAATACCTATTCCACCTCTAGTCACTGGACCTATGCATACTACAGATCAACCCCCATATCCACTGATTCATTATCCATGGTTTCACTTATCCATATCTGAAAAAAAATGTTCTCTCTAGGCATTTCTAGGTCCTCCAGTGCAATTCTATGGTCAACATCCTGTGCTTATCTTATTGAAAATAATAGGGTTCCCTATTATCCATGGTTTCAGGTATCCATGGGGGGGCTTGTAACATATCCCCTGCGGATATAGGGGTCAACCTCTATAACATATAGATTTTATAAACAAAAATATATTTCTTAATGTTAATAAGTGTGGCAACGCTCACCAAATTCACCAGTGTTGCAAGATAGGAGTGATATAGCAAGGTACAAAAATTCCACAGGAACTGCCTTCTTCTACCCATTCATGGCAAACAATCTGTATTCTAGAAAACAACCCATGACATCAACCTTCTTAATAGTTGCACCCACCAAATTTTCCAGTCCTGCAAGATTAGATGGCAATGATCTTGCAAGCCTCCAAAAAAAATAAAATAAAATAAATAAAAAAATCCACAGAAATATTTATATTCCTGCACATGGAGCAGACTGCCAACTACTTTAAAAGATGCTCATCAAAGTCATCAGTACTGCAAGATTAGATGCAAGATACAATAAACATAAACAAAAACAAAACAAAATAATAAAAACTAGGTTCTTGTACCCATTCCAGGCAGAACACCTGTATTCCCCAATGGCATGGAATGCCAACTTTTTGCGTAACAGCATCCATCAAATTCACCAGTGGTATAAGACTAGATAGGGCTGACACAACAAGCCATAACACCCACTCACCCACACATATGAATCACCTTCTTGTATCCATTCTGGCCAAAGCATCTATACTCCAAAGAACAGTCTAGACTGCCAACTTTCCAGATATCTATGCCCACCAAATCTGACAACAACACAAGATTTGATAAGAATGATTCAACAAGCTACAAAAGTTCCACAGGAGCACCTTCTTGTACCCATTTTGGGCAAAACATCTGTATTCTGAAAAAATGGCATGTTACCCCAAATTTTAGATGGCAACAGCCACCAAATTCACCAGTGTTGCAAGATTAGATGGTAGTGACATAACACACCTATTCAGTTCCCCAGGAACCATAATTTTCTACCTGTTCTGGGCAAACCATGTGTACTTTGAAAAATGGTAGGGAATGCCAACTTTTTGTGTGTACAAGTTTTTTCTCCTCTCTTCCTGCTATCTGTCAGAAAGAGTTTGGAAGTACAGTTGGCCCTCCACATTCACTGGGGTTAGGGGCACAGGACCTCCGCAAAAATGGAAAAACTATTAATATCTCTAGCCTCCCCACCAAAAAAAACAAAAAAAAACATATTTAACACGCACAAAAAGTACTATCTGTGGCTTCAACCCACCGTGGATGCCTTCAAGGTGGCAGGGTTCTTCCACAAGGCAAAAGTGGGCAGCCACCACCTCCGCTACTACACTATGCCATTTATATTAGGGACTTACAGTCCCAAATGCAGTCTCAGTCTCAGCCTAGGGCAGCAGCAGAGGCAGCAGTAAATAATCCATGCATAATCAAATCTGCAAAAGTTAAACCCACAAATGGGGAGGGCTGACTGTAAATGTTGAGCCTGTTTCTGCCTCTGCTGCATGCCATTAATACAAAGCAGTTAGACAGAGTAAAAAAGCGTGTCTGTATCTTCTCTGCTGCTTGCTTGCCCAGTCATTGTGACAGGGAGAAAATCCACCTCTCCTGGATTTTTGCTGCCTGAGGCAGTTGCTTCACTTTGCCTAATGGGCAGAGTGCCAGCCTTATGCCTAGCCACACTAACATGATGGCTGATGAATGCATGGATTCAGGGGATGAGGATATAGAGGAACACAGACCTGTTGCTGAGTTGGACAAAGAGCCTGGCACAAGTTTATCAGCACCTGTGCCAGCAGGGAGCTCTGCCAACTTGGACAACAAAGAGAAGGAAGAGCCTAATACAAGTGTATCGACAGCTGTGCCAGCAAAGAGTCTTGCCAACTTGGATAACAAAGAGGAGGAAGAGCCAAACTTATTTGTTCTGTCTTTCAGCCAGCGCAGGTCAGAAAAGGAAGCTGGATGCAGATCCCAGAGGCTTTATCTGAAACACCAAGCAATCAAAGAGCAACTGGGGCAGCACTGATTTACATATTTATGCCTGAGGGAGCTGTGCAGAGTTTGTCAGAGGTTAACTGATTACCCTGGCGAAAGCTCTGGTGTTTGTTGACTGTGACTCCTCATCCTTGTTGCCTTGAAATCCTGTTTGACCTCAGACCTCCTCTTGACCACTCTGCCTGCCAATCCTGTTTGACCTCGGACCTGCTCTTAACCACCCTGCCTGCTGTAAGGCTTGACCATTGGAACTGTGACCTGGACAACTCTCTATGTTTCTCCTGGCTGCTTTTCCGAGACTGTACCTTGTTTACTGCTTCGTATCTTATGTGGGCTTTTCCTTAATTGTTTTGTTGCTAATAGTATTTGGTTGCTTTCCCGGACGTTGGACTTATCTGTGTCAACTACTTAATTGTCTTGTTTGCAGTCAGCTTTTGGCAGCTTTCCCAGACACTAACAAATTTCATTAGAGTGGTTAGTGGGAAAGTTGGCATTGTGGGCCATTTTCCAGAATAGGGATGCTTTGCCCAGACTGGGCACCAGAATGTGGTTTCCATGGGATTTTGTTGGCTTGTTGGATTAGTCCCACCTTGTCTTGTGTGACCATAGAATTTGGTGGCCATGGCATATTTGGTGGCCACAGTGCCTGCTTGTCCTGTGTTATTGGATATCTTTCAATTTGTGCAACCTAAGGATGTGGAGAGGATCCTTGGAGAGGTGAGAGCCACCACATGTATATTGGATCCTTGCCCTTCCTGGCTTATTAAAATAGCCAGAGGGAGTGGCTGAGTGGGTAAGGGAAGCGGTGAACACCTCGCTGAAACAAGGCAGGATTGTATCCTGCTTAAAAGAGTCTCTAGTGAGGCCATTACTGGGGGGGAAAACCTGTCCCTGAACCCCATTGTACTAAACAATTACCAATTACTTTTTTGAGCAAAGTCCTAGAACGTGTTGTGGCCTCCCAGCTTCAGGAGTTCCTGGATGAAACAGATTATCTAGATCTATTTCAATCTGGCTTCAGACTTGGTTATGGGACAGAGACAGCTTTGGTCGCCTTAGTGGACGACCTACATCCGGAACTGAACAGGGTGAGTGTGTCCCTGTTGGTTCTGCTAGACATCTCAGTGGCTTTGGTTACCATTGACCTTTCTGGGATGGGAATTAGAGGCATTGTTTTACAGTGGTTTCAGTCTTTCTTGGAGGGATGCACTCAGAAGGTGGTGCTGGGAGACTCCTGTTCGACACCTCTGACCATTGGTCTGTGGTATCCCTCAGGATACAGTTTTGGCCCACATGCCATGTAACATCTACATGAAATGGCTGGGAGAGGTTGTCCAGAGACCAGTATGCTGATGACACCCAACTCTACCTCTCTTTTCCATCTAACTCCAATGAAACTGTTTCTGTACTAAACCAGTGTCCATTGTTAGTAATGGGTTGTATGATGACAAACAAATGGAAATTTAATCCAGACAACACAGAAGTGTTGATGATCAGTCAGAAGGCAGATCAGGGAATAGGTGTGCTGGTTTTTAATGTGTAAAAGGTTTTAATGTGCTTTTAACTGTTTTAAATTAATGTTTTTAAAAGGATTGTTTTTTTAAAAAAATAAATAAATTGCATTTCAGACTGTTTCAGCCATATTCTTTTAATTTATTGTGTAAGCTAGTTTGGGTCTCATATGGGAGAAAAGCAAGACATATATTAAATAAATAAAAAAGAAATTTACATTTAGAACATTTAGAAGGCAATGCCATAATCACAAAAAGTCAACATGGGTTTCAGAGAAACAAGTCATGCCAGACTAATCTGATCTCTTTTTTTGATACAATAACCAGCTTGGTAGATGAAGGGAATGCTGTGGATATCGCATACCTTGATTTCAGTAAGGCCTTTGACAAGGTTCCCCATGACATTCTGGCAAACAAGCTTGTAAAATGTGGGCTAGACAAGTTAACAGTTTAATGGATTTGTAATTGGTTGACCGGCCGAACCCAAAGGGTGCTCAGCAGTGGCTCCTCTTCGTCTTGGAAAGATGTGACCAGTGGGGTGCCACAGGGTTCTGTCCTGGGCCCAGTGCTATTCAACATCTTTATCAATGACTTGGATGAGGGAATTAGGGGCATACTTATCAAATTTGCAGATGACACAAAATTAGAAGAGGTAGCTAATACCCCAAAGAACAGGATCAGAATTCAAAATGACCTGGATAGACTGGAGAGCTGGGCCAAAGCTAACAAAATGAAATTCAATATGGAGAAATGTAAGGTACTGCACTTAGGGCGAAAAAATGAAATGCATAGATATAGGATGGGGGAGACCTGGCTGAACGAGACTACGTGCGAAAGGGATCTAGGAGTCCTAGTAGACCACAAATTGAACATGAGTCAACAGTGTGATGCGGCAGCTAAAAAGGCCAATGCGATTTTGGGCTGTATCAATAGAAGCATAGTATCTAGATCAAGGGAAGTAATAGTGCCACTCTATTCTGCCTTGGTCAGACCTCACCTAGAATACTGTCTCCAGTTTTGGGCACCACAGTTCAAAAAGGATATTGACAAATTGGAGCGTGTCCAGAGGAGGGCGACTAAAATGGTGAAAGGTCTGGAAACCATGCCTTATGAGGAGAGATTTAGGGAGCTGGGTATGTTTAGCTTGAAAAAAAGACGGTTAAGGGGCGATATGATAGCCCTGTTTAAGTATTTGAAGGGGTGTCACGTTGAGGATGGAGCAAGCTTGTTTTCTGCTGCTCCAGAGATTGGAACATGGAGCAATGGATGCAAACTCCAGGAACAGAGATTCCACCTCAATATTAGGAGGAACTTTTTGACAGTAAGAGCTGTTCGGCAGTGGAACGCACTCCCTCGGAGCGTGGTGGGGTCTCCTTTCTTGGAGGTCTTTAAACAGAGGCTGGATGGCCATCTGTTGGGGATGCTTTGATCAAGATTTCCTGCGTGGCAGGGGGTTGGACTGGGTGGCCCTCGTGGTCTCTTCCAACTCTACAATTCTATGATTCTATGATTCTATGAAATAAATATTTGGAAGTTAGCCATTTGGGGCCTTTTGTTCTGTTTTGAGCCATGTTATTCTGCTCCAGATGGTCTCCAGGCATTCAGTGTAATATCTGATACATTTCAATTGTAAAATATTGTTCTCATGCATGCTCAACATATCCCAAGGCTTTTTGTATCTCTCTCTCAAAAGCTGCCCCTTCCAGCCCCTCTCATTCAGCTTTTATGCACTACTCAATTTCCCTACCAAACTCTACCCTAGTTAATTCACAAGCATGACCAGACAGGAGGCTGTGCTTGCTTTGCATCTATGGTGGCTAGGATCTCTCCAGAAATTTCCTCCAAAAATCTTCCCTATGGTCCAGTAGCTGACACTGCAGAGTCAGTGCTCCGATGACTTTCAGCCTTTCACCTTTTCTGAGGGCTATTTCCAACAGAGTCTTCACCTCTGTTTTTGGCACATACACTGTTTCGTAGCTTCCTTCAGTCCAATTTTTTTTTCTTTTGGGCAGAGGTTTCCCACTGCCTGGCTTCTTCTTCAGTGCTCAACTTAGTCCTTTGCCCCCAAACAGTGACCAAATAGATCTGAAGTACTCAGCTTGGAATGGGAACATAATTCATTAAGATTTTTACCAGAGGATCCCCAAAACCTAATTCGGTTTATATTGGCATTGGTGTTGACATTCTTTTAATTCATTAAAATAAATAAATTAAACATAAAGTTATCAGTTTTAAAGGAAGCTCCTGGGGAAAAAATGGTAAATATTACTATGGATGCTACCATTCCCTCTAGTGCACGGGTGGGGATCATGTGGCCTTCCAGATGTTATTGAACTGCAATTCCCATTAGCCCAAACCAGAATAGCCAATGGTAAGGAATGCTGGGATTGCAGTTCAATAACGTCTGGAGGGCTGCATAATCTACACACCTGCTCTAGTTGCATATTTTGTTCTTTGCTCCTTCAGGTGGGTCTTTCTGTAGTTTAATCTGCTTTCCCCATTCTGAAATTTTCCAGAGGCCTTGGACTAGAAATCCCACAATTCAGTTGCTGGCTGGAATAGGTGGGATTTGTAGTTTAACACATCTGCAAAATGTTAGGTTGGAAAATGCTGTGCGAAAATATGGATTTAATAACTTGTTACATTAAACTGTGCCACTGTTCTGCATCTCTCTTTCCTTTAAACACCAAGGACTGTTTGTCTGGATTAGAAAACATTAATACAGAATGATGTTGTTATTCCAGCTAGAGGGCCCTTATTTAGTGCAATACCCAATTGCCTCAATGAGTGCCTGAGAAGACTCAGTGAATCAGTTTTGACTGCCTCTGAGCATATGCAGAATATTTTTGTACTACATGTACTAAATGGATCCCTTGATTCCATAATAATAACAGAAAACCACTGGTTGACCTGGGACAAGTCACACTCTCTCAGCCTCTGAGGAAGGTTCAACAAATTCTGCCAAGAAAACACCGAAGGTACACAACAACAAAGAATAATTCAGTGACCATCAACATGTCATTATAATTAAAACAATTTAAAACAGTGAGACTTTCAGCCCTATCCTTAAAAGAACACACATTCCTAGACAGATATGTTTTAAAGGGCTGTTCAAAAGCCTCTACTAATTATATACTGTACAGTACATACAAATCACTTAGGAATGTGTTTGACAAATGTGAAGCTACCAGAAAAAGCCCGTTTCCTACGCACACCAATGTATTATTTCTGTTTACTAGATTTATATCTTGTCTTGTTACCCTAAGAGGTGGGGGGACTCCAGAGCTATTCCCTGTGTTAATTCAAATAAAATCCTTTGTTTAACTTTCACTGGAGTGCTCTCTACAGTTAGTACTGGTATACATAGGTGAAAAGGTCCCAAAGTTACCCTCCTCTCGCAGGCTTCCTTTTGAGCTATAATTCCTACAAATTTCAAGGAGATGCTGGCATTGAGGGTGGGACTCCAACCTCATGGAATTCTAGGCAGCTGTCAACAAAACTGAACAAATGCAATTCAAACATAAAAGGCTGAAAATGCAATTTAAACTACCCCAATCAAAGAAAACACAGCACTCACACAGAAGCCCTTGCCACAGCAGGTCTGTTGCCAAAGGCCTGCTTGAATAAGTTTCTTTGCCTCCATACAGAAAGAGGATGCCAGTCTAGCCTCATCCAGACAGAAAGAAGGAATTCCTTTCAGTTTAACTGTACAAGCAGATCTATGAGACCAGGCAAGTACAAGCCTAAGCAACCTGCAGCATTATAGTGTAGAAACACACAATCTAATCATTTTCTGAACAGCAACTGATACGAAGCTCTTTTCCAAATGTATCCATGCCCTTCCTCAACATAAACAAAGGTCCCGTCTACACAATTTAAATAATACGTACGGCGTGCAGAAGTTCGCGCTTCGGTACACACGGCCGTTTGGATTCACACGCATCCAAAAGAGGGGGACCCTGGTTTTCGGGAGGAAAAGCGGATCGCAATGAGAAATCCATACGCTGTTCGGATGGCTGATGGGTCTGTACGGTCCGTTCGCACACATACGAACAGGCTGTGTAATCTGATTGGCTGGCTAGTAGAGGGGGCGGGGCTAGCATGGAGGGGAATTGGGAGAGGCTGCCATGTTGGATTCCCGGCTAGCGAGAGTCCGGTAAGTCCGTGAATTATACATTTATTTATTTATTTATTATATTGTAAATAGGGAAAACCGACTGTCCGCAAAGCAGGAACCTTTTTTTAAAAAAAAAGTGGCAGGAGATTTTAAACCGCCGCTTGGCTTGCTCGCTCCAGCCAGCTTGGGGAAGAGAGAGTCATACAGAGTTTAGGGAGGTAAAAAATCATGTGGGCAGTTCGTATGCATACGAACAACAGCCTATTCGTATTTTTTACCCCCAAAACGGATTTTTTCATGATTGTATAGACGCACCCAAAGACTGCCCTTCACAGGATCTTATCTCTGCCAAATCTATTTTTCTGTTAGCAGGCAAAGGCAGAAGAGAATCTGATACCAAGAATATCCAGGCTAGATTCCTGAAAGAAGAAGGGCAGCAGAATAAATCTGCTGTTAAGTGAAACTGACTTTTTATCTCTCTGTGTTTTCCTGCTGACAATACATTAGGGGGGTTGACATCAAAAATCCCCAGAGGTCCAAATCCAATTTGAAATCAAATGGAAAAGACCAGCCTGGGAAGGACAAGGATGAATTGGTTCTGCCACACACAAAAAAATTAGCACAGAAACAAGTTTATCTCCAACCAATCTCCTAAAATAACTGCCTTGAGGTTTTAATGGGGGGGGGGTGTCATTGTGGTCCGATTTTGAAGCTTAGCAGGGATTCAAAGCTTAAATTGACCAATCTGTGTAAGTCTGCACATCCATCAATAAACCAGTTGCTGGCAATGTGGTACTTTGTGAGTTTCGCCTCATATTTAGAATGGAGACAGGCCATTCTTTGATGCCTGCAATTTTTATTCACTGAGACAGCCGCAGCTCTGATTAACATACTATCACTTACAAAAGGTGGCTTTTCCTGTTCCATCTGTCAGAAACCACAGTGATCAAGCACTCTTCTGTTTGCCAGAATCCAGAATGACAAACATCTCTACTTCCCATGCCGCTGCCACTGCTGACTGCGCAGTGCCATTGACTAGACAAAACAAAAAGGAAAACCTAGGGCTTCTATGTCGAGGGCTGCCTTAATCACAGGATCCATTTTCACAGGCATCTACAGTTGTCCCGCTGTATCCACGGATTTAAGTATTCATGGCTTGAAAATATTCTTTAAAAAATAATAATCCAAAAAGCAAACCTTGATTGTGCCATCTTATATAAGGGACACCATTTTGCTATGCCATTGCATCTAATAGGACTTGAATATTCATGGATTTTGGTATCCACAGGGGGTCCTGGAACCAAACCCCAGAAAATATGAAGGGACAACTGTACTAGGATGCTACTTTTTAAAATACAAGTTTCCACAATTGCAGAGCTAAGCAAAGTTTCACTTATTCATAGTAAAAGAGCTACATAATGCATTTTTGTGACAACTCTAACAAACTTGATTCAAGAGATAAAAGAATTCTCTTGTGGGATTTCCCTGCTCCTATGGTCCAGTTCAGATAGTATTTACTATAGCCACAATTCCCACCCTCCCATCCCTTCTTTCTGCCCTCTTGCTTTGGGTAAATGTCTCAAGCTGCTGCACTATTACACCATTGTTACTGATTCTGGAGTAATGCAAGAGTTATTTTTGTCTTACTTGACAAATCATGGACTCCATCCATACTGCCCATACACCATGAATCCCACGGCCTGAATCCTACTATAAGCCCCAACTAGAATAGACCCACTGAAAACATGGGATTTACCTATGAGTTGGCTCACCAGTGAAAAATTGATTTAATAGGTCTATTTTTGTTAAGACTAACCAATAGGATTGAGGCCAGTAATTGCTTAGGTATGAGAATGGTGGACTTCATCCTCTTGATCACCTTCACATCTCAGTTAAAAAAGACTGCTATTTCCCCTGAGATTCTTAATTCCTTAACATGAAAGTGATTAAATTATTTCTTCCTTATTTAGGAGATGGCTACCCAGCAATCTAACCTACGTTTGCACAAAGCTGTTTTCAAGGTCAATGTTCTGATGTCCTTCTACCCATCCTCTTCTCTGCAGATACAGGCACTCATACACACACATGCACACACACACACTCCCCAGAGCTTTACAGAGCTCAGTATTCTTTAAGATGAAATGTGAAAAAGCTCCCATCAAGCAATATTTTCAGATTTTCAATTTTCTTGTCGGTCTCCTGGGGTTTTAATATGAAATCTTCCAGCACATTGTTAGTGGAAGTCATATAGCATCCTGAATTATGGCCAGTTTTCTTTTAATGGGCACAGTGGGTATTTTTTATTAGATCTGGGGGGGGAAAAACCCTGCCAAGACTATCACCAAGTGCTGATGGGCCTAGCTTCCCATGAGCAAAAGAGAAAGAAAAATCTAGACAAAGTGACAGGACTGGATCCCTTGGCTCTAAGCTACATTTAATGAGCTGCTTTCCTCTTTTTGCTGGAGGCAAGTGACACCCATTTCAAGAAAGAATGAGAGACTTAAAAGCTGGACTAGTAGCAGGATGGAACTTGGGGCTTGAAAAGGTTTTGCTGAAAAGTGGTAATACAAAGGAATAGGCACTGAAAGCTAGAAAAAAAAAGAGATGCAAGGACAGAAGAGCCTTATGGAGAGACAGAACCTAGAAGCAATATCCTATGCTTCCAAACAACCAAATCCACATGTCAAAACTGAAATGATAGAGATAGACAACCTCTCATTATAAGAATGGTTTGATGCATGAACTGATTAAATTGCTCCCCATTAATTTGTATCAGTTTTTAGAGGAGAATAAGATTATTTCTGACCTGCATTGTATAAAACTAAAAGCCTCACGTACTACAGCATCCTCCAAGATGTTTTAAAGAATGGTGGAGCTTGACACAACAATATATTCAAGAGGAATACAGGTATCTATTGATTTATATTAAAACAGTGATTTAAACATATATCTGAAGGTCTCAGGACAGAGTACAATTAAAAAAAAACTTTCAAAGAATTCCACAAAATCAAAGTAGAGTCAGCAATCTAAATGAAGAAAACCAGAACCCTTATTGCTAAGCCCTGAATGCCAAGCCAAAATGAGACTGATGTCAGCATCAGTTGAGCTCCAAAGAGAGGAAATTCCACAATGAATTTTACAAAGCATGAACATATTAAATATAAATTACAGTTGATGAAAGGAATTAGCAGGTACAAATTAGCAATTGTGAAAACCAAAGGCAGCAGAAGCATTTATTATACATTAATTAACTTGGCCATACAAGTTTTTAAAATACATTTTATTGACTTATCAACACATTAAAAAATAAACATTACTATACTAAAATACACTTAAGTATCCCCACTCTCCCCTACCCCATCAAACCCCCAATCAAGCCAAAATACAACAAACCTAACACAAAACAAACCTAACACAAAAAATGACTTTCCACCCTCCAAATCTATGAATATGAAAGCAAATTATAATGAACTTCTCAATATTTCTGACATCACTCATTGCTACTTTTGATCATAGAATATAACAAAATAGCATCAAGCATCAGATCCCGCAAATATTATCTTCCCATCTTTCTTCTTGATATAATTTTAAAAATGGTTCCGTCTTTTAAAAAAAATCCAAAAATTTCCCTTTAATCAGTATTGCCAGTTTGTCAATTTCAAAGACTTTGAGAATCCATTCTTCTTCTGATGGTATACATTTACTCTTCCATTTCTGAGCATATAACAATCTTGCTGCTAAAATCATATAATGCATCACCTTAAAATTAATTCCCTTAAACTTCTGTTTTGCTATACCTAATAGAAACAACTCTGGCCTCAGCTGTGTAAATATTTTATTTAAAAATATTTTGCATCAATTTCTGTATTTGGTTCCAATACACCTTAGCTTTATCACAGAACTACCACATATGATAAAAAGTACCTTCTTGTACCTCACATTTCCACCATTTATTTTTAAGTCCTTTATATGTCTTAGACAGTCTAGGTGGAGTCAGATACCATCTGCACCTCATCTTGTAAAAAAAATCTCTCAGATCATAATTCAATTTATCATTTAAACCATCAGTTCACATTTTCTCCCAATATTCCAGTTCCATATTGTAGCCAAAATTTTAAGCCCATTTGACCAAACATTCTTTAACTTGTTCATCCTCTAGTTCTATTTTTAACAACAATTTGTACATTT
This sequence comes from Gambelia wislizenii, assembly GCA_030847615.1. Lineage (NCBI taxonomy): Eukaryota > Metazoa > Chordata > Lepidosauria > Squamata > Crotaphytidae > Gambelia > Gambelia wislizenii. Next base: position 9,180,082 of record JAUMIR010000013.1, on the reverse strand, counting down.
TCCCAATCAAATGTTCATCATGGTTACATAAATTAAATTCAAATTCACTCTTTTCTCTTTCAAAAGCAAAAAGAGTTTTGTATCAAGTTTAAATCTTTCCAATAATTGTTTATAATGACACCAATTAAATTCAAGACTATCATTAGCAAGCTCCTCTTGGGGTTTAAATCTAACTTCATCATTATCCCACTTTAATAGATCTGTATAAGTAATCCTTTTTTCATGAGGTCTTCTATCCATTTGATATAAAGCTTCTTGTGTGGAAATCCAAAATGGAATTTTAGAGGGCAGTCAGGGTTTGTATCTATTCACATAGATACAAGGCCATACAAGTTAAAATGAAGGGAAGCACAAGCCAATAGCTGTAGTGGTTAGAAATAGTTGCATGATGTAAGCCATTTTGTTTTCTGTACAGTTGAATTGTTCTGCCTTACCTAATTAAGAGTTTAGCATAACATCCCAGTAAGCAGGGAACCAAGATTAAGATATGGTTGGTGCTGACAAACAGCCTCCCTACAGATTTTCCTTGCTTTTTTTCCGGGCTGTGAGGCCGTGTTCTGGAATAGTTTCTTTCTGATGTTTCGCCTGCATCTGTGTCTGGCATCCTCAAAGAAGCGAAACGTCAGAAAGAAACTATTCCAGAACATGACCTCACAGCCCGGAAAAAAACCCAAGGAAAATCTATGGATGCCAGCCGTGAAAGCCTTCGACTTCACACAGCCTCCCTACACCAAATGTTGATATGTCCACTGGATCTCCTCCATACTCTCTTCTCCTATTAATGTTTACCATATTAAAGATGGACCCCAATGAGGCTGCACTGAGTAATATAAAATTTGACCCTTAAATGTTATAGCAATACTTGCTCAAATCCAAGATACCACCCAAAGCATGAAGCCACGATTGCATATTGACCAGGTAGGCTGTTTTAAGCAGATTTTAGGCATGCCACACAGTGCCCATTTGGACCATTAGCCGGCCCACATTCCTAGTCTTTAATAAACAACAACAACAACAACAACAAATGCAAATCTCTTGTAGGAACCAAGATAAAGGACAAAATGTGCAGTCTCTATTCTATGCAATTGTTTTGCGTGTTTCAGTGTATTTAGCCAATGAGTGAAGTCTCACATGTATGATTTACATTTATTTATATTTTAAAGGAATTTATAAGTATGAATTTGGGTCATCCTCTCCCATTTCTCTGAGTCAATATTACAACTTTGGAGAAAAGTCTAGCTGAGGTCTGTTTTGCAGAGCTCCTTGCAAAGATTTCATAGAACGCAATGGAGCCACTAGAATGAATTAGGACATGGGAATGCAACAGCACAAGGTAAAAACTGCTAGTACCACAATAGCATTATTAACATTTAAGATGCTATTGAGTGTTGTTTTTGCTGACTTGCTCTTCCATGGCTTGACATAACAATATTATGCATTTTACTGGACTTTCAGAAAACATCAAGTTCCATTTTATAAAGGACAGCTAGAGTTCTTGTGTGCTGCATTTCCTATTACTGCTGCCTCCTCTCCATCACACTTTATCTCTTCCCTCCACTTTGCTTTGTCTTCTTCTCTCTCTGCTCCTCAGCTTGCAGCAGTGGCAGCAACACTGTCTGCCTGGCTACCTATCCTCTGTTTTTTTTTTTAATATTTTTTGTCGTTTTCAACATAACACATACCAAAACACATACAAATACATACCCTCTTCCTTTCTAATATAAATCCATACTTTAAATCTCTCACACCATCTACCCTCTAACCCCTCTCTCTCTTCCATTCCTCTCTCTCTTCATCTTCCCCTTTCCCACACCTTCATTCACCTACTATCTCTTCTTTCTTCAACTTCTCTTCTCACTCATTCTTACTTGACTTCCCTTGTACCCCCTCTTTGAGCGAAGCATCACAGATATGTATAACTTAATCTCCCTTCCACCTCTACATTTACGTTCTTGTACCGTTATGTCTTGTTTACATAATACATCCCTGCATTTTATTTTATTTAACACCTTCTTTATTCTCATAGTCCTATTTTTATTCCTACTTTTTATCCATCCATAACAGCAGTATTTACTACATATTCTTAGGTTGTCAGATTCGTGCTCCTGATTTCAACTTTATATATTTATATATTTATATCTAAATTCCACATTGATTTCCAATATTCACATTGGTTTCCACTCTTCTTCCCATTTTTGCATATTTTTCTTATTAATTATATATGTCAACTTATCGTTTTCCAGCATCTCTCTCAATTTTAATGCCCATTCATTGATTGAGGGTACGTCTTTTTTCTTCCAATTTGCGGCCACCGTTAATCTCGCCACTGTTACTAGATAAAGTAGAGCTCTTCCATATTGTTTTATAGACTTTTGTTCCAAACTTGACGTTATGTTTAACAGATATAATTTTGGGTCCATCAAAAATTGTGTTTTAAATATCTTTTGCATCTTCTTATGAACTTTACACCAATAATTTTTTTAACTTGGGGCATCCCCACCACATATGGTAAAGCGTACCGATTTCCTTTTCACAATGCCAACACTTATTCTCCTTTGTTTTATAGATTCTGCTAAGTCTCGATGGTGACAAATACCACCTATTTACTATTTTAAAGTGGTTTTCTTTAAGGGAAAGGCATGCTGTAAAACTGTGTGTATCCCTCCAAGCCTTTTCCCATTCGTCCATATTTATTGGTTCTTGGAGGTCTTGTGCCCATCTTATCATGGCATCGGATATTCTATCTGTTTCTGTGAGTCTGTCCAAAAGAAGTTTATAACACTTTGATATTAATTTGTTTTTCGCTTTCCAAATTATTTTATCCAATTCCAATTCAGCCTTTTCAAATTCATACTTTGATTTGTCTTCTTGAAATTTGTTTTTAAGTTGTAAAAATTTAAACCAGTTCATCTTCATACCTTTTTCTTCCAAATCTTCTCTCGTGCGCGTAATAATTGCTCCCTCTTTTTTGATGCTTTCGTAGTTTATCAAGTCCTTATACCTTATCCAAGTTCCGGAATCTTCCCATCTCCCGAAAAATGCCTCCTGCGGGGAGATCCACGTAGGCAACTTAAAATAGAATTGATTTTTAAGTTTCTGCCAAATTTTTATTAAGGATTTCCTGAGAATATGATTTTCGAATTCTTTATTTATTCTTTGCTTATCATATCCTAAGTACGCGTGCCATCCGTACCTCATGTTATGACCTTCAATTGTCAGAATCCTCCTGTTCTCTAATTTGATCCAATCCAGTAGCCAATTAAATCCGCACGCTATGTAATATGTTTTCAAGTCAGGTAGAGATGCTCCACCTTCTTTATGATTTCTTATTAATATTGACCATTTGATTCTTGCCTTCCTGTCCCCCCATATAAATTTGTTTAATTCAAATGTCCATTCCTGTAGTAGCTTTTCATTAAGTAATGTTGGAAGATTCTGGAATATAAAGATGCACTTCGGGAGGATATTCATTTTTATTGCATTAATCCTTCCAAACAAGGGCAGCTCCAAGTTCCTCCATCTTTTTAAGTCCGTTCTTATCCCTTCCCATAATCTTTTGTAGTTGTCCTCATAAAGATTGATGTTCTTTTTGTTTAACCATACTCCTAAATATTTAACTTTATTTTCGATCTTGCATTTTGTTATTTCTTTTAACTGCTTTTCCTCATTATGTGTCAAATTTTTGGTTATTATTGCCGTTTTCTCTTGGTTTATTTTTAGTCCTGCTAATTTCCCGTACCTTTGGATCAGGTCAAATAAGTTTCTAACATTTTCTACTGGGTTCTCCAGAATTACTACAATATCGTCTGCGAAAGCCCTTATCTTGTACTCCTGATCTTTAATTTTCAAGCCTGGCAGTTGGTCATTGTTTCTTATTTGGCTGTTTAAACTTTCCAATGTTAAAATGAAGAGAATGGGGGATAATGGACATCTTTGTCGCGTGCCTTGACAGATGTCGAATGTTTCAGTATTTTTGTTGTTTATTGTTAAGTACGCTTTCTGTGTATCATATATTGCCTGTATCCTTTTTATGAATATTTCCCCAAAATTTAAGCACTTTAATGTAGACTTAATAAAGGACCACTTAACTTTATCAAAGGCTTTCTCTGTGTCTAGAAATATAAATGCCGCTTTCTTGTCAATGGTTTTATCATAATATTCGTTAGCGTTGATCATAATTCTAATATTATTCGATAACTGTCGTCCTTTAATAAACCCGCATTGGTCATCGTGAATTAGGTCCTTGATTATGATATTCAATCTGTTTGTTATGATCGTTGTGTATAGTTTATAATCGACGTTTAATAAGGACATTGGTCGGTAATTAACCATATTTGTTTTGTCTTTGTTATCTTTTGGGATGAGTATAATGTTTGCCACTTTCCATGATTCCGGTATCCCTTCTAATGGAATTTTGTTTAGTAACTGTAGTAGAGGTGCAATCAATTCATCCTGAAAAATTTTATAGAATTCTGATATAAAACCATCCTGGCCAGGCGATTTCCCCGGTTTTAGCTGTCTTATTGCCTCTCGAATCTCTTTTTCTTCTATAGGTCTTTCTAATATCTCCTTCATCTCTTCTGAAATCATCTTATTCCAATTTTCCTTGATATAATTAATTTCGTCCCTTTCATCTGCCTTCATATCTTCTTCTTCTGATTTTCTATACAATGTATTATAATAGTTTACGAAAGCTGCTTTGATCTCTTTCTGTGTTGAGTGTCTTACATCTTCCACTTTTATTTCTGAAATTATCTTTCTCTCTGTGTCTTTTTTCAAACAGTATGAGAGCCATCTTCCCACTTTGTTTGCCTTTTCAAAGTGTTTTTCTTTTAAACATCTTAGGTTATATCCTATCTTTTCTGTTATTTCTGTCTTCAATGTTTCTTGAATTAGGTTTATTTCCGATTGTAATTTTGTATTTTTTGGATTCAGTCTTAATTTCTCTTCCTTTTCCTTTAATTCCTTTATTAACTTTTCAGATTTCTCTTGCTTAATTCTTTTCAGTTCTGCTCCTCTTTGAAGAAATATGCCTCTAATTGTGGCTTTAAAAGCATCCCATGTTATTCTTGCGTTGATGTCTTCGGCTTTGTTATTTTTGAAGAAATCTTGAATTTCCTTTTTAACTTTGTCTATGAATCTCTCATCTTTCAACATATCTTCCTTTAATCTCCAAATATATTGTGACCTGGGACTATCTATTTTGATTTCTATCGGATGGTGGTCTGATAATATCCATTCCGCAATTTCCATGTCTTTCACTTTTGGAATCATATTTGCAGACACCCAACACATATCTATTCTCGACATTGTTTTATATGTCTCGGAGAAAAAAGTAAATCCTCTTTTCTTCTCATATTTCACAGTCCATACGTCAATCAGCTTGAGATCTTTCAAAATATTTTTGCCTATTTTTGGCACCTCTCCTCTTGATGATTTGCTTAAAGCTGAAGATCTGTCCCTCTTTGCCTCTAATACTCCATTAAAGTCTCCTATTATAATAACATTTGGATTGTTCAGACCTTCAATTATATGATATAATTTTTTGTAGAATTTTTCTTTTTTTTCCAGTGGGGCGTAGATGCCGATCAGAATCACTTTTATACTTATCAAGTTTACTTCAATTCCAATATAGTGGCCTTCTTTATCATTTAACACTTCCATTGCTTCATATTTGTTTTTGATGTATATAGCTACCCCCTTTTTCCTTTTTGCTGCATTCGAGTAAAAGCCTTGTCCCAGTTTAGTTCTGCGCAACAATTTGTTATCTTTTTCTCTAATTTTAGTTTCCTGCAGGCAGATAATATCCAGATTGCTTCTTTCTAAAATGTGGAAAACTTGGTTCCTCTTTTTAGGTTCGTTTAATCCTTTTACATTCCAGGATCTGTTTCTTATTGTCATCTTCCTCCTTTGTTTTTATTATTCGTCAATTATATTTCTTCCTCTTCTTCGTCTGTATTTCTTAGCTCTCCATCTACGTCCTCCTCCTCGCATCGTAGTTCTTCTCTCTCTCCCAAGTCCTCTCCCATTACATCTTCTTCCTCACTTAGAGCTCTTTCTTCTTCTTCTTCCTCTTGCTCAATGTTCTTCTCCTTCTCCTGTTGCTCATATTCTCGCCATCCTGTTTTATTGCCTTAGCGATCTCTTGCTAAGGCAAAAATCCAACATGGCAGCAGCGGGCTCTTGTCCTGCTAGGAAGTCCCATTCCCACTGTCACCCAGCCAATCAGCTTTGTGCTTCCTTTCAAGTTTCTTGTTGTTCGATTGTCCAAACGAGCAGGGATGTGCACCCCCCTTGCAGTTTTTTAAAAAAGTATGGGAAAAGCCTCAAAAGCTTTTCCTGCATTGTTTTTGCTGTTTTGGACCCCCCCTCCTTCCAGATAGTGTGGATTGGTGCAGGAGCTTATTTAGACAGGTAAGATTCCCAGCAAATTCGATGGGGTTTTCTTTTTACCATTTAGACAACTCCCTGATCATTCATAAATGCCAACAGAACGGGAACTAACATGGATGCTTTCAGAAGTGTAAGTTGCTAGGTATTCTTGATGGAACACAATGTCATAACTGTACAGGCTGACCCCTATATCCACTGGGGATACATTCCAAGACCCCCTGTGGATACCTGAAATTGTGGATAAGAGGGAACCCTATTATTTTCAATGATACAAACTCCGGACGTTGACCATGGAATCACATTGGAGGACTTAGAAATGCCTAGAGAGAACATACTTTTTCAGATGTGGATAAATGAAACTGTGGATACCGAATCTGTTGATAAGGCGGTCAACCTGTACTTTTCATCAGCTCCATATGTCCAATGCAGTACATGCAGTGCGGTACACATCCAGTACGGTAAATTTGCAGCCTTAGTAAATCCTGTTAGATCTTCCACCACTACTACCCTAAAAAGCCAAATCTTTATACTTTCCTGCATGTATATCTTTCTACTTTCTACTTTATATCTTTATACTTTTATACTTTATACTTTATATCTTTTTATAAAGACAGTAAATCTTTATGCTTTCCGGCATGTAGGGAGCCCTGGTGGCGCAGTGGTTAAATGCCAGTCCTGCAAGCCACCACATCGCAAGTTCGATTCCAGCCGGCTCCAAGGTTCACTCAGCCTTCCATCCTTTCGTAGGTCAGTAAATTGAGTACCCAGCTTGTGGGGGGCAATTAGCTAACACACATTGGAAACTGTTTAATGCAGTGTAGATGTGTAAATAGCTATTGCTTAAAACAATTTGTAAGCCGTTCTCATAGCCTTGTGGCTGAAGAACGGGGTATAACTAACTAAAAAAATACAAAAATAAAAAATACTGCATTCCAGCTACACATATGGCAATTTCTTCCTCTTCAAAACAGAAATAACAGCATTATTCTTATGCTCTTCCATATCTATACATCCCCTTACATTTTATTTACCTTGTTTAATCTTGTCCAACAGAGTCATTTGAGCATGCTTCCTCTATCAGGCACGTGGCTGGCTCTCAAATGCAACTTGATATGAGCTCTGTAGATGTGGAGTGATCATCTAGGGGCTCCAGTTTCAATTGTTTTATTTATTTATTTATTTATACCCCGCTCTTCAGCCACAAGGCTACCAGAGCAGCTTACAAATTGTTTTTAAGCGATAGCACTTTACACATCTACACTGCATTAAGCAGTTTCCAATGCATGTTAGCTAATTGTTTTATTTTTAAAAAATCTTTCTTCTGCTTTGCAAGACACCTGGAAGTAAATTGAACTCAAGGTAAATACTCAGGGAAAGTAAATTGATAGACATCCTTTCATTGCTGTGTATTGAAATAATCATGCATCTAAGAAAAAAAGCAGGCACATGGAAAACTATGGAGAAGGGTTCTAGCTTAGCTTTCTTCACACAATACTTTTCATGTGTTCTTTTTTCACAGAAAAGCACTCAATATTGTGAGTGTCAACTTGTGGTCAGGAGTGGCACAGTCGAGACACAGGTTTACCCTTTCTTTCTTTAGCAGAAATTTTATGCACACTGACTTAGAAAATATTTCCAGTGTATTTGGTGGCATTTCCCCTCAAATAGTTGTGTATGAGATTGTACCTTTGCACTGCAATCCTATGGTGTATTTACAGTGAAAGATGTTTAACAGGGGTTAATCCCAAATAATTTATTCCTAGGGCACAGCCTGAAGGCCCATGATGCTGCAAATCTTGTTGACACTACAGCAATCTGGGTCTGCCTGATGCCTCCATGTGAGACAGCTTGTGAGACATTCCAGGGAATAAAGGCAGGCGATGGGGAATTAAATAAATAATCATATGTAGGATTTGAGCCATGCCATTAAGCCCTAAAAGCCTATACACTTCTGTTTGGCTGGGACATGGGAAAGAGTCATTTTTCTGGCCATAGTTAGGCTTCAGAACTCAGCCCCTACTCAGGTATGCTTGCCCTCTGCTTCACTTTTGAGGTCTTTCTTCACTACACGAAGACCTTTCTCCCCCACAAGCACTTAACCTGCTGAATTGTTAGAGCAGGGGTGGGGAAAGTGCAACCCATAGCCTCCAAACCCCACTTTTACCACCTCCCTAAAGCCACTGTTTTTTTCCCCCCAATTCAAACCAGTTTGGAGATGAGTTTCCACACACACACACCCCAAAAAACAAAATACTACCTCTCCCATCCATAACACCAAAACAACTGAAAATGACACTGGACACCCTGGGGGGAATCACATGTGGAAAAATTGGCCCCTGCCAACATGCAGTTGCTCACATCTGTGTTAGGGAGATTTAAAATCTGGCTGGATGGCCATCTGTCGGGAATGCTTTGATTGTGTATTCCTGCATGGCAGGGGGTTGGACTGGATGGCCCTTGAGGTCTCTTCCATCTCTACAATTCTATGAAAATCCAGTTTATTCCGAAATTAGCCCCTCTGTGTTCAATCAGTGAGGATTAAGCCCAGGCAAGTGTGTTAGGACTGTAATTTTAGGCTGCAATGCTAGACCCACTTACTTGGCTGGAGTTCCATTGGAGCACAGGCATGTACAGTTGACCCTTCATATTTTCTGGGGTTTGGTTCCAGGACCCCCGTGGATACCAAAACCCGTGAATACTCCAGTCCCATTATATGCAATGGCATAGCAAAATGGTGTCCCTGATATAAGATGGCAAAATCAAGGTTTGCTTTTGGGATTATTATTTTTTAAAGAATATTTTCAAGCCGTCAATACTTAAATCTGTGGATATGGAGGGATACAGATATAGGACTGCCTCATAAAACTGGAAAGTTGGTAAATATTTTCCCTTCTCTCAAGTTTGTTTTTAGCCAATATTACTAAATTAATGCGAGTAAATCACTCGCAGCTGCCATCTGGAATGTGAGGTTTATGGGGGCTTCTGAGGCCAAAAACACTGTTAAGACATGCCACTGCTGCAGCAAAATGCCATTACTATGAGGTACTCCGGGTTTTTCCCCCTCCTGTAGATGGGTCCTCAGACCTTGGAGGCCAAGGTTCAAATCCCCACTCAGCCATGGAAACCCACTGGGTGCCCTTGGGCAAGTCACACTCTCTCAGCCTCAGAGGAAGCCAATGGCAAACCTCCTCTGGCAAATCTTTTCCAAATAGGTATAATTGTAAGGTGTAAATATAATGTTCACTGGAAAAGAAAAAAAGAGTGATTATAGTGTGTTTAGATTAAGAGGAAACATGTATTAGTGTTAGGATAGTTTTATTTTTGTATTAATAAGAAAAGAGGAAAACAATTATTATTTTTGCGTTGTTGTTACGGCCTTTTGCGGTCGGGTGTATTTTTCAATAGAATGGTCTTATTCCAATAAAAAAATCCTAAAATTCCTCTGGCAAATCTTGCCAAGGAAACCCCGTGACAGGTTCGCCTCAGGGTCCGCATAAGTCGGAAAGCGACTTGAAGGCACAAACAGCGACAACAAAGCGTCCATCCCGCCCTCTATCCCACCACCACTCTTCATGTTTTCTACAGACAGGCTAACACCCGCCCCCCACACACGCTCAGCCAATGCGCTCTCCCTTAAAAATACGCTCTAGTCCGAGAGCCAATAAGGAAGAAGGATCCTACCCCGCGATCCAAAAAAGGAAAAAGCCCCCCTCCCCTAGCGCGGAGTGGCTCCTATCAATGGTCCCGCGAGGCCTTTGCCCTTTGGCCCGCATATGGACGTTTCCAAAGCGGCGACTGAGAACCGGAAGAGAGGGTTTGCGTGGAGTCTTTGAAGGGTTTTCTTTTTCCATAGAACTAGGAAAAAGTAGAGGGACTAGGCGAAATGATATAGCGAGTGAAAGGAAGCGCGGATTACTGTGAGGCAATTGTACAATGCAATTAAGACAATTAGAATACTAATTTAAGGGAATGTCGAGTGATCAGGTTTATAACACAGCCAGGGACGGTTTCCATCCCTCGTCGAAATGTCAGTTTGTGAGGCACGTTTTAAAGAAAAAAAGCCACAGAGATAAGAACTTTCTAGAGTGCCCTCTCAGCCACTGAAGACGACACTTCCGGGCTTAATGTGGGGCAGGCGAGGCGGGCGACGGTTGCTCCGCCCTGACAGGCTCCCCTGACAGGCACGGGCGCCGGGGCTGCTGAGGGGCTCCTTGCAGGCTCTGAAGCGCCTCTTCTGGGGAGGCTGGACGGGTTCCCGCCTTGACAGGTCTGGCAGGCCCTTTTATTCCCACAGGCTCTGGCGAGCTGTTTCTTTGACCAAACCAAGACTTTCTTTCTTCTTTTCCCCCGAAGGGACCGCACTCTTTTTTTCTTTCTTTTTTTACTTTTGCCTCTCCCTGGAGACCTTGGAAATGGTTTTAAACCCCGTGGTTTTAATTTTATGTTTTAAAACATTCTTTCTGTCTGTGTTCATCTCTGTGTATGTGGGTGTTTACTTTGGTCTCTTCTTATTTTGTGAGAGGTATTGAGTCCCAGCGTTGGGGGAAAGGTTGGGTTAAAAAGAAAACACAACACAATAAAAGACCTCTCTTGCCAGGGTAGAAGTGCTACCTCAGGGGGGGATCCATAGGACACAAATAATCCCGTTTGAAACTGGATTATTTGCATGGCTCCTTCCTATGGAATCCTGGGATGTGTAGTTTTACAAGGCCTTTAGCCTTCTCTGACAAAGAGTGCAGGTGCCTCACCAAACTAGAAATCCCTGGATTCCATAGGAAGGAGCCATGCAAATAACCTAGTTTCAACCTGGATTATTTTTCTAGTGTGGATGCCCTCCTGCTGGTTATACAATATTGTTATGACTAATTTCGTTTTCATCATATTTTACCTCAGGCACAGTTCTTCTTGTTATTAACTGCAAATTGACCTCCGCTTATGGCAGCCCTATGAGCAAGAGACCTCCAAGTCACCCTCCTCTCAACAGGTCTTGCAGACTCAGGGCCATGGTTTCCTGAATTGACTACAGTTGTCCCTCCGTATTCACGGATTTGGTATCCACAGATTTAAGTATTCACGGCTTGAAAATATTCTTTAAAAAAATAATAATCCAAAAAGTAAACCTTGATTTTCCCATCTTATATAAAGGACACCATTTTGCTATGCCATTGCATATAATGGGACTTGAGTATTCACGGATTTTGGTATCCACGGGGGTCCTGGAACCAAACCCCAGCAAATATGAAGGGACAACTGTATATCCCACTGTAATGCAGTCTTCCTATTTTCCTACTGCCTTCCACCTTGCCAAGTGTTTCCTCGTGAATCATATTTTCTCATAATATTTCCAAAATATGACAGTCTCAATTTAGTCATCTTGCCTTCTAGGGAGAGTTCAGGCTCAATTTACTCTAGGACCCATTTACTGTCCTTTTTAGTAGTCCACGGTATCCACAGACCTCTCCTTTTCTCTAGCACCACATTTCAAAGGAGTTTATTTTCCTTCCTATCAGCTTTCTTCACAGTCCAGCTTTCACAACCATGTGTAGAAAACGGACATATTTAGGTGCTGCCAGCCTCAGAAGAGGGCAAACCATAAAATAACAAATTAACTGGAATTATCCCATAAAACTGTCCTTCAAAGAAGTTTAATGTGTTGGGGAAGTCTCCAGAGATGGTTTGCTATCTCAGCGTACAAGAACTTTACATTGTTCCTGGTGAAAAAACCCGGACCTATCTGTGCAGTTGCTGCAAAAGTTAAAGTTGCCAAAAATGTAGACCAAAGCTGGCATAGCAAAATACTCAACCATACATACAACCTATGTATGTTTTCACAATGATACTTAGAAACTGGAAATACGATGGCATGGACACTTCAATATTCAGTGATATCTCTTTACACTTGAGGATCTTGTCTAGTTCCCTCATAGCTGCTCTTCCAAGTCCTAGTCTTCTCCCGATTTCCTGACTGCAGTCCCCATTCTGACTAATGACTAAGCCAAGGGCTGGAAAATCTTGAACTATTTCAATGTCTTCATCATCAGTTACACTCAGTTTCCTGAGTGTAAACCTCATTGGATTTGATGGAACTTGCTTTAGAATGTAGGATTGTGCTGGAAATTATTGTGGTTTCCTCCCCACCCCCCGTCCCTGTCCTCTGCTGCTTAGCTTTTTATAGCCAGTATGAGTGGGGAGGACTTTTCTCAATAGAACTTAAGTGGGAATTAACTTTATAGAACATTGTGGGATAATATTCTTGTTAACTGCCATCAAGTTGGCTTCGATTCATGGTGACTCTATGAACAAGAGACCTCCAAGTCACTCTATCCTCAGCAACCCTGCTCAGGTCTTGCAGACTCAGGGCTGTGGCTTTCTTGATTGAGTCTAACCATCTGGAATGTGGTCTTCCTCTTTCCCTAACGCCTTCCACCTTGCCAAACATTATTGTCTTTTCTACTGAATCATGTCTTCTCATGATATGACCAAAGAACAACAGTCTCAGTTTAGTCATCTTCACTTCTAGGGAGAGTTCAGGCTTGATTGGCTCTAGGACCTGTTGAGTTATATTTTTTTAGCAGTCCATGGTATCCATAGAACTCTTTTCTAGCACATTTCAAATGAGTTGATTTCCTTCCTATCAGCTTTCTTCAATGTCCAGCTTTCACAACCCTACATAGGAATGGGAAATATGATGGCATGGACAATCGTAACTTTAGTATTCAAAATCTTGAACTGTTTCAATGTCTTCATCATCTACTTTAAAGTTCTGTAAATCATCTGTGGTCATTATTTTTGTTTTCTTAATGTTTAGCTGTAAACCTGCCTTTGTACTTTCTTCCTTGCCTTTTTTCAATAATTATTCCAAGTCTTAGCTATTTTCTGCTAGTAGTATGTTGTCATCAGCATATCTCAAATTGTTGAAGACAGGGATGAAGAGGTAACTGGGAGGGAGAACTATCAGTGTGGATAAAAGGAAATCTTAAAGACCTGCAGTATTTTGTGACCTTTAAGGTGGCCTGATGAACTAGACTGGGACTTAGGGTTCTAGAGTAACGAAACTAGCTTTGGGCCAGTTTTTTTCAGCTTGATCTACCTTCCAGAGGGGTGAGAATAAAGGAGAAGGAGGAGAAGTATCATGTACAGTGCCTTGTGCTAATAATGATATACAGTTGTCCCTCCATATCCATGGATTTGGTATCAACAGATTTAAGTATCCATGGCTTGAAAATATTCTTTAAAAAATAATAATCCAAAAAGCAAACCTTGATTTTGCCATCTTCTATAAGGGATGAAGATGAAGATGAAGGGACAACTGTACTGTGTGTTTAATACAGTTGTCCCTTCACATTCGCTGGGGTTTGGTTCCAGGACCCCCCGTGAATACCCAAATCCGTGAATACTCAAGTCCCATTATATACAATGGCATAGCAAAATGGTGTCCCTTATATAAGATGCAAAATCAAGGTTTGCTTTTTGGATTATTATTTTTTAAAAAATATTTTCAAGCTGTGAATACTTAAAACCATGAATGCCAAATCTGTGAATGTGGAGGGACAACTGTACTAACAAAGTAGTCAAGCTGTTATTTTTATTATGGCTGCCTTGCCTTGATTGCCTATATTGGGATAAAGGTGGGATATAAATAAATAAATAAATAATAACAACAACATGGCTATTGTTGCTGCTGCTGTTGTATTATTTATTAATTATAGGAAGACTTGAGGATCATTTGATTGAAAGTGGGGGTACAAATCTTAATAGAACACAGGTCTGTTTTGTAATGGTGGTTTAAGTTATTCGTTTAAAATGTGTTACAGTATACATACAGTAGGACCCCCGTATCTGCTGTGGATTGGTGTGGGGCGTGGATAATGAAAACCGTGGATAATAGCAAACACCATTAAGTAATACTGGGACTTTTTGTTTAAAATACCATAGAGTTTTGCCAAAAAAATACCATAGAGTTGCCTTGGAGGACCTAGAAAATGGCTAGAGAGGACACATTTTCTAGGAAGACGCTGTGGTCAGTGTGCTGTTTTGTGTCCCGTGGATAATTGAACCAGTGGATACGGGGGTTCTACTGTATCTTCTTCAATGCATTGTTAATATAAACGGCTTAAAGATGTTATTGTCTCAAGCACTGTATAATCCTGCTGCAAATATCATTTCTGCAACAAAAAAAAGGGGGAGGGAGTATTAGAGATCAAGTACTGCAAATGAATACGCGTGGTTTTCCTACGAAGCAAGCCGAGCTTGCCGAAGTCGCCTGCCTTGAAAACCCTCCCAGAAAATTCTTCCCTGCTAGCGGGAAGAGTTCTGGGAGTTGTAGTCTGGAAGAGTAACGTCTGGCCGCTCTGAAACAAAGAGCGAGGTGTCGGGCAGGCGTTGAAGGGGCGGATCCAAGCCAGCCGCGCTCCTCCTTCCGTCCTTCCTTCCTCCCGGCCCCCCGCCCTCTCCGGGCTACGTGGAGAAGCCTCGCCGGCCCCGGAGGCGCTGAGCCGCGCGGGCTGGGTCCCTCCTCCCTCTCGCCTCCCCTCCGTTGGCTGGCGCTCTCCCTTCCTCCCACCCCCTCCGATGACGTTTCGCCCGGGCCCGCCAATGGCTGGGCGCGATTGGCCTTGCCCGCTCCGCCCAGGCCCTGATCAGCTGAGGGCTGGCAATGTTTGTTGACAGGAGCAGCCTCGGCGGCAGTAGGGGTAAGGGCTGGTCGGGGAGGGCGCGGGGGAGGGAGGCAGCCCGCCCCCCGCCGGGCTTGGGAGAAGGAGAAGACCAGAGGACGGGGTCGAGGAGGCCCTCGTCTTCCCCTCGGGCCAAGCTGAGGCAAGGGGCTGGGCTGGGCTGGGCTGGTATGGCGCGGGGCGGGCGCCGGGCAAGAGTTGCCTCAGCCTTGGGAAGCTCCCCTCTCCCCTCACGCCCTCCCACACCACACTCCCGGCTGCCCAGAGGCCTTCTGGGGGGAGCCGAGATGCCAAGAAAGGGAGGAGGTATTGGTCACACTAGGTTTGAAAGCCTCCTCCCCAGTCTTCTCCCCCCCCAACACACACAAAACCCCACCCTGCTCTTCATCTGATGTTATCTTTTTTAAAAAATAGGGCTTGGAAGTAGGGTAGGGTCTGGGAGAAGGGAACCTCCAAAGAAGCAGGAAAACTGGGATTAAAGCTGTGATTTTAAACACACCATTGGGAGCGGTTTGGGAATAAGAATGCATTGGGTTGGGCTGTAAAAAACAGTAAAATGGGAAGGCCTTGTGCTTCTCTGCCAGAGGGTAAAGGTTTTACCCAGAGGAAAGTCCCTACAATCCTTTGCATGCTCCCTTGAGAATTCTGTTTTATTCTGATATTCTTTTCTTTCCCTCAAGAGGAAAGCATAAAAGGGTTCACATTAAGCTGCTGGATATAATGGGACTGAACAAACAAATGTGCACATAACTAGGGCTCAAAGTGAAACTTCTTCACCTTCTGCTTTGTGCCACTTTACATGAATTTTCTTCTATTTCCCTCCCCTCACTCCTTCAGATGTGAAGCCAGATGGAGCACTCGAAAATCAGAGGCCAAGTACAGCAACAAAAGCAACCACAGCCTTGGGGAAAGCTGATCCGGTTGGGGGCTGAAGAAGCAGAACTCCACATCTTAATGAAGAAAGAATGGACAATTGGGAGGAAAAAAGGTATGGTTCCAGATCCGCTTGAGTACCAGATGAGTATGACATGGCAGAGTGTCATGCAGAAGGATGTTTAGCTTCTTGTTTGTAGAGGTTTTTTTTGGTCATGTCAGGTAGTAAGGAAAACAAACATCTAAACAAACTTGTGTGTATGTGTGGTACTCTAGAAGGCAGGCTGCTGGAGTTGCCTAGGGGTTTGGTGGCTTTTGTTTTGTTGCTAAGCCTCAACAGTTAGCAGACCTTCAGCTGTACTTTAAAATGCTTCCTGTTTTGTACACTAAGCTGTTGTGGATTTTTTTTTTAAAGATAAGCTTGAAACATAGTGTACTCTTTCCACAAAAAGATCACTTTATAGTTCAAAGAACTTCAGTAGTAGTTTAGTCAGTGGCATTAAATGCCTGTTTTTGGTTTATAGTTTCTTTATTTGGCTGTTTTGTAAGGCATCCATATTTCACAGCATGTTTTCAGATGTCATTTAAAAAAATATCCTGCTGAGGTAGTGTGTGGGTACATGTTGCATTGATGCTCCCAGGGCCGGTTTAAGGAATTTTGGGGCCCCTTGCAACACTTTATTTGGGGGGGGCATATGGGTTGGTTTAAGGGATTTTGGGGGGCCCTGCAATGCTTTATTTTTGGGGGCCCATATGTTTATCTCAGGACCTAACCTATTCACAATACAGGATATTCAGATTGTTACTAATAATATATTTGCAGGAGGAGGGTTATGAACCCCCCATTGATGGGGGCCTCTGCGGCTGCAGGGGCTGCAAGGCCCTTAAACCAGCTCCGAGGAAGGGAGAGGCTTGAACCCCGCCTTGGTTGGGAGGCTGAGGCGCCAATTTGCTTGGCGGAGCCTGGGGCCGCCCTGAGAGAAGTCCTCGACTTCGGGGGCCGGGCAGCTCTGAGGGACGGGGGAAGGAAGGGCTCATCATACAGTGAAGCCAGAGAGCAGCGCCAAGGTCTGGCTGGAGGCTGAGCTTGGCACGGCTGAGGTAAAGCTTCCGCCAGGCCCAGGACAGCGCCTGCACGGAGTACTCATTGTTGAGGCTCGTGAGGCGCTCTGGCGGGGCGCCCGGCAGGCAGGTGAGGAAAGAGGCATGCGCGCAATGGGGAGCTTTGGGCCTGGTCCTCTCCTCCAGGTAGCACCGCAGCTTCGGCTTCTCCCCTGGCAGCGTCGCTGGCACTCAGATGGCAGCTGGGGTTTGGTGCCTCATGTAGAGTATCATTTCAAAAGCATGTTGTTACTAACATGGAAAAGACTGTAAGAGTGTATACCTGCTCTCCCATGCCCCTCCTTTTTTCTACGTTGTTTTTAATGTATGCTTTTATAGAAAAATTGATAAATCAGTACAAGGATAAAAATAAACCAAGCTGAGCGTTAAACCAAACATTTCATGTATTAACTTGTTGTTTGCTGCTTTGATGGGTATATTTTCTCAGATTAGATGTTTTGATTCTAAAGATGAAGAATTGGAGTCACTTAGAAGTTAACATTTTGATACAGTGAATGCTGTAATATGTGCTCCCATTAAACATAAGATCATCACCCATTGTGATGGGTGCATATAGAATTGCAGGTTGCTCCTTCATGTACTGTATTTGCTTGGAAGAAATAATCCCAAATTTAGTGGTACTTTAATAGTTTTAGGAAGACAATATATATAGGACTAAAGGGTGGTTTTTTTAGCTTTGTCAGACAGTAGCAGCACTTTTTGGAACAAAAAAATGTTATCAGCTGTACTATAGCATTACAGAATACATGAACAATGTCTAATCTGCAAAGCTGAAATGACTTTGAAAAAGGATTACACAGATGCACGGGAGACAGGTCCATCAATGCCTGTTTCTAAGAAGGGACTTCATAAACTGAAGGACCACATAATGGGGCCCAACAAAATGAGATGGTCCTCTTCTTCGCATCCTGTTTGTCAGCATCTACAGATGTCAAGTTATTATCTACCTACCTCTCTCCTTCATCTAACAGCATCTGGCTGGCTATTGTTAGAAGTGAAATGTTTGCGTAGTTGGATATTTTGTCTAAGCCAGCAAGACTGGTCATAGGTTCCTACATTATTCTGACCAAGCTGGTGAAATCCATCTTGAGCTGGGTCTCCATGCATAGAAATGTCTCTGATTTGATTGTCTTGTTAATGACACCTTTCCATAATGTTTAATGCTCTTTGTCTGCATTCACACCTCATGCTAAACAATGTTTTAGAGATAAACATGCACACAGGAAGGTGCTCCCACAAGCCTTGGCGGCTTCTCTTCCCTCTTCTCCTGTAGAGCTATGAGGAGAACTTGGCAGCATTTTACTTTGCATTCCCTCAAGCTCAGTTTGTTCTGTCATCTGGAAGAGGAATTGTGGTTTACCCTTCTGTTTCAAAAAAATCTCAGCTTCAATCCATAAATTGTGGAGCTGACTAGTTTAAGTGAAGCTATAATCCAGTGATGGGCAACCTTTTGAGCTTGCTGTGTCAAACTTTGCCAAAAAACTGAGCATAACTCGGGTGGTGTGTCACTTTGAGAAAAAAACATTATCTCTGCCGGCGGAAGTGAGGGCAAAGATCCCGGCTTAACCGGAAGTCCCATAACTAGATGCTCTGTGCCAGACCTCTGTTGTTTTGGCCTGCAGACCTCTGGCACAGAGTGTCTAATAGGGGAGGATGAAATATTTGCGACTAAAGTTGTCCCTCCACACTCACGGGTTTCACATTCGCGGTTCTGCATATTCGTGGATTCCTGCTTTGGGGAGGGTGGGAGGGGGAGGAAAGTGGGACCGGGGCTTCGAAGCCCCGATCACCACTTTAGGGAAAGGGGGAGGGGGGAGGAAAGTGGCAACCGGGGCTTTAAAGCCCCGATCGCCACTTTAGGGAGGGGGGAGGGGGGAGGAAAGTGGCGACCGGGGCTTTGGAAGCCCCAATCGCCACTTTAGGGAGGGTGGTGAGGTTGCGGGCAGGGGGGGAGGAGGCTTACATCCGTGTTTCATCAGAAATGGCTACGCGTGTCAGTGCTGACACGTGTGTCATAGGTTCGTCATCACTGCTATAATCCTTTGTCTGAATGACACAACAGGCCAGGTTTCAGGGAAAGTAAACACTGTTGACCATCTTCCCAGTTGTGTGGGAGAAGACTGGGGAAAGCTCACAGTGACTCCTCCTTAGAATCATAGAGTCATAGAATCTTGCTCATGGCCATCTTACTGAACCTTGGTATGCACTAGGTATGGTCAACTTCCCAGCTCCATCCGCATGCTAGCTTCAGGTTCAGGGGCTGAATATGCCCCTAGCCGAACCTGGGCAGGTTTTACCTCCTGCTCTCACCTCACCCCACCCCACCCCGAATATTTTCGAAACCTTCTTTCAAAAAATATTGACATTCCCTTCTAAAGCCATGGGGCAACTTTGGCAAGGTTTTTTCTTCTACTCTGAGGGAGGCCTTTTTCCAAACGGCTAAGCTGAAGTAACTTTCTGTTTTGAAAGAAAAGGAAAAAAAAAACACCTCCACCTTGCCTAAAACAGTTCTAGGAGTGGAAATCTGTTAAAATTGCCCCCCCGCCCATGACCCTGAGATGGTGGGAGGTTTTTTTAGCTGAATTAAGAATGGGTGGCTGGGGCTGTATAATGCCTGTAGGCCAGTGATGGGCAACCTTTTGAGCTTGGTGTGTCAAACTTCACCAAAAAACTGAGTATAACTTGGGTGGTCATTTTGAGGGGAAAACATTATTTCGTGATATTTATTGTTTAAATAACATAAATGTATACAGTTGCCCCATCACATTCGCAGCTTTCACTCTTGCGGTTTTGATTATTCACGGTTTGCTCAGCAAGCACCCCATTTAAATCAGCTTCTCTCCCTCCCACTCAAGGGAGAGGAGCTGATTTAAACGGAGTGCTTGCTGAGCAAGCCAGGCGCTCAACTCCCCGCTCTCCTGGGGCTTGGCTCCATTTAGGGGGGGAGAGCCAAGCCCCAGGAGAGCGGGGAGTTGGGGGGAAGGTGCTTTTTAGCACTCCCCCCGCCCTTCCCAAAGCTCCTATTGAACTTTCTAAGCCTTGTTGCGGCTTTGGGAGGGTGGGGGTGGCTGAAAAGCCTCTACGCTGCGCTCCCTCCACCCCTCCCAACCTTCCTGAAGAGGCTATATGGGACTCTCAATCCCCAGAGCCCCCTTGGGAAGCCTGGGGAGAGGCCAGCCAGATTCCCTCCCGCCCTCCCGTCGCCTTCTCCGGCCTTCTGGAGGCGACTCCAGGGTTTTAAAGCCCTGGATCCCCCTCGGGAAGGCCAGGGAGACACCCACCTGCCACTTTTCCCAGCCTTTCCGAGGCAGCTCCGGGGCTTCGAAGCCTCGGAGCCCCCTCGGGAAGGCCGGGGAGAGGCCAGGCAGAGTCCCCCCCTCCCTCCTGCTGCCTTCTCCAGCCTTTCTGAGGTGGCTCCGGGGAAGCACGGCAGGCCTCGGGGGTGTGTGGCCAGGTGGGGGGAGGCTCCACCCCCGCCTCCCTAAAGTGGCAATTGGGACTTCGTAGCCTCGCCCACCATTTTCCTCCACCCTCCCTAAAGTGGCAACTGATCGACACTTTAGGGAGGGTGGTGAGGTTGCGGGCTGGGGGGAGGAGGCCTATGGCCACGTGTCAGCCCAAATGTCATAGGTTCTCCCTCACTGCTGTAGGCCATAGTTTGCCTATGCTGGATTAGAGTAATGTGTGATTTACAACCTCTTTATTTTTTTTAAAAAAACCCCAAAGGCCATGAGCCATGAATAGAAATTAAATTCAGGTTCATATTAATACCTTTTGAGAAATACAGTACTATTAAAATGTTACAAACATGGTGAGCTTTTGGTTCCAGAACCCCACACTAGGCTGGATGATACAACATTTAGGAGATGAAGAAAAAAATTAAGTCCAAAAATCCGGCTAGATCTAGTAGCCAATCAGCTATTGTCTTCATAGGCAGACTGACTTCCAATATGGAGACTGTAGTGGCTCAGTGAAGAAAAGATGTGTTAAAGAATCAGTTTGCATAGCTCTTCCCTCTGTGGGCCAAAAATCTCTAGCTCAGTGGCTCTTAACCTTTTATTTACCAGGGACCCCCTTTAAATATCTTTTGTTGCTGTGGACCACAAGACTTAACTGAAGATTTAAAGCCCTAATAATAATAATACAATTACACCATCCATTAAACCTTCCATCAGAGGTGCTGGAGGGGGAAGGAAGACTTTTTTTCCTGCTTCTTCCTGCAAATTTGTGGCTGGAGTAGATTGAACAGGCCAAGCCAGCCAGCCTTGACTCCTGTCACGTGGCCACTCTACTGGAGGCAGGCGGTGGGCCGAACAGTCTTCAAGCCTTCACGGACCCCCTGTTAGGACATTGCAGCCCCCTGGGGGTCCCTGGACCACAGGTTAAGAACCACTGCTCTAGCTGTAACTGAAAGATATCTTCATTGCTTTGGTCAAAGTATACTGCTCCCTGCTCTGTCTTAGAGCAGAAGTGTGCTTCCCAACTTACTGGGAGGTAAGTTTGTGTTCTGGGGGCACAGCAAAGCAGGTGGTGCCATTACAGTCATGGTGCCATAGGATTTTCTCCTCCGCAGAAGTCTGTGTGCCTTCATGTGGGCTCTGGGGAAAGCAGGAACTGCCAGCCAATAAATTTTAAGCTATTGCCTGGTAGGTGGGACCTGAAGAAAGCTGCAGAAGTTTTCACTCAGGTCCAGTGCTGGGGTATAAAAGTCAGCTCCCCAGCATGCTGGCCTCAGTTGGACTTCAAGCTTCATCCAACCTACCCTTCCTGGGTTTGGGGAATTCATCTTTGCATGTACTTTATCAGCACAACTTTGAGGCGGTTCAGCATGGGATCTGGATTTAGGAAAAGGGCATGTGTATGTTGGTAGGCCCAATATATATTGCAGTGGGTCCCCTTACAGGACTTTGGAGGTGTGGGCAGCAGTAGTCACGGCCAGCTCAGGAGGGGCATTAAGGACACCACATCTCCAAGTGACAAGGGAAGCCACACAGTGGCATCCGCACTTGTAGTATCCTATAGCTGTCATCCAACAGGCTGATACCTGGATCCAGTCCCATGACAGCGACACCTTATTGTGCAGCTGTAACCAATAACAGTTGTGACCTCATTTTCTCACTGATGTGTCCTAGTGTGTGTTTTTTTAGGCAACAGAGCAAGGATTGTCACTTGGATTCGCAAGCTTAGAGTAAATCAACAGCCTCTGTTGGCATTCATAAATGTGAAATTTTCAGAAACTACCTATAAATTTAATAATGTTCAAATTTTGTCTCAAAGGTTGTGACCTGTCCTTTCCTGGCAACAAACTGGTATCTGGAGATCACTGTAAAATAACAGTGGATGAAGAATCTGGTCAAGTATCACTGGAGGATACCAGGTCAGCATTGTTTGAATCCTTCCCTGTTTAGTTTCATGAAGGAGAATGTTTCCTTTAGCTTTTAGCCAGTCCTCTTTTGACTTCAAGACAATTGCTTTCTGCATCTTTTTACTCTCTTGAGCTGTAGCTGCATTACACACTTAAAACAAGTGTTATTGTCACTTTCTAGAGCCATGGAAATTATAGTTTTTTTAATGTCATTAAGAATCTCATTAGCAGATCCTTAAAATGATTCCCTGATGTACAGTTTCCAAGAATTTGTGAGGGCAGGGAGGGGATGACAGTTAAATTGTCTCATAGGTTACTATAAGATGCCTAGACACCCTGAGTTCCCTCATTTTACCAGTTTAAAAATCCTTCCTGTTCCCTCAGGAGGGTTTGATGCGTTCACTGCCCTCAAAGAGAGAGAGGTGGTTCATGGTTTTTAAGCACAAAATATTATTTCTGAATACTTAGAGTATCTCCTGTATACTTTGTCTGGGGCTGGCAACATTATGTTGCCATATTGGTTGGCGCAAGGCCATGTTACCTTAAAAGGTGGGGGTAACATTAGTCTCACCCATGATGCCAACATCTCCTTTAATATTGGGGGGAATTATTAGCTCAGACAGGAGGCCTGCGAGAGGAGGGTAACTTTGGGGATCTTTTCACCTATGTATAACAGTATTAACTGTAGAGGAGGCTCCAGTTGATGTAAAATAAAGTATTTTATTGGAGTAATACCGAAAGTAAACAAACATACACAACATACGTTCTTATGGACCATACAAGGCTATAGCAGAGTAAGGCAGGAAGGTTGGATAGAGAGAGAGGTCCAGGGTGATAGTTACCAGTCTCAAGGAGGACTGAGAGTTCTGTGCAGCAAAGATACTCTGAGGGTGGCACAGCAAAGAAGAGAATGGTGAAGTCTGGCTGTATCACATCTCAGCTGTGGCAAACCTTGCTATTGTTGGGGCTCTAATATTTATACTCTATTCTGTGCCTTGGAGGTGTGAGTTAGTTATAACAAAGCCTGGATGGCTTTCTCATGGAATAAAGAAAAGGAGCTGAAACTCAACTGACCCCTTTAATTGCAGAGACAGAATATCAGTAGGCTTGTGACAACCTGGTAGGGTTGGACAGGAGAGGGTGTGAGGAGAGATTTCTGTAGGGCATGGAATTAGGCCTGGTCACTTGATTGTTTGATTGAATTATTGCTTGAAACGCCCAGGGCATGTACCCCTTAACGACTGGGTTATTAGCATAAACCCATTACGGGGGGGGGCTTTCTGCATAATCCTAACTTGGGTTTTCCCACTATATTTTTCCAGACAGTCTCAGGTCATTGTGACCTTCAACTGAACCAATGTAACCGCGAAAAGTGTTCATTATGTCCAGTTATGGAATCCTGTGGGAAGTAGTAGTAGGACATGCTAACAGCTACAGTATTTGCTTTTAGAAGTTAATGGTATAAGATGAAGCAGTAACAGTTTGTGGGAAAAGGCCAATAATTTGCTTCTCCAGATTTAATTGTAGTCAGAATGAGATTGCTTTTCTGGCAGATTCAGCTGTTCTTTGGTTTGACTTTCCATGGGTTTCTCTGTATGACATGAAAACTCATTATTTCACTTTGATTTATTACTATTTAATTATGAATTATGAGTTAAGTTCACTTCTATCTGTGGTTGAGCATTTTCACTTTGAATCTTAGAAATTTTTAGAGTACAGTACAGTTTAGCTCATGTCACCGTTTCCCTTTCATTATAATAGCAGACTAATCTGTCTTTCTGGCAGCAGAATGGGAAAGATTTGGCAGAATGCATTAACAAGAGAACAAGTGCAAAAATTGGTTGAGTACTGGTGAACAAAAAATATTCACCACTCTCAGAGGAAAAATAATCAGTCCATGCTGGGATCAGGGAAATGGAGAGGCTAGTGGGAGTCATATACACCAAGGAACTGTTTGGAGACAGGAGACCAGATATTGCCTTCTCCTTGCTCACAGCTCCCCAAAGATTTTATGCATTCAATATCTTGCCCATGGCTCTTAATGTCATTAGGCTTCCATTTAAACGGGCAGGGGCAGTTTTCCACCAAGTAGTTCAAGGGATTAATTTGCTCATGGATAAGCATTTTCCATGCAACTGGGAAAATGTCTGAAGGGCACAGAATATACAGGTATACCTCAGTTAACAAAGTAGATATGTTCCTGGGCATAATTTCTTTAACAGAAACTTTGGTATCAGAAGTAGAAATGCAGTTGTCCCTCCGTATCCACAGATTCTGCATCCACGGATTCCACCATCCACAGCTTGAAAATATATTTTTTTTAAATTCCAAAAAGCAAACCTTGATTTTGCTATTTCATATAAGGGACACCATTTTATTATGCCATTGTATATAATGCGACTTGACCATCCACGGATTTTGGTATCGGGTGGGCGGGTGGGCAGGCTGGAACCAAACTCAAGTGGATACCAGGGGTCCACTGTAACAATGAAAGAGTATGGTTTCTACGCCACAAAAAAGAAGAGCAGTTTGAACATGTTTCAGCAGACTTTTTATTCAGAACTAAAGATAATCACATGTGAAATAAGTTAACTAGGTTAGGTAAACATTGCATGGTAAATAAAAAAAATATTGAAATCTTCTAGAGGCCAATTCAGAATCTCTTCCAAAATGCATCCAGGGGAAATTTATTTCACCAGCCTACACTTTTCTAATAATTTCAATTTTTGGTGACCAAACTTACAGATCAGTGTTTTTTTTTAACATGCTGTGGGGAGCTGGTGAGGCTTGTCAGCTCTCCCCTTGTCTCTCTGTTGTTTAGTAAGGGATTCCAAAGGCAGCTATTGTTTACCTTGCCTGTTGTAAGGAGGCACACGTGGCTACAGTTGGATTGGCTATAGTAGAATTGTGCTCTTTCTCTACCTCAATATTTATTTCATTGTTTACTACAGACAACCTACAACCTTCTGCAACCTAACTCCGAAAGTTTGTGTTTCTCTAATCGTCCTTCACGATCTTCCCAATGTTAATGCTGTTATCCAAAGAAGTGGAAATGCTTTAGAGCCCCACTCGTGATGCCAAAACTATATTAATATTTGGGGGAATTATTATTAGCCTGCAAGAGGCAGATAACTTCGGGATCTTCTCACCTATGTATGGCAGTACTAACTGCAGAGAACTCCAGATTAAAGTAAAATAAAATGTTTTTATTGGAAATAACACAAAAAGCATTCACACACACAACACACACTCACAAGAACCACACAAGGCTATCAAAGAGGTAAGGCACAAAGGTTGGATAGAGGAATAGTTTTGGGAAATAGGGTGATAGTTACCAGTCTTGAAGAGTAGTGACGTACTCAGACCGAAGTCTGAAGGTGGCACGGGAAGTTCTGATCCGTGGGTGCACCAAAGGGTCTCGTCCACAGTTGCACACTTTGCTTTTGTTTGGGGCTAATATTTATAGCCTGCATCGTATCCTGAAGGGGGTACTTTGGCTAGGACAAAGCTTAGATGGGTTTCCTACCCTGTAAACAAATGAAACGGAAACTTGGCTGATTGCTGTTAATGGCTGGGAGATAGGAATTGATGGGTTTATGACAACCTTGTATTGTAAGACAGGAGGGGGTTCTGAGGGATATTTCCTGGGGATTTGGGTTGTGTAGGTCACTCAATTGTTTAGGATGTGTGACTCACTGTTGAGCAGCCCAAGAAGGAATTCGCTCACACCTCCTTAATGGTTTTGTTTCCTAGGGGTGTCCGCTTAACCCAGGACACCTTCCCAGGTCCTTGTGACCTCCATCTTACCTCACTTTGGATCACTATGGTCTACTAGACCCCTTTGAAGTGTCCAATATTTCCAATTTTGAGATATAGGGAGGGGGTAGTAGGGCATGCTGACAATGTTGCTAAAAAACTTATAGCTAGACAGAGGACTGGGAAGGAAGGGGTGTGGGAAGGCACAGAAGACTCTGTAAAAAGAAACTTCTTTCTTAGAGACTTTGTTAATTTAAGTATGCCTGTATTTGTCTTTGCCATCCTTGGCATCCTCCTTGTGTGTGAGACTTTTTCAGCATAGCCTGACTGCTTTGGCTGGGGATGATGGATTGTAGTCTTACACATCTGGAAGGCTCATATAAATAATTATTCATGAGTTAAGTTCTGATGGAACTTGTCCTGAGCTCCTTGAAAGAAAAGTAGGATGTCTACTGAAATGGGATTTATTTACAAGTAAATGTAGGATTTCAGCCTTAGCTGTTCAACTGATAATTCTCAATTTGGAACATAAAAGGTCCATAGAGAACACACTGTCACCATCTAAATCTATCCCAACAAAACACAATCCATAGCCCTCTGTATAGTAAAGAACCACACGTCCTCTTCTTTGGAGCATTTTAATCTGACAAATCTCCATTCCAGGCAGTTGGATCCTGCCTTCAGCCTCTTCATCAGTCTTTCCCTTTCCCCATAATTGAGAAATGGTTTCTTCTCCATTACTTTTGCCAGACTAAAGCTTATCTAAAGTTGAAGTCTTGTGAGTGGTAAATCTTATTGAAAGTGACAGAATTTTTTTGTGATTAAACATGTACAGGACCAGAATGTAATTTGAAAAAGAAAAAGATAAAAGTTTAGCTGGTAAGAAGCTGAGATTTCTCTTCTGCATTTCTTCTAGGTTGAGGTAGGAATTGTGCAGCCCTCCAGGTGCTGAACTTCAGCTCCCAGCATCCCTAATCATTGCATGTACTGGCTAGGGCTGCTGAAACTTGCAGTCTAGCATGTTCTGAAGGATCGCATGATTCCCAGCCATTTAGGTACTGTGGTTGGTGAGCAGCCCTCAAATTTTGTTAAAGGCTTTTTGTTCACCTACCTGGAAAGCATCATCTCCTCAGATGCCAAGATGGATAAAGAGATCGATCACAGATTAGCAAAAGCATATAGCTCATTTGGAAGACTTTACAAAAGAGTCTGGAGTAATAAACACCTGAGGTGAAGCACAAAAATCAGTGTGTATAGAGCCATTGTACTGTCTATTCTCCTTTATGGGTCTGAAACATGGGTCACCTATCGCCAACACTTACGACTCCTCGAACACTTTCATCAGCGCTGTATATGCACAATCCTAAATATACACTAGACTGACTATGTGACTAATGTTGTTGTCCTTGAGCAAGCAGGGGTCACCAGCATTGAGGCCATGATATTGAGCTGTGCTGGGTAGGGCATGTTTCTAGGATGGAGGACCATCGCCTCCCAAACATAGTACTCTACAGTGAACTCGCCATGGGTCAGCGTAAGAGGGGCGCTCCAAAAAAGTGATACAAGGAATCCCTGAAACAACATCTCAGGCTCGGCCAAATTGATCACCAACAGTGGTCCACCCTGGCCTCACATTGGGAGGCATGGAGACGCACTATCCACAATGCTGCAGCCTTATTTGAGAACTCATGCTGAACAAGTCTTGAAGAGAAATGACGATGCAGAAAAAATCACAACCCAGAAACATCACCCAAGGAGACCTTCTGCTGTGCTTTCTGCAACCGGAC
The DNA here is from genome assembly GCA_030847615.1 of Gambelia wislizenii. Taxonomy (NCBI): domain Eukaryota; kingdom Metazoa; phylum Chordata; class Lepidosauria; order Squamata; family Crotaphytidae; genus Gambelia; species Gambelia wislizenii. Next base: position 9,152,111 of record JAUMIR010000013.1, on the reverse strand, counting down.
TTGTTTATCTCAGATTGGCCTTTTTAGTCATCAGCACGCTTGCAGAAAGCGCGGGATGAGTCCTTCCTGAATCTTCGTTTGCGAAGAAAAGCCAGAGACACAGATTTGCTCTGCAATTGGAATTGTTCTGTTTTAGAGGGAAGGGGAAAGTATGACATTTTTAGAACAGGGTTGGGCAGGCTTCAGGCTTGTTTTACAAAACCCCTAGATTCCACCAACCAGAGCCTGAGTAAAACAAGGAGTTAAAAGGCAATCATATGCTTAACCTAGGAGTTTTTAATCAGTACTCAACTCCTGTCACCCTCAGATCCATTACCAGTGTTCTCCCAAAGTATTATTTTTCAGAAATTTAATTTGGGGATTTGGGAGCTTTTTCATTATTCTAGTTAAGCAGTTGGGACCCTTATTGAACTTCTGTGAACCTCTCTCTCTCTGGCTTTTTTTTTTGCAATGAAGATTCAGGAAGGACTCATCCCGCACTTTTTGCAAGCGCACTGATGACTGAAAAGGCCAATCTGAGATAAACAAGTCCGGTTGCAGAAAGCACAGCAGAGGGTCTCCTTGGGTGATGTTTCCGGGTTGTGAACCACCCAGTAATCTATTAGTAGATCCCAAGGCTGCATCTGCACTGCAGAAATAATCCAGTTTGACACCACTTTAACTGGCATGACTCAATGCTATGGAATTCTGGGATCTGTAGTTTTGTGAGATATTCAGCCTTCTCTGTCAGAGAGCTCTGGTGCCACAACAAACTGGATTATTTCTACAGTCCAGATGCAGCCCAAGTCTAACTTTTGCCAACCCATTTGAGAAGGCAAAAGTGGATATTGATTGGGAATTTTAGTTTACAAAAACAATGCAAACTTCGTCTGGAGTAAAATGTTCTTTTTATCTGCAGCCAAAAGAAGGCTGCAGAATGAATCTTTTCCTCACTTTCTTTGCACCATTTTTAAAGTCAGCACCCACAAATGAGCAGCATCTCTTTCTCCTACAAAGTCACACACACTTCTTCAAAGCTCGGTGGGAAATCTAGTTTGCATCTTGTTATAGAAGAAAAAATAGTTAACATTGATATTCTCCTGCCCTGCCTATGTCACTATTAATGGAATTTTTCTGTTAAGAAACTTTGGGCTTCTTGGGGTAGGATTAGTCCAGTTGTTTGGGATGAAAACAGAATAGTCAGGAAGACAGCAGAAGTGTGAATGGTAGGGAACAAAAGGATTAGGAAGCAAGTACTGTATTTGTAGCTGCCCTGTTGAAAACATTAGGAGCTCATTAAGCAGCTTATCTTTACCCAGAGGTAATCCCTACTTGCTATTTGGATGAGGAATAGGGATTATGTTAAGTTGTTTGTCGTGACTGATTTAAAGGAGGAATGTGAACCCCACACCCACCTCCAGTAGTTGCATAAAGTTATGCATATTATAGCAGCAGCCTAGAATGTATATTGACATTTTATGTCCACAGAAGGTCTGGTTGTATCATAATTGATGTTCCTTTGCACTGCATTGCATTGATGCACAAATCTCTGAGAAGGGAAAAAGTGGATTTTTCAAACACATGCATAGAAGGTTGTCCTGTAAAGAGCCTAGTTACATGATTTAATGAATCATACTTTATGCATTTGATTTGTCCATATGCATCCTGACTCAATGCAAACAAGGTACAAGCAGTCATAAACAAAGAATGTACTGACACCTTAAAAACTAATTTGGTTTTATTTGGCATAACCTTTTGCAGACTGCAGTCCATGAAAGTTTATGCCTAATAAAACTTGTTAGCACTGAAGATACCACTAGACTCGTTGTTTCTGCTTCAACAGGCTAACACAGCTGCTCCATGAAAATAGTGTATATAATATAATTCATTGCCCTGTTTATGCTCTACTTATGCAAATCTAGTTTACCTAGTAGCTCAGAACAAGCTAGCAGAAATTGTTAAGTCATCATTCCAAATGCACAGCCTATATCTTACTAATATGTGTTTCCTGCTAAGCTAATGCCATTTTCATGCCACTTAGGGACAGTTCTACCTCTATAGATTTTCCTTGGTTTTTTTCTGGGCTGTGAGGCCGTGTTCTGGAAGAGTTTATTTCTGACGTTTCGCCTGCTCTGTGGCTGGCATCTTCAACATAGATGCAGGCGAAACGTCAGAAATAAACTCTTCCAGAACACGGCCACACAGCCTGGGAAAAAAACCAAGAAAAATCTATGGTTGCTGGCCGTGAAAGCCTTCGAGTTCTTCCTCTGTTTTCAGTCCTATCACTTTTATTTTATTGGCCAGATTGCTAGAGTGCTCTCCTTTGTGTGAGTATGCAGAGTTCACCCACCAGATGGCAGCAATGACATTTTGTGTTTTAGGGATTTTTTATCATCCACAGATATCAATTGTGTACGTTTGTTTAAAGGCACAGAGGCTGCTGTTTGCCATTTTCTTCCTCCTAAACATAAACAACAGTAGTTATGCTTTTAACTGCTTCTAATTCTATTGATAAGTTAATTATAATTTAAACCTTTGTATGATTTTTTTTAGCTGTCTCCATTTTAACTGTTGTAAGTTGCCTGGGGGAAAAGTGGGATATAAATAACTATAATAATAGTAGCAGCAGTGGGAATTGGCAGTTCTAGCAGGAAAGGGTAGGCTGGGTCTTGTTCTTTAATAAGACATTTGACAGTTGCAACATTAATGCTGTTATGAGCTCTGTGAAGCTATGCCACTTCCCTCATTTATTAATTTACAGTTGTTCCTCCGTATCCACAGATTTAAGTACTCACGGCTTGAAAATATTCTTTAAAAATAATAATCCAAAAAGCAAACCTTGATTTTGCCATTTTATATAAGGGACACCGTTTTGCTGTGCCATTGCATATAATGGGACTTGAGTTTTCACGGATTTTGGTATTTACAGGGGTCCTGGAACCAAACCCCAGTGGATATGAAGGAACAACTGTATTAGTTCTGTATTAAAAAAAATTCTTTCCTCCAGTGAACCCAAAGCAGCATACTTGACTCCTCTTCCAACTACATGAGGTAAATCAGCAGAGTGAGAAAGAAGTTGGCCCAAGATTATCCAGTGTGTTTCCTGCCCAGTGCAGGAAATGAACTTGGATTTCCCAAGTCCCAGTCCAATACTCTAGTCACCATATGCCAGTGGATCTTCTGCAGAGTTTATCATTCTAACCTCCAGTTGCTTCTCTAGTATAATGATCTGTTTATTAATTTAGACTATTTTGTTGTTGTGTGCCTTCAAGTTGTTTCCAATTTATGGTGACCCTAAGGTGAATTTGTCACGGGGTTTTCTTGGCAAGATTTGTTCAGAAGGAGTGTGCCGTTGCTCTCCTGAGGCTGAGAGAGGGTGACTTACCCAAGGTCACCCACTGGGTTTCCATGGCTGAGCAGGGATTCTAACCCTGGTCTCCAGAGTCCTGGTCCAACACCCAAACCACTACACCACTTTATTTGTCTACTTATTTTATTATTTATTTTATATTTAATTATAAAACTAAGTATAAAGTAGAATACAGTACCAATAAAGAATGTAAAATATTATCATCTATTAGTAAATGACATGATTTTTTAAAAAAAACTCAGTAACAGTGCAACAGCATTTTCCAAACTACAGCAACACAGATTCAATCAGCTCATTGCCTTGTTAATTATATGTATGTTTCGCTTCTCCTTGCAGCTCTAATGGAACCCTTATTAATAAACAGAAGATGGTGAAGAAGCAGATTTGTCCTTTGCAGACTGGAGATGTGATCTATATTGTTTACAGGAAAAATGAACCAGAAAACAGTAAGGGAATGTTGTTTTAATTCAACTCTTAGCAGAGGCAGGGAAAGCGGGGAGTTAGAGCAGCTTTCTATAAGCTGGTATCTTCTGGCCCAACACATCTGGAGCATACCAGTGGGAAAGGTGCCTTAGGGTGTGTCTTAAGAAGTGATCAGAAGAACATTCAACCTTTCTTGAAATGTAAATAAGATGGAACACATTTGCTTGTACTAACCCTTGTCCTGGGTCAAAGGCTTCACATTAGACAGGGAAGGGAAGGTGCAGGGACATATAGATAAAACATTGTATTCTTTATTGGTTTATTTTAATCCCAGTTTATCTGCAAGGAGTGCCCTCCCCCTTTTTTATCCCTTGTCAGGCAGACTAGGCTGAGAAAGTGAATGATCCAAGGTCATCAGATGAGTTCCATGACTCCCCAAAGATTTGAATCCAGGTCTCTCCAGTCTTGGTCCAGTGCTGTAACCATTATATTTTTAGTAGTCTTCACCATCACCAACTGACATTATGAGTGAAGCACATAGCTGTTAGAATGATACTGGCTGGAAGGAGCAGAGAAATCAGGGTGGCATTCTGGATCCTCTCTAAATTAATGATACATTGGAAATGGAAGGGATGGTCAGATGAGGATGTGTGACAAATTTGCATGTTGAAATCAAATGTGCATGTTAGATTGCCCAACCCACTCACCTGGGCCAATTGTGGAAACAGATGCAGTTTGAAGTTGGAAGTCCATACATTTGCATGGCTGGCAATTAGATCCATGAAAGAAAAAAATGTGTTTGACAGCATATGCTCATTTAAAAAATACACAAAATATGCTTTAGTTCAGGGATGGGCAATTTCTGAAGGTCTCAGGCCCACTTATGTCCTGTCAACCTTTAGGGTCTGATTGCCATCTGATCCCACCTAACCCCAGGAAAAGAATGTGGTTGCCAAAGTGGCAAACCAAACCCCCAAAATTATTGGGCCAGGGGAAGGGTTTGGTCCTCTAAAGTTTGTTCCCTTCTTCAAGCTGCTGTTGGCTAAAAGACCTGAACAAGTCCCTTTTTTGGCCAAAAGAAACTCAGGGGTGGGGTCAGAATGGCATATAACCGGCGAATGCCCCGAGGTCAGTTTACCACTTAGGGGACCCAATGGGGGGGGGGGTCCCAAATGGTGTAAGGGACCCAGGGGCTGCATAAAGTGAATAGGCAGTGTTTTGCCAACCCCAACTTTAGTCAATGTGGCATGTATCTATTAATGCAAACATTTGAAAAATGCACATAGAAATATGTACAGATTTTTTTCCATTAAAAAAAAGCCCTAAAGTGAACCAATGTGGATCAGACTTGGAGGTGCATTTGGAAGTCCACAGGAATGGACTGGACAGATCTGCAGTGCAGGGAAAAAGTTTGTACCTCCCGTGGGAACTGGATGTGGGAAGGCCCCGTTGTGAAACATGGGCTTAAACCACTTTATCTTCTTTCAGATGTTGCATATCTTTATGAATCCTTAAACCCCAAACAGGACCGAACTAATGAGCCAGTAGGTAAGTAAAATTATTAATTCATATCCTGCAGGGGGTGGGGAGAGTGAGCCAGTAGGATTACTTCATCATTTCTCAGACTGCCTGTCTGTGCAAAGAATCTTGATTTCTTGAAAACTTAAGCTCTTCATCTAACACTACAGAAACATTATTTCCACTTATTCCCCCCACAGAACCCAACATTGAAAGTATGTGCCATGTGACCAAAGATACCTCAAGTAACCGACAAAGTGATGACAGGACCTCAGTGGCATTACTGGTGCCAACTTCTCAGATGAATTATGATGAACCACAGCCATCCACTTCTACATCAAACCTCTTTAATGCTGCTTCTACCTCTCTCACTGAGTCCATAACCACTGAATTGGATAATCCCTCAACATCTTGTAAAGGTCTAGCCTTTTTTGGCAAATGTCTAATCTTTTGTCAGCCATGGTATTACTGAAACAGGCGAGCCCTATATGTTTTATGGCTTGAGGCTGGGCAGCAAATTTTGCCCTTGCTCCATACCTCACATCAAGTAGAATGGTACTCAGAGTCAACCAGGTGCTTTTTTGCAGTTGATGCCAAGCACATTTCATGAGCACATCTGCCTGGCAGCCAAAATTAGTAATAATAAATTATTTAACAGTCTCTTGTATTTTTCTGATATCTAATATCTCCTGCCCGAGGCAGCTGCCTCACTGCCCAGTGGCAGGGCTTGGTCCTGTATTGAAACAAGTCTTCAAGAATAGGGGTTAATAAGCCAGCCTAGTCTTTGTTACACGAGGGGTGAGCAGACTATCCTTTTTTCAGGCAGGTGCCCTTCACATCTCAAGCAATAGGTACATTATAATTACTCATGCTGTTGATGAAAAAGGAATTGCTATGTCTAATGTTTGCTTGCATTGGGCATTGCAGAGATTTTGTGCTTATGCACCATGCTTTACATTTTTGCAGGGCTGCAATCTCTCACCTTCGTTGCTGCATCCACTTTGCCTACCTTCACACCATCTGGTCCTGAACCATCACTTGAACATAGGCAGCCAAAAATTTCTGGCATTTCTTCAGGGGACAAAGAGAAAGTGCTGTTGTCTGTGACTGAGCTTAAAAGCAGGGATGAAGAGGCCTTCGAGCCTGCCAGAAAGAAAATAAAAGGAGGTTGGTTAGCAACAATTTTTAAGAGATCAGCAGCCAAAAACCTGGCTGATTATCTTCTCCTCCCAGCTTGCTATTGTAGTAATTGCACACAGGAGTTGGCACAATCCTGTCCCCTCAATCTGAACATCTCATGAAAGGGTGGGCACTTAGAAGCCCTTTCTTGAGTGTTAAGCTGCCTGGAACATAGGAAGATACCTTATACTTAGTCACATCTTTCATCTATCTAGTTTCATATTATATCTGACTGGCAGTGGCTCTCTGAGGTTCCAGGCAGGATTCTTTTCTATCCCTACCTAGAGTTCCCTGGTACTTCCTGATAATCTCCAACAAATTAAGTAAGGTACAGCTCAGAGCCTCATTATGAGAGGCATCTAAATTTTTAAATTCCACTAATTTTCTAGTTTTATGTACAGTACTTGCTAAAATAATACATATTGTGGAAATACTATGGAGCCTCTTTAAACTTCATGTATCTTAGGGTCTGAGCATGACTTAATCCAGTCCTGCTTGGCTTTCATCTGATGACCCTACTGACAGAGAGAAGGTCCCTGTCCCCTCCACACACGTAGCTCCATGCCTGCAAAATGGGGAGGGAAGCTTCATGCATCTTGATTGTTGAGCAACAATATACTGTGTCCCATTTTGTCTTTGTGTGACTTTCTTTTGCTATGATGATTGCAACTCCCTTGTAGGTGGTGATACCAGTTCATATCTTCAGGTGATTCCTCCAAATGAATGTGTAATTAAAATGGGCTCTGAAGACACCAAGTCAGCAAATGTGAAGCCAGACAAAATGGAAGAAACACTCACCTGCATCATCTGCCAAGAACTGCTGCATGACTGTGTCAGGTATGAGCGGCTGGAGACGAAACCAGGTGTAATTGTAACACATCAATTTCTGCAAACTGGTCCTTTACTGGATTCCTATAGATTAGTGTGAGAGGGTGGTTGATATGTGGCATGGGATTCAGTTCACATTAGGAGCAAATGAAAAGGGGATGCTAAACTTCCCCACTGCTTTCACTCCACTATTTCTCTCCAGTGGAGCTCCAAGCAGAAGTAAGATTTGTTGTTGTTGTGTGCCTTCATTTCTGACTTATGGTGACCCTAAGGTGACCCTATCACAGGGCTTTCTTGGAAAGATTTGTTCAGAGGGGGTTTGCCTTTGCTGTCCTCTGAAGCTGAGAGAGTGTGACTTGCCCAAGGTCACGGAGTAGGTTTCCATGACTGAGTGGGGATTCAAACCCTGGTTTCCAGAGTCATAGTTGAATGCTCAAACCACTACACCCCACTGGCTCTGAAGTAATAACTACTGGTACCAGGATTTTAAAATGGGAAGAAACATGCATATCCTTGTATAGGTTTGGATTAATAATCCAGAGAGGATTTAATTTTGCTACTACCAAGGAGCTTGTTCTCTGACTACATTGCTCTTGAACTGAGATCCTGGAGCCCCAAAATTGGTGAGTTAATTAATCTAAATTTCTGAAACTCACACATGTGTGTGTGTGCGTGCGTGCGTGCGTGCAATAGAGCAACTTCTCACTCTTTGGGGACACTTTTGGATCTCTTTTGGTTACTGGGTCATAGTGTTATGGTGACAGTAGAAGTACGGTTACATTTTGTTTAAGATTTTCATAATACATAAAATATAACAATACTAATATCTAACAAATTAAAAAAAATAAAGACAAGAAAGGACCAATAGAAAAAGAAAAAACTAAGGCACCAGAAAGCAACTAAGAAAAAAAAACTAGAGAAAAAGAAGATATAGAAAGATAAAAGTGATTTCCCATCTTCTTTTCAGCAGTTATTAACATATATAATCAGTTTATACCTCTTGCAACAATGTAACTATTGTCCTCCTCAATAAAATCAACCCAATAATAGATGAACTCAAAAGCTAGCAAAAAATGTAATAATTTTCTATAAAAAATCAGTTAATGGTTAGTAATTTCAACCTTGTTAATCTCTATCATTTCATCTAATTATTTACAGGATTATTCCAACTAAGCCAGTCTACTTTAATAATAACAACAAACAATAATAAAAGAAAAATATCTCAAATAATCGATTGATCCTCTTTATAGCAAGGCAGCCTTTTCCCCTTTTTGTAGCAATATCTACTTCTCTTCCCACTTTTTCTAAGTATATTACATTACAAACCAAACCTCTTCTACATCTTCAACTTAGGTATCCACCCATTTTATATATGAAAACCAATAACCTTTATTTGTGTGTGTGTGTGTGTGTGTGTATGATTTACGTTTATCTATCCCATACATATATTTAACTTAGAACATATATCAAACCTTCTCTTTAGTTTTGATGTTTCCCTGAGGCATCTTTATACAAATATTTCTTTGTGATAAACCAGACATTCCATATCAGTTATCCAATTAGCATGCAGATTAAGTTGTCTCTAGATCAGATAAAACCAGTCCTTTACACTTCTTACTTAAAATTCTTTACATCTTACCTTAGGTTTTCTACAACATCTCAACCATTGTAAAAACTGGGCGTACCTCATCCACATAGAAAAAAACTGCAATGAGTAGATTATTCGATACTCATAGTTCATATTTATCTTTGTTTACTTCTCCATCTGTTTTGGCTCTCTGGGCAGGACACCTCCCTTCTTTTTTAATCTCTTCTCTTCTAACTCCTCTAGCACTTCAGATCCCCTTCTCTTCTTCATCCTGGAAGCCTTTGGTCTCTAGAATGTCCTCAAGAACTGCCTTCTTCTCATCAACATTAAATCCTTTGGTCTTCACAGATTTCTCCAGATCACAGAATTCTTCAGCTTTCTCTGATGGAACAGAGCCTTCCCTGTCTACTTGCATAACTTTTATTCCAGCTTGAGCCTCCACATTTCCCTCATCATCCTGGCTTGACTTTTCTATCATATAAGCCTCAGTTTCTTCAAAAACCCCTCTCTAACTTCTATTTTTCATCCTCTGGTTTAGTTCCTGTCTCAGCAATATCATCTCTTTATAAATTTCTTCCCAGATTGCTTGATAGTCTTATAATCTTCTTCCCAACAATATTCATTTTCTCTAGGCCTTGTCATCTTTACTATCCTGTTAATTCTTCTCTGTATTCCAGAAGTTAGGTTTGCTTATATTTCAGTCAATATGGGAGCATTGTTGAGCAGGCTGCTTATCTGTTATTTTGTTTGCCAGCTACTGCAATGAGTCTCTTCATCAAAACAGTGACCTTTCTGACGAGAACTCTCACACTTTCAAGAATAACCCAACATATTTTCATCAAAATGGAAGAGTGAAAAGTTTCAGACTTCCAGTTTTCACATCACTGTAACCTTCTGTTTTAAGCAAATATGTCACATCCAGTTAAACTTTTTGCATAAACAGTACAGTCTTAAAAACAGTCCTCATGATCTCTGTTCTTAAACCAAACAGCCAGAAAGAAGGAAAACACTCACTAAGATAATATTGATATTGCAGAGTTGAAGACCCCTTTAATTATAGAGTCTGCAAATCTCCCATGTTAAATAAAGAGTTGATTAAAGAAAGTAAGGTGGCAGGCTTTTGCTCTGTAACATACTTAGCTTTTGGTGGTGTGGGCATGCTGGAGTCCTTGGCTCCCCCACTCCAGTCTCACCCAACTGCTGGATTTCCATGGCCAATGCTCAGGTAGTGAATTTTTCTTAAGCACTAGTGGGTAATCCTCAGATCTTCCCTTTATCCGGGAAGATGTTTCACTGGCTGGAGGTGTCTCTGTGCCAGTGATTACTGTCACCAAACCTTTCTCCTCATGGAGCCCCGTGTGGAGAGCTTCAGTCCACTATGAGCCATCACTCAGAAGTCAGTGACAGTAGAAGTCACAAATGAATTTCCCTGGACTTTAAACCTTGTACCTTATGTCCCCTAGGCACCCCCTTTTTCCTGATGCCTTTCGTTTTGCAGACCCTGTGTGTGGTTAGGCCTCAATCCTACATTCTGCTTGGCTCTTTCTTTTCTTCAGCTCCTGATTCCTGCCTCTTCGCCCACTCGCTCTAGCCACTCTGATGTATCTGATGAAGTGGGCTGTACTCCATGCTGGTTTATGCCAGATAAAACCTATTATGTTTGAGGTGTCACTAGACTCTTTGTTGTTTATATTGTTATCCCCCTGGGCATTTCAACCATTCTCTGTCTTGGCCTGCTTGCCCCCACCACCTTTCCCTTTTCCTCCACTTGAGCAATCAGACATTCCTTTGCTGGTTTTTTCTTTAGAAAAACTAAAGCCCCCTCTCAGATTAGTGCTTTGTTGGATCAGTTCCTAGAGCCACTGAACATTCCAAGCCACCATACCAGCTCTGTCAATTGTTGTAAATAGTTTTACTGCCAGACAGGCAGTATAGCGTAGATGCTTATTCAGACTCCGAACTAGATGTGAGTAAGGCAGTCAAATGTGTTGTTCATGTTTAGATCTCCTTCATAGGGGTGAGATGCAGAGTCTAATTTTAATACCAAAAAGTGAGTGGGTGGGCAAGTGGGAATGAGGCTGCTCTGTTCTCCCTCCTTATCTCATAATGTTCTGTCACTTCAGTTGCTTTTCTTTGCACTCCAACTCGCTTCCACTATTAGAGCCAGGTTGGAGAGGAACTGTCTCAAGTCATGAGAATCAAGGTGGGCAAAGACTTCAGCTCCTCTCACCTGCATTCACCTTTTGTGTGCAAATTAAATGAGACCATACCTGCCACCCTCTTGATACATGAATACTTGAGCAACAAACATGGTCTCACTCCTGCTGCCTTATCTAGTTTGGCCTAAGTTGGGTAGCTTGTGTAAGAGTGTGGAGTAATAAACATCTGAGACGAAGCACAAAAATCAGTGTGTATAGAGCCATGTACTGTCTATTCTCCTTTATGGATCTGAAACATAGTCACCTATCGCCACCACCTACGACTCCTCAAACGCTTTCATCAGCGCAGTATACGCACAATCCTAAATATACACTGGACTGAACTATGTGACAAATGTTGCTGTCCTTGAGCAAGCAGGGATCACCAGCATTGAGGCCATGATATTGAGAACACAGCTGCGCTGGGCACGTTTCTAGGATGGAGGACCATCGCCTCCCAAAAATAGTACTCTACGGTGAACTCGCCATGGGTCAGCGTAAGAGGGGCGCTCCAAAAAAGCAATACAAGGACTCCCTGAAATAACATCTCAGGCTCAGCCAAATTGATCACCAACAATGGTCCACCCTGGCCTCACGTTGGGAGGCATGGAGAAGCACTATCCACAATGCTGCAGCCTTATTTGAGAACTCACGCCGAACAAGTCTTGAAGAGAAACAACAACACAGAAAGAATCACAACCCAAAAACATCACCCAAGGAGACCTTCTGCTGTGCTTTCTGCAACCGGACTTGTTTATCTTGGATTGGCCTTTTTAGTCATCAGCGCGGTTGCAGAAAGCGCGGGATGAGTCCTTCCTGAATCTTCGTTTGCGAAGAAAAGCCAGAGGAGAGAGAGAGAGAGAGAAATGAGACCATACCTGCCACCCTCTTGATACTTGAATACTTGAGCAACAAACATGGTCTCTCTCCTGCTGCCTTATCTAGTTTGGCCTAAGTTGGGTAGCTTGTGTGTATGCCCAGTATGCAGCAATGTCGTAACTAGATTAAAAAGACCAATAAATTGTTGCTTTTTAAAAGAGAGCTGGAATATGTCATTGTTCCTTGTTTGAATTTGCAAGAAGTGGAACAAAGCACACAATTTGTTCCAAGTCCTCCAAATCATACCTTGGAAAATCAGATACATCTCAATGTAGCAATGAATCTTCAGAATTTTGATTCTGCAGCGGGATTTTCCCATTCCTTCTGTCTTTGTGTGTTCAACTTAATTAATAAATTCCTAGTTTGATTGAGCCACAATTTGCTGTGCCAAACCAGTAAACCATGGTTTGAGTGAACGCGCCATACTAGGATTTTAAACCATAGGGCTTGTTTCTGTCTTTCCAAGCTATAGTGTGCAAGATCAGAAATGTCATAATTGGTTGTACACAAATCTCTACCTTTTCTGTCCCAGCTCCAAGGACCTTGTAATCTTATTTTATTCCTTTTAATCTTCTTTCTCTAGCTTGCAGCCCTGCATGCACACTTTTTGTGCGGCTTGTTACTCAGGATGGATGGAACGCTCCTCTTTCTGTCCAACTTGCCGTTGTCCAGTGGAACGTATCTGTAAAAATCATATTTTGAACAACTTGGTGGAAGCTTATCTCATCCAACACCCAGGCAAGTGGGAAATGTTTGTCTGTAAGGATTTATGTCTAATAACATTGATTTAGTAATTTATGTACATGGTTGCATGGTGCTGTACAGAGAATGAGAACATAGGGATCTGCATCATATTTTCTCCCAGTATCTGGAGAAATAGCTTGGAACCTACACTTTTAGTCACATGACCTTCCTAGGCATGTTTGGTGGGAACAAGGGAGAAGGGCTTCTTGGTGGCTGCTCCCAGGCTTTGAAACTCCCTTCCTAAGGTGGCTAGGATGCTCTCCTTCCACTAACAAGTGAAAACATCTCTGTTCCAACAGTCCTTTAGGAATTGACTCCATTGGGCTTTTAATGGTGTGCTGTCTTGTTGATTTCTGTCTTCTGTGTTTTAATGGATATATTTTAATCTGTATTTGTTTTAAATTTTGTAAATCACCTTGAGTCCTAGTATTGGGGGGGAAGGCAGGAATAATAATAATAATAATAATAATAACAACAACAATAATAGCAGCAGCAATAACTACAATAACAAACAGCAACATGTCAGTCTAGAAGGATCTGTGCTATTCCTTTTAAAGTCCTGCAATTGTGTGAATCAAGTAGTCAGTGACTTCTGGTTTTAGATAAGTGCCGTAATGAAGAGGATATAAAAAGCATGGATGCTCGGAACAAAATAACTCAAGACATGCTTCAGCCAAAGGTGCGGAGGTCCTTTTCAGATGAAGAAGGAAGTTCTGAAGATCTGCTGGAACTCTCAGATGTAGATAGTGAATCCTCTGATATTAGGTGGGTGCAGTAGTGGCAATGTGCTTAATTTTGTAGAAGATGCAGGTTTGTAACTTGGTTGTTATCTCTGAATTCATGAGCTTTACTTATTGAAAACTCTGTAATTTTCTGAATGGACATAGCCTTACTAAAAAAACTGTACCAGTGTGGTCCATGGGGGAGTGTTGGATTGGGACCAAAGAGAACTGAGTTCAAAAGCTGGTAGAACCATAAAGTTGCTAGTAGTCCTGCAGACAAAGGAAATCAAGTCTCTTCCCACTTAATTTCTTCAATTTTGTAGAAATAATAGCTCCATATGTAGGCAAAGACTGTAAACTAATTTGTTCCTCAAAAGTGCAATAAAATTGTTAACAGTCAAACAAATAACCAAAGCAAGGGTGTGTTTCTGGCACACTGAATTATTTTGTGTTCCAGCAGATGATAACCAGATATATTTGCTTCATTCTAATTCCTGCATTGAAACATATATTGATTTAGGATATTTTTATCCCACCTTTTCTTCTGTCTGACAACATGCTTCAAAGATGGCTGGCAAGAAGAGAAAATTAATGCACCTGAGAAGAGCCCTGTTGGATTCAACCAAAGATCTGTCTAGTCTAGGGCTGTCACCATCCAAAGGTGGTTGGATTAAAAAGACCCATCTTACCCAAACATTGTTCTGCTACCTGGGGTTGATGGGAGCTGGTCCAGCAACATCTGGAGAGTCACAGGTTCCACACCCTGATCTAGGCCAGCATTTAGACCATACAGTGACTAACTAGATTGCTTACGGCAAGGATGAGCAAAGTATCACCCTCCAGCTCTTTTTGCAGCTTCCAGACTCACTGCGCCACCCCTTTCTGGGCAAAAAATAGGTGAATTTCTTCTCCTGAAAGTCTCCCTGTACTGTTTAATGTTTTTTAAAAACTATTCCAAAACCAGAAGTGGCCTTTTTGTCTACTTTCATTGTTTGTTTTTTGGCAGTCCATCCTCCCCTCCATCCCACCCAAAGTGTTCTGAAGCAGAAAAGTGATCCCTGGACCTGCTGCAGTCACACATTTCTGGCCTATGGCAAGATCTGCAAGCAGGGCATAAAAGCAAGAACCCTCTCTTAATGTTCTTTCCCATCAACTGGTATTCCATAGTGACTGATTGCTTAACAGTTGGGTATTCAAGGGCATATTGCTTCTGAACTTGAAAGTTCCTTATAGCCGTGATGAGCCACCAACTCTCCCCTCTTTGAATTGTCTGATTCCCCCTTGAAGCCATCTGCCAGTGGCAGTCACATCTTGTGGCAGCAAATTCCACAAAGTAATTACATTCTGAGTGTGTTTGTATGACACAGCAAAACACAGATTTGCAGGATCCCTGGCTTATCACGAATGAACAGCATACTGGTCCGCACTGCTCGATTGCTCCCATGTGCACTAAATGAACCACTGAGCTCACTGCAGTTGCTGTCATCTGGCAGTGGGCAGTTTCCCTTTTCTGGTTTGTTCCCCTGAACTAACAGCAGCAAAAGAAGCCAAGAGCAATCCCTGGATTCCTTCTCTGGTTGTATTTCAGAGGTAACACAAATAATGCAATCACAGAGTGAAGCACTATTATTTGTTCCGCCAATCTGGTAGCAAGCAGGAGCAGTTAAAGAGCATGCTCATTTATTGCAAACTATGGTTCCTGAAGACCCCTGGCTTGTCATCTTGTGCAAATGTACCCAATGTGTGAAGGACTTCCTTTTGTCAGCTCTGAGTCTTTTGCTGATCAGTTTAATTTGATGACCATGAGTTCTGTAGAAAAAGCTTTCTACTTGGAATAAACATACAGTAATTATAACAAGGCAGTTACTATTGATAAAGAGGTAGGCAACATGGTACCCTCTAGATCAGGGTTTCTCAATCAGGGTTCCCTGGAACCCTAGGGTTCCACAAGAGGCTGGTTCCATGAGATATTGAGATTGACAAAAATAAACTTTTTTTGAACTATAGGTATAATAATTTTTAGGCAGGGGTTCCCTGAGACCTGAACATTTTTACCCACCAGGGTAAAAAGTTGAGAGGCTGCTCTAGATGTTTTAGACTCCAATTCCCATCAACCCCACACAGCATAGCGAAAGAATAGAGATTATGATGTGTAGTACAGTAGGACCCCCTTATCTGCTGGGGATTGGCTCTGGGGGGGGCATGGATACCAAAAACCATGGTTAATAGCAAACACCATTGAAAATAAGGGACTTCCGGTTTAAAATACCATAGAGTTCCCTTGGGGGACCTAGAAAATGGTTAGAAAGGACACATTTTCTAGGAAGACTATATAGTAGGTGTGCTGTTTTGTGTCCCGTGGATAATTGAATCAGCGGATAATGAATCAGTGGATACGGGGGTCCTACTATATCTGGATATATGCATATTGTAACCAGTCAGCTCCCTGGTGTATACCAGAGCTGGGGAGTCTTTGGTTCCCTGGATGTTTTGGACTACAGTCCCCTTGTCATTAGCCATGCTGTGTAATGTTTCTTGGAGCTGAACCCTAATGTGTAGAGGAAGAAGGAAGGTTTTCAACTCCTGTTGTAAACGCTGCCATAGCTGCTCTTTAAAGTATGGGTGGACACATTGTGGCCCTCTAGATGTTATTGGCTGCAATTCCCAACATTCCTCACTATTGACTATGCTGGCAATGGCTGCTAGGAATTGCCATCCAACACCACTGGAAGATTCCACAGCTGTTATAGGGGATATGGCCCTCTCTCCAGAACAGGACCGGTTTAAGGAATTTGAGGGGGGCCTGCAATGCTTTATTTTGGGGGGCCCATATGTTCATCTCAGGTCAATGTAACCTAACTTAACCTAAGCTATTCACAGTACAGGATATTCAGATGATTACTAATAATGTTTTTGCAGGAGGAGGGTTACTATGGGGGCCCCACAATGATGGGGCCCCCTGCGGATGCTGATGCCGCTGGTGCCTTAAACTGGCCCTGCTCCAGAATCGAATACTTAATACTGGGATGAAGTCATCCTAGTTAGTGCTTTGCGCTGCTTAAACTGAATTGTTTAATATTTGGTTCATAAGCTGCTGCCATTCAGGTGTACTGTTTCCATGCTTACAAAAGGCTTCCCAGGGTCACAGTTTGAAGTAGGATTACGGACCCTTAGTTCAGTCCAGTGGGGGTCTTATATATTCTTATATATGGAAACAAATGAATCACTGCTTTAAATTCATCTCGGCTTTTATACTCTGCTTCCACTGACTTATCTGTGTCCTTCTTTCCAGTCAGCCATACATTGTGTGTCGACAGTGTCCAGGATATTGTCAGCAACCTATTCAGCCCCTTTCCTCCCCACACCAAGAAGGAGAAACAGAAGCAGTGCAGGCACTGGGGGATGCACCCTCTACCTCTGCCAGTTTTCCAGCAGGTCAGTGTAATGAGGGATTTTACCCAGGCTGACAACATGAGGCCTGCATAGCATATCTGGCTTGCCAAGAGCTTCACTTGCAGATAGGCTCCCCACTAAGTATTCAACTTATATTCAAGTCACATATGCATAGATCAGGATAGCTTGCGGGGGTGGTGGGCAGTTGATTAACCAAATAAGGACATGTTTGTATTTCACTGCCTGTCTGGCATTGTTTGCTGCTTATATGCACTCTCTCCAAAGCTAAGAAATGAAACTTCTATTGAGAAATTGTCCATTTTTATTACATGTTGGAATGATGAAGTTCATACCATGCTTGTGTTGCTGTTGTGTGCCTTCAAGTCATTTCTGACTTATGGCAACCTTAAGACAAACCTATGACAGGATTTTTTGGGCAAGATTTATTTGTTGGGGGGTTGCCTTTGCCTCCCTCTTAGGATGAGAGAATGTGACTTGCCCAAGGTCACACATTGGGTTTCAATGGCCGAGGGGGGATTCGAAGCCTGGGCTCTAGACTTGTAGTCCAGTGCTCAAACCACTACACCACACTGGTTCTCAAGGCCACGGTAGAACCATATATAGTCACTTTAAAGAATTACCATATTTACTTTAAAAAGGCATAAAGTTTCATAGTTCCTTTACAGAGCATAAGCCCAGGAACATAAGACCTTAACTTCAGAACTATGTCAACATGGCATATGAGTCAGGTTAGATGAAAAAGAATTACAAAAGATTATTTATTATGGATATTTCTCTGTTTATGTAAAATCTTATTTAAAATTTAATAAAAACTGGTGGGAATAGACAGGGCTAAGAAAAATAGTTGTTACAGTCCCACAGTTTCTCAAGAAATCATAGAGTTGCAGGGACCTGCAAGGGCCACCTAGTCCAACCTCCTGCTATGCAGGAATACACAACTGAAGCACTCCTTTAAAAAGCCAATCCAACCTCTGTGTAAAAATCTCTAAAGGAGAGTCCCTCACCCTCTGAGGCAGTCCATTTCACTGTCGAACAACTCTTACAATCAAGAAGTTCTTTAGGTGGAATCTCTTTTCTTGTAATCTGAATCCAGTGGTTCATTTTCTAGTCTCTGGAACAGCAGAGAACAAGCTGGCTCCATCTTCTACACAAGATTCCTTCAGATATTTAAAGATAGCTAAAATGTCACTCTCAGTCTTTTCTTCTCCAAGCTAAACATACCCAGCTCTTTCAGTCATTCCTCATAAAGCTTGGCTTTCAGACTTTTGATCATCTTGATTTCCCTTCTTTGCACATGTTCCAGCTTGTTGATACCCTTTTTGAACTATCGTGCCCAGAACTGGACACAGTATTCCAGGTGAGGCCTGAGCAAAGCAGAGTGGCACTATTACTTCCCTTGATCTGGACGTTGTGCTCCTGTTGATGCAGCCTAGAATTACATAGGGGAATTTTAGCCACCACATCACACTGTTGACTTAAGTTTAACTTATAGTCTACCAAGATCCCTAGATCCGTTTCACATGTATTGCTTTCAAGCCAGATGTCACTCATCCTATATTGGTGCATTTCATTTTTACAGCCTAGATAGAGCATCTTACATTTTTCCCTGTTGAAATTCATTTTGTTAGTTTTGGCCCAGCTCTCCAGTGTGTCAAGGTTATTTTGAATTCTAATCCTGTCCTCTAGGATATTCGTTGCTCCCTTAATTTGGTGTTATCTGCAAATTTGATAAGCATACCTCCTGTTCCATCATCTAAGTCATTGATAAGGATGTTGAATAGCACTGAGCCCAGGGCATTGATGAGCACTCTCTGGGTTCAGTCTGTCAACCAGTTACAGGTGCACCTCACTGTAGCACTGTCTGCCCAAAGTTCACCAGCTTGCCTGCAAGAATATTGTGGCAGACTTATCAAAAGCCTTACTGAAATCAACATCCACAGCACTCCCCTAATTTACCAAGCTTGTGACTGTTTAAAAGGTAAAAGAGAGAAGATAGTTTGTCATAACGTGTTTTTGAGAAACCCAAGCTGGTAATCAAAGCATTCCTTTCTAAGTGTACACAGACTGACTATTCAGTGATCAGCTCTATAACCTTTCCTGCTGTTGTCATCAAGCTGAATGGTCAGTAGTTACTTGGGTCCTCTTTTTTGCCCTTTTTAAAGATGGAGAATAGGAGAAGTCCCAGTGGATTGAAGGTCAAATGTTGTTCCTAAGAATTCACCATGATTATTGACAGTAGCTCTGAGATTACATCTACAAATTCCTTTAATACTCTTGGATGAACTTCATCCAGCCCTGGAGACTTAAATTCATTTAGAGTATTTAAATAAGCTAATAAGCTAATGCAG
The DNA here is from genome assembly GCA_030847615.1 of Gambelia wislizenii. Classification (NCBI taxonomy): domain Eukaryota; kingdom Metazoa; phylum Chordata; class Lepidosauria; order Squamata; family Crotaphytidae; genus Gambelia; species Gambelia wislizenii. Next base: position 9,132,921 of record JAUMIR010000013.1, on the reverse strand, counting down.
TCAAAACTGCAGCCAACAACTCATATTAGATCTTGAGTTCATAGGTTCGATTCCAGGGCCTCCCAGGTTGACTCAGCTTTCTGTAAATTGGTAAAATGAGGACCAGCACACTAAGAGCTGGGGCGACATGCTGTGAAACTGTTAATATGGTTTCCAATAAGAAAAAACAACAGCAACAGTCGCTTATTTAATGTACAATGCATTCTCAAAAAAGAGTCACTTCTGCAGTGTCATCTGCATACAAGTAGCGCCATTTACTGGCGGTTACACTGTCTGTAACTGTCTGTAATGTATAACTGCTGTACTATGTTTGTATTGATTTCTGATCTGTATAAACTGGTATAACTTGCTGAACTGTATTAAATTGTCTGTGATGAACTGTACTGTATTACTGTGTGTATTGCAATGTATGTACCCCATCCTGATCCTGAGGGGAGAGGCAGGTAATAAATAACTCAGTATTATTATTATTATTATTATTATTATTATTCATTTCTACTTATTTACCTATTCTGGGCTGTAGTCCCCTTACTATATCAGTTGTTCTATTTTCACCACTTAGAGCACTGCTTTCCTTTTTGGAGAAGACTGAGGTAAAGATGATGTTGAACAATCTGACCTTCTCTCTGTCTTCTGTTAGCATCTTCTCTATGCAGATGGCATTTCCTTGTTCTTTCTTCTGCTCCAAACATAGTCCACCCCACCCCCTTTTAAATTATTTTTAACCTTTTGAGCAAGCCTGAGCTCATTATGAGCTTTAGCTTTTCTGACTTTCCCCCTATAAGTACTAGCTATTTGCCTGTATTCCTCTTCATTGATTTCCTCCTTCTTCAGTTTCTTATACATGTCTTGTTTACTGTCAGCTCATCTGAAAGTTCTTTATGCATCCAACCTGGATTCTTTAGACTCCCACTTTTCTTCCTAATTGGAGTTGTTTGCAACTATACCCTCAATATCTCACCTTTAAGAAACTCCCATGCATCATGATTCTCTTACCTTTTTCCTTATCTCCCTAACCTTACTGAAATCAGCTTTCTTGAAGTCCACAGTGTGTGTCTGACTACGTGTGGCTTCCCCTTTTTATTTCTATAACAAATCCCAAGAGGACATGGTCACTCCCACCCAAGGATCCCACTATTTCCACTCCATTGCCTAGATCATCTCTGTTGGTTAGGATCAAATCCAAAATAGCTGATCCTCTTATTGTCTGTCTCCTTCACCTTATGTACAATGAAATTTTCTGCAAGGCTAGTGAGGAATTTGTTGGACCTTACATTCTTGGTAGAGTGTGACTTCCAACAAATATCAGGGTGGTTGAAGTTTCCAATTACTTCTGTCTCTCCTTTTTGAATATTTGGTCATTTGTTTTAGGAAGGCATCATCCAAATGTCCAATCTGGCTGTGGTCCTCACTTTCCCCACCGCTGCTCTAAAGAAAGTGAATGGAGCCAGTGTTAAGGACTAAGCTACCTTGTGATGGCTGTAGACCAGGGTTGGGGAACACATGGCCTGTGGAGCCCTCATTTGTACTCAGCCAATCCCCCAAAAAATTTTCAGGAGATTCTTTATCTCCAAATCCCTCCAAATTGTATTTAAAAGTCTACACACTACAATGGTTGTGCTCCCCTAGAACCTCCCCAAGTGCCCCACATATGCTAAAATTGAAAACAAAAAAGGAAAAATTGTAAAAAAAAAAATCAGCTAAAAATTAGACTAGAAGTGATGTGACATCACTTTCAGTCTTGTCAGATGCACTGCTGTAGCATATGAGGAGGACTGCAGTTGCCCACGCTGTCATAGACCCTTTAAGGCAGGGGTGTACATCTTAATAGAGGAGCATCCAAACAAATATTAGCAACAGGAACAAGGCTTCCCAAGTAATGGAAATGGTAATAGGACGCATCAGAGAGATGGGGCAGTCCTTTAGTGCAACGGCTGTTGTTGTGGCTGACTCCATCATGTGAGCCTGTTATTATGTTTGTTATGAGCTGCTGCTACTAGGGATAATCTGAGAGGGGCTTGAGCCCCACAGCCCTGCTGAAGCTTACATCTTTGGTTTGAAGCACGTTTCCTTACATTTATATAAATTTTGAATATTTGGAATATGAGTGTAAAGATGAAAGGTATATGATAGGATTTTATTGTGTCTATAATAGACTGAATAAATAAATAAATGAAAGAAAGAAATTACACTTGCTCTTGGCATGTAGTTGGGGCAATGTCTTCATCTTTGCTTACTTGTTGTTACTTGCTGTTTTGCCATTCAAGTCTGTATATAGTTCATCACAGATAATTGATTTGAGGCATCTGATGTCTTAAGTCGTTTAAAAGCTTATGCTACCAACTTTTTTTCTCGGTCTCAAAAGTGATACAAGGATCCTTTTGCATACTGATCCAGGCTAACATGGCTGTACCTTTGAATTGATTTGGGGGTAAAGGAATGCCAGATCAAGCCCTGATTAAATTTTTAAAGGGGAAATGAAGGAGCCTCTGGGATTTTGAAGCTTGTGAAACCCTGAATCAGGTGGGTTTTGGCTAATCAGTGCTTGAAACATTGTACAACTTCTTTTGTCTCTCTACATTTCTCTGTTTGTTTCCCCCATTCTAGCTGTCCAGGAATATGTTTGTCCTTCTCAAGGAAGCCATGTGATATGCACTTGCTGCTTCCAGCCAATGCCGGACCGCAGAGCAGAGCGTGAACAGAATCCACATATCGCCCCTCAGCAGTGTGAGTTGGCAGCAGTTTCATGGAATGTAGATTTGAGTCACGTTTCTGGCCATAGTTGTTTTCCTCAAAGCAGAGAGGTAGTGTCCAAAGTTAGTAAGCCAAGTGTTATCACATATCAGAAGCATGGGTAGTCAGAGTGAAGGTGGCAAAAGGTTAGGAAGTTTTCATTGTTTTACTTTGAATGTAAAGGCTTTTTCTCTTTTTAAAATATGGCTCTTTTAATCTGTACCCTCTGCAAGCCTTTACAAGAGGAAAGGAAAGGCAATAAAATAAAGACAAATTGTCACCCACTTGAATGCAGTTGTGGGAGTTTTCAGTTTAAAGAATTGCAAAGAAGAGTTTTTCCTTTTTACAAATGGGGCCTATTACTTTGCAGGTGAGGGAGGGAGTACAATGTAGACTTCAGTTCCTTCTGCAGGTAGTGTAAAGCACCACTGTGCAATATTGTCCCAGCAGTTGAAGGAAGGCATCTTTCCATGTGTTTTTGATCCTCTGTCTCTCCTCTTTCCATTTCTGATCATCTCAGGAGAGTTTGAGCATTTCCTTCCTGGCTGACCAGGAACTGATATCATCAGAGTGTGGGACTACCTCTCTGCTTACACCTGACTTCCTGTAAGCAGCAATTTTCCTTGTTCAGGTGTGTGGGAGAGAAAGGGATGAGGGACCCATCACATGTAAACAACAGGAATTTCAGGATAATGTATTTATTGATGACTGACAGAATTTGGGGTCTAGTTCCTACTTGGTATGCTGAGTGACTGATGCATTTTTTCTCTTTGTGTTTGCAGGCACGGTCTGTCTCCAACCCTACTGTCACTTGTACTGGGGTTGCACTCGGGTGGCATGTTTTGGCTGCTTGGCACCATTCTGTGGTAAGGTGGAAGAAGAATTTTCTATCAAGTCTTTTGCCATTGGTAGCTTAAAAAAAACACCTCTTAAGGGACTTGGAAGCACTGACAATCTAAAAGGATTTGGCATTTAACTTAATACTACCAAGCATGTAACATCTCATTTTAATTGAGCTTGCTTAATGCTTGCCTGGAGAAATGTGACAACCCAGGGTAAACTTGGAATATCCTATAACAGGCTCCTGGTTGATTTAGTAACCTTTTAATGATCCATGTTACTCTGAGAAGCCTCTTGGAGACACACACAATGTTGCATAAATTATATAAATAAATAAATAAAATGGGGGCTGCTATTTCAGACAAGTTACAGCTGGCTCTCTCGTGGTTTGGAAGAGCAGTGTCAGGAAGCTTGGAAGAAGATATCCTGTTTTCATCTGTTAAATGTTGGCAGGTATGAGAGTGGGGGGCATATTGCCCCCTGTGAGGTTCTGGAGATTTACAGCTCCCCTTGTCAAACTCACCTAAAATTTCAGAGGGCCAATGTGGTGGGGGGTTTTTGCCCCAAAATAGCCAATAGGGTTCCTCAAGCCTCTGGGAGCTTTTGTTGGACATTTTGCCAAGGTATGGGGTAAGGGGCTCACCTTTTTTAGGTCTCTGATGGGCTGGAGGGAATCCTTATCAAGTTTGTGGATGATACAAAACTGTGTGTATGTGTGGTGGGGTAGCTAATATATTGGAAGATAGGAACAGAATTCAAAAGGACCTTGATAAACTAGAAAATTGGGCTGAACTTAATGGAATCATAGAATCATAGAATCATAGAATTGCAGAGTTGGAAGAGACCACAAGGGCCATCCAGTCCAACCCCCTGCCATGCAGGAAATCACGATCAAAGCATCCCTGACAGATGGCCATCCAGCCTCTGTTTAAAGACCTCCAAGGAAGGAGACCCCACCACGCTCTGAGGGAGTGTGTTCCACTGCCGAACAGCTCTTACTGTCAAAAAGTTCCTCCTGATGTTGAGGTGGAGTCTCTGTTCCTGGAGCTTGCATCCATTGTTCCGTGTTCCAATCTCTGGAGCAGCAGAAAAGAAGCTTGCTCCATCCTCAGCGTGACACCCCTTCAAATACTTAAACAGGGCTATCATATCGCCTCTTAACCGTCTTTTTTCCAGGCTAAACATACCCAGCTCCCTAAGTCTCTCCTCATAAGGCATGGTTTCCAGACCTTTCACCATTTTATTTGTCCTCCTCTGGACACGTTCCAATTTGTCAATATCCTTTTTGAATTGTGGTGCCCAGAACTGGACACAGTATTCTAGGTGAGGTCTAACCAAGGCAGAATAGAGTGGCACTATTACTTCCCTTGATCTGGACACTATACTTCTACTGATGCAGCCCAAAATCGCATTGGCCTTTTTAGCTGCCACATCACACTGTTGACTCATGTTCAACTTGTGGTCTACTAGGACTCCTAGATCCCTATCACACATAGTCTCATTCAGCCAGGTCTCCCCCATCCTATATCGATGCATTTCATTTTTTCGCCCTAAGTGCAGTACCTTACATTTCTCCGTATTGAATTTGATTTTGTTAGCTTTGGCCCAGCTCTCCAGTTTATCCAGGTCATCTTGAATTTTGATCCTGTCCTCCAGGGTATTAGCTACTCCTAATTTGGTGTCATCTGCAAATTTGGTAAGTATGCCCCTAATTCCCTCATCCAAGTCATTGATAAAGATGTTGAATAGCACTGGGCCCAGGACAGAACCCTGTGGCACCCCACTGGTCACATCTTTCCAAGATGAAGAGGAGCCATTGCTGAGCACCCTTTGGGTTCGGCCGGTCAACCAATTAGAAATCCATTGAACTGTTAACTTATCTAGCCCACATTTTACAAGCTTGTTTGCAAGATTGTCATGGGGAACCTTGTCAAAGGCCTTATGCAATGTCCACAGTGTTCCCTTCCTCTACCAAGCTGGTAATTTTATCAAAAAAAGAGATCAGATTAGTCTGGCATGACTTGTTTCTCTGAAACCCATGTTGACTTTTTGTGATTATGGCAATGCCTTCTAAATGTTCACAGACTCTCTGTTTAATGATCTGCTCTAGAATCTTCCCTGGTATTGATGTCAGACTAACTGGACGATAATTGTTGGGATCCTCTTTTTTCCCCTTTTTGAAGATGGGAACTACGTTTGCCCTCCTCCAGTCTGCTGGGACTTCTCCTGTTCTCCAGGAGTTCTCAAATATTATTGCCAATGGCTCTGAGATTATATTTGCCAGCTCTTTTAATACTCTTGGATGTAGTTCATCTGGTCCTGGAGATTTAAATTCATTTAGATTAAGAAGGTATTCCTGTACTACCTCTTTGCTTATTCTGTGCTGGATTTCCCCTGTTGTGTCTTCTGTACCTTTATCCTCAGGTTGGTCCCCCTTTACCTTTTCTGAAAACACTGAGGCAAAGAAGGTGTAAAGTGATTCTGCCTTTTCTCTGTCCCCTGTTAGCATTTTGCCATCTTCTCCGCGTAGTGGCCCTGCCATTTCCTTCTTACTCCTTTTGCTGCGGACATACCCAAAAAAACCCTTTTTATTGTTCTTAACCTCTCTAGCAAGCCTGAGCTCATTCTGTGCTTTAGCTTTTCTGACTTTACTCCTACATGTGTTCGCTATTTGTTTGAATTCTTCTTTGGTGATTTCCCCCTTTTTCCATTTCTTATACATATTCCCTTTAAAACTTAGCTCTGTTGATATTTCTTTAGTCATCCATCCTAGTTTCTTGAGACACCTCCCATTTTTCTTCCTCAATGGTACTGTTTGTGCCTTCAGTATCTCCCTTTTGAGAAAGTCCCATCCGTCTTGAGGTCTCTTCTCTTTTAGTATTCCTGACCATGGGATCACCCCCAGTATTTCCCTGAGTTTATTGAAATCAGCTCTCCTAAAGTCAAGAATGCGTGTCTGACTATGCCTGGCTTCTCCTTTCCATTGTATAACAAACTCCAAGAGAACATGATCAGTCTCACCTAAGGATCCCACCACTTGCACCCCATTAACCAGGTCATCCCTGTTGGTTAGGATCAGATCTAAAATAGCTGACCCTCTTGTTGCCTCTTCCACCTTTTGGACCATGAAATTGTCTTCCAGGCAAGTAAGGAATTTGCTAGACCTTGAAGTTTTGGCTGAGTTAGATTGCCAGCAAATATCAGGATAGTTGAAGTCACCCATCACTACTACATCTCTCCTTTCTGCATGTGTGTTCATCTGTTCTAGAAAGGCATCATCCAATTCCTCCATCTGATTTGGGGGTCTGTAGTAGAGTCCCACAATAACATCCATGTTGTTTCCCTCCCCTTTAATTTTTATCCAGATGCTCTCCACCTTACTTCCAGTACTGATGTCATGGATCTCTTCACTGGTGTAAATATCCTTGACATATAATGCTATTCCTCCTCCTTTCCTGTTTGACCTGTTTCTCTTATAAAGGTTATACCCCTCTATTCCTACATTCCAATCATGAGACTCGTCCCACCAGGTTTCAGTAATGCCTATTATATCATATTTGTTTTGTAGTGCTAGGAGTTCAAGTTCATCTTGCTTATTTCCCATGCTCTGTGCATTAGTGTAGAGACATCTAAGACCGTGTGTTCCCTTTACTTGCTGCCTGTGCAAGTTTTTTTTTGCCTCCCACTGTTGGGTCCTTGCGCTGTTTGCCTTGTTCCCTCTATGACAGCTTGACTATTTTCTCCAGCTCTTTTTCCTTCCAGAATACTGTCTCCCTCCCCCATATGACTCAGTTTAAAGCCCTCCTGATCAAATTCTTGAGGCTGTAGGCAAAAACGTTTCTGCCAACTGGTGTGAGATGCACCCCATCTCTTGCCAGATCTTGTTCCAGCTTCTGCAACAAGCAGCCTCTCCCAGGAGTTTAAAAAAATTCAAACTCACAGAAGCTCCACCCTCTGCAAAAAGCAGCCTCTCCCAGGAATTTAAAAAAATTCAAACTCACAGAAGCTCCACCCTCTGCAACAAGCAGCCTCTCCCAAATGCATACAACAGACAAATGCAAAATCCTACATTTAGGCCAGAAAAACCAAATGCACACTTAAGAGGATGGGAGATACTTGGCTTAGCAGTAGTATATGTGAAAACAACCTTGGGTTTATTGTTGATAATCAGTTGAACATGAGCCAGCAGTGTGATGCTGCAGCAAAGAAGGCAAATGCTATTGTAGCCTTCATTAATAGAAGCATTGTTTCCAAGTTGAGGAAAGTCGTAGTCCCACTATATTTTGCACTGGTCAGACCTAATCTGGAGTACTGCTTTCAGTTCTGGGGACTTCATTAAAGAAAGATGTAACTGAGTTGGAGTGGGTTCAGAGAAGAGCAACGAGGATAATAATGAGGTATGGAGAACAAAACATTTGAGGAAACATTGAGGGAGTTGGTCATGTTTGGCTGGCTGAAGAGAAGACTGAGGAGTGACACGACTGAACTCTTTAAATATCTAAAGGGCTGTCAAAGAGGAGGGTGCAGGTTTGTTCTCTGCTGCCCCAGAGGAAAGGATTGGGTCTAGTGGTTTTAAGTTATAGGAGGGTATATTTCGATTGAGCATTAGAAGGAACTTCTTGATGGTAAGAGCTGTTCCTAGAAAGGTGGTGGGGTCTGTTTCTCTGGACGTCTTCAAAAAGAGTCTAGACAGCTACCTGCTGGGGATGCTTTAGCTGGATTTCCTGCAATGAGTTGGCCGTTGGACTCAATAGCCTATGGGGCTCTTCCAATTCTACGATTCCATAATATTCATGCAATCCAAACCACATCCAGTTCTGCTAGAACAGTGATTCCCAAACTTTGGTCTTTTGGTTTTCGACTTCATCTCCCAGAAGCCATAGCCACCTTGGCCAACCATCAGGAACTTGGGGAGGTGAAGTCCAAAACCTCTGAAGGAGCAAAGTTTGGGAACCATCATGCTAGAACAAAGGACACTCCCCTCCCTGGACTTCACTGCCATCCTGGTCCCTCATATCTGAAGCCCATCTTTCTCTTTGAAAGGAGAATATGATTTGTGGGATTCCCATCTTAATGTGGAAGCGAAGGTTTTTCATTTGAGTGCAACCAGCTTTGAATACATCTTGAGATTGTAACTTGGCCAAATCCAGCTTTGCTCCCAACTACATAGATGGATTGAAATGAATGGGAATTGTTAATTACCACTTACTTGAGTCCTGTTGATTTCAACTGGGCTACTCTAGTTGGAACTAATGCTGGATGTAACCCTGTGCGTTTTCAACATAAAGAAAACAACAAAGACTGTTAGATATTCTTGATTACAAGCAAATTTGTCTTCTTTTTTATTTGCAGAAATAAACCTTGGTGACAAGTGTTTAGATGGCGTCCTTAATGGCAATAACTATGAATCCGATATTCTCAAGGTGTGTTCAGTTATAAAAGTCATCTGTTAAGAATATACTAGGGTTGATCTTGACAATATTAGGGTGGGCCTCCAAGATTTCACCAGTCCCACCACCCTGCCTGCTTGCCTGTGTGTAAGAGGCCACATAGCCATAAAATCTCTGTCTGGCTCCTCTATTTGAGAGAAGAGAATGGGAAAGGAATCTGTATATCCTTTTTTTTTTTTTTTTAAGGGAATGAAATTTATAATGCTTCTCTTTCTGAGGGAGGAGGTCAAAAGCATCGGCACACCTCTGTTTTGTGCTTAACAGACTACACTTTTCTCCCATTACAGGATTACCTGGCATCCAGGGGTTTGACATGGAAAAACATATTGCATGAAAGTCTCCTCGCTCTTCAAAGAGGAATTTTTATTTTGCCAGGTAAAACTCGTCTCTTCTATTTTTTAGAAACATAATTGCTCAAAACAACCTGTTGGGGCTGTTACTCTGTTAGTCATTAGGCTTCAGTTCTCAGACGCATGACTCAGTTTTTAAGCAGCCTACAAAAGGGAGCAATTATTTATTTTCCATGTGTGCTCATGTCACGTACTGGCTTCATCAGATTCAGTAACCATCAGTTTCAAAGTTAAAAAACAGAAAACTTTGTTGGCACAGTAATCTTAAAGAGCTAACCCTACAAGTTCATTGTTCAGAATGAAACCTAACTAACAATCAGTAAACTAAAAGCATTCTACAATCTATGAAACCTAGTGCGTTATACAGTCATTGGCTATCCATCAATTGTGCACTTAGTTCCCACTGGACTCAGTGGCTCAGCACACTTTTCTCATAGCTGAGGACAGGTGCTGGCTTTATCCAACAGTACAGACAGAGCACATACTCCCTTTTCCCAGTCAGACTACATACTCGTTAGCAAGTATAGAGGCATGCAGACACAATTAGCCACAAAGTGATACAACAGAACTGAACTTGGCAGGAAAAGGTCACATCCAGGACCAATCCTGACAGCTCATCTTCCTGTTTTAGGAGCTAGGAAGAGAGTTCCTGCATATGCAGGTGAAACGTCAGAAAGAAACTATTCCAGAACGCGGCCTCACAGCCTGGGAAAAAATCAAGGAAAATCTTTAGTTCCTATATACTTTATGATAAAATCCTATACATACTTATCTGTGGATAAACTCCATTGAAATTTAACAGGACGTATCTCTGTATAGACATATGCAGGAATGCCTGGCCAGGGTCATACAACACAGGGTGTTTCTTGTCCTCTATTGTTTGGTTATTTTCTTCCCATGTGTGTTCACCTAGTTTTCCTTTCTCTGCCCTTTTCTCTTATCAAACTGTGTTAAGAGCTAGGGGAAAGGAGCTTTAGTTCAGTAGGTAGGGCACCTGCATTCCAGTATTCCAAGGATCAATCACTCAATCAAGTAAGCAATCACTTTGTACATTGTCTTTCCCCCCAAGACTGGGATTCAAAGCATCCTACAGTTAAAAAGAAATACAAGTAAAACAACATGTAGTTAAAACCATAAAAAATTGAAGATTAATATTACAGATGGTATTCAACTGTCTGTAAAATATAAAACAATTGAAAACATTAAAAGCATAAAATAAAAGTAGCACAAGCACACTAAAACAGAAAGCCAATTGTATGTAAAACAATCAGTGCCTACATACTTGCTGGAATAGAAAGATCTTCACCTGCTAACAAAAGGACAGCAAGCCAAACTAGCCTCTCTGGGAAGGGAGTTCCAAAGTCTGGGAGCAGCCATGGAGAAGGCCTTCTCCCATGTTTCCACCAAATGTGCCTGTGAAGCTGGTGGGATCAAGATAAGTATCTCCACCAAAGATTTTAGAGCTTGAGCAGGGATTTATGGGAAGATTGCCCATAAATTTATGGTGGACCTGGGCAATACAGAGCTTTGTAAGCTCTGTATTATAACAGCAATACAGTGCTGTTATAAACAGCACTTTGAATTGTGCTTGGAAATGGACCAGTATCCTGTGAAGCGGTTTCAACAAGGAAGTTGTATGTGCCCTATAACCAGCTGTGGTCAGCAGTATAGCTACAGTATTTTGGAGCAACTGACGTTTCCAAATAGTTTTCAAAAGCAACTGTGGAATGTATTACAATCATCCAAATGAGATGTAATCAAGGCATGTGTTACTGTGACCAGATCGGAGATCTCCAGGAACGAGTGCAACTGGTGTGCTAGCTTTAATTGTGCAAACACACTCCTGGACATCACTGTGATCTGGACCTCGAGTCTCAGGGTGGTATCCAAGAGTATGCCCAGGCTACAAAACTTGAGATTTCAGGGGGAGTGTAATGTCATCCAGCAAAGGCTGAATTCCTATTCCCTGACCTGCCTTTCAGATGACCTCTGTTTTCTCTGAATTAAGCTTCAGTTTGTTTGCCCACATTGAGTCCATTGCTGACAACATGCAGTGGTTTAGTACCAAAACAGCTTCCTTGGAGTTACATGGAAAGGAGAGATGGAGTTGAGTGTCATTGGCATACTGGTGTCAAGATTTTAGAGCAGGAGAATCTCATTCAGAATCAAGTCTTAAATGGTAATTATTTAACCATTCACCAGTAACCATTTTCCACCCAGGGGAAATTCCCAGATCCCCAGTTGAAGGGAAGAGTTAGGAGCAGATGGGGGAAGACCCCTGTATCTGTGAAGTCGAAGGCTTTCACAGCCAGCACCCATAGATTTTCCTTGTTTTTTTTCTGGGCTGTGAAGCTGTGTTCTGGAAGAGTTCATTTCTTCTAGAACACAGCCTCACAGCCTGGAAAAAACCCAAGGAAAACCCCTCTATCTCTCAGACTCATGGAAGCTGCTATCCGTGAGAGCAGGAGAAAGAAAATAGTCTGGTTTGTTTCCTGGGTTTTAAAAATACCAGTGGTACCACTATTGCAACCATCTGGGTTTATGGTGTGGTCTACTTACATGTTTGCCAACTTCAGTGGCATCTCCAGAATCTGAGCTGCTTATTCTTGCATAATGATGAGGTTACATCTGTGTCAGATACGAGGTCCACCATGTGTTCCTGATTTTCTTCCATCACGGGAATCCAAACGCTGAACAAGGCTTTCAGGTGTCACAGTGGAGACTGGGAACCTGTAGCCTCCAGATGTGGATGAACTGTTATTCCCATCATCCCATACCGTTAGTCATGCGTTCAGCAGCTGTTGGAAAGTGGAGTGCAACATCTTCTGGAGAAAAAGTTCCCCAGTCCTATATTACAGAAATAAGCAGACAGCATTTCTACTCAGTTTTGGGGGTCTTTTCATAAAATTATGTTTTCACTCTTGACCACCTGGAACCCTGATTTCCCCCCTCAGATTATCGAATTACTGGTGAAACGGTGCTCTGTTACTGTTGTGGCCTCCGCAGCTTCCGAGAGCTGGCTTATCAATACAGGCAGAATATTCCTGTTACTGAATTGCCAGGTATGAAAAAAATCCATTTTTAAACAATAGACAACAATCTTAATTGGTCACAATCCCAACAGTAAGGGTTTAGTTTGTGTTTTGGTAATGTGTCTTACAACCCTGTTTGATCTATACGAGGTCTGTCTATTAAATAATGAGACTGTTTCTACCTTTCAGACAAATCAGGGAGAACTGATTGTGAACACTTGAGTGGTGACCTTGAACATGTCTGAACCTGCATGACAAACATCAGTGCTCTCGGCCATTCAGTTAATTGTCAGTCGTCGCTTAAAGTAGAATCATAGAATCATAGAATTGCAGAGTTGGAAGAGACCACGAGGGCCATCCAGTCCAACCCCCCTGCCATGCAGGAAATCACAATCAAAGCATCCCCGACAGATGGCCATCCAGCCTCTGTTTAAAGACCTCCAAGGAAGGAGACCCCACCACGCTCCGAGGGAGTGTGTTCCACTGCCGAACAGCTCTTACTGTCAAAAAGTTCCTCCTCATGTTGAGGTGGAATCTCTGTTCCTGGAGCTTGCACCCATTGCTCCGTGTTCCAGTCTCTGGAGCAGCAGAAAACAAGCCTGCTCCATCCTCAGCGTGACATCCCTTCAAATACTTAAACAGGGCTATCATATCGCCTCTAAACCGTCGTTTTTCTAGGCTAAACATACCCAGCTCCCTAAGTCTCTCCTCATAAGGCATTGTTTCCAGACCTTTCACCATTTTAGTTGCCCTTCTCTGGACACGCTCCAATTTGTCAATATCCTTTCTGAATTGTGGTGCCCAGAACTGGACACAGTATTCTAAGTGAGGTCTGACCAAGGCAGAATAGAGTGGCACTATTACTTCCCTTGATCTAGACACTATACTTCTATTGATACAGCCCAAAATCGCATTGGCCTTTTTAGCTGCCGCATCACACTGTTGGCTCATGTTCAACTTGTGGTCTACTAGGACTCCTAGATCCCTTTCGCACGTGGTCTCATTCAGCCAGGTCTCTCCCATCCTATATTTATGCATTTCATTTTTCCGCCCTAAATGCAGTACTTTACATTTCTCCGTATTGAATTTCATTTTGTTAGCTTTGGCCCAGCTCTCCAGTCTATCCAGGTCATTCTGAATTTTGACCCTGTCCTCTAGGGTATTAGCTACTCCTCCCAATTTGGTGTCATCTGCAAATTTAATAAGTATGCCCCTAATTCCCTCATCCAAGTCATTGATAAAGATGTTGAATAGCAATGGGCCCAGGACAGAACCCTGTGGCACCCCACTGGTCACATCTTTCCAAGACGAAAAGGAGCCACTGCTGAGCACCCTTTGGGTTCGGCCGGTCAACCAATTACAAATCCATTGAATAGTTAACTTGTCTAGCCCACATTTTACAAGCTTGTTTGCAAGAATGTCATGGGGAACCTTGTCAAAGGCCTTACTGAAATCAAGGTATGCGATGTCCACAGCATTCCCTTCATCTACCAAGCTGGTTATTGTATCAAAAAAAGAGATCAGATTAGTCTGGCATGACTTGTTTCTCTGAAACCCATGTTGACTTTTTGTGATTATGGCATTGCCTTCTAAAGGTTCACAGACTCTCTGTTTAATGATCTGCTCTAGAATCTTCCCTGGTATTGATGTCAGACTAACTGGACGATAATTGTTGGGATCCTCTTTTTTCCCCTTTTTGAAGATGGGAACTATGTTTGCCCTCCTCCAGTCTGCTGGGACTTCTCCTGTTCTCCAGGAGTTCTCAAAGATTATTGCCAATGGCTCTGAGATTATATTTGCCAGCTCTTTTAATACTCTTGGATGCAGTTCATCTGGTCCTGGAGATTTAAATTCATTTAGATTAAGAAGGTATTCCTGTACTACCTCTTTACTTATTTTGAGCTGGATTTCCCCTATTGTGTCCTCTGTTCCATTCTCCTCAGGTTGGTCCTCCTTTTCCTTTTCTGAAAACACTGAGGCAAAGAAGGTGTTGAGTAATTCTGCCTTTTCTCTGTCCCCTGTTAGCATTTTGCCATCTTCTCCACGTAGCGGCCCTATCATTTCCTTCTTCCTCCTTTTGCTGCGGACATACCCAAAAAAACCCTTTTTATTGTTCTTAACCTCCCTAGCAAGCCTGAGCTCATTCTGTGCTTTAACTTTTCTGACTTTACTCCTACACGTGTTCGCTATCTGTTTGAATTCTTCTTTGGTGATTTCCCCCCCTTTCCATTTCCTATACATGTTCCGTTTAAAACTTAGCTCCATTGAAAGTTCTTTAGTCATCCATCCTAAGTAGCTGTGTTATCTGTTGTGTGCTGGAAAAATACTAAGTTTAAAAGTAGAGCAACGTGTCAATTTGAACTTTTTAGTAAAATTGAACAAAACACCAATGGAATCTTTTCAAATGCTTACCGAGGCCTACAGGGAAGACTACATGTCTCGTGTGCATGTGTTTGAGTGGCACGAAAGATTCAAAGGACGTGAGTGTCCAGATGATAACTGAAGCCATGAACAAAGTCACTGTGTGGAAAATTTTGCATGAGGATCTCCACATGAGAAACGTTTATGCCAAGATGTTCTCATACCAGAGCAAAAAGGGTTCTCATACCAGAGCAAAAAAAGTGCCACAAGTAAATTTGCATTGATATTCTGCAGCAACCTGAGGTGGACCCAAAACTTTTTCAAAAAATCATCACTCATCATCTTCCAGTATGATCCTGAGACAAAATGTCAATGCACTGGAAAACACCATCGTCACCAAGAATGAAGGAAGCACATCAAAGCAAGTCCACATTTAAAGCCATGCTCATTGTTGTTTTGACATCAAGGGCATAATTTTGGCAGAATGGGTTCCAAAAGGCAAAACCAAAAACTGCTTCACAGAAAGTGCTGTGTGAGCAGGCACATTGCCTTGATGAAGAATGAAACCATTTTCCCACAATTCTGGCCTTTCCCCCCCTAACTTTCTCTCAGCTTTGTCAAAACTTCCTTATAATAATGCTGGTTCACGGTTCTGCCTCCTGGAGCCCATTCTGCCAAAATTACGTCCTTGATGTAAAAAAACAACAATGAGCATGGCTTTGAATATGGACTTGCTTTGATGTGTTTTTTTCATTCTTGGTGATGTTGGTGTTTTCCAGTGTGTTGACTGTCGTTTTGTCCCAGGATCATACTGGAAGATCCAGGTTTCATCATAAGTGATGATTTTTTTGAAAAAGGTTTTGCTCCACCTCAAGTTGCTGCAGAATGTCATGTTGCTCGACTTTTAAACTTAGCATTTTTCCGGCACACAGCAAACACCACAGCTGCTTTAAATGATGACTGACAATTAACTGAACAGCCGAGAGTGTTGAAGTTTGTCATGCAGGTTCAGACATGTTCAAGGTAACCACTCAAGTATTCATGATCAGTTCTCCCTGATGTCTGAAAGGTAGAAACGGTCTCGTTATTTAATAGACAAACCTTGTACACTCAATACAAATGCAGAGTTGTCTCTTTCTTTCTGCAAAAATTGGGAATCCAGCCTTTTGCCAATCTAAATTGTGAGATGGGAGTTGACTACACATCTCTCTCTCTCTCTGGCTTTTCTTCGCAAACGATTCAGGAAGGACTCATCCTGTGCTTTCTGCAAGCGCGCTGATGACTAAAAAGGCCAATCCGAGATAAACAAGTCCGGTTGCAAAAAGCACAGCAGAAGGTCTCTTTGGGTGATGTTTTTGGGTTGTGATTCTTTCTGCGTTGTCGTTTCTCTTCAAGACTTGTTCGTCGTGAGTTCTCAAATAAGGCTGCAGCATTGTGGATAGTGCGTCTCCATGCCTCCCGATATGAGGCCAGGGCGGACCACCGTTGGTGATCAATTTGGCCGAGCCTGAGATGTTGTTTCAGGGAGTCTTTGTATCGCTTTTTTGGAGCAACGTAGGACATGTAGAGGTTATAAAGCTTTTAGTATTAATAGTGGACAAGAGAGCTGAAGAAGGGTCTGTGGAGCTGGGGAGGAGGAGCACATATGAAGCTTTCATCCCACTTTGAGACTCCAACATGCTATCTCCTTGGTTTCAGCCCCTTTTCCGCTCATGTTTCAAAGAGCTAAAAAGCAACACAAAACTAAACAGAGATTTTTCAACATGCTATTCAATTCAATTTCAGCTGTTTTTTGCAGGTTTTTAAGAAAGGAAGGGGCTTGGGGGTTGGAGGAGGAAAAACACTTCAATCTGCAGTGGTTGTGAATCCTTGGGGGTTGGGGTAAAAAAAATCACCAAGGTTTTTTTAGCAGGTCAGGGGTCTTTGGAAGGCTTTAGGGGCCACACTTTGCCAGCCCCTCTTGTAGAAAATCTAAATCTAAAAAATGAAAACCACGATAGCGTATTCATGCATATGCACCCTATAAGCAAGTACAGTCGCCCCTTTCCATTTGCGTATTTCCTTTTCGCAGTTTTGTGTATTTGCAGATCCAAAGCGACAGAAAGGCATCGCAGTACTGGCTCTGCCTTGTGGATCTCCAGAGCAGGCAGGTCTGGCACTTGGAGAGCTGAGCCGGGAGGGCTGATGGGGGGGGTGATTCTTACGGCACCCCCCCATTCTCCCCCTCACCATCCCCTCCTGGCTCCACCATCCACTGCCCTTACCCAGCGCCGAATGGATCTTAGGTTTCCTGGGCAGGGTCATCTTCAGCATCTTGTCCAGGCCGCTGGGGTTCAGTATGCTGGGGGGAAGGAGCAGGAAAGGGAGAGGCAAGGGTGAGGGGGCTGCCTTGTTTGCAGCTCGAGGGAGGGAGGGAGGGAGGGAGGGAGGGAGGGAGGGGTGTCCAAAGCCAGGTTTAAGGGGGCAGCAATGGCAGCAGCACCACCTTCCCTGCCATCCACTTGCTCACGACACACTGGGCAGGTGGGGGCACGCAGCAATGGCGGCAGAGCTGAATGGCGCTGCAGCTTTGGCCAGCCTCCCCCTCCCCAGGACTGCAGCGGAGGGTCTCCGCCAGAGGCTCGTCTCAGTGACTGTTCAGAGAAAGAGGTGCAGTGGGTGACAGTGGAGTGGACCCCGCTGGGCGACTGCCTGAGGCAGCTGCAGGAAGCCCAGGAGGAGGCGCCGGTGGCGGAGACCAGGCAAGAGAGAAGAGGAGGAGAAGGAGGGCTGAGAGAGAGGGCCTTCCAAAGCCCAGCCCGCCCAGCTCAGCCCCGCTCGTCCCGGGGGGGAGCCGAAGGCTGAACAAACCCCCGCTCTTGCCGCTCATTCCCAGGGTGGGGTGGGGTGGGAACCAAAGACCTCTTTAAGATTCTGCATACTGTAAATTTTTTTATTTGCGTTTTTTTCAGTTTCGCAGTGGTGCTCTGCCCCTAACCCCTGCGAATGGGAAGGGACAATGGTATTTCTGTTCTAACATGATTGACTTTTTGAAAGAGTGTCCAGTTTCCAGCAGTGGAGGCAGAGCATCCTCACATGGGTTGCTCCTCCTGTCACTTGAGGATGTCCTCCATTGCTGAAAATGAACATGCAATGGTAACAACCAACATTCCTTTTTTATTTTGGTGGGTGGGTTCTGCATGTGGTGTTCTTAAGATTATCCCTGTATGAATGTAATATGACAAATATGTGCATTGATTGTGACTTGTCATCCCCCGTGACAGCATTAAGTATCTGTAATCCAAAATGCACACATTTTGTTTGATCCTTCCAACTGATAATTTTATGGCCTTTGGTACCAACTAGTTGCCTGCTCATTGTTTTGGAAAAGCTAATGATGTTCTCATTTACACTACTCAATCAATCCCTGCATCTCTCTCTGTTAGTCTTTAATAAGTCTCAGTTGTGCTTCAAGTATTTGTTTCTTTTTTCATGCAGTGACTGTCACATCACGTCCTGATTGTTATTGGGGGCGCAACTGTCGGACTCAGGTCAAAGCACACCATGCTATGTGAGTTGTCCCTCAACTCCCACTCCTTTAGATCTTTTCTTTCAAACTATCTGCAGTTCAGGTGGTAATCCCCAGGAGAATGCAGAATTCTCCTGTATTCCTCAAGACAGCACCCAGAATTACAGGTTACTTCTGTTTTTAAAAAGGGTCAAATGTGGCTATCAGAGAAGTGGAAGATAGAGTGGGGGAGGCCCCTGGACCCTCTGCAGCTGCTCACTCCTGCATTCGCCATTAAGTTCAAAACAATTAATAGTTTTGGATATAGTATGTGATAATAGTTGTCACCACCTTTTGACCATGACTTTTCATCATTTATATGATCACTGCCACATAATGCAAGAAGCTGCCTTGATTGTGGCAGTTCACTTGCATGTATTAAGAATGGTCCAGAAGCATGTCAAGTCACTATAAATAGGGTCATCAGTACAAATGGGATGGTGGTGATAATGAATGCAGACTTAATATTTAACAGCTCACCAGGTAGCTGTAGGTGACTTGAAATCCCATGTTGGTGATTGAGTTGAGAGAGGAAGAATATATTTTTTTCTCCATGAGACCACTTAATTTCCATTCTTGCTGCAAAGGAAGGGAGATGTATCCCTCAGTTCTGCCCCTCCCTTTAGAAGGCAGTTTGTTTTACTAGCTAGACAATCATTCTTTATGTTTTCATGGCGTAGAAGCTTTCCTGAAGAGCCAGTGTGATGTAATGGCTTGGTTGTTGGATTAGGACTCTACAGACCAGGGTTCAAATCTCCACTTGGCCATGGCAACCCACTGAGTGACCTTGCCTCAGAGGAAGGCAATGGCAAACCTGTGAACAAATCTTGTAAATAAAACCCCATGATAGATTTGCATTGGGGTTGCCATAAGTCAGAAATGACTTGAAGGCACAGAACAACAACAAAGAAGGCTTTTGCTGCTCTGTCATGGAGAGAAACACAGCTGGTATGGAAACACAGGCCTTTGCATCAGGTTAGATTTTAAAAAAAAATAGGTTAGTAACATCTGTAGTATTATTTATGAGGTTGTATTTTGTTGCTATTTGTGATAGTTAAATTCAAAATTCAATATCCTGAGAATGGGAGCTTTTATTTTTTTAATAAATTATTTCAGCACTAAGATAGCACTTAAAATACATTTAAGGATATCTTTTAGAGAGATCTCTGATGCATTTGTGGGGTTGGTGGTGTAAGAACTTCCTGGGCGCTGGACTTTCTTTTGTGTTGATCCGTGGAACATATATTTTAAAACATAAAACCAGAATATTATATTTCAATCTGTTGAACAACTAGCTGTTTGATTTTAGTCTTAGGAAGAAAAAAATATGTAAAATATGAATGGTGCTGTACTCTGAATGCTTTTAAAAATGAAACTGCCAGTTTTTGAAGTCTCTTTCATGTTGCCTTTTATGCCAATCTTAACTTTTTCTTCCTTGCTTTTTCTGTTTTTTTCTTTGTTTTTGTTTGTTTGTTTTGCAGGAAGTTCAATCACATTTGTGAACAAACACGATTTAAAAACTGAAGATGTTTGTGTTAAACTGATCAGAATACTTGCAACCTGTAAAAAGGGAGTGTGGAGTTAAACCTGAAATGCTGACTCAACAGAAATAATTTCATTGTTCCCTCATAGCAGGGAGTTGATAACTCTTTACATCAGATACTCTGATGTGATATTTTTTTAATTTGTGAATTTTTGCAGCTTGTAAGAAAGGTGGAGTTTCTGCTGTTCTCTGTTCTTTGTTTTGTTCCTTAAAAAAACTTGAACAAGTAATCCTGATTAACCTTCCTGTTTCAGCATGTTTGACAGCATTCATACATAATGCATGACAGCATTCATGGACTGAAGGGTACTTATAGCATTGAGTAAATTTAGGGAGATTTACACTGGATGGAAGAAACTGGATTATTCTGTATTTGAAAATAGATTGATGGCTATTGTTTGTGGAATAAAATATGAAGTGGGCCTACAGTGAGAGGAAGTGGGCAGGGGATGCAGAAAATTATAGGCAAGCAAAACAACTCATCCACACCATCTGATTTAGGGATAGGTAATTTTAGCAGGTGTATGGGGAGCAATCCCCTCCTGGTTCCTGCCATGGGGCTCACCCCCTCTGAAAATGGGAGACGTGTTGAATTTGTTTAAAAAGCAGGCCAGACAGACACCCTTGAGTGCACTTGCGCTCTCTCTCTCTCTCTGTCTGTCTCTCCTTCTAGCAAGGCCTTACACCTTACTTTAGAGGAGAATTGTCTCTCCTGGAGGTTTCCCGGAGCAATGGCAATGCTCCTGTTTTGAATGGGGAAAATGCTGAGAGAGGTGTCCAGGACCCACAAAAAAGGCAGGGCTGTGCAGGATTGTTTCCCTCTCCTAACTTTATTTATACCATACAGTATCTTGGGGGTTGTGTCCTACAAATTTCTTTCTAAGGGGATTGACATGGTCTGACACGAATGAACGTCTGTCAAAAGAGCTTTGCTGAACTTGGCATGGGTTATCCAGTTATTACTGAAACCTCCCAGGGTCCTGCAGTACTTTGCACATTCCTTCGCTGAGCGCTCTAATGCCTTTTTTCCCACCTTTTTTATGATGATGGTGCACACTGGGGAAATATTTATTTTCCAGTTAGATCTTTTTGCTTCCCTAGAATTTCTGTGTCCCCTTCTACCTCCTTTCTCCATTAGATAGGTTTGTTTCTGGGACTAACGCAAGAGACAAACTGTTCACATTCTTGTTTTGATATCCACCGTACTTGTGGAAATTTCTCCATTGTCAGCTTGTGATCTCTGCTCCACAGTACGTCTGGGCCTTCTTTTACAAAGCAGTGCCGTCCATAAGACATTAAAAGAGAAGTTACAGTTGTATTTTAGAACAACTCTACATTTTTGCTTTCCCACTATTATTAGCATTTGTTTTCCCCTTCTCATAGCACAGTTATCCTGGAAATCCTTCCCCTTTTTTCCTTTTTGTCTTCATCAGACAGCAAAGCAACTGACATAATCCACTTAGGCTAGCACTTTTAGCTACCGTTACTATCAATAGGATTTAAAAGTGCTTGGCTATGACAGGGTCTATTCTGTCCATACTGTTACGTTAACTGAGCTTTTTCTGCATAAATAAAGGAGCAAGATTTTTCATCTGCTCATCCTGGTGGCAATCCATTTTGGCTTAAGTAACACAAATAATTTCCTACATAGAAATTGCCTTTGAAATTATCTGTGATTGCATACCTTTTTGCTTGATTAATTGCTGGGCAGATTTTAAAATAAAAAACAGCCATATTGGGGAATAAGAGGTAGGATGTAGAATAAGCCCCTCATTTCACGGAAGTAACTGTTGCTAAATTAGCAAATATTCAGCAATAAATTAAATGAGGCTTCTCAGTGTACATTTTTACAACTTTGATTAATAGTTGTTTGAAAAAAATGCTGGCAGATACCTTGCCAAGATCTCTGTCTTCCTTTATACTTAATATTGGGTACAATCCATCCCATTAGGCATCTTATATATCTCTCCCATTAAAATCACTGGGATTTTACATGATGGGTATGATCCAGCCAAAGTTATTAACCCAACTTGCATTACATTTTTAGACACGAGAATAATTTTGGAGTGTGGTATCATAAACTGAAATAGTCATGTGAGAACCAACTCAAACAGGAAACCAGCAAGCTAATGCAGGCTGTTATATCCCATTCCAGTGTTCTTTAAAGACGGGGTTGAAGGTTTGGTCACTTTAAACTCTGCAGACTTCATTTTATCCCTCCTGGCTTTAAAAAAAAAATCAGAGCTTCCAAAGTGTTCTGGGGTAGCTCATTTACCAACCATGCTCAACCCAGTGGGTCCTAGTAAGCCTGATAGCAGTGTTTAAAGAAAAGAACAACTGGTAAGCAGCTACTCACTGTATTTGTAGCCAATTTCAAGCGGTGTACACTTCCATCTTCAGGCAGTCTGTGTTTGAGCACCCTGGACTGTATCTGAAACATGGTTTAGTAGGACTAAATCTGAGTTCACATTCTGATTCAATTCATGCTCCTCAGAAGCCCTAGTCAGGTGTTTAGAAAGGAGTTAAACACAGAAAGAAAGGAGCATACCAACCCCACTACTTCCCTACTCACTTTTGGTTGTGTAAAAAGATATGATTCTGAAGAGGAGAATCTCTTCTGCATGTGGCAAGCCTGAATTTGAAATTTCCATTTGAAAGAGAACTTTTACCCACAGAAGAGGCTCTCCTTTTCAGAACCATTGCTTTTCACACTATCAGAGTGAGGACAGAAGACACAAGCTAGCACACTCCATTTGTGGTGTGATAATTTAACCCCTTTCTGAATGCCTGAATTAGGGCTTCAGTTGTGTGGGAGTTACTTTCCTAGATCTGCTTTGCCCACCACTCCAATAACATTGAAATGGATGACATAGAAGGCAAGAATTGTATAAATGTCATGTCATGCCACCTGATTATGTGATTTCACCCCCTACGTATTTTTACCACTCGAATAGAAGAAACAGTTATGAAGGAAGTGGTTCCTATGCTACTATCAGACTCCTGAGTTGCAATATTACGTCAAGACAGTAATGTTACTTCCTAAAATAACGTTAACTGCAGAAGTGGGCAAAATCGTAGGGTAGTTTGCACTGAGTGAGAATTATTGCCTTTTGGGAAATTGAAAATTGCAGCTGGAGGGAAAAAAAGTGAAGATTTGTCAAGTGTAAACAGAACTAAAATGTTATTAGTTGGTTACAGCTGTTGTCACATTGTAGTCTAAATACATAGTCTAAATGGAGCTCTTAACTGTTCCACTTAAATAAACACTGTTGTTGCACTGGACCTTAAGCCTGGTAACTGTTGAAGCTGTAGCTTTGAAATGTTATTTTTTTAACTCCCAGAATCCCCCAACCAGCATGAATACTGGTTTAGAATTGTAGTAGCAAAAAGTAAGTTTCTAAGCTCTTCTTTGAACATGTGAACAGAATGCCATTTGAGAAAGCTATGGAATACTTTTCCCCTCACTACGCATACACTTGTTTCTAGAATCCTTGCTTAAATGCCCAGCTCAAAGTCTGTAACCACCTTCTGACCTAAACATTATACAAGAAAATGATAGGTAGACAAAGACCAAATCACAGAAGTCTAATAGCACAAAAATTACATTACTATGGCATTGTCTGTGAGTGTGGGGAAGCCATTCCTGAATGTACTTATTTGGAAGTAAATACAAGTTTATAGAACTTTCTCAGTCCAAGCTGATAATGCTGTTCCTGACTAGTACCATTTCGGGTTTCAACTGTTGACTTGCATATCTGAATATTTTCCCCATATCAAACACTAGAATGTTAGGCAGTGGGATTTAGCTCAGCTCTTCCAGATATTCTAGTTTTCTATAGAAAGGGAGGTTTGTGTGTTGGAGAGTTCTTGACCATGCAGTCCTCTCACTGCTGTCCAGGCCTTATGATTTTATTCTCTTAATCTTGGCAAGGGACCTTCTTTCCCATTGAAAGAAGAAATTTTTCCATACTTAGGCCCAGGGTGGGGAACATGTAGCTCTACGGATGACATTGGACTACAACTCCCATCACTTCTAGCAAGCTTGGCAATGGTGAGGGGTCATGGGAGTTGCAGTCCAACAACACTTAATGGTCTAACATCATCTGTTTAAACACATGTGGAAACAAGATTTTCTTGGAGCTATGTACAACAAAATCCACAAAGGAGCAATAGCTTTATTGGCCAAACAAAATGCATCGTGCAAGCTTTCAAAGCTTCACTGGCTTCATGAGAAGAAAAGTGACGATGTTAGAGTTACAGGCCTACATTTTGTCTCAGATGATGTTTCTGTTGTCAGTTCAGATTGTCTGGATGGATCCCAATGCAGGCAGAGATCACTCCCACTTTTGGCCATGTGGGGACTGGGACAATGGGCAATTAAAAACAGGCAATAAAACTTCAACTTCAAATAGCGACAGAAAAGTAACTTCCCTTGAAATCAAGGCTGCCTCTCTCCTCTGTGAAGCTAACTACCCCTTTCTTAGGCAAAGAACATTGAATTTCTTGAAGTCTCTGTATTGTTATGTCTGGAAAAACGTTTTGATGCTGTATAGGTAAAGTTTTTCCAGATGTAAAAGCACAGGGACTTCTTGAGAAAATCAGTGTTTTCTCTCTAAGAAAGGGGCAGTTAGCTTTGCACAGGACCGGGACAGCCTGGATCTCAAGAGAAGTTACTTATCTGTTTCTAATGGAGTTTAAATTTTATTACCGTATACAGTATACTCATGTATAAGTCAAAAGATGTATGGCAAAAAAAAAAGACCCCAAAAACCTGGGTCAAGTTACACATGGGTCAGCGCAGTATCTCTGTCCACCATGTTGCTGCTTCTGGCCTTCTGTAATGCCTGCTTTAAAAAAAATCACAGTGGCAGTGGTTCTTTGGTGCTTGCTTGGTGGGGTGTGGGGATTAGAAGGAGTCGGGAGAACCTGAAAGAAGCCCCGATTCCATCCATTCTCTGCACTGCAGCAGCTGCTCTTTGGTGTTTGCCGCCAGGGCAGGGAGATTAGAAGGAGTTGGAAGAACCTGGGAGGGGGGACCCTCTGCTCTCTCTCTGGTGGCTCTTTGGGGGCTTCCCTGTCATGGCAGAGAGAACAGAGGGAGTGGATGCTTCTTTCAGACTTTCTCAGCATTGACTTAAGCTCTGAGAGCTTAGTCTGTGCGCCCCAGCTCTCTGGCGGCTCTTTTGGAGCTTCCCCACCGCAGTAGACAGAAGTCACTTCTCTGCTGTGGTGTGGGAACACTCGAAAGAGCCGCCATCACCGCCGTTTTTTTGCCCAGGCATTGCAAAAGATCACTGGAGAGAGTAGAAGGGGTCAGTGCCCCTCTTAGAGTGGTGGAGTGATGAAAGGCCTTTTTGATGAGAAAATGGTGGTGGTGGCAGCCAGGGGCAGCTGGCCCCCTGAGGAGCCCAATGCTGAGCCCCAAAGTTTTGCCTTCGACTTATCCACTGGTTATATCAAAATCCATAATTTTGGCCCCCAAACCTGCCCTTGACTTGTACACGAGGTTGATTTATACCCTTTGTCCCCAGTCACCACATAGCCAAGAAGGGGAGTGGCCTCTGCCTGCACCAATATCCCTCCAGGCCATCCTAACAGACAACAGAAGTAACAGCTGAGACAAAATGTAGGCCTGTGACTATAACATTGTCACTTTTCTTCTTCTTTATGATTTTTAATGTCTTTGCCTGATGAAGAAGCCAGTGAAGCTTTGAAAGTTTGCATGATGTATTTTCTGCATTTTGATTGGCCAATAAAGGTATCCTCCTTTTGTGGATTTTGTATTTTGTTGTATTTTGCTGAACAAGCAACACAGCTGCTCCTGAACATGTTTCTTGGAGCTACATGTAACTTCTCAAATATAGCTAATTCAGAATTCATGTGTAAATTACAGACATTTAGGGAGGAAAACATGCTTTTAGGGACATGCGGGATATATACATGTATGTGTTTGTTTTAAACAAGTATGGATGAGCGTGATTTTAAAATACCTGTTACGCTCTGCAAAATAAATATTAAGGAATAGTCTTGTTTTCTCATTACATTTTTGCACAGAAAATGCTGTTCTTCATTGTGTTCTGTGCCTCACACAATGGGTCTTGCACCTGCTCAGAGACTCAGTCCGGAAAGTTCTAGAGCTAAGTAGCTTGGTGGGAGGCCCATCCCCCTCCTCCCCACCGTGCATATTTAAGCCCGCCAAGCTACCATCTGCTCAGTTTCTTTTCATCCACTGTCAGAGAAGCTCATCCTTTCGTTCTCGCTGAGTAGTTTTGCCTTTTCTCTCTCTCTCAGCCCCTTTTTGCTTAGCTTTTCGCTTTATCTTCCATTTCTTCTTCTTAAAAGTAAAAAAAAAAAAAAGTATTGTTCCCCCCTTCCCTCCATCCTTCCAATCTACCTGTTCCTCCTATGGCCTCCACCTCTCTGTTTAAACTGTGTTCTTCTTGTCCCTTTCTGACGGCCACTACAAGTGCCTATTTTGCCTCGTTAAGGGACACGTTGTTGACCGCTGTTCCATTTGCTGTGGGTTCACCTCCCAGGTGCTTAAAAATCACACCCAGCACCTCAAAATTCACTGTTGGGAGAAGTCCCTTCAAGTAGTGGACAAGGCTGCTTTCAAATCATTTTCAGCCTCTGCTTCCCACTCCTGTTCCTCGAAGCCGACTCAATTCCAACACTGATATCAAGCACTGTCCCTCTTGTTCCAGCGTCGACAGCTCTACCGACCCCAACAGCTCCACTAATTTTCACTCTGGCTCTGTTGTCAGCCCTGGCTCTGCCTCCAGTGCCATTGCCAATGCTGACACCGGCTCTGATGCTGACGTCCCTGATGTTACCAGTCCCGCCGCGACTGCCACTGCCCCTTTTTCCTCCTAACCGACCACCAACAGAGGCCCAGTCTCTCATCACTCAGCAGATCCACTCTTCTTGACATACCATGGACTGTGCATCCAAGCCATTGGCCGGTGCGGTCGCCTTCCGCTGCTATGCATGGCTGTGCTCCACTGATCTGTCCGACGCCTGCCGTAGAGTTGAGGACCTTCCCTTCGATGGGGACGGTCTCTTTAATAGTAAAAACCAATGGTTCCCTTGACCATCTTTGCAAGGCTTGTCTCATGGCCAGGAAGATGGGGGTGTCCTGACAGAGCACAAACGCTCTTACCGCTTCTCCTGGCACCAGCCTTCCTCCTCACAGGCTTCTGCCCATAGGTCCTCCTGGCCTTCTTCTCACTCTTCCTTGCAACAATCTACCAACTTTCGTAAGTATTCCTTTTCTACCAAGAGATACCAATCAGCTTCATTGAAGAAATCATCTTCAGCCTCCAAGTTGCGTTTTGACTGCCTGACCTGGTTGACTCCATCACCTACCGTGCTATCACTCAGCCCTTACCCAGTTCCATCTCGGGCACCCAAGCTGTCCCATCACTGTCCCACCTGGCGCTCCATCACTACCAACGCTTGGGTTCTTATCATCATCTGCATGGGCTACACCGTCGTTTCTTCGCTCCAAGCCAGTTGGAACCTCATTCTTTGGTCCAACTCTCCACTGTCCTTCACTTCCGGCTACATTTAAAGGATCACAGCTTATCCTACAGCTCATTCTGGGTGTACCTCGCCGCCAATGTGGCACACCAACCCTGTTCGACTTCTTCAGCTGCGCTTTTCTCCAGCCCAGTTGTCAAGCGTTTCCTCAAGGGACTTGCACACCTGTATCCACCTATCCAGCCTCCTACTCCTCCGTGGTCACTGTCCCTGGTCCTCTCTCAACTCATGCATAAGCCCTTTGAGCCCTTGGCGACTGTTGACGAGCACCTACTCACCATCAAGATGGCCTTCCTGATTGCCATTACTTCGGCACACCATGCTAGTTGTCAGGCTCATCCCTGAATTCTGGGCATTGGAGTGGAATTCATGGAGGCCCTGACATGTAGCTAGTATTTTCTCAGGATTTTGGAATGCCTGAGAAATGAGCCAGGCCTCCTGGTTGGCATGGTAACGCAAGTCCTACCAGGAACTCAAGGCCACGCTCCCCAGCTACTCTTGCTCCCCCGTGTCTGTTCTCACGCTTGATGCCTTATTATCTCTGGATAGTTTACATTTACTTCAGTAGCAGCTTTGGAACTGTTCCTTACGCAAGCTTCTCTTCTAATAAAGAGATTTATTGAAGAACCCTGAGTTTGTGTTCTGCGTACATCACAGAAAGCTGCTACTCCCTACTTTTATTTTTTTCTCTGTCCTGAAACTGTGGAGCCTTTGCCTGCAATGTCTGACGACGCAGAGACTGGCACACAGACGGACCAAGATCTGATTGCAGCCAGCGCCAGAGAAGCCGAGGCCTCGAAGCAGGAGGCTGGGGCAGAGGGGGGTGCTGTAGCTGCCGCAGCTGGAGGAGCCAGCCAAGACCGAGACCGCCGGAGGGCTGCAGTATTTCGACCCTCCACTGAGCCCTGGGAGCTGGGGATGGAGCTGGCTCCAGGGAGGGGCAGCCTGCCAAGCTTCGGCACTCCGGTGCGAGAGGTTTTGGGCCCTGCCTGGCCATGGGCAGGGGCCGGACGCCGAGAAGACCGCAGGTCCCGGTGGGACAGACCCCAGGGTGAGGGGCCTAGAGAGCCAGAAGCGAAGTTTTCCCTGGCAGAAGTTGGAACCGAGGTTCTTCAACTGAAACAGCAAATGGGTGAGATACGGGAGGTGCTCCTAGAACTCCTGCACAGAACCCCTCCAGCTCCACCAGCCCCTGGAGGGGCCCAGCCTCCCCCAGCGCCACCTGCGGCGGCCCAGGCACCCGGGGATGGAGTCCCCGCTCAGCCCCCTGCTGTACCTGGCCTGCCGGCTCCTGGACCGGCTCCCCCGGTGGGGGCTGGCCCGGTTGAGCCGCAGGAGCGACCCCGGGGCTGGAAACACCGGCACCTGAAGGCGAAGTTCGATGGGGATCCAGCAAAACTACCCTACTTCATGACTCAAGTGGTGAGTTACATGACCCAGTGGGAAGGGGAGTTCCAGTCTGAGGCTGAGAAAGTGCAGTATGTGTCCAACCAACTGGAGGGAGAGGCGGCTCAGTGGTTGGTGGGTCTGTATGATATGGGAGCCCCTGAACTGGGTAATTACCAAGAGTTCCTGATGGCTCTCAGGGCCCAGTTTGACGATCCCTTAAGAGGGAAGCGGGCTCGAAGCAAGCTTAGGAGCCTGAAGCAAGGCACGATGCCAGTGGCCGAGTACGCAGCTGAGTTCCGCCGCCTAGCCAGCCAAGTGCCGGAGTGGCCAGAGGAGGTCAAGGTGCAGTTTTTCCAGGAGGGCCTGAACCCTGACATTCTAGAGTGGGCCAAGTTCCAGGGAGACCCCGAAACCCTCATGGGGTGGATACGGCTAGCTGGGGAAGTGGAGTCGGTGAAGGCCAGCATCAAGATGTTGCGCCGCCAGGCCGGGACGGAGGGGAAGTCCGCTGGGGGTCCCGGGAAGAAGACCAAGTCGGCTCGCTCTGGGGGAGGCACCACCGGGGAATCCGAACGCGAGCGAAGGATGAGAAAGGGGCTGTGCCTGCATTGTGGGAGGAGCGGACACCGCATAGCGGAGTGCCCAGAGAGGAGCCCAAGGGAGCAACCCGCCGCCGCCAAGCCAGCGCGGAGCGAGGGGAGATCCGGGTCCGCCAAGACTCCCTCCAAACCCAAGACCAAGGCGACGGCCAGGGCCCTGGCAGCGGGCCATGTGGCAGGGGAGTCCTCAGATGATCCCGAGGATAGTGGGTCCTACTCTTCCGACGCTGAGCCGGCGGGAAACGGGCCCAGCCCGCCCTACTGAGCGCCCGAGGGCGGGCTAATCCGGAAGGGCGCCCGGATGCCGTGGTGAGTGGAGTGAAGGGCCCGTTCTTTATCAAAGCGCGAGTGGGGGTTGGAGGGGAGGGCCCCACCCGCAAAGTTATGTTAATGATTGACTCTGGTTGTACCCAAGTACTTATGCATCCCTCCTTAGTCCGTGAACTGAACGTTGATACTGTCAAGCTGGACAAGCCTGTGTGGCTGTCTCAGATGGATGGGGGGATGATGAAGGGGGGCCCCGCCCGGCGCATAACTGGCCCCATGCACATGAGGATGGGCAACCACCAGGAGGAACTGCAGTTTGTGATTGCTCCAGGTTTAGTCCCCGCGGCAGTTGTGGGTCTGAACTGGCTAAAGTACCACAACCCTACCATAGACTGGATAAAAGAAACACTGACTTTTACAGACCCATTGTGTATCAAGGAGCACGGGGTGGGGGGTGGATCCCCAGGGGAGGGGGGGCCCCTGGTGGATGAGCCGCAGAATTTCACAACTGCCTTAGTAAAAGGGGAGCTGAAAGGGCTGCCAGTGGAGTACAAGGCGTGGCAATATGTGTTTGAGGAGAGGGAATGTGACATTTTGCCACCCCACCGGGCTTTTGACTGTGCCATTGAGATACTCTCGGAGTCCAGCCTACCCAAACCTCGCATTTATTCCATGACACCAGCTGAAATGGAGGCGCTCCGAGAGTTCATAGATAAAAACTTAGCCCGAGGGTTCATTAGGCCCTCAACCTCGCCTGTGGGGGCCCCGGTGATGTTTAGGCGCAAGGCTGATGGCGGGCTTCGTTTGATTCAGGATTACAGAGGGCTAAACGCGATTAGTGTCTCCAACCAGTACCCCCTGCCCTTGATGAAGGACATATTAGCCCATCTCTCCAAAGGGAAGATTTTCACGAAGCTGGATCTGCGAGAGGCCTACTACAGAGTACGGATTCGGGAGGGGGATGAGTGGAAGACTGCATTTAATTGCCCCCTAGGGGCTTTTGAGTTCCTCGTCATGCCTTTCGGCCTCAAAGGGGCCCCTGGCATTTTTCAGAACTTAATTAATGATGTTTTACGTGAATTTCTGTACAAAGGGGTGTTGGTATACCTTGATGATGTGTTGATTTATTCTGAGGACTACACGTCCCATGTGAAACTGGTGAAAAAGGTGCTTGCCAGGTTGGGGGAAAATCATCTGTATGCGAAAATGTCCAAGTGTGAGTTCCACCAAAGCCGTCTGGATTATTTAGGGTACCGCATCTCAAACAAAGGGATTGAAATGGACCCAGAAAAGGTTAAGGGGGTCTTGGCATGGGAAGCCCCTAGAACCAGGAAACAGTTGCAGAGCTTCCTGGGGTTTGCTAATTTTTATCGGTCCTTCATCCCTGACTTTGCGTCGGTAGCCCTTCCCCTGACTGATTTGTTAAAAACCAAAGAAGGGAAAGACAAAGGTTCCAAGCATGGTAAAGGGAACAAACCTCCCCAAAAAATTGTGTGGTCACCACAGTGCCAACAAGCATTTGACAAATTGAAATCTCTTTTCACTTCTGAGCCTATTCTCAAACACCCCGACCCCTCCCAACCCTTCGTGGTCCAAGTGGACGCATCTGATGTGGCTATGGGTGGTGTTCTGTTGCAAAAGGGGGAGGAAGGGGATTTGAGGCCATGTGCCTATTTATCCAGAAAGTTCAATGACACGGAACGAAATTGGCCGGTGTGGGAGAAAGAGGCAGGTGCCATCAAGTTGGCACTAGAGACGTGGCGCCACCTACTGGAGGGCTCACCCAAACCATTCGAAGTTTGGACTGATCATAAAAATTTGGAAGTATTGGCTACCCCTAGGCGTTTGAGCCCCAAGCAGGTCAGGTGGGCCAGTTTCTTTTACCGATTTAATTTCACCTTGAAATTTATCCCGGGGAAGAGGAATTTTCTGGCTGACGCTTTGTCCAGGCTACCACAGCATGAGAGTAAGCGCAAGGAGGTCATTGATACCGTTTTTTCTCCTTCCCACTTGGGGCTAGCTGTCCTCACTCGGAGCAAAGCCAAGGAACAGAAATCCACTGCTAGCCCTGCTCAGGTGCCGGGTCCTACAGAAATTGACGGTGATTCCCCCTTGGCACCTGGACCGGTGCCCCAGCCCTTGAACCCCGAACCACCTTCCCCCGATCCGGGGACCCGGGCAGTGTCCCCTACGGCAGATGGCTCTGCCACGCCCACTGTTTCTCAAGGGGAGAAAGGAGGGTGGCATTCTCAATTGGCCTCGGAACTGCCCCTGGACCAGTGGTTCCTGGCTCACCCCAATGAGGTGACTGTGAAGGATGGGGTGGCCTGGAAAGGGGATCGCCTGTATGTTCCTGAAGTCTTGAGAGCGGGTATTCTCAAACAGTGCCATGATGTCAAGAGTGCGGGACATTTTGGGTATCTCAAAACTTTACATTTGGCCCGGAGACAGTTTTGGTGGCCCCGTATGAGGAAAGAGGTGGAGGAATATGTGAAGGGGTGTACCACTTGTGCAGTGTCAAAAGGGGGGTCAGGGAAGCCCAAAGGTTTGCTCTACCCTCTACCTACCCCAAACAAGCCCTGGGAGGTCATTAGCATGGATTTTATTGTGGAATTACCAGAGAGTAGGAAAAAGACGGTTATTTGGGTGGTGACTGATTTGTTCTCAAAGCAAGCGCATTTTGTAGCCTGTAAGAAACTCCCCACGGCCTCCCAATTAGCCAAATTGTTCATTCAGCATATTTATCGGATTCATGGCATTCCGGCCAAGATTGTGTCGGATCGGGGGGCACAATTTACCTCGCAGTTTTGGAAGGCTTTCACAAACCTTCTGGGGGTGGAGCTCGGTCTCAGCAGCTCCCATCATCCCCAATCGGATGGACAATCGGAACGAACGAATCAGACTCTGGAACAATACCTAAGATGCTATGTGAATTTCCAACAATCTGATTGGGTTGATCTTCTACCTTTTGCTGAAGTGGCCTACAATAATGCCACTCACCAGAGCACTGGGCTCTCGCCGTTCAAGGTTGTGTCTGGGCATGATTTCGGTCCCCTCCCCTTGTTGGCGGGGTCCCCCAACTCTGACCCCGTTTCGGTCTCCCAGTGGAGTCAAAAGGTCAGGGATGCATGGCCTCATGTAATCTCGGCCTTGGACTTTGCCAAAGCACGCTACAAACATTATGCTGATCAGAAACGGGATCCTTCCCCCAAATATGCAGTGGGAGATATGGTTTATTTGTCCACCAAATTCCTTAAGTGTCCACAACCCTCTAAGAAGTTGGGAGCCAAATACATTGGGCCTTTTCGTGTTGTTAGGATGGTAAATCCTGTAGCTTTTGAACTGTCTTTGCCTAAGTTATACCGTCATGTACATCCTGTGTTTCATTCCAGCCTGCTCAAGCCCGTGAACCCTCCGGACAAACACCATCCGGTTCCAGAACCTGCTCCTCAGCCGATCCTGGTGGATCAGGAACAACATTTTGAAATTTCTGAGATTCTGGACTCTAGGCTTCACCGGGGAGGGTTACAGTATTTGGTAAAGTGGAAACACCTGCCTTTGGGCCATGCGGAATGGGTTGCTTCTGAGCATGTCAATGCCAAACGCTTATTGCGAAAGTTTCATGCCCGCTTTCCCGATAAGCCGGGCTGAGAAAGGGGGAGGGTTGGTCTTCAGGGGGGCAGTATGTCAGGCTCATCCCTGAATTCTGGGCATTGGAGTGGAATTCATGGAGGCCCTGACATGTAGCTAGTATTTTCTCAGGATTTTGGAATGCCTGAGAAATGAGCCAGGCCTCCTGGTTGGCATGGTAACGCAAGTCCTACCAGGAACTCAAGGCCACGCTCCCCAGCTACTCTTGCTCCCCCGTGTCTGTTCTCACGCTTGATGCCTTATTATCTCTGGATAGTTTACATTTACTTCAGTAGCAGCTTTGGAACTGTTCCTTACGCAAGCTTCTCTTCTAATAAAGAGATTTATTGAAGAACCCTGAGTTTGTGTTCTGCGTACATCACACTAGTGAGCTGACCGCCCTTTGCTCGGATGAACCTTTCTGGTCTTCCATCGGGACAAAGCTGTCCTCTGCTCCGATGTCTCTTTTTTGCCCATGGTGATCTCTGAGTTCCACATTAACCAGGACATTGTGTTACCCACTTTCTACCCTCAGCCGACCACACCATTGGAAAGGATGTTACATTGTTTAGATGTTTGGCGCACTCTCACCTTCTATTTACAGCACACAGCCGCATTTCATTCTTCACCGCATTTGTTCCTCTTGTTATGGTGGTCGACATCAAGGCCAACCTGTCTCTTCTCAGAGATTCTCTAAATTGATTGTTCAAACTATTGTGTTGGCATATGAACTGGCGAAACGTCCCCCGCCCCAGGTCTGCAGGCACATTCGACCAGAGCTGTTGGTTCTTCCTCGGCCCTGCTTTGTGTGTCCTTGCTGCTAGATCTATGCAAGGCAGTGACATGGTCCCAGCCTTCCACCTTTATTCAGCACTACAGATTACTGCAGAGCCTGTGCTGATGCATTTGTACGGGCTGTCCTTTACTCTGTTCTCCAGTGACCTGCCCTCCATCCTTCAGGTATGCTCTTCAGTCACTCATTGTGTGAGGCACAGAGACCACGGTGAAGAAGAACAGGTTGCTTACCAGTAACTGTGGTTTTTTGAGCAGTCATCTGTGCCCTCACACAAACCCACCCTACCTCCCCATTTCAGGTCCCTGGCTCTGGTGGACTTAAAATCAAGGAGATGGTAGTTTGGTGGACTCGTGTATGCACGGTGGGGAGGAGGGGGGATGGTCTTCCCACCAAGCTACTCAGCTCTAGAACTTTTCAGACTGAGTCTCTGCACAGGTGCGAGACCCATTGTGCGACGGCACAGATGACCACTTGAAGAACCACAGTTACAGGTAAGCAACTTGTTCTTCTGGAGTACAGTAGGACCCCTGTATCTGTGGAGGATTGGCTCTGGGGACCCCCGCAGACACTGAAATCCGTGCATTACAGCAAACACGGCATGGAAGAAGGGAGGCGAGTTCTTTCCTTCTTTGCTCCCATCATCTTTATCCACGGATAACTGAATCATCAGATGGTGAATCAGCAGATACTGGGTTCCTACTGTAATTCTTCAATTTTTTGAAAACTCAAACTATACTTGTAGGTCTAAGTCTAGTTACTAGTCTCACCTAGAGAAACCCCATTGAATCAATGAGATTTACACAAATGTTGATTTCCTGTTCAGTGGGTCTACTCTAGTTGTGACAAAAAATTTCATTCTTACACTCCCAATTCCATCTGATCCTTTTTTCTTTTTTTTTTTTAGTTCTTAAAGTGTTGAAAAATATCTCAAATGCATGCAGTTGTATCCTCTCAGGCAGACTATTTCCAGCTTCTTGGTCTCTGTTTTCATCTCAGGCAATGTGCGTAAACAGATATTTTGCATCTATGGAAAAAAGAGCCCTTTATGCAATATGTCCAGGGGTGTGTGTTGCCTTCCCTGTTGCTTCTTCTCGTGTTCCACATTGGCTTCCTGTGGAGACTTCCCACTTTATTGGCAAACAGGTTGGAATTTATGGACAGATTTTTTTAAAAAATACCTTGCTTTATACTTGTAATGGTTCATACTGAGCACTGTATATATGTCTGCTCTGTGTGCTTCAATACTGTATTATGAATAAAAGGAAATCTGAAACAAGCAGAACCTACCTGTACCTCAGAGAGCTGTGAATTTCCTTTGATAGCCCTTCTTCTTTATAAAAAAAATTAAAAAATCTAAACCTACTTTTCTATGCATTAGGAGACTGAAGTAGTGCAATGGAATGAAAAGGGTTTTTTCCGCATGCATATGTTGTACCTTTTTTAAAAAGTGAAAATATTAATTTTACAAATGTTAGGGTGAATTGACCTTTAATCTTTTGCTCTTTAAGTAACAAAGTGTATCACTGTTCATGGGTATTACATACTCTTACATGTTTTGGTCCGTCTTTAAATTAAAATAAAGTGTGGGTTGGCCTGATAATATTTAGTTAATATGGTAAGTTCATAAACTTGACGTTTAAGAACTGTAAATTGTTTGGCTCATTGTAACCACTCTAAAGCACAGGCTTTGTTCTTCCTTCTAGAAGAAAGAAAAATGTGGAGGGTTTTGAAAGGCCTGTTATTAGAACAGGTCCTGTGGAAAACCTGTTGTTAAGCGCATAAGGCTTAGTCACCTTCTCTGGCAATTTCTTCTGTAAAGAAGGTGGCACATAGTTCTTCCAACTTTTTGGAGTGATTTACAAAATTAAAAAAGTTTACTCATGGCAATGCTTCCTTTTTCTTTTCGCTCTGATTTTTCAAAGCGCTTCAAATACCTTATTCAATGTAAGCAAATGTATCTAGCTTACATTGTCTTATTTTATACGCCATTTGGAGGGAGGGTTTTGACACAGACTTTTACTGCCAGGGAGAGATGAAGGGAAGTGAGTTGCCTGCTGGATCAAGTATAGTGTAAGGGCCTGGCATTGTCAGGCATCTGTTGAAGCATCTAAGGGAGGCAGTATCACACCTCACACCTTAGCAGCCACCCCCCATCTTCTTCACCATTGCTTCAGCAAGAGTCCTTCATCCTTCTTTTGCCCTGGCCCTGACAATAATGGTGGTGAGACAAGGGAGATGCTACTTCCTCCTTGTTCACTTTTTTTCCCTGCACAGCAAGGATATGGTAGAGGAAGAGGAGCAGCTAGCAACAATGCTGGTTGAGAAAGTAGACTCACTGAAGGAGGGAGCCACATGAAAGAGCTCTGTCCTCAAACAAGCAAAAGACTGCCTACATATGTCCTAGCTGATTCCTGTTGTTGCCCCTGAGATATCCTTGACCCATTCTTGCTGCCTTTTTATCTGCTCTCTGCAAGCTGTGGCATAAGAAAGGCTCCATGTACTTGGTTGTCTAATTATGCCACTTGGGCTTATGGTAGAATTGCCAACGGACCTGGTTGGCCATGTTTTACCCAGATTTGAAGCATGTTGTCTATTGCCCATTTGGACTAGTTTCCAAGTTTTCTTTATGGAAAAAAAAAAGCCTTATGAGGAGAGACTTAGGGAGCTGGGTATGTTTAGCCTGGAAAAAAGATGGTTAAGAGGCGATATGATAGCCCTGTTTAAGTATTTGAAGGGATGTCACGCTGAGGATGGAGCAGGCTTGTTTTCTGCTGCTCCAGAGACTGGAACACGGAGCAATGGATGCAAGCTCCAGGAACAGAGATTCCACCTCAACATGAGGAGGAACTTTTTGACAGTAAGAGCTGTTTGGCAGTGGAACGCACTCCCTCGGAGTGTGGTGGGGTCTCCTTCCTTGGAGGTCTTTAAACAGAGGCTGGATGGCCATCTGTCAGGGGTGCTTTGATCGTGATTTCCTGCGTGGCAGGGGTTGGACTGGATGGCCCTTGTGGTCTCTTCCGACTCTACAATTCTATGATTCTATAAGGCTGTTTTGTGAGAAATGAGCATATTTGGCATAGGGTTTTGAGGACAGCTGTGTCCCAGGCTTTCCTGATGCCCGAGTTGAGAGAATCACCATGGCAAGAGAGCGAGCAGGGTGCCAGGCTGGTGGTGCTATGCAAATGAGCAGGAGATAGTAGGGGCCGCAGGTGGGCACAGCACCAGCTGCCTCCTTACAGCAGCTGTGAAAGGAGTGAACTATGAGGCATAAATAGTGGGACCCTGCAGTGCAGTTCACCAGTCCTGGCATCCTGCTGTTTGAGGCTGTCGCCTCACTCTGC
This sequence comes from Gambelia wislizenii, assembly GCA_030847615.1. NCBI lineage: Eukaryota > Metazoa > Chordata > Lepidosauria > Squamata > Crotaphytidae > Gambelia > Gambelia wislizenii. The sequence continues at coordinate 9,095,504 of JAUMIR010000013.1, read as the reverse complement.
CCAGTGATAAGGTCAGTCCCATGCATGGAGTGCAGCACACTTCAGATAGCAGATTATTAGACACAACCTTGGATAGGAGAGTATAATCTGTGAAGTGAGAGGGAATTGAAATGCAAAACAAACAGCAATCACTGACTTAACTGTGGTCATCAAAAAACAGTAGCTGGGTGGCTGTTCATTCCTCCTAACATGGATGAACTGATTCACAATACATTTATTGCAATGAAAAATTCAATAGGACAAAGAATGTTAAACTAGACTATTTTTCTAGTTAAAGGAAAATATTGAATCTCTATTTCTGATGAAAACAACACCTTTTTCTCCCCTGAAGTCTGCTCTTTGCCCTCACTTTACTCTGGACCCTTGCCCCCTGTCATATCCCCCCTGGATTCTGGGAGTTAGAGTTGAATCCAGTGCAGGCCTGACATGAGTTTGGTTCTTGGACTGATTTCCCACCTAGGCCTCTTCCTCCAGGAATGCAGCTTGAGAATGTTTGGATGCTTTTTCTTTGCTATTTTCTCTCCCATATAACCTTATGGCCGGGGCCATCTGGTCCCCAATCTCACTCCCTCTCACCCCTCCCTTCTATTCTCCCCCCTGCACAGCCCAAGGGTATCTGTAGTGTATTCTGAGTGTTTGCCTCAGAACTAGCTTTACTATGTTAATAGAACTATACTGCCTTGCTGAATAAAGATTTTCTTATTGAGCTAGTGTGAGTGGGTTTACTGGTGCATCACAGTAAGCTAGTTCTCACAATTCTCCATACAACCTGCCCGTGTACCAAAGGCATGATGTCTGAGGACATGGAGACTGGAACCTAGAAGAAGGAACTGGTCCCACACAAGGACCAGGGATCTGGCGCAGATGTCAATGCAGACTTAGCAGAGGGAGAGCTGAGTCAAGTACGATGGAGGGCTGGGAGACTGGACCCTCCTTTCAACCTCATGGAGTTGGGAGCCAGGGAGACCCTGGAGGTGGGCAGCCTTACCTTCTACGAGACTCCCTTGTGTGGAACGGGGGTGGCCATGGGAGCAAGTTGGCTCTGGCTGGATGAGCGAGATGGAGACGAGCGGAGGTCCGCATGGTGGGACAGACCTCTAACTGGCAGTCTCCATGAACGGGAGATGAGAGGTACCTGCCCTGAGTTGGAGAGAGGTTTGCAGCAGCTGAAGCAGCAGATGTAGGTAATGCAGACAAACCTCATGGAAATCATCCAGCAATTACCTCAGCCACCCCAGGTACAGTCACCCCAGTTGCCAGCACCTCCAGGGGATGGGGTCCCTGGAGGGGGGGTCCCGGCTCCCCCTGTGGGTGGCCCAGTCCCACCGGCTCTCGGCGGTCCAGTACCCCCTGTGGGTGCTGGCCCGGTTGAGCCGCAGGCGCGGCCACGTGGGCTCAAGCATCGGGACCTGAATGCCACGTTCGACGGAGACGCCGCAAAGCTGCCGTACTTCCTAACCCAGGTGATGGGATTCATGTCTCACTGGGAAAGAGAGTTGCAGATGGAGGCTGAGAAGGTGCAGTATGTCTCCAACCAGCTAGAGGGAGAGGCTGCCCGATGGCTAGTGGGACTCTACGACATGGGAGCTCCGGAGCTAGGAAGTTTCCATAACTTCATGATGGCCCTCTGAGCACAGTTCAGAGACCTGCTGAGGGTGAGGCGCACCCATACGGAGCTGCAACGTCTACGCCAGGGCTCGAGAGCAGTAACTGACTATGCCTCTGAATTCCACCACCTGGCGAGTCAGATTCCCGACTGGACCAAAGCCACTAAGGTGCAGTACTTCCAAGATGGCCTCAACATGGACATCCTGGAATGGGCCTTGGTCCGAGGAAACCCTGAAATCCTACTGGGGTGGGTGCGGTTGGCTGGGGAGGTGGAGACCCTGAGGCAGAGCGTGAAGTTGGCCAGGCAGCGCCAAGGGCTAGAAAGCAAGTCTGGCGGAGCCCCAGGGAAGAAGACCAAGATGGCATGTCCGGCCGGCGGTGCAGCAGAGGAGTCGGAGAGAGATTGACAGATGCAGAAGGGCTTGTGCCTGCACTGTGGAAAGGGGGACCATCACATCGCCAAGTGTCCAGAAAGACAGCCGCGGAGCAACCCAACCGAGGGAGCTAAGGCGGAGGGAAAGGTGATGGCACCCAAGACGCTGTTCAAGCTGAAGCCCAAAGCAGCAGCCCACTCCCTGGTGCCCAGCCACGCGGCTGGGGAGTCGTCCAAGGAGACAGAGGACAACGGGCCCTCATCAACATGGAGCTGGCAGGAAATGGATCCAGCCCACCCTACTAAGCTCCCGAGGGGGGGCTAACCCCGAAGGGCGCCCAGATGCTGTGATGAGTGGAGTGAAAGGCCCGTTTTTCATAAAGGCTATGTTAGGGGTCGTAGGCAAGGGGGTCTCCTGGAAAGTAATGGTGATGGTGGATTGTGGGTGCATGGAGGTATTAATCCACCCCTCCCTAGTTAGAGAACTCTCTGTCAAGATAATAAAGCTAGATAAGCCAGTGTGGATGTCCCAGATGGACGGAGGGATGATGAAGGGGGGGGGGCGAGATGAATGACTGATGTAGTACAAATGAGGATGGGGAATCATCAAGAACTCCAGTTTGTTATCACACCAGGCCTAGTGCCCACCGCAGTGGTTGGCTTGAACTAGTTGAAGTTTCATAACCCCACCGTAGACTGGATCAAAGAGACTGTGACTTTTTCTGACTCTGTTTGCATGCCAAATCATGGGGTTTATGAAGGGGGGGATAACTCTCTCGAGAAGGGTCCAAATCGGGAGGATGGTCACCAGTGTTGTGAGGTAGCTATGGTACAGGGAGAGGTTAAAGATTTGTCGGTTGAATACAAGAAGTGGAGAATAGTGTTTGAGGAAAAAGAGTGTGACATGCTGCCTCCCCACCGACCTTTGGACTCCGCTATTGAGTTAATCCCTGGGGCAGAGCTTCTAAAATCCAAGTTATATTCAATGACCCCAACTGAAATGGAAGCCCTGAGGGAGTACGTAGATAAGAACTTGGCCAGGGGGTTCATCAGGCCCACCACGTCGGCCCTAGGGGCCCCCATGTTGTTCCGGCACAAAAAAGATGGCTCCCTACGTCTCTGCATAGACTACCGCAGCTTAAATGTGGTGAGCGTGTCAAATCAGTACCCCCTCCCCCTGATGAAAGACATGTTGGCCCATTTGGCCAAGGGGAAGATATTCACCAAGTTAGACTTGCATGAGGCATGCTACCAAGTCCGGATCAAGGAGGGGGATGAGTGGAAGACTGCATTTAATTGCCAGCTGGGATCCTTCAAGTTCTTAGTCATGCCATTTGGGGTTATCCAGAGCCCCTGGGATTTTCATGAACTTGATCAATGATGTTCTGAGAGAGTTTTTGTACAAGGGAGTCTGGTCTATTTAGACGATGTGCTGATTTACTCAGAGGATTACACATCCCATGTGAAATTGGTCCAGAAAGTACTGAGCAAACTTGCTGAAAACTACAGTCGTCCCTTCACATTCACGGGGGTTAGGTTCCACGGACACCCGCGAATGTGAAAAATCCGCGAATATTGATTGCCCCCCCGCCAAAGCGACCACGGGGCTTCTGGAGGCCCCATAGTTGCTTTCCCCGGACTCCCCACTCCCTCCCAAGGCCTTCACAGGGCCTCCAGAAACCCTCCCGAGGCCCTGTGGATGCCTCCTCGGCACTCCCCCCTCCCACCCAGGGCCTTCATGGGGCCTACAGAGCATCTCTGGAGGCCCCATGGAGGACTCTGCGACCCTCCCCCTCCCACCCAGGGCCTTCATGGGGCCTCGCGAGGTCCCTTGGAGGCCTCCGCAGCCCTCCCTACTCCCCCCCCCAAGGCCTTCACAGGGCCACGTAAGGGGGGTCTCCAAAGGCCCCGTGGAGGCCTCCCCGGCTCTCCCCGCTTCCTCCCAAGGCCTTCACGGGGGCCCCGTGTCACAGTTTGGGGAGGACGGGGGGGGCCCTCCCAAAACCGCGAATAATCAAAACCGCGAATAATCAAAACCGTGAATGCCGAGTTCGCGAATGTGGAGGGGAAACTGTATTTGTATGCCAACTGTCAAAATGTGAGTTTCATCAAACCCGGCTAGATTATTTGGGGTATCGCATCTCTAGCAAGGGGGTGGAAATGGACCCTGAGACCCTGAGAAGGTTAAGGGAGTTCTCACATGGGAGGCTCCCAGAACCAGGAAACAGCTTCAGAGCTTCCTGGGGTTTGCTAATTTTTGTCGGTCCTTCATCCTGGAATTTGCTTAGGTTGCGTTACCTCTCACTGAGCTGCTGAAGATGAAAGGGGTGGGGGAAAAGAAATGATCAGGTAAGGGGAAGGGTGAAAAGCCTCCCCAAAAGATAGTGTGGACGGATCAGTGCCAACGAGCATTCGAGAAGTTAAAAACCCTTTTCACCTCTGAACCCATCCTCAAACACCCCAACCCCAAAAGACCTTTTGTAGTTCAGGTAGTTGCTTCAGATGTGGTGATGGGTGGGTGTTGTTGCAGCGGGACAAGAATGGAGAGCTTAGGCCCTGTGCGTACCTTTCCAAGAAATTCAACGAGACTGAACAAAATTGGCCAGTGTGGGAGAAAGAGGCGGGGGCCATCAAAGTAGCATTGGAGACTTGGCTCCATCTACTAGAAGGATCTGCCCAATCTTTCTCCCTGATGTGAGGCCAACACTGTAAAACAGGGTGGGCACAGGGCAGCCCATGGGCTGCATGGAGTCCCCCCAGGGTCCAAAAAACTATTTTGTTTTGAAATGCCCCAGAAATGCATTATAGGGGGTGTGGAAAATGCTTCTACCATGTCTGGAGCCCCACTGGACTCCCCAGGGATCAAAATGAAATTTTGCAAAAAATTTCCCAAATTTTCCCCCCTTAAAATGCCCAAAAATGGCCACCAGGAGCTCAAGAAGCCCCCAAAGCATGCCCCCATGTCCCCTACAGAGCTTTGGGGGACATCCAGGGGCAAAAACATGGTGGTTGTTTTTTGCAGAAGCGGGTATGGAGGGGGTGGCCCTCCAATGTCTCCTGTGGGGCTTGATTCTGCCTTTGAAACTACTTAAAAGAATTGTTCAGCTGAGGCATGTTTATAAATGCTTGACAACTGCAGCTATCCTTCCTGCTTCCCTTCGCCCACCAGCAGTCATTCCAGGATTTCCAAATGTTTGGGGTTAATTTATTGTTAAAAGTGAAATACAGTAGCACCCTCGTATCCACTAATTTGCCAACTGCTGATTCAATTATCCATGGCTGGTGGCAGCAGGAGGGGGGGTGGATAGGAGAGGGAGGGGAGGAGGCTTCTAGATAGGTTCCATGGTGGCAATGGCAACGGGGAGGGCGCAGGGAGGGAAGGAGTTCTTGCCTCCTTTCTCCCTTTGCCCCCTGTCATGACTCCAATGGCAGCAATGGTGATGGGGGGGGGCGTTCACTATTATCCATGGAATTCATTATCCGTGGGGGCCCTGGAACCAACCCCCCATGGATACGAGGGTCCTACTGTACATGCCAACACACCACCAGTCCTCTGCTAATGTATGAAAAACTGATACAATAATTTTAAAAGCTGTTAAAATAAATTACTTCTTTTATACAACTTTTTACAAAACCATAAAATATTAAAGTAATCTCAACCATATATTGCCAGCAACAGCAGCAAAAATGGTAAAGGCTAGAGCTAGCTTGTTCTCCTTGAAGGCTAATGGAGGGTCTCCAATCATGAAGATTAAGGTGAGATATGAAAACCTGTTTCAAAGGCACTGTAAGCTTTGCCACGAAGAAAACCAGTGCTCATGTTTTTATACAGAAACCACATGCTTCATATAAAACACACACACACACACACACATCCTCATTTACTCTGCAAGTGCTCTCAATACTGTTAAGAGAGAACAGATGGAAGCTTAAAGAACAGGTGAAGCTAAAAAAAAACCTGGGCAAAATCAGCGCTAACTATTTAAGGAACCAGAGTTAAGACATCCGAGCACAGCAAAAAAAGAAAAACCAAATCAAACCATTCTGTTGGATAGTGAAGGCTAGATTTTCCCCCCATTCATCATCTGGCAATATTGCAGTTTTGAAATAGGTATTTTGAGGTCTTCCAGATGCAATCACTGAGCCCTTTGAAACGGAGCTGTTGCATTCATGCATACAAAAATGTTTTGAGCAAAGCATTAAGTAACAAAATCAGGTTACCAAGACAGATGAAGCTATTAATTGTAATCAGACTATCAGTCTTTACTTTGGTACAGATTTAAAATGTCTACTGTACACTTCACTAATAATCAGAAATGCACAGTAGTTGGACGCCACAAGTGTCCCTATTTGGATTGCATGGGTGAGCTGGACTGCTGGTGATAGAAAAGCACTACGAGATAATGGAAAGAAAAATTACTAAACAAGCAGGGAATTTTTCAGCATGAGTCAGCTGCAGAATATTCACTGCAAGGATTAGAAACAGAATATTCATCACATGCCAAACATTGTGTCAGGTGTAATTTGCTAATGCTGTATGTATACTCAGTCAAAAAGATACAGCCTTGTAAATAAGCCCACAAACATTCTTAGTCTGTAAAAATACTACTAGTCTGCTGGGGAGTGAGCAGAGAAGACACAGAACTCTGGCCAAAATCCTACATCAAGAAGGTGGATTGTTAAGTGGGTTTGTAATTGGTTGACTGACCGAACCCAAAGGGTAGTCACCAATGGCTCCCCTTCATCCTGGAGAGAAGTGACCAGTGGGGTGCCACAGGGTTCTGTCCTGGGCCCAGTGCTAGTCAACATCTTTATCGATGACTTGGATGAGGGAATAGAGGGTATGCTTATTAAGTTTGCAGATGACACCAAATTAGGAGGGGTAGCTAATCCCCCAGAGGACAGGATCAGAATCCAAAATGACCTGAACAGATTAGAAAGCTGGGCCAATATTAACAAAATGAATTTCAACAGGGAGAAATGTAGGATACTACACTTGGCAACTAAAAATGAAAAGCACAGATATAGGATGGGTGACACATGGCTTGAGGGCAGTACATGTGAAAAGGATCTAGGAATCTTAGTGGACCACAAGCTGAACATGAGTCAGCAGTGTGATGCAGCAGCTAAAAAAGCCAATGTGATTCTAGGCTGCATTAATAGGAGTATAGTGTGTAGATCAAGGGAATGGGATCGCCTGAGAAGGTTAGGAATCGGAGGCACTGCGTTGCAGTGGATCTTCTTCGTGGTTTCTGTGAATCACAGCTGGGTTACTCCTGCACCTGCACAGAGCATCGGAACCTTCTAGAAACGCTAGGCAGAATATGCTTTGATACATTTTTGGCGGTAACTCCGCCCACCCTAACAGTCCCTTATAAGGGCTTCCCGTCTAAATCCCCTCAGTTCCTTTCTTTCCACCATGTTAGCAGCTTGAAGGAACCTCTGTGCGCTAGGTGTTTTTCTCTCTCACAATCTGGTTTGATTTGGCTTGCTTTTTTGACGACGGTTTTTGCTCTATCCTTCTGGGTTTGGTATTTGGCTTCTGATCTCGCTATTTTTTGACCTGTTTCTGGCTTTTGACGACGATTTTGGCTTACTCCCTCAGCTTTGGCATTCACCTCAGATACTGTTATCGACCTCGGACTGTCTTTGACTACGATTTTTCTGCACTGTAATTACTACTGCACTTATTGTGAGTAAAATGTCTGGGAAAGGAGCCTTTAAACGCTGCGTGATTTGTCAGGCGAAACTCCCGAGTGCGGATGGGCATTCCCGCTGTTTAATATGCATGGGAGAAACTCATAACGTCGACGCTTGCGTCCATTGCAAGGCCTTTACGCCGCAGGCTCGAAAACAATGCCTGTCACGCTTAAAATCCTTCCTTCATGAGAAGGCTTTACTCCCTGGTACAACTTCGGCCCCTACTTCTGTTTTTGCCCCAGCTTCAGCTCCTTCTTCTGAGTCATGAGGTCGTGGACGCTTCCGGTCTCCTCCTCCTAAGAGCCAAAAGTGTTGTCGGTCCTGAAGCCCATCGAGGCGCCGCTCCACTGCTTCCGACCTGGGGGCCATTCCTCTCTTCAGCGTGCGTCCTCGGATTCGGCTCGGGATCGTTCAACACCGACCCGAGAGCCGATCCCATCGACATCGAGGGCTACCTCTCGGGATGGGGCCTCCGCCACTACCGAGGACCGTCCCAGTACTGAGTCTGCCTCTTCTCAGTCTGTGAAGAAAAGAGAAACATCTCTCTAAGCATGACTCCACAAAGTCCAAATCTAAAACAAAGGACAGTTCCAAGAAGCCCAAGGTCATGAAACTTGTGGCTCCAGACGTTCCCCCTCGCCGATCAACGGATGCCGAGGGTACTTTTGCTAGACCCTTTCCTGTTCCCATTCCGACGGAACCCGAGGCTCATCAGTCACGTACCCCATCGGAATCAGTGGAGATTGTAGCGGTCGAGGTCCCGTTGGGCACCGGTGCTGAAAGGTCCCCTAGGCGACTTGAAACATCTGCTCTGGTTGTGTCGAGAGCTCAATTACTGGAACGCCACTCTTCGGATGAAGAGGTGGAGGTTGTCGAGTCAGAAGTAGTGCCTCAAAGCCGCACACCTTCTGCAATCCGGGAGGATATTTCGGCCTATTCCACCTATGATCTTGCCTGATCCATCTGCAAGGTGGCCTTCGGGTCACTCACGGGCTCACAGATCTTCACACCAAGAGGTGAGGTCCTCAACACTACCATTATGGGATGCTCGATTGCTCGATCCCCACGTCTGACCACCTTGGATGTTGCAAAACCTATTTCGAAGAGGGATGCTGTGATCCAGGTGTCCCCTCCTGAACATCGCCATCTACCTCAGACCCCTCCAACTCCGCAGCCTCGATCACCTACACCACCACGGGACCGTAGTCCTTCCTCGGACAGATCATCCTCATCTTCCGTCACGTCTTGGGACCTGTACTGACCATATATGCCATCACCTAAGACTGAGTTGATGGAGGGTGATTCTGCCTCTCCAACTGATGATGTGCGTGCCTTTGGGGAGCAAATGGTCCGGATGTCCCATGCGCTAGATCTAAAATTGGAGGAACGAACGACTGACCCCATGGACCCAATTTTCCAATGGATCCAGTCGAAGGCACCCCCGACGGCTTCCATCCTGGTACTGCCCTCTCTATTGAAAATCGCACAAGGGTCTTGGGAGAACCCCTCATTTATCCAGTCGACATCTAAAAAGATTGATCGACTGTACCGTGTCGGTGGCGATCATGTGGACTGGCTCCAAAACCACCCGAGACCGAACTCTGTGGTCATTGAAGTTGCACAGAACAAGAAGCAACGTCGGCCTTTGTCATCCCCACCAGACCCAGAGGGCCAGAAGCTTGATATTGTTGGGAAGAAAATTTACTCGGCAGCTGGCCTGAGCTTCCGTGTGGCGAACTATTCCGCTTGCATGGGAGCTTACCAGCAGGTCCTGTGGGAAAGAATGAGCCATCTCATCCAGGACCTTCCTGAAGAACGGCGTCGGATGGCGGAGGCCATACAGTCTGAGGCCCAGTCGCTTGCAGGACTACAGATGAATTCGGCCTGTCATGTGGCAGACTGCACAGCGAAAACCACTGCTGGTTCCATTGCGCTGCATCGGTATGCATGGTTGCGTTCCTCGGGCCTTACACCTCAAGCCTTGGCCACCATAGAGGATCTCCCCTTCGACGAATCGGGCTTGTTTAATGGGACAACTGATGAGAAACTCGAGTTCACCCAAAAGATGAGGACCACTGCCAGGAAATATGGTATGGGCTCCACCTCCACCTCTCAATACTGTCCTAGAGGCAGATATTCCTGGCAAGCCCCGTCGTATGGCCAACAGTTCCGTTGAGGGTACTCTAGCCAATCCTACCGCCGGTCCCATTACGTCCCCTCTCCCTCTCCAGCCTCATCGGTGAGGAGCCAGGGCTCGGGTTCAAGATACCGCCAACCATCATGGCAGAGATCCAGGGATCAGGCCTGAAAAAAGTTTTGATTGATTTGCTGATGCTTTTTCTGTTCTTTCTTAGACGCCTCTCTTCGGGGATCGATTGTCCAACTTCCAGGAAGCCTGGTCTTCTATAACATCAGAACGTTGGGTGTTTCAAATCATCCGGACAGGCTATTGGATAGAGTTTGACACTCTGCCTCCGATAGGCCTGGTTCGATCAACACTGCCCTCCCCTCCTCGAGGAGATGCAAACCCTGTTGCAGAAAGGGGCCATCGAACCTGTCGACCCTGACCTTCATCACCTCTGCTTCTTCTCGAGGTACTTTCTGGTGACCAAGAAGGACGGCGGTCTGCGCCCGATTCTCAACCTCCGTGGGGTGAACAAATACATAGTCCCAAAGAAATTCAGGATGGTCACCTTGGCCTCCATCCTTCCACTCCTGAAATGGAATGACTGGTTCATCTCCATAGACCTGAAGGATGCCTATTTCCACATAGGGATCCATCCAGAGCACAGGCGCTTCCTTGCGTTTCAGATCGGAACCAAGACCTTCCAATTCAGAGTGCTTCCCTTCGGCCTCTCGACTGCTCCTCGCGTTTTTACGAAGTGCATGGCAGTAGTGGCAGCTTTCCTTCGGCAGCAGGGCGTGGTGGTCTTCCCTTACATCGATGATTGGCTGATTGTGGTGGAGTCTTGACATCCGCTCAAACTCGATGTTGGCCTCACCTTAGATGCCTTAGACTACCTGGGTCTTTTTGTCAACATCGAAAAGTCTCAGCTCCAGCCAACTCAAGTGATCCAATTCATTGGGGCTCGTCTAGACTTGGTAACTGCAGCGGCATACTTACCTCAAGACCGCTTCAACACCCTTCGGTCCCTGATCCATACCTGCCATCTGTCCCGAAGGCTTCCCACTCATTCCATTCAGGTTCTTCTTGGTCACATGGCGGCCATGACTTATGTGACCCGCCTCGCCAGACTTTGATTCCATCCACTCCAGCACGGGTACCTGCAAGTATTCAACCCGCTCCTTGACTCTCCAAACAAGTTGCTTACAATGCCACGGGTGGTCCACCGCTCCCTGGACTGGTGGCTGGTACCAGACAATGTCCTGTCAGGCATGCCGTTCAATCTTCCTCAGCCGAATATATCCCTGAAAACGGATGCCTCGATGCAAGGATGGGGAGCACACATCGAGTCCTATGAGATTCGGGGCTCTTGGAGCAACGAGGAACGAGCTCTCCATATCAACGTCCTGGAACTGCTCGCCACCCAGAAAGCGTTACGAGCCTTCAAATCCTTGGTGAGGAGCAGGACCGTGTTAGTACTGACAGACAACACCTCTGACATGTACTACCTGAACAAGCAGGGAGGTACAAGGTCACCCCAACTTCTGCAGCTCACACTGGACATCTGGGATTGGTGCGTCTGCAGGAATGTGTTTCTCCAATCCATCCATCTTCCCGGGGAGGAGAACACTCTTGCAGATGGACTCAGCCGTTCGAGTCTCTCCATCCACAAGTGGCATCTACACAGGTCGGTCACCTTAGACCTCTTTCGGAGCTGGGGTTTTCCTCAAGTAGACCTCTTCGCATCTCCCGAGAATGCTCAGTGTCCCCAGTTCTGTTCCAGGAGATGCGCTCCGGGATCGAGGGGAGATGCATTCTTGTTCCAATGGTCAGGTCCGCTACTATACCTGTTCCCTCCATTCCCACTACTGACAAGATTGCCAAGCTTCGTCGGGATCGAGCGAGCGCCATCCTCATCGCCCCGTGGTGGCCTTGACAACCGTGGTTTGCGACTCTGCTACACATGTCCAGGCGTCGCTTCATCCATCTGCCATCCTGTCCGGATCTGCTCACCACTCACGAGGGCATGGTCAGACATCCCAACCTAGATACTCTTCGTCTGACAGCATGGAGGCTGATTCTGTGATTCAACCTTCGGATTTGAGACTCTTGAATTCGTCCTCAGTACAGAGGCAACCTGCGTCCTTCCATCCGGACGTGCAGGCTATCATCGATGCTGCACGGAGGCCGTCTACTCGAAAATCATACCACTATAAATGGAAGTACGAAGCTTTCCTGGCCTCCCTAGAACTGAGTCCTGAACTGTTCTCTATCCCGACAGTACTGGAGTTTCTTCTCCAACTGTCTTCTGCGGGCCTGTCACTTTCCTCGATCCGGTGCTACTTGGCAGCTATCTCCGTTGAGTTCCAGGCGAGAGGTTGCCCATCCCCCTTTGTTGATGCGACGGTAAAGAAATTTTTGAAAGGCTTTGCCAACCTGCACCCTCCGGTGACCAAACCAACCCTGGCTTGGAGCCTCAAACTGGTCCTTTCACAGCTGGTTCGTCAACTGTTCGAACCTTTGGCTTCTACTGATCTGCGACTCCTATCCTGGAAGACTGCTTTCCTTGTGGCCATCACTTCGGCATGTCGGGCTGGTGAGCTCTGTGCCTTGAGGTCTGATCCTCCATACACTGCTTTCCACAAACACAAAGTTGTGCTCTGTCCCGACATCTCCTTCCTTCCGAAGGTGGTGTCCAGCTTCCATCTCAACCAATCCATCAGTCTCCCTGCTCTGATGCAGGACCCGAAGGACGATTTCGAATGCACCCTCCATCTCATGGACGTCAAGAGGGCTCTAGCTTTCTACATTCAACGGACTGCGTCCCACAGGAAGTCACCCAGACTGTTTGTGTCTTATGCTGACTCAAAACTCGGACAGCCCATATCCTCTCAATGGCTATCGAAGTGGGTGACGTCAACCATTGCTCTCTGCTACGAACTGGCAAAGAAACCTCTGCCTTCACGGATTCGAGGACACTCTACGAGAGCTGTCTCCACTTCCACAGCTTTTCTCTCTAGAGTGCCTCTAGAGGACATTTGCAGAGCTGCAACCTGGTCATGACCTTTGACTTTTATTTCTCACTATAGACTTGACTCTCGTTCTAGGAACAAGGCTGCCTTTGGGAAGGCTGTACTGTTGTCTTCTATTCAATGAGTGAGTGTTCATGTTGCCAAGTCACTGTTGTTATATATGCTTTGATCACTTTACTTAAGAATGTGCTCTTAATGTTTCAAACTCAGGTGTCTGTACATATGGTATACTTGGTGTAGGACATACCCGCCTCCAAGAGTGAAGCTTGCCAGTCTACACCCAGCTGTGTGATTCACAGAGACCATGAAGAAGATGGACAGGTTGCTTACCTGTAACCATAGATCTTCGAGTGGTCTTCTGTGAATTCACACAGACCAGACCAGCCTCCCCTCTATGTCCTATTACATCATATAAACATGCTTAATGTTCCTGATTCTGCAGATTGTGGCGTCATTCAAGGAACTGAGGGGATTTAGGCGGGAACCCCGTATAAGGGACCGTTAGGGTGGGCAGAGTTACCGCCAAAAATGTATCAAAGCATATTCTGCCTAACGTTTCTAGAAGGTTCTGATGCTCTGCGCAGGTGCAGGAGTAACCCAGCTGTGTGAATTCACAGAAGACCACTCGAAGATCTATGGTTACAGGTAAGCAACCTGTCTTACTCCTTCCTCTCGGGTAGATTCCAGAGGGTGATGCTCGAGGACAGTTGCTCTGCAAGGAAAGAACTTAATTGTAGCATCCCACAAGGCGCCATCCTGTCCCCGATGCTATTCAACATATATATGAAGCCACTCGGAGAGATCATCCGGAGGCATGGGGCGGGGTGTTATCAGTATGCTGATGATACCCGGATATATTTCTTTATGTCTCCGTCTTTGGCTCTGACTTCAGATGATGTCCCTTCTCTCAATGATTGTCTTAGGGCAGCAATGGACTGGATGAGGAAAAACAAATAGAAGCTAAATCCAGACAAAACGGAGGTTCTCACAGTAGCAGCCCTGAACCCAGGTACTAGGATACAACCTCCAGTCCTGGATGGAGTCACACTCTCTTCCAGGGATTGTGTTCACAATTTGGGGGTACTCCTGGACTCATCGCTCCGGATGACAAATCAGGTAAATGCGACGGTCAGGAGCGCCTGTTATCAGCTTTGGCTGATCCACCAGCTGCGCCCTTTCCTGGAAGTCGGGGACCTTGAGACCGTGGTACATGCTCTGGTAACCTACCATCTTGATTTCTGTAATGCACTCTACATGGGGCTGCTCTCGTGCTTAGTCCGGAAACTTCAACTAGTACAGAATATGGCAGCCAGACTGGTCTTGGATACATCTAGAAGAGACCATATAACACTGATCTTAAGATCACTTCACTGGCTGCCTGTTAGTTTCCGGGCCCAGTACAAGGTGTTGGTTATCACCTTTAAAGCCCTAAATGGCTTGGATCCAACCTATCTTCAGGACCGCCTCCTTCCATATAATCCTCCCCATGCACTCCGGTCCTCTGGGAGGAATGTGACGCTGAAGGGATGTCACGCTGAGGATGGAGCAGGCTTGTTTTCTGCTGCTCCAGAGACTGGAACACGGAGCAATGGGTGCAAGCTCCAGGAACAGAGATTCGACCTCAACATTAGGAGGAACTTTTTGACAGTAAGAGCTGTTTGGCAGTGGAATGCACTCCCTCGGAGTGTGGTGGGGTCTCCTTCCTTGGAGGTCTTTAAACAGAGGCTGGATGGCCATCTGTCGGGGATGCTTTGATCGTGATTTCCTGCATGGCAGGGGGTTGGACTGGATGGCCCTCGTGGTCTCTTCCAACTCTGCAATTCTATGATTCTATGAATCTGCTGCAACCTTTAAAAACTAGGCTGTTGTCGACCTTCCGGAGCGCCTTTTCGGCTATTGCTCCCAGATTATGGAACAGCCTGCTGGATGAGATCCATCACATTACCACCTTAAATAGCTTTAAAAAAGCTCTTAAGAAGGATCTCTTTCCTGAATAGATACCCGGCCATCAGAGAGGAAAAAAAATCTTATTAGTCCAATCCCATCCAGCTTTTTATTGTGTTGTCTTTAGTATTTTTAGTAGTTATTAAGTATGTTTTAAATGTTTAATTATTTAATTGTATTTTAAGGGGTGGGTGGGATGGAGGGGTTTGTATGTATATTTTAATGCTGTAAGCCACCCCCATTGCATTTTGTAGAGCGGTGGGATACAAATAAATTTTATTATTATTATGGCCGTCCAGTCGAACCCCATTCTGCCAGGCAGGAAGACACAGTCCAAGCCCTCCTGACAGACAGGCACCCAAATCCCCATTCTTCATTTTCTGGAAGATCCTGGGACCCCACAACTGGCCAGATTTGCTCACCTCTGACCTGGAAAGTTGGGAAAACTGGTGCAATTGAAAGACCCAACAAAGGTTGCACATCAGGGCAGGGAAATGTTCAATTAACAATTTGTAAGCTGCTCTGAGATCCTTTGTGGCTGAAGAGTGGAGTATAAATTCTCTCTCTGGCTTTTCTTTGCAAACAAAGATTCAAGAAGGATTCATCCCATGCTTTCTGCAAGCGTGCTGATGACTGAAAAGGCCAATCTGAGGGAAACAAGTCCGGTTGCAGAAAGCACAGCAGAGGGTCTCCTTGGGTGATGTTTCCGGGTTGTGATTCTTTCTGCATTGTCGTTTCACTTCAAGACTTGTTCGGCATGAGTTCTCAAGTAAGGCTGCAGCATTGTGGATAGTGCGTCTCCATGCCTCCCGATGTGAGGCCAGGGCGGACCATTGTTGGTGATCAATTTGGCCGAATCCGCCCTGGCGTCACATCGGGACGCATGCAGATGCACTATCCACAATGCTACAGCTTTATTTGAGAACTCACGCCGAACAAGTCTTGAAGAGAAAGGACAACACAGAAAGAAACACAACCCGGAAATATCACCCAAGGAGACCCTCTGCTGTGCTTTCTGCAACCGGACTTGTTTATCTCAGATTGGCCTTTTTAGTCATCAGCGCGCTTGCAAGAAAGTGCAGGATGAGTCCTTCCTGAATCTTCGTTTGCAAAGAAAAGCCAGAGAGAGTAGTAGTAATCCTGCCACTGTATTCTGCTTTGGTCAGACCTCACCTGGAATACTGTGTCCAGTTCTGGGCACCACAATTCAGGAAGGATATTGAGAAATTGGAACGTGTCCAGAGGAGGGCAACCAGGATGATGGGAGGTCTGGAAGCCATGCCCTATGAGGAGAGGTTTAGGGAGCTGGGCATGTTTAGCCTGGAGAAGGTTGAGGGGACATGATAGCCATGTTTAAATAGTTGAAGGGATGTCATACTGAGGATGGAGCAGGCTTGTTATCTGCTGCTCCAGAGACTGGGATGCGGAGCAATGGACTTAAACTACAGGAAAAGAGATTCCACCTAAACATTAGGAAGAACTTCCAGACAGTAAGAGCTGTTTGGAAGTGGAATACAGTGCCTGGGAGTGTGGTGAGGCTCCTTCTTTGGAGGTTTTTAAACAGAGGCTGGATGGCCATCTGTCGGGAATGATTTGATTGTGTATTCCTGCATGGCATGGGGTTGGACTGGATGACCCTTGTGGTCTCTTCCAACTCTATGATTCTATGGCAGAGAATTAATGCCTATGCATTTCCATGTCCAGTTCTGGGCAGCACAATTCAAAAAGGATATTGACAAATTGGAGCGTGTCCAGAGGAGGGCGACTAAAATGGTGAAAGGTCTGGAAACCATGCCTTATGAGGAGAGACTTAGGGAGCTGGGTATGTTTAGCCTGGAAAAAAGACGGTTAAGAGGCGATATGATAGCCCTGTTTAAGTATTTGAAGGGGTGTCACATTGAGGATAGAGCAAGCTTGTTTTCTGCTGCTCCAGAGACTGGAACACGGAGCAATGGATGCAAGCTCCAGGAACAGCGATTCCACCTCAACATTAGGAGGAACTTTTTGACAGTAAGAGCTGTTCGGCAGTGGAACGCACTCCCTCGGATCGTGGTGGGGTCTCCTTCCCTGGAGGTCTTCAAACAGAGGCTGGATGGCCATCTGTCGGGGATGCTTTGATCGTGATTTCCTGCATGGCAGGGGGTTGGACTAGATGGCCCTTGTGGTCTCTTCCAGCTCTACAATTTTATTATTCTATGTCAACCCCCTACTTCTTTTGAGAAACAGTGCAAGGGGCTGTTGCTGCTCACCAGTAGGGAGGTACTGGGGAGTTCAGTCGAGACGATGAAGAACCAGCTCATTTTGGCTTGGAGGGAAGGAAATGGGAGTGTGCTTACAGATGTAGTTCACCCTCCTATCCCTCCCCCCCTCAAGAGTTACACTATATAACTGCCTCTCCACTCCCTTTCCTATCTGTAGGCAGCAACAGCAGCAGTGGGCTTGCCAACTGCAATGGAAAGAGGTTTTGGAAATTGCTCAAAGGGCTACAGGACAGCACATTGTGCTCCACCCAAAGTGCACATGTGCATATGTCACATTTACATACTCACCTGTTGCAATGAGGATTCTGGCCTCTGCCTTCCTCACAGCAGCAGCCCACTGCTTCCCTTCTCTGACAGTGCATCTGTTTTTTGTGCTAAGGGTCAAGGAGAAATGGTTTGTTCTGTCCTCCCTCCGCCAGCCTGCTCATGTGCATGCATGGAGTTCCAAGTACTCCCCTGCATGCAGTTCCTTGTCAGCTATGACTATGAGGCTAGGGCTTAAATGGCCCAGCTGGACTGATCATGGTTTCCCTCTCAAGGGAATTTGAGAGTGTAGTGACTTTCTGAACAAACATGGCCAAACAATCTCAAAGGTACAATTCCCAGCACCCTCAAGATGCATTGGCAAATCAGTTTAAGACTGGGAAACATCACATCACTAGGCCAGTTCCAAAAAAGAAAAAAAAGAGAGATTATAATAATATTCACAGTAATCCCATAGAATGGAAGAACATAGACTTTAACACTGGTGGAAGAGATTTTAAAAGGTGCAATGTAGCAAGTTATTTTATTGGATGCAAGATTGTGTGCGTGCACATGCATTTTTGAAAACAATAGCACAGAGCTGGGGTCTAGTTGACACAGTTCTACAGATATATTCATCATTTATACACCAAGCATATTTACCATATATATGCTGCTTTTTGTAAGAGTAACATACTGTAAAATGTGGAATTCTTTATGAATGTGTGCCAGGGAACTGTTAGCCAACTGGAATTTTCCATGTACCCCTTCCCAATTTTTATTAAATGTGTCTCCACACTTTTCAGATGTGGCAAAAATGTTTGTCATAAACTGTTGGACAACATTTACAATTTTGTGTTATTGAAATGAAAAGAGGCCTATTGTGGCAAGCAATTTTCTTGTGTCTCTTCCAACTCTGCAATTCTATGATTCTATGATTCTATCTGCCATGTATCACTCTTACCAGTAATTTAGCTAGGCCTGAGGAAATGTGAGTTTCTTATACCAGTAACTTAGAAGTTTCTTATAACTTCTTTCAGGACTGTGTGATGACAATGCATGTTTCCCTAGAGGGAGCATTCATATTTCTAAAGCATTGGGGTTACTAGGTTGCCAGAGCTCTTCACAGCTGTTACTGTTTAATATGTGGCATGCTGAGAAAAGACTCCTGCCTCAAATGCCAGAGCAGAAGCAAAGGAACTAGTGCCCTGCAGGGGACAGGAAATAAACTGTTCCCTTAAAAGGAAGTTCATATGGATAGCAAAACCATCACGTCTACCTAAATGCAGTGATAAATCAATCAAGAATGCTCTGTTTTATTTTATGCTTATGTAGCTTACTGTTTTTCTCTTTGTATTTTCTCCTGTTAAACATTGTTTTCGAAATTCTACCCATCACCACCTCACTCTGTAGCCACATCACATCTCAGTAAAGAATCGTGCGACTATCCCCAAACATGGGTAGAATTTGGTTGAACTCTTGTGAAAGATGACCAAAACAGCATGCCTTTTTAAATTGGATTTCCCAGTGGGACTTCAGAACAGGCAACTCCTCCTTATTCGAACACCATACTTAGGAAACCTAATTGGGTCAGTTTCGTAAGCTGCCACAAAACTCCAGGTGCTACAACTTTTGCCATGGTCATTAGGTGCAACTAAAGAGAGATTACAGTGCAACAGTGCACAATTTCATACAAGATTAAGCCGATAGAGTCAAGACTTTCTCAGCACACTCCCCTATGTGGGTCATCCTGATTGCATTAAATATTGAAGGAATGCTTGTCTTTATTGCTTTCAAATCTATAATCCTGAACATTCAGTGTCAGTTTGGATACTATATTTGGAAGAATTATTGAACTGAGGTTTGCCACAATCTGTGAGAAACCAAGGAATCATATTTCTGATGAGTGCTGATTGTAGTAGAGCCAGTATCTGAAACGGGCACATAACATTGATCTTTGTAAGTGCCACAGCCCTTCAGGGAATCTTTGTATGAATTGGGGTACTCCCTCCAAATACCAAGGTCTGTCCTGATGCTGGTAGTCTCAGCCAAACCTTCTCCTTGAAGAGATAGGTCAGTTGCTTGCTCACCTATCGTGGCCATCCGTAGGTTATGGATAACAACATTTGGCTCGGCATGTGAATCTACACATTGATTCATGTACTCTGCTAAAACCAAAGGCTGTTGGTCATCTCCTTCTTCAGAAATAACAAAAACAAGTTTTGGCTTGTCCATTTCTAGTGAGAGCTCCTTGGATTTTAAGCCACTGTTTGCATTGCTCTTAATTTGGGTGGAACCTTCAGGGGTGACTTTTGCTCCTTGGCTTGAGCTGTTGACGAGAGATCTAACATCTGAATTTACGGAGTGATCAGGGAGCCTTGGGTGGTTACAACTGGGAGAACTTGTTAAAAAGCCAAAGTAAGGATTTCCAAATCGGGATCTTTTCAAGGTGCAGCTGCTGCTCAGCTTGCGTTCCTTCTGTGCTGAATGTGTCAGTGGGTACGATGCAGTGCTGGCTGATGAGTCTGAGTAAGCCTGTTCAGAGTTTCCTCCTATTTCTGCAGCTGAGGTTACTTTTCGAGTAACTGTAGTCTGGTTCTTCATGGATGTAGAAAAGCCCTGGCAGGAACAATCATAATATCAACCCTGATAAGCTGATCTTAGGGAATTACAAAATGAAATTGTTAATGAAACAAGGGTATATTTTGCTCTATTTCCTTGCTGTATTTTCTTCTCTGCCCCTTTGTGCATTTTGCCTTTCCCATGCTTTAAAGGCCAACAGACAGGAGAATATGTGTGCATGCATGGTACACAGAAAGGAGTAGTCTGAAGATATGGACATTTCTGTCAGTATCAGTAGTCCTTAGTTTGTAAACCTTAGGGCTCAAAAAAAAAAATAGTTGCAAAAAGTCAAGAAGCCAAAGAGTGGGGCTTAATAGGATCACCAGTGTTTAGGCTGTAGGTTCATGTTCCCCATATAATGCAAAATGACCTCAAGTGTCATAATCAACCACATAATTCAGGTTTGTTTCTTAAGACTACTGATTTTACTATTCCAAGTTGGCAGGCATTTTGCAGCCAGTTTTCTACAGTAGGTACATTTTGCTGCTTCTGACTTTTAGTAAAGCAGCAGTGCAGCAGGAAGGTTCCGTCTTCCGTGCTGCCTTACTGCATGACGTTGTCATTCTTTTGTTCCGGTCCTGTGGGAGACTGAGGTAAAATGCATCTTTTTGCTAACCGGAAAAACCCATTAGCAAAAAGATGCAGTTTTACCTTGGTCTCCCATGGGACCTAAATGGCAGAACACTGGAAGAATGCTGACATCATGTGGTAAGTCAGCACAGAAGACGGAAGTTTCCTGCTGCACTGCTGCTTTACTTCAGCATGCGGTAAGCCTCTTCATTCTTATGAGTATGTAGATATGACAATACTAATAGGAGAAAAGCTTAGATGTGATGTAGCTAGATCAAACTTTGGCAGCAGTGAAGTCTAAAAAAGGTACCTTTAACTTCAGTTTCCTAAGGTGCTCTGAATATACTTACACCACTGTTCACCAATTTAGAGAAAGGACTGTTAGTAGTCCAGCTGCACAATTTTTTCTGCAGCTGAGGTATTGGAGCTAGTAAGTCATGAAAAGCACGTGTACTCCATGTCTGTTGTCCTGGGCAATGGGTCTCTGTCTGCACCACTCTTCTCTCTGTAGCATTGAGACCTGGTTCTATTCGATCTGCTATCATCCAGTCAGAAACTGAGCCTGGACTTGTGATACTTCTCTTCAGGTTTTTATCCTTTAAAAAATACATATAATGGTTAAAATGCAAATATGTGACATCTTTACTCAGTGGATGATGAAAGCAAATATAGCCTCCCTCCTTCTTTTTAATGAATAAAGTAGAAATGTTATAGTATTCCTCCACCCACTCAAAATGGACTTAAGCTATCAAGGGGCTCTTCTGACTTTTGAAATTGGTAAAAAAAAAGTCAATTGCTGAAGTCTGGTGGAAGATACTGGAGAGATAAACAGAACTACTACTTGACATGGCACACAGTTAAATTCTAGAATTCACATAATGTAGCAATTGCTGTCAACTCTGAATGATCTGAAAGTGGGGTGCTGTTTCATGGAGGTGGCCTTCTCTGAGGGGAGGCGCGAACAGGAATTCTGCATAGTGGGTAACGCCTACTACTGCCCAGACGAAGCAGGAAGTACGACCATGGTCACATGGTCATCCAAAGTTTCTTTGTCTGTCCTCCTGACCATGAGGCCAGTTCTACTTCCTGCTTTCGCCCAGATAAGACGCAGTGAACTGCTGCTAGAATTCCTATTCGCTCTTTCTTCTATCTTTGACTCTACTTACCTTTCCCAGTTTTCCTTCTTTAAAAAGAAAAAAGAAAAAAAAGAGAAACCTCTCTTTCCCTTTTTTCTCCTCTGTCCTCCTTCTATGCCTCCCATGGCGAAGGGATCGGGAAAGAAGCCTTCTTCAGGAAGCAAGAACAGAAAGGCAGAAGATCCCTCAGCGGCAGCAGTTTCCCCGGCTCTGCCAAGGGAACACATGCTCCCTCCGGCTGCTGGCGGGCAGGCAAGCCGCTCCTCGAGCGTGCTGAGCCCCCCGCGGGGAAAGCGATGGCAAAATCCGTCCTCAGCTGCACCAAGCGCGAGCGAGGTACAGAGGTCGGGACAGCACAGAGGGACGAGATGGAGCCAGCATCCCGAGCTGTCCAGGATCCCTGAGACCCTCCCGTCCTGCAACCTGAGAAAAGCGGTAACAGAGGCGATCAGCCTCCGGAGGTACAAGGGACCCGGGCAAAGGGGGTCACGTCATCCCCAGTCTTTCAAGGCCCTCTCTTCCCCGCCCTCCCCCCCAGCATGCTGGCTTCCCAGGAATTTCAGCTCCCGGCCGAGTAGCTATCTAACTTTCAGTCCTTGGGCCAAGACGGGGAAAGGGCCTTACAGACTGGGCAGGGTGCAGGTACCTCGTTGCCTCATCCCGACGCTCAAGTGCACTCAGAGGGAGCTGCCACTTTGGGAGCCATTCTTGGGTCTGCGCGGGGGGGGCAACATTTTGGAGGTGCCCCACGCGGCTGCAATGTGAGGCGCCATCTTGGAGGCAACCCACACGGCCTCACAGGGAGCCACCATCTTGGAGGCGGTCCAAGACGCATAGGCCGCAGGATGCAGCCTACAGGCCTCACAGTGGAGGGACGCCATTGCGGGTCGGCCAGGGATTGGGAGTCAGCTGCGCGTGATCTCTCGGGAGGTGACGCCAGCGCAACAAGCGCAGGCCACCGAGGGGACTCCGGATGCTCTGATGACCCCACGAGTTAGAACCTTCTTCACCTCAACTTCCCCCCCACCTACTCCGTCATCAGGAAGGGTGGAAATCTTGAGGGTAGCCCTTAACCTCCTCTCCTCGGCCCCCCTACCGGCCGAGCTGGCGCCTTCATGGCCAGGGGTTCCCATCGCCTCGCCCATTCAATTTGGCGGCGCAGTCCCAGCACACCCGGTTGTCCCCTCCCTCCCTCGGGAGGCACAAGCATCCCAGGAAGCACAAGCATCCTGCTCTGGTGTTTTCCAGGCTCCGCCTCCAGTCAGCGGCTTGCAAGAGTCGCTTCCCGTCCTTCTCATCTTGGTTCTGCAGCAGAAGGGGGACAAGCTCTGCAAGAGGCATCCGCCCCCACGGGCCCTGCCCCTCCCCCAGACCGGTTCAAGCTTCAGCGGGGACACAGCCCCCCACCTGCCAGATGATTCAGTACAGGCAGGCCCATCAGGCTTACCGCCAAGGGAAAACAAGTTCCCCCCGCCCCCGGCGGATCCATCAGGTGCGAGAAAAAGAAAGGCCACTTCCCCCCATCACTCCTCGGAGGATTCAGAGGACAATGGGGAGGACGATGTTCAGTTATTGAATATTCTGAAGGGTGTACAGCCCCCTGCTGAGGGCACTCCCAATGCTGAAAATGATAAGGAGGAAGGAGAATGTTCGGAAGGGGAACCAACAGGCCCGAACCCCGACATGTCAGACAGGTTATTCAATGGCGAGGAATACGCTTCCCTCCTCAACAGGCTAATAGCGGGTCTTGAACTTGAGACAGATGACGACCAGGAGTCCTCCTCCAAGCCGCCCCCTAAGAAAAGGAGCAAGAAGGTACAAGCAGTCCTCAGATCCCCTGTGGTTGAGAAGACCTACCTGCCCTTTTGGATACATTTGACCACCTCCTCCAGGAAGAGTGGGACAAGCCAGCACTAGGGAAAAGAGGCACTCTGATGGCACAAAAATACTATGCACCATCGCCCAAGGTGCTGGACAAATTGAAAAACCCAGTGGACGACAAGTCAGTTGCCTCTCTCGTTTCCAATATTCTGATCCCCAAGGAAGGGGAAGTTCTCCTTAAGGACCCGGATGAGAAAAGGGCAGACGCTGCCCTAAAGAAAGTGCACAAGGCCTCAGCCCTAGGCATTAGAGCAACGGCCACGGCCTCCCTCTTCGTCAGGGCAGCGATCCTATGGATCGACGAGCTCATTCAGGCAGCACACTTGGACACTAGGACCCTCGATAGAGCCCTCAGCCATATAAAATCCTCTCTGTAGCTGGTGGCAGATGCCTCAATGGATGGTTTCTCCTTTTCAGCCAGAGCAATAGGCACAGCAGCCATGGCCCGCAGGTCCATATGGCTGAAGCACTGGAATGCAGACTCTCATTCCAGGGCTCACCTATCCACTGCCCCCTTTAAAGGCACTAAACTCTTCGGGGAGGAGGCACTCAAGGATGTCTTAGTAGAGACTAAGGACAAGAAGCAAGCCATGACTTCACTGTCCCGTCATTCCGACAAGTCGTCATCTAGGCACTCCTCGCAGAAATCCCATTCCTTTCATTCCTCAAGGCCTTTCAGCAGACAAAAGGTTTCCCATTACTACCGTCCAGCCTGGGCCAAGACAAACCAGATCATCTGTCACTCTTCCTCTTCCCAGGCATCCGGATCCCAGAAAGGGGGACCCTCTCACTCCAAGGGGTCCTCCAAACAACAGTTCTGACTCTCCTGTCCCACCGGTGGGGGGGGGCGCTTGAGCCTGTTTTCTGAAGTCTGGTTGAGCTCCACAATGAACAGATGGGTACTGAGCACGAACCAACAAGGATACCGCTTGGAGTTCAAGATCAGGCCAAGGGACAGGTTCATCCCAGCCCCCGTCCCATCAAATGCCAGGAAGGCGGGGGAGATCCGGGCCGCCATTCAGCACCTGCTGGATATGCGGGCAATCTAAGAGGTACCAGCTGGCCAAAGGTTCTCAGGGGTCTACTCCTTCTTCTTTACAGTACCCAAGAAGGGAGGAGACTCCAGGACAATCTTAGACTTCAAGTACACAAACTCCTGTCTCTTGTACAAACATTTCAGGATGGAAATGTTGGCATCCATTCGGGAGGTCCTCCAAAAAGGTCACTTCCTAACCTCTCTTGACTTGTCAGAAGCATACCTCCACATCCAGATCCACGAGGAAAGCAGATGCTTCCTTTGCTTCGCCTTTGGGGACCAACACTTTCAGTTCAGGGCCCTTCCATTCGGGCTGGCATCCAGCCTGAAACAAAGCCCCCTTCTGCACTTACCCCAGCAGCTGAAGGACTCCCTACTATGGTGGATTCGAGAGACCAACGTAGCATGGGGGTCCGAGATGGCGGTCCTTCCTCAAGTGGTGGCGACCTCAGACGCAAGCCTAAGGGGCTGGGGAGCACATTGCCAGGGCGAGGTGGCCCAGGGACTCTGGAACAAAGAAGAAAAATCACACAGCATAAACTGGCTGGAGCTGAGGGCAGCCAGGCTGGCGCTTCTTTGCTTCGCTCACCTGATCTGAGGCGACCACGTGCTGGTCATGATGGACAATACAACAACCCACTCCTACATTGCGAGACAAGGCGGATCCAGATCCTGGTCCCTCCAGCAGGAGGCAGACCTCTTCAGCTGGGTGGAAAAGAACATCCGCTGGATTTCAGCCCAGTACCTTCAGGGAACGACCAATCTACAAGGGGACTTCCTCAGCAGGCACACAGTCTCTCAGTCGGACTGGGAGCTGGAGCAGGCCACGTTCCTCCAGATTCAGGAGAGATTTAGTCTGCTGCAGGTGGACCTGTTCGCAGTCCCAAACAACACCAAGCTCCTGAGGTTCTTTACCAGGTTTCCCAACAGGTACGCCGAGGGGGAAGACACCCTGAGGACACCGTGGCCCCAAGGCCAGCTGTACACCTTCCCTCCCTTTCCTCTACTGGGGAAGATCTGCAGGAAAATCAGACAGGAACAGGCACAGGTTGTTTTGGTAGCCCCACACTGGCCGTGTCACCCCTGGTTCTCCGACATCATGGACATGTTGGTGGAGGAGCCATGGCGCCTCCCTCTGAAGGAGGATCTTCTACGTCAAGGCCCGATCAAGCACCCTGACGTCTCCTGGCTTCAACTAACCACCTGGAAGTTGAAAGGAAAGCCCTGAGGGAGTTTGGCTATGAAGACTCAGTAATAAATACCCTCCTTTCGTCCGGGAGGCAGGCAACTAACAAAATCTACGATGCAACGTGGCGAGCATTCAGCAGATGGCACGAAGCTCGTTCCATTCCGGCACATTGAGTGTCCCTAGGCCACATGCTGGCCTTCCTCCAGAAAGGTCTAGACTTGTGTCTCAGGCCCAATACCCTCAAGAAGCAGCCAGCTGCCTTAGCCTCAGTGCTGTCAGGGAGGAAATCTATCCTCTCACCCCCACGTTAAAAGATTCTTAAGGGGAGCAACTCTCATCTCCCCTCCTGTCAGGCACAGGTTTCCAACCTGGAACCTTCCTCTAGTCCTAAGGCAACTAATGCACCCACCCTTCGAACCTCTATGAAGGGTTCCTCTTAGGGTCCTTACCCTAAAGGTGGCTTTCTTGGTGGCCATTACCTCAGCCAGGAGGGTCTCCGAGCTGGAGGCCCTCTCCATTAGGGAACACCTCTGTACGTTCACAGAGGACTTCGTCACCCTAAGGCTGGACCCGACCTTCCAGCCAAAGGTGCTCTCTCAGTTCCACATCTCTCAGGAGCTGGTCCTCCCTTCCTTTTGTCCAGCCCCGACTCATCCTAGGGAGCACCTATGGCACAAACTGGACGTGAGGAGGGCCATAAGAATTTACATAAAGAGGTCCAGCTCCTTCAGGCGCTGTGACTCACTGTTTGTCTCCTTCACCCCAGCTTCAATGGGGGAGAGAGCGTCTAGGAGGACTATTGCTACATGGATCAAAGCCTGTATTCTGATGGTGTATGACACCGC
The DNA here is from genome assembly GCA_030847615.1 of Gambelia wislizenii. Taxonomy (NCBI): domain Eukaryota; kingdom Metazoa; phylum Chordata; class Lepidosauria; order Squamata; family Crotaphytidae; genus Gambelia; species Gambelia wislizenii. The sequence goes on along the minus strand of JAUMIR010000013.1, from coordinate 9,068,939 downwards.
CAAGGTTCCAAGGCCGGCAGCCGTAATGGCCCATTCCACAAGATCAGCAGCCACTACAGCTGTGTTCTCCACTAATGCCCCCATAGTGGAAATCTGTAAGGCCGCAACATGGAGCACCCCTTCCACATTTATCTGTCACTATAAGGTGGACAAGTTCAGGTCCACAGAGGCCACCTTCGAGAGGAGAGTCCTCCAGGAGGTATTACAAGCCTAAGAATGTTCTTCTCATAGCAGACAACCCACCCAAATTTATTGTCAGCTTGGGCACGTCCCACTATGCAGAATTCCTGTTCGCTCCTCCCCTCAGAGAATGCCATATTGGTTACTTACCGTGAATGTGCATTCTTGAGTGGAGCGAACAGGAATTCTCCCCTCCCAGTGTCTGCAAAATTGTCTAATCAGTTATTGGTACAGCAGGACGAAATTCTCTCTTATTCACAGGTCTTCTAGGCTCTGCTATTCAGTGAACTGGCCTCATGGTCAGGAGGAAAGACAAAGAAACTTTGGATGACCATGTGACCATGGTTGTACTTCCTGCTTCGTCTGGGCAGTAGTAGGCGTTACCCACTATGCAGAATTCCTGTTCGCTCCACTCAAGAATGCACATTCACAGTAAGTAACCAATGTGGCATTCTGCCAAGGGATGAGTTGCACCTCACAGCAGCGGACAGGAAGATTTTTGCTAAGAGTCTGAAATATCTGATCAGCAGGGCTTTAAACTGAGTTGTTTCAGGGGAGGGAGACTGTATTCCTGAGGGCAGGAGTTCAAGTGCTGGAGATAATAGCCCAAATGTTATACAGAGAACAAGGAAAATAGTACAAGAACCCAACAGTGGGAGAAAAAAAACTTTAAAAGACAGATGGGGAAATGGCCCATGGTCTTAGATGTCTCTATATTAATGCACAGAGCATGGGAAATAAACAGGGTGAACTCAAACTTTTAGCACAGCAAAGCAAATATGATGTAATAGGCATCACTGAAACCTAGTGGGATGAATTTTGGAATGTAGTAATAGAGGGGTATAACCTATTTCAGAGAAATAGACCAAACAGGAAGGGAGGCGGAGTAGTATTATACATTAAGGATGTGTACACCTGTGAACAGATCCATGACTTAAATCCTGGGTGCCAGGTTGAGAGCATCTGGGTAAAAATCAAGGGCGAGAAAAACAGCAGGGATGTCACTGTGGGGTTCTACTACAGACCTCCAAGCCAAACTGAGGACTTGGATGATGCCTTCCTGGAACAGATGATCACACATTCAGAATGGAGAGATATAGTAGTAATGGGGGATTTCAACTATCCTGATATTTCTTGGAAGTCCAATTCTGCCAAAAATTTAAGGTCCAACAAATTCCTCACTTGACTTGCAGACAATTTCATTGTCCAGAAGATAGAAGAGGCAACTAGGGGATCAGCTATTTTAGATCTGATCCTAACGAACAGAGACAATCTGGTTAATGGGATGGAAGTGATGGGAACCTTAGAGGAGAGTGACCATGTTCTCCTGGAGTTTGTTATACAGAGGAAAGGGGAAGCCAAGCATAGTCAGAAATGCATTCTGGACTTCAAGAAAGCTGATTTCAGAAAACTTAGGGAATTTCTGGAGGTGATCCCATGGTCAGGAATGCTAAAAGAGAAGGGAGTTAATGGTGAATGGGAGTTTTTTAAAAGTGAGATATTGAAGGCACAACTTCAAACCGTTTCAATGAGGAGGAAAAATGGGAGGTGTCTAAAGAAACCAGGATGGATGTCTAAAGAACTTTCAACTTTCAACTTAAAAGGGACATGTACAAGAAATAGGAAAAGGGGGAAATCACCAAAGAAGAATTCAGACAAATAGCCAGCTCATGTAGGGAGAAAGTGAGAAAAGCAAAAGCGCAGATGGAGCTCAGGCTTGCTAGAGAGGTTAAAAGCAATAAAAAGGGCTTTTGGGGTTGCATCCATAGCAAAAAGAAGAACAAGAACATGGTAGAGCTGCTGCGTGGAGAAGATGGTGAAATGGTAACAAGGGACAGAGAAAAGGCAGAACTACTTAACACCTTCTTTGCCTCCGTCTTTTCTCAAAAGGGGAACAGTGCTCAACCTGGAGAAAATGGAATAGATGATGCAGTAGGGGAAATACAGCACAGAATAGGTAAAGAGGTAGTTCAGAATAGATAAAGAGGTAGTTCAGGAAGACCTAGCCAGTATAAATTAGTTCAAGTCTCTAGGGCCAGATGAACTACATCCAAAGGTATTAAAAGAACTGACAGAAGTAATCTCAGAGCCACTGTCAATCATTTTTGAGAATTCCTGAAGAACAGAAGAGGTCCCAGCTGACTGGAGGAGGGCAAATATTGTCCCCATCTTTAAAAAGGTGGGGAGGGGAGAAGACCCAAATAATTACCACCTAGTCAGCCTGACATCAATACTAGGAAAGATTCTAGAGGAGATCATTAAACAGACAGTCTGTAAGCATAGGTTTTTTGTGGGTTTTTTTTTCTGGGTTGTGAGGCTGTGTTCTAGAAGAATTTATTCCTGACGTTTTGCCTGCATCTGTGGCTGGCATCTTTAGAGAATGGTGGTGTGTGGGTGTGTAAGCACTTAGAAAGGAATGCTGTGATCACTAAAAGTCAACATGGGTTTTCTCAAAGATAAGACATGCCAGACTAATCTTATCTCTTTTTTTGATAGAGTTACAAACTTGGTAGAAGAAGGGAATGCTGTGGATGTAGTGTATCTTGATTTCAGTAAGGCTTTCAACAAACATGATAGTCTTGAAAAAAAAATAGTAACATGTGGCCTAGACAATGAGACTGTTAGGTGGATTTGTAATTGGTTGACCGACCAAACCCAAAGGGTAGTCACCAATGGTTCCCCTTCATCCTGGAGAGAAGTGACTAGTGGGGTGCCACAGGGTTCTGTCCTGGGCCCAGTGCTATTCAACATCTTTATCAATGACTTGGATGAGGGAATAGAGGGCATTCTTATCAAGTTTGCAGGTGACACCAAATTAGGAGGGGTACCCAATACCCCAGAGGACAGGATCAGAATTAAAAATGATTAGAAAGCTGGGCCAAAACTTTTTTAAAAAAGAATTTCAACAGGGAGAAATGTAGACTACTACACTTGGGCAGTAAAAATGAAATGTATAAATGTAGGATAGATGACACCTGGATTGATGGTAGTACATGCGAAAGGGATTAGGAGTCTTAGTGGACCACAAGCTGAACATGAGTCAGAAGTGTGATGCAATCCAATGTGATTCTAGGCTGCATCAACAGGAGTATAGTGTCTAGATCGAGGGAAGTAATAGTGCCACTCTATTCTGCCTTGGTCAGACATCACCTGGAATACTGTGTCCAGTTCTGGGCACCACAATTCAAGAAGGATATTGACAAGCTGGAACATGTCCAGAGGAGGGTGACCAAAATAGTTAAAGGTCTGGAAGCCATGCCCTATGAGGAGCAGCCTAGGAAGCTGGGTATACTTAGCCTGGAGAAGAGAAGGTTAAGAGGTGATATGATAGCTATTTTTAAATATTTGAAGGGATGTCATACTGAAGATGAAGCAAGCTTGTTTTCTGCTGCTCCAGAGACTAGGACATGGAGCAATGGACTCAAACTACTGGAAAAGAGATTAAACATTAGGAAGAACTTCCTGACAGTAAGAGCTGCTCGGCAGTGGAACATACTGACTTGGAGTGTGGCGGAGTCTCCTTCTTTGGAATTTTTAAAACTGAGGCTGGATGACCATCTATCAGGAATGCTTTGATGGTTTGCTCCTGCATGGCAGGGGGTTGGACTGGATGGCCCTTGTGGTCTATTCCAATTCTATGATTATATGAAAGGAGATTAACCAATCCACAGACAATAAGACTATCAGTAGCTTTGTCACACTGACTATATATTCCCTTGAGTATCAGAGACAGTATGCCTTTCAGTACTACTTGCTAGGGAGCAGGAATAGGAAAACGAAGTTGTACTCACGTCCTACTTGTGGGCTTCCTGGAGGCAAATGGTAGGTCTCTGTGAGAACAGAATAAGTGACTATATGGGCCTTCAGTCAGTCTGATCTAGCAGAGTTCTTCTTATATTTTTATGGGGAAGGGACCTTGTAGATGCCCCCTCCAATTATTCATCTATTTTATTTTATTATTTATTTCTTCAATTAATATCCCGCTTTCCTCCCAGCATGGGATCCAAGGTCATGTACAAAGTTTGAAGAGCACAAATTTTAGGTGCTGAGCTCAGTTCCTTAGGATTAGTGTCAATATTCCGATTGTTATCCATGACATGTTTGAAGACAGGCTAAAACTCCCCTCTGTTATCGGAGCTCAGACTCAGTTGACCAACTATTGCTTCTCAGAAAAAGGATTTGGATAATCTGTTTTGCAAATCCGCTTACAGTTTCACATTGTCTAGACAAGCATTACAAAGAAGGGATGTTCTGGGATCTTTATTTACTGTGAAGGCTCAAAATTTCACACCTCTGTAAGCATCAGAGTAATGCCCTGCAGAATGCCAAAAAAGAAGAGTGGGGGCTGGGAAGAAGCACAGCTACTAAGTGGAGAACAAGTCAGTACTTGCACAGCATTGGCTTGATTTAGGTTGCACTCAATTAACTCAGCAGACGATGAAGTCTTGCCCTTCCCAGTAGGTTCAGGCAAAAACAAACTGCTGTAGCCCCTCCTAGCTTGCCTGTTCTTCCTCATGAATAACTCTTACCATCTTGATCACATTCTGATGTTGCTTGGCCACATATCCCCTGGTTTTCATCTGTAAAATGTTGGAAGTACAATTAACATTTCTTTAGGGAAGAAGAGGGTGCCATTTGCTGTTCTGACTCAGGAACCCAATTTGAAGTGGCTCAAATGGAAACACTTCAAAATATCAGGGGCCCTTGGCATTAGCTGGGGTTTGGTTCCAGGACCCCCCGTGGATACAAAAATCCGTGGATGGCCAAGTCCCATGATATAAAATGACATAGTAAAATGGCGACCCTTATATAAAATGGCAAAATCAAGTTTTGCTTCTTGGAATTTTTTAAAAAATATTTTCAAGCTGTGGATGGTGTAATCCATGGATAAGGAATCTGTCAATACAGGGGGCTATTGTATTGTATTGTATTGTAGTACAGAAGTTCTTTCACTCAAAAATACATTTTACTGGAAATACACAAAGGGCTCCACTACCTGTATTTGATAGGAGGCAAAGCTCAAGCCACCAGCTCCCGCACTGGCTGAAATAATAAACACCTCATCACTTCCAGACTCGGTGGTTAATGCTGATATTGATGAAGGTACATCTGTATCTGTTTGTGGTGGAAAACACTCCATACTGCCATTGCAGGAAGTGACTAAAAATTAGAAACACGTATTTATTTATTTATCTATCTGTCTCCCAGAATAGAGAAGTATTATACTGTCATTGCAAAATAATTACTATTCCAGGGCTTCTATCATGAATCCTCCTTTAATCCTACATTGCAGCATCTATTGTCAGATGTTTTTAGTTACATTCTGTACCAGCATGGTGCCCCCACATGACCCTTTCTGCTGCCTCCCAATTTTTTTGCCCCCAAATAGTGAAGCACCATCACCCATACCTGCAAGGGATGCTATGTGCCATTTTGCCACATTTTCGGGTGCGTCTGTGGGACGGGGGGGCGTCACCCTTTTTAGGCTTGTAGAGGAATTGACTGTTTCATCAAACAGGAAGTGAATGCAACAGAATGTCCTCTCACATCATGGTTTGACAAAGCCAGTAGAGACCTAATAATATATGAAAATGGACTAAAAATACCTGAAAATGTGACAAAATGCCCAGTAGCACTTTCCCTTAAGATTTACAGGCTATTGGCTATCAGTGGGTAAAAAAGCAAACTTTTATACCTCCCAAATATTGAGGGTGGGATAGGAGTGCAGCCCTTCAGGGTCACACAAGGGTCCGATGCAGGGCCCAAGGCCTGGCCATTATCCACCCTGTGGCACTTCAAAAGATCAACTGCAGTGCCCATCATTTCTCACCACTGGCTAGGGCTGATGTAAGTAGGGCCTAGAAAGTTACTTTTTAAATGATTCATTTGTCCCAGGTACTTATTCCAGTGTTGTTCTTTTTAAAGGTAATTCATTTGCCCTGCCTGTTGCCATGTTAGAAAAGGAACTTGCATTTCTTTTCCCATTGCTTGTTGCTTTTCATCACATTTGTTTTGAATAATAAAGAGATGGCATAAAACTTGAAAAATGCCTCTCAAAAATGGCACTAAAATCTATATATATAATCCTCTTGGGTATGTTGCCTTTCCCACTGTGCTAAGTGGCTGCACAGGAAACACACCCAACCAATCACTACTCACATGCAAATTCCCTCTCTACCTCACAATCCACTCCTGCTGCCCAGATTCCTGCCAATCAATCTGTGGCCCAGATGGTGACCCAGACAGTCAACTGGCAGCAGCGACAGGCTGCCTACAACGGAACCCAGGCAGCCAACTGGTGGTGGCGGCAGCAGCAGGGCAATACAGTGAGTCACCCTCACCAATTCCAGAAAAAGTGTGGAATGCTGAGAAGGAATTTAAAAATCCACTGGCTTACCTTACAGGGTTATTGTGAGGTCTACTGGGCATTTTGGGGGGAGTTTTTTTAACGGTATATGTTATGCCAGGTACAGCTAATGTTTTCAAATGCTCTTAAAAGATGATTCTAAAAATACAGAATTTGGAACCTTCCCTCCCAGATTATGCCATTCCCACTCATTTGGTCACTTTTAAAAAATGTAACTTCATTGCACCCCCATTGCCAGAAAATAGAAAATTGGACTTACTGTGAAGTTCCTTTTTCAGCAGTGGAAGGGAGGGTAGTCTGAAGTGGGTTACTCCTTCCTGCTGATCAAGTAGGCTGGAGCAGCCAATCAGGTCTTTCAATCTTTGAGTCCTAAGAGGGAAATAACCTCCTCCAACCCAGTTTCATGTAATCAAGCTCTACACTGAGAAGGAATAAATTCACCACAATAGTGAAAAAAGGAAGAAAGACAGAAAACACTTCAGAAGAACAAGAAAAACAAACAGAAAGAGGGACAAGTCTTGTCCATGTTTCTTCCTCCTCACCACAACAAAAAACACAGCACCAAAAATGTTGGAGCAGACTACACTCCCTTCTACTGCTGAAAAAGTAACTTCCACAGTAAGTCCAGCTTTCCATTTTCCAGCAGTGGAGGAGGGTAGTCTGGAGTGAGTTGTAGCAAGCAAGCAATCCCAAATGAGAACTACTTGCTAAACAGGTAACAACCTATGGTGTAATGACTCTCTGAAGAAGCCTGCACCCAAAAGCAAACAGCATGTACCATTGCTTTTCCCTCTCTGTCTTTGGAGGAGGACAAAATGAAGGCAAGACCACATCCTGTTGAGAGTGGAAAGGTGTATCTATTTTTGGCTTAGAAAGAAAGTCATGGTATCAGAGTAAAAAACACAGAGATTTCCCCTCACAGAGAGTGCTTCCAATTCAGACACCCTACGGGCTGAAGTAATAGCTATGAGGAACAAAGTCTTATAAGTCAGATGTTTCAATGAGACTCTATTCAAGGGTTCAAAGGGAGGCTTTGATAAGGCTTTCAAGACCAGATTCAAATCCCAGGTGGGAAAACAGAGAACAACCGAAGGACGTAAGGGACAAGCTCCTTTGAGGAATTCCTTGATATGAGGATGAGGATTTCTTGACAAAGGGATCTTACCCAAAACTTTCAGGACCAAATTCAAGGCCACTTCAGAGTGGTGAGTTTCAGCCCAGAATCAAGCTCTGACTAAAGAAAGGCCAACACAGTCTTCACTTACACAGGGAGTGACTTGCTGAAGCACCACCAAGAGAATGCCCTCCGAGTTGTCTTGTAGATGCATTTTGTGGAGTCTTTCCTAGCTGCTAGGATGGTATTCACCACCTGGTTGTCATAACCTATCTCTAACACATTCTCCCTCTCAACCTCCAAGCATGGTTTTGTAACCAATCTGCTTGGGGATAGAAGATACTGCCTTGCAACAGAAGATCTAGGAGAGCCCATGGATCTCGGATCGATAGAGCCAGAAGATCCAAGAACCAGGCCCTCCTAGGCCACTTTGGAGCAATCAGAATAACCTTCGCCTCTTCCACCCTCACCTTCCTGAGGACCCTGGAGAGGAAAGGCAGAGGAGAGAAGGCATAACATAGAGACTTGGGCCAAGATTAAGTTGGAGAATCAATCTTCTAAATCCCCTGGGTCTGAAAGCTTGACACAAGCCTAAGAACTTGACAGTTGACAGAGGATACAAAGAGATCTATTGCTGGGTCACCTTGGTCACCATCTTGAATACCTTGGGGTTCAGGGCCCATTCCCCTTAATCCAGATCCTGCTGGCTGAACCAATCTGCCAGAAAGCTGAATTCCCCCCAAAGATGGTCTATTTGAGATTGAGTTTCAGTGCCTCTGAGCAAGAGAAAAAGAAGGGTCATCTCCTTCACCAGGGACCGCAACCTCTTTCCCTCCAGTGTAAAATGTGACTTTTTGTGCACATGTTGTCTGTTCTGACCAATATGTTCTTCCTGAACAAACTGTTCCAGAGGCTGAAAGAGCCAGTCTTGGTGCCCTCAGTTTCAGCCAGTTGATGCTGTGTGCACATTCTTCCGGAGGCAAAAGGTCTTCAGCCAGGAGAGCACAGCAGTGGGTTCCACAACCCCACAGGCTTGCATCTGAAGTCACTTGTACGGGTGGTTGCTCTTTGAACAAAGTGCCTGTCACATTCTTTCTCTTCACACCAAGGCTACTAAAGATTCGTTGGGGTTTTCGCCTAAAGAAACCCCCTCTGTCACAGTGCCCTTGAGGATTACTGAAGAAAGCCACCACTTTATTGGAACTGGAACATAAAGTTGAAGATGAGGTTGAACAGCAATCTCCTGATGATAGGAAAGAACTAACCACTGCGACTCCCTGAGATGAAACCTTGCCCAGGACACTGTGCCTATGGAAACGACTAGTGACCCAGGAGCATGGAGAGAGACATGAGATCTGACCAGAGTTGATGGAATACTGACCTGATAAGGTTCCAGACTTTCCTTACTGTGTCTGGATGCAGGGAGACCATACCTTGTTCTCTGTCAATGATTGCACCTAGGTGTTGAATAGACTGGACAGGTCAAAGCTGACTTTTTGCCTCATTAACAACAAGGCCCAGGGGGGATAGGGTGACCCTGCTGGTAAGATGGAGAATGGATTAACAGATCATCCAAATATGGGTAAACATGTATCATTTTTATCTGAAGGTGTGCCACCACCATCACCAGAGTCTTCATGAAAACCCTCGGGGAAGATGGCAGGCCAAATGGGAGAACGCACTACTGGTAATGAGTTCCCTGGTACTTGAAATGAAAATATTTCCTGTGGGCTAGGTAAACCAAAATATGTACATATGTGTCATAGCATACCTGGATGAGGAGTCCATGGAAGAGGATGGAGAGAGCAGGGGAGATCCAGGCAGGTCGAGCCATGTCAGAGAAGACAGTTTGAGGTAGTAAATCTTGAAAAATGACGTAAAACTATGAGGGCAGCTTGGCAAGAAGTGCCTTACAGCCAACAACAGGCTAATGTGGCCAGCTGAGTTGATTTGCAGCTGGTTATATGACAGCTCCACTGACAGCATTGTTTCGCTGTGACAACAAGTTCCAACACTATTGTCAAGACTCTTTGTTTAACATTTCCATGCTCCTTGACCTTCTGGCTGTTGAACTTGGTTTGATCTCTTCATCTGCTTCCTTTTGGGCTTGGTGCTTGGTTGGACTGCCTGCTTGATCTCGGACTATGGACTGGATTGAAATTTACTCCAGCTGCACAGACCCTGACCGTGTCCACCTGACCAAAGATCTCTAACTGTCCTTCGCAGATGGAAGGAACTGAGCTTCAGGGTACTCAGCAGGTACATATCAGGACAATATGCCTTGTTCAAATCGAGAGAAGCAAGAAAGTCCCTCGTCTGAACCCCCTCCAGAATAGAGAGAAGGGTCTCCATTCAAAAATGCTTCCTGATCACAAAACAATTCACCCTCTTGAGATCTAGAATGGCCTTCCAGGATTTGTTCTTTTTTGGGTACCAGGGAGAAAATTGAGTAAGAGCTTAGGAACTGCTGCTGTGGTGGAACAGGCTCTATCGTTCAGATTTGGAGAAGATGGTCTGTCTCCTGCAACATTTGAAGGTGCTTGTCTGGGTTCTTTGACCTGAGAGAGGAGATAACATGGTCATGAGAGAGACTGCAAAATTCTATAGCATAGCCCTGAGATACAGTCTTTAGGACCCAGGCATCTGATGTTATTTTCTCCCACTATTGGGAAAAAAACAGACAGCCTGCCCCACCGCCCACTGGAAGGTTGTCATAGTCGCTGCTGTTGTCTGTGAATGTTCTTGCCAGCAGAGTTTGTATTCTGGGAAGGTCCTGTACCTTTGTTGAAAGTTCTTGGCTGCTGCTGTCTAGACTGAGATCATGAACCACTCCAAGTGCCTCTGGATCCCCTACCATCCCTACCCCTGTACTGGAGTCAAAGGAATGAAAAGACTGCATTTGGGGGCTTGAGAGGATGTTTGTCCTCTTTCCTGGAAACAGTCACCTTAGCTTTTTTTTTTTTTGTCTTTTGTTTCCAAAGAGTGAAAAACATTGAAATCATAGAATCATAGAGTTGGAAGAGACCTCAAGGGCCATCCAGTCCAACCCCCTGCCATGCAGGAATACACAATCAAATCATTCCCAACAGATGGCCACTCAGCCTCTGTTTAAAAACCTCCAAAGAAGGAGACTCCACCACACTCCCAGGCAGTGTATTCCACTTCCAAACAGCTCTTACTGTCAGAAAGGTCTTCCACCTAAACATTGGGAAGAATTTTCTGACAGTAAGGGCTCTTCCAACTCTGTGACTAAGACTTGAGGTCTCTTCTAACTCTATGAGTTGATTCTATGATTGCAATGTTTTTCAATCTTTCAGTGTTTCCACTGTTTAGGGAAGAACCAAACAGCATCCTCCCCAATGAAGTGGGAAGCAGCTAAAGTGACCGTGGATTTGGTATCAACAGACCTATTTTTCAACCACAAATGACATCAAACAGCTATGTCAGTGGCCCTTGCCCTTGCAGAAAACTGTAAGGAATCCGAACTGGCATCTGCCACAATGGCAGCAGCCTTAGCCATCTCATTAACCCCTTGGTGAACTTTTACATTTTCTACAGGAATATCAAGTAATAATTTTTGTGGCCCATCTTATAGAAGCCCTAGTAAAGAAAGATGTAGCAGCTGATGCCCAGCTTGCCAGCTTGCCTCAAACACTTGCACAAAAAGGACTTGCTCTTTTTGTCCTAAGGCAATTTAGGGGTATCATTGCCTTCTCTAGGGAAAAAAAAAGATGCACTCACAAGTGCTGCAGTAGGGGCATCTATCAGAGGGGTCTTCAACTTAGACATAATCTCAGAGGAAGTGTATCAAATCATTTACTCTGGACCAAAGAAGGCTTGGAGGACCCTGGAGAGGACCATTCCTCTAACACCATAAAAATATCAGGAAAAGAAATAGTGGAACTCCCAGACTTAGTTCTAATGGCCATTTCTGGCATGTGGTCAGAGTTAGAAGACTGCAAATTCACTCCATCAGAGGTCTGTAAGACCCTTTTGGTCTTGCGCAGGAGAGTGTTAAAATTCTCCCATGAAAAAGCCTGATTTGCTGGGACTTGGGAAGAGGCATTCTCATCTGGAAACAGTTCGGTGTCCTCTATTAGACGTTGTGGAAGAGCAGCCCCTAGAGGGCACAGATGCAGTCACAGCTGCCTTTTTGTCTGCCAAAAAATTGTGGGCCTTTTTGTGTGTTTTTCCAGACCCAAAATGGCAGCGCAAGTCTTCCTCAGCAACAGAGTGGGCCTTTCCCTGGTATGTGCCAGAAACAGTGGCCTCCAATGCAACTGCTGAAGAAACCGAAGCTGAATGGTCCCTTCCTGGCAAAACCCCCTTCAGCCACTGCTGAAGACATCCTCCTTCCCTAATGCCATGCCCCCCCTTGAGAGTTCATCTTTATTGGAAGATAAAGCAGACTTACCTTTGGAGGAGCTACAGCAGACACCTGATAGCCAGCCAATTCCTTATTCTGTTCAGCAGGTCAGGCCAGGTTCAGAGCAAGAAAAGGAGTTGGAGAAGAGCGCCAGCCCCCAGTCCCAGAGAAAGGTGGAGGCTCAGGCATCTGGTCCAGACCATTCCCATCAGATGAAGTGATAGGCTGCAATCAAGGCATCAAGGAGGAGCACAGCTGTGGAATGTTCTCCCTAAATACTGCCTTGGATCTGGGTGTTGATTGAACATGCTGCCTATTTAAAGAAGTTACAGCCACAAGCTACCTTGCTGAATACAAATTCAGTCTGTCATGGGCCAGGATCCAGACCTAGATTTGAAGTCTGAAGAGGAGGCTGAAGAAGAGACTCGGGCAGTTCTCCCAGTTGAACAAGCCAGGACTCACCTGCAGCTGATGAAGCAGAGGACACAGCTGGGCAGACAGGACGGCCCCCATGTCCTCGGACTTGGCGCGTGGAGTGGAGAGAACAATGACGCTGAATGAGGATCTTTGCCAAGCAGCGAAGTAGGGGCTTGCTGGCACCAACCCATTTAAGAGCCAACTCCATCTAGGGCTGGTTGCTGAAAGCAATTCCTCTGCTTTCTGGCCAGCGTTCTTGTTTCTTGACTCCTGCTACTTGGACCTCTGACTTTCTGATGACCTTGGACTGGCTGGCCAGGAACCTGGACTAGCTTTGACAACACTTTTTTCTGCTCAATTGATTTATTGCCCTTGTTTAAGCTATTCCTGAACTCCCAGTGAATTTCTTACTTGCTCGGTCTGCAAGGGTGTGCTCACTGAACCAGGACACAGTCTTCCTCTTGACAGCTCAGCTTGCAAAAGTGAGTTTGTTGGATTTATGACCCCTGGACTGTTCAAAGAGTTGGGTACCTGGAAACCTGATTCTGATTTACAGCTTTCTTGATCCTGGATTGTTTGATACCAGATACTCCTTCCTTCTACAGCTTATTGACTTTAGAACTTTGACGCTGAGAGCAGGGCACCCATGCCCCCACCTCCTTGACTGCAACTTGGTGGATCCAATTCAAGAACTTCAGGTTGAGGAAGAATCCTTCAACAATGGGAGATGGAGGCAGAAGGCATGGTGATGACACGATCTCACTTAGTCCTAAGGCTGGAAATGAACCGGTGATTTGGGATTTGTCTAGAGATGGAATGTGAGCTGACACTACTCCTCCACAGCACAGAGCCTTGGTAGCAACCACATGGCCGTACAGCAGACACACGGAATGGTTCCTCACTCTAATAGATGGGTCTGCTTCCTAAATGAGGCCATGAAGAGAGAATCCTTCCTCTACACCAGCTCTCCCAGTCCGAGATATCATCAAAGGAATCCAGCAACAATACTGGACTGTCCTCTGTGATGTCATGGACTTTCTATAAAAAATATTGTTTTATGTATTACATAAATACAGAGAGTGGTGGTGTGAGTGAATGAGTGAGAATTAGGGTCGAGAGAGTTAGTAAGGTTTAGGAATTAATGACTGGTGTTTAAGAGTCTTGAGTTATCTAGGAGAAGAGTGTGAGTCAGAGTGAAATATTCATTTTATATGGATTAATTTGTTAATCTGTTTTCTTATGGTAAAATTCTGATTAATAAATTGTTTTTGTATCATGAGCTTTGGGCCTCTGGGAACAATATATATAAAAAGATTGGATTCAGACACAGTGTCTGTGGTAGCAGCTGTGAATAGAGAAACTTAGTGTCCCGTGGGAATAGAAGCTGCACCATATCCCGCTCAGGAATCTTGAGCCAAGGTCCTGGACCCCTTGGACTTTAATAATTATAAGCTAGTGTCTAATCTTCCTTTTCTGAGCAAGGTGATCAAGAAAGCAGATGCCTTCCAACTTTAGGAGGTCTTGGATGACACATACTTCCTCAACCCATTTCAAACTGGGTTCAGAGCAGGCTACAGAGTTGAGACTGCTATGGTTGCCTTTGTGGATGATCTCCATCTTAACACTGATGGGGGAGTATGTCCCTGTTGGTGCTTTTAGACCTCTCAGTGGCATTTGATACCATCAACCATGGTATCCTTCTGGAATGCCAGGGGGTGGGTGGGAATTGGAGGCACTGTGTTGCAATGGTTCCAATCCTACCTCTCAAGCAGGTTCCAGATGGGGGTGCTTGGGGATAGCTGCTCCTCAAAAAAAGGAGCAATTATATGGCATCCCACAAGGTGCCATTCTATCCCCAATGCTTTTTAACATCTACTTGAAACTGCTGGGAGAGATCATCCAAAGGCATGGGGCTAGATGCTGTCAATCTGCTGATGACACCCAAATATATTTTCCATGCCTTCAAAAACAGCTTTAACTAAGGATAGTGTTTCTCCTCTAAATGAATACCTGGATGAAGAAAAACAAATTGAAACTGAATCCAGACAAGACAGAGGTGCTTACTATCAAGGGTCCTAATCTGGGGATGGAGGTGTGTCAACCAGTTCTGGATGGGGTTATACTCCCCCTGAAAGACTGTGTTCGCAGCTTGGGAGTTCTCCTGGATCTGTCTCTCCAAATGTCAGTTCAGATAGATGCAATGGTCAGGAGTGCTTCTTATCAGCTTTGGCTGATACGCCAGCTGTGCCCCTTCCTAGAATTGGAAGACCTAAAGATAGTAGTGCACACACTGGTAACCTCAAGGTTGGACTTCTGCAATGCGCTTACATTGGGCTACCTCTGTACCAAGTTCACAAACTCCAGTTAATTCAAAATATGGCAGCCAGATTGGTTACAGGTACATCCACAAGTGACCATATTATACCAATATTAAAATCACTCCACTGGTTGCCAATTAGTTTCCAAGCAAAGTACAAAGTGTTGGTTACTACCTTTAAAGCCCCACATGGTTTGGATCCAGGTTACCTTCAGGATAGCCTCCTCCCGTACAATCCACCCCATACACTCAGGTCCTCTGGAGGCATTTACTTCAACCAACTAGGACTAGACTGGCAACTGTCACCCAGAGGACATTTTCATCGGTTGCCCCCAGACTGTGGAATGACCTGCTGGAAGAGATTCGACATCAGATCACGCTATCAGAATTTAAAACAGCATTAAAGACCTATCTCTTCTGGCAGGCTTAACCAGTTGATTTTAATCTATGAATTTTAAATTGGTATTTTTTAAAATCCTATATGTTTTTATCTGTGTGTTTAAATGATTTTGTCATCACTTGTATTTTAATTCATGTTGTAACCTGCCTCGAGCCTTGGAAAGAGGTGGGTAAGAGATAAAAATTTATTTATTTATTTATCTTCATCATCACCACCACCACCACCACCTAGTTGATCTGTATAATTGGTGACCACAGCAGTGGGACAGGAGGAAGTCCTTACATTGGTGGCAGAGGTGGGGATAAGGGAAAGCCTTCACTCTTGGAGGTAGCAGTGAGATTTGTAAAATCTTCACTTACAGTGGAAGCAGAGATTTAGGCCGAACCTTATGGCTGCTGAGAAAAGTGGTGGAATAAGGCACAGAAGCCTCACATACTCAATGTTAGGAAAAGAAACCATCCTCAAGAATAAAAAGAGAAGAGACGAGAAAGAAACCAACTGTTTGAACCAGAAGAGGCAGGACCAGAAACTGGGTTGGAGATGGATACATCCCTCTTAAGACACAAAGATTGAAAGAACCAATTGGTTGGCCCTGCCTACTGGAGCAGCCAAAAGGAGTAACCCACTCCAGACTACCTGCCTCAACTGCTGGAAAAAGGTAACTTGTTACAGATAAAGCACATTATTTGCAACTTGTTATTTCCAAACTCTGGAATGGGAAGTGCAGCCATCAACATCTGGAAGACCACAATTCACCACCCCTGTTCTACATTTAAAAGAAGATTAGACAAATTCATGGATACATCTGTCAACTGCTAGTAGTCACAATAGGTGCATATGGTCTCTGAGGAAAGAGAAGAAGGTTAGCTAGGTTGTGTGTGTGGGTGGAATCAACATTGTTTGGTTACACTTTTTGGAGGCTTGTGTGGGTGACTGTGTTTGGTTTGGGGCCATATGTTCTCCCTGAGCACAAGGTCTAAGGGGGCAGGTCCAACAAAGTCCTTACTTGCACTGCAGAAAATTTCATTGTACAAAAGCTGAGGAGACCACAAGGGGATCAGCTCTTTTGGATTTGATCATAATCAACAGCTATGAACCTGGTCAGTGGGATGGAAATAATGGCATCCTTGCGTGGGGGTGACCATGTCCTCTTGACATTTGTTATAGAAAGGGAAAGGGAAAAGGGAAGCCACATGTAATCAGATACACACTCTAGACTTCAAGAAAGCTGATTTCAGTAAGTGTAGGGGGGAAAGTAAGGAAATCATGTTAACATGGGAGTTTCTTAAAGGTGAGATATTGAGGATACAATTGCAAACAATTCCAATGAGGAAGAAAAGTGAGAGGTGTCTAAATAATCCAAGGTACAAAGAGCTTTCAGGTCAGCTGAGATTTAAGAGAGATACATATAAAAAATGGAAGGAGGAGGAAATCACCAAACAGGAACACAAACAAATAGCCGATAATTGTAGGGGGAAACTTGGGAAAGCTAAAATTCAGAATAGTTGTCCCCACCTTCAAAAAGGACAAAAAAAAAAAAAAAAAAAAAGAGGACCAGGGCAATTACCAACCAGTCAACTTGACATTGATAGCAGGAATGCTTTTAGAACAGATAATTAAGCAACCAGTTTGCACACTTAGAAAGGAATGTTGTGATTACTAAGAACAAGAATGTTTTTATTAAAAAAAACCATGAGTTTCTCAAAAACAAGTCATGCCAAATTAATCTTATCTCTTTTTTTTATAGTTACAAGCATGGTACACTAGGGGAATGCTGTGGATGTAGTTTAACTTGATTTCAGCAAAGCTTTTAACAAGGTCTCTCATGATATTCTTGTAGGCAAGCTGTTGCACTGTAGACAGACAAAACCCTGAGATGTGAAGTCACGGCCGGCATCCATAGATTTTCCTTGTTTTTTTTCCGGGCTGTGAGGCCATGTTCTGGAAGAGTATTTCTGACATTTTGCCTGCATCTGTAGCTGGCATCTTCTCAGAATGGTTGGGTAGGAGTATATGTGGACTTATATATGCTGTGACCCCCTGTTGGGGAGTATATTCTCTGAAGATGCCAGCCACAGATGCAGGCGAAATGTCAGAAAGAAACTATTCCAGAACACAGTCTCACAGCCCAGAAAAAAACCAAGGAAAATCTATAAAATCCCTGAGAGTTCTCACCATTGGTTGCTCTTCATCCTGGAGAGAAGTAACTAGTGGGGTGCCTCAGGGGTCTGTCCTTGGCCCAGTGTTGTTTAACATCTTTATAAATGTTTTAGATGAGGGAACAGAAGGTATGCTAATTAAATTTGCAGATGACACCAAATGGTAGTGGGGAGGAGAATTTGAATTCAGAATCCAAAATGACCTGAACAGATTAGAAAGCTGGGCCAAAACTAACAAAATGAATTTCAATGGGGAGAAATGTAGGATATTAACTTGTGCAGTAAAAATGAAATGCACAAATATAGGATGGGTGACACCTGGCTTGAAAGCAGTACATGTGAAAAGGATCTAAGGGTCTTAGTAGACAGTGTGATACAGCAGCCAACAAACCCAAAAACAAAAACAGTACATAGATTTTCTTTGGGGGTTTTCTGGGCTGTGAGACCGTGGTCTGCAACAGTTTCTTTCTGACGTTGGAGATGCCAGCCACAGATGCAGGCGAAACGTCAGAAAGAAACTATTCCAGAACACGGCCTCACAGCCCGGAAAAAACCCAAGGAAAATCTATGGATGCCGGCCATAAAAGCCTTCAACTTCACAAAAACAGTACAATTCTAGGCTGCCTCAACAGGAGTATAGTCTCCAGATAGAGGGAAGTATTAGTTCCACTCTACAGTAGCACCCTGCACCCGCTGATTCACCATCCGCTGATTCAATTATCTGCAAATGTGACAGCGGGGGGACTCCCTCATCCCTTTGCCCCCGGGATCGCTCCCAGGGTGGAAATGTTGACACAGGGGTGAAGGGAGGGGAGGAGAGGTCTCGCCTCCCTCCTCCCTCTGCCCCTGGGGCTGCTGCCAGGATTGCTCCTGGGACGGAAATGGCGACGGGGGCATTCGTTATTATCCACGGATTTCATTATCCGTGGGGGGCCCTGGAACCAATCCCCCGCAGATATGGGGGGTCCTACTGTACTCTGCTTTGGTCAGACCTTACCTGAAATACTGTGTCCAGTTCTGAGCACCAGTTTAAGAAGGACATCAAAAAGCTGGAAGGTATTCAGATAAGGGTGACCAAGATGATCAAAGGTCTGGAAACCAAGTCATATGAGGAAGAACTGAAGGGGCTGGTTATATTTAGCTTGGAGAAGAAAAGACTGAGAGGTTATGTGCTAGCCATCGTTAAATACCTGAAGGGATGTCACGCAGAAAATGGAGAAAGGTGGTTTTCTGCTGCTCCAGAGACTAGAACATGAACTAGTGGATTCAAATGAGAAGAAAAGAGATTCTACCTAAGCATTAGTAACAACTTATTTAGTGTATAAGAAATGTCTGACAGTGGAATGAACTGTCTCAGAGGGTGGTGGACCTTCCTTCTTTGGAGGTCTTTTGTCATAACTCACCTGCTGGATGACAGCTCAGATGAAGAAGAGGAAGATGTCATAACTCACCCCCTGGACGACCCATCGGAGAGGAGGAAAGGGCAGAGTGGCAGGAAGCAGCAATTCCGGATAAAGTTATCCTAGAGTCTGAGGATATGGAAGGCAACATGCCCATGCCCCTATCCTTTGTTAATGGTGAAGAAAACACTGGGGTCACCAACGTTTAAATCTAAGACTCTAATTAATTAAGCCCCAGGTGTTGATGGCATAAACCTCCCGGCAGCTCTTCCATGTCTTTGTTGCTCACAAATGCCTTATCTGAATGACTGAGGGAACTCTGGCTCTCCTGTTTCTTTGACCTGGGACTGTCTACACTTTGAGGACTTTGCTTATTCCTTTCTGGCTCTTACATTTGGATTGCTGTTGTATATTCCTGCATGGCAGTGGGTTGGACTTGATGGCCCTTGTGGTCCTTTCCAACTCTTAAGATTTTATGATTCTGTGATTATATATTACCTTCAGTACCAAAGGCTGTCTGTAATGACAGATTTAACTGGAGCTTCTTAAGAACATCCCTGGAGCCTTATTGATGCATTTGTTAACTTTGGTACTAATTAGTACATTTGCTTGCACATTGCTTGTGTCTGTTTCCTTCAACAGCAATTTGAGAGTAGTGTCTGGACTTTCACAGTGGGGTACAAAAAGCTAAATTTCTCCCACTTCCTCATGACTGGGATTTACATAACAAAACTAGAAAATGTGGACAGCATTCACACATAATTTGCACAGACTAGCAGGCAAGTTCAATCCTTTTCAGCTATGGAAAGGAAATAACCTCAAGCAAAAAGAAAAGAAAAAGAAAAAAGAAGCATTAATCATTTCCTCTAATTCCAGTGATGGTTATGTAGTCACAACAGCACAACCTACACATAAGAGGGGCAGTATCAGCAGGCTCCTTAGAGAAGGAAAAGGACAGCATAACCCTACACACATCTACCAGAAGTAAGTCCCACTGAGTTCAGTGAGACTCCTACAAGTTTATGTAGGACTGTAGCCTTAGTGGAAGGGCTCCAAAACAATGAATGTAGTCAATGAACATAGTTAGCATGTTTTTGGCAGAGGTGCTCCCCCAAGTGGTAGAAGACATCTGTTTGTAAGAGATGCAATTTTCCTCATCAAGGCATCATGTACTTGGGTGTGCATTGTTTTGTAATTAGTCACTGGAAGATAAGCACAGGCTAAGTTTGCAAGTTTTGCTGCTGAATCATGTCTCTCTGAGGAAGTTTCACTGTGGGCGGGAAAATGGGCGAACTGTAGGTAATACACATTCCCCCTAATGTTTGGTGTAACCCTAAGACTATAAACTGCAGACTGTTGAAGGAGGAACTGGAAAAATGAGTGAGATGATTGGAACGAACAGGCTACAATATTGAATAAGAACACTCCTAACAGCAACATTCTGTTGCACATCTCATTTATGAAAACTGGTCAATGATGGACTGCCTAACATTTTGCCACTTACCTGTTCCATTTCCACCAATAGAGTGGTTGTTGTTTTCATTCTCTTGATTTGGCATCACTAGCCTAAGCTCATTGATATCAGCAGCAGCATTCTGGATCCCAGTCTACAACTCAAAACATTCCCCAGTCAACATCCACTGGTAGACAGTTGGCAGCATAAACCAGAAAAAGAGAAACACCGAGATTGTGTACAAATTAGCAAGATTGCAAACTAATTAACACTAACCTCTCGGTCACAGTGTACATCCAAGGAGCTCCTTTTGGGACATAATTTCTGTCTGAGAAAGGAAGTAGCAAGAAAAAAAAATTTATTGTCACTGTTGTCATCATTTATATCCTACCATTCCACTAAAAATAGTATCCAAGGCTTCCAACAGTAAAACACAGATAAAATTACAAAGATACTATTTAAACATTAGAACTTATGAAATAAAAATGTCCCCAAGAAAAGACAAATAAAACAAAACAGTATATAATAGTATTCCTCAGCTTAAAACCTACTTCCTTAGCAAATCAGCTTCAACACTAAAAGCTTATCTGAATTAAAAGTACTGCCTGCTGACAGAAAGAACAGGGAGGGGGCCAGCCTGGAGCAGACACTAAGAAGACCTCACATTCACACCAAATGTTCTTCTGACAATGATGGGAGTTGGGGACCAAAATAAATGCTCTCCCAAGGCTTTTAACATCTCAGCAAGCTCATATATAAAAATGTGGTCTTTCAAATAATCTGGTGCCATGTTGTGTACAGCATATTCATGTACATTTTAACAGCCCTTCCAACCACAGGTTCAACATTATCTATTGTTCTCTTGTGCACTTCAAAGAAGGAAAATGAAACAAGGAATTTTAGGCAAAGTAATTTGAAAAAAATCAGAAAAGCACAAATACTATAGGTCAGTGGCTCTTAACCTTTTCTTTACCAGGGACCCCCTTTAAATATCTGTTGTTGCCGTGGATCCCCAAGACTTAACTCAAGATTTAAAACCCTAATAATAACAATAATACCTGATAATAATAATAATAACAATAATAATAAATACAATTATACCATCCATTAAACCTTCCCTCAGAGGCACTGGAGGTGGAGGGAAGACATTTCTTCTGCTTCTTCCTGCACGTTTGTGACTGGAGCTGATCATAGAAGCATCAAGTTGGAAGGGGCTGCAAGGGCCATCTAGTCCAACCCACTGCCATGCAGGAACACACAACTAAAGCCCTCCTGAAAGATGCCATCCAACTTCTGATTAAACACCTCCATAGGAGGAGGCAGTCTATTCCACTCTCATATAGTTCTTGCAAAGTTTAGGTGGAATCTAGGTTCTTGTAATTTGAATCTATAGGTATATGTTCTAGACCAATGGGCTCTTAACCTTTTCTTTACCAGGGGCACCCTTTAAATATCTTTTGTTGCTGCAGAACCCCAATAATAATAATAATAATAACAAATAATAATAATAATAATAATAATAATAGATATGATGGTGATGATGATGATGATACAATTAAACCATCCATTAAACCTTCCCTCACTGCCACTGGAGGGGGAAGGAAGACTTTTTTCCTGCTTCTTGCTACAAGTTTGTGACTGGAGCAGATTGAATGGCAGTGCATAGGCCAAGCCAGCCAGCCAGACTTTGCCTTGGCTCCTTACATCTGGCCACCCAATTGCAGGGAGGAAGTGAGCCAACCAGCCTTCAAGTCTCCATGGACCCGCTGTGAGGACATCGTGGCCCCCTGGAGGTCTGTGGACCACAGGTTAAGAACCACTGTTCTAGACTATGGATCAGCAGAAAACAACGAAGGTGAATTCAGATTAGGTAGAAAGAGCAACTAGAGTGGCTAGAAACAATAGCACTATGCAGGCCTATACACAAGTAGGACTAAACCATAGATTATGTGGATGTACAAGTAAGCTGGTTGCCATTCAGATCTTAATACATTCAGTGCAAAAACCTGAATATGGTTCTGTCGCTGTGTGTGGCTAAATATGCTTACAGAGCTCCCATGCTCAGACACCCTGTTTTGCACATGTACCTGTGTCCTTCAGTTTAGCCCTGCTTGTCTGCAGGTGTTTGCCTGAATGCATCTGAAAGGTCAGAAGAGCCGGTTTGTGTTGCTGCTTTGTAGGAGCTGGTCTGCACGTACACCAAAATACAGTTGCCCCTCGACATTCGTGGCTTTCACATTCGCGGTTTTGATTATTCGTGGTTTAGCCCCAGCCCCTTAGAGAAGGCTGCCGAGAGGCGGGGCAACCTCCTGCCTGCATCTTCTCCGGCCTTCCAGAGGCGGCTCCGTGGCTTCAAAGCCCCGGAGTCTGCTCAGGAAGGCTGGGGGGTGGGGTGGGCAGCCTCCCTCCCTCCGACTTTCCCGGCCTTCCTAAAGGGACTCCGAGGCTTCTAAGACCCGGAGTCCCCTCAGGAAGGCTGGGGAGAGGCCGGGCAGCTTCCCTCCTGCCCACCTGCTGCCTTCCCCAGCCTTCCTAAGCGGGCTCTGGGGCTCCAAACCCCAGAGTCCGCTCAGAAAGCCTCCTCCCCGCCTGCCCGCTGCCTTCCCCGGCCTTCCTGAGGGGACTCTAAGGCTTCTAAGCCCCGGAGTCCACTCACGAAGGCCAGGGAGAGGAAGGCAGACACCCACCCGCTTCCTTCCCCGGCCTTTTTAAGCGGGCTCCGGGGCTCCAAAGCCCCGGTGTCCGCTTCGGAAGGCCGGAGAGAGGAAGCACAGCCTCCTCCCCACCCACACGCTGCCTTCCCTGGCCTTTCTCAGCGGGGTCCGGGGCTTTGGAGCCCCGGAGCCCGCTGAGAACGGCCAGGGAGAGGCAGAGCAGCCTCCTCCCCGCCCGCCCACCCGCTGCTGTCCCCGGCCTTCCGAAGCGGGAGCCGGGGCTCCAAAGCCACAGCGCTCGCTTCAGAAGGCCGGGGGGTGGCAGCGCAGCCTCCTCCCCACCCGCCTGGCCACCCACCCGCCCGCCCGCTGCTCTCCCCAGCCTTCTGAAGCGGGCGCCGGGGCTCCAAAGCCCCAGTGCTTGCTTAGGAAGGCCGGGGGGAGGCAGCGCAGCCTCCTCCCCGCCCACTCACCCGCCCGCTGCCGTCCCGGCCTTCCTAAGCGGGCTCCGGGTATTCTAAGGCCCAGAGTCCCCTCAGGAAGGCTTGCGGAGAGGCCAGCCAGGCTGGCCAGACACCCTCCCGCCACCTCCCTCCCTCTGGGGGGGTTTGCGGGAGCAGTTGTTATTCGCGGTTTTTCCACATTCGCGGGGGTCTCAAGAACGTAAGCCCCGCAAATGTGGAGGGACGACTGTAATGTTCTTGGCTTTTCTTTGGTTGTATCATAGCAGGATGCATGTCAGTATATGATGTTTGAAAACTGCCAGTCTAGAAACAGCATAATAAAACGAAAAGCCATTCCCTTGACACAGAAATACTAGTATACTGTGGAAAGTAGTGTTTGGCCTACTATTGGCCCTCATTTAGTAATGCAAATGAACAAACCAGGGTGCTGTTTACATGATGAAAATGTCCCGGGAAGAATTCGTGTCGATCCCTGGCAGTTTATACATACATCGGGTCAGGTACGTGTTTTTCGGAAGGAGGGGCCACCTTTTATCCCTCAACCTGCGGGACTTCCAGTCCCGCGGTTTGTGCCGGTTTTTTAAAAAGTCACTGGAGGATTCGGAAAAATCGGAAATGTAAACAGCCTGGGACAAAATATCTTGGTACTAGGGGATGACCGGAAATGGTGACTGGGGGCGGGCTTAGAGATCAGCGACCAGAAAAGGAGGGGTCAGTCACCCGTTCAACAGATCCAGCCCCACCAGCCGAAAACAAAGGCATCCCTTCCAGCTGCACGAAGGTTGATGTGTGTGTGCGTGTACTCTATCACCTTTTTAAATGGATTTCTACACTGCAAACCCTTCAGCTTTACCTTTTCTTTAACTGCATGTTACAGAGAGATCGTGGTGGGCAGAGGGTCGCCCATTCATCCCCTGCCTTGATCACCTCCCAGGGTCTGAATGGGCACATTAAAATATTCCAGCCTCTGAGCGAATGAACACCCTTTAATTCCCCCTCTCTGTGTCTGTGTCTTTCAAAACACCTGTCTGTAGCTGGCTTGAAACCTAAACTCTGCTGCTAAATCTCTGCTGTAAGGGTTAACATTTTAAAGAGGCAAGGGGAAACCCAAGTGGCTTGATTTCAAAAGGAAAGCACTCGGCTTGATTTCAAACGGAAAGCACTCGTTCGTTCCTGCGTCTGAGCAAAAGATCTGCTTTCTGCCACTGCTTGACGGGTTAACATTTTAAAGAAGCAAGGGGAATACCAAACCTCTGCCCCCCCTCTCCCTCCCCCCCCAGCCAGCCAATAGCACCGCTCGTGGCGCGGAACTCTAAAGGAAGTGCGTCACCGAGGTTGTGAAAACACGAGTTATTGCATCCTTGATTGACAGCCAACCCCCCCAAACCTAAAAAACCCCCGGAACTTTGGACATGTAAATATCAGTCACGGGACCACCCGGGATATCCAGATCAGTGACATAAATCGTATAAACAGCGAGGGACGGATTCGTGATCACAAAGTCATGGTAAGCACCGCGACAATTTTTGTTGTGTAACTGGCACCCAGCATCTGAAAACAGTTTGATCCAGAGCTTGGCCACATTAGCTGACAGATTCTGAGAGCTTTGGCCAATAATTCTCCCCTTCCCCCGCCAGCTCTGGATCCTGCTTTGTTCTCAGAACTGAGGGTGTTTTAAAACACCACAAGTCCCCAAATTCAGTTTTCATAGGAGACTGTGTTTTTAAAATTGAAAGGAGTAGTTTTCAGTCTTCTGGCATGATAAAGAGGAAGAAAAGAGAGGCAGGGACCATGTGAGAGCAAGTCTCACCCAAGCTCATTATGTCTGAATCAGGGGCCCTTTCATACTACACAATTATAGTGCTATGATCCCAGTTTAACTGTCACGGCAACATCTCATGGAATTCTGGGGTTTGAAGTTTGGGGATGCACTAGAACTCTCTGAGAACTCTAAATGATTAAGGGAAAAGGTGTTAATACTTTATACTGACAGCATGTATAAAGAGTGGGAAAGCTCCAGAATCCATTCCTCTATATCCTGGCAATAGTATGTTAGGGCTCTGTTACTGGTAAATATACCTCAAGATGTTATAATATACAGTAGCACCTCCGCATCCGCTGATTTGCCAACCGCTGATTCAAATATCCGTGGTTGGCAATGGTGGGGGGAAAGGGAGGAGGTATCTCCTGCTCCCCTTCCCCTGGGAGAGCTCCGGTCGCAGGGGGATGGCAATGGCAGGGGGAAGGGAGGGGGGAGTGATCTAGCCTGCCCCCTCCTTTCCCCCAGAAGAACTTGATTTGCGGTGGGGTTGGAGGGAGGGGGGAAGAGGGATCTAGTCTTCCCCCTCCCTTTCCCCGAGAGAGCTCTGGTCACAGGGGGGGGGTGATGTCGGGGGGGGGGAAGGAAAGTGGAAAGAGGTGGAGGAGGAGTGATCACCTGCCCTCTCCCCTCTCCCAGGAGAGCTCTGTTTGTGGCAGGGGCGAAGGGAGGGGAGAAGAGGGATCTAGCCTGCCCCCTCCCTTCTCCCAGGAGGGCTCTCAATGGTGGCAATGGCAATGGGAAGACGAAGGGAGAGGAGGAGGAGTTCTCTTTTCACCCCCAGGCTGGCTCTCAGTGGCAGGAATGGCGACAGGTGTGTTTGCTATTATCTGCGAATTTCATTATCCACAGTGAGGCCTGGAACCAATCCCCGAGGATACAGGGGTCCTACTGTACCACAAAACAATGACAATGCCAGCAATACCAAAAAAAACCCTAGATTATACAGGTCACATACCCCATATATCCACAGATTCAGTATCCACGGTTTCATTTATCCACAAGCAGGTTCTCTCTAGGCATTTCTAGGTGCTCCAATGTGATTCTATGGTCAACTTCCAGCATTCATTCATTGAAAATAATAGGGTTCTCTGTTATCCATGGTTGTAGGTATCTACAGGGGGTCTTGGAACATATCCCTGCAGATATGGGGTCAACTTGTATTCAGCTATCACTATATATGATAAAATAGAAACTGTTTCACTTGAACTGACAGAAGTAATCTCAGAACCACTGTCAATAATCTTTGAGAATTCTTGGAGAACAGGAGAGGGCCCAACAGACTGGAGGAGGGCAAATGTTGTCCCCATCTTTAAAAAAAAGGGGGGGGGAGAAGACCCAAATAATTACCACCCGGTCAGCCTAACATCAATACTAGGAATGATTCTAGAGCAGATCATTAAACAGACAGTCTGTAACCACTTAGAAAGGAATGCTGTGATCACAAAAAGTCAACATTGATTTCTCAAAAACAAGTCATGCCAGATTAATCTCATCTCTTTTTTTTATAGCGTTACAAGCTTAATAGATGCAGGGAACGCAGTGGATGTAGTGTATCTTGATTTCAGTAAGGCTTTTGATAAGGTCCCCCATTATATTCTTGCAAAAAAGTTAGTAACCTGTGGCCTAGACAATGCAACTGTTAGGTGGATTTGCAATTGGTTGACTGACAGCACCCAAAGGGTAGTCACCAATGGCTCCTCTTAATAATAATAATAATAATAATAATAATTTATTTTTAACCTGCAACCGGGGCGGCATACAACAAGATTAAAACACAGCAAGTTAAAACAATCCTTCCCAATCCTAACCCTCCCACCCCTTAAAACTAAATTAAACTAATAGAGAATTGAAGCGGTTAATCAATCAGCTCCACTTGAGCCAGGAAATTATTCTGGGAAGGCCTGCCAGAAGAGATCTGTCTTTAGCGCTTTCCTGAAGCTATCAAGAGTAGTGATAAGACGGATCTCATCCGGCAGGCCATTCCAAAGTCTGGGAGCCATAGAAGAGAACGCCCTCTGGGAGGTCTGCAACAGCCTAGTTTTCATAGGCTGCAGCAGGTTCCTCCCAGAGGACCGAAGTGCATGGGGGGGGGATCATATGGGATGAGGCGGTCCCGAAGATAAGATGGACCCAAGCCATGTAGGGCTTTAAAGGTCAAAGCCAACACCTTGTACTGTGCCCGGAAACTGATCAGCAGCCAGTGGAGAGATTTAAGCACAGGTGTTATATGCTCTCTCCTAGATGTACCCGTAATTAACCTGGCTGCCATATTTTGTACCAGTGGAAGTTTCCGGGTTCATCACTTCTCTCTTCATCCTGGAGAGAAGTGACCAGTGGGGTGCCACAGGGTTCTGTCCTGGGCCTAGTGCTAGTCAACATCTTTATCAATGACTTGGATGAGGGAATAGAGGGTATGCTTATCAAGTTTGCTGATGACACCAAATTAGGAGGGGTAGCTAATACCCCCAAGAACAGGATCAGAATTCAAAACGACCTTAACAGATTAGAAAGCTGGGCCAAAACTAACAAAATGAATTTCAGCAGGGAGAAATGTAGGATACTACACTTGGGCAGTAAAAATGAAATGCACAGATATAGGATGGGTGACACATGGCTTGAGGACAGTACATGCAAAAGGGATCTAGGAGTCTTAGTGGACCACAAGCTGAACATGAGTCAGCAGTGTGATGCAGCAGCTAAAAAAGCCAATGCAATTCTAGGCTGCATTAATAGGAGTATAGTGTGTAGATCAAGGGAAGTAATAGTGCCACTGTATTCTGCTTTGGTCAGACCTCACCTGGAATACTGTGTCCAGTTCTGGGCACCACAATTCAGAAAGGATATTGAGAAGCTGGAATGTGTTCAGAGGAAGGTGACCAGGATGGTGGGTGGTCTGGAAGCCATGCTCTATGAGGAACAGCTTAAGGAGCTGGGCATGTTTAGTCTGGAGAAGAGAAGGTTGAGAGGGGACATGATAGCCATTGTTTAAATATTTGAAGGGATGTCATACTGAGGATGGAGCAAGATTGTTTTCTGCTGCTCCAGAGACTAGGACACGGAGCAATGGGTTCAAACTATAGGAAAAGAGATTCCATCTAAACATTAGGAAGAACTTCCTGACAGTAAGAGCTGTTTGGAAGTGGAATACACTGCCTGGGAGTGTGGTGGAGTCTCCTTCTTTGGAGGTTTTTAAACAGAGGCTGTTTAAACAGAGGCTGGATGGCCATCTGTCGGGAATGATTTGATTGTGTATTCCTGCATGGCTGGGGGTTGGACTGGATGACCCTTGAGGTCTCTTCCAACTCTGTAATTCTATGATTCTATGAATAATCCAATACTTATAAGGCTGGTAGCACTGATGAAAGCCGTATGCTACTTCCATAGCAAGTGGCTTATCTATTCCTGGATTGTTGTGAATATACTTTATATTTGTCTTTCATCTTTATGTAGTTATGTTCAGAGTGGGACATGGAATCTGATGTTTTGATAGGAATTCTCATGAATGCTGAGCAACTGATTTGTTGAATTCTCACAAATATTGAGCTACTGACAAAGAAACTTTTCAAAACTTCCCAGTTGTTTGAATAATCCACGAATATAGAGCAAGTGATGAAGATGTTTTTCTAAACATCCTGAAAATTATAATCGAGTTGGCCATATTGTTATGTTGATACATTAGACCAGCATTCCCTGCAGCTATTTTGTTGATATATTGAACCAGCACTCCCTGCAGCTTTTGTGACTGCTTCATGGTGAATACTTGTTCTAATGTGCTGTATGCAAATTGTTAAGGTGATGAATTTTTGATCTCTATGGAAATATTGGATTATTATTATATTGTTATGTAAAACAGTTCTATTTTGTATTTCTTATGGAAACTATTCTTTTTGATGTGGGGAATTTTTGATTTGAATAGAAATATTGGATTTTTGATGTATTGTCAAGTGAAACAGTTTCTATTTTGTCATATATAGTGAACATTTATAATATAGTTTTTTATTGCTGGCATTGTCATTGTTTTGTGGTATATTATAACATATTGGGGTATACAGTGGACCCTCTGTATCCATGGGGTTCAGTTCTGAAACTCCCCATGGATACCAAAAAATGCAGATGGTTGAATCTTATATAAATGCACAGGCACCACCATTTCTGTTATGGCACCACCATTTTGGGTATGTGGCGGTGCTGTTTTATGTATGGGCGCTGCTATTTTAGGTATCCAACAACACAATCCGTGGATACTGGAACCCATGCATACCAAACCCTTGGATATGGAGCGCCCATTGTATTTACCAGTAGTAAAGATCTACCATCTATCACTGAGAATTCTAAATCCCCCTCCCTAAACTGCAAATCCCAGGAATCTATGGGATGAAGCCATGGCAGTTAAAATGGAATCATAGCACTGTAATTGCCTAGCATGAAGGGGCCCCAGGTCTTTGTGTTCTCATTGTTCTTCACTGTTTCCAGTCCCTTAGTCTAATTAGACCCCTTCACCACACAGACAGACACACAACCTTCTTGCTATGGACCTGCAAAGAGAACAGTAAGGGTTGTAATTGGATAGATTCACTGTTTACGATAAGCAGCAAGTCTTGAAAACATCTAGCTTATGGTGAACGAGACAGTGTGCTACTGAGGGAACAGCAATGCTAACAACAGACCTTTCATCCATAATTTGTTTATCATGATTCCTGTCCTAGCACTCTGACTTATCTCTCTCCCAACAAGTTAGAGAAATGACCCATGTTTTGGTTCCTGTTTTGTTTCTTTGACTTGTGACACCTGGATTCAGATGTCACAATAAGGAAACCATGTATGTAATGTCAGTGACTGGTTTAGCTTCTCCCACTTGCAAAAGGCTTGGAATTGTCATTGCAAAAAAGCAGTGTATGAATCATTAGTCAATGTTTCTCCAGAGTAATGAGGAGCATATTACTCACAAGTAATGCAATGTGATGTTATATTTCCCTCAATTATCAAAAAAATTACATAAATTGCTCAAACCCCTCCAATCCCCCAAATTAACATCCTGAAAGAATTAGGAAACATTACATCTTGTGTAGAAATGTTAATATTAATGTCATTGTCATTAAAATAGTTAGAAGTGACAACTTTGCCCCTTAATACTCAAACTAATGATGAGTAACATCGCTACATTGAATGTGTTACTTCCAAGCTTTGCACTTGCAGCAGAAGCAATTGGGGAGTACACATCAGCAGGTTTATTGTGATGTGAAAATCCAGCCACAGGCTCATAAGTGGTCAATCCTGGTTCACTACCCTGGATTGTGGAGCTTGTTTCAGCCTTGCCATCAAAAAGAACACAGTTTTGCTATGCTCCTTCCTCTTATGAAGAGGAAAACAGGGCAAGCAAGGATGGCAGGCTTTGGTGTTTTTCATGAGGAGGTGATAGTGGAATAACAAGCTGCTTCTCTTCTGGTGAAATTACTGTAAACATAGAGGTCCCGGAATAGCACTTTGGCAGGTCAGAAGTTCTACTGTGTGCTTTGCCCGTGCTTGCTTCTGTTGTTGCCTCTTCATCCTTCACAGGCACCAAGCAAAAACAAACAAACAAACAAACCCACCCACACAACCCACAAACCTCAAAGTCTACAGAGCATGATTAAAATTAAATAAGAGGAACAAGCTGCTTGTTTGTGAAGGCTTGGGCAAGAAGGTAGGGGGATGACATCCCCTCAGGCCTGGCGCCATGGCCAAAAGTAATTAGAACTACTGGCCAACCAACAACCGAGGCTTTCATTAGTTCTCCAACCAGTAAACAAAGACAACAGTGTGGCAAAATCTTGGAGTCTCCCCAGAAGTACCTAAAGGGAATGAGCCTCCAGCAGACATTTAGTGATGACCCCCCCTCCCACAGAAGTGTGGCCATGCACATGTGTGTATGAGTTTGTGTGCATGCGTGCACACGCACACACATGTTCATTAGAAAAGCACTAGGTGCCAGCTCTGGCCAGTGCTCTTCAGACTGCCTATGGAGTGGGGAGCTGCTACTTTTAGCCAGACAGCAAGAGATTAAAAACAACAAGAAAAATAGAAGAGATGAGGGAAGGAAAGGGTAGCCAAGTTCTGACTTGCTCTGGTCTCCCAAGGACAAAGCCCAGTGAGTGGAAGGGAGAAAGCAGGACGAGCTCAGAAAACAAATGATTCAAGGGTGATTAGCTTCTCTTGGGGGAGCTTTTCCCTCAGCAATGAGTGTGTGGTAAGGTTGCCACCTTCTGCTGTCAGCTAACTCAGGGCATTGCAGTAAGAAGTGCTGAAGCTGAATGCCATGGGTGTGGAGAGTCAATTGCCAGTAACAGAGACTAATACATTCTAATTAACAGACAGCCCCTGCAGCAATAAAATGTTGTAGTGTGGAGTATCTTTGTTCCAGGATTTCAACCACTCTATTCCAATCCTCCCTCCCTCCCTAGCTGCCCCCCACAACAGTCAGACACCATTCTGTGATCACTGTGCACACCCAATCCTCACTAGAATACTTTTGATCAGCACCCCTTAGGAGAGATTTCATGTGCTCCTGAGACAGCAAACCTCAGGGCTCCCCTAAGCCTGCAGAATCCACCTTCTTCTGTGTGGGTGGTGCCATTTTTAGCTAGAGTCCAAACACTGGAAATAGAGGCAATAGAATACTTAATATTTCATGCATCTATGGCATTTTTCTCTCAGTGCTCACATTCCCCTACCATGTCAGAGAGGAAAACTGAAACATGTTTATAATGCCCCAAGTCTAATTTATTCATTCTGTTTCATACGATTATAACATATTATGTTACAATATGATTTTTACAATATCTCACCTTCCCTCCCAGGAGTTCAACACAGGGCATATAGTTTCCCCCACAACCCTGCAAGCCATAGCATCTCCCACAACAGCCCGGTGAATTAGGCTAGAAACCTATCAATTTTTTAAAAAAGTGGAAGAAGAATGGCTGCCTTTTTTTTTTTTTTGAGGCAAAACATGATTTTCATTCACAAATGTGCAAATATGTCTACAAATATAATTCAAAATAAACAGAAGATCATAAATGAGCAGTTACTATCAAAAAAATATTTTCAACGCATTTTTAAAATATTCTTATCTCACAGTTAGAGCTCAATGAAAGGCAGTTGCAGCCATCCTGATATGATGCCTTGAGTGTGCTTGTTGCTGTTGCTGCTGTGTGCCTTCTAGTCATTTTTTACTTATAACAACCCTGGGGTTTTCTTGGCAAGATTTGTTCAGAAGAGGTTTGGTTTTGCCTCCCTCTGAGGCTGAGAGAGTGTAACTTGTGTAAGGTCACGGTCGAACAGCGATTCAAACCCTGGTCTCCACAGTTGTAGTTCAATGCTCAAACCACTACACCACACTGGCTCTTTAGTGTGCACAGAGCCAAAATAATTTGGTTGGAAAAATTCCTAGTTTTACCTTCTCAGCAGCTAGGTAAAAGGATTTAGAGCTGTCTTTTGTTGAAAGAAATTTTAATAGAATGAAATCTGTTTTAGCCAATTAATTTAATCAATTCAATCTGCATACAAGAAAAATAGTTCTAAAGAGATTTAGATTAAATCACTGCAGATTTAATCTTACAAGAGGCATTCCTCCCCCATGGGAGTCAATGCCACCTTTAAACACCAGGGGTGTGCAAGGAGGAATCCAATTTCATTCCAAGGTTTAAAGAGCATGACCCAGCCCCCTCTCCTTGGACTGGCCATAGTTTGCATCCTTACAATGATGGAGTGGATGTATCCCCCCTCCCCAAATGTGTACATTTGAAACATGCAACTATAAAATGTGCATTTCAAATGTGTGCCATGCAGTGCTAAAACACACTTTATTTAATGGGAAAATGCTTTCAAACAATCTGTACAATTTTTTAAAATGTGCATAAAATGCTCATGTGGAGGAATGCAGGAAACAGATTTTATTCTTGTAAAAGAAGGGCAAGTAAACCCAATCATAGATCAAATGCAAATGCACACATCCCTAGTAGATGTACACATCCCCAATAGATTCAATTATAAATGTTAAGTCCAGGAACATGTCCTCCATGGATATGGGAAGCAACCTGTATTTTCAGTTTACATATGTGCTGCCAAGTTGCCATAGCATTTTTTTTGTCAATTACAATGTTTTAGTTATTGAATTGATCAATTAATTAAACATAGCCCTAGCAAGACTCTCGCTGGCTTGCATCTATAGTAGGAAGACAGATTGTACTGCAAAGCTGAAATTACAGATAATGGCTTTTAAAAAATGAGACCACAGTGGCAGCACTTACCTGCAAGCTATACAGAGTGAAGACAACAGAACAAGTGCAAAGAAGAGGATCCCTGTTATGATTACCAGCATCATAATATTTTCTTTCCCATCTTTTGAGTCATTCATGGCAATCAGTTCTGTATCATTCTTGTATTCAAAGAGCATTGCAAAGCCTCGCCCACGATCTGTGGTTGTAATCAGCTCCACAATGACTTCAACCATCTTAAGAGAAGACCCAAAAGTCATGCTCTTGTTCAGTGGTGAATTTGTACCACAGAAGCGGGAAGAAAAGGCAAAGAGGTCAGACACATACAAGACATCATGAGGGCAAACTTCCATTGAGGTCACTGGGCTGGAGGAAGTCTCTGTTGACAAAACCATTGTTGAGATGCCCTCATCCTCTCCAAAAGCCACATTTTCTGAATGTTGTTTAGAGCCACCAGAATCTTCCTTTCTCCCACTCGTGGTGAGGTGAGCAAACAATATTTTGTCCTTTGGGTCTTTATTTTCCTCCTGTATGCCACTGTTCATTTGTCTTAGTAAGGTGACATTGATTGTTTCCATGAATGGTGTTTCACTAGGCTGAGTGAAGGCTAGCTCTCTTGGTTCTTTTATTTGCTGGAATTCTTTGGACTTCTGCTTTTCAGACACAGTCTTTGGAAGTCCACCAGGAAGATTATAAAAATCTGTTGAGTGAAAATTTTGGAGAGTGGAGTTCTTAGTAGGAAGGATAGTGGGAAAGTCTGTATTTGCCTCATTGGGGAAAAACTCTTCCTCTGTATTTTTGGGAAGAGTAAGAAAATCATCCCAGGCATTTGCGTTCTCACTTATGCTTTCAAATACATCGAAGTCAAAAATTTCCAACATTAGGTATGTTCTAGCAGGAATGAAGAACTGCCAAATACAATGTATGCCCGATGAATAATTGTTGGGGAAACCAGGTGATAAAATAAGACCTCTCTCTATTGATTTGAACTGTGCACCACAAGAATAGTATACCTGGAACAAAAAAGATGGTGGGGAGACCCCTACTTAGTATACTTGAATAAATGTAAGCACCCAACCAGCTGACTGGGCATTTCCTCCATTTCAGACTGAACCAGGTTTGTGGCCAACATTTACTTATACATACATAAATACATGTTATTTGTAATTTGATTTGCTGCCTGAAGGGGTGGATGTTCAAAGTGATATATGATTTAAAATAACAATAATACTAACACAGTGGTTCTTTTTTTAAAACCAGGGACCCCCTTTAAATATCTTTTGTTGCCGTGGACCCCCAAGACTTAACATTTAAAACAACAACAACAACAACAACAACAACAACAAATAATAATAATAATAATAATAATACACCGTCTATTAAGCCTTCCCTCAGAGACACTGGAGGGAGAAGGAAGACTTTTCTTTTGCTTCTTCCTGCAAGTTTATGTCTGGAGCGGATTAAATGGCAACACACAGGACAAGCCAGCCAGCCTTTGTCATGGCTTCTGTCACATGGCCACTCCACTGCAGGGAGGTGGGCCAAGCAGCCTTCAAGTCTTCATGGACCCCCTGTGAGGACACTGCGGACACCTGGGGAGTCCCCAGACCACAAGTTAAGAACCACTGCACTAACATCAAAACAAATCAAACAGAAACAAAACATTACTTCTAGCAGACTTTAACCATATTGACCTCTATCAAAGTCCGGGTGAAACAGACAGTGACATTTTTACTGCCTGTCTAGAACTACAAAGGGATGGAGCCAACATGAGCTTTCTCTAGAGGAGGGGAAGAAGGGAATCATGAGGGCTCCAGATGTTGTTGGACGCCAACTCCCTGCAGCCCTAGGCAGCATAATCAATGGTGAGGAATCTGGAGGACCACATGATTCCCACCCCTACTGTAGAGGAAATTTGATAAGATTCTGCTACAGAAAAGGCCCTGTCTTGTATACCCAGTAACCTAACCAGTCTTGATGGTATGACAGGGATTCTGATGAAGGCTGCAAATACAAGCAGGCTCGCATGGGAGAGGTGAAATTTTAGACATCTTGGTCCAGAAACATCTGCTACAATTAAGATCATTAAGCTGTTGGATGTCTTGAATCTGGAATCTCCTAGAAGTTGAACTCCTAGGAATCTTGCTCCCAAAATCACTCCTTCAAAATCATAGTCATCTTGCACTTCAAGTAGTCCCTTCTGCTTTGAAGAGGGCCTCCTCCACCCAATTCCAGGTACATATCTAAACAGGGCTGGCAGTTGAATTTTACTTCAATACTGGTGACAAAACTGTTTTCCATCATACCTGAGGGCAGTAGGCTACAACAAGATGCAGGAGAGGCCATGTGGTACACACAACTCTGTCCTCCACCAGAGGGACACGGATAAGGAAGCTGTAACTGCTGACCCCACCAACATTTTCCACCCAAGGCAGTTATCCCACTCTGCCTACTGTCAGGGCCAGCCCTGGCTAATAAAATTATTTCCTGACTTTGAATCTCAGAATCTCTCTTATGGATCATCATGGTTATACTGTGAGGACCTTTTATGCCTTGCATGCTTTGTCTCACTCACACCAAGAATAGTTGTCATCTCCAAAATTTGCTAGATTGAATCAGATTGGTATGTTTGCTAGAAATATTTTGATGTGGAGGAGTATGCTTCAGTTCAGAAGGGAGTAGGACATATTGAACTTCAGTTCAGTGGTAATGATTTGGATCTAGAGGAATGAATCAACTTGGAAAGCATCTGTGTAATTCTTGTCTTGACATGAGGAACATAAATTCTGCTGCCTCACCCCCTTTAAAAGAGGAAAGCAATAAATTAACAAGGCACTTGCTCTCCATATAATCACTATTCATTCCCTGGCATTAACTAGTGAACAAAGGGGATTTATTTTAAAAACAAAACTAAAAAGGATTAAGTCATTTTTAGTCTGTTTAAACACAAAAAGATCTTGGCAGGACAACAGACAAAGCTTACAGAGTCTGTGCACAGGCACAGATGTCAAAATATTCCAGATTCTTTCTTCCCACCAGCCCCTCTGTGCTTCACACTGAAATTAAAAACTTGAAAAATATCATAAATTATTTGTTTTAAGTCTCTCTCTCTCTCTCTCTGTGTGTGTGTGTGTGTGTCTAATATACACACACGACACTTCTTCTGTGTGTAATTTTAAACATGAGAGATTTAGGGGTTTATACAAGTATACCTCAGTTAACAAAGTCCATGTGTTCCTGGACATTACTTCTTTACAAGAAATTTTGGTACCAGAAAGAGAAATAACAAGGAAAGAATAAGGAAATGTTTCTACACCAGACAAAAAGAAAAGAAAAAGAAAGAAGAGCAGTTCAACATGTTTCAGCAAACTTTTTATCCAAAACTAACAATAGGTACATGTGAAATGTGCCGGTTTTTAAAAAAGTCACTGGAGGATTCGGAAAATCGGAAATGTAAACAGCCCGGGACAAGCTATCTCGGTACTAGGGGATGACCGGAAATGGTGACTGGGGGCGGGCTTAGAGATCAGCTACCAGAAAAGGAGGGGTCAGTCACCCGTTCAACAGATCCAGCCTCACCAGCTGAAAACAAAGGCATCCCTTCCAGCTGCACGTAGGTTTGTGTGTGTGTGCGTGTACTCAATCACCTTTTTAAATGGATTTCTACACTACACTTTAAACCCTTCAGCTTTAACCTCTTCCTCAACTGCATGTTACAAAGAGATCGTGGTGGGCAGAGGGTCGCCCATTTATCCCCTGCCTTGATCACCTCCCTGGGTCTGAATGGGCACAGTAAAATATTCCAGCGCCTGAGCGAATGAACACACTTTTATTCCCCCCCCCCACAAGGCACAGTAAAAAAATGCCAGCATCTGTGTCTTTCAAAATGCCTGTGTGTCACTGGCTTGAAATCTTCACTCTGCAGCTGCCTCTGCTTTAAGGATTAACATTTTAAAGAGACAAGGGGAATCCCAAGCCTCCCCCCTCCTCGGCTTGATTTCAAAAGGAAAGCACAGGATTTAATCGTTCCTGCGTCTGAGCGAAAGATCACATTCTGGGTCTTTCAAAATGCCTTCTGCTTAAAGGGTTAACATTTTAAAGAGACAGGACAAACACAAGCCTCTGCCCCCCTCTCCCCCCCCCAGCCAGCCAATAGCATCGCTCCTGGCGCGGAACTCAAAAGGAAGTAAGTCACCGAGGTTGTGAAAACACGAGTAATTGCACCCTTGATTGACAGCCAAAAAATAAAAAATAAAAAAAAATCCCGGTACGCTAAACATGTGTAAACAGCAAAAGCATGGGATATAAGAGTGCGGGACCAATAAAAAGAAACGGAACTTTTGTCGTGTAAATATCAATCACGGGATCTTCCAGGATTTCCTAAAGAGTGACAAAAATCGTCTAAACAGTGTGGGACGAATCCAGGATCAGGAAGTCACGGTAAGTCCCGCGACAAAAATTGCCGTGTAACTGACACCCTAGATCCCTTTCACATGTACTGCCATCAGGCCAGGTGTCACCCATCCTATATCTGTGCATTTCATTTTTACTGCCCAAGTGTAGTATCCTACATTTCTCCCTGTTGAAATTCATTTTGTTAGTTTTGGCCCAGCTTTCTAATCTGTTAAGGTCGGTTTGAATTCTGATCCTGACCTCTGGGGTATTAGCTACCCCTCCTAATTTGGTGTCATCTGCAAATTTGACAAGCATGCCCTGTATTCCCTCATCCAAGTCACTGACAAAGATGTTGAATAGTACTGTACTAGGCCCAGGACAGAACCCCGTGGCACCCCACTAGTCACTTTTCTCTTGGATAAAGTGGAGTCACCCTTTGGGTTTGGTCGGTCAACCAATTACAAATGCACCTAACAGTTGCATTATCTAGGCCACATGTTACTACTTTTTTTGCAAGAATATCATGGGGGACTTTGTCAAAGGCCTTACTGAAATCAAGATACACTACATCCACAGCATTCCCTTCATCTACCAAGCTTGTAACTCTCAAAAAAGAGATATTAGTCTAGCATGACTTGTTTTTTAGAAACACACATTGACTTTTAGTGATCATGGCATTCTTTTCTAAGTGCTTACAGGCTGTCTGTTTAATGATCTGCTCTAGAATCTTTCCTGGTATTGATGTCAGGCTGACTAGGCAGTAATTGTTTGGGTCCTCCCCCCACCCCTTTTGGAAGATGAGGGGCAACATTTGCCCTCCCTCCAGAATAATGGTCTTATTCATTAATTCATGGAATGGAATAATTACTGAAAACATGTTTCCTTTTAGTCTAGTTAAATTTAACAATGTGTTTGTATGTTTTGCAGTCTATTTTAGTTTAGATTTGCACTTTAGAATAAATAATAGGGTCCATAAAAAACTATGATGAACACTTAGTTCTCTTTCATTGTTGAATATATTAAAAAAAAAAACAGGCTGTTTCTGAGCTACTTAAAAAAAAATATTTCCCCCCCTCCCACAAGTGCACTTCCTCAGAAGGACCAGATTCACAGCTTTGGGGTGCTCTTGGACCAAGCAATACTACTGGAAGTCTATATGGCTGCTATGGCCGAGAGTCTTTGCCAAGCTTTGGCTTATGCACCACTTATACCCCTTCTTAGGAAAGGCATTTGACTATAGTAATCCATGCTTTAAATACCTCTCAATTAGACCATGTTGTGTGCTCCATGTGGGACTGCTTAGAAACTATAGTGGTGTAAAACACTGCAGCTAGACCATTGTCTGGCATATGTCACCAGTCTTGAACCAACTGTACTAGCTTTGAGTTAGTTCCCAATGTCAATTCAAGGCACACATTTTGATCTAAATGGCTTGGGACCAGGATATCTGAAAGACTGCTGTCTTCCATATGCGTTTGCCCAGAATTTAACACCTTACGCAGAGGCCATATTGCATGTCCTGCAACCCTGAAAGGCTAGGTTAATGTGCACAGGAAGCGGGTACTTCTTTAGTCATACCTCAATTGTGGAACTCCCTCCCAAGGCTGGCTTATAGAATCATAGAATCATAGAATTGTAGAGTTGGAAGAGACCACAAGGGCCATCCAGTCCAAACCCCTGCCATGCAGGAAATCACGATCAAAGCATCCCCGACAGATGGCCATCCAGCCTCTGTTTTAAAGACCTCCAAGGAAGGAGACCCCACCACGCTCCGAGGGAGTGCGTTCCACTGCCAAACAGCTCTTACTGTCAAAAAGTTCCTCCTAATGTTGAGGTGGAATCTCTGTTCCTGGAGCTTGCACCCATTGCTCCGTGTTCCAGTCTCTGGAGCAGCAGAAAACAAGCCTGCTTCATACTCAATGTGACACCCCTTCAAATACTTAAACAGGGCTATCATATCGCCTCTTAACCGTCTTTTTTCAAGGCTAAACATACCCAGCTCCCTAAATCTCTCCTCATAAGGCATCGTTTCCAGACCTTTCACTATTTTAGTCGCCCTCCTCTGGACACGCTCCAATTTGTCAATATCCTTTCTGAATTGTGGTGCCCAGAACTGGACACAGTATTCTAGGTGAGGTTTAACCAAGGCAGAATAGAGTGGCACTATCACTTCCCTTGATCTAGACACTATACTTCTATTGATGCAGCCCAAAATTGCATTGGCCTTTTTAGCTGCCGCATCACACTGTTGACACATGTTCAACTTGTGGTCTACTAGGACCCTATATCCCTTTCGCACGTAGTCTTGTTCAGCCATGTCTCCCCCATCCTATATCTATGCATTTCTTTTTCCGCCCTAAGTGCAGTACTTTACATTTCTCCGTATTGAATTTCAGTTTGTTAGCTTTGGCCCAGCTCTCCAGTCTATCCAGGTCATTTTGAATTTTGATCCTGTCCTCTAGAATATTAGCTACTCCTCCTAATTTGGTGTCTCTGCAAATTTGATAAGTATGCCCCTAATTCCATTCTCCAAGTCATTGGTAAACATGTTGAATAGCACTGGGCCCAGGACAGAACCCTGTGGCACCCCACTGGTCACATCTTGAAGATATGAAGAAAATTTAAATAAAATAAAAAAACAGGGGGGAAAGAGAGTGAATAATCGATAAAAATAAATATGCAAGATGGTCTACGATTAGAGGACTCTGCTTAAAAGGAAATCACAACAACGATTACATTTAAGACTAGTTTAACATGAAGAAGAAATATAGATTTAGGAAATAAAAAAAACTCTTTGAGGGGGTTTTACAAAGGAGGTCAAGATTTTATTTTTGTCAATAGATAACAAAATATAATCGTACACTTTGATGATGAGGGGAAATGTAAAATGCAACTTTTATAAGCTTATTTATCTTGATGTGGAAGAAGACCCTCATACTTTGTAACCTTGAAAATTAAAATAATTTTTTTTTTAAAAAAGAGCATTTGCGACTTATTGTGATAACAATAATTAAACATCAATTATACAAAATCCAAAATCATAGTGTTCTCAAAAAAGCACATAATGTGCAACTGGTGCATTGCAGGCAATAAAGTTGAACAAGTCAACTGCTTTAAATATCTAGGGGTTACTTTTCACTCCTCGGACTCTTGGGTTCCCCACCGTAAATTAGCCATCATGCATGCCTCAAACACAGGGAAAGCAATAATTCATTTTTTCTATAGGAAAGGACGACAAATCATTCCAGCAGCTATTAAGCCTTCAACATCACATTCCAGCAGCTGTCAAGATTTTTTAAAATTATTATTATTATTTTTAAGTATGTTCCAAATAATAACATTTCATTTACTTCCTTTACACTGTTGTCTGAATTCGATTATATTTCTAACATTGGCTTTCTATCCATTTTCTATTAATTTGTATTATACCTTTAGTTCCTAGAAACAGGATTCCTTTTTTCCTACAAATACATTACTATATACATACTTTCACCTGTATTCCCCCGACAAAGAAAGCCATATACATATTTACATTGATTATTACAAAT
The DNA here is from genome assembly GCA_030847615.1 of Gambelia wislizenii. NCBI lineage: Eukaryota > Metazoa > Chordata > Lepidosauria > Squamata > Crotaphytidae > Gambelia > Gambelia wislizenii. Next base: position 9,027,631 of record JAUMIR010000013.1, on the reverse strand, counting down.
TCCATTAAGTTTCATTAATCCATAAACCAGATTGCTCTTATACTATTTCCTTCAGCATTCCAATATTCAATCAAACTTCTCCATTCTTTCCTAAATTCATTTATAGACTGGTGTTTTATCCAACAAGTGAGTTGTTCCATTTGAGCAACTTCCGATAATTTCCCCATCCATTCATCATTTTCTGGAATTGATTTTAATTTCCAATGTCTTGCATAGACAATCCGTGCTGTGGTGGTCATGCAGAGCATCATAGTCTTAAATTCTTTTGGAAAATCTCTGTCAAGCATATTTAGTAAATATAATTCTGGTTTAAATCTGAAATCTATTCTAATAATCCTTCTTATCAGATAATGTATGTTTTTCCAAAATTTTTTCGCAGCTTTTCAGGACCACCACATATGAAAAAAAGTACCTGCTGTAGCCTCACATTTCCAACAGTTGTTGATTCTTGCTTTATACATTTTAGCTAACTTTGAAGGAGTCATGTACCATCAATGTTGCATTTTGTAACAATTCTCCACTAATTCGCTATTAGGTGTGAATTTCATGTTTTTCTTCCACAGAACCTCCCAATCTTCTATTAATATATTATTTCTCACATCTCGAGACCATCTGATCATATAATCTTTCACTGTCTCTGCTTCTAAATCGAGCTTTAACAGTAACTTGTATACTTTTGATATTTTAAAGGTTTTTTTCTTCCATAATCAATTCGTCTAATTCAGTTTTTAACTCTTCTATTCCTGTAAGCTTTCTATCCATGTTGTATCTCTCCTTAATTTGCCTATATTGGAACCAGTTACAATTTATCTGTTCCAGTTCTAATTCTTCTCTTGTTTTTAATCTACTGCTTCCTTTTTGTACCTTTATTAAATCTCCATAGGTCCACCATGTTTCCAGATGTAACATATCAGTTCTCCTAAAGGCTTCCTGAGGAAAAACCCATAGAGGGATCTTTATATACATCTTGTTTTTTATTTCTTTCCATGCTTTTAATAGAGATTTCCTGACCAGAGGATTGTTGAAGTTTCTATCTATTGCTTCCTTCTGGTACCACAAATAACCATGAAAACCGAATCTTAAATCAAATCCCTCCAGGGCTAAGATCATGTCATCCCTTAATAAGAACCATTCAATTAACCATACTATTGCACACGATTGATGGTATAATTTCAAACTTGGGAGATTTAAGCCCCCTTTGATCTTTTCTTCCTGCAATAGTTTCCATTTGATTCTCGGTTTCTTATTGTTCCATATGAATCTAGAAAGATCTTTATCCCATTCTTTAAATAATTTGTTGTTATTTAATATTGGCAAATTTTGAAATAAGTACTGTACAACACTTTTGACAGTACCATCATTTTTACCGCTGCTATCCTTCCCATTAATGATACATTTAGCTGTTTCCAATTTTCTAGATCTTTTCTTATTTCCTTCCATTTTGTCTTGTAATTATTTTCTGCCAAATCCATATTATTTTTTGTAATTATTATCCCCAAATATCTATTTTTTTCTATTCGAAAGCCTGATATTTCTTTTAGCTTTTCTTCCTTTCTTTTCTCTATATTTTTTGTCAACATTACCGTCTTATCTCTGTTGATCTTTATTCCAGATATTTCCCCAAATCTTTCTAATATTTTCTGTAACTTTTGAATCGATTGCACTGGGTCTTCTAGTGTTATCGCCAAGTCGTCTGCAAATGCTGATATTATATAAGTATGTTTCTTTATCCAAACTCCTTGTATTTCTTCATTTTGTATTATTTCCTTACACAAAATTTCTAGAACTGTAATGAATAATAAGGGGGAGAGAGGGCATCCTTGACGGACCCCTTTCTCCATCCTTATTTTCTCTGTTCGTTGACAATTTATGATCATTTGAGCTGTCTGCTCTTTATATATTGCTTTAATTCCATTCAAGAACTTTTGTCCTATACCCATGGTTTTCAAAGTTTCTGTCATACAGACCCAATTTACGCTATCAAAAGCCTTTTCTGCATCTAGGCATATCAAAGCAAACTTTTTTCCAGGATGTTTATCAAAATATTCCATTAGACCAATTATCTTCCTTATGTTATATCTCAAATGTCTATTTGGTAAAAAACCTGTTTGATCTTTTCCAATCCATTCATTCAAGATTTTCTTCAATCTTTCTGCCATGATTATCGTAAAGATTTTGTAATCTGTGTTTAATAACGCAATGGGTCTGTAATTACCTAATTCCTCTGGGTTTTTATTTTCTTTTGGTATTAGGGAAATGTTTGCATTTCCCCATGAAGCTGGCATTTCCCCTTCACTTAATATTATGTTGAATACTTTTAATAATGGTATCTTTAATTCCCCTTCAAACATTTTATAATATATTGCTGGGAATCCATCCGGACCCGGAGTTTCCCCATTTTTTAATTTCTTCAACGCCTGCTCGATTTCTCCAATTGTTATTCATTTATCTAATTCTTCTCTGTCCATATTACTTCTGTAGGTTTCGTGATTCCAGATATTTTTTAATTTTAATTTCCCTTTCTTCCTTCAGTTGTCGTTCCTTAAACAGGTTACCATAATATCTCTGAAAACAATTTCTAATTTTATCTGAATTTGTTATTATATTGCCGTTTTCCCTTATTCTCAAAATCTGTTTTTTCTCTTGTTCTTTTCTCAGCATAGGCTAGCCATTTGCCTATTTTATTTCCACCCTCATAAAACCTCTGTTAAGATTTTTAAGGCCAAGGTCCTCCTGCAATTATTATATGCAATCCTAGTCTGATTTTGGGATTTTCACCTTTAGTGGAACAGGTACTTTCCATCTTTTTAAGAAAATATTTGCTGTTCCAAATTGTGTGCCCTCAACAGTGCTAAGGCTTGAGGCTGGAATAACATCAATTGAATGCTCTGCCTGGAAATGTGCCTTGGGGTATTCGTTAAGTTGTGCTTTTGCAGGCCACGAAGCGGGATATAGCTATTTGTTAAAAAAAGATAAGTATACCTCCAATCTGCCAAAAACGATTAAAGAAAAACTATTCAGATTGGGTTTATCAGAAAATTATCTCACAACAATGAATCTGAATAATGCAAAACAGATTTTGAACCAACGAATAAAAGATATAGATGATCAATATTCAACAGCTGAAGCATGCTCCTCCTGTTCCCCTTGGCATTTAGCATAAATGAAGAGACTAAATATCTTAAAAATATAGATATTCCTAAATATCATCAGGCCTTTAGCAGAATTCAATGTCATTCCTTTGGCATTCCTTTTAGAGGGCTGTTATAAAAGAAATGAATATAATGACCAAGTATGCTCTTGTTGTGAGGGAAAAGTGGAATCTACCCAGCATGTTCTTTTTGAATGCTCCTTTTATAAAGATGACAGATTGAGACTGATAAGTCCCCTCTTAAGAAAATACCCAAGAAGATCTTTGAATTGGTTTTTAAAATATTTCTGTGTGACTTTGACAAAAGAATAACCAAGAAAATAGCAAAAAAATGTTGTACTAGCTATGAATACTCGTAAAGCTATTTTACAAACTTTACAGTAATTCAGGTATTGCTTGGTATGAAGCAGAGAAAATTTCAAATATAGGTAAATGAGTAAAACGATTTTTTAAAATGGAAGAAGTAGCAGTTACAAGATCTGGATGATTTTAAATGGACTCAGGGTTGCTTTTTGTGGTTTCTTGTTTCTTTTTAGATGTTATGTAAGTTTTAGAAATCTAATGGATTTGTACTAATTAATTTTATATAATGTAATCCATTTTTATAATGTATTTTAATAACTTTGATCTGTCCTTGCCTTATGGTTTTAAATGAATGTATGTTTCTTTTTAGGTGATATATGATACGACACGTTTTAGAAATGTAATAGATACAGACTAATTAAATTTATATAAGTAATATACTGTAATTTTACTTTCTTCTATAATGTAATGTATTGTAATGACTCTGATACATCTCATGGTTTGTTAATTTCAATAAAGGCTGATGATGGTGGTGGTGGTGGTGGTGTAAGGCAGGGGGTGCACTAGATGGCCCTTGTGGTCAATTTCAGACCTAAGATTCTAAAGATTATATGATTCTGTGTTCTTGTGTATTACTTCTTTAACAGAAATTGGAAATTGTAAGAAGGGTGGAGGTAGGTGAAAGAAAAAAGTATCCTTGGTACACTGTGAAAGAATTTTTCAAGTGGTCTCTAGAAAGTACAAAATGTTTTTGTTTACTTAAACATGGGTTACCTGACCTGTTCATAATGATAGTTTTGAATTTAAAACATTGCTGAAATAGGTTCAGCTGTTTCTTTTTTATGGTGTAGGAACCTATCCATATTCTTTTAATTCTTTTCATGTTATTCCAGCCTCTGGTACCAAATTTTCTGTTAAAGAAGTAAAACCCAAGAATACAGAATCATATAATCTTAGAATCTTAAAGTTGGAAGGGATCTCAAGGGCCGTCTAGTCCAACCCCCTGCAATACATAACTAAAGCACCCTGAAAGGCAGGGCCGGTTTAAGGAATTTTGGGGCCCCCTGCAATGCTTTATTTTGGGGGCCCCATATGTTTATTTCAGGTCATTGTAACCTAACTTAACCTAAGCTATTCACAGTACAGGATATTCAGATTATTACTAATAATGTTTTTTATTATTAGTAGGAATATTATTAGTATTATTAGGAGGAGGGTTACAACGGGGGCCACCACAATGATGGGGCCCCCTGCAGATGCTGACGCCACCAGTGCCTTAAACAGGCCCTGCCGAAAGGCACCCCATACAACCCCTGTTTGAAGACTTCCAAAGATGGAGAATCCACTGTCCTCTGACTGTCATTTCATTGTCAAACAGCTCCTACAGTAAAGAGGTTCTTAATGTTTAGGTAGAACACCTTTTCTTGTCATTTGAATCCATTGGTTCATGTTCTACTGCTGGAGCAGCAGAAAACAAACTTGCTCCATAGTCAACATGACTTTCCTTCAGGTATTTAAAGAAATCTATCATGTCCTGTCTCAGTCTTCTGTTTTCCAAACTAAACATACCTAGCTACCTAAGTCATTCCTCAAAAGGATTGGTTTCCAAACCTTTGATCATCTTGGTTGCCCTCCTCTGGACACATTCCAGCTTGTCAATATCCTTCTTGAACTCTGGTATCCAGAACTGGACACAGTATCCTAGATGAGTTCTAATGAAAGCAGAATAGAGTGGCACTACTACTTCCCTTCACCTGGATACTATGTTCCTGTTGATGCAGCTCAGAATTGGACTGGGTTTTTTGGCCACAGCCTCACACTGCTGACTCGTGTTTAGCTTGTGGTCTACTAAGACCTTCTAGATTCTTTTCACATACACTGCTTTCAAGTTAAGTTTCACCCATCCTATATTAGTAGATTTCATTTTTCCTGCCTAGATGGAATACCTTACATTCCTCCCTGTTGAAATCCATGTTGCTAGTTTTGGCCCAACGCTCCAATCTGTCAAGACCATTTTGAATTCTGATTCTTGAACAATGTTGGACCCAGAACAGAATCCTGAGGCACTCCACTAGACATTTCTCTCTGGGGTGAAGAGCAACCATTGGTGAGCATTCGTGGGGTTTATTCTGTCAACCAATTACAGACTCACCCAACTATAGCACTGTCTAGCCCAGAGTTCACCAGCTTGTCTGCAAGAATATCATGGGGGATCTTGTCAAAAGCCTTACTGAAATCAAGATACACCATATAATCCCACAGCATTGCTCTTATCTACCAAGCTTGTAACTGTATGAAATAAAAAGAGGTAAAATTAGTTTTGCATGACTAGTTTTTGAGAAACCCATATTGGCTCTTAGTAGTTGCAGCATTCCTAAATATGTACAGACTGACTGTTTAATGATTTATTATAGAATGTTTCCTGCTATCAACATCAAACTGACCGGCCAGTAGTTGCTCAGGTCCTCTTTTTTGTCCTTTTTGAAGATTGGGGCATTTTTCCTTCTCCAGTCTGCTGGAACCTCTCCTGTCCTCCAAGAATTCTCAAAGATTATTGACAGTGGCTCTGAAATTACACCTGCAAGTTCCTTGAATACTCATGGATGCAGTTCATCCAGATCCACTTTAATTCATTTAGAATAGCTAGCTATTCCTTTACTACCTCTTTTATATATTCTGGGCTGCAGTCTCTTTGCTGTACCATTTGTTCTACTTTCAGTAGTTAGAGCACTGTTCTCCTTTAGAGAGAAGACTGAGCCAAAGAAGGAATTAAACAGTTCTGCCTTCTCTCTGTACCCTGTTGGCATTTCACCATCTTCTCTATACAGTGGCCCTACCATTTTCTTGTTCTTCTTCCTCTTGCTCTAAACATAGTTTAAAAACCCTGTTTATTATTTTTAACCTCTTGAGCAAGCCTACTCTTTTTATCAGTCTATAGAACACTTCTCCAGCACCCCATTTCAAATGAGTTGATTTTCTTCCTCTCAGCTTCTTCACTGTCCAGATTTCACAACCACAGATAAAAATTAGAAATACAATGGCCTAGACTATGCTGACTTGGTATTTCATGATATGTCTTTACACTTGAGGATCTCATTTATTTCTTCATGTCTGCCTTTCCACAACTTGTTTTCTGATTTCTTGACTGCATTTTGGTTACTGATAGAGCCAAGGTATAGAAAAACTTTTAACTATTGCAATGTCTTCATTACCCACTTTAAAGTTATGTAAATTATCTATGGTCTTATTTTTGTTTTCTTAATATTTAGCTGTAACCCTTTTTTTGCACTTTCTTAACTTTCATCAATGGTTGTTCCAAGTCTTCCTGTTTGCTGCAAATAATATGTCATCTGCATATCTTAAATTGTTGGTGTCCTTTTCCCTAATTTTCATGCCTGCTTCCTCTGAGTCTAATCCTATTTTTGATATAGTATGTTCGGTGTATAAATTAAATAGACAGAGTAATAAAATGCAGCCTCGCCTGACCCCTTTGCCAATGCAAAACTGTTCTGCTTCTCCATATTCTGTACTGACTATGGCTTCTTGTCCTGAGTATAGGTTATGCATCAGGACCATAAAATCTTAGGGCATACCCATTTCTTTGAGAGCAATCCACAGTTTTTCATGTTCTACACAGGCTGATTTCCATTTGAAATTCTTTGGCGCACTCCGTGGCTTCTGGTTGGTAATGGCGTCACTTCCAGACTCTCACTTGAGGGAGCTCCATGGAGTCTAGCCATGCCTGGGAACCCAGGCTGGATTGGAATTTTTCCTCTAAATTTTGGAGGAAATCAGAGGGGGCTCCTGAAGACCTAAATCCTGCCACACTCTGGTTTTTATTTCTTTTTATTTCAGAGACAGAGCGACTGGCAGCCATTATTGACCGACGCATGTGGAAGCATTGAGCTATAGTTCAAATATATAAAAATACAAAGGATCTTCTTATATTTACTTTAGGCTCTGAACTAAGAGGAGGCCTCCCAAAGACTTTGAATTTAAAACTAGATTGATCCCAAATCTGAAGCAGTCTTGCAAGATCAGGACGTCTAAATAACCCGGAACATGGCAAAGAGGACATTTATAGAAAGAAGCTGAAGTGAGGTGAGGGCTGGGAACTGAGCTGTATGTGCGTTTGTCTCTCCTTGTTTGCTTTTGTTATTTTTTGTCTATCTGTCCCTGTCTTGTGTCTATTTTTATTTCTTATTTTAGATTTTTTGTTTGGCTTGGGTTTTTTTCTTCTCTTCCCCCCTGTTTTATAGTTCCCTGCAGGGAGACAGACGCTGAGTGGGTGATAAGCGGATTGGAGATGAAGGAGATAGCGATAAGACTGAATTGGAATTTAAGGTGGAGAAAGGAAGAGGAGCAGTGGAAGAACGAAAGAGAGAGAAGGCAGTGTACCAGAGCTGCAGACTTGAACTGTATTAAATTTGTATTGAATTTATATATGCCTAACCATCATTGCTTATAATTAATTACTAGAGGCTATAATTAATTACGATTGAGTTTAATCTCTTGGATTAGTCGAATTTGAAAGTGAGATACATTTCATTGTTTATATTGCTTCAATTATAACCTAAAATATATTGCTTTAATTATAATTTAAAAGTAAGAGAGGACGAATTGTGATTTAAGAGACAGAAATAAGAGGTGAGAAAAATTTGTTGCTGAAGAGAAAGAACTGTGTAAGTTGAAGTGGGAAAGAGAAAGTGCTTAAAGGTGTAAGAAGAAATTACGAAAGACAAATAAGGGGGGGAGAAAAGGGGGAAAGGAAAAAAGGAGGGAAAACATATATATAATACACAACTTATAAAAGAAAGAAAGAAAATCAGAGAGAGAGAAAATAAAATATTTCATAGCAATATAGGATAAACAACATTATTGACGAGCCTTTGTTTGTAATTTTATAATCTTTCCAGTATCATTTGGGTTTTGTTTAGAATTAATTCAAATAGTTAGACTGTTTATATATCTACAGATTAATTAATTAATTTCTAACTAAGTAATTTGATTGCTTGATTACTGCAATATAATGGATTGATAAGTACAATTGACTGATAACTATTAAAATATCAAGTGTTTGGTCATATATTAAGGTATAAACAAATTCATTGATCTTATATTGGTTTGATATTGAATATATTGATAGACTGGATTAAGAGATACTATTATTTAATGAAATTGTTTTTTGATTAATAACAGATAAGAATAAGACAATGAGAAAAACAACACAAACAACATTACAGCTGACTAGAAGACCATACTTTTATTCTAACCAATCCAGTCAAAGTCCCATCTTAGAAGAAATAAAATTAATGAGAGAAGAATTACGAGAAATGAAAACAGAACTTAAACAGGAGATGAAAAGAGAGCTAAAGAATATTAGAGAATCCACAGATAAAATAACAGATGAATAAAAAAAACTGAAAGAAAAAGTAAGTACAATAGGAATTAAAGTAGAGAAGAAAACAATTGCTTTGGAAGAAAGCGAAGAACACGAATTAGATGAACAAGCTCTCTAGGGAATGAGGTGGAGGGAAAATTGTTTAAAGATAAGAGGCCTAAAAGAACAACCTGAGTAGGAACTGTACAAATATTTAATACCCAAACTTGCAAAGTTCATGGGGAAAACTAAATCCCAATTTGAGTGGGAAATTGATAAAGTATATAGATTATCTTCCAGGGTTGCTAAACTGAAAAACTTATCGAGAGACATTGTAATTTACTTTGTACGTAAGAAGACTAGAGATCTATTTTTTAAAAAAAAAACTTTGAACAAAAATTTGAAATTGAAGGAAGTGATATTTTGTTGCTTAAGGACATACCCATGAGGATTCTCAAAAAAAAGAAGAAATTATAGTGTAGAGGCCATGTAGACTCTAATGTCTATTTGCTGAATGCTGTTACTTACAATTACTATTTGGGGTCAGACTAGACAGCCCATGAGACTCTGGAAGTCTGCAAAGTCTTTTTCCTTTAACTCAGGCCTAGTCAAGTCAATGTTCTTTGTTAATCAACCCTATGTCCCAGAAACATATAATAAGCTGAGGTAAACAAATTCTTTCTATAATAACGGTCAAACTGTACCTAAATGTTCCTAAGCTATTTTGCCTTGTACTTTCTGAACTATCAACAATTGTTGCAGAGAAATTGCTGACAACAAAGAGAAGGAGGAGGGAATTAAACTGTATAAAGGTTTTCTGTAGTCATGACTCGGGGTTCTGACTCTTTGGAAGATATTCCAGTCAGGCCCACCGGTGTAATAAAATTCACTTTCCAATCCGTGGGTCTGCTGTTCCATGATTTCTGCATCATAAATGGGGGCTCGTCCGGGATTGAAGCAGAAGGTGATGGAACAGGAGGTGGCATTTGCCTTCTCTAACTGCCATGGCTGGGAAGGGGCCATGAGCACGCACAGTCATTCTGGGCGCCACCAACCATTTGTTGGAAGAACGGGAGTCTGTGCCATGGCTGCCTGAACAGCAACGCGCACAAGGAGAACCCAGTAAACGGAGAAGGAAACTGAGCCCTACCTCCAAAGAAAACAGGCAAGTAAACAAGAGAAATATTGTGGCCCACTCCATAAGAGTGGAAGAGGGGCTTGATCACCCCCTAAAGGGCAACCCGAGTACCCAGATAAGATGCAGTGAGGGCGCACTGGTGAAACCGTTGTACCATTGAAGCATTGAGAAAGTGGTAATAGTGTAATATGGGGCAATTTGGGAAAAGTGGGAGGTAGGAACGAATGCCTGTGAATTGAATATATGCAATGTGTGTGTGAGTCTGTATGCATGACTGCCGCGGTTCTTGATACTGGTGTCCATTTCATCTTGGTTTGGGCAATGAGCCATTGGCAATAATATTTGAGAACTCCTGGAGAACAGGAGAAGTCCCAGCAGACTGGAGGAGGGCAAACGTTGTTCCCATCTTCAAAAAGGGGAAAAAAGAGGATCCCAACAACTATCGTCCAGTTAGTCTGACATCAATACCAGGGAAAATTCTAGAACAGATCATTAAACAGAGAGTCTGTGAACATTTAGAAGGCAATGCCATAATCACAAAAAGTCAGCATGGGTTTCAGAGAAACAAGTCATGCCAGACTAATCTGATCTCTTTTTTTGATAAAGTTACCAGCTTGGTAGATGAAGGGAATGCTGTGGACATTGCATACCTTGATTTCAGTAAGGCCTTTGACAAGGTTCCCCATGACATTCTTGCAAACAAGCTTGTAGAATGTGGGCTAGACAAGTTAACTGTTCAATGGATTTGTAATTGGTTGACCGGCCGAACCCAAAGGGTGCTCAGCAGTGGCTCCTCTTCGTCTTGGAAAGATGTGACCAGTGGGGTGCCACAGGGTTCTGTCCTGGGCCCAGTGCTATTCAACATCTTTATCAATGACTTAGATGAGGGAATTAGGGGCATACTTATCAAATTTGCAGATGACACCAAATTGGGAGGAGTAGCTAATACCCTAGAGGACAGGATCAAAATTCAGAATGACCTGGATAGACTGGAGAGCTGGGCCAAAGCTAACAAAATGAAATTCAATACAGAGAAATGTAAAGTACTGCATTTAGGGCGGAAAAATGAAATGCATAAATATAGGATGGGAGAGACCTGGCTGAATGAGACTACGTGCGAAAGGGATCTAGGAGTCCTAGTAGACCACAAGTTGAACATGAGCCAACAGTGTGATGCGGCAGCTAAAAAGGCCAATGCAATTTTGGGCTGTATCAATAGAAGTATAGTGTCTAGATCAAGGGAAGTAATAGTGCCACTCTATTCTGCCTTGGTCAGACCTCACTTAGAATACTGTGTCCAGTTCTGGGCACCACAATTCAGAAAGGATATTGACAAATTGGAGCGTGTCCAGAGAAGGGCAACTAAAATGGTGAAAGGTCTGGAAACAATGCCTTATGAGGAGAGACTTAGGGAGCTGGGTATGTTTAGCCTGGAAAAAAGACGGTTTAGAGGCGATATGATAGCCTTGTTTAAGTATTTGAAGGGATGTCACGCTGAGGATGGAGCAGGCTTGTTTTCTGCTGCTCCAGAGACTGGAACACGGAGCAATGGGTGCAAGCTCCAGGAACAGAGATTCCACCTCAACATTAGGAGGAACTTTTTGACAGTAAGAGCTGTTCGGCAGTGGAACGCACTCCCTCGGAGCGTGGTGGGGTCTCCTTCCTTGGAGGTCTTTAAACAGAGGCTGGATGGCCATCTGTCGGGGATGCTTTGATTGTGATTTCCTGCGTGGCAGGGGGGTTGGACTGGATGGCCCTCGTGGTCTCTTCCAACTCTGCAATTCTATGATTCTATGATTCTATGACCCCTTATCTACTGTCCATGCATTTTTTTGTTTTTCCCTTGTGTCTCTTGACTATGTCTATTTTAAGAGGGTGGATATGGGTGGTGGAGGAAGCAATATTTGCATCCCTAGAGTTGTTTGTTGAAAAAAATTGTCCTGATTAAGCCCTCTTTCATAGTAGGATGGCCCAGTGGAGGATCTTTGAAGTTAGATAAAATTTGGTGTGTGTATTTTGTAAATGTTGGTGACCCAGAACATCCAAATCAGATTTAGTAAAGATCTCTGTGGATTAAGATTAAAAAAGAGAGAAAGGTAATGAAAACAAGCTTAGCTAAAACAGTATAAGCAGCAACAGAAATAAGTGTGAAGTAATGGTCAGAGAAACAAATCAGACCAACAGATAGGAAGAAGGAGGGGGAAGTCATATGCTTGATTTATGAATGTGTAAATGTATTTTAGGTATGTTTAAAAAGAATATACATGTGGTGTCTTGCTGATTTTTATGTTTGTTTTTGTTTTGAAGACTGTGATTATTGGTTTGGTATACAGTATAAGTGTTTATTTTTGAATGGTTAATTGTTCAATGTGTAAGGTGTAATGTTTTAAGGTGTCAAATGTGGTCATTAAGTAGGAAAAACATTGACTCAGGAGATATAGTGGTCCTTGAATCCCCCCACAGAAACATGTGACCCAGAAAGCGTATTATAATTAAGGTTGAAATTGAGAAGGAATGAATTAGGCTTGATAGAGAAGATCCCAAGAATTGTGAGAGTTGTCAAATGCAGTAAAAGAATGAAGAGAGAAATAATCTGACATGCTGTTATGATTGTGGAAAATTTTATATACTAAGAGAGTTTAAGAAAGGAGCAGGGCAGTGAATTTCAGCATATATCCTCCAGTTTATGTTGGAAGACTTTGTGTACAGTTGGGAGCTTGTTTGCTTAACATTTAGCATATTGATTATAATGTCCACTAAAAAGCTAATATTTTCAATTGTGGGGTTTTTTGGTACCATCTTGAGAAATAATAGCACTATGAAAAGCTTTTAGGGATAACATCAAAATATGTTGATTTTTGATATTGTCTAGAAGGGTAAATTATAGTTTTTAAAGTTTTTTAAGTAATTAAGTTTTTTATACAATATGAGCGGGATGAGTCCTTCCTGAGTCTTTGTTTGCAAGGAAAAGCCAGAGAGAGAGTATATATGTATATGTAGTTACCTGTATATTGCTTCTGTGAGTTTCAGTAAAGTATGCAAGCTCCAAATATCCTTAAAAGGGTGTGTCACTTGGAAGTGTGCTTAACAATTTTAATGGTTGATAAATAAAATATAACAGCTTTTGGGTGTTTCCAACATATTCTTCCCTTATGGAGGAATAGAAATGTGGAAAATGTTACACTAGGGAGATTTTCAGACATGCCAAAATCGCTGCTTGCCGCGCGAGCAGCTTCCCGAAACTGCTGCGCGGCAAGGGTCTTCTTCGGACGACGCTGTGCCTCTGGCGAAACCGTCCGTGTCACTTCCGTGAAGCTTGGGATGGCTCCGCGCCATATTTCAAGCACGGGCAGCTTCCGTGCTTGAAATATGGCGCGGAGCCGTCCGAAGCTTCACGGAAGTGACACGGACGGTTTCGCCAGAGGCACAGCGTCGTCCGAAGAAGGCCCTTGCCGCGCAGCAGTTTCGGGAGGCTGCTCGCGCGGCAAGCAGCGATTTTGGCATGTCTGAAAATCTCCTAGAATGTAAAATCTAAATGGTTTTTTTTTAGAGTAGTTCAGTTGGCAAGAGTTGTCAGGAATGTAATCTATTATTTGCAGATAATTCCTGCAAAAGCTATACTGTTGATATTCTATTGAATCCCCCCCAGTGATTGAAAAGTGCCAAGAGATCCCAAGCCAAGGTTCTGGTAATTAGAAAAGGAAAATTGGCCAATAACTTAAAGCCAGTGTTAGATTCCCTGGGGAAATGACCTGATAGGGCCAATGACACCCCCCACTGTACATTACACTGGAAGCGCAGCACCAGCAGCCTTATTATGAAGAAAGGAGGGGCAAGATGGCAACAGACTAATAACTTCTGAACTGTCCTCCCATCACTATCTGGTATTATCACTTCATATACTTAAAAATGCCACCCAATGGCAAGAAAAGAATTCAGCTTAGCCCCAGCAATAACGCTAGAACCCAGATGAGATGAGAATTTACTGACTTTTCTCAGTGGCAGCAATGGCAACTCTTCACTCTCTAAGACACCACAGAAATCTGAACTAAACAAAATAGCTCCTCAAAATCTAAATGTAAACTATTCTCCGGGACAGGGAGAAAACAGAGATAAACTCTTGAAACTTGCTGTGATGCTACCCAGCCTTTCTATGAATTCTGTCAACTGTCTGTAGAAACATTGCTTCATTGATTTCTAGCAAGCCTTTCAAAGGCAAAACTCATATGGCACACGGGAGGAAGGCGGCCCCTCTGAAATCACTCCCTGAGAAAAAGATTTGCAGAAAGCTGTCAGTGCATTTTTCCAGATTTTACAAACACAAACAGTAGTGATACAGGAAATGACTCTGGAAGTAATGGTTTTCTACTATCACTGAAGGAAGCCCTGAAAACCTGAGTAGCTAACACTCTGGCAAAAATGCCCAGTACTACAGATGCATCCTGAGCTGACAATTAAATTCCAGCAGCTATGCAAACTTAGCCCAAGGAAAAAAACAGTCTTCACCACCACGTATCTTATTGGATAAGCCAAAGGATGCTCCCTTAACTAAAGAGAAGGGATCCATGCCTGCTTGTGATCCTCATTTTACTGCCCATGCTGCACTGGTTCTTCCAGCCTCCCTACCAGAACAGACAAAGCAGAAAATACAGGAATGTGAATTCCTCCACAGAGGAAGACACCGTTACAGTCATCCCAGTCATTTAAACAAGGTATGTTACCCATTCAGCCCCTGATCTACAGGGCAACTGCCTGACTTCCAACTGACTAGCACAAGGTTTCCCTAATGACCTGGAACTGTATGAATTGGGAAATCCACTACACCTCATATACAGAGAAGCTTCAAGAGATAGTAGAGTTATGTGCTAACCCTATGGCTACCCTATGGCTTCACATATGCAAAATTGGCTAGATTGCCAACAGCAGCTACTAACCCTATTCACCACTGAAGAGAGGCGATGCATTACACAACAAGCAGGAGCAGATAGCTTTGGCCAGAGCTCCCAAGAATCATGCTGATGCTCAAAGGAGGATGTGAGAGAGAGTGCCATCAGGGCAACCCCGCTGGGATCCTTATGAGCTGGAACAGATAAAGCGCCTCATTCAATATCAGACCCTACTGTTAGAAGCCATGATGGGATAAAAAAAAGCAAGTTAACATGACTGAAGTCTCAAAAGTACTAGAGGGAGCCACTGAAGCCCCTGGAGCCTAACTTGAGTGCCTTCTAGATGCCTATCACCAGTATACCTCCTCAACCCTGAATAACATGACTTTTGTAACAGAGTTATGAAGGTTTTGCAGAAAAAAATATGAAGGAATTGTTGGAAGTAACCCAGAACGCATTGTGTATGTGAATAGAAGGTATTGTGCATGTGAACAGAAGGTGTAGAGTATGTGAATAGAGACGAGGAAGAGAAGTGAGAGGACTGGAAAATAGACAAGAAGCTGGAGTTTCTTGCAGCAGCACTGGTGGAGCAGCGTAAAAAAGACATGGAGATGTGGAGATGTGGAGATGAAAGAAAAAGCCTGGAAGAGGCAGAGAAGGAATCAATGTGCCTGGTGTGGACAAGAAGGACATTGGCAGCGTGAATACAAAAGACCAGATGGAAGAAGAAGAGAGAGACTGAAATGGAAGAGGGAGGAGACAACTGGCAGACAAAAACACAAGCAGAGGTATTTGCAGAGGCTCCTTTCATCAGAATGACAGAAGCAGAGTTCATTGAATATAACAGACTGGGCACCCTAATTAAATCCAGTGGACTTTACGTTGTGCATATCATCTTCAGAGTTCCAGACAAGTGGAGAGGATGAATCAAACTATCAAAACTCATCTGGCTAAGCTGTGCCAGGAAACCAAGCAAAAGTGGACAGAAAATACTGCCCTTGGCCCTGTTTAGGATTCATTATACCCCACGTAAGACTGCTGGCTTGTCCCCATTTGAATTAAGGTATGGTAGGTCACCCCAGATTTTGGTTGGGATAAGGGGGGAACATACAAGAGTTAGTAAATGTTAGTTTGCAACAAGAGGTGCAAATGCTAGATAATGTATTGCAAGCCCAATGCTGATATGTGTTAGAAAACCATTCCTATTACAGAAGTTCATCCATTCCAACCAGGAAATGAGGTATGGGTTAAAGATTGGGAAAAAGACTCTTTGACTCCCCATTGGAAAGGCCCTAAAATTGTCATCCTTTCCACCCCTACAGTAGTAAAAATAGCTAGTATTAAACCCTGGATACATTGGACCCAAGTTAAGAGGGCAAAAGGGGGGTGGACAGTGGCTGGTAATCCTAATAACCCTTTACAGATCACTCTGAGGCAGCAGCACGAAGATTCAAGCTAGGTTATACACCACATACACCTGGAAGCTGTGTGGTTTGTACAACCAGACTTGCAACTGGAGAGGAAAGAAAACGGAACTAGGCCCTACTGCCACTTACCGGAAACAGTGGCTCCACGTACGGCCAGATTCCATAGAAGATAACTATGAATACTATCATACCTTGTGTTTATTTCTTTGGGATGGGAATTGTATTTGGGGAAAGCTCTATTCTGGGTGATGGGTTCTTCTCACAACGTATGGCTGATAACTATTGGGTGCATTTTGCTAATATCTCAGGAGTAGATCATTTCTGTCTGCCTAGTGATTTACCTGCTAATTGTTTAATAAGTACCTGTCTTGTACCTGTATGTCATCACCCAGAGGTAATACGTAATCATACAATGTTTGTCCATGCTAATTTTCACATAAATATGACCTATTCCCATAGTCATTATTGGGGTACAGTGTCTACCCCCTATTGAATTTGCTTTGCACACCCCTACGGTGGCAGCCATAAATGCTACATGTGCTAGGATGCTTAACTGTTCTAAATATACCAAATGATGTAAAGCTATTCCAGGTCTCTCCTTCCATTGTAGCTCGGTTCAAAACATCTCTTTTTATTTTGCCCATGTACTCTTTCCCCATGGCTGGTTTTGGACTCGTGGTTCTCGCACATGGCCTTATATCCCTGCAAATTTGTCAGACAGTCATCCATTTTGCTTAACCCATCTAGTTTCAATACTTCCACCCTGGCCAGCACAAGCCCATCGTCACTCTAGGGCCTTATAACTTGCTGAGGACTGCAATAACTATTTGCATTTTTTCTCTGATGGAAAAATGTTAGCCTTATCCATGTCATTGGTGGGAGTCCCAGGTTTGGCCTTATATGATGGCATGGAGATTAATAGATTGGCATGTGCTCTAATTAAGAATATTAATGCGACTTCTCGTGCTTTAGCCCTGTTAAACAAAGAACAGCGTGAACTGAGAAATGCTATCTTAGAAAACCGGGCTGGCATAGATTACCTCTTCCTACTTCACCATTTAGGTTGTGAAACTCACTAGAAACTTTGTTGTTTCAATTTAACTGATAACAGCCATGCTGTTAGTGTTCAAATTGCTAATCTACATAACATTGTAACCTATATACAGCAAAATGCAAACACATGGTTTGATTGGCTCACTAATTGGCTTCCAACTAATTGGCTCAAAGGACTGTTTTCCATGGCTTTACCAGTAATAATAACTTTAATTTTGTTATGTTTCTGTGTTCCATGCTTATTTCAATGTTTGGTTAATGTATTTCAAAGAACTGCTGCATTTTATGCTTTGATGGCTTAAATAGGGATTTACTTGTGTGAAATGTATTAATTGTCTTTGAAATTAATCATTTAATTTAAAGGGGGGAAATGTAGAGGCCATGTAGACTCTAATGTCTATTTGCTGAATGCTGTTACTTACAATTACTATTTGGGGTCAGACTAGACAGCCCATGAGACTCTGGAAGTCTGCAAAGTCTTTTTCCTTTAACTCAGGCCTAGTCAAGTCAATGTTCTTTGTTAATCAACCCTATGTTCCAGAAACATATGATAAGCTGAGGTAAACAAATTCTTTCTATAATAACGGTCAAACTGTACCTAAATGTTCCTAAGCTATTTTGCCTTGTACTTTCTGAACTATCAACAATTGTTGCAGAGAAATTGCTGACAACAAAGAGAAGGAGGAGGGAATTAAACTGTATAAAGGTTTTCTGTAGTCATGACTCGGGGTTCTGACTCTTTGGAAGATATTCCAGTCAGGCCCACCGGTGTAATAAAACTTACTTTCCAATCCGTGGGTCTGCTGTTCCATGATTTCTGCATCAATAGATCTCTAACAGAACAACTAAGACAAAACGGAATTTGATATAAATGGGAAAGATTAGAAGGAATCTCCTTCAGATTTAAACAAAAGAATTTCAGAATAACCTCAATGCTAAAAATTGAAGAATTTGTGGAGAAATATAAAAAGGATTTAAAGCCGCTGTATAGAGAAACACAAGAACAAAAACATCAAGGAGAAGGTACGGAAGGAACAGATTGTGCTGAAGAAGAGGAAGAAGGTGAGGTGGACGAAGAACTCCAACAAGAAGAAGAGGGTGAATCAGAAGAAGATTAAGTTGGAACTTCGGGGACTTAAAACAACCAAGCTTTACAAATAATCAGTCGGACTAAGCAAAATAAGACTTGAATACAATAAGAACATACATAGTAAACATAAGATAATAAAATGAATTTTAAAATTTTAACTTGGAACATTAAAGGGCTCAACTCTCCTGAGAAAAGGATTTTTTTTTCATCTATTAGGTAAGAAAAAATATGATGTAATCTGTTTACAAGAAACTCATATTAGATCCAAGGACACGAATCTACTAAAATATAAAAAATTGGGGAAAGAATACATATCAGCTGCAAATTATAAAAAAAGGGTGTGGTGATTTATGTAAATCATAGAATCCAAGCCCAAGAATTGTACAATGATCCAGAAGGCCAGCTTTTCATAATAGAAGCAATTATCCAACAGAAAAAAATTAATCCTTGGCCTATATGCACCTCTTGAGAAGAAAAAATATTCTACCAAAAATTAATGGGAAAACTCTTGGAGTTTGACCATGACAGATTAATTCTATGTGGAAATTGGAACGGAGTGATCTCTCCAACTTTAGATGGAAATTTCAAAAGAAAATTTTAAAGAAGACAGGGGAAACTGCCAAAAACGTTTGAGACTTTGATAGAAAATTTATCTTCATTGATGTCTGGAGATTCAAATACAATAATGCTAAAGATTATACTTTTTCTGAGCAACACAGCTCATTCTCCAGAATAGACTTTTTCTTGACCTCCCGAAATATCTGCAATTCCATCCACAAGATTGATATACTCCCTAGAATTTGGTCCGATCATAATCCTGTTCTACTTGAATTAAAAGAAAGGAAGAATTTAGATTTTAGCTGGCGGCTCAATGATAATCTATTACAGAATGAAGAGACTGTACAAAAAGCCAGACAAGAGATAAAGTGGTTCTTCAAAGAAAATCTTAAGACAGAAACAGACACTACCATCATATGGGATAAATTTAAAACAGTAATGTGTGTCTTCTTCATCCAGCAAAATATCATATTAAAGAAGAAATTGGAAATAATTGAGGAAATCAAAAAAGAGAAAGAGAGATAAAACTACAACAAGGCTCTACAGATAAAAAGTTGCTAAGAGAAATAAAAATTTTACAAGAACAACTAACAATAGATACAATGGAAGAAATTCAAAAGAGATTACAGTATATAAAGCAAAGAAGTTTTGAATATTCAAACAAATCAGGAAGGTGGTTGGCCTATCAGTTAAGAAAACAAAAAAAGGGATTTTATCAGTGAAGTCAAGCAAGGAGACCAAGTCTATTCTGATCAACAGAAAATTAAATTTTCAGAAACTATTACGCGACATTGTATCAAAAACGAAATACATGCCTAGGTGATCTACAAATATTTCTCAAAGACCATTCAGTCCCAGAATGTGTAAGTCAGCAAAAGGAAATATTAAACCAACCCATAAAAGTAGCAGAGATTACAGAGATCAAGAAGTTAAAAATAGGGAAAGCACCTGGACCAGATGGGTTTACCACGAAATTTTACAAGGTGATGGAAGATCAAATATTATTACCATTTAAAAGGACTTTAGAAGCCATCACTAAAGGATCATATCCCAAAACGTGGGAAGAGGCATATATTACATTAATTCACAAAGAAAATAGAGATCCCCATGAACCAAAAAACTACTGCCCGATTTCTCTGCTCAATGTCAACTATAAATTTTTTGCGTTAATATTAGCTGATAGACTGAAAAAAGTTCTAAAAGATTGGATCAGCATAGATCAAAGTTTTTTTGTTTTGTTTTTTTTACCAGAGAGATATATGAAAGACAATGTCAGGCATGTTTTGGACTTAACTAATTACAGTCCTCCCTCCACATTCGCGCGGGTTAGGTTCCACAGACCCCTGCGAATGTGAACATTCTGCGAATATTGACAGCCCTCTCCATCGTCACTTTCCTCCCGCCTCCCCACTCCCTCCTGAAGAGACCACGGGGCCTCCAGAAGCCCCGTTATCGCTTCCCCCCGCCTCCCCACTCCCTCCTGAAACGACCACGGGGTCGCCGGAGGCCCCGTCATCGCTTCCCCCACCTCCCCACTCCCTCCTGAAATGACCGCAGGGCCTCCCCTCATGGCAGAATATGCGGAACTACGAGTGTGGAGGCCACGAATGTGGAGGGAGGACTGTATTACAAAAAACCACAAAGATAAGAAATTGGCTTTGATATTTTTAGATATTGAAAAGGCTTTTGATAATGTGGAATGGAATACAATGTTTCAAATCTTAATTCAAATCAATGTAGGCCAAAAATTTATCAATTGGATTAAAAATATATATTACAAACAGTCAGCGAAACTAATAATAAATGGTGAAAAAGCAGGAGATATTCAAATACAGAAAGGCACACGTCAAGGATGTCCTCTTTCGCCACTTTTATTTTTACTAATAATGGAAATGCTGAGTACAAAAATTAATGAAGAGGACAAAATAAAAGGGATAAAAAAATAGATTCAAACTAAAAATGTACACAGACGATTTAATAATCTCTGAGTGATCCACAAGAAGAAATCACACCCTTAATGAATATATTGAAGGAATTTGAAACATTATCTGGCCTCAAAATAAAGACAAAACAGTGATACTTTCGAAGAATCTCACAAAGGAAGATGAGACAGACTTGAGAAATCAGGATTTAAATTGGCAAGGACAGCGAAATACCTCAGTATTAATATGACAAAGAAGAATTCTGATCTCTTTCATAATAATTATAAAAAAAACATGGAAACAAATTAAAAAAGACTTAGATAATCGGCAACATTTGAAGCTCTCCTTTTTAGGCAGAATAAGTGTAATCAAAATGAACATTTTACCAAGAACGATCTTCCTATTTCAAACGATCCCTATAATTCAATCACAGAAGATCTTCAAAGAATGGCAATCTGATATATCTAAATGTATTTGGTCCGGCAAAAAAACAAGGGTTAGAAAGAAAATCCTTCAAGATGCTAAAGAAAGAGGTGGCTTGAATATACCGAATTTGAGATTATATCACAATGCTTGCTGTCTGACTTGGATTAAAGAATGGGCCACATTAGAAAATGAAAAACTGATGACACTGGAAGGAGATGGAATTTGGTATGGATTGCATGCCTATCTTTTTTATAGTAAAGATACAGTAAACAAAGACTTTTATAATCATACCATCAGAAGTTCTTTAATCAAAAGCTGGGGGGAAAATTAAGATTAGATTATTCCCTCAAACACCAATTTGGGCTTCACCACATGAAGCATTACATAACAAAGAAGGAATTCCACCACATCAATGGTTGAAATACAGTGATATATTTATTAGTAATAGAAGAAGATCGTTATTTATTGAAAACTCAAGAAAAGAAAGATAATTTAGACTGCCATTGGTATTTATATATGCCAATGAAAGAAAGATATAAAATGGACATTAGACTAACAGGAATCACGGCAAAGAAAACAGATTGGGAAATCATTACTGAATTAGGAAACAAACACATGATATCAAGATTTTATAATTTACTCCTAAAATGGGACACAGAGGATGAAATAATTAAAACTAATATGATAGCTTGGGTACAAAACATCGGACACACAATAGATTTAGAAAGCTGGGAAAGAATGTGGACAAAACAAAAAGAACATTGAGTCAAAGTATAATAGAAAATGTCTACAAAATGTACTTTAGATGGTACCTGTCACCTCATAAATTATCTTTGATGTATAAAGGAACACAGAGTTCATGATGGAAATGTGGAGATAAAAATGGTACATTCTACCATTTATGGTTGAATTGCAAAAAGTCACCTAAATACTGGAAACAAGTTCAACAAATAATTGAAGATATTTTGAACATCAAATTACAATTGAAACCAGAAGTATACCTGCTAGGAATGACAGAGAAGACAAAAGAAAAGGAACATGGAAAAATATTTTTTATATGTTGGTGACAGCTAGAATAATCTTTGCTAAAATGTGGAAGAACAAAGAATGCCCTACTGTGGATCAATGGCTGGAGAAACTTTATGAGATTATGCATATGGACAGGTTAACAATGCTATTAAAAGGGAAAACTACTATAAAATACATAAAAGATTGGACAATTATAGCCAACTACTTTGAAAATAGATGGGGTAATGTTGCAGCAATCACTCATACTTAAATGGACAATAATAACGGATATTAAGAAGACTAGAGTTTCGAAATACAAACTAACAGCAAGAAATCAAAATTTTCAAGATGGTAATAAATATAAAATTAAAGAAACCAAGTATTAATAATACAAAAATTGATGTACAGTAAAGTTAGACGTATATCTTGGATAAGTCAGAAAGGAACTCAAAGGAAAATGTACAGTAAAACCAGTGCATTATATTAATGAACATGAATGTGGAATATTAATTCATTTATAAATAATATGGGGAAAAAGAGGTGGTTACAAGGGTGAAATATTGTATATTTTACTATTTGTATTTTAATTGAGGAAAAGGAAGAGTGTTTAAAATGAAAATAGAATTTATGTATAACAAATAATGCACTGTTGTTAATTTAGATGAATTTGCTATTTTATTAGAATGGATGTGTTTTATCAAAATAAAAATATTTTTAAAAAAGAAATTCTTTGGTGAACTCCATTAGCCAACGTATGTTTGCAATGTGATTCCTGGTACCTCTTCCTTTTCTGAAGCCGGCTTGATGTCTGGCATTTTTTGCTCTATAATAGATTGTAAAAGTTTTCTTGTAAAACCTCAAATACCACTTACATGGAAGAACAGCACAGGAGTCCAATCATTACTACAATCTCTGGTGTCCCCTTTCTCGTGGATTTGAATGTATATTAAACGTTTCCAGTCTGTAGGCAATTGTTTTGTTCTCCATACTTGTTGGCAGATTTTTTTAAAGAATAGGAATGAATTATATCTCTACAGCTCGAAGCAGCTCTGTTGGTGTGCCATCTGCTACTGGTGATTTACTTCTCCCAAGTGCTTTAAGTGTCTTTTACACTTCATTTTCTAACATTGTGGGTTCATCTTCAAATGGTTCTTTCTTGAAGAAATCTGTCAAACTTTCATCTCTTTTATATAGTTTCTCAGTGTACTGCTCCCATCAACTTTTTATTTTGCCCTGATCACATAATGTGTTCCCCAGTTGGTCATGTCATTGAGTACCTAAACAGATCCAGGTAGCAAAAATAAACAGCAGAGTGTTGTTCCTTCAGGCATAAGAATAAGGCACAGACACAGGCTTTGTGTCTAAAATAAACTTTTCTTTACTTGAGCATAATGAAAAGTACAGTATTTACAGATATATACAGCATTCAGAAAAAAAAAATCTTCCCTCTGTGAAATTCAACAGAGAACTAACAAGCTTAACTCAGCTCTGCACAGCCCAGCTGCCGGGCTGTAAGCCCAGCAAAACTGATGCATTTGCTAGTTAGCTTCTGCAAATTGCTGCCAGCTCCCTCTGCAGCTCTCTGCAAACTGTTTGCTACATCTCAGCTTTTTACAGAATAAATCTACTGCATGTCCCAATATCCTGACAGGTCATACAGTACTCCTATGCTTACTTTTAATCTCCCTTTAATTTCCTGGATCTTGTGAAAGAGGTCTCTTGTTCTACCTTTTTGTTGTCTTCTGCTTCTTTGCATTTCTTTGCAAAGAATTTACATTTGCATTGATGATTATAATTGTACTCTTTAACCCCAGACACAAACCACTCAACTGTTGCGTTCAGGATTCTTACCCTGTTTCTATCACTTTTAACTTTTGTTTCTTCTTTGTCCTTAACTGCTTGAAGAGTTTCATCTGTTATACATTGAGGCTTTGCTTTCTTTTTGGCTAGAAATAGTGTATTTTTGCATTCTTCCCTGACAGTGTCCCTGGTTTCAGTGTCCCTAAATTTTGTAAGCCGCCCCGATTGTTTTAACAGAGGGGCGGGGTATAAATAAATTTTATTATTTATTATTATTATTTCACTCCAGAGTTTTTCTGGTTCCCTGTCAATTGGGCTTAGTAATGCAAATCTATTCTTTACATGGTGTCTGAATTCTACTGTATTTTGTCAGATTGATTGATTTAGTGTACCTCTTTAGTTTTACTCTAATTTTTGATATTAGCAGCTCATGGTCTGTGCTACAATCTGCTCCTCATCTTGTTTTTGCAGAGAGAATTGAGCTTCTCCACCTTCTGCTTCCCATTGTATCATCTATTTAATTTCCATGTTGGCCATATGGTGATGTCCACATGTACAATTGTCTCTTGGGTGGCTTGAAGAATATGTTTGCAATGATCACAGTTTTGGTCTCACAAAATTGAATAAGTCTCCTGCTTCATTTCTTGATCCTAGGCTGAATTCTCCAACCATGTTTGGTTCTGCTCTGTTTCCTACTTTTGCATTCCAATTGCCTATTATTACCACCATGTCCCATTGGCGAAGATTTGGAGCAGCCACTGAGGAAAGTGAAGGAAGACAGTGCAAAAGCAGAGTTAGATTTGAACATTAAGAAAACAAAAATAATTTTCACAGATGATATACATAAGTTTAAAGTGGATGATGAAGACATTGAAATAGTCAAAGATTATCTATAACTTGGCTCAGTCATAAATCACAATGGAGGTTGTAGTCAAGAAATCAGAAGAAGACTAGGAAGGTGAGCTGTTGCTGTTGTTGTTACTATTATATCTTGCCTTTTCCCCAGTTTGGGATTCAGGGTGTGGCTTATAATAGTTAAAATGAAACAACAACAACAACAACAAATAAAAGTCCAGCACATTATGCAAGTATTCCTTCCCCTGAAAAATCAACTCTTGAATGCCTGCTGGAATAAAAAGGGTTTTTTCCTGCTTGTGGAAAGACAGCAAGGAGGGTGCCAATTTAGCCTCTCAGAGAGGGAGTTCCAGAGCCTGGGAGCAGCCACTAAGAAGGCTCTCTCTGTGACATTGGCCTAACCAGGCTGGCTCCACAGTCCCTAGCCTTGGCTGCCTCATCTTGCCCTATGGTCCCCCTTCTCAATCTCTTTTTGGATTTGAGTCCTGGGCCTCTAGATGACCTTAGTGTGGACAAGTCTGTTTAAAAGTGTTTTTTTTTTAATGGTAGGCATGACCATCCCTTGTTTCAAGGTGAATAAAGCCAGTCTGAGTCAGAGTTAACAAATTAACAAATGTGTTAACAAATTAACAAATGTGTTAACAAATTGACCAGCAAATTAATGTTATTGATTTTATCCTGTAGAATCATAGAAGCTTTAACAAGTTCTAGTACTTAGTTCCAACTATACAATAATATTCAAGCTGAGTTAGGTCAGACCTTGCCCTTCAATCAATTTAGACACCCAGTACACATTCACTCTGCATTGACTCCCCCCTCAACCCCAGCACCACAGAATGACAAGGATGTAACTAAAGCATGTGTCATTGTGGCCAGGTCTGATGTCTGAAGGAACAGGCATAGCTGGCACACAAGTCTTAACTGTGCAAATATGTACCTGGCCACTGCCAAAACCTCAAGACTGAATCCAGGAGCAGACCCATGCTGCAGACCTACGGCTTCATGGGAGAGTGTAACATCATTCTGCACAAGTTGAATCCGTATTCCTTGATCTGCATTTCAACAGACCAGGAGCACCTCTGTCTTGTCTGGATTAAGTTTCAATTTGTTCCCCTTCATTAAGTCCATTACTGATATCAGGCACTGGTTTTGGACCAAAACAGCTTGCTTAGATTGAGGTGGAAAGGAGTAGCAGAGATGAATGTCATCTGCATACTGATGGGACCGAACCCCAAAACTCCAAATGACCTTCCCCAGAACTTTCATGTATATGTTAAATAGTGTAGGAGGCAAAACCGAGCCTTGAATGTCCTCAAAGGCCAGTGGGTCAAACAGGAGTCCCCCAGCACCACCTTCTGGGTTCAGCCTCTGGGAAAGAACAAAACCATTGTAAAACAGTGCCTGTAAGTCCCATCCCAGCAAAGCAGCCTAGAAGAATATCATGGTTCATGGTATCAAAAGCCACCAAGACGTCCAGCAGAACCAAAAGCGACACATTCCCCATGACCAGTTCCCAGTGTAGGTTATCCATCAAGGTGGCCAAAGCTTTCTCTATCCTATAACCAGGCTTGAAACCAGATTGAAATGGATCTAAATAATAAGTCTCATCCAGGAACCCCTGAAGCGGCCAACACATACACATACACTCCAATTCCTTGCCCCAAAATGGAATGTTGTGTGGTAGTATAGTCCTCCCTTTTTCAGTATAGTCCTCCCTTTGAATTCGCGGCTTTAAATTTCACAGTTTTAAGTATTCGCAGTTTGTCCTCTTCCTCCTCTCCCTCCACCTCCCCAGGTACTGAAGCAATGTGGTTGCAAGGAAGCAAGGGAAGCGAGGGAACTTCAGCCACCTCAGGGGCTTGGCTCCATTTGGGGCGGGGCGCCAAGCCCCAGGAGAGTGAGGAGTTTGGGTCTAAAGCGCCCAACTCCCCACTCTCCCGGGGCTTGGCTGCCCACCCCAAATAATAATAATAATAATATTTATTTATACCCCGCCCCTCTGTTAAAACAATCGGGGCAGCTTACAAAAATTAAAATACAATACAGATAAAATCCCCAAACACCCCCCACCCCACCCTCCCCCATAAAAAAATATTAAACAATTATAAATTAAAACCAACTGATCAAAAAAATAACAATTAAAAACAATAAATACAATAAAATACTATAAATGGCCAGCGGACTAAAAGAAGCCAGGATCCCCTGAGGCCGGGATCTAATTAGGAAAGGCCTGCCAAAAGAGATCCGTCTTTAGTGCTTTTTTAAAGCTACTCAGGGTTGTTATCTGACGGATCTCGTTCGGCAGGTCATTCCACAATTTGGGGGCGATTACCGAAAAGGCCCTCTGGGAGGTTGCAGACAGCCTAGATTTTTGTGGCTGAAGCAAATTCCTCCCAGAGGACCGGAGTGTGCGGGGAGGATTGTATGGGAGGAGGCGGTTCCGGAGATAAGTTGGACTCAAGCCATTTAGGGCTTTAAAGGTAATAACCAACACCTTATACTGGGCCCGGAAACTGATAGGCAGCCAGTGGAGAGATCTTAACACTGGAGTTATATGGTCTCTCCGAGATGTTCCCGAGACCACTCTGGCTGCCATATTTTGTACCAACTGAAGTTTCCGGACCAAGCATGAGGGCAGCCCCATGTAGAGCACATTGCAGAAATCTAGATGGGAGGTTACCAGCGCGTGCACCACAGTCTCGAGGTCCTTTACTTCCAGGAAATGGCGCAGCTGGCGTATCCAAGCCCTAGGAGAGTGGGCAGTTTGGCACCTTTGGCCCGCCCTCCCCGCCCTGCTGGGAATTGGCTCTGTTTGGAGTGGAGAGCCAAGCCCCAGCAGAGTGGGGAGTCTGGGTCTAAAGCACCCAACTCCCTGCTCTTCCGGAGCTTGGCTGCCCACCCCAAATGGAGCCAAGCCCCAGGAGAGCGGGGAGTTCGGCACCTCTGCCTTGAAAGTATAAAGGCAGGTTTACAGCTGAACATTAAGAAAACAAAAAGAATCACCCCAGATGATTTACATAACTTTAAAGTAGACAATGAAGACATTTAAATAATTCAAGATTTTCCATACTTTGGCTCAGTCATTAATCAGAATGGAGACTCCAGTCAAGAAATCAGAAGAAGACTAGGGGCTTTTCTCCACAGGCAAAACCAAAAAAGCATACTCACATCATACTGGTAGAACACACAACTTTCTTCAGCATTTGAACTGAATGAAGTTCTTTTTGGAGCCTGGGGGCTTAGATCCAATTTTTTAAAAACTACCTTTTATACCGCACTTTCCTGGCCAGTTTATTGTATGTGTGGCCACCTCCAAGTTGACTTCAATTTGGCATCAGGGTGGGGTGGGATTTGCGGTCATCCGATAATTTCTGCCAGGACAGGCTACTTCCTCTGTTTGTGTTTACATCTTGGCAGCGTGCAGTCACTATTATTTTTTAAAGGTGTGTTTGTGCAGATACTTGTATATCATTATTAGTGCACCTCTGCTTATTTGCATATTCACATGCATGATGGGAAGAAAAAAAGTGGAGTGGCCACAGGCATGTGGACAAAAATAAAGCAAAGTATAGGACACATAGTCATAGCAGGACTGCCCTTTTACACCGAAGTGAGCTCACCTTGGAGAAATGTGACTGGTAATGTTGCTCTCATTTTGCTTTAACAAAATGTGTGTGGAGGCACTGCAGACCAGGAAAATGTGATTTGAAGATTTTTTTTTTCCACCTAAGTAAACAAGCCCTAGGACTTGGAAGGGCATCTATGAAGGAATTAGACAAAATCCTGAAGTGTAAAGATATATCATTGTCCAAGCCATCATATTTCCCATTTCTATGTATGATTGTGAAAGCTGGACTGTGAAGGAAGCTGATAGGAAGAAAATCAACTCATTTGAAATGTGGTGCTAGAGGAGAGTTCTACAGATACTGTAGACTGCTAAAAAGACATCAATGTCTTTTTGGAAGTATAGACCAATTGCGTTATTGAATCAAGATTACAAATTATTTGTAAGCATTTTAGCGGAAGGGTGGAAAAAAGTTTTAAGGGAGAAAATAAAAGAGGATCAATGTGTTTTTTTTACCAAGAAGGTACTTAAGGGAAAATGTGAGATGTGGACATAATAGAGCACTATGATAAAAGAATAGATAAAAAAATGGCATTAATTTTCATTGATGCTGAAAAAGCATTTGATAATGTGCATTGCACCTTTATGAAAAAAAAATGGGAAAAAGATGAACTTAGGGAATAATATGGAAAATTGATTAAACACAATATATGATGAGCAGTCGACAAGAATATTAATAAATAATGATAAAACAAGTATGTGTGCAATACACAAGGACACAAGACAGGGTTGTACTCTCTCCCCCTTGCTATTTATATTGTTACTAGAAATACTGCTAAACAAAATAAGGGATGAGGAAAATATTACAGGGGTCAATATAAAAGATGTACAATTTAAGGTCCGGGCATATGCGGATGACCTAGTTTTAATTTTGGATAAGCCAGAAGAAAGTAAGGAAATGGTATTAAAATAATTGAAGAATGTGAGTTAGACAAATGGGAATATGTTTGGGAAAAAGAAGTAAAATTTAAACTCTCTTATGAAGTGAGGGGAAATGTTTATAAAATGCTTTACTGATGGCACTTAACACCAGAAAAAATAGTAAAAATATATAAGGGATCTGTTGTAAGAAAGCAAAGGATTTTTGGAGGATAATTCATGAGGGTATAGAAAAGGTAGTAGGAAAAGAGTTTAGAATGAGTACAGAAATGTATTTATTAAATATTTTAGAGGGAAAAGTGAGAAATGAAATGGAAAAAATGATTTTATATATGGTTACAGCTGCCAGGATAGTCTATTCCAGACATTGGAAAGTAAGGAAAATACCACTGCTTGAAGAGTAGATTATGAAAGAAGAACTACTAATAGAAATGGATATGCTATCCAGTTACCTAAAGGGAATGATGACACAAAGATTTGAAAAAGAATCGGGAAGGACTCTTTGAAAAATAATTATGACTTACGATAAGAAACAAAGAAAATATTTGAAAGGGAAAATATAATTGCAACAGTAAATTAACATAAATTAATGTTAAAAAATGAGAAATATGTAATTGATGCTAATAGCCAACATTTGAGATGGTAGGAAGTCAATCAATATATAGTCTATTGTTTATATGCTGTAAAATTATTTTTATAACAGTGCTATAGTGTATGGTACAGTATTATAGTGTTATTGTACTATAATATTAGGTTATTAGAATATAGGTTACAGTTAGTATAAATACTACAAGTATATTGTTATAATATTACTATTATAATATCATTATCTGTATACGTACAATCCTAAATATACACTGGACTGACTATGTGATGAATGTTGCTGTCCTTGAGCAAGCAGGGATCACCAGCATTGAGGCCATGATATTGAGAACACAGCTGCGCTGGGCAGGACACGTTTCTAGGATGGAGGACCATCGCCTCCCAAAAATACTACTCTACGGTGAACTCGCCATGGATCAGCGTAACAGGGGCGCTCCAAAAAAGCGATACAAGGACTCCCTGAAACATCTCAGGCTTAGCCAAACTGATCACCAACAATGGTCCGCCCTGGCCTCACATCGGGAGGCATGGAGAAGCACTATCCACAATGCTGCAGCCTTATTTGAGAACTCACGCCGAACAAGTCTTGAAGAGAAACGACAACGCAGAAAGAATCACAAACTGGAAACATCACCCAAGGAGACCTTCTGCTGTGCTTTCTGCAACCGGACTTGTTTATCTCAGATTGGCCTTTTTAGTCATCAACGCTCTTGCAGAAAGCACAGGATGAGCCCTTCATCAATCTTCGTTTGTGAAGAAAAGCCAGAGAGATTGTGTATGTATTGTTGTATTTGATGTATATTATTGTATGGGGGGAACTTAATAAAAACAATTTTTAAAAAGACAACTCAGGTGTCCAGGTGTCTTATTGCTAGGACCTCCCAGGTGTATTACTTTGAATTCCATGATGGAAGAACAGTGGGATAAACTATTATTATTATTAATAATAATAAAAAATTATTTATACCCCGCCCCTATGTTAAAAACAATCCCCCGTAAGCATAGAAAAGTCATTCTTGGAGACTTTGTTCACTAGGGGATTCTGGGGGTTACAGTCCCCAAAAGTAACATTTTCAACTTCTACACCCTCCTTTAGGATGCTTTTTTGTGGAAATGTCTATTTCTGCATACCTTGATGGTGGCAATAACAATAATTATGCTCCTATGCTGCCATAAGAACTGCATATGGAGAAACAGAATGGTTCCCAATAGGAAAAGGAGTCAGACAAAGCTTCATTCTATCACCCCATTTGTTCAATATAAACACAAAATATCTCACGTGTAGAGCAGACTTGTTACCTGAATTGTGTGGGGTCTGTGCAGATCCCACTAGTGTTTGAAATTAATATGGGGAATATTTCATTAGCTCAATTATGGCAGTGAAAGGCCAGGTAACGGCAGGATCTTTTGACCTATATATACTGGTAGTAACAGAGGACACTCTAGGCCAAAACGTACAACTAATTGACCTTTATAGGAAATTAACAGAAACAGCATTCACACAAACACTCAGGCTTCAGGCACTCACACAAGGCTACTGAAGAGAGCAGGAAGTATTTGGAAAAAGGAATAGAGCAAGGGAACTGCAAGTTATATTATACCGATCCTGTAGAGCTGAGATCACAAAGTACACTGGCAGAGGGGAGGTCTGGAAGGCAGAATGGTGACATGAACTGACATGAAGTCAAAAAGTAGGAGGTCCGTGGTGTTTTAAGGTGATATTTATATGTGATAATCCCTGAAGGGATGGGGTTTTGAGTGAAATACAATGTTTTTCGGAGTTTCCCAGGACTAGACAAAGGGTGCTCTAGGAGAGTTAACGATCGTTAATGGGCTTGTATTTAGAATTGAACAGGAGCAAGCAAGGTCTATTGTTGGAGGGGAAGAGGAGAGGAAGAACTCATTTTATAAGCATCAAGGACTCTGCTATCTTTGAGTGGATTAGTGGATGACTCACCTCCAGGTGTTAACTCCAATCTGAATATTTGTTTGGGGAATTTCCAAAGGCTCCTCTCTTGGTTATACATGACTCCAACCTTGGTATTTGGGGTCTCTCTGGTTTACCTGCTAACCAAGTGGAAGGCCACATTAAGGCAAATTATTAAATATTGCCAATTATGTGATATTCCAAGATGGGGGCTATCAGGGTAGGTAACAAGGCTTAGATTTGGAGGAAGAAGGAGTGAAGATTGGAGGAAAGAAGATCAACAATCTAAGATATGCAGATGTCACTACACTACAAACAGAAAAGAACAAAGACTTAGAGCAACTACTAAAGACAGTCAAAGAAGAAACCACAAAATCAAGCCTAATGCTGAACATAAAGAAAACAAAAATAATGACAACAGAAGATTTACACAAATTCAAAATAGACAGCAAGGAAATTGAAATAGTGAAAGAATTCCCATTCCTTGGATCAATCATAGTCCAGAAAGGAGACTACTGCCAGTAAATCAGGAGAAGACTGGGAAGGGCAGCTATGAAAGAACTGGATAAGATCATAAAATGCAAAGATATAAAACTGAGCACTTAAGTCAGGATTATTCAAAACCATATTTCCCATCACCATATATGGATGTGAGAACTGGATAGCAAAGAAAGCTGATAGGAAGAGAATCAACTCATTTGACAAGAGGTGTTGGAGAAAAGTGCTGAGGATCCCATGGATGTCCAAAAAGAAAAAGAAATGGGTCTTAGAACAGATCAAGCCTGAACTCTCATTAGAAGCCAAGATGACCAAATTGAGGCTGTCGTAGTTCAGACGCATCATGAGAAGGAACAGCTCACTAGAAAAGTCAATAATGCTAGGAAATGTGGAAGGGAAAAAAAGGAGAGGAAGACTGTACACTAGGTGGTTAGGATCAATCAATGAGGCCACAGCCCTGAACCAGCAGGACCTGAGTAGGGCAGTTAAGGACAGAGGGGCTTGGAGATGTCTCATCCATGGGGTCGCCATAAATTGAAGCCAACTTGACGGCAGTTAACAAAAACAACAATGCCTTTTGTATGTGGATCATTTCAGCTACATAAGGGCAGGCACTTGAAGAAATGAAACTGCAATCAGTAATGTGCATGATTCTAGAACAAAAGTAAAGCCATATATTCTTAAAGAGAGAAAGAGGCGAGAAAGATGAGTTATTAATTATTCCTTTTGCTGAACAAAATTGATTCCTGATTGAATTCACAACAAAGCTCTGTCTTCAAGAAAGTTAATTAAAATGCTCAAAACAAGCTAATTTGGGGGGGGGGGTTCAAACCTTACAGCCCTGGGCAGAATGTGTGACATTTGCTAGTTTTTCAGAGCCTTCTGAGCTATTTTTCCCCCTCCTTTTTCCTTTTAATTCCAAACAACGATGAAAACAGCTTGGAACTTGGCTTTGTTTTCCAAGAGTACAAAGCAAACCTTCTTTTATGCAAACCCCTAGGATGCTCCACATGGTGAGTGACTGTGCTGCTCAAAGCCATATGGAATTGAAAACAACCCACCTGTGGGGGGGAATGGCCTGCAGACAGTCTCTCCCACCACTTATTCAGTCTTTGGACTCCCAAAATGCTTTGAAGAAATTGCCTAGATTTATTTTTGTCCATCCCCTTTGTTAATTACATTAATTTTGCTCTTGCCTTATCAGGCAAACAAGTGTTAAAAGTACAGGGCCAGCCCTACTGTTAGACAGTGTGAGGCAGCAACTTCTGGCAGCAGATTTTGGGTGTTAAGAAAGGGCAGCAAATTATTTTATTATTATTATTTTATTTGTATTGCTACTAAGGAGTGCCTATGGAAGTTTCTACCTCAAGTGCCGAAATAGCTTGACTGATCCTGGATACTATGTACTTCAAACTGAGTGCGGGTGGGAGGCCGTTTGCTTTTCTGCCTCAGGCAGAAAAATGTGTTTGACCCATCCTGGTTGAGGGTTTGCAGTTAGCATGGATGAGAGGGTACTGTAATGCTTGTTCCATTTATATACCCAGATTTTGTAGCACAAAGGACTACTTGGTCTCTGGCTGCACCATCCATGTAGGCAGCCTCAAGTCCAGCTGAAGTCAGAGATCAAAATTCCTAATTCTTTTTCCTTGACTCCCAGTAATCCTCTCCAATTTTTGAACTGCAAACAACTATTAGCAGTTTTCCTTCCATCTCAGTAGATGAAAGGAGTAACAAGGGTTCCCCAAGAAATATTAATGAGACTTGTTGGGCTTTAGGACCCAGCTCTGTCCCAGCTGCCTCCACCAGCTCCTTGGAGCTCCTTTCCACAGGGAGAAGCCACAGCCTCTCACCAAGCTCTGGCTCAACTCGACTTTTCCCTCCTCTCCCCTCTCCTCCCCGTCCAGAAGATGGGGGACAGCAAGAGGGAGGAAAGTAGGTGCAGACTGAAAAGTGGGGGTGGGGGAGAAAAGAAGAATGCATTGGGGAAGGAGGGGGTTTGCATGAAGTTGCGCAGCCTGCAACCTCACCCCACAGAATTGAGATTTAACCACGCACGTGTTTAAAGTGAGTTAAATCTGTGGGGTTGTGTGTGGAGCCTTCCAGCCTTTTAGGACATGGTTATATGGAGCCTCCAGTACTAGAAGCAGTGTATCTCTGTGTGTGTGCACATGTGTGTGTGTGGAGGAGGGGTGGTGAAGAACAGGGTGCAATTAATTCTATCACCTGAGTTTCCCTGCAATATTTGGCTGGTCACTGTTGAACGGAATGCTTGGATCCTTTTGTGGACTCTTTTGGTCTAATAATGCATCAAGGCCGTTCTTATCAGAGTCCATCCTGACACACATCCTGTACCACAAGGAAAACAAGGGAGATAAAGCAGGGGGTCCTTTAGAAAGAGGAAGCATTTGCTGTCAGGTCTGACTGGGATTGTGGATGGAGTGGGAGGAGACAGTGCTTTCTTAAGCAAGGAATGTTCAGAAGTGGTTTGCATCTGAAATGCAGTCTATAGTGCCTGGAAACCATTCATTTCTATAGGGTTTGCTATTATCCATGGTTTTGCATATCCACAATAAGTCTGGGATTGTATCCCCCGTGGATACGGGGGGGGGACCTGTATTTCCAGACAGAAATTCAGTAGTTTCAGCAGACACAAAGTGTTTCTGCTGAGATCTCTACAGCAAGGTTTCTCAAGTAGGCTTCCCTGGAACCCCAGGGTTCCACAACAAATTGTGATTGAAAAAAGTATTTTTTTAAAAAAAAAAAAAAAGATATAATATTTTCAATACAGGGGTTCTCTGAGACCTGAATAATCACTTGAAGGTTCCTCCAGGGTAAAAAGGTTGAGAAAGCCTGAGTATCAGTCATTTCTGACTGATGGCAACCCTATCTCAGGCTTTCTTTGGCAAGATTTGTTCAAAAGGGGGTTGCCTTTCCCCTTCTCTAAGGAGCTTATCAGACATGGCAGAAACCACGTCAGAAGAATGCGATGAGAACAGCAATGGGGGATATTATCAGATGATGTCTTCCTTCTGCATCCCGGGGGAGTAGCATGGTGGTGAGTGAGGTGTCCCTTTTTATTAGCAACTTGTCCCTGTCAGTACAAAAGGGAAGCCTCGTCTGTGGCAGTGCTGCGCTCCTGGAATGGCTGAAGGACGTGGGAGCCTGATAATGTCACCGTTTCTGTTCCTGTTGCGTTCTTCTGACGCGGTTTGGAATGCATTTTTTTGCTGTGTTCCACCACGTCTGATAATCTTCTAAGAGAGTGGGACTTGCCCAACGTTACCCAGTGGGTTTCCATGGCCAAGCAGAGGTTCAAACCATGATCTCCTAATCCAACACTCAGACCACTACACCACACTGATTCTCTCAATCTATGCTCTGCCCCTATCCACTCTCTCAAAAGACTCTGCCCTTTATCCTTTGCTGAGCTGTATATTCACAAAACACCTGTATGATGCTTCCACTCTTACACCATTCGAATCCCTCCTTAAAACCCACTTCTCTGTCACATCTTTGGTATAGGCCGCTCAGTTCCATGCCCCGTTATAACTGAGTCATCATTCTGCTAACAGCTGCAGATTGGTTCCCTATTAACGCCCAGCTCCCTTTCCACATTTCTTTCCCCTTTTGTTTCCCAGTGTCAAACTAGATTGTAAGGTCCTTGTGGTATGGATGTGTCCTCTGGGACTCAGTAAAATATACATATATCAGGAGAGCTTATTATCACCTTCAGCTGATACAGCAGCTGCACCCCTTCCTAGAACCGGAAGACCTAAAGATGGTAGTGCACGCGCTGGTAACCTCAAGGTTGGACTTCTGCAATGCGCTGTACATTGGGCTACCTCTGTACCAAGTTCAGGAGTGAGCACATTACACCAGTATTAAAATCACTCCACTGGCTGCCAATTAGTTTCCAAGCAAAGTATAAAGAGTTGGTTATTACCTTTAAAGCCCTACATGGTTTGGGTCCAGGTTACCTTCAGGATTGCCTCCTCCCATACAATCCGCCCTGTACACTTACGTCCTCTGGGGGACATTGACTTCAACTAACCAGGAATAGATTGGCAATTGTCAATCAGAGAACCTCTTTGTCAGCTGCCCCGACTGTGGAGTGACCTGCCGGAAGAGATTCGACAGCTAAACACACTGTCGGAATTTAAAACAGTACTAAAGACCTATCTCTTCCGGCAGGCCTACCCATTTGATTTAATCTATGCATTTTAAATTTTTATTTTAAGTTTATGGATGATTTTAATGTAATGTCTGTTTTAATCCTATGTGGTTTTACCTGTGTGTTTTATCCAGGGGCTCTCCTCTCCCCACCAAAAAAACCCACAAAGCACAACCTCCATGGAGCAAAAGGACCAGGCTGCACCCTCAACACACACCCTGCTCTCTAAGAGTCGGGGCACACAAGAAGCCCCCCACTGCTGCCGCCACCCCACCAGCAAAAGGAAGCCTGAAGTCCAGCAGGCGATGGCCGCAGGGAGTCCTGTCCAGTGCTGGACACCACGAGAGAAGCAGCAGGGTGGCCAGATTGCCTGCATCCCCCCCCCCAACGCCTTTGAATCCCCAAATCCTTCACCTGGAGGAGACCCACAGCCTGCAAAGGTTCTGCTTCGCAACAGCTGCAGAGCTGTTTGGGCTGGAAGTCAACCTGAAGAAAACAGAAGTTCTTTACCAGCCTGCACCACAGGACGAACACCACCATCCTCACATTGCCGTCAGCAAATCTGTGCTCAAGTCCGTTCAGCAGTTCACCTACCTGGGAAGCATCATCTTCTCAGATGCCAAGATTGACAAAGAGATTGATCACAAATTAGCAAAGGCATATAGCGCATTTGCAAGACTTTACAAAAGAGTCTGGAGTAACAAACACCTGAGGCAAAGCACAAAAATCTGTGTGTATAGAGCCATTGTACTGTCTATTCTCCTTTATGGGTCTGAAACATGGGTCATCTATCGCCAACACTTACGACTCTTCGAACTCTTTCATCAGCGCTGTATATGCACAATCCTAAATATACACTGGACTATGTGATGAATGTTGCTGTCCTTGAGCAAGCAGGGATCACCAGCATTGAGGCCATGATACTGAGAACACAGCTGCGCTGGGCAGGGCACGGTTCTAGGATGGAGGACCATCGCCTCCCAAAAATAGTACTCTACAGTGAACTCGCCACGGGTCAGCATAAGAGGGGCGCTCCAAAAAAGCGATACAAGGACTCCCTGAAACAACATCTCAGGCTCGGCCAAATTGATCACCAACAATGGTCCACCCTGGCCTCACATCGGGAAGCATGGAGACGCACTATCCACAATGCTGCAGCCTTATTTGAGAACTCATGCCGAACAAGTCTTGAAGAGAAACGACAACGCAGAAAGAATCACAAACTGGAAACATCACCCAAGGAGACCTTCTGCTGTGCTTTCTGCAACCGGACTTGTTTATCTCGGATTGGCCTTTTTAATCATCAGCGCACTTGCAGAAAGGGTAGGATGAGCCCTTCCTGAATTGTTGTTTGCGAAGAAAAGCCAGAGAGAGAGGGGTTATATATCGTATTTTAATTCGTATAGTACCCCGCCTTGAGCTTTGGGGAGACGCAGATAAGAATTGTTGTTGTTATATACGAGTGGGCAATTGCAGTGGGTCCAAGAGCCAATCTTCTTCCTCTAGAACCCTCCAAGGGCCTCACAACTATCAGAAAAAACAAAAAAGAAAAGAAAAATGGAAGTGATCGGACATCCATCTTTGGCTTGAATAAATGGCTATATTGTGATGATAAACAAGGGAGAGGTGTTGTGCAACCTATTTACCTGGAGGCTTTCAGGAAAGGCAAGCCACTTTTTTGGGAAAATCTGGGGGTGTTTGGAGAGGCCACAAAAAACAGCCTTGGGAGCTCCATGCAGCCCCACGCCCAGATATTGCTCCCACCTGGGTGCTTCCAGTCGAAGTTTTAAATGTACAATCACTCTGTTTCATTTATAGAATGTTACAAGGGAATCCAGTGATGCTGTCTTCAGTTTTTAACCTTCCACTGCTTTCTCACCAACACCTTCCACCACATCTCTTTTCTTATTTTCTTAGAGCATATCCATTAAGATGTCTGGAAAGCAACTAGATACCAGGAAAGTATAAACAGCACTAGTATGGGAAGGGAGCCAACTGTTAATTAGCTCACAAGAATGCAAACACAGTCAAAGATTTAGTCCAGTAACACAATCCAAAAGGTCAGAGGCTTACAGCAATCAGTCAGCAGGGTCCAAAGCAGTCCAAGGGTCAACAGGAGCAGGCAGCAGAGTAGTCAGGGACAGTCCAAGATCTAAGCATGAGTAAAGGTAACAGAGGTCAAGATAATTGGAATCCAAGCACCAAAGTCAGCAGGAAGCTTTCACCAGGAAGATCAGGTGTCTCTTAACAAGCAGGTTTTTCTCATAAAGCTTCAGAGACTTCCTTTGAGTTCGCTGCTGGATATACAATGGTGGAGGTAAGTCTCTCTCTTCTTCTTCATCCTATCTGAATGGGCAGGACTCTTTGCTGGGACTGATGCCAACCCACTAGGGCCAGGCTCTTCCTCTGCTCAAGCCTCGAGGTTGGCAGGGTTCCCTGCTGGCACAGGTGTAGATAAACCTGTGCCAGGGTCCCTAGGGCCATTCCCTGCCATGTTCTTCTCCTCCTCCTCTGACTCTATAGCCTCATCAGGCTCACGGGGCATGACATAAGGATGAAATAGCTGTACAGTACCTTTTATCTAGAAGTATTAGGGAGGCTTCCATCTGAAGTACTCCTCAAAGCTCAGAAAAGTTACTTTTTTGTCTACAACATTCAGATTCCCCCAGCTCACATGCTGGTTGAGTGATTCTGGCAGTTATAGTCCAAGGAAGTAACTTTTCCAATCTCTGCAATCATACTGAAGTGCAAATCAGCCTGTATTTCCTAAACATTGCCACAGTCACCCTAAGACATTAACCAAAGAAATACTATAGCTTTGCCTTTCCTCTCTCCCTGAGCAGTAGTATGTAGCATTCAAATTGCAAAGGTGGTGAAATTCCAGGTGTCTCTCTGTTTAATCCAATCTTAAGGGGGCAGGATGCTTGTAAATTTCACTTTATTTTGTACACACTGCTGCACCAGGAAGCAGTTGTCTTCCCAAGTTATTCTGCTCTCTGTTCTTCCTATATCCCTATATCCTTTCTCCTTTTGTTGCTTTGACAATTCCCTTTCAAAGTGGTCACTATAATGTCCCACACACTGGACCAGTCAGTTATTTCTAGGATAAGCAATCTGCTGCAGCCCAAGTATGTGACAGCTAGCACAGTGGACAGACTGTTGAATTAGGACTATGGCGATCCCCCACCTTGGCCATGAAGCTAACTGCATGATCTTTGGCTCCTCACTATCTTTCAACCTAACCTTGCTCTCACAGTTGTTGTGAGGATAAAAAGTGGAGGGGAAGGACACATGAATGGCTCATGGACCATGCAGAGGGGTTCCTCTTGGGTGAGGCACCCCCTGATCAGTCCATGTGCTGTCAGAACCTGTAGCTCCCTTGACCTCCTTGGAAAAAGGAAGCAGTATATAAATGTAACAAATACATAATTATTTATTTAAGATCCCACAATTTCTGACAGTTGGTCCTGCTGTGTGAAATTTATAGGAACTGAAGCCCAGAACATCTGAAGGATTGCCTATCCTGGTTTAAATATAGCATACTTTTCTTTTCTTTTCTTTTCTTTTTGCAACACTATGTAAAAGTTTCATTAGCATGTGTTGTCTATCTCCAGGGTTCAGGCCCTCCTTTTGGACTCTAGCAATCAGATTTCAAAGTAGATGGGGCAGGCAGAGGAATTTGCTTTGAAGTGCACATCTCGAAATGCACACATGTGAACAATAAGGCACCATGTAGTACTCAGCCAGAAAGTTCAGGCACTGTAGTGCATCTGCTAGAGTAAATCAACTTGGAATTACTGGTAACATGTTACAGATGCCCTGTATGCTGAACTGATTAAATATATATTAACTACAAAGGCATCATGCCTGCTTCTATGTCTCAACATTGAAAACATAAAATTAATAGAATAATTCTAAGAGGTAGGGGAGCATGCTTACTTTGAGGGCCAAGCACAGAAGAGTTTTAGGTAACTATATGAACCATCTTCTCTCTTGGGATGAGTGTGTCTTTCTTTACAGAGGAGAGTCCTCTATTTCAAGGTATCCTCTGTCTAAAGAACGGTCTAGTCCAAATCTGATTTGAAGATCAAGAATTGTAAGAAGGGAGGGAGATTTCTGGATGCCCATCCAGAGTTAGCAGCACTTGCACAGCAGACTGAGCCAACACACAAATCACCTGGTTGTGAATCTTCCCATCTGTGGTGGCATGGTATTTGTGATGCT
Organism: Gambelia wislizenii; assembly: GCA_030847615.1. Taxonomy (NCBI): domain Eukaryota; kingdom Metazoa; phylum Chordata; class Lepidosauria; order Squamata; family Crotaphytidae; genus Gambelia; species Gambelia wislizenii. Next base: position 8,986,707 of record JAUMIR010000013.1, on the reverse strand, counting down.
TCTGTTACAGTCATTTTCATTATTTGTAAATTTCCATCAATACATAGAAATAGGCACAGGCAAATTTTATGTAAACCTGCACCGTGTTTTGTCCTTGGGGGTGGGTGAGCTGATGCCTGTCCCAACCCCTGGCCTGGTCTACCCTTCCTTCTGGAGCTTGGAAAAGTACATTTTGGACTACAACAGCCAGGGTCCCTCAATTGCACAGACATTGGCCACACTGGCTGGGGGATTCTGGCAGTTATCTAAAAAGATTTTAACTCGCCCAAGCTCTGTTTCCTTCCTATTCCTAGAGAGCTGCTAGATGGGACTTTTTCCATGTTTCCTGTAAAGTACATGCTGATTCCTTCCCTTTGCAACATCCAGACTTGTAGAACCAATGCAGGGCATTCTGGGGTAGTGGCACTCATCTCTGACGCTCACTGCATTTGGAGGCATGGCAAGAAATCTTTTCATTTAAACAGTTTGTATACAGACTGTAAACTATATTTGCTGGTTTGTAATTCCTCAGACTTTGAAAAATGGGTGTTACATTTTTGCTGTTGCCTTTGTTCTTGTCTGCTGTTTGTTTGTTTTTTTAGTTGTTTTGTATTAATGGTATACTGCTTTTGCTTATATTGCTTCTTTGGGGGGCAGAAAGGCAATTAGTAATTTATAACAATAAAGAAACATGTCAGTAGTTGGCAATTCTGAAATTCCCCTTTCCTTTCATCATTAAAGAGTATTACCATGCTGTCTGCACTCAAATCATATCAGGCACCAAAACAAACATGTGACTACCCCAAACACTGCATTCCTAAACAGTCTGTCAAGACAAATCAGTGTCAGGCATCTATACATAGGGATGCTATGCTAAGACACTTACCACATTTTGACAGAAATGCTAAAGTATCATACATCCACATTTATAAATGTCTTCCCTTTCCATCCCCCTTCCATCAGAGTATGGAATACCTCACTTAGCCAAGGAGAGAACAGGAGAGAAGTGGATGAGAAATATGTCCGTTTCTGAATCTGGTCACATTCCATAATCTCCTTTTACAACCCGCCAGTTGCAAAACTCCAACTGCAGCCTTAGATTTGACATACTCCTTTTCTAACTGTGTCTATATGTGTTTTCTACTGCTATATTTAACTCAGTATCATTGACACGTGATCCTTATCAGCATTGTTTCTTCTGGAGACAAACTCACTGCTGACAAGATTGTAACGGAAACAGGATAACTGAGAAACAAGATAAAGATCATTGATAAAGATGCTATTCAACATCTTTATCAATGACTTGGATGAGGGAATTACGGGCATACTTACCAAATTTGCAGATGACACAAAATTAGGAGGAGTAGCTAATACCCTAGAAGACAGGATCAAAATTCAAATATGACCTGGATAAACTGGAGAGTTGGGCCAAAGCTAACAAAATGAAATTCAATATGGAGAAATGTACGGTACTGCACTTAGGGCGAACAAATGAAATGCATAGATATAGTATGGGGGAGACCTGGCTGAATGAGACTACATGTGAAAGGGATCTAGGAGTCCTAGTAGACCACAAGTTGAACATGAGTCAACAGTGTGATGCGGCAGCTAAAAAGGCCAATGCGATTTTGGGCTGCATCAATAGAAGTATAGTGTCTAGATCAAGGGAAGTCATAGTGCCGCTCTATTCTGCCTTGGTCAGACCTCACCTGCAATACTGTGTCCAGTTCTGGGCACCACAATTCAAAAAGGATATTGACAAATTGGAGCGTGTCCAGAGAAGGGTGACTAAAATGGTGAAAGGTCTGAAAACGCTGCCTTATAAGAAGAGACTTAGGGAGCTGGGTATGTTTAGCCTGGAAAAAAGACGGTTAAGAGGCGATATGATAGCCCTGTTTAAGTATTTGAAGGGGTGTCACGCTGAGGATGGAGCAGGCTTGTTTTCTGCTGCTCCAGAGACTGGAACACGGAGCAATGGATGCAAACTCCAGGAACAGAGATTCCACCTCAACATTAGGAGGAACTTTTTGACAGTAAGAGCTGTTCGGCAGTGGAACACACTCCCTCGGAGCGTGGTGGGCTCTCCTTCCTTGGAGGTCTTCAAACAGAGGCTGGATGGCCATCTGTCGGGGATGCTTTGATCGTGATTTCCTGCGTGGCAGGGGGTTGGACTGGATGGCCCTCGTGGTCTGTTCCAACTCTGCAATTCTATGATTCTATGATAAGATGAAAATCTCAACATATTTAGGGAACCCCTATGTTTGCAGAAGTTAAAAATAATCTTAGGGGAGGATATTATGGAGCATTTTACCCCAAAAAAATAGCCCAACGAGGACTGAGCATGCTTAGTGGCCACAAAGTGCTGTACAGAGTTTAGAAGTTTTACTTGAACTATTTGAACCATTGGCCATGCTGAGGCAGGGAGTAGGGGTAGGACTTTTTATCCAAAAAAGAAATGTTTCCAAGTTTTGGTGCTGACTTTCTTTTAGGGAAGGGAAAAAACGGAATACCAGGGGAGGGGGAAATAGGATGGTGTGTCATGGAATTAGGGATGGCTGTCTGGCTAAGATAGATCAAACAGAAAAACTCTACACTGCCACTTTTTGCTGTAAGCATCCCCTGTCCAAAGTAAAGTCAAAGGTTGTGGCTTGTTTGGCCACTACTTTCTTCATCTTGCCAGACTCAGCTTATGACAGAGTCACCAGCCAATCAAACAACACCCTGAAGACTTCACATAACCCAAGAAAGTACTGTATAGGAAGGGAACTGTGGAGATGATGATGGATTGGTTTTCACTACCAGAACTGGTGATTTGCTAAAAGGGGAAAAACATTTATGGGGACAAATTGCATTTCTGAAAAGAGAGGTGAACCAGAGTTTAGGAAGTTATGTTTTTGCACTATAACTCCCAGAGGCCCTCAGCCAGCAAGCCATTGGGAGATTCTGAAAGCCATGCCATGCAGTTCTTTCTAATGCTTAGGTGGAATCTCTTTTCCTGTAGTTTGAGTCCATTGCTCCGTGTCCTAGTCTCTGGAGCAGCAGAAAACAAGCTTGCTCCATCACTCTGTCTATTTTTGCCTACAGCTTTCATTAACCACTAGTCATGCTGCATGGGGCTGATGGGAGTTGTACATCAAACACATCTAAAGGGCCCCAGATTTGGGAAAGCTTATCTAAGTCTAGAGACCTATAGAGAACCTCCAGAGCCAGTGTACCAAGTACACTGAGTACCAAAGACTGGGGTCTAATAATGGGAAGGGGAGCCCTTGGTTCTCCAAATTGTTTGGACTACAAACCCATAGCTCCTTATTACTAGCCATGCTGGCAAGGGTTTCTGGGAGCTGAAGTCCAAAATATATGGAGGGCCAAAGTTTCCCCACCACTGCAAAAGAGGCTAGTCATCTTTCTTACACCATGTTTTGAGCATACAGAAACCTCTGCTCTGCATAGGAGAATGCTAGACTTTGACAAGATGGTCCTTTGGCTTGATCTGGAAAGGCAGTTACAGTATTATGTTACTAACATTAAGGATGGATAGTAACAAGGTAGTAGTGGACATGCTCTTACTGCAAAAGGGCACAGGTACATGTGCATGAATTATTGTTATATCCCGTCTTTCTTCCAGTGAGGTCAAGTGCATGCCCTCTCTTTCCCATTTTATCATCACAACCACCTTGTGAGGCAGCCAGGCTAAGAAAATATGTCTGGCAAGTGTGACTTTAGTTTCAAGGGATTACATCCAATGTTAGTTGCAACTAGAACAGGACTTACATAAAGTGATGGTAGCAAGTACCATTCATTTTAATTAGTCTGCTGTAGTTGAGAGTCACATTGGATTGAACCCAAGGGTCAGAGGCGACGAGAACCTGATCTCCCAAATTCCAGTTCAGTGCTCTAACCCAGGGGTGGGCAAACTGAATGCTTCCAGATGTTGTAGGACTACACCTTACAGCCTTCCTTACCCTTATCAGATGCCATCTAGCACTGCTTTCAGTCCCACAAGTCTGGAGGGCCAGGCTTTGCCCATTCTGCTCTCACCACAATGCCACATTGGCATCTGATTGGTTACTGTGCAAGCTAAGACTCTTGATTTCATAGAATCATGGAACTGGAAGAGACCACAAGAGCCATCCAGTCCAACCCTCTCTTATGTTTGCAGTTCACCAGTGGAGCACTTGGTACTGGAACAGAGTTATCCAAGCCTCCATTCCTCTCTTTCCCAGCTATTCTAATTATGTTTCTTGGCTACAAACAGTGCTTCAGAGGTTACATGCCAAAGCACCTATTTTGCTGCCCTAGCTGCATCATTTACTGTACAGATTCCACTTGCATTATTTGGTTGGTTGCTCTGGCAAGAGACCTTAGTACAGCAAGCTGTGATTCTGGCTCCACTGCCAGTTGCTTTACAGACTTAATAGCTGAAATGTCATAGACTTTATTAACCAGACTGCATTCTTTGCTAATTGAGGGACATAGTTTCGGAGTTGAAATTTTTTAATACTTCACTGAGCTCGGGAGTGATCCTTTGTGGAAAAAAAGACATGGCAAACTTTCTCGTTTGCTTCAAGAGCAATCACCTCCGGACTGCTTATAACATTATTCTCTTCTCTCATTTATTATGATGATTATTGTTTGTGACATTTTTCTCCTGTTCTTTGTCCAAAAAACTCAGGGTCAAAATGGTGTAGTGATTTGAATGTTGGCCTGGGACTTACAAGAACTAAGTTCAAGTCCCTACTGAACCACAGAACTCATTGGGTGACCCTGTGCCAGCCAGTTAGTCTCTCTCTCTCTCTCTCTCTCTCTCTCTCTCTCTCCCTCCCTCCCTCCCTCCCTGCCCCCTCTCCCCTTTCTCTGACTGTTTACCTCACAGGTTTGTTGTAAGAATAAAATAGGGAGGAAAGTCATGTACATGCCCTGGGGGGAAATAAGGGGGCACTTGCCAATCCCAGATTTATTTATTTACTGCAAAGTAAACAGGCAATAGAGGTGGTGTAGTGGTTTGAATCTTGGATTATAACTCTCGAGATCAAGGGTCAAATCTTCACTTGGCTGTGAAAATCCACTGGGTGACCTTGGAAAAGTCACACTCTCTCCCCCTCAGATGAAGGCAAAGGCAAACCTCCTATAAACAATCTTGCCATGAAAACCCCATGATAGGTTCACCTTAGGGTTGCCATAAATTGGAAATGACATGAAGGCACACAACAACACAGACAACACATGTCCAGCTAGACAGCAAGATGTTTAGAGTGACCACTGTGATTGGCAGTTTGGCTACCCAGCTCAGACTCTCTGCACTGTTTTGAAGGAGATCCACCCTTAATCAGTAGATAGTGCAGATGAATTCTCCTTGTATTGATCTAATTACTGTATACTGCTTCTATCATCTTTATAAGACTTACAGAAATACAGTGATAATGTAAACCTGGTGGAACATAAATCTGAACAGATAGGATCTTAGTTTTGGTACAAAATCCATCATTATTGTATACCCATATTGCAGGTGGGCTCAGAGACTGTGAGTTGTGCTAGTTCTACAAAGTAGCCCAGTGTTTTTATACCCATTTTGTTGTAGAGTTAGGAAGCAACCCTAATGTTATCCAATCCACAACTACCGTAATCCAAAACTGTTGTTCTGTTTCCTAGTATGCTGACTTTTTGCAGGGCAATACATGGATAAGGCTATAAATCTGACTGTAGCAGCAGTGCATTTTATGGAAGTATAGATGTTCATTAAACAGGGTGAGAGGAATTGAGGAGAGGGGGAGATATCGCTGCAGAAGGGAAACGTATTCAGGATATGAAGCCTGAAATCCTACTCAATGCAAGTAGAGCGTAAAGTTTCTCCCAGCTTACTTACACAAACATACTTATAGAAGAAAGCAGCAACAACATTTCATGGTTGTTCTGGATGGGAAGCAAAGGTCCTTGTGCTGTTGGATGCAGGAGAGAGAGAGAGAGAGATACACACAAGCACGGTAAAATAGAACTGCTGATGTAACTCTTAACAGGATTACAGCCCAGGTCTACTTACTGGAAAACAACAGCAGAGTAAACCTAGTATGGATTCTTTTAGACACCATTTTTACCTATTCCAGTAGACCTGGCTCTCTGAAACTCTCAGAGAGGTTTGTGTGCAATTTCAAAAGAACATTTGTACAGTTTGGAATTGAAATTATTCCTACAGAACACACAGCTACTCTCTACAGTGTTGATCAGTGTTTTTAGGATGAAGAAAATCATCTTAGAACATGGGGACAATTTTCTGACAAGTGTTGTGAAATTGGTAGTACTGGGACAACAACCTAACTCACAAATGCAGAGGTGGGGCCCTCCAGATGTGAGAGACTGCAACCCTTGAATATCTTCCCGATTGGCTATGCTAGCTAGTACCAATAGGAATTGTAATACAACACCTGGAGGGCCACACATTCCCCACTTCTGCTTTTGCCTCTATGCCACACTATTTCTTTTAAGCAAGTAGGTAGAAATTGTTGATATATGACTTGCGTAAGGTAAACCAGAGTTCTTTATAGCCATCCTGAGGATTCAGCAGTGCTATTTCAGGTTTTGAGGAAAACAAGTGTAGCATTTGCTTTCTAGCTCAGGCAGCAAAATATATTAGCTAACCCAGAGCTTGGAAGTAATGCACTACAACTAATGGCATGACTGTAACATGCTATAGTGATTGGCGTTTCAGACTAGGAGACCAGGATACAAACTTGAACTCAGCCCCTGAAAACCCATTGGGTGACTTTGGCCAAGTCCCACTCTCACAGCCATAGAGGAAGACAGTGGCAAACCCACTCGAAGAAACTTTGTCAAGAAAATCCCATTATAGGTTTGCTATAAGTCGAATCAACCTGAAGGCAAAGGACAACAACAAAACATGCTACTTTGAGGATAATGAGGGTATACTGACAATATTTGTGCAAATCAGTGTAATGACTGGTGATGTCATTATTTTTTCCATGTAACATGCAATATTTGCTAGTTACTTTAAAACAGAGGTGGGCAACTGTGGGAGGCTATATCCCCCACTGCATCTGCTCCCACAAAAAAGGAAAACATGTTTACCTCCTGGGGCACATGGGGGCATGCTTACCCTGTTTGGGGGCATTCCTGGGGCCCTAGACAGCATTTTTGAGGCCAAAAAAATATTTTGAGATACATTTTGCAAACATTTGTTTTGACCCCAGGAGGCCCAGGGAGACCTCCAGACATGGCAGAAATATGTTCCACATCCCCTAGAGGTCATTTGGGACATTTTTTTCTGTGAATTCTTGTTTAGCCTGGGGGGCACAAAAATGGCCCTGGAAGGCTGCATGTGGCCCACAGGCCACACTTCGCCCACCCCTGCTTTAAAGCCAATATTTTGGGGTCGGGTTGGGGGATAAAAAAGTAAAAGCTAAAAACAAGAACGTAATGTGTTAGTAGCATATTAGTAGATTCCTATTATTTTAAAAAAGTAATGCATAAAAAGCACGTTAAAAAGTAACACTAACATAATACTTTTTAAAAATAGCACCCCAAACTCTGGTCCAACCCTGCCCTGCATTCTATATACTATACTGCCTTTCATTTAGGACAATGATAAGGAACTGTGTGGCCCTCCAGATGCTGCTGGACAGCCACCCTCATCAACCCTCATCATATGGCAGTAGGGCTGGTGAAAGAAGAAGTTCAAACATCAATGAATGGGCTGCACATTCCCTGTCCAATCAGAGAGAAACGTGCAATTTTATGGTTTTAGAACCAGCATATTAGGCATTTGACTCTATTTTATTAATAAAATGCAGAATTTCTAAAATTATATTACTACGTCTCCAAAATAAATAGAAACCAGTTTGCAAATTAATCAATAAAAAGCAGGTGTGTTGAGACGAAGAAGGAACATTGAGGCAGGATCATAGAGGAGCTCGACTTGCACTGGAGGAATCAGGATCCAGTTTCCTTCTCTGTTTAACGTAGTCCTGTTTCCTTGGGATTCCTTCTCATCCTATCAGAGCCAGAGCCAGCTCTAGACATTTTGCTAAGGTAAAGAAAAGGATGGTACCCCTTTCCTATTCCAGATGATGACAGGACTGTCAGTTGAGTGTTTTTCAACATTGTTGTTGGGAGAGGAACCTCTACCATCCCATATGGAGTGGGGGCAGGGCTCCCTTCTCCAACATTTTGCTGTCACTCCCCAGTCCCAGTATCTGCTGCCTGAGGTGACTGCCTTCATCTTACTAATAATAGGGCTGGCCCTATACTAGGTCATAGTAAGTATACGAAAACACCTTATACTGAATCAACTGTTGGTCCATCTAGCTCAGGGAAAGGAATCAGGTGGTCCTCCAGGTGTTGGACTGCAAATCCCTGCACTCCTCACCCTTGGCTATATAGTCTAGGGCTGCTGAGTTACAGCCCCGCAACATCTGGACAGCTGCACAATTACCACTTGATTTTACTTGATCTAGCTGTTTTCCCTGCACCTGTCACCTGAGATTCTTTCAACAGAGATGCTGAGATAATTCCTGAACTCAGGAACACACACAGGTTAAGGAGACCCTGGACTGGCTCTGCTATTAGACAGAGTGATGTGAAGGCACCAAACGCAGCAGAGACAGCAGTGACAGGCCCTGACATTATCCTTCTTTTGGAGGACAAGAGCTATGTAGACCATAGTCCTGTCCCAAGCCCCCTAAACTAGCCTATTGCCTCAAGTGTAATGGAGCATGTTAGTCTGTCACCAGTCTTAAAACCGGATTCAGCTGCCAGCCCACTTTGCATCTATATGTGGAGAAGAGGCTTCATCTTGTCCTCCGCCTCAGGTGCAAAATATCTTGTTCTGAAGACAGCCTTTGGCAAAGTGCCTTGCTGTTCATTCCTTCAGCCACAGGTTTATGTATTGGCAGTGTGGCTCCTCGGGGGAACTGCCTGCCATTTTAACTGTCCCATGGTGCCCTAGAATGGTATGACATTTAGTGATCTGGAGCACTCTCAGAAAATCAAAATGGTAGATCGCTTTCCACACAGAACTTTGGGGACTACAACTCCCATGATGGCTGTGGGATTCTGGCATCAACAAAATGACATATTTGAGCTCTCTTCCTATCCAGCTGCCATAAGTGTAGGGCATGCTGGGGCAACTCTGACCCTCTAGATATTGTTGGAGTGCAATTTCCATAAACTCTCACCATTAACTACGCAGGTTAAAATGCTAGGAGTTGTAGGCAAAACATTTGGCGGGCCATAGTTGCCCATCCACAGCATAGGGACTGGAAAGATGGGGTCTGCTAGTGCAATGGAACCCCAATAATTGTTGTAGGATGCCAAGGTGTTGCTGTTACCTCTAGATGAGTTCCTTGGAAAAGTGAGAGAGGGTATAAAGTTCATAAGGTGACAGAATAATTAACAGAATGCAAGCAGTTGTGTGAACAGGGACAGATGGGGAAATCCTTTATTTCATATTTTGTTATGAACTAACCTAATTTGCACTCCCTGTGAACTAATATATAAACTGGATCACAATTATCCATCTATTTTTAACTTCTCTAAATATCGTCATGCAGTTATCAGAAAAATGCATCCCAAAAAGTGTATATCCAAGAAATCTGTGTGCAAAAATAAATGCTCTAGGCAAAGTTGCTTGCAAAGAAATGTGCGCATTTACGGCAGGAACTCCATTTAAAGGATCAGGTAGCAGGCGATGGGAAAGCCTAAAGAACACAGACAGCTGCTGCCAACCAAAGTAGGCAAGATGAACAAAGTCTGACCTAGTATAAGGCAGTTTCCTATATTTTATGCCAAAGATGGCGAACCTGTGGCCCTCCAGATGACGCTGAACTGATACTCGCCTCACTACTAGCCAAGCTGATTGGAGGTAATGGAAATGGGAAGTCAACAACACATGGAGGGCCACAGTCCTGTGCTATATTCTTCTGAGACTGTGGTTATCTTCAGAAAACTGCAGTTAAAACAAGAGATGGGGAAGGTAATAGAAAAGGGTGAATATGCTTTATTAATTATTCATAAAATAAAAAATCTAATCCGTTACACTAGATGAGGGGGGAAATGATTAAGTTTATGTTAAATTGCTGTTTCAATTGAACATCCACACTAAAAGCCTTACCAAAATGAAGCTGGAAAATGCCATCTATATTGTAATTTTACTTCCCTCTCCCTTGCTCTCCCTATTTGTGGGGTCTTCACTTCAAACAGATTTCAAGCATTTCTACAGTGTTCCGATGTCTTTCAGATCTTACAGATACAGTATAATGAAATGCCTGCTTTTGGTTATATGGATCCTTTATTATTTTTAGAAATAGGGTGGGCGTGGGGAAGGATCAGTTACTGAGACTATTAACTTCAAAAGCCATTAACACAATTTATCAGACTAGAACTATCCTTGAGTAAGTATTTTGGCTCTTGTGACCTAAACACTATGGAGATTTTCAGACTACACTGTGATAATGTTACTATTCTGCTTTAACTGCTCTGGCTTCCTCCTGTGGAATTCTGGGGTTTGTAGTTTAGTGAGGCCTAAGAGCTCCCTAGCTGAGAGTTGTAAGTGCCCCTCCCTAAACTGCAAATCCCAGGATTCCATAGCAGGCAGCCAGAGCAAATAAAGTGGAACAGGAACGCTATAATAGTATGTGTGAAAATCTCCTATAATGCCCCACACAGAGGGACCAAAAGAAAGAAACAGCTCTGTGAAAGAACAAGGTTTAAAGTAAAGAACCAGCTGGGAAATGTAACATGTCTTGGCTGTTCAATATAGTCTTATAGTTCAATACAGAATTAATTAATTAATAACTTAATAATTCCAGAGTTAAGAAATTTCAATGTTAGGTCAATCAATCAAGTTTAAAATCAATCAAGTTTAGGTCAATCAATTAAGTTTAAAAACAAATGTAACCATAAGCAAGATGAACTTGAACTCCTAGCGCAACAAAGCAAATATGATATAACAGGCATTACTGAAACCTGGTGGGATGAGTCTCATGATTGTAATGTAGGAATAGAGGGGTATAACCTTTATAAGAGAAACAGGCCAAACAGGAAAGGAGGAGGAATAGCATTAAATGTCAGGGATATTTACACCAGTGAAGAGATCCATGACATCAATACTGGAAGCCAGGTGGAGAACATCTGGATAAAAATTAAAGGGGAGGGAAACAACAGGGATGTTATTGTGGGACTCTACTACAGACCCCCATATCAGACGGAGGAATTGGATGATGCCTTTCTAGAACAGATGACCACACACGCAGAAAGGAGATGTAGTAGTGATGGGTGACTTCAACTATCCTAATATTTGCTGGAAATCTAACTCAACCAAAACTTCAAGGTCTAGCAAATTCCTTACTTGCCTGGAAGACAACTTCATGGTCCAAAAGGTGGAACAGGCAACAAGGGGGTCAGCTATTTTAGATCTGATCCTAGCCAACAGGGATGACCTGGTTAATGGGGTGCAAGTGGTGGGATCCTTAGGTGAGAGTGATCATGTTCTCCTGGAGTTTGTTATACAATGGAAAGGGGAAGCCAGGCGTAGTCAGACACACCTGCTAGATTTTAGGAGAGCTGATTTCAATAAACTCAGGGAAATACTGGGGGTGATCCCATGGTCAGGAATACTAAAAGGGAAGGGACTTCAAGATAGATGGGGTTTTCTCAAAAGGGAGATATTGAAGGCACAATTTCAAACAGTACCAGTGAGGAAGAAAAATGGGAGGTGTCTCAAGAAACCAAAATGGATGACTAAAGAACTTTCAACGGAGCTAAGTTTTAAACAGAACATGTATAGGAAATGGAAAAAGGGGGAAATAACCGAAGAAGAATTCAAACAGATAGCAAACACATGTAGGAGTAAAGTCAGAAAAGCTAAAGCGCAGAATGAGTTCAGGCTCGCTAGAGAGGTTAAGAACAATAAAAAGGGTTTTTTTGGGTATGTCCACAGCAAAAGGAAGAAGAAGGAAATGGTAGGGTCACTACATGGAGAAGATGGCAAAATGCTAACAGGGGACAGAGAAAAGGCAGAATTATTCAACACCTTCTTTGCCTCAGTGTTTTCAGAAAAGGAAAAGGGTGACCCACCTGAGGAGAATGGAACAGAGGACACAATAGTGGAAATCCAGGACAGAATAAGTAAAGAAGTAGTACAGGAATACCTTCTTAATCTAAATGAATTTAAATCTCAAGGACCAGATGAACTACATCCAAGGGTATTAAAAGAGCTGGCAAATGTAATCTCACAGCCATTGGCAATAATCTTTGAGAACTCCTGGAAAACAGAAGTCCCAGCAGACTGGAGGACGGCAAACGTTGTCCCCATCTTCAAAAAGGGGGGGAAAGAGGATCCCAACAATTATCATTCAGTTAGTCTGACATCAAGCAGGGAAGATTCTAGAGCAGATCATTAAACAGAGAGTCTGTGAACATTTAGAAGGCAATGCCATAATCACAAAAAGTCAACATGGGTTTCAGAAAAACAAGTCATGCCAGACTAATCTGATCTCTCTTTTTTATATATTAAATTACCAGCCTGGTGGATGAAGGGAACACTGTGGACATCCCATACCTTGATTTCAGTAAGGCCTTTGACAAGGTTCCCCATGACATTCTTGCAAACAAGCTTGTAAAATGTGGGCTAGACAAGTTAACTGTTCAATGGATTTGTAATTGGTTGACCGGCCGAACCCAAAGGGTGCTCAGCAGTGGCTCCTCTTCCTCTTGGAAAGATGTGGGGTGCCACAGGGTTCTGTCCTGGGCCCAGTGCTATTCAACATCTTTATCAATGACTTGGATGAGGAAATTAGGGGCATACTTACCAAATTTGCAGATGACACAACATTAGGAGGAGTAGCTAATACCCTAGAGGACAGGGTCAAAATTCAAAATGACCTGGATAGACTAGAAAGCTGGGCCAAGGCTAACGAAATGAAATTCAATATGGAGAAATGTAAGGTACTGCACTTAGGGCGGAAAAACGAAATGCATAGATATAGGATGGGGGAGACCTGGCTGAATGAGACTACATGTGAAAGGGATCTAGAAGTCCTAGTAGACCACAAGTTGAACATGTGTCAACAGTGTGAAGCGGCAGCTAAAAAGGCCAATGCGATTTTGGGCTGCATCAATAGAAGTATACTGTCTAGATCAAGGGAAGTAATAGTGCTACTCTATTCTGCCTTGGTCAGGCCTCACTAGAATACTGTGTCCAATTCTGGGCACCACAATTCAAAAAGGATATTGACAAATTGGAGCGTGTCCAGAGGAAACCAAATAAAATGGTGAAAGGTCTGGAAACCATGCCTTATGAGAAAAGACTTAGGGAGCTGGGTATGTTTAGCCTGGAAAAAAGATTGTTAAGGGGTGATAGGATAGCCCCTGTTTAAGTATTTGAAGGGGTGTCACGCTGAGGATGGAGCAAGCTTCTTTTCTGCTGCTCCAGAGACTAGAACATGGAGCAATGGATGCAAGCTCCAGGAACAGAGATTCCACCTCAACATCAGGAGGAACGTTTTGACAGTAAGAGCTGTTCGGCAGTAGAAAACACTCCCTCAGAGCGTGTTAGGGTCTCCTTTCTTGGAGGTCTTTAAACAAAGGCTGGATGGCCATCTGTCAGGGATGCTTTGATCGTGATTCCTGCATGGCAGGGGGTTGGACTGGATGGCCCTTGTGGTCTCTTCCAACTCTACAATTCTATGATTCCATGATTCATACAGTATTTTCCCTTTTGTTGGAAAAGTAACAACTTAATTGAATTTAATTAGTTAGTTTCTAAGGAACTAAATACCAGATGCTGGTCTGATCTTCGAAGCTAGGCATAGTCAGCCCTGGTTAATATTTGGATAGGAAATTGCCAACAAAACACCAGGTGCTGTCGGCTCTGTTTCAGAGGAAGGTCGTGGCAAAACCACCTCCTCCAAGTAATCCTTGCATAAGAAAACCCTACAAAGTTCATGGGGTCACCACAAGTCAAAATGTGACTTAAAGGTGCAAGCACACACACACACACACGAAGTTAGTTTCTATCACTGGTTAAAACACCTGTCTCCATAACACTACAAGGCTTACCACCACTCCATTTTCCCCGAACAGGAGTGACACAAGACAATGGTCTGCCTTTCACTTTCTCTCCATGCTGGGATGGAAAAGGACCACCTTCTTGACTTCTGTTACCACATAAGGTATCTCAGCTGTAACTTTGAACAGGGCAGTACCAAGATATTTTGCTGCCTGAGACAGAATAGCATCCCCCTCCATTCCAGCCACAGAAGCTGGCTGAATTGCCCTATCATCTTGCTTCAGCATTAATGATGGGAGGATACCTATCCAAGACACCTGAGACATCTCATTAATATAGGGAGCCTGAGATAGGAAGAGGAGGCCAGAAGGTATAGCCAGGAGGCTACCATTAGTGCCTTCCAGTGTCTGCCACCTGAGGAATTTGGCTCTGCCTAGTGAAGGAAAGTTAGAGCTGGAATGTAACAACCTGACCTGTTGTCTTCTGCTGACAGGCAAAGTCCAGGTAGACACCGGGCAAGTGACTGACTGAGGGGGGAAAGAGCTGTACAGTGGGCCCTTGGTATCCACTGGGGTTTGGTTCCAGGATGGACACACACACATGAACAACACCAAAATCCGTGGATGCTCAAGTTGAATCCATTAGATACAAAAGCTTAGGAAAATGGTGTCCCTTACTACTGTACTACTGTCATCCCTTCCATTTGCTGGGGTTTGGTTCCAGGACCTCGGTGGATACCAAAATCTGTGAATGCTCAAGTCCCATTATATGCAATGGCATAGCAAAATGGTGTCCCTGATATAAAATGGCAAAATCAAGGTTTGCTTTTTGGATTATTATTTATTATTATTTTTTAAAGAATATTTTCAAACTGTGAAAACTTAAATAACAAGTGTCCTTTTTTGTGTGTCTCTGATGTGCTCTTAAATACATTCTGTGATTGCTCTGACATGGCAAGCTGTTCGGTTGCCTTTGAACATCATACTTCATTGTGTTTTTAGCGCTCTTTTGTCTCACGCAGAGTTACCTTGGCTCCCGAGGAGAAAAGCAGCAAAAGATACACCTTGGCGATGCCACATTATTTCAGCCGCTGCACACATATTTAGCCTTTATTCCCCCCTTTTTTTGGGGGGGGGTCATCTCTTCCAGACATCAAGGAAGAGCAAAGAGCTCTCCTGGCTGGTGGGTGACGGAGATTTAAAAAGCGATCTGAAGGGGGCTGAGAGAGGGAAAAGCCAAAACTGCGCACGGGCGCGTGGTCTCCTTGAAACTCTATAAAAACCCTGGGACGCCCTGCTTGGACCACGGGGGGGGGACCCACGCCAGAAGGGATGTAAGAGCTTCCAAGTTAACAAAACCAAAAGATAACAAACCCGAGACTATGGCCGGTTTTTAAGAGGATTAACTAACTGGATCCATCAGCTCCTGTGATCAGCTTGCTCTCTCTCCACCCCCCCCGCCCTCTCCGCCGATTTAATGCTGCCCCAAATCCAGAATCCTCCCCAAAGTAAGCGCTCCTCCGTTTGCATGCTGGTTTTTTTAAGGTAGTCAACGGGATGGGAATCCAGGGGTTCCTTCCCGCGCGCATCTCCCCGCGCAGACTTAAAAGGAGGTGGCAGTTGCTTTCCCCCCCGCCAGCCTTAAACACACAAACACACACACGGGCACTATTTGTAAAGCAAAGCGTTTCCTTCCCCTCCAGACGACCCCTCGCCCGCCCGCCTCCACCAAGCCCATGGAAAAACAAAAACACCCTGACATGTCTGGGCAAGTTCCCCCCCCCCCAAATCCCCTGGAAAGAGAACGGCAGCTACCCCCCCATGCCCAGCACTTGGGGGGCAGGACCCGTTTAATAACTTTTGGGGACTCCTGCAACGCTTTCTTTGGGGGAACCCCATATGTTTACCTCAGAAGCTAACCTCACCTGACCTATTTCACCGTACAGGATATTCAGATTATTACTGATAATGTTTTTGCAGGAGGAGAGTTACGGCGACGCCCCCCCCACACACACAATGATGGGGCCCCCTGCGGATGCAGGGCCCTTAACCCGGCCCTGCTTGGGGGTCGGTCAGTACCACAGTCATGGTGAGAAAGACCCGTGCTCCCCGCCCGCCCGGGGTTCAAGGGGTTTGTATGGGGGGTGGCGACTAGGCGGGCGAAAGCAACAGCTAGAAGGTCTGAGGCGAGACAGCCGAAAGAACAACGCCGCCGCCCGCCAACGCCGCCTCTCTCCCCCTTCCCGAGTTACCTTGCCTTCAGTCCCCCAGAAGCAGAGAGCCGCCGCCGCCGCCGCCGCTGCCAACAGACTGAGCCAGCCTGCTCTTCTGGGCAAGGGCAAAGTTGCGCCCATGGTTGGCTCCGGGGCCTGAGGGACTTTTGCCGGGGCGTTTGTGCTTGGCGGGGAGCGCCGGGGGGGGGGCCGGAGCCGAAGCAGCTGTTGCCCACACCTTTCTCTCCCAAGCTGGGTCCGCCTCTCGCCTTTTCCGCCCGCCCGCTCCTTCCACTTTCGCCCTCCTCCTCCTCCCCCCCCCAACCAGAGTTCTCGCCTCAGCCTCGCCTCGCGCCCTCTCTCGCCTGCCCGCCCGCCAATTCCGCCACGCGCCCTTCTTTGCGTGGATCACCTGGAGCCGGAGAGCGCTCGCTTCGTCTCCCTCGCTATCGTCTTGCTCCCGGCGAGAAGGCGGCGGCGGAGGCGTCTGCTCCACAAGCAACCACACTTAGCACCACTTGTGGGAGAGAAAAATCTCTCTCTCTCGCCCGCCCGCTTCCTCAGCTTCAAAGTTTATCACACTACACTGTTATAGCGCTTGTTATTCCACTTTGACTGCTAATGGCTGCCTTCTGTGGAATTCTGGGATTTGTAGCTGAGGGAGGCCTAAGAGCTCTCTGGCTGAAAAGGCTCAAATGCCCCTTCCTCAACTGCAAATCCCAGGACGCCACAGGAGGCCACCATTCGCAGTTAAAGTGGAATAATAACACTGTAACACTGTAGTGTGTTAAACTCTGACTTTCTTCTCTTCCATCCTTATTCACCATCCTACTTTTATCACACTACAGTTGTCCCTCCACATTCGCAAACTCGACATTCGCGGTTTTGATTATACGCGGTTTTGGGAGGGCCCCCCAGGCCCCCCCAAAACCACGACACGGGGCCTCCGGAGGCCCCGCGAAGGCCCTGGGGCGGCAGTGGGGAGGGCGGGTAAGGCCTCCGCGGGGCCTCCGGAGGCACCGCGAAGGCCCTGTGGGGGGAGTGGGGAGGGCCGGGAAGGCCTCCGTGGGGCCTCTGGAGGCCCCGCGAAGGCCCTGTGTGGGGAGTGGGGAGGGGAGAAACGCCTCCGCGGGGGCTCCGGAGCTCCCGCGAAGGCCCTGAGGTGGCAGTAGGGAGGGCGGGGAAGGCCGCTGCGGGGCCTCCGGAGGGTCTCCGGAGGCCCCGCGAAGGCCCTGTGTGGGGAGGGCGGGGAAGGCCTCCGCGGGGCCTCCGGAGACCCTCTGGAGCCCGCGCGAAGGCCCTGGGGTGGCACTGGGGAGGGCGGGGAAGGCCTCCGCAGGGCCCCCAGAGACCCTCCGGAGGTCCTGCGAAGGCCCTAAGGGGGGGAGTGGGGAGGGCGGGGAAGGCCTCCAGAGACGCTCCGGAGGCCCCGCGAAGGCCCTGTGTGGGGAGTGGGAAGGGCGGGGAAGGCCTCCGCGGGGCCTCCGGAGACCCTCCGGAGCCCCCGTGAAGGCCCTGCGGGGGAATGGGGAGGGCGGGGAAGGCCTCTGCGGGCCCTCCGGAGACCCTCCGGAGCCCCCGCGAAGGCTGTGTGTGGGGAGTGGGGAGGGCCGGGAAGGACTCCGCGGGGCCTCCGGAGACCCTCCGGAGGCCCCGCGAAGGCCCTGGGAGGGCAGTGGGGACAGCGGGGAAGGCCTCCGCGGGGCCTCTGGAGATCCTCCGGAGGCCCCGCGGAGGCCCTGTGTGGGGAGTGGGGAGGGGGGAAAGGCCTCCGCAGGGCCTCCGGAGACCCTCCGGAGCCCCCACGAAGGCCCCGTGGTGGCAGTAGGGAGGGCGGGGAAGGCCTCCGCAGGACCTCCGGAGCCCCTCAGGAGGCCCCGCGAAGGCCCTGTGTGGGGAGTGGGGAGGGCCGGGAAGGCCTCCGCAGGGCCTCCGGAGACCCTCTGGAGGCCCCGCGAAGGCCCTGGGGTGGCAGTAGGGAGGGCGGGGAAGGCCTCCGCGGGGCCTCTGGAGACCCTCCGGAGGCCCCGCGAAGGCCCTGTTTGGGGAGTGGGAGGGCGGGGAAGGCCTCCGCGGGGCCTCCGGAGACTGTCCGGAGCCCCCGCGAAGGCCCTGAGGTGGCAGTAGGGAGGGCGGGGAAGGCCTCGGCGGGGCCTCCGGAGCCCCTCCGGAGGCCCCGCGAAGGCCCTGTGGGGGGTGTGGGGAGGGCGGGGAAGGCCTCTGCGGGGCCTCCGGAGGCCCCGCGAAGGCCCTACGGGGGGAGGGGGAGGGGGGAAAGGCCTCCGCAGGGCCTTCGGAGACCCTCCGGAGCCCCCACGAAGCCCCTGTTGTGGCAGTAGGGAGGGCGGGGAAGGCCTCCGCAGGGCCTCCGGAGACCCTCTGGAGGCCCCGCGAAGGCCCTGTGGGGGGAGTGGGGAGGGCGGGGAAGGCCTCCGCGGGGCCTCCGGAGACCCTCTGGAGCCCCCGCGAAGGCCCTGTGTGGGGAGTGGGGAGGGCCGGGAAGGCCTCCGCGGGGCCTCCGGAGATCCTCTGGAGGCCCCGTGAAGGCCCTGGGGTGGCAGTAGGGAGGGCGGGGAAGGCCTCCGCGGGGCCTCCGGAGCCCCTCCGGAGGCCCCGCGAAGGCCCTGTGTGGGGAGTGGGGAGGGTGGGGAAGGCCTCCGCGGGGCCTCCGGAGACCCTCCGGAGCCCCCGCGAAGGCCCTGGGGTGGCAGTGGGGAGGGCGGGGAAGGCCTCCCTGGGGCCTCCGGAGACCCTCCGGAGCCCCCGTGAAGGCCCTGGGGTGGCAGTGGGGAGGGCGGGGAAGGCATCCGCGGGGCCTCCGGAGACCCTCCGGAGGCCCCGCGAAGACCCTGCGGGGGAAGGGGGAGGGCGGGGAAGGCCTCCGCGGGCCCTCCGGAGACCCTCCGGAGCCCCCGCGAAGGCCCTGTGTGGGGAGTGGGGATGGCGGAGAAGGCCTCCGCGGAGCCTCCGGAGACCCTCCGGAGGCCCCACGAAGGCCCTGGGAGGGCAGTGGTGAGAGCGGGGAAGGCCTCCGCAGGCCCTCCGGAGACCCTCCAGAGCCCCCGCGAAGGCCCTTGGGTGGCAGTGGGGAGGGCGGGTAAGGCCTCCGCGGGGCCTCCGGAGGCCCCGCAAAGGCCCTATGGGGGGAGTGGGGAGGGCCGGGAAGGCCTCCGTGGGGCCTCCAGAGACCCTCCGGAGGTCCCGTGAAGGCCCTGGGAGGGTAGTGGTGAGGGCGGGGAAGGCCTCCGGAGACCCTCCGGAGGCCCCGCGAAGGCCCTGTGTGGGGAGTGGGGAGGGCGGGGAAGGCCTCCGCGGGGCCTCCGGAGACCCTCTGGAGCCCCCGCGAAGGCCCTGTGTGGGGAGTGGGGAGGGCCGGGAAGGCCTCCGCGGGGCCTCCGGAGATCCTCTGGAGGCCCCGTGAAGGCCCTGGGGTGGCAGTAGGGAGGGCGGGGAAGGCCTCCGCGGGGCCTCCGGAGCCCCTCCGGAGGCCCCGCGAAGGCCCTGTGTGGGGAGTGGGGAGGGTGGGGAAGGCCTCCGCGGGGCCTCCGGAGACCCTCCGGAGCCCCCGCGAAGGCCCTGGGGTGGCAGTGGGGAGGGCGGGGAAGGCCTCCCTGGGGCCTCCGGAGACCCTCCGGAGCCCCCGTGAAGGCCCTGGGGTGGCAGTGGGGAGGGCGGGGAAGGCATCCGCGGGGCCTCCGGAGACCCTCCGGAGGCCCCGCGAAGACCCTGCGGGGGAAGGGGGAGGGCGGGGAAGGCCTCCGCGGGCCCTCCGGAGACCCTCCGGAGCCCCCGCGAAGGCCCTGTGTGGGGAGTGGGGATGGCGGAGAAGGCCTCCGCGGAGCCTCCGGAGACCCTCCGGAGGCCCCACGAAGGCCCTGGGAGGGCAGTGGTGAGAGCGGGGAAGGCCTCCGCAGGCCCTCCGGAGACCCTCCAGAGCCCCCGCGAAGGCCCTTGGGTGGCAGTGGGGAGGGCGGGTAAGGCCTCCGCGGGGCCTCCGGAGGCCCCGCAAAGGCCCTATGGGGGGAGTGGGGAGGGCCGGGAAGGCCTCCGTGGGGCCTCCAGAGACCCTCCGGAGGTCCCGTGAAGGCCCTGGGAGGGTAGTGGTGAGGGCGGGGAAGGCCTCCGGAGACCCTCCGGAGGCCCCGCGAAGGCCCTGTGTGGGGAGTGGGGAGGGCGGGGAAGGCCTCCGCGGGGCCTCCGGAGACCCTCCGGAGGCCCCGCGAAGGCCCTGTGTTGAGAGTGGGGAGGGCCGGGAAGGCCTCCGCGGGGCCTCCGGAGACCCTCCGGAGCCCCCGCGAAGGCCCTGTGTGGGGAGTGGGGAGGGGGGAAAGCCCTCCGCGGGGACACCGGAGACCCTCCGGAGCCCCCGCGAAAGCCCTGGGGTGGCAGTAGGGAGGGCGGGGAAGGCCTCCGCGGGGCCTCCGGAGCCCCTCCAGAGGCCCCACGAAGGCCCTGTGGGGGGAGTGGGGAGGGCGGGGAAGGCCTCCGCGGGGCCTCCGGAGACCCTCTGGAGCCCCTGCGAAGGCCCAGGGGTGGCAGTGCGGAAGGTGGGAAAGGCCTCCGCGGGGCCTCCGGAGACCCTCCGGAGGCCCCGCGAAGACCCTGCGGGGGAATGGGGAGGGCGGGGAAGGCCTCCGCCGGCCCTCCAGAGACCCTCCGGAGACTCCGCGAAGGCCCTGTGTGGGGAGTGGAGAGGGCGGGGAAGGCCTTCGCGGGGCCTCCGGAGACCCTCCGGAGCCCCCGCGAAGGCCCTGGGAGGGCAGTGGGAAGAGCGGGGAAGGCCTCCGCGGGGCCTCCAAAGGTCCCGCAAAGGCCCTGTGGGGGGAGTGGGGAGGGCCGGGAAGGCCTCCGTGGGCCCTCTGGAGACCCTCCGGAGGCCCCGCGAAGGCCGTGGAAGGGCAGTGGGGAGGGCGGGAAAGGCCTCCGCGGGGCCTCCGGAGAACCTCCGGAACCCCCGCGAAGGCCCTGGTGTGGCAGTGGGGAGGGCGGGGAAGGCCTCCGCGGGGCCTCCGGAGACCCTCCGGAGGCCCCGCAAAGGCCCTGGGGGGGAGTGGGGAGGGCTGGGTCGCTATGGCAGGGGAGGGGGGGCAAACAATATTCGCGGATTTTTCACATTCGCGGGGGTCCGTGGAACGTAACCCCCGCGAATGTGAAGGGACGACTGTTCACTGTTACAGTGCTATTATTCTATTCTTTGATAAAGTTACCAGCTTGGTAGATGAAGGGAATGCTGTGGACATTGCATACCTTGATTTCAGTAAGGCCTTTGACAAGGTTCCCCATGACATTCTTGCAAACAAGCTTGTAGAATGTGGGCTAGACAAGTTAACTGTTCAATGGATTTGTAATTGGTTGACCGGCCGAACCCAAAGGGTGCTCAGCAGTGGCTCCTCTTCGTCTTGGAAAGATGTGACCAGTGGGGTGCCACAGGGTTCTGTCCTGGGCCCAGTGCTATTCAACATCTTTATCAATGACTTAGATGAGGGAATTAGGGGCATACTTATCAAATTTGCAGATGACACCAAATTGGGAGGAGTAGCTAATACCCTAGAGGACAGGATCAAAATTCAGAATGACCTGGATAGACTGGAGAGCTGGGCCAAAGCTAACAAAATGAAATTCAATACGGAGAAATGTAAAGTACTGCATTTAGGGCGGAAAAATGAAATGCATAAATATAGGATGGGAGAGACCTGGCTGAATGAGACTATGTGCGAAAGGGATCTAGGAGTCCTAGTAGACCACAAGTTGAACATGAGCCAACAGTGTGATGCGGCAGCTAAAAAGGCCAATGCAATTTTGGGCTGTATCAATAGAAGTATAGTGTCTAGATCAAGGGAAGTAATAGTGCCACTCTATTCTGCCTTGGTCAGACCTCACTTAGAATACTGTGTCCAGTTCTGGGCACCACAATTCAGAAAGGATATTGACAAATTGGAGCGTGTCCAGAGAAGGGCAACTAAAATGGTGAAAGGTCTGGAAACAATGCCTTATGAGGAGAGACTTAGGGAGCTGGGTATGTTTAGCCTGGAAAAAAGACGGTTTAGAGGCGATATGATAGCCCTGTTTAAGTATTTGAAGGGATGTCACGCTGAGGATGGAGCAGGCTTGTTTTCTGCTGCTCCAGAGACTGGAACACGGAGCAATGGGTGCAAGCTCCAGGAACAGAGATTCCACCTCAACATGAGGAGGAACTTTTTGACAGTCAGAGCTGTTCGGCAGTGGAACACACTCCCTCGGAGCGTGGTGGGGTCTCCTTCCTTGGAGGTCTTTAAACAGAGGCTGGATGGCCATCTGTCGGGGATGCTTTGATTGTGATTTCCTGCGTGGCAGGGGGTTGGACTGGATGGCCCTCGTGGTCTCTTCCAACTCTGCAATTCTATGATTCTATGATTCTATTCTCTCTCTCTAGCTTTTCTTCACAAACGAAGATTCAGGAAGGACTAATCCAGTGCTTTCTGCAAGCGCGCTGACTAAAGAGGCCGATCCGAGATAAACAGGTCCGGTTGCAAAAAGCACAGCAGAAGGTCTCTTTGGGTGATGTTTCTGGGTTGTGATTCTTTCTGCGTAGTCGGTTCTCTTCAAGACTTGTTTGGGCGTGAATTCTCAAATAAGGCTGCAGCATTGTGGATAGTGCGTCTCCATGCCTCCCAATGTGAGGCCAGGGCGGAGCATTGTTGGTGATCAATTTGGCCGAGCCTGAGATGTTGTTTCAGGGTGTCCTTGTATTGCTTTTTTAGAGCGCCCCTCTTTAACTGCTAAAGACTTTGAGGTCTCTGAGAAAAGAGCAGAAGGTGAGCTCTGTTGGGGGGGATCACCTTGACTCTTGGAGGTTGTCTAGATGGTGAAAATAGAATCATAGAACCAAAGAATTGGTTCTTTGATTCTATGATTATTATCTATAATATCAATATTATAATCTAATATTGTAATTACAGTTGTCCCTCCACATTCGCGAACTCGACATTCGCGGTTTTAATTATTTGCGGTTTTGGGAGGGCCCCCCAGGCCCCCCCAAAACCATGACACGGGGCCTCCGGAGGCCCCACGAAGGCCCTGGGAGGGCAGTGGGGAGGGCGGGGAAGGCCTCCGCGGGGCCTCCGGAGACCCTCTGGAGCCCCCGCGAAGGCCCTGTGTGGGGAGTGGGGAGGGCCGGGAAGGCCTCCGCGGGGCCTCTGGAGACAGTCCGGAGCCCCCGCGAAGGCCCTGGGGTGGCAGTGGGGAGGGTGGGGAAGGCCTCCACGGGGCCTCCGGAGACCCTCCGGAGGCCCCGCAAAGGCCCTGTGTGGGGAGTGGGGAGGGCGGGGAAGGCCTCCGCGGGGCGTCCGGAGACCCTCCGGAGCCCCCGCGAAGGCCCTGGGGTGGCAGTGGGGAGGGCGGGGAAGGCCTCCGCGGGGCCTCCGGAGGCCCCGCAAAGGCCCTATGGGGGGAGTGGGGAAGGGGGAAAGGCCTCCGCAGGTCCTCCGGAGACCCTCCCGAGGCCCCGCGAAGGCCCTGTGGCGGGAGTGGGGAGGGCGGGGAAGGCCTCCGCGGGGCCTCCGGAGACCCTCTGGAGCCCCCGTGAAGGCCCTGGGAGGGCAGTGGGGAGGGCGGGGAAGGCCTCCGCGGGGCCTCCGGAGACCCTCCGGAGGCCCCGCGAAGGCCCTGTGTGGGGAGTAGGGAGGGCCGGGAAGGCCTCTGCAGGGCCTCCAGAGACCCTCTGGAGGCCCCGCGAAGGCCCTGGGGTGGCAGTAGGGAGGGCGGGGAAGGCCTCCGCGGGGCCTCCGGAGCCCCTCCAGAGGCCCCGCGAAGGCCCTGTGGGGGGAGTGGGGAGGGCGGGGAAGGCCTCAGCAGGGCCTCCAGAGACCCTCTGGAGGCCCCGCGAAGGCCCTGGGGTGGCAGTAGGGAGGGCAGGGAAGGCCTCCGCGGGGCCTGCGGAGCCCCTCCAGAGGCCCCGCGAAGGCCCTGTGGGGGGAGTGGGGAGGGCGGGGAAGGCCTCCGCGGGGCCTCCGGAGACCCTCTGGAGCCCCCGTGAAGGCCCTGGGAGGGCAGTGGGGAGGGCGGGGAAGGCCTCCACGGGGCCTCCGGAGACCCTCCGGAAGCCCCGCGAAGGCCCTGTGTGGGGAGTGGGGAGGGCCGGGAAGGCCTCCGCAGGGCCTCCAGAGACCCTCTGGAGGCCCCGCGAAGGCCCTGGGGTGGCAGTAGGGAGGGCGGGGAAGGCCTCCGCGGGGCCTCCGGAGCCCCTCCAGAGGCCCCGCGAAGGTCCTATGGGGGAAGTGGGGAAGGGGGAAAGGCCTCCGCAGGTCCTCCGGAGACCCTCCGGAGGCCCCGCGAAGGCCCTGGGGTGGCAGTAGGGAGGGCGGGGAAGGCATCCGCGGGGCCTCCGGAGCCCCTCCAGAGGCCCCGCGAAGGCCCTGTGGGGGGAGTGGGGAGGGCGGGGAAGGCCTCCGCAGGGCCTCCGGAGACCCTCTGGAGCCCCCGCGAAGGCCCTGTGTGGGGAGTGGGGAGGGCCGGGAAGGCCTCGGCGGGGCCTCTGGAGACCCTCCGGAGCCCCCGCGAAGGCCCTGGGGTGGCAGTGGGGAGGGTGGGGAAGGCCTCCACGGGGCCTCCGGAGACCCTCCGGAGGCCCCGCAAAGGCCCTGTGTGGGGAGTGGGAAGGGCGGGGAAGGCCTCTGCGGGGCGTCCGGAGACCCTCCAGAGCCCCCGCGAAGGCCCTGGGGTGGCAGTGGGGAGGGCGGGGAAGGCCTCCGCGGGGCCTCCGGAGGCCCCGCAAAGGCCCTATGGGGGGAGTGCGGAAGGGGGAAAGGCCTCTGCAGGTCCTCCGGAGACCCTCCGGAGGCCCCGCGAAGGCCCTGTGGTGGGAGTGGGGAGGGCGGGGAAGGCCTCCGCGCGGCCTCCGGAGACCCTCCGGAGGCCCCGCGAAGGCCCTGTGTGGGGAGTGGGGAGGGCCGGGAAGGCCTCCGCAGGGCCTCCAGAGACCCTCTGGAGGCCCCGCGAAGGCCCTGGGGTGGCAGTAGGGAGGGCGGGGAAGGCCTCCGCGGGGCCTCCGGAGCCCCTCCAGAGGCCCCGCGAAGGCCCTATGGGGGAAGTGGGGAAGGGGGAAAGGCCTCCGCAGGTCCTCCGGAGACCCTCCGGAGGCCCCGCGAAGGCCCTGTGGCGGGAGTGGGGAGGGCGGGGAAGGCCTCCGCGGGGCCTCCGGAGCCCCTCCAGAGGCCCCGCGAAGGCCCTGTGGGGGGAGTGGGGAGGTCGGGGAAGGCCTCTGCAGGGCCTCTGGAGACCCTCCGGAGCCCCCGCGAAGGCCCTGGGGTGGCAGTGGGGAGGGCGGGGAAGGCCTCCGCGGGGCCTCCGGAGGCCCCGCAAAGGCCCTATGGGGGGAGTGGGGAAGGGGGAAAGGCCTCCGCAGGTCCTCCGGAGACCCTCCGGAGGCCCCGCGAAGGCCCTGTGGCGGGAGTGGGGAGGGCGAGGAAGGCCTCCGCGGGGCCTCCGGAGACCCTCTGGAGCCCCCGCGAAGGCCCTGGGAGGACAGTGGGGAGGGCGGGGAAGGCCTCCGCGGGGCCTCCGGAGACCCTCCGGAGGCCCCGCGAAGGCCCTGTATGGGGAGTGGGGAGGGCGGGGAAGGCCTCCGCAGGGCCTCCAGAGACCCTCTGGAAGCCCCGCGAAGGCCCTGGGGTGGCAGTAGGGAGGGCGGGGAAGGCCTCCGCGGGGCCTCCGGAGCCCCTCCAGAGGCCCCGCGAAGGCCCTGTGGCGGGAGTGGGGAGGGCGGGGAAGGCCTCCGCGGGGCCTCCGGAGACCCTCTGGAGCCCCCGCGAAGGCCCTGGGAGGGCAGTGGGGAGGGCGGGGAAGGCCTCCGCGGGGCCTACGGAGACCCTCCGGAGGCCCCGCGAAGGCCCTGTGGGGGGAGTGGGGTGGGCGGGGAAAGCCTCCGCGGGGCCTCCGGAGACCCTCCGGAGCCCCCGTGAAGGCCCTGGGGTGGCAGTGGGGAGGGCGGGTAAGGCATCCGTGGGGCCTCCAGAGACCCCGCGAAGGCCCTGTGTGGGGAGTGGGGATGGCGGGGAAGGCCTCCGCGGAGCCTCCGGAGACCCTCCGGAGCCCCCGCGAAGGCCCTGGGTTGGCAGTGGGGAGGGCGGGTAAGGCCTCAGCGGGGCCTCCGGAGACCCTCCGGAGGCCCCGCGAAGACCCTGCGGGGGGAATGGGGAGGGCGGGGAAGGCCTCCGCGGGGCCTCCGGAGGCCCCGTGAAGGCCCTGGGAGGGCAGTGAGGAGGGCGGGGAAGGCCTCTGCGGAGCCTCCGGAGACCCTCCGGAGCCCCTGCGAAGGCCCTGGGGTGGCAGTGGGGAGGGCGGGGAAGGCCTCCACGGGGCCTCCGGAGACCCTCCGGAGGCCCCGCAAAGGCCCTGTGTGGGGAGAGGGGAGGGCGGGGAAGGCCTCCGCGGGGCCTCCGGAGGCCCCGTGAAGGCCCTGGGAGGGCAGTGAGGAGGGCGGGGAAGGCCTCTGCGGAGCCTCCGGAGACCCTCCGGAGCCCCTGCGAAGGCCCTGGGGTGGCAGTGGGGAGGGCGGGGAAGGCCTCCACGGGGCCTCCGGAGACCCTCCGGAGCCCCCGCGAAGGCCCTGTGTGGGGAGTGGGGGAGCGGGGAAGGTCTCCGCGGGGCCTCCGGAGACCCTCCGGAGCCCCCGCAAAGACCCTGGGGTGGCAGTGGGGAGGACGGGTAAGGCCTCCGCGGGTCCTCAGCAGACCCTCCGGAGGCCCCGGGAAGCCCCTGGGAGGGCAGTGGGGAGGGCGGGTAAGGCCTCCGCGGGGCCTATGGAGGCCCCGCGAAGGCCCTGTGTGGGGAGTGGGGAGGGCAGGGAAGGCCTCAGCGGGGCCTCCGGAGACGCTCCGGAGACCCTGCGAACACCTTGTGTGGGGAGTGGGGGAACGGGGAAGGCCTCCGCGGGGCCTCCGGAGACCCTCCGGAGCCCCCGTAAAGGACCTGGTGTGGCAGTGGGGAGGGCGGGTAAGGCCTCCCCAGAACCTCCGGAGGCCCCGCGAAGGCCCTGTGGGGGGAGTGGGGAGGGCCGGGAAGGCCTCCGTGGGACCTCAGGCCACCCTCCGGAGGCCCCGCGAAGGCCCTGGGGTGGCAGTGGGGAGGGCGGGGAAGGCCTCCACGGAGCCTCTGGAGACCCACCGGAGGTCCCGCAAAGGCCCTGTGTGAGGAATGGGGATGGTGGGGATGGCCTCCGCGGGGCCCCTGGAGTCCCTCCGGAGCCCCCGCAAAGGCCGTGTGTGGGGAGTGGGCAGGGCGGGGAAGGCCTCCGCGGGGCCTCCGGAGACCCTCCGGAGCCCCCGTGAAGGCCATGTGGTGGCAGTGGGGAGGGCGGGGAAGGCCTCTGCGGGGCCTCCGGAGACCCTCCGGAGGCCCCGCAAAGGCCCTGTGTGGGGAGTGGGGAGGGGAGAAAGGCCTCCGCGGGGCCTCCGGAGACCCTCCGGAGACCCCGCGAAGGCCCTGTGTGGGGAGTAGGGAGGGCGGGGAAGGCCTCCGTGGGGCCTCCGGAGACCCTGCGGGGACCCCGCGAAGGCCCTGAGATGGCAGTAGGGAGAGCGGGGAAGGCCTCCGCGGGGCCTCCGGAGACCCTCCGGAGGCCCCGCGAAAGCCCTGTGACGGGAGTGGGGAGGGCGGGGAAGTCCTCCACAGGGCCTCCGGAGACCCTCCGGAGCCCCCGCGAAGGCCCTGTGGTGGCAGTGGGGAGGGCGGGGAAGGCCTCCGTGGGGCCTCCGGAGACCCTCCGGAGGCCCAGCGAAGGCCCTGGGAGGGCAATGGGGAGGGCGGGGAAGGCCTCCGCTGGGCCTCCGGACGCCCCGCAAAGGCCCTGTGTGGGGAGTGGGGAGGGAGGGGAAGGCCTGTGGGGCCTCCGGAGACCCTCTGGAGCCCCCGCAAAGACCCTGGGGTGGCAGTGGGGAGGACGGGTAAGGCCTCCGCGGGTCCTCAGCAGACCCTCCGGAGGCCCCGGGAAGCCCCTGGGAGGGCAGTGGGGAGGGCGGGTAAGGCCTCCGCGGGGCCTACGGAGGCCCCGCGAAGGCCCTGTGTGGGGAGTGGGGAGGGCAGGGAAGGCCTCAGCGGGGCCTCCGGAGACGCTCCGGAGGGCCTGCGAACACCCTGTGTGGGGAGTGGGGGAACGGGGAAGGCCTCCGCGGGGCCTCCGGAGACCCTCCGGAGCCCCCGTAAAGGACCTGGTGTGGCAGTGGGGAGGGCGGGTAAGGCCTCCCCAGAACCTCCGGAGGCCCCACGAAGGCCCTGTGGGGGGAGTGGGGAGGGCCGGGAAGGCCTCCGTGGGACCTCAGGCCACCCTCCGGAGGCCCCGCGAAGGCCCTGGGGTGGCAGTGGGGAGGGCGGGGAAGGCCTCCACGGAGCCTCTGGAGACCCACCGGAGGTCCCGCAAAGGCCCTGTGTGAGGAATGGGGAGGGTGGGGATGGCCTCCGCGGGGCCCCTGGAGACCCTCCGGAGCCCCCGCAAAGGCCGTGTGTGGGGAGTGGGCAGGGCGGGGAAGGCCTCCGCGGGGCCTCCGGAGACCCTCCGGAGCCCCCGTGAAGGCCATGTGGTGGCAGTGGGGAGGGCGGGTAAGGCGTCCCCGGGGCCTCCGGCGGCCCCGCGAAGGCCCTGTGTGGGGAGTGGGGAGGGGAGAAAGGCCTCCGCGGGGCCTCCGGAGACCCTCCGGAGACCCCGCGAAGGCCCTGTGTGGGGAGTAGGGAGGGCGGGGAAGGCCTCCGTGGGGCCTCCGGAGACCCTCCGGGGCCCCCGCGAAGGCCCTGAGATGGCAGTAGGGAGAGCGGGGAAGGCCTCCGCGGGGCCTCCGGAGACCCTCCGGACGCCCCGCGAAAGCCCTGTGGCGGGAGTGGGGAGGGCGGGGAAGGCCTCCACAGGGCCTCCGGAGACCCTCCGGAGCCCCCGCGAAGGCCCTGTGGTGGCAGTGGGGAGGGCGGGGAAGGCCTCCGTGGGGCCTCCGGAGACCCTCCGGAGGCCCAGCGAAGGCCCTGGGAGGGCAATGGGGAGGGCGGGGAAGGCCTCCGCTGGGCCTCCGGAGGCCCCGCAAAGGCCCTGTGTGGGGAGTGGGGAGGGAGGGGAAGGCCTGTGGGGCCTCGGGAGACCCTCCGGAGGCCCCGTGAAGGCCCTGGGAGGGCAGTGGGGATGGCGGGGATGGCCTCCGCGGGGCCTCCGGAGCCCCCGCGAAGGCCCTGTGTGGGGAGTGGGGAGGGTGGGGCAGGCCTCCGCGGGGCCTCTGGAGACCCTCCGGAGGCCCCGCGAAGGCCCTGGGAGGGCAGTGGGGAGAGCGGGGAAGGCCTCCGCGGGGGCTCCGGAGAACCTCCGGAGCCCCCGCAAAGGCCCTGGGGTGGCAGTGTGGTGGGCGGGTAAGTCCTCCGCGGGGCCTCCGGAGGCCCCGCAAAGGCCCTGTGGGGGGAGTGGGGAGGGCCAGGAAGGCCTCATTGGGGCCTCCGGATACCCTCCGGAGGCCACACGAAGGCCCTGGGAGGGCAGTGGGGGAAGCCGGGAAGGCCTCCGCGGGGCCTCCGGAGACCCTCCGGACACCCCAAAAAGGCCCTGGGGTGGCAGTGGGGCGGGCGGGTAAGTCCTCCGCGGGGCCTCCGGAGGCCCCGCAAAGGCCCTGTGTGGGGAGTGCGGAGGGCAGGGAAGGCCTCCGTGGGGCCTCCGGAGACCCTCTGGAGGCCCCGCGAAGGCCCTGGGAGGGCAGTGGGGAGGGCGGGGAAGGCCTCCGCGGGGCCTCCGGAGACCCTCCGGAGGCCCCGCGAAGGCCCTGTGTGGGCAGTGGAGAGAGCGGGCAAGGCCGCCGCCGGGCCTCCGGAGACCCTCCGGAGCCCCCGAAAAGGCCCTGGGGTGGCAGTGGGGTGGGCGGGTAAGTCCTCCGCGGGGCCTCCGGAGGCCCCGCAAAGGCCCTGTGGGGGGAGTGGGGAGGGCCAGGAAGGCCTCCTTGGGGCCTCCTTGGGGCCTCCGGATACCCTCCGGAGGCCACGCGAAGGCCCTGGGAGGGCAGTGGGGAGAGCCGGGAAGGCCTCCGCGGGGCCTCCGGAGACCCTCCGGAGACCCCGAAAAGGCCGTGGGGTGGCAGTGGGGAGGGCGGGTAAGTCCTCCGCGGGGCCTCCGGAGGCCCCACAAAGGCCCTGTGTGGGGAGTGGGGAGGACGGGGAAGGCCTCCGTGGGGCCTCCGGAGACCCTCCGGAGGCCCCGCGAAGGCCCTGGGAGGGCACTGAGGAGGGCGGGGAAGGCCTCCGCGGGGCCTCCGGAGACCCTCCGGAGCCCCCGAAAAGGCCCTGGGGTGGCAGTGGGGAGGGCGGGGAAGTCCTCCGCGGGGCCTCCGGAGGCCCCGCGAAGGCCCTGGGAGGGCAGTGGGGAGGGCGGGGAAGGCCTCCGCGGGGCCTCCGGAGGCCCCGCGAAGGCTCTGTGTGGGGAGTGGGGAGGGCGGGGAAGGCCTCCGCGGGGCCTCCGGAGACCCTCCGGAGGCCCCGCGAAGGCCCTGTGTGGGGAGTGGGAGGGGCGGGGAAGGCCTCAGCGGGGCCTCCGGAGACCCTCCGGAGGCCCTGTGAAGACCCTGCGGGAGGAATATGGAGGGCGGGGAAGGCCTCCGCGGGGCCCCCGGGGACACTCCGGAGACCCCGCGAAGGCCCTGTGTGGGGAGTTGGGAGGGCGGGGAACGCCTCCGCGGGGCCTCTGGTGACCCTCCGGAGACCCCGAAAAGGCCCTGGGGAGGCAGTGTGGAGAGCGGGTAAGTCCTCCGCGGGGCTCCGGAGGCCCCGCAAAGGCCCTGTGGGGGGAGTGGGAAGGGCCAGGAAGGCCTCTGTGGGGCCTCCGGAGACCCTCCGGAGGCCCCGCGAAGGCCCTGGGAGGGCGGGGAAGGCCTCCGCGGGGTCTCCAGAGGCCCCGCGAAGGCCCTGTGTGGGGAGTGGGGAGGGCGGGGAAGGCCTCCGCGGGGCCTCCGGAGACCCTCCGGAGCCCCCGCGAAGGCCCTGTGTGGGGAGTGGGGAGGGTGGGGAAGGTCTCCGCGGGGCCTCCGGAGACCCTCCGGAGGCCCCGCGAAGGCCCTGGGAGGGCAGTGGGGAGAGCAGGGAAGGCCTCCGCGGGGCCTCCGGAGACCCTCCGGAGCCCCCTCAAAGGCCCTGGGGTGGCAGTGGGGAGGGCGGGTATGTCCTCCGCGGGGCCTCCGGAGGCCCCGCAAAGGCCTTGTGGGGGGAATGGGGAGGGCCAAGAAGGCCTTCGTGGGGAGACCCTCCGGAGGCCCCGCGAAGGCCCTGGGAGGGCAGTGGGGGGAGCAGGGAAGGCCTCCGCGGGGCCTCCGGAGACCCTCCGGAGCCCCCTCAAAGGCCCTGGGGTGGCAGTGGGGAGGGCGGGGAAGGCCTCCGCGGGGCCTCCGGAGGCCCCGCGAAGGCCCTGTGTGGGGAGTGGGGAGGGCGGGGAAGGCCTCCGCGGGGCCTCCGGAGACCCTCCGGAGGCCCCTCGAAGGCCATGGGAGAGCAGTGTGGAGGGCGGGGAAGGCCTCCGCGGGGCATCCGGAGACCCTCTGGAGCCCCCGCGAAGGCCCTGGGGTGGCAGTGGGGAGGGTGGGGAAGGCCTCCGCAGGGCCTCCGGAGACCCTCCGGAGACCCCGCCAAGGCCCTGTGTGGGGAGTGGGGTGGGCGGGAAAGTCCTCCGCGCGGCCTCCGCAGACCCTCTGGAGGCCCCGCGACGCCCCTGCGGGGGGAGTGGGGAGGGCACGGAAGGCCTCCGCGGGGCCTCCGGAGACCCTCCAGAGGCCCCGCGAAGGCCCTGGGAGGGCAGTGGGGAGAGCGGGGAAGGCCTCTGCGGGGCCTCCAGGGACCCTCCGGAGGCCCCGCGAAGGCCCTGGGGGGGAGTGGGAAGGGCCGGGTCGCTATGGCAGGGGAGTGGGGGCAAACAATATTCGCGGATTTTTCACATTCGCGGAGGTCCCTGGAACGTAACGCCCGCGAATGTGAAGGGACGACTGTATAATCTAATCGAATTCACAGAGAATACCTTTTGTCCCAACGAGATCCAACCGAAATTCATGGTTTTTGGAAGGGGAGGACCAAAAACTCCATTTACTGCATTTTACTCCAAAAACTCCATTTACTGTACGGGACAAGGCTTTGTGGCATTTCTGAGGTTTTTTTAATAATGCGTGGAAATGCACATTACCACTTGTTTGGACATCCAGTTCACATCACACAGCATTCTTGGCGAGGGCGGAAGTGAAAAGCTGATTGGTTGGATATGTGCGGTGGATGGGCTTGCCAGCAATGAAGTGGCCAGAAGCCTCAGTTTGGAGTTTCACATTATCAATTGTGCCCTTTTTTGCTGCACTCACTGAGGCAACCAAACAGCTTTTTAAAGCAGAAGGTCACACTTGCACACCTTTGATTTACAGTTTTAAAAAATTACTGTGCAGCAGCAATGTTGGAAATATAGCATTCTTCTTGCACCCCCCACTTAGTAAGTTTAAGGGAAATCCTTGCATGCTTAAGCCACTCCCCTTCTCCTCAAAGCCATCTTAGCCATTTTGCAGCTATGGGGTGACCGTTGAGCCATTCATCACATGTTCTCATGATTTAAATGTTTTATTGCTCTTTGTATGCTGTTCTCTTTTTAGAGAAGCCTCAACACGAGGTTCACTCACTTCCACCATCTTCTCTCTTTCCATGCACCTCACTCAGCATGCATGAAGAAGAGAGATACGTTCTCTCTTACCGGCATTCACCTTTTTCTGAAGAATAAAGAAATATGGATGCTCTTGCAAGTAATACTAGGGAATCCTGATTTGTTTTTCCTATCCTAACCTGAATCCCATTGGATTGGGTGAGTTTTACCCTGAAGTCCTTTAATTAGTTAAATATGCTACTTTTTGTCTTTTGAATATGTAGATTGCAAGACTTGTTAGTAAATGCTTTGATATTCTCTTTAAAGCAATGTGTTTTTTTGTCTTTATTTTGTTTGAGTGGCTTTAATGACTGAGTGATTTAGAGTACTTACCAATGCTAATTGAGTCTGCTCTGCTTTGTGTTTCTGTCTAACCCTGCTTAGTAAACTCAGTAAACTTTTTTCAAGAAGATATTCCCACAGGGCTTGTTCCCTAGGATCTTTAATAAATTTTTAATTTTTATGCTCATACACCCCTACAGGTGACAGTTTGTGGAGAATAATAACATGAATAATTCACTCTCAGCCACCATCTTGATTTGCAGGTATGGCTGTTTGTGCACTTCAAACATGGATAATTTTACTGTCTGGGAAAGCAGCCAGTTGCCAGGAAAAGTATCAACAAACAGCTTAGAAGTTGACAAAGCAATGTCTGGGAAAGTGGCCAACTCTTAATAATAGCAAAGCAGTTGAAACAAAGTCCTGGTAAGAGTCGGTAGATGCAAACAGGGAGACACAAAGAATAGTCCAGTAAATAGTTCAAAAAGTCAAAGGCTTACAGAAGTCAGTGTAGGTCCAGAAGCAAGTCCGTATGTCAACAGGATCAGGCAACAGCATAGTCAGAATCAATCCAAGGTCTAAACGGAATCAAGGCAGCAGGAACACGGAGTCAAAGATAATCAACACGAAGCTTTCACCAGGATGATCAGTTGATCTCTTACTCCATAGCTCCCCCAATCAGGGCTATCCCAGGTGCTCCTTAATGAGCTGATGTTTCAGATAAAGTCTTATCGATCTCCTCCGGGCTTCCTTTTGGGATCTTTGTTGGCTGAAGGACGTTATGGGTAAGTCCGTTTCCTCTTCCTCCTCCTTATCTGAGTTGGCAGGACTCGCTGCTGGGACTGGTGTCAACCCACTAGGACCAGGTTCTTCCTCTTCTTGGGACTCTACGTTGGCAGAGTTTCCTGTGGCACAGGTGTAGATAAACCTGTGCCAGGGTCCCTAGGGCCATCCTCTGCCATGTCCTCCTCCTCAGACTCCATACCCTCATTCGGTTCATGGGGCATGACATTTACATACCAGTGATTTTGCCAAAAGACTAGTGGAGGCAGATGAACACTGCTGTGAATTTGCATTAATGCACAGCAATCCACATTATATCTTCTTGTCTAGACAAGCCCTCAGACTGTGTTATTTTAAAAGGCTTGTATGTGGGGGTGTTTGTTTTTGGCCATGTGCTCTCCATGAGCACTTGGTCTAAGGGGGCAGGGATTTCCTGAATCACTGACTTGCTTAGGGGTGGAGCTAGCACCCACAAGCTCTATATTATACTGCCACAGTCTTTGGAGCTCAGTGTCTAGGGCCAGCAGCACATGCCACAGTCATATCAGAGTTATTACAGTCTGAAAGGGGTGAACAAATAACTGCAGGGATGGAGGCAAAAGGATCTGTTGTTGTCTGCTGTAATTTGTGTGCAATGTTTGTCTTCTTGCTAGAAAACCTCTCTGACTACACTTGCAGCAAGTGCAGACTGGTGGCTCTCTTGGAAGAGAAAGTCAATGCACTGCAGCTATGTGTTGAGACTCTTTAGTGCATCAGACAACATGAGGCCTTCCTAGGTAGAAAAAAAGAGATTTTTTTTTCAGAACCAAAAGGAAGAAACTGCCAAAGAAAAACGAAGAGGGCTGTAACACTGTAGGCCCACCCTAGAGGACAGTCACTGTCAGAAGCAGTCCATGCACAGGGGATTCGGGACTGCTCCAACTAAGCAATCGCTTTCTACATCTTCCAGAGGATAACAGTGGTGAAGATGGCCAAACAGGAGATCAGCAACAAGAGACACTGCATTTAAAGGAAGGAGTCAACCACTAACTGCATCAAAAAGAAAAGATAAGAAAGGTGCTGGTGTTAGGAGATACCTTGCTCAGGGGTATAGAGGAACTGTGTGCCAGCTGAACAAGATAAACTGGGAAGTGCATTGTGTTCCTGGTGCGCAATATCCAGGATGTTACTGACACGTTACTGAAGCTCATCAAGAACACAGAGCAGCGCCACTTTCTCCTTATTCATGTGGGCACCAACAACACTGCAAAGAATATCTTTGAGCAGATCACCTTGGACTATGAAGCCCTAGGCAGGAAAGTGGAGAATTTGGAGGCACAGGTGATATTCTTGCCAATTCTACCGGTGAAAGATAGAGGACCACACAGGCACAAGAAGATACTGCAAGTGAATGACTGGCTACACAGAGGGTGTTGACAGGAGAGGTTTGTCTTCTGGGACCATGGTCTTCACTTCTTAGACAAAGAACTACTGGCTACAGATGGGCTACATCTCACAAAGACAGGGAAGAATCTTTGGCAAAAGCATGGTGAATCGGATCAATCCTTGGGGAGGGTTGGAGATGATAGCCTTAAACATCTGCCTGAAAGCAAACTCTAAACACAGGAATTCGTGAGGGAGAGGATGGGAGCCACAGTAAAACTCACAGTAGAATAAAATATGAGAACAAACTGCTTTAGATGTCTATACACCGATGCACAGAGTGTGGGAAACAAATAAGACGAGCTTGAAGTAGGACATGGCTTTCAGACCTCCCACCATTTTGGCAGAAATTAGTGTTTGCATCATGTAGCAAGACCTTTTTTAAAGAATCAGACTTTGTGGCAGTCAGATTGATATTTGGACTTTTTACCAGGGGGAAAAATGTACTGGGCCTACACTGCCTGAGGTAATGATGGGCTGGCACATCCTCCTCCAACAAAGTGCACTCCAAATGTCTTGGACTACAACTCCTGTAATCCCACAGCCAGCTATAGGAGCTGTAGTGTAGCACATCTGAACCATACTAGATTGGGGGAGGCTGTTCTGAAGCATTCCAGGAAATGTAAAATGATGGGGAAGCTCACAGTCAGGAAGCTGTGCAATGTACAAACTAAGGTGATGCCAATTCACTACCTATAGGCCCTTGGCAGCTGTCAAGAGATGACACCAGGCCTGGATGCAGCAGGAGCAGGGTTTAGTTTTCCTTATATGGGCAACTGTTCTTTATATTATTGTTACCCTAAGAGGTGGGGTGTACATTAGAGTCCCACCCATGATGCCAAAATCTCCTTTAACATTTGGGGAATTATTAGCTCAGATAGGAGGCCTGCTAGAGGAGGGTAACTTTGGGGATCTTTTCACCTATGTATACCAGCACTAACTGTAGAGGAGGCTCCAGTTAAAGTAAAATAAAGTATTTTATTGGAGTACAGTAATACGGAAAGTAAACTAACATACACAACATACATTCTTATGGACCATACAAGGCTATAGCAGAGTAAGGCAGAAAGGTTGGAGACAGAGAAAGAGAGGTCCAGGAAGATAGGGTACCAGTCTTGAGGAGCAGAGAGAGAGTTCTGTGTAGAGAAGGTACTTAGCCAGGTGTCTGAGGGTGGCACAGGAGATTCCGATCCATGGCATGCCGAGAAAGAGAGTGGCCGGGTTGGGACTTCCAGCTTAAAATACCATAGAGTTGCCTTGGAGGACCTAGAAAATGGCTAGAGAGGACACATTTTCTAGGAAGACTTTATGGTAGGTGTGCTGTTTTGTGTCCCATGGATAATTGAATCAGTGGATAATGAATCAGTGGATACAGGGGTCCTACTGTACTCTATTCCGTGCCTTGGAGGGGTGAGTTAGTTATAACAAAGCCTGGATGGCTTTCCCATGGAACAGACAAAAGAAACTAAGGAGATTATCACACGAGTGCTTTAAAATGCTATGAAAACGCAATAAATGATATCGAGATAATTCCATTACAGTAATGAAAACTTTCACACGCAGCCATTATAACGTTATAATATCGCTATACATTTTTCACACAGCATGTTCACTTCATTATGTACTTGTTTCTGGGTTGTAATGATTTCGTCTTGTTACAGGTGGTTCTCTTTTCACTTTACTAACGATAGCAGGGGAATACTGAGATTAGTAGGAGAGCGCATGCACCACTATTTTTTAAACAGTGTTCCTGCCCTGTTAGCTTGTGTTTCGGTCTTCTTATTCTCTCACGATAATTTGTTTGAGGAGTTTCATTTCTGAAGTGTTATCAGCTACATGTTATGACGTTAAGAGACGTGCTGTGCTTGAGTTTTGCTGCTCCACTCCGCTCTGTTCTGTTCTGCTCCATGCCAAGCAGCTTTCTTTTTAAAATGCCTTTTGCCTTTCTTCCTGTCCCTGATGCCCTGCTACTTCTACTGTCACTTTGCAATGTTATGCAGCAGTTACTTCTTACCTATCGGGTGATGATCAGAAGAAGAAAATGTAGGAGGGAAGCCTTGCTCCGTTTACTTTTTTCTAGGTTTGGGAAAAGAAAGAGGTTTCTGTGTCGGGGGAAGATTGGGAGAGCTTCACATATTTATTCGGAGTCATCTCTGCTACCTTGATATGGGACATGTCCTGCCCCGAGACGCTGGTGGGTCAGACCCTAAAAGAATGTGAAATAGTGGAGAGATGAGGTCCTTAAGATGTGGGATGACCAGATGTGATTGCACAACTTTAGGATGACTCGTCACACCCTATTTGATATAGCCAATGTTCTGAGACTTCATTTCACACGTCAGCAGGCTATGATGAGAAAACCCATTTCTCCAGAGGAGAGGGTGGCTATAGCTGTCTGGTGGCTATCCACCCCATTGGATTATAGGAAGAGAGCCTTGCATTTTGGGATTGGGACATCCACGGTGGCACAGATCACCATAGAGGTTTGCCTTGCCATTGAGAAGGAGATGCTTCATGCAACGGGGACTACAGGAAGGTAATACTGTTCATCACTCCCTTCATAATTTGCTGCATACACTCTTTCCTATTATTTTGCATGGATATACATTATATACATTTACTGTTGGGTGGATGCCTCTATGGTGTTATGGGTGGATGTTTTATAGTCCAAAAAACATATATACTTGTGTGAGTTTGCGTTTACATTGACACATACATGAACTCAGAAGAATAGTATGGTTTCTATTTTTATGGGCTTTTTCTCAGCATTCAAGGGGTTTGCTGTTCTGTTCTGTCTTCTGCATGATCAGCCATAGCCTTTCCTTGCCAGAAGCAAAGAGAAAGATTGAAATAGAGGAGGGTTTCTTTTCAGTTTCTGATTGGCCATATTACAAGCATGTGAGCAATCCAACCCTTTCGAATGTGATTGTATTGTCAATTCACATAAGGTTAAACATGAGATCCTGGTTTCCGTACTTCTCTATGGTTCTTTATGTCCTTTGTTTATGGCAATTTAAAAATAATAAGAAAAGGAACACATACAGGTAACTGGAAGGAGAACATTTTGGAAACATACCGTGAACACAATGGGACTTTGACTGATGTGGGGATTCTATCCATTACTCATGTGCGGCCTACACCCCTCTCAGAACAGATAATGCTTAACCTGCTGTTGGTGTTTTCCATGGGATTTCATGGTCTAATCTTTTTTCTGAGGGAATCATCATCCTTTCCCCAAAAGGGAGCTTGTTTCTAGAATGCATATTCACAGTTTGGATCCGTTGGAGGGAGCATCTTTTGACAGGTGGTTGTTATCACCTGGGAGACTAGTCATCTTTGGGGGTTTTGATTACAACAACATTCCACTCCCACACACTCATGACCTCCAGAACATCTGCTAATTTGTTTTAAGAAGCTCTTTCGCATGTACCACATGAGTCTTTTGGGGTCAGTGGCATATTCCATTCCATGCCAGTATGTTAAAGGGCATGTTTATAGTGGTTCCTGTATCAACTTGGAAGGTTTTCTTGTGTTTTCTGGAGGAATACTTCTATCCCTGTACAACCAGTGCGCACCACTTTGGAGAAATAAAGCTTTCCTTACCACTTATCCTTTGACTTTTCTCTGATATTTTTAAATTTTACACTAGAATCAAACTTGATGGTTAACTGTTTCTGGAGCATTGATATAGTACATACACACCTTGAGAACATAGGAGAAAATACCCTTGGAAATAAGCTAGTTCTCAAATGTGATATCAATGTGTTTTTTTATTTTGGTTTTATAATACATGTGTCCTCCAGTCCTATGACATTTGTGTCCCACCACAAAACTTACAAAGGCACCGTCTGTGATGCACCAGTAACACGTTCACATTAACTCAACAAGATTTCTTTATTGAGCAAGAGCAATGTGTGCCAGAAACATGTAAAAAGCCAGAACTGAAACTATCACAGCTACAAACAATAGATAAATCCCCCGAGCATGAGAATGGTATGTAGGGAGGAAGGTGGGAGGAGGGGACGGGATGAGAGTTGTGTCCAGGGGGTACCCCAAATAATGTAAGCGGTTTTGGTGGAATTCACATTTGGACAACTTAGCATACAAATGGTGTTCTCCCAGTTTACTGAGCACTTTCTTTACCAACTTAACATGGGACATATAGTCCTCCGAGTAGATGAGCACATCATCCAAATACACCAGTACACACTTGTACAAAAAGTATCTAAGCACATCATTAATTAAGTTCGTGAACACCCCAGGAGCTCCACTTAACCCAAATGGCATCACAAGGAATTCTTTTTTTATTTTATTTAAGAGATTTAGACAACAGAAACTTCATCAGACATAACCATACATTTATATATCATTATTCGCCTGAATATCATATCGTTTTCATATTTTATAAGAATTTAACCATCCATCCTTGCTTTCTCTTTCATTTCCTTTACCATCCTTTCCTCTCCTTTCTTCTTATTTTCATCTACCTCCTTTCTTTATCCCATCCCTTCTTCCCTTCACTCTTCCTCTCATTCTTCCTTTTACTTTCTCATACTCTCTACACTTACAACCTTCCTTCTTCACTTTATGTTCTCATACATTCCCACACTTTCTATTGACTTCCTGCCCAAACTTCCCTGTTTATTCCTTGTTCTCCTATGGTCAATCTCTTTATTAGTTTTAGCATATATTTTCTATATCCATATACAATTCCATCACTCAACTTCCATAAACCTTTAACTATTATTTACTCTTATAGCTTCTCTCTTAGTCGAGTTATCATTTGTGTCTTTCTCCTATTTACTATAGATCAAGTATCTCTTAAAACATATATCCATTATAAGTATCATTTCCAAAGTAATATTAGAGGGTGAGAGGATACATTTAAGTTCTTATTCTTATCTGACCTCTCTCTATTTCGCCTATTTCACAAGGAATTCAAAAGACCCTAGCTGGCAATTAAAAGCAGTTTTCCATTCATCCCCCTCCTTGATTCACACCCTGTAATAGGTCTCCCGCAAGTCCAACTCGGTGAATATTTTTCCTTTGGCCAAATGAGCCAGGATATCTTTCATTAATGGGAGAGGGTATTGATTTGTCACACTGATAGCATTTAATGATCTGTAATCATGTTTGCATATGAATAACACTGGGGCCCCCAATGGGGAGGTCATAGGTCTGATGAAACCCCGGGCCAGGTTCTTATCTATAAACTCCCAGAGGGCATCCCTCTCCACTGGGGTCATGGAGTAAATTTTGGGCTTGGGCAGTGCAGCCTCCAAGACTATTTCAATTGCACAGTCAAACGGCCTGTGTGTGTGGGGGGGTGTAAAATGTCACATTCCTTCTCTTCAAACACGTACTGCCACCGTTTGTACACCACCAGTAGGTCTTTCACTTCTCCCTGCACCATAGCTACTTTAAAGCTCTGGTGATCAGTCTCTCGTGGGAACCCCTGCTCCAGAGAGGTCTCACTACCTCCATACAATCTGTGTTCCCTCACGCACATGGGGTCTGTAAAAGTCACAGTTTCTTTGATCAAGTCTATAGTGGGGTAGTGGAATTTCAATCAGTTCAAGCCTACCACTGCGGCTGGAACCAGGCCTGGTGCTACCACAAATTGGAGATCCTCCTGATGGTTTCCCATTCTCATTTGTACTGGGCTAGTTATCTTGTCCAGCTTAATGGTGCTGACTGAAAGTTCTCTGATTAGGGAGTGGTGAATTAGCACCTGAGTACACCCACCATTACCATTACTTTTCGGGGAACCCCATTATCTACAACCCCTATCCTGGCCTTTAGGAAAAACAGGGCTTTTACTCCACTCACCAAAGCGCTTGGGTGCCCTTCAGGATTAGCCCACCCTCGGGCGCTTAATAGGGTGGGCTGGACCCTTTTCCCACTGGTTCAGTGTCAGAGGAGGACCCACTGTCATCCAGCTCCTCAGAAGACTACCGCACCGCATGGCCGTGGATTAAGGCGCGTACCGTTGCTTTGGGTTTGGGCTTGAATGGCATCTTTGGTGCTGCCGGCTTTCCATCCGCCTTCCTGGCCCCCTCTTCAGCGGGACTGTTCCAGGGTTGCTTCTCTGGGCACTTGGCTATGTGGTGGACATCTTTCCCACAGTGCAAGCACAGGCCTTTCTGCATCCATTGCTCCCGTTCTGACTCCCCCGATGTGCCTCCAGTTGGTCGTGCCATCTTTGTTTTCTTCCCTGTGGCCCTGCTTGGCTTCCTGCCTAGCCCCTGGTGCTGCTGGACCAGCTTCATGCTCTGCCTCAGGATCCCCACCTCCCCAGCCAGCTGCACCCAACCCAAGAGGGTTTCAAGATGCCATTCAAGCCAAAACCCAAAGCAACCCTTGGACCAAGGCTCACTCCAGGATGTCTGCGTTGAGACCATCCTGAAAATACTGCACCTTAGTGGCCTCGGTCCAGTCGGGGATCTGGCTGGCCAGGCGGCAGAATTTGGAAGCGTATTCGGCCATGGGTCTCGAGCCTTGGCGTAGGAATTGTAGTTCTGTGTGTGCCCGCCTCATCCTCAGTGGGTCTTCAAATTGAGCTCTGAGGGCCACCATGAAGTTGTGGAAGCTTCTTAACTCTGGGGCCCCCACATCAGAGAGCCCCACCAGCCATTGTGCTGCCTCTCCCTTCAACTGGTTGGAGATATACTGCACCTTCTCGGCCTCCAACAGGAATTCTTCCTCCCAATGAGACATCAATCCCATCACCTGGGTTAGGAAGTACGGCTACTTCGCAGTGTCTCCATCAAAGGTGGCCTTCAGGTCCTGATGTTTGAAGCCACGCGGTCACTCCCACAGCTCAATCAGCCTGGTACCCGCAGGGGGCACCAGACCACCAGGAACCTGTTGGACCGAGCCTCCATCAGGAGGAGCAGGGACCCCCTCCTGTGGGAGCCGGGACCCCACCCCCTGGAGGAGTTGGTAGCTGGGGTTCCTTGGGGTGGCTGCCTCCCCGGGGCTGTAGGTTGCTGAGGCAGTCTCTGTAAAATTTCCAGGAGGCTCGTCTGCATTGTCTCCATCTATTGCTTCAGCTGTTGCACCTCTTTCTCCAGTTCTGAGCGGGGGGGGGTCTCACCCCAGGCTCACGAAACCTCTCGGTTAGGGGTCTGTCCCACCGTAGGGATCTCCACTCTTCCCGACCTCGCTCATCCGGCTAGAGCCAGCTAGCTCCTATGGCCATTCCTGCTCCACGCACTGGAGTCTCAGAGAAGGCGAGGATGCCCATCCCCAGCTCCATGAGGTTGGGGGGGAGGGTCAGCCTTCCAGCCCTCCGTCGATCTCGGCTCAGCCCTCCCTCCGCTAAGCCTGCATTGGCATCTGGCAAGCCGGCTCCCTGGTCACTGCCTGTGGCCAGGTCTTTCTCCGTCTGAGTTCCAATCTCTGTGTCTTCGGGCATCACAGGCAGGGAATATGAAGGATTGTGAGTTCTGGCTTACTGAAACACACCAGTAACACATTCACATTAACTCAACAAAATTTCTTTATTGAGCAAGAGCAATGTGTGCCAGTAACATGTAAAAAGCCAGAACTGAAACTATCACAGCTACAGACAATAGATAAATCCCGCTAGCGTGAGAATGGTATGTAGGGAGAAAGATGGAAGGAGGGGACGGGACAAGAGCTGTGTCCAGG
Organism: Gambelia wislizenii; assembly: GCA_030847615.1. NCBI lineage: Eukaryota > Metazoa > Chordata > Lepidosauria > Squamata > Crotaphytidae > Gambelia > Gambelia wislizenii. Next base: position 8,943,705 of record JAUMIR010000013.1, on the reverse strand, counting down.
TGCTGCGGCCTTGAAGTCTCCAGAGGAGAAACATTCCCTCTGGAGATCAAGCCACAAACCAAACTCATGTCAGGGGCCTCCATGGATTCTACTCTAATACCCAGAATCCATGAGGATCATGACACCGTCTTATGGGAATCTTTGGTCTGTGTTTGTTAAAGTGATCCTAAACTGGCTTCTAGTAAAACACCAACTGTGCCACATAAAGCAACAAACACCCTTTTACCATAGGAAGGGACATTTATGAAAAACTTTTTGCTTCTGGGAGATCGGTGTTCTGTGGGTATTCCTAGTCTCAACCATGCGCAGAGAAAACATGCCCATACTGTTGTATTACGCATGGACACTCAAGCTTCTTGGCTATCTTGTATGTACTTATCTAATGGATTATGCCTTTCCACAAGAAAGAAACTTCATTTCAGATATACTTCATAAACACACCTTCAGAGAACGATAATGGACACCTTTTCAAAGGGTTTGGATATCCATATTGGGAACTGTTCTGCTTAGCCAATTTACACTATTAGCCACGTGTGGTATGCTGCAGCTACCATGGTTGGATGCTGCATTACGTTAAAAGCCTTCTAATGTAAGGCTTGGGTACTACAGTACTCTATGGGTGGTCTGCCTTCACTGTTACAGTTTGCTGTGGCATCAAAACCTAAAGTCAGGTAAATTTGATAACCTTGAAGTTGGATCTCTGCCACAAGTGAATTATCCCGAAATGGGTATGTCGTTGGTTAGGAGCTAGAGTCTATTGGGCCGGTTTTCCCCTCACGCACAAGTGTTGGTCAAAAATATTTTTTTTATGGGCCTTCCCCTTATGTAAGCCTGGTATGTACAGTTTTTCAAGGGAATCTGCTATCTCTCCAAAAGGTATCAGGTGCATGTACGGTATACAATCAGATTGTTAATCTGTGGTAACAGTCAGATTCTGAGGATCTTCAAAATGCAACTTGTAAGATATGTATGTGGTTGGGGAGAATGTTAACTTCCAAGCTTCAAAATAAACATATCATGTATGATGGGTGTTACTTTACTTTGCATACATTACAGTTGTCCCTCCCCACATTCACGGCTTTGACTTCTGCGTTTTTGTTTATTCGGAGATCACAGAAGTCTCTCCCCCCAAATGAGCAGCTTTCGATGGCCATCGTTCCAGGGGTGAGGAGGGGAGCTAAAGCCCATGAGAGGAAAAACCCGTTTCAAATCTATTCGGGTGGCCACCGACAGGGAGGGAGGGGGGAGATAAGACTCTCTCAGGCTGTTCTATTGCTTCAGACAAAAGATCAAACACCAGGGCAACCAGAATGGGTTTTAAACAGGGCCAAATAGCAGGGAGAGAGGAGGGAGGAGGGAGGGGAGGGAAGACAAGACCCACTCAAGCCACGAAGAAAACAGTTCAAACAACAGGAGGACCAGGAAGGGTTTTTAAAACCCCTTCCATTTAGTCCTGTTTTAAATTCATTTTGGCCACCCTGGTGTTTGAACTTTTGTCTTCGGTGCTTGAGTGGGTCTTGTCTTCCCTTCCCTCCCTCCTCCCTGCCCCCTCCCTGCCATTTAGCCCTGTTTTAAAAACATTTTGGTCACCCTTCTCTTAGAACTTTTTCTTTGGCAGTGAAGCTTGAGTGGGCTTTGTTGCCTCCCTCCCTCCCTGGGGGTGGTGGGTTATTCATGGATTTTTCACTTTTGCATGTGGCTTCAGAACCTGACCCCCACAAATGTGGAGGTAAGACTGTATTTGTCAGGAAATGACATGGATGTGACCACAAGATGGAGCTGTAAGCTTAGAGATGAAACTGGTTGAGCTCCAGTGGCAGGTGTGTGTGAGAGTTAGCATTTGAGAGTATGCACATTTGAGATGCCTGATGTAACAGGCATTATTTAACTGCCTATAAAGAGGACGGCAATGTGGGGATGGTGGTGTTCGTCCTGTGGTGCAGGCTGGTAAAGAACTTCTGTTTTCTTCAGGTTGACTTCTAGCCCAAACAGCTCTGCAGCTGTTGCAAAGCAGGATGTTAGGCGCTGCAGAGCTGCTTCTGTGTGGGCAACAAGGGCAGCATCATCGGCGAAGTCCGTTCAGCAGTTCACCTACCTGGGAAGCATCATCTCCTCAGATGCCAAGATTGTCAAAGAGATCGATCACAGATTAGCAAAGGCATATAGTGCATTTGGAAGACTTCACAAAAGAGTCTGGAGCAATAAACACCTGAGGCAAAGCACAAAAATCAGTGTGTATAGAGCCATCGTACTGTCTATCCTCCTTTATGGATCTGAAACATGGGTCACCTATCGCCACCACCTACGACTCCTCGAGCGCTTTCATCAGCGCTGTCTACGCACAATCCTAAATATACACTGGACTGACTATGTGACGAATGTTGCTATCCTTGAGCAAGCAGGGATCACCAGCATTGAGGCCATGATATTGAGAACACAGCTGCGCTGGGCAGGGCACGTTTCTAGGATGGAGGACCATCGCCTCCCAAAAATACTACTCTACGGTGAACTCGCCACGGGTCAGCGTAAGAGGGGCGCTCCAAAAAAGCGATACAAAGACTCCCTGAAACAACATCTCAGGCTTGGCCAAATTGATCACCAACAGTGGTCCGCCCTGGCCTCACATCGGGAGGCATGGAGACGCACTATCCACAATGCTGCAGCCTTATTTGAGAACTCACGACGAACAAGTCTTGAAGAGAAACGACAACGCAGAAAGAATCACAACCCAAAAACATCACCCAAGGAGACCTTCTGCTGTGCTTTTTGCAACCGGACTTGTTTATCTCGGATTGGCCTTTTTAGTCATCAGCGCACTTGCAGAAAGCGCGGGATGAGTCCTTCCTGAATCTTCGTTTGCGAAGAAAAGCCAGAGAGAGATAAAGAGGAGGTGGGATTTGTCTCCAGTGTGGGTTTGTTGTGGATGGTGGTTGGCGAAGCAGTTTGTTGATTTGAGAGATTTATGAGTATTAGAGACGGCTGTCCTATCCTCTGTATATATATATTGTAAATATACTGTAAACAAAGATTAAAGCCCTCAAGTTGAGTGAAGGCTGGCCTTGTTGCTATCTTTATTTGGCAAGCCAGAGCTCAGGGCAGTGTGCTGGGGTGAAGGAATTTTTCCTTCTCAGCCTGAAGTCTTTTGCAGAAGTCTCTCCAGAAACCTTCTCCTTGGCGTCCTGTCAATGTGGAACAACTTTACAGGTGGTCGTGGTGGACACAGTGTGTCTTTCTACACCCCAACAGTATTTACATGGATATTTCTAGTTCCGCATTTCACAAAATAATAATGAGTTCGTTGAACTTGGAAGCCTGTTTCTCACTAAAATATTCACACCTTGTGAGCGAGGAAGGGGTGGCCTTTGGGAACTTACCTATTACACATCATATTGTCTTATAGAATTGGCTCATTAGCCAGGTTTGCCCCGCTCACACCATCATCGTTGGGCACTTTTTGACTTGCCTCTCTATTTTCTACTGTCACCCTTGTGTCTCCTTTCCATTATGGGATTCTAACATCTCTATAAATATCTATTGGTGCCTTTTTCAAATGTATCATCCATCAGGCTACAGGGAGGGATAATTAAAATTTTACCTTCTCTAACAGGATAAACATATCCATGTTTTGGGATGGGGGAAATAACATGTGTGTCCAGAATGTATTATTTCTCTGTGGGATAAAACATTGCTTGCTTACTTCCTATCTCTAGAAAACATTGCAGAGTGAACTTATTTAGTCTACTTTGCCTTTTCTGGGAAGGGCAGCTCTGGAATACCTAACCATAAGACACATTGGGAACATAGAGTTTGAAAATTATGACATTACCTCTGTTTCAGCTTTCATTGTTTCTTGATTGTGAGGATGTACCCAATTATTAAGGCTCATTTAAATTTATACTCCTACTATATTACCATAGCTTCCTAATGATAGCTAGCTTTTAGTCTACCATTTTCATCTTTGGTTTTCTGCCAGTAAAACAATGTTTGTGCAGACACAGTACATAAATAAAATTTAGGGAGGTTGGTGGGTAGGCTGCTCTACAATCCTTAATGTTTGGGAAGGTTAGCGGCAGTATTTTCTATGTTAATTATGCTTCTCATACTTACTTTTTAAAACTTTGCATAATTATTTGAGTATTTGAAGGGGTGTCACATTGAGGATGGAACAGGCTTGTTTTCTGCTGCTCCAGAGACTGGAACACGGAGCAATGGATGCAAGCTCCAGGAACAGAGATGCCACCTCAACATTAGGAGGAAGTTTTTGACAGTACGAGCTGTTCGGCCGTGGAACACACTCCCTCGGAGCGTGGTGGGGTCTCCTTCCTTGGAGGTCTTTAAACAGAGGCTGGATGGCCATCTGTTGGGGATGCTTTGATTGTGATTTCCTGCATGGCAGGGGGTTGGACTGGATGGCCCTCGTGGTCTCTTCCAACTCTGCAATTCTATGATTCTATTCATGGGCATAACAAGTAATATCTTCACTTCTCCTTCCCTCAATAGATCATGGATGGATTCCTGAAAATGGGATTTCCGCATTGTACTGGAGCAATAGATGGATCACATATCCCTGTATATCCTCCTCTTGGAAGAGTACATCAACCGAAAGCAAGGATTCTTGATAGTTCTACAAGGAACAATGGATCACACAGGACAATTCATTGACATAGAGCTTGGCTACACAGGGAGACATCACAATGCGCATATTTTCAAACATTCTGCATTGCACCAGGCAATAGATGCAGGACTATTTGTTCCTGGCAACCCATGCACTGTTATTAATGGTGTGCAGATTCCACCACTAATAATAGCTGATGGGGCATATCATATGCCTAAGTGGTTGTTGAAACCATATACAGGAGCACTGGATGAAAGGAAACTTGCCTTCAATAAGGTTCTTTGCCACACCAGGAATGTTGTGGAGCGTACTTTTGGCTGCATAAAGTCACGCTGGGGTTGTCTTTCATCAAGACTAACTGTTGTTGAGGAAAACTTTGTTCCTGTTGTGTCTGCGTGTGTTTTTTTTACATAACATCTGCGAGACAAGGGGATATGTTCTTGAAGAGAGGGGGGAAGCCCAACCTGAGGTTTTGTTACCTTTTGATGAGGAACCTTTCCGTCTGTATTCAGATAGATGGGCAAAGGAGGGGGAAGTTGTTCGTTCTGCCATTGCATACTGGTTGCTGTCACAGTCTGCACCTGCTCTTTAAGTAGGCTTTTGTAAATGTCTTCTGTGGATACATATTGAAGAGTTTTAACATGTTGTTGACTAGTTGGGAATCAACCCTTCATTTTAAAAAATAAATAATTTTGATCTTTAAAGTACTACTTCTATTCTAGCATGTTCTTGCCCTACAGGAATTTGCTTTCAGCGTTTTTGTGACGTTTCTGTTACACCAGGTTTGATTTGCAGTTGAAAATTCATACATGAACATCTTACTTGTAAAAGAAAAAAGGTCCGTAACAGACAATACCTGCCATCATATTAAAAGGTTGCTTATTGAAGGAAAAATATTACTTGAACTGCAAGGACTAAGAACATGTAAATATTTATTTTGTCACACATATTTCAATGAGCAGTGTTTTGCACTGGGGTGTTCTTTACATTGCTGAGGTAGAACAATAGGAATTAGTTACTTTTCATTTACGTTGGCGTTTCAGTTCAAGAAAAAATCTGAAATGTCTTCGTGCAAACCTGCCATGAAAAACTCATTCTTATAGATAATGAAACAGTTATAATTGGACATATACTGTGTTCCACAAGGAATACAATCTTTGCTCTCTATTGTAACATCATAATTAACAAGGTAATATGAGATCCTTACTGATATTTATACATGGGATGATATCTTTAAGTAGGAAAATATTCAATGCCTTGAACTATCTTGGTTCAGGGGCTGACAGTGGCCTTCTTCTTCCTCTGTTGGACAATTCTCCTTTGAGGTTGGCTTTGGGACAAATTTTCTATGCCGATAGCTTGCTGAGATGTGAATGGTTCTTGTCAACAATCAAGGGTATTGATGTTTATTCTACATGTCGAATTACATCCATTGAGGGCATGTTGGGTACACTGCTCTCTGTGATAAGCTTTCGTTTTGCACCGATGTTTCGGTGTGTGGCTGAAATGTGAGATATTCATCCAGTGATAGGGCTGAGACCTGCCTGATGAGCATTTCCAACATTTGAAGGATTTCTGAAAACAGAATCCATCAATGCAGTGGCGAGTTCAGCCACTGGTCTGACACATTGCACAATCTCCCTCCCCAATTCCCTACTATGCAAACTATCTTGCTTTAGAATGTCCTCTATTCTCTCAAAAACCTCCTTATCTGAGGACATCTGCTCCCAGCAATGCTGGTCATGTCTTTCCTGTGCCCCTAAAATCTTTCTTGCTTGGTCATCTGCATTATTATGGCGAGTGCTATCGCCTCACCTCTGCATCCCTGTCTCTCCCTTGTTCATAGCCTTGTTAGCCTGGTCCTGGGGCAAAGAGATGCGATATCCTTGGTTGCTTGAGTATCTGCGTGTTTAGAGAATATGGCATCAGTAAACGAAGAAGTGTTACATCTACAGTTTGAAATTTCATCTCTAAATTCACATTCTATTATGTTTAATTAAAATAGGAATACTTTTGCAGTCAGTGATGTAGACATTACTGAGATTATCTAATGCCACCACTGCAGTTTTATATTTTTTCTATTACACCAACTACGGTTTGGTTTAGTGGCATCCCGTTATTTATCGTTCACAGGTGTGCTGCAGATATTGTTGTGAGTACGATTTCTTCATCTCCACTTAAACATACAGCTATATGAATTTATGTTGCAAATTCCACAGTTTTCTGTAGACTAGATGGTATAAAAACCATTACTAATTAATGAAAAATATGGCATCCGGGCCCATGACAGCGAATATAATGATGCCTACCTTCTGCTTGATCTCCATCTCTTTGATTGTCTGGGGTTGTTTTTTCTTCCGGACTCCCAGTGGTGGGATCTTCAGTTCAGAATGGTGTGCAGGGGGAAATAAAACATATAATGTTGTGTTAATCAGACTTTGTGGACGACACCTAACAAGTTGAGCAGTAAACTTTTCCTTATGGGGTTTTTATATTGTAAGCCGCCCCGATTGCGTTGCAGAGGGGCGGGATATAAATAAAATTTTATTATTATTATTATATTATTACAATTCCCCCCATTTATAAATATGTTACCAGTTCAATACCTTTAGAGTACAAGCAGTAGCGGGATCGATGGGATGTTACCAGTTTACCAAGAATTGTAAGGAACAGACATGCTTTGAAAGAATACTCCAACAGGTATCCAACAATAAAATTACATACACAGTTATACATGATGGAGCCTAGCTTTATCTCCTCCCCACTTTGATTTACAGTACACATTCTTAACCTGGTCACACTTAGTGATAAGGCATGGCATGATGTGGTTCCTCAGTTAGCATTGAAAATTTAGGATGCACTAATGGCATTTTATGATGGGAATATTGATTCCAAATTTATGGCCAATTACGGAAAATCATTAACAAATAGATTGGAAAGGCCAGAGAACATTGCTAATTATTTACTTACTAAACTCCAGGGGTTTACCCATGAAGTTTTCCTGAAGTTTTGGAGATAAACTACATGAATATTACATGATAACAGATTCTTAATATTGATTTAAGTATTAATAATCCATTTATGGTACCCTCATGATCTGCTGTTTGATTAAACAGAGATTCCTCTTCTGTCTGTGTTGATTGCAGCATTGCTCGTTGCCTCTCGTCCTGCTCTGTTTCGTCCTCAGCCTCGTAAAGTTCACAAAGGCCCCCTTGATCTTCGTCTGTAATGTTTACAGTGAAGAAGTTAAAAATAAACCAAAAACATAACTTTCGGAATATGTATGGATCTTGCCATCACCCTTGCTTCCCCTTACACACGGCAATGATGTGCCCTGGTTGAAGTTTGAATCCCGGAAACCTTTTGTTACAAAAACATATATAGTTTAGCTGAAATGTACATATGTTTCTTGTCTCAGTCTGACAATGGGGTCAGCCGTACCTCTGAGACATGTGGAAATTATAGGGTAAAGGAATTATGAAATTCCTCAGATCAGTATCTGTCTTCATTACTACTTCTACTTTTCTACTTGCTTTTAAAAACCCCTATCTCTACAACAAGCCCCAAAGAAGAACACTGGTTTGTCTCCCTTTAGTCCTGAAACACATTCTCTCAGAAAGGATTTCTCCCATGTGCAATGTATGAGAAATTTAAATGTTAGAAATTGTTTGGTGTTCTAATACTAGAAATTTCTTTCTAATGCGCTATCCATTAATAGAACCAAGGAAGGATTGCTCATGGGTGTGGCGGAATTTACATGGAGGAATACATGGGTTATAATTGAGGTTCGACTTTTTTAAAAAAGCTCTAAGACAGTTAGCTTCCATTAAAACTGAAAGGTTACTGATTTCCCCAGTTACAGTGGTTTAACTACCTTCTGGACAAATTTGAGATGTGTCGATCATTAGAAGCGGCTCTCTCTCTTCCTGCTGTGTTTCTGTTTGGTTGCGTGGTCTTGAAGCTGCCTGACTACCTTGTTCTACATGTACTCTTCTCAGGGGAATGCTCCTACACAAATGTTTAGAAACCATTCCGGTATCCTGCCTTAGGATCTGGTCTAGTTCCTTGTAATAATGGCAAGTTGTGAGCTGCCTGTCACTCTCCTTATTATGTGTGATGACTCTTTTTTACTCCAGCCTCATCACCTTTGTCTTGCTTCTACATTCCTCTGCTGTCTGACCACGATTACGTTTTGCCATCTCCTTGGCAATAGACTCAAAGACCCCAATGTTGCAGTGACTGGACCTAAACCCTTCTTGGAATCTTTGTTCACCCCATATTTCCAAGAGATCCCTGATCCCATCATCTTTCCAAGTGATCCCCCTTCCTTTAATCCTTCTCCCCTCTCTTTTTCTGTCCATGTTCACAGGTGCCAAGCCTTGAGAAATACAATGTATACATCAGTAGAAATTATTGCTATGAGTTACATAACATAACGTATACCTGCCGCTCTCACATGGAATGCAAGATTTGGAGGTGTTGAGACTTCTTCCTTTGTACCCCTAAAAATGCTTCCAATTTGCCTTTGTGGCGCCAATGGATTCTAAATTAATGAGGAATGGAGAGATGTGAAGTTAAATGAAAGATAAGTACCTATGAAAGGGAATATGTTTACTCCAAGGAACACCAACACTATTTCCTTCAAGGCTATATTTGGGTTACCCACTGTAAATCATAGAAACAAGTTTCACTACCAATAAGCTTTTGATAAATGAAGAACTTCTAACTGTTCCTTGCATATGACTCCCTGGCAAGGGCCACACCATGACGTGAGATACACAATTTCTACCATTCTCTTATTGAGGGGTCCCCTGTGACAGAAGACTTCAGTAAGTTTATATGGCATTAAATGCAAAATGGTTATTGCTTTATCTGATGCATGCTTCTGAGATGCAGCAGACAGTTCAAACCTTTACTTCACTGTACTGGGGAAGACGAAATCTTTTTTTCTTTAATCCAGGAGTGCACGTCAGCATGATTAGGCCTTGTCTTAATGCTGCTGGTGGTATGAACAGAACATGTATAATTGACAAAGGTTTGAATTCTTTGAAAACAACACAGTGATTCTGGTTGAGGAAATTACATTTGAAAACTCTGAGGATCACTGGTTGCGCCCAGTGATGGTTGTGTGTATGATATCACTTTTAAATAGCAACCCACATTGAACCATTATACCCATTTGTTAAAATGAAGTTGGATGCTTGAAAGAACTACACTGGGTTATTAGCATGTTTACCAATAGCCGCACCTCGTAGGGCATGGCTTCCAGACCACCCACCAAACTAGTTGCCCTCCTCTGGACACATTAAAGTTTCTCGATATCCGTCCTGAATTTAGGTTTCCATAAATGGACACGGTACTCCAGGTGAGTTCTGACCAAAGCAGAACAGAGTGACTATACTATTTCCCTTGATCTAGACACTACACTCCTGTTACTGCAGCCTTGAATCGTACTGACTGTTTCAACAGCTGCATCATGCTGCTGTCTCATGTCTCGGTAATGTTCCAAGAAGACTCCAAGATCCTTCAGAATATACTGCCCATGAGCCAGATGACACTCAACCAGTATGTTTGCAATTCATTTTCACTGCCCGAGTGTACTAACCCACATTTCTCCATATTTAAATTCCTTTTTTTATTTTATCCCCTGGATTGTAATGTGTTGAGATTTTCTGGGATTCTGATTCTGTCCCCTGGGGTTCCAGCTAGCCCTCATAATTACTGTACCCCCCTTCTAAGTTTGGTCTTGGAGAGTTCACACCCTCGCTGGCAATTGGAAACATTGTCAGGCAACCCATCTACATCTTTATTCCAAAAAACATCCTTATATAGGCAGGTCATTACTTTGTTATGATGTCATAGCACTTATATGGCGGGGTAATATGTGTTGTATGATAGAGAGTACTGTGTCCTCCAGTGCAACTCTTCACAGTTAATGCGCACATATGTGCAATCCAATCAAGACCAACCCATGTAAGTGAACATAGGTTTCATAGCAGGTAAAATGCAAAATTACATCCATATCAAATTTCTTGGAGAGGGGAAATGTCTTCTCATAGGGGCTTTCTTATGTCTATTCTGGGACTGCTGTTGCAACTTTTGTAAATTGGAAATCATATGTGGCTTTACATGCTGGCTGCTAAAGGGTGAGCACTGAATGGGCATCCACCTCCTTAGACATGTGGGATTTGCACACCTTGTACACCTTGACACCAGATATCTTACTGTTATAAGTAAGGGGGAAATTAGTTAGAGGAGCACGGTGCGAGCAAGCAATAGTGAGCACATCCACCAATGTTACATATTTCTATGACACCTTGACACCTTGTACACTCCTCCAATGTTGTTTAGATAGATAAATTCAGGAAAAGAAAGAAAAAGTTGGAACAAGCCTGCTGGGAACAACAGATATACACCCAGAGGACATCACATCCCAACGATAAAATCATCTACTATTTTTTGCCTGCTGTGAGGTGGCTAACCACGTACCAGCAAATATCCTTTCAAATTAAGAGTACAGGACTTTAATTTCTGTACCATGAGGGAGGGATCAAATTTCTGTATGCATGGCTTCTTCATCTTGGATGAGAACAGTGAGCTGCAGTTGTAATGAGTGGCCAGTCCACCTTCTCTACGCACACACAATGCCACAGTTATTAAAACTGCATGGTTATACCTATTCCCTGTGTAGGTAGTGGAGACCACTTATTTGACTTCATCCATGAACTAGCTGTTGGGCAACGAGGATTGCCATGCCCATTACACCAGAGATCTTACTGTTATAAGTAAGGGGGAAATTAGTTAGAGAAGCACGGTGTGAGCAAGCAATAGTGAGCACATCTGCCAATGTTACATATTTCTACGATGCATTGAATCAGCAGTCAGTTCCCCCAAATTTTAAACTTAGCAGTGTTCTTTCTGCTGTTTTGTTTGCCGGCTGAAAGTTGTCCAGGGACTCAAACCTTGCAGCAAAACCGAAAGTAGTTGTTAGGGACGTGGAAAGGAGGGCGTTTACGGGCAGAAGTTATTGCAATTATATCTCTATATCTCACCATGATGACGTTAAGATGTAAACAGGGCACTCCATTAACAATGAGGTAAAATCTTAGCACCAAAAGGGCCTTGTTGGAGAACCGTGAAACTCAAACAGGCACGCCCTTTTTTGACCACTGGAGTCTGGAATGGAGAAGATGCATCATGCCCGGAAAACGACTCATAGGGGAACATATTGGAATGAACGTGAGGTTTCAACCCTAATTCAGGGGATTAAAATAAGTGGTGGGGTTGATCTGCTAATGAGATCATGTTCCATTCCAAACTCGAAATATTATGTCCAGGCCACTCGTTTCCTGGAAGGGAGGGGATATAGGAGGACAAAAGCCCACATGAACTCTAAGTTCAAGCTGATGAAACTCAGTTTCTACAAATGCATGAAATTATTTAATGGGGATCCACCCAGGGATGCAAGGTGCCCTCACTTCGAGCATTTTCTACACCTATGGAAAATTTCAGGGAAGCCACACTAGGATGATTGCAGAGTGGCCCGTAAGTATTCCTTTTGAAAAATATATCTCCTTTGCAGCTTCCCCTTTTTTCCCTCAGTCATTCGGTACCATAAATAATATTTCTGCAATCCCTGTACTTGCTATGTCTATACTCTGTGTAGAAACCTATAATTTCTACAGTAACAACACTTAAGTATCAATGTAGGGGCCTATGGGGAACATGTATTTATAAAGGAGAGCAACACATCCCGGTTTGTGTTATGACATTAATAAATAATGATATGATCCTTCCTATCATAGCACCCATGAAGTTGTGTGGGGGGAAAAAGTGGATGGAGAATTATCTGATGAGGGTGAGTGTTCTATGTACCATACTTATTTCCTGTTGTTTTTTGCACTTGTCTACTCACTGGGTTTGCAGTGGACACCAGGGGTTGTTAATTGTTTTGCTTTTCCCCATAAAAAAAAAGAGAAAATGTGTTTCCCCAGTACTGGATTTTGAATGCCTAGATAACATTACTTTACCCCCTCAATCTTTACAGACCTAATATAGACACATTCTGATTACTGCCCTCCTTGACCAAGGTTAAACCACTCCTTTCTAAAACTGCAGAAATATACTTTTATGTCCAAAATGGGTACATTTCACAGTGCCTTAAAGAAGCAGACCCCATAATTATATGTTCTCATTGAATGCTGCTTTGGAACCAGTGTACATGGGTGAACACCTGTCGATGAAAATAAGATAACCTCACATATAACAGGTTTTTTTTTATCAAAGGCATATTTTTCCTTTTTTAACTCTATATAAACATTTCTGACTAACTAATTCCACCCCTCTGGGAAAGAATGTAATATGGGTGTAATCATTTTCTGCCCTGAAAGGCAAAATTGCTGCAGATAGGTTTTCCATGTTGTCTGATGCTTTCATTCCTATCATTTGTGGCTGTATATATCCCTTCCATAGAAATTTCTTCCTGCACCCCTCAAGGGTTGTGTGTTGTAATGTCAGTCCTTCCTGTTTTTTTCTTAACGGTAACCAACCTGTTTGGATAAAAAACTATCTTTTCTGTAATTATAACCATGTTTATAGCATCACAACTCTCCTTGCCGACATAACATGTTTTCAACTAGATGTATTAGGAGAAGAGTAAACCATAAGTAATTCTAATGGGATAGGATAATGTTCAGGATTCTGCCTTGAACCATTCCTTACAAAGTAGCATTGCAAAACAAAATATGTAAATGGGACTCCTTTCAGATTTGATAAGACATAAAAACAGGTTGTGATGATTATACCATGACGTTAAAGCTTCTGCTTTGTAAAGAAAGGTGGGGGACGTAGGTAGACGCTACTTCCTTATAATCAGGCAGTAATGGAAAGCATGCACTCCAATGATTTTTAAAAAGCCCATAAATATGCCTCACCACTTCAGGAAAGCTGGGTGCCATGTCACTTTCTGTACTGTTTGGTATCAGATTTACGCAAAATAATGTATTGATGTTCCTGTTGTTAACTTTTTGTTTTCTTCCCTGTGCAGCAGAAGGCTCCAACGAATCTGCATCCCAGAGCAGCGTTTCAACACCAAAACATGCTGAATTGGCAGAGGAGGCTGGAAGGGAGGAGGAATTATCAGAGGGCGAGGTATCTGCAAGAATAGAGGAACACCACCCTGGTGATGAAGTAGAGGACAAGGAGCCTGGAGAGGAGACTGTCACAGATGAACCACCAAAGGAGTTGGACATCCCTCTGCTGTCCTCACAGAAGGATATCACACCCTCTGAACAGGGCAATGTTGACACTGACAAAAATGGTATGTGTATTGTTATTGAAATCTGTCACTTTTCTGACTTCAGTTGTATCAGCCTTTCAGTAATTATTGATGTAAATATTTTTATGATAGTGAGAGAATTTCCATTCTGCTTTCACTTGGAATTAAATCATAAGTTAAAGAGAGAAATATTTTTTAAAAGCAGACTGATGTACCTTTAGGGACGATGTACATAAAGGAATATATTGATGTATTACTCCCTGTCGTTAAACACCTATATCCTTTTAGATTGCATCTTGCTCGAACCAAGTACTCCACTATATCACTATAACATTGTGTTTCCTCCCCTTGGACATGCCATTATTATTTTGGGAATGTTGGAGATAAAAGGAATTACTGTATAGGGATTCCTGTACAATGCAATGTTATCCAAAACACAGAGAAGTGACATTATCAACTGATGCATTCATTCCTTTATCTAGTTTCAGTTGTTTCTCCTCTTTGCCATAAATTTTATAATAAATAATTTTTTTTCAGAGATGATTGAAGATATTGATCTAGAAAGAGAAATTAAGACCCTTGAACCTGGGGACATTCTCCAATGCTGCAGTGGCACCAGGGAAAAGTTACTAGCCTTAGAATCAGAATGCAAGTACCTGTCATTGCACCACTTGCAGCGGATGCAGCTGAAACATGGGGAAATGTTTTCATTGACAGCGTTCAGGAAATGATCAAACAACTCATCAGTTTAACCACAAGCATTTGTTACTGGGCAGTGTAGTCATTGTAACATGTATTGTACCTCCAATGGAAATAGTGCTTCTTGGTATTAACTATATTTTTTTCCCAGTAAGAACCCAACAAGAAACCATGTTGTCCCGAGTCTCCACGATAGAGAGAAGACAGTTAGAGATAGAAAAAAAGATGCTGGTTGTCCAGGAATACTACAAGAAATTTCGTTCTATGTTTAATCCAATGCCGTAGGCACATTTATTTTCAACACTTAGAAATACTGTTACAGCTTGTCAGTTGTGAATATATATTCTTTTAAATGTTGTAAAAGCAGTGTTCCATACTTTGCAATGTCAACGAAAAGAACCGTATTGACAGGCAATAAAAATGTTTTCTCAAGGTTAGCACGAGATCAGTTTGTTTCTTACATGATCAGTGTATGCTACAGAAAGAAATGGAGTAGTGTACAGGATGTGCATAATTGATGCGCTGTCAATCTGTTTTCCCTCTGTTCATCATACCGTTTTCAAGGTCCCCGGGTGTGCTCGTGAAAGAATGGCATTCCCCAGCCGCCCTCTCCCTGGGGTGGCCCCTGTGTGAAAGTGTGAGCTACCTCCCCGTCTGTGTCCCGCACGTGAATGGATGGAGTGCGTGGATTGGTGTTGCGATCCCTCTGGGTCCCGCCCTCCCGTGTGAGGTGTCTCTCTGGTTCCTGGGCGTGCTCGTGAAAGAATGGCATTCCCCAGCCACCCTCTCCCTGGGGTGGCCTCTGTGCGAAAGTGTGTGCTACCACCCCGTCTGTGTCCTGTGCGTGAATGGATGGAGTGCGTGGATGGGTGTTGCGATCCCTCTGGGTGCTGCCTTCCTGTGTGAGGTGTTTCCCTGGTTCCTAGGCATGTTCATGAAAGGATGGCATTCCCCAGCCACCCTCTCCCTGGGGTGGCCCCTGTGCGAAAGTGTGTGCTACTACCCCGTCTGTGTCCCGTGCGTGAATGGATGATGTGGGTGGATGGGATGGGAGTTGCGTTCCCCCAAGGGTCCACAATTTCTGTCAGAACTTTGTATGTAGTCCTGTGGCCACATTTGCAAAGGATCACATTTCCCATATGCACATCTCTATTCATAAACCAGGTGCAACAGTGTAACATACTGACCGCTATGTATTATATGCTTGTCTGAATGGAGTGTGTGGATGAGTGGAGCAGTCCTTCTGAATATACATTCCCCTTTACACCTCGCCCCATAATTTTGGACAGGAAAGTTCATGTGATTGCAATCACCATATGAAATGTGTAATTCAGGCTCCTGGACGGGTTGCAGGATGGCTCTTCCCCCCTAAATTGTATACCATACTGCAAAACATGCATTCTCAGGTGTACATTTAAGGTGAATCTCAAAGGCAGAACATCATTACACATGCTTCCTGTGATACCTTATAAGATAAATAAACCATATGCTCCCTCAAATCAATATTGATGATTCTTTTTCCAAGCGAAGCCACTTACCAAGTCCGATAACCATTCAGTTTTGAACTCCATGAAACCTGTAAAAAAAAAAGAATTAGTCAGAAAAAGTGTATAGAAGACATTTTTTTTTAGTAAGTGTTCCCCATCCTAACATTATGGTGTACTTCAAAAGGGCACAGGCCCCTTTAAAAAAACCCAAAATAAAAAAAGTATGCCATGCAATGAAAATGCAGCAGCTGGATTTTGTATTTCCACCTCAAAGCATTCCTACCATAGTATATCCTCTTCCCCTCCCCTCCATTCCCCACATAAGAGTCCTGAGAAAAAATACATTATAAAGACAGAATGAAATATGACAGTATGAATCCACATATCTTTTGGAAACTATGCATTCTTTTTGTGCATTACTTGGACATATTCATACTCAGAAGCCAAATCTGGCCACCCCAAAAGTCCACTACACCAACCCACAACCAAGCAGTATAGAACCACCTCTCCATTCAGTCCTGCCCATGCTTGCAACCTATGGAGGGAAACCCCATTTAAAGAGATAGTTTTAAAACTCTCAATTCTCCTTTCTTCATCCTTTCATGCAGCACATCCAACTACATCCAAAATTTTAAAAAAAATCTCACCTCTCAAGTCAGTTCTGGCTATCGTTCGAACCTTCGAGCAAATCAGCTGTGGACAAGTTTACATAGAGACCATTAAACACAGTATGAAAACACGAATCAAGGAACATGAGAGACACTGTAGACTGGGCCAGCCAGAAAAATCAGCAGTAGCAGAACATGTTATAAACCAACCTGGACACAAAATGCTATTTAAAAACACAGAAATTCTGGACCAGGCCAACAACTATCATGTCAGAATGGACAGAGAAGCTACTGAAATCCACAAACACCTGGACAACTTCAACAGGAAAGAATAATCCCTAAAAGTAAACAAAATCTGGCTCCCAGTTTTGAAATACAATAGAATCAAAACTCAACACTTACAAAGGAATTCCACACAGGGACAGGGGGATCTCCAGCAGATAATGGCCCATCAACCAACCATTAGCCAAACAGGCACTAACGAGCCTTGCATTTCTATACCCAGAAACTAACCATTCAATTACACAAATTTACATATTCTCCCCTACAGGGGTTCACAGTATATAAAACCCAGACACACCCCTACCCAACCATTCTCTGATGCACACAGATGCAGGTGAAATGTCAGAAAGAAACTATTCCAGAACACGACCTCACAGCCCAGAAAAAAACCAAGGAAAATCTAACCATTGAATTTGTATTCCCTCTTTTTTTAATTCTTCGCAATCCTTAATTTCCCATTTTCCTAATTTCTTTACCATTAGATCTCTATATCTTAACCAATCATAGTTTCTGAGTTCTCTTCTCATAAAAGCTTCTTGAATTGAGATCCATCCAGGGATTTTCAGGCATAACCTATCTTTATGTCTTTGCCATATTCTTATTTACGATCTCCTTATTACGTGGTTTTTAAATTATTTAATTATTTTTACTTTATTATACCATAAGTACCCATGCCATCCCATTAAAATGTTGTGTCCTTCTAATTCCAATATTCTCTTATTTTCTAATGTGATCCATAGTTTCATCCATGATACACATGCTGCTTCAAAATATAATTGTAAATTTGGTAAACCTAATCCTCCTCTTTCTTTTGAGTCCGTTAGAAGCTTCCATTTAATCCTTGGCTTTTTTCCTACCCATAAAAATGTATTTATATCATTTTGCCATTTCTTAAATATTTTATTTGAGCAGAGAATTAGAATAACTTGATATAGAAACATTAGTTTCAGAAGTACGTACATTTTTATAGTAGAAATTCTTCCCATAAGGGATTCTAAATCCTTCCAATTGTTTAAGTCTTTTTTAATTTTTCCCATAATTTGATGTAATTATTTTCAAATGATTGTTGATTATTCATTGTTATATTTACCCCCAGGTATTTCACTTTTTTTACGATTTCAAAATTAGTTATCTTATGGAGTTTGTCTTTTTCTTTTCTATCTATGTTCTTTACCAAAATCTTGTTTTTTCTGAATTTATTTTGAAACCAGCATGTCTGCCAAATTTTGATATTGTTTTAAGTAGGATCTCAATTCCATTAAGTGGATTTTCCAAGATAATTACTAGATCGTCAGCAAATGCCTGTAACTTATATTCTTTGCTACTAATTTTAATTCCTTGTATTCCTTTTTTTCCCCTTATTTCTCTATTTAATATTTCTAGTATCAAAATAAACAATAGAGGGGATAATGGGCAGCCCTGTCTAGTACTCTTTTCAATTTTGAAGGGATTTGACATTTTCCCGTTAATCACTAACTTTGCCTTTTGTTTTCTATAAACAGCTTGTATCCAGCTGCTAAAACTTTGTCCAAATTCCATTTCTTTCATTACACTCATCAAAAAAGGCCATCTTAGATTGTCAAATGCCTTCTCAGCATCTGAAAATATTAATGCTCCTCCAGTTTGATTGTGATAATGTAGATATTCAATTATATTAATTAATTATTGTCCTCATATTATCTCTTATCTGTCTACCAGGGAGAAATCAATTTTGATCTTTGTGGATATAATTTTTTAAGAAGAGTTTCATTCTATTTGCTAATATTGCCGCAACGATATTATAGTCTTCGTTTAATAAAGAAATGGGTCAGTAATTCTTCATTTGTGTATTATCTCTGTTTTCCTTTGGTAATAAAATTATGTTAGCTTCTTCCCAGCTATTTGGAATTTGGGGTTTTTTTTTGTTATATCCTTTAATACCAACAATAACGGTTTAGTTAACTCTTTATAAAATGTTTTGTAATATTCTGCTGGTAAGCTGTCAGGGCCAGGGCCTTGCCTGTTTTCAATGGTTGAATTACTGTGCGGTGAGAATAAAAATGAATGAAGAATTAAAGGAGGCCCAATTTGAAGGAGAAATATCAGAATTTGAAAAAAATACTAAACTCTGGTAATAATCATTTAATTAGTTCTCTATATAAATTATTATTAAGATTCGATACTGAGAGTGAACAAGTAAAACACTGTATGATCAAATGGGCGGTAGATATAGGTCGGAACATTTACATGATACAGTGGGAAGACATATGGAAGAGAGGGCTAAGATTTACATGTTGCTACGACCTTAGAGAAAATTTTTATAAAATGATGTTCAGGTGGTACCTATCCCCAACCAATATTGCTAAAATGAACTTAAAAACATCTGATATTTGTTGGAAATGTGGAATTGAAAAAGGAACTTTCTACCATATTTGGTGGAAATGTGAAAAGGCAAGGAAATACTGGTTCAAAATAAACAAAGAGATAGAGAAAATTATGGGTTTCAAATTAGGGTTAAGGCCTGAACTATTTCTACTAAACATGCTTGACCTAGAGAATAGAAAAGAAAGGGAACAAAGAGATCTAATAAGTTTGTTGGGGCATAGAAAGACGCGCTGTGTCCACCACGGCCACCTGCAGAGTTGTTCCACGTCAACAGGATGCCAAGGAGAAGGTTTCTGGAGAGACTTCTGCAAAAGACTTCAGGCTGAGAAGGAAAAATTCCTTCACCCCCAGCACACTGCCCTGAGCTCTGGCTTGCCAAATAAAGACAGCAACAAGGCCAACCTTCACTCAACTTGAGGGCTTTAATCTTTGTTTGCAGTATATTTACAATATATATACAGAGTATAGGACATCCATCTCTAATACTCATAAATCTCTCTTAAACCAACAAACTGCTTCGCCAACCACCATCCACAACAAACCCACACAGGAGATAATTCCCATCTCCATTTTATAGGCAGTTAAACAATGCCTGTTACATTAGGCATCTCAGGTGTGCATACTCTCAAGTGCTGACTCACATACACACCTGCCACTGGAGCTTAACTACTTTCATTGCTAAGCTTACAGCTCCATCTTGTGGTCACATCCATGTCATTTCCCGACAAAGTTACCTTATTATGGCTACACAGATTAGTTATGCAAAGAGGTTGAAAACTAAGGAAATACCAACAATGCCAGATTGGAGAGAAAAATTAATGGAATTAGCACGCTTAGACAAATTAACGAGTCCAAAAAGAGGCAAACCAATTGAGGACTATATTAAGAAATGGAATCC
The DNA here is from genome assembly GCA_030847615.1 of Gambelia wislizenii. NCBI lineage: Eukaryota > Metazoa > Chordata > Lepidosauria > Squamata > Crotaphytidae > Gambelia > Gambelia wislizenii. The sequence continues at coordinate 8,923,475 of JAUMIR010000013.1, read as the reverse complement.
TTTTATGGAGTTTATCAAAGCAAAAGAAGGAGAAATAAATGTAATTGGATTTGATAAATAAAGCAAAGGGACAAGGTAGAAATATGCAGATTCAATACTTAGTATTTAAGTAAGACCAAAGGTGAAGAATCATTTGTTGCTAAAGTTAATTGAAAAGTCTGGTTATGGAAAAGGAAAAACAGAATGAACCGTGTTAAAAACCGTACGTATTTATGGTGGACAAATGAATATAATTATACACAATAATAAAAACAAAAATCAATTTGAAAGGGATTGTCAATTATGTGGAGAATAGAATATCAAATTAGTTAACTAGAGCTAGATAGAAAATTGTTACAGAGGAGTAAATATTTTAATACATAGGGGATTGAAGGTGATTAAACAGGAAGTCATTTTATTTGTAACGTGTTAGGTTTAATGTCTCTTGTCATAAGTCATCTGCTTTGGTATCTGTTATTTGTTAATTGTTATATGTTACATGTTACACGTTAGGTTATGTGTTATATATAGTATCATGTAACTAGGGGAGGGAATGTCGGTGGTCTAAATGTTTGTGTATATGTTTGTTTATGGTGTATGTTATTTTAACTTGCAAAAAGTAATAAATATTATTTTTTTAAAAAACCAAGGAAAATCTGGCCATGAAAGCCTTCGACGTCACATCTCCAGGAACCCTTTAAAATATTTGTAATATATGCTCCATGAAGCAGGATCTCCATTCCAGGCCTAGCAAAAATATAAAATTAAAAATAAAATTATCAATCATCAGGGCAACCAATATCCCCATTAAGTGTCCAAAAGGGAAATTCCCTGTTTTCGAAAATAAAAGTCTTTTAAAAAGGGTAGTAATGTCAATGAAAAGGAAAGGCCACATACCTCTTTTCATACCTCCATGTTTTTAGAGAGTCAGTTTCTCACACTAGTCTTAAAACAACCACGGCCACTGTTTCTTCCTCTAGAAAAAGGAGAACAAAACAAGACTCCTTTTATTAAATATTAAATTTTATTAAATAAAATAGTTCAAAGTGGACAATGTAAGCATTGGTATCAATTGAACTTAAAGACAAACAACTCCTTTTCCCAAAGAATGGCAAATCTTGTGAAGAGAATGAAAACAAAATAGATCACGGTACAAAAAACAAATCATTTGCTCTTATTAAATTTTCACATGAAATTTTAAAAACTGTATACTGCATTTGTTCCTTCAAAGAATTTTTAAAAGGGGGCAGAGGAATAGGAATTTACATCCCCTCACCAGAACATTACATCAGAAAGGCAACTACCCTCTGGAAATTATCCCCCATTAATCAACGGAGGGAGAAATGAACCAATGAACTACACATAACAAGTAGGAAACATTTTAAATTTGAAAGAGAAAACGAAGATGCAGCGGTGAAACAACACAAGCAAACCAAATAACATTATCAGAAGTAGTATCGGAAACAAATGTGCACGAACACCCATCCAGCCCTTGAATCGTATTCTCTGGAAAAGAAGATTTCAACAATTTAATAGAATCTAAATTTACATAAATAATTCTGTTCAATGTAAAAGGAAACTCACACCACAACCTTCCCTTCAATGAAGGATACTTATACCAATGAAGAATTTTAAAGAAAAAAAAGGGGCAACATATGGGAGAAAGTTCCACGTGAACAACTGGACGGCTGTTAGATTTCAAAGGACGAAATCAGATGAAAATAAATCCCCTTTTAAAAGTATAGCCAGAAAATAAAATAGGAACAACCCAGTTACAAAATAGCTAAAAGGAAACACCAAATTATTAAGAATATGTTCAAATTATAATAGAGTACAATGGAGAAGTACAACCTTTAGGTGAGAGCAGACGAGGATACCGCTTCTTTCCTTCCCCAACGGACACGGCAGCAAGCGCAGGAATTCAACATGTCAAAAAAGGGGTGGGGAGATGGCCACCTCCCTATACATTTTCATAACAGTAATGAAAGATTTTCAAACGGTTTTGATTCCGGAATAATGTTGCGAAAAAAAGGTTATTGACGATGGTTCCCCGTTAATAAGCCAAAATGGAAAGATAACTGTATAATAACGACACAACAATGGATGCATAATGACATCGTGTGAACAGGATGCTCTTTTGCGATATCGATTTATTACTGTAACGGATTATTTGGCACGTGTGATAATCTCCAAAAACTCAACTGATTGCTTTAATTGCAGGGAGATAGAACATTGATAGGCTTGTGACAACCTCATAAGGTTAGACAGGAAGGGCATGAGGAGAGATTTCTGTAGGGTAATGAATTAGGAATGGTCACTTAATTGCTTGATTGAATTTTTGCTTGAAACACCCAGGGTTGTAAGAGAAGGTTAGCACAAACCCCTTAATGACTGGGTTGTTAGCATAAGCCCATTACTATGGGGGCTTTTCTCACAATTATATTTCTAGACATGTCTAAGGTCATTGTGACCTCTGGCTGCCCTCCAGTTTGCCTATGCCTATATGACCCTGAATAGTGTGCAGTATGTCCAGTTTTGTAATCTCATGGGGAGGGGTAATAGGGCATGCTAACATTATAGGGACATACATTCAAGTTAAGCTAGTTCTTACGAATATATTCATTCGGCTAGAGGTTTTGCAGTATATCATTTTTTAAATCAGAAAATACTGATATTTGTAGACACTTATGTACTCTTTCGGGGAGCCAATCAACTACGACTCTGGGGACTAGAGATCGACTCCCTGCTCACCCATGGAAACCCATTGGGTGAGCTTGGGCAAGGCACACTCTCTCAGCCTGAGAGGGAGGCAAAGGCAAAACCTCCTCTAAACAAATGTTGCCAGGAAAACCCCATGATAGGTTTGCTTTAGGGTCACAATAAGTTAGACATGACTTGAAAGCACACAACAACAAAAATGTACTCTTAAATTATGTTCCTCTGACTTGGGAGTTTCATGGTTAGCGTAGTTGGATCCTGATGGTTCTTGTACCAGAGACTCTTATACTTCAAGGCAGGAGGATGAACATCCAATGAGATCTTTTCATGCCTGCACAGTTAAATATCCTTTTGGACATATGGTCAGCTTGTAATAATGTTTATGCCTAAAACATGATTATTCCTACTTCTTTTCTTTTTTTCCTTTTCCTTTTTTTTTTACATTTGCAATGATCTGTATGATGATTATATTTCTAACGTATTTTTTTTTTATTTATTGCATTTGCATCCCATCCCACAACCAACCATACTGGTAGGCAGAGGTGGATGAACCAGCCATACTGCTAGGCAGAGGTGGATGCTTTAGAAGGATGTTGAGGGTAGCAAGGAGGGAGAATGAGGGGGTGGAAAACAGAAATGTGTGTGCCAAGCAGCCATCCAGAATCCCTTAGGTTGACCTGCTTCTGTCCCCTGCTGGTGTTTAAGTACTGTATAACCCCCATATCTGTGGGGAATATGTTCCCAGACTTACCATGGATACCAGAAACTGCGGATAATAGTGAACCCTATTAAAATGAATGACTTCCAGCCCAAGCACATCATAGAGTCATTCTGGAGGACCTAGAAGATCCCTAGAGAGACCATGGTTTTTTTGGATATGTGTAAGGGGTCCCGTGGATACTGGGGCTGTACTGTATATGGAAGGGAATGTCTATCTTGTCCTTCACCTCAGGCAGCAAAATTCCTTGTGTCACCTCTGCACAGGTGTTGGGAATAAGAACAATGGCTCATTGTTAGAGGCAGTTGTTATATCAGTGAATCCATCATCCTTGATCATTATTGGACAGTCACCAGTATCTCATTTCTAGGAAAGGTCTTAGAGTGCATGGTGGCCGCCCAGCTCCATGGGTTCCCGGATGAGACAGATAAAAAGATCTTTACCTGCTGGTGGAAGGACAACAGGAAATGGACTAATCTAATTCCCTGGAAAAGGCATTCCATGGTCTAAGACTGGCTATCGGGAAGACCCTCTCTTGTGTTCTCGCTGAAGGTACTTTGAAGGTGTTGGGATTGAGAGAAAGGCATCTTCTTGTAGATCTTAAAACCTGGGCAGGCGCATATGAGGAGCTGCAGCCCTTCAGAAAATCTGGATCTGAGCCATATAGGTCATAACCCCACTTTGAATTATGTCTGTCAATGGACTAGTAGTCACTGGAGATGTTTTAACAGGAGAGTATATGTTCCTTGTAACCAGCCCCACTCAACAGTCTGGCTCCAGCATTCTAACCAAATGAAATTCAATACGGAGAAATGTAAGGTACTGCACTTAGGGGGAAAAACGAAATGCACAGATATAGGATGGGGGAGACCTGGCTGAATGAGACTACATGTGAAAGGGATCTAGGAGTCCTAGTAGACCACAAGTTGAACATGAGTCAACAGTGTGATGCAGCAGCTAAAAAGGCCAATGCGATTTTGGGCTGCATCAATAGAAGTATAGTGTCTAGATCAAGGGAAGTAATAGTGCCACTCCATTCTGCCTTGGTCAGGCCTCACCTAGAATACTGTGTCCAGTTCTGGGCACCACAATTCAAAAAGGATATTGACAAATTGGAGCGTGTCCAGAGAAGGGCGACTAAAATGGTGAAAGGTCTGGAAACCATGCCTTATGAGGAAAGACTTAGGGAGCTGGGTATGTTTAGCCTGGAAAAAAGATGGTTAAGGGGCAATATGATAGCCCTGTTTAAGTATTTGAAGGGGTGTCATGCTGAGGATGGAGCAGACTTGTTTTCTGCTGCTCCAGAGACAAGAACACGGGACAATGGACGCAAGCTCCAGGAACAGAGATTCCACCTCAACATTAGGGGGAACGTTTTGACAGTAAGAGCTGTTCGGCAGTGGAATGCACTCCCTCGGAGCATGGTAGGGTTCCTTTCTTGGAGATCTTTAAACAGAGGCTGGATTGCCATCTGTCAGGGATGCTTTGATCGTGATTTCCTGCGTGGCAGGGGGTTGGACTGGATGGCCCTCGTGGTCTCTTCCAACTCTACAATTCTATGATTCTATGAACCAGCTGTGGTTTCTGAACACACTTCAAAGGCAGCTTGATGCAGAATGCATTGCAGTAATTAAAATGTGAGTTTACTAAGGCACGTGTCACTCAGACCAGATTAAACACCTGCAGGAACAGGCCCAGCTGGTGCACTAGCTTTAATTGTGCAGATGCATTCTGAACCACCATTGAAACCCGTGAATCCAGGTTCAGGGATGAGTCTGCACATACATCCAAACTACCAACCTGGCTCTTCAGGAGGAGAGTAACCCATCCAGCACAGGTTCAACCCCTATTTCCCGAACTGTCTTCAAACAAACTAGGAGCACTTCTATCTGTTTCGATTAAGTTGCAATTTGTTCATCTTCCTCCAGATCATTACTGACCACAGACAATGTTCAGCACTAAAATGGCTTCCTTTGATTTAGATTGAAAGTATCTCTTTGATAGTTTTAGGTGTCTAAATTGGGTGTCATCAACATATTGGTGACACTAAGCTCCAAGGCTCTGAACAACCCCTCCCAGCAGTTTCATTTAAATATTAAGTAGCATGGAGGTAAAATAAAATACTAAGGGACTCCACAATCCAGCGGCCAGGGCATTGAACAGAAATCCCACAACACCATCCTTCTAGGAAGTACCAGAGTTACTTGAAAACAGTGCCTACAAATCTCAAACCAGAAAGGCAGCCCACAAGGATACCATGGTTTTAGTACTGAAAGCCAGCAAAAGGTCCAGCAAGAAACCACGGGGTTTATATAGTTCCTGTTATAGGTTACTAGCTATATAACTGGTGTAACATGTGGCACCTCCCTCCCACCTCCCCACCGTGGCCCTCCTCACCCTCCCTGAGCCCCACGCACACACCATGCCACACACAAACACTGCTACTCACTCCTTGCCGGCAGCCATGTTTACACTAGATGTAAAAGTCCATATGTTCCCGCCCCCAGTGTGCTGATTGGCTGCCCAACCAAGCTGTGATTGGTTGGTCAGTTTCCTAAGCAGGCAATCAGCACACTGGAAATGGCAACATACCCAAGAGAATTATATATAGATTTAACAAGGTGATCAAAGCTGTCTCTGTCCCATAACCAAGCCTGAAGTCAGGCTGAAATGGATCTAGATAATTCATGCAGGTCTTCAGTCAGGAATTTGGTATGAACACAAGTGTTTTAATCTTTTTACTATTGGGGGATGGAGCCAGCAACAAAAGATAGCAGATGCATATTAGGCTCGCTCTGATCACAGTGATGATCTTTCTGCTAAAATAAAAAGCAATACTAACCTCCCAGAGGGCCTTTTCGGTAATCGCCCCCAAATTGTGGAATGACCTGCCGAACGAGATCCGTCAGATAACAACCCTGAGTAGCTTTAAAAAAGCACTAAAGACAGATCTCTTTCGGCAGGCCTTTCCTAATTAGATCCCGGCCTCAGGGGATCCTGGCTTCTTTTAGTCCGCTGGCCATTTATAGTATTTTATTGTATTTATTGTTTTTAATTGTGATTTTAGATTAGTTGGTTTTAATTTATAATTGTTTAATATTTTTTATGGGGGAGGGTGGGGTGGGGGGTGTTTGGGGATTTTATCTGTATTGTATTTTAATTTTTGTAAGCCGGCCCGATTGTTTTAACAGAGGGACGGGGTATAAATAAATTTTATTATTATTATTATTATTATTATTATTATTAACCACTTGTGACTCTCCGTGCTTGGGATCATTTATGAACACTTTAAAGAGGCTGGCAGAGCAGTCCATAAAGAACTACTATCAACTCGCTAAAGCAGGGAAGATGGACACGGAGCTGCCTGGCACTTACTAGCATGGTGAAAGGACCGCTTAGAAACATCAAGGGCAGCAAATCTGGTTCACCAATGGCGGCAGAGCCATTGGCAGAAGGAAGACATAGTTAAAGACTTACAAAGGGAATTAGCACAAGCTTTAGAACCACTAAGCTCTACATTGTCTGCACTAACAGACAGGATCAGGGATATCAAGGCAACATCTAACACAGCACTGGAACAAGGAAATGAGCACAAGGAACATCTACAAAGTTTGGAAGGGCTCACAACTGAGATCCAATCGAAGCTGGATGATCTTGAGAATTGTGAGAGACGTTCCAACATTAGATTGAAAGATATCCCTGAATCTGTGATGCCAGAGCATCTACTGGGAACCATTATAGCTTGGACAACAGCGATGTGTCGTGGTGTCCTACTACTGGAAGATGACATCGACCAGATTCACAAAGCGCTGGAATCAAAGAAACCAATAGGTCACCCCCTGCGGGATGTTATCATGCAATTTGCGAGGTACACCAAAAAAGCTCTGGTTCTAGCCAAATTATCCTGAATTCCTGATCTGAGCTACAAGGGTCAGAAAGTGGCAGTACATCAGGATCTCTCCATAGAGACTCCCAGGAAGAGACAGTCTTTCTGACCCTTCACTGCTTTGCTCCAGAAGGAGAAAATTAAGTACTACTGGAGCTTTCCTTTTAAACTAGTGGTTCCCCACTCAGTGGGAGTGATGACAGCCTCCTCTGTAATCCTAGTTGGCGCCCATATTTGAAGCCTTAGATATTACCCTGCCTGATGACCTGGAAGATCTGATTAAAAATGATGGCAACGCCAACCCCAGCAATGAACTGGGCACACGTACACAGCCCTGGAAGAAGGTTCTCCACAAGAAAAACAGAAGATAAACTCTCACAGATTCCTTCTATCCCCTTCAGAACCAGGCAATCTACTGGCTACTCCCTCTGGACTGGAGACTTGGACCTGCCATGATTTCGAACCTGAGGAACACGCCACTTGTCCTCCTGGATTTTGACAGGCGGCCATCTTTAAAACACCTAAACTCTTGCCAAAACTACAAGATGGGCAGCCATGTTTGGCTGCACGTTCCAACTGTCACTATCTCTCTGAAGTCCCAAAGGGCAGGAAGCTGAGGAACAGAACATGTCATCAATCGCTGGGTTGAGCTGTCAGAATGGAAGATCTCAGCAGGAGGGCTCCACTTCACCTCTGCTTCAACTCAACCGAGCCAAACCACACATGTTCTGGAGACTGAACCCTGCTGACTGTTCTACTCCACTGATGCGTCTCTTTGCTGATGGTGACAGGCTTTAAGCCTATCTTTCTGCTTTTGCCTTTTCTCTTCTCAAACTTCAAGATCATCGGATGATCGGACTCCACTAACTGGTAACTGTTACTGTGCTTTATACACTCCCCCAACACCCAGAGGAGGTCCGAATGGAGCTCAGGATATTTTCTGATCCCCATACCTCTTGGCTGTGCTTTCACTGATTGTGTTGTTGTTGTTTTTGTTTCTGTGGTTCACTTTCAAGTGTTGTTAAGTCAAGGAATGGGTAACCATGATTGGATACTGGCCCATAGTCGTACTTTTGCCTATATGGTCTTACCTTGTTACACCATTCTGCGTGACAGATACTTTCACATGTCCTTAATGTTCCCATGCAAGCCCTCAGAGTAACATCTTTTAACATGAAGGGCATGTGCTCTGCCCTGAAATGAAGCAAGATTCTAAAGAAGAGTAAACACCTTAGACCGCAGGTACTCCTCCTTCAGGAGACTCACAGGAAAGGGACAAACCCTATACTCCCCCAGAAATTGTTTGACCCTCAGTATGTAGTGGGTGGCTCTGGAAAGTCAAGGGGGTGGCTATACTGCTTCGCTGTTCCTGCCAGTTTGCAGTTGACACAGCATTGTGATCCTGCCAGGAGATAAATTATAATCACAGGTACTCTTCAAGGTGCCCTCTATATGTTGGCCACGTACTATGCCCCTATGGTTAACCCCAATATATTTATGGACTCATTCTTGCCCACTCTGTAAGAGGTCTCACAAGGGGAAGTAATACTAGGAGGAGATTCTAACATGACCTAACATCCCCACATGGACAGATCTAATGCTCACAGGTTCGCTAGATGAGATAATTCCTCTCTATTGCGATTGACCTCAGATGCAGAATTAGTGGACCCATGGTGATTAACACACCCTACCACAAAAGATACACCTTTTTTTCTGCCATGCACAAAACATATTCGTGGATCAACCATTTTTTAATCTCTAAAACACTATTAGAGGCAGTTCTATCAACATCGATAGAACCGGTCCTATACTCTGACCATCCACTCATAACACTAGAAATAAATTTAATGCATGACTCAGATGCACCCAAACTCTGATGATTCAGCCCCTCTCTCTTGCAGAATAGGGAATTTGAATCTACTATTAACAAAGCCATAAAGGATTTCTATTTAGATAATGCACCAAGCACCCCATCCAAAGGCCTGTTATGGGACACTCTAAAGGCAGTTCTGGGAGGACTTTGTATTTAAGTAGGAGCCAGGCCAAAAAACAAACAAACAAACAAAAAAAAGCGGGGAGGCGCACAGAACTCAGATCTTACAGGACATAGATCTTCTCATGAAATCACATAAGATCTTCCAAGACCCCTCTGAATATCACTCACTCCTCGAAAATAAGGCTGACCTTGAAATGCTGGATCAATATAAAATTCAAGCCTTGCTATTATGCATGAAAGCATACTTTTATGAAAATAATCTTTTTACTATTGTGGTGTTTGACAGTGGAGATTTTCACACTACACTGTTATAGTGTTACGATTCCACTTTATTTGCTATGGCTGCCTCCTGTGGAATCCTGGGATTTGCAGTTTAGGGAGGGGCGTTTACAACTCTCAGCCAGAGAGAGCTTAGGCCTCACTAAATGACAAAGCCCAGAATTCCACAGGAGGAAGCCAGAGCAGTTAAAGTGGAATAGTAACACAATAACAGTGTAGTGTGAAAATCTCCAGTGTTAAAGAGTTTTTAGTAGATGGTTTAAATTAATATGGAACTTAATATTTATAATGTAATCTGATTTATTTAGAGGCTTTCATATGCGGTAGGCCACCTTGTATCCCAACCTTGAAATAAATAAATAGGTAGAGTGCATACAAAGGTATGTGAACCATTACCAGTTTGGATTATGCACAAAATGTAGTTTGATCTACTTTAACCCATGTTTTTCCCTCTGAGGAGTTTCATTCAAAAAGCACTTTATTTTGGGAATGACACTACGCCATCTAGTCATCTGACAGGGGCTTTTATGTACCTAACTTCTGCTGTGTTCTTAATTTGCTCTTTCAAAGGGGTGTTGAGATGCACAGCTTCTCAGCAGTCACATATAATTCCCACTGTGACTGTCAACATTAATACAAGCTGAGCTTGGGGGAAAAAGCCTGTCTGACAAGGAATTCAAAAGGATAACACCACCGCCACCCCATGCAGAAAGTTTTAAAAGAGATTTTTTAAGCTGACAGAAGTAAAGATTCTGACTTAAGAGTTCTTACATCTTTAGGGTGTGAGCCTAGGGAGAATCTCAGACAAGTGAATGAGGAGATTGGAATAACCTGACAAGCAAACAGAGAGAGCCTGTGGAGAAACTGTGCAGATTTTTAAAACATGTAGTTGTTTTTAGGATCTTTTAGCTGGATTTCTTTCCAGAGGTTATCTGAGTACAGTCACCCATAATCCCTTCAAGAAAATGCCAATGCTGTTTCCGTACCAAAAGCAAGGATTTTAAGCAGTTACCACTGATCCAACACATGCTGTGTTTGTCCCTTTGCTTAAGCCGCCTGTAGACCCAGTTTCACCTCTCCAGTAATTATTCTCTCCTACTGGGTTTCATTTGCTACACAGCTCTAGCTTTGCTTTTCCCACGGATTGAAAGAGCAGTAAGTCAAGGTCTTCTTTAAAATCACAGTATGAAGCTGACAAGGTTTAAATAATCTTGTTTGTGAATGATGATGATGATGATTCCTTTCTTGTACAGATATACCTCAGTTAATGAAGTAGATGTTTTCCTGGGCATTGCTTCTTTAACAGAAACTTTGGTACCAGAAGAGCAGTTCAATAAGTTTCAGCAAACTTTTTATCCAAAACTAACAATATGCACATTTGAAATGAAACAACCAGATCAAGTCAGCCTTAAATAAAAACATTTTTAACTTTCTAGAGACTACTTGAAAACTTCTTCCAAAATATATCCAGGGACAAATTTTTCCTTCACCAACCTCTACCTTATAATTTTACGCTTTAAAAAAGAAAGAAAGAAAGAAAGAAAGAAAGAAAGAAAGAAAGAAAGAAAAGCATACTGGTGGGGGGAGCTGCCAAGGCAAGTTTATCTGTTCTCCCCCTTTTGCCTTTCATGCATGCTCAAGAAGAGATTCTGGAAGGAGCTGCCGGTTATCTTCCCTGTTGTAGGCAGGCACACACAGTTACTGTAGGATTTAGCTAGAATAAAATCTGGTTTTTCCCATCTTAAGCTGCATTACATTGTTTACTACAGACATGCTACTGCAACCTGACACTGAATATCTGTTTCTCCAGCCCTCTTTCACCATACTCCCAATGCTGATGCTGATAAAAACCTTCTAGCTAGACAGAGAATGAGGAAAAGGGGATGCTGGACAGGCATAAAAAAACCCTTTGTAATAAGAAACTTCTATGTCAGTGGTGTTGTTAACTGAGGTATGCCTGTATTCCTAACAAACCATAGTATGCTACTGCCCTGCTATTATGGCATTCTGTCTGTGTGACAAAGATTCATCCTTCAAAACATTTATGGAAAGCTGAACTATCTAATTAGATCCCATGCCCACAGTGTCTGCTGTTAGTAATGGACTGAATGAAGGCAAACAAATTGAAATGTAATCCAGATAAGACAGGGGTGCGCCTGCTCAGTTGAAAGGCAGATCAGGGAATAGTGCTGGATGGGCATACGCTCTGTTATGTACTGGCATTCCCAGAAACAATGACCAGCAGTTTCAGAGGTCTTGTCTATACGAGGCTCAGGTTTTGGTGGTGCCCAGGAGTTTGCTTGCACAGTTAAATCTGATACACCAACTGTGCCCATTCCTTGGGACATCTGGCACAACCACAGTGACACTCACCTTAGTTACATACCAACTGGATTACTGCAACATGCTGTATGTGGGCTGCATTTGAAGGGTGTTTGGAGACTTCAGCTGGTGTAAAGAACTGCAGCTAGACTGTTGAAGCTGGATATACAGAGCATGCAACTCTCTTGTTTCAGCAGGTCCACTAGCTGCCAGTTTGTTTCTGAACAAAATTCAAAGTGCTGGTTTTGAAGTATAAAGTCCTACATGGCTCAGATCCAGGTTATTTAAAGAACAGCATTCTCCCCTATGAGCCTGCTCATGGTTTGAGATCTTCTTTGAGACAGTAAGAGCTGTTTGGAAGTGGAATACACTGCCTGGTAGTGTGGTGGGGTCTCCTTCTTTGGAGGTTTTTAAACAGAGGCTGGATGGCCATCTGTCAGGAGTGCTTTGATTGTGTATTCCTGCTGGGGAGGGGGTTGGACTATATGGCCCTTGGGGTCTCTTCCAACTTTGTGATTCTGTGATTCTCAGAAGGCCCTTCTCTCTGTCCCACCACCCATCTGTTGGGAACAAGGGAGAGGGCCTTCTTAGTGGCTGTTCCCAGGTTCTTGAACTTTATTTGTTATTATTATTATTTAGTTATTTATACCCCGCTCTTCAGCCACAAGGCTATCAGAGCAGCTTACAAATTGTTTTAAGCAATAGCTATTTGCACATCTACACTGCATTAAACAGTTTCCAATGTGTGTTAGCTAACTCACTCCCTAGAACGATTAAGATTGGCACAACAATAACAGTTTCTAGAATCCTTGGGCTTTTATTCATTTATTTTAATACTGAGGCCATAAACTATGCTCTTGGTGCTGAATATAAACTTTTTATCAGGTTATGACCAATGCTTTTTTCTCATCCTTTTTACATTGAAACAGGGTGCAAGGCAGTGATGTCCACTGTCTCCTTTAATATTTGCGCTTGGAACCCTTAGCATGAGCTAAGATTGCAGAATCAATGGATTTGTGCATTTTGGTTTAGAATTTTAAAACATTATTTTCATAGATGATCTTTTTGTTCATTTCATAATGCTAGTAGTTGGTCCCTGTTTTGATGCAGTTGATTAATAATTTTGGTAAAATATCTGAGTATTCAGTTAACTGGTCCAAGGCTGTCAGTGAGAGACAAGATAGACTCCAGCATATTTAAAGCATGGCAGTTTCAATATTTCCCAAATTCTATTACAGTACTTATTTAGGTATAATTATCCCTAGGGACTTACCTCAGATGATTAATCTTAATATAAATATGCTGATAAAAGATATTGCCTAAGATATAGAGAGATGGACGGGCTTAAGGATGAGTCTGTGGGGTAGGGTAAACACAGTCAAAACGAATGTTATACCTAGAATTGTGTATGATATATCTGACACCTGAAAAATTGTTGAGGATGTACAAAGAATCCTCAAATGCATGTTGGAAATGTAAAAAGCAGAAGGAGCCTTTTTATCATATGTGGTGGACTTGTGAAAAAGCTAAGACAAATACATACGATAATTCAAAGGATTTTGAAGTTAAATATTCAATTAAAACCTGATTGTTTTTTTCTTTTTTTGGGACTGATGGAAGATCAACAAAAAAAGGAGCCATGGAAAAATTCTTCAATATATGATATGATAACAGCTGCACAATACAACTGTTAGGTGGATTTGTAATTGGTTGACTGACAGAACCCATTCTTTGGAGGTTTTTAAACAGAGGCTGGATGGCCATCTGTCGGGAATGCTTCGATTGTGTATTCCTGCAAGGCAGGGAGTTGCACTAGATGGCCCTTGTGGTCTCTTCCAACTCTATGGACTTTTATCAGACGGGCTCTTAAAACCCGTTCCTGTTCCATTTCTAGGCAAAGAGGAGGACATTAAAATTTAAAATTCAGTTTGTAATAAACTCTTTGAATTACTTTATCGAGGGAAGTCAGGTTATAAAAGTAGATAACTGTTAATTGTTTAAAGCCAATATGTATTAAGACGCTGAAGGATGTAGTTTAGGATTTTTTTTTTATTCCTTTGTAGCATACGTTGTGATTGAAATAATAAATATTAAAATGGAAAAAAAAATAAGTTCGGCAGAGGCGGAATCTGCGGCCTTGTCAAACGTGGTGAATGAACTGATTTATCTGAAACAAATTTTCAGTGATTTGGGTATGCCAATTTCAGGAGTTATTAAAGTTTTTGAAGATTCCCAAGCATGTATAACAATGGCAACAGCATAAGGTGTAAAGAACAGAACAAAACATGTGGCTGTAAAATTTCAGAATGTTAGAGAAGCTGTTCAAAATGGTTTGATTGATTTGGTATATTGTCCCAGTGAAGAAAATGTAGCAGATTTGTTTACTAAAGCATTGGGTCACATTAAGCATGACCTTCTGTGTGACAAGCTGGGTATGATATGTGAAATGTAAAGTATATTTGCCTGGGTGAAAAAATTAGAGGGGTGTCAGGGAAAATAGATATTGTGATTAGAAGTTTGTCTCTCCCTCCCTGAGTGATTTTTTCACCAAGGCACCAAGGCGTCAGCTCGTCTATCAGAAGCTCATAAATCTGTCTATTCTTGTTATTCTGTTCTTTGGGGGTTGAGAATGAGAAATCGAAACTTGGAATTAAGTTCTTCTTTCGTTTCTCAGAAGGATTGAATGCTGAAAAGCTATATAACTGGGAGGGGTTTTTCAAGCTAGCTTAAGTTTCTAGCCTGTGTGTTTCTCTTGCTTTTGAGGAGCTCTTTGCCTTAACTCCAGAAGAATCTTGGAGCATATAGAAGCATGGGTGAATGTCTTCTATTGTTTATTTTGTTCTTATCTGTTTATTAATAAAAGCCATAAAGGATTTTGATATGGCATTTTTCTTTGCACCAGAGGAGTACTTGTTTTGCTCAAAAGGCTCACACTATTTTGCTGCATGTATCACTGTTCGGATGAACAGAGAATGACCGCACTCTGCATATTTTATGACAGACTTTTCCCCATGAATAAAACAAAATGGAAAGCACACGGAGTCAGAACAGGTGAGGAGGATGTTGTCTGGAAAAAAAAACTCTTTAGGGATCCTGTGGCATTTCTGTTCCATTTCATTAAGACCGTCTGATAAAGTCCTATGATTCTATGATTGCTGCCTTCAACTTTATGCACCAAAGTGGAAAAGTGATTTGATTCCTAATAAAGAGGACTGCTTGCTTAAATTTAGTGAATTAGCAGAAATGGGTAAACTTTCTATTTTGATTAAAGAAAAAGCTTTAGAAATGTTTGTGAAAGATTGGAAACTCTTAATTGACATTTTTTTGGGGAAATGAGGGTGGTTTAATGACTGTTGGTTTTATCAATTAGTATGAGTTAAATATATAGATGAAGTGTAATTCCTAGATAAGTTAGAGAGAGGTTGAATCATAGCTACCAGGGTGGGGAAAGGACAGGGACAGGACACAGAACTGTAAAGATGGAGCTTTACACTCTGACTGCTTGATGTTGGCTCTTGGCCCAAGAATCCTTGTAAACATAACTTGAAAAGAGACAAAGAAAAAAAAAAGAAAAAGAAAAGAAAAGAAAAAAAGAAACTAAAATTAGTTCTATTATCTTGCAAGTCAATTTAGCATGAATCAACACAATCTGTCACTCCTATTGGTACACTACAGAATTTTCTAGCAGTGTGGAGAGAGAAGCAACAAAAGGCAGGATGCAAAGATTGATAGGCTACATCAATTGATTATTATGGAATGATGGCTCAATTAGAGAGGCAGCTGGTACCTCTGTCCTTGGCCAATGTGCTAGTGTGCTGGTGCCTAGACAGGATGGGTTGCTAGGTTACTATGCTTACATGAAGATGCTCCTGGACCTTCAAGAAGAAGAAAAACAGTGCACCTATGAGTCTTTGTAAGGATGATCTTGCTGCTGAGGTCTGTGAGACCAAGGCTGAAAGATTAGTGAGGCTAGGAAGGAAGCTAACAGCCAATGTCGGCCCATGGATTGGGTATAAGTAATGAGGTAGGTAGGTGTGGGCTGGTTAGGCATAGCCTGAATGGGGTGGGGAGAAGTGGCCCATTTGCCCTGATGGAGCAGTTTCCATACCCAGTGGCCATAAACACAGCAGCACTATGTGCTTGCATCAATCATATGTGCTCTTCAGCTTCTTTAATGTCCAAGTTACATTAGGCCCTAGAGCATGGAAATTACTCTCTGGCTTTTCTTCGCAAACGAAGATTCAGGAAGGACTCATCCCACGCTTTCTGCAAGGGCGCTGATGACTAAAAAGTCCAGTCCGAGATAAACAAGTCCAGTTGCAGAAAGCACAGCAGAAGGTGTCCTTGGGTGATGTTTCTGGGTTGTGATTCTTTCTGCGTTGTCGATTCTCTTCAAGACTTGTTCGGCGTGAGTTCTCAAATAAGGCTGCAGCATTGTGGATAGTGCATCTCCATGCCTCCCGGTGTGAGGCCAGGGCGGACCATTGTTGGTGATCAGTTTGGCCAAGCCTGAGATGTTATTTCAGGGAGTCATTGTATCGCCTTTTTGGAGCGCCCCTCTTACGCTGACACATGGAGAGTTCACCGTAGAGTACTATTTTTGGGAGGAGATGGTCCTCCATCCTAGAAATGTGCCCTGCCCAGCGCAGCTGCGTTCTCAATATCATGGCCTCAATACTGGTGATCCCTGCTTGCTCAAGGATAGCAACATTCATCACATAGTCTGTCCAGTGTATATTTAGGATTGTCCGTATACAGTGCTGATGAAAGCGTTCGAGGAGTCGTAAGTGTTGGTGATAGGTGACTCATGTTTCAGACCCATAAAGGAGAATAGACAGTACAATGGCTCTATACACACTGATTTTTGTGCTTTGCCTCAGGTGTTTATTACTCCAGACTCTTTTGTAAAGTCTTCCAAATGCGCTATAGGCCTTTGCTAATCTGTGATCGATCTCTTTGTCAAATTACAGTGTTAAACCAAAGAAAAGATGGGCTTTGAGGAGAAAGTAAAGGCCTGTTCTGATTTACTTCTTTAGACCTTCTTAATATTTGGCTCCCAGAGCTGAACACAACATTCCAGACGAGGTCTGATTAGCACAGAATGAAGTGGAAGTTTTATTTCTGTGATTTGGAAACTGTGATTAAATAAATAAATACATTCTGTCTAAATTGCATTAGCCTTTTTTGGAGTTGCACCACACAGCTAACTCATGTTCAGTGTGTGATCAACTGTAATCTGGAAACCTTTTTCACATGTAGTACATGCCAAGCCAGATATCCTACTTCTTACACCTCTACATTTGTTTTTGGTTTTTTGGAGGTGGGGTGGGGATGGTGATTTGTCTAAATAGATAACTATGCATTTGTGTCTGTTTAATTTCATTTTGATCATTTCAGTCCATTCTGTTAAGGTACTTTTGAACCATCTTCTGAAGTGTTAGTTGTTTCCCCTCCAGTTTGTGTCACTGGCAAATTTAATAAAGATTTCCTCTACCCCTGCATCTAAATCGTATGTTTTAAATTCCAATGAATAAATGTTCGAAGTTCCATTGAATTCAGTGCAGAAATGTAATACTTGATTTGGTGAATGTTCACTCAGAAGCTCATGCTTAAGTTTTTAACTTAACCATACTATGGGATTCTAAAGGGCTTAGAACTGACTTGATCACATCTATTTTCTTGACCGGAAAGGCAAATTTCTGGCCAATAACGTGCATGCTTAATCCACTGCAAATGTAGAAAGATAGCCACCTACTGGCTGTCTGAGAAGTGCAGGAGCATCCTCCTTACATTTGGTTCAGCGTGGAACTGAAGAGCCAAAAAGAGACAGTACGCGTGAATCCTAGAGAAATAAGAATTCAAACACATAGCTGAGCAACTCTGCTTGAACTCGTACATGCAAAGCTATGGCAGGTTCACCACTGCCACTTTCTTTCTCAGTCTGAATAATGCAAAAAACACAGGGCAGAAGATGGAAGAGGCTGGTGTTTTTTGCTACCGGTCCTCAATGGGAAAAGATGGTCCGTGTCTTGCACTGCATATGAGCCCCCCTGCAACCTCCACATCCTCCTGCCTCCAGCTTTTTTTCTTTTTTAAAAGATATTTTGTTATTAAAAGCTTTCCAATACATTAAAGGAAGAAAAATATACAAGCAAAGAAAAAGAAAACAAGAGAAGAGAAAAAAGAGACAGCAGAAAAAACAAAGAAAGAAAAATGTTCATTGACCTCCAGCTTCCTTACCAATGGTTATATTACCCTCTTTGAAGTTTGTGGAAATTATAGTTCAAAAGGAGGCCTGTGAGAGGAGGGTAACTTCAGGGATCTTTCCACTTATGTATACCAGTACTAACTGTAGAGAGCATGCCGGTTGAAATTAAACAAAGTATTTTATTTGAATTAACACAAGAGATAAACTATCATACAAGAACGTACATTCTTAAGAACCATAAAAGGCTATTGAAGGGAAAGGCTGAAAGGGTGGATAGAGAGAAGTCAGGATGTAAGGGTGACAGTTACCAGTTTTGGAGAGAGAGGACCATGCAGCAGAGGGACTCAGACAACGCCTGAGGGTGGCACAGGGAGATCTGGTCCATTGAGAAAGAGAGTGACGAGGTGACACACAGAATGGTAGGTCTGGTCTGTAGCACATGTGGTTAGGGTATGAGTTAGGATATATACAGTATACTTTATTTGATACCCTGAAGGGGTGTGTTAGTTATGAGAAAGCCTAGATGGCTTTCTCACAGGAGGAACAAAAGGGTCTGAAACTGAGCTGATTGCCTTAGCTCCAGAGAGACAAAACATTGATGGGATCTGCAACAACCCTTAATGTTTGGTTAGGTATGGTGTATGGGAAAGATTTCTGTAGGGTATGGATTAAAGGATAATCACTGATTGCATGTTTGAAAGGATTAGCATAGATCCATTAACAACTGGGAGTTTGTTTTTTTTCATAATCCTATCTGGGTTTTCCCACCATTATGATTCTGGACATGTCTCAGGTCATTGTGACCTTGACTGCCCTCCAGTCAGCTTGACCCCAAACAGTGTCTAGTGAGCATGACCCCAAAAAGCGTCCACTATGTGCAGTTATGAAATAGGGGTGGTAGGGTATGATTACTCTTAATAAATAATATATAAAGTCTTACTTCTCCAGCGCAAACAGTGTATACACTTCTACTCAACTAAACCTATTATCAAAACATACAGTTAACACATTATTCTTATTCTTCTGCAAAAAACAATATCTATCTTAACAAGCAAGCAATCATAATGATAAAAGGAAAACAAAAAGACATCTCAAATAATTTCTGTCCTCTTTATAATAAGGCAGCCATTCTATCTTTTCATAGCAATACTTCTTTCCCTTCCAAATGCAACAAATTTATATGTAAAAACCAATAGTCTCCATATATATACACATCCCTATCTATCTATCTATCTATCTATCTATCTTATGTTTAATCTATCCCATATATCTATCTAACTTATACAAATTATCCAATTTTCATCAATTTTCCTTGGTTTTTTTCTGGGCTGTGAGGCCGTGTTCTGTAATAGTTTCTTTCTGACGTTTCGCCTGCATCTGTGGCTGGTATCCTCAGAGAATGGTTGGGTAGGAGTGTGTCTGGGGTTTATATGCTGTGAACGCCTGTAGGGGAGTATATGTAAATTTGTGTAATTGAATGGTTAGTTTCTGGGTATAGAAATGCAAGGCTCTGAAGATGCCAGCCACAGATTCAGGCGAAACATCAGAAGTAAACTCTTCCAGAACATGGCCTCACAGCCCGGAAAAAAAACAAGGAAAATCTATGGATGCTGGCCGTGAAAGCCTTGGACTTCACATCCTCCAAAACTGCCTTCTTCTCTCTTATTTTAAATCCCTTGATGGTAGCAGATTCCTCCAGATCACACATTTCTTCTTGTTTTTCTGAAAATACAGTGCTATTCCAGTCCATCTTCATATCTTTTATTCCAACTTGAGCTTCTACATGTTCCTCGTCATCCTGATTGCATTCCTTGACCGGATAAACTTCAGTTTCTCCCAGCATTCCCCTCCAGTTACTAATATACTCCCTGTATTGCTTGGTCCTCTGGGCTTTATTGGACTTGTTCCAAACAAGTCTCATTCTCTTTAAGTATTATCATCTTTGCTATCTAGTAAACTCTTTTGTATAATTAAAAAAAATTGGTTTGCTTATATTTCTGTCAGTACAGTAATGGTACCCTAGCCACCAGCTTATCTGTTACTTTATTATACCAGAGGTTAGAGTGAGACCCTCCATCAAAATAATGTCCTTTCTGATGAGAACTCTCACACTTTAACTCTCGGTCTAAACTCAGCTTCCAAGGTAGAGAAAATATGTTCTATTATTCTTTATTCTTGTCTTTTGTTAAAAAAATGAGTCCCTTTAATCTTCAATTTTCTCAATAAAAGTTCCACAGTTCTTAACTTTTTGCTCTTTGTCAGATACCCCTTTGAAAAAATTCCAATCAGTTTACTCATAGAAAATTCACCAGAAGTATTGCTCTCACCATTGGGTTCAGAAAACTTCTCTTAAGCATAGTCCAACACTTTTGTTCCACTTAATTAAGCAAGTTGGTTTCACAGTGTTCATCATCCAGCAGGCTTTTAATGCAGCGGGGCCAGTTCACAGCCTCTGTCTCTTCCATGCCACCCACAATCACTTGCCACCAAAGCTGTGATTTAATCCCGAGGAACAGGATTTACAGACCCTTATGGGTTATCCCCTGGCCTCCTTTGATCCAGGAAGAACTTTTCACCAGTCCAAAATTAATTTGGCCAGCGTTCACCACATAAAGCATCCCCACTCCCTGCAGCGAATCACTTGACAGGGGCTGGCTTCAGTCCGCTATTCCAATCAGAAGTCGTCTCCAGCCATTTTTTCAACTTTGGCAAGGGTATGCTACAGTGAGCATTCTACCAGGGGGGAAAAGTGTTAATTCAGAATCCTTAAAAAAATGCCCTTTTCTTTGTTTTGACACTGTCTCATTAATTTATTCCCTAGCATTCAGATAGTTTCTTCCAAACCAATCCATGCCCATTATTCCTCCCAGTGGTGTCACCTAACATTTTAAAAAGAGATGGCTTGCAGAGATTAGTGGCACTTCCATCATTATTGTAGCACAATCCTCTTGGGTATCTCACTTGGTTTAGAAGTATGGTTTAGAATAGGCTCAGGGATGGTGCGTAACTCTGTCTTTCTCAGTTCCTAGGTTACCCCTCTACCACATTGCCTGTTCCAAAATGTTCTTCCATTGTGATGAAATACAGGGAAATGGACAAATGTCACTTGTTGAATGTATGCCTGTCAAGATACAGGTGTGAGGGGGAAATGGTGGCAATCCTCAATTAAGAGCTGGTTCACTTGAGTATCCAGGTATGTTGCAAACATTTTCTCTGAGCATATAGCTGGTCTTGGTGTTTTCAGCACTGGTCACACAAAGTTGTAATCATGCAGAGAATTTGACTATTCTGTACAGTATGTCACAGCATAATAATAATAATAATAATAATAACAATAAAATGTATTTGTATCCCACCCCTCTACAAACGCAATTGGGGCGGCTTACAGCATTTAAAATATACATACAAGACCCTCCTTCCCACCACCCCCTTAAAATACAATTAAATAATTCAAAAATTTTAAAACATACTCAATAAATACTAAAAAACGAACAATAAAGATAGCTGTATCTGGATCAGACTAAACTAGATTTTTCTTTCGGATGGCCGGGTATCGATTCAGGAAAGGGCCGCCCAAAGAGATCTGTCTTAAGAGCTTTTTTAAAAGCTATTTAGGGTGGTGATATGACGGATCTCATCTGGCAGGCTGTTCCATAATCTGGGAGCGATAGCCGAAAAGGTCCTCTGGGAGGTCGAGGAGAGCCTAGTTTTTAAAGGTTGTAGCAGATTCCTCCCAGAGGACCTGAGTGCACGGGGAGGATTATATGGAAGGAGGTGGTCCCGAAGATAGGTTGGACCCAAGCCATTTAGGGCTTTAAAGGTGATAACCAACACCTTGTACTGGGCCCGGAAACTAATGGGCAGCCAATGAAGTGATCTTAAGATCGGAGTTATATGGTCTCTTCTGGATGTACCCGAGACCAGTCTGGCTGCCATATTCTGTACTAGTTGAAGTTTCCGGACTAAGCACGAGGGTAGCCCCATGTAGAGTGCATTACAGAAATCAAGATGGGAGGTTACCAGAGCAGGTACCATGGTCTCAAAGTCCCTGACTTCCAGGAAAGGGCGCAGCTGGTGGATCAGCCGAAGCTGATAACAGGCGCTCCTGACCGTTGCATTTACCTGATTCGTCATCTGGAGCAATGAGTCCAGAAGTACCCCCAGACTGCGAACACAGTCCCTGGAGGAGAGCGTGATGCCATCCAGGACTGGAGGCTGTATCCTAGTACTTGGGTTCGGGGCTGCTACCAAGAGAACCTCCATTTTGTCTGGATTCAGCTGCAATTTGTTTTCCTTCATCCAGTCCATTGCTGCCCTAAGACAATCATTGAGAGAAGAGATACCATCTGAATTCAGAACCAAAGACCGAGACATGGAGAAATATATCTGGGTATCATCAGCATACTGGTAACACCCTGCCCCATGCCTCTAGATGATCTCTCCCAGAGGCTTCATATATATGTTGAATAGCATCGGGGACAGGATGGCGCTTTGTGGTATGCTACAATTAAGTTCTTTCCTTGCAGAGCGACTGTCCCCAAGCATCACCCTCTGGAATCTACCCAAAAGGAAGGAGCAGAACCACTGCAATGCAGTGCCTCCGATTCCTAACCTTCTCAGGCGATCCAAGAGGATGTCATGATCTATTGTATCGAAAGCTGCTGAGAGATTCCGTAGCACCAACAGAGTCACATTACCCCTGTCAATGTTCAGGTGAAGGTCATCAGCTAAGGCAACCATGGCCGTCTCAACTCCAAATCCCATCCTAAAGCCACTTTGAAATGGATCTAGATAATCAGTTTCTTCCAAGATAGCTTGGAGTTGAAGAGTAACCGCCCTCTCAATCACCTTGCTCAAAAAAGGTAGTAAGGAGTCTGGCCTGTAGTTCTTCCTATCCGGAGGGTCAAGGGGAGGTCTTTTTAGGAGCGGTCTAACCTCCCCTTCCTTCAAGCAAGATGGAACATGACCTTTCCTAAGGGATGCATTGATGATGTCCCTGAGGAACATGTTCAAGGCATCACCCCTCTGGATGGCCAGCCACGAAGGGCAAGGGTCAAGAGGGCAGGTAGTCCTCCTCACTCTACCAAGGAGCTTGTCCACGTCATCAGTACTTACAGATTGAAACTGATCCAGTATAACCTCATCAACGGAGTTACTGGACACCTTGTCAATTGAATCTGCTCCAACCCCGGTGTCCAAATCGGCTCTTCTCTGAGAGATTTTATCTGCAAAGAAGTTGTTAAATGCATCACAGCAGGCAGTTGTCGGTTTTAGCAATGGGTTCTGCACCCGTAAAACCATAATCACAAATTCATGCACATTGCGAAATTGATCTCACATAGGACTGGAACATATTATTTTTTACAATATTTATATGCCACCCCATAAACAAGTTGTATAGGTTGCATATAATAACAATGCAAATGTTAATACAATTATAAAGAGGTGTACCAAAACAAACCCACAGCAGCAATTATCAACAACATTCTCAAACTCAGGGAATTACATTAGTGTGTTAGGTGTATTTTTTTTTTAAAAAAAGGTTTTTAAACATCTTTGGAAAGGGCTGGGAAGATGAAAAGGCACGACCAAAAGCAAGCACTACAAAGAAGACACCAGGCAAGCTAATAGTCCTAATGGTACCAGGTAGAATGCCTAGACTCGCAACGGTGGGGAACTTTTGGCCTTCTAGATGTTTTGGACTTCAGCTTCCACAAGTCATAGCTGGCATGGCCAGCAATGTGGAATTATGGGAATTGTAGTCCAAAACATGTAGAAGGCCAAAGGTTCCCCAGCCTGGGGTTTGGATTTCAAGTAACCAATCCAGTCACTTAGGTACCCCACAATATGAGCCTTGGATAACATCCTCCCAACTCTTGAAAATCTCCACTGGATTCACCATTCTGCTGGGAAGAAAAGATGCTGAAGAAGGAAAATGTTTTAGAACAAATGAAAAGGAAAAAGAGAGGGGAGAAGGAATCTAGAGCCCCTTTAATACTAAAATGATTTTCTATTTTAGCATGAGCATTTGTGGACATCAATCCACTTTCTCAGTCACCGCATCTGAGGAAGTGGATTGATAGCCACAAACGCTCGTGCTAAAATATACATCAGGTAGTCTTAAAGGGGCTGCAAGATCCGTTTTTTTCTTCCTCTCTTTTTCCTTACGCTGCACAGACCAGCAAGGCTACTTTTGTGAGTGGGAACGGTTTCATTTTCAAAAGGAAGCTGCAGCTACCATCGCCCCACAAGGAAATTCCAAGGGAGGGATGGAGGGAGGGAGAAGAGATCTACTTCAGTTGATGCAAGTTGCAAGGGTCTGCTGCTCAGCTGGTGTTCCTCGCAGCCCATCCTTTTTTCTCTTTTCTGGTAGCTCAGTGAGGAAGGTGGGGAGTGAGGAGCCATCATTGCATCCCCTTATATTGTGTACTAGGAGGCAGAGCATACCACTTTTGATCTCAGACCCTATGCACTGCATATATATATATATATATATATATATATAGGATCAGATGGTATTGAAAAGGGGGAAAAAAGTACAGTTGTCCCTCCGTATCCACGGATTTGGTATCCACGGATTTAGTATTCACGGCTTGAAAATATTCTTAACAAAATAATAATACTCCAAAAAGCAAACCTTGATTTTGCCATTTTATATCAGGGAAACCATTTTGCTCTGCCACTGCATATAATGGGACTTGAGTATTCACAGATTTTAGTATCCACGGGGGGTCCTGGAACCAAACCCCAGCGAATATGAAGGGACAACTGTATTTCACTTTTATATTTTGTAGTAAAAGAATAATGTTTTACATTTCTGCAAAGAAGTTTTTCCTCTCCTTCTTCTCCATCTCAACATCGCTTTACAAAACCAAAGGCTTTGCTGGCAAAAACTGACACCTTCCCCCTTCTCTTTACACACACACACAGGCACACAGAGTATTCAATTTTTTTTCAGAACAGTTTGGATTTAGTTCATGTCAGGTTTCATTCCTGGAGTAGTCTGATTTCAATACCAAACGAAGTCACTTTTAAGAAATAAATTTAACACACAGTATATAATAATGTCCCTCTTGACCCTTCAAGATCAGAGGAAGGAATCAGGTAGCCTGTGAGTCACATGCAGTCTTACTCATTTTTGTGGGCTCTGGATCACTTCCGGACCCTTCCCCCACTGAAAATGGGGAGAGCACAAGATTGATGCTCTTTGAATTTCAGGTGTAGCAATTTTCCTTTAGAACACGGTGCAACCACAGAGCCACACACATATGCCTTGTCCCTCCTCCAAGCAGTTTTAAACTACCAGAAACAGACTCAGCAGCCACTGAACAATTTGTTGTGGGGGGGGGGTATGGTGCAGTGTATGGTGGGTCTCAAGGGAAGTAAAATGACCCCTGTGCCCCAGAGTTTGCTCATCTCTGTTCTAAACGTATTTGGAGGGCAGGCCTTCCCACACCACCATCTCTGCCCTGCACCAGTAAAAAGCCATAGATCTATATTAGATCAAATTAAACAGCCAAATTTCTAGGGAACATGGCATGCAATTCAAAAAGCTTTAAATGGTTTAGCCTTGGCACTTCCCCTGGGAATTAAGACTTTGCCTGTTATTTCCCTTCACAAATCACAGTGTATAGGAAGAGAGGTTTTGTTAAGAAGTCCCCCACCCAGAAAGACTGATGGTTTAGCCTGAGAATGATTGTATAATGTGCCTCCATGTTCTACTGGCTGTATTCAATGTCACTGAAAATTCGTTCCTCTTGTCAGTGTTTCAGTAGCTTCAAATCTGAATATGTGTTCTTGGTCCATTGGTGAAATTGTTGGTATTTGCTATCAAATCAGCTTTGACATATGGCAACCCTATGAAGGCAAGACCTCCAAGGACACAGTAATCCAGCTGCCCAGCTCAAGTTTTACAAGCTCAGGGCCATGGTTTCCTTGACCCTGCAACATGGTTCTTCTTTTTCGTTGCTGCCTTCCACTTCACCAAGCATTATTATCTTTTCAAGTAAGTCATATTGTCTCATGATGTGTCCAAAGGACAGTAGCCTCAGTTTAATCATAGTGAGAGTTCAAGCTTAATTTGTTCTCAGATTCATTATCTTTTTGGCAGTCCATGATATCCATTTTGTTGCTTTCGTTGTGTTCCTTGTAGGCTGGGTCCTGTATCCATTTTAATCCGATTCAATTGCATGTATCCATTTGTCTTCACAGAGTGGCTAAAAGCCAGAACCGAGTAATCATTAGGAAAAACAACTATTACTTTTAAAAAAGCCTTGACAACAAGGTTTCCTAGTCCTATCTGGACATGCCAAGGACTGAATTTTGGATTAAAAAAAAATGCAGTTATGTACTATGATCACTGAGCTATGGCTTTCCATGAGCTAATGTACTCATACTTAAAGCAGACTCCACATACTTAGCACCTGTATGAACTGGCACTAACAGTCCGTTCTTAGTATTTCATGAAGATTGGGAAAGGACACAGGGAAATGAGTGCTCTCTGCTGTACAAGGCAGCTGCACCATTCTAAAATTTCAATGTAATAATTTAGTCCTTTCTTTTTTCCTGCTTATTTCCAAGCTGAACAATTTTAGTAAAAATAGAATTGCTTGCCACCTCAAAATAATACATTTCCTGGGCCAAGGCCCACAGACATCAGATGTATGGTGAATTATTTTAGTGACTCTTAATGCTCTCTAGTGGATGCATGTTGTACAGCACAGCTAAGGATATGAAGACAAAGGAAAATATGCACACATGAATGTAAGTCACGGTTGTTGCTTCTATGAGCAAACTGCTTTACATGGCAGAGTCATGGATATTATTAAAAGGGAGAAAATTGTCAATTATTTCATTTATTGTTTTGTCAGTCACATGTGGAGAGGGGGGACTTGGATTGTCTGCCTCAGTTATGAAAATATCTTTTGCCATCTTTGACACAGGTTCTAGTTTGTTCCTATCTTCTACTTAGTCATGCATGCCATTTTCCCCTTGACTCATTTGAGTACTACAAATTAGCATAGCCTAGTTTATGTGGTGCAATTAATTTGTCCTATAGCTATTCATCTATATGTTGATGGTTCTGTATCATAAGGAAAGGTAGGGAGAGTGTATAAACCCACAAAGAGTTGAACCCTAATGTGTTGAAGATTTAGGGGGGGAACAGGGACATTCCAGTGAATGTGTTGTTGTGTCTGCCTTGGTCAACAGCAGTTGATCAAGTGACTGCTGTTGATCACAGGCAATTATGTCTTCTAATTTTCAATAAGAGAAGTGCTTATATGTAAAAGAGGTGCTTTGTGGATTGAAGGATTGCTTATCTTGAAAAAGAGAAAACATTCTAGCTTGTGATGAACAGCAATTGCTTAAAACAACTGAGGTGATACAATACATTTAGCAGTGTGCTTTTCAAATAAGCATTCAGAACATTGGGGTTCATCCCTTATTTTTCAGTCCAAATTGCCCAAGGAGAAATCTATACAAGTTACATGCTTTGAACTGAAGCAAAATTATTTGCGCAGGTGTAATTTTCAAAGATTCAAAATGCCAATTCAAGACATGTTGGTAGTTTTCTGAACTGTCCCAACAAAATGAGAATTTTGTGACAAACATCTGAGTCAATCATGGATTTTGTGTTGCATTACAGTCAGCCCTCCGTATCCACAGATTCTGTACTCACAGATTCAACCATCCATGGCTTCAAAATATTTAAAAATAAATAAATACAAAGAGCAAACTTTCATTTTGCCATTTTATATAAGGGATGCCATTTTACCATGCCATTGTCTATAATGGGACTTGAGTATCCACCGATTTTGGTATCCATGGGGGGGGGGTGTCCTGGAACAAAAACCCAGCAGATACTAAGGACCCACTGTAGTTCTGCTACACACTCCATACTGCTTACTCTGAAATTTTCCCATAACTTGACCAAGGTTCCTCTGGAAAAATATGACCTACGGCTTGCAATTGCAGTCCTCAGACCTTCTCTAGGGCAAACCAAACTATTTACATCCCTATACAGGATATGTAAACTTGGAATTACTACTAAATAATTGAAACAGCAAATTGCCTAAGCCATGTTTCTGGGGTTCCTTTGTTGACAGGCATCAATTTGGCTGAAATCATACACATAAACCACGAGATTTGCAGCAAAAACAAATAAGAGTTGCTGCCCACAATAAACATTCTTGCAGGTTATACCAAATAAAATTGCTTAGTTTTATCAGTGTCACAAGACTTTTTGGTGTTTTCATACTGACAGGTTTCACAACTCATTAACATAGCTGTGCTGGGCAGGGCACGTTTCTAGGATGGAGGACCATTGCCTCCCAAAGATAGTACTCTACGGTGAACTCGCCACGGGTCAGCGTAAGAGGGGCACTCCAAAAAAAACGATACAAGGACTCCCTGAAACAATATCTCAGCCTCGGCCAAATTGATCACCAACAATGGTCTGCCTTGGCCTCACATCGGGAGGCATGGAGACGCACTATCCACAATCTGCAACCTTATTTGAGAACTCACGCCGAACAAGTCTTGAAGAGAAACGACAACGCAGAAAGAATCACAACCCAGAAACATCACCCACGGAGACCTTCTGCTGTGCTTTCTGCAACTGGACTTGTTTATCTCGGATTGGCCTTTTCAGTCCTCAGCGCGCTTGCAGAAAGCACGGGATGAGTCCTTCCTGAATCTTCATTTGTGAAGAAAAGCCAGAAATGTGTGTGTATACACACATGCACACAAACAGATATATATATATATATATATATATATATATATGAATAATTATTATAATAATGATTTAATGAGAGTTACAAATTCCATCTGAAATTACAATTTTATGTAAGGTTTTCAATGTCATCTCTGTGCAGCAATGCACTGCTTGCATTGTTGAAACAGTTGCAAACCTCACTTAAAGTTTCTCAATGCTTCTCTACTACTGTAATCTTTAATTCTGGTGGGGAAAATCACACACACCCCTGAATTATATGCTGTTAAGGGTGTATACATTATTTGGGGACATGCTGCAAATGTACGATGTCTGTCTGTTATATAACGAGACTGATACAATAACCCATCTTTATTTATATGTATTACAATTTTAATGCTTGTCCCCTTCAATATACAGTTGTCCCTCCGTATCCACGGATTGCTATCCATGGATTTAAATATTCACAGCTTGAAAATATTCTTTAAAAAATAATAATCCAAAAAGCAAACATTGATTTTGCCATCTTATATAAGGGACACCATTTTGCTATGCCATTACATATAACGGGTCTTGAATAGTCACGGATTTTGGTATCCACGGGGGGGGGGGGTGTCCTGGAACCAAACCCCAGCGAATATGAAGGGACAACTGTACTCCCTGCTCACACTCACACAATGATGCAGTCCTGTTTTTCACTGGTTGAAGGTGTGGAGCAGATCAGTTTCTGTCAGCTGTTTCAACACATTTGCCATTTTCTTCTTTACTGCATCAATTGACTCAAAATGTGTTCCTTTAAGCACCGATTTCACTTTAGGGAAAAGAAAAAAGTTGCATGGTGCCAAATCTGGCAAGCATGGAGGATGTTCAAATATAATAATGTGTTTATTGGCCAAAAACTGCTTAATAGAAAGTGCTGTGTGAGCAGGTGCAAATGAAGCCATCTTTCCACAGTTCTGGCCTTTCCCCCCCACCCCGACTCTTTCTCTCAGCTTTGTCAAAACTTCCTTATAATAATGCTGGTTCACTGTTCTGCCTCCTGGAACCCATTCTGCCAAAATTACGCCCTTGATGCCAACCTCCCCTCCCCCAATGAGCATGGCTTTGAATGTGGACTTGCTTTGAGGTGCTTTTTTCATTCTTGGTGATGAGGGTGTTTTTCCAGTGCATTGACTCTCGTTTTGTCTCAGGATCATACTGGAAGACCCAGGTTTCATCACAAGTGATGATTTTTTGCAAAAGGTTTGGGTCCGCCTCAAGTTGCCGCACAATGCCACGTTGCTCGAATTTTAAACTTAGCATTTTCCCAGCACAAAACAGACAACACAGCTGCTTTAAACAACGACTCACAATTAACCGAACAGCCCAGAGTGTTGATGTTTGTTATGCAGGTTCAGACATGTTCAAGGTCACCACACAAGCATTCAGATCACCCCGATTTGTCTGAAAGGTAGAAATACAGGCTCATTATTTAATAGACAGACCTCGTGTATGTATTTATATGTATATGTATATGTCACACACACACACACATATTGGTAAGCTAATTACACATACAGCTGTCCCTCTGTATCCATGGATTTAAGTATTCACGGCTTGAAAATATTCTTCAAAAAATAATAATCCAAAAAGCAAACCTTGATTTTGCCATCTTATGTAAGGGACACCATTTTGCTATGCCATTGCATATAATGGGACTTGAGTATTCACAGATGTTGGTATCCACGGGAGGTCCTAGAACCAAACCCCAGCGAATATGAAGGAAAAACATGTATATCCCACTCCCACAAAAAGGTCAGGCTCCAATCCTAGCATCCACACGTACGTGGGAGTAAGTCCCTTTGAATTAAATGGGGTCACTTCTGAGCAGATGCCTAACAATCGCACATATAAAAAAAGCCACATTTTCTGCGGCCATGAATCAGCTCGCTTTGGCTTGAAGTTCAACCCTCTCCCAACACTGAGTGCTTCTAGCCTGGAGTTTATGGAGCAATATACAGTTGTCCCTTCCTATTTGCTGAGGTTTGGTTCCAGGACCCCCCGTGGATACCAAATATTCAAGTCCCATTATATGCAATGGCATAGCAAAATGGTGTCCCTTATATAAGATGGCAAAATCAAGGTTTGCTTTTTGGAGTATTATTTTTTAAAGAATATTTTCAAGCTGTGAATATTTAAATCCATGGATACCAAATCCGTGGATGTAGAGGGACAGCTGTAATTGGGCTATTAAATAACTGGAAGGAGGTCCCCCAGTTCTATTTTGAGTTAGTGAGGACTGACAAGTTCCTCAATGGCCCGTCCATCATTTTAAAGTCAAAATCAATGTGGTGGCATGAAGCCTAGTCACTAGGGCGGTAACCATTACGAGATCTTAGAGGGATAGGGGTATTACACTTTATTAATGAAAAAGGTAGCAAGTAAAGGAGGCATCCACATTGCCTGAACACTAACCCAAAACTTAGGGCTAGCCCACATGGCCCTCCCCACTGTACCTGACACAAGTTAGGTTGTACTTAAGTCATACTTTTGCAAAATTCTACTGTATTCCAACAATCAACTCTATTACTAACTATTCTCAAAAAAAAATTAGTACAGTCGTCCCTTCACATTCGCGGGGGTTCCGTTCCGCGGACCCCCGCGAATGTGAAAAATCCGCGAATAACAAACACCCCTCCCCCTCCCTCCCCAGGCCTTTGCGGGGCCTTGCTAGGCCCCGCGGAGGTCTCCCCGGCCCTCCCTCCCTCCCCAGGCCTTTGCGGGGCCTTGCTAGGCCCCGCGGAGGCCTCCCCGGCCCTCCCTCCCTCCCTCCCCAGGCCTTCGCGGGGCCTTGCTAGGCCCCGCGGAGGTCTCCCCGGCCCTCCCTCCCCAGGCCTTCGCGGGGCCTTGCTAGGCCCCGCGGAGGTCTCCCCGGCCCTCCCTCCCTCCCTCCCCAGGCCTTCGCGGGGCCTTGCTAGGCCCCGCGGAGGCCTCCCCGGCCCTCCCTCCCTCCCTGCCCAGGCCTTCGCGGGGCCTTCCTAAGCCCCGCGGAGGTCTCCCCGGCCCTCCCTCCCTCCCTGCCCAGGCCTTCGCGGGGCCTTCCTAGGCCCCGCGGAGGTCTCCCCGGCCCTCCCTCCCTCCCTGCCCAGGCCTTCGCGGGGCCTTCCTAGGCCCCGCGGAGGTCTCCCCGGCCCTCCCTCCCTCCCTGCCCAGGCCTTCGCGGGGCCTTCCTAGGCCCCGCGGAGGTCTCCCCGGCCCTCCCTCCCTCCCTGCCCAGGCCTCCCTCCCCAGGCCTTCGCGGGGCCTCCGGAGGGCCTCCGGGGGTCCTGCGAAGGCCTCCCCACCCCTCCCCAGGCCTTCGCGGGGCCTCCGGGGGTCCCGCGAAGGCCTCCCCACTCCTCCCCAGGCCTTCGCGGGGCCTCCGGGGGTCCCGCGAAGGCCTCCCCACCCCTCCCCAGGCCTTCGCGGGGCCTCCGGGGGTCCCGCGAAGGCCTTCGCACCGCTCCCCAGGCCGTCGCGGGGCCTCCGGAGGGCCTCCGGGGGTCCCGCGGAGCCCTCCCCACCCCTCCCCAGGCCTTCGCGGGGCCTCCGGGGGTCCCGCAAAGGCCTCCGCACCGCTCCCCAGGCCTTCGCGGGGCCTCCGGAGGGCCTCCGGGGGTCCCGCGAAGGCCTCCCCACCCCTCCCCAGGCCTTCGCGGGGCCTCCGGAGGGCCTCCGGGGGTCCCGCGAAGGCCTTTGTACCGCTCCCCAGGCCTTCGCGGGGCCTCCGGAGGGCCTCCGGTGGTCCCGCGAAGGCCTCCCCACCCCTCCCCAGGCCTTCGCGGGGCCTCCGGAGGGCCTCCGGGCGTCCCGCGAAGGCCTCCCCACCCCTCCCCAGGTCTTTCACGGGGCCTCTGGAGGCCCCGTGTCGCGGTTTTGGGGGGGGCCAGGGGGGCCCTCCCAAAACCGCGAATAACCGAAACCGCGAATGTCAAGTTCGCGAATGTTTGTCTTGAATATTGGAGTGTTCGTCTGCTGAAGAGTTTTCCCAAACTGCTTAGTCTATGTTTTTTAACTCCCAGTTTTTTGAGGATCTCATAGTTCAGTGGGGACCACAGTCCTTTTGCTCCACGAACAAATCCATAGGAGGTGATTTTCCTTGGTTTTTTTCCAGGCTGTGAGACTGTGTTCTGGAGTAGTTTCTTTCTGACGTTTCACCTGCATCTGTGGCTGGCATCTTCAGAGAATGGTTGGGTAGGAGTATGTCTGGGATTTATATATGTTTTATATATGGGTTCACAGCATATAAACTCCACACACACCCCTACCCAACCATTCTCTGAGGATGCCAGCTACAGATCCAGGTGAAATGTCAGAAAGAAACTATTCCAGAACACAGTCTCACAGCCTGGAAAAAAACCAAGGAAAATCTATGGATGCTGGCTGTGAAAGCCTTCGACTTCCCATAAAAGGTGACTTCGCTTACACCCATTTCTCTTATCATTTGTTCTCTTAGGTCTTTGTATCTTTCCACTTTTTCATCTGCAGCTTTTTCCAAACTTCCCAGTTCGAATTCCCATCTAACTCTAACGTCTACTACTATGGCTTCTCCTTCTTTTATAAAGATGTCGTCCGGTTTCCTTAATATGTTGTTATCAGTTTTTAAACGTGGTTCTTTGGGTACTGTCCATTTATGTGCCTTTGCTTCTTTTGCTAGTGTTGCAGAAATCATGGAACAGCAGACCCACAGATTGGAAAGTGAGTTTTATTACACCGGTGGGCCTGACTGGAATATCTTCCAAAGAGTCAGAACCCAGAGCTATGATTACAGAATACGTTTATACAGTAATTTCGGTTTGCAAAAAACAATTCCCTCCTCCTTCTCTTTGGTGTCAGCAATTTCTCTTGAGACAATTTGTTGATAGTTCAAGGCAAGATAACTTAGGAACATTTAGGTACAGTTCGACTGCTATTAGAGAAAGAATTTGTTTACATTAGCATATCATGTTTCTGGAACATAGGGTTGATTAGTAAAGAACATTGACTAGGCCTGAGAGTTAAAGGAAAAAGACTTTGCAGAGTCCCAGAGTCTCATGGGCTATCTCTGGCTTTTCTTCGCAAATGAAGATTCAGGAAGAACTCATCCCGCGCATTCTGCAAGCGCACTGATGACTAAAAAGGCCAATCCAAGATAAACAAGTCCGGTTGCAGAAAGCACAGCAAAAGTTCTCCTTGGGTGATGTTTTTGGGTTGTGATTCTTTCTGCATTGTCGTTTCTCTTCAAGACTTGTTTGGCGTGAGTTCTCAAATAAGACTGCAGCATTGCGGATAGTGCGTCTCCATGCCTCCCAATGTGAGGCCAGGGCGGACCACTGTTGGTGATCAATTTGGCCAAGCCTGAGATGTTGTTTCAGGGAGTCCTTGTATCACTTTTTTGGAGCACCCCTCTTACGCTACCTGTGGCGAGTCCACCCTAGAGTACTATTTTTGGGAGGCGATGGTCCTCCCAGCTGCGTTCTCAATATCATGGCCTCAATGCTGGTGATCCCTGCTTGCTCAAGGACAGCAACATTCGTCACACAGTCAGTCCAGTGTATATTTAGGCTATCTAGTCTGACCCCAAATAGCGATTGTAAGATTACAGCATTCAGCAAATAGACATTAGAGTTGGAATGGCTACTACACTAGTAGTTCTTCAGTTTTATCATGTCTCCATGTTCTAGCATTTTGTACTGCAGGGCACTGACCTAAAATGTGTGAGAGGGAGCAGGGAGTTAACTCCAGCACGGGGAGGAGCAAAAAAATAAAAATAAAAATACAATTAAAGCTCACGTCACAAACCCACCCAAGAACTCGCTCCTTCCTAAAGGTCCGGCTGAATAAAGGGCCCGCCATTAGGGGGAACGTCTCCCTCCGCCTCTGACAGCCAGCCGGCCCCTCCCCGATTTTGTTTCGCTACTCAGAGGTTTGCGCGGGGGGAGGACGGAGAAGCAAGGGTCTTCCGCGGCGAGGGGACGCGCTGGGAGAGGCCGCGCGGAGGCCGACCCGGGCGGTGTTTCTGGTGGGGGAAGGAAAAAGGTGTGACACCGCCTCCTCGCGCTGGAAGGCGCCGCAGCAGCGCCACGTCTCGGGCAGGCGGGAGGGAGGAAAGGGGGGAGAGCGACCCAAGGGAGGCCGGCGAGTCGGGAGGGAGGGAAGGAAGGAAGGAAGGAATGGGGCCTGGCTGGCTGGCCGACCCTCCGCAGGGGGGGGCATGAGGGGGTCTGGAGGCGGCTCCTTGGCTGGTAGGTCCTGCAGAGGGAGAGGCGGGGGGGGGGCGGCGAGAGGTGGGGAAGGGGGCCGTTGGTTTGGGGGGGGGCGAGGCCGGTCCAGCTGGCTTGGGACGGAGAAGAGCCGTCTGTTGACAGGCGTGTGTGAGAGAAATCGGAGTGTACAGTAATAATTGAGAATACTCACTCCTCTTCTCAGGATTCTGAAACACTGTATGAAGCTCTATATATGCTGTGTCAGGGAACTGATATGTTTTTCCGCGCATTCTGAGCTTTTTGGATAGAAACAAATCGAATATGTGTGTGAGAGAGAAAGAATAGGGATCCTTTTGAATACTCACTCCTGTTCTTTTTTTTAAATATATTTTTATTAATTTTATAATCATACATTATATTATCCAATCAATACTTAGTATAACTACTCACTCCTCTTCTAAGGATTCTGAAATACTGGGTGAAGCTTTAGGTTGTGTCACAGGACTGATATTTTTAGCGCTTTCTGCGCTTTTTACATATAAACAAATCGAATATGTGTGTGAGAGTGAAATAAGAGTATAATTAAGAATACGCCTGTTCTAAGGATTCTGAAATGCTCTGTGAAGCTTTATGTTGTGTCAGGGAGCTGATATTTTTTTCCACTCTCTGAGATTTGTGTATATAAACAAATCGAATAAATGTGTGTGAGAGAAATAAGAGTACGATTGAGAATACTCACTCCTGTTCTAAGGATTCTGAAATACTGTATGAAGCTTTATGTTGTGTCAGGGAACTGATATTTTTTAGCGCTTTCTGAGATTTTTGTATATAAATCAAATATATGTGTGCATGCTTGAGAGAGAAAGACATACCCAGGCATTCAGCTGAGCAAAAAGTGAGGATAGAAATATGGTCAATTGTGGTGTGTGTGTGTATGTCCCTTCAGGTTGCCTGTTGACCTAGGGTTTTCTTTTAGGCAAGGGAGACTCAAGAGGTGGTTTTCCCAGCTTCTTCCTCTGAAATACAGCAGTACAGCTCCTGGGATTCATCTCCTATCCAAGTACTGGTACAGAGACTTATTTAAATGCCCCATCTTTTTTCTGAGGAGCTCAGCTCAGTGCAGATAGAGTCCATTCCCCCTTATAGGAACCCATTCTTAATCTGACACTCTGACCCCCAGGGTGGGCATTCTGGAAAAACAGAGGTGGATGAGGCCCGCTTCTGGTTTTGAAAAATTGGGATTTTATTTTTTATGTTTAACAGGGGAAGGGGCTGTAGCCTTCCAGGAGAGGCTTTCACCTCTTTGGAAAGAGGTGGTATAGGAATTTGGAAGGGCTAAGTGCCATTGTGGTGTAGGACTCTGGAGACCAAGGCTTGAATCCCTGCTCAGCCATGAAAATCCACTGGGTGACCTTGGGCAAATCACACACACTCAGCCTCAGAAAGCCCTGTGATAGGTTTGTCTTGGGGTCACCACAAGTCGGAAATGACTTGAAGGCACACAACAACTTCCTAAATACCCTAAAGGCACCAGATCCCGTCTGATCTTTGAAGCTAAGCAGAGTCAGTTCTGGTTAGTACTTGGATGGGAGACTTCCAATGAATACCAGATGCTGTAGGCTCTATTTCAGAGGAAGGAACTGGCAAAACCACCTCTGAGTGTTTCTTACCTAAGAAAACCCTAGGAAATCCATGGGGTCACCCATAAGTTGACAGGCAACTTGAAGAGAGACACACACAGATGCAAAAAACAACCTTGGTGGCCATGTGTGACCCAAAGGCCCCACTTTGCCAAATCTCTAATCATTATTCCACTTTAATTTGAATTGGGTTCATAGAGGAGGAGAATCTTTACAGAGATTTGGACCAAGCTTGTGTGTGTGCATGTGAATTTGGGATGTTGAATGAGGGTTTGAGTCTTTTTCAGTCTGTGTGATGGAGATGACATGCATGTATGCCTACTGTTTCATCATAACATACATACATATATATATATATATATTCTTTTCTGTGTGTGGGTGGTGACATGGGAAAAGGTGTAAAACCACCCCTTCAGCCTTTACATCTCTACTTTGGGCTGAAGATTTAATTTGACTTAAAGGCCTGATCTCAAAAATACATACGAGATATGAAATCTACAGTGCTTTATAGATGTCTTCAGTACTGAAGGGTTATGAATGTTAATTATAAGCTGGATTCCAGCATTTGTGTATACCGGTAGTTCATAGATATGGAGTTATTGGACTCTAGTTTGTATTTTGTGCATGCATTTGTAAGAATTATTATGGCTTGCTGAGCAGCATTACTGTACTATCTATTCAACCTTTAATTATTGACTCATTCCTATCATTTATACTTTTTTCACATGGCAGCTAGGGAATGTGTGGCCTTCCAAATATTTTGGGATTGCAACTTCCATCAACCCTAGGCAGCATTGCCAATGGTGAAAGATGACAGGAGTTGCAATCTAGTAACATCTGGAAGATGAAACATTCCTCTCCCTGTCATATAGAGATATTCTATTGCAGTGTTTTTAAAATAATGTTCTGGGGATCCTGTGATTCCTTAAAAGTTTATCAAATGTTCTCTGAAGGAACAGATTAGTAATTATGATTGTTTCCTTGAAAAACAGCTTACTAATGGATACTGATCTTCCCATGAAATTGCACTGTTGCAAGAGAGCTAAGATGAGTTCTGAAGACATACTTTCAGTTCACAGAGGATGACAGTATGGGCAACAAGCCTGATTGATGCCTTGTATACAATAACTGTATACTCTAAATAGGATGAGTCTATTTTAAATCAGTGTCCAGACAATTTTGCATGCAGTCATTCATAAGTCTATAGATTTTCCTTGGGTTTTTTCTGGACTGTGAGGCCGCGTTCTGGAAGAGTTTATTTCTGACATTTTGCCTGCATGTGTGGCTGGCATCTTCAGATTCCAGCCACAGATGCGAGCGAAACTTGTCAGACATAAACTCTTCCAGAACGCAGCCTCACAGCCCAGAAAAACCCCAAGGAAAATCTATGGATGCCAGCTGTGAAAGCCTTCGACTTTACATTCATGAGTCTGTTTCATCTCATCTTTGCATCTGTGTATTTTTTTAAAAAATCTGTATCAAATATTGTATTACAATATGCATTTAAATAGCATTTTTGAATGTATTAAATGCCACCAGACTCTTTGTTGGTTTTGCTGCAACAGATGAATATGGCTACCCTCTTTGAAGCAAAGTTGTGGGGGACAATTTAACACCCCTTTTTTGTTTAAACCTTTTTTTTTAGGGCGTTGGTTTAAACCAGTTTTTTTTTTTTGCATTTAAATCAATATAGGACTAAAGCAGAAAATTAAATAGCAAAATGCAGCTCAGATATTGTAACCACTAGCTTAAATAATAATTGTTCTGAAACAAGTGCTCTTTTAAAGCAAGTTGTTTTGGTTGAATTTGCATTAATTGAAGGATTTGTTTCTGAAAGGTGTTTATGGCACTATAAAATAAAGTGATTAAAAAGAAGCATCTGACACTGGATACTGGTCTAACAATGAACAACTGCCAATAAACCATTAAAGTTAAAATGTTTACATTAAACCAATCATTGTTGGTCCAGTAAGAGGGCTGGAAAATAGTAATAATAGCCAGACTTTAAAAAATATGAATAATCAGTTAAAAAAACAGGAGTGTATTTTTAAAAAGTCATTTGGTTTAAACCACGGTTTAAACCAGCCAACCCTGCTTTGAATACACTTCCAAATGTGTTTTATCCTAAAATCTATATTTTTATATGCAGTTAGGTAACTTTTTGAGCTCATAACTGCCTCACATAATTCAGGAAAGTGTCAATCCAAGTGATAATTGTGGTCTAATGTGTACACCAGTCCCAGAGGTGAAGATCAAATTGATTTGCTTCAAAATGCTGACTGAATAGAATTCTTGCATATTCCTGAATCCTCTGCAATATGCATGGGTAGAATGTTTAGAAAACCTCTCAAATATATGATGCATTTAAGAACAAAAAACAAAACAAAAACACCCATGTGGCTTCACACTAAAAGCATAGTCTAGGGTTCTGTTCCCACAATGGCCAACCAGATGCCTTTGAGTATCCTACAAGCAGTACATCAGTACAATAGCACCCTTCTGCTCATGTTCCTTACTAACTGGGAACTAACACTGAGGCAGCCTGCCTCTTATACTGGAGGTAATATATAACCAAAATGACTCATACCCATTCATAGCTTTATCTGCTTGTAAAGCCATGTACGTTGATTGCCATTGCTATGTCCTGTGAAAGTTAATTTCATAGTTTAACTGTTTTATTCAAGAAGAAGTATTTTCTTTTATCTGTCCCAAATCTCTTCCCATTCAGCTTCAGTGAATGACCAAGGGTTGTAGTATTAGATGAAAGTAAACGTTTGGTGATTCTTTAGTCATTTCTTTAACTGAACCTAAGAAAATTCTTCTGTAAAGTCAGCCTCTTTCTCTCTTCACTCCACCTTCAAGGAAGCCAACATTGACTGGCAGCAGGCTCTCCTTCTCCGAGCCAACTCTTGTCCTAATTAGTAATTCATTAATCTACAATAGAATATATGATGGTTCCTCAGCCAGATACGTGGCCCCATTTTTTTTAAAGTGCCTAGTTCTATAAGTGAAACTGGATAATAGTTTGACTCTCAATTGGAATGGTAAAATAAAAGGCAGCTGGCAGGAGAGATTGGTAATGAAGACAGTTTGCTCCTTCTCCCAATTAGAAGTCTCATAACTCCTCTGATGCAGCCAGCACATACAAAAATTCTTCATAATGCAATATCCTTTCACCAGCTTATTGAGAACTCTTTGTTTAGTCATTGGACAGTTTTGTGGGATCTGGACACATACAAAGTTGGTGAATGGGAGTGTATTGGGTGTTTTTGTATGCATTGTGCTTATTGTTTGCTTACATTTGTTGTTGTTGTTTTTTAAAAAAAGGAACAGGATATAGCAGGTGCTGGAAAAAAAACTTCTGCTTGAGATACTGGAGAGCTGCTGCCAGTCAGATCAGACAGTACCAGGCTAGATGAACATGATGTACATTTCTCTGTGATCTCTAGATGCTGAATTTTCATGACCTGATAGTAGAGAAGTTGAATTCCAAGAGAAAATGTTAATTTGGATAAATATCAGCTCTAACAATGGCTGGTATGTGTATATGGAGGGGAAGGAATATATTGTAACAGCCCCACTGATGCTGATCCTGCCCCACTGCCGGATCTCAAGTCAGTTATAGCCCATTCTGTGTTAAAGACAGAGGACACTTCTTTGCTCACCACTGTGCTTTACTTTTCTCCATATATGAACAAAGGACACACAGCAGTGATTGTGAAAGAAACACTACTGCTCTCTGGATGTCACCAGCCTGCTGCTGATACAGGTTTTGGTTAAACTGCCTAGCTTTGTGTGTTGGAGAGCCAGTGTTCTTAAAGTAGTCTTTCCCACTGAGGGGGATTACAGCCCCCCTCATCCTCAACCAGTATGACCAATATAGTTAATAGCCTTTGATACCTTCATCCTCTAGAAATTTGGCTAATTTCCTTTAAAGACCAGTGGCCATTTCCATGTTTTGTGCCGATGAATTCCATTTATTGAATTCTCTGTCTCATCATTGGCAAATAGATCCACCATAGGTTTTGTCCAGGAAGTGGATTCTTTTTGTCAGTAAGTAGCATCTGAAACAAAATATTGCAGTGTAGAATTCAGGGAGCCAGCCTGCCCTGTCCTTTGCTAGGGTACTCTATTTCTTCTTTCTTCCCTTGTTTTCAGGTTCCTCCTCCCCACAGACAAGTGTTTAGTGACAACAAAGCAGTCCTCATTGGGCTGTTTTGGATATTGATCACATGTGTTTTTATTTTTCCTAAAGTTTTTTTAACTTCTGAAAACTTTGAAATTCCCCAATCCCTTATGCATGGTTGGTGCCGTTTTGTTTACATGAGGGTTGTTATTTGGAGAATGAGTTTGCTTTTAGTATATGTGATGCATGCATGTGATATCTTCAGGCAGAAACAGTTTTTAAAACTAAGTGAATTTCTTTTTCTCTCCAGAAAGTAGTGCAACTTAGTAATTGCTTTTTCTTCCTCAGGCTACTTTAATGATTTCCAGAAATTCTGGAGTTGCCTGCTGACTTGGCTTGGACTGAACTGAGTTGCCTGCTGTCAAACAACAGATGATAAAGCCTTAGTATTGTGTAACCACCTTGCCAGGAGCACTGCTTATGGATGAAAACAGGACTTCATAATTCACTTTCAAGGGGTGTTGTTCAGCTAGGGAAAACATTTTCCCTGCACCTTGACTACATCCGCCATGGACTCTTCAATGGCTGTGCTGGAAGAACAAGCCAACAGCAGTGCACCCTGCATTTCTGAACAGCACGTGAACCTTGAGGTGAAATTGAGTGACCCGGTGGAAGGAGATGGCTTCAATAGTAAGCAATTCCTTTTGATCAGATTTTGTTGTTGCAAGGAATGCATTGCCACTTTAAGAGGAACATCATGTTTCCAGAGCTTGAAAAAATTACTTTTTGGGTAACAACTCCCAGGATCCCCCAGCTGGCATAGCCAGCTGATATATACAGCTGGGCTTTCTGTGAGTTTTTTGTCTAAAAAGCTAGCTTTCCCAAGTTCTGCCTCCAGTCAGCCAGGTGGCTTTGGGAGACCCACAAGCAAAGCTTCAAAACAATAGCCCTCCCTTGTATCCCCCCCCCCCCGCTCATATTTAGTGGTATATTGAGTCCACATATGGAAGTCCTGTTTTGTCATCATGGCTAATAGTCACTGATAGACCCAGCCTTCTTCATGTATTTGTCTAACCCCACTCCTTTCAAGCCATTTAAGTTAGAAGCCATCAGCACATCTTGTGTTAACAAACTCCACAAGTTTATTTGTATATTGTGTAAAGAAGTACTTCTTTTTCCTGCTCTGAATCAGATGTCAATCAGGCCTTTCCAAAGATATTTCGCTTTCAGAGGCAAAAGACAAGATGGTACCCTTGCAATTCCACCTGCAGAAGTTGATCTGACTGGGAGTTAATTGTATTGTTTAACACTGGCAAGGAAACAGACTGTGCTGCTTGTTCTATGCAATTCTGCTCTCCTGCCTCCTCACTTCTATTCCCCCTCTCCAGCACCTGCTGTCTGGTTGTGCCAGCTGTAGGACCAGTACTCCCACCAGTCCATTTCATTGGATGTCTATGAGTTTCAGTGTGGTAACAGGTTGAAGAGCTTGGGTGTAGCATCTTTGGCTTGGTAGCTGCTGCTTGGCCCCTCCCACCTTGAAGTCCAATAGCTGTCATGTACTCCACATGCTTGAACTCCTGATATTGCCTGAGATGTCAATTTTTGGAAAGCGTTCATATCCACTCATCTGCTCTTTTCATATCTCATTTATTGTCATTGACTTCCCACCTTCCTTCTTCTATTCCCTCTGGAACTGCTGCTTCATCATTGTACTAGTTACATTTCATGAACTTTTCCTTTCTTCATCCCTCAGAATTTATATTAGATGAACTCACTAAAATTGAATATGCATTGCCTTAGACAAGAGAAGGGCAACTATGGCCCACCAGATGATGTTGGGTTGCAACTCACATGTTCATTCAGGACTAGGTATGCTGGCTAGGGCTGCTGGAAATGTCAATACAGCAATATTGGGAGAGCCCATGTATGCTTTATTGAAACTAAATTGAAGGGTGTGTGGTTGAAATAATCACACATTGGTGGTCCCTTGTCTACCTGAGTCTGCTTTCAACTCCCCCCACCCACCAGCCCTGAGGGTCTCTTCCCCATGTTTATTTTAGAACCTTCCCAAGGGATCCTTGTATAGATTGGACTTTCCAGAGACCAATCTGTATGTAAGTGATGGGAAGTCACTGGGGAGGGTAATTAGGTCATGGCAGGGAATGGGGTTAGGGCACACCTGGGGGACTACACTAATGCCTTAGGGGTGGTCCCAGGTTTCCCATGTTCTGCTCGTAAGCAACCAACCAGTCGAGTTGGATTAAATCATAGAATCATAGAGTTGGAAGAGACCAAGAGGGCCATCTAGTCCAACCCCCTACCATGCAGGAATACCCAATCAAAGCACACCCAACAGATGGTCATCCAGCCTCAGTTTAAAAACTTCCAAAGAAGGAGACTTCACCACACTCCCAGGCAGTGTATTCCACTTCCGAACAGCTCTTACTGTCAGGAAGTTCTTCCTAATGTTTAGGTGGAATCTCTTTTCCTATAGTTTGAGCCCATTGCTCCATGTCCTAGTCTCTGGAGCAGCAGAAAACAATCTTGCTTCCTCTTCAATATGACATCCCTTCAAGTATTTAAGCATGGCTATCATGTCACCTCTTAACCTGCTTTTCTCCAGGCTAAACATACCCAGCTGCTTTAGCCGCTCATCATAGGGCATGGCTTCCAGACCTTTGGTGGCCCTCAGTCTGTTCTAGGAAGTCATTTCTTTTATCAGGGATTCTTTCGGCCAGAGCTGGGCAACTTTAGAGGGTCTGAGGACCAATTTTCTATCCCCTAGACCCACTCTGAGATCTAACCCTTCTGAAGTCCAATTTTAGTTTTAACACAACAACAAAACTTACTTTTAACTTCTTAAAATGTAAACTGGGTGAGTGTGTGGGCAAGTGGCTCTAGGGGTTGTAAAAATGGGGGTGGGTGGGCCATATGTTGCCTCCCCCTGCTTTAGATGCAGGGTATCTTGTCATAAAAAGTGGAGACATCAGATTGGTGACCTTGCCATCCATCACTGAGTTTGTAACAAATGCTAATCCAGCACAATCCAATATTTTATTCTGTTTTCCAGTTGGTAGTAAAAAAGACAGCCAAGTTCCAGCTGAAGGGGAAAGACTGGCGCCAAACAGCAGCAAGAGGCCTTGCGTGAATGGACCAGCATCTCACTACACTGAACTCCCCACGCCTTTTGATCCCAATGGTGGTCCACTTGGGGAGGAGCCAGCTCCAGGTGTGCCTGGTTTCCATGACAACCTAAAGTCGGCTCAGGGAGCTAGTGCTGAGGGAGTAGTTCTTAGGAAGGAAGCGTTGCAGTCCCTCAAACTAAGCCTTCCCATGCAAGAAACTGAATTGTGTAAGCATCTGTTTCCGATGGAGCCCCCCTTTTTTCTCTTCCTCTACAAAAAGGCAGTTCTTTTCCAATTTCTCTCCGGATTTCTGCCAAACCTCTCTCCAAATATCCTTTAAAAGCTTGAACTGATGTGCTCTGCAGCAATTAACGCTTGTGACTACTATTTACATTTACTTACTTTACTTAATATTGCAGGTTTGAATAAATGTTGATGTCATGATTTCTTAGAAATTAGTGATCCCTTAAATTCTAATTATTCATCTGTACACAAAAGTATACAACACTTGACATAATGATTAACTGTGCTAGGCACAACATAACTATTTTTAGTCAGTCAACAGGATATGTTTTTATCCCACCTTTTCTCCAGTAAGGCTCTCCCCTTTCCCACTTATTTACACATAAACCCTGTGATATGTGTCAAGCCAAG
The DNA here is from genome assembly GCA_030847615.1 of Gambelia wislizenii. Taxonomy (NCBI): domain Eukaryota; kingdom Metazoa; phylum Chordata; class Lepidosauria; order Squamata; family Crotaphytidae; genus Gambelia; species Gambelia wislizenii. The sequence goes on along the minus strand of JAUMIR010000013.1, from coordinate 8,878,907 downwards.
AGAGAGTGACTAGCCCAAAGTCACCTACTGAGTTTCCTAGCTGAGTGGTGACTTGAACCTGGATCTCTCAAATCATAGTTGAAATGATTGGTACCATACACTGCCTCTCTGTATGGCATTAGCTGACTTAGAAAAGAGACTGAAATATGTGAAGTTAAATTATTTATTTATGTTATAATATTATGCCCAGCCATTCAAAACTGTTCCTGCAGCATATTGCCAAAATACAGTGATGTAGTGCTAAAAGGTAATATTGATAAAAATAACTAACAAAACTAAAAATGGAAGATTTTTAAAAAGTGTAAAAGAATCAGTGGGAAATTAGAATCAGTTAAAATGCCTGGGGAAAATTTAAACCTCTTCACCCGGAATCACGTGTGTCTTCCTAGAGAGAGCTTCAGCCAGTGGGATGCTATCACTGAAAATGAAGTTACGTTCATTTCCAAATTTGATAGCAGGACCATTGCTTGATAAACTTGTGTTGTGGCCAGCTGCCTTTCCTTAGATCAAAATAGGTAATTAGGGCATTGCAATAAATAGCATCCTTAATATGTAGAGAATAATGCCATATTGCTGGAGTGAGTTGTGGACTTGTAAATGCTAAGTGACTGAACTGTGCGCTCTTAATATCAATGCTTACACAATGTTGTTGGGATTTCTGGGGTGAGGTGGGCCACTTACGTCACTGCATGCTAGCAAACAAAGCATGTTTTGCTTATGTGCATGAATGTTGTACAGAAAAAGAAGGGGAGAGAGTGTGAAAATATTATAGGATTGGCACTGTCTGTCCTGATCCCTCCTGTACAACTCATACGTAAGTGGGAGGTCATCTATTTTTAAAATTTTTATGAGAAATTTCTGTTGAGGTATGATACATCCCTCAATTGGACTAGTATTTGGGAAATCTTGACTTCCACTTGACGCATAGTGACTTGGGCTATCCTTGTGTCTCTTTTCAGTCTATAAGGTGGAGATTTTAAAAAACAGTATTGGCATGACTTGCATGAGTAGGCTAAAACCAGAAGATTTTAAATTGCTTTGCACACTGAAACTATAATGTAAAGTAAGCAGAATCTTACCATTTAACAACATTTTATGTAAAGATGGGATTCACTGAGTGGTCCAACTAGGAAGCTGGAGTGGGAGTTTTTGCTGCTTTGAACTGTCTTCTCTGCTAGTCATTGCTAGCTATGTAGCTCCTGTGTCTGTTCTTGTCTTAGAGCTGCTGGATCCCATCTTGAACAGAGTACAGAATGGGATCTGGCAAACCTATGGCAGATAATACACTCCCTGTACTTTCCCTAATGCAGTTTATTTAAACAGCAACAAGAAATGTAGCTTCTAATCTCCTCGCTAAAACTGAGAAACCGTCTCTCTTTTCTTCTTACTACATTTCTACTTGTTATGGTTTTGATTAAGAAATAGTATCATCCACTCAGAATCAATATTATCCGCTGGCACAGGACACATCTAAATTAATAAAATCTTTCCTTCATTCTGCAGGTTCTGCAGATTCTTCTCTTCCATTGGAGAAGGAAGAACAGATCAGGCTTCAGGCAAGACGACGCCTTGAAGAGCAGCTCAAGCAGTACCGTGTAAAAAGGCACCAGGAGAGAGTAAGAGCCTACAAGTGGATTCTGTAGGATTTGTTATTGTGACTGGATTCACTTTGTACTTAACATAGATCTTCCCCTTCTATACTTCAAGTCAAGGGTTTGACGCAATGCTGTGAGCGGGACTTGGATTCTGAAGGGGCCACAGAACTGCAGCATGTGGTCTTTGAGTCTCCATTCAGCCTTTTGCAAGGCCAGGAACCTAAGTAGCTATGCAGACAATGGGCTTAATTTGATTTGATGGTAAATTTGATTTGATGGTAACCATGTTTTTGAGCTATGTGAGTGAGCCATGGTGACTCCTAGGGCTTTAATGCTCTCTCTGCTTTCTTTGGACTCTGTGTACCATAAAAGAACATAAGCTTTTGCTTATCTTCCCTGTGACATTGGAACCCTGGAAACAGGGGTTTGTTTAAACCTCTGGAAGTGAACAAGCTAGGATCTGAAACCATTATTTGATCCTTACATGTTCTGTCTAGCTATAATAGTAACCTATCTGAATTTGAAAATGTTGTGGCCTGTGTCAGCCATAACAGTGTGTTGGATAGCTATAACATCAGGCCTGTCAGTAGTGTGTTGCATGGTTCGGACCATGCAGTTTTCTTCTTTATTACCTGAGTTAACATTTCCTTCCAGTTTCTACCAAAAGCTAGCAGATAGTTTTTCATTCAGAATGAAGCTTTGACTATATATTCCTGCAGGGCAGGGGGCTGGACTAAATGGCCCTTGTGGTCTCTTCCAACTCTATGATTCTAAGCCAGGTTGGCTTCTCCTCTAGCAAAAAGAACACCTAAAAGTTTGTTTCTGGAGTTTTGTTTTTTTATAGAACCATTTTGATGTGTTTAAGTTTGTGCTGTGGTGGGGATGTTAGCAGTCTGTAAATTTGATGAAAAAGGACAAATAAAGCTGGCCTTTCCTGGCAACAACAAAGAGATACTTTTATTTATTAAATCCTTTCTTACACTGAAAAAGAGAAGCTCCAGGAGCTTCTGAAAAGCACTTTTGCTACAGTTCTGTGGTTGATCAGGTCAGAATTGATCAAAAGAGATGTTTTCATTTTGTTTCCTATTCTAATTTGTAATGCTTAGGCATGTTAATGCCATTTATACTGTGTGTGTGTATATATATATATATATGTATGTATGTTTTTGGTCAAAGCAGCATACAGCTAAGAATCGTCCTTCCAGTACCCTTGATCCTGAATTGATGTTAAATCCTGAGATCTTACCAAGAGCCAGCACTGTAGCAATGACAAAAGAATACTCCTTTCTACGAACTAGTGTTCCCCGGGGACCAAAATTGGGAAGCCTTGGCCTTCCAACACATTCAGAAGAAAGAAAAAGTTCCAGATCTTCCCAGTCAAGTAGAATCCGATCTCTGGCTGATTATAGAACTGAAGACACACAGGGAAGCCTCAGGGGAGCTGTTCCAGTTTCTGATTCTCCTGGTGGATCTCTAAAGCAAAATCGAAGCAGCCTGACGTCAGTTGTCTCAGAGATTAGGGTAACGCCTGATCCCGATGACCGGCTGGAGAATTCCTCCTTGGCTGGAGACAGCATGTCAGAAATTGATGGAAGTGAAGCTGGAACAAGGCTAGATGGCAATGAAAGTGATAGTTCTAGCTACAGTAGTGTATCAGGAAGAGGACTGTATGGTATGCTACTCAGTGCTGAGAGCAGACAGAGTGTTTCTTTTCCTGTAAATGGCCAGGAGGTCCCTTTGGAGGCAGTTGGACAATTTCCTTCCATCAGAGAGGTGTTACAGGCTGCTGCGACAGAGCATCATACCCAGGATCCAGAAATCAATGGAGAAACAAGGAGCCGGAGAGACAGCATTTCCAGCAGGTAAGGCCTAAGGCCATATTTCAAATTTTGAATTTTCAGAGAGTCTTTTCCTGCATTTGAGTTGCCTGTTTAGGAACTAATCTGTCTCTATTGTGGAATGTCCTAGATTATCTTCTAGGGTGCACAGCTTAGCTCTTGGGTGATGACATGGCACTCTGCTCTGTATCGGCCTTATAAATAAGCCTGTAGAAGTTGCTAGCATATAAAATGTTTACCAAAAAAAAAATTAGCCTGCCAGAAATTAGCAGGGTTTTGTTGTAATTTTTGTTAATTTGGCTTTGACATATGGCAGCCTTATGAATGAGAAACCTCTGAGCCCCAGGCATCGACTGCCTCAGGGCTATAGCTCCCTTTATTGAGTCAATCCATTTGTAACATGGTGTTCTTTTTACCAAGCATTACTGTTTTTTCCAATGAGTGATGTTGGGTTTTAGACAGGGTTTTTTTACAAGCCCTACCTGTAGATACCAGGGACTAATCCTTAAACTTTCATCATGCAGAGTATGTTCTCTGTCACTAAGCTACAGCCTCTTCATTTTTTATGCCAAAGAGCCCAAGCAGTATGCAGAGAGAGAGAGGAAGAGAGAGATTTCCTATGTAGACTCCCAATGAAACAAAGTTTTAGCCCCCACACACTTTAGCTTAGCAGAAGAACTACAGTATATCCAAGACTGTGGCCTGAAGGAATGTGATGTGGCACTTCTGAAGCTGAGCAAATCTAGGCCAGTACACAGTCTGAAAATTCACATGTGCTACCTTGAGTTCTGGTATGGAAGAAAGAGGGATATAAATTAATTGTGCATCCAAATCATGGTTTGAATCATGGTTTGCTGAGTTGGCCATTTTCTGAACTAGGTGATCTATTGGATTTCATCCAGTATTTTGTCTACGAAGTGTGCCCTCACTATATGTTCCCCTCTCTATAAACCTTATCCTTCTCATACCCATTAAGTATATAATCCACACAGAGTTCTTCCAGCTTTTTGCACTTAACAAGATTCATGGATTCTTGCCCTAGATGCTCTTATCCACTTTAGTCCTTTAAGAATGGGATTACTTGTAATTTCTCAGAAGCTTACTACTCTATGATACCTTAATTATGTCTTAATGCTGATCTCTTTCAAATCATGTTTAGACTTAGCATATGGATAATTAGTAAATACCATGGCTCCGTTTTGTCTAATTTCTGTTCTCCCTTTTATTACCTCTTATCACAAGTTATCACCAGTTTTAAATAACTTGAACACTTGTATTGGTTTGGGAGTAATTTGAATGAAGTAAAAACAATACACTTTTTTTAGTTAAAAAAGTGTAATTTGCAATGCCCCTTTCATATTCTAAGACAATGTAAGATGGTTGCAGTGTGTTCCAAAAAAAGTAACAGCTTGGGGGAAAGATACTTATTTGAACTACAACTCCCAGAATCCACCAGCCAACATGGCCACTGACCATGCTGGCTGATTTTGGGAGCTGTAATCTTAAAAAGCCCTACCTGCATTGAATCACTGTTGTTCTGGGCAACTTGAGGGAACTTGGACTGGCAGTATTTGGTGGCACGCTCTGTTGTGCCATCACCAGTAGCCAGGGTGTGTAGACCTTTGACATAGTTGTATTTGATTTGGGGGCACCATCCCCACTCGTGCATGGTGATGGTGGCGGTAGTGACCGCATGTTAGCAAAGTGGCCCAGGTTGCTTTCGTGCCTGTGTTAAGGTATGAGAGAACATTGGGACTATATCATGAGTTTTCTATTATCTATTTAGAACAAATGAAAATAGCACAATTGTCACAGCATCAGTAAAGTGCATCTATTTTTTCTCTTCCCAGTATATCGATGGAGAGTTCTGTTGCAGGCACACATGATGAAATGTTGCAGGTCCTCAAAGAAAAGATGAGACTTGAAGGACAGCTAGAAGCACTGTCATTAGAAGCCAATGAGGTATGAATGAAGCTGAACTTTTTTGCAGAGTGTCATTTCCATTTCTTAAGAGAGCTTCTTGTGTGGCACTTAAAAACAGAGAGACTGGGATTGAAAGAGCAATGCTGTTACATTTATATATCTAAGCAAGAAGGTATTGGACGTGTTCTTGAACAGTAGACTCTGCATGCCACCTTTCACACTTGTTTTTTCTGCAGAAGTAAATTTCAGAAGCAGCCTGTGATGTCTAATGCAAGAATGAAAGATCTGTTTAAACAGAACTAATTTTTTTTAACCTGTGAGGAGGTTGAACCTTAACAATCCCTGCACTATGTTGTGTCCCTCATCAATTTTTCTTTAAATTAAATCATATAAGCTGCTTCTATATGATAAATACTGCTGGCTTTTTTCCAAGTTTTTTTTTTTTTTATATTGGCTCATGGGCGTTGATGGTACCTTTATATTGTAAGGACAGTCAGGTCCCTGTCTCAGATAGGTTATAATTTGTAGTCAGACAGTAGGGAGAGAACAGAGTGAAGAGAGAGGCCAGTTATGAATATGAGTAAATGCAGCTACATTTTGTTGCACTTGAGGGTTGAAGAAGATCATGTAAAACAGATAATGCACAGTGGTTCTGGTTGTCACTGCTTGGACTGTCCCTGCCTAAACATAGAGAGAAAAATGTTTTGAAAATGTGGACCCATCCAACATTTCCAAAAGTTGGTTGTGTGAAGAAATCTGGAAAAAAAAATCGTAACCTGATTGTCTTATTCCATATCACCTAAATTACAATATCAGTAAGTAAACAAAAATATTTGAAATGTTTGTTGTGTTCAGGCTCTCAAAGAAAAGACAGAACTGCAAGCCCAGCTTGCTGCTTTGCACATGAAACTTCAGACCCAGATGGAGCACAGCGAGAGCAGCCAGCAGAAGCAGGACTCCCTGAACTTGGAGGTGACCACATTGAAGCAGTCCTGCTGGGACCTAGAACGAGCCATGGCAGAACTGCAGGCTGCGCTGGAGGCCAAGAATGCTGGCCTGGCTGCTTCCAGCAATGACCTGCAGGTGGCGGAAGAACAGTACCAAAGATTAATGGGAAAAGTGGAAGACCTGCAGAAAAGTGTACTTACTAAGGACAGCACAGGTGAATAGATAGATGCACAAGCTTTGGAATTCTGTTTATTCCCTTGAGGTGTTAAATGAATGGTTCACAAAATTATTTTAGGGGCTTTTCATGCTAATGTCCCTCTAAAGTGTTCAGTAATGTGTGACTTTTAAATTGGGTTTGTTATTTTGTTTTTCTCATTAGCTGAATTGGCGTTCTGAGCCATTAGTCCTATGGTTTACCTGTTTTTATTTTCAAAGATGGGATATGGGTCTCTCAATAAATAAGATGTGGTTTACTCACTTGCTATTGATGGAGTTGCTAAACCTGACTGCTTTTTATTTTTCCTTGGGTCTTTAGTTCATGATCTCCGGCAGCAACTTTCATCTTTACAAAGCCAGCTCCAGCAGGTGCAATTGGAACGCACAACATTGACCAATAAGCTGAAATCCTCTCAAGCGGAGATTTCCTCATTACAGAAAGTACGGCACTGGTACCAGCAGCAGTTGGCTGTGGCCCAGGAGGCAAGAGTTCGGCTGCAGAGTGAGATGGCAAACATACAGGTAAATGTAACTTTCCTCTTTTTCTTTATTACAGTGGGCCCTCGGTATCTGCTGGGGTTTGGTTCCAGGACCCCCTGTGGATACCAACATCTGTGGACGCTCAAATACCATTGTAGACAATGGCATAGTAAAATGGTGTCCCTTGTATAAAATGGTGAACAGCAAGGTTTGCTTTTTTGGATTTTTTTTGCAGGGGAGGTGATATTTTGGAACTGTGGTTGGTTGACTCATGAATGCAGATTCTATGGATATGGAGGGCAAACTGTATTTATGTCCTTTAGTATTTTTTGGTATATGCAGTGTCATCATGGTACAGTTTAGAATGAAAGGTATTTGACCATGACCATTTGGTGAGCATCATGGCTGAACCAGGATTTGCAGGTCTCTCAATTATAGCATAGTATGTACTTCACACAACTATGGCCTGCACACATGTTTCTAAGAGCCAGCATGGTGTAGTGGTTTGAGTGTTGGGCTAGGACTCTAGAGACCAGGGTTTGAATCCTTGCTTGGCCATGAAAACCCACTGGGTGACCTTGGGCAAGTCATACTCTTTCAGCCTCAAAGGAAGGTGATGGCAAACTCTCCCTGAACAAACCTTGCCACTAAAACTCCATGGAGGTTCACCTTAGGGTTGCCATAATTGGAAATGGCTTGAAGGCAAACAACAACAAAACATATAAATGTTATATATCATAACAGAACCTGCAACAAAATGTTGTAGTGTCACGTATCTCTGTCCAGGCTACCCTATTTTATTCCCACTCACTCTTAGTTGTCTCCAGTCCAAAAGTCATGCTCACTCATGACTGGGTTATTTTGGTACCTCCCTACCCACTATTGTTGTTTGTTTTTTTAAGGCTTTAAAAAATTCTGCAGACTTTGGTGTTCCATCTAGCCTGCTGATACTCTTATGTGTAAATGGTGCTACATAAGCAACAGGAAACAATGCTTAAACATGGGAAAGAGAATGTATGATGCTACTTGGGCTGAAGTAGCCAAAAGTGTCAGACTATCTAGAAGGCTGAAATTTTGGTACATATATGATCAGACAACTGATGTTGATGATTTATTTCTGCCCTGCTCTTCTACTTTATGTGTGGCTAACAAAAAAGGGGCATGAAACAGCAATCAGTATGAACCTCATTTAAACGCTACATTACAAGGGTGAGCAGCTAAAATGACATGTTAGAAAACCTCCTAGAAGAGTAGTGGCTACTGATGAAATACAGTTGGAAAGGGAGCATAATAGGTCTCAGTTGAGAACGTATTCCAGAGCCGTGGAACCAGAACTGGAAAGGCAGTGCTTCTCATTCCTGCCTCAAGAAAGCACTGAGACTCACCAACCTCTCAACACAATCCCCCTCATTTTCTTGTCTTCCCAAGGCTGGCCAGATGACCCAGGTGGGCCTGTTGGAGCATCTCAAGCTGGAGAATGTAACACTCTCTCATCAGTTAATGGAGTCTCAGCACAGATCCATCAAAGAGAAAGAACGTATAGCAACACAGTTACAAAATATAGAGGTAAATCTTAAAGGGTGTTTTTCTGTGGGTTTGCTGAGATTTCTTAGTGAAGTATCGGATCTTCACTTTCAGAGAAGGGAATGAACAAAAAATAGTTGCACTAATATATGTTTTTCCTTTTTGGCTCTAATCCAAATACTTTGTGACTTTGAAATAAGAAGCCCTGGTACCCATTTTCTTTGTTTTGTGCATGTGTTTATACTTACATGTGACAAAGATCTGTTCATATTCAGATACACAGGTAAATACAGTGGTTTAAAACTGGTTTGTTCCAAATCATAGCTAATGTATACAAAATTTGTTCATTTGGCTGCAACAGCAGGTCTCAGTAAAGTATAACTGAAAGTAGCAAAAGATTCCAGACTTTTCCTTTTGGCCATGCCAAAGAGGAGAACAGGAACATGCAAGCTCTGCACTTGTATAGGTGTTCTTATATCACACTAAACTGTAGTTAGTGGCCTCTTTTATAATTCTTCTGTCCCCAAAATAACTGTGTCATGATCTCCATTATACTTGGGGAAGTGCGGATTAGGTTGGTTTGGTAATGTGAGATAATTACTGTCTTAACGAGGCATTTCTTCAGAAGTGGACATTCTGGATAAAGGATGGGTAAAGGGTATTAAGGTAGTGTGCAGGGCTGGATTGCTTGCTTTTCAGAATTCCTACATGACTGTGACACTGTGTCGGCAGATTCCTCTCGTTAACATGTCAGAATTGTCTACTACTTTCTAACAGGCTGACATGTTAGACCAAGAAGCAGCTTTTCTGCAGATCCAAGAAGCTAAGTCAATGGTGGAAGAGGATTTGCAGAGAAAACTGTCAGAGTTTGAGGATGAGAAGGAACAACTGCAGAAAATGGCAGATTCTGCAGCAACACTGGAACACGAGCTAGAAAAGGTAGATGTGACTGTTAGAATTTTCATAGAAAGTCTAGCATAAAATGTACTCATCCATTCATAGTTTGCATTTCAGATGACCAGAGGGGAATAGTTTAGAGAAAACAAAACTCCTATAAAAATTGTGGAGGTAAACTATTAAAAATACTAAAGGCCCATTTGTGAGGATAAGTTGTCTTGAAATGGGATCTGGTAGTAGGAAGAAAAATAAATATTTTGATTTAAAATAATTTTCTGATGGCCCCTCTTGCTGCTGTTGCCTTTTGCACTGGCCTTGTAAATGTCCACAAAATGCTAGTTGGGGAAAGCTGCCATTGTTGAGTGTATTCTGCCTATACATCTTAATTGTGTCAAGAGTAAGATGCATGTGTTCATACAAGGAGAGGATCCTAGTGTGAGTGGCTATTTTTTCTTTATTCAGGTGAAATTAACATTACATCAACGAGATCTTCAAGTTGAGGCTTTGCAGCAGGAACAACTAGATCTCATGAAGCAGTTGAGTTCTACTCAAGAGACACTGCAGACCCGAGAGGAGTCCCTGGGTGACCTGCAGACACGTTATGATGAGTTGGAGGCCAGGCTGACAGAGTTGCAGGGTGAAGCCACATCAAAGGATGACACCATCCGATACTTGCAAAATGAGAAGATTGTCCTAGAAGTAGCTCTGCAAGTTGCAAAAGCAGGCAAAGAAGGGCTTGAAGAAGGAGTCCAGCATTTAGGGGAGAATACTGAGGCAGCCTCAGATGTTTTAGAACAATTGAGGCAAGAAATAGCCATCAAATCAAGTCAGGTAATATGTACTTCTATGGCCCTCACCCCACCTTTTTCATTTTTGCATTTAGCAGCAGTGTGTTATATTGGCAAAGTATATTTGTAGCAGATCTATTATGTCACTTTTTGGGAAGCAAGATTATTTGGATTCTCTAGCTTCTGACAAAAGAGTTTGCAAGCTATATCAACTTTTGTATGCCAAACTCTTCCATAGTTGCCTATCTTGAGAATAGTGCTATAAAATTCAGCTGGTAGGCAGAATATTCAAACTCATTTGAAGTGCAAAAACTTCAGCCCCCCCCCCCTTTGATAACTTGAATATTTTAAGTTTGGCTACTGTTCACTAGAATTTTGTTTTGGAGTTGTCATTAAACTCTGTTAACTGCATTGAGATAAACTATATGACTGTACTGGAGAGACTGTGTCCCTGGGGAGATTCTTGGCCTGAAGGCTAGAACTGTCCAGTGCCTATGTAATGCTGAGGTTGTTTTTTTCCAATAGGTGGAAAATCTGCAACAAGAAAGTGCAACTTTCAAGAAACAAACACAGAAGATAAAGGAACAATTACTTCAACAAAAGGTGTATATGTGTGTTCTTTTCTAAATGCTTACATTTTAAAGAAAATGGGGGGAGAGGGATTGTGTCCCCCCCAATTGGTCTGTGTTATGTTTTACAAGTTAGCGTAAATGTAATACTGAGTTAAAACAAACAACCTGCAATGAAATGCCTTTGCTGACTGCGTACAAATTGTCGTGATTCTTTCTCTTTTTAAATAGAGAAAGATTTATGGTATTTCTGTTTATGGTTGGCATGCTCAGATTAACTTTGCTTATCACTTTTCTTTGTATATAAATAGGATACATGTGTGTGCAAACAGTAGTTTTTGTGTGCGATAATAATTGTTTAAAAGTTTAGTATCCATTTTTTCTTGATGTCTAGGTGATGGTGGAAGCTTACCGTAGAGATGCAAGTTCAAAGGACCAGCTAATCAGTGAACTGAAGTCTACCAAAAAGAGGCTGGACTCTGAAATGAAGGAGTTAAGACTGGAGCTTCTCCATCTTCAGGGTGAGAAGAAATCTGTGGACATAGAAAACTCAAGACTCACAAAGGAAGTGTCTCGTGTCCAGCAGCAATTGGAAGAGCTAGAAAGTCAGCTGCAGGTGGCACAGAGAGAGCGTGATGGCATAGAGGCAGAGTTACAGGTATGGAGGAAGCCTAGCCTGTCCTTTTTTTGCCTTTCACAATAATGCTGTAGATCAGTCTGTTGGAATAAGTTGCTTTCCACTATGGTTGGGGACAGATGTCATGATAAATAGCCTTCCCCCCCTCCATATCCTCCCTGTTCACGTTATTTCCCTCTCCTTCTTCAAGATGGTCAGATGGAGGAGATTGGAAGCTTTTGCTTCTATTTCAAATAACTACAATTAAGCTTTAAACTGTTTGATTTCTAACTGTAATTTAATGTTGGCTTATTATTTTTTTAAAAGCCATAATTAATATTAATCAGAATTTGTTGGGGTAAACTTTAGAATGATCTGGGATGACTCATGAAAAATATGGTTATTATCTTCCCTGAGCTCATCAGGCAGGCTGTAAACACATTTGAGTTTATTCAATTTAACATATCCCTGTTACCAAGTATATAAATTTAAACCCTTTTATTTACAGAATATGTAGCTTATAGTTGTTTTTTTTTTTTTGCTTTTCTCTTTTTGTGCTTCCTCTATGCCTTTCAGTCTTTTCAGTTTGACAGAGAACAAATGTCTGCTCTTGCTGAGATGAATGAAGCATTAAAACGACAAGTTGATGAAATGCAACAAGAAACAAAAGTGTGAGTATGGTTTGCATAATGAGGCATGTGAAACCTGAAAATGTCCACTTCACTAATGGAGAGGTCCCGGCAGAATTCTGCTTTCCAGAATTCTGCTCTCTTTCTTTTGTCTGTTTTTGTCTCTGACCTCACCACAGTTTCTGACAAAACAAGGTTATACAGGACTTACTTTCTCTCTTTCCCAGTCTGGCTTACATACAATTGAGTAAATAATTTAAAATGTCAAGTAATAAGTTTTTAAAAATCCGGAGATGCCGTGTATATATGTATTGGATTTATCTCTCCCCTTCTCCCAAGACTAGGTCTAGAGGCAGGTAATGGTAAAGTTGAATAAAGAATACTGTACAATTAATTAAAACAAAGAAATAGTTCACATGTTAAAAATTGTTAAATTTAAAAAATACAATGTATATATCATCAGTAAAAATTTTTAAAAATATATAGAAAATACAGCACCCCTTCTGTGCAAAGATCCATTCTCAGAAAACAGTTTCTAAAAGTTTGTCTGAAGAAAAATATCCTTGCTTGCTGATGGAAGGTTGTCCTGCAGGTAAGGAATTCCAGAGCCTCTTTATCATACGGAGCCTCTCTCTCTCTGGCTTTTCTTCACAAACGAAGATTCCGGAAGGATTCATCCCGCGCTTACTGCAAGCGCGCTGATGATTAAAAAGGCCAATCCGAGATAAACAAGTTTGGTTGCAGAAAGCACAGCAGAAGGTCTCCTTGGGTGATGTTTCCAGATTGTGATTCTTTCTGCGTTGCCATTTCTCTTCCAGATTTGTTCGGCGTGAGTTCTCAAATAAGGCTGCAGCATTGTGGATAGTGCATCTCCATGCCTCCCGGTGTGAGGCCAGGGCGGACCATTGTTGGTGATCAATTTGGCCGAGCCTGAGATGTTGATTTAGGGAGTCCTTGTATTGCTTTTTTGGAGCGCCCCTCTTACGCTGACCCGTGGCGAGTTCACCGTAGAGTACTATTTTGGGGAGGCGATGGTCCTCCATCCTAGATATGTGCCCTGCCCAGCGCAGCTGTGTTCTCAATATCATGGCCTCAATGCTGGTGATCCCTGCTTGCTCAAGGACAGCAACATTCGTCACATAGTCAGTCCAGTGTATATCTAGGATTGTGCGTAAACAGCGCTGATGAAAGCGTTCGAGGAGTCGTAAGTGGTGGCGATAGGTGACGCATGTTTCAGACCCATAAAGGAGAATAGACAGTACAATGGCTCCATACACACTGATTTTTGTGCTTCGCCTCAGGTGCTGGTTACTCCAGACTCTTTTGTAAAGTCTTCCAAATGCGCTATATGCCTTTGCTAATTTGTGATCAATCTCTTTGTCAATCTTGGCATCTGAGAAGATGATGCTTCCCAGGTAGGTGAACTGCTGAACAGACTTGAGCACAGCTTTGCCGACAGCAATGTGGGGATGGTGGTGTTCATCCTGTGGTGCAGGCTGGTAAAGAACTTCTTTTTTCTTCAGGTTGGCTTCCAGGCCTAATAGCTCTGCAGCTGTTGCGAAGCAGGATGTTAGGCGCTGCAGAGCTGCTTCTGTGTGGGCAACAAGGGCAGCAGCATCAGCGAAGAGCAGCTCACGGACTAGATAGTTTAGAGTCTTAGTGTGAGCCCTCAGATGGCTTAAGTTAAACAAGCTACCATCAGTACAGTAACGTATATAGATGCTGTCTTCTTCTTCAAGCTCAGCCGTAGCCCTTTGGAGCATCGTGCTGAAGAAGATTGTAAATAAAGTTGGAGAAAGAACACAACCTTCTTCACTCCATTAGTTATTAGAAAGGGCTCTGAAAGAGCATCGCCATATCTGACTTGACCACGCTGGCCCTCTTGTAGCAAGATAATCATTTTAAGGAATTTGGGGGGACATCCTAGTCTTTCCAGGACCTGCCACAGACCTTTTCTACTCATAGTGTTGAAGGCTTGGGTGAGGTCGACAAATGTTACATAGAGACCCTTGTTCTGCTCTCTACATTTCTCTTGCAGTTGTCTAAGGGCAAATACCATACCTGTAGTACTCCTATTGGCTCTGAAGCCACATTGGCTTTCAGGAAGAAGTTCTTCTGCAATAGCAGGAACTAATCTGTTCAGGAGTATCCTTGCAAGGATTTTTCCAGCAATAGAGAGCAGTGTTATGCCTCGATAGTTTGAGCAATTGGATTTTGCTCCTTTTTTCTTGTACAGGGTGATGATGACTGCATCTTGGAGATCTGATGGCAGTTCCCCTTTTTCCCAGCAATTCACAAGGAGTTCGTGGAATTTATCATGGAGTACATGACCTCCGTGTTTCCAAACTTCAGGTGGGATTCCATCAATCCCAGCTGCCTTGCTGTTTTTCAGCTGCTGTATGGCCTTAAGGGTCTCTTCCAAGGTGGGAGCTATGTCCAGTTCATTTTTCATCGGTTTTTGTATCATATGTTGGATAGCTGAGCCTTGAACTACTTGGTTGGCACTAAAGAGTCTTTGAAAATGTTCAGCCCATTGATTCAGGATGGAGGCTTTATCAGTAATTAATGTTTGACCATCTGTACTGTATAAGGAGCTTTGGACCTGATAAGTAGGTCCAAACACTGCTTTAAGAGCTTCATAAAATCCTCTATGATCACCCAGATCTACACAGCATTGTGTCTTTTCTGCTATATTGATCCACCACCTGTTCTGCATGTCTCAGAGTTTTTGTTGAAGGTTACTACATGTGAGATGGAAAGCTGCTTTTCTTACATGGCAAGTTAGCTGGGCGAGGTATGCCTGGTGAGCAGTTCTCTTCTTTGCCAACAGTTCCTGGATCTCTTGGTTGTTTTCATCAAACCAGTCTTGATTTTTCTTGTGGGAGAACCCGAGGGATTCTTCCGCAGACTGGAGAATACTGTTTTTGATATGTTACCAAAGCACTGTAGGAGAAGGATCTGTAGGGTGGTCTTCAAGTTTTGTTTGCAGGTTTGCCTGGAATTTGTCTCTCGTGGTAGCTTGTTGAAGATTGTTGACTTGAAGTCTCTTCTTTAAGATGCCACCCCTCTTAGGTTTGAACTTAAGATGAAGTTTTAGTTTGCATCTTACGAGGCGATGATCTGTCTGGCATTCTGCACTGGGCATCACTCGAGTATGATGGACATCGCAGATGTTTCTCTGGCGGACTAGAACATAGTCAATGAGGTGCCAGTGTTTGGATCGGGGATGCATCCAGGTTGTCTTCAAGCTATCTTTCTGCTGAAAGATAGTGTTTGTAATAGTCAGCTGTTGTTCTGCACAGAACTCTAGCAGGAGGTGTCCATTATCATTGCAATTTCCAACATCATGCTTGCCTAAGACACCTTTCCAGGCTTCGGAGTTCTTTCCTACTCTGGCATTGAAGTCACCAAGGATAATAATTTTATCTTCTACAGGGACTTTTTGTATGAGTTGGCGTAGGTCTGTGTAGAATTTGTCTTTCTCTACAGGGTCTGCTTGCATAGTTGGAGCATATATACTAAAGAGAACAACATGTGGGAGGCGTAAGGAAATAATGCGATCAGAGTGTCCTGTTGGCAAGGTTTCGAGTTTGGAGGCAATGGAGTTTTTAATCATAAAGCCTACTCCTGAAAGATGTTTTTTGGTTTTGGGTTTGCCAGACCAGTAAAGTGTGTAGCCGGCACCGTGTTCTTTAAGGCTGCCTTCCTCATGGAGACGAACTTCACTAAGAGCAGCGATGTCAATATTAAGCCGTGATAGTTCATGGGCTATTAGAGCAGAACGACGCTCAGGCCGTCCACTATCTGCAGAGTCTCTCATGGTTCTGATGTTCCAGCATGCAATCGTCAGTTTATTTACACCTTTGGAGGCCGGTGTGTGCCTTTGTTTTTTTGCCTTGGTTTGACTGCATCAGAAGATGCCCGTTGGCCACGGCTAGCCAACCAGGTAGTTGGGGATGAGCTTTCGTTAGGCCACCTTTTCTAGGCCCCTCTCCATATTGAGCAAGCAGTGCTTTCCTTAAAAAAGGCTGCTTGGTCGTTCAGGATACTGCCAAACAAGACTGTCATCTCCCGGGTCAGCCTCGAGCGACCAAAGTCCTGAACTGCCTGCATGCAGGGTTGGGTCTGCGGCTTCCAGTGCACCTTTACACCTGCCATTTCGTCCCTCACCTATCGCAACAGGGCTTTTTTGGAATTGGATTTGTCCTTCGAGCCTGTGCAATGGATTTTTCTGGTGGAGCGCAGCATGCACAGAACTGGCATCACCCTTTAAACCAAAGGTTCATCTGCTGGCCTTTCAAGCATGGACGGTAGCAGCGAGGTCCTCGGGTCATAGGTTTGATCAGAGTTTCCTTCTCTTAGATGGTTGACTTTACAGGGTTGGACAAGCACCATCTGCCCGGGTTTGGGATTAGAGTTTTCCTTCTCCTAGGATGGTTGCCATAGGCTAGAGAGCCCATCCTGGCCTTTGACGCTCTTTGTCAAACCCTTCGGTTTTGACCTGTCTGGCATGGGAGACCCTACCGGTGGCTATTATGCCACCGCCAGCATAGCTCAAAGCATCATTAAGGTACGCAAGCCTCTCTCCCATGACAAGGGGGCGTCAGTGGAGAGGATATGGAGCCTATTAATCATAAAACTAGACTATTAGATAAGATGGCAATAGCGTTGAGCTAAAATGTCTCTCCCTATTTTGCCATTTGATTCACCGACTGCAAAAGGGCTCGCACATCTTCCTGGTTTGAACAAACCATAGTTTCTTATCTTGTCCAAAGTGGCACACTACATAAAACCAGGAATGAAAACCACAATTTCATTCTGGTTTAAAATTACATTGCGAATCAGAGTTTTACCACTTTGGGTGAGATGTGGCAGGGATGAGTGAAAGCACGTCAGCACCAGAGTCTTTAAGACTTGTAATGTAGCACTAAGCCATGGTTTGGCATTATGTCTGAATCAGAGCTTGAAAATAATTTGTTGAAGTAGCCTAACACCATGAAGTTTGAATGATTGCTCTTACCTACTGTTTGAGCCTAGGCTTTCTTGCAAATTTTGTCATTTATGTAAATAAAATCAATGTTCTTCATATAGATGTGACTCTTGCAATTGTCTCAGAGGCAGGTGAGCAGTTAAAGATAGCCTTAATTACCTTAAAAAATAGCTTCATTTGCCTGATTAACATTTGTGTAAGCCAGTTTTTTTAAACCAGGAAGGCTTTTAGTCTTACAGTATGTCTTTGTCTAATTGCGTGATTTGATTAATTTGTGTTCTTGTGTAATATTGTATACACTTTTATTATCCCATTTTCTAAATTCCAATTAGTACAAAAATGCAGTGGCATTTCATGGGATCATTGCCAACCTTCTGCTTGTAATGCTCTTGATAGTGTAGCATATGTCATGGATATCATATTAATATTGTGGGACAAATTAAATTTGAATTTAATTTTTAATGCTCATGCTATCTGAGTTCTAGCCAGAGGTGAAAGTAAATCCCACTCTGGGGAGTCAACTCTGTTCTAATACACATTGTTGAGGTAGGATAGGTTTGCATTTATTAAGGCGGCAGACTGGAATACTGACAGATCTGATATAGGGAATGTAAATCCACTGGAAATGTCTCCAGTGGAAGTGCCACTTAAATGCACAGGAATTGCATGTCAGCATGACAGTTCATTGCAGTGGAGTTCGTGCAGAAGAACTTACTGATGAAACTTATCAATTAGTTAATAATACTTATTGGTAATCATTTTTATGGGCAAGTCACCATCTCAGCCTCAAAGAAAGGCAATGGCAAACCTCCTCTGAAGAAATCTGCCCCCCTAAAAAACCTGACTTGACTTGATGCATCACAACAAATAAAGTTATAGATTTTCCCTGGTGTTTTTTTTTTTTTCCTGGGTTGTGAGGCCATGTTCTGGAATAGTTTCTTTCTGACATTTCACCTGCATCTGTGGCTGGCATCTTCAGAGAATTATTTATGGCTGTTAAAGTTACGCTTATGGCTTTAAATTGTTAAAGTTATGTTTATGGCTGCTTATCAGCACAGATGCTCTGGGCAGCTTACAGAGCAAAAAGTAAAGCAAATGCATTTTAAAAGGTGATCATACACTGTGGTTTAAAAGAAGAGAGTAAAAATACAGCACAAATCTTTCCTTCTACCTGAGACTATTTATTTTGTTTATTTTTATTTTGTTGATTTATATTCTGCCTTTCGCCCAATAATGGGACTCAAGGCAGCTTTTACAACATGTTAAAAACAATGTAGATTAAAACTATCCAAAAGGCTAAACAATTAGTAACTCAGATTGAAAAACAACACTAAATGGTAAGAGCCTAGTATTTATTTAAAACACAAGTTTGTTTATAAGACCTGTGTGAATAAAAAGTTCTTTCTCTGGTGAAGACTATAGAGGCTGGTAGGCAAGCCTTTCCTTTGGGGGCGGGGTGCTATTCCACAGCTTCACTGTCACTACAAAGGAGGCCCTCTTCTTAGTTAGCTACCTACCTCACTTATGTGGGTGGGTGTGCGTGGAGCAGGGCCTCTGATGACCATCTTAGTTTCAGGTGGACATATATGATAGAAGGTGAACTTCTCGGTAACTTCCTGGTCCCAGACATTAAGGGCTTTACAAGTGAAGACTAGCAGTTGGAAGCCTTAGAAGCCTGTGGGGAATGAAGGGATGTACCTTTTGAGATTGTTCTCACCTCTGCCACTAAGATGTCTTGGAAGCTGTTCTGCCTGTTAGTAAAACTGAAGTAATTCTTGGTTTAAGTGATGAGGTAATGAATGAGTCCAGTGTAGCTTGAATTCTGCAATTTCTTGAACTTTCTTTAGCTCTTTGTGAACCTCTGAAACTACAAGTGGCCTTCTCCAAATGGTAATTAAACAGGGACTCTTCATCACAACTGAAGAACAAAAGCTTGTAGGTGGCTCTTGCAATTACTGAGGGGCGAAGAGAAATATTGGCATCCACCTACTCATTTTCTCCAATTGTTTATCCATTTTTGTTTTGTGTTTAACAACACAATTTGCTTTAGACATATATGCTGTCTTTGCACAAGCTGCAGTGGACTCTGGACCTTAGAGCATGCCTGGTATTGTACTGCAGAAACTAGGTTTGCAGAAATATGTCCTGAGAAGGAAGGTGCAAGTGTTTGAGGGCCACAATTCAGAGTTTGGAAGCTTTACTTTTTTGCCCTCAACTTTCAGAATCCTCCAACCAGCATGGCCATTGGCCATCAATCAAATTAGGAGAATCGGGGCAGGAGTGAGGCATTTTAAGGCAATTTTGACTTTGTGCCATCATATATAAAACACAAACAAGGGATACTCCCGAACCATTTGGACATTGCACTCAATTAACAGAAAGCTAAGCATTCTAACAATATATATGTGTGTGGGTGGTGTATGTATATATGTTTTTTTTCCCATTTTAAAAGTTCAGAATGTCTCTCTTAAGCCTTAATGTGCAGATATTTTTCATCTTGCCCACCATTGGAACACAGTCCATGAAAACTAGTCTGAAATTGGGCTGGAAAAGGTTCAGAAACAAGGGTGTAATCTGCATGTTCATGGAGAAGTTGAGGTTTGCAGAAGGGCAAACGGTCTTTTTAAAAACCATGAAAGGTACAGTCCTCCAAATTGCCTAAAGAGGACTGAATGTGCTCAGTTGCTATAGAATTGTTGGAAGAGGCAAATGAAAAAATGGGGGCAGTGATGGTTTGGACTGGAGAAGATCATGGTAGACTGCATCCCTAGAACAGGAAAATGATATGGTGAGGATGTATTGTAACATTTTGTTGTGAGTCCTACTTGTTCATCTTAATGCACAATTTTTTATAAGGGTGTTTTTGTGTAAACTTTAAATTTTTTGTATTTTTGTTTTTGTTTTAATTTTTAGGGCTATTACAGAACAGAAGCAGAAAATGAAGCGATTGGGATCAGACCTGAACACAGCCCAGAAAGAGATGAAAGCAAAGCACAAAGCCTATGAAAATGCAGTTGGGATCCTTAGTCGCCGACTGCAGGAAGCCCTCACTGCAAAGGAATCATCTGAAGCAGAGCTGAGCAAGTTAAAGGCACAAATCTCTGATTGTGGAAATAGCCAGGCTGGTCTAGTAAGCAAAATCCTTAACTAACTTTATTAGTTAGGTGGACCGAGATTTATTCACTAAAACAATGATCTGTCTTCCCTTACTGAGATACCAACTAAGCCTATGTCTTTTTGCCTTCAGGAAAAGATTCAAGCTCTAGAAACAGAACTGCAGGCTCTCAGTCACAGTAAGATGGTGTTAGAAAAAGAGCTGCAAGAAGTAATCTCACTCACCAGCCAGGAGCTTGAGGAGTACAGAGAGAAAGTCCTTGAACTTGAAGATGAGGTACTTAATTTGGAGTCATGTAACACTAGTTCAATGTGAAGTCGAAGGCTTTCATGCCCAGCATCCATAGGTTTTTTGTTTGTTTGTTTTTTTCCAGGCTGTGAGGCTGTGTTCTGAAAGAGTTTATTCCTGACATTTCGCCTACATCTGTGGCTGGCATCTTCAGAGAATGGTGGCATAGGGGTGTGTGGGGTTTATATACTGTGAGTCCCTGTTGGAGAGGATATGTAAATTTGTGTATTTAGATGGCTAGTTCCTAAAGTGGGAGGATATGCAAGGAGGATTAGTGTCTGTTTGGCTAATAGCCCATTGTCTGCTGGAAATCCCCCTGTCCCTGGGTGAAGTTCATTTGCATTTTGCATTTGCATACACCCAGGGACAGGGGGATTTCCAGCAGACAATGGACCATTAGCCAAACAGACACTAATCCTCCTTGCATATCCTCCCACCCTAGGAACTAGCCATCTAAATACACAAATTTACATATCCTCTCCAACAGGGACTCACAGTATATAAACCCCAGACACACTCCTCTGCAACCATTCTCTGAAGATGCCAGCCACATATGCAGGTGAAACAGCAGGAATAAGCTCTTCCAGAACATGCCTGGGAAAAAAAACCATGAAAAACCTATAACACTAGTTCATTTGGCACAGTATTGCTGTAGCACAGGGCTCAGGAACCTTTGTCTTCCCAAATGTCAGTGTACTCCTGCTTCTCCTCCTCATACCTCACCATTGGCCAGAGCAGATAGAAACTACCATTCAGAGATATGTAGACAGGCACATATTTCCCCTGCTCTGGTGGAACTGCACCTGCTAGCTGAAGTACACCTGATGGAATATGTGTACTGCACATGCTTTGACTCAAATGCCCCCAGCACCTGAGGTAGTACTAAACACTTCTTGTTTGTGCAGCCACACAGATGCACTAGTCATTTCACTTCCTTAGTCAAAGAGAAACAATTTTGTTGAATGTGTGAGATTTTAAGGTGGAGGCAGGAGATTTCCTGGTATTTAAAAAGATCAGTACAGTAACACCCTGTATCCGTGGACCGATACCCACAGTTTAACTTACCAGTGTCCGGAAAATATGTTCTCTCTAGACATTTGTAGGTCCTCTAGTGTGATTCTGTGGTATGCTTCCGCCATAAATATGGGGTTTGCTACTGTGGTAAGTGTGGAAACGTATCCCCCACTAATATGGGGGGTTGTACTGTAGTACCCCAGTGTGTTCAAAAGCAAGAATCTCTCAGCTTTTGGAATATCATAGAATCAAAGAGTTGGAAGAGACCACAAGGGCCATCTAGTCCAACCCCCTGCCATGCAGGAATACACAATCAAATCATTCCCAACAGATGGCCATCCAGCCTCTGCTTAGAAACCTCCAAAGGAGGAGACTCCACCACACTCCCAGGTAGCAGTGTATTCCACCTCCGAACAGCTCTTACTGTCAGGAAGTTCTTCCTAACGTTTAGGTGGAATCTCTCTTCCTGTAGTTTGAATCCATTGCTCCATGTCCTAGTCTCTGGAATCACAAAAAACAAGCTTGCTCCAGCCTCAGTATGACATCCCTTCAAATATTTAAACATGGCTATCATGTCACCTCTTAACCTTCTCTTCTCCAGACTAAACATGCCCCCTAAGCCGCTCCTCATAAGGCATGGCTTCCAGACCTCCCACCATCCTGGTCGCCCTCCTCTGGACATGTTCCAGCTTCTCAGTATCCTTCCAAATTATCTTTTAGATTTGTACCTTCTCAAATGAAGGTTTTGGTTGGAAAGAAGACAACAGAATTTGTTTGGCATCTCTGTAGAACTGTACAATTATTGTTGAAAACTCATGCAAGGATTGTATTGAACCATAGTTTTAAAACATCTGGTATGAAAAGGGATGCCCATATGTGTTGGTTAGAATTCAGTAGCTTTAAGTGAACCTGAATGGCAGTACTCCTAGGGTTGTATTACTTGTCCATATTCTATGGTTCAGCTTCAAGAAGCAAGGGGTTTCCGGAAGAAGATAAAGCGTTTGGAAGAAATGAATAAAAAGCTTTCCCTGGAACTAGAACATGAACGTGGGAAACTCACTGGCCTTGGCCAGTCCAATGCTGCTCTCCGAGAACATAATCGTATCCTTGAAGCAGCACTTGCCAAGAGAGAGGCAGATCTGGTGCAACTGAATCTTCAGGTACTCTCAAAGAATTTTTGGCTTGACTGGCTGATTCTGATTCATTTGATCATCCGTCTATGAATGACATATGCAGCAGCAGGAATGAATGTGAGCATGTATTCTACACCGGCAGCACTGGCCTGGCTTGGGATGCGTGCTGGGTTCTGGAGGGAAGTGAAGCAGACAGAAATAATCATGCAGCAGTTTTGGTCTCGAATAGGCTACTTTTTATTAAAGACAGCAGATAGAAAAGCAAAAAGACATTGTTATGGTTAACCAATATAGAAAAGGATTTATTACCACCTTAGACAGCTTCAAATAAGCTGTCAAGACGGATCTTTTCCAGCAGGCCTTTCCCAAA
The DNA here is from genome assembly GCA_030847615.1 of Gambelia wislizenii. Lineage (NCBI taxonomy): Eukaryota > Metazoa > Chordata > Lepidosauria > Squamata > Crotaphytidae > Gambelia > Gambelia wislizenii. The sequence continues at coordinate 8,855,974 of JAUMIR010000013.1, read as the reverse complement.
TAGCTATCCCGGCCCAAAGATTCAGGTGTCTTTTCCCTTAAGCTGCCATTGAATTATTCCATTTTTTTCTCTTTTTAATTATTGTATGTTTTTAATCTTTTTAATTTAATATTGTTTTAAGGGGTGGGTGGGTTAGGGTACTAATGTAATTATGGAATTTTTATGCTGTAAGCCACCCCAATTGCATTGCAGAGGGGCGGGATAGAAATAAATTATTATTATTATTATTATTATTATTACTATTATTATTACTATTATTATTATTAAAAGCAAGAGAAATGCACCCACCCTTCAAAGCAGCACACGCTGCAAGAGAAGGCACCATCCCAGATCTGTCTCTCCCTTATATGGGTTAGCTTTCACAAGCAGTGTAAGGAAAAATGAAACTCATGAGTGAAGCTCATTAGCAGGGAAGAATGTTCTCAGGCCAATTAGTCAGGGCCAGGTGTTCTCAGATCCAAATATCCTTATCTATAAGCTGCACTGTCTCTCTCATTCTCAGGAGAAACCTCTCCTTGATCATCTCACAGGAAAACAAGGCCTAGCGCGTTCTCATGAATCCTGAACCAAACTTTTTGGGGCTAGGCCTGCACCCAGGGCCTAATAGCATGTGGCACTGCCTTCCCAATCAAGCTGTGGAACCATTTAACCAAGTGCTGTCTTGATTGGCAACAGCTGTCCAAGGCAGATGTTTTCTCAGGTGCCAAGTATTAATACCTGGAACCTTTTATATACTTAACTGTATACTTTTATATACTTAACTAGAGTGAGGTCCAAATTAACAAATATTGAGAGTCCAACTTAAGAAATACCATCACACAAAAATTATATTTATCAGTGTGCAAGAATTTTACCAGGCAGTTCTGATAATGGGTGGTGGGGGACCTTGGGAAAGAAGGAAAGAGGGAGAGAGCATGTCTGAGTGTAAAAGCCTCACCAAGTACACTTAGTTCAGGGTATGTGTTTTCAAAACATTCCAGCAGTGCAGCTGAGAAGCCCAAGCATATCAGCTTAAGTGCTTTGTGGACAGCAGCTGGAGGGTAGACAATGCCCACCTGAGATGGAAATTTTCAAAGAGGCAGCCATGTTATAATCCATTTCTTCAGATACCATGATGGGATACAATATACAAGCCTCACATATCATGCACAGTCATAACCACACAACTATGTAACTGTGCATATATGCTTGTAGCTTGTCTATTGTACTCAATGATCCATCCAGTGAAACAGATTATACTCTACAAAAGTTCATGCTAAAACAAATCTCTAATGTTTGTGCTTTGGAATTTGTGATGCTCTAGGTCCAGGCAGTTCTGAAGCGCAAAGAGGAGGAAGATCAGCAGATGAGACAGCTCATTCAAGCCTTGCAGACGGCCTTGGAAAAAGAGAAGACAAAAGTCAAAGACCTTAAAGAACAGGTGTGATCCTAGCTGTTGCTTTTCATCTTGAATGCTCACCTTCCTGGGTAAAAAAATCTCATTGTGCATGCAGTATGCATATAAACAAGCAAGCATTGTATAGGGCTGCTGTATGACAGTGAATGAGATCTCTGCTTAGGCCATTGCCACAATCTTGGTAGATCCCATTGTGCATGCTATTATATCACTGTGCCTGCCCCAGCAGTAGCCAGTGGCAAGATGTTTTGACTTGCAACTTCCATTAGTCTCACCTAGGATGATCAGTAGTGAGTGATGATGGGAGCTGTAGCTCAGTACATATGGACACCTAATTACCTATCCCTTATAAGGTCAGCATGCTACGTAAATATGTGGTGTTCAACAAATGTTAGTGTTTTAACCTGAAATAGTTGAGACAACACAGAGAGATGTGAAGTCCAAGGCTTTCATGGCTGGCATCCATAGACTTTCTTTGGTTTTTTTTCCGGGCTGTGAGGCTGTGTTCTGGCCACAGATGCAGGCGAAACGTCAGAAAGAACACGGCCTCACAGCCTGGAAAAAAACCAAGTTAAAAACACAGAGAGAGTTGAAAATGGGGAATAATGTAGCAGCAATTAGTAACAATCTGGTGCAATTTTACATTTTTGCAGCCTACAGTATATTTTCAGTATATGTATATAGTGCCTCTCTCCTGATGGAACTTGAGGAAACATGTATAAGATTCTCAGTTGTGCTTAAATGACTGGTCAATCGGGGGGCGGGGGGAGTTATTCCAACAAGCACTCCATTGGCAGTGTCCCTGCATGTAACTGTATAAAGCTTAGTGTATAAGTAGTATTTTAAGGACAATCTGTAGTAGTAGAATTTTTGTTCATTGAAAGAACTCACAGCTGCTTTATAAAAGATGAAGAGTGGGCAGTCTTCAGTCTTGCTATCTAAAAAGAGATGTGGCACACATGAAGTGGTAGAGAAAAGGTCAAAGATAGGGAGAGGGATATAATAATACACCAGTGCAATAATGATGCAACTGCTGTTGCAGATCGTGACAGCCAAAGCTGAAGCGGCACATAACCGCCGACACTATAAAGCTGCTGCACTTGAACTCAGCGAGGTTAAGCGAGAACTCCAGGCCAAAGAAGTGCTCATCCAAGCCCTCCAGGCTGAAGTGGACAAACTGCAGTGAGTACTGCAATGATACCAAAACGCTACATTTCTTAGCAGGTGTATAACAGTTTTTGCATAAAATTCAATCCTTATTCAAGCAGTAGCCATGTGAGTATGGTAGAGCAAAGCCACACAACTGGGTCCGCCCTGATCCTGTCTTCCTACCTGATTCTGTCCTTTGACCACATGTTGAGCAATCATCTCAAAGGGAGCTGGCTGCAGTTTGGGAGCCTTCTGTGATCAAAGCTCCCATTCATGTGGAGGAGCCTCCACAAATATACTTGGCTCACCTTCCAGAACATTGCCCAATGTCTGAAGGTTGGAGACAAGATAGAGTTGAGCAGGTGTGCAGTACTGAGTGCAGAGTGAAGAAGCATTGGTCTGTTCCTTCCCCACATGGATACCTTATTGTTGTTGTTTTTGTTATTATTATTTTATTCACTCATAGCCTAACTTTTCCCCAAAACTGGGACTCAAGATGTTGATTAAACTAATGCAGATAAAAGCATATGAATAAAAGCATACAAAAAGTTATTGCAAAATGCAATTAAGATACATAAACTATTTTAAAAAAGCAAAACCAGTGGAACACTATTACAACTCCCAGCAATTAGTTCCTGAAAGCCTGCTGGAATAGGAAAGTTTTCACTTGCCAATAGAAGGACAGCAAGGTGAAAGACATCCTAACCTCCTTAGGGAGGTTGTTCCAAAGCCTTGGAGCAGCCATGAGAAGTCCTGTGTTTCTACCAAATGTGGCTGTGATGACTAATTGCTGAAGGGGGGCTACATGGACATTTTCCTACTTTTCTTCTCACTGATCTTTGTGAGATGAGCTCTGCATAAGCTGGTTGCTCCATATATCATCTATACATATAAAACTCTTGGGTATGTTTCGTTTCCCAGTGTGCTGATTGGCCACTTAGGAAACATCCTTTAGCCAATCACCACCCACATGCAATTCCCTCTCCACCTCACAATCCATTCCTGCCACTCAATCTGCATCTACACCTCCAGCTTCACAAGGCTCCCTCCATCCTTCAGCCACTCACCACCCACATGTAAAACAATGGAGTAGTTTTTCTCAAAATAATACCATGTACCTAAACCGTGTGAAAGGAATCTGAGAAAAAACACATACAACAGTTTATTAATTTTTAAAAAATTGTAAAAATGGGTGAATTGTGTGAAAGAACTCTGAGAAACTGTAGAAGAAATCATAATGAAACATTAGAGGACAAATCAAATAGACTAAGGGCGTATGTTATGCCGGGTACACTTAGTTTTACAAGAAATGCTACTGCTTTCTGCTTCCCCAGTTCTGCATTAAGATGGTCCCATTCTCTCTTCAGTTCTAGCATAATAGAAACTTACTTGATAATATGATGGATTAACTTGGTTAGCTTATATTCTTGTCTGTTCCCTCCACTGTATGCTTTTGTGGCCTGCCGCTTCAGAAGGAACTACATAGCACTCTGAAAATTGTGATTTTCCCAAAGTGGTTTGAGCCTTTGTTTTTGTTCTAGGATCACAGAAGGGAAGCATTCAGAAGAAGTGTCTCAGTTCCAGCAAGACTTAGCAGAAGCCCGGTCCCAGCTTCAGCTTCTGGAACAGCAGTTGAATGAGCAACTTAACAAGCAACCAGTAGAGAATCAAGAGGTGAAAAGGCAATATTGTCCATTCTCTACTGGTTTATTTAGCATGACTTGCTAGAAGCATAGCTTGGGGAAGTTTTAATGCTTCCCCTGTGAACTTTTTCTGTCCAGATGCCAATGGAAAGAGATAGAAATTGCATCGTGTTTAAGCACACATTTTGCATATAGTAGGCCCTACATTCAGTCCTTTTTAAAAAAACAATTTGATTGCAGGTGATGGAGAAGATTTTTTTTTGTCTGCCTGAGACCCTGGAGAGTTGCTACTAATTGGAGTAGACAACACTGGGCTAAAGGAGTTTCCTGTGTTATTAAGATGTCTTGTATCCTAAGTGCCATATGTAAATCTGTGGTACAGTAATAATAATAATAATAATAATAACAATTTCCCGCCCCTCTACAAAACGCAATCGGGGCGGCTTACAACATTTAAAAATATACATTTAAAACCCTCCATCTCACCCCCCTTAAAATACAATTAAATAATCCAAAAAATTAAAACATACTTAATAAATACTAAAAATAATAATAAACAAGCATTAGGAATACTGTGTACTGTTTGGTTATCTATCTCAGAAAAAGTAGCATAGACTTCATGTCCTGCTTGTGGCTTCCCACAGGTATTTGCCTGGCCACTGTGAGAGCAGCATGCTAGATTAGGGGGACCTTTGGTCTGATATACAGGGAACATATACCGTAATTCCCCTATTGCAACAGTTTAACTGGGTACCAGTCCATTTCTGGGCACAGTTCAAAGTCCTGGTTTTGATCTATAAAACCCTATACAGCTCAGCTGGAGGCTATTTGAAGGGCTATATTTTCCCTTATGAACCAGCCCATGTTTTGAGATCTATTGGGGAGAACCTTCTCTTTATCCCACCACCCTCACAGGTACATATGGTGGGAACATGGGAGAGGGCCTTTTCAGTGGCTGCCCCCAAGCTGTGGGACTCCTTTCCCAGAGAAGCTAGACTGGCACCCCGTTGTTGTTGTTGTTGTTGTATGCCTTCAAGTCATTTCTGATTTATGGTGACCCTAAGGTGAACCTATCATGGGGTTTTCTTGGTAAGATTTGTTCAGAGGGGGTTTGGCCTTGCCTTCCTCTGAGGCTGAGAGAGTGTGACTTGCCCAAGGTCACTTGGGAGGTTTCCATGGTCTCCAGAGTCATAGACCAACACTCAAACCACTACACCACACTGGCTTGTACTCTTGTTCTAAATTTTTCTTCGACAGCTAAAGCTGTTCTTCAGTGGACATACACTGGTCTGTCTGGAACCTTCCTTACTGTCGTTTCACAGACAAGTAAAGACTTTTCTATTTAGATAGGCATTTGATGATTGACTATATAAGGCTGCCCCACCAGTATAATGTGCTAGATCTTGCTAATTGTTGTGCTGGTGTGTGTGTGTGTGCATGTTTAATGATACATGCTTTAATCTGGTTTAATTTGTTGGTTGTTTAATCTTGTTTTAACTTTTGTGTCTTGTTAAACATTTTAACATTTTAATTTTTTTTGTAAGCTGGCTTGAGTCATGAACTGGGAAAAGGCGGCATAGAAATAAATATCATAATCATCATGAACAACATCATCTTCATCTAGCCAGGCTCTTTTTAATGGGGAGTTCTCACATTGGGAAAACTGCTTTGCTGTGCAACGAGCTTAACCTATGTTACCATACACCACTGGGCTGTATCAAAATTTAATGTGTCTCCCTGCCTGCAGGATAGCACCACAACAATTTTTGGTGTGGTCAGATTTTGAAATAATCTTTCTCCTTACATCTAGGTCGAAGACCTCAAGTGGGAAGTAGAACAGAAAGAGAGAGAAATCCAGGCCCTGAAGCAGCAGTTGGACTTGACTGAGCAACGCAGCCAGAAAGAGTTGGAAGGTGTACAACTAGTTCTGCAGGTACTTTATTTGCCTATGAACAAATTATCTTGGAAGAGTTCATCTGTTAGATCAAGAGATGGAGGGAGGGAAGAGAGCGAGAGAGAGAGACCAAACAAAATACTAAATAAATAAAATTTTAAAATCCTGCATCAGGTCTGTGTAAGACTTTGGTTGCAATCCTATATCTGCTTACCTGAACAGGTATAGCTAAACCCCATTGAGCTCAAAGGGCTTTTAAGTAGGTATGTGTAGGATTGCATTCTAAAGGAAGTAACTCCTTTCCTTTTGTGACTTATTTGCTGATATGTTGCTACTTTTGCTATTTTTCCTTATTCTAGAATATCAAGACAGAGCTGGAGTTGGCCCAGGACAATTTGTCGTTAACTCAGAAAGATAAATTCATGCTTCAGGCAAAAGTGACTGAACTGAAGAACAGCATGAAGACTCTGTTACAGCAGAACCAGCAGCTGAAGCTGGACTTGAAGCATGGAAAGATGAAAAAGGTGCCTTAACAGAGGGGGTGGGGGATACAGCCGGACTCCCTTATCCATGGAACCAATATCCACAGGACACAAAAGAGAAACATATACCATAGAGTCTTCCTAGGAAATGCCTAGAAAGGCATCCTCTCTAGACATCTTCTAGGTCCTCCAACACAACTCCATGGTATTTTTAACCAGAAATCCCATTATTTTAATAGGGTTCACTGTTATCTGTGGTAAGTCTGGGAACCAACCCCCGCCCCCGGATCCAGAGGTTTGACTGTATCTGTTGTAAGATCAGGGCTGTATATGTTTATAAACAAAGAAATGCATTACAAGATAGGCAGCGAAGTTGGGAGATACCATCCCAAGACTAATTTTTATTTAAGGATCAAATCCCAGCCTTCCTGGCTGCGCATAGAGCGTGACTTAAGTACAGTGAGTTTCACCCTAGCATGTACAAACATTAGAGAGTTTATTATTATTGGTGGATTTTTTTTCCTTTAAAAAGAAAAAAGAGCTGAAGGGAGAGACAAATTCAAATCCTGTAACACCAGTGAAGATTCCTGACTGCCCTGTCCCTGCAGCTTTGCTGGAAGAGCTGTTGAAACCACCATCAGCTGTGAGTAAAGAGCCTTTGAAAAACCTAAACAGCTGCCTCCAGCAACTCAAGTGAGTAAAATCCTGTTCTGTTTAATCTAAATGTTATTACTACTTAACTGCTTTATGAGCTGTGTTCACTGTGCTATCTAAAATATTCTGGTATTCATGTGAGAAAAAAATGATTTGTTTATGCACTGCTTTTAGTTCTGTTCTCTTTGTATACAAAATACTAAGAAGAATGAGTGTCCTGATAGAGTAATGATGATCAATCCAAAGCAGACAGTAGGGTGTCAATTTTATTTTTATTTTACATTTGTCTCACCTTTTTTTTCCTCCAAACAAATCAAGATTGCATACCTTGTTATCCTCCCCTTCCCTATTTTTACCTGCACAACAAACTTGTGAGTTATGTACACTGATGGAACAACAACTGGACCAAGGTTACTTAATTAAATTAATGAATTACATTTATACATTGCCTTTTCCTCAGTGATGGAACTAGAGATGACACACATGATTAAAGAAACAGATACAGCTAAAACACAGTGTTTTAGTAATAAAACACAATCAAAAGATTATCATACTAAAATTACAACTCAATTAAAAGCAATTTAAACACATGTGTGGGTAATGCAGCACCCCTGTTAAGAGCTACTTCTTCAGCAGCCTAAACATTCCATGAATGTCATGTCTTCATGGACTCAGATGGAAGGGCAGCTAATGGACCTCACTTCCTACTTCCTTGCAGTTTTGTTGAGAAATCAGAATCCTCTTATGGTAGATATACAGGAACTTTCCAGGATTTGGCTATTGACATCTGGAATGATGGCAGCTAAACAGACTTCCATATTCAGAGGGAATATTGCTGTGAATACCAGTTTTAAAGAAGTAGTAGGAGAGGGCTATGTCCTTCACACCCTCCTGAAGGTGTTCACTGTAGGGAATAGGATTCTGGACTAGATGAATCTTTGTGTGGTCCAGCAGGGCTCTTCTTATCTTCTCCCCCTTCTTCTTTTCCAAAGGCAGGAGATGGACAGCCTTCAGCGTCAGATGGAAGAACACACTATAACAGTCCACGAATCCATGTCTTCATGGACTCAGATAGAAGGGCAGTTGATGGACCTTTCTTCCAACTTTCCTGCAACTGTCTTGGACAACCAGACTCTTCCTGTAGTAGACCTACAGGAACATAATCCAAGTGCTGGTGAAAAAGAAGTGTCAATGCAGTGACTTCACTGCCTTCATTTCTTCTCTTCATAACTGCTTCATGTATGTAACAAATCTTTATCAATGGTATTTATTGTTTGGCTTTTAAAATGTTTTAGAGCTCTCCATCTGTTTTTAATTTTAAGAACAGAAGATGATCAGAGGCAAATACTTGAAGGTAATGCTTTATTAAAATTTCTTTAACTCTGTCAATCTTATTTGAAGGGGATGGCAGTACTGGGGGGTGGCGCAGGAAAAAAACATGACATTTGGTACATCAAGAAGTTCTTAGAAAGACTAGGCAATCTTTTCCCCAATTCAGTAATGGTTAGAGAGACAGAATTCAGTTCCATGCCTACCATGATTTCATTACACAGTTTCTGGCTTTTACATTTTTATTTGGCAAACAGGTGTGATAACAACTTGGTCTGTTTCAAGCCTGAGTATTTTGAATGAGAATTCCATGCCCACTAGCTTGGTGATGGCTGATGATTCAGTTCAGGACAGTCTTTTTGTTTGTAGACACGCCCTTGCTTGATACATTAACCATAGCAGTTGACCTGTGCAAACCAATAACTTCTCAGTGGTCTTGAACCTTGAAACAACTCACTCTGAAGTAGTACCTTTGCATCCATTGGATCTACTTCAGACAAAATGGATTAATGATCCACAACCAAAGGCCAGTGGAGAGCTTTGATTCACTTGGAAGATGCCTTTTGCACATTGCTGTTGTTGTTGTGTAGTCTTTGAGGACATCTCTAGCACAGGCTGTATATACGGTAAATAGTTCAGCTTGGTTCTGCCTTGAAGTACCTGTTTGTTTGTTTTTTAAATAGACTTATTTAACACAAAACACAAAGGTTTTGTTTTTTTAATGTTACACATTAAGTTTGGGTGTTTGAAAAATACTGTATATATTGGGCCTAGGAAAGCTAGACCTAAAATCAGAGTTTTTTAGAAATGTAATGTACTTATTTTATCTCCCAAATGAATGTTATATATGCCTATAAATCCCTGTTTGTTAGCTTTAACTCCCCTTAAATTTTCCTCCCTCTAATACAGGGATGGGGAGTGTGCGGCCTTCCAGACATTGTTGGACTACATCTTCCATCAGCCTTCATTATTGGTGATACTAGCTAGGGCTGATGAGAGTTGCAGTCCAATAGCTGGAGGACTACATGTTCCCCATTCCTACTCTTATGCCCATTTAGCCCAGTATTCATGTAGCCTTCTTTGAAAATATGCCCTGCTGTTCGGCAGTTAGCAGGCTGAAACAACATGCCTTAGGTTTTCCTTTTTTTAATCTGTTCCTCATAGTTGACAATACAAGCCATCTTCCATTTTTCATAGGTTCCAAAGGGTTAGGCTTTAGTTTTGCTTACTTTTACAACTTGAAATTGCACTCTGGAATGTGCTAGAGAATACAGCCATAAAAATGAATGGGCTGTCATGTTTGCAGGATGTACAATATTGTGATCTTGGATGAAAGATGTGGAAGTCTGTGGTTTAGACTTCAGAGTCTAAAACTAGACGGTAAGAGTCTAGAACTAGCCATTAAGCGGGCACACAGAGCTGCTATGAAAATGACAATTATGTGTCTAGTCCCCCTCTCTGCAACATCATATTATGGTGTGTACCTGACTACCACAAAAAATGTAAGCTATGAGTGCAATTTTCCTGTCTACCCTTTCATAATGCCCTGTAATATTCAGGACAAAATATGCAGCATATTTTTCTAGACTGTTTTGTCTTAAGTGCGTAGATTGTTTGTATCCAACTTAAACATGAGCTGTGCCCAATCTAAAGCTTGGTGTCACCAGTGATATGTAATGGTGGTTGCCTTTTTTAAAAAAAAAGACACAAGGGAGAAGAGAACAGAAATGGAGAGGAAAAGTAGCATGTAATTGTGAAACAAAACTTAGAATGAGTCCCATGTTACAAATTTCAGTTGAAGGTGGGCCCCAGGTCTGAAGAAGGAGAAGACTACAACATTAGGCTTTATGGAGGGGCAAGAGAGTAAGAAAATGGGTAGCTGTTATTTTCATAATGTCTAGTTCTGGCCTGAATTCAGAGTTGTTTGACTAATTGATAGAAAATAAGAAAACTTTAAAGTGGTTTGAGGACGTGCAGCCTATGAGAATGGCACTATTTGTATATTAAGTTTGTTTAAGAGTAAGCTTATAAAAGAAAAGTGATAATCTTTTTTTGAATAAGGAGTATTTTAGAACAGAAGGTCCCCTCCCCCCAATAATATGAAGAAATGTTATTCTGATTTTGCTGTGGAATCCAAAACCACCTTTTCTCCAGTGGCAGTGTTATATAGTGTTTTCCCCCATGCTGCTTTCAAAATAACTGACTTCCTCTAAAAACTTGATTTGCTATACTGTATTCTGTTCTTCACTGTGAGTTTTACACATTTTTAATACTTAGTTTTGAAACTCTGGCAAGATGTTTTAATTTTTGCATATAATATGAAGGCAAGGTACTTTTTAAATGTAAAGGTTTTAACATTTTAGGGGAAGGAATTTCAGTGAATGTCACATTAAATGTTTATTTCATATGACTGATCAACTGTTATCAAAACAACACATTGAAAGCTTTATTGACTAATCTAGATATGCTGATGGCTTTTACTACTAAGTCCGTTCTAAAGAGAAATTTGAAAGAGTATTTTTTTTTTTGCTGCTGTTGACATTCTAGCTTATGTGCTTGCTAATTTAAAGAGGAAGAAATACTATAGTATTTACACACCAAAGTTAATATCGTGTAATTATTAATATATATTCAGGTCCAAAATCTGCACAAATGGAATTTTCATGTTACCATTCTACTTAGAGCACTGTATTATTTACTGGAAAGAATCTGGTATTTATGAATTTTGAGTCTGACAATTTATGTGTACCTGTAACAGTTCTGTTGATCATCAAAGAAAGCAGAATCAGAAAGAATATTCTCAGCTAAATACTGTGTGTGTTAAAATACTAGAATTAGTTACCTGTTAAATATACTTTGTTCAGGGCTTCAAAAACTCCTGACCAGCCTGTTAAAAAAGCACTAGATTGTTGTATTCATGTAGCAATTTATGGCTTGTGAGAGTTGATTGTGTTTTACCCAAAGGAAATTGGATTTCTCCCTTTAATCAACCAATTGCAGACACTTTCCTTCCTTTCCGAGACTACATTTTTTACTCTCTTATATCCACCATTACTTGTCATTTTGACCAGAAAGGAAGTTAGGACTTGCAGATCTAAAGCTGAGAAACTTACACTGTAGTAGGACCCCCATATCCACGGGGGATTGGTTCCAAACCCCACCGCGGATGGTGAAATCTGCAGATAATAGCAAACACCACCGCCACCAGAACCCTCCAGGGGAAAGGAGGGGGGAGGTGAACTCGCCTCCTCCCTCCCTCCCCCCTCCTACCAGCTCCACCACGCTGGAACCCACCCACCCCAGAGAAGGGAGGGGGGAGGCGAGCTCAACCCCTCCCTCCCCTGCCTGCTGCACCGGAACCCACCACCCACAAGCTCGTCTTCCCCCTCCCTCCATTGCCCACTGTGCTGCAACCTCCCAACCCTCCCCCTGTGGAGAAGGGAGGGGGAAGTTGAGCTTGCCTCCTCCCTCCCCCACCCACCAGCTCCATCGCCCCAGAACCCACCCACCCCAGAGGGGGGAGGCGAACTCAACCCCACCCTCCACCGTCCGCCATGCCAGAACCCTCCACCCACCCTCAGAGAAGGTGAGCTTGCCTCCTTCCCCCCACCCACCAGTTCCATCACGCGTGGGGGTGCTACTGTACACTTAACAGCGAGCAACAGAGTTAATCGTAGAGCTAGCTCTCTGGGAGGCATTGTGTTGGGTTTTTTTAATAAAAGGTACTTTCTTTTAATCTGTACTTTAGGGAACAGCATCTTCTTCAAGCTCAGATTAGCCAAGTAGATATGAGTGATTTGGACAGGTGCCTCAGTTTGACATTGGCATGCTTTTCATAATTAGAGGAATTATTTCAGGGGGCTCTTTTGTAAATCAGGAGGTGCTTTCTCCATCCCTGGAGACCAATATCCGTTCTGCTATGTTCTGAATGGTAGGAGGGGGAGAAACCCAACATTTCTGTCTTCAGACTGAAAAGAGATACTACAAAAGAGTTCAGCATTCATTTGTAAGTTTAGCCGAGGGGTTTTGAAGGTTTTCTTCCAATCTTTCATAGTGTTACGTTTTTAAAAACCCCACCAAAAATCACTGAGCCCACATTTCTCAAGTTATGTGTCTGCAGGATGTTTCATGTTAATTCCACTGTCTTCCAAGTTATTTGGAGACTTCTTAGTGCACTCTGTTAACTTTGTTCTTCCTCTTCCTTCTGCACAGGCAGACTCATCCTACACTCAGGCAAAGTTCATTTTGTTCTGTCAGGAAAACTTGCTCATGTTTTCAGAAAGTTAGAAAGATTTCTGGAATGACATATGCTTGTTAGAAATATCGTGTATTGCTGCTCCTGTGCGTAGAACTCAATATTATGGAAGATTTTCATAAGTAGCTCTGCTAATCAACAAGGGAGCATTAATGATAAATAGAATATCTATTTTAAACCAAAATGTGTCTGACAAATGCACAATAAAAACTAAATAAAACGTCGCCTTAATTTAGACAATGAGCTCCAGCCATGTCATTCTATTTGTAATTAAAATCCATTTTCTGGTTGCATTTCCCCCCTGCTGAAAATAAGAGTTAATTAACATTAATGTAAATTTGCTGGAATGGGAAAATCTAACTCCATGTAGAATTAATTGTGGTCACCAAGAATCCCTTCCATGAAACTTTTGAGTTGACCTGTACAGAGTTTTTTTAAAAAAGAAGTAACTTCTAAATGTTCTTATGCAATCTTTTGCACATTTACATGTTTTCAACCAACTGCTATCAGATTGTATTAATAAGGGAGAACATCACCTCTGTAACAATTTTTTGATTGTGAGTTTCAAGCAAAGGAAGAATGAGTTATGTTGTGTGTACCTAAGGATTTAACAATTGTGACCTTTTCAAAAGCATGTTGAGTTAAAAAAGAATTAAGATGTGCATAAAAATTCTTGAAAGGTTTTGTGCAATAAACTATTTTTCATAGAAGTGTTTCCATTTTCATCATGATAAAGTTTGGGAAGAGGATTGCGCTTTTTAAACTATCCTGAGAGCATTTGCCATTGGGATATGTATAGAATCACAGAATTGGAAGGTAACTTGAGAGCCATCTAGTCCAACCCCCTGCCATGCAGGAATACACAACTGAAGCACTCGCAAAAGATCGCCTTCCAAGATGAAGACTTCATCACTCTCTGAGGCAGTCCATTCCACTGTTGAACAGCTTTTACTATCAAGAAGTTCCTCCCAATGTTTAGACAGAATCTCTTTTTTTGTAATCTGAATCCATTGGTTCATGTTCTGGTCTTTGGAGTAGCAGAAAACAAGTTTGATTTATCTTCTACAATAACATCGCTTCAGATATTTAAAGATGGCTATCATGTCATCTCTCAGTCTTCTCTTTTCCAAGCTCAGCATGCTCTAACAAAAGACAGGCTGCACCTAACAGCAGTTGGAAATAATGTGTTTGCTTAGTAGTCTTGCCAATCTATCAGGAGAGCCTTAAACTGGGTTACATGGGGGAGGCAGATAGTGTCCCATAGGCTGTGGGACACCAAGTACTGGGGACAACAGCCTAAATGAAATGGGGATTTGAGCCAATACCACAAGAACACAAGAGCGGGCAGATAAAACTAAGAAGGAATCAGCTGGAGAGAATGACCCATGGTTTTAAGTGTGTTTATACTAATGGGAATAGCATGGAAAATAAGATGAACTTGAACTTTAACGCAGGAAGACAAATATGATTTAATAGGTATCACTGAAAACTAGTGGGATAAATTTCATGATTGGAATGTAGTAATATAGGGAAATAACCTATTCCAAAGAAACAGAACAAACAGGAAAGGAGGATAAGTAAAATGGTGTGTCAAGGATGTGTATACCTGTGAGGAGATTGATGACGTAGAGCAGTGATTCCCAAACGTTGGTTCTCCATGTATTTTCAGCTTCAACTCTCAGAAGCCCTAGCTGACTTGGCCAACAGTTATGAATTCTGGGACCTGAAGTCGAAAACATCTGGAGAACCAAAGTTTAGAAGCCACTGATGTAGAGCATGGAAAACAGGTTGAGAGCATTTTGATAAATAGGGGCGAGAAAAAAACAGGGATCTCATAGACAAGTTAGGAGAGGCTGCAGCAGTTTGCTTTTAACTGAGGGCCTCATTACACAGTGGGTAAAAGTCCATATGAGATTTGGACTACTTTGATTCAGAGCTTCAGTGTATGAAATTTGGACTACTCTGGCTCAGATTTAAGTGCCACATCTGCCAAAGCCCAAATCTGCATTGGGTTTTTACTTCGCTTTTATTCAAAGCTGTTACTCATGCTTGACTCTGAGCTCCAGAAAAAGTAAAGCACAAGCGGTAATCACCCTCTCTGAAGTCAGAATGGGCATTTGTTCCACCATCATGAATCTAGCCACATATTCTGGTATCAGGGAGGGCAACTACCTCTGGGGCTTTGCTTTTCATAGAGCTCAGAGGGGCAACTGTGCACCAGAAAGGCAAAACCCCAGCAGTAGTCGCTGTCTCTGAAGCCAGAAGGGGCAGCTAACCTCACGATGGCGGAGCTCACCAGTGGTTCTGATCTCAGAATTGCTGGGACTCTGCCTTTAGAATGAGAAGTCTTGCCGAGGAAGGGGAAAATGGCAACACATGGCAGTGCTTGTCCTTCTTCTCCTGTAATAATAATGTTCACATGGCAGTTTTCTCCAGAGTTAAACTCCAGAGAAAACTACGAGTCTTCTAAAACCTAGATTAAGGAGGTATTCCCTGAGTCTGGTGTGGATAGGGATGTACGTTGTATTTGCCCCACATTTGGGGAAAAGACTGCATGTTGTGTGGCATTATCAGGCTGGATTTGCGCAGGGGTAGGGTTTTTTCACTGGTGTAGATAAGCCTGGAGTTTACAGGAAAATGCAAGTTTCTGTCTTCTCCTTCCCTCCCCATGTTAAATAAGTGCAAGCTACGTTTGCATTTTGAACTTAGTTTGTACCAAATGAAGTAAACCAAGGAGGAAAGGAGGAAAGGTGGGAGGAGGAGAGAGAAACTGGGACGTTTTTAAATTAGCTGAAAAAGTGGGACAACAGAAGATTAATTGTGGCTGTCCCTGTTACTTCAGTTTGCTTTGTTCTGAAAAGAAGTGGGTAGTGCATTGGGAACTGGAAAGCTGGCAGGGCAGAATACAAACAGGAAGAGGAGAAAAAGCTAATTTCTAATCGCTTCTGCCCTGCAGTTCCCGGCCTTCAGCAACCTGGTGTGCCACAGGTGGTGGATCACAACTCCCATCTCATACACCCACACAGAATTCTGGTGGCTTTGCTAGTTAATGAGTTCTGAAACAGCTATAGCAATTGACAGCATACACAAAAGAATAGAGTGATTGTGCAGTGGTGGTTTCCAGGCCCATGGAAGAAAAATGACTGTCTTGTTCCTGCTTAAACAACAGAAGTAGTGGAAACTTGCTATAATTCATGGGGAAGAAGAGACACTTTTGCAACTCCCACTCTGATGCCAATCTTCAAAAGAGATAGATGTACAATACATTTTAAAATGACATCTACATGTTAGAAAGACATGAATGGTAGGGTCAAGTGTGTGTGTTTGTTTCTTAAACAGTCTTAACATTGTATCTTCTCAATGGTTCTCAACCAGGGAAGTTCCAGCTGTTGTTGGACTTGAGTTCCAGAAGCCCCACCCAAATTTGAAATCCAACAAAACAGTGGCTATTACTAATAAGAGTGGTAGTCCACATTTGAAAGGTGCCATTACTGTGCAGTTTGGGTGGGGTGTGTTGGGGGAAGTATGAAATAAGACTGCAGTCCTCAGTAGGTAAGGGGAAGTGGGTGAGGGGGTGGAGTGGCTCTGGTTCATAAAAATAAACTTACCTTGACCAGGATACCTGTTCAGAAGTCAGTCCATTTTGAGTATATACCTGAAGACCAGGGAGAGTCTAGGGACTCTGTTAGTATACTGTCCACCCCATCGTCTAACAGATTCCCTAACTGAGCTGACACAACTGGTCTCAGAGTTGTTGGAGTTGCACTTGAGACCAGTTTGTCAAATTTATCAGGTGCAGCTCGGGAGTTCATGGAGTCTATGACAAACATGGGCCTATTGCAATTGGTTGACGGGCCCACTCATTGTGCGGGTCATACCCTCAATGCGGTCTTTAGTACAGAACAGGAATATCCGTGGGCGGAGGTAACAAAAACCACCGCATTGTCATGGACGGATCATTTCCTGATCAAGGTTGAACTCAGAACCACTGTCCATCCTGTCGGGGTGGAGGACCTACTAGAATGGTCCGCCCTCGAAGGCTAATGGAACCAACTGGATTCCAGAAAGCCTTAGAGGGTTTATTGGTTGGTAATGCCGGTGATTCTGTTGAAGCCTTGGTCAATACTTGGAACACCGATCTTACCAAGGCTATTGACACAATCGCTCCCAAGCATCCTTTCCAACCCACTTCTCATCACCATCCATGGTATACTGAAGAACGTAGGAAGATGAAGCAGGTTGGACTAGAGTGCGTCTGGCGAAAAACTCGGCTCTTGTCTGACAGGACTCATCAGAGGAAATTTCTTCATTCCTATAAAGAGGCAATACGTGCAGCAAGGAAATCCTTCTCTTCTGCACATATTGCATCTGCAGTCTTGCCTGGCAGAGCTGTTCAGGGTGGTGAGGGAACTGACACAGATTCCACCTGTTCAGAACTCATTACTAAACCCGAGGACGGCCTGCTGTGACCTTAAGGAAGGTCATGTTCCATCTTGCTTGAAAGAAGCCGCGGTTAGACCGCTCCTAAAAAGACCTTCCCTTGACCCTCTGGATATGAAGAACTATAGGCCAGTCTCCTTATTACCTTTTTTGAGCAAGGTGATCGAGAGGGCGGTTGCTCTCCAACTCCAAGCTGTCTTGGAAGAAACCTATTATCTAGATCAATTTCAAACTGGCTTTAGGGTAGGATTTGGAGTTGAGACTGCCATAGTTGCTTGGCTGATGACCTTCGCCTGAGCATTGACAGGGGTAGTGTGACCCTGTTGCTGCTACTGGATCTCTCAGCGGCTTTTGACACAATAAATCATAGAATCATAGAATTGCAGAGTTGGAAGAGACCATGACGGCCATCCAGTCCAACCCCCTGCCACGCAGGAAATCTTGATCAAAGCATCCCCGACAGATGGCAATCCAGCCTCTGTTTAAAGACCTCCAAGGAAGGAGACCCCACCATGCTCTGAGGGAGTGTGTTCCACTGCCTAACAGCTCTGACTATCAAAATGTTCCTCCTAATGTTGAGGTGGAATCTCTGTTCCTGGAGCTTGCATCCATTGCTCCGTGTTCCAGTCTCTGGAGCAGCAGAAAACAAGCCTGCTCCATCCTCAATGTGACACCCCTTCAAATACTTAAACAGGGCCATCATATTGCCTCTTAACCGTCTTTTTTCCAGGCTAAACATACCCAGCTCCCTAAGTCTCTCCTTATAAGGCATCATTTCCAGACCTTTCACCATTTTAGTCGCTCTTCTTTGCACACACTCCAATTTGTCAATATCCTTTTTGAATTGTGGTGCCCAGAACTGGACACAGTATTCTAGGTGAGGTCTGACCAAGGCAGAGTAGAGCGGCACTATTAATTCCCTTGATCTAGACACAATACTTCTATTGATGCAGCCCAAAATCGAATTGGCCTTTTTAGTTGCCGCATCACACTGTTGACTCATGTTCAACTTGTGGTCTACTAGGACTCCTAGATCCCTTTCACATGTAGTCTCATTCAGCCAGGTCTCCCCCATCCTATATCGATGCATTACATTTTTTCGCCCTAAGTGCAGTACCTTACACTTCTCCGTATTGAATTTCATTTTGTTAGCTTTGGCCCAGCTCTCCAGTCTATCCAGGTCATTTTGAATTTTGATCCTGTCCTCTAGGGTATTGGCTACTCCTCCCAATTTGGTGTCATCTGCAAATTTGATAAGTATGCCCCTAATTCCCTCATCCAAGTCATTGATAAAGATGTTGAATAGCACTGGGCCCAGGATGACATCCTCTTGGATCGCCTGAGAAGGCTAGGAATTGGAGGCACTGTGCTGCAGTGGTTCCATTCCTTCCTCTCGGGAAGATTCCAGAGGGTGATGCTCGGGGACAGTTGCTGTGCAAGAAAAGAGCTTAATTGTGGCATCCTACAAGGGGCCATCCTGTCCCCGATGCTATTCAATATGTATATGAAGCTGTTGGGAGAGATTATCCAGAGGCATGGGGTGGGGTGTTACCAGTACGCTGATGACACCCAGATATATTTCTCCATGCCTCAGTCTTCAGCTCTGACTTCAGATGGTATCTCTTCTCTTCATGATTGTCTTAAGGCAATGATGGACTGGATGAGGGAAAACAGATTGAAGCTGAGTCCAGATAAAACGGAGGTACTCACAGTAGCAGCCCCAAACCCAGGCATTGGGATACAATCTCCAGTCCTGGATGGTGTCACACTCTCCTCCAAGGACTATGTTCGCAGTCTGGGGGGTGCTCCTGGACCTGTTGCTCTAGATGACGAATCAGGTAAATGCAATGGTCAGAAGTGCTTGTTACCAGCTTTGGCTGATACACCAGCTGCACCCTTTCCTGGAAGTCAGGGATCTTGAGACTGTGGTACATGCTCTGGTAACCTCCCGTCTTGATTTCTGTAATGCACTCTACATAGGGCTACCCTTGTGCTTGGTCCGGAAACTTCAGCTAGTACAGAATATGGCAGCCAGACTGGTCTCAGGGACATCTAGAAGAGACCATATAACACCAATCTTAAGATCACTCCACTAGCTGCCCATTCGTTTCCGGGCCCAGTACAAGGTGTTGGTTATCACCTTTAAAGCCCTAAATGGCTTGGGTCCAACCTATCTTCGGAACCGCCTCCTTCCATATAATCCTCCCCGTGCACTCAGGTCCTCCGGGAGGAATTCGTTACAACCTTTAAAAACTAGGCTTTGTTCAACCTCCCGGAGGGCCTTTTCGGCTATCACTCCCAGGTTATGGAATGGCCTGCCGGATTAGATCCATCATATCACCTCCTTAAATATCTTTTAAAAAGCTCTTAAGATGGATCTCTTCTGGCAGGCCTTTCCTCAATAGATACCTGGCCATTAAAAAAAAAAAAAAAAAAGGAAATCTCAACACTCTCCATTGTTTATTTATTTTTATTTTTTTTAATTGCATTTTAAAGTATGTTTTAATTCTTAAATTATTTAATTGTATTTTAAGGGGGTGGGATTGAGGGTCTGGATGTATATTTCAATTGTTGTAAGCCGCACCAATTGCTTTCCATAGAGGGGCGGGATATAAATAAAATGTTGTTGTTGTTGTTGTTGTTGCTGGTAGTGGGATTAAACCTTCCCTGAGCACAAATGTGACTTGCTTCTAAGTAAACATGAATAACAATGCACTGCATGTTGTGGTTGCCAGGTCAGCAGCATCCTATTCCCCAAGATTTCACAGCCAAAAACTAAGACCCTAGTGATGTCACAAAGTCAGGACAGTAAAGTGAACTGCTTCTGGGCCAGGTGACTGCTCAAATGGGAAGGAGAGGGATCTAGGAAAATGAACCCAGAATTGGGTAAAATGTAGGTAAGTAGACAACCCAGAACCAGGAAAAAGTTCATTTTAGTTGACTGGGTTGGTGGCCAAATACAACAGCTGAAGCAGTTGCTGCCATTCCTGCTAGTGCTTGTATCCCATGTGGCCGCCTCCTCATGACACAGAGGAGCCTGTCCAGGCCCTATGCTACTGTGGGGGTTTCCAGAAGGCTGACTGCCAACAGGGGGTCTGTTTGCTCCTGTTGCTGTTAGGGCTTGTATAACAAAGTTAACAACTTGCATCCCTGGCCCGCCACTCCTTGCCCCTAATGAGCCTGACAACATGCACCCTCCAGCTCCTTGCCTACCTCCCTGTCCTCACTCTTGGGGTTTTCATGCATTAACGTTGCACAAGTGCATAAAGAACTTTAAACTGAGCCAGTGACCCTAACACCAGCAGGCAATATGTGGAAGTGAGGGACCAGACTTTAAAGGGACATGACACATAACAAACTTTCTCCTACAGTGCTTCTAACACTGAGGGGGCATCCACACTAGAGCAGTAACCCACGTTGAAACTGGATTAATTGCCATGGCTGCTTCCTGTGGAATACTGGGATGTGTAGTTTGGTGAGGCACCACCACTCTTTGTCAGAGACGGCTAAAGATCTTGTAAAATTATACATCCCAGGATGCTGTAGGAAGGAGCCATGGCAAAAAATCCCCTTTCAAACTGGATTATTTGTGTCATGTGGATTCCACCTCAGAGATTTCTCTCTCTATGTGTCCAGAGACTTGGGGAAGAAAAGCACTTCTAGTAGACCAACTGGAACCTGGCATCCCTAGGCACGTTGTACCATCCAAGAAACTGAGAGACATACCCTGGTAAACCAAACCGAACCTCCTACCCACATATCTCCTTGACCAGTTGCCCTTGCCTTGCCTACAACATAGACGTCTTTGTAGATTACAACTACAAGCCACGCGGCCCACCCGACAGATCAAGAGAGAGGGGGCAGGTCGGTGCAAGCTTCGCTTCTGGTTTCCATTGCCTTTGTCTGAGGCAAGAGCTCCTCTTCTTCCCTCGACCCAAACGTTTATGGTCTATTCTGTGGCATACTTTGCCCTTCAAGATCCATTTCTATTCCGGAGATGTTACAGTTGTCCTTAATTCTGACTTTGGTAACCCCTCTGCATCCTGTCTCACACAGTCACCCAAAACTACAGAGCCTTTTGTTGCATTGTGGGAGGCCTGGAAGCCATTATGCCCTATGAGGAGCAGCTTAGGGAGCTGGGATATGTTTAGCCTGGGGAAGAGAAGGTTGAGAGGGGACATGATAGCCATGTTTAAATATTTGAAGGGATGTCATACTGAAGATGGAGCAAGCTTGTTTTCTGCTTCTCCAGAGACTAGGACACGGAGCAATGGGTTCAAACTACAGGAGAAGATATTCCACCTAAAGATTAGGAAGAACCTCCTGACAATAAGAGCTGTGCAGAAGTGGAATAAGCTGCTGCCTGGGAGTGTGGTGGAGTCTCCTTTGGAGGTTTTTAATCAGAGTCTGGATGGCCATCTGTTGGGAAGTCTTTGATTGTGTATTCTTGCAAGGCAGGGGGTTGGACTGGATGACCCTTGGGGTCTCTTCCAACTCTATGATTCTATGATTGTTTTATTCACATACACACCCGCCAGTCCATCGGATCCTATATTGGGGTCTCTCTCTCTCTTCCCCCCCCCCCGCCCAGCCCTTTATAGAAGGAAGCGAGCCTTGGCTGTGGGCCCCTGTCGTTGCTGACAGAAGCTTTGCGACACAGTGGGGTGTTGTGGTTTGGGTGTAGACTCCGAAGACTCGGGTTCAAATCCCCCCTCAGCCAGGGCAACCCACTGGGTGACCTCTGGCGAGCCACACCCTCTCAGCCTCAGAAGACGGCAAGGGCAAACCTCATCTGAGAAACCTTGCCAAAAAACAAAAACAAGCCCTGCGACAAGTTCCCCGTGAGGTCACCAGTTCGGAAACGCCTCGAAGGCACACAACCACAAGTGCTCCGCACCCTCAGAGCCCCCGGCCCGCTCTCCTTTTCTGTCAGAAAAGGCAAAGGCGGGAAGGGAGGCTGCGCGCCCGCGAATTCGGCAGGACCGATCGGCTTGCTAACCCATTAACACAATACAGGTGTCCCTTCATATTGGCTGGGGTTTGGTTCCAGCCCCCCCCCGCCGTGGATACCAAAATCCGCGAATACTCCAGTCCCATTATATGCAATGGCATAGCCAAATGGTATCCCTTATATAACCGGGCAAAATCAAGGTTTGCTTTTTGGAGTATGATTATTTTGTTAAGAATATTTTCAAGCCGTGGATAATCCGTGGATATGGAGGGACAACTGCAGTCCTGAAGAGATTGTGGTTGTGGGGGGGAAAGCCATAGCAGTATATAGAATAAGGTTTAAGGAGCCAGGGCAAAGAATCTAGTTTCAAACGGGATTACAGTATTTGCATAGTGTGGATTTGACCCCACTTGCAAAGTGGGTGATTTGTGTCGTGTAGATGCGCGTCAGAGAAACGACCGATCGATTTACTTGGGGGAAGAAACCAGGAGACGCCCTCCTTACAGCTAGCGAAGCGCATTGTTTCTCAAATTTCCGTCAGGCACTGCATGAGACAGCCCTGCACTGGAGGGGCGGGGCTTGTAGGTGAGGCGACACTGCCGTTGCCAGGGGGCCTCGCTCCAAGAGCCTGCGCACGGGGGAGGGGGGGAAAACCCGAGAAGTACGGAAGCCCGGAGGATGCTCCAGAGGTATTTGTCCCGCCCCCAAAGGGCGTTTGGGATTGGGCGTGCGCGCGTGCGCGCTGCGTCGGGCGAGGGGAAAGGCGAGGCCAAGGGGATGGAGCGCTGGGTGGCGGCGGCCGTTGGCTGGCCGGGTTTCGGTGGGCTTTGGGGCGCCTCATGGCCCTGCTGGCCGACCTGGGAGTTGCTGGCCGCCTGTGCGGTGATTGGCGCGCTGGGTTGGTTGCTCCGTTCGTCGGAGGGGAGAGCGTTCCGGCGCCGAGGCCCGGGACCTGGGGCGGCGGGGACTCCGGCTCTCTCGCCGCCGCCACCGCCTGAGGAAAAGCAGCCCCGCGACGGGAGCGTCGGCCAAGGTGAGCGACCACACCGACGGGCCGTGTAGAGCCCCGAGGCAGCTGGGGCGAAGGGAGAGCGCCTCACCGGGCGCCTTCCCTCGCTCCCGGATTCCCTCGCTTTGGTTTTGTTACCCTGCTTGCTTCTACCATTCCTGCCCCGCTTTTGTCCCCGACGGATACCCAAAGCCGGTCTCAGCGACTGAGTGGGAGCACAGCATACCAGTTGTCCCTCCGTATCCACGGATTTAAGTGTTGACGGCGTGACAATATTCTTTAAAAAATAATAATCCCAAAAGCAAGCCTTGATTTTGCCATCCCATATAAGGGACACCATTTTGCTATGCCATGGCATATCATGGGACTGGAGTATCCACGGGTTTTGGTATCCACGGGGGGGTCCTGGAACCAAACCCCAGCGAATATGAAGGGACAACTGTACAGCTAAAGCTGTCACCTGACGCTCCTCCCTTAAGGTGAGCGGCTTTTAGCTCAGGAACAAACAGGCAAAATGAAGACCAGAGCATTTCTTGAATCAGGAACTTTTACTGTACTACAAAACACAAAGATACAAAGCAATGTTTCTCAACCAGGGTTCCCTGGAACCCTAGGGTTCCCCAAGAGATTGCTAGGGGTTCCCCAAGAGATTGTGATTGTGGGGGAAAGCAATAGCAGTATATAGAATAACATTGATGCAGGGGTTCCCTGAGACCTACCCAAAAATAACAGCACCAGGGTTACAGACCAATTTTTTGGCTTACAGTTTTGGCTTACAGTTCCCTGAGACCTGACAATTATTTCAAGGGTTCCTCCAGGATAAAAAGGTCGAGAGAGATTTTCCTCGGGTTGAGAGAGGTCTCCATCTTTGGAGGTTTTTAAACAGGCTGGATGGCCATCTGTCATGAATGCTTTGATTGTGTATTCTAGCATGGGAGAATGGGGTTGGACTGGATGGCCCTTTGGGTCTCTTCCAACTCTATGATTCTGTGAAAGTTATTCCATGTGCACATGGAATTGGGGGGGGGTAGGAATTTTTTTATTGAAATAAAACAATTCTACAGAATAATACACCCGACTGCAAAAGGCCGTAACAATAACACAATTTTTTTCTATTTTATTTTCTTACTAATACAAAAATAAAACTATCCTAACACTAATACATTTTCCTTCTTTCACAGTGATTGATCTTGGGTATGTGATAATCTCTCCCTCATAGAATGGCCAGCCAAATTCCAGCAGTTGCCCACCTCTGGCATCTATCACCTCTGAGGGGAGTAAGGGGGTGTGTGGACTCAGAGCAAGAATCTTCCTGGCACAGGAATGTCTCTGCCTTTAAGGGGCCCAGTTCTCAAAACCACAAGATGTCCTAGTGTTAAAACACAGTTAAACAGATTCTCAGATTAAAACAAGCACATTAAAAATAAATTTAAAAACTATTTAATAGGACATCAGAAACGGTGGGGCTTCTGCTCTGTGATTTGGCTTGCTTGGCCTGCTTTTTTTTTTTTGTTTGTTTTGTTTTTTAAATAAAAGGAAGGTTAGCCTGTGCTTTTTCAGAAGGAGGCTTAACCTGTTGCAGCAAAAACAAGGTGTTATCATTCCAAGTCTTTGCTATTTTCTATTAGTAGTTACGTTGTCATCTACATATCTTAATTTGTTCCTTTCTCCAATTTTCACATTTCCTTCCTCAGAGTCCAATCCTGCTTTCCGTCTGGTATGTTCAGCATACAAGTTAAACAGATAGAGTGATAAAATGCAGCCTTGCCTGACCCCATTGCCAATTGGAAAACATTCCGTTTCTCTGTATCTGTCCTGATGGTAGCCTCTTGTCCGAGCACAAGTTGTGCTTCAGGACAGTCAAGTGTTGTGGCTCATTTATTTAAGAGCAACCCATAGCTTTTCATGATCTATACCAGTGACTCTTAACCTTTTCTTTACCAGGGACCCCCTTTAAATATCATTTGTTGCTACAGACACCCAAGACTTAATTCAAGATTTAAAACAACAACAACAACAATAATAATACAGTAATACAATTGCACCATCCATTAACCCTTTCCTGAGAGGCACTGGAGGGGAGGGTAGACTTTTCTCCTGCTTCTTCCTGCAGATTTGTGGCTGGAGAGGATTGAACATCAAGCCAGCCAGCCTTTGCCTTGGCTCCTGTCATGTGGGCTGAGCAGCCTTCAAGCCCTTGTTGGACCCCCTGTGACGACATCCCCCTGGAGGTCCATGGGCCACAGGTTAAGAACCACTGATCTATACAATCAAAGGCTTTAAAGCACAGGCTGATTTTCTTTTGAAATTCTTTGGTGCGCTCCATTATCCAATGTATGTTTGCAATATGATCCCTAGTGCCTCTTCCTTTCCTGAACCCAGCTTGGACATTGGCATTTCTCACTCCATATATGGTAAAAGTCATTATAGAATTTTGAGCATCACTTTGCTTGCCTAGGAGATTAATACAATGGTCCTGTGGTTACAGCAATCCATGGTGACCCCTTTCTTGGGAATTGGAATGTATATTGTGTGTTATACACTGCTGTCACTAAGTAAAGGTTGCTTCACCTCTTATTCCAAAAAGAAACTTTAAGAGGCTTCTCAAGTTTTTAGTTCTTTTTGTATCCTTTTGTATTAACTGAAATTTAATTTGGTATGTTTTTGTGGTTCAAGACTGTCTCAGGTATAATTCTCAAGCTCAACAGACACACTAATACCCACATGGGTACAGAGAAAAGTTGTGTGTACACACCCCTCTAACAGATTGTTTCATGTATCCAAAAAGGATACACACACAAGTTCATGCTTTACATTTTTAGTTTATGCCTGGAAAATAAGTTCCCATTGTTACTATGCCAGCATGTATAATTAGTAACCACACACTTCCCCTCACTCCCCACTACCTCTGTTTCCTTGTGTGTGTTGTAGGGTATAAACCATGTGAGATAAGGACCTGTCATAGCTGTTTTTTTGTTTAGTGCTGTGCATGAATTACACTGTATAGATAATTAATGATAAAATGGCAGTACTATGCCTGTGTTCATCATATTAATGTAAAGTTCTGTAGCTGCTCTTCAAGAAAAATGGTTCAGATGCCAAGTGTAATTATAACTCACAAATATTTCAAAAACTTTTCTGTTGTTTCACCTTTCTATCCTCACATTCAATGCACTCCACCTTTGTGCTGTAATTAATACTTCTTCAAATTATTTTGGAAAGCCAGATGTAACTTGGCCATGTTGCTGATCAGGATGTTTGATTCTATTTAAAGAGAATGCCATTATTGTATATACAGTATTCTGGATTGTTCAGTTGTTCCACTGTGATAAAACAGATTTTACTTCAGCTGGTAATTAAGGGAAATTTTTTCATTGTTGGTTAAAAATGTTGCACTCTGTCAGGCGCTGACACGTTCAGCTTGCCTGCCATGAGTTTTTATGGTGTAGTGATGATGGAATATTTAGTAGTACAGTTTGCTAAATGGGAACATATCCAGTCTGTTTGTTATTGCATTCCTATGTGATTATCTAGAGTAGGGAGCTAAGCGGTGGCAGAATGCTCAAGGTCAGCTTGATGGGAGAACAGTGTGTAGAATCAAAAATAGGGCTAGCCTGGGAAATGGAATGTTTTGCTAAGTTAACAAATGAGATTTCAGCCCTCCAAAAAATTGAAATCTCTAGGCTTTAATGGTAGTTCATTGGTTATTAATTAGCTTTAATTGTACTGTACTAATGAGGACTGGTCCATCCTGAC
This sequence comes from Gambelia wislizenii, assembly GCA_030847615.1. Taxonomy (NCBI): domain Eukaryota; kingdom Metazoa; phylum Chordata; class Lepidosauria; order Squamata; family Crotaphytidae; genus Gambelia; species Gambelia wislizenii. The sequence continues at coordinate 8,829,016 of JAUMIR010000013.1, read as the reverse complement.
AATGAAAGTCAGTGGAGTTCTGCTGTAATTTTTGTATAAATCTTTGCTAAGTAGACACTGAAAGCCTGGATTTCTGAACTGCTACAACTCTGTACAACACACACTTTGTCTCTGCTTTAGAGCTAATTTAGTAGAAATCACACTCATGGGGCCCGTTTACATGGCGAAATAAATTCTCTAAGAATTCGCAAAGTCCTACTAGTTCCCATATCTTTCGGATCAAAGTTGCCATATTCAGAAGGAGGCAGGCAAAAACCCATAAGTCATGCAGTATCAACTTTCGCTATTTTCCCCGTCTTTTTTGAAAAGTAGTGCAAGTTAGCGCACTATCGACTGTGTGAACGACCATTTCGCTTAAGGCAGTGGGAACTGTCAGCAGTCTTTTCGAAATTGGCACAGCAGAGTTTATCTGTGATTGGTTGAATTGACCTAGGAGGGAGGGGTGGACATGCAAGAGATGAGGCTTGAAAAGATCCAGCCAGCTGGCTTGCCTTCTAGCATAATTACTGTTCCTCTCTCTCTCTGTGTGTGTGTATGAGAGAAAGAGTGTGATCGCTGGATCATTCTTTGTGTGTGCGCGCGCATGCGCACGCACCACATGAGAAAGGGGGAGAGAGAGAAGCAGTCTGCTCAGCTGTCAGGGATTGCAGAGTGAGTGGAATCTCAGCTGCTCATTCTTGTGTGTGTGTGTGCACGCGTGCGTGCGCGAGACAGAGAAAGAGAAGCAGTCTGCTCAGCTGGCAGAGATCTCTGCTGATTTCCTTCCCTCCTTTGTCATTATTTCTCTCCTTCTCTATGGTCTCCCTCTTTATTTGTTGCTTTATATACAGACGATGCTACCCTCGCGCTGCCCCCCTCCTTGCTGAAATCTATTAGGTATCCCCATCTCCTGCTTGGCCTTAATGATAGTGATCTGGAGGCCATGCCCCCCCACCTTTGTCTGTGTAAACTTAGAAAGGCAAAACTCACCATTTAGCAATAAATTGGTGAACTATGCACCGCTGGTGCGAAAGGACGGAAATCCAGAATTTTGCACTTTATTCTGCCGTGTAACTGGCCGCTAAGATTAATATTAGTGAGGTCATTTCTAACCAAAGCAGAGTACCACAGCCTTTTACTTGACTGGGGAAATGTAAACAGTGGTTTTTTCCCAGAAATCACTGGAATAAAGGAAATTTTCAAGAAATAAGAGGTGGAATCAAGAGATAGGTATATAGATCACGCAGGGGCTGGGAAGATGAGAGATATTTATCTCTCTGTTCCCTTGGAACTTCTCTGACTTTGGGCTCTTTGGTTTTCTACACACACCGTGTTTCCTTGGAGGGAATTAGAAAAGATGGAGGTTACTGCCTAGCAACTTCAGCCTCCATCTAAGAGATAGCTTAATAAAGAAGGGAACTCACAGCAACTTTAAAATAAAAGGTCATCAGCTGAAATCTATTAGGTATCCTTTAAGGAGGTTGTATCATTTGTCCCATTTGATTTACCCTCTTTAGTAGCAAGTTGTATGCTTTTAAAAGTTCAACTTGTAGTATTTTACTTTTCTTGGTCTGCTAAAATATGCATGTCACTGCTTTTAATCATGCTACCATATAAGGAATAAGATGGAAGGAAACCTTTTTGTTATTTCAGCCTGGATAAGGTCTCTTGAGATTTGGAACTGTCCTACAGTCATATTGGGGAATTCGCTTAGTGTAGAAACCTGAGGAAGGATGAGGAGATACAGTCCCCCAAACAGTAGGTTAAATATGCAGGGCACATGACTAAACTTACCTGAAGTTCCACTTGCTTGTGGCCATGAGAATACAGATCTTTTTATTCAATAGTGAGGGGATTTCCTTCCTTCAGTAGTGAGGGGAAGCTAGAGAAGAGGAAGTCCTATTGATTGAGAATGTAGGATTTCAACCTGTCCGCTGTTTCCTTCACTAGATAACATGAGTATGCATGCCTGTGTTTTCATCTTTTATGTTCTGTTTATTTTTTTCAATGTTTTACCTACTTTCAGGAGTTGTCCCCACCCCCACACACCCTGAGCAGCCTTGAGGGGGTCTACCATAGAAGTACTTGTTAATTAGTCTAAATAGCTACATTTTAAATAAGAATTTCCTCTGATGGATTTACCATTCAGCTGACTCCAGACTTTTCAATACCCCTAAGCCAGTTTGATCACCCTATTGTTATAAGATTAGCCAGTGTGTGGGTGTGGCCAGGTGCCTTCTATTAGGCTCTCTTGTGAAGATTGTTCAGAGAGCACCCTTTTTCCCCACTACCCCACCCTGAAAGAGTGGCTGCCCCTTGCCTTCTGCTAGCACACATGCTCAGCTTTAACATATTGTCTAGCTCGTTTTTTTCTTTAAGGAGCTACTAATTTAATCTGTGGCCCATAGATTCATTTGACATTTTTTTTCACTTTGACATATACTTCTTGGAGGAATTCCTTCTGTTGCTACTCCTACCAAGTCCTTCTATTAGTTTCATGAATCCTTAGTCAACAATCATTCAATATGGTATGCCTCCAGGCAGCCAACAGGATGATGATAATGTTGGCATGGAGTTAGACTCAACAGTGCCTACAGGGAGTACATGTTAGCTAATCTCCCCATTACCTAACTATGCCAATAGTCTTATTTTATACAGGTGTACAGATGATCCAGTGAATAACTTCTCCCCATGCAGGCTGAAATACTGGTTGACTGTCAGGTATTCATAGCTCTCTTCCAAAATGAGGAAGCCACATTGCCACAAAGCAGAGCCTCTGCAGTTACTGTAACCAGCTGATAAAACGGGGAATGGGCATAACTCCTAATTTTGGGGCCAGCTGCCACTCTGAATGGTTGCAGAATCCGCCAGAAGAGTCCCTATACTGGAGGGAAGGGGTGAAAAGGGGAGCTAGGCACATGGGACAAAGGGTGCCCCTGCCGATGGTGCCTCCCAACCCACACGTTCCTGCATAGTTCTCTGTCTAATCTGCCAGATAGCTCTCTCACCTTGCCAAAGTGGCAGTCCCTAGACAAGGTCTGCTGTCCCCTGTTGAGCTTTCAGGACACAAAAGAGACATTCGCAGAACCATGGTAGTTGACTGCCAGTACTGCAGCCACACCATTGTGGGTTCAACCCTGCAGGGCTCTGGGTTGACTCGGCCTTCCATCCTTCCATGGATCAGTGGGATGAGTGCCTGGCTTGTTGGGGGGCAATTGGCTGCCGTATTACAAAACGCTTGGGGAGTGTTTTGCAATGATGAGTGGTATAGAAAAATAAATACTATGCTGTTGCTATGCCGATTCCCCAGATCAAATGGACTGGAAGCACTGCTCTGTAGCAGTGCTCTGGTAATCAGCCTGGGTGACTTGTAGGTCTTTGGAAAACCTCGGTCCACCCCCTTTCAGAATTCTTGACTTAGACAAACGTGAACACCAATTATCTCAACTGTGTCGGAGCCGGGGGCGGGGGGCTTCAGCGTACAGTAGGCCCTGCATCATCAGTCCTGACTCCAGAGTGATTTGACTGGTCCTGACCTTCACCTATGGGGAGCTACCTTCCTCAGAATACCGAATCCCTAAGCCTTCACCCCCAACGTGGCACAGTGGTTAAATGCCAGTACTGCAAGTCACCACGTTGCAAGTTCGATTCCAGCAGGCACCAAGGTTCACTCAGCCTTCCATCCTTTCGTAGGTTGGTAAAATGAGTATCCAGCTTGTGGGGGCAATTAGCTAACACACATTGGAAGGTGCTTCTTGCAGTGTAGATGTGTAAATAGCTATTGCTTAAAACAATTTGTAAGCTGCTCTGATAGCCTTGTGGCTGAAGAGCGGGGTATAAATAAATAAATAAATAAAAATAAACGCTAATTCATTTTACCACAGGGCACTGGCTTGAGAAATCTGGCAGACTTGGAACGTTTGGTGGGTGAGTCACACCTGCCTGAAGGCCCTGTTTATGTCCTTCCATCTACAACACATGGGAAGGAAGGTGCCATTATCTACCCTGGGCAGATTGATTAGGGCTTCCACCATGGCCTGTTATTATAGGTTAAGGAATCTATAGTCGCCAGGTGGCATCACAGCACACTCCACCACGAGTGCTGCAACTATAGTGGCATAAGCAACCCGTGCTTCCTTCCCTGGAGGGGATCTGTAGGGCAAGTACTGTGGAGGTTGGCTTCAACCTTCATAAAACACTGTAAGCTGTAGTTTCAATTTGTAGAAGCTGTCTTTGGCAGAAAGGTTTCTGCAGCAGATCATAAGGCATTGGATTCAGGTTTCGCCAACACACCCACCCAGAATAGGGAGGCTTTGGCATGTCCCAAGTGCTCAGGATGTTCTGAGCCCATCTGACGAAAAAAGAAATGTTGGTCTTACCTGTGATATGTTCATTTTTGGTAGATGGATGAGAAACATCCTCCCCACCCTGAGAGCCCTGGCACAGTTTCCAGTTATTCAGTTCTTTAGCTGTTGACAGTTGGTAGATAGCTTTGGCTACACAGCACTCTGCCCCAGGCCCACCAGCTCAGAATAGTTGTTCTTTGTGGTTTCTCCTTATCCTTTCTTCTGTTCTCTTCTGGTCTGGAGTGGATATGTGTGATGTTGGCTTTGTAATTAACTGAAGAGGTTGGGCCGGCTCCTCCCCTCTTGGGACCATCCAGAAGACCTTTCTTCATTTCCATTTCCTGCCTTCCTGGAGTGATGTGAGGAGCCAACCCAAGTGCTCAGGATATTCCTCACCCATCGACCTACCTTCCTGTCTCCTGCTTTGGAGATTTTTAAACAGAGGCTGGATGGCCATCTGTCAGGAGTGCTTTGATTGTGTGTTCCTGCGTAGCAGGAGGTTGGATTAGATGGCCCTTGTGCTTTCTTCCAACTCTATGATTCTAATATCTACTCTTCAAGGCACTTAGAAAAATCTGAATTTTTCTCGTAATTGGGTTTTTTGCTTTTTTTTTTTTTTAGCCTTCAAGTGCAGATAGGGTGATCACAATATTATGAGAACATGCCAAGAAATATTAAGTCAGAACTGAGCCTCCATTTCATCACTAACCTTGTTTTCCCTCACTTAATCACTGAAATCATTGAGATTTAATTTAGGGATAACATAAATCCCATAGATTTATACATAGATAGCCCTGTTTAAGTATTGAAGGGGTGTCACATTGAGGATGGAGCAAGCTTGTTTTCTGCTGCTCCAGAGACTAGAACACAGAGCAATGGATGCAAGCTCCAGGAACAGAGATTCCACCTCAACATTAGGAGGAACGTTTTGATAGTAAGAGCTGTTCGGCAGTGGAATGCACTCCCTCGGAGCGTGGTGGGGTCTCCTTCCTTGGAGGTCTTTAAACAGAGGCTGGATGGCCATCTGGGATGCTTTGATTGTGATTCCTGCGTGGCAGGGGGTTGGACTGGATGGCCCTCGTGGTCTCTTCCAACTCTACAATTCTATGATTTTATTATATCTGCTGTAAGAGTGACTTAAAGCCTGAGTTCAGTCCCCTGGGATTTTAAAATACTGGTCTTACACATTTGTTGTTGTGTACCTTCAAGTAGTTTCAGGCTTATAGCAACCATAAGGCAAATCTGTAGCAGGATTTTGGGGGGCAAAATTTGTTCAGAGTGGGTTTGCTGTCACCTTCCTTTGAGGCAGAGAGAGTATGACTTACAAGGTCACCCAGTGGTTTCCATGGCCAAGTAGGAACCCTGGTCTTCTAGAGCCCAACCAGAGTCAGTGTGGTATAGCGGTTTGAGTCCCACACAGACTTCCAGAATGTTAGGGGAGACTTATACATATTGTTCCCATTACTTTGATTGTGTTTGCCTCCCTTAAAATGCCTTTTGTCATAGAACCATTTCAGTACTGATTTGAGTGCTGATTTCTGACTACCTGTGTTAGTCTGTTGCAGCAGAGACAACAAAGAGTCTTGGACATCTTTGACTAGCAGGTTTTATTTGGCATAAGCGTTTGGGAACTGTACCCAATCCATCAGTTGTATGGAGCATTGCCTCAGTTCACAGATTATTGTACCGTATATAAGCTTGGGCTGCTGGGTAGGGAATGTGAAGAAACTAAAATGCAAAAGGTACAAACATCAATTATTACCTTAATAGTGGTCATTAATCACTAATAGCTGGATAATAACACAGGCATTGTGGCATAGATAAACTAATTATCTCTAATGAATTCCATGTTGGGAGAAAGATGAGATATAAATTAAATAAATAAAAATAAAATAATGATGAAAAGGCTCTGTCCTACTCAAGTCACAAGAGAAGTGAGTTGAACCTCTTGATAAATTCTTGTTGGTGGAAGACTAATCAGTGGGGCAGAGGGAATCTTCTTAGTTTTTTCCTATTGGTGGTTGAACATCATCATGGCTAAATTGTCTTTGAATGTGATTACTCTAAACAAAGATATTATATTGCATCCAAACTATTTTCTATACTTCTGTTTCCATTTAGTTTCCCTTGCCTTGTGACAATCTATATTTTTCATTTTATTAGAAGAATAAAGAATGTAATTACTTCAACATTGTCCATTAACACACATAGTTTAGGTGGTAATAGGGATATCTGCATTGATGAGCTGATTAACACATGTAATGAGATAAAAAGCTTTTGTTGTTATTAACCTCACCCCCTTGTACAGGGTTTATTGAGAAATGTGGGGGGGGGACGTCCATTGATACTAGCTAAGGCTATTTGTATTTTTAAAACCTCCACTATCCATTCATGGTGGTCCTGATCCAGACTGGGGCTCTACATACTTTTAAATAAATAAAAAAATTAGACTCACTTGTGTGCTGTTTTTCATATATTCAGTATTTTAGCCCTGTGTTTGTTCACTATTTGGAACAGAGTCTGACACCTTTTACTTCTGAAAATTCCTTAAAATCATATTCCTTAAAATCTCTGTTAATATGTAGCAAGCCTGTTTCAAATTATTTGTTTTCTTGAGATCAGCAGCAGTAAGATTATGTCCTTAAAAATAGAAGTTAAATGTTGATTGTTTCTGACTTTCTTATTCCACTGAAATGTTCTATTTCCCTCTACTTCAGTTAATTTCTTCTAGTGTGCCTTTTATGGTTCAGTTCTTGCTTCTGTCTCATTCTGTTTTAAATAGGGAGGCAGAAATAGGTCTAAAACCTCCGGCCACACTCTTAATGATTGAGATCTGAAGTTTCACTTACTATGCTTCCTGCTAACATTAGATGTGTACCAAACTGAAAGAAGTTTGAGCACACTTATTGTTGGGGCTTATTTAACTTAATTAGTTTGTCTTTTAGTACATACTCAGGATTGTGTACTACTAGTTGCAGTGTGCATGTGAAATGAATTCTTTTTTTTATTTTCAGAAGAGGCTTATTTTTATATCCTTAATATGCCAGCGCTAACATACAGTCTTACCATCCCTGCACATCTTACCAAGCAGCTTTGGTTTTCCAGTAGTTCAGATGATGTTTTGGTACATGGAACTGTTTCATGCAGACTGCAAAGATGGGCTGATACAGAGAGCGAGTGATATATACCCAATTCTGCAGTGTTGCAGATCCCACACCCAACAGCTCTGACTGACCCTGCCCACTGCCCTACAGATTACCCTTGCAGAACTGTAGTGTTTGACAGGGAAAAAGGAGATTCCCTAACCCAGACTTAGGTACGGTACAGTAGGACCCCCGTATCCACTGGGGATTGGTTAGGGGGGGCGTAGATACTGAAAACCGTGGATAATAGCAAACGCCATTGAAAATAATGGGACTTCTGGTTTAAAATACCATAGAATGGCCTTGGAGGACCTAGAAAATGGCTAAAGAGGACACATTTTCTGAGAAAAGTCTATGGTAGGTGTGCTGTTAGAATGCATCAGTGGATACAGGAGTCCTACTGTAGTTAGAAATATGTTGCAAAGAGAACTACTTCCACTAGGGTGAAATCCTAAAATGTACTTGGTACGAAATGTACTTGGTACGAAATCCTAAAATGTACTTGGTACTGCCCTGGTGGCGCAGTGGTTAAATGCCAGTACTGCAAGCCACCACGTCGCAAGTTCGATTCCAGCCGGCTCCAAGGTTCAAGCCTTCCATCCTTTCGTAGGTCGGTAAATTGAGTACCCAGCTTGTGGGGGCAATTAGCTAACACACATTGGAAACTGTTTAATGCAGTTAGATGTGTAAATAGCTATTGCTTAAAACAATTTGTAAGCCGCTCTGATAGCCTCGTGGCTAAAGAGCGGGGTATAAATAAATAAATAAATAAATGAAGTAAACCTACTGACTCAAGTTGGATTTCTGAGTCAATATTCATAGAGTTGCAGTATTAATCAAATCCTTTAGCTGCCAGGTGGCAAAACATACTCAAGGGCTGGTTTTAGCTGTCAGAGAAGCATTTAGCTTAGAATCATAGAATCACAGAGTTGGAAGAGACCACAAGGGTCATCCAGTCCAACCCCCTGCCATGCAGGAATACACAATCAAATCATTCCTGACAGATGGCCATCTAGCCTCTGTTTAAAAACCTCCAAAGAAGGAGACTCCACCACACTATGAGGCAGTGTATTCCACTTCTTCCTAATGTTTAGGTGGAATCTTTTTTTCTGTAATTTGAACCCATTGCCTGCTCCATCCTCAGTATGACATCCCTTCAAATATTTAAACATGGCTATCATGTCCCCTCTCAACCTTCTCTTCTCCAGACTAAACATGCCCAGCTCCCTAAGCCGCTCCTCATAGAGCATGGCTTTCAGACCTCCCACCATCCTGGTCGCCCTCCTTAGGCTTCTCTGTCATATTAATTAGTTTGCTTAGCCACTCTGTTGCCATAGTGGGCTTAGGATTGTTAGTTGGGAGGGGTACGCAGGTGCAGACTGGAGCTCAGTGGGAACCAAGGTCATCACAGATACTTGGTGCAGTTGGCCCTCCATATCCACAGATTCTGCATCCACAGATTCTGTCATCCACAGCTTGAAAATATCTCCCTCCCCAAAAAAACCAAACCTTGATTTTGCCATTTTATATAAGGGACACTAATTTACTATGCCATTTTATATAATGGGACTTGGGCATCCATGGATTTTGGTATCCCCAGGGGTTCCTGGAACCAAACCCCAGCAAATACCAAGGGCCCATTGTACTGCCTGGAGTATGTGTGAGCAAACCTTAAGGAGGGGGAGTAAAGGGCTCTTAAAACTGCAGCCTATGTTGTATCCTCAGTTCTGGCAAAAGCTATGCTGCTGTGCCGAACCTGATCTTCAATAAAACATTTCTGTATCTATTCATGAAGTCCCTTTCTTGAGTAGGGTAAAGACAGGGGAATACATTAGGAATGATTAATTTTATTCCTGGATTTAATAAATTGTTTTAGTTCTCATATGGAGTGCCTGCACCATTCTGTGCAGAACCTAAGCCACCTTAAAGGGTTTTACAAAAGCCTAGAAAACATCCAAGGGAGCACTGGAATGGGTGCAACTCTCCCATGGTGCTTCTAAATTATGCATGTCTTGGTTGGCTTACCAATTCCTCTTCCACAATAATACAGTTTATGGGGGTGAGTAGATCACAGGTCCCCCATTTGAACCAATAGTACAGGAGCCTGTTGAGTAATATTTGGAAGTTCTTGGTTTTCTGTATATTTTTTAGTTTTTAAAAAAATTATACACCATCAACTTTCAATTTGACATTTGCAAGGCAGTTTACATTAAGATTACAATGATAATTCAAAAATAACATAACCATTATTAAGTGAACCAAAATACCCTAAGGCCCAAATCTAATTGCTAGCCCCAGTTAGAGTGTCATTGAATCAATTGCTGAATGGCAAGTCAGGACTTATATAAATCCCATTGCTTCAGTGGGTCTGCTGTACTTTGTACTAACAATTTTTTTTTATTATTATTATTTTTAGGTTAAGTTTCCAGACACGTAAAACCATATACAAACACCCAAACGACTTCCTTCCCATTTGTATATTGAACTTGATTTTAACATACTTTTTAACTTTCTTACATAACATTTAATTTGTGCTATTGCGATTAAATTGATGATACTGAGACATATTATCCATTTTACCTTCTACATCTCTAAATTATATTTCTTCCCGTATCTCCCTCCAAAAGGTATCACAAGAAAATAAAAAAAGGAGAAAAAGGAAAATCCTCGTATTTTCTCCTTATTTCTAATTTTAATACCACTACGGTTCAGTCTGTAAACCAAATTACTGTGTGGTTATTCCAATCCGACTTCCAGAATACGATCAAATTCTCCCAGTCTTTTCTAAATTTATCTAAAGATTGAGATCGTACCCAGCATGTAAGTTGTTCTAGCCGGGTCACCTCCTGTAGCTTTAACATCCATTCATCTATAGTTGGAATTTCTTTTTGCTTCCAATATCTTGCATACACTACTCTCGCTATTGTTATCATATAACTCATCACCTGCCTAAGTTCCTTAGGGAAATCTCCATCAAAAATATTCAGTAAGTATAATTCCGGTTGCAATTTGTAGTCCATTTTCAATATTTTCCTAATTATATTATGAATACTGATCCAAAATTGTCTTGAAACTTTGCAGGTCCACCACATATGATAGAATGTACCCTTCGCCTCCCCACATTTCCAACACTCACTTTTTGTATCCTTGTACATTTTTGCCAGCTTATGTGGTGTCATATACCACCTAAATTGCATCTTATAGAAATTCTCTCGCAAATCACTGCAAAGTGTAAATTTTACATTTTTTTTCCAAAGCGCCTCCCATTCTTCCATAAGGATATTACGTCCGATGTTTCGTGACCATTCTATCATGAACTCTTTAATAGGTTCCGTTTCTGAGTCTAGCTTTAACAATAATTTGTATACCTTTGCTATTTTAAAGTCACAATCATCCAATATTAAGATATCCAGATCTGTTTTTACATTTTCTATCCCATATAATTTTTTATCCATACAAAATCTCTCAAACAGTTGTCTATATTGAAACCAGTTATTAATTCTTTGTTCCCCCTCTAATTCCTCCCTTGTTCTAAACCTAGGGGCGCCCTTCTGGAACACTACTAAATCATTGTACGTCAACCAATTTTCCAGATGTGGCATTTCTGTTCTTCTAAATGCTTCTTGTGGGGAGACCCACAATGGCAGCTTAAAATAAATTTTTGTCTTCAGCTTCAACCAGATCCTAATCAAAGCATTCCTTATAAGATGATTGCAAAAGTTCTTATCAATCTTTGCTTTATCATACCAAAGTTAGGCATGGATTCCATATCTAATATCTGAACTTTCCAGTGTAATAATCCCATCATCCCTAAGCGTAAACCAATCATACATCCAAACCAACGCGCATGATTGATGATATAGTTTAAGATTTGGCATTAAGATTACAATTAAGATTACAATGATAATTCAAAAATAACATAACCATTATTAAGTGAACCAAAATACCCTAAGGCCCAAATCTAATTGCTAGCCCCAGTTAGAGTGTCATTGAATCAATTGCTGAATGGCAAGTCAGGACTTATATAAATCCCATTGCTTCAGTGGGTCTGCTGTACTTTGTACTAACAATTTGATTTAAAACTACAGAAGCAGTAAAAAACAAAACAAGGACAATAAAACATTAAGTTAAAGATGCTAGATAATTTTTTTAAAAAGTTTTAATCTGATAACTGAAGCTAAGTAGAACTACATGCCAAATGAGCAACTCTGTGGGAAAAGTTCAAACTCTGGGGGCTCTCTGTTGCTAGTCATTCTCCGGGAGAGAGGGCACCTGCAAAAGCCCCTCCGAGGGTGAATGTACAAGTCATAAGCAAAATGCTTGTCCTCCTTTAGGGGTGTAAAGTTCACTGTGTTATCATATATAGTTGGACCCCCATATCTGCGAGGGTTTGGTTCCCAGACTTGCCATGGATACCGGAAACTGTGAATAACAGCGAGCCCTATTAAAATAAAGGACTTCCAGTAAAAACATACCATAGAGTTGAGTTGGAGGACCTAGAAGATGCCTAAATGTGCCTCTAGGCATTTTCTAGCACAACTCTGTTCCCTCTTTTGTGTCCCATGGATAACTGAAACTATGGATACAGGGGTCCAACTGTATACTGAATGTTGCCTTTTATCTTTCATCTGTGTAATCTTGGATAAGAGTGAACTGAATCTTCACAGGAAATTCTCTTGGGTATTATTGAGCCCTTCATACCAACATGTGTTGGGCTGACCCTAATATAGATAATTCACATTGATTTGTTTTCCTTTCTAGGGTCCGTAACAATGGACGATATATTGTCACGGTTAAAGCAGCTGACTCCTGATGAACTTCGAGAAGAAATTGTCAAAGCTGGACAGAAATGTGGACCTATCACGCTAACCACCAGATCAATTCTTGAAAAAAGATTGGCACAGTCATTACTAGAACAGCAAAGAGGATTAGAGGCAGAAACCCCTGTTCTGAATGGTGTATCTGGAACTGCTAGAGCTGATGCCAGCCAAACTGAAATAAAAATGTCCTCAAGGAGTCAAAATGGGCATGTAAGCTCCTCTGAAGATGGTGATTTTGGATATAGTATGGGCTTAAACCCACCAGAAGAAGAAGCCCTAATGCACAAGACTGAAGTTGATTCTCTGATAAGTTTTCAGACTCCTTCTAAGGAGCCTCTGCTATACTACGGCGTTTGTCCAGTTTATGATGATATATTGGCAAGAAATGGTAATTTATTTTTTATTCTGGCCACATAGTGCAATTAAAGGTTAACGTTAGAGCAGGCATACCTTGCATGAAAAAAAGTATTGTGCTAGGAACTTCGATAATGAACGGAACTTTTTAATAATGATAGTTAATAGTTAAAATATTTATACTCCAGCTTTACTTAAAATGACCCAACAGTTCAACAGAGTGAAGAAATAGTGTCAATACTACAAAAGAGCAAAATTATGTGTTCTGTTACATGGCATGTTTTTGTAAATCAGTTTTTGTAGATTTTTTTCTAAAATGGCACACTTTATAGGTTTGTTTTTTTAATTGAGCAGGATTAGTATGCAGGAACTAGTTAGTAACCTACCTACCATGCACATTCCAATTTATATGTAAACAGAATGGCTTCCCTGGTTGAGTCTATAAATCTCTAATGTGGTCTTCCTCTTTTCTTACTGCCTTCTACCTTACTGAGCATTATTGTCTTTTCTAGTGAGTCCTGCTTCTCATGATACAACCAAAATATGACAGTCTCAGTTTAGCCATCATAGCTTTTAAGGAGAGTTCAGGCTTGATTTCCTCTAGCACCCATTGATTTGTCTTTTTAGCAGTCCATGGTATCTGTAGAACTCTTCTCCAGCACCACATTTCAAAGGAGTTGACTGTCTTCCTGTCAGCTTTCTTCAGTGTCCAGCCTTCACAACCATACATAGAAATGGGAAATACAATGGCATGGACAATCCTAACTTTAGTATTTAATGATATATCTTGTTACACTTGAGTTCCTTCATAGCTGCCCTTCCAAGTCCTAGTCTTCTTCTGATTTCTTGACTGAAGTCTCCATTCTGATTAATGCTTGAGCCAAGGTATGGAAAATCTTCAACCATTTCAATGTCTTCATTGTCTGGAATAAACTTACGTAAATCATATATGGTCACTATTTTTGTTAATGTTCACCTATAAACTTGCCTTTGCAGTTCCTTCCTTGACTTTCTTCAGTAATTATTCCGAGTCTTTGCTGTTTTCTGCTAGTAATATGGTGCCATCTGCATACCTTAAATTGCTCATGTTCTTCCAATTTTCAGGCCTCTAGTTCCTTCAAAGTCCAGTCCTGCTTTACAAAAGATATTTTCAGCAAACAAGTTGAACAGAACGAGTGATAAAATGCAGCCTTGCCTGACCGCCTTGACAATTGGAAACCATTCAGTTTCTCTCTATTCTGCCCTAGTGGTAGCCTCTTGTCCTGAATACAGGTTACACATCAGGATAATCAGTTGTTATGCCACACCCATTTCTTCAAGAGATATTCAATGCTTTTCATAATCTCTGCAATCAAAGGCTTTGCTCTAATCTATGAAGCATAGCCTGATTTTCTTTTGATATTCTTTGGTGCGCTTCATTATCCAACCTGTGTTTGCATTATGATCCCTAGTGCTTCTTCCTTTCCTGAACCCCACTTGGATATCTTGCATTTCTTAATCCACATATGGTAAAAGTCATTGTTGTAGAATTTTGAGTATCACTTTCCTTACATGGGAAATTAATGCAATGGGCCTGTGGTTACTGAAATCCACAGTGTCCCCTTTCTTGGGGATTGGAATGTATATTGAGCGTTTCCAATCTGTGGGCCATTCTTTTGTTTTCCATATTTGTTGACAGATTTTAGTTAGAAGTAGAGTAGATTCTGTCTCTGTAAACCGGAACAGCTCTACTGATATGTCATTTGTTCCTAGTGATTTATTTCTCCCAAGTGCTTTGAGTGCAACTTGTACTTCACTTTCTAAAACTGGATGTTCATTTTTGTATGGTTCTTCAAATGAATCTGTCATCCTTTCATCTCTTTTATATAGGTCTTCCTTGTATTGTTTACATCATCGTTTTATTTCTACTTGGTCATGTAATGTGTTCCCCTGCTGGTTGTATAGCATCCCCACTCTTGGTTTAAATTTCCCTTTGATTTCTCAGATCTTGTAGAAGATATCTCTTGTTCTTCCCTTTTTGCTGCCATCTTCTATTTCCCTGCATTGATTACTATAGTATTTCTCTTTACCCCTGCACACAAGTCATTGAACAGTTGCATTCAGGGTTCTGGCTCCATTTCTGGTTTGGTTTTGGTTTTTTACTTTTGCTTCTCATCTGTCTTTGACTGCTTGAAGAGTTTCATCTATCACCCATTGAGGTTTCTCTTTCTTTTTGGCTACAGATAGTGTCTTTCTGCATTCCTCTCTGACAATGTCCCTGGCTTCAGTCCAGAGTTCATCTGGTCCCCTGATGACCAGATAAACACAATTAGGCTTAATAGTGTAAATCTATTTTTCACATTGTCTTTACATTCTGCAGGAATGTTGTTCAGGTTGTATATTGGCACAGTGTTTGGTTTAGTATTCTTCTTTTGCTTTACTCTCACTTTTGTTATTAGTAGTTCATGGTCTATGCCACAGTCTGCTCCTGGTCATGTTTTCACAGAAAGAATGGACCTTCTCCATCTTCTGCTTCCAATTATGTAGTCTATTTGATTTGTGTATTGGCCATCAGGTGATGTCCATGTATACAGTCACTTCTTGGGTTACTTGAAGAATGTGTTTGTGATGAACAAGCTGTTGTCCTTGCAAAATTCAGCCAGTTGATTTCCTGCTTCATGTCTTGATCCTAGGCCAAATTTTCCTACAATCTTTGATTCTGTTCAGTTTCCTATTTTTGAATTAAAATCACCTATGATTGACGAGAAGTCCTGTTTTGGTGTGTGATCAATTTCCTCTTGGACTCCAGCATAGAATCATCTATGTTGGCGAGAGCTGCACAATTCTGACTCATGCTTTAAGTTGTCATTTAAATTATTCTTTCCATTTTCACCTTCCATCATAGGTTTCATATTGAAGTAAATGACAGAATGGACAGAAAGGTCTTAAGGCTTGTTCTCATTTCCTTTTTTTAATTTACATCTGTGTCGAAACAAAACATAGATAACCCTAACAAGTTTGTTTAAAAGTGATTTCTCTTGGGAGTGGTGGTATTAGGGTCACTGATACTGCCTTAAACTTAGATTTGGGGGGGGGGTCAGCCAGACAGTTTTCAGAGTAGGAGAAGATGCAGATAATGTTCATCCTGGTGTGCATTTGGGACCAAGGGATGGTGGTTTATTTTCCAGGCAAACAGTTCTTGTTTCTTCTGTGAAGAAAGACACTTTGAAGCATACGCTGGGCCACTTTAAATCTTGTTCATTTCCTGTTTCTTTGAGCTGCTTGTTCCTCTCGCTCTAGAGTAGTCTTTGCAACTTGGTGGGCCTGCAGGTGTTTTGGACTACAACTCCCATCATCTCTGACTGTTAGCAGTCCTAGCTGGTGATGATAGTAGTTGTATGTACAAAATATCTGGAATAGCCCTGATTGGGAAAGGCTGCTGTAGAGGGAGGACAGGCAAAATAAAATAAAATAAAAATAGCACGTTTTGGCAAAGATTAAGCATCTCTGAATGAAATATAGGTGAATTAAAGTTTAGGTGACAGGCCCAACACCACCTTCTTTTTCATCTACTGTTGGAAAACCCACCTGCAAGGACAGAGATCTTGACTGTGCTAATTTTTCAGCTGATTAATGTGTTCCAGGATACTAGAAAGGGTTGAGAATAAGTAATTGCCAAAGGTAGACCTTTTAGCACTGAAGCAGTAAGTATTCAGCATAAAAATGGAAATGTTGCTCTTTCTAGAATCAGTAGTACTTTTAGAGGCATATAATACATTAAGAGTTTAGCATTTTGTATACAAGAAAATAATGGATTGTTATTCTTCCTTTGTAGAACATTGTGATGCATATTGTCTTGTTGCTGTTTCATTGCCCATCTTCTGAAATATATTTTAGAAGTTTCAGAAGTTGTAAGAGTATTAATGGTATTTGATTAAATGTCTGATTCACCAAACTGTGATGCTTGGAGAAATTAATAATGGCCAGTTCAGCAGCAATAGGAAAGAGTGTTAATGAGCCTTGGACTCTCACATCACTTCATCCTTCTGGCATGAAGGGAGATAGGAAGCTTTTATTTTTGCTTCCACTGTGGCATTAGCAACAGCTCTCCATGAAATCCAGTGTCAGGGAGCTGCATTTCATGAAAGTTTATTACATTTCCCCCTCCCCCAAAAAACAGTGTCACTTCGGAATTACGCACAATATTGTCATTGGCCACAGTGATTGGATTTCAGCCTTTTCCCTGAAAGTAAAATTTACTGACCTAATTTGAATTGATACGGGTATTTTCCACGGCAAACCACTACAGTGTTAAGATATTAAACTGAATTTAGGAGTAACAGAAGAAGGCTAGGTTTGTTGAACTCATGGTGTCTCCTTGACAAGTATAGCCATGGAAGAAAAATAATGTACTTTAATGGTCTTCTGTTCCAGAAAGGGTGCATGTCTATGAAGATAAAAAGGAAGCTTTGCAAGCTGTTAAAATGATAAAAGGCTCACGATTTAAAGCTTTCACAAATAGGGAAGATGCAGAGAAATTTGCCAAAGGCATATGTGATTACTTCCCCTCTCCAAACAAGTCCACCTTTTCTTTGTCTCCTGTAAAAGTGTGTTCAGCATTTAACAGAGGTAAGTGTAAGATTAAATATTCTCTAATCAAACTACTTAAATGTCATTGGGGATTGAGGCGTTTGTAGTTAAGACTAAACACTGGCAGTTGTGATTTTTTGCTTTTAAACATAGTTTGAGATCTTTATTATGACAAGGAACATAGGAATTCCTAAACAGGTTTAAAGGCTTTAAGTATTAAAATTAGTACTGAAGTAAAATACCATAGAGTTGCCTTGAAGGACCTAGAAAATGACTAGAGAGGACACATTTTCTAGGACGACTCTATAGTAGGTGTGCTGTTTTGTGTCCGGTGGATAATTGAATCAGTGGACATGGGGGATCCTACTGTAGTGATCAGGGGTGATAGGCTATATTTACCTGCCCGGAGAAAAGGATGAAGGCTCAGGCTGGGAACAGCTGAGGGTAACTTCCCAAAATGACATGGCAAGTCAGATGCCACACTGAATGGCCAAAACCCAGGGGTTTTATACTCTTTTTACACTTTTTTAAAAATTAACATTGAGACATTAAAACATTCAAACTTCGGACGCTCACATATAACATATATAACAATACATATCTCTCCATATACTTTGTATATCTTCCATCACACATCAATTCTAACTCTAATCATCTAACAAACATATTGCTCACATTTCCTTTATTCTATTACCTCTCTTATTCCTGTTTCTCTTCCATTTTACTCTTCTGTTTTTCTCCATTTAAAATGCTACTGATTATCTGTTATCGATCCCTTTTTCTACTACCGTATATTCCGGCGTATAAGACGACTTTTGAGCACTCAAAAGTGCCCTCCAAAATTGACAGTTGTCTTATACGCCGGATACACTTTGCTTCACCTGCCTGCCTATCTCCTGCCTCTTCGCAAACGGAGCGAAGAGGCAGGAGATCGGGCAGGGGGTGAAGCAAAGTGCTCCTCCCTGCCACCCGCCCACCCCCCGCGCTTCCACCCCCCCTCCCGAAAGTCGCGGAACCGCGGCTTTGGGGGGGTGGCTAGGAAGCCCCCTCCTCCCTTCCCCCCGCCCACTCCCCGTGCATCCACCCCCCTCCCTGAAAGCAGCGGAACCGCGGCTTTCAGGGAGGGGGAGTGGTGGAGAAGCCCCCTCCTCCCTTCCCCCCGCCCACCCCCCCCGCATCCACCCCCCTCCCTGAAAGCAGCGGAACCGCGGCTTTCAGGGAGGGGGAGTGGCGGAGAAGCCCCCTCCTCCCTTCCCCCCCCCGCCCACCCCCCGCTCATCCACCCCCCTCCCTGAAAGCAGCGGAACCGCTGCTTTCAGGGAGGGGGGGTGGCGGAGAAGCCCCCTCCTCCCTTCCCCCTGCCCACTCCCCATGCATCCACCCCCCCTCCCTGAAAGCTGCAGAAACGCGCTTTCAGGGAGGGGGGCTGGCGGAGAAGCCTCCTCCTCCCTTCCCCCCACCCACCCCCCACGCATCCACCCCCCCTCCCGAAAGCCCCCTCCCACCCTCCGCCCAGCCACCCCCCTTCCCCAAAGGCTCGCTTTGGAGAGGGGGGTGGCTGCGAAGCCCCCTCCCCCCTGCCACCCTCCGCCCAGCCTCCCCCCTTCCCCAAAGCCCCGTTTGGCCGCACAGCCTGCGGATCCCCCTCCTGCGCTCCCTCCTGGAAGGGAGCGCAGGAGGGGCATGCAGAGGCTGCGCGGCCAAACCGCGATTCGCCCCTTCTCCCCACCTTCCTGGAAGGTGGGGAGAAGGGGCGAACGTGCCCCTTTTGGGCGCACAGCCTCCGCATCCTCCTCCTGCGCTCCCTCCTGGAAGGGAGCGCAGGAGGGGCATGCGGGGGCTATGCGTTGGAAGAGGGGGGTCGTCTTATAGGGCGAATATATCACAAACTCTGCATTTTACCTTAAAAATTGGGGGGGTCGTCTTATACGCCGGGTCGTCTTATACGTCGGAATATACGGTACTTTTTATTTAGTACTTAAATTGCTGCAAATTTCCCTCATTTAAGTTCTAAATATTGAGATAGTTTATTCCAATCTTCCTGATGCTTTTCTACATACTTACTTTTTAAAAGCATTGTCAATCGATTAATTTGTACCATTTCATGGTTTAAGCAACCGTGGATCTATTATTGGAACATGTTTGTCTTTCTACTTCAATGCATATATTATTCTTGCTGCAACAAATATGTAAAACAAATTTTTCCTCTTGTCTTGTTCTAGTTTCTCTTCCAGCATGCCTAATAAATATATTTCAGGATTTAACTAAATGTTAGTTTTTAAAATGTCATTAATTGTCTTCTGAATTTGAGTCCAAAACTTCTTAGCAATTTCATAACTCCGCCATAAGTGATAGAAGGTACCTGGTGTATGATCACATTTCCAACAATTACTCTTCAGATTTGTATACATTCTCGATCATTTATATGGGAAAAGATGATACTCTTTTTACCCTTTGAAGTGAGCCCTTTAAGACAATGGTCAAATGGCACTTTCCTATGTCTGATCAAAGAAACTGATCCTTATCTGATTGAAATGGGGATCTGGGATGTGTTGGGATATGTGAAGTCTTTCACAGCCAGCATCCATAGATTTTGTTGGTTTTTTTCAAAGCTGTGAGGCCATGTTCTGGAATAGTTCTGGAATATTCCAGAACACAGAACACAGCCTCACAGACCAGAAAAAAACCAAGGAAAATCTGTGTTGGGATAGCTTTGCAGGGAAAATGACACACAAGGATGGGTTTAAGGATGTGGCTTCATTAGCATTCTAGACCTTGTTTATCTCACACCAATTTGCCCAAAGCAAGAGGAAGCTCCCCATTACATCTGGCCTTTTTCACAGAGACCTGTTAAATCTGCATGTTTCCTGCTTTTTTGAGCTCAGCATTCAGCCTATGTGGTCTGCATTCCAGCTCACCTTTCATGGCCATGCTATTTTTGATTCATCCTCGTGATATCAATTGGATGTTCCTTTTCATCGAGGTATGGTGGGAGCCCACCACAGGACCACATAATAACTACAATCTCATTTATATTTTGATAGATGGCTTATCCACTCTTGAGATGGAAACAGTTAGTAAAGAGAGAGCCAACAGTTATAAAAGTCCACGTACACAGGATCTTACTGCCAAACTTAGGAAATCTGTTGAAAGAGGAGATGAAACTGCATTCTTGGAACTTATCTGGAGTAATCCTCGCTATCTCATTGGCTCTGGAGACAATCCAACAATTGTACAGGTAAGAGAATGGTCTGGCTTTTGCATAAATGCAGTACAGCTGAACCTTTTTTCCCCACTTCTGGGCTCTTTTTAGCATGCTCTCACAATTAAATATCCTCATAACATTATGAATGCTAGGTGAGTCCATAATAAAACTACTAGGTTGTTTTTGGTTGTGGATGAAGGGGCCAACCTCGTGTGTTTCACAGAGACTTGGGTGGATGAGCTTGGAGGAGTTGATCTCTCCCAGCTAAGTCTACCGGGATACTCAGTGCAGCACCAACCTAGCTTGGAGGGCTGGGGCGGGGGAGGGGGGCGGGAGTTGCCATCATCCATAAGAATTCCATTCTTCTTTTGAGGAAACCCATTAGTCAAGGCAATGGCTTCTTTTTCAGCCCCATTGCTATTAAACTGTGGGGTGCCACATGGATCCATCTTATTCTCCATGCTGTTCAATATCTACATGAAGAAGCTGGGGGAGGTCATAAGGGGGTTGGAGTAGGGTGTCATCAGTATGCTGATGCCACTTAGTCCTATTTCTCCTCATCACTGGTGTCAGCTGGGGCTATGCAGATGCTGGACCAGTGCCTGGATGCTGTAATGGGCTAAATGAGGGCCAGTAAAGTGAAACTGAATCCTAATAAGATGGAGGCTCTGTGGATTGGTGATTCTTGGGTCTGGGAATTGGGTAAACAGCCTGTCCTGGATAGGGAGTGTTGCACTCTCCCTGAAGGAGCAGGTGCATAGCTTGAAAGTGCTCCCAGATCCATCCCTGTCACTGGAGGACCAAGTGGATTCTGTGGCATGGAGTGATTGGTGCCAGCTATGACTGGTGTGCCAGCTATGGCCTTTCCCAGACAGAAATAACTTAGATACAGTAGTCCATGCACTGGTAACTTCCCAGTTAGATTACTGTAATGCACTCTACATGGGACTGCCCTTGAAGAAGTATTGGAAGCTGCAGCTAGTGCAAAATGTAGCAGCATGACTACTGACTGGAGTACTATATGGACAGCATATCATGCCAGTCTTAAAAGAATCGCACTGGATGCCAATATGTTTCTGGTCTGAATTCACCTTGAATTCATCCTATTAAAAATTCAAGGTGCTTGCAATGACACTTAAAGCCCTAAATGGCTTGGGACTTTGATAGTTGAAGGAACACATAGAATCATAGAGTTGGAAGAGACCTCAAGGGCCATCCAGTCCAACCCCCTGACACGCAGGAATACACAATGAAATCATTCCCGACAGATGGCCATCCAGCCTCTGTTTAAAAACCTCCAAAGAAGGAGACGCCACCACATTCCCAGGCAGTGTATTCCACTGCCGAACAGCATTTACTGTCAGGAAGTTCTTCCTAATGTTTAGGTGGAATCTCTTTTCCTGTAACTTGAACCTCATTCTACTTCTTCAACCCATTCTCTTGGTCACTGCCTTGATTTAGTTCTTGTTGCCAAGTGCGTCATTTCCGACTACTTGGCATCCATTATCTGATCATCATTTAATTTCTTTTACTCCTACCTATACCCCATCTCCTCGCCATACTGTTCAACGCCATTTTCGCGATCTTCAGTCTATTAACTGTGATCTTCTTAGTCAGTCTTTGGATTCTTCCCTCTCTTACCTCTCTCTTGGGGACTCCACTGACTCAGCAATGTCTTTATTTAACTCCACTCTTTCTTCAATTCTTGATAGTTTTGCCTCTGTTTCTGTTCGTGTGTCCTCCTCTATGAACAGGCCTCAGCCCTGGCTTACTCCCATAGTTAGGTTCTTCTGGTCATGCTCTCGAGCAGCCAAGCATCTTTGGAAAAAGTCCAGGGAGCAGGCTGATTTTATTAATTATAAGTTTGTTCTTTTATCTTTCACATCTGCCTTGTCCATGGCAAAACAGGACTACTTTAAATCATTGATCTGCTCCAACGAGAGGTGCCCGCAGCAGCTGTTTTCCTGCTTCAGCACCTTGCTAAAACCTTCTCCCCCCCCGTTTCTTCATTATTTTCCCCTACTCACTTTGCTAATTACCTTATCACTAAGATCGCTACTATTAGATCTGAAACAGTTCTTCCTAACTTGTCTTCCTCCATTAATCTTTTGGAACCATCGACTAATCAATTCTCTGTGTTTCCTCCTGTTTCTATCTTTAATCTTTCTCTTTCTACTGGTTCTTTTCCCTCTGACTTTAAACATGCTCTTGTTTCCCCTATTTTGAAAAAAATCTTCTCTTGACCCCTCTTCTTTGTCTAGTTATCGCCCGATCTCTCTTCTCCCTTTTCTTTCTAAGATTTTGGAATGGGTTGTTTATTCCCGCTGCCTTGAGTTTCTCGAAGCCAGCTCCATCCTCGATCCTTTTCAGTATGGTTTCTGCCCACGGCATTCCACTGAGACGGCCCTCACAAAGATCTCTAATGATCTTTTACGGGCCAAGGCAAATGGTTTCTATTCTGTGCTTATCCTCCTCGATTTATCTGCGGCATTTGACACCGTGGATCACTGTCTTTTAGTTGATATACTTTCTGACATTGGGTTCTCGAACTCAGTTCTGAACTGGTTTAAATCTTAACTGTCAGATAGATCTTTTGCAGTGGTCACGGGTGGTCAGATCTCTTCTCCCGTACCTTTATCTGTTGGAGTTCCCCAGGGCTCTGTTTCGGGTCCCCTATTGTTCTCTCTTTACACCTTGTCTTTAGGAAAACTTATTAGTTCTTTTGGTTTTTCCTATCATTTGTACACTGATGACACCCAACTGTATCTTTCCACCCCTGATCTTTCTTCAGGGCTCGAACAGCAAGTTTCTTCATGTCTTTCAGCTGTCTCTCTCTGGATGTGTCATTGGCGGTTGAAGCTCAATATGTCCAAGACAGAGCTTCTTGTTTTCCCACCTAAGTCCTCCCTTCAATCCTCTTTTTCTGTTTTTGTTGACAACATTTCTATTCATCCGGTCCAGGAAGCCCGCAGTCTCTGTTTTATTTTTGATTCTTCACTTTCTTTTATTTCCCATATTCAGGCCACAGCCAAAGCTTGCAGATTTTTCCTTTACAACATCGCCAAAATACGTCCTTTTCTTTCGGCCTCCACTGCCAAGACTTTGGTCCATGCTTTAGTGGTCTCCCGATTAGATTATTGTAATCTCCTTTTAGCTGGGCTTCCGCTTTCTCATCTTCGCCCTTTAATTTCTGTTCAACATTCAGCCGCCCACATCATTACTTCTGCTCACCGCTTTGACCATGTGTTTTCTCTTCACTGGCTTCCCTTCCCTTTCCGTATCCAATATAAGCTTTTGTTGCTAACTTTCAAAGCCCAGCATGGGCTAGCCCCTCTTTATTTATCTGACTTTCTCTCTTCTTACATTCCCACTCGTACCCTTCGTTCTAGTACTCAAGGCCTACTGTCCCAACCTAGGGTCTCCACTGCTCCACCCTGGATTTGTCCCTTCTCGCTTGCCGCCCCTCACTTCTGGAACCTTCTTCCCCCTCAAATATGGGCCATTACTTCTTTGTCCACTTTTAAATCTGAGTTAAAGACCACCTTGTTCAAGGAGGCATTCCCTGGCTTTGTCTGATATACATTTATTTTTTCTGTCACTTGGGTTTACTGTGGATGTTGTTATTAATTGTTGTAATTATACTTGTTTTAATTGATTTTTATTTATTTTGCCTATTGTTTTATTTAGATTGTATGCCTTTGGCAGGTTTCATTCTGTTTTATCCTGATTGTCTTTGTACAGCGCTGTGTACACTGACAGCGCTCTAGAAATCAACTTTAATAATAATAACAACCCATTGCTTTGTATCCTAGTCTCTGGAGCATCTTCCCATATATGCCTGCCCAAGGATTAAGATGTGCTACGGGGCCCTCCTCTGTGTCCCACCAGTGAGGGACATGCGTTGGGACATCGAAGAGGGCCTTCTCAGCTGTGGTGCCCCACTGGCATCAACACTCACTTCATGTAGGCACCAAGTTAAAACTTGCCTGTTCATCAAGGCCTTTGGACCTCATTAATTCAACCCAATTATGGTGACCACAGTTGTAATTTTTTTACTCTTTTACATCTGTTTTTTAAACTTATCACTGCAGTTTAATACGTTTTTAATTTATTTAATTCTTTTATTGTTTTAAACCATGTAACTTGTTTTAATGCTTTGTGTAAGCCACTTTGAGATCTTTGATGTAGAGTGGGGTACTGTGGTAGGTTCACCTTAGGGTCCCCATGAATCGGAAATGACTTGGAGGCACACAACAACAAAAATAAATATTTTAATAAATTGATAATTAATAACCTATTCAGTTAAAATTAGTTTTTGTGTATGCATACATTCTGTTCTGAATTATACTGACTTTTTGCAGTACCTTATGATGAGTACTCATGTTGCTGGTCTGAGCTCACCATATAGGAAAGTGGAACATTGTGGCCTGGGTCACTATGTAGATTAAATCTCTGTTACACATGTTTTCCAAATGTTGCAGCCAGTATTTACTTGGGAAGCTGTATACCCTTCTCTCTCCCCACCCAGGGCCTAAGCCCCTACAAGTGATAACATGGTCTGGTGCAAACATAACTTCTCCAGCCTTTTGACCATGGTTAGGGGCACATTGTAGGCTCTCTTCTATTCTGCTTTCTCTTCTACCACACACATTCCTGCTGCCTTTCCTTTTCAAACCTAATTACAGTATAGCATTGTATCTGCACCAAGGTTACTGTTTGATTTAATTCATATTTTAAAACCTGTGAATAAAGTTGACTTGCTATCCATACTTTTAGTGTTGATACAGATGGCAGTCCTGTATACCATGGCTGGAGAGGGGAACAGCAAAAGAAGATTTTCCCTACAATTGTAATACACTGTAATGCTCAAAAAGGTATTCCTGTCTGGGAAACACAGAATTGGGCATTAGGTTTAATGCCTGCAAATGTAGTTGGATACTACTGAGATACAGTTACAGCATAAGAAACTGAACAGGAAAATATTACAGTGGTACCAAATGGACCACTTTTGGAAGTTGGAAGGATCTGTAGCAATACCTTAAGAAATAACATTAGCTTCTTTTTCAATTGTACAGTAAATCTTGGCATTGCAATTTCCATCCTATTACTGTGTTCTGCCTAGAATTGTTTCAACTAAAATTAATGATTAACTTTTTGTACCTCTCTTTCCAGAGCTGAATTCAACAAGCATTCAACATGTTGTCAAAAGCACTCCTGTTAAAAAGAGGATATTATTCTTTGGTGTTTAATAAATTTGTAGGACTGCTTTAGCTCAGGTGTACTCTTGGACTCAGCTTGGCACTGGCCAGGAGTACTTTTGCACACTTCAAGCAAATGCATTCTGGAGACACCTGATCTGGCCACAGTGACAGAGGCTTTAGTTACTTACATCTCGTTTGGATTACTGTAATATGCTCTAGTTGGTACAAGAAACTATAGCAAGATTGTTAAGTGAGGCTGGTTATGACACTGTAAAATGCCCTTGCTGCAACAGCTTGGCTGGCTGACTGGCTGTTCTTGGACACAATTCAAAGTGCTGGTTGTGACCTATAAATCCCTATGCATCTTGGGTCCAGGTACATGATAGATTGCATCTCCTAAAAACTGTCAGCTTGTTTCTATAGAATGATTTAAAGTTTGCAGCATTAGTTAAACATTTCATTGTATGACTATCCATGTTATAAAGTCAGTTGTATTGTGCAGATCTAAAAAGATTCCTCCAGTAAGGATATTCCTCTTTTATTGGCAAATGGTAGATTTTATGTCGGATTTTATTTCTTCTTTTCCTTCTCCTCCTCCTCCTTAGGAAGGCTGTAGATATAACGTCATGCATGTTGCAGCCAAAGAGAATCAGCCTGGTATCTGCCGATTGCTGCTTAACACTTTGGAAAATCCTGAATTTATGCGGCTGATGTATCCTGATGATGACAGGATAATGTTACAGAAGCGCATCAGATACATAGTTGACCTTTATCTTAATACACCGGATAAAATGGTGAGCTTTGTGTATCCTCTGGACATTTTTGTTATTAATCTTGGAAGTTGCCTGTTGTTTTCTAAGAATGTCTTGTAGGGTTAGATACATATTAGCAATACAGTCCTATACATCTCTACTCAGAAGTAAACCTTGTTGAGTTAAGTTAATCTTTCCCCATGATGAGTAAGTATAAAATTGCAGTCAGTAATGGCTTGACTTGTCCTATTGATTTCAGTGGAAAAATGCAACTGATTTAATATGCATCCAGTTCAGTGTATTCTGTGATTTAGTCTGTTGTTCTAAGTCTGCTTAATTAGTCTGCCATTTTAAGCATACTTACTTAGAAGCATATTTATGGAAAACAGTGTCACTTACTGCCAGACTAACAGTGGGAGCAGGTATAGCAGTAGGAACCCTTGAAGACTGGAAATGGCCAGTATACATAATCTCCCCCTAACAGTTGTTTCCTTCTTACCCATATTCTCAGCCTTCATCAGTCACCCTTGCTTTTGAACACAGATTTTTTGCGGGGGAGGTGGAATCTTACTGTCAGCCACGTTGGAAACTTATTGCCAGGCAGTATAGAGTCAGAGTTGTAGGATTTTTTCTCCTTCAACGATTTTATCTGTGGTCAGATATTTCTCTGCAGAAGGAGCATACAGCCTATGGCCCATTTCTTTTTTCTCTCTCTAGGTAGAATCCCAAGAGCCAGGCAACATATGAACAGGCTCTCTCCTCAAATATGTACTGAAGCAACCTTTAGAATGATGCTGTAATAGTTCAGAATGTACACAAAAACCAAATACACACATCTGATAAACCTTTTTGTTAAAATTGTTACTGTTTATTCACATAAACAAAATTAAAGTTTTTAAAATTAGAGGTGTACAGAAATGGAAGTACATTTCTAAATGCACGTAAATCCTTAGGCAAAAGAATATGAAAATATGTATTTTCTTTTTATAGGGATTTGATACGCCACTTCATTTTGCTTGCAAATTTGGTAACTCAGAGGTTGTTAGTGTCCTTGCTTCACACCCAGATACTGTAAAGAGCTTGCCAAACAAGTATGGTCAAACTCCAGCAGAAGTAAGTTGTCCTTAAATATATCTTTTGTCTCACTTGATTTCATCTGAGTAGTATGATCCTTTAGTAGAGTTGCCTTCGTGGTGATTTTCTGGCATGCAAGCTAGTCGACATGGCAGGCTGAGAACCAGCAACTATATACTTTTCAAGATGGTGAATTATTAAAATAGTCATTGTAGGAAGTACAGTGACTTGGTAGTGAAAGCACCTTGCTGTAAAATGCATCTGTAGTACAAATGTGAGATGTCTGTATCTTTTTACT
Source organism: Gambelia wislizenii (assembly GCA_030847615.1). Classification (NCBI taxonomy): domain Eukaryota; kingdom Metazoa; phylum Chordata; class Lepidosauria; order Squamata; family Crotaphytidae; genus Gambelia; species Gambelia wislizenii. The sequence goes on along the minus strand of JAUMIR010000013.1, from coordinate 8,801,275 downwards.
AATAATTTTATGTTTTTCGTAACAGGTAATTTGTGAAAGGAACAAAAACAAATCTGTAGATCTGAAAGAGAAAATCAGGGAATATTTGGAAGGTCTGTATTTGGAATGCTCGTATTTAATCCTTGCTGCTTTTGAAGGTTCTACTGAGGCACTGTTAAACTTTAGTTTCATTGTGTAATCTTACTAGGTGATACTGTGACATGTTGTACAGAGGAATAAAGTAAAATTGAATAAAACTGACAGGGTGCTTAACATAGCAACTGACTGGCCCATTATTAAACAAGCAGTGTTTATACTGTAAGTTTTATAAACTTAAAACTAAAAATGTATTGGTAATTTCAAAACACTAAAGTATGGTTATCATTTCTACTTTAAGCCATTCTATAATCGCAACACCATTTTAAATTATTTTTTAATTTAGGTCAGTGTTACGTACCACTCTTCAGAGCAGAAGATAATGTCTCAGCACCTGTGATTGGACAACCTTGGTCTCCTGAACAGACAGATGATATCCAACATGGGTTTTTACCAAGATATGTTGGTAGCCCTAAAGATCCTGTGTTGACAGTGAGGGCTTATGCAGGCCCAATGAGCCCTTCCAAGGTAATGAAAACCAAGAAAAAAATTGCCCCACTTCTTCCCTTGTTGTTTTGTTTCTAGTGTTCAGGAAGATAAGTTGAAATGAACTCAGGTACACTCACAAATTTAATTTAAGAGTAGAGATGTACACCATAAATAGAGCTATAGGATTAGTAGTAGTCTTTAGGATTATCAACAAGTTTGGGAACTCATGTGGTTAGTGTGTGTGTTATATCCAGATATTTAAAAAATGTCATTATGCAACCCCACCCCGGTTTTGTGTTACGGTGGCCCTTCTTAAACTGGGCTAGATGAATCCTGGTGAAAACCGAGAATTGGTTTTTGCTTATGAATGTTACTTACACGTTTCTTTCCTGCCTTTCCCCCAAAAGTAGACTCTAGGCAGCCTTTAAAAATAAAAAGAAATGCAGTTAAAAGCACAGATAAATATATAAGTAAACACATACTAAAGGTGTGGTTAAAATACAATTAAATTAAAGTCATTTAAAATAAGACAAAAATAAAAGTCAATAAAACTACATCCTATTAAATCCCTTGTGTTCAGTTCCTAAAAGCCTCTCAGAATGAAAAGGTTTCACTTGTCAGTGAAGGGACAGCAAGGAGCGAGCCATCCTAGCCTCCTTAGAGAGGGAGTTCCAAATCGTGAGAACAGCCACTGAGTGCCTGTTGAACAGCCAGGAGTGGCAGCACTAAGGGGCTGCAGAGAGGCTGAACTGCACCAGGTGACACTGTTGGCGGCAGGGGTGACACTGGCCTTGGTAACACCACAGGATCTTAGCATCAGAGCCAACATGGTTTAGTGGTTTGAGTGTTGGACTATGACTGGTGACCAGGGTTCCAATTTCCACTCAGCCATGGAAACCCACTGGGTGATCTTGGGCAAGTCACACACTCTGAGCCTCAAAGGAGGGCAATGGCAAACTCCTTCTGAACAAATCTTGCCAAGAAAACCCTGTGATAGGTTCACTTTACGGTCGCCATAAGTCGGAAATTACTTGAAGGCAAACATCAAGGCTCTTATAGTCAGGTACAGTCCTTCAAATAGCTTGGATCTGAGCAGTATAGGATTTTATAGGTCATAACCAGAATGCCTAGTTTGTATGCCAGGATTAATTTCAATTTACGTTCATGTGTAGCTCAAGCCCAAGTACAGAATAATGAGGGAGGTTCACAAACATAGGCTGGGAATAGTATGCCAGTCAGCTGCTCATTCCTGGTGTGATCCCTGAACTTTGTTTTGTACATCGGCAGTTGGACTTTTGAAAATCCTGATTAAAGCTGTGTTCTGAAATATGGTTTAATACTAGATTTTACTTTGGCCTGGATTGACAGTTGTCAGGTAGCACGTGAACTGTGTTGGGGGTGTTGAATGTGTGTGTGGGGCTTGCAGTGTGATCTTGCAGCTTAGTTAGCTATAGATGCTGGTTCTGTTGCATCTGGAACCGTATTTATTTATGTATATTTCAAAATATAGTGGAAGCTTATTTACAGTGGGCCATATTTATGTATCTAATGTTGCACTCTGAGTGTTCTTCTGCATCTAACAAAATAATTGCTCCCTGGAGTCGCCTGCATTTTAATCTATGTAACTAAGCACCTCATTGGCTTCCAGGGAATTTAATTGCTTTTCTGTGTTGTAGTGCCAACAAAAAATACAGTGCAGGGTTCATTGCTGACTTTCTAAGTGTCAGCTGTGGAAAACAGTTGAAAAATTACTGCATTTCAGCTTTTTCATCTCTAACTAAAAAATAAATGGAAATAGTGTTTGGGGAATTGTAATGGCTATAATATTGAAGAAACAGAACAACCCATACACATTATATATGTTCTAGTAAATGAAATATATATTTACATAATTTCTAACATCCTTAGGTTTACATGGCATTTACAGATGTAATATTAGACACCTGTGGAAAGGTGATGTGAGTGTACTGTATATTAAAAAAAAACAAAAAAAAAACAAATCCATCCTAGGTAATTCCTTTCTTGGGTTAACTGAAAGGTGTAAAATATATCATGCTAGCTTTTGAAGCTTCATGGGCTGCTTCATCAAGCAGAGATGGTTTTTAAAAACACATACAGTACAGGGGAAATAAAGAGAATGTTATTTTGATCCTGGCATCTAAATTCTGCTTTGGATGTTGTAGGAAGTGTGTGTTGATAAAAAGTGGCACACACACACCCCATGGCCATAAGCTCTTTGTTCCCACTCACCCTACAGACATGGGGCGGCTCACTTTTCATCTACACACACTTCCTGTAACATCCAAAGCAGAATGTAGAGTCTGGGACCAAAACGTCATCACTTTATTTCCACTGCATATATGTTTGTAAAATCTCTGCCTGATGAAAAAGCCTGTAAAGCTTCAAAAGGTAGCATGGTATATTCTAGATCTTTGGGTTGGCCCAACAAAAGGATTACCCCAGGATGGATTTGGAATCTTGTGCTTTTATGACCAGCACAGCAGCTCCTGTAACGTTTCATGATTGTGTATATACACTAGATATTTTTCACTGTGAGAAGACACTTATTTCAGATTGTGAGGGAACAAGATCATCTTGCTTTAAAAATGCAGTATTGAATTTCTTTCTCCCCCATAAAGGCAGAAGACTTCCACAGGCTTTGGAAAACTCCATCTCGAGAGAAAGCAGGCTATTACCACAATCTCAGAAAATCTGATCTGGAAAGAGGGGTTGAAAGAGTTGGAAGGTATGCCAGACTCAGAGTACAAAATAATATAGCAGTAAGCAAAACACAGTTCTGTTTAACAGGTAGTAGAGAATATAGCTTGCTAGGTGTTTGAGGATGAGAACAGTTTCCCTTGTGATAAGGAAGTGTAGACAGTTGCTGAGAGAGATTCTTTGGAGGTTTTTAAGCAGAGGCTGGATGGCCATCTGTCGGGCGTGCTTTAATTGTATATTCCTGCAAGGCAGGGGGATGGACTGGATGGCCCTTGTGGTCTCTTCTAACTATGATTCCAGCACTTCTCAAACTGTCTTGTGTCTTTGATTGGGACAGTAGGCAGAGGGGACAGTTGCCCTCTTCAAGTGTGTGGATTGGATATAATTTTTGTGCTGTATTTATTTGATTGCTACTAAGTCTTTTTAAAATTCATTTTGAAAGACTTTGAAGCATCCTCTGAGTCTGTGAGAGCTGTTTTTTTCCCGTTCCCCCAAGATGCTTGTTTCTAAACCAATTTTGAAAAGGAGCATACTTTATCAAACTCCTCTTGTTTTAAAGTGGATGCAGGATTTACAAGAATCACTTGATAGTGACTGTCCACACTTTTACATCTAAAGCTTTTGGTCCTCATTCTTTATACCTGTTTGCTGCTTTTCATGTTGTCTGTCATCCCATCCTCTTTGACAATGATGATTTTTACCTTCAACAGCTACTATATTCCAGCCAATGGTTCCAGTTGTCACATATATTTAGGATTGTGCGTATGCCATGGCTAAATTGAAATAATGTACCAAGGATGTTCTGGAGCTGCAAGGATTATGAAAAAAAAATGGGTGTATCAAAATGCTGAATTCTGCACCATAATCTTTTTTTCAGTACTTGGACCGTGCACAGGCCTGGTCATATGTACTCTACTGAGGTTATTAGTAGTTACTGTTACCTCTTCCTCTCTGACCTTTCTCTTCAGTGTGGAACTCTGCTAATATGTCAATGTTTTTCCCTCGCTTCCTCTTTTCAACTTTAGTGTCAGTCTTACAGTCCACTTATAGCTAAGGTTACCTCTTTACATCTTCCTACCTCTCAGCTTATTCCACTTTTCATGTTTCTTTGTTATTCCCATGTGGGTGCAGTACCTCCCATTGATTTGCTACACACACACACACACACACACACACATACACACATGCATTTCTTAAACTACCATTGCTTCCATTTATTTACCCTTTTACTGCCACCTGGCTGTATTTGCGTGATGTATGTTTTGCAAGTGCCAAATAATGTGTTCCAGAAATAATAACAGTGCTTGTTAACTTGGAGGACTTGGGAGTGTGCAAGGTAGTGAGTGCATGCTTGCTATATATTCTCCAGCTCTACTTTTTAAGAATATGCATTTTGGAAAATATCTCCTATCTTTATTACTCCCTGTCATGTGCTACTTAATCTATTTCTGTGTCAAGAGTATTTAATGTAGTACATTCTAATTTCCTACCTGAAGGACCATATCTCCCGATACAAACCTCCAGAATTTTTAGATCATCAGGGGAAGGCTTTCTTTCATCACAGACTTCCTTGGTGAGGACATGAGAGACAGCCTTCTCGGTGGCTACTCCCACCCTCTGGAATGCCCTCCCATGGGAGGCTAGGCCGGCCCTCTCCCTGCTTTCCTTTCTCCAGCAGGCAAAGATGTTTTTATTCCTGCAGACATTTGATTTGTAGCTGTGGGCACAGAGGCTTTTATTGGGAGTGTTTTCTGTTGTTATTCTTTTAACTTTTATGTGTTTTATATTATATGTTTTAAACGATCATAATTTTAATTGTTTTTAATTTTTAATTGTTGTATTTTAGTTGTATTTATATGTTGTGAGCCGCCTTGGGTCCCATTCTGGGAGAAAGGCAGCATATAAATTAAATAAATAAAAAATAAATAAAATAAATTCCTTCAAAGGTATAGACAAATAGTAACATTTATTTGATTAAAGTGTTAATCTTGGGATTTTCATTACCAGTTGATGCTCATGTGTTCTGACAGTTAAAAAAAGCAATCAGGAATTCTAGAGTGATTTTATAAGTGAGAGTTATAACTAATTAAATATTACAGGCTTATGGTCATGCATGATTCAGTTACTAAAATAATAGTTAATTTGTTTTAGAAATGTGTTGTCAAACTAATTTAATGTCTTCACAAATGATTCATTCTATCTTATTTATTTCAGGGAGTTAGCTCATGAACTGGGGTTCCCGTGGGTTGAATACTGGGAATTTCTGGGCTGTTTTGTTGATCTGTCTTCCCAGGAGGGGTTACAAAAACTAGAAGAATACCTGAGTCAACAGGAAATGAACGATAAAGTTCAGCAAGAAACAGGGGAGAATGAAACACACAACAGATACAAAACTCCACAGCTTTCTGGTAAAAAGAAAACATTGTTTAAAAGTTGAAGATTGAAAATGGTAATAATGTTTGATGGTTGAATGGGTCACTTGTCAAGATACTTCCCAAAATATTTCTCAAGTGTTTAAATTTCACAGTGGCAGACTGGTTGTTCTAACTGAATCATCCAGAAGCACTGTTAATTTTTCTATTTGCAAATAATGAACGTTTGTCAATTATTGAGAGTGGGTCCATCCCCTTCATGAGTTGAGTTTTTATGTTACTCAACTAAGTCATTAGCTAATTTGGTTTATTCCTAATTGTCCATTATAATTTGTCCCTTGAAAAATAAAATACACATGGTGCTCTTTTCTTTCTCAAGGCTTACAAGTTGAGCTCTCTATTGAAATTCTTGGTAGTAGTGACCAGAAGCTTTCTCAACAAGGCTTTTTTTTTTGTTAGCTCAGGCAGTGCACAGCTTCTCTATTCCCTAGATGGAGCAGCTTTCTATGACTTTTTCTTATGAGGTTCCCTCAAGAATTGGAAAACTGTGTATGAAACAGTCTTAATCCACCTTGTAATTAAGCAGTATAATCTCTCATGCTGATTTTATCTGAGCCAGGATGTCTCGGAATGATTTTGTTTTGGCATGAAGAGACTCTGCATCCCTTACCTTGCTGATAGACTTCCTGGGAAATGAGGCATGCCTGCTGAGTAGGAGGTGGTGCCCTGTCTCTCAGTCTCAGTCTGATGTAAGGAGTGGTGATGATTAGGAGACATTAAGTCATGGCCCCAAATGTGGATCAGCAGCTAGCAATCCAGATCAGTCGGATTAGATTTCAGAAGTAACACATTTTATTTTGTTTCATAGGCAAAAGTAAAAAAAGCTGTAATTCAATCTCCGTTGGGGCATTTCTTGATGATGAAGATATGAGTTTGGAAGAAGTGAAGAACAGGCAGAATGCTGCTAGAAACTATAGCCGAACTACTGCAGCCAGTGAACCAACCATTGAAAGCTCAGAGTGTGACATCCTGTCCATTGATTGTACCAGGAGTATAATGGCAGAAGCCTCCGATCGGCACTCAGAGAAAGAAACCCTTGCCAGTAAAAATGGATTTTGTAGCCCTGTGACCAGTGGTAGAACAGTAAGCCCTCATAGGAGACACGCAAGCCAAAGAGAAGAGTGCCTTCAGTCACCAGTCTCCAATTTAATGGAAGAATTTGATAAACTGACTTGTCAGGATCAGACAGTGGTAGGTGAAAGTTTATCAGAGAAGCCAAACCAAACTTCCACAAAAAAGTGTGAGAACAACCAGGAGGAAAGTACAAGGCAGCTTAGAAAACGTAAGGATCATCTGAATGAGACATGCTCAGTGCTGCCCAAAGAAGGTGCAACTCCTGGAAAGTCTGAAGACACAAAAATAAGGACCGAAGGAAAAACACAACTAGAAGTTGGGAGAACATCAGCCGAACCTGGAGGGGAGACAGTGCCATCTTGCAGTTCTAAATTGCGACATGAGATGTCACCACAGTGTTCCCTAAACACCTTATCCTCAAATGAAAAAGCCAAGCAGCTGTTCCTCTTAGGGTATGAACTGAATTTTAGCTTAAACACATTGTGCCATTGTTCTTGTGATACATACACAATTGTCATTGGTGGCATTGATATCTGTATAGCAATTTATCATGTGTGAAATGTTCTAAAATAAATTGGGAGATTTCAAGGGGGTGAAAATTTATGTTTCAGCCTTGATTAATGTATGCATGTGTGTGTTGGGAGGAGGTGATCTTTAGTGGTTTTAATACAAAATTCACTTTAATTAAGAAACAGAAGTGAGTAATAAGGCATTCTTGATGCTTTTCAGTTACATCTTGAATAGGTATGGTAGTGAAGGGGATCTCTAGAAACTCCCTTGTGTGGTGGTTATTGCCATGATATTACCAGAACCGTGACCAGTGTCAGGTTTACAAGATGGGAGGAAGCCTGCCTCTGTATTGCAAGGGTTCCAAAAATGAAAACCCAAATCTTGTAACAGGCCATGTGGACTTGTGAAAAGAAAGTTTGCCAATGCATGTTCATCATTTGATGACCTCAATAACAATTGAGTAGCTGTTCAAACACCAGGAGAACTTTCATGTTGCCACACATCTCAAACATGGTACTCTACCACGAAATGTGATTCATGCGGTCATTTATTGAGTGAAGACAAAAGAATATACTTTTCTGTGGGCCCTGAGTCATCAGAAGGATTTTGTTTGTGTATTGTATTCCCAGCTTAAGGCAAGCTACTTCTCTTTTGTGGTGGGTGGATGTATGTATTTCTAAATAAAAAGACAAATAAAGTGCATGTAACAGACTTAACATACCAGTTACATAATGGCAAGAGATAATGGTGAATAGATTTTTCATCCAGTTGTCTGCCTCTGTGGGAATTAAGTTATCATTTAAAGCCTTGGAATGGGGTTCAGCAGAGGGGCCTAATATCAGTCTGTCACTGGGCAAAGGCCCCCACTAATACCTAGTTTTAACAGTGCATAAACAGGCATATTGAAACATTCCATTGGGGATTGTGGAAATCAAAAGCTTCTAGCACTTTGTCTTCCTAATAGTTCTCTTTCCCTGTCTAGGGAGCAGCCTTCAAAATTAGACAACGATGTATTAGCTGCATTACAAGGTGTGGAAATTGACTCACAAAGGTACCCTGCTATTTACAAGTGGAACATGTCTATACAGTCCTACTCTTCTTCTGACCGGCAAAGGTACACTCAGATTCAGTCAAAATTAAAAGCAGTCTAGTCCAGCTGCATATTCTACTGTCCTTTGTGTATGGGATCTAGAAGGGACAAATGTTATCTGTGTTGTAGAGCTGTGTGGCACAGTGTTGGCATAGCAAATGCTGGGTTGGCATTTTTGGCTGAACATATTCCAAACCTAGCCTTTTTCTAATAAATCTTACTTAAAAGGTAACCAACATGGTTTGTAAGAAGTTGCTGGTACCTGTTTACTGTAGGAATCTGAAAAATGTGTTTCCTATCCTGCTTTAAAGGCTATAACAATGATGTTGCTTCTTTGAGCATCACTGACACTCTAGAACATTGTTTAGCAGTAATCTAAGATCCAGCAGGAATTAACAAATTTTGACTGGCCCTAGTGGCCGACCAAAATATGTTGTTGCCAGGACTCCTTCTCCCAAATGAGGAAGGGGGGTGCTTAATTAGGCATTGGGTTGACTGTAACAGTTGTGAAGGAGAGACTGGCTCTCAGGATGTATTTAAAAGGGTATTGCTGTGATGCTTTTAACAATCATTTCACAGATAAAATGTCTCAGATAAGAGCCGACTTAGACGCCATCATTATGGCAGAAGTTGACAGTGGGGTGTCCAGCGACTCTGTGAGTAGGATTATACTGGATCAGTTTTAGTTGGTGAGTACCACCGATGTGAACAAGCTGCTGGGGCAAGTAAGGAAGACAACTTGTCCTCTTGATCGCTGTCCTTCTTGGCTAGTTCAGGGAGGAGATGCAATTAGGTCCCAATGACAATATATGATCAATGCATCTCTTAGGGAGGGAAGTTTTCCATCTTGTCTAAAAGTGGTGGTATAACCGCTTCTAAAAGCCCTCCCTGGACCCCCTGCACCTAATCAACTATAGACCAGTCTATAGTCCCTTTTCTGGACAAGGTTATTGAGAGGGCAGTTACCTCCAAACTCCAGACAGTCTTGGATGATACAAGTTATCTAGACTCATTTCCATCTGGCTTCAGAGTAGGATACAGAGTTGAGACTGCTGTGGTCGCCTTAGTGGATGATCTTCGCCTGAACACTGACAAGGGTGAGTGTGTCCCTGCTGGTGCATTTGGACCTCTCAGTGGCATTCAATACCATCAACCACGGTATCCTTCTGGAACACCTAGGGGATTTGGGAATCGGAGGCACTGTGTTGCAGTGGTTCTGGTCCTATCTCTCAGGCAGGTTCCAAATGGTGGTGCTTGGGGATAGCTGCTCCTCAAAAAAGGAGCTGTTATATGGCATACCACAAGGTGCCATTCTATCCCCATTGCTGTTCAATAACCACATGAAACCACTGGGAGAGATCATCCAGAGGCATGGGGCAGGGTGCTGATGACACCCAAATATACTTCTCTTTGCCTTCAATAATAGCATTAGCTAAGGATAGTGTGTCTCCTCTGAATGAACACCTGGCAGAGGTAATGGGCTGGATGAGAAAAAACAAACTAAAACTGAATCCAGACAAGACAGAGGTGCTTACTGTCAAGGGTTTTGACCTGGGTTTGGAGGTGTGTCAACAAGTCCTGGATGGTTTTACACTCCCCTGAACAACTGTTCACAGCCTGGGAGTGCTTCTGGAGTGCTTATGCCAGCTGCACCCCTTCCTAGAGTTGGAAGACCTAAAGATAGTAGTGCACACACTGGTAACCTGAAGGCTGGACTTTTGCAATGTGCATTGGGCTACCTCTGTACCAAGTTCAGAAACTTAAATTGGTTCAAAACACGGCAGCCAGATTAGTCACTGGTACATCCAGGAGTGATCATATTACACCAATATTAAAATCACTCCACTGGCTGCCAATTAGTTTCTGGGCAAGGTACAAAGTTTTGGTTATTACCTTTAAATCCCTACATGGTTTGTGTCCAGGTTACCTACAAGATCGCCTTCTCCCGTATAATCCGCCCTGTACACTTAGGTCCTCTAGGAGACATTTGCTCCAGCCAGCTAGGACTAGGTTGACAAACTTGACCCAGAGGACTTTTTCTTCAGCTGCCCCTAGACTCTGGAACAGCCTGCCAGAAGAGATTTGATGATAGGTGAATACACTGTCAGAATTTAATGCTACTTTAAGACCAGTCTCTTTCAGCAGGCCTATCCAGATTATTTTAAATTAGGAATTTTAAACTGTGTACTGATTGTTTTAAAATGTCTTAGTCTTACTTGTTTTTTAAATTGATACGGTTTAACTGATATGTGTTTTTAACAAATGTTAACTTTATATGTTAATGTGTTGTTCCCCACCTCAATCCACAGGGGTCTGTCTCAGTCTTCTTCTTCTTCTTCAACCAGGAAGGTCTTGAGAAGAAGGCTGAGAGCTCCTGGTTGCAAACTAGAAACCCTAGTGAGTGGCTGGCAGGACAGTATTGGCAGGACAGGAGACAGTTGGGAGAAAGAGGAACTCAAGGAGTGGGGTGGGGAGGTATTTCAGCCAGGAATATCTTGATAATAAGTTTTAGCAATCCTGCTGGCAAGCTGGGAAAGGGAGGCATGAGCCTGGGCATTTGGTGGGAAAGGAATCTGGAGCATTCGTGTTTGGGGAGAGCTTATGATATTCACATTTTTTTCACTTTCGTGGAGGTGCTCTGCTCCTTACCCCCCGAATGTGGAGGGCCAACTGTATTCTACAAACGGTGGTTGTTGAGTGCGTTGGGTGCCTTCAAGTTGTTTCCAACTTATGGATGCCCTAGGGCGAGTGTTTTCTTGGCAAGATTTGTTCAAAGGGGGCTTTGCCTTTGCCTTCGCCTTCCTCTGAGGCTGAAATAATGTGACTTGCCCACGGTCACCCAGTAGGTTTCGATGGCCAAGCAGAGTCAAACCCTGGTCCCCAGAGTTGTAGTCCAACAGTCAAACCACTACATCACATTAGCCTTATTCCACAAAGTAGCCAAATACATTTTGACCAGGAAATATTTGTATGGCCCTCTGCAAGGTATGTTAAGGGGGAATAAATACACATGAATTAATATAATAATTATTATTTAATAATTATAAGCAAGGCATAACCACCTGTAATGTGCTCTTTGTTTTTTCCAGTGAGTCATGTTGCCTCATGATATTCCAGAGTACAATAAGCATTAGTCTCTAGTCATTTCTCACTAGAAGCCAAAGTGACTAAACAGAGAAAGAAAGACTCACTGGAAAAGACAATAATGGTTGATAAAGTTGAAAGAAGTAGTAGAAGAGGAAGGCTGCATTACAGGTGGATTGACACATTCAAGGAAGCCATATCCCTGAATTTGAAAGACCAGAGCAGGGCTGTTAATAGCCGGGTCTTTTGGGACAGTGCTAATCAAAGAAGTGGTGCCTAGACTGCTCTTGATCCTTGAGCCATTGGCTGCCAATCCCAGGTAAGCTTCCAGGAAAGAAAGAAATAGCTGTAGCCAGTGGGCACAAATGTAGTACTGGTCCCTAGCTCATTTTAAAACAATCATTACTGGTTCCTTGTATCTGACTGAGAAGCACTGTAGAACTCTCATTCATTGGGCAGACCTAAGTCAGAGCCACTTCACTAGCAGAGAACACCACCACCAGAAGCATAATCTGAAGAGGTACAAAATTGTATGTGCACATATATGTCATTAACTTACACATAAAATACAAACATTAAGAAATGACTTATTCAACCAGGTGAAAGAAGATAGATACATCAATATCCAATATAAAAAACAAAACACTCCATACACTTAAAAAGCAAACTGAAAATCAGCTTGCAGTGATTTTAAAACATGGTAAAAGGTCTGGAAGTCAACCCCTATGAGGAAGGATTGATGGAGTTAGGTACCTTTACTTTGTAAACAGAAGGTGGAGAGGTGATACAGAACTCCCCTACAAATATCTGAAAGACTTTTACTTGGAAGATGGAGCACACTTGTTTTCTGCTGCTCCAGAGAGTAGGACGTCAACCAGAGGGTTCAGATTAAAAGATATTCCATCTATACGTTTGGAAGAACTTCTTTTAAGAACTGGTTGACTGCCTCAGAATGTGGTGTACTTTCCTTCCTTGGAGATTTTTAAGCAGAAGTTGGATGGCCATATCTCAGAGGCACTTAAATGCTGGATTCCTTGTACTGGCAGGGAATTAGTTGAGATGGCCCTTGGGGTTCCTTCCAACTCTTTCTTCTATGATTAGGACAGCCTTGATACAGAGAAGGAAAAATTTAAGAATACTGTGCTCTGCCTCCTAATCTGAAAACAATCAGCGTTGCAGTGTGTTTTTAATTTCTGGTTGATTTTCAGATGGTTTTGTAAGTATATAGTTGTTGTTTTTTTGTATTGTATTAGATGCCTATCTAGCTTAACCCACTTTAACGTATTTGTTAATTATATATAATTATCATATATACACACACACACAGTAGGCCTTTGGTATCTGCTGGGGTTTGGTTCCAGGACCCCCATGGATGCCAAAATCCGTGGATGCTCAAGTCCTATTATATACAACATAGTAAAATGGTGTCCCTTATATAAAATGGCAAAATCAAGGTTTGCCTTTTGGATTTTTATTTGTTTTTGTTTGGTAGAATATTTTCAAGCTGTTGATGGTGGAATCCTTGAATGCAGAGGGCCAACTTACTGTATACGTGCACAAATAATTTTTGTAACTCTGTAGCTTATGCCTTGCTTATTAATGCATGTGTATTGCCTCCCTTTTTTAAACAGCCCCTGAAGGATGCACACTTATTTCCTGGCCAAAATGTGTTAAGCCAATTTGTGGAATAACACTTTTTACACATTCTGGGACTCACTTTCCTTTGCGTCAAGGTTTATTGGGCGCTTTCTTCTGCTTGGGTACTTGATACAACTGTCAGGCACAAGGGGAAGCTGATGTGCTTCTTCTTGCCAGTTCGGAGGTGGAGGCTTCTTATGGCTCTGCACTAGTGCTCAGTGAGCACAGAGCAAAAAGTAATCCATGGTTTCTGCTGCACTTTAGGATTGGGTAGAGATGGCGCTCACGCCCCCCTCTCCCCCACACACATCAGGTTTGGTAGATACATTATCTACCCTCGTGGTCTCTTCCAACTCTGCAATTCTATGATTCTATGTGTCTTAGCAAAACTTGGGTGACCCCCCCTCCCTGTTGTTAGAGAAGTGATAAATGGTTGAGTCATGTTTAATACTAAAGTCTATACAGGTAAAACTTGTGTTTCAGTTGGATGTTCCAAGCATGACCTCTTCCATTAGAATTTTATTAAATGACAGTACTAATTTAGCTGCAGTCAATGAAATACGTAGCACCACTGTTTCCTCTCCACATCCATTGAGTCTGATCTGTTATGACTGGTGATATTAAATATCCATTTAGCATAAAGATTTTCATGCAAGTTCCCTTTTCCACCTTTTATTCTTGTAATATATAAAACTTAACTGTCTTTTCTTCCAGCTGGCCAAGTCCCTCACTGAAAGGAAGATTCAAGTCTCGAACAGCTTCAAGTCCATCAAGTGGTACATCATATTGTAGCCCAGGAAAGAATAGTCCAGGGAAGTACAATGCAGCTGCTGTCAGCTTCTCTCCAGATTTTGGGAGCCCTGGACTGTACAGCCCAGCCTATGTGAACTACATTCTGTTGTCTAAACGGCATCACTTCTCAGGACCGCTTACCCAGTAGAATCTGACTGTTTAGAACTGCAATTAAGTGAAGGGAAAATTAAGGCATTGAAACACTTAATATGATGTATCCCTGCTCCCTTTTATTTATTGTTTTTTAGGGAAAGGGCTGCTTGCAGAGAATGTCTTCATTCCATTTACCAGATTATCATTGACTTGTAGAGTTAGAACAGTTACATGTTAAAAATATCTGAGCAGTAAACCTAAAACATTCCTAAAGTAATTGTGGATAGAAATGACTTTTGGACATGTTAATCAAAGGTCCACTTTGCCCACAATCCTCATTGAGATCTGTAGCAAATGTATACTATAGGGAATCTCAAGAGAACAAGTTTGTCATAGTCTTCCAGTTTCACTGAGGGGGGAAAAGTTAGCGCTTTTCAATGTGTATGGGCTTCAGATTTAGAGCAGCTAAAAGAACAGGAAGTGAACATTTTAGTTTCATATGCCAATGACTGAAATGAACCCACACACACACACACTTATCATAGGCAGATTTTGCAGTTCTTACACAAAAGCACATTAGCAGTATCCCTCAAGTTATCACTAGCCTGTGATATAACAATCCAGTTCACTATTTTATGTTGTGGAAACAAAGAACTTCAAAGCTAGCTCCATTGTTCAAAACATCTGGAGCAGATAATAGTGGTTCCATTAAAATGTGCTAAAAGCTGGCAGCTAGTTTCAATATTATTTTAGAATAAGCTCTTCAGAGTTACACACGTCTACATTCTTAATGGTTATATTCACTGCAAGCCTTTTCTAGTAGCCTAGTTCTTCCTGCACATAAAATACCCATCTTTACATATTGGAGACATTGTTTAGAACAGAAGACTCATACTTGGAAATGAGGTATATTTATCATGAAACAAGTGGGCAGTAGATGAAGGTAGCAGATGAAGGTAGAATTATTATACCTGAAATCATCGCATCAGACTTTGGATGGTTTCCTTACATGAGGAGTGGGAAACAATGTGATTTCTGCACATACTGAACTGTATAACTCAGTTCATCCCTCATTGTTGGCTGTGCTGATGGAAGTTCCAGTCAAACATCTGGAGAGTCATATCCTGCCTTACACCAAGTGTAATGAGCATTATGTACGCCGTTCTTGAGCATTTGATATTTTGGTACAAAACTCTAGAGCTGCACATAAGGCTTCCAATTTTATTAGTGCCTTTGGTAGTATTTTTGTTTAGTATGTTTTGATCTTGGTTTTAATAGCAAGTGCTATTCACTAATTTAAACAATAATGACGTTTTAATTTTCCAACACTTTTGAAAAGCATTCTTTTTAAGCTATCCTTTATAGAGTAAAAATTTGGAGAGCTATTGTAAACATTCATTTATTACTTTGTATGTTTAATAGATATGGCGTAAATGTAAATTACAAATATGTCCAGTTCAGGATGTTGTTTTGAAGCATAATAGTTGTGTTATTCAGATATAATGCAAGCAGTTTTTATTGGTTGCAGTTTTCTTTTTGATGTTAATCTCTAAATTTGCAAATAGTATCATTTTCCATGAAGTACAAAACAGATTAATAGGGTACTATCTGCACTATATAGATACTTGAAGCTGGTTTCTTATAGGCCTATATAAGGCAGACTGCAGTGGGACTTGACAGTAGAGGGAATTTCCTTTGAGTTCTATTGTGTACTACTTTTTAGAGGCCCCTGTATTATAAGTCAGCTTCTAGAAATCCCTCACCACCAAGGAAATCTAAACTGAGTAGCTGGCTCATGGCACTATATACACATCACAACTTATTTCAAAAAGTACAATAAAATTTTAACACTCATTGTCTTAATAAATATGCCATCTGCCGAGGCCCATTATGGTCCCTGGCAGCTAAAGCTTTCTCCACAGCGTATACAGAGATCATTCCTGCTTAGCATCTGCAGCCTAGTGGTTTGAAAATATATTCAGGCAACTGACTATGTTTTATAACTTTTCCTTTCCTTTAATACTCTTGTTATATAGCATTTTGTATTTGAGTGTTTCTGGAGCACAGACTATCAGTTTAACAGTTGTCTATGATAGGGAAGGAGATGTTGAAGGGGTTGGTGATAGAAAAAAAATATGCTGTGACTTAGTCCTTTTTGTCAATGTGTTCAAATGATTTTTTTAACAATATTAAATTTGTTTACCTAAAATGCTTTTCCCTTCATTTAGTGATGTGTGGATCAGACTTGTGTACTACAGAAGCAGTTGCTTGGGGTATTACTGTCTTGTGTCCAGTACATATATCACAGCTCTCTGAAAGTGTGTAAAGCATTTTAGCCACATTTCACCAAATGGAATGATGAAATTAAGTAAAACATTAGTGCACATATCTTAAACAGGGGAACTTAACCAAATGTGAAACAGTTAGTAAAACTTTACTTAGTAATTCCTTTTTGTAAAGGATCAGGAAGTTCTCCTATCCCCGGGGGTGTGGGGAGGGACACCCACAGTGCACACTAAAAAGCACTGTATGTACTAATGAGTATTATGAAAGCATGTTCAATGGGCACAGAATAAGCACTGCTCTTCCAGGGAGTCTGATATCAAGGAAGCTTCACGAAAGTCAAAAACATTTATTTTTACAGACATTTTTCATAACCATGGGAATAACATATTTCATGTAATCATTGAAAAACATACCACCACCATTTTGAGTACAGAATAGTCTCTATGTTCAGGGGAGACCCACTTCCAAATTCTTTTTAACTAGCACCTAAGCATCCCCAGATGTTTCTCCCCCCCCCCCAGGGAGAGGGTGACAAAAACACTAGTTGGTCCTAACAGTTATTAATGGCACAGATACATGAGTATCTGAGTTAGTCTTATATTAGTGAGAAGGGACTTCCGTGTCCAGGATGAGTCTCTTCACCTTGGATACAACTGTGAGAAGGGATGTCTCAACCACTCTATTTCGCTCAGATCAAAAGGTGCAGTTTCCATTTCCCATCCTCCTGACATAGTTATATCACAGCTGTACAAGAGCAATAGCCTAACTCCCTCACACCTGAAATGCATTCACAGTGCAGCTGCTGAAAGCTGCCTGCACTGAGCGTACAAATTATGAAACCTTCCAGATGGCGTTGGATTGCAATCCCCAGCATTCCTCTTCACTGACTATGCTGGCTATGGCTGCTGGGATGTGTAGTCCAATGTCTAGAGAGTTTATCTATTTCCCACTCCTGTTCTGCTCCAATATGTATTGATACAGCCTTTGTATTTCTCATGAAATAAAGAATTGTTTTCTGAACTTGCAGTACTTTTTATCTTCTTCCTACAGGAGATAAAAAATAACCTCTACACACAGGAATATGCTTTGATTAGAAGCCATAGGTGCTTTCCTGTTATAGCCAGCCAAAAATACTCTCAACATGAATTGACTAGGTAGATTATCTCCTTAGGTTCTTCATTCCATTAACTATTGCTGCAAAGCCTCCACTTACTGTAGCAGTGTGGGAGAATTGGGCAAGCCCAAAACTGCGCTGCAGCAGTGCTTGATGGAATGTGCCAACTTGCACACAACAATAGACTTTTCCCCCCCTAGGCTGAAAAGCCATCCTGTGTACACACAAATGAAGCAGGGATGTGGAAGGAGTAGGCATTAGTTGAGTAACATTGTGAAACTCAATATCCCAACAAGCCCATAACCACAGTTGTACTGATGCAGCGTCTACAAGCAGCTCCAGAAAGGCTCAGTTGCGTGTGATTTTCTCAGGAGGCATAAACCCTGTGTCACCAAGCATTCGAAGTGCCACTCTGCCACTAGGACGGATCACCAAGTGGGTGATGCTACCATTGTTGAGGGAGATCCGAAGCCAGCCTTCAGGAGGAAACTGTAATGCTCTGCAAAAAAAGGAAATGCCATTACGACGTCATTTGGGAGCCAGCACAATAAATTCTGGTCATCATTTCTCTCTTGCCCAGCAAATAAAAAAAAAATCAGCTATGATACATACATGATTGCAAATTCAAAAGAATCTGAAAGAACATAAATTTTCAGAACTCCATGACAAAATCTAATTATTGTGCAAGTTGCACATATTTTAAGAGGGGAAGGGATTCACATTGGAGGCAAATTATAGTAACTTCTACTCCCTTCCAAACATCACAAGAACTGCAGTTTCCTTTCAGGGTTCCAAATACCACTTAGGTAGCTCTAAGTGGCAACAAGAAACTTCTTAATTGGAAACTAAGACCAATTTCACCATTTTCATTCAGGGACATATTGGGGCATTTCAAACATCACCAAAACACTATGGAGATGACTGGCTCATAAATTTCCAGAGATACTGAACTTAACAAAGTTGAAGTCAATATATGTGTTCAAACCTGCATTCCCTTCCCACTTTGTCAATTCATTTCCAAACATACACCATTTAAAGGATCATGACATAAAATTCTCCTACATTTTCTGATAGGAATCTTCTAGAGCGGTTATGCTAACATAACTATTTTCCAACATTGTGCAAGGAGCTATCCAATACAGTACTTCCTTGTGTGTAGTTTTTTCCCAGGATGGGCAATGGCTGCTGGAAGGTGCCCAGGCATTAGTTTCACCAGCCCCCCACTCAAATGGCTACTGATTGTGATGTCCTGCTGTACCTCTTGTGTAAGTATGCTGGTAGAACTTTGTTCTTTGCCAGCATCAAATAGAATCTCAGCCTGTCACAACTCCCTGCATCTTTTGGCCCAGTATTGTTTCCTGTTTGATAAGCTGTTCTCCAAAATCAATCAGATTCAGCAAATTAATGATGTCATTCTCTTTTAGTAACTACATGTGCAATTAAGAGAGACAAGCATACAGAAAATGTATGTGAATTATCTACCAGCTTTAAAACAGAATATATTAAGTCACAACTAGACAAAGTTCTGGTTGTTTTCAAAAGAATTTACCTGTTTCCCAAACTGAATACAGTAGATAGGGCACAAATTCATGATTTTCCCCCCTTTGGTAAACGTGCTACAAGGAATTATATTATCTCCTAAGGACTATTATGCATCCTAAAGTAAAACTTTCCTTTTAATATTGTCATAGTTAACTCAGATGTCTGGTTTTAAGTTCAGCATATAGCCATACTTTGCACAAATCAAATTACTTTGCAAAAGTCAAGTTAAAGTCATTTCTTTTTACCCTAAATTATCTGGCAAGGCTGAGTCAAATAACATCCTCCCAGAATTACCAGACTGCCTCTGAAACTCCTCCCACCCTGCATGGCCATTCTGTACCTTATGGGGAGTTGGCAGGATCAGTGATGCATCTAATTATGTCCCCATAGCTAGAAACAAACTTATTACAGCAGTGCTGGTATCTACTCTGGAAGTCTCCATGCTAATTTAATAATTTTGCATCTGGCTAAGGGAACATGTGCAGGTGTAAGTGATCTGCTTTGGGTATCTTGGGAGATGCATGCTGGGAGAAAGATGGGGTAGAAATTCAATAAATAAAATAATGAAATAAATATGCCTCTAACAGGATACCAGTCCATGGCTGAAATCCTATTTCAGTCCTGACTATAGTAAGACTTATTGCACCATTTCATTTATCTAAGGGTTGACTCACACGATTCAATGATTGAATGGGTCTATTCTAGTTGGGACCAACCAACAGGATGCCAGCATATTTATTTGTACCTTTGCTGAAAGATGCTATACTGACAACTGCTCATTACTGTAGCAGCACATGTATTCATGCATCTGTCCCTCTGATGTGTAGTGTAACATATATTAAGAGATGATCATCATGATAAAAGTATTTCAAACACATTTTGAACTATTATTTCAATAGCCATATTTCAGATCAATGAAAATACAGAACACAAATACCATCCCGAAACTCATTTTGTCAGAACCTAACAGAGTCAATTTATTCAACTTTTGTACCTCAAAAATACCTGTGCACCTGCATAATGTTGAATACCATGTACACATCAAGTGGTAGTAGCAATACCAATTACAGTTGTCCCTTCATATTTGCTGGGGTTTGGTTCCAGGACACTCCCCCCCTGCCCTGTGGATACCAAAATCTGTGAATACTCAAGTCCCATTACGTGCAATGGCATAGCAAAATGGTGTCCCTCTTATAAAATGACAAAATCAAGGTTTGCTTTTTGCATTATTATTTTTTTAAGAATGTTTTCAAGCCATTAATACTTAAATCTGTGGATACGGAGGGACAACTGTAAATCCATTTCATTTTCAGGTAGCAAGAAAAAGAGAGTTGAATACTTCTGCAAGGCACTTCAGCATTTTCTATTCCCAGCTATCTTTGGATCATGCTGTCACATAATAAGCAGATGTCTGCAGTTCATGCTCTCACATTAATTAACAAATAGTAAAAATACTTAACATTCTATTCTTTTAATTAGACTATTGCTCACAGGAGTTTTTAACTCTCCTTGTGAGTAACTGACAAATTGAGACCCATTCTGAAAATGCATTCCTTCCACCCATTTCGCTTTCATACATACTGGTTCAGTGTCCATACTGGCCTTTTTTTTCCAACCTGATTATAAAAGTGTTTAGTACAATTGTCAGATGTCCACCTTCTGCAGACCTATATTGTGCTTGAACACAACAGATAAAGGACAGGGCTGAACAGAATGCAAAACTGAACAGTGACTGTGCCTCTTGTAGAAGAGTTTTCTAATTCAGAAGGGAAACCCCAGTTCTGAAGCCAGAAGGCAACAAATCAGCAAAATGGGGAGTGGGGAAGATAACCTGTAGTTTCCCAGATGTTGTTGTACTACAGTGCTCATCAACCTTCAATATTGGTTATTTTGAATAGGTCTGATGGGAGTTGCAGTTCAATAACACTTCGAAGTCTAAAAGTTTCTGACCCCATGCTAGACTGTTCTATCAGATTTAAGGCTCTAGGATCTACCCTAGTGATAATTAAGCATTGCAATGGTTACTAGAATAGCTCAAACTTTGGCAAAGGACTTGGAAGTGCTGCAAATAGAGCAACAGATTGGGGTGGGGGGAAGCTCTCATTTTTCCATTTTAAAATTCACAGTATATTTAGTATGAAAAATCTGTTCATTTTAAAATCCCCTGCTCAAAAATAAGGATTAGAGCAAAAGCTTCAAGTTAATCCTGCAATCATATGATCTGTGAACAGCTGCTCATATTATTAGACACCCATCTTCCCCAAATACCTTCAATCTGCTAAACATATCTGGTTTCTTAGTAAATGGGTAGCACAACATGCTAAGCCAATTTAAAATAAATTTCCAAAAGGTTCTGCATCCCTGCCAAATTAAATTCAGTCCCACACTTACCTGCAAACAATGTAACGAATGACATTGGCATGACAAACAAAGATTTCATAACTATCCTCTTCCTGTTTTACATCAGCTCTATGGATATAGTTTCGGAAGGCAGCTTCAATGCGAGCCCCATCTTCATAATACTGCTAAAAACATATAATTAGTTATTGACACATTATTAAAAACCTGCCCAAGATTTATTTTCACCTTATGATCAGAAGCAATTGTAGAAAAGGACCAGTCCTTTCTAATCAAGCTCTAAAATTCACCAACATCCATACATCAGCAACCTTCTTCCTGGATTACTGCAATGTGCCTTACATAAGGTTCTCTGGAAGCTTTAACTGTCAGAGAGCAAAGTGAACCATCTATTTTTTTAATTATTTTTTTGAAGTAAAGTGATCCATCTATTGACAGGTACTCATAGAATCATAGAATTGCAGAGTTGGAAGAGACCACGAGGGCCATCCAGTCCAACCCCCTGCCATGCAGGAAATCACAATCAAAGCATCCCCGACAGATGGCCATCCAGCCTCTGTTTAAAGACCTCCAAGGAAGGAGACCCCACCACGCTCCGAGGGAGTGCGTTCCACTGCCGAACAGCTCTTACTGTCAAAAAGTTCCTCCTAATGTTGAGGTGGAATCTCTGTTCCTGGAGCTTGCACCCATTGCTCCGTGTTCCAGTCTCTACTGGATAATTAAGAGTGTATTCACTCTGGACCCAGTTCAAGAACTTGACTTTAAAAACCCAAGCAGCCTCAGCCTTTCACATCTTAGGTAGCACAATCTCCCATAAATGTGTGTGTATGTGTGTAGTGCCTATTTCATTATATCGTTAAGGTTTTGTTCTGTGACACCTTATTTACTGACATCAAAGCCATTAGAGCAGCCTTCTTCACTTTGCTCCTGCCTCTGATGTTCTGAACTACAACTTCCATAATCTCTTATGCTGATTAGGACCGATGAGAAATGTAGTCCAAAACACATGTAGGCTATATTAGAAAACTGAGCACATTTATTGGGGAGGAGGCCTTCTAGTCATTAGAATTCTGGGTGAAATGGCAGTGCTTTTTGCTGTCAAAGAGACCATAATCAGAGGTAGGGGAATTAATGTCACACGAACATACCTTGGATGGGTTAGCATACCAAAAGTCCCCTGGGGAAACAGGTTTGAGTGGTTCTAAGTAAAATCAAATATTACAACATTAAGCCTATGCAAAATGTTACCACAGCTTCTGGTTTCCAGTGAGAGCTGGGAGGATTTGGTTCAATTGGAGCTCCCTCACGCAATAAGTCAGTGCTTAATTTTGTCACTCCTGGGGGAGAAAAGAAGAAAAGATTTACTTTAAAGCCTTGTCTTCTGGCAACAGTCCTGTATTCTAAATAACACTAGGACTTTTTCAGTCTCTTCAAATATCACCCCTACAAATACACACATGCTTAATTCCATGAAGAATTGAAAAGACATATATAGATATATAGATTTTATGGGAATTTCAAGCATTTTCAAGCAATTTCAGGTACCTCGGTTCTAAACTTGCTCTATCTTGTTTTGCAGTCTTCAGAGAGAAGACAAGAAACTACTATCTCATGTTGACATTTCCATTTTATGGAACCTAAACTGACGCACTGTGCACTGTCAGTAACAAAGCCCACAACCTACTTCCTATTCACTTCACTTCCTCCCTCTTTAATGTATCTCTTTCCCATCCACTAACAAGTTTAGATAGAATCCTTCCCCAACCTTAAAAAAGTCCACTTTAGACCATTTCATCTTTAGTGTTAGTGACATACCTAGGCTTATGTCCACCTAACGTATCTGCATGTCCTTTTTTTTTTAATGGAGGTTGTTTTTCTCTTCCACCCTCTGCAGCATCTATGAAGGGACAACTGTACTCCCTGTTCACACTCACACACTGATGCAGTCTTGTTTTCCACTGGTTGAAGGCATGGAGCAGATCAGTTTCTGTCAGCTGTTTCAACACATCTGCCATTTTCTTCTTTACTGCATCAATTGACTCAAAATGTGTTCCTTTAAGCCAGAAGCAGACTGATGACATCATCCTCTGAGACCTCTGGATGATCCCTTACTGGCCAATGTCCTTATCTGATTTCCTCTGCTCTCCACCAACAATGTAATGGCCAGACCATGGGGTGGGGGGGGGGACTATTACAGCACAACAGGGAGTGGTGACAAAAGAACTCTAGTAGAATCCCCACAAGTGCACCTCTCATGCTATGCTCAACCATGCAGGATCTCAGCCACTTCATTGCTCTTCTTGTAAAATTGGCTTGCTCTTTTCCAAAAATTTCTGACCTACATGCATTGAACTAAATCAAATATCAGTCTCCCATAGCTTCTTCTATTATTCCTTTTAATACCCTTCCTCTTATATTTCCCTGTCTTTCAACACTCATCTTGCTCCCTGCAAGTATTAGGCCTTGGTCTCCTTACCCAGTTGCACACCAGTCCCTGGGCCCACAACATTTCTGCTATTGGTTTTTCTCCTCCATTTTGGTCCTATTCTGCATTCCAGCCATCACTAATAGCTAACTCCTAGAAGCCCAGAAATATTCCAGAACACACAGAACAAGAACGAATTCCTAATCTTCCAATTCCATATTGTAAAATACATTGTTGTAACTGTACTGTTGTATTAATATTGCTATAAATGTAATATTTTTAAAACACATGGCTGTAATATTGTCTCCCTTCCCCAAGGCTTGCAGCACAGAAGTATTTGAAAGCCTTAACTATAGGGCTTTTCAGACTGATGTTCCTTGTTTGCCTTCTTTTAAAAGTAGATACCATATCAGTTACTTAAATTCAAGGACTATTTCACATAGTTTTCAAAGTCCTGGAATTGACTGATCTAAGCTGGTTGAAGAACAATCTTAAACCAAACCAAGCTTGGGCCATGAAGAATGAAGAAAAATAGCATGTGATCCATGCCTTTTGCACTAGAATGTAAAATGTAGAAAAATGTACATCATGTCTAGGATTACGATAAGATTAGGGTCAGTGAGTATGTACTATCTGGCCCAATACATTCCAAGAGGGATGAGATCATTCAGTTTCTGATTCTGGTATTGAGAGATTAGCAAGTTTAAAGAATATAGTATAACTATAAGTATACAGTAAATATTTTACATTGCTACATCTTCCTCGCTGCAGACTCTGACAGTGATCCATCAGGGTGACCAAGGCTGCCTTGATACCAAACTAATCCTCTCAAACACTATCTAAAAGCCATTGGGTGAACACTCCAAAATGCAATCAGTTTACTCAGCCCGTGTCCCAATGTGCACTTATTAAACATACAGGTAGGTTATCATTTAATTCCAGAATTCACTCACCAGGAAGATGTTTACTGATGATGTTGGTTGTTTCAGTCGCTCTGGTCATAGAAGAATGTACAATTTTATCAAATTTCAGTCCCAAGCTTGCAAGCCTTTTGCCTGTCAACTCCGCTTGCTCACGTCCTAAAAAGTAAGTTGCTAATGTTTTTACAATGTGTCTTTGTCACATTCAGAGAAAACTTCTGGTCTGTCACATTGTATCCAATGTTTCCAGGTAGGAAATTGCTGCTTACATTTATGCTTGCATTCTTCGCCTAAAATAACTTTTGTACCTGTACCCTTTTGTATCTGTATCTGCAGTATTTGTACTTATTATCCTAGTGACATCAAAGTACGTGGCACTTTACAGGAGTAAGAAAATAGGTTACACTGCAAAGCTGAACACAGGAGAAAAGGGGTAAACAAGGAAACTGCATGCTATTATTTTAGTTTCCCATGCTTAGATTGGGTTAAAGGTTTACAGGTGCAATATAGCATCCTTCCCAACCTGATACTCCCTAAATACTACAGCTCCCATAATTCACTAATATTGGCCATGCTGGCTAGGGCTGATAGAAGTTGAAATCCAACACATCTGGAAGCACCAGGTTGGGGTAGGTACAATATGGGATGGGAACTGAGGGGTTTGTCATTTATGATAAAGGTGGATTCGGAGGAACGCGATGCCTCCAAAACAAAGAATAAATTCCTGTATCATCTCAAAACCAAACAGGATTTTCCTTTAGGAATATTTGTTCCTCCTGTACAAAATGAAGCATATTGAATCAATTAGCTAAAACTCATGAACATCTACTATTTCTTTAATTAGGTAACATCACCAACTTTGTTCTTTTGAAAGTGTCTATTCTTAACAAGCTGTGTCTGTGAGTGCCTTCAGGTTGCCTGTTGATATATGGTGACCCCATAAATTTTGGAGTCCATTCTTAGGCAAGGAATAATGAGAGATGGTTTTGCCAGTATGTTCCTCTGAACAGTGGTCTCCAAGTACTAGCCAGGGCTGACCCTGCTTCCAAGATCAGATGAGAACTGGTGCCTTCAGGGTATTTAGGCTCCCAAGCCAGAAAAGAAACACAATCCTTAGATACTTTCGTAAGACCATAAGAGCAACCCTTAATGTTAAAAGAAATATGAAAACATGAATACTCAAGAAAAGCTGCCCATATGCTAGCCACAGAACTATACAAGCAGCTTCTAGGTTGCTGTACAGAACCTAGCAATGACGCTGCATGAAGTTGATTCTACTAAAAGACAACTCAATAATTTTCTTGTATTTTTAACCAGTTGTAAGCAACCTTGGAGATTACTTGATCAAAAGGTAATCAGACGAATAAAAATACAAAACGTACACTAGAAAGATTCTCCATGGATTATAGAAGTAAACTGGCAATTTTGTGCAAAAAAAAAAAAGATCTCTCTCATTATCCTTTCCAGCAAAGTACCAACCATACATACCCAATTGTGTCAGAATTCTATCTTTATCATTTTGCCCATCTGTATTGTATTGAGAGTGGCGTATGAGGAATATGTGTCTGGTAGCTTTTGCTTTGTAGTGGGACAGGCGAGATGATACCTCTTCTTCTCCAGTCTCTTGGTTTTTCTTCTTCAGGTTCATAAGAGCCAATGGTTCTCTCCTGAAAACAATGTTTAAAGTTTAACTTTTTTTTTATAAAGATACAACAAAGTGACCAGATTTGCAGGGGAATTAAACTTCATCACCTTCAGTACCAAGTGTTCGTTTGATAGCTTAAACAATTTAAATATAACTGCTAATTCTGACATCCCTAATGTAATCCCTCACTGAGAGGTGCAACTTTCCATGCCGTCTCTTCTCCAAGTGATAAAGGAATAACAGAGAAATAAAAGCTGGTAGTTTATAGAGTCAGAGAGAAAAAGCAGCATGCTTAAAAATAACAAGCTTGGGGAATCTGGATTTAGAAACTGTCCTATGGCTGAAGTTTGAAGAGCTACTTTAGAGATGTTCAACAATTTCGGCACTGTCACACTCTGGGTTGTTTTTTGTTTTGTTTTACCTTTTCACCTTCGAACAGTAATCCCCATATGTAATATCACATTGGTTTTATCACATCAGTTTCCAAGTACTTTCCTTTTTGGAAAGTAGGTAAGATCAGAACTAAACGAACTACTCTTTGGATTCAGGCTACATGTTCTCAGTCACTACATGAGCCAGTTCTATACCCAGGTTGTATTTC
The DNA here is from genome assembly GCA_030847615.1 of Gambelia wislizenii. NCBI lineage: Eukaryota > Metazoa > Chordata > Lepidosauria > Squamata > Crotaphytidae > Gambelia > Gambelia wislizenii. The sequence goes on along the minus strand of JAUMIR010000013.1, from coordinate 8,774,389 downwards.
ATAAAATGGAAAGAAAGCCAACAGAGCCCATGCAAATTTGAAGTTTCCCAAATGCACTCAGGCATCTACAGTCACAGAATCATAGAATTGTAGAGTTGGAATAGACCACAAGGGCCATCCAGTCCAACCTCCTGCCATGCAGGAAATCACGATCAAAGCATCCCTGACAGATGGCCATCCAGCCTCTGTTTAAAGACCTCCAAGGAAGGAGACCCCCACCACGCTCTGAGGGAGTGTGTCCCACTGCCAAACAGCTCTTACTGTCAGAAAGTTCCTCCTAATGTTCAGGTGGAATCTCTGTTCTTGGAGCTTTCATCCATTGTTCCATGTTCTAGTCTCTGGAGCAGCAGAAAACAAGCTTGCTCCATCCTCAATGTGACACCCCTTCAAATACTTAAACAGGGCTATTATATCATCATTGGTCAATACATTTTCATTGGTCCATTAATGTTACTATTTAGCTATAATCTTTTATTCTGTGGGGAGAAGATCCAGACTGAATTTTGCTGCACTATAATCCTTTTAGTTTAGGTATGTCTGACTCATTTCCTAATGCTATCTCAGCTTTCAGCAATAGTAGAAACAAATATTGGCACAGAATATCAGATTATGTTTTTAATTTTTTATAAAAATACTGAAATATATTACAGATGAATAAACACCTGTTTAACTCTCCAGAAGAAAAATGACCAAAGTGGTATATATGTCTATTCAGAATCCTATTCTGCAACTACAGTAGATCAAAAGTCTTTCCATATTTAAAGCATTTATTAAAGGTACGTATTATCACATCTTAGCCTTCAATTGCCAAGATGTCCAGTTTTAAGATTTCATCCCACTTTCTAACTATTACTCAAGGCTGGAGGAATGTTCAAAATACAGATGCAATTGTATAAGTTATTAGATTTTAATATGCAAAAACACCTTGTCTCCGTCACAGATTGACTCTGGCACAGATTGACTCCATCACAGATATTGACTCCATTACAGATGTTTTGCTGCTACACTGTCATTCAAAAACAAAACAGACCAGCTTAACTAATGAAACCTAGTCCATGGGACTTCTACAGAGAATTTTCAGGATAATGGAGATCCCTGTCTACATTTCAGAAAGAAGCTAAATGTGCTAATGTGTAACAATTCAGGAAGCTAGCTAGGCAAACATTTAAATACCAAGGTCAGCAATTCTACCACCCAAACCTGTATGTTATATGTGAGCTCACATACTCATTGCTGTCAGAACTACAGGTTGACCCCTGTATCCACAGGGGATACGTTCCAAGATACCCACACCCACACACCCTTGGATCCCTGCAACTATGGATAATAGGGAACCCTATTATTTTCATTGAGAAGAATATCAAGAGGTTGACCACAGAATCATACTGGGGGACCTAGAAATGCCTAGAGAGAACACATATTTTCAGACATGGATAACTGAAACTGTGGATACTGAATCCATGGATACAGGGGTTAGCCTATACTGTACTTGCAACAACAACAACAAAAAAAGTAAAGTAAAGTAAACCAGAATCAAATATTACTTTTCTTCCTATCTAGAAATGTTCCCAATAAATTACATTTTATCTTACTCTCCCTCCAAAAACACATGCCACCCTCCTGTTTACTGTGACAACTCTGCTGTAAGTTACATTAGCTTGCCTTCTTGAGGTTGTCTAATAAGCTGGCCGCTAATACTAATTCAGCTCTCCCTAATTAATCTAGCACTCCTACAGCTACAGCACTGGCTCTTGAAAGAATACAGCAAATATTCCATTATATTTGAAAGATGATACAAACATTATTTTCACAGTTTAATGTAGTTCAGAAGCTGTTCTAATGTGCCATGGAGTGTTGATTTGGACTGATTTTGGACAACAACAACAGCAGCAACAACAGATGAAGAAATATCTGTTGTAAAAGGCCTCTTTAGTGCCATTTTCTCTTTTCACTGTGGTCAGTCAGTTGCCCATGGGAAGCCTATCAGAAGAACATGAATGTTTTGGAGTGTCAGAAACAAGACAATGTTGCCTGAGGCCTAAATGTTGGCCATCTCCATTGAACAAAGACTCTGGTTCAGAAAGACTCTGGTTCACAGACTCCATGATGGAATGTTGCAGTTGTGATGAACCCAAGGTGGTAAAGCCAGTCTGTCCTTGAGATAAAATAAAAATGCCAGATTGGAAGACAACCCTGGGAAGATGGATCACTTTTTGCAGATGAGCTAAGGAAGGATGTAAGTTCCACCTAATTAAAAAACATTCTTCAAAACATAGAGCTTATCTTTTTAATTGTCTCAGATATGAAATGATACAGAACACAGCAATCAAGAAATGATTTTTAAAATGTTTTGTGTTATAAAATTTATCTCTTTATATTTTATTGTTTTATGATTCTCTTATACAACCATGCTATATGATCTGAAGCGAAACCAGAGTATTACAACAATGCAACGTATTTACCACAGAAGCAGAATAAGATTTATGTTAAATTAATTTTACTGTTTATTGTAAATGAATTTGGTCTAACTATATGGATCTCTGATAAGTTGATTGCACTTTGTTTCCATCTACCACTAAACCTAAGAATCAAAGGTCTTTGTTTTAATTAAGATTTGGGTGACAAATCTATTTTGAGAAAGCTGGACATTTAGAAGCAGTAGGATTTATGTCTTTTTAGTTTTGATAGCGAAAGCTAGACATTTCACATTAAACAAGAGATCTCTAAGAAGTCTTGTAAGCTTTGGTGTATTAATGAATCAATATAGAGGTAATTTTAATAACAGTGATAACCCAATCAGGATGCACAAAAGTTTTGGGCTATTAGCGGGTCCAAACAGTGTTCTGTAACTGCTTGAAAAAAATATACCGGTAATTGCTGACAGTAGACAAGGACCTGTAGGGTGTTAGCAACATCTCTGCTTAGGTTTTTTATGCTGTTTCAATAGCAAGCTTGAGGCTTCCTCTGTCTCAAGATGGAGAGTCAGGCCATTTGCTCCTTAAATGATTTTAGCTATTCATACTTGCTTTTGCTTTATTTCACTTCAACTTTCCTTAAAGACTGAATATGCTTACGCATTTAGAGAAAAACCTATTATTATTATTAATAATAATAATAATATCATCATCATCATCATCATTTTTCCTGCCTCTCCCTTTGGATCTTTTAAGTTTTCTTATTTTTGTTGAATTTTGAACATTTTGAACGCTTCTGCCCTGATAATTTAAAAAATACTTTTTAGATCTTTTTCTGCAAATATTTAAGAATCCTGAACTATCTACAGGAGTGGTAGATATGAATTTCTTTTATAGAGAGGGATTTAAAATGCTTAAGTTTGTTAGACTAGAGTGGATGTTTGATCAAGTCAGGATTTAATGTTGAATATTTGTTCTGATTTCCTTATATACTAAGTACCGGTACCATCTATTATGCCTTGATTAACATTTCCTACATTATTTCATCATAGCTTTTTATGCTAGTTACACTGTAACTGTTTTAAATATTATACTTGATGCTACCCTCAGTCTCTTCAGTAGGTGTGCTTTAGTCATTGCAGTTTTATTTGCTAGCCATATTATAGTTGCTTAACTTGTTATGCTGTAACCATTATTACTCTTACTACCTCATATTTTATATTCATCACTCTTTGTATAATTATGCATGTCTTTTCACCATCTTGTCTATCATTTCAGCAAATGTTACATTTGTTCTACTTTTGAGTGTTCTGCTGGTTCAAAGATCATCCTCCCTTGCTCATTGAAGCAATATACCAAGGGCAATATAGAAAACACCCTAATTTTTATGGAGGGGAAAATCAAGTTTGACCCAATGTCACTACACAACATGCCTGTAATAAGCCTATTCGGTTAATTCATTTAAGCCACACAACTGCAGTTGGTTCAATTCATTATGAAATTAAAAGCCAATAGGACTTTTACTCAGATTTTGTGTCATTAATCTGGCAAAGAATTAAATAAAAGCCAAAGCTTAATTCACTTCAATAAGAGAAAATGCTAACAACAAACATCCACAGTAGTAGTGTTCTGAAGTACATTATGCATGGCTCTGTACACTTTATTACTAGAAGACAGGACTTGTATTTTACATCCTAAGAACAAAAATCATTATTTAAGATAAAATAAATCTGCAAGAAACCAAGTAAGGAAATGAAATTGTGTAGTTAGAGGTAGATATAAGATATACTCTAGTAACTTTTCAAGAATATTATTAATGAATTCATACCTTGCCTCATCAGAAAGCATCTCAATATTGACTCTGGCCAAGATGGTCAACTGTTAGTAGCATGATTTGCTTGCTGGTCCTAGCTTTGCAGGATTTATTATAAATGTTATTAACTGTTGGCTCTTCTGCAGAACCACTATTTACCTTGATATGTCCTAACAAGAGACTCCAAGGGGAAAGCTGTGGGACAGAAGACTCTATAGTTTCATTGATGCTGCCAGAGGAAAAGAAGATGTCTCCTAATACTACTGGACACAGAAATAAATGCCTTTATGCACTCCCAAACTAATTATCCAGTTCAGAAAACAATCAATATTGAGGAATCCCAAAAGGAAGCAATCTCAAATGAATTGGCATTGGAGAAAAGGTGTACTCACCCCATGGACCATATCTACAATGAGTTGATCAGTCTATCATCATCCAACATGGATCCTAGAGTTATAACTCTGGAACAAATTATAATAGGCCTTACAAGCACTGTTGGATGACTACCACAGGCAACTTCAAGTAGCTGTGGAGACTACTGCTTTGCAAGGATTACAACAGGCTCCCTAGGATCCTCTTTTTCCTTTAACCACAGGACAATCTATCTTCCTGGATGTTACTCTTTCAACAGATCCAATACAAACTTCTTCGAACCAAATGCACTGTGAAGATAAGTCCATGACTTCCACATATGTGCAACTTGAAGCTGCTGCAAAACACTGCGAATTGAGAGGACTGGGAGCAATAACTGAACACAATTACTGAACTACATGGGGCTGTGCCTTCTACACATGATAAACAAAATTGATTTTGTCATTTTGAACAGAAGCACAGAAGTGGAGTAAAAATGGGGAATTCTTATCAAGTAATGGACCTTCCATAATATTTTAGTCTCTTATAATCTGCTAGCCTCAGTATCCAATTTTGTGGTGGAGTGTCGCTCAGACAGCAACCACCTACTGCTGGTGGCTCTGTATTTGGAGCTTAGTGAGCAGAACATCTATGCAGAGCACAAGCTATTACAGTATTAAATACATTAGTAGACATAAGACCATCTTGCATTAAATGGCCTGAGGAACTAGATAAATCTCTAAGCAAGGTCCTTTATTCAGAGATCCATCTTTCCTTGTGTTCTTCTCTACTGACAGCACACTCTAAGGGCCCATCTACATGAAGGAATAAAATGTGGATTGGTGCATAGTAACACCAATTCTCAGCAGCTTTCATTTGTCTCCATGTTTTTTTCCAAGATTGTTGGTGTGCAAAGCTATACGTGTTTGCTGTTCGAATGGGCATACCAGTGAATCAAGATGGCGGGCACGAGTGAATTACTTGCAGTTTTATTCTCCCCAAGTTGCCACCAAACAGTATTTGTTTTTTAAAAAAACTAAATCCAAGGTGAGGAAGAACAATCTTCTGCTTAAATGATCAAAAAAAAGGGGGGGAGAGAAAGGCTGTTTCGTCGCCTCAGCACACAATCGCTACAGTGAAAATCCAAAATGGCAGTTCTGGGCGCTGCCTTGTTAGCAAGCTGTGCTCCCTGTGCATGTCTGACCAATCAACTATCTCCTTCGGGTATGCGCTGCGATTCGGTTGTCCTAACGAGCGGGAGTGCACATTTCCTTTGCAGTTTTCTAAAAACTTGGGAAAACTCCCAAAGTCTTGAAACACATAGTTTTTGCAGTTTTTGCCCCCCCTCCTTCCGAATACTGCCTAAGTAAAGCTATGGATCTGTTTCAGAAGTTGAGTCCTTACAACGTCCACAGACCTTTACATCTTTAAATAGACTTGATATTACAAACTACAATTCCAAACCCTAGTTTGATCATAAATGTGTTGTTATGAAGAACTCTCTAATTGACAACCGTGCCTGAGAACTGGTTTCTCTTGAAAAGGAGGTACAAAGCCTTAATTAAGGAGAAAAAGAGGCAGGCTCAGAAACCAAACTGGCAATGTTTAATCACTGCATCTAGGATGCACAATTTAGTTACATTCTGTAGGATGGTAGCAGCAGGGAGTGTCTCCGTAACTTTGCTGCTGGGATGGACTGTAATAGACCAGCATCTTCCTGGGAAGCCCACTTCTATAATATCTACACTACGGCTCAAGACACTGTGCACTTTATGACATTTGATACCAATAATTTACCCAAATAGCCCTCTGTGACTGCCACTGAGGTGTCTAAATTAATTTTACAGCTTAAAAGGGATAAAGCTCCAGGGTATTATAATACTCCTCCGAACTGCTTAAAGCACATTTAGCTTGATGGGTCCCAATTTTAGCTCAGCTTTTCACCTGGATTTAGCTATTTTTCCTGAGGACTGGGGGTTGGCAATCATTATCTCTATCTATAAAAAAGGAGAACAATCAGATGCTGCTAATTTCAGACCGATCAGCTAGCTAAGTAATAAGTATCATTAGTAAGTGGTGTGCTAGTAACTTGCATTCAAAATTACTGGATTGGTTAGAACAGGAAAATATTTTGGATTATGAACAAGGTGGATTTAGGTGTGAATGGTCAACTGTACATCAGGGTCTTATCTTTCAGCATTTAGCTGAAAAATATGCATCCTCATCAAGGGGTGCTCTCTACAAGGCTTTCATTGATTTTAAGTCTGCTTTTGATCTAATTCCTAGGGACAGGTTATGGAAAAAAACTGAGGACACATGATTGATAAAATGGTTGTTAATTCTTATCTGTGGCCTGTATGAAAATACAGTACAGGTACTCACCTTTGGGTACGATGCAATTGTACAGGGCACTGTTCTGACTCAATCCCTACTTTTAAAAGAGTTGAGGAGGGCTGTATCCTAGCTCCTACCTTATTTAACATTAAAAGTTTAATGGACATTAGCTTTCAACCCCCCCCCCAAGTTGGATAATCAACCCATATCAATTCTCCTCTGTGTGCATGATGCAGTGCTTGTATCTTATTCAATAACTGGCTTCAGGAGACCTCCAAAAGACCTTGCTAATTACAGTATAATCCCTGTATCTGCAGGGGATACGTTCCCAGACTTACCATGGATACTGGAAACCATGGATAATAGCGAAGCCCATTAAAATGAATGACTTCCAGCCCAAGCATACTATACAGTCATTCTGGAGGACCTAGAAGCTGCCTAAAGAGGTGCTCCAGTGGAAGCAAACTGTACCACAGAATCGCACGGGAGGACCTAAAAGATACCTCGAGAGATCATATTTTTTTTGCACGTGGGTAAGTGAATCCACAGATATGGTGGTCGTACTATACTGCAATAATAAATCCTTAATTATTAATTACAATAAAACATAGGTGATGGTTTTTACTAGAAAGAAGATCATTCATAAATGACAAATAAATGGGACTCCCATTGAACAGGTCAAACTATAGGTATCTCGGAGTACGGTAGCTTTTCATCTGGAAAATGCAGTTGAAAATGACAGTAGAGAATGCCTGAAGAAGTATATCAGCTTTGCTTAGATTTTTTTTACACTAAAGGGGGGGGGGCATGATATTTCTTCCATTATTCAAGTATTTACAGCCAAGGTTGTATCCCAGTTGTTGTACAGTTCGCAACTATGTGCTTACAATAATTTTGACTCTTTTGAAATGGTACAGACTAAATTTCTCAGAAGTGTATTTGCCATCCCATGCTGTGTACCCAATGTGACCTTGCATCTTGAGGCAGGTCTGATCTCTGTTGATCTCTGTTGAGGCCTTTACCTCGACTTTTACGATCAACTACTGGCTAAAACTCATTTTCCCCCAACTGGGCTGGCTCCTCTAATGCTAGCTGATGGCTTTCAAGCGACATGGAAACAGCTATTAAATAAGAAACTTTCATCATATGAGTTTACACCTAGTGCTAAATCTGTCTTCAAATAATGAATAAGGGATACAGAGTTACAAAATCACTTGAGTTTAGTCACCAAATACCCCATGCTTAGAATTACTAGGAAACCTTGTGGCTGCCCTTAATTATTTGAGAAACTTAACCGTTCCTAAGTATAGGAAAGCATTTACAATAGCACAATTTAATGTTTTATCTTCTGCTTTACTGGAAGGAAAATATAAGAGGATCCCATACCATGAGCCTATTTGTTCCTGTGCAAATGAGGCGGTAAAAACCTTCAGTCACATGTTTTTATATTGCCCTTTTTACCAAGGGAGATGTCTTGCTTTAATCACATCTATTCTATTCTGCCTAGCAGGACAGAAGAATTCTATCTTTCCCTTCTGTTCTCTGACCAGGACACAAAGTACACATAAGGTTGCTAGATTTTGTGTGAGTGCCATTGGCCCCATAGGCAGATGATAAATCAGCAGTCGATAATGACAATAAAGTGCTCTCTTAGAAGTACAGTAGTCAGGTAGCCATATGAGCCATGTGGGGCTGGTGGGGTTATGTACAAACCTTGGGCTTAGGTAGAATGTTGTGACTTACTTTCTTATATTATTAAATGTGTATTTTATTTATTGTTTATTTTATTTCATGTCATTCTGTTTTATGCACCATATGGTAAAAATAATTTTCTTTGTGTGTGTTTTTTTTTAAATGCTGGTCTATGACAATAATAAATTATTGAATTGATAAAGCAAGTGTGGTTGAATTTTGGAAGAACAGCATCAAAATCATTGTGGAGGCTTGGGGTGATGTCACTACAGAATGTGTGCAAGGTTGTTGGAAAAAAATAGCTCCCTGAGGAGTATGTTTGTGATTCTCCAGGCTTTAAGCCATCAAAACAGCTCTCAGCAATCAAATAAAGTTGTGTTGCACTTGCAAAGCAGATTGGATTTGAGGTAGAAGGTGATGATGTCAATTATTATTATTATTATTATTATTACATTTATTTATATAGTGCCATAAGCTTTACATAGCTCTTTACAAAAAAGAAAAATTACCATCCACAATAAACACAAAAACCTGCCTATGGCACACAATCTAAAACCACAAACAAAATTATAAAATTAATAAAATATTAGTACTCTATGGTGAACTCGCCACGGGTCAGCGTAAGAGGGACGCTCCAAAAAAGCGATACAAGGACTCCCTGAAGCAACATCTCAGGCTCGGCCAAATTGATCACCAACAATGGTCCGCCCTGGCCTCACATCGGGAGGCATGGAGATGCACTATCCACAATGCTGCAGCCTTATTTGAGAACTCACGCCGAACAAGTCTTGAAGAGAAACGACAACGCAGAAAGAATCACAACCCGGAAACATCACCCAAGGAGACCTTCTGCTGTGCTTTCTGCAACCAGACTTGTTTATCTCAGATTGGCCTTTTTAGTCATCAGCGTGCTTGCAGAAAGCGCGGGATAAGTTCTTCCTGAATCTTCGTTTGTGAAGAAAAGCCAGAGAGAGACTATAACAGGATTAAAACAATACTGTAAAAGTGTAAGTTAATACAAATAATATGGACATAAAATCAAAATGAAAGTTGGAAGGCTTCCCTAAACAGAACAGTCTTTAATTTAATAGTCAATGATTTACTGCCAATAATTTACTGGAGTCACATGGAAAAGATCTCTGCACAGAAGACCTGTAGCAGCTTGTTGCAACTGCTGAGGTTGAAACAGATGAAGATGATGATGAAGTGCAAGATGCAAAACCAAGAGAGTATCATACTTCTGTGTTAGCAAATGTGCTGAGGGAAGACCCAGAGAAGACTACTTCAATATATGACCACAGCAGTGAGACTGTTATATGTGCAAAGATGGAAGAATTCAGACTTACCTAGTATGGAAGAGTGGTTGAAACTGACAGTCTTCGCGGAAATGGATAAATTGGCTTGTTTGAGCAGAGGTCATTAGTGACTTTTCTTTAAAAATGGGAACCCCTTACTGATTTTTTTGTGTGGGGGGTGAAATGTTAACTTTTGGTTTTGATGATAAGTAAGGATTGGTTATAGAAAAAAGGGAATCAACATAAGTGTTAGTAAGTGAGGGATGAATAATATGTTTGTATATATGGTATAACCGCTGAGAGAAAGATCAGAAGTCAACTTTTTTCTTTATCTTTTTTTTTTAAATTTCTATATCTTTTATTGTATTGTTATAAGCTATAATAAAGAATTTTTTAAGTGCTGAGAGAAATTCAAAAGCAGTTCCCGGTCCTACAAAACAATGATTATAATGTTGAATGTAGCAGAATAGCAATTCGCAGAATGAAGGCTTATCTTGCACCCTACAAACAGCTTCTTCATGAACAAAGAAGAATGGCAAAGCACCAAAAATGAAAATGTTTTAAAGTCAGCCCCCAAGGAAAAGACATCCACTCCTGAACCAAAGCCATCCACCCCAGCTGCAATTTTGTTCAGTCCAAATCCTCCAACAAATACAGCTAAAGACGACAATATTGAACACTGTGATGTTCAGCAACTGTGAGTCTTCCACCAACATGTGTACTTATTGTCGTGTTTTTCCAAAGGTAACAGTCCCAATTTATGCATATCATTAAAATTATTTATTAAAATTTGTGATAAGTTAAATAGCTTACATACAAGTAACATTTTTTGAGATCTGCACTTAACCCTATTTTCTCCATAGGTCCTATTAAGTTTAAAGCGCAAATTACTATAAAAAAGACTTTTTAGGACCGCACGTATTGTGTTATAGCAGAACTTAGTGTGCTACTTATTTCATGAGAAAGCACCTCTGAGCATACTCCAACTCCTCACCTTCACCAGAGAACCACTCAAATGCCAGTCTTATATGACAGCTTCAGAACCAGAGGCATAATACCTTTTAAGTATGACAGCACTGAAGTTATCTTCATAACTTTTTAAAGTACGGTATTCAACATATTTCATTTGTATATGTGTAGCTAGAAGCCCTAAAGCAACACCCTTGCCCTGAAAACACAGCAGAAGAGGTGTGAAACTATGCCTGAGAGCAGTTTGACACTTAGTAAATTCATGGAAAAAGAAAAACTCAAACCGAGAACTTCCAGTTCTCAGTTTCTTGGACATAACGTTTAAACCCCCTCTTGCCTAGAAAGCGCCTAGAAGGAATACGTTGTACCTCTTGCGCCATCCATTTGATTCTCACATTCACAACAGCCCTGTGAAGTTAGCTGAACGGAAAGAAAGTGACCCTTTTTCAGTGACCCTCTTGGGTAACTACAGGATTAGGACCTTTGGGTCTCCCAACAATATGTAGCTCCATGGGGTGGTTTATTAGTCTTCATATTCTCTGTAGTTTCTCCTACATAGCACCAAGTTGTTGAGGCCATGTAACGATTATAGCAATGTTTCCCAACTAGGGCTCCCCAAGAAGTTGCTAGGGGTTCCTCAAGAGATTGTGATTGTGGGGGGGAAGCCATAGCAGTAGAGAGAATAAGGTTGATGCAGGGGTTCCCTGAGACCTGGAAATGATTTCAAGGGTTCCTCCAGGATAAAAAGGTTGAGAGAGGCTGTATTATAAAGCATGTACAGAAGGTCCCCAAATCAGGTAATAACCCTATAAATAAACAGCAGTATCGTGTGTGCGCAAGCCCAGGAGCATACACTGGACCCGGCTTTTAGACTGGGCAGCTCCTGGGCATACTATATTTTACATTCGCAGGGGTTTGGTTCCAGGACCCCCCGTGGATACCAAAATCCGTGGATACTCCAGTCCCATGATATGCAATGGCATAGCCAAATGGTGCCCCTGATATAAGATGGCAAAATCAAGGTTTCCTTTTGGGGTGATTATTTTTTTAAGGGTATTTTCAAGCCGTGGATACGGAGGGATAAGTGGTATTTTGTGTGAGAGAGAGAAACAGAAACAGCGGCGGTTGGTTTCCGGGCTTTCCCCGCCCTTGGAGAAGCCCAATCCTGGCCCCCCGGCGCCCCCGGCCCCCCTCCCCTGGCTCGGCCTCACCTGTCCCAGTTGCTGTCCCAATAGCCGCAGCCGTTGGTCTTCTCGAGCCAGCCGGGCGCCGTGGTGGCGGGGCAGGAAGCCGCCGGCGAAGGCAGCAGCAGCAGCCCCGGCGGAGGAGCCGGCGTGGAGGAGGAGGAGGAGGAAAGGACCGGCTCCGGAGGGTCGCCGCCGCCGGCCCGGTCCACCTGCTGCTGCTTGGCGACCGGCACGGCGGAGAAAAGAATGGAGCCTCCCGCCAAGCCGCAAGCAGCGGCGGCCGTTACCGCCACGACCCGCCGGAACGCCATTGAGGGCAGCGAGAGGCGAGCGCGAGCGGGAAGGAGGAAAAGGGCGGGAAGCGGCGCCTCGGTCTTGAGGGAAACTCGCAGGCGGCCGGCGGGCGCGTCACACCCCCTCACTCCCCTCACCGCCCTGCTTCGCCCGGAGCGGGAGCCAAGGAAGAAGGCAGCGCCCGCCTTGGACCGACGGAGCGCGAGGAGGGACAAGACGCCTCCGCCGGAGCGGCGACGGCGAAGGGCGATGCTCAAAGGAGGGGAAAGGCGGGCCCAGCTGAGGCGGGAAGCTGCCTCTGTCACGCGAGGGGAGGGCCCGGTGTGGGCCCGCGCTCCCTCCCCAGTCGAAAAGGAGAGGGGCAGCCGTTTCTCTCCCGACCGGAGAGGGGACGCGCGTCCCTCCTCCTCTGAGGGAAAGAAAGAAAGGCAGGCAGGAGCAGAGAAAGCTGAGGAGAAATTCTTCTCCTTCTGGCCCCGCAAAGGAGGGCCGGGCCGGCGGGGTGTGGCGGCGGGAGGGCGGGCCTGAGGCTGGGAAGGTCGGACTTTCCGTCTCCGGCGGAGCCGCGAAGCTCCCGGGGTGGGCCCGCCACGCTTTCTCAGCCCCACAGCAGGGGTCTTGGGAGGGTAACGTGAGGAGAAAAGCTGCCATTGAGATCATTGGAAGAAAGCGGGGGGTGGGCGGGAATGTCACTAATAATAACTCCCAAATCTATATTGTGAGTGAGGCCCCTGACTAGACTGCTGCCTTGAGTGCCCTAAAACAGTGTCTCTCAGGATATTTGATCTGGGGGACCAACAGTAGTTGTGGGGTTTTTTGTTTTATATTTTAAAATATTTTTATTATGTTACCGTACTTGTAAATATAAACCATACAATTGCATAACTCTCTTCTTATCAGGTGTAACTTTTTTCCTTCTCTTAAAAGAAGAAAACAAACATGTAGAAGGATACAAATATAAATCATACCCATAGCCATCACATATATGACCTATATAACATATACAATATAACAGTCCTCTTACCCATCCCTCTAAATGTTTCTTCCTTCCGTCCTAAGTTCTTGGGATGTGCTATCTTCCTTAATATTCGCTTTTCTATTTATATGTTTCTTCTAATCTCGATCGAATTTGATATGTTTTAATTATTTACATGTTCCCGGTCATTACTGACCCTATATCTCTGCTTCAGAGGACTAGATTATTCAAGTTTTTCCATCTATCTTTCCAATGTCTTTTAATTGGATCCCACTCTTTTTCTACTCAGTTTGAAGGTGTATCAATAAGGCCGTAAGTTTATCTGCATTTAAAAAAAAGTTTATCTGCATCCAACATATCTCTTAAGTTTAATTAACCAATCCTCTACTGTAGGATGTTCCTTCTCTTTCCATCTTTGAGCATATAGCACTCTGGCAGATGTTATCATATATAGTTGTTTTTCTAATGTGCCATATTAGTATGGTAACATGGTACCATATTCTTGAATGTCAGCACCAACTTTTCTTTTCTGGAAACTCTCCATGGACCTGGAGTTGATGGCTCATGGACCAGCTCTGGTCCAAAATTGAACAGCACTGTGGTAAAGGATGCTAGGCTGCCATCTGTGTTAGAAATGGTATGTATATGAACACCACATGGATGAACAGGCTGGCATGATACTCTGTTTTATCCAACAGCCTGGCACATAATCAGCATAACTTGGTTGCCCTCAACTTCCTCCTTGTGGTTATATAGTTCGTTAAGGCAAACATTTTCCTACTTCTCTCCACCTTACCAAGCACGGGCATCTTTTCTAATGAGTCATGATATCTCCAAAGTACAACTGCTTCAGTGTTGTCATCTTTGCCTCTAGGGAGAGTTCAGGCTTGATTTGCTCTCAGACCCTTTCATATGTCATTTTAGCAGTCTATGGTATCTAGAACTCTCAGTGCTGCATTTCAAATGAGCTCATTTTCTTTCTATCAACTTTCTTCACTGCAGATTTCACACCCATACATAGAAACTGGAAATATGGCACGGATGATTCTGACTTTGGTATGTAATGATATAGCTTTACAATTGAGAATCTTATCCAGTTCCTTCATCGCTGCCCTTCCAAGTTTTAGTTTTTGTTTTCTGACTACAGTCTCCATTTTGATTTATGACTAAGGCAGAGTATAGAAAACCTTTTAACTTGTTTCAATAAATTCATCACGCACTTTAAAGTTATGTGAATCATCTGTGGTCATTATTTTTGTCTTCTTAATATTCAGCTATAATCCTGCTTTTGCTTTTGCACTTTCTTCCTTAACTTTCATCAATTTCAAGTCTGCTGTTTTCTGCAAGTAATATGGTGTCATCCAAACATCTTAAATTGTTCCTCTTCCTTCACCTAGTTTTTATACTTCCTTCCTCAGAGTATAATCCTGCTTGCTATATGAGATGTTCTATATATAAATTAAATAGATAGGGTGATAAAATGCAGCCTTGTCTGACCCCCTTGTCAATTCTGTTTCTCCATGTTGTGTCCGGACAGTGGTCTCTTGTCCAGAAAGTAGGTTATGTATCAGTAGAATCAGATGTTGTGGCACCCCATTTCTTTTAGGGCAAGCCATAATTTCTTATGATCTGCACAGTCAAAGGCTTTGCTTTAATCTAAAGAGCATTGGCTAATTTTTTTTCAATTCAAATTAATTTTTTCATTCAAATTCCTACAAAAATCTGCCAACAAATAAGGAAAACAAAACAATGGGCCACAGACTAAAAATGCTTGATCTACATTCTAATCCCACAAAAAGGGGACACCAGGGATTGGAATAAGTGTAGGACCTCCTGTGCAAACAAAGTGATGTTGAAAATTTTACAAGAAAGGTTTTTACCATACCATATGGAGCGAACAATGCTAGATGTCCAAGCTAAGTTCAGAAAAGATCAGGCTTGCTAGAGAGGTTCAAATAATTTTTTTTAAAGTTATGGCTATGTTTGGAACAAGGAAATGTCAGGGCCACTGTTTGGAAAAGATGGTGAAATACTAACAGGACAGAGAGAAGGTGGAACTATTCAAAATCATCTTTGACTCAGTCTTCTCCCAAAAGGAAAACAATGCTATACCTGGTGAAAATGGAACAAATTAATCAGTAAGGGGCCATAGTCCAGAACAGGTAAAGACTAGTACAGAAATACCCAACTACTCTAAATAAATTCAGGTTTTCAGGGCCAGATGAACTGCATCCAAGGAACTTGCAGATGTAATCTTAGCACCACTGCTGGTAATCTTTGAGAATTACAGAATTCCCTTATTAGTGATGGTAAGGAACAGGAAAGAGAGCAGCAGAGCCAGTCCTCAGGGAATGTGCACCAGACATTGGAAGGTTCAGCACGCAGATTGGCCTCTGCCAATCCTCAGAGGAGGTGTATGGTGGTGGTAGGGGACTCCCTGCTGAGGGGCACAGAATGAGTAGTTTGTGATTGGTTGACCGACCAAACCCAAAGGGTAGTCACCAATGTGTGCTGGGGTGAATAGATCCATGACTTAAATCCTGGGAGCCAGGTTGAGAGCATCTGGGTAAAAATCAAGGGGAGAGAAACAGCAGGGATGTTGTTATGGGGGTCTATTACAGACCTAAGCCAAACGGAGGACTTGGATGATGCCTTCCTGGAACAGATGACTGCACATTCAGAAAGGAGAGATGTAGTAGTAATGGGGGATTTCAACTATCCCGATATTTGTTGGAAGTCCAACTGCCAAAAATTTAAGGTCCAAAAAATTCCTCACTTGCCTTTATTTGAATTTGAACAGGGAAAAAATGTAGGATACTACACTTGGGCAGTAAAAATGAAATGCACAGATATAGGATGGGTGACACTGTGATGTACCAAGCACACACGTTCACATGCATTCAATAAATTGCATTATTGACATGGATTCGTGTGTCAGGAAGATAGGAAAAGCCGAAACTGAGTATAGTCAAGCAAGCCTCTAGATAAAAGCACACAGCGTGAGAAAAGCATTTAGGGAGTATTTCACATCGGGCCTTGCTCCTGGGATCGCTGACCTTGAGCTGCTGGAGAGAGCAGCGTTCCCATGCCGACCAGGCAGGCTGGCCTCACTCCAAAACATTCAGGGGCCTGGGAAAGGAATCAGGCCTGAACCAGCCATGTGTCAGGGTCCTCCATGAATTCTACTCCAATACCCAGAATTCAGGGACGAGCCTGACATACTGCCCTCCCGAAGACAAACCTCCCCCTCAACCAGGCTTATCAGGAAAGCAGGCATGGAACTTTTGCAATAAGTGCTGAGCATTCACATGATCAGAATTGACCCATTCGGCATGACCCAAAGGCAAGTGTTTCCATTTCACCAAGTACTGAAGTACACCCCTGTGAACCCGAGAGTCCAACACTTCAGAAATTTTAAAATGTTGATCGTGGTCGACCAGAATAGGATGAGGCGCAGGTCCCGGGTCCGGATGGTGCTGATCTGGAGGGCACGCCGGCTTGAGCAAGCTGGAATGAAACACAGGGTGCACATTTCAGTACAGTTTAGGCAAAGACAGTTTGAACGCCACTGGGTTTATAACCCGGGTGATAGGAAAGGGACCAATGTACTTGGGCCCCAACTTCTTTGAAGGTTGGGGACTTTTAAGAAACTTGGTAGACAAAAAGACCAAATCCCCCACAGCATAGTCTGGGGTGGGATCCCGGTTTTGATCTGCATGATGTTTATACCGCGCTTTGGCAAAGTCTAGGGCTGAGATAACACATGGCCAAGCATCTCTGACCTTTTGGCTCCATTGGGTCACTGAGACCGGGTCCTTGGAAGACCCCTCCCCTAGGGCTTCCTTGGCTCCCAGCTCCAAGGGGTCGGAGGGGAGAATAAATCTCCCAGCCCTTTGGCGGTCCCGGCTCTTGTCTTCATCGGAAGCTGCTGTGACACCTCCCGCTGCGCCGGCCTCCAGCCCAGAGGCACCGGCTCCCTGGTTGCCGCCGGCAACCAGATCTTTATCCGTCTGGGTTCCAGCCTCTGCATCGTCCGACATTGCGGGTAGAACCACTCAAAAGGAAAAGGTTGTAAAGAAGAGTTTCGGCTTACTGTGATGTACCAAGCACACACGCTCACATGCATTATTGACATGGATTCATGTGTCAGGAAGATAGGAAAAGCCGAAACTGAGTACAGTCAAGCAAGCCTCTAGATAAAAGCACACAGCATGAGAAAAACATTTAGGGAGTATTTCACATCGTGCCTTGCACCTGGGATCGCTGACCGTGAGCTGCTGGAGAGAGCAGC
Organism: Gambelia wislizenii; assembly: GCA_030847615.1. Classification (NCBI taxonomy): domain Eukaryota; kingdom Metazoa; phylum Chordata; class Lepidosauria; order Squamata; family Crotaphytidae; genus Gambelia; species Gambelia wislizenii. Next base: position 8,756,773 of record JAUMIR010000013.1, on the reverse strand, counting down.
GTTCCCATGCCGACCAGGCGGGCTGGCCTCACTCCAAAACATTCAGGGGCCTGGGAAAGGAACCAGGCCTGAACCAGCCCTATGTCAGGGTCCTCCATGAATTCTACTCCAATACCCAGAATTCAGGGACGAGCCTAACAGACACCTGGCTTGATGGCAGTACATCAAGGGATCTAGTAGTCATAGTGGACCACAAACTGAACATGAGTCAACAGTGTGATGCTGCAGCTAAAAAAGCCAATGCGATTCTAGGCTGCATCAATAAGAGTACAGTTGTCCCTCCATATCCACAGATCTGGTATCCACAGATTTAAGTATTCACGGCTTGAAAATATTCTTTAAAAAATAATAATCCAAAAAGCAAACCTTGATTTTGTTATCTTATATAAGGGACACCATTTTCCTATGTCATTACATATAATGGGATTGAGTATTCATGGATTTGGGTATTCATGGGGGGTCCTGGAACCAAACCCCAGCGAATATGAAGGGACAACAGTATAGTGTCTAGATCAAGGGCAGTATTTGTGCCACTGTATTCTGCTTCAGTCAGACCTCACCTGGAATACTGTGTCCAGTTCTTGGGCACCACAATTCAAGAAAGATAATGACAAGCTGGAACATGTCCAGGGAAGGGTGACTAAAATGGCAGGAGGTCTGGAAGCCATGCCCTACGAGGGGCGGCTCAGGGAGCTGGGTATGTTTAGCCTGGGGAAGAGAAGGTAAAGAGGGGACATGATAGCCATGTTTAAATATTTGAAGGGATGTCTTACTGAGGATGGCACAAACTTGTTTTCCGCTGCTCCAGAGACTGGGATGTGGAGCAATGGACTTAAACTACAGGAAAAGAGATTCCACCTAAACATTAGGAGGAACTTCCTGACAGTAAGAGCTGTTCGGCAGTGGGATGCACTGCCTCAGAAGTGTGGTGGAGTCTCCTTCTTTGGAGCTGTTTAAACAGAGGCTGTCGGGAATGATTTGATTGTGTATTCTTGCAAGGCAGGGGGTTGGACTGGATGGTCCTTGTGGTCTCTTCCAACATTTATGATTCTATAGGAGAGGTCCCCACAGACTGGAAGAGGGCAAATGCTGTGCCCATTTTAAAAAGGGAATAAAGAGGACCCAAGTAACTATTAATCAGTCAGGTTGATGTCAATTCCAGGCTAGGTTATCAAAAACAGTCACTCAGTAAGTCTCTCTCTGGCTTTTCTTCGCAAACGAAGATTCAGGAAGGACTCATCCCGCGCTTTCTGCAAGGGCGCTGATGACTAAAAAGGCCAATCTGAGATAAACAAGTCCGGTTGCAGAAAGCACAGCAGAAGGTCTCCTTGGATGATGTTTCCAGGTTGTGATTCTTTCTGCGTTGTCGTTTCTCTTCAAGACTTGTTTGGCGTGAGTTCTCAAATAAGGCTGCAGTGTTGTGGATAGTGCGTCTCCATGCCTCCCAATGTGAGGCCAGGGTGGACCATTGTTGGTGATCAATTTGGCCAAGCCTGAGATGTTGTTTCAGGGAGTCCTTGTATCGCTTTTTTGGAGTGCCCCTCTTATGCTGACCCATGGTGAGTTCACTGTAGAGTAGTATTTTTGGGAGGCGATGGTTCTCCATCCTAGAAACGTGCCCTGCCCAGCGCAGCTGTGTTCTCAATATCATGGCCTCAATGCTGGTGATCCACTCAGTAAGTAAGTACTTAGTAAGGGGAGAGAAACAGCAGGGATGTCATTGTGGGGGGTCTACTACAGACCTCCAGGCCAAACTGAGGACTTGGATGATGCCTTCATAGAAGAGAAGACTGCACATTTAGACAGGAGAAATGTAGTAATATGGGGATTTTATCTATCCTGATATTTGTTGGAAGTCCAACTCTACCAAAAATTTAAGGTCCAATAAATTCCTCACTTGCCTTGCAGACAATTTCATTGGCCAGAAAGTGGAAGAGGCAACGAGGGATCAGCTATTTTAGATTTGATCCTAATGAACAGAGATGATCTGGTTAATGGGGTGGAAGTGGCGGGATCCTTAGGGGGGAGTGATCATGTTCTCCTAGAGTTTGTTATACAGAGGAAAGGAATAGCCAAGCGTAGTCAGACATGCATTCTAGACTTCAAAAAAGCTGATTTCAGTAAGGGTTTTGACATTGTCCCTTATGATATTCTTGCAAATAAATTGGTAAAATGTGGGCTAGATAGTGCTACTGTTAGATGGTTTAGCAGTTGGTTGACAGACTTCATCCAGAGAGTGCTCACCAACTTCATCCTGGAAAGAAGTGAATAGTGTGGTGCCACAAGGGTCTGTCCTTGGACTAGTGTTATTCAACATCTTTATAAATGACCTGGATGGTAGAATAGAGGACATGCTTATCAGATTTGCAGATGACATCAAATTAGGTGGGATAACTAATTCCCCAAGAACAGGAAGAGAATTCAAAATGACTGTGGCAGATTGGAGACCTAGACAAAAACTAACAAAGTGAATTTCAACAGTGATATATATAAGGTACTGCATTTAGACAGGAAAACTGAAATGCACAAACGTAGGATGGGTGGCACCTGGATTGAAAGCAACCCATGTGAGAATGATCTGGAGCAGCGGTTCTTAACCTTTTATTTGCCAGAGACCCCTTTAAATATCTTTTGTTGTCATGGACCCCCAAGACTTGAGATTTACAACAAAAATAACAATACAATTACACCATCTAGGAAACCTTCCCTCAGAGGCACTGGAGGGGGAGGGAAAAACTTTTCTCCTGCTTCTTCCTGCAATGTTGTGGCTGGAGTGGATTGAATGGCAATGTGCAGGCAGGCAGGTGGGCCAAGCAACTTTCAAGCCTTCACGGACCCCCTGGGAGAACATCACAGACCCCTGGGGGTCCCCAGACCCCAAGTTAAGAATCACAGATCTAGAGGTCTTAGTGGTCCACCAATGAAACATGAGCCCACAGTATGATGTGGTAGCCAGAAAAGCCAATGCAATTCTACACTGTATCACCAGAAATACAGTGTCCAGATCAAGGGAAGTAATAGTACCACTTTATTCTGTTTGGGTCAAACTCACCTGGAATACTGTGTCCAGTCCTGGGCATTACTGTTCAAGAAAGATTGACAAACTGAGAAGTGTCCAAAGGAAGGCAAACAAGATGATCAGAAGTGTGAAACCAAGTCCTATGAGGAACAACATAGGGAGCTGGGTATGTTTAGCTTGGAGAAGAGGAGACTGAGAGATGATATGTTAGCCATCTTTTAATATTTGAAGGGATGCCATGTAGAAGGTAGAGCAAGCTTGTTTTCTCCTGCTTCAGAGACCAAAACATGAACCATTTGATTCAAATTACAAGAAAAGAGATGCCACTTAAACATTCAGAGGACCTTCTTTACTGTAAGAGCTGTTTGAGCATGGTGTAGCCTAGCTTGGATGGTGATGGACTCTTGTAGGTTTTCAACAGGTTGGATGAACATCTTTTGAGAGAGCTTCATTTGTGCATTTCTTCATGGCAAGGTGTTCGAGTAGATGGCCCATGTTGTTCCCACATACCTATAATTCTAGATGTGCCATGTCTCAAACCAAAGAAATAATTTTCTTCTTTAATGAGGAAAAGAAAATACTGTATGTTGAATTGTTAACAAATGAACTGAAGACTTTCTGGTTATTTTCTGTTTATCTTGTCTTCCTCCTGTGGCCAGAGTTACAGTTATGCTCCAAGCTTACTAAAAAAAATAAGAAAAGGAAAACAATCTAGGTGACTCTTGTTTTCACTGGCTGTTAATAAAATAAAGGATCTTTTTGTGGCATCATTGTGTCAAATTATCTCCCCACTGAGGTTAGTAGACAGGCCTCAGCCTAGGGTGTTTCACTGTTCACTAAGGAGCTTTTTCTTTGCCTAGATGTTTTCTTGATCATTTTTTGGAATGTTAATGTTTGCACTTACTCCTGGTTGTAAATTGTTGTTATTATATATTTATTGTATCTTTTTATTTTAAACCACTCAGAGCTTTGTGTGAAAGGTATTATTGAAATATTCTAAAATAAATAAAAATGATACAAAAAAATTAAAACTGGTATCTGATCTGAATGTTTAAAGCTCTTTGAATCCTGATTTTTCCTCCATTTCTGGATATCTCTTATAGCTTGCCTCACTTACTCTTCCTAGGATCACTGCACTGGAAGGAATCTGAGATGTCATCCCCAATGATGCAGGCAATTCATTATCCGTCCCTTCATAGGTGATCATCAAGTCTCTGCTTAAGAATCTCTAACAAAGGACAGATCACATACCTTCTGTTCTGGTACAGTTACAAAGTTAGTTAGTTTGTTTAATACGGTTCTTCCTATTATTTAATTAAAATTCCTTTCTTGTAATCTGACCCTATTGAGTCTGGAGTTAAAACATATTTGATCATCCATCTACATGGCAGTTTTTCAAATATTTGAAAGTAGCCATATAATCTCTGAATTCTCTCTACTCCAGTCTAAACATACCGAAATCCTTCAGTCTTCTCTCTGTAAGTCCTTCTTCCTCATATCTATCTTCATGTTTTTCTTTTTCTACTTTTTGATGTGTTTAGGATACCTGAATTGGGCACAGGGTACATGGGGTGGGGGAGGGTACTGGTTTGTGTGGCATTTAACTTTTTAATTGGGTTCTTTGCCAGATATGTATGATTTATTTATTTATTTACATTTATATCCTGCCCGACATCCAATTAGTGCAAAGTGACCAACTTAGCACCACTCTGATCTTTATCCTTACAACAATCCTGTTAGATAGGCCTGGTGAAGAGAAGGTGATGGTCCAAGGTCACACAGCGAGCTGCATGGTTTACTTCTGTTAGATGGATTGACTGACCAAACCCAAAGGGTAGTCACCAATGGCTCCTCTTCATCCTGGAGAGATGTGACTAGTGAGGTGCCACAAGGTTCTGTCTTGAGCCCAGTGCAGTTCAACATCTTTATCAATGACTTGAATGGTAGAATAGAGGGCATGCTTATCAGGTTTGCTGATGACACCAAAGTAGGAGGGGTAGCTAATACCCCAGAGGACAGGATCAGAATTCAAAATGACCTGAACAGATTAGAAAGCTGGGCCAAAACTTTTTAAAAAATGAATTTCAACAGTGAGAAATGTAGGATACTACACTTGGGCAGTAAAAATGAAATCCACAGATATAGGATGGGTGACACATGGCTTGATGGCAGTACATGTGAAAGCGATTTTGGGCTGTATCAATAGAAGTATAGTGTCTAGATCAAGGGAAGTAATAGTGCCACTCTATTCTGCCTTGGTCAGACCTCACTTAGAATACTGTGTCCAGTTCTGGGCACCACAATTCAAAAAGGATATTGACAAATTGGAGCGTGTCCAGAGAAGGGCAACTAAAATGGTGAAAGGTCTGGAAACGATGCCTTATAAGGAGAGACTTAGGGAGCTGGGTATGTTTAGCCTGGAAAAAAGCTGGTTAAGAGGCGATATGATAGCCCTGTTTAAGTATTTGAAGGGATGTCACGCTGAGGATGGAGCAGGCTTGTTTTCTGCTGCTCCAGAGACTGGAACACGGAGCAATGGATGCAAACTCCAGGAACAGAGATTCCACCTCAACATGAGGAGGAACTTTTTGACAGTAAGAGCTGTTCGGCAGTCGAACACACTCCCTCGGAGCGTGGTGGGGTCTCCTTCCTTGGAGGTCTTTAAACAGAGGCTGGATGGCCATCTGTCAGGGATGCTTTGATCGTGATTTCCTGCGTGACAGGGGGTTGGACTGGATGGCCCTCGTGGTCTCTTCCAACTCTGCAATTCTATGATCTAGGAGTCTTAGTGGACCACAAGCTGAACATGAGTCAGCAGTGTGATACTGCAGCTAAAAAAGCCAATGCAATTATAGGCTGCATCAATAGGATAATAGTGTCTAGACTAAGGGAAGGAATAGCACCACTCTATTCTGTTTTGGTCAGACTCACTTAAAATACTGTGTCCAGTTCTGGGCATGACAATTCAAGAAGGATCATGAGAAGCTTGAACGTGTCCAGGGAAGTGACCAAAATGATGAAACATCTGGAAACCATGCCCTATGAGGAACAACCTATGGAGCTGGGTATGCTTCGCCTGGAGAAGAGAAGGTTAAGCAGTGACATGATAGCTACCTTTAAGTATTTGAAAGGATGTCATATTGAAAATGGAGCAAGCTTGTTTCTGCTACTGCAGAGACTAGGACACGGAGCAATGGATTCAAACTAAAGGAAAAGAGACTCCACCAAGATTTTCCTGATGGTAAGAGCTATCTGACAGTGGAATACCCTGCCCTGGAATATAGTGGAATCTCCTTCTTTGGAGGTTTTTGAACAGAGGCTGGATGGCCATGTGTCGAGAGTGCTTTGATTGTGCTACTTCCTGGAGAAGTCAGATCTGGCCACGGTGGTACATGCCTTGGTTACGTCCCATTTGGATTACTGTAATGTGCTCTGCACTTTGAAAAGTGCTCAGAAACTTCAGTTGGTCCAAAGAGCTGCAGCCAGGTTGTTAACTATGAGCACACAACTCCTCTGTTGCAACAGCTCCACTGGCTGCAGGTTCTTTTCCAGGCACAATTCAGAGTGCTAGGTTTGACCTATAAAGCCCTATATGGCTTGGGTCCAGGTTATTTAAAGGGCCATATCTCCCTGTATGGGCCCAGTAGAGCTTTAAGATCATCTGGAGAAGCCCTTCTCTGTCCCACCACCTTCTCAGGCTCGTTTGGTGGGAGCAAAGGAGAGGGCCTTCTCAGTGGCTGCTCCCAGGTTCTGGAATACCTTCCCCATCTTTCCTCTTTTGGCAGCAGGTTAAGACATTTTTGTGCCACCAGGTTTTTATGAACTGACAAGGGCTGCGTTTTTAAGGCTATGCAGTGCGGTTTTTAAGAATGTTTTTATACAGTTTTAATGCATTGTAATATATATATATATATTTAGTTTTTATTTTGGTTTTCCATTATTAAATTAACATATTAGCATATTTATATTAACATATTAGCGTATTTGTACAATTTATGTATTCATAAGAACTTAACTGTGTGTCATCTTGATTTACAACATAGAAAATCCAAATTTACATTATTTCTAGCAGACTTTACATCTCACGTCCTACATCGTTGTACAGTAACTGATGTTAATATTTTTACTGTTTACTGTTTTTAACCTATAAACTGTTTAATTTTTTGTAAATTTTATTTTTTAATGTAATTTTTACTTTTGTATTGTTTCTGACTTGTATTGTTTTTAAAGATGCTGTTAGCTGCCTTGGGTCTCACTCGCAGGAGAAAGGCAGGATACAAATAAATATAAATATGATGATGATGATTTGCAGGGGAGGGGACTATAACCCATACCTGTCAGGGTGTAGCCCACAACTGCAACCAGTACACTATACTGTCTCTGTATAAAATGAAATGCATGAAAACTGGTGTGAGTGAAGAAGACAGAGTAGAGGGGCTACCTGTCAGTAATGAAGCACTGATGTAATAGTAAGAGCCATCTAGAAGCACCCAGTTCTAAGATCAGAAACTCTGTTTTGCAGCAGCTGCAGTCTTATTTTTCTTTTAATAGAACAACAGTGACATCTAGAGGTTCTATATGTGTATCACAGTTATATGTGTATATACTGTACAGTTATATATCTATGTGTATCACAGAAGCAAATTTAGAGGGTCCGGCTGTGATATTTGGAGCAAAAACAAGAGTCTGGTGACGTTAAAGACTCACCATTTTTTTTGTGTCAACCTATGTAGACACTTCATCGCTATTTGATAAACTGAAGTCAAGTGAAAACAAATTATTAGTCTTTGAGTTGCCACAAAAACAATAGTAACAATAGTCTTAAATTATAAATTAAATAGTCTTAAATTTTTAATAACAATAATCTTAAATTATGGCATAAGCTTTCATGGACATAGAGTCCATTAGACTCTATTCTGGGGTGAAGAACATTTGTCTTTCTAAATGTTATGGAGTTCTGTCCCTAAAATCTCTAGCTAGTATGGCCAATGATCAGGGATAATGGGAGTTGTAGTTCAAAACACCTGGAGGGCTAAAAGTCCCCCCCCCACTCTAATTCAGAAAAGGCTTCTAAGATGCCACAATATTTCTTTTTTAGGAAAAAAAACACCACCATAATCACAAAAATCTTGCTTATAGATGTATATCTCCATGTTCTTGCGTGATGTAACCAAATTGTTTTTATATCGTTAGCCTTTTTTGTGCCCCGACTTCAAAATGAAAACAAACTTGGGTTGAAAAGAATTTCAAAACAATCTAGCCAAAATTCAGCACTTTGGACCCAGTTGGTTACACTGCGAGAGAATTAGTTCACTTGGATGTTTTGTTTTGTTTTTTAGTAGACACGTATGAGAATGTGTTGCTGAAATGTTTAATTTTACTGAAATGTGCTCTTGCTTTTTAAAAGTATAAAAGTGGAAGTAAATTGTGAAGGGAACACTATATATATTTTCCTTTCATTAGCAACAGGTATTCTAACAGGTTTTTAGGAACTTACTGCAAGGATATCGTGCTATTCTACTGATTGTTAAGTTTTGTCTTTTTCATGAATTTGTTAAACAGGTTTTATTTCTATGGATAGTTAAACTGCATTTGAACAATAACTTGTATATGTTTTATGTGTCTTTGTATGTGCTTTTATCTCTTTTTTCTAATTTTTATAAGCTTTCTTGAATTCCAGTTTTGGGGAAGAGGTGGGATATAAATGAATGGTTAATAAAAACAATAATGATAATATTACAGCTCAAACTGAGGATTTTTTTTTTCAAAACAATCACAGTTAAAAGAGAAATTAAAACCCTGGAGTATGGTGGAGTCTCCTTCTTTGGAGGTTTTTAAATAGAGGCTAGATGGCCATCTGTCGGGAATGAATTGATTGTCTGTTCCTGCATGGCAGGGGAATGGACTAGATGGCCCTTGAGGTCTCTTCCAGCTCTATGATTCTATGATTCCATTTCTTCAGATTCAGATAAAACACATCTGGGAGAAAGGCTACTATCCCACTGTAGCCTACTTGTGGGAGTTTGTTCAGAAATGCAAATGTCCCACTTGCAATGGAAAGTTAGACCAGAACCCAGGATAACTATGTTCAAATTACCACTCACCCATGCAGCTTACTGCGTGAACTTGGGCCCCTTATTCTCTCTTGTTGTTATTATTATTGGCTGGAATCCTGTTGTGAACTTATGTTTTCCCGAGTGGACATACATCTGCAGGAATTAGACTTGGGCAGTTCTGTAATATTTGCATCCAATAAAGCGTTGCTGTTATGTTACTACATAGAGGAACTGGCAAAGTCACTGAATACAATTAATACATCTCTCTGGCTTTTCTTCGCAAACAAAGATTCAGGAAGGACTAATCCCGCGCTTTCTGCAAGCGCGTTGATGACTAAAAAGGCCAATCCAAGATAAGCAAGTCTGGTTGCAGAAAGCACAACAGAAGGTCTCTTTGGGTGATGTTTCCGGGTTGTGATTCTTTCTGTGTTGTCGTTTCTCTTCAAGTCTTGTTCAGCGTGAGTTCTCAAATGAAGCTGCAGCATTGTGGATAGTGCGTCTCCCTGCCTCCCAATGTGAGGCCAGGGCGGACCATTGTTGGTGATCAATTTGGCTGAGCCTGAGATGTTGTTTCAGGGAGTCCTTGTATTGCTTTTTTGGAGCGCCCCTCTTACGCTGACCCGTGGCGAGTTCACCGTAGAGTACTATTTTTGGGAGGCAATGGTCCTCCGTCCTAGAAACGTGCCCTGCCCATCGCAGTTGTGTTCTCAATATCATGGCCTCAATGCTGGTGATCCCTGCTTGCTCAAGGACAGCAACAGTCGTCACATAGTCAGTCCAGTGTAGATTTAGGATTGTGCGTATACAGTGCTGATGAAAGCGTTCGAGGAGTTGTAAGTGGTGGCGATAGGTGACCCATGTTTCAGACCCATAAAGGTCTGATTAATACATAGAATTAGGAGAAATCAACTAAAAGACAAAAGATAAAAATCAGCAGAACAACACACCATTAAACAGCACACCATTACAAACCCTTGCAATCCATTTCAGAAAAGTTTTAGCTTGCTAACAAGGAAGCCATCCTCCTTCTCTTAATCTGCCTCATAGAGTTGTGAGGGATAAGGAGCAGGGGGGGAAACATGCGTGCCTAAGCTCCTCAGAAGAAGTGTGAGATAAAAATATAAACATACTTTGCAGAATCCTGTATGACCATTACATCATATGGGATTGTGAATACATTACACTGTATGTTACGTATTTGTAACTGCCCAACAGGATGCCACCCACTAATTATAATGCCATCACTGAGCTATAGAGTTTACAGTCTAAAGCATTGGTTCTTAACCTTTTATTTACTGGGACCCCCTTTAAATATCTTTTGTTGTTGCCGGCCTCCAAGACTTAACTCAAGATTTAAAACAACAATAATAATACAGTTACACAATCTGTTAAACCTTCCCTGAGAAGCACTGGTGGGGGAGAGAAGACTTTTCTCTTGCTTCTTTCTGCAACTTTGTGACTGGAGCGGATTCAACGGCAATGTGTTGGCCTAGCCAACCAGTCAACCTTTGCCTTGGCTCCTATCCCGTGGCTGTTCCACTGCAGGGACGGGGTGGACCAAGCAGCCTTCAAGCCTTCAGGGACCCCCTGTGAGGACATTGTGGCCCTTTGGGGGTCCGAAGACCTCAGGTTAAGAACCACTTGTCTAAAGCAATGCTTCTCACACTATCAACACCTTCTTTGCCTCAGTGTTTTCAGAAAAGGAAAAGGGTGATCAACCTGAGGAGAATAGAACAGAGGACACAACAGGGGAAATCCAGCACAGAATAAGCAAAGAGGTAGTACAGGAATACCTTCTTAATCTAAATGAATTTAAATCTCCAGGACCAGATGAACTGCATCCAAGAGTATTAAAAGAGCTGGCAAATATAATCTCAGAGCCATTGGCAATAATCTTTGAGAACTCCTGGAGAACAGGAGAAGTCCCAGCAGACTGGAGGAGGGCAAACGTTGTCCCCATCTTCAAAAAGGGGAAAAAAGAGGATCCCAACAATTATCGTCCAGTTAGTCTGACATCAATACCAGGGAAGATTCTAGAGCAAATCATTAAACAGAGAGTCTGTGAACATTTAGAAGGCACTGCCATAATCACAAAAAGTCAACATGGGTTTCAGTGATGCCAGACTAATCTGATCTCTTTTTTTATATAAAATGACCAGCTTTTAGATGAAGGGAACGCTGTGGATATCATATACCTTGATTTCAGTAAGGCCTTTGACAAGGTTCCCCATGACATTCTTGCAAACAAGCTTGTAAAATGTGGGCTAGACAAGTTAACTGTTCAATGGATTTGTAATTGGTTGACCGGTCGAACCCAAAGGGTGCTCAGCAGTGGCTCCTCTTCGTCTTGGAAAGATGTGACCAGTGGGGTGCCACAGGGTTCTGTCCTGGGCCCAGTGCTATTCAACATCTTTATCAATGACTTGGACGAGGCAATTAGGGGCATACTTATCAAATTTGCAGATGACACCAAATTAGGAGGAGTAGCTAATACCCTAGAGGACAGGATCAAAATTCAAAATGACCTGGATAGACTGGAGAGCTGGGCCAAAGCTAACAAAATGAAATTCAATGTGGAGAAATGTAAGGTACTGCACTTAGGGCGGAAAAACGAAATGCATAGATAAATGCTGGCTGAATGAGACTACGTGCGAAAGGGATCTAGGAGTCCTAGTAGACCACAAGTTGAACATGAGCCAACAGTGTGATGCGGCAGCTAAAAAAGCCAATGAGATTTTGGGCTGCATCAATAGAAGTATAGTGTCTAGATCAAGGGAAGTCATAGTGCCGCTCTATTCTGCCTTGGTCAGGCCTCACCTAGAATACTGTGTCCAGTTCTGGGCACCACAATTAAAAAAAGGATATTGACAAATTGGAGTGTGTGCAAAGAAGAGCGACTAAAATGGTGAAAGGTCTGGAAATGATGCCTTATAAGGAGAGACTTAGGGATCTGGGTATGTTTAGCCTGGAAAAAAGACGGTTAAGGGGCAATATGATAGCCCTGTTTAAGTATTTGAAGGGGTGTCACGTTGAGGATGGAGCAAGCTTGTTTTCTGCTGCTCCAGAGACTAGAACATGGAGCAATGGATGCAAGCTCCAGGAACAGAGATTCCACCTCAACATTAGGAGGAACTTTCTGACAGTAAGAGCTGTTCGGCAGTGGAACGCACTCCCTCGGAGTGTGGTGGGGTCTCCTTCCTTGGAGGTCTTTAAACAGAGGCTGGATGGCCATCTGTCGGGGACGCTTTGATCATGATTTCCTGCGTGGCAGGGGGTTGGACTAGATGGCCCTTGTGGTCTCTTCCAACTCTACAATTCTATGATTCTATGATTCTATTATCTGATGTGGGAGAGTAGCAATTCCCCCCCCCCCATGTATCATGGATTGATACTGTATTTGTGCCTAATGGTTTCTTCCTTTCCTGGAAACTCTTCGCAGACTAGCAGCTGATGCCTAAGGTACTGGCACTGGTGCAGAGACTACCTCTTTTAGTAGCAGTAGTCTAAAGTGCTAAGGGATGCAACAGAGGAAATGCTGGAAGAGAAGGGTGGGTGTGAAACTGAAGAGAAATGGGCTTTTGTTTCATAAATATGTATTGTGGCTACACATATTGGTTGCAATCCAACATCCCCTCAGTGCTGTGTAAATATCTGCATACGGAGATATGCTATGCCAGCATTACACAGACAGCCCCAAGGCTGAATAGCAACATTGTGCAACACATTAGTGACTGGGTATTTTTATGCAATGCACAATGGCAATGCACAGTGCACAACCATAGCATCCAACTCTACTTCTGCCACGATCAGCAGAATATGTCTGTGTGCCATGACAGATAACTCACCCTGCATGTGTAGAGTGACTTGCACATGCATATGTCACTAACAGCATGCCCTTTATAGTAGGGTACAGGAGTGAAGGGTTGTACCAAAGAGAGCACCTTAAAGCCTTTGGGGGCTAGGGATTCCTGAATTACATTGCAAATTCATGGAAATTAAAAGCATTCAAATTATTTCAAGAGGTTTGAGAAAATGTCATCCCATAACTAAAAGCTTTGAATCACAGGATAAAGAATCTGCTCATTTTTATCACTCTTAGCACAAGGACACTTTAATTCCTAGAGTTTTGAAGCTGTTCCAGTTTTATATGTAATCAGATACCAGAAGTATATGAAAGGTGGGGGGGCCTCCCCATTCTTAGAAGACCTATTCAGCTTTTCTGGACTGCTTTAAAATAATTCTAGACACAAACCCATTTGAACCTTTTATAGCTGGATTCCTTCCAATTGTAAAGGATTTACCATGAATAAATTGTAAAAATTCTTATATTACAATAGGAATGGCAAGTAAGTGCTTCATAGAATCAGACAGTGTATAATTGGAGTCCTAGTTAAAAACAGATTTATCAGATGTGTGAAGTCATTACACCAGTTGCAATTTATAGATGTCCTTGCTCCAGAATTTCAATATTTTTAGCGACATTGATTGACATTCAGCCAATATACCATATTGTGTTTAATGCAACTTCTTGTGGGGGCGAGAACAAAAAAAAAAAAAATTTGATCATCAAACATATTTTTGGAGGATGTACAGAAATTAAGGCAGTGGGTCACATTCAACTAGGCAATTATGAATATTAAACTAGACATTATGGAGTCTGTTTTACCTAATATCTAATATTTTTGCACACACTATAATTTTCCAACATATCTCCTAAACTAAAACAAATTTATGTTTGCCAATTCTGTTTGCCATCCAATTCCATGATGATCCTATAAAAAATTTGAGACGACAGTTGTCCATATTCACTGGGGTTTGGTTCCAGGACCCCCCGTGCATACCAAAATCCGTGAATACTCAAGTCCCATTATATGCAATGGCATAGCAAAATGGTGCCCCTTATATAAGATGACAAAATCAAGGTTAGCTTTTTGGATTATTGTTTTTTAAAGAATATTTTCAAGCCGTGAATACTTAAAACCACGGATACCAAATCCATGGATATGGAGGGACAACTGTACTGATAATTAAACATGGAAAATGTCATCATATTCATATACTCATAGGAAGTATATATTACCCCCTATTTATAGACTAAACTGCGATCAGAATATTTTTAAACAACTGCAAGCTGGTGATGGAAAGCAACTTAATTTGGAGCAATGACTCCCAAGCTCTGTTCTGCTGGATGTGCACCTCTTCAAGCTGGGCATTAAACAGGGCATGAGGCACAGCTGCACCACTCTGAATCCTCTTGCTGCTCCACCATTCCATTATCTTCTTGACTGTCATGTAGAGCACATCTCCTAACAGATGCTAACAATAACATCAACAGCACTGAAGGAAGCATGTGTCTATGGGGATTAGCATAACAGTGTGTGCAAGGCTGCTTCCAGACACAGGCTTCTTTTGGCATGTGTGTGGGTGTGTACAAATGCATGTGTTTATGGGTAGCAGGAGTATTAATCCAGGATGCCTGCCAGCCTCTGTGCTGATTGGCACTAGTCTGAAGCAGCACTGGCCCAGAATGATCCCATACCTGTGTGCAGGGCTGGTTTAAGGAATTTGGGGGTTCCCTGCAATGCTTTATTTGGGGGCCCCCATAAGTTTATCTCAGGTTAATGTAACCTAACCTATTCACCGTACAGGATGTTTGGATTACAGTAGGACCCCCGTATCCATGGATTCATTATCCATTGGACACAAAACAGCACACCTACTATAGAATCTTCCTAGAAAACATTTCCTCCCTAGCCGTTTTCTAGGCACTCCAAGGCAACTCTATGGTATTTTAAACCAGAAGTCCCATTATTGTCAATGGCGTTCACTATTATTCATGGTTTTCAGAATCCACGTCCCCCCCAGAATCAATCCCTTGTGGATAAGAGGGGCCTACTTTATTACATAATTTGCCACCAATAATTTAGTTTAAAAACTATATTATAGGCATTAACATAATATTTTTTGTTTATTAGCAATTAACGTAATGGTGTAGATTTCCTCAAAGAAAAGAAAGAGTGGACTACAAGCTGAACATGAGTTAGTAGTGTGATGCTGCAGCAAAAAATGCCAATGCAATTCTAGGCTGCATTAATAGGAGTAGTGTCTAGATCAAGGGAAGTAATAGTATCACTTCATTCTGCTTTGGTCAGACCTCACCTGGAATACTGTTTCCAGTTCTGGGCACAACAATTCAAGAAAGATACTGAGAAGGATAGTGGGAGGTCTGGAAGCCATTATGCCCTATGAGGAACGGCTTGGGGAGCTGGGTATGCTTAGCCTGGAGAAGAGAAGGTTGAGAGGTGACATGATAGCCATGTATAAATATTTGAAGGGATGTCATATTGAGGAAGGAGCAAGCTTGTTTTCTGCTGCTCCAGAGACTAGGACATGAAGCCATGGGTTCCAACTACAGGAAAAGAGATTCCACCTGAATATTAGGAAGAACATCCTGACAGTAAGAGCTGTTCAGAACTGGAATACACTGCCTTGGAGTGTGGTAGAGTCTCCTTCTTTGGGTTTTTTTAAACATAGGTTGGATGGCCATCTGTCAGGAATGCTTGGATTGTGTGTTCCTGCAGGGCAGAAGCTGATCGGATGGGATGGCTGTTGGGGTCCCTTCCAGTCCTATGATTCTATGATTCTAGGCTGCATTCAAAGCCTGGGAAAGTTACTCTTGGATTACACCTCCCAGAATCCCCCTGCCAGCACCCTTCCCAAGGTCTGGTTGCATTGTTCCTTTTCCAGCATTCTCTAACCCAGTGGTTCTTAACTTGGGGTCCGCAATGTCCTCACAGGGAGTCCAGAAAGGGTTGAAGGCTGCTTGGCCCACCCCCTCCCTACAGTGGAGCAGCCACGTGACAGAAACCAAGGCAAAGGCTGGCTGGCTTGGCCTGCACATTGCCATTCAATCCACTCCAGCCACAAACTTGCAGGAAGAAGCAAGAGTGCCTCTGGGGGAAAGTTTAATGGATGGTGTAATTGTATTGTTGTTGTTGTTAGCTATTATTATTAGCTATTATTATTAGGGTTTTAAATCTTGAGTTAAGTCTTGGGGCAACAAAAGATATTTAAAGGGGGTCCCTGGTAAAGAAAAGGTTAAGAACCAGTGCTCTACCCAAAGGCTCTCACATAACACTAAAGGGATACTGGTGTTTTAGTGACAACAATAAAACCATTGTTCCCAGTAATATTACTCCAAATTTTTATTTATATTCTTTATATTATTCTGTTAAAAGAGCTAGAGTGTTGTAGAAGTTTCAGCATTGCACTATGACTATGGAGACCAGGGTTTGAATCCTTACTCAGCCATGAGTAGGTTAGGAATCGGAGGCACTGCGCTCCAGTGGTTCCGGTCCTTCCTCTCGGGCAGGTCCCAGAGGGTGTTGCTCAGGGACAGCTGCTCCAGCAGAAAGGAGCTTACTTGTGGCGTTCCGCAGGGCGCCATCCTGTCCCCAATGCTGTTTAACATCTATATGAAGCCGCTGGGTGAGATTATTCGGAGTTATGGGGCTGGGTGTTATCAGTACGCTGATGACACCCAGCTCTATTTCTCCTTGTCCCGAGCGTCGGCCTCGAATTCTGATGGTGTCTCTCCTCTTAATGATTGTCTTAAAGCAGTAATGGGCTGGATGAGGAAAAACAGATTGAGATTAAATCCAGACAAAATGGAGGTGCTCACGGTAGCAGCCCCAAAACCAGGAGTTAGGTTGCAACCTCAGTCCTGGACGGGGTCACGCTCTCCGTTAAGGACTGTGGTTGCAGTCTGGGGGTGCTCCTTGATTCATCGCTTCAGATGACTAGTCAGGTGAATGCGACAGTCAGGAGCGCCTGTTATCAGCTTCGGCTGATACGCCAGCTGCGCCCTTTCCTGGAAGTAAGGGACCTCGAGACTGTGGTGCACGCACTGGTAACCTCTTGTCTAGATTTCTGCAATGTGCTCTACATGGGGCTGCCCTCATGCTTGGTCTGGAAACTTCAGTTGGTACAAAATATGGCAGCCAGAGTGGTCTTGGGAACATCTCAGAGAGACCATATAACCCCAGTATTAAAATATCTCCACTGGCTGCCTATCAGTTTCCAGGCCCAGTATAAGGTGTTGGTTATTACCTTTAAAGCCCTAAATGGCTTGGGTCCAACTTATCTCCGGAACCGCCTCCTCCCATACGATCCTCCCCGCACACTCCGGTCCTCTGGGAGGAATTTGCTTCAGCCACAAAAATCTAGGCTGTCTGCAACCTCCCAGAGGGCCTTTTCGGTAATCGCCCCCAAATTGTGGAATGACCTGCCGAACGAGATCCGTCAGATGACAAGCCTGAGTAGCTTTAAGAAAGCACTAAAGATGGATCTCTTTCGGCAGGCCTTTCCTAATTAGATCCCGGCCTCAGGGGATCCTGGCCTCGTTTAGTCCGCTGGCTATTTATTGTATTTATTATATCTATTGTTTTTAAATGTGATTTTAGATCAGTTGCTTTTTAACTTATACTTGTTTAATATTTTTTTTATGGGGGAGGGTGGGGGTGGGGGGTATTTAGGGATTTTTATCTGTATTGTATTTTAATTTTTGTAAGCCGCCCCGATTGTTTAACAGAGGGGCGGGGTATAAATAAATTTTATTATTATTATTATTATTATTATTATTATGAATGCCCACTGGGTGACCTTGGGCAAGTCACACTCTCTCAGCCTCAAAGGAAGACAAAGGCACACCCCCTTTGAACAAACCTTGCCTAGAAAACCCCATAGTAGGTTCATCTTCTGCTTGTTTTCTGCTGCTCCAGAGACTAGAACATGGAGC
Organism: Gambelia wislizenii; assembly: GCA_030847615.1. Classification (NCBI taxonomy): domain Eukaryota; kingdom Metazoa; phylum Chordata; class Lepidosauria; order Squamata; family Crotaphytidae; genus Gambelia; species Gambelia wislizenii. The sequence continues at coordinate 8,738,901 of JAUMIR010000013.1, read as the reverse complement.
AATAGATGCAAGCTCCAGGAACAGAGATTTCACCTCAACATTAGGAGGAACTTTCCAACAGTAAGAGCTGTTCGGCAGTGGAACACACTCCCTCGGAGCATGGTGGGGTCTCCTTCCTTGGAGGTCTTTAAACAGAGGCTGGATGGCCATCTGTCAGGGATGCTTTGATTGTGATTTCCTGCGTGACAGGGGATTGGACTGGATGGCCCTCGTGGTCTCTTTCAACTCTACAATTCTATGATTCTAGAAATGACTTGAAGGCACATAGGCAAACACACACACATTTTTTTTGCAGGCTGAACTCAGTTGGCAGCAAGGGGTGGAAGCTTAAGAAGACCAAGGGGGAAAGGGAGGGGAGAGGAACCAAGACATGTTATAAGCAGCTGGAAAGATGGATGGAGGGGATCTATGTGGAAGGAAGGTAAGGTAAGGAAGGAAGAAAGAAAGAAGCCCTTTCTGAGGGAAAGAGATAACACTCAAATTCTCTGTCTCTGTCTCACACACACACACTCACCCCTCTCCTACGTGCCTGCCTGGCTTGCATTTTGCAGCAGCAAACTCCCTCCAGCTTCTGCCACGGAGGGCTGCTGCTTCTTTCTCTTTAGTTTGGGAGATGCTTTTTTTTGTTTGTTTTTTTAAAAAAAAAGCCAGCAGGAGGTTTTTGGAGGAGGAGGGTAGGAGGGGGCTACAAAGCAGCTTCGTTAGATAAGGAGGCCAGCAGGGGGCCCTCTTGACCTCAGGGCCCCCCACCAATGCTGATTTGGCAGACTGGTTAAACTGGCCCTGCCTGTGTGATGCCACAATGCTACAGGAGGAGGAGTTGTCTGGAGGTTTGTTGTTGTTGCTGTTGTGTGCCTTCAAATCATTTCTGACTTGTGGAGACCCTAAGGCGAACCTATCACAGGGTTTTTGTGGCAGAATTTGTTCAGAGGGAGTTTGCTCTTGGTTTCCACTGAGACTGGGTGTGACTTGCCCAAGGTCACCCAGTGGGATTCCATAGCCGAGTGGGGATTCGAACCCTGATCTCCTAGTGTCTTAGTGCAACATTCAGACCACTACACCACGGTGGTGTAGTTACACTGGAGGTAGAAGCCTGAAACCCCTTTGGGGCTAGCTTGATGAGACTGGACTCCTCTTCATTTTTACATTATGATGCTATAAAATATCCAGCCGCTACCATCACCATCCAAGATAAGCCAGGAGGAATTCCAGTCAAGCTTTGCTGGTCTAATTTTATCTAGTTGACTAAATATAGTTGGAACAGGTAAATGATATGGAACCTTTATCTGGTGGCTTTTTGTTTTAATCACTGGCAAGGCTGGTGGAAGGAAACAGGGTGAAGTGAGCTGGGAGCCAGGAAGCAAGAGCTGTGTGGGAAAGCCAATTGCCACAACCAAAGGATAAGTTAGGACTGAAGGACAAACCAGGAGGAAGGACTGATCCAAATGTCAGGCTGAAGGACAGCTTAAGGATACAGGAACATACTAGGAGCTCAGGAAGACATTGTTGCTAAAACAAGACTCAACTGGAACAGAAAGTCTTCATGTACTGAGAAAGAGCAATGACCAGCCTGAGTAGGCAGGTCATGCTAGGGCCCTGGGATACTGAACTGCTTCAAGAGACACTGCATCAAGAACTTCAGTGGCTTGCTACATGAGGTTGCCAAACACAAATCCAGTTTGAATCCCCATAACCCCATTTCCCCACAAGTAGGCAATCAACTGACAATTTCCTTCTAGTTTCCTGTATTTTCTTCACTACAGTGTTCAAAATGCCAAGGATGGCATCAGAGGTTGGTACCACCTATTAAGGCCAACACCACCATGGGGGCTCCATTGCCAATACTGGAGCTTCCTGGTCCTGCTTCTCCATCTTGTTGTCTGTTCACCTACTCTCACCAAGCAATTGAGAAGTGAGGGGAAGCAGCAGCAGTGTCTACTTGCCTTGGGGCCATCCTCTAGGCAGATTTGAATATTTGGCCCAGAGGGTGAGTGCAAGTGAATGGGTAGCACTGGCAACAGTGTGAAGGAGAGTGAAAAGATAGTGGGTTCACTCAATCAATTGTGGGAGAAAAGTTGGGAGTAGAGTTGCCAGAATGAAAGCTGGAGATAGTCCTTGTACCTTCAATGATTGTGTACGTGAGAGAATTCCAGGAGCTGTTTGTTCTTGTCTGGATGAATTACAAGCAACACCTTCTGAAATTCTCTCTTCTGCACAACCATTAGAGGTACAGGAGCCCTCCCCAGTTTTACATCCAGCAACTCTAGTTGGGAGGCCTTAAACCCACAGGCCCCATCCCACTTCCTCCCATGTTTAGTCATATTATGAGCCCATTGTAAGTGTCTAATCACAGAAACTTAGGAGACAGAAGTAAAAGATAAAGGGGGTAAGCTCCCTCTGGTTTCCCAGTAGTTTGAACACGAGGGTTCCTTGTACCTTCTCTGGATTTTACCACCTCATTCTGCTGAAGATGTACATCATACTGCATTATGATCTTTATGTGTGGGCAAGATTGGTTCTATGGCCAAGATCCTGCATCAACAGGCTTAACTACCACAACAGAGTTCTGTCATTGTAGCTACATCTGACAACTATCTTTTCTGCCAGGCAGCACCCTAACCAAAGGGTTTCCTAGACTTTGGAGATTGGAATGCTGGGAAATGACACCTACAGTGCTCTCCCAATCATGGAGCAATTTGATAACAGGCAGCTGGAGACACCCCTTGGGGTCCTGCCAATATGGCTTCTCTCAACACACCCTGCAACTAGGAGAGCGCTGCAATGTCATTTCCCAGCACCCAGATCTCCAGTACCACGGAAACCCTTTGGTTGGAGCACTGCTTGGCTGAAAAGCAGTTTTTTTTTGGGGGGGTCATGTTCAGTTGTTAATAATTGTAAGTGTGAACCCCAGAAGTTACAAGACTGTAAATCTAGTTTACAATCTCATAACTACTGAATAGGATGCCAGGCACATGATAAAATGGTGCTCCTTCTGTATTCCCTAGAATGCGGGTTGTACTAGAATGCGGGTTGTACTCCGTTCCAAAGTGGCTGAAAGCAGGCCTTGTGGATTCTTAGGTAACCACTATGTGCTTTTGACTCTCTTTCTTCTTTTCCTTGTGGGATACTAATATTTGCCAGCCTTCAAAGAAGCCGATGCCTCTATGTTGTTCATCATTATTGTGTTTTTTAAAAATCATTATCCTTTAATATATACATCCACCAAAAGATCCATCAGAATTGTTGTATACCACCTCTATCAAGAGCAAGCCTATCTTCAGCCATTTTTATTCCAGTCCGAGCTTGGTTACACATTCACTGGGACAATTTTGGAAACAATTAGCCATACACTTCTCTGTGAGATATGTTGAGGAGACTGCTAGGGATCATCTGCTCATGAGAGACAAATATGTTTGACTTTGGCCCAACGTTAATGCTTCCACTGAGGTCAACACTGTAACCAGTGCAAAGTACTGGGAATTGGAGGTGGGAAGAGGGTAGGATCTTATGGCCTATTTATTTATTTATTTATTTATTTATTTGATCCATGGTGGCAACTGTTTGGAGGGACTGTGATATATTATAGCTCAGTGGTAGAGCCTGTACTCTGTAGAAAAAGGTTTTAATTCAGTCCTTGGCTCTCAGGCATGGAATAAACATTTCTGTTCAAAACTCCAGAAACCAGAGTACATTTTAATGAGTTAAATCAAACTATAGTAGGACCCCCTTATCTGTGGGGGATTGGTTCTGGGCCCCATCATGGATAACGAAATCCGCGGATAGTAGCGAACACCATTGAAAATAATGGGACTTCCAGATTAAAATACCATACAGCTGCCTTGGAGGACCTTGAAAATGGCTAGAGAGGACACATTTTCTAGGAAGACCCTACGGTAGCTGTGCTGAAACTGAAACCGTGGATAATTGAATCAGTAGTAATGAATCAACGAATACGGGGGACCTACTGTATGATAGTATTTCATAGGTGATAGCTCTTTATATCCTATGCCAATTTGTGATTATCTCTCTTGGGTATTTCCCCCACTTTTCCAGAATCTCAGAAACCACTAGCTTGACAAGTCAGAAGGAAAAAGCTGAAATGCTGCAACTTGAACAAGTAAAAAAAACAGCACAAACTCAAAAAACTGAAAAATATATACATATGTATTGAGAGCCACAGAAATGAGAATTACAGACAGAGCTCCACAAAGCCTGCACGAATACATTCCAAAATTCAAGGAAGTAGAACAGGTGAACTACAGACTGTTAAAGATACCTCAATGACAAGGTCCTCAAACCGTGCACTTGATAGCAACATTGCCTCTGATCTTTCAGTCAGTTCTGTCTCTGTCTTTAGGCTCAGGTGATGACCAATCCAAATACTGTAGCAGTCACCCTTAGGTTCATCCTAAAGGCATGTGGTCCTCACCTGGAGAGGCTCCGATACAGACCCAACAATACATTAAACCTGGGCAAATATATACATGACACTGGGTTTGCTTTTTCAGCAAGCCAACTTTGCTGCATATTGGGTTTTCAACATTAAAGCATACATCTGCATAGTTTTTATATTTTTTTACACTTGAGGTTATCTACTGAAAGAAAGATTACTTAATTTAACTTTTTATATACAAAATAATAAAGGCCTTGGGAATCTCTTTGAAACCTCTGAAAACCTTGCTGAATCTTTGTCAGCCCTTCCTGTAAAAAATATACTTCCCGAAGGAATGCTCTGATTTCCCTCCCTTAACACTGCAAAAGCCCTTCTCTTTGTCTTCACTGACAGGTTTTTAAACATACAGGGGTTCATTCCGGTATTAAACCTGAGCAGAAATGTAGCAGGTGGTGTATCTCATCATCGTTGCTCTTTCCATTGCTAATTCAGACAAAGAAGTAAAATGTTAAGGCTTCAAGTTAAAAAAATAAACATCAACCAAAGTTCACTCCTCTTCTCATTTTGTTTGTTGCAAATATAAAATCCTTCTAACACCAGAAATCTCAACATCTTTTTTTAAAAACCATATAGTTAATTCAAAGTATAAAACTGCAGTCCACCAAAGATGAAAAGATCCAGCTGAAATGAAATGACAGTCTTACTAGTCTGGAGTAGGGAACCTGGATCTATAATGCAGAACTATTGTGGTTTCTAAAGTGGGATGTACACTTCAGCACAACAGTTCACAGCTAAATGTTAAGATCTGTCTGAAAAGGAAAAGCAGTGTTTGCACAAGAGACTGAGGATGGTGTAACCAAACATATTTAGCTGCTGTGGACCTTCTATTATGTTCTCACACTGCTGTCTGTCACAATAAAAGATCCACTGCAGATGTGGGGGAATAAAGAGGGGCAATACACTTGACACTTTGGGCACATTGTGCTTTACTTAATGTCATATAATCCCATAAGCATCTTCATTTAATTTATCAAACCAGAATCCAAGATTATTTTGAGGCTTATTTCACAGAATCGAATTGGAAGGGAGCCATGTATTCCAACATTCTGCCAGTGGAGGAATCCACCACACAGAGACCAGTCCAGTCCAATCCATTATATCCAGTTGGAAACTGGAAAGAGAAGTGGCCATGCTTGAATTGGCTGCCTATGTCCCCAGGTTATGTAAGCTACCCAGAGTGCAATAGGCTATGTATTGAGAACTGCATGAGGATCTTGAATATTTGCATTGCTGGATGACCCCTTGCTCTGGCAACTGCCTGAAAAAACACACATCAAGAGGAGAATGAGGAAAGGAAAAGCAGCAATTCTTTTTACCCTCTTCTGTGCTTCTATCTTCCTGCCCTAAATCCCCCTGGTTATTGTCAGTACTCAAGGGAACAAATTGGTACTTGACAAATAAAACCATCCCAGTATTCAGAGAACCTTGGTCAGGACAAGCCTAACCAAACGAAAGCCTGTGCAAGTCAAATTGGGACCTAATGAACTGGGAATTGTGGGATGAGATAGCCCTGTTCAAATAGGATGCAATGTGTCAATCCTATTTCCACTCCTGTCTGTGATTGTTTTATTAAGAAACTAGGTTTCCCAGCAAGCTGCAAACCCTGATCCTCATGCTTACAGGTGATCACAAGTTTAGAGTCTGACCAAAGGTCATAACCAAGAAATTCCCCCTTAACTTTAAATCTAGAACTAGTTCAGGAGATGAAATATATGTGGCTGTTCTTGTTTGTGCACTTCCTTGCTTGTAGTTTTTCTTGCTACTGAAAGTCTCCCAGTTCAATGGCAATTTTAAAAATACAAGGAGAAATCTCTGGGTTGCAAACGTACCTAACTGCACTTACACAGACGTACTGAACTCTGTTTCTAACTTGCAAGTAGATGTGCTTAAAATCCAGGCATTAGACAGAAATAGGCCAGAACCAGGTACAGTTGTAGATTTCAGGTTATGCTAATCTGTACATGCTGACTTCCAGGAAGATTTGAATAATTTACTGCTGTCTCTAGGCTATTCAGGCTATTTAAATGAAAACCTCAAATAATAAGAGGAATAAAATCTGGCACTGTCATAAGCCTATTAATATGAAATGTATCTTCCCTTCCCAGAGGAGTCTTGTGTCTGGATTTAACAAGCAATCGTTTGCAATTTGTCTGTGTATGGACCCATCTTACATCTTAACCTAATTATATGCATCTCCAATACATTCTGGTTTTGCCCTCTTTCTCACATGCACTGCAGCTAATAAATGCTTTTGGAATCCAGCCTCTGCCTCACATACACATAAATAATATGTCTTATAGAGGCAATAGGTATGACCAGGTATTTTAAAGGCTCAGACACCACTTTCCTCTTTCTCTTCCTATCTCATTAGGGAGAAAATGTGATTCTGTGTGGTGAGCATTATAGCATGTACACTTTACTACTTTACTAAACGGTGGCTGCACAAGGTAAGGTGACTACAATGGTTAATTTACTCTCCATGTCCTGCTACCACCTGACTGATATTTCTTCCTGATAAGTTGCTTCCCAAAGCAGTTAAGGGTGAAGACAGCATGCCCCGTGGCTACTTTGCTTTGCAGCTGAAATGAAAAGTGGTATATGAGTGAATGAAATGGTTGTTGTCTCCCTTGCCCCTCTCTCTGTGTGGACCCTCTGCTCTTTTTGTTAATTTGTAAACAGCCTGCACAAACATCATTTGCTTATGTATTAATTTGTCGTTGTGTGCTTTCAAGTTGTTTCCAACTTATGGTGACCATAAGGCAAACCTATCACAAGCTTTTCTTGGCAAGATTTGTTCAGATGGAGCCTTTGCCTAAAGTCACCAAGTGGGTTTCCACGACTGAGCGGGGATTTGAACCCCATTCTCCAGAGTCATAGTCTAACACTCAAATCACTATACCACACAGGTTCTCACACCACATTGGCTTGTTACTTTATCAGTTTAAAAAACCCTTAAAAATTCAGTACTGGGTTACTGATAGCTGTGTCAGCATATTGTAATGATGCTTAGTGAATTCAATTGTAGTAGATTCTGAAATAAATTTACCTTAATTTTCCTGCCTGACTAATGTGCTGATTGGAATTACATTGTCCATCAGATTTTACACCTCTCTGAATGTTATGGTGTGAGTCTCGGCTCAAAAAAAAAAAAAGTATCAGAATGGAGATGCACATTTTGAGAGAATATGTTTAAAAATATGTGAAAGTAGCATGGACAAGAAATAGATTGATTTATCCATGCCAAGTCTTATTAGAGCAAACATGGCATGTCTTGTGAAACATTAAAAATGACTGATGTGTTATAAGCCTCCATGGACCAGATAACCAGAGCACAGTGTATCTGAAAGAGTTGGACTGAAATCCTTTACACACATCGAGGAGGAGTATCTTTGGCCCTTCCATATTTTAGGTTAAGAGATCCCATAATCCCTTGTCATTGGCATGCTGGATGGAGCTTCTGCAAGGAGATGTCCAAAACATATGAAGTACAGGTTCCCCACCCCTGTAATATACATTGTTGTACCTGGGAGCCCACACCTCTGAATTCAATTGGGCTTGCTTCTAAGTAGGTATGTATAGATGTGTACTCGTCTATCAGAGAATGTGGAATTACTTTTTTGGACTTCAACTCCCAGAATGCCGTGGCCAGCATAGCCATGCTGTGGTTTATTACTTGCATCCCAATCTTCTGTTAACGTAACAGCTTGTCAGAAATGGGAAACTATATCACAGTAAACAAAACAAAAACGAATACCTCAAAATAACAACCAACAACAGGTAAATTACCAAAAGCCAACAGTACTCAAACCCCAGGGAAAACATCCGTAAAACAGCAGGTTGCTAATTAAAATCTTGCATGAATAAAAATATATTGATTTACTATTCTTCAAAATACAAAACAAAAGGGTCCGGTGACTCTCCACCATCATGGTGACACCTCCTAGGAGGTTCTTTCATGCCTGCTTGCCTGATCTCACACATGGATACAACAGACAACAGAGCCTATGAGGCCAATTTCAAAGGCTAGACAGTTTCATATTGGAGCAGGCAGCCTCTGAATTAACCTGATGAAGTCATTCAGGAGTTTTTAAAAGCCAATATTATCATGTTAAAATTGAGTATGAAAACAAATGGGTAACAAAAGCAGACAGACTAAGATTGGAGTTCCATGGTTCATTCTTCTAACATTAATTAATACTCCTGCAGAGCAGAAGTGGGTTCTGCACCACAAAAGCTTCTGACACAACAAACCTATCACTGTCTGAGGTGCCATGCCTGTTGGATTCTTTGTTGTTGTCACTGTTATTTTTAAAAGCACAAAATTAGTGTGGCAGGGGGCAGCCAATAAGACCCATGAAGTTCCAAACTTTCCAAGTCTTTTGGTTTTGGACTAAATGCTGTGAACATACTTTCAGAATTGGTCATCCTGCCATTTATGCATTACATCAGCCTCTCCCCTACGATTATGATATGTGCATGAAGCAACATGCATTTCTGTTGTATACACAGCAAGTACAGGATCAGGTGCTAGCCCTCCAATGCCAATGAAAGAGCTTTGACAAAGTAACCTATCCTTACCTTTTCTGTGACCACTATCAACATGACTGCTACATCACACTGAGACAGCCCTCTGAACAGAGCAGCTGTTGCACATCACCATATTTTAAGTTGAAGCCCATCCTAATAATTTAGCTGCCCCATCACAATGCACAGACATGTCCAATTTCCTTTGCTTTCTTCAGGTGATCCACAGCCCAATTAAACAGAAGAATTTATATTAAAATCAGGAACAGCAATGGTTTGGGCCTGATTAGACTGGGAAGAAAGCACTGAAGATTTTGCTGGAGCATTTTTCACTAAGATGCCTTTAGGATCAAGCTGTCCAACCATATGGCTTTGATGTGGTAACCCAAAATAGTACTCTACGGTGAACTCACCACGGGTCAGCGTAAGAGGGGCGCTCCAAAAAAGCGATACAAGGACTCCCTGAAACAACACCTCAGGCTTGGCCAAATTGATCACCAACAATGGTCCGCCCTGGTCTCACATCGGGAGGCATGGAGACACACTATCCATAATGCTGCAGCCTTATTTGAGAACTCACGCCGAGCAAGTCTTGAAGAGAAACAACAACGCAGAAAGAATCACAACCTGGAAACATCACCCAAGGAGACCTTCTGCTGTGCTTTTTGCAACCGGACTTGTTTATCTCGGATTGGCCTTTTTAGTCATCAGCGTGCTTGCAGAAAGCGCGGGATGAGTCCTTCCTGAACCTTCGTTTGCGAAGAGAAGTGAGGGAGGGGGGGGGTAAACCAGAAGGGGCTAGCTGTGTTTGCTAGTCCCACCCAGAAAAGATGTATTGAATCAACTGCTGAACTGTGAATCAACACTTATGTAAATGCCACTGATGCACTGGTTCTACTCTAGGAGGGACTACTATTTGGATTTAAACCACAGTCTGCAAACCATACATGCAATGGGAAAGCAGATCCCATCTCCATCACAAATATGATGAAACGTCTACACTGCCTGAAATTTATTTTGGGGGGGGGGTTTCCCCTGATAACAGGATTAGGAGAACTGCATGTTTTCCTGGATGTTACCCATTATATTGTACACTATCTAGCACTCTCCAGATGTGTTGTGAAACACCTGCCATTATTCCTGGAAACCAAAACATTTGGAAGCAATGAGGTGAAGAAAACTTAAAAGGATCTAGGAACCAAATAACACACTCATGTTAAATGCCTCTTTGGTTCTAACCTGCAGGGGTGGTGGTTCTTTAAAAGTACAAATTAGATCAGCTGAACAGGGCCCTGCTGAAAAGAGGTTGCTTCTTTGGGTGGTCATCTGTCCCCTCACACAAATGGGTTTTGCATCTGTGCAGATACCTCATTCAGAATATTCCAGAGCTGAGTCGCTTGGAGGGAACCCTGCACCCCTCCCTATCCACTGTGCACGTCCTAGCCCACCAAGCTACCATCCCCTTAGTTTTGAAGTCTGCCATGAAAATGGCAGGGACCTGAAGTAGAGGGAGGACAGTGTGGATTTGTGTTAGGGCACAGATGACCACTCAAAGAACCACAGTTACAGGTAAACAACCTGTCCTTCTTCATAGTGGTCTCTATACCTCACACAAATGGGTGACTGAATGCTTACTATAGGATGGTGAGTCAAGTCACTGGAGAATCAAAGAAGGGACAGCATGCTGAAAGCGCATATCAGCCCTGGCTCTAGTATTGAGTCTGTAATATTGTATAAATGTGGCCAGCTGTGATAATTTTGCAGCCTTGCAAAGATCTAGTAGAGAAACACCTTGGACGAGACCTGTTGAGGAGGCCATCTCCCTTGTACAGTGAGCTCTAAGTTCAGTAGGTACAGGTCATTTGGCAAGTTCATAGGCAAGATGCATTGTTTCCACAACCTACTTCGAGAGCTGCTGAGCAGATACTTGTTGCCCACATTTGGGACCACTGTAGCAGATGAAACATTTCTTAGTAGAACAGAAGGCAGCTATATGCTTCATATAGTTAGCCAAAGCCTGATGAAAATCCAAGTATGAAGTGATTTCTTTAGTGGCAACAATGCCTGTGGATAGAAGGTAGGTAGTATGATATCTTGACTGAGATAGAATTCAGATACTACCTTAGGCAGGTAGGAAATATCTGGGCACAAAACAACCTTATCAAAATGGAAAGAGAGGTAAAATTCCTCGCAATTAAATGCAGCAAATTTGCCCGACCACCTTGCTGATGTGACCGCCACTAGGAAGACCACCTTAAAGGTGAGAAGACTTTCATCCACAGTAGCAAGGGATTCAAACAGCTTGCACATCAATTGCGATAGCACCAGCAAAGGTGACTAAGTTGGCACTGGAGCTTTAACTGGAGGGTAAAGTTGCTGTAAACCCTTCAGAAACCTTTTTACTACATGGTTGGAAAACAAGGTAATAAACAATGGGGAGTCCTGTTGATGAGCCACAATGGCAGCCAAATGCACCTTAAGTTGCAAAAATGCCAGGCCTTGCTCACTCAAATGTAGCAAGTAGTGCAAATCCATGGATATTGTTGTGGGAAGATATTGTTCCGATCTTGATACTGCAAAGGAACAAAATCTCTTCCATTTACAATTGTAAGAACATCTGGTAGATGCCTTAAGAGAGGCTGCTAGAACTGATGCCAGTGTGATCATGGGATTATCCCCCACACCAACAACTTCAGCATCTTGATATCTGGATGCAGCACTCTGCCACTAGAGTGTGACAGAAGATCTGGTGATAGTGGGAACCTAATGTGGCAATTTCTGGACAGGTGTAGAAGAGTCACAAACCAAGATTGCCTTGGCCAGTTTGGTGTTATTAGAATGGCATCTGTCCCATCCCTGCTGAGTTTTGCCACCACCTTCCCCAGTAATGGGAATGGAGTACATTAATCTAAACCTTTCCACAGTGGTGGGATTATGTGCTCCTGTGCTGTTTGGCAGTGGAACGCACTCCCTCGGGGCATGGTGGGGTCTCCTTCCTTGGAGGTCTTCAAACAGAGGCTGGATGGCCATCTGTCAGGGATGCTTTGATCGTGATTTCCTGCATGGCAGGGGGTTGGACTGGATGGCCCTCGTGGTCTCTTCCAACTCTACAATTCTATGAATTTTCTATTCTAAGACACCCATAACAGGGAACAGGAACATTAGACACCCAGACCATTACTGAAGAAATGCATCTCCTAAGGAACCTTCTCCTCTCCCTGCTCTCAAACAGTATTGGGAACACTTCTTGTTGGTCCTGGTCATGAACAAGTTTATTTAGGGTATTCCCTAAATCGAAGTTATGAGTGCAAAGTCTTGGCTGGATAGGGACCATTCATACTGGAGAACGCAGAACTGACTGAGAGCATCCACCAACTCTGAGTCATACTCAGTATCCAATGATTCTGCAGACATCCTCTTCTGTTATGGTAGAGCAGAAGACAATGCTTTAGTAGTTGTCAGTACCAAGCTGATTGATGTTGGAATGGTGGTCAGAGGTGCAATCACAGTAGTCATCAGTACTGAGATGATTGTTGTAACCAAGGTCAGAGGCACCACCACAGGGTGTAGAAGTAACTGGAACCACTGTAGGTGCAGCAGGCTGTGACAGAACTGGTATGACAGAAAAAATTGGGGCAGTATGGATCACAGATGTGACTAGAGGCACCATAATCGAAGTTGTAACGGGAGGAGATGGTGGAGCTCTTGATATTATGGCAGTAGTTCTTGGTGGTGACGAATGTTGCTGTCCTTGAGCAAGCAGGGATCACCAGCATTGAGGCCATTATATTGAGAACACAGCTGTGCTGGGCAGGGCACGTTTCTAGGATGGAGAACCAACGCCTCCCAAAAATGGTACTCTATGGTGAACTCGCCATGGGTCAGCGTAAGAGGAGCACTCCAAAAAAGCGATACAAGGACTCCCTGAAACAACATCTCAGGCTCGGCCAAATTGACCACCAACAATGGTCCGCCATGGCCTCACATCGGGAGACATGGAGACGCACTATCCACAACACTGCAACCTTATTTGAGAGCTCACGCCGAACAAGTCTTGAAGAGAAACGTCAACGCAGAAAGAATCACAATTCAGAAACATCACCCAAGGAGATCTTCTGCTGTGCTTTCTGCAACCGGACATGTTTATCTCAGATTGGCCTTTTCAGTCATCAGCACGCTTGCAGAAAGCGCGGGATGAATCCTTCCTGAATCTTTGTTTGCGAAGAAAAGCCAGAGAGAGAGAGAGTTCTTGGTGGTGGAGAAACAGGATACTGTCTTGATACACGGCGATGGTGAAGACACCTTGGATAACAAGACCAATAAGGAGACTGGAATCGGCTTTTGTACCAAGAAGATCATCTAGAGGTTCAATAATGAGCCTCTTGTGTGTCATCCCTATTCCTTTGGGATGGGGAGTCAGAGTGATACAATCAAGGCAGCTCCCACCAAAGATGTTCTCTATGGAATCTGTTCATATATGATACAGACATAAACAGGAAGTCTTCTCCATACCAATATTCCTGGTATAAGGAATGCAACGATACATATGATTGCTCCCTTCTGAACCTCTCATGTACCAGTGAAGGTGGCAGTGGTGTAATGATGAAGCTACCACGAGTACTGGTGAAGTGACCATTGATACCAATACAGTCAGTGCAGGAGCAGAGCTCTGCGGCGGCAGTACATGTTGCTCCCCCAAAGACACCGTTTCCTGTTTTACCGATGACAAGTCCAGTACTGATGGGGGCACAGAGATGGTCAGTGCGCAATCAAGCTCAAATACTGGCCTTGGGTCTGAAGATGCTGGCGGAATCCTTGCTTCATGCTCATATTTACATTTCTTTTTCTTCTCCTTTGGTCAACTTTCTTGTGGTACCAAGATTACTGGTGAAGGTGCCCTTTTGTGTCCTAACTTGGATGCCTTGGTTCGATACATTGATGAAGATGCCACCAAAACTATATCCCTTGCTGCTGGTACAGTGGGTGCAGATGGGGAAGTAACCATTAGATCTGATGCAGTTGTGGTTGGTGCAGCCATAGTAGATGACGTTGGTATCGGACACATTGGTACTGAGGGTGGTCACATCGAAGTAGAGGCGTTGATACCAATGGTTCCTTAGACTTCTACTTCTGTGGCTTTGAAACCATTGATGATATGGTAAAATGGTTTGATTGGATGCCACTTTCTCAGCAACCTTGAGGGACTGTTCCCAACACCAAGATTTGAGCCTGGAGGCTTGGTTCTCCAGTGCCTGCAAAGTGAATCCATGGCAAATGGACATTGGACATTAAGCTCCTCACCCAAACAGAATAAACACTCAGATTGGGCATATGAAAGAGAAATGTTGCACCCACAAGTAATGCAAAGTTTCAAGAGAGAGGAAGAAGAGGCCATAAATGAGGGGGGAATGGAGAGAGCTACAAAGTAAAGGCAAAGTTTTTTGGTGTTTTTTTTTTAGTAAAGCAGAAGAAAAAAAGAATTAAAGTGAGATGAATAGGAAGGGAAGTACAGCGCAAATAAAGAGAAAGCCACTCAGCACAAGAATGAGCTTCGAACAAAAGTGTCTCTTTTGGTGGACCGAAAGAAACTGGGGTAATGGTAGCTTGGCGGGCTAGGACATGCACAGTGGATAGGGAGGAGGCAGAGTTCCTGCCAAGCTACTTAGCTCTAGAATATTCCAAATGAGGTCTCTGCACAGGTGCAAAACCCATTTGTGTGAGACACAGAGAACACCAAGAAGAGCTGTTTGACAGTGGAATGCACTGTCTTGGAGTGTGGTGGAGTCTCCTTCTTTGGAGGTTTTTAAACAGAGGCTGAATGGCCATCTGTCAGGGGTGCTTTGATTTGGTATTCCTGCATGGCAGGGGGTTGGACCGGATGGCCCTTGTGGTCTCTTCCAACTCTATGATTCTAAGAATTAACGGGGCAGAGAGGGGAGGGGAATCTAACCCTTTCTTCCCCTGCTGTGTCCCTGAGAAAAATCCCTCTTCTAGAGCTACTGTTTGTGTCAGGAAGAAATCCCTCAGCAGTACACTTCCTTCCAGTGTAAAAACTTTAGAGGAAGAATTTTCTATAGGATGGCAGGGATGAAAGGGTTGAATTCTAGCTCCACACTTGCTCTGCTCCCATTAAATGAACAGATCCTCCAAGTGTTACAATTTGCATTTTAAAACTTCAGCCCACACAACTCTGCATCATATATACAAAGGTGCATTTAATATCACATGTAGTTTGGCCTTAAGGTGTCCTCCCCACTTCCGATTAAAACTTTCTGGGCACTACAGTGGTCAGTCAGCAAAACAAGAAGTATCTGGGAGAAGTACCAAGTCCTCCTCTACCAAGATAACCTTGTAGTGAGTGAAGGAAGCCGGTTGGGGCCACTGCCAGACGATACTAGTCTAAATCAAGGGCAGAAAACCTCTTTCAAATCCAAGGGCCAAATTCAATTGCAGATAAATTCTCAAGAGCCACATTCCAGTGGTGGATGGCCAAAGGCAAGAGGGTAGGACCTAAAGTACCAGCATATTTTAGCTTACAATGTTTACCACCAACAACTCAGGCTTAGAAGAGGTGTTTCAACCTTTTAAAATGGGGTGAAAGCCATACAAAAGCTGGAAAACTACCAAAATATGAGGAAACGGGCATGGGCATCTAGGGAACCTCAGGAGGATCAGACTGAGCATCAGAACTTGAGGCAAAGGGGTTTAACTTCCACCCTTTATTCATCTGATTACTTGACTTCTCCAGCTGATATTTACTCCATAGTTGAATATTTGTTTACCTCACAGAGTAAAAAGTAATCCCTGAGGAATCAGTACTCTTAACTGGAATGACAGTCCAGGTCAGTGCCCCCTAACATTGCAGTCCTGATCCAATTCAGCCTCCAGAAGTTGACAACATTTTAAAACACACACACACACAATCACTTCTTGTGGCAGTGGATTAGGGCTAAAATGAAATTGTGAAGAAATTAAACTTTAGGAATTTTGAAGCTTTTAAAATGTCACTTGTCAAATGCCATTTTGAGGGCTCTTTATAAAAAGAAATAAAAATCATAAAATGAATTTTAAGGCAATAATGTTAAGCATCAAGTGCCTAAATGAAAATCTTTTATATCTTATTTTTCTCTACCTGCTCTGTCAAAGGGTCTGTGATAGCTTCCATCAAGAGGGGAGAAAACCAAACCCCACACCTTGGAGAATAAATATTTTAAATTTTTGTAAACAACTCACTTAAGGATATTTACCTCCAAGTTTTCACAGAGCGAACTAGATAGAGTGAACACAAGCATTGTAACATAGCTGTCTCATAATATTTAGGGCTCACAGAAAACTCACTGAATGTCAGACAGGCAGCAAAACTTAACTCCTACAGGTCTGTGCTTGGCAGACAATCACACACAATCAGACACTCACACATACTTGCACACATACTGCAGGTTTCAACAGAATACTTTATGTTGAGATTATACACATTGCACCAATGCAAGACAATACACCATATTTCAGCCCATCTCCAATAGCACAAAAGAGGAGGAAGGAGGGTGGTTCTTAATAATAATACCATCCGAATATTCAGTCCGCCCCCCTTTTTGTTGTTTTTTATAGCATGAAAGGCTTAAACAATCCATCTCAACTAGTCCAAGAAGGAGTAGAAGTTCCTTAATTGTGTCACAGTTCTAATAACATGAGAGACAAATTTGTCTTGTGTGCGTAATTTTATACAAATGGCAATGAATAACAAGAACAAAACCATACTTCTTTCCTTCCTTTGCCCATAGAACCATCTCTAAAAGGATGAGCAACATTTCAAAGGCCTACATGTTGTCCACTGGCTTCTTTTAGTTGAAGAGGGATTGGCATTATTTGGTATTCTTTTTCACATGTATGCACACCAATGCAAAGACCCATATATGCACACATGTGTGTATGACTTTTACATGCATGTGGACTTCCCCATTCATTCCAACAGAAAAATACAACAACTCTATGCACAAATGAGTGTGCAGGTGGATCTGCTTCCCCACTTCAAATGGATCAGAAGCCACGGTGGACAAGGACAACCAGTACCAGCAAAAGACTGCTGGCTGGGGTAATGGATTTTTATACACCCAACTCCTCCAAGTGATCTGGTATTTTATCATGATGGGCTGAAAAAACATCTGGGCCCTGTTGCTCTTCATTGTTATTTGCCACCAAACCTCAAGGGTTTAAGGGAAAACACTTAAGCCCGGACAAGCTGTCATTAGTCCAAAGCACATCAACATCTACATGACAGGATTTGGTGGACAGAGACAAACGCACAATGGCTTTTCCGTTCTCTTTCACAAAAGCTAAAATAATGTCAAAATTGTGGTGCCATGGGTCAGTAGACAGTTCAGTCAGTTCCCATCTGTCTGTTCTAGACAGTCTCTGAAGAGCTGTACAAAGTTTATTCCTTGAAGAATAAGGCTGCAGCTGGTTTTGGCCAAAGAAACAAAGAAACTTGAAGAATGTCTTTAAAATATGAGGGGGGGAAATCCCAACCACCATGAAAAGGGACACCATCAGCTGCTGCTCCTACTTTTCTTCTCATTGGCCTTATTGTCTGAATCTTCACAGTGCACCTAGCTTCATGGCTGGGTTTGCGGATGGCTCTTAATTTTGATGAACTTATACTGAAATTTCGTATGTCGTTCCACCCACTCCAGACACTTTCTTAACGTTTGCATGTCTAGCGGGACTGACCGGGGCACCCTGGGAGCTAGATGTTGAACCTAGTCGGCACTCCACTCTGGAAATTCCTTTTGGCTGTCCATTAATTTTACTGTGAGGTGTCTTCAACTGGATGTCCTCCCTGTGTCAGAAGAAAGACAATGGGATTGGGATGTTAGTAGGCAGAAAGCAACAGCAACCAATGTGCCACATAAACACCCCAGAGGCAGTTTATATCCTGATTCCCCAAAGTGCTTAAGAGCAGACTAGAACTTGGAAAAGTTAATTTTTGGAGAGCAACTCCTAGCATCCCCAGCCAGTATGACCATTGGCCATGTTGGCTGCAGGACTCTGGGAGCTATAGTCCAAAGAAGTAATTTATCCAAGCTCTGGAATAGATTCAGTGTCAAACAGTACATTACATCATGCAGACAGCCCTCTTGCCAATTTTTAAAACTTATATGTCAACTAAGGCCCCATATGTATTGGGACTTATCTATGAGGACTAGGACGACTACAAAGGAAAGAAATGGTTTCAACACCCCCTCCCCTGCTGTTCTGACTCCACCTTCCAGAAGACTCCACCTTCCAGAAGCCTCAACCAGCTTGGCCTATAAGAAGCATTATGGGAGCTGTAATCCAAAACCTCTGGAGGAGCAATAATTCCCAACTCCTGGGTTAAAGAAAGGGGGAGCCTTAGTTAGTGACCCAGTTCAGGAAGAAAGCAAGGGCCAAGTTTAAACTCCCCTTCCCTACATGCAGCAGTTTCACTCTGGATAGGGACTGTACATCCGTACAGGTCAACCCCCATATCCATGGATTCGGTATCCATGGTTTTACCTATCCACGTCTGGGAAAAAAATGCATTTTAAGGTCCTCCAATGTGATTCTATGGTCAACTTCTGGCATTTGTCTCATTGAAAATAACAGGGCTCCCTCTTATCCACGGTTTCAGGTATCTATGGGGTGTGTAATGTGTCTTGGAACATATCCCCTGCAGATATGCGGGTCGACCTGTACTTTCAAATAAAAAGCACAGGCACAAGTGGGTCACTTATATGCTATGTAATTGTAATTAACGTTACATGCAGTTTGACCCTGAGAACGAGTTTCCAAGAGAGGCTAAAAAGAAACAGGCATACTTAAGTTGAGAAGTGAATTCTGGTGTAAGTAGTGTACTCACTGAGTTTTGTTCACACAGTCCATCTTCTGTTGTGGAACAAGCTCAGGAGAAACAGAACACAACAAATGGAGGCCAAGCACAGTGCTAACCGCTTGGAAATCAGTGATGTCAGCAACTAACACACCTGAAGAAGTTTTTCAACATCTTTAATAAAAATGTTGCTGTTGTTTTCTTTTTTTAAATAGGGTGTTTGTGTGTGTTTCATAGTATAAATGAACATGTGGCATTTTAGATTTTTTGAAACCAGGAGCAGCTCACTTGATTCATAGGGCAAGTGAACTGAATTGTCATTTGGTTCACTGGTGGGTATGGTTATCAAATATATTGTGAAAGTGCAGAAGGTTGGGGAGGAAAGCTGCACTCAAGAGGCAGGAGACAAGAAAGGACAGACAAAGTGAGTCTTGATGTTCATGTAGGCATGTTCAGGTTTAATTCAGTTCCCTGCATTTATGGGACCAATTTACACTAGGAATTTGTTTAGCATAAGCGTTTCATGCCTAGTCTCCAACGAAATCAGGATGTCATACATGCAGCTACCCTATTTTATCTTCACAACAACTTTGTGAGGTAGGTCAGACAGAATGGAAGTGATTGGCCCAGTGCAACTCAGTGAAATGTGTGAGTGAGCAAGGATTTTTTGAGCCCATGCTTCCTTAATGCAAGTGCTAAACTCTATACACTACACTGGCTTTCCAACCTATTACTTGGGGACAGAGTGCCTCAGAAACACCAGACCCACAACATGTAAGTGAAACACTTGGAAATATTACTTTTTTGGATTACTGCTCCCATCCCTTCCCACCATCATGGCAAGTACTGTGGGAGTTGTGGTCCAGAAAGGTAATTTCCCACACTCTATGTAAGTTTGGGAGGGAAGGATGTCATAAATCAAGAAGGAAAAGGACAGGTTGCTTACCTGTAACCGTAGATCTTTGAGTGGTCTTCTGTGAATTCACACAGTTGGGTTATTCCTGCGCCTGCGCAGAGCATACGGAACCTTCTAGTATCGCTAGGCAGAATGTGCTTTGATACATTTTTGGTGGTAACTCCGCCCATTCTAACGGTCCCTTATAAGGGCTTCCCGCCCAAATCCCCTCAGTTCCTTGAATGATGCCGCAATTTGCGGAACATTAAGCATGTGTATATGATGTATCAGAACATAGAGGGGAGGATAAGTGGGTCTGTGTGAATTCACAGAAGACCACTCGCAGATCTATGGTTACAGGTAAGCAACCTGTCCATCTTCTTCGTGGTCTCTGTGAATCACACAGCTGGGTAGACTAGCAAGCTTCCTCACTGGAGGAGGGTATGTCCTGTGCATCATCAGACGAAGACCCCACCCATTTGTCTAAACAGGGATTGCTCTATCTCCATTTCCATCTCCACTTTTCCTTTTTTTTTTTTGCACATTCTTAAACCTTAGACAAGTCAATGGTGCCTAAAAGGGCCACAAGTCAAATATACAGAAAAGGTAAATAGTCCAAATATACAATACACTCAGTCATTGGATGGAGGACAAAAGAACTGCTCTTCCAAAAGCAGCTTCGCTCCTAGAGCGAGTGTTCAGTCTGTAGTGTGAAATAAAAGTCAATGGCGAAGACCAAGTCGCAGCATGGCAGACCTCCTCTAGGAACACCCCCAAGAGGAACGCAGTAGAAGCGGAGACAGCTCTTGTAGAGTGTCCTCGAATCCGAGGCGGTAAAGGCTTCTTCGCGAGTTCATAACAGAGCGAGATGGTCGATGTCACCCACCTCGACAGACGCTGTGACGAAATTGGTGCACCCTTCCTCGAATCAGCATAAGACACAAAAAGCTGAGGTGATTGTCGAAATGGTGCAGTCCGCTGAATATAAAACACGAGCGCTCTTCGTACATCCATGGAGTGAAGGGTGCGTTCGAATTCGTCTTTGGGGTCTTGCATCAAGGCAGGCAAAACGAGAGGTTGGTTCAGGTGGAAACTGGAGACCACTTTGGGTAGAAAGGAAATATCCGGCCTCAGTACCAGCTTATGCTTATGAAAGCAGGTATATGGTGGGTCCGATCGAAGAGCACAGAGTTCCCCTACTCGACGGGCAGAAGGGATGGCAACCAAAAAGGCTGTCTTCCAGGTCAGAAGCCGGAGGTCGGTCGAAGCCATTGGTTCAAAGGGGCATCTCACCAACTGAGAGAGAACAAGTTCGAGGCTCCAGGTTGGAGTAGGATCAAGGACTGGAGGATGGAGATTGACATACCCCTTGAGGAACCTCTTCACCATCGGGTCCTGAGAGGGAGACGGTCGATTGAGAGCCTGGAATTCGACCGAGATAGCTGCTAGGTAGCCTCTCAAAGATGAAATCGAAAGCCCCGAGTCCGACAGATGGAGCAAGATTTGAAGGACTGTTGGTACCGAGCAGGATCCAGGGCTGAGTCCCTTTTCAGTTAGAAATTTCTTAAAGCGGTTCCACTTATATAAAAAAGCTTTCCAAGTAGAAGGCTTTCGAGCAGCATCTATGATGGTTTGAATGTCTGGAGGCAAAGAGGGTGCCGGAATGGGATGGGGAGGTTGCAGGTTCATGGCACGATCCTCCACGCTGTGAGACGAAGCGTGTCGAGGTCGGGGTGTCTGACCTTGCCCCGCTGTATGGTTAAGAGATCCGGCCGGCTCAGAAGGTGGAGGAACTGCCTCCTTGACAGGAGTAGCAGCGGTGCAAACCAAGGTTGCCGGGGCCACCAAGGTGTGATGAGAATCGCGTCCGATCGGTCCCAACGAAGCTTGGCCACAACCTTTGTCAATAGAGGAATTGGGGGGAAGAGATACAGGAACATTCCGTTCCACTGGTACAGGAAGGTGTCGCCTCTGGAGTTCCTGTGAGGTGTTCTGGAGCAGAACTGGTGGCACTGACTGTTCTGGGCGGTTGCGAAGAGGTCTATCTGTGGGGTACCCCACCGATGAAAGAGGTCCCGCACGACATGTCTGTGAAGCATCCACTTGTGGACGCTCGAGTTGGAACGGCTCAGTTCGTCTGCAAGAATATTCTCCTCTCTGGGAAGATGAATCGATTGAAGGGAGATGTTCGTCTCCACACACCAATCCCAAATCTGCAGACTAAGTTGGAGAAGCTAATGAGAACTGGTACCCCCTTGTTTGTTTAGGTAGTACATTACCGAGGTGTTGTCCGTAATGAGAAGAACTGTCTTGTTCTGGACCAGCACCTCGAAGGCACGAAGAGCTTTTTGGACCACTAAGAGTTCCAGGACGTTGATATGCAGTTGTTTTTCTTCGGCGGTCCAAGAGTTCAGGATTGTGTGGCGACCCAAGTGGGCTCCCCACCTGTGCAGAGATGCATCCGTCGTGAGGGAAACATCCGGTTGAGGAGGGTCGAAGGGAACGCCCGAGAGAACATTGTGCGGATCGAGCCACCAGTCCAAGGAGCGGTGGACAGATCGGGGCACTGTCAGGAGCTGACTTGGCGAATTGTTCAGGTGGTCGAATACACTCAGGAACCAGTGCTGAAGTGGAGGGAACCGAAGTTTGGCCAGATGCGTGACCGACGTCGTGGCCGCCATGTATCCGAGGAGAACCTGAACATCGTGCGCTCGAATCCGACGTGACCGACGGCAGGCGTGGATCAGGGACCGGAGTGTGTTGAATCGATCGCTGGGAAGGTAAGCTGCTCCCGATATCGAGTCCAGTCGGGCGCCGATGAATTGGATGGACCAAGCAGGGTTCAACTGAGACTTTTCCATGTCGACAACAAGTCCCAGGGTGTTCAAAACATCTAGGGTGAAGAGGATATCCCTCTCGAGCTGGAGCCTCGAAGACGCCACCAGGAGCCAGTCGTCGATGTACGGGAACACGATGACACCGTGTTGTCGAAGAAAGGCAGCAACTGTCTCCATAACCTTTGTGAAGACCCTCGGTGCTGTGGAGAGTCCGAAGGGGAGGACGCGAAACTGGTAGGCTTCGTCCCCGACCTGGAACGCCAAGAATCTCCTGTGTGATGGGTGGATCTCGATGTGAAAGTAGGCGTCCTTCAGGTCTATGGACGCGAACCAGTCCCCGCGTTGAAGAAGAGGGAGTATGACAGCGAGGGTGGTCATCCTGAATTTCTTCGGGATGATGTACCAATTCACTCCTCTCAGGTCTAAGATAGGGCGAAGGCCACCATCCTTCTTCGGTACCAGGAAATATTTGGAGAAGAAGCACCAGTGACGGCTGTCAACACTCACGGGTTCGATGCCCCCTTTTTGAAGTAAGGTCTCAATCTCCTCGATGAGGGGAGGGCGGTGTGAGTTGGATTCATCCTGTTGGAGGTAGTTCTTCAAACTCGATCCAGTAGCCATGCTGTATAATCTGGAGTACCCAGCGGTCCAATGTTATCATGGACCAAGCGTGCTGGAAGGAGCGCAGACGGTGTCCAAACAGGGGTTTCTAAAGAAAACACAAAAGCATCAATAAGAAGGGGGGGACAACTTAAAACTTCCTCCTGCCTTGGTCTCTTGGCCTCTGTTTTGAAGAAAGGCGATATCTGGAGGTTGATCCCTGGCTCCTCACAGATGATGATGACGACATCGGTTGTTGGAATCGTGAGCACCTGGATGGTTGTTGTGTGTTCCCCTGTCTAGGGACTTGGCCATAGGAGGATGTACGCCAGCCCGACCGGTACCTAGGGCGGTACGCAGAAGATGAGGACAATGGCATACCGTACTTTCTGGCGGTGGTCCTCATCTTCTGCATGAACTCCAATTTGTCATTGGTCACACCATTGAAGAGGCCGGAGCTATCAAACGGCATGTCTTCGATGGTAGTGGCTGCTTGGGTGGACAGGCCCGATGATCGAAGCCAAGCATGGCGGCGTAAAGCAATCAATCCAGCCACAGTCTTGGCGGCGCAATCGGCAACATGCCTCGCGGAATTCATCTGTTGCCCTGCGGGAAGCTCGGCCTCCGACGAAATCGCCTGCGCCATCCTTCTCCTTTCTTCTGGGAGGTCCTGTATAAGCGGGGCCATTCTCTCCCAGAGGACCTGTTGGTAAGCCCCCATACATGCCAAGTAGTTGGCTATGCGAAAGCTCAAGCCAGCAGCCGAGTACAGCTTCTTGCCCATGATATCAAGTTTTCTGCCCTCGGGGTCAGAGGGAGTGGATTGCGCTCAGCGTTGCCTTCGGGGTTGTGCTGCCTCAACCACAACCGAGTTAGGCTTGGGGTGCTCCTGCAGCCATTCAATTCCATTGCCGTCAACCCGGTAAAGCCGGTCAATCCACTTGGATGTAGGTGGGATCGACGACGGGTTCTCCCAGGACTTTTGCGATAATTTAAGCAGTGATAGGAGTACCGGGATGCGTGCTGTGGGAGGAGCTTTTGATTTGATCCGGTGAAAAATCGGGTCAACCAGGTCAGAGTCCTTCTCAGCAACCTTCAACTCGAGCGCATGACACATCCATACCACCTGCTCGGAGAAAGAGCGCACGTCGTCGGTTGGCGAGGAGGAGTCCTCATCGAGTAACTCAGGCTGAGGCGATGGAAGGTAATGCAGGTATTCTTCAGAGGCCTCCGAAGAGGATGACGACTCCGAAGAGGGAGAAGGGCTGCGATGTCGTCCAGCCAACGAACTTGTACGAGGAGGCGGGGGAGGAGGCAGTGTAGGCAATGGGCGAGAGGGGGAGACCTGGCAGCCTAGCGATACTAGAAGGTTCCGTATGCTCTGCGCAGGCGCAGGAATAACCCAACTGTGTGATTCACAGAGACCACGAAGAAGATTCAAGATATTCTTCTTCTCCAGAGCAAACACAGAAACCAGTAATGTACAGATGAACATTTTAAAAGATTGCTTCTGCTCAGTGGTGCCCTCAGGTCACAGGACTTCCAAGGAAAAGCTCAAGGTCTGACTCAGCAGAACAAACAATAGGAGGATGTCTAAATGCAGCAGAGCTGGCTAACCATATTTTGAAGGCCAGAAGCTAAAATTACCTAGTAAGACCACTGCATCTTCTCACAGACAAAAAAATAAAAATAAAAAATAAAATAAAAATAAAAATAAAAAAAGTCGGCATGTTGCCAGTGCTAAAACTGAGTCACATCTTTAAAAACAACAAGAAGAAAACAACAGCACTTGGTCCTTAAGAGTATCTATGTGTTCAAAAGAATCAATATTTCAGATTTGGCTCTTTGGTCTAAGGGCCAAATGAGATGTGACACTCATTATACACTTTCCCTTAAGAGAGTAGATTTTTCTTTAACAAATAAATACATAAATAAAATACGGGACTTAAACCTTCCCCCCACTCTACACCATGGCCTTTATCTGTCTTGCTTGCATGCATGGATACACATCAGACACATGCTCACACACCAGCTATTTGTGGAAGAATAATGAACCAAAGTACTTGATAAATGACACCTCTAAAACTTGAGGTTTGCAACTTGAGCAACTTACTATTCTGAAATATATATATATATATATATATATATATATATATATATATATATGAACCAGGTACAACAGCCACTGAACAGAAGGCGAGGGAACTTGGAATGGGCAGCACCAAAGCGCCAGCTTTCCTCACCTGTTCTCATCATCTTGAAAGTGGAGCCTTGGCCCAGTTCCTGGTCTACATAGGCTCTTCTTCCCCCGTACAGGGCTTAGTCTTACCTGTGACTAACTTCTGTGTAAACATGCACAGGATTGCTCTGCAATGTTTTTTCTAGAGGCAGCTGTTTCTTAGCCCATCCATCCCCCACTGATCTTCTATGATACTTATTATAGTTTATTCTGCGCTGTGTTACATTCAGGCACAATGTACCATCTATCACCTTAAGGCAGGTGGGAAACCTTTGGCTCTTTGGACATTTTGGACCTCTGCTCCCAGCAGCCCCAGCTAGTATGGCTAGTAAGGGATTGTGAGAGTTGTAGTCCAAAACAGCTAGACAGCCAAAGGTCCCTCACCCTTCCTTTAAGTACATCCTGGTGTATAAGCTCCATTCTCCTCTTTATGTTCCAAAGCCCTGCCAGGTCATTCTATAATCCCGCCCCCCATAAACCTCTTGTTTAGTCAAATACCCAGATGGTGTCAGAAACCAAAAGTCAAGGTTCAACAGACAACAGCCAAGATCCTACATGAGTGTGCATCCTCCCACCACCCAACAGCTGTTAAATCTCAGAAGGGGCCCCAGTTGCTCTTGTGTA
Source organism: Gambelia wislizenii (assembly GCA_030847615.1). Lineage (NCBI taxonomy): Eukaryota > Metazoa > Chordata > Lepidosauria > Squamata > Crotaphytidae > Gambelia > Gambelia wislizenii. The sequence goes on along the minus strand of JAUMIR010000013.1, from coordinate 8,712,882 downwards.
CCAGAGGGGAGGAGAGGGAACAGGAGGCAGTTCAGACAAGGAGAAATGTGGGTGGGGGGATGATGGTACACTCTTAAAATGACACTCCTCTTTTCGTTCCCCCAGGAGCTCAGAGCAAACAGATCTTCATGGTCTGAACCATTCCCCTCCATCACTTCTTCACTAGTACACAAGAGCAGCAGGGGTTCCTCCTGGAGCTTGATACTTGCCAGGTGGTGGGAGGTTTTCAGATGGAAGACAAAGTCAAGAGAATAGTTCTCTGTGCCCTGACCAAAATGGGACTCACATGCATAAGTCGCTAACAGAATGCTGGCTGTTCATTGTATGTACCAGTTTGCATAACAGTGTTTACTAGCAGAAAAGAAATGAGCTAAAGGAGCCCTGGTGGCACAGTGGTTAAATGCCAGTACTGCAAGTCACCACGTTGCAAGTTCAAATCCAGCGGGCTCCAAGGTTCACTCAGCCTTCCAGCCTTTCGTAGGTCGGTAAAATGAGTACCCGGCCTGTGGGGGCAATTAGCTAACACACATTGGAAACTGTTTAATGCAGTGTAGATGTGTAAATTGCTATTGCTTAAAACGGTTTGTAAGCCGCTCTGATAGCCTTGTGGCTGAAGAGCGGGGTATAAATAACTAATAAATAAAATAAAAAAATAAATGATTTTTAATCACAATTCAGAGGGAGTGGCATTCAGCACCACTGAACATTAACCTCCATAACAATGCCAGTGTTTTCCAAAACTTGAAAGACTATGGGCCCCTCAAAATACCCAAGATTAAACATAGACTCCTGAAGGAGAAAGAAGGTTACTAACACATAAATCAGGGGCAGGCAGACTTCAAGCTTGTGGGATTTACTTTGGCGGCAATGATGATGGTGCTGGTGGTAGTAGTAGTGAAAATAAGAATAAGAATAATCGTTTTTGCTCCACTAACCACAGCCAAGGGTGAAACAGTGGCTCAAGCAAGTGGCCACACACAAACTTTTGTTGTTTCATTTCTCTAACTTGGGGGAGGAGCATTTTCTTGTTGCTGTTGTTAAACAGGAGAGAGTCAAAATCCATAGCCAATTTGTAGCAAGTCACCCAGAGAGCTACCAGCAGATCCCATTTGATCTTCTGCCTGCCCCTGCTGCAAACAACAGACTTTGTAATGCTAGCTGTACCTTGGAGTTCCCATAGGCTGTGCCTCTGTTATGTCCATGGTATTAACGAATGAGACAGTTTTGGGGCCTCCATATGAAGGTGACCTAGTCATCCCACCTGGGGATGATGGGACTTGGTGGCTGGGAGATTTGTAGGAACCATTGCTCATCCTGCCCTGCAGTGCCTGATGGGCCTGGACGTTGTTATTGGCTAGGTCAGCTTGGATGGAAGGTGTGGAAGTCCTTGATGCCCTGGTCATTGCACTCGAGAGAGAAGAAACAGAGGCCTGCAACACAGGGTTCCTCACACTAAAGCTGGTAGCAGTCATAAGATTGTCCCTTGAGCCATATCTCATGGCTATGCTGCGGGGGTCTTCCGACAGCATGCTCACTTGCTGAAGGCTGTAAGAACTGGGAGTGTCATACACACCCGAGTCTGCAAACACAGAGTCTGGGTGAGAGTGAAGGAGCTTCTCCCGCTCTTCAATTTCTTTCCTCTCCTGAATAGATGCCATAATGGTTTTCGACAGGTTGTCATAGCGGACCGGTGAAGGGTCCCGTGGATGCGGGGCTGGGCTGCCCAGCACAGGGCTGAAGCTCTGCGGAGGAGGACGCTGCAGCTCTCTGCCCCGCAGGTGGCACATTTTGGCAGACAAATATGGCGAGTGGTATCCAACAGAGCCCATGGCAGAATGAGCTATGCACCTCCTCCCTGAGGGGGACATGGGGTTGAGCAAGCTGTCGTAAGACAAGCTCCCATTCCTGTTTGAGAGAGAGTTGGGGGAAAAGATGCTTTTGTAAGCTGTCCCTTCTGACTTTATGGAGTGGAGGGGCATCTTGTCTGTTCCCCTCCTGCTGGCAGACTTCAGGCTCAGAGACCGTGAATTGACAGCAAAGGAGTCTATCTGCAGTGGAGAAGACTGGTAAGTCTTATGAAGGGAACTCTTCCGATAGGTGGGGATATCGAGGCTGGGTTCTGACTGGTAATCCAGGCTACTGTCATTCTCTTCCATTACAGATCCTTGCTTGTGTCCTTCCTGTATGGAGATCTGAAAGAAAAGTAATGAAAGACACAACTCTAGGTTCATACAGTCTTAAATAATTCAGGGTCAGATTCTCGAAGGGACCACCTTTCCCCCTATAGATTGCCTTGGCCATTATTCTCTGAAAGGGAAACCCTGCTTACATTGCCACAGCCTAACAAAGCTCATCTGATTATAATGTAGCAGAAGGCCTTCTCTGTGGTAGGATGCACCATGTGCAATGACATCCCTCATGAGAACAGGTGGGGTCCCAGGGTGGTGTGTTTCTGCCACCAACTGGAGACTTATTTCTTTGCTCAGGCATTTTCTTGATGGATATCCTTGTGGTGATTTTAATGAAATATTTTATTGTTCTATTATTTTTTAAAAATTGCTTTTATCATATTTTGTTGGGTTTTGCTATTGTAAAGTGCTATGGGATTTGTTTTTAATGAAAAGCTTTAAGAAACGTTTTAATGAAAAGGGTTGAGGAAGTTCAAGATTGAAGATCTTGCCCCCTCTTCCCTTCTCAATAAATGCACATCCAACCCTCTTCTTGATCTCAATCATTTCACATTTTCATAGAAGCATAGAATCATAGAGTTGGAAGAGACCACAAGGGCCATCCAGTCCAACCCCCTACCATGCTTTTGAGTTTTTGAGGGGAAGATGTGAAGGAGCAATATGACTAGAGTTACCAGGTGGGATACAGGCAGAGTCCTGTAACTTTAATCCTTAGCAGATTGTGGAGCAGGACAAGGTACCATAAAAGCTCCATCATGCGAAATGAAGGTACCTGTCCTTCCTCAACTTCCAGACCTGAACTTTCAGCTGTCCCCTCCCAACCCTTCTATTGGCTCACCAGTAGAGGGGGTGGGGGGCATGGAGGAGCCAGGGACAAGAACAAAGTTCTCACTCTCCACTGCTGGCAAAGAAAATAGCTGTGTTGGGAGGGGATGGCTGCAGCTGAAAGTTCAGGTTTCCGACTTATGGCAACCCTAAGGCAACCCTATCATGAGGTTTTCTTGGCAGGATTTGCCTTTGCCTTCTTCTGAGGCTGAGAGAGTATGACTTGCCCAAGGTTACCCAACGGGTTTCCATGGCCAATCAGGGATTCGAACCGTGACCTCCAGAGTCATAGTCCAACACTCAAACCATTACACCATGCTGGCTCTCCTACACATAACTAGTTACTTGATATTAGTTCTTTCTTCCAACAACAAAGGTATCTGCATTACATCATCATTGTAAGTTAATGTTTCCCCTTCTTTTATGGTGTAGCAGTACTTAGTTTTACTTTTGGTAGATGTTGGAAGTGTTACTTGTTGGACTACAGTTCCCAGAATCCTTATATTATTTCTTCAATTGGATGTGGTAGCGGAGGGATCCTGGAATTTGTAGTCCATGAACAAACATTTCCAAAGTCTGATGAATATCACATGGGTTAAAGCACCAGCTCAGGCTGGTTCCTGATTGGAGGTTCAGTACTAGCACACAAAAATAAACAAAACTGTGACAAAGAGACACAGGAAGACATTTGTCAGGCAATAAGGTGAAACATTGGCAACAATAAGCTTTCCAGACATGACCAACTTGATGCTGTAATCTCATACTGCAAGGCTCCTTTTCAAAATAGCTCTTTTCATCAACTGGGAGACAGGTTCCCTGTGAAAGATTTATGAGCCATTGTAAGCAAGTCTCTTAAAGTGGGATTTCTTGATCCAAGTCCTTGCCTCTGTTTGAAAGCTCATTTTAAAAAGTAATTTGTTTCCATTACTCATTATGGTAATTTAAAAAATAGTGCATTGCCATAACTTGTTACATTGCTTTAAGACGAACTTGTGTTATTCATTTGAGCTGCTCATTGTATTTTTGTTATGTTTTGTTCTGGCGGGGAACAGGAACTCAGGACTGATAAGAAAATGGCATAAAATGACAAAAAAGTCCTGTCAGAATGCCTCTAAAAATGCTCTTTAAAAAACTAATTAGAAGCCATGCCTCATTGCATCAACAAAGTAACTTTGTTACCACTTCTTATTTTACTTTTGGAAGGCAACTTCATTACACCCTTCTTGCAAAAAAAAAAAAAAAAAAAAAAGTAAGTTGTCACAAGAGATGTTACTTGCCATTTGTGACTTCCAAGCTCTGATCAAAATGTGGCAGAGAGCAGCAGGTAAGGCCTGTGCCTGTCACCATTTGGGAGGGGCAAGGGAAATGAAGGCCCATCAAGTGCTGTTTCTCCACACTGGACAGCCAGTTGTTTTGGGGATGCCCATAAGCAAAGGAAGAAGGCAACAGCTTTGAATCCTCCTCTCTGACATACTAGCCTTCCATGTGTAACGGTCTTTTTTTCCCCTGTAGAAGAACTGTTAGGTTGCAATCTATAACCGACAACATAAGAATAGATCTAGTTTACCCCTTCAGCTAAAACTAGATGGTAGGCTAGAAATGGGGCCCTATTTTGTCTAGAGGGCTTTGCAACACTGAGGTCCTTTAAAAAAGGGCTGCTTTCTATTAGTCTACAGAAAAGGGGAGCTGGAAGAACACGCCCTCTCCAGCAAAACACAATAGGCATCCAGCAATCCCCAGCAAGGCCTACCTAGCCCTAACATTATTATCTTTTTGGCACCAGATTAAGAGATTTCTTGTTGATGGGATGGGGTTGGCTGATTTTCAAATATTGGCATTATGCCAGTTAATTAAACCTATGACTTTTTTATTTTTGAGGAAAGATGTAGTTTTATATTTTAGACATATTCCTTCAATACTTCTGTTTTTACTGATTGCATATTCTGATTCTTGTGAGATGCCTGAGTATTTTTTTTTAAGAAAAAAAAAAGGTGCCTACAACTTTCCAAATCCTACCACAACAGCAAGCATGACAACAAACACAGCAGCACCAGAGCTTGAAAAACCTACCTCTTTGGAGTGGAATCTCCAGAGTCCATCAACCAATACATTCAATATTTATGCTGGTAGAAGATTCTGGGAGGTGCACTCCAAAAAAGTATTAAAAGAAATAAAGGAATCCTGTTAGCACCTTTGAAACTGAGAAAAAGACATTTCCAGCATAAGCTTTAGTGGACTTCATCAGTTGCATCTGATGGAGTGGACTGACTCCATGAAAGCTTACACTATACATTTCTTTTTCTCAGTTAGTCTCAAAGGTGTTACAAGATTCCCTTATATATTTCTATGCTGAAACAGACTCTCTCTCAATCTCTCTCTCTCTCTCTCTTTGGCTCTTCTTCGCAAACAAAGATTCAGGAAGGACTCATCCTGCGCTTTCTGCAAGTGTGCTGATGACTAAAAAGGCCAATCCGAGATAAACAAGTCCGGTGGCAGAAAGCACAGCAGAAGGTCTCCTTGGGTGATGTTTCTGGATTGTGATTCTTTCTGCGTTGTCGTTTCTCTTCAAGACTTGTTCGGCGTGAGTTCTCAAATAAGGCTGCAGCATTGTGGATAGTGCGTCTCCCTGCCTCCCGATGTGAGGCCAGGGCGGACCATTGTTGGTGATCAATTTGGCCGAGCCTCAGATGTTGTTTCAGGGAGTCCTTGTATCGCTTTTTTGGACCATCCCTCTTATGCTGACCCGTGGCGAGTTCACCGTAGAATACTATTTTTGGGAGGCGATGGTCCTCCATCCTAGAAACGTGCCCTGCCCAGCGCAGCTGTGTTCTCAATATCATGGCCTCAATGCTGGTGATCCCTGCTTGCTCAAGGACAGCAACATTCGTCACCTAGTCAGTCCAGTGTATATTTAGGATTGTGCGTAAACAGCGCTGATGAAAGCGTTTGAGGAGTCGTAGGTGGTGGCGATAGGTGACCCACGTTTCAGACCCATAAAGGAGAATAGACAGTACAATGGCTCTATACACACTGATTTTTGTGCTTTGCCTCAGGTGTTTATTACTCCAGAGTCTTTTGTAAAGTCTTCCAAATGTGCTATATGCCTTTGCTAATCTGTGATCGATCTCTTTGTCAATCTTGGCATCTGAGGAGATGATGCTTCCCAGGTAGGTGAACTGCTGAATGGAATTAAGCACAGATTTGCCTACGGCAATGTGGGGATTGTGATATTCATCCTGTGGTGCAGGCTGGTAGAGAACTTCCATTTTCTTCAGGACAAACGAAGACTATACTACTGAAACAGACTATAGTACTGCTATGAAAAGCTTAAAAAAATTAATGTTTCTGAATTCTGAATAATATCCTGTTTCGATGAACTTCATTAGATGCTGCCATTAAATGACCTGAATTCTTCCTCCACGTGTAGTATTATTTCATGAAAGCTGGCTACCAACATAAGCAATGTCTCCTTAAAATGTCTATGTGCCTTCAAGTCATCTGTTAACTTATGGCAACCCCATGAATTTCATGAGGTTTTCTTAGACACGGAATTACTCAGAGGTGGTTTTGCCAGTTCCTGGTATTCACTGGCAGTCTTCCATCCAAGTACTAACCAGAGCTGACCCCACTTAGCATTTAGGATCAGATGGGATCTAGTGCCTTTAGGGTAATACCTTCTTAAATATTTCTGCTGTCTTGATGTTCTGTAGATAACCAACTAAGTCAACTGGCCTTGGCTGAATAGAAGTCAGCTGGATATTACTGGAGGCCCAAAGTTTTTTACTTAGTCCAGTTGTGCATTGTTTGTGCTCTCTAGTTATGTGTTTTGCTTTATTCAGCTGTGCTTTGTCTATCTCTTGTAATCATGATTTGTTTTTCCTGTTAAGTAATTGTTTTCTCAAACTATATTTTGCTTTTTCTGACAATCTTTATGTTATATGCAAGTATACACACAAACACACACACACATGCATGCATACATACATACATACAGAAAGTGTATGTCAGGTGCTGGCTGAGATTTATCATGTGGGAATGACGGGATGTACAGTAGTATAGTGGATCTTGGGGAACGGATATCTGGCCTGCTTGTTATCGCATTCCTGGTTGTTAGTCTAGCTCTGGTATGCCAAGCTCAGCATGGTGGGAAAATGGTGGGTAGAAATGAAAGCTAGATAGTCTGAGAAAAAGGAATGTTTTGCTGAATTAACAAATGAGATTATAGCCTGCCAAAAGGTTTGAACATGCTATGCCTTAAGTGGCTGCTAATGAGGACTGGTTAGTCCAGACAATGAAAGTGAGCGGATGATGTTTGCTGTAGTTTCTATAACAAAGCTATGCTGAATTGACTCTGAAGCCTGGATTTCTGAACTACTGGAACACTACATTTGACAGAGAGAAAGGGGAGGGATTGAGAATACAGGTTTTGTTTCAATATTGTATGGTATTTGTGCAGGATTAATTGTTCAATAGCCAGGAGGCTTTGTGTAATTGAATATCTTGTAAGACACGGAATTTGATTTTTGTGATAAAATGTATACGTGATTTCTGTACTCATGATAGTATCCGCTGGTGTCAGTTGTGTGGTGCTCTTTACATTTCGGGGAGTGGGGGGAGATGGTTTCTATAGAGTTGCAGTGAGATATAGGCTTACCTGCTCAGATGCTTCATGGTAGTGGACTTTTGGATTGTTGCTGAAACCTGGGCGGTACTTGTACATTGCAGGTGTGGGAGGGCTGATCAGTTTAGGTGAAAGGCTACTCTCTGAAGAAAAGAAAAGTAAATAAAATAAATCATACTTATTACTTATCTCTCTACAGTCACAAAAAACAAAAATTGTTCCCTCTCTTTTTCTTGTGGAAGCATATGGGACAAAACATGTTAAGAGCGGCTGGTGCCAGAACCAGAAACCCTTGGCTCTGTTGGAGGTTGCTCCATATGATCAACCACCACAACTGCAATTTGGAGTATATTCCAGGGCACAGAAATATTCTTGGGCTCTGGACTGGCCCTGCCCACCTCCTGAAGGGCTATCACATATTTCCTGTTTGGGCTATGACTTTTGCCATCAAAATTTAATTGTCTTCCTGGCTCAGTAGTGTGGTGCAACATGTTCCTCAGCTCTGGTTCCTGGTTACATCCTATAGCTCTCAGTCCTTGCCTGCAGCCCACAGGTCACTCAATTCCCACCTCATTCAGCTCCTGCCAAGGGATAAAGCAGTCCAAAGAGCTTGTGGGAGAGAAAGAACAGGTGACAGAAGAACTGGCCTAAAGAAAGAAAGAAGGTGGCAGGGGCCTTGGAAGTCCAGCAGTCTAAAACAAGTAGAATTGGAGGAAGCTAGAAAAGGATTTTTTTATATATTAAGTATATACCTCGCTTTCCACCAAGTAAGAACCGAAGGCAGCTAGCATCATGCACATATAATAAAAAAAAAAATTAAATGTACAGGCTATGGAAGAAAGGATGACCAAAATCAAAGGGGAGGAACAGGGTCCCTGTACATTTGTACAGGAGGAAAAAAAATGGAAGATAGAGTTTTACATGCAGGAATGAAAACAGAGCAAGAGACAGCCCTGTCTTCCTTTGCAACTGGTCACTCTAGAGGTGGAAGAGAGAATGCCCAGAAGAATTGGTAACAGCACAGGGGATTAAAGGGATGGAGTGGGGGAATTGTGGATCAAGAACTGCATATAGCAAATCACATCTTGACTTGAATGTGGCTAGTCTGTAGTTCTCAAATAAAATACAGTCGGACCCCCGTATCTGCGGGGGTTCGGTTCCCAGACTTACCGTGGATACAGGAAACCACGGATAACAGAGAACCCTATTAGAATAAAGGACTTCCAATAAAAACATACCATAGAGTTATATTAGAAGACCTAGAAGATGCCTAGAGAGGATGCCTCTCTAAGCATTTCACAGCATGACTCTATGGTATGCATCTCTATTTTGTGTCCCATGGATAACTGAAACCGTGGATATGGGGGTCTGACTGTACATGTAAATTTGCCTGTCCAACCATTGGTCCATTTCATTCAGTATTATCTACCCTGGATAGCAGTGGCTCCCTGGGGTTTCAGATCAGAACTTTTCTCCAGCTTTACCTGGAGATGTCAGAGATTAACCCTAGAATCTGATTACATGCAAAGGTTATAGTCTTTACCATTAAGCTTTAGCCCCAAGAAGGGATGTGGGTCTGATGTTGTGCTACTTGAGGCTATAAACTGTGGAAGTTTTGAATCTTTGCACACAACTGTCTTAAATCAAGTAAGAACCACTACCCTAGTCCATCAAATCTATTCTAACGGGCAGTAGCATTCCTTAGATCTTTCCCATCACCTGTTATCTGACCTTTATATTTGGTGATGCTTGGTGTTGAACCTGGTACCTTCTGTATGCAAGGTAGAGCATTTAACTATGTTTCTTCTGTCTGCTGAAGTGCTTTCTGTATCACAGCCCAGCTCAATAAATATTCCAATTTCAGTTGAAGGAAAGATTTAAGTGACCCAAAACATTTTTCGGGTTTCAAAAGTAAAACAGTAATAAAGCACTGTACCTTCACTGCTGCCCAACTCACTGTATTTGCTAGAATCTCCTTTGGGTGGTAGGGGAGGTTGGGATTCCATAGTTTTATCTTCCAGCCCTTCCAGGCTAACTTTAGACTGAAAATAGCCATGAAAAAGAAATTAAGTATCAAGTTAGGGATTAGACTAGATGACCTCCAAGATTAATTCCAAGTCTTAACATTCTGTAATAGCTCTATGGGCATAACTACACACCATGGAAGATAATGTGAAACAAAAAATCATTCATGCTCTTCAGATAAGGCATCTGTTCTGACCATGTTGTTTTGTGCACACATCTCAACATTTTTTGGAATTATTACCGTATTTAAAATGTACAGAATCATATAAAAATGTTTAGTCATGCATGTATAACTTTTTGAAGGACTTTCTCATATGTCAATGCCAGAATTTCTGTTAGATCTGATTCATAGGATCGTTTCACACAGAAGCCACATCCCTGAATACCAGGGCTTTTAGGTCACATTTTCAAGTATCTCTTATTACCCTTAACACACTTTGCAAGCAAAGGAAAGAAGAAATTGGAAGGAAGAATCATCTCTCTGTGTCACCTCATGTACACAGCTACACCCTTTTACATTAGATTAGGGCCAGCCTGAAACATTTTGCTGCTTGAGGCAGAGAAGGAAAGCGGATCCTCATCCACCCATCAAGGCACATTGCCCCTAAAGCCATCCAAGTTACTCTGACCTATGAGCTAGGAAATTCCACAAGCGCTTCTTTCCCTCCCTGGCAATTTTTTAAAAAATACGTAATAACAAAGTAATTAGCTAATAACTGATTACCTTTCATGACACCCCAACCCTGTTGTTGAGGCTAGGTACATAGGGGACATGCATCTCCCTATAGTGCTACTTATACCTGTAAATGGCAGAATAAAGATCCCACAAAATTCCTGCCTTGTATCAAGATATTCCGTTGCCTACTGGCAGGTAAGTGGGCAAGCCTCAGTTTTCTATCCTTTCTCCCCCCTCTGCCCACCTTAGGCCCCTCTTCACAGCATTCCCTGACCTGTGATTGGCTGGCACCAAACAGGCTTCTTCAGCTTCTTCCTTCACAAATATATTCATTCTCTACTCCAGCTATTTAAAGTACTGAAGCTAAATTCAGAGGGAACAGGGAAGTGGTGGGGGGTGGGGGTGGCAAGTGATGTCATTGTTCCTGATAATCAGAAACTTTCAGGACTTTGACCCTGCAAGCCCTGACTCCAATAAAAGTAATTCTAAGCATATATCAGAGTTCTACTAAAAAACAACACAAACTAAATGCCAGAAGCCTGGAGTTTGCCCACCCATTTGGCAGAAGCTGGGTTGTAAGAAATGCTCACCTTACTCCGGTTGAGATTAGCTTGGATGCCATTGTCGCTTATCTTCACTGTGATCTGTCGTTCTGTTAAATCTGGTCTCAGGAAAGGTGGTTTAACAGTTACAGGTTGCTTCTTCTTTGGCTCAACAATGTACCTAAGAGCAGGTATGGATGTGTCTGTCAGATTTGCTTTCTCCTGCACTGAGTTTTTGGTTGTGTGTGTTTTTTTAAAAAAAAAACAAAAACACTTCTCATGTGCCTTCTCCTAAAGGTATGAAAGATTTTTTAAACTAGAGTCTTTTCAAAAACAAGCCGGATGAACTTTTCACTATCTGCATTGGACAAATTCAATTCAATGGATGATCCAATCAGTCAGTTTTGTTTATAAACAAATCAGCAATTTTTGAAAGCTCTTATTTAAAAACCTTAAAGTGAACAAAATCATCATCCAAGTTATCTGAGAGATCATTAAACATTTCTTCTTAGAAATAAGATGTCTCATCATACTTGCTCCTCTCTTGTTCTTTTCGCTTTCTAGATCATTGCAAGCATACTGAATATAAAATACCACGTTTCTAATTCATTTCCCCATTTTTTCTTTCCTTAGGAGAAAATTCTCTCTGTTTCATGACAATGAACGGTGTCAGGGAGACTGAAAGCCAAACCCACCCTCCATCAGCTATAATGCTTAGGGGGCAAAGATTAGCTTGAGGGACTTCAGTTTTGCTCAGGCAGTGGTGAGTGTTTTGCATAGAGGTGGATAAGTGTGTGTGTGTGTGTGTGCGCGCGCGCGTGCGCGCGTGTACAAACAAAGATGATAAAATAATTGTTACAAACACTGTGGCCAATATAAATCTGCCTAGAGATTGAAAGTAATCAGATAAGCAATTCCGAGCCAGTGAAACCAATGAAAAACGGCTGGAGATAAAATGTACAAATGTACCAGATAATTCTCCACCAATCTCATCCCCGAGAGCCAGTATGGTGTCGTGGTTTGAGTGTTGGACTACAACTCTGGAAAACAAGGTTCGACTATCCACTTGGCCATGGCAACCCACTGGGTGACCTTGGGCAAGTCACACTCTTTCAGCCTCAAAGGAAGGCAAAGGCACACACACTCTCTGAACAAATCTTGCCAAGAAAACCCTGTGATAGCTGCCGTAAGTCAGAAATGACTGTAAGACACAACAACAACCATCTCATCCCCAGAATACTGTGTACTAGAACCACGACTACCCACCACAAAACAAAAGATGGCATAAGGGCTGTATTCAGATGTCATGATAAACCACAGTTCATTGTGATGGAAACAAGCTTAGCTCCCGTTCCCTTCTCCACCTTGAGTTTAGCCATGGGGAGGAGTATGGAAGCTTCTGCTATAGTTATGATTAACCACAGTTTAGGGTTCAGACATAATGCTGAACTGTGATTCACTGAGTTTAGGAGGAAAAGCTTCCAATCTCCTTCTTGAACCCAAAACAAATAAGAGAAGAAGAGGGGAAGGTGCACACCCATGGCTCATCTAGACTTGTTTTCATCACAATAAATCCTAATCAAACCAAATGAAGCCAAATGCAGCTGATGTGTCAAATGTGTAATCTGCTGTTCTCCAACTCAAATGAAAAGTACATGCAATTAACTTCCAACACACTTCTATAAATGTTATCTCAGAAGTCCCACTGAATTAATCTAGACTTCTCCCACACAAGCTGGTAATGCTATCTGCTTCATTCATCCCTTGTTATCTTTGCAGTTCCCATTTCCATTTATTTACCCTTGCCTCAATCTTCCCCTGACATCAAAATTTCTTTTCTGCTGATACTCTGTGAAGTGTCAAATACAGTAATAAAAAAACACAATGATAATCACCACTCATTAAAAAAATCTTAGCCAATTAACTGGCTAAGTTTTAATTGGCTTCAGCTGCATTTCTGTAAATTGTCAGTGAGATTTGAAAATATGAGAACTGTTCTAGATAAAAATCTAAAAAAAATTTTCTCTGTTAGTAATACAATGTGTGTTATAAACAATACATGTACGGTATATATATTACTCATTAATTTTACTAATTTTAACAACTGGATTAACTCTGTCTGTTGTGATAGGTTTGTCTTAGGGTCACCATAGGTAGGAAACGACTTGGAGGCAAACAACATTGGGATTGTCTAGATGGGCAGTTTGCACCATCTTGCCCCTATCTTAGAGCCCTGCACTTCAGACGGCACAAGGCTTTTGCCCAGTTTTGCCCCTGGGTAGTCTTCATGACCCTCTGGGCCAAGACAGGGTAAGGCCCATTACACCATTAAAAAAAAACATTTAAATTTGCTTCCACCAACAAAAACTGGATCAGGCCCTGTGTGATTGCAGGGCCCATTCTGGCATGCTGGCCATTGCTGCAGCTGCTAGCTGCATGGTCTTCTGTAGCCAGGAAGGAGCCCCACAGCATGTAACCAAGACTGGTCACATGCTGTGGGCTGGCTTCCTGGCTGCAGAGAGTAGGACACAAGCAGTGGAGGTAGCCGTTGCAGAGACCAGTCAGTGTGCAGTCTGAACTCCATCCCATTCTGTATAGGTAACAGGGGAACAATGGGCCAGATCCATGGATACAATACACCAATGGAGAGCCAGTGTATTCTGCCCGTGTAGATGAGCCCATCGTCTTCTGGTTTCAACCTGCTATGGTCCAAGGATGAATGCAATAAACTTTACTCTGATTCTAGATGACATGAACCATCTTAGAATGGGCATTCCTTCCTACATGAGGTAAAAAGGAAGGGATCGGGTGGGAATGCCTTTTTGGACATGCAGAACTACTGTTTCTTCTGCAGCTACTGTGTTGCCAACACAGTGGGAAGAGGTCAATATGTCAGAGGCGGAAATTAGAATGAAACCAGCTTGTCCAGGTATAAAGGTGGCTTTTCCACATACTAAATTAAGCACCGGGGGGCGGGGCGGGGAGAGAACAGTTTGGGGATCCAGCCTCAGTTAATAATTACTGTTATGAATTTCTTTTCCCTAGCTTACCTTGGTGCCAGAGGGCTGCAGAGAACGTGTTCCACATTACCACAGCATCCTCGAGTGAAAGGATTTACTCCCCCACGGAACTTCCCTGTCACCTGGAATTATAATATTCAGGACACTTTGAAAAAGGTAAGAGAAGCATCCATTAGTCCAGCCTATAGGCCTAAGTTGGTCTGCGAAGGATCCAATCAGATCTGCCCATTGCCTGGATTCCATTTCCTTTTGGAATTAACCAAAGACAGGCATCCCCAGTTCCAGTCACTAACCAGAGAAAACAGAAGAAATTCCCACCTCACTGTCCCTCCCCTTTCAATAAAGGAATGAAGAGAAGCAAAACCAACTCCTGAATGAACCAGACAGCTGAAAGAGCACTTCCCATTGTGTGTGGCTCAGTCAGTATGTTGTCCGTACCACATGTTCCCTCGCTATTGATGATGTGTGTTGCCCTATGATCCCACTTGGCTCCTCCTACAAGTACAAGTGACTGAAGTAGCCAAGACCTTACCCACAATTAGAAACCTTAGCATTATATCAGAACCTGGACATTGGCTTGTCATTCCTCTGACAAGCCAGGACTAGAAAGCCAATTGCTAACCCTGAGTTAGATCTTGGTCAGCCATTAAAGGCAGCTTTTGGAAGCTAAGCAGGGTCACCCAGTCTCCCAGATGGGAGACAGCCAATGAATCTCAGGTGCTGTAGGCTCTATTTCAGAGGAAGGAACTGGCCAAACCACCTCTGAGGAGGATTCCTTGCCTAAGAAAACCCTAGGAAATCCATGGGGTCACCATAAGTTGACAGGCAACTTGAAGGCACACACAGACACACACGATCTTAGTTACTGTAGCCACTTCTGCCTACAGAAGAAGCCAGGCAGGAGCAATTGGAAAAATACTTTATTATACTTTGCCATACACACATTTTAATACTTTTCTTAAAGATCCAGTGTTTTTATCTTATTTCAATGTATTAATTATTTTATGATATTCTAAATATTGTATTGAATGCTACCTGAATGCCAGTAGAATTGTAGTGCACAATAGTAATAATAATAATAATAATAATAATAATAATATCATCTTACCTGTTCATTGGTTGTGCGTCCTCTGGCCACTAAAACAATATGGAAACCTGTGAGACCAATGACTGGGATGAAGAATAACCCAGCCACACACATGACTGCCATGCTGTGTTGCCAGCATTAAGGATTAAATCCTAGGACTTTATGGATAAAAATGACTGAAGGAGAAGAAAACAGTACTCCACACTTAAAATATAATATCCCTCCATGTTATTTTTGTTGTTGTTTTTTGGAAGAAGACCTAATGATGCTTACTTCTATGTCATTCTTTGTCTTTTAACAAATAACAAATAAAGTTCTAATAGGTGCACAGCCTCTGAACACACCATACACTGAAGCAAGGATACGTGATGGCAGTATGTACTGCTCCCAGCTTTTCTGCATGGTGTAAAACAAAGATGAGCCCAAAGGTGAACACTCCAACCATGTGGGCGCTTAGGGACAGCAAGAAAAGGAAAAAATACCGGTAGTTTCTCCGTCCTATGCAGTTATTAACCCAAGGGCAGTGATGGTCAAAATCCTTGTAAAGAGAGGAAAAGACAAGGCATAACATCCAGCTACACAGGAAGATCCAACAGTGGTTTGGAGATGGTACACATTTTCTACCCCACCTTGTCCTGTATTTAGGCAGAAACTCTCAACAAGAACAGAAAAGGGAGCCCTGGTGGCGCAGTGGTTAAATGCCAGTACTGCAAGTCACCACATTGCAAGTTTAATTCCAGTGGGCTCCAAGGTTCACTCAGCCTTCCAGCCTTTTGTAGGTCAGTAAAATGAGTACCCAGCTTGTGGGGGCAATTAGCTAACACACATTGGAAACTGTTTAATGCAGTATAGATGTGTAAATAGCTATTGCTTAAAACAATTTGTAAGCCGCTCTGATAGCCTTGTGGCTGAAAAGCGGGGTATAAATAAATAAAATAAAGAAAGAAAAACCCAATTAATCTAGATTATGCACTGTTTTGAGAATCTCATCTATGATTTATTATTTTTAAGTAAGTATCTACATCTTATGGTGTAGGGCAGGTATAAGGAGTCTGCAGCCTTCCAGATGTTGTTGGACTACAATCCCCACCATCCATAAACACTGGTCATGCTGGCTTGGGCTGATGGGAGTTGAAATCAAATAACACCTGGAAGGCTGCTGGCTTTCAATCCCTGACATAGTAGGAAGACATGGCAGGAAGCAGAGCTTTGATAACTTATGTTTTTGGACTACAGCTCCTAGAATTCCTGAGCCAACACAGCCACTGGTCATGCTAACTGTAGACTTTGGGTATTATAATCCAGAAAATAACTTTTCCAAGCTGTGAAAGAAGGCTTTGAAAGGTGTGCACCCGAATCCAGGCTCTTGGTTTTCTTCTGATGGTTCAGCCCTGACAAAGAGGCCATTCTTCTTTCTATTGTAGCTCATCAAATTTTTGCAAACCAAAGCCTCCTGCTTAATTTCATTTTCAGGTTTTCCAACATGGAAAGATTGCCTTGCTTGTCCTTCTATTCCATTCTGACAGCTTCCCCGCCCCACGATCCCCACAGTTTCTCCTCTTTCTCTCTCTCTCTCTCTCTCTCTCTCTCTCTCTGTCTTACACCTTCTCCCCATCCAGTGTATCCACTCCTGCAGTTTAGCTGTTTACCAAGCACTTGATCATACTCTTATCCTTAACATAAGAACTACTGAAAACTTTAGTAAAAAAAAAAAAAGTGTTGCTGTTTTTGAAGATGTACAAGAAATTAGCCCTTCAAAAGCAAGTCAGTTCTGGATGGTCTTGCTCATTGCTTTTAGACTCCATTCCAACACTCTAATTGCTGCATCATAAATTTAGAAATAATTATTGAAATTTAAATAGAAATACAATACATCTCTTCATAGTAAGGAGGACCGTAACCAGGTATTGCTAATGGTGGATAGGCAATTTCCCAGCTCTCCCTTCTTCTGGTTCTTCATCTTTAAAATCTACATGGGGCTACCCTCGTGCTTGGTCCGGAAACTTCAGTTGGTACAAAATATGGCAGCCAGAGTGGTCTCGGGGACATCTTGGAGAGACCATATAACTCCAGTATTAAAATCTCTCCACTGGCTGCCTATCAGTTTCTGGGCCCAGTATAAGCTGTTGGTTATTACCTTTAAAGCCCTAAATGGCTTGGGTCCAACTTATCTCCGGAATCGCCTCCTCCCATACAATCCTCCCCGCACACTCCGGTCCTCTGGGAGAAATTTGCTTCAGCCACAAAAATCTAGGCTGTCTGCAACCTCCCAGAGGGCCTTTTCGGTAATCGCCCCCAATTTATGGAATGGCCTGCTGAATGAGATCCGTCAGTTGACAAGCTTGAGTAGCTTTAAAAAAAGCACTAAAGACGGATCTCTTTCGCCAGGCCTTTCCTGATTAGATCCCGGCCTCAGGAACTCAGTCTCCTGGCTTTTTAAAATTATGTATGTATTTGTTTTTAAATGTGTTTTTAGTTAGAAGGTTTTAATTTTATAGTGTTTAATGTCTTTTTATGGGGGAGGGTGGGTGTGGGTGGTGTTTTTAGTCATTATTATAATGTTTTAATTGTGGGAAGCCGCCCCAATTGTTTTTAGCAGAGGGGCGGGGTATAAATAATAATAATTATTATTATTATTAAACTAAACTGAGGAGTCCTTCAAACAGGTGACATCCTCAGGTAGCCCTCTTAAAGTCAGACACAGGGCCAGCCCTGCACATTCTGCAGCCTAAAGCTACTCTATGCATCCCTAAGTAATTGTGAATTTTAAAACCTAAATGTCAATGAAATGACTGAATTACAGCTCTTCCCTTAATGAATGCATATGGCTGCTGGAGTGAAACACCAATAAATGCTTTACTGTGACCAAATCTCTTGGCAGTGGAGTAATGCATAAATATGAAGGATTTTCATCCACACCCACACACAAGAAGGAGGGAGGGGGGATCAATACACTGCTTGCTTTCAGGACACAATTTATTGATGCAAGAGATGTTAATGGTTCTGCTGATTCTCTTCAGTAAGCAATCAAAGCTTAATAATGTAGCAATGCTGTCTAGTAGAGTCAATCATAATACGAATTGATGTTAAGTGCTCTATAATATGTTGCATTCAAAATGCTGGGAGAAAGAAAATACCTTGGATTTCTCTGTTTATAGTTTTATAATTGGCGAAGAAAGAGCCTGTATGGATAAAACTTCATTGTTTGAATCTACCTACCACATTTGGTAGGCCAGCTGTTACAGTTGCCCCTCCACATTCGCGAACTCAGCATTCGCGGTTTTAATTATTCGCGGTTTTGGGAGGGCCCCCCGGCCCCCCCAAAACCACGCAAAGGGGCCTCCAGAGGCCCCTTGAAAGCCCTGGGAAGGAGCGGGGAGGGCCGGGGAGGCGTTCACGGGGCCTTTGGAGACCCTCCAGAGGCCCCGTGAAGGCCTGGGGAGGGTGGGGGGAGGCCGCGGAGGCCTTCACGGAGCCTTGGAAGGCTCCGTGAAGGCCCCAGGGAGGGAGGGTGGAGGGTGGGGGGAGGCCTTCACAGAGCCTTGGAAGGCTCCGTGAAGGCCTGGGGGGGTGGGGGGAGTCCGCGGGGGCCTTCACGGAGCCTTGAAAGGCCCCGGGGAGGGAGGGGGAGGATGGGGGGAGGCCTTCACGGAGCCTTGGAAGGCTCCGTGAAGGCCTGGGGAGGGTGGGGGGAGGCTGCGGAGGCCTTCACGGAGCCTTGAAAGGCTCCGTGAAGGCCCTGGGGAGGGAGGGTGGAGGGTGGGGGAGGCCTTCACGGAGCCTTGGAAGGCTCCGTGAAGGCCTGGGGAGGGTAGGGGGAGGCTGCGGAGGCCTTCACGGAGCCTTGAAAGGCTCCGTGAAGGCCCCGGGGAGGGTGGGGGGAGGGTGGGGGGAGGCCTTCACGGAGCCTTGGAAGGCTCCGTGAAGGCCTGGGGAGGGTGGGGGGAGGCTGCGGAGGCCTTCACGGAGCCTTGGAAGGCTCCGTGAATGCCCTGGGGAGGGAGGGTGGAGGGTGGGGGGAGGCCTTCACGGAGCCTTGGAAGGCTCCGTTAAGGCCTGGGGAGGGTGGAGGGAGGCTGCGGAGGAGCCCTGGGGAGGGAGGGTGGAAGGTGGGGGAGGCCTTCATGGAGCCTTGGAAGGCTCCGTTAAGGCCTGGGGAGGGTGGGGGGAGGCTGCGGGGGCCTTCACGGAGCCTTGGAAGGCTCCGTGAAGGCCCCGGGGAGGGTGGGGGCAGGCCTTCACGGAGCCTTGGAAGGCTCTGTGAAGGCTCCGGGGAGGGAGGGGGGAGGGTTGCAGAGGCCTTCACGGAGCCTTGGAAGGCTCCGTAAAGGCCTGGGGAGGGTGGGGGGAGCGCAATCAATATTCGTGGTTTTTTGACATTCGCGGGGGTCCGTGGAACCTAACCCCCGCGAATGTCAAGGGACAACTGTACATGTTTTGATGATGATGGACAAATGGCTCTCCAAATGTTGGTGGACTCTGTTTCCCACACATTCTAGCCAACACAACCAATGGTTGTTCCCCAACCTTGCAGTAGTGTTTAAAAAAAAAAAAGAAAAGAAAAAAAAGAAATTGTGCTAAAGAGCAAAAAGGTGGTTCAGATGCCCTCCTCCATGTCAACGTAAAGCATGAGGAGAGTTGCAGGCCATTCCCTGCTTTACACAACAGTTTGGCAGGGCAGGGATCCTTTAGCCCTCTAGCTCTTTTGGACCAGAACTCCAACAGTACTTTAATATGGGCCATGCTGGCTAGGACATCTGGGAAATGAAGTCCCAAATTGCTGGAGAGCCAAAAGCTCCCCATCCCCAGACTAGATGGCCAATAAGCCCCCCCCCCTCTAAGATTCTATAAATTTGGATACCTCCAAATCTACAGTTCCATAAAAACTTCTAAGAGTTTAAAAATGAATCTTGGAATCAACTAAAATCCCGTTCTAATTTCTCAGAAAATCAGCTCCCCTAGTCTTCCTTGTCACCATTCTTGTGATTATACATAGCATGTTTTCCATTTTACTCTGGTTGAATTTAACACTTTGCTTAATGACTTTCTACCTATTTCCCATGATTACATTCATATCCCCCCTTTTAACTGCACAGTTGACTAAACTTAAAATTTGTTTTAAAGACCCAATCATTTTGTCAAGGGAACAAAAATTACTTCACAGTGGAAGTAGCACTTCAGAAGTTGGATATTGTGTATAGCAATAATAAACACTTTGCCTGGCAATAAAATAGGAGAATTACAGTCCTCTATGTTCACAAACAATATGCTTTTGTTTCTTTGGGCTAACTGTTTAAACACCCTGAGGGCACTTTTAAGGCATCCAATTTGTCAGCAACTACGTCAGAGTTCTAATGTACTGGACCTCTAATGTACTATGTGTCAAAACTGCTACACCAGAATCGCCAGATTCCTTATAGAGAGATGAATAAACTGTGTACCATACATGCATTCCATGGAGATTGTACAACTTTTCACACATTCAGTGAACATGCAGGAGGAGAGTAAAGTGGAACTGGTACTTGCTGTCCCTGCTCTGGTCCACTGTGCCTTCTTCCTACAGCCTAGCAAAGTTATTTCTGGAAGTACAACTACCAGAACTGTTGCCCCAAACAGTGATTTTTCTAAGCTCTGAGTCACCTGAAGGGTGAATAGAGCCTATGTAGGCACAAGTTGTGTACATGGATTCATTTGAATGTCGGTGTGCAAGTAAGTCATGAAAAATTGGGAACGTAATTACGGGAGGGGGCTTTTTTCTACCTCAACACAGTTGTCGCAGACACTGCAGTGGGAGCAGCGTGGAGGCCGATAGAAATGACAGGTGGCGCACCATTTCATCCGTACTTGGATCCCTTTAATCTCCACATTCTTGTAGAGCGGAGCTCGGAAATCGTCATCTTTATCCTCGTCTTCATCTGCTGCTCAAGCATCCACCACAAAAAAGAAAGAAAAGAAAAGAGAGAGAGAGAGAGAAGAAAAAGCAAACAAGCAAACAAACAAAATGAGTGACAGAGGCCCAAGATTATTGGAATCAATAAACAAAACTATAACAATAAGCAATTCCAGAAAATGTGGACTAAGACAACTGGGCTCCTGCCAAGAGCAGGAAATGTAAGCTAAATAAATAGAACTATGTCTGCCACTGAAGACTGACAGCAAAGGACTCCCATGGTTGAAGGCATCTCCCTATAAAATTAAAAACAGTTGGACACCACCCTGAAATTTCATTATATAGGGCAGGACATAAATATCACCAGCATCGCAGATTAAAAAAAAAATGGGGAAAAAGTCCAGAAGAATGCTAGAAAAGGAGAATATTTTCCCTTGCACCTTGTTTCATATGTTCAGGTAATCTCCTTGCACACAGTTTTCACTGCAGTGTGAATTTGTACTTACTGAAGCAAATGGTCTATACGAGGGAATATAATGTGGATTGGTGTGCAGTAACACCAATTCACAGCAGCTTTCATTTGTCCCCAAGATTTTTTGGCAAGATCACCGGTGTGTGAAGCTATCTGTGTTTGCTGTTCACATGGAGCCCTGGTGGCGCAGTGGTTAAATGCCAGTACTGCAAGCCACCACGTCGCAAGTTCGATTCCAGCGGGCTCCAAGGTTCACTCAGCCTTCCATCCTTTCGTAGGTCGGTAAATTGAGTACCCAGCTTGTGGGGGGCAATTAGCTAACACACATTGGAAACTGTTTAATGCAGTGTAGATGTGTAAATAGCTGTTGCTTAAAAAACAATTTGTAAGCCGCTCTGATAGCCTTGTGGCTGAAGAGCGGGGTATAAATAAATAAATAAAAATAAAAATGGAGGTATGTCAGCAAATCAAGATGGTGGCCATTAGTGAATTACTCGTGATTTTATTCTCCCCAATTTGCCCCCATCAAACAGTATTTTTCAAAAAAACTTAAATCCGAGGTATGGAAGAGCAATCTTCCACTTAAATAAAGCGAAAGAAAAAAAGGAAAGGCTGTTTCATTGTCTCAGTGCACAGTCACTACTGCAAAAATCCAACATGGCAGTTCTAGGCGCTGCCTTGTTAGCAAGTTCCTCCCCCCCACCCCATGCATGTCTGGCCAATCAGTTATCTGTTTTAGGAATGTGCTGTGATGCAATTTGGTTGCCCTAATGAGCAAGGGTAAGCTTCCCCCCCCCCTCGCAGTGTTAAAAAAAACTTGGGGAAAGCCATGAAGGCTTTTCCCATGTAGTTTTCCCAAATTTTGGTCCCCCTCCCTCTGAAAATGATGGACCACTGGGGGATCCCATTTGGAGACATGGGGTTCCCCCTGGATTCTAGGAGGATTTATTTTACCATATAGACTGCCCTTTGTCTCATCTACAACTTTTGAGAAACAGACCTGGCCAAATCCACACCACACAAATAATCCAGTTTGAAACTGGATTATTTGCCATGGCTCCTTCCTATGGAATCCTAGGATTTGTAGTTTGGTGCGGCACCAGCATTCTTTGGCAGAGAAGGCTAAAGACCTTGTAAAACCACAAATCCCAGAATTCAATAGGAAGGAGCCATAGTGTGGATTTGGTCCAGGGGGTCACAAGAACTCTCTGAAAAGGACAAGCACTCAAACAAGGCTAAAAGTAAAAAACAAAACAAAAAAACCCACACCAAGAATGGCATGAATAGTTCTGAAGAATAAAGTAAACCTCCAGCTTGATGACTGAAGTGCCAACAGTTCTAAAGAAAGGGGCTCAGCTACCAGATCAGAATCTGCATAGAGCGTTTCTTCACATACCTGTCCATCAAATGTGATGAAAGCCAGTATGCTGTACATGTTCATGTTGTACCACGTATGTGCACACAATTGACAGGAGTATTAATTGCTGACCACAAAAACAATTCATTGCAAAATAAACAACCATATACCCTATTTCCAATAGCAAACTTATTTTCCAAATGGTAGTCCAGATACAGCCCAAACAGTACCACTTATGCCAGTGATGGGCAACCTTTTGAGCTTGGTGTGTCAAACTTCACCAAAAAACTGAGAATAACTTGGGTGGTGTGTCACTTTGAGGAAAAAACATTATCTCTGTCGGCAGAAGTGAGGGCAAAGATCCCAACCGGAAGTCCCAGAACTAGACACTCTGTGCCGGACTTCTGTTGTTTTGGCCTACAGACCTCCGGCACAGAGTGTCTAATAGGGGAGGATGAAACATTTGTGACTACAGTTGTCCCTCCACACTCGTGGGTTTCACATTCGCAGTTCCACATATTCACGGATTCCCGCTTTGCGGAGGGTAGGAGAGGAGAGGAAAATGGGACCAGGGCTTCGAAGCCCTGATCGCCACTTTAGGGAGGGTGGTGAGGTTGCAGGTGGGGGGAGGAGGCCTACGGCCGCGTGTCATCAGAAATGGCTATGCGTGTCAGTGCTGACACGCGTGTCATAGGTTCGCCATCACTGACTTATGCTCAAGAGGAAGGTATCAGTGGGTTTGGTGGTACCTCAGGATTTCCAGAAGTATTATGACTGTGCATGCTCAGTGAGATTATGGCATGCTGGTTGAAGCTTGCCTATACTAGAATGGGAGGAACAGGAAATATGGGAGAGGGAAATAGAACGAAGTACCGTATATTCCGGCGTATAAGACGACTGGGCGTATAAGACCACCCCCCCATTTCCAGCCAAAAATCTAGGCTTAGGCATATATTCGCCAGATAAGACCACCACCCCCCAATTTGGCTGGCTGGGGGAGCCTTGCCAGCTGATCCTCTTTGTTTCCCAACTCATGAGGATCTCCTCGTGAGTTGGGAAAGCGAACAGGATCAGCTGGCAGGGCAACATTCGCCCCTCTCTTCAACCTTCCAGTCAAACTAGACTCGAAGGTGGAGGAAAGGGGCGAAAATGCCCAGTTTGCCTCAGCAGCCCCCTTCCCTCCGTCTTGGCTCTTCCGAAGGGGACCAATGTGGGGGAAGCGGGGGCGGCCGTGGCAAACCCCTAGATTCGCCCCCGCGAACATGCCCCGTTTGGCTCCATAGGGAGGACGCGGGGCCGTGGAGACAAACCCCAGGATTCGCCCCCTCTCCCCACCATCAAGGGAGAGGGAGCAAATCTAGGGATTTAACTCCACAGCCCCGATCCCTCCTTCTGGGCTCCCTCCTCCCGCGATTCCCCAGCCCACAGGAGGCTGCGCAGTCTCCTGGTGGGTTGGGGAATGCAGGATGGCCAGTTGGCTGGGGGAGGTTCTCCCTCCTCCCATGATTCCCCAACCCACGAGAAGGCTGCCCATCCCCCTTTTGGGTTGGGGAATGCGGGATGGCCAGCTGGCTAAGGGGGGTTCTCCCTCCTCCCGCGATTCCCCAACCCACGAGGAGGCTGCCCAGCCTCCTGGTGGGATGGGGAATGTGGGATGGCCAGCTGGCTGGGGGGGTGGAGGGAGGGGGCTTCGGGGAGGGTGGAAGGATGGTTGGAGGGAGGGGGCTTCGCAGCCACCACCCCCTCTCCAAAGCGCGGCTTTGGGGAAGGGGGGTGGCTGGGGGGAGGGGGCTTTGCAGCCACCCCCCCTCTCCAAAGCACGGCTTTGGGGAAGGGGGGTGGATGGGCGGAGGGTGGACGGGTGGCTGGTGGGAGGGGGTTTCGCAGCCACCCCTCTCTCCCAAACCGCGATTCCAGTGGAATCACGGCTTGGGGGAAGGGGGGTGGATGGGCAGAGGGTGGATGGGTGGCTGGGGGGAGGGAGCTTCACAGCCACCCCCCCTCTCCAAAGCCGTGATTCCTTTGGGGAAGGGGGGGTGGATGGGCGAAGGGTGGATGGGTGACTGGGGGGAGGGGGCTTCGCAGCCACCTCCCCTCTCCAAAGTGCACCTTTGGGAAGGGGGGTGGATGGGCGGAGGGTGGGCGGGTGGCGGATGGGCAGAGGGTGGACGGGTGGCTGGGGGAGGGGGCTTCCCAGCCACCCCCCCTCTCCAAAGCACGCCTTTGGGGAAGGGGGGTGGATGCGCGGAGGATGGGCGGGTGGCTGGGAGGAGGGGGTGGATGGGTGGAGGGTGGGCGGGTGGCTGGGAGAACGGGCCTTCCCAGCTACCCCCCCTTCCCAAAGCCGCGATTCCTTTGGGGAAGGGGGGTGGATGCGCGGAGGGTGGGCGGGTGGCTGGGAGGAGGGGGCTTCCCAGCCACCCCCCTCCCCAAAGCCGCGATTCCGCACCTTTGGAGAAGGGGGGTGGATGCGCGGAGGGTGGGCGGGTGGCTGGGAGGAGGGGGCTTTGCAGCCACCCCCCCTCTTCAAAGCGTGGCTTTGGGGAAGGGGGGTGGATGCGCGGAGGGTGGATGGGTGGCTGGGGGGAGGGGGCTTCACAGCCACCCCCCCTCTCCAAAGCACAGCTTTGGGGAAGGGGGTGGATGGGTGGAGGGTGGACGGGTGGCTGGGGGGAGGGGGCTTCGCAGCCACCCCCCCTCTCCAAAGCGCGGCTTTGGGGAAGGGGGGTGGATGGGCGGAGGGTGGGCGGGTGGCTGGGAGGAGGGGGATTCCCAGCCATCCCCCCTCCCCAAAGCCGCGATTCCACGCCTTTGGGGAAGGGGGTGCATGCGCGGAGGGTGGGCGGGTGGCTGGGAGGACGGGCCTTCCCAGCTACCCCCCCTTACCAAAGCCGCGATTCCGTGCCTTTGGGGAAGGGGGGTGGATGCGCAGAGGGTGGGCGGGTGGTTTGGAGGAGGGGGCTTCCCAAGCCACCCCCCTCCCCAAAGCGCGGCTTTGGAGAAGGGGGGTGGATGGGCGGAGCGTGGACGGGTGGCTGGGGGGAGGGGGCTTTGCAGCCACCCCCCCTCTCCAAAGCGCGGCTTTGGGGAAGGCGGGGTGGATGTGCGAAGGGTGGATGGGGGGAGGGGACTTCGCAGTCACCCCCCCTCTCCAAAGCGCGGCTTTGGGGAAGGGGGGTGGATGGGCAGAGGGTGGACGGGTGGCTGGGGGGAGGGGACTTTGCAGCCACCCCCCTCTCCAAAGCGTGGCTTTGGGGAAGGGGGGTGGATGGGCAGAGGGTGGATGGGTGGCTGGGGGGAGGGGGCTTCGCAGCCACCCCCCCTCTCCAAAACCACGATTCCAGTGGAATCACGGCTTGGGGGAAGGGGGGTGGATGGGCAGAGGGTGGATGGGTGGCTGGGGGAGGGGGTTTCGCAGCCACCCCCCCTCCAAAGCCGCGATTCCTTTGGGGAACGGGGGGTGGATGGGCGAAGGGTGGATGGGGGGCTGGGGGGAGGGGGCTTCGCAGCCACCCCCCCCTCTCCAAAGCGCACCTTTGGGGAAGGGGGGTGGATGGGCGGAGGGTGGCTGGGGGGAGGGTGGATGGGTGGCTGTGGGGAGGGGGCGAATTCAGGGGTTTGGCTCCACGGCCCCGCATCCTCCTCCTGGGCTTCCTTCGGAAGGGAGCCCAGAAGGAGGGATCAGGTTCGCGGAGCAAAACGGGGCATTTTCTCCCTTTTCCTCCACCTTCAAGCAAGATGGGGGAAAAGGGCGAATCTAGTGGCTTGCCTCGGCCGCTGCAGAGGTCATCAAGCGGCGGCCGCGGCAAACCGCAACGTTCACCCCCCTCCTCTGTCTCCGTTGCTCCCCAAAGGGGGAGAAGGCAGAGGAGGGGGTGAATGAACTGGAAAAGCACTTTGCTTCACCCCCCTGCCCGATCTCCTGCCTCTTCCCTCCGTTTGCGAAGAGGCAGGAGATAGGCAGGCAGGTGAAGCAAAGTATATCCGGCGTATAAGACGACTGTCGATTTTGGAGGGCACTTTTGAGTGCTCAAAAGTCGTCTTATATGCCAAAATATACGGTATCTTGCAAAAGGACATGGCAGGCTGGCTAGAACGCTGAACAGGAACACTTTGCACTGCAACATTTGGTTGCCGGTCCCACTTTAAAAACATTACTTTATACTGTTGTCCCTTCATATTCACTGGGGTTTGGTTCCAGGACTCCCTGTGGATACCAAAATCCGTAACTACTCAAGTCCCATTATATGCAATGGCATAGCAAAATGGTGTCCCTTATATAAGATGGCAAAATCAAGGTTTGCTTTTAGGATTATTATTATTATTTAAAGAATATTTTCAAGCCATGAGTACTTAAATCTGTGGATACCAAATCTGTGGATACAGAGGGACAGCTGTATTAGGAATTCAGGCTGCTAACCCATGGCCAAACCCCAGCCCTGAGAGGCAACTGGACTATATTTATTTATTTATTCACTTACTTACTTGTACATGTATAACTTACACATGCTTTTCAGTATAAATTTTTCCAGGGTAGCTTATACAGATTACATTACCCCCTCCACACACACACACAAAAAGCTTCCACAGATAAACCTATACAAAAGAACAAGGAGCAGCATAAAAACTGTAGGTACAAAAAGTTCACCTACACTTCTAGGCAGGCCTCTGTGGGGAGAACATTCAATAACATGTTCTGTATTACAGATACCACAAGTGGGAAAAGTGACAATTAAAAACAACAGATTCCAGTCAGCTATCCAGCCATGTCCAATAAAATATTCACTTCCATTCTCCACCCTTTTCTGAATTTACTGGGCATTCAGCATTCATTGGCCACTAAGCATGCTCACTACTCATTGAGCTGTATTTTGGGTTCTGCTCCACTTCAAAGGATTTATTTAAACGGTGTTTGTATTTCTGCAAACCTTGAGGTTCCCTCAGCAAGTCTGCTGATATTACTGCCTTGTGGGTAAGAGCTGGTGTAGTGCAGTGGTTCAAGCACTGGACTATGATTCTGGAGACCACAGTTTGAAACCCATGGAAACCCACTAGATGATCTTGGGTAAGTCATACCAGCCTCAGAGGAAAGTAAAGACAAACCCCCTCTGAACAAATCTTTCCAAGAAAACCCCATGACGGGTGCCCCTTAGAGTCGCCCTAAGTCAGAAATGACTTGAAGGCACACAACAGCAACAACATGGGTGGATGGTATCATTTTGGCTATGTAAGGAACCACACTTGGGAGAACTGAATAAAAAGGTTAGAACAGAGGATTGAACTCTTTTGAAGGGGGAGGTTAGTGAGAGCTGGTTGTACAATTTTCGTAGGGGGTACATGTATGCCCTTCCTTACTACTCACATTCTCTTTTGTTGTGCCCTGCCCTAGTCCAAATTTACCTCTTGGAAAAACCCCAGGATCCATGAATGTTGCCATGCTGAAGTTTGCAAGTACAAACAGGAACACAAGCCCATTGTACAGAGGAATGGCTGGGGAGACAGCTCTTGTCAACCAGGGACACCTGCACAGAGACACAAGAGAAAAAGCAGAAAGTTATTTTGAGGTTCCAACCAGTAGTAGCTTCCTGATCACATAAAGAAAAAGAGAAAGGTCATCTAGTCATGTGCTCAAACCAAGAAGCAATGAGCAAGCAAAAAGTCACTTTTGGATTGCAACTCCCAGAATAGCCAGCCAGTGGTCATGCTACCTGGAGGATTCTGGGAGATGAAATCCAAATGCAACTTTTCCAAGGTCTTGAATTTTTAAAAGATGAAGATTTCTTTGGATGGAGGGCAAGAAATAGCAACTTCCGCTTTAAAAAGTTGGAATGTATGAACCACCTAGAAAGATCAGCATTGTTTCCAGGATGTGTGGGGCAAGAGCATGGGCCATACCCTCAGTGAGAGCTCCACATGGTCCTCGCCACCGTCCATTGGCAGCATACCCTGGCAAGGAACCCTGGCTTGTGATGACCTGTGAACTGGGTCATTGCGCCTAAATGGACAAATAATGGTTACAACCTTTGGACCCAAGAGCTGTGAATGTTCAGCTGATAAAAAGGAGACAAGCAGTTCTAAATCATATTTTGTTTGTTTGCACTCTAAATTGTGGTTAGCACAAGCCATAATTCTGATTGAGCCAAAACCTCAGCAAGCATCTCTGAGTAAAGATCACCTCCCTGTCATGCTTTCTTTCATAGAACGGGAGTGCGGTCCACACAGAGGAAGGGGACTATGGATGAGCATGCACATGTGCAAATATGCATGCATGCACATACAGACATGCTCAGACTATGGGCTGCCAGTGATTGGACATCCTAGCAAGTCGTGCCAGTCTATCAAAAGAGTAGGCCAGCGGTTTATTCTTGACCCAAGTGGCTGCAGAGGGGAAGATTAACAGGAAGCTTTTCATTGGGAAGTTATCACCGCATTTCCAAAGGGAAGGAAACAAATCAGTTCATTTAGTGGAGCTGCCATTCGAATGAGTTAATTGACATTTAAATAAAGGACACACTGAATCATCACAAGCATCAGCCAGAGGTTTTGGTCTCCACCCTATCACTGTTCCTTGCTTAATTTGTTTTCTGGGAACTGCCAAGGTATCAAGTATGCTGGGAAAAACCTAAACTCTGAAAAAGCTTTTAGGGAAGCAGTTACACATGACATTGCCAGGCTAACTTCAAAAGTGAAAATAAGAATACGCAAACTGTATACACACGCTTTTCTGGAAAGCTTAGCTACATTGATCAAAAACAATAGAATCTTTTTTCTTTCCTTCCCACCCCCACTGTTTTTTTCTTCTCTCTTCCCACCCCCCTTTCTTTCTCCAGTTTCTTTCTTATTTCTTTCACTATAGCCTGTTTTGCTTTTCTCTGCAACAGGTTTTTAAAACTATCTTTTTTGCATGTTAAGGATACATTAGACTTTTGATCAGTTAATCCACCCCGTTAGATCCTGTACAAGGGAAAAGGCAAGAAGGCTGGAATTCAGTATTGCAGTTTCTGATTCATAACCTAGAGTTACGGACCTGTAACTGATTTGTATTCACAAATGCTACGCATTCATGATTGTAGTACTTGCCACGATCCTAAAAGTCCCCCAATCCTAACCTAATGGTCAACAACCACTGCAAATGACAGAGATCTGTTCTCCTATCAACTGTGGCACAGCAGTCTACGTTTCCATCCCCTTCCTACCAGTGATCTTCAGTGCAAGGAGGAATTGTGACAGGGATTCTGCTTCTGACTATCACACCCAAGATCACTGGCAGAAGGGTGATGGAAACATCAATGTGCTGCACCCTGATCAACAGGAGAACAGACCTCTGTCAGTTGAAGTGGCTGGTGGTTATTAAGATAGGGTGGGGGAGATTGGACTAGGAAATCCTATTTAATTAAATAGATCTAGGATTTTGGCTAAACAAACAAACAAAATATCCAATGATATATTGGTGATAAATTTAGTACAGTTGTCTCTCCGTATCCATGGATTTGGTATCCATGGATTTAAGTATTCATGGCTTGAAAATATTTTTTAAAAAATAATAACCCAAAAAGCAAACCTTGATTTTGCCATCTTATTACGTAAGGGACACCATTTTGCTATGCCATTGCATATAATGGGACTTGAGTATTCACAGATTTTGGTATCCATAGGAGTCCTGGAACCAGACCCTAATGAATATGAATATGAAGGGACAACTGTATCTGCAACCCCAACACAAACATTTTAAAACTCTTAATTCACATTACATTTACTATAAATTATGAATACTTTCGAATAGGAAATGTGTGGCTCTCCAGAAGTGATCGGCTTGCAAGTCCCATCATGCCTCACCATTTATATTATTTTTGTTTTTATTTATATTCTGCTCTATAACCAAAGTTCTCAGAGCAGTATACGATAAAATCAATTCAAACAATTTAAAATAATTTGAAATGTGAAACAGTAATTTACAGTCTAAAAACATATTAAACTACCTAAACTACCTAGATAAAAGCACACCATGTACATATACTAGACAAAATAATTAGAACCCAAATCCTTTAATAAAAAGCCACATCTCATCTTGGTGTCAAGATGAAGCCCTCTCAGGTGAGGGTGTTCCATAACCATGGTGCCATGGCAGAGAATGCTCTCTCCATGTCCTCACACAGTGTACTGTTCCCACTGGCAGGATGTGAAGGAGGGCTTCTCCGACATACCTCAATCCTGGGACAGGAACCCTTGGCAAGAGCTGACTGAAGATCAACTCATCAACATTTGGAGAGCCGCATGTTCCCCACCCCTGCTTTTAGAGATGGGATTATTGCTTAGTGACAGAGTACATACTTTGCATTGTTGTTGTCGTTGTCGTTGTTGTTGTTGTTGTTGTTGTTGTGTGGCTTGAAATAGTTTCCAACTTATGATGACCCTATCAGGGGGTTCATGCTGAGGATATAATCCCATGCACACCTGTATTGGTTCGGATTCTGGGAACTATGCCCCCCCCCCACAATACATCTATACTTCTTGGATCACCAGAACATCATACAGAGTAACTTATATGTCTTTTTAATTTGCATAGAGGTGAAATGGAATGGGATTTGGCATTTTTTTCAAGCAGGGACAGCAGCATTTCACGGGTGTGGCTATGCTGTTACTCCTTTTAATTGTCATTAACTGCCATCTACAACACCCACATCACAAATACCCTCCGGAATATCATCACATAATTTATTTTGTGGGGTGGGGGTAATTGACAACTATTAACTGAAAAATGTAACTGTTGAGCCAGAGACAGACAATATTTACAAAGTTCTCTTTGTTCCTAAATTACAAACATATTGCTAATCTTTAACTCCATGGAGGCCAACTGTGGCCTTCCAAATGTTTTTGGACTGCAAGTTGCATAATTCCTCACCATTCGTTCTGGTGACTAGGGCTGATGGGAGATACAGACCAAGAACAATTGAATGGCCACAGTTGCCCACAGGTGCTTTAACTGAGTTAGATTCAAAGGCCCATTTAGCCTTATATTTGTCTAAAGACTATGTGACCCTAATTGTGACAATGCCAGCCCTTTCCAACCTGGTGCAATAAAGATGTTTTGGTCTACAACTCCCAACAGCCCCAGCCAGCATGGGCAACTATCAGGGATAACAATAGTTGTATTCCAAAACATCTTGCAGACACAGAATGAGCTTTTTCTTCTTCTTGCAATGATTTTTTTCTAAATGCAGTGCTATGTTCTGTTTATTTTTGTCTGTGGCTTCAGTACCCTTCAGCACAGCTTTTATCTTACTTTCCCAACTGTCTTTCCTCCAGGAAATGTCACAAGCGACTGCCTGTTAGCAATCTGATTTCACCCACTCAGTTGGCAGAGCAAACACTGAAAAGGAGAAAAGCGGCCTTGTTCTGGTTAATATACAGACTGCCTTCTTAAGCAACTAGCAACTGTATGATGGGAAACAAAGGAGAAGGGGGCATGCAGACATTCTTCAATATGCATCTCCTGCCCTTTCTCCAAAGAGATCTGGGGATTTCTGCTGGCTGGGGATGATGTGAATTGTGGTACAACACATTTGGAGGCTACTTGGTGTGGAAAAGGCAGTACTAGACTGTTACTAATGTATAGCATTAGAATTTGAGCTGATTTCACCTTCTGCTTGATCAGGGCTGGCCCAACACATTTTGCTCCCTGAAGCAAAACACAAAATGGTTCTCCCGTCCCAGACAATGTGCATAATACCTAAAACAGCCAAGTTATGCTGGTGTATGGGACAGAAAAATCTCTTAAGTATATCCCCTGCCTGGGAGTAAAATACAATAATAACACATTTAAAAATTAACAAACTGTTACCCTTGCATGCCACCCTGTGGTAGGTGGCTCACTCCACCTTATGGTAGGGCCGGCCTGTCCCTCATCTTTTGAGCTGTTACTTCCTTCCTAGTCCTTTAACTGGAGATGTGGAGATTGAACCTGTGGTTTTTTTGCATGCCCCTGTCCCTGAGCTATGCCAGCCTTCTATCCTTCCAATTCCTCTCATCCGGGGTGGGTGGGAGAGAGCATATTTCTAGCTTCAATTCTTTTTTATTCATATTTTTCATTTTATAATATATCAAAATTCATCTAATAAAAATATAAAACATTTACTTTACAATTATCCACTTAGCTGCTTCTATCATCCTCATAAATGAAAGGGAAGTTATTGTTCGTGACATACTGGCATTCACTACTCTGTACTCTCTAGAAATATGTCTGATGTAATGAAAGGTCCATCAACTGTGTTTGGTGACATGCTCAATAAATGGGAAGCAAGGCTCTATACATTTGTTACCAGCCTCCAAACCTTTCAAAGCATAGATTTCATGAGTCTGGTTTTTCCATCAGCGCAACATGCCATGTCCTATTGATCCAGGAGACAACACTAAATTCTGAGAAATTTTTTCAACATTTGGCAATAAAAGTAGCAAATGGCCACAAAATGCAATGTTTTGCCCAGTGATCTTAGATATTTCATTTGACACTTTTTAAAAAAAGCATGTATTTTAAGGCATTTGTGATACACAGGTATAAAGGAGATGGTACTGTCGCAATCTCTCCAACATTAGGGGCCCATCTATGTGAGGGGGGAAAACGGAATACAATTACAAGTAATGGCATCTTGCAGCAGCAGCGACATGTCCTAACTGCTTTTTTGGCCTCGGAAACCCCCATAAAGCCTTATATTCCATATGGTGGCCACGAGTGATTTACTCATGTTAGTTCTTCACCAGCGCCAATTTTTTTTAAATTTCTCCAAGGTGTGCTGGAGTGATATAATGATTTTCCGCTTTTAAAGGAAAGCAAAACAAAAAATAACTATTCCATGTTATCGCCTTAGCAAGCGATTGCTAAGGCAAAAATCCAACATGGCGTCAGTGGGTGCTTGCCCTGTTAGCAAGCCCTGCCCCCACTGTCGCACGGCCAATCAGCTTTGTGATTTCCTTTGAATTGCTTCTCCTAACGAGCAGGAATGCATACCCCCCCGTGTTTGTTTTTTAAAGTGTTTTTCTTCAAAGTGTCAGGATTAGCTTGTAACATGAGCTTTTTTTGCCATTTCACATCCATGGTCTACATACAGGTTGAGAGGCAATAAGTGCTGACTTGAAATGTAGTAATGCAGGTGACCACATGTGAGACTAAATCTTTGTCTGGAGATCTCTCCCAGACCATCTTCAGTCTATATAAGGGTGCTGCTTGACCCGTTAAGAGAGGGGCTGTCACAGTGAAAATTGATTTGAAAATAGCAAAGGATCTTGGTATTTTGCCTCTTTGATTCCGCTCCACAATAAACAAACATTTTTGTTTTATTTGCCATGAATTAGTCTTTAGTCCTCAGTGTCTTGCCATCAATCGTTCATTTGAAACTGCTTTATAACCACAAAATAGGTCTTTCATTTAAAAATGCTGCTGGCTGCTATCTTTTTATATTGCCTGATTTTATCATGTACATAAAACTGTGGATACATTAGAAATAGATAGATTGGTGAGAGAGATGGGGCTAAGAGGTTAAGACCATGATCACTAGGTTTTTACAGGATTCACCAAAAAAGGGTTATCTATTTGTGTCTTCCTCCAGACTGACACTGATGCACACATACACAAGGTAACACAGAGATGCCTTTTAAAAAAAATGCTTGTTAATTAGAGCAGAGGTGGCAACTTCTTTCCTTCAGACATTGTTGGTCTCATATTCCCTTCTGCCCTAGCCTACATGGCTAATGGGCAGGAATGAAGGGACCTCTAGCAACATCTGGGGTGGGGTGGGGTGGTGCCTTGGCTCTTCAGCCCTAACATTCATCTACATGGGGCTGGGGGAAAGCTGGTCCCTGAAGCCCCCTTGGAAAACTCCCCCCAAATCCTCAAAAGCCCAGAATTTGAAATTTTAAATTCTTTTTCCAGGCTGATTTTTGGGTGCTTTTTCATCCAAACCCAGTGCAAAATATGCCAAAAACACCTATAAGTGTAGCTAATTTAGTCCCCAGAAGCCTCAAAGACTTCCAATCCCTGGATGCTTACAAAATGGCCAAAATCAGATGAAAATGGAAGTGAGAAGTGATGGTAGGTCACTTGGTGCAACCAGAACACAAAGGTGCAGCCCATGGGACGGGTTGCAGCAGGAAAATTGCCCACAAGGAGAGCATGATAACAGTCCTCCTACAATTCAAGGAGGATGTCATAGAATCGTAGACTTGGAAGAGACCACAAAGGCCATCTAGTTCAACCCCTTGCCATGGAGGAACACATAATCAAAGCACTCTTGACAGATGGCCATCCAGCCTCTGTTTAAAAGCCTCCACCACACTCCCAGGCAGTGTATTCCACTTCCAAACAGCTCTTACTGTCAGGAAATTCTTCCTAATATTTAGGTGAAATCTCTTTTTCTGTAGTTTGAACACACTGCTCCGTGTTCTAGTCTCTGGAGCAGCAGAAAACAAACTTGCTCCATCCTCAGGATGACATCCCTGCAAATATTTAAACATGGCTATCTTATCACCTCTCAACCTTTTCTTCTCCAGACTAAGCATACCCAGTTTCCTAAGCTGCTCCTCATAGTGCATGGTTTCCAGATCTTTTACTATTTTGGTTGTCTTCCTCTGGACACGTTTCAACTTCTCCATATTGGTCTTGAATTGCAGTGCCCAGAACTGGACACAGTATTCCAGGTGAGGTCTGACCAAAGCAGAACAGAGTGGCACTATTACTTCTCTTGAGCTAGACATTATACTCCTGTTAATGCAACCTAGAATCGCATTGGCTTGTTTAGCTGGAGCATCACACTGTTGGCTCATGTTCACTTTGTGGTCTACCAAGACTCCTAGATCCCTTTTGCATTTACTGCTGTCAAGCCAAGTGTCATCCGTCCTATATCTGTACATTTCATTTTTACTGCCCAAGTGTAATATCCTACATTTCTCCCTGTTGAAATTCATTTTGTTAGTTTTGCCCCAGCTCTCCAATTTGTTTAAGGTTATTTTGAATTCTGATCCCATCCTGTGGGATACTACGTACCCTTCCTAATTTGGTGTCATCTGCACATTTGATAAGCATGCCCTCTATTCCCTCATCCAAGTCATTGATAAAGATGTTGAATACCACTGGGCCCAGGACAGAACCTGTGACACCCCACTAGTCACTTCTCTCCAGGATGAAGAGGAGCCATTGGTGATTACCCTTTGGGTTCGGCCAGTCAACCAATTGCAAATCCACCTAACAGTCACATTGTCTGGCCCACATCTTACTAACTTTTTTTTGCAAGAATATAAAAAAATGTCTTGTCTAATAGCTACTGATACTACCTTCCTTTACACATGTGTCTAATCCTATTGAAAGCTATCTAAGCCACCAGACATTTTGGGCACTGAATCCCACAAATTAATTATGCAATGTCTCTCAAACTAAGAAGTTCTTAAGAACAGTAATTGAGGTGTCAACCCTGATGGAAGGAAAAACAAACATAAACACAGAAGCCACAGAAGGTTTTGTGATTGTTTAACCACCCCTCCTACATGGTGGGGAAGAGGTGAAGCTGCTGGAACATTCCATTGATGGGTGGGGGTCCTTCAAAGGAAACACTGCAGTTTCATTCTAGCATGATCACAGACATGAGATGGAAAACCTCCACAACTCCATCCTTAAGCTCCAAAATTTGCAAGATGGGCCGATAATTTAAAATCTTGTGGGTACGCTGGGAGATAAATCTAATTAAATGCAAAGCAGGACACACCCTGGAGCACTTGTATCCTTGATTCCATTTGAAGCTTCCGGTTTACACAAACACATTACCATATTTAAAGATGATTGCCCTAGAAAGTGAGGAGAGGGAAATGTTGTGAGTCATAACACAACACAAGAGCCATCAAACAATAGGGAAGCTATGTAATTTCTCACCACTGCATGTGTGTATATCTGCATGCACACACGCATACACACAAAAGTTAGAAACAGCAGTTCCACAATATTAATGCCTACTGTTCTCATGAAACACAGTGAGGCTTTGGGACTCATTTGGCTTTCAAACAGGAAGTCAGAACTATTATTTATTTTCTGTCAAGACTGAGTTCCAGTTCTAGTCAAAAACTGTTGGGAGGTATGAGTCTAAAATTAAAAATGAATTAAAAACTCCAGAGATCTAGCCCTTTTAAAAATAAAAATATCTTCTTTATAAGTAAAAACACTTTTCTTTCAAAGTAAGCAGAGTAAAGCATCGGAATGCAGACACAGCTCAATTAACATTTAAATGTGTGGTCTGATCACCCAGTCAATTAGACTCATTAAAACAACAAGGACGGCAGTTTAAAAATGCATATCAAAAGTTTACTGAAGGTATAGCAATCTTAATCTACATAGTAAAACAAATTTAAAGGTCCCTAACTAACTAAGAAGATTTAGGGTAGGAAAAAATTCACCCAGCCTTAAGCGATGTGGGCTACATGGTGACTCGACTAAAAGACACAAAGATGGCTAAGGTGGCTACAGCCGCATGGAGACAAAACTTAAAAGGAACTTAGACAAAGTGTAATATAATATTTAAATTAGGTCATGTGATGAATGGCCCATTGCTCCAGTTGGCTGAAATTGCCTAGGGTAAGAAGAAGGGTGTGTGAAAGAACTTATGCATGCAGGGAAATTCCTAAACTGAACTTAACATGGGATACACAAGATTGTATTGCATTACAATAATGATTTCCCCACATACTACAAAAACTGGCCCAGTTTTCTGCTTTAAATGAACAACTGCCCAGTAACTAACAAATAAACAATCACCAATTGCTAGTGTCAGGGCTGATGTCAACACTTGGCATACTTGGGCACCACCTCCATTTACAAATACATCCTGAACTGGTACTCTGAGCAGGAGGCTGGGTCTTGCCACCATTTTAACATCCAACATCAGGGCTTTATGGGAAATTCAGGCAGACCCAGCCATAAAATGACTGTGGGCATGCCAGAACAGACTCAGTTGACCAGAATATTGTGGGCCACTGCCTTTGCCCACCAGCATAAGGAAGGAGCTTACTGGAAGGCACTTCTCCCCACATAACTAGAGTCACCCTATTGTCTATGCCTGATTAGATAAACCATACTGAGTTCAACAGGGCTTACTCCCAGATAAGTTTGCAGAAGAGCTTGTTCTTGTTGTTGTTAGCATTCAAGCCATTTTCAACTTATTGCGACTTTAAGGCGAACCTATCGCAGGGTTTTCTTGGCAAGATTTGTTCAGAGGAGGTTTGCCATTGCCTTCCTTTGAAGCTGAGACAGTGTGACTCTCCCAAGGTCACCCAGTCGGTTTTCATGTCCGAGCAGGGATTCAAACCCTGGTCCCCAAAGTCCTAGTCCAATGCTCAGACCACTATACCATGCTGGGCCAGCCTGCAGAAGAGTGCAGCTAGGCAAATGTTCCTAAATTGAGGGATCTGCCACTTACCAATTCCTGCTGGCTTGCTCCATTCAGAGTGGTGGGAAAAGCAAGGCGGCTTTCTCACACTCTTTGTTCCCTGGGAATCTTTCATTTTGTCATTTCCTTCCCAGTGAAGCCAATGGGAGGGAAACAGCTTATGCTGCCTTTAGGCTGGGTCTGGTTAGGGTCTGATCAAGTGGCCTCCTGGAGGAACAAAGAAGCTATCCATTTAGTAGATTCAAAACTGGCCTCACCCTGCCACTGAAATGGCCTATTACCAGTTCATCTCCTACATCCCTGGAGTCTTCTGTGGGTATAATGGAGTCTTCCGCTACAGATGTGCCATCCTACCAATGGAGAGCCCTTCTACCACAGAAACAAGCAGAGCTTGGAAGGAACACGTTAAAAGCAAGTCTTTATGTAACATGTTACATTTTGGGTAATGATATTACCAATGTGTTACTCTTTTTAAAATTATACTCTTTATTGTTAAAATAATACAAAATAAAAACAGAAAAACCTAGATATAGACTTTTTACATAACACATACCTAGGCAAAGCCTCACAAGCGTCTTTCCTCTATAAACACCAAACACATACTACTTTATACATAAACAAATATTAGTTGTGTGTATTTGTATACTGATTTGTTACTCTTAGAAAGCAACATAACTGGTTAATCACATCTGCATTTTTCTAGATAAAATTTAGTTAGCAATGTGTTAGTAACATAAGTTGTTCTTGTTATGTGCCTTCAAGTCAACTCCGAGTTTACAGCAACCCTATCATACGATTCCTAACAGAATGTGCAGGGAATACCTTTTGTCCCAATGAGATACCATGGTGATTCACCTTATTCAGAAGGAGCAGGGCCAAAAACACCAAAAGCTGTGGGGGGAAGCCTTTGCGGCTTTTTGTGAGGTTTTTTTTAAACAATGCATGGAAATGTGCATTACCACTCGTTTGGACAACTGAATCGCATTGCTGTGCATTCTTGGCGAGGGTGGAAGTGGAAAGCTGTTTGGTCAGACATGCGCCGGGGGGCAATGATGTGGCTGAAATTGCCATTTTGGAATTTTGCGTGAACGATCATGTGGGGTTTTTTTGGTGCATTGAGGAGACCAAACAGCTTTTTTTAAGTGGAAGGTCACACTTTGCAGTTTAAAAAGTGGTGACAACTTGTTGAGAATCTCCCTCTCTGGCTTTTCTTCGCAAACAAAGATTCAGGAAGGACTCATCCCGCGCTTTCTGCAAGCGTGCCGATGACTAAAAAAGCCAATCCGAGATAAACAAGTCCAGTTGCAGAAAGCACAGCGGAAGGTCTCCTTGGGTGATGTTTCTGGGTTGTGATTCTTTCTGCGTTGTCGTTTCTCTTCAAGACTTGTTCGGTGTGAGCTCTCAAATAAGGCTGCAGCATTGTGGATAGGGCGTCTCCATGCCTCCCGATGTGAGGCCAGGGCGGACCATTGTTGGTGATCAATTTGGCTGAGCCTAAGATGTTGTTTCAGGGAATCTGTGTATGGTTTTTTTTGGAGTGCCCCTCTTACGCTGACCCGTGGCGAGTTCACTGTAGAGTAGTATTTTTGGGAGGCGATGGTCCTCCATCCTAGAAACGTGCCCTGCCCAGCGCAGCTATGTTCTCAATATCACGGCCTCAATGCTGGTGGTCCCTGCTTGCTCAAGGACAGCAACATTCGCCGAATAGTCAGTCTAGTGTATATTTAGGATTGTGCGTATACAGCGCTGATGAAAGCGTTCGAGGAGTCGTAATAATGTGAGTAAGTCGCTCTTAGCCACTATATTGATTTGCAGGCATGGCTGGGTGTGAACTTCAAAAATTGATAGCTTCACATACCAGCGATTTTGCCAAAGGACCATGGAGACAAATGAATGCTACTGTGATTTTGCGTTAATGCACAGCAATCAGCATTATATCTGCTCCCAGAGTCCTAGGCCAACACTCAACCATTGCACCACACTGGCTCTCTAACATGAGTTACCGTTCTAATACTGAGCAACAAATAATGTTAATGAGCCACTTTTCAAAAGTAGTGAGTAACAAGTAACAAATTAATTTTAAGAGCTCTGGAAGCAACAATCATCCTAACACCCTACAGCCAGCTTTTGGCAAGGATTAACATAATAGAATCATAGAATTGTAGAGCTGGAAGAGACCACAAGGGCCATCCAGTCCACCCCCTGCCACACAGGAAATCACAATCAAAGCATCCCTGACAGATAGCCATCCAGCCTCCGTTTAAAGACCTCCAAGGGAGGAGACCCTACCACACTCTGAGGGAGTGTGTTCCACTTCCGAACAGCTCTTACTGTCAGAAAGTTCCTCCTAATGTTCAGGTGGAATCTCTGTTCCTGGAGCTTGCATCTATTGCTCCATGTTCTAGTCTCTGGAGCAGCAGAAAACAAGCTTGCTCCAGCCTCGATGTGACTCCCCCTCAAATACTTAAAAAGGGCTATCATATCGCCCCTTAATCGTCTTTTTTCTAGGCTAAACATACCCAGCTCCCCAAGTCTTTCCTCATAAGGCATGGTTTTCAGACCTTTCACCATTTTAGTCGCCCTCCTCTGGACACGCTCCAATTTGTCAATATCTTTTTTGAATTGTGGTGCTCAGAACTGGATACAGTATTCTAGGTGAGGCCTGACCAAGGCATAAGGTAACTTGTACTAGCATAACATCATTTTGTGCTGGTTCCGTTTGGACTACTGTAACACATTCTACATGGAGCTGCCTTTGGAAACTGTTAAGAAACTTCAGGAGGTCCAGAATGATGTGGCCAAAATGCTGACCAGGGCCAATTTTAGGGAGCATATAACTCCCTTGTCAAAACAGTTCCATGGCTGCCAGTTTGTTTCCAGGCACAAGTCAAAGTGCTGGTCATGACCTATAAAGTCCTATACGGCTTGGGTCCAGACTATTTGAAAGACCATATCTCCCAATACAAATCTGCCAGAACCTTAAGATCATCAGGGGAAGGCTTTCTCTTGGTCCCACCACCATCACAGGCTCACTTGATTAGGACACAAGAGAGAGCCTTCTCAGTGGCTGCTCCTACCTTCTACAATTCCCTTCCTTAGGAGGCTAGGCTGACCCCCTCCTGCTCTCCTTTCACCAGCAGGCAAAAATGTTTTTATTCAAGCAAGCTTTTAACATCTAACCAGGAGAGGTTTTTTTTTTATGGGGATGTTTTATCTATGTTTTAAAATTTGTGTCTGTTTTTAAAATGTTTTTATACTGTTTTATCTGATTTTACCACTTTTATTATGGTCTCTTCGAGCTTCCTTGGGTCTCATTTTGAGAGAAAGGAGGCATACGAGTGCAATAAATAAATAAATATGTAAATAAAATTAGGAGTTAGATAATTCCAGCCAAAGCACTGGTGACTCCAGCAAATCATCAGATCAGAAAGCTAGTGGTATGTATTTGTAAACACATATACACTCTTAAAAAAAAAAAAAAGAATATCCCAGTAATAATAAAAAACATTACAGCTAATAATTAGATAGTGAATCAATAATAAAAAAATTACAGCAATGAAAGCCAGAAAGTTAAACTTCTACTATCACCACTACCACATCCTCCATGAAGATCTCCTAACAACCTTGGCTTTCAGGAATATATCCATGCATATATTTTCAAGGAGATATTTATAAACAAACAGATTTATACCATTCCATATCGTATGGGGAAAGGAGTTGGAGTAGTTTTTCTCCTCACATTACATTAGAACCTGGTGTCAGTCAATGAAGCTGAATGGTAGGAGATTTATTTATTTATTTATTTATACCCCGCTCTTCAGCCACAAGGCTATCACAGCAGCTTACAAATTGTTTTAAGCAATAGCAATTTACACATCTACACTGCATTAAGCAGTTTCCAATGTGTGTTAGCTAATTGCCCCCACAAGCCGGGTACTCATTTTACCGACCTACGAAAGGATGGAAGGCTGAGTGAACCTTGGAGCCTGCTGGAATCAAACTTGCACAAGGAAGTACTTCTTCACACAGAGCATAGTTAAACCATGACGTTATCTTTTACAAGACCACTTTATGGAATTTGTGGGTACCAAATTAGGTAGCTTTAAAAGGAATGGAATTCATGGGTGTCATGGTGGCTATGTGCCACCAGCAGGCCAGAGGCACAACATGTCTCTCATTGCCAACTGCTGGGAACAGTCTACTGCCAGCACATCCTGCTTTGAGGCTTTCTTTTAAACATCCACACATCTGCAGAAATTGGGACTAGAAAGGAAAAACAGATCTGCAACATCAACATCAACATATATATGCTATGAATGCCTCCCAAAAATACTACTCTACGGTGAACTCGCCACGGGTCAGCGTGGGAGGGGCGCTCCAAAAAAGCGATACAAGGACTCCCTGAAACAACATCTCAGGCTTGGCCAGATTGATCACCAACGGTGGTCCGCCCTGGCCTCACATCGGGAGGCATGGAGACGCAATATCCACAATGCTGCAGCCTTATTTGAGAACTCACGACGAACAAGTCTTGAAGAGAAACGACAACGCAGAAAGAATCACAACCCAAAAACATCACCCAAGGAGACCTTCTGCTGCACTTTTTGCAACCGGACTTGTTTGTCTCGGATTGGCCTTTTTAGTCATCAGCGTGCTTGCAGAAGGCGCGGGATGAGTCCTTCCTGAATCTTCGTTTGCGAAGAAAAGCCAGAGAGAGAGAGACACACACACAGAGGCTTGGTTCTAAGTATATGTACAGTTGTTCTTCCGTATCCACGGATTTGGTATCCACGGATTTAAGTATTCACAGCTTGAAAATATTCTTTAAAAAATAATAATTCAAAAAGCAAATCTTGATTTTGCCATCTTATATAAGGGACACCATTTTGCTATGCCACTGCATATAATGGGTCTTGAGTATTCATGGATTTTGGTATCCATGGGGGGGTCCTGGAACCAAACCCCAGCGAATATGAAGGAACAACTATATTCTCCAGCTTTATCAGAGATAAAGCTAGATAAATTCTATATTATGTATTAAATTTATATCTTCCCATTCTGCAAAAAATAACATTCAAGATAGCTGACTATAGCAATATTCAAATATAAACAAATACAATTAAAACACAAAAGAATTAAAAATACATCAATAGAATTCCATGTTTGGGAAGCTGGAAAAGCATCTTCTCTGCGGGAGATAGAATGTCTTGTATCTGTACATTCTCCAAGGCAGATAGAATGGGGGCAGAGTGATTTAGCATGCCATTTCATTGTGAACAATCTGCTAAGTTCCACCAATCATTGGCAGAAATCTTGCTGAATGCAGTATCCATTACTAGAGGCTCTGTCCGTCTTTTTGTCTGTCTGTCCACCTGACTGTCTAAAATAGAGCAAATGAGGTAAGTCCCTTCTAGGAAAATATGGCTAAAAACCATAACACCCCAATGTTAAAATCTATCTATCTACTTGATTTAACGCTATTTAATTATTAAAATGAAATGTGCAAAGTAGAAATTCACTGTGGTTTAATAAGATCTGATGGGCTTCAGTGGAGCATTCCATTGCGATCTGGACACTTTCCAAACATTAGTGATGTATACTCAATATACCACAGACGAGGAAAGATGAATTGATTAAAATCTTGAGAGAGAACTACTCTTTATAGGGAGTTCAATCAGAACTCTGCTTCACAATCTAAAAGGCTGCTTACTTGAGAATCAAACCAGTTGAAGCCAATGGAGTTACTTCTGACTTGTATAGAACTGCACTGTAAAACACACATCCAAAAAGGCAACTGCTAAACACCCTGGAGTGGGTCTCAGAGCCATTTTTTAACAAATCACCCTGCTTAGAAGAGTAAATGCCTACAATGTCATCCTATACTTGTGATTTCTTTTTTTAATAATAATAATAATAATAACAACAACAACTACCACTAACAACATATGCATTGCTCAAACCCTGGAATTCCATGCCCCAAAAATGTGGACAAAAAAGGACCCAGATTTGCATATGCCAGCTTATACATGTAGGTGTACAATTAGAAATAATGGCTTTTACTTAAATAGACATGCAAGGCATCTTCACTATGGTGGGGAAAGGATTTGACAAGTGGTCTATCTGCCTTCCATTCTACTGCCCAGGCACACCTAGGTATAGATGGTAACTTTTCAGGGCCCCTGATCTCCTTTCTTAGCATTTTTTAAATATTTAAATCAGATCTGAATTGGAGAGTCCTTCAAACAGAAGATGGTATCATGCAAAGAACTATCCTCTGACAGTCCTTCAGACAGAGATGTTTGTCGAAGCTGCCCATCAGCAGGTTGCACAGTAAACTGAGCAGGCACATGATAATCTGGTCATTCTTTCCCACGACAGGTGACATAAACTGTATTTCTATATCTGTGACAGTCATTTTCCTACATTCACACACACAAACATACACATCTCAACATACAAAACTTTGTGAAAATGTGTGCTCTCCTTTGGTCCTCTGGTTTAGCAATATCTTTCCACTTTAGGATTGATGCCTAAGTGGCCACACTAGTGAGACACTAGGCAATGTACAGCATAGGGTTTTCATGTTTATTCCTCAGCACTGAAACTAGGGATGGACAAATTGTTCCATTTTGGTTTCTCATGAGAGCAGTTTCTCATTTTTCTAATCCTAACTCTGGTTCCTCTTAAACCTCTATGATTGTTTTTTAAAAATTTGGATGAAAATTCATACACATTTTTGTATACATGTCCTTTAGCCATTTTATGTGCAATTTTGCTGGATATACCCATTTTTTGAAGCAATTTTCCCAATGCATCTCGTTTTTGAACATTATTTCTTCTTATATATGCATTCTTGTGTGCAT
The DNA here is from genome assembly GCA_030847615.1 of Gambelia wislizenii. NCBI lineage: Eukaryota > Metazoa > Chordata > Lepidosauria > Squamata > Crotaphytidae > Gambelia > Gambelia wislizenii. The sequence goes on along the minus strand of JAUMIR010000013.1, from coordinate 8,667,893 downwards.
AGAATCATAGAATTGTAGAGTTGGAAGAGACCACAAGGGCCATCCAGTCCAACCCCCTGCCACGCAGGAAATCACGATCAAAGCATCCCCGACAAATGGCCATCCAGCCTCTGTTTAAAGACCTCCAAGGAAGGAGACCTTCCACATGTGTGTGGGTGTACTGACTGGACAACTCCACTGGAAAATTCAAGTGTTAATTGTGAAGGATTAATCAAATTTTGGTTCATGGATTGGTCTGAAACTGTGAAATTAGTTTAACTTTGCATTAAAATGCAAACTGGACATTTTTTTCTCCCATCTGTACTTAACACTAGAGAGGATACTGTCACTCCCTGAAATATGATCACCCTAAGAACTTACAATATTTTTTTTATAAAACAAAAGACAGCACCACAGATAAAATTGTGTTTTCCACAGCACCACAGATAAAAATTAGTTTTCAAAACTAAATTCCAGAAAATAGAGTTTGTTCCAAGTAAATATGACAGTTGGAATGCATGGATCAGGCGCTCAAATAACACAAATTTATTTACTGTTCATTACAGCTTATGAAAATGTGAGCATATCTGAAACATTTACATGCCTCTTGGCATGGATTCTACATTAATAGATCAGCTGAAAAAATCTGAAAGAATCTGGTTAAGTGACTGAATAAATCTAAAGAATGAATGACAGAATAACAAATCTGGAGTGCTGCAATCAGAAATTTGGGACCCACGCATATCTGTGGTATGAAAAATCAAGAGTGGATAGAGAATTTGAAAACCATATGGATAGAGGTCCCCTACTGAAAATTTGGAGAAATGTAAAGCAAAAATTTTATAGTGGCACCCCTTTATGGTTATCACCAGTGGAAGCTCTGCAGGCTAGATGGACAAGAAGGGAAAACTGGGTGACATACTCTCTCTCTCTGGCTTTTCTTCGCAAACGAAGATTCAGGAAGGACTCATCCCGCGCTTTCTGCAAGCGCGCTGATGACTAAAAAGGCCAATCGAAGATAAACAAGTCTGGTTGCAGAAAACACAGCAGAAGGTCTCCGTGGGTGATGTTTCTGGGTTGTGATTCTTTCTGCGTTGTTGTTTTAATTCAAGACTTGTTCGGCGTGAGTTCTCAAATAAGGCTGCAACATTGTGGATAGTGTGTCTCCCTGCCTCCCGATGTGAGGCCAGGGCGGACCATTGTTGGTGATCAATTTGGCCGAGCCTGAGAAGTTGTTTCAGGGGGTCCTTGTATCGTTTTTTTTGGAGCGCCCCTCTTACACTGACCCATGGTGAGTTCACTGTAGAGTACTGTTTTTGAGAGGCGATGGTCCTCCATCCTAGAAACGTGCCCTGCCCAGCGCAGCTGTGTTCTCAATATCATGGCCTCAATGCTGGTGGTCCCTGCTTGCTCAAGGACAGCAACGTTCGTCAAATAGTCAGTCCAGTGTATATTTAGGATTGTGCGTATACAGCGCTGAATTAATAAAGTGGTCTGATGGGCAATGTTGCCTTAAAACGAGAGAGGAGATACAAAGCCAAGGTTATAACATGCAATGGTTACCTTATGCTCAGATAAAACACAGATTTAAGGAAGATAATTCAACATTCGGTTTGTAAAACACCGAAGTGAAATTGATAAGATTCTTACTGAGCAGGGAAGAGGAAAAATAGCTAAACTTTACAAAATATTGCTGGAAAGAGAGTTGGAGAAAGAGCTGATCACAGAGTCAATTATAAGATGGGCGAAAGATACAGGAGAGACCATAAATTTGGAAGAGTGCGAGTATGCCTGGACTAAAACAAATAGTTTCACAGCTAGCCAAAATCTGAAGGAGAACATCTTGAAAATTGCCAATAGATGGTATTTGACACCAACGAGATTAAGTAAGATTTACAATTTATCTGATAAGAAATCTTGGAAATGTGAAAAAGAAGTGGGATCGCTTCATCATATGTGGTGGGGTTGTCCAATGATACAGAAATTATGGGAAAAGGTACACAAAGTAATGCAAAAGATATTTGGAATAACCTGTGCAATGGATCCCAAACTATATTTATTGAATATAACAGCGAAACTAGAGAAACATATAGAGAAGAAATACTGGAGAGTGATATTATATTTAGTTACCACTGCTAGATTGAAGGTTGAGGCGAGGTGGAAAACAAAAGAGGTACCAAAATTAGATGAATGGCTAGATAAGTTGACAGAGATGGAAAATAATGATAAACTGACACAAATTATGAATAATAGAAAGGTGGAAGAAGTGAATGAAGAATGGAGATTACTAATGGAGTATCTGAATAAAAGAGGCAACATCAAATGATAGGAAATATATTAGGTGAGAGAGGAGGGTTTCGATAGTGCTTGAGATAGGTGAATATAATTTGAAATCAAATGGCAAATTACACGTAATAGATAATATATATAATAAGTGTACAAGGGATGTATATATGGTAGTTAAGGAACAAAGAACTAAAATGGTTCAAAGATTAAATAAATCCTTTGGTTTTGTAAATCAGGGGAGGTCAAGACGGTGGAGGGAAAAGATAAAGAAGAATGAAGGACTGAAAAGAGAAGAGGTTAGTTGTGCAACATCAATGGGAGATATATCATACGTTAGCGGTTTGAAAGATAAGTCAGATGACAGCTGATGTGTAAAAATTTATGATTTTGTATGATGTATCAATGACTATTTGGATATATATATATATATTTTAAAAAAAGAAAAAATCTGAAATATTTTGGATTTTCTCATGGTCGAAAATGACACTGAGCAAGCAAACTATTTTTCTTAATAAAAAATTCTTATCAGAAAGTAAGAGCATGAAGGAAACAAAGCTAGGCTGTATCCCTGGTATTCAGGAAAAGAGATATTTTTGGGGGAAGTAATTATAATTACACATGCTTCTGATCACAGAGAAGGTAGTTGATGACATTACAAAGCCTATATCAAAAGTTAACAAAGCTAAGCTATCCATATTTGCTTTTGCTATCTATGACACCACAGCTCAGTGCTTGCAATAACTGAAAACACAATAGAGATAAACTGAATTGCTGCTGAAACAACAAAATTGGGGTGAAGAAATGAGGGATTTATTGGCATTATGAAGCATCTATCTAGGCCTATCCTTAAGTAGGGAATGAATTCATCCTGGAGAGAAGCGACTAGTGGGGTGCCACAGGGTTCTGTTCTGGGCCCAGTGCTAGTCAACATCTTTAACAATGACTTGGATGAGGGAATAGAGGGCATGCTTATCAAGTTTGCAGATAACACCAAATTAGGAGGGGTAGCTAATACCCCTGAGGACAGGATCAGAATCCAAAATGACCTGAACAGATTAGAAAGCTGGGGCAAAACTAACAAAATGAATTTCAACAGGAAGAAATGTAGGATACTACACTTGGGCAGTAAAAATGAAATGCACAGATATAGGATGGGTGACACATGGCTTGAGGGCAGTACAAGCAAAAGGGATCTAGGAGTCTTAGTGGACCACAAGCTGAACATGAGTCAGCAGTGTGATGCAGCAGCTAAAAAAGCCAATGTGATTCTAGGCTGCATTAATAGGAGTATAGTGTCTAGATCAAGGGAAGTAACAGTGCCACTCTATTCTGCTTTGATCAGCCCTCACCTGGAATACTGTGTCCAGTTCTGGGCACCACAATTCAGGAAGGATATTGAGAAGCTGGAACGTGTCCAGAGGAGGGTGACTAGGATGGCGGGAGGTCTGGAAACCATGCCCTATGAGGAGTGGCTTAGGGAGCTGGGCATGTTTAGTCTGGAGAAGAGAAGGTTGAGAGGTGACATGATAGCCATGTTTAAATATTTGAAGGGATGTCATACTGAGGATGGAGCAAGATTGTTTTCTGCTGGTCCAGAGACTAGGACATGGAGCAATGGGTTCAAACTACAGGGAAAAAAGATTCCACCTAAACATTAGGAAGAACTTCCTGACAGTAAGAGCTGTTCAGAAGTGGAATACACTGCCTGGGAGTGTGGTGGAGTCTCCTTCTTTGGAGGTATTTAAACAGAGGTTGGATAGCCATCTGTCGGGAATTTGATTGTGTATTCTTGCATGGCAGGAGGTTGGACTGGATGGCCCTTGTGGTCTCTTCCAACTCTATGATTCTATGAATTGCATCCCTGGAGCACTCTGGCATTGCTCCTCATTGTTTTTGCTCTTACTGTCTGTTCACATACCTTTTCCAAGTGAATAAACAGCTGGAGAACCAAGGAAAAGGAGCCCATCTTGTCTTTTTTCTCTAGAGGGCTATAAGGGATAGGCAAAGAGATTGTAGCAATGGTGTTAGGATCCTTAGGGGTACTTAAAGCATCTCAAACAAGTCTTTCCTGCCCCAACCCTCAACCTGGAGCAGGACTGTAATTAGAGATACCCATATGTATTTTGCTGGACAGGCAGTTCACATGTAATGTGTCTTGAACCAGAGATTTTACCCACTGAACTTAGAAGCATTCTTGTTTGCGCCACTGCAGTATCTTGCAAGAGATAGAAGATGCTCATCTTCCCCCCCCCCCTGCTGCATTTCAGTGCCACAATTCCAGACAGATCAAAGGTAGTATAGCTTCTAGCATTGTCAGTAAAGTTCAGGTGACACAAGGGGCCAATAGGATTTGATACCATTCTCTTAATGCTCCCTGTCTGATCTGCTTATGCACTCATATCTAACACTGACATATAGCAGTATCAAAAACAATGTGTACAGTGGGCTCAGAGTATCTGCTGCGGCTTGGTTCCAGGACCCCCTGTGGATACCAAAACTTGTAGATGCTCAAGTCCCATCATATACAATGGTATAGTAAAATGGCAAACAACAAGGTTTGCTTTTTAGAATTCCCCCCCCAAAATATTTCTGAGCCGTGGTTGGTTGAATATATGGAGGCAGAACCCCAACTGTATACCCATTTCCAATTTCATAGAGCTCAGTAAATTTCCTTTTGGGGGATTCTGAGACCTGTAGACAATAATAATAATAATAATAATAATAATAATAATAATAATAATACATTGATTTTTAATTCCTCTGAGTCTGTTGCACATTGTTGACTGTTATCTATGCATGATTATAATTTATGACAACTGGCAATGATTGTGGAATTTATCATCTTATGTTTGTAATCACAACATAGAATCATAGAATCATAGAATTGCAGAGTTGGAAGAGACTACGAGGGCCATCCAGTCCAACCCCCTGCCATGCAGGAAATCACGATCAAAGCATCCCCGACAGATGGCCATCCAGCCTCTGTTTAAACACCTCCAAGGAAGGAGACCCCACCACGCTCCGAGGGAGTGTGTTCCACTGCCGAACAGCTCTTAGTGTCAAAAGGTTCCTCCTAATATTGAGGTGGAATCTCTGTTCCTGGAGCTTGCATCCATTGCTCCGTGTTCCAGTCTCCGACATGTCTCCAACATGTAACAAACTGTTGGAACTAGATTGCCCCCAGTCTAAACAGTGCACCAGGCATATTAATAAACAGAAATGGCAGATCGTTAAATATAACACTATACATCTTTGTTGAGAAGCTGTCCCAGCTTATTGGTTGTGCCACACTGCCATGCATGCTGGAAGGGGGAAAGACATTAAACCAGAATAGAAGCCACCTTTCCTCCAAAGGCCCAAGGGGAATAATTAAAGGTACTAGGGGTGACTAAACAGAGACTACAGTATTTCAATTCATAAAAAACAAAAGAGCTAGTTAGGGCTTCCAGAGCAGGGACAATATTAATTACACCCAGAGGCTAAAAGACCACTGTGTTAATTGCACTCATGATGCCCCTAGGTGCTCAGAAGGAGTATGATGCAGGACAAAGAGATGAAATCATTGACAATGAGGGTGAACCTATGTTGTTTATAGAGACTATAAGCCATTTTAAAACCCTGGAAAGAGCCTGATTGTCTTTTAGCAGTAATGTCTGAATTAAGAAGACCTAGAAGGAAACAGATCCAGGTTCTGCAAACAAGGTAAATTATCAGCTCTGGAGGATGCAGGCAGATTAACGCCTGAAATTTGATATGCCAAGCCAACCCAACATTTGTTCTTGCTGACCACCCACTTTCATGCAATTATGACAGTTATGAAATATGGGGCACTTTGAAATTGTTTCCCTTTTGGTAGGACAAACACAGTCTCTGAAATTCAGCGATGTGTGGCAGTGACACAGCCTCTTGGCATGCAAAATCCCACAGATCCATCAGGGAAGTGGGTTTACTTGGGCAGTGAAAAAATGCTCAATGAAAGGGCAAATGCTTTGCATGTAGAAAGTGCTGGGTTCAGTTCCTGCACTCACTAAGAGGGACTGCTAATGGAATGGAGTTGCACCCAATACCCTGGAGAGCAGCTGCCAGTCAAAAGAGACAATGTCGCACTAGCTGATTTAATAGTCTGAGATGTTTAAGGCAGCTTCCTTTGTTCCCTTACCTGTGGCCACCAGGGAAGCAATTTTGGGCAACTGTCACATCACAGCAGATGTGTGAATAACCCAATTCTCTATGCATCTTTACTTAGAAGCAATCCTACTACATTTAGCAGCGGTTTACAGGATTGCTACCTTGTGTCTTATAGTTTTCATTCAGGCAGCAGCCATTTTTTCCTAGTAGGAACTTCATATGGTGTACATCCTTGGGCAAAGGCTAGGTAGCCAGCTCATCTGCCTATATGGTGAGAATTTTATCATGTTCTTGCTATTCTTGAATTCTAATTGTGATATAGATGTGAGACCATGAGGCCCAATTTTCCATACATAATGCCAGATCAGAAAATCTTCAAACCAGGACCTCAAGCTGCAGTCAGGATCCAGTAGCAGCCCTACTATGTCACTGGCAGTCTATCTGTTACAAATCTTAGAATCATAGGATTGCAGAGTTGGAAGAGACCACGAGGGCCATCCAGTCCAACCCCCTGCCACGCAGAAAATCTTGATCAAAGCAATAGATCAAGGTTGTGATCTATTGCAATAGGTTGTCACAACCTATTTATTACAGGTGATTACAGTTTTCAGCTGACCTCCTTAGGCCAATCAGTGCTCACTTAGGCACAGGACTGGTCCAAGCTGTTTTGCTGCATGAGCCAAAGAACAAGACTGTATGCGCACAAACCACCTACCATGTATGGAAACCAAATGAATTGGCAGTTAAATGTCAACACTAAAAAACCAAGCAAGTTTATGGTGCTCTTTCACAATTAGGACTCCAGGAGAGGCCATTTATCTTTGAAATGGGTCACAGGGCCCCACTGTACTGCTTATCACTTTTAAAAATATGTATTTTAGCACCTGAAGTAGACTTCTGGACACTTACAGCTTTTTTCTCTCTCCTTTATTGGCATTTTTAGATGCTATGCAGCTCCCAGAATGTCTCAGAAAAAGAAAATTGTTCCTTGGACTTTGTGAAGTTGCCCATTTCTCAGTTAAATCTTGACGCTTAAATTAAACACCAGTTTGCACCATGGCCTTGTCTCTTCACCCGGCCACCAAAATCAGACACTTGTGAGGTCTAACACTACCTGATGTATTGGTGCAACAGGCAGAACTGAACCCACCCACCCCCACCAAACATTATCACATACCATTCAACATTTCACAGATGAAAACCGAGACATACATGGCAAAGTAAAATCAGAGTGTGGTCAAGAGTACCCAGCTTGTGGGGGCAATTAGCTAACACACATTGGAAACTGTTTAATGCAGTGTAGTTGTGTAAATAGCTATTGCTTAAAACAATTTGTAAGCCGCTCTGTGGCTGAAGAGCACGGTATAAATAACTAAATTAAAAAAAAAAAAGATGGCAAACGTTACTAATGAAGAAGAATACACATATATATAGTATATATATATACTATATATATAGTAAGACTTTCCATTTACAGTTAATATTTTTCTCCTTAATCCTATCTATCATATTTAATAAATAGGTTTTGGGATCCATGGGAAATCTTATTCCTAACATCTCGGAGATAGCAGAGAATTCTGACGTCTCCTTTCCTCTCCTCTCTGCTGAGTTAACTGAGTTCATAGAATCATAGAATTGTAGAGTGGGAAGAGACCACGAGGGCCATCCAGTCCAACCCCCTGCCACACAGGAAATCACGATCAAAGCATCCCCGACAGATGGCCATCCAGCCTCTGTTTAAAGACCTCCAAGGAAGGAGACCCCACCACGCTCCGAGGGAGTGTGTTCCACTGCCGAACAGCTCTTACTGTCAAAAGGTTCCTCCTAATGTTGAGGTGGAATCTCTGTTCCTGGAGCTTGCATCCATTGCTCCGTGTTCCAGTCTCTGGAGCAGCAGAAAACAAGTTTGCTTCATCCTCAACATGACACCCCTTCAAATACTTAAACAGGGCTATCATATCGCCTCTTATCCGTCTTTTTTCCAGGCTAAACATACCCAGCTCCCTAAGTCTCTCCTCATAAGACATCATTTCTAGACCTTTCACCATTTTAGTTGCCCTTCTCTGGACACGCTCCAATTTGTCAATATCCTTTCTGAATTGTGGTGCCCAGAACTGGACACAGTATTCCAGGTGAGGTCTGACCAAGGCAGAATAGAGCGGCACTATCACTTTCCTTGATCTAGACACTATACTTCTATTGATGCAGCCCAAAATCGCATTGGCCTTTTTAGCTGCCGCATCACACTGTTGACTCATGTTCAACTTGTGGTCTACTAGGACTCCTAGATCCCTTTTGCACGTAGTCTCATTCAGCCAGGTCTCTCCCATCCTATATTTATGCATTTCATTTTTCCGCCCTAAATGCAGTACCTTACATTTCTCCGTATTGAATTTCATTTTGTTAGCTTTGGCCCAGCTCCCCAGTCTATCCAGGTCATTTTGAATTTTGATCCTGTCCTCTAGGGTATTAGCTACTCCTCCTAATTTGGTGTCATCTGCAAATTTGATAAATATGCCCCTAATTCCCTCATCCAAGTCATTGATAAAGATGCTGAATAGCACTGGGCCCAGGACCAAACCTTGTGGCGCCCCACTGGTCACATCTTTCCAAGACGAAGAGGAGCCACTGCTGAGCACCCTTTGGGTTCAGCCGGTCAACCAATTACAAATCCATTGAACAGTTATCTTGTCTAGCCCACATTTTACAAGCTTGTTTGCAAGAATGTCATGGGGTACCTTGTCAAAGGCCTTACTGAAATCAAGGTATGCGATATCCACTTTGCACTTTTCAGTTGAATGCAAATACTTTTGCACTTTGATCTCAGTTTCAAGCATTTGAAGTAAGCTAAAGAAATAGGGGGAATGTGGAAGAAGGAGAGAGAAACTGGGACATTTTAAAAGCAGCTGAAAAAGTGGGACAACAGAGAATCAATTGGAATTGTTCCTGCCAAATCAATAAAGTTGCAGGGGATATCATTTGGTAAACTGTATCTGTGCAATTATTATGTGCAGGACTGGCCCAAAATATTTTGCTGCTGGAGGCAAGAAACAAGATGGTTCCTCCCTCCCCCACCTCCATAGCCTGTCCAAAGATGACCAGGCTGACAGTTACATCTGTTTTCAGCACTGGCAACATGGCAGTGTCCTCCACTACAGCTGAGAACAGTGGCATAGTTTAGGAGGTTTAGGACAGAGCCTCTGGAACATTAAGCTCTAACCACTGTGTCCCTCAGCTGATACCTCACTCTGCCTAATGGGAGGGCTGGCCTTGTTCAAGAGGAAAACATAAAAATGACCAAACGTAGGCAATTTACATGGTCAGATAGTGGTGCGGAAGGCGAAAGAATCTGCCAGAGATGGTGTTTTTGCTTTTTATTTTTTAAATCCTCCCTCTTTCTCTGACTGCACTGCCAGCTGGCTGAGACTTTTCCACTGGATTTTAGTAGAACAGACACACATGGATTGTCGCAGTCTCAGTTCTGCTCATGTTTAGTATGCAAAAGGCATGGCTCTGCTGGGAGGCTGCTTGACTTTCATTCCTGCCTGGAAAGTGAAAGAAAGTGAGCTGGTTTTTATTTTATCCTTTCTTCCATATTCCTTGTCTTTATACTACCTAAAAAAAAAAAAACCCACACCACTATATAGTAATGGCTCTCACTGCTCTATTTTACAGTCTTCTGCCATCTAGTCACTCAGCTGGTTAAGCCTAATTTGACTGTAGCATTAATCCTGTACTGCCGCAAGACTATAGATGCTATAAGCTCCGTCATGCAACAGAACAGAGGTGTTCAATTTAGATCTCCAACCAATTTGCAGAAAGGGATATGATGAGGTCAGGAGTAGTTCTGGTAGGAGGATGCTTGCATTTGGAAACATATTTGCTAAATGTCTTATCTCCCACCATCAGAGGTGCCCTCAAAATGATACACAGGTGTAGAGAAAAAACATTGATTTCTTAGTTACATTTAGATCTTACCTTTTCTCCAGTAAACTCAAGGTGGTGTACATGGCTCACTTTGTCCTCAGAGCAACCCTGTCAAGCTGAAAGAGCATATACAGTATATGTATCTGGTCTATGGTCTCCCAGTGAGTTCCGTTGCTCAGTGGCGACTTGAAGCTGGATCTCCCAAGTCCCAGTTCAACAGTATAACTACAGGCATTCCCCACTTTTTGACAACTTGTTTTTTGATGTCCCGCTGTTTCAACAGATCTAAATTATAGCCATGGATTGCACTTTCAACCCCTGGTCCGCTCTTCTGACCTCAGTCAACTAGGCATGCTGGGTTTTTTTCTCTCAATCTACTTGGTGTGCTGTTTTTTCCCCCTCTCAGTTGACTTGGCACCATCTAGTGTTCAGTCTTGAATTAGCAAGCTTAAAAAAACAGTCCCACTTTTCAATTGATCCTACTTTCTAACATGGCTACAGTCCCTAACCTGTCAGATAAGCAGAGGCTTCCTATACACACTGGCTCTCCTTTGCAAACATTCAAGTACAATAGTGATCAACTCTGTTCAAATGTCTAAGAGCAGAATTGGAGCAAAAGCATCCCTACTCACAGGGTGGGCTTTCTCTTTGGTGGGACAGGTGCATACTATGCCATTTTCTGTCAGGGATTTTGGCACAGTCCCAAGTAGGAAAAAAAGCCTGAAGTTGCCACTTCCCCTGCCTTCTTCCTGTGCGAAAACCAAGTTTCTTGGAAGATGTGGGGCAAGGGAAGATGAACATTATGAGGGCAGCAGTGTGAGTGCTTGCCATGAGCCTTTGAGGACTTTCCTCAAACTTGTTCACCTGTAGCTAACTCAGAGGTCCTTCTTGGTCCACCTCTGTGGTCATCTAAGCTTCCACAGTTGCAGACCACAGTATAGTCTGAGCAGGCAAGTAAACAAAGTATCTCCACTTAAGTTATCCTTAAGTGGGTAACACAGCCTCAGGCAGCAAAGTGTCTTACTCTGGACCTGCTAGAAACCTACCAAAATCAATCTTCTCTGATCCCACAATCAAAGGTCCCATACACACTTGCTCATAAGTAAGAACGCTTCATATTCATATCCTGCTTTTCTGTAGGGACAACAAAAGGAGCTTAGAATAAGAAGTTACCATATACAGTACCATAACTAGATTGCAGTTCCTCAATATTCTCTGAAAAAAATGCCACCCTGGTGGCAGTGGGTATTCAGGAAATGTTTTCTCTGGCATTTTATATGTTGATGGCTCATTCACACATGCACAGTGCTACATAATGTATTTGTCAACTGATAAACATATGTATGAGATTGGACTGAGCCTACTGAGGCTAGAAGAACAGGCCATGAAACCCAACCTTTGGTGATAGATTATTCTGTCTACTACCAGCATGGGTGCTAGAAGCATCTTTCTCTCTCTCCCTCCCCACTCTCACACATCTGTATCATAGGAAACTGTGTAGTCTTCATGACTAGTAGCTACTTAGTTTTTGAGGAGGGGAAATCTCTGCAGAGGCAGAGGTGGAAAAGGCAAGGTAAGCCCTTAGCAACTTCCCACTGAGTTACGTGGGGTAAATCAGTGGGGGGGTGGTAGCTTGATCCTCTTTGGGAGTACCCTCTTCTACTCAAGAGCAGGAGACAGGCCCATTACACATGCATTTACATTAAACAGCACTAGCCCAAAATATTTTGCTTCCTGAGGCAAAAGACAAATTGGTACTTCCCCTGTTGCTTTCATGAACAAAAATCAACCCTATCACTAGTCTATAGTGAGAACAGCCTGGGCAACAAAACTAACTAAGTTTGAAAACAAGGAGTTGAACTGAGGGCCTGCATAATATGATTTTTTAAAAAATACAAAGACATTTTCCAGCAGTCTCATTCTCAACCAGGCAATGTACACTCCCACTCATATCGCTCTCCAAGAGAGCACACAGCCCAGCATTTAACACTGATTGTGTTTAAACATCATTAACAAGCTGAGGGGTGTTTAAAGTGCCCCAAACAAATCAGCAATGTAGTATGCATCTGCTTCTGTACTTACTTCATAAGTTACCAGGCACAGAGAAATGACACTAGCTATGGGTTGCAGAGGGAAGGGTGAGGGTTATGCAGCCTTTTCCTCTCAAAAATATCCATGTGCTTTTTCTGAATGTTTATACTTTCTCTAGTTCTCATTTGTGAAAGATAAGTTAATGTTCAGCCCCATACATTTTTCTGCCTATATATTTTTCTGCCCAGACTTTTCTCCCTCCAGTTCCTGGGGTGTACCTCAACACGTTCTGGCTACTTTTGTACACCTAGGGAAGGAGGAGCAAACTCCATTCCCTGGGTAAGACTCCTTCTTATCTAAGTGCACAAGGGTAGCCAGAATGTGTTCAAGTGCATCTCACAGCCAAACAGTGGCTAAGGGGACATCACTGTGCCCACAAGACCTTTTTGCTGTCCTCCATTTACATAGGTATGGCAAGCCACAAACCAGATTCCTCTCCCCCCCACCCCCCCTACACACATTTAAGCTGCATCTGCATTGCAGCAATAATCCAGTTTGACACTGCTTTAACTGCCACAGTTTGGTGCTATGGAATTCTGGAATTTGTAGTTTTATGAGATGTTTAGCCTTCTCTGTCAGAGAGCTCTGGAGCCACAACAAACTACAAATCCCAGGATTTAACAGCCATGGCATTTAAAGAGGTGTCAAACTGGTTTATTTAGGCAGTGCAGATAGATGCAGCCTTAGAAGGCCAAACTGGTTTTTTTTCCCTTTTCAAAATAAACTTCCATTCGAGAAGAAATCAATTGTTTCATGCACACAGAACTGCATATTAAAGATCCCGTAAACATAACCAAAAGGTCTAAAATATTTTATTTGTTTGTTTATTTATTTGCACCACTTCTATGCTGCCTTTCTCCCAAAGTGGGACCCAAGGTGGCTTACAAACGATTACAATCACAATTAAAAGCATTTAAAAACCATTAAAACATACACAATAAAAACAGATAAAAACAGCATAAAACACACACCCCAATAAAAGCCACAGTTATATGCTAAAGGCCTGCCTAAACAAAAATGTTTTTGCCTGCCGGTGGAATGACAACACGGAGGGGGCCAGCCTAGTTTCCTGCGGAAGGGAATTCCAAAGTATGGGAGCAGCCACTGAGAAGGCTCTCTTTCGTGTCCTCACCAAGTGAGCCTGTGATGGTGGTGAGACCTAGAGAAAGCCTTCCCCTGCATACCTTAAAACCCTTGCAGGTTCGTACAGGGAGATACGATCTTTCAGACAGCCTGTACCTAAGCCATATAGGGGTTTGTAGTTCAAAACCAGCACTTTGAATTGTCCCCGGAAACGAATCGATAGCCAGTGAAGCTGTTTTAACACGGGAGTTATATGCTCCCTATAACTGGCCCCAGTCAGCATTCTGGCCACAGAATTCTGGACCCACTGAATATATGGGAACACTGCCAGATGGTTCCATAATTGGTTGGAAAACCATGCTCAACGAGTTCTAATCAATGGTTGCACTTCAAATTTTCCAGGCCCCAACCTAATATAGCAGACCTGTTTTTCACTCTTACCACCCACCCCTTTACTTCCACTTCTCCTCAGTATAAATCCCTTCTATCTACTCACATGCCTACTCACTTTGTAACTGCTGTTTTATTTTGCTGCTATAGGTTGCATCCAGTAGAGCAGGGGTGGGCAAAGTGTGGCCCACAGGGTGCATGGGGCCCACCAGACCCAAAAGTGCAGCCCTCCAAGCCTCTGGAGCCCTCCTGCAAAAGCGGAGAGTCCACTTTTGCATTGCTTGTCTCCCTCAGTCCCCATAAGCAATCTTTTTGGTCCTTTCAAATGCTCCCACCCCTCCTTCCATCCCCACTTGCTTGAATCCCTGCTTTCAATCCTCATTGCTCAACCCCCTTCAACAGAAATCTTGTCAGTTCCTCCAAATGCTCCCACCCAAAAAGATAACAGTCAACATTATTTTTAAAGAAAATTCTCTTTTTTAAAAAAGTACGGCCCCATGAGTAAGTCCCACATGCCTGGATGCGGCCCCCAGTCCTGCTAATGTTGCCCACCCCTGCTGCAGAAAATGGAATGGATCCCTAATAAATACATAGAGATATAAATCACCTAAGCACATTTACTTAAATGTAAAACACACTTAACTTAGTAAGACATATACAATCATAGAGTTGGAAGAGACCACAAGGGCCATTCAGTCCAACGACCTACCATGCAGGAGTACACCATCAAAGCATTCCTGACCAGCTTATGTTTAAAAATCTCCAAAGAAGGAGACTCCACCACACTCCGAGCCAGCACATTCCACTGCCGAACAGCTCTTACTGTCAGGACGGTCCTCCTAATATTTAGGTGGAATCTTTTCCCCCTGTAGTTTGAACCCACTGCTCTGTGTCCTAGTCTCTGAAGCAGCAGAAAACAATCTTGCTCCATCCTCAGTATGACATCCCTTCAAATATTTAAACATGGCTATCGTGTCACCTCTTAACCCTCTTTTTCAAGACAAAATATATGCAGCTCCCTAAGCCACTCCTCATAGGGCATGGCTTCCAGACCTTTCACCATTTTGGTCGCCCTCCTCTGGACACATTCCTGCTTGTCCATATCCTTCCTGAACTGCAGTGTCCAGAATTGGACACAGTATTCCAGGTGAGGTCTGACCAAAGCAGAATAGAGTCGCACTATTACTTCTCTTGATCTAAACATTATACTCCTATTGATGCAGACTAGAATCGCATTGGCTTTTTTTAGCTGCCGCTACACACTGCTGACTCATGTTCAACTTGTGGTCCACTAAGACCCCTAGATCCCTTTTGCATGTACTGCCATCAAGCCAGGTGTCACCCATCCTGTATCTGTGCTTTTCATTTTTAGTGCCCAAGTGCAGGATCCTACATTTCTCCCTGTTGAAATTCATTTTGTTAGTTTTGACTCAGCTTCCTTTTTTCTTTTATTTAACATTTATTAACAAATCTATGAACAATAAACAATAAACAAATAACAAACAAGTATATAAATAAATAATATATGTACAATCTCACTTTTAACACATTAATTACGAAAAGTCCATTACGTACAGGTTATATATCTAAAAAAAAACTCTGTTAATCTTTATATTAGTAATATACAGTCCTTGTTACCTACTCTTATTCCATTTAGTTATGTTCCAATGTAACCTCTATCATGCATCTTTTCTCAATTTTGTTCAATAAACAATAAACAACCCTTGTTGACTTCCACATCTGACAAAACTTAAGTTTGGTATATTCATATTCATGTTCACTTAATTACCTTTAATAAAACCATATCCTATAATGATTTTTAAATATGTACTTTGCCTATATAAAAAGAACAAAAAATTGGAGATAAGGGTTCAAATTATAGCAGTTTTTACCAGCTCAGAATAGATTTTTTCTATATAAATTTATTCTCTTAACTCCACTCTGCCCCATTAATAAGATATCCTTACATCCTTTTAATAACTACAAAAATGAAATACATAAAATAAAAAACATAACGTCCCTTTATCACAGACTTATCATCTAAATTATTAATTCATATTTCTTCTACAACACTACCCTAATTACACGCCTACTTCTTCCTCCTGTGAAAGTCTGTTAACTAAAATTTCTTTCACGTTTTATTTCAATTCCATATAATCCAGAAAGGGTTGCCATACTACTAAAAATTTATCGTTTACTTTATTTTCTACAAGGTGAGTAAGTTTACCCATCGACACCACTTCTGCTAGATTTTTCAGCCTTTCTTCATCTGATGGTATTGTTTTTTTCCTCCAATGTATGGCGTAGACGATTCTGGCCGTTGTTACCATATGTCACAATAACCTTCCTATCTTTTCATTGAAAATTGTACTGGTATCATAAATATGCAACAAAAAAGCCTCCGGAAGTAACTCAATTTTGGTTTTTATAATTTTTTGAATTCTGGATTATATCATAAACCAAAATTTCGTAGCTTTGTTACAATCCCACCATTGATGAAAAAATGTACCTTTCTGCTCCTAGACTCATAGAATCATAGAATTGTAGAGTTGGAAGAGACCACGAGGGCCATCCCTGCCACGCAGGAAATCATGATCAAAGCATCCCTGACAGATGGCCATCCAGCCTCTGTTTAAAGACCTCCAAGGAAGGAGACCCCACCACGCTCCAAGGGAGTGTGTTCCACTGCCAAACAGCTCTTATTGTCAAAACGTTCCTTCTAATGTTGAGGTGGAATCTCTGTTCCTGGAGCTTGCATCCATTGCTCCGTGTTCCAGTCTCTGGAGCAGCAGAAAACAAGCCTGCTCCATCCTCAATGTGACACCCCTTCAAATACTTAAACAGGGCTATCATATCGCCTCTTAACCATCTTTTTTCCAGGCTAAACATACCCAGCTCCCTAAGCCTCTCCTCATAAGGCATCGTTTCCAGACCTTTCACCATTTTAGTCGCCCTTCTCTGGACACACTCCAATTTGTCAATATCCTTTTTGAATTGTGATGCCCAGAACTGGACACAGTATTCTAGGTGAGGCCTGACCAAGGCAGAATAGAGTGGCACTATTACTTCCCTTGATCTAGACACTATACTTCTATTGATGCAGCCCAAAATCGCATTGGCCTTTTTAGCTGCCGCATCACACTGTTGACTCGTGTTCAACTTGTGGTCTACTAGGACTCCTAGATCCTTTTCGCATGTACAGTTGTCCCTCCACATTCGCGAACTTGACATTCGCGGTTTCGGTTATTCGCGGTTTTGGGAGGGCCCCCCCCGGGCCCCCCCAAAACCGCGACACGGGGCCTCCAGAGGCCCCGTGAAAGACATAGAGGGAGCGGGGAGGCCCAGGGAGGCGTCCACGGGGCCCCCGGAGGCGCTCCGGAGGCCCCATGAAGGCCTGGGGAGGGGTGGGGAGGCGATCCTGGGGCCTCCGGAGACGCTCCGGAGGCCCCAGGAAGGCCTGGGGACGCGGTGGGGAGGGCTGGGGAGGCGATCCTGGGGCCTCCGGAGCATCTCCGGAGGCCCCAGAAAGGCCTGGGGACGGGGTGGGGAGGGCTGGGGAGGCGATCCTGGGGCCTCCGGAGACGCTCCGGAGGCCCCAGGAAGGCCTGGGGACGGGGTGGGGAGGGCTGGGGAGGCGATCCTGGGGCCTCCGGAGACGCTCCGGAGGCCCCAGGAAGGCCTGGGGACGGGGTGGGGAGGGCTGGGGAGGCGATCCTGGGGCCTCCGGAGACGCTCCGGAGGCCCCAGGAAGGCCTGGGGACGGGGTGGGGAGGGCTGGGGAGGCGATCCTGGGGCCTCCGGAGCATCTCCGGAGGCCCCAGAAAGGCCTGGGGACGGGGTGGGGAGGGCTGGGGAGGCGATCCTGGGGCCTCCGGAGACGCTCCGGAGGCCCCAGGAAGGCCTGGGGACGGGGTGGGGAGGGCTGGGGAGGCGATCCTGGGGCCTCCGGAGACGCTCCGGAGGCCCCAGGAAGGCCTGGGGACGCGGTGGGGAGGGCTGGGGAGGCGATCCTGGGGCCTCCGGAGACACTCCGGAGGCCCCAGGAAGGCCTGGGGACAGGGTGGGGAGGGCTGGGGAGGCGATCCTGGGGCCTCCGGAGACGGTCCGGAGGCCCCAGGAAGGCCTGGGGACGGGGTGGGGAGGGCTGGGGAGGCGATCCTGGGGCCTCCGGAGCATCTCCGGAGGCCCCAGAAAGGCCTGGGGACGGGGTGGGGAGGGCTGGGGAGGCGATCCTGGGGCCTCCGGAGACGCTCCGGAGGCCCCAGGAAGGCCTGGGGACGGGGTGGGGAGGGCTGGGGAGGCGATCCTGGGGCCTCCGGAGACGCTCCGGAGGCCCCAGGAAGGCCTGGGGAGGGCTGGGGAGGCGATCCTGGGGCCTCCGGAGACGCTCCGGAGGCCCCAGGAAGGCCTGGGGACAGGGTGGGGAGGGCTGGGGAGGCGATCCTGGGGCCTCCGGAGACTCTCCGGAGGCCCCAGGAAGGCCTGGGGACGCGGTGGGGAGGGCTGGGGAGGCGATCCTGGGGAGGGCTGGGGAGGCGATCCTGGGGCCTCCGGAGACGCTCCGGAGGCCCCAGGAAGGCCTGGGGAGGGCGGGAGGGAGGGCCGGGGAGACCTCCGCGGGGCCTAGCAAGGCCCCGCAAAGGCCTGGGGAGGGAGGGAGGGAGGGAGGGCCGGGGAGGCCTTCGCGGGGCCTAGGAAAGCCCCGCGAAGGCTTGGGGAGGGAGGGAGGGAGGGCCGGGGAGACCTTCGCGGGGCCTAGGAAGGCCCCGCGAAGGCCTGGGGAGGGAGGGGGGAGGGGTGTCGTTATTCGCGGTTTTTTCACATTCGCGGGGGTCCGCGGAACGGAACCCCCGCGAATGTGAAGGGACGACTGTAGTCGCGTTCAGCCAGGTCTCCCCCATCCTATATCTATGCATTTCATTGTTCCGCCCTAAGTGCGGTACTTTACATTTCTCCGTATTGAATTTCATTTTGTTAGCTTTGGCCCAGCTCTCCAGTCTATCCAGGTCATTTTGAATTTTGATCCTGTCCTCTAGGGTATTAGCTACTCCTAATTTGGTGTCATCTGCAAATTTGGTAAGTATGCCCCTAATTCCCTCATCCAAGTAATTGATAAAGATGTTGAATAGCACTGGGCCCAGGACAGAACCCTGTGGCACCCCACTGGTCACATCTTTCCAAGACGAAGAGGAGCCACTGCTGAGCACCCTTTGGGTTCGGCCGGTCAACCAATTACAAATCCATTGAACAGTTAACTTGTCTAACACACATTTTACAAGCCTGTTTGCAAGAATGTCATGGGGAACCTTGTCAAAGGCCTTACTGAAATCAAGGTATGCGATATCCACAGCGTTCCCTTCATCTACCAAGCTGGTAACTTTATCAAAAAAAGAGATCAGATTAGTCTGGCATGACTTGTTTCTCTGAAACCCGTGTTGACTTTTTGTGATTCTGGCATTGCCTTCTAAATGTTCACAGACTCTCTGTTTAATGATCTGCTCTAGAATCTTCCCTGGTATTCATGTCAGACTAACTGGATGATAATTGTTGGGATCCTCTCCCCCCCCCCTTTTTGAAGATGGGGACGTTTGCCCTCCTCCAGTTTGCTGGGACTTCTCCTGTTCTGCAGGAGTTCTCTAAGATTATTGCCAATGGCTCTGAGATTACATTTGCCAGCTCTTTTAATACTCTTGGATGTAATTCACCTGGTTCTGGAGATTTAAATTCATTTAGATTAAGAAGGTATTCCTGTACTACCTCTTTGCTTATTCTGTGCTGGATTTCCCTATTGTGTCCTCTTTTCCATTATCCTCAGGTTGGTCACCCTTTTCCTTTTCTGAAAACACTGAGGCAAAGGTGTTGAGTAATTCTGCCTTTTCTCTGTCTCCTGTTAGCATTTTGCCATCTTCTCCACATAGTGGCCCTACAATTTCCTTCTTCCTTCTTTTGCTGCGGACATACTCCAAAAAAACCTTTTTATTGTTCTTAACCTCTCTAGCAAGCCTGAGCTCATTCTGCGCTTTAGCTTTTCTGACTTTACTCCTACACGTGTTCGCTATCCGTTTGAATTCTTTGGTGATTTCCCTCTTTTTCCATTTCGTATACATGTTCCATTTAAAACTTAGCTCCGTTGAAAGTTCTTTAGTCAGCCATCCTGGTTTCTTGAGACACCTCCCATTTTTCTTCCTCATTGGTACTGTTTGAGATTGTGCCTTCAGTATCTCCCTTTTGAGAAAGTCCCATCCGACTTGAGGTCCTGACACTTCCACCATTTCTTAAGTGTATTACCTGAAATTTGTGCAATTTTTACTGGGGAAAGGTGCCATCTAAACATCACCTTTAGGACGTTCTCTTGTAAACTATAAGATCTTGTCAATTTGGCAATCCTTTTCCATGCCTTTTCCCGGTCTTCAAATCCAATATTACGACCAATGCCCACCGCCCATTTAACCATATATTCCTTAGTTACTTCTTTTTCCATTTTTAATCATAATAACAATTGATACAGTCTAGATAATAAATGTTGGTTCCCCTTTTTCAATATTAACTCAAAGTTCGATAGTGATGTTTCAATACCTCCTTATGCCATATCTCTTTTTAATCTCTCTTTTAATTGGAGAAGGGGTAAACCATTGGACAATTTTACCCTCTTGACATACCGTAGTTGTTGACTATCCTTCATTTGGATAGTATCATTAGTTACTTGGGTCAAATCTTTAAAGGTAAACCATTCCGTGTCACACTTTAGACTTTTTATTGACAGAGCTTCTACTGGGGATACACAGGACAGGAGTTTTGTGAATGAATACCCTTTGTATCTTAACCAAACTTTGTATAAAGATCTCCGAATTGAATGATTATTGGTTTCTGAGCTTTAACTTCTTGATACCAAATAAAAGAATGCCAACCAAAATGCAATTTGTGGCATTCTAATAATGAAAGCCTTGACTTTTCCAATATAAACCACACTTTAACCCACATCAGACAGCTCGCTTCATAATATAACCTTATATCCAGAACTCTGAAACCACCTCTTACCCTTGTATATACCAATGGTTTAAATCAGTGTTTCTCAACAAGGGTTCCCTGGGTTCCCCAAGAGGTTGCTATGGGTTCCTCAAGAGATTGTGATTGTGTGGTGAAAGCAGTAGCAGTATATAGAATGATGTTTATGCAGGGGTTCCCTGAGACCTGAAAACTATTTCAAGCGTTTCTCCAGGATAAACAGGTTGAGAAAGGCTGGTTTAAATTTTACTCTTGGTTTCTTCCCCATTGTCAGGGTCCTCCATGAATTCCACTCTAAACCCTAGAATTCAGGGGTGATGTACCAAGAACCCACGCTCACATTCACTCAATAAGAATTCTTTATTGGTAAGGAAATGTGTGTCAGGAACATGGAACAAAGCCGAAACTGAATACAGGCTAGCACCAACCCCCAGATAAACCCTTACAGCATAAGAATGGCATGTAGGGAGGAGAAACAGTCGAGCCAGCACCTGGAGCTGTGACCTGGAGCTGCTGTGGAGAGCAGCGTTCCCAGGCCAACAAGGTGGGCTGCCACCCCTCCAAAGACAGAGGGGCCTAAGCAAAGGAAACAAGCCAAAGTCAGCCTCATGTCAGAGTCCTCCCGGTCAGGTATACGGTCAGCGAGCAGATAAGGGAAAGTGGGCGGGGGGGCGGCGTGGCCTTGGTTCATAGAAACAACTTAAACTTGACCAGGAAGCCGGAAAACAGCTTGCATCGAGTGCATGTACCTTAGCCTGAAAACCAGGGATAGTTTGGGGATTCTGTTGGGATACCGGCCACCCCGTTGCTTAACAGACTCCCTAACCGAGCTGACCCAGCTGATCTCTGAGTTGTTGTTGGAGTTGCCCAGACTTTTGGTTCTGGGCGATTTCAACATTCCACTAGAGACCAGCGTATCGAATCTAACCGGTGCGGCTCGGGAGTTCATGGAAACCATGGCAAACATGGGCCTATCCCAATTGGTTAATGGGCCCACACATTGTGCAGGTCATACCCTCAATGCAATCTTCAGTACGGAACAGGAATATCCGTGGGCGGAGGTTATAAAAACCTCCGCATTGTCATGGACGGATCACTTCCTGGTCAAGATGGAACTAAGAGCCACTGTCTGCCTCTCCAGGGGTGGTGGACCCATTAGAATGGTCCGCCCTCGAAGGCTAATGGAACCAATTGGCTTCCAGAAAGCCCTAGAGGGTTTAATGGTTGGTAACGCCAGTGATTCTGTAGAGGCTTTGGTCAGCATCTGGAACACTGATCTTACCAAGGCTATCGACACAATCGCTCCCAAGCATCCTTTCCAGCCCGCCTCTAATTGTAAGCCCTGGTACACAGAGGAGCTTAGGAGGATGAAGCGAACTGGACAACGGCTAGAGTGCAAGTGGCGGAAGACTCAACTCTTATCCAACAGAACTCGCCATAGGAGGCATCTTGATTCCTATCGGGAGGCAATACATGCAGCACAGAGATCCTTCTGCTCTTCACGTATTGCATCTGCAGAGTCCCGTCCAGCAGAGTTGTTTAAGGTGGTGGGGGAGCTGACGCAGGTTCCTCCTGCGCCAAATCCCCTACTTAACCCGACAACAGCATGCTGTGATGCATTTAATATCCACTTTGCAGATAAAATCTCTCGGATAAGAG
Source organism: Gambelia wislizenii (assembly GCA_030847615.1). Lineage (NCBI taxonomy): Eukaryota > Metazoa > Chordata > Lepidosauria > Squamata > Crotaphytidae > Gambelia > Gambelia wislizenii. The sequence continues at coordinate 8,645,345 of JAUMIR010000013.1, read as the reverse complement.
CTGACTTGGATGCCAATGTTCTGACAGAATCCATAGATGAGGCATCCAACAACTCCATTGATGGCACTTTACTGGATCAGTTTCAATCGGTGAGTACCGATGACGTGGACAAGCTCCTTGGAAGAGTGAGGAAGACGACTTGCCCTCTTGATCCCTGTCCATCTTGGCTGGTCGTCCGGGGGGGGGACGCATTGAGAGTATTCCTACGGGACACAATCAATGCATCCTTCAGGGAAGGTATTGTACCATCTTGTTTAAAGGAGGCGGCGGTTAAGCCACTCCTGAAAAAACCCTCCCTGGACCCCCTGGACAAGAACAATTACAGACCAGTGTCCTTGCTACCTTTTTTAAGCAAGGTGATCGAGAGGGCAGTTGCTTCCCAACTCCAAGCCATCTTGGATGAAACTGATTATCTTGATCCATTTCAAACCAGCTTCAGGACAGGATATGGAGTTGAGACTGCCATGGTCACTCTAACCGATGACCTCCGCCTGAGCATCGACAGGGGTAATGTGACCCTGCTGGTGCTCTTGGACCTCTCAGCAGCCTTTGACACTACAGATCATTCCATCCTCTTGGATCGCCTGAGAGGGTTAGGAATTGGAGGCACTGCTCTGCGATGGTTCCATTCCTTTCTCTCGGGCAGATCCCAGAGGGTGAGGCTCGGGGACAGCTGCTCCTCCAGAATTGAGCTCAACTGTGGCATCCCTCAGGGTGCCATTCTGTCCCCGATGCTATTTAACATTTATATGAAGCCGCTGGGAGAGATCATCCGGAGGCATGGAGCTCGGTGTCATCAGTACGCCGATGACACTCAGATATATTTCTCCATGACCAGGTCGTCGGCTCAGACTTCAGATGGTGTCTCTCCTCTCAATGACTGTCTTAGAGTGGTAATGGATTGGATGAGGAAAAACACTTTGAGACTAAATCCAGACAAAACGGAGGTACTGACAGTCACAGGCCCGAAACCAGGTCTGGAAATACAACTTCCAGTCCTGGATGGACTCACACTCTCCTCTAAGGACTGTGTTCGCAGTCTGGGGGTACTCCTGGATTCATCGCTTCACATGACTAGTCAGGTGAATGTGACGGCCAGAAGTGCCTGTTATCAGCTTCGGCTGATATGCCAACTGCGCCCTTACCTGGATACAAGGGATCTGGAAACTGTGGTACATGCTTTGGTAACCTCACGTTTGGATTACTGTAATGCACTCTACATGGGGCTACCCTTGTGCCTAACCCGGAAACTTCAACTGGTACAAAATATGGCAGCCAGGTTAATTACTGGTACATCTAGGAGAGAGCATATAACACCTGTGCTTAAATCTCTCCATTGGCCGCCGATTAGTTTCCGGGCGCAGTACAAGGTGTTGGTTTTAACCTTTAAAGCCCTACATGGCTTGGGTCCATCTTATCTCCGGGACCGCCTCATCCCATATGATTCTCCCCCACGCACTTCGGTCCTCTGGGAGGAACCTGCTGCAACCTATGAAAACTAGGCTGTCGCAGACCTCCCAGAGGACCTTCTCTTCTACGGCTCCCAGACTTTGGAATGGCCTGCCGGATGAGATCCGTCTTATCACTACTCTTGATAGCTTCAGGAAAGTGCTAAAGACGGATCTCTTCCGGCAGGCCTTCCCGGAATAACTTCCCGGTTCCAGTGGACTGATGCTACCCATCCCCTTGCCATCGTTGCCGTTATATATTTATTTATCATATTTTATTCTTGTTTTAACTCTTCATTAGTTTAATTTAGTTTTAAGGGGTGGGAGGGTTAGGGTGGGGAGGGATTGTTTTAACTTGATGTTTTAATCTTGTTGTACGCCGCCCCAGTTGCTGAGCAGAGGGGCAGGTTAAAAAATAAAAATTTATTATTATTATTATTATTATTATTCCACTCTAAACCCCAGAATTCAGGGGTGAGCCTGACATACCATCCACCCAAAGAGAAACTTCCTTTTATTAGGAAAGCGGGCATGGAACTTTCGTAATAAGCATGGAACATTCACATGTTCGACATTAACCCAATCAGCATGGCCCAACGGCAAGTGTTTCCATTTCACCAGATACTGCAAGCCCCCCCTGTGTACCCGAGAGTCTAATACATCAGAAATTTCAAAATGTTGATCCTTGTCGACCAGGATAGGACGCGTGCAGTTTCAGGGACTTGAGCATGACAATCCAAAAGGCATGCCGGCTTGAGTAAGCTAGAATGAAACACAGGGTGGACGTTATGGTACAGCTTGGGCAGCGACAGTTCAAAAGCCACGGGATTAATCACCCTAACAATGGGAAAAGGACCAATATATTTAGGCCCCAACTTCTTCGAGGGTTGTGGGCTCTTAAGGAATTGGTGGACAAGAACACCAAGTCCCCTATTGCGTACTTCGTGGTAAGGTCCCATTTCTGGTCGACATGATGTTTATAACGTGCTTTTGCAAAGTCCAGAGCCGACACAACTTTCGGCCATGCGTCTCTAATCTTTTGACTCCATTGGGTCACCGAGACCGGGTCCTTTGAAGTCTCCTCCCCTAAAGGCAGAGGGTTAAAGTCTTGCCCTGAAACAATTTTAAAAGGAGAGAAGCCAGTGCTCTGGTGTGTGGCGTTGTTATATGCGACCTCCGCAAAAGGCAAAAGGTCCACCCAATCGGATTGCTGGAAGTTTACATAATACCTCAAATATTGCTCCAGAATCTGATTAATACGTTCACTCTGTCCATCACTCTGTAGATGATGGGAGCTGCTTAGCCCTAATTCGACTCCCAAAAGTTTTGTCAACACCTTCCAGAACTGGGAGGTAAACTGAGCCCCCCTATCTGAAATGATCTTCGCAGGAACCCCATGTAATCTGTAAATGTGTTGCAGAAACAACCTGGCCAACTGGGGGGCTGTCAGGAGCTTCTTACAGGCCACAAAATGCGCTTGTTTTGAAAATAAGTCAGTCACCACCCAAATAATGGTCTTTTTCCTACTCTCTGGTAGCTCTACTATGAATTCCATACTGATGACCTCCCAGGGCTTAGAAGGGGTAGGCAAAAGTAGCAACAAGCCTTTTGGCTTCCCCCCCTCCTTTAGCCATTGCACACGTGGGACACCCTTTGACATACTCCTCCACCTCCCTCCTCATTTTGGGCCACCAAAACTGCCTCCGCTCCAAATGTAATGTTTTCACATATCAAAAATGCCCAGCACTTTTTACATCATGGCACTGTTTAAGGATGGCCGACCTCATGGCCTCTGGAACATACAGGCGCTCCCCCTTCCATGCCAGGCCCTCTCGGAGGACTACCTCCCCTTGATGAGCCAAAAACCACGGGTCCTTGGGGAGGGCCGTCGCCATCTGGGCTTGCCACCCACCCCCATCATCCCTGGAGGCGGGGGAAGAGGACGGCAAAGCAGGCAGGCAGAGTCAGTGCCACATTGAGGTCTGAGGCCCCTGCTGGTGGGCCAGCATCTCTACTTGCCCCAGAGTACAACCCAGGCTCCAAAGAGGGGCCTGCCGGGGTCACGTGACATTTGGCCTTACTGCACGTTAGGACTGCCAACCCCAAATGGGAGGGGGGAAAGACTGTGTCAATCACCTCCTTCTGTTGACTGTCATGTTGAGGGAGCCTTGACAAAGCGTCAGCTAGGAAATTCTTTTTTCCTGGGATAAACTTTAAGGTGAAATTGAACTGATAAAAGAAACTGGCCCACCAAATCTGTTTAGGGTTCAAACGCCTTGGGTTTTTCAAGGCTTCCAAATTCCTGTGATCTGTCCAAACTTCAAAAGGTTTGGAAGATCCTTCCAGCAGGTGGCACCAGGTCTCTAAGGCCAATTTGATTGAACCCGCCTCCTTCTCCCACACAAGCCAATTTCGCTCAGTCTCATTAAATTTTTTGGACAGATATGCACAAGGCCTAAGCTCCCCCTCTTCACCCCATTGTAACAGCACCCTCCCATTGCCACATCTGAAGCGTCAACTTGGACCACAAAAGGTTTGGAGGGGTCGGGGTGCTTAAGAATCGGTTCAGAGGTGAAAAGCTTCTTCAGCTTGTCAAAGCCCCTTTGGCATTGGTCAGACCATACAATCTTTTGGGGAGGCTTCTCTGCCTTCCCCTTCCCCTTTCGTTTCTTTTCACCCACCCCCTTGGTTTTTAGTAGGTCAGTCAGTGGAAGGGCTACCGCAGCAAAGTCAGGGATGAAGGACCGGTAAAAGTTAGCAAACACTAGGAAGCTCTGCAGCTGCTTCCTGGTCCTGGGGGCCTCCCATGCCAGAACCCCCTTTACCTTCTCCGGGTCCATTTCTACCCCCTTGTTTGAGATGTGGTACCCCAGGTAATCTAAGCGGCTATGATGGAATTCACACTTTGACATCTTGGCATACAAATGGTTGTCCCCCAACCTAGTAAGCACCTTTTCCACCAGTTTCACATGGGACGTATAATCCTCAGAATAAATAAGTACATCATCCAAATATACCAGTACCCCCTTGTACAAAAACTCTCTCAGTACATCATTAATAAAGTTCTGAAAAATTCCTGGAGCTCCACTAAGTCCAAAAGGGATTACTCTGAACTCAAAAGCCCCTAGGGGGCAATTAAAAGCAGTTTTCCATTCGTCCCCTTCCTTTATCAGCACCTTGTAATAGGCCTCCCACAAGTCCAGCTTGGTAAATATCTTCCCCTTTGCCAAATGGGCCAGTATGTCTTTCATTAAGGGGAGGGGATACTGATTTGACATGCTGATAGCATTCAGGGACCGGTAGTCCTGGCAGAGACGAAGGGTCCCATCTGCCTTACGCCTAAATAACACAGGGCCCCCCAAAGGGGAGGTCGAGGGTCTGATGAAACCCCGGGCCAAGTTTTTGTCTATGAACTCCCGGAGGGCGTCCATTTCAGCCAGCATCATAGAATAAATCCTGGGTTTGGGTAGCTTGGTCTCTGAAAGTATCTCAATGGCACAGTCAAAGGGTCGGTGGGGTGGTAAAATGTCACATTCCTTCTCCTCAAACACATATTGCCATGGTTTATATTCCACTGGTAATCCTTTCAGCTCCCCTTGGACTAGAGCAGTTTTGCAGTTCCATGGTTTGGCCCCTACAGGGACACCCCCCACCGGGGAAGCTTCACCTACCCCGTGCTCCTGCACACACACAGGATATGTAAAAGTCACTGTCTCTTTCACCCAGTCTATGGTGGGGTGGTGGAATTTTAACCAGTTTAATCCCACCACTGCAGCGGGAACTAGGCCTGGGGCTATCACAAATTGAAGCTCCTCCTGATGATTCCCCATCCTCATGTGTACTGGGCCAGTCATTCGCCTTGCTGGGCCCCCCTTCATCATCCCTCCGTCCATCTGAGACAGCCACACTGGCTTGTCCAGCTTGATAGTGCTAACTTCAAGTTCACTGACCAAGGAGGGGTGAATTAACACTTGGGTACACCCGCAATCAACCATTAACATTACTTTTCAGTTGACCCCACTTTTTGCAACACCTATTTTGGCTTTTAGGAAGAAAGGGCCTTTTACACCACTCACCACTGCACTTGGGTGCCCTTCGGGATTAGCCCGCCCTCTGGCGCTTAGTAGGGCGGGCTGGAGCCGTTTCCCGCCGGCTCTGTGTCAGAAGAGGAAGATCCGCTGTTATCTTGTTCCTCTGAAGACTCCCCTGCTGCGTGGCCGGGTACCAAGGAGCGCACTGCTGCTTTGGGCTTGAACGGTGTCTTGGGTGCCGTCGACTTCCCCTCCACCCTCTTGGGCTTCTCGGCTGCCACTGGTTCCCAAGGGCTCCTCTCTGGGTATTCGGCTATGCGGTGGCCCCCCTTCCCGCAGTGTAAGCACAGGCCTTTCCTCATCCTTCGCTCCCTCTCCGACGCTCCCATCGTGGTTCCGCCTGATCAGGCCGCCTTATTTTTCTTCCCGATGGACCCAGTGGCCTTTCCCTCGGATCCCTGCCGGTGCCGAGCCAGCTTGACGCTCCACCTCAGTGTCTCTACTTCTCCGGCTAGCCGCACCCATCCCAAAAGGGTCTCGGGGTTCCCCTGAAACAATGCCCACTGGAGGATGTCTGCGTTCAGCCCATCCTGGAAGAACTGCACCTTTATGGCTTCGGTCCAGTCGGGGACCTGGCTGGCCAGGCGACGGAATTCAGCGGCATACTCGCCCACAGACTTCGAACCTTGCCTCAGTTGTCGGAGGTCCATGCGAGCCCGTCTCGCTCTCAGGAGGTCTTCAAATTGAGCTCGTAGGGCCATCATGAAGTCATGGAAGCTCCCTAATTCTGGAGCCCCCATGTCATAAAGCCCCACCAGCCACTGTGCCGCCTCTCCCTCTAGCTGGTTGGACACATACTGCACCTTCTCGGCCTCTGCCTGGAACTCCTCATCCCACTGGGACATAAACCCCATCACCTGGGTTAGGAAGTATGGTAGCTTCGCCGCATCTCCATCAAAGATCGCCTTTAGGTCTTGGTGCTTCAGCCCCCGCGGCCTTTCCCGTGGCTCGACCGGGCCAGCTCCCCCAGGGGGTACTGGCCCAGGAGCCGGCGGGCCAGCAGCCCCAGCAGGCACGGCAGGGCGCCCTCTCCTGGGTACTGGGGCTGGCACTTGTGGGTTTGGGGGAGGTTGCCCCCCTCACGGGGCAGCTGATGGCTGAGGTAATCTCTGCAGGATCTCTAGGAGGCTCGTCTGCATAACCTCCATCTGCTGTTTTAACTGCTGGACCTCAGCTCCTACTTCTGCAAGCGAAAACCGCAGCCCCGGCTCTCGGTGCCCCTCAGCTAGGGGTTTGTCCCACCGGCAGGACCTGCATTCCTCCCAGCCTCGTTCTTCTGGACAGAGCCAACTGGCTCTCATGGCCACTCCAGCTCCACACACTGGAGTCTCAGAGAATGGTAGGCTGCCCCTCCCCAGGGCTTGCCTGTCTCCCAGCTCCACCAGGTTGAGGGGATGTGTCAGCCTCCCGGCCCTCTGGCGGGCTCAGCTCCATTCTTCCTCAGGCACTCCTGCAGCATCCCCCGGCACATCGGCACCATCCCCCAGTGCACCGGCTCCCTGGCTGCCACCTGCAGCCAGGTCTTTCTCTGTCTGGTTCCAGCCTCCGCGTCGTCTGACATTGCGGGTAGAACCCCCAAAATAAGTAGGTTTAAGGTGAGTTTCGGCTTACTGTGATGTACCAAGAACCCACACTCACATTCACTCAATAAGAATTCTTTATTGGTAAGGAAACGTGTGTCAGGAACATGGAACAAAGCCGAAACTGAATACAGGCTAGCACCAACCCCCAGATAAACCCTTACAGCATGAGAATGGCATGTAGGGAGGAGAAACGGTCCAGCCAGCACCTGGAGCTGCAACCTTGAGCTGCTGTGGAGAGCAGCGTTCCCAGGCCAACAAGGCGGGCTGCCACCCCTCCAAAGACAGAGGGGCCTAAGCAAAGGAAACAGGCCAAAGTAAGCCTCATGTGAGGGTCCTCTGTGAATTCCACTCTAAACCCTAGAATTCAGGGGAGAGCCTGATACCCCATCCATAATAAATCAGATAGATGCTGACTACAATCTTTAAACAATTTCATGGGAATTGAAATTGGGATCATTTGAAACAAAAATAATATTTTGGGGAGAATACTTGTTTTAATTAGAGACATTCTCCCTATTAATAACAATCCCATTTTTTTCCAAGTCTTTTTTTCCATATGTGTCCACAAAGGCAAATAATTGTTCTGAAATAATTGACGGTTTTTATTAGAAACCATAATGCCTAAATACTTTACTTTATCTACACACTTCATTCCTGATAGTTTTTCTAACTGAACCTTTTCTTCTCTTTTTAAGTTTTTAACCAGAAACTTGGTTTTATCTTTATTGATTCTAAATCCTGCCAGTTGTCCAAATTTGCTTAAGATTTTGTTTATTTTGGCCATTTGGCTCAGCTTTCTAATCTGCTGAAGTCATTTTGAATTCTGATCTTGTCCTCTGGGGTATTAGCTACCCTTCTTAATTTGGTGTCATCTGCAAACTTAATAAGCATGCCCTCTATTCCCTCATCCAAGTCATTGATAGAGATGTTGAATAGCACTGGGCCCAGGACAAAACCCTGTGGCACCCCACTAGTCACTTCTCTCCAGGATGAAGAGGAATCATTGGTGATTACCCTTTGGATTCAGTCAGTCAACCAATTACAAATCTACGTAACAGCATTCTCTTCATCTATCAAGTTTGTAACTCTATCAAAAAACAAGATAACATTAGTCTGGGATGACTTGTTTTTGAGAAATCCATGTTTACTTTTAATAATCACGGTGTTCCTTTCTCAGTGCTTACAGACTGTCTGTTTAATGATATGCTCTACAATCTTTCCTAGTATTGATGTCAGGCTAGCTCGGTGGTAATTATTTGGGTCCTCTTTTTACCCCTTTTTAAAGATGAGGACAACATTTGCCCTCCTCCAATCTGCTGGGACCTCTCCTGTTCTCCAGGAATTCCCAAAGATTATTGACAGTGGTTCTGAGATTACGTCTGCCAGCTCTTTTAATACCCTTGGATGCAGTTCATCTGGCCCAGGAGATGAATTTATTTATATTGGCCAAGTATTCCTGAACCTCTTTACCTATTCTGTGCTGCATTTCCCCTATGGCATCATCTGCTCCATTTTCCTCAGGTTGAGCACTGTTCTCCTTTTGGGAGAAGACTGAGGCAAAGAAGGTTGAGTAGCTCTGCCTTTTCTCTGTCCCCTGATAGCATTTCACCATCTTCTCTACACAGTGGCCCCACCATGTTCTTGTTCTTCATTTTGCTACACACATAACCAAAAAAAGCCCTTTTTATTGTTTTTAACTACTTTAGCAAGCCTGAGCTCCATCTGTGCTTTAGCTTTTCTGACTTTCCCTCTGCATGAGCTGGCTATTTGTCTGAATTCTTCATTGGTGATTTCCCCCCTTTTCCATTTCTTGTACATGTCCCTTTTCAGTCTTAGCTTAGTTGAAAGGTCTTTAGACATCCATCCTGGTTTCTTTAGACCCTTTCTATTTTTCCTTCTCGTCGGAACTGTTTGAAGTTGTGCCTTCAATATCTCACTGTTAAGAAACTCTCATCCATCATGAACTCCCTTCTCTTTTAGTATTCCTGACCATGGGATCACTCCCAGTAATTACCTAAGTTTACTGAAATCAGCTTTCTTAAAGTCAGAATGCATATCTGACTACGCTTGGCTATCCCTTTCCTCTGTATAACAAACTCTAAGAGAACATGGTCACTCCCCCCTAAGGATCCTGCCACTTCCCACACTTCCAGATCATCTCTCTTGGTTAGGATCAGATCTAAAATAGCTAATCCCCTTGTTGTCTCTTCCACATATGTCTGAGTAAACAAAGGACTACACCATATAACCAAGACAAACAGATGTGGACTTAGTCCATACAAAACAACTTTGCAATTTCTTTATTATTTGATACAACTTTCCTGAAATTTAAGATCTACAACCAACATCTCCCTACCTTAGTAAGCTTATATCTGTCTATCTGCCCCTCTTATTATCTTCTCCTCTAAGAAATTCATGAAAGATGAAATGGAATTTGGATTTTTTTTGAAACCCAGTAAAGATTAATAATATTGTCTTATGAAGTCTGTTGCAATAAAAAACAACAGAGTTCATGGCACCTTAAATAACTATCACTAATTTTGTTACGGCATTTCACCCTGCTTTCCCTAGGTACGTTGTTCTGTTGCATTTTCTCTTGATTGTATTTATTTGTTACAGAAAAAAATCTACTCTCAAAGGGGAAAGTATATGATGAGTGTCACATCCCATTTGGCCCTTAGACCAAAGAGCCAATTCTGAAATATTGACTCTTTTGAACACATAGATACTCTTAAGGACCAAGTGCTCTTGTTTTCTTCTTGTTTTTTTTTTTTTAAATGTGACTTGGTTTTAGCACTGGCAACATGGCAACATGGTTTCTGTGTTTGTGTCTTACTAGGTAATTTTAGAATCTGGCCTTCAAAACATGGTTAGCCACCTCTGCTTCATCTGGAGATCCTCCTATTGTTCGTTCTGCTGAGTCAGACCTTGAGCTTGTCCTTGGAAGCTGGAGATCCTGCACTGAGCTGGGAGTTAGACTCAATGGCCCATGAGACTGCTTCCAACTCTATGATTCTATGGTTAAGCTCCACTGCTTTCTAGGCACTATTTTCACATATCTCTACCATCGGACTAGGTTTTCATTCCCAAATCATAACAGTTACAAAGGGAATTGGGAGATGATCACTGTCTACAATTTAAATTTCTATTAATCTGTGCAAATTCACTCATTGTCTAAACTCTGAAAAACAGGTATCAGGTTCCTTTTTCTCAGAACAATAAGACTATATATTCAGCTTCATAATTCAGCTTCCAAAAGACTAGAGACTTCCTCTTTTTTTAATGAATGTTTTGCATCTGGGCCAACCAGTGGTTCAAAATGGGCAACAGATAACGTGTAGAATCCAGGTAAAATCTGGTCAATCAGGTAATATGAAAACCCTAGCTCTGGGATACTGGGTGGAGGGACAGTTCTGAGTTTATAGGAGTTTTATATTTTCAAAAGGGAGAACCAAACTTTATTTATTTTTCCAGCTCCCAGAAGCCTAGGGACTATTCTGTATGGAGCCTAACACTACCACCTCAGCTGACTCGACCCAACTGAGTGTTAGCAGACATTTCCTCTTCATTACTTCTGAAGATGACACACAAACTAAATTACTATAATATCAAGTGCCCCCCCCCGCAGCCACATAGTGCACTTTCCTTCTCCTCAGTTCAGGTTTTGTGTGTGTGTGTGTGAGACAACTAATGAAGAGATTAAAAATCTCAAGAGCTGTACATACAGTTAGCCCTCTGTATCCATGGATTTGGTATCCATGGATTCCACCATCCAGAGCTTGAAAAATACCCCCCCCCAAAAAAATCCAAGAATCAAATCTTTATTTTGCTGTTTTATATAAAGGACACCATTTTACTATGTCATTGTATATAATGGGACTTGAGCATCCACAGATTGTGGTATCCACAAGGGTTCCTTGAACCAAATCCCAGTGTATACCAAGGGCCCACTGTCATAGAATTGTAGAGTTGGAAAAGACCACAAGGGCCATCCAGTCCAACCTCCTGCCATGCAGGAAATCATGATTAAAACATCCCTGAGAGATGGCCATCCAGCCTCTGTTTAAAGACCTCCAAGGAAGGAGACCCTCCCATGCTCTGAGGGAGTGTGTTCCACTGCCGAACAGCTCTTACTGTCAGAAAGTTCCTCCTAATGTTGAGGTGGAATCTCTGTTCCTGGAGCTTGCATCCATTGTTCCGTGTTCTAGTCTCTGGAGCAGCAGAAAACAAGCTTGCTTCATCCTCAATGTGACACCCCTTCAAATACTTAAACAGGGCTATCATATCGCCTCTTAACCGTCTTTTTTCCAGGCTAAACATACCCAGCTCCCTAAGTCTTTCCTCATAAGGCATGGTTTCCAGACCTTTCACCATTTTAGTCGCCCTCTTCTGGACACGCTCCAATTTGTCAATAACCTTTTTGAATTGTGGTGCCCAGAACTGGACACTGTATTACCTTTCTGACTGGCCTAATAAAGATGTTACCAAAATGTGGGTGTTGTGACTTTGGATAGAATCAAACTACTTTGTTCATTGTCCTGTCTTTCTCCAATATATTTTCTTCACTCCACTTCCCCTCTTTGTTTGCACATCCAATGACAACTCTGTTTTCCCAATTTGGTTTCCTAGGAGTCTATATATCAAGCCAAATGTTCATTTCAACTATCGACATAGCCAGTGGGTGGGGTGGGGGTTGAGTAATGCCAGCCAAGTCTTGTTTAACTGACACAACTGTTTTAGAACATGTCATGCTTGGCAATCACGGAAGGAAAAGCCAATAAGGATATCATTTAATCTAGCAATTAAAATGGCTCTGCTCTGGCACTGCTGGCTGCCAATGCTGGCAACAAGCTCTCCCCTAAAGGCTGGGTGGGACCCATCTTTGGCAAGGAGCTGTTTCATTAACTGAAATTGCCAAGATACAAACAGCGGCAACACAGCACTCATGTTACATGCTACCCAGGCTAAACTGTCTGCAATGAAATATTTGCCATTTGTGTGGAATACTTTTTTTTAAGAAGTACAATCCCATAAAGAAAAGGACACAGGATAAATGATACAAGGAACATGTTACCTCCTTGGTTAGCTGTTTCTTCTACTGGGAGAAAATGTAGGATGGGGTTGATCATGATCACAACCAGCTTACTGCCGCCCTCCTCCCCCAGCTGCTTCAAAGCAATGCACAATGGTTAGGAAATGTGCCTGATTCTCAATCATCCTGCTCCATGTACTGCCGATGCCTAATACTGATTTTGGCCCTGAGCTATGGAAAAATGAACTATCTCTCTTCCTGCTCTGAAACATCTGCAATTTTCAGTGTTATGTCAGCCACTGTTGTCTGTAGCCCCAGAAAGAAAATTAGAGGAGGTTGGATCATCTCGCTGTAGAAAAAAAACAAAACTGGAGAGGGGAGGGAAAGAGAAGTAGATATAAAAATTCTAGGGTGGAAAGACAGAAAAATAAGCAACAATTAAAAGGGGAAAAAGCCACTCCTCCTGTACCACATCATTACTTTCACTACCTGCTCCCCCCATCCCTCTGCAGATAAAGGTTGTGCCTCCCATAAGTCTGTTCTCCACCAAATCAAGGCAGCAATCTTCAGAGGCCTATATACAGTTGCTAGTTCCAACTGGAGTAGACCCATGAAATAAGTGGGATTTATGTAAATGTTCATGAACTATTCAATAAATGATTCAATAGGACTGAGGGCTCGCACTAAGACTCTAAACTATCTAGTCCGTGAGCTGCTCTTTGCTGATGATGCTGCCCTTGTTGCCCACACAGAAGCAGCTCTGCAGCACCTAACATCCTGCTTCACAACAGCTGCAGAGCTGTTTGGGCTGGAAGTCAACCTGAAGAAAACGGAAGTTCTTTACCAGCCTGCACCACAGGATGAACACCACCATCCCCACATTGCCGTTGGCAAATCTGTGCTTAACTCCGTTCAGCAGTTCACCTACCTGGGAAGCATCATCTCCTCAGATGCCAAGATTGACAAAGAGATCGATCACAGATTAACAAAGGCATATAGCGCATTTGGAAGACTTTACAAAAGAGTCTGGAGTAATAAACACCTGTGGCGAAGCACAAAAATCAGTGTGTATAGAGCCATTGTACTGTCTATTCTCCTTTACGGGTCTGAAACATGGGTCACCTATCGCCAACATCTACGACTCCTCGAACACTTTCATCAGCACTGTATATGCACAATGCTAAATATACACTGGACTGACTATGTGACGAATGTTGCTGTCCTTGAGCAAGCAAGCAGGGATCACCAGCATTGAGGCCATGATATTGAGAACACAGCTGTGCTGGGCAGGGCACGTTTCTAGGATGGGGGACCATCGCCTCCCAAAAATAGTACTCTACGGTGAACTCGCCACAGGTCAGCGTAAGAGGGGCGCTCCAAAAAAGCAATACAAGGACTCCCTGAAACAACATCTCAGGCTCCGCCTTGGCCTCACATCAGGAGGCATGGAGACGCACTATCCACAATGCTGCAGCCTTATTTGAGAACTCACGCTGAACAAGTCTTGAAGAGAAACGACAACACAGAAAGAATCACAACCTGGAAACATCATCCAAGGAGACCTTCTGCTGTGCTTTCTGCAACTGGACTTATTTATCTCGGATTGGCCTTTTTAGTCATCAGCATGCTTGCAGAAAGTGCGGGATGAGTCCTTCCTGAATCTTTGTTTGCGAAGAAAAGCCAGAGAGAGTTGACAATTCAAATTAAGCCAGAATGTGTACTCAGAACACAGCCTACTTGTAGCTGAAGTCTAGGGGAGTTCGGTGGTGTTGAACTTTGCTACCATCTATCTAAGGTGCTTCTGTTAAAACCAGAGGTTTCTAAAATGTGTTCTGCACATTTTTAAAAAATCGTTTCAACTTCTCAAATGTAGCTAGGGAAAGTGAATGGGGTGTATGTGTGTTTAGATTGCATTTTAATATGAACTTGGCTGATTGTAGAACTTATAAAGCTACTGTTCAAAAGTCATTTTACCTATTACAGTGTTTAAAAGGTAAGCCATTCCTGCCAAATTAATAGTGATTATAGAAAAGGTTACATAGAATCATAGAATTGCAGAGTTGGAAGAGACCATGTTATACCGCTTCTATTACTTTGTTACTTTTTCAAGGAGGAAAATAACAGACATTGGGATTGATGAGAGAATGGCAAAAAACCTTGAAACATTCTGTCAAAATGCCTCTAAAATTTCCCTGACAAGTACATTTGTCCCTCAATATCCATGGATTTAAGCATTTACAGCTTGAAAATATTCTTTTAAAAAATAATAATCCCAAAAGCAAACCTTGATTTTGCCATCTTATATAAGGGACACCATTTTGCTATGCCATTGCATAATGGGACTTGAGTATTCATGGATTTTGGTATCCAGGGTGGTGGTGTTGGTCCTGGAACCAAACCCCAGTGAATATGAAGGGACAACTGTAATGTCTGAAAGTAACTAGAAACTGTTACTCACTGATAAAATAACTTGGCTCTTCTTTGTTAAATTTATTTTTAAAATGTAACTTTGTTAATACCTTTGTTATCCAAAATAGCCTTAGAGTTGCCAAGAGTCAGAAACGACTTGAAGGCACACAACAACAACAACAACAACAACAACACTTGTTACTTCCAAATTTTGCCCAACTCATGGTTCACAAACCAGAGTAAGCAACCCAAAATTCAATTACATCTCAATATTTCCTCCTTTTCTGAATTTTGCAGTGCAGCTCACCAATCAGAAAAGGACCATGTTAATATTAATGTTAATGTTAATGTTAATGCTAATGTTAATGTTAATGAAAACAGTACAAAAATGCACTCAACTGAAGGAAACTGTTTGCCAAAAAATGACATATTGGGGGAAATTACACCAAAAATATAAATATTAGGAGAAATTAGCACAAAAACCTGCAAACATGTAAGTGCAATTTTTAAAGGTGTAAATAGAAATGGGATGAAATAAATTTTCAGTTGAAAAAAATAAAGCAGTGACACTGAGATTTCACAGTCCTTGCTAGCAGTGGAAAAACTGGTGGTTTCAGTTTCTCATTTTTCAAATCCGCTGTACATTCTGTTCCATTTCTGTATCAGTTTGTGAAACATTTCTCACAACAGATGCATGTTTGTACACCTTTTTTTCTAACAGATGCATTTTTGCAAACATTTTCTCCCTGTTCAATGCATCTTGTATGTATTTTCAACAAACACATGCATTTCTATGCACATGTGTCCCTAATATACATTTTGTAAGCATTTGTCCTCAGCAGAATTACATGTAAAATTCTGAAAAGTGCAAATACTGAAAAAATAACCACATTTCTTTTTTGCATATTCATTTGGTGAGTACCAATTTGGTATATTTGTACCAAAATGGAAACTGGTGTACTACGAGGGGGAGGAAATGAGGGCGTTGCCCTCCATAAGAATCCTGTCCCTCCAAATGAAAATTTTCTTCATTTCCTAAATCTCTAGCATTGCAGTAACTTAATACTCAAGGTGAGCATTTAGTAATACAGTTTAGGCATCTAAAGAAAAGGGGCAGACAAAGTTACCTAAGGAATGTGAATATAGCAAATATAAGAGTTCTAAGTGTGAATGATTGTCAGTATTTCACTCTCTGTGACGCTAAAAATTTGGGGACTGAAGGAAAATTCCATGGAGCAAAGAACTGCCCTCCTTCTGCCTTCCTTGTAGCTACATCTCTGACAATTAAATTTTCTTCCATCCCTAATCTATACCAATAACATAACAGTATAGTAGCTGCCTGGAGAAAAAGGGCATTCATTAAAACTGCCAGATATGTCATCTCCTGCTAAAATCATCTCGAGAGGAACAGGACTGAGAAGAAAGGATTGTAGAAATAACCAAGAATTTTGTGGCACTTTAAAGACTAACCAATATATTATGACACAAATTTTTATTAACTATAGTCCAATTTATCAAATGTATTTGCATTCTAGATAATTGAATTCTAACTGAGTCTAGATCCCAAGGAGCTGCTATGAGACTCCGCAGACAATACTAGGCTGGTGATCAGCCAATTACCTGGCCTAATACAGTGCGCCCACCATATCAGCAGGACTGCCATCCACTGATTGGAGCACCCGCAGATTGCTACACCTCATATTAGTCAATGGCGGTGTGTGTACGTGGACGTGTCAGCATGTGGGTATGTTCACGTGCTGCCATTGATTAATATGGGGCTTGAGCTCCCATGTTTTTTCCTACCCACAGGAAGGCCCAGAACTGAACCCCCAAAGATGGGAAGAGCCCACTGTATAAGTGGAGAACAAGAAAAGTACCAATGTAAAAACAATAAGATAGAATTTCTAAGAGACACTAAATTATATTTTGTTTAATTCAAAGGCATTATAAAATTAATCACTCTTTTATTCTTCCAGGAAATCACTTTCTCATTGAACATAAAGAGCTGGAGCCAAACTAAAACTTCAATGCTATACATAAAACAAAATCCACAGGTGGGCAATATACAGTATTTATTAGGACCAACTATAATTCTGCAATACTGTGCAAGTTTTCAAGTTCTCCAGAATTCTTCATGAAACTATGTAGTAAGAAATAAGGTGGTGGAGACAGTATGGAAGTCTAAAAGTTTGGGAAGACATTTTAACCATGAGGTCCACAATTTTAGTCCCAAAATGAAGGGTGCAAGTATGAGATTATACCAACTAATGCCTGCTGGAATGGAGAGAAAATTATGGGTCTCTATCTCTGAAAGTAGAAGGTTACTCGCAGCTCAGACATTTGCCTCTTGCCTTCAGTAAAACATAGGTTATTTAAGCAGCATACAACAGAAATGCAAACAGCACAGTCCTTATAAGCAAAGCAAGATTTTATAGTTCAAGTTGTACAAGTTAAAGAGTTAACTGAGGCCAAATTGGCAAAGTATCCTATACACATTCACCTGGTATACTGAAAATAGGAATGATTTCTGACTAGAAATGCATAGGATTGCCATGTAAGTTAGAAATCAATGGGACTTAAGGCATGGCTAACTTTTCACATTGATTTCAATGGCAACTAGCTTATAGAACAGCACTTAAGATGCATACTCAGAGGTTCAGTTGGGTGGGTGAAGGGAATGGTTCACTTGATTGAGGCCTTACTCTAGGTCCAGCCAAGTGTTCTGTTTTCACAGTGTCCCACACAAAGAGTGTAAGTCAGGGACTGACAGCTGTGGAGGGTGTGAAGGTCATTTTCCACCCCCATGCCCCCAGAGGCTACACCAGCATGTCCAAAGTGATCAGAAGTAATGTCATGTCAATTCTGATTTAGTTTGGGGCTGGTTTTTGGCTGATGGGGGGTTGGGATTGATAAACGTGTGGGTCTTTGACAGTTGTGGACGGGAAGTGTTTTGTGGCATTTTTAAAATTCATTTTGACCCACATAGCTGTTTTTATTTTTAAATGGGTCTGGGGAAGGATATCATGTTCAATAATACTGTCAAGGACAATTGCCCTATCTATTTCCAACCAATAGGGACAACTGCCTCATCTAGTTCCAGGTGAAGATCATCCACCAAGGTGGCAAAATTGTCTCTGTACCATAACTGGGTCTGGAACAAGATTGAAATTGATCTAGACAATCTATCTCATCTATAAAGTACTAGAACTGGGATGCCACCACACACTCCAGTACCTTGGCCCCAAATTGAATACAGGGGCTTGTCTACACAAGGGGGAAAACCTGTAAATCACCACCCCCTGCAAATTTGGCATGATAAGGCCACATGACATGCAGCCTTATCCCTCAATCTGATGAGATAAGGCCACATGGTGTACAGCCCTATCTGCACCAAACTTGGAGTTTACCAAATTTAAGCCAGGTTTTAAAAACTCAGTTTCCTCCAGAGTTTCCTGAAAACTCCAGTGTTTCCTGTAGTGTGAATAATGGCTCCTCCCTCGATTTGGTGGAGGGAGGCAGGACAGATCCTGCCTGGCAAGTGCTGCCATTTCCCTCAATATCGGGGCCAGTTTGCAGCACAGAACAGTGAAGAAAGGTTTTCCCCTCCTCAGCGCCACCGCTGCCGGTGTACAGTTACTCGCTCTGAAGCAAACGAGACACCCAGCTGGGTGATCTGGGTGCCTTGTTTGCCCCAGAGCCAGTGACTGTGCTCCAGCAATGGTGGCGCCAATGAGCCCAGCAGGCATACCATGACTTACCTGTGTATATGTCTCTAAGTGAATTCTGGCCTGTGTGTCTCTTTATGTGTGTGTCCAAGTGTGCACATACATATCCACAATATACTGTGCAAAAATACATGCCTGTGTGTATTCTATGGTAAAGAAAAATTCAAATATTACCCTAAGAAAATGTAGATCTTACAACTTGTATAAATTATGCCAAGTATGCCTATTTGCATACATGTGTGCATTTAATTATAATTAATTAAGTTTCTGAAGGCCATAGTGGCACAAAATATAATACAGTACAGGGATGGTTAGCTTTAGCTCCTAGGCACTGAAAATCTTACTTGTTTGCCATTACCCCAGTGTTCTACACAGTTTGGGCTGCTGTTTCCATTTCTCCCCACCTGATTATGGTCTCTTCCCATTACAAATACCTAGCTTCTTTCCAACAAGACCCACAACCCCCAAGGCTACCTCTAAACAGTTTGAGATAGATAAGTGTACTAGATTGCTGCAATGCACCGCATTTGGAAGAAGCGTGTTATTTTAAGGACATGCTGCAGTTATGCTGCTGAACTGCTGTGACAGCTGTGACCTTAATATGACAGCAAAATGCCAAGGAATGTCTTCAAATTTAGCAATGTTTTATGACACTGGAATCCTTCAGCCCTCTTCAGAGTGGACAAATTCATTATGCGCGTTGAGCAAATGCTTGGGTTGAAGCTGATTTAGAGATCTTGTCCCGTGACCAGCTGTGCCAATTGCCAATTCCATACCTTAGTAACAGAACTTTGCATCAGACATTACCCAGTTCTGTTTAGAGATTACGTCTTTCTCACTGGTCTAATTTAATCTAGGTTCCAAATGCAGTATCACTAACGTGCTTGCTCATAGTCATGCTGCACCTTAGATTATGTAGACTTCACACTATAATACCAACTTCATAGAGGTGTTATGTTGCTTTAGGTTTTATTCCCTTTAAACTGAAAACCACTGAAAACCTTTAAATTGAGGTGCTTTAGATAATGTTTAATTTTATAATTTATTTACATTTTTAAAATAAACTTTTGTGTGTTTTACCTGTATCTGTCTTAATGTTGGTAAGCTGCTTTACTTCACTGTGAGGAAAAGAGGAGGGTATAAATAAATAAATAAATAAATACCTCTCTCTCTGGCTTTTCTGCGCAAACCAAGATTCAGGAAGGACACATCCTACACTTTCTGCAAGCGTGCTGATGACTGAAAAGGCCAATCCAAGATAAACAAGTCCGGTTACAGAAAGCACACCAGAAGGTCTCCTTGGGTGATGTTTCCGGGTTGTGATTCTTTCTGCGTTGTCGTTTTTCTTCAAAACTTGTTTGGCGTGAGTTCTCAAATAAGGCTACAGCATTGTGAATAGCGCGTCTCCATGCCTCCTGATGTGAGGCCAGGGTGGACCATTGTTGGTGATCAATTTGGCCGAGCCTGAGAAGTTGTTTCAGGGAGTCCTTGTATCGCTTTTTTGGAGTGCCCCTCTTACGCTGACCTGTGGCGAGTTCACCGTAGAGTACTATTTTGGGTCCTCCATCCTAGAAACGTGCCCTGCCCAGCACAGCTGTGTTCTCAATATCATGGCCTCAATGCTGGTGATCCCTGCTTGCTCAAGGACAGCAACAGTCGTCACATAGTCAGTCCAGAGTATATTTAGGATTTTACGTATACAGCGCTGATGAAAGCGTTCGAGGAGTAGTAAGTGGTGGCGATAGGTGGCCCATGTTTCAGACCCGTAAAGGAGAATAGCTAGTGCAATGGCTCTATACACACTGATTTTTGTGCTTCGCCACAGGTGTTTATTACTCCAGACTCTTGTAAAGTCTTCCAAATGCGCTATATGCCTTTGCTAATCTGTGATCGATCTCTTTGTCAATCTTGGCATCTGAGGAGATTATGCTTCTCAGGTAGGTGAACTGCTGAACGGACTTAAGCACAGAGTTGCCGACGGCAATGTGGGGATGGTGGTGTTCATCCTGTGGTGCAGGCTGGTAAAGAACTTCCGTTTTCTTCAGGTTGACTTCCAGCCCAAACAGCTCTGCAGCTGTTGCGAAGCAGGATGTTAGGCGCTGCAGAGCTGCTTCTGTGTGGGCAACAAGAGCATCAGCATCAGCAAAGAGCAGCTCACGGACTAGATAGTTTAGAGTCTTAGTGCGAGCCCTCAGACGGCTTAAGTTAAACAAGCTACCATCAGTACGGTAACGTATATAGATGCCGTGGCCTTCTTCAAGCTCTGCCATAGCCCTTTGGAGCATCATGCTGAGGAAGATTGTAAATAAAGTTGGAGCAAGAACACAACCTTGCTTCACTCCATTAGTTATTAGAAAGGGCATCGCCATATCTGAAAGAGCATCGCCGTATCTGACTTGACCGCGCTGGCCCTCGTGTAGCAAGATAATCATTTTAAGGAATTTGGGGGGACATCCTAGTCTTTCCAGGATCTGCCACAGACCTTTCCTACTCACAGTGCCGAAGGCTTTGGTGAGGTCAACAAATGTTACATAGAGACCCTTCTTCTGCTCTCTACATTTCCCTTGCAGTTGTCTAAGGGCAAATACCATATCTGTAGTACTCCTATTGGCTCTGAAGCCACATTGGCTTTCAGGAAGAAGTTCTTCTGCAATACGAGTATCACAAGGAGTTTGTGGAATTTATCGTGGAGTGCATGACCTCCGTGTTTCCAAACTTCAGGTGGGATTCCATCAATCCCAGCTGCCTTGCCATTTTTCATCTGCTGTATGGCCTTAAGGGTCTCTTCCAAGGTGGGAGCTATGTCCAGTTCATTTTTCATCGGTTTTTGTATCATATGTTGGATAGCTGAGCCTTGGACTACTTGGTTGGCACTAAAGAGGCTTTGAAAATGTTCAGCCCATTGATTCAGGATGGAGGCTTTATCAGTAATTAATGTTTGACCATCTGTACTGTATAAGGAGCTTTGGACCTGATAAGTAGGTCCAAACACTGTTTTAAGAGCTTCATAAAATCCTCTATGATCACCCAGATCTGCACAGCATTGTGTCTTTTCTGCTATATTGATCCACCACCTGTTCTGCATGTCTCAGAGTTTTTGTTGAAGTTTACTACATGTGAGATGGAAAGCTGCTTTTCTTACATGGCAAGTTAGCTGGGCGAGGTATGCCTGGTGAGCAGTTCTCTTCTTTGCCAACAGTTCCTGGATCTCTTGGTTGTTTTCATCAAACCAGTCTTGATTTTTCTTGTGGGAGAACCCGAGGGATTCTTCCGCAGACTGGAGGATACTGTTTTTGATATGTTGCCAAAGCACTGTAGGAGAAGGATCTGTAGGGTGGTCTTCAAGTTTTGTTTGCATATTTACCTAGAAGTTGTCTCTCATGGTAGCTTGTTGAAGATTGTTGACTTGGAGTCTCCTCTTTAAGATGCCAACCCTCTTAGGTTTCGACTTAAGATGAAGATTTAGTTTACATCTGACGAGGCGATGATCTGTTTGGCATTCTGCACTGGGCATCACTCGAGTATGACGGACATCGTGAATGTTTCTCTGGCGTACTACAACATAGTCAATGAGGTGCCAATGTTTGGATCAGGGATGCATCCAGGTTGTCTTCAAGCTATCTTTCTGCTGAAAGATAGTGTTTGTAATAGTCAGCTGTTGTTCTGCACAGAACTCTAGCAAGAGGTGTCCATTATCATTGCAATTTCCAACACCATGCTTGCCTAAGACACCTTTCCAGGCTTCGGAGTTCTTTCCTACTCTGGCATTGAAGTCACCAAGGATAATAATTTTATCTTCTACAGGGACTTTTTGTATGAGGTGGCGTAGGTCTGTGTAGAATTTGTCTTTCTCTACAGAGTCGGCTTGCATAGTTGGGGCATATATACTAAAGAGAACAACATGTGGGAGGCGTAAGGAAATAATGCGATCAGAGTGTCCTGTTGGCAAGGTTTCGAGTTTGGAGGCAATGGAGTTTTTAATCATAAAGCCTACTCCTGAAAGATGTTTTTCGGTTTTGGATTTGCCAGACCAGTAAAGTGTGTAGCCAGCACCATGTTCTTTAAGGCTGCCTTCCTCATGGAGACAAACTTCACTAAGAGCAGCGATGTCAATATTAAGTTGTGATAGTTCATGGGCTATTAGAGCAAAATGATGCTCAGGCCGTCCACTATCTGCAGAGTCTTGCATGGTTCTGATGTTCCAGCATGCAAGCGTCAGTTTATTTACACCTTTGGAGGCTGGTGTGTGCCTTTGTTTCTTTGCCTTGGTTTGACTGGATCAGAAGATACCCGTTGGCTGCGGCTAGCCATCCAGGTAGATGGGGATGAGCTTTCGTTAGGCCACCTTTTCTAGGCCCCTCTCCATATGGAGCAAGCAGTGCTCTCCTTTAAAAAGGCTGCTTGGTCGATCAGGATGCTGCCGAACAAGACTGTCATCTCCCGGGTCAGCCTCGAGCGACCAAAGTCCTGAACCGCCTGCATGCAGGGTTGGGTCTGCGGCTTCCAGTGCATCTTTACGCCTGCCGTTTCGTCCCTCGCCTATAGCTACAGGGCTTTTTCGGAATTGGATTTGTCCTTCGAGCCTGTGCAATGGATTTTTCTGGTGGAGCGCAGCGTGCACAGAACTGGCCTCACCCTTTAAACCAGAGATTCATCTGCCGTGGCCTTGCAAGCATGGACGTGGCAGCGAGGTCCTCGGGCCGTAGGTTTGATTAGAGTTTCCTTCTCTTAGATGGTTGACCTTACAGGGTTGGACGAGCACCATCTGCCCGGGTTTGGGATTAGAGTTTTCCTTCTCCTAGGACGGTTGCCACAAGGCTAGAGAGCCCATCCTGCCCTTTGATGCTCTTTGTCAGATCCTTCGGTTTTGACCTGTCTGGCATGGGAGACCCTACCGGTGGCTATTATGCCACCGTCAGCATAGCTCAAAACATCATTAGGGTATGCAAGCCTCTCTCCCACGACAAGGAGGCATCAATGGAGAGGCAAAAATAAACAACAACAATGCCAATTGTTGGTGCCAATGATAATATCATTGTATTAGGTCAAGGCTGAGGAAGAGAGGTGGCAGGGGAGCAAAAATCCCTGGGGCCTATACCTCTGGGGATCTGGACAGTGAAAAAACAAACACTACTTTATAAAATAGATTTGGTTCCTTAGCAGCCCAGATAGTGGCTATAATGATGGTTGCTAAAATGTAGGGTGAGGGACCTGATCATGCATCTTGCCCTAGGCCCACTGCCAGCTCTTAGCAGCTCTGGATTTGATACACTTACTGGAGACAGCCAGTGTGTTGTTTGTGTGTTGCAAGAATGCAGATAGTTTGGCAGGAAAGAGTTAAAATATGAGGCTGTGTTGATAGAATCCAAGTGATGTTAGCTTTGTAGAAATCTTCCTGCTCTGAGGATTAATGGACAGATTTTTAAAAAAGTATACTGAAGCAGAATCCAGATTTGCAAAAATGAAATATTTGACCCAAACTCTGCTTCTTCTTTTTTCAGATTTCAAACAAAAGCCAACAAGATTCCTGCCATACTTCCAAAAAGAGGCAAAAATTGATGCTTCCTGCAGCAAGATAAGTAACCTTTGTTGTGGTAATAGTTAACATCTCTGTGCTGTCCCTGTTTACCTGCTAGAAGAATGCTAAATTAATTTCATGCTGTTCTTCAGCAGTGCCAAGTCATTTCTAACCTCCCTGTTACCTTCCTTACAATTATACAGACAGACAACTTGGATTCTGGCCAGGTCTAAGCATGCAGCACAAAAACAAGCCCAGCTTTAAAATCTAGGTTTTCTTCCTGGCAGGGTTAAAGAAACCATCATCAAACTGACTCAGCTTTTCAGCTGTTAGCATAGGATGACTCAGCATTTCAGAAGACTGAATTGGAAGTCAGTAGAATAGATGAAGAAATCATTATACTGTAGCTAGAAAGCAGCAGTTTCTTTACCTTTTGCCCAATTTCACATTCCATCAGCAGTATGCCACAAAATCACCGCTGTTACCAGCTTTCAGATAATTTTGTTTAAGGTTCAAGTAAAGGAATCAAAACCAGAGCCTGGAAATCATTAGTCAATTTATTCTCTATTACATTGTTAGATTTTTCTACCAACATGGCTCTAGTTACTAGATTCCAAAATTACTGATTATGTTAAAAATATGCTTTAATGAGATAATGGCACCAGATCACTAGAACTCATCATGATGAAGTCTCTCCCTTTGTCAAAGTCAGCAAAACAGGAAGGTCTGCTGCCTCAGGAGAAGTAGCATTAGGTTTAGAGGAAATGTATCACATGTCTTTGTTGTTGGCAGACTAATCTGCGTGCTTTCTTTTGGAGGAGAGGAAGGAAGGAAAGGTGAGGAGAGAGAACAGAAGAAAAAATAATTTTGTGCATGAAACAAAGTTTGTGTAGATTTTCCTTTAGGGTTTTTTTTGGGGGGGGGGCTGTGAGGCCGTGTTCTGGAATTGTTTCTGACATTTCACCTGCATCTGTGGCTGGCATTCTCAGAGAATGGTTGGGTAGGTGTGTGTGTAGTTTATATGCTGTGAACCCCTGTTGGGGAGGATATGTAAATTTGTGTAATTGAATGGTTAGTTTCAGGGTATAGAAATGCAAGGCTCGTTAGTGTCTGTTTGGCTAATGGTTGGTTGATGGGCCATTATCTGCTGGAGATCCCCCTGTCCCTGGGTGGAATTCCTTTGTAAGTGTTGAGTTTTGATTCTATTGTATTTCAAAACTGGGAGCCAGATTTTGTTTACTTTTAAGGTTTCTTCTTTCCTGTTGAAGTTGTCCAGGTGTCTGTGGATTTCAATAGCTTCTCTGTGCATTCTGACATGATAGTTGTTGGTCTGGTCTAGAATCTGGTCTAGAGCAGGCCAACAACTATCATGTCAGAATTTCCCCGTGAGCCCCGATCGCCACTCCCCGGCCTTCCCGAGGGGGCTTCAGGGCTTTGAAGCTCTGGAGCTGCCTCGGAAAGGCCGGGGCAGGTGGCAGGTGGGCTGGCGGGAGGGAGTGAGTCTGCCTGGCCTCTCCTCAGCCTTCCCGAGGGTCTCCGGGGCTTCAAAGCCCCGGAGCCACCTCAGAAATGCCAGGTAAGGCAGTGGGCGGGAGTCTGCCTGGCCTCTCTCCAGCCTTCCCGAGGGGGCTCCGGGGCTTCAGCAACAAAAAAGTCACTAATAGGCAGGTTAGTTAAAGAATTCCCCCTCCCCCTCACTTATCTCAGTTCATAGCATCCCACACAAGTGAAATAATATCAAGACCAACAAAAGAAACTGACTGACGGATGAACAAAGAAGTCACTAAGCAGGTAAGTTAAATTATTAGTTTTTGGTTTATTAAATACAATTATATATAACAATTATACATTCATGTTATTTAAACAGTAAATATCACGTAATAATGTTTTTTTCCTCTAAGTGACACACCACCTGAGTTATGCTCAGTTTTTTGGCAAATTTTGACACACCAAGCTCAAAAGGTTGCCCGTCACTGCTATAGACTCATACAGATTCCCAAGCTTTCTGACAAAGCTAAAAGCTGGATGTCTTGGGTAAGATGACTGTCGAACTGAAATTATGGTATCTTGCAGTGCCTAACTACCTGACTCCCCTTAGTCTGTAACAGTTGCAGTTGTGATGGATTTTAAAAAAACTCTGAGCAATAGCACATGCAAAATAGTAAAGGTACAAATCATTCAGGACCCTTGTTAAAAGGAAAAAGCACCAGGAACAACAGTGCTGGAAAACATTTTACAGCTATTCCAGCTGCTGGAGCTGCACAGATATTTGCTTTGATTATGTCTTCTGGGAATTAGGATAGGCATTTATCTTTCCTCTCAGACATTAGAGATTGCATTATGTCTTGTGATCAGCTGCAGAAGAGTTGGGGGAAGCAATGGGGATGCTAACTGAAGGAAGAGTTATGTCTGCAGAAGGTATTTCATGCCACACTTCACTCTAACCCATCCCCCAGCATACTCCCATGTGATTTCATTATTAATACTTATTGGAGTTATCTACTGACCTAAGACAAAAGCAGACCACAGCTAAGGGCTGGCGATTAAAAGGAGGAGAATAGCTGAGGGCATGGCTCAAGACATTTTACTGTCAGGGGTGAAGAACAATAAGGTACCCCCCCCCCATACCTTAAACAAAATCTGACTGGGCTGGCAGCTGACTCTTTTCAACACAGACAGTAGGACAGCATCCTCCACTGCATTAAGATACAGCAAGCTATCTTGGGGAGCACAGGGCAACATGTCACACACAGCTCCCTCTTCCAAACATGCTGCCACCTCCCAGCATCTGCAGCCTAAGGCAAATGTCTCCATATATCTAAAAGTAGAACTGTCTGGTTAGCTCAGAAATGTGTTGTTAAACACAGTACTTTCAAATTGACTCCGAGTTATGGTGACCCTATCCTAGGGTTGTTGGGTTTTTTGGCAAGATTTATTCAAGGGAGGCTTGTCATTGCTTTCTTCTAAGTCTGAGAGAGTGGGACTTGTCCAAGGTCACCCAGGGGCGTTCTATGGCTGAGTGGGGATTCAAACCCTGGGCTCCTGGTGTCCTAGGCCAACACTCAAACCACTATACCACTATACTGGATGGCCCTCATGGTCTCTTCCAACTCTATGATTCTAACACTTCTTATTATTTGTGTTTTCCCCCTTGCAACAGGAGTGAGAAAGCTTTGTCTCTCCAGATTTTTAGACTAGTTCCCATAGTACCTTACCATTGGTTGTGCTAGGTGAGACTGATGGCTGTTGATGTGCAAAATATCTGGAGGATCAAACGTTCCCCACCTACCCTGACTTACTGCTTCTTTTGTATGCCCCATTACATGCTATGCACGATACTACTTCCTGGAACTCCCTGTCACAGAGTTGCAGGTGGTTTCTGGGAAATAGTGGATAGTTTCCATATTGAAACCACATCAAAAGAAAAAATGTTGTACTGAATTTGAATCATTACAATACTATTTGTGCAGTTTTCTACAGTGAGAACATCTCTGCATAGAAAAAACAGATATAACATATAAAATAACAAATAATCTCGGTGAATGCTGATGATCAGAAAAATAATATCTTTCTACCAAACTTATAAAAAAAAAAAAACATCACCAACCTATACACAAAAATCCCAAGTCAGAGAGCCAAGTGTCTTAGACCAGAGGAGGCCCTCCAGAAATAGCTGAACTCCTTGTTCTCCCTAGACAGCCTAGCCAATTGTAAGTTTAGGTTTAGTAGCATCTGGAGAGCCAAAATTTCCCCAATCCTGGGCTAAACCCTCTTTCTCTTCCTTTATATGATAACAGTCTATATGTAGATGGTGGTAATTGTTTTTAATGCAGATGCTTGAACATACAATCTCTAAACTGCAATCTGCATTACATTATTCTGGTCTTTGTATGGCTTAGCTCAAAGAGATTCAGGGCTAAGCACTTGGTTGTTTACTCAAAATGAAAGCTCAGGTTCTGGATGATCCACAACAGCTATCCAATTCTGCATTCAGTGTTATGTTACCATTGAGGCCATGATATTGAGAACACAGCTGCGCTGGGCAGGGCATGTTTCTAGGATGGAGGACCATCGCCTCCCAAAAATACTACTCTACGGTGAACTCGCCACGGGTCAGTGTAAGAGGGGCGCTCCAAAAAAGCGATACAAAGACTCCCTGAAACAACATCTCAGGCTTGGCCAAATTGATCACCAACAGTGGTCCGCCCTGGCCTCACATCGGGAGGCATGGAGACGCACTATCCACAATGCTGCAGCCTTATTTGAGAACTCACGACGAACAAGTCTTGAAGAGAAACGACAACGCAGAAAGAATCACAACCTGGAAACATCACCCAAGGAGACCTTCTGCTGTGCTTTTTGCAACCGGACTTGTTTATCTCGGATTGGCCTTTTTAGTCATCAGCGCGCTTGCAGAAAGCGCGGGATGAGTCCTTCCTGAATCTTCGTTTGCGAAGAAAAGCCAGAGAGAGAGAGAGACCTCCATGACACAGCCACACACAGAGATTGTGAACATGCTGTCATTTTTAAAACCAACACATTCTTCCTATCGTCTAGGGTGATACCAAGGAACAGAAAATTTCATCCAAAGGGAGCCCAAGAAACAATAATCATGTCTATTCTGAAAGGAACTGTTGTAAAGAACAAGTTCAGGCTTCACCCTAGATCTTGGAAAACTATTGCACCAGCTGTAATTCTCAAAGAGGCAATTCACAGTGCCACAGATCAAACTGAAATCCTTGGGAGCAGAAGACTATTTATACTAGCCTCTTAACTGAATGCTCCTCTGCCAACCAAGACATTCCAGACTGCTATGCAAATAATGGAAAGCTAATTTGAACTCACACAGGCTTGTTGGAAACATATTTATAAATACTTTTTTCAGCCAAGGGAAAAGACTAGCAGAAGGGAAGAGTCAAAATGGTGTGACATAAACAACAAATACCTGCCCAGGGGCAAAACGGGGCAAAAGCCCTGCATCGTCAGGACTGCAGTCTGACTTGGCTACAGTCTTTCCTGATATGGTGAGGTGTATTGTATTCCTACTAACTTAGAAATGAGCAACGTGTGGCACTTCAGACATTGTTGGACTACAGCTCCCATGAGCGCTAACCAGCATAGTCAATGGAGAGGGATCATGGGAGCTGAAGTTTAACAGTGCCTGGAAGACTGTACATTCCCTCTTCTCTACTGTTAAGTAACTATTTCTAAATGTGTATATATAAATTAGTGAAGAACTGTAGAATATTAACAATACCTTTTTAAAGTTTAAAATTGGCTGCTTGATAGACTGGTGTGGTCCATCAAAACAGATAAGCACACTGTCTTGAAAAATCATCTAAAGACAGACCAACAGTGCAATAACCAGAGGACTCCTTCCCTTGTGGAAACACAATAAATCCACCCTAAAAGCATTATGTTGTATTGTCATCATATAACTGGAAAAATCAAAATAGTTAATATATCATATGATAGAATTTAGCACATATCTAAATATATCAAGATTTACTGTCCACATATATGAACATTTTCTCTGTGATCTATGAATTCAAAAAGATATTTCATAATGTTCTCAGCAAATGTCTGCTGCATAAATACCAACAGAAGGAATCACTCCAGCAAAAATATATTTGATAATTTGTAAACACAGAATCTTTTGTGTGGGCAAAATTTCAGAAATATCAGGTCTGTAGCTACATTATGGGGTACTTGCATTTTCATTGATCTTTGTGCTTGATTATTTATTTATTAAAATATTATATACTGCCCTATATGGAGATCTCAGGACAGGGTAAAGACAATAAAAACAACTCAAAACAGACAACTATTTAAAACAGTTCAACAGTGCAAAACGAAACAGAAGACAAAAATCCAACCCAACATACCAATTCCAAATGAAGATCACCAGGTCCCAAAAGCTTGGGTGAAGAGCCATGTTCTGACTTTGCACCAAAATGAAGCCACCATCAATGCTAATCAGGCTTCCACATTTGGCAACAGAGATGATCCTATACAGTGGGCCCTCGGTATCTGCTGGGATTTGGTCCCAAGATCCCCTGTGGATACCAAAATGCATGGATGCTCAAGTCCCATTATATACAATGGCCTAGTAAAATGATGTCCCTTATATAAAATGGCAAAATTAAAGTTTGCTTTTTGGAATTTTTTTGCAGGGAGGGGAACATTTTAAAGCCATGGATGGTGGAATCCATGGATGCAGAATACGTGGATATGGAGGGTCAACTGTACAGTGTTTAGTTTATAATATTATCAACTTTAGTTCATTTTGCCAAGTACACTGTGAAAATATAATTTTACTATTACAAGCTCTGTAGTATATTACTTGGAATTAGATCACTTGTAGTTCAGTTTGAGATCATTCCATTCACCACTCCTTGGTGAAAAAAAGATGTCATGGAATGTTTTTCTCAACCCATATAAGAACAATTCCACAGCACTCACATTATTGTTTTGATGTGATATAGCTTGACGTCATGTTTTCAAAGCTGTCAGCTCTCATCTGGAGGGGCACTCAATCACTGCAATCTTCTTGATTTTAGTTTTGTGTTATTTATTTAGAGTGGTAGTCACTGATATACAAATGGAGGAGAAACATGCAATTGGCTAGCTATATAAAATGAGGAGAAGAAAAGGTTGGAAATTTCATCAGATTGCTATGAGAGGTTATGAACACATGTAGTTGTCTTATCCTGAGTTGGTCCATCTATAGTAGTCTGAAATTAATATGAACAACATGCGAGGGCAACAGGTGCTCCCTCATTGTAGGTACCCAGTATCTGGAGAAGTGGGACTTCTGTACATTTAGCTTTCATGGCTTAAATAAGAGATTCTATGGGCAGAACCAGATGGCTGAAGTAGGAGGTTGCTTTGGTGAGGAGCAAGCAAGAGGTGTGAGGGGATGACCTCCCATAGCTGGAACCTCTCTGCCAGTCACCTGTCATTTTCTGCCAAACTCATCCATTCTGAATCCAAACAAATGCAAAAACAAAACAAAAAAACATTCTAATGATGAAAGCTTCCCTCTGCAGACAAAGCATTCTGCAACTTCCATGCCAACTGAAATGTTCTGTAGGGTGTGTGGGTTTTTTTCTTTTGCTGAAAGCAATTTGGACTGATACATGATACAGAGTTGGAGGGATCAATCTGTTTTACCCATGCCATGGCCCCAATTCAAAGCCTTCCCAGCACTGCTATTTGAGAAGGAGAGAAAAACATATAGGCACTCATATTGCTCCTGTATGTTTTCCCCAAGCTGGTTAAAAGCAGCTCCAGGGTGGAATGGGACTGTATAATTTGGACTGGGACTATAGCACATGGGTAAGGGCTAGACCACTCCCATTGCCCAGTGACTCAGTCCAAATTGGGAGCCCCTAGAAATGCTTTTAGCAGAAGAAAACCCAAATAAAAGATACTGAGTGGTCCAATTGCAGCTCTGTCATGCAATGTCTAGCATGAAACCTGGTGGCGCAGTGGTTAAATGCCAGTACTGCAAGCCACCACATTGCAAGTTCGATTCCAGCGGGCTCCAAGGTTCACTCAGCCTTCCATCCTTTCGTAGGTCAGTAAATTGAGTACCCAGCTTGTGAGGGGCAATTAGCTAACACACATTGGAAACTGTTTAATGCAGTGTAGATGTGTAAATAGCTATTGCTTAAAAACAATTTGTAAGCCGCTCTGATAGCCTTGTGGCTGAAGAGCGGGGTATAACTAACTAACTAACTAACTAAATAAATAAATAAAAAAGAACCAGACAGATAAAAATGAGGGCCGTATGACATGTTATAATGGAGCTACATGAAACCACCTCTAGTTCTTTGAAAAGGAACCTTGTTGGATGTAGTAGAGGAATATGAACTGGGATTGTGGAACAGCAGGAGGACATAAGCCAGAGAAAGGTAAACATGCAGCTGCTGTTTTGTGCACCTGATGGCAGGTTTGGGAGGGAATTATTTAATTTGAGAAATTGGCATTGGGCACCTCCCCATTTTTCTTGCAATATTATCTTGATATAAACTACACTCCCCTTGTAGCTTTTAAAGAAGGAAAAAGACAAGGGGAATTCCTCTAGTTCAGCTGAGAAAAAGAGAGCTGGAACATCCTTGCTGGTGCTGGGTTATGGCCAGAGACTGCTCATGGTCTGCAATGTGGGGAGATATGTCAGGACACTCAACCCCGGCAGAAGCCAAAAACTATCTCAGCAGGCTTAGTAGCAACCCGTTCCCAAAAATGCTCTCACACAGAGTGTTTGATGTCCAAATAAACAGGAGGCACTTTTATCTTCAAAGTCAAGCAGTTGCAATATGTACAAATATTTACACCAGACAGACAAACTGCTTCGCCAGACATCAGCATTCATGAGAACCATATGGGTACATTACATCAGATCTTGCACTCCAGAAGCTATACCCTCAAGTAACCCTTTTCAGTAGCTGTGGCTACATGACTTGACATGACTTGACATGACTTGGCAGGTCCTTTGCTTCAGCCATCATGACTCAGCATGACTCTGCAGTTGTTTGGCCATTTTCTCTGGAGTTCAGTCTCTAACTCCTGACAATCCCCTCCAAAATGGTCAAACTAATGCGCAGGACATATGTTATCATCACAACATAACATCATCAACATATATTGTTAGACATCATTCGTCTGTCAGTTGACCTTCCCTTTTGACACCTTACACTTTACACACTAGTGACAAGGCCCAGCCTCTTTGCCAACTCCTCATGGCTTCCTGCTGAAAGGGCTTTTGTGAGCAGGTCTGCAACATTGTCCTTGGATGGACAGTACCTCAGACACAAGACACCTTCTTGTATTAACTACTTCACATTTTAGTAGCATACCGCAATGTATTTTGTCCTACACTTCAAGTTCTCTGCTTCTGCCATAGCTATGCAGGCCTGGAAGTCTTCGTGCACCTGAACAGGCATGTGGTACGGCTCTCCTAGATCTTACAAGCATCTGCTTTACCCACTGTACCTCACTTGCCATCTCAGACAAGGCTGAGAATTCAGCTTCAGTGATACTAATGGCCACACAATTCTGCTTTCTGGATCTCCACACTATGGGGTTCTCTGCATACTTGACCACCATCCTGGTCACTGACTTCCTCTCAGATGTCTCTGCTGCAAAAGAGCTGTCTACATAGCACTCAAGGGTCACCTGACTTCCTGCCAGCTTCAAACACATGTCCCTGGTCCACTTGAGATATCTAATTACCCTCTTCAGGGCTTCCCAATCTGCCCTCCTTGGCTTGGAGACCCTCCTACTTAGCACCCCAACAGCAAAACTTATGTCAGGCCTTGTGTTGTTGGCAATGAACCACAGATTGCCTATCACTGAGTAGTACAGATCAGGCCTTTCAAACGCCTTTTCTGCCTCCAGGTTCACAAAATCTGTAGTCATTGAGGTTCTGATTACCTTGGCCTCACTAAGCCCACACTTGGCTACAAGACTGTCTATCTTTTTCTTCTGGCTGAGAAAAAATTCACCAAGATCGGTTCTTTCTATTTCTATGCCTAAATAACACTTCAGGCTGCCTAGGTCCTTCAGCTTGAACCATCTTTCCAACTCCACCTGCACTTGCTTCACATCACTGGCACTCTTTGCCGCCACACAAAAGTCATCCACATAAATAACTAACATGACAACATTGTCACCCACCCCCTTGGTATATACACAGGCATCAGTGACACTCCTTGTATAACCAAGTGACACCAAAACCTGATGAATGCACTTGTTCCAACAACTTGCGCTTTGCTTTAAGCCATAAAGTGCTTTGTGCAACAAGTACACTTTGCTCTCTCCTGCACTGTCATACTCTGGTACCTGATCCATGAACACTGTCTCTTCTAGATCAGCATTCAAATATGTTTCAAAGTCAAAGTGTTGCACAACCATCTGCCTTTTGACTGCTACAGCTAACACCATCCTAAGATTCTCTGGCTTTGCTGTGAGTGAAAATGTTTTGTCAAAATTGGTGTAGCGCTCTTGTGAAAACCCTTTCGCAACTAAGCGTGCCTTACACTTTTGTGTCCCATCAGACACGTCCTTAAGCTTGTAGACCCACCTGCAACCAACAACCTTTTGGTCTTTGGGCCTCTCAACTACCTGGAACACTTTCCTCTCAACCAGTGACTCGAATTCAGAGTCCATTGCTGAGTTCCACTTCTCCTGTTCTTCTTGAGGAAGCTTTAGGAGATCCTGAAAACTTTCAGGTTCCTCTGCCATGACATTGTACAACCTGGCCTCCTGAACAACAAACCTGTCAGGAGCCTTTCTAACCCTCTTTGACCTTCTGGGAATGAGCACCCTAGTTCTGCCTGACTCATCTTCACTTGCACTACTGCTATCTCTCCCTGTGTCGGGCTCTTTTCAGAAACGTGTCAGACTCAATGCTTCTTTGTGGTGGTGTGTGTGTTGGAGTGGCATGTGAAGTGTCAGGCTTTTCTTCCTCTGCCTCCCCTTCATCATCAGGCATTACCAACCGTCCATTTGTGGGACTTTTGGAAGTTGATGGCACATCCCTCCCCAAGGGAACAAACACCTCCTGATTGCAATGCAATCTATCCCATCCTGAGTGCATTTCAAAATTTGCACTCCTGAGAACACCACCTTTCCAGGATGGAGAGAAAATCTGTACTTATTGTCCTCACAGCCAAGGAAACACAGCCTCCTGGTCTTAGACTACCCAGGTTTCCTTAAGCTTGGGTGTATCAGTACATTTGCATACTGGCCAAATATCCTCAGGTGCTTGAGGTTTGGTGCTCTACCATCTAATAGATAATATGGCGTCTGGTTGACACTAGACATCCACAATCTATTCAAATGGTAAGCAGCAGTCTTCACTGTCTCCCCCCATAGCCATAGCTGGGGCTTGTGCATCTTCCATCATGCACTTCAACATCCCAATTTTTCTTTCTGCAAGTCCATCCTTCCCTGGAGACGCTGGGTTTGTAGTTTTGTGTCTAATGCCCATCCTATGCATCCAGGTCTGCAGACTGTTGGATAAGAATTCCCCTCCCCTATCTGTCACCAGACTGGAAACCTTATAAAAAGGGAATTCTCATTCAACTGTGTTCACCCACTCACGGAACCTCTCTGCAGCCTGACTTTTCTCCTTCAGCAAGTATACGTAGGTGTACTTAGTATGTCTGTCCACAATCACAAGGAAATAGCAGTTTCTCCCTTGAGTGGGCTTGTAGGGGCTTGCTAAATCAGTGTGGACAACTTCAAAGGGTCTCTTGGTGACACACTGGGTCTTTTTGGCAATTGGGAAAGCTTTCACCTTTGCTTTCCTGCACACTGCACATTCTAAAAATCTTGGGCAGTTTTTCATGCTTAAACCAGGGCAAACTTTTGCTAGCTCTTTTAAC
Source organism: Gambelia wislizenii (assembly GCA_030847615.1). Classification (NCBI taxonomy): domain Eukaryota; kingdom Metazoa; phylum Chordata; class Lepidosauria; order Squamata; family Crotaphytidae; genus Gambelia; species Gambelia wislizenii. The sequence goes on along the minus strand of JAUMIR010000013.1, from coordinate 8,610,146 downwards.
CGTTTGTAGCTAGCATGGCCCATTACCCTGCGATAATAATGGACACACTTATCATGCAGGGACACATTATCTGCAGGGTTCAGATTTGCTACCTTCCCTTTAGGCAACATGTAATACAATCCATGTTTCTTTATCCTTTTTGCAGACATTATGCATATTATACTTCTCTGTTATTGTACAGTGTTCCTCCTCAAATAACACTTTATAACCATCAGTAGTCATTTAAGACACACTTAATATACAGTTCTCCAGTTTGTGAACACATAACAGTTTCAAAATCTTTATCAAAAGATGGCACATATGCAGTGCCCATTTTTTGCACCTTGCTGGGAGCACCATCTGCAAGGGTAATATTGGTTATGGAAGCATTTTTAACATTGCTTAACAGTTTTAAATCATTAACCATATTGTGCGCTGCCCCACTATCAAGTAACCATATCACATTCCCAGCACTTTCAGGATGGTGCTTTGCTACGAAAGCATGGCTAGCAGCCTGAGAGGATACACCCCTCCTTTGCCTTGTAGCTGTGCCACCCCTCCTGTCTGGTGCAGGCATCTTACAGTCCCTCTGAAAATGTTCAGGCTTCTTGCATCTGAAGCAGCGTTTCACATAGCTGCAGGCTCCCTCCTCCAAAGATGCCTCTGGGTGTGTTGCTGTGCTCTCCTGATTCCGTCTGGTAATTTGTGGCTGTTTACTCCCCTCTGCCTGGGAGTCAAATTGCTGGCGTTGGACCTCTTCCAGAATGCGCCCAGCTACCAGGTCCATGGACAAATCATGTTCCCTGGTAGTCTGCAGACTGTACATGAGGAAATCCCATTCTTTAGGTAGACTGCCCAATAAAATGTGCCACAAATTGTCCTTAATTAATAAAGCCTCCATATATAAACTCGAGGCTGGATCATTTCCATCAGCCAATTTCTCAAAATGGACGAGACTAGTATCTGCCATTCCGCTGCTTGAATCAAAAAATTATCCGGCTATGAAACACAAACAGCTGGCAGCTATTCAAGGTTACTTGAAGATAGCTCTACTACAGAGACCTGGCAGAAACTTAACTGTTTCACAGCCAACTAGCCAAAAACACTCAAGAAAAAATTTTCTGGGAAGTTTTCGGTTGCACCTTATCTAATCTGAGATCAATCACTGGGCCCATAACCATTGTCAGGGGATGATAGGACACTCAATCCCCGGCAGAAGCCAAAAACTATCTCAGCAGGCTTAGGAGCAACCCATTCCCAAGAATACTCACACACAGAGTGTTTGACGTCCAAATAAACAGGAGGCACTTTTATCTTCAAAGTCAGGCAGTTGCAATATGTACAAATATTTACATCAGACAGACAAACTGCTTCGCCAGTCATCAGCATTCATGAGAAGAGAATGAGCTCTAGACTGAGCTCCCTTATATACATATTTTTATTTATTTATTTTACATTTATTTACATAGTTATAGGTCATTGGCTTACTCAACCACATGGGTGCATTACATCAGATCTTGCACTCCAGAAGCTATGCCCTCTAGTAACCCTTTTCAGCAGCTGTGGCTACATGACTTGGCAGGTCCTTGGCTTCAGCCATCATGGCTCAGGATGACTCTGCAGTTGTTTGGCCATTTTCTCTGGAATTCAGTCTCTAACAGTCCTGACAAGATATGCCTTCTGGGTCAGGACCATGGAGATGGAGTGTTTATGGATACAGCTTTAAAGAAGGATTGAACCAGTCACTCTTGGGGGGAGGATGCTGTCTCTGCGGGGGCATACGATTGTTACCCCTTATGTTTGGACCTGTAAAAAAGTCCCATGAACTCAAGGAGACTTAATATTCAGTATATTTATGCAAGATTCGGCTGAAAACGCAGCAGGCTGAGCCCCAGCACTTGAGAAACAGAGAACACATAACAATATATTGCTTGTCTTCTCAAACATTTTCAGCTTTCCACTATGAACTGCCATTGGCTAATGCACTTATGATAAAAATTTAGTAGAACAGACAGAAGATTTTTTTTCATCCCCCATAGCAAAGGGCACATTTATAAAGAACTTTTGTCAAGTACAAAATGCTGTCAGTATGTAAAATGCCATCACCCACTCCCTAGAGTCAAAACCCTTCACTTATTTGTTTAGAGAAACTTTTTGTCAGATTTAATGTCCAGAACAATAGCAGCAAAATTCTTTTTTTAATGTTATTTTTATTCATAAACATAGAAAAAAAGTAAAGTACATTTAAAAAGAGCCACTTGGCAATAACAACACATATTTACAAAACAGGGACAAGGAATAAAAAAAAGAAGAAATATAAATAAATATCTACTTATACTTCCTTCCTTTCTGATGTTGGATGCTTTATGGACTCATTTACCTTCCATAAATAAAATTAAGAAGTTTATAATAGGTCTTCTATTTCTCAAACATAATCTCATCTATTTCACTGTTAAGGAAAGTTCATTAATGACTGCACTGGGAATTCTAGAGATATATACACAGCTGGATCAACATATTACAATAACACTACCAAAAAATAATTATAAGTAGAATCATAGAATCATAGAATTGTAGAGTTGGAAGAGACCACGAGGGCCATCCAGTCCAACCCCCTGCCACGCAGGAAATCACGATCAAAGCATCCCTGACAGATGACAATCTAGCCTCTGTTTAAAGACCTCCAAGGAAGGAGACCCCACCATGCTCCGAGGGAGGGCGTTCCACTGCCGAACAGCTCTTACTGTCAAAAAGTTCCTCCTAGTGCTGAGGTGGAATCTCTGTTCCTGGAGCTTGCATCCATTGCTCCGTGTTCCAGTCTCTGGAGCAGCAGAAAACAAGCCTGCTCCATCCTCAGCGTGACACCCCTTCAAATACTTAAACAGGGCTATCATATCGCCTCTTAACCGTCTTTTCTCCAGGCTAAACATACCCAGCTCCCTAAGTCTCTCCTCATAAGGCATAAATTGTTATATAATTGTACAGAAAAAAAGGAAGAAAGAAAAAAGAAAAAAAAACTTGATATACTTTTATACATTTCGGACTTATCCCTAATATTTTATCTGAGAATTAAATATTCTTGTATGTGTTAAAACGGCAGAAAATAATCAGTATCTATCAAGCATAAAAGATTATATTAAATGAAAGAGGAACTACAAAGTAGTGCAGTGTGATGTTTACAGTTACTACCATTTCTGTTGTACCATTAGTGATAGTACTAAGTTCATACCTAATCTACAATATTTCCACATCTTTTCCCCCAGTATTCAATCATACAGTTCAAGTCTTCTTTGTGTCTCAATAAAGGCTTATTGTTAATCAGAGTTTTCAGCTTGTCCAATTGTGCCATGTTGTAGCGTTTCATTAACCATTCTTCAATTGTTGGGATTTTGTTATTTTTCCATTTGCAAGCATTAACTGTTCTTGCTGCAGATACCATATATGATAGTTTTTTACTTCTTGTTCCATACTTAAATTTAATAATAATTTATAAAGTTTGGATATTAGATTATTGTCTTCTAGATGATTCCCTCTGATATCAGCTCTTCTCTGGACTTTATTTTGTAATTACCGATTACAGCAGCAAAATTCTAAGTGGCTTAAAATTTCACAAAGATGCAACTACAAACATGTTCTACTATACATTTAAGAACATAAGAAAAGCTATGCTGGATCAGATTGGAGGCCCATCTAGCTCAGCATTCTGTTCATAAAGTGGCCAACCAATTGCCTATTTGCCCATGTTGTCGCCTGCATACTAGCAGGCAACAACATGGGTCAAGCATAGAAACCTGGAAGACTGCAAGAGAAGAAAAGAGCCCTATTCTGTTCGCAGCATAGAAATGCAGTGGGTTGCTGAAGGCCTCCTCTGCTAACACCTAGCAGACTAGGGGGAGAAACTTTGCAGGCCCCTAAGTTTGTAGATTTATTTGCATAGCTGGTACAACGAGTATACAAATAAGCAGCTTGACTGTATAACTAGGGCTGGAGGCAAATACTGAAGGCATTTCAGTTTTAGCAACTATTGTACGGTATTATGTTTAAGGGTTTCCATTAATCAGTGATATGCAGGTTTAACAGAAGATAATGGTTTTATGGAGTAGGTAAACCGGGGTGCTTGTGACTAACCAGACAAAAGCATAAAGAAACTAGAACTGAATACTGTATATCAGCTCACATTTCTGTGCTTGTTGGTGCAATAATAGGCTTCTACAGCTTTGACATTATGTTAAGCTTTCAGCTCCCAAGGCTCTTCCCACAGAGTCAGTTTGTGCAGTATCAATTCCAGAGCTATCTTTTCCTCCAAATGGTTAGCAAGGATCTTCTACTCTGCCTCTTAAGGTACTACACCATTATATCTGTTTGATATTGTTGTAACTGTAATGGCTCCGTCCTAAGGAATCTTGGGGTTTATAGTTTAGGTACTTAGAAGTTTCTGCTACAGAGTTCTGGACACTCTCCTACCCTACAATTTCCAACACATCCTGATTCTTCCCAGGCTACCTTGGGAACTATAATCCTTTCTGGAGTACTATGCAGTGTAATATGGGGTGGGAGGGATTAACTACTCCAGTAGCAAAAGTCTTGGGATAACCTTGCCAAAAATCCCATGGTCTCATTACAATAGAATGGCCTCCTCAGCAAGTAAAAAAGATGGACACATTCTTATTCAGAAAACAGGTTGCTATTGGCACCATAGGACCAATGAGAGCTACCTTTGGAAGTAAAATATCAGCTCTGGGGTTTGTATGTGTGTTTTGATTTGTATCATGGCTTTTAAGTCCTTCCCCAAGTTTGACCCATAAATATTGCTACAGTGAAGACAACTGCCTGCTCTGTGTTGATAATATGGCAATCATTGTTGTGAAATATAAAGCTCTTAAGGGATATTGCTTCTGTTTCGCAATTTAAACTTTTAACATATAATCCAAGAGCACATCTTTCAGTCCTGCTGATTCTCTTTTCAACCCATAGAAAGATCTGAATTGGTGTCACTCTCACTAAATAATATTGAAGACCATCATAGCTTTGCAAACATGTACAGTAGTTGCTTTAGTATAAAGACATGATTTCAGCACACCACTTAGTGCTTTGTACAATTACAGTACTGCTGTGGTTTCCTTGTGCTGCTGAAGAGGCATTTTGTTCAACAGATACATAGTCCAGTGGAACACCGGTAAGGTCAAATTGGTATCTCCAATGGCTGTGTCAATAGCAGCCATTGTAGACTGGTGCCAAGTCCTAACCATGTCATCAACTTAAACATCTCCACAATCTTCCTGCTTTTTTCTGGATGTGCTGCTAAAACCTTGACATGCCACAGTGCTACACACTCTTGTTTAGACCCTCCCATTCTCCAGTCAAATGCTCTTCTCCATTGAACTAGAAATAAGATAAAGCTGGCCTGCCTAGACGATCAGTATACCACAGAGCTTGGAAAAATTACTTTTTCTGGACTATAGTTCTTAGAATATTCCAGCCACTATGGCTAGTGGATTCAAGGTCCACTAAGGCACCCACCAACTTGTCAATGACAGGTACATCTCTTGCTCTAGAGAAAGCAGGCACAAAATCAGATCCAAATGCCTGCCCTTCCCCACCCCCACAAATTGGAGAAATGTGAGGGTAACCAGAAATGGAGTGGGGGGATGCATAGGCTGTGCTTCGCTGAAACCTAAAGATACCTGCAGAACTGTGTGCTTCTTGCTGCTTTCTGGATGTCAGAGGCTTAGCACAATGGAAATGAGTTCTCATGCCTCTCTTCAGCTGCAGAGCACTACAAGATCTCAACCTTCACAGTTGTGCTGGATTTTGAGCAAAGCTTGGAAAGTTATTTTTTTAAAGGAATCGCTATTCTTGCCATTCCAATTTTTAAAAAGCAAATTGGTACCATTAATTGTTGCTTGCTCCCCCCATCATTCCATTGCTTGTTACTTTTTAGTTCCTGAGAAAAAAATTGATCTAAAAATGACAATATGCCCTAACATTGGGTTGTTGTTGTTTTGTGCCTTCAAGTCATTTCTGACTTATGATGCCCCTAAGAAGAACCTGTCATGGTTTTTTGGGGGAGGGGAGGCAAGATTTGTTCAGAGGGGGTTTGTCTTTGCCTTCCTTGAGGCGAAGAGAATGTGACTTGCCCAAGGTCACTCTGCGGTTTTCCATGGCTGAGTGGGGATTTGAGCCCTGACCTCCAGAGTCATAATCCTATGTTGAAACCACTACACCACACTGGTGGGGCTCAAAATGCCCCCCAAAGTAGTACCCTCCCCCAAATGATAGGAAACAAAAAGAAAACATTACTTTTTATATGGGGGGCAGCAATGGTGCTAGAAGTCGTTATATTATTTTCCAAAAGGAAAATCTTTATGTAATACAGTAATCTCCCCACAAAGTGGCACATTACAGATAACCTCATTACTGTACTTTTAACATGTTACTTCCAGGATCTGGTTCTGGACTCAGATTCTGTAGGTCATGTTGAAAACCAATTTTGTCTGTCTACCAAATTGAGCCAACGTCTCTTGACTCCTTTTAGACCAGACTTTAGTCACACTTTCTAAGCCAACTTCCTCAGAGTTGCTGTGAAATTAAAATGAGGCAAAGATTATTGACATTCTTTGTTTGCTTCTTCTTTTAACGTTGTCTTTGATCTGATGCTACAGTTTTAAGATGGCCTTATTCACCTCTTTGGAAGCAGTAGAGGAAGGTGATTTTAGAACACTTTAAAAAATAGATGCTTAAAAACACACACACACTGAATTCTATTAATCAGTCCCTACTAGAATAGACCTACTGACTCCACTGTTGAATGCTGAGTCAACACATAAGTAAATGCCTTTGATTCAATGTGTCTACTTTAGTCAGCACTAACAATAGGATTTAGGCCAGATATTTATATCCCATCTTTCTGCTGTACAGTGCCCAAAGGAGATTTAGGGTGGTTATTATTTGCAGTAATTACAGTATACTTATTATTACTCACCACCACCTCAAGTGGGGTTAGCCAAGCTTCCATACATCCATTTCTCTAGGAAGCTCCATTCCATTTTCCTCAACTCAGTACCTTCCTTTTTTTTTTCAGTTTGCAAGGACTGCAGTCCACAAAAGCAGAGATCACAATAAACATGTTAATCTTTAACACATTTTTTTGCAGCAACAGATCAGCATGGCTATCCCACTGAAAATCAACATTCCTTTCATATTAAATATTCTCAATCCTCATTGGTCTGGGTGTTGTTGTTGATGATGGATGGGTGGGGTCTTTTAGAGTTTCCTAAAAGGGGGTGGGGAATACCTCCCTCTTGTTTCTCAGTTGGAGAAAGAGCAGATGATGTTTTCAAGCTCTGCATATAAGGAAGCTTCCCATGTGCCTTTGGAGAACCTGCTCCAGTATTAGGTAATAACTGGTAGACAAAACTAATACACTAAAAAGAGAAAACATAATGGTACAGCTGGAAATTTGTGCCAATGACTTTATAAGAAACATTCCAATGCTATTTCTGTAGAGGAAAAACACTGCCTCACAAGAAATCTTCAGTGGAGCAAAAGTTTGAAAACCACGTGCTTAAGCTGTGGATGCAATATGGTCCACTCATTAATCTTCTCTTCACCTAGAGAAGTCACCCCCACAATGTGATCTCTGTGTCAGAAAACATTTTGTGACACTCCAGGTGCTCCATCCAGGCCAGAAGTTAAGTGTTTGTTAAAGCTTACATTTCGATACCCTTCAAATATATATCACACCACTAAAGGGTATATGGACCATAACTATGTCGTAGCATGCATCTTTTGCATGCAGAAGAACCCAGGTTCAGTTCTTAAATCTCCAGATGAAGGAAATTCATGTATAGCAAAAGCAATAGCAATAGCATTTATATTTCTGTACCGCTTATCAGTGCAAAGCACTCCCTAAGCTGTTTACAATGTGTGTTAGCTAATTGCCCACAACAAGCTTCTATAGTATCTAACTCACAACTGATGCTGGGAAATAGCTGCTGCCAACCAGAGTAGACAAGACTAGCCTATTTGGATACATAATCCAACCTACTGTATCTATTTAACTATGTGCAGCTTTGCCCTTCTTAAAATAAATAAATAAAGTCCACAGGTTTAATTCCAGACTGTGAGGGCAATTATGTAATCCTGGCTGTGACTCACTGGAGCCTGGAAAAATGTAAAAATAGATGCAACATTTAAAGAATATTAAGTTGTAAGTTACTGTGAGCTCGCTTGGCTTTGAAAGCGATATGCGTGGAAATGACTAATTTTGTGATGGACATAGCCTTACTTTATTAATAGCAAAATTCCATCATGATTTCAGAACTTAGGCTTTCAGCTAATGGAAGAAAAAAGAAAAGAGAGAGAGAGAGAGAAAGAAAGAGAGCAGGCGCTATTTTTAAGTGTCAATTTCTAAACAGAAAATGGCATATTTTTGGTCTTTCCATCTACAGCTGGGATGTGGTGTGTTTTGCATCATAACAAGATATGAATAAAATGCTACCACCATCACATAAGATCCTGAAATTTATGCATCTTTTAGATACGCTTTACCCAACAGGATAACCCTCATTTTTGTGTTCTGAGTCTACTATTCTCTGCAGGTCAGAAGCTGTAGAAATTACTCCCAAAATCCCACAAGTAGTATGGCCATCAAAGCAGGAGTCCCAATGTTCCTTTACAGCAGAGGCAAATACTGTTCATGTTCCTAATAAGTCACTGCCCCATTTAGCCTTTTGGAGACTTTTCAGCACACACAGTGATTTATTTTTGTGATTAGCACTGCCCTGCGTGTCCAGGCTCTACCCTATTATAGCTGGTTGTACTTTAACTATGCTGGAATCCACACCTCCAAAACTAGTAATTAAATTATAAGCTTAGATGTGCTCCTGTACATGCAGGAAAGCACAAAGTATACACCACCCTATAGTCTTCAGCATCCGAAGCACATGTTCAAACTGAAGGCACAATTGCAATCAATTCCAATGAAAAAGAAAAGCGTGAGTTATTAAAGAAATCAGGGTGGCTGAATAAGACACTTTTGGATGAACTGGGATTTTTAAAGGAACTTATACAGGAGCCTTCGGTATCCGCAGGTTCAGTATCTGTGGATCTGAGTTCGCACAGATTGAAATGAAGATGATTTTTAAAAAGAATTTAGCTGCAATCAACTGCAGCCAGACTGAGAAATGGTCCCAGGATAGTAGCAGAGGTTGCAGTGGCAAGGTCTCGGCACCAGGCATGCATTCTTTCTTCTTCAGCTGCAGCAATTCTGCTCTTTCCTTCAAAAGCCGGAAGCCACAGCTGGCGTGCTCCCCCAAGCAAGCATGAAGAACGTGCACTTGGCAATTGGGGGGGTGTCACCTCCCTCCCTAGGGAGGGCTTAGTAGGAAAGGCAGAAGTGGCAAGCACCTGGTGATCAGGGCTTAACATATTTCCCTCCCCCCTTTGCTGATGGAAGTCTATCTTGTTTGTTCGAAAGCAAGAGCACTGCCACCACCACTTACCATGTCCTGCAGAAGCTGCTTGCCATACTGTGATTGGTGGTGATGGCAAGTAGCTTCTTCAGGAACATGGCGAGCAGTGGCAGGACGGGCGCTCCTGCTCGCTCATTCATTCGTGAGCAAGAGCACCACCGCTGCCATTCACCATGCCCTGTGGAAATTGCTTGCCCCCCTCCAATTGCGAGAGCTTCTTCAGGGACATGGAGAGCTGCCGTGGCAAGCCCCATGCATCCTCACCACCTCCCTCTCTCCTGTGTGCTATCTTCAGGAAAGGGGGTGGTGGCAGCAGGGAGCTCCATGTACTAGGTGCACATTCTTCCTGCTTCTTGCTGGGGCCATGCCATCCACCAAGAGCAGACAAAGCCTTGGCACAGTAGCCTCCGCTGCTGGCCTGGCACTTCTCAGCCTGGCTGCAGTCAATGTCAGGTAGTAATTTTAAATAGGGACTTGAGCATCCACAAGGAGTCCTGGAACCAAGCCACCATAGATACCAAGGGCCCACTATATAGAAAATGGGAGAAGGAGCAAATCATCAATGAAGTAAATAAATGACTAGTCAATATTTGTAGGTGGAAAGTCAGGAGGGCTAAAGCTCAGCATGAGCTCAGACTTGCAAGAAAGGTTAAAACAATAAAAAGCTGTGTAGGAACAACAAGGAGATGTTCACTGTGTGGAAAAACTGAAGAAATGCTAGAGGGTGAAAGACGGAAGGTGGAACTGCTCAGCATCTACCTTGTCTCTGCCTAATCTCCAAAAAGAAAATAGTGCTCAGCCTGGTGAAAACATGACTGCGGGTGCAGCCCAAAATAAATAATAGTTAGATTACCTAACTATTTTAAATGAATTCAAGTTTCCAGGGCCAGATGAACTGTCTTCAGGGTTATTAAAGGAGTCTGCAGATGCAACCTCAGAACTTCTGTCTATAGTCTTTGAGAATTCATGGAAAACCTGAGTGGTCCCTACAGACTGGAGGCAGGTAAATGTTACCCTCATCTTCAAAAAGGAAGACAGACAGACCTGGGAAACTATCTACCAATCAGCTTGACATTAATACCACAAAAGGTGAGAGAACAGATTATTCAACAAAGTTGGTATGTGAACATTTTAAAACAAATGTTGTGATGGCTAAACACCAGCATGAGATTCAAAAAAACAAATACTGTATGCCTAACCTTATCTCTTTTTTACAGTTAAAAGCTTGGTAGTTTGGGGAATGTTATGGAGGTAATGTGGTATGATTTCAGTAAGGCTTTTGACAAAGTCTTCCATAATATACTTTCAGATAAGCTGGTGAAATGTGGACTAGACAACATTGGGTTAATGGGCTGAACCCACAGAGTGTTCACTAATGGTTCCTTCACATCCTCAAGAAAAGAGGCAAGTTGGGTGCTACAAGATTCTGTTCTAGGGCTGGTATTGTTCAACAACTTGAACAATAAATGACTTGGAAGAAGGAATAGAAGGTATGTTCATCAAATTTAGAGATAACATGAAACTGGACAGGATAGCTAATACCATTGAAGACAACTTCAGGGTACATGATTACTGTAAGAAGTTAGAGAACTGGGCTAAAAGAAACAAAATGAATTTAAACAAGGATAAATATATAAAATTCTACATTGATATTTATGCAGAAATAGGCAGGTGCATAAATATAGGATGCTGACACCTGGCATGACAGCAGTATATGTGAAAAAGATCTAGGGGTCTTAGTAGACCACAAGATAAACATCAACAATGTGCAACCCCCATCCCACCCAATAAACAGATGCAATTCTAGGCTGCATCAACAGAAATATAGTGTCCAGATCAAGAGAACTAATAGTACCACTCTATTCTGCTTTGGTCAGAACTGGAATATTGTGTCCAGTTATGTGCACCACAGTTTAAGAAGGTTATCAACAAATTGGAATGTGACCAGAGAGGGCAACCAAAATTGTTAAGGGTCAGGATACCAAGGGGTTGTCTAAATGGTGAAAATACCCCTCAGGGAATTCATTTGGAATCCTACCTGTCTAAATGGGATCCTTCACCAATCCACAGTATTCAGAAGGAGGGTGGCCCAAATAGCAAAAACAACACAGGAAAACCTTCACAGCTTTTCCCATAGTTTTTGTGGTAAAATTTGAGGCTCCAGGGTGTTAGCCCTTTTTGGGACTTCTTAAAAGTTAAAACTGTCAGGAATTAACTTAATTGTAGCAGAGCAGACCTGGAGGTGTGGACTCAATAGTACAGTCACCCCTCCACATTCTCAAATCTGACATTCATGGTTTTGATTATTCGCGGTTTTGGGAGGGCCCCCCGCCCCCCCAAAACCGCGACACGGGGCCTCCGGAGGCCCCGTGAAAGCCCTGGGAGGGAGCGGGGAGGGCCAGGGAGACCTCCACGGGGCCTTCGGAGACCCTCCGGAGGCCCCGCAAAGTCCTTGGAAGGGAGGGGGAGGGCTGGGGAGGCCTCGGCGGGGCCTTCGGAGACCCTCCGGAGGCCCCCCGAAGGCCCCCCGAAGGCCTTGGGAAGGAGGGGGAGGGCAGGGGAGGTCTTCACGGGGCCCCCGGAAACGCTCCGGAGGCCCCATGAAGGCCCGGGGAGGGGGTGGGAAGGGCTGGGGAGGCGAACATGGGGCCTCCGGAGACGCTCCAGAGGGCCCATGAAGGCCTGGGAGGGAGCGGGGAGGGCCGGGGAGGCCTCCATGGGGCCTCCGGAGACACTCCGGAGGCCCCATGAAGGCCTGGGGGGGTGGGGAGGGCCGGGGAGGCCTCCATGGGGCCTCCGGAGATGCTCCGGAGGCCCCATGAACACCTGGGGAGGGAGAGGGGAGGGCTGCGGAGGCCTCCGTGGGGCCTCTGGAGATGCTCCGGAGGCCCCACGAAGGCCCGGGAGGGAGGGGGAGGGCCGGGAGAGGCCTCCGCAGGGCCTCCGGAGACGCTCCGGAGGCCCCATGAAGGCCTGGGGGAGGGCTGGGGAGGCCTCCATGGGGCCTCCGGAGACACTCCAGAGGCCCCACGAAGGCCCAGGGAGGGAGGGGGGAGGGCCAGGAGAGGCCTCCGTGGGGCCCCGCGAAGGCCTTGGGGGGAGTGGAGAGGGCCGGGGAGGCCTCTGCGGGGCCTCCGGAGACTCTCCGGAGGCCCCGTTGAGGGCTTGGGTGGGGGGGAGGGCTGGGGAGGCATCCACAGGGCCTCGGGAGGGTCTCCGGAGGCCCCGGGAAGGCCTAGGAAGGGAGTTGGGAGGCTGGGGGAAAGCGACTATGGGGCCTCCAGAGGCCCCATGGTCGCTATGGTGGGGAGGGGGAGGGCAGTCGTTATTCGCGGATTTTTCACATTCGCGGGGATCCGTGGAACGTAACCCCCGCGAATGTGAAGGGACGACTGTACAATGCTTTGACCCAACCGCAAGAACAAAGAGGCAAAACGTAAGCTTTACTAATGGCTTTAAATCTACATATGCATTGGAGCTTACATTCTAACTAACATAAATACCAGGGAAGATTCTAGAGCAGATCATTAAACAGAGAGTCTGTGAACATTTAGAAGGCAATGCCAGAATCACAAAAAGTCAACATGGGTTTCAGAGAAACAAGTCATGCCAGACTAATCTGATCTCTTTTTTTGATAAAGTTACCAGCTTGGTAGATGAAGGGAATGCTGTGGACATCGCATACCTTGATTTTAGTAAGGCCTTTGACAAGGTTCCCCATGACGTTCTTGCAAACAAGCTTGTAAAATGTGGGCTAGACAAGTTAACTGTTCAATGGATTTGTAATTGGTTGACCGGCCGAACCCAAAGGGTGCTCAGCAGTGGCTCCTTTTCGTCTTGGAAAGATGTGACCAGTGGGGTGCCACAGGGTTCTGTCCTGGGCCCAGTGCTATTCAACATCTTTATCAATGACTTGGATGAGGGAATTAGAGGCATACTTATTGAATTTGCAGATGACACCAAATTGGGAGGAGTAGCTAATACCCTAGAGGACAGGATCAAAATTCAGAATGACCTGGATAGACTGGAGAGCTGGGCCAAAGCTAACAAAATGAAATTCAATACGGAGAAATGTAAAGTACTGCATTTAGGGCTGAAAAATGAAATGCATAAATATAGGATGGGAGAGACCTGGCTGAATGAGACTACGTGCGAAAGGGATCTAGGAGTCCTAGTAGACCACAAGTTGAACATGAGCCAACAGTGTGATGCGGCAGCTAAAAAGGCCAATGCGATTTTGGGCTGTATCAATAGAAGTATAATGTCTAGATCAAGGGAAGTAATAGTGCCACTCTATTCTGCCTTGGTCAGACCTCACTTAGAATACTGTGTCCAGTTCTGGGCACCACAATTCAGAAAGGATATTGACAAATTGGAGCGTGTCCAGAGAAGGGCAACTAAAATGGTGAAAGGTCTGGAAATGATGCCTTATGAGGAGAGACTTAGGGAGCTGGGTATGTTTAGCCTGGAAAAAAGACGGTTAGGAGGCGATATGATAGCCCTGTTTGGGTATTTGAAGGTATGTCACGCTGAGGATGGAGCAAGCTTGTTTTCTGCTGCTCCAGAGACTGGAACACGGAGCAATGGATGCAAGCTCCAGGAACAGAGATTCCACCTCAACATGAAGAGGAACTTTTTGACAGTAAGAGCTGTTCGGCAGTGGAACGCACTCCCTCGGAGCGTGGTGGGGTCTCCTTCCTTGGAGGTCTTTAAACAGAGGCTGGATGGCCATCTGTCGGGGATGCTTTGATCAAGATTTCCTGCGTGGCAGGGGGGTTGGACTGGATGGCCCTTGTGGTCTCTTCCAACTCTGCAATTCTATGATTCTATGATTCTATGATTCTAACTAATGAATAGGTTTTGAATAAGAAAGAGGTTCATCTTCACTCATCATTTCAGTGAGACAGAAAGCATTCTTGCAGAGCAAGATGAAGAGAGAAGCATGCAGCTTTCAAGGTAAGAAGAAAAGTAATAAAAGATCTAAGACCATAAGGCAAATTGACCTAGGTCACATTATCTTGTAGTTTGGTTGTGAACGGAACCGCCTGCATGCAGGGTTGGGTCTGCGGCTTCCAGTGCATCTTTACACCTGCCGGTTTCGTCCCTCGCCAGTCGCTACAGGGCTTTTTTGGAACTGGATTTGTCCTTCGAGCCTGTGCAATGGATTTTTCTGGTGGAGCGCAGCGTGCACAGAACTGGCCTCACCCTTTAAACCAGAGATTCATCTGCTGTGGCCTTGCAAGCATGGACGTGGCAGCGAGGTCCTCGGGCCGTAGGTTTGATTAGAGTTTCCTTCTCTTAGATGGTTGACCTTACAGGGTTGGACGAGCACCATCTGCCCGGGTTTGGGATTAGAGTTTTCCTTCTCCTAGGACGGTTGCCACAAGGCTAGAGAGCCCATCCTGCCCTTTGACGCTCTTTGTCAGACCCTTCGGTTTTGACCTGTCTGGCATGGGAGACCCTAGCAGTGGCTATTATGCCACCGCCAGCATAGCTCAAAACATCATTAGGGTACACAAGCCTCTCTCCCACGACAAGGGGGCGTCAATGGAGAGGTTTGGTTGTGTAGTGTTTACAACCATGCTCATTAAAGACAGAATGAGAGGAAGGCATGTAGGAGACCCTACCCTATCTATTACTTACTTGCTCTGATAGCAAGCAAGTGGGGGGGGGAAGAAAGAATGCTGGATTTTTCCAACAGGTTTTTTAAAAAAAAAACAGCAAGGAGAGTGTGCATTCTTGCTCGTATCAGGCTGACATAACTAAGATATGCCATTTTATAACCACTGAGGTACAAACAATTGAATTGCTATTTAAAAATAAGGACCTAAATTCAATTTTTACTCCCAGTTAGGGCCACAATAGAATTTTGTAAATTAACACTTATGTAAGTTCTATTGATCCAATGATTCTACCCTAGTATGGACTAAATTTGAGTTGAGAATCGTGCAGCCCACCAGATATTATTGGGCTGCAATTTTCTTCAGCCCTAGCCAGCAAAGCCAAAGGTGAAAAATGCAGGGAGCTGCAGTCCAACCATGAAGGGGCCCGTGATTCCTACTTCTGATTTATGCTAAGGTGCTCTCTTAAGTTTGGGAAATGACAGTAGCTAAGAAACGTGGCTAAAACCCTTCAGAACTGGCATCGGTCAGAGTAGATTATACTGGACAAGATGCATGAACAATCTAAGCAGGTATAAAGCAGTACCATATGTACCAAGATTTAATTTGTATTATGGCATGCTGCCGTACAGTCCTTGCAGATCTTGCAAATAACTCTCTCTCTCTGGCTTTTCTTCGCAAACGAAGATTCAGGAAGGACTCATCCGGCGCTTTCTGCAAGCGCACTGATGACTAAAAAGGCCAATCCGAGACAAACAAGTCCGGTTGCAGAAAGCACAGCAGAAGGTCTCCTTGGGTGATGTTTCCGGGTTGTGATTCTTTCTGCGTTGTCGTTTCTCTTCAACACTTGTTCAGCGTGAGTTCTCAAATAATGCTGCAGCATTGTGGATAGTGCTTCTCCAGGCCTCCCGATGTGAGGCCAGGGCGGACCATTGTTGGTGATCAATTTGGCCGAGCCTGAGATATTGTTTCAGGGAGTCCTTGTATTGCTTATTTTGGAGCGCCCCTCTTATGCTGACCCGTGGTGAGTTCACCATAGAGTACTATTTTTGGGAGGCGATGGTCCTCCATCCTAGAAACGTGCCCTGCCCAGCACAACTGTGTTATCAATATCATGGCCTCAATGCTGGTGATCCCTGCTTGCTCAAGGACAGCAACAATCGTCACATAGTCAGTCCAGTGTAGATTTAGGATTGTGCATATACAGCGCTGATGAAAGCGTTTGAGGAGTTGTAAGTGTTGGTGATAGGTGACCCATGCTTCAGACCCATAAAGGAGAATAGACAGTACAATGGCTCTATACACACTGATTTTTGTGCTTCGCCTCAGGTGTTTATTACTCCAGACTCTTTTGTAAAGTCTTCCAAATGCGCTATATGCCTTTGCTAATCTGTGATTGATCTCTTTGTCAATCTTGGCATCTGAGGAGATGATGCTTCTCAGGTAGGTGAACTGCTGAACCGACTTGAGCACAGATTTGCCTACGGCAATGTGGGAATGGTGGTGTTCATCCTGTGGTGCAGGCTGGTAAAGAACTTCTGCTTTCTTAAGGTTGACTTCCAGCCCAGAATTGGATTTGTTCTTCGAGCCTGTGCAATGGATTTTTCTGGTGAAGGGCAACATGCACAGAAGTGGCCTCACCCTTTAAACCAAAGGTTCATCTGCTGTGGCCTTGCAAGCATGGACGGTAGCAGCGAGGTCCTTGGGTCATAGGTTTGATCAGAGTTCCCTTCTCTTAGATGGCTGACCTTACAGGGTTGGACGAGCTCCATCTGCCCGGGTTTGGGATTAGAGTTTTCCTTCTCCTAGGATGGTTGCCATAAGGCCAGAGAGCCCATCCTGCCCTTTGACGCTCTTTGTCAGACCCTTCGGTTTTGACCTGTCTGGCAAGGGAGACCCTACTGGTGACTATTATGCCACCGCCACTTGTATCAGATAAGAAAGGTGGTGTTTCTCCCTAAATATATAATTAAAATTATATTTGTATAATTTATATTTGTAAAAAGAGAAAGAAAGTGCCTGCTCCAAAATACTATGTACAGAAATTCATAAGCAAAGTACCTTAGGTTGGCTTTGACCCAGATATAGTATAGTCAGTTCCAATAATGCCACATGAAAAGTGGGAAGTTGAAAAATTGCCACAGATATTATACACACTGACTGAACCTCACATTGTTGTTTAATTTATTAGACAAAAGAATAGCTTGCTCAAGAACTATAGCTAAGAGAGAAACATTGTGAGGGATTGCTTCAGTGATCTGTGATCCATCAAGTTGCTACTGTACCAAACATTTCTAGAGGAGAACACACTGCTGCCTTTAGGTATCTGTTAATTTCTGTGTTTTACTATGAGGAAATGACATAATCTAAATTAAGTTGGGGGGGCACCTGCTAACTTACTATTTCTGAAAGCAACTGAAACATTTTAACAGTACAGAGTTATTTTGAAATACTGTGACACAATTCTAAAGACTGAAATAAAGGGTTAATCAGTGTTTCTATCCTCACTGAAGAACATTCAGGATCATTTCATCAGGACCCTTGCTGAAGACTACTATAGGTATTAGGGGATGAGCAGAAATACAACTTTGTATATTGTGTGAAACTGTAAAATCTAACTAGATACATAATATGTTATTTGAATATATACATTCATGAATACCGTATATTCCGGCGTATATGACGACTTTTGAGCACTCAAAAGTGCCCTCCAAAATTGACAGTCGTCCTATACGCCGGATACACTTTGCTTCGCCCACCTGCCTATCTCCTGCCTCTTCGCAAACGGAGCGAAGAGGCAGGAGATGGGGCAGGGGGTGAAGCAAAGTGTTTTGAAGATCATTCGCCCCCCTCCTCTGCCTTCTCCCCCTTTGGGGAGCAACGGAAGAAAGAGGAGGGGGGCGAACATTGCGGTTTGCCACAGCCGCTGCTCGAGCGCTTCTGCAGCGGCCGAGGCAAACCCGCGATTCGCCCCCTCTCCCCACCTTCCAGGAAGGTGGGGAGAAGGGGCGAACGTGCCCGGTTTGGCCGTGCAGCCTCCGGATCCCCCTCCTGCGCTCCCTCCTGGAAGGGAGCGCAGGAGGGGCATGCAGAGGCTGCGCAGCCAAACCGCGATTCGCCCCTTCTCCCCACCTTCCTGGAAGGTGGGGAGAAGGGGCGAACGTGCCCGGTTTGGCCGTGCAGCCTCCGGATCCCCCTCCTGCGCTCCCTCCTGGAAGGGAGCGCAGGAGGGGCATGCAGGGGCTATGCGTTGGAAGAGGGGGGTCGTCTTATAGGGCGAATATATCACAAACTCTGCATTTCCCCTTAAAAATTGGGGTGGTCGTCTTATACGCCAGGTCGTCTTATACGCCGGAATATACGGTAAGTTCACATCCTACTAAGTATTCTGTTATTCAGTAATGATCACAAATGCTGTGTGAATTGCATTCCTGTATTAAAAATTCATCCGACATACAGTTGTGATTTGCAATGGATTTTGCTCAGATGCAAGAGCTGAAATACAAATATTTGATTAGTCCAAAATGGCAATACTCGAAGTAGTGATTTGATTATCAGCTTTTTAAAATTGAAGCAATGTTTTACTCATTTTTGGGTGTCATGTAATGTAAGGAAATTGCAGTGTTTATCTCCAGAAAGATCTCAGAAGAAGTTGCCTATCTCTAAATACATTTTTGAGATTTACAGTTCTATTAAAATGTGGCCTTTATCTAAAACTACTTTCTTTACGCTAGCACATCCAACTAACAGGACATAACTTTGAACCATAAACCACAAAAGGCAGCAGCAATATTTACGGTACTAATGCAGTATTGCTAACAGATGGATAAGAAAAGGAAAGAAAAAGACACACATTGCTTCGCCTTCAACAGAGTGGCTCTGGTGTACAGTGCTATATGTTGACATGTCATCAAAAGATGCACTAAGTTTCCTTTTTAATGTAAACACAATTTTAGTGCCATTATTAACACAAAAAAGTTCCACAGCCATTAAATAAATCTCACCCTGGTATGAAGCCTAGTGGGCACTCAGTTTCTAAGCAGTTAGATAATAGGGGCCAAATTAGATGAGATGGCATTCATGGAATTAGCAACTGCATGAATGGTTTGAAAAAGTAAACAGCAAATGGAGTGAGTGCAATCCCAGTCATGAGCCTAGCAGGAGCAAGGTTTTTTAACCCTTCCAACAGTGGTCCCGTTACAGCTTAGGAGGTGCCATCTGCTAATTGTGTTGGAGGAAAAGCTTCTATTCGTACTCAGGGAAACTTTATCTCCATAATAAACAGCAATAGGCACAGGGGCACTGAACCAGTTCCAAATCATAAGGGGGGGGGAATCAAAGCTCCTTAACCCCCCACTCTACCAGTATTCAGATTCAGATCACTCTCTCTTTCACCTGCTACTTGCTTAAAAAAAAACCCACCTCCACAATGCTGAGAAGGGGGAGGAGGAATTTAAATCCACCAGCCTACCTGAAAGGGTTGTTGTGACGTCTACTGGGCATTTTTTGGGAGGTTTTTAAACGGCGTATAGTACACTGGGTCTAGCTAGTTTAACAAAACCAGTTGCAGTTATACCATGAAAGCAATTATACCCCATTATACTACAAGTATAATTCTAACATAGGATAGCTGCATCATAAGGAAAAAAGGAGGGCATCACAATTCAAAAAGGATATTGACAAATTGGAGCGTGTCCAGAGAAGGGCGACTAAAATGGTGAAAGGTCTGGAAACGATGCCTTATGAGGAGAGACTTAGGGAGCTGGGTATGTTTAGCCTGGAAAAAAGACGGTTAAGAGGCGATATGATAGTCCTGTTTAAGTATTTGAAGGGGTGTCACGTTGAGGATGGAGCAAGCTTGTTTTCTGTTGCTCCAGAGACTGGAACACGGAGCAATGGGTGCAAGCTCCAGGAACAGAGATTCCACCTCAACATTAGGAGGAACTTTTTGACAGTAAGAGCTGTTCGGCAGTGGAACGCACTCCCTCGGAGCGTGGTGGGGTCTCCTTCCTTGGAGGTCTTCAAACAGAGGCTGGATGGCCATCTATCAGGGATGCTTTGATCGTGATTTCCTGCATGACAGGGGGTTGGACTGGATGGCCCTCGTGGTCTCTTCCAACGCTGCAATTCTATATGATTCTATGATTCTGTGAAACATTATGGCCTAAATCCGCTGGGAGGGGGTGCCTCCTCCTCCAATCCTCAGCCCTCTTCAGAGCTGCAAACCGGCTTTGTACAGTTTCCCAGTCTTCTAAATCAGCAGGTTTTTAGGGTTACATAGGGGAGGGTTGCAATGACAGCATCAGAAATGGGCCTGTCTTCATATGACTACTAACTGTATGAATGTTCTCTTCTGTGGTTGGCCACTGAGTTAAATCATATACTACAAATACAGTGAGAAAATCATATTTGCAGGGGTTCAGTTCCCAGACTTACCACAGATACTAGAAACCACGGATAACAGCTAGCCCTATTAAAATACAGGACTTGCTATAAAAACATACCACAGAGTTGTGTTGGAGGACCTAGAAGATGCCTAGAGAGGACACCTCTCTAGGCATTCTCGTGTTCTCTCTAGGCATTCTCCAGCATGAGTCTATGGTATATGTCCCTATTTTGTGTCCTGCAGATAACTGAAACCACAGGTATTGGTTCCATGGATACAGAGGTCTAACTGAAATGCATTGTTGAACAACAATAACAAAAAGCATCCACTCTCTCCTCATATCCACACCAGAGAACAGGCTAAGATTTTTTTTCCATTCCAGCAGGCTTTTAGAACTGAAGGTTTTTAAGGTATGGGCTTTTAAGAGTGTGCTGTATTATTTTCGTATCACCTTTTGTGGGGTTTACTTCCATGGTTTTGATTATTTGCAAATTTGTAGCTGCTGCTTAATCAGCTCAACCTCCTCACTATCTCCTCCTCTTCTCCATCTCCTGTCCTGCCAACAGCCCCAGCCCGTACCTGAGAAACATGGTGAGGCAACACGGTGCCAAGGTGGGAAAGGGAGGTACGAACTGGGGTGGAGAAGAGGATGAGCCACTGCTGCCACCAGCTACTGCTAAAATTTGCTTCAGTACTGAGTTCCTAGGAGGCCGGGGGGCGGGTGGCTTGGAAAATCAGGCTGAGGCATCATGGTGCCAAGGTGAAAAAGGGAAGTATGGGGCCAGTGCTGCTGGCAGGAAAGGAGTCTGTAGCATGCATGTTTGGGGGGAGCTTATGATATTTAAATTTTTTCCACTTCTGCAGGGATTCTGCACCCTTAACCCCCACGAAAGCTGAGGGCCAACTGTATTTTAATTATACTGTTATCCCTTTTAAGTATATGCTTCAAATATTTTACTATTGTTAATAGTTTCATTCTACTTTTATGGTGGCATTTTGTAATTTGAAAACTACATCGTTATCATTTTACTTTGTAAGCCGCCGTGAATTCACATTTTGGTGGTGGTGGTGGGGAATGGAGTATACAGTTATTAACAAAAAAAAGCCTAGCTAATTCCCCAAAATATCAAGTGTAAAAGGAGGGAGAAGAAGAATTGGCATAGATATCATACATGAAAAGAAAAAGGGAGAAAGAATATGGAGAGTTTAAAAGACATTAAAGGTTTAATGTTGAGAAAGAATGTAGTTTGCCTGAGAAGCAGACTTTCAAGGCAGTGGAGTAGAAGGAAGTGATTCATCTTGTGACCTTCTGGCTATAGAAGCCAGGAAGGAGAAGGGGAGAAGGGAATGAAGCAGCAAAGGAGGCTACAGCAACACCATGTGGAGAAGTAGAGAAATTACAGAGAAAAATTTCTCTTTTTTAAACCAATGCTTTCAACAGCTGTCAAATAAGAGGGTAAAGAAGAGAATGCAGTCCAGAAAGATGGTAGCCCAAGCAGCTTAAGCAACTCAGGTTGAAGGGCAAAGAAGAGTCTCAGTGGAGCAAATTCCCAGGATGCCAGACCCTAATTTGCAAAGATTTGAAGAATAAGACAGATGAGGCAATATTTAAATTATTAACTCAGAGATAAGAAAGTCACTAGAAAAAAATATCAATTATCAATGGAAATGACCCAAGTAAATAAAAAAAATTAAAATTTGGAGGCTAAAACACATATTAGAATTAGAAGACAAGACAGAGAGATTGACCCAGGATAGAGAGATAGATTTGGACATGGCTGTTCTATTATATTTGAGTGAGAGAGATAAATCTATAAGAATACATGGCATACCTGAACAACAGAATGAAGACATACATGAAAGAATAGCAGATGTCTTGGCCAACTTCATGGAGAGATCTAAACAGGTTATTATGTGGGATCGGGATAAGACATTCAGATTGGACTCACAGGTAGCCAGAGAGATAAATCTCCCCAGGAATGTGATTGTTTATTTTGTGAGGAGGCAAACCACGGAATTGGTACTACAAGTGCATTATTAGAAGAAATTAGCGATGGATTGTCAAGAATTGTTGATTTACAAGGATATTCCACCCAGAATATTGAATAAAAGAAAGGATTATACATTTTTGACAAGTAAACTGAAGCAACATGAGATACAATATAGATGAGAAAAATCGGAACGAGTGTCTTTCAGATTCAAACAATGTAGATTCAGAATAAATACAGTATCAAAAGCCAAAGATTTTTTTAAAGAAATATGAGAAAGTCTTGGAGAGGCCAGAGAGAAGAAGGAACAGCCAGCAAGAGAAGAAGACAACATCACTATAGAAAGAAAGGAAAATTAGGATTACGATTTACAAGGTCAAGTGGTCACTGATAAGGGCCCAGACATAGATAAGGACTCTGCTACAAATAAGAGTTTAAAGATGGATATCAAATTTTTAACATGGAATGTTAGGGATATAGATGTGCCCCTCGAAAAGAAAACAAGTATTCTATCATCTAAAAAAAATGAAACTGGATTTAATTTGCATGCAAGAAATTCATATTAAGCAAAAGGATGAGTGACTTTTGATAAATGCATAATTGGGATATAATTTCACGTCCTTGATTGAAAAGAAAATAGAAATAGTTACATATGCTAAATTGTTATTGGCCCCAGAAATTTTCTTCCAAAGATAATGAGGGAAAATACTTAGATGTGGAAACACTATTACAGGGTGTTAAGACCCTGGTGATTGGTGTTTATGCATCTAATGAAGCTAAGTCAGAATTCTTTCAGAAAATGTTGTCTCAGCTAATGAAATTGATGAGAATTTGATTTTTCTTGGAGATTGGAATGGAGTTATTTCCCCTAAAAAAGGATAGGAAGTCTGAGGAAAAAATAAAAGAAGATCAAGGGAAATTGCCAAGATCTTTTTTTAATATATACTGGACAATCTGGCTTTACAGGATGCATAGAGATTTAATATGGAGATATACAGTAAATGACTTTAACCTTTTTTCTGAGAGATATAAGTCCTTTTTTAAGAATATGTATGTTTTTCATATCAAAGTCTATATGTCATAATTTTTTAAAAAATGGAAACTCTGCCTAAGACCTTTTCTGATCATAATCTAGTATTTTTAAGTTCTGCGAAAAAGGAGAATAATTTTAATTGGAGACTGAATGATGCATTGTTATATGATGGAAATGTAGTAATCAAAGCTAAGAAAGCACTGAAGCAATATTTTGGGGGGAAATTGAACAAAGGAACTAATACTAGAGTGGTTCGGGATTCTAGTAAGGCAGTTTTGAGTGAGAGATTTTTCATGCAATGAAATACAGATCTGAAGAGAAAACAACAAAGTACTGTATACAAATAACATTGAATGAAATTAAAAAGAAAGGAGAAGAGTTTTTAAAAGAATCTTGCAAAGACACAGTTAACACAAGAAATAAAAATGTTAGAGACAAGTATCAATGCTTACTTTACTGTTGAAGAGACAGAGAAAAAAATGGGGAAAATGTGGGATTTCTTTTGATTGTCAGTTTTTAAAAATTAAAATCAGTTCGTATTACCAGCAATTGCTTTGGTCCTCTCAATATGGTAAAGTGTGCTATGCTTCAGAAACTATCAAACTGGGGAAGGGAAAAAAAATAATGACAGAAATCTATGTTCTGAGAATGCTTCCAGCTAGGTTTATACATTTGACACATCCTGCCTTTAAGGGCTATGGTTTTCTGTCTGCTTGCATGCAAAGTTGACAAGTGCTCTATCATCAGCCTTACATAAAGATGAGTTCCCCAGAGGGTTCCACTGCACACATACAGTCACTTCTTGTTAGTTTTGAAGGGTTAGCATAGGTCACTTGCTAGGAGATGAAATTATGATGCAATATCCATGTAGACAGCTGCTGCTGGAGGTTATTGGGACAAGATGTGCTGTCAAATGGTAACTTATAATGCATTCCTTTACATGCAATTTAAAAACAACAACATTGGCTTGAATTCAAAGATCCCTTGAGCAAAGTTCCACTCATGGGATGCTCTTGCTCTCAGGGTAATTTTTGCTGATTACCCTCACAACTGCAGCTCCCTGAAAATCAGATTAGATCAAGTTTTGTCTGTGGCACAATGTCCATTATAAAACATTCTGATAATATACCATACTACTGGCATACTTACATTAAACAAAGGAATATTGAAAATCTGTTGTGGGATCCTCTGGAGCAGCATGGACGTTAGTACAGTGAAAAGCAGCAAAAATCACCTCTCCTCTCAATTTTATCAGTTTGACTCTGTTGATTCAGAGATTCTTCTAACAGACAGAAGGACCCTTTACCAGAGTTTTTAATGGTATGTTAAAATAAATTTGTTACCCCCAAACTAGTTTATGCTTGCAATGATTTTGAAATTTGTCATTTTAATTGTTAAATACCAACAACACTATTTATGAGTAACAATTAACATCTGTCATTACTTCAATCCATCACTGTCTATTTTTAGTAGTTTTTATTTTTTTAATTGCTGTTTTAAAGAATTATTCAACAAATCACTTTCTATAAATCCCCTGAATGGTTTTATTTTCTTCACATTTATTTTCTTTAATAATTTTACATGAACACATTTGGTGCTTATATGTACTGTACTACTGTTAACACTAATATTAACCCAGGAAAAACTTGGGCAACTGGCTAATATGGCAACTCTGATCTATTCTAGCACCCTGTTTCTCACGTTGGCCCATCACAGTGTTCTCCAGAAAACAGATATGCAGATCCCGATGGCAACAACATTTTTGCATCCACTACAGTATATTCCCCATCCACCATATTCAGAGCCAACCTGTTGTAATTGTTTGTGCACAGCAACAAAGAAAAAAAGGATAGTGTAAAATGCTACAATGATCCTTCACATACACACGAATATGCACACACCTACAGAAACCTGGCAGAAATGTCGCAAAACCAGACAGCTTCAGAATAAATTTATTAAAGGAGCTATTCTAGTAGCTATCAAGAAAATTAAACATAGGGACAATGTGAATGTTAATCTGTAGTGTATCCCAAACATTAATGTTAATTTCTAACAATTGTAAAAAATTAATTGCAGATGAATTGGCTCTTGCCAGCTCATCCCAGCTAAACATTGATCTTCTCAAGACCAACATAACAGCTGGCAGAGCATTGTCACATATGATATGTACCATATTGGTTCCAGAGCATGGTCTGAGAGTACATGATGCCATCAGTTTGGTGAAGCTAAGCAGGTCTGCTCATTGCCCGGATGGGATAATGGTTTGGGAAGTGAATACACACTTGCCTTCATTTCTAAAGTTGGAACATGACTGGACTAAACAGAAAAGCTTAACTTTCCCAAACATGTAGAAAGAGAACAATTGCACTTCTTGTCCCAAACCCCTAAACCTGGTTTTGGGAAAAAGTGATATTGGGGCTCTTCTTGCCTAGAGAGCCAGTGTGGTATAACAAAATGTAACTGGTCCCCATTGAGCGCACATAGGTTCTTACCTTTCACCTCACTCAGTTTCTATCTGCTCAGTTTACCTCACAGAGTGGTTGCAAAGATAACATGGAGAACAGGCAAGTACTCTACACTGTCTTGAGTTCAGCGGAGGAAAGACAGGATATACAATCAGCCCTCCGTATCCACAGATTCTACGTCCAGATTCCAGCATCCACAGCTTGAAAATATTTTTTTAAATTCCAAAAAGTTAAACCTTGCCATTTTATATGGCAAGGGTCATCATTTTACTATACAGTATAATGGGACTTGAGCATCCATGGATTTTGGTATCCACAGGCAGTTCTGGAAGCAAACCCCAGCAGATACCAAGGGCCCACTGTAAATATAACATATACTAACACATAAAGTGTAGAACTATAGGCATAATTAAAAATCTTGATCATGGAAGCTTCCTTGTCATATGGAAGAGCCATAGCAGAATTGTATTAATTTTGTATTACTTTTGGTGTTTAATTTACTTTATGTTCCCCTTTAAAAAATTATTGCAGGGAAGCTCACCCAATGAAAAGAAAACAAAACAAAATCATGCATATGCAGTTGTATGCATAACATGCTTACCTTGCACTGAACATGTGGTGGGCTGGGCCAGGGCAAGAGAGTTTGGCTCTACTTCCAATGTACCACCTTCAAGGCAATACACTGAGGAAAGGTAAGAACTGGCTTATAGATGTTTCTCTTCTACTGTATTTTGAAGATAAACAGGGCCAGCCCTACCATTGGGCACTCTACTACTGAGGGATGCAGGACAGAGAGGGAAGAGTCTGCCCTGCACTTTTAAAGGGATCTGTATGTTTTACTGGCATGCTTTGAAATACTTTTTAATGGAATTGTGTTTTAATATTATAATTTGTTTGCTTTAGTTGTACTTTTAAATCTTACAAGCCACTTTGAATTCATTTCAGGAGAAAAGCAGGATCTAAAATCAGACAGATAGATAGATAGATAGATAGATAGATAGATAGATAGATAGAGACAGGCAGATGGCACAGAGGAGGGGGATGAAGAGCTCCTTTCCATTTTCAGCAGAGGCAAAGAGGGCAACTTAGCAGCTTGCTGGCTGAATAGCAGTGTAATGTTGCCCTCCACACCACCACCAAAAAGGTTCCCCTGGTGCCTACATTATGGTATTTTCAGCACCAGATGGAAACTATTTCGTTTTTGTGTGTTGTGTGCCTTCAAGTCTTTTTCCGACTTATGGTGACCATAAGGCACTTATCACAGATTTTTCTTGGCAAGATTTGTTCAGAGGAGGTTTGCCTTTACCTTCCTCTGAGGCTGAGAGCGTGTGACTTGCCCAAGACCACCCAGTGGGTTTCCATGGGGATTCAAGCAGGGATTCAACCCTGGTCTCCAGAGTCCCAGTCCAATGCCCAAACCACTACACCCACCCCAATTAAAGAACTTCAGTATCTTAGCTCTGTTGTATCAATGTAATGCTTTGCTCCGGCTGGTTTGATTTAGTTGGTTAGTTTTGTACAGTGTTTCAAAATGTAGAGCACTTGCAGATTATTCTGATAGTTTTTAAACTTGTTAGTTAACTAGAGCACATTGTTAGTTAGATGCCATATGAATCATCTCTCTCTCTCTCTCTCTCTGGCTTCTCTTCACAAACGAAGATTCAGGAAGGACTCATCCCGCGCTTTCTGCAAGCGCACTGATGACTAAAAAGGCCAATCTGAGCTAGACAAGTCCGGTTGCAGAAAGCACAGCAGAAGGTCACCTTGGGTGATGTTTCCGGGTTGTGATTCTTTCTGCGTTGTCGTTTCTCTTCAAGACTTGTTCGGCATGAATTCTCAAATAAGGCTGCAGCATTGTGGATAGTGTGTCTCCATGCCTCCCAATGTGAGGCCAGAGCGGACCATTGTTGGTGATCAATTTGGCCAAGCCTGAGGTGTTGTTTCAGGGAGTCCTTGTATTGCTTTTTTGGAGCGCCCCTCTCACGCTGACCCATGGCGAGTTCACCGTAGAATACTATTTTGGGGAGGCAATGGTCCTCCATCCTAGAAATGTGCCCTGCCCAACGCAGCTGTGTTCTCAATATCATGGCCTCAATGCTGGTGATCCCTGCTTGCTCAAGGACAGCAACAGTCATCACATAGTCAGTCCAGTGTATATTTAGGATTGTGCATAAACAGTGCTGATGGAAGCGTTCGAGGAGTTGTAAGTGGTGGCAATAGGTGACCCATGTTTCAGACCCATAAAGGAGAATAGATAGTACAATGGCTCTATACACACTGATTTTTGTGCTTCGCCTCAGGTGTTTATTACTCCAGACTCTTTTGTAAAGTCTTCCAAATGCGCTATATGCCTTTGCTAATCTGTGATCGATCTCTTTGTCAATCTTGGCATCTGAGGAGATGATGCTTCCCAGGTAGGTGAACTGCTGAACAGACTTGAGCACAGATTTGCCAATGGCAATATGGGGATGGTGGTGTTCGTCCTGTGGTGCAGGCTGGTAAAGAACTTCCATTTTCTTCAGGTTGACTTCCAGCCCAAACAGCTCTGCAGCTGTTGCGAAGCAGGATGTTAGGCGCTGCAGAGCTGCTTCTGTGTGGGCAACAAGGGCAGCATCATCAGTGAAGAGCAGCTCACGGACTAGATAGTTTAGAGTCTTAGTGCGAGCCCTCAGACGGCTTAAGTTAAACAAGCTACCATCAGTACGGTAACGTATATAGATGCCGTTGTCTTCTTCGAGCTCTGCCGTAGCCCTTTGGAGCATCATGCTGAAGAAGACTGTAAATAAAGTTGGTGAAAGAACACAACCTTGCTTCACTCCATTAGTTATTAGAAAGGGCTCTGAAAAAGCATCGCCATATCTGACTTGACCACTCTGGCCCTCGTGTAGCAAGATATGAATCATGTAAGTATGTAAATAAATAGATAATAAAATGTCTTGTATTCTCTGCATTCCAAAAAAGCACAACTGAGAGCCTTCCCAACTGGGACTTGGGTTGCCATACTCCAAGTCCTAAAAACCTAGGCATCTATTTTGTATATTAAGTAAATTATTACAACTACACATACTATTATGACATGCATTCTAATTATGGAAAATTCAACACATTAATTGTTGCATTTTTCTACCACTATGTTTCAACCTTGGTACTGTTTTTATAGTAACCACTGTTACTGACTGAACCAGTATACAATAAGTTCAAAGTGCTGGACCTGAAACAAGGAGACTGAAATTCAAATCTCTGCTTGAGTATGGAATTTACCAAGTGACTTTACTATTGTGGGGATTAATAGGGAGAGAGGAACCATGTAAAGTAAACATGAATATTCCTCACAAGGTAATAACAATAATGGTATTTCATCGTGCACAGGTGCTTCCAGTGGTATCTCTATGTTACTGTAGGGTTTTTGCCATGAGTTGTTTTGTTGTTGTTCTTGTCATTTTACTAATGGCACAGAGCTATGGATCCATGAATATACTGCAGGAAACTCCTGAGAGTGACTGTACTCTGATTCATGGGGAAAAGGTAGAACAAAATAAACACTAACAGCATGAAAAATAGTGTGGTTTCCTTCAGAGACAGAAATTAAATGTTTTATTATAACTATATAATAGTCTAGTTGAACTTTCTTAGTCCTGTTTGACTTTTCATCACAGTACACTTGCTAATAGCACATCTATGTAGGATGCATATAATACCACCCTACTATTGTTTGTTAATTACCAATTAAAGTAATATATGCTTGTACTTTTAACATTTCCATGCCCTGTCATCTCATTAATTACATCTTCCCACCCGACAGTGTACATAAGCATCTTCCAACTGAGTCAACACTTCATGCATCTAGCAAAGTGAACTGCAGTCTATATGTTATGCCAAATAAAACATTTGTCTTTTTAAGGTGCTACTATACATGGGTTGGTTGGTTCTTGCTGCAACAGACTAAGATAGCTACCCTGCCCCCGCTAAAAAAATAAAGAACTTTGCAAGGTGTCCCTTTCAATAAGAAAAAAAAATATGGCAAAGCAAGCAGTGATCTACCCCCATTCCCTACCAAAGCAAAGTCTCTGAGGTAGAAGATACATCCTATCTCCCTCATTACCACTCTGTCTCTTTGTCATAATTTCTATGTGATAAAGAGACAATGTTGGAACTAGCTATAAACAGAACAGAAATATGTTTGCCCACATCCAGTCCCAGCTGCATTATAGAATGCATAGGGATAAAAAAAAAATAATGGTGAAAACATCCTGCAAAGGAACCATCTCACATCCACCCTCATTCTAATGCATTATTTTATTTCCCCCTATTTCATTTTTGATCCAGAGTGTTGCACTGTGTGCTTGTTTTTTACATAGCTTTCAGACCTCCTGTATTTATCTTGTTCCCTTTGGGTACAACTATTATTCCACTAATTAATAACTCTTTCGCAGGGGGGGGGTCCATCCCATAAAATTCACAAGAATGGGATGGAAGCTTGCAAGGAAGAAGATGAGAAGACTGCCTCAAGTTGCTGTGCCATTTTTCTTGGAAAAGTAAGGAAGGTCAAGGAAACCATGTCAGCATATCATTCTTGCTGGAACTAAGGATGTTAAGCTGTCAGCCAGAAGTCCCAAAAGAGTACACAGCTCACTGGAGAGAGGAGCTACTCTAAGATTCAGAAGATCTCTCTATACAACAGTAGTAGCAGCAATAATAATTAAAGCAAACAACCACACACCACTCAAGCCAAGTGCCTGAAGAAACAGTAGCGTCTTATCTTTATACCTGAAGAAGTATATAGAAGGAGCCAGGAACACAAATGTATACCAAGTGAAACTATTAATGCATCTACCTCAGTATGGTAGAATCTCTTCAGGACTGTAGACACAAGCCTTCTCCAGCCCTTCCTGAAAGTGCCAGGGATTGAAACATGGGGCTCTGTATGCAGAGCATGTGTTCTATCAGTCAGCTACTGCCCGCTCATGACAGAGAAGATGCCACTACCAAAAAGGCTCCCCTCACAGAATTCACAATTCAAGAGAGTTAAGCACACTTACCAAATTAACCAAAATTGTAAGGCTTAAGCATGCTTATCAGGATTTGTTGGTTTCAATGCCTTTGCTTGGCTCCTCCACTGCTTGATGCCAGTGCCTGTCTCCATCTGTCCTTTAGTAACTTTGCACAGAGACACCAGGGAGGTGTTGGTGAGTGTACCACCAGAGGCACCTTGCAAGCAGTGCCCCATTAAACCTGGCCCTGATATACAGTAAGAAATTTAAAAATTAAAGCCAGATAAATTAAAGTTCAAGAGGGCCACTTATCTTCCCCTACCCCTCATATACCTACCAGACCTAGATCAGAACTCCTGCCATGGTAGTGAGCAGAGAAAGCTACCCAGCTGCTTCCCATAAACTTAGTAAGTTGTCTGTCTAAGGACTGTGCATGCAATTGACATCCAATGCTGAGCTGAGTGTGCAACCAACACCAGAGGTGATCTGTGTGTAACTGACATTGGAAGCTGATCTGAAACTAATTACAGTACTTCTGAAGGGTCTGATTCTAAATGCAAGCAAACGCCAAACAGGTAAAGCACAGATATAGTGATTGTAAAACAGGGAATGGAAGGCTTTAGACCTGCTGGGGTCTACTTGGTGGTTTACTACAACCTTGAGTTCCACCTGTAGTCATGTGCAAGAGGCATTTTGAATTAAAAGAAATAGTGGCTCTGAGCAACTAATGAGCATTGGGATGTTTTGCTGCCAGAGACAAAGAACCATGGCACCCCTCTGCCATTCTACATTTAGTATCAGACCGGGCTGCTAGTGAAGTATTACTGGTGATGGGATAGCATTCGCCATCAGTTCTAAAGACAGCAGACCAGTTTATAGATTGAGGGGACAGGCTGTATGATGTACATGGCTTTGTTCTCCAAAAAAGGAAAAAGCCAGGAAGAATACGAAGAACAGAGGATTGCAGCTGCCCCCTAGCATCTGACACCTGAGGCAGTTGTTTCACTTTCCCTAAGGATATTGCTGGTCCTGCTCAAACATTTTTTTCTCAAACTCTTCTACACCACCTTTAAAGGTACAGGAGTCCTGTCCAGTTTTCACTTGGCAACCCTAGTTCAGAAGTTGTGGCTGGTGCAAACACACAGACTGAAAAGGGAAAGTAGCCAGTAAAATATCTTACAAGCTTCTCTGGGACCCTTTGTTTTTCCAAGCACAAGTCAAGGTATTTAAATATATGAACCTCAGGCCCCTGTGTTCCTAAAAGGCCCACCCTCTTTCTTGGTTGATAAAAACATCCAGTAGAACATTCCATCTGTATGTAACATCCGTTTTTTCCATATTATCACAAACAAAAGTGAGGAACCATGTTGAAAACACAAATGATAAATAATAATAATTTGAGGTGCCTGGGTGTGAAAGAAGGAACAGAAGGGCTGTTGCAGTATGTGTACATTTTAAAAAAATATTTCCTCTCCAAGGACTTTCTTGAGTGGATGTTGTTGATAATGTAAAATCTATATTTTAAAATTCTTTCCCACAATTTCTGACTCTCTTTGAGTTAACCCAATAACCAGACACAGCATGAGCCTTTCTTAGGCTATACCACTCAGGCTGTGGTGGAGATCAGGTGGTGGTGACCTGTTTTGTGAATAAAACCATCCAGCATCTCTTCCTTCTTTCTGCTTGTGTGAGTAAACAGTCACATTATTTGGAGGTTATATTTTAAAGCTAGACCATTTCAGCTGAGAAGACTGGCTTGGGTTAGATAATAAGCTATGAGCTTTGGATCTTCTTGTTGACACAGCATTCTGTAATTCCATTTAGAGAGGTCTACCATAATTAAATGTACTGCTAATTAGTTTCAAACAGAACAGCAACTGCTGTAAAAATCCATCCACCAGTAACTGAATAGCAATTTTTATATGAGCAACCTAAGGTAGGGTGGGAAGGGTGACTGCAATGAGAGACATGCCTTGTCAGCTCTAATTATTTGAGTGTAGACACAAGCCAAATTCAACAGACTGAACTACAGCACTTAGGAAAAGCATCCATCATAGCCAAATTATTCGTCCTTTCCCAAAGGTGACCATATGAGCTGATCCTATATTAAGATCTAAAAATGTACAGTTCACCCCTCAAGTCTGGAGTGTATCTTAATGTGGGAGTCAACTGGAAAATGTACAAAGGTCCAGTCTTCAAAATCCTGAACAACTCAGCTGTCATTTAAAATAAAGCTATTAGCCCTTATGGTTTGAAGGTACATGATGTAGCAGTTCTGCTAAAGCTAAGATAATCTGAATCTTAGAACACCACACATACCACCCTGAGTTCCACGGAAAAGAGCTGGATATAAATGAAACAAATAACTTAGAGCTATAAAGTATAATGTACAGAGCCCTCCAGTAAAAGAAGCAAAAGCTTGCAAAAATAAATACAAAAAATAAAATTCCTTAGTATGAATTATTTGTAGAGGCCACCAAAACATTACAGCTCCAGAAATGACGATTGATCTAGAAAGCACAGACCTACAGATGCTTTACTTCAGGTGGTGATGGTAGACCATTATAGGATCACTATATTAGCCAAGTGGCCAGATTTTACCTGGATTCCCGGCATGCTACCCAGTGCCCATTTGGAATACTGTATAGTCCAAGCTTTCTTTTTTAAAGGAAGCCTAGTGTCTAACCCTTCTGGTAGCCAAGATAAAAAAAATGCACCCCTAATCTTTGGTAAGCAATGAGCAACTTTTCAATGTTCAATTAGTGAAGTGTCACAGCTTCAGCAAAATTTGAACTGAGTGACTCCATCATAATTTCAAAGGTAAATGTTGCAATTGTTTGCAGAATGCTGAGGTCCATTTTTAAAGAGCTGCCTGCAAAACAGCGCAATGGAGCTGAGCCATGGGAATAAGGGGGAAATGCAACAGAACAAAGTATCCAGGCAAAGCAGGATAAAATGACATAATAAAATTATTAAAATTGAAGCTGCTGTGAACTCTGCTGTTTTGCTAAAACAGATTGGCATGAAAATATTATTAATCTCTGTTGGGTTTTTGGAAAAATTCTGGTTGCATTTTGTCTTGCACAGGCTTCCTGGGAGCTATACTGGATCTACTGGGAAAAGAAAGGAGGAGTGGGAAGAAAGCAAGAAGGGGCAGCAGACAAAAACTTATTAAGGTAGATGAATTTTTACTGTCGATATTAGATTTCTGGAGAGTGGTAACAAATAAGAAACAACAAACAATAATAACCTTTTGGAAGGACATACTTTATTTCCTTGTCTTGGTATAGCATTTTGTACTGTTTAGCACTTCAGATGCATGGAGTGTTGCCTGAGATGGCAGATTATTAGACACATCCTTGGATAGGAGAGTATAATCAGTGAAGTGAGAGGGAACTGAAACGCAAAACAGCAATCACTGACTTAATGATGAAAAGAGCAGGAGGACAAAGAATGTTAATTTAAACTAGACTATTTTTCTAGTTAAAGGAAAATATTGTATCTCTATTTCTTATGAAAACCACACCTTTTTCTCCCCTGCAATTCCTGCTCTTTGCTTTCACTTTACTCTGGACCCACCGCCCCCGTTGAATCAGACAACAGTATGTTCTTGCAGGGCTTCCTGCAGTGGTCTCATTAAAAAAAAAAACCTGATTACAAGACCCTAAAATGATGCTACTGGAAACTCCTGTGCATGATAAAACATCATTATGATTAGTCTGGACTGCACCAGTAACATAGACAACTGCTTTATATGGGTCCCTCTTCCCATTTATCTTTGCCACAATCTTGGAGGGTGGGTTTCGCTGAGCAGTAGTGACTGCCCCAAGGTCACCCAGTAAGTTTTGTGATCTGAACTTGGGTCTTCCTTTTCCAAATCTAGCACTCCATTTGTGATACTATGGTTCACTTAGATCAAAGATTACTATATAATTGGTGTCAGAGCTTAAACACAGTCGTAGCAGAACAATGCTACATTTAATGTGCTTAATTTGCATAATAGGAATATTTGCATTATTGTAGACTAATATCTGAAATCTTCCTTTTTGGGGCAAAGTGACCAAGAAAGCAGTTGCCTTCCAGCTCTAGGCAATCTCGGATGCCACACACTTCTTTGACCCATTTCAAACTGGCTTCAGAGCAGGATATGGAGTTGAGATTGCTATGGTCACTTTAGTGGATAATCCCCACCTTAACACTGGCAGGGGAGTTTGTTCCTGTTGGTGCTTTTAAACCTCTCGGTGGCATTTGATACCATGGACCATGGTATCCTTCTGGAAAGCCAGGGTGGGTGGATGGGAATCGGAGGCACTGTGTTGCAATGGTTCCAGTCTTACCTCTCAGGCAGGTTCCAGATGGTGGGGCTTGGAGATAGTTGCTCCTCAAAAAAAGGAGCTGTTATATGGCATACCACAGGGTACCATTCTATCCCCAATGCTTTTTAACATGTACATGAAACTGCTGGAAGAGATCATCCAAAGGCATGGGGCTGGATGCTATCAGTATGCTGATGACACCCAAATATATTTCTCCACTCCTTCAAAAGCAGTCTTAGCTAAGGATACTGTCTGTGTTTCATCTAAATGAATACTTGGAGAAGGTAATGGACTGGATGAAGAAGAAAAAAATTGAAATTGAATCCAGACAAGACAGAGGTGCCTACTATTAAGGGTCCTAATATGGAGTTGAAGGTGTGTCAACCAGTTCTAGAAAGTGTTACACTCCCCGTGAAAGACTGTGTTCACAGCTTGAAAGTGCTCCTTGATCTGTCTCTCCAAATGTCAGTTCAAATAGGTCAGGAGTTCTTATTATTTGCTTTGGCTGATAAGCCAGCTATGCCCCTCCTAGAACTGTAAGACCTAAAGATAGTAGTGCACATACTGGTAACCTCAAGATTGGACTTCTGCAATGCGCTGTACATTGGGCTACCTCTGTACCAAGTTCGGAAATGCCAATTAGTTCAAAATATGGCAGCCAGATTGGTTACATGTACGAGTGACCATATTACACTGATATTAAAATCTCTCCACTGGCTGCCAATTAGTTTCTGGACAAAGTACAAAGTGACTTTTCAAGTTCTGTGAGTAGCAATGGGGGTAGGTGGTGATACGTATTACAACATTCTGAAGAGAAGTAAACTAATGTAACTGCATGGGAGAAAATCTTGATGGAAAAGAGTGTGTGAGAGAGACAGGGGGGTGTTAATAGGCAATCAATCATTTGGATATCAGTTTGAAATCAAAACAGGGCCAACCGAAAATTTGGAAGTAATTTCTACATATTCAAGGGATTCCTTAAATATGAAGATGTATACAGTCGGCCCTCCATGTCAACGGATTCTGCATTAACCGAGTCAACCAACCATGGTTTGAATATTTTAAAAAATTGATTCCAAAAAGCAAACCTTGATTTTTGCTATTTTATATAAGGGATGCCATTTTACTACACTATTGTAAAGAATGGGACTTGAGTATCCACAGATTTTGGTATCCATTGGGGGTCCTCCTCAAACCAAATCCCAGCACCTACCAAGGACCCACTGTATATACAGTTGCACAAATAGAAAACAAACATTTAAGGCTCTGCAGAATCTTCAGGTGTCAATTTTTTAAAAAAGTGGCTAGGGAGGAAAAAGAACAGTGGTAGCAGAGAGAGAAGAGGGAATTGGCCTTATCAGGCCCCTGACAGTTTGCAAGTATCTTGGGAATTGGGAGACATTAGGATTGTGGGGCCAGTGCTGTGAGGTTAATGGGAAAAGGCACTTCCTTCCCAACACTATACAAGTATTTTTCATGGCGAATGAAAGAGAAAGACACCTTTTCTCACTCTCCAGAATTCTCACCACCATCACCTTGCTATCACAGCTTGGAAAAGTTACTGTTCTGGAGTACAATTCCCAGGATCATGGAAATAATACAACCAGTGGCCATTTTGTCTTAAAAGTAATGTTTCCTAGCTCTGCTACAACATCCTGAAGTTCAGGCGCAGCAACCAACCCCAAACATGAGCACTTGGTACTACACGGAGCAATAGGTGCGGGTCAGGAGAGGTGTCACCATCCTTCTCCCTGCCTTTCCTCCCTCCCCCCCCAAACTCCTTTAGCCCAAGAAGCTTTAACAGTACAGGTCAATCCCCATATCTGCGGAACCAATATCCGTGGTTTCAGTTATCCATGGCTGAAAAAAAATAGGGACACATATCATAGTCATGCTGGAAAATGCCTAGAGAGGTGTCCTCTCTAGGAATCGCTAGGTCCTCCAACACCACTCTACAGTATGTTTATACCAGAAGTCCTTTATTTTAATAGGGTTCACTGTTATCTACAGTTTCATTTCTAAATGGTAAGCCTGGGAACATATCCCCCATGGATACTGAGGTTGTCCTGTATTATGAAACTCATGCAATAAAGCTTATTTTGTTGCAACTCTCAACTCAACATTCCGGCTCACAGCAGCTGACAGACCAAGACACTCTCCCACCCAAGCAAGGAGAAAAGCTTCCAGTCAATTGAATATTTTCATGTAAATTGATTGTTCTTTCTATTTATAAATGGGAAATGCTCAGTATAGTTTTAATGTGCTTCATCCAGCACTGCATAGAAGACCGCTTCCAATTGCAATACAAACAAAGCAAAAAAAGAAAAGAAAAGGATAGCTTATGTGGAGTTTATTTCAGCACTGCTTCTCTCTATTTTGCTGGCTATTTTGGCTTGCCAAGGATTCTTAAGATTGTTAGCGGAGAATTTTGCTGGCTGCCTTGGTCATGCATGCTTGGGAGACACAGCTGCAGCCACAATCAAGAATAGCTTCCCTAAATTTAGTCATTTAAATTTTATGTTAAGCTAAGTACGCACACAATTAGGACTTAAATGCCACCCTGATAGTCACTAGACCAAAAAGAAGGCTAGGAAAATGCTTTTGATACACAGGGACAACTAAGCTATAATATTCTTATTATAAGTAGAGCTGGGATGCGAAAGTAATTTTTGTTTGCAAAGAAACCAGGGACTAGAATATAATGGAGAAAGGGGACGGACAACATTTAAGAGATTTTTCTTTGAAAGAAACTATTATTTCATTGTTAGTGGGAGTGGATTGAGTGACTACTAGATTTTACATACATACACACCCCAATTTGGGAACATTTGTTTTTGTTTTCATTTTTGATTACACTCGCTCTGGATGCCTCTCCCAGTCTTTCATAAGAGTCTAAGCCCTTTATGTCTACAAAACACCTTCTTCACCCTAGGTCAGTATAGCTCTTTTCAGGTATCCCTCTTCTGTGCAGAATATAATAGGATGGTGGCAGTGATGAGGGAAAGCATGCTAGCTCTGCCCTCCATGAGCCTGGAAGGACAATATCTAAAACATGCTGTTTTTTCTACTTCTATCAGCTCCCTGAAAAACTGAGCTTTTACATTGCACAGGGAGCCCACACAAGAAGAAGAGGGCACTTAGGGATGAGACAGAGCTACTGCGGTCATCCTTGCCATTCCTTGTTTCCAGGAAAAGCACTTGAAAGAGCAGGTTGGTCTTTACCATTAGTCAGAGTGAGGCAGCCACTTCAGGCACTTTTTTGAGTGTCATGAAAGAACAGCAAACCATTAGTTATTTAATTGGTTATTGTGTTTTTACTGCTAGGGATGAGGGAAAGTACTTGTGGAACCTTCTGCCTCATGTATCAAAATAACTTTGGTTGGATAATTGGCTAATTTTACCTATACAGCACCTAAAAGTTGTTTCCAGATACAGCAGTACAGAGACTTCTTGAAAAATCCAATGATCTCTGACTAACAAAGGGCCCTGTGGAACAGGGATATGCTGGATGCCAGAAAAGTTGCCTCAACTGCTGCAAAGGGATTTAAATTTTACTATCCTTAGTCTTAGCACACCACATGGCCAGGAAGTAGGAGTGGCCTCTGCCTGCATGAGACTCCTCGCCTGAACAACAGCACAAGTAATATCTGAAACAGCATGTAGGCCTGAGACTCCAACATTGTCACTTTCCTTTCTTTATTTTTTAACATACAGTAGCACCCCGCCATCCACTAATTTGCCATCAGCGGATTCAATTATCCACGGATGGTGACAGCGGGGGAGTGGGGGGTGGATGAGGAGGAAGGGGATGTTGGGAGGCGGAGGCAACCTGATGGCAACTGCAGGGCACACGGAGGCGGCGGAGGCCTGGGAGGCTGCAGCAACCTGATGGCAGTGGCAGGTGCGCAGGGTGGTGGAGGAGGGAGGCCCCGGCAGCCTGATGGTGGTGGCAGGCACACGGGGCAGTGGAGAAGGAGGCCATGGCAGCCTGGTGGTGGGTGTGCTGCAGTGGGGGCTGCAGTGGTGTGGTGGTGGTGGAGGAGGAGGCCTGGGAAGCTGCGGCCTAGGCAGGCTGGGTTGCGGCGGCCTGGGCCACGAACCTCCCTTCTTCCTCCTCCAGGGCGTTTGCTATTATCCACAGATTTCACCATCCACGGTGGGGCCCAGAACCAATCCCCCATGGATGTAATTTGCCTGATGAAGAAGCCAGTAGAGCTTCAAAAGTTTGCATCATGTGTTGTGCATTTTGTTTGGCCAATAAAGGTATCATTTTTTGTGGATTTTGGATTTTCTTTTGCTGCATGGCCAACACGGCTACCCCTGAATGTGTTTGGTTGGATTCAGTTACTATGCATTTTGACTTCAGTGGATAAAGTAACATGCCATTTTCTGTTCCTCCTCAGATGACAATATGTTTGGTGATGGCCAGTGAATAGGCCTATTGCTGTGACCTGAAGACAGGGGAGCAGCAAAGTTCCCTATGTGCAGTTTTGTTTCACTTTCTAGATCATAGAACTCCAGGCAATTTAAAAACTTGCCATTTTGTAATATTTTAGTTGATTCTAATAATAATATTGCCACACTCTGTATTTTGGACACCCACCCCAATAGCATTCTTTTTCCCC
Organism: Gambelia wislizenii; assembly: GCA_030847615.1. Classification (NCBI taxonomy): domain Eukaryota; kingdom Metazoa; phylum Chordata; class Lepidosauria; order Squamata; family Crotaphytidae; genus Gambelia; species Gambelia wislizenii. The sequence goes on along the minus strand of JAUMIR010000013.1, from coordinate 8,570,269 downwards.
ATCAATCTGGTTATCAGGGAGAGGAGCCCTCTTTCATTTGAAGTGTTCCAGTGCTCTTAAATTAATTTTACATTAGTGGTTGAAGTATAGCAGCACTTTCCCCAAGAGAAGATAAAATCCTACTATATCTGACGTGGTTGGTGTGAAGCAGTGAGTCAATTAAATAGACTAACCAACAAGCTGAGAGGTGAGATTATGATCAAGCTGATCAAGGGCTTGTGGTGTTCTGCGAATGTGCATGCACCATGATGTTTTTTGTGGAAGTTGTCTTCCTTCTTGCATGGTGAAAACTATGATCCAGATTCCACAGAGCAGAGACTCAGTGGGATGGCTAGGTGTCCAGCTTTATTTCAAACCTTTCTTTCTATTGATCTCAGCCTTTGGCCCTCCATTTATTTTGGACTTCAGCTCCCAGAATTCTGCACCACTGGCCAAGGGGATTGGGGCCTCTGAGACCCGAAGTCTGAAACATTTGACAACCAGTGTTCTATTTCAAGGTATCCTCAATCTGAAGGACTGTCCAGCCCAAGTCCAGCAGAAAGGTAAGAACCATGCAAAGGGAAATCAGGGGTCTTGGAGTTTGTCGTCAAGAGCAAGCAACCCTGGACCAGCAGGCTGAGATGGTACACTCTGCTATAATCACCTGCCACCAGATCATTTTTACTAGAGAGGCTAAGGACTGGATCACGGAGCTTCAGCTTCTTCCTTTTTCACCCGCTGCTCCAGACTCCAGGAATTGCCTCCCAGACTGCTGTGGAATGCTGCTTCCCTCACTGTTTTTAAATCTCAATTTTAAAGCTTCCATATTTTCCAAAGCATTAGGTATTTTAGTCTTAAATATACAATCTTAAATATACACTGAACTGACTATGTGACGAATGTTGCTGGCCTTGAGCAAGCAGGGATCACCAGCATTGAGGCCATGATATTGAGAACACAGCTGCGCTGGGCAGGGCACATTTCTAGGATGGAGGACCATCGCCTCCCAAAGACAGTACTCTATGGTGAACTCGCCACAGGTGTGTAAGAGGGGCGCTCAAAAAAAGCGATACAAGGACTTCCTGAAACAACATCTCAGGCTCGGCCAAATTGATCACCAAACAATGGTCCGCCCTGGCCTCACATCGGGAGGCATGGAGATGCACTATCCACAATGCTGCAGCCTTATTTGAGAACTCACGCCAAAGAGAAACGACAACACAGAAAGAATCACAACCCAAAACATCACCCAAGGAGACCTGCTGTGCTTTCTGCAACCGGACTTGTTTGTCTCGGATTGGCCTTTTCAGTCATCAGTGCGCTTACAGAAAGTGCAGGATGAGTCCTTCCTGAATCTTCATTTGCGAAGAAAAGCCAGAGAGAGAAGTATTTTAGTTTAATATTGTTTTAAAATCTTGTATATTTTGATTATACGTATTTGTCAGTTTGCTTTATTTGAGATTGTATTTTTTTTGTATTCTATATAAATATTTGTTTTACAATTGTATTGTATAGTTTTATATTTGCATTACTCCTTCCTTCCCATGTGTGCCTTTGGCAGGTCTAGCTGTTGTTGTTTTACTTGTAAAGCACCATATAAAGAATAATAAGTATGCTGGAATTCTTGGTCCCACATTTCTGCATATTGCTCCAACTGCCACTGAAATGTGGCCTCTAAGAAACTGAATTTGACCCTTGGGCTGAAAGAGTCTCAACCCTTGTTTTAAGTGCTGTGTGGTACCTTGCTTTTAATGCAATTTCCAGCAGATTACAGAAGAGCAATGCCTCAGCAATGCTTAAGTGAGTCAAATACAGGAGCATCCTAAACTACTACTTCTTAGCCTCTCAGCTGCACTTAGCTTTCATAATACATGTTATACATACAGTCTTTAACATGAAGCAACATCTACAACATGTTTGAACAAAACACATTTAATTAAGCCTTAGTCTTCCAGAGGACTGAATTAGACCACCACCTGGTGTTCCACTTAAAAGCAATCCCATCTGAGAGAGCATGATGGCCAAAGTCAGCTTTAAAACATTAGCTGCTGAAATCTAAAATATTATCAGGCCAGAGAACAGAAGAGTAATTCCACTTCCCATCTGAATGGACAAGATTATAAGCAACAATCCATAATGAAGGTTGCCTAGATTAAACATAAAAAATTATTGATGAGCAGCATAATAGAGTCAAACTGTCATACAGGAGATGAAACTGTACTTAACACAGGAATGGTCAACATATGGCTATTAGACATTTTTGCACACAGAACTACAGGTTCACACTGCCAAAATGCAACAGAATGGTAGAAAAAGTGCCACTTTTTCTATAACTTTGCCACAAAACCCCTTTAACCACTTCGTTTCTGTTTTAGAACAAGGTGCACTAGAAACCCATACCTTGTTTTGAAAACATTTAACACACTTGGAGGCATTAATTGCCTTCAAAATAAGGTGCATGCTTCCCACATACCTTGTTTTATAGTTGCAGTACATCAGCTTTCATGTCACCACTGTGTGGCCAAACTGCAACAGCAGATATGGCCTCTAGTGGGTTGAAGGGATAGCAATAGGGCACCTCAACCACTGGAAGTTGCCCACACCTGATAAAAACAGAACCCTGGTGACCTTTGAGAGGTGCATCTCTATGTTCCTATGCTATGAGTAATACACAATGTGAAGTCGAAGGCTTTCACGGCCAGCATCCATAGATTTTCCTTGGGGTTTTTCCAGGCTGCGAGGCCGTGTTCTGGAATAGTTTCTTTCTGACATTTCACCTGCATCTGTGGCTGGCATCTTCAGAGAATGGTTGGGTAGGTGTGTGTGTGGAGTTTATATGCTGTGAACCCCTGTTGGGGAGAATATGTAAATTTGTGTAATTGAATGGTTAGTTTCTGGGTATAGAAATGCAAGGCTCGTTAGTGTCTGTTCGGCTAATGGTTGGTTGATGGGCCATTATCTGCTGGGAATCCCCCTGTCCCTGGGTGGAATTATTTTATAAGTGTTGAGTTTTGATTCTACTTATTTGATTCTACTAAATGCAGTGTGCAAACACGAATCAAGGAACATGAGAGAGGCACTGCAAACTGGGCCAGCCAGAAAAATCAGCAGTAGCAGAACATGTTATAAACCAACCTGGACACAAAATGCTATTTGAAAACACAGAAATTCTAGACCAGGCCAACAACTATGTCAGAATGCACAGAGAAGCTATTGAAATCCACAAACACCTGGACAACTTCAACAGGAAAGAAGAAACCTTAAAAGTAAACAAAATCTGGCTCCCAGTTTTGAAATACAATAGTTGTCCCTCCACATTCGCGGGGGTTAGGGCCATGAGACCCCCGCGAATGTGAAAAATCTGTGAATAAAAACTAGGTCACGCCGCCGCCCTCCCTCCCCTCCAGAAGCAGCGACGGGGCTTGGCAAGCCTCGTTGCTGCTTCCTCCCACACTCTCCCGCCCCGCCCCCAGGAGCAGGGATGGGGCTTGGCAAGCCTGGCCGCTGCTTCCTCCCTCCCTCTCCCGCCTCCCCCCCCAGGAGCAGCGACGGGGCTCGGCAAGCCTGGTCGCTGCTTCCTCCCACCCCCTCCCGCCCCCCCAGCAGCAGGGACGGGGCTAGCTGATCCTCATCGCTGCTTCCTCCCACCCACTCCCGCCCCCCTAGGAGCAGTTTTTTCGATGGTGGGGGGGCACTCCCAAAACCGCGAATAGTCAAAATTGCGAATCTTAAAGCCGCGAATGTGGTGGGTCAACTGCAGAATCAAAACTCAACACTTACAAAAGAATTCCACCCAGGGAAAACCCCCAAGGAAAATCTAAGTAATATACAATGATTATGTGTCTGAAGATCAACCAGGAAGGAAGAGGAAGTATTACCCTGTTTGTGTCTGGCCTTGCTATTCCAAACATTTTTAGGGTTAGTGATGACCTGCACAGGGGTTACTCAGACTTTTCATTTCATATAGACAACCCATTTGCCAAATGACTCTTTCTGTTCATCAATCCCAATTTTTAGTAGAATGGATAAAGCTAAACCCTAACTCCTAAAAAGGAATTCCAATAGCATTTTGCTGTAAATGCTGTTATTGTAGTGACCCTGAGTTTGTAGCCCAGCAAACTGAATGCAATCTACACCAATGCAGGATACAACACTTAATTATAAGGACATTAATTATATAATCTAGACATCCCCTTCTTAAGCCACAAAACACGCCACTTTTTGGCAGGGCATTCAGGATCAGAGGAGTCATAGCAGGGAGAAGGTGATTAATTTTTTCCCTGCCTGAAATCTCCCCCGCCCCCCAAATTGTCTCCTTCTCAATAGCTTCTCCCTACCCCACTGGGAAAGGCACTTTGAAGTCAGGAAAAGTTGGGTGGAGAAAGGGCTGTGCATCCCTGTTGTTTCTTCATTTCTCTGCTACTTTAAAAAATGATTTTTGAAAACATATGCAATTGGACCCCCGTATCCATGAAACCACTATCTGCGGTTTCCATTATCTGTGGGACATACCATAAAGTCGTGCTGGAAAATGTCTAGAGAGGCATCCTCTCTAGGCATCTTCTAGGTCTTCCAATGCAACTCTATAGTATGTTGTTACTGGAAGTCTTTTATTTTCATAGGGTTTGCTGTTATCCACAGTTTCCAGTATCCGTGGTAGGCCTGGGAACCAAACCCCTGCAGATATGGGGTCTGAATGTATAACACAGTAGAGGTAATGTTACACACATCAACATACAGTGTCTCATAAAATTTCCCCATTTGAATAAATTTGCACACAAATGTATGCATGCATACACACACCCTTTTATTGTTTGAGAAACTGTTTGAAACTGTCCTCAGTTTTTAGTGTGTGCTATGTTGTCACAAGCTATTTGAAAATCAGACTCTAAACTTCTTTTTGTGTGTGCAACTCATTACCCAGTCTTTTGGATCCAGGCCCCAGAATCGTAAAATTCCAGGCAGAGGCAGTAAGCACCACTTGATCAATTCCAGCTCTAAGAGGCAAACCCTATTCCCCATCTGTGTACTTGAACTCAAGGTAATGTACATGTAGTCTGCATGGCTCAGAGATCTGCAGAATGGATTGAATGCAGCAGGTTGCCTAGAAATAGCCTGGTTGGCAAGATTGAAGAAAAATAAATAGAACACTTTATGTAAGGAGATGACCATTTTTCATTTGCTCTTCTAAGAGCACAAGACTGGTTCCCAGAGTTTTTAAATGAAGAGAGAAAAATCTTTAGAAAGTAATGAACATGATTTAATCACACAGGGAGAAACCAGAACAGGTATGCTGCTGCATCAGTCTGTAAAGGTACCCAACTGAAATTCCATATATTTCTACATACAGTTGGCCCTTCATATTCGGTGGGGTTTGGTTCGAGGACCCCCCGCCCCGTATTCAAAATCCATGAATACTCAAGTCCCATTATATGCAATGGTATAGCAAAATTGTGTCCCTTACATAAGATGGGGCAAAATCAAGGTTTGCTTTTTGGATTATTATTTTTCTAAGAATATTTTCAAGCCGTGAATACCTAAATCTATGGATACTAAATCCGTGGATACTGAGAGACAACTGTAATAGGAAATTCTTGACTTTTTAGCCCCTTACAGGCATTTCCTGCATTCAGTGAAGGCTTCCAAGACAAGATACAGGTTCCTTTTAAGACAGATGGTGTGGAATATGTCAGAGAAAATAATAATAGGCCTAAAACTTTAGTCAGGTTTTAATTATGTTAACAGAGATGGGAGGGGCTGGAGAGAAAGAAAATGTGTTAATTGAGAATGGCTATTAGCATATTAGGGCTACATCTTTATATTCATTATGATCAAAAAAGTTGTAGGTTTCTGAACAAATGGAATTGCTACACCTAACATAATTTCCACTAGACAGAACCTTTGACTTACCGTATTTTCTGGCGTAGAAGACGACTGGGCGTAGAAGACGACCCCCCAACTTTTCCAGTTAAAATTTAGAGTTTGGGATAATACTCACTGTATAAGATTACCCCTCTTCCAACGCACACCAAATAAAAATTTAAAAAAAAAAACATTTTAAAAGCCTCTCTCCAGCCAGCCAGCCACCACCCGCCCTTCCCGAAGCCATGATGGGGAGCCTCTGTGCCTGCCTGGGTCTTCACTTCCCTTTGTAAAGGGAGCGAAGACACAGGCAAGCGCAGGAGGTGAGGCAAAGCCTCTTAAATCGCCCCTCTACTTGGCCTTCCTTCCCTTTGCAGGGAGAGTGAAAGCACAGCAGAGGGGCAATTTTAGGGGTTTGCCTCACCCTCCTATCGCGGCTCCCATTAGGGAAGGCAAGCCTGCCCCCAGCCAGCCAGCCAGCCAGCCAGCACCCACCCTTCCTGAAGCCCCATTGTGGGTTGGAGAGGCATGGGAGGTGGCTGGCAAGCCTTTCCCCAGCCAGCCAGCCAGCCAACCCTCCATGCTTTCCCCACTCGGGATGCGGCTGGCTGGGGAAAGGCTCGCCAGCCACCTCCCATACCTCTCCAACCCGCAATGGGGCTAGCCAAATCTCTTTTCCTTTCAGTTCTGGATACAAGGGGAGCATCATTTTGGTACTGTTGAAGGGGATTTGGATCATTGGTATTCCCTCATAAGCATGTATTTTATAGATCTAACAATCAAAAACATTAACATCTAACCTAATCTGTCTGAGCTTCCTGTTACATAAGTGAACAAAATGCTGCTATAAAACAAGAGGCAAAGCAGCTTCATGTTATCACTGGGTTACTGTTTATACTGGAGTGGCACAATGGATGCTGCCTTCCAGATGCACTTAATGTTTTGCTGGCTTGGCAGGACATCATCATCATCGTTGTTGTTGTTATTTTGTACGTGGCATAAAAGAGTAAATTCTGCCCTAAGGATGGGGTAACACCTGTTATGCAGCCATTGTCTATACTTGTACTGTATTGTAATTAGAACCTAATTTTCCCATGGAAAGATTCAAAATTCTAGAAAATTCTTGGAAACACAAAGATTTGGGGGCATTATATTGTCAGGCTATGGAGTTGGGCAGATATAAGAAATAAAAATAATGACAGCACCATTAGAAACTTCCATGTCCTCAGAGATGAAGGCCATATACTAAATGACCCTTCAAATAGGTTGATTGACTATTCTGGCTGGTAAAGTAGGTTTGGGTGTTAATGATAAAGGAGTGCTGTGTTTTCATTCCAGATAAATCCAGGGAGGTTGAAAGCAAGGTTACTGTAATCAAGAAGGGAGATGTCAAGACGTATCAGACCCTTGTATGGGATCTATAGTCCTGGCTGGGATCTTTGTTCATATCAGTGGGAATGAGAATTCCACAAACAAATAACACTGTTTAGTTTTGGACTACTGGTTGGTCTGATTGTATGGTTTCAGTTGCTATTTGTTATGGCTGGATATTGCATAAAGAGGACTATCAGACAATCATTTTAAAGTGCTATGAGGCTAGAACAAAAGCAGGAGAGACTTAACATATATATTGAAATAAAGGAAAAGGAGAAATTGGAAGAAAAAGAAAATTATAAGCTTATGGGGATAGAGATTTTAAGTATGTGGTGCTATGAAGCACCAATTGTGGGGATATAGTACTGTAGAAAATAGAAGCCCTGGTGGCACAGTGGTTAAATGCCAGTACTGCAAGTCACCATGCTGCAAGTTCCATTCCAGAGGGCTCCAAGGTTCACTCAGCCTTCCAGCCTTTCATAGGTCGGTAAAATGAGTACCCGGCTTGTGGGGGCAATTAGCTAACACACATTGGAAACTGCTTAATGCAGTGCAGATGTGTAAATTGCTATTGCTTAAAACAATTTGTAAGCCGCTCTGATAGCCTTGTGGCTGAAGAGCGGGGTATAAATAACTAATAAAAAAATAATAAAAATAATAATAGACCTCAACCTTTGGTCAAGTAGAATGTACATACTGACAGAGATGAGCGGAACTGGAAGGAAAGATAAAAGAATGTGTTAAACCAAGAATGGTTATTATATTCTTTATTTTTTTAATTGAATTTATATGCCGCCTTTTTCCCAGAGTGGGACTTTACAACACATATGTGGATTTGTGATTGGCAGCCTTGAAGGGAATAAAAGGAGGGAACAGAAAGAAGCAAGCCATTTTTGTCAGGATGCTCGTTTGGAGACTGCAACTCTGTGCTGAACAGATCAGGATGTAAGAGTTTACTGACAAAGCAGAGGTGTTATCCTGAGATGACAACCCAGATCTAAACAATTGGGAACTTGCTGTTGTGAAGATGAGGTTGAAATGTATAAATGCTTGCCTATTGAGAACAGAAAAGGAAAGATTTACAGAGGAAAACTCTGTTTGCTGGCTTTCTTCTCTCTGTAATAACAAAGTTTTATTTCTAATGGCAATTACCTAGTTTCTAAAATAAGGAACCTTAGACAGACTTCATACAAATAACAGAGTTAAGTTAGTTAGTTTGCTTCAACAAATGAAGGATTTTATTTTTTGACACACAGCCATCCCTACTGTTAGGCAAAGTGAAGTGGCTGCCTGATGCAGCAGATTGGGGCAGCAAACTGTTACTTAAGTATTTTGTTATTGTATTTTTACTGCCAGGGATGGGGATATGTTTGTGGGATTTGTTGCCTTATGTGCAAATAACTTGTTGGGCTTTGGGTGCTATCCACCTTGACTTGGGTTGGTGCATGGATGGGTGCGCTGCTCTGTCAGAGGAGCAAAATGCCATGGGCTTATAGCAGTTTTCAACAGGCACTTACTAAATCAAAAACTACAGGTTTCAGTATGCTTTATATTCTCTGTCATTCAGAACTGAATTAGCATAGCAATTAAATATGTGAGGTGTGAACCAAGATATCCCAGCACTTATAAACACAATTTCAGCCTCTTCCTCTATAATATGAGGGTAACAAAACTAGCACACCTTTAAAACTGCTAAATAAACCCTAAGCATTCATAAGATCTTGCACCAGGAGACTTCATCACCACACAAGTGAATGGTTGCCAGCAGCAGGGCATTTTTTGTTGTGGCTCCCTGATTGTGACACACTCTCCCCAAACATATGCACTTGGGAACTGGTTTGTTGTCTTTCAGAAGCCAAGTAAAACTCTTTTAATTTACTACAGCCTGTGGCTGGCTTAATTTGTGGCTGTTATTTCTTTAGCCTGCAATCCTATTCACACTTTCCTGGGATTATGCCCCAATGAAAACTGGAAATTGCTTCTAAGTAAACATCTAGAATGTCAGTCTTCTATACTAGGAACTTATCTGCATGACTGAAAGATAAACCAGAAGTGAAATTAAATGTGCGCTTAGTACACAGATTTTTAAAATTGCACCGCATAGGATATTACAATCAACATACCAGAACAAATGTTTTTAAAATGTAAATAGCATTCTGAAGAATTTAACCCCCTCCTTTCCTGCCAAACTTCTGAAGAAAATCCCTTCTCTGAAGTTGTGGAGGAGGAATATTTGCTTGGTGCCAATGAAAGATTTTCTTCTAGCACAAAGTATAACTTCTGAAAATGGGCTTTCTTCAGGATTGTAGCATGGAAGGAATATTTAAGCCTCTTACATTCCATGTTAGGATATTTTCTGTCATTTTTTATTTAATTTATTTTTGTTTTTAATTCACTCTTTTTTTTTCATCTTTTATTTCTTCCCTAAGTTATTTTTGTTTTATTTTAAACTACTTTGTTTTATCTAATAGTATCTCTATCTGATCCTTTACCTATATCTCTTTCCTCTCCTTCTGTCTCACCTTCTTCTTCCCCTTCTTCTTCTACTTCTTCTTCCCCTTCTCCCTCTTCTCCTTCTTCCACTTCTGACTCACCTCTTGATATTTCTTTTTCCTCTTCCTGGTATTCTTCTTCCTCATTTCTTTCCGAAGTTTGTCTCGTCCTATCTAACTGTCTTGCTACTACAACCGTTTTTATTAATTTCCTTAGCCTGTTGTTCTTTTAGTTCTTCTTCCGGTTTTCCTCTTGCAGGTTCTTTATATTCTTTATTACCTGCAGATTCTTCTGATATTTTCTTTTAAAAATCTCTGGCTTTATTTATTGATTTTATTATATAGGTTTTATTTTTATATGTAACTATGATTCCCTCTACTTTATTCCATTTATATGGAATCTCCTTTTTCCATAGTGTCTGGGTTAAGATGTTATATTCTTTTCTCTTTTTCAACACCTGTGTTGGTATATCTTTATAAACTCTTACTTCTTGTCCTTCTATTTCTAAATGTTGCCTGAAACTCTGTTGTATCACTATGTCTTTTACTCTTTCCCTTATAAAGTAAATAACAATATCTCGTGGCAGTTCTTTCTTTCTTTCTTTCTTTCTCGTGGCAGTTTTTTCTTTCTGGCTATCCAAGACTCTATTCTATACAGTTTATCCACCTCTACATCTAACTGCTCAGGTATCCAGCCTATATATTCAGCTAAGGCTGGTATAACTCTTATCGATAAATCTTCATATTTATGTTCTGGTGGCCCTCTAATTTTTATACATTTTGATCTCTGTCTAATTTCTTGCAAAGTCCTTTGATTATTTTCTTGTTTTATTTGAGTTTCCAATTGCTTTGTTTTTTCTTCTAAATTGTTAGTTTTCACTTGTAAATCTTGGGAGTTCTTTGCTTATTTTGGTTATGTCTTTGGTAGCTAGTTCTAGCTGCTGTCCAAACTTATCCAATTGTTTCTGAATATCTGTTCTTATTTCCCCTTTCAACTCTTTTATTTCTGTTTTCAATTCCTTACTCAGTTTTTAAAATTCATTTAATAGCATCTGATTCGTGTCAGCAATTTTAGTTGTATTTGTGCCTGTGTCTGTGCTTGACCTTGTACTTGTGCTTGCGTTTGCGCTTGAGCTTGTGCTAACGCTTTCCTAGATATGGGCATATTTATGTTATTTAAGTATTTGTTATTTTATTTTCTAATCTGTTTTTGTTTTTATTTTTATTTTTATTTGATTTGATTTTACTTTATGTTTTACCCTTATGTAGATGTTTGACTTTCACACTATATATATATATATATATATATATATCCTACACAATATATTTGCCTCATACAAATATACACATCCAGCTACAACAAAGTTATATAACAATTACTATATCTTATCAATTGCTATACTTTCTCTTACTGTTTTCAATTGAATACCTCTATAATTAATTAATTAATTAATTTGCCACCTTTAACACTTAATTTCCCTCCGTCAACAGACATATAAATATCGCTTTCACCTTTCTCTTCTTTCCTACACAAACTTCACACCACTGGTTTATTTTTTCCCCAGGTCTGTATTCACCTCTCCCTTATTTGCTTCCCTTATTCTTAATTTACTCACTTTCTCTCTTTTTACCAATCCTCCTTTGTTTGACATCTCCCTATGTTCTTTCCCAAAGTTGTAACTCCCCTTCCTTCTTTTCCTTTTACTCTAGACCTTCCGTTCTAATGACGCTTCCCTCTATCTGATTCCTTTCAACTGATTGTTTAATATTTTTTCTCTTTAATCTTATCTATTCTTATATTTCAACATATAATAATTAAATGTCCTTCATTTCCTCCTATCAGTCTTTATCCTCCTCCTTTCTCTTTCTGTCGTCTCTTGTCCTCCTTCACCTCCTTCTCTTCCCCCCTTTTTTCCCCACTCTTTTCCACTCCTTCTCAGTTCCGCATATTTCCCTTCAGCGATTCTCCCTTCAACCGTTCCAAACCTCTTTGCCTTCTCATTTCTGGCTCTCTGCTTTGCACCAGCCACTGATGTTACTTACAGAGTCTCAGAACAGATTCCACTTTCCAGGCTGTGTGTCAACTTTTCCAGCGCCTTTTCCTCCTAATACCTGTTGGGGGGAGAGCCAGCTATACACAAGAAAATGGAGACGCAAAGGACAAAAGGTGTTTATGTGTTTGAAGAGGAGCTTACGTTCTACGGTTTATCGCTATGACTTACTGGCAAAAGTAAAGCTTTGTTGAAATTGTAACTCCTTTTAAATCCATTTTAAATTCGATTTATGTCTCTCCTTTCTTTCCTTTATTTTTCTTTAATTATTTCTTTCCACTGTTATCTATTAAATTCTTTTCTGTGTTGTTTCATTATACTCTGTATTCTGTCTATGTATTCTGTCTCTTTAAATCTTTAAATCTCCTTTTCCACTCCTTCGCTTTCCTTCTCTCTGTGTCTTCATTTCTCCTTTTTCCATTCTTCTATTCCTCTTATTAGTAAACTTTTTTTAGTATTAGTTAATATTTACTGGTTTAGCTCCAACGTTCAAGATAGCTTTAATTTTCCGTATTTTCCAGTTCTTACAGTTTAATCTTATATTTCTGATACACTTTATCTCCCTTTTAAATCTCTGCTTTCCCTTTCAGGCGTAAACCCTCCTTTCAGCCAAGTTCTCTCACTTGGCTTACCTGTTCCTGCTTAATTTTCCATAACAGAAATAACAATACTAAGGAGTTTTCTTCAAAATGGAAAAGAAAAATTGCTTACTATCAACTTCAGTCTCCAAAGGAAAAAAATCTTTTTAAAAGTGATGATGTCATTATCGTCGTAAAATGGCAGCTCTGACCAGGGTGCGGATAAGCCTTCGACCCCACAGCTGTCCGCATTTGGGAAATTCAGATTTTAGTCCTTCTCCAATATGCTGAGCTTGGATTTTGGGTCTTCTCCGGCCCCCTCCGACTGCCTGTTTCTCCTAGGCAGGTTTTGACCTAGATATCTTGCGATATGCAGGTTTCTTCCCCCAGCCGAGCGGTCAGACTACACGAGCTCCATGAGTCCCAACCTCACACAACGCCCTCGCCACCAGAAGTCCAGCTTCAGTTTCAACTTTAAAGGAAGTATCCAAGGTACTGAACCCTGTTTCCCAAATAGGTCTATCACCTTGAATAGCTCCTTTAAAGTTCAGGCAAAAGCCCAAAGTAGATTCATAGCTCCACTGACATGGGGGTCATCACAGGGTGGATCCCACTGACTCCATCAGAATTGGCAGTCTCCTTTCTCTCCTGAAGCCTCCTGTACAACCTAAAACCTAGTCTGGAGGGCTAGGATCCCCCTTGGTATAGTCTTTTAGTTCCATGCAGGGCACCAGTGGGAAAATGAAGGAAAGTAAATCCCAATTCAACAGTTGTTGGATTCCAAAGTGCACAATTGGATATGGCTATACGTGTAGGAGGGGTATAGCAGTGAGAGTGCTGTACTAGGATTTGAAAGATCGTAGCTATAGTTCCCACTGAGCGACAAAATGGATCTTGGGCCAGTCACTCTCTCTCAGCCTGACCTACCTCACAGGGGTGCTGATGTGAGGATAAAACAGAAGAAAGGAGAGCCACATACACTGCCTTGAACTCAAGATATAAACAAAGCTAGTGAACAAACATTGCCACTGATGTCAGTGCCAGGTAACTATGCTAACAATCCACTGCTGGAGAAAACCCCATAATCTTTTTTTCAGGGGTACACGATCTAAAGCATTACATATACATACACACATTTGGCAACAAATCACACATTCAGTTCTGCTGTTTAAGTGTAGCTGTTGTACCCAAAAGTATTTAATGTTTTGAAATAGCTATAGAAGAAAGTTTTTTTTGATAGTCAACTGGTCAAGATGCTAAATTTTACTTTTTAAAAATATAAGGTGGTTATTTTACAAATAAAAACATTCTCCAACAGCAGAAAAATCAACACAGCTCCCACTTGGGATAAATTACACATAAAACAGGAGGACAATTATATATAAATTTGAATATGTATGCTCATTATCATGTTCAGAAGTGCACTGGCATCCCTTCAAGTCTCTTGGATGAAGGGATTAAAAATATGCATTTTGAAATCCACACCTGGCAAATATGTGGCCAGCCAGTTATTCTTAGTGCTGCTCTTTTTTAGGCAATACAACTTATAGGCTCTGTCACGGACCCAGATCAAAGTTGAGGCATCACTAATATTTATTTGTTATATTTATATTCCACTTTTCCTCCATTAAATCAGGACTACATACACAGCTCTCCTCTACCCTCCCCCACTTTCCTCACAACACTGCTGTGAGATAGGTAAGGATATGAAGAATATTTGCTAAATTTCTTATTCTTGATGCAGGAGTTCAAGCTTCCAGTATAAGAATGAGACTAGGAGCATTTTCCCCTTTCATGTTTTCTATAATTTGTGAAGAAAGTCCTTCCTTTTCTGAAAGAAAGCACACGCACACACGCACACATCCCGAACACAGGACTGCCTAATCAATGAAAAAGAAGCAACGAACCCATCTGATACTTTTAATTTTTTAAATGTTTTTCATTTTTGTATGTGTTTTAAATGATTTTATACTGTTTTAATGTGATAATGTTTAATTGTCCTTAATTTTTTATTGTTAAGTTTTAATTGATTCTTTTTGTGAGCCACCTTGGGTCCTACTCTGGGAGAAAGGTGGCATATAAATTAATGAAACAAACAAACAAATAAATAAAGTCCATGCAACAATGCAGCAGCTATTGTAGTTTGCACCAATTTGAACCAAAACCATTCTCACAAATGCAAAAACTCTTATCGATCCCAGCTGTATCTTTCTTTCTCAGTGACAAGGAGAAAATCTTCACATACAAAAACAAAACAAGCAATGATTTTCATTCCTATCATTATTTCAAGCAGAGACAGAGTGACTACAGATCCCAGGTCATCCAGAGAGTTCTCTGGCCAAGTGGAAACTTGTTTCTTGAGTTCCTAGGTCTCAGTCCAGTACCCTAACCAGTGCACCACACTAATTTTATACATATATTGCCCTTATATTGAGAGCCAGTGTAATACAATAATTCTTTAATTTGGTCTGAGAAGACTCAGAGTCATATTACTACTCAGCTCTGATGTTCACTATGAGATCTGGACCAGTTACTCAGTTCAGCCTCAGATTAGTCAACTTCACAAGTTATTGCAAGGACAAAATTGGGGGCGGGAGAACATACACTGTATTTAAATTGTTGGTGAAAGGTAGACTAAAAATGAAGGCTGGAATCCTGTACCAGCTACTTAATTAGGTATACTTAAGTACTGATTGTGAATACAAAACAGTTACAGATGAGTAAAGCTAGGTAACTCATTCATAATCATGACTGCTTAATCATGAATTTGACACTATGGTCATGATTGAAATTTTCCTCCTCCCCCAATCTACGTTACTCGGAATCAGCTGTATGGGGAGAAGCAGTCCACTCTGCCAGTGATCCGTCGGCATGGCTGGATGACATTTCCATCAGGTTTGTTGGATACCATATTCCAGCCGAAATGCTTTTTAAAAAAATGGAACCTGCAACAAAACACTGCAGTGTTCCTGTTCCATATACTCCCCCTCCATACATCCTCCCATTCAACTTTCCGCTTCCCACCCCTCCTCAGTAGACATTCCTGTCACTGGGTATGCTTAGTCATCCCAGTGCCTTTGCATTCATAGGCCAGGTCATTAAAAGGCAGGAACAACTTTACTTCTTGTTAAGTAATTGGGCAGAATGCAACCCACTTACTGCTTTTTATGTCTCTGCAAGTGAAAGGACTTAAAACATAAGCTTTAAACAAAAAGGTAAAAATAAAGAGAGGCCTGGAATATCCCTAACAGGGGCAGGTTCTCAACTAGCTCATCTGTGGCTACCATTCTTACTCCATGTATGGATGCAGATAAGTATGGAAACAAGTAGAAAATAACTGTTGGAGCATGGTTAAATTTGATGGTAATGTCCCCTCCCTGTTACAGGGTTAAATTTGATGGTGATGTCCCCTTTTCCCTTTGATCCCACCCACCACCAGAATGTGACTCCTGAGAACATCTCTGAAATTGAATTCAGCTCTAGGGCCAAAATATGTTTTCCACCTTTCCCCTACAGTAAGAAGCTAATGTTTAGCTATTCCTAGTTCAACATTTTATGGGCCACACCACAGAAATGGCCATCTGGATTCTGGAGTGCTGTCACTCTAAATCAGTCCAGGTTGTGGTGGTGGGGTCTTACATCCCCAACACATGGTTGTTCAGCCTCTGCTTTAAGACCTCCAGTGAATAAGCCCAACCCTCCTCTAAGTAGTTGGTATCATTGTCAAACTGCTTTTTACCATCAAGAAGTTTCTCCTAACCATTCATGCAAAATCTACCATGTTGTAACTTAAAATCATTATCTTCTGACTGCTTTCTCAGTAAGCCAATAACAAATCTAGTGGAACCTTTCCTGAGAAACTGCTAAACCGATCTCTTGAGAAATTAAGACAAACTGTAAGAAAGCAGTAGATAAAGGGGGGGGGATACCTCAAAATGGAAGCAGCAGTTTGACCAGAGACAATCCTTACCGTCCAAAATATATGTAAAATATCAGTCTTCCTCCATATGTCTTAATCTTCCTAAAACAACCAGATTTGTACTCGGAGTCAAAGTCACTGTTATCAAAGGTTCTGAACCACAGAAGCTGATCTTCTAGCAAAGATTATTACATATTTTCTAATATTTAAAGAAGTCTTGGACACCTTTCACTAAAAACTTCTACATCAAGTGGCAAGGAATATAGCAGAAACAATTTTTAGTATATTAATTTCAAATGCTAGTTAAAATAGATTCCAAATAATAAAGGTGGCAGGCAAGAAACTGCAGAAATCAAGTTATTCATTAAAAAAAAAAAACCAGAAGATAAATGCCCTCATTTACTGCCCAAAAGACAGCAAAGTCATCGTCAGCTCAATGTGTCTGGGGATGGCTTTTCACAACTGAGTGCCACTATTCAAAAGGCCCTGCTTCTGGTCACCATCTTCTGTGGCACCTGTGCAAGCAGCTCTGATAATGATCTTAGCAGAGCGGCAGGCTCATATGGGAATAAAAGGTCTTTCAGATAATTTAGGAATATTGCCTTGGAACATCAGACGGAAGCCAACCAAATGTCAGTTTTCTAGTGCTTTGTGTTGTGGTAAGATTGCTTGTATGCATCACCTATAAATATACAGAAGACAAGCCTGTAGATTGGAAGAGTGGAGGTAGAGGGGGAAGAGGAAAACAATTATTCAATGGCTACTTATCCACAATATCTAATCCACAAAGTGCAACCTGAGTTCTTCAAAAATAGTTTTCATTGAACAAATGCCACACACAGAAAATCCAAGGCCATTTGAGTCAGACACACACATTAAAAAGCCATTAATCTAGACAACAGAACCATCATCTTTCCATCTCATGTCAATATCCCAGTTAAGCATCAAGTTACAATGACTCCAAGGACATCAAAACCTCTGTATTGGGTGTTCACATGAACAATATATATTTGCAACCAAAATCAAGTTGAACTCGGTTTTTAACTCAGATTTGTAACATATCACTCCCTAGAGCTCAGGTCAAGTAAAAATAGGACAATGCATACAACCAGCTAATAAGAAAATCTTTTAAAATGTGATGTAGAGACTATTTTTGACAATATTTAAGGAACCCTCCTTTACGGGTAAACAGGAGTACCCCAAGCCAAGATTGCATTCATGTCCTTTAAAGACTCATAATTCAAGTTTACAAGAGATGGAGAAAAAATGGGAGAGGTAGTGATACACGTGACCCTCCTGTTAATGCATCTACTGGAAATCTGCAAGCTAGTCTATTTGAGGTTCACCTAGAAAGAAACCCTTTTTAAACCGTTCTACACATCGCTGTTATTTTAAAGGCAGGAAGGGACTCCAGTAGTGGTGTTGTGTGTGTAACACCTTAAATGATGGAGTTTTCAACACAATTAAAAGCTCAGATCATGAGGCTGACCACCATGCAAAAAAATAAAAATAAAAAGGGGGGGATTTTTTGCCAGTTCTTAACAAACCTCCCAAAGCCGACAAGAAATTTGCTGCAGCTCCCCCACCCCAGCTCTGCTAGTCCACCGCTTCGCCACCGAGCAAGAGGCAAGCAGAGGCAGGGTTTGGCCAAACCGAAGGAAAAAAAAAGAGGGTTGGGGTGTGTGTGTGTGTTTGGGAAAGGGACTTCACTGCATCCAAAGCACCCTTCCTTCTCCTCACCGCCGCCACAGCTCGGGGCACGCCAGATCCATCCGACTTCCTCGCCCACTCTCTCCAGCCAGGAGGCTGTGGGGATGGTGGGAGTTGCAGTCCACCGCAGTAACGGGGAGCACCCCAACATATGCGGTGCTCCTTTGCCCTCTTCCCAGCCCGCCTTGCCTCGCTTTGGCTCCCAGAAGTGGGGGCGCGAAATAAACCAAAATAAGGGGGGAAGAGGGGAGGTGTTGAACTGGTGGCCTCGGGTAGCCTTTCTCAACCTTTTTACCCTGGAGGAACCCTTGAAGTAATGTTCAGGTCTCAGGGAACCCCTGCCTAAAAATGATTACATCTACAGCTACAGAAAATGTTTAAAAATCACCTCTCTCAGGGAACCCCTAATTCTCTTGCCTGGTTGAGAGACGCTGGCCTCGGAGGTCCCTAAAAAGGCGCTGCCCAAGTCTCCAGAGTGCTGATTTACCACGAAAAAGGTGGGCTTCCCCCGCCCCGCTCCCAGTCTTCCCCGCTGAGGCGAAAGGAGGGGAAAGAAAAGAAGGAATATTAGACAAATCTCAGTCAAGCGCCTCACACGCGCGCACATAGATACACAGCGACCCTACGCGCGCCAAAATAAGAAGCCGCTCGCCGCCCTGAGGGACCCGACGCATCCCCTCACACCAACGGCCTCCGCCGCCGCCAACGGCTCCGTCGCCCCGCCAACGGCTCGCCCGGCTTCTCCCTCGCCCTCCATAGCCAGCCCCAAATCCCCACAAGGTAGGCTCGGCTGCCCCCTTTGTTGCCCCCCTCCCTCCCTCTCCCCTGGCCCGCCAGAAACCCACCGGCAACCCCCCCCCTCACACCCGCGTCCCTTCCAATCTCGCCGCTTTTTTTTTTTTAACGGCTTACGTGAAAACGAAGAACAAAGTGGTGGAGCCCACTAGCAAGGCGGCCGCGGTGGAGACGGGGATGTATTTGGTGGGTTTAAATCTTTTTCCGAGGCTGCTGGGCATCCTGTGGCTTATACATCCCTAGGTCGGCATCCAGAGGGTCCAGGCGGGGCGGCGGAGGAGCCGGGGAGAGGGAGGGAAGGAGGGAGGGAGGGAGGGGAGCCCCGAAAGGACGGCCAGCCCCGAGGAGGAGGAGGAGGCGGAGGGGGGGCTGCCAACCCAGAGGTGAAGCGGCTCTGGCAACGCAGAGGCGAGGCGGGGGGGGAGAGGGGGGCAGGGGAAAAAGAGGGAGTGAGACAGAAAGGGGGGAGTGAGAGAAAAGAGGGAGCGGGACCAGCTGACCTCTCCGGCACAGGAAATCCCACCCACCCGGGCCAGCCCACTCGGCTGATGTCAACCAGCCCCTTAAGGTAGAACCACCGAGACAGGCGGGCGGGGGGGGGGGAGAAGAACTCCCCGGCCAAGGCCAAGGCGGCATCCAGGGCAGGAAAGGCACCCAGGCAACAGGGCCAGGGCCGCTTGGAGGAATGGGGGGGGGGCTGCCAGGCTTTATTTGGGGGGGGCCATATGTTTAACTCAGGTCAATGTACCCTAACTCAGCCTAAGCTAGTCCCAGTACAGGACAGTCAGAGTATTACTAATAATGTTTTTGCAGGAGGAGGGTGACTCCAGGGCCCACCACAATGATGGGGCCCCCTGAAGATGCTGACGCCGCCGGTGCCTTCAACCGGCCCTGAACATGGGGCACATCATGTACCTTTCTCCCTGCAGGCCCTCAAGGAGCTGCTTGCCTTTCCAGTCTCCTCTGTACTTCCAAAGGGTCTTTTTCAGCCCAGGCTGGACCCTCACAGCCCATCAGCCAGCTGAGGTGGGGGCCCACGGTCCTAAAGCACACATGCAGCCTCATAGAACTGGAAGAGACCCCAAGGGCCATCCTGTCCAACCCCATTCTGCCATGCAGGAATACACAATCAAAGCACCCCCAACAGATGGCCATCCAGCCTCTGCTTAAAAACCTCCAAAGAAGGAGACTCCACCACACTCCCAAGCAGTGGATTCCAATTCCAAACAGCTCTTACTGCCAGGAAGTTCTTCCTAATGTTTAGGTGGCATCTCTTTTCCTGTAGTTTGAAGAGACCCCAAGGGCCATCTAGTCCAACCCATTCTGCCCTGCAGGAACACACAAACAAATCATTCCTGACAGATGACCATCCAGCCTCTGTCTAAAAACCTCCAAAGAAGAAGACTCCACCAAACTCCCAGGCAGTGTATCCCACTTCTGAACAGCTCTTACTGTAGGACGTTCTTCCTAATGTTTAAGTGGCATCTCTTTTCCTGTAGTTTGAACCCATTGCTCCATATCCTAGTCTCTGGAGCAGCAGAAAACAAGCTTGCTCCATCACTCTATTTTTGCCTACAGCTCCCCTCTCTGTCCAATTCATTTTTATCATAGAGTTGGAAGAGACCACAAGGGCCATCCAGTCCAACCCCCTGCCATGCAGGAATACATAATCAAAGCACTCCCAACAGATGCCCATCCAGCCTCTGCTCAAAAACCTCCAAGGAAGGAGACTCCATCACACTCCCAGGCAGCACATTCCATTGCCAAACAGGTATTACTCCAAATAGCCTCATCAGGCATACCCATGGGAAACATCAGCCCAGGCAGGGAAGGGCCTTTCAGAGCACACACAGGCATACTCATCTGCCCAAACTTTAGGAGCTTTGCCTCATAGTGCTGAAGTGGCTCAAACCATTTCTGACAGTAAAGAGCTGTTCGGCAGTGAAATGAACTGCCTCAGAGTGTGGTGGAGACTCCGTCTTTGGAGGTTTTTAAACAGAGGCTGGATAGCCATCTGTCGGGAATGATTTGATTGTGTGTTCCTGCAGGGCAGAAGGGGGTTGGACTAGATGGCCCTGGTGGTCTCTTCCAACTCTACGATTCTATGGGCCGGTCTAGGTGAGGGAATAAAATGTGAACTAGGATGCAGAAATGCCAATTCACAGCAGCTGCCATCTATCTCAACGGTTTTTGGCAAGATTGCTGGTGTGCGAAGCTCTCCATGTTTGCTGTTCACACAGAGGCATGCCAGCGAAACAAGATGGCAGCCACAAGTGGATTATTTGCGGTTTAGTACTCCCCAACTTGCTCCCGCCAAACAATACTTTTTAAAAAACTAACTCCAGCAGACTTTCCCTGACTTTTGCTCCCCCTCCCTCCAAAAAGAACAGAACGCTGTGGGACTCCATTTGGACACATGGGATTCCCCACAGATTCTAAGAGGGTTTTTCCACAGTTTGGACTACCCCTATTATTTTATGAACCAAATCTTCCTGTGCACTAGGGTTACTTTGCTGGGTACAGTCTCAGATTGACAATGCCAGCTGTGAGCCCAGAAATAGGTGAAGCCAAATAACTTACACAGAGTGTTTTTCAATGTCATAGTAGCATATCTATTATTTATTTTTATTTCTATTCAGCCTTTCTCCAAGATGGCTTACAAGCAATTAAAAACAAAGTGTATTCCTAAAAAATAAACTTGTACAAAAGTTAAAAAAACAATTAAACAATTGTTTGGTTCAAAACACAAAGTTAAAACCATATAAAACACAACTAAAACATAGCACAATCCCAGTAAAAGCCCTATCTGCCACATTAATTGTAAGGCAAAGGCCTGCCTGAATAAGATCTGAGCCTGCAAAAAGAAAGGAGAGAGGGGGGATGCCAAACTTCTCATGGGAGGGAATTCCACAACCTGGGAGCAGCCACTGAGAAGGAAGGCTCTCTCCTCTGTCCTCACCAACTGTGCCCGTAATAGTGGTGGGACTGAGGGAAAGCCTTCCCCTGATGATCTTACAACTCAGGCAGGCTCATACACGGGGACATGGTCTTTCAGATAGTGTGGACCCAAGCCATGTAGGGTTTTAAAAGCCATAACCAGCACTTTGAATTCTGCATGGAAACAGACTGGTAGCCAGTGAAGCTGTTTTGTATCACCGTATTTGGAAGGAGGTGGGTTAAATACACCATATCTCTCTCTGGCTTTTCTTCGCAAACAAAGATTCAAGAAGGACTCATCCCACGCTTTCTGCAAGCGCGCTGATGACTAAAAAGGGCAATCCAAGATAAACAAGTCTGGTTGCAGAAAGCACAGCAGAAGGTCTCCTTGGGTGATGTTTTTGAGTTGTGATTCTTTCTTCGTTGTTGTCTCTCTTCAAGACTTGTTCGGCATGAGTTCTCAAATAAGGTTGCAGCACTGTGGATACTGCGTCTCCATGCCTCCCGATGTGAGGCCAGGGTGGACCACTGTTGGTGATCAATTTGGCTGAGCCTGAGATGTTGTTTCAGGGAGTCCTTGTATCACTTTTTTGGAGCACCCCTCTTACGCTGACCCATGGCGAGTTCACCGTAGAGTACTATTTTTGGGAGGTGATGGTCCTCCATCCTAGAAACGTGCCCTGCCCAGCGCAGCTGTGTTCTCAATATTATGGCCTCGATGCTGGTGATCCCTGCTTGCTCAAGGACAGCAACATTCATCACATAGTCAGTCCAGTGTATATTTAGGACTGTGTGTAGACAGCACTGATGAAAGCGTTTGAGGAGTCGTAGGTGGTGGCGATAGGTGACCCATGTTTCAGACCCATGTTTCAAAGGAGAATAGACAGTACATGGCTCTATACACACTGATTTTTGTGCTTCGCCTCAGGTGTTTATTGCTCCAGACTCTTTTGTGAAGTCTTCCAAATGCGCTATGTGCCTTTGCTAATCTGTTATCGATCTCTTTGTCAATCTTGGCATCTGAGGAGATGATGCTTCCCAGGTAGGTGAACTGCTGAACGGACTTGAGCACAGATTTGCCAACGGCAATGTGGGGATGGTGGTGTTCATCCTGTGGTGCAGGCTGGTAAAGAACTTCTGTTTTCTTCAGGTTGACTTCCAGCCCAAAGAGCTCTGCAGCTGTTGCGAAGCAGGATGTTAGGCGCTGCAGAACTGCTTCTGTGTGGGCAGCAAGGGCAGCATCATCAGCAAAGATCAGCTGACAGACTAGATAGTTTAGAGTCTTAGTGCGAGCCCTCAGACGGCGTAAGTTAAACAAGCTACCATCAGTACGGTAACGTATATAGATGCCGTTGTCCTCTTCGAGCTCTGCCGTAACCCTTTGGAGCATCATGCTAAAGGATACACCATATACTCCACAGGAAAACCCTTTGCGGCTTTTCCCGGAGTTTTTAAACAATTGGGAGGGATACGCATTCCTGCTCGTTGGGAAATGTGATGTGAATTGATTTGCTTTCCCATACGAGCAGAAGCTGAAAGCTGATTGGCTGGATGAGTGCAGAGGCAGGGCTTGCTAACAAAGCAAGCGCCTAGGATCACCATTTTTTTTCCACCTTAGCAAGCGAATGCTAATGCAATAAAACGGGGGTTTGGGGTGTGCTTTTCTGTTAAGGTGAAATATCGCTCTATCACACCATGGGAATATTTTTTTTAAAAAAAATACTGATTGGTGGCAGCAAATTGGTAATTAAAATACAAATAATTCACTTGAAGCTGCCATCTTGATTTGCAGGTATGCCTGTTTGCACAGCAAATGCAAATAGCTTCACATGCCTGCGATCTACCTTTTAAAAATTACAACAAATCACAGCTGCTGTGAGCAATCTGCTTCTTTTTGCCTTGTATAGACAAGCCGCTACTGAGTCCAGGAGTATGCACAAGCTGTGAACCTAAGATTTCAGGGGGATAGTTGCTGGCTTAACCATCTTATTTAGGCAAGCCTTTGACTTAGTTCATGGGACAGAAAGAACTTTTAATGAGGGTATGTTTTATCTTTCTTTTTTTAAATTGTGCTTAGTTATATTTTAAATTGTTTTAACTTTGTCTTTTTCTTTTCAAATACTTTTTATTAAACATATATTTTCCTACATAAATAAAACACATATACAAAGCATCGATTAAATGACCAAAGTAGTTACATCATAACTAAGGGGCTCAGCTTACTGCACTCTGAAGAAAAGTGGCAAAGCAGCAGGAACGTTCCATCTTGCTGCTTTATCACATGGCACCATTGTTTTTTCGTTCCAGTCCCATAGGGGACTGAGGTATAACTGTGTCTTTTTGCTGACCAGAAAAACCCCTTAGCAAAAAGATGCGGTTTTAGCTCAGTCTCCCACAGAACCAGAATGAAAGAATAATGGAACAATGATGACACCATGTGGTAAGGCAGCAGGTAAGACGGAACATTCCTGTTGCTTTGCCACTTTTCTTCAGAGTGTGGTAAACCCCTAACAAAAAAAAAGACAAAATTACAACAAAAACAGCATCAACATAAAGGCACAAAATTACAAAAGCTATTAACTACACACTATGACATCCTACACCTAACTGAGAACTATGCAAACCAAAATTACACTATACTTCCTAACTTTGTGTAATAGGATGTAAGCTGCCTCAAGTCCTGTGTAAAGAGAAAGGTGACGTATAAATTAAATAAAGAACATAATAAATAAATAAAATACACTAGCCATCAAGCTGGATAGTTAATTCCCTCACATAAGCAGAAAGAGGAACACAGAAAACTCCCCCCATCACGCCCCCAGAGTCAACAGTACTCTGGATGTAGTGGCAGTTCTACCACTGGTTCCCCTCCTGGTATAAAGGACTGCTCTACTAGTTTCTCTTTCCTGGTTGTGCTGTTTTAACAAGATAAATAACAGATATAGTTAAATAGGACAATAAAGGTTTTTGAGTAAAGGCTTTTGGGGGGAACAAATGCAACAAACAAGCTTAATTAAAACAACAAACAAGTAACTATTAGTAACAGTGATTTGTTCTAGAGAATTATGTTGCTGTGTGTATATTTTACTCTCCAAGGGATGCAGGGGCTAAGGACATGTTTCTCAGATTAGTAAGTGAAATAACTAACCTGCTGTGACAAAATGCCTATGTTTGTATTAAGTTCTCAATTGCTGTTTGTAAAAAAGCACCCAAGACAGTTAACAATATGCATATACATGCGCACGCACACAGACATATTTTAGAGGGTAGCTTACTGAGTTTTGCACATGTTCTGGCACACCAGTCTGGTTTCACAAAATTAACTCTAATGTTCTCCTTTTGAATTCAGTGGTGCTTTTCACAGTTAAGGATTGTAGATGACTGAATTAAAATGGCTGAGGAAAGTATATTTCCCTCTCCCTAACTGTGACTTCAGGCACTGTGATAGCTGTTACAATGGCCTGACTGGAGATTCCAGATCATAGCAGGGGGCAGACTGTTCTTTTCTCAATGGCATCTACAGTATGCCCTTTAGTTGTTTGATTAAGCTAAGGGTAGGCTTATCTCCAGGAGTAGGAGAAGAGGGGCAGGAGAGCTCTCAGAAGCTATTTTTTAACTTCATGTGCTAGACAAAAATCTGAAGAAAAAGGCCTACTACAGCATTATGACTCTGAGTAATCCTCAAGTTAGTAGCATCCACAGAATATTTTTCTGTACTGTTTCCTTTCTATATATGCTTTAAAGGTAGTTTTCTCTCAATACTTTAGGGCTTAGGGACATTGATGGCTCAGATCTGACCCACAGAATCAGAGTCAGAAGACATCCTGAGAGTCATCTAGCTCAACTCCCTGCCATTACAGGAATCCACTGTGAAGCAATTCACGGAGGTGGCTTTCCAACTTCTGCTTAGAAATCTCCAATGAAGTCTGCCATCTTCCAAGACAATCCTCTAAATGACCTCACTGAGCATAATACAGGCATAAGACTATATTATAAATTAATTTGTTATGCATAAACCCTTAGTCTTCCTAAAATTTAAAAATCATGTTGGCTCTGTAGCAGTGATCAGAACTATAAACAGATGTGGTAACACCATGGAACTGTATAAGGGCAGTATGAAATTGTCAGTGCTATTTTGGATTGGCCTTTTTAGTCATCAGCGCGCTTGCAGAAAGCGCGGGATGAGTCCTTCCTGAATCTTCATTTGCGAAGAAAAGCCAGCCAGAGAGATGCCCAACTAGGAATTTGCCTTTTTCTACAGCAGCCACATCCTGGGTTGACATTTTCCCTTAGTCACTTGCTCTTAGCTCACATTCCTTCAGTGTGCAGTATATGTGAAGCTGGGAATTTATTTTTTGTCCCCAATATGCATAATTTTACATTTCTTTTCACTTAATTTCATTTACATTCTCCCACTTGAGAGTCTTCTGGAACTCTTTACAATACTTTTTGTTCTCTCCACCCTAAATAATTTGGCCATCTGTCAGGAATGATTTGCTTTTGTATTCCTGCATGGCAGGGGGTTTGACTGGATGGCCCTTGTGGTCTCTTCCAACTCTTATGATTCTATTATTCTAATTCATTGTGATTAGTAAATGTGACTGCCTCACTATACATCCCAACCCTAGGTTTTGTATCAGGAGATTCTCTACACCTCAAGCTTGGTAGATAGTCATGTTTTGCATTTTATTCTGAGAGCATTGTGAATGTGATCCTATATCTTCTAACATATAACTACAGCTTTCATTGGTTAAGCAGTGCAGTGGATGTATTAGGAGACAAATTCATAAGCACCTTCACATTCACTTAAAATGGTCTTACACATTTCCCCCTTTCCTTGATATATTAATTGTATTATTTTTAATTGACTCAGTTTTGTAATATTTCATTTATTATCTCACCATTGCTTTCATGGTTGTTAGATTGTTACCTCCTTCAGGTGGTACTGGTGGTTTTAATGCAATGTACAGTATTCTGTGTTTTCATTGTTTTGTAAAAATGTACAAGCAAGTAGGTAAAATTAATAATGTCCTGGAATAAACCATATGTCAGATGATTTGTGAAGGAATGCTGCCCTTGACATTAAAAAAAATGTCCATCATACCTGTTCCGAAGTATCACTCCACACACACACACACACACACACACACACACACACACACGATGCTCAGGCCTCACTCCCTCACTTGTGGGACTGTGAAAAATACTAGCAAATTTCCATATGACTTAGAAAGCTGATGTGTGGTATACACATAATCCAAAACCATTCTACTGACCAGAAAATTTTGAAATTGCAGTATTTGAATACCTCGTCTTCAAAAGCAGAAGTACAAATGATACCAGGGAGTTGTCAAGGTTTTTCCTCAATACCCAGAAAGCTGAAACTTTTCAACGAACATAACACATCCTAAGGCAACCAGATTACTAAGTGGATCCAGGAAGAGGGTATCTGCACATATTTTGTGTGTTTTCTATAAACAATGGTAATATGGTATCAATCTGTTTAAATTCAACAGCTTATCACTCAAGAAGGCCTTGCCTTGCCTTGCCTGCTACTCAAAAAGAGATAGTGAAGCAACAGAATGGTGTGGGGTGGTGGTAGTGCTAAGGGAAGGACAACCCCCAAGGGTGGTAATTTTGCCTATGTGCCTCTCTCCTTTATAATTTATATATACACACACAGGCAGAATGCCCACCTTTCAATCAATTAATCAGTAACATCAGCCTCCTTCAATCTGGGATCTGCCCAGATGTTTTAGACTACAACTCCTATAATCCCTAACTCTTAAACATGGTGACTGTGACTGATGGAAACAGCAGTCCAAAACAGCTGGAGGAAGTTGGTGTGCTAGAGCATAATTCTTGCATACACAAAGACCCAAAATGGTGGTGGTGGGGAATCCTGCTGGGGACTTCATAGACAGACTTACATCTGCGGGAATGAGAACTGGGCTGCTCCATAATGTCCGTATTCAGTAAGGGGCTGCTATTTAAGTTACTACATAGGGGAGCCCTGGTGTCCCAGGGGTTAAATGCTGGTACTGCAGCCACAATGCTGTGAGTTTGATCCTGCAGAGTTCCAAGGTTGACTCAGCCTTCCATCCTTCTGTAAGTTGGTAAAATGAATACCCAGCTTTTGGGGACAATTAGCTAGCACATTGTAAACCTTTTAGAGAGTGCTTAGCACTATAAAGCGGTATAGAAATGTAAGTGCTATTGCTAAAGTGACTGATGCACATCAGGACCCATGAAGGGTAAGAATTAGAAAGTGGGAAGAAAAAGAGTTTAATCAACTAAAAAGGTTCTGTGATTAGTAGGGCAAATATATGTATAATTTTAAATGCATATAAAAAAGCATTGACACACAGGAGGAAACAAAATCTTCTTAAGATGTTATTGTAAACCACCAGGAGAAAGGTGAGATATAAAAAGAAAGAGGGTAGCTTTGTTTTATTCACTTCAGTCCACTGTAGGTCGGAACAAGGGCATAATCCTTGAAAACTACAAACTTTCAGGATACTATAAAGAATGCAAGGGCAGGGGAAATACTCTTGCAGTATTTTGGATCAGATTAACAGCTGGAGAAAGACACCTACTCCAGAGGTGTAGGAGTGCAAAAAAGGTAAGCAAAGATATTTCATTTCAACAAACCAGTTTTAACAGTTTGCATCTACACCAAGAGCACATCTTAGTTGCCAATTTAAGATCTTGCCATCCCAGAATAGTTTGCATTATGATAGAGATAGCTTACCATATATTGGTGGTGGGAGAAAAACACCTTCCACCATCAGCTACTGTGAGGATTGGCCCAAACTCGGAGGGAAAGGGAAGTGTGTTGTACTTACTAATCAAGATGTCCTGGTGCTCAGACCTTTTATGTTCTGGGTCTACTACACCACTGCTGCACTCTCCTGAATTTGTCCTTGACATATTTCCACCTACTGGCCACAGAGGGTTGGGATTTTCTTTTTCCAGGCAATTAGTTAAGATACAACCACAGGATGAATGTCCTCCCCTGAATTTTTAGTTTAAAAAAAAAAAGAGATAAATTTTATTTATTTACTAGCTGAAATGTACCTAGCACTGCCCAGGTCTGTCAAATCTCCTGTCACCTCCTCCCCTTCCATTTTCAACCTCAGAATATTACCAGACACACTCTCCTATATCCCCATCCATTTTTAAATGTCAGGAATCTTAGAAGCAGTGCTTTAGCCTTCTCATTTTCTGCCCTTTTGCTGCCTGAGGAATCTTAGC
The DNA here is from genome assembly GCA_030847615.1 of Gambelia wislizenii. Classification (NCBI taxonomy): domain Eukaryota; kingdom Metazoa; phylum Chordata; class Lepidosauria; order Squamata; family Crotaphytidae; genus Gambelia; species Gambelia wislizenii. The sequence continues at coordinate 8,541,318 of JAUMIR010000013.1, read as the reverse complement.
TGAAGTGCCTCAGAGAGCCCACTGTTTTCTTGCTGTGTGCCTTCAAGTTTATGGCAACCTTAAGGAGAACCTATCACAGGGTTTTCATAGCAAGATTTGTTGGGGGGGGGTTGCCTTTGCCTTCCTCTGAAGTTGAGAATGTGTGACTTGCCCTAGGCCATCCAGTAAGTTTCCATGGCTGAGTGGGGATTTGAACCCTGGTCTCCAGCGTTGTAGTCCAATGCTCAAACCACTACACCACGCTGGCTCTCTTCCTGTTTTCTAGCCTTTAAAACCTTTTATTATTATAGAATATTTTAAGTATCTACCTGAAAAAAACTATGACGACTTAAAGAAAAAATTGGGGACAGTATTCTCCCCAACTGTATATCAAACATAGGTCTCATCCTAGAATTACTACCACTGACAACAGTTTTGTTTGACATAGTAGAAATGTAACATGAAAAAAAAGTAGTATCAGTATTTACAGTTTTGTACTGATTCCTGACACCTTTCCGAGACCTCAAAACCATTCCAAAATGTCTGGGTACAGATCTGGTACCAAAGCTTCTAAAAATACGATAGTAATGCCTAAGAATGAAGGTATTTCTTAATTTTACCATGTCAGACTGCAGGTGAAAATTTAAAGATATTGGAATGTTTCTGCCTTTCTTTTCCTTCATCCACCCACACCAGACATACAAAAGTAACATGTCAGCGCAAAGGTTCAATCCAGGTATCTCCAAGATGCTACTTTTCTACAGGCATAGCCCAAGACATTTTGCTACCTGAAGCACGGCAGCAAATGGTGTCCTACAGTTATAAGGGATTCCAAGGCAATCTAATCAAACCCCCAACCATGCAAGAATGCACAACTAAAGCACTCCTGAAAGATGTCCATCCAACCTGTTTAGACTTTTTGAAGGAAAGTTCACCACCCTCCAAGGTGGTCTAATTCCACTGTCAGAGGGGTTCCTCCTCACCTGCCTACCACCAGTGAGAGTTATGAAGTTATTTCTAATATTTAGGTGGAATCTCTTTTCTCATAATTTGAATCCACTGATTCATGTTCTGGAGCAATTGGAAACAAGCTCACTCTGTCTCATATGTATGAACAGGGGAGGTTGGGTCTGGCTATCCTCCTGAAGGTGGTATTATTTGATTGGTCTCTTGCCATGCCTGTAAAGTGTGAGGGGAGGAGCCAGACCCAGTCTTAAGGATTCTCTCCCACACACTGCTGGAAAAATTGAATTACTGGTGTCTGTACATTATTTTTTTCCTCCAATACTATTTAGGTGATTCCTCAGAAAACTATTCCCTTCCCTACTTTTGCTGTTGCTACTTGTAAAGCTAGTTATCACACTTTGACATTTCTCAGTGAAGGCACCACTTGTAAACTCTACTTGTGTGCCTTCAAGTCATTTCAGATTTATGGTGACCCTAAGGTGACGGGAGACAAAAATTTCCTACAAATTAATATTGAACCTTAACCTGTAGAAGTATCCAGAGACTCTTTTAAAAAGACAACACATTCAAAAAGAAGCTTACGGCACTGTAGTCAGTAATAACAATTTAATAGGGCAAACCATACCTTCAAACTGTAGACTGGACTGCAATTCAATTTTGATTTTAAAAATTTGCATGTATCTAATTTACATCATCTTACTTTAGTATACTCAGACTTTGTTTTCAGTGTAATTGAAACATTTTATGAAATTAAAGAAAAACTACACAAATCCTATCAGTATGGCTTCAGTTCAGTTTTTAAACATCTCTCCCCCACAAAAAGCACAATACTAGTTATAAATAGGTAATGCCCAGTGTCAGAAGACTTAATGAAACAGATAAAAATTCTGGACTTTACACAAGAGATTTGACTCATTCAATGAATTTACACTTCAGCAAACACAGCATCTTTTCCCTTTCCCAACCCAAGCCTGGTTATTTGCCAAGAGCTATACTACAAGTTGACATCCAGAAAGTGCCTTTTCTTTAACACATCAATTTCATGATCAGCATGTTAGCATTTAAAAATTAATTTGAAAGTGTTAGAAACAATCAAACACCCACAAGTACAAGGTAAAGGATGTGGGAAAGTATACAAATTTGTCCTAAGACCAGATGTATGAAAAGGCCTTCAGCCTAAGCAATTGACATTGGTGACTGATATTGAATGTGTTTTAGGATTGAAAAAGGCACATACAATATGTGACTTGTTGCACCTTCTGCTTCTGTAACATCAGTCTACCACCACCTGCTGTTTCAAACATTAAAGAAGGAAACCCACAAAAATATTAAGTTTAAATTTATTTGAAGTTGGTGAGTGTAAGGGCTCCCTTTGACAAGGTAAATCAGAATACACTTATGGCAACTTTCACAGATGGACTATCTGAAGATAGGTAGTCTTTGCCAATAGTCTCTGCCATCAAGTCCACTGCTATAAAATGAACTGGCAAGAGGCGTTTAAGGGACCAATTGAGGTATTAGTCTGTAGGCTTCCCCTACTCCAATAGAAAGGTCCAGATACTTTTATGTCTTAACTGATTCAAGTGCTAAGAGTAAAAAATGACAACACTATGTGGTTAACAGTATGCATAAGATGTCAATGAACAGGAAATAAACACATCATAATCTGAAAGCATTTTCTGAAATTGAAAATCAACTCAATTTAAAGATGTAGGATGTGCTCCAAATTCTTTACACTAACTAGACGTTTTGCTACAACTGAATAAAAATTTACATGCAAAACAAGTACTGTGCATACTGTTACAAACAGGGAATGTACCTATAGAGCCACTCTCTCAGCAGAATATATATAGACGTGGGAAACTTGGATCTTTGTATCAGCCACCTTCATCTTGTAATTATGACAAGCAAACTATACTGTTTTGGATGAACCACACAATGAATAGAGATGGAATAGTATAAATTTATAAAACATGAACTTGGAAGGGAGCCAATCAAACACATGGTTTTCCAACCATCATGACTGGCATATTGTCATATTTTGCAATGTAAATAGCATCTTATACAAGGCAGCTGCAAAATCCAGACAGAAGCACCCTTTGATGTGCCTGGGTGGAGATCCAGAATGACTCACATCAAAACAAGTTTCCATGAGTGATGGCCTTTGCAGTGAATTTAACAGGATACCCATTTGTAGTACTGATGCCATGTAAGCAGGTGCCTACACTACAGTAGAACATTTTTAACTTATGTTAAGAGAATATGAGATTCACCTTGGCCAATCAAGTCTCTTCCTTGGACTGATATAGCTGAGTTTGTTTAGATGCTTCTAGCCACAAAGTTTTTTTTAAAAAAGGTGTTCTACTTTTCTACAGCTTGAAGTCTCATTAGAATCTAAGGCTTAGGTGGATCAATTTTCCCCTGCTCCATCTTCCACAGAAAGAAATGATAAATGCTATAATTTATCAGCAAAACAGAACAGGACATACACTACAAAAGTCTCAGTATCTGTTAAAAGAATAGGTTTAACCTGAAGTTTTAGAAGATTTAGACATCCCACATCTATAGGAATGCCTGCCTGTAATGCAAGCAGATTTTTCCACATAGCACATACTTGTTCTGCTCGGAGAGAAAGGTTTCTAAAATATAGTCTTATAGTTTCACCATTGCCAATCAATATGTATTTTCTGTCATGACAAATTCAAAATGTATGTTCTATTTGCTCCATGTTTTTCTTTAACAGCTACCCAAAAACGCACATGTTCATTCAAACCCCGATTACAAGGAAAGACATCTTAGCAGAGAGTATCTTGTTTCATTCATTACACTTTCACTCACAACATATGAAAACATATTACTTGCACTTTTTCTATTGGTATAATTTGCTTATACTACATCTCCTCTATGCACTCAAAAATATAACCCAAGGTAGTAATTGCAGTCACACATCTGAAAGCATATAGAAAACTCAGTTCTGTCCTTCAATACAATTTTCAAAGCTTTATTCTCTCTCTTAGATGACTATAAATAAGTGTTTCCACTATGGAAAAGAAAGTTTAGTACAGTACATTTTCATGACTGGGGAATGGATTTTTTCTGAAGATCTCTTCAAAAAGGGCAAAAGCTTAGAAAAAAATTGAATGCTGGAATACAGTTCTTTATAAAGTCCCTTGTAAAAATTAAAAAAAGAAAAAATAAACACAAGGCCCAAGCTGATTTATTGCTTTTCTTCAGTTTTCTCCTCAACTTCTTTCTTCTCAGATTCTTTGCTTTCTTCCTTTACTGAAAGTTCTTCTAATTTCTCAGCAACTTTATCAGCACTATCATTTTTATCTGCTCCTGCTAAAGCAAGTTTTAAGATAAAGTATTAGAGTGCAATAAGCATTTAAAGGAAACAACATTATGGAAAATTGCATGAAAATACAGTTGTCCCTCCATATTCACAGATTTTGCATTCAAAGATTTAAGCATTCACAGTTTGAAAATATTCTTTAAAAAATAATAATCCAAAAAGCAAACCTTGATTTTGCCATCTTATATAAGGGACACCATTTTGCTTTGCCACTGCATATAATGGGACTTGATTATTCACGGATTTGGGTATTCATGGGGGGTCCTGGAACCAAACTCCAGCAAATGTGAAGAGACAACTGTATACTATTTTGAATGGTGTAGTGCAGGAGAACCAGTGTGGTACATGCTGGATTTGGACTACAGGTACCCAAGTACTTTGCTCTTCAGTCTCTTGATAAACTTGTACATTTCTGCCAGACCTATCTGATAGGATTTAAGATGACAAAATGGAATCCACCCTTTCTATATATGCTGTTCCAAGTTCCTTAGGAGGGCTGCCACTAAAATTGTATTTCCCTGACTAAATCTTTGACAAGTTCTCTGAACAGAATTCAAAAATAACCCAAATTTGAAGTTGTATAGGTTACATTACATTTTAAAAAACAGTTTATTAAATAGTTTAAAACTAAAAAAAGTATTGAAACTATTTTTTTAAGATAGGTTTAATATGCACTTCTGACTGAATAAATACAACTCTTGAAGTTGTCTTAAAAATTACACTACAATGGGAAATTCAATGTAAGTATTTTTCCAATGCAGAAATGTTATGTTTCCTTTTGTAGATCTGTGTGCTAAACTGTCTATTAATAATGTATCTAAATTCCTGTTTTAGAAGTTATTTTAAAATGTATTTCCTTTTATTACCCTAGTTCTGCATATAAGAGCCTAAATCCAAAGTTAGTCTCAGCTAGAATAGATCTAATGAATTAAGAGGAACTTAGTGAGTCTGCACTAATACAAATTCCACTACTTAAGTTACTTCAGTTGATACTAACACTTAGATTTCAACTAGTGTCTTACTTCTAAACTTATCTCATTTTTATTGAGAGTACAGTGGTATTGTGGCAGGACTGGACTTTCCAGCAGGTTAAGAGGTAACACCTAACTACTAAGTCTAGCCAGACACAGTTGGCTGACCCTTGTCAAAATATTCACATCTTCAAACCAACTAAAACTGATGCCCATGTTTGAAAATTAACCAGTTGCAAGAAATCAGTCAGCATCCAGAAAATAAAGTAACAGCATTATGTAGGCTCATATACCCCATTACATAGGTTTGTATGTCCCATTTTGAGGCATGAAGTTCAAATTTATGTGTAAGGTTATTCTATTTAAGAATTAGAAGTTCCTTCCATTGCAAATAGTTCTGCCAATGTGCCTGTTTTCATGCCCTCAGTGTGGATAAACTGCAGGTAAAATTAATGTGTCACAATATAAAACCAGAAATACGGAGAAGCTGCTAATAATAAACACAGTATGAACTGCTAATAAAGGTAAATTTTAATTAGACGGTTCAGTAACTATTCCATTGTAATGAAGTATTCAAAGTACTGCAAAACATGGTTACATACAGAAATCTCTTCAAACACATATGATGCAACTGTACAAAAACAAGCCACTTTAGAGTTAATATTACTCTAACACTACTTTAGAAGAATACCTAGAAAATGAAGCATATTAAGTTTACATTAATGGCCTATCTGAACATGGTGTGCCAAGATCAATTGAAACAGACTCCCACAACAGGGATATGTTCACAACATCCTTGATTATTACTCTAGCAGACCTAAAAAGCACCTTGACTGAATATAGCAGTCAGGCACAGAGTGAGCCTGCAAACATGCATCATCATCATCATCATCATCTGCTTATCCATAAACTGTGGTCCTGAACACATCAAAGTTACCAATAGTAGGCCTGAATATCATGTAACACTGCATAATTCTCAAACATCAGGTTGCAAGTCACCCCACAAACATACCATTTTTCTGGTAGATGCTGGCATAGCAGGTACCTGTATGACTATTAACACTGAGAATTACTGGTCACATGGATGCCTTGTTTCACATTGTTGCTATGATGGCTAACATCCCATTTAATTAATGGACAATGTAGCTAGGAAAGCAGGTAAAGAAATCAAAGCCTGCTCCAATGGCAGTTTACCAACTGCTGTGAGAATTTCAAAAATTTGGGGAGGCAAACTGTAGACACTACCCCCTCCACACATGGACAAATAGCACCAACTTTGTAATCTGACTTACAAGGATTTGTTCCAGAAAAGATAGGACATAAATTATTCTCCCAGACATTTAATGCACTGTTTTAGTGATTTTACATCTTTGCACTTTTCTTTGATGCTGGTTTTAATTTAACTTTATAAGCTGAAAAGTTTTATTCTCTGCTGCTGTTTATATTCTCCTTTTCAGCCACTACTTTATTGAATTTGTTGCTGTGTGTCTTCAAGTCTATTCCCACTTACGATGACCCTATCATGGGCATATCTTGGCAAGATTTGTTCAGAGGGCATTTGCCTTTACTTTTTCTTGAGGCTGAGAGAGTAGGACTTGCCTGTCACTCAGTGGGTTACCATGGCTGAGCAGGGATTCGAACCTTCACCTTCAAAGTTTTAGTCCAACGCTCAAACCACTACACTATTCTGGTTATGTCACACACTTTCAACCTCAGAAGAAGACAAGGGCAAATCTCCTTTGAACAAATATCACCAAGAAAACCCCATGAAAGGGTTGCTTTAGGGTCAACATAAGTTAGAACTGACTTGAACATACACAACAATGATATAAGGTGACACCAAGTGATATGTGACAATAAACTGCACTGACAATTTTTCTGACAATAAACTGCACTGAGTAAATTTAAACCAAACAACTGTGTACCAAGTGCTGGTCTACGAACGTGCCTCTGTTACAACATTCTACTGGGCAGTAGCCTGTTTCCCAATGTAATTCAAACTGCTGGTTAAAACCTATGAAACTCTATACAGCTTGGTTCCACAATGTCTAATGGGCTGTATTTTTCTATATGAGCCTGTTCTAAGATCTGAAATCTTTGCGGGAGGCCCCTATCTCTTCTTCCCCCAGCACATCTGGTGGCAACAGGGAAGAGAGCCTTTTTTCCCTCGAACTCCCTTCCTAGAGGGCTCCAAACTTGCTGTCCCTCTGTTGGCCTATGAAATTTCTTCTGTTCATACAGGCTCTGAGGAACTGGCTCCTAGGGCTTTTAACCTACTGAATTTTTTAAAATTGATGATTTAAATGGTTTTAATTGTAGTTTTTTTGTATGTTTTACCCACTTTTTTATCTGTATCTGGTTTTTTAAGCTCCCTTGAGTCTCACTTCTAGGGAAAAGGTGGGATGAATAAATGATGATAATATCAGAAAGTAGTCTGTAAAGGCTGAAAGTCAGTTAACTTGACAGATATAAAATACAGAAAGAAGCTGCTTTCTCATCTTACCAAGCTGTGGCATGTGATAAGCAGATCTCACTTTAACATTGTCATAGGTAAAGGAAGGATGACCTTGCTGCAAGGCCTCTTAATTTCTTACCCATACATGGAAAAAAAAATCTAATATTTGGCACCAAGTACATAAATAAAAGACCTTTAAAGCACTTTTGCAGAGATGTTTGAAGTTTCTTAATTGCTGTACTGCAAGAAAAGGGAGCAAGAATCCCTCAAATGCCTTACCTTTCTTTCTCTTCTTATCAACCTCATTCCTACATTCTTCAAATTTTGCCTTGAATTTCTGTGCATCTATTCCAAAGAAGCAAAATATGAGTATACTGCAATGGATTTAGATATTCCAAAGATAATATTAATCACTAGCTGCTCAAAGGTATTTGATAAGCACTCACTCACTTCACATCTTGAGATTAGCTATTATCTAACTAACACACATTTATACATACAGTCCAGAAAATACTTTAAGTTTCTACTATAGCTATTAACTCTTCACAGCCACTTTTTGTTGTAAATCAGCAAGAGTTAGGGGTTTCTTTTTAGTCTTATATAAATGCTAATGCTTCATTGTTGTATGACTGACTGATGAATTTTGTTTTGATTTTATTTTGTAATAAAACTGCCATTTTACAAAAATAAATGTGATATCTACATTTTCTAGCATGAATAAATTAACAGTAACTTGCCTATTTAGCTGGGCAAATAGGTTCAATAGAAATTTATATTACAAGCAACCAGATTTTGAACATCAGTAGTGCAACACTGCCAGATTTTTTAAAGTATTAGAACAAATTATTGTGATTTAATATTAGAATATTACCAATAAAACTCGATTCGTCAAGGGGTTTGCCTGCTTATGCGACAATAAGGATAAATGGCCACATGAGGTCACTGTTATTCAATATTAAGGACCAGACCTCATTCATCAGAAAAAAGGTACCCTTTAATTCCATAGGCCACAAAGCTAGAAACAAGAGAACAGTTTACTCAAATGCCTGAGTCTCGTTTGCTTTCCACGAACTGTGAATCCGTAAAGGCAGGTTCTTACCACGCACATTGTAAATCTGTACTGCATTTCCCTAAACTTGCTAACAACGCCTTACTGGCACAGAAGAAAAAGTCATACCACAGAACCTGAAAGCCACATATGTGATAGATTAAACAATCAATGGCTCTGCTAACACCATCATGTGGTCCTTTTACACATACACATCTGAGCAACAGCCAGACCATGCAAGAACAGACAAAAAACTGTGATCACAAAAAAACAGTTGATGCTCACATAATGTAGTAAACAATTATGATGAGTCACATTATATATTGCCCGCCAAGAAACTTTTGCTTTTCTATATGTCTTGGGTTAGAAATGTGATATAATTCTGAGGACACAAATCAATCCTGATTGTCAGACTATTAAAACAGAGTACAAATATACAATATAGATAACAGTACTATTATAAGACTATTCTTAACAGCAGACTGTAAAAATGAAATACATGCAATCTGCATCTCATCACATTACACGAGTAACTTAAATAGTGCAAATTACGTTACTTTCAACTTACTTTCTGCATTTAAAAATCGGATTGCCAGAAGTTCTGGTTTAGGGCTCTCATCTGCAAAATCAGCATGTGTATTCCACACCCAGGCCCTGTCACTACCAGCATTAGGCTTCAGCTCCATTAAAGGGGTAACTTGAAGAAAAGAGGGGAAAGAATGGATGGGGACTAGAGCAAAATAATAAGTAACTACTGAGGTACAATACTTAGCCCCTACTAAATTACACCATTAGTTACACACAAGACTGTTAAAAAAAAAATTGTACCTAAGTTTAAATCTAGCTCGTAAAAAAGGATATTTAGCTATTACTCACAATTAAAACATGTCAAAATTTTGCCACTAACATCCAAAATTGTTTCCCCCAAGTTATTGTACTGTATACCTTAGGTTTTTCATGTCATTATTTTTCACAAATCTTCTAAATATATCACTGCCATATCTGAGCTGACAACGTTAAGACTACTATTGTTTGGACTGTGGGCGTTTCCCCCCTGCTTTCTCCTTTGCACTGTGTGGTTCAGCCACTCTGCTTCAAACTACTTGCACACTTTTATGACCTGTGATTCATCTCTGCTTGTAGCATACTGTGATCTGGATTGTACTAATCAATCTGTGGGAGGCTGTGTCTGCGGGGTCTTGACTAAACAACAGAAGATGGATTACACAGCTTCTGATGCCTTCCATTTCCAATTCTTAAAAGTATTCTGAATATGTCTGTTAGTTATAGATCACTAGCGTCTTTGGCACTGAGAATATCTCATTTAGATTTGTCCACATCTACAAACCATTGCTTGCCTTAAAGTATTTTTTTACTTATGGCAACCCTACAGCAAACCTATCATGTGTGACTTCCCCAAGGTCACCCAGTGGGATTTGAACCCTGGTCTCCAGAGTTGTAGTTTTCTCCATCTACAAATACCCTCATGTATAGTAAGTGCTTTATGGGTACACTACAAATATTTTGTCTCCCTTTATTAATTTTTTTTTGTTTAATGGCAGGTTAGTATGAAAGGATTTAATCAATTGTACTGTACTAAGACAGTATACCAAGTCACATACTGTAATGATTTGCACATATTTTTAAGGTTTTATCTCTCCTCATCAAGAGGCGAATGGTCCCCTTCTCTTTGTGCTTCAGAAGTTTGACATCACCAGTGCCACGCTCTTTCCATTCAGGAAGATCATTTTCTGATGCAAATCGAAACAGTTTTGCCCGCCTTGAAAGGAAAAAACAACAACAACAGAAGACATAAATTTCTTTATGTGCAGAACTTCACATCCAATATTACACTAAATGAAACCATTGGGAGACATCATCCGGAGGCATGGGGCAGGATGTTATCAATATGCTGATGACACAATAATAGCACGCTATCCCTAGCATCAACTAAGGACAGTGTGTCTTCTCTGAATGAATGCCTGGAGGAGGTAATGGGTTGGATGAGGAAAAACAAACTGAAGCTAAGTTGGGACAGTATGTCAAGAATTGTAGCCTGGGTTTGGAGGTGTGTTGACTAGTCCGGGATGGGGCTACACTCCCCTTGAAAGTCTGTGCTAACAGCTTGGGGGGTGCTTCTGGATCTGTCACTCCAAATGGCAGCCCAGAAAGATGCAACAGCCAGGAGTGCTTACTACGAGCGCTACTATGCTTCAAGACAATTTGGAAATTACTAACATGTCGCAGCCATTATACTTACATCTTAAAGAGTTCTTCCTCATCTTCTTCAAGAGTTTTGATCTCTTGCTCAGGAAGTGAAACTATGGGTTCAAATTGGGGATCATGGTTAGAATCATCTATGTTGTCAGTTGCTGAGTCATGCTCCTCGTGTGTGTCCTGTAGAAAGTTACATGTAAACAAAAAAAAGGTACATTAAGGTACTAAAGATGTTCTATACTTCACTACAAAGAAGCTAACCTAATTAGCTCCAAGAATAAAGATGCAAAACATTATAAACATTGATTCTTTTTTAAAATTCAACTGCATGCCCTCAAGCTTCTGGTATTCAGAGAATACTTCTTCTGAACCTGGGATTTCATTTAGCTGTGATTAATGGCCACTGACAGAACTTTCTTCCATTAATATCTCCAGCCCATTTAAAAAGTCATTTACGCTAATGGCCACCACCATATCCAATGGCAGTGAATTTGGCATGCAGTTTCTTGTTTGTTCCAACCAAATTCTAATAAATTTTAACGGGAAAACCTTACATTTTTGTAATAAAGTGGTAGGGAGCTTGATTCACTCTCTCAATAGTCATAATCTTATAACCTGCTATTATTTTCCTATGCTAATATATTTTATGGATGGAAACATGCTATTTATATTAGACAATTCCATGTTGCAAAAATCCACATCCACCTACATCCAAACGAGTCTGATCTAATCTATTAGACTGGAAAAATTAACCTGATACAGGCAATGTCGGCGCACGTTTTGTACATAAAATCTAATGCGCTTTCACCTACATCACTACCTGTTAGCTTGATTACAAATCCTGCTGTATTAACACAAACAGAGTAGAAAAAAAACTCTCTTCTGCATTCTGTAGTTTAGAACTGATGGTGGGTGCACAGAGAACAAATCCAACTTTATACATGAAACTGCAACTGAGTTAGAATACATGAATCAATAGTTGTTTGGCATCCTTAAAAAATAGAACAATTGAACCTAGGCCAACTTGTTGCCATGATGTGTATGTTTGGGCTGTGAAAGATGTTGAACCTACAGAGCAAGCCCTATACTTCTGAGTACATACTGTGTGTGTGGGGGGGGGTGTTATTAGTAGTGAGCAATGTTTTTAAATGAGTTCATAATACTTAATCACAGCATATGTTGAGCCGAGAGGTTCTGTTCCCTGCCCATTTTGTGTCCATGGCCCATGTGAGCACAGATATGTGCTGAAAAGGAAAATAAACCAAGCTGGAGACAACAAGTCTGGCTTCTAATCCTGGAACCTTGGTTTAGAAGCAAGCCTCACTGGAGTTCAGTTAGATGTCCTTTTAAGTGAGATACAGCAGCCCAATTCTTCATGTATCTATATATATTCTAAAGCAGTACTAGTTAAAGTGGTGGTTCATGGTCCACAAGCCACAGGCTGCTAGTCCATGGCAAATTTCTTGAGAAGAAACAGTCATAACCACTGGGCATAAATATGGTACTAATCCCTGACACATTAGAAAAAGAAAATGGCCAGTCTCTCATATCAAATAATTGGGATGGGTTGTCATGTTATATGTTAAATGTTACGATTTAGCGTATTATATGTTTTGTTTAAAAGATGGGTCGTTTATGTGTTACCTTTTTCTTATTGTATGGAAATTGGTATAAGAAAAATATTTTTTTTTAAGAATCAAATAGCTGGGAAGCACTGTTCTAAGGAATATCCTTAGGGATTTGTACTTCCCAGCAAGCCCCACTGCTTTGTAGAAAGGCACAACAGGAAAATCAGAATGGAGTATTCTGGAGGAGAGAAAAAGAATATGCTACCCTGTAGCAATTTCCTGTGTCAGAAGAAACAGAGCAGCCCCATTCTAATTAAGCCACTCTGGAGACAGAAAAACAGAACAGAAATAAAAAATAAACGCACACCAGCCTCTCCATTTAACAGGGCTTACTCCATGAATATTATTTTAAAGAAGGATTCCAGCACGATCCTATCCAGGTCCACTCTGAAGTAACGGCCCCCATTGGAGCTTAGTCGGAGACGAACGGCTCTCTTTTTACCGCTTCAGGCGGTCCCTCAAGACGCCACAGAGCACCCGGGGCGGGCGAGGGGGCTGCCGGCCTCCTCTCTGACCCACCCCCGAGAGCCCAGCATGGCCTCCTTAACCCACCCCCCGCCGTGGGGCGACAGGGGGCCGCCGGAACCCCGGTCCCAGCCCGAAGAGCCCCTCCGCCGCCAAACGTTGGAAGCGCCACGTTCCAAGCCAGGCGCCCGAGTCACGCGCTGCACACGTTGCGGCGGCGGCGGCGGCCTTGGGCTCCCGCGGCCTGCTGGCAGGGGGTGGGGGGGCGGAAGGCGGCGGGGCTGGCCCGGGGGAGGCGGGGAAGGGGCCCGGGAGGGGAAATGGCTCCGGGCAGCTCCCCCGCCCACGAGGGCCGGCGAGGGCTCCGCGCAGCCCCCTCCCGCTGACGAGGGGGTAGGGGAGGCGAGGCGGCCGCGGCTGACGGGGCCTGGTCCGGAGCTTGGCTCTTACTCCTCCTCAAGGCGGGCCTGTTTTCCAGGCAGGCACCTTCTCTCCCCCGCCCGCCCGCCCTGAGGCCCCCTCAACCCGGGCTTTGTCCTGCTGCCGCCTCACCTTCGTCTCAGCCATGGCGGGACTGGCGGCACAGGCGACGACTTTCTCGGCGCGGGTGGGCCTCGCTTGTGTGGCGTCGCCGCTGGCTGGCCGGCTCCCTCTCTCCGTCTCCGTCCCTCTTCGCCGCCGGCGCGACTTTTCGCCCTGCTCCTCGCCGAACCGCCTCCGCTCCCTCGCGCTCCCTCCAGCTCTGGCGCTCGGGCTCCTCCCCCACCCCTCCCCCCCCGCGCCCGGCCCCGCCCCGCTTTTTTTTCTTTAACTCCTTCCCGCGCCATTGCCGCAAAGGCCGATGGGAAAGGAGGCGCTCGAGCTGGCTGGGAGGCAGACACCAAGGCAGGCCGGCTGGCCGGCCCTCAGGGCAAGATGGCCGAGGGCGGGGAAGAAGAACGGAAGGCGGGCGGGCGGGCGGGCGGGGGAACAACTCGTGGCCTTTTTTCAGACTCAAGCTCCCACCATTGTCACCCTTCGCAACGCGGGAGGGCGGCTCCTGCAGTTCTGGGGGAGCGCCGCTCCCCAGCCGCAGCCTAAGCCGAGGGCGCTCTCGGGTGTTCAGGAACTGCTGCACTCGCCATCCCTCGCTATAGACTACGAAGCGGGCAGGGGCGGGTGGGAATTGGAGCCAGCTCTGCCCTAACGACAACCCTGCGGGGTGCGCCCGTGGAGGCCGGGCGGAGCATGTCTCCCAGCTCTGGCAGCCGCAGCCAGCCCTGCTAACTCGAGCTGGGCCGGGGAGGAACCCGCGCCCCGCCGAAACATCGCAGTCTCCCCCTGCCCTCGGCAGGCTTTTTCTCCACGTGGGACCGCGTTCAAAGGTTGCAGCCAGACGGTACAGCCGCACGACGCAAATGATCCAGGTCGAACGGGGTTTATTTGCCCTGGCTTTTCCCCATGTAATCCGGGGGTTTGTAGTGAGGCCCCCGCACTCTTGGGGCGGAGAAGGCGAAAGGCCTTGTGAAACTACAAATCCCAGGATGCCATCGGATGAAGCCGTGCGAATAATCATCCAATTTCAAACGGGATTGTTTGGGTCGTGTGGATTGTCGCGACGATTTGGTACTCGGTCGACGCGGGCGGTTCTTTCTCGGCAGACACGCATATAGATGGGACTGGGGGGGCAAACCCGAGCAGGCTCTCCTTAGAATGGGGTCATGGCGGCGGGGAGTCGGAACTCTCCGGTTTGAAACGACCCAGATAGAGCCTTGACACCCAGGGGATACGCCTAAAAACCTCGAACGAGGAGGGAAGCCCCGCTGGTCGCAAGGGGCGGTTTATTCCGAAGCGAACATGGACAAGACAGCGCTCCCCCCACGTCGCCCGCCCCAGCTCTCTCAGGCTGGTTGCTCCGGCTGGAGATTGTTCCCAGCAGCCTTTGCGCTCGAGCCGAGGGCCGAGCGGTTCCAGCCCCTGGAGCCTAAAATGGCGCCCGTGGGTGGGGGAGGGGAGAGGAAGGCGATCTGAGGCGCTGGAGCAGTCAAACGGATGAAAAGAAAACAGTTGTCTCAGGGCTGCGCGTGCATCTAGATGAAAAAAAAATCCCCCCTTTTAGTATACAGTGATATATATATATTACGAAATAGCAAAAACACTTAGCAATGACATATACACACGGCATTCCCCCCCACCCTCTCCCACCCCTGACAACAAATCTAGACAATTACAACAATGAGGAAACCGCTATAATGTTATATTACGTGTATACCTTTCTTATGGTTTCATCCAGAAAAATGGGTTAAACATAGTTCCTAATAAACTCTCATTCTTTATGAGTTTTTTTTCAGTGCTACAAGTTCTGAAAAACAGTGGCTACATAATAGTTTAATCAAAGAAACCGAACGTAGTGTGTTTGTCATACTTCTGTAAATATTCTTGGAGGTATTCCCACAGCTGCACAAATTTACTCTTTGTGTTACCCTCTAAAATATAGGATAATTTGTCTAATTCAGCTATTTTGGTTACTCTGTCTAACCATTCCTCTTTCTGAGGGAACACTTACCCTTCCAATATTTGGAAATAAGAATTCTAACCGCCATTACCAAATACCAATATAGCCTTCCCTTTTGTTTCTCACTTTCCCCATCATATTTTGTAAGGCCTAGAATGAAAAAATCTGGTCTTAAACAAAGCTTCCCTCCCACATAGAATCATAGACTTGGAAGAAATCACAAGGGCCATCTAGTCCAACCTCCTGCCATGCAGGAATACACAATCAAAGCATTCCTGACAGATGGCCATCCAGCCTCTGTTTAAAGACTTCCAAAGAAGGAGACTCCCTCACCCTCAGAGGCAGTGTATTCCACTTCTGGACAGCTCTTACTGTCAGGAAGTTCTTAATATTTAGGTGGAATCTCTGTTCCTGGAGCTTGCATCCATTGTTCCGTGTCCTAGTCTCTTGAGCAGCAGGAAACAAGTTTGCTCCATCTTCAGTATGACATCCCTTCAAATATTTAAACATGGCTATCATGTCCCCTCTTAATCTTCTCTTCCCCAAGCTAAACATACCCAGCTCCCTAAGCTGCTCCTCACAGAACATGGCTTCCAGACCTCCTACCATTTTGGTCACCCTCCTCTGGACAAGTTCCAGCTTGTCCATATCCTTCTGTTTTAGTGCCCAGAACTGGACACAGTATTCCAGGTGAGGTCTGACTAAAGCAGAATACAGCGGCACTATGACGTCCCTTGATCTAGACACTATACTCCTGTTGATGCAGCCTAGAATTGCATTGGCTTTTTTAGCTGCCACATCACACTGCTGACTCATGTTCAGTTTGTGGTCCACTAAGATTCCTAAATCCCTTTTGCATGTATTGCCATCAAGCCAAGTGTCACCCATCCTATATTTGTGCTTTTCATTTTTACTGCCCAAATGTAGTATCCTACATTTCTCCCTGTTGAAATTCATTTTGATAGTTTTGCCCCAGCTTTCTAATCTGTTACAGTCATTTTGAATTCAGATCCTATCCTGTGGGATATTAGCTACCCCTCTTAATTTTGTGTCATCTGCAAACTTGATCAGCATGCCTTCTATTCCCTCATCCAAGTCACTGATAAAGCTGTTGAATAGCTCTGGGCCCAGGACAAAACCCTGTGGCACCCCACTAGTCACTTCTCTCGAGGATGAAGAGGAATCATTGGTGACTACCCTTTGGATTCAGTCAGTCAACCAATTACAAATCTACATAACAGTTGCATTGTCTAGCCCACAGGTTACTAACTTTTTTGCAAGAATATCATGGGGGCCTTTGTCAAAGATCTTATTGAAATCATGATACACTACATCCACAGTATTCCCTTCATCTACTATGTATGTAACTCTAATCAATAAGATTAGTCTGGCATGACTTGTTTTTCAAAAACTCATGTTGACTTTTAATGATCACAGCATTCCTAAGTGCTTACAGACTGTCTGTTTAACGATCTGCTCTAGAATCTTTCCTAGTATTGATGTCAGGCTGACTGGGTGATAATTATCTGGATCTTATTCCCCCCCCCACTCTTTTTAAATATGGGGACAATATTTGCCCTTTTCCAGTCTGCTGGGACCTCCTCTGTTCTCCAGGATTTCTCAAAGATTGTTGCCAGTAGTTCTGAGATTACTTCTGCCAGTTCTTTTAATACCTTTGGATGTAGTTTATCTGGCCCTAGAGACGTGAATTCATTTATACTGGCCAGGTATTCCTGAACAACCTCTTTAACCATTCTGTGCTGCATTTCCTTTACTGCATAATCTGCTCCATTTTCTCCAGGTTGAGTACTGTTCTTTTGTGAGAAGACCAAGGCAAAGAAGGTGTTGAGCAGCTCTGCCTTTTCTCTGTCTCCTATTAGCATTTTGCCATCTTCTCCCTGCAGCGGTCCTACCACCACTTCCTTGTTCTTTCTAAAAGCATTCTGCTTTTAATTGGAAGCCAGAAATGTTTTAATGTTATCACAATTCCAAAACATATGATAAATAGTCCCAATTTCCTTCTGACATTTTCAACAACGATGGTTTGTATTTTTATATATTCTTGCAATCTTGTCTGGAAAGAGATACATAACTTTTTAAAAGTTCTCCTTAAGGGTGTAACACCTTGTATATGAATTCTTATTTTTCAACAACTTTTCCCAGCTCTCCAAATCAATATTGTATCCAAAGTCTCTGTCCCGTTTCACCATACAGTGAAATAAAGATGGGGTGGGTGCGGAAAGAAAACCTTGAACAACATTCTGCAACCTGGATCCTAGAGAAGAGCATATAATTTAAGTAGATTGAAAATGATTATTAAAAAGCAGGCATTTACGAAAAGCACAAACCGTTTCAGCTTCCACCTCCTGCAGTGATGTCAGTGGGAACGGGAGACCTCAAAGCGCATCCAGGTGCAGTTGTGGAATTTAAAGCATACCTCTACATATACGCTGTTCTTTTACATTTGATCACATGTATTGGTCAGTTTGTTTTGTTTTTATATTTCTTTGCTGTTTCATACTACCTTATTGTTGTTGGGTTTTTTTTCCTTTTTGTAGTTATCTGGATAATTTGTTTTGCAATTGTATGTTATAGTCTTATGTTTATTATTCCTTTCTTCCTTGTGTGAGGGCTAATGTCTATATATATTTATTCATACAGTCCAGAGACCCATCAAACAACAAACAAGATATATATTAATACATAAAACCAGGTTGGTATCCATATATACAAAAATTAATAAAGTTAGGATACTTATTGGTAGACTCTTTAGAGCTCAGGCCAACTTTTCACCTTTTAACTTCCCTCTCACTGGTCTTAATGACCAGAGATAAGAACTTAGCAATTGACAAGGTAACATTAGGGTATTTATCCTCTAATAAGAATTTGACATAGAACCTCTCCTAATGGCCAGGTAGAACACAGGAAAAATCAGTTGTTTACGACTCTTGAGAACGAAGAACGCAGGATAGTACAATATAAGACATGGTTTCCACCTCCTGTGATCCACATGGACAGAGCCTTGACGCGAAAGGGAGGAGGGTTTATGTGGACACTTCTTTTAGTTTGTACACCTTTGGCAGGTCCCAGTGTTTTGTTTGATTTTTCTTTGCTTGATTTAATGTCAAGCACCATATACTGTAAAGCAAAAGTGGCGCTGCCCTCTAAATTAAGGCCATCCTGCATCAAAGTATGTGTAGATAGGAATGCCACCTGCCTCAAAGGGAAATGAGTATTATGAAAAGAAGGGTGAGGTAATCTTTGCAAGAACATGGAAAGATTTAAAAATGCTGAGCCTAGGAGATTGGCTATTCAAACTTCAAGACTTAGCAAGGATGGATTTACTAATTAGATTAAATGTTGCTCTGAAGTGAATTTCAAAAATAATTGGAGTAGATTAATCGAATACTGGGAGAATGAATGGGGTAAAGAGGCGGTAATATAGTTTATCGATTAAATATAAGATAGAGGATCTTAACTAAAAGATCTATGTTAATGTGATCTTTCTGAGAAATTTGTACATAACAGATATGTAGTTACCAACAGATCATAGAATCATAGAATTGTAGAGTTGGAAAAGACCACAAGGGCCATCCAGTTCAACCCCCTGCCATGCAGGAATACACAATCAAAGCAATTTGGAATGACAAATGAAGATGGATAAAGCAAATCCAACACAGTAGAGAAAGAAAGCCAATCCATTATTATTAACCCAGGATGGATGTACAATGAGGAAGAGAAATGGGAGGTGTCTGAAGAAACCAGGATGTACAGTACATACATACGGGGCATCACTAGGAGCGTGCAGACCGCACCAGGTGACACCTATAGAGGGGTGAACCAGCATCCCGCCTCCCTCTGTGCTTACTTCACCACACCGCTTACTCAGGAGTTACCCCTTCTAGGCAGGCACAAACCTCTTGTGGCAGTTCATGCCTGCCTAGAGGGAGTGATCCTCAAATAGTAGAGTTGTCCCTCTGTATCCACAATTTTGGTATCCATGGATTTAAGCAACCACAGCTTGAAAATATTATTTTAAAAAAATCCAAAAAGCAAACCTTGATTTTACCATCTATAAGGGACACCATTTTGCTATGCCATTGCATATAATGGGACTTGAGTATTCATGGATTTTGGTATCCACGAGGTGGGTGGGTCCTGGAACCAAACCCCAGCAAATGTGAAGGGACAACTGTAGTAGTTTTATTAATGCTTAGACCTATAGCTTATCACACTCCACTGTTACAGTGCTATTATTCCACTTTAACTGCTTTGGCTTCCTCCTGTGGAATTCTTGGGTTTGTAGTATAGTGAGGCCTTAGAGCACTCTGGGTGAGAATGCTAAAGGCCCTTCCTGAAACTACAAACCCCATAATTCCACAGGAGGCAGCCAGAACAGTTAAAGTGGAATAATAGCGCAATAACAGTGCAGTGTGATAATCTCCACAGTTAAAACACTGAATATACAGTAATTGACAATAATAAAAAGAGGTAAGATCATCTCCATTAGCAATCAACAATAACATTGAGGTTAAGTAATTAAGGTATAGACAATAAAAGCTTTCTTTGTATAACCTTTATTTTTTTATGTTATCAGTGGAAAATGAAAAGGGCGGGGAAACGACGTGGGCGGCTTAAAGAAAAACCACACGCAACCCGTCGCGCGCGTCCCGCCCCTGGCGGAAGCCCCGCCCCTCGGACCGTCTTTGCGAGGCGAGGAGGCCGTGCGAGGAGGCGGAAGGTGGGCGAGGGGGCTTTGCTTTTGGGGAGGGCCCGGGCGGAGAGGGGTGCTGTCCGGGGAGTCCAGCTGAGCGGAAGGGGAATGAAAGTGGGGGGGGGGACTCCTCGTGAGGCGCTGGGCTTTGTCCCCAGCGGTTGTCTATTGCGGCGCTCTGGCGAGCCTGCCGACGTTTAGTGTGCATGCGCGAGGCGGGGGTGGAGAAAGGACGCATGTCCGCGCATGCCCACGCGGTCGTTGTCTTGGAATCGATGAGGGAGCGGTTTGAAATCCTTCCTAAGCCCTCCCGCGCCTTTTCCCCCTCCTCGCTGACAACCCTCCAAACAAGGGAGGGCAGATTTCAAATCCTTCTTCAGCCCTCCCGCGCCTTTTTTTGCCGGTCGGCAAAAAAAGGCGCGGGAGGGCTGAAGAAGGATTTGAAATCTGCCCTCCCTTGTTTGGAGGGTTGTGAGGAAAAAGCCAGGGAGGGGGGCTGAGAGTATCTTGCTTAAGGCCGCTAGCGCGTGAGTTTAGGATTTTTTTGGGTGGGGGGAATTAGGAATGTTTAAATTGAAATAAAATCCCTCTACAAAATAATACACCCGACCGCAACAGGCCGTAACAATAACACAATCCCCCCCAAACTCTTTTCTTCCTAATACAAAAATAAAACTCTCTCTCCTAACAGTAAGACATTTTTCCTCTTAATCTAAACACACTCTAATCACTCTCTTCTCCCCCTCTTTTCTTACTCATACAAAAATAAAACTATCTCTCCTAACGCTAATACATTTTCCCTCTCAGTCTAAATACGCTAGGACCACTCTCTTTTCTTTTCCAATAAACCTTATATTTGCACCCTTATACTAAAATTAGAAGTTACACATTGTAATTATACATATTTGGAAAAGAAAAAAATTAATAAAAATTAATACAACAACAATAATAATAATAATAATAATATTTATTTAAAGATATCCCTTAAGTTATTGCTGGGGTTGTCTGGTTAAACCACAGCCAAAACTTTTTCCAACAATGGTTTGGCAATTTTTCTTTTTCAGTCCAAGCTAAATTTTCAATTCTGTTTTTAACATAATAAACTCATGAATGTAGGGGTGTGGGGGATTTATAGTTCAGCCCCAAAGGCTTCAGAAGAGGGGCTGACAAAAAGTTAAGGTGACCACTCCCTGCCCTGGGGTGAACCATCCAAGGTCTCCTCCACACCCCACCAATAAATTATCCTGGTTGAAACTGGATTGTTTGCCAGGGCTCCTTCCTGTGGACTCCTGGGATTTCTAATTTGGTGAGGCACCAGCACTCTTTGGCAGAGAAGGCTGAAGACCTTGTGAAACTACACATCCCAGGATTCCATAGGCAGGCACCAGTGGTAAAGAATCCAGTTTCAAAGGGGATTGTTGGTGTGGTATGGATTTGGCCTAAATAAGGGAGGAAGCCTAGTAGAAAGTGCCTCTTCTTAACTGGCCGGGGCAGAGGCAAGTTGGGATGGCCATGGGAGGGCCCTTTGTCTCCTTCATCTGGGTCCGAGGCATGGTGGAGCTCTGCCTGCCTCTTTCTTTTCCTGATTGGATTCTTCAGAACACAGGAACACTGCCTTGCACCACATCACACTTTTTGCTTTTTGTGGACGTCTTGTTAAAGTGGTTACTTCTTTACGGGTGGTCCCCCCTCACAGGATCTCTGAGATATTATTCATTTTCTAGCCTTCCTTTCTCCTGATGTAGGCCTGAAGGTGATGGGTTAACACAGTGGTTCTTAACCTGGAGTCTGGGGACCCCCAGGGGGCCGCAATATCTTCACAGGGGGTCCATGAAGGCTTGGAAGGCTGCTTGGCTCACCTCCTCCCTGCAGCGGAGTGGCCATGTGACAGGAGCTAAGGTGAAGGCTGGCTGGGCCTGTGCATTGCCATTCAATCTGCTCCAGTCACAAACTTGCAGGAAGAAGCAGAAGAAAAGTCTTCCCTCCCCCTCCGGGGCCTCTGAGGGGAGGCTTAATGAATGGTGTTATTGTATTATTATTAATATTATTATTAGGTATGATGACGATGATGATGATTAGGGTTTTAAGTCTTGAGTTAAGTCTTGGGGGTCCACAGCAACAAAAGATATTTAAAGGGGGTCCCTGGTAAAGAAAAGCTTAAGAGCCACTGGGTTACCATATGAAGGACAATTCTAGGCATATTGACATCACTGTATTCTTGGTGGCTGTGTTTCTCTTGATTCTAGAACAAATGCATTTAAATTCCGGTGACAAGGTGTTATGCAAAGGAAAGGGAATGCAGTGCTGATTATGTACGGCCATGGCCATGGCGAAAGAGGGCTGGAGAAATAGATATTCCATGCCAAGTCATGTTTGCAGTAAAAAATGCAACAAAGGTTGAGATGGGAAAGGATTCTGCTCTAGCCAGTTGGATTGTAGCAGTATGTGCCTCCATCCATTAGGCTAGGTAAACAGCAGGTAACTAAGCATGTGAGAGAGAGAAAAAAGGAGAACACATAAGTCTGCCTCACCAGTAATCCCAGCATGTTAAGCATAGATTGGTAAACTGAGTACCCAGCTTGTGAGGGCAATTAGCTAATACACATTGGAAACTACATCGGGAGGCATGGAGACGCACTATCCACAATGCTGCAGCCTTATTTGAGAACTCACGACGAACAAGTCTTGAAGAGAAACGACAACGCAGAAAGAATCACAACCCAAAAACATCACCCAAGGAGACCTTCTGCTGTGCTTTTTGCAACCGGACTTGTTTATCTCGGATTGGCCTTTTTAGTCATCAGCGCGCTTGCAGAAAGCGCGGGATGAGTCCTTCCTGAATCTTTGTTTGCGAAGAAAAGCCAGAGATGTGTAAATAGCTATTGCTTAAAAACAATCTGTAAGCCGCTCTGATAGCCTTGTGGCTGAAGAGCGGGGTATAAATAACTAAATAAATAAAAAATAAATAAATAGATCTAGCCATTTGGCCACAAAAGTATCATATGTCAAGCGGAGGCTGATGGAAAAAAGAGCCATTCTTGTGTGTGTGTGTGTACACACACACATATATGTATGTTTGTGTGTATAAATATATATATTTGGAAGAAACCTACTGGTTTCTCAAAAGTTCAAAATGTTTTTTACTTATGTGAGGCTTATCTGACCTAGTCATTTCATTTCACATGTGCATATTTTTAGTTTTGAATAAATGGTTTGCTGAAACATGTTGAAGTGCTCATCTTTGTTGTGGTGTCAGAACCTATTCCTAGTCTTTCCTTGTTATTTCTGCCTCTGGTATCAGGTTTTCTGTTAAATAAGTACTGGCGTACTTGGTTAACCAAGGTATACTTGTACTTCCTATAATCTGTTCTCAATCTCCCACCATTTGGCATCAGTGGATAAACCCTTTGAGTTCTAGTATTACGCCTTTTTCCAACCCATGCACACTTTTATCCACTATGTGGGTTAAAGTTGCAATTGATACATCACTTTGTGGTTCTTTGGTCGTACAGGTTAACCCCTGTATCCACGGAACCAATATTTCAGGTACGGTTATCTGGGGAACACAAAATAGGGGACACATACCATAGAGTAGCGCTAGAAAATGCCTAGAGGGCAATCACTAGGTCCTCCAATACAATCTATGGTATGTTTGTACAGGAGATCCTTCATTTTAATAGGGTTTCCTGTTATCTGCGTTTTCACTTTTACATGGTAAGTCCAGGGACGTATTCCTGTGGATGTGGAGGGGGGGCTGTGTTTGAAATGTGATGCTGGGTGTCCCCACTGGTCTGATGTAAAGTAGCATGTGATCAAGCACGCATAACTAAAACAGTTCTGTAGTAGTTCAACGTGTACCTCTGCCTCCAATTCCTTCTCCCTTTCCTCTGTTTCCATGTCTGAAATTGTAGATGGTAAGCTCCCTGAGGGAATAAATGAAATGTATTGATTAAAATAACCCGTCAAGAACTTGCTGTTTCATATCTTTGAAAGATAGTGTTCCTTCAGCAGGCCTTTGATTCCTCTGGGGAAAAAGAGCCTTTTAGTATATACTGTACCATTTATTTGTTGTTTCCTTTTTAGTGGTCATGCTTTAAACTGCTTTTAATTCTATTTTTAGTATAATTCTATTTTTAATTTTTGTATGAGGTGAATTTTAAAGCTGTATCTGTTTTAGCCTTGTCTCTTGGACTGGGAAAAAGTGGGATGTTAAAAACAACACATGCAAAAAATCAATTCAAAATACAGACCAGTTTGTGTGTGTGTGGTGTTGTTGCTTTTTTGCAGGTGGGGCTTAAATACCTTTACATGCCATTCCTGAGAAAGTTAATTCTGTTGTTCTTCTTTACAGAACAGTTGACATAATGGAAGAAAATAATTGTGTGTGCGTGTCTGATGTGACAAGTATGGTTTCTCTTGAGGAAACAGAAACTGCGACTGTTAAGGAAGCTACAGAAGATGTGAAAGAAGGTAATAACGCAGCTAATACTTCAGATGCTTCCAGCATGTATAGGTATATTAAAGATGACTTATTTACTTCCGAAATTTATAAAGTAGAGATTCGGAACCTTCCAAAATATATTGGTTTTAATGAAGTAAAGAAATTCCTTGCAAAATATGGTCTTAACCCTCACAAGATAAAATTGCTGGGGAGACAGACATTTGCGTTTGTCACCTTTAAGAGTGAGGAGGAAAGGGACAAAGCTGTGAAGGTCCTTCATGGAGTCCGATGGAAGAACCAAAACCTCAGTATCAGATTAGCAAAACCTAAGGCTGATCCCATCATAAAGAAGAGGAAAAGAGAGGAGGAGGGGGAGGAGACAAAAGAGCAGGTGGCAGCAAAATGTCCAGTGTCCAAGGATGGCAAAAATGAGCCTTTCGGTAAGCAGATAGCGGATGTGGTGACCCCTTTGTGGACTATTCCATATGAGGAGCAGCTGGCAAAGAAGAAGCAAGAATGTGAGCAAGTACTGCTGAAACTTACAAGGTAACTTTTTTGCATAGCAAATCCTTGATATGTACTAATTGTGAACTCCGTTGTCTGAGTGCTGGTTCTTATGTAGCTAAAGGGAAACCATCTGTGCCCAAGAGGAAGGTGCTGGTTTTAACCTACAGAGCCCGAAAAGCTTTGTGGCCAGGCTACCTAAAAGACTGCTTCATTCTATATGAACCTGTGTGTTACTTGAGTGCTCACTGGTCTAACTTATCTAGGTGGTGGGTCATATAATAAGGCCTTCAATAGTGCCTCCCAGGTTGTGAAACCCCCTCTTGAGGTAGGTGAATCAGCTCCTTTCTTCTTCTACTTTCTTGTTCTAAAGGCTGTGCTATTTCACCAGGTTTTTATGTTTTAAAGTTCTGCTGCTCTTTAATTTTAAACCCATTCAAAACCCAAGGTTTTGTTCTTTGGGTTTTATATGAAGTTTTAATGTTTTTATTGTACATTGCTGTAAGTGCCTGCTGAGCAGAGGGTGTGATTTTTAACAATGAAACAAATAAAAGATGCAGACCCATCTGTCAGCACTGTCGGAGTACTAAGCACATGAGTAGCTAATTTTACTGCCTGCTCCCTGGCCTATAGCGGCTTATCTTGGTGCTTCTAGAGATAATCTGCAGCAGAGGGAGAGGGAAGACGGCATGGCCTGCTCCATCAACTTGGCTTTGACCAGCAGCCATTTTGTTTGTCTTCTCCCAGCATGCTTATCCCCTCCCTGGCTCCTTAACAGCTGGTCTGTCTGATCATGATGTAACTTTAAAGTTATAGGAAGTGCCCCCCTATACCTTTTTCCCTTTTATTTTGGTGGCATCATGATTTTAAAGATGAAGATCTTTATACTGTACCTCAGATTTTGTTGTGTGTTTGTTGTTGGAGGTGAATTCATGTATTTTTTCCCTAGACCCAGTAAACACTTGAACTGTTTTGCAGGGAGATAGGGAACAACAACAGAGCTCTGCTGCCATGGCTGTTCTTGCAGAAAGAGAAGTACAGTGGCCTGTGTACCCCCTTGGAGGGGGTGAAGTCATCTCCATTACAGGTTATGCATATCTAGTTGTTGTTAGTTGTTGTCATTCCTTTTTATTACATTTTCTGAATAAGTGTCCCATGATGCATGCTGGAATTAAGATATACACATGTCAAAATACCAATTCATAGCAATATCCTCAGAGAGTTGTAAGATAATCTGCAATCTCTAGCTCATGAAATATCTGATGTAGCCCATAACTTGATAACACAGCTAACTAGGTTAATGCCTGATACAGTGATTCAATACAAAATGCAGGAGGGTGCTACAAGGAACTATATGTAAATTCAGCAAAACACCATATGAACAATTATGACTAAATTATTTTATGCAATAAACACTACAAACATCAATAACATTAATTCTACAATTGAAAAAGGTGCACAATATATAAATGTGTAATACAAGGTTTGATATTAAACAGTACTAACAACAATGATATCCAGTCAATTATTGGAAAAGGTGCACATTGAATTCATGTTCAGTACCAATACATTACTGTAGTGATAAATCCAAAATTATATATACACTGTGAACCTCAATATTAAAGGAGCAACATGAACTCTAGGGATACAATATCCTTGATGGCTCAATGTCCTGATGAGGATCCTGAAGTGAACATTCAAGTCAGGATCGGTATCCAAGGAAAAGGTGTGCCAGAATCATATCCATACGGCACCTCCGGAGGAATATCTAGCCATTTCGGCCCCCAAAGCCTTCTTCAGTGGGAATGAATTTTACTATTGTAATAGTCCAACTGCAGCTGCGCTGGGCAGGGCATGTTTCTAGGATGGAGGACCATCGCCCCCCAAAAATAGTACTCTACAGTGAACTCATCACGGGTCAGTGTAAGAGGGGCGCTCCAAAAAAGTGATACAAGGACTCCCTGAAACAACATCTCAGGTTTGGCCAAATTGATCACCAACAATGGTCCACCCTGGCCTCACATCGGGAGGCATGGAGATGCACTATCCACAATGCTGCAGCCTTATTTGAGAACTCACACCGAACAAGTCTTGAAGAGAAACAACAACGCAGAAAGAATCACAACACAGAAACATCACCCAAGGAAACCTTTTGTTGTGCTTTCTGCAACCGGGCTTGTTTATCTCGTATGGGCCTTTTTAGTCATCAGCGTGCTTGCAGAAAGCGCGGGATGAGTCCTTCCTGAATCTTCGTTTGCGAAGAAAAGCCAGAGAGAGGAGAGTCCAATTGCTCGTGGTTCACCATTCATTACATATATTTCAGTGGTAATTAAATCTCTATTATTTCATACTTGACTTCAAAAGGGATTCAGCATGTCAGTGGTGATACAGTGATTCTTCAGTCAGTGTGCTAGATGTTTGGTGTATTACTTTATTAGTCTTTCATATGGATTTGATGTATCTTCAAATCCCTGCAACATTTGTTGCTGACATCTTAACAACAGAATCTCTAATGCATTTGAAAACTGTTTTGTTTTTTTAAAACTGCCTTAAGTCTTATAGAAGAAAGTAAGAAGAAATCCAGTCTAGTCAAAATTCTGGAATCACTGGTTTTTTACCACATATATAATTTAGTTGTCATTTTAAGTAGTCTTTAATCTGATGAATTTTAATACTGAAATACTTGATAATTTGAAACACATGTTTCTGGATAGAAACAGCCAGGAAGCGTGCAGTATTCTGGAGGAGCTAAATGGGTGTTCTGAACTTTCTCTTAATTTATATTTAGACTGAATATCGGAACAAATGTGAATTTTTGATTGGCATAGGCCCAAGTCAAGAAGATAAAACAGTGGGTTTTCGTCTTGGCAAATACAAGGGTGGAACCTGTGCTGTAGTGGAACCTTTTGATACCATTCACATTCCTGCTGTTGTGAAAAAGGTAGTGAAGGCTTTTCAAGATTACATAAGGTGAGTCTCTGTTGGGGTGAATGATGGGAACCATAAAGATTTGCCTGATCAATGAGCTGTACTGACTGGGGATTATGGGACTTGAAAGTCCAAAACATCTGGAAAGCACTAGCTTGGGTAAGGCTGCTCTAATTTGAGACCCTACTGTCACTAAGCCTAAGTAAAATAGAGTAGCACCCCCGTATCCGTGGGGGAATGGTTCTGGGGCCTCATTCAGATAATAACGAATGCGGTCCCGAAGGGGAAGGGGGGGATGAGTTTGCTCCTGCCCCCTCTGCTCCTCCTTCACCCCTGCCATGGTCCCGCCACAGCGGTGATTGCGGGGGCGAAGGAGGAAGGGGGGTGAGATTGCTCCACCCCTTCCCCTGGGAGGGCTTCTTTTGCTGCGGCACTAATCACGGGGAAAGGGGACAGAGAGGTGATCTTGCCCCCGTGATCGCTGCTGTGGTGGGGCCATGGCGGAAGGGGATGGAGGAACGATCTCCCCCCGCGATTGTTGCCACAGTGGGGATATGGGGGGGTAGGGGGTGAAATCGCTTCTCTGCCCCATTCAACCCTGCCATGCTCCCTGCCACGGCGGCGATTGCAGGGGGGGAGGGGAGGAGTCGATATCACCTCCTCTCCTTCCCCCTTCACCGCTGCGATTACCGCCATGGCAACAGGAGCCCTCCCAGGTGAAGGCACGGGGGAGGTGAGATCCCTCCTCCCCCCTCCCTCCCCCGCCATCACCAACAGCAGATACAGTTGTCCCTTCACATTCGTGGGGCTTAGGTCCCACAGACCCCTGCGAATGTGAAAATTCTGTGAATAAAGACTGCCCTCCCCCTCCCTCCCAAAGCGACCACGGGGCCTCCGGAGGCCCCAGAGTCGCTTCTCCCCTCCCTCCTGAGGTCACCTCCCAAGCCTCTCCACTCCCTCCCTAGTCACCTCCCCAAGACTTCCCACCCCCTCCCTGGGCGACCACGGGGCCTCTGGAGGCCCTCCGGAGGCCCTGTGGTCGCTTCCCCCGCCTCCCCACTCCCTCCTGAAAGTGGCGATGGGGCCTCAGAGGCCCCGTCGCCACTTTCCTTGGCGTCCCCTCACCAGCGAATCGTGAATATGCGGAACCACAAGTGTGGAGGCCACAAATGTTGAGGGAGGACTGTAATTGAATCCACGGTTGGTGAATTAGCGGATAAGGGGGTGCTAATGTAATAGTATATTCTTTTTCTATTTAACCCTGCCTCCATTGCTTTCCCTTGTGTCTATTTCTAGTTTATAACACTTTTGATGGTACTTAAAAATACATAAATCTCAGTTTAGTAATGCTATTTAGATTTTAGATAGCGTTATATCTTACCAAACTTTACATGTAGGGTGGGATGAAAATATTTTTTAAAGAAGTTCCTCATTCCCTGCTTGAACTCCTTGAAAGGACAATGTGTAAGAGAAGGCCAAGAAGTTAAAATGGGACTTTTTTTTAATATTAGATATTTTTTTTCCCCTAAGGTGAAAGAGAGGATGTTTTTGAACTCTATAGTTCATAGAGTTCTTCCTTTTGTGGTCACTAAAGTGATATGAAGAGATTATCGTGAAAATTGAGAAGTCACAAGTGTGTACAGAGCACATTCTGAAAATCATGTCTTCTGCTCAGAAGATGTTACAATGTCTTCTGTTTCTGGTCAAAGAAGGGGAAAGGTGTTTTTTGTTGTTGTTAAAGGGAAGAGAGAAACACCAATTTAGGGACTGTTTCATGATTATATTGAAAACGTTCTGCTTGTTTAATGCAGCAGAAGTTTTTATAGTGTTTTAGCTTTAATAATTAAAGGTTTGAAAATTGCAGGTCTACACCTTATGGTGTTTACAGCCCAGAAACCTATGAAGGCCACTGGAAACAGCTAACAGTTCGCATCAGTAGGAATCACCACATCATGGCAATTGCTTATTTTAATCCACAGGTACTGAATATGATATATGTAACAAGAGGGACACTCATAAGTTGCAGGTCCTAAACATTTCAAAAATATTTCATGGTTCAGTTTTCCTGACTGTGGGATGTACTGTCTGGAACTCCTTCCCTTGAAAACTATGAAAGACTGTGCTACTTAGTTATTTGCGTACTTACAGTGTGTGCATTAATTCCCCCTTAACTGCAGACATCAATAACATGCTGCTTTCTTTGAAGCCTGTTAAGTTACCATACATCTGAGCATTTCCCCCCTTTTGAAATATCTAGAAATTAAGTAAAGGGGAGCTTACTGAACTGAAAACCTCTTTGGGAAAGTACTTCACAGAAGGCACTGGAAAAGACAGTGGAATAACATCCCTGTATTTTGTTGAAGAAGGTCAAAAGTAAGTATGGCATCATAAGATTTAATAAAAAATTATAAAAAATAAAATTGAAAAAAAACAGGGGGCTAAAATTGTTGAAAGAAACACTTTGTTTGATGTGAGGTGTATGAAGAGAGTAAATAATGAAACAGCAGTACAGACAAATAGGAAGTGTTTTTCACACTTTGGTGAGGGTATAAGGATTTATATGTATATTATTTTTTGTATGTGTATTGTTTTTTCCTTTTCTCTGTTTTGATAATTTTTCTCATTATGTTCAGATTGTACTTTTTCACTTCGCTTTTGTTGCCCTTTGTGTATTAGTTATGTTAACCTATGCTGTTTTTTATAGCCATTGTATTTCACTAATAAATTATTTGCAAAAAAAAAAAAAGTAAGTATGGCATCTCAAAGAGAACTGTAACAACAGTAGAGTGAATACACAGGAATGTTTTAGAGGTTGCATCCCAGTCTTTACCACAAAGGCATCTAAACCAATGCAGCAGCAGTGGACACCATTATAAAATACTCAGAACACTAAGCAGTAGTCTATGAAACATTTGTGTTCATTATTGAATAAGTATTGAATAAGACCAACACAGTGTTATTCAAACACAGTATTGAATAAGACCAAAGGCCCCCTTTTTGTCACATAAGATGCAAGAGTTAATTATTCAGGAATGATTTAAAAATCCCACATAGCAATTACCTGTTGTTCCATGCAATTTTTCTAAGAGGCTAATGGTGAAATCCTGTTGGAAATAGAGTTTTCTGTTAATTTTGCCATACAGCTGCTGGTAATTTTCTTTTAATACTTTGATCCAGCAACTAGCTCCCTTAGTTGAAGGTGTCGTGCACAGTAATGCATGTTTAATTCTCATGAAAACCAGCAGTGCTTCAACTTCCTCAGATGTATGTGATCCTGTATCATGTATGCAGGTAAAGAAATATAGAACTAATACCTTTCAGAAATTGAACTGGTCTTTTTGAACAGCTTTTCTGTCTCAGATGGTTATCCATACTTAAATTTAATGTGATTTAACAGATTTGGAAGCAATGATCATGAGTAAAAACCATTTTTCCCCTCTCCTCCCCACTGCTCCCATTCCAGAAAATCACCCAATCGTGAAGATTTAACATTGGAGCATGTTGCTGGTGACAAATACATCTTTGAAGAGCTGCTTGGGCTGAAGTTCCGTATTTCTCCTCATGCCTTTTTCCAAGTAAATTTCTAATGGTGTTACGGTTACATGTTGTCTAGCAGTTGAAATCACTTGCTGATTGGGCACTGCTGACATTGAGGCAACCAGAAAGTACAGTAGGATCCCCGTATCCGTGGGAGAATTGGTGCCCCCCCCCCGGATACCAAAAACCACGGATAACAGTGAACACCATTGAAAATAATGGGACTTCTGGTTTAAAATACCATAGTTGCCTTGGAGGCCCTAGAAAACATCTAGAGAGGATGCCTCTCTAGACATTTTCTAGGAAGACTCTATGGTAGGTGTGCTGTTTTGTGTCCCATGGATAACTGAATCAGTGGATAGTGAATCAGCGGATATGGGGGTCCTAATATAGTAGCAGAGACTCAGGCTGCCAGTTGCTTCCATTGTGCATTTACACTAATAGCCAAAATTTGTGAAATTAAAAAGGGAATGCAATTATAAAAGCATTTTTGAATGAGTAAAAATACATGAGTTTTTACACATTTCAGTAGCATCTGTGTTAAGGCAGAAGTTCAGTAGAAGGCTTGCATATTTTCCACCATTATTTGTGAAACTACTCTGACTTCTTATTCTGTGACTTTAAAAAAATAACAACTTAAAAGCTTTGGACACAGTATCTGAAAATTATGTTGTGAGCTAGATACAGAAGTATCTTATAAACATAGTTCTAAATATGATATATGAAACATAGTAGCTAGCATGTTTATCTTAACCCTGTGTTAATAGCTCAATATGGCTTAAATTAAATGTAAGAAAGAGTGTGAAGTCGAAGGCTTTCACGGCCAGCATCCATAGGTTTTCCGTGTTTTTTTTTTCTGGGCTGTGAGGCTATGTTCTGGAAGAGTTTATTCCTGACGTTTTGCCTGCACCTGTGGCTGGCATCTTCAGAGAATGTTTGTATCCTATTCAGAGTTCTGATTTGTTTTTAGTTTGATGAGGGCAGTTTTCATATCAAGCATTATGATTTTACATCATAATTTTGAGGTGCTCTTTTCTTGCTGAATATTGACACTATTTTATTTATTGAATTTATATCCTGCCTTTTTCCCAAGACGGGATTCTAGGCAGCTTACAATAACCTAAAAAGATACAACTAAAACATTAATTACAAATATTTTTAAAAAAATGAACTATTACCATTATTAAAACATAATTATAACAGTTAAATCACAACATAGTTTAAAACTGTTTCAATCAAAAATTAAAATGTTATGCCTATTGGAATTTTGTAGGTAAACACTCAGGCAGCTGAGGTTCTATACTCAGCCATTCAGGACTGGGCCCAGGTAAATCAGGAGACTACAGTGCTGGATGTATGCTGTGGAACTGGAACAATTGGAATTACACTTGCTAAGGTAAAATAACATACCTGATGTAAGAGACTGACTTCTTAGATACCATCACATTACGTCTCTTAAAATGAGTCAGTTGTCATTTGAGGAACAGATTTTGGCCAAAATGGTACTTTGCCATATGGGTAGCTAACTGCGTGTTTGTTGGAAAATTCAAAACACACATTTTAAATCACATGAGTTAACATTATGGCTGCTATTGTGAAATTATTTATTTATTTATTTGATTCCTTTCTCTTTTTAAAGGACCCAAAGTGGCTTACAAAATGAGTTAACCTAGAGCCAAAGGAGCTGATATGTGAAATGTCTTGGTGTTCTTTTTTCCTTTTAAAATATCAGCCAAGGGGAGATCTGGAGCAAGAGCATAGTATATGGGAAAGAATGTACACCCCCTGCTTCAATGCCATTACTTCCAGAAAGGAAGCTACTATTTATGTCAATATTGGCTTTGGAGGATTTGAGGGGGCTGATTGTCAGGATTATGAGGAAGAGATTGTTAAATCTTTTCGTGTTGTAGTTCTGATTAGGTCCCCCCAATGCTGCTTATAAAGAATAAAAAATTGATGCATTTAATGTCTGGGTTCACACATGACCTGACCATTAGATTGATACATTCTGGGGTGTCTTAGTCTCTCTGTGACTGGAGTCAAGGTTAACAAAAGAGTCCTTTCCTCCTGCTCCTGGCATCCTGAAAAAGTCTGGTTTAATTCGTCTCTCTGTGGGCTTTTGAGTCAAGGGACACTTAAGTTATCAAAAACAAAAAACCCTATCCCTCCTGCTGATAATTAAGTGCGAAATCTAATTTTAGTCACAGCTAGAAAAGATCCATTGAAGTGAATGAAATTTATGGAAGTGATAACCGTTCATTTCAAAGTTTACTCTACTTGGGATTAAAATTGGATTTGACCCTAAGCTTTTAATTTGGTTCAGTTTCAGTGCAGATAGCACTGTGTAAGCCATTTCTCACATTTCCTTCAGTCCTATTGTGCAGCAGCACAAATAGCTTCTCAGTGGAAAGCTCTTCCACAGGTCAGGTCCTCAACTGTAGTCCTTTGTAACAGAAAACCCAGCTTAGGGTGCAGAAAGCCTGCAGGGGCTATGCCTACATTGTTTTGTCTTCCGCTTGGCCTGGAACTATACCACTTATTATTGCTTATGTCTTGCAGAAAGTGAAAAAAGTTATTGGAATTGAACTTTGTCAAGAAGCTGTTGAAGATGCCAAAGTGAATGCTCAGCTTAATGGTGGGTAAACTGAAGCAGTGCCAGCTCTCCTGAACTTCTCCTGAAGTGTTTGTTTTCCTATAGTTTTCTTCATGTACCCGTGATGAGAGCAAAATTATTTTTTCCTTTACTACAGCAGTCCAAAGTCTGTGTTCTAGTGTGAGAGGAGAGTAACTTTAAGAGTTCTAATTATAACATTTTAAGTGTTTCCATGGTTTTTTTAAAAAGAAGTTCTAAACTGCTTACTGTTAAAAAGTAAAGTTGCACCATCGTTTCTGTACAACTCTTGGCTGGACAACAAATGTAGCTTATTGTGTGCTTGTTGATGCAATGTGCTAACATCCATTGCTGTACAATGCAGTCAGTCAGTTGGGGCTGGCTCTTTCTTGTAATATTTGCATTCATACTCCTGGATGTGCATAAAACAAGGCTAAAAATTGGTACTGACCAACCGTCAGTCCTTTCTTGGTTTGATGTAAGAAGGTATTCAAGGAATGGGTTAATTCCCTCTTTACTGCCCTGAAAAGCTAGGGATCCATCATAGCCAAAAGCAGGGAATGAGTTGGTCCCAGCTGACATTCCAGTCTGCAAAAGAGAATTGTGAAAATAGAATCCATGTTCAATCTGAAACTGAGGTAGGTTTTTTGTTTGTGTGTTTTTAAAAGTACGTTTCTAGCTATTGTGGAAGCCAAGGTATGTTCTCTTCTTTGAGTGGTGAAACATGCCAAAATCATGTACAACATGAAATCATGCTATTCTATTGGGTGACCAAATTAAAAAGCCCAAATTTACAGCTGTGGTGGCAGATTAAAGAAGCCCACAGTTGATAAGGTTGAGGAGTCTTGAATTGAAAATGGTTTGCCTGAAGCCTACATTGCAAAATATACTGATTGATGGCAAATTGCCTAATAGTTTTGACAGCTAGCCCAGAGTTCTCTACTCTGGGGTTTTGAGCAGTTTATGCCCCAACCTTGCCACTTGGAATCGTCTGCATGTCTCATTTTAGAATTGTTAATATTGCACCTGTTGTATTACCATATTTGTGAAAATAGCGCATACTGTAGGGCATGTACAGTTAAGGTCCAGTTGGGCCCAGAAGAAGTCTGTCAGCCTATCTTGGAGGAGACAGATTCCCCTTCTTCCTGAGGCTCCCACGTAGCCTCACTATCTGTTCTGGAGGGCTAGTAAACCTTCAGAGTGGTTTTAACTGACAAGGAAGCTTGATTGTTGGGAGGGAAATAAGAGTGGCAGGCAGATGAAATTGCCTCCTGTGGGATCTGCTTGACAGGCTTCTTCCATTAGCCCAAGACCCAATTGGATCTTGGCCAAAAAGTGCAGAGTGTCCACAACAGTTACTTGCATGAGGCTATTGCCAAACAAGCTACCCACCTGTGGTTAGAGGATTTTTAATGAAACTCTATATTGTGCTTGAAGTAGATACCTCATGATTCTTTCAGTGTAGGAACTTGTTACTGGGGTTATTCACAAGTGTATTTCAAAGGAAAATATACTTAAGATAATCAAAACTAAACTTGACATTTGCAGGGCATTGGATATCAGTAGAGGGCAATCATGATTTGAATAACTATCTCTTAGATGAGTATAAAGACTAGTACAGTGGGCCCATGGGATCCCTCTGGGGTTTGGTTCCACGCTCCCCCATGGATACCAAAATCTGTGGATGCTCAAGTCCTATTATATATAGTGGCATAGTAAAATGGTGCCTCTTATATATAATGACAAACAGCAAGGTTTGCTTTTTGGAAGTGTGTGTGTGTAATACTTCAAGCCATGGATGATTGAATCAGTGGATGCAGAATCCATGGATACGGAGGACTGATTGTATGTTATTTTTTACCCCCAGAGCTCAACAATGTTGAATTCTACTGTGGAAAAGCTGAAGATCTTGTTCCTCACCTAGTTAACTCCTTAGCATTGCAAAATTCTGTTACAGTTGTGGATCCTCCACGAGCAGGGCTACGTAAGTTTGGTTTAATAACTTTTTTGATTTAGTTCAAAGGTTTGGTACAGGGTTGAACAGAGAGGAAGGTGTGGAACAGTGAGCAGTTATGACAGAAGTTAATGCAGCGATGCACTGTTGGAAGTGAGACAGTAATAGCTAGGCACTGGCAATTTAATAAGCTAGATGTTTTTTGATCTACATGTCAGCCTTTAAACTCTTACTCATAATATGGTTTGAATTCCAGCATTAAATTCCATTTGGTTGGAAAGGTCAGCTGCAAGACGTCGGAGGGTTCAACTTATTAAGTCAGTTATGGGAAAAGAAACTTTCATTAGTTAATGAAGGTCATAATCTGCATACCAGTGTAATAATTCCACAATATCTTACCTGCCCCTTACCCCCAAGTTTCCACAAAATCAGCTAATATGGGACATACCTGGAAAATGTTTCCAGTACACTGACCACTCAGGTTACTAATTCCATCATGATTGATACGGTTCATGGTTGGGAAGAAAAGTATTTGAAGTAGGTTTGCACTGTCAGATTGACTACTGTGTCTCCTGTTAAGCAGCCCTATGTTGCTAAACAATATAATCCTAGTTTTTGTCCAAATTTAACTTTCCAGATTCCAAAGTAATTCTTGCAATCCGAAAAGCTGAACACTTAAAGAAGCTCATTTATGTGTCCTGCAATCCTCGAGCTGCCATGAACAACTTTGTTGAGTAAGTTTACAGTTGTGCTGGTGAGAATGTTGCATGTCTCCCAGATTCATACTTGAATCAAATATCTCTCGGTAGTACTACGTTGTTGAACATCTTGGAATGCAAAATGTGTTGCCATGCCTGCAATGAGTGGCTTGGACGGAGAAGGACCAACCCTACCTGTCAGTTGTTATATGTAATACTTTGTTTTCTCTGCCAGCCTTTGCAGAGCTCCATCTAATCGTGTCAAAGGAAGCCCTTTCCGTCCTGTGAGAGCAATGGCAGTGGATCTGTTCCCTCACACTATGCACTACGAGCTGCTATTGTTCTTTGAAAGAATAGACCACGTGAGTGTAACTGATGTTACAGCTGTGAAATTGGAAGCAACAGGTTCTATGGAAGAGGACACAACAGACTTGCCAAAAGTGAGCACAGCTATGGAATGTTCCAGCTAGTGATGGCTATAGTCAACCACTTCATATAAACTATCTATTTTCAGTTTTTAATTTTAAAGCATCACTTGCTGCTGCTTTCCCCTTCGAAAATGGCTGAACAGCTGGTTGGTTCCTGGGACTTCAGAATAGTGCCTACATTTAAAGGGAAGAATATAAATCTGCAAGGAACTTGGCACAAGCAAAAGTCTGATATAGGAAGAACTTTGAAGCGTATACATACTATTTTATGCAAAACTGCTAAATCATGGAATAAGTGTATCAAATACAAAGGATCACTGTAGAAGCTTGTACTCCAGAGCAACACAACAGATAATAAACAAACTACTGGATGCTGTAACTTAGGGGTTATTTTTCCACCAAAGTGTGATTTTAGGTTATTGAAATACAAATCTGATCTACAGCTGGAGACTTTAGAAAGCACAGTATCTCCAATAGGGATAGGCAAGTGTTTGACTGCACTTCCCACAATCTAGAGGGTGTCAGGCTGCCCACTCCATACTAGAAACTACTTGCTATCCTAATGCATCGTGCAACCAGTGGTTATAGTACAATGCCAGTATCACTGGATAAATAGCACCTTTCTTGGGCAACGTGGTGGAGTGGGAATAATGGCGAAGCAGCTACTTCTACTTACAGCTCTTTGAAAGTGCTACAAACATTTGGAGGTAGGGTTTACGTTACATTTGCTAAAACATTTTTTTTTCCAAAAGCATTCAAGTACTTGAGACAGTTTCCCAATCCTGTGGCTTCAGATGTTGTATCCCCATGGGAGTTGTGCCTAGCACATCTGGGTGGCAACAGGTTGCAGGAGAGCTAATTTTTAAAAGTGCAGCTCGCAGTGTCTTATGAGGCCTTTTTGTAAGCATCTAGGAAGTATGCTTGTGTAGGAACCCTGGCTGGCCTCCTGTTCAGTAGTTACAAGACTGTAAGCTGGATCTATAGTTGTTCGTGACCAAAAGCCTACTTTGCCAGCCTGGTTCTTTCAAGGTCACTCCAGCTTCCTGTTCTCAATTTGCTCCGTGACCATGAGAGCACTGCAGACTTCATTTCCCAATGCCCCCAAATCTGATAGTATTGATTTTTGGGGTGTGGCATCATGAGGTATAACTGATGACAAGAGTTCCATCATCCTCATTATATCCAATGACACAGCGTTTCAGTTAACATTTTTATTTTTATCTAATCAGGTTAATTTACTGGGATGCATGTACTAGGCTCCTTCTGACAGGGCAACAATTGTACTTAAAGGTATTAAAAATGTATTCCATGGTTAATCATGATAGTTCCACCAGGAGAAATGGATATAAATCTTTCAGAGGAAGTAGCAAAATAATTAGTTTAGTACCAGTCACACAGTCTTATGCAATATCAAACTTTATTGCTCAGAACTAATATTTGGGAAACACACAAGAAATCAAAAGACCTAACACAGGTTTAATGAAGGAGGCCTTATAGTTGTACGAACTGAGCACTGGCATCAAGGAACTGCACTCAACATACAATTCATACAGCACCCAGTAACATCAAGTTGGTCACATTCATTTTCAAAATACAATAGTGTAATTTATCACTGTAAGATGTTCCAAATGGCAAACTAGATTGGCTTAATTTGGAACTGTTCCCACAGACACCAATTTCCTAGTTCTCCCACCAAAACCAAGAATACAAGATGTAAACGGGGCTTGAGGGAAATACTTTTACAAGTGTGAGAATTGTTAGAATAGCATACTTGGAGATTTCTCCCCAGCAACTGGGAAGCCAAGCACTAAAATTGTTAAGTTTTAGTTGAGTTTAAATGGGTAGCATCTGATCTCCCACCAAAATTAGTAACTTTCCACTCAGTATTAAACATTCAAATAAGTCAGTATCTTACAGCTTTCAAGCAGCACATAAATATGTAAAGCAGAAGCTTCCCAAGAGGATGGAACAGTTGCTTGTTAGTGAAATTCAGCCACATTAATGTACTGCACTAAGAAGGGGAGGGGGGCTTGATGGTGCTTTTCTTTAGTCATTGTTAAGCTTGAAACCATTACAGTTGATCAACTAGAGGAAAAACACATGAGTTACAAGAACAACACTTTTGGATGTCTTGGATCACACTGCATAAATATTCATGCAGAAGCCAAAGTTGATGCAACAATCTACCCTATCATAGCAGCTTGTGCTTATGTGCAAATGCATGACTGTTTACACCTCAAACAATAGTAAACATCAGAAATACAAAAATACTTCACAGTGACAACAGCAGTTACATTATTTATTCCAGCAGTTATTGCGCTTTGTCTAAACATCTTGCCAAAGAGGCTGCAGCACAACTTTTATTATTATTTTTTTAAAGAATGCATAATTTGTACTAGCCTTTGGTTCACAATGACACATCTGGATGTTTTAAGGACAGTGGTCACCTTTGCAGAATTTATATCTTGACCGCTTGAGGTAAAACTAAAGCAAGATGGTCAGTATGGCATAAAGTTCCAAAAGGAGATATTATGGATGTTATGCAGGTAGCATAGGAGAAAATTCCAAACTGGGAAGGGGTTGGGTGGCAGGTGAGAATACAGTGGGCCCTCCAGATCCACAGGGGTTTGGTTCCGGGACCCTCCTGTGGATAACCGCATCCCATAGTATTAAATGACAGCAACACGTATCCACAGTTGCTCAGAATTGCAAATCTGGAGGGCCCACTGTATATAGAATAGATGAAGGCAAAGAGCAGCCCTTCAGCTGTTGGACTGGAACTCCCATCAGTCCTAGGCAGAACAGACAATGGTTAAGAATGCTGGGAGTTACAGCCGAACATCTAGACAGCTGTATTTTACCCACTCTGAAACAGGGAAAACTGGTTACCAACGTGCTGTCAATCAGGCTTCTTCCTGCAAACATGAACTGGTACACAAATGTAAACACCTTCAAAAGGCATAGAAATGTGTAACATTTTTAGTATTGCATCACTATGCAGAAAGATACAGACTTAAGCTAGACTGTACAACAGGGGCAGTGCAATTCAGAACAATGTCCTATTCATCCATTGAGCAAATTGGAAATTCTGTCCTCAGGACAGATGTACTAAATCCTGTTCTAAAAGAGAAAATTCATTTGTAGGGTGTGGCAAATAATGTGGGTAAAATCAGAATTTTAAAAAGCCTGAATAGCAGTAGCTGCAAGTTACAACGTTAGCATGGACTCACTGCTTCTGCCAAGACTATTAGGGATATGGGATATGCATGACATAGTAAAAACAGGCTTACAACTGAGAACTTTTAAATAATTTGTCTCCTGTGGTCCAGAAGTGAAATACTGTATCACCTTAGGCATTCCAGTAAATTTAGTTTCCCACATGCTGGCTTGTTACAAGTAATATCCTATGAATATACTTTGTTCTTTAGTACTGGGTGTCAAGAAATAGTGGGCAAATTAAAATGATTATTTGCCAAGCAGTTATGTACACCATACCAGGAACATGACCTTTGTTAAGATCATCTATCTTTAAATATCTAAAAGGATGTTATGAATATGGAGTGAGCTTGTTTTCTGCTGCTCCAGAGACTAGAACACGAACCAACGTATTCAAATTACACCTAAACATTAGGAAGGATTGTTTTTAAATTGTAAGAGTGGTATGACAGTGAAATGGTCTACCTTGGAGGGTGGTGGCCTCTCCTTTGGAGTTCCTTAAACTAAGGTTGGATAGGCATCTTTCAGGATTGCTTGAGCTGTGTATTCCTGCATGGAAAGGGGTTGGACTAGATGGCCCTTCAGATCCCTTACAACTCTATGATTTTATCTTATTTCCAGATTTCATCTAAGATGGTGAAATGTGGCCTTCAAAGGATAAATATTGGCTTACCAAGTATTTAAAGGTAGCCCAC
Organism: Gambelia wislizenii; assembly: GCA_030847615.1. NCBI lineage: Eukaryota > Metazoa > Chordata > Lepidosauria > Squamata > Crotaphytidae > Gambelia > Gambelia wislizenii. The sequence continues at coordinate 8,500,017 of JAUMIR010000013.1, read as the reverse complement.
AGGTTACCATTTTTCAAATACCCCCCATCATGTTTATCCACATTTCAAATTAAGCAGTTCACTAATGGTAAAGATGTAATTAACAATTGCCTCCTAATGCCTTACTTCCCTTACATGTTACAGACATCCTCTGCCAGACATCTTCAGAGGTATTTCAGAAAAGAGATGCCAGTAGCACTGAAATGGTTACCTATCGTTTGTATTTCTGGAATAAATCAATAGATTGCAGTCACTGTTACGATAGCAGTGTTATTTGCTAATCAAAATATCTTGTAGGCTAGTACCAGCAATTTAAGAAACTAGAAACTTATATTTGTGTATCCATGTTCTTTATTCCAACTCAATACAGTTTACGCAGAACATATTGAAGATCTCCCTGATGTACGCCCGTTTATATTCTAACAATTTCCATAGCAGAAACTATTCTGCAAATGTTTTTAAAACATGTTAAAATTACTCCAGTGATTTTACCAGTCTCCAACTGTCAAGCCTCAAAGGGAACAGATTTTTTTAGACTACATGATGCAAGAAACTGGGACACCAGGACTTACTGTGAGGGTCCCTTCTGTGGTGGCAAGATGGAGGCATCTGGAAGGTTTATCACCACCCGTGAAGGGAAGGAATATGTGCTCTAGTTTCTTTATGTAGTCCAACTCTGTCCCCATTTCTGTTTATTACAAAGCATGGACCACATTACTGGGAGCAACATCAGTTAAAAATTTGTTGTGCAGAGTAGGAGGAAGGCTTCATCATCCCTATGGAATACTACAGCCATGATCCTACATCAGGAGATGCATGTTTACCACATAGCTACATCCTTAATACTATCCCCCTCCAAAAATTTAACCTTATAAACAGTGCAGCCCCCTCAACGCAACCATTTTTGTGTTGTTGGGAGAGCAGGAGGATAAGTGGGAATGAATCCAGTTGTTTTCCTGTAGCTGGATACGTTCTGACAGGCATCTGCGGAGACCTCCAAAGGTCCTTGCAATCTCTCTTAGATGATGCCCTTGCAGCACATCCAGCTACAGGTAAATGGCTGACTGCATCCTCACTCATCCCCCTGCTCTCCAACAATATGAAACTGGCAGTGTTGAGAGGGCTGTGCTGTGTAATAAGCTTCGGGGAGGGGGTGTTGGTCATTACATAGTCAGAACAGGAGTCCAACCTCTGCAATAACCATAAAAGTGAGTTATGATGTCATAAGTTTAACTGTACCATCATAATTCACTAGCAGGATGCCAATCTATATGTTGTAACATTATATAGGCAGCAACTTTAACAAGTCGGGGCTAGATTCCTCCAGTGCCCCATTCTCTGGGTGGTGCTGCAAGACATCCATGATGGGATGTGTGCACAAGCTGTTCCCTACTAAGTGAGAGTCTGTGGGTGACATAACTAGGCTGCTTATACAGGAGCAAAGATACTCAGCCTGTAGTTTCTACTGAATGGACTAGGCCTGATCCTAAATTCCACTTTACACATTTCTGAACAGAAAACATTTGGAGAATGCAGTGTGGCAGATACTGCTCTGCTGGGGCTATCTGAAGTAGACAGACTCCCAGAAAATCAAGTTTCTGCATGAATCCAAGGAAATACTGGCTGGCATCTTGTTAGTGACATACACCAGCTTAAATTGTACAATGCATGCACAGTGGCTATTTTGACACTGCACAATAGCTGTATTCAGCTGATGGTAGTAGAACTGTAGTTGTACATGCAGATATGCAAAAAGGTAAACCTATCTGTACCAATCATTGTGCATTGCACAATGGGGCCCACTGCTGAACATCCATTGCACAGTGTTACTATTTTGTATTGGGCTCGCATAGTGGTAGTCTAGCATAACTTCACCAGCAGGTATTTACACTTCATTGTGTCAACATAGGATTGTTGCCACTGACATTGGAACATTGCTAAAACATCAGCTGGCTGCCAAAAGACTAAGAAGATATGATAACTGGATCTTCTTATTAAAAATAATCTGAGAATTTGCCACACATGGCATACCAAAACCCTTACTAAGCAAACTCATCTAAAAGGCCAGCCAAAGGATGATGTTGCTTGCCTAGGCCAGCCAGGGTTTAAGTGTATTATTAATCACACTTGCACATATTTATGAGCTGTCTTATGAGGAAAAGGGACATATTTACCATGTTTCATTATTAGTTACTGAAAGTTAGTTTTGGGGACTGTCACTTGAAGTCTTTAAAGGCACGCATTTTAATGGTGGCAAAAATCCTATATAAAAGCCCAGCTAGAGTACAGAGGGACAAATTTTCCTTGCTGGAAAATCTGTGCTTAGTTTGCTATTCAGATTTATGTTTTATTTATGTTATTATAGCTTCCCTAAGAAATTAACTTAATTTGCATGTAGTCTTCATATACAGGCATAACAAATACACTTGCATTAATAGCTATGTCTTTGCTGTACTGGCATGAGAATCTATTCTTATTAGTGGTGCTTACAGCTTTATTTTTTTATTTTTTGCAATTGATTTAGAATACCAAATATTCTGTATATTTTGTAAAGGAACTATATTATCTTTGATATTTAAAACTGTCTGCCTATATTCTGGTAAATCAAAGCATTTGTCCACTCTTGGTCTAGGGCAAGGTGGGCATAAGTGGAAGCATTAGCCCCCAGGAGACCTTGAAGGGCTTCACCACTCTATCACATCTGGTCCCTTGGGGAAAAAAGTTTGCCCCCAAATGCTGTCTTACATGGGGGGCATTTTCACCATGTTTTGGGGCCTTCTGGGCCATTTGAGGCACAGGAGAAGCCTTTTTAAACAACAGAAAGTAAGTGTAAGTCACGTCATTTCAAAAAATGTATCTTGGCCTAAATTGGCTCAGGGTTGAAATTTAACCCACTCACCCGTGTTAATGAAAGAGAATCCTCTTGGGAAAGGCAAGGAACTTGAGAGCAGAGCTGGAGACTACTTAGGAAAAGTAGATCACAAGTTCTTTGCTTTCCTGGGCAGTGATAAGGAGATAACTCATCCATCCAGATGTCTCCTAGCTCCATCCAGAAAATGAAGTCTCAAATAGATCCAGCTCGATTAAATACAATGCTGTTTTAAGTGATGGAACTGTCAGTGTATTTTCACACTGCCTTTCAGTTGTGGTCTTAAAAGCGACAGCAGATGTATGTCACAAAGCACTCCTACTGCAAAATGATTCTGCTGCACTTTGTGGAAAATTCTCACACAAGTCCCACCTATATGAATAAAAGGTACAGAGCAGTAGTGCTTAGTCAACCAGGGTTCTCTGCATCAAGCAAATGAAGAAGCCCATTCCTCTGTTTGTCCTGTATGTAAACATTCCTCACTCTTGCTTTTGAAAGGAGAGACCCAACAATTAAAAGGGGGACACTTTGGTGCTCAGTACTGCCATATACAGTTGTCCCTCCATATCCATGGATTTAAGTATTCATGACTTGAAAATATTCTTAAAAAATAATCCAAAAAGCAAACCTTGATTTTAACATCTTATATAAGGAACACCATATTGCTATGCCACTGCATATAATGGGACTTGAGCATTCACGGATTTTGGTATCCACAGGGGGTCCTGGAACCAAACGCCAGTGAATATGAAGGGACAACTGTTACTGTATTCATTTTATTGTCTGAAGGAGATTAATGTACCAGGAATTTTTAAAAAATCTTATGACTGTCAACAATTTATAAACAAGTGAAACTACTGGCCCAACCTTCATGGCACTAAGGAACACTGCTTTCCACTTTTTTCAACGTAGCTATCAAAAGTGTCATACAGTGCATATTATTCTGTACTAAGATGAAAACAGCTCTTCTTCAGAAAAAAAAGTTGTCAGCATACTCATATAAGAAAGTGTTTCGTAATAATATACATTTGTTATCCACTCCAAGCACATCCATTAAAGACAGGATGGATGCTGCGGGGTGTGTGTGTGTTCCTTTAGCTTATTCTGTGTCAACAAGCCTGGCCCACACAGAGTTTGCTCACTTGAATAAATGCACAAGACTAACAAAATGTGAACTTCAGTACTATTGCCCTAATGATGCAAACAAACTGCATATTTGAAGCGGCCTGGATTGTTATTTTGCATTCTGAGGAAATCAATTCTTAAATTGGCACATTGGGGAACTTACCATGAAGGTTCATTCTAGCCAAGGAGAGCCATCCATGAATGGGGTTAACTCCTGTCACTGCCCAGGTGAGGCAAGGGACCACCGTCTTGAAAAAAGTATTTTCTATTGGATCCCTAGCTCCCCCTCAGTTCATTCCCAAGGAAAGGAGAAAAGAAAGATTCCTGGTGAAAGGAAAATGGTCTTGCCACCATAGGTTGGGGCTGGATGGCTTCTTCTCCTTGGCTAGAATGTGCCTTCACAGTGCCTTCTCACCATGTGGAGAAGGAGCCATCTATGAATGGGAATTACCCTTACGTAAATAGAACGTGGGAGGGGAGGTGGCAAGAAAATTAGTTCATCTTATAGATCCTGCTGGATCACTGTCTGCTGAAGGATGCTCTAGCACAGGTGAATTTGCCTAGTCTATTGTGTTTTGTAAAAGTGGAAGGAGTAACCCAAGTTGCTGTTCTGCAATTTCCTCCAGAGGGGCATTAGTTGAGAAGGTCACCGAGGTGCCCACTGATCAGGTAGTGTGCTGTCACATTTGTGGTTTAGGAAGACCAAGGAATTCATAGGCTAGGAAAATACATGCTTTGATCCACTGAGTTACAGTAGAGGGAGAGACCTTCTGGCCCAAGGAGATGGGTAAAAAGGAAACAAAGCATGCTTCCAATCTCTTAAAGTGCACCTGATACTCAGTTTCAGAGCCCACCCGATATCCAGTATGTATTGCTGTTTTTCTAGAGGGTAGACTGTATGAGGGCAGAAGGACAGCACAGTACGCCCTCAGTATCTGCTGCAGTTTGGTTCCAGGACCCCTTGTGGATACCAAAATCCAAGGATGCTCAAGGCCCATTATATACAATGGTGTAATAAAATGGTGTCCCTTATAAAAATGGCAAACAGCAAGGTTTGCTTTTTGGATCCCCCCCCAAATATTTTTGAGCCGTGGTTTGTTGAATCCATGAATATTGAGGCTGACTGTATCATATTTGTAATAAGAGGGTCCAAGGAAAGAGCTGTCAGCTCTGAGACCGTCCTAGCTGAGGTGATTACTATGAGGAAGAGTACCTTTATGGACAGAATTCAGAGTGGAACTGCCTTTAGTAGTTCAGAGACCTGGAGAGGGCTTTTAGTACCTTGTGGAGATCTCAAGATGAAAAATAATGATCTATCGGGGGACTAAGTGGAGAAGCCCCCCTGCCTTAAAAATTTCTTCACGCATGGATGGGAAGAAATAGGTCGCTTTTTGTTGACTGATAAAATGGATGCCAAGACTGCAGTTTGGTGTCATAAGGTGTTGAATTTAAGATCTATACTGAGGCCCACTTGGGGGAAGTCTAAAATCTCTTTAACATCTGCTTGGGGGTGGTGGTGGTGAGACTGATTTTCTGCAAGACCATCTGAGAAAAGCTTTCCAGGTGGTCTCACATACCAAGGGTGGCATCTCATCTGGAAGCCAAGGTTGTATTTACCACCTTTTCTGAATCGCCTGCTCTCAAAAACACCTCAATTCAGTTGCCAGATGGAGCCAACCTGGGTTTGGGTGTAGAATGGGACCCTGACTGGGGTGGGTGGGTGGGAGGACTGGATGTGGTAGAAGTTCCCAGGTGACCAAGGCTAACAGATGGGAAAACGAAGGCCTATGGGGTCAGTGTGGAGTTAATGAGAATGACTGTTGCTTTTTCCTGCCTGATCTTATGAGTACCCTGGAGATGAGGGGCATGGGGGGAGAGGTATATAGTAGGCCTGAGAGCCATATCATCTGGAGGATATCCTGGGCTTCTGTTCTGTGAGCGGAACCTGGTGAAGTAGCTGAGGAGTTGGTTGGTTGTGTCTAATGTGAAAGGTTGATCTGTAGGTCTCCAAAGAATGCCCATCATTGAAAGACAGTTGTGTCCAGGCTTCATTCCCCTAGATCTAGAGAGTGACAGCTTGAGATGTCTGCCTCCTTGTTCAGAGAGCCCTAAATGAAATGGGGAGGACATTCTCCTCTGCCTAGGAGAGGAGTTGATGGGCTTCCTTATGTAGGAAGAGAGCAAACACATCCCTGCCTGATCAGGTATGATTTTGCTATTTCACTGTATGTTCGAACTACAACATGCAATCCTCTGAGGGCTTTTTGAAAGTAAAAGAGGAGTGCTGACCTGATGGGATGAAGCTCCAGCCAACTGATGCTGTGAGCCTATTCTGATGGGGTTCAGGCCCCCAGAACCCCAGAATTGAGCTCCTCAGCCCAGGAGGCTGGCATCTGTGGTGAGAACTACTCTGTAAGGGAACTCGAAAATAAGCTTCTGAAAAAAATCTACTGAAAGGAGGTAGTCCCTTGGAAAAATGTGGTCTTAGATTGTCTGCAGGCCTTCCGTCCAGAAACACCTGATACTTGTTTACAAATCAGAGATCCAGAATCAGGCAAACTCCAGCCCTTTTTTGCACACTGTGAAGAGGACTGAGTATACACCCCTGAATTTTTTGTTTAGAAGGAGTGGTTCTATTGCTCACAGATCTAACAGATGAGAGTGATGGCTTGCTGCATTGCGAGGTTCTTTGAAAGGTTTTGGGAAACTGGGGACATGAGGAAGTGGTGCTTTGGTTTTTGTTTGAATTCTATGAAATAAATTTCACTTATTGTCCTTAATACCCACTGACCTGATATGGAGAGGGACCACACTTGTGTGAAATGAAAAAGTTTACCTCTTATTTTGGGATGAGCATAGTCAACAAGGTTGGTTTATTTCTAAAGGATTGGGTCTTGGGTGGACCCTGCTTGGGCCTTCCTGGGGACAAAAAGGAAACTGGTACCTAGACCAGGCAGGTTTTAAAAGACACAAAGTCTCCAGAGTGGGAGCAGGAGGGATGAAAGGCTGAGACTGTCTTGTCTGTCCTTCTTATCCCTTATTTCAATGAGGATGTCCTTAAGGGTGTCCTCTTCAAAAAGGAGGTTTATTTATTTATTTATATTTACTTGTTCCACATGTAAGGGGCTGTGACTAAGTTGGATTTGGATTGTGTGTCTGCATTCCCGTGTTTTAGCAAAATGGTTCTTCTGGCTACAGTTGCAGCGGCAATGGAGTGGGCTGAGAAAATTAGAGAATCTGGTAGCGTCACCTACAAAAACTAAGTATTTATACATTTGAAGCAAGGCCTTCTGTAGGGACTTTTTATCTAGGTCATGGTTATCAAAAATATTTTGGACCCATAGCATAGCTGCTCTAGAAATAAGAGATACAGTGGAGGATGCACAAATAACTAGTGCAGAGGCCTTGTGGGAGCGCTTAAGGGATGAGTCTGCCCTTTCTTTGATAGCATCTTTAAGGGCAGAATCTCCTTCCCTGGGAGCTAAGGTATTTCTCAAAACTGCCAAGACCGAAACATCTATGAGAGCAAGTTTGAGAAGATTCATAGCCTCTGGAGAAAGCATATATAGTTTTTGTGCTACCTGAATGCCTTTTCTACTTTATGTGGGGGTGTTCCATTCTGATCTTACTAGTTTGTTAAAATCAGATGGAAAAGGAGGAACTTGTGAGGAGGCTTTTGGTTTTGGAAACACAGCTGCTCCACAGCTGGATTTGTCAGTGGTTAAACCTGTTGAAGAATCTGGTTGGGAGTCCTATAAACCCAAACACTGCTATAGCTTTAGATAAAAAAGGAATAAAGTCATTTTGATTAAAATGTCTACCTTAGACTAAGTCCCCCTGTTCACCTGACTCTGACCAGTCCCCTTCCTATGTGTGAGAGAAGTCCCTGAGAGAAGCTGAATGAAGGGAGGCTGCATCAACATCTCTAGAGGACTGAGAAAGGAGGGCTGGAGTCCCACTCTCTGGGAAGGTGGCTGAATCCTCTTCTGAGGAAGGAACTCAATTTACTTCTGAATTTGGTTGAATAGTTGAAGTGCCAACCCTAACCCTTCCCTGCTTCCTTGGAGGAACTGGAGTGGAAGGGACAATAATAGAGGTGGAGGGGATGGGGGAGAGAGTTCTAGGCTGTTTGGCTCTACTGCGGCCATGGGGGGCAGCTGGCTTAACTCCTTAAGCTCATTAGCAACCATGGAGAAAAGTTACTGCAGCCATGAGTCTTGATTAAAAAATGGTATAGGAACTGAAAAAAGCATTGGAATAGCTGGTATCTTTGCCCAAAATGGCCACTGTATTGCAAGCAAGTGCATGAGCACAATTTCTGAAATGGCTGTTTAGGTATTGCATCCATCTGTGATGCCTGTTTCAATTTCCAGCTTGTCTGGGTGACTCTGCCTAAGGATCCTTCTGGAGAAGGAATAATTTCAATCCGTTGAGGAGAGGCAGCTGAGAAATTTAAAAGAACCTCCGCCTCTGTCTCCATGGTCCCCTCACAATTGTTCATCAGTGCTAGTAGGGGCTGAAATACATTCGGGCTCTGCTAACTGGGATCCTGAAGTGAATTCACCAACCTCAGTCTCTTTGAGGTCGGAGGCTAGACTAAGCTCATCTAGTACAGTCAGCGCTCAACTTTTGTGGGGGTTAGGGGCGCAGGATCACCACGAAAGTGGAAAAACAGCAAATGCCTTTAAAAGCCCCCCAAAACCATACAGGACCCTGTTTCATTCACGTTCGTAGAACAGTTTCAGTTACATGCAGTTGAAAAAATATGCATTTAACAATACACAAAAAAGTACAGTACTGCCTCCACTGCTGCTCTATGCCATTTTTTAATAGGGATTTTAAAGTCTCGTGTCATGTTCTCAATCTCTCTGCAAGTCTCGCAAGACTGAGACTGTGAACATGAGGTGAGGCTTATAAGTCCCTATTAAAAATTGAGTAGGGCAGCAGCAGAAGTGGTGGCCCACCAGCCAAGCACTTTCCTTGCGAAGGAACATGGGTATAATCTGCAAGCAATCAAATCTGCAAAGGTTAAATCAGCAAATGTGAAGGGCTTAATATTCCTTTCTGCTAACTCAACCACCTGGTCTGCAGCAATGGCTCTGGCAGAGGTGGTCGCTGCAGTGGGGGTTGCTGGAGAGTACGCATCTTTACAGCTCCTACAGGAAGTGGTTAAGAACGTATGCACGCCTCTTACTGTTCAGACATGTTTGGGGGCTGAGGGACTCCTAGGAACAGAGGTGCCTTTTTAGATGAAGAGCTGACAAGGTAAAGGGGCTTTTTTTAAAAAAAAAAAGGGAAAAGAAGAAAGAAAGTAGCTAAGGGAAAGACAGAGGAGCGGCATATACAACCTTTCCTGGGTGAGGCAAGTTGGAAGAACTAAGGAGGAGCCAGGGAAATACTTTTTTAAAGCATGTGATCATTTGCCTCATCTGGGTGGCAACAGAAGTTAACCCATTTCCTGGATGGCTTCTTCTCTGCAGGCTGAGAATGTTGGAAAAACTAGCTTCCTTCACTTGTCTTATTGCTCCCCAATTATTACACTTTCTGGTCAAACATCAACAGTACACAGAGGCTCGCTGCCAGGTTGAGCAGATTCTACAATTGTCATCTTGGGTTTCTTTCGTGTTTCCTCCTAAAATGTAAAAAGCCAAACATATAAATGTGATCTTAGCTGAAGAAGCAACATTTTAAATACTATTTCCACAACAGACAGCAATGTAAGATTTGGCACTCATAGCCATATATCCCAATTACTAGCCAAATGAGGGAGACTTAACATATTTCGCGTAGAAACAGCAAACACATGATTGTTTGAATTTACACAAAACAGGCACAGATTGCTTACCTGTAATTGCGGTTCTTTGATTGGTCAACTGTGAACTCACATATATGAGTCTTGCTCCTCACATAGCCATGATCAGAACATTCTACAATTGAGTACAGTACAATAGGAATATGAGGTGTACCTCAACATATTCCTCTCAGTTTCTGGTCTGCCACTAGACATTACTGATGCAGATGTGGAAAAAGGGGAGGTAGGTGGATTGTTTGAGTTCAAAAATGACCACACAATGAACAACAGTTACATGGAAACAACTATTTCTTCATGGTATCGGTGACACACATAAGCGGCTGGTGAGCTAGTTTGCTGGAGGTGAGTTCCGCATCAAGTAAGAATAGAAGGCCACACAACGAAAGGAAGCCTCAGCCAGGACCCTGTTGTCTAAATGGTAATGTGATATGAACCTAGCCAACTGTGATGTAAACAAGTTCATAAGTAATCTTGGTAGCCTCCACTTCCTATTTAATAATTCTCTCAGAGGAAATTGGAAGAACTTTCATAAGATCAGAGTTTAACAGATGAGTAGGTATTCAGAATGCCTGAACTGAGCAGTGGGATGGATGTAAAAGACAAGTGTGTGGTAGACATCCAGCAAGCTCAGTATTGTTTCAAATGGTGAGGATGGCTTTGTAAGGACAACATCTTGATCCATATGAAACGGCAATACCATCTCATGCAAGAAAGAGACATCAGGACAAAGAACCACGTTGTCTCCATGGAAATTAAGATAATGCAAGCCAACTTAAGGCTGCAAGGTCACATGAGCAAATGTAACCACTACCAAAAAAATCAACCTTCAGTGAGAGAAGCTGGGGATCTACTGAAACCATCAGCTCAAACAGGGTCTTTTACCAGCTGAGCAAGGACCACTGACAGAAACCATGGAAGAACATGATGAGGCACAGATAGGTATAAGTGGGGAAGTCCTTTAATATTTTTTTAACACTGAAAGGAGAACAGGTGAGAAGAGAGCACAGACAAGAAATATTTCAATGAGGAAAAACAATAGGAGTGAGCAAGCAGAGAGGTCCCTCAGGGTGGAGAAGAAAAACTCCCAAGAGATTATCAGTGATCAAGTCTCACCCCGTTGTAGTATGATAGATACTTATTGGTGACAGCAGGAGAAAAGAATCAGAAACACGAAGGAAACAGATAGGAGTGAGACCTGGGGGTATGGTAACTCCCGGAGTTTTTCCTCTGCCTTTTAGAAGAGGAGGGCTCTGTTAACGAGAAGACAGAAGTCCCCACAAAGGTGCTTGCAGCAGATGAGAAAGAACTGAGAAGAAAACACTGAAGTGAGCCTAGGTATATGCTGCTGAGGCGAAGGAGCTAGGTTCACATCAAAACTAAATTCAGTTCTAGAAATGTGTCTCTGTGCAGGCATAAGATGCATACGTTTGGATCACAGGGACAAAGAACCACCACCATGGCTTGCAAAGGTGTCACAACCCAGTTTCCTTTGTTCAGACAACACTAAACAAAGCATTTCTGGTTTATTTACTGTGTCATGCTAGAGGAAGGACCATGTGAGAGCAAATGAGCTGCATGTACCAGCACATAGCTCATTCCTCAGAATCCTCATTTATAAATTCCATGGAAGCACATCCAAACTCTACTTTATAAAAGCAGCCAATCAGCAGAGGATGAGTGAATTCCTGAATGTAACAGAAAGCAGTATGTGGAAGGTCTACCTGAACATTCTTCGTTTTGGGAAAGATTTTTAAAGTAGGAGTTAAAGAGGGAGAGTGGGATGTGAGCCACCTGCCTACACTGATGGGTCATAAAGGGAAGCTGACCGTACTCATGCAATAAATAAAGGCCAGAAACACAATATATCTCACTACTGTAGATTAAGCATCACCCTGTGGAAGTTACTATCACAACAAGATCCTCCACAGTCACAGTCAAACAGAAAATGTTCCCAAATTTTTGCATTCTGGGTAACTAGTATTTGTCTTTTCTGAGGAAATTTGTTAACTGAATAAAAAACTATTCCTAAATACCATTCCACTCAAAAAGATCTTACAAATCTTCAAGAAGTAATAATCTGGAAGGTAGTTTACTAGGCAAATCAATAAATGACTTTCATGGATGTTCTCAGAACCTAACAGCAATTTATGTTAATAAGTATACACTCACCCTTTCTTGTGCCAGCTTTCTCATTTCTTCCTGTAACTTGTTCAGAATATGTAGATTTGGCTTGTTCTTTTTGGCATACTGCTGAAGTTCTATCACGCTTTTATCAGAAGTCTCCTGCAAAAGAGTGAAGAGTTCTCTCATTGACTTTTTTCATCTTCACCAGGATTAAGATTATTTCTAAAAATTTTATTTCAATGTATTGCACTGAGAAAACTCAGCACAAGAGTTCAAAGATGCACTATATTAAGTTAACAACAAATAATTAAACAAACAATTCAGATGGTAGTCATGCAGTTCTTACATAATGACCATTTCCCTGGTTGATTGACTGGCTTTGGGTTCATGGGTGGGGAGGTCCCATCCTTTCTCCTTTAGTGGGAGTTTTTGACTAGTGAGCTAATATGCTGTACTGTGTCACTGCTTAGTGGTACAACACAGCACTTAACACCACAATAGTGTTTACACATATTTAATAAAGGCACACTTAGACTCAAATGTGCCTACTTATTATGCTATTTAACTACAGAGCAAGCTACTTCAATACAGTACTGTGGAAATAGAAACACTGCCCATTATTTTAATACAAACCATCACAGTACACAAATAGTGAACAGTTTTGCACAATGCCTCAATGAATGGTCTTTTTATTTTATCTTCTTCAAAGTCAGTCCACAGGAACACTTCACTATTACACCAAGAGTTAAAGAGACAAGCAGGAGCATGTCAGGGTAGACAACTTCTGAATATTGAAGGTGCCACTTTAACCCCTCTCCAAATGTCCCCTTAGAATGAATGCCCCACATGGCAAATTGCACTCTCAGAAGCCTCACGAGGACTCAGTTTGACACCTAAATGTCATTGCAGCCACCTCTGACCTGTTTTAGAAAATAAAAAGCATTTCTAATATAAACAGCAAGTGACTGAATGGTGAGTTTCAGCTGGGTTTTTTTTATATAAAAAAAGATGCAGTTTCTGGCCTACAAGTGTCTTGCAGGTAACATTTACGGGGGGGTATGTTCTGTTCAGAATGGTCTAGTGGGAGGACCAGATATGGCCTACATTCAGGGCCGGTTTAACCAGTCTGCCAAATCAGCATTGGCAGGGGGCCCCAAGGTCAAGGGGGCCCCCTGCTGACCTCCTTATCTGACAAAGGTTTTCTAGGAAGACTCTATGGTAGTTGTGCTGCTTTGTGTCCCATGGATAATGAATCCATGGATACAGGGGTCCTACTGTAATCTGAGCATCCTGTATTGTGAATAGGTTAGGTTACACTGACCTGAGATAAACATATGGGGCCCCCAAAATAAAGCATTGCAGGGGGCCCCAAAATTCCTTAAACCGGTCCTGCCTACATTTCACATTTTGCTCACTTGATTTAAGTGGGCTGACATCAAGCCCTCTCTGCCCTAACACTAGGAATCCAAGTATCAGGGAAAGTGAGTATACTCTGCCCCCCAAATCAGCTTTCTGGTACATGTATGTGCCTTCAAGTCACCTGCTGACTTATGGTGTCCCCATGAATTTCATAGGATTTTCTTGGGCAAGGGATATTCAGATGTGGTTTTGCTAGTTCCTCCCTCTGAAATATAGCTTACAGTAGCTGGTATTAATTGGCAGTCTCCTATTCAAGTACTAACCAGGACTGATCCTGTTTAGTTTCCAAGACCAGAAGTGATCTTTTGCCTTTATAGTATAGCTCCCTAAATGTCTTTCACAGAAGTGAGTGGGGAAAAACTGCTCTTCTTGGTGGATGACTTTCATTGGGGGAATCCTGCCCTGTCCTCCTGAACTTCTTTTGATACCATCATTGTAGTATCCTTCTGGACCACATAGCTGGAACGTGAATTGCAGGCATGGTGTTATGGTATTTCTAGTCCTTTGTTGAAAAACACATTCAGAAAATGTTGCTAAGCTACTTCTGCTCCACTCTGTAGCCACTCACCTTTATGGTGCCTCAGGATTCAAGTCTGTCTAATATTATTTAAGCTACCATATAAAAACAACTATAGGAGATCATAGAAGAACTAAAGGAGTCCGGGTGAGTGTATCATTAGTATGCAGACAAAAAAGAGAGCAATCTCACTTCTTTCCATGTATTAACCCCAAGAAAAAAAATGGAATCCAGAAACAGTTCTGGGATGGATAAAGGAAAACAAACTTAATCCAAGTAAGATGGCACTATTAGCAACTGATAAAATCACTACTCTATATAGTGGTATGCAATTGGTTGTGCATAGCATAACCAATGGGCTAAGACTTTATTAAGCATGTTTGTAAAAATCATGGATAAAGGAACACCTAGAGTCATTTTGTTAAGAAAGATGAACAAAAATGTTCTAAGTATTTTCTTTTTCTTTCTTTCTTTTTTTTAAAGAGCCAGTATAGTGAGAGCATATTATCTCTAGTGTCAACAGCTCTCTTGTATAAAATTAACACTGCAGGGCTACTACATTCAATCTGCTCCTACAGTGGTTCATGTGATGAACTTTTTCTGGATTGGATTTGGCACTTGATAGAAAGTATGCAAACACTCTCTGAAGCACACAATTCTTTCACATTTTTGTTATATAAATTAATTTCAGTGGTCAGTTCAATATTTTTACAACAGAGAAGACTTGATATCAAGGAGGCTTTACTACTTCACCAGGTAACAGTAAAATGAACAACAGAACTGGAGTATTTTTAAGACTGAACAAAAATATTTAAACTAGTTATAGAGCAAACTATATGTTACTCTTACCTGCTTAACCATCTTACTGCTCTCTCTACCATACATACGCAATAAAGAGCCCCAATTTTTCACATGTGGGTGAAGCAACTGAAGGATTTTCTGAGAAGCCAGCTGTTTTCCAACTCTCTTGTTCTTACCTGAATAATCACCATGAAACAAAGTCTAAAAGTCAGACTCACATATTAAATGGCATTTTGCACAGATGAAAAACTAAGTGGGAACTTGAAATGATTTAGTATGACCAGTTTAGCTACTCTATTGGCTGTCATATAATGATACAACAAATTGTTGAAGCCAGCTTTCATTCATTATACTTCTACAGCAAAAATACTTATCCAACCTCACTTAGCTTTACACAGTTCCAGAACTAAAGATCTGAAGGCCCAGGGAAAAAAATGGAAAAATATGTTCCCCCCTAAGCTTTCCCCAGAAAAATGAAAAAAAAATGGGTTGTGAAATATTTTCTTTAGCATGATGAATGAAATGTTTAAAACAAGATGTTCATATATTTACTGCTCCAAAATCATTTCTGAAAACTATGTAAGTGGAAGACTTGCATGTAAGACTACAGACTACATCAGATTGTTACAATATTTGGTGTTGGTTTCCTTTTTCAGTTCTTTTTATGGGAATTAGTGCATTATGTCTACCTGGCACTAAGGAAAATCGGAGAGACAAACTAATTTTCTGTTTTATTAATGTTGATTGTTCCCTTTGTTTTTATTGGGGGTGGGTTTTATTGCCTGCTTTTTTAACTGTCAAAAACCAAAGAGGTTTCTTATCATTGAGACGTAACCAAAAAATAAATTTTATAGTAGCTCAGTTTGTAATTATATTCTGAAATAATTTGCACCTTAATACAGTTGGCCCTTCATATCCACGGGCTCTGTATCCATGGATTCAACCAGACATGGCTCAAAAATATTCAGGAAAAAAATTCCAAAAAGCAAGCCTTGCTCTTCACCATTTTACTATGCCATTGTATATAATGGGACTTGAGCATCTAAACTCTGGTATCCACGAGGGACCACTGTATATCAAACATGGTGATTTTATGCCAGGGATCTATATAATGCATTTGATTCTCCCACAGTGACAAAGTGACTTTCAATTTGTAGAGTACTAATATTTTTATTTGTTTTTTAAATTTCCAGTTTTTGGGAAAAAACAGAAAAACATGTTTTCCCCATGGCTTCAAATCTTCAAAAATGTTGTCTCTCTAATCCCTCCTCCTCTGGCTTTTCTTCGCAAATGAATATTCAGGAAGGACTCATCCCGCGCTTTCTGCAAGCGCGCTGATGATTAAAAAGGCCAATCCGAGATAAACAAGGAGTCTTTGTATCGCTTTTTTGGAGCACCCTTCCACAACAACAGAGAAACCATGGCTTTCTTGTTTTGCTCATGTTTCACACACCTACTCTGGAGTAGTCTTTCACATCAGCCTTCTCACAATATCATGGCAGCAAATTAAGTGCGGGTTAAAGCCAGGCTGGTACTCCAGTGCTCAAGTCACAGTACACCTGCAAGTATTATTTAGTTAAAGGGTGGTGCTTGGCCTAATGAGCTTCATTTTATGTATGTATGTCACACACAGTGCAAAGAAATGGAAGATTTTTTTCTGAGTGTTAACAAGCAAAAGAAAATAATGCCAACCAGGTTCTTAAGATATCACCCTCAGAACTCTTCAGCATCTCTGTAGCAAACAATGCTTCATATTGATTATGGAAATGCAAATTTAGCTCCAGACTCAGTTGCACTTAAAATGAAGAATGGTCCTTCTGCCTAACAGTCACTCGCTAAATTCTTAAATCTTTTTCCAAATTTTTTTTTAACCATCTCCACCTGCATCATCATTACTGTACAAGGTTGTTGTTGTTGTCTTCAAGGTATTTCCAACGTGACCCTATTTCTGCTGCTCCAGAGACTAGAACACGGAACACGGAGCAATGGATGCAAGCTCCAGGAACAGAGATTCCACCTCAACATTAGGAGGAACTTTTTGACAGTAAGAGCTGTTCGGCAGTGGAACACACTCCCTCAGAGCATGGTGGGGTCTCCTTCCTTGGAGGTCTTTAAACAGGCTGGATGGCCATCTGTTAGGGATACTTTGATCATGATTTTCTGCATGGCAGGAGGTTGGACTGGATGGCCCTTGTGGTCTCTTCCAACTGTACAATTCTACGATTCTATTATGGGGTTTTCTTGGCAAGATTTGTTCAGATGTTGAGTGTGACTTGCCCAAGGCCACCCAGTGGGTTTCAATGGCTGAGCGGGAATTCGAACCCTAGTCTCCAGAGTCATAGGCCAACACTCAAACCACTACACCACACTGGCTCTCATTAAAAGTGGCCTTTAATACAGCAAATTTCCTTTTCATATGGTTTAATTACTAGTTGTAAACTGCTTAGGAGAGCTTCACTAGGAAGAAACTGCTTGATAATGAGGCAAGTCTGCATATTAGGAAATATTCCAGAGAAGGCAAAGCATGTGTTAGGGATTTATCGCACTACACTGTTATAGCATGATTATTCTGCTTTAACTGCTCCGGCTGCCTCCTGTGGAATTCTGGGATTAACAATTTAGGGAGCGGCATTTAGTATTCTTAGCCAGAGAGCTCTTAGGCGTCACTAAACTACAAACCTCAGAATTCCACAGGAGGCAGCCATAGCAGTTAAAGTGGAAAAATAGTGCTTTAACAGTACAGTGCAATAAGGCTCTAAGGAAGTTATTACCCATTATAAATTATTATTCATTATAAATTTATCCAGTCAAACACATAATCGCCCAGTATATGAGCATGGTAACAAAATTCAAGTCCACACCTCGGAAAGAGCCCTTTTGTTTTTACTCATCTATGGTTACCCATCCCGTCTTTAAGGAATTCAAAATGCAGGGTTAGTCATGATGAACATAAACCAAATGTCCCAAAATCTGTATTGTAGCAATACTTTTACTAAGCCAATGAAAAAATTCTGTGCAAGCTTTCAAGACCACAGGTGTCTTTGTCAGGCAGGTGTTTCAAACTAAAAAGATGGGCATGGAAAAAGTGGGTGGGGGAGTAGTCTTCAATGATGATCTTGAAGTCATGTAGCCTGCAATGTTGTATTGAGATGTTAGAGGAGGATCTGCTTATCAGTTTACATTCTAATGTCCCCTCCCCTCACTTGCTGGCAACAGGAAAGGAAATAAGTCATAAGTAATGGTGACCTTCATGGCCATGGAGTCAATATACATAAGAACAAAGAATAAACCCAAAGACAGACTTGTGTTTATCAGATGCTAGACAATCAAAACAAATTAAAAGAGAAACAAACTTTCTTTCAAAGAAACCATCATACTTACACCAGCCGCGCACAGTATGCTTCCCACATGTCATTACATATTCACTCTTCTGATTTTTACCAGGAATTACTTCAAACTTTATGGATGTGTCACCCATGCCATGGTTTCTTAAGGACAGAGAGAATACTGTGAGTATCTTATCCAAGGTATCTATTTAACTCAGGAGAGTGGAATATATGGACTAGAGGCTGCATTTGGCCCATGGGGCCCCCTTTTCTGAGTCCTGAAGTCCCCCAAAGCCCTCAGACTCACAAAATAAATGTTCTCATCTGAAAAATACAAAAACCACCCAATACACTTCAAGACCATGGTGGTTTGAGTCCACTGGCCTCCACAACAACGAAATTCGAATGTACTTCCACCACTACCTGGAACTGAAAATGATGCAACATTGCCCCCTGCCCTTCTGCAGTTGTTTTAGATGAAGCAGGTCTGGCTGCCAACATTGCAAAAGCCAGGAAGTTTGACTAATATAACTCTCTGTATTGCTTAATAATTTTTATTATTTTCTGCTTAACATTACTGAAAACTGTAGCTGTGCTTAACACAAAGACTGGCTAAAAAAAAATCTGTATTTCTAACATCTGCAAGGAAATAAACATGCTAGGCAAAGTTAAGCACTTTTGAATGACAACAGTTCAATACTTCAAGGTTTGTCTGCAATCATCTTTTGCTTGTGCCATTGGAAAGATGAAAAAACAGGTGTGACTCTTGACTTAATCAATGTGTTATCCCCCAAGCACCTATTAAGAGTGCTGATATTTAGATGCATCCCTTGACCTACAAGCAACATTAGCAGCACCTAAGCTTACCTTTTAAGGCACTCATGAAGGATTTGATATGGAGACAAAAGTCCAGCTTTACTGGTCAGTTCATATACCCGTGAGTCCTCAATACTGATATGGTTGAAATACTACAACAAAATTGGTGTATCATCATTTAATGGTCAAATATTGATTTGTAGCCTTAGAGAGATTTAAATGTTACATCCAAGCACTTTCTAAACTTTATTTGTATATACTAGACTACTTGAAAATATTTTAAGGCATGGTAACTCCAAAGAACACATACTCATTTTAAGGAAAAGATGCAGCCATCAAACTCTGGTTAAAATCATTAAAGTGCAATGCTATGCTTGTCTACTTGGAATATATGTGCTTCTTACAAAATGATGCATTGGGGATGACTGTGAAAGCCCAGTGTTCTACGTGGAGGAAACATCTATGGATAGGTTAATTCCTACCACCACCCAGGCAAGGCAAGAGATCACATAACACAAATCTTAACTTTTAAAACACAGATTTCTAGTTCCTTTCTCCAGTTCTTTTTCCACAGCCAAATGTATAGAAATAAGAGCGATTTCCAGCAGGAAAAGAACAGGTGGAAAAACTGAAGTGGGTGAAGCATAAACTGCAACGTAACAAGGGTGGAATACCACCACTAAGGTGGGTCTGGATGTCTTCTCCTGTGAAGACAAGAATGAACCTTCAGGGTAAGCCCCAACCATTCTCTGTTTGTGATGAAGGATCTATCCATAGACAGGGTTCACCAAGCACACCCTTGCAGCTGAAGTGATGGTCACTAAGAACAGTGCTTTAAGTGATAGCAACATTAGAAACACCAACCCTAAAAGCTTAAAGAACAGATTAATCATGGCCGTATCATGGTATTAACCTTATGGAGACTAAGATGGAAAACAACATACCACTGGTGGGATTATGAGCAAAGCCCTCTTGAGGAATCTTTTAATGTGAGAATGTGAAAGTACCGTAGGTGACTTATGTGAAGGGGACAGAACTGAAGATAGCACTGAAGGCTAAAGCCCTGGTCCCTATCTGCTTGTAGATTTCCTTAAGACCAGCTTTCATATAATTTGCAGACATCCTACAGGGCCAGGAAACTGAGCCATTCCGAGTAGCCTCATAGATCCTGATTGTAGAAAAAAAAGGCTGGAAGAAAGCAAGGTATTAAAGATGATCTGAGAAACCCATTATCAGGTAAGAGCAGCCTGGCATCTGGGGACAGCATCAGGCCTTGTGACAGATGATGAGGGAACATGAGGAGAAACCGGAGCCTTTCTGTAGTCAGTTTTTGAAAAGCACTTGATCAGTAGGAAGCCACTAGAATTTCTTCACCCAGGAGATGAGAGGGTGTTGGAAGAAAGGGTAGTGTAGTCGGCGGCTATTAGGATATGGTGAGCCTCTGCTGTCCAGGAATAAAGCCAGGTTAAGAACCTGGCTAGATTTTAAATTTGTGTCTGAGATGAAGGGGTCCACTTGGAACTTTCCAAACTGACCTTTCAACTGCTGAAAGACTATTGGATTCAAACTCCATTTTCCTAGATCCAGGGTCTGACAACTGGGAAAGTCTACTTCCTTGTTCAAAATCCCTTGGGTGCAGTGAGCTTACAAGGGCCAAAAGTGCCTCTCTGGCCATGCAAAGAAAACTGCCACTTCTCTATGAAGAGACCTGGAGTGGAAAACTCCCTGTCCATTCACATAAGCTTTTGCAGTTTCACTGTCTGTGCAAATCACTAAATGGTTGAATGGAAAGGTGACTGAAACTACTGGAGGGATGTACAGCACAAACTTCCAGCCAGTGTTTGCTGAATTTTCTTTTGTGTAGATTCCAGATATCATGGCCCTAAAGACCATGGCGGTGTGCCCCCTCATCCTGAAAAGCCAGCATCTCTTGTCACTGAAACTTTTGGGGAGTTCTTTCAAGGGTATGCCTTTAATCAGATCGTGTTTTCTCATCGACCACAGCTAAAACAGTCTAATCTGTAGGATTAAATTGATTCTCACATGATGATAAATCCCATCCCTATTTGGAAGGGCAAGAAAAGAAAGTGAAGCTGTGCTCAGGGAACCCCTTGCAGGCAATATATCATCAGCACCAGGACGTGGGCCAAAAGCATCAGTGGTACTGCACAGATTTGCTTCTTGGACCAGCTTATGAACCCACTCTGAGAAATGGCAGATTAGATCCCTCCATGTTGATGAGGGCCCTAGGCATTGCAAAGTGGCCTGAGCTTTCCTCCAAGCCCTGAGACTGTGAGATCCAATGAAATGACCATCCAAATGGGGGTAAAACATGGAAAACATACAGCCTCAGCAAGGTGCCCATGCAGATCATTAGCTTCATAAAGATGCTTGGGGCCAGTGCTAAACAGAAGGGCAGGTAGTGGGTGTTGAGGAAAGAGAAACATAGGAGAGAGAGGAAATATGGATAAGTACATGAAAAAATTGCCTTTGTCAAGTTGATGGAAACTAAGTAATCACCTTGATGGGGAGCCTCCTCAATGGTCTGCAACATTTTTATCTAACATTTCTGATAACTGAAGAACTTAGAATCATAGAATCATAGAATCATAGAATTGCAGAGTTGGAAGAGACCACGAGGGCCATCCAGTCCAACCCCCTGCCACGCAGGAAATCACAATCAAAGCATCCCCGACAGATGGCCATCCAGCCTCTGTTTAAAGACCTCCAAGGAAGGAGACCCCACCACGCTCCGAGGGAGTGTGTTCCACTGCCGAACAGCTCTTACTGTCAAAAAGTTCCTCCTCATGTTGAGGTGGAATCTCTGTTCCTGGAGATTTGTTTTTAAATCTAAGATCTAAGGAGCCCTGGTGGCGCAGTGGTTAAATGCCAGTACTGCAAGCCACCACATCGCAAGTTCGATTCCAGCTGGCTCCAAGGTTCACTCAGCCTTCCATCCTTTCGTAGGTCGGTAAATTGAGTACCCAGCTTGTGGGGGGCAATTAGCTAACACACATTGGAAACTGTTTAATGCAGTGTAAATGTGTAAATAGCTATTGCTTAAAACAATGTGTAAGCCGCTCTGATAGCCTTGTGGCTGAAGAGCGGGGTATAAATAAATAAATAAATAAAGATAAAGATAAAATGAACCTGCTCCCTGCACTCACCACAATGAAGAAAACTGAGTAAATGCCAGAGAAGGCCTCCTGAAGGGGAACCAGTTCTACTTTTCCAACACTGAGTTGGTAGTGTATAGCTTGGGCAATTACTTTGCTTTTACCAAAACAAAACAAAACAAAACAAAACAAAACAAAACCTTTAAGAATGAGGATGGCAGAATCCTTTCTTTAAGAAGGCAATCAAATTCTATTGAATATCCTTCCCTTACATAACCGAAAAATCTAAAGGAGGCCTTCAGGTGGAGAGAAAGTGGCCTAACCTGCTTCTCACATACACACAAGCATGCAACCTGTCGTGGACTAAGGTGAAAAAAAAGCAGAGGGAGGAGCTATCGATCTGATCTTTACAGTTAAGCTTGATATCACATGATCCCCTGCCTTGCCTGGGTGGGGGGAAGTAGAAGTTAACCTATACAGGGATGGCTCCTGAGCTATAGAAAGGGAAAGTCAGCTGAAAAAATGTTAACTACAACTTTAAGATGTGTACTGTTACTATTTAAAAGTGTTAATATGAAACGTACTAAATTACTATATTAAAAGCACATATAATTCTAAAACACAAGATAATAGCACAAGTAATAAAACCAGCAGCATGGCATTTTGCAATAGTGGTTACTACACAACAACAGATCAAGTCCCATTAAAACTTCAAACCTGTACACGTACGTGGGAGCATGGGAACTCAATGGAACTTGCTGCCAAGTAAACACACAGAGAACTGTACAGTAAACCATACCTCTAGTTCCTCACTATCTTTGGGCTTTTCCTCAGAGGTCTGTTTAACAAAGTCAGGAATAAGGATTTCTAGTGTGGCTCGAGCTGTGAAAATAAATTATTGAAATGTTTAGGGAACTTGGTGTAATCATGTATTTTGCCAATCTATCTTTCTTCTGAAGAAGACAGATGATCATAAAATGATCATAAAATATGTTTTCCAGTTGTATTTTAAAACTGGAAAAGATTTTATTCTTCTGGTTTTGGAATCTGTATGTTATGGGAAAAACTTTGGAAAATCAACACCAGATGTGTCTGCATTTACAGAACTCATATTAAGTATTACAAGTACAATCTACCAAGCAGTGTTGTCATTATATTATCTACATCAAAATCATTAAGGCTGTGGCCAAGCACCACTAATATGGAACAGAGCAGCCTTCTCCTCCAGATGTTTTGGACCGACTCCCATGATCACTGACCATGTTAGCTGGGACTGATGGGAATAACAGTCTGAATCATCTGGAGGACAACAGTTTGTGCAAGGTGGAATACAGCACAGCTTAGCAAGGCTAGAAAAACTGCAATCCTGTCATACTGCTTAAACATCCTTACTTCAAACCATGAGTAATACTGCAACCTCACACTATGGTTTTCCTTATGAAATACTAACATTCATTATGCAAATTTAAGAAGTGGAGGGATTCTTTTAAACTTCTTTACGTTACTCAACCCAGAATGTCTAAAAAACACAGTACTAAATTTCAACCAGACACTTCTTGCCACTTTTTTTCATCATATATGGAAATTCTAGTCAATTCTACAAAGCTATTCATCTTTGATCAATTTATAAGAGTGTAAACTCTATCTAGGAAGGTGGATCTGACAAGCATTGTTCTATTGAGTGCAGCCTCATGGGCACCAGATATTAAGCAAAAACATTCCATGCATGTTATTTAAGTATGTTTACATTACCAGCTTTATTCTTGGCAAGTTTCTTACTGCTTGCAGTTCCTGCCCCATATGTCACTCCATCAATAATAACCGAGGCTCCGAAAGGCTCACTTGGGTTCTCTACAAAGAGGGAGGAAAGAACACTGGAAGACACAATAATCTAAACATACCTAATTCTTAATTAACAAGATGTTCAAAATGATTGGTCCTCCATGTATAGGAAGAGAAAACAGTGTTTTGGGCTAAGTTATACAAATATTTTGCTTCTGCCATAGATATATTGGACAAAATTTGCCAATTTTCAGAATTAACTTAATATGACAGAAATACTCTAAAAACAATTTTTGAAATGCTGTAATATCCCTTAAGTGATACATTAAATTTTAACTACCCAATAAATGTCCTGATGTCATATGGTTTTCAGGCCTATTTGTTGGTGATTACATTTCAGAATAAGTACTAGTTAAAAGCTTAACAATTAGGCCCAAGTTTGCTTGTTTTCCTTTTCTCCACCCATCCCCCCTTCCCTTCACATTTTTCCTTTAGTTTATAAATCTGACGGTAACAACTGTCTTGATTTTTAGCGAGCTGAAAGACACTCTGGGAATCTTTTCAGTGAAATGATTTCAATAAAATGAATGCTGTGAAACAAATTTAGTGAAATTATGATACATCAGATTTTCTTTCTGAACCTCTATAAGAATTATTTAAAAAAATATTACAGGCAAAGTGTGTATCCTCTGTCAACATTCTGAACTGCAACTATACCTAGAGCAAATCTTATGCAGTACTGTGAATTTTTCTGAAACACTTTTCTCAGACCTAGAGATTCAAATCAAACGTAAGCAGTGCGGGTAATGATTACCTGATCAAATATACTATACTGTACACTTACCACATTCAAAGAAATTGTAAACAGGTCGAACTTTCAGGACTCGTTGCATATATTCATGAAGGATACAAACTTCAGACTTCCCATTGGGATTAATAACAAATTCTAGAAATATAAAAACATTTCATGAATGCAATTTTGAGTCTTTATGGAGTTCACTACTTAGCAGCATAACTATGTCTAGTTTAAGAGTGCCCCAATCATAAACCATAGTGCTAACTTTCAAGTCAGCTTGTTTAGGCACAGACAAACTTGGCAAATACACAGACTTGCTCAGCTTGCTTCGAAGGGGGTGGGGGTGGGGAATAAGCAGTATCCTATGTTAACCCACCCCAACTGTAATGTTTTTAAACAAGAAGAATTGCCTGAAGCATCAATATCACATTTTCAAGTTGGAAGCATCCTTTGCTCCATCCCATGAAAAGAAACAATAGTGAGCTAAGTGTATGCACCAGCTCCTCAATTCCTGAATGCACTATGTTGGAATGTATTTGTGGAACATCTTCAAGATTATATCCTCATGACTCATAAATGCAGTAATTAGGATCCATTTTCTCTCAAACACAATTCTTGTTCCCCAAAGAACCGTCACAGGTAACCCAACCGACACCTGCCAAATGCAGAATTAAATTCAAGCCACACAGATCAAGACAATCTCCTTTTTGTTTGCATAAACAAAGGAGTGGGGAAACTGTGGACCCCCAGGGGCTTTTCTGTACCCGTCCAGCCCCGACCACCCTCAACGCACAACTAATGGGTGGGGTATTACCTAAGATCAATACAAAGCTAGGAATGGTGATACCCTGAGAATCCCACCCCCCCCCCGCAAGCCCAACAAAACAAAAGAACATTGACCAAAGCCAGAAGTTACTTCCAGTTTCATTGGGAGTGGGGTCCTTGCACTCCTCATAGTTGCCCACTTCTATCTAAACTTTAAGTCATATAGCATGGCAGCATTTGAAAAATGAAGTTTTGTGAAGCTAACTATTCTTGCAAAATCAAGCAAGAAATACTACTTTTGATATAGAACTAGTGGATGGGGACAGGCATGCCCAGTGGTTAGGCAAAAGGGTGGCATCCTGTTCCATCACCACTAAGACACCAACAACCTGGCTTGTTTAGACTACACATCTGGTTAATGGTCAAGGATGATGCGAGCTGAAACAAATATCAGCTGGAGGACATCAGATTGCTTCATCCTGCCCTATGGACCTGAACCATCATACATATCCTACAAGTATAAGAAGCTTGTATTTTCCCTTGAACACATAAAAGACAGCATAATTTAAAAACCACCAATCACTGACTTCAGAGAATTCTATGTCCTATCTAAAACCTTATTTTTACAGCAACAGAAGTATGGACAAAACAATAAAATTTATTTACTTGTAATTATACTCTCGTTCTTCCATTTAAACCATTAATTCCAGTAGGGAAAATTACTGGTAGTCCAAATGCCAACAGAGTCAGCAACCTCTAAAAGTTTGGTTCTGTGACCCATCCACAGATAACAAAAAATGGGGATGATTGCATCCCATAATTAAGTCCCATTTTAAGCATAGGAATAGATGGGAACACCTTCAGATGGATCTATATTGGTTGGAAAATCATGCTCAAAGAGTCATCATCAATGATTGCACTTCAAACTGGAAGGAGGTCTCAAGCAGAGTGCCTCAGGGTTCTATCCTAGGGCTGTTACTCTTCAACAATGATTTAGGATGACAGGGTGGAGAGAATCCTTATCAAGTTTGGAGATGACACAAAACTAGGACGGGTTGCTAACATATTGGAAGAGAGGAACAGAATTCAAAAGGACCTTGATAAACTAGAAGATTGGGCTGAAACTAATAGAATGAAATTCAACATAGACAAATGCAAAATTCTAAATTTGGGCCACAAAAAAACCCACAAATGTACAGGTATAGGATGGGGGATACTTGGCTCAGCAGTACTACATGCGAAAAGGACCTTGGGATTATTGTTGCTCATAAACTGAGCATGACCTAGCAGTTGATGCTACAGCAAAAAAGGCAAATGTTATTTTAACCTGCCTTAATAGAAACATAGTTTCCAAGTTGACAGAACTAACAGACCCACTGTATTCTGTGCTGGTCAGGCCTATCTGGAGTACAGTTGTCCCTCCACATTCGCGGCTTTGATTTTCGCGGTTTTGAGTATTCGCGGTTTCTCCTCCTTCTCCACCCCCTCTCTGGGAGGGAACTCCATCCACCTCAGGGGCATGCCTCCATTTGAACTGGAGAGCCAAAGCCCCGAGAGAGCAGGGAGGTGAGTGCTTTAGACCCGATCTCCCTACTTTCTGGGGACTTTGGCTCTCCATTTCAGACAGAGCCAAGCCCAGGGAGAGGGGGGAGATCGGGTCTAAAGCACCCACCTCCCGCTCTCCTGGGGCTTGCCTCTGTTCAAACTGGAGAGACAAAGCCCCGAGAGAGCAGGGAGGTGGGTGCTTTAGACCCGATCTCCCTACTTTCTGGGGACTTTGGCTCTCCATTTCAGACAGAGCCAAGCCCAGGGAGAGGGGGGAGATCGGGTCTAAAGCACCCACCTCCCACTCTCCTGGGGCTTGCCTCTGTTCAAACTGGAGAGACAAAGCCCCGAGAGAGCAGGGAGGTGGGTGCTTTAGACCCGATCTCCCTACTTTCTGGGGACTTTGGCTCTCCATTTCAAACAGAGCCAAGCCCAGGGAGAGGGGGGAGATCGGGTCTAAAGTGCCCCTCCCGCTCTCCTGGGGCTTGCCTCTGTTTAAACTGGAGAGCCAAAGCCCCGAGAGAGCAGGGAGGTGGGTGCTTTAGACCCGATCTCCCTACTTTCTGGGGGCTTTGGCTCTCCATTTCAAACAGAGCCAAGCCCAGGGAGGGGGGGAGATCGGGTCTAAAGCGCCCACCTCCCACTCTCCTGGGACTTGCCTCTGTTTAAACTGGAGAGCCAAAGCCCCGAGAGAGCAGGGAGGTGGATGCTTTAGACCCGATCTCCCTGCTCTCTCAGGGCTTGGCTCTCCACTCCAAACAGAGCCAAGCCCAGGGAGAGGGGGAAGATCGGGTCTAAAGCGCCCCTCCCGCTCTCCTGGGGCTTGCCTCCGTTTAAACTGGAAAGCCAAAGCCCCGAGAGAGCAGGGAGGTGGATGCTTTAGACCCGATCTCCCTACTTTCTGGGGGCTTTGGCTCTCCATTTCAAACAGAGCCAAGCCCAGGGAGAGGGGGGAGATCGGGTCTAAAGCGCCCCTCCTGCTCTCCTGGGGCTTGCCTCCGTTTAAACTGGAGAGCCAAAGCCCCGAGAGCAGCTTTGGAAAGGTGGGTGTGGCGGCTGAGAAGTGTCTAGGAGGCTTCTAAAGCCCGGTCACCACCTTGGAGGGGGGATTGTGGGTGGGTGGGGGGAGGTGTATCTTATTTGCGTTTTTTTCACATTCGCAGGGTTTTTGCGCCCTAACCCCCGCGAATGTGGAGGGACGACTGTACTGTGTTCAGTTCTGGGTGCCTCATTTTACAGAGGATATAGACAGGTTGGAGTGGGTTCAGAGAAGGTCAACAAGGATGATAAGAGGTATGGAGAACAAAACGTATCAGGAAAGGTTGAAGAAGCTGGGCGTGTCCAGCTTGGTGAAGAGAAAACTGAGGAGTAACATGATTGCACTTTTAAAATACCTCGAGGGCTGTCAGAGAGAGGAGTGGTCAGGCCTGTTCTCTACTGCCCCAGAGGGTAAGACCAATCTGGCAGATCCCCTTTCCAGGCTGGCCACACAGTTCCAACCCTTGGAATCCTGTCACACAACCTGCCCTTCTTCCCCTCTTAATCCCTTCATGGATTGGGTACTGTGGACCTGTGGCTGTGTTGTTGTGGCAGGTTCGCTGTGCTTAGTGTGACCAGCCCTCCACCAAACTTAACATGAACAGACACAATGGTAAAAAAAAGTGGAAGCTCGTTAAGACATATGTACTTATTATATTAACCCTTGAACTCTCAAACAATGACAGTTCCTTAAACCCTATCTCTGTGACTGACCTGTCTCTATTCCATTTGTTCCTTCTCTCTCTCTCAAATCCAAACCCTATCTGACCTTTGACAGAGACAAACCTCTGTTTTGGCAACATCTCCCCCCCACCCGCCTCCCGCAGGCTTTTTCACAGCATTCCCTGAGCTGTGATTGGCTACCTTCAGTCACACTTGCCCAGCTCCTCCTTCACAACCAGGTCTAACAAGCTGAAGTTACAGGAGGGTAGATTTCGACTGAACATTAGAAGGAACTTGACAGTGGAACCAGTTGCCTAGAGGTGCTGGGGTCTTCTTTTCTCAATGTCTTCAAAAAGAGGCTGGGCAGCTCCATGCTGGGGATGCTTTAGCTGAAGATCCTGCATTGAGCAGGGGGTTCGACTTCATACAGCATGAGGCCCCTTCCAACTCATGAATCTATGACTATGAGTCAGAGGTCTTTCCTGTCCTTACCTGGGATATATCAAGGATTAAACATGGGGCCTTCTGCATGCAAATGATCTAATCTGGCTCTTGAGTTTCAGCCCTTCTTCTTCGTCTACCTTTGCCTTGAGTTTTTCAAAAAGGGAACAATGGCCTAAATCCAACTGTTACTCCCAAATGAGTAAACCCAAATGAATTGATTGCTGCATGATAAGGTTAACACTTGTATAAATCTCACTAACTAAATCTTGGTGGGACTAGCAACTAGATTTAGGTGAATCTCAAACTGCTTTTGAAATCCAGGGGAACAGAAAAAGCAGCTTAATATGCATAAGGACTTGCACAGACTCATTGCTTCAATTCTCCACAGGCAGGTTGATATAGATCACTCAGTGAGTCTATACAAGTTCTTGGTGGCCCTAAAGTATTTCTTTGGATACTAGCCATATATATTCTCCTAACATTAATTTTTTACTTTGAGTCAGTGTTTTCCAGGGATACAAATAACCCTGGAACTAAAAACCGAGTACTCAAATTAAAAAAAAAAAACTTTTAAAAGGTAATTCACTTCCTACTTCAAAAATTCTGAAATACACATATTTTAAACTAACTATAGAAAAAAGGCCTACCTTTCTTGGTGGGTGCATCCTGTACAGACAAGGTAATAAGTTTTTGATTGGCTGGTAAAATAGGCCGCTCAGACTCTGCTTGTTTCCTCTTCATCTCACGGTTGAACTGTCGTCTCTCAGCCCAGGTTCTGAACTTCTTTACAGTTACTTGTTCAAAATCAAAACGTTTTTCAAGGTAGTGTCTAAAATCTTCAAGGTCTAGGAAAAAATAAGCACCCATAGTTATTCCACATGCACCATAAAAAGCTAGCACTTTCATTTAGACAGGGACCAAATGAAGTTTGAAATGAAAGCTGTGTGCCATATAATGTGTATAACTTGTAAAAGCTAGAACTCACAAAAAAGGTTCTGCGTGCCATAATCCAGACAAGAGAAAAGAGCGGACATCCTGAAGTTTCTTTCACAATGTAGATAGCTTTCAAATCCCAACAGTGCTACAATGCTATGACTGTACTGCACAGATGGAATGCTTAAAAGTTTACACAGTAGTTTTATTTCATACACCCTATCTTAATCTGAGGCTTGATTAAAAATATGGTAAATTAGACTAAGTCCCTGGCATAAACGAAGACTATATTAAATATGATGACTGATGGGTGAAGAAAACGAATTACAGCAGAAGAAACTTCTTCATGGTCCTTGTGACACACATACAGATTTTGTTCCTGAGCAGTCATGCACAGAACCTTCTAGAGCCAAGCAGACTTTGTTAGGAACTCCCCACTCACACCTTCAGCCTATATGACCTAGTATAAGAAAGCTACTGTCCATTGGGTTCCTTTTCATCCACCGGGCAAGCAGGACTGAAAGGAATTTTGTGCATCTACCTGTTTAGGAACTGCTGAGTGGAAGCTTGGGCCTTAAGTGTATGGCCTCTAAGACCTGGTTTAAGTAGTATGCTTACTATCCACCAAGGAATGTTCCTCTGTGCCTATTTTACCACAAATACAGCCTTGTACTATCTGCCAGAGATTCACAAAGCAGGGCCACTACAGCAGAATTTGTCAACTTTGCTTCCAACTCTTGGGACAATACCCTCAAGCCAGAGGATCAGGTGGCTTGGAATCCAGTCTTCTATTATCTCAGTACCCAACATGCAAGTCACAGGTCTCTCAGTCATAACTGTCCAAGCCACTGGTTTTCTCCCTATCAGAGATGGTCTTCAGCTTGTCCCTCTATTGCCTGTTGTATTACTGGCCACTTCCAAGAAGCCACGTCCTTCATCATACTATTATGAACATCATCAGTTGACAGCTACTGATACAGACAGCCCCCAATAGAACCAACTCTTCCAGCTCTAGATTGGGTTCTAGGAGCATCTGTTTAATGCTAAAACTGATGATGTCATGGATCACCTGTATAAGCCACTTAGTTCAGTGGGGGAAATGGGTATCAGCACCAGATTCAACCCAGTAAGATGTAGAAACCTCAGTGGCATTCGCCTTCACACTCTTCTGGTCAGGGTTGTGAGCTTGCTTGTCCAGACCACCATGGCAGGCTTCTTCCTAATCCAAGAAGCCTTTCAAAGAGTTTAAATACGGTGCCAGCTCTACTAGATAGTCCTCCAGTGGTTCCAAACATCACTACTGACTCTTCAGGTTATCATAATCAGTCAAATGTCTGACAGTACACCCTGCTTTCACCATCTCAGTCAGACCACCTCCAGTGCCACAGCAACATGTGGTGTACCACCACTAACAATGTCTGGGTTCTAAACATTATCATGAGATTATGCTGTTTGCCTTGTAAGGGGGCTTTACATCTATTTGTCTGTCTCAGATGCTACGAGAAGAAGTTGCTATATGATTGGACAAGTAAGCAAGTGCCACCATTTTTTCTCCTAATACTTCACAGTGCTCAGAAAGAAATGGTGATCTCTTCTCAATCTGAAGGTTATCATCCACTACATTCAACCAAATAAATTCCTCATGGTGCCACTAGGCTCTATCTTCCCTCTACTCTCTTGTGGCAACTGATTTACTGCAACAGACTTCTGAGATGCCTACTACCAGATCACTATCCAGTCAACACAATGCAAATATATTTTGTTTGCAATGGGTGATTATTTACATCAGTTCAAGGTCCTGCATGCTTGTTGACAGCTCCAAGTGTGTTTACCAAATGCAAATAGATGCTGGCCTTTCTACATACCAAAAGCAGAACCTTTCCCCCCATATATAAACCAAAATCTCAATCTGTTTCGGCAGGAGCAAATGCTTCCTTTGAGGGGCCAGGGCAGTTCTTGTTAGGGTTTTGAATGTGAAACCCTTGGAAATTTATGTCATAAAGAGATATCATATCTGTAGAGGACAAAGCTGAAGGTTAAACAGCTATGCAGTAGAGTAGACAGCTGATGTTTTTCTGCCCTCTTATCTCAGTATGACTAATAAAAGGGAGATAGCATGCTAGGGATGATGTCAGATGATGTCACCAGTCACCATCTGAATGAAGAGGAGTTGCTAAAGCTTGTTAGGACAGCTAGGAAACCCTATATAAGTCATGGTGCAAGGCAGCCCACTTCACTTCTTCAACTGACTTCTTTGACTGACTGCTAACTGTAATTTTATGAGGTACCAGCACCCTTTGGGGGAGAAGGCTAAGTACCTTGTAAAACTACAAAACTACAAATCCCAGGATTCCACAGGCTTGAGCTATAGGGCTTAAAAGTGGCGTCGAACTGCATTATTTCTACAGTGTAGATGCACCCTGTGGCTCTCCAAATGGTCATGTATGAACTCACAAAACCCAGGCCTCTTTCAAATGTCTTATCTTCTACTGGTTTATGCAGCAGATAATAGAACTCAGGGAAAGTAGCTTTGGGGTACTGGATGCATGGAGCCAAATTTCCTACAGAAAGATACTTAGCTCCAGAAGATTGTATGCATGTTTCTGCACAGGCGCCCATGTGTGAGTTCACAGATAACCACTTAAAGAACAGTTGAAGAAATGTAAGCAACTTGTTCTTGTCACTATGTTCTACCCATCCCACAGTACCAGGC
Organism: Gambelia wislizenii; assembly: GCA_030847615.1. Classification (NCBI taxonomy): domain Eukaryota; kingdom Metazoa; phylum Chordata; class Lepidosauria; order Squamata; family Crotaphytidae; genus Gambelia; species Gambelia wislizenii. Next base: position 8,467,434 of record JAUMIR010000013.1, on the reverse strand, counting down.
ACAATGAACAGCTCCAGTGTATGGGTCCTTCCTTTTCCCTGGAGACAGCCAGCATGGTATTGTAAAGCTGGCAATTTTAAACACAGCAGTCACAGTAAAACACGTCACCCTTTTTCAATGACTTGAGAATGGGGGAGGGAATGAAAACTCCAAGTTTCTAGCTGAAGATGTGAACTGCTTTATCTCTAAAATCATTATCCAGAGGATGAAAAGTTCAGCACAGATTCTGAATACTCTACATGCAGTAACAAAACCCATTAAAGTCCATGACAGTCTTGTTGCATGATGTCTGTGAACAGTTTATGCAGTTATGACAATTTCTTCCAATGTGTGTAATCATCACACACCCCATTCATCAATGTGCAGTTTAACCTGGAATCTCAAACTAGAGGAACACCACCAAGCAAACCCAACTAAATAATGTACATCAAAATTTTATTTAAAGCATGTTGGACAAAGGAGCATCTGGTTTAAAACTCAGAAGTTAAGTAAACAATCAATACTGAGTTGGGACTGAATTACGGGAGTACCTTCTAGGTATCACCTAGGTTTGAAGCCTTCCAATTCACAGGTTTTCTAACTTCCATCACAAGGGAGCCTAGAAAATGTAATTGCAGATTCTCAGAGTCCCAAAATCAGTTTTCAGCACTTACCTACTGATTCATCTTTGCACACTTCAACTTTGGCCTTAACTTGACCCAAAGCTCCTTGTGCTGCATCTCCCCCAGATGTGTCTCTCTCTTCTAAATTCCCAGAATCAGCAGCAGTGGAGTCTGGTTCCTCTGTCTGGCAGTCTAATTCTAAAGACTTATCCAAGAGTTTAACAGGTGATACCTCACCATTTGGGGTTATATCATTGCTTTGTTCCCTTTCCTCATTTTCTTTCATTTTCTTATAATGCAAACAAGGAATGCTGCTCAAAGGAGGATCATGTTTCTGTAAGTAAAAGATTACATATTAAGACATGAGCATAAGATTACAAACCCAAACTAAGTCTCTTCGAAGGACAATCAAAGTGTGCCATATATGTGTCCTAATATTAACTGGTGAGGCTCCAAAAATGAGATTTTTGCATAGTTGTTTGCAAGAAGGTTTGCATACCTTGTTGTCTAAGGGTTCCTTTATGCATACATTTATCAAGCCAGGAGGTCTTTCTAATTCTAAAACACATTTACCACCAGGTCAGTTTTGTACTCTACACAGTCATTTATAAGCACATATAAATGAAAAATGTACTTTGGAACTCATGGAATGTGAAGTGATAGTATCTATGTTTCTTCCATTATTTTCAATAAACAATGTTATTAGTTAATGTTCATGTATTGTAGTGTAATTAGTAATTAGAGCATCAAGCACTACTGTCACAACATTTCCACAAAGTGCCAATGTTAAGAAAACAAATCTTGCACTTTGGGATCTTTCCTCATCCCCATTTTTATCATCTTTAGAATTACACCATTTAATCCTACTATTAGTTAATCCTACCCTCATATTAGATGGTCAAAAGGATTTCAGTAGAGAAAGCAAGAACATAAATAAGAACAAATCCTGGGGGAAGCAGAAAGAGGGCAGGATTCAGAAGTAAATGATCATTAGGCCAATTAATAGGCTATGGGCCTACAGGAAACACCTTCACTCAGAAGAATACAGTCATTACAAGGAAGCACTATTCATAAGGGGAAGGGGAGATCCAGGCCCTTGTCACCTGCGTGCAGGGATTTTACTGAACCCCAAAAAGGAGACACTGCTGAACACTGGGGCATCTGTCCCCATGCCACTGCTGCTTCACCTTCCACTGGAGGACCAAAAGATGCCCACAAGCACTTCCAGTAGTGGAGACCACGGGTAACTGAAACTATGGAAAGCGATCCTGCAAGCAAGGATCTTACTGTTTTGTGAAGAACTTCCCTTAAATCACAGATAACTCACTATACAAGCATACTTCAATTAACAAAGCACCTGAGAGTGAAGTTCCTTCTTACAAAGTCTTTTTATGTCTGACTAGCCCCCTTGTCCTCCTCATCCTCTGTCTAGCTAGAAGTTTCACAGCATCAGCATTGGGAGGATGATGAAGAAGGAATGAAGAAAACATAGATTCAGTCAGGTTGAAACACCATGACTGAATAAACAATGCAACAGAACATGAGCTAGGAAAGAAGGAGATTCTACTCTAGCCAATTCTGCTGTAGCCATGTGTACCTGCTTACAACAGGTAAGATAAACAGCAGCTGTCTCCAGAATGCCTTCTTGAGTATGCATAAACAGCAAAATGCAGTTTGGGGAGGAAATATAAGAAAAGCAAAGTCTGGTAAAAGAAGTCACCCCAAGATGCATTTTGGAAGGGGCCAAAACATTTGTTTACTTAAACAAGGCTTACTTGACCTGGTTGCTTCATTTCATATGTCGATATTGTTAATTTTGAATAAAATGTTTGCTAAACTTGTTGAACTGCTCTTTCTCTCTGTCTCTCTCGTGTGTGTGTGTGTGTGTGTGTGTGTGTGTGGCATAGGAATCAATCCCTATTCCTTCCATGTTATTTCTGCCTCTGGTACCAAGTTCTCTGTTAAAGAAATAATGTCCAGGAACACATCTACTTCATTAACTGAGATATACCTGTATTTCTTTCTTTTCCTACTGTAATTATTAGAGCAGAATAAGAACCATGCTGGATTAGGTCAAAGGTCCCTCCCTAATCGAGTGAACTACTTCCAGGATAACCACCCCAGTATATCCAGAAATGCCCCTAGCAGGCTTTCATGGGGAGATTGAAAATACTAGCTCTTACTTTTTACTTTCAAAAGCAATCAAGCCTTTCAGATTTGGGAAGAAACAATCCCCAGCTGAGAAGCCACCAAAAGATGGCATTACAAGGAAAGGTGACTTTGGCCATTTTGGGAACCCAGAAGGCCCAAATATTAGTCCCAGGGAACAGTCATGACCAATAGTCACTGATAAACCTCATCTCAATGATTTGCCTAATCCCCTTATAATAAGGATGGGAATTCTGCAGCCATGCTTGCAAAATTCAACAATATATGGATGGGGGAGGGAGGGGTGTAGAATCTGCCAGAAGACTTGTTGTTTTCAATCTGCTATAAATGCTACTTCAAACCACCGGCACAAACTGATATCCTAAATAAAATTTAATCAGGTCTTTGAATGCAGAATTCATCAATCTTCTCCAAGCAACATTTCTACTGGTAGTTTTACAACACCACCAAAAAACCCCTATAGAAATATTTAAAATGTAATAAATTTCCAAAATTACGGAAGTCTGATCCATACCCGTATGCTTCCTGTTCCCAAGAAATAAGGTCTGGACCAGGTAACTACTCTGGATTCTCTGTGGAGATATACAGGAATGCCTGAGTTATGGAATGTCATGATCCATCCATCAGGCAAGGGCTCTGTAGGAGGGCGGCCACGACCTTTTAAAAAAACAAAAACAGACTACTTACTGAACAAGGCTTTAAATAATTATTTTAAAAACACATAGCTACCTCTCACCCATTAGCCAACAGTCAGAATGCCAAGAGACAAAAACTTGGCAAATGACTTTTGAAGGGCCCTGCTATCATTCAAGTCATAGAAATGTACCAACACAACACATGGAAGATTACATAGAAAGAAGAAAATCTTGTGGGGAGACTCTAAATTTCACATGTAACCATGAACATTCTACATTTCTCCCTTCAATATAGTGAATATACTTACCTCAATCTAACGGAACAGAAGCTGCAATCCAAATAAAACGAAATAAGATGTCAATGTATTTTAAGATTCTCTTTTGGTGCATGAAATGCAAAAAAATTTTGAAGAGAAAAAGAGGACTACGCCTGTTAGGTACAGTAGGTCACAAGAAAATTTATGAAACCACTTGCTTGAAGAATCCTAGCCCCTTGTTTTGTGTTCAGACCATTAACTGAAAACATGTCTATATATACTATTACAGACATAATAATGTAAATAGCTTACTTTTAAGGACAGTTTTAATTTTGGTCATCATTGGCTGCACACTTGTTTCTCCATCAGACTGATGGTCACTCTCTCCTCCATATTTCTCATCAATTCTCCTTTTCTTGGGAACACAGATGCCCTCTTCCAGCAGAGCATCCACATCATTATCAAATTCATCCTGAAAAACACATTATCAGACACCATGCCCCTATAGCTATTCTTCTCAGATGATGGTGACAAGCAAAAGTGACTTACACATAAGGCACCAACAATAAAACTGGCACTGTCAAGCAATGACTACTATTCTTTATGGAAAGCAGATGAACAAAAACTACACACCAACACCTAAGACAAGCCATTCATTCTCAGCATTTTAAAGAATCTATCTTTTGGATGGTTAAGGAGCCCAAAATTTTCAAGATTTGTCCCTGTCTCCCCCAAATACTTTAACTCCATAGACATTTCAATTAACACAGATAAACCCTGTAGTTTTCAATTCCCCATAAAATTCAAAGTAGAAATGTACTTACCTCGTATGAATAGTTTAAAGTTTCTTCATCCACTTTGTCTCTCTGAATGATTGCTTTAGATGTAAACCCTCCTTCTTCATCTATTTCCATTAAATTGTCAGTAAAATCTTCTAAATCATCCAGAACTGCATACTCCACTCTCTTTTCCTGATCTACATCATTTTCATCCTCTTTTTTGTCATCATTTTCACCAGCTAAACATGTAGCTTGACAATTACTACCCCCAGCAAGAGGACAAGCATGCATATCCCCATTGACATTACTGATACCTAAATCTGGATCTGTCTCATAGTCTTGCTCAGCTCCAGTGTACAAAACTTTTCTGTCTTTACTTTTGCAGCTCTCTGTAAAGCTAACACTTATCTTTACATCTTTAAGCAACTTAAGATCTGGGGTGAATTTTCTAACTGAAGGCGCATGACGAGCAGTTCTTGGGCTTTGGTCACTATTAGGATCTACGATAAGACGACTTTTGTAGCATGAAGATCCCTTTGTGAGAAGCTGTGTTCTGCCGACAGTGTGCGTGTCCTCAGCAGGGGTATCTGACTGTCCATCACCACCAGAGCCAACGTCCATTACCTCTGCGTCACTGGACGTTTGCAGGGGAGGTGGTGGAGGCTGTTCATTAGGCGGCAGTGGTGGGGGACAAGAATGATTCTCCACATTCACTTCTGTTGCTGGCTCTTTTGGAAGGGGAGGTGCAGTTTCATAATTTTCCATAATTAAAACTTACAAAAGAAAAGGATTTAAATTAAAAAGGCAAATAAATCTATATTCCTAACATGCAGAAGTCCATCAAGATAGGATTTGTCACGCTCTATTCAATTTACAACACTGATGATTCAATTAAGCTGACTACATTGTTCTTTTCATTAATGTAGACAGCTTTCAGAACCACTGTCTCAATTACTGGAAATCACAATGCATTCAGCTTAAATAGCTGACGTCGAAGTAAAGAGCATCTTCACTGGCCAAGTGCAGGTGTCCTTTTCTTCTTTCAACCTATGAAGAAAAAAAAATATTGTCACAGAGAAGCTTTAACTTTCTATTTTTCGGTGAATAAGTAGTACAATTCTAACCTACAAAATTAGGAAGAACATCTTTTACCTACACAGTTAAACAGTATGACAATTAAAAATGTGTTCTAAGTAATAATATTAAATGTCTCTGGGTGAAAATGATGAAATATTATTAAACACTGCTGTGCAAAAACATCTTGATATCTAAGCAACAAATTGCTGAACAGCTGTACAACACATTTACTGTTCCTCATGCTGTGGAAACCTAATGCCGATTGACACAGAAAATGCAGTTTTTGAGAGGCACTCTTATTTCAAATAAAACTTGCCCCTGCAGCAAGGAACATATGATTATCTGAAAAGTAACTGCAACAAATATTAAATCTAATGCAGAAACAAGTTCTCAATGTGGGCTTTTTGTGGTATGTATGGCAAAACACATTAAGTGTGTTTGTCACAGGTGACCTTGTATATGTAAACTGCAGTAATCTGCTGGACCAAAAGTAATAAAAGTTGAGTATCTTGTGCTAAATGACCTTTTCTGGTTCTTGTTGGGAGACCTCCAGCAAGCACATTTATCTTTCTAGATCCTGCCCACAAGACAAAGCAATATTAATCTTGAAGAGCCTGTGCCAAAAATGTGTCATATTCCAAACCATTATTTTACTGTCTGTTTATAAAAACTACAGCAAACACCAAGCTTGTCAAGGATGTTCCTTTCACACATTTTTCAATTCTCTCAGCAGTGACCATGGAGAGATAGATGGGAATTTCTTACCTGTTGCTAATTGTTTCTCCAAGTCCCTCTATGTAAACCCAGAGGGTTTTTAAGTCTTCCTACCAGCAGGAGAATAAAGAAATTACTCCTCTTTATCTGTGCCACAATAAGCAGCTGCATAGATCAGCTCAATTCAAACTTTTACCAAGCAGTGTGTATGTGTATGTATATGTATGCGTGTGTGTATTGTCCTCAATTATTTCAAAAGAATCAAATGCCTCCATTCATAATAATCACCATCCCCGCATCTCAAGCTATGCAGTCTCAGCACAGCCCTTCTCCCCATCGCTCCCTTCAACTGATGAATGGATCTGAAAAGCTGAGGACTAGGGAGACACAATTTTCACACCCCTATGAAACATATCTTACAAATAACTTTTCATTTTGAAAAAAGGAAGGCAGATAAGTACAGATGGATGGAAACCCGGAAGAGCACTTCCATTCTTGCTCTAGAAAACAAGCAATATTAGAGATAACGGACAGAACACCTCTGCTTAAGTTGGAAAGACCAATACTCTTCTGATTATTTTTTTTTAATTTATTTTAATTTAGTTATTTATACCCCGCTCTTCAGCCACAAGGCTATCAGAGCGGCTTACAAATTGTTTTAAGCAATAGCTATTTACACATCTACACTGCATTAAGCAGTTTCCAATGTGTGTTAGCTAATTGCCCCCCACAAGCTGGGTACATGATTAGGGTAAGTCCCAACTATGAGAATGTTTGTCTAAGACTGTCATGAATGGGGTGGCTGGGGAGATATACCCTAATGACACTTTCTATGAATTACACTGTTTCTTCCTGAATATGTACAAAAAAGCAAACTAAGAATAGCACTACTAGATGTTATTACAATTGCTGTAAGAAACTTTGGTGTATATGTATCAACAACATTTTCTGCAGTTAACATACAGACTGTAATGTCTATAAACATTACATTGCCTGTAAACACACTGTATAAAATGTCTGGAAAGCTTGGATCAATTCAATTTCTCAGATGCATACGCAGGTGCATGTTTGGCCACACTTGTCTGTTGAGAAGACCATCACACACCAATGTTTCTTGCAGTCACAACATGCAGTCTAGAAGGTTTTCCAGTTCCAGCAACAACAATGCCTAACACATGATGGCTGAAAGAACCAGTGTTTTCTGATTAAAAGAAAAGAACTTAGAAATTTTACCTACTGAAAAACAATGTTTTGACATTAAAGCATGTCCAGGCTCACAGTTGTTGGAAAACTGAATTCAAAATCATTAACAGTTAGGTTACACCAACCGCTCAAAATTCTATGCTGATATTGCTGTAAGCACAGATACAAACAGGTTCTGTAGGCTAACAGGTTTTTTTGGTACATCTCTCCCACCCCTAAGAGTCACACAGAGTTGTAGGCCTAACATTCACATTCTGAAAGAAAACGATCATGAAATCTTAAGAATCAACTGTCCTGTCTCTGGATCACAAACCTGGATTGTTCATCATTACTCCAAAACTGTTTCTAGAAAAAGATAACACCCACAGACATCTTAATTTCCTTAGTTTAAGAGGACAAGCAATTTCAATCCAACTGGGGCACTGCTTAGGCAACTGGTAAGCTGGATGCCCAGATATACCAAATGGATTTTCTAACACCCATCCAATCAATCTGCATGATGCTGCTGAACAAATAGAAAGATATTTGACCTTTAAAAAAAAAAAGCAATGTCATTAGTGGAAAAGAAGAATGACTGGCTGGGAAAAAAAAGGTAGATGAACCGAAAGATCTCTCCTGCCTGAACCACAGTTGCATAGAGAATTCCATTAGAAAGAACATGCTACACACTCTCAGTTCAACACTTTAGCTATGCACTTCTTGCACTGGAAAACTAAGCAACATACACTACAACAAAATGGCCTGGCCATTTTTTATACAGGAATCTTGCAACATTCTGAGAGACACATTTAAGATTTTGACCACGTAAGAATTCTACATTCCCTCTGACAAGGACTTTTTAGACACTACAGTAACAGGAAAGGCAGACCTCAACTTTTAACAGAACTGGTACTTTCCAACATCTGCTCCTTGGTGAAGTGATGGGGCAGAAGGGAGGAGAGAACAAAATAAAATAAGAAGCAAATTTGCTCAAAGCTACCTCTGCTGGAGACAAGGGACTTGGATTCAACCAACCATTACCAGCACTGTTAAAGTGCTACTAATACAGATAAACCATCATATTAGGGTGGAAAGACTTGTAGGGGAGGACTGACATATAAAAGACTACAGTATTTACAAACAAAGATCTTCTCTGTCACCAATACTTGGAGGCTGTACTATGCATTTGCAAAATAAAGGGTTCTTTATGTGGTGGTACCCCCTAGATTGAGAGCAAGCATGGTGCAGTGGTTTGAAAATTGGATTATGATTTTGGAGACCAGAGTTCAAATGTCCACTTGGCCACGGAAACCCACTGGGTGACCTTGGGCAAGTCACACTCTCTCTGCCTCAGAGAAAGGCAAAAGCAACTCCCCCAAACAGATCTTGCCAAGACAACCCCACAATAGGCTCACTTTAGGGTCCCTATAAGTAGGAAACAACTTGATGGTTCACAACAACAACAAACCCCCTATATTATTTTCAGCACCAACATTTCTGTTTTTCCAGGTACTGATGATAAATTTGAAGCTTAAACCCAGTCGCTCATCCCAATTGAAACCATTTAATCAATTCAATCCAACCATGCACTGAACTGAACTTATATTGTTGTTAACCAACAACTTTCCATGAGTCAATGGTTCAAAAATGGATTTAGTTTCTAAGAACTGTATTAGGCTTACAATTTAAATTTATTTTAGACTGACTCTTATGGCTTTATTTGTTACTATTTTTATGCCTCTGTCTAGTTTTTACCGTTGGATCAATCTTTTTGTGCCCCTAATTTTGTTCTATATTTAGTAAATAGTTTTGTGCCCATTGTCCTGGAATTGCCAAAGGCAATACATATTTTTTAAAAAACAAACAAACATTTGACTGTTTCTACAAAACACAGGCTACAGAAACATTCTCAAACCAAATGCCCTCCAGATGTTTGGAGCTTCAGCTCCCATGATCCCCGACCAAAATGGTCAATGGCTAGAAATGCTAGAAAATGAAATCTAAAACACCTGGTGGTCACCAAGTTGGGGAGAGGCTGGGCTAAAATAAAGGTCACACAAGACAGAAGCCCTCAACCTGTTTTAGAAATCCTGTTCTAGAGTAATACAAATTAAAATTAGATCTGTTAGTACAGCAATACTTAAACTCTAGTTTTGCTTATTAGTAGTATGGTTGGCTGTCCGCGACCAACGGGCATCTTCTGATGTGGTCAAACCAAGGCAAGACAGGTCACCTATCGCCACCACCTACGACTCCTCGAACACTTTCATCAGCGCTGTATACGCACAATCCTAAATATACACTGGACTGACTATGTGACAAATGTTGCTGTCCTTGAGCAAGCAGGGATCACCAGCATTGAGGCCATGATATTGAGAACACAGCTGAGCTGGGCAGGGCACTTTTCTAGGATGGAGGACCATCGCCTCCCAAAAATAGTACTCTACGGTGGACTCGCCACAGGTCAGCGTAAGAGGGGTGCTCCAAAAAAGCGATACAAGGACTCCCTGAAACAATATCTCAGGCTCGGCCAAATTGATCACCAACAATGATCCGCCCTGGCCTCACATCGGGAGGCATGGAGACGCACTATCCACAATGCTGCAGCCTTATTTGAGAACTCACGCCGAACAAGTCTTGAAGAGAAACGACAACGCAGAAAGAATCACAACCCGGAAACATCACCCAAGGAGACTTTCTGCTGTGCTTTTTGCAACCAGATATGTTTATCTCAGATTGGTCTTTTCAGTCATCAGCATGCTTGCAGAAAGCGCGGGATGAGTCCTTCCTGAATCTTCGTTTGTGAAGAAAAGCCAGAGAGAGAGAGAGAGAGAGAGAGAAAGTATTAGATGCATATCATGCACCGTACACACAGTCACACATCAGAGCCTGCACTGAGAGACAATCCTTCTGTGACAGCCAGGTAACCCCTGGTTCTAATTTCTAATACAGTAACTTTAGGGAAGCCACTATCTTTTCAACTCTTCTCACAAAGCTGCTATAAAGATTACAGTACTTAATGGGCTGAACAGATTTAGAAAGCACTACATAAATATTAAGTGTACATTAGTGTGAATTATTCTTTCATGTTTGATGCCATCAGCATCCTCAATGCTGTACACAACAGAGGAGTTTTTTTGTAGAAGCATTGCTGGGATGCTGGCCCATGTGTTAAGGTCATACCAAGTTGATAGGACTGATAGGTGAGGTTGCATATACAAATACAGGCATAGTCAGTCAACAATACCTCTAACAAAGAAGCTTTTCACAGTCTTTTTACGGCAGCCCACTGCCTCTTTCCCTCCTCATTCTTTGCCTAGCTGAAAGGTTTTTTAAAAGCATTAGTAATGGGGGACTGGAGAAATACAGACTTTTAGTATCATGTAGTAGCAGTGTGTCTGTAGTAAGCAATGCAATGATGTTTAATCTGGGAAAGAATTGGATTATTCTCTATTTCATCCTACTCTATCTGTGTCTGCCTACAACAGGCAAGATAAACAGCTACTGCATCCAGAATCCTTTACTGTGCATGCATGAAGAGCAAACCAGAGAGAAAGGAGAAATTAGATAAGCCTGCCTCACCAGCTGTACACACCATGTTTAAAAAACAACAACCCATAGATCTAGCCACCAAAATAGAAATCATAAGAAAAATGAAGCCCCATGAAAGAAAAAGAAAAAATCTCCGGACGCATTTTGAAAAGAGCTTTCAAGTGGTCTGTAGAAGGTACAATTTTATAAAAATTATACAAGGCTTACCTGACTTGGTTGTTTCATTTCACATATTCATATTGTTAGTTTTGGATAAAAAGTTTGCTGAAACATGTTGAATTGCTTTTCTTTTTTCTGATGTTGGAATATATCCCTATTTTTTCATGTTATTTCTGCCTCTGGTATCAAATTTTCTATTAAAGAAGTAATGCCCAGAAGACATCTATGTCATCACTTGAGGAATATCTGTACAAGCAAACTTCTACAAATTTCTACAAGTTAAACAACAACAACATTGTCCCTGGCCATTCAAACTCAGCAAGATAAAATTAAGCAGATGAGAACCTTTCCCAAATTCTTATTTATAACAAATGAAGAAGCAAGCCCCTACTGGTATTACATAAGAAGTTAGAAAACATGAGAAAAGCATTTTTCCCCTTTACACAGCACCATAAGGCATACAAGATATTGTTCAGTTTAAAAGAACAGGGAAGGCAGACAGCTTTCTAAGGACAATTCAAATGTGTCCCAATAATCCCTTTCCAATAATAGCAGCATAAGCTGTAAAAAAAACAAACCCACAGCTCCCATTACTGAACCTTTATAGGGAAAACTGAAACTTTAAAAGGAAGGGTGACTTCTCCAACGTCCAACAGAGAGCAGCCCAGATGACAAATGCTGACAGAGAAAATGTTTTTTCTCTGATTATATTGCAAACCATCTTCCCTGCTCATTAAGGCTGAATCAACTACAGTTGTCCCTTCATATTTGCTGGCGTTTGGTTCCAGGACCCCCTGTGAATATCAAAATCCGTGAATATGCAAGTCCCATTATATGCAATTGCATAGCAAAATGGTGTCCCTTATATAAGATGACAAAATCAAGGTTTGCTTTTTGGATTATTATTTTTAAAGAATATTTTCAAGCCGTGAAGACTTAAATTCGTGGATACGGAGGGACAACTGTATACCAATAAAATTAAATAGGATTTACTGCAGGATTTCTTTTGCTAAAATTCCTTGCCATCCGGCGTAAGGCCTCGCGAACTAGAATGCATTTTGTCGAACGCCTAAACAACCGGATCATCATACAGAAAGCCAGATACAGCTGATCAGTTGGGCCTTTCCCAAAAAACTTTTATGCTGCCATATATTATATAGATATATAAGCTTCTGTGAGTCTTAAAAACGCCACAATGCCCTTTCGCTTTGTCTGTCTCCCTGCAGAATTTGAATCTAGAAACTTTTGCATGCCGAACAGGGGACCTGAGAAAAAGAGACCGAGGCGCCTCTATATTCGCCGGCCCGCTTTTTTTTTTTTTTGGTGGGGGGGGAGACCGGGAACCAATGCTCTTATTACGGGAGAGGAGGTGAAGGGGGTGAGCCAGCCCCTTTAAGCTTTTATGGCAATGCTGTCTATATTGTCTCGGGAAAATATTTAATTATATCAGTATACGAACTAGCCGGAGCGCGGGACAGGTCGGTTCTATGAAGGCGGCCGAGGGCGGGAGACCAGGGGGAGCCTGCAGAGCATGCAGGCAGCGAAGCAGACGGCCGCCTCCGCCGCCTCCCAACCTCCCCTCAACGGTCCGTGACAAAAGTTCACCCCTGAAAGAGAGGGAGGGCGGGTGGGTGAAGGGAACGGCTCCACGCCCTCCCCCTCTCGCTCCTAGCTACCCAACAGGGAGGCCCTCAGAGGCGGCGAGGCCCCCGTTTTCCTCACCGCGCCCTGCTGGAGCCCACAGACCCGGCACCCACCTGGCCCATGCCCGGAGTGTCCCTGCCACTCCTCTAGGGCTCGCGTTTGCTTTTCTCCTCGCCTCACCAAAGCCAACGGAGGTGACAGAAACCAGGGCGGGCAGGAGAGCGCCGGCGTCTGTTTCTTCTCCCTCCTTCTCTTCGTGGTCCCGGCCGCTGTTTCTCGCCACCGCCGGTCCTCGTCCTCCTCAGAAAAGCCACCTTCTCGCCGCCATCTTTAAATCATTTCTCGTTTCCCCCAAGAGCTGTTCTCTTGCTGGGACTTTTCCCAACCAATCGCCGTCGATGACCGGGCGCCTTCTGGCTCCCGCTTTTTTTGCTCATTCGCCAGACGCCGCTCAGCAACCTCTTCTGAGCCCCGGCCACCAATAGGAATGCCAGGGCTGTGTAAACTGACCAATAGGAGGGGAGGGGGGGCAGGCGGTGGGGACCAAAGGAGGGGCAATGATGTGCAGGAGGCCTCAAACTCAAAGGAGGAGGCTGTGGTGAAGTCGGTCTGCGGTTAGCGGGGGGCATTATTGAAGGCAGTTGCATGTTGCTGCTTTGCTGCTTAGCGGCCCTGGGCCCTCAGAAAGATTTGTAGTAAATAAAATAAAATACACAGATCAGCAAAATTATGTAACAGCCGAAATAAGCACAGCAAATCAAGACCATAAGATCAAAACACAGCCTGTTAAACAGTTCCCTACATAGGTATCATCAAAAAGTTTTTTTAAAAAAACCTACACCCTTTTTGCAACCGGACTTGTTTATCTCGGATTGGCCTTTTTAGTCATCAGCGCGCTTGCAGAAGGCGCGGGATGAGTCCTTCCTGAATCTTCGTTTGCGAAGAAAAGCCAGAGAGACACCATTTTATACATCTTTGCAGCCTTACAAAAGCTCTCCAGGGCAGGTTATACCTAGCAAAATTAAAACTCGACACCATTAAACATCAAAATACAGTTGTCCCTTCATATTCGCTGGGGTTTAGTTCCAGGACCCCCATGGATACCAAAATCCATGAATACTCAAGTCCCATTATATGCAATGGCATAGCACAATAGTGTCCCTAATACTGTATATAAGATAGCGAAATCAAGGTTTGTTTTTTGGATTATTATTGTTTTAAGAATATTGTCAATCCGTGAATACTTAAATCCATGGATACCAAATCCGTGGATAAGGAGGGACAACTGTAATGGGAAATAAACCCACAGCAAGACACACTTTTTAAAAGGCCAGCCAAATAAAAAATTGCCAGCTTGTCTAAGATGCCCTGCCTTGACTGTATCCTTAAGAAGCCTGAAACAATTATACAATGTAACAGAACAATCCCATTTCCTCTCTGATAGCTGCATAGAGTGGTTTAGACCTGCTCTAGGTATACCCCCTCTGTATATGTGTGCATGTGTGCCTTTTAAGTCATTTCCAACTTAAGGTGATCCTAAGGCAGGAGGTTGGACTGGATGACCCTTGTAGTCTCTTCCAACTCTATGATTCTATGACAGGGTTTTCTTAGCAAGATTTGTTCAGAGGGGGTTTGCCTTTGCCTTTCTCTAAGACTGAGAGTGTGTGACTTGCCCAAGGTCACCCATTGGGTTTCCATGACTGAGTGGGAATTCACACCCTGGTCTCCAGAGTCAAAGTCCAACGCTCAAACCACTACACCATGCTGGCTCTGATGTCTAACATACACTGTATGTATGTCTAAACTTATCGGGGAGGAGTTCCACAATTGGGGTGCTGTCTCCAACAAGTCTCTACCCTCATTTCTTCCAATTTGCACCTCTCTTGCTTGTGAAAAACAGAGCCAGGTCTCCAGAGATGAGCACAATTGATAGTCAAGTTCATGTGCATCCCATGTTGGAAGAGAAGCAGGATATATATTAAATAAAATTTTATTTTATTTTTGTCTTAAATTTATGCCCACCTCTCTCCCAAGGCAGTTTACAAAAATATAAGCCAAGATTACATTTTAAAAAAATCTATTCTACAAAAGTTAAAAAGAATTAAATGACAATGTTATTAAAACCATGATTAAAAAGGTTAAACTTGTTTAAGACATAAATTACTAATAAAAAAACACAACACACTTCACATATACTATTGTGTGAACATAATTCACATCTCCAAGGCCTGCCTGAACAAAAAGGTTCCACCTGCTGGTTGGAAAGAGAGCAGGGAGGGGGCCAACTGGACTTCTTGTGGAAGGGTGTTCCACAGCCTGGAAGCGGCCATAGAGAAGGCCCTCCATGCCAATGAAGGTGGTGGGATTCAGAGAAACCCTTCCCCTGCAGATCTTAAAACTTGTGCTGGCTTGTATTGGGAAAAACAGAGTTTTTCAGATAGTCTAGTCCCAGTGAGTAACCTGGCTTGCGGGGGCAATTAGCTAACACACATTGGAAACTGCTTAATGCAGTGTAGATGTGTAAATTGCGATTGCTTAAAACAATTTGTAAGCCGCTCTGATAGCCCTGTGGCTGAAGAGCAGGGTATAAATAGCTAATAACCAATAAATAAAGCTTGGGGGCAGAGGGAGGGGGGAATGGTCCCTCAAATACTCCAGTCCCAAGCCACTTAGGACTTCATAATAACAGGCACCTTTAACTGAGCCTGGAAACAAAATGGACCCTTAAAGCCCCAGTTTTAAAAATCCAGGACTGCCTCTTCCTTATTTCTGTTCTAGGTAGAAAAAACCAATAATGTGTCAGTGAACGGAATTGCCAACCTTCACGTAGTTCCCCCCTCCAGCAAGTGGCAACCTACTAACTCCCCCTATGTCCTTTTACGTGTATGACTGGTATTCTCCCCACACCTGAGGAGGCAAAAGGGGCACCCCCAGGGACTTCAGAGCAAAGAAGGAACCGCAGGGTTTTGTAAAGGTGCTTTTCCTTTGCACTGCTGTCACTTTTGTTGTTCATTTGTCTTCTACCTCTGAACAAAGCTATCACAATAAACGATTTCACATGTCATCCAGAGACAAAATCAACTTGCCAGTGCCAAATACTTCAGTAATCTGGAGGCTTCTTCAGAGATTTGCCTGTAAAGGCTAATATGCCCTAGTCATCTCCAGAGTGAATTATTGTGATCTGTTCTAGATGGGGCTGCTCTTGAAGACAGTCTGGAAACTTCCATCAGTACACAATACAGTCCCCTGAAATTGACTGTTTATTTCAATTGCAGTGGTTATTGGTTTGTTTCTGGGCTCAGTTCAAGGTGCTGGATCTGGCCTTTATCAGTGGTTCTCAACTTTTGGTCCTCCTGATGGACTTCAACTCCCAGAAGCCAGTGCACAGGAATTCTGGGAGCTGAAGTCCCAAATATCTGGAGCACCAAAGGTTGACAACCCCTGGGCTCCAAAATTGCCTTCTTCCATTTCAACTTCCTCAGAATTCTGCCTGTGCAAGCAGAGGTCTTGTTGTGTGTTCTTGCTATCTGAGGTGCATCATGCATGCAGAAGGAAAATGATAGTCTCAGTTGATTCTAGCATGTGGAACATTTTGTTTTAGTAACTGGTTTCCATGCAAACTATTCAAAGAGAGGACAAGCCAAAGGAAGGATTCTCAGCAGGATGATGGAATGCCCTGCTTCCCACCTCCTTCTGCTGCACCCTGATGAAAGAGTTGCTTGCCAAAGACTCTTGAGAGATAGAGATGATAAGTGAAGCAAGCCAATATCCAATGGGAAGATGCGTCAATGAGGCCCTCACAGAGAAATTATGTAACACAGAAGCAGTAAATAATAGTAAAGTATTCCATGCCATACCCTAAGGCCCACTCCATGTTCCTTTTTTATGCTGCAACAGCAAATTCACCATCTGGTAAGCCTTATGGGTTATCTGGCACCCACTGCCGCATTATATGAAACACTGTAAATGCAGATATTAGAATATTAATGCTGCATTTACATGCACAGATATGCTTCCCTTTAACACACAAAGATCTGAAAATCATCAAACTCATGAAGAAACCTGGGCAATATTGAGGACCAGTATGTACAGATGTCACCTTTCTAAACTGCCAGCCATGCCAACACTGTATGCATCTGGTAGAGTGGGATATGATCACAGAGGCATGTACAAAACAACTCCCTTTTTAATGTTAATACTTTTGCTGTTTTTCTGCAGCAGACTAATATGGCTGCTCCTTGAAAGACTAAAGGTCTCCAGTAAAACAGGATGTGTAGATTTTCTTGTTTCTATGGCCAAGTGGGGTAGGACCTTCCTTTGCATAGAGCTGGAAGAGATTGGGTAGAAAGAGAGATGAAAGAGCCTTTCCATTTTGAGCCTTTCATTTTGAGCCTTTCTAGATTCATTTTGAATCTAGACTGTGGCCAAAGGCTAAGAGAGAGAAAGAGCTGTTCTTAATGTCATCGTCCTTCTTGGCCTCTTTTACAGGCAGCAAAAAGATATCAGTGCTACATTCTGGATGTCCTGGGAAGCAGATGGAGCTGCTACACAGCCAGCACAGGTAAGGGAAGTATCATAGGAGAGGCATGCAAGGGGCCACCTGTATGTTTCTTTTGGGGCTATGGGGCACAGAGAATAATCTCATTTTCATATTTCTCTAAAATGTCAAGGCTGCACAGGAGGAAGCTATGGACAAATTCAACTAGGTAGCTGATATGAACTTTCTTAAGTACACATATACACATACACCAAAAAACCCCAGTTTCTCACACTGTGTCCTTCTCTTGAAAGAATACTTTTATGCTTGCTTCCCTGCGGATACATGGGGCAAGACCCTCCCAAGCATTGACTGGAAGACTTTAGGATGTTGTCTCTTGCAGAATTGCCTATGAGGACATTGTTCCGGTCTCAATGTATGCTGTTTTTGGCTGTATGTCTATTCAGACAGTCAGCTCTCAACCAGTTACTTTGAGGTGAATGACATCTATACTTTATTCTAGAACTTAGTAACAACAACTAAATAGAGAGTGGAAGAATGGCGAGACAGGTGGAAGGATGAGGTAAAAATAGGAAATGAGAAGAGAAGGTTCTTCAAACAACAAGAAGGGGGGGGGGACAGAGGAGAACTAAACAGAAAGAGGAGATCTGCCAGGCTTGATCAGTGAAGCACAACAGGAAGAGTCAGTTGCCAACAGATCTGTATACAAACGGAAATGCAGTTATAATTATAACCCAGAGCAAAAATATTATAACCCAAATGGCCTGTCAGGGCAGAAGAGATCTTTTTTAAAAAAAAGCCTTTATTATGACAATTTTCAAGAGTTGACAGCATGAACACAGAAATGTTAAAATATACCTCCAACACGTTAAATTTGACAGTAGAGGCCCTTCTACAAACATTCCCTAAAGGCACCAGATCCTGTCTGATCTTGGAAGCTAAGCAGGGTCAGCCCTGGTTAGTACTTGGGTGGGAGACCGCCAACGAATACCAGGCGCTGCAGGTTATATTTCAGAGGAAGGAACTGGCAAAACCACCTCTGAGGATTCCTTGCCTAAGAAAATCCTATGAAATTCATGGGATCGCCCTAAGCTGACAGACAACTATCAATCTGATTTTGAAATGGAGCCAGCATCCTCTAAAGGCAGCAGCTATTACTCTTTATTCTTGACGTCTGTACTCAAGTAAATTAATGACAAAATCTAGTAATTCTCATGTACTGGATATTATTTATTTATTAGATTTATATCCTTCTTTCCCCCCAAAACTGGGACTCAAAGCAGCTCACAATTTAAAAGAATACAATACAATTAAATACACAGAAAGAAGCAACATCCATCATATTCTAGAGGCCAGTGGTATGTATGTTGAATGGTGTTAAGGAAGCACTCAATAGCATGCTTTTGAACTATATTATGAACCCAAAGAACAACCTGTTAATTTTGTTCTATTAAAATAGTTTTAACAATGGAAGGCCATATAAAATGTATTTCCTCTACAATGGTCTGTTAATAGCAGCTTTTTTTCAAGAGGAAGTTCATTCATTCATTCATATTATTATTATTTATATGCCATTGCCACCTTTTGCATCATACAACTACGTAATAAATCAGCAGCCTAAATCTAATGGCTAATCTGAGCTAGACTAGACCTACTGAATTAATGCGCTTTACATAAGTGCTGATTTACTGTTCAACAATTAAGTCAATACTTGTAGTTAGCTAGGACTAGCAGGTGGATTTAGGCCATCATACATGAACTGTATTAAAGAGAAAGCCCAATTACAAGAGAACAGCATTAAACTGATATGTCAGACAAACCACAGTTTAAATAAACATCACTATAGATGCAGCTTAATTACCAACAAGTAAGATAAAGCACTAAAAGATTTTAAATACCACTCAGTACTTAAGAACAGCCACACCAAAAACTTAGGAAAAGGCCACCCAGAATAAATAAAAGCCCTTTTAAAGGCTTGTTAAAGTCAGAATCAAACAACTCAATAATTTAGGCCCACTGCAGAAAAGGTACTGTTTTTGTTCTTGTTGTGTTTTCTGAGGCCAAGAGTGTGTGACTTGCCCAAGGTCACACCGCAGGTTTTCATTGCTGAGCGAGGATTCAAACTCTCGTCTCCAGAGTCACAGTCCAAAACTCAAGACCACTGGCTCCCTCTTTTGTACCACCAACCAAATCAATCTCACTGGCAGGACTACAAGCAGGGCCTCTGAGGTGAATCTTAATGCCTGGCAATAAGTGTATAGATGCACCCTCACATTTAGGGAGATTTACAAAGCAATCCTAACACCCAGGACCATGGGGAGGAGACGTTACCATAGAGCAGAGGTGTTCTTCCGCCAGTGGGAGAAGGATCTGCCAGAGGTCCCAACTCCTCTGTATGTCTGTAGAACTTTCCATGGGCAGAGATCTGCTGTTTTGTGTTTCTGCAGGTGGTATTGGGTCTCAAAATAGGGTATTCCAGAGGCAGAATGGAGATCAAGACTGTCACTGTATCCAAACACCCATCATTTATAGGAGATGCCCTACTGTTGACCAACTTCCCCATACTGCCAGGGGCTGGTGTAACAAATACCACTTAGAACATACAAAAGAAGAAAAAGGAAAACTGCCCAGCCATATCACACCTCCCTTCTTGTGTTTGGCAAAAGGAAGAACATGGGAATGGTTGGGCCACTGCATGGAGAAGATGGCAAAATGCTAACAGGGGACAGAAAAAAGGCAGAACTACTCAACACCTTCTTTGGCTCGGTCTTCACCCAAAAGGAAAATAATGTTTAACCTGGGGAAAATGGACCAGGTGATTCAGTAGGGGAAATGCAGCACTGTATAGGTAAAGAGGTAGTACAGGGATACCTGGCTATTCTAAGTGAATTGAAGTCTCCAGGGCCAGATGAACTACATCCAAGGGTATTGAAAGAACCGGTAGAAATAATCTCAGAACCACGGGCAATAAATTTTAAGGATTCCTGAAGAACAGGAGAAGCCCCAGCAGACTGGAGGAGGCCGAATGTTGTCCCCACCTTCAAAAAAAAAAAGAAAAAGTGGTGGTGGTGGGGAGAATCCAAACAATTACCAACTAGTCAGTCTGACATCAATGCCAGGAATGATTCTGGAGTACCTATTAAATAGTCTGTAAGCACTTAGAAAAGGATGCTGTGATCACTGAAAGTCAACATGGGTTTCGCAAAAACAAGTCGTGCCAGACTAATCTTATCTCTCTCTCATTGTCACTCTCTCTTTTTTGTAGTGTTACAAGCTTGCTAGATGAAGGGAATGTTGTGAATGTAACATATCCTTATTTCAGTAAGGCCTTTGACAAGGTCTCCCATTACTGTATATTCTTGTAAGCAACCTAGTAAAACATGGGCTAGATAGTGCTGTTAACTGGATTTGTAATTGGATGACTGGCTGAACCCAAAGGGTAGTCACCACTGGCTCCTCTTCATCCTGGAGAGAAGTGACTAGTGGGGTGCCACATCTTTATCAATAATTTGGATAATGGAATAGAGGGCATGCTTATCAAACTTGCAGATGACACCAAATTAGGAGGGGTAGCTAATATCCCTGGGGATGAGATAAGAATTCAAAATGACCTTAACAGATTAGAGAGCTAGACCTTTCCACAATGCAGTGTACTATTTTATGTTCCTTTATCATTTACTTTTCCTTTTAAAAGGAAGCACCCTCTCATGTTGCTGAAGAATGATTTTAACAATTAAAAAGGCCAATGTATTGGACCCATGAATATTTTAAGGCCTTCTTCCAAGGGGTATACAAAGAATATTAAAGACATATTAATATATTCATATAAACATTACATGTAAATTCATATTAATACTTGCACCTTTCATATAGATTACTTTTTTTTAAGTCTGCAGACATTTTGTTAAGGAAAATGCAACATGGGACATACAGTGAAAGAAATAAAATATGTATGTGAAAGTCACAATGACTAAGCAAGAGCAATTATGAAGCTACACAGGTGAAACTGCTAATGTAATCTAGAAGTCCTGAGAGCCAAGGACAGAGGTACTGAATGCAGAATGGAAACACCTGAGAATCATTAAGTGTACAAGGTGAAATGTTGAAATACATGGGTTGGTCTTAAGTATGGGTGGAACTACATGGACCAATCAGAATGGAAGTACACACCCACTGGGTGGAAACTAACTAGTGGGTGGGGATAAACAATGGCTATAAAATTGCAATGTTTGCCAATGTATTGTGGTTGAGTAGAGGTGGAGTAGTGTGTAGAGATTGTGATTTGTTGACCATATAGTATATTTATATAGAAGAATAAAGTAGGTTTTATATAAAACTACTGAGTTGCCTGAGTGAATCCTGGAGACGTTTTGGAGACACCTGGAGAAGAGTGAGAAGGCTTGGAGAGTTTGTCAGGATCTTCAGCCTATTCTCTGAAACTCTGCTGCTTTGGAGGAAAGCATTAACCACTGATCTAAGCTGGTCGGCTGTGCTGCATAACAAGGTGGTGAGTTTGAGCCAGAGGTGAAGAGCTACAACTCCCATCATCCCTGACAAGGGTTATGGGCCCAGTTACTAGAGCACCCAGCATCCACAGAAGCTGAAAGTTCCAGAGAGTGGAAGAAAGCTTTGTGGACGACAGATCAGAGCAAGCTGTTTGTGCTGCACTGATAAGCCTCGTGAGTAAATCATTTTGTGTTTTGCTTAAGCCCAGATGGGTCAGCTGTGCATACTCAGAAGGACTGTGTCAAATTGAGTCACTGCACAAATCAAGACGGAAATTCTAAAGTTTAGTAAATTAAATAGAAACAACTACTCTACCTGGAAGATTTATGCCCAATCTCTACTAGTAAAGGAAGGTCTGTGGTCAACAGTTGAAACAGGGCTGGCAGCCGATGCTGATGAAGCCACTCAAGAGAGAGATAGTAAAGCAAAAGCCTGTCTTTATCTCATGCTTGAAGAAGACTTAATTAATGACGTCAGAGATAAAACGTCCGCCAAGGATGTGTGGGATACCTTGCAGAGATTACACACTCCTTCAACTGCTTTTGCAAAAATGCTATGGTCTAAAAGAATATACAGGCAAAAGATGGCTAAAGGGCAGTGTGTGATAGAACATTTAAAAATAATGCAAGACTTGTTTGTGCAAGCTGAACTGAGGGGAGTGCAAATTATCAAAGAGCAGCAATGCTACATTTTAGTAGAATCGCTAGACTCTTCGTGGGACAACATAACGAACAGCTTGCAGAACTTGCCAGAAGCTGAGCTTAATAGAGACTTAATTGTGGCCAGAATACTGGAAGAGAACCAGAGAAGAATGTCTGAGCAGGGTGACTCAGCAAGTTTAAAGACTGTGCCAAAACAACAAACAACTCCTGACTGGCGAACGCAGGAGGAAGCAGCCTCTACAAGGGAGCAACGGAGGTGCTTTTATTGTAAGAAGATTGGTCATCTGCAGAGACATTGTAAACATTTTGCAGCTGAGAGACGCAAGCAAGCAAAGAGCAGATGGCAGCCGCGGCAGTATAAAAACAGTCCAGACCTCCATTTTTGAGGGACAGTGGTAATAAAAAGGGGTTTGCAACCATGATTAAGGAAAAAGAAAATGCAAATTCTAAATGGCTAGTTGATTCAGGAGCCTCATCTTCGATGTGTAATGATATAAATTTAATAAGTAATAGAAAATCAGCTAATGTAAATGCTGTAGTTTTGGCTGACGGGAAAGAGCTAAGTACTGTAAATCAAATGGGTACTGTGTACATTCCAGGGCTAAAAGAGAATTTTAATGATGTCTTACATGTAAAGGAGTTAGAAAATAATTTGTTATCAGTAAGCAGATTAACAGAAAGAGACTACACAGTCATCTTTGAAAAGAACATGTGTAAGATAAAACTGAATGGGGAATTGCGTGGCATATGTTTGAAAAAGGACAAACTTTATTATTTGGAGGAGAATTTTTAAATAATCAATTGTTTAACTGGTTTCAAAAGGTGGGAATAAGGCATGAAACTACAAACCCTGCTTGTCCTAGTGAGGATGGGTTAGCAGAGAAGAAAATACAAGATATAAAAAGAATTACTGCTTGTATGATGGCAGATGCAGGGGTGAAAGATAGTTTTTGGGCAGAAGCAACTTTGTCTGCAATACATATCAGTAACAGATTGTATCATTCAGAAATTGAAGACATTCCCTACAGGGTATTGTATGGGAGAATGCCAAATTACAAGTACTTAAGGGTTTTTGGACAATTTGCTCATGTTTACACACCTGCTTGTTTCAGGAGGAAAGGAGAACCCAAAAGCAAAAGGCTTAGGTTTTTGGGGTATTCTGGAAATAGCTACAAGTTTCATTTGGATGGAAAACAAGTGCAGTATTCTAGGTCTGCAAATTTTGAGAGACATGCTGGTTGGGACAAACTGCATGCCAATAAAGAAGTGTTTTTGAGATTAGGGAGTTCAAATAAGCCAGAAGCACAAACTGAACCAACCTCAGGAAACGGAGGGGTTTCAGTTAAGCAGGAAGCATCACCTAGCAGCAGTGGTAGTTCTTCCGATGATGAGATAGCATCTAGGCCTACTACTACTCGAATGACTGAAGACAAGAGATTTAGTCATAGAACTACAACTCCTAGTAGAGAAAGTGAGGATGAAAGAGACAGAACAGCAGATTTTATTCCCAGGCGTAGTCATAGAGTTAGAAAGCCTCCAGATAGGTTTGTTGTGACAAAGGCAAGAGCTTGTTTAGCAGTAGAAGAGCCTGAAAGTTTTGAAGAATTGGAAAGTTATTCTAGTGAAGAACAGGAAAGATGGTTTGATGCAATGGATAATGAGTTTGGTTGCTTGGTAAATAAAGATGTTTTTGAAATTGTTGACAGACCCAAAGACAAGAAAGTAATTGGTTGTAAATGGGTATACAAAAGGAAAGAAATGCCAGATGGAAGTATCAAATATAAAGCTAGGTTAGTGGCTAAGGGTTTTGCACAACGGCAGTATGAGAACTATGATAAGACATATTCTCCAACTGCAAAGCCAGAAAGTCTGAGAATGGTTCTAGCTGTAGCAGTAAAAAGGAATTTAGTTGTAGAACATTTTGATTTTGAGACAGCTTACTTGAATGCGGTTTTGGATGAAGAAATATTTATGGAACAGCCACAAGGTTTTGAAGAAAATGGTAGTCAGAGAGTTTATAAATTAAAGAAAGCGTTGTATGGTTTAAAACAAAGTGCCAGAGCGTGGAATCTGTGCATCAATGATGAGCTAGTTAAGCTAGGTTACAAGAGGAGCATTGCAGATGCTTGTGTTTATACAAAAGGAGACAAAGTATTAGTGATTTATGTAGATGATTTGTGCGTAGCAGCAAAGACAAAACAGGAAATTGAGTCAGTAAAAAGAGAATTGTCTGAGAAGTTTGTTTTGAAGGACTTAGGTGTATTGAAGTCTTATTTAGGTATTTGCGTTGAATGGACAGAAGAAGGACATTGTTTATTAAGTCAGAGAAATAAAATTGAAAGACTGATTGAAAAGTGTGGATTACAGAATGCAAAAATAGTAAGAGCTCCAATGACAACCGGTTTTGTGTCTGAGGAAACAACTAGAGCGTTTGAGGACAAGATTCTCTTCAGAAGTATAATAGGATCTTTACAATTCATATCTTGCCACACCAGACCAGACATTTCTTATGCTGTAAATGTATTGTCTAGAAGGGTTAATGATCCAAAAATTGAAGACTGGGCAGCGGTAAAACATTTATTGAGATATTTGAAAGGAACCTTATATAGGAAATTGATTATAAGAAGTAGTAGTTCAGATCTAGATTGTTATGTAGACAGTTCATTTGCATCAGAATTAGGAGACAAGAAGTCAGTTACAGGAATGATAATTAAATATAGTGAAAGTCCAATAGTTTGGAGAAGTAGAAAACAAACTAATGTAGCGATAAGCACAACGGAAGCAGAATTCGCTGCTTTGAATGAGATAGTAAATGAGGTACAGTGGATTAAGCAATTGCTAAATGACTTAAATGAAAGTTACAAGATACCAGTGGAAATTCTGGAAGATTCACAGTCATGCATAGCGATGGCTGAAACTGAAAGTTTGAAGAACAGAACAAAATATGTTGGTGTAAGATATCAAAATGTGCGAGACATGGTTCAGAAGGGTGAAATAGAATTGAGATATATAGAAACACAACACAACATAGCAGATTTGTTCACAAAAGCATTGACAGCAGAAAAACATGAAAGGCTGACACAAATGGTTGGAATGACATTGTAAGACACATACAATATTTTATTTCGGAGGGGATTGTTAAGGAAAATGCAACATGGGACATACAGTGAAAGAAATAAAATATGTATGTGAAAGTCACAATGACTAAGCAAGAGCAATTATGAAGCTACACAGGTGAAACTGCTAATGTAATCTAGAAGTCCTGAGAGCCAAGGACAGAGGTACTGAATGCAGAATGGAAACACCTGAGAATCATTAAGTGTACAAGGTGAAATGTTGAAATACATGGGTTGGTCTTAAGTATGGGTGGAACTACGTGGACCAATCAGAATGGAAGTACACACCCACTGGGTGGAAACTAACTAGTGGGTGGTGATAAACAATGGCTATAAAATTGCAATGTTTGCCAATGTATTGTTGTTGAGTAGAGGTGGAGTAGTTTGGAGATATTGTGGAGTAGTGTGTAGAGATTGTGATTTGTTGACCATATAGTATATTTATATAGAAGAATAAAGTAGGTTTTATATAAAACTACTGAGTTGCCTGAGTGAATCCTGGAGACGTTTTGGAGACACCTGGAGAAGAGTGAGAAGGCTTGGAGAGTTTGTCAGGATCTTCAGCCTATTCTCTGAAACTCTGCTGCTTTGGAGGAAAGCATTAACCACTGATCTAAGCTGGTTGGCTCTGCTGCATAACAAGGTGGTGAGTTTGAGCCAGAGGTGAAGAGCTACAACTCCCATCATCCCTGACACATTTATGAGCTGAAAACTCTGATACCATTTGCTGGAGACTGAAATAATTCAGAACAGAGGACTGAAAGATTGATTTGCATACATTTTAATCATAACAAAACAGTGGCACATAACCCAGTATGTTTTCAGGAGAACCCCATTATTAATTTTAAAAGAACCAGGAACATGAGGGTTGTGCTGGTGAGAAATGAATGCAAGGATCACAGACAGACATTGCATGACACTCTGATAGGTGCAGCTGTGCTCTATGGGCACCCATGTAACTGGTGTGTCTATTGCAGATGTACACCCCCAATATTTTTTATTAGAGAAAATCTACATACAATAAAAATAGAATAATTCTAAAAGGATAGAATTTGTAGATCCTATGAACCATGGAAGCAAGGCTTGCACCCTTTGCTTGTAACATCTGTTTTGTCATCATCTATGCTGTCCTGTGCAAATGTTTATAAACACACACACACACAGAGCAGTTGGCCCTGTGTATCCATGGATTTGACATCCACGGATTCCACCATCCATGGCCTGAAAATATTTTTTTTAAAAAATACATTCCAAGAAGCAAACCTTGATTGTTGCCATTTTATATAAGGGAAACCATTCTACTAGGCCACTGTATATAATGGGACTTGAGCATCCACGGATTTTGGTATCCACAGGGGGTACTGGAATCAAACCCCAGTGGATACCAAGGGCCCACTGTGTATACACACATACACATCTCATACGTATTTTGTGTGTGTGAATGAGAGAGAAAACATAATTAGCAACACCACTCTAATATATATTTTATTATACAGTATAGTGTTTTTGTTCATCATTCTAATAAACATATACTTTTAATGATTAACTGCATACTTCTCAGATTCAGAACAAACTTGTCAGAAGTGCTGACTGTTTTTCATGGTTTTTTTCCGGGCTGTGAGGCAGTGTTCTGGAAGAGTTTATTCCTGACATTTTGCCTGCATCTGTGGCCCACCAATATGTATGGTAACCATATCTCAGAGCCTGTATGGTGCAGTGGTTTGAGTGTTGGCCTAATACTCTGGGAGGCCAGGATTTGAATCGCCCCTGCTCAGCTATGGAAACCCACTGGGTGACCTTGGGCAAGTCACACTCTCTCAGCCTCCTAAGAGGAAGGTAATGGCTAGCCTCCTCTATTGCCCCCCCCCAAAAAAGTCTAAGATAAGGTTGCCATAAGTCAGAGTTGACTTGGAGGCACATACTAACAACAACTATACCTCTCAACATGTGTATAAGGACACATCTTTTAACATAAGGAGTAGAAGCACAGGTGTACCTTTAATGAGGCATTTCTTAGTAACAAAGCACTTGGGAGCAGATCTTAGATTCTAGGCATTCAAAAAGATAAATACTGGTAATGAGAAAATCCTACCAAATAAGGGAAATTAAGTGGATTTTAAAATTAAAAACCTTGGCCCCTTCAGGGCTTAACAAAACAATTTAATTTTTCCACCAATATAGAATTTTCAGACATCTTTTCCCTCCAGCACCGTCCCATCTACAGTGGTTTTTTTCTGTGGGTTTTTTCCAGGCTGTGAGGCCGTGTTCTGGAAGAGTTTATTACTGACGTTTCACCTGCATCTGTGGCTGGCATCTTCAGAGAATGGTTGGGTAGGGGTGTGTGTGAGGTTTATATACTATGAGCCCGTTGGAGAGGAAATGTAAATTTGTGTATTTGAATGGGTAGTTCCTGGGGGGAGATATGCAAGAATGATTAGAGTCTGTTTGGCTAATGGCCCATTATCTACTGGAAATCCACCTGCCCCTGGGTGGAGTTCATTTGCATGTGTTGAGTTTTGATTTTGGTGTTTTTCAGGACTGGTAGCCAAACTTGGTTTACTTTAAGGGTTTCTTCTTTCCTGTTGAAGTTGTCCAGGTGTTAAAAACACTGAAATTCTGGACCAGGCCAACAACTATCATGTCAGAATGCCCAGAGAAGCTATTGAAATCCACAAAGTTTGGCTAACAGTCCTGAAAAACACCAAAATCAAAACTCAACACATGTAAATGAACTCCACCCAGGGACAGGTGGATTTCCAGCAGACAATGGGCCATTAGCCAACCATTAGCCAAACAGACACTAATCCTCCTTGCATATCTCCCCCCAGGGAACTACCCATTCAAGTACACAAATTTACATTTCCTCTCCAACAGGGACTCACAATATATAAACCCACACACCTGTACCCAACCATTCTCTGAAGATGCCAGCCACAGATGCAGGGGAAACATCAGTAATAAACTCTTCCAGAACACGGCCTCACAGCCCAGAAAAAAACCCACAGAAAAAAACCACTGTAGATGGGACAGTGCTGGAGGAAAAAGATGTCTGAAAATTCTACATTGGTGGAAAAATTAAATTGCTTTGTTAAGCCCTGAAGGGACCAAGGTTTTTAATTTTAAAATCCACTTAATTTCCCTTATTTGGCAAGCCTAGGTAGAGCCAGGTAGTCACATCTCATGGAATGCTTGGGTGAGAGCTATGAGAGAACAAATATAAAAACCAACAGGTTTGTCTGTAAATGAGTTAGGGCCAGTCAGAAAGAGACAGGGAAAGGGCAGATAGCAACAGATTAAATCTTGAGAAGATCAGATGAGTTAAGGCCAGCTAAAAAGAAAAGACAGCCGACATCTGGGGCCCATTCACACTACAGAATGATAGCAGTACGTACGACTGGTTGTGGAGTCTTCACCTCTCCCTAAACTGCCAATCCCAGGACTCCATAGGATGGAACCATGGTAGAATAAGTAGAATAAGTGCTATAATTCTGTAGAATAAGTGCTATCATTCTGTAGTGTGAATGGGCCCCAAGTGTCCTACTTGGGACTAACAAGCATCTAGACCAATGTTACTTGTAACTCAGCAAAGTGCAGCACCCAAGGTCATTTGTGAGGCCCCTCAAGTGTCCCAGCAGGCCCCAAAATACATTCAAAAACAAATCCTTTGACAAAAATGCCACACACACACACCACAGCTCCTAGGAGATGGAGAAAAAATTGTCACACTCCGGGTGTGTGTGGATGTTTTAGACCCAGAAAAGGCTTTTTAAAAAAACAACCACCACCAAGCAAGGAAATAAGACATCTGGTTTACTTCCTGATTTGAAAAGGCCTCTCCTAGGCCTAACAGTAACATCCTAGGTGTTTGGGAACATGGCAAAATTGCCTCCCTTCTTGGGGGTTATTTCTACCAAAAATTAAAATTAAAACATTACAAAAGTGGAGGAAATTGGGGATGGGAGCATAGTAGGGGTGATCCTCCAATGCAGCCCCACAACTCCTAACTGGTGCTGTCTTTGTCAGGAGCTGCTTCTCCTGGCTTTTTAAAATCATGTATATATTTGTTTTTAATGTGTTTTTAGTTAGATGGATTTAATTTTATAGTGTTTAATGTCTTTTTATGGAGGAAAGTGGGGGTGGGTGGTGTTTTTAGTCATTATTATGTTTTAATTGCTGGAAGCCACCCCAATTGTTTTAGCAGAGGGGTGGAGTATAAATAAATTTTATTATTATTATTATTTGTGTGAAAAATTTTCTACTTCAGCAGGCTTTGGGGAACTGATGGTTTTACATGTAATGTTTTAGTGTGCTGTTCTACCTTTATTCTATCCTTTAAAATTAATGCTTTAAATGGTGTGAGTTCCATAGGCAGTTGAATACTATTTTAATCATAATGTTTCATATGTTTTGAGTTATGTGTGGTTTTACTTTTACCTTGTACGCTGCCTTGAATCCCAATTGTGGTGACAAGGTAGGGTATAAATAGTTGCCCCTCCACATTTGCGACTTCCACATTTGCGGTTTTGATTATTCGCGGAAAGCCCTGCCCCCCCCCCGCTCTCCACCCCACTCCCTTCTCAAGGCAGTGAAGGGCTTCTCACGAAGCCGTCGCTGCCTTGGGAAGGGGGGATGGAAAGCCGCTGGCGCACCCGCTCTCCACTCCACTGCCTTGGGAAGGGGGTGTGGAAAGCCACTGGCATGCCCGCTCTCCACTCCCACTCCCTTCTCAAGGCAGCGAGGGGCTTCTCACAAAGCCCGTCGCTGCCTTGGGAAGGCAGGGTGGAAAACTGCTGGCACGCCCGCTCTCCACTCCACTCCCATCTCAAGGCAGTGAGGGGCTTCTCATGAAGCCCCTCACTGCCTTGGGAAGGCGGGTAGAAAGCCGCTGGTGCGCCCACTTTCCACCCTACTCCCTTTTCAAGGCAGCGAGGGGCTTCTCATGAAGCCCGTCGCTGCCTTAGGAAGGGACTGAGGTGGAAAGCCACTTGCCCGCAGGCTCATTTCTTATTTGAGGTTTTTTCACATTCACGGGGGTTGTCTGCCCCTAACCCCTGCGAATGTGGAGGGGCAACTGTAAAGCGATTGATAAATAAATAGACAGTTGCCCACCCTTGTCATAACTCATTACTTCCAAGTTCCTCTTTCATAGCTGTGGAGTTGTGGCAGAACTAAATGCTACAGAAGGAATATCATATGGTTCATAAAGTCCTGGCTCCTGTTGTATCTCCTCAAAGCGCAATGAAAAAATAGATGGGGAGGAGAGTGTGCTTTTGTATTACAAGCAAGCAGCTTGTGGCATTCACGTTTTTGAAAACAGAAATTAAAAATATTTTGGTTACTTTTTGGTAACACAGAATACATTGTAATCATAAAGGAAATGGCAAACCCCATAAAACACTACCATGGGGTGGGTTGGAACTATAAAAGTAAGTAGTCGGACACACACACACACTGGTATCTGCGGAACCAATATCCAGTTAGTTATCCGTGGGACACAAACAGCACACTGACCATAGAGTCTTCCTATAAAATGCCTAGAGAAGCATCCTCTCTAGACATTTTTAGGTCCTCCAAGGCAACTCTATGGCATTTGTAACTGGAGGTCCCATTATCCTCAATGGCGTTCACTGTTATCCGTGGTTTCTGATATCTGTGGTTGGTCTGGGAACCAAGCCCTGGGGATACAGGGGTCTAACTGTAATTACTTGTTAAAGTATCTT
The DNA here is from genome assembly GCA_030847615.1 of Gambelia wislizenii. Taxonomy (NCBI): domain Eukaryota; kingdom Metazoa; phylum Chordata; class Lepidosauria; order Squamata; family Crotaphytidae; genus Gambelia; species Gambelia wislizenii. The sequence continues at coordinate 8,436,162 of JAUMIR010000013.1, read as the reverse complement.
TCCAAGCTCTGAATGGCATCCTCATTCACCTACCTGGATTGTACCCATAGCCTGTCAAACTATTTTGCTCATAAGAGGCAGAAAATTCCATAAGTCCCCCCCCACCAACCATGGCAGTACACATTTTTTAAAATAATATAATAATAATAATAAAAAAATTATTTGTACCCCACCCCTCTGCTAAAAACAATCAGGACGGCTTCCAACAATTAAAACATTGTAATAACGACTAAAAGCACCCCCACCCCCCCTCCCCCATAAAAAGACATTAAACAATATAAAATTAAAACCATCTAACTAAAATCACATTAAGAACAATTATATACAAGATTAAATAAAGGCCAGGAGACGCAGCTCCTGAGGCCGGGATCTAATTAGGAAAGGTCTGCCGAAAGAGATCCATCTTTACTGCTTTTTTAAAGCTACTTAAGCTCGTCATATGACGGATCTCGTTCGGCAGGCCATTCCATAAATTGGGGGCGATTACCAAAAAGGCCCTCTGGGAGGTTGCAGACAGCCTAGATTTTTGTGGCTGAAGCAAATTCCTCCCAGAGGACTGGAGAGCGCAGGGAGGATTGTATGGGAGGAGGCGGTTCCGAAGATAAGTTGGACGCAAGCCATTTAGGGCTTTAAAGGTAATAACCAACACCTTATACTGGGCCCGGAAACTGATAGGCAGCCAGTGGAGAGATTTCAATACTGGAGTTATATGGTCTCTCCGAGATGTTCCCGAGACCACTCTAAAAAGAACAAATTATATTGTGGCATATAAGACAACTGGGCGCATAAGATGACCCCCCAATTTTTAAGTTAAAATATAGACTTTGCCCGCCCCCAGCCAGCCAGCCCCCCACCATCCAGCCAGCTCAGTGGCTGTAGATGATGGAATAGTCTGTGAAATTAAAGGACTGAGAACAGCTAAAAAAACATGGGATACATTGAAAAATCTCTGTGGTGTTCAGTCTTTGGAAAGTAAGGTTGCATTAATAATGAAGTTGGTTAATAGGAAGCTATCAAATCCCAAATTTTTGAATGAGCACATTAATGATTTTAGAGCCACATTGGCAGACTTGCAAACTCCTGGAGAGGAAATCCCCAAAACTATGCAAATGGAAATCTTCCTGGCAAGTTTACCAAAATACAATCCCTAAATGGATGGCAATTAACACTTCAAAGGCAAAGCAGTCATTCTCACAGCAGGGAGAAGGATCTGCTGGGGAAACTGCCCAAGGAATTTACCACTTCAAAGACAAGGCAGTCATTCTCACAGCAGGGGAAAAGATCTGCTGGGCATATAAGATGACCCCCCCCACTTTTGAGGAGATTTTCAAGTGTTAAAAAGCAGTCTTATACGCAGGAATATACGGTATACCTATTTGCTGCTCTGAGGTTGCTGTCTCCCCTGCCTACCTGCATGATCTGCTCCAGCATGTGCACATATTATTTAATAGACTACAGTAAAACTTTTAAAAGCAACAGATTTTTCTCAGTTTACAGCAACATGCAATTAGTACATCTAGGAGGATATTGGCTCAGCCACAATATTACAAGATGGTCAAATAGCCAAAAGAGATGTAGAACTTGTGTTGTTCTGCTCTTTTTGGGAAAACAAATGTTTTATATTATTAAAGTCTGCTCTGCTTGACTTGACTCCATCCTTTCTCCTTCTTCCTGCCATTACAAATGAATAAGCCATTTATTATATCCTTTCATGTAAGGTGCTTTTCTGGTACCTTTTTCAGGCACTGGCCAAGATACAATGAATATGGCAATTAATATTGTGTATCTAGAAAGGCTTTGGATTCATTTTGCAGAGTGGCAAGTCTTCATCATTCCCCATGGAAGACTGACTTGAAAATGAGAGGAATTTCACCAGTGATTTGTAAAATGTCAGGGGAAGGGGGCCACTAGTTAGAACGGTAGGGAAGTATAAATAAAAAATGCCACTGCTGGCACACAAGGCTTCTGGGCACACCTGCAGCAACTTTCTGGATCCTTGCCAGTGCATCTTCTGATGCAATGGGAAACGTGTTGCAACATATAGACCAAGATACCCCCAACATTTCACAAATGACAAAAGGGATGCACATGTAAAGATATAAGCAGTGTGGCTATGCAATAGGAGGGTGCGGCCAGTCAGCCCAAGAGCTTTTGTCTGCTTTTATTTGCTGGGGAGGGGGGAGGTCAGCTCTTGCAGTCGTTCAACCTCTTTAAAGCAAAAACCCTGGGCATTTTTTCTCCAACTTTTCTGCAGCTTTCCTAGTTAGACAATATTATCTTTAAAGTGAAGTAACCAAATGGAACACAAAATGAGCCATATTACAACTCAGGCTTCCTGCACTGGCAGGAGATTAGCTATGACTACCTTTGAAGATCCCTTTCAACTAGGATCCCGTAGATTCACAAGATGGCAGGTTCAAATCCACACTACCCACACAATCCAGTTTGAAACGTGATTCTTTGCCATGGTGCCTTCCTATGGAATCCTAGGATGTGTAGTCTGGTGAGGGACCAGCCCTCTTTGGCAGAGGCAAAAGACCTAGTAAAACTACAACTCCCAGGATCCCATATTAAGGAGCCATGGCAAATCATTCAATTTCAAACTGGATTATTTGTGTAGTGTGGATTCCCCGGCCCCCGCTGCCGCTTCCCCATAAACTCATGTGGTCACCATGAGTCAATTGGAGCCTCCCTGCTTAGTCTACTTCACAGGATTGTTGTTAGGGTAAAGGTGGGGTGGGGTAAATAATATACAACACCATCAGCTCCAGAAGATCAATGGAATAATTTCAGTTAAAATAGGGATGGCTGGAAAAAGGACTGTCGTAAAGAAAACAGGCATCCACACTAGAGAAAGAATCTCGTTTGAAACTGGATTCTTTGCCATGGCTCCTTCCTATGGAATCCTGGGATGTGTAGTCTGGTTATTATAGTGCTATTATTCCCCTTTAACTGCTCTGGCTTCCTCCTGTGGAATCCTGGGGTTTGTAGTTTAGCGAGGCCTAAGAGCTCCCTGGCTGAGAGTCCTAAAGCCCCCTCCCTAAACTGCAAATCTCCGGCCTAAGAGCTCTTTGGCTGAGCGTTCTCAATGCCCCTCCCGAAACTGCAAATCCCAGGGTTCCACTGGAGGCAGCCAGAGCAGCTAAAGTGGAATGACGGCGCTATAAGAGGGTAGTGTGATACTGTTTGGCAGAGAAGGCGGAAGACCTTGCAGAACTACACATCCCAGGCTTCCACAGCCACGGCAAAGAATCCCGTTTCAAGGGGGAGGGTTTCTCTGGCGCGGAGGCCCGTGGCCTTTGCGACAGCCCTTTTCCCCGCCACCTGTCTAACCACCCACTTTCACGCGGGATTGTTCGGGCAGGGGGGCTGCCCGCCTTCCGAGCCGCCCTTCCCTCGCCGCCTCCCGCGCCTTCGCTCGCTGCCTCTGTGGGGCTCTCGACCCACGGGCGCCTGGCGCTCTCCGCCGCGGCTCTCGGGCCAACAAAGAGGCTCCCTCGCCGCCATACTCCCCCCGTCCTCCTCCTCCTCCTCCTCCTCCTCTAGCCCTTCCTCCCCCACGAGGCGGGCAACTCACTCTCTCCGCCAGAGGCCCCGGCCCCCTCCTGCGGCGCCTCCCGCCTGGCTCCGCGGCTCGCGCTCGCTCTCCCGCCCCGCCTGCCTCGCTCCCGCCTCAGACCGCGCCGCTTGCTCGCGCCGCCCTCAAGCGTGGCCTCTTAAAGGGGCCGCGGCCCAATTCCTCTCGGCCAAGCCTGAGTGGGCGCCCTCAGCGGCGGAGGTCCCGCCTTCGCTCCTCCCCCGCCTGGCTCGGGCTGGCCCCGAGGGCGGCCACTCAGCCTCTTAAAGGGCCCGCCACATTTTGGGAGTCTTCCCCCTCCCCCGAACTGGCAGCACCGCACCGGGTTTTGCTTTTCAGAAGCCCCTGGGTTTGTTTGGACGGGACGGGGACACGGACTGGGCGGGAATCCCCTGGCTTCCCTTGAAAAATGGGACGGGGAGGGTAGGCCATCCTGGGGCAGACGAAGTGTGGAATAAACATAAACACAAACACAATAATAATAATAATAATAATAATAATCTGCCCTTGAGCTAGTGTACGCCTTGGTACTCAGGTAGAATTCAAATATGAAGAGAAGCTATACAGTTATCCCTCCGTATCCACGGATTTTGTATCCATGGATTTAAGTATTCACGGCTTGACAATATTCTTTAAAAAATAATAATCCAAAAAGCAAACCTTGATTTTGCCATCTTATATCAGGGATACCATTTTGCTATGCCGTTGCGTATAATGGGACTGGAGTATTCACGGATTTTGGTATCCACAGGGGTCCTGGAACCAAACCCCAGAAAATATGAAGGGACAACTGGTATTTACAATTCAGAACTTATAGAAAATACATGGATGTTATGATTGAAAATAGCTATAATTTAATAATACATGAAGTGGATTGTAATTTGGAGGATATAGGTATATAAAGTCTTATTGAATGAAATGATATGTTATGATTTGATTTATTGAAGGGAATGATATGATGCAATGTAACTTATATATAAGCATGCTGTTTGAAGAAAAATAAAATAAAATAAATTTTAAAAGTGTTTATGGAGGGAAGATGCTCAAGGAGAGGCTGAATACAGTAGGACCCCCATATCCACTGGGGATTGGTTCAGGGGGGGGGGCTGTGATACAAAAAAATCATGGATAATAGCAAACACCATTGAAAATAATGGGACTTCTGGTTTGAAGTGCCATAGAGTTGCCTTGGAGGCCTAGAAAATGGCTAGAGAGGACACATTTTCTAGGAAGACTCTATGGTAGGTGTGTGTTTTGTGTCCCATGGATAATTGAATCAGTGGATAATGAATCCGTGGATATGGGGGTCCTACTGTATCTCCTTTGTAATATTCTCTCTGCAAAGGACATACAGTCGTTTCCACATTCGCAGGGGTTAGTGGCGCAGGACCCCCACAAATGTGAAAAAAACACAAATAAAAATGCACCTTTCCCTGCCTGCCCGCAACCCCCTGCCTGCCCTTCCAAAGTGGCTACGGGGGTTTTGAAGCCTCATAGCCACTTCTCAGCCACCCCCTCACACTCCCAAAGCTGCAACGGGGCTTGAAAAGCCCCATTGCCACTTTGGGAAGGGCGAGAGGGGTGGTGGGCAGGCAGCAGGGGGGCTTTTCAGCCACACACACCCTGCCCTCCCAAAGCGCCGATGGCGCTCAAAAAGCCCCATCGCTGCTTGGGAAGGGACGGGGGTGGCGGGCAAGTGGTGAAGGGGCTGGAAAAGCCCCTCCGCTGCATGGGAAGGGACAGGTGGTGGCAGCGGGTGAGCAGCGGGAAGGCTGAGCACTCCACTTCGACCGGCTTTTGCCACTTTCGTGTGAGGGGCGAAGGCTGAGTGAAGTGGGGCACTCAGCCAGCAGGCCAGCAGCGCTTTGGTGAGGGGCGCCTCTCTTCAATTGGCTTTCGCCCCTCACACAGAAGGGGCGAGGGCTAGTTGGGGTGAGGCGCTCACTCACCAAACCCCCTTCAGTTTGCTGGCTTGGCACCCCGCTTCGCTCAGCTTTCGTCCCTTCCATGAGAGGGGCGAGGGTCGAGTGGGGTGGGGCGCTCAGCCAGCAAGCCGGCAGCAGTTTGGTATGTGAGCACCTTGCTTCAACCGGCTTTCGCCCCTCAAATGGAAGGGGCGAGGGCTGATTGAGGTGGGGCACTCACGCACCAAACCCCCATTGGTTTACTGTCTGGGTGGCCCACTTCACTCGGCTTTTGCCCCTTTTGTGGGGGAGCGAGGGCTGAGTGATGTGGGGCACTCACTCAGCTCTCCTTGGGGTTGGCTCCACCCCAAAACACTTCCCTGTGTGTTGGGGGGAGGAGCCGAGTTTCCGCGAATAGGCAGAACTGCAAGTGTTAGAACCGCAAATGTGGAGGGACAACTGTATATGTTTGTAAACTGAGGTTACATGCATTGTTGTTGTTGTTAACTTCATTTCCATCAGTTCCTTCTTCATTTTCTCCTAACGATTTTGCTTCTCACTTCACTGCTAAGATTGATCTAATTCGTTCTTCTATGGAAGTCCCTGACTCGTCTTTTGTTCCTGTACCTCAGCCATCCATACTGGCAAATTTTTCTGCCTTCCCCCAGTCTCTCTAGCTGAACTAGCTAAGCTGGTGAAATCGTCTAACTCACCTACTTGTTCTCTTGATTCCGTTCCTTATTAAGCTTGGTTGCTCCTCCTATTCTCCCTTCTCTTCTTTTTATTATTAATCTCTCTCTCTCTACTGGTCACTTTCCTTCTGATTTCAAACATGCTTTGGTTTCTCCCATTCTCAAGAAGCCCTCACTTGACCCGCTCTCCCTCTCTAATTATTGTCCAGTCGCACTCTTGCCTTTCTTTTCTAAGGTTCTGGAACGTACTGTTTATTCTCGTTGTCTAGAATTTCTCTCCACTAACTCTCTAATAGATCCTTTTCAGTCTGGCTTTTGTCCATTACACTTAACTGAGACAGCTCTTGCCAAGATTACTGACAATCTTTTCTTGGCCAAATCGAAAAGTCTTTACTCGGTATTGATTCTTCTTGATCTTTCTGCTGCCATTGATACTGTTGATCACAGTCTTATGGTGGATCTGCTCCTGGATCTTGGATTTTCTGATTCTGTTCTTAACTGGTTCAGATCCTATCTTTCTGATAGGTCATTTGTGGTGATTGCTGGTGGTCAAGTCTCTGCTCCGGTGTCACTGTCCGTTGGAGTTCCACAGGGCTCCGTTTTGGGCCCATTGTTATTTTCTCTATATACTTTGTCCCTAGGTAACCTTATTGGGTCCTACGGTTTTCAGTATCACTTATACACTGATGACACCCAACTGTATTTTTCCACTCCGGAACTCTCTCTGGATGTTGAAGAGCGAGTGTCATCATGTCTGTCTGCTATTTCTGCTTGGATGCTCCGTCGGCACCTTAAGCTCAATATGGACAAGACTGAGCTGCTTGTTTTCCCACCGAAGCAAAACCTGCATTATTCATTTTCAATCACAGTTAGTAGCACTAATATTCAACCTGTGAAGGAAGTGCGTAGTCTTAGTTTCATTTTCAGTTCCTCCCATTCGTTTGTTCTTCAAATTCAGGCCATGGCAAAGTCGTGTCATTTCTTTCTTTATAATCTAGTGAGAATCAGGCCTTTTCTTTCAGTTTTTACTGCTAAGACAGTTCATGCACTGGTCATTTCTTGCCTGGATTACTGTAATTCTTCGTTGACTGGGCTTCCTCTTTCCCATCTTGCCCCCTTGATTTCGGAACAATACTCTGCCGTTAAGATATTTTTTTCTGCCCACCGTTATGATCATGTCACTCCATTGTTGTCGTCCTTTCACTGGCTCCCGATCACATTTAGAATTCATTATAAGTTGTTATTAACTTTCAAAGCTCTTCATGGTTTGGCCCCCATCTGTTTGTCAGCATTTGTTTCCCCCTATTTTCCTGTTCGTGGCCTGTGCTCTAGTGATTCAGGGCTGCTAATGCAGCCAAGGATTTCCTCTGCCCCTACTCGGATATGCCCCTTCTCCCACACTGCCCCCTATTTTTGGAATCTTCTTCCCATGAATTTGCAGACCAGCACCTCTCTAGACTACTTTAAGTCTAAATTAAAGACTATTGTATTCAGGGAAGCCTTCCAACTTTCAGTCTGATTTTAAAGCCTATGGTGCTATATAAATAAACATAATAACAATAATTAACTGCCCTTTAGTCAGATTTGACTTATGGTGACCCCATGGATGAGACATCTCCAAGCCCGCCTGTCCTCAGCCGCCCTACTCAGGTCCTGCAGGTTAAGGACTGTGGCCTCATTGATTGAGCCTAACCACCTAGTGTGCAGTCTTCCTCTCCTTTTTTTCCCTTCCACATTTCCTAGCATTATTGACTTTTCTAGTGAGCTGTTCCTTCTCATGATGCGTCTGAACTACGACAGCCTCAATTTGGTCATCTTGGCTTCTAATGAGAGTTCAGGCTTGATCTGTTCTAAGACCCATTTCTTTTTCTTTTTGGACATCCATGGGATCCTCAGCACTTTTCTCCAACACCTCATCTCAAATGAGTTGATTCTCTTCCTATCAGCTTTCTTCACTATCCAGTTCTCACATCCATATATGGTGATGGGAAATATGGTTTTGAATAATCCTGACTTAAGTGCTCAGTTTTATATCTTTGCATTTTATGATCTTGTCCAGTTCTTTCATAGCTGCCCTTCCCAGTCTTCTCTCCTGATTTACTGCCTGTAGTCTCCTTTCTGGGTTATGTGCCTATATGTCACCAATCAGATTCTGGCCATATTTTCCCCCATTTATGTAGGCATCCCCTGTTTATTTGACAGATTAGGTACCAGAACACTGTCAAAAAGTGGAAATTGTTGAAATGCAGAACCCATACTTTTTTAAAGCTTTACTTTATATTTTATTATATTATAAGAATTATATTATATAGAATATAATTATTATATATATTATACTGCATTATAAGCACAAATATAAGAGATGCACTGCACACAATTTCTAAGAAATGCACCATGAATGACTTCTATACTGTACACAGACTAAACAAAAAGATGGCACCAAGTTGATTGAGAGAAAAAGCAGCATGCCACAAAAGCATCATACAAACATGATGAAATAGCGGACCACATGTCAAATACACAGGTTCTGGGTATAACTGAAAACAGTTGAAAGAGCAGGTCATTGAAAAGTGGGGTATGCCTGTATATTGCATTTTTATCCAGCCTTTTTTGTAAGGAACTCAGGGGTGTTTTGTCCCATCTTTATCTTCATAGCAGTTCTGTAAGGTAGGTTATGTGGAGAAATACTGACTGGCCCAAGTGATACATGATACATGATATTCATGGTTGAGGGAGGATTTGAACCAGAGTCTCCTAAGCTCTAATTCAATACTCTAACCATTACACCAACAAACATCTACATGGCCTACAGCAGGGATGTGGAATGAGAGGCTTTCCAGATGTTATTGGACTGCAGTTGCCAAAAGCTGTAGTCAGTACAATCAGTGGTGAGGGATGATGGGATCTCCAGCTCAACAACATCTTGAGGCCTAAGTCACAGTTGAAGCAGAATCAGCTTCCACGCTTAGCTCCATGTGCTTACTAGCATGCTGAGTGGGGATGGCACTATCATTGACAGCCCCTGGCAGCTGATTCTGGCCTGAACCCTACTGATAGTTCCAACTAGAGTGGAACCATTTAATCAGTTGTTGAATGGTGAATCAGCACATAGGGAAATCCCATTGATGGAATGGTTGGGGCAACTTTCTAGAATAGCTGCTGCAAGTTGGCAGTTGTGAAAGGAAGCTACAGGTCTCTTCCTTAGCCACTGTGTGCTTTCCTCACAGCTGTACTGCGTTTCAGCAACCAGATGATAACATCTCTATTTAATCTGTCATTATGGCAAATGTTCTTGCACCAACTTTATTTACAATCTTCTTTAGCCTGATGCTCCAAAGGGCTATGGCAGAGCTTGAAGAAGACGACGGCATCTATATAGGTTACCGTACTGATGGTAGCTTGTTTAAATTAAGCCATCTGAGGGCTCACACTAAGACTCTAAACTATCTAGTCCGTGAGCTGCTCTTCGCTGATGATGCTGCCCTTGTTGCCCACACAGAAGCAACCTGAAGAAAACAGAACTTCTTTACCAGCCTGCACCACAGGATGAACACCACCATCCCCACATTGCCGTCGGCAAATCTGTGCTCAAGTCCGTTCAGCAGTTCACCTACCTGGGAAACATCATCTCCTCAGATGCCAAGATTGACAAAGAGATCGATCACAGATTAGCAAAGGCACATAGCGCATTTGGAAGACTTCACAAAAGAGTCTGGGGTAATAAACACCCGAGGCAAAGCACAAAAATCAGTGTGTATAGAGCCATTGTACTGTCTATCCTCCTTTATGGATCTGAAACATGGGTTACCTATCGCCACCACCTACGACTCCTCAAACGCTTTCATCAGCGCTGTCTACGCACAATCCTAAATATACACTGGACTGACTATGTGACGAATGTTGCTGTCCCTGAGCAAGCAGGGATCACCAGCATTGAGGCCATGATATTGAGAACACAGCTGCGCTGGGCAGGGCATGTTTCTAGGATGGAGGACCATCACCTCCCAAAAATAGTACTCTATGGTGAACTCGCCATGGGTCAGCGCAAGAGGGGCGCTCCAAAAAAGCGATACAAAGACTCCCTGAAACAACATCTCAGGTTTGGCCAAATTGATCACCAACAGTGGTCCGCCCTGGCCTCACATCAGGAGGCATGGAGACGCACTATCCACAATGCTGCAGCCTTATTTGAGAACTCACGACGAACAAGTCTTGAAGAGAAATGACAACGCAGAAAGAATCGCAACCCAGAAACATCACCCAAGGAGACCTTCTGCTGTGCTTTCTGCAACCGGACTTGTCTATCACAGATTGGTCTTTTTAGTCATCAGCCCGCTTGCAGAAAGCGCGGGATGAGTCCTTCCTGAATCTTCGTTTGCGAAGAAAAGCCAGAGATGGCAAATGAGACCTATATGCCCCCTTTGTGAATTAATGTGGTTTGGGTTTTTAGCGCTGAATAAATGTTGATTAGTCTTGAACACATTTATTATGTATTTCTTTTCCTCTTTTTCTTATCCCAATAAATGTGTGTGTTTCATCTTTACAGCACACTCATAAAGGTTATGATTCCACTCAGATCTCTGTTAGCATCTTCCAGTTGCATAACCTTATCTGCACTGCCATAGTCATGCCAAATCTTAATTCACAATAAAGTACAGGTCATCTTTTGTGTGTACATCAACAGAATGTTGAAGTCAAAATCATCTTTGAAAGCTCTTCCTCTCTCTTGGATAAAGCCATGACAAACACATGGTGCTTAGTTGGCTTCAAGGAGTATCTGTACCTGTCAAGAAGAAAGCAACGTGCCCAACAGAAAGATGTCAAGAGGACTCCATGGGCAAACTCAGATTGGCCAACTCCTGTCAGATGGAACTGGCAGACTGGAATGGGAAATAATGAGAGCTGACAGAATGCTTGGATTCTTTGCTCCAGGGAAATTTTTAACACTGCACTTGGCACCTGTTCAGATTACAGTGTTAGGCAGCTGCATCACAGCAAAGAAGGCCTGGCTGCTCAAAAGTTGTGAAGCAAGATGGGATAGTGTGTGTGTGTTCACCTATTTTTTTAAAAATGTACAATTGCATCTAAATGAATGCAACGAATAGGCTGGGGGGTGGAGGTGTGAAAGAGGCCATTTTCAGATGCTAGCAACTAGGGAAAACTACAGCATAACTTAGCTAATATGTCTTTTTCTCTTTGATGGATTTTCCATGGCAAGAACAGACAGCAAATTAGGGACTCTGACATTTCAATTCTTATGAAAGTAGGCGGGAGAAGAACCGTTTCTATGTCATCCTTTTTGTTTCTTGTTTTCCTCTTTTCATTGCTTTGCATTAATTGCTGAAAAGGGAAGGAGAGGTCTTTATTTTTATCTGATGTAATGCATTCCAATCTCTATTGACCTGTAAGGCAAAGGCAACCCCCTCCCCTCTGAATAAATTTTGCCAAGAAAACCCTGGAATAGATTTGCTTTGAGGGGCAGTGTGGTATAGTGGTTTGAGCATTGGACTACGACTCTGGAGATCAGGGTTCGATTCCCATGAAAACCCACTGGATGACCTTGGACAAGTCACACAGTCCCAGCCCCAGAAAACCCTGTGATAGGGTTGCCTTAGGTTGCCATAAGTCAGAAACAACTTGAAGGCACACAACAACAACAGATTTGTCTTAGGGTCACCATAAATTGGAAACGAATTGAGGGCAAACAGCAACAACAATTTTTTCCCCCAAAAGTAAATAAAATTAGCTACCAAGAAAAAAAATGGGGAAAGGGGTTGGAAACATGGAAGGACCGGAAGGGAGGATAATTGAAGTCCTTGGAAAATTCAGTAAATGTTGTTTACTGTTAGTGTGATAAAGGCTTAATCTGGAACTGTTCAGTTAGACTTTGAAGGTCATTCTTCACATTCCAGTGAGGTCTGAATTTGTTTGTTTCTTTAAGTAACAGCTGCTGATTGTGGGTGATGGGGTAGACTGAACCCCCACCACCACCATTAGTGTGGTCACATAGAAGCAGTCCTCTATTTGAAGGGCTGCCAGAGGACAGTTTTGAAGATGCCCTCTATTTAAAGAGCTGTCCAGTCCAAGTCTGATTTAAAGAAAAAGAACCATCAGGAGGGAGACCAGAAGGCTTGAAATTGCCCACCCACAGTTAGCACCTGGACAGCAGAATCAGCAAGCACACAGGTCACCTACTAACAATCTTCCTTACTTGATGTAATGTAAATTCTGTTTCAAGTACAAAAATAATTTCCGATTTTGTATCTATAATATAAATTAGTGCATGCAATTCTGTGTCCTTTGATCCTCCTTTTGTCTACTTTTTTGTCCTTTTCTTTGGTGAGATGTAAGTGACCACCCTGTACTGGTGGTCCTTTTCTTTGGTGAGATGTAAGTGCCTCTGACACTGTACTGGTGAAAATTGTCGGCAAAGCTACACTAGATTCTACCTAAATCTCTAGCCCCCTAGACTTGTGCATATCCACTGTGCAATCACACAAATGAAGGAGATATGTCTCAGGATCCTTATGAGGTGATATTTTATTGTCAAAAAGCCCAATGTGTTTTGACCTGCTAATATGTTAATGCCCTCTTCAGGGGGTAAAAAAAACAGCTTACAGAAATTTCTAATCAAACCATCATCTAGGCAATTTACTGGTATTTTAAGTTTCAGAGACTCTTTCTCTTTTGACCCCTAAAGAAGGCCTTAAAATATTAACAAAACACATCTGGGAGGGGGGTTTAGAATCGAGGTATGTTATTAGGCTGATTGCATTGGCCTTTTTGAAAAGAAAACATTTTATAGCATCTTTAGATGTGTTTGCTTTATTGGTTGGATCTATTGGAAGCACTCTAGTTCTTGCACTTTCAAATTGTGTAATCTCACCATCCAGAGTTAAACAACACATTAAATAAATTTTAATTTGCTTTAAGGAAGACAATATTTCCATCTACTTCCAGAGTACATGCTAGCATTCCATATTACATCTATCTGATTACTTGTATTCCAGATTACATGGCCATACCAATAATGTCTCTAGTAGTAAATTATTCACAACAGATATCGCACCCTCAATAATTTTAGAGAGCACTGAATAGACTAGAGAATACCCAGAGGAGTATGTCAGTTTTGCTTAGTTTTTTAATATATTAAAGCAGGGGCATATTCCTTCTGTTACGCAAGTACTTATATCCAAGGTTGTAGCCCAGTTGTTGTACGGTTTGCAATTGTGTGCCTACAATAATTTTGACCCTTTCAAAATGTTGCAGACTAAAATTCTCAGAAGTGTGTTTGCTGTCCCCTGTTGTGTTCTCAATGCAGACTTGTCGCTTGAGGCAGGCCTGAGAATCAATACCAGGGAAGATTCTTAGAGCAGATAATTAAACGGAGAGTCTATGAACATTTAGAAGGCAATGCCATAATCACAAAAAGTTAACATGGGTTTCAGAGAAACAAGTCATGCCAGACTAATCTGATCTCTTTTTTTGATAAAATTACCAGCTTGGTAGATGAAGGGAAGGAACGCTGTGGATATCGCATACCTTGATTTCAGTAAGGCCTTTGACAAGGTTCCCCATGACAGTCTTGCAAACAAGCTTGTAAAATGTGGGCTAGACAAGTTAACTATTAAATGGATTTGTGATTGGTTGACCGGCCGAACCCAAAGGGTGCTCTGCAGTGGCTCCTCTTCGTCTTGGAAAGATGTGACCAGTGGGGTGCCACACGGTTCTGTCCTGGGCCCAGTGCTATTCAACATCTTTATCAATGATTTGGATGAGGGAATTAGGGGCATACTTATCAAATACCCTAGAGGACAGGATCAACATTCAAAATGACCTGGATAGACTGGAGAGCTGGGCCAAAGCTAACAAAATGAAATTCAATACGAAGAAATGTAAGGTACTGCACTTAGGGCAGAAAAATGAAATGCATAGATATAGGATGGTGGAGACCTGGCTGAAGGAGACGATGTGCAAAAGGGATCTAGGAATCCTAGTAGACCACAAGTTGAACACGAGTTAACAGTGTGACGTGGCAGCTAAAAAGGCCAATGTGATTTTGGGCTACATTAATAGAAGTATAGTGTCTAGATCAAGGGAAGTGATAGTGCTGCTCTATTCTGCCTTGGTCAGACCTCACCTAGAATACTGTGTCCAGTTCTGGGCACCACAATTCAAAAAGGATATTGACAAATTGGAGCGTGTCCAGAGAAGGGCGACTAAAATGGTGAAAGGTCTGGAAACCATGCCTTATGAGGAGAGACTTAGGGAGCTGGGTATGTTTAGCCTGGAAAAAAGACAGTTAAGAGGCGATATGATAGCCCTGTTTAAGTATTTGAAGGGGTGTCACATTGAGGATGGAGCAGGCTTGTTTTCTGCTGCTCCAGAGATTGGAACACGGAGCAATGGATGCAAGCTCCAGGAACAGAGATTCCACCTCAACACTAGGAGGAATTTTTTGACAGTAAGAGCTGTTTGGCAGTGGAACACACTCCCTCGGAGAGTGGTGGGGTCTCCTTCCTTGGAGGTCTTCAAACAGAGGCTGGATGGCCATCTGTCGGGGATGCTTTCATCGTGATTTCCTGCATGGCAGGGGGTTGGACTGGATGGCCCTCGTAGTCTCTTCCAACTCTACAATTCTATGATCTCTATTGAGGTCTGTGCCTGGACTCTTAAGATCATTTGGGTTTACACCTAATACTTTAATAGCACTTGGCTACAGTAATGCTAGATCTGCCATCAAACAATGAATAAGGGACACAAAGTTGTAAAATCACTTGGGTTTAGTCACCAAATACCCCACTCTTTGAATTATTATGAAACCTTTTGGCTGCCCCAATTACCTGACAAACTTAACATTTCCTAAGTATAGGAAATCATGCTGTATTGGTGGGAAAATATAACAGGATCCTTGTGCAAATGAGGCACTAAAAACGTCCTTTTATATTGCCCCTTTTACCAAGGGTTTTGCTTTAATCACACCTATGCTACAGAATATTCCTGGAAGGATGAAAGAACTCTTATGTTTCCCTTCTGCTTGCTGACCAGGATGCACAAATTACCGATAAGGTCGCTAGATTTTGTGCGACTGCTGTTGTGACTCATAGACAGATGATAAATCAGTAGTAGATAGTGATAATAAAGAGCCCTAGACACATGGGGCTGGGGATTATGTACAAACCCTAAGATTAGGTAGAGTGTCGTGACAGACTACTACTACTATACTATATTATTATTATTATTAGTAGTAGTAGTAAATGTTGTGTTCATTGTATTTTATGCCACTTTGTCTTATGCACCTTATGGCAAAAATTGTCTTATCCTTTTAGGCTAATCTGTGACCATAATAAATTCTTGATTAATTGAAAGACAAGAGACTCTCCAGTAATGACCAACCACAGTGTCATGACACCAGGCAAAGAAATACAGCTTGCAAAGTTGTTCCTTGCTGATCAAAACTGAACCAATGGTGGTGCTATTGTATAAGAAAACTTGCATTCAGGTTTTCTTCACTGTTAACCATTTTACTGTAAAACAAATTTCAGACTCCTAAAGAAAAACACACACACACACACACACACACACACACAGAGAGTGCTCCAGCATTTGTTTTTATGGAAGGAAGAAAAACGTCATCAATCCTACAGATAAAGTAATAAATTAGTTCAACATTTTGCTGTAGATTCATATATTCAGGTAAGAAACCCCTCACAATCTCAGACCTGTTTTTCTAGGACTTTGCCCAGCACTTGTTGCTAAACTTGCTTATTATTTTTTAAGAATATTTTCAAGCTGTGAATACTTAAATCCGTGGATACGAAATCCATGGATATGGAGGAACAACTGTAGAAGCTTATTAAGGTAGATGCTTGATGTGAATCTTCAGATTGGAGGAAATGAATCCAAACAATGATCAATCCACATTTATTCATCTTGGGAGTATGGTATGAGCATTTGGACTCTTTGGTCACACATATGACCTACTAAATTAAATGAGTATAAGAGACTGATATTTTTGTATTAGGAATACCATATAACTCTATAATGTAAATGCTGCCAGGGAAACAAAACAGCAGCTATGAAGCTGTGGCTGTAGAAAGGATTTGTATCACGGAGAAATACGGCTGTCCCTTCATATTCACTGGGATTTGTTTCCAGGACCCTCCGTGGATTCCCAAATCTGTGAATACTCAAGTCCCATTATATGCAATGGCAAAGCAAAATGGTGTCCCTTATATAAGATGACAAAATCAAGGCTTGCTTTCTGGATTATTATATTTTTAAGACTATTTTCAAACCGTGAATACTTAAATCTGTGGATACGGAGGGACAACTGTACAGCCAGACAGGAGGAGGAGGAGGAGGACAAGGTTGTACAATAACAGTACTGTTGACACATTCCAGCAGTAGCTACAAACCGCGAATACACAAAACTGCGAATGGGAAAGACGTGAATGGGAAGGGACAACTGTACAATTACACCATCCATTAAACCTTCCCTCAGAGGCATTGTAGGGAGGGAAGATTTTTCTCCTGCTTCTTCCTGCAAGTTTGTGGCTGGAGCAGATTGAACAGCAATGCATAGGCCAAGCCAGCCTGCCTTTGCCTTGGCTCCTGTCATGTGGCCACTCCACTTTGGGGAGGTGGTGGGCCAAGCAGCTGTCAAGCCTTTGCAGACCCCTTGTGAGGACACTGCAGACCCCTGGGGTCCACAGACCACAGGTTAAGAACCGCTGCTCTAAGACGATTTGCTTGGACTAGCAAACTGGAAGGTACTAATATCTGATGGGTAGAGAGAATCCAGATTACCACATTTGCCAATGATTTGCACAGAAAACATGGACCACTATGATCACTCACCATTTTTGACACATTTTGTACAGAGACCCAGAATGTCACCAAAGGCTGGGCATCAAAGCTATACAAAATACTGATAGATTTTTGTGTGGCTTGGGAATTAGAAATAGTCGTCCCTTCACATTCGTGGGGGTTATGTTCCCCAGACCCCCGCGAATGTGAAAATTCTGTGAATAACAACTGCCCTCCCTCTCCCCTGCCAAAGCGACCACGGGGCCTCCGGAGGCCCCATAGTCGCTTCCCCCCACCTCCCACCTCCCTCCCCAGGCCTCCCCACTCCCTCCCCAGGCCTTCAAGGGGCCTCCGCAGGCCCCATGATCACCTCCCCAGCCCTCCCCACTCCCTCCCCAGGCCTCACCCCCTCCCTCCCAAGGCCTTCACAGGGCCTCCGCAGGCCCCGTGATCGCCTCCCCAGGCCTCCCCACTCCCTCCCCAGGCCTCTGGAGGGTCTCTGAAGGCCCCGTGGTCGCCTCCCCAGCCCTCCCCACTCCCTTCCCAGGCTTTCACGGGCCCTCCGGAGGGTCTCTGAAGGCCCCGTGGTCACCTCCCCAGCCCTCCCCACTCCCTCCCTAGGCCTTCACGGAGACTCCGGAGGCCCTGTGAACGCCTCCCCAGGCCTCCCCACTCCCTCCCCAGGCCTTCACGGGGATTCTGCAGGCCCTGTGATTACCTCCCCAGGCCTCCCCACTCCCTCCCCAGGCCTTCACGGGGATTCTGCAGGCCCTGTGATTGCCTCCCCAGGCCTCCCCACTCCCTCCCCAGGCCTTCACGGGGCCTCCGGAGGGTCTCCGAAGGCCCCGGGGTCGCCTCTCCAGCCCTCCCCACTCCCTCCCTAGGCCTTCACGGGGACTCCGCAGGCCTCGTGAACGCCTCCCCAGTCCTTCACAGGGCCTCCGCAGGCTAACTTTAGACTCTGGAATTAATGGGCTTATGTGGGCTCTCCTTTTCAGGTTATATTTACAGTCGGCCCTCCATATCTACGGATTCTGCATCCACAGATTCAACCATCCACTGCTTGAAAATATTAAAAAAATTCCCCCCCAAAATGAAACACGATTTTGCCATTTTATAGAAGGGACACTATTTTACTATGCCATTGTATATAATGGGACATGAGCATCCACGGATTTTGGTATCCATGGCAGGAGGGGGGAGTTCCTTTAACCAAACCCTAGTGGATACCAAAGGCCCACTGTATTGGAGAAATGCTCTTTAGAAGGGATTGTCCATTATTTCACTTACTTCAAAATATTGGGCCTTATACCTCTGCACCAAAGGCCTGCTCTGAGGATGTCAGTGATAATAATACTGTCTTGATATACTCTCTCTCTCTCTGGCTTTTCTTCGCAAACGAAGATTCAGGAAGGACTCATCCTGCGCTTTCTGCACTGATGACTAAAAAGGCCAATCCGAGATAAACAAGTCCGGTTGCAGAAAGCACAGCAGAAGGTCTCCTTGGGTGATGTTTTTGGGTTGTGATTCTTTCTGCGTTGTCATTTCTCTTCAAGACTTGTTCGGCATGAGTTCTCAAATAAGGCTGCAGCATTGTGGATAGTGCATCTCCATGCCTCCCGATGTGAGGCCAGGGCGGACCACTGTTGGTGATCAATTTGGCTGAGCCTGAGATGTTGTTTCAGGGAGTCCTTGTATCGTTTTTTTGGAGCACCCCTCTAACGCTGACCCGTGGCGAGTTCACCGTAGAGTACTATTTTTGGGAGGCGATGGTCCTCCATCCTAAAACCATTCAAAAACAGCATTGGTTGGGGGAGAACACATTCTTCAACATGAGCATTTGCTAATATACTGACAAGAACCATAACAAAAGTCTATGCATGTGTTATAGCAGTGTTCATCATGCTTCCAGGGTCTATTATTGGCTTCCCAGTATGCACCTTGAAACTGTTATTGAAATCTAAAAAACACAATTCCTTGGCCTAAAGCAATTAGCACGGTTGGACACAAAGAAGATTTGCCCTACAGGAGGCATATCATAGAATCATAGAGTTGGAAGAGACCACAAGGGCCATCCAGGCCAACCCCCTGCCATGCAGGAATACACAATCAAAGCATTCCTCACAGTTGGCCATCTAGCCTCTGTTTAAAAACCTCCAAAGGAGACTCCACCACACTCTGAGGCAGTGTATTCCACTTCCAAACAGCTCTTACTGTCAGGAAGTTCTTCCTAATGTTTAGGTGGAATCTCTTTTCCTGTAGTTTGAACCCATTGCTCCATGTCCTAGTCTCTGGAGCAGCAGAAAACAAGCTTGTCCCATCCTCAGTATGATACCCCTTCAAATATTTAAACATGGCTATCATGTCACCTCTTAACCTATATGCTACCACTCTACCTCTAATTCTTTGAAAAGTTAACATGGTGCATCCTCAGTGCTCAACTTTCTCCTTGCCCTTCCAGTCAGACTTAAAATGTCGCAGCATGAGCACTACAAGATGGCCCACGTCATTCTCATAATTTGTTTCTGCTGCTTCCTCTTCAGTTGATTGCAATACTGATTATTCCATTTCCACCAAGTCAAGAACCTCCATCTCCTCAAGTCACAAGATGTCTCTATGGAAAATGGGATTCAGATGAAATATTACCTGTGCCTTATTACTAGACACTGATGTATGAGGAGCTAATTGCAGAGGTAGCGTTTTTGAATAAACTTAAGGATACGTTAGAGGAAGTCAGTAGTAACCATTTCAGTCCTGATGCCTGTACACCAAGTGTCAACTAGATAGATTTTCCTTGGGTTTTCTCAGGCTGTGAGGCTGTGTTCTGGAGTAGAAAGAAAATACTCCAGAACACGGCCTCACAGCCCAAAAAAACCCAAGGAAAATCTGTGGATGCTGGCCATGAAAGCCTTTGACTTCACAGGTCAACTAGATAAATTAACACTATGACAAAGTATTGACCAAACTATTTATTGACTGCATTTTGTACACAAGCAAAAGTGGCAAAATAAGAAAATGAAAATGATTTTCTTTTAGAAAGAACATGGAAATGACTTCTTTTAAAAAAAATGCTTCATTTCAGTGGACCAAACAACTCAGTCACTCCAACACACAAAGGATATGAGTTTTACTTTTCCAAGATAGTGAAAAGCCACACAAACCAGCAGTGCACTTTGTAGTTGGTAAGGTCTGCCACTATTTTAAAATACACTACAAAAATAAAAGATCTTTTTGACTGCAAATTTTGCATTGTTCCACATTTATCATTTGCATTTTCAGTGCACCAAAAATAAAAAATAAAACTTGTATTCAATGCACATTGCCTCATGGCCTTTCATTAGACCTTGTATGCAGCTTTGGCCTATACCATATCAGGCTGCAGGTGGTGATCATGTTTTTGAAACTTCCCCTGTCTCTCTCTGTATTCAAAATCTGGAGTGGCAGGCAGAAGGCTACCATAAAACCTACTGGCCGTAAGTTTTATTTCAATGCTTGTGACAAGACATCCTCCTCCAATGCATCTGAGGGGTGCTAGGTAGCTTAGGGGGCACAGAGCAGGTGATATTATACACAGAGAGCTTGCAAGAGGTACTTTGGGAGCCAGTGGCCATGCTGGCTGGGGAATTCTGTGAAATGTAGTAGAAAAAAGGAACTTTCCTAAGTTCTAGGCAAATGGAGCTCTATCCATTTCATGCTCCTCAGCATTTGCTGCCTGAGGGCAGCCACCTTACACTATAGGTTTTCCATGGTTTTTTTCCAGGCTGTGAGGCCGCCAGTTTAAGGGCCCTGCAGCTGCAGGGGCCCCTGTCATTGTGGGGGCCCCGTCGTAATCCTCCTCCTGCAAAAAACTTTATTAGTAACAATCTGAATATCATGTACTATGAGTAGGTTAGGTTAGGTTCCATTGACCTGAGATAAACACATGGGCCCCAAAAGAAAGTGTTGCATGGGGCCCAACATTCCTTAAACCAGTCCTGAGGCCGTGTTCTGGAAGAGTTTATGTTTCGCCTGCATCTGTGGCTGGCATCTTGCACTGTTTAATGGTCATATAAAACCTCCTTCTCAATGTGCTAGGAAGTTATACATGCTGGGAGTTTTGTTTGCCTTGGCTTTTAAATGTAAAATGTTAAGCAAACATTTCAACTTTCACTGACATCCAACACTTTGAAGTGATACAATCTAGTAAGAGACATCTTATGGCGGAGCACCAAACTGCCTGTTTTATGTATCCACTTTCACAGCTGCTCTGGATAACACATTTTCTTGCTTGGTTTTTGAATATATATATGGGGAAGTGGTCATCAAACATAAAAAAAATCCAAGTCTTTAAGAAAGAGGTGTTCATTAGCACCCATCAGATGCTTACAAAATTTCAGGATGTGTTTACCAATTTGCACCTGGCAATTCAAGCAAGTAACATCAGCATCTCATTTCTCACCACTTCCCTACATACATATTCAGAACTAGGAACCAGCCCTCATTTCTAATGTATTTCCTAGTTCTTATGACCACAGTTAACCATAGTGGCTGGAGGATTTGGGGAGCTGTAGCCCCAAAAGGAATCTTGCCAAATTCTGGGCTGGGAACACTTTTGCCTGCAGTTGTAGTTGCTACAAAATTCATACCATCTTTGTGAACTTAGTTGCTCAGAAATGAAGAGGTAGATTAAAGAAAAATACCAGTGTGGTTTTAGTTAAAGCCATAGTTTAAAACTTCTACAACCTTTTAAAAAATCAAGAGCATGGGGATTTAAACTGTAAACTACCTTTTGGACAAGATGATTCCCCCCTCCAAAAATCCCAGACCTTCAGAGCTTGTCTGGATAGTATCTTACAAGGTCCTTTTGGAAAGCCCTCAGGATGCTATGAAAGTCTTCCCCTGGGATGCCCTCAAGCATCTGGCATACTGCCTGTGAACTAGAGTGTGATACAATTACTTCTTTGGACTGGAACTCCCAGAAGCATGGCTTCATGTTTTTGGGGGGAGTGTAGTCCAATCTCCCCTCAAGCTCTGGTCTGAACATGAAATTCCCTTTTAGCTATTAGGCTAACAGACATGTTCCTCCTTCATGAATTTAAAAAGGGATTCAGCACATTCAGCTATTAATGGCAACTAGTCATGATGGCTACATGCTACCACCAAGATCAGTCGCAGCACCCCTCTGAATGCCAACTGCTGAGAAACAAGAGCAAAAACAGGATGTTGCTTGGGAGCTTCTCATAGACATCTGACTGACTACTGCGGAGAACAAAATACCTTTGGTTTGATCCAGCAGGGCTCTTCTTATTAAGTCATATATAGAGGTCCTCACCACATCTTGTGGCAGTGAGTTCAGTCAGATGATTGTGTGAAGTACTACTTCCTTCCTCTATCCTGAATCTACTGTGAGTTATTGCTGTGAGTCTGAGCTTTAGTATTTATGAAAGAGAGAAGGGAACACATTCACACTCTTCATGCTGCAAACAAGCTTATAAATTTCCATTGTATTTCCCACCTTGGTCTTTTCCTGTGCCCAAACTACAAAGCTCCAAATATTTAGTCTTTCCTTGGCTAAATTGGTGATCACGGGGAGGGAGGTTAATAGTTTCATCTTGAGTGTGCTCAAGACTCTATTCAGTTTAGTCATTCAAAAAGTAGGTCACATCATAGCCACGTTCACCTTCCTTAGTAATGTTTTACATGTATCAATAGCCTTTCAGTAGATGCTTTAAAAACAGTAATTAAGAGCTTCAAGTTCAAGTTACACCAACACACAGAGTGACGTTTAAGGCTCCACAAAATATGGACACCACAGTAATATGGAAAGGACACCACTGTAATAAAGATCAATTGCACTGTTCTGTACGCTAACATTTGATATACACTGTTTAAAAAGATTTAAATACATTCAGAAACATAACATGTGCTTTATACATGGCACTTCTCTCCCCCACCGCCCCCGCAGGTCAAGGGTAGAGACGTTATGGCCCTCCAGAAGTTGCTGGACTGAAACTCCCATCAGTTCTGATCAACACAGATGATGGGAGTTGCAAGAAAACACGTTCCCAACCCTGATAAAACAGGTACATTGTCATTTTTGAAATGCTATGGCAATGTTTCATTTGGGTGCAAATACAGGAGTCATGAAGAGCAGTGGTTTCCTAACCACCTTTAATCTTATGAATGTATTCTAAAGATCAGAGCAGCCAGACTACTCAAACCCCATCTCTGACAGATGCCAGAATGAAGCAACAGAAACAAATATTTATTCCTTGATGATCTATTTAAGAATAAATGCTTCTATGATGTAGTATCTATAAACTGTATTTGTGCTCATTTGAAATCAACATCTCTGGGGGAGCACATCTCAGACTCTAGCGCAAGGGTGAGCAGTATGGTCCTCCAGATGTTGTTAGACTGCAAGTCCCCACAGCCATAGCCAGCACAGCCAATGGTGAGAGATATGGGAGTTGCAGTACAACCACCTCTGGAGGATCTTGCTTTGTGCACTCCTGGTTTACACACAGCATAGTCTGAGGGAGGGGGACAATGCCCCTCCAACCCAACTGGTGGAGCCCTGGTGGCGCAGTGGTTAAATGCCAGTCCTGCAAGTCACCACGTCGCAAGTTCAATTCCAGCGGGCTCCAAGGTTCACTCAGCCTTCCATCCTTTCGTAGGTCGGTAAATTGAGTACCCAGCTTGTGGGGGGCAATTAGCTAACACACATTGGAAACTGCATAATGCAGTGTAGATGTGTAAATAGCTATTGCTTAAAACAATTTGTAAGCCGCTCTGATAGCCTTGTGGCTGAAGAGCGGGGTGTAAATAAATAAATAAATAAATAAAAACTGGGCCTGCAGCAGCTGCTGAATTTGCTGCCATGCATGCTGGCAAAAAGCCCATAATTTCAAGCTGAACTGCACTTTGAGGGTATCTTTATTTTTCAGTGAAAATTTGGGGGTTCTGCCTAATTATACCATAGAATTTGGCATCAGGGGATGAAAGTGGCAGGGGCCACATGTGGCCTACAGCCTGAATGTTGCCCACCTACAAACATCCCTGAATGCTCGAGCTAACCATGGCGAGCGATACACAATACACCCTTCCTATGCTCCCAGATGCACAGGCATGTTTAAGTCCAAGGTTTGTTGTCATTTTAGCTTGTTCTGCATGTACCAACACCACAAAGAACGGGGATGCTGCCCAAAGCAGTCAGAGACAGCTCATCAGGACTCTGAATGCACATCTACCAAGCTTGCCTGTAGGCAAGGCCCAGTCTAAGACCAAAGCTCTGCAGTAGCCCCTCCAGCACCTTCCTTTAAGTATCCTGAGGGGTGAAAAGCCACCCAAGGGCCCCTCCACCCAGTATAGCTGCTAGTGCTCCTCAAATCAAACACATAACAAGTGGTAATCACCGATGACTGTACAGTGTGCACATCTTTAGATGATAACATATGTACATCCCAAGGAATGTGCCTTGATGCTTAAGGATGTGCACTTGCCCAAAGACTGCCTCTTCTCTTTTGCTTCTCATTACTTTGGAACGTGGCCCATTCTGGCACATATTATGAATGAGGATGCTGCACTGTACAGTATATTATAATCTGCTTTGTTCCTACTCTGGGGACGGTGTCATGCCATGCTATCATCATAATGGCAACATTTTACCATAATAGATGTCTGAGAGCTACATCCTTCCACCTTGGGGGCACTCACTTCTCCATCCCCATACCCACCCACCCACCCCATGTGTGTGTGTGTGTGTGTGTGAGAAATACAAATTTGGAAATGACAGACATTACTGCAGATGGACCCCAAACCAAATTTTGCCCACCCCTTGTACTATGAAATGTCCAGCCCCTGAAACTGTTGTTAATGCTGTGAATATAGAACAATGGTTTCCAAACATGGGCTCCTAAATGTTGTTTGACTACAAATTCCTGAAGCCTTAGTCAAAATGGTCAGTGGTGTGGGATTCTGGGAGTTGTAGTCCAAGAACATCTGGGTACTTAAGCTTGAGGCTCCCTGGCACAGAGGCTAAGCAAATAAGTAGACTGAATCCTACTGTTAATTGTAACTAATGCTGAGCAACTGATTCAATGGGATCTACCTACATGTTGACTCACCATTCTGTTACCGAGTCTCAGCTAACCAGCAGAATTCAGACCATTAAATGTGTAGAAAGATTGAAACTTAAGTCATTCCTGAGACTCCTGGAATAGTAAGTTAGAAAGTATATCTTGTAACCAGATTGGGGAGAGGAATGAAAAAGCCCTGGCAATGCAATCTTAACTATTCAGTTTTGCCCATGGAGTTAACTGCAGAGGGAAAATTACATTGGATTTTATGATTTCTTGATTCCTCCAAGCTCCTGGCACTGATTAACAAATGAATAGCATTTAAGGAATTACCTTGAATTTTCTGCAGTTACAAGGAACATACAAAATGCAACAGCTATTATTTTCCAAGTTCCCAGCTTAAAACAATATTGCTGTAGAACACAACCGTTTTCATGTATCATATATACTCATGTATATGGTGAAAAATCTATGCCAAAAAAACCCAACCCCCAAAACCTGGATCAACTTATGCATGGGACAAGGCTGACCTCTGTCTGTTGCAATGCCACTTCTAGCCTTTTGTAAGGCCTGCTTGAAAAAATGGTGGTGGTAGCGGCTCTTTGGCACTTCCCTGACACAAGAGGGAGAGCAGAGGATGTTGGTGCTTCTTTTACGGTAGGGTCTTTCTGGATGGACTAAGCTCTTGCCTTAGTCCATCCTGGAAGAACCTAAAAGAAGTGCGAACCTTCTCCACTCTCCTCATTGCAATGGTGGCTTTTTGGCGCTTCCCTGCCACAGTGGTGGTGGGGGGTTGTGGCTTCTTTTACAGAAGGCTCTCTCTAGATGGAGTAAGCTCTTGCCTTAAGTCTGTCCTGGGAAAACCTAAAAGAAGCACCAACCCCCTCCACTCTCCTTGCCGTGGTGATGGCTCCTTTGTGCTTCCCTGCCATGATGGGGAGAGCAGAGGAGGGTTGGTGTTTCTTTTATGGTAGGTTCTCCCCAGATGGACTAAGCTCTCACTTTAGTCCGTCCTGGAAGAATTCCTCCCAAAGCACTGACCCCCTATACTCTACTCCTGCCTGCCTGCTTCAGCTCTCTCCTCTTCCCCTCCATCCTGTTCCCTCCATCAACCCCAGAGACTTGCGCACCACCCATCCTCCTTCCTCCTGCTCCCCCATTCCATTTCCTTTCCCCCTCCAGCCTGAGAGAGTGAGCGAGTGATGGAACATGAGCAATGGCTTGGAGGGTCTGGGCTTAATAGGGTCTGCCTTCTTGTCTCTATCTCTTTGTGTGTTTGTGTGCACACACGACAAAAGGTTTTTGTGGGGTCTCCCCTAAATTAATTTATTTAGTTACCCTGACATCTGGCATGATAAAAGTGTGTATTAAGGAAAAATAAATAAAGAAAAATCTTCTTCCCATTTTCTCCACACTGTCCTGTCATTTGATAAGCCATCACCAACGCTCCCTCTGCATTCGCCACCCGGCCCCCATTTCAAAAGCCCATCAAGCCCACCAGCCTTTCTTATCAGGGGTGTTGATTCTGCCTCTTTTTCACAACTGTAGAATATTCCCCTTCCAGCTCTGTTTGCTTTCTTTTTGGGAAACGAGGCGATGGCTGAAAAGATCCCCACAGGGTTCCCACCACTGTGCACCCTGTTGCCTCCACGTCCTCTCAGGGTAGTTTCCCACACCTGAAGCTTCTCTCTGTCTCTCTTGTGGGTATCTCCCATGTCCCACCACTCATGGCTTGATGTGTGTGTATGCATGTGTGTGTAGTCTTCCCCCCTCCCATGCACTGCAGCCCCTTCCTGCTGCCCTTGCCCTCCTCCCACTGCCACCACATCATCCTGCCCACCTGCCCTGGCTCTTTCCTCCTCCCTTCCCCCCATCCCGCTCCCCCCATCCACCCCAGAGGCCCATGCACCACCTGCCTTATCTCCTCCCACTCCCCCATACCACCCACACACACACACCCGCCTGAGTGAACAAGCAAATGAGAGAGGGAAGGAACATGTGTGTGGCTGGGCTCAAATCCGTGAAAGTTTAACCTGCAAATGTGCAGGAACAATAAATGTGGAGGAGTGGGAAAAGGTGAGAGCATAGTCCATCCCAGGAGAAGCTCAAAGAAGCAGTGAACCCCTCTACTCTTTTGGTGCTCCTTTGAGAGGAAGTACTAAACAGTCAGTGCCACTGCCATTTTCCTGCCCAGGCATTCAGAATGGCCAGAAGTGGTGGCTCAGCAGCAAGAGTAGAGGCAATCGGTGCTTCTTTTAGGTTCTCCCTGGGCAGATTAAGCTCTCACCTCTCGTAGAATTTCCTTGGTTTTTTTCCAGGCTGCGAGGCCGTGTTCTGGAATAGTTTCTTTCTGACGTTTCACCTGCATCTGTGGCTGGCATCTTCAGACCATTCTCTGAAGATGCCAGCCACAGATGCAGGTGAAACGTCAGAAAGAAACTATTCCAGAACACGGCCTCGCAGCCTGGAAAAAAACCCAAGGAAAATCTATGGATGCCGGCCATGAAAGTCTTTGACTTCACTCTCACCTTTCACCAGTCTACTCAGAGAAGGGAGTGTTTCCTTTGATAAGAGTTACTATTATACCTTAACTTTTATCAAAAAAGGAACCATCCCTTTCTCTGAGTAGAGTGGCAAAAGGACTTTTTGAATGGCTGGGTGGGAAAATGCTGGTGGTGGCAGCAGCCAGGGCACCTGCCCCCCTGAGGTGGCACTGGCACTTTCCCCTTTCTGTAGAAGGGATCTGAGGAACCCCATGCCAAGCCCCAAAGTTTTACCCTCTACTTATCCATGAGTCATATCAAAATCCATAATTTTGGCCCCCAAACCTTCCCTCGACTAATACATGAAGTTGACTTATACATGAGTATATACAGTACTCTGAATGCAAGTTAAAACATGTACAAGTAACAGCATTTAACTGTATGTTGCTTGGAGACAACAATGGCTAGATATGGGTGTAGAATGATGAACAATGATAGGAGTGCCTTTCTTTTAGCCTTTCCCAAATGTGCCAAAAAAATGTTAACAGTGTAATCCTACATTCACTTGTAGTAACTTCCACTGAGTTCAACGGGGCATATAGGTATAAGATTCCAGTCTAAAGTTCATCTTTCTGCATGATGTCACTTGGGTATTGGAAACAAAGGAAGAATTAATACATTAGTAAACAATAAGAAAAAGAAACCCGGCTTAACGCCATTCAGTTATAATTCCCAAGCCAGCATGTCCATGCCAGCTGGGAGTTCTGTCCAAAAAAGTAACTCTGCGCAAAAGGTTTGAAGTGCAGGTGCTATCTTGCCTATAATCACATGTATTGCAACATTGAAACTTACATATAGCCACACATCAAAAGCTGCAAAAATTCAGTCACCATGATGGGAAAGAGGGTCCCTCTGTTCCAACCCCCTTTTAAATGTTTTCTCCCTTTGCTTAAAAAGCAAAAGGGACACAGACTGATTTTTAAAGAAATTCTCATCTTAGAATCATTTGAGACAGTTAAGAGCAAAGCATTCTGACAATTTGCTTGTGACATTTCTAGACCAATTCTTTTTCGCAGGGTTAGTGGTAAAAAAGACAGTCACCCTTGGAACAGACTTTCACCAGGGCCCCAACATATATAGAAAGCTCCATGCAAGCAGAGGCTACCCCATTCATGTTAAGGATGCCTCTTCATGCTCAGTGGAGATGAGTGCACAGAACTATTCTTATTGCTGAAGCATGTGGTAGCTCCAGTTCATATGGAGCTCTATACCAACTAAGCTCTGCAGGAAGCTCCCCATAAGCAATTGGTGCCAGTGAAATTGAACTAGTACACAATACTTGAAACGGAATCTTCATCTTTCTCCTCCTCCTCCACTTTACATTGCAAGAGTTAAATCTAAGGTCAGTCCTACCCAGGGCAGACTCACTGAAATCAATGGGACTTAAATCAATTGTAATTAACAAGTCCCATGGATTTCATCAGATTTACTCTAAGTTGGACTAATGCTGGATTTAGCTCACAATTCAGTTTTGCAGCTGTCCTTGGTCGAAGGAAAACCATCACCAGCAGAGAATGCAGAACATGATTATTCCAGGTGCTACGTATATCCTGCTGACAGCAAGTTAAATATTTGTGCCAAGCAATTCTGTAATCCATTTGAAAGTCACTTGTCAAAAGTGTGTTTGGTTTCTTAAACATAGCAAAGATTTCCTGTCCAAATTATTCTGGTTTTGCATTTTGTGCAAAAGAAAAAAAGAAAAAGAAAAAAGAGGTTTTGGTGGTTGCCAGGGTGTTTTATGCAACATCAACGAGCATTTTGCTCTGTGAAGACTAATACCAAGCCTTCCCCACCCTTAGAATTCAATAGCTTGTTCCTGTCTTTGTCTCCTTATTTTCTAGAGACCCATTCAGACAGAAAGCTGTTAAATCTGCAGTTTGAACTGGTAGGTGCTTGTTTTCCATTGGTCGACGTCTGCATTTAGCATGGTGCGCTCAGTGAAAGTGACGTGCCCTTCTGCATCAATGAGAATGACTGTATTCGTCCTGAAAAGAAAAAGAAAAATAAGGGGTGAATGAGATTATACACTGGTCCCATTTAACCATATCCTGAACTGTTCATTCTTCCTTTATTCCCATCTCATGCAGTAAACAGAAACATTTCAGGTGGGTAGAGGGAAATATCACTGGGGTCAAAAAGGAAGGAGCAAAAATGATTCTGCTCCCCCACTCCTGTTTTCACACTGCTGAATTTAGGCTCTTTGGTGTTCCTTCACTGCTGAACTTATTGATGCAAGTTCCAAAGAGTGCTTCAGGGAATGCACAAGGAAAAGACATAAAAAACCAAGAGGGAAGACTAAGGCGAAAGGTGTAATTGTCATGTTCAGAGCAAACCTAGCTTGGAAATAAATTCTGTCTGTCAGCAACAGAGCTGGCTCAAATGACATCTGATGCACACTGGGCTACATGCCCCCTATATCCACTTTACAGTAACTAACCTCTCCAATCTTTCCTTTGATCTCAAGCAGCTATGCTAGTTTCCCCATCAGAATGTGTGTTTTTTAAAAAAAACTTCTGTTCACTGTCTAACAACTCTGATACAAAATTCCTTATAATGATTTCTACAAATCAGTTTTTTCCTTGCCACCTTCACTCATTTACTCCCAAATCAATTCCCATCATAGTAATCTAGCTCTGTTCTCACTTAAGCCAGTGTATTTACACCAGGGTAAATTCAAACATTTATTGCAGACTTGAGAAAAGCAGGATGTTTGCTGTGTACTGCAACAACAGTAAAAGACTCCTGTGGCACCGTTACAACTTTAGAACAATTTATAGAGACATGTATTTTTGTAGGCAAGGTTCTCCCTTAGCAGCTTTACACAGTACATCTGGCCACCTTTCAAGATGTCACAGGGCTCTTCTTTTGCCTGCTTCCATATATTATTGCTGACTGCCCACTTGTAGAACAAAACTGAAGGTTGAGGATTTATTTACTTGTAGGAGTCCATTCAATCAATTCTTTTTAGAAAGACATCTTGGCCTCCTGTGGTTCCAACTCTGACCTTCTGGCTCTCCTCAGATGACCATGCCCTCCTCAAGTGACACCTTCTTTGGGTGGTTTTCTAGCTTTTGTCTCCCCGCTCCCCGTTCTAGAAGGCTGAGGTGCCTCCCCAGTAGTTACTGGCATTTAAGAGCTTTAGGATAAAATATGCTGGTATTTTGGGCTCCACCCCTTGCTTTGGCCCCTTCCACCACTGGAATGTGACTTCCAAGGAATTATATTTTCTTGTCCAAAGCTTTTCTTTTACCTGGTTCCATAATCTGGGCAACGGACACATACGGCTGCGTACTTGTTCAGGATGGGGAGGATGTAGTCCTTTCCCTGATCTTCAATGGCTGGGTCTGGCAACTGACTGGACAGAAGACAAACAAAATGAAGGTGACTTGTGGCTGCTCTTCTAGCACCTACTTTCCACTATACGCACCCAGAAGGCATACTTTGAAAGCACCCACTGGGATAAGATGCCAGCAGGGCAAATGCAAGAGATTTTTCTGTCTGAGAAGAACAAAAATGATGCCTCCAACTCAACCAAGTCAAGGTACATACTACCCCAAGCCACCCAAGTTCATCTGGCACAGAAGGCAGCAAATTCCACCAGTATATCTTCTCTCCTCTTTGGTAGGAAGGCTGCAATAATTAACAAGTTGCTGCCTTTTTATGATATCCAAAAATCTATTGCCTAAGGGGTGCCTCATTCTGCCTAATGTTTGGGTGGGCCTGGATGCAAAATATTGTCAAGGAGCACTTTACAGATTTTTCCATGATTTTATTTGGATATAGAACAGTGATGAAGAGCTAAATTTTGAAGGTCAGGAGCTCAATGCGAGAGAGCCACACAACACACACGTGATATGGCCCTAAAGAGAGACCAAAAATTCAGGCAGTTGTGGGTCAACCTAGTTAACCACATTGTTTGCCAGTGGTGCTCTTCCAAGTGGTGAAAGACATCTGTCATCGCATACAATTTTCTGCATATCCATGTCTTGTATTTAGTGTGCTTTGCCACGGGAAGGTAAATATAGGTTTAATTTGCAAGTCTGGTTGCTGAGGTATCTCTCAGAAAATTCTGATGTGGGAGGGAAAACACAGGGAATAACCATCTTCCCTCATTTTATGCATGTGTGTGTGTGTATTAATTCATTTGAATGTAGACAGCAGCTTGGTTGCAGAGACCTAGTGCCCGTCTAAATGGTGAAAACACCCCTCATGGAATTTGCTGGGAATCCTACCTGTCTAAACAGGATCCAGCACCAATCTACACTATTCAGAAGGAGGGGGGGGGTCCAAAACAGCAAAAACAATGAGGTAAAAGCCTTCGCAGATTTACCCATACTTTTTCAAAAACTGCGAGGTGGGTATGCATTTTTGCTCGTTTGACTATTAAACAATATAAACCTCCAAAGGAAGTACAAAGCTAATTGGTAAGGCAAGAGCAGGGGTGGGACTTGCTAGGAGGGCAAGTGCCCACTGCCGCCATGTTGGATTTTCACCTTAGTGATCGCTTGCTAAGGCAATTAAAAGGATCAATATTTTCTGTTTTGCTTTGTTGTAACATTGGAAAATCGCTCTATTACACCCAGTGTCGGTGAAGAACTAACGCGACTAAATCACTCACCGCCGCCATCAGGAATGCTGGGCTTATGGGGGCTTCCAAGGCCAGAAAAACCATTTGGACATGTCACTGCTGCTGTGAGATGCCAATACAACAAGGTACTTAGGATTTTTTCCCCTTGTGTAGATGGGTCCCTAGGCTCATATTCCTGATCTGCTATGGCTGGCCACCTATGGTTATCTAAATCTAAATATTATCCTACCTACAGCTACTTTTTCGACCAGAACTTCCAGACCCCCTCAGACAATATGGCTGGGGAATTCTGGCAATCATAGTACAAAATGGAACTTTTCCAAGTTCTGTCTTGGAATATAATGATGGCAGACATGGATCTAAATCTAGTTGCTACTCTCAACTAATGAAGACTCATTGAATCAATTGTCATATAGTAACAGTTATGAAAATTCTATTGGCGTTAGGACCTGCCTTGCAATCCCTAAAACCTTAACAAAGGAAAATATCACTCTGGCAAATGACGTCACAGCTCCTGCTTTGAAGAAAACAAACAAAGCTGTAGATTTTCCTTGTTGTTTTTTTTTCCTAGGCTGTGAGGCCATGTTCTGGAATAGTTTCTTTCTGATGTTTCTCCTGCATCTGTGGCTGGCATCCTCAGAGAATGCCAGCCACAGATGCAGGCAAAATGTCAGAAAGAAACTATTACAGAATATGGCCTCACAGCCTGGAAAAAAACCAAGGAAAATCTATGGATGCCGGTCATGAAAGCCTTCAAGTTCACATCAAACAAAGCTGTATTTTCCCACATTCCTGCTCCACTACATTTACCAGAGTTGTCATTCAATTAAAAGAATCTTAAAATCACATGAGCTTTAATAAATAATTCATTGCCTGGTTATGAAAATTTTCATATTAATAAAACAATAGTTCTGAAGCAAGACATATTGTGTCAGGGTTTTTTTTTAGCAGCAACAGTAACAACAAGAACAACGTAGATTTTGTGTTAGTTTTCAAATGATCCATGCATGTGTTCCAGCAGAGTCCAACTTAGAAGGGGAGGGGGGACCTTTAGAACAGTAGTAAGAAGAAATGCTGCCAGTGAATCCCAGCTGCTGTCAGGTCTATTTCAGAGGAAGGAACAGGCAAACCCACCTCTGACCACCTCTTGCCTAAGAAAACCCTATGAAATTAATGGGGGCACCCTAAGTAAACAAGCAACTTGGAAGCACACTCACACAAGAAAGAATACCTTTGTGAAAGGAAGCCTGCCACCCATGGATTTACAACTAGTTGTAATACAATAAAACAATTACAAAAACCCAAGCCAGAATCTACTACCTGATTAACTGGGGGCACCTTCTTAATAAGACTTCAGATTTTCTGTGTTATACACTTCGTACTTTCTCAGAAGTTCTGGAAGGGGGTCTCTTCTCTAGCCAATTATTCTGCAAGCAAACACTTGGTGTATGGGGAGCTACAGTATTTGACTTTGAGCTCAGGTCCACAGCATCTGCTGCACAGTCAGTTGTGCAATACAGCATAATTAGACTAGTGTGTGCTAAAAGCGCATAGCATCTTGGTCACTATGTTCTTTCTGAAAGCAAGAGGGCATTGCACATCACAAATTATTTGTTTATTGGGATTATTTGTCACCTCCTGTTGGGCTTCCAAGCAGGGTAGAAGTAAAAGATTTTGACACTGTAAATAAAGCTGAAATAAAGATGATACCAACAAAGGTTAGTGTATGACAGCTGGAATCAATTCTCACCCTATTCCCTATATTTACCTTTTCTCCTCTGGGGTCACCGTTGAATTCAAATGATTACATTTTAAATCAAAGAACTTGGCTAAGTCAAAACAAGAAGTCACTCACATTAGATGTGTAAATACAGAAAACACAGAAACAGCTGTAATTTTGCTGTTTGTATTTAAAAGTTGTTTGTTTCAAATGAAAATAACTTCTTAAAATTCCTACCTACCCCAATCCACACTTTACTCATTCCCTGACTGAGCAAATCATATTTTGCAGTGACATCCAATGAAAACAAACTCTGGCCCTCACACAGGAACAGGAAATCGAGATGAAATCATGGTTTCCAGCAGTGGCTTGGAGTCAAGCTATGGCCTGTGCAAATCATCACTTCCCCCAGTTTGGACATCACAGTAAATGAGGGTTTATTCTGGGGTGGGTAACTGTAGCCCTCTGGCTTTTGTTAGACTGCAATTCCCACAATGCCCCTCCATTGACTAGGACCGATGGGAGTTGAATTTCTACAAAATTTGAATGAACAATATTGTTCACCTTTTCTTTCCTTAAATGAGAGAGTTGAGTGAACTGGACCGTGTGAGAAGAGCAAAAGGTGCCAGACTGCTAAAAACAAAACCATGTCTTAGTTGCCACCTCTGAACTACACCGCAGTGAGCTGGCTTGAGTTTCTAGCAGAGCAAAATGGTCCTAGTTTTGATCCCTGGCATCTCCAGGTAAGGCCAGGACAGATTTATCTGAGACCCTGGAAAGTCAGTGCCAGTCAATATAGACAATTGGTTCAGTGTGATGAACCATGGTATAAAACTTCCTATATGCCTATTCTCCGATATAAGCCACTGTGGAAGTTTTGCCCGGAGAGAACTTTGTAATATCCATTATGCCTAGACTGAGAGCAATAAAAAAGGCTGGGCAATTTTGGAAAGACTGGGGGTCAATTTTGCTCTCTCCAAGACCTGATGCAATCTGCATTCCCTCCAAAAATATTACTGAAACATTTTTTGAAAACTAGGTATGAATTGAAACTCATTTTCATTTGTTTAAAAGCTTAATACTATTTTTATTATAGCAAGGCTGCACATCTTGCTCTAGAGGATTTTTAAAAAATTTCTGGAGGTTTCTCCTTTTTTGTCTAAAAAAAAAAAAAAGTGCTTCCCAACTGGGGGTAGTGATCTGGGGGCCACAAAAATGAGTGGGGAGCTGTATATGACTCACAGGCCATGTGCTGCCAACTCCTGCAAGGAAAGTATAAGATACCTCTTCAAAGAACCAAAACTGAATTTCCAGATAGGCATAATTTACCAACAAAGTGCCATCTTAGAGGAGTTGCAGATTTAAAAAAATGACTGTATGTTACAACAAGATATGAAGGGCAGCCTTACGGTTCTTGGTTGTTCATCACTTTGATGAGCTCTTGCACCAGATCTTCCTTTGTAAGGTCCTGGCTGTGCCTGATAACATCCGTGAACAGCTGCTTTCCGTACTGGAGCTTCTTCCATGGTGTATCCAGCAACGAATTACTCAGACCATATACCCCTGTGGTGGTGGTGGGGAGAACAGGATAAATGCATGCAGCTGATAAAGAACTTGCACATCCAAATCACCACCCTATGCTGCACCTTCACCTTCTTGCTTCTGTGTTTTCAAACTATGCCAAACACTTTTTAAAAATGACTATGGTGAGGGCTTTTCTTCATAATTGAGTGGGATTTGAATTCAAGTCTGCTCAGTGCTAATCCAGCACGTCAACCAATACACACCACTAGCTAGAGTAGTTGGACATAATCTGTTATATTACCCATGACCCAAGAGCTGGATTTCTGCTGAAGCTGTTTAATGAGTCACCAGATTCTGTATACATTTTCTTCCCATTATAAAAGCAAGACAAAACTATCATGTTCACATATATTTCACACACACACACACACACACACACACTTTAAGAAATGTATACCCTGCTTTTTCGCCTTCCTAAAAAGAAGCTGCTCAGACAGACTAGCTTACAAAAGATGAGCATAAAAACCAATAATCAACCATTCAAATACATTTACAACAAGCTAAAAGGAGAAACAAAGATAAAAACATAGAGATCTGGAACTCGCAGCTAATAAATCAATTGAAGCAACATCTATAAAATGTTTATATTTGCTGTTTCAGCCAAAACCTAATAATGCTGCTTTGATACATTTTTAAATATATCCGGGCTTCCCCTCACACCTAGTATATTCATGATTTGGAGTAGTTATTGAAAGATTCAGTAGCTGAATCTGATCTTTTGTGTGTGATCACTCTTTTTTTATTTATTTATGAAAGGAATGCTTTTAATATGTTTTAGAGAAATTTCAATTGTAATATTTTGATTAGTTTGGTAAAGTAGACAAAAATATTATATTATCATGGCCAAAATTCGCTTGGGGGCTTGCAGCTTTGTAAGTGGATATATGTCTGCAGGAAACAGACCTGTGCAGTTTCACAACATCCATATTCAGCAAGAGGCTGCTGTTACGTTACTATGTAGGCAAGTAAGAAAGTGACTGTTGCGCGTCAGGATTAATGCACAATGGGCCCTGACTGTTGCGCATCAGGATCAATGCACAATGAGATCTTGCCAGTGTCCCATTGCACATTTTTGCAGTCCACTAACAGGGTTTCTTCATGCCTCTGCTACGTAGCTAAGTACAGTAATCCCTTCACATTCGCGGAGGTTAGGTTCCACAGACCCCCGTGAATGTGAAAATTCCGTGAAAAATGAAATCCCTCCCCTGCCCTCCCAAAAGCGGCGACGGGGCCTCCAGAGGCCCCGTCGTCACTTCCCCCCGTCTCCCTCCCGAAGCAACCACGGGTCTCTGGAGGCCCCGTCATCACTTTCCCCTGCCTCCCGCCTCCCTCCCGAAGCGACCACGGGGCCTCTGGAGGCCCCGTCGTTGCTTCCCCTCACCTCCCCACTCCCTCCTGAAAGTGGTGACGGGGCCTCAGAGGCCCCGTTGCCACTTTCCCCGGTCTCCCCTCGTGGCAAACTGCAAATATGCGGAACTGCGAGTGTGGAGGCCACAAATGTGGAGGGAGGACTGCATACGTAACGTTATACAACATACACCACAATGGAGAATTCTGGCCAAAATATGTTCGACATCTTTATGACTTTGTTATAACTATATGCTAAAGATTTGCTGATTGTCCTCATGAGCTGCTCTGAGCATAATTTAGAAAAAGCAACATACACATACACTGGAAGCTGTTATCAATTTGTCCCAGTCAACTGTCAATTGTGCTCCATACATTGGGCCCTTTCACACTAGGGAATCCTGGGGTTTGCAATGTGGGGAGGCACTAGAGCTCTCTGGCTGAGAATTCTAAATGCTCCCCCAAGCTACAAATCCCACAATTCCACAGGAGGGAACCAGAGCAGTTAAAGTGGAATCATGTCACTATAACTGTGTAGTATGAAAGGGCTTTGTGAAGAAAAGCCAGAGAGAGATGAAAGGGCTGGTCAAAGATGGCTGACCATTAGCAGCACACTTCCCTGCTTTAGAAAAGCCCTAAAGACGTACTGAATCTCAATTGCCCTTTCCTAAGCGTTTCATTAGTCTACCCAAGGGAAACCATTTCAGTGTTCAATTGATTTTTTTTTATTTATTGAATTTATATGCCACTTTCCTCTCAAGAATGGGACACAAGGTCGCTTAGAATAAAATTACCGTATATAAAACAAATACAATTAAAACAGTAAACAAAGTTGCCTTGGATCTCTTGTTGAAGAAAGGTGGGATATAAATTAAACAAGTAAATAAATTATAAAACACATACAAGTACTGTTCCACTGTCAGTGTCTCCTAACTTCAGGTCCTCAGATGTTGCTGAAACTCCTACCATCCCCAGCCAGCACAGACAATGGTCGGGCATGATGGAAGCTGTCACTGGACATCAGCTGTGGTCCCAAGGTCTGTGGCGTCACTAAGGCTTGTGTCACCCCTTTCCCTGACAGTGTCACCTGGTGCAGTTCAGCCTCTCCACAACGCCCCACTCCCACTGCCCATGGTTGGAAAATCACAGAGAGTATTAAAAATAAAATGCTATCAAGAAAATGACTAACCAGGAAAACCTGGTATCAAATCATTCTCCATCACAGAGTTCCTAAGCAGGCTGTTTGGGGAATAAGAATATTTTATACTTACATTGTTTTTGTGCATTGCTAGTTTTCTTCCCAGTAGTTATGCTACACATCTACACTATGCATATTTGTCAACTCTCCCTCTATAAAATGGAAAATCATAATGACTACAAGGTATTATTATAAGGAAGTATAACAGATTGTCAAGAGTCATTCTGCACATCACTCTAATGAATCCTGCCAAATGCCTCACAATTAATCTAAACCATTCCCTAAATCATTCATCACAGATCTTCTTTGCCTGCACATATCAGCTAGATCTTTCTTTCCCTGATTACCAGGGCAGCCCTAACATTAAGTAACAAGGGCTGGTAACACCCAACAGAAGTGATCCCCTGCAGGGATTCAAAAAAGCTTATGCCTGGCAACTGATAGTTTGAGCAGAGCATTATATTTATTTATTTAGTTAGTTAGTTAGTTATACCCCGCTCTTCAGCCACAAGGCTATCAGAGCGGCTTACAAATTGTTTTAAGCAATAGCTATTTACACATCTACACTGCATTAAACAGCTTCCAATGTGTGTTAGCTAATTGCCCCCACAAGCCGGGTACTCAGTTTACCGACCTACAAAAGGATGGAAGGCTGAGTCAACCTTGGAGCCCGCTGGAATCGAACTTACAACATGGTAGCTTGCAGTACTGGCATTTAACCACTGCGCCACCAGGGCCCCCTGTTCCATTCCCCCCCCCATTTTTTCAAGTGTACCAAGGACATCCTTATTACAACAATTCTACAACCATATGGAAAGTCAGGGAACATGTGAAAACTCGAGTTTTTAAAGTAGATGGATGTACTCTAGGTCTACACTTAGACCATGGGGGACAAACATGTCAAGTCTCAATAGCCAATCCATTTTTTTTAAAGCATTCTCATTCTGGGGGAAAAGTTTCTCAAGTACTCAAAAGTACAGATCCTTAAAGGAGGGATCATGTTGCAGAAAAGACTCAAAGCAAGAAAGGTGTTGTCCTAAACCAAAAACAAAAAAAAACAAAAAACCATACAGCAAACAAAAAGGTCTAGGAAGAGAAGTAGAAAAAATTACAGAAGAAAAATTAATTAAACCATAAAATTCTCCAATGACATACACAATATAGGTATGTTCAATATTTGAACATACAAATATATACAAACATGCAAAATAGCAATAAAACCAAATGCGTTACGACTAAAAAGTCTTCCTCAGTGGAGTGCAATCTATTGGAGCATCCAGGGTATAGAATTTATTGCCTGACAGAATCCTTACTTATACTGGATGACTCAGTGTAAAAAGGCAATTTATTGAGCTGTTATAACAGCTTTATACTCCACTGAGGAAGACTTTTTAGTTGAAACGTGTTTGGTTTTATTGCTGTTTTGCATGTTTGTATATATTTGTATGTTCAAATATTAAACATACCAATATTGTGTATGTCATTGCAGAAAATAATCAACCAATGAGTCACCTGATATTCTATTTCTGATATTGCTAATATCAGGAATAAAATAATATCAGGGAAAGAAGATCAGATGCCCCTTTAGCTGACCATCTTCTGGAACATGATCACTTCTTTAAGGCTCTGCACTTTTGGGTGCTTGAGAAACTTTCCCCCCAGAATGAGAGGACCCTGCATTTAAAAAACGGATTGGATATTAGGCTTAACACATTAGTCCTTCATGGTCTAAATGTAAACCTAGAGTACAGGTCGCTCCCCCCACCCATATGTGTAGGGAATACGTTCCTAGACTTGACACGAATACTTGAAATCGCACGAAACCCCATAGAATCATGCTGGAGGACTTAGGGAATACTTAGAGAGGCCATTTTTTGGGATGACATAATTGAAACCATGGGTACATGGGCGGGGGCCAACCTGTATAGCCATCTATTTTAAAAACTTGAGTTTTTTATCCCCTAACTTTCCATTTGGCTGTAGAATTGTTACAATAAAGATGTCGTTGGTACACATTGAAAAATGGAACAGTATAATGTTTTGCCTCCTCATTCTCAAACTATCAGTTGCCAGGCATAAGCTTGGAAAACACTCTTTTTGGAATCCTTGCAGGCAGTTTTAAAAAGTTATATTTTATTCTTGGATAAATTTATCTAGGTTAATAGGTGTTTTTAAAACTGAGACATTTACATGCATTCTGATGTAGGATATATGCACATATAATTGATACATCAAATTGTAACTTGTTTCTTGTTATAATTTTTGCTGTTTATGTATAGTCCCCTTTTCTTTCTTTTATCTTTAATCAGCCCCTGAAGGTCATTAAATATTACTAGGCCAAAACGCGTTGGGCTGTTTGGAAGAATAAAATTGTCTTTTCCCACACCCAGAGACTTTGTCTCTTCTTTGCACCCCTGCCCTAACATTAGGCAGAGTGGCTTCTGCACCAGATGCCTGATGGCAGTGGCAGGTAGCCAACCATGTTTCCTGTGTCCCTTGGTCATTTCCCTCCACTGGAACATAGAGCTATGCATATAGCATGGCCTGTATTGCACTCCCTACCTTAGCTTACTACCCTCAGGTATATGACAGAACCATATCTTGCTACCAATGTGGAAGTGAGATTCAATTGCCAGTCTGCTGTGCTTCTGTACGTGGAATGGGCTGGAGGAGTTAGTACCATCTTGCCCCTCCCTCAGGTAGTAAACTGTCTTTGGCCTTAGTTTTTGCTTCCAGCATCAGTGTCCATCTCTTGACTTGGTTAGTAGCCTTAAGATTACTAATGCATAATACTGTAATCTATTTATATTAGGAAGCAAGACTCCTCATCATTTAATATATCAAAAATGTAGCCATAGACAGGATTATTTTTACCATTCAATTAGTTATAAGACAATTGTACAAATATGTGTCAAGACCATGTTGTCTCTAGAAGGTTCAAACGGTTGCTGTTTACTTATACAAGGCTTATCTGATTTGGTTGTTTCATATGCACATTCTTAGTTTTAAATAAAAGTTTGCTGAAACATGTTGAATTGCTCTTCTTTTTTGTGGTGTAAGAACCTATCCCAATTCTTTCCATGTTATTTCTGTCTCTGGAACTACATTTTCAGTTAAAGAAGTAATGCCGAGGAACACATCAACCTGGAGGGACATCTGTATTTGTTCTTTCAACTCATTCCTCCCGATGTTGTTGGACTGCAACTTTCAGCAGCCCTAGCCAGCACAGCCTCTGGAAAGGAATCCTGGGAGTTACAGTTCAACACAATGTGGAAGGTTGTACAATTCACACCCCTGACACAGACTACAGACAAAGAAGCAAAAGGACCCAAATGACCTTCAAGAACATAAGAAGAGCTCTGCTGGAACACACCAAAGGCTTATTTAGGCCACTGATCTGTTTCCACAGCAGCCAACCAGAAACACATTGGAAGAATATGAGGAAACAGCTCCCTCTCATCCCCGTTCCCCAATAATTGACATTGTGAGGCACTCTGCCTGCCTCTCATACTAGAAGTAATGGATAACCATCACAACCAGTAGCCATTGATAGACCTCCAGGAACCACTTGAAGGTTGCTGGGCTGGGGGGCTATCATGCAACAGCAGTCTTTCCCTCAAAATAGTTGCTTCATGGACAACCTCTCTACTGCAGTGATTGGAAGGAAGTAGAGATGTAATTCATTCTAGGCCAAGAGCAGACTTTGAGGAAGGCACCGCCTTGACAAATGGCTACGTACATGCAATGCAATATAGGTACAGTGCGCTTGGTCCAAAGTTACAAGGAGGTTTAAAAGGAGCCCAGACAAACACAGAGTGAGGATACTCCCTACCCTATCAGATAATTAGGTCATTGCAAGGGCATCGAATGGCTAAGACTCTGTTCTATAACTTTGGGAGCATAGTGGTTAAACCAGACCTCATCTCCCCTTCACCTTAGACAGAAGACTGCAAAGCACTCTGCATGCTAAAAGGGCTATGTAAATGGCTTGATCAATTGCACTTTATCCCCTTCAAACACATAAAGGCACATCTCTCAGGCTCCTTAATGGTGCACAGCAGCACTGGCTGACAGCGGAGATCTCTCACTCGCTTGCAGTGCCCTACATTTGCCAACCATAACCCAGAAGAAAAGGCGTTAGCAGTGTAATATAATGCATCCCTCCAGCATCACCAGCTCTCCCCACGGAGCCCACATTTCACAGAGAATGAACTCTTTGTTGAGGCGGAGAGATCAGGGATGTCACAGCCCGATCCTCTGGGTACCTGAATCTTTCAGTACAGTTGTGTGCCACAGTGTGAATAAGTGACTGCTTCTCTTTCAGTTTAGAATAAAGGCATGCAAAAAGGAAGCCAGCATGCTAGAACTTGTACATTTCGCAACTTTTAAGAGAATGTATCATCTTGTCCTAGCTTCTGAAAGACAATTATGAATGAGGAAGGACCGAAGTTGGATCCTGTTGATATTCCTGGACTTGGCTTGGAAATTTACAAGCTGTCATAAGCTAAAAAGAGACATTTAATCCAGCCAGGAATATGCAAGCTGGCAGCTGCCAGATGTCTTGGACTACAGTGCCCATAATTCCTGACTACTGGCTATGCTGGCTGGGGTTTATGGGAATGGTAATCCAAGAGATCTGGCAGGGACCAGGCTGCCAATGGGAAGTGGCCTTCTAAGACAGGGCTGGGGAGTCTGTGGCCCTTCAGAGACTGGAGAACTGTTACTGCCATCATCCCCACCACTGGGCAGGCAGGTAGAACCTGCTAGGAACTGGAGTCCAACAACATTTGGAGGGCTGCAGGTCCCTCCAGATTTCAGTTTGAAATGGCACTATCTGAGGCCCCTGTAGCTGGTGATACCAAGGTCTGAACTGGGGCAGAGCTTGGAAAAGTAAAATTTGTGGAGTTAACATTTTGGAGTAAAATTCTGAGAGTACCCCAACCAGCATGGCTACTGGCCATACTGGTTTGGGGACCCTGGGAGAAGTGGTCCAAAAAGTGACTTCTCCAAGCCCCAAACATGGGACTTTCTGAGCACTTTCTGGGCCCCCACCCTGCTATAGAACCACTGCACAGCAGCTGCTTCTGAAATGCAAGATAAAAAGTTAAAATAAGGACAGTGACTCCTCCTTATCTCCAAAGCCACATGAGTGACAACTATACTATTTGCCTACAAATTCTTTAACACTCCACAAATTATAGCCTAACACCACTCAGTAGTATTAACTAGGTAGGAGGCTGGAATCCTGCAGCTAAGGGTCCTAATGGTGCTTTGCACAGTCAGGGCAGTCAACACTTTGTGCTAAAAAGCCTCAGACGAATGTCAGAGGAAAGAGTGCCAAACTAAGCCAGATTTTTCAAACTCACTTGACTTGCTTATATCTGCTTATTTTCTTAGGGTTGTCATGCATTTAAAGAAAATAATCAACTTGGTCAACAGGTTTAAATTGATTGATTGGTCAATTTGATATATATAAATACACACACACACACACAAGAAAAAAAGGATAGCTCTAAAGAGAAAGGATTTGCTGCTTTTAGACCAAGTCACAAGACTTCTTCATCCTCAAAGAGGCATTCTCCCTTCTCTCAAATGCAGAGCAGGAGGGAATGCCTC
This sequence comes from Gambelia wislizenii, assembly GCA_030847615.1. NCBI lineage: Eukaryota > Metazoa > Chordata > Lepidosauria > Squamata > Crotaphytidae > Gambelia > Gambelia wislizenii. Next base: position 8,392,527 of record JAUMIR010000013.1, on the reverse strand, counting down.
TTTAAAGCTTGCGCCTCACAGTCTTTAAATGCATTTTGTAATACATATTTCAAATTCATAACCTTGGGTGGAGCACCCATATAGTGGACAAGTGGGTTAATTGATTAAGGTAACTAATTAATTGACTAGAAGTGGCAGCCTAGCTAATTAGGCATAGTTTATTACGCTAGTTACAAAAACAGAAAACCCTCAAATGCTGAATTCTACAGCCAAATACAGTTGTCCCTTCACATTCGTGGGGGTTTGGTTCCAGGACCCCCTGTGAATACCCAAATCCATGAATACTCAAGTCCCATTATATGCAATGGCATAGCAAAATGGTGTCCCTTATGTAAGATGGCAAAATCAAGGTTTGCATTTTGGATTATTATTTTTTAAATAATATTTTCAAGCCGTGAATACTTAAATCCGTGAATGTGGAGGGACAACTGTATTCATTTCTGGCATTTGCGCAATGCAACTGAAAGACACTGTAGGATATTAATGGTCTGCAATAAGGCCTTCTACCAGGGAAAGGAAACCTAGACTCCAACTCACATTAGCCATGCTGAATGGGGCTGATGGGAGTTTATATCCAATAACATCCGGAGAGCTGAGGTTCCCTTTTCCTGCTTTAAAGTGATACTTTTTGCTACATCAGTTGCATAGTAACATTAGAAGAGCTTGTGTGGACCAGACCAAAGGCTTATGTAGTCCAGCATTCTATTATCAGAATGACCAAACAGATGCCTATGAGACCCCCCAAAGCAGGACCCGAGTGCAACAACACCCTCCTTCTCCTATCTTCCAGTAGCTGATATACTGTTTCAGATACCACACCATTTGAACACACCTGATATCTGATTTGGGAAGATAAGCTGGGTTGGGCCTGTTAGTACTTAGGTGTACTTAGGTGGGAGACCATCAACAAATACCAGGGATCTCCAGGTAGAGATGAGAAAGAATCCTTCCTGTCAGGCTTCACAGTACTGAGCAAGCTGGACCAATGGCCTAATTTCCCTGTTACCCACTCCCAAGGTGCCTTCCAGACGTTTTGCACAGTCATTGCTCTCATACCTAGATAACATGGCCAATGGTGAATAACCATTGGAGTTGATAAACAAAATATCTGATGTAACCCAAGTTGAAGAAGGTTCCAACAGGCTAACCAATTAATTCATTATCAAGATTTTTCTACCCTGCCCCATGTCAAAAGATCTCAGGCTGGTGTACAAGTAAAATGAATGCAATTATTAGGATCCAGGTAGAACTGGCAACCAAATGGTGCAGTGTGGTGTGTTTCTACTCCATTCTATTGCATCTAAATCTGGTAGCCAGTTGGCATTCTCTGGCACTGAGCAAAGTCATGATTCGATGGGCAGTTTGGGGGATTTCTTCCTTCCTCTTACATTCTTGCCTCCACCCTGAGTATTTTTTTGTACAGACACCTCCCTCTTGGGCATTGGTGGCTACATAAGGACCACCAGTCATACTCTGTGCCCCAGAGAAGGCATGCCCTCAAACAGGAACTTTCCGGGCTTTAGAAGAGATCGGAAAAACAATCTTTTCTCTTCAAAAGTTAACAGTAACGTTTCCAGGTTTTGGGTTTTACATGCATCCTGACTATGTTGGCAATGCACCACCCAACTCAACCATCTTTGCATGAAATGTTTCTTAACCTTTCAGTTGCCCTCCTCATGGAATTTCCCCTTTAAAGCAAAGTGCCCCCCCACCTCTGCACACTCACACAGACACCAATCGATTTAAACAAACCCCAATACCCACAGTGTTCTGATATAACCCACCGGGATTTAGGAAGACAGGTTCTGGGTCTCCTTTGTTTCCATAATAGTAAATTACGTCTCCCTTGGTGGTGCTAAAAGATAAAAATAGAAAAAAAAGGTCTCCTTGCAAAATGGCAACTCACATCGTTGATTAAGTTCTAATTTCATGCAACCCACGAAACAGCAAGACATCTTTTCCTGCAGTTCAGAGATCAGCCAATTACTTATCTTCTTTTACTTAAAAAAAATCAGATGAAACATTTGTGACAGAGCCACTATTTAAGGAGGCTGGTTAAGAAAAAAAAAGTAATTTTCCAGGATTAATATAAGCCACAAAGGGAAGGGGAAAGGTTGGTTGGGATAAGAACCCTTGACAGTTCTGCAACTTGTTAGCTAAGTGCGGGATCCAAAAAGAGAAGAATGTATATACGCATGCTGTTTTCTGCTAATTTCCCTCCCAGTTGCAATCCACTTATTCTTATTCTGCCCTTATTCTGGGGGTTCTCTGGTTCTCAGGAATAGCTGTTGAGAGTATACAAGATGGTTCATCACTAAGGTGCCTTCTGCTTATCTAGCTCCAAGTCTATATATATATATATTTTAAACAAGGTAAAACACTATTCATCCAAAAAGTATTTTATCATCCCCTCCCACTTACTTATACACACTGATACAGTTCTGAAACAATTCCTAAGGTTGGACAAGAACCAAAGGAGTTCAAATGGGCATCCCTGGCATGGATAACCCATGTCTGAACTACAGGGACAACACTGCTTAAAAAAAAAAGCCTGCTTTCCTTGATTTTTCTTTCAGCAATGCAGAGTATAGCGAAGTTACTTTTCTGGACTATAGCTCTCAGAATTCCCTGGCCAACACAGCTGGTTGGCCATGCTGGCTGGGGGATTAAAACATTCTAAAAAGTAATTTTTCCAAGCTCTGCAATAAACAGGCCCACAGTAAATTCCAGAAGTATTTCTACCAGGCAGTAGAAAAGGGGAAGACTGAAAACAGGGTTATCATCAGTCTTCCCAACAAGTCAGCTTCACTGTGCTTTGCCTCTCCTGACCTGCCACCCACCAGGCTTTCTGCCAGGTTGAGAAAAAGATACCCTGCTTTCCTTCTGTCAAAGTAGTGCATGCCCTTCTTCTTGTTTTCTAGGTAAGTGGAGTTTAAGAATCTTTTGTGAGACATTATGAGAGCCTCTGGGGGTCTATAAAATGGGACATAAACGTTCTAAACAAATAAATATTCACACCATAAAACCATGCTTTCCCTGTCACTTTGTCTTGGTTATTTTCTGCCAGGACAACCAATGTTGCTTTGATTATCCAGGGGCATTGCTGAATGTATACAAAGCCAATTATATTTAAGAAAAAATGTACTCAAAAATGGCAAAAACGTGAAAAAACACATGCAGTGTAAAATGAAGGCCCCAGAGTAAATTAAGTTCAGCATACACCAAAATCGCTGAGATGAACTGACAAAAAAAATCAGCCCCAAAAGAGAGTGAGTGAACATAATGACAGCTTTTAGTTTCCTTTCCAGATATGGAGTTTTCCCTATGAGCTTACAGATGCTGTTAGTAGCATGTCAAACTTGATTGGAGCGGGAAAGAAACTGGACAAGGCATCAGTCCAACCAATATGCCCTTGTTTTGAAGAAGCATGGGGGAAATGGAAAAGCTACCATTAGATGGCTCACTTTCAACATCCTTCAGTTCTTGCCACCAACATGAAAAGGCAATTCCTCAAGCTTCTCTTGGTTTATTAAGGCCGGATGTCAGGATGAGATCATATCAGGCAGTATTTCACTGAAGCAATTCACTTATTATTTACAATAATAGAAAAAAGCATTTCCTCAGCCCACTGACAAATGAAGTACATCTGTAGATGATATTTTAATTATATACAAGCTTTCAAACAGTGGCATAGATGTCTTTTCGCTTTTAAACAAGATGTTCTTGCATTCCCCTCCCTGTGTTAAGTTAAACACACACACACACACGAACTGAATATATTATAATAGTACAAAGATTTTATACAGCAGATGAGCAACCGTTTTCCTGCATTTCATTTTGTCAGAGAATGGAAGGACAGATACTGATAGATTGAAGCAAACGAAAGCGGGCAGGGTAAAATTTCATCAAAGCTAAGCATAAGGCAATGAGCGCATAAGCTGGCATTTGGTACATGAAGTCTAACAAGCAAAAGTGTTCTTTATTAAACTATTTATAAGCTAACCTATATTTAGCATCTTTAACAGAGGCTGTGTTGTATGCTTTCCCTCTCTGATGAGGGCAGAGGTCTCTAACTTAAAACACACACACATATATACTCCTCCTTTGTAACTTATAAAGGGGAGAATCAACAGAGGAAGAAAGAGATCAAAACAAGATTTTGAAAAAACAACCTTTGCATTTCCTTGATTGTAGCATTCTTTTCTTTTCTACTTGCAGGGCATGCCTCCTAAAGAATGCTTCTGCTACAGGTTTGTTTGGATTAGTTAAAATGCTCCCTGGAAATATAGTAGGACCCCCGTATCTGCTGGGGATTGGTTCTGGGGAGGGAGTGGATACTGAAAACTGTGGATAATAGCAAACACAGTTGAAAATATTGGGACGTCTGGTTTAAAATACCATAGAGTTGCCTTGGAGGACCTAGAAAATGGCTAGAGAGGACACATTTTCTAGGAAGACTATATGGTAGTAGGTGTGCTGTTTTGTGTCCCGTGGATAATTGAATCAGTGGATAATGAATCAGTGGATACAGGGGTCCTACTGTATTAGTTTAGCTAGTAGTAAAAGACCACCTTAGCACTTCCACCCCCGCTCCAATGTACCCTTTCAGCTATCCCCTAAGTGTATTTTTTGCTTTGCTTTTCAAAACTTAAGCTGACAGTTCAATCCTGCTTGTGTGAACATAAGACACCTGGAAGCATCCGCTCACATTCATTGATCAGTGGAGACTGTGACTCTTCAATTACCCTCGTCTGGCAATAAGAGAAAAGTACTGGAGCAGCCTTCACCAAGTGAGCATCTTCCAGAGGCACTGGACTACTGCTTCTATAATCACCAACCAATGTGGCCATGTTTTAGGGATTACAGTTCAACACATTTTGAGTGCTAGGTTGAGAGAGGGCTGCTTTATAGCAGGGACAGGGAACCTCAGGTTCTGGGGCTTAATCCTATCACCTTGGGGTTGTTTAGAAGAAAAAAAAATCCACAAAGAATGTGGGCAGAATACCTTTTGTTTAGATGAGCTCCTGCCAGGATTTGCCCTTTTGGAAAGGAGGGGGGCTGAAAACTCAATTTAAAAAAAAAAAGTGCAAAAATGCACATAACAAGGCTGTTTGAACAACCAGTTAGAATAGGGGCACATAAAAGATGTGAAACATGATTAGTCGGACCTTGGCGGGGGCAGGCTTGCAAGGGAGGAAGCTGCTGGAGCCACCACTGTTGTTGTTTTTTGTCGGCTGAACAATCCTATGCACGATCGTTCAAGCATCAGAGAAAAAAAAAGCTTTTTAAAAGTGGCAAATAGTTCTTCCACATCTGTCATTTAAAGAAAAAAAGGGAGGAGAATGGAGGGAGATTTTCGGGAGACAATTCACTTGCAGCCACCATCTTTTTTTTTGTGGGCATGCTCTGTGTAAACTGCAAACTCGGCCAACAAGCTGATCCATGCCAGCGATCTTGCGAATGGGTCATGGGCACAAATGAACACTGCTGTGATTGGGAGGTAAGGCACTATTTTTCACTATTAATTCTCCTGCATAGCTGAGCCCCTGGTGTTTCCCAGATAGTCACACTGTCTTCTTTGTGATACCAAAGTGGGTTTTGTTCCATTTTAAAAGGCTGAAGAGTCTGTCTTACAGTTTAGTCACTGGAAGCATATACTTTCAGCAAAGATAATGCTGGTATTTTTGTGCCCAACCTTTTGCCTTTGACCCTGCCGACTGCTGGAATGTAGCCGCTGAGAACTTACTAGAAATTGAATTCAGGCTGAAAGAGGCTCCTCACCTAACCTTTCAGCCCTCATTGGGGAAAGGCCTGCTTTCATCCATGGGGCAAGTATTAGCATTATTTACAGCACTTATTTCCAATCGTTGCAAGTATTTAGATACAACACATTCTTCTGTCCTAATTTTATTATCTCTCACACTCAAACCTTCATCACATAGAGTAGATTCTACATTCAGTTTTTGGCAATGATAGATTATCAACCTGATGAATGCAAGGAGGACTAATGGAATTCTTTGCACTCTCAACCTGGGTGCCACCACTGTGAAATTCTATCACTGTCCCTGCTAAGGTTTCAGCTAAAGCAGAACCATCTAGCACAGGGGTGGGCAATATGTGGTCTGGCAGTCAATGTGGCCCAAACCAACACGTGTGACCACCAAAGCATGCAGCTCCCACCTGCTTGTGTGGACACCATTTTTTCTGCTTGTGGAAAACTCCAGAAAGGACAATTTACCCTCCAATAAATTCATGCTCCCCAGTGCCTTTTAAAAATAAAAAATGCAGGGGGCAAAAGTGACCTTTTGGCTACTTCTGGTTTTGTTCAGAGGTGGTGACATGCTTCACAATGCAGTCCATGGTAAGGTTCAGGAAGAAACAACAGATGTATAGTGTCTAGATCGAGGGAAGTAATAGTGCCACTCTATTCTGCTTTTGTCAGACGTCACCTGGAACAGTGTTTCCAGTTCTGGGCACCACAATTCAAGGATATTGACAAGCTGGAACATGTCAAGAGGAGGGTGGCCAAAATTGTGGGAGGCCTGGAAGCCATGCCCTATGAGGAGTGGCTTAGAGAGCTGGGTATGTTTCACCTGGGGAAGAGATGGTTAAGAGGGGACATGATAGCCATGTTTACATATTTGAAGGAATGTCATATTAAGGATGGAGCAAGCTTGTTTTCTGTTGCTCCAGAGACTAGGACATGGAGCAATGGACTCAAACTACAGGAAATGAGATTCCATCTAAACATTAGGAAGAACTTCCTGACAGTAAGAGATGTTAGGCAGTGGAATCACTGCCACGGAGTATGGTGGAGTCTCCATCTTTAGAGGTTTTCAAACAGAGGCTGGATGGCCATCTCTCGGGAGTGCTTTGATTGTGTGTTCCTGCAGGGCAGGAGGTTGGACTGGATGGCCCTTGGGGTCTCTTCCAACTTTATTATTCTTTTTCTTCCTGCATGTTTCCTGCATGATTCTATGACCATTGGCCCACAGATTCTCTCTCCCCAAATTATGCACCTGTAACCTAATGCAATGGTTCTTAACCTGGGTCCAGGGACCTCCAGGGGTCTGTGATGTCCTCACAGGGGGTCCACGAAGGCTTGAAAGATGCTTGGCCCGCTTCCTCCCTGCAGTAGAGCAGCCACATGATAGGAGCCAAGGCAAAGGCTGGCTGGCTGGGCCTGCGCATTGCCATTCAATCCACTCTAGCACATACATGGAGGAAGAAGCAGGAGAAAAGTCTTCCCCCCTCCTCCAATGCCTCTGAAATTATTGTTGTTGTTGTTGTTATAAATCCTGAGTTAAGTCTTGGGGAGGCCACAGCAACAAAATAATAATAATAATAATAATTATTATTATTATTATTTATACCCCACGCCTCTGCTAAAAACAATTGAGGCGGCTTACAACAATTAAAACTCTACAATACCAACTAAAAGCACCACCCACCCCCACCCTCCCCCATAAAAAGACATTAAACAATATAAAATTAAAACCATCTAGCTAAAATCACATTAAAAACAAATATACACAAGACTAAAAAAGGCCAGGAGATGCAGCTCCTGAGGTCGGGATCTAATCTGGAAAGGCCTGCCAAAAGAGATCCGTCTTTAGTGCTTTTTTGAAGCTACTTAAGCTCGTCATCTGACGGATCTCATTCGGCAGGCCATTCCATAAATTGGGGGTGATTACCAAAAAGGCCGTCTCGGAGGTTGCAGACAGGCTAGGTTTTTGTGGCTGAAGCAAATTCCTCCCAGAGGACTGGAGTGCGCGGGGAGGATTGTATGGGAGGAGGCGGTTCCGAAGATAAGTTGGACCCAAGCCATTTAGGGCTTTAAAGATAATATGATAGGCAGCCAGTGGAGAGATTTTAATACTGGAGTTATATGGTCCCTCCAAGATGTTCCCGAGACCACTCTGGCTGCCACATTTTGTACCAACTGAAGTTTCCGAACCAAGCATGAGGGTAGCCCCATGTAGAGCGCATTGCAGAAATCTAGACGAGAGGTTATCAGCGCGTGCACCACAGTCTTGAGATCCCTTACTTCCAGGAAAGGGCGCAGCTGGCGTATCAGCCGAAGCTGATAACAGGCGCTCCTGACTGTTGCATTCACCTGACTTGTCATCTGAAGCGATGAATCAAGGAGAACCCCCAGACTGCGAACACAGTCCTTAACAGAGAGCGTGACCCCGTCCAGGACTGGAGGTTGCAACCCAACTCCTGGTTTCGGGGCCGCTACCATGAGCACCTCTGTTGTAAATAAACAAAAGATATTTAATGGGGGTCCCTGGTAAAGAAAAGGTTAAGAACCACTGATCTAAAGGAATAACCCATTCTGCAAAAGAACAAATATATTTCCTCGCTGCATGCATAAGTGACAATCCTTATCTCCTTTTCCACATCAGATCCAACTACACATTACATTAAAATGCATATTTGCATTTTTATATACCGTACATGTTTTTAAATAGCAGACATGGCAGCCTTGCTGCAGATGAGGAAAACAGTACAAGAAGAAGTGACTTGATTTTTTTCCCTGGGCCACAGCCCTGTCAATTCTCCTCTCAGCCGCCACTGCTGGGACAAATAGCACGTAGAGGTGTTTAACTGGACTATGACACAGAAGGAAGGGGGTTAGCTGTCCTGTTTTATCATTGCTGCTTTTCCAGCATGGCTTAGTGAACCTCACAGCTGTTAATGAAAACAAACATGTGTAACATATAACATAGACACCCCAACCACAGCAATGTCATTGGTTAAATAATAACTCTTTGATTGAAAACCACAGGTTATCTCCAAACTCAGAGCATCCCGCTTCTAATTTGGAAACAACTGATGGTATGTTTAATTCAGATATCAGGGCAAGCAATGGTATATCTCATCTAGCAAGTGAGAGAAAGAATTGATAGCATGGTGTGGAAGGAATACAGGAGCCTGGTTTCCTTCTGATTTTCCAAAATATTGTTTCTGATTCCCCAGAGCTTTGTTTGAAAAGTAGTTTGAACCAGCCCTTAATTTAACAGAAGCCTCCCACCATGATCTCTCTGTTGCGTTGCACTCAGCATCCTTTTCTCACACAGACCATTCTGAGTGCTGTAAATGTCTGTTGATTGCTAGCAATTTTGGGTTCCCTATCACTATTTCCTGAAAGAATTTTCCATGAACAATGTCTCCTTCCCTCACCCAGAAGCTACAAAATCCCTTCCGAATTTTGAAAGCTATTCGTTTCTAGCACATACAGGTTTAGAAAAATAGACTGTGTGCCCTTTGAACAAAGAAAATTTGTTCTGCATAATTGCTAAAGATTATACCATTTGGGGTATGTTTAGCAGAGGTTAATATTTTCTAGTACAGAACCTAGACACAGCAGGCAATACATTTTCTACTCATCCAACTTTGCTAACTTAGGAAATGTGAAAAAATAAACCTCATCTTTTAAAGCTGTCTGCAAAGGGAGTCTGCATATTGTAGGAGATGTCTGCATTAGCACATGCTCTTGTCACTCCACTATTTAAGATTTCCTCAAACTAGTTTTAACAGGTTAACACAATCTTAATATTTTTTAAAATGTTTTTGATATAGTCCTGAAGTGACATCTTGATCAAATCTCTTAGCTTATGCACAAGCCTAAACGTTCCTCCTTCTTTCTTACTTTACACGTATTTAATGTATTCCATATTTGGGCTAGTGTGGCATAGTGGTTTGAGCATTGCACTATGACTCTAGAGACCAGGTTTCAAATACCCACTCAGCCATGGCGACCCACTGGGTGACCTTGGACAAATCACACTCTCTCAGCCTCAGAGGAAGGCAAAGACAAAATCTCTCTGAACAAATCTTCCCAGAAAACCCTGTGATAGGTTTGCCTTAGGGTCGCCATAAGTTGGAAATGACTTGAAGGCACAGAACAACAAGAAGAAGAAGTTGGGCCAGCCTCTCAAATGCTGCTGATTTACCTATGTCTTCACTGTGTTTGCATCTTACTAACTATTGTCTGAGATCACTCCACCCTGACTGTTCTCTACAATTACAGAAAGATTTTGGAGCTTAGAAACACTACTTTAGACTAAAACTCCCAAAACACCCCAGCCAGCATGTCTACTGCCCATGTTTGTTGCAGGATGCAGGGAGTTGTAGTCTGAAAGAGTAATTTTTCCAAGGTTGGGATTGCTTAACACAGTGGTTCTCAACCTCTGCACTATCAGACATTCTGGATGTCAATTCTTAAAAGCCCCAGACATGATGACCAATGCTCAGGGACTCTGTGAGCTGGAAATATTCCAAAGGTCAAAGGCTGCGAAACACTGGTTTCACAGATGACAGGAAGAACATAAGATGAGAGCCTTTTCTGTGGGGGCATTATGATTTTGGAATGCCCTCACCAAAGAAGTTTAACTGGTACAGACATTGTAGTCTTTTTGGTGCCAGTTTCAGACACTTTTATCTAGCTGCCCAGGTTTTTCAAAGGATACATTGCCTCAGTCCACTTTGTAGCGTTGCTTCCTCTCCATTTATTGTTTGAATGAGTTATTTTTATTGTATTGTATCTGGGAGAATGTTTTATTATAGCTTTTTGTACCCAGTTATGGAATCCATTTGGAGGAAGAATGGGAGGGTTTAGAAATATTAAAGTAAATAAATAAAATCCATAAAAGAGAGCTGTGGCGATCACACCTAAGGTCTATCTAGTCTAGCATTTTGTTTTCTACATGCTCCTAGGAAGCACACAATGAGAACATGGGAGCAGCAGCTCTTTCCGACAGTGGTTCCTCAACAACTGGTTTACAGAGGCATGTGCCTCAGAACCAGGAGGTAAGACACAGCCATCATGACTAGCAGTCACTGAACCCATTTAAGCTGTACTGTCACAGATTGCTTGTGTTGCAACACAGCATTAGAAGATCCCTGCTAGAACTCTGTAAACATAGAAATGAAAAAGAAGACGATGAGGGAAGACGGGCAGACAGTGAGGTAGAAGCTGGGGAAGAAGAAGAAGAAGTAGAAACTAACAACAAAGAAGAAACAGAAGAAACAGATTAAAATGTCATTCTCAATAACAACATGGAATGTAAAAGGAATGAATACTCCCAAAAAAAGGAAAAAAGTATTTCATTGTTTAGAAAAACAGAAAGCTGATGTTATAACTATACAAGAGACTAGGATAAAAGAACAGGATAAGAAATTTCTTTGTAATAATAAACTAGGCCAAATATTCTATTCCTCCTCAACACAGAAGAAAAAGGGGGTGGCAATTTATGTAAAGCCGAATTACAAAGCAAGAGAAATTTTGAAAGATAAACGAGGTTATTATGTGGGGATAGAAATAAATCTGATAAATCAGAGGTTAAATCTGATCGCGATCTATGGCCCTCAAGAGAAGAAAAAGCAATTTTATAAAGCTTTGAGTAAGGACTTAGAGAAGCTGGAAGGTAGTAACACTATAACTGTTGGAGACTTCAATGGGGTCCTAGATAGCTGCAGAGATAGATCAACACAAGGGAAAAGTAATAAGATCCATGGAAATCTCCCTGAAATATGTAAATATATAATGGAAGAACATAGCTTGGTAGATGCCTGGACATACAAAAAAGGTAATGAAAAGGGGTACACTTTCTACTCTGATGTACATGAATCATGGTCGAGAATTGATATGTTTTGGGTGGCGAAAGAAATAAGCACCAAAATAAAAGATATCGAAGTTCAACCCAAAATAATATCAGACCATAACGCAATAAGATTAACATTGAACCTTCAGAGAAAAAATTACATTTGGAGATTAAGAGAAAGCTTAATGAGAGATGAACAATTTATCACTAAAATGAGAAGTGAGATAAAACAATATTTTGAATTAAATAACACTAAAGAAATTCAGAGTAGAGTAATCTGGGATGCCTTTAAGGCGACTATGAGGGGAAGATTTTTACAAAGAGGAGCAGAACTGCATAAACAAAAGAAGGAAAAGAATGAAGCATTAATGACGAAACTTAAAGAAAAAGAAAAAATAGCAAGAATGAAACCTAAAAATATGAAAATCCTGAGTGAGCTAAAGATTCTACAAAATGAGCTAAACCAAGAGATGACTGAAGAGATAGCATATAAGCTAAAAAGGGTTAAACAACACCACTTCGCAAATGCCAACAAAGTAGGAAGGTGGCTAGCTTATAGGTTAAGGAAAGAAAGAGAAAAGAAAATTATTACTGAGATTAAAGATGGGAATGTATCTTATACGACTCAGAAAGAAATTATAAATAAGTTTACTCAATACTTTGCAAATTTTTATTCAGAAAAAGACTACAAGGTTCCAAAGGAGAAAGAAATGGAAAAATATATAATCAATAGCAAAATTGGAAAATTACTATTAGAGCAGAAAACTAAATTAGAAGCGTCAATAACTAAACAGGAGATATCAGCAGCTATAAAGGAACTAAAAGCAGGAAAATCTCCAGGGCCGGATGGCTTCATAGCTGAGTACTACAAATTATTCGAGGAAGATATCATAGATCATATGCATGTAGTACTCAATAAGATACAAGAGGAGGGCACCCCAGAATCCTGGACGCAGGCAGATATTGTTTTAATACCAAAAGAAGGGAAGGACATGATGGATGCCAAGAATTACCGCCCAGTATCATTATTGAATACAGACTATAAGATCTATGCAACCATCTTAGCTAATAGACTTAAAACAGTATTAATGGAATTTATACAGCCTGATCAGAACGGCTTTCTTCCAGGCAGAACATTAACAAATAACATAAGAATGGCGCTTAATATAATGGAGTATTATGAAAAAAACAACGAGAAAAAAGCAGCCTTGATATTTGCAGATGCCGAGAAGGCTTTTGCCAATCTCAGATGGCCTTTTATGATGAAGGTGCTGGAAGTGATCGGCGTAGGAAATGGATTCTATCAATACATTGAAAGAATATATCAAAATCAGAAAGCATATATATTAGTGAATGGGGAGAGGTCGCAGGAGATAACTATTCAAAAAGGCACAAGACAAGGCTGCCCTCTGTCACCTCTATTATTTATAACTTCAATAGAGATTCTTATTAATCAAATTAGGACAGACAAGACAATACCGGGTTTGAAGCTCAGAGGACAAGAATACAAAGCACTTGCATATGCTGATGATCTGCTGTTAATACTTGAAGAGCCCATAAGTAATATGGAGAAACTGTTGGAAACTATAAAGAACTATAAGAGCTAGCGGGCTTCAGAATCAACAAAGAAAAAACAGTGATAATACCAGCAAATTTAAATAAGATTGAAAGAACTCTGTAAACATAGGAAGAGCCCTCATCAGTCAGACCAAAGACCTCTCTAGTCTAGCATTCTGTTCACACAGTGGCCTACCAGTTACTCTGGGATGTAAGTGCAACTACAACTTTTCACTTACATTTCCCAGCAACTGGTATACAGAGGCATATTGCCTCTGATACCAGAAGCGATATACAGACCCATCTAGCAGCCACTAACAGCTCTTACCCCTGAGTTTATCTTAATCTCCTTTTAAAGCCATTCAAGTTTGCAGCCAACTATACAAGTTGTGGCAGTGAATTAAAAAGTTAAACTATATGCTATGTGAAGTACTTTATTTTGCTTGTCCTGAATCTCTTACCACTCAGCTTCAGGGGATGGCCTAGATATTCTGAGAGAGAGAGAAAAGTTTGTCCCTATTTAGCTCCTCCACACCATGCAAACTTTTATACATCTCTGTCACCTCTAATGATAAGATCTACACAGCAGCTCAGTATGTTTACTGAAATCACTGTCCAACTCAGCAGAAACTGCATCAGGTTCTACACTAGGTAACTCACAGCAGATCAGCAAGGATCTCCAACTTTCATGAAAACAGCATTTTAAAGTCAAAGACTGTTAGAATTCCTGATCTATAGTTACTCACTGACCTGTAGTAGATTTGTATTGTAGGTATTCCAGTCATCCCAGTGTACAACTCATATGGGTTCAGCAATTAACTGGCTCTGTCTCTTGAGGTTGTAAAATTTAGAGCCAGGAGGTTCTAGAAGAAAACAAAAGAGATCCTGCAGACCTAAAGTCTGCCCTCCTATCTTCAAAGGTACACTCCCAGCTTAGATGAAATATTGTCTAAGCCAAATGGATCCACCAATCATTTTTATGCCTATGCATTGATAGGAAGAACTATTAACAAAACAAACCCTTTAAAGATAAACTTATCTGCTGATACAGCACTTGCAAAGGAACCTCAATATTGCTGAGGTGCTCCCAGATTTGAAAATCCCTGCCTTATGTTACCCCAGAACAAATAATACCTTGCAACAGCACACTCTTTTCCTAAAAACTCACTACCCTCCACAGAGCCTGTTTGGCTGTTCCAATGATTCCCTGCTGTTTTTACATGATCTCCACTGTTGGCAATTAGGTGGGTGCTACCTCTGTCACCTTTCCATTGATGCCCCCTTGTCCTGGGAGAGAGGATTGCATACCCTAATGATGTTTTGAGCTATGCTGGTGGTGGCATAATAGCCACCGGTAGGGTCTCCCATGCCAGACAGGTCAAAACTGAAGGGTCTGACAAAGAGCGTCAAAGGGCAGGGTGGGCTCTCTAGCCTTATGGCAACCATCCTAGGAGAAGGAAAACTCTAATCCCAAATTCAGGCAGATGGTGCTCATCCAACCCTGTAAGGTCAACCATCTAAGAGAAGGAAACTCTAATCAAACCTATGACCCGAGGACCTCGCTGCTACCGTCCATGCTTGCAAGGACACAGCAGATGAACCTTTGGTTTAAAGGGTGAGGCCAGTTCTGTGCACGCTGCGCTCCACCAGAAAAATCCACTGCACAGGCTCGAAGAACAAATCCAGTTCCAAAAAAGCCCTGTAGCAATAGGCGAGGGACGAAACAGCAGGTGTAAAGATGCACTGGAAGCTGCAGACCCAACCCTGCATGCAGGCAGTTCAGGACTTTGGTCGCTCGAGGCTGACCCGGGAGATGACATCTTGTTTGGCAACATCCTGAATGACCAAGCAGCCTTTATTAAGGAGAGCACTGCTTGCTCCATATGGAGAGGGGCCTAGAAAAGGTGGCCTAAAGAAAGCTCATCCCCATCTACCTGGTTGGCTAGCCGTGGCCAACGGGCATCTTCTGATGCAGACAAACCAAGGCAAAGAAACAAAGGCACACACCGGCCTCCAAAGGTGTAAATAAACTGACGATTGCATGCTGGAACATCAGAATCATGTGAGACTCTGCAGATAGTGGACGGCCTGAGCGTCGTTCTGCTCTAATAGCCCATGAACCATCATGACTTAATATTGACATCGCTGATCTTAGTGAAGTTTGTCTCCATGAAGAAGGCAGCCTTAAAGAACACAGCGCTGGCTATACACTTTACTGGTCTGGCAAACCCAAAACCGAAAAACATCTTTCAGGAGTAGGCTTTATGATTAAAAACTCCATTGCCTCCAAACTCCAAACCTTGCCAACAGGACACTCTGATCGCATTATTTCCTTACGCCTCCCACATGTTGTTCTCTTTAGTATATATGCCCCAACTATGCAAACTGACCCTGTAGAGAAAGACAAATTCTACACAGACCTACGCCAACTCATACAAAAAGTTCCTGTAGAAGATAAAATTATTATCCTTGGTGACTTCAATGCCAGAGTAGGAAACAACTCCGAAGCCTGGAAAGATGTTTTAGGCAAGCATGGTGTTGGAAACTGCAATGATAACGGACGCCTCCTGCTAGAGTTCTGTGCAGAACAACAGCTGACTATTACAAACACTATCTTTCAGCAGAAAGATAGCTTGAAGACAACCTGGATGTATCCCCGATCCAAACATCGGCACCTCATTGACTATGTTCTAGTCCGCCAGAGAAACATTCACGATGTCTGTCACACCCGAGTGATGCCCAGTGCAGAATGCCAAACAGATCATCGCCTCGTCAGATGTAAACTAAATCTTCATCTTAAGTTCAAGAGGGTTGGCATCTTAAAGAGGAGACTCCAAGTCAACAATCTTCAACAAGCTACCATGAGCGACAACTTCCAGGCAAATCTGCAAACAAAACTTGAAGACCATCCTACAGATCCTTCTCCTACAGTGCTTTGGCAACATATCAAAAACTGTATCCTCCAGTCTGCAGAAGAATCCCTCGGGTTCTCCCAAAAGAAAAAACAAGACTGGTTTGATGAAAACAACCAAGAGATCCAGAAGATGTTGGCAAAGAAAAGAACTGCTCACCAGGCATACCTCGCCCAGCCAACTTGCCATGTAAGAAAAGCAGCTTTCCGCCTCACATGTAGTAAACTTCAACAAAAACTCCGAGGCATGCAGAACAAGTGGTGGATCAATCTAGCAGAAAAGACACAATGCTGTGCAGATCTGGGTGATCATAGAGGATTTTATGAAGCTCTTAAAGCAGTCTTTGGACCTGCTTATCAGGTCCAAAGCTCCTTATACAGTACAGATGGTCAAACATTAATTACTGATAAAGCCTCCATCCTGAATCGATGGGCTGAACATTTTCAAAGTCTCTTTAGTGCCAACCGAGTAGTCCAAGGCTCAGCTATCCAACACATGATACAAAAACCGATGAAAAATGAACTGGACATAGCTCCCACTTTGGAAGAGACCCTTAAGGCCATACAGCAGATGAAAAACGGCAAGGCAGCTGGGATTGATGGAATCCGACCTGAAGTTTGGAAACACGGAAGTCATGTAATCCATGTTAAATTCCACAAACTCCTTGTGAATTGCTGGGAAAAAGGGGAACTGCCATCAGATCTTGTACAGATCATCACCCTGTACAAGAAAAAAGGAGCAAAATCAAATTGTTCAAACTATCGAGACATAACCCTGCTCTCTATTGCTGGAAAAATCCTTGCAAGGATACTCCTGAACAGATTAGTTCCTGCTAGTGCAGAAGAACTTCTTCCTGATAGCCAATGTGGCTTCAGAGCCAATAGGAGTACTACAGATATGGTATTTGCCCTTAGACAACTGCAAGAAAAATGTAGGGAGCAGAAGAAGGGTCTCTATGTAACATTTGTCAACCTCACCAAAGCCTTCGACACTGTGAGTAGAAAGGGTCTGTGGCAGATCCTGGAAAGACTAGGATGTCCCCCCCCCAAATTCCTTAAAATTATTATCTTCCTACACGAGGGCCAGCGCAGTCAAGTCAGATATAGCAATGCTCTTCCAGAGTCCTTTCTAATAACTAATGGAGTGAAGCAAGGTTGTGTTCTTGCACCAACTTTATTTACAATCTTCTTTAGCATGATGCTCCAAAGGGCTACGGCAGAGCTTGAAGAAGGCCACGACATCTATATACGTTACCGTACTGATGGTAGCTTGTTTAACTTAAGCCGTCTGAGGGCTCACACTAAGACTCTAAACTATCTAGTCCATGAGCTGCTCTTCGCTGATGCTGATGCCCTTGTTGCCCACACAGAAGCAGCTCTGCAGCGCCTAACATCATGCTTCGCAACAGCTGCAGAGCTGTTTGGGCTGGAAGCCAACCTGAAGAAAATGGAAGTTCTTTACCAGCCTGCACCACAGGATGAACACCACCATCCCCACATTGCCGTCGGCAAAGCTGTGCTCAAGTCCGTTCAGCAGTTCACCTACCTGGGAAGCATCATCTCCTCAGATGCCAAGATTGACAAAGAGATCGATCACAGATTAGCAAAGGCATATAGCGCATTTGGAAGACTTCACAAAAGAGGCTGGAGTAATAAACACCTGAGGCGAAGCACAAAAATCAGTGTGTATAGAGCCACTGTACTGTCTATTCTCCTTTATGGGTCTGAAACATGGGTCACCTATCACCACCAGTTATGAATCCTCGAACGCTTTCTTCAGCGCTGTATACGCACAATCCTAAATATACACTGGACTATGTGACAAATGTTGCTGTACTTGGGCAAGCAGGGATCACCAGCATTGAGGCCATGATATTGAGAACACAGCTGCGCTGGGCAGGGCACATTTCTAGGATGGAGGACCATCGTCTCCCAAAAATAGTACTCTATGATGAACTCGCCACAGGTCAGCGTAAGAGGGTGCTCCAAAAAAGCGATACAAGGACTCCCTGAAACAACATCTCAGGCTCGGCCAAATTGATCACCAACAATGGTCCGCCCTGGCCTCACATTGGGAGGCATGGAGACACACTATCCACAATGCTGCAGCCTTATTTGAGAACTCATGCCGAACAAGTCTTGAAGAGAAACGACAACGCAGAAAGAATCACAACCCAGAAACATCACCCAAGGAGACCTTCTGCTGTGCTTTCTGCAACCGGACTTGTTTATCTTGTACTGTATTGGCCTTTTTAGTCATCAGCGCGCTTGCAGAAAGCGCAGGATGAGTCCTCCCTGAATCTTCGTTTGCAAAGAAAAGCCAGAGAGAGAGAGAGACCTCTGTCAGCACATAAAGAGTTTAAAAGTACGGTTGTCATTTGCATCAAGAACAGAAAAAAATGTTTATATCTGACAACATTAAAAATATCATTCATGTGTATGTACATAAAAGGGAAGGGAAAAAAGCCAGACATTTCTCTTTTAGTAGGTTAGCTTTGTAATTTTTTTAAAAAAAGCTCTGTCATCATAACTCCTATGGGACGTGTGTGGGTCACTTGTTACATTTTAGATATCTTCTTTTGTTCTTTCCAATATATCAGTTTTACACAGCAAATTAAACATGAACAACTATGCAACAGGGGAGTCTGGCCATCAGATCTCACCTCACTAAGCAGATTTGAACAAGGCTTTTGCCTGTCCGTGCTGTTCCTTTGCTCTGTCCTTCTTTACATACAGTGGCAACAAAACCTCTCTCTCTCTCTCTCTCTCTCTCTCTCTCTCTCTGGCTTTTCTTCGCAAATGAAGATTTAGGAAGGACTCATCCCATGCTTTCTGCAAGCGTGCTGATGACTAAAAAGGCCAATCCGAGATAAACAAGTCCGGTTGCAGAAAGCACAGCAGGTCTCCTTGGGTGATGTTTCTGGGTTGTGATTCTTTCTGCGTTGTCGTTTCTCTTCAAGACTTGTTCGGCATGAGTTCTCAAATAAGGCTGCAGCATTGTGGATAGTGCGTCTCCATGCCTCCTGATGTGAGGCCAGGGCGGACCATTGTTGGTGATCAATTTGGCCGAGCCTGAGATGTTGTTTCAGGGAGTCCTTGTATTTCTTTTTTGGAGCGCCCCTCTTACGCTGACCCGTGGCAAGTTCACCGTACCAAACCAGGGATGTCTTCAACTAACTACTTCCCTCTCATTTCATCTGAACCAACTATACTTAACATGCCGAGATCTTAAATCCAATTCAAATTATGGTTTAAGATCCAGGATCTTGGCCTGTTGTGAAATGGTTCAACAAAGCTTCTGAGTTCTGACAAAACACAAGGGAGAGTCAGTAGCTTTCTATATTGCTGCAGTCCCAGTACCTGGAGCTCAATGTACAGGAGCTCAGCAAACAGGAGAGAGGCCAACAAGTGTGTTTGGCATGGCTGTTTAGTGGTGGAGTTTGAGGGAGAGGCCCAGAGTTCTGTTGTACTGCCTACTTCAGAGTATTCAATATAGACAGTGAGGGAGCTGCTGCAGTCACCTGCAACAGCTGTGGGATGTTTGTCTTCTTGCCTGTGGATATGCAGAGCTACACCTGCAGCAAGTGTAAGTTGGTTGTGTTGCTGGAAGAGAAGGTCCAGCAACTTGAGGCCCAATACAGCATATTAGGGAGCAGGAGGTTTTCTTAGACAAAGCAGAGGAGAAGGTCCTGGTTCAAGAACACGCAGGGGATGTTTTTCTGGAGGAGGGTAGTTCTGATACACAGGAGGTCAATGTTTGGAAGAATGTGACTCATAGAAGGAGAAGGAACAGGGACCATTCTCCGAGTTTGGCACTAAAGAACCAGTTTGAAGTTCTCTCCCTTGTCAGTGATGACAAGGAATGGGAAGGAGAGCAGCACAGCCAGGCCTCAGAGAATATGCATGAGATCTTGGATAGTTCAGCATGCAGATTCGCCTCTGCCAATCCTCAGAGGAGGTGTGTGGTGGTGGTAGGAGACTCTTTGTTGAGGGGCACAGAATTAGTAGTCTGCGGGCCTGATAAGATGTCTTGAGAGGTGTGCTATCTCCAGGGGCAAAAATCTGTGATGTAATGGAGAGGCTGATGAGACCTGTGAAGCCTACTGACCATTATTCCTTCCTTTTGGTCCACATGGGAACCAATGATACTGCAAGGCATAGCCTCCAAAAGATCAAAAGGGATTATGAGGCTGTGGGTAGGAAGATGAATGACTTGGATGTCCTTCCAGTAGAAGGGCATGGCCCAGGAAGGGAAAGACAGTGGAGGTGAACAGCTGGCTATGCAGATGGTGCCGCCGGAAACAGTTTAGCTTCCTGGACCATGGAGTGTGGTTTCATGGAGGTGGCCTTCTGGCAAGGGATGGGTTGCAACTCACAGCAGTTGGCAGAAATGTTTTTGCTAAGAGTCTGAAAGATCTTATCAGGAGGAGTTTAAACTGAGTTGTGTCGGGGAGGGATACAGTATTCATGAGGAGGAGTTCATCAAGTGCTGGAGATAATAGCTCAAATGTTATACAGACAACAAGGCAAAAAGTACAAGAACCCAACAGTGGGAGGAATAAAACATTTAAAAGGTAGATGGGGGAATGGCCCATGGTCTTAGATGCCTCTATATTAATGCACAAAGCATGGGAAATAAACAGGATGAACATGAACTCTTAGCACAGCAAAGCAAATATGATTTAATAGGCATCACTGAAACCTGGTGGGATGAGTCTCATGATTGGAATGGAATAGGAGTATAACCTATTTCAGAGAAATAGACCAAACAGGAAGGGTGGTGGAGTAGCATTATATGTTAAGGATGTGTACACCTGTGAACAAATCCATGACTTAAATTCTGAGAGCCAGGTTGAGAGCATGTGGGTAAAAATCAAGGGGGAGAGAAACAGCAAGGATGTAGTTGTGGGGGTCTACTACAGACCTCCAAGCCACACTGAGGACTTGGATGATGCCTTCCTAGAAGAGATGACCACACATTTAGACAGGAGAGATGTAGTAATAATGGGGGATTTTAATTATTCTGATATTTGTTGGAAGTCCAACTCTGCCAAAAATTTAAGGTCCAACAAATTCCTCACTTACCTTGCAGACAATTTTGTTGTCCAGAAGGTGGAAGAGGCAACAAGGAGTTCAGCTATTTTAGATTTGATCCTAACCAACAGAGATGATCTGGTTAATGGGGTGGAAGTGGTGGGATCCTTAGTGGGGGAGTGACCATGTTCTGCTGGAGTTTGTTATACAGAAGAAAGGGGAAGCCAAGCGTAGTCAGACATGCCTTCTAGACTTCAAGAAACCTGATTTCAGTAACTTAGGTAATTACTGGGGGTGATCCCATGGTCAGGAATCCTAAAAGAGAAGGGAGTTCATGATAGATGGGAGTTTCCTAAAAGTGAGATACTGAAGGCACAACTTCGAACAGTTCCGATGAGAAGGAAAAATGGGAAGGGTCTTAAAAAAACCCAGGATGGATGTCTAAAGAACTTTCAACTAAGCTAAGACTGAAAGGGACATGTACAAGAAATGGAAAAGTGGGGAAATCACCAAAGAAGAATTCAAACAAATAGCCAGCTCATATAAAGGGAGAGTCAGAAAAGCTAAAGCACAGATGGAGCTCTGGCTTCCTAGAGTAGTTAAAAACAATAAAAAGGGCTTTTTTGGTTATGTCTGTAGCAAAATGAAGAACAAGAACATGGTGGGGCCACTGTGTAGAGAAGATGGTGAAATGCTATTGGGGGACAGAAAAGGCAGAGCTACTCAACACCTTCTTTGCCTCAGTCTTCTCCCAAAAGGAGAACAGTGCTCAACCTGAGGAAAATGGAGCAGATGATGCCATAGGGGAAATGCAGCACAGAATAGGTAAAGAGGTTCAGGCCAATATAAATCAATTTAAGTCTCCAGGGCCAGATGAACTTCATTGAAGGGTATTAAAAAAACTGGCAGAAGTAATCTCAGAACTACTGGCAATAATCTTTGGCAATTCCTGGAGAACAGGAGAGGTCCCAGCAGACTGGAGGAGGGCAAATGTTGTCCTCATCTTTAAAAAGGGTGGGGGGGAACAAGATCCAAATAATTATCGCCCAGTCAGCCTGACATCAATAGTAGAAAAGATTCTAGAGCAGATCATTAAACAGTCTGTAAGCACTTAGAAAGGAACGCTGTGATCACAAAAAATCAACTTGAGTTTTTGAAAAACAAGTTATGCCAGACTAATCTTATTCCTTTTTTTTGATAGTGTTACATACTTGGTAGATGAAGGGAATGGTGAGGATGTAGTGTACCTTGATTTCATTAAGGCTTTTGATAAGGTCCCCCATTATACTCTTGCAAAAAAGTTAGTAACCTGTGGACTAGACAATCCAACTGTTATGTGGATTTGTAATTGGTTGATTAATAGAACCCAAAGGGTAGTCACCAATGGCTCCTCTTCATCCTGGAGAGAAGTGACCAGTGGGGTGCCACAGGGTTCTGTCCTGGGCCCAGAGCTATTCAACATCTTTATCAATGACTTGGATGAGGGCATAGAGGGCATGCTTATCAAGTTTGCCGATGACACCAAATTAGGAGGGGTAGCTAATCCCCCAGAGGACAGGATCAGAATCCAAAATGACCTGAACAGATTAGAAAGCTGTGCCAATATTAACAAAATGGATTTCAACAGTGAGAAATTAGGATACTACATTTGGGCAGTAAAAATGAAATACACAGATATAGGATGGGTGACACATGGCTTGAGGGCAGTACATGCAAAAGGGATCTAGGAGTCTTACTGGACCACAAGCTAAACATGAGTCAGCAGTGTGATGCAGCAGCTAAAAAAGCCAATGTGATTCTAGGCTGCATTAATAGGAGCATAGTGTCTAGATCAAGGGAAGTAATAGTGCCACTGTATTCTGCTTTGGTCAGACCTCACCTGGAATACTGTGTCCAGTTCTGGGCACCACAATTCAGAAAGGATATTGAGAAGCTGGAACGTTTCCAGAGGAGGGCGACCAGGATGATGGGTGGTCTGGAAGTCATGCCCTATGAGGACCGGCTTAGGGAGCTGGGTATGTTTAGTTTGGAGAAGAGAAGGTTGAGAGGGGACATGATAGTCATGTTTAAATATTTGAAGGGATGTCATACTAAGGATGGAGCAAGCTTGTTTTCTGCTGCTCCAGAGACTAGGACATGGAGCAAAGGGTTCAAACTACAGGAAAAGAGATTCCACCTAAACATTAGGAAGAACTTCCTGACAGTAAGAGCTGTTTGGAAGTGGAATACACTGCCTGGCAGTGTGGTGAAGTCTCCTTCCTTGGGGGTTTTTAAACAGAGGCTGGATGGCCATCTGTCTAGAGTCCTTTGATTGTTTATTCCTGCATGGCAGGGGGTTCGACTGGATGGCCCTTGTGGTCTCTTCCAACTCTATGATTCTATAATGTACGACTGTAGGTGAGTGGTAGAGGACACGTGTTACATGCAGAAGGTCCCAGGTTCAGTCCCCAGTATCTTCTAGTAGGGCTGGAAACACTTTTGTCCAAAACCATGGGCTTAAATCCAACTGTTAGCCCCAACTAGAGTGCTTGCACTGACTTAAGGGGAACTTGGTAAGTCAACACATATGTAAATTCCATTGATTTAATGGGTCTATTTTGCTGGGACTAACAACTGGATTTGGAAAACTGCTGCCAATCAGTGTAAAAATACTAAGCTAGATGGACCAATTATGTGTTTTAAAATTAGGCAACTTTCTGTGTTTCTATGCTGAAGACCTGGTTTTGGCGATATTTCCCAAATTTTCCTTGTTCTTTTAACAATAGCCATCGCCATACTGCAAATACAGTTCAATAAATGGCAGCTCATGTTTGAAAATTGTTGCAATAGGAGGAAAAGAAATTGAGATAAACACTGAAGCCTTCTATAGGTAACTCCCACAAATCAGGAGTAGGTCTTACTATCACTATACTAATGCCAAGACACTGTTATAACTTTCCTCCTGATATAGCCTTTCACGTATCTTTTAATTGTTATTTTTTATTTCTACTTTTATTGTAAACTACCTTGGAAAGATGTAAGATTTTAAAGGTATGCTATAAATATAGCAACTAAAATGAAAGGGGGGATAGATGATTTGTTTTTAAGGTAATGCTCACAGTCACTACAGTGGAAATCATCTTAGAAGAGGATTTCCTTCCTGCATGTGAAATAAAGAACTCCTCTTTCAAATGTAGTGCCTCTTATTTTTTGGAAGTACTTCAACTAAAAGATTTAATTTTTTTTTTTTTTTACAAAATGTGCTCCATCAATCAGGAGCACCTTTTAAAAACTTACCAAATGGTTTTAAATCCATTAATCTAACAGAGTAATGGACTAAATTCTGCAGTCCTAATAAGAAACATTATTACCAATGTCATACATGGAACCAGCTGTAATCATCCAAAGCATAAGTCATTTTAAGCAAAAGGGAACAGTCATGCCAAGCAAAACCAATATCCGCCATCAGAAATGAAGGATTTGTCATCTTTAGAAATAGCTTTGTCGCTTTCATTAATGTAAGGCAAATACAGACTTCTGATTTATAACTTTATTTTCTATGGAAGGAGCACCTTTAAATTTGATACATCTCTCTCTCCCCCCTTTCCACCCCGCCAAACATGCAGACTTTATTATGCATCCTCCATTAGTCAGGCTGTTATGTTTCTTTGTAGATATTTATTTTCCCCAAAGAAAGACATTGTAACAATGCCTCACAAACCAACAATGGTCTCACACTGGTAATAAGTCGATGCTCTTAAGAAAAGAAAAGCTCAGCAAGGAAGAATGAATGTACTTATAGTCCAGAGATTGAAAGCAACTGATAAAAATCAGTTTATCAATTACTCTGGAAATTGCCAGACAAAAACGGGCACGTCAATTACGTTTATTTCTTATCTTTAAAAAAATGATTTACGGTTGGAATTTCAGCATAACTATTTCCCCAGAATTAAATAATTAGTTTATTAGGTTAATGACCCACAGAGCTAAAGAACCAACACATTTTACATTGCCTAGTTTGATCTTTGCTTAAACCTCATTTTTGATGTGTGCTGATTTCATGTAAAATAAAAAGGTGTTTTGCGTGTGGAATGGAGACTTGGGAGATCCAGGTTCAAGATTCCATGCAACTTGGTTTTCTTAAATGCAAATGAACATTTTAGTTCATGATTAGAGACTGATAGTTAATTCTGGGGTTAAATATTTTAAACTGAGAATGATTTAGGGCAGCATGAAGGAGGATCTTCTCTGCACCTGGGTGGCCTTACAATTCTGTATAACAGACATCCCATAGAAGTGCCTCATCTATCCCAGGAAACTGAATTTTGAACCTCTTAACCTTGGGCATTTTCCTGGTATCCACATGGGAGTCAGTAAGATAAAGAACATTTTAATGGAGGGAGTGAGAACAAGTAAGAGAAGGGGTTTTGGTGAGATGGACAAGAAATGTGATTTTCAAAAAGTAATGCAGCTGTTTCCTTCCCTCCCCCTCCCTAGCTCAAAACTGCGATGGGTCTGAAGTAAAATTGTGAAATTATAAAATTTTCAGCTTCATTCTTTTAGTGTAGGTATTTAACTTAAACAGCAATTTAACAAAAACTTAGGAGATTAGTTTTTCCCATTTCAATGTAAATGTAACTGAATAAGATTTTTTTTTTGCTTATTAACAATTAACTAAACCTATTAGCCCTTTTCCTATCCTTTCCTCTACCTCTTTCTATCTTCCTAAATTTCCTATGCCTACAACAGTCATTCTCAAGGTACATGAATCAACAGTTGGCCATTACAAAGCCACCATTTGTACTCTTCCAGAACTCCTTATGGATAGTGGTTATGTAGTTCCTAACTGTGATGAACCAAGCAACGCACACACTGAATCAACACACATGTAGCAGTAACATGGTTTATTGATCAAGGATATGCAGTAGGTCTGGGAACAGGTGACCTTGGGCTGCCAGGAGAAGAAGTTTGTGGAGTTTAAGGCGGGCTGGCCTGACTCCAGGAGTTAAAGTGTTCTGGGAATGTTCCCAAGTGAACCAACCCCTGTCAGGGCCTACCTAAACCATGTCGGGACCTACTCTGGATTATTGGAAATCCCAGCATCCAGAATCACCCTCCTTACAAGAAGCAACCTTGCTGACACAAAACCCCAATCAAATCCCTCCCAAAAAGAATATCAACCCAGCTTGTCAGGGAAGTGGGCATGGAACTTCGCCAACAAGTGGGGGGCACAGATGTGGTCAACATTAACCCATTCCGCACGCCCCAAAGGAAGGTGCTTCCACTTGACAAAATACTGCAGCACCCCCCGATGACACCTAGAGTCCAGAATGTCAGATATTTCAAAGTGTTGATCATCGTCAACCATGACTGGGTTGGGCGCCTCAGACGCCGGATGTAGCGGTCCCAGAGGAGCCGCGGGCTTCAGCAGGCTGGAATGAAAAACAGAGTGCACATTACGATACAATTTAGGTAGAGACAATTCAAAAGCAACAGGATTGATTTGACGCACAATAGGGAAAGGTCCAATAAATTTGGGGCCCAATTTCTTCGATGGTTGGGGACTCTTGAGAAACCTGGTGGAGAGGTACACCTGGTCCCCCACCACATAGGGGGGAGTAGGGTCCCTCTTCTTGTCTGCTTGCCGTTTGTATTGGGCCTTTGCAAAGTCCAGGGCAGCCACAACCTTTAGGCCATGAGTCCTTTACCTGGGCACTCCACTGGATTAAAGGAATGGGGTCTTTAGAGTCCACTCCCCCCAACGCCAAGGGATTGAACTCCTGGCCGAAAATGACCTTGAAGGGAGAGAGTCCAGTGCTCTGATGCACTGCATTGTTGTAAGCTACCTCTGCGAATGGTAACAGGTCTACCCAGTCCGACTATTGGAAGTTGATGTAGCACCTTAAATACTGTTCCAAAGTTGCATTCACACGTTCCATGTTACCATCCGATTCGGGATGATGACTGCTGCTTAGACCCCATTCAATCCCCAATAACTTAGTGAACACTTTCTAAAACTGGGAGGTGAACTGCACCCCCCTGTTGGAAACAATCTTGGCCGGAGCCCCATGAAGCCTGTAAATGTGTTGAATAAATAGCTTGGCCAGTAGCTGAGCTGTGGGGATGCTTTTGCAAGTGACAAAATGGGCTTGTTTCAAAAACATGTCAACTACCACCCAAATGACAGTTTTCCCCTTGCTTTCAGGGAGGTCCACGATGAAATCCATGCTTATCACTTCCCAGGGTTTGCCCCGGGGTAGGCAATGGGACCAACAACTTGTTGGGCCTTCCCCCCTTTTCGGCCATGGCACAAATGTGACACCCTTTTACATACTCCTCCACTTCCTTGCGCATTAGAGGCCACCAAAATTGCCTCCTGGCGAGCTGTAGCATTTTGACATAGACAAAATTACCTGCACTTTTCACATCGTGGCATTGCTTGAGAACTGAGGGCCTCATGACTGCAGGAACATACAGGTGCTCTCCCTTCCAAGCCAAACCCTCCTGCAGGTCAACCTTGACACGATGGGCTTGAAACCATGGGTCTTGGGAGAGGGCGTCTGCCATCTGGGCATGCCAACCCCCCTCCTTGGATGTGGCTTTGGGCAGGACCTGAGACTGGGGCCTTTGGGCCGGGACCTTGGCAGGGGGGACGGACAGGGGGGACACAGGACAGCTTGGCGGAGCGGGCCCCGGATCCCCCTTCCCCTTCAGGGAATAGCTCAAGGTGGGGCCTGCCTCAGTGGCATGTTGTTTCGTTTGACTGCATGTGAGGACTGCAAGACCCAAATGTGAAGGGGAGAAGACAGTGTCAATGACCTCTTTCCTTTCGCTCTCATGCTGCAGAAGCCTAGACAAAGCATCCACTAAGAAATTCCTTTTTCCTGGGAGAAACCTCAGTGTCAAGTTAAACCGGTAAAAGAAATCAGCCCACCTAATCTGCTTGGGACTCAACCAACGTGGGGTTTTCAGAGCTTCAAGATTTTTGTGGTCTGTCCAGACCTCAAAAGGCTGGGAAAAGCCTTCCAGGAGGTGGCGCCAGGTCTCCAGTGCCACCTTGATGGCCCCCGCCTCCTTCTCCCAAACTGGCCAATTTCACTCCGTCTCACTGAATTTCCTGGAGAGGTATGCACAGGGCCTGAGTTCCCCCCTCACCCTGTTGAAGCAGCACCCCCATTGCCACGTCAGAGCCGTCTACTTGCACCACAAAGGTTTCATCTTGGTTGGGGTGTTTGAGGATGGCTTCAGAAGTGAACAACCTTTTCTATTTCTCAAAAGCCTGTTGACATTGATCAGTCCAGACAATTTTTGGGGGAGGCTTTTTGCGTTTCCCCTCCTTGCTTTTACTCTGTCCACCAGACCCCTTGGTTTTGAGCAACTCAGTGAAGAGTAGGGCAACCTCTGCAAAGTCAGGGATGAAGGACCTGTAAAAATTTGCAAACCCAAGAAAACTTTGCAATTGTTTTCTGTTCTTGGGAGTTTCCCAGGCCAAAATTCCCTTAACCTTCTCTGGATTCTTTTCTACCCCCCTGCTAGAGATGCAATACCCCAGATAGTCCAACTGGGTCTGGTGGAACTCGCATTTAGAAAGTTTAGCATACAGAAGGTTTTCCACAAGCCTGCTCAGTACTTTCTTCACTAACTTAACATGGGACGTGTAGTCCTCAGAGTAGATGAGCACATCATCGAGATAGACCAGTAGCTGTTTGTACAGAAATTCCCTGAGCACATTGTTAATCAAGTTCATAAACACCCCCGGGGACCCCGACAACCCAAAAGGCATTACAAGAAACTCAAATGTCCCTAGTTGACAATTGAAAGCAGTTTTCCACTCATCTCCCTCTTTAATATGCACATGATAGTACGCCTCCCTCAAGTCCAGCTTGGTGAAGATTTTGCCTTTGGCTAAATGCGCCAACATGTCCTTCATCAGAGGCAGAGGGTACTGACTTGTGACACTGACCACGTTGCGGCTGCGGTAATCAAGGCACAGCCTCAGAGATGAATCCCGTTTGCACCAAACAGAACTGGGGGCCCCAAGGGGGAGGTTGTGGGCCTAATGAAGCCCTGTGCCAAGTTTCTGTCTACATATACCCTCAAAGCATCCAGCTCCGCAGGGGTCATGGAGTCAATCTTGGGCTTAGGCAGTTTGGCCCCTGGGACAAGTTCAATAGCACAGTCAAAAGGTCTGTGGGAGGGGGTTAAGATGTCACATTCTTTCTCTTCGAAAACAATGGACCATTGCTTATATTCCACAGGTAGGACTTTTATCTCCCCCCTTACCAAAGCCACTAGGGATTCTCGGGGTCTTTCGTCTAAAGAAGCCCCTTCAGTCACAGTGCCCCTCCCCTCCTTGACCAGACTATGTTCCTGGATGTAGGAGGGATCTGTGAAAGTCACGATCTCTTTGACCCAGTCTATGGAGGGGTTGTGGAACTTTAGCCAATTCAGGCCGACCACCGTGGAAAGCACTAGACCCGGGGCAATTACGAACTACAGCTCTTACTTGTGATCCCCCATTCTCATCCCCTCAGGATCAGTCATCTGCCTTGCGGGGCCCCCCTTCATCATCCCTCCATCTATCTGGGAGAGCCATATGGGCTTGTCCAGTTTCACGGAACCCAGTCCTAGTTCCCTCACTAAGGATGGGTGGATCAGTACTTGCGTGCACCCACAATCCACCATCACCATGACTTTGAGGGGGACCACCTTCCCCATGACCCCTATTTTGGCCTTAATGAAAAACAGGGCTTTGACTCCACTCACTGCAGCGCTTGGGCACCCTTCAGGGTTAGCCTGCCCTTGGGTGCTTAGTAGGGTGGGCTGGATCCGTTTCCCGCTGGCTCACTGTCGGAGGAGGAGCCGCTGTCCCGATTCCCAGGAGGACTCCCCAGCTGGGGACTAGGGAGTGTGCTGTCGCTTTGGTTTTCGGCTTGAAGGGTGTCTTCAGAACCATCTGCTTTCCCTCCAATTTCTTAGCTGGCTCCTCTTGGTGGCTGCCCTTAGGTTGTCTGCCTGGACATTCCACTATGCAATGGCTGCTCTCCCCACAGTTAAGACATAAGCCTTTTTGCATCCATCGCTCCTTTTCCGTCTCTACCACCAGGCTACTCATCGGTCGCGCTGCCTTGGTCTTCTTGGCCAGGGTCCTGCCAGGTTTGCCGGACAGGCCCTGGCGTTGCCTCACCAGCTTCATGCTTTGCCTCAGGGTCTCCACCTCCCTGGCCAGATGGACCCATCCCATTAGGGTTTCTGAGTTTCCCTGGACTAGGGCCCACTCTAGGATATCAGCGTTAAGGCCATCCTGGAAATATTGTACCTTGGAGGCTTCCGTACAATCAGGGATCTGACTGGTGAGATGGTGAAACTGTGGCATATTCAGCCACAGATTGTGATCCCTGTCGCAGTCACGGTAGCTCTGTTCGCACACGCCTCCTCCACAACGGGTCTTCGAACTGAGCCCAGAGTGCCATCATGAAGTCGTGGCAACTTTCCAACTCTGGGGCTCCCATGTCATAGAGCCCCACCAACCATTGCGCTGCCTCTCCTTCCAGCTGGTTGGAGACATACTGCACCTTCTCGGCCTCCATCTGGAACTCTTCCTCACAATGAGACATGAATCCCATCACCTGGGTGAGGAAGAATGGCAGCTTCATGGCATCCCCATTGAATGTCGCCTTCAAGTCCCGGTGCTTGAGACTGCGTGGACGTGGCCAGGGCTCAACCGGGCCAGCGCCCGCTGGGGGTGCTGGAGCCCCCAGAGCCGGCGGGACCGGGACCCCTCCTGGATGTGCTAGAACCTCACCCCTCGGCGGCCCCGCCAGCCCCGGCACTGGGCCGGGAAGACCTCCATCCCCAGGGGGTACTGGTGGCTGGGGGGGTGCTGGTGGCTGGGGCAGCCATTGTAGGGTTTCCACGAGGCTAGTTTGCATCAGCTCCATCTGCTGCTTTAGTGGTGCACCTCTCTCTCCAAATCTGTGTGAGGTTGTCTCACCCCATATTCACAAACTCCACTGGTCTGTGGTAGGTACCACCTCAGCAATCTGCAGTCCTCTCAACCTCATTCGTCTGGCCAGAGCCAGCTGGCTCCCATGGCCGTGCTCATCCCGCGCCCAGGTGTCTTGGAGAAGGGAAGGCTGCCTGCTCCTAGGGACTGCCTGGCTCCCAACTCCATCAGGTCAGGAGGAGGGAATAGTTGCCTGGCCCTCCGTCGTTCCCAACTCAGCTCTCCTGTCTCTAACTCAGAGCCGGTATCTGGCAGGCCGGCTCCCTGGCCTGAGCCTGCGGCCGCATCTTCCTCCATCTGGGTTTCAGTCTCCGTGACTTCAGACATCTCGTCTTCAGTTCACGGGTAGAATTTGGCAGAACTGGATTACTGTGATGAACCAGGCAACGCACACACTGAATCAACACGCATGTAGCAGCAACATGGTTTATTGATCAAGGATATGCATACGGCTGCATGCCAAAGCCAGTTCTGACTGGCTCCAGGAGAAAGCAGATAGATAAGGTCATCGTTAGGTTTTGATTCCCTGTAGGCCTGGGAACCGTTAGGGAGGGTGAGGGGGGCAAAGGAAGATACATTCCAGACTCTCACAGCCGGTGACCTTGGGCTGCCAGGAGGAGAGGCTTGTGTAATTTAAGGCGGGCTGGCCTGACTTCAGGAGTTGAGGTGTTCTGGGAATGTTCCTGAGTGAACCAACCCCTGTCAGGGCCTACCTAAACCATGTTGGGGCCTACTCTGGATTATTGCAAATCCTAGCATCCAGAGTAGGGCACGACACTAAACTTCTACCTTTAACAATATATTTGATTTGATTTTATAGAAGGGCAATGCTATCAATAAATATCATGAAGAATTGTACCTAATTTGAAACTGCCAAACAAGTGTGTATATCAAAGGAAGTAACAGTACCATTCTATTCTGCTTTGGTCAGACCTTACCTGGAATACTTTGTCCACAGTTCAAGAAAGATACTGACAAGCTGGAACATGTCCAGAGGGGGCAACAAAGATGGCAGAAGTAATACTGCAACTACCCTGGAAAGCAGATTGCAAGAGGGGACCTAGTAAGACAACACTACAGTATAACTACAAATCGCAGCACCCCAGGAAGTGTTGCTGGGACCCACTGAGACTTGAAGGGAGTCCATGGTCTAGAAAGACTGCAAAAGATGTGACCATAAAAAGAGTGACACCTCTCAAAAACAGAACAGAACCAGGCCTTCCTTGCTGCTTGTTGACTCCAATACAATGGCAAACCTGTTTACTCAAAATGTACCTTGAAAAACCAGCTCCAAATTATCACTTCAGAAATGGATGCCTGCTCCTCCTCCTATTACAAACCATGTGTCATGATGGAGTTCCCATCATCCTGCCTGCAGGGTGATGCACTCCCATCATTCTGCAAAGACTACATTTCCCATTATTTGCAAATAGTATTGTCTTGTCAGCAGGGCATCAGGTAAGGAAAGTGTTAACTGAAGGGGAGGGTCTAAAACACCACCTTCACAGAATCTCCTGAGATGGCATCATCAATGACATCACATCATCAGATCAGAACTGGCCAATGACAATGCTGAAACCGGGAATTCCAAATAAGGTATAACTGCTTTGTTTGAGCACATGGCTCAAGTCAGACCATGAGGTTTGAGAGACAAAGGAGGGTCTGGGACGCAATGGAAGAGGCTGTTGAGCCAGTGTGGAACATCTACTGGCTCCAGACTTCCATCTGAATTCAACAGAAGACTGCATATTGTGAGTAGGATCTTTAGGGACTGTTTAGAATTGTGTTAGGGAACTTTATGTTCTTTTCTTAAACTTTGGCTGAATATAGCTGAACGTAGTTAAATGTAATTTCATACTTCTGCTATTTCTGTAACTCTAAAGTATACCTGGAGGCATGGAAGGTGCCTGCCCTCATGAAAGATTTGCTTGACTTGAACTTGCTTGAATAAAATAAGCTTTTCTTAATCTTCCTATACACTGATGCTGCACGCGCCTGTATCTCTTGGTCATTGCTACATTTCTCTCTCTCTCTGGGGACAGGGGGAAGGAGTTGGTTGGTTCACAGTGGCGGGTAGTCCCACTGGGATTCAAAGACCCTGCACAACTTCTCGCTGTGCTGTGTGGAAAGAGTATTCAACTCAGCGAGTGGTGGCAGCATTTTGGCCTCTAGGGAGTGCCCTTGAATGAGGCTGCTCAGTGTTACCCTTAGAGGAGAGCTAACTCTGGGGGTTCCAAGCCAAGAGCCTCCAGATTAGCCTTGACACCATGGTATGTCCATTTGGATACAAAGTGTTAGCTTTTGCAGACCATGGAAGCTAGCCTAGTATGAAGTATAAAACCATGTAGGTTGTAGCTGAGTAAGTGGGAACACAGAAGCTAATCCACCACAGCTAGCTCTTATATACATTTGTGGGCCAAGTCATCTTATATAAAAGACAATCTTATATTGATCAAGTAGCCACCAGTGGCCTCTTGTGCGAAACGAACATTAATATCTCTTAAGCGCATGATTGCTACATAAGGACACCTGTAGGTTATTTTTTCCCTACAGTCTGTATTTCCCCAGAAGTGCATTTTTCTATTACATATACCTCAAACCTGTAAAGCTACTGAACTCCTGAGAGGGCAAGTGTTTTGGCAGCTAGAAAAATAATGTGAACATTCCAGAAAGGGATGCTTAATAAGCAATCTATGTTTGAAGGGGGTACACATTATTTTCAAAACCATGGATGTAAAAATGCAGAGGAAGCCTTGCTGAGACATGAGGAACATGAGTTGCCACTAGGGGAAGAGATGAATTTTAGTATGAGGGCACCTGCTTTGTGCAAAGAAGGCTTCAGGCTCAATCTCTGGCACCTCCAGGTAAAGAGAGGAAAGAACCTGCTCCAAACCTTGGGAGAGCTGCAGTTGATAGCAATTTCCAGAGTCCCCCCAGCTAGAATGGACACACAGGCCAGGCTGGATGGAAGATTCTGAAAGGTGCAGTCCCAAAAAGTAAAATTTCCAGGCTCCCATCAAGGGTCTAATGTAGCATCAGGTAACATCTTATGTATCAATGTGATTAGAAGGGGTTTGCCTGGGAGTCTGGTGAAGTTGGAAGTGTCCCTCTTCTTTAAAGTCCTGATTTACAATGAGAGGGTTGCTCAGCCAGAACAGTATCCACGATTCTTAATAGTACTTCAAAATACTGGTCTGTGACTGCAGCTCTATATGAATAGTTGGACCCCATATTTGAGGAACCAATATCAGCGGTTTCAGTTATCCCCTGCTGAAAAAATAGGGACACATACCATAAGTCGTGCTGGAAAATGCCTAGAGAGGTAGCCTTGACTTAAACATCTAGAAATAGCAATGTTAATTTATACCTTTTGATTAATATGTTCAGAATCTTACTAAAGGGAATGTGATAACATCCCCATCTTGCCTTGCAGGCAATAGAGTTCTTTATATCAGTCAATGCCTCCAAGCAAATTCTTAAGGTTAGCCTAATTTTAGTCCTAGGACAGACCACCCTGAATATACTGGTTCTCACTATAAACTAAGCAGAACCCATCCTGTTTACTACTTGAATGGGAAATCACCAGGAAATACCATGGATCTCCGTGTAAGGCTAAGGAACAATCCTGCCTGATACTATGGAGACCCACTGCTAGTCAGAGTTGACCATACTGGGATGGATGGATCAATGGCCTGATTCAGGATAAGGCACATTTCTAGGTTGCTATGATCCAGTGAAGTTAATACAATTTAGGTGACTAACTTCCATTCATTTCAATGGGTCTATTTGATTATGGATTACAACTAGATTCCCTCTCCATTGACGCCCCCTTGTCGTGGGAGAGAGGCTTGCGTACCCTAATGATGTTTTGAGCTATGCTGGCGGTGGCATAATAGCCACTGCTAGGGTCTCCCATGCCAGACAGGTCAAAACCAAAGGGTCTGACAAAGAGCGTCAAAGGGCAGGATGGGCTCTCTAGCCTTGTGGCAACCGTCCTAGGAGAAGGAAAACTCTAATCCCAAACCCGGGCAGATGGTGCTCGTCCAACCCTGTAAGGTCAACCATCTAAGAGAAGGAAACTCTAATCAAACCTACGGCCCGAGGACCTCGCTGCCATGTCCATGCTTGCAAGGCCACGGCAGATGAATCTCTGGTTTAAAGGGTGAGGCCAGTTCTGTGCACGCTGCGCTCCACCAGAAAAATCCATTGCACAGGCTCGAAGGCTCGAACAACTAGATTCAGTCTAAGGAGACTGGACTCCACAAAGGACTGCAGAACACGTAGCTGGTGCGAGCTGCAACTCCTTCTCCAGAGAGATTATTATATCCATTGAGTACCACAACCTCTAACCTTGCCATACAGTGAATATTTGACATGTAAGTCAATTATATGGCCTGGATTGATTTACAGTACAGTTAGTGTAAGAATGTCTGTGTGCATGTGAAGTAAGGGGAGAGGAGTGAGACAGCTGGCAGGTTAAGATGATGAACAGTTTCAGGTGATAGATGGAGTTTGCACAGTATTTCTATCAAATGCTTGCAAGGTAATCAGAATAGCGCCTTTATGATTCAGTTTCTGATTATAAACATATTTACCTTGTGCTCTACTCCCCCTGTTCATCTGACACAAGAGAGTGGTCGTATAATTCTAGTGAACATAATCTTTGAGGACATCACCCAGTTTCTGCTAGCCAAACAGTCATATCAAATTAACGTTGGCATGGTGCAGTTGCAAGGAAAAGATAGATGAAACCAGGGAAGAGAGAACCCTGTGTCTTCATGTAATAAAATGCCTATCTATCACTTCTATTTTAATGGAGAAGAGATTCCAGAGTGAATTTCAAAACAGGAGTGGATTCAAGAAATGTAGTATAAGTGTAAATGTGAATGGATATTCCCAATTTCATAGGAGACCCTAGGTAGAGTACTCTGCAGCAGAGTACTGTACATGTTTGCCTGAAGAAAGTTCTGGCACCTTTCAATTTAAAGAAGTTTTAATACCAGAGGTAAAAAGGCCACTCCAACCACAGAGTTGAACAGAACCCCCAAAGTTACCTCTTGGACTACAATTCCCAGAATCCGCCAGTGTTTATGCTGTCTGGGAAATTCTGTTTGCTGTAGTTTGAATAAATCATTTTTTCTAAACTGGATTAAATGGTGCTCTGACCAATGGCTCACTAAAAGGCAGTTTCATACAATATTGTAAATATGCCCACCAATTACTAGCTTGGAACCTTTTTTTTTTTTTTACTACCTTGGTATGTTGAGCATGGAAATGAAAGATACCAGTCTCTTAACAAGCTAAGAAAAAAAAAGAAATTTTATTCTACTCAACAGGCTGGCAACAAAGGGATGGATTTGAGGGATGGAACCCCTTTCTTTC
Organism: Gambelia wislizenii; assembly: GCA_030847615.1. Lineage (NCBI taxonomy): Eukaryota > Metazoa > Chordata > Lepidosauria > Squamata > Crotaphytidae > Gambelia > Gambelia wislizenii. Next base: position 8,356,049 of record JAUMIR010000013.1, on the reverse strand, counting down.
TTAGCCTGTGTGAAATTCAAGCAGGGAAGGGTGGAGAGATCTGGCAATCAGACCTGTTGTAGCATGCAAGCCTGGTTTTACCTGTCTATTGATGGGGAGAAGCACACTAGCAGCAAAGGAATAGGAAGGGGAAATAAAAGCTTTGAAAAATCTATGCTTTAGGGAGCAGGGTGGTGGTGGTGGCCAGGGCACTTGGACATTAAACTTGGAAGGCTTCTCTCACGTTGCTGCTCCAATATAAATCTTGGCACTGGTGGGTACTTCTATTCTGGTTTCTCACCTACCCTCCCTGTAGTCCTGTTTGTCTGATTAGATCAAAGACCTTGCCTTGACCTCACTAGCTGCCAGTTGATGAGGCTTAGGAGATATTTTTACTGGTGGGTCATCTTGCTTTCTACCCTGCTGGGATTTTTCCATCCTCCATGGCAATGTATTTTCATTTTCTCATTGTTTAATGCATGCATTTTTCTGTCACAATTTTTACTTGGGGGCATGTTTGGTACTAAGCAGGCTGACGCTGTCTTCCAGGGCAAAGATCCATGATGTAAAAGAGAGCCTAAGAAGACTCATCAAGCCTAACTACCATTATCCCTTTCCTTCTGATCCACATTGAAACAAATGATAAATGATGCTGCAATGATGCTTCAACATATTTCAACATATTCCAAGACACGATAAGGTAGGAAGCTAAAGAGCCTTGGGGCTCAGGTTGTTATTCTATCGCTCCTAAATTTAGGTAGTAAAACTTAGGTACTTTAAATGAATTCAGGTCTCCAGGGCTGGATGAACTGCATCTCTCTCTCTGGCTTTTCTCTGCAAATGAAGATTCAGGAAGGACTCATCCTGCGCTTTCTGCAAGCGCGCTGATGACTAAAAAGGCCAATCAGAGATAAACATGTCCGGTTGCAGAAAGCACAGCAGAAGGTCTCCTTAGGTGATGTTTCCAGGTTGTGATTCTTTCTGCGTTGTCGTTTCTCTTCAAGACTTGTTCGGCGTGAGTTCTTAAATAAGGCTGCAGCATTGTGGACAGTGCATCTCCATGCCTCCCAATGTGAGGCCAGGGCGGACCATTGTTGGTGATCAATTTGGCCGAGCCTGAGATGTTGTTTCAGGGAGTCCTTGTATCGCTTTTTTGGAGCGCCCCTCTTACTCTGATCCATGGCAAGTTCACCATAGAGTGCTATTTTTGGGAGGTGATGTCTATCTATCACTTCTATTTTCCATCCTAGAAACATGCCCTGCTCAGCGCAGCTGTGTTCTCAATATCATGGCCTCAATGCTGGTGATCCCTGCTTGCTCAAGGACAGCAACATTCGTCACATAGTCAGTCCAGTGTATATTTAGGATACTTAGTCCAGCGTATATTTAGCGCTGATGAAAGCGTTCGAGGATTCGTAACTGGTGGTGATAGGTGACCCATGTTTCAGACCCATAAAGGAGAACAGACAGTACAATGGCTCTATACACGCTGATTTTTGTGCTTCACCTCAGGTGTTTATTACTCCAGACTTTTGTAAAGTCTTCCAAATGCGCTATATGCCTTTGCTAATCTGTGATCGATCTCTTTGTCAATCTTGGCATCTGAGGAGATGATGGTGAACTGCTGAACGGATTTAAGCATAGATTTGCTGACAGCAATTTGGAGATGATGGTGTTCGTCCTGTGGTGCAGGCTGGTAAATAACTTACGTTTTCTTAAGGTTGACTTCTAGTCCAAATAGCTCTGCAGCTCTTGCGATGCAGGATGTTAGGCGCTGCAGAGCTGCTTCTGTGTGGGTAACAAGAGCAGCAGCATCAGCAAAGAGCAGCTCATGAACTAGATAGTTTAGAGTCTTAGTCCGAGCCCTCAGGCGGCTTAAGTTAAACTAGCTACCATCAGTACGGTAACGTATATAGATGCCATCTTCTTCTTCGAGCTCTGCCGTAGCCCTTCGGAGCATCATACTGAAGAAGACTGTAAATAAAGTTGGAGCAAGAACACAACCTTACTTCACTCCATTGGTTATTAGAAAGGGCTCTGAAAGAGTATCGCCATATCTGACTTGACCATGCTGGCCCTTGTGTAGCAAGATAATCATTTTAAGGAATTTGGGGGGGACATCCTAGTCTTTCCAGGATCTGCCACAGACCTTTTCTATTCACAGTGTCGAAGGTTTTGGTGAGGTCGACAAATGTTACATAGAGACCCTTGTTCTGCTCTCTACATTTCTCTTGCAGTTGTCTAAGGGCAAATACCATATCTGTAGTACTCCTATTGGCTCTGAAGCCACACTGGCTTTCAGGAAGAAGTTCTTCTGCACTAGCAGGAACTAATCTGTTCAGGGATATCCTTGCAAGGATTTTTCCAGCAATAGAGAGCAGGGTTATGCCTTGATAGTTTGAGCAATCAGATTTTGCTCCTTTTTTCTTGTACAGGGTGATGATGACTGCATCTCAGAGAACTGAATACAAGAGTGATAAAGGAACTTGCAGGTATAATCTCAAAGCCACTGTCTGTAATCTTTGAGAATTCTTAGAGGACAGGGGTGTTCTCAGCAGACTGGAAGAGGGCAAATATCCCCATCTTCAAAAAGGGCCCAAAAAAGGGGGGGGGAAGGACCCAAGCAACTACCAATCAGTCAGGTTAATGTTGATACCAGGGAAAGTTCTAGAACAGATCATTAATCAATCAAGTCTGTGAGCAATTAGAAAGGAATGTGGTGATTAATAAGAGCTGGCATAGGTCTGTCAAAAACAAATCATGTCAAACTAATCTCTCTTTTTTATATGGAGTTACTAGCTTGGTAGATCAAGGGAGTGATGTGGATATAGTATATCTTGATTTCAGTAAGGCTTTTAAATATCATCTCCTATGATATTCTTACACACAAACTCGTGAACAGTGGGCTAGACAATGTTAGAGTTTGGTGGATCTTGACAGATTGAGCCCAGCGAGTGCTCTTCATCCTGGAGAGAACTAACTAGTAGAGTGCCACAGGGTCCTGTCCTGGGCCCAATGTTGTTTAACATCTTGCTGGAAAAGAAGGCATGCTTATCAAATTTGCCGATGACACCAAATTAGGGGGAGTAGCTAATATCACAGAGGACAGGATCAGAATTCAAAATGACCTTGTCAGATAAGAGAGCTGGAGCAGAACTAAGAAAATGAATTTCAATAGGCGGGAAAAAAGGAAATGCACCAATACAGAATGGGTGACACCTGGCTTGAAAGCATTACATGTGAGAAGGATCTAGGGGTCCTTAGTAGACCACAAACTAAGTATCAGTCAACAGTGTGATGCAGCAGCCACAAAAGCCAATGCAATGCTGTACAGTGTTCAGATCTAGGGAAATAATAATGTCACTCCATTCAGCTTGGGGCAGACCTCACCTGGAAAACTGTGTCCAGTTCTGGACACCACTATTCAAGAAGGAAATTGACAAGCTGGAACATGTCCAGAGAAGGACAACCAAGATTATCAAAAGTCTGGAAACCAAGCCTTATGAGGAATGATGTAGGGAGCTGGGTATATTTAGTTTGGAGAAAAGAAGACTTTGAGGTGACATGATGGCTATCTTTAAATATTTGAAGGGATGTCATGCAGATGATGAAGCAAGCATGTTTTCTCCTGCTCCAGAGACTAGAACATGAACCAATAAATTCAAATCACAAGAAAAGAGATTCCAACTAAAAATAAGAAATTAGAAAAAATCAACAGAGGAATAGATTGCCTTGGAGAGTAGTGGACTCTCCATCTTTGGTGATCTTTAAACAGAGGTTGGATAAGCATCTTTCAGGAGTGCTTTAACTGTGTATTCCTGCATGGCAGGGAACTGAACTAGACAGCCCTTTGGGGTCCTTCGAACTCTATGCTTTAATGACCCATTCCAAACTGAGCGGGGTCCCTTTAAGGGCTTTGGGGTGAGGTACCCTATGGAACAGCCCTGATCAGGGGTAGACATGCCACTCTTGTACTCTTGTAAAGGAGGGAACTACACTGCAGTCTATCGTACAGTGGGATCCCATACCTAACATTCCCTCCCCCAGTTCCCAGCAGGTGGTCTGGGTGAGCATCAGATGGGCTAGCCCAGTGGTTCTTAACCTGTGGTCCATGAACCCTCAGGGGTCTGTGATGTCTTCACAGGGGGTCTCCTAAGGCTTGAAGGCTGCTCAGCCAATGTGACAGGAGCCAAGGCAAAAGGCTGGCTGGCTGGGCCTGTGCATGGCTATTCAATCCACTCCAGACACAACAGGAAGAAGCAGGAGAAAAGTCTTCCCTCCTCCTCCAGTGCCTCTGAGGGAAGGTTTAATGACTGATGCAATTGTATTATTAATACTGTCATCACATACCGGTACTATTGTTATTCTTGTTGTCGTTGTTTTAAATCTTGAGTTAAGTCTTGGGGTCCACTGCAACAAAAGACATTTAAAGGGGGTTCCTGGTAAAGAAAAGGTTAAGAGACACTGGGCTAGCCCATTAATTGGCCCATACTCCATGCAATGGCAAAATTCTGCTTGAGCTGTAACCAATAAAGTTGTGGCTCGTTCTTATCAAAACACAATGTGTCTGTATCTGTGCTTTCTCTTTGTCTGCCCCTTGGCCCACACAGCCATTACCACCAGGGTGCAGGGAAAAGACAACAAGAAGAAAGAGCATCAGGGATACAGCTCATCCCATTCCCACAGATTGTGTGCAGAGAAATTATTGTGTTGTCATTACTGAGAAGGCCTTTCCAAGATTAATCACTCCAAAAAGCCCCCAACACCACGTGAGGTCAGGTTTTGACTGGCCATGTGAAGAAAGGCCTCAACTGTCTGAACTGTACTGGGAGACCACTGCCCCATTTCTGAACCATGCTTGCCTTTCCTTCATCTCCTCTCCACCCCTGTGCCAGGACAGCTTTTATCTTCATTACAGAGAGACCAAGGGCAAATTAGCAAATCACAAGATGCCCTACAGTAGTTATGATTCCAGTGGGATTTGAAGATCATTGCTCGAGCAGGAGACACTAGAAAATGTTTTAAATGAAAGCTTCTGCCTGACCTACCACGACTTACAGGAGTGTACAGCTGAATTCTAATGGTTCATTTTACTTGAAGAGAAAAAAATTCTAGCATAGACTGTTTTGACCTTCAAGCTATGACTTTTTAAAAGCGTTTTTTTTTTTAAGCACTCCAGCCATGATTAGTATAGATCTATCACAAGTAGCAGCCGGCTATATAATGGAGAGAGGCAGCCATACAGAAGATACCGTATGTCCATTCCAGACCTGACTTGAGTAGGAGGAAATCCACGGCTATTCAAAAAATGAAAGCAAAAAAGACACTGTCAGAACATCAAGGCATTGTTGGGAAGAGGGTGGGGTGGGAGAAGAGAACAGTCAGCAACATTTAAAAAACAACCATATATTTCAATTATACAGTCAGGTACCATCCCACCTCTGAACAAATTAAACACATCTGAACCAACCTATACTCAAGAGGTAGGTAACCTAGCATCAAGGAACACGAATCAAGGAACATGAGAGACACTGCAGACTGGGCCAGCCAAGAAAAATCAGCAGTAGCAGAACACATTACAAACCAACCTGGACACAAAATGTTATTTAAAAACACTGAAATTCTGGACCAGGCCAACAACTATCATGTCAGACCGCACAGAGAAGCTATTGAAATCCACAAACACCTGGAAAGCTTCAACAGGAAAGAAGAAACCCTTAAAGTAAACAAGGTTTGGCTACTAGTCCTGAAAAACACCAAAATCAAAACTCAACACATGCAAATGAACTTCACCCAGGGACAGGGGGATTTCCAGCAGACAATGGACCATTAGCCAACAGACACTGATCCTCGTTGCATATCCTCCCACCCTAGGAACTAGCCATCCAAATACACAAATTTACATATCCTCTCCAACAGGGACTCACAGTATATAAACCCCACACACCCCCTACGCCACCACCATTCTCTGAAAATGCCAGCCACAGATGCAGGCAAAACGTCAGGAATAAACTCTTCCAGAACACGGCCTCACAGCCTGGAAAAAACCTACAGAAGACCATTATATTGTTTAATATGGTTTGAACCTTTCAAAATCATTTTATTGTTTACTTTGCTTTAAGTTGGTCAAGTTGATTTTTTATAGCATACTATCCTAAGATCTTTAGATGGAGGACAGGAAATAAATAAATAAATAAATAAATAAATACACTCTGATGCTAATAGTCTTCAACAGGAGGATTGGCCCCAACCACAGCATAGCAGACTGACCCACAATAAGTCACAACAGCAGACCTACTACCATGCAAATATATATGGTGGTCATGTGTCGTATGTTAGAGAGGTGTCCTCTATTGGGAATTCTGTCCAGTCTGAGTTGTTTTAAAATTAAAAAGCTTAAGAACTGAGACCCAAGGCCTGAAAGTTGCCCATCAGTGGTGAGCATTTTACTTTCTGAAACTGCATCTGTATTTAACAATTGTCATGCAGAAATTTTAGGCAAACATGTCATTTTCTACATTTTTTCTTTTTTTGGGAACAAGTGAATCACCACCCTATAAAAATATATGGTTAAAAAAATCCACACATAGTGGGTTCCTAAATTAATGTTTGGGCTAAATGTGCTGGCCAGGTACCCAGGAACAGTCTACACTTGGGGTAGCTTTCAATGCTGGACTGCAGTTCTCACCAGTCTCAAGCCAGTGTGGCCAGTGGTGTGAGATTTATTAATTAAAATATTTCTATCCCATCCTTTATCACAAGCTCTTAGGGCAGCATAAAAATATAGTTGGCCCTCTGTATCCACGGATTTGGCATCCACGGTTTCCACCATCCACAGATCGAAAATATTTTTAAAAATCCAAGAAGCAAACCTTGATTTTGCTATTTTATATAAGTGACACCATTTTATTATGCCATTGTATATAATGGGACTTGAGTATCCATTGATTTTGGTATCCACGGGGGTCCTGGAACCAAACCCCAGCAGATACCAAGGGCCCACTATAAAAGCAACTTAAACAATTTAGAATTAAAATAAAATAAAATAATTTAAACAGGCTAAAAACATATCAACAAAGTAACAAATTACAGAAGATTAAAAAGCTAAAGCAATTCAAAATCATGTAAATGCTTTTTATCAAAAGAGTACTTTATATCAAAGCAAAAAATTTCCCATTGCTTAACAAAGAGTGTATGTGTGCGCGTGCATGTGTGTAGAGATAAATAAATGCATAAAAACATATGTGAGTCTCCTTTGATGTTGAATATAGATTCTACACAGAGAATACAAATCATGTTTGGGTCCCATATTGGGAAAACAGGGGCTACCTGGGGGGAGTTTTGCTGGTTGTCATGGATGTGCACACAATACAGAGCTGTTATCTCCTCCTTCTGGCTTGGCTTCTTCTCAAGGTCCCTTACATGTTTTGCACGCCTGGGAGAAAGCAAGCAATTGGTCGGCAGATGAGGGATGCTTCCCAGGTGCCCAGAAAGCATAAAATAGGTAGAGCTTCACTCCACAAGGCATTCCAGCGTCAGCTGTCTTGCAGAGTGGCCCTACACACACACCAGAGAAGTTGGAGGTACAGAGGTAAATACTGGAGGGTTATGAAGGCAAGCTTCTGGTAGCTCCTCCATGGAAACCATCACCTCCACTATCATGGCAGGAGGGCAATGATTCCTTGCCCTGGTCCTGGGCTAATTTGCCCCCTACTCTCTTTTAAGTGCCTTTTGCTAATATCATGCATGCACAGGTTTAATTTCATATGTGACCATTTGCATGTGCTAACTGCATGACTGTGGAGTAATTATCCTCAAAAGAGCTGAATTCTGTCACTGATCTCTGCTTCTTTTGCACTATCACCGTTCAATTCCCATCTGTCTGAGGGTTGCTCTGTCTGATAGTTAACTTAGTAAGTAACTGTTATAAGATAGGCTACCACCATGCCAGCCACGGGGAAGGGATCTTGGCAGTTGAAGACTCAGACAGCACAACTGAAGGCCTGTTGTCAAGTGGGCCAGGCAAGGAAGGCATGAATGGATCTCCTCCTGGGGAGAAGAGAGGCAGCTGCATAGCCCACCAGTAAGTCGGCTGTCGAAGGGATAACATGAGGGACAAGAGGAAGGGCCAGCACTTTTCACAGGCAGACACAGACCCTCAAGAAATTGGTGAAACACATAGAGGAATTGGAATGAGTAACATCCCAGGAGCAGTCTTCAGCAAGCCAGGGAGTGGCGGGAACACAGAATGTAGCTTCAATGGCTCTGGCAGAAAGGCAGTCTCAAGCAAGGCCATCAGCCAAGAGGAAATGGCAGGACCAACCTTCTTCAAACACCTCTTCCTCAGGAGAGTCCGGGAGCCAAGGAAGAAGTGCAGCAGGGAGCATAAACATTGGAAATCAGCTTGGCAGGTGATTCCTTGTTGCTCTTCTTTGAACCTTCTTGAACTTGAACTCTGAACTTGTCTATATCCTTAAAATGAGGCACCCAGAATTGAATGCAGTACTCCAGATGGTCCTTCTCTGGAGGGGGAGGTGGCACAGGAGATAGTTGAACATGATCTGAGGACAAGAAGTCAGGCGACCTCAGTGGTGGTGCAGGAAGGGATCTGATTATCTCCCCTTCCAAAGCAGTACTCATGAGGAGTACTTGTGAAGACTCCTCCCGTGATGGGCTAGCTTGCATGTTGAACTGGGGAGAAGAGTGTCTTGAGTCCACCAAGATGGGTACCAACACTTCCTCCTCCTGTATCAACTCAGGAGGAGTTGGCAGCAAAGATGACCATCTGGGTTGAGAACCCTCAATGTCCTTTGCCTATTTCTTCTTTTTATGTCACCTCTTCTTTTTCCTGTGCTTAGAAGTCATGGCAGAGGCCTCCAATAGACCAACCCAGTGTTGAGGGTACATGAGTTTGAGCCTCTGTATCTACAGACTGAACTGGTACCAAGGGTGCTTTCAACTGAGTGGCAGAGTTGGAGGCCAGACACTTAGAACTGTTCTTAGCGGTTTTCAGTCAGACTCTGGAGTCCTAGAGGGACCTTTTCACTGCTACCTGGAATGAGGAGTTGGAAGCAGTCGGAGATCCACAGCCCAAATGAGAGGGCTTGTCAGAGGCTGTCATATAGAGCCTTGAGCCTGAACGAGCATTTTTGTGCATTTGTGGGGTGAATGCCTTACAATAGATGCAGGTCCCCACATTGTGGCCTTCACCAGGGCACAAAAGATAGCATGAATGACTATCCACTCTTGGGAATTTTAGCCCCACAGGAGATGCATTTCTTAAAGGAACCAGATGAAGCCATAGTAGACTACCATAACCAAACTGCTAAGCTGAAGAAGACATTACTGAGTTCAACAGTCCAAGTCTAGCCAAAAGACAGAGTCCAGAACAAAGCCAAATCATTATCCAAAAGAATCAATCCAAAACGGAATCCAAGAGAAGTCAAGGCCAAAGGAAAAAAAAAAAACCCAAAACAGAAGCAGCCAGCTCACTAACCGTTCCTTTGATACTAACTGTTGTGGCGTACAAAAAGGAACTGAGGATTTGAGTGGGAATCAGGCTGGTCAAATGGACTGGGGAAGAGGGGCTATCATAAAAACACTTACATAAACAGCCCTAGAAGTTTCCAAACAATGCACTACGAAGGCACAGTAAACCCATTTGTGTGAGTCACAGAGACCACGAAGAACTATCAACTACAGTATCATTCCATGGGGTGTCCAGTTAAAGGGAGTTTGTGGGTAGAAGAATATTAGGCAATGCCCAGCTCAGGCGTGGCACTTACTGTACCCCCAGGTGGCAGAGAACCACACAGTGGCTGCACACCCAAGTTGCTTTACAGTTGCCGTCTCCTCACAGACTCCTGCTTCAGATCAGGAGTCCAGATCACTGTGAATTTATAGTCATTTGACTGCCAGTTGTTACATACCTGGATCTCTGCCTCATGCCAGGCCAACCTATTCAACTGTAACTTGTTAAGATTATGGCCAATTTTTTGCCAAACTTGTCTATTAGTGTGATTGTGTACTGATTTTTGCCTCTGATAGCTGTGTACCGCTACATTTGCAAGAGGCAGGATACAAAACAAAAACAAACATTTATCCTACCTGGAAGAGGGAATATTACAAAGCAATTTTGGACAGAGCAGGGAAAAGCAGCTGTCCTGGCTGGAAGAACTGAGAAGTTATAAACAAGTAATTTTCCAAGCTCTGGTGGTGATGGGCGGGGGGAGCACAGTTGGTCTGGAGTATTTTGAATGCTGGGTATCTCTCACTGGCTCATTCATTTTTGAAACACTCCATTAAATTGTCAGAAATGGACACAGAACACAATTATTGCCTGAGAGGAGCTTCTCCTTGTCAAATATGCATAACGTATTTGAGGTTGTAAGGTGCCAAACAAGAAAGAACTGGTATATTTACAGCAAAGCTGTAAGGATTCCTGTATTCAGTCACTTTTACAGCTTATACTATGCTTGATCAGCATCTCTGGAAGCGCAACATCTTTGGAACATTAAAAGAAAATTCTTTCAAAGTAGACATTTATCTAATGGGCTGTGAATCTTCCTGCTTAATTATGACATCATAGGCTGGAAGGGACCTTAGATGTAATCTAGTCCAACCCCTTGCATCTCTCTCTCTCTCTCTCTGTCTCTCTCTCTCTGGCTTTTCTTCACAAACGAAGATTCAGGAAGGACTCATCCCGCGTTTTCTGCAAGCGCGCTGATGACTAAAAAGGCCAATCCGAGATAGACAAATCCGGTTGCAGAAAGCACAGCAGAAGGTTTCCTTGGGTGATGTTTCCGGGTTGTGATTCTTCCTGTGTTGTCGTTTCTCTTCAAGACTTGTTCGGTGTGAGTTCTCAAATAAGGCTGCAGCACTGTGGATAGTGCATCTCCATGCCTCCCGATGCAAGGCCAGGGCGGACCATTGTTGGTGATCAATTTGGCCAAGCCTGAGATGTTGTTTCAGAGAATCCTTGTATCGCTTTTCTGGAGTGCCCCTCTTACACTGACCCGTGGCGAGTTCACCATAGAATACTATTTTGGGGAGGTGATGGTCCTCCATCCTAGAAACATGCCCTGCCCAGTGCAGCTGTGTTCTCAATATCATGGCCTCAATGCTGGTGATCCCTGCTTGCTCAAGGACAGCAACATTCGTCACATAGTCAGTCCAGTGTATATTTAGGATTGTGTGTAAACAGCGCTGATGAAAGCGTTTGAGGAGTCGTAAGTGGTGGTGATAGGTAACTCATGTTTCAGACCCATAAAGGAGAATAGACAGTACAATGGCTCTATACACACTGATTTTTGTGTTTCGCCTCAAGTGTTTATTACTCCAGACTCTTTTGTAAAGTCTTCCAAATGCACTATATGCCTTTGCTAATCTGTGATCGATCTCTTTGTCAATCTTGGCATCTGAGGAGATGATGCTTCCCAGGTAGGTGAACTGCTGCATAATGTAGAATGAAAGATACAACTACAACATTCCACACAGTTGACCACCTAGCCTCTGCTTAAAATACTTCTCAATGAAGGAGGCTGTTCCACTGTCAAGCAGCTCCTCCCATTACGTGGTTAAGTAAACCATCTTCCATGTTATTTACTTCTTTATTTCCACCCACTGGTTCTAGTCTCAACTTCTGAAGCCACAGAAAAATAATGCCTGCTCAATCTTCTTTATAACAGCTGTTCAGGTATTAGAAAACAAGTAGCATGCCTCCCTTTAACTTTCTCTTCTCCAGGCTAACCATACCAGCTCCTTCAAGTATGCCTCAATTGGAATTGACTTCCAGACCCTTCAATATCCTGATCACTCTTCTCTGGCTACACTACAGTTTATTCTTAAAATATGGCACCCAAAACTGGATGCAATATCTTTGAAGAGTTAATATTCCTATTTATTTATAACATTTTAAAACTATACAGTATCTGAAGCTAATTCTCATAATATTCCTCCACAAATACGGCAAACATTTTTACCATTTCTCAAAAACCAAGGAATCTTTTGTTAAAGTCACTTCCCAGACGAGACCTCACAGATCCCACTTTACGCTTTTATGGCTACTACCCTCAAATCCAGCCTGGATCTTATTCCTGGGTGAATAAGGATTCTTGCCCTGTTCCTACCCAATTTCAGCACCATAGTTATGACTTCAAACATTCAGAAAACCACACGTTTTAAAGAATCATGGGAAATGATACCTAAAGTGTGCTCAACTTCAGAGCTCCTGTGATGACTGACAGTTCCCACTTGACGCCTACAGTGTGCCACTCATTTACAGACAGTGGCATTCTTGACTTCACCATTATCCTCCCAGCTGCTTCTGCTACTGGCTCCTTACATACATGTGCACATTCTCCCTAGCTGCATGGCTTCATGATCAGAACCTTAAAAGGATTTCAACTACATGTTTGCAGTAATGATGGGATGACACTAGAGCTCGGAAATGTTACTTTTTTGGAGTACCAGTCCCCAAATCCCCTGAGGGCGTCAGGGAATTGTTGTCCAAAAAAGTAATGCTCCCTACTCCTTTCCACTCCTTTTAGTCATCATGACTTATTCAAATTCTCCAGCCAGTCCTGTGTCTTCTCCTTTGCTCCCAGCTTCACAGTATCTCCACTTTAAACACTGTGACCTTTTGCTGGAACCTCCTCTCTCATTAGCCACTTCTTGCCTTACATTTACTGTCTGCTCTTTTCATCAAGCATCTAATTTCTCAGTTCAATGCAGAAAGTGGAACAGCTTGTTGGTACAGCATATGCTTTGCTGTACCAGTCTCTGGCAGCTCCAGGTAGGGCTGAAAAAGACCTTTGTCTGAAACCTGAGAACTGCTGCCAGTCAGCACAGACACGTTCACACTGACGTCTTATAGGGCAGCATGCTATGCTCCTGTATTCAGTGGAAAGGCTGTAGGCTCAGATGAAAGAGCAGGTGCTTTGCACACTGAGGGTCCATGGTTCAATCTCCAGTATCTCAGGTAAGGATGCTCCTGGTCAATGTATACAAAAGAGGGGTGACTTCTGGAGGCTGCACTGCCACCTCCCTGACCCATAGAGGGACTGCATTCCACCACAGCTGCCTCCTAATTTGTTACTGCAGTGGTGAGAGAAGTGACATTGTTTTTTTAAATGTGGCATTTTCCATTTAAAACAAAGCATGTACAGTTGGATCCCCATATCTGTGGAACCAATACTCACGGTTTCAGTTATCCACAGGACACAAAATAAGCACACATATTATAGAGTTGTGCTAGAAAATGCCTAGAGTGGCATCCTCTCTAGACATCTTTTAGGTCCTCCAGCACAACTCCATGGTATGTTTTTACCCAAAGTCCTTATTTTAATAGGATTTGCTGTCATCTGCGGTTTCCAGTATCCATGGTAAGTCTGTGAACTGAATCCCCGTGGATACGGGGGTCTGACTGTATTTCCCACACACCTCTTTACAAGTGGATTTGTGTTCCAAGAAGGCAAATCTACTTGTGAATAAGACGTAGGGAGCACCCAGGAGCCTGAACAAAGCTAGGGAGCTAAACCAAAGCTTTGTATGACTTTGTCTTTCCTTTGACCCAAAACGCCTTGGGACTCTCTATCCCTAGACTTCTTTGTACTCCCCTCAACTGCAGAGAGCTATTTCTCCTGTCTAGTTTTCTGTGTGTGCTGTTTTAAACCTATCCTCCTTTAAAAACCCGTTTGTCTTCTTGTGCAAAGGCTACCTGGGCCCATATGTCCAAAAAAAAACCAAAAACCCCCAAATCCCAAGAAGATGAAGTAGTGTCGTTAGGCTGCAAAAAGACAGTTCTAAATGTCAAGAACTTGATAAAGCAGTTAAAGAAAATGCATGATGTATAAAGCAAAGAAACAATGGGATCAGCTTGATGATGCAGCAAAGGAAGAGATGGTTTCTGTGTGAGTGCTGCATGCGAGAGCATGCCTTAAAAAATGAACTGAATTGCTAGTCATGTAACTCTATGGTGAGGGGAGACCCTCTGATTGTCAAGTGCATGACCACAAGCAGAGCTTGGAAATGTTAGCAATAAAGGATTAACTTTACATTGTTAAAAGAAAACACATTCGTTAAAATGTTAAAACAATACGAGGAATCTACAAGAATTTGTCATGTTGATTGGAAAATTGTGTTTTCAAATGTAATTTTAAAGTTAATTCTAAAGTACTAAATATACCCATTCAACCTCCAAAAATGCAAACCCCACAAATTACACCCAAATGATTAAATTAAAATGATATGAAATGGAAATCATTACTTTGAAAAAAATTATGTTTTAATGAATTAGGGGTAAGTAATTATTTCCAAGCTTGGCCATCAAACATCGGAGACTGATGCACACACATCAGAGAAAAGTACAGGACTTCATAGTGATATTTAAAAAACAAATAAATTTTTAGAGATTTTGTGATTGGAGCCAGGAAGGAATACAATGGGCAATCTGAGTCCATGGGCTCCAGATCCACAAATTTAATTGATCATGGATCATCACGCCCAATATTATTAAATGCCAGTGACATGATACAATCTTTATTACAGTCATAGACCAGCAGAGGGGAAAAAGGGATAGAGAATAAAAAGAAGGTAAAAACACAGGTTAAAAACAATATTTAAAACATCCCTTCAGATTGCATGGCTCCAGTTTAACAAGACAAGGTTGGTATTAGTCCATGGCAGAGGTCAATGCCTGACGAACTTTAACCGCAGCTGCACAGAATCTGGCAGCATTATATGTTGTATCAGGGTTGGCGTCTGAAAGCAACTCTCTCTCTCTCTGGCTTTTCTTTGCAAACGAAGGTTCAGGAAGGACCTTCTGCAAGCGCGCTGAGGACTGAAAAGGCCAATCCGAGATAAACAAGTCCGGTTGCAGAAAGCACAGCAGAAGGTCTCCTTGGGTGATGTTTCCGGGTTGTGATTCTTTCTGCATTGTCGTTTCTCTTCAAGACTTGTTCAGCGTGAGTTCTCGAATACGGCTGCAGCATTGTGGATAGTGCATCTCCATGCCTCCCGATGTGAAGCCAGGGTGGACCATTGTTGGTGATCAATTTGGCCAAGCCTCAGATGTTGTTTCAGGGAGTCCTTATATCGCTTTTTTGGAGCGCCCCTCTTACACTGATCCATGGTGAGTTCACCGTAGAGTACTATTTTTGAGAGGCGATGGTCCTCCATCCTAGAAACGTGCCCTGCCCAGCGCAGCTGTGTTCTCAATATCATGGCCTCAGTGTTGGTGATCCCTGCTTGCTCAAGGCCACAACATTCATCACATAGTCAGTCCAATGTATATTTAGGATTGTACGTATACAGCGCTGATGAAAACGTTCGAGGAGTCGTAAGTGTTGGCGATAGAGAAGTGTAAAACTGACCGGTGTGTCCTTGGTATTTATCCAATAGGGGTGAAATAAGGCTGAGACAGATGTACCTATAGTATGAGCACTGGAGTAATACATGCTTTGTTACTTCTATTTGGCCAGAGTTACAGGGGCATAGTCTGTCTGAGAAGGGGATATTCTTGTATTGGCCTTCAGGGACACCTGAGGGAAAGGCATGACACCGTGCCAAAGTAAAAGCCCTCCAGTGTTTGGGTATTTCTAGTTTTGCAAAGTATGTCATAGGTGAAGCCAGATATCTGTTGGAGTCACTAACAATAAAGGTTGGAGCACTAGCTAGATCCAGTTAGACTCATAGAATTGTAGAGTTGGAAGAGATCACAAGGGCCATCCAGTCCAACCCCCTGCCACGCAGGAAATCATGATCAAAGCATCCCTGACAGATGGCCATCCAGCATCTGTTTCAAAACCTCCAAGGAAGGAAACCCCACCATGCTCCAAGGGAGTGCGTTCCACTGCCGAACAGCTCTTACTGTCAGAAAGTTCCTCCTAATGTTGAGGTGGAATCTCTGTTCCCGGAGCTTGCATCCATTGCTCCATGTTCTAGTCTCTGGAGCAGCAGAAAACAAGCTTGCTCCATCCTCAATGTGACACCCCTTCAAATACTTAAACAGGGCTATCATATTGCCCCTTAACCGTCTTTTTTCCAGGCTAAACATACCCAGCTCCCTAAGTCTTTCCTCATAAGGCATGGTTTCCAGACCTTTAACCATTTTAGTCACCCTCCTCTGGACATGCTCCAGTATAGAGTCCTAGGTATGTATATAGATATAAATCCTAGATATACATATATCCAATATAGAGTCCTAGATATAGAGTTGTCACTCTGTAGCTACTACCCGTTGCTTTAGCCCTATTGTATCCCATGCTGAGCAGAAGAACTGGAGAAAAACTCAATGACAGAATTTTAGTTATCACTGTGTGTTTTACCTGGACTGGAAATCATCACCCAAGGTTAGTGGAGCAAGGCCAGTGGGGAAGACAGATAAAGCAGTGACATGAACAAAAGCATGCTGAAGCACACACATTCACATCACCATCATTTATTAATATTGGATGCAATCATCTGTGATTTTTGGTAGCTGTCAGGTTCCAGGAACCAAACCCCCATGGCTCTTAAGGGTAGAGTTTTAATTGTTGGAAGCTGCCCTGATTGTTTTTAGCAGAGGGGCGGGGTATAAATATTATTATTATTATTATTATTATTATTATATCATCTACCAGGAACTCTTTGGAGAATAGTTTTAATGAAATTCTGTTGCCTGATGCCTGAGTTCAAACACACACATGCTACAATTGTAACAAATACACTTCCTAGGGGATACGTCTCAATGAAGACAGTAGGACTCACATCTGAGTAAACATGCATAGGGTTGTGTTGCTGATATACCTGACAATTCCCATCAGCTCTAGCCAGTATAGCCAATGGTGAGGAAATCACAATTAGTACTGGTTACTTAGTTCCTGAAAACTCTCTGGTAGGAAATGCAGCAAACCACTGGATCAAAGATACCCTTCTATCTGAACCAGCAGACTGTTTCAGATGGCAGTCTACTGATGTTATTCATAGTACTGTAGTATTTTAGTATAATGTATTTGTGTTTTCACTATTTTGTAAAATGAGCCTGCAAGTGTGGAAAAGTCCTAATGACCAACCTGCCAGTTTTAAGCCCTCCCATCAAAACCAGGTCTGTGTTCCTGATGCCACATTTGCTCCAAAGTCCAAAGGTATAGGTGCAAGGAGGTTTGGATTCAGATGTTAGACAAACCCTTCACAGGGAAGGAAAGATCACCTGTATGTTCTCATCTATTTTATTTTTGGGCCACTTTCAAAGGCCTGGCACACCAAGGGCAGTTTAACACAATGTATAATGCATAAAAATGTGGCAGATCTTTAGAATTTGGGGGAAGGGCTAAGGTCAATGATAGACCATATGGTTTGTATGTGGAAAATCCATGGTTCAATTTCCATTATCTCCAAGGAGGGCTGAGAAAAAAATCATCATTGAAACCTTGGGTAGTTGCTATTCATGGCACTAACACTGAGCTAGAGGGAATGTTTGGACTTAGTGCAAGGCAGCATCCTGTTTTCATAATCATTATCATATTTAATTAGAAGTATTTAGTTAGAAGAGAGCCTTCTCTGCTGCTGCTCCCAGATTATGGAATGGCCTGCCGAACGAGATCCGTCTTATTACCACCTTAGACAGCTTTAAAAAAGCTGTCAAGACGGATCTTTTCCGGCAGGCCTTTCCTAAATAACTATCCCAGCCCAAGACTCGGCTGTCCTTTCCCTCTGAGCTGTAATTGGATTTTTAAAAAATTATTGTATGTTTTAATTTTTTCTAATTTAATATATTTTTAATTATTGTATATTTTTAATCCTTTATAATTTAATATTATTTTAAGGGGTGGGTGGGCTAGGGTATTGTAATTATGGAGTTTTTATATTGTAAGCCGCCCCGAGTGTGTTGCAGAGGGGCGGGATAGAAATAAAATTTTATTATTATTATTATTATTATTAAAAATGCCTAGTTTCTGAGAAGACAAATTTCCTCTGAAAAACCACCTGTTTCTACAATTACAAAAATGAATTTGCAATGTGAACTTGTAAACAGTGATGAAAGGGTCAATATAAACCAGAACACTCAAGACAGAATAATCCTGAAGAACACTGCTAGTACAGATCACCCTAGGACCACAGAGCTGAAGAGCAGTATGTTCTATATGAGTTAACTCACATCTTTGGATTGCAATTAATCGCCCTCTATTGTCTTCTCAATCTACCCATGCTCTGAGATCAGTCTCAGTCTCTTTTCTTGGAGGAATGCTATAGAAAGTAAGCTGCATGGCGTCAAGTGGGACAGACTTCTCTGGAGTGGCTCCATCTCTGTAGGTGTGCCATCTAGATGTGTCATGTGCCCACTCTACTATTATTTTGATACAACCCTTCCTGTTTCCCAAAGCCTTTTAACAACATCACTTCTTAATAATTTTAAACTCTTGAAGATTTTGACTTAGTGGAGTTTTACCATGTGCTGTGCTGTTTTTATAGATGTTCGTGTAAGATTTGCATTTTAACTTGTTTTCTCCTAAGCTACCCTTACAAAAATGGCCTTAATGGGTGTTAAATAATGGAGTGCACATTTTAGAATAAATTATACCAGCAGCAAAAATAACAATGTTTACTCTTGTATTAACTCATTCAATGATAAGGAGCTAAAATTCTACAAGTGATAGGCAGTGTCAAGTTTCTACACTTCTGAAAGAGAAGAAGGAAAAGATTTGTGTACATTTGGAATAATATACAGTTGTCCCTTCATATTCGCTGGGGTTTGGTTCCAGGACCCACTGTGGATACCAAAATCCATGAATACTCAAGTCCCATTATATGCAATGGCATAGCAAAATGGTGTCCCTTATATATAAGATGGCAAAATCAAGGTTTGCTTTTTGGATTATTATTTTTTAAAGAATATTTTCAAGCCATGGTTGCTTAAATCTGCGGATACCAAATCCGTGGATACAGAGGGACAACTGTACAAACTTGGCCTCTCTTTTCTGAATCCAAATGCTGGGTTTAAAAAAAAAAGACATGAGGAACTAAAGCTTTTGTTATGACAAATGCCTATGCTAACATTTAGCACCATCAGTTATATGCACTCCACTGGTTTCTCCATTCTCCCCCTTTGCTGCTTGAATTGTGAAGTTTTTATAGACTTACTTCAAGTCTGCTGCTATTAAATTAAATCCATTGTAAAGGTGTCCTTCTGAGGCAACTTTCTTCAAGTAAGAGTAACTGTCCACATCTGAAGTCAAAAAATTTGTCACCAGGGCACCTGAAAACAATGTGGGTGGGAAAAGAGGGATTTAGACTCTGGGAGAGTGATTTCCAGAGAGGAAAACTGACATTTCTCCTCACTGAGCTAGCTCAACCATGTTCAGAAATTAATAACCTTTCAGGCTCACTATCAAGGGCAAAGCACAAAAGCAAATAACCTAAGTTTGATCAACTGTGTGTTGTGCTCATCATTAATGTGTTACCTTTATAGTACAAGTCAATATTTTACAGCAGTTCAAAACATTCTTTTCTTCCTTCCCTCATGAAAACAACACTGTGTGACTCCTTCATATATCATCCTTAATTATATTTTCTACTTGTCAGGAATTCTGTACAATTACATGGTTGCAAATATGCACCTCAAGCAAACTATGTACCTAGGGAGGAAGCCTTGCAAAACCCAGTTCTAAGCGTGTAAAGGCCTAATTTATATGTGATTTAGGCCAAATCCATGCTACACAAATAATCCAGTTTGTAACTGGATTTTTGCCATGGCTCCTTCCTACTGAATCCTGGGATTTGTAGCTTTACAAGGTCTTTAGCCTTCTCTGCCAAAGTGTGCTAGTGCTTTGTTGTTGTATGCCTTCAAGTCATTTCTGATTCATGGCAACTCTTATCACAGGGCTTTCTTGGCAGAATTTGTTCAGAGGGGGTTTGCCTTCCTCTGAGGCAGAGAGAGTGTAACTTGCCCAAGACCGCCCAGTGGGTTTCCACGCCTGAGTGGGGATTTGAACCCTGGTCTCCAGAATTGTAGTGCTATGCTCAAACCACTACAACATGCTAGTGCCTCACCAAACTACAAATTCCAGGATTCCATAGAAAGGTGTCATGGCAAATAATCCAGTTTCAAACTGGATTATTTATGTAGTGTGGATTTACCCTAAGACACTTTTTGTCCTAGGCACACATTACATCTTTGCATGTACATAATATGTGAGCAGCCTCTTTTCTTCAAACTCCTGCAGGAAGGGTAGGAAACATTTTCTAGTCCATAGGGGGATGAATTAAATTTTAGAGGTGTTCTTGGTAACCACAACCCAGTAACAGAAAGTGCCAAACGCAAAAGGGTAGGACCAAAAATATGATATATTGCCTTAAAGCTCTTAATACCAAACACAGAGTCGGACAGGTTGCTTACCTGTAACCATAGATCTTCGAGTGGTCTTCTGTGAATTCACACAGTGGGTTACTCCTGCGCCTGCGCAGAGCATTCGGAACTCTCTAGAATCGCTAGGCAGAACTAAGTTCGCAACATTTTGGCGGTAACTCCGCCCACCCTAACGGTCCCTATATAGGCGCTCCCGCCTAAATCCCCTTAGTTCCATAAAGGACGCTGCAAAGAGCAGCATCAGGAACATTAAGCATATAAACCATAGCAGGACACAGAGGGGAGGATGGGTGGGTCTGTGTGAATTCACAGAAGACCACTCGAAGATCTATGGTTACAGGTAAGCAACCTGTCCATCTTCTTCGTGGTCTCTGTGAATACACACAGTGGGTAGACTAGCAAGCTTCCTCCACAGGAGGAGGGGTGTCATGCTAAAGTTTGACGAGGGCTAGCAAATGTACTAGACACCACCAAAGAAAGTACATAACAAAACATGAAACCCAAGCATAACATTGCAACAGGGTATATTTCAAGGAGTTACCGCAAACAGATGAATAAAATATTCACAATTGCATATGCAAATTCAACAAGCAAATATGAGTGCGCATGAAAGTCATAGCACAACATAGCACAATATAACATAGTCACTGAATTGAAGAGAGGAGTACAGCCCTCCCAAAGGCAGCCTCAGCACGGGATCGAGTGTCCAGTCTATAGTGTGAAATGAAAGTCATCGGCATGGACCAAGTCGCCGCTCTGCATACATCCTCCAACGGGATCCCAGAGAGGAAGGCGGTTGATGTGGAGACCGACCTGGTGGAGTGCCCTCGAACTCGAGCAGGGGGAGTTTTCTTAGCGAGTTCGTAGCAGAGTGTTATCAGAGAGGTTACCCATTTGGAAAGTCTCTGCGAGGAGATTGGGATCCCTAGTCTAGAGTCAGAGTAAGAAACGAAGAGCTTAGGAGATTTCCGGTGCTGAGCAGTCCATTGGACATAGAAGGCTAACGCTCTCCTGGCGTCCAGGGTGTGCATAGCTCTTTCAAAGTCATCCTTGGGGTCCTGCATCAGGGCAAGAAGTACAATGGATTGATTCAGGTGAAAGCTCGAAACAACCTTGGGGAGAAAGGAAAGATCGGGCTTGAGCACTACCTTGTGCTTATGGAACACTAGAAAAGGACGGTCGGATCGGAGGGCACAGATCTCTCCAGCCCCACGAGCCGACGTGATCGCCACCAAAAACGCCGTCTTCCAAGACACCAGCCTGAGGTCGGCGGTGGCCATAGGTTCAAAAGGCTGCCGTGAAAGTTGTGACAATACCAGTTCAAGGCTCCAGGCAGGAGTAGGTTCCGATACCGGAGGATGCAAATTAGAGTACCCCCGAAGGAATTTCTTCACCGTTGAATCCTTGAATGGTGACAGTCTTCCCCTTGCCTGAAGCTCGACGGATATTGCTGACAGGTAGGTACGTATGGAGGAAATAGAGAGACTGGAATCAGAAAGGTGAAGAAGGAAACGGAGAATTATCGGTACCGAGATAGAGTCCGTTGGAGCGCCATTCTCGGCCAAATACGACTCAAATCATCTCCATTTATAAAAATACGACCGACGTGTTGATGGCCGGAGCGCAGCATCCACTACAAGCTGAACTTCTGGGGGCAGCGGAACGGCCGAGGGACCTTCCGGTAGAGAAGCTACCGTCACGGTTGAATCCTCCATGCAGTCAGGCGAAGAGTGTCCAGGTCTGGGTGCCTGACCCTTCCGTCTTGCAGGGTCAGAAGGTCTGGAATGCGTGGGAGATGGAGGAAGCGGCGGTCGGCCAAGTGCAGAAGAGGGGCAAACCATGCCTGCCGGGGCCACCATGGAGTGATCAGTATCGC
Organism: Gambelia wislizenii; assembly: GCA_030847615.1. NCBI lineage: Eukaryota > Metazoa > Chordata > Lepidosauria > Squamata > Crotaphytidae > Gambelia > Gambelia wislizenii. Next base: position 8,333,850 of record JAUMIR010000013.1, on the reverse strand, counting down.
GTCCGACTGATCTCTGCGTAGCTTGGCAACGACGCGGGCGAGGAGTGGAAACGGCGGGAAGAGATACAGGAGACGGCCCCTCCATCGAAACAGGAACGCATCACCTTTCGACCCCCTGGTTCGATCCCGGGAGCAGTACACCGGGCATTGTGCATTGGACGCTGTGGCAAATAGATCGATGTCCGGAGTACCCCACCTCTGGAACAAGGTCCAAACCACAGAGGGGTTTAGTGTCCATTCGTGTACGGAAGAGGTGGAACGGCTCAGTTCGTCTGCAAGAGTATTCTCCTCTCCCGGCAAATGGATGGATTGGAGGACGTTCCTCTCGATGCACCAATCCCAGATTTCCATGGTCAAGTGAAGAAGGGGTCGAGAACGAGTGCCACCCTGCTTGTTGAGGTAGTACATTACCATGGTATTGTCGGTCGTGACTAAGACCACTGAACCCAAGACCAGAAGCTCGAATGCCTTCAGGGCCTTCTTTGCCGCCAGAAGCTCCAACATGTTGATGTGAAGCTGCTTCTCGTCGTGGGACCAAGTTCCCTGTATCGAGCAATCGTCGAGGTGGGCTCCCCAACCCGTCGACGAAGCGTCGGTGGTGAGGGTGACCTGCGGTTGAGGGGGTTCGAAGGGCATGCCCGAAAGGACCATTGTCGGATCGAGCCACCAGTCCAAGGAACGCTGGATGACGCGGGGCATTGTGAGGAGGGTACCAGGAGGGTCCATCAGAGGATCGAAGACTGCCAGAAACCAGGATTGAAGAGGTCGCATCCTGAGTCAGGCAAACTGGGTAACACTCGTTGTGGCCGACATGTGGCCCAGGAGTGTCTGCACCGCCAACGCTGACACCCTCCGGGATCGACGGCAGAGATGGACGGTAGCGCACAGGGCGGCAAAACGGTCCCGTGGTAGATGGGCGGTCGCCGACTCGGAATCGAGGCAGGCCCCGATAAACTCGATGGATCGTGAGGGTTGGAGCTGGGACTTCTCCATGTTTACCAGCAGTCCAAGGGAGTCCAGCAGTTCCAGGACGAAACCGACGTCGAGGATCAGTTGCTGGCGGGTTCGGGCTGTTATCAACCAATCGTCGATGTATGGAAACACCACGATGCCCTGCTGGCGCAGAAAGGCTGCCACCGGTGCCATGCATTTGGTAAAAACCCTCGGTGCCGTGGAGAGGCCGAAGGGAAGAACTCTGAACTGAAAGGAGTCTGTCCCCATATGAAAGGCCAGAAATCGCCTGTGGTCGGGATGAATTCCGACATGAAAGTAAGCGTCCTTGAGGTCCACCGAGGCGAACCAGTCGTCTCGTTGAAGGAGGGGCAGAATAGTTCCCAGAGTCACCATCCTGAACTTCCTCGGGGTTATGTAGAAATTTACTCCCCGCAGGTCCAAAATTGGCCGCAGTCCGCCCCCTCTCTTCTTCACCAGGAAATAACAGGAGAAGAAGCATAGATGACGTTGGGATGGGGGTACCACCTGAATTGCGCCCTTCTGAAGCAGTGTTTGAACCTCCTCGAGGAGGGGAGGGGAGGGCAAGGTCTTTCGGATGCAGCCTGTCGGTGGAAGATGGTCGAATTCTATGCGATAACCCTCCTGGACGATGCGGAGCACCCAGCGATCCGATGTTATGGACAGCCAGTTTGGAAGAAACCGAAACAGGCGGCAACCGAAGGGTGGAGTCTAGAAAGAAAGATAAGAAGATGAAATCAGGACTTAGAACTTTCTCTTCCCATAATCCTTGGACCTCTGTTTCGTAGATGAGCGGAAGCGGGAGGTGGAGGGCTGGCCCCTCACCGAAGGAGTGGAGGGAGGCTGCTGTTGGTACCGAGCCTTTCTCGGGGCTTGTTGGCCATAGGTTCTCCTGGAAGTGGAAGAGTAGTGCTGCTGCCAGGAGGGGCGTGTCTTGGGACGGTAGGTAGAAGATGGCATACCGTACTTCCTGGCGGTCGAACGCATTTTCTGAGTAAATTCGAGCTTCTCATCCGTAGCGGAGTTGAAAAGACCCGAATGGTCAAAAGCCTCGATAGTGGAGGCGGCTTGAGGGGCCAAGCCAGAGGACCGAAGCCAGGCGTGCCTGCGGAGAGCCACGGAGCCGCCGATCGTCTTAGCGGCGCAATCCGCGACATGCTGGGCCAAATTCATCTGTTGACCCGCCAGGGCCTGCGCTTCCTGCTGGATCGCCTCCGCCATGCGACGACGCTCGTCAGGTAGGTCCTGGATTAGAGGACCCAGCCGCTCCCAAAGGACCTGCTGGTAGGCCCCCATACACGCCTCATAGTTCGCAATTCGGAAACTCAGTCCCGCTGCAGAATAGAGTTTCTTCCCGATAATGTCGAGTTTCCGACCTTCGGCATCAGCCGGACTCGCCTGGGAACGCCGTTGGCGACGGTGTTGGGAGGCCTCCACCACTACAGAATTGGGTTGAGGGTGTTCGCGGAGCCAAGAGATGTCATCGCCAGAAACTCTATAGAGGCGGTCTATCCTCTTAGAAGTAGGAGGTATGGATGAGGGGTTCTCCCAGCTGCCCTGGGTAAGCTTCAAGAGGGACGGGAGAACAGGTAACTCAGCCATAGGAGGGGCCTTAGCCTTGAGTCGGCGTTGAATCGGGTCCAAGGGATCCGAGTCGTGTTCGGTTAGTTTCAAGTCCAGGGCATGAGCCATTCGCACCATTTGCTCAGAGAATGCCCGTATGTCGTCGGTAGGAGACGACGAATCCTCGTCGAGCAGGTGAGGAGAAGGAGACGGATGTCTCGGTACATAGGAAGAAGAGCTGGAAGAATCCGAAGATGAATCAGCCGATGGAGAAGGGCTCCGACTGGTCGGTGACGCCGGCCGTGGAGGACAAGAAGGTTGGCTCACATCAACAGGGTCTGGAACAGGCAGCGGAGGCAATGGTCTGTGCTCTTGTCGAAGAGGGGATACCTGGCTCGCGGTCTCGACCCTCGTGGGACCCCGCGGCAAAATGGCCGGATCAACTTGGCTACCACTGTCTACGAGGGCAGGCCTGCGAGGCAAAGTCCAGTCCATGGCCGAGCGGTCTAGAGCATGGAGGGAGAGGCGCGGCGGAGACCGAAAGGAGCCCTCACGGAGGAGATCCCCACTAATGGAGGAGGGTCGGCGGAACCCAGAATGACCGTGGAACGGGGTTGGAGGTCGATAGTCGGAGCCCAATGCGGCCCGAGCTGCATCAAAAGCACCATAAGCATAGTGGGCGCCGTACTCATGTTCCACTCGCCTGTCAGGTGAAGGCATCGGGGTATGCACTGACTCCCCTGCTGGCTGTGAAGAGGTCTCCACGTCGATAACTACGGTGTCAGTACCGAGGAGTTCCTCACGGGACACAATCCACACAGGCGAGTCAGGTCTTGGGCGAGACTCAACAGCACCATCATCGGAGATCTCCCCTTCCTCCAACTGGACCACGTGGGAAGTCTCAGCAGCAGGAGTGGAGCCTCCCGACCCCTTCGGTATGGGACGCGGCTCCCGGTCTGGCATCGGTGTCGGGGGATCCGACGTCGAAGAGCGGGGGAGTTCGACGGGGATCGGAGGGGCAGGAACCGAGGCCGAAGGCTCTGGTCTGGGGGAAGCATGTTTCGCCTTCTTCTTCTTGGGCTTCCCTTTGGAAGAGGAACCAGCTCGGTCATGCCCTGAGGTTGGTACCGAGGGTCGGTCCCGAGTCGAGCCCGAAGATCTCTCGGCCGCCTTCGAACCCGAGGACGTCGAATGCTTGTGAGATTTCCTGATTGCCTCGGGATCAGAAGCCACCCCCTCGCGACGCTTGGAGCTGGAGGCCCGGTGGCGCTTCCTTGATGGCCCTACCTCAGGAGACCGGCCCCGTCGTGGGCTCGCCCTCTTAGTTGAGGGTCCAGGAGATGGCGACCTGGGTCTCTCCCCGGATGGGGCCGCAGGCAAAAGAGGAGTGGCGGGCAAACTCAGCGCTTTCTCATAGAGAAAGCATTTTAAGCGTGATAGACGCTGCTTACGGGCCTGCGGGGTGAAGTTGCGACAGTTGGAGCAGGCGTCCACGTTGTGGGCTTTGCCCAGACAGATCAGGCACTTAGAGTGGCCATCAGAAGCTGGCAGCTTAGCCTGACAGACAGAACAGCGTTTGAAGCCCGCGAATTTAGAAGCCATCACCACAGGTCGGAGGCGGTCGCGAAGTCAGGCCTGAAGTCAAGGAGGGAGCTGATCAAAGAGCCGCGAAGACAGAAGAGAAGTCGTTAGCCAAGCCAAATCGTCGTCAAAGCCGTGAGGTCGAAAATAGAATGCGTCAAACCAGTCCGAAAACCAAAATCCAAAGCCAAAAAACAGTCCGAGTCAAACAGGAGTGAGGAAAAAATCAAGCACTAGCGCAGAAAGTTCCCTACTAGCTGCTCACGCGGCGGACGAAAGGAACTGAGGGGATTTAGGCGGGAGCGCCTATATAGGGACCGTTAGGGTGGGCGGAGTTACTGTCAAAATGTTGCAAACTTAGTTCTGCCTAGCGATTCTAGAGAGTTCTGAACGCTCTGCGCAGGCGCAGGAGTAACCCACTGTGTGTATTCACAGAGACCACGAAGAAGATCTATGATAGACATGTCACCAGTTAGAATGGGAAGAAAGCTGAAAAGAGGTGGGGAAACCACCAAAAGATTGTGTCATGAAATAGCCACTGGGGGAACCCTATTTGGCCCCTGGACCTGAGGTTCCCCCTCCCTTTCCTATAGACTTCAACTCTTACTGCCATTGTACCTCGTCCTTTTGCATTCTTGTCTATCTTTGGCTGCATATAGTTTGTCAGGGCTGCCATCTTGCCTTTCTTGCTGATTCCAAGCCACGTCCCACCTTCTTTTCCTTCCTCCATATCCAAACCTGCCACAACAAAAGAAAGAGATAGCATTAAAACGCTACAGTTTCTGTTTGGGAGCTTTTGCAATTTTAACCAATTACAGGTACTTCCTTTAAAAACTTTTATTAACATCATCACCATCAATATCATCATCATTTATTTATGTAATACCATCACTATACATATGGTGTTTTACAAGTCAAACAACAACAAAAAAACAACCAGCATTGCCAAAGATGACACACACACACACACACACACATATGCACACCCACAGAGGGAAGGAAGGAGTAATGCAAATATAAAACTATACAATAACAATTGTAAAATAAATTATCCAGATAGAATATAAAAATACAATATAAAATAAAGCAACCTGACAAATACATATAATCAAAATATACAAGATTATAAAACAATATTAACTTAAAACTCCAAAAACTTTGGAGTTTATAGGTGTATGAAAACAGGGACATGGCCCCTGTACGTTCCAGACTGAGGGGGGGGGGTCCTTGGCTGCTGACAGAAACCCAGAAGCCACCATCTTAAGCTTTCCAAAAATGCATTGACTTGAGAAGCAGGTTAGGCTGAGAGACAGCACTGGCTCAAGATTACACAGTGAGCTCAACAGATGAGCAAAAATTTGAATGTGCATTTCTCCAGTCTTAACTCAACACTCTTAACTACAGTTACTGGCTCTCTTGAGACACATTCTCTTGGAAACATTATTTATTCACATATACTTGGCAATTCAAAAACAATTTTTTAAAACCCCAAAGAATAAAAAAACAAACAAACGTAAAATCTGAATCAGTTAAAAACAGCATCAGAATAAAACAAGCAATACAAAAACAATGGTGGAAAAACTGAAAAGGCAAAAAAAGCTAAAAATTAAAAAGCCTAGGAAAATAAATCAACACATAAATAAAGGTTACTCTCTGTCTTTGGTCACTGCAAAGACCACACCGTTAGACAAGCCAAATCTCAGTCCAACACTAACTCAGGTGGGAGTTCACCCCAGAGCCTTTTCCACAGCTCCTGAGCCACTCCCAGACTTTCATTAGCTCTCACCTACCAAAAAAAATTGATGGTGGGAAAAATCAGTATTTTATCCCTCAAACAAGGTTTACAAAACAGGAAGTGGACTTTTTTTTTTTTAATCAGGGCTGGTGTTAACCAGTTGGGTCTCAGGGGATGAAAGCTGGCTGCTGGACCTCCCAAGCTTGCTTGGCCCTGCTCTAACAGCTATTCCACAATTGCTATGGGTTGATTAATCTCTCACCCGCCAGTCTTCTATGTTTCTGTGCTGGCCAGGGAAAAAACACTGTAGCCATCATGGAAGTCAGGAAGATTACTAGAGGAAAAGACATGAGCAATCGCCCCCTCCCTGCCAGCCTGCCGCATTTCCATGCTGGCTGCAAAGGAACAGGCTTTGTTTGCCCTAGAGCTAGCAAAGAAATAAAGCTGAGTAGTGGAAGCAGGTGAGGGCAACCCATACCCACTCCACCAACCTACAAACTCACCTGCACAAAGTATCTGGTCTCTTATGCCAACCAGGTATTTTAAAAGCATCACAGTGTTCAAGTAAAAAAAGTACAAAGCAGAGTTAATGCATTTCCCTTCAGTTTTTCCCTTTTTCAGTATTCTAGTTCAGCACTTGGAAAGGTTCTCTGTTTTGACTGCATTCCCAGAATCCTATTTTGACCACAACCCCATGGCCATGCTGACTGGGGCATTCTGGGAGCTACAGTCCAAAAAAGAAACTTTCCCCAAGTTTTGGTGTAGTTTCATATGAGACTGGGGGTGCGGAGCAGTATTAATTCAATTGAAATTATCTATGTCATAAAAGTAATGTAAGCCACTAAAACCTTAGAGAATTTTCAGTTCTAAACACTCTTACCTCATAAAATCAGGTGTAAGAAAGCTTACAAAGAGGCAACTAAAAATATTTTTAAAACTGGGGTTTAACTCTCTTTGCATTTTGTTACAGCCTGGCACTGGATGGAAATACAGATTCCAGCATGAAAGTACACATATTTCCCCTATCCCATGACACATCTGTATACAAAGGAGAAGGGGGGTGCACAGCATATCCATCAAGAATCAGAAATGTAAGGCAGACTTTTAGACTGTAAAAGGGGCTGCAGTGCAGAGAGTGTGATTTATCCTTACCATTCTCCCTGCCAATGACAACAACATCAAGCATAAGAGAAAAATCTTCACACAGTCAAGTGTTGTTTTTTAAAAACTGCTTTGCCTTCCCATGCCTCATTTTTATTTATGTTCATAGTAAGGCTTGCATTGCACATCCGTTTGCCTAGTCAGAGCAAAGATGGAATCATAGAATCATAGAATCATAGAATCATAGAATTGCAGAGTTGGAAGAGACCACGAGGGCCATCCAGTCCAACCCCCCTGCCACGCAGGAAATCACAATCAAAGCATCCCCGACAGATGGCAATCCAGCCTCTGTTTAAAGACCTCCAAGGACGGAGACCCCACCACGCTCCGAGGGAGTGCGTTCCACTGCCGAACAGCTCTTACTGTCAAAAAGTTCCTCCTAATGTTGAGGTGGAATCTCTGTTCCTGGAGCTTGCACCCATTGCTCCGTGTTCCAGTCTCTGGAGCAGCAGAAAACAAGCCTGCTCCATCCTCAGCGTGACATCCCTTCAAATACTTAAACAGGGCTATCATATCGCCTCTAAACCGTCTTTTTTCCAGGCTAAACATACCCAGCTCCCTAAGTCTCTCCTCATAAGGCATTGTTTCCAGACCTTTCACCATTTTAGTTGCCCTTCTCTGGACACGCTCCAATTTGTCAATATCCTTTCTGAATTGTGGTGCCCAGAACTGGACACAGTATTCTAAGTGAGGTCTGACCAAGGCAGAATAGAGTGGCACTATTACTTCCCTTGATCTAGACACTATACTTCTATTGATACAGCCCAAAATTGCATTGGCCTTTTTAGCTGCCGCATCACACTGTTGGCTCATGTTCAACTTGTGGTCTACTAGGACTCCTAGATCCCTTTCGCACGTAGTCTCATTCAGCCAGGTCTCTCCCATCCTATATTTATGCATTTCATTTTTCCGCCCTAAATGCAGTACTTTACATTTCTCCGTATTGAATTTCATTTTGTTAGCTTTGGCCCAGCTCTCCAGTCTATCCAGGTCATTCTGAATTTTGATCCTGTCCTCTAGGGTATTAGCTACTCCTCCCAATTTGGTGTCATCTGCAAATTTGATAAGTATGCCCCTAATTCCCTCATCTAAGTCATTGATAAAGATGTTGAATAGCACTGGGCCCAGGACAGAACCCTGTGGCACCCCACTGGTCACATCTTTCCAAGACGAAGAGGAGCCACTGCTGAGCACCCTTTGGGTTCGGCCGGTCAACCAATTACAAATCCATTGAACAGTTAACTTGTCTAGCCCACATTCTACAAGCTTGTTTGCAAGAATGTCATGGGGAACCTTGTCAAAGGCCTTACTGAAATCAAGGTATGCAATGTCCACAGCATTCCCTTCATCTACCAAGCTGGTAACTTTATCAAAAAAAGAGATCAGATTAGTCTGGCATGACTTGTTTCTCTGAAACCCATGCTGACTTTTTGTGATTATGGCATTGCCTTCTAAATGTTCACAGACTCTCTGTTTAATGATCTGTTCTAGAATCTTCCCTGGTATTGATGTCAGACTAACTGGACGATAGTTGTTGGGATCCTCTTTTTTCCCCTTTTTGAAGATGGGAACAACGTTTGCCCTCCTCCAGTCTGCTGGGACTTCTCCTGTTCTCCAGGAGTTCTCAAATATTATTGCCAATGGCTCTGAGATTATATTTGCCAGCTCTTTTAATACTCTTGGATGTAGTTCATCTGGTCCTGGAGATTTAAATTCATTTAGATTAAGAAGGTATTCCTGTACTACCTCTTTACTTATTTTGAGCTGGATTTGCCCTATTGTGTCCTCTGTTCCATTCTCCTCAGGTTGGTCCTCCTTTTCCTTTTCTGAAAACACTGAGGCAAAGAAGGTGTTGAGTAATTCTGCCTTTTCTCTGTCCCCTGTTAGCATTTTGCCATCTTCTCCACGTAGCGGCCCTATCATTTCCTTCTTCCTCCTTTTGCTGCGGACATACCCAAAAAAACCCTTTTTATTGTTCTTAACCTCCCTAGCAAGCCTGAGCTCATTCTGCGCTTTAGCTTTTCTGACTTTACTCCTACATGTGTTCGCTATCTGTTTGAATTCTTCTTTGGTGATTTCCCCCCCTTTCCATTTCCTATACATGTTCCGTTTAAAACTTAGCTCCATTGAAAGTTCTTTAGTCATCCATCCTGGTTTCTTGAGACACCTCCCATTTTTCTTCCTCAATGGTACTGTTTGAAATTGTGCCTTCAGTATCTCCCTTTTGAGAAAGTCCCATCCGTCTTGAGGTCCCTTCTCTTTTAGTATTCTTGACCATGGGATCATCCCCAGTATTTCCCTGAGTTTATTGAAATCAGCTCTCCTAAAGTCAAGAATGCGTGTCTGACTATGCCTGGCTTCTCCTTTCCATTGTATAACAAACTCCAGGAGAACATGATCACTCTCACCTAAGGATCCCACCACTTGCACCCCATTAACAAGGTCGTCTCTGTTGGTTAGGATCAGATCTAAAATAGCTGACCCCCTTGTTGCCTCTTCCACCTTTTGGACCATGAAATTGTCTTCCAGGCATGTAAGGAATTTGCTAGACCTTGTAGTTTTGGCTGAGTTAGATTGCCAGCAAATATCAGGATAGTTGAAGTCCCCCATCACTACTACATCTCTCCTTTCTGCATGTATGTTCATCTGTTCTAGAAAGGCAACATCCAATTCCTCCGTCTGATTTGGGGGTCTGTAGTAGAGTCCCACAATAACATCCCTGTTGTTTCCCTCCCCTTTAATTTTTATCCAGATGCTCTCCACCTGGCTTCCAGTATTGATGTCATGGATCACTTCACTGGTGTAAATATCCCTGACATATAATGCTATTCCTCCTCCTTTCCTGTTTGGCCTGTTTCTCCTATAAAGGTTATACCCCTCTATTCCTACATTCCAATCATGAGACTCGTCCCACCAGGTTTCAGTAACACCTATTATATCATATTTGTTTTGTAGTGCAAGGAGTTCTAGTTCATCTTGCTTATTTCCCATGCTCTGTGCATTAGTGTAGAGACATCTGAGACCATGTGTTCCCTTTACTTGCTCCCTGTGCAAGTTTTTTTGCCTCCCACTGTTGGGTCCTTGCGCTGTTCGCCTTGTTCCCTCTATGACAGTTTGACTATTTTCTCCAGCCCTTTTGCCTTCCAGAATACTGTCTCCCTCCCCCATTTGACTCAGTTTAAAGCCCTCCTGATCAAATTCTTGAGACTGTTGGCAAAAATGTTTCTTCCAACTGTTGTAAGATGCACCCCATCTCTTGCCAGAAGTCCCCCCGCATGGAAGCGCAGTCCATGATCCAAGAATCCAATTTGTTCCCGGCGACACCATCTACGGAGCCAGTTGTTTACGTCGGCTATTTTCCTCTCCCTTCTTGGACCATGCCCTTCAACTGGCAGAAGAGAGACTTAAGTGGACAACAGGCTGGGTAACTTTTAAAACAAGTTCTCAGGCAGGAGAAGCTAACCAGTCAAGACTCCTGGACTCAAACTACAGGCAAAGAGATTCCACCTAAACCTTAGGAAGAACTTCCTGATGGTAAGATCTGTTCAACAGTGGAATGCACTGCCTGGGAGTGTGGCGGAGTCACCTTCTGTGGAGGTTTTTAAGCAGAGGCTGGGTGGATGTATGTCGGGAATGCTTGGACTGAGTATTCATGCAAGGCAGGGAGCTGGACTGGATGGCCCTTGTGGTCTCTTTCAACTCTATGATTCTAAGAAAGAGCCACTTTGAGTTATCAGTCTATAAATAGCAAACTAAAAAAAGGCAAAGAAGGGCACACTTCAAAACTCTCTTTCCTTCTGCTCTAACATTGTTTAACTATTGTAAAGTCACTTGATCAATGCCTGTAGGATTAAAGACGAAAGCCACGTTCACACAAGTACTTTTTTTTAAAGTGCTGCTTCCTGGCCTGCCTGCCAATACCATACACTTGAAAAATGGATTGTCACACCACATTTATGGGAGAGGATACTCTATTTCTATTACGTTTAACAGGGCTGAAATTAAAACACCACTGTGTAAATCTGTAAAAAGCGAAAAAAGAAGACACATGAACACAAGCAACAAAGGTAAAGAAAATGGCATGATAAACTAGTCACATGCCTTTGAAGCCCACTTGAAAAAAGTACATTACAGCCCACCTTGCAGATGCTAGCCACTCATTGTGATATACTCTTTTTGTAGATTTACAATCAGAAGTATAATAGGAAAAAGTGAGAACCAGCATGGAATAACTGAAGCAGGGGTGGGCAACAAGTGAACCTCCAGGTGTCGTTATACTGCAAATCCCACTGGCTCCTGCTAGTGCAGCTAATAGTAAAAGATGCTGCAAGATGTAGTCAACCAACATTTGGAGGTCTACAAGACATCCACCCCTGGGTTAGAGTGTTGGACTAAGACTGGGGGGACCCAGATTCAAATCCCAGTCAGCCATGAATTGGCCTAAGGCAGTGTTTCTCAACCAGGGTTCCCTGGAACCCTAGGGTTCCCCAAGAGGTTGCTAGGGGTTCCTCAAGAGATTGTGGGGGAAAGCAATAGCAGTATATAGAATAATGTTTATGCAGGGGCTCCCTGAGACCTGAAAATTATTTCAAGGGTTCCTCCAGGATAAAAAGGTTGAGAAAGGCTGGCCTAAAGTCTATCACTCAGCCTAGCCTACCATGCAGGTTTGTTATGAAAACAGAACAGGGGAAGGATGACTATATGTCACACTGGGCAATATAATAAATAAATAAGGAGAGTGTTGCATACCACTGAGGATCTCATTGCTGCTGTCCCAGAAGTCAGCTGATTTTGAAGGCCTGTGATAAAATTCATCTCTGTTGGCTGCTAGGATAAGTCTGTAGGGCAAGAGTGGGAAAGCACAATTGTTTTAGAATCTAGACGGTCAAATAAAATTCAAACAACAATAATTTCTGGCGTGTGCAACAACAAGCCAATTTTTTAAAGTCATATTTCCATTTAAGAAAGGGCTGGCTCAGGACATTTTGCTGTTGAGAAAAAGGAAAAAGATAATGCCCCCACATTCGACAGACAGAAGCTGGCTGAACTGGCAGCTGAATATGACTTCAACACTGGCAATGGGATAGTATCCTTCACCACATCTGTGAATCACCAGTTGAAGGGTGTAGAGCAAGATCTGTGGCACACATAGCTCTCTGTTCCAAGAGAGAAGAATGCTGGGGGAACGGGGAACCAGCAGAAACAGCTGTGGAGCTGCCACTGCTGCCCTCCAGCTTCTCCACCTAAGGTGGGTGTCTTATTCTGCATAATTGTATCACCTGCCTGTACATAGTATGTGTCAACTGTGCAAGAGATTCTTGTACAAAAAGAAACTGTTACTGATCCATAAAGCCAGTCTATTATATAATAGAAAGGCAATGACACAGTGAAGTAAACTTGAGACAGCTAGCCCTCTGGACTGGCAGAATTAAATTGCAATGATTTATAATGTATCATACTGGAAGTATGAGATGAATACCTCATCCAATCACCATTTACTTTTCTCCATTAACAGCTCCTACAGGTAAAGTTCAGCTGAGAAACCAAATGAGGTGTAAACCCATGAACTATGAGGACCCGTGCCCCCATGTCCTAATAATCAATTATCAAAGAATATCACCAGCACCCTAACAAGTAGTTACCAAACATGCATCACAGGTGCTGTATGCTAGAAACAGTGGGAGTATTAGGGGAGAATGAGGAGTGGGAGAATTGCTCTTTCATTTGTGTTTCAAGACTCCAAATGCTATAAAGGGTTTCCCCCCAATGTAACTAGGACAACTTTGTATTTATTCTATTATCAAAGCTCATCTCAATATTTTAAAATGTTATAAGAAAAATAATAAATGTAATTAAATAACTATTCCTTAGGAGTATTTAACCAGTGCATTGTTTCTACAAAATGAAAGACTATCCCATTAATAAATGAAACAAGCCCAAATTCAACACAAAAATATCAAAAGTATATATGAGGGGCAGGGGACTTGTTCTAAAAGGAGAAATTCCAACTGGCTGCCTCACAGGAACGAAAGAAAGAATGCAATGTCATTGGGTCAGCTGGAAACCACTGTCAGCCATTATGGGAATGGGGGTTGGTAAAAACTATGATTAAAAATAGTTTTAAAATCAGGTTTTATTGATTTAAATTGAGACCTCAAAGATACCATAATGAATACTAAATATACAACTTCTAATTGTACTCTGTGAACACAGTATGTTAACAGTAGTTTATGCAGATGGAAGGTAACCCAATCAGACCCGTTCTGTAGGTGGTATATGAAGTGCACATGCACACGCTCTGTTTCTCTCTCAACCTTTCCTCTCTCTAAGTGCAAAGACAGTGAAGGTCAGTGAATAGAGAATTTCGGAAGATAGATTAGATCTGACAAGGAGGAGGAGTCTGGATATAAATGCAAGGGACTCAATTTTTGATTGACAGGCATACCTCACTTAATAAAGCCTCTGACCAAGAAGCTGCTTTTTACAAAGAGGCTTATCGCATGGGGAAGTAAAGCGGCAGTGCAGCCAGAATGTTTCACTTTCCATTCTGCCTTACCTCATGACCTTAGTGTTCTTCAGCTGTTCGTCCATTCCAGTCCCTTGGGAGACAGTGGTAAACCCAAGTCTTTTTTTCTAATGGATTTTTTTCAGTTGGAAAAAAGACTCGTGTTTACTGCTGTCTCCCATGGGACTGGAACAGAATAATGGCTGAAGAACACAGACATCATGAGATAAGGCAGAATGGAAGGTGAAACGTTCTGGCTGTACTGCCATTTTATTTCTCTTCCAGAACACAGCCACACAGCCTGGAAAAAAACCAAGGAGAACTCTTAGAAGTCTTTTTACACCTGTCCAGCTCTATTTAGCTGCAAGGTTTTTTTTCCTAGTAGTATTGACACTGAAAGGATGAAGGAGAGCTGGAGTAACACAGACTTTTGGTATCAGGTTGCAGAAGTCCATCTGCAGTAAACCATGCATTAAAGTTTGAGCTAGGAAAGAATGAGATTCTACTGCAGCCGATCCTACTGTAACTGTGTGGGCTTGCCTAGAACAGGAAAGGTAAAGAACAGCTGCCTCCAGAATCCCTTACAGAGCATGTGTGAACAGCAAAACAGAGAAAAGAAGAAAGAAGATAAGCCTAACTCACCAGCTCCCCCCAGCATTATAAAAAGAGCAGATATCTTACTAAAACAGAAACCATAAGAAAAATGGAGACTGATGAAAGGAAAAAAAATATTCTCAGGGCTCATCTCAAGGGGGGGCGCATTCACCTCAAACATGGTGCAATCAGTCCAGACAACATAAACCAGTTGTGCAGTAAAACTGCTTCTTCTAGCCTTTAATTCGACCTAAGAAAATCCACAGGTTACTCTGGAGCTTCCAGGAAACTCCGGTGTAGCCTCAGTGTTTTGGAAGTGTGGACAGCTGGATTGGTTTAGATTCAATGTGATCCAGTAGTCCACATGCCAAAAACACCCACAGGGACAGAACAGGTGCAGGCAGGCATTGCCATTTTCTGCCCCCCTTTCTGATCAGCACTGGAAAGGTGTTGGAGGTCAGAACAAGGTGTCCAGCCATGTGATCAATGAGAAAGAGGTAGAGCGACATCACCAGCAAAGCTCTGCCAGGGAGCTGCTTGCCGATGAGGCAGCGGTGGTGGCAGCCCCAAGGAAAGGACAGAGCACCACTGCCAATGCGCTGTCAGCCCTGCCAGCCATCTGGACAGCAAGATGGCTTTGTATTGCTATCGTGCTTGTACATATAATACTCACATGGTGAATCCGGAGTGGCTACCAGGCCAGAATAGTCTGGATTCCATCTGGATTTTTGCCCCTGGTGTTGACGAGCCCATTTTGGAAGAAAATTTCAAATGGTCTCTAGGAGGTTCAAAATTGTTCCAATTGCTTATGCATGACTTACTTGACCTGGTTGTTTAATTTCACACATGGATATTGTTAGTTTTGAATACTAAGTTTGCAGAAACACGCTGAACTGCTCTTCTTTTTTGTGGTGTAGGGCCTAAATACCCTAAAGGCACCAGAACCCAGCTGATCTTGGAAGCTAAGCAGGGTTAATACTTGGATGGGAGACCACCAACAAACACCAGGTACTATAAGCTCTATTTCAGAGGAAGGAACTGGCAAAGCCACCTCTGAGTATTCCTTGCCTAAGAAAACCCTATGAAACTCATGGGGTCACCATAAGCCAACAGGCAACTTAAAGGCGCACGTGCGCGCACACACACACACGCAGAGGAACCTATCCCTATTATTTCAATGTTATTTTTGCATCTAGTACCAAAGTTTCTGTTAAAGCAGAAATGTCCAGGAACACGTGTACAATGGGCCCTCAGTATCTGCTGGGATTTGGTTCCAGGACTGTCCCCCCCACACCCCATGGATACCAAAATCCATGGATGCTCAAGTCCCATTACATACAATGGCCTAGTAAAATGGCATCCCTTATATAAAATGGTGAACACAAGGTTTGCTTCTTGGAATACCCCCCCCCCGCTGAATATTTTTGAGCCATGGCTGGTTGAATCCATGGATGAAGAATCCATAGATACAGAGGGCCAACCACACTTTGTTAACTGAGGTATACCTGTACTGAAAATTAATCTGAAAAAATGTTCAGAATAATTGCTTAGTGTATACCTACCTTCTAATGAAATCTACATCCCCGAATTAGTATAAAGATTATATTAAACAATAATGTGTCTACTAACATGATGATTAAACAGAATCTTCCTCAGTAGTGATTTAAACTGATTTAAAACATTAAAACTGTGGCCTTCAGAGAAGCAATTTAAACCAAATTTTAAATCCATTTGATTCAAATCTTGATTTAAATTGAATCAACCCCACGCATGGGGGGAAATGAAAAACAGGGAGGCCCCCCTCCATCTGCCTAGCTGGGAACATGTGTGGTTTCATTCCCCTTCTCCAAGCACCTTCACCTTCACTGGTCATTCCACTTGTCATTATGTAACTGCATTGTATAGCAGTATGAACACATCAGGACCTGTTTTTGCTCATTTTGCATCTTTCCCTCCTCATTTCCTTCTCGTTTGTCAATCTCTTCAACTACAAGCTTTTGAGTGAGCAGCTGAAGATGGTCCAGGGGCTGCCCTGCCATATTTTCCAGACCCCTACAAGCCACAATCACCCAACTTTCAAAACTGGAACAGATGCTTACAACTAGTTTTTTGGGGAAAAAGAAGAGTTGGGTGCCCTAAAAAGGTCTGGGGGATTGGAGGCATCTAGGGGGCCATTTTTTTTCTGGTGATGGGTGCTTGAGGGGAGATTCTGGGGGCCTTGGAGGAGCCATACAATCCCACCCCTATCTTAAACTATAAATTGCCTCGGCAGAAGGGCAGTTACATATATGGAATAAAACAGAAAAAGAAATAAGAACATTAACATATGCATCACCAACAGATGCTCAGCTTTTATACAATTTAACTTCAAAGATAATCATGAAGAGCAGATCTTAGCTATACTGAATCTCCAGATACAGCACATGAACTGGAATGCTTCCCACATACCCCTGCTATCCTTTCTACAGCAGCAGAGTTCAAGAGAGCAGAGGATTTTCAGAGCTCCACACAGTAACTTCTCGAGTGCCAACAGCCAGTCAACAATTTCAAGTATATTAAGCAGTTATGGGACTCGGATCTCCCGGCAGCCATATACCCTCTGCCTTAAGTTAGCACTTCCTGTATAAAACAAGGACTTTTGTGTTTCTTCTTTCCCTTTAGTTTTAATCTATTTAAAGGAATGGGGTGTGTGGGGGGGAAACTTGAAGAAAGTCTAGTTCATGCAGCTGAACATGTAAGATGTCTAGAGACAGAAAGAAGGCTCGTTTTCCCCTGAGACATACAGAAATGCAATTTTCTGATTTTGAAAACCAAGGAGGAAGATATGCAGAAGAGCAGTCGATATGGACAGAAAACCTCAGAGGAACACGCAATCGATAATATTTTCACTCTCTGGCCTTTGAGCTCAAAGTTTCACTTGGCTTTTGAAGCCAAGAAGGACACTTTGTGTATTCGTCTGCAGTTCATGGTAATGCTCTCTGGAAAATGTAATCAGTTTCTCACTATTATTGATGGACCAGCTCTGAAAAGTTTAGAAATTCATAAACAATCCCTTTGACTGAAATAATACAGAAATTATAAGAAGTTTACATTGCAATTATCTTTTTAAAGGAGGTTTTTTTTACTTTGGGTCTATGGGTTGGGTTTTTTTTAGTCCACTGAAAATTCTATGTAACACTGCAACACTACCCACATATACTATCAGCAGCCAAAAAGAAAGAGAAGCCTCAGTGGATAACGGATGAAACTCTTCAAACAGTTAAGGACAGATGAGAAGCAAAAGTAAAAGGTGAAAGAAATAGGGTTAGAACCCTGAATGCAACTGTTCACAGTGACTTGTGTGCAGGGACAAAGAGAACTACTGTAATAATCAAAGCAGAGAAATATAAAATGAGAACAAAAAAGGAAGAACAAGAGACATCTTCCACAAGATCTGAAAAATCAAAGGGGAATTTAAACCAAGAGTGGGGATGCTCTACAACCACCAGGGGAACATATTACATGATCAAGTAGAAATAAAAAGATGATAGAAACAATACACTAAATCATAGAATCATAGAATTGCAGAGTTGGAAGAGACCACGAGGGCCATCCAGTCCAATCCTGTTTAAAGAAGTATATAAAAGAGATGAAATATGACAGATTCATTCAAAGAAGAACCATTTGAAGATGAACCTACAGTTTTAGAAAGAGAAGTGGAAACTGCACTCAGAGCCTACAGAAGAAATAATCACCAGGAACAGATGGCATACCAATAAAGCTGTTTCAAACTACAGAAACAGAATCTACTCTAGTTCTAATTAAACTCTGTCAACAAATATGGATAACAAATAAATGCCCACAGACTGAAAACACTCAATATATACAATCCAATTCTCAAGAAAGGGGACACTTTCAAAATTGCACAAGAAAGACTGTTACATATATGGAGCAAGAAATGCCAGATGTCCAAGCTGGATTTAAGAAAGGAAGAGGCACTAGGGATCATATTGCAAACATATGTTGGATAATGCAGTACACCAAAGAATTTCATAAGAAAATCAGTCTGTGCTTTATAGATTATAGCAAAACCTTTGATTGTGTAGATCATGAAAAACTATAGATTACTCTTAAAGAAACAGGTGTGCCACAAGATTTGATTATCCTTATGCATAACCCATACTCAGGATAAGAGGATACAATCAGGACAGAATACAGAGAAACAGAATGGTTTCCAATTGGCAAGAGAGGCAGGAAAGGCTGCATTTTATCACCCTATCTGTTTAACTTGTGTGCTGAACATATCAGATGTAAAGCAGGATTAGACTTGGAGGAAGCAGGCATGAAACTGGAGGAAAGATCACCAACAATTTAAGATATGCCGATAATATCATACAACTAGCAGAAAATAGCAAAGACTTGGAATTATTAATCAAGAAAGTCAAGGAAGAAAGTGCAAAGGCAGGCTTACAGTTGAACATTAAAAAAACAAAAATAATGAGCACAAATGATTTACATAACATCAAAGTAGGTGATGAAGACATTTAAATGGTTCAAGATTTTCCATACCTTGGGTCAGTCATCAATCAGAATGTAGACAGTTGTCAAGAAATTAGAAGACAACTAGGACTTGGAAAGGTAGCTATGAAGGAACTAGACAAGATCCTGAAATTTAAAGATATATCATTGAATACTAAAGTTAGGATTGTCCATCCCATCACATTTCCCATGTCTATGTATGGTTGTGAAAGCTGGACAGTGAAGAAAGCTGATAGGAAGAAAATCAGCTCATTTGAAATGTGGTGGTGGAGAAGAGTTCTATGGATACTGGGGACTGCTAAAAGGACAAATAAATGGGTCCCAGAGCAAATCAAGCCTGAACTCTCCCTAGAAGCCAAGATGACTAAACTGAGACTGTTGTACTTTGACCATATCATGAGAAGATGTGACTCACTAAAAAAGACAATAATGCTTGGTAAGGTAGAAAGTAGAGCCAGCTTGGTGTAGTGGTCTGGGTGTTGGAATAGGACTCTGCAGACCAGGGTCCAACTCCCCGCTCAGCCATGGAAACCTACTGAATTTCCTTGGGCAAGTCACACACTCTCAGCCTCAGAGGAAGGCAATGGCAAACCTCCTCTGGACAAATCTTACCAAGAAAACCCCATGACAGAGTTGCCCTAAGTCAGAAATGCCTTGAAGGCACACAATAACAAGAAGGTAGTAGGAAAAGAGGAACACTAAATTCCAGATGGATAGACGCAGTCAAGGAAGCCAAGGCTGCCCTGAGCATGGCTGTTGAGGGGAGAGTGACCTGCAGGTTTCTCATGCATGGGGTCACCATAAGTTGAAGTCGACTTGATGGCAGTTAACATAACAACAAATTAGCTTTTTGTGGTGAGGAACACTCACTAGGAGAATATGGCAGTTGCATAAAGCTTCCCATCTGATGCTAATTGCTATAGAAACAGTCAAGGATACTACAGAGAATTAAGTCATACTTCTATTATTGTCAGGATGGATGTATAAATATATCCCCTTTAGAAAACAAACAAACCTACAGTCTGTAGTCAGTAGCATAGCACTGAATTGCCACAGTAGACAAAAAGGCCAAAAAAAGAAGAGCAGATTGTCTGTGCCACGTTCAAAAGTATATATTAAAAAATAATGTTAAATGCACATATTCCAAGTAAACCCATTTTCTCTGTAGATAAGAGATGGGCCCTTCAGAGATTATAGGAATGCAACCACCATCATTTATCTGAACAGATATCATGCTGAAGATGGAGCAAGCTTGTTTTCTGCTGCTCCACAGACTAGGACACAGATGAACAGACTCAAACTACAGGAAAAGAGATTCCACCTAAACATTAGGAATAACTTCTGGGCGGTAAGAGTTGTTCAACAGTGGAATACACTGCCTGGGAGTGTGGTGGAGTCTCCTTTTTTGGAGGTTTTTAAACAGAGGCTGGATGGCCATCTGTCAGGGATGCTTTGATTGTCTTCCCGCAAGTCGGGGGTTGGATTGGATGGCCTTTATGGTATCTTCCAACTCTGTGATTCTAAAATTTCTCACCATTGTTTATGCTGGCTTGGGCTTTAAAAGGATTGGACAGGATGCTTATGTGATTAGACAATACTGGGATAGCAGAGCCTGGCATTTCTATATCTATAGAAAGTTGTTGGATGGTTGCAACATAAGGTTTCTAGGCTTCATACAAAATCAGTTAAAAACAGAGTATCATGTTGAAAAAAATCCAACAATAAATCTTTAAAAATTCTAACCAGGAGAGATAGCCAGAGGTTTCTGAGAAATCTAGCTTTTGCATCTCGGCTGAATAGAGTATGGAATATTTTGCTTAGGGAGAAACTGTCCCAGTCCATTAGAGCTTCAAAAGGACTGGGATGAGATTGTTTCACTGAATATTGGTTTCCTTTTCTTAGCTACATTAGTAGAGACAGACAGAAGCATAATGTACCAGATCAGTTTGGTGATATCTGTAAAGGTTTGCTGGGATCAGACTGATGCTGTCATGATACTGTTTATGTGGTATCTACTTCTTTTGTGGGGGTGAAACATGGGTCACCTATCGCCAACACTTGTGACTCCTCAAATGCTTTCATCAGTGCTGTATACGCACAATCCTAAATATACTCTGGACTGACTATGTGACGAATGTTGCTGTCCTTGAGAGAGCAGGGATCACCAGCATTGAGGCCATGATATTGAGAACACAGCTGTGCTGGGCAGGGCACGTTTCTAGGATGGAGGACCATCGCCTCCCCAAAATAATACTCTACGGTGAACTCGCCACAGGTCAGCGTAAGAGGGGTGCTCCAAAAAAGCAATACAAGGACTCCCTGAAACAACATCTCAGGCTTGCCCAAATTGATCACCAACAATGGTCCGCCCTGGCCTCACATCGGGAGGCATGGAGACGCACTATCCACAATGATGCAGCCTTATTTGAGAACTCACGCTGAACCGAACAAGTCTTGAAGAGAAACAACAACGCAGAAAGAATCACAACCCAGAATCATCACCCAAGGAGACCTTCTGCTGTGCTTTCTGCAACTGGACATGTTTATCTCGGATTGGCCTTTTCAGTCATCAGCGCGCTTGCAAAAAGCGCGGGATGAGTCCTTCCTGAATCTTTGTTTGCGAAGAAAAGCCAGAGAGAGGGGATTTCTTTCGGGCGTGTGTGTGAAGTACTTAAAAGTTGAGGACAGTTGTCTGGATCGGAAAACATACTACGGTATGTTAGTGATTCTTTCTTTTTTGTGTACATTTTTAAACTGCAAAAAATATAAATAAAAAAATTGCAGCCAGCATAGAACCTCAGCTCTCTAAACACCAGCAGAATACAGATCACAGGAGCTAAATCCAACTTGTAAATACAGGAGCTAAAGCCACATCCAGTTCTAATGAGACCAAACCAAGGCTGGGTGAACAGCTGTCCTCTATGTTTTTGAACTGCAGCTTCCAGGATTCATCCCAATTGGCTGTGCTGGCTAGGGCTTCTGGGAGTTGCAGCCCAACAATATCCAAAGGGCCAGAAGCTCTGGAGAAAACTCCACATGCAAACATGAGCAAAGATTGATGAGTGCACTAGTCCCCTCCCATGTTCAGCTGATCTTCTGCAGCAGTGAGCTCTTTGTATAAACCTCCTG
The DNA here is from genome assembly GCA_030847615.1 of Gambelia wislizenii. Classification (NCBI taxonomy): domain Eukaryota; kingdom Metazoa; phylum Chordata; class Lepidosauria; order Squamata; family Crotaphytidae; genus Gambelia; species Gambelia wislizenii. Next base: position 8,312,092 of record JAUMIR010000013.1, on the reverse strand, counting down.
ATTTTGATTTTCCAAACCTAATCAGGACCTCTAGTGCTTGAAGATGGATGGTGGGCATAACTTTCTCCCTTCTTAGTAATAATCAGCCTCAGCCACCCAAAGCAAATGGCAGTTTCATGGAAACTTTTAAATAAAAAAAATTGCAGAGGGAAACAATAAATACTGTCTCCTTTACAATGGTGACCCAAATTTCTCCCTGCAGCTACAGATTCTGAAGCACTATGGTTAGAATGCTGGACTGAGCCACTTGAGATCTGGGTTTTAGCCCCCACTCAGCCATAAAACTGCAGATGCATTCAGGCCAGTCACTTTCACTCTCAGCCTGTCCCACCTCACAGATTTGTTGTCTGAATAAAACATAGGAGGAAGGAAACCATACACCCTGCCTTGAACTCATTGCAGGAAGTGCAGGATGCAAGTGTAGCAAATAAATAAGTAAAACAAGGGAGCCCTGGTGTCCCAGCAGTTAAATGCCAGTACTGCAACCACAACATTGTGAGTTCGTTCCTGCAGGGCTCCAGGTTGACTTGGTCTTCCATCCTTCCATAGGTTGGTAAAATTAGTACCTAGCTTGTTGGGGGCAATTAGCTAAAAAACAATGTAAACTGCTTAGAGAATGCTTAGCACTATAAAGCAGTATAGAAATGCAGGTGCTGTTGCTATTGCACTATAAAGCCATTAAAGTTGCATTCAGTTTTTGGCAGCAATTTGCAGCAGCGCCTGCAGCCCCTGAATGCTCCCCTGCCATATGATGACATTACACTCCCTGGTATAGATAGAACTGATCTAGATTCATATGCCATCTAACACTGTATAAAGTAGCTCCAGTCTCAGCAATCCATACTAACACAATGATAACAAGGGGAAAAAACAGGCAAAACAGCTTACTGAGGCTAAGAACAGAGCTAGGAAAATTGTTTATTTGAACTACAACTCCCAGAATGCCCCAACCATGATTAGTTGGAGGATACAGGGACATGTAGCACAAAAAGGGTTTCTTCTGACCATAAGAAAATGAGAAATGCCACTTGTTAGTAAAGCACAGTTGAACTGTATGGTAAGTGGCAGCTGGAGACTGCCTTGTATCTAGGATTCAGGTATCTGATTGTTCCATGGGTGAAAAGACACAGGGCTCGTCTAAACGGTGAATTACCCCTCATGGAATTTGCTGGGAATCCTACCTGTCTAAACAGGATCCAGCACCAATCCACACTATTCGGAAGGAGGGGGGCCCAAAACGGCAAAAACAACAAGGTAAAAACCTTAGCAGATTTCCCCATACTTTTTGAAAAACTGCAAGGGGAGTACACATTCCTGTTGGTTTGGTCTATATAACAACAAAAAATTCAAAGAGAAGCACAAAGCTGATTGGCTGGGCAAGAGCGAGGACGGGGTTTGCTAGCAGGGCAAGCACCTGCTGCTGCCATGTTGGATTTTCACCTTATTGTTAAGGCAAGAAAACAGGATGAATATTTTCTGTTTTGCTGTCCTATAAGACTGGAAAATTGCCCTTTCGCACCAGCGCACCTTGGGATGACTTTAAAAAAAACAACAAAAAACGGCTGCAGTGAAGCACTAACCCATGTAAATCACTTGTGGCCACCATCAGGAATGCAAGGCTTATGAGGGCTTCTATCGCTGATGCTGTGAGATGCCAATACTATGAGGTACTTTGGATTTCCCCCCTCGTGTAAATGGGCCCACAGTTTCTCTCATATCCTACTTGTAGGCTTTCTGCTGGCAATTGGTTGACCCTGTGGGAACAGAATGCTGGATCAGGTAGGCTTTGATCTCATCCAGCACAGTCCTTACATAGTTAAACTGAGGATTTACAACATATGCTCTTCATGTTCTATATAAATATATCTTATTTGTGTGTGTGTATGCATGTGCACAGAAACATTCGTAAATCTCATTTTTGTAATGCAAATTACTACTTTTTGTAAATATAGGTTTTAGATTTCAGAGCCATAATCTTGTAATCTTTTTATGGAACTGAATTATATCACAGGAAATTGCTTCAATGGAAATGATTTCTCATGTTTCCATCTCTCTGCCCCCACATTAAGAAGTTATATAAATCTTCACAGAGTTGAGGTTATGTAGCTATTTTTAGAGTTTTGGATAATTTATTTGGAGACCATAGCTGCTACTGCTGCTCTGATATAGCTACTTTAAAAGAAGGAGGTAAAGTATTTTAATTAACAACATGAGTTTAAACCTTGCAGGTCCTTCTTTAATTCTCTCCCCCTGCCCCCCCCCCACCTTCCTCAACTGGTTTCTGACTTGCATTGGGTTGCATTCAGTGCCAGATTCACTTTTTGGACTACAGCTCCCAGAACCCTCCAGCCAGCATGGCCACTAGTTCTGTGGTAGAGATTCTGGGCTCTGTGATCCCCAAAAGTAACACATTCAAACTCTGTTCATGCCACAGTGCAAACAAAATGGCCAGTTTGGATGACATGAGATTCCTGTTTTTGTGTAGTCTCCTCCCACCTGCTCTGTCTCACTCGTTTGAGTCTTAGACTGAGCAAACTATAGTTTGTTTTTAGACACTATCAGAAATTCAGATGGGGGCAACTATGGTTTGCCAGCTTTGGCCATGGGTCCAAACTTTTGATGCTCAAACCAAGAAGGGAATAATCAAAAGGAAGAAGAGAATAAGATTATCTGTGGCCATTAGCTACAATTACTTCCAGTGTTAGAGATATATGTGTCTAGCACCAATTGCTAGAGAACACAAGCAGAAGAGCATTGTTGTACTCATGTCCTAGTTGTGGGCTTCCCATTGCCATCTGTTGGACCACTATGGGAAAAGAATGCTGGACTAGCTAGGCTTTTGGGCAAGACCAGCTTTAGCACTCTTGTTAGGTTCTTAAGAGGAGGGAACATGCAAGCATGAAGCCTATTCACAACAACCTTGCCATGTGTTGGCCATGGTGCCTGAACTTTGCCACTGTGTTTTATAAGCATTTTGGAATTTTAAGCATTTCCAAAAAGATGCAGGATGCCTATACCAGTGTACAAATGTAAGTGTAGCTTTGTTGTACTGTACTTGCTGTTTTAATGAACCTAGAAATTCTCAGGATCAAATTGCAGTTTCAACCAAATTCTCAGGGTCAAATTGAAGTTCCAACCAGGTATCTTGTCCATATTGCCAGTACTTGGAATCATCTGGGATCTGGTAATACAATATCGTTGCACTACTAGAAACTGGTTTTCCTCAATTTCTCATCCCCTAGGAACACGTTTGGAGAAATCCTAGTAATCAGACTCTTTAAACAGCCATCTATGATCATGTCCTGTTGGTATTCTGGAAACGATGCTGTGTTTCTTTTTCTTTCTGTGTCTATATTTTCAGAATAGACCCTTTCCCCCCAAAAGGGCAAACCTAGCCTGGCTTCCCCTATGTATCTAAAAAACTGCAGCCATTTATGGTCAAAACCAATGTTTCCCAAACTCCGGACTTCTAGGTGTTTTGGACTTTAGCTCTCAGAATCCCTGATCATTGGCCAAGGTGGCTAAGACTTCTGGGAACTGAAGTCCAAAACACTTGGAAAACTAGAGTTTAGGAGTCACTGGTCTAAATGAACAAAAGACAGGTGTTTGTTAGCTGCATGGAAACACGGAAAAGAAAATGTATTGCCCTAAATCCTGCTTATAAACCTACTTTCAGTAGAATCAATGGGATCTACATGAAAGCTGACTCATATTCAACAGCTGATTAAACGCTTCACTTTATTTGGGACTATAAATATGATTCAGGCCATTCAAGTATTTAGCAGAGAGAGGAACAAAGGAGCACATGAAATACACTGTGACGAGTGTAAACAAAAATTATATCCTGTGTACATGGAAACTCTGCACCACAGACACCAATATATTCTGGCTGAAGAGTCCAGAAATACATATGCCCATTTTTATTTCAACCCATCCCACCCACCACCCTGCCTGGTTCTAGATGCAGCATGCTAACCCAGGAATGAGAAATATACAGCCCTGCAGATGTTGCTGAACTGCACTTCCATCGGCTATATGTCCCCCAACTCTGGGGAAAGGGAGAGACTTGCTGCAGCCTACCAAGTTTCAGTAAATGCCACCTTAAGAGATGGGATGCAATATCTAGAAACAGCTTATGAGGAAATTTCAGCAGCAGTCTTTGGAAATACCAGTATTGGCTCTGGCAAATTACAAGAAGGATCTCTGGGCAAAACATGTATCATGTTGCAGACTAGTGAGACACCCAGTGCTGGTGAAACATGGCTGCCACCTGTTTGGGCAGGGCAAGGCAGATAGGTGCATAGGACACTACTTAATAGCAGAAGAGAGAAGTATTTTGCTCTTATTTGGAATCCAGCCCATGTATTCTTTTTGGAACACTGTCTTCTACTAAGTTTACAAATCTGAAACCTTCATATGTAGAATAACATCTTTTATATGGATTATTTTTTAATTTTTATTTATTTATTTTATTTAGGTATTTATACCCCGCTCTTCAGCCACAAAGGCTATCAGAGCGGCTTACAATTTGTTTTAAGCAATAGCAATTTACACATCTACACTGCATTAAGCAGTTTCCAATGTGTGTTAGCTAATTGCCCCCACAAGCCGGGTACTCATTTCACCGACCTACGAAAGGATGGAAGGCTGAGTGAACCTTGGAGCCTGCTGGAATCAAACTTGCAATGTGGTGACTTGCAGTATTGGCATTTAACTACTGCACCACCAGGATTAGAAAGGCTTCTGTATACTAAAACTTGGTCAAAGAATTGAGAGCAGGCAACCTGTCAAATTGCACCTGCCACGTTAATGTGTTGGTGTTGGGTAATTTGTTGCTGTTAACTGTCATCAAGTCAACTTTGACTTATGGTGACCCTATGAATGAGAAACCTCCAAGTCATCCTCTCCTCAACAGCCCTGCTCAGGTCCTGCAAACTCAGGGCTGTGACTTCCTTGACTGAGTCTAGCCATCTGAAATGTGGTCTTCCTCTTTTCCTACTACATTCTAACTTTTCAAGCAGTATTGTCTTTTTTGGTGAGTCATGTCTTATGATATGGTCAAAGTACAACAGTCTCAGTTTAATCAACTTGGCTTCTAAGAAGAGTTCAGGCTTGATTTGCTCTAGGACCCATTTATTTGTCTTTTTAGCAGTTCACAGTATCTGTAGAACTCTTCTCTTCTCCAGCACCACATTTCAAATGAGCTGATTTTCCTCCTATCAGCTTTCTTCACTGTCCAGCTTTCACGACAATACATAGAAATGGGAAATACAATGGCATGGACAATCCTAACTTAGTGTTCAAGTATATATCTTGACACTTCAGGATCTTGTCTAGTTCCCTCACAGTTGCCCTTTCAAGTCCTAGTCTTCTTCTGATTTCGTGACAACAGACTCCACTCCAATTAATGATTGAGCCAAGGGTTCTATTATCTAATGTATGTTTGCAATATGATCTATAGTGCCTCTTCCTTTCCAGAACCCAGCTTGGACATCTCGCATTTCTTGTTCTATATATGGTGAAAGTCTGTTGTACACTTTGCTTGCAGAGGAAATTAATGCAATGGTCCTATGGTTACTGCAATCCCTGGTGTCCCCTTTCTTGAAAACTGGAATGTAGATTGAGCCTTTCCAATCTGTGGGGCATTCTTTTGTTTTTCATATTTGTTGAAAGATTTTAGTTACAAGTAGAGTAGATTCTGTCTCTGTAGACTGAAGCAGCTCTATTGGTATGCCATCTGTTCTTGGTGATTTATTTCTCCCAAGTGCTCTGAGTGAAACTTCCACTTCGCTTTTTAAAACTGGGGGGTTCGTCTTCATATGGTTCTTTCCTGAATTAATCCAGAACCCTTTCATCTCTTTTATATAGTTCATCCATGTATTGTTTCTATCATCTTTTTATTTCTACTTGGTCATGTAATGCAGTCCCCTGTCGGTGATATAGCATCCTCATTCTTGGTTTAAATTTCCCTTTGATTTCTCAGAACTTGTGGAACAGCTCTCTTGTTCTTCCCTTTTTTGTTGTTACCTTCTATTTCTCTGCATTGATTATTATAGTAGTTCTCTTTGTCTCAGTGAACAAGTCATTGAACAGTTGCATTCAGGGCTCTGACTCTATTTCTGTCACCTTTTATTTTTGTTTCCCATCTGTTCTTAACTGCTTTCAGAATTTCATCTGTCATCCACTGAGGTGTCTCTTTCTTTTTAGCTACAGATAGTATCTTTTCACATTCCTCTCTGATAATGTCCCTGGTTTCAATCCAGAGTTATTCTGGCTGCTACTCAATAGGCTTAAGAGTGCAAATCTATTTTTCACATTATTTTTAAATTCTATGGGGATGTTCTTCAGCTTGGTTGGTTGGTTTAGTGTTCTTCTTTAGCTTTACTCTCACTTTTGCTATTAGTAGTTCATAGTCTGTCCCACAATCTACTCCTGGTCTTGTTTTTACAGAGAGAATGGAGCTTCTCCATCTTCTGTTTCCAAATATGTAGTCTATTAGATTTCTATATTGGCCATCAGAAGATATCCACACATAAAGCTGCTTCTTGGGTTGCTTGAAGAATGTATTTGCAATGAACAAACCTCACAAATTCAGTCAGCTGCTCTCTTGCTTAATTTCTTAATCCTAGGCCAAATTTTCCTACAATCTTTGATTCTGCTTGGTTTCCTATTTTTGTACTCCAATTGCCTATGATTAAGAAGCCCTGTTTTGCTGTGTGATCAAGGAGATGAGAAGTGTCCAATTTATCTCCAGGGGATGAAAATGAAAATGTTTTCAAATGGAAATAGAGTGGAAATGGGGGGTCATGAGCATACAATAAAACATGACAGCCAATCACAGAGGCCTACCCTGCTAAGTGGAAAAATCCATGTTTCAGAGATACCTGGGGAGGGAAGCTATGAATAAGGAGATTCTATGTTAATGCCAAAAACGTCTGAACCAAAATGGGCAAGTTAGTGTGTTTCATTTTAATGGAAAAGATAGAGAACAAAAATCAGTTCAGTTCCGTGCTGGTGACATTCTGGGTGTTGTCTGGGAGTGAGGCAAAATGCTGTCCTTCACAGATCTTTATTGAATCGGTGCTTTTTAACTTGTTCCTAAGCTACCTGGAGCTAGGGATGACTAGTCAGGTGGTCACATCTGCTGATGAACTAAATTATTTGCAACAAAAATGGATAACAAAGAGCTCCTAAAGGATCCTTCCAAACTGTAAGAACAGGCAGTAAAAGAGCAAATGAGATTCAGTGTAGACAACTGTAAAGTGGTGCATACTGGGGCAAAATTAACATCACATATCGTATATACTCAGGTACAAGATGAAAAATGTACTGTATACTAAAAAAATTGCCCCCAAAACCTGGGTCAACTTATATACGGGTCAATACAGTGATCTTGTTTGGTGGCTCGTTTGGATTTCTCTGCTGCAGTAAGGAGAGCAGAGGGTGTCCTAAAAGAGGCACCAACACACACACCCCACAACAGCAGGGAAATCCTAAAAAAACCACTGCCGGGGTGGGGGGTGGCAGAGAGTGGGGAGGGGTCAGCACTTCTTTTACAGGAGGCTCTCCCCGGAGGAACTACAACAGCTTAGTCTGACTAGGGAGAGTCTCCTGTAAAAGAAGTGCTGACTCCTCCCCACTCTCCCCATCACAGCAGGGCTCTTTGGAATTTCCCTGCTGAAGTGGGGAGAGTGGAGATGGTCATGCTTCTTTGGGAATTCTGTGCTCTTGCCATAGTCCGTCTGGGGAGAACCTAAAAGAAGTACCCACCCCCTCTGCTTTCTCTCCAGGAGCTCTCTCAGGGGTTTCCCGGCACAGTGATTAGAGATGAGGGGGTGGGTGCTTCTTTCAGGCTCTCCTGTCAAGGACTAAGCTCCAAGAGTGGGGAAATTAGGAGTTGGGAAAACCTGGAAAAAGCCCTGATTCCCTCCATTCTGCAGCAGTGGCTCTTTGGAGCTTGCCCACCAGGGCAGGAAGATTACAACGCATTGAGAGAACCTGAAAAAAGCCCTCTCTGCTCTCTTTCCAGTGGCTCTCTTGAGGCTTCCTCGCCATAGAGGAGAGAGCAGAGGGGGTGCACGCTTCTTTCAGGCTCTCTTGGCATGGATTAAGCACTGAGAATCTGAGAACACAGTCACATGCCCGCGAGAACCTGAAGGAAGCAACAACCCCCTCTGCTCTCTCTCCAGTGGTTGTTTTGGGGCTTCCCACCACAGCAGACAGAGTTCACTTCTCTGCTGCAGTGGAAAAGTGACAAAGAGCCACCATTGCTGCCATTTTACCACCCAGGCATTGCAAAAGGCCACCGGAGAGTGTAGAGCGGCTCAGTACTTCTTTCAGAGTGGTAGAGTGTGAAAAGCCTTTTTGAATACCTGGTTGGGAAAATGTTGGCAGCCAGGGGTGGCTGCCTGAGGAGGCACAGGCACTTTTGCCTCTCCATGGAATGATCTGAGGAGACCAGTGCTGAACCCAAAAAATTTATCCTCAACTTATTCACAGGTCATATCAAAATTCATAATTTTGCCCTCAAAATTTTCCTCTCAACTTATACATGAGGTTGACTTATACAGGAGTATATATGGTATATACTAATGGGGTCTCAGCTGGCAGCAACAGACCAAGAAAGGGATCTTGGGGTTATGATAGACAGCCTATATCCTTCAATCCTTTACAGATGAAAATTGGAGCACAAATAGCAAAGCAACTTCAGAGTGTGGTCAAAAGAGTGTGGCCAGGCAACAAGAGGGCAAAAAGGTTACAAAGAAAACACAAAACTACTGTTTTAAGAAGAGAAACCTTGCATTTTATGCATTGGGTTTAGGAAAGGCTGACTAAAAAGCGGGGGACTAATCAATAAATACATACTCTGCACATTGGCATGCATGCACACAGAATGATTAACAACGAACATATTATATAATGCATTATTCTAAAATCAAAATATCAGATCTGCCAAAATTACAGATTTTTCTCAGACCCACAATATGAACTCTGCGTTCATACCCACCCCCTCTGCAAATTAAAGATAAGGTCAAATTCCAGCTTCCCCACATTGCGGCACTCATGTGATCACATTGAGCCAATCATAGCTTCTTAGCCTACTCTACTAGACAAAGTTGTTCTTACAATTAAAATAGGGTGGGGAGATGGGGGAAATAATGTGCAACACTTTAAGCTCCAGGAGATGAATGGAATGTATTTACAGTTGTCCCTTCATATTCGCTGGGGTTTGGTTCCAGGACCCCCCATGGATACCAAAATCTGTGAATACTCAAGTCCCATGATACACAATGGCATAGCAAAATGGTGTCCCTTATATAAGATGGCAAAATCAAGGTTTGCTTTTTAGATTATTTTTTTAAAGAATATTTTCAAGCTGTGAACACTTAAATCCGTGGATACGGAGGTACAACTGTAAGTTATGAAAGCTCACCTCAAGGAGCAATTTAGAGTCAGACAGCACAGATGTTCTGTTCCAAATGTAGATGTTGTAGCAATTTGCTTTTGCCTAAGCCTCTCCCCCTTCCTCTCCCTCCTGCTGAATTATATGACTACAAACTACTTTTGCACTTTGAAGTTAGTTTGCAGCAACTGAAGTAAACCAATGAGACAGAAGGAACTGGGAGAAGGAGGGAAAAACTGGGACATTTTAAAAACAGCTGAGAAAGTGGAATGGCAGACAATTAATTGGGGATGTCCCTGCCAAACCAGGACAGTTGGAGGGTACATAGAAAGAAAGCTTGATCAAAAGGCTGACCCAGTGTTTGCTTGGGGGAAAAAAATCAAACTTACTCTTGAAGTGCAGTTTCACAAGACCTTTAACAGGATTTTTTTAAAAAAAAGTTATATATGTCTTTTTTTTATTAAAAGGTTTTTTAAAGCAACAAAAATAATGAATAATCTATCAAGTTACTGCTTTCAATAGTGTAACAAGTACTACTTGTTTGTATTCTTCTTTGGAGATATACCTCTGTTCGGCAGTGGAACACACTCCCTCGGAGCGTGGTGGGGTCTCCTTCCTTGGAGGTCTTTAAACAGAGGCTGGATGGCCATCTGTCGGGGATGCTTTGATCAAGATTTCCTGCGTGGCAGGGGGTTGGACTGGATGGCCCTCGTGGTCTCTTCCAACTCTACAATTCTATGATTCTAAGTAAAAAGTTCCCTTCTGAACACAAGAACTGAAGGAAAAAATTACTTTAAGAAGTAACTTTTCGAGTGCTGACTCCATCTCTCTTGTCCCATACACCAAAAACAGAAACTAGAGCTCTCAGAACAGCACTGGTTTTCCATTTAGTAGAGAAATGGGAGGCTAGATTAAGGTCACAAACAGCACCACACTGCCAGCACAGTGAGCAATTGCACAAATGGCTTTTCATACCCCAACAACAGCGGAAGCAATCATTGAGATAAAAGAATATAACCAGAGGTGAACATTACCTGTATGCATTTTTGGAAACAGGTCGAGGGTCAAACTTAAAGAAAAGAATGCACATGAGTAACTGATCAGCAAGGTGTGCTTCTTCCAAGCAGGGTCAGTGAAAGGTCATACTTTGGCAGCCTGCAAACGAAACATATGCAATAAGGACCAACACACCTTGGAAATTCACACAAACACACCCTCTAGTTCTCAAGTGAGGTTCCTGCTATTTTCATTAGCAGTGTTCCATACTGAAATTAACAATACTTCAAAGACAGAGAGGGGCGGAAAGGAGAAGCTGAGTTTGCCAATGACTCATATAAACATGCCTCTGTAAAGGCAGACCTTTGTCATTACCAAAATTGTTAATGTTTTAAATAGGAATGTAAAATTTAGAATCTCAGGAGGAGGAGGAAACAAATCCCTTACCATCATGCTTGCTGCATGCAGATTATGAGAGTTGCAGTCCCAATGTGGAGGGCATGTTATGGTTCATATTATTGTTATAGTTTTCTCAAAACTAAGCAAAGAGAGCAAATCAAGTGTGTGCCATCCTGTATCGCACCCCCCATTCTCCATGATTTCTAATTACTCATCCTGGGTTTGTGATTCTACTTTGCAGGCAAGTGTAAACTATAGTTTAGTAGGACAGCAAAAGCTAATTTGTCACAAATAAGGCCCAGAAATTAGTAATCATAGCAAACAAAGTGAAGATGAGCCAGACTTATAATGTCAAACCTGGCAACTCATGGATCCATCTGGAAAGGTCTGCTCTAACAGCAGAAACAATTGCGAAAGATGTACCTACTATTCAACTAGAAAAAGATGAAAATCATTGACAAACTTTTAATAATTCCAAGTTGCATGTTTTGTAACTGTAACTTTATTGTGAATAACCCAGATGGATTGTTCATGTTGATTGTGTGAATTTTAATTATAAATTAATTTGTTGTTGCATGCTTTGAAGTTGTTTTGATTCCAATTTATGGCAATACGAAGGTGAACCTATAATGGGGTCTTCTTGGCAAGATTTATTAAGAGGTTGTTTGCCATTGTCTTCCTCTGAGGCTGAGTGTGTGTGATTTGTCCAAGGTCACCCAGTGGATTTCCATGACTGAGCAGAAATTCAAACTCTGATCTCCTGGAGTCCAAGTCCAACACTTAAACCACTACACCAGGTTGGTTCTCATAAATTAATATGCATTTTAAAAATAATGTCAAACCATTGTTTGGCGTTTCACCTGAGAATGCCCGAGAAATATGAATGGTAGAATGTTTTTTTCCCCCAGTAGTTTCTGAATGTCCTTTATGTGCATTTCCTAACACGCAAGTCAACGAGTTAAGGATTCTGGGCATGTTTCGATGGTATGACAAATGTTCTCTTACAAATCTGAACCTTGTGAAGCTTTTCAAATATTTTCTATATTGCCCCACTGGGAATGGGATCTGGTAATAAAACCACAACATGGCCTTACTTTTCCCTCCAGCTGAAACAATCCTTAGAACATTAGTAACAGGACAGATTTCTGCATGTTTCTCAGCTATGAACAGCTTGCATGTATTAAGGATTTTCCAGAATGGAGAGAAGGTAGTGTAGAGGTGGTGGAAATGAAAATCAATAACTGAACTCTATAACAGCTCTGAATAATTAACTTAACCTTGCCCCAGTGAGTGATGACCCAGAGGTTTTATTGAAAACAAATTAAATTATTTTTTATGAGTCCAGAAACGCTGTTAAAACAATCTCTTCCCATTTCTATGAAACTGATTCTTCTTCTAATTCAAGATCCATCTTTCATGGTACCTTGTCAAACCCACCTGCAACAGCCCATATTTTAATTCCAGCAGAAGGAAGCCATTTTCCACAGGAGTTCACACTATTTTCCTCTTACCATTAAAAGTAGGGAGTACAGAGTACTGTACACACAGCATTGATGAGAATTTCACAATTAACAGTCTGCCAAAACAACAGTTTGTGACTGTCAAGCGATAGCTCAGATCACTATGGATGACAGTCTACTGCCACTATTCAACTGCAACTGAACTTCCCAGTTCCCAATATCTTGCTAAGGATTTCTACAGCTAAAGATATAATAGTCCAAAGACAGACCTAATGCATTTTGAGAATGCATAATTCCTTGGATCCTAAATTTCCTTTCATGGATAGAGCCAAGAGCTTGGAAAACTTGATTTTTGAACTACAACTCACCCCACCCCCGTCAACAGTTTTAGTCCAAAAACATAACTCTTCCAACCTTGGAGCAGAACCTTAACAAAACAGAGGGATTCTATCTTCTGAAGCATTCCACTTGCCTCCCGGTGCAGCAAATTCTGTTCCCTAGGGGCTGGACAACCCTTCAGAATGTCCTGAGATATGTTGTGGGGAGTTGTAGCTGAAGGACAGAGCTGGTGGAAATTGTCTTCTTACGTGAATGGAAAAGTGACTTAGAATCCAATTTACCATGTAAACAGTAGCTTTTCTCTTCTCTTCAACAAGCTAAAGAAAACAAATCCAGCTTTTCTGGAGAGCCTTCTCAATCTGAAGGTCACTGCTGTTCCTTCTCACACTAACAGTTGGTTCAGACACAACATCAAACCAAGGAAATGACTTTCGGTGGTGGCTCTATGGCTGTGGAACTATCCGTTATCTCAGCTTTGCAAGCTTAAGCGAACACCTAATCCATGTTTATTAAAACCAGCTTTTTACCTATTACTTTTATTAACTACTCTGAAATATTAGTTGCCACTGCTTAATTTTACGGTGTAGAATGGTTTCAGCCAGGTGATTACTTAAGTTTTATGATTATTCTTCCATTTTTATGATATTTTGTACACCATCTTGGAGGGAAACTGAACCCTAACAGGTGGTTTAGAAATAAAGTAATGAATAAATCAAAGTGGTTCAGCATTATGCGAGCAAACATGTGCATGAGCCTCAGGCACACATAGGCTATCATTTTTCCTCTCCCACTCCAGTTTCCTGCCTCCCTATCCTGGTCTGAAATTTGCATTTTTGAAGTGAACAGGCAAATTATGGTTTGCAGTTGTCTTGCCTATCAAGATCAGAAACCAGCATTAATGATGGTTTGCAGGGCAAGCACAAAATAGTTGCCTGTCTAGGACAAAATAGAATCACCTGTAAGAATTGTAGTAAAACCGCTTGCTAGGTTCCCTCAAATTCTTATTTTCCTTATACTGTAGTATTTTATTCCCAAGACTGCTTTGAAGGTACCTTATGTTCTAATCATCTCTCTATCTGGTACAAGATCTGGAACTTTTTTGTGTACTTGGTAGAGAAATGTGAGAAATCTGTGCTCAGTTATGACATCTAAAAATGAAGGAGTGTAGTTCCTAAACTATAACGAAATGTCTATTTTAAGGCCAATCTTTCCAAACGCCTTTAGAAGAGTGTGTTTCCAATTCTACTAGAAATGGCTTGCTGCAGATTTCTGTACACTTAGTGTAAAACAAATATAGCTGTAAAATTTAGTCAATTAAACCCATCTTCATCCACTAAAAAGTTAGCCAGCAATTTTTAATTGCTTAACAACACAAAAATTGCATATCCACACTAACAAAAATTGTAGGTAGGCAGTACCATCTTTAAAGAAACCCTTCTTCTGGAGAGAGAGGAAAAAATGAAAATAATCCCTCTTCTCAGAGGACACCATCTGCAACATATACACACAATCAGAAAATAAAGCAAAAACTCATTTAAAATATAACTATTGTTCATTTGCATTATGCAAATTTTCTCATTTTGACTAAAATTCATCTGATTAATCAATGGAGTGGGGAATCTATGGCTCCCTAGCTGTTTTGGACTTCAGGTCCCATAATGCTGGGAAGGGATTATGAGAGCTGAAATCCAAAACATCTGGAGGCCAAAGTCTTTCCACCCCTGAACTAAGACACCTTTAATCTAGGGCTGTCACCCATAGGAAGAAATCTTAAGTTAATTTATTGCATGAATTTCAGCAACTAAACTGATCAGATGTTCAATCGAGTTTGTAAGAGGGGACAATTTTTTCTGAAGCAAACACATGCACATTTTAAAAATGATGCATCAGCATGTTCCAGTGGACAGCACCAACAAAGAAGCATACCTTGCCGTGAAAGAGAAAAAAGAGAATACAGTACATCTTTAAGATAGTGCTTGCCTCCCAGTTTCAGTAAGCTAAATCCAGTTTCAGTTTCAACTAGAGAAGATGTACTGAAATCAGTGGGACCTAGATGAGCAATGACTAACAACTCTCATTCACATAAACAGGACATAAAATTGGATTTAACTCAATACAGTGGGCTCGCAGGACCCCTCACGGATGCCAAAAACCATGGGTGGTCAAGCCCCATATTATTCAATCTCTGTGATGTGAACGTGCATACTTCAGCATGTCCATGTTCACATCGCCGCCATTGAATAATATGGGACATAATGATCCATGGACAGTTCAATCCACAGATCAGGATCCTGCCGATAAGGAGGGCCCACTGTAATTACTTGTTTCCATATCAGATCTGCTGCCTGAGCAATCTGGAGACATTTGTAGTCTATAATGACAGCTTGTCATCAACACTACACTTCCCAACAACAAAGCCAATGGTTTGGGGGAGCAGGAAGGAACCACAGTCTATAGTAGATATTTGGCCTACCAGCATATATGTAAAAGGAAAATACTGTACACAAATCAGCTGCTATCTAGGAAAGTTCTTATGTAGTCAAAGGCATAACAAGTTACCATTCTCTTTCCTACTGGTTCATCTTTATTGAGGACATTTCTTCTACAAGACTCCTGGATGAAAGTTCATGCAGTTCTATTACACTCCTACTCATCTAGTACACTGTTTCATCTATAAAGGCATTGAAAAGAATGAAGCATCTTCTAGCATTGAAGAAATGCATTAACAATTACAATACCAAAGGAGAGTTGGTTCAGTCATTTGCTGCCAAGAGTACACACAGAAGCATCATTTAAAAATTCAGGAACATGCAGACACTACGAAAAGTCCTCATTTTGCAATTTAACAGAAAAAGGCACAGTTAAATATGAACATTTTAGGCAACATTTCCAGCAAACTACAGTGGTACACATGAACAAGTACCTGTTAGCTACTGCCCTCTATTGACAGAAGCCTCATCAAAAACCCTCTGAGAATTTAATGGGGAGCCACAAAGCAGAACCATACAACTTCTGGGTATGGGCAGCAACAGTGTGAAACAGAAGGCAATTTTGGTTGCATGTCAAACTAACATGGTGCCATGGAAAACAACACTCAGTTAAGCAGACTGTTCTTTACTGGTGAAAACTCAAGAATCCCGGTCTCCAGAAAGACTAGGGTCAGTAAGAATTTCACTGGATTCATTTTTTAAAAAAAATTGAAACTTATTACACTTGTATCCTGTCTTAAAAGAGGGACCAGTGCTTGCAATGCTCAAGAAAGCAACATCATTTAAACCCAACTGAACAATAAAAGCATTCAATTCATCATTAACAAAAAAATAAAAACAGTGAAATCAGGAATTAAAAAAAAATCAAAAATCAAACAGAAGAAAAGAGATGTGTCTTCACTGCTTTCTTAAAAACAGGAAGACAGAAAACCCGTCAAACTTGGGGGTGGTGCGGGCTGTATTCCACACCCTGCGAACAGCACAGGAGAAAGCCCTCTTCTATATGTCTGGCATGTGGTCAAGGCTGCAGGGGACGGCATAGGGGTTGAAAGGCTTTGGAAACCCTGATGAATGACTTTCATTGGAAAAGAGACAGGGAGGTATTTCCTGAGTCTGGTGCAAACAGGGCCCTACAGCATGTGTCACTATTGCACCAGATTTGGGGGAAAGGTCACACATAGGGTGGCATTATCAGGCCAGATTTGGGTGGGGGATTTGGGGTTTGTGCCTGGTGTAGTCAAGCCCTTAGGCCCGGGCTGGCGAACCATCTCCAGGGATGGGGGAGGGGGTTTCAGCCTCCACTGAGCTTCAATCATCCCTCCAAAGGTGAAAATACCAGCTGTCCTCACCACCTCCTTGCATCTGCCACATGTGCTTTCTGGCATTGTCCCTTTTAAAAATCTGTGGCTTTGAAAATTCCAGATCTTTCCAAACGTTTCTAATTTCATTGACATCCCATTGGCAGAGGGTCTGTCTTCTGATCTTACATAATGCTGTTCCATAATTGGTTAAATTAACCTTTTCCAACTTGTCACTGTGCCAGCACTATGGCTTAGTTACAGACATGACTGTGGCAGGGTGTCATTATCACAATGTCACTCTCCTCATTCTCTGGAAACGTAAGGAATATGAAAAGCCAAGACAGGCATCTTCACTCCCCTGCCCCCAAACACTCATCAGCACATAAGTAATAGCCAACAACACAACAACGCTTATGATACCAAAGGAAGTGGTGGAGCTTTTTCATTGCAGTGTGGCCTACAAGTTTTACAGCAATTAAAATTAACAGGAATTCCTGATACGTGTACAGCCAGACACACCCAGACCTTCATCTTCCACTAAGAGAAGGAGATTTAACAAGTTTAAGGACGGATGTCAGACATCTTTTATAAGCAGAAAGAGCATTTTGTCAGGTACCCCTGCCAGCAAATTAATTGGATTACTCAATCAAAAGAAAGTGTTGACAGTTAATAGCTTCTAACTACTCATGAGGGTTGTTTCATAGGAGATTTCTGTCTCCGTTGGCTGATTAAAATACTGAGTGGTGAAGTTTACTTGCAAGTACAAGTTAATTTGGTTCCAAGCATTAAAACCAACGCAGCTGTTAGTTGCTGCCCACCACAAGGCTCAAAGAAAAGCTTCTGGCACAAAGAACAGATGTGGGAGCTTTCACAACAGCAGCAAGACAATAACAGACTTTCCTCTCGCTTCTACATTTTTGCCACCATCACACCATCAGAAATGCTGGGTTTTTTTCCTTTTTGTGTGTGTGTTGATGTATTTGAACCACCATTTGTGGACTGGTTTCTGCCCAGCTCCACAAATTAATCTTGTTCACACTCTCTCGCAGTAATGTGTTTTCACTTCCCTTCTTAAATCCACCTTTTTCTTGCCCCATCTCTTTCATTTCAGTTTAATTCAGGGCCTCTAGGTCTTTGCTTCTACCAAGTTTGTTGCAGTGGTGAGAAAACAAGCTTCCGATGTTTCCCCACAACTTATTCCATCTTTTTCTCTCATTGTGCATAAAAACAACAACAAAAACAATAATAATTTTAAAAGATGGAATAGTTGCACAATGCCTTTTAATTGATAGTGCTAGGAACTGTTCATCCCCAGGCGAAAGGTTGCTTTGTAATATTCAGGTTCTTTACACTCTCACTATTGTCCACTATGAGGGGTGGGGAAACTGCAGGCCACATGTGTCCCCAGAGACATTTTTACTTCCCCTAGGCTTATCCAACCTCCCCCCCCCCAAAAAAAGCTCCTGCACCCCCATTAAAAAAAAAACTTCTGGGATTCACTAAATAATGTCAAACCACCATTCTTGAAATAACTTCCAGTTGTAGTTTTTGGCCACAATGGGGACATAAATAGGTCCACATAGGGTCTGCAGTTGCCCACTCCTCTCTCCTATATACTGAATTTAAGTTTGATGAATTTGACTGCCCTAAAAAGTAAAAAAGTTCCATCCAGCAACAGCTGGGGTATTTGACTGAAAAACTGCAGAACTGCATACACAAGAAGGAAGACAGCATTGCTCACGGAGTGAGTAGTTTCAATGTCTCCACAATAAAGAAGAAAGGCTTTATTAAAATGTTTAAAATAAAAATTGTCCCAAGAATTGTCCCAAGGAACTGAGGGTTTGAAATGTTTCAGAAATTGAGACAGCAGCTCCACCCAGTTCTCTGAAGTTTTTAGTAAGAGGGTAGATAGGGGATTTAGGCAATGCAAAATTCATACGTATCCCCCAAAATACCATCACCATCTCCATCTCTCTCTTTTTTTAATTTACCAGTTGGAGATTAATAAACCACAGGTCTTTTGTATAGCCCAAGAAGTGACCTCAGCAAGCTCAACTATGAGATTAAAGTTACTAGTCACAGAGACAGACTCCTAGAAAGAGGAATTGGATTAGATTTGTGCACAAAGGGATCTGGCTTTTTAATTTTTTTGACTGAACAGTTGAGTCTAGAGAGGAGGAGGAAATCAGGTCAAAGGTCTAAGCAAGCTCTTCTTACTTGTTTTAGTGCATGCAGCTATTTTAATGCTGTAATCTAAAGAAATAGAAGGCAATCAAACAGCTAGTTTAAACAAGCCAATTATCACATGAGTCAGGATGTTTGTTAAGCAATCAGAGATATAAGTTTAAAACTGTTGAAAGCAGTCTGCATGTTATCATGTACGTCATGTACAGCAGGAGCAATTAACCAAGGCTACCTGTAGGCCACAGGCCGATCTGAAGCCCATAGCCATCTTAACAGCATTATAGGCCCCCAGACAAAGCAGTGCATTGAGCCCTGCCTACATAACCACTCACAGGAACAAAAATGTAAATTATCGATAAAATAAACTTATATTTATTGGTACCACCAACAAAATCAGTGTGTTGACCTTCTTCATTGGGACCAAAGTCCCTTCTCGTTCAGACATCAGAACCCCGAAGTGTAAAACAGCAGAAATAAGAATGAAAAAGAAGTGCCTTCCAATGTGGGAAAGGGGGGGGGGAGCAAAAGTAATGTCTCGGACGGGCATCTCCCCAGTGAGCCAGCATCTCCACCTTGGGCAAATGGTAATGGTGGGAAGGGAAAGAGAGGCAGGGCGTGGGCAGGCAGCCTCTGCCTCTGGGAGAGGGAGAGAGTGCAGACTGGAGGGCTGGAAGGAGGCACCCTCTTGCTGAGCGTGTGTGTGTGTGTGTGTGTGTGTGAGAGAGAGAGAGAGAGAGAGAGAGAGGAAAGAGTTGCTTAGTGACTCATCAGGCAGCCATTTCAAACAGAGCCGAGGAGGTGGGTTGAGCCTCCCTTTCTCGGCCGCCGCTTGGCTTTTCTGCCTTTTCTGGCAGGGTTCCCCCAGTGCCTCTCTTGCTTTGCTCCTCAGTCAGGACTCCCCCTCCAACTGCCTGTCCCTCTGCCTCCTCTCTTTTCTCTTTATCTTCCCCATTGCCCATTCTCATGAATCCAGACATGCCTACTCTCTGCTACAAGTTGTAATTTTTTTCCTTCTACTGAGTTAGCAGAAGATTTGAATGTTGAGGTGGGTGACCAGAAAATTAGTGCTAAATCTGGTCTGTGCATAGATTAGCATGGAGTCCCTATGCTTGTGGGGCTCCTGGGCAACTGCCCAGCTTGGCCATGCATTAAGACAGCACTGCTGAAGCCTCCCCCCAACCAAAAGCTGCCAAACAGCAGGTAAATGAATGCTTGAACTACGACAGTATGTGAGCTCTTTAGTTAGCAATAGAAGCTAGAATCTTGTCGGGGGACTATGCCAGCATAGAAGGCAGTGGCAGGAAAAAAAGTCTATAGGAACTGTGGCTGTAAAGGAAGTAAGGCATCAGAAGAATAGGTTGCTGTGAGCTAGCAGATTTTGTCAGCCTTCATTTGTCCATTGCTGTGCGACACTGGAAGAAGTGGAAGTGGTAGTACTGCAGATCAACACTATTCTATCCTTAATATTCTGGTTATCTTCCTGGATATACAGTATGATTAATGGATTAAAAAAAAAACTCATTGGGGAGGTCAGGGCAAAAGTTGCAGAAAAGGAAAACATGACTTAACATATTTGTTTCCTCTTAACCAGAAGGAAATAATCTGTTAGAATAGGGTATCTTCCATTATCTCCCATCTAGGAGATCTGAATTGAAACATGCAAGACTATCCCCTCCTATACTTTGGGATACACAATTTCTGCAGATACTTAACTTGAAAACCAGTAATTTCTACATTAATTTTATTATAAACTACTATAGCTATTATTTTAATAGACATAATTAAGCTTTTATAAAAACTAGATTAGAACCTTGTTTCACAGAAAACTCTGACAGCCACTTACTCTAGTGAAGAACAGTTTCAGAAGCTTAACTTGGAAAAGAAGAATTGGAGGAGGGCAAACGTCCCCATCTTCAAAAAGGGAAAAAAAGAGGATCCCAACAATTATCATCCAGTTAGTCTGACATCAATACCGGGGAAGATTCTAGAGCAGATCGTTAAACAGAGAGTCTGTGAACATTTAGAAGGCAATACCATAATCACAAAAACTCAACATGGGTTTCAGAGAAACAAGTCATGCCAGAATAATCTGATCTCTTTTTTTGATACAATAACCAGCTTGGTAGATGAAGGGAATGCTGTGGATATCACATACCTTGATTTCAGTAAGGCCTTTGACAAGGCTCCCCAAGACATTCTTGCAAACAAGCTTGTAAAATGTGGGCTAGACAAGTTAACTGTTCAATGGATTTGTAATTGGTTGACCAGCCGAACCCAAAGGGTGCTCAGCAGTAGCTCCTCTTCATCTTGGAAAGATGTGACCAGTGGGGTGCCACAGGGTTCTGTCCTGGGCCCAGTGCTATTCAACATCTTTATCAATGACTTGGATGACAGAATTAGGGGCATACTTATCAAATTTGCAGATGACACCAAATTAGGAGGAGTAGCTAATACCCTAGAGGACAGGATCAAAATTCAAAATGACCTGGATAGACTGGAGAGCTGGGCCAAAGCTGACAAAATGAAATTCAATACAGAGAAATGTAAAGTACTGCACTTAGGGCGGAAAAATGAAATGCATAGATATAGGATGGGAGAGACCTGGCTGAATGAGACTATGTGCGAAAGGGATCTAGGAGTCCTAGTATACCACAAGTTGAACATGAGTCAACAGTGTGATGCGGCAGCTAAAAAAGGCCAATGTGATTTTGGGCTGCATCAATAGAAGTATAGTGTCTAGATCAAGGGAGGTAATAGTGCCACTCTATTCTGCCTTGGTCAGACCTCACCCAGAATACTGTGTCCAGTTCTGGGCACCACAATTCAAAAAGGATATGGACAAATTGGAGCATGTCCAGAAAAGGGCAATTAAAATGGTGAAAGGTCTGGAAACCATGTTTTCTGAGAAGAGACTTAGGGAGCTGGGTATGTTTAGCCTGGAAAAAAGATGGTTAAGGGGCGATATGATAGCCCTGTTTAAGTATTTGAAGGGGTGTCACGCTGAGGATGGAGCAGGTTTGTTTTCTGCTGCTTCAGAGACTGGAACATGGAGCAATGGATGCAAGCTCCAGGAACAGAGATTCCACCTCAACACTAGGAAGAACTTTCTGACAGTAAGAGCTGTTCGGCAATGGAACACACTCCCTTGGAGCATGGTGGGGTCTCCTTCCTTGGAGGTCTTTAAACAGAGGCTGGATGGCCATCTGTCGGGGATGCTTTGATCGTGATTTCCTGCATGGCAGGGGGTTGGACTGGATGGCCCTCGTGGTCTCTTCCAACTCTATGATTCTATGATTCTATAATTACATAAAAGAATCTGACCATGCTCCAAATTGGTCTCTCTCCAAGTATGCTTGCTGCAGAAAAAGCTGTCATTGTGCATGTGTATGTAACATGTACTTACAGTAAGCCCGGGAATCTACAGAAGCACTTGCCATGAATGTCAACGCAACTGTCTCTCCCTGCCCTGGTGAGTGTCCCTTTCCTCAAAAGTGATACAGATTTGGCTAAGGCCTAAAGTGTTGCATTTTGCATAATTCACACATATTCTGAAAGGTATTGAGGTGTGTTAAACTGTGCAAGTTCCTCTGAAGCAGCATTTACAGAGCAAAGACAACTTTTAAAATCTATGTTAATCAAAGGCAGCAGAGATTCTAAGTTATTAATGAGCAGATTGGAAAGTAAATGAGAAAAATGGTTGGAGCAAGGGTCTTTGCCACAAGAAGTTGAAACTTTACATATTTCTTCTAAACTCTCAATACTGCAGTGTGTGTGTTTGTGTGTGTGTGCGCGCACACACACACACGTGCACACGCACACACGCCTCCAAGTCACCTGTTGACCTATGGTGATCCTATGACTTTCATAGGGCTTTCTTAGGCAAGGAATACTGCAGTACATACAGTACCATATTTCAGTTTTTGCTCTGAGCAGGTTCCTTACTCCAGTACACAAAGGGTGTGTGTGCAATGGTTCCCTTCTCTATGTGCAAAATATTTTTCACTCCCAGAAGATTTGCATTAAACCTCAGAAGGGCAGCACACTGGATAAGCAAAGCAAGAATTCAAGGTGGTATTCTGTTTGCACAAGAGGTTGCAAAGCTTGGAAAAGTTACTTTTGGGAAGTAACATTCACTAAATTCCATAGCCATACTGACTGGGAGATTCTGGGAGTTTCAGTTTGCCTGAAAGCAACTTTTCTAAATCCTGAGTGCCTGTGCATCCTAATGGTACTCCATTAGTTGTTGCATGATCATTTACACCACAGTAGCAGCAGTTTTCTTCTATTCGTGTTTTTTTGGGGGGTACACAGTAATTATCTGAGACAATAATGACTAAGGCCTACAGGGTTTCCAGAGACCCAAAAGAAACTGAAATTAGGCCTTGCATTTTAGTGCAAAATCTCCTGAAAACTTTAAGATTACCATGGCATACTGACCATACTGGGAAAACTTCATTGCATATAGCACTACAATAATGGTCAGAAGGACATGGGACAAAATTACACCTCATCAAGCCCACATCGCTACACGTTTAAGTGCTTGTCTTCTTTAAGAATTCATGCTACTTTATGCAAATATCTATTTTTCATAAGGTTATCACCAGAGCTCTCTCAAAGGAAAGAAATAACATTTTCTTTACAGTGAGACTAGCATTTGCAGAGAGGTACCTTTTGCTCATTAGTATCCTCAGCACATGTTCTTAATGTGTTTCTGAAGGGAACATTGTCAGTCAACCATTCATTGTGTAGCCAATCTGATTACTCCAAGATGGCATCATCATCACTGCAAGTAGCTTAAAAAAAGACCCCAAATGTACCCAGTGTAAACACAACCAAAAAAAACAAACAGAGCTTGTGTTAAATGGTGCATTTTATTATTCATGCACTCTTTCATGGCTTATAGTGGGAGGGGATGACATCTATGACCCTCCAGACATTGCTAAACTACAACTATCATCATACCTACTACTGCCTATATTGGATAGGACTGATAGAATTTGATTCACAGTAGCATCTTGAGGGGTGAGGTTCCCCACACCGGTTTCCAATGCATACATATATTCCACAATTAAACATAACAACAAATGCACATCAACATGCAGAATACAGATACAAAACCAAACTTCCAATGTATAGTGACCTTGAGAGTCAACAAACTAAAGTCTAATTTTGTATCTTGCCTGGGAAAGGAACAAATAATCCCAAGGTAGATGTACAGTCTATATTTATTTGCACCAGTCAAGACTGTGATTATTATTTCCTTTACCCCCCCACCCATATTGCACCATACTTTGAGTAGAAATGACATCATTTACCTCATCTCTGAAAGCAACTACAATTCTTTAAAAATTACTACAAAGCGCTAAAGTTGTTATTAATGAAGCTCCCTCAGCAGCAGTAGTTACAGAGAGACCAGACAAGAATGAGATATAAATCATAAAGTGATGGGTACATTAAGGCTGACATTTCCAATATTTTGCTTGTCTCACATCACTGCTTCTGGTTATCACCCTTTGTTCCATATTTTATTTATTTTATGTGATTAACTTTATATAGATCTGTTAAAAACATGACAGCTTAACATTGTTATAATAATTGAAATCTAGTCAGCACCTTGATTTGCCAGTTTGTTGTTCGACAACAACAAAATACTCACTTAGCTGTTTCTGAATAGCAAAGTGCATTGGAAAGCTTATGCAAAAGCCAAGAACAAGGCAGTGTTTGATTTTTAAGCTGTTGCTGAGAAATAAAGGGGGCAAAATATACACAATGGCACTTTTACTGACATGATCAAAGCAAGAAAATATTAATTTTTAAAATGTATTTGCTCACTGCAACCTACTAAAACAAATGTTTGAGGAACGTAGAAGTCTTTCACTCCTCCAGTCCATTATGTGGGGAACACAGCTGTGAATGAAACAACATTTTAATTAGCAGATTTGCCCGCCCCCCTTTGGATTGACCAGTTCTAATTTATTGTAGGCATGTTGCTCTGCACTTTGTACCATTTAAAAGTTCAGCCCTCTAGATGTTCCTAGTGCTAGACAGCACAGCAATGGTGAGTAATCATGGGATTTGTAGTCCAACAACACTGGACTACCCCAAATTCTCCTTCCAAAGCTGTAGTACAAAACTCCTTTTAAAAAGCTATAGTACCACCTGTACTTTGACTCTTCTCTTTCTGTAGATCTACTTGCTTTCTAAGATCTTTCTCAGACAAACTGTTTCAGGTCATCTGATTATTTCAAATATGGTAGTGATGAAGGAGTGGACATTCCAACTATTCTAAGAAGCAAGATAATGATGGGCTGAAGAGCTGCCTAAAAGTGGCTGAATCCAGATCCGTGCCAGAGTCACCCAAAGTGCTTATTACCATAATAAAAATCGCACCCCGAGGTGGAGTGCTTATATGCTAAACAACAGCCCCTAGGCCTATTATGGGATGTGTGGACATAATAGTGCTTATACACGTGTGCAAGATACTGTATATGATCTGTAGGTAGTGATGAATGTCCACACCCCTTCCTTCCCCTCCCTGACCATTATGTATAAATGTATTATTAACGCTTGGTGCATTTGCTTTGAGGAACTTATCCTCATTGTACCTTTGCTGTGCAGTACTGTAAATAAAACTTTGTTGGCTCTCCACCCTGGTGTGTTTTTAATTGGCCTTGAGGTGCACCGGCCACATGAACCCCGAGTTGCTTGTGACACCATGTGAAAATGCCTTCTGCCTTGCTCTCAAACTGTGGAATGTTTTCAATTCAGAGTTCAGTCTCTCCCCTCATATCTTTTTAAAATGGAGTTACAAGTGGTTTGTTGTTATGTGCCTTCAAGTCATTTCTGACGTATGGCCACCCTAAGGCAACACTATCACAAGGTTTTCTTGGCAGAATTTATTTAGAGGGGGTTTGCCCTTGTCTTCCTCTGAGGCTGAGAGAGTGTGATTTGCCCAAGCTCACCCAGTGGGTTGCCAGGGCCGAACAGGGATTTCAAACCTGGTCTTCCAGTGTCCTCATTCAACACTCAAATGATTACATTAAGCTGGCTCTCAAGTGTATTAGTTTTTTAAAAATTCTAATATGGTATTATTTTGTTACATTTATAATCCACCTTTCTTCCTATGAGCTCAAAGCAGCATGTATGGCTCCTTATAGCAATAGCTTCACTTCCCCATCTTTATCCTTGCACCAAAGCCTAAATCTCCCAAATTCCAGTCCAACACTAACTGCTGTACAACACTGGCTATCATTGATTTTCTTATTAGGGTTTTATCTGATTTCTTGTATACTACCTTGTGCCTCCTGTGAAAAGGCAGTATAAAAATGCTATAAATAAATAGAAAAATAAAAGACACATACTCTGGAAGCTTTTCCAACTGAATTACTATAAAGCCCAAAGGCTTCACAAATTACATCTTCATATCTCCTTTTATACTACAGATTGTGGCTCTGGCAACTAACTGCTGTAGCAACTCTAACCGCTCTGGCAATTCTAGCCGCCTTGAGTCCTGTCTTAGGAGAAAGGCGGGGTAAAATTCTAATAAATAAATATACTCTCCTCCTCTTCTCCTCCTCCTCCTCCCTGTTTTTCAGGATATACCTGACTGCAGCAGAGGAGATGATGGCTTGAATCCTTTGGTTAGCCCCAAGTAAAGTAAACCTATTCATTAAAAGAACATTAATTTTAATGTAATTGTAGACAATTACATTCATGTCAAAGAACCCATGGGGGTGGAGAGAGAAATAAATGCATATAAACGTATATTATATTTAAATAAATGTATATTTAAGTGACTTGGTCAGTCACGTAAACAAATAAAATTTAAGTATCTTGGCCCTTTTGGTCAGAAAATTTTGAGCTTAATTGATTTCAGCTAGTTAGTTCCTGTCTCTGGATAGAATGGATCACAGATATTCACTTATTTTTCTCTCCTTAACATGAGCTGGAGGGGGGGGGGGTTACTTGCCTGCTGTACAGCAATAGTAGGGCCTGAAGAGTGGACAAATTTTCTAGACAAGATGGCTAATAAGGAGAGAAGATCAAGGAAGTAAATCAAACTCTTCCTTAAGGCATGTATGTGGCCAGACTTTCTAGCGCATGCTTGCTTTCTGGTCCCTGCTTAACCAGGATTTCTCTCCTCAGGATCAGCTTGAAGGTTATATGAACAAAATGTGGACAAGGTATTTTCTTGAACTTTTACCAGAATGGTGAACGCAAAACACAAGAGTGGCTGGTAGGAACAAAGCGGTCACTCTATTCTGCCTTGGTCAGGCCTCACTTAGAATACTGTGTCCAGTTCTGGGCACCACAATTCAAAAAGGATATTGACAAATTGGAGCGTGTCCAGAGGAGGGCGACTAAAATGGTGAAAGATCTGGAAACCATGCCTTCTGAGGAAAGACTTAGGGAGCTGGGTATGTTTAGCCTGGAAAAAAGACAGTTAAGGGGCAATATGATAGCCCTGTTTAAGTATTTGAAGGAGTGTCACATTGGGGATGGAGCAAGCTTGTTTTCTGCTGCTCCAGAGACTAGAACACAGAACAATGGATGCAAGCTCCAGGAACAGAGATTCCACCTCAACATTAGGAGGAACTTTCTGACAGTAAGAGCTGTTCAGCAGTGGAACACACTGCCTCGGAGCATGGTAGGGTCTCCTTCCTTGGAGGTCTTTAAACAGAGGCTGGATGGCCATCTGTCAGGGATGCTTTGATTGTGATTTCCTGCATGGCAGGAGGTTGGACTGGATGGCCCCTGTGGTCTCTTCCAACTCTACAATTGTATGATTCTAAGTGTTGAATGGTACATCAACGCGTAGATAAATTCCACTCAGTCAATAGGTCTGTTCTTGTTGGGATTACAAATAGGATTTAGCCCATTCATGTCTATTCCAGTGTGTCAGCTAGGACCAACGGCCATTTGGCTCTTCCTCTGCCAGAAGAACTATTTTCTCCATAGCCTTTCTCCCTGATCAGTAAGTATCTTAAAAAATTTTGTATCAGAGAACAAGATAAGAGATTGTTGAAAAATGAAAGATTAGGCAAGGTATATACAACTAATTATAATAAAAAGAAAAGGGGAGTGGCGATTTATATAAATAAAAAATACGACTCAAGGGAAATATTTAACGATGACCAAGGTTGCTATATAGGTGTGGAGGTTAATTTGTTAGACAAAAAGATATTAATGGTTGGGCTATATGGTCCATTAGAAAATAAAGGCAGATTTTACAAAAAATTGATGTTGGAGCTGATGAAATATGATTTCGATAACCTAATGCTGGCAGGAGACTGGAACGGGGTCATGGATACGGATTTGGATAGATCTATTAGAAGGAATAAAAAGAAAAGTCAGGGAAAACTCCCAAAGGAAGCGATGGAAATGATGGATCAATTAGCGCTTACTGATATTTGGAGGTTAAAACATGAACAAGAAAGAGACTATACATATTACTCAACTCGTCATGACTCGTGGTCTAGAATTGACATGTTTATAGTGTCTAAAATACTAGCGAAAGATATTAGTAGGGTAGAAATAAAACAAAGAATAATATCAGATCATAATCTGATACTTCTTGAAATTCGAACGAGAAAGAAAGTTAATAATAACTGGAAAATTAAGGATACACTATTGAAAAAAGATTCAATAACAGTTAAGATAAGGGAAACATTAAAACAGTATTTCGAAGAAAATTTAGACAAAGGAACCAATATTGAAACAGTTTGGGATGCAGGAAAGGCAGTAATAAGAGGCCATTTTATACAACAAGAATTTGAGCTCAAAAAGCTGAGGAAGAAAAAAGAAGAAATAACAGAAAACATAAAGGAGAAGGAAAAAAGATTGAAGGAAGGGTATAAGGATGAGAAAATCAGAAAGGAGATAGTAGCTTTGAGAAAACAGTTAGAAATGAATATGACAACGGAGATGGTGAACAAATTAAAGTTTGCCCGTCAAAAACATTTTGAGCAGGCAAATAGGCCAAGTAAATGGCTAGCTTTTAAGTTAAGAAAGGAAAGAGAGAAGAAAGTGATACTAGAAATTAGATCGAGTGCTGGGAAATACACGAAACAAAAAGATATAATTAGAATATTTCAAGAATACTACTCTAATCTATATAGTAAAGAAAAGCTAGCTAAAGATCATTATGCGGAAATGGAAAAATATTTGGACAAGGAGAATATACCCCAGATGTCGGAAGAACAAAAGATTGAACTAAATAAGCAAATTTCAAAGCTAGAAATAAGAGAAGCAATAAAACAAATGAAGATGGGGAAAGCGCCTGGTCCAGATGGTTTTTCCACTTTATATTATAAAACCTTTGAAGAAGAACTATTAGACCCCCTATACAGACTCTTTAATGATATAAACAAAGGTAACTGCCCGGAGTCATGGAGGAAAGCTGACATAGTCTTAATACCGAAGGCAGATAAAGACCAGACATTACCGTCAAATTATAGACCAATCTCTTTGCTAAATATTGATTATAAAATATTTACTAACATTTTGGCAGGAAGATTGAAGAAAATTTTAAGAGATTGGATTTATGAGGATCAAAGCGGATTCCTCCCGGGGAGACAAGCGAAAGATAATATGAGAGTCCTTATCGATCTAGTTGAGTACTATGATAAACATAGTGAGAAAGAGCTACTATTGATTTTTGCAGACGCCGAGAAGGCTTTCGATAATATAAGATGGGAATTTATGATGGGGGTTTTAAGAAGAATGAATATAGGGAAAAACTACGGTGACTGGATAAATAAAATATATAACAACCAAGAGGCCCAAGTAATAGTCAATGGGGAAAAATCAAAGCCTTGCAAGGTAGAAAGAGGGACCCGTCAAGGTTGCCCATTATCCCCATTACTTTTTATTATAGTAATGGAGATATTGATTAGGAAAATAAGAATGGATCCACAAATAAAAGGGTGGAAATATCAAGGGCAAGAATATAAGTACAAGGCTTTCGCAGACGATTTAGTCTTTATACTAGAAGATCCAAAAGATAGCATTGGGAAGCTTATGGAATCTGTAGAAGAATTTGGAAAATGGGCTGGTTTAAAGATAAACAAAGAGAAGTCAGTGATGATAACCAAGAATATTGTAAGACGAGAAGAACAAATATTAGAAGAGATTACAGGATTTAAGATACAAAAGAAGATCAAATATTTAGGTATAATACTTTCTAAAAAGAATACAGAGTTGTTTGAAAACAACTATGTTAAAATTTGGAATAAAATAAAAGAAGATATGACGAAGTGGGAGAAATTAGAGTTATCCTTGATGGGGAGAATCGCAACATTTAAGATGAACATACTTCCGAGGATGATACATCTCTTTACGTGTATCCCAATTATAATCAATGATAAAATCTTTAAAACATGGAAGAAAGATATAACAAGATTCATCTGGCAAGGAAAAAAACCTAGGGTTAAATATAAGATACTAACAGATAAAAAGGAGAGAGGTGGCCTAGATTTACCGGACTTACAACTTTACTATCAGGCGAGCGCA
Organism: Gambelia wislizenii; assembly: GCA_030847615.1. Taxonomy (NCBI): domain Eukaryota; kingdom Metazoa; phylum Chordata; class Lepidosauria; order Squamata; family Crotaphytidae; genus Gambelia; species Gambelia wislizenii. The sequence goes on along the minus strand of JAUMIR010000013.1, from coordinate 8,282,010 downwards.
CTTTCTTGGATAAAGGAATGGATAACACTTGAAAATAAGAGATTACTAACATTAGAGGGCTTTAATGCAAGATATGGATGGCATGCCTATTTATGGCATAATAAAGCAGCTGTCCACGGAGAATTTAAACACCACTACCTGAGAAGAGCTTTATTAAATACTTGGTCGAAATATAAAAAGAAACTTTATTTAAAAGTACCTTTGTGGTTTTCAAACCACGAAGCATATTATAAGAAAGAAGATATACACAAAGGGAAATGGCTATCCTATAAGGAACTAATTAAAAGAGAAGGAAACAAATGGGTCATGAAAACCCAGGAAGAGTTAAGACAGGGGAACATTGATTGCCACTGGTTTTTATACAGACAACTAGCGGAAAAATTTAAAATTGACCAAAAGCTAGAGGGTATAGAGGAGAGCAACACGGAATTTGATAAGATAATTCAAGAAGGTAGGAAAAAGACTCTATCAGGAATATACAGATTATTATTGAAGTTAAACCAAGAACAAGAAGTAATAAAACCCTATATGATAGCGTGGGCGAGAAACATTGGTCATGAAATAACACTAGAACAGTGGGAAAGATTATGGGGAAAAAATATACTTTCACTAGGAGTAGTACAATCAGAGAAAATGTGTATAAAATGATGACCAGGTGGTATTTAACACCTGAAAGTTTAGCGAAGATTTATAAGGATACATCAAATCTGTGTTGGAAGTGCCAGAAAACGGCTGGCACGTATTACCACACTTGGTGGACCTGTGAAAAGGCAACAAGATGCTGGGAAAATATTCATAAAACAATTACAAAACTATTAGAAACAAACTATTCCCTAGCCCCAGAGATCTATCTTTTAAATATGTTTGAAAAGATAGAGTCTCGAATTCAAAGGAAATATTGGAGATTGTTAATGTATATGATGGCAGCAGCGAGAATAATATTTGCAAAGTATTGGAAAAAACAAGAAATACCTTCAATTGAGGAATGGTTATTGAAACTTTACGATATCTATGAGATGGAAAGACTGACGGTGCTAATAGATGAAAATAAAAATTTAAAAGAATTGGAGATTTGGGAAATTTTGAATCCATTATGGGAGGATAAGTGGGGAAAAGAAGCAAGAATAAAAACAGACTATATCTAGTCTAACTCTCCATATAGATTATAAATACTATTAAAAAGCAATTAGATAGAAAGAAAGGGATAAAGGATGAAAATAAGAAGGCAGAGAATGGAGATAAATGGACATAAGAAAAAGGGGGAAGGAGAGCATGAAATAAGCAAGATGGATTCTGAAGAGAGAAGGGAGTAACGAAGTATGAGTAAAAATAAGAAAGGAAGAAAAAAGAAGAGGCTGTATGTAATTTAGATTCAGTGTGTATATGTTTAAAATGTATGATTGTTTAAAAAGTATGATATGATTGTCGATTGTTGATGCTTGAGTTTTAATGTATTTTTGTTGAAAAGACTGAATAAAAACTATTAAAAAAAATTGTACCTGAATTTCCTCGCCAGCCCTTTTTTCCTTTTGTATCGTGTACTCAGAACTGCATCAAATTAAAATTCTCAAGAGAGAGAAAAAGAGAGAGAGAGAGAGAGAGATGTGTAGTTCAAGTTCTGTGTTCACAATCATAAGTCATCACAAAGCAAAACAGAAATAAACAAAATATTACAAGCAGAAAAAGTAAAGAAGATTAAAAACACTCAGTAAAAGCAATAATGTAATCTGGGGCTGCCAGCATAGCGCTAATAAAATATACCACAGTCCTATCTCTCACTTACGTTGATAACTATTAAATCAGAATAGCATACACAATAAGAAAATCAATGTTGACAAACATCTCCTCTTACAATTATGAAAACTGGCCTGTGCCTTGGCTAGCGCCAGTAAGAAAATAACAACTCTTCTCACTGCTGCAGGATCCTTGTTTAAAAAAACAATTGTCTTCTGGTAAATTAGCCAGTTTTATCCCCTTTAAAAATATCAATTCAGGAAGATAGTCTTCTGATATATTTAAATTGTCAGTCAACAAACACTAACACAGAGATTCTCAACTTCACCCTGACCTTAGCAGCAGCAACAATGTAACTGGTAGAGCAACTCTGACCATTTCCTACTGAGAACAGATGAAGGTGTTACCTGAACCTGTCTAACATTAATTTCTTCTTCTGTCAGAACCTGTCAATTTTACACAGGGAATCCTCAGGACCAGCCATATGTTCAAGAAGGTGGTGCCAAGGGGCTCTCTCTACAGAAGGGATGGGCAAAATATGACCCTAAGGTAGGCCAGGATGTTTTTGTGGCCTTCGACACCTTCAGATTGAACAGACTAACCTTTTGCTGTACAGGAGGGTGAAATGCTGTTCCTGGAAGGCTTCAGGTGCAATAATTCATCTTTTAAAGAAGCTGCAAGACCTCAATCAAAAAACATCATTTTTTTAGAATCTGAAATAGACTTCTGGCCACTTTGGGTTTTTAAAATTTTATTTTATGATTGGTAGTCCATGTAACCCCAGCATAAAAGTTGCCCTTGGACCTGCCAAGTTTTCCACCCCTTCTGCAAAATCCTAAGAGATGCAAAGTCTTCCTGTAATGACACAACCACAATATGCAATTTAAAATTACACCTGTATATAATCAGCATATAACCAAAGTGTGCATATACTCAACTCACTCCCATTCTTATTTGCTACAGTATTTTTAAGAAAATCAAATATCAAGGTGTGATAGAAACAACCCATGACTTGAAGACCAATGAGGTGAGACAACTGCTTTCCCCAACACTGATTAAGTTAACCTTCTGCACTGAAGAAGACACATTAGAAGACTCATATAGCTTCAAGTGAGAATATTGGCAATTTGTGTTCACAATGTGCCAATGCATGCATTACACCCCTCTCCTTAGTATGCATATAATCTAGGAAAGAAATAGTCCAGGTTTATTTTCCCAGTATGTTTTCAAAACATTTTTTTGGGGATTGGTCCCCAAACCGTACTCAGACGTTATGAAATGTGTTATGCAGCAAACTCACACCCACTAATCACATAGTTCTCCTGCTAGCTACTTTATGTTCAGCATTCATTTAACCAACTCCCCCTTTACTTTCCTCTCATGGGAGATGTATTCCTCTTACATAATTACATTAATTATTCTCTAGTACCACCTAGCTAGAAGCCAATGGCATGCACATGCCTGAATTGGCACAAAGGATCCAAGCCTAAACACTGGTTCCTAACCACTAAACTCTAATAAAAGCAACTACAGAAAATACCACTGGAGAAAAGGGTCTAGGCAGAAGGGAAAAGTATCTAGTTGTTGCTCATCTTAGGAATGGAGAATTTTGTTTTATCTGCATTTTAAAGTAATGTGGTCAGATCCACATCTCCTGGTCTAATACGCAGATTGAAACATAGAGTTTTTTTGAGTATGCACTACCCTGAATTTTGTGAGGCAGCTTTGGGCTCAAATAGAAGGGGGCACAACCGGTAGCTGGCCAAGACGGCAGCTTCATCTATTGGCTATTTACCTACCAAATTTAGTTCCCCAAACCATCCACAAACAATGCTGATCTCAACCAAGACAGATTTAACACATGGAATAGAACTTTTAACCATTTATTTCACAGCAGAAGATTATCTGAGTTTTCAGCCAGAAACAAAGAAACTGGATCTGGAAACACAGTGCTAGGACAGTCTAAATGCACCAAAGATGCAAAGACAAGCTATGACATTACTTTGCAGAACCAATCTGTTAACTATTGCAGCAACTCCAATCAGTGCTCTAGGTGAGTTGGATGTCATCACTTACTATATTAAATCTGAAATGGACACATCTACTAGATAAACTGACTAGCACTGAAACTCAGTCAATAAAGAAAATACTTTGAAATGAACTTGGCCTATAAGAGCAGGGACAGCATTCAGATTACTCTGTAAAACCCAAGCCAAAAAGATCAAGCTCTTCAGGTGAATGGAAGACCACCCCCAAGACAAATTGTGCTATATGAGAAAGGCTAGACTGTCAACAAAAGCAGGAAGCAAGGTTCTATCTGCCATGTTGCAGAAGCCTATCTCAGTGAAACCGACAGCCACCTTAGAAGCAAAGCAGTAGATGCAGAGATCCTTATAATCAGCCCCATGCCACCTGCAAGCGAATCTTTCCTCGCTCCAACTCTGCAGGTTATGAGTCAATTTTGCTTACCACTCATGGTTCAGTTAAGCACAGCTGGAATGCCATATATACTCATGTATAAGTGGAACTCATATATAAGTGAAGGGCAGGTTTAGGAAGCAAAACTATGGATTTTGATATGACTCATGGATAAGTCAAGGGTCATTCCGCAGACAGGGGAAAGTGCTAGCGCTACCTCAGGGGACCAGCTGCCCCTGGATGCTGCCATTTTCCTGCCCAGGCATTCAAAAAGGTCTTTCACCACTCTGCTCAGAGAAGGGGGTGATTCCTTTTTTTATAAGAGTTAACACTGTATCTTAACTTTTATCAAAAAAGAACCATCCCCTTCTCCAAGCAGAATAGCAAAAGGCAAGAACTTAGTCCGCCCCAGGAAAACCTAAAAGAAGCACTGACCCCCTCTACTCTTTCAGCACTCCTTTGAGAGGAAGCACCAAAGAGCCACCGCCAACGTTTCCCCACAACGTCATTCAAGAAGGCCAGAAGTGGCAGTGCACTGAAGAGAGTAGAGAGTCAGTGCAAAACTGATTTGGGAGAACTGGCATAGTTATCTTGCTAGATTTCTACTAGTTGTCCTATACAGTAGGACCCCCATATCTACTGGGGATTGGTTCGGGGGGGGGGGGAATACCAAAAGCCAAGGAAAGCGAATGCCATTGAAAATAATGGGACTTCCAGTTTAAAATACCATAGAGTTGCCTTGGAGGACCTAGAAAATGGCTAGAGAGGACACATTTTCTAGGAAGATTCTATGGCAGGTGTGCTGTTTTCTGTCCCGTGGATAATTGAATCAGTAGATACAGAGGTCCTAGTGTATGCTGAAAGTACTTAAAAACATATGCATACCTTTTCCAAAAAGGATTAATTTAGAATTGACATTCAGGAGGGAAACTCTGGGTTGGTATTAGCAATTCCAATAACTATGAGTCCTGGTTGTACTCCACATTTATATTCATCTGTACTAAGGGTGGAAGCATACTCCCCTGCACCTGGGAGAAAACTTACTGAACTAATTCATTTTACTTCTAATAATAATAATAATAATAATAATATTTTATTTCTATCCCGCCCCTCTGCAACACAATCGGGGCAGCTTACAATATAAAAACTCCATAATTACAGTACCCTAGCCCACCCACCCCTTAAAATAATATTAAATTATAAAGAATAAAAAATATACAATAATTAAAAAATATATTAAATTAGAAAAAAAAACATACAATAATTTTTTAAAAATCCAATTACAGCTCAGAGGGAAAGGACAGCCGAGTCTTGGGCCGGGATAGTTATTCAGGAAAGGCCTGCCGGAAAAGATCCATCTTGACAGCTTTTTTAAAGCTGTCTAAGGTGGTAATAAGACGGATCTCGTCCGGCAGGCCATTCCATAATCTGGGAGCGGCAGCAGAGAAGGCCCTCTTCTAACTAAATACTTCTAACTAAATATGATAATGATTATGAAAACAGGATGCTGCCTTGCACTAAGTCCAAACATTCCCTCTAGCTCAGTGTTAGCATCATGAATAGCAACTACCCAAGGGTTCAATGATGATTTTTTTCTCAGCCCTCCTTGGAGATAATGGAAATTGAACCATGGATTTTCCACATACAAACCATATGGTCTATCATTGACCTTAGCCCTTCCCCCAAATTCTAAAGATCTGCCACATTTTTATGCATTATACATTGTGTTAAACTGCCCTTGGTGTGCCAGGCCTTTGAAAGTGGCCTAAAAATAAAATAGATGAGAACATACAGGTGATCTTTCCTTCCCTGTGAAGGGTTTGTCTAACATCTGAATCCAAACCTCCTTGCACCCAAACCTCCTTGCACCCTCCTTGCACCTATACCTTTGGACTTTGGAGCAAATGTGGCATCAGGAACACAGACCTGGTTTTGATGGGAGGGCTTAAAACTGGCAGGTTGGTCATTAGGACTTTTCCACACTTGCAGGCTCATTTTACAAAACAGTGAAAACACAAATACATTATACTAAAATACTACTATGAATAACAATCCAGCTGAAGAACCTAATAATGTGACGATCATGAAAAAGAACATATTCTGTGAATGCAACTCACTCAAGTACACCTCTGAATCACCGTGTTATAGCAAGTCTTTCCTCTTCATATTTTTCTCAAGCTGTGTGTGTGTGTGCGTGCTATGGTGAAGTCCAACCCTACCCCACCCCTCCCGTGGGGTGCACTGCTGCAGTTTCAGCACAGAATTAGCCAAAAATGCAATTTAGAAATCACTGGAATTCAACTCTAGTTTTAGCTACCTATACTTGACCCTTCAACCTTTTTTTTTATAATTCTAGGGGATAGGGGATATGAACAAAGGTAAACTATTTAGCGGTAGCAGTTTTGAGGTTTCTGAAGTCATTTTTCGATAAACTGAGCAATTTTCAGGTCCAACAGCTTTGGGGGCTGCAAATAAAAAAGGAATAGGGGCCACATGTGGCCTAAAGGAGACACTTTCTCTGCTGACAAAGTAAAAGCAGCTGCTGCAAGGTCTCCCCTTTTTCTCCTACTCAAGGAAGTATACACACCATTGGCTTAGTGAAAGAACTATTAAAGACTTCTTATAGATGCTTCTCAGGGACACTTCAGGGCAGTACAGACTACTCCCTGCTGTGCTGTGTGGTTTTTTTTTAACTCTTTGGAGGGCTCCTCTACAATAGCTGCCTTAATCATTTTGGTGCTCAGTCATTTTGAACAATTCTGATAATTTGGGAGAGGGGGTTTAACTACCCAGGAGTCTTGGTTGCCCTACTTTGCCTGTTCATTTACCTGGAGGTCTCAGTCCTCTCTAAACTAGTATTGGGGAATGGCAAGGCATCCACCTGCTCCCCATTCCAGGGTCCATCTTCTATATATATCTTGGGTATGTTGCTGTTTTCAGTGTGCTGACTGGCTGCTTAGGTGTCAGGATATGCCGCTCCTCACAGGACTAGGCCCCTGGCTGCACAGCCTCTTTGCAGACTTAGGGCCTGGCTGTGAGAGTCTTGGAAGAACCAGGGCCAAGCTATCAGATGCAGCCGGCTGCAATCATGCAGCACACCTGAAGCAGCCAGGGGAACTTCTATTTAAGAGTGGCATTTAGCCCTCAGTCTTGGTCACCACAACATGGTCTTCTGTGCTCTGTGTTGACTGGCTGAACCCAAAGGGTGCTCAGCAATGGCTCCTCTTCGTCTTGGAAAGATGTGACCAGTGGGATGCCACAGGGTTCTGTCCTGGGCCCAGTGCTATTCAACATCTTTATCAATGACTTGGATGACAGAATTAGGGGCATACTTATCAAATTTGCAGATGACACCAAATTAGGAGGAGTAGCTAATACCCTAGAGGACAGGATCAAAATTCAAAATGACCTGGATAGACTGGAGAGCTGGGCCAAAGCTGACAAAATGAAATTCAATACAAAGAAATGTAAAGTACTGCACTTAGGGCGAAAAAATGAAATGCATAGATATAGGATGGGGGAGACCTGGCTGAATGAGACTACGTGCGAAAGGGATCTAGGAGTCCTAGTAGACCACAAGTTGAACATGAGTCAACAGTGTGATGCGGCAGCTAAAAAGGCCAATGCAATTTTGGGCTGCATCAATAGAAGTATAGTGTCTAGATCAAGGGAAGTAATAGTGCCGCTCTATTCTGCCTTGGTCAGACCTCATCTAGAATACTGTGTTCAGTTCTGGGCACCACAATTCAAAAAGGATATTGACAAATTGGAGCGTGTCCAGAGGAGGGCGACTAAAATGGTGAAAGGTCTGGAAACCATGCCTTATGAGGAGAGACTTAGGGAGCTGGGTATGTTTAGCCTGGAAAAAAAGACGGTTAAGAGGCAATATGATAGCCCTGTTTAAGTATTTGAAGGGGTGTCACGTTGAGGATGGAGCAAACTTGTTTTCTGCTGCTCCAGAGACTGGAACACGGAGCAATGGATGTAAGCTCCAGGAACAGATATTCCACCTCAACATTAGGAGGAACTTTTTGACAGTAAGAGCTGTTCGGCAGTGGAACGCACTCCCTCGGAGTGCGGTGGGGTCTCCTTCCTTGGAGGTCTTTAAACAGAGGCTGGATGGCCATCTGTCGGGGATGCTGTGATTGTGATTTCCTGCATGGCAGGGGGGTTGGACTGGATGGTCCTCGTGGTCTCTTCCAACTCTGCAATTCTATGATTCTATGTTTCTATGTAGCTCTTCCTTGCTTCTGGGTTGGGGCCTTGGAAGTTTCAGAAGTATTTATTCAGTGTACATGGTCGGAATGGCATTAGAGTGAAACTGAATGTGGAAAACACACACATATGCATACATATGAAAACTGCTGTCCCACCAGGAAAATCAGACAACCATTTAGAACAGCTGTACACAACCATTAAAGGTAAAACACTGTACTGATAGCACTATGGGATATTTTAAGGCTACAACAACAGAATGCTAGACTACATTAACCTTTGGTCTAATCTAGCATAGCTCTTCCCACATTCTTCTTCTGTTCCAGGGATAATTGAAATGATCAAGTCTGACATCCTATTTCAGAAATAGTGTCTCTGGCTTTTCTTCGCAAACAAAGATTCAGGAAGGACTCACCCCGCGCTTTCTGCAAGCGCGCTGATGACTGAAAAGGCCAATCCAAGATAAACAAGTCCGGTTGCAGAAAGCACAGCAGAGAGTCTCCTTGGGTAATGTTTCCGGGTTGTGATTTTTTCTGCGTAGTCATTTCTCTTCAAGACTTGTTTGGCGTGAGTTCTCAAATAAAGCTGCAACATTGTGGATAGTGCGTCTCCATGCCTCCCGATGTGAGGCCAGGGTGGACCACTGTTGGTGATCAATTTGGCTGAGCCTGAGATGTTTCAGGGAGTCTTTGTATCGCTTTTTTGGAGTGCCCCTCTTATGCTGACCCGTGGCAAGTTCACCGTGGAGTACTATTTTTGGGAGGCAATGGTCCTCCATCCTAGAAACGTGCCCTGCCCAGCACAGTTGTGTTCTCAGTATCATGACCTCAATTCTGGTGATCCCTGCTTGCTCAAGGACAGCAACATTCGTCACATAGTCAGTCCAGTGTATATTTAGGATTTGTGCGTATACAGCGCTGATGAAAGCGTTCGAGGAGTCGTAAGTGGTGGCGATAGGTGACCCATGTTTCAGACCCATAAAGGAGAATAGACAGTACAATGGCTCTATACACACTGATTTTTGTGCTTCGCCTCAGGTGTCTGCTACTCCAGACTCTTTTGTAAAGTCTTCCAAATGCGCTATATGCCTTTGCTAATCTGTGATCGATCTGTCAATCTTGGCATCTGAGGAGATGATGCTTCCCAGGTAAGTGAACTGCTGAACGGACTTGAGCACAGATTTGCCTAAGGCTGGTGGGGATGGTGGTGTTCATACTGTGGTGCAGGCTGGTAGAGAACTTCCGTTTTCTTCAGGCTGATTTCCAGCCCAAACAGCTCTGCAGCTGTTGTGAAGCAAGATGTTAGGCGCTGCAGAGCTGCTTCTGTGTGGGCAACAAGGGCAGCATCATCAGCAAAGAGCAGCTCACGAACTAGATAGTTTAGCGTCTTAGTGTGAGCCCTCAGACGGCTTAAGTTAAACAAGCTACCATCAATACAGTAACATATATAGATGCCGTCTTCTTCAAGCTCTGCCATAGCCCTTTGGAGCATCCTACTGAAGAAGACTCTAAATAACTTTGGAGCAAGAACACAACCTTGCTTCACTCCATTAGTTATTAGAAAGGGCTCTGAAAGAGCATCACCGTATCTGACTTGACCGTGCTGGCCCTCATGTAGCAAGATAATCATTTTAAGGAATTTGGGGGGACATCCTAATCTTTCCAGAATCCGCCAGACCTTTTCTACTCACAGTGTTGAAGGCTTTGGTGAGGTCGACAAATGTTACATAGAGACCCTTGTCCCTATTTAAGAAACAGTGTATAATGTAAGCAAAGGGATCTTGTAGCGCCTTTGAGAACTGGGCACCAGTTAATTGGTCAGTTCTGAAGAAGCAGACCAAGCCTATGAAAGCTTATGCTACAATTTTCTCTCTCTCAGTCTCACAGGTACTACAAGATCTCTTTGCTTACTGATATTTGCTGTCTTTGAAGTGTACAATGTATAATTTTAAATTGTTGTTTTACTTTCTTCTTTTTTTGAGAGCTGTTCAGCATTCTTTTATTTTTTAGGTGAGGCAAAAAAAAATTAAACAAAGAAACTACTCCTGCACCTACAATTTGTTGTCTTTACAGCCAAAGATCTATGAGTGTGTGTGTGCGCCTTCAGGTGGCCTATTGACATATTGTGACCTCATGAATGTCACAAGGTGTTCTTACACAGGGAATCCTCAGAGGTGGTTTTGCCAATTCCTTCCTCTGAAACAGAGGCTACAGCACCAGGTATTCATTGGAGGCCTCCCATCCAAGTACTAACCAGAGCTGATAATCATGACCAAAAAAAGCAAACAAAACAGGGTTTCTAACAATATTTTTTGTACATTTGCTACCAAAGAAGGATCTGCACTATGCAGTGGTGGTGCCTGTCATAACATGCCCTACAGGAAAGCACAAACTTGTCAACAAGGCTGCAATTTTATTTTGTACACCGCACCTCTTCCTATATCTGTGATGAGTGGTCTCACTTGGAGAAATTAGGCTGCAATCATATATCCAGTTTCCTGGGTGTAAGCCCTACTAAGTCCAATGGGACTACCTACAAAGCATGTATGTTCAGGAATTGTGCTGTTAAGCAAATTAATCAACCCTATTACTTTGCCTCAACAGGTTTTCCTGATTAATTCCCCTATGCAAGGCTGCTGTTTAAAGGTGCAGAACCAGTTTTTTAAAAACTGAAAGAAAGATCTTTGCAACCTGGTCTGCTCTTGTGCCTTTAAGACCTATTTGCCACACACATGTAAAACTTCTCACATGAAGATAATAACCATCAACTAGTTCCTGCTAACCATCAACAGCTGCTAAAGGCACCACTACAATAGGCCCATTTAAAAGCTAACAAGAAACACCTAGTAGTTAAAAGGTGGTGCTGTGTGAACAGTGTGAGTGTTTAAAGGTACCTTGTTCCATCCTCTGTCTGCCCAAATGTTTCAATTCATCTGGCTCTTTACTGTAAAACCCTGGGCCCACTTTTCTGTCAAACTACATGGTATGCTGACAGTAATTGACTAGATATATTTTAAAGTGAAGTGAATGCAACTGTACAGGAGCCATGTTCACAACAGCTGCAGTATGGATTTGTGTAACTGTGTTCTGTTTACCACACCAAAGCCAGATCTCCAAATACTGTTTGCTCTGTTAACAGCTCAAAAAAATAAAATTAAAATTTGACAGCTCAAACACAGTGCAAGATCCCAAGGTAAGGAAGGCTGCTCTGATCCCTAGACCACCTTAAGTCTTTGGGCTATAACCCTGAGAAGTGACTGAATACAACAAAAACCATATACATTTTTTTTAAATGGTACAAGAAGCCTATTACTTTTCCAGGCAGAACTAGGAAAATTAAACAACTCCCCATCCACACAACATAGAGATGTAAAATTTCTGGGAATTTGGAACTCATGGGGAAAAAAAAATTCCAGGAAAAAATGGAAATTTTCAGAAGTATAAAAAATGCAACATTAGCACTTTTACAAAGTCACTCTTACTTTAGGAAAATAAAATAGGACTATGTACAATTTGATTTGGCATAAAATTATCATAATTGGTATACTCAGAATACAGTGTATTCAAACAATTATTACAAACAGAATTTACTTTTATTTATTTTTAAATTGTATTTCTAACAAATGGAGCTACCATCTCCTGAACTGTAGGAAACCTCTTTGGTTTTGCTAGTTTATGTGGAGCAGGTAAAATTAAAAAGAAGAAGAAGAAACCATCAACATTAGTAACAAAGAAAAATATGCCATCATCGATTTTCTTCCTTTTTTCAATTTTCTGGAAAAACAAAAACAAAAAAAGGCTTCAGGAAAAAAATGGGAAAAACTCAAGTTTTTTTCCTGAGTTTTTCCAGGGGCCCATCTACATGAGGGGGAAAATGCAAAGTACCTCGTAGTATTGGCATCTTGCAATAGCAGTAACATGTCTAAACGGTTTTCTTGGCCTTGGGCGCCCCCATAAGCTTCACATTCCTGATGGCAGCTGCAAGTGATTTACTTGTGTTAATTCTTCACCACCGCCGCTGTTTTTTAAAAAAACTTGCCCAAGGTGTGCTGGTGCGATAGAGCAATTTTCTAATTTTATAGGACAGCAAAACAGAAAATACTCATCCTTGTTTTACTGCCTTAGTGAGTGACCGCTAAGGCAAAAATCCAACATGGTGGCAGTGGGCACTTGCCCTCCTAGCAATTCCCGCCCCTGCTCTCACCTGCCTAATCAGCTTTGCATTCCCTTTGAATTTTTTGCTGTTTGATTCTCCAAATGAGTGAGAATGCGCACCCGGTTTGCCATTTGTGAAAAAGTACAGTATAGGGAAATCTGCAAAGGCTTTTACCCCATTGTTTTTGCCATTTTGGGACCCCCTCCTTCCGAATAGTGTGGATTGGCGCTGGATCCTGTTTAGACAGGTAGGATTCCCGGATAATTCCATGTGGGGTATTTTCACCATTTAGACGGGCCCTTGGATTTTTCCAGACTGTCACATCTCTATCCATACACATGTGGGGGAGGGGGAAATATAAGTACAGTTCTCCCTTCCTATTTGCTGGGGTTTGGTTCCAGGACCCCCCCCCCACAGATACCAAAATCCGTGAATACTCAAGTACCAATATATGCAATGCCATAGCAAAATGGTGTCCCTGATATAAGATGGCAAAATCAAGGCTTGCTTTTTGGATAATATTTTTTTAAAGAATATTTTCAAGCTGTGAAGACTTAAATCCGTGGATACCAAATCCGTGGCTAAGGAAGGACAACTCAGTTGTCCCTTTATATTCGCTGGGGTTTGGTTCCAGGAATCCCCCCCCCCGTGGATACCAAAATCTGTGAATACCCAAGTCCCATGATATGCAACGGCATAGCAAAATGGTGTCCCTGATATAAGATGGCAAAAATCAAGGTTTGCTTTTTGGATTATTATTTTTTTAAGAATATTTTCAAGCCGTGAATACTTAAAACCGTGGAAACCGAATCCGTGGATACGAAGGGTCAGTTGTGGGGGGGGAGCCATGTGAGGGCTGGAACTCTTTCCCTTGACATGTTGTTTTCCTATATAGAGAAACTTTTAAAAATGTGTTTCCTAGGGAGGAATGGTCCCTTTTTTGAGGCAGCCTCGGTGAGAAGTGGTACACCGACCTTCACGAGGGGGGGCGGAAACCCCAAGAGCTGGTTCACTCCAGCAAAGCGAGGGGGAGGGAGAAGAGAACCGTGCGCTCCACCCAAACTACAAGGTCCTTCAAGTATGGAAGCTGGGGCTCAACAGGAGAAGAGGGGCAAGAGCGCCCTGCCTCCTCAGTCCTCCGCCAGCCCTTCTCAGGCGCGCCAGGGCGGCCCCCCTCCGCCTCGCCCGACGCCACAACCCACCCTCAGAGACCAGCCCTCGCCACTCACCCCCAAGAGGACCCGTCAAAACTCCGCCGGCGCCGCTGCCGAGAACCACAACCCACCCCGCAAGAACAAGCCCCCGGATTCGTCCTTGTAGAATAACCACGCCCCCTCGTTCCATTGGCCACATTAAATCGCCCCTTGTTCCCGCCCCTTCGCCTCGGTACGCCTTACGGATTGGTTTTCTTTCTTGTCGCTCAAGCCTTCCGAAGGAGGGCAGCGCCTCCCTGAGGCGCGGCTTTTCTCTTTGAGGTTTCCTCTCAACCTGCGGCTTTTTTGGCGCTCTTTTTGCTCGCTTACCTGCCTGCGTGATTTTAGCGGGGAGGTGTGTGTGAATCAATACCTTGACTACTTTCTCCTTTGCGTAATTTTTTTTTTGTATTTATATTTAACAGACAACCGTAATAACAACAAGGAGAATCCTTGCCATAGACTCTCAGAAACATATTGCAAGGCTGGCTCAATAACATCAGCAAGATAAGTTCCCACCAACAATATCACCTAAAACACTTGAGTTAAAGCCTTGTTTATATATATGTGTGTGTGTATATATGTGTGTGTGTGTGTGTGTGTGTGTGTGGATAGATAGATAGATAGATAGAATTTCAAAAGTTAACATAAGTTCTTTACCATAATTCTTTTCAACAACTTTGCATATTTTTTTTAAATAATTTTAGTCTCTTTGGTACCTTTTAACTTCTAAAATTTGTTTTTAAGTACAGTTGGAGTAAAGGCAACAAATCTGTTTTTTGTGGTTTTGTTCGTTGATTATGGGAATTTTTAAGGGGTTAGGAATTTTTTATTGGAATAAGACCATTCTACTGAAAAATACACCCAACCACAAAAGGCCATAACAATAACAGAAAAATAATATTGTTTTCCTCTTTTCTTACTTACACAAAAATAAAGCTATCTATCCTAACACTAATACATTTTTCCTCTTAATCTAAACACACTATAATCACATTATATTTACACAATACAATTATACTTATTGGAAAAGAATAATAATAATAAAAGATTAATTAAAAAATAATACAAAATTATACAAAAATACAATAATAATAAAATATTTCTTTATTTAAAATATCCTTTTAAGTTATTGGTGGGGTTGTCTCACTAAATCATGGCCAAAACTTTTTCCAAGGATGGTTTGGCAATTTCTCTTTTTCACTCAGAGCTAAATTTTCAATTACTTTCTTCACATAATAAGCAGTGCCTTTTACATCCTGCAGATTTTTACTTTTCAGCTCCCTTTGTCTTTGGAAAACTAACCCTAACATCACATAGAGGTTGACCAGGCGCACCGTGGACCAGGGCGCTTTCCAAAAACTCTCAGCCATGGAACCAGACGCCTTCCTCTTCCTCTTTTGGCCCACTGACTTTCTGGGTCCCCTGACACCCTCTGGAGGTTCAGTCCCCGAAAGTATTGTCTCCCAAGCCTGTTGTGCCAAATCTGGCCAATCCAGGACCCGGGCCACCTCCTCCCATGTTGGTTATAGGGGTTGTCCAAACGGTGCAAAAACTCAGGGAATGCGAGGAGAAGCCTACCTGTCTTAATGGTATCCCATCTGATTTTGCCGTATTGTGAAGGGGGGGCCGCCCAAACCAGCAAAAACCTCACCAGAAAAGGCTTTTTCCATCTAAAAAAAAAAAAAAACCAGCAACACAAGGGTGTACATTTCCACTCATTAGAAAAAGCAAATCGATCTGATTCGCTTGCCCAAATGAGAGGAAGGGCAAACCTGATTGGCTGGATGAGCGCAAGGGGTGGGGCTGGGTTACAGTGCAAATGCCCGCTGCCGTCATGTTGGATTTTCACCTTAGCAAGTCATTGCTTAGGTGATAAAATGGGGGATTAGCTTTAATTTCCTCTCTCTTTTTTCAGAAAGGTGAAATATAGCTTGCGCACACCATAGAAACAGGGTTTTACTTTTTAAAAGTTTGGCAGCAGCAGATTTTAAAAAACACGAGTAATCTACTCTCAGCCACCATCTTGGCTACAGGCATGGGAGGTTTATTGGGGCCATAAAACCATTAAGACAGGGCAGCTGCTGTGACTTGCTAATAATGTAGGGCGGCCTGTTTAGTCTGCCGCCACTGCTTAGTCATGTCACTGACTGAATATTATTTTTGGATTGTAGTTATTGTTGTTTTAATGCTTATGATTATTTCTCTTCCACCATATACTGGTTTTAAACCAGTGACTGGATGATATCTCTTACGAGGCCTGACCATTCTTCTTTTGGCTTAAGCCAGATTTGGCTGCCTGGTTTTTGTCTTTCAAACCCAGATCTGAAATCCAAGGTGCTTATCACATTAGTCAGTTGTTTCTGGCCATTCCATTTGAAAACTGTTTCTCCTGTACTCAGAAAAGTGGTGGAATGGCAGTGGGCTTTTTCACGCCATCACTGCACTTGCACTGACTGCAATGGTGTTAGTTCACGTTTGCTTTTTGTACTTGAAAGATGACAGTATCATTTATACCACCCTATTTGTTCTGCCTTCTCCTCTGTGACTTAAAAAAACAGGACGCCATGATTGTGCAATTGCACAATTGTGCAGTTACACATTGATGCTATACAATGAACCATCTCTTCTCCCAGTCCAGATCAGGAGATGAACATACACCACACCACTTCCAAAAGCATTTTTCTATGCTTTTCCCCATGAACCAATATTTCCCTGGTTCTGCTTTTGTATATTGCTATTTAAACCTTTTAGTATTTACTTTTTATTTACTCTTTAAACTTTTCCCAACCCCTGTAGTTTCTCTGGGCATTAGAATTACATGGAAACTGTGGTATTATGCTATGCCCTCTTTTTTAAAAAAATAATTTAATAATTTAAAAAGCCATGGTGGGACAACAGAGAATGAATACAGAATGATCCCTCTTGGGAACTCTTAGAAATCCTTGTGTCCTCCTATAGTGCCCAACCCCAGGGAATCCCCCAAGGAAAAAGCAGTGAAACCACACTCACACTGCATCCACTTGGCTCGCAATATTGCAATAAAGCAGAATGAGACTTTCACACTGGAAAATGGTTACTAGGCCATAGTGAGATAGAGGGTCATTAGTGGATTGTTTCAAGTAGGAAAAGAAACAGCTTCCAAACAACCCAACAGTGGTACAGCATGGTACAGCACTGGTATGTCAGGCTAAGATGCAACTAACATAGTGCAATTGCAGTATAACAATGTGTGATAAGCGCCTATGTCTGGTGAGACATCTTATCAGCCCTGCAAACTACTGATTCTGTACCCCTCAGCAAAGAGTCTCCTACCAAACCCAAAGGATAGCCATCAATACCTCCGCTTCATCCTGGAAAAAAGTGACTAGTGGGGTGCCACAGGGTTCTGTCCTGGGCCCAGTGCTATTCAACATCTTTATTAATGACTTGAATGAGGGAATAGAGGGCATGCTTATCAGGTTTGCAGATGACACCAAATTAGGAGGGGTAACTAATACCTCAGAGGACAGAATCAGAATCCAAAATGACCTGAAAATAATAATAATAATAATAATAATTTATTTATATCCCACCCCTCTACAAAATGCAATCAGGGCAGCTTACAACATTGCATATATATATATATATATATATATATGAAATACATATATATATACACACACACACACACACACACAAAATATATACAGGAATAAGGTCTTCTTCCTGAACCACCTGAACAGCATCCATCCAAATATCCAATTCATGATGGAAAAAGAAAAGAAAGGAACACGGCCATTCTTGGATGTCCTAGTCATCCGCAAACCAAACCAACAGTTAGGCCACAAGGTATACAGAAACCCCCCTCCCACACACACACACAGACAGGTATCTACACAAGAATTCCAATCATCACTCAGGACAAAAAAGAAGCACAATAAAAACATTGGTAGATCGTACAAAAAGGATCTGCGAACCCTACTACCTGGATGACAAACTCAGGCACCTAAACTGGGACCTACAGGTTAATGGTTACTCCAGATCAGACATCACAAGAGCAGCCAGACCCAGAAAAAAACACAAGAATGAAGAAGAAAAGGAGCCACCCAAAGGGAAGGTATTTTTACCATACATCAAAGGAGCCACAAACAGAATAGGGAAACTGATGGGGAAACACAACCTCCAAACAATCTACAGACCAACCAAAAAAGTCCAAGAAATGCTACGCTCAGCAAAGGACAAAAGAGACCCTCTCACAGCTGCAGGGGTTTACCGCATATCATGCAGCTGTGGACATGTTTACATAGGGACCACTAAACACAGTGTGCAAACACGAATCAAGGAACATGAGAGACACTGCAGACTGGGCCAGCCAGAAAAATCATCAGTAGCAGAACATTTTATAAACCAACCTGTACACAAAATGCTATTTAAAAACACAGAAATTCTGGACCAGGCCAACAACTATCATGTCAGAATGCATAGGGAAGGTATAGGTTCACTCAGCCTTCCATCCTTTTGTAGGTCGGTAAAATGAGTACCCAGCTTGTGGAGGCAATTAGCTAACACACATTGGAAACTACTTAATGCAGTGTAGATGTGTAAATTGTTATTGCTTAAAACAGTTTGTAAGCCGCTCTGATAGCCTTGTGGCTGAAGAGCGGGGTATAAATAAATAAATAAATAAAATAAACAAACACCTGGACAACTTCAACAGGAAAGAAGAAGCCTTAATAGTAAACAAAATCTGGCTCCCAGTTTTGAAGAACAATAGAATAAAAACTCAACACTTACAAAGGAATTCCACCCAGGGACAGGGGGATTCCCAGCAGATAATGGCCCATCAACCAACCATTAGCCAAACAGACACGAGCCTTGCATTTCTATACCCAGAAACTAACCATTCAATTACACAAATTTACATATTCTCCCCAACAGGGGATCACAGCATATAAACTCCACATACACTCCTACCCAACCATTCTCTGAGGATGCCAGCCACAGATGCAGGCAAAACGTCAGAAAGAAACTATTCCAGAACACGGCCCCACAGCCCGGAAAAAAACCAAGGAAAATCTATGGATGCCGGCTGTGAAAGCGTTCGACTTCACATTGAACGGATCTAGGAGTCTTAGTGGACCACAAACTGAACATGAGTCAACAGTGTGACATGGCAGCTAAAAAAACCAATGCAATTCTAGGCTGCATTAATAGGAGTATAGTGTCTAGATCAAGGGAAGTAATCATGCCACTCTGTTCTGCTTTAGTCAGACCTCACCTGGAATACTGTGTACAGTTGTGGGCACCATAATTCAGGAGGGATATTGAGAAGCTGGAATGTTTCCAGAGAAGGGCAACCAGGATGGTGGGAGATCTGGAAGCCATGATGCCCTATGAGGAGCAGCTTAGGGAGCTGGGCATGTTTAGTCTGGAGAAGAGAAGTTTGAGAAGTGACATGATAGCCATGTTTAAATATTTGAAGAGATGTCATACTGAGGCTGGAGCAAGCTTGTTTTCTGTTGCTCCAGAGACTAGGACACGGAGCAATGGACTCACTCTACAGGAAAAGAGATTCCACCTAAACATTAGGAAGAACTTCCTGACAGTAAGAGCTGATCAGAAGTGGAATACACCACTTCCTAGTGTGGTGGAGTCTCCTTTGGAGGTTTTAAACAGAGGCTGGATGACTGTTGGGAATTATTTGATTATGTATTCCTGCATGGCAGTATGGCATTGTACTGGATGGCCTTTGTGGTCTCTTCGAACTCTATGATTCTATTATTCTATCTGCATTCTCCATTTGGTTGCCCTCTCTCTGCATATGCAGTTCATCACACTACTCAGGAGGAGAGGTCAAGATGAATGGAAGGTGTTGCCCCTGCTCCTCATTTTTCTTTTGCAGACAAAATTACTCAGATCTGCTTTGATTTAGATGCTGTAGTTGATACAGGTCCAGTGGATATGACTTAGGTTCTTGCTTGTCCAATGTTATTCAATATGTTTCAGTTTGTACAGCCTGCAAATTTGGACATGATCCTTGGAGAGGTGAGAGCCACCAGCCATGTGTTGAATCCATGTCCTTCCTGTCTCATAAAAGTGGCCAGGGGGAGACTGGCTAAATTAATAAAAGGAGTGGTGAATACCTTGCTGTAGCAACATAGGGTTCTGTCATGCCTAAAGAGGTTGTGGTGAGGCCATTATTGGAGGAGGGAATCCTTCCTAAGCCCCATCATATTGGATAACATATGTGACCAATATCCTTGGAGGGGGAGCAAGTTCCTGGAGCATGTTGTGGCTTCCCACCTCCAGGCCTTCAGTCTAGCTTCAGGCCAGGTTATGGGATGGAGACAGCTTTGGTTGATCTGATAGGTGCCCTACTTCAGGAGCTTGGACGGGGCACTGTGTCCCTGTTGGTTCTTGTGGACCTCTCAGCAGCCTTTAGTATCATCAGTCATGGTACCCTTCTGGGCTGTTTCTCTGAGACTTTGGAGCACTGTCCTACATTGACTCCAATCCTTCTTGGAAGGGCAAACTCAGAAGGTGTTGCTGGGAGATGCCTGTTTGACACTGTGGCCACTGACCCGCAGAGCCCCTCAGAGTCAATCTCCCCCCAGCTGTCTATCATATACATACAATCGCTGGGAGAAGCTGTACATAGTTTGCAGGTTCAGTGTCAAGCGTATGCTGATAACACCTAACTTTTCTCTTTCCCTTCACTCTAATTCCAAGGAATCTGTTCTGGTACTAAACCAGTGTCTGCTGCCAGTAATTAACTAGATGCAGGTAAATAAATTGAAGCTTAATCCCGACAAGATAGAAGTGCTCCTATTTGGTTAAAAAGGGAGATCAGGGAATAGGGCTTCACCTTGAAATCTCAGGTTTCCAGCTTGGGGGTACTGGTAGATTCAGCCTTGAGTCTGGATGCCCAGGTTTCAGTGGTGGCTGTGAGTGTATCAACGTAGTTAAAATTAGTGTACCAGCTGCAACCATTACTGGAGATGTCAGATCTGGCTACAGTGATGCACATCTTACCTCCTGCTTGGATCACTGTCATGTACTCTACTTATGGGGGCCTGCCTTTGGAAACTTCTGTGAATAATTATCTCTGCTTGCACACTTGGAGAGGGCAGAGCAAGTTGTCAGCCACAGCAGGAAAAAGGGGGATGGCATGCATCCAAATCAGGGGACTAGGATCAGCAGTGGAACCCTTATAGTGATGTGGGCTTTGTCAGGTGCTTGATAATGTTGACTATTGGTGCAGGGCCTATATGTGCCAAAGTAGTTGCCCCAATATGTCTTATGTTTAGTACAGCTGTTTCTGGTGGACGTCTATATCCTAAATTATGAACAGGGAATCTGTGGCTTTCCAGATGTTGTTAGACTGCAAGTCCAACAATACATGGAGGACCACAGGTTTACTCCCTCCATCTTCAAGAGTACTGTGCTGGGCAAACTAGAGAACCTATATATACATTGCTCAAACCCATCTGGAGGTAAGTATTTCAAAGCTTCTATTACTGTTTTCAACATAGAATTGAATCATCATATGATTTTATCCAGTTTGTCAAGACAGAGCTCCAAAACTTGTTTTTGTGGGCAAGGGTATTAAACTAACAGATTTGCATAAATATCTGTTGACTGACAGAAGAACATAGTGCCTGTAAACCTATGAAGATTGTATTTCCTTTAAATAGCTTTATGTGTTCCCCAAGTATTGGAGGCTAAGTGGCAGGGCCTCTAGCTAGATTAGAAATCCAAATTGTCACATACATTCCACACACATAAAAATAGTAACACACTTGTAACTGAGATTTAACTTCTAGAGACCAGGTAGAGACAGGGATGTGAGACTAAATCCTAAAGAATAATAGCTGTACCACTTCAAGCCAAAAAAATAAAATTAAAAAAATTGTTTAGAAGGTAGAATGCCAATAAAATGTTGCAATTTGGATTGCCTCCACTCACTTTCCCAGTGAGTCATCCATGAGCTTCTGTTCCATCCCCTTTCCACCCAGTTTTCCATGTTCCTCCCTGTCTACTTGTCCATCAGCATTCTATGGCCTCTCAATATACTCATTTTCACTTCTCAGAATCCTACCCTGCAACACCTTAGCGACTTTCCTTTAATTTTTCCTCTGATGTCTTTCTCTTATTGTAGGTAGTCCCACTTTCACTACATAAGGATTGGCATTCATACCTGAATATCAAAATAGAAGAAATGATTCCCAAGGAGCAAAAACAGGACCAAGAAAGGGCCTGTCCCTGGTAAATACTATAGGCATACAGACTGAGTGCATGTACACATGTGCAGACTCTCTCACACACACATACTCATTTGTGTGTATTTCTCTAATATTTATACACACTTTGTTTGTGTGCATATGCGCACACACTCACTCATTACTCGTTTCTAGTACACCTCTCCCACAGCTAGGTGGAAGGTCCAACCAGCACATTAAAACTAGTCCCTTGCAGTCATGCAAATATTATACAGTTTCTTTAGGGTAATATATTCTAGTTGCAGCTACTTAACAAATCAACTGCTACTGACTTTAAGGTTGTTTTGCTACCATTGTCGGAAGAATAATATTAATATGATGCCCTCTATTTTATATACGCACACAGATAGCAAAATAGCAACCTAAATAATGGGGAGGCAGAATTTTAGTGTGAAATGAGTTTCGAATGTGCAGCAGCCCTGAACAAGCTGAGCTGCAATATCTATTTCTGTTTGTGGTGCTCCAAGTGATTACTTAATACCTGTGCAGTATTTTGAAGCAAGATATCTTATCACCTCTCAGGAATGAGTCTGTACCCTACTACACTGAGAGCAGCAGATCATTTTGATGTTAAGTAGAAGAGATTTACATTGGGAAGCAGTGCATTAGAAAATGCTTTAGAATGGTTGATTAGAGTACAGTGAAACATGTCATAAGCTATCACTCAAGAGCCCAACCAAAAAAAAAAAAAAAAGAGAGAGAGAGAGAGAGAGAGAGAGAGAGAGAAAGAGAGAAGAAAATCAATGTTGTTTACTGCAGGTGGATTTGGATTAAAGGTAGCCCAGAAGTTTAAGGTAGTCCCGGAATAGCAGAATTTGCTTTATAAGGGCAGCCTCTGTAACAAATGTCATACATTTTGGGGGGCCGCATTTCATCAGATGCAAGAAGTATTATCTAGAGTTACAAATATGTATATTATACACATGGTGGGTTTAGGACCAAATTGTGAGCAGTGATGCCAGAGGAAAATTGTCATGCCAAAAATACAGACAGTGGCAATTCACAAAAGAGTCACTGGATTATATGAAATACATCCTTAGATAGATTAGTGTACACAGAATGTGATTTAAAAGCTTTTGTTCCTGTTCAAGTCACAGGAGATAGTTTAATTTATTCAGGAATTCTTTTTCACACTAGAAGCTGTTTTTGAAGTTTGGTTATTCAAGAAGGGCTACTCTGACGTCAGAGACAAAATGTTCTAGTAGACTAAAGTGCTCCTTCATTAATTACTGAACATTGCCATTTCTGATGTCAGATTTACGTTCATTAATTCTTTAACAAACTTAGCATATGTCATATTGGGATTTGGACAGCTACATGTAGACCCCTGTTATTTGGATGGGCATCGTTAGGGCCTGTAATAATGCTGGCAGGGCACAGTCTGAGCAGGGAGGGCTCATATGTTTATGGTATGTGTAGACACAGCCTGATTCCTGTGTGTTTGTATTTATTGTTTGGTCTGTTGTAACTAGTGAAGAATTTGAGTGTATAAGCAAGTGCATGCTTACCACCCAAAGCTGGATGCACCTCTATCTTCCACTGTGATATATGCAATTGTTTGCTAGAAAATGATCTACTGTATTGTATATAGATAGGACAAACAGGCCAGTTTCTATGCAAATGAAAAATAAAAATCTAGGATAGTAAAATAAAAAAAAATGTTTTTGCCTCGTACCTAACGATAACAGAGAAGGTGTCATCATGATTAGCATTCAGTGAACTCATTCTCTGAGGATGGACACCTATGTGGTCAAAATGGTATGAGTCAAGCACAAGTGGGAGATACTAGCAGGCCTGGGAGAACCCAAGGTTTGGAAACGTATCCACCCTCCAAAAAACTTAAGATGGGGAGAGGGAATAACCCAATGAGGATTTAGTATGTTCAGTAGCCATTGCATATTGACTGATTGTTGCTGGGGGAGTGGTAGAAAATTGGAGAGAGGAATGGAATGAAGTATTTGAGTAAGGCCGTATTGGGACCCTGAGAAGGCTCACTTCAGACTGTCACATTTTATTGTAGGTTCCACCTGATGATGACATCACACTTTGTGGTGTTTTGTCCATGGCTGGATTGCATCCTGGGCAGGAGCAATCCAGATTGCAAGATTTGTTGCAGGTTCAACAATAATAATAATAATATGCAGATAGAATATGATGCCTGAGGTTTGCTATACTGTACACAATATTTATCTGCCTATATAAGAAAAGATGGCAGTGGAGAAGCTGGCAGTGTTTGTTTTAGCTCGTTAAAGGTGTATTTAATGCCTCTAAAGATAAGGCATTTATGCTTCTAAAGTTAAGGACTTCAGAGCTTTAAGTGTGAAGCTTTGGGGAAAAGGTGTTTTTTTTTAATGGTAATTAATTCCCTACAGTATCCAGGATCAATTTGCCAGAGAGGAACTGGAGATTTTATTTTTGTATATTTTGAAAGTAAAGACCTCGAAGTTCTTTAAGACCTTAGTTATTTCCACCAGGCTCTGCCTGGACTAATGTGGTAAGCACTTAGAACTTGAATTCATCAAAGACTTGTTGGCGTGGCTATTCATTCCTGCCGACAGTAAGGCTATAACAAAGATACCGGTAACAAGATCTGCCTATATATATCTGTGCACTTTTCTTTTTGGTTTGTTTCAATTTTTGGTTAAGCTTCACCTTCAAATCTAACTGCTATCAGCATCTTATATGACAGTAACCTTTTGTGGGTCACAAAGCCCTCTGAGAATCTGGTTAAAGCTATGGACTCCCTCCTCATTTAAACACAAACAAACCCTCATAGGATCATTTGCTAAGAACATGGGGAGAGAGCCTTCTGGTGGCTGCTCCCAAATCCTTTCCTTTGGGAGGCTTTGTTTCCCCCGCCTTCTGCTTCTCCCTTGCCCCCACCCCTGCAAAGACCTAAGATTCTTTATAGAATCATAGCGTTGGAAGAGACGACAAGGGCCATCTAGTCCAACCCCCTGCCATGCAGGAGTTAAGCAGGACTTCATTTAATTTAAATTAACTGTGGCAGAAGGGTCTTTTAATAGGGTGTGTGATGCTTTTATCCTTTTTTAATGTTTCAATGCATTCT
This sequence comes from Gambelia wislizenii, assembly GCA_030847615.1. Taxonomy (NCBI): domain Eukaryota; kingdom Metazoa; phylum Chordata; class Lepidosauria; order Squamata; family Crotaphytidae; genus Gambelia; species Gambelia wislizenii. Next base: position 8,256,964 of record JAUMIR010000013.1, on the reverse strand, counting down.
TAAACAGTTGGTGTTTTAATATAATTGTTTTTTAATGGCTTTTAAACTTTTGTATCAACTAGGTTTTAGCTGTACTTTGTTTTAACTTCTTGTACCCTGCCTTGGGTTCCAGGAGAAAGGTGGGATATCAATTAAGTACTAAATAAATAAATACATGCACTTAAAACCTAATTTTCAAAGCAAGAGATAGAAAAACCCTTTTCTTTGCACCCAGTTCATGGACTCTTTATTGGTCCATGGACCAATAAGGAGAAAGAAATAATAAAATAAAAGCTATCTATTTAGAAGTAATCGCTGTCACTGCGTACAGTGGGACTTCTAAAGGACTGCATGCTCAATGTTGCAGTGTGGATTCCAATGCAAAACCCCCAACTACCAAGGCAGTGTGAGGGCTCATCTATGTGAGGGGGGGGGGAAATGGAGTACCTCGTAGTTGGACAGGGTTGGACGAGCACCATCTGCCTGGGTTTGGGATTAGAGTTTTCCTTCTCCTAGGATGGTTGCTATAAGGCTAGAGAGCCCATCCTGCACTTTAACACTCTTTGTCAGACCGTTCAGTTTTGACCTGTCTAGCATCGGATACCCTACTGGTGGCTATTATGCCACCGCCAGCATAGCTCAAAACATCATTAGGGTACGCAAGCCTCTCTCCCACTACAAGGGGGCATCAATGGAGAGGCTTTATGATTAAAAACTCAATTGCCTCCAAACTCGAAACCTTGCCAACAGGACACTCTGATCGCATTATTTCCTTACGCCTCCCACATGTTGTTCTCTTAAGTATATATACCCCAACTATGCAAGCCGACCCTGTAGAGAAAGACAAATTCTACACAGACCTACGTCAACTCATACAAAAAGTCCCTGTAGAAGATAAAATTATTATCCTTGGTGACTTCAATGCCAGAGTAGGAAAGAACTCCGAAGCCTGGAAAGGTGTCTTAGGCAAGCATGGTGTTGGAAATTGCAATGATAACGGACGCCCCCTGCTAGAGTTCTGTGCAGAACAACAGCTGACTATTACAAACACTGTCTTTCAGCAGAAAGATAGCTTGAAGACAACCTGGATGCATCCCTGATCCAAACATTGGCACCTCATTGACTATGTTCTAGTCCGCCAGAGAAACATTCACGATTTCCGTCATCCCCGAGTGATGCCCAGTACAGAATGCCAAACAGATCATCGCCTCATCAGATGTAAATTAAATCTTCATCTTAAGTTCAAACCTAAGAGGGGTGGCATCTTAAAGAGGAGACTCCAAGTCAACAATCTTCAACAAGCTACCATGAGCGACAACTTCCAGGCAAATCTGCAAACAAAACTTGAAGACCATCCTACAGATCCTTCTCCTACAGTGCTTTGGCAACATATCAAAAACAGTATCCTCCCGTCTGCAGAAGAATCCCTCGGGTTCTCCCACAAGAAAAATCAAGACTGGTTTGATGAAAACAAACAAGAGATCCAGGAGATGTTGGCAAAGAAGAGAACTGCTCACCAGGCATACCTCGCCCAGCCAACTTGCCATGTAAGAAAAGCAGCTTTCCGCCTCACATGTAGTAAACTTCAACAAAAACTCCGAGGCATGCAGAACAAGTGGTGGATCAATCTAGCAGAAAAGACACAATGCTGTGCAGATCTGGGTGATCATAGAGGATTTTATGAAGCTCTTAAAGCAGTCTTTGGACCTGCTTATCAGGTCCAAAGCTCCTTATACAGTACAGATGGTCAAACATTAATTACTGATAAAGCCTCCATCCTGAATCGATGGGCTGAAAATTTTCAAAGTCTCTTTAGTGCCAACCAAGTAGTCCAAGGCTCAGCTATCCAACATATGATACAAAAACTGACGAAAAATGAATTGGACATAGCTCCCACTTTGGAAGAGACACTTAAGGCCATACAGCAGGTGAAAAAACGGCAAGGCAGCTGGGATTGATGGAATCCCACCTGAAGTTTGGAAACACAGAGGTCATGCACTCCACGATAAATCCACAAACTCCTTGTGAATTGCTGGAAAAAAGGTGAACCGCCATCACATCTCCGAGATGCAGTCATCATCACCCTGTACAAGAAAAAAGGAGCAAAATCCAATTGCTCAAACTATGAAGGCATAACACTGCTCTCTATTGCTGGAAAAATCCTTGCAAGGATACTCTTGAACAAATTAGTTCCTGCTATTGCAGAAGAACTTCTTCCTGAAAGCCAATGTGGCTTCAGAGCCAATAGGAGTACTACAGATGTGGTATTTGTCCTTAGACAACTGCAAGAAAAATGTAGGGAGCAGAACAAGGGTCTCTGTGTAACATTTGTCAACCTCACCAAAGTCTTCGACACTGTGAGTAGAAAAGGTCTGTGGCAGATCCTGGAAAGATTAGGATGTCCCCCCAAATTCCTTAAAATGATTATCTTGCTACACGAGGGCCAGTGTGGTCAAGTCAGATATGGAAATGCTCTTTCAGAGCCCTTTCTAATAACTAATGGAGTGAAGAAGGTTGTGTTCTTGCACCAACTTTATTTACAATCTTCTTCAGCATGATGCTCCAAAGGGCTACGGCAGAGCTTGAAGAATCATAGAATCATAGAACTGCAGAGTTGGAAGAGACCACGAGGGCCATCCAGTCCAACCCCCTGCCGTGCAGGAAATCACGATCAAAGCATCCCCGACAGATGGCCATCCAGCCTCTATTTAAAGACCTCCAAGGAAGGAGACCCCACCACACTCCGAGGGAGTGCGTTCCACTGCCGAACAGCTCTTACTGTCAAAAAGTTCCTCCTAATGTTGAGGTGGAATCTCTGTTCCTGGAGCTTGCACCCATTGCTCCGTGTTCCAGTCTCTGGAGCAGCAGAAAACAAGCCAGCTCCATCCTCAGTGTGACGTCCCTTCAAATACTTAAACAGGGCTATCATATCGCCTCTTAACTGTCTTTTTTCCAGGCTAAACATACCCAGCTCCCTAAGTCTCTCCTCATAAGGCATCATTTCCAGACCTTTCACCATTTTAGTTGCCCTTCTCTGGACACGCTCCAATTTGTCAATATCCTTTTTGAATTGTGGTGCCCAGAACTGGACACAGTATTCTAAGTGAGGTCTGACCAAGGCAGAATAGAGCGGCACCACTACTTCCCTTGATCTAGACACTATACTTCTATTCATACAGCCCAAAATCGCATTGGCCTTTTTAGCTGCCGCATCGCACTGTTGGCTCATGTTCAACTTGTGGTCTACTTGGACTCCTAGATCCCTTTCGCACGTAGTCTTATTCAGCCAGGTCTCTCCCATCCTATATTTATGCATGTCATTTTTCCGCCCTAAATGCAGTACTTTAAATTTCTCTGTATTGAATTTCATTTTGTTAGCTTTGGCCCAGCTCTCCAGTCTATCCAGGTCATTTTGAATTTTGATCCTGTCCTCTAGGGTATTAGCTACTCCTCCTAATTTGGTGTCATCTGCAAATTTGATAAGTATGCCCCTAATTCCCTCATCCAAGTCATTGATAAAGATGTTGAATAGCACTGGGCCCAGGACAGAACCGTGTGGCACCCCACTGGTCACATCTTTCCAAGACGAAGAGGAGCCATTGCTGAGCACCCTTTGGGTTTGGCCGGTCAACCAATTACAAATCCATTGAACAGTTAACTTGTCTAGCCCACATTTTACAAGCTTGTTTGCAAGAATGTCATGGGGAACCTTGTCAAAGGCCTTACTGAAATCAAGGTATGCGATGTCCACAGCATTCCCTTCATCTACCAAGCTGGTAACTTTATCAAAAAAAGAGAGAACAGATTAGTCTGGCATGACTTGTTTCTCTGAAACCCATGTTGACTTTTTGTGATTATGGCATTGCCTTCTAAATGTTCACAGACTCTCTGTTTAATGATCTGCTCTAGAATCTTCCCTGGTATTGATGTCAGACTAACTGGACGATAATTGTTGGGATCCTCTTTTTTCCCCTTTTTGAAGATGGGAACAATGTTTGCCCTCCTCCAGTCTGCTGGGACTTCTCCTGTTCTCCAGGAGTTCTCAAAGATTATTGCCAATGGCTCTGAGATTATATTTGCCAGCTCTTTTAATACTCTTGGATGTAGTTCATCTGGTCCTGGAGATTTAAATTAATTTAGATTAAGAAGGTATTCCTGTACTACCTCTTTACTTATTTTGAGCTGGATTTCCCCTATTGTGTCCTCTGTTCCATTATCCTCAGGTTGGTCCTCCTTTTCCTTTTCTGAAAACACTGAGGCAAAGAAGGTGTTGAGTAATTCTGCCTTTTCTCTGTCCCCTGTTAGCATCTTGCCATCTTCTCCACGTAGTGGTCCTATCATTTCCTTCTTCCTCCTTTTGCTGCGGACATACCCAAAAAAACCCTTTTTATTGTTCTTAACCTCCCTAGCAAGCCTGAGTTCATTCTGCCCTTTAGCTTTTCTGATTTTACTCCTACACATGTTCACTATCTGTTTGAATTCTTCTTTGGTGATTTCCCCCCTTTTCCATTTCCTATACATGTTCCGTTTAAAACTTAGCTCCGTTGAAAGTTCTTTAGTCATCCATCCTGGTTTCTTGAGACACCTCCCGTTTTTCTTCCTCAATGGTACTTTTTGAAATTGTGCCGTCAGTATCTCCCTTTTGAGAAAGTCCCATCCGTCTTGAGGTCTCTTCTCTTTTAGTATTCCTAACCATGGGATCACCCCCAGTATTTCCCTGAGTTTATTGAAATCAGCTCTCCTAAAGTCAAGAATGCGTGTCTGACTATGCCTGGCTTCTCCTTTCCATTGTATAACAAACTCCAGGAGAACATGATCACTCTCACCTAAGGATCCCACCACTTGCACCCCATTAACCAGGTCATTGATAGGTGACCCATAAAGGAGGATAGTACAATGGCTCTATACACACTGATTTTTGTGCTTTGCCTCAGGTGTTTATTGCTCAATGCTATTCCTCCTCCTTTCCTGTTTGGCTTGTTTCTCTTAAAAGGGTTATACCCCTCTATTCCTACATTCCAATCATGAGACTCGTCCCACCAGGTTTCAGTAATGCCTATTATATCATATTTGTTTTGTAGTGCGAGGAGTTCAAGTTCATCTTGCTTATTTCCCATGCTCTGTGCATTAGTGTAGAGACATCTAAGACCATGTGTTCCCTTTACTTGCTGCCTGTGCAAGTTTTTTTGCCTCCCACTGTTGGGTCCTTGCGCTGTTTGCCTTGTTCCCTCTATGACAGTTTGACTATTTTCTCCAGCCCATTTGCCTTCCAGAATTCTGTCTCCCTCCCCCATTTGACTCGGTTTAAAGCCCTCCTGATCAAATTCTTGAGACTGTTGGCAAAAATGTTTCTTCCAACTGTTGTAAGATGCACCCCATCTCTTGCCAGAAGTCCCCCCTCATGGAAGCGCAGTCCATGATCCATGAATCCAATTTGTTCTCGGCGACACCATCTACGGAGCCAGTTGTTTACATCGGCTATTTTCCTCTCCCTTCTTGGACCATGCCCTTCAACTGGCAGAAGAGACGAGATGACAACCTGTGCGTCCATTTCTTTCAGCTTCCTCCCCAGAGCCTCATAATCTCTTCTGATCTTGGGAAAGCTGTGCCTTGCAGTATCATTGGTTCCCACATGGACCAAAAGGAAGAGGTAATGATCCGTAGGCTTGACAAGTCTTGTCAATCTCTCGGTCACATCACAGATCTTTGCCCCAGGGAGACAACACACCTCCCGAGTCATCTTGTCAGGCCCACATACGACTGCTTCTGTACCCCTCAGCAAGGAGTCCCCCACCACCACCACACGCCTCCACCGAGGCTTTGCAGCTGCTGTTCCTTGCGGTGGTCCTCTCAAGGTCTTCTGCTCTACCCCTGAAGTCTGTCCATGCTGTTCTTCCTCGTTATCCTTGATAAGGGAAAGGGCTTCGAATCGATTCTGTAGCTGCAAGCTGCTCGAAGAATCCCTGGATTTTCTTGTTCTGTGTGTGACATTCCTCCAGCTGTCTACTTCCTGTGTCTGTGAAGTGACCCTCTCCTCCACAGCCACTTCCTCTGTGTGGTCCCCATCCAAGACTGTTCGTTCTGTTCTGTCCAGGAAAACCTCTTGCTCACGAATCTGTTGAAGTGTAGCTACCTGTGTCTCCAGCTGCTGTACTTTCTCCTCCAAGAGGGCTACCAGCTTGCACTTGGTGCATGTGAAGTTCTCCACGTCTGTAGACAAGAAGACAAACATCGCACAAGTGTTGCAAGTGACTGCTGCAGTCCCCTCAGTGTCCATGGTGAGAGCTTTTAGGTAATCTAAGAACCCTTAGTTAATGCTGAGAGTGCTAAGCTGTACTTTTAGGTATGCTGTATTTTTGTTTGGTTACTGAAATTCCAATCATGAAGCTGCTCTCCTTCTTTCTGGCAGGAAACTGGCCTGGAAACCCTCTGCAAGGAGTTATATAGAGCTAAGCTCCCAGCTCCACCCCCTAGTGACTCACAGGTGTGACTCACAGGTGTGACTCACAGGAAGGCTCTTGAGGGTAAAAGGGCAAGGTCAGAAGTTCGAGCCCGTCAGCAACAAGCAGCCTCTCCCAACAGTTTAAAAAAATATTCAATCTCCCCAGTCAGAAGAAGACGATGGCATCTATATAAGTTACCGTACTGATGGTAGCTTGTTTAATTTAAGCCGTCTGAGGGCTCACACTAAGACTCTAAACTATCTAGTTCATGAGCTGCTCTTCGCTGATGCTGCTGCCCTTGTTGCCCACACAGAAGCAGCTCTGCAGCGCCTAACATCCTGCTTCGCAACAGCTGCAGAGCTGTTTGGGCTGGAAGTCAACCTGAAGAAAACGGAAGTTCTTTACCAGCCTGCACCACAGGATGAACACCACCATTCCCACATTGCCGTTGGCAAATCTGTGCTTAAGTCCATTCAGCAGTTCACCTACCTGGGAAGCATCATCTCCTCAGATGCCAAGATTGACAAAGAGATCGATCACAGATTAGCAAAGGAATATAGCGCATTTGGAAGACTTCACAAAAGAGTCTGGAGTAATAAACACCTGAGGCAAAGCACAAAAATCAGTGTGTATAGAGCCATTGTACTATCTATTCTCCTTTATGGGTCTGAAACATGGGTCACCTATCGCCACCACTTACGACTCCTCGAATGCTTTCTTCAGCACTGTATATGCACAATCCTAAATATACACTGGACTGACTATATGACAAATGTTGCTGTCCTTGAGCAAGCAGGGATCACCAGCATTGAGGCCATGATATTGAGAACACAGCTGCGCTGGGCAGGGCATGTTTCTAGGATGGAGGACTATCGCCTTCCCAAAATAGTACTCTACGGTGAACTCACCATGGGTCAGCGTAAGAGGGGCACTCCAAAAAAGAGATACAAGGACTCCCTGAAACAACATCTCAGGCTCGGCCAAATTGATCACCAACAATGGTCTGCCCCGGTCTCACATTGGGAGGCATGGAGATGCACTATCCACAATGCTGCAGCCTGATTTGAGAACTCACGCCAAACAAGTCTTGAAGAGAAACGACAACGCAGAAAGAATCACAACCCAGAAACATCACCCAAGGAGACTCTCTGCTGTGCTTTCTGCAGCTGGACTTGTTTATCTCAGATTGGCCTTTCTAGTCATCTGCGTGCTTGCAGAAAGTGCGGGATGAGTCCTTCCTGAATCTTTGTTTGCGAAGAAAATCCAGAGAGGAGAGAGAGAGAGAGACCTCGTAGTAATGGCATTTTGCAGCAGCAACATGTCTTAATGGTGCTTTTGGCCTTTCAGAAGCCACCAAAAGCCTCACATTCCATATGGCAGCCACGGGTGATTTACTCGCGTTAGTTCTTCACCGCTGCCATTTTTTTAGTCATCCAAGGTGCACTGGAGTGATATAGTGATGGAGTGTGAGGAGAATCCTACCTAATGGCATTCTGTGTGATTTTGCCGCATCTTGAAGGAGGGGAGCCAAAACGGCTAAAAAAAGGCCTTTGCAGGTTTTCCCGTCTTTTTAAAAAACACTGATGGAGTACCCATTTCTGCTCGTTAGGACAAACGAGTCAATCTGATTTGCTTGCCGAAACGAGAGGAAGTGCAAATCTGATTGGCCAGATGAGTGCAGGGGGCAGGGCTCGCTTACAAGGCAAGTGCCTACTGCTGCCTTGTCGGATATTTGCCTTCGTGGACATGCGCTAAGGTGAGAAATCGGGGTGTTGGGTTTTTTTTGTTTTTGTGTTCCAGCTAAAAATTGCTCAATTGCACCTTGGACATCATTTTTTTTTAAACATAAGGTTGGCAGTAGCAAATTGAGGTAAGTGCAAACACAAGTAAATCACTCGCAGCTGCCGTCTTTACTAGCAGGCAGGTGAAGCTTATTGGGAGCAAAAAAAAATTAGGACAGGTTTCAGCTGTTGTGAAATGCCATTACTACAAGGGGTTCGGTTTCTCATGGGCTCGTATAGATAAGCCCCAACATGGCAGCAGCAGGCGCATGCCCTGCTAGCAAGCCCCGCCCCTGCTCTTACCCAGCCAATCAGCTTGAGGCTCCCCTTCGAATCGCTTATCATTGGATTGTCTTAATGGGTAGTAATGCACACACCCCTTGCAGTTTTTAAAAAACTATGGTGTTGTCCAACGGTGAAAGAACTCCTCACGGAATGCAAGGAGAATCCTACCTGTCTTAATGGCATTCCATCTGATTTTGCCATATTGTGAAGGAGGGGGGCCAAAACCAGCAAAAACCTTGCCAGAAAAGCATTTGTGGCTTTCCCTGTCTTTAAAAAAAACAACGCGAGGGTGCGCATTTCCACTTGTTAGGACAAGCAAATCAATCTGTTTCACTTGCCCAAATGAGAGGAAGCGCAAACCTGATTGGCCGGATGAGCACAAGGGGTGGGGCTGGGTTACAGTGCAAATGCCCGCTGCCGCCATATTGGATTTTCACCTTAGTGAGTGATTGCTTAGGCGATAAAATGGGAGATTTGTGTTAACTTTCTCTTTTTCCGGAAAGGTGGAATATTGCTGCTTGTGTGCACCATAGAATTAATGTGTTTGTTTTTTAAGTTTGGCGGCAGCAGACTTAAAAATGCAAGTAATTTACTCATGGCCACCGTCTCAGCTATAGGCATGCAAAGTTCATGGGGGCTGTAAAACCATTAAGACAGGTCACAGCTGCTGCAACTTGCTAATACTGTGGGCTGCAACTTGCTAATACAGTCCATTTTACCCCCACTCCATGTAGACAAGCCCTATGGGCGTTGCTTTTGCCATTTTGGGCCCTCCTCTTTCCGAATAGTATGGAGTGGTGCAGGATCCCCTTAATAGGAGCATAGTGTCTAGATCGAGGGAAGTAATAGTGACATTCTATTCTGCTTTGGTCAGACCTCTCCTGGAATACTGTGTCCAATTCTGGGCACCACAATTCAGAAAGGATATTGAGAAGCTGGAATGTGTCCAGAGGATGGCGACCAAAATGGTGGGATGTCTGGAAACCATTATGCCTTATGAGGAGCGGCATAGGGAGCTGGGTTTAGCCTGGATAAGAGACGGTTGAGAGGTGACATGATAGCTATGTTTAAATATTTGAAGGGATGTCATACTGAGGATGGAGCAAGATTGTTTTCTGCTGCTCCAGAGACTAGGGATATTTTCAGACAGCGCTTACCGCGCAAGCAGCCTCCGGAGGAGTAACGAGGCTGCTGCGTGGCAGGGGGTCCTTTTTGGACGCCACCGTCCCTCTTCCATGACCATTCGTGGCACGTACGTGAAGCTTTGGAAGCGGCCATGTCATATTTCAATCACTCTTGCTGGCTTCGGGGTATGGCGCCCGACTCCCCACTTTCTCCTCAGTCGGCTTCTTTCCCCTCAGAAACGTTGGCAACAGCCCCTCAGCAAGGCACAGGACCTCATTCAGGAGCCCCCTTTTCTGTGTGTGCAGACCAGCCCATTCTTTCTTTGTATTTCGATTCCTACCATTCCCATATCACGGCAACTTCCGTGGTTGAAATATGACGTGGCCGCTTCCAAAGCTTCACGTACGTGCCACGAATGGTCACGGAAGAGGGACGGTGGCTGAAAAGGACCCCCTGCCGCACAGCAGCCTTGTTACTGCTCCGGAGGCTGCTTGCGTGGTAAGGGCTGTCTGAAAATGTCCTAGGACATGGAGCAATGGACTCAAACTACAGGAAAAGAGGTTCCATCTAAACATTAGGAAGAACTTCCTGACAGTAAGAGCTGTTTGGAAGTGGAATGCACTGCCTGGGAGTGTGGTGGAGTCTCCTTCTTTGGAAGTTTTTAAACAGAGGCTGGATGGCCATCTGTCAGGAATGCTTTGATTGTGTATTCCTGCATGGCAGGGGGTTGGACTGGATGGCCCTTGTAGTCTCTTCTAACTCTATGATTCTGTGATCTATAATCTAGACAGGTCCTATTCTCAGTGAATTCCATGGGGGGCATTTTGGCCCTTTAGACAACTCCCTGACAACTGGGCAGGTAGAAACAAAACATGTTCTTCTTAAGTGTTTATTTTATAAAGACATCCACTTAAGATTTATATCACCTTTACTGTGTAAATATCAAGGTCGTATTGACTCTTTTTATACTTCTTTGCTGCTCTCAGATATAAATTTTAATATCATATAATGTAGCTAGATTCTGTGTGGTGGCAATTAAAACAATGACCTTGGAGGACCACTAATATAAAATTTGTCTAGGTTTAATGAGGGCATGTACCCTGAAAAGATGATTTAAATGTTTTAATCTGTTTCCTGTATACAGTTGTCCCTTCATATTCGCTGGGGTTTGGTTCCAGAAACCCCCCTCCCCCGTGGATACCAAAATCTGTGAATACTCAAGTCCCATGATATGCAATGGCATAGCAAAATGTTGTCTCTTATTTAAGATGGCAAAATCAATGTTTGCTTTCAGATTACAGTTGTCCCTCTGTATTCACAAATTTGGAATTCACAGATTTAAGTCTTCACAGTTTGAAAATATTCTTTAAAAAATAATAATCCAAAAAGCAAACCTTGATTTTGCCATCCCATATAAGGGACACCATTTTGCTATGCCATTGCATATCATGGGACTTGAGTATTCACAGATTTTGGTATCCCCGGGGGTCCTAGAACCAAACCCCAGCAAATATGAAGGGACAACTGAACTTTTATTTATTTGTGCTGGCCTATGACTGCAATAAAGAAACTCTTGATTCTGAACGCCCAGACACTACCCTGTTATAGCTACACTACACCAGACTACGGTAGGAAGCTCAATAGTGAGACTTGAATGAACAGGTAGAAGGAAGTTCCCTTTTAAGGACGTTTTATCACACTCCACTGTGATAATGCTATTATTCCACTGTAATGCCTCCTCCTGCGGAACTCTGGAGGTTTGTACCTGAGGGAGGCCTAAGCGCTTCCTGGCTGAGAGTTCTAAAGGCTAATCCCTTAACTGCTAATCCCAGGATTCCACAGGAGGCGACCAGAGCAGTTAAAGGGGAATAATAACGTTATAATAATGTAGCGTGATATTGAAGAAACACAGGGCTGAGGCGAGCCAGCCGTGCGTGTATTTATAGGCGCGCGCGCGCGAGAGAGAGAGAGAGAGAGAGAGAGAGAGAGAGAGAGAGAGAGAGACGAAAGACGTCAGAAGACAAGCAGGGCGCAGAGCTGGCACCAATCAGGTGGCGGTCGCTGGGCGTAACGGAGCCAATCCGCGGGCGCGGTTGCGGCAAGCCGGGCGAAGGCCGAGGGAGGAGGGGGGAAAAGGCGGGCCAGGGAGACGGGGAGAGCGCGTTCGCGCTGTGTCCCGTCCTGGCGCTCACCAGCTGTCGCTGAAAGCGTCCTTCTACCTGCAGCGGGTCTGATTGGAAAGAACCCCCCCCCCCCCGGCGAGTCCGAGGAAACTTATTCCCGCCCTTTTCGCCTCGTTCTTACTCCCCAGTGCGAGGGATGAACCCAGAGCTTTAAGCCCAGGCAACGCCTTGGGGGGTTAGGAATTTTGGGGGGGGGGTAGGAATTTTTTATTGGAATAAGACCATTCTACTGAAAAATACACCCGACCGCAAAAGACCATAACAATAACACAAAAATAATATTGTTTTCCTCTTTTCTTACTAATACAAAAATAAAACTATCCTAACACTAATACATTTTTCCTCTTAATCTAAACGCACTATAATCACATTATATTTACACAATACAATTATACTTATTTGGAAAAAAATAATAATAAAAGATTAAAAATACAAAATTATACAAAAATACAATAATAATAAAAATATTTATTTATTTAAAATATCCTTTTAAGTTATTGCTGGGGTTGTCTCGCTAAACCATGGCCAAAACCTTTTCCATCAATGGTTTGGCAATTTCTCTTTTTCACTCAGAGGAGGGGGCAGGAAAGCGGTCTGCGTCTCCCCAGTGTGAGCCGTCGCTTTCCCTCACAGAGAGTATTTTTTTCCAGTAGAGAGAAGCCCACATATGATGCGGGTTTCCTTCCCAAGTGAAAAGCCTCCCACCATGTTTCATCCATGAGGCTTCCTTTCCCCATAGGTGCGTGTAAAATTGCAACCTCAGGAGGCATGAATTGAGGGGAACAGTGTTCTTATTTCGATATTTGGAAGGCAAACCCACTAGGCAGATTTAGCATGTTAAGTAGGGTGTTTAGTAGGTGTGCAAGTCACACTATATCACCCTCAGAGGAAAGCAAGGGCAAATCTCCCCTGAAGAAATCTTGCCAAAAAAACCCTGTGACAGGTTTGCCTTAGGGTCGCCATAAGTCAGAAAGGACTTATTTCATAGAATCATAGAATTGTAGAGTTGGAAGAGACCACGAGGGCCATCCAGTCCAACCCCCTGCCACGCAGGAAATCACGATCAAAGCATCCCCGACAGATGGCAATCCAGCCTCTGTTTAAAGACCTCCAAGGAAGGAGACCCCACCACGCTCCGAGGGAGTGCGTTCCACTGCCGAACAGCTCTTACTGTCAAAAAGTTCCTCCTAATGGTGAGGTGGAATCTCTGTTCCTGGAGCTTAGATTAATTGTTCCATGTTTCAGTCACTGGAGCAGCAGAAAACAAACCTGCTCCATCCTCAACGTGACACCCCTTCAAATACTTAAACAGGGCTATCATATCGCCTCTTAACCTTTTTCCCCCCAGGCTAAACATACCCAGCTCCCTAAGTCTTTCCTCATAAGGCATGGTTTCCAGACCTTTCACCATTTTAGTCGCTCTTCTCTGGACACGCTCCAATTCGTCAATATCCTTTTTGAATTGTGGTGCCCAGAACTGGACACAGTATTCTAGGTGAGGTCTGACCAAGGCAGAATAGAGCGGCACTATTACTTCCCTTGATCTAGACACTGTATCTAGACACTATATTTCTATTGATGCAGCCCAAAATCGCATTGGACTTTTTAGCTGCCGCATCACACTGTTGACTCATATTCAACTTGTGGTCTACTAGGACTCCTAGATCCCTTTCGCATGTAGTCTCGTTCAGCCAGGTCTCCCCCATCCTATATGCATTTCATTGTTCCGCCCTAAGTACAGTACCTTACATTTCTTCGTATTGAATTTCATTTTCTTAGCTTTGGCCCAGCTCTCCAGTCTATCCAGGTCATTTTGAATTTTGATCCTGTCCTCTAGGGTATTAGCTACTCCTCCTAATTTGGTGTCATCTGCAAATTTGATAAGTATGCCCCTAATTCCCTCATCCAAGCCATTGATAAAGATGTTGAATAGCACTGGGCCCAGGACAGAACCCTGTGGCACCCCACTGGTCACATCTTTCCAAGACGAAGAGGAGCCACTGTTGAGCACCCTTTGGGTTCGGCCGGTCAACCAATTACAAATCCATTTAACAGTTAACTTGTCTAGCCCACATTTTACAAGCTTGTTTGCAGGAATGTCATGGGGAACCTTGTCAAAGGCCTTACTGAAATCAAGGTATGTGATATCCACAGCATCCCCTTCATCTACCAAGCTGGTAATTTTTTTTTTTTTAAAGAGAGAACAGATTAGTCTGGCATGACTTGTTTCTCTGAAACCCATGTTGACTTTTTGTGATTATGGTATTGCCTTCTAAATGTTCACAGACTCTCTGTTTAAAGATCTGTCCTAGAATCTTCCCCGGTATTGATTTCAGACTAACTGGACGATAATTGTTGGGATCCTGTTTTTTCCCTTTTTGAAGATGGGGACAACGTTTGCCCTCCTCCGGTCTGCTGGGACTTCTCCTGTTCTGCAGGAGTTCTCAAAGATTATTGCCAATGGCTCTGAGATCACGTTTGCCAGCTCTTTTAATACCCTTGGATGTAGTTCATCTGGTCCTGGAGATTTAAATTCATTTATATTAAGAAGGTGTTCCTGTATTACTTCTTTACTTATTTTGAGCTGGATTTCCCCTGTTGTGTCCTCTGTTCCATTCTCCTCAGGTTGGTCCCCCTTTTCCTTTTTTGAAAACACTGAGGCAAAGAAGGTGTTGAGTAATTCTGCCTTTTCTCTGTCCCCTGTTAGCATTTTGCCATCTTCTCTGTGTAGTGGCCCTACCATTTCCTTCTTCCCTTTTTATTGTTCTTAACCTCCCTAGCAAGCCTGAGCTCATTCTGCGCTTTAGCTTTTCTGACTTTACTCCTACACATGCTCACTATCTGCTTGAATTCTTCTTTGGTGATTTCCCCCTTTTTCCATTTCCTATATATGTTCCGTTTAAAATTCAGCTCCACTGAATGTTCTTTAGTCATCCATCCTGGTTTCTTGAGACACCTCCCATTTTTCTTCCTCAATGGTACTGTTTGAAATTGTGCCTTCAGTATCCCCCTTTTGAGAAAGTCCTATCCATCTTGAAGTCCCTTCTCTTTTAGTATTCCTGACCATGGGATCACCCCCAGTATTTCCCTGAGTGTATTGAAATCAGCTCTCCTAAAGTCTAGAATGCGTGTCTGACTATGCCTGGCTTCTCCTTTCCATTGTATAACAAACTTCAGGAGAACATGATCACTCTCACCTAAGGATCCCACCCCTTGCACCCCATTAACCAGGTCACCTCTGTTGGTTAGGATCAGATCTAAAATAGCTGACCCCCTTGTTGCCTCTTCCACCTTTTGGACCATGAAATTGCCTTCCAGGCAAGTAAGGAATTTGCTAGACCTTGAAGTTTTGGTTGAGTTAGATTTCCAGCAAATATCAGGATAGTTGAAGTCACCCATCACTACTACATCTCTCCTTTCTGCATGTGTGGTCATCTGTTCTAGAAAGGCATCATCCAATTCCTCCGTCTGACTTGGGGGTCTGTAGTAGAGTCCCACAATAACATCCCTGTTGTTTTGCTCCCCTTTAATTTTTATCCAGATGCGCTCCACCTGGCTTCCAGTATTGATGTCATGGGTCTCTTCACTGGTGTAAATATCCCTGACATATAATGCTATTCCTCCTCCTTTCCTGTTTGGCCTGTTTCTCTTATAAAGGTTATGCCCCTCTATTCCTACATTCCAATCATGTGACTCATCCCACCAGGTTTCAGTAATGCCTATTATATCATATTTGTTTTGTAGTGCTAGGAGTTCAAGTTCATCTTGCTTATTTCCCATGCTCTGTGCATTAGTGTAGAGACATCTAAGACCATGTGTTCCCTTTACTTGCTGCCTCTGCAAGTTTCCTTTGCTTCCCACTGTTGGGTCCTTGCACTGTTTGCCTTGTTCCCTCTATGACAGTTTGACTATTTTCTCCAGCCCTTTTGCCTTCTAGAATACTCTCTTCCTCCCACATATGACTCAGTTTAAAGCCTTTCTGATCAAATTCTTGAGACTGTTGGCAAAAATGTTTCTGCCAGCTGTCATGAGATGCCACCTCTTGCCAGAAGTCCCCCCTCATGGAAACGCAGCCGATGATCCAAGCATCCAAATTGTTCTTGGCGACACCATCTACGGAGCCAGTTGTTTACGTTGGCTATTTTCCTCTCCCTTCCTGGACCATGCCCTTCAACTGGCAGAATTGACGAGATGACAACCTATGCATCCATTTCTTTCAGCTTCCTCCTCAGAGGTTCATCATCTCTTCTGATCTTCGGAAAGCTGTACCTTGAAGTATCATTGGTTCCCACATGGACCAAAAGGAAGGGGTAATGATCTGTAGGCTTGACGAGTCTTGTCAGCCTCTCTGTCACATCACGGATCTTTGCCCCAGGGAGACAACACACCTCCTGAGACATCTTGTCAGGCCCACAAACCACTGCTTCTGTACCCTGCAGCAAGGAGTCCCCCCACAACCACCACACGCCTCCCCCAGGGCTTCGCAGCTGCTGTTCCTTGCAGTGGTACTCTCAAGGTTCCCTGCTCTACCCCTGAAGTCTGTCCATGCTGTTCTTCCTCATTGTCCTTGAGAAGGGAGAGGCTGCAAGCTGTTCGAAGAATCCATGGATTTTCTTGTTCTGTGTGTGACATTCCTTCAGCTGTCTACCTCCTGTGTCTGTGGAGTGACACTCACCTCCCTAGCCAGTTCCTCTGTGCGGTCCCCGTCGAAGACTGTTTGTTCTGTTCTATCCAGGAAAACCTCTTGCTCCCGAATCTGTTGAAGTGTAGCTACCTGTGTCTCCAGCTGTTGGACTTTCTCCTCCAAGAGGGCTACCAACTTGCACTTGGTGCATGTGAAGTTCTCCATGTTTGTAGACAAGAAGACAAACATTGCACAAGTGTTGCAGGTGACTGCAGCAGTCCCCTCAGTGTCCATGGTGGGAGCTTTTAGGTAATCTAAGAACTCTTAGGTAATGCTGAGAACTCTAAGCTGTACTTTTAGTTATGCTGTATTTTTGTTTGGTTACTCAAATTCGTGCGCCTAATAGCACGCACCTCAGCAACCAGCACCCTCTCCCAACAGTTTAAAAAATTCAAACTCACCCACTCAAAATGGCTGTCCAGAAGCTGCTCTCCTTCTTCTTCCTGGCAGGAATCATGTAAGTTGTAACTGAACATGTAAGTTGTAACTAAAAAATATTTGGAAAATAATTGATTTATTGTATACTTTATTTTAGTAACAAGGTCACAACTTCATAATAGCAATACTTTGTAGCATTTACATTATCATAAGATACATATTGTAATTTTCTTAAAGGTATATACTCCTATTGTGCTCAGTGGTTCCAGACACCCAGCCGTTTTTTGCTTTGCTCCACTGGAAGCCCCCACGAGTAGTGGCATACCTTCCAACATTTCACAGATGAAAACCAGCGCACATGTCACCAAGCATAATCAGAGTATGGTCAAGGTAGTAAAAGTTATTAATGGAGAAGGACACATAAGCTACGAGAGGCTGTAGCAGTTTGTTTTTGCCTAAGCCTACAGGGAAGTGCATGTTTCTCCCTCTTCCCCAGTTATTTGAGTGCAAACTACTTTTGCATTTTGAACTGAGTTTTCAGCAACTGAAGTAAGCTGAGAACAAATGGAGAAAGTGGTACCTTTTAAAAGCAGCTGATAAAGTGGGATGGCAGAGAATTAATTGGGACTGTTCTTGTCAATAGGGACAGTTTGAGGGTATGCAGTGATTTAACTTTTAACTACGTTATGGATTCCACTGCATTGTTTAACATTAAAAAAACCACCTTATTTTAGAACCAGATGTCATCTTCCAGTCACTTCTGTGTTCCTGTCTTCTTTTGTTTCTGCAATCTGTACTGCTTCTGTACGGTCTAGGGGACATAGAATTGGCCCACTCCTGCACGAGTGTATCTTTCCTAGTATGAAACACTGCAAGTTTTTCCTCCCTTGCCAGCATTTTTAACAGGCGGGTTCTGCATTTAACTACTCAGAAGGAACCTCTGTGGTGAGTTCAAAGGGATTTACTGTGAATACCTGGCGCTCAATCCAATTGTTAGTCCCCACTAGAGTAGATCCATTGAATCAATGGAATTTACATAAATGTTGATTTTCCATGGTCCCATTGATTCAGTGGGGCTGCTCTAGTTCAGAGTAGTAGTTGGCTGTTTAGGATGGCATAGTTCTGAAGTGTGTGTGCATACTCAAAGGAAACTCTCGGTGAGGTCAGTAAAGCTTCTTCCCGAGGAGGCAGAGTTCATAGGATTGTAGCCTTTGACGCGTTTCCAATAATGTTTGATTTGAAAATGCAGTTTGGATTAAGGAGCAGTTTCATAGAGGTGGGCAGCCAGAGAAAGGTGTCAGTTTGTAAGTTCAGCTCCATACATGTTTCCTGTTGTATCTACTTGGACAATGTTGACATTTCAGAGTTTTTCATGGGAAAGGGGGCAATGTGAATGTGATGTACTCAGAACACAAACTCAGGGTTCTTCAATAAAACTCTTTATTGGAAGAGTAGCTTGTGTAAGGAACCATTGCAAAGCTGCTACTGAAGTAAATGTAAACTATCCAGAGATATTAAGGCATCAAGCGTGAGAACAGACACGGGGGAGCAAAAGTAGCTGGGGAGCGTGGCCTTGAGTTCCCGGTAGGACTTGCGTTACCATGCCAACCAGGAGGCCTGGCTCACTTCTCAGGCATTCCAAAATCCTGAGAAAATACTAGCTACATGTCAGGGCCTCCATGAATTCCACTCCAATGCCCAGAATTCAGGGATGAGCCTGACATACTGCCCCCCTGAAGACCAACCCTCCCCCTTTCTCAGCCCGGCTTATCAGGAAAGCGGGCATGAAACTTTCGCAATAAGTGTTTGGCATTGACATGCTCAGAAGCAACCCACTCTGCATGGCCCAAAGGCAGGTGTTTCCACTTTACCAAATACTGTAACCCTCCCCGGTGAAGTCTAGAGTCCAGAATCTCAGAAATTTCAAAATGTTGGTCTTGATCCACCAGGATCGGCTGAGGAGCAGGTTCTGGAGCCGGGTGGTGTTTGTCCGGAGGGCTCACGGGCTTGAGCAGGCTGGAATGAAACACAGGATGTACATGACGGTACAACTTAGGCAAAGACAGTTCAAAAGCCACAGGATTTATCATCCTAACAACACGAAAAGGTCCGATGTATTTGGCTCCCAACTTTTTTGAGGGTTGGGGACACTTAAGGAATTTGGTGGACAAATAAACCATATCTCCCACTGCATATCTGGGGGAAGGGTCCCGTTTCTGATCAGCATAATGTTTGTAGCGTGCTTCGGCAAAGTCCAAGGCCGAGATTACATGAGGCCACGCATCCCTGACCTTTTGACTCCACTGGGAGATCGAAACGGGGTCAGAGTTGGGAGACCCCTCCAACAAGGGGAGGGGACCGAAATCATGCCCAGACACAACCTTGAACGGCGAGAGCCCAGTGCTCTGGTGAGTGGCATTATTGTAGGCCACTTCAGCAAAAGGTAGAAGATCAACCCAATCAGATTGTTGGAAATTCACATAGCACCTTAGGTATTGTTCCAGAGTCTGGTTCGTTCGTTCTGATTGTCCATCCGATTGGGGATGATGGGAGCTGCTGAGACCAAGCTCCACCCCTAGAAGGTTTGTGAAAGCCTTCCAAAACTGCGAAGTAAATTGTGCCCCCCGATCCGACACAATCTTGGCCGGAATGCCATGAATCCGATAAATATGCTGAATGAACAATTTGGCTAGTTGGGAGGCTGTGGGGAGCTTCTTACAGGCCACAAAATGCGCTTGCTTGGAAAACAAATCAGTCACAACCCAAATAACCGTCTTTTTCCTACTCTCTGGCAAATCCACAATAAAATCCATGCTAATGACCTCCCAGGGCTTGTTTGGGGTAGGTAGAGGGTGGAGCAAACCTTTGGGCTTCCCTGACCCCCCTTTTGACACTGCACAAGTGGTACACCCCTTTACATAATCCTCCACCTCCTTCCTCATGCGGGGCCACCAAAATTGTCTGCGGGCCAAATGTAAAGTTTTGAGATACCCAAAATGTCCCGCACTCTTGACATCATGGCACTGTTTGAGAATACTCGCTCTCAAGACCTCAGGAACATACAGGCGATCCCCTTTCCAGGCCACCCCCTCCTTCACAGTTACCTCATTGGGGTGAGCCAGGAACCACTGGTCCCGGGGCAGTTCCGAGGCCAATTGAGCATGCCACCCTCCTTCCTCCCCTTGAGAAACAGTGGGCGTGGCAGAGCCATCTGCCGTAGGGGTCACCACCTGGGTCCCCGGATCGGGGGAAGGCGGGTCGGGGTTCAAGGGCTGTGGCACCGGTCCCTGCGCCAAGGGTGAATCACCGCCACTTTCAGTAGGACCCGGCACCTGAGCAGGGCTATCAGTGGATTTCTGTTCTTTGGCTTTGCTCCGAGTGAGGACGGCTAGTCCCAAGTGGGAAGGAGAAAAAACGGTATCAATGACCTCCTTGCGCTTACTCTCATGCTGTGGTAGCCTGGACAAAGCGTCAGCCAGAAAATTCCTTTTCCCCGGGATAAATTTCAAGGTGAAATTAAATCGGTAAAAGAAACTGGCCCACCTGACCTGCTTGGGGCTCAAACGCCTAGGGGTAGCCAATACTTCCAAATTTTTATGATCAGTCCAAACTTCAAACGGTTTGGGTGAGCCCTCCAGTAGGTGGCGCCATGTCTCTAGTGCCAACTTGATAGCACCTGCCTCTTTCTCCCACACTGGCCAATTTCGTTCCGTGTCATTGAACTTTCTGGATAAATAGGCACATGGCCTCAAATCCCCGTCCTCCCCCTTTTGCAACAACACCCCACCCATAGCCACATCAGATGCGTCCACTTGGACCACGAAAGGATGGGAGGGGTCGGGGTGTTTGAGAATAGGTTCAGAAGTGAAAAGGGATTTCAATTTGTCAAATGCTTGTTGGCACTGTGGTGACCACACAATTTTTTGGGGAGGTTTGTTCCCTTTACCGTGCTTGGAACCTTTGGTTTTCCCTTCTTTGGTTTTTAACAAATCTGTCAGGGGGAGGGCTACCGACGCAAAGTCAGGGATGAAGGACCGATAAAAATTAGCAAACCCCAGGAAGCTCTGCAACTGTTTCCTGGTTCTAGGGGCTTCCCATGCCAAGACCCCCTTAACCTTTTCTGGGTCCATTTCAATCCCTTTGTTTGAGATGCGGTACCCTAGATAATCTAGACGGCTTTGGTGGAACTCACACTTGGACATTTTCGCATACAGATGATTTTCCCCCAACCTGGTAAGCACCTTTTTCACCAGTTTCACATGGGACGTGTAGTCCTCCGAATAAATCAACACATCATCAAGGTACACCAACACCCCTTTGTACAAAAATTCACGTAACACATCATTAATCAAGTTCTGAAAAATGCCAGGGGCCCCTTTGAGGCCGAAAGGCATGACGAGGAACTCAAAAGCCCCTAGGGGGCAATTAAATGCAGTCTTCCACTCGTCCCCCTCCCGAATCCGTACTCTGTAGTAGGCCTCTCGTAGATCCAGCTTCGTGAAAATCTTCCCTTTGGAGAGATGGGCTAATATGTCCTTCATCAAGGGCAGGGGGTACTGGTTGGAGACACTAATAGCGTTTAGCCCTCTGTAATCCTGAATCAAACGAAGCCCGCCATCAGCCTTGCGCCTAAACATCACCGGGGCCCCCACAGGCGAGGTTGAGGGCCTAATGAACCCTCGGGCTAAGTTCTTATCTATGAACTCTCGGAGCGCCTCCATTTCAGCTGGTGTCATAGAATAAATGCGAGGTTTGGGCAGGCTGGACTCCGAGAGTATCTCAATGGCACAGTCAAAAGGCCGGTGGGGTGGCAAAATGTCACATTCCTTCTCCTCAAACACATATTGCCACGCCTTGTACTCCACTGGCAACCCTTTCAGCTCCCCTTTTACTAAGGCAGTTGTGTAATTCTGCGGCTTATCCACCAGGGGGCCCCCGTCCCCTGGGGATCCTCCCCCCGCCCCGTGCTCCTTGATACACAACGGGTCTGCAAAAGTCAGTGTTTCTTTTATCCAGTCTATGGAGGGGTTGTGGTACTTTAGCCAGTTCAGACCCACAACTGCCGCAGGGACTAATCCTGGAGCAATCACAAACTGCAGTTCCTCCTGGTGGTTGCCCATCCTCATGTGCATGGGACCAGTTATGCGCCGGGCGGGGCCCCCCTTCATCATCCCCCCATCCATCTGAGACAGCCACACGGGCTTGTCCAGCTTAACAGTATCAACGTTTAGTTCACTGACTAAGGAGGGATGAATAAGTACTTGGGTACAACCAGAGTCAATCATTAACATAACTTTGCGGGTGGGGCCCTCCCCTCCAACCCCCACTCGAGCTTTGATAAAGAACGGGCCCTTCACTCCACTCACCACGGCATCCGGGCGCCCTTCCGGATTAGCCCGCCCTCGGGCGCTCAGTAGGGCGGGCTGGGCCCGTTTCCCGCCGGCTCAGCGTCGGAGGAGTAGGACCCACTATCCTCGGGATCATCTGAGGACTCCCCTGCCGCCTGGCCCGCTGCCAGGGCCCTGGCCGTCGCCCTGGTCTTGGGTTTGGAGGGCGTCTTGGAGGACCCGGATCTCCCCTCGCTCCGCGCTGGCTTGGCGGCGGCGGGTTGCTCCCGTGGGCTCCTCTCTGGGCACTCCGCTATGCGGTGCCCGCTCCTCCCACAATGCAGGCACAGACCCTTTCTCATCCTTCGCTCACGTTCGGTCTCTCCGGTGGTGCCTCCCCCCGAGCGTGCCGTCTTGGTCTTCTTCCCGGGGGCCCCAGCGGATTTCCCCTCCGTCCCAGCCTGGCGGCGCAACATCTTAATGCTGGCCTTCACCGACTCCACTTCCCCAGCCAGCCGTATCCACCCCATGAGGGTTTCGGGGTCTCCCTGGAACTTGGCCCACTCTAGAATGTCAGGGTTCAGGCCCTCCTGGAAAAACTGCACCTTGACCTCCTCTGGCCACTCCGGTACTTGGCTGGCTAGGCGGCGGAACTCAGCTGCGTACTCGGCCACGGGCATCGTGCCTTGCTTCAGGCTCCTAAGCTTGCTGCGCGCCCGCTTCCCTCTTAAGGGATCGTCAAACTGGGCCCTGAGAGCCATCAGGAACTCTTGGTAATTACCCAGTTCAGGGGCTCCCATATCATACAGACCCACCAACCACTGAGCCGCCTCTCCCTCCAGTTGGTTGGACACATACTGCACTTTCTCAGCCTCAGACTGGAACTCCCCTTCCCACTGGGTCATGTAACTCACCACTTGAGTCATGAAGTAGGGTAGTTTGGCTGGATCCCCATCGAACTTCGCCTTCAGGTGCCGGTGTTTCCAGCCCCGGGGTCGCTCCTGCGGCTCAACCGGGCCAGCCCCCACCGGGGGAGCCGGTCCAGGAGCCGGCAGGCCAGGTACAGCTGGGGGCTGAGCGGGGACTCCATCCCCGGGTGCCTGGGCAGCCGCAGGTGGCGCTGGGGGAGGCTGGGCCCCTCCGGGTGCTGGTGGAGCTGGAGGGGTTCTGTGCAGGAGTTCTAGGAGCACCTCCCGTATCTCACCCATTTGCTGTTTCAGTTGAAGAACCTCGGTTCCAACTTCTGCCAAGGAAAACTTCGCTTCTGGCTCTCTAGGCCCCTCACCCTGGGGTCTGTCCCACCGGGACCGGCGGTCTTCTCGGCGTCCGGCCCCTGCCCATGGCCAGGCAGGGCCTAAAACCTCTCGCACTGGTGTGCCGAAGCTTGGCAGGCTGCCCCTCCCTGGAGCCAGCTCCATCCCCAGCTCCCAGGGCTCAGTGGAGGGTCGAAATACTGCAGCCCTCCGGCGGTCTCGGTCCCGGCCGGTGCCTTCAGCTGCGGCAGCTACAGCACCCCCCTCTGCCCCGGCCTCCTGCTTCGAGGCCTCGGCTTCTCTGGCGCTGGCTGCAATCAGATCTTGGTCCGTCTGTGTGCCAGTCTCTGCGTCGTCAGACATTGCAGGCAAAGGCTCCACAGTTTCAGGACAGAGGAAAAAAATAAAATAAAAGTAAAGAGTAGCAGCTTTCTGTGATGTACTCAGAACACAAACTCAGGGTTCTTCAATAAAACTCTTTATTGGAAGAGTAGCTTGTGTAAGGAACCATTGCAAAGCTGCTACTGAAGTAAATGTAAACTATCCAGAGATATTAAGGCATCAAGCGTGAGAACAGACACGGGGGAGCAAAAGTAGCTGGGGAGCGTGGCCTTGAGTTCCCGGTAGGACTTGCGTTACCATGCCAACCAGGAGGCCTGGCTCACTTCTCAGGCATTCCAAAATCCTGAGAAAATACTAGCTACATGTCAGGGCCTCCATGAATTCCACTCCAATGCCCAGAATTCAGGGATGAGCCTGACAGTGAACTTTGATGAAGGTGGATATCAGACAGCCCCTCTCCTAGAGACTTCTACTTGTCAGTAACTCCCCTTAGGTTCAAATCCACACTTGCTTCCAGTATTGGAGATCCTAGAAACACTTTTCAATAGAAATGTCTGTGTGTATGTGTGTGTGAGAGAGAGACCTCAGGCAGTTCCGCTCCAAGCCATGTATGCTTGCAAGAAAGCCCCCCCCCCGAATTTCAAAAGGGGAGGGGGGCTGTTAACTTCATGAAGTGTGTACAGCATGCCATCCTTCTAATGGCTTTGCAGTGTGAAAAATCTGACTGCGGATCCCCCACTTTTCCTTAGCATAAAACCAGGAGAGATGTTCCATGCAGTCAATCCATTTTGTTGGTGGGGAGGGGGAGGAGGAAGAAAGAAAGAAAGAAAGAATTATTGTTGATCACCAGGAAGGTAGTGAGTTACATTTTTTGCATGTGGGAGCCTTCAGGGTGTGGGCCTCCATTATATTCTCTGAATGGACGGAAAAGTAATTGAGTGTGAGAATCAGATAGGAGGGAGGAATGATGATGTGTGCGTGTGTGTGTGAAGCTTGGCAATGCAAGGAAAATCCATTTGACCCCAGTGTGCCTGCACAGAACGAGAGGCAGAGAGAGAGAGAGAAATTGAGCATGTGTGCTTTTTTTTTTTTTCCTCCTCCTTCTCCTGAACCGATGAGAAGCTGTAAACTGGTTGCAGGAGGAATCCTGGGATGCGTTTTCTGCCTTTCTGTTTCCCCCCTCCCTTTGGCATCACAAGGAGAGGAGAGAGACAAGGGGGGGGAGAGGTTGACCCTCTGCTTCACTGATCAATTGCTGAGTATTTGATTTGAAGGAGTCTCCTCCCCTTTCAACACCCGCCTCCTTTGCGATCGTGTGAAGCGAGAGAGGCAGCAAGGAACATAATCTATTCAGTTGAAGGCAAAGGAAGAAGACAACGAGGAGAGATGGTGAGCGGATTTGATTTGGGTCATGGGGGGGGGGGAGGAATGAATGAGCTTGTGCACTGTGTATTTTGCTTCATACAAGGAGAACATTCCTCCCTCCCCACCCCGCACAAGCTAGATGAGCCTGCTTGTTTTTTTGCTCAAAGAATTGCGGCTTAGGCGTCGTTCTCTATTTTTAATTTCAGTGTTGTGTTACTGGGCTCATTGTTTCAAATACGGCTGGATCACTATGGGAAAGACATTTTTTTTAAAATTCACGTATACCAAAGGCTAAACAAACCAGCATTGTGCTGTGTGGGAAGCCCTGCAATGCTCTGGGTTGTCCTATTCTGCCTCTCTTTGGGTTGCATTGTGAATGTCCAAGAGCCAGCCTTCCATTAGAGCCTCGCTTGTTTGCCCCATTTGTCCTCACCTTGTTGTAGATGGTTGTTCTCCTCTCGCACTCCCCCCACCTTAAGCTTTTCTGTCCCCAAACTGGCTTTTCTTAAACTTCTCTGGTGCTTGCAGGATTGTTTTTTGGGGCTGAAGATGGTTGTAAAGAACTTGAGGAAACTCTTTTAAAAAAAGCTGTAAACCATCATCAGTACCACAGTGTTGCTGAATTTGGTGGAACCAGGTAAACATTATACTTACCTGTTTATAAAATAAAATTAATGAATGAATTGGCAAGGACTTTATAAGGCTGCAGCCCCCTGCACACTTTCCTGAGAAAGTACCCCACTGAGCACAGTAGGATTTACTTCTGAGTAGACATGCACAGGATTCTGTTAGACAGGCTGCTTCTGGCAGTATCACAGTGGGTCTCACCC
Organism: Gambelia wislizenii; assembly: GCA_030847615.1. Classification (NCBI taxonomy): domain Eukaryota; kingdom Metazoa; phylum Chordata; class Lepidosauria; order Squamata; family Crotaphytidae; genus Gambelia; species Gambelia wislizenii. The sequence goes on along the minus strand of JAUMIR010000013.1, from coordinate 8,230,989 downwards.
CATGCTGCAGAATCTTTCATCATTTTTCATACTCCCTGTTGCTTATTAGCTTTCTCCAGACACCACTTCTATATGTCAAAGCAGGAAATACAGATAAATAATTATTTTATTCTGCAGAGCAAGGACAAGGTTTATTTTTGTACTGTTATAAAAAAGAGTTATGCTCCCAGAGACAGAATATTGACGTGTGCTGATGGTATCGGCCCTGGGGTGGCATGCTGCAGTCTTGTTTAAGTGGGTTGCCAGTTTAAGCTTCCAGAGAGATTGGAAGTGATCTAAGTTACAAAATTGTAGGAGAAACCTGGCTGTGTAGAAACTGGGCATTGATTTTTACACCATGCTTCAGGAGTGCACAACTTGGGGGGGGCATAGTTCTGGCATTAAGCTGCTTTCTCTGCATGCAATGTCTTTCAAAAACAACATCCAAGGGTTAGCATGTTTTGACAAACTAGAAATGCTGGCTAATGCTTGAGAGCACTGTGAAAGAACAGCTGTTACCCTCCTCTATTTCATCTAGTTTCATCCAGTGTTTTTATAATGGATGAAATGGTAATATGATGTACCTTGTTAGGCAAATATTGTTTTCCTTGAACAAATCAACTAGGTAAATCTTAAGAATGCATGCAGGTTAATGTTCTTTCATGACTTGCTGCTGGAGAATTTCTAATCTGGCACTGATTCTAACTTATGTAGTAGTTTTCAAGTGGTAGATACCACTCAGTACCCCATCTGAAGATGTGGGCTTGTATCCAGGAAAGCTCATGCTAAAATAAAGACCATTTAGTCTTAAAGGTGTTGCCACATTTCTTTATTTCTCTGTCTCCCTTCCTCCTTTTTTTTTTTTTACTTATGTAGTATATTTTTTCAATACTAATTCTGATCTAGCCATTGCTGCCAGTGTAAATCACAGTAGTTCAGTTTGACCCAAGTTGAAAGTTGCATATGCATCTTGTTTTTCTCCTGGTTATTTAAAATTCCCTGCAAAAGGTTTTTAAAATGCAGTTTGTTGGAAGGACTGGTACAAAGTTAGCAAAATGCAGTGCTTATAACTCCCCCCCCCGTGTGTGTGTGCTGTGTCTTTCTGGCAGCACCAAATTCTTCTTTGTTTTTGTACTTTCTGTCACAACTGTAGTTTAAAAAAGAATCACTTGATGCCCTACTTCGGAGATTGTGTGTTTGTAAACTTATCACAGTTATAGAAATCTGAGCTGGGGCATCTTGGTTTGTTTTTTTTTTTTAGTACAATTTGCTATAGCTACACAAATGTCTCTCTGGAGGGTATATATGCCTAAGCTCTGGAAACAAAAAGTCTATCAGAAAACTCATTAGAGCTGTTGTAACATCAGATCTATAATTTGTTGCTTTTAATATTTGATTGTGTGAATATAAGTCACTCACATGGAAACTATAAAAAAAATTCCTGCCAGTAGCTAAGAGGAAAAATGCTTGGGTGTTTCCTTCTCTCAGACTGAACCATAATGTGGTTGTACTTGAGCCATGAGAAACATTAATCTCTATTGTAACCAATGATTGCTTCTGCCCACTCCCTGATTTTCTTTTACCTGAAGTTCAAGGGTTGTATATACCTGAAATGTAAAGACTCAGAAATAGAGATGGGAGGGGAGGGCAAAATGGTCCCCTGGATATTGTCACATCTGTCCCTTGGAAGATTCTTCTAAGAGCCTGAGGTCTACCTCTTTTCCTTTGTTCTTAACCTAACACCCTCATTTTTACCTTACCACTGCTTGACATTGTCCAGAACGATTAGTACCTTTTAAAAATGTTAAAAATAAACAGATCACCATTACATTCTTGTATATTCTTACAAACAGGAGCTGGAAGTAGACTGTGAATTTGCACCTCTTTATAAGTTTGACCATAGAGAGAGAGTAGACTGACATGCAGCCAGAGCTTCTAATAGAACTGGAAAGCTGCCATCGACCATGGGTTTCTGTGGCCAGAGAGTGCTGTTGCTTGAGGCCAGGCTCTATTGCTAAGTGCCCTGAAGTTGCAAACCTGCAAAAATAATAAAAAATCTTTAGTCTGCTTTTTCCCCGCATAAGTAAAAACCAGACAACTATATTTTTGCATACCAGTAGCACATGAGGCTGGTGGAGGAGGCATGGGATATTGCTTTGCTTTCTCTGTTGACCCAGTCAATGTCTATGAAGGCTTGCCACCTTTAGCATCCAAGCTGATTGTGCTGTTCTTGCAAAGGCACTATCCCTCCCTCATCCCACCCCATCTACTTCTGTACTGACCATGGAGGAAGGGCTTCATGTTCTGTGGCCAGTATGAAAACTGAGCAAACTAGCAAAGAAGGGATAGATTATTCTGGTCCTCCCTCACCAGCCCACTCACACACTCGCCTACATGGAAATCATGGTTGCCAGTGGTGACCTGCTCTCCACTGCCTTTTTCTGATGACAACTCTTTTTATGTTTTGTATATGTGTTAGAATGGAAAGATCAGTTTGCTATTAGCTAACACACATTGGAAACTGCTTAATGCAGTGTAGATGTGTAAATTGCTATTGCTTAGAAACAATTTGTAAGCTGCTCTGATAGCCTTGTGGCTGAAGAGCGGAGTATAAATAAATAAATATAAAAAAATATTCAAGTTGAACTGCCTAAAAGCACTACAGCTGTGTATGATTCTTGAAACTTTTTGTTCTGTTATGTATCTTTTGAGGGTGACTACCTCAGTCATATCTGTCTACCACTTTTCAACCCTTTTCTATTTTCCTGATAATGTGCCTTCTTTATCTTTAGGATTATTAGATACATGTTTTCAGTTCTGTTGTGAAGACGTATACAATCCGGTTTGCAAGAGGCAAGTTGCTAGAGCAAGCAAGGGTTTAATGGCAGGGCTACGGAAAATAAGATGAGGAAGAGAAGCTTTTCATGAGACATTTAGCTGCAAGTCTGTGGTGAGCCAGATTGAACAGAATAAGGATCTGCAGAATCTGGATGTGTGTTAAACATCAGCCCAAGATCAGGTTGGAAGGAATTTCTAGCCTGATCTTGGGCTGTACCTTAATGCACATCCAGATTAATAAAAATCTTGCATTGATGATTTCTGTGGTGTCTTCTGACAGAGTAGGAATTACGCTGTGTTTCAGGGAATAAGAATTCACAGGAAAAAGAGATCCATCTCCAAGTGCTCAGTAGATGGTTTTTATTTTTTTATTTTTTTGAAACAAGCCAAAGGGCTTATTTCAAAAAAATACATACATACATACCATCTACTGGGCACTTAGTGGTGTATCTGTCCTTTTTCCTGTGGATTCTGTTGGGTGCTCCCCAGTATTTGCCTCTTCAGGGAATAAAAATGTCCTACATCCACAGGGTTGTTTGAGGGTTCAGAATGAAGGGCTTTTCCTGGTACCCAGACACCAAGAACCAGAAAATGTGTTCACATTAGGTGGAAAATTAGTTCTGAGTATCTGACACACCTCCTTTTCTGCCCCCCCCAAATGTAACCAATATGACTTCTGCATTCTAAAAATACTACCACTGTTACTACTATTACTAACTGAAAACAAAGAAAAACTGGTGATGGACCTGAAAATTTGGCAAAGAGACTTAAGTTCTGAAGGAAAATTACTGTTTTTATTTATTGGAAGGGGACCTCAAATTTGATATAGTGAGGTAATTTTCTACCCCAGTTAAGAGAGACTTGTGGAAGGAAACAGCTCCCTACTGAAGGTGGCATTTTTTATGCCAGCCACTCTACAGACAATCAAAGCATTCACTTGGATGCTGCAATGGTCTTGCAAGCCAATTTCCCACATGTGTTCTTGGTGCCAAACATGTGTTAGGACTTTAGTAAGCTGTCCACCTGGCAGTTCTAAGCTGATTAAAAAAAAAAATCTACCACATTTTGTCCACTGTGGAAATTCGCTTCAACTAGTATTGTCACCGTGCTGTATCCAACATTGTATTTGTATTGCATACTAGGCTGCCTGCCTAGGCAAATGTCTCCCTGCAGAGGGGAGAATGTCATAGCATTGCAGCATCACCACACTTTTGGGCCATATTTTTCCTGGTTCACTTGGCATATACTATTGACATGGGCCTTTACCTCTGAATTTCAGCCAGCTGTTCATCAGTGCTTAGATCCATCCCTGGTGTGTAACATGGTTAAAGGTGCTCAACGAACACAGTCCATATGTCCCCAAAACAGTCAGTTTATCAGTGACGCTGCATATCACTTTAGTTTCTTCTTTTGTCAAACCTCTAGTACCTTTTGAGGACACAAAAATCTCTTCAGGCTCATTGTTTATATCCCACCTTGGGTCCCATATTGGGAGAAAGGTGGTATATAAATTAGATAAATAAACAGATAAATGGTTGCTGGGAAGTGATGGAACCCTGAGACTGGATCCCTCAATTCTTTCAAGGCTTCCTGTTGTTCATGCAACACTGCAGTAGGCATACACCAATTCATTCTTTAGTTCACTGATATCAAGGGCTTTTGACTCTGGAGAGTTCCCCTTGTTCTGTGCCTAAATGCATGTCATCTCTCTATTTGTTTTATGGATTATGTGGTGAAGATTGCTTTCTGTGAAGAGCAGTTCAAAGGTTTGTGGGCCTGTTTCTTCCCTTGCATCCTTTTTTGGTCTTGGAAATTCCTGAATGATGCTTCTGGTTTCTGTGTGGTGAACTATCTGTAGACATCTGCTCCAGGTCCTTCTATCTCTGCCTCCTCCCATGATATCACTAGCTCTCTTTGTTCCTTCATGAACAAGATAAAATGACCATGTACTTGCTACCCTCTCACCTTGAGTAGGGGAAGGGCTTTCTTCTCATCAGTGCAGTTGTGCCAAGCTTCTCTGCATCTTGTTTCAACCCCCAAATGACATATTTTTGTTCCATTATGTGGGACAAAAAATAGCACCCCCATGGCAAAATGCATTAGCAAAATGCAATTCTTGTCCCAAATGTTTTGGTTTTTTTGTCCATGTCCCTAGCAGATGGCTGAAATTGATGGGCATTGTTTAAAATGCCTCAGGTGGCAGTGTCATAAAATGCCTTCCTTGCAGGTCTACTTCTGTGCAAATTCTACAACAAAATGTGACTCTTGGATATTAAAGTGTCCTGTCTAGTCAGATGAATGTTAAGCTAATCTGGTCCCAAGCTGTGCAGTGTAGTGCATTTTGAAAAAGTTCAGCAAATGTTGGTAACTATATATCTGTACAACCTCATCACATTAGGAATAGGGAAGGAGAGTCTGATTACCAAAATTGTATGCCCTTTTCTCTGCTGCTCTAGAAGGCTTCCAGCAGCCTCAAGCCATAGGAATGGAGGAAGCTGCCTGGCATTAGGCCACGCTGTCGGTCCATCTAGCCTAATAGATCCATCTAGCCCAGTAAAGGCCTTCCTTGTTGCTAGCTTCCTGATCCTTTTACATTGGAAGTACCAGGGACTGAACCTAAACACTTCTGCATGCAAACAGCAGCTTTAACATGCTTTGCATACTCATCCCATCTCTCCCTTTTGTTTTGTTTTTTGCTCTGAGACCACCTAAAGCAGGGGTGAGCAGTTGTGAACCTCTGGATGTTACTTGACTGCATCTCTCATCTCCTTAGCCAAAGGTTAGGGATACTGGAAACCTTAGTTCCAAAACACCTGAAGGGCCGCAGTTGCCACCCCCTAATGTAAAGTAACTGGGCATGGTATATTGAAAAAAGAAAGACATGGGGTAGCCTTTTCAACCTGGTGCACCTGCTGTAAACAAGTGTAGACATTGTTTTTCTGCTTACCTAATGAACTTGTCTTCCTCTCACAATTGTGGGTTCAGCAAGTATAGCTATATTTTCAACTGTGCTCAGTATCAATTAATTTATTTCCCCATCCTCTGATGGATATTACAAAAGGATTTTTAGTTAAATACAAGTTACCATATGAATGTACATGAGCTTATTAGACCATTTAGCCATGATTTTCTTGGCCAAGAATGAGTGTTGTGCACACTTACCCCTCTCTCTTCTCTTCATATATTAAACCATAGTTTCCTGTTGTATCCAAATCAGGAAACTCCAGTTTAATCTCTGCATATTAACTAGGATATGAAATCATCTACTGTATTATCTTGGTATCCTATCCTGCTTTGTAGTCATTAAAAAAATCCTGGATATATTGAATTCTGGCTTGAGAGGGAAAAAAAATAGAGTGCGTCTCCCAAGTCTTGGTTATGATTGAATACCCTTGGGAATGTATGGCAGGCCCGTTTAGTTGAAATCTTTAAGAAGGCTTTGAAAACCCACCAGATTCGAATGAATTTTAATTGATGCATTTCGTTGGCTGTGCTGCTGTTTTGTTTATATTTTATTGCTCTTGCTCTGAAAATATTGTTTTCTTGAACAGCTGATTTGTATATTAATGTACCATTTGGTGACTTCTAAAAATCTTTGTATTTTAAATATAGTATTCTATTTTTCTATTTATTTTTTTGCTGCCTTGAATGGACTTGGTGCAGAAAGGTGGCTTATAAATGTTTCATCATCATAAATAAAAAAATAAAAAATGACTGTAAACTGATTATTATATTTGCACTGGGCTGGAGTGCCATCACAATAAGAAGCAACTGACTATGAAAGCTGGTTGGCAGCCTGATTATTTCCATAGCAGGAATGTCTAAGTCTAGATTGGCAAGCTTTTGCTTCAGTAAAATAGGGACTGTGGTTGGTGATGCAGTTTTAATGCCTTTAACTCAGTGTTCATCTGCCTCTCAGATGAAATTCCACAGCAGGGATGGATTGGCACCTTTCTGATATTGTTCCCAAGCAAGTGGCACTGAGAGGCATTTCACTTCTAATAGTAAAGGGAACATATAGCCATGGTGACTCATAGCCATTAATATCTCTTTTCTTAATGAATGTATCTAATCCCTTTCTAAAGAGGTCCAGCTAGGTGGCCACTGGGACAGTGAATGTCACAGTTTAACTTATGCAGTACTTCCTTCTGTTTGGCCAGTTTTAAAATGTTTGTATTCTTATTTAATAACTCATAAAACTCATTCTCTAGGTATTGTACCACAGTTAAAAAATATAATAGTAGTAGAATAACAGTCCCAATATTTTACTGAAATGCAAAATAGCATAACAACTCAAGCACATATTTCTGTTGGGCCAGCTTCCCAAAGCTGGGGTGGCTGCTTCTGAGAAGCACTACTCATATCTATGCTCCACATGTTGGACAGTGGGAATCGTTAAAGAAGGACTTCTGTAGATGACCTTAAGGCTCAGGTAGGTATATACTGCAGAAAGCACAGAAAAAGGCAACCAAAATGATCAAGGGACCAGAGCAACTCCCCTTAAGTTACAATGTTTGGGCTGTTCAAGGATTCAGCCTAAGCTAGATGGGTTTGTAGTCCCTCTGAACTCTCAGGTGCACAGTTTAGGTGTACAGTTGTTCCTCTGTATCCACAGATTTAAGTATTTATGGCTTGAAAATATTCTTTAAAAAATAATAATCCAAAAAGCAAACCTTGATTTTGCCATCTTATATAAGGGACACCATTTTGCTTTGCCATTGCATATCATGGGACTTGAGTATTCACAGATTTTGGTATCCACGGGGGGTCCTGGAACCAAACCCCAGCGAATATGAAGCAACAACTGTATATCTGGACTCAGATTTTAGCCTGGATGCCCAGGTCTCAGTGATGGCCAGGAGCGTGTTTGCACAACTAAAACAGTTGTGCCAGCTGTGCCTATTCCCTGAGATGTCAGATTTGCCCATGGTGACACATGGCTTGATTACATCATGTTTGGATTACTATAACAAACTTCTTTTGGGGATGTCTTTGGAAACTGCTTGGAAAATTCAGTGGGTCCAGAATGCTGTGGCCAGGTGGCTGATGGGGGCTGGTTATAAGGAGTTTTACTGTATTTTTTTAATTTGTTATTTTGCAGTTTGAACATTAGTTTAAACACCCTGAATACTCTTACTGCAGTGGAGGGGTGGTATTTAAATAGAGGACCAGGCGTTCCACAGAATAGCAACTACTTGGTTCATTCCAAGGCTGGAGCAACTTGTGGCCTTCCAAATGCTGTTGAGTTGCTATTCTCTGAGGGAGGGGTGATACGGGTCCTTCATCTGTGGGTTTGTCAGTCACCGCCCAGGTGTAGTAGGAAGTTACATCAAGTCTCTTGATATTCAAATTTCTTTGTTCTTATCTCCTCCATCCTGAGACCATGAGGCCTATTTTTAACTTCCTGCTTCACCCAGCCGGTAGTAGGGAAATCTCCTCCACCTTTTTCTACTCCTTTTTGTTTGCTTTTCTTACCTCTGTCCTCTCCTTTCCTTGTTCTTTGGCTGCCTGTTTACCCTGCCTGCCTCCCTTCCCCTTTTCAAATCTCCCACCTTACAAAAAAAAAAAAAAAAGCAGCCTCCTTTCTTCTTTGCTGCGGCTTCTCCGCTCCTTTCTCTCCCCCTCCCTCTTCTCCTTTTCTCTTCACCGATGGGCTCAGGCAGCAATGGAAGCGGTTCCCTCGATCCAGGAACCACTTCAGGCAGCAGTGGGGAGCTCCGGAGCGACGGGTACCATGTCCGTCCCCGATCGCTCCGTGATTGCCGCTGGGGGTGCAGAAGGAGTCCCGGCTGCCATTGTTGCTGCTGGCGACCCTCTGCCGGGCGTCCTCCAATGAGAGGCGGCCAAAAGAGCCTGCCAGGCCATCGCGGCTGGGATGGCTTTGGATCTGGTGGCAGCGGCAGCAGCAGCAACTTCCAAGCTGCGCAAGAGGCCGGCACAGCAAAAGAAGAAGCCGGCCTCTGAGAAGCCCAATGGGGTCGCGAGCAGCCATCCACCTCAGTGGACCTCATGGCACGCACCAGGACCATGCTGCCTTGGACGGATGGGGGTAGGAGCCCCCAACCAGGTACAAGGGTCCCTTGGGGAGTGCGGGGAGGAGTCAGCTCTACCCTCCTACCTTCCCCCCCTGCATTGTGCCATCCCTGCTCTCAGGGAACATTAAGAAGCCCTGGGCCCCAGCCAGCACCCCAGATCTCAATGGGGGGTGGGGTGGGGACGAGCCCACTCCTATGGAGGGCCCCTCCAACTCTTCCTATGCCAAGGGGGGGGGGAGGTGACCAGGCTCACGTCCAGGCCCAAAATCCCCAACCGACCCAGGCCTTGCCCCCCTCGACCCCGGGGCACCAGGCCCAAGCACAGCCTCTGCAGACCCCACAGGGCCTGGACATTCAGATACAGGCCTCACAGGCCCCAGTCATCCAGGCCCCCCCTCCCAGGTCTTGACCACTCAGGCCTCGGTTCCTCAGAACCTGAACCATCAGGCTGTGCTACCACAGGCCATGGCTACTCAGGCTTCAATCCACCAGCCCTCGGCCCACCAAGCCTTGCCCCATCAGGCCCCGGTCCACCAGGCCGCGCTCCAGCAGGCCTCAACTTCAGCTAGTCAGGCCCCGGCCTACCTTCCCCTGGCTCACTAGAACCAGGTTTTGCAGGCCACAGGATACCAGGTCCCAGCCTACCAGGCCCCAGCCTTTCAGGCCCCTACCTGCCAGGCCCCTGCGAATCACAATAATAGAAGGGACTAGGGTATTCCTGTGTTCTTTCACCCATCCAGTGGGGAAGAATCTGAGATCAAATGGGTCCCTGAGGTAGTGGCCCAACCCAGAGGGAATGCGCCTACACAGCAGGGCCGTTGTAAAAAACATAAGGGTGCCATTAAGGCAGCCCTACAACTTCTCTCTAGTGTGCTACTTTCAGACGAGGACTTGTCTGAGGAGCCCAGCACCAGCGCCTCAGCCTCGGGAATTACCCCCAAGGACCAGACGGGCAACGTGCGACTGTGCCAAACTAAAGGACTGGGAAAGGCAAAGGCCAAGTCCTCCAACAGGGAAACCAAGGCTATCTCACCAAGAACAGACCCGCTTGCCAGGAAGAGGAAGGACCCCCTTCCACTCACTCCTCAGAGGAGTCCCCAGCTGGCTCTGACGAGGAACGTGCCCTTATAGATGCCATCAGGGGTGCCGGTTCACCCGACGATGGGAACCTCAGAGACAAAGAAGAAGGCGAAATCACCGATTCTGAGGTGGTGGACAATGAACATTCAGATTGTTTATTCCAAGGGGAGTGGTACCTTTCTCTCCTCACCAAGATGATGTCCACCCTGGAAATCACACCTTCTGACTCAGAGCAATCTCCCTCAACGTCTTCCACCAACGAGAAGGTAGCAGCAGTAATGCGCACCTCTTGCCTGAAGAAACCAGAGCTATCCTTTCCAGAGGTGTTCTGGTTCTTGGTAACTGACGAATGGAACAAGCCGTCCTTGGGAAGGCGAGGCACCACAGTGGCCCAGAAATACTACAACACCAACCAACGATTTCTTGATCTGCTGAAGCCCCCAGTGGTCGACAATCTGGTTGCGTCTCTGGTTTCCATTCTTCTGGCCCCAAAAGAGGGAGAAGGCTCCCTCCGAGATCCAGACGAAAAAAGGGCCGATGCGGCCATCAAGAAGGCCCACGACTCTGCGGCTTGTGGAGTCAGGACCACCTTGGCCATAACCTTATTCTCTCGAGCTGCTATCGTTTGGCTTCAGGAGCTCATGGAGATCCAGGAACCTGACCCGAGCGCACTCCATAAAACCCTCTTGAGGTTCCTATGTACCCTCTTCTTCATAGCGGACACAGCCCAGGCGCCATGATCTTTTCCGCCCGCACAATTGGATCCCTGACGCTAGCCAGAAGATCAATATGGCTAAAGTATTGGCAGGTGGATGCTCCCACCAGAGGAGGCCTGGCCTCCTCTGCTTTCAAGGGTCTCAAGCTCTTTGGGGAAGAGGCTCTGAAGGGCATCCTGGTTGAAACTAAAGATAAAAAGCTGGCAATGCCTTCCACTCTCAAGAAGTCAGATAAGAAGATCAGTAGGCGTCCTTTTCAAGCCACCCGCTCCTTTCGTTCCTTCAAGGGATTCGGAAAGCAGTGGAACTACAATTCCTTTCGTCCAGCATGGGTTAAGCTGAACTACGTCATCAGACAAGCTACTAGCTCGCACTCAAATGCCAACAGGAGGGGAGCCGCAGACCAGCAATGGGGGGGGGACCCTATCAACAATCCTGACTTGGGGTCGTCCCCAGTGGGTGGCCGAGTCAGTCTGTTCTTTGCGACTTGGTCAAACTTGACGACGGACAGGTGGGTAATCTCAATGATCGCCCACAGTTACCGCATCGAGTTCGATACAAGACCAAAGGGCAGATTCCTTCCCGCTCCGGTCCCCAAGGACCCAAAGAAGGCGAGGGACCTCGCAGAAGTCATAGCCCACTTAAGGGGCATCGCCACCATAGAAGAAGTGCCAACCTCTCAACGCTTCTCAGGGGTGTACTCCTTCTTCTTTACAGTGCCAAAGAAGGACAGCAGTCTAAGGTCTATCCTGGATCTGAAATATACCAACAGATGTGTCACCTACAAAAAGTTCTGGATGGAGACTCACATCCATCAGAGAGGCTCTGTAACCAAAAGACTTCCTAGCCTCGCTCGACCTCTCGGATGCATATATGCACATTATGATCCATGAGAATAGCAGGCAATATCATCGCTTTGCCTTCGGAGACCAGCATTTCCGGTTCAGAGCCCTTCCATTTGGCCTGGCCTCAGCACTGAGGGTGTTCACTAAGGTCCTTGTCATTCTGATTGCCAACCTGAGGTTCCAGGGGATACACCTATATCCCTATCTGGACGATATCTTCCTCTGGGCCTCCTCCCTGGAGAAGTCACAGAGAGATCTACAGGTCACATTTTGCTACCTACAGTCTCACGGCTTCTTGGTGAATTTCAAGAAGAGCAGCCTGTCCCCTGCACGGTCTATCGTCCACCTGGGTGTGAAAATAGACACATTACACTCCAGGGTCACCCTCTCGCAGGAGCAACTGGAGACCCTCCGGCGGGAGGCATGTACAATTGGTCATTAAGGAAGGTCCCACTGTCCTTGCTAGCCAGGCTATTAGGCCTCATGATCTCGGTGTTCGGAGTAGTGCCCTGGGCACGATTCTACTCCAGACGTCTACAGAATTTTTTAATGCCCTATCAGAAGGAGATCGTGATGCGGAAGTCACCGCTTCTCCTTCTACCACAGCATGTGAAGGATTCCCTGTCCTGGTGGTCACAGACGAACTCAACAAGCAAGGGCTCCCCATTCACAATATTGCAGCCGATTCTGGTCACCTTGGACGCGAGCCTGCGGGGATGGGGAGCGCATTGCCAGGGACAAGTGACGCAAGGGCTCTGGAGCCCACAGGAGAAAGTACATAGCATCAACTGGCTGGAACTACGAGCAGCTCGCCTACCTTCCAACACTTCACCCCTGTTCTGAAGGGGCACCACGTCACAGTGATGACGGACAACAACACCGCACGCTCGTACATAGCAAAACAGGGAGGGTCGAGATCCAGGTCCTTACATCAGGAAGTGGATCTCATTTTTCTTTGGGCAGAGAAGACGGTGCTGTCTCTCACCACGCATTACCTGCAGGGGGATCTCAACCAACAAGCGGATTACCTGAGCAGGTACTCAGTCCTCCCAGGGAATGGGAGCTGAACAACGAGGTATTCTACGAGATCCAAGCCAGGTTCGGCCCAATGGACGTGGACATGTTTGCAACATGGTCGAACTCCAAACTGGACAGGTTCTTCTCCAGGTTTCACCATCACAATACCGAGGGGACAGATGCCCTGCAATCCCCCTGGCCAGCGGGCCTCCTGTACCTATTTCCTCCACTTCCTCTCATAGGGAAGGTTTGCCGGAAGATTTGCCAGGAGAGGGCGCAAGCGGTAATGGTAGCGCCTCACTGGCCGAGATGACCCTGGTTCTCCGATCTGATGGATCTGACAGTCCAGGACCCATGGCGTGTACATCAGAGGACCGACCTACTTCACCAAGGACCGATCCTTCACCCAGACCCAAGCTGGCTCCAGCTGACAGCATGGAGATTGAGTGGCAAGCCTTGAGAGACCATGGCTATGAAGAATCAGTTATCAGTACCCTTCTCTCATCAAGACGCGTGTCCACCAGGAGGATTTATGAAGCCACATGGAGAGCCTTCAAAAGATGGTGTGCCTCCCGGCGCTTGGCCGGTGAGGAAGCTTCAGTAAAGCACGTACTCGCCTATCTACAAAAAGGCCTCGAAGCAGGCCTTTGCCCAAACACGCTGAAAAGGCAGGTGGCTGCACTTTCTGTCTTTCTCACAGCATAGGACGGAACCCGCCTATCCTTGCATCCACACATCAGATGTTTCCTGAGGGTGCTTCCATTATATCACCCCCAGTTCGTCATAGGTTCCCTTCGTGAAACCTTTCCCTAGTTCTCAGACATTTAATGAAACACCCATTCGAGCCCCTGCGCAAAGTCCCACTCAGGACTCTCACCATCAATGTTGCCTTTCTAGTTGCCATCATTTCAGCGTGAAGAGTTTCTGAGTTAGCTGCTCTGTTGGTAAGAGAACACCTTTGCTCTTTTAGTGAGGACACGGTAACTCTTCACCCTGACCCTGTCAGGGATGATGGGAGTTGTAGCTCTTCACCTCTGGCTCAAACTCACCACCTTGTTATGCAGCACAGCCGACCAGCTTAGATCAGTGGTTAATGCTTTCCTCCAAAGCAGCAGAGTTTCAGAGAATAGGCTGAAGATCCTGACAAACTCTCCAAGCCTTCTCACTCTTCTCCAGGTGTCTCCAAAACGTCTCCAGGATTCACTCAGGCAACTCAGTAGTTTTATATAAAACCTACTTTATTCTTCTATATAAATATACTATATGGTCAACAAATCACAATCTCTACACACTACTCCACAATATCTCCAAACTACTCCACCTCTACTCAACAACAATACATTGGCAAACATTGCAATTTTATAGCCATTGTTTATCACCACCCACTAGTTAGTTTCCACCCAGTGGGTGTGTACTTCCATTCTGATTGGTCCACGTAGTTCCACCCATACTTAAGACCAACCCATGTATTTCAACATTTCACCTTGTACACTTAATGATTCTCAGGTGTTTCCATTCTGCATTCAGTACCTCTGTCCTTGGCTCTCAGGACTTCTAGATTACATTAGCAGTTTCACCTGTGTAGCTTCATAATTGCTCTTGCTTAGTCATTGTGACTTTCACATACATATTTTATTTCTTTCACTGTATGTCCCATGTTGCATTTTCCTTAACAATCCCCTCCGAAATAAAATATTGTATGTGTCTTACAATGTCATTCCAACCATTTGTGTCAGCCTTTCATGTTTTTCTGCTGTCAATGCTTTTGTGAACAAATCTGCTATGTTGTGTTGTGTTTCTATATATCTCAATTCTATTTCACCCTTCTGAACCATGTCTCGCACATTTTGATATCTTACACCAACATATTTTGTTCTGTTCTTCAAACTTTCAGTTTCAGCCATCGCTATGCATGACTGTGAATCTTCCAGAATTTCCACTGGTATCTTGTAACTTTCATTTAAGTCATTTAGCAATTGCTTAATCCACTGTACCTCATTTACTATCTCATTCAAAGCAGCGAATTCTGCTTCCGTTGTGCTTATCGCTACATTAGTTTGTTTTCTACTTCTCCAAACTATTGGACTTCCACTATATTTAATTATCATTCCTGTAACTGACTTCTTGTCTCCTAATTCTGATGCAAATGAACTGTCTACATAACAATCTAGATCTGAACTACTGCTTCTTATAATCAATTTCCTATATAAGGTTCCTTTCAAATATCTCAATAAATGTTTTACCGCTGTCCAGTCTTCAATTTTTGGATCATTAACCCTTCTAGACAATACATTTACAGCATAAGAAATGTCTGGTCTGGTGTGGCAAGATATGAATTGTAAAGATCCTATTATACTTCTGAAGAGAATCTTGTCCTCAAACGCTCTAGTTGTTTCCTCAGACACAAAACCAGTTGTCATTGGAGCTTTTACTATTTTTGCATTCTGTAATCCACACTTTTCAATCAGTCTTTCAATTTTATTTCTCTGATTTAATAAACAATGTCCTTCTTCTGTCCATTCAACGCAAATACCTAAATAAGACTTCAATACACCTAAGTCCTTCAAAACAAACTTCTCAGACAATTCTCTTTTTACTGACTCAATTTCCTGTTTTGACTTTGCTGCTACGCACAAATCATCTACATAAATCACTAATACCATGTCTCCTTTTGTATAAACACAAGCATCTGCAATGCTCCTCTTGTAACCTAGCTTAACTAGCTCATCATTGATGCACAGATTCCACGCTCTGGCACTTTGTTTTAAACCATACAACGCTTTCTTTAATTTATATACTCTCTGACTACCATTTTCTTCGAAACCTTGTGGCTGTTCCATAAACATTTCTTCATCCAAAACCGCATTCAAGTAAGCTGTCTCAAAATCAAAATGTTCTACAACTAAATTCCTTTTTACTGCTACAGCTGGAACCATTCTCAGACTTTCTGGCTTTGCAGTTGGAGAATATGTCTTATCATAGTTCTCATACTGCTGTTGTGCAAAACCCTTAGCCACTAACCTAGCTTTATATTTGATACTTCCATCTGGCATTTCTTTCCTTTTGTATACCCATTTACAACCAATTACTTTCTTGTCTTTGGGTCTGTCAACAATTTCAAAAACATCTTTATTTACCAAGCAACCAAACTCATTATCCATTGCATCAAACCATCTTTCCTGTTCTTCACTAGAATAACTTTCCAATTCTTCAAAACTTTCAGGCTCTTCTACTGCTAAACAAGCTCTTGCCTTTGTCACAACAAACCTATCTGGAGGCTTTCTAACTCTATGACTACGCCTGGGAATAAAATCTGCTGTTCTGTCTCTTTCATCCTCACTTTCTCTACTAGGAGTTGTAGTTCTATGACTAAATCTCTTGTCTTCAGTCATTCGAGTAGTAGTAGGCCTAGATGCTATCTCATCATCGGAAGAACTACCACTGCTGCTAGGTGATGCTTCCTGCTTAACTGAAACCCCTCCGTTTCCTGAGGTTGGTTCAGTTTGTGCTTCTGGCTCATTTGAACTCCCTAATCTCAAAAACACTTCTTTATTGGCATGCAGTTTGTCCCAACCAGCATGTCTCTCAAAATTTGCAGACCTAGAATACTGCACTTGTTTTCCATCCAAATGAAACTTGTAGCTATTTCCAGAATACCCCAAAAACCTAAGCCTTTTGCTTTTGGGTTCTCCTTTCCTCCTGAAACAAGCAGGTGTGTAAACATGAGCAAATTGTCCAAAAACCCTTAAGTACTTGTAATTTGGCATTCTCCTATACAATACCCTGTAGGGAATGTCTTCAATTTCTGAATGATACAATCTGTTACTGATATGTATTGCAGTCAAAGTTGCTTCTGCCCAAAAACTATCTTTCACCCCTGCATCTGCCATCATACAAGCAGTAATTCTTTTTATATCTTGTATTTTCTTCTCTGCTAACTCATCCTCACTAGGACAAGCAGGGTTTGTAGTTTCATGCCTTATTCCCACCTTTTGAAACCAGTTAAACAATTGATTATTTAAAAATTCTCCTCCTCTATCAGTAATGATGGTGCCTACTCTGCTATCAAATTGTCTTTCCACCATTCTTACCCATGCTTTTAAACTTTGCCCAGTGTCAGATTTGTTTTTCATTATTCTCACAAATGCAAACCTTGTATACCTATCAACAATTACTAGGAAATACTTGCTTCCCCCTAAGGACAAGCAATTAGCTTGGGCGACATCTGCATGTACATACTGAAATGGTCTTTGAGCAATTCTTTTTGTTTTCTTAGCTACTGGAAAAGCTCTGACCTTTACCTGTTGACATACCGTACAATCTAAGTGGTTTTTGCATTCAGTAACTTTTAAATCTGGACACATACTGATTAAATTCTTTAAACATTTGAAGCTCGCATGGCCGAATTTTCTGTGAAGCTCGTGTATGCAGTCTTTGTGGATTGGAATATTTTCTATGTTATTAGCTTCTTCATCCCTGTAGCTATCAATATTGTCCTCCAAATAATAAAGTTTGTCCTTTTTCAAACCTATGCCACGCAATTCCCCATTCAGTTTTATCTTACACATGTTCTTTTCAAAGATGACTGTGTAGTCTCTTTCTGTTAATCTGCTTACTGATAACAAATTATTTTCTAACTCCTTTACATGTAAGGCATCATTAAAATTCTCTTTTAGCCCTGGAATGTACACAGTACCCATTTGATTTACAGTACTGAGCTCTTTCCCATCAGCCAAAACTACAGTATTTACATTAGCTGATTTTCTGTTACTTATTAAATTAATGTCGTTACACATCGAAGATGAGGCTCCTGAATCAACTAGCCATTTAGAATTTGCATTTTGTTTTTCCTTAATCATGGTTGCAAACCCCTTTTTATTACCACTGTCCCTCAAAAATGGAGGTCTGGACTGTTTTTGATACTGCCGCGGCTGCCATCTGCTCTCTGCTTGCTTGTGTCTCTCAGCTGCAAAATGTTTACAATGTCTCTGCAGATGACCAATCTTCTTACAATAAAAGCACCTCCGTTGCTCCCTTGTAGAGGCTGCTTCCTCCTGCGTTCGCCAGTCAGGAGTTGTTTGTTGTTTTGGCACAGTCTTTAAGCTTGCTGAGTCACCCTGCTCAGACATTCTTCTCTGGTTCTCTTCCAGTATTCTGGCCACAATTAAGTCTCTATTAAGCTCAGCTTCTGGCAAGTTCTGCAAGCTGTTCGTTATGTTGTCCAACGAAGAGTCTAGCGATTCTACTAAAATGTAGCATTGCTGCTCTTTGCTAATTTGCACTCCCCTCAGTTCAGCTTGCACAAATAAATCTTGCATTATTTTTAAATGTTCTATCACACACTGCCCTTTAGCCATCTTTTGCCTGTATATTCTTTTAGACCATAGCATTTTTGCAAAAGCAATTGAAGGAGTGTGTAATCTCTGCAAGGTATCCCACACATCCTTGGCGGATGTTTTATCTCTGACGTCATTAATTAAGGCTTCTTCAAGCATGAGATAAAAACAGGCTTTTGCTTTACTATCTCTCTCTTGAGTGACTTCATCAGCATCGGCTGCCAGCCCTGTTTCAACTGTTGACCACAGACCTTCCTTTACTAGTAGAGATTGGGCATAAATCTTCCAGGTAGAGTAGTTGTTTCTATTTAATTTACTAAACTTTAGAATTTCCATCTTGATTTGTGCAGTGACTCAATTTGACACAGTCCTTCTGAGTATGCACAGCCGACCCATCTGGGCTTAAGCAAAACACAAAATGATTTACTTCCAAGGCTTATCAGTGCAGCACAAACAGCATGCTCTGTTCTATCGTCCACAAAGCTTTCTTTCACTCTCTGGAACTTTCAGCTTCTGTGGATGCTGGGTGCTCTAGTAACTGCACCCATAACCCTTGTCAGGGATGATGGGAGTTGTAGCTCTTCACCTCTGGCTCAAACTCACCACCTTGTTATGCAGCACAGCCGACCAGCTTAGATCAGTGGTTAATGCTTTCCTCCAAAGCAGCAGAGTTTCAGAGAATAGGCTGAAGATCCTGACAAACTCTCCAAGCCTTCTCACTCTTCTCCAGGTGTCTCCAAAACGTCTCCAGGATTCACTCAGGCAACTCAGTAGTTTTATATAAAACCTACTTTATTCTTCTATATAAATATACTATATGGTCAACAAATCACAATCTCTACACACTACTCCACAATATCTCCAAACTACTCCACCTCTACTCAACAACAATACATTGGCAAACATTGCAATTTTATAGCCATTGTTTATCACCACCCACTAGTTAGTTTCCACCCAGTGGGTGTGTACTTCCATTCTGATTGGTCCACGTAGTTCCACCCATACTTAAGACCAACCCATGTATTTCAACATTTCACCTTGTACACTTAATGATTCTCAGGTGTTTCCATTCTGCATTCAGTACCTCTGTCCTTGGCTCTCAGGACTTCTAGATTACATTAGCAGTTTCACCTGTGTAGCTTCATAATTGCTCTTGCTTAGTCATTGTGACTTTCACATACATATTTTATTTCTTTCACTGTATGTCCCATGTTGCATTTTCCTTAACAGACCCTTCATTCAGACCGAAGGTAATCTCCGAGTTCCATGTCTCACAACCTATGATTCTGCCCTCCTTCTGTCCCAACCCTTCGCATCCGAAGGAAAGGCTCTGGCACAAGCTAGACGTTAGGAGGGCCCTAAAAAATCTACGTAAGTCGGACGGCCTCCATCCGACGTTGTGATGCCCTGTTTGTTTCCTTCTCCCAGTCATCCCTAGGGACCAGGTGTCACAGAAAACCATTGCCACATGGATCAAGGCCTGCATTTTCGCAGCCTATGACTCTGAAACTCCCCAGACCCTCGGGAGTCACAGTGCATTGAACTAGATCAGCGGCAACGTCTGCTGTCTTCTCGACTAACACCTCCCTAGCAGAAATCTGCAGGGCAGCAACCTGGAGCACACCATTCACCTTTACCAGACACTATAAAGTGGATAAGTTTCACTTCGCCAAGGCAACCTTCGGCAGGAGAGTGCTCCAGGAAGTTAAGGACTGACGTCTCCACCTTTGCAGTCACTTCCACCCTAGTTATCCAAGCTTGGGCATGTCCCACAGATGAAGGACCCTTATCACCCCTCCCTCAGAGAATACCACATTGGTTACTTACCGTGAAGGTGCATTCTTGAGGGAAAGGGGTGATATAGGTCCTTCCCCCACCCAGTGACTGCACATGGAACCATATTTCAAGGAGGGATTTTTCAATTTGGGGGGTTGTCTGTTCCAATTTTACTTGATTTCCTTTAGATTTTACAGGGCTTTGATAGTGAACTGGCCTCGTGGTCTCAGGATGGAGGAGATAAGAACAAAGAAATTTGAATATCAAGAGACTTGATGTAATTTCCTGCTACACCTGGGCGGTGACTGACGAAACCCACAGATGAAGGACCCGTATCACCCTGTTCCCTCAAGAATGCACCTTCACGGTAAGTAATCAATGTGGCATTCCCATCAGCCCTAACCAGCCTGGCCAGTTATGAAGTATGATGGGAGTAGTAAGTTCAGCAACAATAGGAGGACAATTGATTCCTCAGAACTGGTCCATCATAGCCATGTTGGATCATTCACAGGCCCTAACTAGTCACTTGTAATTAATTATTTTCCCCAGTAACAAAGTTATAACTTCATTAATCGCAATCATAACTTTATTAGGGGTAGCTTCACTCCTTTTGTGGTATAACTGTAACCTTTAATTACATTCATAATTACAGCATGTGACGTGACTAAATAATGGAGTAGGAATATCACATGATTGAAGTCCTAGCTTATGCTGCTGTCTTGTGGTCTGTTGTGGCTCTTAAGGCAACAATGGACAGGAGGAGAGTGTATTTGTACCATATTACACTAGTTAAGCATTGGGATAATTTTGTTTTATTGCTAGCATTCCTCTTCCCCTCACTTGATCTCTGTTGAATCTGCTGTCCTGGAAACAACAGCTTCATTTACTGGCAGTGGTCATCTTAGCTAGCTTCAGAATTACAGAAACACACTGCCGTGGAGAAGTACATTTCATTTTGGGAAATAATGGTTTAAGCTGACTGGAAAATGGAAATAAAAAGTCCTTGTAAGTGCTGGGAGTTCCCTGGGAATACTTCAGAATGAGGAAAACATCATGTAGTAAAAAAAAAAAAAATCAGAAAGGACAGGTACTAAACCTGGGACTTTCTGTTTTTTCCAGTCCATCTAGGTGGCCCCTCAATCAGTCTGGATGCACCCAGAGTTAACGTGTTTGTCTGGCAATACTTTCTGTATTTAATTTCCCTCTGATCTTGCCATCGCTAATCATACAGGTGTACTATGTGATACTGTGAATTCTGGGTAACACTCTGTGCATGTGGTGAAGTGGGCGGTAGTTCACAAAAGCACAGGCTGCAAAAAAAATGTTAGTCTTTACTGTGCTAGAGGATTATTGTTCCTATTCTTGGCAAACAGTGCTTGTGTGCATTTGTTCAGCTTGTTTAGGATGGGATTGTGTGCCCACTTACCTGCGAGAAAGATCACTTACTTTGGAATGTGCTTGTACTGGTTTTGTTGTTAGCCTCTGATTCACTCCTCAAATGTAGAGATAAACTAACCACTGGGATGAATTCCAGTGTGGTTCTTACTGCAAGACAGCTGATGAGGT
Source organism: Gambelia wislizenii (assembly GCA_030847615.1). Taxonomy (NCBI): domain Eukaryota; kingdom Metazoa; phylum Chordata; class Lepidosauria; order Squamata; family Crotaphytidae; genus Gambelia; species Gambelia wislizenii. Next base: position 8,209,801 of record JAUMIR010000013.1, on the reverse strand, counting down.
GGGCTTAAAAGGATTTCAGGATTGGTCTTACTTGATGTCTTTTATTGGTTCATGTGCATTTCTTACTTAGATTGTACAATTATGGGATTTTAAAAGAAAACCTTCCTAGCAGGAAAGTTGAGTTTACAGGAGTTAAGGATTTGTTACTACAGGTTGAGTACCCCTTATCCGAAATGCTTGGGACCCAAAATGTTCTGTATTTCAAATTTTTTTTATTTTATTTTGGAATACTTACATATACATAATGAGATGGGGCCCAAGTCTAAACATGAAATTCATTTATGTTTCATATACGCCTTACACACATAGCCTGATGGTAATTTTATACACAATAATTTTACATAATTTTGTGCATGAAACAAGGTTTGTGTACACTGAACCATCAGAAAGCAAAGGTGTCACTATCTCAGCCACTCATATGGACAATTTTTAGATTTTGGAGTTTTTTGGATTTGGGAATTCTGGATAAGGAATAATCAATTTATAGTATACATGTCTTATTTGGGCTTGGATGGGGAGTGGCTGTACTTCAGAGGAAGAGCAGGTGCTTGGCATGCAGTTACCCTGAGTTTATTTCTTGGCATCTCCGCGTAGGGCTGGGAAGGATCCTTCTGCTTGAAACACTGGAGAGTTCTGTTCATTCTGAGTCAGACATGCAGGGCTAAATAAGGAAATAGTCTGAGTTTGTATAAAGCAGTTTTCTATTTTCATCTAAGTCAGAAGTGGGCATCTCTATAGTCCTGACCCTCAACATAGACTATATTGGCCAGGATTGATGAGAATTGCAGCCCCACAACATCTGGTGAGCCACACTTAGAATCATAGAATCATAGAGTTGGAAGAGACCACAAGGGCCATCCAGTCCAACCCCCTACCATGCAGGAACACACAATCAGCACACAATCAGAGTACACCCAACAGATGGCCATCCAGCCTCTGTCCAACCTCTTTGTCCAGGAACAAACTGATACATCTCTTCTGTATTCTGATGAGAATTCCCTGAGTGTATACTTACTTACTATCTATCTATCTATCTATCTCTCATCTCTCGCCACACCCATATTTTAATGAGAATTCCCTGAGGTAGCCTGGGATTACCTGGTCAGTTTCATGACTCAGTGACAACTAGAGTTGAATTGCCCAAGTACCAAATCAGCATTAACTATTATACTACACTAGCTTTTTTTTCTTGAACAAGACTTTCATGTAGCATTCATGGGTGCTGCATAGGAAAACACATCTTTTTTATTTATTTATTTGCTCTTCAGCCACAAGGCTATCAGAGCGGCTTACAAATTGTTTTAAGCCATAGCTATTTACACATCTGCACTGCATTGTTTCCAATGTGTGTTATCAGTGTATGTTATCAATGTGTCTTTGAGGTACTTGTAGATATTGCTACGTAAGTAGTACCATCTTTTGGCCAATTCAGTGCTTCCTCAATGGCTCAAGCTAGCCACATATTTAACAAGTTGTTGTATATAGTTTTTTTCACACAACTTTTAAATTTGCATCAATTACTTGTACATGCAAGAACATTGGTTTTTGGAAGAGCTATCAAGGAAAGGGCTTTGGGGCTACTGAAGCAATGATTTTGTCTGGGGAAAAAAGTTATTGTGAAGAAATAAGGGGGTATCTTGGCTTACAGGTTGCAAGCAGTGAGCTGGTGCATTCTGCTTGATTGTTCTCCAGTGCAGCAGAAAGGGCTAAACAAACTACAGTGGCTTGTTTAGTATGTCAGCCAAATGTGGATATAGCTGCTGTGCTGTTTCTACACCTCAAACAAGCCGGAAAAGGTTCTCCTTGGTTTTTTTCTGGGCTGTGAGGCCATGTTCTGGAAGAGGAACTCTTCTAGAACATGGCCTCACAGCCCAGAAAAAAACCAAGGAGAATCTATGGATGCCAGCCATGAAAGCCTTTGACTTTACAAGCCAGAAAAGGAATTCACAATTTGTGCTAAGTTTCCTTGTGTAGTCTGTTGGGAAGGGGAACAGGGCAAAAGTGGCAGTTGTATTCCTGTTTGGATGACATGCTCTGCTTGATGGTTTTGCTAGCCATGGGAGCAGTGAAGCAGTCTGTGCTAGCACACGTACTGTAACTCATAAGTCAGGGTTTCCATGGAGCCCTGGCTTATTGTGTCATGCACCAATGGGTACAGATTCTGCACTGCTGAAGAGTAATGCTACTGATAATAAATGTGGACAGCGTCTCTAGAAGGATATTTATTATTGCTTTGTTACATGTATATCCCACTTTCCTCCAATCAACTCAAGGTGATGTACATGTCTCTCCTTCTCCCTGCTTATTTTCTCTATGACCTTATGAGATAGGCTAGGCAGAGAAAGTGACTAAACTAAGGTCATCCAGTGAGATTCATGGCTCAGTGGGGGACTAGAGCCTGGATCTTCCAAATTCCAGTCCGCTCTAACTCACTAGTTTTCTACCATGCTTGATGATATGAAAACCCTTGCTGGCTGTTGATTTTTGTATTTGTTTATTTATGTGATTTTAAGTTTAGGTGGATTTTAATTTGATACTAGTTTAATATCTTTTTATGGGGAAGGGTGGGGGTGGGTGGGGCTTAGGGATTTTAGTCTGTATTTGTATTTTAACTGTTGTAAGCCGCCCCAACTGTTTTTAACAGAGGGGCAGGGTAAAAATAATTATTATTATTATTATTATTACCCACCAAAATGTCTAGAACATGGCAACACACACACACACACACACACACACAGTATGGCCAATGTAAAGGACTCTTGGAATCATTCTAAAATATCTGTAACATGAAAGTTTCCACAGTTTCCTTTCCATTGACTCTCAGAAAGTCAATAATCAAATTCCCCTATTTCTTTTTTGTCGAAAGATCATCCTACAGAACTGACAAGGAAATTTTAGCACCCAAATCAGGCCTAAACGTCAACAGAAATGGCTCTAGAAAATCAGTTAGTATAGTAGTTAGTGTAGTTTTTAATCTGTATTGTTTTTACTTTGTTGTAAGCCACTTTGAATCCTGTTGTTGGGAAAAAGGCAGGATATAAATGAATATAACAACAGGAACAAAAGTTTTTGTTTCATTCAAGAAATGAGTTGACTTGTAAGCTCCTTGTGAATAAATGAAGCCTTATATCTCCAGTATTGTAGCAAAAGTATGGAAGATGTTTGTAGAGAGGCAGGTGTTATGCATCCTTTTATGTCTGAGTATTACCCCCCAAATGGTTCTCTTTAAAAGAAATAAATGTCTATTTAAAAAATTAATTAATAGAAAAAAGTCATGCAAAGCATTTAATCTAGCTCATGGTTCAACACACACATACACACAAACACACACATACTATATGCAAAAATACTCCTTTGGTGAAATGCATTGTGGGTCTTCTAATTGGAAGTAGGTTAGCCTTTTGAAAACGAAAAGCTCTCCAATTTTCTATATCCAGTCACTCCACAACAGCAGGTTAGGAGAGACTGAATGCCTTATTTGAAAAAAGAAAAAAAAAAGTGAGATGAAAAATAATCCTTGCTTCAAAAAAACAGCACTGGGTTTAGTGTGGCAAAATACTACATGGGTTCTGGTGATTAATTCTGAAGCACTTTGAGGTTTCTGCATGTATAAAAACTCTTGCACTCTCTCTGCTTTCACTATAAGGGCACAATGAAAACATTTCTTTGTATGTCACAGTGGAGGGGGTGAGGTTTGGACATAAATGATACGTTTTCTTTTCACTGCAGTAATGATGCCTTGCTTACTTTATCTAAATTTGTTGCAGTATTAAACAAGTGAACAAAACCAAATGCTCCTTCCTTTCTACCCAGGGAGTTTTTAATAATCAGTTGTTATGGCAGTATAATTTCAGTACACATGACCTGAAAGTGTATTGGTGTAATTTCTCTATGGGTTTCCCCCCCTCATTAGAGTAAATAATCCTTGTTTTAATACAGGCTATGTACTGGTATCCATTTCATTTTCCTAGCTTTTATTTTATTTTGCTGTTTTGATGCCTAAAATTGGGTCCATGGAATTAATCTCATTCTAGACAGTGCTAAAACAGCTCATCAAGAATACAATTAGATTATTGTTATGGTGGATGGTCTTAAATGCAGCATGATTAAGCAGTAATGTCTGCTACTATTGGATAAATGGGGTCTTGTCATGCAGGTGAGTCTGTTTGATTAGGGATGGTTTAAAAAGAGATAAGGATATATGAAGTTAGGATATGATTATGTTCTGGGGTTGAGAGGAGTGTCACAGTGGGATTCTGCTTGTCTTAGGGTACTTATGAAGTCGGTCCAAAGGTGACATAAGCAACAGCTGCTAGGCTAATTCCTCCTTGTTTCTTTTGTCTTTTTCTTGTTTTCTTTTGAACCCAGGCTTTTTTTAGCTTGCAAATGCATTTTGGCTGCCAAACAAATGTAAACAACGCACTATATGTTACTTGCAAGTGCATGGGAAAGATAGTTAACACAGTTGATTGAGAGAAAAAGAAGCATGTGGGCACAGAAGCACATGGAAGTTTTGGAAACACGATGAAATAGGTTGAAAGAGCAGACCATGAGTTGAATGTATGGGTTCTGGTTATAATTGAAAAGGGTTGAAAGAATAGATTTGTTGAAGGGGTGGGGTGGGGTGGGGTGAGATCCCTGTATTTCACTTAGTTGTCCCTCTAAATGGCAGCATATTCCTTTCCAGGACTAGTGGAAATTCTGTAGCACTTCCAATGTTGTTGAACTGTACCTTCCAGTATTCCTTGCCATTGTCTGTGCTGGCTAGGGCTGCTGGGAGTTACAGTCCAGCAATATCTAAAGGGTTGCACAGTTCCTGCCTCTTGCTTTAAAGGTGGGGGTTACTCTTTTTTAGCCCAAGGGCTAGTTCAGTTTCAGAGAATTTCTTGCAAGCTACATTCCAGTCTGAGGGGTTGTCTAAACAGTGAAAATACTCCTCATGGAATTCAAGGAAAATGGTATCTGTCTAAATGGGATTCCGCATCGCTTCGCCGTGTTCAGAAGGAAGGGGAGCAAAAACACTATATGCTCTGTGGGAAAAGCCTATGTGGCCTTTCCTGGGGCCAGTTTACACAGCAGATTTATTGCGGCAACTTGCGGTTTAATTATTTTTCGCAGCTGTGCCAGTCAGGTTTTTTTTCTAATTATGTCGCTTTGAAGTTCAGACTTGAATAAGTGTGGGGGGTGTGTCTCTGTAAATCTGCCTGTAAATGAACTCACTCCATAAAGCAGAGGGAGAGTAATCTCTCTGCTAAAAGACCATGCCGTGGATCACAAGTTTTTCCAGCTGCTCTCTCTCTCTCTGTCTCTCTATTTCCCCCTCCCTCCTTCCCCCAAGCAGAGAGAGAGAGAGAGAGGGAAAATAGCAGTTCAGCTTGCTACAGCCCTTTGTGAAATGGTTTCTCTCCCTCCCCCGTGCATAGGATAAAAGTGACGAACAAGCTTTACATACTTTCAAAACAGCAGAGGATGAAAAGGAATGCTCCAGGAATGAAAGAAGTTGGGAATCCTTTTTTTTTTTTTTTTTTTGCAAACTGGCTCGCAAAATAGCAGACAGGATTTTTGCAAGTTTCTTCTCTAATGGCTACTGTCTTTGCCTCCTGCCTGCCCCTCTTTTAAGCCCACCTCTGCATCATCAACCAATCACAATGCAGCTGTGCTTTAACCCTTAGCGGAATGCTAGTTTACACTGCCAATAAAGCACTACATTGCAAATATTCCTGCAAAAATAGCGACATGCCCTGCCACGCTATATTTGGGTGTTTTACCTTCCCCCCTTCTGAATGAGGCGATGCTGTGCTGCGATCCGTGGGAACTATGAGTTATCTTAGCGGTATATTTAGGGGAATATTTGCCCGTGTAAACGACCCCCTGGAGTTTTTTTTTTTAAAAAAAAACAGCAGGGGGATGCACATTTCTGCTTGTTGGGACAAGCAACGCAAATTGATTTGCTTTCCCATATAAGTGGAATCTGAAAGCTGATAGGTTGGAGAAGCATGGGGCAGAGCTTTCTAACAAAGCAAGTGTCTGGAACCACCATGTTAGATTTTTGCCTTAGTGAGCAAGTGCTAAGGCAGTAAAATGGGATGTTGTGGGTTATTTTGTTACGGCAAAATATTGGATATAGGTTTTTTAAAAAAAATGTTTGGCGGCGGCAAATTGAGGTAAGTAAAAAAAAATGAGTAATTCACTCACAGCTGCGATCTCGCTTTGCAGGCATGCACATTTGCACAACAAACACAGATAGCTTTGCATGCCTGAGATGTGCAAAAAAACCCATTAAGACAAGTAGCAGCTACTGTGAATTTCCATTAACTGCAGAGCGATCTGTTTGTTGTTTGTTTTGCCTCGTATAGACGGAGCCCTATACAGAGCCAGAGGCAGAAGAGTGAGTCCAAAAGTATCAGCACATTTGAGCTTAAAGCTCTTGCTACCAACAACTATAAACCTTAGGAGAGGCATATCAACCTTTTAGAAAGGGAAAGGAAAACCTTAACAAAAGCCAGGGAACCAGCAGACGATGGTGTCGTGGGAGACAGGAGGTGGAGTCATCAGGAAAAAACCCAGGGAATACCAGGTGGCCAGGGTTCAGGCCCAGGGTCTGCAGGTCACCCCCTCCCACTCTATAACAAGATTGCTTTGGTCACCCATCATGTGGAGAGCAGAGGTTTGGACTTCTACTTTCATCTGTTTGTTGGCTATCCCTGTGCTTTGCAATGAACCCCAACATTTTTGGGCCTCACAGGTTTGTGGGGTTAAACTCTACACTTGCTTGATTTATTCTCATTGAGTAAAATTGTTCTGGGCCACATTTTGCCAGTATAGTTTATTAGTAATAAAAACAGACATGTATTAAAAATAATTTTACTATAGATCAGGGTCATAAATTTGAGACCTATCTGCAATGTCTCAGTCTCTCCCTTTGGTTGGATGAGTACACTATGTGACGTTATTTTATCAATGTAATTTCAAGTGGAGTATCGAAGATGAAACTTGTCCAGAATGACAGTGTTCTGCTTCCTGCCATGCCATGCTATGCTAGCACAACTTTTGGGGGGTTTCTTGATTCCCTGCCCCCCAATCCTCTCATTCTTTAATACAGTGTGACAATACAAAAAATGAGTTATTGGCGGTAGCTAAAATTGAGACCATTATAATCATAATCAATAACATGCCTCCTGGAATAATAACCACTGCCAGGAATGCATTTTTTGGTATTGATTTCAGAAGTCATGTTTCCTTTGGCCACTGACACCCCCACCTCCCGCAACTGCTTTATTTTTGATTTCTACGACACAGTGATTTACTTTGGAGAGAATGGCACTTATCTTAAATACTGAGAATAAATAATGAAATGCCAAGATTTAAATTGCTCCATTGTAAAAATTATCATTCTGGTCTAAACTAGGAATGGGGAGAGAAATTTGTTTAGCTTACCGGTACATTTTAATACAAACCTACCTAATTTTGCAAAGGTTAAAAGTAGTTCGTGTCCACAGAAGTGTTCGTGGGTGCAGAATGAAAGGTGTTCCATAATTCAGACACCCACAGCCAAGAAACATGTATTCACATGAGGTAGAAAGTTTGTCCAGAAATGGGGTCAGACTCCTGAATTGGTTGAACAGCTTTCATGTAGGGACAAAGAACTATTATAATAATCAGTACAAAGAAATAAAACACAACAGCAAAGGTAGAAAGACTATAGAAATCAAAAGGAAGTTTGAACCAAGAGTAAAGATGCTGTTTCAGGGGAACAAATTATATGATCAAGAGAAAATAAAAAGGTGATGGAAACAATACACTGAAGAACTATACAAAAGATGAAAGAATGACAGATTCCTTCAAAGTAGATTGTAGAGATACTTGTAGAGATCAGATTAGCCTGGCATGACTTGTTTTTGAGAAACCCATGTTGACTTTTAGTGACTATGAGATTCCTTTCTAACTGCTTAAAGACTGTCTGTTTAATGATCTGCTCTAGAATCTTTCCTGGTATTGGTGTCAGACTGACTGGATGGTAGTTGTTTGGATCCTCTTTTTTCCCCTTTTTGAAGAAGGGGACAACATTTGCCCTCCTCTAGTCTTCTGGGACTTCTCCTGTTCTCCAGAAATTCTCAAATATTATTGTCAGTGGTTCTGAGATTACTTCTACCAGTTCTTTTAATACCTTTGGATGTAGTCCATCTGACCTGGAGACTTGAATTCATTTAGAGTAGCCAGGTATTCCTGAACTACCTCTATCTATTCTGTGCTGCATTTTCCCTCCTGCATCATCCACTCCATTTTCCGCAGGTTGAGCACTGTTTTCCTTATGGGAGAAGACTGAGACCAAGAAGGTGTTGAATAGTTCTGCCTTTTTTCTGTCCCCTGTTAGCATTTCACCATCTTCTCCCTCTCATTTCCTTGTTCTTCCTTTTGCTACAGATATAACAAAAAAAAAGCCCTTTTTATTGTTTTTCAGACCTCTCTAGCAAGCTCATTTTGTGCTTTAACTTTTTTGACTTTCTCTCTATATGTGCTGGTTCTTTGTTTGAATTCCTCTTTGGTGATTTCCCCCTTTTCCCATTTTTTTGTACATGTCCATTTTAAATCTTAGCTCAGTTGAATGTTCTTAGACATCCAGCATGGTTACTTTAGACACCTCCCATTTTTTGTTCTCATTGGAACGGTTTGAAATTGTGCCTTCAATATCTCACTTTTAAGAAACTCCTATCCATCATGAACTCCCTTCTCTTTTAGTGTTCCTGACCATGACATCACACCAGTATTTTCCTACGTTTACTGAAATCAGCTTTCTTAAAGTCTAGAATACATGTCTGACTACACTTGGCTTCCCCTTTCTGCTGTATAACAAACTCCAGAAGAACAAGGTCACTCCCACCTAAGGATCCTGCCACTTCCTCCCCATTAACCAGGTCATCAGTATTGGTTAGGTTCAGGACTAAAATAGCTGATCCCCATGTTGCTTCTTCGACCTTCTGGACAATGAAATTGTCCGCAAGGTAAGTGGGGAATATGTTGGACCTTATATTTTTGGCTGAGTTTGTCTTCCAACAAATATCAGGATAGTTACATATGCTGACAGAACTAGTTACATATTATAGCCAAGATTACTTCACTACATGCCTTTAGTGTTAATAAAGTGGTTGGATGGCCATCTGTTGGGGATGCTTTGATCGTGATTTCCTGCGTGGCAGGGGGTTGGACTGGATGGCCCTCGTGGTCTCTTCCAACTCTGCAATTCTATGATTCTATGATTCTATGATTCTACCTACCAGCCCTATTTATTTGCAAAAAATGTAACCAATATATTTTTTGTCTTTAAAAACCTGATTTTTAAAATTTCCAATTCAATACAAAATTAAGTAACAAACTTTGAAGAAAAACAGATGGGACAATTCTTCTATCCTTCAATTTTCTTGTTTGTTCTAACAAACTAGTCTCTGCTGAAGGAATAGCCTGGAAAAATCTGTTAGTAAAAAGACCTGCATTTACCACTGTCTGCCAGGGGGCTGGAAAAGCTGAAACATGCCGGCATTGTGTGATAAGGTAAGGCGGGTGGCGTTAGTCTTGGGCTTCACTTCCACTTCCTTGCCTTCATGCAGTAAGGCTCTTAGAATCGCCATAAGTCATAAGCAACTTGGAAGTACACAACAACAACAACAACAACAACAACAACAACAGATATAACAAGGGGTGGGAAATATATGGCTTATACTGTCAAATTGAGTTAATGTACATTAGGTCTTTGGTTAGCAGACCTTCTGCTAGCTCCAAGCTGGTGAAAAAACTGCTCACTATCATATTTCATCTCTTGTGGAAACATGGTTCAATTAGTGTTGTTTGCACACTGTAAGCAAGCTGTACTTCCTATTGCAAACAGGTTGTCTGCCCAGTAAAGTCTCCTTTGCAGCACCATCAGCACTGCAGCACCATCACATTTTTATGCTAGATTTTCCTGGCTTCCTTGACGTACACTGCTAGAATGGACTTTTACTTCTGAACTCAACCAGTTGTTTATCACCTGTCCTTGGCAGATACCATTTCTGTAGCTGCTTAGCAGCCTTCATACACATAACCTGACTGGCAGCCAGGTTATCAGTGACTACTTATTGCTCTTGTTTTCATGTTGTTGCAACTCCAAGGGCTTGTGTGTTCACAAAATTGTTTTAGGCTCATTGTTGCTTTGTAATGGTAGTGCCCTAAGGCTGGATGCAACAGTTTCTCCAAGACTTCATGATGTCTGTGATAAACACCCACCAGGAGCAGTTGGCTGATGTTCAACCAAGCAATATTAATGTTCTTCCAAATTTTACTTTGGTAGGGCTCCTCTCATTCCACACCATGTTGTGCTTCTCTAAAGATTATTCTCATAGAATAGAATAGAATAGAATAGAATAGAATCTTTATTACGGTCATAGACCAGCACAGGTAAAAAGGGGATACAGAATAAAGGTAAGAACGCAGAATAAAAACAGGCTAAAAGCAGTATTTAAAATGTTAGCTCCAGTATAACAAGACTAGGTTGACACTATTCTACTGCTGAGGACATTGTCTGGCGAATTTTAACCGCAGCTGCGCAGAATCTGGCAACATTATAAGTTGTTCCTGGGTTGGTGTCTGAAAGCAACAAGTTTATGTAGAATTGTCCAGTGTGCCCTTGATATTTATGCAACAGGGGTGAAATAAGTCTGAGACGTATGTCCCTGTAGTATGAGCACTGGAGTAATACATGCTCTGTTGTTTCTATTTGGCCTGAGTTGCAGGGGCACAGTCTGTCTGAGAAGGGGATCTTCTTGTATCAGCCTTCAAGGACAGCTGAAGGGAGGGCATGACACCGTGCAAGAGTAAAGGCCCTTCGATGTTTAGGTATTTCAAGTGTTGCTAAGTATGCCAAAGGTGAGGCCAGATATCTATTGGAGTCACTAGCAATGAAGGTTGGAGTACTGGCTAGATCCAGTTGTCGCTCTATATCTGCTACCCGTTGTTTGATAGTAGCTTTTGCCCTATCATATCCCAGGCTTAGCAGAAGAACTGGGGAAAGGCCCAGCATTGAGATTTTAGTCATCACTGTCTGTTTCCAGCTGGATTGGAGATCATCACTTAAGGTTAGTGGAGCAAGGCCAGTGGGAAAGAGGGATAGTCTGAGCCAGTAGTTTAGTATGGTCACCCACACTCTGGCCTCCATTTTCATAAATCCTGACTCCAGTCTCAGAGCTGCGTTAGAGACACATTTTGGAGTTTGGAAAGCTGATCTTAAGAATTTGGATTGGACAAGTTCTAATGGAGCAGGGTTGGGGAAGGGTCCCAATTGGGATCCATAAAGCAGTTGTGCTACTGGTTTAGCTTCAAAAAGTTTGAGCGCTGCAGGTAAATAATGGCCTCCTCTTGTCTTAAGAAATTTGAGAAAGGTTGTTGTGCTCCTCTGCGCATTGCAAGCAGCATACTCCCCATGCGCTTTCCTACTACCAGTGGCTTGAAAAATTACCCCCAGGTATTTGAAGCAAGAGACCTGCTCAATCTTGTGGCTATCTATATTCCAGTTGTAGTTCTTAGGCCTTCTAGCGAATGCCATGATTTTAGTTTTTTGATAGTTGAGTTCTAGCTGTTCCACTCTGCAATATTGTATTAGTGCTCTTAGGGCTCTTTTTAGTCCAATGGGAGTTCTTGAAAGTACTGCTGCATCATCCGCATAAAGCAGCGTTGAAATATGCCTTCCCTTTAATTTTGGGGGGATGGAAGTTAGTGTTGTTGAGGTGATCCACCAAATCATTGATGTAGAGATTATTCTCTGAAGATTGTGCTTCTCTAAAGATTAGTTTTTAAAAATGCTTTCTGTGAGGACCATCCTGAAGGTTTCTATGTTTGCAAACTTCTCTTGCCCTGGGTATTTCCCACTGATATTTCTGGCTGTTCTGTGGTGAACTGTCTGTGGATGTCTGCACCAGATGTCTGTATCCCTACCTCTCATGACATCAGTATCTCTACTTGGTACTTCCTTGAGAAAATCAGGTAAACACACATATGCTGCCCTCCCAACTCTGCTCCTTCGATGATTATAGCCTGGGATCCGTCTCTTCCACATATACCTGGATGCATTTCCAGGGGCTGCTTCTCAACTGTGCTTTTACTTGGTAGATGATCTGAGGGAACATTGTCTATAGTTCTGACCAGCTTTTAGCAGTAACTATAATATCATCTTCGAATGTTGCAGTGATCACTCTGAATCACTGTGGAGGAACTGTTGCAGAGCTGTTGCAGAGAAAAAGGAAAAAGAAGACTCACAAAAGGATCTAAGGAAGGAAAGTCAAACAGATAAAAATTCCACTGATAATCACAATCAGCAAGAAGAAGAAGAAGATGAAGAAGAGGGAGAAGAAGGAACACAAAGTGAAAAAGAAGAATTGGAAGAAGAAAAAATAGAAAGTACAGAAGAAGAAGCCAAAGAGTGACAAAATGACGACAGTAAGATCTTGGAGCATTAAAGGTTTAAATGCCCCTAAATAAAGAAACCAAATTTTCATTTATTGGAAAAAAGCAAAGTCAAAATTATCTGTCTATAAGAAATGAAAATCCGCAGAAAAGAGATCAAATTAATGTGCAGGCCGAAACTTGGACAAGGATTTTTTCCTAAGCTCTAATAAAAGGAAAAAAGGGGTGACAATTTATGTGAATAATAGATATGACGCCATGGAGATTATGAACGACAAAGAAGGTCACTATATCGGTGTGGAAATAAACATGGTTAATATGAAAATAGTCCAAATTGCAATCTATGCCCCCATTGAAAAAAAAATAAGTTTTTTAAAAAAATTATATCAAGAACTTGAAAAGCTAAATAAGAGTAACATTTTAATTGCGGGAGATTTCAACGGTGTTTTGAAAGCAAGGAGAGAGAGAACAATTAATTATACTACTAATAAAATTTATTTATATCCCGCCCCTCTACAAAACGCAATTGGGGCAGCCTGCAACATTTAAAAATATACATTTAAGACCCTCCATCCCACCCCACTTTAAAATACAATTAAATAATCAAAACATTAAAACATACTTAATAAATACTAAAAATAATAAACAAATATCTCCAAATAAAAAATGCTATGGAGAGTTACCAAAAATCTGCAAGAACATGTTAGAATATTATAACCTATCAGGTGTATGGTTGGCAAAATATGAAGGAAAAAAGGCTTTACTTTTTACTTGGAAGCCCATAAATTGATGTCAAGGATTGACATATTTGGATATCAACTGAACTTTTAATGAGAATTAAAGAAATTTACATAATCGAAAGAATAATATCAGACCATACTCCCATAGAGATCAAATTCTCAAATTTAAAAAGAGAGTATACATGGAGATTAAAAGAAAACATATTAAAGGATGAAAATTTTGTAAATAGAGTTAAGAAGGAAATGCAAGAATACTTTAAGATCAATAAAGGAATGGATGTAACTTATAAAACAACCTGGGATGCTTTTAAAGCAACGTTTAGAGGCATGTTTCTTCAAAGAGGTGCTGAAATTAAAAGACTTAAACAAGAAAAAAATCAGAAATTGATACAAAACTTGAAGGAGAAAGAAGGGATCTTAAGGAAGAATCCAAAAAATACAAAAATACTAATGGAAATTAAATTGATCCAAGAAGCATTAAAATCTGATCTGACTGAAATGATTGGAAATAGATTTTAAAAAAATTAAACATAGCTATTTTGAGAGAGACAACAAAGTAGGTAGGTGGTTGGTGCATCATTTTAAAAAAGATACAGAAAAAAACTAGTTACAGAGAAAGATTGGAGAGACAAGACACAAAACACAGAAAGAAAGGAAGAAGGCCTTTGTAGAATTCTACAAATCTTTATATGTAAATTCAGAAGAAGCTAAATTATTCAAAAAAGAAATGGAGAAATTTATAACGGAAAACACTAGGACTAAATTAACAGAAGACATGAAAGAGAAAATAGTACAGGCCATTAGCACTGAAGAAACTTTACAAGCTATGAGCCAACTAAAAACAGGAAAAGCACTGGGACAAGATGGTTTTATAGCAGAATTTTATAAGAAATTTTATGAAGAACTGATCCCTCTATTTCAACATGTAATGAATAAGATCCCAGAAGGAATTCTGAACCCTTGGCAGACTGCAAACATTATTTTAATCCCGAAGGAAGGAAAAGAGAAATTGAACATGGCAAACTATCATCCTATCTCCCTTCTCATCGTGGATTACAAAATTTTTACGATGATCCTAGCAAACAGATTAAATAACGTAATAAAAGAAATAATACATGATGATCAAACTGGACTCACTAGCTTCTCGGTATCATGTTTCAACACAAAGTGGCAAGGCTTTTGTTGGTCCCAATAAATAACATTATCTGTGAACAAAAAGTAACCCAACAGTTAAATGCTGTAGACCTAACAGGATAACTTTTTTGTTGCAGCCAATTTTTTTGTCTACTAAGAAACAAACAGACTGTATGTGGCAGGTAGTTGAAACTTAAGGGCATTGCTTACAACTCTTTAGGTGGCAAAGTTGTAGGTCTAGATCTGTGTGACTTCTGCAACAAGATGTGACTCTGGGAGACTAAAATGTTCCATCGAAGTGGATAAGAGTTAAAGAAAGTTTTTGGGTGTTTTAAAGAATAGGATAATACTTGTTTTCTGTTGTGTTTTTAAATAGTGGCAGTTGGCTTTAGATTTCTTCTTCTAAGCAGTGATCGTACTTCAAATTCCAACAATCTGGCAAATCCAGTTTTGTCCATCTAGTATTCCTGTTGGCTCAGGATGGAGGTTTTTTATTACCTTAATGTGTCAGATTTGTTTCTTTCAGGTCTTTGCAAAATGTGCAACACAAACAATATTGCTCACTGCTGTTGATTATCACTGGCAAAAACAATACAGTCAGCCTTCTGTATCTACGGATTTGGCATCTACAGATTCCACCATCCATGGCTTGAAAATGATTCGGCATCTACAGATTCCACCATCCATGGCTTGAAAATATTACCCCCCCCCCAAAAAAATTCCAAAAAACTAACCTTGCTGTTTGCCATTTTATATAAGGCACACCATTTTACTATGCCATTGTATATAATGGGACTTGAGCATCCATGGATTTTGGTATCCATGGGGGCGGTCTTGGAACCAAAGCCCAGTGGATACCAAGGGCCCAATGTAATATTTTATCAGTTAAAGTCATCTGTTGCTCAGTGAACACTTATCGCTGCTAAATACTTTTTTCATTTTGCTGCTTTTAATAGAAATAACAAATAAGGCTGCCTGCCTGATCACGTACTTAGTGAAGATATGTAGTGAAGAGTTTTTTAAAAATCACATTCCAGACTTGAAAAGAGTTCATAATGTAGAAGTACAAGAATCCTTGAGGCACTTTGTTACACAAAATGAATAAGATCTTTCGCTTAAACCCAAAAGGGAGTTCCAGTTGGAATAGACCCGTTTTTATCAACAGAATTTAAATGGCATCCCTGTTGATTCAATATCTCTGCCTGTGCTAGTTAGGGCTAAAAATGGCATTTATGCCTTTGGGTTCCAGGCAGCTCCCCCCACAACAAAAAACACTAAAATGGTAGAATGCTTCTAGTTCTCCCATCTAGAGTTAGGAAAAGTTACTTTTTTAACTACAACTCCCTGAATTCCCCAGACAGCATGGCCAATGGGCATGCTAACTGAGGTTTTCTGACAGTTGTAGCCACATCCTTAAACCTTTTTCCAAGCTGTACAAGTCCCAGAGATGTGTGTGGTTAACAATATCCACTCTGTAACTATCACCTCATCTTTATCATGCTTGAATGATGCTGGAAAGCACTGACCCTTTTTACTGCACATGCAGGGATAGCACGGTGCTTAAAAGGCATCTTCAGAGTGATGAATCTTGGGCCCTCAAGATGTTTTGGGCTGCAGCTCTCTCAAGCCCCTACCATTTGCCATGCTGACTGGGCCTTCTGGGAGCTGAAGTCCAACAGGGCATTTTACCCAGTAACTTAAAGTGAAATCCTCTACTGAGATGTAATTTCTGATGTGTTCAGCTGAGTTTACTCCTGGGAAAATGTGCATATGGTTGCAGCCAAGAGCTACAATTCTGTACATACAAGTTGATCCCTATATCCACAGATTCAGTATCTAGGGTTTCATTTATCCACATCCAAAAAATATGCTCTCTCTAGGTATTTCTAGGCCCTCCAATGTGATTCTATGGTCAACTTCCGGTGTTTGTCTCACAGAAAATAATAGAGTTCCCTATTATCCACTGGGTGGAGGGTTTGTCTTGGAATATATCCCCTGTGAATATGAAGGTCAACCTGTACTTACATAGGAGTATAGCAAGTCTTATTTCTGAATAAACTGGTACATTTCTGTATACTACAGTTTGCCTAGAGAGAGAGCCCAGTTATTGTTCTATATCAAAGATGGTATCTGCATTTTGGTCCCTGTGCCTGGTAAATTGTTGTTATCTGTCGCCAAGTCAACTTTGACGTATGGCAGCCCTCTGAATGAGAGACCTCCAAGATCTCTGGTCATCAACAGTCGTGCCCAGGTCTTGAAAAGTAGAAGGCAGCCATGGCTTCCTTTGACTGAATCACTCCGTCTGCAGTGCTTTCTCCCACTTTTCCTACTGCCTTCCACTTTACCAAAGCATCTTTTCCAATGAGTTACGTCATCTCACGGTGTGTCCGAGGTGCAGATGTATAATACTTCAGGCATTACAGGTGAGTCAAGCCACACTGAGTCACATCTGAGGTGCAATCCCTGAGGTGCTTTTGAGAAAGATGTTTTGTGTCAAGTAGGAAAAGCTTCTGAATACAAACATATCCCTTACTTTATATGTGTTGATTGCTAATAATTCACAGGGGTGCTGCAACCCTCAACATATTTACTGAGGAGTAGCACTGACCCATGACATTTTGCTGCCTGATGCAATGGACAAGATGGTGTGTCCTCCAATTCTACATACAAAAGGCAACTGGATGTTTCTTGCCCAAATAACTAAAGTATAACAATGTTACATTATGACTGTAATGTAATGAGGGGTAGCTTCATTCCTTTTTAAAATAATAGCTTTGTAGTTACAGAAGTCACTGTTGCATAGTGGTTTCAGCATTGGACTAAGATTCTGGAGACCAGGATTTGAAATCCCGTTCAGCCATGAATACCCACTGGGTGATCTTGGGCTAGTCACACACTCTCAGCCCTCAGAAAACCTGTGATCGATTTGCCCTAGGGTTGCTGTAAGCTGGAAATGACTTGAAGGCACACAAGAACAAGTTACAGGAACATGGGCTTACTAAATGGTGGAAAAAGGGATATCATATGGTTCACATACTGATGCTCTGCCACATGCTGTAACTGAAAAGTAAAGATTTGAGTTACTCTTGAAAAATAGGAAAGTAAAGATTTGCTTTTAAAATTGTGACCATAGTGACATCTTATTCTAGGGAGAGGAGCATTTACAACAATAGTTGTAACTAAATACTTTTTAAAGGGACTTTCCAAGCTTTGCTGCTGTAGAAACATGAATAGGGTTTTGTTGGAGAGTGGCCACAACCATATGGCTATAGAAGTTTATGTTGGCTTCCATAAGAAGATCACAAGTTTGAGTGCCTTTCTAGTCAAGAGGAAACTTTCTCCAGTGCTGTGGAACAAACACGCCTGTTTTCACCTGGAAAATTAATAGCATTACAGGTATGGGCTGCATTACTAGAGCCAGGAACTCTGATAAGGTGGTTGGTACTGGATAGTTCCAATAGATGTCTGGTCATAATTTTTTTTGTTTTTTGTTTTATGGATTATCAGGTTAATATTAAGAGCACTATGTCTCAGATAAAATGCTGTAGAAAGCTCTTCTTTAAACAAATACCAACCTATTCAATCCTTCCTTTTTGTCCTCTGAGGGCCTTCCCTTTTCTGATGTCAAATTAGTTCTGCAACCTCAGTAACAGATGTGAAGTGAACTGAGGCTAAATGGGACAGCAATATGGAAAACAAATGTGTGTTTTTTGTTTGTTTTTTGTCATGCTTTCTGCATTGCTGTGACCAATTTCTCAAAATGCTTCCTTTGGGGAGGGGAGCAGTCAGCCATAAATTACTTGTAATCAACTGATGAAGAAGCTTTAACAAATGATGGGATGCTTGTATATTAATAGAAGATTCATGATTAAATTTAAATTTAAGTCACAATGGTTCAGAACCCCCACCCTACTGTTTCCTAATTTTCCATAGGGTGAGAGTTTAGAAGAATTAGGATAGCTCCCCCTAAAGACAGCCAAGCTATACCCTGAAGAAGTTATGTTCAGAAACAGGGGTTCCTGTTGAAATCCAAAAATGCTACCTTGGACTCCTTTACAATCCCTTCTAAACATAGTAGCTAAGGACCATCATAAAAGGTAAAGGAAATGGCTTCTCCCCTGTCCCCCTCATAATTTGATCACTGGGTCAGCAGATAAAGGTTGATTTTTCTTTATTTATTAATTAAAATATTTATTCCCCACCCTGTATCACACAACTGTACAGATAAAGTCAATTTAGAACAATTTAGAGCAAATTAAATTTAAAATGGTGAAGAATAATTTGGACAATCTGAAACATATTAAACAATTGAACAAGTGAAAATAAGTTAAAACCATGTAGACAAAATCTGGATATACCTCAAAAGTTTAATAAAAACCTACTTTTTAACTTGGTGCCAAAATGAAGCTTACGTCAGCACCAGTTAGGCCTCTAAGCAGAGGGCATGTCACAGTCAGGATACCACAGCAAATAATTCCTTCTCCCAGTGGTGGGACACAGAGGATAGCCAGCCGACTTCAGTTCTTGGGCAAATGCATATACAGGAGAGACATTACAGTACTTCAATCTGTTTACTGCTTTAAAGGTCATAAGCATATTGGCAGCTTGTGCAGTTTCTTTAAGACCAGGGTTATAACGTTTCTGTAAAATGTTCCTAGTCAGCAGACTAGCTGCTGCATTTTGTACTTGTTACAACTTCTGAGTCATCTTCAAGGGCAGCCCCACTTAGAGTTCATTTCAGTAGTTTGATTGTGAGGTTACCATCACATGAACTACTGTGGCCAGGTCATCCCTGTCCAGGCACATTGAGCCATGGAGTCCACCTGGATCTCCAGTGACGGAGATGGATGCAGGAGTACTCCCAAGCTATGTGCTTGCTCCTTTGAGGGGGGTACTTATCAAGGAATCACGAATTCACATAGCTTCTGTCGTATGGGGATATGGCTTCAGTTTGTTGACCTTCCTCTGGCCCATCACAATATCAAGGGACTGCTCTAGCACCTGCACAGTCCCAGCTGATTGTGAGAGCAAGGAGAAGTAGAGTTGAGTATCATTGGCATACTGATGACACTCAGCCCTATAAGTCCTAATGACCTCACCCAGTAGCTTCATAATAGATATTAAATAGCATGGGGATAAGATGTAGCCCTGTGGCAATCCATACTTTAATAGCTATGAGGCTGAAAAGGTCTCACAGTGCCATTGTTTGAAACTGGCTGTGTAGATTGGAGCAGTGCCACTGAAACACAGTGCCTCCTACTCCCATCCTTCAGAACCAGCCAAATAAGATGGCATTATCAATTGCTGAAAGCTGCTGAGAAATCCAGGGCTATCAACATGACAGTGCTCCCTGTCTTTCACCCTAAGTGGGCCATGAGTCAGGGTAGCCAAAGCCATTTTTGGTGCTGCATTTTGTCCTGAAACCAGACTGAACTGTACCTAGATAACCTGTTGTCTAGCCACCACATGATCAAGAATCTTATTCCAAAGGGGGATATTAGTTGTATGGTGGTAGTACCTCCAGGCCCAGGGAGATTGTCATCAAGAGAGAGCACAACATAGTCTCCTGCAAACTGGCAATGACCTTCATCCAGCATGAAGCATTTACCATTCCCGGGCCCCACCCAATCAATCCATCTCTGCTAGATCTTATTAGCCAAGCTAGGCAAGGTTCAAATTTACATGAGGTGTTATTAATTGATTAAAGCATCTTGGTCCAGATCCCATAGTTTACTCATTGCATTTGTTTAGCTGGTTTAAGTTTGTGGTTCTCAGCCTGTGAGTCCCTAGATGATCACAGAATCATAGAATTACAGAGTTGGAAGAGACCACGAGGGCCATCCAGTCCAACCCCCCTGCCACACAGGAAATCTTGATCAAAGCATCCCCGACAGATGGCAATCCAGCCTCTGTTTAAAGACCTCCAAGGAAGGAGACCCCACCATGCTCCGAGGGAGTGTGTTCCACTGCCGAACAGCTCTTACTGTCAGAAAGTTCCTCCTAATGTTGAGGTGGAATCTCTGTTCCTGGAGCTTGCATCCATTACTCCGTGTTCCAATCTCTGGAGCAGCAGAAAACAAGCCTGCTCCGTCCTCAGCGTGACATCCCTTCAAATACTTAAACAGGGCTATCATATCACCTCTTAACCGTTTTTTTTCCAGGCTAAACATACCCAGCTCCCTAAGTCTCTCCTCATAAGGCATGGTTTCCAGACCTTTCACCATTTTAGTTGCCCTTCTCTGGACACGCTCCAATTTGTCAATATCCTTTTTGAATTGTGGTGCCCAGAACTGGACACAGTATTCTAAGTGAGGTCTGACCAAGGCAGAATAGAGTGGCACTATTACTTCCCTTGATCTAGACACTATACTTCTATTGATACAGCCCAAAATCACATTGGCCTTTTTAGCTGCCACATCACATTTTTGACTCATGTTCAACTTGTGGTCTACTAGGACTCCTAGATCCCTTTCGCACGTAGTCTCATTCAGCCAGGTCTCTCCCATCCTATATTTATGCATTTCATTTTTCCGTCCTAAGTGCAGTACCTTACATTTCTCCGTATTGAATTTCATTTTGTTAGCTTTGGCCCAGCTCTCCAGTCTATCCAGGTCATTCTGAATTTTGATCCTGTCCTTTAGGGTATTAGCTACTCCTCCTAATTTGGTGTCATCTGCAAATTTGATAAGTATGCCCCTAATTCCCTCATCCAAGCCATTGATAAAGATGTTGAATAGCACTGGGCCCAGGACAGAACCCTGTAGCACCCTGTTGTTGGACTATGAAGTTCAGAATATCTCTGCATGGACATGCTGGCTGGACCTGGGAAAAATGCAGGGACTAAGACTGGGAATCATTCGCTTATTCATATGGAAACCAGTAGGGCAATAAGACAGAACTTTGGGGCAGAGGTCCCAGCTCCCATACAGGGGGTTGTCCAAATACAGAAAAACTGGCTTACCCAATTTTGAAATAAATGCAGTAGTACATATTACCAGCTAAAGGCCCATGCCCCATCCCTCTGGTAAGACCTTGAAGCTCAGAATCTGAAATTCTGTAACTAGATCTTTGGTAGCAAGACTGGTATAGTGTTTGGAACGTTGAACTAGGACTCCCCACTCAGCCATGAAGACCCACTGGATGACCTTGGGCAAGTTGTACACTCTCAGTTTCAGAGGAAGGCAAAGGCAACATCCCTTCTGAACAAATCTTCCCAAGAAAACCCTGTGATAGGTTCACCTTAGGATCATCATAAGTTGGAAATGCCTTGAAGGCACACAACAACAACAACAACAGTAAGCTAAAACAAGCTCGCACAGTAGTAAGATTGCATGCATCTGTTCTGTTATACTCTGTGCAAGAAAGGGAGCATTTTTCTCTGAAAAGGAGCAGGGTTGATAGTTATGTGTTTCAATTCAGAAATGCCGACACTAGTTTGGAGCCCTCCAGTGCTGATATGTTTCTACCGTGGCCTGCACACCTGACTTGACTTTCAAGTTTGTCTGGGAGTCCTCCCTTTCAGTTTCCCTAGGCATAGATTGTTTTCTACCCTTAATTATAGCTTGAGTTTTTTCCTCTGTAACCAGGTGCATTCTCCTTTATCTTCGTAGGTCTGATTAAAAGGGAGAGAGGCAGCTCTGTATTGTCTGGACTTCAGAAACGCAATGTGATTGTTTGAGCTGAAGGTACACAGAGTGACACAGGCCACCGATCTTTCAAAGGTCCAAAGGAAACAAAGTGGTTGAAAGTATATGGATCTGATTGCACATGACCCCCCAAATCTTAGAAATAATTCTTATAAGCTCACATGAATGATCTAGTGTAAGGCTGGGGAGCTTCTGGTCCTTTAGGTGTTGCTGGACTCCACCACCCATAGCCAGGAGGGCCAGTGGTTGGAAATGATGAGAACTGTTGTCCAGCAGTACCTGGAGGACTAGAAGTTCTTAACTGATGATTAGCAATGTTGGATCTATAGAGCTGGCTTTACTATGAGGCAGATGAAAACTTGAGAGTGTGGGCAAATTGTTAATTTGTTGTTACATTTTTGCTGCTATGGATGCACTTTGTGGGTTTCCCCCACCCTCCTGTGCCCACATAATAGTACCTGCTTTGAGTACTATACTCCTTTTGGTTGTATAGTACTGAAAGTGCCAAAGTGAGCAGGAAGTGTAATTTGCTCCTGTGTCTGGCAGCAAAATGTCTTGTACCAACCCTTCTAATCTAGTTGCGTTAGATCAAGACCTAGCCTGTGGGATCCTGGGTCCAAAGAACATACCTGCTGAAAGGGAAAAAATGCATGCTCTTTTGTTTTCTCTAATATGAAAAGGAGAAAATCCTGAGAAGCCCGCTGTTGAGTGGGATGTAAATAATCCTAAATAGATAAAAGAAAAACTATTAAGATGAGGTTTCATCTAATTGATTTGCTTTCAAGGAGTCTGTTCTGAAGGATAGGGAGGTATATCTTTGACTATGTGAGGATGAATAATTTCCGTCGTTTTCTATGTTAAGAGGTAGAAAATGAGTATTTCCACTCAGTCTTAAGCTGGTATTCACAGATCCTGAGCATTTGTGAAATAATTCTGTGCAGAAATATGCTTGACTTTTGGGGCAAAAAACTACTGTTACCAGAGGTACCTTTTTTGTGAAAAAAATCATATTTTTGTGCAAAACCCATAGTGTTTGCATAAACCCCCCACATGTATTTCTGGGGTTTTTGCACAAAACATGGTTGTTGTTTTTGCAGCAAAATACTTTCTAGAAATGCACATAGTTCCCCCCGCCCTCAAAATAACTAAGGTGTCAACCTTTTGCTCAGAAAACCACCCATGTGTTTCTGGAAACTATTTTTTTTTTCAGCAAAAAACATTCCAGAAACATGCGATGGTTTTGTGCAAAAAAATATTTTTTTCCACAACCCTCCCATATTTGTCTCTGAAAACATGTTCTTTGAGGAATCTGCCCCCATGTAAACATGTTCTTTCCGCAATCCACCCCCTCATGTGAGGGTTCCACCCTTTATCCCACCACTGCATAGAACAAGTGTGGGGTTTTCCGCTCAGGTAATCACACCAATGCCACCAACTGTGAGGATTCCTCTCAGCAATCCCACCACGTTGGCCAAATGTATGGATCTTTACACTTAACCCCCCAAATGAGAAGACTTTATGTTGCTCATTGCAAACAGTGTGAGGGCTTTCCCTGATCACCATCTCTGCCACACATAAGGACTTCCTCCTGTCCCCCTTGTGTGGACACTAACTGTGGGGTCAGTCTAAATGCCCTCAACATGCCAATAAAGATTTATGCTACTTTTATCCCCAACCCTCCCACCTTCAATGCCACTGCCTCAGACACCTCCTCTGAAATAAGGTTCTCAGAATGATAGCAATTCCAGAGGCCAAAAGTATATAAAAATGAAAACAAAATTTTACCTACAAGTACAGAAGTCAAACATGAAACAGCAGATTATTTATATATAACATTTGAAACACCACACTCTCGCCTCTCAAACACATTTCCATTGCACTGTTCTCAAAACCTAGGCTAAAAGCTCCACACGAAGTCAGACTCTAACAGCCATTTACCAACTGTCCCATGCAAATCTCCTCAAAACATTCCACCAATTGGCAACCACGTCAACACTCCATTCTCTCCTTGCTCCCAACAGCTACTTACCTCATACTCACACAATAAATCAAGCAACATTTTTATACACAAAACTATGACATCACAGTGAACCCAAACCCCTTTTTGTGGCCCCCAAACCCCTAGACCCCCCCTTAAAATATTTTGATGAAATACTGTCCCAAATCACTGAAACCTCTGCCAAAATATTCCTAAATTGGGATTGGCCTGATTAATACCTCACAACCCCACTCCATTCCAAAACTAGGAGGGGAAAGTCAGCCAAAATTCTATGGAAAATCAAGTAAATTGAAACCAGAAGTGACTTCTGGTCACTTCCGTTTTACCAAAAAAGCATTAGCATGGCCTGCCAGGAAGTTGTGGGGGTAAAAATGGGCTCCTACCCTGGCACAGATGCCCACTCCTGCTGTGAAGAGTCCTTTATAAAGTCTGGTGTTCATTTGTTCTTTCTTTTCAGCATAAACCAATTTTACCATGTTTTTACTATGCTTTTCCTGGCTTGCCTCTTTCCTGAAACCCTTTCATCCCCTTTCCTGCCTCTCCAGGTTAACTTTGTTGTCATTTAAAAAGTACAGCTTTAAACCTTAGCTAGTAGCATTTTATCCCTTTCTTAGGCAATTTTCATGTTGAATCCTTCCATGGTTTCCCTTAGAAAGGAAATAAGATATAAGCTGCTTCAGCAGGGATTCAAAATTGTATTGATTTCCAAACTCTAAACACAATAATTGTACCATCTTCTCTTTCGATAGAGTAATTCAGTTCGTGTCCATGAGAGAAGAATGTATGTTCTCCTTGGGAGGCATTTGACATTTCCTTGCTTGTTAGTTTTGTCCTTGGAGCAAATGTCACTTGAGACCCTTTAACAATGGGGGGGGGGAAAGGTGGGGGAAGAGTTGTATTTATTTTGGATTGCTCATGTCATTTCAGATGACATCAAGTGACTAACTTATGGTAAGTCAAAATGTCATGTTCATGGAGGTTTTGTTTGCATGTTGAGATCAGGTTCTCTCCTTTTTAGTATAGCTTTTATACTATTGATAAGGAAATTTTTGAGCCCAACAACCTATTTGTGTAGCTTAAACATGCTTACTACATTCTTTCCTTTAAAAAACGTATCTTATGGATATTAAATCGTATTCCAGTGCATTATGCTATAATTCTGCAGAAGTCCTGCTAATGGGAATTTTGCAAGAATTTTATTTGGCAAACTTGTATATAACAGTGTTGCAGGATGTCTTTCCCTTCTAGCAGGAATGTTCAAGGCTCCTGCCAGTCAACTATGCCCTCTTCCAGGATACTGCATCACATCAAATAGACTGGAGCCCACAAAAGATAAAACTTCTTAGTCATTATAGCATGGCAAGATTCTTTGCAGAAGATGTGATAAGCCACATATTTTGACAGCAGTCTATGTGAAAAAGATCTGGCAGTCATAGTAGTCCACAAGCCAAACATGAGTCAACATTGCCTGATATCTGCTGGGAGACTAACTCTCCTAGGCTCTCCAATAAATTCCTGTTGTGCCTTACAGATAATTTCTTATTTCCAAAGGTAGAGAAAGGAATATGGGGATTAGCAATCCTGAACTTGTCCTAACTAATAGAGAAGCTAGTTGATCACTTGAGTCGAAGTAGTCAGTACTTAATGCTAGAATTGGCAATTGTGGAACAGGGCAAAGAAAAATATAGTCAAACATGGTACTTGGATTTCAGGAAAGCTGGTTTTAACACGTTCAGGGAAATACTGGGTGGAATCCCATGGGTAGGTAGACATGCTAAAGGAAAAAGACACCCAGCAAGGGTGGGAGTTCATGAAGAAGGAGTTGTAAAAAGCATAATCGCAAACCCATGGAAGAAGAAAAATGGGAAACATCTAAAAAGCCAATGTGGCTGCACGGCAGACTCAAGGTGGAAGTTAAAAGAAGGTGCTCCTTCTCTCATGCCTGTCCACCGAGCACAATGTCAGCGGGCTTTGGAAGGCGTGGAACAGGCATGAGAGAAGGAGCAGCCCAGCCCAGGCAGGTAAGATGAAGCTAGAGTAGTGAATAGACACCCTCCTCTTTTTTTTCTGCAACCAGCGGCTGGCCAGGCGGGACCTCTGGTCCCTTTAAATTGCAGTCTGAATCTGAGGCTGCCACTGCTAGGATGGGTGAAGTGCGGGCGGCTCTCTCCTCCTATTCTTTGCGGAGGCCACCCTCCTCCTCATCTCTAGGCACTGCTGGGTTCCCTTCTTTGACAGTGTGTCTCCCCCCACCCCCACTGCACAAAAAAATGACATGGCCGCCGTCTTGATTCACAGCCATGTGAAGGTCAGAAAATGCCATGGGAACAAAACGATGCTGCTGAAAATTGGGTATAATGCGCAGGTAAGAGCATTTTTTTTCTGTTTTCTAAGATGAGCCCTTAGACGAATGGGTGGAGGGAATCCTTAGCAGGTTTGCAAATGACACAAAACTGGGAGGGATGGCTAATACATTGGAAGATAGGAACAATTCAAAAGGTCCTAGATAGACTAGAAAATTGGGCAGAAATTAATAAAATGAAAGTCAATAGAGACAAATGCAAATTCCTAAATTTAGACCACAAAAAATAAATGTATAGGTATAGGATGGGGGATATTTGGCTCAGCAGTACCACATGTGAAAAGGACCTTGGGATTAATGTTGATCATAAACTGAACATGGACCAGCAGTGTGATGCTACAGCAAAAAAGGTGAATGCTATTTTTAACTGCATTAATAGAAGCATAGTTTCCAAGTCAAGGGAAGTAATAGTTCCACTATATTCTGTGCTGGCCAGGCCTCATCTCAAATACTGTGTTCAGTTCTGGGTGCCTCATTTTAAGAAGGATATAGAAAAGGTGGAGCAGGTTCAGAGAAGGGCAACGAGTATGACAAGAGGTCTCTCTCTCTCTAGCTTCTCTTCGCAAACGAAGATTCAGGAAGGACTCATCCCACGCTTTCTGCAAGCGCGCTGATGATTAAAAAGGCCAATCTGAGATAAACAAGTCCGGTTGCAGAAAGCACAGCAGAAGATCTCCTTGGGTGATGTTTCTGGGTTGTGATTTTTTCTGCGTTGTCGTTTCTCTTCAAGACTTGTTTGGCGTGAGTTCTCAAATAAGGCTGCAGCATTGTGGATAGGGCGTCTCCATGCCTCCCGATGTGAGGCCAGGCGATGGTCCTCCATCCTAGAACCGTGCCCTGCCCAGTGCAGCTGTGTTCTCAATATCATGGCCTCAATGCTGGTGATCCCTGCTTGCTCAAGGACAGCAACATTCATCACATAGTCAGTCCAGTGTATATTTAGGATTGTGCGTAAACAGCGCTGGTGGAAGCGTTCGAGGAGTCGTAAGTGGTGGCGATCGGTGACCCATGTTTCAGACCCATAAAGGAGAATAGACAGTACAATGGCTCTATACACACTGATTTTTGTGTTTCGCCTCAGGTGTTTATTACTCCAGACTCTTTTGTAAAGTTTTCCAAATATGCTATGTGCCTTTGCTAATCTGTGATCGATCTCTTTGTCAATCTTGGCATCTGAGGAGATGATGCTTCCCAGGTAGGTGAACTGCTGAACAGACTTGAGCATAGAGTTGCCAACGGCAATGTGGGGATGGTGGTGTTCATCCTGTGGTGCAGGCTGGTAAAGAACTTCTGTTTTCTTCAGGTTGACTTCCAGCCCAAAGAGCTCTGCAGCTGTTGCAAAGCAGGATGTTAGGCGCTGCAGAGCTGCTTCTGTGTGGGCAACAAGGGCATCAGCATCAGCGAAGAGCAGCTCATGGACTAGATAGTTTAGAGTCTTAGTGTGAGCCCTCAGACGGCTTAAGTTAAACAAGCTACCATCAGTACGGTAATGTATATAGATGCCGTCGTCTTCTTTGAGCTCTGCCATAGCCCTTTGGAGCATCATGCTGAAGAAGATTGTAAATAAAGTTGGTGCAAGAACACAACCTTGCTTCACTCCATTAGTTATTAGAAAGGGCTCTGAAAGAGCATCGCCATATCTGACTTGACCACGCTGGCCCTTGTGTAGCAAGATAATCATTTTAAGGAATTTGGGGGGACATCTTAGTCTTTCCAGGATCTGCCATAGACCTTTCCTACTCACGGTGTCGAAGGCTTTGGTGAGGTCAGCAAATGTTACATAGAGACCCTTGTTCTGCTCTCTACATTTCTCTTGCAGTTGTCTAAGGGCAAATACCATATCTGTAGTACTCCTATTGGCTCTGAAGCCACATTGGCTTTCAGGAAGAAGTTCTTCTGCACTAGCAGGAACTAATCTGTTCAGAAGTATCCTTGCAAGAATTTTCCCAGCAATAGAGAGCAGTGTTATGCCTTGATAGTTTGAGCAATTGGATTTTGCTCCTTTTTTCTTGTACAGGGTGATGATGACTGCATCTCGGAGATCTGATGGTCTAATGGTTTGAAGTTACAGGAGAATAGATTTTGACTGAACATTAGAAGGCACTTCTTGACAGGAAGAGTGGTTCAGCAATGGAACCAATTGTCCAGAGAGGTGGTGGGGTTCTCTGGATGTCTTCAGAAAGTGGCTCCCTGCTAGGGATGCTTTAGCTGGAGATCCCACATTGAGTAGGGGGTTAGACTAGATGGCTCATTAGGCCCCTTACACCTCTATGATTCTATGACTCTATTGTGATGCAGTAGCCAAATAGCTAATGCAGTTCTGGGCTGTATCAACAGGAGTGTAGTGTCAAGATCAAGGGAACTAGTCAAAACTCACCTGGAGTACCGTGTCCACTTCTGGGCACCACAGTTCGAGAATGATATCGAGCTGGAACCTGTCCAGAGGGGGTGACCAAGATGATTAAAAGTGTGGAAACTAAGCCCTGTGAGGAGTGGCTTAGGGAGCAGTATATGGTTAGCTTGGAGAAGAGGTGATATTTAATAGCCAAATTAAATATCTGAAGGGTTGTTATGTATGTGCTTGTCTACACTAAGGAAATAAAACAAACTTACCCCGGATCCAGTATGATGTGTCCAGACAATACATGCAGCAAATCCACTTTATTAATCAATCTTAAGAGGAACTGTGGGAGCAGTGGGAAACTCCAGAATGCCTCCAGTTCTTTTGCTCTCTGGACAGCTAGATTGGGTTCAGTTCAGCTTGATCCAGTTGTCCACATGAAAATGTGGAGCCATCTCCCTTACCCTGTGCTGAGCAGCACAGGGAGGGGGATGGTTCCTCTTTGGAGCCACTTCCACTGCTGCCTCAGCAGCCATGCTGCTCCCTGTGAGAGCCTGGCTGGCTCTGTCGCTTTTTCTGGCATCAGAATGGAGTGCCTGTGTAATCAATGAGGGGGCAGAGCGATCTCCTCCTTGTCAATCACATGTCTGGATGCACCATTCTGGCCTCAGTAGTAGTGCCGAAGCCAGCCAGGCTCTTGCAGGGAACTGCTTGGATGGCAAGGTGGTGGTGCAACAGCACCAGGGACAAGGGGACAGGCCAGTGGGGCCAATGCAGTGTTGGCCTGCTGGACTTCAACACAGAGTTGCCTCAGGTAAGTGTGGCTGGCATCGTGTTGAATTAAGGCACCAGTGTAGACATGCCCATAGAAGATGGAACAAGCTTGTTTTCTGATGCTCCAGAGGCTAGAACATGAACCAATGAATTCAGATTAGAAGAAAAAAGATTCCACCTAAACATTAGGAAGAACTTCTTCACAATGAGACCTGTTCAAGAATGAAATTAACTGCCTCAGAGTGGTGGACTCTCCCTCTTTGGAGGCCTTTAAATAGAGGTTAGATGGGCATCTTTCAGGAGTGCTTCAGTTATGACTAGATCACCCTTGCAGTCCCTTCCAACTCTATGGTTCTGTGATAAGTCACCTTTCCCAATGTGGTGCCCTCCATATATTTTTGACTACAACCCTGAAACCCCTGACCATTGGCAATGCTGGTAGGGTTTGTACAACTTGTAGTCCAAACATGTGGAAGGTGCAAGCTTGGATAAGGCTGCCATATGTTGTAAGGATCTCAAGCACTGCCATCCACCCCTTGAGTTTCCTGTTCTTTTCCAGCTGGAACAAGCTCTAGTCAGGTGTTCCTAATGCATGTAGAATAAACACATGAAACGAAGTGGGGAGCTAGCACCCACTCAGTCATTTACATTGCCCTCTCCATGTGCAGAGTGACAGGTTGAAGTTGACAGCTTCTACTGTTCTTGGAGGCTCTCTGTCATCTAGAACCAAGAGTCAGTGAAATGCACCCTCCCAGGTGTTTTTGAATGGCAGCTCCCAGCATTCTTTACAACTGGCAATGCTTTCTAGGGCTCCTGGAAGATGCAGTCCAACAGCATCTGATAGGCTGCACTTTGCTCATCCCTGGACTGAAGTAGCAAGATCTTAAAAGTCTTGGGAGAACAAAAAACTTAGCCTGCTGCCCAAAGGACAGTAACATGGACACTAGATGAGCTTCCCTGGGAAGAGAATGGCACCACCAGAAAGGCCACTGCTAGAAAGGATCTCTCATGACCACTCTCCAAACTACAGACTCAGGATTCCCTCAGATGGCCTTCAAATATGACCTTAAACTGTAGGGAGGAACTTTTTCAGTCCCCTATTTTAAACAATTACAGTTCGGGGGTGGGTGGGAAGTGCACCCTGTTCTGTGGCATGGTACACTTTTTGCACACCCCTGCTGTAACATATGGGTAGGTGCATCTGAGAAGTCCTATGCTGTCAGATAGTAAGGTCACAAACGACATCAAGGTTTCTAGATCAAAACTTGTGCTTTGAAGTGGGCCCAGAAACCAAGTGGAAGCTGGTGTAGATGGGAGGGAATGTATATAACTTTGCTGATAGTGCCTTCTAGTTCTAGTTAAATTCTCACTGCCATGTTTTTTTTAATCAGCTGCAGGCTCCACATCACAAGGATGTGGAATAAGTTTTCCTAAATACTATTCCTAAACTAGGTGGTTTGACATGATGTTATGTTGTAAGAGCTGGATGGAACTTTCTGAAAAAGAGTATCAAGGAGATGGAGAAAAAAGATAGATCCTCCCTCCCCCTGTAGTTTTAAAACATATGATGAATAAAGTTTAAAACTTAATTATTAAATATAGTGTCTAGGGTTCACTTTGAATAACTGTGTGCTGCATGTTTATTTTCCTTATGTTTTTAAAATGTCTTTATACTGCTTATACAGTTTCCAATTGGTGTTTTAATAGGATAGTTCATTTAATTGTTTTAAAAACTTTTTCAACATAAAAAGGAGGAAGGGAGGGGAGAAAAAAAAAAGAAATATGGCAGTACCTTTAAGACTGGCTTTTATTTTAGCATGAGCTTTTGTGGATATAAACCCACTTCTTTGGATGCAGTACCAAGTGTTATTAGGTTGACAACCATGAAGGGTTGCCAGCCTTAATACGTTTTTAAATTTTTAAATCATCTTTGCTTTTTAGCTGTGTATTGTTTTAATTATGTTGTGAGCCACCTCGGGTCCCATGTTGGGAGATGATGGGATATAAATTAAATAAGAGTCCAGTTAGTTGCTTGAGGTAGGATTGCTAACTCCAGCTCTGATCAGTGTATGTAAAGCCTTTAGTTGTCCCTAGCTCCTGCTGAAACTTCCTCCTCCTGTAAATGTCCTAGTAGGAGAGAGTTCAACTGCTAGTGGTCCCTGGGAGCTATCCAAGGTCCTGTTTCCATCTGTGCTCTGCTGCTTTTCTTCCTATGGCTTGATTTCATCTACCTCACCCCAGACATCACTTTGTTTCCCTCAGATGCTGCAGGCCTCACCTGTGAGTCTCAAGTACCCACAGAGTAGGATAGTTCCTTTGGTTAAACCTTATGTTTCTAGTTGCCTGATTTCTGTGTGTAGCCAGACTTGGCAGTGTAATATGTGCTGCTGTGGCTAGAGAATGAGCCAGGCGTTGATAGCAATTGCCTGCTGGGGTGGCCTCAAGCTCTAGCAGCTATGCAAAGGCTTTGAGTGCTGCTAACTCTTGATATTTAAACTGAGCCATTGTAATGGGACCTAGGGTTTTTAGAGTTGGTATAGTCTCTCCAATCTTGATTGATACTGTTTTGTTTGACAAATGAATCAGTCCAGTTAGTGCTTCTTATCCTTGTTTGATATCAGCAAGTGGGAATCTAGTTAGTGAGGAAGTGTTGATTAGCTACATAGCTGCCACAATAAATGAAGCCTGTAGTCAAGTCACTGGCTCCAATCGTAATGGAAAGTTGTGCCCTTGTCACTCTGCGTTGCTGCAGTATGGTGGAGCTAAAATTCCCTGCATTATGTTATTGCTAGTGCGCTTTCAAAAAGACCTTTTACCCTGGGGTGTGGTTGGAGGAAGAAAAAAAGTGACATGGAAAACCTTTTGAATATTTTAAAACTCATTAAGCAAATTCATGCTGCTGTTCAAAGAATGTAACTCATTACTCTGTAATAAATGCTGTGCTAGACATTTGTTAGAGCTTGTGATAGTTGATTAGATTAAGTGCTTTATTCCCATCATTAATGATGTTAAGCTATTTTAGTTGTATATATGGTGAGTTAAAATTACATCGCCTTCTTTTATGCTACCACTTGTAGTTTCTTATTTGTTACACTCTGTAGTCTCTTTGGGAGTTGATGTTTGGCAGACAAAGCTTGCGGTTATAAAATACAAAAGACCATGGCTTTTTTTTTCAGGGTTTGCTGTTAAGGAGATATGAAAAGCTAATTCTCATGTAATGTTTAGAAGTATTTGGGATTATTTAAAGGAGGTTGTGTTTGTGTGTGAAAGCCATTTTTGTTGTATTTCACAGAGCTTGTTCCTGTTCAAGGAGGAGAGTACATGCTTGGCATACATAGGGTCCAGGCTAGAGCCCTAGCATTTCCAGGTATGGCTCAAAAATCCTGGAGGGATTCAGACAGTCAGTATAAGATGAATGATTCTTAACAGTTTTTTTTTTTTTTTTTACCAGGGACCCCCTTTAAATATGTTTTGTTGCTGTGGACCCCCAAGACTTAATTCAAGATATTATAATAATAATAATAATAATAATAATACATTTACACCACCCATTCCCATTAAACCTTCTCTCAGAAGCTCTGGAGGGGAAGGGAAGACATTTCTTCTGCTTCTTCCTGCAAGTTTGTGGCTGGAGCAGATTGAATGGCAATACCCAGACCAAGCCAGCCAGCCTTTGCTTTGGCTCCTGTCACATGGCTGGTTCACTGCAGGAAGGAGGTGGGCCAAGCAGCCTTCAAGCCTTCACAAGCCCCCTGTGAGGACATTGCGGACCCCTGGGGGATCCCAGACCACAGGTTAAGAACCACTGGTATAGATGATACAGAGCCAGAAAGACCAATGGCTTGATTTGGTACAGTTGGCCCTCTGTATCCATGGATTTGGCATCCACAGATTCCACCATCCACAGCTTGAAAAATATTTTTTAAAAATAAAATAAATTCCAAGAAGCTTTGATTTTGCTATTTTATATAAGGGACACCATTTTACTATGCCACTGTATATAATAGGACTTGGGCATCCTATCCACAGATTTTGGTATCCATGGGGGGGGGGTCCTGGAATGAAAACCCAGCAGATACCAAGGGCCCACTGTATAAAGTAATTCCTATTTTCATTACTATCTGAATCATAGAATCATAGAATTGCAGAGTTGGAAGAGACCACGAGGGCCATCCAGTCCAACCCCCTGCCATGCAGGAAATCACGATCAAAGCATCCCCGACAGATGGCCATCCAGCCTCTGTTTAAAGACCTCCAAGGAAGGAGACCCCACCACGCTCCGAGGGAGTGTGTTCCACTGCCGAACAGCTCTTACTGTCAAAAAGTTCCTCCTAATGTTGAGGTGGAATCTCTGTTCCTGGAGTTTGCATCCATTGCTCCGTGTTCCAGTCACTGGAGCAGCAGAAAACAAACCTGCTCCATCCTCAACGTGACACCCCTTCAAATACTTAAACAGGGCTATCATATCGCCTCTTAACCGTCTTTTTTCCAGGCTAAACATACCCAGCTCCCTAAGTCTCTTCTCATAAGGCATGGTTTCCAGACCTTTCACCATTTTAGTCGCCCTCCTCTGGACACGCTCCAATTTGTCCATATCCTTTTTGAATTGTGGTGCCCAGAACTGGACACAGTATTCTAGGTGAGGCCTGACCAAGGCAGAATAGAGTGGCACTATTACTTCCCTTGATCTGGACACTATACTTCTATTGATGCAGCCCAAAATCGCATTGGCCTTTTTAGCTGCCGCATCATATTGTTGACTCATGTTCAACTTGTGGTCTATTAGGACTCCTAGATCCCTTTCGCACATAGTCTCATTCAGCCAGGCCTCCACCATCCTATATCTATGCATTTCATTTTTTCGCCCTAAGTGCAGTACCTTACATTTCTCCGTATTGAATTTCATTTTGTTAGCTTTGGCCCAGCTCTCCAGTTTATCCAGGTCATCTTGAATTTTGATCCTGTCCTCCAGGGTATTAGCTACTCCTCCTAATTTGGTGTCATCTGCAAATTTGGTAAGTATGCCCCTAATTCCCTCATCTAAGTCATTGATAAAGATGTTGAATAGCACTGGGCCCAGGACAGAACCCTGTGGAACCCCAATGGTCACGTCTTTCCAAGACGAAGAGGAGCCACTGCTGAGCACCCTTTGGGTATGGCCGGTCAACCAATTACAAATCCATTGAACTGTTAACTTGTCTAGCCCACATTTTACAAGCTTGTTTGCAAGAATGTCATGGGGAACCTTGTCAAAGGCCTTACTGAGATCAAGGTATGTGATGTCCACAGCGTTCCCTTCATCTACCAAGCTGGTAATTTTATCAAAAAAAGAGATCAGATTAATCTGGCATGACTTGTTACTCTGAAACCCATGTTGACTTTTTGTGATTATGGCATTGCCTTCTAAATGTTCACAGACTCTCTGTTTAATGATCTGTTCTAGAATCTTCCCTGGTATTGATGTCAGACTAACTGGACGATAATTGTTGGGATCCTCTTTTTTCCCCTTTTTGAAGATGGGGACAACGTTTGCCCTCCTGCAGTCTGCTGGGACTTCTCCTGTTCTGCAGGAGTTCTCAAAGATTATTGCCAATGGCTCTGAGATTATATTTGCCAGCTCTTTTAATACTCTTGGATGTAGTTCATCTGGTCCTGGAGATTTAAATTCATTTAGATTAAGAAGGTATTCCTGTACTACCTCTTTGCTTATTCTGTGCTGGATTTCCCCTGTTGTGTCTTCTGTACCTTTATCGTCAGGTTGGTCCCCTTTTACCTTTTCTGAAAACACTGAGGCAAAGAAGGTGTAAAGTGATTCTGCCTTTTCTCTGTCCCCTGTTAGCATTTTGCCATCTTCTCCGCGTAGTGGCCCTACCATTTCCTTCTTCCTCCTTTTGCTGGGGACATACCCCAATAAACCCCCTTTTATTGTTCTTAACCTCTCTAGCAACCCTGAGCTCATCCTGTGCTTTAGCTTTTCTGACTTTACTCCTACATGTGTTTGCTATCTGTTTGAATTCTTCTTTGGTGATTTCCCCCTTTTTCCATTTCTTATACATGTTCCGTTTAAAACTTAGCTCTGTTGATATTTCTTTAGTCATCCATCCTGGTTTCTTGAGGCACCTCCCATTTTTCTTCCTCAATGGTACTGTTTGAAATTGTGCCTTCAGTATCTCCCTTTTGAGAAAGTCCCATCCGTCTTGAGGTCTCTTCTCTTTTAGTATTCCTGACCATGGGATCACCCCCAGTATTTCCCTGAGTTTATTGAAATCAGCTCTCCTAATGTCAAGAATGCGTGTCTGACTATGCCTGGCTTCTCCTTTCCATTGTATAACAAACTCCAGGAGAACATGATCACTCTCACCTAAGGATCCCACCACTTGCACCCCATTAACCAGGTCATCCCTGTTGGTTAGGATCAGATCTAAAATAGCTGACCCCCTTGTTGCCTCTTCCATCTTTTGGACCATGAAATTGTCTTCCAGGCAAGTCAGGAATTTGCTAGACCTTGGAGTTTTGGTTGAGTTAGATTGCCAGCAAATATCAGGATAGTTGAAGTCACCCATCACTACTACATCTCTCCTTTCTGCATGTGTGTTCATTTGTTCTAGAAAGGCATCATCCAATTCCTCCGTCTGACTTGGGGGTCTGCAGTAGAGTCCCACAATAACATCTGTGTTGTTTCCCTCCCCTTTAATTTTTATCCAGATGCTCTCCACCTGGCTTCCAGTATTGATGTCATGGATCTCTTCACTGGTGTAAAGATCCCTGACATATAATGCTATTCCTCTTCCTTTCCTGTTTGGCCTGTTTCTCTTAAAAAGGTTATACCCCTCTATTCCTACATTCCAATCATGAGACTCGTCCCACCAGGTTTCAGTAATGCCTATTATATCATATTTGTTTTGTAGTGCTAGGAGTTCAAGTTCATCTTGCTTATTTCCCATGCTCTGTGCATTAGTGTAGAGACATCTAAGACCATGTGTTCCCTTTAATTGCTGCCTGTGCAAGTTTTTTTGCCTCCCACTGTTGGGTCCTTGCGCTGTTTGCCTTGTTCCCTCTATGACAGCTTGACTATTTTCTCCAGCTCTTTTGCCTTCCAGAATACTGTCTCCCTCCCACATATGACTCAGTTTAAAGCCCTCCTGATCAAATTTTTGAGACTGTAGGCATAAAACGTGCCAGATTTATGCCTGACTATATTGGCTAGGGGTAGAATTCATTAAACGAAGGCTTCTTAAAGTAGAGAAGGGCAGAAAAGAGTTTACTTTCTGACATAAAGTAAATGTTCTGGATACCATACTCTACCAACAGCTCTCCATTTGTTGTACTAGTGGTGCAAAAGAGTAGGGCACTTTTTGTGAACTTTGCATCCCAGCAAGCTTAAAGCTGATACTTTAACACATTTTCTTTTTACCAAGCCTGCAGTATCCATCTTGTAGCTGTACAGAAAACACAGTGGTCAATCTGCTGGTCAGATTTTGGGGCTTGGTTTTTCTCTATCTTCTTCTTCTTCTTTGTGCTTGATGGAGTTCCAGAGAAGTTAAAAGCTTGCCCTGCTTTTGTGCCACTTTAATAACATTTTAGGGGTGCTAATAAAGGCTTTATCAAAGTGTGATAATAGTTATATATTTGGAGATGTGTGATACGGCTACAATGGCACATGCTTTAGTTCTGTCCCAATGTATTAACACACTCAGTATGAAGCTGGCTTTAAAAAGTGCTCAGAAACTTCAGCTGTTCCAAAGAGCTATAGCCAAGCTTTTGACTAGCACTGGTTAAAACGTACCCACAAATTACTGTTGCAACAGTTCCACTGACTACTGGTCTGTTTCTGGCGCAATAAAAACTGCTGGTTAGGTCCTATGAAGTCCTATAGGGATTGGGTCCACACTATCTGAAAAAGACACACACGTATATATAAAACTCTTGGGTATGCACAATGGCCTTAGATATGTAGCTATGTTGCCTCTTGGTTATGTACAGTGGGTTTAGGTATGTTGCCTCTTTCTGTGTGCTGATTGGCCATGCCTATCACTCCCTCGGCCAATCACCACCCACATGCAAATTCCCTCTTCACCTCACAATCCACTCCTGTAACTCATGGCCAGTCTACATACTGGGAGTGACCAAACAATGTGCTACATGTGCTACAGTGTTGGCTATAGTTACTAAGGCTGCAGGCCTTTCCAGTTCACCAGTGTCTCATGGTTGCACAATTCCCACTTATGATTTCAGTCTACACAATAATATCATTTCTATTCCTGCTTCAACAGGACCCAGGCAGTCAACTGGCAGCAGTGGTGGGAAACCACTGCTGCCCCTGCGATGGAACCCAGGCAGTCAACTGGCGATGGTGGCAGGATGCTGCCGCCACTGCTGCAACAAGACCCAGGCAACTGGGTGTGAGGTCTACTGTGTGTTTTTTGCATAGTTTTTTTAACAGTGTATGATACGCCAGGTCCAGCTAGTTCTACTGTATTGAGCCTTTACTGGCTTTGAGATCTTCATGGAGGAGGCTCTTCTCTTGGTCCCATTACCGTCAGAGGCATGTTTGGTGGGAACAATATCAAGGGGGCAACTCCCAGGCTCTGGAACTCTCTTTCTAGGGAGACCAGGATGGCTACCTCCTTGTTGTCTTTCTGCCAGCAGGGGAAGATATTAGATTATTCTTGTAGGCTTTAGGGAACTGTTTGAAAGGAAAGAGCTGTTTGCAAGGAAAGTGTGCTATAGTTTTTATTTTTTGTCTTTTAAATTGATATGTTTTAAATTGTTTTTAATTCTGTAGATTGCTTAATTAGTGCTTAATAACTTTTAGTATGTTGTTTTTAGTAGGTTTTTTTTTTTTAACCTGTTATGTGTTTTAATTTTTGTTAAATTTCATGAGACCTGTTCTGGGGAAAAGATGGGCGATATATACACTGATAAATAAATGTTGTCCTTTTTTGTATTAAAGACAGAGGACCAAAAAACTTATTAATGCCTAATTATCATGGTTGTGTTATTTTGCACAGCTGTTCCATTTTTCAGAGTGCTTATGGGGTAGACAAGAACACTAATATGATTTAAATTTCTAAAGCACAGTTTTTTTCATTTTTTTTTTTCAAGTACACTCACTCTTGCCATTCGGGAGTTCCAGAATGCCACACCCTTAAATATTTTTGTAATAGAAGGCAGGACTGATTGAAGAATCCTTAGTGAACTTCGTGACCAGTCAGGACTTTGTCCCTGCACCATTACGCTGTACTGCCTCTGCCAAGTAACTTAGTCTTGCTTTTGACCTGTGTGTGTTCAGGATGCTACCTTAGTTAAACTGAGTTAATACACGATGCTTTTTTTAACCAATAAACTATGGATTTTCTTTAGAGCAAGTGTCTTTATGATTGGGTTCTCTGTATGTCTGCTTCTGACAAATTAGAAGACAAAATAAGGCCTTTACACACTCTTAAAGTATGAGGCTTGTTAACATTGTCTTTCGTAAAGCAATCATGTTGTAACATATATGCTCAATTTTAGGGTAATTTAAACTATTGATTTGGGGGGGGGTCTCCTTTCTCCCTTCATTTTTCTGTGAAGTACACTGGTTTTTTTGTTTGTTCCAGTTCTCCCTTGTCCTATTTTCTCTGACTAAATTACCCATCTTCTTCTCATTTGGATTTAATTGTATTCAGCAGCAAGTTTCTCCCAGGTTACGGCAACTCAGGGCAGGCCTCTTGTGGATTGTCTTGTGGTTTCTCAGACAAGCATTGTAATCACTCTTCTCCAGACGTGAAGAATCATACTGAATCCCCCCCTCCTTCTGTTTAAAAAGAGAAAATAGCTTTTCTGATTGTAAGGCAGGGAAATATAAATGAAAATACATTTCATTTACTCATACCCTTTCAATAGACTGATGGCTGAAAATAACATACAATATTGCGGGGGGGGGGTTTGCAAGTGAGTTAATTAGAATCATAGAATTGTAGAGTTGGAAGAGACCACAAGGGCCATCCAGTCCAACCCCCTGCCATGTAGGAAGTCATGATCAAAGCATCCGTGACAGATGGCCATCCAGCCTCTGTTTAAAGACCTCCAAGGAAGGAGACCCCCACCACACTCCAAGGGAGAGTGTTCCACTGTTGAATAGCTCTTACTGTCAGAAAGTTCCTCCTAATGTTGAGGTGGAATCTGTGTTCCTGGAGCTTGCATCCATTGCTCTATGTTCTAGTCTCTGGAGCAGCAGAAAACAATCTTGCTCCATCCTCAATGTGACACCCCTTCAAATACTTAAACAGGGCTATCCTATCATGACCATCTTTTTTCGAGGCTAAACATACCCAGCTCCCTAAGTCTTTCTTCATAAGGCATGGTTTCCAGAACTTGCACCATTTTAGTCGCCCTCCCCTGGACACACTCCAGTTTGTCAATATACTTTTTGAATTGTGGTGCCCAGAACTGGATAGCAAACAAAAAAGTCTAGGAAGAAATATAGGAAAAAAAGGAAGAACTGGACTCAGTATTCTAGGTGAGGCCTGACCAAGGCAGAATAGAGTGGCACTATTACTTCCCTTGATCTAGACACTATACTTCTATTGACGCAGCCCAAAATTGCAATGGCCTTTTTAGCTGCTGCACCACACTGTTGACTCATGTTCAACTTGTGGTCTACTAGGACTCCTAGATTCCATTCGCACGTAGTCTCATTCAGCCAGGTCTCCACCATCCTATATCTAGGCTTTTCATTTTTCCGCCCTAAGTGTAGTACCTTACATTTCTCTGTATTGAATTTCATTTTGTTAGCTTTGGCCCAGCTTTCTAGTCTATCCAGGTCATTTTGAATTTTGATCCTGTCCTCTAGGGTATTAGCTACTCCTAATTTGGTGTCATTTGCAAATTTGATAAGTATGCCCCTAATTCTGTCATCCATGTCATTGATAAAGATGTTGAATAGCACTGGGCCCAGGACAGAACCCTGTGGCACCCCACTGGTCACATCTTTCCAAGATGAAGAGGAGCCACTGCAGAGCACCCTTTGGGTTCGGCCGGTCAACCAATTACAAACCCATTTAACAGTTAACTTGTCTAGCCCACATTTTACAAGCTTGTTTGCAAGAATGTCATGGGGAACCTTGTCAAAGGCCTTACTGAAATCAAGGTATGCAATGTCCACAGCGTTCCCTTCATCTACCAAGCTGGTAATTTTATCAAAAAAAGAGATCAGATTAGTCTGGCATGACTTGTTTCTCTGAAACCCATGTTGACTTTTTGTGATTATGGCATTGCCTTCTAAATGTTCACAGACTCTTTGTTTAATGATCTGCTCTAGAATCTTCCCTGGTATTGATGTCAGACTAACTGGACGATAATTGTTGGGATCCTCTTTTTTCCCCTTTTTGAAGATGGGGACAACGTTTGCCCTCCTCTGGTCTGCTGGGACTTCTCCTTTTCCCCAGAAGTTCTCAAAGATTATTGCCAATGTCTCTGAGATTACATTTGCCAGCTCTTTTAATACTCTTGGATGTAGTTCATCTGGTCCTGGAGATTTAAATTCATTTAGATTAAGAAGGTATTCCTGTACTACCTCTTTACTTATTCTGTGCTGGATTTCCTGTATTGTGTCCTCTGTTCCATTTTCCTCAGGTTGGTCACCCTTTTCCTTTTCTGAAAACACTGAGGCAAAGAAGGTGTTGAGTAATTCTGCCTTTTCTCTGTCCCCTGTTAGCATTTTGCCATCTTCTCTGCGTAGTGGCCCTACCATTTCCTTCTTCCTCCTTTTGCTGCAGACATACCCAAAAACCCTTTTTATTGTTCTTAACCTCCCTAGCAAGCCTGAGCTCATTCTGCGCTTTAGCTTTTCTGACTTTATTCCTACACGTGTTCGCTATCTGTTTGAATTCTTCTTTGGTGATTTCCCCCTTTTTCCGTTTCCTATACATGTTCTGTTTAAAACTTAGCTCCATTGAAAGTTCTTTAGTCATCCATCCAGGTTTCTTGAGACAACTCCCATTTTTCGTCCTCATTGGTACTGTTTGAAATTGTGCCTTCAGTATCTCCCTTTTGAGTAAGTCCCATCCATCTAGAGGTCTCTTCTCTTTTAGTATTCCTGACCATGGGATCACCCCCAGTATTTCCCTGAGTGTATTGAAATCAGCTCTCCTAAAGTCTAGAATGCGTGTCTGAGTATGCCTGGCTTCTCCTTTCCATTGTATAACAAACTCCAGGAGAACATCATCACTCTCACCTAAGGATCCCACCCCTTGCACCCCATTAACCAGGCCATCCCTGTTGGTTAGGATCAGATCTAAAATAGCTGACCCCCTTGTTGCCTCTTCCACCTTTTGGACAGTGAAATTGTCTTCCAGGCAAGTAAGGAATTTGCTAGACCTTGAAGTTTTGGTTGACTTAGATTTCCAGCACATATCAGGATAGTTGAAGTCACCCATCACTACTACATTTCTCCTTTCTGCATGTGTGGTCATCTGTTCTAGAAAGGCATCATCCAATTCCTCCGTCTGACTTGGAGGTCTGTAGTAGAGTCCCACAATAACATCCGTGTTGTTTCCCTCCCCTATAATTTTTATACAGATGCTTTCCACCTGGCTTCCAGTATTGATGTCATGGATCTCTTCACTGGTGTAAATCCCCTCTCTGCCTTTTCTTCGCAAACGAAGATTCAGGAAGGACTCATCCCGCGCTTTCTGCAAGTGCGCTGGCTAAAAAGACCAATCTGAGATAAACAAGTCCGGTTGCAAAAAGCACAGCAGAAGGTCTCCTTGGGTGATGTTTTTGGGTTGTGATTCTTTCTGCGTTGTCGTTTCTCTTCAAGACTTGTTTGGCGTGAGTTCTCAAATAAGGCTGCAGCATTGTGTATAGTGCGTCTCCATGCCTCCCGATGTGAGGCTAGGGCGGACCACTGTTGGTGATCAATTTGGCCCAGCCTGAGATGTTGTTTCAGGGAGTCTTTGTATCACTTTTTTGGAGCGCCCCTCTTACGCTGACCCGTGGCGAGTTCACAGTAGAGTAGCATTTTTGGGAGGCGATGGTCCTCCATCCTAGAAACGTGCCCTGCCCAGCGCGGCTGCGTTCTCAAGATCATGGCCTCAATACTAGTGATTCCTGCTTGCTGAAGGACAGCAACATTCGTCACATAGTCAGTCCAGTGTATATTTAGGATTGTGCGTAGACAGCGCTGATGAAAGCGCTCGAGGAGTTGTAGGTGGTGGCGATAGGTGACCCATAAAGGAGGATAGTACAATGGCTCTATACACACTGATTTTTGTGCTTTGCCTCAGGTGTTTATTGCTCAATGCTATTCCTCCTGCTTTCCTGTTTGGCTTGTTTCTCTTAAAAAGGTTATACCCCTCTATTCCTACATTCCAATCATGAGACTGATCCCACCAGGTTTCAGTAATGCCTATTATATCATATTTGTTTTGTAGTGCTAGGAGTTCAAGTTCATCTTGCTTATTGCCCATGCTCTGTGCATTAGTTTAGAGACATCTAAGACCATGTGTTCCCTTTACTTGCTGCCTGTGCAAGTTTGTTTTGCCTCCCACTGTTGGGTCCTTGCGCTGTTTGCCTTGTTCCCTCTATGACAGTTTGACTATTCTCTCTAGCTCTTTTGCCTTCTAAAATACTCTCTCCCTCCCCTATATGACTCAGTTTAAAGCCCTCCTGATCAAATTCTTGAGAGTTTAGGCAAAAACGTTTCTGCGAACTGGCGTGAGATGCACCCTATCCCTTGCCAGAAGTCCCCCTCATGGAAGCACAGCCCATGATCCAAGCATCCAAATTGTTCTTGGTGACACCATCTATGGAGCCAGTTGTTTACATCGACTATTTTCCTCTCTCTTCCTGGATCATGCCCTTCAGCTGGCAGAAGAGACGAGATGACAACCTGTGCACCCATTTCTTTCAGCTTCCTCCCCAGAGCCTCATAATCTCTTCTGATATTCAGAAAACTGTGCCTTCCAGTATCATTGGTTCCCACATGGACCAAAAGGAAGGGGTAATGATCAGTAGGCTTGACCAGTCTTGTCAGTCTCTCCATCCCATCACGGATCTTTGCCCCAGGGAGACAACACACCTCCCAAGACATCTTGTCAGGCCCACAAATCACTGCTTCTGTACCCCTCAGCAGGGAGTCCCCCATCACCACCACACGCCTCGACCAAAGCTTAGCAGCAGCTGTTCCTTGCAGTGGTACTCTCAGGGTCCCCTGCTCTGCCCCCGAAGCAGATAAGACTTCTGTAAAAAGTGCAAACTGACCAGTTGATCAGATCACACCCTCTCAGTAGACAATGCTGTAAAGCAGTGGGTCCTAACCTGTGGCCAATGGACCCCAAGGGAATGCAATGTCCTCACAGGGGGTCCGCAAAGGCTTGAAGGTTGCTTGGCCCATCTCCTCCCCCAGCGGAGCAACCACATGGCAGGAACCAAGGCAGAGGCTGGCTGGCTTGGCCTGCAGTTGTAGTACAATTTGCTTCAGCTACAAACCTGCAAGAAATATACAATACTGTATATTTAAAGAGGGTCTCTAGTAAAGGAAAAGTTAAGAGCCACTGCTGTAAAGTATTCTTCAAGTACTATTCTTCAAGCCTTAAACATTTGGAGAAGGGTGAGATGAATATGCTTTCTTCAATAATGTGTTTGTTGTGGGTTGCCTTTATTTATGCTGCGTGTGGAAGATTTGGATTTCCAAGTGTTTTGACCTACAGTTCTTACCACTGTCATCTAGTATGGCCTAGAGCTTGGAAGACACACTTGCAAGCTGAGTGAAATACCCTCCCCCTCTTCCCGAGCCCTCCCACCTGACCAATGAAACAGCAACAGGGTACATGCACCAAAAAAACAGTTTAATACAGAGATAGAAAATAATACAGGATGAGAAGGTGTTGGTGAAAATGTC
Source organism: Gambelia wislizenii (assembly GCA_030847615.1). NCBI lineage: Eukaryota > Metazoa > Chordata > Lepidosauria > Squamata > Crotaphytidae > Gambelia > Gambelia wislizenii. The sequence continues at coordinate 8,165,489 of JAUMIR010000013.1, read as the reverse complement.
ACAGCTTTCTATTATGGCTTGGGCATGGGTTAAGCCGGTTTTTAGCCAAAGCCAAATTTGGCTGATGACCCCACCCCGTTAGCCAGCCGGCTAACAGGTCAGCAACCCGGTCATGTGACCAGAAGCACATGACCGGAAGCATGTGACCTGCCCCCAAGTGGCCAGATCATGTGATCTGCCCCCGTGACCGACCATGTGCTCCAGTCCCCCCCTTCTTAATGGGGTCTCCGGGGAGGGGTGACCTGAACAAGACCCGAACTTGGCCTACTGCTAGTCCAACCGGAGACCCCTAACCCTGAGGACGGGCCATAACCCATGCCCATCGCTGTCACTGGAAAGCTGTGACAAAGAAACAACTGAATACTACGTCACAGTGGTGGTCCAACTAATACACAGAATGTCCTAACTGAGGGAGGGTGGGTGGGTCTTCAGCTCACAAGAGCCAACTGGCAGAGTCCGGCGAGAGGCCGGGAATAAATCCCCAGCTGCTGGACCCTGTTGAGGACTAGCCCCACCCCTCAGCCAATCAGAAGCCCCCAAAGGCAGACCACTCTGATTGGCCCTTCCCTGATTGGTCCATTTACAATCCTCTTCCCCAGCCTGCAGGAGCATGCTGAGGGAGAGGATGCCGGCAGGCATGGCAGTGCCCATGCCTGCCATAAGTTTCGGAGGGCCGGAGGAGGACACCAGCTGCAAAGCGGCTACCCAGGTAAGTGCCGGGCAGCCTGCTTGCAAGCTGAGTGAAATACCCTCCCCCTCTTCCCGAGCCCTCCCACCTGACCAATGAAACAGCAACAGGGTACATGCACCAAAAAACAGTTTAATACAGAAATAGAAAATAATACAGGATGAGAAGGTGTTGGCAAAAATGGCCACAGCTTTCTATTATGGTGATAGTTGCTGAGGTTGGCTTGGGCATGGGTTAAGCCGGTTTTTAGCCAAAGCCAAATTTGGCTGATGATCCCACCCCGTTAGCCAGCCGGCTAACAGATTGACAATCCGGTCATGTGACCGTAAACATGTGGCTGGATGCATGTGACCGGCCTCCGAGTGGCCAGATCATGTGATCCACCCCCGTGACTGACCACGTGCTCCAGTCCCCCCTTTTTAACAGGGTCTCCAGGGAGGAGTGACCTGAACAAGACCGAACTTGGCCTGCCGCTAGTCCAACCAGAGACCCCTAACCCTGAGAACGGGCCATAGCCCATTCCCATCACCACCAAAGCCGAGCAGCCCATCCCCTGCTCGGCTTCCGCCAACCCTGCAGCTATCGCCAAACAGGACCACCTTCTACCTGTGGGAGCCTGAAGGGGACCTAACCAGGAGCGGATCGAGTTCCGGATGGATGTAAGCGGTGTAGGCCCTGGAGCGCCACCTGCCCAGCTGCTGGATCACCACAGCTGCCAAGCCTTCTGTTGCCGCCATGGTGGCAGCACCAAGGCGGAACGAGTGACCACCAAATTCCTCTGTGGGGTGCCGAACCGACGCAAGGCTGTCCGTAACACACTGACAAACTGAAAGCGTGTTAAGGGGGAAGAGTCCTCGTGGATGGATAGGGGGCCTTGTATAACCGGATGATGCTTCAGGTAGCATTGTATGAGGTGCACTTCGCAGGTAACTCGCCGAGCATCTGCAGTTGAAGGTAGCCCCCCTTTCCAAGCTGATTGTTCTTGGACCGCTGGATCCGAACCTGTAGGACCCCCTCTCATAGCTCGATGTCCTTCCGCTGGAGAGCTTGCTTGGAACAGTCAGCCAAGGAGTTACAAACCAGTTCCCCATCTCGCAATGCTGCAAAGAAAGCAACTGCAAAGGCCGCACAGAAAAGCCGAACCTTGTACCTGGACCGACACACTGCTGGTAGGGATGACAGCAGACGGTGCAGCATCTCGTAGGAGACCAGCCTGCGAGAGTCCTGCTTCAATCTGTCCACCTGACGCCATCCCTCGACTGCTTTTCATACCAGGAATGTTGCGCATGGGTCATCATTCCCAGCGGTTTTGCTGAAGAAGGAGATGGCTGCCAGATGGAGCGATGTGGACCTCGGTGCTAAACCTCTTTCCTTCAGAGACGACATGTAGTGGAGGACTTCTCATTCGGAGGATGGCCAGGAGCTCCCGTAGCCATGTTGCTGCCTGAAGCTGAAGAACTGCTGTACCACCCTGGAGTAACTGGCCTGGGTGGAGGGTGCCAGAGAGCAAAATACCCCCTGGATCACCGTTCCTTCCCAAGGTGCCAGAGGTCATGTGGGAAGGTAACAGGTGTTGCGTCTGCTTCTGGAGCCAGTTCCAGAAATCTGTCGGCCTGGAATCGAGACAAGGCATCCGTGATTTCATTATCCACACCCAGCACATGGCGTGCTGTGAAAGAGATGTTGGCCGCCAGGCAGATGAGCACAAATTCCCTGATGAGTCATATGACCCTGTAAGGCTTGGAGGACTGCTTGTTAATGATCCGGACCACCGCCTGGTTGTCATACCAGAAGCATACCACATGTTCCGGAACTCATCTCTCCACAGGTGAACCGCTACCGATATAGGAAAAAAACTCGAGAAATGTTAGGTCCCAAATGACATCAGACTCCCTCCAGGTAGGAGGCCAGGGCTGGGCGCACCAGTGCCCATTGTAATATACCCCAAACCCAACTTCCCCTGCGGCGTCCGATTGGACCTGAAGCCCTGTCCTGATGATGGCATCCCCCTGCCAGAAGGTGACCCCATTGTACCCCTCTAGGAACCTAAGCCAAACCCTCAGATCTTCCTTGACCCCCTTTGTCAACCGGATGTGGTAACGTGGGGACCGGATGCCCACCATGATCCTGGCCAGATGGCTACAAAAGGCCCTGCCGGGCGCCACCACCCTACAAGCGAAGTTGAAGTGGCCCAGCAACGATTGCACCTCCTGCAGCGTGGCCTTTTCCCTGGACATTAAGTGTTGCAGGCTCTGCCTAATTCCTTCTAGCTTGTCCTCTGGTAGGGGAGACACTCCAGCCATGGAGTCCAGCGTGATCCCCAAGTAGGTCATGTTGCTCAATGGCCCCACCGTCTTACCTGGTGGTAGTGGAACTCCCAGCTCCTGAGCCAATTCCTGGAAGGATAGAAGTAGAAACCCGCAGTCCTTCCCCCGCCACAGCCCCAACCATGAGGAAAGCATCTAGGTAGTGGGTAACGAAGGAGGAGCCGGTCCTCCACCGAAGGGCCCACTCCAGGAAGGTGCTAAAGGTCTCAAAGGCAACGCAGCTGATGGAGCATCCCATGGGGAGGGCCATGTTGTAATACCAAAGCCCCTGAAACTTAAAGCCTAATAGGCAGTGGTCCTCCGGGTGAACTGGTAGCAGCCGGAATGCGGACTGGATGTCGCATTTTGCCATAAGGGCACTGGGGCTGCAAGCCCTGACCAGTTTAACTGCCTGATCAACTGACGGGTATCGTATGGAACAAAGTTCCTGAGGTATGTCATCGTTAACGGATGCCCCTTTTGGGTAAGATAGGTGGTGGATGAGACGAAACTCACCTGGTGCCACCTTAGGTACCACTCCAAGTGGAGACACCCTGAGATTATCCATGGGAGGAGCTGCGAATGGGCCCGCCACCCTACCTGCCGCGCATTCTTTAGCATTTTTTGCTGCTACAATGTGAGGCAGTTCTTCGGCAGACTTAAGGTTGCTGGACATGAATGCCTGTCTGGGTCCCACAGCTGGGATCCTAAAATCCACGGAGAAACTGTCCTGCAGGTAGGCAGCTGCCTGCTTGTTGGGGTAGCAGTCTAAGAGGGGGAGAAGGGCCTGGAGCTTGACTGGGGTGGACGCCCGAGGGCGCCCCTCAGAGCTAACCCTAGCTTTTGCTACTACCTTGCCCGGCGCTACCTCCAGACCCTGCATCCTTCTTACTGCCGGAGGAAGCAGGGCGCCCAGCCCAAAAGGGCTGTGATGAAGCTATACTATGGGAGCAGCTGGATTTGGGGTGAGAACCAAAGCAGTTCTCACAGTAGTGTTCGAACTTACAGCAAGTTTGAAAGCACTTGCCTGCATTATACTCCCAACATATCAAGTGCCGGGGGTTCCTCTTGTGAGGCGACTTGGCTGCCTCTGTTTTCCCTTTTATGTGGTAACCCACAATGACGAGCCATAGCTTATCATTGATGAGATCCCACCTAGCCCTAGCATTGCGGGATGACCTCTTGTGGAAGGCGGTGTCATATTCAATGGCCGCCACCTCACCTGCAAGGGTCCTGGCCCTGAGCACATTGGCCAAGTGCTTGGCCAGGTGCCACCCCCTATCTGGGTAAGTCGAGCTGACTGCCCCCATGAATATGGTGTAACTGGCCAGCCAGTTGGTGAAGGAGTACTCCATGGATTCCGGCTGTTTTTTCTCCGTGGATTTTTCTGATTTTGGCATGCTACCCACCTCCCCCTTAGGTTTTAGGAGAGAGAAAACATCCATGTAATATCCTTTTAGGATATTATCCCGGGTTTTCTTATCCAGGTGGATCCCAGTTGGATCCTCGTGGTCCTGGAACAAGCTAGGAGCCGGGGGTCCGGGGGTTGCAGCCCCTCCCGCCAAGCCCTGGTGGGACCAGAGGCAGATGGAACCGTAGAGGACTGTGCCTTGATAGCCCAGGAAGGCAGCCCAGGGACCAGGGCTCCAGTACCCAGCCTGATCAGTGTCCTCATCCGAGGACTCACCTGTGGATCTCTCGCTGTCTGAATCCCCCTTTTTTCTGTGCTTGGCTCTTTTCTTCCTAGCCTGTTCGGCACCTCCTTGGCCCTTGGTTCTCACTGAGCCGCTCTCCCATTCCAGCGACGAATCAGTTGAAGATATTACGCTGATATCTCTGTGTGAAGGTGATTGGTGCCTCCTCCAATGCCCCAACGTTCTTGCTGGCGGGTGTGCCCCCAAATTGCTGGCTGCCCCGGCGCCGAGACCCGAGGTGCCGATCCCCGCGTTGGCCTCCTTCTTGGATTTCAGCTCCCCTACCTGCTCAGCTAGGAGTGTGACCGCATGAGTCAGCTCCTGCAGGTTGGGTTCCTCCGTGCTGTTCAAGAGGTTCCGTACCACGTTGGGCTCACCCGGAGCCACTCATGCAATGTTCCAGCCTGAGGTTGTTGCTTTCCTTTTTTTAGGGGCCAGGGCTGCCCATGACCTGGGTGCCCTACCAGCCTGCACCCTGGTCACTGGCCTGCTGGCTGGTGCCTTTTTTTTGGGAGGCATGTCAACTCTAGTGATTACAGCTGTGTTTCAGGCGTAAGCCCGGTAGTGATTTCAGCTCTAGCTCTGGCTTGTCCGCCCCAAGCGTGGCTTGTCCGCCCTGTGGCTTAGCTGCCCTGTCAGCTAAGCCTATGCTTAACTCTCCCTCGGTTTGTCCGCCCTATGCCCGGGTGGCTTCGCCTGCTTGTGAAGCCCCCTGTGCTTAATTGACCTGGGGTCCACCTGCCCAAACAGGTCCTCAGTGCCTGCCGCTGGCTTGTCCGCCTTCGTTGGGACTGGGTGTCCCTAAAAGGTAGTCCCCCCCCCCCGTCTGGGAAACCCCTTCAGCCTTACCCCACTGGAAGGTTACCTCTTTCCCCACGTGGAGCTCCCGCTGCTGGCCACTGCCAGCCTTTCGCCTTGGCTTGTCTGCCCCTGCTATTGCCGTCCGCACGGCCCCCTTGGACCTGGCAGGTCCCCCACCCCAGGGATGTCCCTGGTACCGGCTGTTTGGCCGCTTATCCCTCCTGCACCCCCAAAACTGGGGGGGGGAATCACCTGCTCCGCTGCTGGAGCTGCTCTTCAGGGCAAGCTGCCCACCTGGCTGGCTCCCCTTTGGCTGTGCTCCGCCCGCTGCCCGCCGACCAGCGCTCCTTGTGGGGGTCCCGGCTGCTGCTCCTTGGCTCAGTCCCCGGCCACCAGTGTCCGCCGCTGCTTCTGCCCGTCAGGCCTCCGATGCCTGTCAGGCCTCCGGGTCCACACCGCCGCTCTTCGCCCTTCCTGGGCCTCCGCCACTTCCGAGTGCTGCTGCCGCTCCTCGCTTGACACTGTCCCTCACCACTCGTCTCAGAGGCCCTGCTCTTCTGGAGCTCCCTGGAGCTCCTTCCTCTTCGACTCGCAAGAGCCAGCTGGCAGGGCCTGGCGAGAGGCCAGGAATAAATCCCTGGCTGCTGGACCCTGTTGAGGACTAGCCCCGCCCCATAGCCAATCAGAAGCCCCCAAAGGCGGACCGCTCTGATTGGCTGAGGGTCCGCCAGCCTGGCCAATCAGGGAAGGGGTGCCCTTCCCTGATTGGTCCGTTTACGATCCTCTTCCCCAGCCTGCAGGAGCATGCTGGGGGAGAGGATGCCGACAAGCATGTCGGCGCCCATGTCTGCCATATGCTTGAGAGGGCCGGAGGAGGACACCAGCTGCAAAGTGGCCGCCCAGGTAAGTGCCAGGCAGCCTGCTTTACATGCAATAATGTTAACTGTAGCATGTTACTTTTTGAGAGTAACAAAAACATAATGATATCATAATGTGATGTCTGGTAACATGTTTGCAACAAGTTACTAACATACTACTCTTCAAACACCTAGTGGTTGTTTTTTTTTAAATGAGCATGCAGTAACTAATTGCTTTTTGAAATTGATTTTCTAAGACACGGTGAATGGTAAGGGACCATCCCGTGAAGACTCCAAATTCTCCATCCCTAATTTCTGTATTTAGAATATTTTTGTACAGGTTTTTCAGTGAAGAACCTTCCAAGTAGCTTTACATTAGGAGTGGGTAATTGTGAGCCAATCGCCACTCCTGTGGTGGGATGTACTCCCCCTCCCACATTGGCCAAAAATAACCTGAAATGGGAACCAGAAGATTTCTGGTTTTGTTTTCAGAAAATGTTCAGCCATTTTCTGTTTTGGAGGGATTGGGTGTACATTTTGGTGTCTCCTATTCCTGGAGGCTTCAAGCAGTAGTGATTTGCTGATTTTGTGTGAGATTGCTCCCCATATTTTGGAAGGGTTGTGGGGACTTTGGGATGTTCAGGAGAAATTTGGAGGCAGTCTGGAGGCTGCAGAAAAAGCCCCTGCAGACTGCATGTGGCCTGTGGGCCACAGTTTCCCTGGCTGTGCTTTAAATGATGGAACAGAGCAACAAAATTGTGTGTAATACTCTTTATTTTCCTAAAGCAACTTTCAATCTGCAACAAGTGTACATATCACATTAAAAAAAATTCCAGAAAAATTCCGTTCTCCCCATGATTTTAACATTTATGAAAATTTTACATCTCTGTATCTTATTGGTCCTACATCCTATAATCTGCTTTGTTTGTCATTGTCTTTAGACAAGGAATTGGGTGGACATGCTTATTTTTAGAAAGTGAGTTAATAGGGGAACAAGTGGATCTAAATGAGTACAGAGCTCTTGTCTCTGATTATCGAAGTGTTGAATTGCTCAGCAGGTAAGAGTCAGAATATTAATAAAAATGAGACCAGGGGAGGGTCATTTCTGGCTGAGATTGGATCTTTGTAGACGTGACTTGCAAATGTTATCCTATCTGTTTTGCACCAATTGCTGGAACACAGTGTCCCTCTTGAATCAAGCAGCATTTTACTACATTGTTATTTGATAAACAGACTTACCGTGCATGTGCTTGTCTTGCCAGTATGTTTCTTCCATTTGCGATGAAATTTCCACTTCCCTACCCCTCATGTTAAGCAAACAAAGCACCCTGTATTTTTATTTAATTATACTGTGTAAACCACCATCATCAAATGGCTTCCTTCAGTTACTGGCCCTAGCTGTTCTTCTGTGAGGATGATTACATTGCTTTCAACCCAGTTAATTGCCAAACAATAGACTAGCTGGAGCTACTCAGGCATAGTATAGTGGATAAATGTGTAAATCCTCAGTTCTGATCTCATCTCTGCTGCAAAGTCACATGGTGGCTGTCTGGGTTTGGCAGGGTGGTGTGTTCCAGAGGGCTTTCTGGCCTTCCCTAATTGATTTCTCTACACTTCAAGGGCTTGCCAAGTATCTGTGCCGCTTTGTGTCACTAGTGATGTTTGAGTTGGGCAGGACTGATAGGAAACAAAAGCCTGATTCAACATGATGTGAAACTATAGTTTGGCTAGAGTGTGGAAATACGGTAACTAGTTAAATTTCATTAGTTATGTGCTAACTTATTTCCTCCCTTACCCTAACGAGACCTAACAAGGGCGTTGTCTAGATGATGAAAATACTCCTCGTAGAATGTGAGTAGAATACAATCTGTCCCAAGACACTGCAAACAAGATTAACAGTATTCTTAAGCCCCCTCCCCCCCAAAAAAACCTCCATAAACTGTGCGGTAAAAGGGTTTGAAGTTTTCCCAAAGTTTTCTGGAAAATGCATGTAGATATGCATTTTTGCACATGTGGACATCAAAATGCGCAGCGATGGATATTATTGTTCAATTGCCCTTTATCGGGAGCATGTGAACGCTCCATTCAGATAGATGCGTGTACATGCAAATTGGCGAAAAAATGGTGGAGACAAAACACCATCTATGCGAATGGGCAAAAATGCATATCCACTTGCAGTATACCATCATGTTTAGACTGGCCCAAAGAAATTTGTTGGTTAACAGTGCTTAAAATTCCTATAGTATAACAGATAGGAGCTTTTGCCTCATTTCAGGGGATAGTCTCAAGAAGAGGAGGATTGGAGGGCAATGGGTTTGTTAGAAAAAGCAGATGGCAGGATACCCTAACCTCGATATCCAGAACATATCTCTAGCATTAATCTTTTCAGAACATGCTTCTTGATTTTAAGTGAGAGGACGTGGTTATTAAATAGTGCAGAAAAACGTTCTGCATATGCTGAGAGGAATTCATATATTTCTTTCTCCACTGATCTTTGTAGTCACTTATAGCTTCACTTAGTACAGTATTGCAATATTGTGTTGTGTAATGGAAATGGACACAGCATTACTAATTTACCGTTTCCAGTACGGATGAACAGTCCACAGTGGTTGATGGGTGAGTGAACAGCATACATTTGGGATGTTCACCTATTTCATTCTTGGAAGTGAGGATAAATTGTTTCCACAGTTTTCTCTCTGCTACAGAGAAAAATGAACATTTCTGTCTGGTTTTTGCCTGGCATTCACACATCCGTAAAGGTTTTAGGAGATTATTCTGTGTGTAAATATATGTTTGTTTGTTTGCATGACAGTGTTGGGAGTTTCCACAAAAACAAAACAAAACAACCCCCCCCCAAAAAAAACCCTGTTTCCATGCAGCTACATTTGTGTGTGTGTGTGTAAGAGTCTCATTTTCGGTATAAAAACAGCAATTATGCATAACAAAGGTCTTGCAAAACCAAACCATGTGCTCATTTTTTTGTCCAAAATGTTGCCTTTTGTACAAGATTTTTGTTGTGCGTTTTTTTGTGTAGAAAGTAACAATTTTGCACACAAAAAATGCTTGGCTGTCTGGAAACAGTGGGGTTTTTGTGCAGACCCCCACAATTCTAATTCTAATTCTACCGACATTAGCAAACTGATTTTGTAAACCTAGAATTCTAAATGTAATTCTAAACTTTCCATGTGCAAACTTCAGGAGGGCTCATTTGCTCTGCCCTCTATTTATTCCTTCTTTGAGGAGGAGATGGGACATTTGTGATTTTCATTTTTACTTAATTGCAGTTATATCTGAATACAGAAAAACTTAAGTTGTGTTTAATTTTTGCCAGGATTTCTCAACCCAATGCCTTCTAAAAGTGTTGAACTACAGCTCCCATAATTCCAACTGGAAGGTGCTATGTTGGGAATGGCTAGTCTTAATTATTGTTTAGAAATAATCCATCTTCAAACTGGGGCTCCCCCAGCCCTGATTTGTTTTCCTAAAACCATCCATCTTCAACATGGTGGCTTGCAGATGTGTTCGTCTATAATCTCTGCCATGCTGGCTGGGGATGGAATGGGTGTACTAGATGGACGCTTCTTGATTTGAATCATCAAGCCTTCTTATTACTCAAATGATAAATTGTTTTGTGGAACTCACCAGGAGCAGAAAGAAAGTAGCTTGTAGAAAATGTGCAAATGTCACAGGCTTGCTTGATACTAATACTGTATGCTGATACTGAAAGACCAATTGATTTGTAGGCAATTAAATGTGTTGGGTTTAACCTTTAAAGCCCTGAACGGTTTGGGGCCTGCCCCTTGAGGAGAAAACCTATCTCATTATGGGACTTGTTCAGATATAAAAATCTTCAGAAGATCTCTTCCTGAGAATCTAATCATCTGTGGAGGTCTACTTGATAGGTGTACAGCAGAGGGCTTTCTCTTGTGTTGTCCACAGACTGTGAAATGCACTCCCCTCAGTTATGACCTAGAATCATAGAGCTGGAAGAGACTACAAGGGCCATCCAGTCCAACCCCCTGCCATGCAGGAATACATAATCAAATCATTCCTGACAGATAGCCATCCAGCCTCTGTTTAAAAACCTCCAAAGAAGGAGATTCCACCACACTCCCAGGCAGTGTATTTCACTTCCAAACAGCTCTTACTGTAGGAAGTTCTTCCTAATGTTTAGGTGGAATCTCTTTTCCTGTAGTTTGAACCCATTGTTCTGTGTCCTAGTCTGTGGAGCAGCAGAAAACAAGCTTGCTCCATCCTCAGTATGACATCCCTTCAAATATTTAAACATAGCTATCATGTCCCCTCTCAACCTTCTCTTATCCAAACTAAACATGTCCAGCTCCCTAAGCCGCTCCTCATAGGGTATAATGGCTTCCAGACCTCCCACCATCCTGGTCGCCCTCCTCTGGACATGTTCCAGCTTCTCAATATCCTTCCTGAATTGTGGTGCCCAGAACCTATTCACATTCTTATTGCTTTTAGGAAGCACATGAAGACCCATCTCTGCAGATTGGCCTTTTAAACACTTCTAATGTTTATTGGCCATTGCTTATTGTGATGACTTCAGTATTGTTTATTCTGTAGGGGGAGGTGGCAGGAACAATCCTCTATGGTGGGGAAACTAGGACCACCCAGCTTGAAGCAGGAAGAAGACCTTTGACCTGGAAGTTAGAGTCTTTGTTCTCTCCTCTCTTCCACGCGGTCTCCAATTCTTCTTCCTGCTTCGCCCAGCAAAGACAGGATTTCTACTCCTCTGGAGCGCACTCCCTTCTGGATCCTTTTTCTGTCTCTCTCTAACTCGGAACCCCTCCAGATCCCTCCCTTACCCACTCTACCCTTCTCATCCTCCTCATCCTCAACTTAAAAAAAAACCCTTTCTTCTAAAAAACTTTTCCCCTTACTTGCTGTCCTTTCCCCTCCCACGTGGCGAGCTCCACTCGTCCCCTTACCCTCCGCAACCCCCACTGCTGTTTAAACCTCTCTCCGTGCCCCCCTCCCTCCTCATCCCCTCCTGCACGACCTTATCCCCCTCGCACGCGCCCTCGCCCCTCCCGCTCCAGCCATGTGAGGAAGCAAGGGGCAAGCCGCGGGCGACGATCATGGCGCGCAGGAGCAACAGCAGCAGCCAGCAGCCACGGAGGCCTCCAGCCCCCTAAACGGCGGCTTGGAAAGCACCTTTGGCGCATCCTCCGCCTCCTCGGACCAAGTGACCATCCCCCAGAGGAAGGTGGCAAGAGAAGCGGAGAAGGTCATCACTAGTGGCCGCTCCGGGAGCGTGCCCAAAGCGAAGAAGCCCAAACCACGCTCCAAAGAGGTGGCAAAGGGCGAGCGGCACAACAAAAAAGGAGCCGTGGGGGCCGAGGTCTCCTCCCAGCCCCTCCGTGACCCGAGCGGTGCCGAAGGAGGAAGCAAGGGCAGCACCAGGAAAGGGATGTCAGACCTGGTAAGAGGGGCCCTTGCTGGGGAGGAACTGAGCCAGGTCATCTTCGAATCCTTCCCTAAGAGGGATCTGGCAGAAGCAATGGCCGCAGCAGCCTCAGTCAGACAGCACCTGGAAGGGGGCACAGAGCCCATGTCCTCCACTCAGGAGGAAGAGGATGAGAGCCAACTCGAAATTGTGGAGGGGGACCCCTCCGACGAGGCCCTGTCGGGAGGGGAGTTGATGGAGGAGGACATGGGGGGCAGAGGTACCATGGGACAAAAGGGCACCCGCGGAACCTGAGCATAGAAAGAAGGGGGTTACCCCATGGGCCAAAAAGCAGAGCATAAAATTGGCATTGGCTATGCTAAAGGAGACTCTCCTTTCTGACCAAGATGATGATCAGGCAGAACCCTTGAGCCCCACTAACACAAATAAAAGCAAGGGGGCACCAGGTGGCAAACCCAGGCGTATGGGGAAAGCAGATCCTAACACGACCACCTCTGACAAGACGTGGATTAGGAAGGCCCTGGGTAATGCAAGGGGTGAGAAAAGGAAGACTCCCCCTTTGAGACACTCATCGGAGGAGTCTGATGAGGCCTCCGATGGGGAGGACCTGATTAGGAGGATACAGCATCCCAACAACACCCTCGGGAACGAGGATGCCGAGGGAAACATTGACGTTGAAGGGGTCAGGGAGCCTGGAGAAGTGTTGGACTCAGACACCTCTGAGCCGGAGATGACGGACAGGATATTCCACGGCGAAAAGTTCGCGTACCTTCTGAATAAGGCCTTGGCAGCGCTGGAAATTCCCCTCCCGGCTCCACAGCAGGACGACACGGGGGACTCGGAAGCGCCCAAAAGCCAAAAAGTGGTGGCACTGATGCCCTCATTCAAACCTAAGCGCCCACTTTTCCCGTTTCCGAAAGCATTCTGGAAACTGGTGGCCGAGGAGTGGGACAAGCCGGCACTGGGACGCAGAGGCCTGTCCGCGGCACAAAAATTTTACAACTTCCCCACAGACATCTTGGACAAGCTGAAGACCCCAGTGGTCGACCGGCCGGTGGTCTCCATGGTCTCGAATTCTCTTGCGCCAAAAGAGGGAGAAGGCTCCCTGAAGGACCTAGATGAGAAAAGGACAGAAGCTGCTCTGAGAAAATCGTACGAAGCGTCGGCCTTGGGGATCAGGGTCTCCCTGGCATCGGCATTGATCTCAAGAGCTGTGATCATATGGCTGCAGGAGGTAATGGATAGGCCAGACCTGGAGACCAGAGCACTTCAGAAGGCGTTCAACAGAATCCAATACGCACTGCAGTTCATGGCGGATGCATCACAGGATTCCCTTTCATACGCAGCAAGGGCAACTGCAGCAGCCAACCTGGCCAGGCGTTCGCTGTGGGTCAAGTAGTGGGATGCCGACAACCAATCGAAGAACACACTCGCAACAGCCCCCTTCAGGGGCTCGAAGGTTTTCGGGGAAGAGGCGCTCATGGACATCCTAGTGGAGACGAAGGAGAAGAAACAGGCGATACCCTCAATGAACCAGAAAGCAACCAAGAAGCCATTCAAGCGCTCAGGCCAGTACTCCAGTTCCTTTCGTCAGTACAGAAGTAACGGAAGGAGGTCGGATGTTCGTCCCACCAGACTGGCCTGGGTGAGAACAAACTATGTCATCCGACACGCACCCTTCTTGAACCCGTCCACCAGCTGCAAAGGGGGGTCACAGTCGCAGCAGAACTCCTCCCGTCAGCAATCCTGACTTGGAGATGATCCCAGTGGGAGGAAGGCTATCGCGGTTCGTAAGCTCCTGGTTGGACTCCACCACGAACAGGTGGGTCCTGGACACTATAGCCAACGGCTACAAGGTGGAGTTCAACGCAAGACCAAGGAACCGGTTCCTACCAGCTCCCGTACCCAACAACCAACAGAAAGCAAGGAACCTCAGGATAGCCATAAACCACCTACTGGAGATTGATGCCATAGAGGCAGTTCCAAGCACGCAAGGTTTCTTAGGGGTGTACTCCTACTTCTTCACAGTACCCAAAAAGGACGGGAGCCTCCGATCAGCCTTAGACCTAAAATTCACAAACTCGTTCGTTACATACAAGCATTTCCGGATGGAAACACTGTCATCAATAAGGGAGGCGATTCGAGAAGGAGACTTTCTCGCCTCTCTAGACTTATCAGAAGCCTACATGCACATCGGAATGCACGAAGACAGACATCAGTTCCTCAGATTCGCATTTGGCGAGGAACATTACCAGTTCAAAGTGCTGCCCTTCGGCCTCTCCACAGCTCCGAGGGTGTTCACCAAAGTACTGATGGTACTCATAGCACACCTACGCACCAAGGGCATACACCTTTACCCCTATTTGGACGACATCCTCCTGCGAGCAGCATCGAGGGGCAAGGCACAAAGAGACATACAGGAAAGAATCAGATGCCTACAAAAACACAGCTTCCTAATAAACTTCAAAAAGAGCTCATTCATCCCATCTCAGCAACTGACGCACTTAGGAGTCCAACTTGACACGGCAAGCTACTCAGTTATGCTGTAAAGGGAACGACAAGAAACTCTTCAGTCAGAGGCAAGAGTGATAAGCAAAAAGCGAAGAGCTTCACTCGCTGCACTGGCGCGGCTGTTCGGGCTGATGATTTCAGCAATCCAAGTGGTCCCCTGGGCCAGGTTCCACTCCAGACACCTACAGATGGTGCTCCTCCTGCATCAGGATCAGATAACAAAGAGGGAAGACACCTCCCTGGAGATCACAGAGCCTCTGGCACACTCCCTCCATTGGTGGACCCTCAAAGAGAACATATCCAAGGGATCCCCAATGACAATCACGTGCCAGGTCGTGGTCACCTTGGACGCAAGTCTCAGGGGATGGGGAGCGCACTGCCTAAACCAAGTGACACAGGAACTATAGTCCACAGAGGAAAGAATGTACAGCATAAACTGGTTGGAACTCAGGGTAGCAACACTGGCCCTGAACCTGTTCATGCCAATGCTGCGGGACAGACATGTCCTCCTTCTGATGGACAACACAACAGCGCACTCATACATAGCGAGGCAGGGCGGATCGAGATCGAAATCCCTGCATGCGGAGGCCGAGCTCCTTCTGCACTGGGCAGAGTCAGCGGTTCGCTCCCTATCGGCACAACACCTCCAAGGGAGACGAACACGCAAGCAGACTTCCTGAGCAGACACATGGTGTCACCAGGGGAATGGGAACTTGATCAGGAAACGTTCCTCCAAGTCACGGACACTTTCGGAAGGATGTCGGTGGACCTCTTCGTGTCGGCCAGGAACGCGAAGCTCTCAAGGTTCTTCTCAAGGTTCCCACAGCTGGGAGCAGAAGGAACGGATGCTCTCCACTCGACATGGCTCAAAGGCCTTCTATACCTGTTCCCACCATTTCCGCTAACAGGGAAAGTATGCAGGAAAATTCACCAAGAGAAAGCGCAAGTGGTGTTGATAGCACCACACCGGCCACGTCGCCCATGGTTCTCAGAGCTGTCAGAGATGTCGATCGAGCCCCCACTGAGGCTACATCCACACCCAAACCTGCTACACCAGGGCCCAGTCAGATACCCCGACGTAGCATGGCTGAATTTGATGGCATGGAGACTGAGCGGAGAACCTTGAGGGAATGCAGCTATGAAGACAAGGTAATCGACACCTTGCTGGCGTCAAGATGACCCTCAACCAAGAGGTTATACCAGGCCACGTGGAAGGTATTTTCGCAGTGGTGCTCCACAGAAAAGATAGACCCAACCAGAGCTACGACGCGACACATTCTAGCATTCCTGCAGAAGGGCCTAAATAGTGGCCTTCGCCCAAACACTTTCAAGCGACAAATGGCCACCCTGATGGCCTTCATTCCATGCTCCCAGGGGGGAAGACTCTCGTCTCACCCCCATGTCAAGAGATTCCTAGGAGGGGCAACGCTACTCACTCCATCGGTGGTTCACAGGTTCCCCTCCTGGAAACTGCCACTGTTACTCAGACAACTCATGAGGGCCCCTTTCGAACCCTTAAGGAAGGTCCCGCTGAGGACCCTGTCCCTGAAGGTGGCTTTTCTGGTAGTGATAATATCCGCAAGGAGAGTATCCGAGCTTACGGCCCTCTCAGTAAGGGAACACCTGTGTTCTTTTAACCTGGACTCGGTCTGCCTCCGACCGGACCCCTCCTTCAGGCCAAAAGTGCTCTCTTCCTTCCATGTCTCCCAGCAGATAATACTGCCCTCATTCTGTCCTAATCCAACTCACCCCACGGAGAAACTGTGGCACAAGCTGGACGTGAGAAGAGCATTGAAGATATACATCAAGAGCACGGCACCTTTCAGAAGATGTGATTCCCTGTTTGTATCTTTCAACCCTCCATCATTGGGATCACGGATCTCGAGACAGACACTGGCAACTTGGATCAAAGCTTGCATCTTCACGGCGTACGATGCGGCAGGCACTCCACGCCCCTTCGGGGTCGTACCACAGTCAACCCGCTCGGCAGCCACCTCAGCCGTTTTCTCGACAAACACGCCCATCGCAGAAATACGCAGGGCAGCAAATTGGAGCAACCCATCCACCTTTACTAGGCACTACAAGAAGAATGAGGCTGGAGGAAGGCCTGTGCCACTCTGGACTGCAGGTGGGAGAGGTCATTTTAGACTGCTTTCAAAGTTCAAGCCAGTTTTTGATTTTCTCAACAGTATGCCTAATAATTCAGATTTCTTTTGGCTATTAAGATTATTTTTGTTATAATCATTAACATTTGGTTTTGTTGTTTTCTGTTGTGATTTGGGTCAAAACAATAAAGATGGCCTTGTGTATGTGTTTATATGTGCATATCAGAGACAGCCTTGCTATTAGGTAGACTGAGGTGGCTGCCTCAGACAGAAGATTTTAGATGCCAAGAAATGATTGCAAATTGTTAGTTATTTAATTTATTATTGTTGTATTCTTACCACCAGGGGAGAGGTGCTTATGGGATTTTCTGCCACATGTTGCCAAATAACTTGGGTGGCATGGCTACTGAGCACTTTAGCTAAGGGAGGGGGGTATCTGTTCCCTCTCTTGGCCAGCAAAATCTCTGGGGCAGCCTTGTGGTATGTATAAATATTCCTGCAAGTAGAACACTAGCTTGGCAGCAAGTTGGCTGAGTTACACCCTTGCTTCCCTTGTCTGCTTCCAACTCCCCCGCTTACAGGTAGGCTTGGTGTCAGGGATTGCTATTGTCCTGCTGAAGCCCACACAGTATTCTGGGTCCTCTTCCTTAATGTTGCCTGCCTCTTAATGAGTAAGCAGTGAGAGGAATGAAGACCAAGGAGATGTAGTAGTAAACATTGCATGTGTTGCTCCCTACCCCTGGGGGCTTGTCTACTCAAGGAAAAAAAAAAAACATCCCCCCCCCCAAATCTGGTGTGATAAGGCCACACAACATGAGACCTTATTCCTAAAATCTGGTATGATAAAGCTACACAATGTATGGCCTTATCTGCACCAAATTGGGGTATACCACCTTGGCCGGTGTTTAAAATACTCACTGTTTTCTCCAGAGTTTGCAGGAAACTTTAGTGTTTCCTGTAGTGTGAACAATGGATCCACCCTGGATTTGGGGGGTGGGTGGTGAGGCAGGACAGATTGCTGCCTGGCAGGCACCACCATTTACCTCAGTGTCTGGGCCTGGAAAAGTAACAGAAAGGTTTTTCCCACTCCAGTGCTGTTGGCATGCAGTCGCTTGCTCAGATGTCAGAAATGAGGTCTCCAGATCACATGGCTGGGCACCTCATTTGCCTCAGAGCAAGTGACTATGCACCAGCGGTGCCAAGGAGGGAAAATCCTTTCTGTAACTGTTCTGGCATGGGAACTGGGGCCCAGACATTGAGGTAAAAAGGCAATGGAGGAAAGGCAGCAGTGGCAGACATCTACTCAGTGTCCCTGCAGAGAAACAGGTAGCAGGGTGGCTCTGGGGTGGGTCCAGGACAGAAAAGTCTGAGGTGTCCATTTGGACTTTTGTGTGTGGAAGTGAGAGCTCAGTTACTCTGCCCCTCATGCTGTCATTCACTTTCAGTACAGGAGGGGTTCAAGCCTTCTTAAGTTTCAGATGTACTCAAACCATTTTCCAGAGACCTGGTCTCTGTTTATATTGCTATTCTGAATTTACCATTCACCCTATGATATCCCCCACTTCGGTCAGGGCTGGTTCAGATCTGTGTTTATTACCACAGAAGAACCCTTTTTGGTTTTTGTTTCTGTATGTATATGATGCTTGACATTATCCAAAGCACATGAAATACTTGACTTTTTTTTTGTGGTTTTGAGAAATGTTAAATGGGGCTGTCTCCAGAGTTTTATAAGCTTCAGGAAAGCAACCAAAACCACGGTTGGGAGCCCTCATATGCATTCCTGCTCAATGGGGCAGTTATGCATGCTCTTCTTCTCAGTGTAGCCTCAAGGACTTTTTATTTCTTCCTTCATTCTATATGCAAGTTGCCCTATAGCCTGAACTCTCAGGGTGATGCATGTAAATAAAAAATAAAACACAATAAAAAAATAAATAAAATCCAATTAAATATGATGAAAAATCAAAACCCACCATGAATGCAATTTTGAATAGCATAGGTTAAAATATAAAAAACAATGCATACTGAAAAGGTAGAAAAATATCCACATAAATGGTTTTCTAAAAGCTTTGAGTCCCAAATTTAAGAAATGTCTCAGCTACATCTTGTTGGTGTAATGTATAACAAGTTAAAAGATCAGAGAGAAAATAAAATTGTTTTTGTCTGGTGTGCGCATGTCCACACACTCCCTCCCTCTCTCATACACACATATGTAGGTGGCAGGCTGAGCTATCTGGGAAAAACAGTCTGTGTTTGTGGGAGCTACTACTACTATTACTACTGAAAAGACCCGCTTGTGAATAACCACTTGATAAATCTCTAAGTGTATTTGTACTATATAGTTATGTCAGTCTGATACCACTTTAACTGTTATGACTCCCTCCTGGCAAATCCTGGGACTTGTAGTTTGGCAAGCTACTTAGAATTCTCTGCTTGACTTCTAGTGTCTGACCACAGAGAATGCTAAGTGCCCCCACCGAATTACAAATCCCAGGATTCCTGAGGATGAAGCCATAACAGTTAAAGTGATATTTGGCTGATAAAACCATGTAGTGAAAGTACACCTTCAGTACTGGCTCAAGTGGAGCACAAATGGTGATCTTCCCACAACCACGAGACATACTCAGAAGCCAGTTCCTGTTTTTATCCATCTCTCCTTGCACCATGGTATTACTTGAAGTAAGTTGGTTCACCCTGTTCCATGACAGACCTGGCCCTGCACGTTGGTGTGAGTGAGTGATGCTTCCCATTGTCACCATTGCCCTTGCCATCTTCTCGGGTTGCTTCTCCATGGATCTAATTTTACAACACTGCGGAGGAAGAAGAGCAGCTGATGGCATATCTAACCTGCCCATCCACCTGTTTACTCTGGGCCCAATGGGAGGGTGCTGCCAGAAGAAAGAAGAAAAGCAGTCACTTTCCACCATCATCACTGCTTCTACCAGCTAATGGGTGGGAGAGGGTGTGAACACTGTGAGCAGGTTATGATCCCTGTGCTTGCTCTTTTCACCTAAGGCTGGAACAGAGGTTGCAGATGAAGGAGGAGCCCTCATTCCCTGTCCCCCCACCAGCCATTTGGGGAGGGAATCATTTTCAGTCCAAAGGCCAAATTCTGATTTTGAGGGAAAGGTTATGGATGACCCTGATTTTTTAGTGGTGGGCAGAACTAAAATAAAAATAAAAATTGGGACAGGGCCAAAGATAGAGTTCATGGAGCTGAAGTAAAGATGGCAGGGCCAGATGTAATTCTTTCCCAAACTGATTCCCCCCCCGCCCCAAGTGTAGAAGCACAGCTCAGTTGTGTATGCCGGTTCAGGAGTAAGCCATGGTTCAAGAGCATCCCTGCTTGCAAAGCACAGCTCACTTCTGTGCAGTAGTTTTCCTGTGTTTGAGGGGTATTTAAATTCCCTAAAATATCCTATTATCTCTAGTTAATGGAGGTGTCATAGGCCTGAGCATGAGGCCAGCAGTGTTGATAACTGATGTGATGTTCATATATATCCACAGTATCAATATACAGTACTGTTGTAAAGTTCACCATACCACTAAAAGAATGAGTGGCATATTCTTTCTTTCTTTCTTTCTTAGCATGGTTTACTTTGCACTCCTCTCCTATGCTCATCCCTTGGAAGTAGGATTCAGTCCCCATAGCTGAAATTGTTTTCAGTGTAACATTTCTCTTTGGTGTAGGATAGCATTCATGACTTAACTTCATTAACTTCATGCTCTATTGCTTGTCTTTTTCAGGGATGCTGTTGGGTTCATCAAGTTCAGTTTTACTAGCAACAGAAGTGTATCAGCTGGCCAACTGTGGTAAGAGTCATTATTCTTTATCCACAAAGAGGACCTTCCTTCTAGAAGTGGGGTGTACAGACAGCTAATGTAAAACTGCACTCTTAGAAATGTTGAACCTTCCTGACCTTTGCTGTTCCTAAGCCTCTTAACGATTCTGCTATTTTTTGAGCAGAAGTCTGTCAGTGGAAGACTTATAAGTACTGTAGTTCAGCTTCTGGAAATTACTTTTACTGACCTTTTTTGGTCCGATGCCGAAATCATCAAAACAGTTGCAGAGTTTAAGATGTGGATCAGTTTGTTGAGGTTTAAATGAGAACCGCAGATAAATCAAATTTCTGGCTCATAAACTGGTGTTTGAGGTTTTGGAGAGCTGTTGACAGAGTAGACAGTATTGGGATGGGTGTGAGTTGGAACACTTTTTTAAAAAAATTCATAGAAAGCATTTGTTCATGTAAATGCTAGAGAGCATGCTTGAGAGATTTTAAAAGATCTTGGCATCCAACTTGGTTGAGGTCATTGGCCAGTAGGTGGGACCAGAGTAGGCTGCTTGCAGTCTTCACTCCAGTCAGGTGGGGGGAGCATTTAAGGTCAACCTGCCCAGAGCATTGTTGAGTGTTGTCCCATCCATCCTCCCTTGGTTTTGTGTTGCAATCTGTATGTATTTTAGCTTTGTGGTATGTTGCCAACTATGTTACTGTTATTACTCTTGGGGGTCGTCTGCATGGGTCCTGGATCTGAGTTATGGATTATCAGTGTCTTCTGGCATTGGTAAAGTATCGGGGTCCCCTTATGGGACTCTAGGGGTATGGGGCAGCTACAGTCTTCCCAGCTCAGGGGCAGACACTGCTCCTGCACCCCTGGGTGGCAGGGGAACTATGCTGGGGCTCCCACCCAGCTGGATCCTTGCCTGTCACCCTGAAGGTTCCAGCAGTGGGGTTGGAGGAGCAGGCTCATCGATCAACAGGGGGGTTGATTGATGCTTGGATCTGGACCCATGCATGTGCCAACCCGAGCTACAGGTGTAACCAATAAAAGCTGTGGAGTATTCTTCCACTTTCAATATACCCTGTGTGTGGTGTGTTATGTATGTGGAGTGGAACCCACCCCTGGACATCCCTGGACATGTGCAGCACCTTGAGGAGTAAGGTGAGATAGAAAGAAAACTATAAGTAAAAAATAATAGTGGAGTGGATTATAGCAATTCAGTAAAATGGAGTGCAAGCCTATATATGTCTGCTAAGAATTAAGCACACATAGGTCAATTGGACTTCCAGATAAGTATCAATAGGATTGAAGTCTAAGGTACAAACAGCCCACAATAGTGAGAGGTACTTGCAAGGCACAATGGGTGATTTATCACAATATGAGATGCAGTTCTTCTCTTTTGGCTCACAAATTACTCTTACAAGAGGTGTGCTGTCAACTCAAGCTTTTGACCCAAACTGGGTCTCAGGAGCAGAAATGAGCACTGTACTATCACCATTATCTTGCCATTAATGCGGACTCTTGGAAGTAAATGCATGAGGGTGCTGTTATCTATATTGTGCATTTAGAATACAGCGCGATACAGTATGGTGTCAACAGAGTCATCTCAAGTATGAACAAAGGGTAGAAAATAGCTGTGCCTACAAATGAAAAGTCAAGAGCACAAATAAATAAATTCCAGTTGTTCATTGTAATGCTTCTGAAGTAGTGTTGTCTTGGCAACTCTCTCTCTTTCTCCCTTAATAGAAAGAAATAGGAGGGAGATTTTTTTTTTTGACATGAGCAAAAATGGGGGTGGTTATAAGGAAAGAAAGCTAGTAGTTAGAAGTGTCTTGTAGTCCAATGACACTGCTTTTAGGAAATCGCAAAAACAACAGTGAAATTCTGTTACTTTAAAGGTGAATAGCTGTATCATGGCATAAAATCATAGAACTGGAAGGGGCCCCATAGGCCATTGGGTCCACACACACACCACTCAATGCAGGGAAATCAGCTAGAGCATCCCCAGCAGGTAGCTGTCCAGCCGTTTTTTTGAAGACAATCAGAGGAGAGCCTACCACCTCTCTAGGCAATTGGTTCCATTGCCAAACCACTCTTCTAATATTCAGCTGAAAACTGTCATGTAACTTAAAACCATTAGACCTGGCCCTACCTATAATTTCTCATGAATTGGCACCTGCTTCATCTGCTTCATCAAATCCTCAATGAAAGCTGATTGCTTCCCCAATTTCCAGTGTTTAGGCTGTAAATTTTGTTGCTTATATATCCAGAATTTTGCACACACACCCCACAACCACAAAAGGGGTGGTTGGTGGAAACCCAAGGTTTGCCAAAGTACAAGAATTCTTATGGGGGGAAACTCTGAATGCAAGGATGGGCATCTGTGGAAGATTTGGAGACTGTCCCTGCCCTGTTTCCTACCACCTGCAGACCCCTGTGCACCCATCCATTTTTATGAAACTGGAGGCAACCAGAAGATCACTTCCAGTTTTGTAAAAATGCAGTTTGGGGCCTAAACAAGGTGAGAGTATTAGCATTTCACTGTAGAACTGTATCCCCAGGCAGTATTGAGAGATACAATTCTCTGTTCTTAGTATTTTTTTCCCCCAGTGATGGGCCACACGGTTTCCATCCTGCCCTAAGGAGAAAGGAAATCCTTAAAAGCCCAATGACTGAGTGTACCTAGTAGCCATTGAATGCTGTCTTACTATTGTTGGGGTGGAAGGTGATGGAAAACCAGGTTTAGTGAATGGAAGTATCATGATGGAGGACATGGCTACCTGACTGGCATGGTGAACAGGAGTAATTCATACCACACCATTTTCTTGCAATGTTCTGCCTGTGCCAATTAAAAATGCCAGTCTTTAAAATGCTGCAAGATCTAGTGTTGTGTTTGCTGCCACTGGCTGTGCTGGCTGGGGGATTATCTAAGTTGTAATACAAAAAAGAAACTTTTCCAGGCTCTGCAACAGACGGACACATCCACACAGCTATTTTATCATTCCTTTGTTGTATGCTGTATCCATCTTTAAATTTTCATGCAAAGAACTAGGGATTTAGGAGCAGAAACTGTTAAAATGTCAGCATACCCCCTCTTCAAAGTGAGACTGGTCTTTACATGATGGGGACGTTTATACACCATAGTAGTAAGGAACCTCTGGCACTCCAGACAATACTGAGAGCCCAGCTCCTATCAGCCCCAGCCAGTATGGCCAGTGGTCAGACCTGATGGCCTAGTACCACCGTAAAGTTCAATCATAAATAATATGTAACATTTCTGCAATACTTTAAACTGTTCAAAGCACTTCAAATTGTCGTCATCATCTATTCCTATACTGCAGAAGAGGGACCAAGGCTAAACATGAGAGTGATTTTCCCAAGAACATCTAGAAAAATCAGGCAGAGATGCGATTCAAATTGGGAGTCATAAGGCCCATCTATTCGAGCCCCCCCCCCTAAACTGGAGTGGCCCACACTAATGGCATTTTGCAGCAGCTGTGAACTGTCTTAATGGTGTTTGGACCCCAAAAAACTTCACATGTCCATCAGTCAAGATGGTGGCCATGACTGAATTACAGTACTCACATTTTCACCTACCATAATCTGCTGCTGCCACACTTAAAAAAAACACACACACACAACTATTTCACCTGTGCACTGGAGTGATATTTTGCCATTCCAACCCCCCCAACCCCCTGTTTTCTCACCTTAGCGCACATTTGCTAAGGTGAAAAACAAACATGGTGAAACTATGCGTTTGCCCTGTTAGCAAGCCCCCCCGCTTGTCTGACCAATCAGCTTTGCGTTTCCTCTCCTATGGGAAAGCGATTTATATTGAATCATTTGTCCCAATGAGGGGGAAAAGCACATCCCCCTTGCAGTTTTTTAAAGATTCCAGGGAAAGCCGCAAATGCTTTTCCTGCATAGTTTTTTAACGTTTTGGGCCACCCTCTTCACAAAACAGCGAAACGACGCAGCTTGCCATTTAAATAGGTAGGGTTCTTCTCACATTCTGTGAGGAGTTTTTTCGCCGTTAAGACAACCACCTTGTTTCTTGGCCATCATGCTCATACCAATGAGTTTACAGCAGGGTTGGGGCCTAAAGATGTTTTGGTCTGTAACTCCCATCAGTTGTATTTAACATGGCCAAGGGCAAAGGGTTGTGTGAATTTTATTTGGAAACATCTGGAAGGCCATAGGCTCTTCACCTTGGTTTTAGAGGGAAGCACTCTTCATAACTCAGAATCTGCTTACCCTCATTAGCCTCAAAGTAAAATTAAAATCTTCTCTTGTTCCTTCTCCCATATAATTATTAAAAAGAAATGAAACAATACAGTCCTGTGCATGTCTATTCAGAAGTAACTCCCAATACAGTACATTCCAGGTTATACAGATGTAGGGTTTAGAGCTTGGAAAAGTTTCTTTTTTACTATAACTCCCAGAATCTGCCAGCCAGTAGCTGTTGGATTCTGAGAGTGGTAATAAAAATAACTGTTCCAACCTCTGATAGGATTGCGGAATGAGATGGATCATCGCTCCTCATGGTAAATCCTAGACCAGCCTTAATGAGCAATAAAAAGAGTGTATGTATTTTCTTGAGCAGAATAGTTTTTAACACCAAGGTGCTGGTTGCTAAAATTGGATAATGAATCCCCCCTAACTTATTTATTATTTATTTAGAGCATTTATACACTGCTCTTCAGCCAAAAAGGCTCACACAGTGGCTTACAAATGTTAATTTAACAGTTCCCTGCCCTCTGGCTTACAATTTAAATAAGGCAGGAAACACAAGGAAAAGGAGATGGCAGGAAAAGGGTTAAGTCCCTGAGATATGGCCTCCTTTTCTCTTTTTTTGGGGCCACAGCAGTGGCAGTTGGTATGGAGGGAGCGCCTCTTACCAGCTGCTGGGAGCAAGACATGATGGAGCTGTGCCTGGCTACTCTTCTCTCCCTCAGAGGCCAAAGCAGTGGCAGTTGGTATGGAGGCTGTGAATTCTTCTCTCTTCAAAAGAAAAGCTATTGAATCATGTTGAGATCTTAGAAGCAAGAGAGTCTGGTCAACTGTTAGCATCTAAAATACAGATAGTGGATGCATGCTTTTGACACAAGACACCCAGTAAAATGCTCAGTGAGTAGAATGCATTGAAAAGGGCAGCAGCATTAGGATATGGTAAAGTCCCTCCTCCACTTCTAATAGCAATTGAGACAGTGTTATCCAAAGAGGTCTTGGAAATTCCAAGAAAATATCGAGTTTCTAGTATGTTGGAGAAATTAGCAGCAACTCGACTTAGCAATTTGATAGGGGGCAACAGAGAAGGGGATCTTTACACCTTTGTATACCCCTAGTCTCTCTGAACAGACACAAACAACCACAAGATGAAAAGTTAATATTTATTAAAGGCATAAAAATAATAACACCAAGTACGCACACATTCATACAGAAGGCATTCACACAAGACCACTAGGAATGGAAGAAGAGAAGTTACCAAAGGGATAGGTAGGGAGATTTCTGGGGAAAATACTACACCTGTCTTGTAGTCCAGAGTTCGTCGATCAAACCGGCAGAGTGGATGGATGAATCTGGAGTGGCTAACACACAGTGATGTGGAGTCTACAGGAATATGCTCTGTGTGCCCTGGGTACACAGAGGGGCAGAGTGTCCCCTGGAAATGGAATCTGTGTGCAATGAAGCAGACTTTGGGGGCCATATTTATACCAAAAATATGCCCTAAGAGGATCAAGTTTCCTGGTCTGAGAGAATAGATTCCAGGAGCCTACAAGGATAGCACAATGAGTTTCCTGGTCTTTGAGAATAGGTGAGTAAATATGCTAACATGTTGCAATGTCCAATGATTGGATTCACAAAGCTTGAGCTGCCTCCTCTTAAGGTTAGGTGGTTAAGGAAGGGAAGTTCGAAACCAGCACACAAAGGGTTGCTCCATCCATCTGTTGTCTACCACTTAGGTGTACAGTGGAGACTGTTGTCCCCTTGACCTTTTGATGTTTCCTCACAGTTTGGATTTTGTCTTAGTTCTTCCTTTAGGCAAAGCATGGCTTTCAGCACGTCTCTGAAACCATCCTGCTCTTCCCTGTGGAAGACCACATTAATAAGCCAAATTATTAATAAGCCAATTTTTGGTCTTTCTGGGGGCGGGGCTTATTAGGGGCACTAACAACAGAGCAGTGACTTGCTTATTTCAGGACTTAGATACACTCTGTCCCTTTCTGTGAAATACATGGCAGTTTTAATGAAAGGAGTGATATGTTTTCTGAATACTGGTGGCTTCAGAGTTTGTTACTTAGTGCTTCCCGCTGTGCTGGTGGCTGATTCTTTTTAAAAATTTGGAGTCTTGTTAGTGCTTCACTCTGAAAGTAGATATTTGCCTTGTTCTGGACTGTTGGATTTGTGATGGCTATTTTAATGGATTCATGTTGCATTTCACATAGGAAACTTGGGTGTTGGTCCCCCCCCCCCGCTTCCATAGGAGCAAGCAGTAGAATGTTCATTGGATTTAATGGGGAGGAGCTGCAAACACTACAGAAATGTATATTATGCATAAATATAATATTTCAATAATATAATTAAAAGTGCCATCTAATCCATGTGTATTCTGAAGTCAGCCCCACTGTGTTCTGTAAGTTACCATGTTGCTTTGTTGGATCTTTCAGCAGCTTTTGATACTGTCTATTGACCGACCATCAAGGACAGATTCCAGAGACTAGCACTGAAAAATTGTTCCTTAATCCCTGGCAACTTTGCTGTCTTATCCCCAATGCTGTTTAATGTCTACATGAAGCCACAGGGATGGTCATCAGGAGATCTTAAGCAAAGTGTCATCAGCAAGCAGATGACACCCAGCTCTTCTTCTCTGTCACATTTGAATCAGATGTTGCTGTGCAAGTTCTCTACCAGTCCCTGGATGCTGGATGAGGGTAAATAAAGTGAGGTTGATTCCTGGCAAGGTGGATGCGCTGTGCATGAGCATTTCTTATATGTGGGAAATATGGGGCCTACCTATTTGGGATGTGGTTGCACTTCCTCTAAAGAATCAAGTTTGCAGTTTATCGTTACCCTGGATCAATCTTTGTCATTGGAAGTCCAGGTGACCTCAGTGGCTTGAGTGCCTTGTATCAGCTTCAGCTGGTACAGTAGTTGCAGCTGTTCTTGAAGAGGGATGGTATGGCTGCAGTGACCCGGCTGCTGGTGACCTCAAGGCTAGGCAGTTGCAATGCATCCGGTCTGGGGTTGCTGGTTGGGAAGCTGCAGCTGGTGCAGAATGCTTCATCTAGGCTTGTGCTGAAGGAATTGCACTGGCTACCTATTTGCTTCCAGACCAGGTTGAAGGTTTTGTTCATTTAGAAAGCCCTGAACAGCTTGGCACCTGCTTTCCCGAGAGACCACTTTCTACCTTGTAGACCCATTTTGTCTTTGAAGTTATCTGGAGAGGCACTCCTGGTAGTACTGTATACTCCTGAGGCTTGTTTTGTGGTTGTTTGGAGCAGGGCATTTTGTATAGCAGGACCCACTATGAAGAAAGCTGTTCCCCTATAAATATGACATGCTAATAACTTTTCTTAGATTTAGGCACATGTTAAAAACATATTTATATAGGCCAACCTAACATATATTTCATGGTCTGCTTAAAACAAGTGTATTAATTTGTGTATTGTGTATATTGTATGTTTGTTCATGTATGTTGCTTTGAAATTTTTTTTTGATGTGAGGGGTATATGAATATCTGTAAATTAATGTGTATAGGATTACAGCCTTAGCTCTTGAAGTAAGTGCTCTGTATTTTGTTGCTTTGCTGTGGCCAAGTGGCTTTCTGTAGGTTTGACATAGGAGATTTTCACACGGGCTATATATCCTGTGGCAGGAACAGAACAGGGTTGGGAAAGGTTTTCCCTTTCGGACGCCGTTGACCCCGTTCTGTCCTGCATCCATCCTGCTCCTGTAACTTTTCCAGAACAATGTAATCACGATTTTTCATCATGAATAGACCTCCTGTTCCGTCACTATCACACAATCATGGGTGTGCAAACAGGAGCCCCGTTCCTGTTCCGAAATGACAGCCGCGGAGGGGAGGTCCGTTCCGAGCACTTCCTGGAGCGATCTGGACATCTAGGTAAGTGGCACCCTTTATTTTACCCTCTCTGTTTTGATTGTGTGATTTAAAGTGTGTTTTTGTGCTTGGTGAACTGATTTTATGTTTGGGGGAGTTTTATTTTTTAAATTTACCGCCCGGCCGTTATCACGCGATAACGTGATAACGTTTCAGACGGCTGGTTGTAAAAGCAGCCTTATGATGGCTGCATTTACGGCCGACCAGCGAGGGGAGGGGGAGCCTGTTCCTGTCACGGAATTAAGGTAAGTGTGTGAAAGATTTACGTTATTCCATGGCAGGAACAGGAAAGGAGGTGGTGGGGCAGTAACGGGACATTTTGGCCCGTGTGAAAATCTTCATACTTTGGTTATCAAATTAGGAGATTTAAACACATCTTTCATTTTAAACAGCCTGCTCATTAAATACATTGAACTGTGCTTTGCATGCCTGAAAGTTTTTTCACTGAGGTTTATTTCTGAACAGATATGCATAGAATCAGTCTATGTACTGATCATTTGGTAGGAAAATGTTTACATTAGTAAGCTTTACAACTGTATGTATCTGTTGCGTGCACATATGCAGCACCCTTCCCTCATCATGCTGTGGTTATCACCCTCCTCTCACCCTGTCGCAGGTAGTATAGTCCTGCCTTAATGAAAGAAGTTCTTGAAGGAGGAACATTCATTTGATAAAGAAATCAGGGATGGGCCGTACCATAAAGTAGAATGTACTGTATAGATCTGTGAATGTTTTATCCATTGCTTCATATATTGATAGACCAAAGGAATTAACTTTTGGATTGAAAGTAGTTTGAGCATGATGTTGGAAGCATAATACTAAATGTTCCCCCTTCTGAGAATTCCTTGCAATATGTCCTGATACTTCTTATATTATGTAAGTATACCTGAAATTAGGATTCGGGAGATTCTGCAGGGTAGTTTGAATATTTTAAAATTTGTATACGCTGCTTTTCCACACAAAAGGCCTCTCAAAGCCTTGCATGATTTAACTGTGGAAAGGAGAAATTTGATGAACGAAAAGAGAAATGCCAGTTTTGTTTACTAAACAGGCTGTACCTCTCACATCATGCTCAGCTGGATGTAGATGAAGAATCATGTTGTCTCGTTGCAGAGTTTCAAGGTCACCTTTCAAGCTGCCTAGTCAGATCATAGATTGATTAGCTCAGTATTGCTTATATAGGCTACACAGAGTGGCAGCAACTTTCCATAGTTTCAGGCAGGAGTCTTTCCTTGCCCTACCTGAGATACTGAGGATTGAAGCTAAAACATTCTGCATACAGCTGTTAATCAATCCAGTACTGGCTTTAGGTTTGTTAAAGGTGTGCTTGAGGAAGGCTTTCTTAGTGGACCCCATTCTAGAGTGGTTGTAACTGCCTGCTCACTTGTGTTCTTCATCTGCATCTATTGCACACTGATGGCCAGAGGGAGGGGCAAGGTGCACAGTGGTCTCTGGCTTTCCTGTCATTTGCACTAACTCAAGGGCAGGAAAGAAGTAATAGCAAGGAAAAATACAAGAGGTCTATGGGTTCAAAGGGTTAACACTAGGCCCAGGGACCTGACAGTACCAAGACCTGATGCCAGCCTTGGGGCACATCAACATTTGTCCTGAAATGTGCACTTTATAAATAGTTTTAATTCTAGGTGTGCTTAATAATGGTATTTTAAAGACATAATACAGAAGTCTCTATGATACCTTGCCATGTTCCCTGCTTTTGATGAACTTGGATAATTGTTGTGGTTATCTTATTATCAGTTTACCTGTAGCTCTCCTGGACTTTAGATTAGGAAAAGCTGATTTCATTAAGAATTGAGACTCCAGGATATCTCTCTGGGGTACAGAGCTTTAAGCTGATTCTACAACATTGTTTTGGGCAGCTGCCATCTACATTGGTATCACTCAATTATTCATTTTCCAGGAATGCATTATTTATTGGCTTGAGTAGCACTAGGGAGCTAGATCTGAAGCTTATAGGCTCACAGTGAATATTCTGGGGTGCCTCGCCAAAGCTTGAGGCAAGGATGTTTTCCCATGTTGAGGAAAACTTGTTCAATGTAAGTTTGTATAGCTTGCAAGATGGCTGACATGGCTTAGATTGAAACAGGAGTCCATTTTTCCCACACTGTTGGGTGCATGTTCTCCTCTGTTCTCATTTTGTGTGTGTAAGTAGACCACTAGAGTGTGGTGTGCATCTTAGGCACACATTGTTTCTGTAGGCCATGAATATAAGGATCTGGTTGTCACAACAGAGCGATAGAGGCAGTGGCTTCACAGAAGTTTCTCAAGATACCAAACTTTTTGATTTCTGAGGATGGTAGTTCCTTTCCTTTTGTGATACTCTAATGGTGGGTAGCTTGCATAAAAATCAAGGAGCTGAAGTGAGTGATCTCTTTTGGCTTAAGTTTCCTTATCTGAAGAAAGCATGTGATTTAACTCCTAGCGCCACTGTATTCTGATATTTGTAAGTAAGAGGGAGCCCATTAAGAACCTAGCTGCACAGCCAATTACTTTATATTTCATAGTAGAAAGTAGGAAATTAGCAGCTGGCATCCTCTGGGCCAGATCCAACTGGCAAAGAAAACTTACCTATCAGTTAACAGAATCAGCCAGGAGAAATACCCAGGTTGGTAACTGGTAAGTAAGCTCACCTGCAGAGGAAGGAAGAAAAGCATAAAGCAACATATTGTATAGGGTAGAGAAGGGTACAAAAACTATGACCTTTTTTAAAAAAACAAAACCTACCTCTGATATACAGTTGTCCCTCCACATTGTGGGTTAAGCATTCACAGATTTGATTATTCATGGATTACTAAATATGTTCTCTCTAGACATTTTCTAGGTCCTCCAGCACTGTTCTGTGGTATGCTTCCGCCAGATGTTGACCATAGAATCGTACTAGAGGACCTACAAATGTCTAGAGAAGTTTTCTCTCAGGTTTTTTTTAAAAAGTAGCAGGCCTATACTCATGGTTTTTCCATTTTTGTGGGACTGCCACACTCCTAACCCCTGTGAAAGTTGAAGGCAACTGTAGTTATGACCATTGTGTGGTGAATGCTACAGAGCTGTAATAGATACCCTAGTCTCAAAATGTGAACTGGAATCCCAGCAAATATAATAGAAAATTTTATCACTGTAGATTTACGTCTTGTGGGATGCACACAAATGATTTTTCTTTTATGGATGGTAATAAGGGGGAGGGGAACCATCTCTAGGTTAATTACTGAGTTTCTTCAAAAGGGTCAGCGTTTTTCCAGCAACATACTTAATCAGTAATTTGTTAGGAAGAATCTGGATAAACCAGTTTGTCATTAATCCTTATTCTGCCCATTGATAACTAGCTCTATTGTCTTTAATTTAGAAAAAGAGAAAAGCTTTAAATAGGATCCCTGTAGGTAAAACCTGTGCAAAGTAATATTGCAGAAGTAATGACTATTGACACGTATTCATTCAGTTTCTACCTTGGAATGAACAAGTTTGGTTGTAAATAAGCTTGGCTATCTGAGAGCCAAACCATACATGACATGGGAAGCCCATAATTTAATTTCCCAATGTCTTCTTCCTTTTATAAAAAACTAATTTGAATAGGGAGGCTAAGTTGCCCCCATCCTGCACCCCTGTTCTCCTTCTGCCTGCCAGCAAAGACATTCTTATTCTAGCAGGCTTTTGGTGACTAACTAGCTGCAAAGGGCAGGGTGTTCAATGGGTGGATGCTATCCATTTTAATTTTAATTATTGTTAATTTAATTGATATGCTTTTAAATGGTTTTTAATCTAATTGTGTTTAATATTGTAACTCCATGTTTTTATCCATACAGTCAGCCCTCTGTATCCACTGGTTCTGCATCCACGGATTCAGCCAACCACAGCTTGAAATATATTTGGAAGGGGGGTAGGAAATCCAAAGAGCAAACATTGCTGTTTGCTATTTTATATAAGAGCACAGTTTACAATGCCATTGTATATAATGGGACTTGAGCACCCACAGATTTTGGTATCCATGGGGGTCCTAGAACAAACCCTCAGCGGATACCAAGGGCCCACTGTACTTGTTTTTTAATCATGTGAGCCTCTTCATGTCACAGCAATGAAAAGGAAATCAATCAATCAATCAATCAATCAAATAAATGAATGCATAGGAGCAGTGGGGTTTTCTCCCCTTCACCAGGTCCCTGATGTAACACATGGCACCTCCCCACTCTGAACTGTTGTTTTTGCAGAATATAAGTGCTTGTGTTCTTTTTTCCTTAAGAGTACAGTGGGCCCTTGGTATCTGCTGGGGTTTAGTTCCAGGGCCCCCTGTGGATACCAAAATCTGTGGATGCTCAAATCCCATTATATACAATGGCATAGTAAAATGGGGCCCCTTATATAAAATGGCAAACAGCAAGGCTTGCCTTTTGAAATATTTTCCCCCAAATATTTCTGAACCATGGTTGGTTGAATCCATGAATGCAGAATCCGTGAATATTGAGGGCCCACTGTATGTATATATGTTTACACTGGCTCTAGAGATTTTATGTTTGGGAATCATTGTGGGGGGAATGGTGTGTCATGGCCCTAATCCAAATCACACTTGTACTTCTATAATATAGCTTTTGTTTGAAAGGAAAGAATGAGGGAAGGACATGAGGATCACATTGGTGTCCAAACTTGAAGAAGTCCTGTAGCTCAGTGGTACAGTGTGTGCCTTGCATGAAGGACTCGGGTTTAATGTGAAGTCGAAGGCTTTCGCGGCCGGCATCCATAGATTTTCCTTGGGGTTTTTTTCCGGACTTTTTCCGGGTTTAATCCCTGGGACTTGCAGAAAAAGCAGGGAAAGATCCCTCACTGAAAATCTGGAGAGCTTGGTCCCAGTGAGTATAAAAAATACTGAATTGGACAATCTGACTCTTTAGAGGACTTTGGAACTCCCTCCCTAGGGAGGGCAGGATGGCCCTGTCTCTGCTCTCCTTTTAATAATAATGAATAATAATTAAATTTATTTGTATCTCGCCCCTCTACAAAATGCAATCGGGGCGGCTTACAGCATTAAAATGCAATTAAATAATTAAACATTTAAAACATACTTAATAACTACTAAAAATACTAAAGACAACACAATAAAAAGCTGGATGGGATTGGACTAATAAGATTTTTTTCCTCTCTGATGGCCGGGTATCTATTCAGGAAAGGCCTGCCGGAAGAGATCTTTCTTAAGAGCTTTTAAAAAGCTATTTAAGGTGGTAATGTGACATATCTCATCCAGCAGGCTGTTCCATAATCTGGGAGCAATAGCCAAAAAGGCGCTCCGGAAGGTTGACAACAGCCTAGTTTTTAAAGGTTGCAGCAGATTCCTCCCAGAGGACCTGAGTGCACGGGGAGGATTATATGGAAGGAGGTGGTCCCGAAGATAGGTTGGACCCAAGCCATTTAGGGCTTTAAAGGTGATAACCAACACCTTATACTGGGCCCGGAAACTAATGGGCAGCCAATGAAGTGATCTTAAGATCGGAGTTATATGGTCTCTTCTGGATGTACTCGAGACCAGTCTGGCTGCCATATTCTGTACTAGCTGAAGTTTCCGGACCAAGCATGAGGGTAGCCCCGTGTAGAGTGCATTACAGAAATTAAGACGGGAGGTTACCAGAGCATGTACCGTGGTCTCAAGGTCCCTGACTTCCAGGAAAGGGCGCAGCTGGTGGATCAGCCAAAGCTGATAACAGGCATTCCTGACCGTCGCATTTACCTGATTTGTCATCCGGAGCAACGAGTCCAGGAGTGTCCCCAAACTGCGAACACAGTCCCTGAAGAGAGTGTGACTCCATCCAGAATTGGAGGTTGTATCCTAGTACTTGGGTTTGGGGCTGCTACCGTGAGAACCTCCGTTTTGTCTGGATTCAGCTTCTATTTGTTTTTCCTCATCCAGTCCATTGCTGCCCTAAGACAATCAGTGAGAGAAGAGACACCATCTGAAGTCAGAGCCAAAGACTGAGACATGGAGAAATATATCTGGGTTTCATCAGCATACTGATAACACCCTGCCCCATGCCTCTGGATGATCTCTCCCAGTGGCTTCATATATATGTTGAATAGCATCGGGGATAGGATGGCGCTTTGTGGGACGCCGCAATTAAGTTCTTTCCTTGCAGAGCGACTGTCCCCAAGCTTTATCCTCTGGAATCTACCCGAGAGGAAGGATGTCATGATCTATTGTATCAAAAGCCGCTGAGAGATCCAGTAACACCAACAGGGTCACATTACCTCTGTCAATGTTCAGGTAAAAACATTCTTGTAAAAGGCGAAAGATTTACACGATCTGAAGAGAAACCAGAGTAATAAACATGGACAATACTGAGCTCGATGGGCCAATGGTCTCACCTGGTATAAAGTAGTTTCCTGTGGCATGTATGTCTGTTCTGTTTCACTGTACTTTGGGGCTAGAATAATTTTTACTTACTTATTTTCAATGTATAAAAAGACACATGGAACAAAGTAACAATATAGTTACAGTATTCTTATATTGAGTGTAGTTACATAGATATACTATTTATTTATTTATTGGATTTATATCCTGCTTTATTCGAAAAATGGGATTCAAGGCTGCTTACTTGATATACATAGAAAGTTGTAAACCTGCCAATATTATGAAAATGCTAAACTTGCTCTGTGTGTGTGTGTGTGTGTGTGTGTGTGAGAGAGAGAGAGAGAGAGAGAGAGAGAGAGAGAGAGAGGAGGAATTGAAATAATATTCAAAGACTCAAGTGGGGAAAATGGAAATGGGGCTTCTCAAGTGTTGGGAAATCTTAGTGAGGGAAAACCTGGCCCTGACAAGAAGCATCTTTTTCATCCTCCCCTCCCCAAGTCTTTGTATAATTCTGGAGGAACATGCCCCTGCCCAAGACTTACCCTTTTCTTGCGCACACTGTCAACATGGCCATGAACGTTTATGGAATTTTGTGTCCATCCACAGCCCCACATGCACACACAAGGCCCATGCTGAGAACTGGAGTGAGTGTCCCACCTTTGTCCTTGATTCTCAACATTGGAGGGATGGGAGGCAAGAGAGAAGGGGAAACTGAGGCAAGAGAGTTGTGGGCTGGCTGGCTGGCTGATCCCAGGATGAATCCTCAGCCAAGTTTAGGAAGTACTTATTTCACTTTGTGGTAGTGGTGGTGGTGTGTCTTCAAGTTGTATCTGACTTATGGAGACCCTTAGGCGAACCTACCATGGTTTTTTCTTGGCAAGATTTCTACAGAGGGGGGTTCCATTGCCTTCCTCTGAGGCTAAGAGAGTGTGACTTGCCCAAGGTCACCCAGTGGGTTTTCATGGCTCAGCGGAGATTCAAACCCTGGTCTCCAGAGTTCTAGTCCAGTGCTCAAATCACTACACCACACTGGCTCTCACTAAGAATGCAGAATTGGGTGAGGAGAAGGAGGGCTGTTGAGCTCTGAGACTTTCCAGAGCTCATGCACAACAATGAGGCTAGAGGAAAGAAGTTCTTACACATTGGGTCTCCTTTTGAAAAGATCAAGTTGCAGTGTGTGTGTGTGTGTGTGTGTGTGTGTGTGTATATACACAACACTGCAAGGAACCAAGCATGTTCGCCTCTCCCTCAGCTCCCACCCAACAAATGTTGGCCCTGAAGCCTTGCTGGGGAAGGGCTCACTGGCCCTGGCCCTGAGTGAAGTGAGCTGATTTCTGTGGCAAGCTTTTGTACCACTAAGTTTTGCGCCTGTGTTGCAGCCACCACTGCCCTCTCTTCCTCAGTGCAGTGACTTTCCTGCTTCTCCCTTGTTTGGTCTGTGTAGGTATCCCTGTGCCTTCTCTCAAGCCTCTTCCTGAAAGCTCTGGGGGTGGGGTGGATTTTCAAGGTGACAAGATCAATGGTCCTGTTCAGGCCTTAGATGAGTTTGTCTGGGTTGACATTAAATGAGCAACCACAGCTGGTTGAAGGTGGGAAGTGGAAGTTTCTGCTTTCCTCAAGGAGAAAAGGAGAGGAGGAGTGTGTGAAGTCTAGAATGTGTGCCTACAATGCTGAATCCTCATTTAGCTTTATGTGCACAGTTTGGGAAAATGCTGTTTTTCGGCTACAACTCCCTTGTGGTGACTGGGTCTTTTGGGGAGCTGTAGTCCAAAACCAGCACTTTCCCAAGCTCTGGATGTGAACCAAGGCCATTGCAAAAGATTGTGAGACTTCTGGGGAAGGGAGAGCATTACATTCTTGCTGATACTGCTAAGAATGCAAAAATAGCAGTATGCTATAGGGACAGACAGGGAAGAAATGTGGTAGAAAAATGACAGCTGTAATGTGGAGAGCAAAGCTCAGTGATCAAATTGATTTTTCTGCCATTTCAGTCAGTTGGATCCTGGTTTGCTTTACAAGGTTCAACTGCTGTGCTACAATAAGTAAGACTCACGGTGGGATGGAAGGTAGTAATTAACTCACAGCAGGGCTGTGCAACATTTTGGGGAGGGAAACTGGCAAGTGCATGCCAGTTGGACACTGCAGTAAGAAAGCAATGTACCCAGAATGGAATTTGTAAAACAACCCTTCTCTGACAGTAGATGCTACTGGGATTATTGATGCTTACAAACGGTCATGAACTTTAATACAAAGATGTTGGCAGCCCAGGGCTTGTGGTCCATGGTAGAGTTTTGCAGCATTTACTCCTGGGGTTAATGAGTTTCACCTAGAGCTGCAGTTAATCTGTAGATAAATCGACTGCAGCTTTCCTTGATGTTGGCTAATTTCCTTGATGATGGCTAATTATAACCAGTGTATTAAGGTGGGTTACCCTACCAGAGTATGAAAAATGAGTGATAGATTTTTGCTAGTTTACAACTGAACCATATTGTATGATGTCCATCAGTATGTCTATAGTATGTCCATCAGCATATTCTTAAGACATCTGTATTGAGGGTTTTATAATATGCACATTTATAAATTCTCTTTAACCAGTGTAACATTCTGCCTCTGAAGTTTGAAATGTAGTCTTGGCTATTGTGGCTGATCAATTAATTTGCTCTGTTGAGGGTCGCAGAACAGGAAAGGGCTCTTGTCTTCATGACAGGAGTGTAGGCTTCTCAGAAGTATCTTGTTGGCCACTCAGGAACTGGGATATTTTATTAAATCAGGGTGGCCTGCTGCAAAGGGTCTGAGGGCCACTCCCATCTTTCTTACCTACCTCCAGACCCCAACAGTCTGCACCTGTCCTCTGGGAATCTGGAAGTAAATGGAAGGCCATGTCTGTTTTGTTAAATCCCAAGGTTGGGGAATGAGGGTTGTATCTCATTTTAGGCCACAGTTGTGCCCTTGGTGGCTTCCAAAGGTGTCAACTCTGGACAAAGATGTTTGTCAACTTTTAAAAAGAAGATTGGTTCTGCGAGGGGGCCTTGGGGCACAGATGCCTTTTGGGGATAACATGCTAAACACTTCCCACACAGTTATCAGAGTTTATGTTCATTGGGCAGACCGAACTTTAATCTGAGGCCATTATCAGATTAACCCAAGGGTTAACAAAGTGTGGTCTGTGAGCTGCATGTAGTCCCCAGAGCCCCCCAGGAGTAAAAAGATATTGTTTTGCCATTTTTCTCCTCCAAAACACCTAAAAACTGTCTCTAGGTGGTGTGGAGGGTTTTTCCACCAGATTTGGACCCCCTTGCGCTCCCTCTAGTGGTCCAAATGAAATATTACACAATTTAGCAAAAAAACTCCACACACTCCTACCCAACCATTCTCTGAAGATGCCAGCCACAGATGCAGATGAAACGTCAGAAGTAAACTTCCAGATCACGGCCTCACAGCCCGGAAAAAAACAAGGAAAATCTATACCCTCTATTCCCTCATCCAAGTCATTGATAAAGATGTTGAATAGCACTGGGCCCAGGACAGAACCCTGTGGCACCCCACTGGTCACATCTCTCCAGGATGAAGCAGAGCCATTGGTGACTGCCCTATGGGTTCGGTCAGTCAACCAATTACAAATCTAGCTAACAGTTGCATTGTCTAGCCCACAGGTTACTAACTTTTTTGCAAGAATATCATGGGGGACCTTGTCAAAAGCCTTACTGAAATCAAGATATACTACATCCACTGCATTCCCTTCATCTATCAAGTTTGTAACTCTATCAAAAAAAAAAGAGATGAGATTAGTCTGGCATGACTTGTTTTTGAGAAATCCATGTTGACTTTTTATGATCATGGCATTCCTTTCTAAGTGGTTACAGACTGCCTGTTTAATGATCTGCTCTAGAATCTTTCCTAGTATTGATGTCAGGCTGACTGGGCTGTAATTATTTGAGTCTTCTTTCCCTCCCTTTTTAAAGATGGGGACAACATTTGCCCTCCTCCAGTCTGCTGGGACCTCTCCTGTTCTCCAGGAATTGCCAAAGATTATTGACAGTGGTTCTGAGATTACTTCTGCCTGTTCTTTTAATACCCTTGGATGAAGTTCATCTGGCCCTGGAGACTTGAATTCATTTATACTGGCCAGGTATTCCTGAACTACCTCTTTACCAATTCTGTGCTGTATTTCCCCTACTGCATCATCTGCTCCATCTTCCCCAGGTTGAGCACTTTTCCCCCTTTGGGAGAAGACTGAAGCAAAGAAGGTATTAAGTAGTTCTGCCTTTTCTCTGTCCCCTGTTAGCCTTTCACCATCTTCTTCACACAGAGGCCCTGCCATTTCCTTGTTCTTCCTTTTGCTACGGACATACCCCCAAAAGCCCCTTTTATTGTTTTTAACTTCTCTAGCAAGCCTGAGCTCCATCTGAGCTTTGGCTTTTCTGACTTTCCCCCTCCATGAGCTGGCTATTTATTTGAATTCTTCTCTGGTGATTTCTCCCTTTTTCCATTTCTTGTACATTTCCTTTTAATGTTTTAGCCCAGTTGACAATTCTTTCAACATCCATCTTGGTTTCTTTAGACACCTCCCCTTTTTCCTCCTCATTGGAACTGTTTGAAGTTGTGCCTTCAATATCTCACTTTTTAGAAACTCCCATCCTTCATGAACTTTATCTTTTAGTATTTTTGACCATGGGATCATCCCCAGTAATTCCCTAAGTTTTCTGAAATCAGCTTTCTTGAAGTCTAGAATGCATGTCTGACTATGCATGACTTCCCCTTTCCTCTGTATAACAAACTCCAGGAGAACATGGTCACTCTCCCCTAGGGATCCTGCCACTTCCACACCATTAACCAGGTCATCCCCATTGGTTAGGATCAGATCTAAAATAGCTGATACCCTTGTTGCCTCATCTACCTTCTGGACAATTAAATTGTCTACAATGCAAGTGAGGAATTTGTTGGACCTTAAATTCTTGACAGAGTTGGACTTCCAACAAATATCAGGATAGTTGAAATCCCCCATTACTACTACATCTCTCCTTTCTGAATGTACGGTCATCTGTTCCAGGAAGGCATCACCAAATCCTCGGTTTGGCTTGGAGGCCTGTAGTAGACCCCCACGATGACACTCCTGCTGTTTCTCTCTCCCCTAATTTTTACCCAGATGCTCTCAACCTGGCTCCCAGGATTTAGGTCATGGATCTTTTCACAGGTGTACACATCCTTAACATATAATGCTACTCCACCACCCTTCCTGTTTGGTCTGTTTTTCTGAAATAGGCTATACCCCTCTGTTACTACATTCCAAACATGAGACTCATCCCACCAGGTTTCAGTGATACCTATTACATCATAATTTGTTTTGCTGTGCTAACAGTTCAAGTTCATCCTGTTTATTTCCGATGCTCTGTGCATTCGTATAGAGACATCTGAGACCATTGGCCATTTCCCCTATCTGCCTTTTAAAGGGTTTATTCCTCCCATTGTTGGGTTGTTGTGTTATTTGCCTTGTTCTCTGTATAACATTTGGGCTATTATCTCTAGCACTCAGTGAACTCCTGCCTTCAAGAGTACTATCTCCCTCCCCCATGCAACTCAGTTTATAGTCCTCCTGATGCGATCTTTCAGACTCTTTGTAAAAACATTCCTACCAACTGCTGTGAGGTGCAGCCCATCCAACTCTAGGATTCTATGATTTTCCATATGTAAACTAAGCTGGTTGTTGTAGGAAGCTGGTGACACAGAGCTCCCCTACCTGCAATCTGAAGGGATGTAGTCATTCTACCATTTAATTATTTGGCATGTTGTAGAACAGGTTAAAGAGTGGAGGAAGTTAAAATCAAATGCTTAACAATGATAACCTTGCAGTTATCCTCTTCCAGTAGTCAAATCAAACTATTTAGAAACAGCTAACAATTTCAACATGCAACATTTACATCCCTTAACAATTTAAAAGGGGAGGGGGGATAATCACATATAATTGGCCTCCTGGGTTTTAAAAAAAATATCCAATTAGCTTTCAGCTTCAGGAACCAAAGTAAAAATAATTGCTATATACCTTTAAAGCTTCAAGCACCTTTTAAAATAAATCACATTGCAACACTGTGGGGTTTTTTTGTTTTGTTTTGTTTTTTAGAAAGGAAAATTTATTTCTAACTTCTGGGTGAGGATGATGGTGGGCTGAATTCC
Source organism: Gambelia wislizenii (assembly GCA_030847615.1). Lineage (NCBI taxonomy): Eukaryota > Metazoa > Chordata > Lepidosauria > Squamata > Crotaphytidae > Gambelia > Gambelia wislizenii. Next base: position 8,124,686 of record JAUMIR010000013.1, on the reverse strand, counting down.
CTGCGTGAGCTCCACAGCAGGGAAAGCTTAGGTGGCAAAATTATCTAGCCTAGGTGGCTAGGAGGCAAGGTCCACCTGGCAAAAACTCTCCCAGGACAAGAAGAGAGCATGAGATCACTCACATGTGTTCCGACACATTGCTCCTCACTAGGAGACCAAGGAAACATCAGTGGTCGAAAGTGGGTTCAGTGGCGAGGGGACCTCAGGATTAACAGCAGGCTCAAACTGCCTAAGTGAGCCTTTAATGGACAATGGACCTACAAAAACCTTCACTTTCTTAATTATATTTTAACTACCCAATTTACAATTTGAGAGAGATCTTCCAAAAGGTGGTGAGATCAAATCTCAGTAAGTTGCCTTCTTTCTGCAAATAAGAAGTGAGAAAATAAAGACTATTCACAAGATTTTAGTTTTAAAACAAAAAGTTTAGCAAGAGTGTGGTTCAGCAAATTTAGAATGGATAAAGGGGACAGTAATTTTAAAAGATAGAAGACTTTCCTACTTCTTTTTGATAAATGTGTTTTGTGAATATTGAAGTTGATTAGACAAAGAGAGCAGACCTCCATGGGAATGTGGATTGTTAACTTTAAAAAAGATAAAACTGAGAACAGCCAGATGGGGCTATGTGAGCTACGGAGATTGTATTGGGACTCAATTGTTAATCTTAAAAATGAGAGTCTTGCTTTTTATTTTTAGCCCTATAATTACAGGATTTTTACTTTGGATTTATAGAATATGGCCACCAGAAAAATGACAAAAGTGACAGAATCATAAAGTCTACAGAAGTTGTTTGAATAAATCAGGCTTATGAGAAATGATATGGTAAAAATTGAAGAGTTGGTAAAGGTGATGGAGGAGTTGAAGGAAAATATAAAAAAGGTTAAACAAATTGGGGAAGCAGTAAGGCAGCTGGTTGGGAGACGTGAAACAAGTTGATGATGGACTGGAGATTTTGGAGAGTAAAACTAATATTATATATAAAGAGATGGGAAAAGAGAAAATTTGCCATTGTTGGAATTGAAAAGGGGAGAATTTTGTCTGGGATTCAGAGTGATTTTGAAAGACTGTGGTGATGGTATTAGACAAAAGACTAGAGATGAAGGTGATATGGATATAGAAGATCATGTTGAGTTAGTAGACAAAACTGGTTTTAAAATTGAGAAGAAAGTTAAATATTTAAAGAAGGATATGTTAAAGGTAGCAGAAACAAAATTTGTTATTGTTGGGGAGAATTTCCCCCCAAAATGTCCCAGTGACAAAAATGAATGTCTTGCTTAGAACAATGTTTTATTTCAGACAATATCTGTTTTGACAACTGATGTCCCATTTGAGCAATGGCGAAAAGATATGTTTACATTTGTATGGCAAGGCAAAAAAAACCATGGTGCCAGTTACACAACAAAAATTGTCACGGTGCTTACCGTGACTTTGTGATCACGAATCCGTCCCTCGCTGTTTATACGATTTATGTCACTGATCTTGATATCCCGGGTGGTCCCATGACTGATATTTACACGTCCAAAGTTCTGGGTTTTTTTTTAGGTTTTTGGGGGGGGGGGTTGGCTGTCAATCAAGGATGCGATTACTCATGTTTTCACAACCTCGATGATGCACTTCCTTTAGAATTCCGCGCCATGAGCGATGCTATTGGCTGGCTGGGGGGGAGACGGGGGGCCAGACGTTTGGTATTCCCCTTGCTTCTTTAAAATGTTAACCCTTTAAGCAGAGGCAGAAAGCATTTTGAAAGACTCAGACTGAGATCTTTCGCTCAGACGCAGGAACGAGTGCTTTCATTTTGAAATCAAGCCGAGTGCTTTCCTTTTGAAATCAAGCCGAGTGAGGTGGGGGGGAGGCTTGGGTTTCCCCTTGCTTCTTTAAAATGTTAACCCTTACAGCAGAGATTTAGCAGCAGAGTTTAGGTTTCAAGCCAGCTACAGACAGGCGTTTTGAAAGACACAGACACAGAGAGGGGGAATTAAAGGGTGTTCATTCGCTCAGAGGCTGGAATATTTTACTGTGCCCGTTCAGACCCACGGAGGTGATCAAGGCAGGGGAATGAATGGGCAACCCTCTGCCCACCACAATCTCTCTGTAACATGCAGTTGAGGAAAAGGTAAAGCTGAAGGGTTTGCAGTGTAGAAATCCATTTAAAAAGGTGATTGAGTACGCGCACGCACACACACACACACACACACATCAACCTTCGTGCAGCTGGAAGGGATGCCTTTGTTTTCGGCCGGTGAGGCTGGATCTGTTGAACGGGTGACTGACCCCTCCTTTTCTGGTCGCTGATCTCTAAGCCCGCCCCCAGTCACCATTTCCGGTCATCCCCTAGTACCGAGATATTTTGTCCCAGGCTGTTTACATTTCTGATTTTCCGTATCCTCCAGTGACTTTTTTAAAAACCGGCACAAACCGCGGGACTGGAAGTCCCGCAGGTTGAGGGATAAAAGGTGGCCCCCCTTCCGAAAATCACGTACCCGACCCGATGTACGTTTAAACTGCCAGGGATCGACACGAATTCTTCCCGGGACATTTTCATCGTGTAAACGGCACCCATGACTCAAATACAAAGTACTACGAGATGTAAACTAAAGAGGAGGACTGGGCTTATCTGAAGTCTGCTTTTTAGTTTAGATTTTAAAGAATGATGGTTAAGGTATTAAGACCTCCTGGAGATTTGTCAGAATGAACATAAAATTAAATCAAGAGACTAGTTAGTAATACAGGGATATAATTTCCAATGGTTTTCTTAATAAGTTATTGGAAAGATTTTAAATGGATAAAAAGATTTATGGGCTTTAAGTCGGAATTGGAGGTGTAATTGTATACAGATGATGAACAGGTAATTGCAAAAATGTATAAACTTTCATTGAAATTTGAAATGGAAGAAGAACAGGTTAAGAAAAATATGTGATTTAAGAGGTTCAAATTTATAAGATGGAAGACGCGAACATTACTTACCATGGAGAAATGGCTGTTGGAACTGATAGGTCATTAGTGACATTTCTCAAAGGCTGGAAATACCTTATTGACTTTTTTTGGGGGGTGACCTTTGGTTTTGATTATTAGAATGAATAAGACATTGAAAGAAGAGAATACAGTCGGCCATTCATGGATTCTGCATCCACGCATTTAACCAACCATGGTTCAAAAATATCTGGAAGGAAAAATTCCAAAAAACAAACCTTGATGTTCACCATTTTAGATAAGGGACATCATTTTACTATGCCATTTATATAATGGGACTTGAGCATCCATAGATTTTGGTATCCACAGGGGGTCCTGGAGCCAAACCCCAGCAGATAGCAAGAGCGCACTGTATGCTGTAATTTGTTAGAGAGTGAGGTATGACTAACTATATGCATATGAGTATAATTGTTAAAAGGAAGAAACTTCTTTGGAGGTTTTTAAATGGAGGCTGGATGGCTGTCTGTTGGGAATGATTTGATTGTGTATTCCTGCATAGCAGGGGGCTGGACTGGATGGTCCTTGGGGTCTCTTCTCTAACTCTATGATCCTATGAAGCTGAAAGTCACCTTTTTCTCCTTTTTTCTTTATCTTCTTTCATTTCTTTTTTAAAAATTTCTATAATTTTTAATGTACTCTAAAGCTTTCAGTAAAAATATTTGTTAAAAAGCAAATTTATTTGCAGGTTCTAAAAGCTGCAATCATATTTCATTATCACATTTTATCAGATGTGTTTGATCCATATGCACCTTACATTCATTACATCAAAAATAACTTTTTTGAAAAAGCAATTCAAAGAGGTGAGGGCCAAACCCACCATGACCATTGCTTTGAAAAGAAGTCCTCTTCTAAGCAGCAACAAAATGCCTAATATGCAGGAATCGTAAGTGTTTACATAACAAGGTTTGATTAGCTTTGGGACTTAAATGCAAGGATTAATCTGAGCATATTGTTATAAAGGAAGAAAGGGTGCACAGAAGGGAAGTGAGAATTCTTGTTAAAAATGGCTTTCCTTGGATGACCTTTCATCCATTTAAGGGGAACACACAATGGAAAAAATTAATCTTTTCACGCTTCTATAAATTAGAAGTTCCTATCAGTGTGGCCAGACCTCTTGTCTGCAATTCACTTGCTACAGGGTAGCCCTGTTGCCTTTAGCAAGTACATTCAAGACTGGAACCAATGGTTGAGAATCAAAGAACCACAAGAGAGTTGTACATGTACACTGCAGCTTTTGGGAAGTTTTCCATACCATGGTGTGAACTACAGTATTCTAAGCTCAACCCAAGTCTGACCAAAGCCTCACTAAATCAAATCAAAGGGAGACAAAGGCACATTCTAGTATCTAGACAGCCTGATGCACTAGTCACAAGGAACTAGTTACTGTAATTAATTCCTTCATGCAGTAACTAAGACACAGCTATATTACCTTACCATTGCAAAATAATGAGAATAATCTTTACTCCTTTTGCAGTGTAACAGCAACAGCTTTAAGTTACTTGTACAGATACCAGGAATGTGTGATGTCACAGCTTAGGTGTGTTTTGTCCTACAGAAGGCAACAGCTTATAGCGTTCTGGTGTTTTGGCCTCCCCAAAATAGTACTCTACGGTGAACTCGCCACAGGTCAGCGTAAGAGGGGCGCTCCAAAAAAGCGATACAAGGATTCCCTGAAACAACATCTCAGGCTCGGCCAAATTGATCACCAACAGTGGTCCGCCCTGGCCTCACATCAGGAGGCATGGATACGCACTATCCACAATGCTGCAGCCTTATTTGAGAACTCATGCCGAACAAGTCTTGAAGAGAAACGGCAACGCAGAAAGAATCACAACCCAGAAACATCACCCAAGGAGACCTTCTGCTGTGCTTTCTGCAACCGGACTTGTTTATCTTGGATTGGCCTTTTTAGTCAACAGCGCGCTTCCAGAAAGCACGGGATGAGTCCTTCCTGAATCTTTGTTCGCGAAGAAAAGCCAGAGAGAGAGAGGGTTTTCTAAAAGAAACTACTATAACTGCTTTGGTTACATTGAGTAACAAGAAAGTCGAGTTACTTTTTAACATGCACGTACAACAATAATAACTTTTCATCCTAGAAACTGTAAACTCAAAGACTTACTTTTTAAAGTAACTTTTCAACTTCTGTTTCTATGCCATGGTGGACAGGAGAGCTTTCAGTGCCATGCCACAGGGCATATAGTACAGGAATTCATGGAACAAGTCAAAAAGAGGGAACCATGTCAGAAATCTGAGGCTATGGGGCCAGACACAGTTCCAACCTGACCTAATAAACATTACAGTTCTTCACGTCAAGAATTGCCAAAGAAGAATCTGTAAAGGCAAAGTCACTCTTGCTCCTGAGATCTGCTTCAACCTACAGTGTGTGGGAGTGGTGAGTCAACAGTTAGATCAGAGACCTTGGAGGGCTGCAGACCCCCACCACACCTGCTCCTGGAAAGAAAAATAAACTTTTGCCCCTAGATGCCCCTCAGTACCTTCTAGGGCCATGGGAGCATTTCTTGGGCCTGAAAACAAAATTGCGGGAATCAGGACCAAACCTCTGTATTCTAGAACTTGGCCCCAAATGCCAACTTTCTAAGAAATCATTTCTGGATGGGAACTAGGAGGTGGTTCCTGTGGAATTTTCGTGGCTTTTTGTATTATACCCATCTAATGTTGTGGGTATCTGGTGAATTGGTAGGTGTGATTTGTTACATCTCTTACATCTTTTACAGCATACACTTGTGTATAAATTAAACCGATAAGGTAATAAAATGTAAAGTTGCAAAAGTACAAATAGACTAAATAATTGGAAGCAGAAAATGGAGAAGCTCCATTCTTTCTGCACAAATAAGACTAGAAGCAAATTGTGGCGCAGACCATGAACTGTTAACATCAAAAATTGAAGGAAATACTAACTCAATCAAAGTGCCAAAATGCAACCTGAACATAATTATGGGGGTGGTGGTGTTGCTAAACAAAATTGATCTGCATCAGGTGTCAAATGTGCTACATACACCATGTTACTGAGTCCTAGAAGACATTTTAAGGGGGGGGATCTATATACTGTGAACCCCTGTTGGGGAGTATATGTAAATTTGTGTATTTGAATGATTAGTTTCTGGGTTTAGATATGCAAGGAGGATTAGTGTCTGTTTGGCTAATGGCTGGTTGGTGGGCCATTATCTGCTGGGAATCCCCCTGTCCCTGGGTGGAATTCATTTGCAAGTGTTGAGTTTTGATTCTATTGTTTTTCAAAATTGGAAGCCAGATTTGTTTACTTTTAGGGTTTCTTCTTTCCTGTTGAAGTTGTCCAGGTGTATGTGGATTTCAATAGCTTCTCTGTGCATTCTGACATGATAGTTGTTGGCCTGGTCCAGAATTTCTGTGTTTTTAGATAACATTTTGTGTCCAGGTTGGTTTATCACATGTTCTGCTACTGCTGATTTTTCAGAATGCACAGAGAAGCTATTGAAATCATTGAGGTCTCTTCCAACTCTATGATTCTAAGGGGCCATATGAGCCATCAGGCCCCACCTTCTGCTCAGTGCAGGATCTCCAGCTAAAACATCCCCAGTAGGGAGCTTTCCACCCTCTTTTTTAAGCTGTCCAGAGGAGGAGACCCCACCATCTCTCTAGTCAATTGCTTCCTTGCCAAACTGCTCCATTGCCAACACATTTCTTCTAAAGTTCAATTGAAATCTACCCTCCTATAACTTAAAACCATTAGACCTGGTCTTACCCTGATGCATTGGAAAACAAACCTGCACCCTCCTCTTTGTGGTAGCCCTTGAGGTATTTAAAGAGTGGGATCACATCACATCTCAGTCTTCTCTTCACCAAGCTGAACAAACATACAGTGTTAGAAGCATGAGGCGGTAGAATAGACTGTACCAGGGCTGGCTCTAGCCTTGAGAGTGGCCCTGGGCAAAATGTAATCCAGTGGACCCCTTCCTCTCAGAGGGCCTGGGCAGGCCTACTGGCTACAGTGGTAGCACTCCAAGAAGTGATGGACAGCTGTGCATAACCTTTAAATGTTCCACAATGCCCCTGCTCAGGCTTGTATTGCACCCATTTCAGAAAATTAAAAGGGTGGCTAGATACAGCTACTGACCACTGCCTGTATTGATGACGCAGAGAAGCATTTTTAAAGGGATCTAAAGGCTGCATTTCTGTTCAAACTCAGCACGTAGGCACTGTGTAGAAGGAGTTATAAATACATCCCCTTAAGTACATCTATCCAAACATATGTTCACTGAACAAATATTGTGTCACATCAGTGTACCTGGCATCTCAGAGATTTACATAGGTTAATAACACAAAGAGGTTGTTGTCCTCAAGCAGCCTACGGTTTTTTTATTATTATTGTGTTTGTTTATATCATGCCCTTTTCCCAGTCCAGACTTAAGGCAGCTTGGAGAAACTAGACATGGCTAAAAAATCACATCATACAGTATAAACATGTAGAATGACAATTAAACTATCAATAGAATTAGAGCAGTTGAAAGTATGGCCGTTAAAAGGAAAAAAAACCAACAAATAGACAATACAGCACATTGTGAAAGTCTCCCCGACATCAGCAATGAGCACTCAAAGCCCTTGTTGTCATTTGTGTCAAGTTGACTTTAGTTTATGGTGATCCTCCTGAATGAGAGATCTCCAAGATGCTCAGTCATCCACTGCCTTCTCAGATCTTGCAAACTCAGGACAACTGTTGCTTCATTGAATCAGTCCACCTGTAGTGTAGTCTTCCTGTTTTCCTACTGCCTTCCACTTTACCAAGACCATCTTTTCCAATGAGTCATGTCACTTCATGCTATGTCCAAAGTACAACAGCCTCCATTTAGTCATTTTGGCTTCTAGGGAGAGTTCAGGCTTGATTTGCTCTAAGACCTTGTGTCTTTCTAGCAGTCCATGGTATCCATTGTTCTCCAACATCACATTTCAAAGGAGTTGATTTTCTTCCTATCAGCTTTCTTCACTGTCCAGCTTTCACAACCATACAGTTGGCCCTCCACATTTGTGTTAGTGGCGCAGGACCCCCCCAAATGTGAAAAAAAAAACACGAATAAAAATGCACCTTCCCCCGCCCGCCCGCAACCCCCCGTCCGCCCTTCCAAAGTGGCTACAGGGGTTTTGAAGCCTCATAGCCACTTCTCAGCCACCCCCTTGCACTCCCAAAGCTGCAACGGGGCTTTTCAAGCCCCATCACCGCTTTGGGAAGCGCGAGGGGGGTGGCAGGCAGGCAGTGGGGAGGCTTTTCAGCCACACACACCCTGGCGTCCCAAAGCAGCAATGGCGCTCAAAAAGCCCCATCGCTGCTTGGGAAGGGACGGGGGTGGCAGGCAAGTGGCGAAGGGGCTGGAAATGCCCCTCTGCTGCATGGGAAGGGACAGGTGGTGGCAGCGGGTGAGCAGCGGGGAGGCTGAGTGCTCCACTTTGACTGGCTTTTGCCACTTTTGTGTGAGGGGCAAAGGTTGAGTGAAGTGGGGCGCTCAGCCAGCAGGCTGGCGGTGGTTTGGTGAGGGGCACCTCTCTTCAATTGGCTTTCACCCCTCACAAGGAAAGGGTGAGGGCCGGTTGGGCCGGGGCGCTCACTCACCAAACCCCCTTCGATTTGCTGGCTGGGTGCCCCGCTTCGCTTGGCTTTTGCCCCTTCCAAAAGAAGGGCAAGGGTCGAGTGAGGTGGGGCACTCAGCCAGCAAACCAACAGCGGTTTGGTGGGTGAGTGCCTTGCTTCAACTGGCTTTCGCCCCTCACAAGGAAGAGATGAGGGCCGGTTGGGGCGGGGTGCTCCCTCACCAAACCCCCTTTGGTTTGCTGGCTGGACACCCGCTTCACTTGGCTTTCGTCCCTTCCGTGAGAGGGTTGAGTAGGGTGGGGCACTCAGCCAGCAAACTGGCAGCGGTTTGGTGGGTGAGTGCTTTGCTTCAACTGGCTTTCGCCCCTCACAAGGAAGAGATGAGGGCCGCTTGGGGTGAGGCGCTCCCTCACCAAACCCCCTTTGGTTTACTGGCTGGGTGCCTCACTTCACTTGGCTTTTGCCCCTTTTGTGGGGGGGAGAGGGCTGAGTGATGTGGGGCGCTCACTCAGCTTTCCTCGGGATTGGCTCACCAAACCCCCTTCGGTTTGCTGGCTGGGCGCCCCGCTTTGCTCAGCTTTTGTCCCTTCCGTGAGAGGGTCAAGGGTCGAGTGGGGTGGGGTGCTCAGCTAGCAAACCGACAGCGATTTGGTGGGTGAGTGCCTCACTTCAACAGGCTTTCACCCCTCACAAGGAAGAGACGAGGGCCAGTTGGGGCAGGGCACTCCCTCACCAACCCCCCTTCGGTTTGCTGGCTGGGCACCCCGCTTTGCTTGACTTTTGCCCCTTCCATGAGAGGGTTGAGGGTCGAGTGGGGTGGGGCGCTCAGCCAGCAAACCGGCAGCGGTTTGGAGAGTGAGTGCCTCTCTTCAACTGGCTTTCACCCCTCACAAGGAAGAGACGAGGGCCGCTTGGGGTGAGGCGCTCCCTCACCAAACCCCCTTTGGTTTACTGGCTGGGTGCCTCACTTCACTTAGCTTTTGCCCCTTTTGTGGGGGGGAGAGGGCTGAGTGATGTGGGGCGCTCACTCAGCTTTCCTTGGGATTGGCTCCCTGTGGGGGGGAGAAGCCGAGTTTCCGCGAATAGGCGGAACTGCGAGTGGCAGAACCTCGAATGTGGAATGTGTGAGTGGCAGAACTGTACCTAGAAATTGGAAATACTATGGCCTGGATGATTCTGACTTTGGTATTTACTGTAATTATATGTCTTTACACTGAACGATCTTACCTCATTCTTTCATGGCTGCCTTTCCAAACCTTACTCATCTTGTAATTTCTTGACTACAGTCTCCATTTTGGTTAATGACTAAGCCAGGTTATAGGAATTCTTTGACTATTTCAGTTATGCACTTGAAAGGTGTGTAAATCATTTGTTGTCATTTTTAACTTCTTAATATTCAACAGTAACCCTGCTTTTCCACTGTCTTCCTTAACTTTCATCAGTACCTGTTCCAGGTTTTTGCTATGGTGCCATCTGCATATCTTACGTTATTGGTGTTCCTTCCTCCAATTTTCACACGTCCTTCCTCTGAATCTAATCCTACTTTATGTATACTAGCTGGACCTAGCTTACCATATGCCATTAAAATACTCCTCCCCAAATGCCCAATAGACCTCATGAAAACCCTGTAAGGTGGGCTGGCCGCTGAACTTGCCCCCCTGTTGCTGCTTGCCCGACCACCTCCAGTCGCCCCTCCTCCCTCCCCCTGCCGCTGCTCACCACCCATCGCTGTTCACCCTCCCGCCTCCAAAGTCACCCCTCCTGCCACCGCTCGCTCTCCCTGTCGCTGCTTGCCCTCCCGCCTCCAAAGTTGCTCCTCCTGCCACCACTGCCCCTCCATCGCCACTGGCCCCCCTGTCACCGCCAGCCCTCCTGCCTCCAAAGTCAGCCCTCCCACCTCTAAAGTTGCCCCTCCCACCACCGGTCACTCCCTCTGTCGCTCGCTCCCCCGTTGCCACTGGCCCCCCTGTCACCATTGGCCCTCTTGCCTCCAAGTTTCCCCTTCTGCCTCCAAAGTTGCTCCTCCCACTGCTGCTTGCTCCCCCTGTCACCACTGCCCCCCCGTCGCCACTGGCCCTCCTGCCTCCAATGTCGCCCCTCCCGACGCCGAATTCACTCCCCACCTCCAAACTTGCCCCCCTGCGCTTTGGCACATGACATGCTACACCCACCCACCACATCCACCCCCATGCTACTCACACTCCCTCTGCAGCTTCCATGTTTACAAAAGATTTCAACTTCCACATGGTCCTGCCCCCAGTGTGCTGACTGGCTGCCCAACAGAGCTTTGATTGGTTGGTCAGTTTCCTAAGCAGGCAATCAACACACTGGAAACAGCAACATACCTAAGAGCAATAGATAGATAGATAGATAGATAGATAGATAGATGTTCAACACCCAGGTTAAACAGACAAGGTGATAAAATGCAGCCTTGCCTGACCCCCTTGCCAGGGAGAAACCATCCTGTTTCTCCATATCATGTCCGGACAGTGGCCTTTTGTCCAGAATATAGATTATGCATCAGGACAACCAGATGTTGTGGTACTCCCATTTGTTTTATATCAAGCCATACATTCTCATGATCCACACAGTCAAAGGCTTTGCTGTAATATATAATGCATAGGTTGATTTTCTCATGAATATCTTCTGAAATTTGTTGGTGCATTCCAGCATGGCATAGTGGTTTGGGCATTCGACTATGACTCTGGAGATTAGGGTTTGAATCTCTGCTCAATCGTGAAAACCCACTGGGTGACTTTGGGCAAGTCACACTCTCTCAGCCTCAGGGGAAGGCAAACCCCCTCTGAGAAAATCTTGCCAAGAAAACCCCATGATAGGGTCACCTTAGGGTCGCGATAAGTCAGAAACAATTTGAAGGCAAACAATAACAACAACAACAGAATTCCACTACCCAATGTTTCATTGTGATATGATCCCTAGTTTCTCTTTCTTTTCTGAACCCAGCTTGGACATACGGCATTTCTGCTCCATATATGGTAAAAGCATCTCCTCTAAAATCTTGAGATAATTTTGCTTGTATGGGAGATCAAGTGCAATAGTTCAGTTGTTACTGCAATCCCTGGTGTCCGCTTTTGGGGGACTGGAATATATATTGAATGTTTCCAGTCTGTGGGGTGTTGTTTGTTTTCCATATTTGTTGGAGGATTTTTGTTATTATTTGAATGGATTCCATATCTAAAACTTGAAACAGCTCTATTGGTATGCCATCTGTTCCTAGTTGCATACCAATTTCTCCTGAGTGCTTTGAGAGCCTTTTACACTTTGCTTTCTAAAATTGTGCATTCATCTTCAGATGATTCTTCCTTGAAGGAATCTGTCAAAATTTATCTTTTTAATATAGGTCTTCAGTTTACTGCTTTGATTTAATTTTTAATTTGTCCTGATCACATAATGTGCTTCCTTGTTGGCCTTGTTCTTGGTTTGAATTTCCCTTTAATTTCTCAGATCCTGTAGAAGAGGTCTCCTGTTCTATCTTTTTGTTGTCTTGTTTTGTTTCTTTCTATTGATTATTATAGTAGTTCTCTTTGTCCTTATGCACAAGTTACTGAACAGTTGTGTTCAGGATTCTGACTCAGTTTCTGTTATCTTATTTTTGCTTCTGATCTGCTCTTAATCATTTAAAGAGTTCCATTTGTCATCCAATGAGGCTTTTAAAAAACTTTTTGGCTACAGGTTGTGGAACTCCCTTCCATAGGAAGTTGGGTTCTCCCTCTCCCTGCTGTCTTTCCCCTAGCAGGCAAAATCCTTTTTATTCAGGCAGGCCTTTGGTTTTTAACTTGTAGCAAATTATGTAGCTTTCATAGTGGTGTCTAGATCAAGCGAAGTAATAGTGCCACTCTATTCTGCTTTAGTCAGATCTCTCCTGGAATACAGTGTCCAGTTCTGGGGAAGCTTGAAATTATTTTTCAAGCTTATTTTTCAAGCTTATTTCCTAATTTAGGTTTAGGGAGCTGGGTATGTTTAGCCTGGAGAAGAGAAGGTTGAGAGGGGACATGATAGCCATGTTTAAATATTTGAAGGGATGTCTTACTGAGGATGAAGCAAGCTTCTTTTCTGCTGCTCCAGAGACTAGGACACAGAGCAATGGGTTCAAACTCCAGGAAGAGAGATTCCACCTAAACATTAGGAAGAACTTCCTGACAGTAAGAGCTGTTCGGAAGTGGAATACACTGCCTGGGAGTGTGGTGGAGTCTCCTTTTTTGGAGGTTTTTAAACAGAGGCTGGATGGCCATCATGTTGGGAATGGTTTGATTGTGTATTCATGCAGGGTAGGGGGTTGGACTGGTTGGCCCTCGTGGTCTCTTCCAACTCTATGATTCTATGAACTAACTAGCTAAATATGTAAAGGTGTTGCTGAACTGGTGCTTCAGAATGGGACTGGCAAAGAGGAGGACAGCAACCCGGTTCTTTCATGCACACAGAGTCAAACATTTTGTGCTTCTGTTGTTAAACCTATTAAGCTGGGAAGCAGAGGGATCACGTGTGATTTATGCAAAGTAGCTGTCATTGAATGATTGCTTTTCAAATATTTTCGCATACTTTTGAAGGTATAATTATGGGATTCATCGTGTTTTGAATGTGATTGCTGCACTTTGAATTCCCCCCCCCGAGTAATAAGGCTGAAGTGTACACACAAAAAGGATTCTTAACTGTTTCTCTGGCTTGGTTTGTGGGACAGCCTATTTTTGCATTCTATCTCACTCTACAGTTAATTTCCATTCAAAACATAGTCACTACCCTATCTGATAAGCGGCCTCCACAACTTCTTTCCCTCCAAATCTTTTAGACTGCAATGCACATGAGCAAATATGTCCATTTGTTAGGTGTAGAAGGAGTTGAGGTCGCAGCATCTCGAAGGCACCAGGTTGGGAAAGTTGGAGCAAGTCTGTTCATGGCTTTGGGCAGTAGGGTGTCAGTAGAACCCAGAAGTTGTGCTTGATCTAGTAATCTCAATTCCTCCAGTTATTTCCAGTCCTTATTTATGTTGTACATTCTTTCAAGACATTAAGTGTTAATACTGCTGTATGAATCTTCTTGACTTTGTTCTTTCTCCATAATCTTCTTCCTATTCTTTTTTTTTCAATGATAGCGGGCCCTCAGTATCCGTTGGGGTTTGGTTCCAGGACCTCCCACCGCAAGTGCATACCAAAATCTATGGATGCTCAAGTCCCCTGATTTATAATGGTGTGGTAAAATCGATCCCTTATGTAAAATGGGGAACAGCAAGGTTTGCTTTTTGGAATCCCCCCACCCCCCAAATATTTTTGAGCCACGGTTGGTTAAATCCATGAGTGCAGAACCCCTGGGTATGGAGGGGAGACGGTATTCTCTTCAAGCAAAAGAACTAAGGATGCTTTGGTGTGCTTGTGCGGCCTGCCCTCCAGTCTCCTCACATCCCTTATAGTGCTGAGGATGGTTTGTTTTGATTCTGAGCACAAGGCAGTCCAGCTGTGCTTCCTGTCTCTTGCAGCAACACATGAGCCAAAGAGGGAGGGAGGGCAGAATCATAGAGTTGGAAGTGTCAGGAGTTAGAAACTGAACTCCATTGTAAAATGGTCAAACAACTGCAGAACCATGCTGAGTCATAATGGCTGACTGCATGAACTACCAAGTCATGCCTAGTCAGGCTACTAGGGGACAATGTCCTGTAGATGTGTGATTGTGTGTCTATCTATCTATCTATCTATCTATCTATCTAAGAGAGCTCAGAACAGAGCTCACTTCCTCCTCTCTTCTCTTCCTGTGAATGCTGAGACCTGGTGAAGCAGTTTCTCCTTCAATTGTAAATATTTGTATATATTGCAACTGTTTGACTTTGAAGATAAATGTGCCTCCTGCCTATTTGGACATCAAACACTCTGTGTGTGAGTATTCTTGGGAATGGGTTGCTACTGAGTCTGCTGAGATAGTTTTTTGGCTTCTGCTGGGGATTGAGTGTCCTATCATCCCCTGACAGTGGTTATGGGCCCAGCTGATTGATCTCAGATTAGATAAGGTGCACCCAGAAAAATTCCCAGAAACTCTTTTGTTTTGAGTGTTTTGGGCTAGTTGGCTGAGAAACAGTTAAGTTTTAGCCAGGCCCTGTAATATCTTCAAGTAACCTGGAAGTGCTGCCAGCTGTTTGTGTTTTCATAGCTGGAGAATTGTTGACTCAATCAGCAGAATAGCAGATAATAGTCTCATCCACTTTGACAAGCTGGCTGATGGATATTATTCAGCATGGAGTTTATACATGGAGGCCTTATTTATTAAGGACAATTTGTGGCACGTTTTGGAGAATGAAAGTGTGATCCCAGAGGGTTCAGAAGATGAAATAGCAGCATTCAGACTAGCAGACCAGAAGGCTAGTGCTGCAATTCTCTTATTGCTCAGTCCCTCCCAGTTAATACACGCAACCCCAGCAAAGACAGCCTTTCAGCTTTGGACAGCTTTGAAAATGGTTCATCAGAATTCGTCCTGCCTCTCAAAGATGATATGGACTAAGAGACTTTATAACACAAAGCTATCTACTGGAGGCTGTGTGAAAGCCTATTTGGAGGAAATGGGGCAGCTTTTTCAAGAGGTGGCCAATAGAGGGGTGACATTCCAAAAGCCCATAAGTGTTTTATTTTATTGGCCAGTTTGCCAAAGGAATGGGATTTCCTAATGTACAATCTGCAGACCACCAGGGAGAATTATTTGTCTGTAGACCTGGTAGCTGGGCGTATTCTGGAAGAGGTCCAATGCAAGCAATTTGATTCCAGGATGGAGGGGAATAAACAGCCACAAATTACCAGATGCAATCAGGAGAGCACTGAAACAGAGGCACCTGTGGAGGAGGGAGCCTGCAGCTACGTGAAATGCTGTTTAGATGCAAAAAGCCTGGACATTTTAAGAAGGACTGTAAAGTGCCTGCACCGGATAAGAGGGGTGCATCCTCTCAGGCTGCAAGCCATGCCTTCATAGCACAGCACCATCCTGATGGTACTGAGGAAAGAATTTGGTTCCTTGATAGTGGGGCCATGCACAATATGGTTAATGATTTACAGTCGTTAACCAATGTTAAAAATGGTTCAATAACCAATACTATCCTTGCAGATGGTACTCTCAGCAAGGTGCAGAAAATGGGCACTGCATATGTGCCCTCTTTTGGTAAAGATTTTGAAAATATGTTATGTGTTAACAAACTAGAGAATTGTATATTAAGTGTGTCCCAAATGACTACTGATGGTTATAAAGTGATATTTGAGGAGGAACAGTGTGCAGTAACAGAAAGGCATAACATGAATAATGTCTGTGCAAAAGGGATAAAGAAACGGGTTGTATTACATGTTGCCTAAAGGGAAGGTGGCGAATGTGAACCCTGCAGACAGTGTGCTGCTACATGACAAATGTGTTCATTAGCCACAGGCTAATGGGCCATGCTAGTTACAAAGGGTTAAAGGAGCTAGCAAAGGTGTGCCCTGGTTTAAGCATGAAACACTGCCCAAGGTTCTTAGAATGTGCAGTGTGCAGGAAAGTTAAGGTGAAGGCTTTCCCTATTGCCAAAAAGACCCAATGTGTCACCAACAGACCCTTTGAAGTTGTCCATGCTGATTTAGCAGGCCCCTGTAAGCCCACTGAAGGGGGTAACCACTATTTATTTGTGTTAGTGCACAGACACACTAGGTACACCTATGTATGCTTACTGAAGGAGAAAAATCAGGCTGCAGACAGGTTCCATGAGTGTCTGCAGACCTGGATGCGTAGGACGGCATTAGACACAAGACCACAAACCTAGCATCTCCAGGGGAGGATGGGCTTGCAGAAAGGAAAATTGGGATGTTGAAGTGCATGATGGAGTGCATGATGGAAGATGCACGAGCCCCAGCTGGGCTGTGGGGGGAGACTGTTGCTTACCATTTAAATAGACTGTGGACGTCTAGTGTCAACCAGACCCTATATTGTCTATTGTACGGTAGAGCACTAAACCTCAAGCACCTGAGGGTTTTTGGACAGTATGCAAATGTACTGATCCACCCAAGTCTAAGGAAGCCTAGGCAGCCTAAAACCAGGCGGCTGTGTTT
This sequence comes from Gambelia wislizenii, assembly GCA_030847615.1. Classification (NCBI taxonomy): domain Eukaryota; kingdom Metazoa; phylum Chordata; class Lepidosauria; order Squamata; family Crotaphytidae; genus Gambelia; species Gambelia wislizenii. The sequence continues at coordinate 8,108,069 of JAUMIR010000013.1, read as the reverse complement.
CCTAGGCTATGAGGGTAATAAGTATGTGTTTTCTCTCCATCCTGGAAAGGTGGTGTTCTCCAGGAGTGCAAACTTTGAAATGCACTCAGGGTGGGACCGATTGCGTTGCTGTCAGGAGGTGTTTGTTCCCTTTGGGAGGGATATGTCAACAACTCCCAAAAGTCCCATAAATGGAGGGGTGGTAATGCCTTATGATGAAGGGGAGTTGCAGGAAGAAAAGCCTGACACTTCACATGCCACTCCAACACACACACCACCAAAAACAAGCAGTGAGCCTGACACAGGGAGAGATAGCAGCAATAGCAGTGCAAGTGAGGAATAGTCAGACAGAACTAGGGTGCTCATCCCCAGAAGGACAACGAGGGTCAGAAAGGCTCCTGACAGATTTAGAATCATAGAGTTGCAGAGTTGGAAGAGACCACGAGGGCTATCCAGTCCAACCCCCTACCACGCAGGAAATCACGATATGTTTGTATTCAGAAGCTTTTCCTACTTGACACAAAACATCTTTCTCAAAAGCACCTCAGGGATTGCACCTCAGATGTGACTCAGTGTGGCTTGACTCACCTGTAATGCCTGAAGTATTATACATCTGCACCTCGGACACACCGTGAGATGACGTAACTCATTGGAAAAGATGCTTTGGTAAAGCGGAAGGCAGTAGGAAAAGTGGGAGAAAGCACTGCAGACGGAGTGATTCAGTCAAAGGAAGCCATGGCTGCCTTCTACTTTTCAAGACCTGGGCACGACTGTTGATGACCAGAGATTTTGGAGGTCTCTCATTCAAAGGGCTGCCATACGTCAAAGTTGACTTGACGACAGATAACAACAATTTACCAGGCACAGGGACCAAAATGCAGATACCATCTTTGATATAGAACAATAACTGGGGTCGCTCTCTTTTTCTGGTCAACTGCAGTGTACAAAAATTGACCAGTTTATTCAGAAATGAGACTTGCTCTCCTCTGGCTTTTCTTTGCAAATGAAGATTCAGGAAGGACTCATCCTGCGCTTTCTGCAAGCGCGCTGATGACTAAAAAGGCCAATCCAAGATAAACAAGTCTGGTTGCAGAAAGCACAGCAGAAGGTCTCCTTGGGTGATGTTTCCAGGTTGTGATTCTTTCTGCGTTGTCGTTTCTCTTCAAGACTTGTTCGTCGTGAGTTCTCAAATAAGGCTGTAGCATTGTGGACAGTGCGTCTCCATGCCTCCCGATGTGAGGCCAGGGCAGACCGTTGTTGGTGATCAATTTGGCCAAGTCTGAGATGTTGCTTCAGGGAGTCCTTGTATTACTTTTTTGGAGCACCCCTCCTACGTGCCTTGCCCAGTGCAGCTGTGTTCTCAATGTCATGGCCTCAATGCTGATGATCCCTGCTTGCTCAAGGACAGCAACATTTGTCACATAGTCAGTCCAGTGTATATTTAGGATTGTGCGTAAATAGCGCTGATGAAAGCGTTCGAGGAGTCGTAAGTGGTGGCGATAGGTGACCCATGTTTCAGATCCATAAAGGAGAATAGATAGTACAATGGCTCTATACACACTGATTTTTGAGCTTCGCCTCAGGTGTTTGTTACTCCAGACTCTTTTGTAAAGTCTTCCAAACGCACTATATGCCTTTGCTAATCTGTGATCGATCTCTTTGTCAATCTTGGCATCTGAGGAGATGATGCTTCCCAGATAGGTGAACTGCTGAACGGACTTAAGCACAGATTTGCCAACGGCAATGTGGGGATGGTGGTGTTCGTCCTGTGGTGCAGGCTGGTAAAGAACTTCCTTTTCTTCAGGTTGACTTCCAGTCCAAAGAGCTCTGCAGCTGTTGCGAAGCAGGATGTTAGGCGCTGCAGAGCTGCTTCTGTGTGGGCAACAAGGGCAGCTGCATCAGCGAAGAGCAGCTCATGAACTAGATAGTTTAGAGTCTTAGTGTGAGCCTTCAGACAGCTTAAGTTAAACAAGCTACCGTCAATACGGTAACATATATAGATGCCGTCTTCTTCTTCAAGCTCTGCCATAGCCCTTTGGAGCAGCATGCTGAAGAAGATTGTAAATAAAGCTGGAGCAAGAACACAACCTTGCTTCACTCCATTAGTTATTAGAAAGGGCTCTGAAAGAGCATCGCCATATCTGACTTGACCACGCTGGCCCTCTTGTAGCAAGATAATCATTTTAAGGAATTTGGGGGGACATCTAGTCTTTCCATGATCTGCCACAGAACAGACCTTTTCTACTCACAGTGTCAAAGCTTTGGTGAGGTCGACAAATGTTACATAGAGACCCTTGTTCTGCTCCCTACATTTTTCTTGCAGTTGTTTAAGGGCAAATACCATATCTGTAGTACTCCTATTGGCTCTGAAGCCACATTGGTTTTCAGGGAGAAGTTCTTCTGCAATAGCAGGAACTAATCTTCAAGAGTATCCTTGCAAGGATTTTTCCAGCAATAGAGAGCAGTGTTATGCCTCGATAGTTTGAGCAATCGGATTTTGATCCTTTTTTCTTGTACAGGGTGATGATGACTGCATCTCAGACTTGCTATACTTCTATGTAAGTATGTACAGAATTGTAGTCCTTGGCTGCAACTGTGTATGCACATTTTCCCTGGAGTAAACTCAGCTGAACACATCAGAAATTACATCTCAGTAAACATGCAGATGATTTCACTTTAAGTTACCACTTAACCAGGTAAAATGCCCTGTTGGACTTACCTGGTTAAGTTACCACTTAACCAGGTAAAATGCCCTGTTGGACTTATTTGACAACTACCAAATAGTTGTCAAATAAGGTGGGCTTCAGGGAGGTTCCCCATCACCACCACAGTAATGGCTTCACCACAGTCTCTTTTCAGGAGGATGGAAAGCTGCCTTGCTGTGGTGAGACAGTCACTATTCCCCCTACCCATTAGACCAGTGCCCCTTGGGCTGCTTTTAAAAGCCAGGAAGGGTGATGCTTCCAGTACATACATGGTGGCTCTCACATCTCAGAGAATCCTGTCCACATCATCAGGGTGTACAGATTGAAATCTGTCCAATAATACAGGATAAGCAGGAGCCACTGGACCTGTATCAACTACAATGTTGAAGTCAGCACAGATCTAGATCACAGTTGTTCTGATATTGTAGTGCTCTCTCTCTCTCTTGTGTGCACTCTCTCTCTCTCTCTCTCAATATTATTAGCTGTCTTGTGGCATGTAAATAAAACACACTTTGTAAATTAGGTGAGGATACTTAGAGACTTTGAAAAATTGCTCAGAACAAAGTCGCCTTTAAGGAAGGCCTGCTATCAGTGGAGATGGCAATGTAGTGGTTAATTGTACAACAATTCTACTCAAAATGGTGGTCCATGGACTGGTGCTGATCTGTAAGCCATTGGCGGTCAATCCACAGCCAATGAGCACAAATATGGTTTCAGTCCCTGGCACATTTGCAGAAAGGACCTGACAGCCCACCACATGAGATAGCTTAAGAAGTGCTATAATTTGTCTGATTTTTTGGGCGGGGAGGGCATGATTTTATATACAGTTGTCCCTTCATATTCGCTGGGGTTGAGTTCCACGACCCCCTGTAGATACCAAAATCTGTGAATATTCAAGTCCCATTATATGCAATGGCATAGCAAAATGGTGTCCCTGATATAAGATGGCAAAATCAAGGTTTGCTTTTTGGATTATTATTTTTTTAAGAATATTTTCCAAGCCGTGAATACTTAAATCTGTGGATACCAAATCCGTGGATACGGAGGAACAACTGTATTTGTTTTACATTTTGGTAACTGTATCGTTCAGTTGTCAGTTAGGAGTAGAAAAATTGAATGGCAATAATTTGTATTAGCATCATAAAGGTAGGTAGAACACATGGGATCATTACAGAGTTATTAAGCACTTACTGTAACAAAATCTAAAATGTGCCTTTGGAAGACTAGAGGCTAGCATTTATCTTAGACTTAATAGTCCCTATACCCTTTACAGATTTTTGAGAAGTACTGTACTGATTTTTCCCCACTTAAAATTGTGAGACTGGGCTTTGAAATATATGGTTTTATTTATGTCTGATGTATTCTATAAGTCTTAGGATGTTCGTAAGAATGTCACAGAGAATTACATATGAAATTAATCCATCATTTAAAGAGCACTCATTACTTGCCAGCCTGAATCTTGACACTGATGAGTGATGGATTTTGATGGGATAATTTAAATTTCGTGTTACTATTTCAGTTGGAGAATTTTCATACTATCAGGCCCAACATCAGCACATGATATTTTTGGACAACTCTGAAACAAGGCCCACTGTTCCTGCCTTGGCCCCTCCTTTTATTTTTTTAAATTGAAGAATGCAGTTGAGTCTCTGGGAGCCACCATTTTCCACACACACCCCACTTACCACTGTGCTACACAACACCAAGAGCACTAAGGGAACTAAAATGGCCAGCGTATAATTTGTTTAAGAGCCAACACAAAGCTGGAGGTGGCACTGTGTACTATAAGGAGTGCTAGTGTTTGTTTTTGTCTAGGCTAGACTTGGGTTCCCCACTACAGTCATGATGCTCACTGGTCTAGTTATTCTTTCCCCACCTAACCTCTTAACTAAGTGGTGGGGATTCTTTATACTACCTTAAGCTTCTTAGGTGAAAGGTGATAAAAATGTAGCAAGCTGCGATGTCTCCAGAAATGTTTGCTCCTTGCTTGAGGTATCATTAACCATCTAATTGGTAGTAAGCCTGCAAGAACAGAACAACTAACTGAACTAAAATGCCTTTATGCAAATGTATGATAGACCACAGTTGGAATACCATGTGGAGTTTTCCTTGCTTCACCTCAAAAAAACTGTTGTGGAGATGGGGAAGTGCAGAAAAGATTAGCCAAAATGATCAAGGGGCTTTCCTATGAGGAATGATTACAGCAGGTCCTTTTTTAAAGAAAAAAATAATAATGGCAAGACATATAAAATTATATACTATGTGGAGAAAGTAGAAAAGGGAAAAATTTTCTCCCTCGCTCAGAATACAGTACTAGAACCCAGTGGTTTTGCCACTGAAATAGGATGGTGGGAGATTCAGGAGCGATAAATGGAAGTCTCTCTCTCTCTCTGGCTTTTCTTCGCAAACGAAGATTCAGGAAGGGCTCATCCCGCGCTTTCTGCAAGCGCGCTGATGACTAAAAAGGCCAATCCGAGATAAACAAGTCCGGTTGCAGAAAGCACAACAGAAGGTCTCCTTGGGTGATGTTTTTGGGTTGTGATTCTTTCTGCGTTGTCATTTCTCTTCAAGACTTGTTCGGCGTGAGTTCCCAAATAAGGCTGCAGCATTGTGGATAGTGCTTCTCCATGCCTCCCGATGTGAGGCCAGGGCAGACCATTGTTGGTGATCAATTTGGCCAAGCCTGAGATGTTGTTTCAGGGATTCCTTGTATTGCTTTTTTGGAGCACCCCTCTTACGCTGACCCGCGGCGAGTTCACCGTAGAGTAGTATTTTTGGGAGGCGATGGTCCTCCATCCTAGAAATGTGCCCTGCCCAGTGCAGCTGTGTTCTCAGTATCATGGCCTCAATGCTGGTGATCCCTGCTTGCTCAAGGACAGCAACATTCGTCACATAGGCAGTCCAGTGTATATTTAGGATTGTGTGTATACAGCGCTGATGAAAGCGCTCGAGGAGTCATAAGTGTTGGCGATAGGAAGTACTTCTTTACAAAATGCGTAGCTCAACTGTGACATTTACTGCCACAAAATGGTGTGATTGTCCATCCATCTAGGCAGTTTGAAAAGGGGATTAGACCCAATTCTTGGGAGCATGAGACTTAGAGTCTTATTGCACGAGGGAAGGGAAGCAGCAGTAAAGCCTGAGAGTTGTGTATCCTGCCTTGCCTTATCAGACGATATTGATGTGCTTCAGCTGTTCTCCTATTCTGATCCCCTGGGAGAAGGTGGTAAACACAGCTTTTTTTTTGCTAACTGGAAAAATCTGTTAGAAAAAAGACTCGCCTTTACCATCGTCTCCCATGGGACTGGAATGGGAGAACAGCTGAAGCACACTGACATCATGCAATAAGACAAGGGGGGATGTGGTAAGGCAAGGTGGGATGTGCTACTCTCGGGCTTTACTGCTGCTTCCCTTCCCTTGTGTGATAAGTCTCTTAGTGATTACTATACATATTCCTGCATGGCAGGGGGTTGGACTAGATGACCTTTGAGATCTCTTCCAACTCTATGATTCTATGATTCTATGATGAGTCAATTTTACTTCCATGATAAGAGACAAAATGCATCTCAGTATTAAAATTGGGGAACAATAACAGCTCAAGCTATGGCCATTGTGTCATACTTGTGGGTTTCCCTTAAGTATCTGGTTGGCTGTCCACTAATCAAGGCTGCTAGATTAGATAGACCTTTGACCTGATCCAGGATGGCTCTTATGTTCTTAACACTGATTATGCCATAAATGTCAACACAGCCTAGCAATGCACTTTTGCTTTACAAATATAAGCCACCATCATGGGTTGCAGGAATGCTAGTGGGTTTTTGTGTGTGGGGAGGAAGGTACAGTGCATATGAATGAAGTCAGTTCCCCCCCCCCATGCCATCTTGAAAACATGAGGCCTCATACCAGCCAACTCCCAAGTTGTTTTTGTGTCTAGTCCTACAGGACATTCCACAGCAACTTGTTAGAGATACAAGCAATAAAGTTGCCCTGACCCTAATGTAACTGCACCTGATGGAACATCTTTCTTTTGTCCTTCTGTTTCAGAAGGTCTCTGTGCAATGTTTGTGTTTGGTCTTGCCATTCCTCAAAAAGTTGATGATTAGGCCACTAGGACTAACAATTATTGGCTGACCTTTTGGCAAAACTCCTGAATGGCCCATAAATCTCAGCACATCTGGCATTCTTAGTAGCTTAGTGCATGCTAAAGAATAGAAAACAAAAAAGAATTATTCAAATGGTAATGTAGATTTGCCATCATATTGTGTTAGAAGAAGAAGCAATCCCCCTCTCCAATTGTTGGTACTGGAACCACAACTGTGAGTCGAACACACACAGCTGAAAGCTGGGAAGATAGAAGGGGGGGAAATCAAAACTTGGGACCCTGTTAGCTGCACTTTCCTGATTGATAGTTCACTGGTTAGCAATACACTGGTGTTGTTAGAGACTGCTTTGTCTAAAATAGAAGTTAGGAGAATGCACTTCTATTCACTCCTAAGAAAATTCAGAATGTATACTAGAGGAATAGCATTTCAGTCAGAAAGTTGCATTCTCTGAAACAGATCTGGCCTCAAGAGTAGAAGCACCAAAAGGAAGGGCTTGTCAAGGTGGAACTTCCCACACCCTGTTCAAAATTGGAAGGAAGTGGGGTTGAATGGATTACCCTTGTTCCAGTCACCTTTTGTTTCATGGGTTTGATTGGCTCAGTGTTCTGTTTTGCCTTCTTTGATTTAACATGAAGAGCTCTTAAAATTAATTTCAGCGTTCACTTCCTTCTGTTCTCATCTCTTTTCCCTCTTTGAATACACACAACTGATATTTAAACAAGCACAGTATATATGAGCAGATGAGCTCAGGATTTTTATAAATGAGCATAAGCATGTGCATAATTAGTACAATAGAGGAGTATATAAACTGAAAATAAAGGAAGCAAATTTCCAGCAGCAGTGAATCGCACATATATAGAAGTCTCTAAGAAATCCATGATTCAGACTGAATTAATGGCAGGTTCCTGACCTGTCCTATCCTCATGAAACTTTTAAGATCAAGTAGACAATAGCACAGGCACTAATAGAGTAGAGTCAGGTCAGATAGGGTAGGGTCCCATTTAATAAATCACATCAGGTATGGCAGTCTTATTCAGAAAGGCAATGTATGTCAGGACCGTGGACAGAGTACTTTGAAAGGTGTTGGCTGGAGTATTCTCACCCACATAAAGGGTGTTTCTTTAGCAAGGTTCAGAGGCCTTCTCTTGGCACCTCCTTCATTGGCTGTGTCTTCCTCTAAGCCCAAGCAGGAGTCAGTGCCAGAGAACATGACAATCTCTGGGTTGTTTGTAATACTCTAGAAACTGGATCTCATCACTTAGAACATAAAAATCCAAAGAGAAATTCAGGTGTGAATAATTTTGATGTCCTCCTGGACTGGAAGCACGAGGCAGACCTTGAAATAAAATGCAGGCTTACCATAGAATTCATTTATTTCCTGCATTTGGTAGAATGGTTGAAGAAGAGCATCTGTGGAATTCTCACTATTCAGGTTTGGGCACTCATAGTTAGACATAGTTAGACATACTTGGCTTGAACAAAGTGTAGTGCTCTAGAACTGGTGAATTCCTGTCAGTTTTAGAGAGCATGGCAAATGGTGAAGAATGCTGGGAACTGAAGTCCAACAACTTCTGGAAGCCTGCAATTTGCTCACCTCTGCTTTATAAGCTGAGAGAGTTTTTAGACTGGGTTAGCACTTTGGCAAACAGAAAAGAAGAGTGCATAGGATATAGTCATAAGCTGAGCCTATGCATAGATATATCTCCAAATAAAGGTTCCCTTCAAAGTGTGAAAAGCAATTGTTTTCAAAGTTAACCTCAGTAAGATAACACTTTCATGCATAGATAAAGCAGTAAGATCCTCTGCCTGTTGAACAATGGAGAATATGTTCTTGCCTTTCCAACCTTAGAGTAGCCTGGTACAACTTAATTACCCAGAAATAATTTTTCACAGATGGATGCATCATCAGTTGGTCCCATTGTCAAAAGAGAGCTATTGTTGTTGTGTGTCTTCAAGTCATTTCTGACTTATGGCGACCCTAAGGCAACCTTATCACAGGGTTTTCTTGTCAAGATTTGTTCAGAAGAGGTTTGCCATAGCCTTCCTCTTAGGCTGAGAGGGTGTGACTTGCCCAAGGTCACCCAGTGGGTTTTCATGTCTGAGCAGGGATTCGAACCCTGTTCTCCAGAGTCATAGTCCAACTCTCAAACCACTACATCATGCTGGTATTCCTTTAAATATAAAGCTATACCTTTAAATATAAAGAAAATCATCCCTCCTCAAAGCCAGATCTTCACAAGGAGGATGTGCATGTTGCTACTCTTTAAAGCAGAGGCTGGAAATCTTCAGGCTCCAGATGTTGGACTACAGCTTCCATCATCCATTCCCACTTGCTAGCAGGTGTGACTGATGGAAGTTGGAGTCCAATAACATTTAGCTTCAGGTTCTAGACCAGGCCCAAATCCCCTCTAGTCCAGAATCCTGTTTTCCAGAATGACTGACCAGACACCGTTAGGAAGTCCTTTCCCATGATTATTCCCCAGCAATTGGTAGTTAGTAGCAAACTGCTTCTGAACGTGGTAGTTGCATAGAATCCTCACGGCAAGTAGGTTATTAATTATTGTCCCTTGCATCCAATCCCGTTCTAAAGTCATCTAGGCCAGTGATCATTATTACATCATGTGGCAGTTATTTCCAAAAAGAGTTCTTCATGTGTCATGTGAATCAAGTACAGTATGACCCCTGTTTCTGCTGGACCCATATCTGTCGTTTCACTTAGCCACATCTGAAAAAATATGTCCCCGCTAGGCCTTTTTTAGGTCCTCCAGTACAATTCTGTGGTCTCCTTCCACCAAAAATTGGGCTGGAAGTCATTCATTTCAATAGGGTTTGCTATTGTCTGCAGTGTCACATTTCTACAGTAAGTCCTGGAAGACTTACTGTGTGTGTGGGGGGGGTGTTCTTAGAGATTCTTAGAGTTGGAAGACCCCCCCTTGTGGATACAGGGGTCGTACTGTACTTCCTTTTGTCTGCCTGAATTTTCCGCCAATCAGTTTTCTCAAGGTTTTAATATTATCAGGGTTGGAGGAAAACATTCGTTCTATTCATTTTCTCCACACCTTGTATAATTTTATAAAGCTAAGTTGTAGCCTGCCTCCCCACAGTAATCTTTTTTCTATGTTATGATTCTCCAGTTCTTGTCATCCTTCCTCGGTGGGACAGCCCCACGCTCCTTTCTGCATTTTTCCAGCATTCTGAACTTGGTGAGTAGAGTTATCGTTGAAGATTGGAATAATTAAAAACATGAAGCATAAACAGTAAAGTCTTCCAACACCTTTAAGACTATAAGGTGCTGAATTTATACCAAATTTTGATCCTCCCCCGCCCCGGTTGCTCTAAACTTGGTCCTGTTGTTGGTTTTGTTTTGTTCTTAGTTTTATTCTTCCAGGAGTTAAAATGCTTTCTTTGTTGTGTTGATAAGACTATTATCCTCTGTGTATCTGTGGAGCTTGTTTCTCAAGGATGGTTCTTAGAGACATCCAGCTTCAAAATGCCTTCCTGCATGTGAAACAAGCAGGGAAATGAATGAGTTCCATATGGGCAACATCAGGGGAAGCACCTAAGGTCACTGGTTGAACACATGCTTTGTTTCTGGATGCCCCAGATTCAATCCCTGCCATCTTCATTTTTCTTTCTTTTGAAATATTTGACCAGACATATTTTTAAACTACCAGTAACTCAATGGCAACATGTTTATGTCTCTATAGTGCAGCTTCTTTGAAGGAGCCTGGCAGGGTTGCATAAAGATAGACCCCTACCCCCATTTGCACAGTGCATTTGTCTACTAATAACTCTACCCTTTGGAAAAAAAGGTCTGGATCTTTTCATCATGACTGATCACATAACAAATCAGTGTGTTGGATATACATTTTTTGTCTCTTCCCCAGAGGCCACATTCTATAAAATCCCGCATTACATAGAAAATAAACCTCTGAAAACAACAATTTGATCTGGAAACAAAGTGTTGTACATTCTTCTGTTAGTATATAGAATTGTAGAATCTTAGGGCTCAGCTAGATGGGAGAATTAATAGCGAAAAATAGTGCCTTACCTCCCTATCGCTGCAGTGTGTTTTTGTGCCCACAACTCATTCATAAGATCACTGGCATGGAAAATTAGCTGAGTTTGCAGTTCACACAGAGCATGCCCCCCGAGAAAAGATGGTGGCTGCAAGTGCCTGCTGAAAACCTCCCTCCATTCCCCCCTTTTTTCCGTCCTTAAATGACAGATGTGGAAGAGTGATTGTCCGCTTAAAACATTTTTTTTTGTTTGCTCTGCCGCTTGAATGATTGTGCACATGATTGATTGTTCACTGGGGGGGGAGGGCAACGGCGGCTCTGGTGGCTTCCTCCCTTGCAAGCCCACCCCTGCCTAGGTCTGACCAATCACATTTGAGTACTTTGATGTGCCCCTATTCAAACTGGTTGGTCAGACATGCAATTATGCGCATTTTCATGTAATTGTAAAAAAACCCCACAAGAAACAGCAAATGTTGTTATCGCGAGCTACTTGGGAGTTTTCAGCCCCCTCCTCCCCAATATGGCAAATCTCGACAGGAGCTCATCTGGACAAAAGGTATTCTGCCCGCATTCTTTGTGGATTTTGTTGTTGTTGTCCGAACAACCCCATAGAGTTGGAAGGAGCTGCAAGGGCCGTCTAGTCCAACCCTCTGCCATGCAGGAATACACAGTTATAGCACTCTTGAAATGCACCCATCCAACTTCTGTTTAAGGACCTTTGCAGAAGGAGAGTCCACCACCTTCTAAAGTCTCAGTTCTGTACATGTCTCTTCCAGAGTATATTCCATTGCAACTTGTTAAGATGCTTCCTGGTCTGCAAAGCTCAGCTCAATTCCATACCTCAGCTTTTTGGCCCTTAAATACCCTTATTTCCAATTACTGATCATATCAGAAAAGGCTTGTGGACTGGAGGGGAACCCTGCGAGCCACATCTGCCACATGGAAAAGAGGCACTCCATGTCAGGTATATACCAGCTGTGTTTAATGCCTGCTGTTTTTGTTTCGTTTACAGTTACTACAAAACATAAAAAGCTCAGTAATTACATCCTAAAACCAATTCCTGCCATTAAAACCAAGTTGCACCAGACTTAAATACCTTAGCTAAGTAGCAGAGCACACACTTTGCAGGTCAAAGGTCTCAAGTCCAGTCGTAGGGTCTCTAGGGGTTTTGGTTTTTTTAAAGATCAGGTTGCAGATGTTGAGAAACACCTCTGATTTGAGACCGTGGTGAACTGTGGCCAGTCAGGGTGGATGGACAACACTGAGTTCAATTGAAAGAGCTCTGACTCAGTAGAGAAGGCCACTTCCTTTGATTATTGCTGTAGGACCAAACGTGAACATCACACCTAAAAGTCTATTGTGTTAGCACTTAGGAACGAGCATTATATAAAGCACTGTTTGAAATGGTTCATGATGTTACTGGAATGCTACATGCAGTAATTTGCAAAGGTGGTTGTGGAAGAGAAAGTAAATAAGTGTTTTAATCCTAAAATCCATGGAACGAACACATTAGACATGTCAGTTTTGTATAGATAGATTTGTTTTTGCTCTTGAACTGGTAAATGAGGGTTGTTTTGGTCCAAAGCCAAATAATACATTGAGGCAATTTCATGCCTCATGAATTATAGAAGAGAATGTTTGGTACGTGGAGCTTGTGTTTTTGCCTGGCTGGCTCCCCCACCCCCCAAATCAGTCTCTGTTTGGTTTAATCCCTTTGGGAATCTCTGTTTGAACCATCTTCCATAGCCTGTAGGATGTCTCTGAAAGCCTTCAGACTGCTTTGGTAGAATGGAAAGAATTCTAAATATGAGCCCATTTTCCCCTTGACTGGAGCTTCCCCCCCTTCTTCATTTTGCTAACTCCCAGATGGTAGCAAAAATGCTTTGATCTTATCATAATGGCCAACCCTGGTTACAAAGAAAAACACTTTTTTGAACTCAAGGGCTCTGAGCAGAGTTGCAGCACAGTGTGTTTCAAAATTCCCTCTGTCATCTTGGCTCTTTGGAAATCAAGTGTTGCTAGTACTGAAAATAAAAAAGCAGCTTTTTTAAAAAAAGGAAAGGAGACAGCATTGTTTTGGCCTTCTTGTGTACTTAGAGCTGCTCAACCCGAAGATCCTCTTTCTGGGGTAAGCAATTTGTTTAGCATCAAGGGCCAAGCAGGCTAGGGACTTTTCAGACCACCCCTTAAAGACGTTCTTTTGCCGGAATAAAAAACCCATTCTTATGCCAGAAAAACCCATTCTTATGCTGTCAAAAGAACATTCCCCACCACACTTACCTTCCTCTCCTGGCAAAGGTTTCCCGGCACTGAAGGAGGAAGTGAATGAATCCCCGTTCACTTCCTTCTTTTAAATCCTAAGCAAGAAATTAAAAAGTAAAACAAAAAATAAACATCAAAAAGTTACACCAAGCACCTAAACACACTTTAAAACTTACAAGTAAACCAGGGAAAGTTTTAAAATGTTTTCTGTGGGTTTTTTCTGGGCTGTGAGGCCGTGTTCTGGAAGTTTATTCCTGATGTTTTGCCTGCATCTGTGGCTGGCATCTTCAGATAATTCTCTGAAGATGCCAGCCACAGATGCAGGCGAAACATCAGGAATAAATTCTTCCAGAACATGGCCTCACAGCTCAGAAAAAAAACATACAGAAAACCTATGGATGCTGGCCGTGAAAGCCTTCGACTTCACTTTAAAAAGTTTGTCACCTACCTGGATGTCACAATCTCACCTGGAAGTGTTCTGGCCGGTCGGGTCATTGTCAGGGTAAGTCTGAGAAACCCCCCACCCCACGATATTCCATACACCGGCAATGCTGGCACAAAAGTGCCACAGGGGGATCTATGGATGGCTTCAGCTGTCAATAAAAAGGTACGGGTTTGAGGCAGAATATAACCACAAAAGGGTGACGTCGCCTGATCTGCGTGCCCTTTCGCGGTTATGTGGTGTTGTTATGATGCTATATTTGACTCCTCTGATAAAATCCTAGATCATGAGTTCAGGAGCAACTGCTAATTTGCATATTTTAGTGGGAAGTCGTTAATTGAATCTGCATATCATTCTGGTAGACTTGGCAGATGCTGACCTGTTGACAGACATCTTGAATGCAGACTGCATCTTTGAGAGGCATGGCATGTTAGTCCAGTTAGAGCAGAAACTACCATGGTACCACAGAGGTTAATCAGTTTGTAAGTAGCTGGCAACATAGGAGATTATCAGACACTGTAAATATGGTGTGAGAACGACACCAGGAGATCACTAAAGGGCTTGAATTTCAGATGATGTCGTTCCGCAGTCATTATGCTCCTCTGTTGGTTCTGTTTCACCAGTGCTCCTTTTAATTCATGGGCTAAGCTGTGAATAGATCCCCCGTTCCATTTCTATGGTGGAATATTAGGCTTGTGAAAAGGTGCCCTGTTATGCTGGCGCGATGCCAGCATCACTGGAGGTCCATGCCAGAACACTTCCAGGTGCAATCGAGAGATCGAGGTAAGTGACACACTTTTTTGTACCCTCCCTGGGTTACTTTTTTTTTTCTTAGTATGTTTTTGTGTTTGCTGTCACTTTTGGGTATATTTTTGGCTTTCATTTTCTGAATTTCCTACACGCTTGTCCTCTCGCGAGAACGGCCCGGGATTTCAAACCAGGAAGTGAATGGGGGTCTGTTCGAGCTCCATTCACTCCTGGGCTGCTGGGGTTAGGGGGTGCAGTTTCTCTTTTAGTTCTCATGGTGGGATGGGGGTGGGGGAGGAGATTGCAAGACCTGGACACATTTTTTGTCCCTGTCTGAAAATTCCCATAGACTGAGACAGACAAACAACAAAACCAAGTTGTATGGAATTGTGCATACCATGTGGGCTATCCATGAACTAAGCCTGGAGCAGCGTTTATATGGAATCAGTCAAGCTCCTATTCGTTCTTCAGATCACCTGGTCAGATAAGATGCTGTATTCTCTTTGACCATTACATTGTTAGTGCTGCCATGTTTTGGTGCTTTATACAGTGTCACTTCCTCCCCCCTCCTCCATCCTCCCCTGGCTACTATTACTCCTACAGTTGAAAATAATATACAGGTTTTTCATTGTAAAAATCATACTCCCAAATCTTGCTTCCAATCTCCTGAGTATGTTTCCTGGCACATTTTAAAGCAGATTTGTTTTTCCCTCTGGGCTCAAAGCCTGTTTGTTGTTGAAAAAATGAACGTTTAGATTTTCAAAATTCTGGGAAAAGTTTATGCTAGCAATGCAAAAGTACCTTGGATGGGAGCAACAGATGTCCCTCTTCTGCTTTTGCTTGTAAAAAGAATATATGGATAGACAGCAATTACCCTGACCTTGCTGGGGGGGACCTGGATACATGGGATATTAATTCCATTCATTGTGGGGCTAATTAAGGCAGGGGTGAGCAAACTGCATGCCTAAAGACGTTCTTGGATAGCAACACTCCTAGCCAGCAAAGCTAATCATGACAGGTGGTGGAAGTTGCAGTCGAGTAACGTTTGGAGGACCACACTTAGCCCTGAATGGAAGTACTGAGCAGTAGTGTAGTTTGTAGGCTAAAAGTGTGAATAAGGAAGACTTCTCAAGTCTAAATTGAGCCATGAACTCAGTAAATGGACTTGGGCAAGGCTCTATCTCTTCTTTTCCATCTTGGCCTTGCTTCCCCCACCAATCTAAAATAATAACAACTAACATTAGTGGGCACTTATAAAGGTTATTGAAATGACTGTTGCTGTTTTCTTTTATTGCACGCTGCAGGAGCTAATTGTAAATTATTTTAATTTACTTGTTCTTTTGTAGTGGATTCCTTGCTAGCTACCTTGAAGTGATAAATTTGGAGAAAAGGTGGGATAGAAAAGTTTTATTCATGTAATGATGATGATGTCATGTACATGACATGATTAGAAATGCATTGTATGAATGCTGCCTTTGGTGTGTGTGGGAGGAGTTGGGGTTCTTTTTTCCTGCCACTCCAGAGTTTTCCTTTTTTCTGTGTCATGGAACCACCTTCAGGTTAGAAATCTGATAAAGTAAGAATGTATAGTATGTTGTATTAAAGAGAGTGCAAGAGAACATTGGGCTGGGTCCAAATGAGTCTCTCTGATGGACCATGGCTCGGTGTTACAGTGCATGCAAGAGGTCCCAGTTTCAGTGCTTTGTATTTCCTGTTGAATAGATTAGGGAAGGAACCTGAATGGGAGGAACCTCTGCCTGAAATCCCAGAGACTCACTGCCAGTTAGAGCAGACAGTACTAGCCAAGATGGACAAATAGTTTACAATACTAGCCAAGATGGATAAATAGTCTGATCTGGCATGAAGCAACTTCCTACATTTTGATGGATGGGGAAGACTAGGCAGCCATGAGAACTTTTTTAGTAGAAGGTGCAAAGCACATGGTTTGTATGCCAATGGTGTGGATTCCTGGCATCTGTAGTTAAAAGGGTCAGGTAGGAGGTAATGTGGAAGACCTCTGGTTAAGTCTGCTAATCAGAGTAGACAACATGAGGTTAGGTGGAGCAAAAGTCTGACTCAGTATATCATATTTTGCATATACTGGTGTTTTCACATGTGAACGTTACCTTCCACTCATGGAATGGCTGTTATGCCCCTCATACTGGAGGTTTGTGTGAGTAAAGTTTAAGTCAGCAATAATTTCTCCAACATTTTGTGCAATTGGAAGCACAAGAATGGCTGTTATCTTCAAGTGGACTTACAGTGACCCTCTTCTAGGGATTTTGTGGCAAGATTTGTTCAGAGGAGGCTTGTCACTGCTTTCCTCTTAGGCTGCTGAGAGAGTGGGACTTGTCTAAGGTCACCCAGTAGGTTTCCATGGCTGAGTGGAGATTTGAACCCTGGTCTCCTGGATTTCCAGTTCAACACTCAAACCACTACACTGGCTCTTGTTATGTGCCTTCAGGTTTACTCTGGGCTTATTTACACTAGTGAAAACCCCCGAATTCCCCCCCAAAAAATCTGGCCTGATAATGTCACATGATGTACGGCCTTTTCCCCGAATCTGGTGCGATAATGCCACATGACGTACGGCCCTATCCACACGAGACTCAGGAAATACCACCTTATTCTGGGTTTTAGAAACTTGCCATTTTCTCTGGAGTTTGCTCGAAACTTTGGAGAAAACTGTAGTATGAACAATACATCTGCCCTGGATTCAAGGGATGGGAAGGAGAGGAAGGACAAGTGCTGCCTGAGACGCCACCATTTTTCTCCTCCTCAGCACTACTTCCTCATTCCAAAGGCAGAGCCTTGGTGCTAGTTGCTTTCTCTGAGGTCAGAAAGACTGACCAGCCCTGTCATCATGAGGCTGGCTGCTGCTCCTGACCTCAGAGAGAGCAACTAACACCAGGGCTCTGCTTTTCTGGTGCACAATTGCCCATTCTGACTTCAGGGAGGGCGACTAGCACCAGGGCTCTGCTTACACGGAGCTCAGAAAGAGCAATTGTGCTCCGTGAAAGCAGAGCCCCAGCTCTAGTCACTCTCTCTGAAGTCAGAATGGGTGGCCAGCCTCGTGATAGCAGCTTCACTGGGGGTAAAAATCCAAATGCAGATTTGGGCTTTAATGTGTGGCATTTAAATGCTGGCCAGAGTAGTCCAAATTTCTTCTTTTTTTCCCCATGCGTTGCAGCTCCCAGCCAAAGTTGTCTGAATTTCATCCAGATTTTTACCCCCCAGTGTAGACAAGCCCTCTGACCTATGGCGACCCTATCATAGGGTTTTCTTGGTAAGATTCCATCAGAGGAGGTTCGTATGTGCCTTCAAGTTGACTCTGACTTTTGGCAACCCTGTCCTAGGGGTTTCTTGCCAATGTTTCTTCAGAGGAGGTTTTGCTTCCTCTTAGTGTTTTCTTTTTTTTTAACTATAATTTTTATTGCATAAAATAATAAGCAAATAAAAAAATAAAGAAAACAAAAAAAGGAAAGCGAGAGCATACATTATACATCATTTGCGTCATAATCTTATTCCATAAACTCCCAACTGACCATAAATTTCGATTCTACTTAAATTTCTTTAAGATCTTGAAATTCAAAGCAATTAAGGGGTATATGTATTTTTATAAGTATATATATATATATATATATATATGTATATATGTTGTTACATACATTCCCCCCCATGTATGGTATGACAATTCCCCCATTTCACCGTCTTTTATATATAATAAATAAATAAATAAATAAAGAGGGGGGGAAAGGAAAGGGGGAAAAAGAGAGAAAAAAAAAAGAAAAGAAAAAGAAAACCCCTAACTCTCAATCTTCTAAAATACCCTTCCCCTAAAGAGACTTCCTATCTGAAACTAGTTCTGCCTTTCTGCACTTTTTCAGTTTCCTCTTATCACATGAATCTACCTGTTTACTTTTACTAAGTCCGAGCAATTTCCTCTCTGTATGCCCCTATCCAAACTTCTTTAAAGCTGTTAGTTTGAGTTATTATCTGTCAAAAATTCGATGTATCCCCATTTCCCCATATTCATATGGCATTGGTATCTTTACTCATGTTGTTGTATTTGTCTGCATTGCCATTACCAGCTTGTTAATATCTAGTATTTTTATTTATTTATTTATTCTTCCTATTCTCTTATTCTCTCCATTCCCTTCTCTTTTTTTTCCTTTTCCTTGTTGAGAAAAATCAAATTTTTATTTATGCACTTATTGCTGCCAGTTCTCCCCATTTATTTTCCAGTATTTTCCAGCATCTTTACAGGTCCACCAAAGATGAAAGAAGGTGCCCACTTCGTGACCACATTTCCAGCAAATACTTTTAGTGCTTTTGTACATTCTTTATAACTTGTATGGGGAGTCCTCTTAATGTTTTCTAAGGCTGAGAAAGTGTGGCTTGCCCAAATTTACCCAGTGGGTTTCCATCACTTAGTTGGGATTTGAACCCTGGTCTCCCAGAGTCCTAGTCCAACAGTCAAACTGCTATACCTCACTGGCTTGCAAAGAACTTCTATAAAACCTGCCAGTTATAAAGCTGCATGAAATCTGGCACAAGCATTTGCAGAAGGTGCAGCTAGCAATTTCTTTTTCCACTTGTGATTCTTTTGGATTCATAAGTGGAAGTCTGTTTTCTTCAGAAATGGTAAATAATCTTGCACTCTGCTTATCCTAGGTTTGTTGTAGCAAAGTAACTTGGTGCAGTACTCAGAGGACTGAGCTATATATGGTTTTGCTTGTTTCTTGAGTCATCTTGGGCAGTTTCCCTTATGTGCCCCTCTGCCTGCCTCATAAGAATACATGGATCTAAGGATGTTTCTCAGTTATCTGCTTGTTTTCCCAAAGTCATATGTGGTTATATATTTTGCCTGTCCCAGCCTATGTAACACTTGCTGTTAGCTGCCATCAACTCAACTTCAACATATGGCGACCCCATGAATAAGAGATCTCCAAGTCACCCTCTACTCAACAGCCCTGCTCAAGTCTTGCAGACTTAGGGCTGTGGCTTCCTTGATGGACTCTATCCAACTGTAATGCAGTCTTCCTCTTTTTCTACTGCCACTAGCTAGAGCAAATATGGAGATCTGTGTTTGTCTCTGCTTCCCCTGCTTCCCTTTCTTACAGTCAAGGCAGGCTGATGAATCAAGATTCATCTTGAACTTGGGATGCACATGGTCAGCAAGGCAGCCTTACACTCTGCTTTTGATGCAAATGAAGCAGCACCACCACCAAGAGACTCTAAGTTCTTTGATTCAGTCAAGATGAGGAAGGGTTGAAACACTTTGTTCTGCTCCTTAAGGAGGACCTTAAAAGCATCAGTAAGGACCTATGTGTAAGAAGCCGGAAGGGTTGTGAAGAACACCAAGGGGAAGAGGTAGTAAGAGCAGGAGAAGGGAGATCTTGATCTGGTGGTAGTTCTCTGGGTGATTTACAGTAGATATTTGATTCCTAGTTATTTAACAATAGCAAAAACAAATTGATTTCCCCATGCCTCTAAAATTAAGAAATCTTGGAGTAGCCAGAAGTGGATTGGTAAGTGGTAGGACATTAGTTCTATTCATTTCTGGTACCAAAACCAAATTGCTTTAATTCTTTAATTCTAAGTGTATGCCTTAGCATCTAGTTGGTAAATCCCTTAGGATCCAGTTGGTAGATCTCAAGTTTCCAATAAAAAATGAATTTGATTCCATAAGCCTGATGCTTGCACACCTCTCATGTAGACAAAGCTGAGGAGGGGTTCCTAGAACCTTTTTTTCTGCAGCAACTACTGCTTCCTTAGTGTGAGGTACCGGTGCCCATCGCAATCTTTGTTTGGAAGATTGCCTCCATACTGCAACAATAACAGAAAAATATATATTAAAAAATCCTTACCCATGCAGAGAGAGCATAGCAGCCAAGCATAAATTTCAGTGTATGAATCATTTTCTGTTCTGTTAGAGCATTTGATTGTGTATTCCTACATGGCAGGGGATTGGACTAGGTGGCCCTTGTGATCTCTACCAAACTTATGGTTCTATGATTTTGCTAGTTATGTTTTTGGCAAGAGTAGATCTTGCAGAAGTTGGACTATAATTCCCAAAACCCACCAGCCAGAAGCCAGTGCCCATTCTATCTGGGACATTCTGGGAGTTATAATCCAAAATGAAACTTTTCTAATTTCTGACCTGGACAACATGTACTTAAATAACAAAATTATTTCATAGCTTCAGAGGTTGGAAACACACAACCCAAAAGTCACAGGCAAGCAAAAGTCAAGCCTAAAAACTCAGGTAGATTTTCTTTATACTATTGGATTTATATTATTGGATTTATACTATTTACCAACTAGATGCTAAGGCATATACTTAGAATTAATATACAGTACTTTATACTATTGAGGGTTGGACTGGATGGCCCTTGTGGTCTCTTCCAACTCTACAATTCTATGATTCTGTGATTCAGAGATTAAACCCAAATCTACTTCTTTAGTGCTGCTAGTGGTAAACATTATGAATTACTGACAAATTTCAAGGTAGTATTTCTTCTGTTTTCAGCTGCACCACATAGCTTGAACTCTAGAGATATATTCCATTTTAGTGAGGAGTGCTGCAACACTTGTACGTTTGGCAAACATATAAAACAGAAGCCTTCCGCCTCGGTTAATGTTGCAAGAACATAGCAGCCACTTGGTTTTAACTGAAGCAGTCTTCCAGCTGGGAGAGTTCAGCAGTTGTCTACATGTCTCCTTGTGGTGACCCAGCAGAAGAATTAAATCACCTTTATTACTTTTATGGCATTATCTCAGGCCTGTAGATGTCTTGCTAACATTTACTACCTTAAAGTACAGCATCTTCACAGTATTTAGGCAAGGAGTCAGTCTGT
Organism: Gambelia wislizenii; assembly: GCA_030847615.1. Classification (NCBI taxonomy): domain Eukaryota; kingdom Metazoa; phylum Chordata; class Lepidosauria; order Squamata; family Crotaphytidae; genus Gambelia; species Gambelia wislizenii. Next base: position 8,086,952 of record JAUMIR010000013.1, on the reverse strand, counting down.
CGTTCTGAAGCTATGGCACAGTTGGAGGGATTCCATGTTAAGTGGCAGCAATAGATTTTGAATTATGATTCAGGGAGCGGGCTATGACTTTATAGCTTTTTAGCTCAGAGCTCTTCTGGCTTTGATGGATTTGTTTAGTGTCTTTTCTGTCCCTAGTATCATTTCTGCTTGTCACGTGTCTTTTTTTACCCAGGCTTATTCCCTTGGAGTATGGATGCCTTTTGCTTTCCAGTTTATTCACACTGCTTCTTCCAGTTCCTCTGTGTCTGATTTCCTCTAAATTTCTCCTACCCACCCCATCCTCTTTTTTTCCTTTAAGGGGTGTACATTTAAATAGCATAATGCGTAAAAAGGCTGTACCAGCTTTTATAAGCTGTAAAATTGACTTGGCAACGTGGATGGTCTTACATTAATTGACAGTGCTATCAAATCAGAAGACTCTGTTGTGAGCATGGTGGAGAAAAGGTGGTAACATAGTGGTAGAGCTCATGTTTTTAATTTAGAAGGCCTTGGTGTTTCCAAGTACAGGTAGGAAGGATTCCTTCCTGAGATTCTGAGAAGCCCTTCTGGAAGGACCTTACCTGCTCACTTTTGTCGTCACTCAGCACTAAAATGCTGCCTCCCACCCCATCCTGCATCAACCAAACCACAACAGTTCAATGGGAAATGATTTAGTGGGCTATCAGTCTAGCAATTTTGGTCCTGGCAAGATTGGAACTAGAATCAATAAAAATTATTGTTATATTTATTCCATCATCTTCTGAGACCAAGGTATGGTAGAACAGCAGGGAAGATGGTAGAGCAGCAGGGAAGACTAACAGCAAGGTTTCAGTACAAACCCCAAAGTCCTAAGAATCAGGCACTTTTTATTTTCCTTGGGTTTTAAAAAAAAATTTCATATGCCAAGAATCTGAGAAGAGGCATTCTCCTCATATGCAAGAGAACAGAGAACATATCTTCCGAGTTTGTGCCTAGTTTGATACATATATCTGTGCTCAAATTATAGGAAGCCAGACAGATCCCCTTACATTTGGAGATGAGCTCCCATAATTTATATTTTTTGAAAGCTGCGGGAAGGCATGAAGTAGCTAAATCTGGAAGGAGTCAAAGTATGAGGCCTTCAGACTTTCCTTCATATTTCAAGCACTGGCATACATCATATAAAAACAGTGAATTTGTTGGAGTTTTAGCACTATTTAGCATTATTGTTAGCACTATTTTTATGCAATTTGAAATGAGTGTCATCAGCTGACTAAGAGCCTTATGGCAGAGGGAAGGGAGGCAGCTTTAAAGCCTGAGAATAGTGTGTCCTGTCTTGCCTTATTGCATGTCTGCCTGCTTCAGCTGTTCTTCTGTTCTGGTCCTGTGGAAGACGGTGGTAAATATGAGTCTTTCTGCTGACTGGAAAAATCCATTAGCAAAAAGACTCGCCTTTATCACTGTCTCACACAGGACTGGAACAGGAGAACAGCTGAAGCACATGAATGTCAGTCATGTGATAAGGCAAGGTGGGCGCTACTCTCAGACTTCACTTCTGCTTCCCTTCCCTCGTGCAATAAGCCCCTAAGATTTAATTAATCTTTTGATACATATGCTTCACATATGCAATCTTTTGATACATATGCTTCCATTACCAGGGACAGTTGTTGTTAGAGGGGGAAACCCACCCTCCCCTATATACAGAGCAGCCATGGAAGTTCTGACCCACACTGGATGATACCCTGCTTAGCATGAAAGTCAAGATTCTCTAAAACTGCTATCTTAGTTGTTCCCAACTTCATGTCTCGGGTCACTTCCTCCAGCACAGGCGACTTGTTTACACTGGCAAAAATAATGTGAACTCACCCTGAATCCAGTGCTGGTAGTCCAGACAATGTACAGCTATTTCTGGGGAGAAACTACATTATTTTGCCCTTACCCTGGCTTTGCTCTGAACCAAGCAAAATAGGGGAAAACTCTGGGGTTTCCCAGAGACTCCAGTGTGACTGTGGGTTCGTTTGCTGTCTAGACAGTTGAATCAGGTTAGAACTGGCTGGATCCAGTTGCCTACATGCAAGCTTGGCACCATCTCCTTTACCCTGTGCTGAGCAGCGCAGGGAAGGGGATGGATCTCAGTTGGAGCCACCATTCCCTTGCTGGCCAAGCAGCTTCCTGTGAGAGCCTGACCAGTGGCACTGGCTCTGCTGAGGGCAGAACGGGGTGCCTGTGCAATCACTGAAGAGGGATAGAACGATCCCCTCCTTGTTGATCACATGCCTGAGCACCCTGTTCTGGTCTCAGTAGAAGTGATGCTGCTGGCCAAGCTCTCACAGGGAGCTGCTTGACCGGTGAGGTAGTGGTGGCTCCGAAAACGGGATGGGCCAGCCGGGCCAATCTAGTGTTGGCCTGGCTGGCCCCTGTGGACAGTGCTGTACCATTTGCATCAGATTTGGCCCAGTGTGTATGGCCACCATCATGGTTGATCTGGGGCCAGTCCAGAGCATAATGCTTTGGACTGGCCCTGGGTTAAGCAGCCAGTGTAGACAAGCTCTGAGAGCTGGTGTTGCTAAATATGTATGTGTTCCTTGTATGGTAAACCACTGAAAAACATCTGACAGCTTCACAGTGCAGTACCTTCAGGCCCTGAACTGACTCTGCACACACTGACCATTAGGAATGATCACCAGAACCTCAAGAAATCCTTTGTTTTAATGATCTCAAGGCAGACTTTTAACTGAAAGTAAATTAGCACAACAGAACCAATCACACACACACCCTGCATGTACTCTGTACCTCTTCTTAGTTTGCAGAAAAGGCACACACATATATCAAGCTTTATGTAGTACTCCCAGGCTCTCTTGCTAACTTTGGTGATTTGGGAAAGTGCCTGGGGTTTTTATCTTTTAATTGGGTAACTGCTGGATATTAAAACAGACATATTATGTAGAGTACTAAATTCTAAGATGCTCTGAAATGTGAAATCATTAAATGGACCTTAGGAAGGTCAATTCCTCTCTCCCTTTGAGGAGAATAGAGATTTAAGAGTGTTTTTCTAAACATCCTTCAAATAATGGATGATGGTTGCTTTCTATAATAGCAATCTGAGGTGGTTGAGGTCCTAGGAAGTGAAATGAAGCCACACTCACATAAAGTAGAGATTTCTATACACTCAGGGATACCCTAGGTATGCAGATGTACATAGATTTATAAAATCAAATGAAAGTTCAGTTTTAAATATATCTGCCTGATCTAAGGAACAGATGAGTTTATAGAATGGCAAAGCTGCTGACTATAGAGAGAGATGCTGACTGGATAATGAAGCTTTTAAAATTAAGGTCAGACAGCCTACATGAATTGTCTACTTAAATATACGGCTGAAAAAAATCTGAGATTGAGAATGTTAGTCCATTGCGGGTGGACAGGTGAAAATGCGTGGTAGAGGAAGATGGGAAACTGACTTGTTTGACATCTTGATAAGAGTATAGCAGCCTTTCTCAATCTGGCATTCTGCAGAGGTTTTAGATTAGAGCCCCCTTACCCCCAGCTGGTACTGTCGTGCTGGCTGAGGTGATCGGGTTTGTAGTCCTGAACATTTGGAGGGTGCCTTGGAGGAGAAAGCTGGCATTATAGGAGGGAGGGGAATCGTCCAGCCTGTTTTGGTGCATCCAATTTGTTGGGGAACCTGCCATCTGGAAGTACCATCTAACTGCGTGCCTGCATCCCACCCAAATGCATTAGGTTTCCTGCAGCTGTCAGGGGCTGTGAAATCAAACCCCCAAATCTACCCAACTTACTTGCTACATTGAAGACTTATCAGTGTTTATCTCTTAGATAATAGGATAGTTAGGCAGCTGCATCTCCTATAAATATTGTTGGTTGTCAGTTTGGAACAAGTACTGATTAATTTTATATTCTGTCCCCAGTGAAATAATCTGGAGTAATCAGTGGTTTACAAGAAAAGCATAAATCATAAGCCCCACATAACTTTGCTCAGTTTATCGCTGACCAGTGCAAAGTCTACACTCATCCCCCTCGGGTTACATTGTTTCCAAGCACCCCAATTTTGGCATGGGTCCTTATTAGTTTGCTAATCTCTTATCTCAGTATTTGCATACAAATAAACTTTATAGACCTAGAGGAGAATACTGCATGAAATCATACTCCCATATGGGTGTGTTTCCCCACTTCTAGCCTCCTACTGGTTGGAAATTAAAACTGCAATTAAGCTGTCATTTCTTTTTCCCTACCCACAGATTATCTGTTTTGATTAATCTTGCAGCAAAGCCTTACCTCTTCGGTGGCTGTTTTCTCTTTGGAGAATTGTTCATTATCTCCTGTAACTGACACAGAAAGGCAATGTCCAAGAAGAAACGTCTTTTCAAATTTGTTAAATATTGAGCACTGTTATTTTCATAAGCATCTGAAATATCATTAGTATCTAAATTCAGGAGGGCTTTGGGTACATCTTGGTAGTGGTCTGTTTAAAAAATGTTTTACAGATAAATAGGATTAGAATCTGCTCTTAGAGTCTGGCTGGCAGGTAGAACGATGCTTAAAAGGGAGAGGCAATTGTAGGACAGGCCATCTATGCAGGCTGGAGGAATAGAAGGAAGAGATAGTGGGGTGTCCACACTTGGATAGATGCTCAGAAGAAAGAGCAAATACTATGAGCACCCAAGAGTGGATTGTGTGTGGCAGAGACAAGCAGGTCTCATAAAACGGGGTCAGTTTCATTAAAGCAAGGGACCCTGGTCATAGTAAGGAACCCTGGATAATGTATTGCAGTTTTTTCTCAAAGGTGTTTTCCCAACAGGGAGCTACAGGTAACTGAGACCTTAAGAATTCTAGCCTTGTACTCCTGTTTCAGAGGCTCTACTCCTGGTGTTTGCTAACTATAGTTATCAAAGAACCCACCCTTATTTTTGTAGCCTCCTGCTCCGGAGTGGCTGGGGGAAAAGAGAAGCTGAGGGGGAGTCATCCTTGAAGTCCAAAGCTAAAGAGAGGGGTCATGCCTACAGGGCTGGAATGTATATAAAGGCATGCTGATAATTCTTCTTATTCAACCATGGCTCCTTGGTCTCTGAATGCTCTTTGAGATGTTGTTGAGCATGGGGGCAAGATGTATGGCAGGGTGAACTACATTAAGGCAGTTAGAAGAAGTGGTTAAGGACCATAGATTAATAGCCAGAGTGTTATAGTGTCCTTGAGCAAGCAGGGATCACCAGCATTGAGGCCATGATATTGAGAACACAGCTGCGCTGGGCAGGGCACATTTCTAGGATGGAGGACCATCGCCTCCCAAAAATAGTACTCTACGGTGAACTCGCCACGGGTCAGCATAAGAGGGGTGCTCCAAAAAAGTGATACAAAGACTCCCTGAAACAACATCTCAGGCTTGGCCAAATTGATCACCAACAATGGTCTGCCCTGGCCGCACATCGGGAGGCATGGAGACACACTATCCACAATGCTGCAGCCTTATTTGAGAACTCATGCCGAACAAGTCTTGAAGAGAAACGACAACGCAGAAAGAATCACAACCCGGAAACATCATCCAAGGAAACCTTCTGCTGTGCTTTCTGCAACCAGACTTGTTTATCCTGGATTGGCCTTTTTAGTCATCAGCGCGCTTGCAGAAAGCACAAGACGAGTCCTTCCTGAATCTTCATTTGCGAAGAAAAGCCAGAGAGAGATAGACTGGGCATGGTCTTGATTCACACTAGTAAAACTTGAGCTATGCTGGATTGGATGGAAGGACCATTTAGTTCAGTGGCTGTTACCTTTTATTTACTAGGGACCCCCTTTAAATAACTTTTGTTGCCATGAATACCCACGATGTAACTCAAGATTTAAAATGATGATGATGATGATGATGATGATACAATTACAGTATCCATTAAACCTTCTCTCAGAGGCACTGGAGAGGGAGGGAAGACTTTTCTCTTGTTTTCTTCCTGCAAGTTTGTGGCTGTAATGGATTGAATGGCAATGTGCAGGCCAAGCCAGGCAGCCAGCCTTTGCCTTGGCTCCTGTCATGTGGCTGCTCCACTGCAGGGCGGAGGTGGGTTGAGCAGCTTTCAAGCCTTCGTGGATCCCCTGTGAGGACATTGCAGCCCCCTGGGGGTCCATGGACAACAGGTTAAAAATAACTGATTTAGTCCAACATTTTGCACTCCATCAGGGGCAAACAAACATCTTTTGGAAGTCCACTAGCAGAAGATGAAGACCACAGTCTCTCTCTGTTGTTGATCCTCAGAAACTGCTGTTCAGCAGTGATACAGTGAACTCACTGTATTCGTAGGCTCAGGATGCACAGATTCAATCCACCATGGATTCAAACTATAGTACTGTACATAACACAATACACAATACCAGTACTTTATCCAACATATTTGCAAGGCTGGAGAGGCTGCAGAGAGACATGAGGTTCCAAGCATAATGGCTGGTGCAAATCCATGCGTCCCGCCATTTCATAGATCTCTTGTCTCTCTGCAGCCTCGTGTTTGTGTCTCTTTGCAGCTCCCAGAGTTCGGGTTTGGGAAAGGGGTGAAAGGAGAGAGGCATTGCTACGGCTTCTGCCTCCTTCCCTTCCTCCATCCCATCATTTTCCCCTGCAAAAGTCAGGCAGTTGTGTGCAACCTCCCTCAGTGCAGGGAGGAGAGGAAGGTTTGCAAAACCTGGACTAATTCAGAGGGATGAGTGACAGGGTGCCTGCTGAGGTTTCAGTGTAGGGGTGGGGGCTCCTCCTGTGTGAGGCCATGCCCAGTGTTACACATGTGGACGTACCCTTTGGAAAAGTGGAGTGGTGGAAAGCTTTGTGGGTGAGAAGGGCATTTACAAAAAGCCCCAGAGGGAGGCAGAGGCTGAGCTTTGCAACCCGCTCTGTCTTGTTTTCCTGGTTCTAGTGGTGATTGCTTCCTTTGCGTTCACATCTTTCTGCTGCCTCATGTCTCTTCTGTCTCTTTCCAAGCCTAAGAGTGCTCCTAGCTACCTGCTTTTGCCTTGTGAACGAATGAGAAGAAGCACCGCAGGCGCCACCTTGAAAGCAGAAATGGGTAGCTGACATGTCCCCTGGAGGCAAAGGAGCCCAAAGAATGTGCGCCTGGTGGCCATGGCTTGTTGTCACCTCCGCTGCTGCCCTACATTATCTCATTAATAGGGACTCCAACATCCTTAAGAGCTTCAGGTTCTTTAAAAGCTTCAAGAAGTCCTTTATTTTGTCTGTCCAGAAGTGACAATAGACTTCTAGTGTTGTGGGAGATTTTGCTCTGTCTCTGATCTTGATAATCAGACTTGTTGCATCTTTGATAGCATGTGAGCTAAGAGTTATCACATACATTCTCAAACAGTGAAGGGATTCTAAACTTATAGAACCACTGCAAAGGTTTGGCATTTGAAATATTAAGAGTATTATTCCAGAATCTTCTTCAGTTGCCTGGGACTTTTTATTTTCAGGACAAAGAAAAGGGTCTTCTCGTAAATCAAAAAATGTGGAGATAAATATGTTTTCCAAAAGCAAAAAGGAACTGTTCTTTACCTTGGTTGGGAACAAGCACTCTATCTATATTGTTTAGATTTACGGATCTTTGCCTATTGTGACCTGCCCAAAAAAATGGCTTGTTTGTCTTGGCTGATGATTTTCTAACCTTGTTATGAAGGTCATACTGCAAGTTGGCAGGAAGGTCTTCCTGTAGTACTTAAGTTATGGCTCCAGTGTTTATTATATTACATGGATTTGATGCATGGCAGTATGATCGTCCAGTAAGCTCACAAGGTGATTCATGGGACCAAATTTTATAGTGCTTGTGCTGTTAGCAAAGGCAGCATTATGGTCTTGGCATTATGTATTATGACTCTACCTTAGACGATTCATTTTCATCTGAAACATCGTGAGATTGCTGTATAACAAAAAGTTGTGTTTTGGCTTTATGATGGAACTAAGGTTAGGCCTTCACTGGTATGTTAGAAAGAGATATGGAAGGGCAAGAACCTTCCAGACCTGGGGAAGATACTGAGGTATATTTTGAACTGCCAACTGAAGGACAGCTATGTTTGTCAAAGCTAGGGGTTCCCAATCTCTGGTCTTCTAGATATTTTGGACTGCAGCTCCCAGAAGTGCTAGCATGCATGGCCAGTGGTCAGGGATTTGGGGAGCTGAAGTCCAAACATTTGGAGGCCCACTAGTCTAGGGTATCCTGTGCCAGCCATAAGTAAGAAGGAATTCTTACTAGAACCAGAGACTGGAACACGGAGCAATGGATGCAAGCTCCAGGAACAGAAATTCCACCTCAACATTAGGAGGAACTTTTTGACAGTCAGAGCTGTTCAGCAGTGGAACGCACTCCCTCGGAGCGTGGTGGGGTCTCCTTCCTTGGAGGTCTTTAAACAGAGGCTGGATTGCCATTTGTCGGGGATGCTTTGATCAAGATTTCCTGTGTGGCAGGGAGTTGGACTGGATGGCCCTCATGGTCTCCTCCAACTCTACAATTCTATGATTCTATGAAAGGCAAGAACATATTATCCATTGTTCAACAGGCAGAGGATCTTACTGCTTTATCTATGCATGAAAGTGTTATCTTAGCTTTCCAACCTTAGAGTAGCCTGGTACAACTTAATTACCCAGAAATAATTTTTCACAGATGGATGCATCATCAGTTGGTCCCATTGTCAAAAGAGAGCTATTGTTGTTGTGTGTTTTCAAGTCATTTCTGACTTATGGCGACCCTAAGGCAACCCTATCACAGGGTTTTCTTGTCAAGATTTGTTCAGAAGAGGTTTGCCATAGCCTTCCTCTTAGGCTGAGAGGGTGTGACTTGCCCAAGGTCACCCAGTGGGTTTTCATGTCTGAGCAGGGATTCGAACCCTGTTCTCCAGAGTCATAGTCCAACTCTCAAACCACTACATCATGCTGGTATTCCTTTAAATATAAAGCTATACCTTTAAATATAAAGAAAATCATCCCTCCTCAAAGCCAGATCTTCACAAGGAGGATGTGCATGTTCCTACTCTTTAAAGCAGAGACTGGAAATCTTCAGCCTCCAGATGTTGGACTACAGCTTCCATCATCCATTCCCACTTGATGCTGGATGATGCTGTGCTTCAGACTATGGTTCGTAAGGGCAAGCATTTCCATGAATACTATTTACACCATAAGAAGATGAAGCAAAAGAAGCCTTCTGATCTTGTGGTTCAAAAGGTGGCAGTCTGTACACTACTGACAACCAGCAATCCCTCCATGAGACATATTGAATGTGGAACTTGCCTGCATGTGAAGATGTGCTACCCAGTGTCCAGGTTATTGCTCCAACTTCAGAAGATGAGGTTTGAGTTGATTCCATTCATGAAGATTTTTGGTGCCATCAGTTGACTCCTCAAACTCCTAGGCAGTATATGTCTTTATCTTTCATCCTGCCTGATGAGGAGGGAGAGAGGTTTGACAGCATGGGCAGCAATATTTGATCCCATATTGCCTCTTTCTTTAAATACTGCAAACCATAAACCATTTCTAGGATGATAGCAGATATTTTTATGGGAAAAGACAGGAGTGCTAATGGAACATTTACCAACTCAAGACATAATTGAGGACTAATGAACAGAAATTTTCACTTTTGGATGATGTAATTTTTTTAGCTGTATCCATTTTACCTTTCGTAAGCCACCTTGAGTGCTGCCCTGGGGAAAAGTTGGGATATAAATAAATATAATAATAATATTTTTAGTTGGCACTTGGCAGGTTGCCATTAAAGAAGGCTTGCCAAGTAGCCACTTTGGCAGTACACTCTATTCAAAAGAAGGAGGAAACAACTCAGACCATTGTAAGCTCCTGAGCCTCATGGTGTTGTCCACAGTAGTCCTGTTACTAGCCATGTTACACATGAAACCACTGCAGACATGATTTCCTCACCATTTCAGCAGAAATACCAGAAGGCTGGTCCTGTGAATACTTCCTTGGATCTTCAGTGTCATGCCTTATGTGGAGAAGCCATCCTCCTCTAAGGAGAGCCAGGATGGCAGGAAAAATCAGAGAAGGTGCTGGAAGCTCATGCTGCAGTCCCACTTTGGGACTACTGGAGGCTGTGGCCAAACCTTGGCCCTCCAAAGAGCATCCCTCTCCCTCACAAGAATAGAGCTAATGAAGAACTGGAGGCAGAGATGTCCCCAGGCCCCCAGAAGAGGCAGCATGGAAGACATGGAAGAACATAGCTGCCAAGAAGCTCAAGAATGTGGCAGTGCTGAACTCAGCAGAATCTGTCTCAATTAGTGTCAGCTTGAATGCCCCAACAGCCATGCTCTTCAGAGGGTAAAATGCTGGAATCAACATCTGTCTTTGCCTGCCATGATCCCTGCTTCTAGCATTTCTCGTTGTCATTGGACCTCTTTGACTTTTCAGACTCTTGGCACATTTTCTTGACATCTCTTTGACCTGCTCTCTGATTTGCATGATACACTTGGTAGGACATTCTCTATTTACTGATGAGTCTTTTTGCCTGCTCCTTCAAATGCTGATGGCCCTGTGAATTTCCGTACACCAACTGAGGCCAGACTCCAACCCCCACTTGTTGTTTCTTTGCACTTGTTTTCTCAGTGAGCTCTTGAGGCTTCTTGGTCATTTGTACCTCAGAATAAGAGATTCCAGTTTTTCTTTGTGGACCAGCCTTTCTGTCTTAACTGGAAGGATGCCCTGCAACTTACAATAACAGTGATTATAGATGCATTGAACAGAGATTGGGGTAGTCACTGATGCAAATATTTGGATCCAGTGTCTGTGATGTCCAGAAGAGTGTGTTCTACACTTCAGTGCCATAGAGCTATTAGTGGCATAAAAAACAACAACATGTCAGACAGGAACATGTAACAAGTGGGTGTTAAATGCCAGCCTTTGGGATTGTTTCTTCTGTGGGAGGCCCACAGATTGATCTTTTTGATTTGTGGAAAACTAAGCAGCTTTGGAAATGCTGCAGCAGAGTGGGAATAGGATCTGGTTGGTTGGGATTGTTTCCTATTTCAGTGGATGAAGTTGTATGTCTACATTTCTCCCTATTCCCACTTTTAAAAAAGGTTGTTTACAGGATCATGAGAGACAAACTGAAGTGCATATTGATAGCACTTTAGTGTGGACAGCAGCCATAGTTTCCTGTTGTCCCATGGGGAATACTACAGGTATCCTTTGTATGGAGACATGCTACTATGGGACAGTGCCTCCACAGTGCATCCAGGGCTTGAAAGACTCAGACTGACAACATGACGAATCTAACATTGTTAGAGTTTCAAAGAATACCAAACATCCTGATAAAGACAAGGAAACTGTCTACTTAACACTTTCCTTAACATAAATTGCATCAACTGGAAGACAGAATCGTAGAGATGGAAGGAGCCCCATCGGCCATCGAGTCCAGCCTCCTGCTCAGTGCAAGAAACCCAGCTAAAGCATCTGCAGCAGGTAGATGTCCAACCTCTTTTTGAAGACGTCCAGAGAAGGAGACCCTGTCATTGTTCCATTGTCAAACTGCCAAGAAGTTCCTTCTAATGTTCAATCAAAATCGACCCTCCTGCAACTTCAAACCATTAGATCAGTTCCTACCCTCTGGAGCAGCAGAAAACAAACCTGCCCTTTCCTCTCTGTGACAGCTCTTGAGCTATATAAAGAGTGCAATCATATCACCCCCTCAGTATTTAGAGAAGGAGATAATATGGGAATCATTATCCTCTATCCTAGAAATGCTTTTGGTTTTTACAGCCTAAATGTAGAATTTTGCATTTGTCTTTGTTGAATTTCATTCTATTAGTCTCAGCCCACATTTCTAGTTTAACACGGTCCTTATGAATTTTGTTCCTATCTTCCAATGTGTTAGCTAACCTTCCCAGTTTTGTGTCATCCACAAAGTTGATAAAGATCCCCATTTAACCCATCATGTAAGTCATTGATAAAAACATTGAAGAGGATAGGGCCCAGGACAGAAGCCTGTGACACTCCACATGAAACTTCCAATATGAAGTGCAGCCATGGATGATGACTCTTTGAACATAGTTTTCCAACCAATTGTGGATCCATCTGACAGTGTCCGAGGGAAGTAGTGTACCACTTTTTTCTGCTTTCATCAAACCTCACCTGGGACACTATGTCCAGTTCTAGGCACCAAAATTCAAAAAGGATATTGTCAAGCTAGAATGTGTTCAGAAGAGGCAATCAAGATAGCCAAAGGTCTAGTAACCAGGCCTTACAAGGAACAATTTAGGGAGCTGGGTATGTTTAGCCTGGAGAAGAGAAGACTGAAAGGTGATATGGTGCTATCTTTAAATATCTAAAGGGAAGCCATGTAGAAGATGGAGCAAAATTGTTTCTTGTTGCTCCAGAGTCCAGAACACAAACCAAAGGATTCCAATTGCAAGAAAAGAGACCCTACCAAAACACCCAGGAAGAACTTTCTGACTGCAAGAGCTGTTCAACAATGGAATAGATTGCCTTAGAGGGTGGTGAACTGTCTTTAAATAAAAATTGGATAGGCATTTTTCAGGAGTGCTTTAGTTGCATATTCCTTCATGGCAGGGAGTTGGACTAGAGGGCCCTTTGAACTCTATGCAGTGGGCTTTTGTTATCCACTGCGGTTTGGTTCCAGGACCCCCCGTGTATACCAAAATCCATGGATGCACAAGTCCCATTAGATACAATGGCGTAGTAAAATGGGATCCCTTATATAAAATAGTGAACAGCAAGGTTTGCTTTTTGGATTTTGTTTCTCAAATATTTTTAAAATTTTATTTTTCCATATAGAAATATTACAAATCGCACAGTATGTATCATGAATTTTTGATGATACATTTAACACAAACATTTCAAACTGCATACTGTTCTTTCTCAAACAAGAAAAATAAACTATATTTACATTTTAAAAATTCTGGAATATTTTCAAGCTGTGGGTAGTTGAATCTGTGGATACAGAGGGCCAACTGTATGATTCTTTGATTCTAAATGGACAACATTCTGTAAACATGTGGATCAGCAAGAGTTGGATCCCTATTGCTGTTCCATTTTCAACATATTTTCTTCTTACTTACTTTAATGGATAGAGGTCTTAGCCCTTCCTTTATTAAAGTATACTTAGCAGCCATTGCTACTTTCTTAAGCTGGTAGTCTACTATTTTTTTTAATCTAACAGAAGAGAAACAATTTATGAGAGGCATCCAAAATTAAATCCTTAGATACCTGCCTCTCCAAGCTTAACACTATCCTAGTTAACCAAACGTCTCTTTGAGTCTTTGGCTACCATATCTCTAGTGTGCCTGTTTAGGGGTGGTCTTTATTGCTACCACAACTGCCCATTGAAAAAACAAGCTGTGTACATTGAACAATTTTACATGGTGTGGCATATCATCCTAATATCACTTTTTAAATCTAATGTAGTATCTGCAAATCACTTACCACAAGAAACCATCCTGTCTATCTTCTTTCAAGATGCAACATTTCTTCTGCAGCATTCCCTACATTCCTTAAACATCTTCCAAGCTTTGGCATTCTAGAGAGGTTGGACTGCAACTCCATTCAGACAGATACTCTTTGTATGCTGTTTGGGGCATGGGAAAAGTCAACCACTATCTTCATGGACTGTTATAAAATAGGTGGTTAAAGCTGTAACATTGTCTTATCAGTTGGTCAAGCTTCTGTTACCAGAGTCACTCCACAAAATCTGTAGATGCTTAACCAGCATTTTTGAAAGGAATGTCTCTCCCAGAATAGTTAAGATTGGCTACTTGGTCTCATACCTCTACTTTCTATGCTACATTTGTGTTGGCCGTGATAGAACTGAAATGATAAAATCTAGAGCACATCTATAATGGAGGAAACATGGGGATTACTGCCAAAATCTCAACTATCTACAGGGTTCTGAGAGGTTGCTCTGGGTAGACACAAACCCAGATGACCATGCTGACTGGGGGATCCTGAGAGTTTTTGTATTAAGAGTAACTTTTCCAAGCTCTGAGAGGGCTGGAGTGTGCTGTCCCTCTTTGATGGTCACCATGGTGTTACCCTCTATGCTTAGTGATCATGGAGACCCTCATAATATCAACATTAATTTGGGGGATTAATGTACTCGACTTGTCTATGCAAAGAAGGGGGTAACAGATAGCGGATCTTTTGACCTTTGTATACTGGTAATTGGGAGGAGACGTTAAGCTAGATAGTATAATAAATTTATCTTTATTTGGAAAAATAACAATAACAACATTCACACACACATTCGGGCTTCAAGCATTAATGCAAGACTAGTGAATAAAGTGGGGAGTATTGAATAGAGGGATAGCGAGGGAAGTTGGTAGTGGGTGATATGACACCTTTTCCTGAAGAGATGAGGTTGCGGAAGAATGGGGGTCCTGAAGCCAGAACAATGACAGTCTGACGTTGAGTAGGTAGAAGGGTGAACTGTGTGCGCTTGAGTGGAATTTTGGAAGGGTTTTTATAGTCAATACTTGCCTTCCAGGGATGGGATTTAGAGTGGAAGACAATGTTTCAGGGTGTTGCTCAGAGAGCAACAAAGGCATTCCGAATATGCTAATGGCATCTTAATGGGCTGGTACTTTGTGAGCAAAAGGGAGGAAGCAACTTCCTTTGTTTGGTAAGGGAAAACTAGTGAGGGTCATTTACAGGTTTGAGTTCGCCAGCCTTAGCAAATGGGATTAGCCATGTGTATGTGCCTTCAGTTGACTTGCAAATTAACATTTCTTTAGGATTTAGATGGCCTCTCCTTATGTGCATTCCTAACTAAGCAAGGTTTGTCTTTGGGTTTCCTAGTTGGGTAATTTCCCAGGTTTTCATTAATGGCTGCCCTGCATCGAAGACCACGTGCTAACCTAATTATTAAATATTGCCAATTATGAATATCGATATGGGGTTGGGGGGTGTCATGATGGAGTTCCATCATGCTGCCTTAAGGTGCAACTCCCATCATTCTGCTAGAGAACTATAACTTCCTTTGTCTGTAAATAGATTGTCTTGGCAGCATAGTATCAGGTAAGAAAAGGGTTAATGGGGAGGGTCTAAAGCATCACCTTCACAGAGCTAATGAGATGACATCATTACCATAACACCATGTGACTAGACTGACCAATTACAGCTTTAAGCCCGGGAAATCTGATGAAGATTTAACTGCTTTTGTTTGAAACCAGTGTGTGAGATTTGGAGAGAGATGTGAGAAAACAAAAACTGCTATGCTGGTAGAGCATAGCCATTCCATCTCTGGCTTGAGCTCCCAGCAGCCTGAATAACATCTCAAGGCAACAAACTGCAAGTATTTTGTAGAGATTAGGGCCTGTTTAGTTGCATTAGGGAATTCTTTTTAATTTCTTTACTTTGTTTGAATGTAGCTAAATTAGCAACTGAATGTAACCTGAGTAATGTAATGCTTTGATCTTGATACTCTGTATTGCTATCACGCCTGCCTACCTGGCTGAGGTAGGGGAGAATCCTGTCTCATGTGAGATTGCATGACTACTTCTCTTGAATAAAGTAAACTTATTAATCTTCTTATGCTGATGCTTATGACGTGCCTTGCTCTCGACTATGCTACTGTGAGCCTCCTCTGGGGCTAGGAGGAGGGAGTTAGTTGATTCTATAGTGGCAAGGAGTGCCACTGATTATATATACTATGCACAACTTCCCACTGTGTTGTGCGTGAGAAAGGGGGGGTCCCAAGGGAAAAAAAACCCCTCACTTAACTCAGTGGGTGGTGGCGGCTCTACTGAATGGTTTTGGGGTCTGTAGGGAGCATCCTGGAGTGAGGGATACTCAGGACTAACCCTACAGGGAGGGCTAACCTGGGGCTCCAGGGAAGTGAACCCAGGTTGAGCCCTTGACATGGTGGCAGCGGTGGGATTCGAACTCACGCCTCCGAAGAGACAATGGAAAACAAGTAGTCTGCTAAAGGCAACTCTCTATCCTTCTGATAAACCCCCCAGCAGGCTAGTAAAGTTGTTGCAGGCTAGTAACTTTTGTGAAGTTATTTACAAGGCCATCTTACACCATGAGAGCCACCACCACCGTCTTTCCATCTGGATAAATGGAGGACAGAGCTATTGTAAACAGATAAAACATAGTCAGTGGTGCCTTCAACAATAATGCAAAAATAGTGTGTTAGGTGATTCCACTAGTGTTTATTTTAGAGCAGTTATGGTGCAGTCATTTCCATGTTTAAGTTCCATTGAGTTCAGTGGTGTTTCTCCCTTGTACTTGTATTTAGGATTGTGTATCACTGTTTTCATCCATGGCATCGTGTAGAATATGGATATTTTCATGAGATCCAGTTTCTTCCCTCTGGCAAATATTTTTGTAAATTAAAATGTAATTTACAAAATGTAAATTACATTTAGGTAATGTAATTTAGGTATAAAATGTAATTTACACCTTCAAAATATAAACTTTCCTATGAAGAGACAAAGGAAATGCATGATAGAACCTGTTATCTAAATCAGCATACAATCTAATTCAAACCTATTCTGTCACAGACATTGCCTGCGTGCAAGTGTGATGTATGTGTTTATATGAGGACCCCAGAGTACAGTTAGTACTGGATTCTTCAGATTTTTAAAAATATGATTTTAGTTTTCATGCATTTGTAGCCTTTTTTTAACTTAAAAGCAGTTGCTGCTTACCACTAAAAATTCTTAAACTGAACATATAGATATATTAAAAGCTGTGCTCTACACCATTACTGTTCAGAATATGGATTTTATTTGGAGTTTTGTTCTATTGTAGAATATCTTAATCTGTACAAACAGGTAGATGGCAGGAGTTGATGAGACACTGGCATTGGGTTCTGTTTGCCTTTCTAATACAAATAAGTCTGGCTTCTATTTAAGGTCTGTTCCATGGCCTATTATTGCTGGATGAACTCCAGACCAGGAATTTCACAGTAATCCCATATGCTTTACTGCCACGTGCTGTCCTGTATTAAAAAAGGCTAATTAAATGAAACTGTTCTTAATCTCACGTTGTGGATTTAAGTTCTTAACCTATTCATAATTTATGTATCATGTTTTGCAGTGTGAAATTTCAAGAATGGAAAACAAAGAACATTTTGCATAAAGTTTTGTGGGGAAAAATGGAAGCAGAGAGAAAGGCTAAACCTAAGAAAAACTGCATGTACTTGCAACATCTAAAAATAGAATTGGAACTATGGTGATTGTGTGAACTGTTAAGTGTTCTTATTTTATATTCATTTTCATATTCTGAAAGACATACGTATATTCAGAAGAATTCTAGCTGGAATCAGTTATTTTGAATGTACAGTATACTCCTTAACATCAGAGCAGGACTTTTGAGGCAGGGGTCCAGGATTCCACTCAGCAGAATGACCAGGAGGGCCTCCAAATACAGGAGGACTGGTTTACCACATGTTGAAGAAAGTTAAATAATACAGATTACCATCTAAAAGCAGAGAGGGATGGTGTTAAGACCATTGATGTAAGAATCTGGTGTTAGTTAATGGCGCTACATCTAGCTTAGCATGATAGCATACTATTAGGCATTTATGAAGCAGTTCTGGGATGCCTAAAGGAAAAGATGAGAGATTCTGTTTCCAGCTAGCAACTTGTCCTAGTGGCTGAGATTTGTTTCTTTTTCTTTTTTTGCTTAGCTGGGCAGAATTCTTAATGATGCCCATCCAGGCATAAGCACACCACAGGAATTTAAAACTTTTTGAAAAAGAAAATTCTCAGCCAGTTCCTGTTTGGAGCTTGGTTTTGAAAAATGCAGTGAGGAACTGTAGGGTGAGGATGGGGGTTAGATTAGTTATCTTCCAAATAAAGCCAGCAGGGATCAGTAGAAGCATTTGCATGTAGTTTGTTGGAAGTATGTATCAACAAGAGAGGAATCTTTAGCATTATTCAGTTTCTGATTCAGCCTTTTCTTCATAACAGATTGTGTTAATTATTTTTATCTATTAATGTATTTCTATACTGCCTTTCAGGAGCCAAACCCTCACAAGGTTGTAAGCTAACAATAAATAAAAGCATCTTGTCTTCATTGCCATAATGCAAATATAAAATTACATCCTTAAAAAAGCTGTCTGCAAACCAGTCTAGAATGAATAGCATTAAAAATAATAAGGACAACGTTTAATAAAATTTAAATTAAAATGTAAAAAGTCTTCAGGGGTTTGTTTATTTTGTTTATTCCCTGCCTTTGTCCTGACATGGGGCCCAAAGCAGCTTACAATGTTTTAAAACAAAGTTCAGCTACAATAAAAACCTGTTAAAACTAATAATGCTGGGATCACACAAGTTTCACACTGCAACTTTGAAGATAATGTCCCAGCACTTTGTCAGTCTCCTGAAAGAAAGTGTAGTTCTGAGTAGCATGAGAAATCCCAATTTCTGTTAGTTTACTTGTTAAGTTGCATATTAAAATGTCTGATTTGTCCACCTGACATCCCTCTGGGTGGCTAAGAGCAGTGTCAGTTATTTAAAAAGCAACTGTGATGAAATAAAATGAATACTAATGAAACGTAGACCACACTTAAACAAAGATTTAAAAAAAAAAACCCTGCCATTTACTGCACCCTGAACGCCTTCTCGGGGGTGGGGTGGGGGGGAAACGTTCTTTTATTCTTGCTTGTTGGAAAATGAGCAGTGAAATGGATAGACTTTTTGTTGAGGGCACTTCACAGCTTAGATACTATAGCTGCAAAAGTCCTCCCACATGCTATACTTCACAGGGCAGGGTTTCAGATGTTTAGTGGAATCTAGATTGTAAAAGTTCCTTCATGACTAGAATGTCTGTTATCCCCAGCCAATGGCCATATTGGCTGGTAGGTTCAGGGAGTTGTAGTACCTTTCTAAACTCTAGGCAGATGCCTATGGAATGAGATGGTGCTTGAGATAACCTCCTCCAAAACCCTGTTGTGATTAATGCAACAGCCATAAATTGTAACTACTGTACACGATACAATAGACCATGCTAGCCTGGGGGGAGTTGCAGCTCTATCCAGATCTCTCCCATTATGATAAACTGTGTTTTAATCAATAGTGTCCACATACATACTGAGAAATACACAAAGAGAAATACACAGTTGGTCCTCCATACTCATTGGGGTTAGGGGTGCAGGACCCCCACAAAGTGGAAAAATTGCAAGTATCTCTAGGTCCCCCAAACCATATTTAACAAACACACAAACTACAGTACAATCCATGGATTCAGTGCACCATGGATGCTTTCTTTCTCAAGGCAGAAGCGGGTGGCTGGCAGGGTTTACAGTCCCTATTAAAATTGGTATAGGGCAGCAACGGAGGCAGCAGCAAATAATCTACAAATAATCAAATCTGCAAAAGTTAAACCAGCAAATGTAGAGGGCCAACTGTATAGCACAACAACTTTTATGTAAGACTTGCATACAGAAGCCTACAAATGCCTAAAAATACATGTGCTTCAAACTAAATGATATGGACTACAGCTTCTGTTCATTTTTCTCAAAAATGGTTCTTGTGAATTTATTTTCATTGTGATCTAAACTGTGTAGGATGTATCATATTAAAAAGAAGTTCTGGTATGTGTTTCCAAGCCCACTCCTCCCAAAAAAACAAACAAATGAACCTCCTTAAAATATATTTCCTTCAAAAACCATATCAAAGAACGTTAACTACAGAGTGGTATTTTGTTTCTGTTATATCCCTAAAGCTCCACTGAGTTTGCTCTTACCTGGAAAATTAAGTTCAGTTGACAGCAGAGTTCAAGTTACTTTCCATAAGAGTGAACATTTATTTAAAGCAAAGTGCAGATACCTTAGCTTTATGTGAAATGGATGAAATTAGGGTAGCGGGGGCCAATGCTACAATGTACAAACCTGGGATTAAGGAATAGGTAACTGGTAGCCTGGGAATTCTATCTGGCCAGTTTGTTTATTCAATAGGGTGCTTATTTGCAATATTTGTATACTATCTTTCTGCCAAAGCATTTGTTACGACTCATAGTTTAAAATAGTTATGGACTGCAATCAGCAATGTGAGTGGAGGGAGGGGGAGAAAGAAAAGAACCCAGTTTGGTGATAATCCTATGCTGCCCCAGTTCTAAGTGATTGTCTGCCGCAGTGTACAATACCAGGCCAGATAGAATTGAATGGGAGGATTTCCTATTGCACTGAGTGGGAGGACAATTTTTAGGGGGCATTGTTTTAGAGGAGGAAACATAGCTCATCACAGAACACACACTCTGCATGCAGAATGTCCAAGTTGGCTCAGTCTTTGTTGCAGTTCAAATTACAGCAAAGCCGACAAAAACATGGTTCAGGTATAACACAAAACCATGGTTTCTAATGTTTCTGAGCAAACCTGGCCCAGATTTATTGGCACCTTTTGAAGCCTCTGTGTCTCTAATTCTCATAAGGAAAAAAGCCTATGAACCAACACCATGTGACTGACAGTCAGTGGTTTGAAGTGTACTAGCAAACTTGGATCTCAACCGGTTGTTTGGTCAAGCTGTGGCTTTTTGTTATATCTGAAGCAAAAAAAAAAGTGTTGTTCAGAGGCTGATATTTATGGTAGAACCTGCGTATCCTCGGGTTCTGTGGAAAGAGGGAAAACAAAGAAACCTTGGTTTGCCTATACTACAGGAACAGAAATAATAGTTTAAACTCAACTTCTTTTGTGTGAAGTAAGTTCATTCAATTAAATACTTTTAAATGGACACCAGAGCCAAGAGACCCAAGATGCCACCCCTGTCCCCAAAGATCTTCTTCGTGGTCTCTGTGAATTACACAGTTGGGTTATTCCTGCATCTGCTCAGAGCGTTCAGAACCTTCTGGAATCACTAGGCAGAATGTGCATTGATACATTT
Organism: Gambelia wislizenii; assembly: GCA_030847615.1. NCBI lineage: Eukaryota > Metazoa > Chordata > Lepidosauria > Squamata > Crotaphytidae > Gambelia > Gambelia wislizenii. Next base: position 8,066,152 of record JAUMIR010000013.1, on the reverse strand, counting down.
TTTGGCGGTAACTCTGCCCACCCTAACAGTCCCTTTTAAGGTGCTCCCGCCTAATTCCCCCCAGTTCCTTTCTTTCTGCTGCATTAGCAACTTGAAGGAACCTTCGTTCGCTAGTTTTTTCTCTTTCACTTTCGACTTGATTGGATCTTGACTTGGATTTGGCATTCTATCTCTGAATTTGATGTTGACTTGGATCAGTTTCCTCTACTCTTGATGGTTTTTCCCTTTGGATTTGGTGACTTTGTGAGTAAAATGTCTTCGAGAGCGGCCTTTAAAAGGTGTGCTATTTGTCAGGCTAAACTCCCAAGTGTGGATGGCCATTCCCGCTGCTTGATTTGCCTTGGAGAGACCCATAATGTTGACTCTTGCATGCACTGTAGGGTCTTCACACCTCAGGCACGCAAGCACAGGATGTCCCATTTGAAGTTCTTCTTATATGAGAGAGCTCTGATTCCAGCCTCTACTTCGACTCCGGCTTCTACTTTGGTGTCCGCACCGCCTAAACGCAGCCGTTCGCCATCTCCGAAGGCCAAGACCCAAAAATGTCATGGCTCCTATAGCCCTTCCCGACGCCGTTCGGTTGCTTCGGATCCGGAGGCAGTGTGTGGTTCGCACAAACATGTTTCTTCCTCAGATTCAGCTCGGGATCGAGCACATTTGACACCTTCAACTTTGGCCCGGGACCAGGAACCCTCCACTTCGAAGGCTGTCCCTTGTGACCAGGCGCCTTCTGAAACCACCAGTCGGATTGGTGTTCCTGGAGAGGCTGCAAAGTTCTTAAAGAAGAAGAGGAAGGACAAACACTCTTCTTGGCATGACGACAGCTCTAAGTCTAAGAGCAAGCCAAAGGATGCTTCAAAAAAGTCAAAGCCGACAGCCATTCCACCTGCGGTCTCTACTGATAAGGCTGCAAGGCCTGTCAATACCGCTGGGTCGCAACACGCTGTTGAAGCCGAGACTGTTCCCACCCAACCACCCCCAGTGACAGCTGCTGAGGGAAATGTGCCATGCCGTGCTCCAACCCCTACAGGCTCGGTGGAGATTGTGGCAGTAGAAGTACCATCGGGGGCCGACACAACTGTGTCACCCGAGCGGAAGGGCCAGTCACCAACCCTTGTCATCTCGAGAGCCCAACTTCTTGAACATTCCGTCTCGGATGTCGAGGTTGAGGTCGTCGAACCCGAGGACGCCACCCGAACGCGACCATTCCAGTCCGGCATCCATGAGGATGAACCTGCTTACACGGCCTACGACCTGGCACGCTCTGTCTACCGGCTGGATTCATGTCACCTACTGGCTCTCAGATTCTGACCTCCCGAGCATTTGACTTCAGGGAAATGTATGCGGCTCGAAGTGTACGCAGTTCCCCGCAGAGCCTCCATCCTGAGGAGCCGTGGGACATCCCCAAAAAAGATGCGGAGAGTCAGGTATCTCCACGTCCTGACCGACGTCCTCTGCCACCAACTCCACCCACACCACCACCATGGACCACCTCTCTGCTCCATGGTGATCGCAGTCTGTCACCTGCCGATTCAACGTCATCTTCATCAGGCTCATGGGATCCATACCCGCCCTATCTGCCACCTCCATGGCCTGATCTTGTGGAAGATGAATCTACGGCGCCAACGGACAATTCCGTGCTTTTTATGAGCAGATGGTCCGTATATCCCTTTGGATCTCAAGATCGTTGAGAAAGACTCAGAACCAGTGGACCCACACTTTGGATCTCAAGATCGTTGAGAAAGACTCGGAACCAGTGGACCCCATCTTCCATCGGATTCAATCGAAGGCTCCTCCTACGGTTAGTCTCCCTGTCCTGCCGTCCCTTCTGAAGCTCACTCAAGGTTCATGGGAGAACCCTTCCTCGATCCAGTCTACCTCAAAGAAAATTTATAGGCTTTATTGGGTTGGAGGTGAACACATCGAATGGCTTCAGATTCACCCCCAACCGAATTCTGTGGTGGTCGAAGCTCCCCAGAATAGAAAACAACGCCGTCCTCGATTGACGTCACCCGACCCAGAAGGGCGGAAACTCGACATAATGGGGAAAAAGATTTACTCTGTGGCAGGCCTGAGTTTTCGCATGGCAAATTACTCTGCCTGTATGGGGGCGTACCAACAGGTACTCTGGGAAAGGATGATGCCCCTCATCCAAGATCTCCTAGAGGAACGACGACGAATGGCTGAAGCAATCCAGTCAGAGGGGCAATTACTGGCAGGGCAACAAATGAATTCATGTTGCAGATTGTGCTGCTAAGATGATCACTGGATCTATCGCCCTCTGTCATCACACGTGGCTCCGTTCTTCGGGTCTCACTCCCCAGGCTTCAGCTACCATCGAAGACTTGCCCTTTGATCAATCAGGGCTTTTCAATGGTTCCACGGATGAAAAACTGGAGTTCACCCAGAAGATGAGGACCAACGCCAAAAAGTATGGTATGGCTGCTTCCTCATCTTCTCAATACCACTCCAGGAGCCGTACTAACTGGCAGACCTCTACATCTGACCACCAGTTTAGACGGGGGGTTACTGGCCAAGTTTATAGACGCTCCCGATACTTGCCGTCTCCTTCGCCAGTTTCATCTGTGAGGAGCCAGGGGTCAGCATCGCGATACCGACCCCCTATAAGGTAGTGGTCTAAGGATCAAGCCAGGAGAAAATTCTGAATTTCTACCTCACTCTGTTTCTCTCTTCCCTTTAGACCCCACTGTTTGGAGATCGACTGTCGAACTTCCAAGAAGCCTGGTCTTTAATAACATCAGACTGCTGGGTACTTCAAATCATCCAGAACAGCTATTGGATCAAACTCGACTCACTACCTCCAACAGGCCGGGTTCGATCAACACTGCCCTCCCCTCCCCTCCTTGAAGAGGTGTAGATGCTACTCCGCAAGGGGGCCATCAAACCTGTGAACTCTACACTTCACCAGCTTTGCTTCTTCTCGAGGTCCTTCCTGGTCATGAAGAAGGACAGCGGTCTCCGTCCCATTCTCAACCTTCGCGGAGTGAACAGATACATAGAACCAAAGAAATTCAGGATGGTCACATTAGCCTCCATCCTTACGCTCCTGCAACAGTACGACTGGTTCGCCTCAATAGATCTCAAGGATGCCTATTTCCACATTGGGATCCATCCAGCCCACAGACGGCTCCTGGCATTCCAGATCGGAAACGAGGTATTCCAATTCTGGGTCCTGCCGTTTGGACTTTCGACCGCTCCTAGGGTGTTCATGAAGTGTATGGCTGTGGTAGCAGCCTTTCTGCATCAACGCGGAGTGGTGATCTTCTCCTACATCGACAACTGGTTGATTGTGGCGAACTCTCAACGTCAGCTCGAACTCGATATCAATCTCACCTTAGATGTATTAGACGGCCTGGGACTTGTTGTCAACATAGAGAGGTCACAACTACAACCGTTACAATCCATCCAGTTCATCGGAGCTTGGCTGGATTCGTGTACAGCCACAGCTTACCTGCCTCGAGACCGATTCAACACCCTTCGGTCACTAATCCATGCCTGCCGCTGATCCTGAAGATTTCCCACCCATTCTGTCCAGGTGCTTCTTGGTCACATGGCAGCTACTACCTATGTGACCCGCCTCGCCAGACTCCGGTTCTGTCTGCTCCAGCACTGGTTCCTACAGGTATTCGACCCCCTACGTGACTCTCCAAACAAACTGCTCACAATGCCACAAGCAGTCCAACAGTCGCTGGGATGGTGGTTGGTTCCGGACAATGTCCTGTCAGGTATGCCATTCGACCCCCTCTCAACCGGACATCTCTCTGATGACAGATGCCTCGATGCTCAGATGGGGAGCTCACCTCAACTCCTACGAGATCATGGGTGTTTGGGATGCCAACAAACGGACATGGCATATCAACGTCCTAGAGCTCCTCGGTGTCCAGAAGGCACTACATGCATTCGAAGTCCTAGTAATGGACAAGGCCGTCCTGATGATAACAGACAACACATCAGTGATGTACTATCTAAACAAGCAAGGAGGGACGAGATCCCCTCAACTCCTCCAACTCATGCTGGACATCTGGGACTGGTGCGTATGCAGAAACATTTACCTTCAATCCATCCATCTACCCAGGGAGGAGAACATTCTTGCAGACGGACTCAGCCGTTCAAGCCTCTCCGTCCACGAATGGATGCTACACAGGTCTGTAACGTCAGACCTATTCCGACAGTTGGGTACTCTACAAGTAGACCTCTTTGCGTCACCAGAAAACAATCAGTGCCACCAGTTCTGCTCCAGACGTCACGCTCCAGGCTCAAGGGGTGACACGTGCCTCTTCTCTACCTCTTCCCTCCATTTCCGCTGCTGACGAGGGTAATCGCCAAACTGTGTCGGGACCGAGCGGATGCCATCCTCATCACTCCATGGTGGCCACAGCAACCTTGGTTTGCAACCCTCCTGCGTTTAGCCAGGCACCGATTCATCCCACTTCCGACCCATCCCGATCTTCTCACCATTCAGAATGGGAAGGTCAGACACCCAGATGTACAAGCTCTACATTTAACAGCATGGAGACTGCAGCCTTGAACTCATCCTCTGTTCAGAGAGCTGGGGTCGATATGGCCTCAGATTCGTCCTTGGTTCCAAGGGGCTGGGTCTCTCCATCTCTACCTCCAGAGGTTCAAGCCGGCATCGACGCTGCCTGGCGACCTGCCACCCATAGATTTTATCACTACAAGTGGAAGAAGTTTGAAGCCTTTTTGGCTGATTGGCAACTGGCTACAGAACTGTACTCTATCCCGACAGTCTTGGATTTCCTTCTCCACCTGTCTGTCACAGGGCTTTCACTTTTGTTGATCTGGTGCTACTTGGCAGTCATTTCTGTAGAATTCCAGGCTAGAGGTCATCCGTCTCCTTTTACGGATTCAACGGTAAAGAAGTTACCCTGCTCTGATGCAGGGCCCGAAGGATGAAGTCGAGCGTACTCTTCACTCCATGGATGTCAGGAGGGCACTCGCCTTTTACATCGAGAGAAGTGCTCCCTTCAGGAAGTCACCTATTGTTTCCTATGCCAATTCGAGACTTGGAGAACCTATTTCTCCACGTTTGTCAAAGTGGGTGACATCGACCATAGCTCTCTGCTATCGACTGGCAAAAAAGCCATTGCCGCCATGGATTTGAGGGCACTCGATGAGGGCTGTCTCCACCTCGACAGCTTTCCTTTCTGGGGTGCCTCTAGGTGACGTTTGCAGAGCAGCAACTTGGTCATCACCTTTGACATTCATTTCCCATTACAGAGTTGACACTCGTTCCAGCAACAAGGCTGCCTTTGTAAAAGCTGTACTTTTGTATTCTATTCAACGAGAGAGGTGTTGCCAAGTTACTTGACTGATATCCTTGATATGATAAGTATATATAGTTCATCAGTTTTGCTTAAGAATGTGCTGTCAATAAATCCAATTGATGTTTGGCTTTGCAGCATGGTCCTAGTGGCAATATGTATAGGACATACCCTCCTCCTGGAGTGAAGCTTACCAGTCTACCCAACTGTGTGATTCACAGAGACCATGAAGAAGATGGACAGGTTGCTTACCTGTAACCATAGATCTTTGAGTGGTCTTTTGTGAATTCACACAGACCCGCCCATCCTCCCCTCTGTGTCCTACTACATCATATAAACATGCTTAATGTTCCTGATGCTGCTGGTTGCAGCGTCATTCAAGGAACTGAGGGGAATTAGGCAGGAGCACCTTAAAAGGGACCGTTAGGGTGAACAGAGTTACTGCCAAAAATCTATCAATGCACATTCTGCCTAGCGATTCCAGAAGGTTCCAAACGCTCTGCGTAGGTGCAGGAATAACTCAACTGTGTGAATTCACAGAAGACCACTCGAACATCTATGATTACAGGTAAGCAACCTGTCCTTCTTTGCATTTCTCCCACCCGCAGCACATAAATATCTGCCATTCATTGAGTATGGACAGCTGCGCAAACACCAATGCACACAGATTTCTTCTGGAGATGGAACCCTGACCATGTAGGGTTCTATTTCCATGGCTTTGCTTCCCCAGCTCAGACGTCCATGCCTAATACATAGACACCAAGGGTGGAGCCCAAGGAATATTTATGATCAGAGGAGGGATAGCAGCATAGCATTGCTTCCTGTTTCTCTGTGTGAACATCCTTCATGTCAGTAACACATGAAGGAGGCTCTAGAATTAGCAAAACCATGGCACAGTGATAGTTCAGAACCATCCCAACAGTTTTGTGACACCTTAAAAACTAAGAAACCTATTGTGGCATTGGTTATTGTAACACTTCATCAGCACAGTGCAAGATCAAGGGTTTTTTGTGCAATGCAACTTCAAGGTTTTTCATGCAGCTTATGCTCCAGAAAGCTTAATCTTAAGGGTGGGTGCCACAAGCCTCAGAAACAGGGAACAGTAATACTCTATTTGATTAGTATATTCTTCAATGGAAATTGTATACATTCCATTGTTAATCATCCTTCAGTTAACACATTAGTTCAAGAACTGAGAAGCATATTTCACAATACTGTACTTCTAATTCTATCAGCAGTACTGTTCAGTAGTTGCCTAGGAAATATCTTAGTTCTTCATCTAGGACTTTCACCACCCCTACTATAAAATACAGTAAAATACAATTTCAAGGAAGAGGTGGAGTAATCACACTTAAACCAACAGTCAGATCTTATCTACTTGATGCAACCTTCACTTTAAGTACACTTTGGCTACAAGATATGATAAAACTTGATCTCTTGACAGAATATGTTAGCATCCTGTAAGTCTGTTCACCAAAGAAGGCTTAAGTCTTCTCATTTTATGTCAAAAGCAACCAAAGCTTGGAGGTCGCAGACCTTTAATAGGAAACATAATATGAATATAGGGCAAAGGATTAAAAAATCCAGATTTTCCTTCCTATAAACTTCAACTCATGACCTGAAAAGATCCAGGCAAGAAGAAGCAAATTGTTAAGCATGTAGAAGTTTCAATTCCAGTAAAAAGGACAGCGGGGGAGGGGTATTTAAAAGTGCCCTTGCCCACCTTCAGGGATGTATGTGAACAGCTGAAGTGCATAGTAAGGAAATGAGTTTGAGAGAGCATTTGTTGCTTTTTGTGGAGGGAAGCAGTCTATAAAAGAGCTGTTTGCCTGGATTTGAGTTTGTGGAGCATTGGATCAGTGAGTGGTGCTGATGTTGCCAGCCAATCACTCTTTGTTCAATTCAAAATATTTGTTTACTGCATTTATAACATGCCCTCCCTCCTAGGAATTCATAATGCCCCCACACTTAGCCTCTCAAGAACTCTGCAAGGTAAGTTAGGCTAAGAGGGAAGAGTGGCTTGAATCCTGTTGATCAATCCCAACAAGAGTAAATCCATTGAATCAATTGTTGTATGATGAATCAGCTTGTAGGTCAATCCCATTGATTCAATGGGTCCACTTTAGCCATGACTAACAATGGGATTTAGGTCAGTGTATGTTAACAGTGGCTCTTTACCTTTTCTTTATCAAGGACCCCCTTTAAATATCTTTTATTGTTACAGACCCCCAAGACTTAACTCAAGATTTAAAGCCCTAATAATAATACCTGGTAAGAATAATGATAATAATAACACAATTGCGTCACCCATTAAGCTTTCCCTCAGAGGCACTGAAAGGGCAGGGAAGACTTTTCTCCTGCTTCTTCCAGCAAGTTTGTGGCTAGAGTGGATTGAATGGCCATGTGCAGACCAAGCCAGCCAGCCTTTGCCTTGGCTCCTATCACCTGACCACTCAGCTGCAGGGAGGAGGTGGGCCAAGCAACTTTCAAGCCTTTGTGCAGCTCTTGTGAGGACATTGTGGCCCCCTGGAGGTCCACAGACCACATGTTAAGAACCACTGTGTTAATGGCCCAAGGTCACCCACCGAGCTTCATGCATGAGTGGGGACTTAAATTGGGTCTTTTCATCTAGTATCCTAACACAATATTTGGCATCTAATCTGTCACCAGAGCTTGTAAAAATTCTGTTTTCTTTTAAATTACAACTCTCAAGATACTCCAGAAACCATGATCATGTTGGTAGGAGGACACAGGTAGTCCAAAAAACACCCAAAAACCTTTTCCAAGTTCTGCACTTGACAGACAGACTACTGTAAAGCCCCACAGGATCCCTCCTTGCTCCCTCTAGCTCATTTGCCTTTCTGCTCTGCATAGATTTGCATTAAAAAAAAGTTGAGGAACATAGCTATGGGCAGCTATTTTCACTAATCATTGCTAATATGCTATCACATACCTTCTTACTGCCAAGCTGATTGAGGCTGAAATCTCAGCGTGGCAGAAGGGGAAATTTAAATTTGTTTTCCATACTGCTGGCAATCTTTCTTGCCTTTCTCAGAACTGATGTCAAACCTGGCATCTCCTGTTAAAGGGTCATTATGAAACAAGCCTGTGCTGAAGAGCCAGTGCCAGTTACAATAAGACAGGCAAACTGGTGCGCTCCACATGTGTTGGACAGCAACTCTTATACATCTCAGCCAGCATGATCAATGGCCAGAGATTCTGAGATCTGTAGTTGAGAAGATTTGGAAAGCATCAGGTTGCTCACCATTGGAATGGGCAGTATTGGGGTGTATGGACAAATTGCCTATGTTGGTGGAGGGCATCTTTTTATGTGATGTTTGGGGGTCATCCTGTACATCTTGAAAAATATGTAGAAAATATTGTGACCTAATGTATTCATCTTCCATAGCTCATCAGGGAACAGCCCAGAAACCTCTTATGGAAGGAAGTGTTAAGTTTGGAGAAGCCATTTGTTTTCTTTTTGTTCTTTCTCTTGAAGGGTTTTTGTGTAACTTCTCTTGTCTGTCCCTGTGCCAACAAGAATTGGTCCCACTGCAGGCATTGCCTCGTCTAGGCTGTATTTCCGTTTCACTGGGAAATCATAGAATCATAGAATTGTAGAGTTGGAAGAGACCACGAGGGCCACCCAGTCCAACCCCCCTGCCACGCAGGAAATCTTGATCAAAGCATCCCCGACAGATGGCCATCCAGCCTCTGTTTAAAGACCTCCAAGGAAGGAGACCCCACCACGCTCCGAGGGAGTGTGTTCCACTGCCAAACAGCTCTTACTGTCAAAAAGTTCCTCCTAATGTTGATGTGGAATCTCTGTTCCTGGAGCTTGCATTCATTGCTCCGTGTTCCAGTCTCTGGAGCAGCAGAAAACAAGCTTGCTCCATCCTCAACGTGACACCCCTTCAAATACTTAAACAGGGCTATCATATCGCCTCTTAACCATCTTTTTTCCAGGCTAAACATACCCAGCTCCCTGAGTCTCTCCTCATAAGGCATGGTTTCCAGACCTTTCACCATTTTAGTTGCCCTTCTCTGGACACGCTCCAATTTGTCAATATCCTTTTTGAATTGTGGTGCCCAGAACTGGACACAGTATTCTAGGTGAGGTCTGACCAAGGCAGAATAGAGCGGCACTATTACTTCCCTTGATCTAGATACCATACTTCTAATGGCATCCTGGCAACAGCTGTCTGTGCTAGAAACTGGGTTTCCCCCCCTTCTTAAGTTATTAAAGGGCTTTTGATAAATCACATTTGCATGACTTGCCGATCTTCATGTAGTGCTGTAACTATTAATAGTTTATGTGCCATGAATAGGTAGAGAACAAAATATTATTACTAGAATAAAAAATGTTTAGTGTGTTTATCATGTTGGCTTGATAGCTGACAGCCTACATAAATCAGAATAATTAAATAACACTTGGCAAGAGCACTTGTGTATGGGATACCATACTTACACTTCCTACTTACTCAATTTGTGCTTACCGGTAGTTGTAAGAAAGTGTGATAAAGAGTTTCAAATGACTGCATAATGACATTTCTAAAACTTTATCTTCCTCTCCTGATCCCAGAAAAGTAAATCTGTACTACCACCTCTATGAGCATTAATGGAGGTACAACAGTCTGACAGTGAAATTCAGTACTATTTTGCTATGCCGTGGTTTTGCTGTGAGTGGCCATTCACACAGTAAAATCACAGCTTCTATCTCTTTGCTAGTTTGCAGCTGCTGCAGCAGAAGGTAAGCCAAATTACCTGGACTGCAGAGCTTTGGTTCTTTCCTAGTACTTTCTAGCTCTCTAACCTCTCCTGCTTCAGATAATTCTGATGTACCTGGACATGCTTCACACCTGAATAAAAAACACCAAAGTGTCCTGTCAGATTAAATTAGTCTGTCCCTCCCTCCCTTCTTTCCTTCCTTTTTCTCCTCTGAGCTGGTTTTTAATGGGGTGACCCTTCTGGTTTTGCTCTTTTTAACTAATTCCTATAGAACACTGTGAAGTGATCTGGCATGAGAGAGGTCACATGGCCCCAAATAAATATGGGCTCTGTGCCAAAATACTGTATATTGTGTCTGTCATTGTTGTGATTTGATGCCTGTTCAGTATGTACCTCTGGTTAAGTTACAGTTGCCTTTCGGCAATTGATTGTCACCACAAAGGCAGACCCACTAATGAAATCACCATAGTGCTGGCTGTGTTTAGATTCCATGCTGTGCTATGGAAGTTAAGCATGTATATTTATTACTAGAGCAACTGTCTCATGAGATAGGAAGGAGAATAAACCTCTTTGTGATTGTCTTAGTTGTGATGTACTCAGAACACAAACTCAGGGTTCTTCAATAAAACTCTTTATTGGAAGAGTAGCTTGTGTAAGGAACCATTGCAAAGCTGCTACTGAAGTAAATGTAAACTATCCAGAGATAATAAGGCATCAAGCGTGAGAACAGACACGGGGGAGCAAAAGTAGCTGGGGAGCGTGGCCTTGAGTTCCCGGTAGGACTTGCGTTACCATGCCAACCAGGAGGCCTGGCTCACTTCTCAGGCATTCCAAAATCCTGAGAAAATACTAGCTACATGTCAGGGCCTCCATGAATTCCACTCCAATGCCCAGAATTCAGGGATGAGCCTGACATACTGCCCCCCTGAAGACCAACCCTCCCCCTTTCTCAGCCCGGCTTATCGGGAAAGCGGGCATGAAACTTTCGCAATAAGCGTTTGGCATTGACATGCTCAGAAGCAACCCACTCTGCATGGCCCAAAGGCAGGTGTTTCCACTTTACCAAATACTGTAACCCTCCCCGGTGAAGTCTAGAGTCCAGAATCTCAGAAATTTCAAAATGTTGGTCTTGATCCACCAGGATCGGCTGAGGAGCAGGTTCTGGAGCCGGGTGGTGTTTGTCCGGAGGGCTCACGGGCTTGAGCAGGCTGGAATGAAACACAGGATGTACATGACGGTACAACTTAGGCAAAGACAGTTCAAAAGCCACAGGATTTATCATCCTAACAACACGAAAAGGCCCGATGTATTTGGCTCCCAACTTTTTTGAGGGTTGGGGACACTTAAGGAATTTGGTGGACAAATAAACCATATCTCCCACTGCATATCTGGGGGAAGGGTCCCGTTTCTGATCAGCATAATGTTTGTAGCGTGCTTTGGCAAAGTCCAAGGCCGAGATTACATGAGGCCACGCATCCCTGACCTTTTGACTCCACTGGGAGACCGAAACGGGGTCAGAGTTGGGAGACCCCTCCAACAAGGGGAGGGGACCGAAATCATGCCCAGACACAACCTTGAACGGCGAGAGCCCAGTGCTCTGGTGAGTGGCATTATTGTAGGCCACTTCAGCAAAAGGTAGAAGATCAACCCAATCAGATTGTTGGAAATTCACATAGCACCTTAGGTATTGTTCCAGAGTCTGGTTCGTTCGTTCCGATTGTCCATCCGATTGGGGATGATGGGAGCTGCTGAGACCAAGCTCCACCCCTAGAAGGTTTGTGAAAGCCTTCCAAAACTGCGAAGTAAATTGTGCCCCCCGATCCGACACAATCTTGGCCGGAATGCCATGAATCCGATAAATATGCTGAATGAACAATTTGGCTAGTTGGGAGGCTGTGGGGAGCTTCTTACAGGCCACAAAATGCGCTTGCTTGGAAAACAAATCAGTCACAACCCAAATAACCGTCTTTTTCCTACTCTCTGGCAAATCCACAATAAAATCCATGCTAATGACCTCCCAGGGCTTGTTTGGGGTAGGTAGAGGGTGGAGCAAACCTTTGGGCTTCCCTGACCCCCCTTTTGACACTGCACAAGTGGTACACCCCTTTACATAATCCTCCACCTCCTTCCTCATGCGGGGCCACCAAAATTGTCTGCGGGCCAAATGTAAAGTTTTGAGATACCCAAAATGTCCCGCACTCTTGACATCATGGCACTGTTTGAGAATACTCGCTCTCAAGACCTCAGGAACATACAGGCGATCCCCTTTCCAGGCCATCCCCTCCTTCACAGTTACCTCATTGGGGTGAGCCAGGAACCACTGGTCCCGGGGCAGTTCCGAGGCCAATTGAGCATGCCACCCTCCTTCCTCCCCTTGAGAAACAGTGGGCGTGGCAGAGCCATCTGCCGTAGGGGTCACCACCTGGGTCCCCGGATCGGGGGAAGGCGGGTCGGGGTTCAAGGGCTGTGGCACCGGTCCCTGCGCCAAGGGTGAATCACCGCCACTTTCAGTAGGACCCGGCACCTGAGCAGGGCTATCAGTGGATTTCTGTTCTTTGGCTTTGCTCCGAGTGAGGACGGCTAGTCCCAAGTGGGAAGGAGAAAAAACGGTATCAATGACCTCCTTGCGCTTACTCTCATGCTGTGGTAGCCTGGACAAAGCGTCAGCCAGAAAATTCCTTTTCCCCGGGATAAATTTCAAGGTGAAATTAAATCGGTAAAAGAAACTGGCCCACCTGACCTGCTTGGGGCTCAAACGCCTAGGGGTAGCCAATACTTCCAAATTTTTATGATCAGTCCAAACTTCAAACGGTTTGGGTGAGCCCTCCAGTAGGTGGCGCCATGTCTCTAGTGCCAACTTGATAGCACCTGCCTCTTTCTCCCACACTGGCCAATTTCGTTCCGTGTCATTGAACTTTCTGGATAAATAGGCACATGGCCTCAAATCCCCGTCCTCCCCCTTTTGCAACAACACCCCACCCATAGCCACATCAGATGCGTCCACTTGGACCACGAAAGGATGGGAGGGGTCGGGGTGTTTGAGAATAGGTTCAGAAGTGAAAAGGGATTTCAATTTGTCAAATGCTTGTTGGCACTGTGGTGACCACACAATTTTTTGGGGAGGTTTGTTCCCTTTACCGTGCTTGGAACCTTTGGTTTTCCCTTCTTTGGTTTTTAACAAATCTGTCAGGGGGAGGGCTACCGACGCAAAGTCAGGGATGAAGGACCGATAAAAATTAGCAAACCCCAGGAAGCTCTGCAACTGTTTCCTGGTTCTAGGGGCTTCCCATGCCAAGACCCCCTTAACCTTTTCTGGGTCCATTTCAATCCCTTTGTTTGAGATGCGGTACCCTAGATAATCTAGACGGCTTTGGTGGAACTCACACTTGGACATTTTCGCATACAGATGATTTTCCCCCAACCTGGTAAGCACCTTTTTCACCAGTTTCACATGGGACGTGTAGTCCTCCGAATAAATCAACACATCATCAAGGTACACCAACACCCCTTTGTACAAAAATTCACGTAACACATCATTAATCAAGTTCTGAAAAATGCCAGGGGCCCCTTTGAGGCCGAAAGGCATGACGAGGAACTCAAAAGCCCCTAGGGGGCAATTAAATGCAGTCTTCCACTCGTCCCCCTCCCGAATCCGTACTCTGTAGTAGGCCTCTCGTAGATCCAGCTTCGTGAAAATCTTCCCTTTGGAGAGATGGGCTAATATGTCCTTCATCAAGGGCAGGGGGTACTGGTTGGAGACACTAATAGCGTTTAGCCCTCTGTAATCCTGAATCAAACGAAGCCCGCCATCAGCCTTGCGCCTAAACATCACCGGGGCCCCCACAGGCGAGGTTGAGGGCCTAATGAACCCTCGGGCTAAGTTCTTATCTATGAACTCTCGGAGCGCCTCCATTTCAGCTGGTGTTATAGAATAAATGTGAGGTTTGGGCAGGCTGGACTCCGAGAGTATCTCAATGGCACAGTCAAAAGGCCGGTGGGGTGGCAAAATGTCACATTCCTTCTCCTCAAACACATATTGCCACGCCTTGTACTCCACTGGCAACCCTTTCAGCTCCCCTTTTACTAAGGCAGTTGTGTAATTCTGCGGCTTATCCACCAGGGGGCCCCCGTCCCCTGGGGATCCTCCCCCCGCCCCGTGCTCCTTGATACACAACGGGTCTGCAAAAGTCAGTGTTTCTTTTATCCAGTCTATGGAGGGGTTGTGGTACTTTAGCCAGTTCAGACCCACAACTGCCGCAGGGACTAATCCTGGAGCAATCACAAACTGCAGTTCCTCCTGGTGGTTGCCCATCCTCATGTGCATGGGACCAGTTATGCGCCGGGCGGGGCCCCCCTTCATCATCCCCCCATCCATCTGAGACAGCCACACGGGCTTGTCCAGCTTAACAGTATCAACGTTTAGTTCACTGACTAAGGAGGGATGAATAAGTACTTGGGTACAACCAGAGTCAATCATTAACATAACTTTGCGGGTGGGGCCCTCCCCTCCAACCCCCACTCGAGCTTTGATAAAGAACGGGCCCTTCACTCCACTCACCACGGCATCCGGGCGCCCTTCCGGATTAGCCCGCCCTCGGGCGCTCAGTAGGGCGGGCTGGGCCCGTTTCCCGCCGGCTCAGCGTCGGAGGAGTAGGACCCACTATCCTCGGGATCATCTGAGGACTCCCCTGCCGCCTGGCCCGCTGCCAGGGCCCTGGCCGTCGCCCTGGTCTTGGGTTTGGAGGGCGTCTTGGAGGACCCGGATCTCCCCTCGCTCCGCGCTGGCTTGGCGGCGGCGGGTTGCTCCCGTGGGCTCCTCTCTGGGCACTCCGCTATGCGGTGCCCGCTCCTCCCACAATGCAGGCACAGACCCTTTCTCATCCTTCGCTCACGTTCGGTCTCTCCGGTGGTGCCTCCCCCCGAGCGTGCCGTCTTGGTCTTCTTCCCGGGGGCCCCAGCGGATTTCCCCTCCGTCCCAGCCTGGCGGCGCAACATCTTAATGCTGGCCTTCACCGACTCCACTTCCCCAGCCAGCCGTATCCACCCCATGAGGGTTTCGGGGTCTCCCTGGAACTTGGCCCACTCTAGAATGTCAGGGTTCAGGCCCTCCTGGAAAAACTGCACCTTGACCTCCTCTGGCCACTCCGGTACTTGGCTGGCTAGGCGGCGGAACTCAGCTGCGTACTCGGCCACGGGCATCGGGCCTTGCTTCAGGCTCCTAAGCTTGCTTCGCGCCCGCTTCCCTCTTAAGGGATCGTCAAACTGGGCCCTGAGAGCCATCAGGAACTCTTGGTAATTACCCAGTTCAGGGGCTCCCATATCATACAGACCCACCAACCACTGAGCCGCCTCTCCCTCCAGTTGGTTGGACACATACTGCACTTTCTCAGCCTCAGACTGGAACTCCCCTTCCCACTGGGTCATGTAACTCACCACTTGAGTCATGAAGTAGGGTAGTTTTGCTGGATCCCCATCGAACTTCGCCTTCAGGTGCCGGTGTTTCCAGCCCCGGGGTCGCTCCTGCGGCTCAACCGGGCCAGCCCCCACCGGGGGAGCCGGTCCAGGAGCCGGCAGGCCAGGTACAGCTGGGGGCTGAGCGGGGACTCCATCCCCGGGTGCCTGGGCAGCCGCAGGTGGCGCTGGGGGAGGCTGGGCCCCTCCGGGTGCTGGTGGAGCTGGAGGGGTTCTGTGCAGGAGTTCTAGGAGCACCTCCCGTATCTCACCCATTTGCTGTTTCAGTTGAAGAACCTCGGTTCCAACTTCTGCCAAGGAAAACTTCGCTTCTGGCTCTCTAGGCCCCTCACCCTGGGGTCTGTCCCACCGGGACCGGCGGTCTTCTCGGCGTCCGGCCCCTGCCCATGGCCAGGCAGGGCCTAAAACCTCTCGCACTGGAGTGCCGAAGCTTGGCAGGCTGCCCCTCCCTGGAGCCAGCTCCATCCCCAGCTCCCAGGGCTCAGTGGAGGGTCGAAATACTGCAGCCCTCCGGCGGTCTCGGTCCCGGCCGGTGCCTTCAGCTGCGGCAGCTACAGCACCCCCCTCTGCCCCGGCCTCCTGCTTCGAGGCCTCGGCTTCTCTGGCGCTGGCTGCAATCAGATCTTGGTCCGTCTGTGTGCCAGTCTCTGCGTCGTCAGACATTGCAGGCAAAGGCTCCACAGTTTCAGGACAGAGGGAAAAAAAAAATAAAAGTAAGGAGTAGCAGCTTTCTGTGATGTACTCAGAACACAAACTCAGGGTTCTTCAATAAAACTCTTTATTGGAAGAGTAGCTTGTGTAAGGAACCATTGCAAAGCTGCTACTGAAGTAAATGTAAACTATCCAGAGATAATAAGGCATCAAGCGTGAGAACAGACACGGGGGAGCAAAAGTAGCTGGGGAGCGTGGCCTTGAGTTCCCGGTAGGACTTGCGTTACCATGCCAACCAGGAGGCCTGGCTCACTTCTCAGGCATTCCAAAATCCTGAGAAAATACTAGCTACATGTCAGGGCCTCCATGAATTCCACTCCAATGCCCAGAATTCAGGGATGAGCCTGACATTAGTGCTGGTCCCTGTAAAGCTTGGCAGGATGGTAGGTGATGTATGGCCTGTTTTACAATGACTGTGTGGAGCCAACGCATACGTAATGCAGATCAGATTATGGCCATTGTGTTTAATATTTTGTGAGGGGATTTTTTTGATTACTCTCATTTAGGTAAATACTTCATCTGCTGAAAGAAATATAAATTATTAAAAATGCAAAAATACATGAGACTTTTCATGAGCACATGTTGAACTGTTGAAGCAATCCTCTTTGGAAGACACCTGTCTGAGTTAAATGAAAAAAATTAAACAAGAAATCTTTATTTAAAATATTAAATGAGAGAGCTCTATTAAAAAAAAATCTTAACATTCTTCTTGTTGTTTTTTAAACTCTTCCTTCAAGGCAATCTGAGTGGAACACAAAAATGAGATATCTCATGAATATTAAAACCTTTTTAGATTTTATGTGACAGGTACCACATCTTATGTACATATGTACAGTGCTTTCAGAATATAAAAAGAATGTTTTCTAGATGAAAAGGTACTGTGATAGTATCTACCTCTTGACAGATTAAAGCTATTGAAAAATGGATTATACTAGGCAGCTCTACCCTGTTCCCTCTATTCCTGTTACAGAAATACAAAAGAAGACTGAAGTTTCATGAATGACTGTGAATTAGCTTCTGGAATTCAAATGTATACTGGCAACCTCCTCCTCCTCCATTCAAGTTGATCAGGTGATTGATGTGTCTTGATCTGGAGAATATTAAGCAGGCTACTCTTTTGTTCTCTGTAAGAATCATAATGCAGAATGCTAATGTTTTCTGGATCAGGACTGTTGGTCAAGCTGAGAGGGAGGGAATTTGGAAATGCCTGATTAAAATAATGAAAGTATATTGGCTGTGGCCAGTTTTGAGGACAGGGGGAACCCCAGACGTGAACTAGGGTTCCCTTCTTCATAGTATCTCCATTTCATTTTTTGCACAGTACAAGGCTCCTTTTCGTCTTGGAAAGATGTAACCAGTGGGGTGCCACAGGGTTCTGTCCTGGGCCCAGTGCTATTCAACATCTTTATCAATGACTTGGATGAGGGAATTAGGGGCATACTTATTAAATTTGCAGATGACACCAAATTGGGAGGAGTAGCTAATACCCTAGAGGACAGGATCAAAATTCAGAATGACCTGGATAGACTGGAGAGCTGGGCCAAAGCTAACAAAATGAAATTCAATACGGAGAAATGTAAAGTGCTGCACTTAGGGTGGAAAAATGAAATGCATAAATATAGGATGGGAGAGACCTGGCTGAATGAGACTACGTGTGAAAGGGATCTAGGAGTCCTAGTAGACCACAAGTTGAACATGAGCCAACAGTGTGATGCGGCAGCTAAAAAGGCCAATGCGATTTTGGGCTGTATCAATAGAAGTATAGTGTCTAGATCAAGGGAAGTAATAGTGCCACTCTATTCTGCCTTGGTCAGACCTCACTTAGAATACTGTGTCCAGTTCTGGGCACCACAATTCAGAAAGGATATTCACAAATTGGAGCATGTCCAGAGAAGGGCAACTAAAATGGTGAAAGGTCTGGAAATGATGCCTTATGAGGAGAGACTTAGGGAGCTGGGTATGTTTAGCCTGGAAAAAAGACGGTTAAGAGGCAATATGATAGCCCTGTTTAAGTATTTGAAGGGATGTCACGCTGAGGATGGAGCAAGCTTGTTTTCTGCTGCTCCAGAGACTGGAACACGGAGCAATGAATGCAAGCTCCAGGAACAGAGATTCCACCTCAACATGAGGAGGAACT
Source organism: Gambelia wislizenii (assembly GCA_030847615.1). Taxonomy (NCBI): domain Eukaryota; kingdom Metazoa; phylum Chordata; class Lepidosauria; order Squamata; family Crotaphytidae; genus Gambelia; species Gambelia wislizenii. The sequence goes on along the minus strand of JAUMIR010000013.1, from coordinate 8,047,801 downwards.
TTTTGACAGTAAGAGCTGTTCGGCAGTGGAACACACTCCCTCGGAGCGTGGTGGGGTCTCCTTCCTTGGAGGTCTTTAAACAGAGGCTGGATGGCCATCTGTCGGGGATGCTTTGATCGGGATTTCCTGCGTGGCAGGGGGGTTGGACTGGATGGCCCTCGTGGTCTCTTCCAACTCTGCAATTCTATGATTCTATGATTCTAAGGCAACTAGTTGTGCTGAAGGCTTGGTTTTTATGAAGGTGAGAACCTTGCATTTGTGCTGTAGCCTTTGCATGGTTGAATGCTTCTCCATATCAAATAAATAAATGACCTGCACACAGAAAGCTGGCATGTGAGGAAGCAGTCTAGCCTAGCCTGCTGTAGGCTGGCCATGTATCCTACTTTACAGAAGACAGTCCACTGTTTGAAGGTTTGTTAGAAAACAGTCCTCTATTTGATAGCATCCTCTGTTTAATTTTACCATTGGATGTGGGTCAAATGCCTATCTTTAATATGCTCTTGATAGTCACGGAGCATGCATAGCCAGAAACTAGTTTACTTTGAATGAATTGCCACCTGTAACAACATGGAATTGTACACTTTGGTGGGTAATTATCCTTGAACTTGAACAGTGCAAACAAAGTTGTATGTACCTCCTAGAAACAGATACTTATAGTCCTAGCTTTTACTACTGCTTCTTTAAAAAGTAGCTTTTTGGTTCTCAAGATTGCAAAGATGATGGCAGTAACTGTGTGTGTTGAGCACTCAGCATAGAAGTAACACGAGATCCTTCCTTCCATTTCTTGAGCCCCCCAAATTGTAATTCTGTTTTGTGCCTTGTCATGTTTTTAATGGAAAATCATGTCTTGTTTTGAGGCTATAATTTCCACATACTGACTGGCACTGAAGGTTTAAAAGAACTGGGAACCATGTGGATATACATTCTTTATGGAGGTGCTAGCCAGCAATTTTTTAAAAATGACAAAGGCTCTTGGCTATATCATACATAATATTATAGTTAATCTGCCCCTGTATGAAATGACAGTGGGGGATGCATTGAAGCCAGGCTCTGGATGGAATACTGCAGTGTCTGAACTCCTTTGCAAAAATGGCTGATTCAAGTGAAAAATTAGATGCTATAAATAGATCCTTATTTACCTGCTGGCAGCTCTGCTTATACTATGCTCCTTTTGCTCTGCAGGTAAATGAAGGCTGCTTTTTGGGAAGGGGGGAGTGGGGTGGGGAACCAGTCAGCCTCTTTCCACATTATACCATTTTGCTGGTATATGTGACAAGACATTCCATCTTATTATTCATGCTTCTAGCTTAATGGCACCTTCAGTTAATGCTGCAGGACTGTTTTGACAGACTATTCTGCCAAGTCAGCAAGTCTGGTGTATTTGACCAGTCATTACAGAATAGATTAACTCTCCAGAGGGTAGTCAGATTGAATATTAAACAGGTGAAGTGACAATTAAAACTTGGGCACCTAAAGCTGGAACACTAGAAGGAGCTCATCTATAAAAAAACAAACCACTTTCAGCCTTGTGCAAATAAAAGGAGCATTGGTGCTTCTTTGACATCAACACCCTTTTCTGAGATTTGTGACTGAGAATTCCTGAAGAAAATTTTGAGTCAATAGGAAACTGACCTCTTAAGGCCCCACTAGTCATTTGTCTCCTCATCACCCAGGCCTGTCCAGTTACTATTAGCAATAGGTATACATTCCATCCTGTCCCTAGGTCCTCTGTATCCTCCATCTCCTGCCACCGCCCTGGCAGCACCACTGTGGGAATGGATGAGACTTCAGTGGAGAAAGAGGATTCTCTCAATGGCCTTAGCAAGTAGGACACAGGGTTGGAAAAACTGAAATGTCCTGAATTTTCCCAACACCACAGATCACTCCCAGGGACAGAGGCAATAGCATGTCTGGAAGAAGGCCCAGAAAAAGATGCACAGTACCCACCTGGCAGAAGTCACCTATAAAGCTGCTCACTTGGAGTTTCACAATTGCTAAAACAGCATCTCTTTTGCTGGGTTCCCTGCTGAGCTCCCTGCTAATTTGATGTTCATTATACTTGACCCACAGGACTGCTCCTGGCATGGCAGAACTTAGCTCAGGTGGCAGGGTGCCAGAAAGGGGACATGTAATATGGAGGTGTGTAATAAAATCCCAGTCAGTAACTACTGTATAAATATGTAACCATTTGCTGCCATTTCGTATCACCCAAAATCAGCTGCACAGAAGTGGTCACCTCATTCTGCCTGAATCAGGCAATAGCCCTGGGCAGCCATTGAACTTCAACATGATGCTTTGGACTGAAGGCTTTATGGGCCACATGCTTGCCCTGCAGAATCTATATATTGTATATAAAACTCTTAGGTATGCACAATGGTCTTAGGTATGTAGGTATGTTGCCTCCTGGGTATGTACAATGGGTTTAGGTATGTTGCCTCTTTCAGTGTGCTGATTGGCCACTCCTGTCATTCTCTCAGCCAATCACCACCCACATGCAAATTCCTTCTCCACCTCACAATCCACTCCTGCCACTCATAGCCATATCTGCACACTGGGAGTGACCAAACAATGTGCTACAGTGTTGTCTATAGTTAATTAATAGCTGCTGTGATGGGACCCAGGCAGTGAACTGGCGGTGGCGGAAAGTCATTGCCACTGCTGTCACAGGACTTAGGCAGTCAACTGGCGGCTGCGGCGGGAAGCTGCTGCCGCCACTGTGATAAAACCCAGGCAGTCAACTGGCAGTGGTGGTAGTAGTGGCAGTGGTGGGACACCACTGCCACCTCTGTGACAGGATCCAGGCAACTGGGTGTGAGGTCTACTGGGCGTGTTTTGGGGAGTTAATGGCTTATGGTATGCTGGGTCCAGCTAGTTGTATATATGATGGTGAATCTGTCAGGAATCACCAGGGCTAAAAGTGGAAACCTTGGATTCTTTAGGGATATGCCTTGTGTGGTGTGGGTTTGAGCATTGGGCTATGAATCTAGAGATTCTAGAGGGTTTGAATCCCTGATCAGCCATGGAAACCCATTGGGTGACCTTAGACAAGTCACTCTCTCTCAGCCTCAAAGGAAGTCCATGGCAATCCCCCTCTGAACAAAATCTTGCCAAGAAAACCCCATGATAGGTTCACCTTAGGGTTCCCATAAGTCGGAAGCAACTTTAAGGCACACAAACAACAAAAATCCTGTGTGGTGGGCTATCAGAATGGCAGTTTGGAGTGCCTTCTGGGGTAGTGGAGTGTTTTCAGACTCTGAATTGGACCTGCCCATCCAGTCTGGTCTTTGGTCCCAGTAATATACAGGAAGTACTATAAAGGACTTGTTCATGTGGGGACTTTGCTTGAGCGGCAGTGTAGCTTTCCTGTCTCTGGTATGTGTCTCAGCATATTCTTCAGTTCTTACTCCTGAGCTGGTTGGTCACCTCTAGCTTCCAGTCTCTCCTCAGACTGTTGCTACAGCTCATCCTTGACAGTTACATAGTGAACTACAAATACAAAATTATGGAGAAACGGTCTCCTGCATTGGCTCATTAATGGTGGGGACAGAACTGGTAATTTGTCCTTTTCATATATTTTTAAATAAATCTTTGCTGCTTTGCTAGTAAAGCTCTATTAACAATAAAAGCCAGAAACCTTAAATACGACCTTAGCATTGTCTGAGTAATAAGACGTATAAGTGTAGCCTAATAAAATGGAGTCAGCCTTACAGCCATTAACGCAGTAGGCATGAATTCTTGTGCCTTGGTGGATAATTTACCTTTTAACTGGCTGCAAAATGTATTTGTAAAGATTGCAAAGCTATAGGCCTTGAGTATCTGACAAGACTGTTAAAGGGAATGAATAATTTGGCTTATAAACAATTCCAAAGTGTCTGGCTGAAAACAGTTGACTCTTATTTGATTATGCTGCATTATTCTACACAAGAAACTATATGTCAGAAATAGGGAGCAGGGGGTCAATGTTTTGAAAATGACCCTTTACAGAACTCTGCCTCACCATATGTTTGGTAAAAAATGACTGTGCATTTCCCCCCACTTACTGATAAAATGTGTAATGGCAAGACTCTAGAAAAATGGGAAGACTGGCGCCTTGGCCCAACTCTGTCTTAATATATATATATATATATATATATACATATACATATACATATATATATATATATATATATATAAAAACACTTGGGTATGTTTCCTTTCCCAGTGTGCTGATTGGCCACTGGAGAGACATACCCAACCAATCCCCTCCCTCCTCTCACTCCCTCAGCCAGTCACCACCCACATGAATATTCCCTCTTCACCTCACAATCCACTCCATCTGCATCTACACCCCCAGCCTCACAATTGCCCCTCCCTCCTCTCCCTCCCTCAGCCACTCACCATCCACATGTAAAACAATGCAATATTTTTTCCTAAAATAATACCATGTAGCTGAACCGTGTGAAAGGATTCTGAGAAAAAATACATACCGTATATTCTGGCATATAAGACGACTGGGCACATAAGACAACCCCCCCAATTTTTAAGTTAAAATCTAGAGTCCCCCCCCCCCCCGTCCAGCCAGCCACCTGGCTGGAAAGCCTGTCCTCCACCAGCCAGCCAGCCAGCTCAGTGGCTATAGATGATGGAATAGTCTGTGAAATTAAAGGACTGAGAACAGCTAAAAAATCATGGGATACTTTGAAAAATCTCTGTGGTGTTCAATCTTTGGAAAGTAAGGTTGCATTAATACTGTAAGTTGGTTAATATGAAGCTATCAAATCCCAAATTTTTGAATGAGCACATTAATGAATGAGCACATTAATGAATGAGCACATTAATGATTTTAGAGCCACAGTGGTAGACAAGAGAATTTCACCATAGACAAAACTTGATGCAGAATGATAAATCTGAATCCAGAAATTCTAATTTTAGGCTAACTTGTCCTGAAAAGTAACATTATTTTGACTCTCCTGAGCTAAATGGAGGGCCATTTAACTCTTCAAAGGCAAAGCAGTCATTCTCACAGCAGGAGGAAGGATCTGCTGGGAAAACTGCCCAGGCCATTTTACACTTCAATCATTCTCACAGCAGGGGAGTATGATTACTGGGGTATAAGACCACCACCCCACTTTTGAGGAGATTTTCAAGTGTTAAAAAGTAGTCTTGTATGCAGCAATATACGGTAAATATAAAATGAGTTATTAATTTATCTTTCCAGTCTCCTATAATGGCAAATGTTACGCCAGGTACAGCTATCCTAGTCAAAATGTAATTTTGTAACAGTGTAAAATGTAAGCCACTTTGAGAGACTTTCTAGCTGTAGAGAGCAGGGCATAAATGCTAAAAAATAAACAACGAAGTAAGAAAGATGGGAAACAGTCAAGAATTATAACCCTCCTTTCCACTTGCCTGTGTGATGTAGTGTGGTATAGTGGTTAGGATGTTGGGATAGGACTCTGGAGAGCAGAGTTCAAATCCCCACTCGGCCATGGAAACCCATTGGGTGACCTTGGACAAGTCACATTCTCTCAGCCACAGAGGAAGGCAATGGAAAACTCTCTCTGATTTTATTTTATTTTTGGCCAAGAAAACCCCAGGATAGGTTTGCCTTAGGGTTGCCATAAGTTGGAAACAGCTTGAAGGCACATAACACCATGTGAAGCAGAGCTTGTAAGTAATGTATTAAAAGGTGTTACAGTGGCCCTTGGTATCCACTGGGGGTTGGTTCCAGGACCCCCTGTGGATACCAACATTTGTGGATGCTCAAGTCCCATTATATACAATGGCATAGTAAAATGGTGGCCCTTATATAAAATGGCAAAAGCAAGGTTTGCTTCTTGGATTTTTTTCTGAATATTTTTGAACCATATGGTTGAATCTGTGGATATGGAATCTGTGGATAAGGAGGGTTGACTGTACTTATAATTAATCATTTGGTTGGTAGTGGCCAGGAAGTCCATTGCCCCTGAACAATGGACCAAGTAGGGGTGGGAAGCCTGCAGCCCTCCAAATGTTCCAACAATATCTGAAGGGCCGTATAATTCCCACCCCTGCTCAGTACAGTGCTTCCAATCCTGGAAATTAATCAGTGTCTCAGAATATTGTTAGGCTTTTGAAGAATCTCTCTGTGTTCCTCGTGCCTCAGATTTTGGTGTTTAAAAAAGAAGCCTGTTAAGAACAGTGCACTGGATTTACTGGTTTGGGGGGAAAGCTCCTCCAGGCGCTAACTCTCTGAAGGTCCTTACAGGCTAAAAGTTTTAAATACAGACGATTAACCAAAGTGACTCCAAGTGAAAGTAATCAAGTTGAGGACAAGCTAATTTTGGAGCGAAAACAATTATTTCTTTGTTTAAAAAGACAGAAAAGCATAGCAGTAGAGGCCAATAGAACAGTCTATATTGAATACAAATTGGTAATAGCAGTTTCTCAAAGGAAAAAGAGCAGAACGATGGCATAGGTACTAAAACCCTACTCCTGATCAATCTAATGCGGGGTGGTGTGTGTGTAGAAGGATGCAGAGACACCTAAGGGACTACAGACTAACACACACAGAGATTTTTCTCACCCTCTGATAAAAAAAAGAGTCCTGGTAAGCAGGGCCGGTTTAAGGAATTTTGGGCCCCCCTGCAATGCTTTACTTTGGGGCCCCCATATGTTTATCTCAGATCAATGTAATCTAACCTATTCACCATACAGGATGTTCAGATTATAGTAGGACCCCCGTATTGATGGATTCATTATCCATGGAACACAAAACAGCACACCTACCGTAGAGTCTTCCTAGAAAATGTGTCTTCCCTAGCCCTTTTCTGGGCCCTCCAAGGCAACTCTATGATATTTTAAACCAGAAGTCCCATTATTTTCAGTGGTGTTCACTATTATTCATGGTTTTCAGAATCCACGCCCTCCCCCGAACCAATCCCCAGTGGATAAGAGGGGCCTACTATATTACATAATTTGCCACCAATAATTTAGTTTAAAAACTATATTATAGGCACTAACATAATATTTTTTTGTTTATTAGCAATTAACGTAATGGTGTAGATTTCCTCAAAGAAAATAAAGAGTAGACTACAAGCTAAATATGAGTTAGCAGTGTGATGCAGCAGCAAAAAATGCCAATGCGATTCTAGGCTGCAAGGAAGGAAAGGGAAGAAAGAAAGAAAGAAAGAAAGAAGCCCTTTCTGAGGGAGACAACCCTCAAATTCCCTGTCCCTGTCTCTCTCTCACACACACTCACCCTTTCCAACGTGCCTCTCTCTCCAGCTTCTGCCATGGAGGGCTGCTGTTTCTTTCTCTTTAGTTTTGGAGAGGCTGTTTTGTTTATTTTTTTTAAAAAAGCCAGTAGGAGGTTTTTGGAGAAGGAGGGTAAGAGGGGGCTCCTCCCGGCTGTCTCCTGGCTGTCTCCTTCATCAGATTAAGGAGACCCAACACGGGGCCCTCTCCTGACCTCGGGGCCCCCTGCCAATGCTGATTTGGCAGACAGGTTAAACCGGCCCTGCTGGTAAGCTAGGTGGTTGAACTGCAGGAAAAGAGATCCCACCTAAACCTTAGGAAGAACTTCCTGACAGTAAGAGCTGTTCAGAAGTGAAATGCACTGCCTGGGAGTGTGTTGGAGTCTCCTTCTTTGGAGGTTTTTAAACAGAGGCTGGATGGCTATCTGTCCTGAATGATTGTGTATTCATGCAGGGACTAGATGGCCCTTGTGTAATGTGGATTCAGCCCTGAAGGGATCCAGGCCTTTCATGGCCCAACCCTTCCTATATGCCTCTTTATAATGTATTCAGGCACCGGCAAGAGGCAGCTGCCTGCCTTAAGCATCAAAGTCTACTTGCAGTTCATATTTATGGAACATAACTCATCACAAGCCAGCACAATGAAGTTTACAGGGGATGGAGGACAGCTGGTTGCAGCATTCATTGGGTTTGAAAGTGTCGGAATTCTGAATGTAAAAAATTAACAAAAGGCAACAGGAATATGACAAGAACATGTGACACAACAAGCTACTTCTCCAAAGCCAGCAATTACAGTGATAATGGCCTGACTCCTACTTTTTAAAAGAAGTAATGCAACAAGTTACTTTCTTGGAGTAATTTGCTAAACTTCAGTGTGACACTCATGTAGATGGAAGCTTACGTTATCAGTTTTGACAGTTGTGACCAGCCCTACCAAGCCTGATACTTCATTGCTTGGGGCAATGAGAATTATGGTTTAGTACATCTGGAGGCTATCAAGTTGGAGAAAGTTGGAATTTGAGCCATCAGCCTCAGTAGAATGTATTGTGGCAATGAATGTATAGGATATAAAATCATCTGCTATAACACAGAGGGGGAAAGTAACATCTTTTCAGTAACTGAAACAGCAATTGTGTGTTTTCTCTCTCTCTATCCTTCCTCTTTAAAACAGAGAGGAAGGAACTGTTAATTAGAAAAATGCTCATTTCAAATGGAGGCCTATTGGTCTCATTACGTACTCCCAATTTCACTTACTTCCTATTGATTTGTAATTAGCTTTGGCCAGATTCTAGGCTACTGCTAATCAGTACTTCAAGAATTCTAAATTAGTCATTTCTTTCTCCCCAGTGGAAAATTAATCACTACCTCAGTTTCACTTTTACTGATTGTGAGGAACACCTAGCACAAGTGAGCCAAATAAGGAGACATTGGTCTGGTTTTGTCTTTTGCCCTATGTCCTCACAGAACGTTACCTATCTGCACCTGCTTCTTCAGATGCAGAAATGTGTGCACGTTATGGAATGATGCCAGAATGATGACACGGGGAAATATGGAGGAAAATGGCAACTGTCAAAAAGGCCACTCACTGTGGAGATTTTCACACGGGCTATATATCCCGTGTCTGGAACGGAACAGGGTCGGGAAAGGTTTTCCCTTTCGGATGACGTCCACCCTGTTCTGTTCCTACATTGTGCCTGTTCTGTTTTCTCTCTGTGATATAGTATTCACGGGGAGAAGTCATTAATAAGCACCCGGTTCCGTTTCTGTTACGGAATCACGAGTGTGTGAATCGGATCCCGTCCCTGTTCTGGAATGACAGGGATGGGGGAGGAGCTCCGTGGCAGGCACTTCCTGCCACAATCTGGACAGCCAGGTAAGTGCCACCCTTCCCACCCCCCTTCCCGGGTTACTTATATTTTTTTAAAAATATTTATTTTTATTCTTTCTTTTGACAGCTGGGGGGGGGTTAATTTGAATTTCCCTCCTGTTCGTTCTCTCGCAAGAACAAGCGGGAGTTCCCCCGGCCAGTCGTAAAAGCAACGTTACGACAGCTGCGTTTACCGCCGGCCGGGCAAGGAGGGAGGAGGACCGTTCCTGTTCTGGAATGGAGGTAAGTGTGCGAACATTTACCTCCATTCTGTAGCTGGAACAGGAGAGGAGGTGGCGGGACAGAATCGGGGCTTTTAGCCCCCGTGTGAAAATCTCCTGTGTTACAGGATTCAAATGATAAGAAAGAAGATTCCACCTAAACTTTAGGAAGAAGTTCCTGGCTGTAAGAGCTGTTGAACAGTGGGATAGACTGTCACATAGAGTTGCAAATAGTGCAAGAGCTGTTGAACAGTGGAATAGACTGTCATGGATATTGGAACATGCAGTTAAAGTAGATTTATTCTGTAAAAAGCTGAGATGTAACAATCTGCAGAGTGCAGCAGTGTGAGTGAGTAGCAGTTGGCAGAACCTAGCTGATGTATCATTTTTTGTGAGCTAACAGCTCTCGTGACAAACTGTCCGAGAAGGCTGCTGTGAACTCTGCTGAGCTGGGTATTTAGCTATCCCATACAACTGTGTTTCATATCCTGAGTCTGAGCAGTACTGTTTTGGATCTCACTGTGTGAAGATGTTCTTCTACTGGATGTTGTAAATTACTGTAAATATTCTTTATTATACTACAGTAAACAGAAGTTGTTATTTAGACTCAAGCCTCTGTCTATGTGATTATTCCTATGCCTGGAGGAACAATAATCTGCTACAACTTTTGCTGCCTGGACCTCTTGTATTGTTCAGAGGTACCCAGTGCATGCCAACTTGACATAAAATACCTTGGAGCAGGTGGACTCTCCATCTTTGGAGGTATTTAACTGAGGCCGGATAGGCATCTTTCAGGAGTGCTGTAGTTCTGTATCTGTGCATGGCAAGGGTTCAGGCTAGATGACCCTTCTGATCCTTTCCAACTTTATGTTTCTATGATAAGTGGCCAAGCTACCATTGTCAAAAGTCAATCCTAATCTTGCAGCAAATGGGAGGGAGCATTTCACCACTTTGTGGCCTTGTCTTGATACTCTGATGTAAGCACTAGTTCATGTATAGGGTCTACATGGATAGAGCTGATCAATAAGATAAAGTATACAAACATGGTATTCACTTTACATAACTATAACCACATGGGATGTTGGTTGCTGCCTCTAATCCTACAGTTAAGCCCCCTCTACATGACTAGTCTGAAAGCTGGGTATGAGGAAGGGGTAGCTGTGCTGAAGTTTGAGTCACCTCTGATCTGCACAGAACTGCTGTTATATGTCTCTGGTAACACTAGCAGGGCATCATTCATTTCTGCAAATTTGTTGTAGTTAAATTCATTCATGCAGTTACCTATCAGATATGAATTGACGCCCTCCAAGTCTTGTTGGACTGCAGCTTCCATGAGGCCTAGCCAGCATATCCAGTGGTGGGGAATGCTGGGAGTTGCAATCCTGCAACCTTGAGAGGGTCCCACTTTTCCTAGACCTATGACAATGCTTTGAAATTCTCCCATGCACACCAGGTCTTGCTTATGAAAACACTGCAAGTGAGCAAGTACCCAATATCAGATTGGGCTGTTTGCAGACTGTAGTTCCTTCATTTCATAGTCTTTTCTCTTCATGGTTTAAGTTTCCCCCCTTTATGCCAGGATTGGGAATTGTGCAGCCCTCCAGATGTTGTTGAACTGCCACTCCCAGCATTCTTCATCATCAGCTATACTGACTTGGGCTGCTGCGAATTATAGTCCACTAACATCTAGAGGGCTGTACAATTCCCAGTTCTGCTGTATAGCTGTGCACAGGTATCTGTCTATCATGCCTATGTACGCATCCACCAAGGACTCATTGTGTACACAAAAGCCACTGCTGTTTTAAAAAAAGATGCTAGAAGACTTCCTCTTGCTTTTACATGATGTGTACATGTATATGTGTATGTGGCTTTGGCTAATGTTCATTTGTTGTTTGCTCCTTTAGGAGCATTAGGTTTGATAGCTTTAATAGACGTATTCAAGAATTGGCAGAGAGGCAAAGTAGCTAGGAAAGTCGGTTCAAATATTGACCAGATAATCAAATTAGGGGCACCTTCACAAGCTGTGGTGAAATAAACAGCTCCTTTTTGTACAATGCAGAAGCCAGTGTAGCGTATGCCATGTAACCATGTCTTCAGAGTTAGTGGACAGTAGCTTCAGGGTTAAACAGTAAGCGTTAATGTCACAGAAGAACCTAAAGAACAATAGTATACAACACTGTTGCTTCAAATTAAGCTCAAAGAGAAAGCAGTAAAATAAAAAGTATCTACAATCAACTAAATCTGGCAGGCAAGTCATTATTTGGTTACACATTATTCAAACTCCCCACTCTTACTTAGCATAAGCTCCACCTATTGTCCATTCACAGCCCTGGCAGCTGCAAGTTCATTAAAACAGTATTCCCATCCTCCCCCAACTGTTCTCAGCACCTCAGCTTGTTAACATTTCAAAAGAATGACAAACATCAAACAGTCAAACAGGAAAGCACACAGTAACAACAGCACACAGATGTTAATGGCAGGAAAAGGGCACTTTACGACCTGATCCTGACAGTGTAGTGGTTTGAGTGTTGGACTACAACTCTGGAGACCAGGGTTTCAATCTCCACTCAGCCATGGAAACCCACCAGGTGACCTTGGGCAAGTCACATTCTCTCAGCCTCAGAGGAAGGCAAGGGCAAACCTCCTCTGAACAAATCTTGCTAAGAAAACCACACAATGCTGCTTAGAATCATAGAATCATAGAATTGCAGAGTTGGAAGAGACCACAAGGGCCATCCAGTCCAACCCCCTGTCACGCAGGAAATCACAATCAAAGCATCCCCGACAGACGGCCATCCAGCCTCTGTTTAAAGACCTCCAAGGAAGGAGACCCCACCACGCTCCAAGGGAGTGCGTTCCACTGCCGAACAGCTCTTACTGTCAGAAAGTTCCTCCTAATGTTGAGGTGGAATCTCTGTTCCTGGAGCTTGCATTCATTGCTCCATGTTCCAGTCTCTGGAGCAGCAGAAAACAAGCCTGCTCCATCCTCAGCGTGACACCCCTTCAAATACTTAAACAGGGCTATCATATCGCCCCTTAACCGTCTTTTTCCCAGGCTAAACATACCCAGCTCCCTAAGTCTCTCCTCATAAGGCATCGTTTCCAGACCTTTCACCACACAATGATGACAACCTTTTGCAATCTGTGAATTTTGTTACTGTGGATCAGAACCTGTTGTTATTTATCATATAAATTAGCATCATAGAGTTCCAAGTTACTGAATTCCAAGTTTCTATATCCTTGCCAGCCGGGCTGTCTGAACAAATTCTGTTGCCCTAGGCGGAGGGGCAAATGCCCCTCCCTCGCAAGTCAAGGTGTAGAGTAGGCCAGTTGTGTTATTTTGCCATCTCAGGCAGAAAATCTCACAGTTGCCTCTTCTCCTTCCTGACAGTAAAAATACAATCATGATAAATTAAATAACTACCTGTTTCTGGCTTTTTCATGACACACTTGAAATCTGCTGCCTGAGGCACCTGCTTCACTCTGCCCAGTAATAGGGCCAGTCTTGATTGCTAGGAAGTTTGAGCTGGACAATATCACTGTACATTGGTGTCCAGTGGTTAAATCCCAGTACTGCAGCAACAGTGTTGTGAGTTCCATCCTGCAGGGCTCCAGGTTGTAGGTGGGTAAAATGAGTACCCAGTTTGTTGGAGGCAATTAGCTAACACATTGTAAACCGCTTAGAGAGTTCTTTGGCACTATAAAGCAGTATAGAAATGTAAGTGCTATTGCTATCATTAAAAATTAGAGTTCCAACTGATATGACATACCGTAAATGCTTTTCTGGTGAATATTTGCCTAGTAGAAGAGGTCCCCCCCCCGTTTCTTTTCTCTCCCTTTTTTGCTAAGGCATGTTGCCCTGGTTTCCATTTTTAACTTACATTAGGGTAATTTTCCTGAGCCAGCAAGGCACTAAATATATACATAACCCAGAGAGAAGGTAGCCTCAGAAATAGCCTCAGGTACAGCTTGAATTCTGACAAGAAAAATGGCTTTTTGGAGTCATGTGCATAACCTGTGGTACACAATGTGCTACTGCGAGGTTTTGAATAATGGACCTTAGATCTAGTTTTCAGCAATGATAAAATAAGAGATCACTCTATAAGGCATGTCTGAATTTGATGGGAATGATAGGGAGCATATGGAGACTGGAAAGCATTATCTTTACACTATACCCTGTTTGTATGCTGTGCCCAAGGGGGAAAAAAACACTGCTCTCTGTGTTTTTCCAGAAGGCAGAGCACACCTTTCTCGAGCTAGTATTTATTTTAGTTTAATTTAGTTTAGTTTAGTTTAGTTTAGTTTAGTTTATTTATTCAGGTATTTATACCCTACTCTTCAGCTACAAAGGCTCCCAGAGAGGCTTACAAATTGTTTTAAGCATTAGCAATTTACACAGCTACACCACATTAAGTGGTTTCCGATGTGTGTTAGCTAATTGCCCCCACAAACTGGGTACTCATTTTATCAACCTACAGAAGGATGGAAGGCTGAGTGAACCTTGGCGCCCTCTGGGATTGAACTCACAACGTGGTGGCTGCAGTACCAGCATTTAACCACTGCGCCAGCAGGGCTCCTTTAGTAGCCAAGAATATTGATAAAAGAGTTCTCCAAGAGAGTGCCCTCCTCCAAGTTAGTGTAACATGATCAACCCTCATGCGCTTTGAGGGGACATTTTAGTTCCCCAGATATGCTATTGTCTTAGGTATACAGAATTAGACTGACAATATGAAGGTCAGTGTATGACATTTCCACCTGTCCAGTTATATAAAGTGTCCCCTAATCTTAAGCACTTGGACATACTCTCACCCCCACCCCATAAACACCACCACAGCAACAGCTAGGACAAAAAAGCAATTACTGAATTTTGCCATTGGTGTACTCCCCTGCCCCCACTGGTCAGGCAGCACAGCATATGAAGACCAAAAAGGAATGAAAGCCCCATACCTTGTTTTGATGAGGCATGAGACTGCAAAGCAGAAGTGATATCCTCTGGTTGTTGCTAGGTTGACCCCATTTGGTTGAAATTGAAATGTCTTCTTGCAGAGACGCACTGAAATCTATCAGAGTTAGAAAATACCATGCAGTATAAGAAGTGTGTTTGATTTTATTGCATCTGATTTTATTTTCCTTTTTTCCCTACTTTATGTTTTCTGGCTCTTGGTGTTTGGGTGGAACATATTTGATTCTGTGTGTGAACAACCTACACAATCCTTTGGACAGGGCGGTATCCCACAATGCATTGAAATTCTTTTTGGGGTCAGAAATACTCGACAGTGCAAATTTATCTTATTACATGTGGATTAAAGAATAAGCTATGAGCCTTGTGATCCTTGGTTTGAATCTCACCACAGCCCATGAGCATATTACATGAGTGGTTCCCAATCTTGATTCCCCAAATGTTGGGATATGGATCCCAGAATCCCTGACTGGAGCTTTTGAAAGCTATAGTCCAACAACATGTATTTTCACTAGTTAGGGCAATGTTTTGCTTTTGGAACAAAGGGAGGTAAAGAAGGTCCTTAACAGTTTGTCCTTCTCTCTGTACTGTTAGTATTTCACCATCTTCTTCATGCAGTGGACCTATAATTTCTTTGTTCTTTCTCTTGCTCCAAACGTAGCCCCAATTCCCCCTTTTATTATGTTTAACTTCTCTAGCAAGCCTGAACTCATTCTGAACCTTCACTTTTCTGACTTTCCCCCCTACAAGTACTGGCTACTTGTTTGTATTCTTCTTTGGAGATATACCTCTGTTCGGCAGTGGAATACACTCCCTCGGAGCGTGGTGGGGTCTCCTTCCTTGGAGGTCTTTAAACAGAGGCTGGATGGCCATCTGTCGGGGATGCTTTGATCGTGATTTCCTGCGTGGCAGGGGGTTGGACTGGATGGCCCTCGTGGTCTCTTCCAACTCTACAATTCTATGATTCTATGATTCCATTTTTTAATGCATGCTTCTTAAATCTTAGCTCATCTGAAATGCTTTGGCAATCCACCCTGATTTCTTTAGTCACCTCTCACTTTTCTTCCTCATTGAAATTACTTGCACTTGTGACTTCAATATCTTACCTTTAAGAAACTCCCATGCATCATGAACTGTGTTCCCTTTGAGCATTTAATGATCAACACATGAACTAACGAGACAAGACACAAAAGTTGGGTTGAAATATGGGCCACTTTATTTAATACCTGTCCTATTTATTTATTTATTTATTTAGGTATGCGAACCATGGGGGGGGGACCCAGTGCGGGCTGGAGCTGATGGTCCCCCCAGACACATCTCCCAGCTTCCCAGGGTGAAACACCTGAGCCCTGAGGGGGATCCCAAGACACAGGATGCCCCCCGGGCACCATCTACTGGAAAGCGAGGCACCAGGATGGAATTCCTCAAGCCACATTGACTTCTATCAAGGGTTCCATCCTAGTGCCAGCCTCAAGGATAGCCCATCTCCCTGCACCCCAACTGCATGATGTGCAGGTGCAGTTTGATAAGCCCATCCTTCAACCCAAAAAAGGGGTGCCATAGGTGAATGCCAAAGTACCCTGTCTGGCCATAGAATCTCCCCCAATATTTCCTGAAGCTTGCTGAACTCACTCTCTTGAAGTCTGGAGTGTATGTCCGACTATGGCTTTCCCTTTGCTCTGTAAAACAAATTACAGGGGAAAATGGTCACTCCCACCTAGAGATCCCATTACTTCCACCTCGTTGCCCAGTTGATCTCTGTTAGGAGCAAATCCAAAAGAGCGGATCCCTTTATTGCCTTTTCCACCTTATGGACCTTCTGTGTTGATAGTGTGTATAGAGGTATGCAGTGGGTTTAGACTTTGACGTCAATGGCTTTGAAGTTTATTTGGATGGAAATGTTCCTGCCTTGTCATATTTCAAAATAGATGAGTCAGCTGTGCTGTGTTGTGGGAAGGAGGGTTCCTGTTCTTTTTGCTTCAGACCTCTGTCCCAAAGTTGTTCTCTGATGAGACCACTGCCTGGGAAGTAGGTATGTCTTTATCTCCCTGATCTTGGATTGTTTTAGATAGATTGTCTCATTTGAACTAGGTAGGAAATTGTTCTGTCCAGAAAAGTTAAGCTTGTTGCTATAGTTACTGTGCTTGCAGATCTAGGAGGGTGCTTTTTCTATCTCCCAACTTCCAAGTGTATGTTATTAAATATGTATGTTATTGCCTGTAATATCTGGTTTACAGGTTGCTTAGATAAGTATTTTTTTCCAGGCTAATTTGGGATTATGTGCATGTACCTTTTATTTGAGGATAGACAGAGAGACAAACTGACAAATACAAACCAATGATAGAAACCAACTAATTAAAATCAATCAAGTTTTCAATTAAGTTAGAACTTTTCCACCAAAAAAAGGCAACTCAGCTAAATTTATCTTTAGCTTATTTGATTGACTTAAGATAGAATTTCAGCATTAGCTTCATTCCAGAATTAAGTTATCAGTCAGTTAAACAGCAGACCATGCTGAGGAGCCATCAGTTGTCACATTTTCCAGTAGGTTCATTACCCAAAGCATAGTTCTTTCGGGTTTTTGAAAAATGACTTCTTGCTTTTTATTATTCCCTCGGAGTTGGGGAAATCACAATGTTTAGGTCACTGCAAGGTAAATGGCTGTAGGAATCCTTGATTATTTTTGTTCATGATTGAAATCTGGTTAGTTAATTCTAAGGTTAAAAGATTTTAAACCAACAAGTAATAAGGGCAGCTTGGAAGGGGAGTGGCCTTGTTTCATCCAGGTGGTCCTCCTGTGTTGTACTGTGTTGTACTGTGTTGTACACTGCATAAAGGCTCTTCGTCTGCCCTATAAAACTTAATGTTGAAACTTTTAGTCCTGGGACTGTTACTAGGAGGTTAAAGAGATGAGATTGTAATGGACAGAGATGGAAGCAAGACAAGGGCTTTTGGGGTGGGGTAGATAAGAAATGGGTTTTTCAAAGAATCATGCAGCTGCTTCTTTCTCTCTTAAGACAGGGATGAAGTAGGGTGGGAAGTAAAATCACAGATGGTGTTTTTCAGCTTCATTCAGTAATGCTTTTAATGTAGGCTTTTACTTAAATGGATATTTAACATAAATGTAAGAAATGAATAAATCAATAGAAACCAATCAATAAACATAGTCATTGTTTTCCCCCGCCCCTTTCTAATGTAAATGCAACTGAATTAGATTTTTTAGCTTGCTAATGATTAACTAAATGCATTTAAGGTTTCTTGTAACTTTCCTATCTTTAACCTCCCCCCCAAATGCAAATTGTTGATTCCCAAGAAATGCAAACTAACAGCCCCCCCAGTCAAGGTAAATAACACATGATGATGATGATGTGTGGGGAACAACATGTCAACACATCAGCGTAATATTAGTTAAAAACACATGCCAGTTAAAACTTGCCAATTTAAAAGCAAGACTAACACATTTTAAAACAATCAGTACACATATGATGGTGCATGGCAAGACTACCCTGGAATACTTTTATTCAGAGGTCTGTACAAAGGGGACAAGTTGTGATCTAGTCGTGGTGGAGTTACACAACATTTTGGAAGTACATCATACTTGATGAACAGGCCATATGCCAGTGTAGATGGCTGTCAAGGAGGAGAAAGCTGTCTGGATCTTTTGGACTTCATGTTTCTGTCAGTGAATAACACTGGGGTTTTTTAGACTCTGCAAGCCATTAATCTTATGGCTGGACTCTTTTTTCCAATCTCTTTTGTTGTTGGAAACACAATTATTTTGAATCATGAATATGATTTTAAACACTGTTCTGTTAAGTTTATTACACATTTTTCTAGCACATATATAAGCACAGTTCCTGAAGCCAAAGAATTAGTCTCTGTCAGACCCTGCTGACAGACCCATTTTCCCTACTGTTCAAACAGATAAATTTCGCTGCAAAAGAGCATCATTTATATTCTTCTCTGAAGCCTTGATTGGAATCCTCCTCCACTACCACTCACACTAATCCTATAAATTATAAAAAGGTTTGTTGTCTAGATCCTGTCCTCATAGGACTAGCAAACCTAGACTGTATCACTTCCAGTTGGAGACTCACGTGAGTGCTCCTCTGTGTGAAAATAAAAATCTTTCTCTCTCACACACACACACATGCACACAAGGGATACAAGCAGACCCCTTTTTGCTAATGCATTCATTTTCTACTTGCAGAATTTGTTTAATGGCTATGGCTGCTATGAGTCCTCTTATTTGCATTACAAAGCAGGTGTTTTTGAACTTGGTCTGTTGTCACAGGTCTGTTTCAAAATACAAGTTCCCTGCTGCACAGGACATTTTGATCCTTGACCTTATTAACAACTCTTTGGCCTCCCTGGGAAGCAGAATTTTGAACCACCCAGCAGGGATGGTAGGAGGGGCACATGGGGAAAGTACTTCAACAATAGGTTTATGAGGTGTATTGCTTTTTATATCTCTGGAGGAGGAGATCTTCAGTGTTGGTAAGTGACCAACAGAAAAACTATCTTTCTAGGTGCTCCTAGAATTCAGATTTGACACGCAGAAAAAAGAGGCTTCTGTGGCCCATCTGTAAAGATTGCAATTGATGGTAGCACTTCTATCATGTCATGTGGCTAGTCTGCTATATTCAATTAAACTGCTTTGATCCTCAATTACTTTCTGCATTGATGTGGTGAAAGGGAACAAGGCTGTTTCATCCCACCTTTGACTTCACCCGGTCTAAGAGATTAAGTTTCTACTGGATTGAGCAGATTAGGATGGCATCATTCCTTAATGAGGGTGGCATTCATTCTCCAGTTTGGAATGTGTTACTCAGGGCTTGTCTATATGAGGCAAAAAAACCCAACAACCCCAGAGTGCCTCGCACTAATGGCATTTCACAGCAGCTGCGACTTGTGTTAATGTTGTTTTTGTTCCCATGAGCTTTGCATGCAAAATGGCAGCTGTGAGTGATACTCAGGTTTGTACTTACCACTTTGCCACAGCCAAACTTAAAAAAAAAAAAGATGTCCAAAGTGCAATAGAATGATTTTTTGATTTAACAGAAAAGCAAAGCAAACAAAAAACAAAAAACCCCACACCATCCTGTTTTCTTGCCTTAGCACACCCTCGCTAAGGCGAAAACCCAGCATGGCGGCCCACCCCCCATGCTTGCCTGACCAATCAGCTTTGCACTTCCTCTCCCATGTGAAAGTGATCCATATCGAATCACTTGTCCCAATGAACAGGAATGCGCATTCCCCTCGCTGTTTTTAAAAAACTCTGGGAAAAGTCGCAGAGGCTTTCCCTGCAGAGTTTTTGACATTTTGGCCCCTTTCCTTCCCAAAACAGCAAAATGGTGTGGAATGCCATTAAGTCAGGTAGGATTCTCCTCACATTCCACGAGGAGTATTTTCACTGTTTAGACAACCCCTCAGTCTACGTTGCTTTCTCTAAGTTGTCAGCAATTGCCTAGCATTAGTTTTAGCCCTCTCATAATTCCTTATTAATGTATGCAGCTGTCATTAACATTCTTGTTGCAGAGCCAAATGTTCACCACAAGATCCACTCACTGAAGACGCTGTTCTGTTGCAGGCAGGGCCAAGTCTGGATAGCTCAGAGAGTAGCATCAAGGCAGAGGGAGTTCAAGTCTAGCCCAGGGGTGGGAATGATGCAGCCCTGAAGAGGCTGTCAGTGGCTCTCCAGTATTTCTCAGCATTGGTCATCCTTGCTGGGGCTTGAAGTTCAGCAATATTTAGAAGGCCATATGGTTCTTATTCCATGCTCCAAGCAGACAGTAGGTTTTCCAGAGAACAAGGTCAAGGGAATATAAGTTCTAACAAGAACTAGGAAGTCAAGGAAGGTGCAGGCTAAGTTTAGATCTGTTATGCAGACGTTGTTGCAGGACCCTCCACCTCAATTTAGATCTATAAACTTGAGCTCCTAGAATGCCCCCAGGGCTCAGCTACAGACCATTGTAGGTCCTCAGAGGTCCTACTCCTTAGGAGGGCCTTGTTCAAAGGAGTCTTTTGCCCAGACCCTGAGTGCATAGTATTGTACAATTTATGTTCCAAGTCTTCTAGCTTCTAGATTTCCTTGTTTCATTTAGGATATTCCTTAAATAGACTTAATAAGAGCTTCAGTTCCCATGATTACCTCTTTAGAGATGTCACAGTGTATCCCAGCTGTACAAGACGTTTAGTGTAGTATTAATTATGCACTAAAACCTAATGAGAGCTCTTGACATTTTTCCCAGATCCATATTGCATTGTCTTGTCATGTTTTCATTTGCACTTTCTCTATTGATTGGCGGGGGAGGAGATAGGAGATTTTCACACGGGGCCAAAATGCCCCGTTACTGCCCCGCTACCTCCTCTCCCGTTCTGCCACGGAATAATGTAAATCTTTCACACACTTACCTTAATTCCGCAGCAGGAACGGGCTCCCCCTCCCCTTGCTGGCCGGCTGTAAATGCAGCCGTCGTAAGGCTGCTTTTACGACCGGCCACCTGAAACATTATCACGTTATCACGTGATAACGCCAGACGGTAAATTTAAAAAATAAAACTCCCCCAAACATAAAATCAATTCACCAAGCACAAAAACACTCTTTAAATCACATAATCAAAGCAGGGAGGGTAAAATAAAGGGTGCCACTTACCTGGATGTCCAGATCGTACCAGGAAGTGCTCAGAATGGACCTCCCCTCCGTGGCTGTCATTTCAGAACAGGAACGGGGCTCCTGTTCGCACACCTGTGATTGCGTTATAGCAACGGAACGGGAGGTCTATTCACGATGAAAAATCATGATTACATTGTTCTGGAACAGTCACGGGAGTAGGATGGATGCAGGACAGAATGGGGTCAACGCCGTCCGAAAGGGAAAACCTTTCCCGACCCTGTTCTGTTCCTGCCACGGGTTATATAGCCCGTGTGAAAATCTCCATAGACAGAAAAATACTGGTCCAATAATTTCTGTCTTAATCCTAGCTCAGGGTGATTTTCCTTCCCTCGTTGGTAAGACCTATTTTCTCATTCGTTGACCTCTGTGATACAATAGTTCAAGTCCAGATCGACACGATCCAAACCTGATGTGACTCATTATATCTCTGTGACTCTTGATTGTTTTCTACAAGCTGCAAGCTTGCAAATGGCACATTTTGTGCTGTGTATAAAATTGCATTAACTGTTGGTTGCATGTGAGATATGGCCCATTTAGTACTTTTTCTTCTCCTCTCCTCCCATGCCCCCATCTCAGCAAATGCAAACAAAGCTATTTTTCATTTATCATGTATCCAGGATTGAGCTGTATTTCCTCTGGGATGGAATATCATAGAATCATATAATTGCAGAGTTGGAAGAGACCATGAAGGCCATCCAGTCCTCCTGCCACGCAGGAAATCACGATCAAAGCATCCCCGACAGATGGCCATCCAGCCTCTGTTTGAAGACCTCCAAGGAAGGAGACCCCACCACACTCCGAGGGAGTGTGTTCCACTGCCAAACAGCTCTTACTGTCAAAAGGTTCCTCCTCATGTTGAGGTGGAATCTCTGTTCCTGGAGCTTGCATCCATTGCTCCGTGTTCCAATCTCTGGAGCAGCAGAAAACAAGCTTGCTCCATCCTCAACGTGACACCCCGTCAAGGTCACTCTTATCAGAATCAACAGTGTGGTTCAAAGGGATCTGTGTCAGGGGTAAAAATATGTTCTATACATCCTACTGTGGTCCAAACAAAGCTAGCCGACCAGGATTCAAAAGGCCAGAGGACGACTCTAAAGGAAGGTGAGGCAAGGAGAGTTTGGCCTGTACTCTAAGAGATAATTTGCTAAACCGAGAAGCCATTCTTAGGAGCATCCTTATAAAAGGCCAACACAGTTCCCATTGGTTCCCTAAGTCACCTGATTTCATAGAATCATAGAATCATAGAATTGTAGAGTTGGAAGAGACCACGAGGGCCATCCAGTCCAACCCCATTCTGCCATGCAGGAAATCATTCTTCAGGTTTTTCTTGCTGTTTTCCTTTCTGCTGCTGCAAGGGAGTAGCTTTGCAGAGCTGCAAGGCTCAAGCCAGCCCTCCTCCCCATGTTGCCCTGGGAGCACAGTACTTAGGCCCTGTTGCCAATTTCTCTGGTTTGAGTCCACCGATGCCTTTAGGGGACAGGGAGGCTGCCTTTAAACGAATGTTTTAATGTTTGGCTCTAAGGCTTATTCTTACAAATAGCAGATGGGGTGAGAAACCTATATCTGTGTTTACATACACCAAACTGCAGCAAAAACAAAACAAAAACCTCCTATATTGGGCTAGGAATTGTGTTGCCCTCCAGATGAGGTTGGCTTGCAGTTCCCAGCAGCTCAATCCAGTTTATCTGATGATGAAGAATGCTAGGAGTTGTAGTTCAACAACCTCTGGAGGGCTACGTCAATCCCAACCTTGGAAAAATTTAAACTGTGAGGACAAAAGAGCATGCAATGAAAGAGTGACAGCCTGTTAACTTGACCAACATCAAACAACAGTAACAGCATCCAATTTGCAGGAATGAATGATGCCCTGCTTCTGTTGCCAGACACATATATGACAGCAGTTCTGTGCAGATCAGAGGTGCCCCAAACTCCAGCACAGCCACCCCTCTCTCATACTCAGTTTTCAGAATAGCTGTGTGTGTGTGGGGGGGGTAATGTAAAGCTTAACTGAAGGGTTAGAGGCAGCCACCAACTTCTCATTTTTACATACGAGACTTCCAAAACCTGTGAGTGGGAGCACTTTCATAGAGCAGGAATGGGAATCATGCAGCATTAGAGATACTGTTGTATTGCAGCTCCAGCAGCCCTAGTTAGCATACCCATGATGAAGAATGCTGACATTTGCAGATTAGCAACATCTGGGGGGGCACATGATTTCCACCCCTGGTCTATAAAGAAAACTAGGCAGGAGAGTATGTTCCAGGCTTTACCCTGATATGCAGACTGAAATGCTAAAGCCTAAATGCAATTTTAATTCTTTGTGTACTCTTTGTGTAGATTCCACCTCAAGCTTATGATACCAATAGACCTGAGATCAGAGTGGAGGTATTGCTGCTGGCATCATCCAGTGGTGGTTGGACTTACATTGGTAGATTAGAAAGCTGGGCCCAAACTAACAAAATTAATTTCAGCAGGGAGAAATGTAGGATACTACACTTGGGCAGTAAAAACGAAAAGCACAGATATAGGATGGGTGACACATGGCTTGGTGGCAGTACATGCGAAAGGGATCTAGGAGTCTTAGTGGATCGCAAACTGAACATGAGTCAGCAGTGTGACGTGGCAGCTAAAAAGGCCAATATGATTCTAGGCTGCATCAATAGGAGTATAGTGTCTAGATCAAGGGAAGTAATAGTGCCACAGTATTCTGCTTTAGTCAGACCTCACCCGGAATACTGTGTCCAGTTCTCAGCACCATAATTCCAGAAGGATATGGACAAGCTGGTATGTGTCCAGAGGATGGCAACCAAAATGTTGGGAGGTCTGGAAGCCATGTCCTATGAGGAGCGGCTTAGGGGGCTGGGTATGTTTAGCCTTGGGAAGAGAAGGTTAAGAGGGGACATGATAGCCATGTTTAAATATTTGAAGGGATGTCCTACTGAGGATGGAGCAGGCTTGTTTTCTGCTGCTCCAGAGACTAGGACTTTTTTTTTTTACAAGTTGGTCCTAGAATCATAGAATTCTAGAGTTGGAAGAGACCACAAGGGCCAGCTAGTCCAACTCCCTGCCATTCAGGAATACACAATCAAAGCATGGAGCAATGGGTTCAAATTACAGGAAAAGAGATTCCACCTAAACATTAAGAAGAACTTCCTGACAGTAAGAGCTGTTCGGCAGTGGAATGCACTGGCTGGGAGTGTGCTGGAGTCTCCTTCTTTGGAGCTTTTTAAGCAGAGGCTGGATGGCCATCTGTAGGGAATGATTTGATTATGTATACCTGCATGGCAGGGGGTTGGACTCGATGGCCCTTGTAGTCTCTTCCAACTCTATGATTCTATGATTCTGGCTCTAATGCAAAACATTTACTTTGAAACTCCTTCAGTCTGCTGA
Organism: Gambelia wislizenii; assembly: GCA_030847615.1. Taxonomy (NCBI): domain Eukaryota; kingdom Metazoa; phylum Chordata; class Lepidosauria; order Squamata; family Crotaphytidae; genus Gambelia; species Gambelia wislizenii. The sequence continues at coordinate 8,023,473 of JAUMIR010000013.1, read as the reverse complement.
GGTTTGTTCTTGCCTACTAAATTCTTCTGTGTGGTTGTGTTTATGGATACAGAACTGAATGGAGGAAAGGTCTCAGTGAAGTAAGTTCTACTCATTACATTTACAGTTTATGGAGAAAGTGAAAGGAGATACTTTTCTCTCGCTCTCTTGTCATGCTTTAATCCAGGATCACCCATTGAGGCTGGATGGATTTGGGGCTTCAGTTCAGGACCATGGCTAGCAACCCTGCAGCAGTACACTTGTCCAGAACAACCATCAAGGTTTTATAGCCTGGCCAGGACAGCTGGGAGTTCCACCCCACTCATATATTACCATAAAGGGCTAACATCTTGTACTGTAGTCTCTGCTTTTTTCTAGAGTAGAGTGGGCACTTTGTGGCCATCCAGATGGTGTTGGAATACAACCCTCATCTGTCTTAGCTACAGTAAGGGACTGATGTTGCATTCTTTAAATGTGTGTGTGTGTGTGTGTGTGTGTGTATTCGGAACTGTGCCATAAGATCTCTGGGCAACATACAGATAAAATCAAGTTACAACAATTTAAAATTTAAAACAATAAAGAATAATTTAAATAGTCTAAAAGCATAGAGAAGAACCAGCAGTATCTGCTTGATTTAATCCCTACTCCCACTGTCATTCCCTTTTCCTTATGTCATAGAATCATAGATTCATAGAATTGTAGAGTTGGAAGAGACCACGAGGGCCATCCAGTCCAACCCCCTGCCACGCAGGAAATGACGATCAAAGCATCCCCGACAGATGGCCATCCAGCCTCTGTTTAAAGACCTCCAAGGAAGGAGACCCCACCACACTCCAAGGGAGTGTGTTCCACTGCCGAACAGCTCTTACTGTCAAAAAGTTCCTCCTAATATTGAGGTGGAATCTCTGTTCCTGGAGCTTGCACCCATTGCTCCGTGTTCCAGTCTCTGGAGCAGCAGAAAACAAGCCTGCTCCATCCTCAGCGTGACATCCCTTCAAATACTTAAACAGGGCTATCATATCGCCTCTTAACCGTCTTTTTTCCAGGCTAAACATACCCAGCTCCCTAAGTCTCTCCTCATAAGGCATGGTTTCCAGACCTTTCACCATTTTAGTCACCCTTCTCTGGAAATCAAGGTATGCAATGTCCACAGTGTTCCCTTCATCTACCAAGCTGGTAACTTTATCAAAAAAAGAGATCAGATTAGTCTGGCATGACTTGTTTCTCTGAAACCCATGTTGACTTTTTGTGATTATGGCATTGCCTTCTAAATGTTCACAGACTCTCTGTTTAATGATCTGCTCTAGAATCTTCCCTGGTATTGATGTCAGACTAACTGGATGATAATTGTTGGAATCCTCTTTTTCCCCCTTTTTGAAGATGGGAACAACGTTTGCCCTCCTCCAGTCTGCTGGGACTTCTCCTGTTCTCTAAGAGTTCTCAAAGATTATTGCCAATGGCTCTGAGATCACATTTGCCAGCTCTTTTAATACTCTTGGATGTAGTTCATCTGGTCCTGGAGATTTAAATTCATTTAGATTAAGAAGGTATTCCTGTACTACCTCTTTGCTTATTCTGAGCTGGATTTCCCCTATTGTGTCCTCTGTTCCATTCTCCTCAGGTGGGTCACCCTTTTCCTTTTCTGAAAACACTGAGGCAAAGAAGGTGTTGAGTAATTCTGCCTTTTCTCTGTCCTCTGTTAGCGTTTTGCCATCTTCTCCACATAGTGGCCCTATCATTTCCTTCTTCTTCCTTTTGCTGTGGACATACCCAAAAAACCCCTTTTTATTGTTCTTAACCTCTCTAGCAAGCCTGAGCTCATTCTGCGCTTTAGCTTTTCTGACTTTACTCCTACATGTGTTCGCTATCTGTTTGAATTCTTCTTTGGTGATTTCCCCCTTTTTCCATTTCCTATACATGTTCCGTTTAAAACCTAACTCCATTGAAATGTCTTTAGTCATCCATCCTGGTTTCTTGAGACACCTCCCGTTTTTCTTCCTCAATGGTACTGTTTGAAATTGTGCCTTCAGTATCTCCCTTTTGAGGAAGTCCCATCCATCTTGAGGTCTCTTCTCTTTTAGTATTCCTGACCATGTGTTATGTTTTATTTAGATTATAACCCGGAGGGGAGGGAACTCTTAAATTAACAATTTGTAAGCCACTCTGAGAGCCTTTTTTGCTGAAGAGCAGAGTATAAATACTTCAAATAAATAAATAAATATTAAACAGTTAAAACAGTTCAAAATAAATAAATAAATAAATATTTAAATTATGGACCTGTACAGACTAGGCAAAATCATTTGGCTTCAAAAGCTTTGATAAAGAAAACTCCCACATTTTAACTTGACCCCAGAATGAAACAAACATTTGCTGCAGTCTGGCTTCCGAGGCCTGTACTGGCTACATTAGGATCCATAGTTAAGGAAGGTGTCTGTATTTGGCATGGAAAGTTATGTCAATTAAAATTTGAATTAGTCCATGTTTTGTCTGTCTTTCTCTTAGAGGCCAGGTGTACAGGCTTTGAGTTAGGAGATTTTATTAAGAAATATGCATAATTTCAAATCTATTGACACTGAAATTGTAGAAGCTAGGGAGTGGTATGGAAAGTACATGAAAAAAAAATTTCACCATTCATGGCTTGAGAACTTTTAGAGCTGCAACATATAATTCATTAATCGATTAAACTGCTTAATTATAAAATCATTTAATTGAGTAAAAATGTGTCCTGCTTAATTGGGCAACAGATATTTTTTTAAAGCCCCACACAATTCATTTAAATATAAGTACTTGTAAAACTGCAGTTTCCCCTTCTCTTTCACATGAAAGAAACACAGTGCCTCTTTTTAAGACGATGCCTGCTATCAACAATAAAGACAAAATTTTAAAAGAAAGGAGTAAGGTAAGCTATTAGTCCCAATCAGAGTAAACCCATTGACTCAATGGGAATGTGTGAGTCAACATTTATGTATATTCTATTGCTTCTGTGGTTGGGAGTAATAGCTGGATTTGGCCAAGGAATGGACGTGTCTTTGATTAGAGCTACTGTAATGTCTTTAATTCCATGAAAATTTAGTTAGTGAGTCAACCAAGTAAAACTGATATGATTTTTCAGCTTAGATTTATTTGTTTGGCCATCCTAACAGTACGTTCTCATCAGGGTGATGAAAATAACTCTAAATATTACTGTGACTTTCATTGTAACAACAGAGTATCAAGATATATCTATATCTATCTATCTGTGTATCTGTCTATCTATCTATCTCACATTTCTGTTTCTAGTCCTGTAGTCGTATGGAATTGGTAAATTTCTTAAGATTAAAAGTACATTCTTAGTGGGCTTGTATTTTTGAATTTATTTTTCCTTTGATTTGTGGAATCAAGTACAGTATTTGATTTTTTTAAAAATATTAAGATCTGTGGACTTTTAATAATACTGATAACTCTGCAGAGCATTTTCATCCAAATCAATCAGTGGGTTTTTGCTGTGAGCTAGTTTTGCTGTATGTCTTCGTTCAATGCCTTATTTCTTTTATGCAGCCTTGCACTGTAGCTACATATATATGTATATGTATTACTTCTGGAAATTAGGTCATCCTTAATATGTCACATGTTCTGTACCACAAAGCAGTGTATTGTGCATTGTCTGATTTTGGGTTCAAATGTGAGCAGAAATGAATCAGGATGATCTAACTACACATAGGAGCACACTGCAAATCTGCTGTGTATAAATATACTGTAGACACTATCAAAGTCTATGTTTCATTTGAGTTCATAAGCGTCACTAGTTATGTGTTATGCAGAGCATAGAGTCACTACTGGAATCATACAGGAGTGTTTTCTCTGGGTAGAGGCTCACATACAAGAAGGTTGTATCGTTGTCCCCCAGGGGGTAGGATTGATCTGTGATCTGAAGTTCCTTGCTTTGGGAAATAACTTTTTGCTTTAAAACAAAGGAGTTTTTTTTTTCCTTCTGGGAAATGGGATTATACATTATAACTGTTACAATTTCACAAACATCAGTAGTATGCTGAGGTAGGAACAGACCTGGCTGCTGTACCAGTTGGATTTTGTACTTTTCTTAGGCACTTGTTTTTAAGTTTTAAATTGGACCTTTAATTTAATTCTGTTTTAATCATTGAGAGAAAAGTGGGATGTGAATTTGATGGATAGATAGATGGATGCTCTCTGGTTGCTGAACCCCTTTCTTCAGGGTTGGAAGATAAGTCCTATTGTCCTGTGCAAGACAACTGAAATGGAGACTGAATTAGACTGATTTTGGACAATAAACCCAAAGACTTACACACATTTTTGCTACTAATCTCTTGTTAACTTCCTTGGAATGGTGGTCTTGCCATTTGGGACACTAGAGCCTTTGGGCCTTGTTTAAGCATCTATGGGACTTCATTGTAGTTACTTTTTACATTTCTGAAGGCTATTTGTTTTTAAGCCATATTATTATTATTAGCCCTGAGTACTTGACAGACTTATCAAAATAACAAAATACAGCTGGTGAAATTGAATTACTGCAAAAGGTTACATACCTAGAACAGGTAGTCTAAAGAATGTTGAAAGTAAGCCTTTGGTTCATATGAGTGCTGGTTGATGCTTAAGATGATACATTCGTCTTGCCTAATGCTCATGGACCAAAGAGATTGGAGTTGGTAGATTATGAACATCATGAAAGGAAATTTAATGCTGAATACCTGACCTCTTTTTCATTTGTAAGCGAATGTTAGCCATCCTTATATTTAATCAAATCATTAAGGTGTTCAGTAGAGTGCATGTTTAATCTCTGAAGGTCAACAACAACACTGAGTTCTGACCAATCTCATCCAAATGACATGACGTTTTAAAATGTGTATGGAAATTAAAGTAGGCTTTTTTCACTGTCTAGAGAGCAAATTGACTTTCAGGATTCCACCCCCCAACCCTGGATTTGCCATGGTATATATGATTGCAGCAGTGTGGCTAGCAATCATTCTTATTTCACTCCAAAGTGCATATTGTGTTCTATAGTTTACTGCGTTAAAAAATAGAACTAACCTAATATGAAGTCCTGTTTTGTTCCACATCCTGGCATTCCAGGGCATCCCTAAGTCAGTGCATGTGATGGGGGTGTCAGAGGTGGTATAAATCACGAGGTGGGGCAGGTTGCTAAGGGATAGTTGGCGATCTCAAGTATGTTTTAAATGTTTAATTATTTAATTGTATTTTAAGGGGTGGGTGGGATGGAGGGGTTTGTATGTAGATTTTAATGCTGTAAGCTGCCGTAGAGGAGCGGGATACAAATAATTTTTTATTATTATTATTATTATTATCATTATTACATTCCTCTTGTTTCTCACTTGAAAAACAGATCCCCTTCTGTCATCACTTTTGTGTCCAGTAAAGAATGCAAACTGGAAGAGAAGTAGGAATAGGAATGGCTCCAGTGTGTAGCGTATTCAGTAGGGTTTGAAATGAATAAGCCAAGTAATGTAGACATGATTCCAAATGTAGCTGCCCAGCAATCTGGTCTGCATTCTTAATAACCTTTTGGAATGTTCAACAGACATTTGGGCAATAAGTCTGTTTACCTAGTGTTATTTCTGTATTACATTTATGGAGGGATTCCCCCGCCCGGCCGCCGCAAACTCAGCTTTTGAAATGCTTTCCAGTGTGTTATGTGTGATGTGACACTGTATTCTTCAGAATGTTCTCTCCTAACCATGGTTGATACTGCTGCTGTAGGGAGATCTCTCAGCTTTCTTTATTTTTAGCACCATAACTCCCAAGGGGTTGAGATCTCATATTTTCTGGGTAACAATTTTAAAGTTAAAAAGCCTAGTCAACTAGCTGTAATCATGCAGCTAGCTGTATGTTGTGGATGTAAAGGGAGGTAGAGTAGCTTTCAGTCTGGGAGCTTCAGGGAATGCTCAAGCTCTGCACATCTCTCTCTCTCTCTCTCTTTCTTTCTGTGTATTGCAAACCAGCATCATTAAAACAAAGCTGTTAATGTCCATATGCAATAGGAAAAATCAGTAGCAAAAACCAAAAAACTGTGATTCTGTAACAGGATAATTATTTAATGCCAGCACGTGGAAATATTACATAAATTGTGTCAAATTTTTCTCCCCTAGAGCTGTGGCATTTTATGAATGTTAAAAGCAGCTTCTGCGCAAAAGAATTTCTTATCAACTCAGCTCCTTCTCAGATCTGCTTTTCCCCATGGTTATACAGGTGCTCAGATTTCCACCTTCTTTTCCATACCCTTCATCGTCTTGTCTTCCCTGTCACTTCTACCATCTGCCAACAATTTTCCTCTTCCTCTCCCCATTCCTTCTATTCTCTCATTCACATTCCATTCCTACTTCATTCAGACTTCCTTTGCTCATTTCCCTAACAGGTCATGACTAACCATGACTGTTTTAAAGCAGTAATGGGCTGGATAAGGAAAAACAGATTGAGATTAAATCCAGACAAAACAGAGGTGCTCACGGTAGCTGCCCCAAAACCAGGAGTTGGGTTGCAACCTCCAGTACTGGATGGGGTCACGCTCTCCGTTAAGGACTGTGTTCGCAGTCTGGGGGTGTCCTTGATTCATCGCTTCAGATGACGAGTCAAGTGAATGCGACAGTCAGGAGCGCCTGTTATCAGCTTCGGCTGATATGCCAGCTGCACCATTTCCTGGAAGTAAGGGACCTCGAGACTGTGGTGCACGCGCTGGTAACCTCTCGTCTAGATTTCTGCAATGCGCTCTACATGGGGTGCCCTCATGCTTGGTCCGGAAACTTCAGTTGGTACAAAATATGGCAGCCAGAGTGGTCTCGGGAACATCTCGGAGAGACCATATAACTCCAGTGTTAAGATCTCTCCACTGGCTGCCTATCAGTTTCCGGGCCCAGTATAAGGTGTTGGTTATTACCTTTAAAGCCCTAAATGGCTTGGGTCCAACTTATCTCCGGAACCGCCTCCTCCCATACAATCCTCCCCACGCACTCTGGTCCTCTGGGAGGAATTTGCTTCAGCCACAAAAATCTAGGCTGTCTGCAACCTCCCAGAGGGCCTTTTCGGTAATCACCCCCAAATTGTGGAATGACCTGCCGAACGAGATCCGTCAGATAACAACCCTGAGTAGCTTTAAAAAAGCACTAAAGACGGATCTCTTTCAGCAGGCCTTTCCAAATTAGATCCCGGCCTCAGGGGATCCTGGCCTCGTTTAGTCTGCTGGCTATTTACTGTATTTATTGTTTTTAAAGGTGATTTTAGACCATTGTCTTTAATTTACATTTGTATAATATTTTTTTATGGGGGAGGGTGGGGGTGGGGGGTGTTTAGGGATTTTTATCTGTATTGTATTTTAATTTTTGTAAGCTGCCCCAATTGTTTTAACAGAGGGGCGGGGTATAAATAAATATTATTATTATTATTATTATTATTATGTACCTTGTTTTGATCAGCTTCCTGGCTCAATTTCACCTGACCTAGAAAGCAAATCCCTGACTGACCCCAGTTAAAAAGACTACAGAAAAAGGGAGAGTTTAAGGGTCATCTCAAGATGCTGTTGTGCTTGTGATCTGTGTGTGGGCTTCCCATGGCCCTCTGAATGGCCAGTATGTGAACAGAATGGTGGGCTAGGTATGCCTCTGGTCTGAATCAGCACATTTCCTCTTTTGCTCTTATGTCACTGCTGTGGGCCAAATTTAGTCTTAGATAAGATGTGTTATTTTTTGCTGCTATTTGAATTACATTTTGTCTTGCTGTTGTTGGGCCCAAGTAGGAGTTATTAATAGATTTTAAAATCTTATTTATTAATATTAGGGCTACTGAAATGGTCTTGTATGTGAATCATTTTGAAATGCTGAATTTTTTTTCTTAGCCCTTGCCATCTCCATTTCAAACAGGGTGAACCAAACATGTGGCCCTTTGCCCAATTTTGTCACCAGAGAAGCTGCCTGAAATCAATGTTTAAAAGGAGAATTGTTCCCTGGACCTGTTGAACTTGCCCGCCATATTTTAAAAAGATCCAAAGTATGTATTCTTCGACTGAACTACTGCCCTGAATTGAGTCAGGTTAACCAGTGCTGAAAAACATCTCTTCCTGAGATGTTGTCTCAGAGTAGACAGCACAGATCTAGAATGACAAATGGTCTTATCAAAAATTTACTTTTTTGGATGACATTTCCAAGATTCTTCCCACCAGCATGGGTAGCGGCAATGCCGGCTAGGAAATGTTGAAATTGTGGTCCAAAAAATTTAGTAACTTTGGTCTGACCTCACATAAGGCAGCTTTCTTTGTTGCCCAGCCCTGCTCTGCTTGATATTTAGTCAAATGTTCCATCTTGGTCACTAATGTGCTTCCTTCTTTGTAATCATCTTGTTTACAGTGAGAATGAAGGGCCCTCTTGCTGAAGCCCAGTGTTTTTGTGTCGCTCTTGCAAGGAATCAATCTCCTACACTCAATAGATGCCCAGAAATAGAAATCACATGGAGAGCTTGAACAGCTGTGGGCTTATTTTTCTTCTGCAAAGATGTTGTTTCTTTTAACTGGGACATTTCTTTGGTTGTGAATAATGAAGGCTTGACTAGCAGAGTTTTTTTACCTTCCATTTTTTTTCTTTAAACATCACTGGAGATAAACTTTAATATAAAAGGAATGCAAGCTGTGTGTGAACACACCTGTAATGCGTTTGGGTTCAACTGTGACTTTTATTTAGTTTCTGCAATGTTTTTTTGGGGGGCAAATACTGTATAATAATAGGCTGTTCTTCATTTAGCAGCAGTATCTAATAGTGCAAAAAAGGGGTCTTTTGACAATGCTTGAAAGGATGTGTGAGATGCAGAAAGGTTCTTGAATAAAACTTCACCTTTAAAACACCACCAGCATTCTTGTGTCCATAGAAAACCCATCAGATTGAGCTCTGTACTACATGGGTACCATCTAGGATAGAGTGCCAGCTGATAGAACATCCTGACCTCCAAGGGCAAATCCCTGCCCATCAGATCTTTTAAAGGCCTTAGCATCAGTGCTTGCTTCTCGTTGTGAGCTTCCTGACTCCTCTCCATTTGTACTATTATCTACTAGAACAGTACATCAATCCCTCAGGTTCTGCTCCATGACCCTTTTCACGCAGCAAAAAATTGGGTCATTGAGATGTATCTGGTCTAGTGGAAGTTTCAGGTTCCACTGGGCAAACTGTGGTCCTCAGCCTGATTTCAAAACTCTTCTGCTAGCCATCAGTTCAGACCGCATGGGTTGGGCTGCTGACAGTTTAAATACCTGCCTGTCTGTTGATTTCTTTTATTGATAATTGTGTGAACACTTTTACATAGTCCTTTTTTTTAAAAAAAAGGTTTTGCATTATTGCTTTTGATTATTTTGTTTGCTGCCTTGCTTATTTAACAAAAAAGCCTAGTATCATCAGAAACTGCCTTATGTGGGCCTGACAAGATGACTCGGGAGGTGTGTTGTCTCCCTGGGGCAAAGATCTGTGATGTGACCGAGAGGCTGACAAGACTCGTCAAGCCTACGGATCATTACCCCTTCCTTTTGGTCCATGTGGGAACCAATGATACTGCAAGGCACAGCTTTCCCAAGATCAGAAGAGATTATGAGGCCCTGGGGAGGAAGCTGAAAGAAATGAACGCACAGGTGGTCATCTCGTCTCTTCTGCCAGTTGAAGGACATGGTCCAAGAAGGGAGAGGAAAATAGCCGACGTAAACAACTGGCTCCGTAGATGGTGTCGCCGAGAACAAATTGGATTCTTGGATCATGGACTGCGCTTCCATGCGGGGGGACTTCTGGCAAGAGATGGGGTGCATCTTACAACAGTTGGAAGAAACATTTTTGCCAACAGTCTCAAGAATTTGATCAGGAGGGCTTTAAACTGAGTCAAATGGGGGAGGGAGACAGTATTCTGGAAGGCAAAAGGGCTGGAGAAAATAGTCAAACTGTCATAGAGGGAACAAGGCAAACAGCGCAAGGACCCAACAGTGGGAGGCAAAAAAACTTGCACAGGGAGCAAGTAAAGTGAACACATGGTCTCAGATGTCTCTACACTAATGCACAGAGCATGGGAAATAAGCAAGATGAACTTGAACTCCTTGCACTACAAAACAAATATGATATAATAGGCATTACTGAAACCTGGTGGGACGAGTCTCATGATTGGAATGTAGGAATAGAGGGGTAAAACCTTTATAGGAGAAACAGGCCAAACAGGAAAGGAGGAGGAATAGCATTATATGTCAGGGATATTTACACCAGTGAAGTGATCCACGACATCAATACTGGAAGCCAGGTGGAGAGCATCTGGATAAAAATTAAAGGGGAGGGAAACAACAGGGATGTCATTGTGGGACTCTACTACAGACCCCCAAATCAGACGGAGGAATTGGATGTTGCCTTTCTAGAACAGATGAACATACATGCAGAAAGGAGAGATGTAGTAGTGATGGGGGACTTCAACTATCCTGATATTTGCTGGCAATCTAACTCAGCCAAAACTACAAGGTCTAGCAAATTCCTTACATGCCTGGAAGACAATTTCATGGTCCAAAAGGTGGAAGAGGCAACAAGGGGGTCAGCTATTTTAGATCTGATCCTAACCAACAGAGACGACCTGGTTAATGGGGTGCAAGTGGTGGGATCCTTAGGTGAGAGTGATCATGTTCTCCTGGAGTTTGTTATACAATGGAAAGGAGAAGCCAGGCATAGTCAGACACGTATTCTTGACTTTAGGAGAGCTGATTTCAGTAAACTCAGGGAAATACTGGGGGTGATCCCATGGTCAGGAATACTAAAAGAGAAGAGACCTCAAGACGGATGGGACTTTCTCAAAAGGGAGATACTGAAGGCACAATTTCAAACAGTACCATTGAGGAAGAAAAATGGGAGGTGTCTCAAGAAACCAGGATGGATGACTAAAGAACTTTCAATGGAGCTAAGTTTTAAACGGAACATGTATAGGAAATGGAAAAGGGGGGAAATCACCAAAGAAGAATTCAAACAGATAGCGAACACGTGTAGGAGTAAAGTCAGAAAAGCTAAAGCGCAGAATGAGCTCAGGCTTGCTAGGGAGGTTAAGAACAATAAAAAGGGTTTTTTTGGGTATGTCCACAGCAAAAGGAAGAAGAAGGAAATGATAGGGCCACTACGTGGAGAAGATGGCAAAATGCTAACAGGGGACAGAGAAAAGGCAGAATTACTCAACACCTTCTTTGCCTCAGTGTTTTCAGAAAAGGAAAAGGAGGACCAACCTGAGGATAATGGAACAGAGGACACAATAGGGGAAATCCAGCTCAAAATAAGTAAAGAGGTAGTACAGGAATACCTTCTTAATCTAAATGAATTTAAATCTCCAGGACCAGATGAACTACATCCAAGAGTATTAAAAGAGCTGGCAAATATAATCTCAGAGCCATTGGCAATAATATTTGAGAACTCCTGGAGAACAGGAGAAGTCCCAGCAGACTGGAGGAGGGCAAACGTTGTTCCCATCTTCAAAAAGGGGAAAAAAGAGGATCCCAACAATTATCGTCCAGTTAGTCTGACATCAATACCAGGGAAGATTCTAGAACAGATCATTAAACAGAGAGTCTGTGAACATTTAGAAGGCAATGCCATAATCACAAAAAGTCAACATGGGTTTCAGAGAAACAAGTCATGCCAGACTAATCTGATCTCTTTTTTTGATAAAGTTACCAGCTTGGTAGATGAAGGGAACACTGTGGACATTGCATACCTTGATTTCCAGAGAAGGGTGACTAAAATGGTGAAAGGTCTGGAAACCATGCCTTATGAGGAGAGACTTAGGGAGCTGGGTATGTTTAGCCTGGAAAAAAGACGGTTAAGAGGCGATATGATAGCCCTGTTTAAGTATTTGAAGGGATGCCACGCTGAGGATGGAGCAGGCTTGTTTTCTGCTGCTCCAGAGACTGGAACACGGAGCAATGGGTGCAAGCTCCAGGAACAGAGATTCCACCTCAACATGAGGAGGAACTTTTTGACAGTAAGAGCTGTTCGGCAGTGGAACACACTCCCTCGGAGCGTGGTGGGGTCTCCTTCCTTGGAGGTCTTTAAACAGAGGCTGGATGGCCATCTGTCGGGGATGCTTTGATCAAGATTTCCTGCGTGGCAGGGGGGTTGGACTGGATGGCCCTCGTGGTCTCTTCCAACTCTGCAATTCTATGATTCTATGTTGAATTAACACAAGTCCACATAGCTCAATATTGTCTACACTGACTGCAGAAGAATCCTTCCCCAGACCTATCTGGAGATACCCACCTCCAGGTTTTGGAAGAGAGGGGGCTTTGGGAAAGGGACATCTGGTTGGTAGCTCTCTGTCTGTGGGCCCCTCCTCCACTCCAAAACACTGCTCCCCATTGCTAGCAAAGGGACCCTGCAAGAGAAGTGGGTGATGTTACTCCATTCTCCCTCTCTCATCATCGCCAGCTCAGACAAGGAAAGTGAAGAGAAAGAGGAGCGCTTGGTACCTGCCTAATGTGCCTACCACTGAGCGAGCCCTGATGTCAGGGATTGACTCTGGCACCTTACATGTGCAGAGCAGTGATTTGTGCCCCTTTTGAGATATACCAGGGTGGGCAACCTGCAGCCCTCAACCTAATTTCAAAAGCCCTCTGCTAGCAATCACTTCAGATCTCTGGCAAGAGCAAAGTGTCCTTCGCCTGGCTGCCTGCTAGGTGAAGAGGAATATGAAGAGACAAAGTAGTATCAGAAATAGAGACAAAGCAAGTATTTGGATAAGAGGGAGGGGAGAGGGAGAGAGAGGTTGGCCCTGTCCCAAGGGCTTTGCCCCGCCCACTGCCAATGGGTGGCCCCTTACAGATTATCTCTGAGGGAATATGGCCCTCAGCAGAAGAAAGGTTGATATATGCAGACATAATAACAAGCTATCTTCTTGCAGAAAGCTTTCAGAGTGAGAGCATCTACATACAGCCATAGTGATGGTGTCTTGGAATTCATCCCTCCTTCCATTAGTGCTTGACAATAATGTAAGCTTATGATTCTTTTTCTGATACTCCCATTTCCTTTATGAACACAAATGAATGAAATGAGACAGACAGAATTGGAAGTATTCAAACACAGTGGCTTTTTTATTGTCTGTCTGTTTATAAAACAAGACAAAAAATGAGGGCGTTGGTGTTTTCATTATTCCTCTGCTGCGGTGGGTGTTAGAAAGGGGAGGGGTGTTGCAAAGGCATCCCTTCCTTGGAATCTGCTTCTCAGTGTAACCTCAGTATTCCCCAAGCAGGCGGGGAGTGTTGGATGGCAAAGCAAGCTGTTTGAGGCAGCAGGGGGTTCATTGTCCTCCACACAGATTGCTTCTCTCTCCCACTCAAGAGCAATTCTTACCAGTTCTCTGCTTTGAAATCCCATTGGGTGCTAACTCAGCAGGGCTTTGATGCTTGAATATATTTTAAAAATCCCACCAGGTGTGGTGGGAACGGAATATTTAAGCCAAGCAGAAAATGAGAATTGTGTGTGAAATAAATGGTTTTGGTTCATGTAACTGTTACCTTACATCAGCCTTCTATCACATCATTTCCACTGCAAGTTGGTGCAAACATTTAGAAAGGTTTTGTACTTTGAATGTTAAAGTAACCTTCAATTCAGATGTGTAAGACTACAGCTCCTATCTTCTCCAGCCAGCAAGGCCACTACAAGAATATATAGAGTTATATATTCAGGGTACAAAACCATTCTGTTTGTGCCAACTTGTGCCAGATCCTGCATGTGAATTGTGGGCTATACATGCTGTTGGGAGCATGCCAGGGTCCCACAGATGCTGCTGTTTGCCCCACTGGCTGCCTCCTTCCAACTTCAGCTTAAGAGCTTAACCCTGAAGGAGGAGAGTTGCTGTTATTTATTATTAGATTCCTATCCTGTCCTAAGGAGCTGAAGGTACCACTGCAATTACCACCAAATGTTGGCAGCTACATGGCAGCAATTGCAACCATTGAGTGTGTACTGTATATGTTGCACTAGGTTGCATCAATAGGAGTATAGTGACTAGATTGAGAAATGGAATACAATCACTTTATTCTGCTTTGGTCAGACCTCACCTAGAATACTGTGTCCAGTTCTGGGCACCACAGTTCAAGAAGGATATTGACAAGCTGGAACGTGTCCAGAGGAGGGCAACCAAAATACTGAGAGGTCTGGAAGCCATGCCCTATGAGGAGCCACTTAGGGAGCTGGGTATGTTTAGCCTGGGGAAGAGAAGGTTAAGAAGGTTAAGAAGGGACATGATAGCCATATTTAAATATTTGAAGGGATGTCCTACTGAGGATGGAATAAGCTTGTTTTCTGCTGCTCCAGAGACTAGTACACGGAGTAATGGGTTCCAACTACAGGAAAAGAGATTCCACTTAAACATTAGGAAGAACTTCCTGACAGTAAGAGCTGTTTGGAGTGGAATACATTGCCTGGGAGTGTGGTGGAGTCTCCTTCTTTGGAGGTTTTTAAACAGAGGCTGGATGGTCATCTGGTGGGAACACATTGGTTGTGTATTCCTGCATGTCAGGGGGTTGGACTAGATGGCCCTTGTGGTCTCTTCCAAATCTATGATTTTATGATTCTATGAACTGTGGCAGCAGCAGGCAGTGAGGTCATCAGGGGATGAAGCAGACAGTGCACATCCTCCTCCTCCTCCTTAAACAACAGGTGCCTTGCACCAGTGCCATTGCAGCTTTTTGGGGGGTAGGTGGGTACACGTGGTTTCTTTTTATTTCTGTTTTCAGTGATGCTGAATATATGAATTATTTCATATATTCAGCATCAATCGTGTCTCTCCCTCCCCCAAGCTTTTCCCCTAAGCAGTTAGCTGTCACATTTTGGTTTTAATAAACCCACTTGTTCTGTGCTGAACTGAATTCATCAGTTCAGGTGTTTGTGTGTGTTTGTGTTCAATACTTCAGATGTTGAAGCCTAGTAATGGGTGGGGGGGCAATGGTGGTGTAATGCAGTTAGCTGATATGACTAATCAGGTAGATACAAAATTCAGACTGTAGAATAGTAGAGCCCTCATGCCTGATTGATGATAAAGGTAATCAAATGACTTAATTCCCCCTACTGCCAGCATCCTTTCTTGAAGCCTATTAGGGAGCAGAGATTTTCTGCTTTGTGGTCTCCCTTGCATATAAAAAAACCCACAAAAAACAAAAATGAGGTCAAAATGCATTTATTCACACTGTAGGAAACTATGTTTTCAGGTACCAAAAAGGTATGCTCTGAACAGAGGAATGTGATATGATGAGACCATTAGGGACCTTCTCCCATGGGAGCAGTATGCCCTGGGGGAAAATTGGGGTGTGTGTGCTTGTCAGAGCATCTTAGGGTGGGCGGTTGTGGGATTTGTAGGACCAATTAAAAGGCAAATGTCTCTCCATGTCCCCACTGTTCTCAGCACCTTTGTGCCCTTCCTCCTTGCACCTTCTGTCTCCACTTGAGACATTCCTTCTGCTGCATTCTGCAAGTCTCTGTTAGTCTGCTTTATTTATTTACTTATGAATATTTATAAACTGCTTACATGTGAAGATTTTGAAGTGGCATACAGCAATCATAAAACCTACAATATAAAATAGTAGAGGAAATAAAGATACGAGATTTAAATTATTTTTTTTAAAAGGCTGCTGAGGCTGAACTATGCCAGGAAAGCTTGCAAAAATATGTGCCTAAAAATAAGAAATGTTGGAACAAGTCTCTTATTAGAGGGAAAAGTCTTCCCCATAATGGGCACCAGCTGCTATACAATTTATGTGTATAACAGTATACATACAGCAGGAAGGGAACCCCCTCCCTCTGGTTCCTTTACAGTTTTAAATATTGGAATTATTCTTGTGGGGCTAGATATGCTGGGGTATGTGTGAGAATGGGAATCTTTGTTGGAGTTTTCAAATGCTTATGTAGCTACTTGCAGATGAAGTGTAGCTGTGGAAGGGACTTCAGCCTTGAGGCAATTTCTGCAGTGAACTGAAAGTAGAAACTTGCTTTTCTTGCAGAAGCAACACCTGGATAGGAATTTGAAAGGCATGGGGGCTCCATATGTGTGTGTGTGTGTGCGCGCGCGCATGCGCCTGTGTGCATGTGTGTATGTATGTGCCTGTGCATATTAAATGCACGATGAGGATCTCTCCAGTGCACAGGGCATTCTTTTACCTATTTTCTTAATAGGAGTAAGAGATTAGACAACATAGGCCTGAAGCTGTGCCCTCCCCCTTTCTGATTGTCAGTTCTTTCCCGCATCCATGCCCTCTAAGCATGCCCAGGCTTATAAACTGTTCTTTTCACTCTCCATCCTTTAGTAAGAGCCAGTAGGGCATAACGGTTTGAGTATTGGACTAAATATATATATATATATATATATATACTGTATATATATTTATTTATTTATACCCCGCTCTTCAGCCTTAAGGCTATCAGAGCGGCTTACAAATTGTTTTAAGCAATAGCTATTTACACATCTACACTGCGTTAAGCAGTTTCCAATGTGTGTTAGCTAATTGCCCCCCACAAGCTGGGTACTCATTTTACCGACCTACGAAAGGATGGAAGGCTGAGTCAACCTTGGAGCCCGCTGGAATCGAACTTGCAACGTGGTGACTTGCAGGACTGGCATTTAACCACTGCACCACCAGGGCTCCACTCTAGGACTAGGACTCCAGGAGAGCAGGGCTTGAATCCCCGCTCAGCCATGGAAACTGAATGACCTTGGGCAAGTCACCCTCTCTCAGCCTTAAAAGAAGACAATGGTGGCAAGTCTCTTACATATAAATCTTGCCCAGAGAACCAGAGGATACGGTTGCCATAACTCACAGTTGACTTGAAAGCACAAAATGACAACACCCTTTACTCCTAGCCTTCTTTTTGTATTTAGGCAAATGTTAACACTCCCCCATGACTGCTGATAACCCTGTATATGGAGGATGCTGCATTGGTTATGTAAAATCCATATTCACTCCTGAGGTTTGAGAAAAGGAGCAATGATGCTATAAACCTGTGAAATACAAGCAGGGCCACTGGCTCTTCTTGCCCACTATTGTCTATTTTGACTGGCAACTCCTGTCCAGGAATTTGTTGTTGTGTGCCTTTAAGTTGTTTCTGACTTATGGCGGCTGTAAGGCAAACCTATCATACTGTTTTCTTGGCAAGATTTGTTCAGAAAGGGTTTGCCCTTGCCCTCCTCTGAGGCTGAGAGAGTGTGACTTGCCCAAGGTTACCCAGTGTGCTTTCATGGCCAAGTGGGGAATCAAACCATGGTCTTCAGGGTTGCAGTCCAATGATCAAATCACTACTCCACACTGGCTCTTGTCTAGGATTTTAGGCTGACATTATTTCCCAGGTGGAAATGGTTCTGAGTGCGGTTGTCAGAGATCACGCTCAGGATCTTCTGAATGTATGTCCTTTGCCACCCCCAATCTAAGCCACTGTTTTACATTGGCCAGACACAGGGTTATAGCCAAACCAACCAACCTAATAGATCTAGGAAGTCTGAATTTTCCTCATCTCTGATTAGGGTGGCTTTATGGAGTGCAGTTTTCTGTTTGAAAGGCTTTTAGGAGACTCTGTGGCCCAAGACCACTTAAAAACTACAAAACTAGAAGAAAAGAAAACAACTTAGTGCGTGGGTAGGAACAAATTGGGCACACACACACACACACACACACAGGGCTTATCTACATGGGTCTACAGTTGTCCCTCCATATTTGCTGGGGTTTGGTTCCAGGACCCCCCGTGGATACCAAAATCCGTGAATACTCAAGTCCCATTATATGCAATGGCAGAGCAAAATGGTGTCCCTTATGTAAGATGGCAAAACCAAGGTTTGCTTTTTGGATTATTATTTTTTTTAAAGAATATTTTCAAGCCATTAATACTTAAATCTGTGGATATCAAATCCATGGATATGGAAGGACAACTGTTCATGGGCAAAAAAATCCCCATACTCCCAGTACAGTTGCTACACAATATTTTTGAGGATTCATATCTTTATGCAGGAAACTCTGGGTCTGAAAAATTCATGGTTTGCTCCACATTTCAGGGGAAAACCTAGATTGTTGGCCATGTGGCCACCACAAATTGACTTTGGTGTGAAGCCATGAGTGGGACTTCCAGTGGACGGGACTCTATTCTGGTGCTTTATTTTATTTTATTATTTTGTGCATATCTGGATAAGCGCATCTCTGCTTATCCAATAACACAGTACTCTGGTACGACATATATTTGCATACACAAGTTAGAGGAGAAAAAACCCCAGAGCAGCCCCAGCTGTGTGGCCAGAAATAATACAACGGATAGGACACATGACCACTCTTTTACTCTGATGCAGATTACAGTGTGGCAGGATACTCTGATCTACAATCAGACAGGCCCTGGCAAGTGTGGTGTTTACAGGGCTGCTGTAGATCAAAAACATCCACCATGGCTACGAGGTAGGTTTAGGGTTTCCTGCCAGTGTAGTCAAGCCCATGCTGTTGTGCGCCAATGGTGAAACTTACTGTATTTCTATTTATATCAAAGTAATAATTTCTAGATTTGTCTCTATACATATAAATTACTACATGCACATTGCATGTGTGTGCGTGTGTGTGTGTATGTATATATATATATATATATATATATATATCTTCTTTGTGGTTTCTGTGCCTCACACAGTTGGGTTCTCTTGCATGTGCAGTTGTGTGAGGGCACAGATGACCACTCAAAGAATCACAGTTACAGGTAAGCAACCTGTCCTTCTTCTTCATGGGCTCTGTGTCTCAAACAGTTGCACATGCATGAGATCTCAATTGTGTGAGGACACACACAAATAACCACTCGAAGAACCACAGTTACAGGGAGCAACCTGTCTCTGTGTGTGTGTGTGTGTGTGTAATCTTCTGCCCTCTTTTTTGATGATGTAGTTCCTCTTTGGGGGGCAATTTGTAGATGGCAACCCTACCCTGATGTAAATCTGTCCTGGGACCAGTTTCTCCTCTGAAAACAAGGGGCGTCAGCCAACCCCTATATGAATGTTGCTTAGAATCAGGGCAAAACAAGCAATTGAACAGAGTTCTGGTTGTTGAGTAGCTGGAGGCCTGCACCGTTTTGCCCAGTGGAAGCAATTACATGGGTCTGCTTCCTGCTAGCATATTATAGTTTTGAAACTTAGACATGTCTTGAAGATGGCTCTGAATGGCAAATTAGCTTAACCCGATGCTTCTGTGATTGAGTTGACCTGCTGGGGCTTATAGATCAAAACAATTGATATTTGGGCTGTCTGAAGTTCAAATACATCTGCACTTTTGGCTCCAGTGAGCCACTTCTTGGCTGTAGAATTCTGCATGAGTGGCAAATAACAGCTCTGAAGTGCAGTTAGTTGCCAGGACTGAATAATCCCAACAGTTTGGCAAAGTAGTTTGGGCTTTAGGCCAACTGAGAGAGACAGTTTTAGAGAAAATATTGAGATAACAAGTGTAGTAAAAAGAAGCTTCCCAAGGTCACAAGTGTTTAGTTAGATGGCCAGAGGAAACCTCACAGGGATAACAAATTAATAAGGAAAAAGGAAATCCTATAACCCTTTTAACAATTCATTTTAATGTCAGTTATTTCTACAAGGCTTGTAACTGCAATATGTTGGGTGCCGCCTGGGGGGTGGGTGGGCAGCTGTAGGAAATGGTAGGGTTGGCATTAATGGTTGCATTTGAGAAGGCAGGTTTTCTGGTGACACCCATATTGCAAGTGGATGCAATTAACACCATATTGCCAATTGCTTCTTTGACCGTGTGAGCAATGGCAAAGCACATAATGTTAACTGTTTGTTATTAAGATTTGGGCTGTGTGATCTATATACATTTAATTCCTATCTATCTAATTTTTGTATTTGTGCTGCTGCTCCAGAAGCCCTGGCAGGACATTTTGGTTCTTTGTGGCACTCTGCAGAATAGGGATTCTAATAAGTAGCTACAAACCACTGTGGGTTAACTGGTTTTGGCTCTGGCACCTCCTGTCCACCAAAGACACCATCTAGACTTTTCCCAGAACACTGTTTATTTAGTACAGGATTGGGCAACAGTAGTGGGTCGGGGTTAGGGTTGCTGGGGAAATCCCCAATTGAAGGGACTAAAAAGTGTTCCACCTGGCTGGGCCAGTTGAAGCAGCAGATCCCAGATTCCACCTTTGTTGGAGTGTAGGCTGCTCTAGGCAGGACTGCATTTCTGATGTCAGAGTTGGAGCCCAGAAGACAGGAGTGCTGAGTGCAAGAGGAGAGCCCAGAAGGTGGGAAAGAGAGAATTTTAGCAGGCCTTGCAACCAGGGAACAAGCAACACCTGCTGGTATTCCCTCTTCTGCACAACCATTGAAAGTGCTGGAACTCTTTCCAGATTTCAGTCAGGCAACCCTAATTTTTCTGTGGGCAGAAAAATGTCCCTAGCTTGCCTGCTGTCATCTCTGCAAAAATAGGGTTTTTAAGCACTACGCAAATGAGGGGGTGGAGTGAGGGAGAAAGCCTTTGTGTATACCAACAACAAGGTGCTAAGTATCACATAGCATGTTCAAGTTTCAAGGGGTACCAACTCTGTGTTTGGAGGCAGACTGTACACTATTTGGAGGCAGCTGTGACTCTCATTGGCAGGTATTAGGCCTATTGAAGGTGATGGCCATGCTGGTAGGGAGGATTTTGGGAGTTACAGTTCAAATAAATAATTTTTTTCATGCACTGGTACAAATAACAGGAGAGACATTAGCTTTGTACCATCTTTGTGAACTTCCAGAGGCTTACATTGGCAGGGAGCAAGTAACACCAGGACCCACTATATCTCTAGGACCACTGTTTTTGATTGTTTTACTTGTAAAGAGCCATGTAAATTGATGATGCTATATAAATAAATGCTGCTGATGATAATAATAACTACTACTACTTCTACTACTACTACTACTACTACTGAAATATGCAATAAAACAATGTTGAATGTAAAAAATTGGTTTGTTTAAGTATTTTTGTTGATAATCCATCCAATCTACCCTGCTGGCACAGTGGTTAAATGCTGGTACTGCAGCCACAACATTGTAAGTTCAATCCCAGAGGATTCCAAGGTTTACTCAGCTAGGTCGAGAAAATGAGTACCCAGCTTGTTGGGGGCAATTAGATAACACGTTGTAAACCACTTAGGGAGTGCTTTATGCTGATAAGCGATATAGAAATATAAATGCTATTGCTATTGCTAATCCAGTCCCGTATACTTTTGTCCCGGTTTTGTGGATGAGAATTATGGCAACCCTAGTCAGGGTGCGACATTTACCCCATCCCTCCAATTCCATGGGCTAGTCTAGTCCCCTCTAATGGAAAAAGGTGAAAAAGGCAAGAACAAGTTGGGATAATTTGACCCCCTGTGGACACTAAAATCCATGGATGCTCCCATTATATACCATGGCATAGTAAAATGGTGCCCCTTATATAAACCGGCAAAGTCAAGGTTTGTTTCTTAGAATTTCTTTATTTTTTAGTATTTTAGTATTTTTAGTATTTTCAAGCTGTGGATGGTGGAATCCAAGGATGCCAAATCTGTGGATACAGAGGGCCGGCAGTATCCCCTGGAGAGTTTTGAAGGTTCAATTCCCCAGTTTGGGGGCCAGATTTTTTATGTCGTGATGGGGGGAGCTCTTGGGACTGCACAGTAGGCCTTAGCAGGCCAGATGTAGTCTGTAGGGTAGACAATTCCCACTCCAATTTAACAGCATCTTGAGAATGGGATGTTTAAATTTCCCTTTAATCCCTGCTGAGCTGGCAGAAATGTTCCTACTTGCAAAATAGCTGTAGTCACAATATTTATTTGGAGAGGGATATAGCAAAATGCTGGTTGCTCTTTTAAGTTGTGTATGTGTTGAACTGGATTTTTAAATATTTTATTTTGCTGTGCTAATATTGTATATCACTTAAATTCTTTTGTTGAGCTGTATATATATTTATTGAATAAGTTATACAGATGGTGAGAGAGACAGCAATACACCCCACATATATTTCCATATATGTACAGAGATATATCAATAACATACTTGTGGAAGTGCTGGGGGGGGGTGAGGATGTTACCATGGTCCCCATCTATATTTCTCTCTATCTGCATCTGTATGACTCATATTCATCCATATGTAAGGACTGGAGTAACCAAAGAAATATGAAAAAAAATATGAAAAGTAAACAGGTGTACAGCAATTAAATGGGTGCTGGCTGGTTTTATTTAATTATATAGAGAAGGCTGGGGCTGAGAAAGGGACTGGTGCACTTTTTAGGGGTGGAAAGGGAGGAGAGGCTAATACTAAGGAGGAGACAGGAGACAGAGTGAAAACACACACACACACACACACACAAACCAGAGGCCCAGTTTGGCTGGGAAGCAAAGGCTAGCTGCTTACTGTCCTTCAGTAAAACTGAAGTGGGGGATGAAGGAGTCTCCCTTGGGGGCTTGCTGTGCTTCAGGAGGTCTTCTTGGATGGGATCAGTTGTGTGGATTGTTTCTTACAAATGAAAGAGCTATATACCATCACTAGGAAAGTGGTCTCTCTCTCACACAGGCAAAATAAAACCCAGTTCAAAAATCGACTTAAAAGCAGGAGACAACATTGGTGCGTGTTTCAGTCGGGTGTATGATTTTTCCTAAAGGTGACAAAGTACCAGTTAATGTTCTCTGTACTGTTTCACATGGACAACTTAATAATAGACATAGATTCCTATATATAGACATGTTCAGGTGGCATAATTAGCAAGTAAGTAATTGCTGTTGGAGTGAATAAATACCTGAGATGCATAGTGGGGGCAATTATGAGATTCAATGGTTCTTTGGCCTGGATTTATTTTTTGCTTTAAGTAATAATAATATCAGTTCATTATTTGTGGCCCCCATTCTCAAAGGATGATGGCAATGTTGCATTCTTTAACTGCTGGCTACCTTGAACATAGATTCCCTAAGACAGAAGACCATCTTGGAGATGGTAAATGGTGGTCACATGTTGCCAAGGATATGAAAGGTTAGTGCCCAGAACTTCAGTTTTGTAGCATGATGAGGGCTTCATCTGAGTCTTGATGTTGGGCTGTCAACCTTTAATACTTGAAGGCTTTGAGAAATGGGTCCAGAAAACAGGAATGACTTGGTCATAGATTCAGTCTACCGTGTGTTATAACCCGCAGATTGCTAAATACCCACCATGTCTGGTTAGTTTGAGAGGAGCATGCAGACAGGAAATATTTATTGTCCTATCATTGCAATCTCAAACATGTTTATTGGATGGTACATTCCATTATTAGAAATTATATGGTATAAAGGGTGCATAAACGTACACTGGTTTAAATTTTGTTGGTAGTCTTGACTAGAGTAGAGCCATTGAATCAGTTGGATTTACCTGTACCCTCAGCCAGTGTAACAAAATGCTTGAGTACATGGGGAGGCATGTGAGCCTCCTAGATCTTCAAGCAGTCTCTTTATTGCAAGCTGCTCTTTCTTGGGATACTACATTGAATGGGTGATGTGCTATCAGTGCGTTTGGATCATGTCTGCTGTCATTTTAACAAAATAATTAAAAAATTGTTTGAGCCATCTCACTGCAGTATGTTTCTTGACTGTGGGGCATGTAGGACTTCTTGCTGAGTAAGCCTGTATTGGATCAGGATGTACGGTACAATCTTTATGAAGACTGGAAGTCAAATATCAAGCATGTAGTTTGGATGAGCATTTCTTTTGAAGAAGAAAGTTGCATTTCTCTTTCTCTTTTGGTGAGTTTATCAAGTGAGGGAGAGAAGCAGATCAGTTCTGTCATACGGTCACAAATAGACAGTTATTCACTCTGTTGTAAAGGTAGAACAAAGTGTGATGGTAGGCCAAAAGGTAGTCACCAATGGCTCCACTTCATCCTGGAGAGAAGTGACTAGTGGGGTGCCACAGGGTTCTGTCCTGGGCCCAGTGATATTCAACATCTTTATCAATGACTTGGATGATGGAACAGAGAGAACGCTTATCAAGTTTGCAGATGACACCAAATTAGGAGGGGTAGCTAATATCCCAGAGGACAGGATCAGAATTCAAAATAACCCCTTAACAGATTAGAAAGCTGGGCCAAAACTAACAAAATGAATTTCAACAGGGAGAAATGTAGGATACTCTCTCTGGCTTTTCTTCGCAAATGAAGATTCAGGAAGGACTCGTCCCACGCTTTCTGCAAGTGCACTGATGACTGAAAAGGCCAATCTGAGATAAACAAGTCCGGTTGCAGAAAGCACAGCAGAAGGTCTCCTTGGGTGATGCTTCCGGGTTGTGATTCTTTCTGCGTTGTCGTTTCTCTTCAAGACTTGTTTGGCGTGAGCTCTCAAATAAGGCTGCAGCATTGTGGATAGTGTGTCTCCAAGCCTCCCGATGTGAGGCCATGGCAAACCATTGTTGGTGATCAATTTGGCCGAGCCTGAGATGTTGTTTCAGGGAGTCCTTGTATTGCTTTTTTGGAGCGCCCTTCTTACGCTGACCCGTGGCGAGTTCACCGTAAAGTACTATTTTTGGGAGGCGATGGTCCTCCATCCTAGAAACGTGCCCTGCCCAGCACAGCTGCGTTCTCAATATCATGGCCTCAATACTGGTTATCCCTGCTTGCTCAAGGACAGCAACATTCGTCACATAGGCAGTCCAGTGTATATTTAGGATTGTGCGTATACAGCGCTGATGAAAGCGTTCGAGGAGTCTTAAGTGTTGGTGATAGGTGGCCCATGTTTCAGACCCGTAAAGGAGAATAGACAGAACTGGACAGTAAAAATGAAATGTACAGATATAGGACAGATGACACCTGGCTTGATAGCAATATGTATGAAAGAGATCTAGGAGTCTTGGTAGACCACAAACCATGAGCCAACAGTGTGATGCGGCAGCTTAAAAAGCCAATGCGATTCTAGACTGCATTAACAGGAGTATAGTGTCTAGATCAAGGAAAGTAATGGTGCCACTCTATTCTGCTTTGGTCAGACCTCACCTGGAATACTGTGTCCAGTTCTGGGCACCACAATTCAGGAAGGATATTGAGAAGCTGGAATATGTCCAGAGGAGGGCAACCAGGATGGTAGGAGGTCTGGAGGCCATGCCCTATGAGGAGTGGCTTAGGGGGCATGTTTAGTCTGGAGAAAAGAAGGTTAAGAGGTGACATGATAGCCATGTTTAAATATTTGAAGGGATGTCATACTGAGGATGGGGCAAGCTTGTTTTCTGCTACTTCAGAGACTAGGACATGGAGCAATGGGTTCAAACTCCAGGAAAAGAGATTCTACCTAAACATTAGGAAGACCTTCCTGAGAGTAAGAGCTGTTGGGAAGTGGAATATACTGCCTGGGAGTATGGTGGAGTCTTCTTCTTTGGAGGTTTTTAAGCAGAGACTGGATGACGATCTGTCGAGAATGATTTCATTGTGTATTCCTGCGTGACAGGGTGTTGGACTGGATGGCCCTTGTGGTCTCTTGCAGTTCTATGATTCTATGATTCTATGAATGATTCTATGATCACTGGATGTTTTACAAATCAGCAAGGATTTATTATTATGGACTCCCTAATGCTGCCCCAAACGGATATGTTTTTTATTTCTCTTTGAATGTTTGGAATATTTTAGATCTTCTTGGCTTACTTGACTGACTATTTGGCAACCAACACAGCTCTTGCCCCAGAAGCAGTATTGCCCAACTGGGCCTTGTATTGGTGAAAAGTACTGTATATCGAGGTATAATGTTCAAGGATTAAAAAAAAAATCAAACCATTCTCAAAATAAAAACTTTCAAGGGGCTTTTTGCCAAAAAATGGTTACAAAAATATGAGCAAGAAGGATCTTTAACATGAGTTTGTTATATTTATTTCTTTGTTTAAAATATTCCATCATATTTAGGTAACTGGGCAGTATACAACAAATCTGTATTGGAGTACAAAACAAGAATATGAACACAGCAGGGAGAAAAAAAATCTTGGAAATAGATTTTCCTTGGGTTTTTTCCAGGCTGTGAGGCCGTATTCTGGAATAGTTTCTATTCCAGAACACGGCCTCACAGCCTGGAAAAAAACCAAGGAAAATCTATGGATGCCAGCCGTGAAAGCCTTCGACTTCACAAATCTTGAAAATGTTTGAAAGCAGACTCCAATTGATCACAGAGTAAAATGGTAAATAGAAATGTTTATGCTTGGCACTGGAAAGACTGCAACATAAACTTTTGGGGAGGGTTGGCCTTGGACTGCAGGAGACCAGGGCTGGCATTCCTGCTCAGCCATGAAAACCCACTGGGTGACCTTGGGCAAGTCACCCTCTCTCAGTCTCAGAGGATGGCCAGGACAAAAACCCCTCTGAACAAGTCTTGCCAGAAATACCTGTGATAGGTTCGCCTTAGTGTCATCATAAGTAGGAAATGACTTGAAGGCACGCAACATACACACACGCTCTTTAACTGGGGCTCATGAGAAAGCTCATGGATGCTAAAGTCTCTCTGACACAGGAGCGAAGTGTAGAAGGACTACACTAGAACATCTGAATGAATGTGTGAGTTGATATAGAAATAAACAGACCTCCAAGTATTAGTATCCAATGTTACTAGGGTCTGAATCTTGATACACTGGGATAAAAACAAACAAGCATTGCAGTGTATGGTTTGGACTAAGGGTGTGACCTGTGCCTTCTTCAATGTTGTGTAGATGGTGAAAAAACTCCTCATGGAATGCAAGGAGAATGCCTTTTGTCCTAATGAGATCCCACAGTGATTTGTGGAATTGGGAAGGGAGGGAGCCCCAAACTCCATGTACTGTGCAATAAAAGCCTTTGCGGTTTTTCGCAAAGCTTTTTAAAAACACAGGGAAATGCACATTCCTGCCCATTTGGACAATGAATTTGAAGCAGAGCACGTTTAGGAAGTCAATCGTGATTGGTCAGACATGTGTGAGGGGCGGGCTTGCCAGCGACAAAGTGGCTGGAACTGCCATTATTGATTTTCAACAAAACATTTTTGACAAAAACATTTTTTTAAAGTGGAAGATTGCACTTCCGCATCTTGGATTTAATGAGGGGAAAAAAACCTGTGCAATGATGGCAACTTTTGGAGAATAATGCGGCCACCATCTTTATTCATGGGCATGCTCCATGTGAACTTCAAACACAGGTAACTCCCCATACCAGCGATCTTGACAAAAAATCATGGAGACAAAATGAATGCTGCTGTGATTGTGAGTTAATGTGCAGAAGTGAGCATTATATCTCCTTGTATAGATGACCCTTTGGTTACCCTTTACATTTATTGGACTACACCTGCCATCATCCCTAGCCAACATGAACAAAGATACAAAGAGCAACCAACCAGTTCCCCCAGGAAGTTTAGAGTCATGGGGAGAGGTATAACATTTCCAGATACTGTAGTTTGAAAACATGCAGGGGAAACCTTTTTAAAAAGTTTTCTTTGAAAAAATGGAAATGTATAGGAGAATAGAAATATAAGCAGTATTTATTTTCTTATCAAGTCTAAACTTATTTTACTGCTTTGACAATATAAAATGCACCATTTATGACTCAGTCCATAAAAATGTACTATCTGGCATGCTTATGAAATTTACAGATAGAATAAAGGAGAATGTGTCTGTCTGTCGGAGTGTTTGCTCTAAGAATATGAAACCTAGACACCTGCAACTTGGCATGCACCCTAATGAATGTGCATCTCAGGATTATTTGATTTTTTTAGAGCATTAATACATTTTCATTAATTTAAATATGTGGGCATGTTTGAACCCCACTAAAAGTGATTGGAAGTCATATACAGCCACTATAACTATTAACTGCTGATCACTTTATTCTCAATTAATTTGTCTAATTCATATTTGAAACCATCCAGGTTGGAAGCGAGCATAATATCACATCTTGTGATAGCAAATCTTATGCTTTGACAATGTTCCATGTAAATATAGTTTTGTCTTGAACCTTTCACTACTCCATTTTCTTGAATAGCCTTGGTTTGTAAGTACAGTACATTGTCCTGAGAGTTTTCACTACAGGGTGTCTCACAAACTGATGAGAGAGGGAATAAAACCGACAAACAACCTTTTTCCTGTCCATTTTCTCCACACCATACATAATTATATGCATGTATCATGTCCCACCCTTAATGTTTTTTTTCTATGCAAAGGAACCCCAAATATTGTAACCTTTTCTTCTAAGGCAACTACTCTACCTCTGACCATTTTGGTTACCTCCTTTCCAGAACAATATCTTTTTCGGATATTGGCCAGAACTGTACAGAATTCAGTCAGACCCTTGTATCCACGGAACCAATATCTGCAGTTTCAGTTATCCATGACTGAAAAAATAAAGATACATACGGTAGAGTCATGCTGGAAAATGCCTAGAGAGGTGTGCTCTGTAGGCATCTTCTAGGTTCTCAAACACAACTCTATGGTATGTTTGTACTGGATGTCCTTTATTTTAATAGGGTTCACTTTTATCCATGGTTTCCAGGATCCACAGTATGTCCAAGAACCAAACCCCTGCAGACACAGAGGTCCAACTGTACTGCAATCTTTTGGGAACTGGCTTTTAAAACATTGTCTTAATTGGTTTTTAAAAAAATGTTTGTATTTGTTTTTATCTGTTGCACCTTACTTCAGGAGTCCTTGTGGTCTTAGAAGTGATAAATAAATATTTAATACATAAATAATAAATAATAACACAGATATGAATGTACCATAGATTTCTATAAAGGCATTATAATAGTGACCATTTTATTTTTTATTCCTTTTCTGCATTTTGACTGTTCTGCCAGAAATGTTGAAACCATCCTGGTGACGTTTACTGAGTAGTCTGGTAGTGTTTCTTTTAAGGTTCTAATCAGTAAAGCTACAGGTATATAGGTGCTGCATTATGCAGTGTTTTTCCATGCTTACCTGCTTCTCTTTGCTGTTACGCCTGTGCAAATAGTTGCACAAAAAGCTGTGGAGTTTTTTAGATTGTCAGGAACTGCCTGGGGTGATATACAGATTTAGATGATGGAAAAGATCCTCTTGACGTGAAGAGAGAGGTGAACCCTATGGAATGACTCCAACGTTTAATTTAAAATATTTGAAGCAGTCATTTAGTATCTCCTGTGCCCTTGCCCCTCTGGTGGAGATGTAGCTAGTTCTAAATGCATGCAGAGTTGTCTAGTTTTCTGTACGCATCCTGTCCCTTGGCTTTAGTTATAAATCTACTTCCTCTCCTTGGTCACAAATTTGCATGCTCTACTTCCATATAAATATTTTTAGGGTAGTTAACAAAATAGTAACAATAAAATCACTAACATTTTAGCATCCGTAAACCCACACAAGGTGGTGAAAAATCTTCAGTGCCTTCACTTCACACCAGGAAGATACCAGCTTGGCCTCCAAGCAGGCATCCTCTGGGGGACAGACAAGTCCTCACGTTGGATGCTGCCACTGAAGTCCCTTTCGCCAGTTAGCCCCTGCCTCATCTCAGATGGTGGGAATGCTAGACGTAGTAGGACTACTGAACATGACCTCAGCACGTGGGGAAGCTGACATGGGAACAGGTGTTCCTGGGATGTTGACTAGTGCAAGAAAGAAAAAAAGAGTCTTTTGGACTCTGTGTTCATGGTGATCATGGGCACAGAGAGCATGCAAATTTTTCTTCCTCTAAGTGTTGAAGATTTTGCCAGGCACAAGGAATCCTCCTTCTTGCTGGTGGGTACAAGTTTATGCCTCTTTGCACAAACCTGACAAGAGAGTTGCCAAGGAGATGCTGCTTCTATGGGCTGACCAGCTGTTGCAGCTTTGAAATGGGAAATTGATTCTGCTGGATGCTAAATTTATCAGTGTCTAATGTCCACAATACACCTAAATACCCTAAAGGCACCAGATCCAGCCTGATCTTGGAAGCTAAGCAGGGTCAGCCCTGGTTAGTACTCGGATAGGAGACAGCCAACCAATTCCAGGGGCTATAGGCTATATTTCAGAGGAAGGAACTGGGAAAACATTTCTTGCCTAAGAAAACCCTAGAAAATTCATGGGGTCTCCATAATTCAACAGATTACTTGAAGGCACACACACACACACACAATGTCCATAATAACTGCTGTAGTCAACCCTCAACTTTTGTAGGGGTTAGGGGCAAAAGATCCCCACCATAGTGGGAAAATTGCAAATATAGGATGCTTGTTTTTTGTTTTGTTTTGTTTTTTTTTTACTTGAGAGAACACTTCCCTCCGCTGGAAGTTTACTATAGAATTGTGCTGGAGGACCTAGAAATGCCTAGAGAGAACATGTTTTTTCAGTTGCCTATAGGGCAGCAGCGGAGGTGGCAGCAAATACAGTAATCTGTGAATAATCAAATCCGTGGATGCTTAATGGAAGGATGACCGCGCTTCTTTATGTTCATCCTAAGATATGACTTGGCTTGTGGTTTAGATTTGCTTGTCTACAGGCCCGTAATTTCCACAGAACCCAGAATGGATGAGCATCCATTTTTCCCTCCTGCTCCTTACTCTTCCTCTCAGCTCTTGCCTTCATCCAGGCCAAGCTCTTGTGCATGTAGTGGTGCTTTGTCTAGATCAAAATAATGTCAGGAATTTTGCATAAGCCCACTGATAAAGCTCAGAGGGCTATTGCCAAGAGCCAACTGACTTAAAGGTCACCAGGTCAGTTGTGTTTAAACAATTAGTAGCAAGAGAGAAAGAGCATAGGGTTTCATTCCAAACGTGTCCCTGCATTAACTGGGCACCACAAGGCTGTTTACATTTTTGTATGTTGTAATAGGTTAATAGCTTGACAGGTACACTGATATTAATAATTAATTCTTAATTCCACATTATTTTGAATTGCTGAAGTGGGAGGTAATAGCTCTTAACTGTGCCAATATTTAATATAGCATGGGTTGGTAACCTTTAGTGAACCAACAGGGATGAAAAGCTTATCTGCACCAAAGCCCCACAGCCAGAGAATAGTTTATTGTTGTTAACATTCTCTCCATCCTGATATACCCTGCATACTGTCTTGTTTTAATCTGATTGGGATCCACATGCAAGGATGAATAATTTCCACAGCTTTCTCCCCACTGTTGGAGAAATATTAGCTGCATGTCCTGTAGTGCATTGGAAAATTATTCTGCATAGAAGTACACATTGTGGGTTGGGGTTTTTTGGTATGAAAATTGTTAAAACACATTTTTCGCACACACACAAAAAACACTCTTTCTAGATAGTCACATGGTTTCTTGGTAGAAAATTGCTATTTTTTGCACAATGATGGGCAAAATACTAGGAAAATAATGCACACAATTTTTGCTGCTGTTTTTCTTCCTGACTGGCTTCCCCATGTGTTGGGAAACCCCCTTTATTTTAAACCAGGGAATGTATAATATTCTTTCCATCCCTAGTTCCACTTAACTGAAACATAATTATCGTAGCTTTACGGCAGAATGCTTGTGGTCAGTATTGGAAGCAGGGAACAGAAAGCTCCAGGGAGAGCCATCAGTGAGTACTGTATGTATAAGTCGACTTCATATATAAGTCAAGAGCAGGTTTGGGGACCAAAATTATGTATTTTGATATGAGCTGTAGACAAGTCAAGGGGCTCCTCAGATCCATTCTGTGGAGAGGAGAAAATGTCAGTGTCACCTCAGGGGGCCAGCCGCCCCTGGCCACCGCTGTCATTTTCCCACTGAGGCATTCACAAAGGCCTTTTGCCACTCTTCTCAGAGAAGGGGTAGTTCTTTTTTTCATAAAAGTTAAGATACAGTATTACCTCCTATCAGAAAAGGAACCACCTCCTTCTCTGAGTAGAGTGGCGAAAGGCGAGAGCTTAGTCCATCCTAGGAGAACTTAAAAGAAGCACTGACCCCCTCTACTCTCTCAGCACTCCTTTGAATGGAAGCACCAAATCCCTGCCACCACCACCATTTTTCCACTCAGGCATTCAAAAACATTTGCAACTTAAACTTTTGCGGATTTGGGCTCAGCTGCACACATGTTCTCTCGGTGGCTCATTCATTTGGGGGGTGGGGACAGGGAGGAGGGTGGGTGGGTGTTGCATGGGTCTCTGGGGTGGACAGAGGGAGTGGAATGGGTGAGGGGGTGAGGAGAGGGCTAGGATGGAAGGGTGTGCAGGATGGTGGCAAGGGCAGTGGGAATGGGTTGCAGTGCAGTGGAGGGGGGAAGACTACACATTCACATTGAGCCATGAGTGGTGGGACATGAGAGATACTTCTGAGACACAGAGAAAGCCTTCAGGTATGGTAAACTGCCCTGAGAGGAAGTGGAGGCAACGTGCTTGTGCGGCTACATTTAGGAACCCTGTGGGGAGCTTTTGGGCAGTTGCCTCCTCATGTCCCAAAAAGAAAGAGAACAGAGCTGGGGGGGGATTCTAAAGTTGTGAAAAAATGCAGACTCAACGCCCCCAATAAGCAAGCCAGGTGGGTTTGGCATATCAAAACTCACCCTCTGGAGTTGGAAGATTCAGACAAAGAGGAGGAGGCAGATTACCAGGAATCTGCAGCTTCTGATGCTGGTGGTCTCTCTTGGGTCCAAGGGGCCAGGGGCTGAGGCAGAGGGGGTCCTGCTCCCCAGCTGGAGGATGCAGATGCTGAAGACCCATTGCCATCATTTATGGAGCGAGGACGAGACAAAGAAATATTGCATTGTTCCCAGTGGTTATTAAGTAGGAGGTGCTGACCTGATTAGGCATCTGGTGTTTTGAAGGCAGCTGCCTATAAATCTCCTAGCCACTCCCTGGCAGCTTTGTTATTTTCAACCCTCCTTCTTGACAGCTAGCAGTACTCCTCAGGCTTCATGTTTTCCTGACTCTGGACTGGCTACGACGTATGACTCTATTTTGCTTCTTGCTGGTGTTGTTTAACTGAACTAATGACTTGCTGACTGTCTCCTGGACCAGCTGATGGCTACCCTCTTCCTTCTACTTTCATCCTGCTGGATACCTCATGACTGACCTGGACTGAATTAACTTCTCAGCAGCTCTTGTATTCTAACTACCTGATTCCTGGGGTGCTTGCTGACTGGAGCATAGCACACGGTGGGCTTTTGAAATAGGCATGGGGTGGCAAGTGCAAAGGGAGCATTTGTGATGGTATATCCAATCAAAGCATGGTGTGAAGAAAGTGGAAGGAGGGAGGATGGCTGGTACATGGGTTTCTGGGGCAGACAGAGGGAATGGGATGCGATTTTGGGCTGCATCAATAGAAGTATAGTGTCTAGATCAAGGGAAGTAATAGTGCCACTCTATTCTGCCTTGGTCAGACCTCACCTAGAATACTGGGTCCAGTTCTGCACACCACAATTCAAAAAGGATATGGACAAATTGGAGTGTGTCCAGAGGAGGGCAACTAAAATGGTGAAAGGTCTGGAAACCATGCCTTATGAGAAGAGACTTAGGAGCTGGGTATGTTTAGCCTGGAAAAAAGATGGTTAAGAGGCGATATGATAGCCCTGTTTAAGTATTTGAAGGGGTGTCACATTGAGGATGGAGCAAGCTTGTTTTCTGCTGCTCCAGAGACTAGAACACGGAGCAATGGATGCAAGCTCCAGGAACAGAGATTCTACCTCAACATTAGGAGGAACTTTCTGACAGTAAGGGCTGTTTGGCAGTGGAACACACTCCCTCGGAGCGTGGTGGGGAAACCACCAAGGTTCCAGGACTATCAGTCAAGTAAGTACCAGTTTGGAAGTCTAGATCTGGACTGTGGTCTGAAGATCACTGATTGACATAGATGTTTCCATGCATGTGACTTGCTTAGCCCAAGATATCTATAAACAGTTGGATGATTAGTGAGTGACATAATATTTTATTCCTTATGTTGTACTGAGACGCACTTTTCCAAGTACACTGTGGGTGTTCGGGATTCCCCCCCGCATCTTTCTTTTTAAACACCTGTGTTTCCTTTGCTTCATTACCTTCCAAGGTACATCTAGAGAGCTGCAAGTGCCAATTTGTTTCCTATGTTGGCTGGTATCCAAAACACATTAATTTAACTTGGTTGCAGGCAAGATGTGTGTCATCAGTAAAGTTCTCCTGAGTGTAAAATAGGAGATCCAACTGTTT
The DNA here is from genome assembly GCA_030847615.1 of Gambelia wislizenii. Taxonomy (NCBI): domain Eukaryota; kingdom Metazoa; phylum Chordata; class Lepidosauria; order Squamata; family Crotaphytidae; genus Gambelia; species Gambelia wislizenii. The sequence goes on along the minus strand of JAUMIR010000013.1, from coordinate 7,989,427 downwards.
TGGCATGGTGTCTGCTTTGTACTGAAAATATTTGCCTGTATGTAGTGTGGAGTATATTTGACATGGTGAGAAGGAGTAACATACTATAAAGTTCAGAGAATCTTGGAGTTGGAAGGAATCCTAAGGGCCATCTAGTCCAACCTCTGACCAATGCAGGAATCTACAGCTGAAGCATCTCTAACAGGTGGCTATCCAAAAACCCCCATGGAGAGTCCACCACCCTCTAAAGTAGTCTGTTCCCTGTCCCAATGTTTAGTCAGAATCTCCTTTCATAGAATCATAGAATTGCATAGTTTGAAGAGACCACGAGGGCCATCCAGTCCAACCCCCTGCCACGCAGGAAATCACGATCAAAGCATCCCCGACAGATGGCCATCCAGCCTCTGTTTAAAGACCTCCAAGGAAGGAGACCCCACCACACTCCGAGGGAGTGCCTTCCACTGCCAAACAGCTCTTACTGTCAAAAAGTTCCTCCTAATGTTGAGGTGGAATCTCTATTCCTGGAGCTTGCATCCATTGCTCTGTGTTCCAGTCTCTGGAGCAGCAGAAAACAAGCTTGCTCCATCCTCAATATGACACCCCTTCAAATACTTAAACAGGGCTATCATATCGCCTCTTAACCGTCTTTTTTCCAGGCTAAACATACCCAGCTCCCTAAGTCTCTCCTCATAAGGCATCGTTTCCAGACCTTTCACCATTTTAGTTGCCCTTCTCTGGACACGCTCCAATTTGTCAATATCCTTTTTGAATTGTGGTGCCCAGAACTGGACACAGTATTCTAGGTGAGGTCTGACCAAGGCAGAATAGAACGGCACTATCACTTCCTTTGATCTAGCCACTATACTTCTATACTATACTTCTTTCTTGTATGTTGAATCCATTGGGAGAAGGAAGAGTGGGCTGCTGCCTTTATGTCTGCCTTGGTCTTTTGATGAGGTGCCACTAGAAATAAACAGAAACTTGATGGGTCTCATATGAAACATACCAGCTCACAGGTCACCAACTGTTCACACTAGCTGAGGGATTCTGAGGGTTGTGGCCCAACAATGTAACTTTCCCAAGCCCTAATCCAATCTTTCAGGGGTGAAGATATGGACAGATTTTTTTAAAAAATATGGACAGATTTTTTTAAACACCCTTTTTATGTGTAAAGGTTTATTCTGGCTCAGGCATTACTCCCTCTAATAGGATATTCAGGAACTCATGCTAACATGAAGTCAAAACAGGGCCACCAAGAAACAAGGGGAGATATCAGCATACATTTCTCATCAAATATCTGTTTCTTGGCAGATATAAACATGAACAGGAGACCCGCTTTGGGAAGGTGGGACCAATGCAGAAAGGGGCAGTTCCCATGCTCCCCAAAAGAGCCCAGTGAGGATTGAGCAAGCTTAGTAAACACCAGGAGTTAGAGAATATCAAGGGTCAATTGAAGGTGGAAAGGTGAATTGGCCAGCTTGAACCCATTAGAGCACCCTGTGGTGACCTTGGGTCTCCAAATAGTGTTGAATTACCACCCTCATCACATGCTGACCTTTGCATATGATGGGAGATGGAGTCTAAAATTATCTGGGAACCCACTGTTGGGAAGGGTGACTGTGGAGGAAGGCATGGTGTGACTGGCTGGAACCTTGACTCAGGGCATTCCTGCGAGGGAATGAGGTTATACACTACAAGATCTTGTCAAGGTCCCACTTGTTGCTAAAGAATCTTCAAGCAGTTTGGTCTGGATGTGAACTGAAGCACCCCATTTCTCCCTGTTGTTTCTTTTGAATGTGCTTCATGTGTGGGCATGTTCAAAATAACCCATTCATATGGAAAAATTATGGGGTTGCCTCACTTTATGGAGAGGGTTTTCCCTCTTAAAAACTTCCTTCCTACTTTTTGTTCACTTTTCTCTTTAGCAAAAGTAGACATTACCTGCTCTTGTTCATGCCATATTTGGACTTAAATGTTTTGTTTTGCCTGGCTATTAAAACTGTGTTCCGTTACTTCAGTTAACAAGCTCTTCTTGTCTTCCTCTTACCCCCGGCTCTTCTGATTTTGTACGGATGGTTTCTACAGCCTGATTTATTTGTTTATACACAGGGAAGGAAATCTAATTTCAAGAGTGAATCAGATTATGTGATTTTATTCATTTCTTCTGGTTTGAGAATCACACAAGTACATATATAAATTAGAATAGATATTTTATGTGTGCGTGATGAAATGGCTGAGTTGCAAGATATTCAGAAAATGGGACATCTACATTCTCTTATAGTCCTAAAAATGCTAATGAATTTTAGCATTGTAGTGCAGCAAATTGAAAACACTCTGCATGCATATATATATTTATCTGAGAAAGCTAATCCGAAATTATGTACTATATAACTATTCAGATATAATTGCAAAATGCAGGAGATTGAATGATGTTTGTACCTCTTTAATCGTGGGCATACGGTATGCTGCATCAAAGATTAACCAAGCCTGGCTGTCTGGGCCAGTGTTTTCACAGAATTTTATTTAATAATCAAACAGAACTATGTTTGTTTTTGTTTAGGGTGTATAAGAAGCCATTATGGCTAATGCCAGTTGGCACCCATGCCATGGCATCACTTATTAATTAAAATGTGAGAACTAATACACATGTTGCAATTCCTTTCTCACCCTTTCTCTTGCCTTTTTCTTTGCATTTTTAATGCTTAGCTTTCCAGTGCCAGACTTTACCAGTGCATGTTAAAGTTTTCTTGGAAAGGCAGGCCAAGATTCTTTCTTGTTGCAAAGAGAGAAAATGTTACTTAGTCTGAGCAACGTGAAATAATTACAGCATAGTGTATTTGTGTAGGGGAGAAGGAGAAATCAGTATTCTGTTGCTCAATTTCTTATCCATTGGCCAGTGTACCGTAGTTTATTGTTTCATTGCCTTGTATACATAACTACTTTTATATACTACCTGTTTGTCAGTGTGGCTCATAAAAAGCTGAGAACCCAAGAAGAAGCCTTCTGGTTCAAACTAAAGGCCTGTATTGTTCCACTTTCTGTCTGCATAGTGGCCAACCAATTTGCTTTGGGAAACCTGCCAGCAGGACACAAGAAAGTGTTCAAAGTGGTTGGCAGGTGTTCTTTGTATTGTAATGGCATACAGTAAAATAATCACCATACAAAATGGAGAAAAGAGAAAAATATTCAAAGTGAGGGTGCCATCTCTTTTCATACAGCTACTTAATGGAGTTACATCATGACCAAGTGAAATTGGTTACTGTAAGAAACAGTTCTATGCTGGGAGGAACCAAGTGATGGTCAGGTTCAGCTGATTGAGCGGTGTGCATTGTCTCACCTCTTCCTCTGAGGAAGCTAGCTGATCTGTTCTGGAAGGGGAGGACTCAAATAGGGATTGTGGTTCCAGATGAACAAACCAAGTGAGCCGTGCATTCACTTTTTCCCTCAGTGGCCAGATTCCTGTTGCTACATTGTGCTGCTGGTTGCACTTTTTCCAGCGGTGAGGGAATATAGACAAATCTACCAACTCTAACCAATCTATTTCTCAAGTGCCCTTCCTTCCTTCCTTCCTTCCCCCTGCATTTGTGGCCTTTTTCTGTTGCCACTGTCTACACTGGTGTAATTATACCAGTCTAAGTGCATCAGCAGGATGCTGGAGTGAGGGCTTGTTTAGATGGGCAATTTACCCAGGCCTCCCCCTGTGTTGGCACCCTGCAAGTCCAAACAACCCAGGGCTCTTGCCCCAATTCACTTCTGGACAGTCCTGATAATGTCCGAGGCAAAGCTGGGGGGAAGCTGGGATAAAGTCTTTTAAAAAGTTTCAAAATAACCTCCAGGAAAACTCGAATGGGTCCAATGCAGGAGAGGAGTCTGTACATTCATGCTGGCCTGTATTACCAAACACCTCTGCTACCACCACTGGTGTTGCTCTGAAGCTGGGAAGGAGACCCCGAGGATGTGATCAAAGCCCCCAGCATATGACCAGCCTTGATCACACAATGAGGGCTCCTTTCCAGGTTCAGAGATTGTGACGCGAAACAGCAGTGAAGGTGCCTCCTGATAATGGCTGGAGTATGCATGCAGACTTCTGCCTGTTTCATCAAGGTAGCGGGGGAGGAGGGGGAAATCTGGGCCAGATCTAGGGCCAGAATACTCCGACTGGAAGGTGGAGTATTTTGGCCAGTGTAGACAAGCCCTGAGTCAGCCATATGGAATAATGGAGACAGTTTGGGGATGGGAGGAGCCACTTGGAAGCTGGGCCCAGCCAGACCAATGGCAGAGGCCTCTTCTTCTCACCTCTTGCTTCTTGTTCACATGGAAAAGGTTGGAAGCTGAAGGTGTGTTCTCCACATAATTAGCATGTATGCAGTCACACTTACATGACTTACAAGTATCAGTGCTGTATGTAGTTCTTTGCTCTCCCATTTAAATAGTAATAGTTGAATAGAATATGGAGATACACACACACACAGAGACACACTTCACAATTTGCATAATTTATTCAGGTTCCAGAATATGATTACTGTGTTCCAGAACCTAGACACATGGCACAGCCTCCTCAGTCTTAGCATCTTAATGTTTCTGTCATGGAATGATGTCTACAGCCCCATGGAGCACACTGTTTCTTATATTTGTATGGCACGTTTCTAGGATGGAGGACCATCGCCTCCCAAAAACAGTACTCTACAGTGAATTCGCCATGGGTCAGCATAAGAGGGGAGCTCCAAAAAGCGATACAAGGACTCCCTGAAACAACATCTCAGGCTTGGGCAAATTGATCCCCAACAATGGTCTGCCCTGGCCTCACATCGGGAGGCATGGAGACGCACTGTCCACAATGCTGCAGCCTTATTTGAGAGCTCACACCAAACAAGTCTTGAAGAGAAACGACAATGCAGAAAGAATCACAACCCGGAAACATCACCCAAGGAGACCTTCTGTTGTGCTTTCTGCAACTGGACTTGTTTATCTCAGATTCGCCTTTTCAGTCATCAGAGCGCTTGCAGAAAACGCGGGATGAGTCCTTCCTGAATCTTCGTTTGCAAAGAAAAGCCAAAGAGAGAGAGAGAGAGAGATTGAAAATGCACTGAGTTACAAAAATGAATTTTCTTACATTTTAAAGACTATTTATCATGTTTTTTGATGGCTCCTTAAAGACTGTTTATCATGGCATTGAGCTTACTTTATCAGAGGCAAGAAGTGTAATCCTTAATTTGGATATACACATATACTGGGGCTGCCTTTGGAAACCGTTCAGAAACTTCAGCGGGTCCAAAATGCTGCAGTCAGGCTGTTGAGAGGAGCAGGTTATAGATCATGTGCCCCCCTTGTTGAAATGGCTTCACTGGCTTACAGTTTGTTTCTGGGCAGAATTCATAGTGCTCGTGGTAACCTTTAAAGCACCACATGGCTTTGGTCCAGACTATTTGAAAAACTGTATCTCTGTATGAATCTACTCAGGCTCTAAGATTTTCAGGGGAAGGCTTTCTCTTGATCCCATCACCATCACAGGCATGTCTGGTGAGGACACAGGAGAGGGCCTCTTCCACAGGAGGTCCAGTTGGACCCCTCCTTGCTGTCTTTCTGCCAGCGGGTAAAGACCTTTCTATTTAAGCAGGCTTTTGTTTTTTAATATGTGTTGTAAAAACTGCTCTTAACCTGCATTTTAAACTAGTGTTTTTAAATAGAAATTTAATTGTGTGTCAATTTTTGTACTGAAAGCATTTTAATTGTACAGTATTGTGATTTTTAAATGCTGTTCATGGCCTTGGGTCCCATATTGGAAGAAAGATGGGATATAAACCAAACAAACAAAACACAAACATGGGTATGAAAGGCAAAATTGTAAACAGCAGAGCTAAAAGGCTACAGAAAGCCTGTACTGAACCTTCAAACTGCAACCATCTAACATGGCTGCCTCTCTGGCATTTGTCATCCTGTGTGAAGCAGTCCTTAGCTTTATCATTTAAAAACACTTTAAGATACAAAGCCCTCGCAGGACTGATCTTGTGCTGGCCCGAGGCCCATCAGTCAATTCACACCTGGGCCAAGAGCAGGCGTATAGTCTAATGCCAGTTGGCATCCTGCTAATGTTCCAAGCTTGACAACTCAAGGGAATAATTAACTGCCTGAATTCTTCGTCAGGCTCCTCTTTCCAATCCATGCAGGTTGCTGTCAAAAAGCCAATTGCTAAAAGGTGGTGTGTTTGGGGGGCGGGGGAGTGTGCTTTTTAACACTGCTGTTTGGTGGAGCACTAGGTGAGGCAAATACACATCCTGTATGATAGCAGACAGGGTTGTATTTTTTTCCCAAAGAGCAAATATTTTGACTAAATCAATAGCCAATTTGAAACTTTTCTTTCAGATTCGTATTTATACCTACACCTAACCTTCAGTTAGGTGCTGAGAGTCTTTTGTGGGCGCTGGATACCTAAAATCCTGTATTGCAGGGATAGGCTGCCTAACACCCTCCATATGTTTGGGACTATACTAAATTAAATCTTTATTGAAGTTTTGTCACAGTTATACCAACAAACAAACAAGCAAGCACATACATTACACAGATAATTTATACACCTACACATATCTTTTGGACTACAAATCACACTATCCGTGACCATAACTGAAGTGTATGGGACTTGCAATCCAAAATATCTGGAGGGCATAAGAAGTAGGCACCAGCAGGCTCAGGAAAATTTATTCCCACCGACCCAATGAGGACTCGGCATTTCTTTTCATGCCCTCCAGAAGTTTTGGATTACAAGTCCCATAAGCCTCATTTATGGTGGGTAGGCACAGAATGCAACCTGACCACTGAGAGGGGAAGCCAGAGGGAGGATGGATTATGCTATGCTATGCTATGCTATGCTATGCTATGCTATGCTTTGCTATGCTATAAAAGGCCATGACTCTTTGGAACCCAGAACAGCTTTGAGTGGGATTTCTGCCCCTTCACAGTCCCCAGGGTCAAACAGGGCTTCCACCTTTTCCCTCAGTTTCTGTTCATCCACCACAGCTGTTGCATATGTTTTGGAACTTCTTTGCCATCATGTCCTCTCCATGAGCCTAAAATCCATCATTTGTTTTAAACTTTTTATCTACTAGAATTCTTATTTTTCTTATCCGTTTGTCTCCTCTTGGCTTACTTTAATCCCTCATTGAGATTTCTTCTTCTCATTGAGCTTTGAGCCTCTGCAGCCATTCCTTCAGGGTTGATGGCCTAATAGCTCATCACTGCTCCTGGTTTTCAGTCATGAACTATCCAATTTTGAACCTGGGAAGGGAGATCCTATGAACTCAATAGGAATGAGTGTTGGAGTGAAACAATGGAAGAGCACTACATTTCCTTCAAGCTATAGCACATTGGCTTCCTGGAGGCACTTGATAGGCCACTGTAGATAATGGCTATGAGTTGGATAGACTGCTTGTCTTGCTCACTATTGCTTTTAAATTCTTAAGATTTCAGTTCATACACGAAAATAATAGGACCATTTCAGATCTTATTCAAGCATATTTAAAGAAATGGTCCTGCCTTGTTGCATCTAGTTTCATTCTCTCTTTCTCTGTGTACAAGCACATGCCCCCCCCCCTCACCGCAGCACTCTAGAGGTTAAGTTAAACCTTGTGGCTGGAGAAAAATTGTAACCTTATCTAATTACTTGTTTGTGTAGCACTTGAGTAGCCCACTTGGCAAATTGCTGATCATGCCACATCCTGGAATATATTTCTGTTTATTTTATAATTTGGCGTGGGAGAAACTGTGAGGCAGATTGCAATGAGGAGGCCTCCTCTAATGACTAAAATAAAATGACTCGTCTTGCTGTCAGCAAAGAAAGAAAGTCACCCTGTGAAGGGATCATTTCCAACATGTGAAATGTGGACAGTTGCCAACGGTGGTGCAAGTTGCTCCTTGACATCTCCTTCTGTGCTTTGTCAGTACCAGCTCCTTCCCTCCCACCCACTTGTTGTTGTTGTTGTGTGCCTTCAAGTCGTTTCCGACTTATGGCGGCTCTAAGACAAACCTTGGCAAGATTGGTTCAGTGACAATTTGACTTCCTCTGAGACTGAGAGGTCGTGACTTGCCCACGGTCACCCAGTGAGTTTCCATGGCCAAGTGGGGATTTGAGTCTCCAGAGTCTCCAGAGTCATAGTCCAACGCTCAAGCCACTACACCAAAGTTAAACTCAGCCAGGTTCTAGTGTAGTATAGTGTCTAGATCAAGGGAAGTAATAGTGCCACTCTATTCTGCTTTGGTCAGACCTTACCTGGAATACTGTGTCCAGTTCTGGGCACCACAATTCAGGAAGGATATTGACAAGCTGGAATGTGTCCAGGGGAGGGCGACCAGGATGGTGGGTGGTCTGGAAGCCATACCCTATGGGGAGCGGCTTAGGGAGCTGGGCATGTTTAGTCTGGGGAAGAGAAGGTTGAGAGGCGACATGATAGCCATGTTTAAATATTTGAAGAGATGTCATACTGAGGATGGAACAAGCTTGTTTTCTGCTGCTCCATAGACTAGGACACGGAGCAATGGGTTCGAAATACAGGAGAACAGATTTCACCTAAACATTAGGAGGAACTTCCTGAGAGTAAGAGCTGTTGGACAGTGGAATGTGCTGCCTGGGAGTGTGGTGGCGTCTCCTTCTTTGGAGGTTTTTAAACAGGAGCTGGATGGCCATCTGTCAGGGATGCTTTGATCATGATTTCCTGCATGGCAGGGGGTTGGACTGGATGGCAACTCTAGGATTCTATGATTCTCCCATGACGCAGAGTGAGGCAGCCAGCTCAGGAGACAAACATAGACCTGAGGTATCAGAGGGTAGGCATGTGGGTGCTCTGTAGTTTGCCCCTTAGCTACCCACCCCTGCCAGCTTACTGTCTTCAGGTGTGATGGGATGTGCTGTCTTGCCACTAACAGCTTGAGAGGCTCATGTTTTTGACTTACAAATCCCAGAATCCTCCCAGCATTTAAAAAAAAAAAAACCAGTTTCCCAAGCTCTGATTTCTCCTGATGGGGGGTGGGTGGAAATGGCATAGAATGGACATAGAAATCAAACACCTGTTGATTGGATGGGGGAGCTGCTGTGGAGGGATGCATTCAGGAAACCAGTGTTATCAGGGAGAAGCCTACCTCTGCAGGAACCCTTGTATTAGGAGGAACCTCAGTCAGGGGATAGCGCCTTGCCTCATCCCTTGCAGTTTTCTAAGGATTCGTTGGGGGAAGACCTTGCTTGGCAGCAATATATCCCAAATGGATCTGTGTATCTTAGAAGCCACGAGCTGTATGTAAGCCAGCAGAGCGATGACGAATGCAGTCTTAAGCTGAATTAACATAAGTGTAACATCCAGATCGAGAGGAGGATCAAGCTGCACCAGGTTTGAGTGCCAGGTTTGAGTCCATGTTTGAGTGAAGGACATTGGCAAACTGGAGTGTTCCCAAAGAAGGATGGTCAAGAATCAGGAAACTAAGTCCCATGAGGCTGAAAGAGCAGGGTATGCTGAGTGGGAAGAAAAGGCTTTTAACAGAAGATGTGAGGGAGGTCTTCACATATCTGTGCAGAAAGTGGCATAGACTTTGGGCTTGTCAACATTGGACAAATAAAACAATCTCACCTTGTTTTCACTGCAAGCTGTCCAGATGATGTGCAGCTTGAATCTGGGTCATTTCAGCACCTCAGGGCTTTAATCTACACCAAAAAGTGGGGATTTATGCCAGATTTGAGAGGAAAATCTGGATGTGTGTGTGTGTGTGTGTGCTCCCTGTTTCAATTTCACTTTTTAGCCATTCCTTTTGGAAGGATGCATAGTGGCAGTTGTTTGGAGAAGCACATACCAGCATCCCTGTATCATTAGCTGCATGTACCTCCACTTAATAAGATGTCCAAAGTCCTTCCAATCCATGGGGAAAGACTTGCGTACATTTGCATGCATAGGGGGAGGAGGAGAAACAGAGTGGCCATGCCCGTGTGGCTGTGCATACTGCGAATTATCAGAACAGGGTGAGTTCAAAAGGGAGAACTGTGTGTGGACAGTGCTCCTGAACCAGCCTCAGGGTGTGTGTGATTGTGTATAGACAAGCCCATCGTTGCTATGGATCGAGATACCCCGAAGGTAAGCTGGACTTTCCTGTCGGTGGATAGGAGCCCTTTGTTTCTGTTGCTACCAAGGGCATGACTAGAGGCAGTGGGTGGACATTGCAGGGGTTAGATTTCAGTTGAATATTAGGAGAAGCTCTTTAATCCTAACAGCTCTTCAGCAGTGGAACAGATTGGTTTGGGAAGTACTGGTCTCTCTTTCCCTTTCCAGGATATATTTCAATTGAAGCTGGACATCCAATAATGCATTGACAGGATGTTGGACTAGATCAGTGGTTCCCAAACTTTGGTTCTTTAGATGATTTAGACTTCAACTTCCAGAATTCCTGACTGTTGGCCAAATCAGGTAGGGCTTCTGGGAGCTGAAATCCAAAACACCTGGAGGACCAAAGTTTGGCAGTCTCTGGGCTAAATGAACTCTAGGGTACCTTCCAACTCTGTGATTTTTCAGAGCATGCAGAGAAGCAGTAATGTTTCTCCATCTGGTTTGTGGACAATTAGGGCCAGTCTAGACGAGGGAATAAAATGTGAAGTGGGGCTCAGAAACGCCAATTCACAGCAGCTGTCATCTGTCTCAATTATTTTTTGGCAAGATGGCCGGTGTGTGAAGTTCTCCGTGTTTCTGGTCACACAGAGGCATGCCAGTGAATCAAGATGGTGGCCGCGAGTGAATTACTTGCAGTTTTGTACTCTCCAACTTGCCCCCGCCAAACAGTATTTTTTTTAAAAAAAAACTAATTCGGGGTGCAGAAGAGTGATCTTCTGCTCAAATAATGAAAAAAGAAGGAAAGAAAGCCTGTTTCATCACTTGAGCACACAATTGCTACAGCAACAGTCCAACATGGCGGTTCCACAATCTGCTGTCTTACCAAACTCCATGCCCTGCACACATCTGACCAATTAGCTGTCCTCTTCAGCAATGCGATGCAATGCAATTCAGTTGTCCTAACAGGCAAGGGTGCACATTTCTGTCAGGGTTTTTTTAAAAAAAAAAAAAGCTTGGGAAAAGTCCCAGAGGCTTCTGTCGCAGACTTTTCCTGACTTTTGCTCTCCCTCCCTCTGGAAAGGACAGAACACTGTGGGAGCCCATTTGGACACATGGGATTCCCAGTGAATTCTAAGAGGGTTTTTTTTCACTGGTTGAACCACCCTTTAGATAAAAGAAAGCAATCCTGTGTCCATCTGTTCACATAAAAATTAAGACTCTTGTAAAACTTTAGTTTACTGTCTCATGCAAAATTGGATACATCTTTAAAAATGGGAGTTTGGTCCTTGCAGAACCCATTTACTTTGGTGTGATGCTCCTCTGCCCACTCAGCCTGCTTCCTTCCTTCCTTCCTTTTTTTGCTATGAAAAATTATTATTGATGGTGTTACCAAATGAATCCCTATTGTGTAAATAAGCTCCATTCTTGGATGGCAGTATAACTTCTCTTCCTGCATGTAGCTTGTGGAAAATCCAATTAAATTTTGGAAGATGAATATTCATCTTTCCCACCCCACCCCCTCATATAAGAGCATTGTGTTGAGCCTGAATAAACCCTGCTGATATTTCAAGTCTGCCCGGTCAAGTTTATGAGGTTTGTTATGTCCCACAGTGAAAGTTGGTCCTTTTGAATAGAAGTGACAACTTAAGATTGTAATGGAAATAGGGTACATTCTGTATCCTGTGAATTAATGAAGTACATTTATTCCTTTTTTAAAAATATGGAGACTCTTCATATTTAAATCTTTCTTTAAAATCCTGGCAGAACACACTGCTTCAAGCAATAGGGCTGTTACTGTGGTTTCATTCAGCTTAAATTATGCAAACTTGACAGTTTTAATAAACTGCTTGAATTATATTGGTTTGGTGTGTGTGTGTGTGTGTGTTTTGTAACAATCTTTTTGAGCATGCAGTTTTGCAGCTGAAATCCTGGGTGGTTGGAATGATTCTAGGTTTCTGTAGCAGCCAAACTGGAATGGGATTTATTGACTGAAAACATAGATCTCAAGTAGGGACCACATAGTTTAGTGACAGAGTACCTGCTTTGCATGTAGACATTTCCAGGTTCAGTCTCCAGCATCTTCAATTAAAAAGGAGCGGAGGACCGGTACAATCCTTGGCATCTCTAGCTAGGGGAGGGAAAGACTCCTGTCTAAAACCCTGGGGAGCTGCAGCCTGTCAGCAGGAAAAACTGATCAGGATGGACGTAGAGTGTCACCCCGTTTGAAGCAGATTCCTATCTTTCTTGATTGTCAGATGAACCAATATAGACCCTCCTGTAAAGATCAAAAAGAATTTTGTTGTATTCATTCATCTAAGTGAATGTGGCCTTTTAGTATCTCTCGAGACCTATTGTGAGAATGCAGCTCACCTCAAAAGTCTGCATATTTGCAAAGTTGATGTGGTGTCTTAGACGAATAAAGTGAGCACAAAACAATGCATGTATTTTAAAATGTGGAGGGCTGAAATGTGTGCAGTTCAAAAAATTTGCACAAAACACTTTTATCAGTAGGGGTAACTATAAGTTCGGCAAAGTGAGTAAAGAAATGCATGCATTCAGAAAAGGTAGTAAAAGATGCATGAATTTTAACACGCAAGTAATACAGACAAAAGTCTTGTCTACACTGCAGAAAAAAAAATTGTATTCACCTCGTAGCCACTGCGAGAAGAACACACAACATTCTTGATGATTTGATGGGTATGCAGTTCTTTTTGAGACCTGAGGGCTTTAATCTTGTTTAAAACAAACTATCTTTTACCCTGCACTTTACTGGAAAAAATGGTTTATTATACGTGTGACCGCCTCTGAGTTGGCTTCGGTGTGGAGCCAGGGGGTGGGGTTTTAGGTGGGCGATACTCTGTTGTTTTTAGGTCCTGCAAGCATGCAGCCACTATTAATTTTTGAATGTGCATTTGTGTGGAGATCAATATAAGCATATATCTGCCTTTCTAGTAATACACTACTCTGGAACAATGTATATTTGCATGCATGAAAGGGACAACAACAACAACAAACCCAATGCAGCCATGGCCATGTGACCAGAAATAATGCAAAGTGTAGGACACATTATGACATTGGGCTCTCCCGTTATCTGGCTAACACAGCTGAGGGGTGGAATCTCTCTCCAGGTAAATGAAAGGGTTAAGGATATATCATGTCAAGTTACAGTTTATGGGAGGTCAGTGTCATGAAGGAGACACAGGTCATGAGATATAGCTGACCAGTGAAGATGACCAGCAGGAGAACTTTTAGATGCTTTTGTGAAGAGGTTATAAATAATGACTCAGGGGCCATGAGGCAGAGAGAAACAAAAGGGAGACAACAGACAGGGGTGGGGATGCTGATGGTAGACTGGGCTCACATCACCCTGGCTTCTAGGCCCCATGGAAATCCAGTCTCAGAACTACAGCTCCTTGTGAGTAGCTAGGGAACATTTAGGTAGTTTGCATCAGGGCTTAAGTTTATTTTTATAACCTTGGCTGAATTCAGGGGTCCCCAATCCCCAGTCCCCGGACCGGTCCTGGTCCGTGGTCTGTTAGGGACTGGGCCGTGAGTGAGGTTCTCTCTTGGGAAACATACATATGTCCCCCCCCCCCCAGTCCATGGGAAAATTGTCTTCATGAAACCAGTCCCTGGTGCCAAAAAGGTTGGGGGCCACTCTGTAACTTCCTAAGCAGCACCTGAAAGGGGATACCTTTCATGTACAGAGATACCTTTTGCTATGCTGATTTCTTACTTAGAATAAACTTCCTTTAAAGTTCCCCTTTCTTTTACACTCTCTTTCATGTGCCTGCTCGGTCTCACTCCCCACAGGGGGGGTAGAAAGAAAGCTCTGCAGCAACAAGTTGAACCCTGTAACTTCCGAGTTACCCTGAAGGGGATTAAAACCAATGGGTGATGGCAGGTAGTATAGATGGTCCTTAAGGGTCTCAATCTGCTCAGGCAGAAGTAGGAGTAAGGAATATCCCTAACACACATGATCAAAGTAGGACCGCCCTTTAGCACCAAAGAGTTCACCAGGGGGAAATGTGTTTCTGGTAATGTTGATCTCACTTCCTTCTCATATTGAAATGTGTGGCATTAACAGGGTCACTTCTGGCCCAGGAAACTTTGAATTGAAGCTGATTTTTTTTGGCAGTGTAGAATAGCCCAAAGTTTGTTGACAGTATAGAAAAAGTGCAAGAAGAAATTGGAGAAACTCCATGAAATCAAAGTTGAGAGATTTTTCACATCCCAATTCTCTGTGTCTCTGCAGGAAGTAGAGAATGGTTTGCCGCTTCTAAAGTCCTGCACTGGCTATGGCAGGGAGTGGGGAGTGTGCGCAGTTTCTGGAAAAGTTTCCTTTTCAACACCCTCCCCAGTTTAATTTCAATTGCTTGAAGGCTTTTATGTTGGTTTAAAAAACTTCCTTTCTAGTATTAGGGTGTCAGAAAGAGCTGTAGAAGAATCTGTGATATTAATCAGAGTGAATGTGAATAAAAGAAGTATAGCTGGCAACCATAATTTCTCCTTCTCCTTTGAGTTTGAAAAATTGATAGCTGCTTACCATTTCAGAGAGCCCAGCCTGGCCTAGTAGTTTGAGCGTTGGACTACAGCTCTGAAGACCAGGGTTCAAATCCCTGCTTGGCCATGGAAACCTACTGGGTGACCTTGGGCAAATCACACTCTCTCAGCTGCAGAGGAAGGCAAAGGCAAACCCCCCTCTGAACAAATCCGGCCAAGAAGACCCCATGATGAGGGTTGCCATAGGTTGCAAATTACTTGAAGGCACACAACAACAACAACAACAACAACAATGAGGTTTCAAGGGGATTTGTATTGTTATGAACTCCTTTGTTAGATTTGTGGGGACAGTGGGACCATAAAAATAAAAATAAACGTAGGTCTGAGTTATTGGAAGCAAAGTCTCCTTCAATACTACTTTGAATTTTCTGAACTGTTTAAGTGGACTGTCTCTTGTGGCTGAATGTATTTCCATAATATGGGGCTAACTGATCCCCACAAGATCAGTTCAAGAATAGCCTCCCTCCCCCCCCCCCCATTCAGTTGCCTCAGGAATCTTAGGATTCTACAGCTTTTCTGTATAAAATCCTTCGAAGGCCTAATAAACCCTGTTGACTGAACTCCCTGTCTTTGTTATGACTTTGTTTCACTATAAAGCCTCAGCTCCCCCCCCTCCAAAAACCAACCCTTTGCTTAAGTAGACTGACCCTGGCATATTTGAGAATCTTTGGTTTATGGGCCTCCCTGCCATCCAAACTGAGAGCCAAAGGGCTTTCTTAGATGATTCCTAATCCCAGAGCTTTAGAATTTATCATCCTCTGCCTAGACAAATTCTTGTAACAGCCGCCTACGACAGCAAATACCCTCAGTGGGATAATTGCTGTGGTGCAATGATTCTTTTTTTTTTTTCCAAATTGACACTGTTTCTGTTTTTAGCTCCAAATGTGCATTGGCACCTTTTTTCCTTGCCAGTTCTTACTTGGCATGACTGCTTTTGTTGACAGAGTGAAAATGTGGGCCCCTTTAGGTTTGTTTCCTTTCCAGCTCTCGCTCTATTTTAAAATGCCATTGCCTTCCCTCCTGCATGCTGAATCTGGAGTCTGCATGTTTTGAGAAGTGCAAGTTATCCAGAGTCAAATATTTCTTTTTTTAAAAAAATAAAGAAAATATAATAAAATGAATAAAACAGCCATTCTGGACCAGAATTAGTCGGGGCAGGAGAGTGCCAGTATGGCAGAGCTGGCCCAAGAGATTTTACTGACTGACACAAAGAATAACATGAATTTTCACCTACATTTGGGCAGTTTCTTTTTTTATTTCATGTATTGAATCTTACTTCAGTGCTAGCAATGGAATAGGGTCCTCTGGTTTACCCGAGGACAGCTGGCTATCTTAGAGAGTGCAGAGCAGGCTTTGTGGCACAGACACCATACTGACTGCACTAGTGAAGTAGGTTGTATATAGTCAAACTGAGTGCCTTGGTTCTTCCTTCTCCATGGTGCCATTGTCATAATGGCAAGAAGAGATACTGAAGCTGGTCATATGGGTCAGATAGTCTGCAGGAGCTAGTGAGGGCCTTGTTGGCCTCATGTAACTGTTCCCTCAGAATTGACTTCCCAATCTGAACATCCAGTCATTCAGATTGGGGACTTTATCACACAAGGCTGCTAACGTGGAATTTCAGTGGAATAACAATGAATTTGGACATTACCTATCAGACGATGTCGTGGCTATCCTGTTGGTACTTTGCATTCTAGTCATTACTGTTGTGCCCCTTTCAATTGATAGGAAAATCTCTTCAATACCTGGCAATATCGCTATTGTTCTGCGGCTGCCCCTGGTGTGATAGGTCCCTTCGCTTCAGTTCTGGGATTATTGCAGTCGTGTAGCATGAGGGGGTCTGATTCTCCTCCTCTACCGCCCTTCCCCTGCTTTTCTGAAGCAGCATGGAGTCAGCCTGCTTTGCAGTAGCAAGGGGGAGAGGAGGAGAATCAGGCCCTCTCATGCCATATGACTGCGTTCATCCTGGAACTGCAGTGAAGGGCCCTATCACACCAGTGGGTTGCTAAAAGGAGCACAGTCACATGAATGAAGAGAGGTGTGATAATAAATGTTTTACAACTGGTATGTTCCCATTTCATTTAATAACGTGATTGCCATGAGACATGAGGCTGGTGTTATAATGTCTTAAATCCTCTGCAGACTGCAGATATGCCACCTCATGCTATTGCTTTTGCCTTTCATGCCTTGACTCCAAACCACCTGCCATATTGAAATGTAGCTTTTGCTGCTGGTTCCTTGGATGTGGATCTGGTATAAGAACTCAAGTTGCTCCTAATGATCTGGCCAATGAATGCAAAAAAATAAAAAAGAGAGAGAAAGAGAGAGAGAGAGAGAAAACTGAGGAGCCCAACGTTCTTTCTTTAAAAACAACAACACACTGAATAACTATTAAATCAACGTACTGAAATACTGTACAGTTGTCCCTTCATATTCGCAGGGGTTTGGTTCCAGGACCCCCCATGGATACCAAAATTCATGAGTACTCAAGTCCCATTATATGCAATGGCATAGCAATATGGTGTCCCTTACATAAGATGGCAAAATCAAGGTTTGCTTTTTGGATTATTATTTTTTAAAGATTTTTTTTCAAGCTGTGAATACTTAAATCCGGGATACGGAGGGACAACTGTATTTAGATTCTGGCTGTTTTGTAATGATTAAGCCTTCGTTGAATATTTAAAGACTTAGACTGCACAAAAAGGGTGCAGCAATGAGTGGAGGTGTTGCTCACACCAGGATTCAACCAGCATCAGAACATAACAGGCTGTATATCCAACCCTCTTTTCACTAGCATGTCTCAAAGGAAGAATTCCCACTGCCCCTGCCCAAGTTATGACTTCATACTCTGTTTGCTTAGACATTTATGGTGCTCAGTGGCGTGGCCATGAGGGCTGGTGCTTCATCAGATAAATAAACACTATGCATATTTGGATAGAAAAAAGAGCACGGCCTTTATTAATTATAGCTGCAGTAGGCTTGGCCCGTGTGGGATCAGATCCAAACATTGTGCCTGTCACCTGATGAGCCACACAACCCTAGCCTTTGTATTGGGAACTATTGGAGTGATGGAAATTGAATGCCACATGGGCAAAGGTTTCTGTATGGTTTCCACATCACCTGGGTGTGAGGCTGGATTCCTCATCCTCACTCTGGGTGTGACCTGTGTCAGCTTCAGCCCTAAAATCCCATGGGGGAGCACCACTGGGTGTGACATGATTGCAGACCTGTCTGTCCAAAACTGGATCTGATCCCATGCCAAACCACCCCCGAAAATTTAACAGTTGCAATGGTAGTGACAAACAAAGAGATGGTGCGGCAAAGGTAGATCACAGACTCAGGCTCTACTGGCTGGAAACAGAAGGCCTAAAGCTGGGGATCTATGCCAATTTTGATTGCCTGTTTTTCCTGCCACAAGCAAAAACCTGTAAAAACCACACAGGATCTGGTAAGGGGAAGCATTGGCTGCTAAAGAAAATGGTGCTGGGCCTCTGATTCCCCCCTCATGCTGCAGACCACAAATTGACCCCTTCAGGTGAGTCTGAGGCTGTCTCTAAACACCGTTTGCATATAAAGGCTCCTTGTGACAAATTTATGTCCACACAACCAACCTGAATCATTCCTATTAATGATCTGGAGAGGCCCTTCTCTCTATCCCACCACCGTCTCAGGCTCATTTGGTCAAGGGCCTTTTCGGTGGCTGCTCCCAGACTTTGGAACTCCCTCCCCAGAGAGGCCAGGATGGCCCCATCTTTGCTCTCCTTCCAGCGGCAGGCTGAAACATTTCTGTGTCAGCAGGCATTTGCACTTTGATGTGGGCTAGGCTTTTAAATGCTGTGTGACTTGGATTTTAAAGTTTTATATATTTTAATATTTTAATGTTTGTGGTTTTAACTGTGTAAATTGTTTAATTTGTTTTTAAACTTGATATTTATACTTTTAATAATTTGTATTGTTTTAAACTTGGAGTGTTTTAAACTCATTGTTAGCTGCTTTGAGTCCCTATATTGGGAGAAAGGCAGGATACAAATTAAAATAAATAAATAAATAAATAAATAAATAACTAGAGGGCTAAAGTTGGCAAAACTGGAGTTTTGAAGAGAATGCTGCACAAGATGGTTCTAGCAAGGATGTAAACAGTAGCGGTATTGACATTAGTGCACATTTCAGTTAAAGCCTTATTTGCAGAAGATGCTGTGGAGCAGGGAACCTAGGAAACACTTCTGCTCTGCAACTTCATTCCCCAACATCCCAGTTCCTACTGCTTATCTGCATATGGTACAGAGTATCCTGTGGCTTTGATCTTTCAATTAGTAATTAAGGATTCTGTTTTTGTTTTGGTGCCTAGAAGAAAGTGGCAGCTTGACAGATGAACAGAATTCTGTAACCAATGACCTTCTCAACTTGGAAATCTGCTCAGACATCCCTCCCCTCAACTCTGAATCTCTGTCTGTACGCTATATTCTCTCTCTTTTTTGACCTGTATGTAATATTGTGGTTCAGTCAAAACCAATAGCAAGTGATTTCAGGTATAATTATTTCCACAATCCAGACATATTGCACATATTCAGCAATTAATAGCATTTTGTCACAGTCTGGAGGGCTTCTGTGCATAGTTGGCTCTTGTTTGGGCAATAGAACAACAGCCAAATTTTTGTTTATTTTTATTAAGTGTTTTCCAAATAAAGTAAAAATTACAAATATTTTTTAAAAGAAAAAGAATGAAAAAAGGAAAACTAAAAGTAGGATATAAAAAGAAATACAGAGAAAAAGAAAAGTGGCTTCCAACCATATATCATATGATGTATCGGTAATAATATCTCTCGCTCTAAAACTAGATTGTACACTTGTTCCAATAACCAAATCTTATTATCAAAACCAAAAGTTATCAGTTCATTTTCTTTTAATTTTTTTTGCAAAAAGTCTATAAAGGATTTCTTGTCTTTTAGAAATGTCACTAACCAATTTCCTTCTGTAGAGTGAGTTTCTCTCTTAACTCTTCAAACATAGGTTTGCAAAGGTGTTTGCTTGCATTCAGACATTATACTTTTAGGATGTACATCTTAGCTGTTACACACATGTGCATATGCACACAGAGGCAATTATCCATTTGTGTGATTTTTGTATGACATTGTCATGAACCCCCTTGCTGAGGAGGAGGAGGAGGAGGAGGAGGAGGAAGCAAAGAATGCAGACAAGACAGCTAGGGAAAGCTTGGCTCAGCCTGAAGAATCAGAAGGGGAAAGTGTGGCTCAGCCTGCACAGACTGTCCAGGCACCCTCCAAGAGGGCAGCCAAAACAGACAAGGAAACCATACCTCATTCTTAAGAACTAACAGTCTGCCAGCCAGTGATGGATGATCCAGATGACATGCCGCCTTCCTTCTCTGAACACAGGAGGGAGAAATGCCATGCCCGATGTTGCCATTTAAATACCAGATGCTGACCTACTTTCTTGTTAATGAGCTCCACCTGGTCTGGAAACTTTAGCTATAAATATAGTAGCAGCTTTACTCCAAGCTTCAGCGCTGACAACTTCTTAGTTGCTGCACTCCTCATGTCCCTGCTTGCCTTGACTTCGGACAGACGTCTGGACTGTTGCAGTCATCCCTTGCTGACTACGGACTTGGGCCTTGGACCTGACTCTACTGAACTCTGGACTGGCTATTGGTTTCCTTGGCATCTGATATGGACACTGGGTAATTGAACTCTGGACTGGCTATTGACTATTCTTGCATCTTGTATGGACTATTGGTAGCTGAACTCTAGGCTGGCTCTTGACTTCTCTTGCTTCTATTGTGGACAGTTGGCAACAGGCTAGACCTGCACCCCTCCCCCGTTGCTCCTCAGGCACTTGCCACTACGAGTTCAGGACAGACATTTCCACAATGGTTTTTAATGCCATGCACATAGAGAATAGCCAATAAAACAAACTACCTGAGATACCCTATGGTGAGACAACATGGTGCAATGGCTCAAATGTTGAATTTTAATGAGGTAAATGTTGGTTTAGGTTCTTTCTTATCTGTGGAGCCCACTGGGTGGCCTTGAGCACATCACTTTCTCTCATCCAAACTTATATTGCAGTGTTCTGAGAATTAAAACCGCCACCACACAAGCTAGCTTAGTTTCTTGCAAGGAGTGAGGCTATCTGGAGGTAAAAAAAAGACCAAATAGGACTTCCATCGTTCTACGGGCATATGTGATACTTTATGGCAGTAACTATATGTATCAAGAAAATATTACAGCTAAATGATTTAAGATTAATAAAAAGTTGGCTCTTTAAATGTGTTCCTTGAATTTAAAAATGGGACAATCTGCCTCCCATTAAAATCAGTATCACCTCTTTTGGTGGTTTGTAATCAAAGCTGGTTTTACCTGACTTTTCTTAACCGCCAAGCTGACAGCATTTGACACCGTATCACAGGCAGCAGTCCAGAGTTAAGCCTCTTTCCAAATCTATGATTATTGGATTCATGAAGTTGGACTTTTAACTGATGATTTGGATGGGTATGGGTGACTAATTTGGACCCATTCACAGCCTCCTAAGTGTTTTCCAGTCTTTTTTTTTTTAATTTTTACACAATCATTTGTTATATTGAGACAGTAAGAAGTATTTATTTTACAGTTTAGTACATTGATATTTTTGCTTTTTTTGCGTGGTCTCTGTGCAGACCCCTGTATGCATTATTTGCTTGTGCAGAGTTATAGTCCAGAAATATAGCCAGTGACAGGTTTTGCCTCCATCATTTTATCCTTAGAGCAACCTGTGAATTAAGAGTAGGCTTATACTGGTCCAAGATCACCCAGTAAGCCCCATGACTGAATAGAATAGGTGAACTTGAACTCTCATTTCCTGAGTCTGCCTCGGATTGCTGCACCATACTGGCTCAGCTTGTAAATTCAGGGATTGGCAACCACCCTCATGTTCAGGGGCGACAAATGTAAATCTTATCATTGTGGACAGAGCTGGGGGTGGGGAGGGGGAGAGTATTGAGACTGAAAGAGAATGGGTTTGCCCTCTTAAGTCCTTATGCTGCACAAGATGCCCTGGACACAGTGCTAAAGATAACATCATATTCTAGGCAGTATTCAGTGCTGGGCTTCCTCATGCACATCTGTGGAATCCAGTATAAGTAGTAGTAGGACATTTCCCCTCCCTGCTGCAGCCTCTCAGTGGCCCAAAACCTTATCTGAAAGTTTAGAAACCTCTCTGGAGCAAGTGGTCTGGAGTGTTTGAACATCACCTTTTGCTCTAGGGAAGGGACCAAAACTCCCTACCATGCCTGCGTATCACATTGGATTTAAGCCCGTGTGCCCATTTCTTTCCCTAAGCCGTCATTTTGCTGAGTGTCTTTATTTCTTCTGTGTGTGTGTGTTACTGTGCTGGTAAGGATTTCTAAAAGTAGAGCTCACGTAAGTATCAATTATTAATTCTTTCTCATAGGTCTACTCAGTCACCTTTCTCTCTGGTGTACCTGCAGGTCACAGCCTGGATAGTGCTATTCATATCCTCCTTCTCTTTCTCTTTGCAGTGATTTTTCCACCAAGCTGGAGTGTCACAACCCTTCACCTTTAATTTTCACCTTTTTTTCCTCCCAGAAAACATTTGTATTAAACAATCTTAATCTATGCTTGCATAGTGCAGTTCTGCAAGGTGCATGAAGTGCAGGCAAGTGGGTGGGAGATGCTCTTTGTCTTCCTTTTGTGTTTAAACTTCACCTTTTGCTCTCAGATCAATATAGATAAATGTTGCCCTCTAGAATCAAAATTATTTGAGGAAGAAGAGCTGACTCTGTGGAAAGCATTTTTCTTGCAGTGATAAATTCAAAGGCATTTTTGGTATTGGGTAAACATGCCACCTATTGTCTCCTTCCCCTAGCTTTTCCAAACCCTTGCTTTCGGGTGAAGGGGACATTGTTCTTCTGATTGTGAACTTGGGGACTGAGTGCCGAGAGGACTGTTTCCAAAATGGAGTGCCTGAGAATCAAGAGGAAGATGCCACCTCTGGGATTCACTCCCTCAGGAATGATGTGTGGCCCATCTCATCCATTTTAAAACACATTCTTCCAAAAAACCGAAGTGCGATAAATTAACAAACAGGATGTAAAGCATTTTACAGATTATTTTTACTGGCATTTTCAACACCACTTTGCAAAGGGAATTGTACCCTGAAAGGTAGTTCATAAATCATTTAATTAATGACTAGGTCAGTGTGTTTAGGGGGGGGGAGCAGAAGTTGGGGCAATCAAACACCACCAAACAGCCTAATGAGGATTGAGGATACTCAGTAGCAGGAATGTATTGACTGAAAAAGAATGAGCACAGGCATGGAAGTGGACCCCCGAATACAGCTGTACTGTCAAATACAGCTTGACCAAATGACTGTTATATTGAAGAACACTGCAACTATAACATTTCTTGCAAACCCTACTGAAAATAGTTCTATAGTAGTTCCGTATATCATGAGCTTGTATGGTAGAGTCAGTCAATATTTTTCTCAGAATACAAAAATATAATTTCTGTATAAAACATTCTAAAAAGGTACAAGTAGGGTGAAGCAGTCCTTTCTGTGTTTGAAAAGAGTTACTCGATAAGCACGTCTGTTGTACAAGCATGTGTGTGTGCCTGTTGTTGGGGATGGCATGCGACTTGCTAGCAATGTAGTTCAGTGTTTTGAGAACTGTGAAGATCTCACTTGTACTCCGTGGGAGTGTACATTGGATAGGCATTTTATGGATTATGTGCAGAGAGGTGTGTTTATAACCAGGTCTGCAAAGTTTCTTCCATAAGCCTAGGGCAGAGAGAACTTTTTAAAAGGCTCATAGCAAATGAGAATCAGATCCATGGCATGGGTTGTAGTAGGCAACCGATCAAGGCTCTGTAGTCTCAACAGCCTTCTTTTTTGGAGGCTCAAGAAGTGCTTTTCCAGGTTGATGCTTGGCTGGACTGTCAAGGAAGCTCCCCCCATCCCTGCTAATTCTGTTTATCCCTGCAGACAGATCTTTTGATGAAATGCTTTTAATTGCCTGCTTGTTCTTTACTTTTTTCAGAGTCCTTTGGGGGCACTCTGCTTCCTTTCACCCATGAAAATGTGGCTTTTCAATGTACATATGTTAAGAATGAAGCGATGCATTCAGCTCATATCCAGTAGCTACATTTTTGCCTCTTTCTGTTTTGTTTTGTTTCTTGTTTTTTGGAGTTGAGCCCTTGCCAGTGTAATTGCTCAGCCAATAGATGCTAGCCACTGGCAGCTTACCATTGTGCTGTGTAATTAAAATTTGAGCAGAACGTCCACTAAGCATGGAAGGGTTTGACAGTTTCGGTTGCTGAGTGCTTCTGGTTACTGCAATTATAACCAAATTGTTAAAGTATTGTTTGTGTGTGTTTTATAGTAGCTAATCTGTGTGTTTGTAGTGATACAATCAAGAATGATTTGGGAATAGCAGGCTGCTTTGTAAATGTACAAAGCGTTAGTACTGATTTGCTTCTTGAAGCCTTTTTTGTCCCTTTAAAAGAACACTTCTGGGGAAAAAAATCAGATTACTTTGAGGAGACTGCATTCTCCTGGCATAGGGAGAGAGCTGGATCCCTTGCACATTTCTTGTTTACAACAATGAGAGGAAGTTGTGTAAGTGGTCCACCGAAGTAAGCTGTGACCTTTCTTCCTTGAATGTTACTCAAGGTTACAGAAGCATCTCAGATGTTAACTTCTAGCTGTGTGCAAATGAAGAAGAAATTGAATTTCTTGAAGTGCATTGTAAAAAGTGCTTCTCTTTCAAGATATCTTTCCAGCCTGTGCCTATGTGCGGGGTGTTTCAAACCTGCAGGGGAACACCACATTAGTGGTGGGATTTGGGTTGTTTGGGTGAGACATTGCATTGTAACATGTTTTTGATGGCATAGCTTGCAATGAAGGATGAAACAAACCCTGGGTCATTGTGGACGTGTTGGGGCAGAGTTATAGGCAGCAGTCAAGTGGGAGCCAGTGTTACCATGCCCTACACCCCCATCCTATAATATTTCATAATTGGCAATATTAAGATACTTCATGGGGTCTAGTAGACCAGGGTGGACCAAAATTGAGATTAGATGGAGGTCACCAGGACCTGAAGAAGGTTTCATGGAAAAATATAGGCAGACACACCCAAGATAGGATTATGAGGTATATCTATTAAATAATGAGACTGATACAATAATCCAGCTTTATTTATATGTATTATAATTCTAATGCTTGTCCCCTTCAATATACTCTCCATTCACACTTATACACCGATGCAGTCTTGTTTTCCACTGGTCGAAGGTGTAGAGCAAATCCGTTTCTGTCAGCTATTTCAACAGATCTCCCATTTTCTTCAAAACATGTTATTGGCCAAAAACTGCTTCACAGAAAGTGCTGTGTAAGCAGGCGCATTGTCTTGATGAAGAATGAAACCATTTTTCAACAGTTCTGGCCTTTTTTTCCTGACTCTTTCTTTCAGTTTTTCAAAACTTCCTTATAATAATGCTGGTTCACTGTTCTGCCTTCTGGAATCCATTCTGCCAAAATTACGCTCTTGATGTTAAAAAGCAAACAAACAACAATGAGCATGGTTTTGAATGTGGATTTGCTTTGATGTGCTTTTTTCATTCTTGGTGGTGATGGTGTTTTCCAGTGCATTGACTGTCATTTTGTCTCAGGATCATATCGGAAGATCCAGGTTTCAGCACAAGTGATCATTTCTTGAAAAAGGTTTGGGTCCGCCTCAAGTTGCTGCAGAATGTCAGCACAAATTTCCTTGTGGCACTCTTTGCTCTGGTGTGAGAACCCTAGGGACCATCTTGGCATAAACTGATCTCATGTTGAAGTTCCTCATGCAAAATTTTCCACGTAGTGTCTTTGTCAATGTTCATGGCTTCAGCTATCATTCAGACACTGAGTCGGCAGTCTTCTTGAACAATCTGGCTGATTTTCCCCACAATTTCGTCTGTTCTTGAAGTGGAAGGTCATCCAGGGCATGCATTGTCTTCCACATTCTCATATCCTTCTCTGAATCTTTTGTGCCACTCAAACACACAAGCACGAGACATGCAGTCTTCCCTGTAGGCCTCAGTAAGCATTTGAAAAGATTCTGTTGGTGTTTTGTTCAATTTTACTAAATATTTCAAATTGACACATTGCTTGGCTTTTAAACTTAGCATTTTCCCGGCATACAACAAAAAACACAGCTGCTTTAAATGACAATTGACAATTAACTGAACAGCCGAGAGTGTTGATGTTTATCATGCAGGTTCAGACATGTTCAAGGTCACCACTCAAGTGTTCACAATCAATTCTTCCTGATTTGTCTGAAAGGTAGAAACACAGTCTCGTTATTTAATAGACAGACCTCATAAGCACAGCTCCTCGAAAACAGAGACATTAAGGTGGTTTGAGCTAATCCCCTCTTGTGCCCCCTCAGTGAAGATTCATATATCATAAACAAACAAGTGACCAAAACAGCCTTTATTCCTAGGAAATATCCCTTTACACATTTCCTGTTCTACAGTGTGAGATTGTCATAAACCCATCAATTTCTATCTCTCAGCCATTAACAGCAATCAGCCAAGTTTCAGTTTAATTTTTTGAAACTGTAGGGAAGCCATCTAAGCTTTGTTCTAAACACAAATACCCCTTCAGGACACAAATTACAGTATAAATATTAGTCTCCAAACAATAGCAAAGAGTGCCACTGTGGATGACACCCAGCCACTCTTTGTGTTGGCGTGCTCCCAGATCGGACTCCTATACCACCCTCAGCCTTTCATCTGAGTACTTCGCTCCCCTCTTCAGGACTGGTAATTATTACCCTATATCCCAAATCTATTCCTGTAGCCAACCTTTCTGCCTTAAACTCTTCACTAGCCTTGTGTGGTCCTTGTGAGCATGTGTTGCGTGTGTGAATGCTGTCTGTGTTATTTTCCAATAAAAACATGTATTTTACTTTAAATGGAGTTCTCTGCAGTTAGTACTGGTATACACAGGTGCACAAGGTCCCAAAAGTTACCTGACCTCTCTCAGCCATCTGTTTCAGCTAATAATTCCCCCAATTAATAACTGAGATTTGGTATCACGGGAGGGCTCCCCACAGACCCCACCCCTTCAGGTAACACCAGGATTGATGTCAGAGGTCAGGGCTGAGGGGTTCAATCTTAAGAAAGCACCAAGAATCCAAAGAATACAGAAAAGACTATCACTCTTCAGAGTAAGGTGACATCATGCCAGTGACGAAGGTTTAACTTTTAGTTTGGTGTGATGTGCAAGTTGAGAAACCATGGTCTGTGAGTAGCAACAAATCAAAATCAAAACCGTGATTTTATGTAGATCAAAAATCATGGTTTATGCTCACTGTGGTTTAGCATGATATCCGAAATTGACATGACGACCCACAGTTATGACTATCACTGTGCCTCTGAGGCAGCTTACCCCAGAGACTAATGGGTTTATGAACCCGAGGGCTAAGTGCATAGAAATCAAATTCAGATAAAGAGCTCCAAACTAGGAATGTAAAGATTATTAACCAATGTCCTCATCCTTAACAAGAAACAATGTTTAGACATGTTCAGAAACCTTTTTTTTTAAAAATGTCAGCCTCTGCCACATTTTTTGCCCGTTTACAAGAGCAAAAAAACACACTTTTTTGTTTTGCTTGTTTTGGTGGGAAAATGGTATTTTATGCAAAAAAGAAGATGTTTTTGTGTAACCGTGCATTTTGTGCAAAATATAAGGGCTGTCATTATGCTGTCATAAATGCCATTGCCCTAGCAGTTGGAGCTCATCACAAGTTGTGACATCCTATTCAGGATTTTGAAAGCCTTGTGGTGGCATTATGGAAGTCTATGAGTGTTACCTAGAAGATTTAATGTGGGCCTTAGCAGTCAATGGGTGGAGAGTTTGAGTAACCATTACCACAACCAAACTACAGGTAACCATTAAGCCAAATTAACCATTAAGCAACAGAAGAATGTATGACCATTTTAGGATTCAATATGAAGTCACCACCAGATCCTGTCTGATCTTGGAAGCTAAGCAGGGTTGGACCTTGTTAATACTTGGATGGGTGACTGCAAAGGAATACCAGGTGCTATAGGCTATATTCAGAGCAGCAGTTTTCAACTTTTGGTCTTTTAGATGTTTGGGACTGCAACTCCCAAGATTCCTGATTGTGGTGATATCTGAGAGTTGAAGCCCAAAACATCAGGAGGCTCTAAGGTTGAAGAGTACTGATTCAGTGGAAGGCAAAGGCAAACCACCTCTGAATATTTCTTGCTTAAGAAAACCCTATGAAACTAATAGTGTTGCCTTAAGTCAACAAGTGACTTGAAGGCAGTAATTTACTTTATGCAGTGGCACAATCCAATAGTGGGTCACAGCTACACTTGCATAATTTTATATTATGCAAACAGTGTATATGATTTCAACCAAGGTTTTCTGCAGAAAAAAAATCTTTCACAATTTTGTCACAAAAACCTCCTGACATGAAAAATCATTGAAAAAATGTACAAAAACTCTCTCATCTTCCCAGCAGGGAGAAAATTGCTGTTTTGTGTTTTTTGTTTTTTTTTTGGTTTTGCATGCAGCAATTAAATTTTATGTCCCTACTCTAAACAGAACTCTAAAATCTTTTAAACAATTAAAAAATTATCACATTAAAACAATTGGTTATAAAGAGTATAAAATCATTAAAAAGCACACAGAAGATAAAAAATAAAGCACACTCCTCATCAGAAGGCTCCCTGCAAGCAATTACACATTAAAAGCCTACTTGAACAACAACAAAAAAGTCTTTGTGCTGGGAATGGGAGAGCAGCCAGCCTAGCCTCCAGCGGAAGGGAGTTCCAGAGAGTAGGAACAGCCACTGAGAAGGCTCTCTTCTCAGTACATATGCAGATCCAATGCTGGTTTCTCAGTTGTGGTTGCAACCAGTCATGGTTTGGCATTGATGCTTGAACTGAACACCTCTGAGACGCCAAACAGTAATGCATATAAGAAAGAGCAATAGCAGAGGGGTGGGCAAGGAACCTCCAAAGGCTATATGAATGCCTTGGAACAAATTGGAACTGCCCAGAAGTCCATTTGTGGTTTTGTAAAACTCCATTTGGGGACAAAGCAAAGGACAAGGGGGCAACCCTCCCTCATGCTTTAAAGGAAAGTTGCTGAGAACTGCCCAATAGGGTTTTTTTGTTGTTGTTGAGGAGGCATCTGGAAGAATCTGGGAGGGGCCTAGGGTTTAGCTTGAGTTGTGTAGGAACATGGCTTAGAATCATAGAATCATAGAATTGTAGAGTTGGAAGAGACCACGAGGACCATCCAGTCAAAAGAGCAGTTAAAACTCTTGACAATTCCAATGAGAAGAATCTTAGGACGCAAGTGATGTGAAAGACATCTGCCTGAGACTTTGGGGGTAAGGCTGAAAGTGGTGGGCAAATTGTCTAACCTGGTGTAAGGTAGCTTCCTACATAATATAATGGACCAAACTTTATTTTACCTCCAGGGAGAGAAGAAGCATTGTGGGAATGCAGGTCACCCCCTGTACAGGTCACCCCCACTGTATGCATGGGACTGGTACCTGTGGTTTCAATTATCCATTGTCTGAAAAACATGGTCACTCTAGGCATTTCCTAGGTCCTCCAGTGTGACTCTATGGTAACACCGGAGCTACCTAGAGAGGCATCCTCTCTAGGCATTTCCTCCAGTGTAACTCTGTGGCAACTTTCGTGTTTCAAGTACTCTCGGTAAGTCTGGGAATGTATCCCCTGCGGATACAGCGGATGACCTGTACTAGACTAATGGAATGACCATTGCCATGACTAAAAAAGCTCTTGCCACCTTGACAACTTTCTGGAGTGCTGAGTCGCACCATCATCTGCAAATGTTTGAGTTTCAGTTTCAGTTTAACTCAATTTAACTTAACTTCCTTCCACTTTTGTCTGTAGTGATAATATAAGGGCTGGGGGCTAGGGGAATCCTGGTTCTAGAAAATGAAATATTTTATGTCTGTGATTGCTGTCTAAATAAGGAGAGAAGAATTAAAATCTTGGCTTGGAGTGTATTTAATACATTGGCCAGTACAATTGGATCATTCATCATCTGAAGGATATGAAACTCAATATTAGCATATAATGAAATAAAGCCCTTTTAAACATTTGCATAAAAGGTGATTGTGTGTTGCATTTTAATTTAATTGGGTCTGATGAACCCTCATGCATATCAGGTTGTAAAAAAATTTAATTATAGGATTCCATGGCGGTTTCATCGCAAAATAAATTCCAGAGGGAGTTTCTGTTCTAAATGGAGAAGAATTTTTGTTTTGTATGTAATTATTTCTACTTTCCTATTTCTACTTTCCTGTTTAGTACATCATTGTGTTTCATGAGCATAACACAGCGAACACTTGCTTGGGTTTTTGTTTTTTGTTTTTGATTCCTAAATGTCTTTTGTTTGCAATCAGTAGCCTTACAAAAGGTAATGATCTCAGCCTTTCTACAGAATCTTCACAGAAGGATTATGGTACATTAGTTTTAAACAGTTCGAAATGTATAATTCATGGGTGCTCAGTGGGTATTGCAAATCTCCCAGTTGTGTACAGCTGTTAATCTGTAAGGTTCATTAGAAAACAAATTTTGGATTTGTTGCCACTTGATGCCAGTTTTCAGAAATTATCCATTGTGATGGTACAGCCTTTTCATCACTGTACAGAAGAAACACTTTAAATCTCTACTAGTATCTGCCTTGGCCTTTCATAAATGCTAATTAAGTAATAAGGAGAAACCTCTGACATTTTATTTTATTTTATTTATTTAGTTATTTATACCCCGCTCTTCAGCCACAAGGCTATCAGAGCGGCTTACAAATTGTTTTTAAGCAATAGCAATTTACACATCTACACTGCATTAAACAGTTTCCAGTGTGTGTTAGCTAATTGCCCCCACAAGCTGGGTACTCATTTTACCGACCTACGAAAGGATGGAAGGCTGAGTGAACCTTTGAGCCCACTGGAACATCTGCTTCCCTATCCTGAATTAATTAAAACAATTATTTTCTGTTGTGATAAACTCAGAATATGTACAGTACTTTATGTCTGCTGTGCTCTATCTTGATGTAACTTTTAAAATAAGACTCTTAAAAAACTTAACCATAACAATCTGTTTTTGATGCTTTGCTGTATGAAATGTCTTAGATTCTTATGCTGCCCCCAGAAGCTTGTATTTCTTAAATCCATATCCCACCTTTTCTCCAGTGAGCTCAAGTGATCTATGTGGTGCTCTCCCCTCCCAGTTTTATCTTCCTCACAGCACCCCTGTGAGGTGGCTCAGGTTAAGCAAGAGTGGGGGTTTGACTTTGGCTCTTCCCAGTCCTTGTCTTTACTTTGGGTGCTAAATTTGAGTGCCCTTCAAAGCTCCCAGGACCACTCAAATGTAGCACCTTGATCCCCGCTTCTGCTGAAAATCAGCAACAAACTGCTATATGAACTGCAGAGTGGGGTACGGTGAGGAATAGACAGCATTTGCATTGCAGAAAAGCTGATCAAACCTGAACTCTCACTAGAAGCCAGTGACAAAACTGAGGCTGTCCTACTTTGGACTTGAGATGGCATGACTCATTAGAAAAGACAATGATGCCTGGTAAAATGGAAGGCAGCAGAAAAAGAGGGAGGGTTGACTCAACAAAGGGAGCCATGGCCCAGAGCCTGCAAGACCAGAGCAGGGGAGTTGATCTTGAAGGCCTCTCATGCATAGGTTTGCCATAAGGTGACAGTGACTTGATGGCACATAACAACGATAACAAGACCTATTCAATCGAGAAGAGGTTCTGCCAGTGAAAGGCCCAGACTGGATTCATCCTCTCTGAAGGATTGTGTAAGACTGAAGCTTCCATTTAACTGACCTTGTGCAGGGGATGCTCTGGTGCTGCTCTGCCTTCAGACTTGTGTGTGTGTATGATATGTACCTTCAAGTTGCCTGTCAACTTATAGGGACCCCATGAATCTCATAGGGTTTTCTTAGGCAAGGAATACTCAGAGGTGGTTGTGCCAGTTCCTCCTTCTGAACTATAGCCTATAATACCTAGTATTTGTTGGCAGTCTCTCATCCAAGTGCTAACCAGGGCTGAAGCTACTTAGCTTCCAAGATCAGGTGGGATTTGGTGCCTTTAGGGTATTTAAGCCTTATAGCAAACATAGATGGACTTAATTTCCCAGCATTAATTCATGGCCTATCCTTACTAAATTATTTACAGTGTTGCCATCCAGTAACGACTTGGATGGCATTTTGTTGTTCGAGATGCATTTTGAAGCCCTTGGCATTTTAAAAAGGCTTCAATTGTTCTTTATGCCATGTGTGTGTACTGATGTGCCTTTTGTTTTCTTTCTATGGAATGTTTATGCCCAGTTTACTGGTCGTGGCCACTGCCATCCTGTGCATCTGTTTTGTTTTGTTTTTAAAGTTTCTATTGATCTAGGTTGCCCTCTTAAGCAATAAATGAACCACTGTTTGAGTTTTTAGTAATCTTTTCAGATTTTACATTTACTTGACCTGAGCCTTATGCTTTCTTATTTTTTGTAAAATCAGCTTTCATTTGGAGAACTCTTATTCGAAATAGCATAAAAACATAGATTATCAGTTCTGAATATATGTTTGCAAAGGTGACTTGGTGTTGAAAAGAACACTTAACATGTTTTAAGTGATTAGCTATTAATGAATTTGGAGCCTTACATAATAATATATTTCTTAAGATCATAGGGAGTAAACAATCACTTGATGGATGGAAGCCAGTGAGTCTGCAGTGGCATGAATTCGCTGGGGATGCTCCCCCCAATAATTCAACATATGGTTAGAGTACAACTCTCATCATCCCTAGCCATTGGTGAGCTGAGGCTGATGGGAGTTGCAATGTAACAACTTTTTCAAGATAATGTGAAAAACAGATTTGTACTATTAAGCCAGGAGTCAGAAGAACTCTGGACTGAAGCCAGGGACACTGTCAAAATGCGAAAAGACACTATTGCTAGCCAGAAAGAAAGAGAAGCCTCAATGGATGACAGAGGAAACTCTAAGCAGTGAAGGACAGACGAGAAGCAGAAGGAAAAGGTGACAGAAATAGAGTCAGAACCCTGAATGCAACTGTTCAGCAATTTGTGCTCAGGGGACAAGGGGAAGTACTGTAATAATCAATACAGAGAAATAGAAGGTGACAACCAAAAAGGAAGAACAAGATACCTCTTTCAAAAGATCTGAGAAATCAAAGAGAAATTTAAACCAAGAGTGGGGATCCACTACAACCAGCAAGGGAAAACTACATCACCAAGCAGATATAAAAAGACAATGGAAACAATACTCAGAAGAACTATATAAAAGAGATGAAAGGGTAACATGTTCATTTGAGGAAGAACCATATGAAGACGAACCTCCAGTTTTAGAAAGTTAAGTGGAAGCTGTACTCAGAACACAAGAGAAATAAATCACCAGAAACAGATAACATGCTAATAGAGCTGCTTCAATCTACAGAGGCAGACTTGGAGAAAACTCTAGTTCTAACTAAAATCTGTCAACAAATATGAAAAACAAAAGCATGGCCCACAGATTGGAAACACTCAATATCCATTCCAATCCCCAAGAGAGGGGACACCTAGGATTGCAATAACCACAGGACCATTGCATTATTTTCCCATGCAAGCAAAGTGACGTTCAAATTCTACTACAAAGACATTTACCATATATGGAGGGAGAAATACCAGATGTCCAAGCTGGGTTCAGGAAGGGAAGAGGCACTAGGGATCATATTGCAAACATATGTTGAATAATGGAGTGCACCAAAGAATTTCAAAAGAAAATCAGCCTGTGCTTTATGGATTATAGTGAAGCCTTTGATTATAGCAAAGCCTCTTGCTGGAGAAGAGAAGAGTTTTACGGATACCATGGACTGCTAAAAAGACAAATAAATGGGTCGTACATTAAATCAAGCCTGAACTCTCCCTAGAAGGCAAGATGACTAAACTGAGACTCTCATACTTTGACCATATCTTGAGAAGACATGATTCACCGAAAAGACATTAATTCTTAGCAAGGTAGGAGGCCATAGGAAAAGAGGAAGACAGATGGAGAGACTCAATCGAGGAAGCCATGGCTGCCCTGAGTCTGCAAGGCCTGAGCA
The DNA here is from genome assembly GCA_030847615.1 of Gambelia wislizenii. Lineage (NCBI taxonomy): Eukaryota > Metazoa > Chordata > Lepidosauria > Squamata > Crotaphytidae > Gambelia > Gambelia wislizenii. Next base: position 7,955,636 of record JAUMIR010000013.1, on the reverse strand, counting down.
GGGCTGTTGAGGACAGGGTGACTTCAAGGTCTATCATTCACCATAGGTCGAAGTTGACTTTACGGCGGTTAACAAGAATGAACAACATATATTTTACACTCCTACATTAGGAACAGAAGACTCTGATGATGTCTGAACAAATTTTACTTGTATTTGTGGTGGAAGAAGATTCATGGTGGAGGACTCACCCAAGTTGAAAAGTCTCATTTTGATTCTGGCCCATATCCCCTGCAAATATGGGTCTGGTGTGGAGATGAGCCCTATCCCTGCTGCTAGTTAACATTCCCTGCCTTTCCTAACCTAACCTTTCCAAGGAAGATATGTTTATGAGAAGGGGAAAGAAATACCTGAGAGCAGGAAGTGCTGATTAAAATATCTTTCAGTAGATAGGAATAACTAATAAATTGGAAATGCCAGACGTACATCAGATGTGTAAGAAGTATAATTTTAGCTTCTAGCCATATTGTATTATCCTAAAAATCTTATTTGCAATTCACTGTACTGCTCTTGTTTTCCACGATCAATAAACTGCTTCTTAGGGGATAACGGACCTACTTATGTGCGTGGATGTGATTTCTGCATGAAGACACCCCCACTTAATTTGGGATATTTATAATTTTAAAACTCATGACAAACATTTAAAACTCTGTTAAAAGGATATAAAGTACTTAGGAACTTGCTGATTTTGGAAAAAATAGCAAATGAATCATTTCATTCCAAAGAGTGTCTTTCCAAAGATAACTGTACACTAATAATTCTATATGTACATTTGTAATATCTCAGTTTTTTATTTACCAAATATTTGAGCTCAGGTGGAGCTATAGCTACACCTGGCTCTAGGCAGAGAAGGAAACATTAGTAGGAAAGTCCCAATATCTTACATTTACACCAAAGAAGTGTAAGGCTAATTATATTTACATTGAAAGGAGTTCATTTATTACACTTCCATTCATTGTAACTTGGAATTTAATTTTACATTAGATTTCTTCTCTAAGAATGTTGTTGGAATGAAGCTGAAAAACTCCATCCATTGTTTTACTTCCTTGCTCTTATTCCCGGTTTAACTTTGGGAGAGAAGGAAACAGCTGCATTAATTTTGGACAACCACATATTATTCTATTGTATTTCAAAACTGGGAGCCAGATTTTGTTTACTTTTAAGGTTTCTTCTTTCCTGTTGAAGTTGTCTAGGTATTTGTGGATTTCAATAGCTTCTCTGTGCATTCTGACATGGCCAACAACTATCATGTCAGAATGCACAGAGAAGCTATTGAAATTCACAAACACGTGGACAACTTCAACAGGAAAGAAGAAACCTTAAAAGTAAACAAAATCTGGCTCCCAATTTTGAAATACAATAGAATCAAAACTCAACACTTACAAAGGAATTCCACCCAGGGACAGGGGGATTCCCAGCAGATAATGGCCCATCAACCAGCCATTAGCCAAACAGACACTAACGAGCCTTGCATTTCTATACCCAGAAACTAACCATTCAATTACACAAGTCTACATATCCTCCCCAACAGGGTTCACAGCATATAAACTACACACACACACCTACCCAACCATTCTCTGAGAATGCCAGCCACAGATGCAGGTGAAACATCAGAAAGAAACTATTCCAGAACACGGCCTCACAGCCTAGAAAAAAACCCCAAAGAAAATCTATAAAAATCAGAGTCTTACATACATGATTTATATTATTTTTAGAAAATGGTCAACTAACATGAACAATTCTCTTCTCAGTCAGAAATATTTCAGAGAAGCAGAATGTTTAACAGCTGGATGAAGCTAGATAAGCCAGTTAATTCCCCCCACCCACATTTAAATCCATTTATTTCTAAATATCAGAAGCAATCATAATCTAGTCACATACTAAAATAAGTAAAGTTTCCTCTATCCATTTGCACTTGTTAAAGTCCTCATGTTGAAATTAATAATTAACTAGCTATACACTCACAGTCATGTATGATTTCTCAGCTGAGTCTATAGTATGGAGTCTGGAACAATTAATATTATGATGAAATCCTCCTTAATCTCCACAAAAGCAGAACTTAATTTAACGTGCTCTATTATAAATGCATTTCTTTTTTAAAACTACGAAGTGTATATCTACAATTGTAAAAAAAAAAACCAAATCCCCACCCCACCCCAAGCAAACCCTTTTCTGTTCTATTCTCTATTCCTGACCCAAAATTTACTTGCTGTTGAAGGTTGAAAATGTTGAAAATTAATTATATTACCTTCAGTGCTCCCCAGCTGCTCATTCTTTTTCTCTTATCCTCTCACATCTTTCAAAGTCATCTTGTTTTCCCATATTGTCAGCAATATCCATGTTGTCTTTGATATCAGCCACCGCTATCCTGACTTCTCCATCCTCTGTCTTCCATTTAGTAGCTTTGCATGTCATTGACACCTCCTGTTCTCTGATTCTGTATATTTAGACCTTCCTTCTCTTCCTGTTTTCTTTACATCTGGAGCAATAAACACCTGAGGCAAAGCACAAAAATCAGTGTGTATAGAGCCATTGTACTGTCTATTCTCCTTTATGGGTCTGAAACATGGGTCACCTATCGCCACCACCTACGACTCCTCGAGCGCTTTCATCAGCGCTGTCTACGCACAATCCTAAATATACACTGGACTGACTATGTGATGACTGTTGCTGTCCTTGAGCAAGCAGGGATCACCAGCATTGAGGCCATGATATTGAGAACGCAGCTGCGCTGGGCAGGGCACGTTTCTAGGATGGAGGACCATCGCCTCCCCAAAATACTACTCTACGGTGAACTCGCCACGGGTCAGTGTAAGAGGGGTGCTCCAAAAAAGCGATACAAGGACTCCCTGAAACAACATCTCAGGCTCGGCCAAATTGATCACCAACAATGGTCCGCCCTGGCCTCACACCGGAAGGCATGGAGACGCACTATCCACAATGCTGCAGCCTTATTTGAGAACTCACGCCGAACAAGTCTTGAAGAGAAACGACAACACAGAAAGAATCACAACCCGGAAACATCACCCAAGGTGACCTTCTGCTGTGCTTTCTGCAACCGGACTTGTCCAGCTCAGATTGGCCTTTTTAGTCATCAGTGCGCTTGCAGAAAGCGCGGGATGAGTCCTTCCTGAATCTTCGTTTGCGAAGAGAAGCCAGAGAGAGAGAGATGTCATTGACACCTCCTGTTCTCTGATTCTGTATATTTGGACCTTCCTTCTCTTCCTGTTTTCTTTACATCTCTCTCTCTTTCTCTCACTGCTTCCAATCCCCTTGTCTCTCTCTTTAACCTAATCCTTCCATCAATACCTTTTTTTTGTCCCTTCTCTTGCCTCTCGTGGTCTATCTACCCACTCCTTCCCTCTCTCTTGCCCTGAGTTTCCTTCTCATGCAGGCATGCTGCAACAGGAGGCAGCATGTCACAAACGTCCTCTTGCTACTCCTCCTTTCCATCAACTTCTTTACTCTCTGTTGTGTTGCGCCTAGAGCTGCCGCCGCCACTGCACACCACTGAGTGAAAAATGTGAGTGAAGATGGCGAGGAAGCAGCAAAAGGGGGATGAACAGTGTAGAAATGCAAAATACTATTTCCCATATTGTTTCTGAGAAAATACGCTAAAATTGTATGGAATTTGTGTTGGGATAGAAAAGTACTTAACATTCTGACTTACTTCTTTTTTTTAATTGTAGCCAGTAATGTAGTTAATATCAATGTGTCGGTATTGGTTTCTGGCTCTAGGTCAAAAAAGTGTTTTTCTTCTGTTTTTTATTTCTTTTCTTTAATTTTTTAAAGAGGAAAATGTGGTTTTGATCTCCATGTTTTTGATAGATAGTTTCTTGTACGGCCTTATAATCATGAACACATTGCCACATGGAAGTGATATCTACTGATTATTTTTAATTGTGATATGAAAAGTCCAGGCTCAGAAGCAGTATGTTACCATCTATAGGACTAGTAGACACAATTTTATCTTCCATGAATTTTAATAATCTTCATTTAAGACATTGTAAGTTGGTGGCCATGACGACATCCTGTGGAAGCAAAAGCCATGGAGTAATGATGCACTGTATGAACAAGTATTTTCTTTTGCTGTTCTGAGGCTTCCACCATTCAGCTTCAATTGATGACTCCAGCTACTATTGTGGAGGATTTAGAACCAACTGACACCAACCCTCAAAATCAAGCCTCCTCTAAATGTAAAAGAATGGAAGGGGGAACCAGTTTCCCCTTTCTCTTTTTGTATTATTTCATTTCTATAAACTGCCTTCTATCAAAGCTTCCAGGGCAGTTTATAATGTTACAATATGTTAAAACAATATTTTGGAAGACTTCACAAAAGAGTCTGGAGCAATAAACACCTGAGGCAAAGCACAAAAATCAGTGTGTATAGAGCCATCGTACTGTCTATCCTCCTTTATGGATCTGAAACATGGGTCACCTATCGCCACCACCTACGACTCCTCGAGCGCTTTCATCAGCGCTGTCTACGCACAATCCTAAATATACACTGGACTGACTATGTGACGAATGCTGCTGTCCTTGAGCAAGCAGGGATCACCATCATTGAGGCCATGATATTGAGAACGCAGCTGCGCTGGGCAGGGCACGTTTCTAGGATGGAGGACCATCGCCTCCCAAAAATACTACTCTACGGTGAACTTGCCACGGGTCAGCATAAGAGGGGTGCTCCAAAAAAGCGATACAAAAACTCCCTGAAACAACATCTCAGGCTCGGCCAAATTGATCACCAACAGTGGTCCGCCCTGGCCTCACATCGGGAGGCATGGAGACGCACTATCCACAATGCTGCAGCCTTATTTGAGAACTCACGCCGAACAAGTCTTGAAGAGAAACGGCAATGCAGAAAGAATCACAACCCAAACACATCACCCAAGGAGACCTTCTTCTGTGCTTTTTGCAACCGGACTTGTTTATCTCGGATTGGCCTTTTTAGTCATCAGCGCACTTGCAGAAAGCGCAGGATGAGTCCTTCCTGAATCTTTGTTTGTGAAGAAAAGCCAGAGAGAGACATGGCCTAGAAAAATAAAACATCTTTGCCTGATGTTCAAAGACTAATGGAATTAGTGCCGAGGGGGGCACCCTGAGAGGTAATTGCACAAATGTAATGCCACCACTAAGAGGTTCTATCTCTTCTCACCAGCTAGCTTATCTCAAGCAAAGCAAGCACCTGTAGGAGAACATATGAAGTTAAACATCATACAGAGGAAACCTATTACTAGCAGGTATTCCTTCAAGGACCTGGCTCCTAAGGCATACAGGGCTTGAAAGGCGAGCACCAGTTTGAGTTGTGCTTGGAATCAGTGGCATCTGATAACTTCCAGAACAGTGGGGTGGTCATCCACTCTAGGTTTAAGTCAAAGCTTTAATGGAGCAATCTGAGGTGCTAAGCCCTGCTCCCCACTCAATAGGGTTCATATTCCCTAAAGTTCCAGTGCTTGGAAATGGACTAGACACTAGAAAAGGTCTTTCAGCATTGTGTAGTTTTGTTCCCACTGACCAGACTCTGTCAATAGGTTAATCTAGGAATATTTGGTGGAGAGACAGTGTGGTGTAGTGGTTTGAGCATTTTACTAGGACTTTGGAGGGCTTTGAATCCTTGCTTGGCCATTTGGACAACCCCATTTGGACAACCTTGGGCAAGTCACACCCTCTCAGCCTCAAAGGAAGGCAAAGGCAACCCCCCAACAGATCTTGCCAAGAAAACCCTGTGATAATCACCATAAGTCATAAACAACTTGGCGGCATGCAACAAGGAATATTTTGAATAAACTGCAGTCAGTGTCTGAAACTCCCTCACAACATAATCCATTCTAGATGTCCATGTCTCCATAGGCCATGGGTCACTATGGCCAGGCCAGGTTCTCTCTTTTGAAAGACAGAGCGAGCGAGCAGAGCAGATCACCACAAGCAAAAATTTAAAACTAACAAAGGATTGCATGGCAGTCCTTTGTTCAGATCAATGCTGGACAGGACAGCTGCTGCCTTTTCTCCGGCTGCTTGGCTTGTTTGAATTGTTTTGAGTCAGCAAAATGTAATTGTACTTTTTCTTTCTTTATCTACTGAGGGTGTTCTTCAGTTGAATGAGTGTTAAAAAAGAAAAAGAAAAAGAAATCCAGAGTCTACAACAGTGTGACTGGGGTAATTAGTTACAAGTGACAGAGAACAAGCAATTAGGAAAGACATTACAGTTTTTAAAATTTTTCTCTACACCTTTCTCATCTGAGAGCTGTAAGATATTTGATTAAAACCCACAATAAAAGTATATCATTGTAAGGGAGTCTTGCCTTATAATGAACTACAGCTGTGTTTAATAAAACACAGTTTTATTAAAATATTGGGCACTCTGCATCTCCCCCTGCCCCGCCAGCTCCTGTGTGGATCATGTCATCAAAATGGATGGCAGCCAGGAGCAAAGAAAGGGAACCTGGAGGGGACATAATACTAACCTTCTTGCAAGCAAACACTCTGTGCTGCCTCCTCTTCCTCCATATTGGCATATATGGAGAATGGTTTCCTTCTCTGGTGATCAGGTGGTAGTTGCTTCAGTAAAGGCATGGAGATGTGTATTCCCTGTGCGTGTATCATTTCCTGATTGAAATAACCCTTTTGCCCTTCTGGTCCAGAGCAGCCACAAGCCCCATTTATAGAAGAAAGAATCATAATACAGGGGTCTTATCTTTTCCCCAAGACGGTTGTGGGGCGGGCAGGGGGTCCTCACTTAGGGAAATCTACCCAGTGCTACTACTCCAGTTCAGTTTACAGAGACACCTCTGTGGCTGGTTTTAAGTTTTGAAATGTGTGGAATTCTCTTTCCAGGGAGGCTAGCTTCACAACACCCTGTAAAAAGCTCTCCTGAGTTGCAGTGGGTGGGGAGAGTAACATCCTTACACCCCGAATGCCAATTCTCTATGAAACCTGGTGTTTATACCATGATTTTAGAATGCTGAGAGTATGTGTGTTAGACTGCTGGGACCAGGGTGATGAAGAGAATCAAAAGAAACACTAAGTGAAACAGAAAGCTAATAAGATTTCTCTCCAAACCAATTCCAGCATTAGAAAACTCTACTCTTTGCTGTGAGAGGGCTTTATGCAAAGACATTTCAGAAAAGATCCTAGCAGAGGAGACAACTTGATTGCTGGACATGTTCCTTAGCCAAGACATCAAGATGGTTTAGACCTTTCATTGGCAATATGTGTCAATTCTGCCTTCTCCTTAAATTTTGAGAAACTTTGTCTTCCTGTCTTATTTCTGCTACATCTTCTGATGATGTGATGGGAAGCTAGAGGTATCCTGAGGGAAAGTTACACTAGGCCTCTATGTTACACTAGGCTCTTGCTACTACTGTGTTAGTCATTTACCCAGAGGTGTCCTGGGGCCTAGGATTCTTTATTAAGAAGCACGCTAGACTCTGTAATCTGAGTGAGTGATATAATTATGACTATGAGAATAGTCTAAGTGGAGTTTTTCAATTTCAGACTTTTGTTTGAATTTTTGAGGACTTTTTTTTTTACTGGGGGAGTGGAGGAGGAAAGGCTTGTAAAGTGAAACAGGACTTTATAGTAGTCAGATCACAGATCCATCTAGTTCAGTATACAGTACTCGCTGTCTATCCTGCTTGTTATTGTCTTACCAGGGTTTCAGCTGTGAGTCTTTCCCAGCCTGCCTGGAGATGTAGATTGAACCTGAAGCCTCTACATGCAAAGTAGAAGTGCTTTCTACTGAGCTGTGCCCCCTTACGATACTGCAACAGGGTACACACACTGTGTGTGTGCACCTGTGTGTGTGAACTGTACTTTAGATTGGGACTTCTCTTCATCTTTCTTCAACTTCTGTCTAATAACTGTGTTGTGAAGCTAGAGCAACTCTCTTTGAATAAGAAACCAGCCCCTCTACAAAGATGTAGCTGAAAAGCCATGATGATGAGGGGCCATTCTACTGTATTTCTAGACCACCAAGTCTGAGACTAAGCAGTGTGTCTGTTGTTGTTTTTTAAAACTTTTTTTCTAAGTATAGTTGTTCCTCCGTATCCACGTATTTGGTATCCACGGATTTAAGTATTCATGGCTCAAAAATATTCTTAAAAAAATAATAATCCAAAAAGCAAACCTTGATTTTGCCATCTTATATAAGGGACACCATTTTGCTATGCCATTGCATATAATGGGACTTGAGTATTCACAGATTTTGGTATCCACGGTGTGTGTGTGTGTGTCCTGGAACCAAACCCCAGCAAATATGAAGGACAACTGTATCTTAACTATCTACCAGTCCGTCCATCCATCCATCTTGTCTTTCCTTAAGGAATACAGAGTAGAATACCTCATTCTTATCCATACAACCCACCTGTCAGGTAGATCAGGGGGAGAGAGATTGAGATTGAGTGTGTGTGAGTGTATATATGTGTGTGTGTGTGAGAGAGAGAAAATGACAGAGACAGAGACTGTCCCTAGTCACATAGTGATCTAGGCTGTGAGGATTTGAACCAGGTTGTCCCCAATCATAGTGCAATGAAACTGTGGTGATTATTAAAACATGAGAAATTTCCCTAGGATCCAGAAAAGAGATGAAAATATGAAACCTTTATATTTCTGCATATGATCTGATCTAACCAAATCAGCTTTTTGTACAAAAGTTATGCTAAAAGCATTAGGAGCTTTTGTTATGAAAATTTAATCTGTTTTTGTAAACATATTTATTCCCATTGCATTTGCCTGTTATTGAATGCTTCTTTCTTTTCCTTGACAGTTTTCATCAAACTGGGAATTCCCGGGGCTTTAATATTAAGGAGCTGGATTTCACTTTAGAGCAACTACAAGGAGAGGCCTACATAAAACGGTATTGAATGTTTGCACTTGATCACGTCTTCTGTTTCTCTTGTGTGCTTCATTGCTTTGATAGCGCATAAAGCATTTTTAATTCGTGGAGCTCTTTCCGCTTCCTGTGTTAAGATTAATCCTTTCTTGTTAAAATTAATTTCATACCCATTTTACTTTTAACAAGCTCTTCCAGAGTGTGTGGTACATTTTGCTATTGCCAGTTTCACACAGTGGATGGAGGCTGTGGTGGTACTGTGGACAAAATGCTTCGAGGGGCAAGATCACTTTGGTTCCTCTAGCATGACCAGATAATGGCCTAGATTCTATTGTTATTCGTGACTAGAGTTAGACTGTTGAATCCATGAGATTTGCCTACATGTTGACTCACCATTCTACAGTTGATTGAATGGGTCTGTTCTAGTTGGGAGTAACCACCAGAACGCCAGCCATTATGTACTAGGACCAGAGTTAGGAAATGTTGCTTTTTTGGACTATAGTTCCAGAAAAGTTACTGGCCATGCTGGTTGGGGGATTCTGGGGAGCAGTTCAAAAAAGGAACTTTTAAAGGTTCTGGCTAAGACTGCTGGGTGAGGATAAAATGAAAGCACTAAAACAAGGAAAAATCATCATCTTTCTTCCAGTCTTAGTATTCTAAATCATTCTTTGAACTATATGTTCATTTCTCTGTGCCATTCATGGTTTTCACCTGTCTTAATCACCATTCTTTACATTTATAGGCAAGTTCTTTTTGATATTTCTGTTGGATTATTTTTGTTATTTCTAATGTGAAGCCTGATTGTCCCATTTCCACCAGTTTTAGACAGCTTGCCCCCCCCTTCCCCGCCACATGCTGAGGAGCTGTCCAGCATAGCAAAAAACAGCAGGGCTAGGTACAGCAGGCAAGACATTCTGAATCAGCATGGCAGCTATCCACCCAAGAAATCCAAGAAAGAGCTGGGCAGAAGGTGATGTTGCACTACCAACAGACAAGGAACTGTTGAAGAGTTTAGAGCTTCTCTACAGTGCCCCAGCCTTATTGGAGGTAGAGGTCTCATGCAGAGCATGTATACTTCCGGTTCTGTTTTCCCAAGTAGATGGTTGGCAGTGGGACATCTTGTGATGCTTTACTTTTCTGCTAGGAATTCCTAGCTGGACTTCTTCTTAGGTCTCAGCTCCTGGAGATGATGGTGCAGGGTGTATAGTTGATGTACATCTGCAGTTAGGAAACATTGACCCACTTGATTCTGCAGCTTTCCTGGATTTGGTGGCTTCCAGGATGACAACCTTGAGGTGATCCTTGGAGTGTCCCAGCTCTTTTGAGACCAGCAATGGGAACTTTCTCCTGGAATATCTCATCCAGTCCTGGACCTTGCCAGATCTTGTCATGACTTCTCACATATAAAAGTGTTGTCATAGCACTTAAGAGGCAGTGCACGGAGCCAGTATTTGTACATGTTACGATTTTGGTGGGTTTTTGGGGGGGGGCTCCCCCCATGGGAGTAAAGTGAGATGTAAGTCTAATAAATTAATTCAACTTTTCAGTGCCCCTGCAGAGCCATTGCCAAGTCAGGTATCCTACTTACCAAGTTAGTGAGACAGCATTGGTACAGAACATAATAATCTTGAGTTCAAGCGTTCATAGGACAAGAGTTAGTCAACCAGTGGCCCTGTTTAGTTTCCAGAGTGAGAGCTATCTGTCTCTTAACATTGTCCCCAAATTTAACTTTTCATCTGGAAACCCTTTCTTCTACTACCAAGCAGTTGTGGTATTGCTCATTGGAGAAAAAAAAATACTATGCATATTCTCATAGACACTTCCGTGTTCCTTCGTACCTCCAAAGTTATGGAGCTTGAGACTAAATATTAGGAATGGGTTCTGAGGATTAGCTGGGCACAAATGAAGTCTAAACCATTGGCGTAACCAAAGCTGGAGCTTGTAGTTTGAATAGAGAATGTTCAGATTCAGTGCCTAGCAGCTCGAGTTAGCAAGATTATGAAAAAGCACAGCTTGGTAAATTTTGCTTGGAAACCCTGGTAAATTTTGCCAGTCAGGGCACAGTTGGAAAAGTTACTTCTTGCACCACAGTTCCCAGAATTCCCCAGTCATCATAGCCAGTAGTCGTACTGGAGGTGGGATTTGTGGACGTATTCATTTTAAAAAGTAACTGTTCCAAGCACTGAGTCAGAGTTTGCTAGGCTAGACAGTTCAGTGGTTTAAGTCAGAATACATGTGTATGTGTTTCTTAAGGGAATCTTCACAGTTTAGTAGTAAAGGAGGCTCCAGGTTCAGGTAGTGTCCCAGGTTCAGATTGTTGTTGTTGCGGTTGCATGCCTTCAAGTAATTTCCAACTTATGGTGACCCTAAGGTGAACCTATCAAGAGGTTTTCTTGGCAGGATTTGTTCAAAGGGGGCTTGCCCTTGCCTTCCTCTGAGGCTGAGAGAGTGTGACTTGCCTAAGGTCACCCAGTGGGCTTGCATGGCTGAATGGGGATTTGAACCCTGGTTTCCAGAGTCCTAGTCCAACTCCCAAATCACCACACTGGCTCTAATGTCACAGATTCAGGTACTGATAAGGAAAGACCTGTTGAAGGATCTGGACAATACAGCCAGACCCCCAGATCTGAAGAACCAATATCCACAGTTTCAGTTATCTGTGGGACACAAAACAGGAACACATACCATAGAGTCCTAGAAAATGCCTAGAGGCGTCCTCTCTAGAAATCTTCTAGGTCCTCTAATGCAACTGTATGGTATTAACTGGAAGTTGCATTATTTTAATAGGGTTTGCTGTTATCCACAGTTTCCACTATCTGCAGTAAGTCCAAGGACTAAATCCCAGTGGATACAGAGGTCCAACTGTACTATCAGTCAGAACAGACAATCCTGGGCTATGTGGACCAATGATCCAATTTGATATAAGGCAGCTTCATATGGTCATGTGAATAGCATGGCTGCCACCACACCATGACAGCTTCGAGCACCATTCTGATCATGTGTAAAGGAAAACCCTCTGCCTCTAACGGTGCCAATGTCTCCTGGAAATCTAGCCTCCTAGCTTAGAAACAAACTAAGGCTGCTACCACATTGTACAAATAATTAATTTTGACACTGCTTTAACTTCCATGGCACAGTGCTATGGGATTCTGGGATGTGTAGTTTTGTGAGCTATTTAGCCTTCTTTGTCAGAGGGCACTGGTGCCACAACAAACTGCAGATCCCGGGATTCCATAGGATGGAGCCATGATAGTTAATGTGGTGTCAAACTGCATAATTTCTGCAGTGTGGCAGCAGCCTAATTTAAATTAGAGTTGAAACAATTACAGATGTCAACAAGAAATGCCACATCCCTTTGCCCAATAGACTAATTACGACAGGATTCCAACATGACTGTCACAATTTGTTTTTAATAATAGTTACCTGGCATATTCTGTGGATGAACAGTAGCATTCTGGAAGCCCAGCGGTCTATCAAATATAAACTCTCCCCCCTGCTTCCAATCTCACTCTGTGCAGTACATTTGTTTCCATCTCTGCAAGTGGGTTTAGCCCTACCTCAGCAGCTTCCACTCATTTCTTTCTGATTTCCTGAAACAGTTCCCTTGGTGCTTGAAAGAATCCAAATCAAGCGTTGCACCATGTTACCATAGCTAAGGCTTTCCTGTTGCTGCCAGTGAATGTCTCCAATTCTTTACCAAAGCTGGCAAGCTGTAGAGTCTACACAAAAGTTTATTTTGAATTGATTCAGCTTATCCGCATCTTTGGAATGCTGTTTCCTCCATGCTGTTTCCATTCTTCTGCTGCTCATCGTATCCTTCCTGCATTTTTGTTTTGGTTTGCTTTCTTCCCCTTTGTTTCATTGATGCTTGATTTTGTTGGTGACTGTAGTCTCATAGTGGAAAAATCCTGCCACAGTTCAGTATAGAAGTTTGCTCTTTTGAAAGTTTAACACTGAAGCACTGCTACTTATCCCCCCCCCCAATCCTTTTATTTGAAGACACTTTCTTGCTTGTTATACAATTCTGTAATGTATGGTGGGAACCAAGTTTATTTTGGCCTGAGTGCTTTGATCCTTGTTATGTGCTCATCAGTGTAGTTTATGCCAACTTTTTTTGTAAAATAAAAAGAGTTTATTATACCTTACAGACATGCAGGATGCGAACATCTCACAATTAAGATAGGGGGAGATTTATTATTGATTGTTTCGTGCAGTTACATAATACAAACCTGATGTTAAGCTTTCTCTGTATCTTAGAAATAAGCAGCTGTATAGCAGTTGTGTATTTGTGTTTGCGTGTGTATCTGTCTTTTAAAGGACGTTTCTCCTTAAATCAAGCTTCTTCCATGGTCTTCCCAGTAGTGTTCTTTTCTGCTGGAAAAGCATGTGGTTGTCCTATTGTATGCCAGATTTGTGCATTCTAAATAGAGATACAAGCCAAATTCTCCCAAGCCATTCTTGGAACAGAGGATTGGGGCTCATTAAAGCCCATCTGAAAGGAGAGGAAATGCTGTTCTCTATATTATCAAATTTCAGGCTGCTGCCACACTGCAAAAATAATGCAGTCTGACACTGCTTTAACTGCCAAGGCTCAATACTATGAAATTCTGGCTTTTGTAGTTTTGTGAGATATTTAACCTTCTTTGTCAGAGGTGCCACAAAAAACTGCAGATCCTAGGATTTCATAGGATGGAGCCATGGTAGTTAAAGTGGTGTCAAACTGGATTATTTCTGCAGTGTAGCAGCAGCCTCAGAACCAGCTCATATACAAAGAGCTGGTTATATATATATTTTTTCCTGTGGCCACTAGGATGGAAATAGCTTAGTGCTGGAAGACTTAAAGTGGCTGTGCAATCATTAGGGTTTGGCACATTGTTCTAGCCTAAAAAAAAATAACATGCCAAAGCAAGCATGGAAGATGAGCTATTAAACAAGAGTATTTTCCTGAACCTTGTTTTCCATTTTCTGAAACTTCTGTCAATAAGGGAGCATCCCAAATTTTTCCTCCAGGGGCACATAACTCCTTTTAGAGCAATGGACTTGCTGAAATGGTAGAGAGGTCAATAAAATATAATTAGTTCAAACTACAACTTATCTGTATACACATGGGGGAAAATATAGGCCACACTTGTACATGTTCCATTGATTTTTAAGAATTGTTTGTTACATTGTGTGTGGTGTTCATATAGTTGTCATTGAGGCTGGGTTATTTTTAAAGGATAGGCAAGTTTTATAGGCTCTAGATTTTTTCTAGGCTGAAGAAGAATTTGGGATGTTCCCTTGCTGATGGAAGGTTTAGAAAATGGGAAACACGTTTCAAGAAAATACTCTCACTTAATAGCTCATCTTGAACCAATTATATTTTTATTGACCTTTCCACCATCTCAGTAAGTCCATTGTACTAAAAGGCATAATGTGCCCTTGGAGGCAAAATTACAGTCCCGCCCTATGCAAGCTAAGGATGTAGTTTCACTCTAACAGTTTTTGTAAAGGTAGAGGGACCCTGCTCTGTAGGGGCAAATTTGAAAGTAGGGGAAAGTCCTCCCTTCCCCACTCAGGAGTAGTAGGGGATGGACAGTTCCCTCAACCAGCCAGTTTCACTCCTGGAGAAATCTCCCCATGCAAGTAGTGGCTCCATTCCACTGAATAGGGTGGTGAGATTGAGTGGAAGAGAAAAGCTGATATGTTTTGTAACCCTTGCATAAGCTCTGAAAAATGATCCCAAATAATCCCATTATTCATCCTTGGCCTTGCCTTGGGTCCCTCATGAGAGCAGGAAGGCAGAACAAAATGGAAGTGGGCCCCTTTGCTCAGTGGACATACCTACCCTCTCATCATAGAATTTTAGAGTCATAAGGGACCTTGGTGGTCATCAAGTGATCCCTCTGCTTAGTATAGGAATCTTAGAACTACAGCATTGTCCCTAGAACTATCTGACATGTAGAAAGTTGTTGGAAGAGACCATAAGGGCCATCCAGTCCGACCCCCTGCCCTGAAGGAATACACAATAAAAGCATGCCCAACAGATAACCATCCAGCTTCTCTTTAAAAACCTCCAAAGAAGGAGACTCCACCACACTCCCAGGCAGTGCATTCCACTGCCAAACAGCTCTTACTGCCAGGAAGTTCTTCCTAATGTTTAGGTGGAATCCCTTTTCCTGTAGTTTGAACCCATTGCTCTGTGTCCCAGTCTCTGGAGCAGCAGAAAACATTGCTCCATCCTCAGTATGACATCCTTTCAAGTATTTAAACTTGGCTATCATGTCCCCTCTTAACCTTCTCTTCTCTAGGCAAAACATACCCAGCTCCCTAAGCCACTCCTTATAGGGCTTGGCTTCCAGGCCTTTGATCATCTTGGTCGCCCTCCTCTGGACACGTTCCAGCTTGTCCATATCCTTCTTGAATTGTGGTGCCCAGATCTGTGGTGCCCAGACCTCCAAGTGAGGTCTGACCAAAGCAGAATAGAGTGGCACCATTACATCCCTCCATCTAGACACTATATTGATGCAGCCTACAATCACATCGGCTTTTTAGCTGCTGTATCATACTGCTGACTCATGTTCAGCTTATGGTCCACTAAGACTGCTAGATCCCTTTCGCATGTACTGTTGTCAAGCCATGTATACATTGTTTTAGCTTTTATTATGTGAAATCGGTACCTTCCCTATGTGAATCATAACCTCCCTGAAGTGGTTCTAAGAGGGTTGGGAAAGCAAGCTGGATCCCTGTGGCTATCTGTACAGTAGGACCCCTGTATCCACTGGGGATTGGTTCTGGGGGTCCCTGTTGATGAAATCCATGGATAATAGCAAACACCTTGAAAATAATGGGACTTACAGTTTAAAATACCTTGGAGGACCTAGAAAATAGCTAGAAAGGATACATTTTCTAGGAAGAGTCTATGGCAGGTGTGCTGTTTTGTGTCCTGTGGATAACTGAATCAATGGATAATGAATCCGTGGATACAGGGGTCCTACTGTACTCCACATTCGTGGTAATGATCCCCTGTTCCATCCTTTCCCTTCTGAGCACTTGAGGGGGGCTATGGGTGAAAAAGGGGCTTCTGTTCTCATGAAGCCAGATTGTGATATTTTTATTTATTAATTTTTTTGGCAGTGGATATGACAAAAGACATCTTGCTTTCTCTCTTTGGCAGTTTGGGAAGGGGAAAGGGAGTAAGAGGGAAAACATGAGGCAGCGTCTGGTTTCCATGTTCTCTCTGCGTAGAGGATTTCTGCTGGTTTATCACCATCCTTGTTTCCTTCTGTTTCTTTATGAACCTGTATCTTGAGATGTCCGCATGTGAGAAGCAAAGATGTTTAGTGGGCAATGAGCTTGAGATGGAGCTGCCTTTTGAAGATGGCTTAGGAGCTGCAGCTAGCGTAGAAGCTCTACAAGGAACACAGTGTTATGGCTTGCTGGCTGATCATTTCCTTATTAGCTTTGTTACTGTTTAATAGTCCAGAAGGGATCAGTTCTCCTTCATCAGTCATCAAGACCTGGTGCAGAATGGATATTGGTTGCCAAAATGCCTCCTGAGTCGAGCAGATTCCTAAGCTGCAGGTGCACAGGAATTAGAATGATGTGTCTGCACAAAACCGAAAAGAAAGCTGGCTTGTATATGCAATTCATATACAATTCATATAAAGCCTGTTTCTGGTTAAACAAACATCTCCCATGGAACAGGCTCCAGTGCGTAGGCTGAAAAGATATTTGTGTTTCTCTCAAGCACCTGCTGTATATTGCTGTACAGCAGATGTGGGGCATTTTCATAGCCTGGAATAGATTCATCATGGCTTCTTGTCTCAATTGGCCTGATGGTTTGGACGAGGCACTACAGTTAGGCTCTCTGAGCTCAGATCTGCTTTCTCCACAACCCACCTTAAAAGCCATGCGGAACTGTAGCTCCGTGTTTGAGAATAGCATGTCACAGACCTTACTAGGACTGGTTGGTATCTCACATCCCAAGAGTCAAGAAGTTAATTAGCAAAGTTCATGACACCACCACCAACTCTTTAGTCAGGTGGTGACACCCTGAAACAGGATGTAACAAAGACAGTTCTGTTTGGGGCTGTTGCTGAGACCATTCCATGCAAGAATCCATCACATTGGGTGTCAGTGCTCTGTTAGACTGTCATTAAAATGTATCTGTTTTTCATGCCTTTGAATAGCTGTCCGTTAAGAAACTGATTATTCACGACATCTACTCCATGTCCTAGTCTCCAGAGCGGTCTGTTAGAGATCCAGGTTTCTAGTCTCCACTGAGCCCTGCAACTCATAACTGGACCTACTTCACAGAATTGCTGTGAGGATAAAGCAGGGATCAAAGCTGTGTATGCTGATTTTCCTGGAGGAAGAGTGGGATATAAATGTAAATAGTAATAACTGTAATAATGTCGAGAAGGGCTTCCTCAGCTGTAGAGCTTGTTTGGCTTGGCCTGCTACCCATGACTGCCAAGCAGTTGTCTAGTAAAACCGGGCGATAACCAGGGCCACAGAGCTCAAATGGGGGGGAAGAACCCTCTTTAATGATGGAGATCAGGGTGAGAGGAGGTACCTAGAACATGATCTGCATGCATGCACAGTAGCAACACAAAGGGAGCATTTCCCTCTACACTATGAGAAACTGCAAGTAATCAGTTTGTTCTAATCGCTATGGGACACTTTATTATTTTTCCCCCAACAGCAAGAATTTGTTCACAGGGCAAGGAACAAAAAACAATGGAAACAACACAAGGCAATTGCTAACTGCTTGATTCAGGCATATTCAGACAGGATCCATTTTGCTGTGATGCATTTATTTACATTATTTCCCCACCCCACCTCCCCAACAAGCAGGAATGGCCATTGCCTTCATTAATCTACACAGAGACAACATTGCCTCTAGTAGTACAAACATTTGTTGTGATTGCAGAAATGAAGCTACACAACTGCGTGCAAAGATGTGTGGATTTTTTTAAAAGAATTGTCAGCAGGAGATTTTCTCCACTCCAAACTCTAGATGTAATTAGCCACATGCAGCATGGCTTTTTCCCAAAGCACAGACAGAAGGAAGTCTCCTAACAGCCTGAATTCAAATGATCTGACTGGGCTAATCTACTAGTAAACTAACCAACCCCTTGAATAGGGATGTGAAAATCTCCCCATCTCCATTTTGTTGTGTTTCTTTGGATCCCACCTGTATTTTCTTCTCATCCCTCTTTCATATCAGGCAATGAGACTTTGTGTGAGGGGACTTCCCCTTGGAAATTCATGTGTATTTTGGTATATACCTGTCCTCCTGTATGCACTTTGAAAATGCATTTGTCTTCATCTGTGCATCTTTGTATGCATTTCCCCCATGGATTAGAGTGCGCTTGTGTGCATTTTCCAAAGAGACGCATCCTGAGTTGTGTGCATTTATTTGCATGCATTTTTAAAAGGAAAAGACCCTGCCAATTGCAGTTTCGTTTAGGAAACCAAAAGATATGCACTCACTTTTGCTAATAGTTTCACAGACCACTAATTGTAGAAACTTTTTAAAAGTTGGTTAATGGGAATGTCTTTTCCTTCAGTGCTAAATCTTCTGCTTAAATTCGTATGCACCTAAATGATTACCAAAATAGCTAGACTCAGGCATTTTAGATTATATAGCTTTGTGTTCTTAGTGTCTGTGCAGTACTATTTATAGCCTCAATTAACTCCTCATTTTTGGAATACATTGTTTGACACATCTGTTATGGAGCCCACAGAGATATTCAGCTGTGTGTGCTCTCTCCTGTGGTTTGATTCAGGGCTTAATTACAGTCAAGGCTCATTCTGTCTTGGCCTTGGGATTATGCTTTTCCCAAGCCTAAGCGTTTGGTCTGGGAATCTGACAACAAAAAGTCAATAATATCATCACTGTAGTTTTCCAAGGTGGCAATCAAGTCTTCATGGTAGTACCCAAAGTGGTTATCTCTGAAGTTAGTTCAGCATTGCTCCTTAAAACAGATTTGAATGATTTAGCCAAGGAAATGGTTCAGAAAGTAAATGAGGCCAGGGAATGATTTCCTAGGGTACAAGGGCAAGGGCTGTATCACAATGTTAAGAGCACATTTGTATGCAAAAGATCCCTCCAAGTTCAAACCCTGACGGGTCTCCAATTAAGAAGATCCCAGACAGGTGACCTAAAGAACAACCTCTGCTTGGGCTCATGCAGATCTGATTCTAGTCAGAGTAGATTAGCAACTCCTGAGGTGAAAGGTAGGTTTGTTAATCTCAGAGGTTTGGGAGTCAGCAGTTTTCCCACTGTGATGGGAATTGTGATCAAAGACAAAGGACTATAGCACAGTGGCAGAGCACCTGCTTTGCATGCAGAAGGTTCCAACTTTAGTCCCTGACATTTCCAGCAAAAGGACCAGGTCACTGATGATGGTCCTGCTGAACTTGAAATTTTGGAGAATGGCTGCTGCCAGTTAGAATAGATGATACTAGGCTACATGGATGAATAATCTGATGTGGCATATCACCATTTCCTATTATCCTCAGGGTGGTCTAGAAGGTGAAAAGAATCCTAACAGAATTTGCAGGGAATACTTTTTGTCCCAATGAGATCTCATGGTGATTCGCCTTATTCAGAAGGTTGGTTGGACATGCACAGGGGGTAGGCTTGTCGGCAAGGAAGTGGCCGGAAACGCTATTTTGGAGTTTTGCATTAGCAATTGTGCACTTTTTTTGCTGTGCTGAGGTGACCAAACAGCTTTTTAAAGTGGAAGGTTGCGCTTGCGTACCTTTGATTTATAGTTTTTAAAAAAATACTGTGCAGTGGCGACAACTTGTAGAGAATAATAACGCAAGTAATTCACTTTTGGCCACCATGTTGATTTGACAGCATGGCTGCTTATGAACATGTGGGGCCTGATCTGTTGTTTGCTGACCAGACCAGATTAAGTGGGTATTTTTTTAAAATGCAGTAAAGGCCCTATCCCACCTTCCCCCTGTCTCAGCCCTGTATCTGCCCTAGGGATGGTGAGGACTGCCAAGGGGCAGAACGGGGAAAACACCCTGTATTGTATGGAGTGCAGGGTTCTGAGACGGGGGCAAGACAGGGTATTTAGCTCATGTAGGTAAGCTCAATGAGAGTACTGTGTAACTCATAAGCTTACAAGCTTAATTTTGATGTACAGTTGGTCTACTAATAAAGGCATAATTTTATTGACCCTAAAAATAATACTCTGTGATTAATTTATCAGTCCTGTTTTCAGTGGCATGGCATAAGCATGATTATTTATTTCCCAATTCATTTCAATTCATTAAGGAAAATAAGAGAGAGAGAGAGAGAGAGAGAGAGAGAGAATGGGTTCATGCAACAAAGAAAGAAAGGGTGCAATTTATGAGGGAAGAACAGGACATTGAATGGTAATAATAATAATGATGAACAAACACCACTGAATAAGCTTGATTACTTTTTTGAAAATGAGAATTACAGCATTAGAGAACAAAAGCATTTCAGCAGATGTAGAATGCATTTAATCTTTAGCAGAGTACTTGATACATTGTCTTGAGTCTCATTTCAAAATAAAAAAATAATAATTACATTTGGATTAGATGAGAGCACCATCACCCTGACTATGAGAGAGCTGGTCTAGAGACTACAAAGCGAAGGATATTGGCACATTGACAGCACTGAGCTAGAGGACAGAGAATTAATAAGGAACTAGGCTTGATTTATATTTATTCCACAGGGATTTTGATGGAGACAAGTGAATGGTTGGTATTTGGGTGGTTCAGTAAACTACTATTTCTTTTTGGGGGGGGATTATCTTTGAATGGCAAAATGTTGTGAAGAACACTGACTTCAAAAATAACACTAATGGTTATAAAATTGTTACAAAGTATGGCCAGAATTTTTTTGGGAGGGAGGCAAGGCAGGGGATGAAATCCAGCATAGCAAAACTCATTTTTATTGTTGCTTGGAATTTGTCAGAGAAGGGAGTACAGGTCACACACCACCACCAAACTGTATTCGTGGAACCAATATCCACAGTTTCAGTTATCCATGGCTGAAAAAAATAGGGACACGTACTATGGAGTCATGTTGGAAAATGCATAGAGAGGTGTACTTTCTAGGAATTGCTAGGTCCTCCAGCACAACTCTATGATATGTTTGTACTGGAAATCCTTTATTTTAATAGAGGTCACTATTATCTGAGGTTTCATTTATAAATGGTAAGTCTGGGAACGTATCCCTGCAGGGAGGAGGGACACCTGTATTGCAAATGACCAATGCTTATGTTCAAAGTGGACCACACATTCTGCAGGGTTTATCCAGAAGATAGCAACAAAGGCAACAGTGGTCGGAAAAAATACTAGGCAAAGTTTTTACTGATCCCCCACCCCTGTTTTCAAAGCTATGATTAATTAGGAGATGTAAACTGCAGTGCTACTAAGCATCCCTCCCCAACCCCAACCCCCGAAACAAGCAAATCTTGAGTAAAGTTTACTCCTAGTAAGTGTGTTTAGGATTCCAACTTTCATTTGTCCCTAAGATTGACATCCTTCTCCTGAACATGTACCATGTCAAAGCTGCCATGAAGACTTCTAAAATGCCACTGCGGTTACAGAATTGTCAAGTTATTGAAATAAGGAGGAGTGGTTTCATTCATAGAGCTGACAGTGATTCTGTTATATTTCACCTACTCTCATATATATCTGGCTTTTCTTCGCAAACGAAGATTCAGGAAGGACTCAACCTGCACTTACTGCAAGTGCGCTGATGACTAAAAAGGCCAATCCGAGATAGACAAGTCCGGTTGCAGAAAGCACAGCAGAGGGTCTCCTTGGGTGACGTTTTTGGGTTGTGATTCTTTCTGCGTTGTCGTTTCTCTTCAAGACTTGTTCGTCGTGAGTTCTCAAATAAGGCTGCAGCATTGTGGATAGTGCGTCTCCATGCCTCCCTACTCTCAACCTCCCAATTAATAACCCCAAACAGTGAGAATTCAGAAAGAGTGTTGATTGAACCTGCATCCAGGGAGATGGGACATGTTAGTCCCCCAGAGTCATGTTTTATTCCAGAACTCATGCAGAACTAGATCTACAAGGCACTGTAGGGATTTTATGACATTTGCCTGCTGTAGAGCTGTAAACCATGTCCATGGGTTTCAGCTACCTGCCACCAGCAGTTTTTTTTAAAAAAGGGGTGTGTGGGGAGACAGAAAAAAAATTGTTCCAGTAAATCGATTGGATTTTCTTGGTTCCTTTTTTTGGTTGGGAGGGGGCAAAAAGGAAGCCTGGCAGTTCCTAAAAAAAAGTCTCACCTCATTTGAACATGTGGTTTCTTACTCTGAGTGTTAGGGTATTATGGAATAAGCTTTGATTATGCACCCTCAAGCACTGTTGTGAATATGAGGTGATTTGTATACCCTGCAAAATTTGGAATTCTCATTTGGCTCAGAAAATACCTAAGATAAAGGCACTTAATCGACTCTTTTAAATTTTTCTGGATGAGTGTTAAATCTCTTTGTGCATGGTTTCTGGTTGTGTTTCTAGCAATGTCCCTCCACCCCCCATCCCCCCACCACCATTTTTCTACTACTGAAACACAGGGCACACTGTTCAGAGGGGAGTGAAACTGCTGCCTCATGAGGGCAGCCAACATCACAACATACCCATGACCATCTAGTGAAAATAATACACGCATGCTTTTAATGGGACATTATCAGACTAGCATCTTAAAATGCTATAACAACATGAGTACGGAAGGCAGAAACATTGTGGCATAATAACTGAAATGATCAAACAACCACCACTTGCGTTTTAAGAACGGGATTAAAGGTCCTGTAACAGTAACACTTGTCTTCGCATTACTTTCTAATTACATTGTATTCATGCTTTGCACTGGTCCGTGAAATGTCCACTTATTTCCGTGTTAGCCGCAGTGTGAGATCTCGGCAGTTCTCAAAAGAAGACATGAGTTTGTGTAAAAACACTTAAAATAACAAATTAAATACATAGACAAGCCCTGAAACATACATAAAAACTTGCCACCAAAATGGGACAGTTCGTAAAAAGAGTGTCCTGTCAATCATTTTCACATTCTCACCAGACGTTTTCTCGCTGGGAACTGGAATGGGGGAAAGAGGACTGCCCATTCACACTGTATTCTCGTGATTACAGCGGGACTTGGTTTATCACACTCCTCAATACTGCAAAAACAACAATATTGAGGAGCTATTCACGGCTTAGCCCATGAATTAAAAGTGATGCCTTATTTGCAGCTGGCGCACGTGCTGGCCACAGAAGGAGGATGCCATCTGATAATTGCAGCCCATTATGCTATTATTGCATCATAATGACACAATTTTTGCCTTGTCTGATAAAGTCCTTAATAGACAATAACACAACAGGGATGATGAAATTCTCTGGGTCTGCAACAGAGAGGATAGGTGAACAGGTAGCCGTAGCAGTGGGACCAGCAGGCTCCCAGAATTGACACACTGAGTCCCTGACTAGCATGTGGAGCTTGATAGTTGCCCAAGAATGCTAGCCCCCTACTGCTGATATAATTCTGAATGACCCTGAGAACCATGATTGTTTAACAGTGGGACTAAAATATTGTGAGTGAGGGAAGGAAGGAACACATGAACTAGGAGTTTCAGAAAGTGTATGGCTATCAGGATTTGAACTTGCAGATGGTATTGCATGCAGAGGAATGGAGAGTCTGTCTTTGAAGCCGTAGGGTTTCCTGCTAAAGGAAAACAAACGATGGGTGAGGAGCCAGACCAGTGACGAAATCTCTTGCCAAATAAGAGGCTAGAAGCTAATAAAAGCTTTGAAACAAAGATTGCTCTCTAGAGGAACAAGAAAGTATAGCTGCCTGTCCTAGATTTGCCTCCGTTTCCTTTGTCCCTCCCTTCCACTGACTTGGCAGGAGCTACAATTGGCCTAAATACCCTAAAGACACCAGATTCTGTCTGATCTTGGAAGGTAAGCAGGGGCAGCCCTGGTTAGTACTTGGATGGGAGACCACCAACGAATACCAAGTGCTGCAGACACTGAGTAAAGAATTGCCCGAACCACCTCTGAGTGTTCCTTGCCTAAGAAAACCCTATGAGATTCATGGGGTTGCCATAAGTCAACAGGTGACTTGAAGGTGCGCACACAAACACATATGGCAATGCCAGGGCACAGAATAAACCTCAATTCCTCCTGCACAATGTGAAATCTGGAGAACTGTGACACCTTTTCTGCAGTTGAAATGCAGAGATCAATATGGTTTTTATAGAACTGCATGACACAGGAATTTGGTGGTTATCCAACAGGCTTTCTTTTTTCCTCTGCTGTAGCTCGTCTGCTGATGCAGACAAGTCTCTCTAAGACTATGCGAAGTCGAAGGCTTTCACGGCCGGCATCCATAGGTTTTCTGTGGTTTTTTCCCGGGCTGTGAGGCCAGCCACAGATGCAGGCAAAATGTCAGGAATAAACTCTTCCAGAACAAGGCCTCACAGCCCGGAAAAAAACCCATTAAAAACCTATCTCTCTGAGAGTCTCCATATGTTTAACCCAGTTTGAACTGATCTGTGTTGGGGATGAGTGGGATGTACTGGGGGTTGCCTACACAACTGCCTGCCTGTGCTGGTTAGATTTTAAAAGGTCAGGGTGCCTCTCAGTGAATAAACACTTGTAAGTGCTCATCAGAGGGGAGCGGACAACTTCTCATTCACAATTCCTTGAACTTGCACAAAGGCTGCAAAAGAACAGTTGTGAAACTTCTGCCTTATGAGAAGTTGGATTGCCAGCTCTGGCTGAGGGAATTCCTGGAATTTTCTTTCAAACTGAGATCAAATTTCTACATGTAGTTTTACTTGTACCTAAATCCATTCACCTCTTTAATTCACCTTTACTGTTTAAATGTAAATGTAGAAACCCAGACCTTTATTGAACAAAGCGCCCACTTCATTTTATTTACAGTTGTCCCTCCTTATCCACAGATTTGGTATTCACGGATTTGGTATTCACGGATTTAAATATTCATGGCTTGAAAATATTATTTAAAAAATAATAATCACAAAAGCAAACCTTGATTTTGCCATCTTGTAAGGGACACCATTTTGCTATGCCATTGCATATAATGGGACTTGAGTATTCATGGATTTGGTATTCATGGGGGTCCTGGAACCAAACCCCAGCAAATATGAAGGGACAACTGTCGTTTGTTTCTTCTTCTTATTATTATTATTATTATTTCTCTTTTTCTGTTTTCCCAGTGTACTCTGTTCTCTTTCAGCATGTTATTTGGTTGTCATTCTGTAAAACAAAGGAAAGGAAAGCCTTTAAAATGAAGAATACACACACCCAAACACACACATACACAGAGCAAACTGTGGGGAACTTAATAGAGCTCAAATCCTGATCATTTCAAGCCAAACCTGGAGGACTGGCAACTTCGCCTCATTCACTGTGTGATATTGACAAATAGCTTGTTAGTTTCATGCCCAGAGTTAAGCGTCCTTCTCTTGACACAACTGGTTGCGTAGGTAAGAAGAAAGTTTGTCCCTTTCTTCATTACTCTTTGCAGCCTTTACGCTTGGATTAGATGATTAGCCCTGAATATGTAAATTACGCTACAAGCACCAGCACTATTGGGCATGCACCAGCCATCTGCTACAATGCTTCTAATTTGTGCATCTGCAAGGGGATTGGTGGAGAGTATAAGCAGAAATTGTGTGGGAAAACACAATCCAGTTTGTCTGAGTTCTGTTCAGTCAGAT
This sequence comes from Gambelia wislizenii, assembly GCA_030847615.1. Lineage (NCBI taxonomy): Eukaryota > Metazoa > Chordata > Lepidosauria > Squamata > Crotaphytidae > Gambelia > Gambelia wislizenii. Next base: position 7,930,076 of record JAUMIR010000013.1, on the reverse strand, counting down.
TTCCCAAGACTTCCTGCAGGGCTTTCAGAGCCGAGGATGCTGTAGAGTAGACTCAGGAGGTTGAAAGGTCTGAGCCATTATGGACATTCCTGGAACCTCTTTGGTCCAGAGGGCTGAATTCAATTTCAGAATAGTCCTTGGAGGGGAGGAGGGCTACATTCCAGTGGTGGACAGGGTCAAAGGCCAATTAATAGAACAAAAAATGCCAGCATTTTTCGGTAGGAGAAGCATTTCAACCTTTCAGAATTGGTGGTGGGAGCAAACAAAACCTGTGAAACACCTAAACAATGGTGTCATGGAGAAGGGGGTATGGCCATCCAATGTGCCCCAGAGGGTTAGACGGGGATGTTGGGGCAGGTGTTTCCAGATTTATTCTCAGGTCCTGGTCCAGAGGTTTGCCGCCCCTGGACCTAGAGAAAGGAAACATCTTGGGGGAAGTTAACTGGGCTGGCATCCAGCAGCATCTTAGTTGCTGATGGCATCTTGGTTAGCCCCAGACTGTGATATCACTAAGGCTGGTGTCACACACACACCCTTGAAGGTGTCACCCTAATGCAGTTCAGCCTCTCTGCACCTCCCTAGTGCTGCCAGTGGCCCCAGATATCTTGTGAGGTATCTCAGGGGGCCAGAGCTCATGGGCATACACCATACTTTGTTTTATATGGAAGAAGGGAGCCATTGAAAACTGAGTTTGCCTTCTTTGTCCAGAAAGTCCTGGGTGTGTATGCTGTAAACCGACTTGACGCTAAAGGTGCTAAAACCAGGACCATCCTTGGGAGGTTTTTTTCCTGGTAGACATTCCACGCATACAGACTGGAAATGCAAACAACTCAGTGGAAGGTTTTTCACATCTCTGAAGCACTGGTTTGTATAAGAGATGTAATGTTTCTTTGAATTATCACACTTTTCTTTCATTCCTGTTAAGTGAGGCTTATTAAGGAAATCATTAATCTAAAAACACAGTGGGATATCCAGTTTTCTTAGCACTGGGAATGTTAAATTCCAGCTGACTCAATCACCAAGAGCTCTGTGTAGGCTGCCTAATTTCTAAAACCAGCAGTTATCATCTTGAATTGAAATGTTATCCTTTACTTCTCCTTTTAATTTTTTTTTTCTGTTGAGGCATAACTTGCATTGACCTTCCCACACTGCTGAAGCTTTAAATACCGGTAACTCCAGAGCTCTTTCCTAAAAGGGTGTTTGGTTGGGGAATTATTTCTTTTTTCCCATTGAGGGCATTTCCTTTGCACTCATTCCTACTTTGCTGCACTCTTTGTTTGGCGGTTTGCTTTTTTTGTTTGTGGAAAACAAAACTCTTCCATCAACCCTTCTTCTGACACCAGCACACTATGCTTGCCTGTCTGCTCCTATATGGAAATTGTTCTCTCTGTGTGCATTGTTTTTCGTTTGTGTGCGATGGTTGACGATGGGCCAAATTGGAGGTCAGTCAGCCAGAGCTGGAGCAGCTGAGTGGAAGAAGCAACATTGCACTGGGAAAGAGTGAGCTTGGGATGTATAAATAGTACATTTGTGTAGTACTGTGCAATAATAGTAAGCTCAGTACCCAAAGGTTGGTAAGACTAATGCCAAAACAGAGCTATGAAGCATCAAGGGCAGGGCAGATATTGGCATGTTCAGACCCTTGTGGTTGACAGAAGTACCGGTACCCTTAAAAAAAAAACATGCACAAGCTTCTGTTCAACATGGGCTAAGTATATTAAGTGGCCTTCAGGAACTATTGGTTGAGAGAGCAGAATGGCCTGCTTGAATCCCTTGCAACTTTATTGTTCAGGGAGCCTGATTCCATCCAACCGTGGGCTGGATGATATCCAGGTGAGGTCCCAGGATTCACTTTGTGCAGCTTTTGACCAGCCAAATCAACCCCACCCAGGCAAGCAGAGTGAAATTGGGTCTCCAATCAAAGCACTGGCCAAGGAGCCCTGTGCCAGCTAGTGCTTCAGCTGGGATAGGGTTGATCCTCCATTACCATCCCTACAAAGCAGTTTCAGCTGGTGATCTGGAAACAATCTGACCCTTTGTATAGAGTTATAGAATCATAGAGCTGGAAGAGACCATGACAGCCATCCAGTCTAACTCCCTGTCATGCAGGGACACGCAATCAAAGCACACCCAACAGATAGCCACCCAAGCTTTTATTTATTTATTTATTTATTTTTATTTATACCCCGCTCTTCAGCCACAAGGCTATCAGAGCGGCTTACAAATTGTTTTAAGCAATAGCTATTTACACATCTACACTGCATTAAGCAGTTTCCAATGTGTGTTAGCTAATTGCCCACACAAGCTGGGTACTCATTTTACCGACCTACGAAAGGATGGAAGGCTGAGTGAACCTTGGAGCCCACTGGAATTGAACTTGCAATGTGGTAACTTGCAGTACTGGCATTTAACTACAGTACTGCACCACCAGGGCTCAGTAAGCTTGTAAGACAGTTTCCCATTTTCCTGAGACAGTTTGTGCTTCTTATGGAAGGGAAATGGATAAAGGAAAAGGCTTTTGAAATAACAGTTGAGTATCCCTTATCCAGAAATCGGAAATACTCCCAAATCTGAAACATTAAAATGTTTATATAAATAAAAATGAATTTAAAATATTGTATAAAATTACGTTCAGGCTACGTGTATGAGGTGCATATGAAACATAGATGAATTTTGTGTTTAGACTTGAGTCTCATATCCAAGATATCTCATTATGTACAGTATATACAAGTATCCCAAAATCTAAACAAATTCCAAAACACTTCTGGTCCCAAACATTTTGGATAAAGGATACTCAACCTGTACTGAGTTCATTTCCAAATCGTTTTGGGCTCTGTCTGAATGCTGTCTAGTAGGTTTCTTGGAAGTCAAAAATCTCTTTGGGATTTTCTGGAAGGCGTGCTTTGGATTGTGATCAGTGTCTGTGTAATAAGAAAGGAAAGAATGTGCTGTGTATGGAAGGCATCCTTAATCCTTCTGTTTTTTTCTCTTCAAGATTACAAAGGCAGGATGTAAATGTAGCTAACAACAGTAATAATAACATTTCAGTTTTGTATTGTTATGCATTGATATGCAGGAGAGCAGAATTGAATTAATTAGATACTTTTCATTTGGATTTCCTTAGTATGTTTCTAGTCTTCTTTGTTTAAAGTAAATGCTTTTGTGGAGCAGGCAGGATGTTTGCAGTTACTAACACCCTAAGAACTAACTTCTTTTCTCTTTCTCTCCCCCTTCTTTTGTTGCAGCTGATTCAGCTTGAGGCTGTTTATGGCCCTTATTTCCTCTAGGTTTTATTGTGTGATGCCCCAGCATCGTTAACATAGAGACCTTCCTAACCTTAGGTGTGTATTGCCTGATTTTCAATGCACGCTTTCCAAAATTGCATGAAGAAATCGCATGCCTTTGAATGCTGTTTGAGAATTGTGCCATCTTCAGTGGAAAGTATATCAGCAGTGTCATCTAAACTATGAACTGGACTCTTTGAGTCCATGAACTGTCAGTTCGGTTCAAACAGGATGCCACCTTAGTCCTTCCTCTTCAAGCCTATATAGGGACACTGCATCACAACTGTATGCATTGCAGACTGTTCTGGTTCCACATCTATTTATTTATTTTTGCTTTTGCGCACAGCATGGAATTAATATTTTAACTCAAAGAGTCCTAGTTTACGTTTCAAAATAAGTTTCTGGCCCTCATTATTGACAAAAAACATGCTTATGTAAAAGCTGCTCTTAGAAACTCCCCCAAAAGGGTACATTTAGCAGTGAAGGACAAGGAGTAAAATTGCAGATCCCACTCTTACTAAAGCTTCTGACATTTTTAATTAAATGGTCTATAGAGCAGCATACTTTAAAAAATGTACATAATTGTCCCAGTATATCCTGCCTTTTGCCCAGCACTGAGACTCAAGGCGGCTTACACACTTCAAAGAAATAAAGATTAAATCATAAATAAGCATCAGGAAAACATATAAAGGTTATATTTGCAGTGCAATTAAACAATCTGTAGAATTGAAACAATTTTAAACGCCATTAAAATCTATTTAAGTTTATCTACACATAGTGGCAAATTTGCAAATGACAGCATAGCTTAACTACATGAGTTGATATTATAAGTGGATAATAATTGGAAAATTAATCAGCTGTGGTTGTACAAAAAAGAACAGGGGGCGCAGTTTGGCCCCCAACTCCAATACTGTCCCCCAGCACTCATCTTGCCTTTTTGCCACATGTGAATTATAACCATTGTCGTTGTCATTCTTTTCCCAATCTTCCTCCCAATAAGCATAAAGCAGAATACATTTTATGATCACAACAACACTGCAAGATAGGTTATACTGAGTGAAGAGAGAGAGAGAGAAAGATATTGAGACTAGCTGCTTAAAAGTTAGCCTACGACTTTTATGACAGAGTGGAGATTTGAACCAAGGTCTCCCCAGCATTAAGCCCAATACTCTGTCCACTTATGAATGCTGTTTATTCATGTGGGGTTACCCTGGCAGTGTGAGTAAAGGTGGTTTTCCACCTTCTGACTCTGGGGCCCAGTTCTCCATGAGATGGCAACCAGCATGTGGGCTGTACCGCTTCAGATTCATGAGATGCCCCTCCAGATAGAAAACTAATATGCATTTTGTCCGGGATGTTGATCTCAGTCAGCTGCTCAAGCAGGAGGTTCTAGGCAAGGGCTCAAGGTTTGGCCAGGCTCATCAGGCAAGCAAAGAAGAGGACATTCCATTTTCAGGAAGGCCATGCAACATTCATGTTCTAGGTAGCACCTTGGATAGCTCTTTGTAGAGAGCAGTCTGGAGGCTTATACAGTTGTCCCTCCGTATCCACGGATTTGGTATCCATGGATTTAAGTATTCACAGCTTGAAAATATTCTTTAAAAAATAATAATCCAAAAAGCAAACCTTGATTTTGCCATCTTATATAAGGGACACCATTTTGCTATGTCATTGCATATACAGTTGTCCCTCCACATTCACGGATTTGACATTCACGGATTTGAGTATTCACGGCTTGAAAATATTCTTTAAAAAATAGTAATCCTAATAGGAAACCTTGATTTTGCCATCTTATATAAGGGACACCATTTTGCTATGCCATTGCATATAATGGGACTTGAGTATTCACGGATTTGGGTATTCACGGGGGGTCCTGGAACCTAACCCCAGCGAATGTGAAGGGACAACTGTAATGGGACTTGAGTATTCACGGATTTTGGTATCCACAGGGGGCGGGGGTCATGGAATGAAACCCCAGTGAATATGAAGGGACAACTGTATAAGCAGCCTTAATTGTGGTTACAGTAACAAACAACCATAGACCAAGACTTAAATAGGACTCTAGCTCAGTCTGGGGGTTTAGTACTATCCTTACTTGGGCAGCCTCGTCCAGTTGAAAAGGCCTTGGTGGCTTCTGCAACTGTTAGTTCTGATGGTGTGGGGAGATTTTGGCTCTGCCAGGGCTTCTGAGCCAGGATTCTGTGGCTCAGAGGGTGACTCTTTATCTGTGGCATCGGGTGATGGTGGGAAAACAGGGTTCTGATGCAGAGGGCCTTCAATGTTGAGGGCAATACCATTTCCCACTTTGACATTTCTTCCATTTCCTCTTGATCTCATTCTCTAACTCTGGGATCATGACAGTTTATTAGGAAAAACAATTCTAGTTTGTTAAAACAAAGCCAATCTAGAGCCCTTCTATCTGATTTATTAGCTTTTTGTACGCTGAGTTTGAGATGTGTGTTCTTTTGTATGGCAGATCAGCCTGCCAGGCACAATGTGACAGTCTTCGTTGTCCACCTCCAGTGAATGCTGGATCTGATTGCCCCACTTCTCACTCATGGGAATCTTGTAGGGGGTTACAAACAGAGTTTGGAAAAGTTCCTTTCGGAACTCAATTCCCAGAACTCCCAACCAGCTGTCTGTGGGATTCTGGGAGTTATAATAAAAAAAGGTAACATTTCCAAGCTCTGGCTGCAAAGCAGGCATGCAGTGGGAAATCAAACAGGGGACGATTATGAAAATGAGCACTCCTTAGTAGTTTTGGAAAGTTGAGCAGGTTACAGACAGGCTGTGAAAGTGGTCTGTTTAACATGAAAGCTGAATGCCTTCCCTCATTGCCATCTTCCTTTGCCCCCTGCCAGCCCAGCAACTTCCCTGGGCTGATATAGAAAGCAACGGATGTGCTTCCTGGTGGAGTGTCTATTCTTTCTGTGGAAGAGCCTCGGACTATACATCCCCAAATACCTGGCAAGCAAGTGATGCAGTCCATGTCAATTCCACCAGAGAGAAGACTCTCTGATATTTAGAGGAGCTGGAGCACCTACTGCCTTTTTCACCACTGCTTCTTGTGCCAGATAAACATTGCGGTCCCTTTCATGAGCAAGGGGGAAGAGGCATGCTAAGGCACTGGGTACTTTTGAAGCCTATAAGCATTGAAAGTATTTGCACAAAGAACTTGTCAAAATATCGAGGCACTTTGGGGGCGAATTCAGGAATGGTTATGCATGGCTGATGCAAAGGGTCTCTTTACAGCACTCAGAGACATCCCTCCCCCAGCACTCTTTGCAGCGTACTAGCTCTCCTTCCACACACACCACACCTCTTAGCAAAACCCAGCATTTTAGCTAATAAGAAATGAACACTGCCATCCTGGAATGAAATCTCTTGGCCCCTTTCATTATTGGACATCATTTTATTGTCTAGACATCCTGGCTTAATTGCTCCTTTCGGGTTTCCACTTAAGACTTGGGCACTACGAAAAGCACACATACAGAGAAATGAAAGGGATGGTGCTCTTGGGTTTTTTTTCCTTCTTAAATGGGAATCCTTAGAGTACCCCTTTAATGGGTGCCTTGATATTTAAAAAAAACTAGAAGTGCTGTTCCATGCTGGTCTCAATGGTGCTTAAGAGGTCCTGGGTGAGGAGGTGGCTATTCCCACTCTCCCTGCCTCGCTTTTGTTCCTAACCTTCTTAAACTGGAAACTGCCACAATAGGTTTAATTCACTCAAGTGAACAAGGATAGTGAAGCCAGTGGGTTTAGTTTCCCATTGGCCCTGGAAGATGGCTGGGGATGGGAGCGGAGGAGGAGAAGGGAGAGCATGGGGCTTCAGTCTTTTAAATGGGTGATGGAGCAGAAAGATCCAGGATTCCTCTTGGATAGCCAGCCATATCCCAGCTCTCTTGATGCCTCATGGCTACAGAGCTATGCAGACTTTAAAAATACCTTCCAGTTCAGAATCTATAAAGGACTTCCAAGGGTCTTATTGTATGATGTTGAAAAAGAGGGGAAAGGGTGGGCTGCAGACGCACCCATTTTGATAAAAAGAAAGGAGGAAAGTGAGGAAGCCCTTTCCCTCTACTCCATATGCAGACAAAAGATTTTCATAAGGGCTGATGGAAGAGAGGGCATAATTCCCTCTAAATATCTTTTATTTCTGTGGGAAAATATCTTGGGTTGCACCTTAAGAGCTTAGCATTTGAGCTTCTAAGGTTGGAAAGGCACAAAAGAAGCTGTGGGTTAAAGGTTCATGGAAGTAAGTATCCTTTGACTCTTATGCCAATGGCACAAAAGGCTCTAGAAAACTAGGTGGCACAACTCAGGCACCTTGGAGGCTCTGAAGACAGATGAGTGCTTATTCTTGAAAATGAATGGAACAAAACTATTGCCTCTGATACATAGCGGTATGTGGACTGTAATTGTAGTATGGCTGATAGATAGAGCACTGATGGGCTTTTGCCAGGGATGTCTACAACATGATCACACACCACAATTCTTGTTCATTAAAGCAAAGTAGGCTTTCCCAGGGTTGCTGCAATCCCCGGGTACTTGGTTGAAATTTGGATGTTGGTGCCCAGGTTTTTGAGATACTCAGCTTTGTAAAAAGCTAGTGCTTGGAGGAAGAAAAAAAAATTGTCTCTTCAGAATTGCAATGCCACTGGCATTTAGTTATATGAAAGCATTTCCTGCTTTGCTTGTATTTCATACAGCTGCAAGGCTGCATTGCAAATATAGGATCTTACCTGGTGTTGGATGTGGAAATTTGAGAGTCCGTGTTGGTTTTCCTACCTAAATTTTGGCTAGGGATGGTTTGAAAAAGTCACATTTTTCAGGTTACTTCATTATCCACTATCACTAATTTTGGGAGTTATAACAACAAAAAAGCACTGTCCTAAAGGATTTGAAGTACTAGAGCTGAAATCCTATGCACAGTTGCCTGGAATTAAGGCCCATTGACCACTATTTAAGTTTTGTAGGTGGTGGGCACTTTAGTCTTCAGGAATGCAGCAGTGGTGAGCAGAAGGTTATTTATCCCTGCTGTGGTATGAAGCCAGATCACCACCCTCCATAGTTTCTGATAAAATAAAATAAAATAAAATAAAATGATACAAGTAAAAATAAGTTAACTTAAAATGTAGATTAGCACTAAATCCTCCCGTACAAAACCTTTATTCTTTATCCTGGTGGAAAGAATAAAGAACAGCTTGACAAGGGTATGTGTGTTTTGAGTGCATCTCACCTCTATCTATCCTGCACTCCTGCCCTCACAGGGTATCTGTGGTGTGTGTGCTCAGTTGACAAAACAAGAATGGCACAATATGTGCAGATTTGAGAAAGGAGCTTTTAAGAGGTAGTTTTGGAGTATTTACGCTTCTCTGTGCAACCATGGGGGCTAGAAACTTAATTGCTTTAAAAAGAGCAGAATGCCAGCAGTTTGAAGGCTGCAGCAGAGTTGTCTAATGATACCCTTCTAGATCCCTTGAATGAGATAGTAGATGCCTCCGACCAGCACACATGTAAGCTGACCCAGCCCACCAGGAATCCCACCAGGAATCCAAGTGACGCTCCCACAAGATGCTGACCTCTCTTTTTCCAGTACACTTGGACTCCACACACTGAGTGCAGTGCCCCATGGTTCCATGTTTTTCTTGAAGCACTGTATAGTTCCACTATGTGTGTTTCATAATCCAGAAATGGGTGCTGGAGCTATTGGGTATCAGAATCCTCCCCCGCTTTTATAGCTTCAGAGAAAAGAGGCCCAATGAAAAGTTCCCAGAGCTCCCTGAACCAATGCATTGTTCTTTGGTAGAAGCTGTTTCAGTTTGCAGTGACTTTTTGCATCTGCAAGGTCAATGTGAAGTTAATTTCCACAGAGCTCATAGATGCTGCTGGGGATTATACACCATTTGCTTCTATAGGCCCCTAGCATCCCTTTGAAGAAGGATCACAACAGAATACTTGTCTGATTTCATGAATTCCCCCAAAATCTTTGATGTTCAGCAAGCCCCTGATTTTTTCACAGATGTTGACCATGCCATCTTCTGCTTATCTGACCTTAATAGCCAGCTGCTGCATGAGCTGCCTTTTGCAGTGGGTGACAATTCTTACTGATTAGCTTGTGTATGCAAATGATCTGCTAATGAGATATGAGAGAGCATGCTGAAATGATGCCTACCTAGAGCGAGGTTAACTTGCCACTGCACACCATCAATTTCCCTTTTCGTTTTAAGGAAGCCATCAAGATTACTGTGTCCAGAATTTTCTTTCTATCCTCAAAATAGGCGAGACATACTGCTAACTTAAAAATTTCTGCAATCAGAAAAAGTTTACAATGACTTTTGAAATATGCTAATATTTTAAACTGTTTTTAATATTAATGCAAACACTGCTTTTGAGTGCTCTTTTTGTGGAGAAATCGGATAAAAATGCAATAAATAAATCTGATCTTTATAAAGTATTCAAATATGCATCTATTTTACTTAATACATTTCAGTTGTGATACTAATGCTAAGGGATAAAGAACTAAATATGGCATTAAAGCCCATCCCTCTTTTCATCCAGGCCCTTGGCTTTTGAGTTTTTCAACAGGTGTGAACTACAAGTATTGAGCATATTTTTGCAATCATAAGGCCTAGAAACGTAATTTACAATAATGATTATCAAATGCTAAGATTCTCAGAAAGCTGAAAAGTATATTCAACTACAAAATGACTCTTGATAACAGGGAAATTAGCATCTTTTCTTGGTATAAGAGTGGAACCATGGAACATATGGACCTATGCTCCACATGTTTCTACTTTTCTACAGTCTGTCAGTTGTGTTCTGTTATTTATCACCTTGATAACACTTTGTTATCATACAGTGTGACATGTTTGCAATTTCTGTGTTAATTATCTTCACAGTAAGACTAGTTCGTTTGTGCTACGTTATCATTATTGCAAATATTTTGAGGAACACAGTGGTGGTGATGTTTGGGGAACATCCATTCAGGTATTTTCCTCAACCCAGGGTCTGCTGACACTGTAGAAATACACCAGTTTGATCCCACATTATTCACCATGGTTCTATCCTGTGGAATGCTGGTATTTGTAGTTTGGTGAGGCACCAAAGTTCTCTGATAGAAAAGGCTGAATACCTCACAAAACTACAAATACCAGGATTCCATAGGACAGAACGATGTCAAACTGCTGTATTTCTGTAGATGCCCTCCAGATGTATTGGATTACAACTCCCCTCACACCCATATTTGGAGATGATGGGAGTTATAATCTAACATTTCTCATTTAAATGCATACTTAACTAAGTATGCCAGACTTAAGGCTTTTTACATGCATAAATACTTACCCCCACATGTAGAACACAAAACCTCAAATAGCTTTCACTTCTGGTCATAGATAAGCATAGCTGTTAGAATTGCACCTCCTTCTCACTTTGTGAGCACTTCTGCTATGTCATAGCAAGCCTTGGTCAGTCTTGAAATTCTTCTTGTAATTTAGATCAGGTGTCAGTACAGGGCTGGCTCCAGACTTGGTCATGCCCCCTACTCAATGAAGTCAAAGTGCAGCTTACCCAAAGCAAGCCAAGTTATTTTGGCACATTACTTTGGCACACAAAGTAACAAATTCCAAGAGCAGCCTCTCTCTCTGGCAGTAAGAATAAAGCAATAACAGATCACATATCAATTTACTGATCCTTCGTGACATGCTGCCTGAGGTAGCTGTCTCACTGTAGCTACTGGTAGGGCCAGCCCTGTCCCAGGGCTAGCAGACATTTCAGGAGGGGTTTTTGCAGATGTGAAAGAGTTAACTCGGCTCAGTCTGTGCTATTAAAAGCAAAAGCTGCAGATGTGAATTAAAAGGTATAGAAATAATTTATCTGCCACAGAGTGGGGGGACGGAGAACAAAAGCGGGAGACTAATGTCTTCTTAGTAGTACATTATTGTTTGCATAGTGAAATTACTTTCTTGAAAAGTATGAACATCTCTTGTCAGATAGAAGTTTAAACAAAAAAAGTTTGTCAGTGAGCTAAATCTAAATTCTATTCAAGGTGGTGTGTGTATTTGGGATGGGGAAATGGTGCAATGCTGTTGGGTTTTTAAAACGTGTGGAAATTAAATGTTTTCTAAACATTGGGGGGATTGATTTTTGGCACAAGTATTATGTAGTGGCGTAATTAACCTATTTTTCTAACTCCTGACCTTTGACCTATGTCCTCCCCACCCTTTACCTAAAACCCTTGTCATTTGTCCAAATCAGTTAACAGGCAAGACAGTTTGAGCCCAGTCATGGATGACTATGATATCAGGTCTGCTGCCAGCATTTTGGCATCCGTTAAAGAGCAAGAGGCTCGTTTCGAGCGGCTCACCCGGGCCCTTGAAGAAGAGCGGCGCAATGTCTCCCTGCAACTCGAACGCGCCAATCAGCCCTCGGACCGTGTGAGCATGTGCAACATTGGCAGCGGCCAGCCCCTGGCAACTGCCTGGCAGCAACTGGTCCTGCAGGTAAACCACCTGCTCCCTGTACTTGTTACTCTACATTGCACATCATCCCTTTAAGCATGTGTATATGTATATGTGTGTAGAGTTACAGATGTCTATGAGTATTGAGAAATAGTTGATCATGCTTAATATTTCACCCTTCCTTCGAAGATCTCAGGGAAACAGCCATGGTGTTTTTCCTCATCATCAGTCCGCCATCTTTAGTCCTACACATAGAGGAAAATCAGAGCATGGAAAAGTTACTGTTTGGGATTACAACTCACAGAGTCCCCCAGCCAGCATGACCATGATGATTCAGACTTTGTGTGCATAGGGCTGGAGGAAGTTAGGGGGAAGAAGTACATGGAAATGCTGATGATTGAATTTAGAACTTTCTGCATGTTTCTGCATGTTTTCTGCCAATTAGTTGTAGCTCTTTGCCAGCTATGTTGGTTTTATGTTTGCAAAACTTTTAATGTATAAGTATTCAAATAAACATTCACACACATGAAGTCTGAAGTGATACTGTCCCTCCTACCCCCTCATTCTGCTATGTGCAGGCCTATAGTAATCCTGGGTAGTGGATCTCAACATTTAGTCCTCCATATGTTTTAAACATCAGCATCCCGAAGCCCAAACAGTATAGCCAATGTTCTAGGTGTTGAAGGCCAAAACACCTAGAAAACCAAAAGATTGAGAAGCACTGTCCTAGACCACTGGAGGCCCTACTCAACTTTTCCCAACTCATAAGATGCCATCATGCATTATCCACACATGCTAAAGCCTTATGTTATAGACTTAATGAGTAGGAGTTTGGGTTTTTATAAATTAATTTATATTTATTTATTTATTTATTTATTTATACCCCGCTCTTCAGCCACAAGGCTATCAGAGCGGCTTACAAATTGTTTTAAGCAATAGCTATTTACACATCTACACTGCATTAAACAGTTTCCAATGTGTGTTAGCTAATTGCCCCCCACAAGCTGGGTACTCAATTTACCGACCTACGAAAGGATGGAAGGCTGAGTGAACCTTGGAGCCGGCTGGAATCGAACTTGCGATGTGGTGGCTTGCAGTACTGGCATTTAACCACTGCGCCACCAGGGCTCCATATTTCTCAGGATTCTGAAACACGTGAGCAGTAGCATATTCTATGGACATGCCATGTAAAATCACAGAATATAATACAGCAGTTCTGGCTATAGCTGAATGTAGTGTGTCCCCTGACTGCCCTGATGGCCTTGAATGAGCTATTTAGCTTTCATAGTACTGCATCAGTATAGTGATGGATCTTATATTACTGGTCTGTCCAAATGGACAGCTGAGGGAATGATGGTCTTAAAAGCAAGAAAAAGTAGAGGATTAGATACTAGACACAGGGGAGTGGTTTTCCAAGTTGTGGAAAACAAGTGGAAGATAGAAAGTGATTGCGTGAAGCTTCATTTGTAGTAAGACGTAAGTTGTTTGCCCCAAAGCATCAGATGCTCTTGTTCAAGCCTTGCTCAACTATGAAGTCTCCACAGAAATGGGAGACCTCAACACAAGTAACTCTTGGATGGGTGAGTCACAGGCAGGTCCAAGTCAAAGGGGAAAATGTGTTAAAGGACCTGACCTTAGCAGAAGACGTAGTTAAGTTATCATAGTGAAGAGCTTGTAATGATATGGATATGGATGAGGTGAAAATGAGTTCACCAAAGCTGTAGAATACTTTTTCTTGTCATTTTCTTGTCTATCACTACCAGTAACTTAAATATTAAAATGATGCCATCTGTCCCCTGAGTTCATGGTGCATGTTCATTGCGTAGCAGTAATTTCTGATGGTGGTCTAATACTATTTTTATTCACTTTCAGTTTATTATGGAAACTTTATTTGGTTAGCTGTTTATATCAGATGCCATCTCTTACCTTATGGTAGGAAGCCATGTCTGACGCCTGATTTTGGTTTTTTGATTTGGCCTATTTTGGGGTTGCTTTGTACACTACTGTTTCTTTCCTTACATGGAATATTTGCCATTTGTTTTGCTTGCATGTGAAGGAATGCACAAGTATTCTGAGCTATTGCTGAAACAAACTGCGGAAATAGTTTCAGGCAGTGTCTGCCATGCCTTGTTTACCTATCTGTGCTACCTTTATATTACTTTGGGCAAGAAGCACCCTACCTGCCCTGGTCTCGAAATTGGTGGACCCTCATTAGGGAAAATATGCTATACGTGACAACAAGGAAAAGAGCTTTTTCTGTAGTGATGTCCCAGCTGCGAAATACCTTCCCATCAGAGAGCTACTAGTGCTGACTTCACAATATTTTCAGAGAGAAATTGATCTTGGTTCCCCCCTCCCAAATTTCCTTAGACATTCTAAATTGAATTATGCTGGTCACTTGGTTCCATTATTTTCCTGTCTGTCAGTTGGTTCATTATGAAGGTGTTGTTTTATTTCATATTTGTATTCTGTGTGGCTTGTTTTGGTTATGCTCCTTGTATCCACAAGCAAGGATGGTCTACAAATATTTTAAATGAACAATAAATAAAATAATGTTGTTTCCAACACAGAAGAGGGATAGGTGATCTGTTCTGCTCGTACCTTTAGTGCCTTGTTGTGTTTCGCAGTTGAGTGTACAAGAATACCTTGCTGAATATGGCTAAAGTACCATCTGCTTCAGCTATTTGTTTGCTAAGCTGGCCAAACAGATACTCACTTACAGTTCGCAAGCAGAAGCAGAAAGGGTCTGTTCCTGCACACAGCATCTAGTTAGTGCAAGCATCACCAACTGACATCCTTGAGCAGCTGTTGGGGCTCCAGTCCCTTGGGTAGACCTGTCCTGTGGCTCTCTTTACTAGTACTCCAGTGAGTAGTGTGGTGGCTTGGACTGGTGTTTCACATTGCTCAGAGATCTCCAGGAAATGGTACATCAGGGCCACTGTGGGTCGTACTAGGAAATTTAAGTTGTCACTGTAAGCCAGCCAACATGGATGGAAGTATTGCTTCTGTTGCGCCCTGTCAGTTATCATCAAATAGGTTTTTCTGGGCATGTAGTGGGGACCCAGCAGCACAGGAGGGTCCATCAGAGGACATTGTGTTAAGGGTCTCCTGAAATCAGGAGCTCTCTTTGCCCCAGCCATACTGCCTCCAATTGTGGAGACCCCCTTTTAAGCAGTTGTTATAACTTGTCATTCATAGAGTTATTCTCCACAAATGAATGTTAAAATCTTTAAAACTATATCAAGAAGGACATTGACAAGCTGGAACATGTCCACAGAAGGGCAACCAAAATGGTGGGAGGTCTGGAAGCCATGCCCTATGAGGAGTGGCTTAGGGAGCTGGGCAGGTTTAGCCTGGAGAAGAGAAGGTTAAGAGGTGGTATGGTAGCCATGTTTAAATATTTGAAGGGATGTCCTACTGAGGATGGAGCAAGTTTGTTTTCTGCTGCTCCAGAGACTAGGACACGGAGCAATGGACTCAAACGACAGGAAAAGAGATTCCACCTAAACATTAGGAAGAACTTCCTGACAGTAAGAGCTGTTTGGAAGTGGAATACACTGCCTGGGAGTGTGGTGGAGTCTCCTTCTTTGGAGGTTTTTAAACAGAGGCTGGATGGCCATCTGTTGGGAATTATTTGTTTGTTTATTCCTGCAGGGGAGGTTGGACTAGATGGCCCATGTGGTCTCTTCCAACTCTATGATTCTATTATTATATTTGAGCTGGTAGCCACCACTGCATTTTGAAGCAAGTACAAACCATGACTGAGTCATGTGTTCCAGGAAGAAATGCCACCTTTGTCCTCAAATTCATGCCTTGAAGCTACTTTAGGAATTGGGAATGTATGTGAGATGGGTCCCTACAACACAACCCATCTCAAATATCTCATGTGAGATGAGATATGTGATCTGGGTTGTGTTACACGGTAGAAAGTGAAACTGCACAAAAGTAGTTTTGAATACGTGCTGATTTGGGGATTATTTCTATTCACTTTTAGATGCAAAACTGCCTCAGTTATATATTACACCTGTATTATAAGTTTTCAGCTAGTTATAGTT
This sequence comes from Gambelia wislizenii, assembly GCA_030847615.1. Lineage (NCBI taxonomy): Eukaryota > Metazoa > Chordata > Lepidosauria > Squamata > Crotaphytidae > Gambelia > Gambelia wislizenii. The sequence continues at coordinate 7,914,278 of JAUMIR010000013.1, read as the reverse complement.
AATTAATTTACTTTATTAGAAAGATATTCTTCCAAGGCAAGCTGTCCTTGTGACTATTTTCTAAATGCCCAGTTGTTTTGGTGGTGGGCGGGGGAAGGGACTTCAGCAATTTCTGTATCAGTTTTCTAATGGCCAATCTTTTCTCACTGTGGTATTGTTTCCTCAGGCAAAGCATAAATTCTCAGTTTTCTACACCTAGCAGGTTCAGGGGGAGTACAAATCAATCTGCTAATTCCATGAGCTGCTTTTGACTCAGCACTGCCATCCTGTAGCTTTTCAGACTGGTTTTTGAGCAGTACACCTTTTGCATTTGAGATCACACCAAGTGAGCAACCTTGTGATTCTTCTACAGTGTACATCAGGGGTGGCCTAGGGTCACACAGTGTACAAGTGTGACCTTAGGGGGCAAAAAGAATTGCAATTTTTTTTTCAAAGATTTTTTTTTTTTGCTCCAAAATGTGCTGAAATGCATGCCAAGTGCTGTGGATGGCATTTCCACTGTGCTCGGAGGGACCCTGGAATGACCTAGGGATCAAGCACCTTTTTTGTGACTTTAAAAAAATATATTTTTCTTTGCCCCCAAATTGTCCTGTAGGGTACATAGGTGTATTTCCAACACACTTTATGTCCCCCTCTTGGGCCAACTGAGGCCCAGGAAAGGCCTCTTTTGAAACAGAAGGTAAACAAGAAGTGACTTCTACTTAATTCCTGTTGTTAAAAAGGCCTCTTTTGGGCCGAAAATGGTCCAGGATGTTCCCAAAACATAGTGAAAATGCCCTTATGCCCATTAGAGGGCATTTGGGGGCAAAAATTGAGGTTTTTTTTTTTTTTTTTAGGCACCGGTGCAATGGAGGTGTTGGCCCTCCAAGGTCTACTGGGGGTTAATGCACCTCTGGTTTACATGTAAAGCAAAACACTTAGTGATGTGCTGAGTTATGGTTTTAGCACCAAAAGACAGGGGTGGGAATGGTTGGAGGGTCGGAGGGCCAATTCTACCTCTCTCCATCCCTTGGTGAGTTGCACTTGTTTTCCCAGCCTCTCAGAAAAAAACACCCAGGGGAAAACTGCTGCCAGCAGTCAAAAAAGGTGGTACAGCAGAGCTCACTTGCTCACCCGCCTCCTGTTCCCCCACCCCCTGCCTGCCTGTCTTGTAGAAGTCCAGCAAAAGCAAATAATCAAAGAAAGCTACAATTTTCTGCACGCTTACCTCATGCAAGATCGCACTGAGCACAGTGAAATGTGTTTTCAAGTCCATGTGCATAAGATGAGTATGGTAATATAACTTTAAGTGACTTCAAGGTGAATTGCAATGTATTGATAGATCGAATTGGGGTTTTGGAGTGTAGTGTACCCAAGGTTTGTTATGTAAGGAAATGGTTGCATCCAAGTGAAGTTAGTAGTTCAGTGGTTCTTGATTGCTTTTCTCTTGCACATGTTGGCTATGAATTCAAAGACACAGCAGTCCAGCCAATCAGGTTTGCACTTTGCCCAGCATGGGGAAGCGATTCATGTCAAATTCCTTGTCTTAATGAGCGAAAATGCGCATATCACCAGAGCTTTTTTAAAAAGTTGGGAAAAGCCGTGAAGGCTTTTCTCGCATAGTTTTTCCTCTTTTTGCCCCCACCTTCACTATACAACGAGACAATGCAGGATACCATTAAGACAGCTCTTTTTCTGAGTAAATTCTGTGAGAGGTATTTTTACTGTGTGGACAACCCTCAGAACATTGAAAGATTGATACAGAAAGACTAGTATTTAAGGGTTCTTTTTGAAATCATTGTCAGCAAAAACAACAATTGCAACTCTTTCAGAAGTTTTTAATTGTGTCAAATAGAAAAGGTATATAGATTAAAGAGCTTTGTTTCTTGTTTGTTTGTATGCTTCCTATAGTAATGATAGTAACCATTGTTTCTGAGCCATCTTTGCTGAACTGGTGATATTTATCTGACAGATCACACTGGAAACTTTTCTTGTTTGTTTCATTCTTACTATGTACCACAGTAGATACATAAATACATAAACATTATGGTTTTATGGAGCAGCTTGCAGAACTGATAAGATGGCATTAAATATTTTTTTAAAACAGAGAGAACAGCAGAAGTACAGTTGTCCCTTCATATTTGCTGGGGTTTGTTTCTAGGACCCCCCGCCCCATGGATACCAAAATCTGTGAATACTCAAGTCCCATTATATGCAATGGCACAGCAAAATAGTGTCCCTGATATAAGATGGCAAAATCAAGGCTTGCTTTTTGGATTATTATTTTTAAAGAATATTTTCAAGCCATGAATGCTTAAATCCGTGGATACCAAATCAGTGATTACGGAGGGAGGGACAACTGTACAGTATTGTTTAATTAAGTAACAACAGACAATTGAATGTTTTTCAGAGATGTGGGAAAAGCAATTTCTGACAACTGAGTCCAGTCATAGGGTTGAGTCAGACAATTCATGAGCTTTTGGGGGAAGGATCCAATTCTGTTAGGGTACAGAGCTTTTATGCTTTTCATCTTTCACTTGGGAATGGTGGGGAAGGGTTTAGCTCTTCTTCCCCTTGCCATTCTCTTGTAAAGAAAAACAGAAGCTGAAAGTTTCCATAGCTGTGATGGGAAAGTATAGATACAACAGCAAGGACGTGACAGCAAGTGTGGAACCAAATCCATTGCATACTGGTTTTCAAATATTAATTGGTCAAAAGGGGAACAGAGCTTTATTCATGCTCATTGTTCCTACGTGTGTTACTAGGGCTCTACCTTTCCTTCATATAAGGGCACCTAGTTGCTCTGATTTATGCCTCAGAGTATGGCTTACGTGGTTTGCTTTTCAGGTACTATGAGGCAAAACATATGAAGCTCCTATACTGAGTCAGACCCTTGGTCCATCTAGCTCAATGCTGTCTACTCAGAAGGTGAGGAACTTTGGGCTCTGGGGCTGAAGCTGGCTCTCCTGGGGTCCCAAGCTTATCTTTTTTAAAATATATTTTTAACTTTTATTGAATTTTTGGGATTGTTAACAAACATTATTTTTACATACATACATACATACATATAATATACCCCAAACTTAACACAAAACCATTAATGCTAACAGCTAGTGCTAATAGTTATCCCAATAACCCAAATATTAATATTTCTTCCGTTAAAGCCCTTCCCTCCCTCCCTCCAAGCGAATGAGTTATTTATTAAAAATCCCTTTCCTTTGATGTGGAGAATCATATTAATTGTATCTTTTATAATTTGGTACCACTCCTTTTCTTTAATTACAGTATTTATTTTAGTCTATTCCATTTCCTTAGCCACTCTCCTCATAGAATCATAGAATCATAGAATCATAGAATTGTAGAGTTGGAAGAGACCACGAGGGCCATCCAGTCCAACCCCCTGCCACGCAGGAATACATGTACACACACACACTCTACACTTGAGCTTATGGTAGTGATTCCAAAATCTCCCCTATCCAGCCAAACTATCTCTTCACTGGGCTAAGGATGTCTTGATGATAGAACTGGAACTGGCTTCGGAAGAAAGACAGTAAAGAAGACAGGAATAGTAACAGTACATGAATACTCACTGTTGCCAAAATTGCTTCCAGATCCTGCATGGTCACTCTCGTAGAACCTCCTTTGAGATGAGATTACCATGCCCCCTGCCCCAAGACAGGGTCCCCACTTGCCTTTAAAAAATAATTAATGAACTAAAAAAAATGCCCCTGTAACATCTAGGGGGCAGGGGACAATTTTACCATGTTTTTACCCCCTCCTGAAGTTGTTTTGGGGCCAGGAGAATCCTCTTTGAAAGCAGTAACCTGTTAAAGTAAACCCTATAGTGTGCAGGGGGCATTTTGCATGTTTTTATAAGTCCAAAGAAATTTGAGTGACACACCAGGGGACTTTCTGAGTCTCCCTGAGATTTTCTGAGGACCAGCAAGGGATGTGTGTGCGCGTGCACAACTTCTGGATCTCAGTTGCTTCCCCACCCAATCTCCACAGACTGGTGGCTGCAGCTCCTTGGTTTTTCAGTTTGAAGTTTTTCTCCAGCCCTTCCTGGAGAAGCCAAGGACTAAACCTGGGATCTTCTGCTTGCAGAACATATGTTCTTCCCCTGATCGCTGCCTTGGGGCTGCAGATGTCATTTGTGAGTTGGGTCTGTGCTCCGCAAATGACTGTCTTGTCATGGGTGCTGCAAAGACTCCTTTTGGTGTATGTTTTTCACTTTCTGTTTTTTTGATACCTCATTGTGTGAACTGATTCCCAAGTCTGTGTGAATTTATTCCTTTAGCTACCTATTTTAAGATAGCATTTATGAATTCTCATGTCTAGGTAGAAATGTCTCCTGTGGCAAAAGTCCCATCATATGAAAAGAATTTCTGAGCAGCTAAGATTTGTTCAGAAAAAAAGCACCTGATTTTAAAATACTGGCTTGAATCCTATTGGTAGTCCCAACTAGAATCGACTGATTCAGTGGGATTTATGCGAATGTTGACTGCCATTCAGCAATTGATTCATTGGGCCTGCTCCAGGACCCCTCCCAGTGACAGCCCCAGCCCCTCCAAATGAAACTTGTAAGTGACCCCAAAGTCACTCTGGTTTCAAAAACCAATAACAACAAACCACTCCTGTTTTAAAACACTCTCTCTCTCTCTCTCTCTCTCTCTTTTTTTTTTTTTTGGTGTGTGTGTGCTAAAATAAGGGGTAGGGGCACACTTCTCTTGCTTGGGAGGAGAGAATCAAAAAATTGTGTTTTTTCTTGCTGAGAGACTCCAGAGCCCATAAAATTGCCTTGCCTTTGGTGGTGGCATACAGCCTCTGGGTCTCATGGTTTCCACCACTGCCCTGGTGCCTGTCACCCCAATTATTGTCACAGGTTTGATACTGCAAGCATAGAAACCAACTGATCACAAATTTCTTTATTAGAATCATTTTCTTCTTTCTTTTTGGAAGGCGTTTGTCCCAATGCTCTAGGTGCATCCACTGTCAGTGTTTAATATAGGAAGGCATGAAGGCAAGATTGTCTTGAAAAGTCTCCTTCTTCCCTTTGAGCTTATCATTTGATTGATGCAATTAACACATGATAACCCTAAACAGTAGAAACATTTTCTAGGAGAGGCCAAGAGAGAGTCAGGAGACACTGGATGTAGAAGAAGTTGGAGGAAGGGAAGGCTTGAAGAAGGGAGGTTGCTGTGTGAACATTATTTTTCTAAAAATAAACCATAATCTGTGTGACCTGGCTTCTGGACTTGGCATTTCTGTCATTGACTACAGGCTGAGTATTTTCCCTCCTCTTGCAAGGGAATGTTTGGGTACCTTTTACACATTTGGCCACTAGTCTCTGGTTACCAGTATATAGGTTACTGGCTATATATTTTTGATCTCTGACATTTGCATCTTGTTCTTCCTCCAAAGAGTTCCAGAAAGCTTACAGGCAGGGGTGTAGACTTTCCAATTTCTGGCAGTGGGGTCAGCCAAATGTAGGAAGGTGGATGTGGTCCAGTGGTATGTCAGCAGTCTCCTGCTGTGTCCCATCTTTGAACTTCCCTTTTAGAGTAGTCACTGTCAGATCTGCACACATGTACGTGCATGTACATAGGACAAATTGGACAAAAAATGTACATTGACTTGAAAAGAATAAATGGACATAAATTTGTCATTAAGAAAGATAACATAGAAAAGACTGTAGGGAAACATTATAATCTACCTGGCCATTCAGTTGCAGGAGTCTTGTTTCTCCTCCATTCAGAAGAGTGACTTAGCAATATGAAATTGACTAAATTATAGCATCATGGGTTCCTTTTTTTTTTTTTTTTTTGGTAAAGGCAAGGTTGTAGTCTTTGAGCCAATGCAGAGTACAAAGCAGTTGCTGTGAACTTCGTTTCTGAGCAATGCACAGAGTTCAAAGTAGTGGCAATCTTTTTCTTATCACTTAATCAAGTATCCTATAAGTGAGTGCAAGAACATTCGAAAGCATTTTGAAGTACCTCATGACAACCCTCATAATGATGTCCTCAAGGAATATGCAAAGTCATGCCACCAGGAGGCTGTATATCTTTCTTTTCTGACACACTGCTTGAAAACATTCAAAACAAACAACTACTGTAATTAAATAAGAGAATTCAATTTATTGGCCATGACTGCAGTCTTGTGTATAGGTAGCTGGGAGTAAGCACTGTGAAACTCAGTGGTACTTCTTTCTGCTGCCTAGTCCAGCAAGCTGATCAAGGCCCTGCCACAGGAGGCAAGCAAAGCCCTGGCTCTGCTGGCCGCTTCCCAGAAAGACAAGGTAAGATGTCACTGGAGTGCTTTGATTGTGTATTCCTGCATGACAGGGAGTTGGACTAGATGGCCCTTGTGTTCTCTTCCAACTCTAGAATTCTATGATTCTAGGACCAGCTTGTAAAATACATTTGGTACATTAGGATCTCTGATCTTTGAAGACTCTCCTTTCTCTCAGCTAGGTTTCCTATCAAAGAGGATGTAGTAGGTATTGCACTCCCTGTCTGTGTTCAGGTCTCCACTGCAGAATGTTGTAGGTGTAATTTTACCTGTGGAAGCATTAACCTCAGGATGGGATTCCCATTTTCTAATAACAAATCTATCCATGAGGAATTGGAGATAATGGTGGACTGAACACAATTCAAAGGGAAAGATAAGTTGTTGTTTAATCCCCCTTCCCCCTACATGTAGGCTCTGGCCTACAAAAGTATATGTCTTAATAGGAACAGTTGTTAATGTCCCACAGATTCTTTGCTGGTTTTATAGTGACTAAGAAACACTTTTCCATCTGCAAAAAATCGTTATTGTCCCTGTAAAACATGTTGAAGATGTTATTTATATTGAATATCTTAGAGTCCTTTGGTTTAATTAGTTCAGTCTTATTTACAGCTTTGCAATATTTTTGGACCCAACTGAGACCTTGCAAGCTATTGGTACAAAGAAAGTGCCAAAGTCAATGTTCAAAAGTGAAATTTTAACTGACCAAGGTGGTTTAGGGCCAGGTGAGTTGCTACTTGTGCAGCAGAAGGTGTTTTGAATCCAAACCCATTCCAGCTCAGGGATGTTGGAAATTACAATAGTTAGGACTCCCCCAGCCCTGGCCTAATTTTGTCTCAGCATAGCAGCTATGTACCTAGGTGGGGAAGGCTTGGCATAACATGAACCCTCCCTTGCTCTGCTTCTGGCTGAAACCAACTGGCAGAAGACCGAAAAAGGGGGCAGAGAAAGGGGGGCAGAGTTAGAAAGGAACTGAGTTATGCCAGATCCAATCTTCTCCCATCACAAGGACACGGCTGCTGCGCTGGCACAACGTTGGGGCAGGACTATGTCAGTCCTAAATATTTCCCAGGGTCCCAAAACTGAGAGGGGTTTACATTCAACAATTCAACTGGCCTGGTGTCAGATTAGCTGGCTCTCAGCCATTTTGGTGGGGTAGGATTATGCTCTAAACCAGTGGTTCTTAACCTGTGGTCTGCGAACCCCCAGGGGCCACAATGTCCTCACAGGGGGTGTGCGCAGGCTTGAAGGCTGCTTGGCTCACCTCCTCCCTGCAGCGGAGTGGCCATGTGACAGGAGCCAAGGCAAAGGCTGTTGGCTGCTGCTCCAGCCACAAGCTTTCTGGAAGAAGCAGGAGAAAATTCTTCCCTCCCCCTCCAGTGCCTCTGAGGGAAGGTTTAATGGATGGTGTAATGGTGCTGTTGTTGTTAGGGTTTTAAATCTTGAGTTAAGTCTTGGGGGACTGCAGCAACAAATATATTTAAAGAGGGTCACTGGTAAAAAAAAGGTTAAGAACCACTGGTCTAATCCATTTTGTGAGGTCTGTAGACCCTTTAAGGCATGGTATAAGTTCTTAACAAACAGAAACAAATACTGGTGAACAAGAACAAAGCCCCAAGGAATAATAGGAATTGTATTATGGCACAGAGAGATGGGGCAGTCCTGTGCTGCAGCTGTTCTTGTAATTGTCTCCATCTTGTGAGGTTGTCAGTATGTCTGGCACTGACTGCTGGGGAGGTATTAGCTTCCCTGAGAGGATCTGGGGGAGGTTAGCCCCACTGCCCTCCGAAGTTTAATATCTGTACTTACAGGTTATTCCATTTTCTCTTAACAACAGTCTTGTGAGGTAGGTTAGGCTGAGATGGTGTGATTTTGACCAAAGCAACTCAGTGAATATCATGGCTAAGTAAGAAGGAAGACTAGGCATACCAGGGTTGAAATCCCAGCACTCGTGTTGTCTATACAATATTGGCTTGTGTTCCAATATTCCTATGAATGCATTATTAGGGAACATTAACCCTATTCAGACATTCTCCTCATGTGTAAGCAAGGAGGGGAGCAGGGACAAACATACTTGCTCTGCCTGTTTCTCATCATTATACATGGAGAGTGAATGTCTACAAAGGATAGCATATTCTGTCCATGGAGGTTCCCCTCAAAATATTGGAATCCTGTTTTTATCATGATATAGTATCTCTGTGTGTTAGGTTAGGCTAGAAAGACCCTGAGATTAGTCGGTGGGTTTGATGGTTGAGTGCAAATTTATAGCTGAGTCTACAGTTGACACTGTCCAGTATGCCACATTTATTCATTTATGCCACTGTCTGGTATGCCACATTTTGTTGTCTGCATTGTGTTGTCTGTTTTCCTGTTACTTTCCAGGAGAGAACTGAAAAATAGGACTTTCTAAGTCCGTGGTGTATTTGCACGTTATGATAAACACGGGGCTCCTGCTGAAAATGGCTTGCCTCTATAACATGCAGTACAATTTGCCCCATGTTCTTGGGTAGTGGCATCCAGTACTACAACATGTTGGAGTTTCACTCCTCTCCAGATCTTGACAGGGATATTGACATCTCCTGTGTCCAGAGAAGGGCAACCAAGATGGTAAAACGTCTGGAAACCAACTCCTGTAGGGAATGGCTTAGGGAGCTGGGTGTGTTTAGCTTGGAGAAGAGAAGACTGAGAGGTGGCATGATAGTCATCTTTTGAGTATCTGAAGGGATGTCATGTACAAGATGGAGTGAGCTGCTCCAGAGACTAGGACATGAACCAGCTGTTTCGAATTTCAAGAAAAGAGGTTCTACCTAAAGATTAGAAAGATTTTTCTAATGGTAAGAACTGGGACAAATACCAACAGTGGGACAAATACATGCAAGATTATCACACTACACTGTGGTAGCACTATCATTCCGCTTTATTTGCTATGGCTGCCTCCTGTTGAATCCTGGGATTTGCAGTTTAGGGAGGGGCGTTTACAACTCTCAGCCAGAGAGATCTTAGGCCTCAGTAAACTAGTGGAATTCTGGGCTCCTGTGGAATTCTGGGCTCCTGTGGAATTCTGGGCTTTAATTTTCAGTAAAGCCCAGAATTCCACAGGAGGCAGCCAGAGCAGTTAAAGGGGAATAATAGAGTTATAGCAGTGTAGTGTGATAAAAGGACCATATGGTGAACAAGGATGAAAGAGAAGAAAGGAAGGAAAGATTGGAGTTTTACAGCTACAGTGTTACAGCACTATTATTCCACTTTAATTGCTTTGGCTGCCTCCTGTGGAGTCCTGGGATTTGCAGTTTAGGGAGGGGCATTTATTATTCTCAGCCAGAAAGCTCTTAGGCCTCCCCAAACTACAAACTCCAGAATTCCACAGGAGGCAGCCAGAACAGTTTGACTTTATCACACTACACAGTTATAGTGCTATTACAGTTGTCCCTCCACATTCATGGATTTGGCATTCACGGATTTAAGTATTCATGGCTTGAAAATATTCTTTAAAAAATAATAATCCAAAAAGTAAACCTTGATTTTGCCATCATATATATATAAGGGACACCATTTTGCTATGCCATTGCATATTATGGGACTTGAGCATTCACGGATTTGGGTATTCTGTGGGTGCTGGAACCAAACCAGTCAATATGAAGGGACAACTGTATTTCCCTTTAACTGCTAAGGCTGCCTCTTGTGGAATTCTGGGGTTTGTAGTTGAGTGAGGCCTAAGAGGTCTCTGGCTGAGAATGCTAAATGTCCTTCCTGAAACTGCAAATCCCAGGGTTCCACAGGAGGCAGCCAGAACAGTTAAAGTGGAATAATAGTGCTATAAGTGTAGTGTGATAAACAAGTGGAATAGCGCTATAACTGTAGTGTGATTAAAAAGTGGAATTAATAGCGCTATAACAGTGTAGTGTGATAAAAAGTGGAATTAATAGCGCTATAACAGTGTAGTGTGATAAAAAAGTGGAATTAATAGTGCTATAACAGTGTAGTGTGATAAAATGTGGAATAATAGTGCTATAACAGTGTAGTGTGATAAAAAAGTGGAATAGCGCTATAACAGTGTAGTGTGATAAAAAAAGTGGAATTAATAGCGCTATAACAGTGTACGGTGATTAAAAAAAAAGAGGTATGGGAATAGTAGGAATCGAAATACGAAGAAAGAATGGGCTGGTCTGCACACACAGGAAAAGGGGGCTCCTGAATGAGGTTCCGCGCCTTGCTGAGGGGCTGTTGTTCACGTTTCTGAGGGGAAAAGAAGCCGACTGAGGAGAAAGTGGGGAGTCGGGGCGTCATACTCCGAAGCCGGCGGGAGCCGCTCCCGAGAGGCGCGCTCGGTGGTGCCCACTGCCAGCAGCCCCGCTGCTGGCAGTGGGCACCACCGACCGCGCCTCTCGGGAGCGGCTCCCGCCGGCCAAGGTGTGGCCTGTGGCGGCGCTCTCCGTCCCGCCGCGCGCGCTTTCCTTCCATCCCCTCAGCGAACCCCAAGGAGCTCGGGGCCACTTCCTCCTCCTCCTCCCTCAGGAATGAAGGCCGAGGGGGCGTGAGGGGAAAAGGCGGGAGCGGAGAAGCCCCCCGCCCCGCCTCGTTTAGGGGCGGAGGAGGGCGGGCTCGTCCTCCTCCGCCCGGCTCCGTTCCGAGGGGGGCTCCGCCGCCGCCAAGCCGGAGGCGCCCCTGCCAGCCTGTCAAAAACCGAGCCCGCCTCTGAGGCTGGGCTGCGGGGGGAGCCTTGGCGTTGTTGGCTTGCCCCGCCGGGCCCGTCGCCGCCGCCACCACCGTGTCCCGGGCCCCTCGCTGGCCTCCATGCCCGCCGAACTCACACAGGTTAGTGGGTGAACTTCTCCCTTGGGGCTGGGGTGGGCGGTTTGGTTTTGGCGGGACGGAGGCGGCTGGCGGCGGCTCACCTCAGGCCGCCGCTTGTGAGGGAGAAGGAGCCAGCCCTCGCCTTTTGTCTTCGGCCAACAGCTGAGGGGGCGCCGAGGCGGCGGGAGGCGGCAGCTTTTGTTTCCTTTGACCTTGCTCCGGGAAGCCGGGGAACTCCTCCGCTCGAAGTCGGGCTCTGGACCAAGAGGGAGTTCGCTCAGGCTCGCTGGGTTCGGGTCTCTTCTTTGGCGCTCCGGGTTTGGTTAGTATGTCACCCCGCTTCCTCACCCCCCACCCCCCAAAAAACCGAGGGGCTGTGTGGTCCTGCGCTGCCAAGCAAAGTTGCTTTTAAGTCAGAGGGTTCCCCCCACCCCACCCCATTCTTCTTTTTCTTCGCTTCGGTGTGTTTATGGGACCGGGGAGGTGCGTTCCATCGATTTCGCTTTGGCGTGGCAGGGCAGGGCATTTCCAGACATATGGGAAAGAGCGAAGGGTTAGGAGAATTGCAGAGGGTTCTTTCAAAACAGGTCTGGCTAACTTTTCTTTTGGATACACCCAAAAGACAGTAGGCTCTCTCTCTATATATATATTGTCCCTGTATATATGTATGTGTGTTTATGTGTATATATATAAACACACACACACACACAGAGTTGTCCACACACACGCACACACACACACTTTTCTTTTGGAGACAGGCAATATCAGATTGAAGGAACTGAAGACTAAATAATAATAATAATAAGAAGAAGAATAAAATTTATTTCTATCCCGCCCTTCTGCAACGCATAAAAATTCCGTAATTACATTAGTACCCTAACCCACCCACCCCTTAAAACAATATTAAATTAAAAAGATTAAAAATATACAATAATTAAAAAGAGAATATATATATACACACAATATATATACAATATATCTGTAAAGATTAAAAACATACAATAATTAAAAAGAGAATATATATATATATATATACATATAAAATCTTTTAAATTTTATATATATATATACATGTTCTCTTTTAATTATTGTATGTTTTTAATCTTTATATATATATTGTATATATATATATATTTATATATAATGTTTTATATATATATAATAAAAAAGATTAAAAACATACAATAATTAAAAAGAGAATATATATATGTATATATATAATTTAAAAGATTACAAACATACAATAATTAAAAATAGAATATATATATATATATATACACACACATTCTCTTTTTAATTATTGTATGTTTTTAATCTTTTTAATTTAATATTGTTTTAAGGGGTGGGTGGGTATGTATGTGTATATATATATATATATATATACACACACACACACACACACATACATACAGTTGTCCCTGTATTTAGTTCCTTCAGTCATATGCTGGCTGTCTCCAAAAGAAAAGTATATACAGTTGTCCGTCCGTATTCATGGCTTTGGTATTCATGGATCAAAGTCTTCACGGCTTGAAAATATTCTTTAAAAAATAATCATCCCAAAAGCAAACCTTGATTTTGCCATCTTATATCAGGGACACCATTTTGCTATGCCATTGCGTATCATGGGACTTGAGTATTCACAGATTTTGGTATCCACGGGGGTGGGGGTAGGGTGGGGTCCTGGAACCAAACTCTAGCGAATATAAAGGGACAACTGTATAGGCTTTTTTAGCTGCCTTATCACATTGCTGACTCATGTTCAGCTTGTGGTCCACTGTGAAGTCAAAGGCTTTTACAGCCGGCATCCATAGATTTTCCTTGTTTTTTTTCCGGGCTGTGAGGCCATGTTCTGGAATAGTTTCTTTCTGACATTTCGCCTGCATCTGTGGCTGGCATCTTCAGAGAATGGTTGGGTAGGAGTGTGTCTGGGGTTTATATGCTGTGAACCCCTGTAGGGGACTATATGTAAATTGTGTAATTGTGTAATTTACATATACTCCCCTACAGGGGTTCACAGCATATAAACCCCAGACACACTCCCTCACCATTCTCTGAAGATGCCAGCCACGGATGCAGGTGAAACATCAGAAAGAAACTACAGTATTCCAGAACACGGCTTCACAGCCTGGAAAAAAACCAAGGATAATCTATTTTGTAGTCCACTATTTCATTCCATAAATAATCCACTTGTGGAAGCCATGCCCAGGGCCGGTTTAAGGCACCGGCGGCGTCAGCATCCGCAGGGGGGCCCATCATTGTGGGGGGCCCCTGTAGTAACCCTCCTCCTGCAAAAACATTATTAGTAATAATCTGAATATCCTGTACTGTGAATAGCTTAGGCTGAGTTAGGTTACATTGACCTGAGATAAACATATGCCCCCCCCCAAAATAAAGCATTGCAGCCCCCCCCCCCAATTCCTTAAGCCGGTCCTGGCCATGCCCTACGAGGAGTGGCTTAGAGAGCTGGGCATGTTTAGTCTAGAGAAGAGAAGGTTAAGAGGGGACATGACAGCCATATTTAAATATTTGAAGGGATGTCATACTGAGGATGGGGCAAGATTGTTTTCTGTGGCTCCAGAGACTAGGACACGGAGCAATGGAGATTCCACCTAAACATTAGGAAGAACTTCCTGACAGTAAGAGCTGTTCGGAAGTGGAATACACTGCCTCTTAGCATGGCGGAGTCTCTTTCTTTGGAGATTTTTAAACAGAGGCTGGATGGCCATCTGTCGGGAATGATTTGATTGTGTATTTCTGCATGGCAGGGGGTTGGACTGGATGGCCCTTGGGGTCTCTTCCATCTCTATGATTCTATCTATATCTATATTGGCTTTTTTAGCTGCCTTATTACACTGCTGACTCATGTTCTGCTTGTGGTCCACTAAGACTCCTAGATCACTTTTGCATGAAATGCTGTCAAGCCAGGTGTCCTCCATCCTATATCTGTGCTTTTCATTTTAATACATAAAGACAGACAGCTGTAAAATGTGAACTATATCTGCATTGGGGGTTGTGTTTTAAATGGGATCTTCTTGGTTTCAGTCTGAATTCTACACCACCACCACCACCAAAAAGTAAAAGGCAGTGGGCAGGAAAAGTAAAACTTACTTGCTGACATTTTGAGTCTTGTTTATATCTTTAATAGGAAGACAAGATTGCTAGGGTTTGCTGGACATATTGAATGAAGTTCAGAGTCAGGGTTCTATCGATGCAGTTTACGAGAGTCTGCCTTGTGGTTGCAGCATGTCCCCCTGTGTAAACTGGATCATGGTTAAGCTAAGATGTTGGGCATCTATGTTTTATCTGTGAAGGGCTTGTCCCAAGGGTTAAAGTTTGGTAGGATGACCTTCAGTTCTGATGTTTCGCTCAGGCCTTTCCAGTGATGTGGAATGCACCCCTGGCTGCAATATGTGCAGTTTGTCTTTTGTGGTAACGTTGAATTCAGGTTCTCCTGGTGCATGAGTTGATTTTTAAAAGAGTATATTCAGCCGTAGCATCTGTTATTTTACATGTGTGCATGGGGTGGTGGTGGTTATACACATATACACATATTCCTCTCCAGTTGAAGTTTGTCTTCCTTAGTGTTCCTTATGGAGTGTAACACCTGTGGATGCTGCAAGAGCTGAAAGTATTTCTCATTGCCTTTTTGCACTGTCTGACCTAAAACTATTGCAGCTGTCTCTTTGCATGCAATCAGCTGTTAATACATACAAAGTTAGCAACAGAAATCTGTCTCTTTGGATATTTTTTGAGTGAGAAGAGGAAAATGTGTGCATACCCAGCCCTAGAGATGAGGAGCAGACTGTTAAGAATATCTAGGACTAATGTAACATCCCTAGGTCTTAGATTTCTTTTTTGGGTGTGTGGAGAGTTGGCCATAGAGGAATGCATTAACTGGGGAATTATTATTGTCTTAACTATGTTGGATTTAAGTTTTCCCATGACGCTCTTTATTTTTCAGTGTCATACTAAGAGAGATGGGTGTCATGGCTTCAATTGGATTGTCAGGCATTTAAGGGGAAGACAGATGCCTGTTTTGCTTCCTGTGCTCTTTTTGGGTGGCACATGAGACTAGATTAATTGCAGCAATTTTTAAAGTCTGAATTCCTCACATGTTTAGAACTGTAGATGAATGTAAGAGGGGCCCTCCTTATAAGGGCACTGATGGCTCCTGAACATGATGCTGTCAAAGACATTTATTGTAGAACAGGAGAGGTTTCACAGGCTGGGGGAAAGTGGTTATAAATCCCCTTCCTCCAATTCACATACACTGGCAGATCACATCAAATTGCCAGTAGAAGGCAAAGAAGAAGAACCCCATTTAAACATAACCATTTTAGGAAAACACCTAAAAATCTAAAGCCTGAAGGCTAAAAAGGATGTGATGATGTGGCATGGGACACTCAGCATCTTGTGGTGGGTGCATTTTTAACTCTTGCTTCCTATACTGTTTTCCTTGATTTGAATCCTCCCCCAATCCTTCCCAGAGTTGTTGCTAGTCTCACTGAGAAAAACAAAAGAAGCACAATGCCATCTCAGAAGCAGCTGCAAAATGAGAGAGAGGAACGGTTTTGATCTGGAAAACTGTACAGAGGTGAAAGTGGTGACCTCTCTCCCAGCGCTCATGCCCTCATCAAACGTTGAGTTTTCCTAAATCTACTTTCAAAGTTTTTGTTCTTTTTGAAAATTAGAATATAGAATCTCATATAATGTACCTGTTTTGATTTTCAGTATTTGACTTTTTAGGTGCTAGTTTAATTTGTTATGACTTATTTATGTGAAACATTTCTACCTTCTTTCTCTATAAATAAAAGGCAATTAATTTTTTTTTCTTATAGTTTTTTCATAGCTTTCTTCCATCACTGGAACTGAGGCTGCCTTCAGGTCTTCCATCCAGGCACAAACGTGGACCTGCATAGGTTCAAGCATAGTTGCCATATGGTATGCCTTTGGATCATAGCCTTTAACTCATTAAAGTAGGGCTTAGGAACCTGCTGTGGTTCTCTGGATGTTGCTGGGCAACACTTCCCATCAACCCTGGCCAGCAGCCCTAGGATGGGATGATGGGAGCTGTAATCTAACAACATCTAAAGGGCCACAGGTTCCCTAGCCTCCTGGAGCAAAGACAATCAATGCAACAAAAGCAGCAGATTAAAACAGCAGTGAAAAGCCTTAGAGTGTTAAAAGATCATAACCTGACAAGAAAAGGCCAGTAATGGTGGTTCTTCATGAACTGTTCTGTGAGGGACTTTCTAAATGTCCTCTCACCATTTGCCCGGCCTCTTAAACATAAGGTAAGAGCTGTTCCACATTGGAATGCGCTGCCTGGGAGTGTGGTGGAGTCTCCTTCTTTGGAGGTTTTTAAACAGAGGCTGGATGGCCATCTGTTAGGAAGGATTTGATTGGGTGTTCCTGCATGGCAGAATGGGGTTGGACTGGATGGCCCTTGTGGTCTCTTCCAACTCTGTGATTCTGTGATTATGGGAGAAGAGGTCCTTCATATCCAGTGCTCAGGTCTTGGGTGATCACTTTAACTGTTATGTTGGAAAAGGCCCTTACTCTGTCACATTATCCTAAGGAGCTATCTATAGGTGTGCTCACAGTTTCACTTCTGACAAATCTGCAGTAGCATCCACTTCATGTTGTTAGCAGCAACAGTCACAAAGCTCCCTTGGTGAAGATAGAACAACAGCCTTTACACTGGAATTGGACAGCATACTGACCAGTGGGACATGGACACAGATTTCTTTTTGGTGCAGAAAATACAAATCAAAGAGAACAAAACTATAGTAGGAAAGGCAACCACTGGAAAGGATTTGGCAGCATTTGTAATTAATCCCTCTATGCTTGAGAAGTAAGGGAAAGCCAACACCTTAGTAAGTCCTGTGTTTCTCACCAAATTATACCCAGCTGGTACAGTTGATGGTTCTTGTTCCAACAGAATGAAGACAGGTCTATAGAGTTAGCATGGAATTAAGAATTGTTTTCCTGAAAGGGTGAGAAAAGGAGCATACACATGGCTAAGCTGTTTATAGGAAAGCCACCGGGATCAAATGAAAGTGTTATTTGCTTTCCATGGCCTTTTGTTCAAATCATTCAGTACAGTAGGTGGTGTAACGCAATAGACTGGGAAGTACAAATTAACGCCAACCTGACCATCACAGCTTTGTGTATACCATCTTCTAAACATACACCATCATCTCTCTTCATCAAGCATCTTAATGGCATAGTTGTCTTTTGTTTTAGATTTGTAAACTACTGCGTCTTACCAACAATTCATTTTGTGCAGTCCATTAAAATACACCCATGAAATCTAGTTTACAAAAGTATGAATGCCATAAAAGGAAAGTTTTCCAGTAATTTTATCATGGCAATTAGAAGTGTCCTTATAAGCTCAAGCAAACATTTCATCTAAAGCACCACCCTGTTCCCTACAGTGACAATAACACAAGCAAGGAGTGAAGACAATCTCTCCCTTGCTGTTTGTTCCCCAGCAGGTGAGATACAGTGGTACAAAGCAGACTTGCAACAAAAGTTCTGGCATATTCTCATCTCCTGA
The DNA here is from genome assembly GCA_030847615.1 of Gambelia wislizenii. Lineage (NCBI taxonomy): Eukaryota > Metazoa > Chordata > Lepidosauria > Squamata > Crotaphytidae > Gambelia > Gambelia wislizenii. Next base: position 7,896,661 of record JAUMIR010000013.1, on the reverse strand, counting down.
CAGGTGTATTCCTTTCCAGGGTTCTAGCCTGTAATTCCTTGTGATCTGGGAATGCCCCCCACCTGACATTCCATGGCTACTGTGCATGCTCAGTGTTCATTGAACTATTTGTCAAACTTCTTGCCCTTTTTGTTTTGTTTCAGAGAGATAGCTGTATTAGGCTGTTTCAGCATAAAATTGAAGCGGGTGGGTTGGGGGGGGAGAAGCAAAACATTAGGGGCCAATGGATTTAGCAATCCCCTTTTCCAGGTGTACAGATGCATCCAAAGAAATGGATTGATATCTACAAAAGCTCATGCTAAAATAAATCAGTTGGCACCAGTGGAGCTGCTTGGTTTCTTGAGTCCCCCTGGCTTTTCTATTTTGTTTTGTTTTGAAATGTTGTTTGCACTTCTGCAAAGTGAGAGGTTCCCCTGAGCATGGTTCCTCTGGCTTCTCAGTAGCTGTGTTTTGACTTCAACCTTTTTAGTGCTCACACCTGCAGGGAGTTGTGCTGCCTTTCAAAATGTAGCTCTTGTGGCTAGTAGCCATTAATACACCTCCTTTCCATGAATTTGTCTAATTCCCTTTTAGAGCCATCGGACTCAATGGTTATCTCAACATCTGAAATTCTGCAAGCGAATTCTGTATTCTACCAAGAATAACTTTCTTTTGCATGCCCTGGATTTACTGCCAGTTAATTTCAGCAAGTGGACCCCCACTCCCAAGTTTTGTTGCTTATGGGAAAGGGAGGAACCATGTTCTATCTTCTTTTAGGAGTAAATCTCAGGTTCTTGTACAGGCTGAAAGAAACCATCAATTCGTAGGATTTTAGCACCCCATCTATCTAGAAGGCTTGTGGGGGGTGTTGCAACTATTTAACAACCAAATAAAAGCAAGTAAGCAATAAATAATCTGGAAGAATAGAAGCCTACCTTCTCATTCCCGTCTTACCTAGAAATGCTTAAAAAAAAAAAAAAGAAAATCAGTCACAGCAACTACTTGTAGTTTTCCTGGAAGCAATTATGACTTGTGGCCATGCTCCCAACAGCAAGGACTGGATTGTGAGGGCAAGTGGAAGGAGAAGCACCAGCAGATACCAGGACACTTCTTTATTGTAGCCTTCTGGTCATCTCATCTCCACATGATACCTTCTAGAGCTGTATCAGGTGTTTGCAATGGTGACCAAAATTTTTATCATAAATCTGTTTGTTTAATTTATATCCCACCTTTCTTCCAAAACAGGGGTTAAAAATGGCTTACGACATGATTAAAAATATATACAAATAAAATGCAATAAATTATAATCGTTGTGTGCCTTCAAGTCATTTCTGACATAGCGACCCTAAGGTGAACCTATCACAGGGTTTTCTGAGACTGAGAGTGTGCGACTTGCCCAAGGTCACCCAATAGGTTTTCATGCCTGAGCGGGGATTTGAACCCGGGTCTCCAGAGTCATAGTCCAACACTCAGACCACTACACTATGTTGGCTCCAAATTAGAATAGTAAAGAAAAGAATACTGTCATATTAAAACAACAACTGAATTAAAAGGAACCCAAAAAGGACATCAAATTTGAAGAAAAAAAGAAGCTCAGCATCCTTCATTAAAGGCCCCTTCCACAGCAGCCAGTCAGTTGCTAAAAGCCTGCCTGGAGTCTTTGTCTTCCCTTGAAATGATGAAGGGAGTGACACACCCAAAGGAATTATTTCCTTTGAAATAATTCCCAGAGGAATAGCTGTGTTAGTCTCTTGCAGCAAAAACATCAAGGGTGGCACCTTATAAACTAATAAATATATGTTGGGATGGGGAAACTTTTCACCCAGTAGCCACAGTCTCTCAGTGTAACTTGTTGGTGGCCACAACCCAGGGAAGAGCAAGACTGGAACCCAAAGTGGATGGAACTGGAAAAATCTTCCCTCATGCACAAACCTTCTGTGATTCATATGTTGTTTCTCTCTCCCCCCCTCTCTTTCTCTCTCTCACACACTTTGTATTCATCAATCATCCATTCACCTCACCCTCTGCCTCTATCCCTCCCTCCACACACCTCATTTTCTGTCTCTTTCATACAGTCATGCACATCTATTCCACAGCTAGTCCTTCCCATTTTCTTAATTCCCTTCTCAGATGCCCTTCCTTCCTTGGCCTTCCTCCATGCAGCAGTTAGGGTTAGGGGAAAAGGCTGTCATTGTGGGAAAGTGGTTGGGGGTGTGCATAGCTTACAGGGAGGGGGGCATACTCCTTCCGTTCCTAAATGTACATTTCCCAGACACCGGCTCTCTGATAATACCAAAAATAATCCCAAGTGCTCTTTCCAGTTTTATTCCCCACACTTGTCTCTATAGTCTGACACACAGGCAGACAAGATTTCTTCTCAGCAACTTTCTTGCTGAACCAAGTTGTATGGGGAAGTAGTCACTGACTCTTCCAGTAGGCAAGAAGCCTTATCACACTGGTTGGAAGCACAGCAGTTCTTGACTTTGCCTCTGTGGCTGCTGACTGTACTGATCAGCATATTATTACTGTCTCCAAGATCAACCATTGTTTGCAGCAAAGTGTGACCTTCTGTGCTGAGCCAAACTCTCTCTGTGTGTGTGTTGGTGGTGGTAGTTCTAGAAACTGCCATTTTTGGATCTAGCTTGAGAGTCTCTCTGGCTTTTCTTTGCAAACGAAGATTCAGGAAGGACTCATCCCACGCTTTCTGCAAGCGGACTGATGACTAAAAAGGCCAATCCAAGGTAAACATGTCCAGTTGCAGAAAGCACAGCAGAAGGTCTCCTTGGGTGATGTTTCTGGGTTGTGATTCTTTCTGGGTTGTCGTTTCTCTTCAAGACTTGTTCGGCGTGAGTTCTCAAATAAGGCTGCAGCATTGTGGATAGTGCATCTCCATGCCTCCCGATGTGAGGCCAGGGCGGACCATTGTTCGTGATCAGTTTGGCTGAGCCTGAGATGTTGTTTCAGGGAGTCCTTGTATCGCTTTTTTGGAGTGCCCCTCTTACGCTGACCCATGGCGAGTTCACCGTAGAGTACTATTTTTGGGAGGCGATGGTCCTCCATCCTAGAAATGTGCCCTGCCCAGTGCAGCTGTGTTCTCAATATCATGGCCTCAATGCTGGTGATCCCTGCTTGCTCAAGGACAGCAACATTTGTCACATAGGCAGTGGCTTGAGAGTAGTAGCTTGATAAAAAGCAAGGCAGGTCCAAAGAAAAGGCAGCATGGTGTAGTGGTTTGGGTGTTGGACTAGGTACCCAGGGTTCAGAACCCTTGAGTCCTGGATAAACAATGTTCAATGTGTTGTTACAGTGGGCCCTTGACATCCACTGGGGTTTGGTTCCAGGACTCTCTGTGGCAGCCAAAATCTGTGGATGCTCAAGTCCTATGATACACAGTGGCATAGCAAATTGATGTCCCTTGTATAAAATGTCAAACATCAAGGTATGCTTTTGGGATTTGGGGGGGGCTGGGTGGGTGTACTTTCAATCCGTGGATGGTTCAATCTGTGGATGCAGAATCTGTGGATATGGAGGGCTGACTGTACAGTACTTCTAAGCTTGGATGGAATATAAAAAAATTTTTTTAACATGAAAAATAGCAAGAATAACGTCAGGAAAATGTCATTCTCTGAGGGAGGGGTGATGCGGTTCCTTTACATCTGGGTTTCGTCAGTCACCGCCCAGGTGTAGCAGGAAGTTACATTAAGCCTCTTCATATTCAAATTTCTTTGTCTTCATCTCCTCCATCCTGGAGCCACGAGGCCAGTTCTAACTTCCTGCTTCGCCCAGTAGGTAGCTGAGAAATCTCCTCCGTCTGGAATTTCTATCTCCACCTTTATTCTTTTTACTTTCTTGTTCCTTTACCTACCTTTTTCCTTCTCCAGGCATTGCTGCTTTTCAGCCCTTGCCTTTCTCCTTTTGAATTTCCCGCCTATTTAAAAAAAAAAAAATCCTCTCCTCTCTCCGCGCGGCTGCTCAGTCGGCTCCAGCCTGCTCCTCCTCTCTCTCTTCCCCCCTCCCACCTCTCTCCTTACTGTTTTCTTTTCTCCGAGGCCATGCAGGCCCAGGAGATTCCCCAGCAGGCGGGGAAGGACTCCGGAGTGGCCGGGGATGCGATTCTCGACCGCGGCCACTCCGAGGACGCGGAGAGCGCTGCTGAGGGAGCCGCGGTCGCCATTGCTGCCGCTGCCGGCTCCCATGTGGGCGTCCCTCAGAGGGACGCGGCCCGGAAGGCACACCAGGCCATCGTGACTGGGAAAGCCTCCGATGGCCAAGCAGCAGCCAAGCCACGGAAGAGGCCAGCACAGCCCAGGAAGAAGCTGGCCTCCGATGCCTCCAGCGGGACCGCGATGGAACCTCCGGCCCTATGGGAAGGTACAAGGGGCCCTTGGGGGGAGCGGGGACGAACTGCCCCTTCCCCCACGCATCGTGCCCTCCCTGCTTTTGGGGACGGCACGTATTCTACCCCCCTGGAGGCCAAACGGAGCGCAGGAGGGGGAAGGGGAGAGCGAGGACTCGCGCTCCCATGCGGAGCCCTCACCATCCACCGGGCCCCAAGCAACCGCCGCAGCTGCCTCGGGGGAGGGGGGCACACCGCATGGGGAACCCCATTCGCTGTCTGACCCCACTCCAGGAAGCAGCCAGGCCCTACCCCAACCGAGCCAACCACCACAAAGCCTGGGCATGGAGGAGCAGGCCTTACAGGCCCCAACTCCTCAAGCACCCCCCCCACAGGCCCTGGCCTCCCAACCTCCACTCCTCCCGACCTTGCCTGCCCAGGTGCCACCCCAGCAACACCAGCTGCCCTTGGTGCTCCAACCAATGCCTCAGCAGGCAGTACCTATCCAGGCGCAGCAACCGTTGGTTTACCAGGCCCTGCCGCCACAGGGGCCGGTGAACCAGACCCTGGGCTTGGGTAACCAAAATCAGGTTTTCCTCCCACCAGTGGTCCAGCCTCAGCCTATGCAGGCGGTGGGTTTTCAGGCACAGCCCTACCAGGCCCCAGTCCTTCAGGCCCCGCCTCTCCAGGCACCCACGGGCCATACCAGCCAAAACCACCATGGCATCCCAGTGTTTTACGATCACTCTAGCGGGGAAGAGTCCGACATCGAGGGGTTGGCCGCTCACCCACCCAAGGCCAGGGGAGCTAGACCCACACAGCGGGGGGGTCGTAGAAAGCGTAAGGGCGCCATTAAGGCAGCCCTACAGCTACTCTCAAAGGCATTGCTCTCAGACGAGGATTCGTCAGAAGAGCCTGGCACGAGCGCCTCAACCTCGGGGGTTCCCCCTAAGGACCAGGCGAACAACGCGCAGTCCCAGCAGCCAGCAGGACCGGGCAAGGCAAAAGCTAAGTCCGCGTCCAAGGGCCCTAGGGACCCATTAAGAGGCACAGATGTCCTGGCCAAGAAGAGGAAGGATCCTCCCTCCACCCACTCTTCTGCAGAGTCCCTACCTCCCTCGGATGAGGAGCGCGCCCTCACCGACGTCGTCAGGGCGTCTGGGACCCACGACGATGTAATCCTAACCGACAAGGAAGAAGGAGAAATCTCTGATTCCGAGTTTGCAGACCAGGACCAATCGGATCGCCTTTTCCAAGGAGAGTGGTATGTTCCCCTCCTTACTAGGGTGATGGCAACACTAGAAATTACTCCTACAGACACAGACCAAGCTCCATCGACATCGTCGTCCAACGAGAAGGTCGCTGCAGTGATGCGCACCTCACGCCCAAAGAAGCCGGAGCTTCCCTTCCCAGAGGCCTTCTGGTCCCTGGTAACTGACGAATGGGAAAAACCCTCAATGGGAAGGCGGGGCACCACTGTGGCTCAGAAATATTACAACACCACTCAACGCTTTCTGGACCTCCTAAAGCCCCCAGTGGTCGACAATCCTGTCGCGTCCCTCGTCTCCAATTGTCTGGCTCCTAAGGAAGGAGAGGGCTCTCTCCGGGACCCAGACGAAAAAAGAACCGACGCAGCCATCAAGAAGGCCCACGACTCCGCGGCATGCGGGGTCAGATCCACGCTGGCAATATCGCTTTTTTCCAGAGCGGCGATAGTGTGGCTGCAAGAGCTCATGGAGATCCAGGAGCTCGATCCAAACGTGCTGCACAAGTCTCTGCTTAGATTCCTGCGTACCTTCTTCTTCATAGCCGACGCGGCACAGGACGCCATGATTTTTTCCGCCCGTGCGATCGGGGCCCTCACGCTGGCCAGGAGATCAGTCTGGCTAAAGCACTGGCAGGTGGATACTCCTACCAGGGCAGCATTGGCCTCAGCGGCCTTTAAGGGCCTTAAACTGTTTGGGGAAGAGGCCCTAAAAGGTATCCTAGTCGAGACAAAGGACAAAAAGTTGGCCATGCCCTCCACACTCAAGAAGCCAGACAAGAAGAGCGGCAGACGACCCTTTCAGACTTCTCGTCCCTTTCGTTCCTTTCGGGGATTCGGGAAGCAGCGAAACTACAACTCCTTTCGCCCACCATGGGTTAAGCCAAACTACGTCATCAGACAGAACACTGGACCGCAGCCCAACAACAGCAGAAGGGGAGGCTCCAACGCCCAGCGTGGAGGCTCGCGACAACAATCCTGACTCGGGGTCGCCCCCAGTGGGCGGCCGCCTCAGTCTGTTCCTGCAGCTTTGGTCGAACTCGACAACGGACAGGTGGGTCGTCTCAACAATCACCCACGGGTACAAAATCGAGTTCGACTCAAGGCCAAGGGGCAGATTTCTCCCAGCCCCAATACCCAAAGACCCAAAGAAGGCGAGAGACCTGACGACAGCCATATCTCACCTAAGACACATAGCAGCCATAGAAGAGGTACCACCCTCTCAGCGCTTCTTAGGCGTGTACTCCTTCTTCTTCACAGTACCAAAGAAGGATGGCAGCCAGAGGTCCATCCTGGACCTAAAATACACCAACAGACACATCACATACAGAAAGTTCCGGATGGAGACGCTTACATCCATAAGGGAGGCGCTCCAACCAGGAGACTTTCTAGCCTCACTCGATCTCTCTGATGCGTATATGCACATCATGATCCACGAGGACAGCAGACAATACCTCCGCTTTGCATTCGGGGATCAACACTTCCAGTTCAGGGCCCTTCCATTTGGTCTGGCCTCAGCACCAAGGGTCTTCACCAAGGTCCTGGTCACCCTAATCGCCAACCTGAGGGCACAGGGAATCCACCTGTACCCATATTTGGACGACATCTTACTGCGTGCGTCCTCTCTGAACAAAGCAGGGAGAGACCTGCAGACCACAATTCACTACCTGCAGGCCCATGGTTTTCTGGTGAACTTCAAAAAGAGCAGCCTGTCTCCTGCCCGCACCATCGTCCACCTGGGTGTGGAAATAGACACACAACGTTCCAAGATCACCCTGTCCAAGGAGCGACAGGAGGTCCTCCTACGGGAAGTTCGCACCGTTCGTTTACTAAGGAAGGTACCACTGTCCCTACTAGCCAGACTCCTCGGCCTTATGATATCAGCCTTTGGGGTTGTGCCTTGGGCAAGGTTCCACTCCAGACCCCTGCAGAACTTCCTGATGCCTTACCAAAAGGAGATCGCATTGAGGAAGTCCCCTCTCCTTCTCCTCCCACAGCATGTGAAGGATTCGCTGGCCTGGTGGTCTCAGATGAAGACAGTCAGCAAGGGTTCTCCGTTCACAGTACCCCAGGCGATCCTGGTCACCTCCGATGCGAGCCTACGGGGCTGGGGAGCACACTGTCAGGGACAAGTGACGCAAGGGATTTGGAGCCCACAGGAAAAGACGCACAGCATCAACTGGTTGGAGCTACGAGCGGCTCGCTTGGCCCTGCAACACTTCACCCCAGTCCTGAGGGGTCAACACGTCATGGTGATGACGGACAACACTACAGCCCGATCGTACATAGCGAAACAAGGAGGTTCGAGATCCCGGTCCCTGCAACAGGAAGCGGATCTCATCTTCCTCTGGGCCGAACGGACGGTGCAGTCCCTTGCGGCTCAGTACCTGCAGGGGGAACGCAATCAACAAGCGGACTACCTGAGCAGATACTCGGTTCTACCCGGAGAGTCGGAGCTAAACGACGACGTGTTCACTCAGGTCCAGGCCAGGTTCGGCCAGCTGGAGGTGGACATGTTCGCGACAAGATCAAACGCCAAGCTGGACAGGTTCTTCGCCAGGTTCTTTCACCACAACGCCGAAGGCACGGACGCCCTACGATCCCCTTGGCCGGCCGGTCTCCTATACCTGTTTCCCCCACTTCCCCTCATAGGGAAAGTCTGTCGGAAGATTCGCCAGGAGAAGGCACAAGTGGTCCTGATAGCGCCACATTGGCCGAGGCGCCCCTGGTTCTCCGAGTTGATGGACATGAGGGTTCAGAGCCAGTGGCGTCTACCTCAGAGACCCGACCTTCTTCATCAGGGTCCGATCCTCCACCCAGATCCAAGCTGGTTACAACTGACAGCCTGGAGATTGAGCGGCAAGCCCTAAGAGAACATGGATACGACGATTCAGTCATTAGTACCCTTCTTTCCTCTAGGCGCGTGTCCACCAGGAGGATCTATGAAGCTACATGGCGAGCCTTCAAGAGATGGTGTGCCCCTCGCCAATTGATCGCTGAAGAAGCTTCGGTGAAACACATCCTGGCATTCTTACAGAAAGGCCTCGAGGCGGGCTTACGACCAAATACCCTGAAGAGACAGGTGGCCGCTCTGTCGGCCTTCCTCACAGCACAGGACGGAAACCGCCTCTCATCGCACCCCCATATCAGGCGTTTCCTCAGGGGTGCCTCGATAGTTTCACCCCCGGTGCGGCACAGGTTTCCGTCGTGGAACCTCTCCCTAGTCCTCAGGCAACTCATGAAGCACCCGTTTGAACCGTTGCGCACAGTTTCCCTTAGAATTCTCACCATCAAGGTTGCCTTCCTAGTGGCCATCACCTCAGCGCGAAGAGTGTCGGAGTTGGCCTCTCTGTCAATTAGGGAACACCTGTGTTCCTTTACCAAGGATGTAGTGACCCTACACCCAGACCCGTCATTCAAACCAAAGGTAGTCTCCGAGTTCCATGTCTCGCAGCCCTTGATTCTGCCCTCCTTTTGCCCTGACCCTTCGCACCCGAAGGAGAAGCTCTGGCATAACTTGGACGTCAGGAGGGCCCTGAAGATCTACATTAGACGTACTGCCCCCATCAGACGTTGCGACGCCCTATTCGTCTCTTTCTCTCAGACAGCCATAGGGTCCAGAGCTTCGCAGAAGACCATTGCTTCCTGGATCAGGGCTTGTATCTTCGAGGCCTATGACTCAGCTAGGCTTCCCAGACCTTCAGGGGTCACGGCACATTCGACTAGGTCAGCCGCGACATCCGCGGTCTTCTCCACTAACGCTTCCCTGGTAGAAATCTGCAGGGCAGCAACCTGGAGCACACCGTCCACCTTCATTAGACACTATAAGGTGGATAAGTTCCGTTCCGCCGAGGCGAACTTCGGTCGGAGGGTGCTCCAGGAGGTGCTCAGAGACTGAGTCCGCCAATCCCGCAGTCACTCCCGCCCTATTAAGTCAGCTTGGGCACGTCCCAGATGTAAAGGAACCGCATCACCCCTCCCTCAGAGAATGCCACATTGGTTACTTACCGTGAAGGTGCATTCTTGAGGGAGTGGGGTGATGCGGGTCCTTTCCCCGCCCAGTGACTGCATGCGTTTTTCCTTACATGGCGGTACCCTTATTATTTAGCGCTGCTTAATGTTATTTGACTTAAACGATTTCTTTAGTCCTTACAGGGCTTTGCTAGTCAGTGAACTGGCCTCGTGGCTCCAGGATGGAGGAGATGAAGACAAAGAAATTTGAATATGAAGAGGCTTAATGTAACTTCCTGCTACACCTGGGCGGTGACTGACGAAACCCAGATGTAAAGGACCCGCATCACCCCACTCCCTCAAGAATGCACCTTCACGGTAAGTAACCAATGTGGCATTCTTGGTAATCATTGAAGAAGAAGCAGAGCCTGAAATCTTAATGAAAAACTAGAGTTCTACACAACTAGGGAAAGGGTTAGGTGCTCCTTACAGCCTAACTAGATTATCAATCTCACAACATGTTCCAGGGTTACAATCATAACGCATACTTACCTGGAAATTAGTCTTGTTGAACTCAGAGGCACACACTTTCAGTAGATAGACTGTAGGAATGTGTGTGCTGCCATATGTTACTGCAATGTTCTAACAGGAGGTGCTTTTCAAAATGAAAATTAAGTTGATTCACAATATGGCTGGCAGATTTAGAAATATATCATCAATAATGTGCAACACAGCAGCTGCCACTTTGTTTTGAGGATCAGTTCAAAGTCTGACCTTTAAATCCCAGATGAGTCTGGGACCTCTGCATGTGAAGAATCACCTGCATTCCTATGAAGATGCTGAACCCTTAATATAATGTGCTGTTGTCTTTCCTCTGTGCTGTCATCTTTCCTCCATGCCAGATGGTTGAGAAGAGGCATGCGGAACAGAGCTTTTGCACTGGTGGCACTAAGATGCTCCTTGGTTATGGGAATGATGGGCATTCTGCTGGTCTGCATATAAAAGTCAGTTCCCAGCATTCTGTTACACTCTGGTGCAGTCAAGAAAGAGAAGCCAGGATGAACCTATGCAGAGAAAAGCAGCCATTAGTGGCCATGCTGACTGGTAGCTTCTGGATTTGCAGTCCAGAGATAACTTTTCTAAACTCTGAGAAGATGTATAGTGATTATCCTCAACGGTGTCTCCCAATGCTCTTCTTCAGTAGGGGTACGTGAGAGAGCCAGTGTGGTGTAATGGTTTGGGTATTAGATTAGAACTCTGGGGACCAGGGTTTGAATTCCTGCTTGGTCATGGAAATCCAGTGAGTGCACTTGGGCAAGTCACACTTTCTCAGCCTCAGAGAAAGGCCATGACAAACCCCCTCTGAAGAAATCTTGCGAAGAAAATCCCGTGATTGGGTTGTCTTAGGGTCGCCATAAGTCAGAAACGACTTGAAGGCACAGAACAACTAAGTGGTGCATGGTTACCTTGGCATATTATGAGGTAAGGGGAATCAGAAAAAATATGAAGAAGTTACATTAAAACCTCTGGTGGCTGGAGAAGCATCTTAAAATTTCTTAAAACTTGAATGCATAAATACTTTGGCTGTATTGTGTAGTTGAGACTTTGAACTACACTGCTTGCTTCAAGAACAGTCCGTTTGATTTATGTAGCTAGACTGTGTCCAAGCAGAGGAGACCTGAATAGAAGGCAGTGTTGATTTACCAGGCATGTTTTTCTTATGAGTTCTGTTGTTGGCTTTTGTTTATTTTTTATTTTATTTTTTTGTATTATAGTTTTTGTATGTTTTAAGATTTTGTTTATTGTTTATTTTCAATACTATCTTCTGTCCAAGATTTTGGCCCAGTTTATATATTCAGTAACAAATCTTGCCAAGAAAATCCCATGATAGGGTTGCCATAAGTCAGAATTGACTGGAAGACGCACAACAACAAAGCTTCAGATGATAACCTTTTTATTGGACTGTACTACTTTGTTAGGTAGGCATTTCATTTTGAATATTGTCAATAAACAAAGACTCCTTGAATATACAAACTAGCATGCTCTGGGGAGGCTAATTTGGACCCTTTCTTTATGCAGAGAATCTTTTATGGAAAGCCTTCCTATGAACATTTGACCTTCAAAAATACGTATTGGAGATACCTTCCTTATGATCTCACTGCCATTATTCCTATTTCATTTTACACAGCAGAAAACTCAAGTTTGTTTTCAGGACTCAGTAGGAAGCCATAACCAGTTTTGGCTACTCGGCTGAGTAATGTATTATGTCTTAAATGGATATTATTGGAAATACAATTGCTATCACTAGCAGGGGGAGTCCAAAGGGAATTCTTTATCATTCAGAAATGCTGCAGTACCACAAAGCACTCGCTACATTTACAATTGGTCTGTGCTTGGATGCCAAAAAGACTAGTGCTTTATATGTAGGGCTGTCCCTGCCAATAGGAAGATTGAGGCAGTGGTCTTGGGCAGCAGATTTGGTGTATCATGAAAGGGAAGCAAATTGTTAATTAATTTGCTGTTTCTGCTGAGCATATAGAGAGGTATTTGTGGGATTTAAGTACCCTAAAGGCACCAGATCCCATCTGATGTTGGAAGCAAAGTAGGTGCAGTACTTGGATGGGAGACCACCACGGAATCCCAGGTGCTGTATCCCTTGCCTAAGGAAATCCTATGAAATTCATGATGTCCCCATAAGTCGACAGGAGACTTGAATTGTTGAGACCTGGTACAGAGGTTTCCTATTGACACACCATGAGTCGACAGGAAATTTGAAGGCATATACATACATATATTGTGGGATTTTCTGTCTGGTTTGCCAAAATAGCCTGTCTGCGTTTGCGTACTGTGAAGCTTGATGTGAATGGGTGGGTGGTGCCACTTGCTACTTTGCCAGTCCTGTTTATGCATCAGGATGCTGTAGAAAGTAATGGTACTTTTTATATACCAAGAGCAGAATTTACTTATTACTTTCAGAAAACTCTGATTGCTTACAATATAGGCTTGCTTTGCACCTTCTGTTCTGAATTTTTGGATTCACTCAGCAGCTCTGCAAAACTTTGACTGCAAACTTTCAGTACTGGCTGTCTTGGTGACCTTCCTCTGGCTTCTGAATCATTTTATGAATATGATTTGATGATCTGTAGGCTTCCTTATCACATTAACAGATAACCATGAGCATGCTTAAAATGCAAATAGCATTTTTCATTGGGGGGCAGAGTAGTGGTAAATATTTGGAGATGCTACCTTTTTTAGTCATCTGAACTACTATATTTAATCACAGAGCAATTATTTCTAGACTAATGGAAACACTTTGGATGTATGATGGTACATCCAAACATGATTTGCCAAGTTCTTAAAGCAAAACAGAATATGACTTTAGTTGCTTATGTGTTGTTGTTTTGAAAGGAGCTGTTATATATGACACACACCATGGACCATATAGCCCTGTGTTATCTAGAGGAACACAATATCCTGCCTTTACCTGGATTGCCATTCTGGATGGGGATGATGGAGGTCATAGTTCACCACATCTGGAGGGGAAGGTTGAGTATGACCTTGGGACTTCATTCATATAAAAGACAACTTTCTTTCTAGAAATTATATCCTACTTTTCAACAAGATCATCAAGATGGCTTAGGAACACACTAAAAGACAAACCCCACCATATCAGTCTGAAGCTAAACTTGAAAGAATAAACTTGAAAGAAGCTGCAGACAAGTAAAAAATAAGGATGCAAACTCCCATGTCAGTGTATGTCTTTTTAAAAAAGCCCAATTGGGATGTTTGTATTTATTTCCCATGTACAATCTGCCTTTGAGGTTTTAACCCTCCTGTGGAAGTACTCAAAATATTAACAACATACAATTTATTCACAGTGTAATTGCAGACACAAATTGACCTTGTGGGTCACTTTCTGTTTTAGACTGTTTGGGCATGGAGCCAATTTGTGTATTTCATAATTCCTTAATAAAAGGCCATGTATGTGTTTGTTTGGGTAGGGTATGCTTTTGAAGAATGAATTGCCTCTGTTCTCTCTTGATTGGTTTGCCTGTTATCACAACTTGGCTGTTTCCTTTCAATCTGATAATATTCAACAATGCTGACATTTAGCCAAAGATATTACCCAAGACTTGCTTATCATTTTTTTCTTTTCTTGTTGCCTGTTTTTATACAGTGCCATTGCAAATCAGTCTTTGTAAAGAAAGTGCCTTTGTAAATCATAAGAACTCTATAGAGATCAGATCATTAATGAAAGAGACAATTGGACTTAATGGGTAGAACAGTCTCTTTCTTTATTGGATTTTATCCGTACAACAGCTTGGGAAGGTAGATTAGACTGAGAAGGAATGCTTGTGCTGTATGTGGAGAAAATAGATAGGGAGATGTTTATCTCCCTCGCTCATAATAATAAAACCTGGGGTCATCTACTGAAGCGTAGTGGTTGAAGGTTCAGGACAGACAAAAAGATTACTTCATCATATAGTGTATCACTGAACTATGAAACTCTCTACCACTATATGTACGACAGCAACTCAGTTGAATGTTTTTAAAGGGATTAAACATATCCATGGAGAATAACACTATCAGTGGCTCCTAGTGATGGTGGCTATTGGAGAGAATATTCTTCTCAATAAGTGGTCACAGGTGGATCCCATGTCAGTGGGCTGATGACTCCGTTCTCGGTTTCAGTGTGAACTAACTCTCTTTTCTCAAAATAAGTCCAGCACCTTGGATAACTCCTTTAAAGTTTAGACCAAACTCTGGAGGAGATTCAGTGCCACACTGGGCACAGTTCAAAGTGCTGGTGATGACCTATAAAGCTCTATTTGGCTCAGGTCCAGGCCATCTGAAGGATTGTATCTTCACATATGAGCCTACCCAAACTCTAAGATCTTTGGGGAAAGGCACATTAGGTGGCAATGCAGAAGAGGGTCTTCTCCATGGCTGCGCCTACATTCTGGAACTCCCTTCACAGGGAGGTGAGGTTGGCCCCCTCCTTTCTGTCGTTTTGTCATCAGGTGAAGAGCTTTCTATTCCAGCAGGTGGTAGGCAACTGACTGTTTTATAGGAAGGTCTTTCTGTTGTCATGTGTTGTACTATTTTTTATTCTGTGCCTTTAAATTAATGCTTTATATGGTTTAAATTCTATAGACAGTTTAATATTATTTTAATCTTAACTTCTTGTATGTTTTTAGCTACATATGGTTTTAATTTATTTTTATTCTGTAAGCTGCTTTCCCTTCTCTTGGGAAGAAGGCTGTATATATATATATATATATATATATATACATATATATATATATATATATATATACACACACACACACACACACATACACACACATATGAACTAAAAATTAACATTGAATGTTCTCTGCCTAAGAAAGGAATGGGTAGCCTCACATAGGACAGAAACAGCCTAGATCTAAAAGGAAGTTACTTTTCCTGTTTCTAATGGAGTTGAATTTTTTTTGACCTGGATTTTATGACTTTGACTCCCAGAGCCCACGTGGCCAAAGGAGGAGTGGGCTCTGCCTACATGTAGATCCCGCCAGACCATCTTAACTGACAACAAAAATGCAACATCTTAACAAAATATAGGCCTGTGACTCTAACATTCTCATTTTTTTCTTCTCCTGTATGATTTTCAACACCTTTGCCTGATGAAGAAGCCAGTGGATCTTCGCAAGCTTGCATTATGTATTTTGTGCATTTTTGGTTGGCTCAATGAAAAGTATCACTGTTTTGTGGATTTTGGACATTACTGGATATAAATAAAGCGATTGATTGAGTGGACTAGATAGGCTCTTCTTCTGAACCAGAAGGACTTTTTTTTTTACTGTCTTACAGTTGGCTCAATGACATATCAACTGCCTTATGATTGTCTGAAATCTATAATAACAGTTTACAACTGGATGAAAATCAACACTAGATACGATAGTGTGACACTGATATTCCATGGCTTTTTTCACCCTGATGTCATTGAAAAGTTTGAGAGTAGTTGATTATGCATGTGAATACAGAAGAAATGGAAATAGGTTGAATCTTTTTTTCTAGATCAGGCAGCATATGCGTATTTATCCAGAAGTAAAATGAAAGCCTACTTTTACGTAAGTGTGCTAAAATAAAATATGAAAAAGGTGATGTAAACTTTGAAAAGGCAATCAGATGTTGCTACAGAGCTGAACCAGGGCAGAAGGGGAGCTTTGGGGGGAAGAAATACTGGCAGCAGGCTAGATGGCAAAGTTTCAGAAACAAAAGAGCATTCAAAATCAACAGCGTGGACAACTTCAGTTTGAACAGCACAATGCAAAAAGCTGCATAAATGATTGACCATGATGAGGAAACACACACAAACTTAGGCAGTGTCTTACCTTTGGAAAGACTTGTGTATCTGCACATCAGGTTTGCTAAACATTTGCAAGCATGCACAGGCTGGCCTTGAAAAGAAACAAAACATGTTGCGTGGTGCAGAGAACACAAAATATCTGTTCACAGAAAAAACTCCCAACACCAGCACAAGAGAGAGGTCTATAACAAACATCAGCATCTTGTGACTGAACAATTACTCTCAACATTTGTATTTTAATTTTTGTAAGCTGCCCCGATTGTTTTAACAGAGGGGCGGGGTATAAATAAATTTTATTATTATTATTTATTATAACATGAACAGAATTGCATTAGTGATAAGGAGAGCTGGACTTCAAACATGCCAAACAGTCATTCTGATTGAAATGCTGTACAGTCAGGAAGAACATTTAAATATGAAGATTAAAGATATACAGGTTGACCCTTATATCCATGGATCGGTATCCATGGTTTCACTTATCCATGTCTGAAAATATATGTTCTCTCTAGGCATTTTTTGGTCCTCCAATGCGATTCTATGGTCAACTTCCAGTGTTCGTCTCGCTGAAAATAATAGGGTTCCCTATTATCCAAGGTTTCAGCTATCCACGTGTGTGTGTGTGTGCACGCGCACGCACACAGCTTGGAACATATTCCCCACAGATACAGGGTCAACTTGTAATTTAATATTTCTTTATTTGCACTGATAGAAGATTATAAGAAAGAATGGACAAAATCCTCTTGCCCTATCATACACGCATCTAGAAATGTCCCTCTGGTCCTTAGAGAAATGCTAGAACCAGAATGAGACAGACTGATTGAGCTAATCAACATAGAGAAAGCTGAGGAAAGTACAACTCATGGATGTTACGATATTCTCCCTTTAGCTGCCTCTGAGTTTTGTTCTAGGGTAAAAAAAACAGAACTCCACAGAGATAAAATATACGAAAGAATGGACAAATATGAGAGATGTCTGTGTCTAACAGCAGTTAATCAATGAAATGATTATAGCAAAGGAAGGCAGCCACCGACTTAACTGTCCTGGGATCTGGTTGAGCTGAGTTGCTGCACTCCTTTGGAATAGTGTTTTTACATTCACTTAAGCAAGTGGAAAGTTATGCAGAATGTTCAGCATGGCCAGTTTGTCACTTTCACACTTGTCTTTCATGTGTGGGCTTTGCCATTTCATAGCAGGCAATGAGAACACCATATGTGTCTGGATTGCAATAGTCATGTGTTGGTGCAAATGTGGAGAGGACAATAAATACTAATTATAATCTCAATGCCAGTTATTGAGAGCCTGAGTCAGGAAGAGAGCCTGGTAAGGACAAAGGGAGAATTTACTTGAACTTGTCTGCTCTCTCTCTCTCTCTCTCTCTTTCTTTCTCTCTCTGTCACCTCAGGACATTTTTTAGAAGGTGCATGATCCCACCAGTTCAGGAGATATCTGTATCCGTAGCTATATCTTGCTTGTTGCTGCTTAATGGCATCATGTTGATTCACAAAGCTAAAAATAGGACGTGTTTTCTGGATGCATTTCAAAAGAGATCACACAAACACATGTAAAACTGTCTTGGATTAGAAGCCTTTTCATGCTTTCTTCTTTTGAAAATTCAACACTCTTGACAGATAACTTGGGTGGATATTTAATAACAAGCAGCATTGTATCTTAACCCATTCTATTAATCTTATTTAGTATCTTCCTTTGCTTCAGTAGTTGACGCAGCGCAAGAATGTGAAGAAAAATCTCAAATGCAGAGGATGAAAAAATTCATAGAATCATAGAATCATAGAGTTGGAAGAGACCACAAGGGCCATCCAGTCTAACCCTCTGCCATGCAGAAATACACAGTCAAATCATTCCCGACAGATGGCCATCCAACCTCGGTTCAAAAACTTCCAAAGAAGGAAACCACCACACTACGAGGCAGTGCATTCACCTGCCCAACAGCTCTTACTGTCAGGAAGTTGTTCCTAATGTTTAGGTGGAATCTCTTTTCCTGTAGTTTGAACCCATTGCTCCATGTCCTAGTCTCTGGAGCAGCAAAAAACAAGCTTGCTCCATCCTCAGTATGACATCCCTTCAAATATTTAAACATGGCTATCATGTCACCTCTCAACCTTCTCTTCTCCAGACTAAACACTCCCAGCTCCCTAAGCCGCTCCTCATAGGGCATGGCTTCCAGACCTTTAACCATTTTGGTTGCCCTCCTCTGGACACATTCCAGCTTCTCAATATCCTTCCTGAATTGTGGTGCCCAGAACTGGACACAGTATTCCAGGTGAGGTCTGACCAAAGCAGAATAGAGTGGTACTATTACTTCCCTTGATCTAGACACTGTACTCCTATTAATGCAGCCTAGAATCGCATTGGATTTTTTAGCTGCTGCATCACACCACTGACTCATGTTCAGTTTGTGGTCCACTAAGACTCCTAGATCCCTTTTGCATGTACTGCCATCAAGCCAAGTGTCACCCATCCTATATCTGCGCATTTCACTTTTACTGCCCAAGTGTAGTATTCTACATTTCTCCCTGTGTAAATTCATTTTGTTAGTTTTGGCCCAGCTTTCTAATCTGTTCAGGTCATTTTGTATTCTGATCCTGTCCTCTGGAATATTAGCTACCCCTCCTAATTTGGTGTCATCGGCAAACTTGATAAACATACCTTCTATTCCCTCATCTAAGTCATTGATAAAGATATTGAATAGCACTGGGCCCAGGACAGAACCCTGTGGCACCCCACTAGTCACTTCTCTCCAGGATGAAGCAGAGCCATTGATGACTACCCTTTGGGTTTGGTCAGTCAACCAATTACAAATCCAACTAACAGTTGGATTGTCTAGCCCACAGGTTACTAACTTTTTTGCAAGAATATCATGGGGGACCTTCTCAAATGCCTTACTGAAATCAAGAT
The DNA here is from genome assembly GCA_030847615.1 of Gambelia wislizenii. Classification (NCBI taxonomy): domain Eukaryota; kingdom Metazoa; phylum Chordata; class Lepidosauria; order Squamata; family Crotaphytidae; genus Gambelia; species Gambelia wislizenii. Next base: position 7,877,863 of record JAUMIR010000013.1, on the reverse strand, counting down.
ACATCCAAAGCATTCCCTTCATTTATCAAGTTTGTAACTCTATCAAAAAAAGAGGTAAGATTAGTCTGGCACGACTTGTTTTTGAGAAATCCATGTTGACTTTTAGTGGTCACAGTATTCCTTATAGACTGTCTTGTTTAATGATCTGCTCTAGAATCTTTCCTAGTATTATCAGGCTGACAGGGCGATAATTATTTGGCCCTTTCCCCCCCCCGCCATTTTTTTTTAAAGATGGGGACAACATTTGCTCCCTTCTAGTCTGCTGGGACCTCTCTTGTTCTCCAGGAATTCTCAAAGATTATTGACAGTGGTTCTGAGATTACTTCTGCCAGCTCTTTTAATACCCTTGGATGAAGTTCATTTGGCCCTGGAGACTTGAATTCATTCATACTGGTCAGGTATTGCTGAACTACCTCTTTACCAATTCTGTGCTGTATTTCTACTACTGCATCATCTGCTCCATTTTCCCCAGGTTGAGCACTGTTTCCCCTTTGGGAGAAGACTGAAGAGGGTGTTAAGTAGTTCTGCCTTTTCTCTGTCCCCTGTTAGCTTGTCGCCATCTTCTCCATGCAGTGGCCCTGCCATTTCCTTGTTCTTCCTTTTGTTACAGATATAACCAAAAAAATATTTTTTTATTTTTTAAAATTCACTCTTCCTTGGCTTAAGGTGCTTTTCACAGTTTTTGAAGAACTGAACACCTAGCCCATGTTGTCATTTCAGCTCATGCTGAACTTAGGGCAAAGCACCACAACCAGTTGTTTGTGATCATTTTGGAATGATGTCCACAATTTTGAAATTGGGTGCACAGTAGAAGCTACATACAACTTGGCATTGGCAAGTTGGCATTGTTCAGCATGATTTTGGCTCTTCAAAGACTGCTGAAGTGATTGTGAAAATGTGCCCTTGTGGCTTTCTTTGTGGTTGCATCAGATGAAGAGAGGGAAGGGGAACTGACAAATCATCTCATTCATATAAGGATGCTAAAATGTTTAGCACTGTGTCTGAATGAGGCCAGGAAGTCTGTAGCAGAAGCAGATCCTGGAGATGGGTAATGAACTTCAACAGGATTAAATATCAGTCACATAATAAGTCTTCAAGTCTCCAGATTTGTTGTAGTTCCTCATTTCTGATAACTCCCACCATTAAGCTCCAAGGTATTAGTCATGTCGTTTGGCATGTTGTGTCACACATGCACTATTACTTTTTGGGCATGTCTTCTTCATTTCTGTGGCTACATGCAAAATATGGTTCATATGGGAATGACATTGATATTTCAGGTCTTGCTGTGCTGCATTTCTTAGCTGTTGCCTAATGTGCTTATCAGACATATATGTGAAGAGTCTTATTATATTTAATATAATTTTTATCTTATCACAGCCACACCACACCAATTCTGTGGGTCTCTTGCATTTACAATGCATCTCAGTCAAACCAACGTAGTCATTTTCTGTTTTATGATGTGATCTTAATCACACTATTGTCTCTGTGCTCTTTTCTGCTCAACTTTTCATTTGCCAGTGACAGTCCAGACATCAGCCAATGCTTAGTAATGTCAAGGCTTTATATTAACTGAGACCTCGAAGGATTTGTTTTTTAAAATCATACCTTGTTTCCAGAATTCTACATTCTTTGCAGCAGGTTATTTTGAAAATTGAAAATACTCAGCATCCATCAATCCTACATCCCCAAAGGAAGATGTGGCTAAAAAAAAAAAAAAAACAAGAAAGAAAGAAAAGAAAAGAAAGAAAAAAAAAAGGGCAAGGAGACAGTACAGATGAAGAAAATAAGAAGTGACATTTTAAAGTCCTCTTCTCTTTATTATAAAATGAGAAAGAGACAGAAGGCAATTCAGTTTCTGTTATTCATTAAGTGTCAGGGATGACCTTCACATCTGGAGTTGCAGCATCTGTGGCTTAGAATCCCATTATTTTAAAAGCTATAAATGTTATTTAGTGTTTTTCATCACTTTGCTAAAAACCAGAGAGTGTGATGTCTTACACCTGTGTACATCATTTCCTACCTACAGATATTGCAGTGTTTTTATTAGACAGTGATGGAAGCAGAATTAATTTTCTTTTCTTTACTCACCCACATCATCAGTTTTGTTGTACTCAGAAGAGATAGATTCTGAGAAGTGTTTAGGTTTTGGCATCTTCAACGTAACCTCCTGGTTTTTAAAATATGTGTATTCCATTTGCCTGCTCTCCATCATGCAAGTGCAAAATTCGACTCTTCCAACAATTTCCTCTTTCATAAGAGCTCTAACCCCTTCATTGCAAGTAAGTGAACTGAATGTAAAGCATTTCCATTGAAAAAGAAGGGGGAAAATAATAATTTTCATTTCAGAGAGAGAAATAGATTGCAGGATTTATCCCTGTGTCTCTCCAGTCATACACTCAACCCCACATATTCTGACTTTTGTGTCAGGGTTGGACAACCTTTCTTTTCAAAGAAGGACCATAGATCTCAGTGGTGTGATCTGCTGAGGTTTGCATGTACAGATGACTGAAATTAGTGGTACATGGGACAAGAGTTAAAGTAAGCAAGCAAACCCATTCCTTCTCTCTCTTTCTCTCTGACCCTTTTCTCTCCCTCTTCTTCTCCCACTTTCCCTGTCATCTTTCCCCACCTGCATCTGGGTTGCAGAACAAGGGTCAAATCTGTTGGGAGGTATGAGTCTAAAATTAAAAATGTATTAAAAATTCCAGGGATCTAGCCCTTTTTAAAAATAAAAATATCTTCTTTAAAAGCAAAAAACCTTTTCTTTCAAATTCAGCAGAGTAAAGCATCAGAATGCAGACACAGCTCAATTAACATTTAAATGTGTGGCCTGATCACCCAGTCAATTAGACTCATTAAACAACAAAGAAGCCAGTTTAAAAATGCATATCAAAAGTTTACTGAAGGTATATCAATCTTAATCTACATATTAAAACAAACTTAAAATTCCCTAACTAAGAGGATTTAAGATAGGAAAGAAACTCACCCAGCCTTAAGCGGTGTGGGCTACATGGTGACTCGACTAAAAGGACTCAAACACTGCTAAGATGGCTACAGCTACATGGAGACAAAAACTTAAAAGGAACTTAGACAAAGTGTAATATAATATTTAAATTAGGTCATGTGATGAATGACCCATTGCTCCAGTTGGCTGAAATTGCCTAGGGAAAGGATAAGGGGGTGTGAAAGAACTGATGCATGCAGGGAAATTCCTAAACGGAACTTAACATAGGATACACAAGATTGTATTGCATTACAATAATGATTTCCCCACATACTACAAAATCACTCTCATAGAGGTCTGAACTGATCACTTTCAGAAAGCTTTCAAAATTAGCCCAAGAGCCACTTGAGATCAGGCTGCAGGTGGCCCTAGTGCTGCACGTGGCTCGCCCCTAAAAACCTATGTAATAAGTTGCTGAAAGGCTGAAGACAAAAAAAGAAAAGAAAAGAAAATTATTAATGTCATTCCAAGAGACAATTCAAACATGAACCATCAACCAGCACTCTATGGTGCTTCTGTTTTTACAGGAGTTGCTTGAACCAATGATACACAGGGCAGGCACAGGCCAAGTTAAATTTGTATTTATTCCAGGTGAATTTGGGTAGGATTGAAGAACTAGAAAGTCAGAAGAATTTCTGTCTGTGATCAAAGAACTTAAGAGCCATGTTGGATCAGACCAAAGGCTTATCTGGTCCAGCATATTGTTCACACAGTGGTCAGTCACTCGCCTATGGAAAGCCCACCAACAGGAAGTGAATAAAACACCACTCTCTGTCATATGTACCCCAGAAACTGATATACACAGGCATGCTGCCTCTGTTATTGGTGCTGATCTATAGTCATCCCAACCAGTAGCTAGTGATGGTCCTAACCACCATTAATTTATCTAATTCCCTTTTAAAGCCATCTGAGTCTGCAAACATCAGTACATCCTTATGGCAATGTGGAAACTTGCCGAAATACCTGTTTCTGCTCTTTTGGACAATAAGTCTTCTTCAAGAGGTCTACAGTGAAAGATTTGGCAAAGTACTTGGATATGATAACCTATTCTGACTGATTTCATCTGCATAGATTGATCATGGTAGGTGATGATTTTCACCTTTAGGCAAGAGATGAACTAGCTGATAATTGGCCACTTCTGTGTCCTTGATTCTATGGCCTGCAAATCTTAGTTACTTCAGAAACATAGTCTCCCAAACATAGTCTCTCCCAAGCTACTTCAAAGGTGCTGCAGCATTTCTTTGATCTGGAGGGACTGGATTGGAAGATCCTAATCTACCTTGCCAACATAGCATTACTTATATTTTTCTTTCCTCCTGTCCAGTCACATTTTATTCTTTTGTAAATTTTTCTTGTTTATCTACTGAATAAAGCACCCCGCAACACACTTCACTTAAAAGTCAACATGTGAAACCCATCCTTGCTCTCATTTAGTTTGCTCTGGAAACCTAGCAAATATCAAATTATTCCCCACCCCCTGCCCCAGCCTGGCTGATATCCAAAGTCCTTCCAGGGGGAAAAAACACCACTATTGATAACATCGCCGTCAACCTCATCGAACAAGATAACTGAAGAAGATTTATTCTTCTGGTGGCTTGAATACCAGGGTCTTTATATACAGTTGGCCTGCCACATTTGCGGGTTTCTCTTTCGCGGATTTGATTATTTGTGAGTTTGTAGCTGCTACTTAACTAGCTCCACCTCCTCACCCAACTCCTCTTCCTCTCAATTCCCCTCTCAATCTCTTCTTCTTCTGACAGCACCAGCCCCTTGTTCCTTTTCCCTGGGAGCAGGAGGAAGCGAAGTGGAGCAGAGAAGGGGTTTAAAATCTGGCTGAGGCATCGTGGTGGCAAGGTTAGAAAGGGAGTGACAGGCTAGCACTGTTGGCAGGAGTCTGTAGCATGCATTGTTTTTTTGGGGGGGTTACAATGTTTGCAGTTTTTCCAGTTTTACAGGGGTTCTGTGCCCCAACCCCTGTAAATGTGGAGGGCCTATTTACAGACATACCTCAGTTAACAAAGCCTCTGACAAAAAAGCTTCTTTTTACAAAATCTTTTTTACATCAGCCCAACCCACGTTCCTCCTCATCCTCTGTCTAGCTGCAAGATTTTTAGCAGCATTGACATTTGGAGGATGGTGAAGGAGGGCTGGAGAAACACAGACTTTCAGTATTAGCTTGTAGCAGTGTGGCTGCAGGAAACAATAAAGTTTAAGCTGGGAAAGAATGGGATTCTACTCTGTTGATCCTAACACAGCTATATGTGCCTGCCTATAACAGGCAAGGTAAACAGCCACTACCTTCAGAATCCCTTCTTGAGTTGTGTGAAGAGAAAAACAGAGAAACAGGGAAATTAGATAAGCCTGCCTTACCCTAGCATGTTGAAAAAAGCATAGATCTGGCCACCAACATAGAAATCATAAAAAAGCGGAAGCCCATGAAAGAAAGAAAGAAAAAAAACCCTGGATGCATACTGAAAGCTTTCAAGTACAGTAAATCTGTAGGTTCAATTTTTTTCACTTATACAAGGTTTACCTGTCCTGGTGGTTTCATTTCACATGTGCATACAGTATTGTTAGTTTTGGATAAAAAGTTTGCTAAAACACATTGAACATGGTGTAGGAACCTGCCCCTATTCTTTCCATGGTATTTGTGCCTCTGGTACCAAATTTTCTATTAAAGAAGTAATGCTCAGGAGCACATATGCTTTGTTAACTGTGGTATACCTGTAATATTATATTTAAACTGGGAGCATACTTCCACAGTTACAGCTCTGTATCTTGTTGAGCATCTAGCCAAAATGCATCACATGGAGCACAGCAAGAGTCCTTCAAATAAAAGTATATCTTTTCTCTCTCCTTCTCTCTCTTGGCCTGAAGGGACCCTTTATCTGGAGAATAATATAGAGAAACACAGTTAGAGTGGGGTGAGATGAAGTAGGCTGAGGACTCAGTTCAGGGCCTAGACATTCTGTTGAAGTGACTGTTGGAGAAGAAAATAGAAAACTTGCAGGAGGGAATGAAAATGGGTAAGGCTGGCTAGAACCTTGAATATGAGCATTCCATACAGCAACTTTTTGTTACAGGTCCATCTTACAACTCTGAATACCAGGTGCTGGGGAGAAAGAACAGGGGAAAGCTGTGTCTCCTATGCCTTGTCGGTGAACTTTCCACAGGCATGTATTAAAAGCACATGCACACAAACCACTGAAGGAAGTGATTACTTTTTGCTATGCAGTATGCATATTCCAATTCTTTCCTCTCCCCTCACTTTTGTCTCTTTTCTGGAAAAATGCTAGTCTTAACTGTATGTGAACAAATTCTGTACAGTAAATCCACAGCTTGCCTTTAGGCTTCCAGAAGCATTAGCTGGATTGTTTCTATCAAAGGCACAGTGGAGACTATTCCATTCAGCACCCATGTGTTCATCCTGATAGGCCTTTGTTACAAGAGTTGGAAGGCTGCAGAGTTTGCTGTTGAAAAGTGCAGAAACAGCTGTTTTTTTAGTTTTTTTTTTATTTTTTGTTTTTTTAGCAGAGCTCTAAGATCAAGCTACTGTTTGTAAACCTCAGCAGACAATTGGGACGCAAGGTCGGCTCACTGGCTGTACATAATGCAAGCTTGTGACCTCTGAGCATGCTGCTGAGAATCTAAAAGTGTTGATGCAGAAGACTTGGACATATGCAAAAGTTTAATTATGCTGAGTGGATGTGGATGGGGGAGCTGACCAAATGCTTCTGTGGAGGTGTTTTCAGGTATTTATCATAAAAGCTGTGGCATCCTAAATCAAATAACACCAGATGGTGGCCTTCTATCACAATGGGCCAGGTATTTGCACAGTGTTACCCCAGTGTGCCACATCTGGACCTCTTCATCCATAGCCTATCTGAGTTGGTCATGGTTATGGCAACATGTATAGATAGCATAGTGCTGCTGAATTCATTTAAATGCAAAGTCTTCTGAAATAACATTGTAGTCAACATGTAAGTTGCTGGAGAAATTCTGTTGTGTGCAAAAATTATGGTAGTCATTTACACCTGTACCTCCTACACAAAGATGCGTAAGATTTATTTTAGTTTCTGAGGAGCACAACATCAACATGCAGAGAACACTCACTACAATCTCTGCGTTTCAGGAGGTACGATATTCTTTGGCCTGAATCCAGTTTTTAGTCACAGCTAGAGTCTCTGGATTTTCTTTGCAAACGAAGATTCAGGAAGGACTCATCCCGCGCGCTGATGACTGAAAAGGCCAATCCGAGATAAACATGTCCAGTTGCAGAAAGCACAGCAGAAGGTTTCCTTGGGTGATGATTCCGGGTTGTGATTCTTTCTGCGTTGTCGTTTCTCTTCAAGACTTGTTCAGTGTGAGCTCTCAAATAAGGCTGCAGCATTGTGGATAGTGCGTCTCCAAGCCTCCCAATGTGAGGCCATGGTGGACCATTGCTGGTGATCAATTTGGCCGAGCCTGAGATGTTGTTTCAGGGAGTTCTTGTATCGCTTTTTTGGAGTGCCCCTCTTACGCTGACCCATGATGAGTTCACCGTAGAGTACTATTTTGGGGAGGCGATGGTCCTCCATCCTAGAAACATGCCCTGCCCAGCGCAGCTGTGTTCTCAGTATCATGGCCTCAATGCTGGTGATCCCTGCTTGCTCAAGGACAGCAACATTCGTCACATAGTCAGTCCAGTGTATATTTAGGATTGTGCGTAAACAGCGCTGATGGAAGCGTTTGAGGACTCGTAAGTGGTGGTGATAGGTGACCCATGTTTCAGATCCATAAAGGAGGATAGACAGTACAATGGCTCTATACACACTGATTTTTGTGCTTCGCCTCAGGTGTTGGTTACTCCAGACTCTTTTGTAAAGTCTTCCAAATGCGCTATAAGCCTTTGCTAATCTGTGATCGATCTCTTTGTCAATCTTGGTATCTGAGGAGATGATTCTTCTCAGGTAGGTGAACTGCTGAACGGAGTTAAGCACAGATTTGCCGACAGCAATGTGGGGATAGTGGTGTTCATCCTGTGGTGCAGGCTGGTAGAGAACTTCTGTTTTCTTCAGGTTGACTTCCAGGCGAAACAGCTCTGCAGCTGTTGCGAAGCAGGATGTTAGGTGCTGCAGAGCTGCTTCTGTGTGGGCAACAAGGGGCAGCATCATCAGCGAAGAGTAGACCCATTGAGTCAATGGAAGTTCTGTAGGTGTTGACTCATTGTTTTAATGGGTGTACTCTGGTTGGGACTAACAATTGGATTTAGCCATTTGTCGGAATCAACATTTTTGGACACAGAATATGCTTATAATTTTGTTACTTTAAAAAAAAAATTGTACTGGAACCTAGATAGTTACCAACTGCGATAATCTGTGTACCATGACTTGATCTAATTAGTCTCCTTTCCTCTTGCAAGCTACATGGTGCCCTATGTGTGATAATGATGGGCATTTAGCTTTTATGTATTGCGGTACAACAACTTTGAAAAGTATGAAGAATGGAATCAAAAGATATTTTCTCATTGTACGATTGCCAAGGCAATTAGAAGGTTGAAGCAGCATTACCAAATTGTAATGCTATCCACACTCACTGAGGTTTTTGGTTGAGCCAGTCATCTGGTAGTCGTTTATGGGTTCTCTTTTTGTGATGAACAAACATAAAACTATGGTATGCCAATAGTCAGTGAAAGATGGTTTGGAAGTAAGCTGGGCTAACTAGGCCAAGGGGACTGTCATGTTGTTGTATCTGTGGTTTCCAGTACACCCCTCTTCTTGGAAAGTAACAAGAAGTAATGGATTTTGGTGTGTGTGTGTGTAAAAATAATGTACTATATTTTAAGGGTCCTAAAATGCTGATCTTATGACTAGGGATGGGGGATATATGCAAATCATTATTTCTTCAGAAAAAATGGATCATACCTGTTTTATGTTTTCAGATTTTAAAAGTATTTTTACAATATGAGTTCTCATTTCTGGTTCAAAGATGCCCAGTTCTACATTCCCTCCCTCCCTCCCTTTTACTGAGATGCTTTCCTTACCTACAGTGAAATGCTTTCCCATTCATTGAAGGGAAGATATTGATAGAGGAGGATAATATATATATATATATATATAAAGGAATCCAGTAGCACCTTTGAGACTGAGAAAAATACATTTCTAGCATAAGCATCAGAAGGAGAAGGCATTAGCAGTGGAAAAGAAGGGATGACCTGGGAATGAGAAATAGTTAAGCAGCTTCTACCCTTCCCTGACTTTCCCCTTCTCCACAGTCTCCTGTAGCAGCTGTTGCTTGTTGTTTTAAATGTCAGAAGAACATTAAGTGACTCTTGTTGTGTAATATCTTAGTATGGCCAAAGGCAAACATTTGTAGTTTTGGGTGCAAAAACTGTCCCTGTCATTTGTTGTTGTTGTAGAATATACTTGGTTAACACAAGTCTTTCCAGTCCTGAAGAAACGGGACCACTACTGTTTTTTCTAGCATCTTTCAGAAAGCATTTCCTTATGTTGTTTGTGCAGAGCATAAATATTCTGAGAGTCACAAAATTAAATCAGAAAGTTCATATTGTGGTAATACCTTTATTAGACCAACCAAAAGGGCACATAAAATTTCTATGCAAACGTGTGTGTTTTTGGTTGACTTAATGAAATGGACTTTGACATTTGTCTTATGGTCAATACATTACCTCTATGTTTGTGTAAAATTAAATAATTTAGCTAGAAAAAGCCATAATATGGAGATGACCAATAGACTTCCATATGAACTGTGCTTGTGAGCAAATATGTCTTCATGCAGAGGTTTGCTTAGATTGCCATTTTACTCTGTTTTGCACCAGACAGCAAATAGTTAATATTTTCTGGATGTGGTTTAAAAGTGAGATGTTGATAGCTTTATTCTGCTCCTCCTGTCCACCTGGTGACAAAATCTTGAAGACATTGTTTATTTGCCAGAATCATCAGAGTCCTCTTATAGCTGGTAGGAGGTAAGGGAAACTGATCTATCCAGTCAGTAGGTGCCTAACTTAGGGAAATACTTCTAGAATAAACAGTGTGGTTTGGTTAGGGATTTGGGAGATCCAGGTTCATGACTCAAATCACACTGAGCCATGAAACTCACTGAGTGAGCTTGGGCCAGCGGTTGACCAGCAGGTTGTTGTGAGGATACAGGGGGAAGAGGAGAGCCATGCAAGCCACTTTGGTCTTAACAAATTATAATAAATGAGGCACCCTTTCACCAAATGTGTAGACTGGTATAGCCTATAATGGCTCATGCAGGTATATACTGATGCATTTTTTGCCTCCTATGTCTTGTTCTTATTCACAAGTGTAGTTTTAAGGAACATTATTAAATGTTTTCTCAGTCTAGGATGCTGAATGGTACAGATACATTGGTGTACCATATCTAGTACAATGAGAGGCATAGATTACCCTAATTAAAAGTAATAATCTCCATCTCATTCCATTTCAAGATCCAGATTTTGTGTAGTAATTAAGTTCTACCTCGATTGAATTTGACTCTCCAGTCCTTGAAGGGTGGGGCCTAGAGGAGATTTTCTTATCTCAAGTGATATCTGTTCATGTTATAAGGCAGCTACCTCCTTACTGAAAAGATCAAATAGCCCTTAGCTTATTTGAACTGGGTGATTACCTGTTCATCTAAGTAATTTAAACTGACATACTAGATCAATGATTCCCAAACTTTGGTCCTCCAAATGTTTTGGACTTCATCTCCCAGAATTCCTGACTGTTGGCTGAGGTGGCTAGGGCTTCTGGGAGATGAAGTCCAAAATACCGTGAAGACCAAAGTTTGGGAATAACTGTACTAAATTAATTCTGTGGTCCATTTCTTTGAAATCAGACTATGAGTAAGAAACAACCAAATTATGGCTATAGGGGCCTAAACTAATAGGGAGACGTACCCTTCAACTGCCTTGATTTGGAAGGGACAGTCCTAATTAATCCTCTTTCATCCCCCTTTGTCCTCATTTTACTTCAGTTGGTACAAACTAGGTTCAAAGTGCAGAAGTAGCTTGCACTCAATTAACTCAGTGGGGGAAAGGAGGTAGAGGAGGGGCAGAATCTTGCCCTCCCAGGAAGCTCAGGCAAAAGCAAACTGCTGTAATCTTTCCTAGCTCTGTGTTCTTTCTCATTAATAACCACACTCTGATTTGCTTGGCCACGCATGTCCCAGTTTTCATCTGTAAAATGTTAGAGGGTAAGGGGATGCCACTGGAGTTCTGACAATACACAAAAAGAAAGAGCCGGCTGAGCTTCATGTGTGTACTGAACAAAGGAAAAGAGATCTGATGGAATTCCTGGAATGTTCAAACATGTCCAATTGCACTGATATCCTGGTTACATCTTACTGGTGGTTATCACTGTGTTAGTATCCAGGATGACAATCAATCCCTTTTAATACCCCTTTTAGACAAACACATGCCATCATTTGCTGCACAATCCACAATGGCTTCATCACTCAGTCTTCAGTAAACAACCTCTGGAGTGTATCTGAGGCTGTGGAGAGTTGCTGACTCATTACTCAGTGCGTATTATCCCCTTGATTGATGAATTGTGGTCTGGCGGGGGATGGTATGCTTAGTCTGGATTTTTTGGAAATCTTTCTAGGTTCAGTTTGCTGATACAGGCAGAGGTTTCTCATTGCTGATCTTTCTGGGCCTTATGCTCTACTGGATCCCTGTTTTTAACTGAAATATAGCTTGGGTTTTCTGACATTTTGTGCTACTGTTTGCCTGATTAAAAGCCAGATTCCATTTTCCTTTAGTGTGATTTCCTTCCTATTTTGTGCTTCCAGGCTATTTGTATTAAGCAGTGGTGTGTCTCCTTTGACAGTACTGACAGCTGCTTATACAGTACAGTGCCACAAAGCTTATACTAGAATTACATAATCTAATTAACATTTTTGGGTGATAATATGCATCTTTTTCTGTTTGGTAACCAACTATCACCCATAATTCTGTTTAGCAAAAAATAAACAAGCAAAAGTCTTTGCTTTATAAACTGTTTTGTCAGCCACATCAAATGCTTTGTGTAATAGTATACCATAGGTATTCCTGTCGTAGAGGAGAAAGAATAAGAAGTGGCCTTATTTTTTTGAATCCAATTGTATTATGAAACTCACTCTACAAAACTTTGCTTTTACATGAAAATACAGTTATTGCTCCTACAAATTCCACTAGTTTCTCTTTGCATCCTTTCTGTTGCCCCCTGGAGTAGAAGCTGCAGCACACACAAGTTAATGTAAACTTGGAGCAAAATACACAACCTGGAGTAGCTGCTGATCCCATTTTTTTCTAGTTCTGATCCAGCTTGTGGCAGGACAAATTGAAGAAAGTCTTACACAGATCCATTTCAGTATGGGTCTGCTTTCTGCCAGACCGAGATCCGGTAAAAGCCTTCCATCAAGACTGTGCTTCATTTTTTCACAGGCCACTCCAGAAACAATTCTCTTTTCACTCTCCAGTGCGTACAGATCACTGTAGAGGCAAACAATATACTCACTGAAGTTCAGCCGATTTTCCTCTCATTTTTCTGTACAAAAGTCCTCTTTGTTCTGGACATTGGTGTTCATTTTGCTGTTGCTTTGGTTTCCATCTGTATTTGACTCAACCAGCTGCCTTGGGCTCCTCTAATGCCTGTGTGGCAAGGTTTAATTCCCACCCATTATTACTCTTCATGGTCACTTTCATCCTCACTGAATTGGTTCTTAAGTGGCATGATCTGGTGTTTTCCCCACCGTGCCATAGCTACATATTGCTTTATCTATCCGCATGTTGCTCCTATCTATCTCTCAGAGGAATAGGAAGGTGGCCAGTTGACATTTTACTTGGGTACAGCTTACTGTTCAAATAAAACCAACCAAGTCCAGTTGAACTGAAACGTCTCAGCAGCCATTGCATGTTTAAAAACAAACAAACAAAAACACAGACTTCAGAGACGTACAAAACATAATACTGTACTAAAGAAATGGCAGTAAATATGAGAACCTGTCCTCAATACAGAGCTGTCAATGGCAGATATCCAGCTTAAAATCAACAAAACAATCTTCGGAATAACAATAATTATTATAAATATCTTGGCCCACATTCACCCCTGTACTAATAAGAAGTATAAAGTCTTAATGTTTGTTGAGTCCAGTAATAATTCTATTCCATTACCACTTTGTGTTGACACAAAAATACACTGAAAGACCCCAGTTATTGTTCCTACGATTTCCAGAGATCACAATCCTCTACTAATGTGGGGGCAACTGAAGCAGGTTATTTATGATTCTTCTTTACCATGGCTGCCTGTACCATAATATAATCAGAAGATAGCTTGCTCTGACTTTCCTTGTGTGAACCTGTGAGGACAGGACCAAGGATTTCTCCATAGTTGCATCCTATTTTCTGCAAACTTCCTCATCAGATGATCCCACCAGGCTCACTCTTTGTTCTTACCATCTAGAAATTGAGACCTTTTTTTAAAAAAATCTACCGGTCTCTTTGAGGGTGCTGCAGGTGTATTTTTATTTCTCTGTACTGTCGTTTTGTTGTCTCATTATAAAAGTTGTATTTTTACTGGTCGATAGACTTCTTTATGACTATTTTGGCCTTCTTTTGATTTGAGTATATGTGGAGATAAAATGCTCTGAGGGTAGGGCTTTTCTTTTTGTTCTTTCTTTCTTTTTGAGAAAATTAATGTTAAACATATCAGCAGGGGAGAATTGGGAGGTGCCCACTCTGCCATTGAATGGCCTGAGGAGATGCAGTTGGAAAGGTAAGGGAGCAGTTGCAAATTGCTGGAGCAGAGGTATGTGTGGGCCATGCTTTGCCTTGCACCCACAAAGCTGGCCTGGTGATCTCAGCTGTGGTGGCAGATGTCCTGTTTCCAGTGATTTAGCTGCCATTCCAGTCATCTTCCATATGCAGAGAATGGACTGGGTGTCATCTCATCTTTTCCCTCAGACAGAAAAATAGCTTGGGCTGGACCTGAGCGGCTAACATAGCCTTTTCTTGATTCACTGATTCTCTCCTTAAAATGTCTCCCTTGTCCTACTGTTTTATGCAGCCACCTTTAAGAGTGGGTTGAATGTGTGTGTGCGGGGGTGAGTGGGGTGGGTAGCGATGTAAATATTCAGCTAGTTCATCTTTGCATGCAAGGATGAATAATTTCTGCACAGTGGAGAATAATTTTCTCCACTGTGGAAGAAAAATGAATATTTCTATGCGGTTCTTACCTGGTATTCACACATTGCAAAGTGTTTTGGGAAATTATTCTGCAAAGAAATACATGTGGGTTGTTGTTGTCTTTTGATCTATGTCATTTTAATGGCACAGAGATGTCATTAGATAGTTTAGCAGAGTTTTAAGGGAGTAAGTGGTGTGCTGTTTTCTCCCAGGTGCAGTTCTTGAATTGAAAGGCCTGAAAGGAAGGGTTTGTTCATTGTAGCTTATTGTGCTGAAATATCATAGGTAAAGTAGTGGGCAGAACTCACAATTTGTCTCAATAAGTTATGACCAGAACTGTGAAAATGAACAAGGCCCCATACCTTCCTGCAGGGCTCGACAGTCTTGAAGTGCGGGTGTGGAAAAGGGGCACTTCGACTACGCCATATGGCTATTTTGATATTGCTGCTGCTACTGTTTTCTCTAAACATGTGGGACCTGCAGCAAATATTATATGAGGCTAGTTTAGCTCCCTCTGTTCATTTTTCACTGAGAAGCAAATACTTTTTTTCCAAGCAGACCTTTGGCATGTTGCCCCACACCCAGATTCATTAAATCTCATTAGTTCCTGAAAATTTGGTGAGATTTCCTAATCGCCTTTGACATAAATCTATGCATTACCTTAGGGCAGGAGAGACCAAAGAGATATTCAGAAGCGTTCTCCTCTTGTCCTTTTAAACTATTTTTAAATTTCACTGCTCCCCTGGGTCCGTGCACATTCTTTACAAGAACAGGCTTGTAAATATGGTTGTTTTTACTGGCAAAGAGAAAAGCACTTTGACAGCAGTGCAAGGAACCCTGTGAGGGTAGGGGGTGGGCAAATTTCCTACTTCTGACCCCAACCTACTTCTTTTGTTTTGGCATACATTTGCATTTTCTACTTTCCAAAGGGACCCATTGAAACAGTGCCAGAGACATGTAAAACAGTTAATTTCCTTGGTTGAACTGAAAGAGGGAGTTGCCAGATACATGGAGGGAGAGCTGCACTGTTTTTATCTTTTACTCAGAGACCAAAATATTTTATTTTTCATAGCTTTTAAGCCTTTGCCTTTGTAGTATAGAAAATTTATTTAGTAACAATTTAAGCCAGGGTCCAGAATGTGAGAAAATAAACATGTTGCCAGCATAAGGGAAAACATTGATTTTCCTGTCCCAAAGGTTTAGCATGTGTTCTGATACAGTAATTCCTACATCATTCAAATAAGGCAATAAAAGAAAGAATACAGCCCTGTCTTACCCCTCTAGTGAGTGAGCTGACCCCAAATGCCACATCTAACTTGGGATGCACTATTTTCATCAAAGCCTTTATGAGATAGAGCATTCTCCAGTTTCTGCAATAGTTTAATGCTTGGGATCAAATCAAAAACTGCCTTCAAATGCATGAAAGTGGCATATAATCTCTCCATCAGAGGCCCTGATTATTTCTTAACCTGGTATTAAGGAACCAAACAGTGGTCTCAAGTTGAATTATATTCTCTAAGGGCTACTTGTGAGTCAGAGAGTAAATCCTCTGAGAACAACAACAAAAAGTTCAGTTTGGAGATTTGACACCTAACACACAGCTTCACCATAATGGACAGCAGGCTATTATAGTTTCCAGGGTCATTGGGTTAGCCTTAAAAAAATTGGTACCTCTACAGCTCTTTTCCAGGAAGCTGGAATTTCACCTGCATTCTTTTTCATGGTAAAAGTATTGGAGCCCACAGTTAGATTTAATGAGCTCAGTAGGAATATACTTAGGCATCAGTTGGATCATTAGGGAAACTGCGTCTTTTAGGGAGCTGGCATCCCATTTAGGTAGGATGTGAAATACCGCAGTATCAGGATTCAACTTTCATTCATTATTGTCCAGGAAAACGTCTCTGAAATGGTTCTCCCAAACTTGAGATAGAATACAACAATTTGTAACTTGAAGATTCAAACAAAGTATACTGACACTAGATGACAGACAGCTGTGGAATTATTGTTAACAGTAGTGAAGAAGCAACATGTATCAGCTTCAAGTTTTATGGATTCTCTTTTTCCTCCTGGTAAATTAGAGACTCAGGTCTTGCCTGATGTGTATTTTACAGTGAAGAAATTATGTCTATGATGTTTATTTTACAATGAAGAAGTCTCTGCTTGCTGTATTTGTTTTATGACTCTTGTTAACACAGAAGTTCTGCATAAGAAACTGCATAACTTCAGACAATTTTGATTCAGGCTACTTGGAAAACGAATATACAGTATCCTTAACAGCTGATCTGACTGTTAACCACGTTAAATGGCCTGGGCAGGTTCTGGGATGCATCAGAGGAAAAAAATACTGTTCCATTTTTGTCATAATGTGGGCACTATTTGGATGTTTTGTATTAAGCACCAAAAGAACTTCAGGCTGTTTCAAACTTTTGGCTTTGAAATGTTCTCTCTGAGAGATTTGTTTGTACTGTACTTCTTCACTGTATAAAGACATGACTATAAATGTATATTCAAGATTTCTTATCCTATCCAAATATGAAAGGAAGCTGTGAGAAAGTGACTACAAATATTAAAAAATCACAGTATCTGACAATAACAACTTCAGACACTGTGGTCTAGCAATGACAATTTATTATCTCATGCTGTCTTCTCAGTGCTTCAAACTGTGGCCTAAGCCTCTGAAATGGTACCAGCAAAATTCCTGCTTTTTAAATAGTGCAGAATCATAGTAAATTTTGAAAAGAAAGAAAATCAGCATAGAGCCCTTTGACGGAGATAGTTCTTGAGAGCTGCAAAGCTTCTGTTCCATCCTGAGAATTAAGCTGCCTTTTCCTTTTGATGTAAGCATCGTACTTTCTCAGCTATAAGTGTAGTTTGGGAAAACTTGACAAACTTGGCAAAAACTGTCAAGTGACCACAACACGATACAGAAGCAGCCAGTGTTTGCTCCATCTGTATCTCTACATATTAAAATGACTGAAGTTGTTTATATTTATGGGGAACATGTGACCCTTATAACATAAAGGCCATTTTTGCTCACAAAATGCAGTCTAATATTCACTATATTTATTGTCAGGCACTGCATATCTCAAACCAGGCAAGAACACTGATTCCTTATTTATTGCACCACCAGGCCTGCTGGTTAGAATAGGAATTGCAGCTACTGAGAGCCACATATCAGAAAAACACTTACTGAGAAAGCAGGTGAGGTGATTGTAAGGAGCCAGTTATATGTTACTTTCAGCCCACCTGTATAGCTTTACGTGTGTGCTTTCCCCAGCTGGAGCAACATCAAGCTGGAATAAAGCATTGACATTCCTTGGTTACTCACTGGCAGTCCAGTCTGTTTCTCTCCTTTTTCTCTGCTTGTTCAGCATCGCTATATTTTGCATCTCCTTCACCTTGTACTTAGGAGTTAAGTTCATGAACCAAAGTGGAGATTCGCACTTTACCCAGCCTTGAGGATACACCTGTGTTTGTGGGACATTCACTCAAATGCCTGTGATTGGCTTAATATAGAGATACACATTCACTTTGCTTCACATTCTGTTTGTCCTGGCAAATAATGGGCTACTGGCAATGCTGTGCAAAGTGTAAGCAGCTTCTTAGAGAAGAGAGGGTTTAGAATTTCAATCCAAATTTAATTCAGAAGGCCGGTGACAGCAGCGGGCAGGCGGGTGAGCGGGTGGTGGGCGGGTGGGGAGGAGGCTGTGCTGCCTCTCTCCGGCCTTCCGAAGCGGGCGCCGGGGCTTTGGAGCCCCAGAGCCCACTTAATAAGGCCGGGGAAGGCAGCGGGTGGGCAGCTGTCTTCCTCTCCCCGGCCTTCCTGAGTGGACTCCGGGGCTTAGAAGCCCTGGAGTCCCCTCAGGAAGGCCGGGGAAGGCAGCGGGTGGGCGGGGAGGAAGCTTTCTGAGCGGAGCCCCGGAGCCCGCTTAGGAAGGCCGGGGAAGGCAGCAGGTGGGCGGGAGGGAAGCTGCCCGGCCTCTCCCCGGCCTTCCTGAGGGGACTCCGGGTCTTAGAAGCCTCGGAGTCCCTTTAGGAAGGCCGAGAAAGGCGGAGGGAGGGAGGCTGCCCACCCCACCCCCCAGCCTTCCTGAGCTTCTTTGAAGCCCCGGAGCCACCTCTGGAAGGCCAGAGAAGGTGTAGGCAGGAGGTTGCCCCACCTCTCGGCAGCCTTCTCTAAGGGGCTGGGGCTAAACCGTGAATAATCAAAACCGCGAGTGTGAAAGCCACGAATGTCGAGGGGCAACTGTATTATGAAGATCATATAGGGAAAAAAGCAGTTCTGATCTTTGTTGATACAGAGAAAGCTTTTAACAGCATCAATTGGCCCTTCATTAAGAGAGTTATGGAATATATGAATATTGGGAAGAAATTCAAAATAGGATAAACTCAATATATGAATCCCAAACGGCTCGTATAATGATTAATGGAGACATTATGGAAAAAAATCCAAATTAAGAAAGGGACTCATCAAGGCTGCCCTTTACCTCCACTTCTATTTATTCTGGCCCTGGAGGTTCTTTTAAGAAATATAAGGAAAGATGAAGTTGTAAAATTAAAATTGGGAAATTTGAATATTGAGTTAGGACATTTGCTGATGATGTTGCAGTTTTTCTGGAAGATCCTATCCCCCGAATTTATAGGCTTGGTGAAATATTTTTAAAAATTGGCTTGTTAGTGGGCTTTAGGAAAACTAAAATATTAAATATTTTATTAAATATTTAAAGGAATTATTTAAAGGAAATATTTTATTAAATATTTAAACGAAAAAATATTAAAAGGAAAACTAAAATATTGATGAAAAATATGAATGTACATGAAAAAGAACAAGTAAAAGAAAAAATTGAAGTGAATACTCTCAAGAAAATAAAATATTTAGGAGTAGAGTTAGCATTGAATAATAAACAATTTGTTCAAAATAACTACCTAAAGAAATGGCAAATTATTATAGAGAAAATGGAATACTGGGGTAAATTAAATCTTTCATTAATGGGTAGAATCACAACAATCAAAATGTGTATACTGCCAAAAAAAATTATCTATATCAAATGATTCTGATATTCACTAACAACAGATTGTTTGATCAATGTCAAAAAGATATCTTAAAATTTATATGGGGGGAGTAAGAAACCCAGAATAAAATACAAATATATATGTTAGACCATAAAGATAGGGGTGGAATTGGCCTTCCAAATTTTAAATTATATTTTGAGGCAGTATGCCTAACTTGGTTATGCCCCTGGATTTTGTTAAATGACCACCAATTGTTAACTTTAGAAGGGCATGACTTGCTTTTTGGGTGGCGTGCCTATATGTGGTATAATACATTAACAGCACATAAGGCTTTTTAAAAACACCCAATTTGGAATGCTCTTTATAACATTTGGACAAAATATAAAAAATTATTTTATCGTAAAATCCCTTCATGGGTGTCACGAGTTGAAATTTTTCATTGAAAATACTGAGAATCTCTGACAAATGGTTAACATATAAAGAACTTGTTGTACAAGAAGAAGAAATATGTCATCTAAAATCTAGACACAATTTGTCGCAAGAAGGATTTGAAATCCAGTGGTTTCCGTATAGGCAGCTTTCTGAAAGGTTCAAAGTAGATAAAGAAAGAGAAGGGATAGAGCTTACACAGAATGAGTTTGAGAAATTAGTATCGAAAGGTGAGAAACATTTAATTGCTAATACATATAAACTTCTGTTGAAAAATAATTTACAAGATGAGCTAATAAAAGACTGTATGGTAAAATGGGCTAGATACTTTGGATACAATATTGATTTGGAGAACTGGGAAAAGCTGTGGAAGAACAATAATTGTTATACAAGGTGTTATGCCCTAAAGAAAAGCTTTTTAAAAATTATGTATAGATGGTATCTTTCTCCAGACAAAATTGCAAGAATATAGAAAAATATCAATAATCTTTGTTAGAAATGTGATAAGGAAATTGGGATTATCTACCACATGTTCTGGAATCGCAATAAGATTAAAAAATTCTGGCTAATGAGTAATTATTTATTATAATTTTTATTATTAGTTATATATACCCTGCTCTTTAGCCACAAAGCTATCAGAGAGGCTTACAAATTGCTTTTAAGCAATAGCAATGTACACATCTGCACTGCATTAAGCAGTTTCCAATGTGTGTTAGCTAATTGCCCCCACAAGCCGGGTACTCATTTTACCGACCTACGAAAGGATGGAAGGCTGAGTGAACCTTGGAGCCCGCTGGAATTGAACTTGCAATGTGGTGACTTGCAGTACTGGCATTTAACCACTACGCCACCAGGCTCCTATAGAATACAGTGTAGAATGTAGAATTAAGTGTAGAATGCAACTTTTTTTTTTTAAAGTTATGTTTAAAACCAGAATTCTTTATCTTAGCCCTCACACAATTTGATGGAGAAAATGAGAAAGATAAGGGAAGGCTTTATTGGCATACAGTAACAGCGGCAAGAATCCTTATTGCTAAATATTGAAAGGATAAGAATGTTACCTCAGAGGAAGCATGGTTATAAAAAGTAATTGAAATTGCCAAATTAGATAAATTATCCTGTATTTTAGAAGTTAATTCAAAGAGTAAATTTGTAAAGCAATGGGAGTTTCTCCAAGTTTATGTACAGAAAAAGCTTGATAAAAAAACACCACACTCGGTTTCTTTGAGTAAATCACTAAGGTATCCACTGGTTTTGTAGAACTTGTAGCAAAGTTAAAACTCATAAATAATGAGATCTTATTAAGAATTATGTTTAATCTATTTTCTTTATGAAGTATAAAAAAGGTATATATGTATAATATAAAATTATAGCTGTTCTTTCATTGGTGGGGAAGTGTAAATGTCTAGATATGTTAGTCTTAAGGTGGAAGGGAGAGGATCAAGGACTACCTTATGTGTATATGTTAATGTAGGGTAGTGTATACTTATGTGTATGTGTATGCGTATATGTCATTGTTGAATGTACCTGATATTTGTTATTGTATAATATATGGCTTAATAAAAATATACTTTAAAAAAAGAAAGTATTTGTGGGCATGGAAATGACATATCATGGCAGTAAGTACCCCCATTATCCCTTTCCACTAAGAGCTAGAGGCAGTGGGAGGTGGACACTTTGTTATGGCTGCTTGATAGTTTTTAAAATAGTTTTTTTGACACTGGCTCAGATGGATTGCTGGAATTCCTAACGTATTATTTGGTGGGGGTTATATTGCACTTCTAATGTATGCCATGCTTTGCACTCATTTGTTTTTCATAGTATTAACAACCCAGTATTTGGTTGTCATCATAATTACTAAGAGTTGGAGGGTTGGATGTACACTTGAACCTGTGAGGTAGAAAATGAGTGATTGCAGCTTCTGGGTTCTTGTGAGTGACAGAGTTGACAAGTATAGATGTCTACCATGTCAAGATGCACATTTTGTTTATATCCTGGATAACACATGCCTCTCTGTAAGTAATATGTGTTTTCTGTCTCCTCTATTTTGTGCAAGATCTGGAAGCAGCAATAGAAAAAGAGTTACTAGTTTGGATTTTACTATTGTCTGAATTTATGTTAAAGCATACCAAAAAACTGGGCTGGAAAAACCCAACTGATGTGGTCACCTTCCATGCTTAAACTGTCAGGAGTTGGTGACTGAACCCTAAGTTTTAACATAGCCAAACAACTGCAGAAATCATGCTGAGTTATGATGACTGACTCCATGAACTGCCAGTCATGCCTAATCATGCCACAGCTTCATGAGAAGGGTTACTAGAGAGCAAAGCCATGTAGTATGAAGTCTGATGCAATGTAACCATGTGCTTGAATAAGCCAATGCTGTACTGAGTTGTATATAAGCAAGCTAGAACAGAGATCATTCTCTTCCTATGATCTTCTGATGCCTGGCGTAGTGCTTTATCTGTATGTACTGAAACTACTGAAGATTAAAGCACCTTTTGTTTTCTGGACGCCAAACACTCTGTGTGTGAGTATACTTGGGAAAGGGTTGCTACCAAATCTGCTGACACAATTTTTGGCTTCTGCTGGGGATTGAATGTCCTATCATCTCCTGACAATGGTTATGGGCCCAGTAGATTGAGCTCAGATTAGATAAAGTGCACCCTGGAAAGTTCCCAGAAACTCTTTGTTTTGAGTGTTTTTGGCTAGGAGGCTGAGAAACAGTTAAGTTTTTAAGTGAGCTCTGTTTTTGGCTTTATCTTTGAATGACCTTGGGGTATTGCCAGCTGCTGGCTGTTTGAATTTCACAGTTGGAAATTTTTTTTAAGGCAGCACCATGGCAGAGGCAGCAAGCTTTGTACACTTTGAAAAACTGAATGATAGCAATTACCCAGTATGGAGAAAGTACATGCAAGCTTTATTAATTAAAGACAATTTGTGGCATGTTTTGGAGAATGAGAGCGTAATCCCAGAAGGGTCAGAAGATGAAATTGCAGCATTTAGACTGGCTGATCAGAAAGCCAGAGCTGAGATTCTTTTATTTCTAAGTCCCTCCCAAATGATTCATGCTGCACCAAAAGTTACAGCTTTTCAACTCTGGATGGCTTTAAGAAAGTGTTCATCAGAGCTCCTCTTGCCTCTCAAAGATGATTTTGTCAGGAAATGACATGGATGTGACCACAAGATGGAGCTGTAAGCTTAGCAATGAAAGTAGTTAAGCTCCAGTGGCAGGTGTGTGTGTGAGTCAGCACTTGAGCGTATGCACACCTAAGATGCCTAATGTAACAGGCATTGTTTAACTGCTTATAAAAAGGAGATGGGAATTATCTCCAGTGTGGGTTTGTTGTGGATGGTGGTTGGTGAAGCAGTTTGTTGGTTTGAGAGAGATTTATGAGTATTAGAGACAACTGTCCTATACTCTGTATATATATTGTAAATATACTGCAAACAAAGATTAAAGCCCTCAAGTTGAGTGAAGGCTGGCCTTGTTGCTATCTTTATTTGGCAAGCCAGAGCTCAAGGCAGTGTGCTGGGGGTGAAGGAATTTTTCCTTCTCAGCCTGAAGTCTTTTGCAGAAGTCTCTCCAGAAACCTTCTCCTTGGCGTCCTGTCGACGTGGAACAACTCTGCAGGTGGTCGTGGTGGACACAGCGCGTCTTTCTACGCCCCAACAGATTTGGTCTAAGAGACTGTATAACACAAAGCTGTGTCCTGAAGGCTGTGTCAAAGCACATTTGGAAGAAATAAGACAGCTTTTCCAAGAGGTAGCCAACAGGGGCATTGAGATTCCAGAAGCCCACAAGTGTTTTATATTATTGGGCAGTTTGCCAAAGGAATGGGATTTCCTGATCTACAGTCTGCAAAGCATCAGAGAGCATGATTTATCTGTAGACGTCGTGGCTGGGTGTATTCTGGAAGAGGTCCAGCGTAAGCACTTTGATTCTAGGACGGAGGAGAATCAGCCACACATTGTGGAGGAAGGCGCCTGAAGCTATGTGAGACGCTGCTTCAGATGTAAACGGCCTGGACATTTTCAGAAGGACTGTAAAATGCCTGCCCATGAGGAAATGAGGGGCAGCAGAGCTAAAGGGCAAAGGATGGGTGTATCCTCTCAGGCTGGAACCCATGCCTTAATAGCGAATCACTATCTTGATGGTAATGAGGGGGAAACTTGGTTATTAAATAGGGGGCAACTCACAATATGATAAATGATGTGAAAATGTTAAGCAATCTTAAAAATGCTTCTATAACCAATATTACACTTGCAGATGTTGCTCCCAGTAAGGTGCAGAAAATGGGCACTGCATATGTGCCATCTTTTGACAAAGATTTTGAGAATGTGTTATGTGTTAACAAGCTGGAGAATTGCATATTGAGTGTGTCCCAAATTACTGCAGATGGTTATAAGGTGATATTTGAAGGGGATCAATGTAGGCAAATCTGCGCTTAAGTCCGTTCAGCTGTTCATGTACCTGGGAAGCATCATCTCCTCAGATGCCAAGATTGATAAAGAGATCGATCACAGATTAGTAACAGCATATAGTGCATTTGGAAGACTTTACAAAAGAGTCTGGAGTAACAGACACCTGAGGCGAAGCACAAAAATCAGCGTGTATAGAGCCATTGTACTGTCTATTCTCCTTTACGGATCTGAAACATGGGTCACCTATCGCCGCCACTTACGACTCCTCAAACGCTTTCATCAGCGCTATATACACACAATCCTAAATATACACTGTACTGACTATGTGACGAATATTGCTGTCCTTGAGCAAGCAGGGATCACCAGCATTGAGGCCATGATATTGAGAACACAGCTGTGCTGGGTAGGGCACGTTTCTAGGATGGAGGACCATCGCCTCCCAAAAATACTACTCTATGGTGAACTCGCCATAGGTCAGTGTAAGAGGGGAGCTCCAAAAAAGCGATACAAGGACTCCCTGAAACAACATCTCAGACTCGGCCAAATTGATCACCAACAGTGGTCCGCCCTGGCCTCACATCGGGAGGCATGGAGATGCACTATCCACAATGCTGCAGCCTTATTTGAGAGCTCACACCAAACAAGTCTTGAAGAGAAACGACAATGCAGAAAGAATCACAACCCGGAAACATCACCCAAGGAGATCTTCTGCTGTGCTTTCTGCAACCGGACATGTTTATCTTGGATTGGCCTTTTCAGTCATCAGCGCGCTTGCAGAGAGCGTGGGATGAGTCCTTCCTGAATCTTTGTTTGTGAAGAAAAGCCAGAGAGAGATGTACAATAACAGAAAGATATAACATGAATAATGTCTGTGCAAAAGGGATAAAGAAACATGGGTTGTATTACATGTTACCTAAAGGGAAGGTGGCAAATGTGAATCCTGCAGACAATGTGCCCCTACATGACGAATGTGTTCGTTATTACCACAAACTAATAGGTCATGCTAGTTACAAAGGCTTAAAGGAGCTAGCAAAGGTTTGCCCTAGTCTAAATATGAAACACTGCCCAAGGTTTCTAGAACGTGCTGTGTGTAGGAAAGTTAAGGTGAAGGCTTTTCCAGTTGCCAAAAAGACCAAGTGTGTCACCCAAAGATCCTTTGAGGTTGTACCTGCCGATTTGGCAGTCCCCTATAAACCCAGTGTAGGGGTTTATCTTTATTTATTTGTAACTGTGGACAGACACACTAGGTACACCTATGTGTATTTACTAAAGGAGAAAAGTCAAGCTGCAGAGAAGTTCAGTGAATGGGTGAACATGGTGGAACAGGAATTCCCTTCTCTTAAGGTTTCCAGTCTAGTGACTGATACAGCAGGGGAATTCTTATTCAACAATCTGCAGAACTGGATGTGTAGGAGGGGCATCAGGCACAAGACCACAAACCCAGCGTCTTCAGGGGAGGATGGGTGTGCTGAAAGGAAAATTGGGATGTTTGAGTATGATTCAGTGCATGATGGAAGATGCACAAGCCCCAGCTGGGCTGTGGGGGGAGGCAGTGAGAACTGCTTCTTACCATATGAATAGACTGGACATCCAGTGTCAATCAGATTCCATATTGTCTATTATATGGTAGAGCACCAAACCTCAAGCACCTGAGCATTTTGGGCAATTTGCAAATGTACTTATTCACCCTAGCCTAAGGAAGCCTGGACAGCTTAAGACCGGAGACTGCGTTTTCTTGGCATTGAGGGTAATAAGTACATATTTTCCCTCTCTCCTGGTATGGTGACATACTCTAGGAATGCAAAATTTGAAATGCACTCTGGGTGGGATAGATTGCACTGCAATCAGGAGGTTTTTGTTCCGTTAGGGAGGGATGTGCCAACAACTGCCAAAAGTCGCACAAATGAAGGGGTGGTTGAAACTGATGATGATGAAGGAGAGGCTGAGGAAGAAAAGCCTAGTACTTCAACACACACTCAAACACACATTGAGCCCAACATATCTTTGAAGAGGGAACCTGACACAAGGAGAGAAACTAGCAGTACTGCAAGTAAAGACAAGTCAGGAAGAACTAGGGTGATCATCCCCCGAAGGTCAAGGAGGGTCAGAAAGACTCCTGACAGATTTGTTGTTCAGGAGGCCAGGCTGTGCAGTGTCATAATAGAGGAGCCTGCAAGTTTTCAGGATCTCTTAAAACTTCCCCAAGAAGAGCAGAAGTGGAACTCAGCCATGGACTCTGAGTCACTGGTGGAAAGGAAAGTGTTTCAGGTAGTAGAGAGGCCCAAAGACCAGAAGATTGTTGTTGCAGGTGGGTCTACAAGCTGAAGGACATGCCTGATGGGACACAAAAGTGTAAGACACACTTGGTTGCGAAAGGTTTTTCGCAGGAGCGCTACACAAGTTTTGATAAAACTTTTTCGCCCACAGCAAAGCCAGAAAGTCTTAGGTTAGTGTTAGCTGTAGCAGCCAAGGGGCAGATGGTTGTACAACACTTTGACTTTGAGACAGCATACCTGAATACTGATCTTTAGGAGACAGTGTTCATGGAACAGGCCCCTGGGTATGACAATGCAGGTGAGAGCAAGGTGTACTTGTTGCGCAAAGCACTCTACGACTTGAAGCAAAACACCAGGTGCTGGAACAAGTGCATACACCAAGTTCTGGTGTCATTAGGGTACACAAGGAGTTTTGCAGATGCCTGTGTGTACACCAAGGGGGCAGGAGATAGCGCTGTCATGCTTGTTATCTATGTGGACAACCTCAGCAAAGAGTGCCAAAGCTATCAAGAAGGTGCAGGTGGAGTTAGAAAACCAGTTCAAGTTACAGGACTTAGGCAACCTGAGGTGTTATTTAGGCATAGAGGTAGAGAGAACCAGTAATGGAAAAATTTTCCTTAGTCAGAAAAAGAAGATTGACAGTTTGGTTGCCAAGTGTGGGTTAAGTGAGGCAAAAGTGATCAGAACCCCAATGACCACTGATTTTGTGAATTTAGAGGCAGAAAAGGAGTTTGAGAGGCCAGGCCTGTACCACTCAGTGGTAGGCAGTCTGTTGTTTATCGCAAACAACACAAGGCCTGACATCAGTTTTGCAGTTGGGGTGCTCAGCAGAAGAGTCTCCAGATCCAGGAGGGTGGATTGGGAAGCCCTGAAGAGAGTAGTTAGATTTCTCAAGGGAACCAGGGACATGGGCTTGAATCACAGAATCATAGAATTGCAGAGTTGGAAGAGACCATGAGGGCCATCCAGTCCAACCCCCCTGCCACGCAGGAAATCTTGATCAAAGCATCCCCGACAGATGGCAATCCAGCCTCTGTTTAAAGACCTCCAAGGAAGGAGACCCCACCACGCTCCAAGGGAGTGTGTTCCACTGCCAAACAGCTCTGACTGTCAAAAAGTTCCTCCTCATGTTGAGGTGGAATCTCTGTTCCTGGAGCCTGCACCCATTGCTCCGTGTTCCAGTCTCTGGAGCAGCAGAAAACAAGCCTGCTCCATCCTCAGCGTGACATCCCTTCAAATACTTAAACAGGGCTATCATATCGCCTCTTAACCGTCTTTTTTCCAGGCTAAACATACCCAGCTCCCTAAGTCCTCATAAGGCATCGTTTCCAGACCTTTCACCATTTTAGTTGCCCTTCTCTGGACACACTCCAATTTGTCAATATCCTTTTTTTTAATTGTGGTGCCCAGAACTGGACACAGTATTCTAAGTAAGGTCTGACCAAGGCAGAATAGAGTGGCACTATTACTTCCCTTGATCTAGACACTATACTTCTATTGATACAGCCCAAAATCGCATTGGCCTTTTTAGCTGCCGCATCACACTGTTGGCTCATGTTCAACTTGTGGTCTACTAGGACTCCTAGATCCCTTTCGCACGTAGTCTCGTTCAGCCAGGTCTCTCCCATCCTATATTTATGCATTTCATTTTCCTGCCCTAAATGCAGTACTTTACATTTCTCCGTATTGAATTTCATTTTGTTAGCTTTGGCCCAGCTCTCCAGTCTATCCAGGTCATTCTGAATTTTGATCCTGTCCTCTAGGGTATTAGCTACTCCTCCTAATTTGGTGTCATCTGCAAATTTGATAAGTATGCCCCTAATTCCCTCATCCAAGTCATTGATAAAGATGTTGAATAGCACTGGGCCCAGGACAGAACCCTGTGGCACCCCACTGGTCACATCTTTCCAAGACAAAGAGGAGCCACTGCTGAGCACCCTTTGGGTTCAGCCGGTCAACCAATTGCAAATCCATTGAACAGTGAACTTGTCTAGCCCACATTTTACAAGCTTGTTTGCAAGAATGTCATGGGGAACCTTGTCAAAGGCCTTACTGAAATCAAGGTATGCGATGTCCACAGCATTCCCTTCATCTACCAAGCTGGTAACTTTATCAAAAAAAGAGATCAGATTAGTCTGGCATGACTTGTTTCTCTGAAACCCATGCTGACTTTTTGTGATTATAGCATTGCTGACAGGAAGCTGACAGGAAGTCAGGTGTCCCTGGAGTGCAATGTGGACAGTTCATTTGCTGCAGAGACTTTAGACAGGAAGTCAGTGACTGGGTTGGTGGTCAAGTATGCAGAAAGTCCCACAGTGTGGAGATCAAGAAAGCAGAACTGTGCAGCCATTAGTATCACAGAAGCTGAATTCGCAGCCTTGTGGCAAGTGAGGTACAGTGGGTAAGGCAAATGTTTGCAGACCTTGGGAGCCATGCCAAATCCCTGTTGAGGTGCACGAGGACTCACAAGCCTGCATAGCGATGGCAGAAGCAGAAAATCTGAAATGTAGGACAAAATACATTGCAGTACATTAGCAAAATGTGAGGCAGTTAATACAGGAAGGTGTCCTGTGTCTGAAGTGCTGTCCATCTGAGAACAATGTTGCAGACCTGCTCACAAAAGCCCTTCCAGTAGGAAGCCATGAGGAGATGGCAAAGAGGCTGGGCCTTGTCACTACTGCATAAGGTAAAAGGTCAAAAAAGGGAAAGGTCAACCAACAGACGATTGATGTCTACCAGTGTATGTGAATGATGTTATGTTGCAATGATAAGATGTGTCCTACGCAGTAGTTTGACCATTTTGGAGGAGATTGTCAGGAGTTGGTGACTGAACCCTAAATTTTAAAATGGCCAAACAGCTGCAGAGATCATGCTGAGTCATGATGACTGACTCCATGAACTGCCAGTCATGCCTAATCATGCCACAGCTGCATGAGAAGGGTTACATCATTAGAAGGGTTACTAGAGTGCAGCCATGTTGTATGAAGTCTGATGCAATGTGCTTGAATAAGCCAATGCTGTACTGAGTTGTATATAAGCAAGCTAGAACAGAGATCATTCTCTTCCTATGATCCTCTGATGCCTGGCGTAGCACTTTGTACATACTGAAACTACTGAAGATTAAAGCACCTCCTGTTTTCTGGATGCCAAACACTCTGTGTGTGAGTATTCTTGGGAAAGGGTTGCTACCAAATCTGCTGAGAGTTTTTGGCTTCTGCCGGGGATTGAATGTCCTATCACCCCCTGACATAAACATTAGAGGATAATGCCTCTGCATTTTGACACATACATCCCACCTCAGCTGGTGAATCTCAAATCATTCAGTGACCCACAGGGCTGTGTGAAAATATGCTTCAGAGCAGTGATCCACCTGCAGTGCTGACACATGTATAATGACCAAAGTGTCAGATTGCTTAGTGGAAAGCAACAACTTGCTCTTGAAAGAAGAAAGGAAATTGTCACCAGACTCCTACTAGTACTTTAAACTAGAGTAGACTCGTTGAATCAATTGCTGAATGATCAAGATGTATGTAATTCACAATGATTCAATTGGTCTACACTGGTAGGGACTACCCATAGGATTCAGGTCACAGTATCCTTGAAATCAAGTAACAAAGACTCCGCTGTTGAGTCTTTTAGATAGTGGCTGAAGACTAAATTATACCTGATGGAGAAGGGTCTCTGATTAGGTCTCATGCTGTCTTCTTTATTTACAAGCAGCCACAGGGAGATAGGGAAGGGAGGCAAATTGGATCATGGCAACAGCACCTGAAGAAGTTTTTTTAAATCCCTCCATACAATTTTCCTGATCAAGATAGCCTTCTTTCCTTGAAACTGCTGTTTAGTCTTTTATTTTTTTCAAGAACAGATGCCAGTATTATACCTATCATTCCCCTTTTCTCAGGCTAGTAACAACTTCTAGAGGTGATTTCAGTTGGAGAACTATGCAGGGAAGAAGTTTATTAACCTTCTCGGCTCCTTAACACACACTGCCAATCAAATTAGCAGCCCTTCCATGGCCTCTTTGGAGTAAAGAAAAAGACATCGGGAGATCCATCCAATCTCTCATGTCAACATTCCATCTAGTTTGGTCCTCAGCCATGACTACAGAGTGCTCATAGACTTGTAGGTATGGCCTAGCCAACTCCTTTATTTTAGTTCATATGGCCTTTGGTGGTGGTATTACCTTTGTCATGTCTATATATTTGCCCTTAAAAGTCACATTTTATTTACAGTAAAACTCCCTTATCTGCAGGATTGCTTTCCGCGGTTTCAGTTACCCGTGGTCACCACTACGAGAAGTGTTTCTGGGCATCTCTCTGTCCTCCAGCATGATTCTAGTGTAGTTCTAGGACCAGAAGTTGACTTCCCACCTTCCTCTTGTTGTGCATTATTTGTTGAGAAAGCAACAAGAGGAACATTGGGAGCAGCAGGTGAGTTGGGGAGGGGATTTTAAAATATAGACCCCTTTAAAATATAGGGTTTGGTACTATCTGTGGTTTCAGGCATCCACAGGGGTCTCACTGTATTCTTATTTAAGCAATTTCTTAGCTACCTTTTACAACCATCGTGTTCCCAAGTGTGTGCGTGGGGAAATACAATTTAGCAATCCTATTCATAAAACCATATTAAGTTGAAATAATTTAAAATAAAGCAAGCTAAAATAAAATGCAGTTTCAAAACATTTCCATTACAAGCTGGCAAGCAGTCATAGATGGGGTCAACTGTGTATCTTTCAGGAGGGAATTCAGCAGAGTATGGTCCGCCACTGAGAAGACTCTATTTCTTGTGTCTACGGGCTTGAGTACACCAGTCACAAACCCCAAATCCCCACCAAATCTGGCCTGATAATGCCACACAGCATGTGGCCTTTCCCCCAAATTTGGTGCAATAGTGACACATGATATATGGCCCTATTCACACCAGACTTAAAGAATACCCCCTTAATCCTGGAAATTCTGGAGAAAACTGCAGTGTGAACAGGCCATCCACACCGGATTCAGAGTGGGGTGGGAAGGTGAGGAAAGACAAGTGCTGCCTGAGGCACCACACTTTCCCCCCTCCTCAGTGCCACTTCTCAGTCCAAAGGCTGAGCCCCAACAGTAGTTGCTCTCTCTTGAGGTCAGAACCCCTGTCGAGCCCTGACATCGCAAGTTTAACCACCCGTTCAGACTTCAGAGAGGGGACTCCCACTGGTGCTTTGTTTTTCCTGAGCAACTGTGCACCAGAAAAGCAAAGTGGCAGTGGGACTCACCCAGTCTGAAGGCAGAACAAGTGCCCGCCTCACCTTTGTGAGTAAGCTGCCCATTCTGCCTTCAGACCAGGCAAGTCCCACTGGTGCTTTGCCTTTCCGGCATACAGTCACCTGGAAAAAGTAAAGTGGCAGCAAGAACGCCTAGTCTGAGGGCTGAACAAGTGTTCGCCATGCCATCAGAAGTAAGTCACAGGTTCTGGCTTCAGAGAAGGTGACTACTCCTGGGGCTTTGATTTTGCCGGAGCTCAGAATGCAGTGTAACAGGAAGCCAAGTAAAAACCCAATGCAGGTTCAGGCTTTGACAGGTGTGGCCCTGAAATCCAGGCCAGAATAGTCTGAATTTCATGAGCTGCAGCGCCAGGCCAAAATAGTCCAAATTTCATCTGGCTTTTTACCCCTCCCTGCCCATGTAGTCAAGCCCCACCATTGAGTTTGGTGATGGGGCAGTAATCATGCTTAAGCTTCTTATGATCATGGTTAAATGCTCAGAAACTGGGAATTCAGAACTAGTATGGACTTGTTACCCAAATTACTGAGGTCCATGGAAATTCCACATGTGTCTACCTAAAACCACTTTTTCTGTGGGGGAATTTTTAATTAGCCAAATGTGGCAGCGAGAGCCAGGTAATAGCGGGATCTTTTGACCTATGTATACTGGTACTCACTGATGAGACTCCCAAGTCAGGGCATAAAATAAAAATGGTTTTTATTGAAAAATAATCAGGGGAACACACACATGCACTCAGGCTTCAAACACTCACACAAGGCTATCGAAGAAAGTATGAAGTATTGAGATAAAAGAATAGCATTCAGGATAATGGGTTATACTATACCTGTCCAATGAGCAGAGATTCGTGCAGAGAAGAACAGCTGGAAGTGCTGTGTGACCCAGCAAACCAACAGAGTAACAGCCTCTGGGAAACTGAGCGCACATTGGTCATCTTTTGGGGTGTTTTGAGTGGAATGCAAAGTCTGCCGGAGTTTCCCAGGATTATACAATGGATTCTCTGGATGTTTTAACAATCGCTAGTGGTTGAAACATTAAAACTGATGGTTGTCAGGCAAACCTCTATTGTTTTAGGACTGGTGAGAGGAAAGAGCAATTTTCCAAGGCAATGAGTGTCCCACTACATTGATTGGATTATTGAATGACTCATTTCTATGTACGTCCAGGAGAATTAACCCAATTTTTCCCTAACTCAGCAGTTCGGGGGGGGGCGTGTCGCTTAATCCTTACCTGGGCGTGTCTTTTAGGAATTTGGGCTGGATTTTTTTGGGGTAAACCTTTATTCCTTGTATTTGGGAGTCCCTGGTCTACTACCAACCATGTTGAGTGCCAATAATAAGCCAATTTATGAAATACAGCCAATTATGGGGAGGAGGTATCAGGGTAAGTAACAGTATAGACACCCCCTACTTTAATACTGTACAGATAAAAACCCTTTTAAACCACATTGCATTCTTAAGAAGCACACATCTTGTTACATGAATTATCTGTTACCTCTTTTATCAAGCTTATCTCTCAACAATTTTCGAGTACTGTATTAGTTCCTGCTCTTGTTCATTGCTTACTGTCTCTCTGACTAACCTATTTACTGTTTTCTATTAGATGAGTTTGTGTTCCTGGTCAGGATAATGTATTCTTACTTAATCGGTGCTGAAATGGTAGCTAGTTTACTGGTACGTGTTTCTTTTCATATGCTTGTACATTAATTTTTGAATTTCCTGAAGCAATGGTAGGAATTCTGCTTTAGCTCATTTATCAGGGATGAGACCTACAGTATTTCCAGTCTGAACATATGCACTATGTTTCTGTTAACACATTGGGTTTTGGAGCAATTTTGGAGAGCTGAGGTAAGAGCACAGAAGAAAAGTAAAGAAGGGGTGTGTGTGTGTGTCTGGGTGTGTGTCTGTGTGTCTGTCTGTCTCTGTGTAGGAGACTAGAAGAAGCTATTAAATAATTTGGAAAGTGCAGGTGGTATATATTTTTCTGGTTATGAGTTTTATGGGTGTGTGAAATTACTTCTTGTCCAGCAGAGGAAGAAATGGACACTAATCGTCTTCAAACAGCAGCATTTAGGACTCCCCCAGAAACAAGTGTGAATGAATGAAAATGATATATGGAGACATCATGCTATAGTCTTCATTCTCTTCTAGAGTGGCAAATAAAATAGATCAGATGCCCTATAAAGATTATGCTTTGCTGCTTATTACCTAGCTCGGTCAATTAATTTCTTTTTCTTAGCTCGAGCTACTCAGTGTTTTACAAAAAACATTTTAGGTTGTGTTAAAAATGTGCCCCTTCTTTATTTATTCCTTTTTTACACTCTTTGCCATTCTGTTACCTTCTTATGTTCTGTCAATTGAGATTTTCACACGGGGTTCTTTGTTAGTAAAAATAGTGGAAGGAAAATGGAAGCAGCATGGAGGGAGGATGAAGGGAGATCACGAGAAGGAAGGGGGCATGCGAAACCGAGTGCTGGCAGTGGAACAGCCCCGTTTCTCTCCCGATCTTCGCGGGGATTATTTCCCCCATGTGAAAATTTCCTCAGTTAATTTCACTTGTCTTCAGTGATATGACCCATGACACAGCAAAATCTGATTTGCTTTGGAAACACAGGAACATGATTCTGTTTATTGAGTTTACCGTTCTTGAATTTCCACTGTGACTAATCAATTGGTGACCAACTCAGGAAATATTGCCCTCACTTTTAATTGCCCTTCTTTGTCTATCTTCATATACAGTATCTGTATAAATATTGCAACATTACCCTATTTACTATTTTCCTGTTTTAGTTTATAATGTGTACTTAAATCTTGTTTAAAATATATACTTATTTTCTATAGCAGACATCCAAGACACTTCTCAAGTAATTTCAGCATGAATTCGATGATCCCTTACTGATGGAGATCATCCTGGCTAATCAAGGTAGAAGGAAGCATTAGCTATGAGGAATAACTGTGTAAAGCAGATGCCTCTAGAAAAATGATGGCAGATAAGATAGAAAAAGAGATGAATTCTCATACAAAGTTTTTCCCATCCTTCGAAATCTTTTTAGTCCACTAAAATGGAACATTCAATGAAGCACTTATCTCGCCTACCTTCTAAATTTATCAGAATGAAAATGGACTGTTTTGCATGTGGGTGCTGGGAACTTAGGTCTAGAAATGTTAAGTCTTTGAACTATTGATTTTAAAATCTCTCAAATATCTAGTTTCTAGTACAAAGTTATTCATCCTAGGCTGCCACTGTCAGGGGGTGATAGGACATTCAGTCCCCAGCAGAAGCCAAAAAACTGTGTCAGCAGACTCAGTAGCAACCTGTTCCCAAGCATACTCACACACAGAGTGTTTGATGTCCAAATAAGCAGGAGGCACTTTTATCTTCAAACTCAAACAGTTGCAATATATACAAATATTTACAATTCAAAGAGAAACTGCTTCGTCAGGCTTCAGCCTTCACAGGAAGAAAAGGAGTGAGCTCTGTTCTGAGCTCTCTTATATATACAGTTACAGGGCATTGGCTTACTCAGTCACATGATCTTACACACCAATAAGAACCCTCCTTCTGTAGCTAAAGTAGATCAGGCAGTTCATGGAGTCAGCATGACTCTGCAGTTGTTTGGCCATTTTATAATGGAGTTCAGTCTCTAACTACTGACAGCCACATGCTTTTAAATCAATCATTATAGGCAATGAAGACTACATTTCATAAACGTAGATGCTTGAATCTGAGGACTGCAGACAAATAAGAAGGAGAAGTAATAGTACATAATACTGATCTTACTTTTGTCACATTGGGAACCAGAAGAGAGATGTCCATGGAGTGCTTCATAACTCATTTTAAGCCATTCTCCCTTCCCACCCCCACCCTGCCTTACAATGCTGTGATTCCCTCCCTGACTTCCTTGTTTGAGCAAGCCATAATTTTCCATTACAGCTAAATTGTCAAACTGTGACTCCAACCAGAATTGGAAACAATGATCTGAAGTGTTATCTCTACTTCAGGTTTGAATTGTAGGTACAAACAGCAATAACATTTATATTTCTATACCACATATCAGTGCAAAGCACTCCCTAAGTGGTTTACA
Organism: Gambelia wislizenii; assembly: GCA_030847615.1. NCBI lineage: Eukaryota > Metazoa > Chordata > Lepidosauria > Squamata > Crotaphytidae > Gambelia > Gambelia wislizenii. Next base: position 7,842,204 of record JAUMIR010000013.1, on the reverse strand, counting down.
ATGTGTTAGCTAATTACCCCCACTAGCTGGGTACTCATTGTACATACCTATGGAAGGATGGAAGGCTGAGTCAACCTTGGAGCCCTCTGGGATTGAACTCACAGCATTGTGGCACCAACAGGGCTCACTGATTGAGATATAAGGGTAAACTATTATTTGCTTGAATCTAAAGAACAGGACAGTGCTGGCCAGAGACATTTTGCTGTCTGATGCAGATCCCTCTCTTTAAAGGTCTTACTCTCTCTCACCTCCAAATTGTATACATCATCCTTTTGAATAGCACATAAGGATCATCAGTGGGACACACAATTATTCAAATAAAACTAGCAGTAGGGGGCACAGTCTGTTTTTATAGCATGTAGCCTATTTTGCTTCCTTCTTTTGTAGACCATCAGCTCAGGAGGTTTAACAGCCTCTCTTGAGCTATTATGTTCCACTGGGTCAGTGTGGATTCTTTAGATAGTGAGGTCAGTTGGAGTTCAGCCTTGAACTCTTTTACAGACCCTTAATTTGTTCTGAATTGTGGAGCTCTTTCCTTCTTAATTCAATTTGAAATTCACAGAATTGAATTACCAAGAAATGGGATTGCATCAGAATTTAAATGGGCTGTCCTGAATGAATATATTATTTACTCTACTTCTTGTGCTGCTGCTGTTTTTTAAATTCAGTGATGGCCAGTTCTTACCATCCATGGGCTATGGCTAGTTCTCAGGGACCTTACCAATTCATAATTTCATTACAGTAAGCCAGCCTTTCTCAACCTTTTTATCCTGGAGAAACCCTTAAAATAATGTTCAGGTCTCAGGGAACCCCTGCATAAACAATATTCTATATATTGCTATTGTGTTCCCCCCACAATCACAATCTCTTGAGGAATCCCAGCAACCTCTTGGGGAGCCCTAGGATTCCAGGGAACCCTGGTTGAGAAACACTGAAATACTGTCCATTAGAAAGCAGTGTTAACTGTTGAACCCAGGACTTTGGCTGTGGAGCAACAGCTCTTGAGAAAGTTTGGCTGACCGAAGCTCATAGCATCCAAAGGCAAAGGCATGGGCGGCACTGCCCTGAGGGTGTTCTGTACCAAGCCACTGTAGTTTGGGGGTAAAGATACAGCTTTAGAGGAGGAGGTTCATTCTTGGAGGGGGCGAAAATCCATTGGGCAGAAGGCCTGCTGCTCGGCACTGAAAAGAATAACTGTCCTCCTTTCCCTGCAAAGTAGGCGCCTGCCTCAAGCAGGCAGCAGGGGTGTGGCCAACTGGCTATATTGGAGCAGCATTTCTTGCCACCGCGGAAAACAGACAAGGCAGAGCAACAGCAACAAACACCCTTCAAGCTGTGGATTGAAGTGTATTGTTTGTGCATCACAAGGTCAAGGCGAGAACGACAGGAGGGCGGACCCGGCTCCTCTTCCTGTGTCAACTGTGCAAAGTTCTCTCTCTCTCTCTCTCTCTCTCTCTCTCTCTCTCTGGGCTTGAAAGAAAAAACACAGAGATCTTGCGGGGGGGGGAGCCAAGAGGATTGAAACAACCCAGGTGTTAACTGGGACAAACATTTGAGGAGGGAGGGAAAATATGGTTCAATCCCCCCACCCCAACTAACCTCAAATCTCTCTCGTCCCTCTTGGCACGGCGATGCCAAAGGAGCAAGTGCTTAACAGAGCATGGGAAATAAGCAAGATGAACTTGAACTCCTCGCACTACAAAACAAATATGATATAATAGGCATTACTGAAACCTGGTGGGACGAGTCTCATGATTGGAATGTAGGAATAGAGGGGTATAACCTTTATAGGAGAAACAGGCCAAACAGGAAAGGAGGAGGAATAGCATTATATGTCAGGGATATTTACACCAGTGAAGTGATCCATGACATCAATACTGGAAGCCAGGTGGAAAGCATCTGGATAAAAATTAAAGGGGAGGGAAACAACAGGGATGTTATTGTGGGACTCTACTACAGACCCCCAAGTCAGACGGAGGAATTGGATGATGCCTTTCTAGAACAGATGAACACACATGCAGAAAGGAGAGATGTAGTAGTGATGGGTGACTTCAACTATCCTGATATTTGCTGGCAATCTAACTCAGCCAAAACTACAAGGTCTAGCAAATTCCTTACATGCCTGGAAGACAATTTCATGGTCCAAAAGGTGGAAGAGGCAACAAGGGGGTCAGCTATTTTAGATCTGATCCTAACCAACAGAGATGACCTGGTTAATGGGGTGCAAGTGGTGGGATCCTTAGGTGAGAGTGATCATGTTCTCCTGGAGTTTGTTATACAATGGAAAGGAGAAGCCAGGCATAGTCAGACACACATTCTTGACTTTAGGAGAGCTGATTTCAATAAACTCAGGGAAATAATGGGGGTGATCCCATGGTCAGGAATACTAAAAGAGAAGAGACCTCAAGAGGGATGGGACTTTCTCAAAAAGGAGATACTGAAGGCACAATTTCAAACAGTACCATTGAGGAAGAAAAATGGGAGGTGTCTCAAGAAACCAGGATGGATGACTAAAGAACTTTCAATGGAGCTAAGTTTTAAACGGAACATGTATAGGAAATGGAAAGGGGGTAAATCACCAAAGAAGAATTCAAACAGATAGCGAACACGTGTAGGAGTAAAGTCAGAAAAGCTAAAGTGCAGAATGAGCTCAGGCTTGCTAGGGAGGTTAAGAACAATAAAAAGGGTTTTTTTGGGGTATGTCCGCAGCAAAAGGAGGAAGAAGGAAATGATAGGGCCGCTACGTGGAGAAGATGGCAAAATGCTAACAGGGGACAGAGAAAAGGCAGAATTACTCAACACCTTCTTTGCCTCAGTGTTTTCAGAAAAGGAAAAGGAGGACCAACCTGAGGAGAATGGAACAGAGGACACAATAGGGGAAATCCAGCTCAAAATAAGTAAAGAGGTAGTACAGGAATACCTTCTTAATCTAAATGAATTTAAATCTCCAGGACCAGATGAACTGCATCCAAGAGTATTAAAAGAGCTGGCAAATATAATCTCAGACCCATTGGCAATAATATTTGAGAACTCCTGGAGAACAGGAGAAGTCCCAGCAGACTGGAGGAGGGCAAACGTAGTTCCCATCTTCAAAAAGGGGAAAAAAGAGGATCCCAACAATTATCGTCCAGTTAGTCTGACATCAATACCAGAGAAGATTCTAGAGCAGATCATTAAACAGAGAGTCTGTGAACATTTAGAATGCAATGCCATAATCACAAAAAGTCAACATGGGTTTCAGAGAAACAAGTCATGCCAGACTAATCTGATCTCTTTTTTTGATAAAGTTACCAGCTTGGTAGATGAAGGGAATGCTGTGGACATCACATACCTTGATTTCAGTAAGGCCTTTGACAAGGTTCCCCATGACATTCTTGCAAACAAGCTTGTAAATTGTGGGCTAGACAAGTTAACTGTTCAATGGATTTGTAATTGGTTGACTGGCCGAACCCAAAGGGTGCTCAGCAGTGGCTCCTTTTCGTCTTGGAAAGATGTGACCAGTGGGGTGCCACAGGGTTCTGTCCTGGGCCCAGTGCTATTCAACATCTTTATCAATGACTTGGATGAGGGAATTAGGGGCATACTTATTAAATTTGCAGATGACACCAAATTGGGAGGAGTAGCTAATACCCTAGAGGACAGGATCAAAATTCAGAATGACCTGGATAGACTGGAGAGCTGGGCCAAAGCTAACAAAATGAAATTCAATACGGAGAAATGTAAAATACTGCATTTAGGGCGGGAAAATGAAATGCATAAATATAGGATGGGAGAGACCTGGCTGAATGAGACTACGTGCGAAAGGGATCTAGGAGTCCTAGTAGACCACAAGTTGAACATGAGCCAACAGTGTGATGCGGCAGCTAAAAAGGCCAATGCGATTTTGGGCTGTATCAATAGAAGTATAGTGTCTAGATCAAGGGAAGTAATAGTGCCACTCTATTCTGCCTTGGTCAGACCTCACTTAGAATACTGTGTCCAGTTCTGGGCACCACAATTCAAAAAGGATATTCACAAATTGGAGCGTGTCCAGAGAAGGGCAACTAAAATGGTGAAAGGTCTGGAAACGATGCCTTATAAGGAGAGATTTAGGGAGCTGGGTATGTTTAGCCTGGAAAAAAGACGGTTAAGAGGCAATATGATAGCCCTGTTTAAGTATTTGAAGGGATGTCACGCTGAGGATGGAGCAAGCTTGTTTTCTGCTGCTCCAGAGACTGGAACACGGAGCAATGGGTGCAAGCTCCAGGAACAGAGATTCCACCTCAACATGAGGAGGAACTTTTTGACAGTCAGAGCTGTTTGGCAGTGGAACACACTCCCTCAGAGCGTGGTGGGGTCTCCTTCCTTGGAGGTCTTTAAACAGAGGCTGGATGGCCATCTGTCGGGGATGCTTTGATCAAGATTTCCTGTGTGGCAGGGGGTTGGACTGGATGGCCCTCGTGGTCTCTTCCAACTCTGCAATTCTATGATTCTATGATTCTATGATTAACGGCTCCCGGCAAGCTGGATCATGACTGGACTGTGGGGAAGTATTGTCCCTCCCTTTCTCTGTGGTAGTGCTTTCAAATGCAGAGGCAAACCCCCAATAACTTTGTGACACCCCCCCACAAGAGCCCACCACTCTGTGCCCTTGCCTCGCCACTCTGCCCCCTTTGCCAAGCGCACTTCCTAGTTCCTGCAACCCCCTACCCAGCCTTTCCGCCTCTCCATGCACAATTTTACTCCCCCCAAGGGTGTCCTCCTCCTCCCCTCCAAAGGGAGGCTCCTTTTGCCCCCCCTCACACCCTCTGCTTTCTCTATCCACCATGCCTTTCATCTGCTCTGTGCAAGAAACCTCTTTTTGACACAGGAAGCAATGGCAAATTTGAAGTACATCATTAATATGGCGCCAAAAGGTTTTGTTACCGGTAAGTATAAGATTATTAGTTTGGTGGTGGGGGTAAGGTTGCAGCAGCAGCAGCCTAGTGCATCGCTCCAAGGCAGGGAAAGCTCTGTGTTTGGGGAGGGGGAAGGAGAACAGGGAGGGGGCACTCGGAGAAGCCAAGAAAGTGTTGCTACCCTGTGATGTGTGCATGGGGGGGGCGCCACTGTTGTGTGTGGGTGTGTGCACGCGTGTGTGCGCACAAGGCCGAAGATCATTGTGAAAGTGACCTGATCAGTCTTGTAGAGAACAAGTGAAGCTGAGCCAGTAACAAAATAGTTCGCCAGCAGGGAGGGGAAGCGGAACTCAGAGAGACGGAGGAGGCAACTGGGATACAGCTGGGTCCTAAATCCCATCAGGTCTCGTTACTATTTCTTGCGGAACCCCCAGCCATGTCTCGTGGAACCCTAGGGTTCTGCGGAACCCCGGTTGAGAAATGCTACAGTAAGCAATCCACACACAATTTACTTGTTAGAAAAAGGAACAAACCTTCATACAAGTTATTGCATTCATTTCTTTTTCATATTCAGGAAAGGGCAGGGGCCACTCTTAGGACATGATCAGACGGGCACAAAAAAGCGTTCCCGTCTCGCTATATTCTCTCCCGCCCCCCCTCCCATCCCAGCATGATAACCTCATGTTTCAGACCTACCTTTTTGCACGACTGCCCCCTCCCCTCAGCAGCCCAGGAGTGAATGGAGCTGGAACAGAACCCCATTCGCTTCCTGGTTTGTGTTCCCGGCCATTCTTGCGAGAGAACGAAAGTGCAGGAAATTCAAAAATAAAAAAGCAAAAGAAACTTCAAAAAGTGACACCAAGCACAGTTAAAAATTACAAGTAACCCAGGGAGGGTACAAAAAAGTGTGTCACTTACCTCCTTGTCCCGGTTGCACCCGAAAGTGTTTGGCATGGACCTCTGTCTGTGGCTGGCATTGCTCCAGCATAATGGGACACCTTTTCGCTTGCCTGTCATTCTGTGACAGGAATGGAACAGGCGATCTATTCATGGCTTAAGCCGTGAATAAGAAGAAACAAGGGCAGCACGGAAACAACATGAGGGCATAACAGGACAAGGACGATGTCATCCAAAAGGTAAGCCCTTTGACCATCTCCTGGTGTTCGTGTTGTCAGGAGTTAGAGACTGAACGCCATTATAAAATGGCCGAACAACTGCAGAATCATGCTGAGTCATAATGGCTGACTCCATGAACCACCAAGTCAGGCCACTAGAGGGCAATGTCATATATATATATATATATATATATATGAGCTAGTCCAAAGCTTACTCTCTTCTTGTGAATGCTGATGTCTGGTGAAGCAGTTTCTCCTTCATTTGTAAATATTTGTATATATATTGCAACTGTTTGACTTTGAAGATAAAAGTGCCTCCTACTTATTTGGATGTCAAACAATCTGTGTGTGAGTATTCTTGGGAACGGGTTGCTACTAAATCTGTTGAGATAGTTTTTGGCTTTTGCCGGGGATTGAGTGTCCTTATCATCCCCTGACATGTGTAATGCCATATTAAGGGCATCTGATAATCTCCTTAATCTATGTCTCAAGGAGAGAACATTTATTCTTCATCCCACCCACTGTCAGTATCAATGACATCAGGCTAGCCAAGCACATGCATTCTACTTGTGGAATGGGATGGAGAACCTAGGGCCAAAGTCAATTTCAGTGAAGTTCTTCACCACCATTCCAGTGGTGGGCAGGGCCAAAGTTAAAAGTGTGGAACCAAAAATACCAGAATATTTTACTTAGAACTCTTACTAACCATAGCTTAGAACTCTTTCTTAGAACTCTTTGGTGGGGGAGGCATTAAGAAAGACGTTGTGGTATTTCAGGATGGAGAAAAGCCCTGTTTTATTGCTTGGTTATGTCAGTGTTAATACAGAAATGATTGTACATAAAAGCCCCTCCCAAGAATATGGAGATCCTCCTCCCCCAGTTTCAGTTAAACTGAGTGGGCTATAGATCAAAACAAACTTTTCACATTACTGAAAACGATTTAATATGTACCTTGTAAGTTGTAGCAGAAATATGAGTTGTTTGTACTTACATCTTCTTCCGTGTTAATAGCAGCCCATTGGCCTATTTGGTTGTATTTTAATGTCTAGCAATAAGCAGGTCGTGATTTTTATTATCATCTCCTCAGCAGTTTTATGTCATCCTTTTATTGCCCACTTCTTCAAATAGGCCTGAATGGGCTATTTGACTCTCATGGAGTTTGGTGTAGCAAAGGAGCATTCAACACGCTTATTAATTATGCACGTTTGCCAATTAGGTTCTGTGGCCTGGGCTATTCTTAATATGACCCTGATGTGGAAAAAGCCCTTGAAAGTAGGCACTTGAATTAAACTACTGATTCAACTAAACCAAACTTTGATTCATTAAAATAAGAATATGACGCCAGCAGCATAAAGGTTATATATAAGACCAGCTTCAGGGAGAACAGAATTCCCTGAAAACATGACAGATTGTACAGTGGGAGTAACACTAACATGCCAGTTATATTCATGTGAATACATTTGTTTAACAGTTAAACAATTTATTTACAGTGAGTGTTGAGGCAGTTTGCACATACCCAGAGCTTAATTGGAAACAAGACCCTGTATCTAGAAACTATAGTGTATAATCTCAGTTCTGTTTAGCAACACTTGGTAAGGGTGAAGGCATACTGATATTCTGAGGTGGAGAAAGAGGGCTTTGTTTTGTTTTGTTTTTTTAAAACATTATATTATCTGTCCTAAAAACAAATAGGAATGCCTAAGGAATTTTATTTTTGCAAATTCTGATATGAAGTGAATAGAGAAAAAGGTTGACTGACTTGGCCCATTCCTTTTGGACTTACTAGTAAGTGGATAGGATCATAAAGGTCTGTTTGTCAGACTTGCTCCAAGGTAGGAGAGCATCTCTGAAATGGGGGGAAACCCTTCATTTTGAAGCTAAACTAGGTTGGATCAGTCGTTGTTCAGGCCCATGTTGTGTGGGGCCTGAACTAATTCATATTGCCCAGTCTGATGCACTGAGAAAGTGAGATGTGTAGATCTATTCAGTGTCTGGCAAATGGAAAAGCCACTGAATCCACCACTCTGCATCTGTCTAGGAGTTAAAGAAATGAAGACCTTGTTCTGCATGTATCACACTCCATGTTCATGCTCTCAAATTTCATTCCCAAAGCACAACATTTGGCCTTGAGAACTGGCCCCAAATTCTCACCCTCTTGTTTTCCTGGATTAATGGAATTACATGTCTTGCTCATACGTGAAGCTGTGGAGCTAGTGCTATGTGTGCAGGCCTTAGATCTTTTAAGAGGCACTAGGGAGCTCCCTCTGACATGAGTGGGAGACTTAAATTGATTTGTAATGTGCAAAATCAACTTGGAGCATTGTGTAATCTTGTTCCAGAGGGTCTTAATGCTGCTAGTGAAAGCGGTCCAACCATCCTAGCTATGCCAATGTCTATGAATGTGAAAGGGAGAAGAGAAAGGAAGCTTGAAAAATGTTTTAGGGAGGAGTGGCTGTGTGATAATTGCAGAACAAAGGCTTTTGGTAATTCAAGAGTACAACTGAGCAGTTGCCAGCATTTGAATTGTGGTGAGCAGACCCTGCCAATGCTTCCAGATGCTCTTGGGGTGGCCAAGAAGACTTTTTTTTTGGTTGATCTGAGGAGGATCTTGCTGGGAAGGGGAGCTCTCTGAGATGGAGGCCTGTACATGTGGAACATATTGCCAAAAACTCTTGTTCTTACTGGGACTAACATACACTTCCTGTAGTCCTTCATTTGAAAGAATCACTACCTTAACATAGCACAAAGAATTTGTGCATTTTCCAGTCAGGACTACAATTGTATAGGTGGTTAACCTATCTGCACTGTTGTTCTGGAATATCATTATGGTTAAAGAGCTATAGTCTCCCTGCCATTAGGTATTACTCCACTTGGATCTGAAATCTCAGCAGAACGCCCAGGGGATTTGAACAAATGAGCATTGTTTTTGAGTAATGAGAGCAATGAGATGTTAACCCTAGCACAAGTCTTGATTCACAGGTGCATGTGGTTAAAAATAAGAAAGTGAAAATATCTGAACATTGCTGTGGGAGAGGTAATGCTATGGCACCTCTTCTTTGAAAGGTCTACTTGTGTGCTTATGAGGGCAACCACTTCTATGTTTGTGTCCCTTATTGTCATTTTTCAGCTCTTGAAAACAGCCACTAGCTGTTTCATTCATAAGTACATTACTTATTGTGGACATTGTCCAGTAGTTGCCTGTAAGAGCCCTACTTAGATTGCTGGCAATCTAACTCAGCCAAAACTACAAGGTCTAGCAAATTCCTTACATGCCTGGAAGACAATTTCATGGTCCAAAAGGTGGAAGAGGCAACAAGGGGGTCAGCTATTTTAGATCTGATCCTAACCAACAGAGACGACCTTGTTAATGGGGTGCAAGTGGTGGGATCCTTAGGTGAGAGTGATCATGTTCTCCTGGAGTTTGTTATACAATGGAAAGGAGAAGCCAGGCATAGTCAGACACGCATTCTTGACTTTAGGAGAGCTGATTTCAATAAACTCAGGGAAATACTGGGGATGATCCCATGGTCAAGAATACTAAAAGAGAAGGGACCTCAAGACGGATGGGACTTTCTCAAAAGGGAGATACTGAAGGCACAATTTCAAACAGTACCATTGAGGAAGAAAAATGGGAGGTGTCTCAAGAAACCAGGATGGATGACTAAAGAACTTTCAATGGAGCTAAGTTTTAAACGGAACATGTATAGGAAATGGAAAAGGGAGGAAATCACCAAAGAAGAATTCAAACAGATAGCGAACACGTGTAGGAGTAAAGTCAGAAAAGCTAAAGTGCAGAATGAGCTCAGGCTTGCTAGGGAGGTTAAGAACAATAAAAAGGGTTTTTTTGGGTATGTCCGCAGCAAAAGGAGGAAGCAGGAAATGATAGGGCCACTACGTGGAGAAGATGGCAAAGTGCTAACAGGGGACAGAGAAAAGGCAGAATTACTCAACACCTTCTTTGCCTCAGTGTTTTCAGAAAAGGAAAAGGAGGACCAACCTGAGGAAAATGGAACAGAGGACACAATAGGGGAAATCCAGCTGAAAATAAGTAAAGAGGTGGTACAGGAATACCTTCTTAATCTAAATGAATTTAAATCTCCAGGACCAGATGAACTACATCCAAGAGTATTAAAAGAGCTGGCAAATATAATCTCAGAGCCATTGGCAATAATATTTGAGAACTCCTGGAGAACAGGAGAAGTCCCAGCAGACTGGAGGAGGGCAAACGTTGTTCCCATCTTCAAAAAGGGGAAAAAAGAGGATCCCAACAACTATCGTCCAGTTAGTCTGACATCAATACCAGGGAAGATTCTAGAACAGATCATTAAACAGAGAGTCTGTGAACATTTAGAAGGCAATGCCATAATCACAAAAAGTCAGCATGGGTTTCAGAGAAACAAGTCATGCCAGACTAATCTGATCTCTTTTTTTGATAAAGTTACCAGCTTGGTAGATGAAGGGAATGCTGTGGACATTGCATACCTTGATTTCAGTAAGGCCTTTGACAAGGTTCCCCATGACATTCTTGCAAACAAGCTTGTAGAATGTGGGCTAGACAAGTTAACTGTTCAATGGATTTGTAATTGGTTGACCGGCCGAACCCAAAGGGTGCTCAGCAGTGGCTCCTCTTCGTCTTGGAAAGATGTGACCAGTGGGGTGCCACAGGGTTCTGTCCTGGGCCCAGTGCTATTCAACATCTTTATCAATGACTTAGATGAGGGAATTAGGGGCATACTTATCAAATTTGCAGATGACACCAAATTGGGAGGAGTAGCTAATACCCTAGAGGACAGGATCAAAATTCAGAATGACCTGGATAGACTGGAGAGCTGGGCCAAAGCTAACAAAATGAAATTCAATACGGAGAAATGTAAAGTACTGCATTTAGGGCGGAAAAATGAAATGCATAAATATAGGATGGGAGAGACCTGGCTGAATGAGACTATGTGCGAAAGGGATCTAGGAGTCCTAGTAGACCACAAGTTGAACATGAGCCAACAGTGTGATGCGGCAGCTAAAAAGGCCAATGCAATTTTGGGCTGTATCAATAGAAGTATAGTGTCTAGATCAAGGGAAGTAATAGTGCCACTCTATTCTGCCTTGGTCAGACCTCACTTAGAATACTGTGTCCAGTTCTGGGCACCACAATTCAGAAAGGATATTGACAAATTGGAGCGTGTCCAGAGAAGGGCAACTAAAATGGTGAAAGGTCTGGAAACAATGCCTTATGAGGAGAGACTTAGGGAGCTGGGTATGTTTAGCCTGGAAAAAAGACGGTTTAGAGGCGATATGATAGCCCTGTTTAAGTATTTGAAGGGATGTCACGCTGAGGATGGAGCAGGCTTGTTTTCTGCTGCTCCAGAGACTGGAACACGGAGCAATGGGTGCAAGCTCCAGGAACAGAGATTCCACCTCAACATGAGGAGGAACTTTTTGACAGTCAGAGCTGTTCGGCAGTGGAACACACTCCCTCGGAGCGTGGTGGGGTCTCCTTCCTTGGAGGTCTTTAAACAGAGGCTGGATGGCCATCTGTCGGGGATGCTTTGATTGTGATTTCCTGCGTGGCAGGGGGTTGGACTGGATGGCCCTCGTGGTCTCTTCCAACTCTGCAATTCTATGATTCTATGATTCTATGATTCTACTTTTTTTTTTTTACTCCTTTCCACTGCAGCAGTGTTGGTCACATTTTTTGTGAACAGCTTCCCATAGGCTTAAGTGTATAGCCTGAGTAAGTGCTTCCTAGGGCATAATTCATTCATTTGTTTGATTTCCCTGAAACAGGGAAACTAATTGTTGGGTGTCTTGCCCGTGGACTTTGCTTCACCTTAAATTAGCTGCTTTACTCTCATGCATTTTATTGAATGTAAAACCTGGAGGACTAATTAATTTGTTGATTCTCAAGAATATGCATATGTGGGGTTGTAAGTCTGAAGGCTAGATTTCTGCAACACATGGATTAATAAGTTTTCACATCTACTAAACAAACGCACATAGAATTTCCATTCACATGCAAGTGAAGTATGTTGTCCTGGAAATCTTTGCATCAGTTTTTTCAGACTTAATTAATGCAAGTTGAAGATGGGTGCTTACAGGGAAGTGTCCCTCCCTTACTATTTGCTTGCTTGCTGTTCTTCTATAGTCTTCTATATTCATTACTACCAAATACTTTTGTAGGATTCAACAGTCTCAAAAAAAGTAGCTTTTTTAAACCTCTCAATACTCATTGTAAGGAAAAATACACATCACTTTGAGAACATTTGCAAGGTTTATGTTTTTTTCTGAGAAATAAAGTACCTACAAAACAGTGTGCCTACTTTTGAATGCAAATGACTGAAATGCACACAGTTGAAAAACCCTCAATGTGGAAAATGTGTACATTAGTTTAATTGCATGCATTAAATGTGCATGTTAGGAAGAATATGTAAAAATTTGCATGGATTTCTATGTGAACGTCTTGCAGCATGATACAAAACTAGGATGGGTACAAAATAGAGGTAGGATTCAGAGAAAGATTTTGATACTCCACAAACTGAGAGATTTTGTATTTGTAATCAGTACATAACTAGTGAGATCAGCATGAGCAAAATCAAGTGGTAAAATCCAGAGGCAACAGCATAAACTTCATTGGGAGATTCCTCTTTTCACAGAAGCATAGAATTGGAAGAGGCATCAAGGGCCATCTACTCAAACATGCCATACAGGAATATACAATTACAGCACTCCTAAAAGATGCTATTCCAACTTCTGTTTAAAGACCCCCAAAGATGGAGAGTCCACCAACCTCTAAGGTTATCTATTCTTGACTGTAAGGTGGAACACACCTTACAATCAAGAAATTCTTCCTAATATTTCGACACAATCTCTTTTCTTGAAATTTGAATCCATTGGTTTGTGTTCTAGTGTCTGGAGTACTGTAGAGTCTCACTCCATCTTCCACATGACATTCCTTCAGATATTTAAAGATAGTTATCATGTCACCTCTCAGTCTTCTCTTCTCCAAGCTCCCACCTCCCTAAGTTGTTCTTCATAAGGCTTGGTTTCTAGATGTTTGATCTTTTTAAAACATTCTTTCCGCTGAAATCAAATCCCTGCAAGTAACAATAACAGTAGTACTAATAATAGCATATCAGAGAAAGCAATGTTCTAGTTCAGCCTGTAGATTTATTGGAATCTTCTGTATCACCATTTTTTTTAAAAAAGTATTTTTTTAAAAATGAAGATTTGACTTAATTAACCAGCTCAATAGTAGGCAAGGAAAATGGGGATGGGCATGAGAAAATATATCTATATATTCACTTTGGAAGCATCATCTCCTCAGATGCCAAGATTGACAAAGAGATCGATCACAGATTAGCAAAGGCATATAACACATTTGGAAGACTTTACAAAAGAGTCTGGAGTAACCAGCACCTGAGGCGAAGCACAAAAATCAGTGTGTATAGAGTCATTGTACTGTCTATTCTCCTTTATGGATCTGAAACATGGGTCACCTATCGCCAACACTTATGACTCCTTGAACGCTTTCATCAGTGCTGTATACGCACAATCCTAAATATACACTGGACTGACTATGTGATGAATGTTTCTGTCCTTGAGCAAGCAGGGATCACCAGCACTGAGGCCATGATACTGAGAACACAGCTGCGCTGGGCAGGGCACGTTTCTAGGATGGAGGACCATTGCCTCCCAAAAATAGTTCTCTACGGTGAACTCGCCATGGGCCAGCGTAAGAGGGGTGCTCCAAAAAAGCAATACAAGGACTCCCTGAAACAACATCTCAGGCTCAGCCAAATTGATCACCAACAGTGGTCCGCCCTGGCCTCACATTGGGAGGCTTGGAGACGCACTATCCACAATGCTGCAGCCTTATTTGAGAGCTCACGCCGAACAAGTCTTGAAGAGAAACGACAACGCAGAAAGAACCACAACTCAAAAACATCACCCAAGGAGACCTTCTGCTGTGCTTTCTGCAACCGGACTTGTTTATCTCGAATTGGCCTTTTCAGTCATCAGCGCACTTGCAGAAAGCATGGGATGAGTCCTTCCTGAATCTTCGTTAGCGAAGAAAAACCAGAAAAAAAAAAAAGAGAGAGAGAGAGAGAGAGAGAGAGATATTTGCTTTGCAACAAATACTATTGTAATGTAGCATCATCTGCTCTTCTGCTAGATGGAAAAGACAGGTCAGTCTTTATGAAGAAGAATAAATACACAGATCTGGTATTAAAAATGGCCAAATTCAAAAACCAGCATGAGAACGGTTCAGTCTCTCAAGGCATTCTGTACCAGACATTAAAGTCATCATAGTTCAAGCAACAGACTTCAAAGGGAGATTCTAGTGTGAAATTGGTGAATTAGAATCCATCAACAAATTGGATTCTGTTCATTTTGGATTTAATCAGAACCCTATTTCTTTTCCGCTGCAAGTGTTCAATTAGCCTAGCACACCTAGAAAGATCTGGACGCTTTGTTTTTATGTGGCTTACATTTGGGTGCTGCATAGAAATGTAGCAAACCTACTATTAGTCTTTGAAATTTATAGCCCTTTCCCCCCACTTTTTACCTTTTCTCTTCTTTATACAGTTATTTGTGTGTGTGTGAGATTTGCCAGTAGAGCATAAAACATTCCTCACATAATGTAGGCTGCAGTCTATAAATCCGCCCCCCCCAATAAATCAATTCATTCTGGTACCCTAAAATTCTTTGTTGGTTTTACTGCATCAGAGTGCCATTGCTACAATGGCAAGCGAAGGAAAACCAAGATAGAAGTGATTCACTGTTAAACATTTCAGATATTCTTGCCTCTTATGCACTTGCATGATTAGGATGCTTTTTTAATGGAGTTCTGTCAGGGCTTTTCTTTTGATCCCTCTGTGTAAAGCCAAGGGTCACCTGAACCAAGAATATTTCTTCACCCCAGTGGAAGGGAGTGAACGCATCAAAATGGCTCATTGTAACAGAAGATCAAGTGCTTGGGAAGGCAAAGCAGTGTGGGCCAAGGAGCTTGACTTTAGGGTTGAAGGACTGTCAGCTTTTCCACAGCTGTTCCCAAATTGCTTGTGGCATCTAATGCCCACAGTGTGCTAGGAAAGATGTGGGCAGTAAAAATCCAATGACCCATCAAGCTAAAGCAGGCTTGATGTAGTAAGTGTATCTCGCCCACAGGCTGCAGCTGTTGATGGGCTTAGAAGCATCCTAGTGTATTGTGTGACCCAAAGAGATGGTGTCATGTCCATGAAATAATAATAGTGCCAATATGAGAGCTTTCTGCATATGAAAGACAAGAAAAAAAGGTAATTGTTACCCCTGTTCCAGACATGAAAGATTTTTTTTTTAAATGACATAGAGACAATATATAAGGCTGGACTAGACTTTTCTTGGATGAGATTGTTGGTATAAAAAATTTAAGGCTCTAAAACTGGTTTCCAAGAGACACCACTTCCATACTGTATCTTATTTGACTGAAATTTGTCTGTTTGCTGCCACTTTCAGCAGCTGGTTGGGTTCACAAAATATAGTGATTAAAGAGGATAGGTCTTCCTGTTTGCTGTGTGATCAAGCCAATCATGTTGCCAACCAGATTTGGTAATGTGGCAGTATAGTATCACAAAGTCAGTTCAGGTAAGAGCAGTGCTTTCTGCCCTTACTTTTGAACAGATGGAATCTGGAATGTGCCTTTTCCATTTGGAACTGCTTCATATTTATTTGTGGTAAATCCAGTTTAGAAGTATTCTCAGTAATTACCCACATTCCAGTTTTTGCAGTGCTATGCAAGCAGCAAAAAGATGACTTCATTGTTTAAGGGAGGGGTGGGCAAAGTGTGTCATCTTTTGTTGTGCTGCAACTCCCATCAGCCCTGGCCAGCATAGCCAATGTTGAAGAAAGCAGAGAGTTGCAGCCCAGCAACATCTGGGATGCACAATTTGTCTAGTCTTGGTTTAAAGATCACATTTAACGCACCACTAATACCAGGTACTGTAGGTCATATTTCAGAGGAAGGAACTGAAGTATTCCTTGCCTAAGAAAGCCCTGTGAGATTCATGACATCCCCATAAGTTGATAGGAGACTTGAAGGCACATACACACAGTTGTTGAAATCTGGTACAGAGGCTTCCTATTGACACACCATGACTTCTAGAAGATGAATTCTAGCAAGAGGAATACTGGAATTAAAATTCTAATTTGGAAGCTCTTATTTCACAAGCAGCTGGAGTAAACCAAAGATCAATCAAGTCCCATTTCTTGCTTCCCTTAGCAGCCACCCAGATGTGCACAAACAGGGCAATAGCCTTTTCTTGCCTTTGCCCTGCCTGCAGTGGCTGTTCAGTGGCACTCTGCCTCTGAAGATGTGGTGCCCATATAGCCAACAGTGAAAGTCACTGAGAACATACACTGAACAGTCACTGAGAAAACTGTCTTCCGTAACTTTGTCTAATCTAATAAAGCCATCTGTACTTGAGGCTACCACCTCATCTTGTGCCAACAAATTCCATTGTGTTGTATGAAGAAACATGTTATTTTTCAGCTGCTGAATTTATAATGCTTAGGTTGTGATAAATTGTTTGTATGTAAAGGTGTGTGTGTATGTGCCTTTAACCCACCTGTCAAATTATGGCAACCCCATGAATTTCCTATAGTTTTCTTAGACAAGGAATCCTCAGAGGTGGTTTGCCAGTTCCTTCCTCTGAAATATAGCCTAAAGCACCTGGGATTCATTGGTGGTCTCCTATCCAAGTTCTAACCAGGGCTGACCTTGCTTAGCTTTCAATATCAGTCAGGATTTGGTGCCTTGAGGGTATTTAGGCTAGTATGTAAGGTACCATAGGACTTTTGTTTATTTTTGCTGCCACAGAAAAATATGGTAAATCCTTTGGAATGGAAGCAATTTGTTTGGATCATCCTGCATTCTGGTATTATGAGAGAAGCAGCTTTAGAGCTACTCTGGTGTGAAGAAATTTTTTGAACATTCTGAAATGCACACTCATAGTTTAAGTTTACAAGTTTCTGTATTGAGTTACAGTTGGGTCCTAAGGCCTACACCTTCACCGAATGTGATTGATTCAAGACTGTGAGTGAGGTTGTGTGTAGGATGATGGTCACTGAAATACAGTGTAATTATTTTGCCCAACTCAGATTGGTTTCTGGATTAAGATAGAACACCACAGCTATCCAGTCTTTGAACCATCTAGGGTAGAAACAAAATCCATGTGCTTCATTGGATGTTAATGTTGTATGCTAAACAATGGCGTTGATCCAAAAAAATTTTTTTTCAAGAAAAATAAATTGCAGCTGAAATTAATGCCTTTGTAATGTGCACTAGTTTTTTTTTTTTAAGTTTGAAAAACATCTCACTTACACTGAAGCTAGATATCCAGAGGCATGGATAGTAGAACTTTTTCTGTCAGGATAATTGTCTCACATTATCAACAAGATTAGAAATATATTTCTCTGTCTCTCACATCTGTTTGTCTTGAAGCACTCAGCAGTTCACTATAGTGCTGCAGACTAGGCATTTTGCCCCCTTCTTTTCACAGGGTTGTCAGTTCATTTCAACAAAGAGATATTTAAGGAAAACCATTGTTTTGTGAGAGTTTGTGAATCTCAACACTCCTGCCTCTTTCAGCTGCAAGTAACCCCGCTTAGTCATTCATTTTCACCCTGTCAAGGCTGAGTCATGGGCAACCATTAAAGGTGATCAGAGAGTCAGATCATAGGGTGGCATAGGAATATGCCAAGGCCAAAACTGCTACTTAGAGAAAGAGCCAGCTCAAACAGGAAGCCCTTACAGCTCTTCCCGTCTGGCTTAATGTCCAGCCTGGGAGACCGAGACCAGTTCAGACTAAGAATATTTTACTGGCCAGGAAGTTGCTCTCAATTGTAATTCTGGTAGCTCACTGTGCAGAACAAAAACAAAGATTCCTAGTACTGTATTAGTTCTGTCAGGTCTTCATGTAAACACACATGTGTACTTGCATGCAATGACACCCTCTCCCATTTATACACACAGTACATGTTCCCAATCAGATACTATATAGGCATTTCTTCATTCTTGCTCCATACGTACCTCCCATAACTTTTATACTGGTTCCTATTTAGCTTCCATTCTATAATAATATTTCCACCTATTTTCCAGGCATTGGTTGAAAAGTTTCAGTTGCCTTAATTCAAACAGCAAAAATTGGGATTAAGAGAATCTCGATGGGTAACTGCCCCAGATGCACATTGCATATACATGGGTAACTGCCACAGATATACATGGGTTTCTTGGAGGTCATAACAGGAAAGAAACCTACAGGTTTTTAAATGCAAGTCAACAAATAGACACCCACTTTGCATTCTGTCCAATACTAGTCCCTGCTTTTCTTTTCTTTTATGACCTAAAAGTAGACAGGTTTGTTAGTCCTTGTAGTAGATTTTATTGGAGGTTATAGCAACTACAAAAAAAAAATTAGCCCAAGCAGGAGCTGGAATTCCATACATTTAAACCAGGATCTATCTGTTTTGTTTGGGGGAGTTTACAGAAAGGAAAGAAATACGTGAAGACTGTGACTTGCTAGCAAGCTTTGGTTGACTTATCCTAAGGCAGAGTAAGGTGAATGCATCAGGCAGCAGTTCCTGGCGTCCTGAAAGGATAGCAAATTCTTTGTTACTTGATCCCTTTCTTTGATAGCTATTATCCTACACACTGAAAATATGGATACCCAGAGAAAGCCCTTATCTCAAGTTCTCATTTGATGGTTACATTTGTATGGGAGAAGACAAGTGGGTGCAGTGGTAGAACTTACATATTTTATATGCAAAAGATCCCAGGTTCAATCTCCTGTTTGAGGATGGGTGAGACCCTTGCCTGAAAGCCTGGGTCTTTCTGGAACTGCTGAAATTGATGTAGTCAATCCTGAATTAGTTTTTTGGTGTGGGGGTGGAGCTATAATAAAGACAGAAACAAATCACTTTAGTGAAAAAGACCATAAAACCACACTGTATGTTTCAATCATTGATCCAAATAGGCAAAATGTAAGTATCAACCAGGATCTGAGCCAGCAGCATAGCCAGAGTAGTTGTGTTACATTAAGGGGAAAGCATCACACAAACTCTAGCAATTTCCAGATTCTTTGTTTTTGCTTGGTGCATTTGTACCACTTCCTGTCAATTTCATGCCCAGCAGTTGGTATGAAGCAGATAAGCATGGTAGATGAGGATTGAATCCTTGCCTGAAAATCTGGTAGAAGTTGATTTGTTATCCATCAGTGCTATTGGGAAAGTACCCATCAACCAGCCTGTCTGTAGCGAATGGAAAACATTGCTTACAAGTCCTTTCTTTCCTTGTAGCACTTCATCTCTAACATGCTGTTGAATGCCATCGAGCTTTCTCTATCCACTGCAAACTATCACATGGAAGCCAGAGTGTAATTTCCTTCCAGCATTCTCTCCCTCTCTCTCTCTCTCTCTCTCTCTCTCTCTCTCTCTCTCTCTGCCTTGATTGGGTTAGAGATGTGGTTTGAATGTTAGGGTGGGTGGTTGTTGTTTTTTGTTTTTTTTGCATCCCTGTAATAAACTGCATTGATTGTTTGAAATTGATTAGCCATGGGTACCATTCTGGTTTAATAGAATGTTGGCTGTAATACACATTCTAACGTTCTTGGCTGGGACTGAATGGGAGTTACTCAGCTGTGAATTTCCCAATGACACGCAGGATTGAGACTTGGCATTGTGTGTTGTCTTTGTTAGAAAGAAGAGGATTTACTGGAATATGGCAAATCGACAAACCTTCCTGGCAGGAAAAGGAGAGAGCTTTGATTACTTCTTTCTCTTTCCTCCACCCTTGCCACATCTATCTTCCTGCCTCTCTTCTTCCTTCCCTCACATTCTCAGGCACCATGTCTGTTAATAGGAAACATGGGCTTCCTGTTAATTGAGTTCTAGGGAATCATTTTCAGACAACAGTTTGTGCTTCCTCCTTATCATGGTTAGGCTACTTCAGTTATTTAAGAAACAAAAAGACTACCAGAATTGGAATATACTATGTAATATCCAGTTAGCAACACAGGGTAGAAGAGGTCATTTTGGAAATGGAAGAAGCAGTCTTATAGCAAGGGAGGTCACTCATCCATCTACCTTAGCATTGTCTACACTGACAGACAGCATCTCAGAGTCTTTCTCTTCTCTATCTGGAAATATGAAAGATTGGACCTTGGATTTTCTGCATGATTAAGTATAAGACAGCTTCCTGTGTGTAAGAGAAATGAGTTTGTAGCAGGAGACAGAAGGAACCTGAGTCATCTCCTTGCTTAGACCAAGGTGGAAGCCCAATTGGAATCTATTTATGAAAGCTTCAACCTTTGGACTATTAAGTATTTTTTTAAATTTTATATACACAATATGCTTTTCTCCTGAAGTGAGATTTACCTGCTGTTCTGCCTTATAACAGTCTCTCCTTGGTCCAGAGCTTGTTGGTTGTGGATATGTAAAATCCTTGCCTCATATCTCTTAGTCTACCAGTTCACAACTTAATAAGGGTAGTTCTGACACTACAGCACATTATTGGCTTGTCTGATGTGTGAGTTGACATTTTCTGAGTAGGTGTTCCACTGGCTTTAAGCAATTGGACTCCTTTAGAATTTCTACCACAGTTGTCTTGAAAGGTAATTCAGTCAGTTCATTTCATTAGTGTCGGATATTAGCAGCTGTGATTATGGTGTTGAGTGTCCTTGTTCTCTTAACATCTGAACACATTTCCAAAAGAAAAGAGAACATGCCACCTTCCACTTATAATTGGTGTTGCTTGTGGCTGAAAAAGATCCATACATGTCGTATACACAAGATAACCTACTGTCCTGAGATGTTGATTAATATTGATGTGAGTTAAGGATAGGATTTTGACCTTAAGTGCATACTTCTTGGGCATTGATGTGTTTTGATACTTCATTCCCCCCTCCTCTTAATGTTATTTTTCTTATGTGGTTTAATTAGATTAGTTTCCCAGACCCTTGACATGCTGATTTGTGCCTTCCCTTACTGCCCCCCCACTCCCCAGTTCTGATTGCTGAGGGTTGGTATGAATGAGATCAGAGATCCCCTGCTGTTGCTTGGATTTATGCCAGCAAAATTGCTTTCTCTGGAGCTGGACCCATCTTCATTTGCTAGACAACTTTGTAGACCTATTCACATGCCACTACAACTTTATTTTTAAAGGCTAAGGCATAAAACACAGCTTGAATATGGACCCAGCCAGGGATTACTAGAGCAACAATGCAGCTTTTACCATGAATTTAAAAATGGTGCATAAAGCATGTGTCTTTGTCTCTCTGTGTTAAGTTTATTCCTTGATGGATGCCCCAAATAAGTGACAAAGATCTCTGCAAAGGATTCAACTGAGCATGCTGGGACACTAGGAATGTAATGATAGCTTGTCACTAGCATGTAAAGCTTGTATCACATTCTTACTAGTTTGGTGGTTTTAAATTAAAAAAAAAGATCTTTTTTTTTCTTTCTTTTTCCCAGAGGGTGTTTCCTGTGGTCTTGAAAAAATGATGTATGAATTGTATGTATTGTATGAATAATACAACTGTTTACCTGAAGTACTAGCAGAAAAAAGACAACCCATTATTAACTCAACCAAAATTGAGTTATTAACTCAACCAAAGCAAAGAAGCTTTTAGCTTATAAAAATGTTCAACTAACCTTTGTGTGAACCTGCTGACTTAATTTTTTCTTTTGTGTTTATTTTTCTAATTTGCATATTTCCTCCTTTTTCATCTCTTCTTCCACTTCAACAAACAATCCTCATTCTTGTCTTTACATAATCACACACAAGCCTTCTCCAAAAACCAACCACTCCCCTCTAATGCATAGAGTTTGGAAAAACTACCTTTGGACTTCAAATCTGCAATCCCTCAGCCAGTGTAGCCATTGGCCAGGAGAATTGTAGGAGCTGTAGTCCAAAAAGTAACTGTTCCACACTCAGTTAAAGCAAAGATGAGGAATGCGTGGCCCTCTAGGTTTGCTGTCATCACTCACTGTTGACAATGGGATGGTTAGGACTGATGGCAGTTGCAGTCCAACAACAAGTAGGGGGCAGCCCTGGTGTGAAGGATTTTCCAGGCAACAAAAGATGACTGTTGCCTTCATGTTCTGTTGGAGACTTCCCAAAAGCATGTGATTAGCTGCAGTTGGAAAGATGATTCTGGACTGGATACAGCCTTAGTCTGAGCCCCAAGAGCTCTTCTTAACTTTTCTGTAATGTTTTGTTTCAGTTGGACATTCCTTTCTATCACCACCCTTCAACACAGCCCATTATCTCTTGCTGTGGACATTCAGCTTAGTCTCTGCAGGAAGATCTCACCTGCTGAAGGGACAGAACAGAGGCATAGGGATGGTTAGGAAATGAGTTTCAGTTTGGTCTTGACAAGAGCTATCCAATTTGTACCTCCTAGGACCAAACATGGACCTGGTCAGCTGGGCTGTAGGGGAAAGTGTGTGGCATCTCCTCACTAGTTTCAGAAACCTTGCAAGAGGTAAATGAAAACCATAGATTATGCAGCCCTGTTTTAGGAGTTGTAATGTTTCCTTTCAGATAGATTCCTAGTGAGAAAAGCTACTGGAAAAGCTGAAGATAGATTGTTTTGAAAATGTTTCAAGAAGTAACAGCTGTGGTGCTGAAACTGCAATTTGTTTAATGTTGGGGATTTTAGGAGAGAGATCAAACTACAATAAAGGACAGCGTTTGCCTGCAGGAAAAGGACAAGAGTGTGTCAAAAACCATGAACAAAGAGTTGGGCAGGACTATCCTGCTGATAAACCAAGAGAAAACTGGAAAGAAAGACAAGACCCTAAGAGGTGTCCTTTGTGTGCGTGGTTGGGCTAGAGAAGGGGCTGATGGAGCTGTGGTCCTGTAAGGAGCCTGGAACTTTTCCATTTTTCCATCCACAGAGAAAATGGTGGTTAGTGTTAATCAATTTTGCATGTAAATCCCTGTGCATCTAATCCCTCTGATAGGAGAAAGCTGAGTAAAAATTTTGCATTTCAACAAAGGGCGTCTAAAGTGATATGCAACATCTGTGTTCAGCATTTCTGAAATTGCTTACAAATGGCTTCCAGTGGGAAGCTGTTCTAATTCTCCCCTCCTTCCTTATTCTGGGATGTTCTTTGTTTAAAACACACTCATGCACACGCACAAACCTGGCAGTCCCCCTCCTAAGGATAATTGCCCCCCATCCCTTTTATATACAGATGTAATTGTTGACAGCTCACTGAACAGAGAATGTGATTAAGCTGTGATATAAGAAGAAAAACAGATTTGGAGGTTTGGGTCAATTAGGCAGAAAGCTGCTTAAGCCCAGTTTGGTTATAAAGGTTCCACTACCACTCCTTTAAGTTTAGCCCAGGAGGGAGCTCCTCTGGGCAGCAGGACACTGGGGCAAATACCAAGCATTGCCTTGCTTTAGTTTTAAAAAAGACAGACTTATTAGTCTGTTTCACCATAAAATGGAAAGGCAGAAGGAGGAATGGAGGAATTCAGCAGGACCTTTGAGACTAACAGATTTATTTTAGCATGAACTTTCCTAGATATTAATCTACTTCTTCAGATGAACTGTTGGAGTTGGAACACTTTGAAGGTGTATGACCTGAAGTTTGTATCCTATTACAGTCTGACCTCATCTCCCACAACCTATTGACTCCAATATACCTGTGGCTATACTTCCAACTCCACCAGTGCATCTGAAGAAATGGATTGATATCTACCAAAGCTCATGGTAAAATAAATCAGTCTCAAAGATGCTGCTTGTTTCCTTCATCTCCCCCATGCTTCTCTTTTAAGTCATGAGGCACAATTTTGAAATCAGGCAAGTGGCAACTTAGTCTAGATAGGATGTTATGTACCTAGCTTCAGGACTTCTCTCACAGGTGGTGCTGGGAGGAGAATTATGAGACATTGCCCACTATCTGTCTTGTTCTGTTGTTGTTGTGTGCCTTCAAGTCATTTCCGACTTATGGTGACCCTAAGGCAAACCAGTCACAGGGTTTTCTGAGGGCTGAGAGTGTGTGATTTGCCCAAGATCACCCAGTGGGTTTTCATGGACAAGCAGGGATTCGAACCCTGGTGTCCAGAGTCGGAGTCCAACACTCAAACCACTGTGCCATGCTGGCTCATTACTATCCATCTTGCATATTCTTAAAGTGGTTTCTTCCTTTTTTCTGGAATGTAAGCTGTTGCTTCACCTTTAGTGCCACACTCCATTCCTTCTCTCCAGCGAATTCCATAATCCTGCTCCTAATAACTGTTTTTAAGGAAGTGCCTGCATAATATATTTTTCTTTCCTTTGCAGACCCACCATGCAGTTACCATTTACCCAGTGTCTATTGCCTGTGCTGGCTGGAGGGGGTTCTGCGAGTTGTGGTTAAAAAAAAAAGGAACATTGGGACTGACCTGCTCCATATAGGCCCTTTCTCTCTTTACTGCTTTCTGTTTCTGTACCTCTAGATCTGTCTAGAAAATATGGTAGGTGTTGTTCCCTGAGCCACATTTGTTTATTTGGCAATGGCCAGAGGTTAAAAGCTGTAAGTTAATTCACAGTTATTCATTCAAAAATCTGCAAGTGTTGCAGAGGAATTACAGTATTCTGAGAAGAAAAGCATGTGGGTCTTTTATGCCACCCCCACTTTTCTGTACAGAAAATGGGTTTACTGCACAGAAAGCTCTGTTTCCTGTGTAGGAAACCTGTTTTCCACACAGAAAACATTTTTGTCTGTGTGTAAAACCCCCATTTCCCCCCTCTGTAGAATAATTCCTCTACAACATTTTGGGATGTTTGAATATGGGGAGAATTTGTTTTCTCTTGCAGTGGGGAGATAACTGATGTAATTATTTGTCCACACCTGAGAGAACTAAATAGTTGAAGATTTACATCCCTAAGTATCACATTACTTCATGTCTGGCAGGATGACAAATGAGCTGACAACTTTTGAAATCCCAAGTCTTGGCAGGGCCAAGAGGTGGAGTCAGGACAGAAAGTGGCAGATACAGAGCAGAGCAGCAAAGCAAAATCCAGTCGATGATGAGTTGAGAGTGGCAGAATATTACGTTGGTCAGCTCTTTCAGACCCTAAGTTACCTGAAGTGGCATCACTGGTTTGATATGATGGCAGCCAACTGCTCTCTCTCTCTCTCTCTCTCTCTTATTTGTGTTTTTGTGTTTCACTGATTCATAGTGGATATTGGGGAGAGGTGGGGAGAGCTTGTTTTTATTTCATTAAGGAAACAAAAGTGAGTAGAGAAGAGGGGAAGAAAAAAAAGCCAAGAGATAGCAAGAGATTCATGACTAAATTTCCCCCCTCTATTTTCAAAGCAGCAAGGAGTCTGACAGACCAAATCTGCATAATAGTAGTGTTTTTTTTCTTTCTTTTTATTAGTAACATACATCTATATAGTAAACACACTTAAAACTTGTTACTTATTCTAACAAAGCATTTTCTCCTGGTGACAAGGCATTTAATCCTTTCCCATGCACTGTTTTTCTAGACTTGTTGTGTGCCTTCAAACTGTTTCTGACTTATGGCGGCGACCCTAAAGCAAACCTGTCATGGGGTTTTCTTGGCAAGATTTGTTCAGAGGGGGTTTGCCTTTGCCTTCCTCTGAGGCTGAGAGAATGTGACATGCCCAAGGTCCAGAGTGCTAGTCCAACACCAAAATCTCTACACCATGCTGTTTCTCTCTAGCCTAATCCTCCCAAAGCCATTTGCCCTGGGATAGATGCATATAGTCACCACATAGATTCAATGTATCTTCCCCACTGCTATTTTTAAGAACAGGGAAGATAATGGCCTTATGAATCTCCCAGTATGTTATGCAGTTTTGTGGCTACTAGTCATGACATATCTATACAGTCGGCCCTCTGTATCCATGGATTCTACATCCATGGATTCCACCATCCACAGCTTGAAAATACTCCCTCCACCATCCCCCCCCCAAAAGCAAACCTTGATTTTGCCATTTTATATAAGGGACACCATTTTACTATGCCATTGTATATACAGTAATTGGACTTGAGCATCCATGGATTTTGGTATCCCCGTTGGGTCCTGGAACCAAACCCCAGTGGATATCGAGGGCTCATTGTATTCCCTCCAGCCCTGAAGTTAGCATGTCTTTATCAATTGCTTGGAGGTGCAAGGAGGAGGGTGCTGTTGGACTCATGTCTGGCTTGAAGGTTTCTCATCAATATCTAATTAACCAGTTTGGGAATGGAACTACATTGGCCATTGGTCTGATCCAGCATGGTTCTCCTTATTTGCTTATGCCAGGGGTTGAAATCATGCTCTCTACCACATGTTGTTGGAGTACAACTCCCAGCATTCCTCACCATTGACTGTGCTGTTTAAGATTGATGTGACTTATGGTTCAACATCTGGAAGGACACAGGATTCCCACCCCTGATTTATGCCATGTCTCCTCTCAGATCTCACAAGATATTCACTCAGGGCTTGTTTATATGTTCAGATTGGAGGTCTTTGCATCCTATCCAGATCTATCTGTAACCAAGGTCCACAATAATAGACACAATTTTGGGATACGTGTGGCAGTCTGAGGGTCCAACTAGTTCCAGATGTACTTAATACTGAAGCTCCAGCTTGTCAACGGCACCTTTGATGAGCATCAAACATTTTTTCACTTAAAAGGAAGAGGATTATATTAGAGAGAGATACTGGTACTCCATAATGTAAACTCACATCCAGAAGTGAGATCATTCATTTTCTCTTTGAAATGTGTAGTGTGACAGTGTCATAGCTTGGGGGTATTATAATATTCAAGTCACTGTGTAGTAGATAGCAACACTGAGCTGGTCTGAGTTTAATCCTATCAAAAGTGTAGCTCCCCTTCTTGATTATTCTTGGCCCCCAAAAGTCTGATATTACCTAATTCTGTTGCACACTTCCAGGATAAATAGGCTACTGGGTTGGGTTGTAGTTGGATTCTGAATATGCCAATTTGGGAATGAGAAAGTTAACATCTCTTACTAAAGGTTGGCAGTGCAATTAGTGGCATTAGCATTCAAATGTAGGATGTTAAAATTACTATACTATAGCACCATACCCAGCAGAACTGGGAATCATAATCTTAAAGAAATGCTGATAGAAGTGTTTCTACAAAAGTGCATTATACAGTCTCCACAGGAGCATATCACTTCAAAATATACCAGAGCTTCAGAATACACTGGTCATGCTGGCTGGGGGATTTTGGGAACTAACTGTGGTTCAAAAAAGTAACATTTCTAGAATACACAGTGGGAAATCAGTGCAAGTTAGACTCCAGGCTCATTAGAAATCTCCATACACAGGTGTTGAACTTTTAATGTAGGAGTTGTTCTTGTTAACTGCCCTCAAATCAACTTTGATTCATGGTGACCCCCATGAATGAGACTCCTCCAAGGCCCCCTGTCCTCAACTGCTCTGCTCAGGTCCTACAGGCTCAGGGCTGTGGCCTCCTTGATCGAGTCTATCTATCTGGTATGCGGTCTTCCTCTCTTTCTACTGCCTTCTACCTTCCCAAGAATTATTGTCTTTTCTTGTGAGTCATGCCTTGTCATGATGTGGCTGAAGTAGGACACTTAGTTTAGTTTACTTCT
Source organism: Gambelia wislizenii (assembly GCA_030847615.1). Taxonomy (NCBI): domain Eukaryota; kingdom Metazoa; phylum Chordata; class Lepidosauria; order Squamata; family Crotaphytidae; genus Gambelia; species Gambelia wislizenii. The sequence continues at coordinate 7,814,593 of JAUMIR010000013.1, read as the reverse complement.
AGGCTTCTGTAGAGAGTTCAGGCTGGATTTGTTCTGGGACCCATTTAATGGTGTTTTGGCAGTTCACAGTATCCGTTGCACTCTTCTCCAGCACCACATCTCAAATGAGTTGATTTTCTTTCTATCAGCTTTCTTCACTGTCTAGCTCTCACTTCTGAACATGGTGATGGGAAGTATGATGGCTTGGATGATCCTAACATTAGTGTTCAGTGTAGGAGTGCCTCCTCCCAAGTGGACCAGCAACAGAAAGAGCGTATTGCTCCACTGCTTTCTCACTAGGCCACTTGGTTGCCTTGCTGGCTGCAGAAGAAGAGTGGGAAGATCTTGCCCCTCATTGTCCAATTGATTCAGTTGCCTGCATGGAATTCCAGGTCACCTGTGGCTACCAGGCAAGTGGGTTAGATTCAAGCCTACTTTAAAGCTTGTATAAAACATTGCTGACCTTTGCATATAACTTCTGCAATCACCAGGCAGGCAGGCAGGCCACTTAGCTGTTTTTGCTGTTACTGTTATTTCTTTCCTTTCCTGTTGGTATAAATCCTGGCATTAACATTCTTTGTGCCTGTTGGAGGTAACAATCCACATCCTCTCAGGTATTCGATAAAGTGCCGAGAGTAGATTGTTCTGTGTAGCAAACCTGGAGGATTTAAAGCAAACATCATTGCTCTTGTAATGCTCTAGTTGCTTATGGAGAGAGGAATCTTTTTTTATTTATTGGATGTACAGACGGGAAAGCCACATGTGTTTTCAGTTATGAGTATTGGTAATTGCACTGTTTTAAGGGATTTGCTAGGAACTCACTGTAGATTCCTAATAACCAGCAGTGTGATAACTGCTGCATATGAGGGAGTATCTTCATGCAAGTTTTAAACTTTTCAGCAGCTGATTGGGAAGGGAGCAAAGTATTACTGTTTATTAGAGCAATTACATCCTTGTAAGTAGAACTGCTGTTAAAAGCACTGCTCTGAGGCTTATTATTTTCATTGTTGTTCCCATTATGGGGCCTGGAACTAAACGTTGCAGTAGGGAGTACTTTTGATCTGGCTTCCAGCCAGTCGCAAAGATTTACAAGATACTCCTTTCCATCTCCCTCCCCCATGAGATGTTAGGACAATCTCTGAGAGGTGTATTATCTTACTGGGGTTGGTGCCCACCCAAACGTTTAACCTCAAATGTGCAACAAGCAGGCAATTAAACATGCAGGGCAGCTTATGTGCTCTGCTGAAACCAGTGGGACTTGCTCACGCATAACTGTATTTGCACCCATGCCCACACTGGTTTTTAAATATTGAGGCAAGGTCAGTATGTATCCTATAGAGCAATTGCTGGTGGGTGACTGCAAGCACACCTCTCTTCTCAGATGTCTGTTTCAGGCTTATCCCAGGCTCCAGCTGCTGCACTGTGACAGGCGATTAGGCTGCTCCGCACCATCGTAAGCAAGCAGTGTTTGAACTGCTAATGAAGTGCATCAGTCAGGTGAAGGTGCTCTCTGCAAGTGCCCCTTCCAGAAAACGGAGGTGGAGGCATGGGGAAGAAAGAAGCATCCTGGGAGCTAAACACAGGGAACCATGAGCAAAACATTTTGAAAGCCCCTGGGAATTGTGTTGTCTCTTATTAGTTCCTTTCCAGTTTTGCATACAAACCTGGACTTAGAAATGTGCAGCACAATTCTTTCTATGTGAAAAATGGTGCTTACAGTCTGCTTAGAAGTCGGCCCCACTGAGTTCCATGTGAGGCTTATTCTCAGGTAAATGGATACAGGATTGCAGGCTTAGACTCATAGAGGCTTCCCCTGCCCTTTAGACCAGTGGTTCTTAACCTTTTCTTTACCAAGGACTCCCTTTAAATATCTTTTGTTACCACAGACCCCCAGACTTAACTCAAGATTTAAAACAACAACACTGAACCATTAGCAATTACGCCATTCTTTAAAAATTCCCTCAGAGTCACCAAAGGGAGAGGGAAGACTTTTCTCCTGCTTCTTACTGCCAGTTTGCTGCTAGAGCAGATTGAAAAGCAACACGCAGACCCAGCCAGCCAGCCTTTGCCTTGGCTCCTGTCACATGGCTGCTCCACTATGGTTAGAAAGTGGGCTGAGCAGCCTTCAAGTCTTTGTGGACCCCTTGTGTGGACATCGCAGCCCTCTGGGGGTCTGTGGACCACAGATTACAAACCACTGCTTTAGATAGAAACAGACTACAGTTGTTCCCCTGTATCCACGGATTTAAGTATTCACTGCTTGAAAATATTCTTTAAAAAATAATAATCCAAAAAGCAAACCTTGATTTTGCCATCTTATATAAGGGACACCATTTTGCTATGCCATTGCATATAATCTCTGGCTTTTCTTCGCAAACGAAGATTCAGGAAGGACTCATCCCACGCTTTCTGCAAGCGCGATGATGACTGAAAAGGCCAATCCGAGATAAACAAGTCCGGTTGCAGAAAGCACAGCAGAAGGTCTCCTTGGGTGATGTTTCTGGGTTGTGATTCTTTCTGTGTTGTTGTTTCTCTTCAAGACTTGTACGGCGTGAGTTCTCAAATAAGGCTGCAGCATTGTGGATAGTGCGTCTCCATGCCTCCCGATGTGAGGCCAGGGTGGACCATTGTTGGTGATCAATTTGGCCGAGCCTGAGATGTTGTTTCAGGGAGTCCTTGTATCTTTTTTTTGGAGCGCCCCTCTTACGCTGACCTGTGGCGAGTTCACCGTAGAGAACTATTTTTGGGAGGCGATGGTCCTCCATCCTAGAAACGTGGCCTGCCCAGCACAGCTGTGTTCTTAATATCATGGCCTCAATGCTGGTGATCCCTGCTTGCTCAAGGACAACAACATTCGTCACATAGTCAGTCCAGTATGTATTTAGGATTGTGCGTATACAGCGCTGATGAAAGGACTTGAATATTCACTGATTTTGGTATCCACAGGGGGTCTTGGAACCAAACCTCAGTGAATATGAAGGGACAACTGTTTAAGGAAGGTTTTAAATGGCGTCTCAGTGAAATAGTTTCTCAGTGAATTTCTGTATTTCTTAGTTACCATAGAAGCTTGGATTCATAGTGGAACACCTATCCCCAACACTCTTCTCTTTACCTTTATCCCTTCATTAAACCATATATTGTAAAACAGAAGACTGTGTAGTGTGCTAGTGTATTGTTTGTGTGCGGGTTCCTGAAGCTATCTGATCACATGGATTACTGACCTCTTCCTTGGAGAAAGCCTTGGGGTATTTGTAACAGACAAGCTATACTTAATGTGAAGCAAAGGGCATATGCTGAAGTCTAAGAAGTGTCTGATAGTGAAATCATGAGTCTCCAACCTGGGCCTGGAGCAGGGGTGAGTAACTGGAAGAAATGATCCTCCAGATATTGTTTGACTACAGCTTTCTTCAACCCTAGCTAGCATTGTCAATTGTAACAGATCATGGTAACTGCAGTCCAGTAACATTGAGGCGGAGCACAAATGCCCATCCCAGCTTCAGTTTCATATGAGGAGAGAAGGCATGTGTTAACCCTTGACACATGAAGGGTGACCTTCTGGAGGGAAAAGCCTCCTCTCTCTGCAGAAGCTCTCCATGCACTTGGAACTTGAGAATGACAAAGATCTGTTGTGTGACCAGTGACATCACTGACTACATGGTCCACTTTTAAACCCTGCACTTTGACGAATAAGATCCTCTCTACCAGTGCTGACTCCAGGTTTGCAGGGTCTGATGTAGAACGACCAGTGCAGAGCCATTCCCCTGCCCCAACTGGGATTGTGGTGGGAAATGTGCCTGCAGACAAAAGAGGTCACGTTCCAAGCACAACCAAGAATCCAGCTCTGTTTGCCATTTGAATTTCTCAGTGTCCTGCAGCAGCTCCATGCTGACTGCTTGGAACACTAGAGTAAAATGAGGAGCCCTGAGTGTGTCATGCAAGAGTTCTGAGTAGTGGTGTTAGTCCTGCTGTCTCTATATTCATCCAGCATCCAAGAGGGAACCATTGACTCCAGGGATGGCTACACTGACTTGCTGTAGCCCTCTGTGGTTTCAGACAGGAGTCTTTCTCAGCCTTATCTGGTGATGCCAGGGATCAAACCATTCACCTTTTGCATGCCATGCTGGCTTGTACCACTAAGCTAGAGCCACTGTATCATTGGGTAGGGGAAAGGTTATACTCATAAGTAGGAATTTGCTTCGTTGGAACAGGGCTCTTTGCACAGGATGTGAGGGGTAAATCATTTTTTCTCTAGGATGGAATGATTTTATTATTTTAAATTAAATATGCAGTGAAGAAAAGAGTCATGATTAGCTTAGAAGATTTTGACTTGGAAATGTGAATTCGAGCCACTTCTTTGCTCTCCTAAATTTCTGGTGAGCCATGACCTGCTGTGTTTCCCCCAGCAGGGGAGATTGTTTCAAGCACATTACATAATAAATACATTTATTTTGGGAGCTCTTCAACCTGATCGCCTGCAGCAAAAAGCCCTCTTAAAAGATCACAGGCTAGAGGAGCATCTGATATGATGATCCTTTTAGAAAAGTTTCTTTCCCTTCAAAAGTGTTGTTGTTTTTTTGTATCCCTGCTAGTATAAAAAATGTAGAGGTGCTCCTAAAGCTAGTTTAAGGGGGAAGAGTCACTGCAGAAGACTTTAAGCTGGGGAAGCAATATGTATTTTTAATAAAAGAGAGGCCAGGAGAAATTTGGTGCAGATGATAATAATGGTCTGAAGCAGTGGTTCTCAGCCTGTGGGTCTCCAGATTTTGTTGGACTACAGTTCCCGGAATCAAGGATCCTAAAAAAAAAAAAAAATCTTGGGACGGACCACAGAAGTGGTACCATAGCTCAGTGTTAGAGAGCATACCTTTATTTTATTTCAGAAGTATATATGCCACTTTATAAAAGAAGACCAAAGGAGTGAACAGCATAAAGCCTAGAGTATAAAGGCAACTAAATCACCACTTAATGAGCCAGAAAATAACAAGGCTAGCCTCAGTGGAAGCCTGTGTGAAGTAAATAAGTACAATACATTTTAAGCAACCACATAAATACAATAGATTTGAATTCTACAGGTGAGGTACTTAAATGCTGAAGGCTCTATTTTGATGGTCATAATGGAACTTCCACGTAGTACTGCCAAAAGTGCCTCTCTTGAGAATGACACTGACTGGGCAGGGACATGTAAAGGGCAAGGTGTTCTTTAAGGTAAGCTGTTTCCAAGTTGTTTACAACTTCATGTTCTGATAGCAAGATTTTTAATGTTTGCCATGGGTGCAAAAAAAGTCCCAGCTTTATTCCCTAAGAGCTTCATTCTGAAAGAGAGATCTGATAGCAAGTGATGGGAAAGTCCAGTGTCTAAAAACATAAGACTGAGGCTTGGGAAAGCTTGCTTTTGGATTACAACTTCCAGAACCCTGCAGGCATCCTGATGTTGGGTGTATCCACACTGCAGAGTTACAGAAGTTTGACACCACTTTAAGTGCCAGAGTTGCATCCTATGGAATCGTGGGGTTTGTAGTTTTACAAAGTCTTTAGCTTTACAAACCCCAGGATTCCATAGGATGGAGCAATGGGAGTTAAAGTGGTGTCAAGCTGCAATAATTCTACAGTGTGGGTGCACTGGTTGTATTCTAAAAAGGAATTTTTCCAAGCACTGAGAAGAGGACAAATTTCAGTACCAACAGAGGTCTCTGGGCTAGATGGACAAATACCTTGATCTACAATACCTAATATAAGATAGCTTCCAGTATTTATTTGAGATAATAGCATATCAGTGCACAGGGAGGGAACTTAGTGCAAACGAGACAAAGATGGCAACTTAAGAGCGAACATAAGAGGACCCTCAGTGGATCAGTCCCAAAGTCTCTAGGCTAGCATTCTTTCTCTGCACACTGGCCAACCACTTGTCATAAGCTTGGCATGGAGTCACCAGCTCTTCCTTATTGGTGCTCCTTGGCAGCTGGTATTTAGAGCCATACTTTTTCTCCTGACCTGGTAGTTATCTAGCCACTGATAGACATCTTCTCCATGAATTATTTATCTAATCCTCCTTCAAATCCTCCTGTAGCCATCTAAGCTAGAGACAACATGTTCCAAACAGTAATTACACACTGTGTGAAGAAGTTTTTCTTTTCGTCTGTCCTGAATGTCTGCCAATCAGTTTAATTCTAATCAAGTAATACAAGAGGAGGAGCAAAACCTCTATTATGTCTGCATGATGGATAATAGTATAACCCTTTATAAGAAGGTTGCAGAGCCCCACTTCCTTGCCCATGCTTTCCTGCAAACATACACCTCACCCTTCATACTAAAAGCTGCATCCTGTTCATTCCTTTCTCACTAACTCCCTCATCCTTAAGTCTGGATTTACAGAAGTCCCTTCCTAATGACCTAACATCCATGTGTTGCTGAGGGCACTTAAAAATGACAGAAGCCTCTGAATTTATCCATCTCAAGCTTCTGGCTCTTATCACTTACATTTGCAGAAGATTAAATCTACTTCTGGAGAGATTCAAGGAGACACCCTCCATTAGCCTTCCAACTTAGGTTTCAGTGGGATCTCCTCTTGCTTTATTAATTTGTGCTGGTTTTGCTGTTGGATATTATGAAGTGAAAGGTCTGATAAGAAGAGATGAGGCTAGATTGTTACAAAATGATGGTAGGTAGCATACTCGGAGCATGTTTATAACACGTTCAGTCTTATACCATTGAGTAGTGACCAAGCCCTCCCTCTGCTTTTGCACTTTCCTGGAGGCTTAACTGCCTTCTGGATTAATTTATTCTACAGGTACCTGTCTTTTACTAACTTAAAAGCAATGCAGGCATGTTACTTGAAGGCACGTTGTATCAATATTTGCTCTGCAATAGGGCTTTTTTTTTTTTTTTTTGGTCAGTTCAAAATATACCTTAAGACTGCAATGTTTGAATCAGCATTCTGGGTATTACATGGTATATTATTGTTCATGTATTTGTCTTGACACTAGAAATAATCTGTTGTTCCCCACATGGAGATTCAGTTCTTGAAACCCCCTGAAAGGAAGTTGAATGCTCCATAAAGACAACTGTAGTGACTTGTTCTAAATTTTTTTTTAACATGTCACCCTTCAAAAGTGACAAAAGAAACAAAATTAGGGGCAAGTGCTGCTGAAAGTAGGGATTGCCCCTAGTACCGTAAATCAGAACAGTCTGACTATGTGCAATGGTTTTCTCTCATACCTGTTGATCTTGAGCCATTGATATAATAGCTTGTCTTATTGAATGTGCCTACCTCATTCTGCTGCATGTTAAGATACAAGGCTCTGTTTTATGCTGTCCTCTTGATCAAGCCTGGGCATTTATCCACCTTAACAGTGGTCAAACATCTTTTCCTTAGCCAAAACAGCTTGCTTTTGACAGTGTGTTATTATAACAGTAAAATGGTAGCAAAAGCTTGGAATGTTATATGCTTATTTAAACAAGGGAATAATTTTTTGCCTTGGTAGAATAACATTAAAATATATATGAATGGATGGAAATTAGAGGGGGAGGCTAGCTGTGGTCCTTGTTTATGGGCATGGCTGAGGTTCGGATGTTGGCTGCCAACTCATCCTCTTTGGATAGCAGACCGATTCCAATGGGTGATCTACACTCACAGTCATACAAGTTACAAAGGAGGGGCTACCAAGGCTAAATCCAGCAATCCATAGCCTTGTGCACAGCTGTCCTACATGTTGGGTTATTTTCTAGTTTAGACATCTTTGCCAACAAGTTTGGCCATAGGCTCCTCTTGGTGGGAAGGACAATTAAAGCTTCTTGTTTATTTTGGGACTTTGGTGAGGCAAAAAGAGTCTATAAATGGCTTGACTCCTGGCTCTCAGTTCCTGGCCTGTTATTCCTGGCTCCCCTTCAGAAACTGCCTGCTGCTTGGCTCAGATAGTGCAGAAATCTGTGGTTTGCTTTTCACTGTTTAGCATATGGTAGCATGAAGGGCACACATGCTTTGCTTTCATAGAATCATAGAATTGGAAGGAGCCCTATGGGCCATCAGGTCCAACCCCCTGCTCAGTGCAGGATCTTTAGCTAGAGCATCTCCAGTAGGTAGCTGTTCAGCCTCTGTTTGAAGATGGCCAGAGAAGGAGGCCCCACCACCTCTCTGGGCAATTGCTTCCATTGATGACCTGCACTCACTGTCAGGAAGTTCCTTCTAATGTTCAATTGAAATCTACCCTCTGAGGCAGTAGAAAACAAGCCTGCACTCTCCTCGCTGTGGCAACCCTTGAGGTATTTAAAGAATGCAATCATGTCACCCTGCAGTCTTCTCTTCACCAGGCTGAACACTGAGCCCCTTCAACCTCTCCTCATATGTTTTGTTACTATCCTCATTGTCCTTCTCTGAATCCACTCCAACTTATCTATGTCCAACATGTCTATGAAGTGCCCAGAAATGAACACAGTACTCCAGATGAGGCCTGTCCAGCACAGAATATAGTGGGATTATTGACTGAGCCGTGTATCCCCCATCCTATACCTGTGCATTTGGTTTTTGTGGCCTAAATGTAGAATTTTTCTTTTGTCTCTGTTGAATTTCATTTTATTACTTTCAGCCCAGTTTTCTAGTTTATAAATGTCCTTTTGAATTCTGTTCCTATCTTCCAATGTGTTAGCTACCCCTCCCAGGTTTCTTTTATTATCTGCATGTTTGATAAGGATTCCCTTCACCCCATCATCTAAATCATTGGTTCTTAATCCTTTCTTTACCAGGGATCCCTTTAAATATCTTTTGTTGCCATGGACTCCCAAGACTTAAGCCAAGATGTAAAACAACAACAACAGTAATAATAATACTAACTTGATAATAATAATAATACAGTTACACTACCCATTAAACCTTCCCTCAGAGGCACTGGAGGAGGAAGGAAGGCTTTTCACCTGCTTCTTGCTGCAGGTTTGTGGGTGGAGTGGATTGAATGGCAATGCGCAGTCCCAGCCAGTCAGCCTTTGCCTGTTGAGAAAGGCTGTCCTAAGGCATGAGATCTCTTCTCACAACCTGTACAGTTAAGTTTTCTCACTGATCTGCCTCTCATTAAATGAATCATTTTCCCTATGATTTGCACTGAACTGGAAGTGCCAGAGTGAAGCCTGGGTCTTCAATATGGGGTGGTTGGACTCTAGGTAATTTCCAATGACATTTCTGGCTTCCAATTGATTAATGATATCCAATTGATTAATGATATTCCAAATGCTGGAAAGGGATACTTTAGCAAAAATCAGGAGTGGGTTTAGGTGAGAAATTTTGTGTGAGCTTGGTTCAGGTTGTTCTTGTGTGCTGTCAAGTTGTTTCCAACTTATGGCAACCCTAAGGTGAACTTATCAAGGGGTTTTCTGAGGCCAAGTGTGTGACTTGCCCAAGGTCAACCAGTGGGTTTCTATTGTTGATCAGGGATTCAAACCGTGGTCTCCAGAATTGTAGTCCAATGCTCAAACCACCATGCATGGCAGGGGGTTAGACTGGATGGCCCTTGTGGTCTCTTCGATTCTCTATGATTCTGTAATTCTATGATTCTACGCCACACTGGCTCCAGGTACCAACCACAATTTTGTGTGGTGAGCAAGTGCTCAGAAGTGCCCTACCTGTTCTTTAATTTCTAGTCTATGCCCATCTGCTTGAAGCCACAATTTTGCACCAGGCTCTGGTTGGTGGATCTTAGGATTCTGGTATTCTGGTTCTTACATGCACATGTGCACACACACATTTTCTCTCCACTGGGTGAGATCTGAGAGTTTTTGTTCATTTCCCCATTTTTGTTCACATTTGGGGACCTTTTTTGGGGCGGGGGATCCATAATGGGTTTGGGGTTTTTGACACAAAAACTGGAAGACAATCATTTTATCAACACATCTTGATATCTCAAGGCACCCTTTCTCATTGGGAATTAGAAATTTTGCAGTTATTCTTTGCATTCCTTAAATAATAAAGTCAGGGTAGATCCTGGAAGTCTGAAGTCTTCCCATCCCTGTTCTATGTGCAAAAGCAGGTACTCTGCCACCAAGCTACAGCTCTTGCGTAAAATTACACTTTGGAAGTGGGTCATGCATTCACTGACTGGAGGGAAATGAGGGAGAATTCATTATTATGTGTTTAATTCTTTTTAAAAATGGCAGCCCTAGATGAGAGAGATGAGAGCAAGATTGCTCTGGATAGAAAAATATTCTTCTTTTTCCTGCTGAGATGATAGATGCTGAGATGTTGCTGTTGCTGTTGTTATTATTTATCTTTGTGCCACCCCGCTTCAGTTGAATACTCCGATTGACAGAACAAACATTAAAAACCTCTGAACTTAAAATACAGTTCTGCAGCGGCAAAAGCCAAACCCAAATATTTAAATGAGATCCCAAGCTCACAGGTGGTAAATGTATCCCACTAGCTAACGTTTTATATTTTTAATTTGTAAATACATTTCCAGGGAGCAAATGGCAAGGTGGAGGTGGAGGCTACCTCCAGTCAGTCAACAGTTCTCTGTACTCCCAGCCTGGCCTGACACAGCAGGATGATGAAGGAAGGCTCCCTTGTCAGGAAATGAAAGGAGCTCAGGAGGCTGCCAGCTGATGTTATTAATGTCAGATGACTCAAAAGGCCTCCCCTGAATGAGACTGATAGCCTAGGAAGTGATGTCACTGTGTCTGCCTTTGCCAGCTGTGGCAGTGGACAGAAATACTCCTCTTGGATTACACACAGAGGCTAGGGGACAGGTGGGTGGGGGAGGAGGAGGAGGAGGAGGAGGAGGAGGAGGAGGAGGAGGAGTGAGATTTACACCTTAGCTGGTGAAGCCTGCAACCACAGCAACAATCTGCTGTAGGAAACCCTCCTGGTCATGATTGCAACCTTTTGCATGGCCAGCAGATACTCTGTTCTACATTGTTGTACACTCTTTTACCTGATTCCCTTCCCCGCAATTCAGTCAGCATTCTGTGCCCCCCCAAGAGTGTTTGGTTCTTACTGAGCACTTGCGGGGGGGGGGGTGGATTCTGGTCTTTAAGGCTTTTCTTCCCCGTATTTCTTTTAATTCACAAACCCTGGTTTTTCCCCAAACCAGTTCCCCCAGGTGGCATAGTCATTGGCTGTGATGGTTGGGGGATTCTTTTTTAGTCCAAAAAAGTAACCTTCCAAGGTCTTATGGTGGGGTCAATTTCCTAAGAAGAAATGCTTCCTTCCCAAATTGGATTACTCTTCCGGAGCATGCAAATATTAATTCTAGAAGTTCTTAACTTTCAAGCTAAGGTGCCTCTAAAGGTTTTTCCTAGAAAGGTAAGATCTCCTTGAAATATTTTAAACCCCTCCCAGTTTGGTGAATATCCCTTGTTTTCCAGTGGCCAAATGGTCTCATGAGAGTGGCCAGAGGGGTATTTGGCACACCTTGAATGTATTTTGTGTTACGCAAGAAGCTGCCTGATAGCATATCAGATACAGGAAGTCCCCTCCCTCGCCTTTTGATGGCTCATGATCTGAGGACTCACTCTTTTGACGCTTGCAAATTAAGGACAAGTTCCATTCATTTTGACCAGGAATCCATTCTTTCAATAGTACTTGCCTATGGAGGCTTACTTGGGGCTGACCGTGCATGTACACGCTGTTTGCAAAGAGATCTGAGAGGGAAAAAAACTCACCAAGTGGGCTGAGAGACTTTGCAAGCAGCGTGCGAGTGGGCACAGGTGCCCACGGGTGCCCGCAGGCAATCCCAAGTGAACCACCATAATTCCCTCATGTTCTCTAGATAAGTTCTGTTTTTCAATCAATTCCAGTTTCTGACACTCCTGCACTCCCTAATCTGTTGGATACGTGGGGGCCTCCTGTACTTGTTGTGACCTGCAGGGACACCCCAGGGTCTCAGGAAAGGGAAGATTTGTCCCAGGGGCCAGGAATCAGAACTGGAAGCTTCTGACTCTCCAGCATGTGCTCTGCTTCAGAGCTCTTTTCCTGCCCTCCCTCTTGAAGTGTCTGACTCCTGTGCTGAATGCCATTTTCATGCTAAATGTAATACATTAAAAGAGTAGACAGCACCTGGGAGGAACTGTGGATTAATCACCATTTCACTTGTTTTCGGTACAGTCTCTCAGCAAGAAAGTAATTCTGATAAAGGGAGGATAATCAACCTACTTCTGAATTCTGTTTTACAATATTTGACAGTGCAGATCTGAAAAATGTTTTACTCCTTGTTCTTCAAAGTTAATTGCTTAAAAAAGAAACTCCTCTGTAATCATCATATACAAATGGATTATGAATCCCATTTTATGAATGACCATTTGAATTTCCCCAGTGGCTTAAAAATGCAGGCACTGTTCAGTGCTTTTCAGCAACAGGGGAAAAGGTATATTTTAAGCCCATTTGTGTTTTATTGCTGATGTGGACCCTGCGTTTTTTCTCTAGAGCAGCAATTGTAATATGTGAGCTCATTGGTATTTGTTTATCATATTTTCTGATGGGAACCAAGATAACAAGGCAAACACTGGAATGCTAATAGGCCCTTCTTATTGTGGGATCACATTTGGCAATATTAACATTTTCTTTCTCTTGTATGCCTGAAGAGAAACGCAGCCCCTGTGCCAATGCAGGCAAAACTGATTCTGAATTAAAAGTCAGAGACAGAAATCTCAGCAAGGACCATTGGAATCACATGCCAAATTAAGCTTTGGCTGGGCTTTGGGTTTAAGAGGACGGGAAAACGATATGCACACATCCCATGGATCTTCTTTGGCCTCCATATAGGAATAGTGAGCCTAGAGTTATGGCCCCATTTGCCAGACCAGATTTTGTGGCTAGGCTCTTTTGGACCCATGCAGTGCAGTGGTCAAACCATAGCTTAGAAGATCTACTTAGTTTGGACTACAGCTTTAAGAATCCCCCAACTAGAATCACCACTGGTTGGGATGATTCTGGGAGTTGGAGACAGTAAGTTTTCCAAGTTCTCAGTAGACCATGTACCTTACATGCAGAAGATCCCAGGTTCCATCTCAAAGTGGGGCTGGGGAAAACTCCTGGTGGGAGTCCTGCAGGCTCTCTGCCGCTCAGTATAGACCAAAGATAGGCAACTGTGGCCCTCCAAATGTTTTTGTTTTTCATCTACCAACAGCCCTAGCCCAAAGCTAACCATGAACAATGTTAGTAGGGATAGGAATCACACAGGCTTCCAGATGTTCTTACACTACAAATTCCAGCAGCCCTAGCCAGTATATCCAAGAGTAAGAAATGTTGGGAGTTATAGTCCAAAAACATCTGGAAGGCTGCATGATTTCTGCCACCATCCCCACATTGCCGTCGGCAAATCTGTGCTCAAGTCCATTCAGCAGTTCACCTACCTGGGAAGCATCATCTCCTCAGATGCCAAGATTGACAAAGAGATCGATCACAGATTAGCAAAGGCATATAGTGCATTTGGAAGACTTCACAAAAGAGTCTGGAGCAATAAACACCTGAGGCAAAGCACAAAAATCAGTGTCTATAGAGCCATCGTACTGTCTATCCTCCTTTATGGATCTGAAACATGGGTCACCTATCACCACCACCTACGACTCCTCAAGCGCTTTCATCAGCGCTGTCTACGCACAATCCTAAATATACACTGGACTGACTATGTGACGAATGTTGCTGTCCTTGAGCAAGCAGGGATCACCAGCATTGAGGCCATGATATTGAGAACGCAACTGCGCTGGGCAGGGCACATTTCTAGGATGGAGGACCATCGCCTCCCAAAAATACTACTCTACGGTGAACTCGCCACGGGTCAGCGTAAGAGGGGCGCTCCAAAAAAGCGATACAAAGACTCCCTGAAACAACATCTCAGGCTCGGCCAAATTGATCACCAACAGTGGTCCGCCCTGGCCTCACATCGGGAGGCATGGAGACGCCCTATCCACAATGCTGCAGCCTTATTTGAGAACTCACAAAGAACAAGTCTTGAAGAGAAACAACAACGCAGAAAGAATCACAACCCAAAAACATCACCCAAGGAGACCTTCTACTGTGCTTTTTGCAACCGGACTTGTTTATCTCGGATTGGCCTTTTTAGTCATCAGCGCGCTTGCGGAAAGCGTGGGATGAGTCCTTCCTGAATCTTCGTTTGCGAAGAAAAGCCAGAGAGAGAGAGAGAGATTAGGGGATTTGCAGTTGAAAATTATCTGAAGGGCTACAGTTGTCCACTGTGGTGTGGAAAGTACTGAGCTAGACAGAACAATGTTCTTAATATAAGGTAACTTAATGTGTCCTATTGCTACAAATTGAGTTAAGTTTTCACCTATGCTTCTGTTGGTCAGAACATGTAACTATTCTTGGATTGAAGATGGTCATTTGTTGTTGTTTATTGCCATCAGTTTGGCTTTGGCATATGGCAACCCTATGAAATGAGAGACCTTCAAAGGCCCTGGCCAACAGTCCTGCTCTGGTCTTGCAGACTCAGGGTTGGGGCTTCCTTGTTTGGGTCTATCTGCCTGTAGTGCTTTCTTCCTCATTTCCTACTGCTCCCCACTTTAATGAGTATTATTGTCTTGGCAAGGGTGTAAAATATGGTCATTTGTAAAACGTGTAAAAATGTAAAAGGTAGCCATTTCCATATCACCAAATAAAGAGGAAGCACATCACCAAAAAAGAAAACAAAAATAGATGTGAATGCTAATTTATACATATAGATGTAAATTTAGCAACACAGTAATTACGATCATTGGAATGGAAATACAGTCCATCTTATTACAGTGGACAGATTGTGACCAGGAAACCTGTGGGCCTGCTGCTCAGTGGGCTATCCAGCTGCTGCTTAACTGTTGGTAGGTAGTTTCAAGGCTCATAGTCTCCCAGTTTCTTATGGTTCTTTGTCTTTAAATTGAACTTGGACATGGCAGCCTATCAAACAGAGGATATTTTCAAATAGAGTACTATCATCTGAGATAAAGGATGATTCTGTTTCAGGCAGAACACATGGCCACACTGTTAAGAAAGATTTGGGGCTCGTTTATTGCAAGTGGGTGTGTATTTTTGCCCATTTGCAGCAAAGTTGATTTGTCTTCACCATTTCCATGCCTATTCACATCCATTTGTATTAATTCAAAATGAGCGGTCACACGCACTCATAAGGGGCAATTGAGCAGAAATGTGCAGCAATGCATATTCGGATGGCCACACGTCAAAAAATGCGCATCTACACAAATTTTCCAGGAAGCTTTGGGGAAACCACAAATCCTTTTACTGTGCAGTTTGTGGAGTTTTTAGCCCCGCTCCCTCCAAACACTGAGAATCCCTTTCAGATCTCATTTGGACAGACTGTATTCTCTGCAAATTCCATGAGGGGTATTTTAAATTGTGTAGACAAGCCCTTGGAGAGTTAAAGGGTCGTAATTTCATACATGAGGAGCATCTGTTTTGATGTGTCATGAACTTGTCTGGGAACAGAGTTCCATAAATGGGGTACTGACACTGAGAAGGCAGTCTCTTTCATCTGCCCCTGTCTCACCTCTGATGGTAGAAAGCTGGAAAGTTCCAAAGCATATCTTTAAATACAGGGCAAGTTCATATAGGATAAAGTCATTAACTTTCTTGTCATTCCAAATCTGATTCTAATCTTAACTTAAACAAATACTCTTGCATCAGTTTACATCATGGTTATAAGCATGAACTTGTAGTCACCAAGTGAGCTGCAAGTCCTGGGTTCAAACTCTAATTCAGATGGGGGCAAGCACTTGTGGTCTCTCTCAGTTTTATCCACAATATGGGTATTTCAATGCCGGCCTGCTTTACAGGATTACTTTATAAAAGATACCTGGTTTGTATATCTACATTTTGTGCAATAAGGAAAACTGCTGTATGGATGTGTCACAGTTGTTACTGTGATCATATTACAGCTTTCACAGAGATTTCTGACACTTCTAACTAAACTTCAACTAGTACAGAATATGGCAGCCAGACTGGTCTCGGGTACATCCAGAAGAGACCATATAACTCCGACCTTAAGATCACTCCACTGGCTGCCCATTAGTTTCCGGGCCCAGTACAAGGTGTTGGTTATCACCTTTAAAGCCCTAAATGGCTTGGGTCCAACCTGTCTTTGGGACCGCCTCCTTCCATATAATCCTCCCCGTACACTCAGGTCCTCTGGAAGGAATTTGTTACAACCTTGAAAAACTAGGCTTTTTTTAACCTCCCGGAGGGCCTTTTCAGCTATCACTCCCAGATTATGGAACGGCCTGCCGAATGAAATCCGTCATATCACCAACCTAAATAGCTTTTAAAAAGCTCTTAAGATGTATCTCTTCAGGTTTTTCCTGAATAGATACCCGGCCATCAAAAAAGGAAATCTAGCTTGTCCCGATCTCGCCACTTCCACTGTCCACTGTCCATTGTCCATTTCACAGAGTGGGAAGAGACCACAAGGGCGTATTCTTTATTTTTATTTATTTATTTTGTATTTTTAAAGTACGTTTTAATTCCTGTCACCATGGTGGCAATCATGGGGGTGAAGGGAGGGGGAGGAGTGAACTGGCCTTGTTCCCTTTGCCCCCGTGATTGCTGCCGTGGTGGGGCCATTGGGAAGGGCAAAGGGGGTGGAGAAGCGAACTGGCCTTGTTCCCTTCCCCCTTAGCTCATGTGATCACTGCTGCGGTGGGGCCATGGGGGAGGGTAAGGGGGTGGAGGAGTGAATTGGCCTCTTCCCCTTCCCCCTTTGCCTCCGTGATTGCCGCCATGGTGGGGCCATTAGCAAAGGGCAAAGGGGGCAGAGAAGCGAACTGGCCTTGTCCCCTTCCCCCTTTG
Source organism: Gambelia wislizenii (assembly GCA_030847615.1). Classification (NCBI taxonomy): domain Eukaryota; kingdom Metazoa; phylum Chordata; class Lepidosauria; order Squamata; family Crotaphytidae; genus Gambelia; species Gambelia wislizenii. The sequence continues at coordinate 7,797,843 of JAUMIR010000013.1, read as the reverse complement.
CCCCCATGATCACCACCGCAGTGGGGCCATGGGCGAAGGGGGTAGAGAAGTGAACTGGCCTTGTCCCCTTCCCCTTTTGCCCCTGTGATCGCTGCTGCGGCGGGGCCATGGGCGAAGGGGGGGCGGAGAAGCGAATTGGCCTCCTCCCCTTCCCTCTTTGTCCTGGTGTTGCTGCCACAGCGGGGCCATGGAGGGGGGGAAGGGGGAGGAGGAGCAAACTGGCCCCCTCTTCCCCCCAGGATGTCCCTCCAGGATGGCATTCACTATTATCCATGGAATTCGCCATCCGTGGGTGCTTCCGGAACCAATCCCCCACAGATGCGGGGTGCTACTGTATACCAATGTTCAACAAAGGATTCTCAAAGCAGATTGCAATTTTAAAAAATCGTCAGCAATTAAAACATTCTCTAATATCTTAGTCCTAAGATATTTTTATAGGCAATATGACATATTCTTGCTGCAAAGATGCATTCTTGTTTGTGTGAGATTTAAATATGTGAAATCTGCATACGTAGTATGTGCTATTTATAAAACGTTTTCTAATTTGCATTTGCTACTCATTTGTATCTTCCATCTTGTAGCACTGTAGTGGTAGAAACTATTAGATGCCCAGTGTTAGCTATTGAAGTCAGCAAAAAAATAAAAATAAAAATCCTTTAATCCAACAAACAGACCAAGCAGGTTTAATACACTTGCACAAACTGCTGCACTCTGCAAAATATTATTCATAAAAACAGAATACAAATTACATGTGCCTGCAAGTTATGAAGTACCTTGCAAGATACAAAGATTAGGAATGATCTTGCAAAGAACAGGTTTGTCTGGTTGTAGTAGCAGTCTCTGTTTCCAAAGTTCTGACCACTCTGTCTTCCAAGTGTCAGAGGGGAAGGATCATGAGAGATTATTACTGGGATGAAAGGCCTTATTAGACCCTTTACTCCAGTTACAGTGGAGGTGTACACCTTAGAATGGTGAGTTTGAAAGAACCATAAAAATAAGTTTAGAATCCTCAATATTATTAAGGAAATATATTCTTGGATTGCAGTTGCCTGATCCTTTCTAAAATTAATCTAAAAGAGAAAAGGATGTGGTGGTGGTGGGGAGACATGTTGTGGCATGTCCTCCCTCATCAAAGAGTAGACTGGAAAAGAAGAGTGGAGGGGTTTAATCTGGGATGGTTCTTCATCTTTTACAACAGAGGGCAATCACTCAATTAATCCTGACTGAACCAGACAATGAACCAGAGAATCTGCCCCAAACGCCTTTGGGATAGGTGATTGACAAAGGAAGGAAAAACAAACAGGACAGGAAGACAATAGATCCAAATCCCTCTCTGTCAAAGCCATCTCATCCCTAGTGGACAAGAGAGCAGCAAGAACAAGCATCACTAAGGCCGGTGTCACACACACACCCCACCGGTATCACCTGGTGCAGTTCAGCCTCTCCACACATCCTCTAGTTCCAGCACTGAGAACAAGTACAGAAGCTGCAGTTTCTTCAAACACCAAACATTGCTTTCCACATATATCTTTAAATTCCTGTTCTCTTCCTTGGTTTTCTTTATGATGAATTCCCTAATTCCACCTGATTCTGCTTTTCTCTATCTGGAGCTGGGTCTGATTTAAAAACACACACACACACACACACACATTTATTTTCTTTTCCCTGCTCTGTTGCAAACTGTCAAAGGTTTATCTCTCCTCAGTATCATACCTGGCTGCATATCTTAATGTAGTCACTGAAAACTTTCTAGATTAGGTCTCTCTATAGTTCTTCCTTTTACTTTTGATGCTCATGCTGTTAGGGCCATTCTTTATTTAGCCAAAACTGTGCCATCCATACCCAAGATGAAGAAATCAAGAGGTTTGGAGGAATCTCAAGGTTTGTTGTGCAGTACAATCAATCAATCAATAAAATCTTTCAGGAGGGGGGGGGCGTGGGGGAAGGGCAGAAGCATCCCAGTCAGGGCTGAGTAAGTTCAGTGGGCATAGGATATTAAGTAAGGGAAAAGGGACTGGAATAAAGTAGCTGGAACCATGTAGAGCAGGGATTTGCGTATACAACTCGGCATATGCTGTTGAACGGTAACTCTCAGCATCCCTCACTATTGTACATGCTTGCTAGGGCTGATAAAAGTTGTAGTTCAACACATTTGGAAAGCCCCATTATTCTCATCCCTGCTGAAGAGGGTGCCCCCTCAATATTTAAATGTTTTGTTGAAGGTCTCATTTGTCCCTGTTTACTAGATTATCAATCTATTATCCAGCAGCAGTTCCTTATACCACTTTCCAAGTTTAACCCTATTTTTTACCTCTTGTGAGAAAAGAGAGAGGAAGAGAGGACAGTGGAAAGAGGGTCACATTTCCTGATAGAAATTTTGCAAACATTCCTCTTTCTAGCTCTGAACATTGCGAGATGATCCTGCAAAATGTATGCTCTCATGAGGTCTATGTCAGTGATGGAGCGGACAAGGGTGGACAAACTGAAGCTTAATCTGGACAAGAGAGGTGCTCCTGGTCAGTCAAAAAGTATATCAGGGAGTAGGGATACAGCCTGACTGGATGGGGTTACACTCCCACTGATATTTCAGGTTCATAGCTTGAGCATACTCCTGGACTCAAATCTGAGCCTGGAGGCCCAAATCTTGGCAGTGGCCAGAAGTACATTTGCACAATTAAAACTACTGTAATGTGCTGGCTGCACCTGTTCCTGGAGATGTCAGATCTTTGACTACATCCCATTTGGATTACTGTAATACACCCTATGTGGAGCAGGATTTGGAAACTATTTGAAAACATCCGCAGGTCTAAAATACTGTGGCCAGAGTGCTGACCATGGATAATAGAGAAGTTTTAAAAACCCAAACAATCATATTAAAACATTAATTAAAAATAGTTAAAGGGCGGTTAGACCATAATAAAAATGAACACATACAGGGAACACATAGCTTCACTGGCTGCTGGTTCACTTAGAGACCTAAACAGCTTGGGTCCAGACTATCTGAAAGATTGTATCTCGCGGTATGACCCTGCCCAAGCTTTAAGATCCTGTGGCGGGGGGAGCTTTATCTCTGTTCCACCACCATTACAGGTATGGTTGGTGAGGACACAGGAGAGAGCCCTCCTTAGCTTTCTTTCTGCCAGCAGGCAAAGGTCTTTTTGTTTACTCAAGCCTTTGGCTGTTAAATGCAGAAGGTCTTTTAATTGGGATGCATTGCAGTTTTATCATTTTTATTATGTTCTAACTGCCCCTTAACTATTTTTAATTAATGTTTTAATATGATTGTTTGGGTTTTTTAAACTTCTCTATTATCCATGGTTTTAACTCTGTTTTATTTTTAACTTATATTGTGAGCTGCCTTGGGTCCCATATTGGGAAAAGAGTGGGACATAAATTAAACAGACAAATAGATCATTGCTAGTAGGGAAGGAGTGATATTCCAGGCTTTTTCTGCATATTCCTTAACTGTATTCCAGTGACTACAAGCTGACCTCCCCTCTGCTCTTGCTAAGAATGAACAAGGTAAGATGAAGAGCGGCCTGCGCACTCACTTGCCTGTTGGGTTGATTACAACAGTACATCTTTTTATTTTCCTGGCTTTTATATCTTGGTTATCTGTGCCATCTGCAGAGCTTGTCAACGTTACTTTTTGGACTACAATTCAAACAGTCCCCTAGGAAGCATGATTCTGGAATTTATAATCCAAAAAAGTAATGTTGTCAAGTTCTGGCTACCTGCCTGTTGTTCAGTTCAGTTCAGTTATGTCCTTTCCTTTCAGAGCTTGATTCTTGCCCAGTCTTTCTTGCTTATCTTGGATTTGATTCTGTATGCTGCAGCTGCAAGAGAATTTCAGAACCACTCTCCAATGTTCCTGAATATGACTGACCTTGTTGTGTACTCATTGCTGCTTCCAGGTGTTACAGCTACTGTGCAAAAGTGCAACAGCTGCCATGACTGGCTGTGATGTAGGAATTAGCTCTGATTCTTGGGGAGACACAATATTTGATTGTTTTTTTCCTGATCTGTAGAAAACTTTGTTCTGGCATAGCCTTTATTTGTCCTCCTGATGCTGAAGCCGTGGCTTGTTCTGTTAGGGAAAAACAAAGCTGGCGGTCAGTAGTAGGTTTGCCTTTCTTTTTAAGAATAGTCAACATGTGGCTTTTTAGTAGCACTAAAACACTGAAGCATTTACAAACAAAATTGGCAGCAGTAATGTCAAAATAGCATATAAATAGAGCCTAAATGTACTGCAGAGCCTTTAGAAGCTACATTACGGACTACAAGACCAAGAATTCCCCCAGCCATCCTAACCAGTGGCCATGGTGGCTGGGAGATTCTGGGAACAGCAGACCAGAAAGACAACTTTTCTAAACTAGCATTTAGAGATGCATTGTGTAAATGCCATGAGGAATGGACGGTAGTATTGATGGAATATGTTGTCATCATTTGCCTTCTGTTGGACTGTAACAAAATACCTCAGAATGAACACCATTTGGCCACAACATCCCATTAGTTCAACTGCTTTTTGCAAGAAGAGTGGAAGGATACATATATTTGTTTTATCACCCCTGCAACATATTTTCATAGGGTGTTTGTTTGCTCTGCAAAAGCTTCTTTGCTTACTGCTTTCCAGCCTGAAGAGTTTGACTGGAATACTGCTTCATTCCCCTACCACTCCACTTCATCATGCCCACAGATAAAACAAACACTAAGCAAATTGAGAGAGGTATGATTTCCACCCTAGCAACTTGAGTGAAGGCTTGATGGATTTCTCTCTCCCAAGCTCCTAATTTCCTCCTTTCTAGGGAGGTTTCTTGCTGTTATCTTTTACTGTCTGATTTAATACTGAAAGAACATATTGAATGACCCAGAGTAGCTCTTTGAGCAGATAATTTAGATTGGTTCCTTAGGCACAAGCTTGTCCCTCTTCTTAACCTTATCTGTCAAAGTCTTTTCCTCCCTTTATTCAAGGGCTGAATACAACACTGTAGAAGCAATGAAGTTCAGGGTGAACTATCTGGAGCTAAACTACCCATGACACCAGAGCATTGTGATTTTGAGAAATAGAAATAAAAGCCACAAATAGGGAGATATTTCAATCAGGGGCCAGAACTCTGGACAATTCCCCTTCAATTTCCTGGTTTAAATTTATAATTGTATACATGTATACGTGGCTACTCAAAAGGAAGCCCCTCTAACGTCAGTAGGCTTGGCTCCAAAGTGGCATGCAGCCTAGATTGCCTATCATTGTTTTAATGGTGGAGAGGAAAAAACAGCCAAGAATTTGCGTAGGGTGTCTCTTCTGTTCCTCCTCCCTACAGTTAATAACTCCCTCATCACACTTAATACTAGCCTTTAAGGGAAGGGAGATTTGTCCTAAATAGAGATGAGAAGGTGCGGAAAAAACCTGGAAAAATTCAGAAAAAACTGTTTTTTCTGGGTTTTTGTTTGTTTGTTTTTTTCCAAAAAAATTGAAAAAAAGGAAGAAAATCAATTTTGGAATGTTTTATTTTAGCATGATGAATAAAATCTTTAAGGCAAGTTGTTCCATATAGAATTGTTTGAATACACTGTATTTTTAATATACCAATTGTGATCATTTTATGCCATATCAAATTGTACATAGTCATATTTTATGTTCCTAAAGTAACAGAGTGACTTTCAATTTGTAAAATGTCCTAGTGTTTCATTTTTTCAATTTCCCCCCAAATTTCCATTTCCCCCCCCCTGAAAATAACTGGGAAAAAACTTTTTTCCCCTGTGGCTTCAAAATTTCCGGAAATTTTACATCTCTAGCCCTAAAGAAATATAGTGTAAGAATTTGCAAATAGTTAATTCCTCAAACTTCCCTAGGAGTCAAAAGCAGCAAGCAAGGCTTTTATTGGCTTTTTACTTACCTTTAATGCTTCCAGGAGACATTTAGTTAGCCACCATGGGAAGAAGGATGTTGTACTAGATCAGGATGGGCAACTTGTGGTTCTCCAGCAGTTGTCAGAATATATGTCCTATTGTCCTTTGTCATTGGTTATTCTGGCAAGCTGTTAAGCTGTTAAGGATTGAGGTCAAACAAGAAAGCCGGTGAAGTGGTTAGGGTCTTGGCCTGTGACTTGAAAGATCCAGGTTCAAGTCCCCACTGAACCGTGAAACTCAGACCTTGGGCTGGTCAGTCACTCTCTCAGCCTAACCTGACTCCCAGTGTTGTTATGACAATAAAGTGGGGAGGTAGGAAACAGTGTATGTCACCTTGAGTTAGTTGGAAGAAAGGCGGGGTGGAAATATACAAATAATAGAACAACATCTGGATGGCTAGGTGTTGTTAACACCTCATGTATTCAATCAGGGGTGAGCATCTGTGTGTGGTTCATACTGCCCCAGAACCCCCCATGGACTGTATCCCTGCACAGCAAGCCCAAATACCTCCATTTTCCTCTGTAGTCCCTCCCCTCAGGGGGAAATGGAGATGTTTGGGGGTAGCACTGGGTTCTGGGGTGCTTGTGGGAGTTGGGTGGGAGTATTTTTGGTTACATGATTTCATGTTTGGGGGACTTTATGTGCCGTTTTGGGTTAAAATTGCTTGACAATCGTGTTTTTTAGGGGCTTTGGGGAAATTAGTTGGGTCTTCAGGGGCCATGAAAGTGGGGACCAAGGGCTCTGTGTGCATGCTATGGGCTGCAGTTTACCCACCCCTGTACTACATTGACTTTTGGCTGATCCAGGAGGGCACTTCTTATGTGTGGCAAAAATTAATAATAAAATTAATAAATAATAAAAATGTGTGACAAAAATTAATACTTGGAAGCAGAATATGACAGCCTTTAAAAGTATGACTTCCCAAAGTTTTTAAGTGTCATAACTGGGGCTCAGAAAGCTCTTGGTCTTAAAGAATGGAACATGCTCACATCAGGCTAATTTTAATTCCTAAACAAGACCAGAGGGAATGAAGCATATCTAACAAAGGAAAGAATTCGCAAATGATGACTCTATGTTGTTGTTTTCTTTTTAAAAACCTGCAAGTCTGCAGGCATGATGTAAGCAGCAGGTGGAGAGAGGTGGAAAAATCCCTGTTAGGTGAGGAGAGTATTTCCTAATCTCAACAGTCCCTGGTAGTGTCTGCTGCTAATATATTTTGAAGGTGCTTTGGAAAACTCCAAGGTTTTTAAAATGTGATTCTTGAGTTCCACTGATCACAGGTAAGAAAGACTCAGCTCAAAGTCTGTGGTGAGTTCATTTGTGAAGCCTTAGTTAATTCAGGGGCATTTTCTTAATGGATGCTAAGAATGGCACTTGAGTCCTCTGATTAATGCAAGCATGTAAGGGGAAAAGGAGCCACTTTCTCCTCCAAATCAACTGTGCATTCTCAGTTGTCATCAGTTTTTGTTCTTTCTAAATTCAGTTCACAAACTTGAGAAATTATGCCTTTATCTCTTTTTGTTTGTTTGAAATTTTGTATCCTGTGCTTTTCTCATCTTGCAAGAACAGATGCAAGTTCTAAGAGAACAACCTAATCTGTAGGCTCTGACCTTGTGTGTAGCTTTAGTCTATTATGGGACAGAATAGGGTGAACTATTCCATGGTATAAATTGGGCTGAGTGTAACTTCTTTGTAGTAGTAGAGCTACTGTTGCTGATGCCAGGCCTGATTGCAGATTTGAGGTGTGCTCAGCAAAGTGACCTTCACAGCCTCTCTCCTATGCCAATGGTCCCCTCTTGGCTGCAGGCTTATTTGGTGTCAGCAAAGGGTAGCTTTGAAGCTCCATTTTAAATTCTCCACGGTGTGCCAGAGTGACTCCAGAAACTGTTGGAAATTTAAAATCATGGTTTGAGGCTACCTACTGCTGATACCAGGTTAGCCTGGTGCTAGAAGGTCCCTGTTGATAATATGAGAAGGCCAGAGGAGGTCACTTTGCCAAGTACTGTACTACCTCCAGCCAGCTGTCAGCCATGTAGCTTTCAAGGGATATTTCTGTATCTCTCAACTAGCCACCAGTCAGATCCATACCAGAACTTAGGATAATTTCTTTTTGTACTACACCTCCCAGAATACTTTAGCCATCCTGGTCACTGGGAGAATATTTTTTTCTAAGCTCTGATGCATTCCCACCAAGTTCAAGATTATTAACTTGGGGGTTGTCTCAATGGCAAAAATAATCCTCACGGAATGCGAGAAGAATCCTACCAGTCTTAATGGCATTCCACATCATGCTGCTGTATTCAGAAGGAGGGGGGGCCCAAAACGTCAAAAACTCTGCCTTTGCAGCTTTCCTGGAGTTTTTTAAAAACGAGGGGAATGAGCTTTCCTGCTCATTGGGACAAGTGATTTGATATGAATCGCTTTCCCATTGGAGAGAGGAAGCACAAAGCTGATTGGCCAGGTGAGTGCAGGGGCAAGCTAGCAAGGCACACACCCACTGCCACCATGTTGGATTTTCACCTTAGCAAGTGAGTGCTAAGGTGAGAACTGCCCCCCCCCTTTGCTTTTCTGTTAAATTGAAAAATCACTGTGTCACACCTTGGACATTTTTTTTAAAGTTCAGTAGCAGCAAATTGAGGTAAGCACAAATGCGAGTAAATCACTTGCGACCACCATCTTGCATGCAAGGCTTATGGGGGCAAAAATACCATTAAGACAAGTCACAGCTGCTGCAAAATGCCATTATTGCTAGGCACTCCAGGTTTTGTTTGCTTTGTATAGACAAGCCCACAGTTGTTGGGTTAATTTGCATCGTTTGTATTGGAATCCAGTTTTTCTTATGAATTTGTACTATGGTGGATCAAAAATGTTGATTAAAAACAAGCAAACAAAAACTCAGGGATTGCTGATAATCCCTAATACAGACAGTCCCCCTCTTTTGCTCTTAGCGCACCAGAACAATCCGTGTTTTAAAAGTCCCCATTCCCCTGTAATGTAGGGGCTATGCAAACTGCTTTCAATTGTGGAATGCCAAGAGTGCTAGGATGTTGAGCACTGATGTTTATTGCATCCACATTACCATCTAGAGAGAGGAGAGGATTCTTTAGATTTCCATTTCAAAAAATGAATGTATTAAAAAGCACATCAATCATACAAAGGCCTGACCCTGCCATTAGGCAGAGAGAGGTCTCTGCCTCAAGGATCAGGTGCTGAGGGGTGCTGAGTGATTGCAAGATATCAGAAGACACAACCGAGTGCCATGCACATCCTGCACTGTGCCCTCTCATCTAGCCTGATGCCCTCAGATGCAATGAATTATGCTGTCACACCACTCTTGTTGAAGAAAGTTTCAGCTGCTAGCTGGCTTCTGTGTGGGCATTAGGGTGGGGTGGGGCAAGAACTTGTCTTTTGGCTAAAGCAGCAAAATGCCTTGCAACAGACCTTACATGGGTGTAAGACCATTCAATTTTGAGTCTAAAATTCCCTAACTGCAGAATTGTCTGGTTTTAGGGAGGCAGTCTGGGCTGGTGGTTCTCACAGCTGACCTCCCTCACCCCTGCTTTCTCAAAGGTTTTCTTGCTGTCTTAAATAATTCCATCTACTCTTTGTGCTGCCTCTTACGTCTACAGCAGTTCACAGCCAAGTTTTCCCTTGACACCTTAAGCCAGCCTTTCTCAACCTTTTTACCCTGGTGGAACCCTTGAAACAATTTTCAGGTCTCAGGGAACCCCTACCTAAAAATTATTACTGTATATCTACAGCTCAAAAAAATTATTTTTTTTCAATCTCAGTATCTTACAGAACCCCTAGCAACTTTTTGTGGAACCCTGGCTGAGAAACCCTACCTTAAGCTCTCACTAGAGGCTACAAAAGACCTGCAGTTGCCAGTGTGGTAAAATGGTCAGACAAGAATCAGCAGATCCAGATTCAAATCCCTATTTAGCCACAAATCCTTGGGCCAGTGTCTCCATGCCTATCTCTCATAGTTTAGCCTACCTCATACTGCTGTTGTGAAGATAAAATAGGTATGGGGAGAAGTATATGGTTGCATGTTGTCCTGAGTAGTGGGAGGAGAGGCAAGATGGAAATATAAAAGGGAAACAATGTTGTGTCTTCATCTTCCCTTTTCTTCCTAAGAATGTGCAGTGGGATACAATGGATAACAAGATACCATTGTCTGGTGTATAACCTTTGTTTCTCTGTCCTGTACTCTCCATTTTTTTTGTTTTACTTTTTATTGTTGTGAACACCTTGCAAAATTTACAGAAGCGAAGAAAAGCATATACATTCCATCACTAATAACAATAAAAATATCCTGACTTCCCTCGTCAAAATAATGTTTGTTCTACTTATGTAAGTTTTCGTTCTGTCTTCCTCTCTATTCGGTAAAACGATCTCTTTATATTTTTAACTTCTCTATACGTTGATTTATGCTACTTCCATCTCATCCCTCCTATCTGTCTTTTCATTCTTTATTCCTCATTTCTCCCTTCCCTATTTCTTAGCCTTGTTTCCTATTTCTTCATATATTTGTGTATTCCTTCTTTTATTGTTTTCCTGTCTTATATCTCAATGTCTCTATCTATACTTCACCTTGACCTATAATAGTTGATTACTGGTAGCCATTCTGTTTCCGTTTTTGCTACCACATCTTGATTTATTATTCGAGTTAGTTTGTCGTTTTCTCTCATTATTAGTATCTTATTTAGCCAATTTTCTATCAATGGTTCTTTATTTTTCCATTGTGCAGCAATGACCATGCGAGCAGCCGTGCATAGGTAAAGTAGTATTCGCCAATATTTTTCCTCTACTCTTTTTGCCAAAATTGAAGTGATGTTGAGAAGGTACAGCTTCGGATTTAGTTAAAATTCGATATTGAATATTTTTTTAATTATCTTGTGCACTTTTATCCAGAATTTTTGTATGATAGGGCAGGTCCACCACATATGTTTAAGTGTGCCTATATCTTTGTGGCATTTCCAACAACCTTTCTCTTTTAGACCTTAGATTTTACTTAGTCTGGCTGGGGTTAAGTACCATCTGTTACTTATTTTGAAGCTATTTTCTTTCAGATCCTGACATGCCATGAATTTTTTCGTTTTCTTCCATGCCTCTTCCCATTCTTTCAATTGAATTTCTTCTCTGATGTCCTTAGCCCATTTTATCATTGCTTCCCTTACTTCTTCTGTTTTGAGATGTTCAGAAATAAAAAAGCTATATAATCTTGCTATCTTCTTTCTCTTACCATCCCATATGATCTTTTCAAAGTCTATCTCTTTTTCTAGGAAGCCGAATCCTTTTCGTCCTCTTTGAACCTACTAAGTATTTGTTGATAGGAGAACCAATTGAACTTCCATCCCTCCTGTTGTAATTCTTCCCTTGTTCTTATTTCTATCTTTCTCCTTTTTAGACAGTTCTTTGTATGTGATCCATCTGTCTGGTTTGCCAATCTGTCCCCATCTTCCAATGAAGGCCTCAACCGGAGATATCCATTTTGGTATCTTCCCAAAATATTGCTTTTGTATTTTGTTCCAGCTCAACAACAGTGCTCTCCTTACAATGTGGTTGTTGAAATCTTTGTGTATTACTGCCTTATTATATCCTAGATAGGCATGCCAGCCTAGTCTTAGTCCCGCTCCAAATTTGCAAGTCTGGCAAGTCTAGTCCTCCTCTTTCAGATCTTTCTATTAGCGTTTGCCACTTTATCCTTGCTTTCTGGCTGTTCCATATGAACTCGCTTAGATCTTTCTTCCATCTTTTGAATGGCTTATCATTCGATATAATTGGCAAACTTTGGAACAAAAACATTATCTTCAGGAGGACCGACATTTTGATCGCTGCTATTTTCCCCATTAACGAGAGGTTCAATTTAGACCAGACCTTTAAGTTTTCCTTAATCATCTTCTAGGTCTTCCCATAATTATTATCATATAGGTCTAAATTTCTATTAGATATCCAAACTCCAAGATATCTCACTTTTTGCTCTAATTTGCATTTGGATCTTTCTCTTAGTGTTTCTTGCTCTTTTTTGATACATTCTTAGTTAGAATTATAGTTTTATCCTTATTTATCTTAAATCTGGCATAAACTCCAAACTCCTCAATAGTTTCTATTAAACAGTTCACATTATTAATGGGGTTTTCTAAAATGATGGCTATGTCATCTGCAAATGCTCTGACCTTGTATTCCTGGTTCTTGATTTTTAATCCTTGTATCTTTTTTTCTTCTCTGATCTTGTTCAATAGGATTTCAGGTATTGTTATAAAGAGCAATGGGGATAAAGGACATCCTTGTCTGGTCCCTTTTTGAATCGGGATTTCTTGCGATCTCTCTCCATTCACTATAATAGAGGCCTTTTGTTCCATGTATATTTTTTTCTATGTTAGCTATTATAAATTGGCCAAAACCAAGCTCTTCTATTGTTTTGATTAAGCAGCGCCACTTGATATTATCAAATGCTTTCTCTGCGTCTGCAAATATTATTGCTGCTTTCCGTTCGTTGTTTTTTTTCCAGGAATTCCAATATGTCGATTATATACCTGATATTTGTTGATAACAATCTTCCTGGAAGAAAGCCGCATTGATCAGAATGTATTATTTCTTTTAATACACCTTTTATTCTATTTGTCAACATACTTGCATAGATCTTGTAGTCTACATTGAGGAGGGAAATCGGGCGGTAATTCTTAACATCAGTTTTTTCTTTGTTTCCTGCCACTTCATTGTAATATTTGCCATTTTCCATGTGTCTGGCATTCCCTCTTCATATATCTGATTAATAACCTCTAAGAGGTGACTTGATATTTCTTTTTCAAAGGTTTTATAGAAAATATCCGTAAACCCATCTGGTCCTGGCGCCTTGCCGCTTATTAAGTCCTGGATAACCTTGACCATTTCTTCCGGAGTAAAGGGTTGAGATAACTTGGACCTATGGTCCTCTGAGATCATCGTAAATTTGTTCTCCTTTATGTATCTGTTCATCTTACTTTCCCAAGCTTCTTCTTGCATTGTTTCTTTGTACAGCAAAGAATAATAATCAACAAACGCTTTTTTGATACCTTCTTGAAGCGTCAGGAGTTTCCCGTTCGTTTTAATTGCAGTTATCATCCTCTTTTCTTTTTCCTTTTTCAGTCTATAAGACAGCCATCTACCGGTCTTGTTAGCCTGTTCGAATACCCTCTGTTTTATTTTCTTCAATTTCAGTCCGATCTCCTAAACCATCGTCTTATTTATCGATCTTTTTATCAGTTCAATTTCCTTAATTAATACTTTCTTTTAGGGTTTTTCTCTCAATTTTCTCTCGTTTTCTTTCAGTTTTTGCAGAGATTCTTGATTTTTATCTCTTCTTGCCCTGACGTTCTCTGCTCCTCTTTGTAGAAATAAGCCTCTAATAGTTGCTTTGAAGGCGTCCCACAGTATCCTCATTTTCATGCCTTCTTTGTTTTCTTTAAAGAACTGACTCATTTCTCTCTTCATTTTTATAACAAGGTTGTCTTCCTTTATTAAGTCATCCCTAAGTCTCCATATGTATTCTTTCTTAAATAATGTCATTTTCAAACTTATGGGATTATGATCGGATTTAATTTTTGGTGTTATTTCCATCTCACTTATTCTTGACAGCAAGGTTTTCATTATCCAAAACATATCAATTCTTGACATTGTCTTGTGGGTTTCTGAATAGAATGTGTATCCTTTCTCCTTGTGATATTTAGGTGTCCATAGATCTGTTAAGTGAAATTTCTCCATTACATCAAGGCAGACCTGCGGAAGTCTACCCTGACTCTCTCTACTTCCTCCAGATCTATCCCTTTCCCCATCCAACACACCGTTAAAATCTCCAGCAAGTATTATTAATCCTTTTTCTAGCTTTGTCAATTCTAGATGCAGGTCTTTATAGAATCGTTCTTTTTAAGCTAATGGGCCATAAATTGCAATTACATATATCTTTTGGTTGGGGAGGTTTAGTTCTATTCCAATCAAATGACTTTCATTATCGTTCAATATCTGTTTTGCTTCATACTTTTTGTTTACATATATTACCACCCCTTTTTTCTTTTTTGGTGATAAAGAAGCAAATTCTTGACCTAATTTTAGATTTTTAAAATATTTGCTCTCATTCTGACGTATTCTAATCTCTTGAAGACAAGTTATGTCCGCGTTATTCTTTTCCAAGTAGTGGTACACCTTCCTTCTCTTAACTAACTTGTTGAGGCCTTTCACATTCCACGATGTTAAGTTCAATGTCATTCTTTATATGCCTTCGTCCTCTTCCTCCTCTCCTCCTCCTGCTTTTTCTTTTCTCCCATCTTCCTCCTCTTCTTCCTTTTCAGACCCCTCACAAGATACTTCTTCGTCAAGATTATTATCCCTCTCCTCTTTCTCCTCTGGGTCTTCCTCCTTTCCTCTATTCGTTGGTTGTTTATTGTCTTCTCATCTAGCTTTCCTTCTCCTCTTATCTTTCTCCTCTTCATCAAGTCTTTCCATCATTTCTTTCACTTTGTCAGCTGAGTTTATTTTATATCTTCTCTGTCAAAACATAAAGGAGACTCCCTCTATTCGATCCCATCTAAAGTTAATCCCCATACGTGTTAATCTTTGTGTGAGTTGCTTATATTCGTGTCGTTTTGTGAGAATCTCACTTGGGATATCTTTATATATTTGGATTTCCTGCCCCTCAATTGTTAATTTGCGTGTATAATTCATTTGGATTAGTTTGTCTCTATATTTTGATCTTGTAAAGGAAATCACAGTATCTCTTGGTTGTTTCCTCTCCTTTGCGATTGCCGAGCTTGCTCTAAATATCCTGTCAACCTCCTTCTCTATATTTTCTTCTGTTTCTTCCACAAAGTTCGCTATAGCCGGTATCAGCCTTTCTTGTAAATTTTCGTATCTCATTTCTGATAAAGCTCTCAATTTCACACATTTCTCCCTGTATCTTATCTCTTGAGAAAGATTAATCTGTTTTTCTTTATCCAAGTCTTTTGCCAAATTTATTGTCTGATTTTCTAAGGTTGTTGTCCTATTCTTCACACTGTCTACCTCTCCTTTAATTTCTTTCAAGCTCGTTGACATTTTGTCCAATCTCTTCTCTATTTTATCAAAATCTTGCTTCATGTCTTTCTTAAGATTTCGTATTTCTTCCTTTATCTCTCTCTTGAAAGATTTGAGTTCTTCCAGGATCTGAGATTTAATATCAACTTGTTTGGGCGGCATCTCCATCGAGGTCCTCCTTAATGTTGATAATTGAGAATAATTGAGAAGTAGTGTAAGCTGTTGGTCTCAGACCAGAGGCCATCCGTGGAGGAGCAAAGTGTATTAGCCAATCAGTGGCTCCTGATAGCTATATATGTATATATATGTATATATGCTAGCTGATATAATCAATAATTGCTGATCTGTATTTCACTTTGAATGTATCTCACTCTATCAAATTACTCCAACACATTTCTTGAAAGTAGAATGGGAGAGTGGTTTGAAATATGATCTGAAGGGCAGGAGTGCCTGCTAAATTAACACCGATTGATATACCGGTACCAGGTATTTTCAAGCCGATATCCAACCAATGGAGAATCAATTAATATCAATCCAATGGAGTGAACTTCAAAATGAGTTAAAGGTATAAGTTATTTGCTTGTTTCAAGACCAGATAAATCTGGCCTTTTCTTCTGTTGATTAACGACAATTAATGACAAACCAATATCCCTTTAATATTAGTACAGTCGTCCCTTCACATTCGCGGGGGTTCCGTTCCGCGGACCCCCGCGAATGTGAAAAAACCGCGAATAACGACACCCCTCCCCCCTCCCTCCCCAGGCCTTCGCGGGGCCTTGCCCCAGGATCGCCTCCCCAGCCCTCCCCACCCCATCCCCAGGCCTTCCTGGGGCCTCCGGAGCGTCTCCGGAGGCCCCAGGATCGCCTCCCCAGCCCTCCCCACCCCATCCCCAGGCCTTCCTGGGGCCTCCGGAGCGTCTCCGGAGGCCCCAGGATTGTCTCCCCAGCCCTCCCCACCCCAGCCCCAGGCCTTCCTGGGGCCTCCGGAGCGTCTCCGGAGGCCCCAGGATCGGCTCCCCAGCCCTCCCCACCCCATCCCCAGGCATTCCTGGGGCCTCCGGAGCGTCTCCGGAGGCCCCAGGATCGCCTCCCCAGCCCTCCCCACCCCGACCCCAGGCCTTTCTGGGGCCTCCGGAGCGTCTCCGGAGGCCCCAGGATCGCCTCCCCAGCCCTCCCCACCGCGTCCCCAGGCCTTCCTGGGGCCTCCGGAGCGTCTCCGGAGGCCCCAGGATCGCCTCCCCAGCCCGTCCCCAGGCCTTTCTGGGGCCTCCGGAGCGTCTCCGGAGGCCCCAGGATCGCCTCCCCAGCCCTCCCCACCCCGTCCCCAGGCCTTTCTGGGGCCTCCGGAGCGTCTCCGGAGGCCCCAGAATCGCCTCCCCAGCCCGTCCCCAGGCCTTTCTGGGGCCTCCGGAGCGTCTCCGGAGGCCCCAGGATCGCCTCCCCAGCCCTCCCCACCCCATCCCCAGGCCTTCCTGGGGCCTCCGGAGCGTCTCCGGAGGCCCCAGGATCGCCTCCCCAGCCCTCCCCACCCCGTCCCCAGGCCTTCCTGGGGCCTCCGGAGCATCTCCGGAGGCCCCAGGATCGCCTCCCCAGCCCTCCCCACCGCGTCCCCAGGCCTTCCTGGGGCCTCCGGAGCGTCTCCGGAGGCCCCAGGATCGCCTCCCCAGCCCGTCCCCAGGCCTTTCTGGGGCCTCCGGAGCGTCTCCGGAGGCCCCAGGATCGCCTCCCCAGCCCTCCCCACCCCATCCCCAGGCCTTCCTGGGGCCTCCGGAGGCCCCAGGATCACCTCCCCAGCCCTCCCCACCCCATCCCCAGGCCTTCCTGGGGCCTCCGGAGCGTCTCCGGAGGCCCCAGGATTGTCTCCCCAGCCCTCCCCACCCCATCCCCAGGCCTTCCTGGGGCCTCCGGAGCGTCTCCGGAGGCCCCAGGATCGCCTCCCCAGCCCTCCCCACCCCATCCCCAGGCCTTCCTGGGGCCTCCGGAGCGTCTCCGGAGGCCCCAGGATCGCCTCCCCAGCCCTCCCCACCCCATCCCCAGGCCTTCCTGGGGCCTCCGGAGCGTCTCCGGAGGCCCCAGGATCGCCTCCCCAGCCCTCCCCACACCGTCCCCAGGCCTTTCTGGGGCCTCCGGAGATGCTCCGGAGGCCCCAGGATCGCCTCCCCAGCCCTCCCCACCCCATCCCCAGGCCTTCCTGGGGCCTCCGGAGCGTCTCCGGAGGCCCCAGGATCGCCTCCCCAGGCCTCCCCACCCCATCCCCAGGCCTTCCTGGGGCCTCCGGAGCGTCTCCGGAGGCCCCAGGATCGCCTCCCCAGCCCTCCCCACCGCGTCCCCAGGCCTTCCTGGGGCCTCCGGAGCGTCTCCGGAGGCCCCAGGATCGCCTCCCCAGCCCTCCCCACCGCGTCCCCAGGCCTTCCTGGGGCCTCCGGAGCGTCTCCGGAGGCCCCAGGATCGCCTCCCCAGCCCTCCCCACCCCGTCCCCAAGGCTTCCTGAGGCCTCCGGAGCGTCTCCGGAGGCCCCAGGATCGCCTCCCCAGGCCTTCATGGGGCCTCCGGAGCGCCTCCGGGGGCCCCGTGGACGCCTCCCTGGGCCTCCCCGCTCCCTCTATGTCTTTCACGGGGCCTCTGGAGGCCCCGTGTCGCGGTTTTGGGGGGGCCCGGGGGGGCCCTCCCAAAACCGCGAATAACCGAAACCGCGAATGTCAAGTTCGCGAATGTGGAGGGACAACTGTAATTACTAATTCCTCCTCTATTCCTCCCTTTCTCTACTGCCTTTCTTTTGCTGTCGCTCTATTCAACAGTAATTGTGTGTGTGTGTGTATATATATATATATATATAAAATATTATTTATTTATTTATTTATTGTTGCTTATTTATTTATTTATTTGATATTTTTTTATTTTTCCCCCTGTACTTTAATATACTGTTATTTATATATTTATCTACCACTTTCCCCAGTCACAGTCTCAAACATTCACACTTATAACAGTCTCTTCAGTGTCTCTGTCTCTGATCCTTTGCCCCGTTCCACTCCTTGCCTCTTAATCCTTTCCGCACTCTCAGATTCACAAACTTTCTCTTCAGCCTTTCTCTCTGAGCTTCTAACACCTCCCCGGTTTGCTCCTCCTTTCTGTCACTTGCTCAACCACCGTCTGCTCCCTTTCTATCAATCCGTTCCGTCTGACTCCACTCCGCTCTTTAACTCCGTTCCTTCGCTTCGGCCCCTGTATATATCCTCGTCGCGTCGTCCGCTCCTCCTTTCGCCCTCCCGTCTGCTTCCTCCTTCTGTCAGTCCGTCAGCCTATCCGTCTGCGCCTTTCTGCTCCTTGCTCCAGCCCCGTCTAATTGCTCGTCGCGTCCTCGTCCGTTCCTCCTTTCGCTCTCCCGTCTGCTCCCTCTGTCTGCCAGTCGGCTTATCTGTCTGCGCCGCGTCCTCGTCCTCTCTTCCTATCACTCTCCCGTCTGCTCCCATCAGTCAGCTTATCCGTCTGCACCGCGACCTCGTCCACTCCTCCTTTCGCTCTCCCGTCTGCTCAGTCCATCTGTTTATCTGCCTATCCATCTGCTCCTTCCGCCGTCATTCACTCCTCCATTCCTTCTCCGCTCCGCTTCTCCTCTACTCTCCATTAATTGCCTTCTTCACCTCTCCCCATCTTCACAATCTAAGCTAGGGCAGGCAATGCAGTACCCACTAGATGTTTGGGAATAGAGTTCTCTTAATGAGGTTCTAAATACCCTGAAAGGCACCAGATCCCATCTGATCTTGGAAGCTAAACAGGGCTAGCCCTGGTTAGTGCTTGGGTGGGTAGGCTGCCAATGAATATCAGGTGCTGTACGCAATATTTCAGAGGAAAGAGCTGCAAAAACACCTCTGAGGATTCCTTGCCTGAGAAAACCCTATGAAATGTATGGGTTGGCCATAATGCGACTTACGTTGAAGGTGTGCACACCTTCAACAAAAATATTGGCCATGCTGTCTGGAAGTGTTGGAAACCAACAGGTTCTGGAGGGTAGCAGGTGGCCTAGCCTTTGTTTATGCTCTTCAGGACAGTGATTGGTCTCTTGCTTATAGTGTTGTTTAAAAAGCTGTGGGCATTGATGTTATTTGTGCAACAATTGCCCCCATGGTATTATCCTGGTAAGGATACCTTCTTGTGTAGAGCATACTTGCTTTTTTGGTTAATCCGTTGTATTAATTTTAGAAGAGGATGTACAAACTGATATGTGTGGTTGCAGTATAGAAGGGTAATTGTGAGAAATGTCACTTGGTGGGGGACAAAATGTACCTCCACCGCAAACACACACACACACACCAGGGGGGCATTAACCTCAAGCAAGTGCCCAAAGAAAAAATTCTTAGCAGGATCTCATTTTCTTAATATGATTTCATCAAATTAAGATCCTCATTTGGACAGGGATCTTCATTGTAGGGGATATGTATGAAAAAATGTGTTGCAATGTCTATAATAAGCAAAAAAATAAATACAGAAAAATGTGGGGCATAAACTGTGCAAATAAAGAAACAGGGAAGGAAAAAATGGGATCTACTAATAGAATTTGGAAGCACTTAGAGACAGAAGAACATTGGGTTGTGGTTGTGGCTGTTGTTGTTATTGTGTGTCTTCAAGTTGTTTCTGAGGGTTTTCTTGGCAAGATTTGTTCAGAAGGGGTTCACCTTTGCCTTGGTGTGACTTGGCCAAGGTCATCCAGTGGGTTGCCATGGCTGAGTGGATATTCGAACCCTGGTCTCCAGAGTCATAGTCCAACAACCAAACCACTACACCATGCTGGCTCTTCATCTTGTTGCTCCTGACAAAGATCCCCAATAAAAAGAATCCTGCAAAAACTGGACCGCCAGTGAAATGATAGCAATAAACTTTCTTCTGGCAACTGACTGGAATGGCACCCTGTCTGTTGAGCCCAAAAGTAACTGTTTGGAAACGTTACTTTTCAGAGTATAACGCCAGAATCCCTTGGCTGGTAGCTATCTTGGCTGGGGGATTCTGGGAACTGTAGTCCACAATAGTGATGTTTCCCAGCTGTGCTATAAACAGCATTCTCCTACGAGTCCCTAGAATCATAGAATTGTAGAGTTGGAAGAGACCACGAGGGCCATCCAGTCCAACCCCCTGCCACGCAGGAAATCACGATCAAAGCCTCCCCGACAGATGGCCATCCAGGCTCTGTTTAAAGACCTCCAAGGAAGGAGACCCAAAGGAGTCTTTTTAGTTCTACTATTCTGTGAATGCCAGAGCCTGCCCTCCCTGCCTTCAAAGCAATGGGTAATTACTCTGTTTTTAAAGTCATCCATCTTACTGAAGTAAGCATTGCTTTTTAAAAACACACACACACACACACACACACACACACACGGTGGAGTGATTAACATGCAACACACAGGCACACACATGCTTTGATGCTCTTTGTGATTGAGCACAGTCATTTGAGCATAGTCATTTTGCACTGTCTGTCTTGTGATGGGGGGAACACTCACCTTGTAAGTGAGATGAGGTGCAAAAGGAGCCCTGAGAGACACCTTTTTTTTTTTTAAAAAAAAATCAAAATGATAAATTGCCATTTTTCATCTTCGGGGAGACTTGTGTGACAGGCAGACAAGATATTAGCCTTCCTGTAATGGAGAGGGCAGAGGCGCTCTGAGGGGTATGGCATTTATTTCCTCTTCCTCCTCCTCAAAATTATTGTCATTATCCTTTGGTGGGGGTAAAAAAAATTTTTTTTTTACTCCCCCTCATTTTCAAAACCAACTTTGGAAGATGTGAAGAGGGTGGTGTGTGGTGCCGCCATATTTCTCTCTCCTCTGCTCTTTTAATTCTTTGAAAGGTATTTATGATCTTTTGCAGCCCTACCGGTTCTGTGTGGAAAAAGTTCAGCAGGTCAGCTGCATCCATCATTCCAGTCAATCAGAAATAGTTGAAGGCCAATTGCCTGCTCTTCCATTAAAAGAGACACTTTGAATTGTTAACATGGCATAAAAGCCCTTTTTGTCAACTTGGTGAGACAGTGTGGATTTCTTCTGTGTTCTTATGGGAAGTTACCGGGTGGCTGAACATGGCGCTTGTGTCTCTCCCAGAACACCATGGGGAAATATTGTTTGGTCTCTCTTTCTCTGCCTTTCTCTCCCTCCCTCCCTCCCTCCCTCAAACAAACCAAACAAGCCCATGTACAGTATTTTCTCTTGTATTTGGCTAACATCTTACAGTCACCGCCGTATGTACTGATTGATTGATTGATTGATTTTACAATATTCATATGTCAGCCTCTAAAGAGAGCTCTTGGGCTGGCTTGCAATAAAAGAGCTGATATATAAAATATAAAGCTAGTATGGTATATTGGTTGAGGTGTTGGTGTCACTTGCAGTCTTTCAGCCTGACCTACCTCACAGGGTTCTTGTGTGGCTAAAAGTGTGTGGGGGGGGAGCCATGTGCATGGCTTGACCTCATGGAGGAAAGGTGGGATGGAAATGTAACCAATTAAATAAACAATGTATGCTTTAATTCACTAATAAAAAGTGTGTACTGTATAGTTGTCCCTCTGTATCCACAGATTTGGTACCCACAGATTTAAGTATTCATGGCTTGAAAATATTCTTTAAAAAATAATAATCCAAAAAGCAAACCTTGATTTTGCTATCTTATATAAGGGACACCATTTTGCTGTGCCTTTGCATATAATGAATGGGACTTGAGCATTCACAGATTTTGGTATCCATGGGGAGTCCTGGAACCAAACCCTAGTGAATATGAAGGGACAACTGTACATGTGAGCGGCTTTTTAAATGAAATTATTTATAAAGATCATTAGCATAAGGTTGATTACTCGGGAGTGCGCAATGTTTTAGTTCACTCTTGTTGTTCGTTTTAATTATTTTGTGAATGCTACCTGGAACAATCATTTAACTCAAAAGGTAATTTTAATCAAATTTAATCTAAAAAGTAGTATTCTGCTGTGTGTGTGTGTGTACGTAATGGTGAAAGATTAACTCTTCTCTCTGTGTCTGTGACTTGAGTTCATTTTTATTTTACAAAAGGTACACTCACCCTTCCAGTAGCTTTGCCTTTGGTGAGGTAGCACACAACAGTGAAAAACAAAGAAATCAGCAAGGATGCTGCAGATGGAACAGACACAGCGCAACCTTTATTTTGTTTTTATTTGTTTGTTTGTTTCATTTATATGCTCCCAAAGTGGGACAGCTCACAAAACAGCTCACAAAAAGAATCAATTAAAATCTAACAATAAAAAATTAAAAACAATTTTAAAATGTCACACTAAAACATGGTAAGATTATTTAAAAGGCATGCAAAAATTAAAAATAAAGCATACAAAAGTTAAAAATTACACATTAAAAGCCTACTTAAACAAAAAGGTCCTTGTCTGCCAACAAACAGAGATAGACAGGGTGCCAGTCTAGCCTAGCCTCCTGTGAAAGAGAAATTCCAGAGGGTGGGAGCAGCCACTGAGAAGGCTGTGTCCATGACCTCACCAAATGTGAAAGCTCTCCCCTGTAGATTTTATAAGCACTTTCCCTCATAGTTGCAAAGATGGAATGAAATGAAGGGTTAATCCTTAATTTTGCCCAAGTCTAATCTAAAATAGTCAAATTTAGATCTGTTTCCCAGGTTGTCTTAACTGGGTTTATGTGTTTTTACCTTCTTTAATTAATACATTATAGAGTTTGGAAATCAGCCCCTCATTGATAGATGGAGAATAGTACAAATGAGCTCAAATTCTGTTAGTTGCGCTGGAGGGCCCTGCCGTTTAACATAGTAATTTGCTATATGCTTCAGTCTTAACAAATCCAGCCAAGTTATTTTAGTATTGGACAATTTCCTTTTCAATAATACTGTTGTTTTAACTTCTGATCTGTTAAATAAATCTCTGGTGGATAAATACTCTGTCATGTGTGTGTTATCAGCTGCTCCACTAGGCTTTGAGCATCTGGCCTTAGCCAATGGAAAGATACATCTTATGGACAAGGGCAGAGGGGAAAAAAAACACCTCAGCCCATTTTCTCCATGATAAAATGTTTTAAATCATGTATGGGTTTGTTACTAACAATGAGATTTTTCAGGTAGAGTATTCTTCCATCAACATCAGTTTGTGATTCAAAAAATTGTGTCCCTTCTTCTGTATTAGTCCAGTGAACTGAACCATCATTTTTTATTAATTGTATGGCTTGCTTAATCTGACAAGCAATTTTTTTTCTAAATTAGGGATAGAAAGATCACCTGGGGATCTAAGTTTTGTTTTTGTTTTTGTTTTTGACAGAAAACTCTCTAACACCTTTTGCTGTCTCCTTAGACTATCTTCAGCAGGGCGCAGTGGAATAGTCTGGAATAAGAAAAGAAAGTTTTAATTACTGCAATCTGTCCTAATATGAACAGAGTGAAAGCTGGCCATTCTTTTAACTTGACTTTTATCCACTGTATAATAGGCTGGGCATTTAGTAATCTGGACCCCTATCTATCTAAAAGCGGAATGGCAAAGAATTGTGTTCATCTTCTTCTGAAGAACTAGCTGTTCACTGAGGGGAGTATTTATGCAGAATGATCTGGATTTCATATAATTAATTTTAAATTCTGTGATTGGGTTAAAAAAATCTAAAATTAAGAATTCTGAGAAGATTAACAAAAAGGGTTCCAAAATTCATTCTTTTCCAATAAACCAAAGAGATGGGGCCATTCTAACCTGTCAAATGCTTTTAATGCATACAAGGACAGAACAGTGGACCTCTTGCCCAATCTAGCAGAATTGTGAATAATGTTGAGTACTTGGTGCACTGCATCTGGCAGTTGACTGTCTGGAAGGAAGCCGGTTTGGTCCAAGTGTACATATTTTTGTACAAAGTAGTTGATAGGATTGGTGAAGGTTGACATGAGAATTGTTAAATCCTGATTTAAAGGCATTATTGGTCAGTAGGCTGATACCGAATTTAGGTCACCATGTGGTTTAGGTATGGCTACAATTCAACCCTCTCTCCAGCTTGCGGGAATTTTGCCTCCTTGCAAAATATTGCTAAACAATATAGATAATTTGGGGATTAATATTGTGGAGTATGTTCTGTAGAACTTTGCAGTAAAGCTGTCAGTCAGTCCCTGATGATTTACCTGGTTTTAAGTGCACTATAATTTTAAGTACACTATAACATTTTTGGTTTCTTCTTCTCTTATGGGTTTGTGCAATTTAGAGTTGTGGAATTTATCAATAGGTTTAATTTTTAAAGTTGTGATAAATTAAATTAGGGGTAGATCTGTGTGTTGCTCTGATCTATATAACTCTGTATAGAAGTTTCTGAATTCTTGGCATATTTCATTTGGGGATATCAAAAACTTACCTGTGTTAGATTTATATTTTGACAGAAGCATTTCTTGATTGCTCTTGAAAGTAAGTGAGAGTTTTTGTCTCCCCATTTCAAATATGCCCTTTCAATCAAAATCAGAGCAGTCTGAATTTCTTCTAAATCCAATTTCAATTCAGCTTCTTTTCTTTTTAACTCTTCCAGAATTGACTTTTTGTTCTCAAACACAACACGGTCTCATGTTAATTTGTTTCTTTCAGAGATTAAAATTTGTGTTTTCTGGCTTTTAATCCTTTTTAACCTTGACTTTTCTTGTATGCATAACCCCCTTGTTACTGCCTTCATAGTATCCTATATAGTAGCTAAAGACATACCAGGTGTTCCATTCTCTGGGGAAAAAAAAGATTTTAATGCTTTTTGCAGAGTCTTGGCAAAAGGTTGTCTAATGAGCAATGAAGGGTCAAGATGCCAAATCTTTGTCTTTTTATCAGGTTTAGCCAATTCCCATATTAAACTCAGAGGAGTTATCATAAACTGTAGCAGGGTGTATTATTATGGCTTTGATTTTGTCAATTACATCATTGGACACCCAAATTTGGTCTATGTATCTATAAACTTTATGTAAATCTGAGTACAGTTGGACCTCCACATTTGCAGATTTGATTATTTGTGTTTGTAGAGTATCAGCTGCTGAACTAACTTGACCTTGTCACCCTGGGCTGTTGGTGGGAATGAAGTCTGTAGCATGCATATTTTTGGGGGTGGGATTACAATAGTCACAGTTTCCTCATTTGTTTGGGGTGTTTTTGAGAAGCTTAGGGATTTTAACAATACAGTTGTCCCTTCATATTCACTGGGGTTTGGTTCCAGGACCCCCTGTGAATACCAAAATCTGTGAATATTCAAGTCCCATTATATGCAATGGCATAGCAAAATGGTGTCCCTTATATAAGATAGCAAAATCAAGCTTTGGTTTTTGGATTATTATTCTCTAAAGAATATTTTCAAACCATGACTACTTAAATCTGTGGATACCAAATCCGTGAATGCAGAGGGACAACTGTATATCTCAATGAATAGTTGATTTTTTTGAGGTTTAGGTTCAACAGTTTGATGAATTCCCTCAAAACCAGAAACAGAAACCTGTAGAGTGGGGCTTAAGTCATTTAACTAGGTGATAATCATTTTTAGCAAGCTACTTTCTCCTACTCTGGGACCCCTTTCACTCTTAAATTATTCTTCCGGCTTTGATTTCCCAAATCTTCCACTTTATTTTGGAGATGTAAAGTAGCTACTTGTAGATTTTCCTTGGTTTTTTCCCGGTTTTTCTGTGAGGCCATGTTCCAGAATCATTTATTTCTGACGTTTCGTGTTCTGGAATAGTTTCTTTCTGATCTGGAGTCCAGATCAGACATCACAAGAGCAGCTAGACCCAGAGAAAAAAAACCCCACAGGAATGAAGAAGAAAAACAGCCACCCAAAGGGAAGGTATTTTTACCATACATCAAAGGAGTCACAGACAGAATAGGGAAACTAATGAGGAAACACAACCTCCAAACAATCTACAGACCATCCAAAAAAATCCAAGAAATGCTACGCTCAGCAAAGGACAAAAGAGACCCTCTCACAGCTGCAGGAGTTTACCACATACCATGCAGCTGTGGACAAGTTTACATAGGGATCAATAAAACGCAGTGTGCAAACATGAATCAAGGAACATGAGAGGCACTGCAGACTGGGCCAGCCAGACAAATCAGCAGTAGCAGATCATGTTATAAACTAACCTGGACATAAAACAGAAATTCTAGACCAGGCCAACAACTATCATGTCAGAATGCACAGAGAAGCTATTGAAATCCACAAACACCTGGACAACTTCAACAGGAAAGAAGAAACCTTAAAAGTAAACAAAATCTGGCTACCAGTTTTGAAATACAATAGAATCAAAACTCAACACTTATAAAAGAATTCCACCCAGGGACAGAAGGATTCCCAGCAGATAATGGCCCATCAACTAACCATTAGCCAAACAGATACTAATGAGCCTTTCATTTCTACACCCAGAAACTAACCATTCAATTACTGTTGGGGAGGACAAATGTACATATCCTCCCCAACAAGGGTTCACAGCGTATAAACTCCACACACACATCTACTCAACCATTCTCTGAGGATGCCAGCCACAGATGCAGGTGAAATGTCAGAAAGAAACTATTCCAGAACACGGCTTCACAGCCTGGAAAAAACCCAAGGAAAATCTATGGATGCCGACCGTGAAAGCCTTTGACTTCACATAGCCACTTGTAGTTCTTGAACTTTTATGCCATTGGAGAGCCCCAGTTGCAACACCTCATTTGTGGTATCCTTCAATTTAGAGATTTTATTTTTCAGGAATGACAGTTTCTGGTTGATTGGATAGATCAAGAGCTACTGGCCAGTCTTCCCACAGTTCTTTTTGTATTTGGCTAATGATTGCTTTTACTTGAGCTTCTGGGATTGTGTCTTCTCTAGATCTACCTCCCTGCATGCCTGGTGCCATTGTAAAGTAGCCTGAGTGGCCTGCTAGGCCTTCTATGCAGTGGCTGGGCATCAGGGAGAAATAACACCTTTAGATCCCTGTTTTGATCATCAACTACCACACCTTTCATACCTTGGTGCTCTATGAAGTGTATTGTCACAGTCCGGATCGATTTAACAGGCTCTCAGTAATGAAAATGGGTGGAAGTGGTGCAGGGGACAGCGATCATGCCACCATTACTCTGCTGTTGGCCAGGACCCCCTCCCCTGTAGATCTTAAGACTCTGGCAGGTTTGTATAGTGTTTGCATATGTGGACAGGGTATTATTTTTAGGGGGGAAACTGAAAAAAATTGCCAGCTTTCTAAAAAAAATGAACAGTTTGTTTTTCCCCACATTCCATACTCTGCAATGTAGGACTCTGGAGACATTTGATTGGGGTCTCTATTGGTTCTGTTGTTAGGGCAAGGATCTTTGGTCCAGTTGTTACCCCAAACCTGTGAGTAAATATGTTGCACCAGTATGTAACATTTTGCATGTCCACATGCACTTGGTGCTTGTATTTTGTTTGAAAGGCAAAAAGAATTTTTAGTCAGCAGAGAACTGTTAAAACATTGTGGCAGGAGATGGGAACAGGGAGGAACCATCTCTCATACCAGGACAGCTTTTGTTAGAGGTCAGCTTGTTCTCTGCTTATTGTCTGCTTGAGAAAAGTTGCTTCAGTGAGACCTATTTTGGTATCCAATTATCTGAATAGTCAGGACTGTTAACTAATTAAACTGTTGCTGCTCGCCTGAAGCACCACAGCATTCTGGTGGTGTGATGTAGGAAAGCGATGGAATTGATTCTTATGGAATGCTTTCCTTTGGAACAGAGTTGCGAAGCTCTGTTAACTTGGAGTTATCTTTTCTCCAAAACATAGTTAACTGATATGTTTGAAAGTATCCGTTCTAGTGTGGCTGCTTTCCACCATCATTTAAGATTCTAATTTTGCCCAATAGGCGATAGAAAAAATGGATTTGGTGGTGGTTGCTGAGAAGAATTATCTGATTCCAAGTTGGAGGCAGTTATTCACCTTACACAGTTGAATGTTGTCTGTGACTGGTTGGCATGCAAATGCCGTACTACACACATAGGGATACTTCCTTGTTTTCCATTGTCTTGTCACCCTAGTTCTCTGTGTATTGCTTACGTAGTAGTGAAAATGGATTATATGCCATAGTAAAATGTGTTTTGTCCACAGGTAATCAGGTTTCTTGATGTGGTAAAATTTTGGTTTGCTGTGTTTATGTGTAAGAGCTAGTGCCCCTCCAAGTTAGATTTAGGTGCTGCAGTCTCAGTGAGGAGCACAGATGGGAGAAGTCTTGCAAATGTTTTGGCCTTTGTCCTTCAGGTCAACTGTCCTTCAGTTTAGAGTCTTACAGGAAGGGAACCTGCTTGAAACTTCCAGTGTAAAAGAGAGTGGAATCAAAAAGTGAGATACCTATCAGGGAGCATTCATGGTTGAGGAGATTCCTGGAATTCCACAGCTAAGCCTCACAAGCAGGAGGCTCATCATGAATCCCACACCTCAAATTTAAGGTTATGCTTTATGGAAGCAAAGTATTTGTAACCTTTTAAAAAGCTATTCTTTGCAATTAGCTCTACCTGGCGTAACATATGCCTTTAAAAAAAAAAACTCCCCCCAAATGCCCAGTAGACCTCACAACAACCTTGTAAGGTAGGCCAGTGGATTTTTAAATTCCTCCTCCCCCTTCTCAGAATTCCACACTTTTCCTGGAATTGCTGAGGGTGAGTCGCTGTGTTGCCCTACAGCCGTCACCGCCGCTGCAAGTTGACTGCCTGGGTCCTGTCACAGCCTGTGACTGGTAAGTGGCTGAGGGAATGAGAGGAGGGAGGGCCCCTTGTGAGGCTGGGGGTGTAGATGCAGATTGAGTGACAGGAGTGGATTGTGAGGAGGGAGGGAATTTGCATGTGAATGGTGATTGGTTGGGCATGTTTCCTGAGCAGCCAGTCAGCACACTGGGAAAGGCAACATACCCAAGAGTTTTAAATATATATAGAAGTGTAGGGAGTATGTAAGTTTTAGGGAGAGAGGAATGCTTATAATATTTTCCATTTTGCATTCTGCAGTTTGCTGGGGCTGGGGTATTTTTTAAAAATTTTTTTGCAATCATTATCTTTTCCCTAATTCCCCTTTTGTTTTGAATGAAACTCAGTACTGTTTTACCCTTTTAAAAAGATAAACGAAACCTGTAGGGAGTTCTTCTATTTGTTTGTGATACTGTAACCTCCCCCCCTTCCCCCATACTACTATGAAGGAGAGGGAGGAAAGCACTTCTTTGTTTCAATTATAATAACTTTCGGGCACTGGATCTTTGGTGTGGAAACAAACTGGGGAAGAAATCCCAGTGGGTTGGAAACTGTAGCCTCAGAACGAAGACTCTGAACAAATAGAAGTGGTTCAATAGATTTTGCTCCTAGGCTTCTGCTGGTGGCAGAGGGAGAATTGTCTCTCTGTCTTGAGGGAGGCGTATTTGTCAGTATAGAAGGAATAGGACTGGGAGAAGAGGAACAAACATTCTGCACGTTGAGGATCTAGTCACTTTGGATTTTCTGTCATGTGTGTTGCCTGATAAAAATGGGTATTAACAGTCTTTTGGAGAGGGGAGCAGGTAGAACTCCTCTAACATTACTTGGAACTCTAAGCTTGGAAGTGAATGTCGTGAATTAATTACTGTTGGAGGTATGAGTCTAAATATAAAAATGTATTTAAAAATTCCAGGGATCTAGCCCTTTTAAAAGGAAATAAAAATATCTTCTTTAAAAAGTAAATAAATCTTTTCTTTCAAATTCATGACGGAGTGACGCATTAGTAATGCTAAGACAGCTCAATTAACATTTAAAAGTGTGGTCTGACCACCCAATGAATTAGACTCATTAAAAACAAAGAAGTCAGTTTAAAAATGCATATCAAAATAATAATAATAATAATAATAAAATTTATTTATATCCCGCCCCTCTGCAAGCAATCGGGGCGGCTTACAATGATAAAATGGTAGACAGTATAAAACAACCCAAAATCCCTCCCTCCCCTTAAAACATTATTAAATTAATGCAAGTTAAAATCAATACAAGTTAAAATCAATATGTATTACCATATGCTAAATATCCTTAAGATTGAAAGTATATCAATCTTAATCTACATACTAAAACAAACTTTTAAAAGGGTTCCTAACTAACTAAGAGAATTTAGGGTAGAATGAGACTCACCCAGCCTTTAGCGGTAGGGGCTGCATGGTGACTTGAAAGGAACTCAAAAACACAACATCATGGCATGGCTTCAGCCGAATGGAGACTCTAACTTAAAAGGACTTGAACAAAGGGTAATAATATTTAAATTAGGTCATGTGAATGAATGACCCATTGCTCCAGTTGGCTGGAATTGCCTAGTGAAATAAGAGAAAG
Source organism: Gambelia wislizenii (assembly GCA_030847615.1). Lineage (NCBI taxonomy): Eukaryota > Metazoa > Chordata > Lepidosauria > Squamata > Crotaphytidae > Gambelia > Gambelia wislizenii. The sequence continues at coordinate 7,767,584 of JAUMIR010000013.1, read as the reverse complement.
GGAAGTTGGGAGAACTAAAGCATGCAGGGTAAATTCCTAGACTTAACTTAGAAATGTGAATGGAGTATACAAGATTGTATTACATTACAATAATTATTTCCCCACATACTACAATTACGTTATGTGTCCAGTTCACATGTAATGCCAAACTAGGGTTTCTTGTAAGACAGGTGAGTCTTGAGCTCCTATGTTTCTTAACTACATGCCTGTCATACCATTAGGCAGAGCGAGGAGACTACTTTTGGCAACAGATATGGAGAGCTGGGAAGCAACTGCATCGTGTGGGAGGCCAGAGCTGTGCCTGCTACATGGCTTGCCCTGCACTTTCTATACCAGTCTGCTGCCTTCAGGCATGGCGGGATTAAGGTAAAATTCTGCAGCCACTCCAGACTGCTTCTATACATGGAATGGGGAAGTGAGGGTACACGTTTGTCCTTTGCCTCCAACAGCAAAATATCTTGGGCTGGTATCATCATATTTTTTTCTGGAGAAAGTCTCCAATTTTTAGATGCTGTGCAAACATTAGATATAGGGATAACTCCTGCCCATTGGTTTACAGTCTAAAAGTAAAGTGAAATACAGGGAGGGGGCGAAGAAACAAGAGTATAAGCAATGCTTAGAAGTAGCTAGTAAGAGAGAGCTTGATACTTGCAATTAATTCCATTTTCCAGCAATAAAAGCATAACTACAATACATCATGGCTGTAAATTAATGAGGGATAACATCACTCCATTTGCCAGTGTAACAGTTATACTTTATGTACTTCTATAAGGTGTAGCCTCTCTAAATTGTGATGGAGTAATGTGGCCATATGAACAAGAGTATAGGGCCCCAGTCCCTTTAGTAATTGTGTAGAAATGGGAATGTGAAGCTCTGCATGACATTGGAGCCCTGCCCTCTTTTCCATGTGGCCACCCTATACAGGAGGAACAACAAACAGCACCTTGTGGAATGACTGCTGCTAGCCACAAATTCCAGAAGAGAAAGGTAGACTATGATTTGCAGTTGCCCTTGCAAACCAGAATGCCAAGCCACAGGGTAACTATAGGTTGAATTTCTAGTGTGGAAGGCAAGCCCAGTTTTCAAGTCTGGATGAACTCTGAACGTGGTTTGGTTTAATTTCAGTCCAGCCTCCACCACCTTGTGGTGTCACTTCATTTGTGCCAGTTGCTACCCACTTTTCTCCATGAATTTAGCGCAGGTTTCTTGACCTAAGAGAGGATATCCTTGTTGCAGCAGACACAGATAGCAGTGCCATCCTGATTCAGCCTTGCAGCTTACTGCAGTATGAAATCTGCCTAGTGTGCCAAGCAAGAATTTAGTCTTCCAGTTGGGTGGGAGGGAGCCCCTTCCAATGGATAGTGTGTTACTTTAGGAATGCAGATCCATCCCAAAACCCTCCAAGGACTGTCATTTTCAAGTCAGTTGCTGGATCAAAAAAAAAAAACTGGCTCTGCCGCTCATTTTAAACCTGTGTGCTCCAGTTTGCTGGCTGCTCGTGTCTAAGTGCCAAGCTTTAAAGATTTGCTTTGCCCACAGGCAAGCCAGGGTACAAAGTGTGGTTTTTATTTTTATTCTAAACACATTTTAAGAGTGACAAAACACCCATGAAAAGAGGGGAAAAAACCCACCTTTTCTGTCCTATCATTCTCCTCAGGTTTCATGTCACAAAAGCCAGTTTTTACTGTACTACAGTTTAGAAAAAGGTGGGTGAAAGGATGAAAAGACACACAGTCCAGTGAGCCTTAAACAGGAGCCCAGTTTATGAGATTTATAATAATATAGTGTTTCAGAAATTGAAGGGGGGGGACGTGTTTATGATATATGTATTCAGGATTAGTAATGCATTGGGAGAGAGTTAAAGGAAAACTGGAGGTGGTGCTACGGTGTAAGACTGAGTAGCTGGATGGCTGTTGTGAGTTCCACCACTAGCCTGATGATAATGAGCTTCCACCTTTTTTCTCTTAGTAAAAGTCAAATCTGCAACAAAATGTTGCACTATACACTCACCCGCTAGCTAACAGGAATATTTCTGTTCAGGATTTCTGCCAGCCAGCCAGCCATGCCCTCATCCAGGATATCACAATGTGGAAGCAAAGTATGTCTGCTCCATCTTGAAGTTATCTGAAGTATAGAATCATAGAGTTGGAAGAGACCACAAGGGCCATCCAATCCAACCCCCTGCCATGCAGGAATACACAACCAACAAGTTCAACAAGGGTTTCTGACTCCCAGCTGTTTACCACTAGCAGCAAAAAAGTGCCCACCACCATCTTTTGTGTTACTGAAAATGGAATAGATGTTTTTGTGGGCAAAGCTTCATGAGCTTCATCCAGCGTTTGTGCTCTAAACTTATATCTGGGTTCAGAGTTCTTTAATGCTAAATGCATGACTTTTGCACTTGGTTCCAGATATTCTACTAGAAACAAACAAAGTCGATTCCACAGCTCTGAAGCTTGCTTATCCCTACGATAAGGTCTCTCTCTCTCTCTCTCTCTCTCTCTCTCTCTCTCTCTGGCTTTTCTTTGCAAACGAAGATTCAGGAAGGACTCATCCCGCGCTTTCTGCAAGCATGCTGATGACTGAAAAGGCCAATCCGAGATAGACAAGTCCGGTTGCAGAAAGCACAGCAGAAGGTCTCCTTGGGTGATGTTTCCGGGTTGTGATTTTTTCTGCGTTGTCATTTCTCTTCAAGACTTATCCGGCGTGAGTTCTCAAATAAGGCTGCAGCATTGTGGATAGTGCGTCTCCATGCCTCCCGATGTGAGGCCAGGGCAGACCATTGTTGGCGATCAACTTGGCCGAGCCTGAGTTGTTGTTTCAGGGAGTCCTTGTATTGCTTTTTTGGAGCGCCCCTCTTATGCTGACCTGTGGCGAGTTCACTGTAGAGTACTATTTTTGGGAGACGATGGTCCTCCATCCTAGAAACGTGCCCTGCCCAGCGCAGCTGCGTTCTCAATATCATGGCCTCAATGCATAAGCCCTGCTTGCTCAAGGATAAGGTGTAATGAGCAGGGAATCACAGTCCATACTCCTCAGTTTTTCCTTTTTCTTTTCCAGAAGACAGTAAACATTCTATGCTTACCAAGCATGGTCAGGCCTCATTGGGTTCTTTTTTTTGTTTTGTTTTTTTGTGCCCATCCTTCCCCTTTTGTTTTCTCCCTCTCTGTTTCCAGTTCTATAATACCCAGGAGTTCCATGAGCATTCAGATATTGTCTTCTCAGTAGCTTCATTTTGGTTCCAGTGATATTTGTACTCACTACCTGAGCTCACTAAAAGAAGGGGTGATGAGCTTTGGATGTGGACAGTTGAACCTGTGAATGTGAACAGGGGCAGAGTGGATTTACCCCCCTGCAGAGATCAGGGTTCAAATGCCAACTCAGCCATAGAAACTCACTGGGTGACCTTATGCAGGTCACACTCTCTCAGCCTCAGAAGAAGACAAAAGCAAAACCTCAGCTGAACAAATTTTGCCAAGAAAACCCTGTGATAGGTTCAGTTTACGGTTGTTGGAAATGACTTGAAGGCACACAGCAACAACAAAGCATGAGCCCTGGTTCCCCTTCTCCTAGAAGCCCTAGAAATAATCGGAATTATTCTTATCAATAGCTTCCCACCTGAGTTCTGTGGGATAGGGAAAAAGTGACTGGCCCTTGGTCCCCAAGCAAATGTCATCATAACCTCCAACTGTCTGGATTTGGTAATGACAGTCGCAATCAATCTGCTGTTGTCCCACTTTTTCAGCTGCTTTTAAAATGCCCTGGTTTCTCACTCCTTTCACTTTCCCTTTTTGTCTACAGCTTACCGGTACTTCAATTGCTGAATTAACTTAGCAGTGGGGGAGAGAACAGGAGGAAGCAATCTTGCCCTTCCCTGTAGAGTTAGGCAAAAGCAAACCGCTGCAACCTCTCCTTCTGTGTCTCTTTTTCCACATTAATGACTTTTGCAATTTTGCAATTTTGTCTGAAGTCGCTTGGCCATATGTGTCCCTATTTTCATCTGTGAAATGTTGAAGGGTATGCTTCTTGGGAATCATAGAATCATAGAGTAGGAAGAGACCACAAGGGCCATCCAGTCCAACCCCTTGCCCTGCAGGAATACACAATCAAAGCATTCCCAACAGATGGCCATCCAGCCTCTGTTTAAAAACCTCCAAAGAAGGAGACTCCACCACACTCCGAGGCAGCGCATTCCACTGCCAAACAGCTCTTACTGTCAGGAAGTTCTTCTGTTTAGGGAAGGTAGGGATTCAAACCTGGTTTTCTCAAGTCTTAGCGCCTTGTAGTTCTGTTCTGAGAAAAATAATAGGCACAGCTGGAAAATATTTTCTAAGTGATTAGTTAGAGTTCTGAAGCCCCATAAATGAGTTAGTTGCAGGTTGCCCCCCCCACATAGCCCCAGAACCAATATCCATGGTTTCAGTTATCTGAAGGACACAAAATAAGGGACTCATAGCACAGAGTTGGGCTGGAAAATGCCTAGAGAGGTATCCTCTCTAGGAATCGGTAGGTCGTCCAACGTAACTCTGTGGTAGTCCTTTATTTTAATAGGGTTTGCTATTATCAACGGTTTCACTTATATATGGCAAGTCCAGGAGCATATCCCCTACAGACAGGGGGGGGGGCAACCTGTATCTATAGCTGCCATTTTGAAAAGGTAGCCTATCCTTTCTTCTTGCTTGAAAAAAAGTAAGTAGTTACCATATATTCCGGCATATAAGACGAGGTTTGAGCCCTGAAAAATAGGCTCCAAAATCAGGGCTCGTCTTATACACCGGATACACTTTGCTTCACCCCCGCCATCTGAGCTCCTGCCTCTTTGCTCCCTTCGCAAATGGAGCGAAAAGGCAGGAGATCGGGGGGGGTGAGGCAAAATGCTTACGGTTCATTCGCTCCCCCCTCTGCCTTCTCCCCCTTTGGGGAGCAACCGAGGACAGAGGAGGGGGGCGAATGTTGCTGGAAAGCGCCCCCCTCCAGCCACCCTTCCACCCTCCCCGAAGCCGCGATCCGGCTCCCGATCGTGGCTTCGGGGAGGGGGTGGGTGGCTGGGAAGCCCCCCCTTCCAACCACCCTTCCACCCTCCCCGAAGCCCCCTCCCTCCAGCGTCCTCCCTCCAGCCACCCCCCTCCCCAAAGCCGCGATCCGGCTTGAGAGAGATCCGGCTTCTAGGGAGAGATCAAGCTTAGAATCATAGAATCATACTTAGAATCATAGAATTGCAGAGTTTGAAGAGACCACAAGGGCCATCCAGTCCAACCCCCTGCCACGCAGGAAATCACGATCAAAGCATCCCTGACAGATGGCCATCCAGCCTCTGTTTAAAGACCTCCAAGGAAGGAGACCCCACCACGCTCCAAGGGAGTGTGTTCCACTGCCAAACAGCTCTTACTGTCAAAACGTTCCTCCTAATGTTGAGGTGGAATCTCTGTTCCTGGAACTTGCATCCATTGCTCCGTGTTCCAGTCTTTGGAGCAGCAGAAAACAAGCCTGCTCCATCCTCAGCGTGACACCCCTTCAAATACTTAAACAGGGCTATCATATCGCCGGCTCTTAACCATCTTTTTTCCGGGCGAAACATACCCAGCTCCCTAAGTCTCTCCTCATAAGGCATGGGTTTCCAGACCTTTCAGAGAAACATGTTTTACTTCTCAGTTTAGGGACTATTAACAGTGGCAAGTGACAGGGCCATGCATGGCAGTTTCTAAAGGTAGTCTGTTGCCAAACCCCGCCCACCCCCAGCAAAAACTGTATATATGCCCTGGATCTCCAGACTATATCCATGCATCTGAAGAACTAGGTAATAGTCCATGAAACTCATGCTATAATAGATCTGTCTTAAAGGTACTATTCACTCCATAGTGTTTTAGTTCCATGTGCAAGGCTCCTTCAGCGGCAAAAACTGAGGTGCTGTTGTTGTCAGCTAATACATGCCACTGCAAGATCTCTGCATTTAGGAAGCTACCTTAAAAGAGATTAGTATTTTCTTGTCTGTCTGAATGTCAGTTTGGAAATGGGGAGGAGTACAGTGCTCTTTAGAATCTGGAGTGGGGATTTTTTGTCCCAGTTTATTCATAGCAGCACCATTGCGGTGTGTGGGGTGTGTGTGGGGGGTGGGTGGGTTGAGGCATTGTGACTGGGCTTATTGTTTGAGCTTCCTGTTAAAACTGCCTGCAGGGCTAAAAATCTAAGCCTTTAATTGCAACACTGTGTATTCTTCCAAAATGTCAGTCTGTAGCTGTAAATAAAACCATCCTGAACAAGGGCACCTTAGCTAGTTTCATCTCAGAGGAGGTTTGAGATCATGTGAGGATTAAGCAAAGCATTTTCTTCCCATGCAGAGTTTTTAACAGAGTAGTCAGAGCACTGTGTGGTGTTTAGCTGCAAAAAAGACACTTTGAGAAACATCTACACTGCCACATGATAATGTACAACTCCCAGGCCTTAGAATCGTAGAGTTGGAAGAGACCACAAAGGCCATCCAGTCCAACCCCCTGCCATGCAGGAACACACAATCAAATCATTCCCAACAGATGGCCATCCAGCCTCTGCTTTGCACATTAACACACACACACCCCAGACCTTAAATACAATAAAGGATGGAGGCTATCCATGAGGCAATGTAGAAACAAAACATCTTGACCTGACAGACATAGTCAAACATCTTAGTAGATAATTTATCTGAGAAAATATCCTTTCCTATTATGGAGGGTCAGGGCAGGCAGGCAGGCAATACAAACATATTTCAAAAATTCCTAGGAAAGTTTGAAAATGTGTAGGAGATTTGCCCCCTGAAAACAAATGGGGAGCAGGTGCAGGTGCATACAAATGGCTAGGCGAATGTGGCATACACAATTTGGGATACAAAATTGTCTTCTTCACCTTGGGAGGTAAGTTACGTATACCAGAAGATGGACAGGAAATGCAATTCCGTTGAATCATCTCTTGAACTTTCTGGTGGCATTCTGTACTATCAATAGTGGGTTTCCTTCTGCTTGTAATGGTAATGGGAGGTACTCGTTTGCAGTTGGGTTTGCCCTTCTTCCTAGTTTATTCTGTGATGGTGATGCTGTTTCACCCTGTGGCATTTAGGACACTTCAAGTTTCCATCTGGTCTCCCCTGCTGTTTAAATCTGCTGAAAGCCACTGGGTGAAGTCAAGCTTGCTCTTGCCCTCTCAGAACCAAATCCCACCCTACCCTCCCATTCCCACTTCTGGCTATAACAGATGTTACATGTGTGTCCTTACAAGACAATTGAGCAAGGCCTGTAGTGTTCCCTGAGACAGAAAGACAATGTTATTATTGAAATGCTGCAGACTGTGGAGGACAAAAGTGACACTTGGCACATACGTAACAGTGTTTTCATTTTCCATTGGATCATTTCCAAAATGAAATGGAAAAAAAGATGAACTGACTTGGCAATAGTTGAAGTTTTTAAGAAAATCAGTTATGGTCTTGGTTGCTGGATTCAGCTCTTTATGGTCCCCTTTTATTGCTGTTATTCAAATTGTTTCTCTAATGGAAAACCAGGCCCATGTATCTAAATGCTATTTTTTAAAGACTTCTCATTCTCTTTATCCCAAAAGCTCAAAGCAGAAATAGTACTGAGTAAAGTATGTCTAGGACCCACGTATATGGTAGAGATAACTGCATATGTGGCCATACGTGTCTTTCTCATTTTGAAGCAGCTGAATCCCAGATAACAACTACTACTACAACTACATCAAAATTCAAACTCAACAACAACAACAAGCCTGTATGGAAGGTAATAGGGAGCCCTGGTGGCACAGTAGTTATATGCCGGTACTGCAGCCACAGTGTTGTGAGTTCAGTCCTGCAGAGCTCCAAGGTTGACTCAGCCTTCCATCCTTTTGTAGGCTGGTAAAATGAGTACCCAGCTTGTGGGGGCAATTAGCTAACACACATTGGAAACTGCTTTGAGAATGCCTAGCACTATAAAGCAGTGTAGAAGTTGTAAGCGCTATTGCTAACAATTTGTAAGCCACTCTGAGCCTTTGTGACTGAAGAGCATGGTATAAATACTCTAAACAAACAAACAATCAAAAAAGAAAAATGGTGAATGATTCTGGTACTAGAGCAAAATAAGGTTTAGATCAACTTTGGATCATCAGCAAGAGACAGCTGTTTCCTGGATTACCAGATTTTTTGTTGTTAACTGCCATCACATTGACTTCGACTTATGGCGACCCTATGAATGAGAGACTTCCAAGTCACCCTGTTATCAAGAACTCTAGTCAGGTCTTGCAGACTCAGTTCCATGGCTTCCTTAATTGAGTCAGTCCATCTGAAATGTGGTCCTCCTCCTTTCCTACTGCCTTCAATCTTACCAAACATTATTTTCTTTTCTAATGTGCTGTGTCTTCTCATGATATGTCCAAAGTACGACAGTTTCAGTTTAGTCATCTTGTCTTCTAGGGAGAGATCAAGCTTAAAATAATAGAATCATAGAATCATACTTAGAATCATAGAATTGCAGAGTTCAAAGAGACCACAAGGGCCATCCAGTCCAACCCCCTGCCACGCAGGAAATCATGATCAAAGCATCCCTGACAGATGGCCATCCAGCCTCTGTTAATATTTTATTGGTTTTTTTCCATTTCTAAGTAGGTATAATTATAATGTGTAAATATAATGTGATTAACGGGAAAAATACATTAGTGTTAGGATAGATTTACTTTTGTATTAGTAAGAAAAGAGGAAAATAATTAGTATTGTTTTTGTATTATTGTTATGGCCTTTTGCGGTCGGGTGTATTTTTTTAGTAGAATGGTCTTACTCCAATAAAAAATTCCCTAAAAAAAAAATTCCCCAAAACGCTCCGAGGGAGTGCGTTCCACTGCCAAACAGCTCTTACTGTCAAAAAGTTCCTCCTAATGTTGAGGTGGAATCTCTGTTCCTGGAGCTTGCACCCATTGCTCCGTGTTCCAGTCTCTGGAGCAGCAGAAAACAAGCCTGCTCCATCCTCAACATGACACCCCTTCAAATACTTAAACAGGGCTATCATATCGCCTCTTAACCATCTTTTTTCCAGGCGAAACATACCCAGCTCCCTAAGTCTCTCCTCATAAGGCATCGTTTCCAGACCTTTCACCATTTTAGTCACCCTTCTTTGGACACGCTCCAATTTGTCCATATCCTTTTTGAATTGTGGTGCCCAGAACTGGACACAGTATTTTAGGTGAGGTCTGACCAAGGCAGAATAGAGCGGCACTATTACTTCCCTTGATTCTTTATACTTGAGGATTTTGTCTAGTTCCTTCATAGCTGCCCTTCCAAGTCCAAGTCGTCTTCTGATTTCTTGACTTCAGTCTCCACTCTGATTAATGATTGAGCCAAGGTGTAGAAAACCTCGAACTATTTCAGTGTCTTCATTGTCTGCTTTAAAATTATATAAATCATCCGTGGCTATTATTTTTGTTCTCTTAATGTTCAACTGTAACCCTGCCTTTGCACTTTCTTCCCTGACTTTCTTCAGTAAGTCTTTGCTGTTTTCTTATAGTAGTATGGTATCATCTCCATATCTTAAATTGTTCATGTTCTTTCATCGAATTATTGTACCTCCTTCCACCAGATCTAATCCAGCTTTACGTATGATACGTTCAGCGTAAAAGTTAAACAGATAGGGTGATAAAATGGAGCCTTGCCTGACTCCCTTGCCAATTGGAAACCATTCTGTTTCTCCATATTAAGTCCTAATCACACTGTTCTGTTTTGGTGTGTTATCACTTGTTGACAGATTTTAGTTAGAACTAGAGTAGATTCTGTAGCTTGAAGCAGCTCTATTGTAATGTCATCTGTTCCTGGTGATTTATTTCCCAATTTCTGCTTACATTTCCATTTATCATAGAATTATAGAATTGTAGAGCTGGAAGAGACCACGAGGGCCATCCAGTCCAACCCCCTGCCACGCAGGAAATCACGATCAATGCATCCCTGACAGATGGCCATCCAGCCTCTGTTTAAAGACCTCCAAAGAAGGAGACCCCACCACGCTCCGAGGGAGTGTGTTCCATTTCCTGAGTAAAACTGTGTGAATCTGACTCAAAGTGTCCAGTTCCTATCCACTTTAGCTTACTCACTCCAAGTATTGCAACGTTTATACATTCCTTTTCTTGTTTCACAATATCTAGTGTCCTGTGGTTCATGCTTGTCACATTCCATGTTTCCCTAATATGTATTATGCAGGTTCAGACTTTCCTTTCACCTCTGAGCATGTCAGTAGCTAAATGTCCTTTTGGCTTGAGTCCAGTTGCATCATTAACCAAAACGCTACTCGTATTTGTCCTCTGTTCTTCTTTAGTAACTTGTTGAGTGCCTTCTGGCCTGGAAGTGTCATCTTCTGACACTATCTCTTGTTTCATTTTGGATTGTCTCATCATAGGGTTTTCATGGTAAAAGGCATCAGGAGTGGTTTACTGATGTCTCCTTCTACACTGAAGCTACATTCTTGGCAAATATATTCCTTATTTATAGATGCTGTATGTAATAACATGGAAGCTTGACCCAACCAGGGAGAGCAGGTACAAATTGATTTTAAAATACGATGAAATTATCTGGTGTAAATGGGCAATAAATGGCATTTCTGACATGAGTTCCACTTAGCTGGAGTTATTTAGAGAATCCAGAGTACTTGCAGTTAGCCACCTTAGTGCAGTTTAACCCTGCCATCTCCCCCCCCTCCTTTTTTCCCCTTCACATTTGTTTCTTCATGTTTGTATATTTTTCAGTATTTATATTTATATAATTTATATAACTATAATATTTATATTAGTATATTTATAAGTATATTTATAACTATAATTTCTATTAATTGATGTTTATGACCAAGTGACACATAATAAATTACAGTTGTCCCTCCACATTCACGGATTTGGCATTCACGGTTTTAAGTATTCACGGCTTGAAAGTATTCTTTAAAAAAATAATAATCCAAAAAGCAAACCTTGATTTTACCATCTGATATAAGGGACACCATTTTGCTAGGCCACTGCATATAATGGGACTAGAGTATTCACGGATTTGGGTATTCACGGGGGTCCTGGAACCAAACCCCAGTGAATGTGAAGGGACAACTGTCATTACAATAATAATTCGGGATTTGGAGTTGAGACTGCCATGGTTGCCTTGACTGATGACCTGCGTCTAAGCATTGACAGGGGTAGTGTGACCCTGTTGGTGCTTTTAGACATCTCAGCGGCTTTCGATACGATAGATCATAGCATCCTCTTCGATCGCTTGAGGGGGTTAGGAATCGGAGGCACTGCGCTCCAGTGGTTCCGGTCCTTCCTCTCGGGCAGGTCCCAGAGGGTGTTGCTCGGGGACAGCTGCTCCAGCAGAAAGGAGCTTACTTGTGGTGTTCCACAGGGCGCCATTCTGTCCCCGATGCTGTTTAACATTTATATGAAGCCGCTGGGTGAGATTATTCGCAGTTATGGGGCTGGGTGTTATCAGTACGCTGATGACATCCAGATCTATTTCTCCTTGCCCTGATCATCGGCCTCGAATTCCGATGGCGTCTCTCCTCTTAATGATTGTCTTAAAGCAGTAATGGGCTGGATGAGGAAAAACAGATTGAGATTAAATCCAGATAAAACGGAGGTGCTCACGGTAGCGGCCCCCAAACCAGGAGTTGGGTTTCAACCTCCAGTCCTGGACGGGGTCACGCTCTCCATTAAGGACTGTGTTCGCAGTCTGGGGGTGCTCCTTGATTCATCGCTTCAGATGACGAGTCAGGTGAATGCGACAGTCAGGAGCGCCTGTTATCAGCTTCGGCTGATACGCCAGCTGCGCCATTTCCTGGAAGTAAGGGACCTCGAGACTGTGGTGCACGCGCTGGTAACCTCCCGTCTAGATTTCTGCAATGCGCTCTACATGGGGCTGCCCTCATGCTTGGTCCGGAAACTTCAGTTGGTACAAAATATGGCAGCCAGAGTGGTCTCGGGAACATCTCGGAGAGACCATCTAACTCCAGTATTAAAATCTCTCCACTGGCTGCCAATCAGTTTCCGGGCCCAGTATAAGGTGTTGGTTATTACCTTTAAAGCCCTAAATGGCTTGGGTCCAACTTATCTCCGGAACCGCCTCCTCCCATACAATCCTCCCCGCGCACTCCGGTCCTCTGGGAGGAATTTGCTTCAGCCACAAAAATCTAGGCTGTCTGCAACCTCCCAGAGGGCCTTTTCGGTAATCGCCCCCAAATTGTGGAATGACCTGCCGAATGAGATCCGTCAGATAACAAGCCTGAGTGGCTTTAAAAAAGCACTAAAGACGGATCTCTTTCGGCAGGCCTTTCCTAATTAGATCCCGGCCTCAGGGGATCCTGGCCTCTTCTAGGCTGCTGGCCATTTATTATATTTATTGTATTTATAGTTTTAAATGTGATTTTAGATTAGTTGTTTTAATTTATATTTGTTTAATTTTTTTTATGGGGGAGGGTGGGAGTGGGGGTGTTTAGGGATTTTATTTGTATTGTATTTTAAATTTTGTAAGCCGCCCCGATTGTTTTAACAGAGGGGCGGGGTATAAATAAATTTTATTATTATTATTTTATTATTATTATTAATTAAGAGAACAAAATTTAACTTAGGTCATTGGGTTATTTTGAGTGAATTGGGAATATGCCTAAGCTTTATTCTTTCTGTGCTGTGCCTCTCTCCAGTAAGTTTACTATCTTTACAGTAGAGAGTTTGGTAAGGAAATACAGAAATAAAATGCTGGGGCTTGGTAGTAAGTGCCTTATTTGCTACTGTGCAGGCTAAAGAATGGGCTTAAAAACTTGCCATCATTTTAGACCTGCAATTTAATTATCTTATGGGGCCACCTCTTGGTTTAATACTCTTATGTGGATGAAATCTATGTCCGAGCTTGGAAAAGTTATTTTTAGGGATACAGCTTCCTAAATGGCTGGCTCCCATTCTGGGAAATCTAGTCCAAAGATTCCCCCCCAACCAAGTTCTGAGTAAGGCAGCTAGCCAGCTGTGCTTCTCCAGCTCATAGTGTGAACTGTGGGCCCTTTCACACTACACAGTTATAGTGCTATGATTTTGCTTTAGCTGCTGTCCTGTGGAATCCTGGAATTTGCCGTTTGGGGAGTAGTATTTAGAATTCATTGCCAGGGAGCTCTAGTGACTCACCAGACTACAAACCCCAGGATTCTGTAGGATACAGGCATGACAGTTACAGTGGAACCAACATGCTATCATTGTGCAGTGTGGAAGGGCTTTGGGACCTTTGGGACCTGCCCCAAAGTTGTGCTCTGATGGTATAGCTGCTTGTGCATAATATTAGATTTTGACACTTTTGACCTTCAGCTTTTGAACCAGCCCTTGTAATCATTTCTTTAACACAGAGGTGGGAAACCCTTGGCCTTCCAGACATTTTGCTCTACTATGCCCTCTGTGTTGAGTTATCAGCCAAAAACATCTGGACGGTCAGATGGCATTTTGAGCAGAAGCAAACAGCAGGAACATTCCAGCTATCTCTTTTTACCAGGGATGGTCCCTATTTTTCTGGAACCTGCCACCTCTGGCTTCTTTGGAATTCAAAAAGTACCACAAATACTCAGAGCTTGCCCTGGCAGTCCTATAAACCAATGGTAGGCAGACGGTAGATCAGGTTCTACTAGTAATTCTCTGAGTGACTTCAAACAGACGAGCAAGGCTGTGGTCATACAAACGCCATATTGTGGATATGACATGAGTGTGCTGTGTGATTGAAATATCTTTTCCCCTAAGTGCCTCATTTTGTAGAATTTCAGGGAGCTGATGTGATGTGACGTGCCTGGAGCTGATATTTTCTCCAGATTAGTCAGGGACCTTGGCAATGATAATTCAGAAGCTGCTACTGAATTGCTGCCAGGTATGAAGCACAAAAGGGGTTGAACAAATCCAGGAGCCCCATAGACACCTGACTCTGGCTTCTGTGAGTGTTGTCGTGCCATTGTGAGATATGGCATCATATTCTTCTGTCTCCATACTGATGCAATCAGTTTGTGTTTTTTTTAGGAGCAGAGCCCCAGCAACCAGACATCAATAGCAATGATGCAGGAGCCCCAAGAAATGGTAGAAGAGACTGTGACTGTGGAGGAAGACCCAGGCACCCCTACATCCCATGTTTCTATTGTGACTTCAGAAGATGGGACTACAAGGAGGACTGAGACTAAGGTAGGAGCCGCTAAGTTTTGATCTCCCATTACTTATCTCATGTGCCTTACAGTAGAATAGTGGGCTTGTTAGATGTCTGATCTTTTATACTGGAGATGCCACAGATTGAAATTGGGAACTCTGGCTCCTGAATGCAAAATGTGCTCTCTAATAGCGATCTTTGCAGATCATACCTCTTGTTTGGAGGTGGAAAGGCAAAGAAGATGTAGTGTTTCAGTTGTGCAGAAAATGTTCAGCATATGCTCGTAGGAGATTATTAGATAGGAATGAAAAAAGTGTTCTTGTCCCACAGTTTCCACTCCTGCCCCTGACCCACCACAATCACCCTCTCCACTGCACTTGCCTTCTCTAACATTGTTCCGGCAGCCCAGGAGTGAGCAGAGCTCTAATGGAGCTCCTTTCACTTCCTGGATTGAAATCCCATGGATTCTCGCGAGAAGACATGAGCGTGGGAAATTAAAAAATAATTAAAAAAAAAAGAACACCAAAAAAGTGGCAGCAAGCACAAAAACACACTTTAAAATGTTCAAAGAACCTGGGGAGGGCCATAAAATTTGTGTCACTTACCTGGATGTCCTGATCTCACCTGGAAGTGTTTTGGCAGGGACCTCCCATTGACGCTGGGATCTCACCAGTGAAACGGGACACCTTGTTGCATGCAGGCAAATCCGTCACAGAAATGGAATTGGGGGACCTATTGACGGCTTGTCCCGTCAATGAAAAGCAGCACTGGCAGAATGGGAGTGGAATGGGTGCATAATGATGGGGGACAATGTTGTCTGATAAGGGAGCCCTTTTGCAATCTCCTGCCGTTTCTGTAATTAACACTTTAAATGCATCTGATAATCTCCTAAAACACTCAAAACATTTTGGATTAAGAATTCCCCACCACCTTTGATTCACTCAGTGATCTTTTTAGCCAGTCAGTTATTGCTGCACTTGCATTGGATCAGTCCTCTGGCTGAAATCAACACATCATTCCTTAGTATTGTGTAACATCTCTCTCTCTATAATTCTCTTGGGTGTGTTGCTGTTTTCAGTGTGCTGATTGTCTGCTTAGGCACTGCTTGGCCAGCCAATCAGCTCTCAGCAACACCTCCTCGGCCTACAATCATTGCTGAGCTGTAGCCTTCCCAGGCGGAACAGTGCTGCTCCAACTAGCTGTACCTGATGTAACATATACTGGTGGTGCATTGAGGGTGAGTTGCTCTGTTGACCTCTCCCACACAGTCAACTGGCAACAGAGGTAGGACTGGCAGCGGCAGCAGGAGGCAGCAGGATGCCACTGCTGCCGCTCCAACAAGACCTATGCAGTTAATTGACAGCAGCGGCAGTGGCACCAGGGGCAGGTCAACAGAGCAACTCACCCTCAACACATGTTGGGTCCAGCTAGTCATTCCTTATTAAACTTTAACAAACAAGGTGTTTGAAGGGTGAGTAAAGTATACATCTTGGCAGGATGGGGGTGGCGGTGGGGAAAAGATCCATGAGCTGTGGCATCACTGAAGCTGGTGTCACCCCTCCCCACGACACTGTCACCTGCTGTGGTTGGGCCTCTCTGCACTCCCCTGGTGCTGCCACTACCCATGAGGGAACTTAACTGAAAAAGTTGTAAGACGAATTTTCATGCTTTAGGACAGTAGTTCCCAACCTGACAGTTTTTAGATCTTGGACTCCCACTATCCCTAGGCAACAATTGTATTATGAACCTTGCAGTCCATCTAGAAAAAAAAATCCCAGATTGGGGAAAGGCAATTTTGAACTGTCAAAAAAGACCACTTTTGAAGGATCCAGGAACCAAATGTGTCTGTAGGAGTCCGTGCTGACATACCATACTCTGCTGTTCTTTGTAAAATTTCATCTGTTCTGAAAACTGATGGTTTTATTGTTTAAGTCACTGAATTATTCAGTGATAATCCAGCAATTCAATTATAATTCAGTGAATTAAACAATTTAAATGACTAGTGTTAATTACAATGAATTAAATAACCCAGTTTCCGAATGTCTTACATTAACAAATTAATTTTCAAACTGGGTGTTCCAAGCTCTGCTAATAAGGCAGTGTTCCTGGTCATATGGAGTTTTGAAAGTGTGCTTGGGTGAACATGGATACATTTCCTGTTCCAGTCATCTCAGAAATCAGGCAGGTCATGGGTGGACAGATTGGGGTGCAGTCCACTTTAATGTTCTCCTCCACAGATACAATTAGCAAGTGCCTGAACAGAAGTATAGTTAACATATTGCATTCTTGGCCACACCATGTGGAAACAGCCAGTAGCTGCATGTTGTCTCTGGGATCAAAGATAGGATGCCTTCAATATCAGCTCCTGAAGAGAAACAACAGGAGATGGTGAGTGTCTTGTGCCTGGTTGATTGGCCACAATGGAAAATAAAATGCTGAAATAGGTAGGGCTTTGGTCTAATCAGGTGAACTCTTATGTACATTTGTTCTCCCACCAAAATCAGTTTGTGAGTCATTATAGATAACATTTCACAAAGCTATTCAAATGTAATTTGTTTTGCTTCTATTTAGTACTAACAATTTTATCATCAGTTACGTGTGTGTTGCATTTCTTTCCATTTCTCTATGTATAAGAGGTTTTCTGACTTGTATTGGATTCCTTTGTGTGGCAAATAATGAAGCAGTAGTTAATTGTTAGTGTCTCCACTTCTTTCACGTAAAATTGTAATCATAAATAATTTTTGTCATATTTTAATTGAACTTCTGTCTTACTCTAGTGATATGTGTTTGTGGGCTTTTTTTTTTTAGTTGCTTGCTAAAATGATAATAAATAAAATATTGGAAGAGTGATGGGGAGAAAAGAAAAGAAAAAATAAATATACAAGCGTAGCTCTTTTTACTGAACCCCCCCCCAAAAAAAAACCTTAGACCCACTTACCTGTGCTAACTCTAAGGTAAATACAATTCAGAAGTGAATGCAATGCAGCTGAACTGTATTCAGAAAGACGTACTTCCTGGTTAGTTTGTACTAGTGGGACCTGCAGCACAATTTTTTAGTGTGGAGTGGTGATGTTCAGAGTTCCAGGCACTTGATTCCATTCAGTGTTCTGACTTGGTATAAGCATCCTATTTTCCTATATTTTACACACCTGTGGGTCTGACAAAGCAGTTTTGCTCTTTCAGCTGTTTTGAACATATACATGGAAAAGTTTTAGAACTGTCAGTCTGCATACATGAATCATAGCAGTTTGGATAACACCAAAATAGCAGTTGCACCTGGAAGAAGTGGAAAATTAAACCTGGTGAGATGGAACTGGTGTTCATTCAGTCCCCTGCTCCTACTCCTCTACAACAAATTGGGAAGCATTATTTGACCAAGCTGTCACTTAAACTTTAAAGGTGGGAGGGTTGAACATTAATAGGCACAGTACTACATTTTATGCACTATTTTAAAAAAAGACAGATACATGGAAGGTAATTTGCCCAGAATAGTCATGGAACTGATAAGAAATATATTTGTTCTCAAGAGTTATCAAAAGTTAAGTATATATAATGCCTAGTATCATTTCCCAGTATAGGAACAGTGAAACCTTTTAAAACACTGGCGAGCCCCGTATTCTGGAGAGGCCATAGCTCAGTGGTAGAGCATGTGCCTGGCGTGTACATGATCTTTTTTTTCTTTGACACCTGCAAGAAGTAGTGGGGAAAACCCCTGTCTGAAGCCCTGGAGGCCAGCTGCCATTTGGTATAGACTAAGCGTAGGCAACTTCCAGTGGGTGGGGGCCATGTCAGCTGCACCCACCCCCCACCACATTTTGGTGGCATGGCAGTAGGGATGGGGAAGCTGCATTTTCAGTTTAAAACAAGGTGTGCAAAAAATGGATACTGTGTCTCTATGTGACAATGTAGCCTTTACCCCATTGTGCAGCCTACATTTGGCAGTGGAGGGTAGTGGGGTTACACACAAAAAAGGCAAGGAGCTTCATGTTGCCCACCTCTGGTATTGAGCTGGATGGGGCAGTGATGTAAGGCAGCTCTTGTTCCACACCATGAGGAATGTGAAGAATATATAGTGAGCTAGAGAGCTGTAGGTGATTTACATATTTGGAGTTTGCGTACTAACTGAAAGCTGGATTTTGTTTTTCTCCGTGTAATGTATGGCCGACTGCCATTGCTGGATAAGCAGGATAGAACCTCCCCTACTGGGTTCCCAAAATATGCAACAAATTTGTACTTGTCAAACCATTTCTGCCACAATTCAGAATTAGATCTCTCTTCATTAGATGAAGAAGAGGGGAATGTCGATCAGGTGCGAGCAGACCTCAGTGTAATGAAATCAAGTTAGTTTTTACTTAAGAGAACCCCAGCGAAGCCAGATACAAAATGGTGGCTTCGGATGGAGCTATCTTCCCATCTCTTCTCACAGAGATGGTAGCTCAGCAGCCAGCACCTATCATCTTCTCACTTTTCCTGCGGTTTGTTTGGGCAGCCATTCCAAAGGACATAGGATGACCCCGGCACTAGTTATGCTAATACAACCTCATTACAACCTCTTTTCCGCCTGTTGATATCCTACCAAAACTGGCTAGAAGTGCTGACATGACATATGTAAGAACGGGGAAGAGATGCATAGGAACCCTGATTGACCTCTATGGAAGCATGCATGTATCTGCAGTTGTACCTTTGGTTACTCCAGTCATTTATATTGGGCTCCTCCAAATAGAGCAAATTCCTTGGGAAGTTGCAGTCTTTGTTGCTGTAGTTCTGTGGGGGGGTGTGTGTCCCTGAAACATCCAAATGATGTTTCTGTTGTCTCAGACTATTTTCTGCCAGCCCCCAACACCAGCTACCACATTATATTCCCATCCTCAAGTGGGTTTCTTTTTAATTCTATAACACATTAAAACAAAGAAAGTACCATTTTCTTCTCCTTTTAGAATTATGGTGCTATAGTGCATCAGTGAAATAGAACTTTTGTACTATAGCACTGTAACCAAGAAAAATATTTTTTAAAATTCAGAGAAAAAAAGTTGCCCTTCAGACCATAGGACCACCTCAGCAAACCACAGCCCCAGTTGTAAAAAAACCTTTGGAAGAAATAGATTTTCCTTGGTTTTTTCCTGGGCTGTGAGGCTGTGTTCTGGAATAGTTTTTTTCTGATGTTTTGCCTGCATCTGTGGCTGGCATCTTCAGAGAAATTAGCCAGAACTGCAGGCGAAACGTCAAAAAGAAACTATTCCAGAACACGGCCTCACAGCCCGGAAAAAAACCAAGGAAAATCTGTGGATGCCGGCCGTGAAAGCCTTCGACTTCACTTTGGAAGAAACGTGCTGCATATTGAAGGAATCACAAGAAATAGCCTTCCCCAAAGTGGAAGGAGTGGACAAGGAGATGACAACTACCAGCAAAACCCATGGAGTTATATTGTAAGAACTCATGCTTCTTTAGACCAATCTGAATGAGCCAATGAGTAATGAGAATTGAAACAAATAGAATAGAATAGAATAGAATCTTTATTACGGTCATAGACCAGCACAGGTAAAAAGGGGATACAGAATAAAGGTAAAAACACAGGATAAAAACAGGCTAAAAGCAGTATTTAAAATGTTAGCTCCAGTATAACAAGACTAGGTTGATACTATTCTACTGCTGAGGACATTGTCGAATTTTAACTGCAACTGCGCAGAATCTGGCAACATTATAAATTGTTCCTGGGTTTTGAAACAAATATAATTCCTGGAGTCCAGTTATATTGTCCAGATTAACTGAAATTGCTACTTTTGAAACAGGACACACATTTGCAGGTGATTGCTTTCATCAGTTGTTGAAGCAGAACCATGAAGCTGCAAGTAATTGTTACACTTCTCAATCCAATACTTATTTTTTTTGGTTACTGAAAACATGCATATCCTGCCATTCTGCTGATCAACCTCCCAGGCAGTTAACAATCCATAAAAACAAATTAACAAACAACAATCAAATGAAAAAAATCCATTTAAAAGAGCAAGAACAACAGTAAGAGGAGCAAAATAAACCACAAATGCTCTGGAGGATGGAAAGTTTTAAGTTGGCACCTAAATGATGATATATATTCCTGTATCAGAAATCAGCTGGGTTTCTTTCTCATAAAATAGGCTGTATTTTGAAGACAGTTTTTACCCTCCTCCACTATTGTGTGAGCTAGAAACTTGACAACCCTTTGAAAGGAAAAGCTCAGCACAGAAGCTTTTCCACGGGAGCAAGTAGGATTTTTCATTAAAGGTTGTTTTCTTTAATGCTTTTAATGCCTGTGCATTTCTAGACCCAGTGGTTTTGAAGGCTTCTTTTTGTTGCCATATGTCATTGCTATAATGCTGGGATCTATGCTGCACCCAAATTTGTTGGGGGTATGAGTCTAAAATTAAAACTGTATTAAAAATTCCAGGGATCTAGCCCTTTTAAAAATAAAAATATCTTCTTAAAAAGTAAAAACCTTCTTTCAAAGTAAGCAGAGTAAGGCATCGGAATGCAGACACAGCTCAATTAACATTTAAATGTGTGGTCTGATTACCCAGTCAATTAGACTCATTAAACAACAAAGATGTCAGTTTAAAAATGCATATCAAAAGGTTACTGAAGGTATATCAGTCTTAATCTACATATTAAAACAAATGTAAAAGTTCCTAACTAACTAAGAGGATTTAGGGTAGGAAAAACTCACCCAGCCTTAAGCAATGAGGGCTACATGGTAAAGGGTGGAAAAGCAAGAAGAGGCTCAAAGAAAAGATGGCTACAGCCACATGGAGACAAACTTAAAAAGAAACTTAAACAAAGTGTAATAAAATATTTAAATTAGGTCATGTGATGAATGACCCATGCTCCAGTTGGCTGAAATTGCCTAGAGAAAGAAGAAGGGGGCGTGGAAAACTCATGCATGCAGGGAAATTCCTTAACTGAACTTAACATGGGATACACAAGATTATATTACATTACAATAATGATTCCCCATATACTACAAAATAATGGTAAGTTGTGACAGAGAAATCATTTCTCCCATCATGTCTATGGAGCTACCAAGCTGAAAGCTGTCTGTGAAAATGTACGGTGTATAAACAACAAACAAACTTGCTGTATTTGATATATTTGGCAGGGGGGCCTGAGAGATTTTACCAGTGGAGCAGTGTCTCCAAAAATTCCACTGCGGGCTGGATGATTAGCTGTAGGATTTCGGCCTAAAAAAGGAATAGAATCTTTTTATGGTGATTATGCATCAGCTTTAACTTACTGTCAGCTAGGTATGTAAATTGTTGTAAATTTTGTTCTCGTGGCAAGAATCAATAATTTTGCTATTTTTCTCTTCATCGTGAAAACACCCTCACAAATGGCAGTTTTTAGGACTATTTGCAATTTGGGATTTATTCTTCGCAAAACTGTTGGGAGGTATGAGTCTAAAATTAAAAATGTATTTAAAAAAATCCCAGGGATCTAGCCCTTTTAAAAAAAATCTTCTTTAAAAGTAAAAACCTTTTCTTTCAAATTCAAGCAGAGTAAAGCGTTGGAATGTAGACACAGCTCAATTAACATTTAAATGCGTGGTCTGATCACCCAATCAATTAGACTCATTATAAAACAAGAAAGAAGTCAGTTTAAAAATGCATATCAAAAGTTTACTGAAGGTATATCAGTCTTAATCTACATATTAAAACAAACTTAAAAGGTTCCTAACTAACTAAGAGGGTTTAGGGTAGGAAAAGACTCACCCAGCCTTTAAGTGGTGTGGGCTACATGGTGACTTGAAAGAACACAAAACATGGTTACAGCCGCATGGAACCTTAATTTAAAAAAGAACTTAAACAAAGTGTCATATAATATTTAAATTAGGTCATGTGATGAGTGACCCATTGCTCCAGTTGGCTGAAATTGCCTAGGGAAAGGATAAGGGGGTGTGAAAGAACTGATGCATGCAGGGAAATTCCTAAACGGAACTTAACATAGGATACACAAGATTGTATTGCATTACAATAATGATTTCCCCATATACTACAAAAACTTGCAACTTTTGTGCAGAAAATGTTATGTTCTATGCAGGAAGCTTCCATTTTTCATTCAAAACAAGTTGTGAACTGATGATATTCTTGTCCTTCCAGTGTTTTCCTCTTCAGGGATTCTTGACACACAGGAATGCCATTTTTAATCTATCTTTCATATATCTTGGTATATTTTTTCCATCCCTACTGACAGCCTCCTTGAAAGTCTGTTATTTGGAAGAATATAAAATGTTTCAAAAATACCAAAACAGAAATGTGTGCATAGTTTGGTTTCTCTGTGTTGTTTTCTTGGGTTTCTTTGGGCATGTAAGTTGCGTCTTTATTGTATGGAGAAATGTCCTATTGTGTCAGTCCCTGCCTGCTGTCTGAAGTGGTACAGTCCCAGCCAAAGATAGGATGCCATTTCATCTACTGCTTTGCAAGAAGCAAGTTTAACAATAGGGGGTTCTTTCTCTCCTTTGTATGAAGATGTTTTTCTGCTTTTGTTTGTAGTACTGCCCTTGCCTTGAAGCTTCATTTAACCTGCATTTCAGACTTCATGAACTAGAATTCACGTTTCTTTCATGAGCTGTACATAAGTTGGATATTTCTATGTAAAATTTCTCCCCGATGCTTTCTCCCTACCTCTGCTGTATAAGGATCATGTAGAAGCCTAATTAAAGCAAATAGCATCAACTTGGACACGCAGTAACTTGTCATAGAACCTTTGCTTTCTTCTTCTCTTCTGAGAGGACTGATTGCACTGAGACAATACAAAGGGAAGAGGTTCCACGCAAGAGAGAGAGTGCCATTTAAAACAAAACCCAAAACACCTTGTATAAATAATTGCTTTCCAATCATTTTTGCTCTTTCTGTCTAACATACCTGCCTGACTAGACTCCTGCCGAGTTATCATTCAAAGCGCAAAGGGACTGTTTTGGATGCACCACCCCACTCATCTTCGCAGTCTCTCTTGGAAGCTAATAATGCTAGCATGTTAAAACAATGAAGGTCACCTTGGATAGAGAAGGTACAAACTGTTTAAGTTTCTTAGCAGACAAATGTGCAGCAGATTAAAGGGAACCTGCCATGGTTTTGTTTTGCTTTTATTGAAGGCCAGGGATTTCTGAATTAAAACGAGCCTTATAAAATGACTTCTTTTAAATTAAGTCCCTTACATTCTCCTACTTTCTCCTCCCTCCTCTCCTGGTCTTATTATTGGCCTGCTCCTGTTGTTTGCATCAGATTCATTTACCTCACCCCCCCCCACCTTACAGAGAATTGAGAGCCAGCATTGATTGGCACAGCCCTCATCCCCTGCTCATTCTGTGGGCTGTTAACATTTTTAGGAAGACTACTATACATATTTCCACAACCCATGTTCATTGTAGGGTTGCTGTGGGCCTTGTCATCAGAAATTGCTCATGCAAGAGAAGTCAGCACAGTAAATATCTCAGGGCCTTGGGTCCTCTGTCTGCACCATGAGGAGACAGTAAGCTTACTGCTATATCACACCAGGGGAGAACCTTTGGCCATCCAGATATTTTAGACTCCTAGCAGCTCCTCCCAGTCCAAAAGCTTTGGAGACCTAAAGGTTTTCCACTGCTGTGGTACCAGGTTGTAAAGCTTGACCTGAATTTTTAAGACTTTGACCTCCTTCTGTCAGCCCTGGGACATGAGTCACTGGTCTGAGATGAGCCAGGAGAGACTGGACAAACTAGTAATCAGGATAAGGGATAAGTCAAAACCAAAGGACAAACCAGGAGTCAAGATCAACAACAGTCCAAGGGTACAGGAGCATGCAAGAATTTAGGAAGATCTTTTTACCCACGTGTTAATAGTATAGGAAGCCTTTTTATACCTGTTCCAGTCCACAATGATTCAATGAACAGTCTGGGTGCCAGAGTCAGTCCAGAGCCTGGAAGAACTTCCCTGAGAAGGCTGCCACCCACAATTTATTGGTTCTTCACATGAGGCAGTAAGCAAAAATCCAGAAGTTGGTAACATCTTAGATGAATGCATAAATGAGAGGGAGTGGGCAGAGAAGAATGAACATAGACAAAAATCAGTAAGCAAGGGGATCTTGTATCACCTTTGAGACTGAGAGAGAGAAAATTGTCACATAAGTTTTCACAGGCTTGGTCTTGCATCTGCGGAAGTAGACCAAGTCTACAAAAGCTTATGCTACATTTTTCTCTCTCTCAGTCTCAAAGGTGCTACAAGATCCCCTTTGCTTACTCCAAACTAACATCTCTATGTTTTTGAATTCTATATATATATATATATATAAAATGAGAGTCTGGAAGTAGATGGATTTGTCCATTTTTCTTTCAAAGCAATACATAGGTCTCAGTGAACGTGGAAGTGGGGTGCTGATTTCCAACTCTCCCACTGACGACCAGTTGCCCACCTCATTTCAGTTTCTGCAGAAATGAAATGTCTGGCTTCCTCAGACTTCTTCTTTTTCAAAGTTCTGCCATTATCAGCTAAAGTGGACATTAGGGAATAAGGTTTGACCTTCCAATTACATTGGCCTTGAAAGGTCCCATGCTTTCATGGCCCCCTCTTAACAAGGTAATGGCTTGTACCTTTTTGGCTTGATAATTTTAGTCTATATGTCAAAAGCAAGCACTCAGAAATGTCAAAATGCTTTTATCCTTGAGTGCTTTCTCTTTACCTATATTCTGTTTTTATGACACAATTCTGACAAAACAATCTTTCCAGTTTTGTCAGCTTCTATAAAATACTTAATTGGGGTGGGAGAGGAGGAGGACCCTTCTTTTTCACCCAACAGTGCAGAACTATTTAAATAGTTTTGTTGGCTCCATTTCAGCAAAGAAAAGCTGATTTCTGTGGTATTAATGTTCTTTCATTTTGCCGCACACAGAGCAACTTGTTCAATCACCCCATGTTTAAAACAGATCAGAGGAGTGGAGAAGGGTTAATTGTTTAACCTTTCCTTTGGGTGCCCAGTTACCCAAAATACAGGGTGTGCTAAAATGGCAGCATGAATTGGGAGCTTACCACACTCTGAAGAAAAGCAGCAAGGTAGCAGGAACGGCTGTCTTACCGCATGACGTCACTGTTCTTCTGCCATGCTTTTGTTCCAGTCCTGTGGCGGAGCAAGCTAAAACCACGTCTTTTTGCTAAATTTTTTTCTGCTTTGCAAAAAGACACTGTTTTACATTGGTTCCCCCATGGGACCGGAATAAAAAAACAATACCATGTGGTAAGGCAAGTGGAACATTCCTGCTGCTTTGCCGCTTTTCTTTGGAGTGTGGTAAGCCCCTAAATCTTGGGACCGACATGGTTTGGCTACTGTAGCTCAACTCCTCTGTGGTCTTTCACTATTTATCCAGCACTCTACACACAAAATTCATTTTCTGTTTCTTTGGTCTGGCCACATCTCTCTTTAAGTCCTTAAATCCCTTAACTAGCATTTTGCCAGCTCCCAGATCCTACACAAGCTGTCCATCTTTACCATCAAAATCCTCCTTGACCTCCTTTGTCACATATTGCTACTGGTGTTTTGCCAGCTCATCCTCCTCAGTTGTGTAAAATATCTGCTTCATCAAATAATTCTGCCTTTTCATTGGAACTGTAGCATGGGAGGAAAATGTTAACTTCCCCCCAGCCATTCCAGTCCTCAGACCTAATGGGTGCTATTTGCAGTTCTACTGCCCTAACCTGTCATAGTTCTAAGGCAGCTGACTGTAGAAGACATACTCAGCCTGGTCACATTAGACAAGGCAGAGTCTGTTGAGACCCTGGACAGAGCAATACTGGCTGAGGAGCTCACTTCTGAAACTTCATGAAGGCTGGCTGGTCTGGTGCTTTTCTCATGGCCCAGGACCAAGCTCTCCAGCGACAGTGAGTCCAGTGAGGCAGGCTGTAGTATGTGGGGAAATCATTATTGTAATGCAATACAATCTTGTGTATCCCATGTTAAGTTCAGTTTAGGAATTTTCCCTGCATGCATCAGTTCTTCCACTCCCCCTTCACTTGTTACTAGGCAATTTCAGCCAACTGGAGCAATGGGTTATTTATCACATGACCTAATTTAAATATTATATGACACTTTGTCTACATTTTTTTAAGTTAAGGCTCCATGCGGCTATCGCCATGTTAGCAATTTGTTAGCAGTCTGTTAGCAGTCTTTGAGTCCTCTTTTTAGTTGAGTCACCTTTGAAAGCCAGATGAAGCACTTGAGGAGGTGAAGCTTTGAGAAGGGACTCTCCTGGCAGCACTAGGGGTGTGTGGAGAGGCCAAACCTCACCAGGTGACACTGTCAGAGGGAGAGGTGACACTGGCCTTAGTGAAGCCATAGGGGATGATAGAGTCCACAGTGGGACAGGATATTTGCTATTCATCCTGGCTCCCTTCAGAGGAGCTATGTGAGCCCTTAAAAGGTGCCACATGCAGCTTCTGAATTCTATGATGTGAGCGAATAAGCACTGCAATAGGAGTCACAAGGAATCTAGCCAAGCAACATCTTCTATAAGGTTCCAGAACAGAGCACAATAACTCCTTCAGTGGTAGCTTTTATGGATCTAAGTCTTCTTACATTATGAGTTGGGGGACAGGAACTACATAAGATGATACCTAACACTTGAAATGACTTGCTTAATGCCATGTGTGGTTTGGCCACAGAACTAGGGCTACTGTCATAACTCACTATATAGAGTCTGACAAATCAAATAAAGGGGAGTTAGATATAGAAAGAAAGGCCTCTGGCTCCAGATGACCCCACCACTATCTGAACAGCTAGTGGCCAACACAGCTGATAAGAAACTTCAGCAAGGTAGGTCCCCATCTCATTCATAGTTGAGGGGCATGAGAAAATAACCTCCAACATTTGTGGAATGTTGTCATGACAAGGAACAGTAGTGGAGGAGCCAATGCCTTTTAAATAAGCAAAGCTGGGGAAACAAGCACCTGACATCTTAGGGTCAAGGCAGGTATAAATTCCACAGCAGCTGCTAGGAATATTTGTTGTTCACAGCTGTTGATTTTTCCTGCCTTTTATGTGCTTTCTTCTTGTGGATTTATTTGGGTTCTTGACCTCTGGATTGGTTTATAGTATATATTTCTTTGTCTTTCCCTTGTGGCTTCAGTTATTGTGACTGCTGGATTCTGGAACAGTTGAGACCTTGCTACTGCACCTCCCTTCAACTTCGGTAAACTCCTTTGACTGACCTGGATTGGCATGACACACCCCTAACTGCTTTTCTCTACTCTAACCTGCCTCTGCTGACATTAGCTGCCTGCAGGCACGGGACAGCTACATGTGTTAAAGAAAAAAGTGATTCACCAGCCCTGCCAGTGCCTCCCTTGCAGTGAGGCATTTGGCAAGGGTGAGGAACAGCATTAGCTTTCTATATGGACTGGATTCCATTATATGTCATCTGGGGATTTTTGCCGTTTTGATACCTTAAGGACTATTCATCTCTTTGTATGTTCATGTGTGAGAGTATGTGCTGTTTTCTCCTCTTTTGCATGGTGTGCCTTAGGTGTCATCCCAAGGCCCTGTGACGATAACTTTGGTTTTCAATTATATGCAGCCTTTTAGGGCATGTATCTATCAGTATAGCATTTACAAAGTGAAATCAGGATGAAGCCATTCTTGTGTCTTGTTATATTGTATTGAGATCAAAATTGATAATTGCTATTCAGGAATGGGTATAAAGGCAAGTCTTCTCTCTCCCAACTTTTTTTGGTGTTTTTTTGTTTGTTTGTTTGTACAGTGGTAACAGAATGCTTTCATTTTCCTCCTTTATCAGCAAACATTTTTGTGCCATAGAGCCAGACTAACCTCCTTGTCCCTTTTCTTGCTTCCAAATTCTCATTCTATGGATGTTCAAAAATAGGAAAAGGTTCTATTGCAGCCAGAAAGCTCACTTTTGAACACTCAAAATTGTTAATTGTCTTGCAAGCTGAAGACTCAACATTTAACATTTCTAAAAGGTATGAAGACACTGACACACCAAACGGATATACAGAAGCATGGTGTATATCCTCTGCTTCCTCTTTGGGTTGAAGCAACGGTGGGGACCCTTTGTTACCCTGATGATTGAATTTAGTTTCAGAGAATTCCTTGGAGGCAACCTTCCAGAGATGAAGGAAGCCAAACAATTAAATAAAAAGGTGGAAACAAAAAAGACCAACACAGTTTAGCTCTTACTGCTACTGACTAAGCCTTAGCAGAGGTGTTCCAACCTTTTAGAATGGGGAAAAACTTGTACAAAGGCTGAGAAGCCAACAAATCATGAGGGAGGAAGCATGGCCCTCTGGGGAGCCCTAGAGGTCTGGATTTGGACCCAGAGTCTAAGGATTCCCCACTCCTAAATTAAAGTGCTAGATTTGCACACTTCTTCTGCAGGGACATTCAAATGTTTTTGATGGTGGTACACCTCTCTCTGTAGGAAAGCTGCATGTAAGTCCTAAGTGCATTTGTATTTTTGAGACTTTAGAATAGAATTGAATTTTGGTGATCTATAGGAACTTCTGAAAGTATATGTTCCTTTATGATTATGTGGTACAGTCTTCCCCCAACTGGATGACCAGATGGTTTGGATTTCAACTCTCATGATCCCTCACCAGTGGCTATATTAGTTGAAGCTGGTAGGATCTGTAATGCAGTTCTTTTGGGGAATGTCAGGTTGGGGAAGGGTATAGTAGTGCCATGCTTATGAACAGTTAGGGTTACTCATGAGAAGAAAAGAGTATTTACATTCTGTAGTTGTTCTGGGATTTTGATATCTAATTAATTCCTTCCCATGTCAATTCTGGTAGGAGAACAGAGACAGCAGAATTGTGTGTATGTGCCATTTGCTTAAAAGAAGGAAATTTTTAAAAATATATATTTTAAGTGCCCTTCCCACACACATCTAAAAGCAGCTCACCTTTGAGGGAAAAGGGTCTTCAGCAATGGATCGATATCCCTACCCCTGCATAACATGCAGCCTAGGCAGCCTCTTCTTTTGGCCAGTCAATCTCAGTTATACAGGTTGAGTATCCTTTATCCAAAATGCTTTGGACCAGAAGTGTTCTGTTTTTTGGATTTTTAAAAATTTTGGAATATTTGCATCTACATAATAAGATATCTTGGAGATGCGATCCAAGTCTAAACATAAAATGCACTTATGTTTCATATATACCTTATACACGTAGCCTGAAGGTAATTTTATACATAATATTTTAATAATTTTGTGCGTGAAAAAAAGTTTATGTAGACTGATCCATCAGAAAGCAAAGATGTCACTATCTCAGTCACCCATGTGGACAATTCTGGATTTTAAATTATTTTGGATTTCAGAATTCCAGACAAGGGATACTCAACCTGAACTACTATACAATTTTTGCAAATTTTAAAAACAATAAAGCAAATACAGTTGTCCCTCTTTATCCACAGATTTGGTATCCATGGATTTAAGCAACTACGGCTTGAAAGTATTCTTTAAAAAATAATCCAAAAAGCAAACCTTTATTTTGCCATCTTATATAAGGGACACAATTTTTCTGTGCCATTGCATATAATGGGACTTGAGTATTCATGGATTTTGGTATCCCCTGGGGGTCCTGGAACCAAACCTCAGCGGATACCAAGGGCCCACTGTATACCCTTTGAAATGTTATTAATGCAATTTTCCCCAGAAAAGTACAAAAATATTCCTTTGGAATTTGATATGAAACTGTGCAATGAAGAAATGATGCAAGTCAGTCGATTGGCACTTCTTCCACAGTTGTAGATATTTCTTTTAAGATTAGCCTCTGCTTTTTAAGCAGGTTTTTGCACTGGGGCAAGCCTTTGTTTTTGAGCTGGTCAACTTGGTACCAGTATAGGATTCATTGAGATTTGTGTGTTCTCCTGTGTCTGAAGCCCTCAAGTAGCAGATAATACAAAATATGTATATATAGCCAAATGAAGTGTAATTTACAGTAGGAGCGTTAGGGGACAGAACCCCAGAGAAAATAGAAAAACTGTGACTATCTCTAGGCCCCCCAAACCATATTTAACAGACATAAAAAGTATGATCTGCAGATTCAATCCACCATGGATGCCTTCAAGGCAGCAGGGTTGAAGGCAGAAGCAGGCGGCTGGTGGGGTTTGCTGCCACTTCTACTGCTTCCCTACACCATTTTTATTAAGGACTTACAAGCCTTGCTGCACGTTTGCAGTCTTGTGAGGCTTACAGTCCCTATTAAAAATGGCACAGGGCAGCAGTGGATGTGGCATCAGATAATCCATGAATAATCAAATCTGCAAAATCTAAACCCGCAAATGTGGAGGGCCAAATGTAATACAGTGAAGCTAAGATCAGAGACAAGATATTGTTGGCTAAATATTGAAAACAATACTATATTTTAAAAAAAGATTTAATTTTTTTTAAAGCTCAAAGATACAACTTTTTAAGATAAATCAACTCTCAGAGGGCAGACCACCAGAGTTAGGGACAACCACATCTAATACACTACCCTACTTCCTGCCTTCCTGCCCGTCTAAGCAGAGTTTGGAAAAGTCCAAAAATCTCCCAGAATAGCTCAGCATGCTAGCTGGATGAGCCTGGGAGTTGCAATCCAAAAAAGCTACTTTCCCAAGATATTCATATAATTAACAATATACTAAATGAAAGAATCGTATCTTACTTTGCTTTGGAAAGGCTGAGTAATACCACATGTTAAAAAATGAACTTTGTGTGATTTTTCAGATTAAGCTTTTCTGCAAACACAGCCCAAGATGATTTCAGACATAATTAATCTGAGATGAGAAGTCTGTCAAATATTGTTCTTGCCTCATCATGTGATACAAGGTTTATAAGTTTCTAACAAAACTAATCTGAACTGAATCTTTCCTCAAAGGCCACAGGCAGTTCAAAAGCCTAATCGCTG
Organism: Gambelia wislizenii; assembly: GCA_030847615.1. Lineage (NCBI taxonomy): Eukaryota > Metazoa > Chordata > Lepidosauria > Squamata > Crotaphytidae > Gambelia > Gambelia wislizenii. Next base: position 7,736,546 of record JAUMIR010000013.1, on the reverse strand, counting down.
CTGATCCCTCATTTCTGTCATTGACCAAATAGTTTTCAGAGAATGAGAGGGTCCTTTATTGTGTTTCCAGGGGAAATAGTTTGCTGATAAAATGCAGATATTGTGGCATGTAGAAGATCTCTCCCTGGGCAGTCTCTTGGCAGCTGTGTGTAACATATGCTTATGAACAGTTAGGCTTACTGATAAGATCATCATCATTATTACGATCATCGTGAATATTATTTTTACCCTGCCTTTTCCCCAAAGCTGGGACTTACAAGGCATCTTACAAATTAAAATTATTACAATACAGGTACAGTTAAAAGCATACAAAGGGTCAACAGTAATACAGAATTAATCTAAAAATATTAGAACAATTCAAAACATATACTTAAAAAGTTAAAAAGCAGTTAAGAACAGAACAATTCAAAACAATATAGCACTCTCTTAAAAGCCCTTTCCTTTAAAAACTTCAGTTCTAAAAGCTAGTCAAGGATTAAAAAAAAGTCCTTGCCTACCAACAAAAGGACAGCAGGGAAGGGGCCACTCTAACATCCCTTGGAAGGGAGTTCCAGATCATGGGGCAACCACTGAGAAGGTCATAGAATCATAGAATTGTAGAGTTGGAAGAGACCACAAGGGCCATCCTGTCCAACCCCCTGCCATGCAGGAATCACAATCAAAGCATCCCTGACAGATGGCAATCCAGCCTCTGTTTAAAGACCTCCAAGGAAGGAGACCCCACCACGCTCCGAGGGAGTCCTATGCCACATCCCCACTTTCCCTTATGGGGGGAAAGGGTCTCTCCTGAGGATCTCAGAACCTGAGCAGGTCAAACTGGGAGTTACAGTCTGTCAGAAAATTTGTCAGACTATCAAATGAACCCATTCTTATGACTTAAAGTGTCAGACTATAAAACTGAATTCTGTTCTGCTGTATGTCAAGGTAGGCCAGCCCTTCAAAGACAAAAGTTTGCTGCAATGGGAAATCAAGGCATTCCAGAAAGGCATTGGTAGAGCATTCAGTCCTGTCTGGGGCGTCACTAAGGCTGGTGTCACCTGGTGTGGTTTGGCTTCTCCCCACACCCCTAGTGACACCACTGAGTCCTGTCATTATAGCTTTCTAATCAGGGTTCACTAGCTAAGAGGGAGAATGAAATGAAAGGGGTCTGCTGACCAAAATCTCTCAAGAGCTGCTTTGAAACTGGATAGGGTGAGGGTGTAAGCTTGGGATAGCCATGCCAGAATGCCTTATAAAAAAAAGTCACATCTACACACAGACCCAACCACCACATGTAATTCCAGTTCATCCCCAAACTCTCTCTCTCTCTCTCTCTCTCACACACACACACACACATGCACAGACAGATAAAACCTCTCACACCCTACCCTACCTCACCCCATTACTTCTGCCCTCCCTCTGGCAATGCTGTCCCAGCCCTGGAACCTTCTTCTACCCCTCATCCCACTTCTGTCTTGTCAAGCCAGGCAGCCAACATCAGAAATCCCTATCAGACGTGGTGGGGTCTCCTTCCTTGGAGGTCTTTAAACAGAGGCTGGATGGCCATCTGTTGGGGATGCTTTGATCGTGATTTCCTGCGTGGCAGGGGGTTGGACTGGATGGCCCTCGTGGTCTCTTCCAGCTCTACAATTCTATGATTCTATGATTCTACTTTTGCACTGTGTGCGCCTTCAAATCACCTGTTGTTTTATGGGGACCCCCGTGAATTTCATAGGGTTTTCTTAGGCAAGGAATACTCAGAGGTGGCTTTGCCAGTTCTTTCCTCTGAAATAGAGACTGCAGCTTCTGGTATTTGTTGGCAGTCTCCCATCTGAGTACTAATCAGAGCTGACCCTGCTTAGCTTCTAAGATCAGATGGGATCTAGGGCCTTTAGGGTATTTAGGTCCACTGATTGTAAAATCAAGAAGAAGAGGTAGCATTTGTTTCCCGCTGAGGCTGTTACTTGTTTTGATGGGATTATTAACACCATCATGTTTCACTAGTGTGAAAAAAAATGCACAGGTGAATGTGATGCTATCTTATAGCCAGGTCCCAGCTGCCTTTCTGTAAAGCCAGGCCAGCTCAAGACAGTTTGCTGCCTTAGGTGAAACAGCTAATGGTGCTCCACCCACAAGTCAAAGTACCTAAGGCTAGGCCAACTTATTTTGGCACCTACAAGCACACATGCACAATCACACACACACACACCAGAGCAATGAAAATACAATAATGGTGAAAGCAATAACTGCAGTTATACTTTGACAAACTAGAAAAGCTGCAGAAAAGTTCCTTTAGAATAGAAACAAGATTTCCTTAATGAAGAAAGCAAATGGCCCACCACTGAGCTGGAAACAAATATCCCATATACAGAGCAAAACAGGATTAAGGGAGATGGGAGGAAGACAATGCCTCTCATATCCACAGAGGAATGGAAAGTTGGACAAGCTGGTGGGGGAAATCCCAGATGTATAGACCAATGGAAAGCATTTCTATCACACCTATTTCCATCACAGACTTCAAAGTGGCATATGTAGGCTTTCCAGTAGGTTTCCTACCCAAGTACTGACCAGGCCTAACTAATTTAGCTTTAGCTGACTGCCTCTTATGCCTTCAGACCATGCTGATTTTCTGATGTAGAAGTGAAGGTATGTGAGGGAGGCACTACGGAAGTGGCAGAACAGCAAAGGAAAAAAAGTTCAAGAATACACAGAAAAGGAGGCTTGCAGAGAAGAGGAAGAGACAGTAGAAAAATGAGAATTTAAATCCCAGATGCAAAGATAAATGGAGAGAAGGCAGTATGGGGGGGGGTTGGAAGGTTCAGTGGCACAGATAAATGGAGAATTGGAGAGAAAATGGGAGGGGGGAACAGTAGGGCAGACAGAGTCCATATGTAGAAAGGGACAGAGAAGCCCAAGAAATGAAAATTGGAGAGGAGGAGAGAGGAGTAGAGGAGGGGTGAAGCTGGGTAGGAGGAAGCCCTAGAGGAGCTGTGTACCATCTGGGAGGCTGTGGGTAAACTGAAAGCCTCTGCTGGATAAAGGGTCCCCTTACCAGAAGGCACCCATTCTTCTGTCTTGGTCTGAAAAACAAACCCATTTGTTTTGTTGTACACCTCTGGCTTTGGGAACACTTTGGGAGAAAAAAAACCCTGCTGAACACTTCTCATCTCTTCTCCTGCAATCCAGTGGAGTTGGAATGAGGGAGAACATCAGCAGCTTGGGGCTACAGGGCCTGATCTGCTGAAGGAGGTGACAGTAAAATCCCCCAAAGGAATTGGAAGCAAATTTAGTTTCAGTTCATTCAGGACAAGATCTGCTTAGCAAGAGCCTGAGTTGTTATTGCATTTTTTACGATGAAGGTTTCAGGTGGAGTATGGTGGTAGTGGTAATGGTGGGAGGAACTGTATGAAACATTTGTGCATGGCACTGCAACTGTCAGAAAGGCCTCAATCACCTCTAGCTACTGCCCTGGCCTACTCACCACTCAAAAAGAGTAGATTACTGAATAGTAAGCAAGCTCAAAGAATTGCCTCTATACCCTTGAAGGCACCAGACCCTCTCTAATCTTGGAAGCTAAAGAGGATCAGGCTTAGTTGATACTCAGAAGGGCAATTGCCAGGGGTGACCAGGTGTTGTAGGCCAGCGCTACTCAAAGTGTTGGTCCATGGACCAGTGTTGGTCCCAAGCCATCTGCTGATGGTCCCAGGGAAGCTTCCAAGAAAGAAAGAAGTATAGATTTTCCTTGTTTTTCCCCCAGGCTGTGAGGCTGTGTTCTGGAATAGTTTCTTTCTGATGTTTCACCTGCATCTATGGCTGGCATCTTCAGAGAATGGTTGGGTATATATGTGTGTGGAGTTTGTATGCTGTGAACCCCTTTTGGGGAGGATATGTAAATTTGTGTAATTGAATGGTTAGTTTCTGGATATAGAAATGCAAGGCTCGTTAGTGTCTGTTTGGCTAATGGTTGGTTGATGGGCCATTATCTGCTGGGAATCCCCCTGTCCCTGGGTGGAATTCCTTTGTAAGTGCTGAGTTTTGATTCTATTGTTCCTCAAAACTGATAGCCAGATTTTGTTTATTTTTAAGGTTTCTTCTTTCCTGTTGAAGTTGTCTAATGTTTGTGGATTTCAATAGCTACTCTGTGCATTCTGACATGATAGTTGTTTGGCACCATTCTCTGAAGAGTACCCAGCTTGTGGGGGCAATTAGCTAATACACATTGGAAACTGCTTAATGCAGTGTAGATGTGTAAATTGCTATTGCTTAAAACAATTTGTAAGCCGCTCTGATAGCCTTGTGGCTGAAGAGCGGGGGTATAAATAAATAAATAAATAAATAAATAAAGCCAACCACAGATGCAGGTGAAACATCAGAAAGAAGCTATTCCAGAACACAGCCTCACAGCCCGGAAAAAAAAAAGCAAGGAAAATCTATGGATGCTGGCCGTGAAAGTCTTCGACTTCACAAGAAAGAAGCAGTTGTAGCCAATGGAAACAAATATGGTACCAGTTCCTAGCACCTGGGAGAGGGAGGCGGAATTGCTGATTCCCCATATTAGATAGCCTGAGCAGCAATGGTGTGGTCTATATTCAGAGGACAGGAACAGTAAACTACCTCTCCTACATGACAACCATGATGACTCCCTCAATGCAGAAGAACACAGAAGGAATACATCCTGTTTCCAAAGGAAGGAAGGAGGCATGCAGGCACTGACTTGACTCTGAGGCAGCCTTGACTCCTTCTCCATGTGAAGCTATTGTGGTGGGTCCCTGGTCTGGGAGAGCTGTCCTAAGTCAAAATATGCCAGTGAGAAAGCAGTCCCTCCCGCTGTCCTCTTTCACTGCCTTTCCCCAATCCCAGGACACTTGGGATTTTCTCTGCACAGGTGAACAAACGTGCACATGCAGTGCTTTCTTAATTTTTTTTTTTAAAAATACTGTATATACTTGTGTATAAGTCAACCTCATGTATAAGTCAAGGGCAGGTTTTGCGGCCAAAATTATGGATTTTGATATGACCCATGGATAGGTCAAGAGTAAACCTTTGGGGCTCAGCATGGGGCTCCTGGGATCCATTCTGCAGAGAGGCAAAACTGCCAGTGTTGCCTCAGGGGGCCAACTGCCCCTGGCCCCTGCTGCCATTTTCCCACCTAGGCATTTAAAAAGACCTGTTGCCACTTTACTTAGAGAAGCGGATGGCTCCTTTTTTGATAAAAGTTAAGGTGCAGTATTAAATCTTATCAAAGAGGAACTTTGAGTACAGTGGTGAAAGGCAAGAGCTTAGTCCATCCCAGGAAAATGTAAAAGAAACCCTGACCTCCTCTATTCTCCCCACTGTGACACCACTTCTAGCCTTTTTAAATGCATTGGCAGGAAAATGGTGGAGGCTCTTTGGTGTTTCCCCTCAAAGGAGGATAGAGGGTGGTGGTGCTTCTTTTAGGTTCTCCTGGGATATACTAAGCTCTCACCTTTCACCATTTTACAGTCGTCCCTCCACATTTGCTGGACCCAGCCACCCAGTTTTCTTTCCTCCCAGCATCCATCCTAGGAAAACCTAAAGAAGCATCTCCCCTCTGTTCTCTCCACCATGCCAAAGAACCGCTGCTGTCACCATTTTCCTACCCAGGTCATTTCTGTACCTTACATTGATCCATGGATAAGTCAACCTAGGGTTTTGGGTCAATTCTTTGTCTAAAATTTCTTGACGTATGCATGCATATATACAGTACTCCTCTGTTTGTAAAGCAGAGCAGAGCTTCCTCAGAGTGTTGATAGAGTGAGTAGCACACACAGTGCACTTGTTACTTAATTACTAATATGAGGGGGGGGGGCTTTGCAGGAGTTGCCCCCGCCATTCAACTCATAGTCTGCCTGTGGATCAATCTGGGCAGTAGAGTGTATAGCATAGCAAGTTAAAAGGCCTGAGAGAAGAAAAAGAACTCTCCCAGGCACCAAAAAACCAATAGAATAGGCACCAGCGGTTTCAGTTATCCGAAGGACACAAAATAGGGGACACACACAAAAGAGTTGTACTGGAAAATGCCCAGAGAGGTGTCCTCCAATGCATCTCTATGGTATATTTGTACAGGAAGTCCTTTATTTTAATGGGGCTTGCTATCATCTGTGATTTCACTTATACATGGTAAGTCCAGAAATTGATGGATGTGTGTGTGTGTGTGTGAGAGAGAGAGAGAGAGACCTTTAAAGCAAATATATATAAATATATCTGCAAGCGCGGGATGAGTCCTTCCTGAATCTTCGTTTGCGAAGAAAAGCCAGAGATATAAATATATACTTTTCTTTGCCCATCTGTGGGTCCAAATCCTTTGGTTGGGAACTGCAGTCATACCTGCTGTTTACTTACAAGACCCTTCAGAGAAGAGTAGTGATCTTTTTAACTGAACTCAAGAGACCCATTTTCCTGACTTTGCGGCTGACTTAAAATGGTATGCTTGCGATGTGACTGACATGCCACATCCATATCCAGGAAGTCAGTATGACTGTTATACATGTAGGTCCCTTCCCTCTAATTTATACTGAAAGAGTAAAAAAGAAAGGAAATAATAGACTGGAGCTGCAGAGGAGAGTCTCAGGATGTAGGGAGGCTTCTGTAGTTCTTAGGACAGCTAAATCAGTGTCATGGCGGGTGGTGCTTTGTTTGGCTCACAAGGCTGCTTAATTATTCTGCTGGCAGGGATCCTGATGCACTGTTTTTATGAATTTTGCAGGTTTTCATTAGAAAAATGTATCAGTAATTGTTTGGTGGATTGTTCTTATGTCTTTCTTTCCTGTTGACTTGATACCAAAGCAGGGAATGTATGTTTGGAGCTGTTCAAAACAAGAAGCTCTAATTATTTTATATTATTATTGTATTACTACTTTTATTACAGTTTGCAGTAGCTTGGCTCATCTGGTAGTTGATCAATACTTCTAGGTCTTAATGTCTCCCTTTCCTTTCCTCCCTCTTTCTGTGTTTCTAGCTTTTGTTATACTGTACTTGCCGGGCACAGATTTACCCATTAAGCCTTGGGCTTTGGTTCAGATTGCAGGCAGAGTGACTTTGCTTACTTTTTCAAATACATGTTGATTTGTGAAAACTGTCCTAAAAGCTTTGAAAAGCATTTGATCTTCCTTTAAGATTAGTTTGTCCTTTCCCTGGGCTTGTGAAAGCTAATATATTGATTTCTACTAATGCCTGAATGAATTTTAAAAAATGACTCTGTTTTCCTCCTTTTATGGGCAAACTTCTGTATGGCTAATGGCAAATGACATGGGGAAAATATTTGTTATTACTACTCTAAAGCTCTGTGGAATTTCTACTCCCACCATGGATGGGACAATTAATGTTTTGTTTTTTGGTGTGGATTCAGTAAAACCTCTTTGGGACTCAAGCCAATCTATAAGTGATGGGTGGAGGAGAAGAATGGAGTGAGGAAGGAAGAGGAAATCTGCTCTTAGAACAGATTGGTCTATGTAACTGTGGATTGCATACTGCCACTTTTCTTTAAATAGTGATCCTCAGTTTATTCATCAGCATCATACCTAAATACTTAGATGTCCAAAGCTTATTTGAATGTCTAGTCCTCTTAGGTAACAAGTGAAAGAACTAGAAGGAACATGTGAGTCTAACTCTACTTCTTCATGTTATCACTGAGGGTATGCTCTCAGCCCTGTGCGCTCCCCATGAGTACCAAAGGCCAGAATAAGGATTAAGCCAAATGGTATGTGATACTTTTGTAGGCATTTGTTGAAGCAGAATCTCTCCTATGCTTACATGCCTTTTAAGAACAGAACACAACACTTCCTTATCCTAGCCACAGAGGAGCATTTTTAGTCATGTGGAGATGTCCCAGAGTCTTTGGTCCTTCTTTCCACAGGTTAAGGGTCAGTCAGGATAAAACATCATAGGTTTGTGATTGGATTTCCCATCACTTTGAAAACTATCCAGAGAGGGGGAGGGGGAAAATTGGGACCATGGCACTGAAGAAAAATCTGCTTTTCCTTTGCACTGTGTTCCCAATTTAAATAGCCCCACCTCTTATTATGTTCTCATGTAGGAAACACAAGAGCAACAAGGATTGTCCTTTGGAAAAGTGGTAGGGAGCCTGTGGCCCTCTAGATGTTTGATTCCTATTGGCCTTGACCATTGGCTATGCTGAGTAGGACTAATGAGAGTTGAAGTCGAACAGCACCTGGAGTGTAAGTGGATTCTCACCTCTGCTTGTGGAGGATAAATTGCACAGGTCAGAACAGCTATATGCTACCCCCAGTTTCAGAGGTAGTATGCTGTGAAATATGAGGGAGAGTGTGCTGTTGCATTTGGGTCTAGCTGGTGGGTTTCCTGTAGGTATATGGTTGCTCATTGTAGGAACAGAATGCTGGGCTAGATGGGTCTTTGGCCTGATCCAACAGGACTCTTCTTATGCATCCTCTTAACAACTGGTAGAGGAAGATATACACTGGGTATTTCTGTACCTAATTTTTGTTTAAGTGTGGGCTGCACTTGAGCAGACCACTGTAGTTTAGAGAGGGTAACAACAAAAGATAATTATTGCCTGTAATCTCCTGTATTAGCTGCCCGGCCTTGCCAGTAGCATGGATTCTACTGAGCATTCAGCTGTGATCCACCACTGCCATCCTTGATAAATTTACCAACAAGTCTGTAAAAAAATGTTATGGGGCATGAAATCAACAAATTTGACTTAGGGTGACAGCAGAAATTGCTTTCGGCAATAAATAGGATGCAATCATAGCGTGCCTTGGAAGCAAATTATCTGTACCAATATAAAAGGCCGTTTCCCTTCCCTTGCTAAATAACATCATGGAATGGTTGAGCCCTGAGATGGCAATAGGTGGATTGTTTCTCAGGAAGGTCTTACATTACTTGGACATCATACATTACCATTTCTTGCAGCGCTTACTTTACTACTGGTATGTGTTTGGTAGTACTAAAAATTATTGTGAGTTTTGTTAGGATTATCAGTAACTGAATGATGATTGGACTAAAGGGTACAAGGCCCCCATCTAAGCCATATTCCATTGCCAGAACTTTTTTTCTCCAATGTACATGCATGGATACACAGCAACAGGGAAATTTCCATCCATCCACAACCTTTATTAGGCATAATGCAACATATACGTATAACAATAGAACAATAGGACTTCAAAGATCATTTTTAGGCAGGTTAAGCCGTATGTTTGCTGCCTCAACCAAAAAGTTAGCCATTAATCTGGTGATATGCAGATTTTGATCTTAACAGGGAAATTTCTCTTGGTCCACAACAGAGGTGTGAGGTAGATTTTTTTTCACACACACCCCACATCCATAGTTGTCTGTGCTGTTTTACAGCAATCAGTCGTGTTAGATGAGCTAAATATAAGATGGAAAGTTCTAGTTATTCTTCTGAGAAGACAAACATTGAAATATCCTAGCTCTCAGAGGAACAGCCTAACACAGTGATGTGCAACCTTTTGAGCTTGGTGTGTCAAACTTCACCAAAAAACTGAGCATAACTCGGGTGGTGTGTCACTTTGAGGAAAAAACTTTAGGGAGGCAGGGGGAGGAAAGTGGCAACCGGGGCTTTGAAGCTCTGATCGCCACTTTAGGGAGGGTGGGAGGGGGGAGGAAAGTGGCAACCGGTGCCCGATTGTCACTTTAGGGAGAGTGGGGGAGTGGAGGAAAGTGGCGACCGGGCTTCAAAGCTCCGATCACCACTTTAGGGAGGGTGGGGGTGCGTGAAACATCCTTCTTGGTATGTGGCCGCCTCAGTGGCTGCGTGTCATCAGAAATGGCTACGTGTGTCAGTGCTGACACGCGTGTCATAGGTTCGCCATCACTGGCCTAACATATTAACACACTGCTACGCTTGTTTCTGATTCACAAAATCTCTTGCTTCTCAGTTTGTCACAAGTACAAGTAGTCAAGACAAGATTTGATAAGTTGCCTGGCCCCACAAGCTCACATAATACATCCCGAGAGAGAGAAAATTGTCGCATAAGCTTTTATAGACTAGGGGCCCATTCAGACGATGAAAAAACCCTCACAGAATGTCTAAACGAGAGACTGTGTTGAATTGAGGTATTCGGAAGGAAGGGGGCCAAAAACCATAAAAACTCTGCGGTGACAGACTTTGGGAACTTCCCCTCAGTTTAAAAAAAAAAGACTTGTGGAAATGTAGATTCCTGACGGTTTAAACAACCATATGAATTGCAGTGCAGTCTGGAAGGGGAGGAACCGACAATGTGATTGGTTGGAGGTGCACAGGCGCGTGCTTGCTGTGAAGCGCTTGTAAGCACCGGCAACCATGCACTTTATATATATATATAGTCCATTTTTCAATTGAATAAAACCACCCATTTCATATTTTATACATTTCCATCCGTTTCGCTTTTATACATTTCTATCCATTTCCGTCCATACTATACAATCATACTATACAGTCATATCCATATCTACAGTTCCCATTCTTATTTACTTATACTTATACCTAATTCCATCATATATTAACATTTTATATCAACAATCACAACATCTGCAACTGTTACTTCCTCTTTACTTTTTATCCCGTGTTTTAATTACATACCTTTTCTCCCCCTCTTATCTACCTTGCTGTCTTTGATTCTGTTGTGGCTTCAACTCAATAACTTCCACTTATTTGCCTTCAACTTTATGTTATATATTTCATTTCTTTCTCTTTAAGAGTTAAAACTCTGTATTTACAACAATACTGTCTCCCCATTTTCCTTCCCAGAGTGAGGTTACAATTTTCCAATCGTTGTAACTTTCATGGGTCTTCCTCCCCTCCAACAACATCGTCAGTCTATCCATCCCATACATCTCATGTAATTTAAGTAACCAATTATCTACTGTTGGAGTTTGTTGGTTCTTCTAGTTTTTTGCCAAATTAATCCTAGCCGCTGTTATCATGTATAGTAAGATCTTTGAGAACTTCCCTTTATTCCATTTTGTTACATTATGTAACATATTTAATAGGTATACCTCCGGTTCACAGCGGAAGTCCACATCTAGTGTCATTATGATGATCTTATGAATCTTGTTCCAATATTTCTTTATCTCCTCACATCTCCACCACATATTATAGTAAGTACCTCTGTTTTTCCTACACCTCCAACATAGCTCTGATGAATTTTTATATATTTTTGATATTCTTTCAGGTGTCAAATACCATCTGTACAGCGATTTATAGTAGTTTTCTTTTAAATTGTAGCTTCTCGTAAATGTTAAATTTTTACCCCATGATTTTTCCCAATATTCAAGTTGGATTTCATGCCCTACATCTTGGGCCCACCTTACCATGTGTGTTTTTATTCTCTCTTGCTCTAGATTGATTTTTAGAAGTAATTTGTAAAGTTTAGACACAGTTTTCTCCCTTCCTCCATGCAAGATTTTATCTAACTCCGTCAATTCTAGTTCTATCTCTTCTGTCTTAGTGTCTTTCTTAAATTTCTCTGATATTTGTCTATGGAGGAACCAATGGCAGTCTATGCCCTCTTCCTTTTAGTTCTTCATGTGTCTTCATTCTAACTGTATTCCCATCCCATTTTAGCACTTCTTTATATGTCAGCCATCTGTTATTGTATACATTTTCCCTTTTATGAACAGCCTCATGTACTGACAGCCACAAAGGTGTCTTTGGACAGAGTATCCTCTTATACCTCAACCAAACTCTTAGTAATGCACGTCTTACAAAGTGGTGGCTAAAGTCATTGTGAACTAATGCCTTATCAAACCATAAGTAAGCGTGCCAGCCAAACCGTAGGTTAAAGCCCTCCAGTTGCAAAAGCTGATTGTTTTCTAAAGTTATCCATTCTAAAACCCATGCTAAATTATTTGCATGATAGTATGTTCGCAAATCTGGAAGACCTAACCCACCCCGTTCTTTAGCGTCAATTAAGGTTTCCCTCCTTACTCTAGGCTTTTTCCCTGCCCAAATAAACCTTTGTAGGTCTTTATTCCATTTTGTGAAAACTTTATCATTTGATATAATTGGGATATTCTGAAACAAATATTGTAGCCTCGGCATAATATTCATTTTTACTGTGGCAACTCTTCCAAGTAGTGAGAGTTCTAGTCTGCTCCATTTGGTTAGGTCCTCCCTTATTCTATTTCATGTTTTGGTGTAGTTATTTTCTAATAATTATGCAACCATGCACTTTTAAATTATTTTTTTAATTGTCAAAACCTGGCTGCAGCCGGGAGACAACATGTAGGGCGGTGAGGAAGAGGAGGAGAGAGATGCCTACCCTCCATCTATCCCGGTGGCGGCAGCCTCCGATCCCAGCTGGAATCCAAAAGGGTGGGAGGATCTGTCCAGCCAGTCTCTGGGAGAAGGAAGAGAGGGCCTCTCCCCTCCGCTCTGGCTTCATCTTGCCTTCCTGGGCTGGGCTGCTCCTTCGGGCCAGATTCTCCTACCACTGGAATGGATGTAGGGTGGGTGGCTCTCTCCTCCTCTTCCTCACCACCCTCTACGTTTGTGTCTGAATGCTGCTGGGGTCTCACTTTCCAGTGAGAGAGTCCCCCGATTCCCCCTCCCCCCCGGCGCAGTGTGAACACCATAGTGGAGAGCATCACAGCCAATTGTCTTTGAGAAAATTCTGTGGAGACAAAAGATGGCAGCTGCAAATGGCTCATAATATGCAGCTATGTGCTTTATTTTTTCTTGTATAGATGGGCCCTTACTGGAGCATCTGAGGAAGTGGACTAAGTCTACGAAAGCTTATGCTACAATTTCCTCTCTCACAGTTAGTCTCAAAGGTGCTACAAGTTCCCCTTGCTTACTGATGTTCCAGACTGACACGGCTATGTTTTTGAATTTTATATGTACGTCCTGTAATGAAAATAAAACTTCCAACTGGTTGTACTGAATTGATTTTTTTCTCAGTGTGAAACAGAGCTGGTAAGTAGTGCAAAGAGTGAGCAACTGAAGCTGAAGGGATTACAGTTATATCTCAGCAAAAGAAACTTAAACTGTTTATGTAAGCTATGACAGGTACAGCTCTCTTTAGATATGTGACCTTAAAGAAATGGTATTCTTTCAGGTGTAGTTAGTTTTTTTTTTGTTAAATATTAGGGAAGTCTATCTCTACATTATTACAGATATTCCAATCATTAAATATCTGAAGGGATGCCATGTAGAAGATGAAGCAAGCTTTTTTTCCTGCTCCTTCAGAGACTAGAACACAAATGAATGGATTCAAATTAGAAGAGATTCCACCTAAACATTAAGGAGAACTTCTTTACTGTAGGAAGTGTTTTACAGAGACATCTTTCAGGAACTTTAGTTGTGTATACATGCATGGCAGGGGGTTGGACCAAATGGCCCTTGGGGCCCCTTCCAGTTCTTAAGATTCTGTGATTCTATAACTGAGGAATCTGCTATGTTCCAGTACCTTGGCAGGGGCCATCAATGCTGATACCTACCCATCACCTCCCCTAAAGAGGTTGTGTGTGGAAGCTATCATTTACATTTCTTACAATGCTTCAGGCTCCCATCAGAAACCTCATGGTAAATGATAATGGTTGCTTCTGCCTGGATCTGCTCTGAGTGTAGCCATGTGGCACTACCCTTGCTGACCAGTACACTCACAGAGATCCACCAGCAGAGGAGGAGACTCCACTTAAGAGCTCTGCTGGTGGACCTTTGAAATGTGGAGGCATCCCTTGTGACTAGGGTCATCTTCAGATGGATTAGGAATGAAATTTATTTATTTATTTATTTATTTATTTATTTACTGGAGACTTTACTTAGCATTATCCTGGTTGATACTGATGAATTTGCTTATGCTTTAAATGGAACAAAGATTTGACTGCAATGATTTGTTTCATAGCAGGCTTCATGCAAAATGTTCCCAAACCAGCAATTTTCTGAAAAAAGACAACATTTTATTATTAGTCTGGAATTTCACTGTCTTGCCCACCCTCAGTTTAAGATACATCCCAGCTTGTCAATATCCTCCTTGAACTGTGGTGCTCAGAACTGAACACAGGACTCCAGGTGAGACCTGGTCCAAACAGAAAAGGGTGGCACTGTTACTTCCCTTGATCTGAACACTATATTCCTGTAGAATTGAATTGGGTTTTGGTTGTCCTATGAAGTTACTATATGGAGGTGATTTTTGTCCATCAACCATACTGCTCAGTTGGAAAAGTGGTCCCAAGATACTGTATTTGGAAGAGGAGAAAGATGTATGATTGTATGAATCTTTCTGCTTTACAGGTGACAAAAATGGTCAAAACTGTCACAACTAGGACCGTGCGCCAGGTCCCACTTGGGCCTGATGGCCTCCCCGTGATGGATGGATCATCTCCCATGGGCAGTTACACTGACTCTATAGACAGAAGGCACATGAAGAATGGGGAACGATACATCACACCACAAGCTTCTTCCACCTTGACCCGATCTTACAACAGCTACAATGACTCCTATCCAGACAGTCATGACGGCCAATATCGCCCTTTCATGGGCCATGATGGTTATGGAGACCTTCCCGACAACTATGGTAGCTTATCCCGCGGTATCAATTACCGTCCACGTTATGCCTATGTCCCTGGGAACAGTTACCGGCCAGAGGATGGTAGTTTCACATTGCCAAGCAGAAGGGATAACTACGGCCCGATGCCCCAAGCTCAGGTGCCAACAGGGAGCAATGCAGACTTGAATCGCTCCCAGCCAGAACGATTCCAGCCAGAGCCATATGGCCTTGAAGATGATAACCGCAGCCTTGGGGTTGATGATGAGGGGTATGAGCTTGATCCAGAATACTCAACAGTGAATCGGAGGACATCAGCTGGGATGCCTGAAAGAGGAAGACCTCACAAGGGAAGGTAAAACAACTATGTTGGATATTTGCTTTGCTTTATCCAGCAACTCTCACAGCTATTATTTAACACAGCTTTCTCCAGCTGATGTCCTCCCATTAGTCCTGGCCAGTCAGGAATGTTGGGAGCTGTAGCTAAAACAGGGTTGGAGGGCTTCAGGTTGGGAAGGCTGGTCTACTCTATTCACAGATATTCTAACAGCTTGTGTAGAGAAACCTTTTTTTTTACCAGTTTGGACATAGCCAGTTCTGTTATGAATAAGGGATCTAGCCTAGCCTTCTTCCTGACATGATAGCTTTCTGCATATGTGGAATTCATTTGTATGGTGGAGCAGGTAACCCAATTAACAATGGCTGTTCTCAGTTTAATTGAAAACCCCTGTAAGGAGAGAAAAGACAGGCAAAGAATGCACAGTCCATTCTTAGAGGCCTGCCAAATGCCAATTAATTGTTTAGGAAACTGACTAAAAATAAGGACAATGATGATATTGTTAAATTCAGGTGGACTTGCTTTCTCTGAAAGACCTTACTTTCTCAGAAACTGAATTTTGTACTTTCACATGAGTTAGGCTATTTAGTAGGCTGACTACTTTGATAATTATGATCATGGAACTGAATGAGCAAGGTCCATCACAAAATTTATTCAGTACTTTAAGAAGAACTCTTTGCTTCCTGGACAGAGGTGAGTTGGACATTCTTGCAAGAGCTTCCTTTTCCTCTGTCACTGCCTTTTGTTATAGTTCTGGAAATACTGGTGATTTTGATTCCTGCTGCTGGATCCTGACTATGGTGGTCTTCCTGTCCCACAGTCCTGCTAGGTGATGTTTATATTGTTTCCTGCTCTTACCCTCACTTTGATTTGGCTTTAATAGCAAGGGCAGGAAGCCTTGGTCTCACTCTTATTTGGCGTCATGATGACACCATGTGGTAGTGCTTCTTTTCCTCACTGCGACATCTTTTAAGCAGGAAATTCAACTTGCATTGAAAATAAAATGTTGCTCACTACTACAGGGATTGCAGTTGCCTCCACCAGTAAGTTTACCTGTCTACTCACTATTCTCCCCCCTGCTGCAGACATTTCCCCAAAGCATCACAGCTTGCAAATACAGTGATGAGGTTGGTGGAAGGATCAGTATTTTAGCTCAGCACTGGCTTCTTTCTGCTGCGTCATGGCTAGAGCTTTAAAGGTACAATACAACCCCGTATCCACAGGACCTGTATCCGTAGTTTCACTTACCCACATCCAGAAAAAAATATCCTGTCTTGGCATTTCTAGGCCCTCTAGCACCTAGATGCATTCTGTCATATGCATCTGGCAGGAGTTTTGCCAGAAGTCACTCATTTCAATAGGGTCCACTATTATCCTTGGTTTCATGTTGTGGATATGGAGGTCATACTGTATGCAGTGGCAAATGTCAGGAAGCACCTGTGGCCATTTTGGAGCTGCTGGGAAAATTGTTCTGAGTTAGCTCGTATATGTATATTTGCATATGCTGGAATGAAAATAAGCTGAAGGACAGGAGATAGAAATAAGGGTAAAGAATTTCTTTAAGCGTCCAGTATTTTTTTTAAAATAATGCCATTGCTGAATGCACCTAAATTAATACTGTATCTACTCAGGGGATTGGTTACAGTATTGCAAAGTAACATGCAAATGAAAAAACTGATGCTCTCGCCAAGTACCCCTATACATTTGCTTTTTTAAAATATTGTAGGCATCTCTTTGATGCATTATTCTATGGTGTCTCCATAGGGCTGACTTACTTACAAGGGTTTTCCTCCTCTTTGTGAATTCCTTTTGGTGTGTGTTTTTGGTGTGTATTTAAATATGATCAAGGAACTTTGACAAGCAATTTGATTTGAATGCGGCTTGTAGAAACATAAAGAGGCAAGTGCAGGGTCTGCTATTTAAGGTAATGTCTCTTCCTGACTTCAGAAATACTCAAAGCAATTTTTACAAGAATAATTTAGCCATTTTCTTTTATTTTCAAGGAGCCTCTGACAATAAATAATGTTTTCTATTTAATGAGGAAGCTCAAGAGTAATTAACCTTTGATTGCAGGGTGGGTTTTTTGTGTTTGTTTGAGAGTTTTTACTCTTACTTTTTCTTCTTCCTTAAAAACAAGATCCGTACTGGATAATAATTGAAGCTAACACAAATAAATATAATGATGATGTCACATATCTACCAGCTCTGTCAACACCTTTCAAATGTCTTTGTTAATTTTGCCTCCTCTTTGCTCAATTTGAAGTGCCTCATTGGATCCAGAACTGGTATGGTGTAGTGGTTAGAACAGGTCGGTCTTTAATTTTACAGGGCTAGTGGGCATTTTTGGAAGTTTAAGGAAACTGTGTGGGTACCACCAAAGAATGGCTGCTTGGGCTGGTTGTGTCCAGGCAAAAAGCATCCATTTTACAGAAAGACAAACTGGTGTGGCTATAAAAGGAATCAGTCCAAGAACATGAATACATGGCAGAGGTAGAGGTCTGCTCCCCTAACTAACAAGACTATTAGGATAAAATGGGGGAGAGGAGGAGCTGTCTTCTCTTTCCTGAATTCCCTGGAGAAGGAAGGTAAATAGATAAATTTTAAAACATTACAGCATGTCTTTCACAAGCATCCCGTCTCCCTCCTTTTACGTTTATCTTCTGTTGCTGACCTGTTTTCTGTATCATACTCTTGTCTGTCCGATTTTTTAAAAATCCCATCCTCCCTCAAAAAAGCTTTGGGTTCTCCTGCCTTTCATTCTCAGAAAAACCTGGAGGAGAAGCTCAGGTTGCGAGATGGTGACAGGCTCAAAACCTCCTTCTTAGGGAACTTCATGGCTGGGTGGAGACTTGAACCAGACTGTTCAGTCTCACTCCACCAAAGTAACCAGTATACCACATGGACTTTTTACTTTGGGACACTTTTAATTTTTAATTTAATTTTTTTTTAATTAGTTATTTATACCCGGCTCGTTAGCCACAAGGCTATCAGAGTGGCTTACAAACTGTTTTAAGCAATAGCAATTTACACATCTACACTGCATTAAGCAGTTTCCAGTGTGTGTTAGCTAATTGCCCCCACAAGCTGGGTACTCATTTTACCGACCTACAAAAGGATGGAAGGCTGAGTGAGCCTTGGAGCCCTCTGGATTTGAACTTGCAACATGATGACTCACAGTACTGGCATTTAACCTCTGCGCCACCAGGGCTCCTTTGAGGTCAGTTTAGCTCTGGGCTCCAAAGGCCTGTTGTGAAAGGCTGACTGGTCATAGGGGCCTCACAGTGAATTATTGTAACAGCCAGAGATGTTGCACATCCACCAAGAAAGCCCAAAACAGATAGGATTTATTTTAATTATAAGTGTATTTATTTTGAAAACTAATAATAGAGAAAAGAAGGACAGTAAGATAGATTTACTAATGTCACAATCACACCAAGTTATAATAAAGACTTGCAAAGCATTGCTGACACCAAGATTCAGCATTCTGTGGCCACTGTGTTCACTGTCCATCCTCATCAAGCTGTTTTGGTGGGTTTTTCTTTTTCTGGAGTTTGCACTTTTGTAAGCCTTGGGTGTTTCCAAGCCTGCTTATACCCACCCTACCCTGCTAGTTTAAGGCTGATGCACACTGGCCTCCAAAGGTGTAAATAAACTGACACTTGCATGCTGGACGAACAAGTCTTAAAGAGAAACGACAACGCAGAAAGAATCACAACCCAAAAACATCACCCAAGGAGACCTTCTGCTGTGCTTTTTGCAACCGGTCTTGTTTATCTCAGATTGGCCTTTTTAGTCATCAGAGTGCTTGCAGAAAGCGCGGGATGAGTCCTTCCTGAATCTTCGTTTGCGAAGAAAAGCCAGAGATAAACAGAGGAGATTTTCAGACAGGCAAAAATCGCTCCTTGCCGCGCGAGCAGCCTCCCGAAACTGCTGCGCGGCAAGGGTCTTCTTCGGACGACGCTGTGCCTCTGGCGAAACCGTCCGTGTCACTTCCGTGAAGCTTGGGACGGCTCCGCGTCATATTTCAAGCACGGGCAGCCTCCGTGCTTGAAATATGACGCGGAGCCGTCCCAAGCTTCACGGAAGTGACACGGACGGTTTCGCCAGAGGCACAGCGTCGTCCGAAGAAGACCCTTGCCGCGCAGCAGTTTCGGGAGGCTGCTCGCGCGGCATGGAGCGATTTTTGCCTGTCTGAAAATCTCCATAAACACTTGTAGACTTGAACGTTGGAAATAAAGGAAATGATTTTGGCTCTGTTGAAATACACTGTAGAAATATAGCAATTTGACACCATATTATCCACCGTTGTTATATCCTGTGGAAGCCTGGTATTAGTAGTTTTGTGGAGTATTTAGCCTTTACTATCAGGGAACTCTGGTGCCTCACCAAACCACAAATACCAGGATTCCATAGGATACAATGTTAGTGGATAAAGTGGTGTCAAACTGCTGTATTTCTGCAGTGTAGACTGGCCCTTTATCAGTGCCCAGACTCACCTTTCATCTCAAGATGCCATGTGAGATCCAATATAGATTATTTATTCCTTATGTCCACTGACTTGGGAAAGCCCCCCTTTAAAAAGTCTTTCTGCCACATTTCTGCAGCTCAACTGTTCAGACATCCACTTCTCCCTTTAGTGACATGTTGTGCTGATTTACTGTCACAGTTCTCCCCCTCCTGGTATAATCAACTATCCCTCAGAGATTGGACATGAAGAGAGAGCCCAGCAGCTTTCCTCCCACTTAGAAATGAGGGAAGGAATTGATTTTCAATAAGTCTTGAAAGGTTAATAATTCTAGCGATAAATGAAATTTGGTCAATGTACCAAGACTACAGCTGGCAATGGACAGCTAAAGTATATACTGTTGTAACATTGAGAAACAACCAAGATGTGAACTTTTCCTCCTGTCTTCCTCCTTTCCTCCCTACTGATATTACTACTGATACTACTTCTGCTACTACTATGATGTTGATTACTGATGATGATATTATTATTGCCATTACTACTTAATATCATGCTGCATTTTATTTATTGATTTAATTTCATTATTAATTATTTATAGGTTACTTTATCGCTCCCAAGGCAGCTTGTAATACCCTAAAACGCAGACTCATTACAACTATAAAATTATAATGTAGACTATAGACTATAGTGTGTGTGTGTGTGTATATATATATATATATATATATATATATATATTAGGGAAAAAATAATAGCAGTTGTCAGAAAAAAAAAGAGCCCTAGGATAATTTAAAAGCTAACCAGATTTTTAAAATGTCTTTAAGGTTCACCTAAAACCTAATAGGGAGTAGACCTTGCAAGAGACTTCCAAAGTGAGGGGGCTACTACACAACTGTCCTTGTGCCTGGTGTTCTCCAGCCTAGTTAGCAGGTCTTCGTGAAAGACAGATAAGTTGCAGCTCAGGTTGCCAACTCACATCAGTCCCAACCCTCGTTGTCAGTAGTGAGCAGTGGTGTGAGTTGTAGTCCAGCAACATTGGATTATAGTATGTGTAACCTCCAACATTTCACAGAGGAAAACTGGGATATGTGGCCAAGCAACATCTGAGTGTGGTCAAGATGACAAAAGGTGTTAAGGAGGAAGAACACACCAGGTGGGAGAGGCGGCCACAGTTTGGTTTTGCCTGAGCCTCCTTGGAAAGGCGAGATTCTGTCTGTTCCTGCTGAGTTCATTGAGTGCAGATTACTTTTGCACATTGAATTTAGTTTGCAGAAACTGAATTAAGCTGAGGACAAAGGGGGACAAGGAGAGGGAAACTGGGACATTTTAAAAGCAGCTGCAAAAGTGGGATGACAGAGGACTAATCAGGACAGTTGGGAGGTATAAGCATGACCTGCAAGTTGAACAAATGGAGCCAGCTACCTTTACTCAAGTCAGCTGTCTTCACTTAAAGTCACTGTCAGGATTAGGAATGTAACAACTTTCCCTCAATGAGAAAAGTTGTATCAACCCCCACCGCAGCAAAGATTTCTACCTCCTGTCTGAAAGCAAAATGAGGAGCTTTCTCCCCTCATTTCCCCCACAATTTGCACAAGTAACTTCTATGCAGATCTCATTTTTTTTCTCGTTTCTTAAGCAAATCTTCCTCCTTCCCTCCCTCCTCCCATACTCACACAGCCAGCCAGCCAATACAGCTGGACAGGATTATTGATCAAAATAGGCAGACAACCCATCTGGTGCACATACTTTCCCACAATCCATGCAAAAAGGCAGCTGCAATTGTAATTTGTGCAAATGCAAACAAAAGCAAAAGCAACCGCAACCATATACAAATCGTGCGACATTTCACTTGGCAGATGCAAATACATAGTGAAAATGCCTAAAATCTTCTCACTGTGATGAGGGGGGAAAAACATTTTTTTTCATTCTCCCTCGTGGGATTTAGATTAGCAAGAATGTATATCCCTAGCTGTGATTCTCTTTGTCTCCAGCCACCATGCATGGTTTGGTTGCAGATTTCTCAGAGAGTCGCAGCCAGGCAGTATATGCAACATATTGGGCTAGATGAGCTAGCTCAGTAGTGGCAGCGTCACGTGTTAACATTGTTTCATAAGAATAGTGGCAACAGTGGGTTAAATAATTAAATATATATTAAATCAATAAATTGAAGTGCTCTTAATGCATCTGTATAAGTGAATAGCCTGTCTTCTGTGCTCACGTACTACAAAGTGATCTCATTCTGTCTGCCAACAATTCCAGCAGATGGATTAAACCTGTAAACTATTTGCTGATTGTCAATTGCTTACGTATCTCACTGGACAGGTAGCTGACCATTTGCTCTGCACTCTCATTCTCTTTCTCTCTCAGTGCCTCTCTTTTCTCACTGCTGACCCACTTTTCATAACACTCACATTTGAATATAGATTGGAAATATGTGGTGGAGGGGAGAATAGAATTCCACTTCAGAGAGCATCTTCTAATACAACACAGATTTTCCATCTGTCTGCACACTGCCATGTATGTATATGCCTGTCCTCATTTTTATCAAGTCATAATTACAGAAGAATGTAAAATGACCTCTGCTGGATCCAACCAAGGGTCTGTTGAGTCCAGTATTGAGTCCAGTATCCTACCTGATGTTCTGGGAAGACTCTTCTGGACTACATTGGTCATATTCAAAGGGTGATCTTGAGAGTTGTTGTCTAAAAAATGTAACTTTAAAGCTCTGGTTTGGTTGCTATAAGATTTTGTTGTTGTTGCTTCCCTGCCACTGGCATTCAGCAGTGTAGTGCTCCCAAATATGGAGGTTCAATATAGACCATCATGGCCAGGTGTATCAGTTGACATATTTACTCTCTGTGGATTTTGCCTGACCTCCTTCTTTAGCTATCTAAGCTAGTGCCAATTTGCTATGTTTCAGAGATTGGAGGCAGAACATTAAAAATCACACTGCTACCGGTAAATAAATACTCATTATTTTTTTCCAGTAATGAGGGCAACATTACTTTTGAATAACAACAGAATGTTACCTGTTTCGACACAGGTTATCTTTATGGTAAAAAAGTTACTTGCTGCTGTTTCCTTTCTTGTGTGAGTTAGGAGCGGAAGGGATGAAGTTTCTGTTCTACTGTATTTCTAACTGGAAAATAATACTGTCTCTGTTGCTCTAACAATGACTCTCTTCACCATGGACAAGGAGGTATAGGACGCAGTTGCCCATGCTTCCTGTAAACAGGGTGAGGAATTTTGTGGGCTTCCAGATGTAGTTGAACTGCAACTTTCAATAGCCCTTGTCTGCACAACAAATTAACCAACAGATAATGAGTTTTGAAACATCAGGCTCTAAGCTCTGTCGTGTTTGGTCTAACGTTGGGATGAGTGGGTAGCCAAAGCTTAGCAAAGTTATTTTTTGGATGACAGTCTACAATCCTCCAGCCAGCATGGCCATGGATGGAGGACTGTGGAAGTTATAGTTAAAAAAAATGTTTCAAAGTTCTGCCTAAGGCCAAATTAATAGTAACATGTGTCAGTCAAAATTTGGTATCTCAGAACGGATCTGTTGGCAGAGCACATGCTTTGCATGTGGAAGCTCCCAGATTTGGTCCCTGGCATCTGGTTCTTTAAAAAAAATGAACACACACACAAGAAACAGGAAAATAGACAGTGGCAAAGATTCTGCCTCAGACCCTGGAGATCCACAGACAGTCAGAATAGACAATATTGGGCAAGGTGGACTAATGGTCTGAACCCTATAGAAGGCAGCTTCCTCTTTTCCTGTCTCTCCAATTCTTTTTCTTAAGCTTTAGAAAAGCTGTAGGGCAGGTGGAGAGGATGAACTGACTTGGGACAAAAGTATTCAGACATGCTGATTTATCCATCTCCCCAGTGCTGCTTTTCCCAGTCCAGAGGGTCCCTCTTTCCCAAAATTAACAGATTTACTAGAACAAAAAGAGAGTGGTCTATTGGGGATACCTATTTGCCTTGTGAGGGTTTTTGTTTTTGTTTTGTTTTTTGTTTTTTGACCAAAAATACTAATAGCAGCTTGGGAGTGTATCTCTGTGTGATTTTGACAAGGAAAATGGCACAGGGCAAAAGTTAAAAGTGCCCCTTCTCCCCAGCATTACTACCCCAAGTCAGGACAGACCCTTCTGTGGTTGCTTTTACCTTATCTTGAATATCTTTCAAATCTGTTACTTCTTTGTTGTAGTTAGTCCCTCAACCAATGTAGAGCCCGACTATTTTACATCAGAAGTTTGCTCATAGTCTCTGTGGCCAGTTTGTCCTCGTTGGCCAATTTTCTTATGCCGAGTCTGTCTATATACTATGTATAGGCTTGTCCTTGGACTACAGACATGCAGTCAGCCACTAAAGCTAAACCTGAAGGCTTACCAGCTTGGTAAAATGTGTCAGAGCTTGTGAACCAGTGGCATAGCCTTTGAGAGCCCAGGGTCATCTCCCCATCATGCTGAGGCAGTGAGATAGCACTTTTTGGAAGTGGATTAATTTATATGTGGCTGCATATTTTAAGATTTAAAAAAGCACTTGGGATCAGAGATTGCCCATTTAGCGTTTGACCCTCAATTGTACATTATGACCACTGTATCCACAGAGGATATACTGTATTCTTAGACTTACCGTGAATACTAGAAACTGCCGTTAATAGCAAACCCTATTAAAATGAACGACTTCAAGACCAAGCATACCATATAGTTGTGCTGAAGGACCTAGAAGATCTCTAGAGAGACCATATTTTTTCAGACACAGGTAAATGAATCCATGGATACGGGTCCCACGCATAGGGGGGTCAAACTGTATATTTCAAGCTAGCCTTTTGTTGTTGTTATTGAACTGCCATCACAATTAACAGAAACTTTACTGGCAAATGACTGTCCTATCCCACCCTCCCTCAGTATAGATAGGCAATTAATCCCCTTTGCTTTGTTTCAATAACTATCAGAAATATCTTATATACCAGTACTTACCAAACTTGCATCCCTAGCTATGGTTGACCGTCAGCTCCCAGAAGTCCCAGCCAGCATGGCTAATGGTCAAAGATTCAGGGAGTTGTAGTCTAACCATACCAGGACTCAAGTTTGGAATCACAGGCATATGCCAATGGCAGACATATTCTCCACGTGTGAATCCCCATGTAATTAAATGTGGACCAAGGTGGCAGAATGGGGGTTACTAGAAAATTGTGTGTCTCCCTGCCTGGAACCCTCAATAGCAGCATTCATTCTACACTGCAACACTTACTATAGGTCTTACTTGTGCAATTAGGGATGTAATTTTTCACTAATTTTCTTCTTGAAGGAAGCAATGAGTAACATTAGCGGTTTTCTTCCTGCTGTGAGAAAGTCCTCAAAAACCACACAATTTTCAGCACCTGTTTGCAATTCAGGACTTATTCTGCGCAAAATTCACACATGGGTTTTTTTGCACAGAAAACAGCATTTTCTGCATAGGAAACATTCTTCCAGAATGCAAAGATTAACGTCAATCCAGGTTTCTTTTTGTCAAGGTTTCTTGACACTCAAAAAACATACTTTTGGACCATTTCTCTCTCTCTCTCTCTCTCTCTCTGTGTGTGTGTGTTTCACTCACACACACAAACAGTTCCTCAGACTTGGTCAATGCCACTGTTCAGAGATGTATCTAATCCTTATTTTCCTCCTGAATATCATCACCTTCCCCTCCTCCCCTCCCCAGATTTACTGCCTCGGTGCCTCACTTTCAACTGACATCTCTCCTGTTTCCTCTCTGCCTACTGTCACATTCACTGTGTTCTTATAGGGATGCCTTTCCTGTAGTCGTATTTCTTCATCTTCTTTCCATCTTTGCCAAGAATCCTTCATCCTCTCTCACTCCTGCCTGCTCTACAATGCCCTGGAGCTCATCAATCTCCTTCCTAATATTTCTCATCTCCACCCAGAGAGCTAAAAATGAACAGTATTTTCTTTTTGTCTTGTGTGAATCATTGTTCTGGATCCCCCCCCCACTTCCCCCCCTCCAGTATTTATGTGAGGATATTTTCATTAGTTACTTTTTCAGTCGTTAAGGCAATTCTTCTTCTCCCCACAGTGTTTTGACAATTAATATATCTACCTTCTGCTAGCAGAAAGGCCATTGACTCATTTTGCAATGTTTACTTCTTGAATTGCCCAGCTGAGCTAACAAATCCTCTGTTTTTGGTAGATTTGTTCTATGGGCCTTTGTATCTTTCATTGTGTTAGCTGCTTCTTCATGATATTCGTGATTGACACATATTTGTTGCTCTGTGCCTGTGTGGAGATCTTTGGAAGCTTCTAGAGCTGGGTTTTGGTGGTAACCCAGCACC
Organism: Gambelia wislizenii; assembly: GCA_030847615.1. NCBI lineage: Eukaryota > Metazoa > Chordata > Lepidosauria > Squamata > Crotaphytidae > Gambelia > Gambelia wislizenii. Next base: position 7,710,942 of record JAUMIR010000013.1, on the reverse strand, counting down.
CTTGCTCATATTAGCTAACACACATTGGAAACTGCTAAATGCAGTGTAGATGTGTAAACTGCTATTGCTTAAAACCATTTGTAACCCGCTCTGATAGCCTTGTGGCTGAAGAGCAGGGTATAAATAACTCTCTCTCTCTCTCTCTCTCTCTCTCTCTGGCTTCTCTTCGCAAACGAAGATTCAGGAAGGACACATCCCGCGCTTTCTGCAAGCGCGCTGATGACTAAAAAGGCCAATCCGAGATAGATAAGTCCGGTCTATATAACTAATAAAAAATTAAATAAAAATAAATATGCATATAGGCCATGCATTACCACTGAATCCCAGTTCCTTTTCATCAGTCATCATGGTTAGATCAGTAGGAAGTTCTCAAAGTGTTTATCTTCATCATCATTTCTTCTCCAGGGTCTTATGGCCCCGAAGGGTTTCTTCAGGAAGGGTATAGCCTGTGGGGTGAAGATCTCACATATGGACAGTCTCATGTTCTGTCTCCTCTGCCTGGGCAAGGACCATGTGGTTGACTCATGCCTGACTTGCCAGACCTTTGCTTGGCAGGCGAGGCATAAAAGAGCTTCCTGTCTTAAAGACTACAGCCCTTCCAACCCATAACAAGCCAATTCATATGGCCTCTGTTGCTATCTGCTACTGTCTGTCTTCAACTGTGGAGCACCAGCTGCTTTATTTGTTGAGCCAGTCTCTTGACATCTGCTACTCAGGCTTCCTTAGCTGAAATGTTGGTGCCTTCTGTCCCAACGCCTCAAGAAGCCTCTGTCATAATTCACCCTCTGGAGCAGGACAATTCAGACAGAGAGGAGGAGGCAGATTGCCAGGAATCTGCAGCTCCTGATAAGGACAGTCTCTCTGAGACCAGGAGCTAGAGGTTGAAGCAGAGGGGGGCCCTACTCCAGTAGGAAGCTGCAGACAACCCATTACCATAATTCATCAAGTGAGAAGAGACAAAGAGAGTTTGTGTTGACACTGTCCTGATTAGGCACCTGGTGTCTTGAAAACAGCTGCCTATAAATCTCACAGCCACTCACTGGCAGCTTGTTGTTTTCAACCCTCCTTCTTGGTGACTAGCAGTACTTTTTGGTGTTACAACTCTTGCTTTATTTCTTGCTGGGTTTGTTTATCTGGACTACTGACTTGCTGAATGACTTCTGGATCAGCTGATGACCACACTATTGTTTCTCCCTTCATCCTATTGAATACCCTGTGACTGACCTGGATTGAAGTAACTCCTTGACAACTTTTACATTCCATCCACCTGGGTTGGTTCCTGGGTCACTTGCTCACTGGAGCATAGGGGAGCCTCTAAGCTTGCTTCAAGGGCACAGAAACCAAGAGATGTTCCCCTCAGTCCCAGGAAGTCTCTGGAGAAGCAGCTGCAAAAGGAAAAGTGCCCACCTTCTTCAGCTATGGAGGAAACCAAGAAGGAGGAGGAGGAGGAGAAGGATCAGCCTCTGATCCTTGCCCCCAAGACTCAACTACATCAGAACCATCCGCATCTGGAGAAGGGAAGAACCTTCAGCATCTGTTCAGGAGCTATACTGTCCTCTTTTCAGATAGTAAACTTCCCTGTTGTCTCTGCCTCTATCGAGAATAGCTAGAGAGATGGACATGCCCTCCTCTGATAAAGTCCAGATCTCATACTCAGATGGGGAGGTTCTGGACAAATTTTCTCTCTCCTAGAGTCCCATCCTCAGCCACCATAAGGTGCTGGACTTCACCCTGGAACCTATGGGTGCTGAAGTCGCGGAGTATGTTGAGATCAACAGGGATCCACAGTCTTTTATTCCCTCTTGATATCAAAGTAGATTTTGGTCCTGAGAAGACTCTTAGTTTCAATTCTGACACTCGCCATCATCACTCTTCTCTTATAGAGAGTCAAGACATCACTGTTATTGGTGAGACCGTTTGTGATCTCCATCTTATTATGGGATAGATCCCCTTGGTATTTGCATGATCCCCATTATAGATGGAGTCCATATGATGACTATTATGTGACTTGTGATGAGAACTATACAGAGTGCCCCCACTTCTTGCCTCAGTAGGTACCCTCTCCCATATCTCTGACTCCGGGGTCACACAACCATGGTCCGCAGGCTGCCATCTTCTCTGCATTCAGTGACACCTCTGTTTCCTCTATGAGCGCTGGTACCATCTCTGTATCCAGCCTGATCTGGCCCATCCTGATTGTCATAACTGCAGCATGGACTTCTTCCACTTGACACTGGTGTGACACTGCCCCTATTCAGTGTCCCATTAGACCTCCACCTCAGCCTCCTAAAGGAGTTGACAGAGACACCTCTATAGAGTCATCATTGAAGGATCATTCAGCAGCGGAGGACCCTTCCACTTCTTCCTTTGACCCACTGGTGGGAGATCAGAACCCTGCCTCTCTGTCAAATGACCAGACCACCTTTTTGGTGCAGGTCTCCAAAATGGCTAAGGCTCTAGACCTTTCACTCAAGGAGTTGGACTCGCCTCTGGTGGACCCAGTCTTTCAAAACACTCCTCCGGCAGCCATCTTGTTTCCAACATCGTGGAAGGTAACACATTACTCCTGGCAGACCATGTTCTCAGTTCCCTCCACTTCAAGGAGGATTGAAACTCTACTGAATGCAGGAAGAGAACTGCACTGTGCTTTTCAAGCACCCACAGCTGAATTCAATCATAGTTGAAGCAGCTCAATCCCAGTCTTCCAAAAACACCCATGCCACTCTGGCCAATAAATAGGGTCGTAAGATCAATGCCATGGCCAGCAAGATGGCAAAACCCCAGAGCTCACGTGGGCCATAGTCAGCCACATGGCCTGAGGTTCCTCACATTATAGGTACTAGTAAGCAAGAGCTTTTGTCTGTTTATAGCACCCATTATCATGAATATGGATTTGCACCATTATGCCTACTTTCGAGGGCAGATAACACATTAAAATTATATGCCCCCTTTCCATGTACACTATTGGAGTGTTTGGAAAGGGAAGGCTACATTCAAAACTAAGAACCTTCTTATTGGTTGCTCTGTGTTTTTTCGTAGCTTCCTAGGAAATTGTTTCAGAGTGTTAATCTTCTTTGAAGGTGAGTGCCTATAAGAACTAATTGGATGGCGATGGGGCCTGTAATCCTGTTTGTTTTTCAATAATGGACTCATTGACAGAGGCTTTGGTTGGTAGGAGCAAAGTCCAAACAAAGACAGCCTTAGGTATAATTGAATCACAGTGCAGTGGGCTATAGTAACTCCAGGCGCTGCTAAGCCTGCATCACGTCTGACTCTGAGGGCTATGTGTTATTTTGTCAATATGCTGCTCCTGATCTGATGATGGAGAGCTACCTACGTGGCTATTGGATTCCTCCAGCCCATCTCTGGATGGTCAAAAGATGTCACTGGTAGGTGCAAAACTGATGGTTGTGGGGAGGAGGTCCTTCATGTAATTTTCTTATATGTATGCAGATGACAAGCTAGAGTTCATGGCCATGAATCATTTGTTCTTCCATATGCTTGTTTGAAATACTTTTAGTCTAGACAAGTAACTTTTTATACTACGGTTCCAAGAATTCCTCATGCTGGCTTGAGGATTCTGGGAGTTGTAGTAAAAAAAGTTAACATGTCAAAGCTTTGCATTCAAATGATGGGAAAAGTTTCAGCGTGGTCTTGTATCTTGGTCTGTATATTGTGTGTGTGTGTGTGTGTGCGCGTGCGCCTTCAGGTTGCCTGTTGACTTATGGCAATCCCATGAAATAGGGTTTTCTTAAGCAAGCAATATTTAGAGGTGATTTTGCCAGTTCCTTCCTCTGAAATATAGCCTACAGCACCTGATATTTGTTGGCAGTGTCCCATCCAAGTACTCACAAGGGCTGACCCTGCTTACTTTCCAAGATCAGACAGGACCTGGTGCCTTTAGGGTATTTAGCCCCACCTATAGATTATAGATAGATACGGTATCCAAAAATTACCTTTACAATTTAAATTCTATATACAATTGAAATTGTAAAGCTAATATTCTCACACTTTATATTTTAATGGAAGTGCTGTTCTTTTTCTCATCTCTTGTTTTACATGTTTTAAAACTATTTTTAAATTCAATGCTGTTTTCGTCTGGTAGTTTATGTAATTATTTTTAGTTACATTTTACTTTTATGATTGATTTTATGTATGTGTGTATGTGTGTGTGCTTTCAAGCTGCTGTCAAGTTTTGGCGATCCAATGGATTTCCGTGGATTTTGTTTGGCAAGGCATACCATCCAAGTACTAACCAAGGCTGACCCATAGGGCTTAGCTTCCAAGATCAGATAGGATCTGGGGCCTTCAGGGTATTTAGGGTGCATGGTTGATTTTAGCTGCATCTAGCTACCTTAGGTCCTCCCTGAGAGGAAAGCAGGATATAGATTAAATAAATGAATGAATAAATAAATAAATAACAGGTATCATAGAAGAGTTGAAACCCCCAAATTACTTTGTTCATCCTTGTCTTGAGCCCATGGGTGTTTTTGCCTTCATGTTTTCAAGAATATGTAAACTGCTGTGTGCTCTAGAAACACCAAGAAAGGGAAGCCTGGATTACCAGGATTCTATCATGTGGCCTGAGGTTTGTGTTGTCCCCCACCCCTCATTAATAAAAGGTGGCGATGAAGAGCATAAACCAGTAAAGGGGGTGCTTCTCATTCACCCTGCTTCTCTGGCAATGGAGTAGAGGAATGTCTCTCTCTGTCTCTCCCCCACCTGCCACCCTTCTGGCATGTTGTTTTAAGACCTGAAAAGAGCCTTTCTAGCTCAGAACAAAGAACTCTCAGTGCAGAATTCTGTGCCCAGAGTGGGTAACAGGTGCCTATTGGTCCACAAACAGGATGTGGGAAGAGTGCTGGATCAAGGGTTGGGACCCAGTTCCAAGGCAGGGCCCCCTTTGTCTGCATGTGTGAGATATTCCTGAGATATTCTAAGTCATAGATAAATAATTTATTAAAACACAAATTACAAGAGAGAGTAGCACAAAAATCTTCATGTGTGAATCCATTTCCAGACCTGTAACTTCTGTGACTAACAGCCTGATCCCAGGTACTTTTACTCAGTTGCTCAAGTAACACATAAAGTATTGGTGGAGGGAGTGATTGGCGAAGAAGAGGAAGCAAGCTGCATTTTTTTCCCTTCAGCAATGGATCCCTAGTGAGTGAGGGGCATGGAGCAATTGCATCAATTGAACCATTGATAATCCTGCCCTGAACACAGTACAGGGACATTTTGCTTCCTATGCTGAAGGGCAAAGTGGGATGCCCTCTCCAGTCCATGTAGTGGCAATTCGATAGGGTCCAATTCAGTGCAGAATAATTGGTGATATTTGCTTATTTCAAGGAGGAAACTGTTTGGTTTTCTGAGCCTCTTCCAGGTCTGGCTGGGGGAGTTTGCCCCATCACTAAAGGTGAGGCTTGGGGACAGTTGCTCTACTAGAATAGAGCTTAACTGTGGCGTTCCTCAGGGTGCCATCCTGTCCCCGATGCTATTTAACATCTATATGAAGCCGCTGGGAGAAGTCATTCGGAGGCATGGAATGCGGTGTCATCAGTATGCGGATGACACCCAGATATACTTCTCCATGTCTCGGTCATTGGCTTCGACTTCAGATGGCGTCTCTCCTCTGAATGATTGTCTTAAAGCAGTAATGGACTGGATGAGGAAAAACAAATTGAGACTGAATCCAGACAAAACGGAGGTACTAACAGTTACAGGCCCAAAACCAGGTCTGGGAATACAAACTCCAATCCTGGATGGAATTACACTCTCCTCCAAGGATTGTGTTCGCAGTCTGGGGGTGCTCCTGGACCCGTCGCTCCAGATGACTAATCAGGTAAATGCAACGGTCAGGAGTGCCTGTTATCAACTTCGGCTGGTACGCCAGCTGCGCCCTTTCCTGGAAACTAGGGACCTCGAAACTGTGGTACATGCACTGGTAACCTCCCGTCTGGATTTCTGTAATGCGCTCTACATGGGGCTACCCTTGTGCTTGACTCGGAAACTTCAACTAGTCCAGAACATGGCAGCCAGGTTGATTTCTGGCGTTCCCAGAAGAGAGCATATAACACCGGTGCTAAAAGCTCTCCACTGGCTGCCTATTAGTTTCCGGGCACAGTACAAGGTGTTGGTTATGACCTTTAAAGCCCTACATGGCTTGGGTCCAACTTACCTCCGGGACCGCCTCCTTCCATACGACCCTCCCCGCACACTTCGGTCCTCTGAGAGGAATCTGTTACAGCCTATGAAAACAAGGCTGTCGGTGACCTCCCAGAGGGCCTTCTCTGCTGCTGCTCCCAGATTATTGAATGGCCTGCCGGACGAGATCCGTCTTATTACCACCTTAGACAGCTTTAAAAAAGCTGTCAAGACGGATCTTTTCCGGCAGGCCTTTCCTGAATAATTATCCCGGCCCAAGACTCAGCTGCCCTTTATAGGCTACGATTGTATGTTTTTAATTTTTTTCTTCTAATTTATATATATTTTAATTAATGCATGTTTTTAATCCTTTGCAATTTAATATTATTTTAGGGGGTGGGTGGGCTAGGGTATTGTGAGTATGGGTTTTTTATATTGTAAGCCGCCCCGATTGCGTTGCAGAGGGGCGGGATATAAATAAAATTTTATTTATTATTATTATTATTATTATTATTATCGTTTGTCTCTCTCAACATCCCTCAGAGCTTATCAGGAGTTCATTTTGGGATTAAGAGAGCACGTACTCTGGCCACTGGTTGGTTCTTCCTAGAACTGAGGGCAACAGGATTAGGAGTAAGAATGAAGAACATACTTACATTGTGTACAAGGAGGCAAAAGCCAAATCCTGAAGTTGGAAGTTTAGGCATTTGTTATCATTGTGTCTTACAAGGAAAAATATTGATACCAATGTAATGTTATTATCTTTCTTTGTACTGAAGAATGGAAACAGTTCTCCTGCATAAAAGCAGACATAATAGCTGTTGAGATGTTGTAAATTGCAGCCCTAAAAACTAATGAATTATACATATTTCAATAAGTACACCAATAAAAGTGCCTCTGTGTTTTTTCTTCCCTTCTTTCTTTCATTTTTGGCTTACCCAAGTTCTTCAGGCTTCCTATTTATCATTTTATCTTATACTTAAAGTGCAGGATGAGTCCTTCCTGAATCTTCGTTTGCAAAGAAAAGCCAGAGAGATTGTACTTAAAGTAATCCTATGGAGGAAATGTTTGCTAACACATGTTTCAATTGTGCCACAAGAGACTAATTTAGTGGATTAGTCATCCTGAGATGATAACTCTTTCATTTGGTTCTGGCTCTGATTTGTTTATATGATCCAGGGGTTAACCAGCGGAAATAATTGGAGGTGAGGAAATGAGCCCCTGGGTGACTGGAGACTCATAGTTAGCCTCAGAAGAAAGGGAATAAGTGACAGATAGAATACAGAGGTGCATGGCATTGGGTATGTATCACTGTATGAATGGTGAGTATAGGTGTGTGGCAAAAATGTGTTGGGATTTATAATGAGCGGAAGGACCCTAGCTTAGTGAAACCACTCATGCTTTGCATACAGGCGGTCCTGGTTTCTGTCCTTGAGTATCTCCAATTCAAGAATCCATGTACTAGGTTTGGGAAAGACCTGTCACTAGAGAACTGCTGCCAGCCAGAATTCAAAATACTGAGTTAGATGGGTCACTGATAAGGCATCTTTATACCGTAATGAATTTATCTAGGGTGGTAGCTCTACATCAGCAATCCCAGGTATTCTATATTGTGTAAGAACTAACAATCACGAACTGGAGGCCATTGTCATTACCATACCTCATTATTTCCCCCTAGCATTCAGCATAAATTACTACTTCCTTGAAAATATTATATTGGATTCCATTTCTTAGGCATTATTATTGGGGAGGAAGAGAAAAATCCCAAGTATCGACCTGCCTAAATACCCTAAAGGATCCTATCTGATTTTGGAAGCTAAGCAGGGTCAGTTCTGGTTAGTACTTGGATGGGAGACTACCAATGAATATCAGATGCTGTAGGGTCTACTTCAGAGGAAGGAACTGGCAAAACCACCTCTGAGGATTCCTTGCCTAAGAAAATTCAAGGGGTCACCATAAGTCAACAAGCAACTTGAAGGCACTGACACACACATTCAGACTTCAGTACCTGGAAATGAGAGCTGTCTTCCCAGCCTTGACTTGTGGTCTGTATTTCCTCTTCCTGTTTGACACTTGGAATGTTTCTTAATTGTTGCTCAGCATCTTCCTCCATTAAACTACATGGGTGAGATCTGTGAAGGGAAAGACAGAACAGGTCAATTACAATAAAAAGCAGCAGCAAAGTAATAAAAGTTGTCAAAAGGAACAGTCATTTGAGTTACCAACACTGTCTTGGAGCAGTGCTATACCAAGAGCATTCTGGAAAGTTTAAAATGATGTCTCATAGGACCAGACACCAGGGCAGGTGTTGTTACTGGTGGTCCTTGTAAAGGAACTGGGACCTTAGCAGCTGCCCAGTATACCAATTACTTACAAAAACTGTTAAAAAAAACAGTAGTGTGTAGGAACAGTGAGAAAAGTCAAATTGGTCTAAAATGTAAGAGAGAGGAGCAGCCTGCCCAAATTCCTGAATGACTCACCTGGCATACTATGTTTAAAGTTCTGAAGTGAGAATGCAAGCCAATGTTTTTCTTCTTGTTACTCTCTTAGCAGGGGCTATGATGATCCTATTGAGACTGAGATTGTTGACGAGAGGATCCCATATCTGCATGGTAGTTATGCAGCGCCCTTGGCACAGCCTGAAAGAGGGAGCATGGCCAGCATTGACCGTCTGGGCAAGCGCTCTCCTTCAATTGATAGCATCCGCAAAGACCCCCGTTGGCGGGACCCTGACCTCCCTGAAGTCATTGCCATGCTCAGCCACCCCATCGATCCAGTCAAGTCCAATGCAGCAGCGTACCTCCAGCACCTCTGCTATGAGAATGATAAAATTAAGAAGGATGTGAGGCACCTCAAGGGGATCCCAATCCTGGTGGGCCTACTAGACCACCCAAAGCCAGAGGTGCACCGCAAAGCTTGTGGGGCACTCAGAAACATATCCTATGGAAAAGACAATGAGAACAAAGTGGCAATAAAGAATTGCGATGGGATCCCAGCTTTGATCAGGTTACTGCGTAAGACAAATGACATGGAAGTGCGGGAACTCATTACAGGTCAGTGTCTATATTCTTACTTGTAGGATCCTCTTTTTCAGGACAGTCTTTTCTTAGTTTCACTGCTTATGTTGTAGTGATGGAGATTTTTTTTAAAAAAATAAATAAATCAAAAGATCTGTGCAGGATTAGACCAAAGGCCTGTTTGAGTCTAGCAATCTGTGCCAATGGTGGCGAACCAAATGCCTCTGGGAATCTTACAAGCCAGATGTGAATGAAACAGTACTCACCCTCTCATTGGGAACTGGCACGGAGATGTCTCAGTGTTGGAAGGCAACATGTAACTGTCCTACCTAACCATAACTAACTAGCCATTTATAGCCTCCAAAAATTTCTCTAATCCACCTTTTAAGCTGTTCAGTTTGGTGGCCATCACTGTGTATTGTGCAAGCAAATTCTGCGAGTAGTGTGAAGGAATGCTCGCCCCCAAGTCTCCCACCACTTGATTTAATTGGGTGAACCAGGGTTTTACGAGTGGGAGGGAAATGTCTCCCCATTCATTTTTTCCACACCATACTTTTATATATAGCTGTTTGTCATGGTCTCACCTTCCGTACCATTTTTCTAAGCTGGAAAGCTTCAACTGTTGTAACCATGCCCTTATATTTGCTAACACACGCAAAGAACTCCCAAGGATTAGTGAGATAGGACATGCCTTTGTAATATGGCTATTACTATCTTATTTAAATTTATTTATTTAGCCTGTAATCCACTACTACTAGTAGTCGTATTTTTTCTTCTTACTAGTCCACCTTCCCTTCCACAACCAGGATCTGGAGGTAAGACACACTGAATTTACTAGGACTTTCTTATGAATAAGTCATGAAGATTTAATTGTTACTTAAAAATGTTCTGTATAATTACATTCTCTTTCAAAGACATGCTTTCCAAAGTAGCGTATATAACACATTTATTTGTCTAAAATGTAAATTATTCATATTCTACATTTCCAAGTAATTTGTTCAATGTTCTTCTTAAAAAATAATATGAAAGAAAAAAAAACAACAAAGACTAGGATGCAATGGTATATTTCCATTGGATCCCACTGCTTCTACCAGATTCAGCCTCATATGCAATCATAGTTTGAAGCCCATAATAAACTTTTACTTTATGGCCTGGAAGGCTGGCGATGATAACCCCTACAGGCCAGGTTTCGATGTCTCACTAGACCATAGTTTGAAGTTGGCTTGTTTCAGACAAACCATCATTAAGACCAAGGCACTTTCTTGGTCTAGATGACTCCACAAATTGTAGTTAAGGGGAAAAGAAAGTGGGTTGAGGGGGAGGAAAGGGAAGGGAGCACATAAGGAGAATCAGGTCTTGCTGAAGCTCATTCTTATCCTGCTGTACTTTGGTTTAGTGTGCTGTCTAAATGTGGCCATTGTGACATGATTGATGTTCTGTACCAAGATCTATTTGTTAGGCATTGGTGACTAGTAAGCTTTGGTATACATTTCATATACACCTATAATTGCTTCAAATCTCAGGCTGTTAACCCTTCAGTTCATTAGCATTTCAACAGTGGAAGTGTTTCTGGAACAGGGAAAGCCAGCCTTCCATCCCATGCCTCTAATTACCCTGCCAAATAGCCTACATGGGTATATTTCTGCCTTTGAAACTCTACAGATCAGAGATGGGCAACTTGCTCTCCTCCACTACAAATACCATCACCATTGACAATTACTCCAGGTGGCTGGGATTGATGGAGATTGCCTGCCCTTGGTTTAAATAATATGACTTTTAGTTAATTAATTGTGGTTGTGGTTTATTTTGTAGATACAGCTTCTCCTTTGTTGGGGGGGGAGAAACAAAACAATTCATTAATTTTTCTACAGTGGCAGTACTGTTTGTCAGAAACTGATTTTCAGAAATGTGTCCGTTTGAATGCTTTAGATTAGAAAATGGAATAATGTTACCTGCATGAAAAGTATTTCACTGCTAGATGGTCATTATCTGTCTTCTCAGAGATGATGAAAACATTCTTGAGTTTGCACTTTTCCTCTTGAATAGGGAGAGGGGAGGGTTGACCTTGAATCATAATTAGTGAATTAATTTTGCACTTTGAACATAGGCTGTCCAAGAGGATTGGCCCAGTCGTTCACTATGTTAAGAATTGGCTTTAAAGGAGTAAGTAGCAGGCATAGGTTAGTTCAGGCGATGTGGATCAGGACCTGGCAATTGACCCCTGCTGTAATCCTAATCAAAATTGAGCCTTCCATATCTTCTCCATGCATTATAACAAATGGAATTGTGTAACCTGCCTCCCCCAGAGCCCCCACTACCACCACCATCAGTTTGGTTTTTGTCAAAAACTGGAAAATTACACCACCAGAGGCCTCCATGGACAGGGTTCTCCTACAGAACAAGAGGTATCCCCACCCCTTGCTTTGGACCAAAGTAGCTTTAAAAAAAACAAAAAACAGAAATGACCCTATTTCATTAGGAACAGTTGCAGCCAACACAGGGCCCATCTACATGAGGGGGAAAAATCCAAAGTACCTCATAGTACTGGCATCTCGCAGCAGCAGCAACTTGTCTAAGTGGTTTTTCTGGCCTTGGAAGTCCCCATAAACTTCGCATTCCTGATGGTGGCCACAAGTGATTCTGGGAACTCTGCTGCCAGTGCACACAATGTGAATTATTGTGGAAGGTCACACTTGCCTCTCTATTAACTTGAACGCGGCTGTGACTGGTGAGCCTTAGCTCAGTGATAGAGCATATGCAGAGTGTCCCACCTTTAATCCCTGGCAACACCAGGTTTGTTTGTTTTCTTTGCTTTAAGGTTTAAGTAACAAGTAATGGGAGAATATTATATATACCATCAGCTGCCAAACAAACAAACAAACAAACCAAATAAATGGATACTAGATCAAATCAAGTCAAACCTCTCATCATTTTAATGATGTGGACTTTTGTTTGCATCTCTTTAAACATTGTGAGATGTCTTGGGTCCTGGGATGGACTGTTGTTGTACTTCTTGGTTGTTGTTATTCTGGCTGGATGGCCATCTGTTGGGAATGCTTTGATTGTTTATTCCTGCAGGCCAGGGGGTTGGACTAGATGGCCCTTGGGGGTCTATTCCAACGCTATGATTCTATGATTCTATGACCTGAGCAGGACTATTGACAACCGAGGCTCTTGGAAGTCTTTCATTCATAGTGTCACCATAAGTTGAAGCTGATTTGTTGGCAGAGAAAAACAACAACAAATGCTTGAAACTCTGGGGAGCCACTCCTAGTCGGAGCAAGCAGAGTTGGACTAGATGGACAACTATTCTTACCAGATATATAGTGGCTTCAGGACAGATTTTCCCTCCCTCCAATCTCAAGCTTGGGTAATGAATGCTGATGAGATTTCTAGCCAAAATGGAGACACTGAAAAACTAGAGAAAGATACCTGCAAGTTTGGGATATACCTGTGATTTGCAGAAGTACAAAGAATCTTCAAAAGGTTAAAGTAACAAAAGGTGCTACCTCCTCCTGCAATCCCAGCATGGAGGGAGGTTGTTATACGGACACCAGAAGCCATGAAACATATCAGTTAAAACATGAACCTGGCATGCAGTTTTGAGTGGAGGGGGAAAAGTGAAGTGGTTTTAGTGGAGCCATAAATGGCAAAGTTAGGCAATCTGGTACCTCCAGATGTTTTGGTCTGCCATGCCCATCAGCCCCAGCCAACATGCTCAGTGGTCAGGGATGATGGGTTTTGTTGTTATACTGTCTGGAGAGCTCCAGGTTGCCCACTCCTTCCAGTACCCTGGAGGACCTCATGGCTGGCTGGAACTTTGAACAGAGGCACTCCCATTTGTGAATGAGGATATGCTGCAACATTTTGTTCCAGGTCCTACATTTAAATGATTTTTTAAAATCTCCACATTTGGTTTTTGCCTTGACAAACTCACAGTATTTACTAGGCACATCACGAAATGAGCTGCAACTAGCAACAATTCTTAATTTTTTGTGTGCTTTGAGTTGGACATGATCTCTTGGGACCTTGGCAGAGTTGTATTTCAGCTCATCATTCACTGATTCCTGATATGCAGAAGAATGAAAGCAGGCCTGATAAGGAAAGTAATATGTTGCAATTCAGGAAAGCAGCAAAAGGTCTTATTTTATTCTGTCTGATAAAGCTTTGTGTGGAACAAACGTTCCCATTGGAGATACTGAATGTGAGGCTTCCATTTGCTGCTTGGATAGCTTTTCCTTCTTTGGGCAATCATTGCAATGTAATATTGCTGGCTTCTTTGGAAATGCTGCTGATCTGTGGCGGCAGCATCTTCCTATTTGATGGCAGACAGGTCCCCATTTCTGTAGACCAGAAACTCTGTTTCTCGATCTGCACTGAGTCAGTTCTTGCATACATTACCTCTAGAGCAGGGCCACTTTGTTCAATGTGTCCACTGAACATCTGAGCAGCCAGGGAGATTGTGCCTTACATCTGTTGTTCTGAGAGAGGCCGTGTTGGGAACAGGATCCTTATTTGGTCTCCTGCCACTTGAGGGGGAGGGGGCAGAGTGTGAGAGGGGGTGAAAAGTGTTGTGAAACAGTGTTCTACCTTCACCTTTCTTGCTGTGGTGGCTTCTTCATATGCATTTGAAGGTAACAGTGATTGCACTCCCTGAACACAGTTTCTCTTAAACGCTCCCCACCCGGAAGAAATCGGATTGAGAGCAAGAAGCATTGACAATCAGAGTAAGATAGGAACAGAACAAAAACAGGAACCCCCCCCTCAAATATACTTAATGTCCCCACATTGGCATCTTTATGGAGCCAAATGAGAGTGAGCATTGGAGAGAGAAAGATTGCTTAATGTTTCCACTCTGGCGTCTTTGTAGAGCCATGTCAGAGTGACAGTAGGAGGAAGAAGTACTTTTAAGTAATGCACTTATTCTGGCATCTGCATGAAGCCCTGTCACAGTGCTGTATGAGTAAGAGACATGGTACAATGTCTTCACTCTGGCATCTTTATGAAGCCAAATCAGAACAAGGATAGGAGTGAGAAGCATTGTGTGATCCCTTCACTCTCACATTTTTGTGAAGTCAAATCAGAGTGAGGACAGCACTGAGGAGCATTGCATAATGTCCTCTCTCACACATCTTTAGAGTAGGAATGTTCCCTCTTTACCAGAAGACACTAGGAAGCACTGATCTTTTGCCTCCTTGATAACACCACTAACGTACTGTATGTTAGGAAGCAGTCCAGGAAAGTGGTAGCAAGCAGAAGCTGGGAGTTTGAACATTGCTGATAAGTGGGGAAAACATTTTCTCTTGTTTTCTTTTCCCAACCTGTTCCTGTTCTCCTTTTTCAGGAGACAAAAAAGTATAAAGCTCAATGCAATTCTAGGCTGCATTAACAGGAATATAGTGTCTAGCTCAAAGGAAGTAATAGGGCCACTGTATGATGCTTTGGTCAGACCTTACCTGGAATACTATGTCTAGTTCTGGGCACCACAATTCAGGAAGGATGTTGACAAGCTGGAATGTGTCCAGAGAAGGGCGACCAGGATGAGGAGGTCTGGAAGCCATGCCCTGTGAGGAACGGCTTAGGGATCTGGGCATGTTTAGTCTGGAGAAGAGAAAGCTGAGAGGTGACATGATAGCCATGTTTAAATATTTGAAGGGATGTCATACTGAGGATGGAGCAGGCTTGTTTTCTGCTTCTCCAGAGACTAGGACATGGAGCAATGGGTTCAAACTCCAGGAAGAGAGATTCCACCTAAACATTAGGAAGAACTTCCTGACAGTAAGAGCTGTTCGGAAGTGGAACACACTGCCTTGTAGTGTGGTGGAGTCTCCTTCTTTGGAGGTTTTTAAACAGAGGCTGGATGGCCATTTGTCAGGAATGATTTGATTGTGTATTCCTGCATGGCAAGGGGTTGGACTGGATGGCCCTTGAGGTCTCTTCCAACTGTATAATTCTAACTATCACTGTTTAAGGCCTATTAAAATATTATTATACCAAACTTCAATGTAAGCCCCTGGCTACTGGGCCTGCAGCTTTAATTGTTTGCAAAGCGAGAATTTAATACAGATTCGCCTCCTTTTCTAACCATGCAGAGCAATCATAATCTTCTTTGAAAAGAATAAACCTTATTGCTGAAGCCACTGTTTGATGTTTACAATAACTGATTTAAAAATACGTTGAGCTGGAAATCTCCAGCCATTTGGGATAATACTTAGTGAAGGAATCAAAAGAAGTTCCCCTGACTGGTGTGAGAAGCCCTTTGGCACATCTTTTGCAAACTAATATGTGTGATCAAGATAATGTTTAGAAAGACAAAGGGAGGGGGGAGAACCAAACCCAACAACCTTCTCTGAATCCTCTACACAATCCACTAACAAGAGGAAATTCTATTAGATGAGCATTCTTTTCTGTTGTGGGGTGAATGTTAATGAACAAAGTTCTTAGATTTTCCTTGGTTTCCCCCCAGCTATGAGGCCATGTTCTGGAAGAGTTTACTTCTGACATGTTGCCTGCATCTGTGGCTGGCATCTTCAGAGAATGGTTAGGAAGGAGTGGGTGTGGAGTTTGTACCCTGTGAACCCCTGTTGGGGAGTACTGTATTTCCCGGCATGTATAAAACGACTGGGCGTATAAGACGACCCCCAACTTTTCCAGTTAGAATATAGAGTTTGGGATATACTCGCCGTATAAGACTACCCCTCTTCCAACTCACACCAAATTTTTTTTAAAAAACATCAGATTTGATTTTTTCCCCCACCCAGCCGCCCACCCCTCCGTGCTTCCCCAACCTGCGATGGGGCTCGGAGAGGTGGCTGGCAAGCTTCCTCCACCCAGCCAGCCAAACCTCCATGCTTCCCCAACTTGCGATGGGGCTGGCTAGCCCCATCGCGGGTTGGGGAGGTGCAGGAGTACCTGGTGTATAAGACAACCCCAGACTTTTGAGAATATTTTCCTGGGTTAAAAAGTTGTCTTATACACCAGAACATACGGTATATGTAAATTTGTGTATTTGAATGTTTAGTTCCTGGGTATAGAAATGCAAGGAGGATTGGTGTCTGTTTGGCTAATGGGTGGTTGATGGCCCATTATCTGTTGGAAATCCTCCTGTCCCTGGGTTGAATTCCTTTTTAAGTGTTGAGTTTTGATTCTGTTGTTTTTCAAAACTGGAAGCCAGATTTTGTTTCCTTTTAGGGTTTCTTCTTTTAGGTTTTCTTTTAGGGTTTCTTCTTTTAGGGTTTGCACACTAAACGCAGTGTGCAAACATGAATCAAGGAACATGAGAGACACTGCAGACTGGGCCAGCCAAATCAGCAGTAGCAGAACATGTTGTAAACCAACCTGGACACAAAATTTTATTTAAAAACACAGAAATTCTGGACAAGGCCAACAACTATCATGTCAGAATGCACAAAGAAGCTATTGAAATCCACAAACACCTGGACAACTTCAACAGGAAAGAATAATCCCTAAAAGTAAACAAAATCTGGCTTCCAATCCTGAAAAACAATAAAATCAATACTCAGGACTTACAAAGGAACTCCACCCAGGGACAGGGGATTCCCAGCAGATAATGGGCCATCAACCAACCATTAGCCAAACAGACACTAACGAGCCTTGCATTTCTATACCCAGAAACTAGCCATTCAAATACACAAATTTACATATACTCCCCAATAGGGGTTTACAGGATATAACCCCCCCTCCTCCTACCTAACCATTCTCTGAAGATGCCAGCCACAGATGCTGGCGAAACGGCAGGAATAAACTCTTCCAGAACACGACCTCACGGCCCAGGGGGGAAAAAAAACACCCAAGGAAAATCTATGGATGCCGGCTGTGAAAGCCTTCGACTTCACATTGAACAAAGTTCTCTTCACAGTGATGTTTCACTGAGTTTGTTTTTAAGGAAGCTTTGAGAAACTGCCAAGATCATACTTTCCTTCTGAGGGCTTGCCTACACTGGCCAAATAAAACATCCTCTCCTGTCCCCATGGCAATCAGTCCAGACGACACAGGGCCCAATCCCCAATTCTGTTGCAAACTGTCTTCATGACATCCAGCTAGTTCAGCACCAAACCCACACTAAACCTCCCTTAAAACAGAGTTAAAAAAAAAAACTTCATAATTTTTACAGGAAAACCTGATGCACACTACAGTGCAGTAGGGTAGTGGTGTAGCAGTGGTGCATTGGAAGCAACAATTTACCAACCTCTCATACTTTGCATTAGAAGCAGTGATATAGTGGTAAATGTTGGAATGCAGTGCTCATCATGACAAGGCATATAGCCAAGAGAGTCCAAAAAATGTAGGCTACTGTGTTGATCCAAGTGAACAAACCAGTTTTAGCTGTTTTCAGCTCCACCAGGAACAGGTGCTTTGTAATATTAATGGGTATTAACTTCTCTTTCCAGACCAACCCACCCTAAAATACTTGGTATTAGAATAGGGATAAAACACAACAATCAGGATAGCTACCTCCTCCCCACGCCCCCGGCTACTTTAGGATTGCAGCTAAACTCAGAAACCTAAGGTGTGTGGCAGTTGATTTCATCATTATCCTTACTGAAGGTCCCAGTGCTTTGATTCAGTGAGTCAAGTGGAATATGCTGCTGCCTGGGAGTATGATGGAGTCTCCTTCCTTGGAGGTTTTTAAACAGAAGCTGTTGATGGGATGGAGCGGTTGTATGTAGATTTTAATGTTGTAAGCTGCCCCAATTTGCATTTTGTAGAGGGGTGGGATATAAATAAAATTGTTGTTGTTGTTGTTGTTGTCTGTCAGGAGTGCTTTGATTGTGTCTTCCTGCATGGTAGGGGGTTGGACTGGATGGCCCTTGTGGTCTCTTCCAGCTCTATGATTCTATACTACAACACTGATTAGAATTGGAAAGCTTACCAATATGTGAATAAACCTGATTTTGGAAATACCAGTGACCATGCTGGTGAGGGGATTCTGTGAGTTGTAGTCAAAATCAGCTTTTTCAAGCTCTGGTCAGAAGCTAGCAGTGCAGCAGAAGGATCCGTTGGGAGCCCCTAGCATAGATGGGGACCCATCACAGTTGAGGTACCACCAGAAGCTGGTTTCCCAGATGATACTCCACTCAATAATGTGGACACCACTTTTACATTTTATGAGTCTCATTGAATCTCTGGACCTTCCTCATTACCCCCAGGATCTCAGAAGCTGTGGTGAAGATGGGTCTGGGCTGATTCTTTAGTCCAGCAGGCCAGGGCCCAATTAGAAAAACTTTGAAGTTAATCACTCCTTCTCATAGTGAACTCAGTTAGTGGTCATCTACAGGATAAGGCCGAAACTGAGAGCCTTATCACACTAGAAAAAAGAGGAGTAAGAAATAATTCTTCTAGCATGCTCAGAAATCCCCAAGTATTATTTGTTTTTATTTATTTATTTATACCCCGCTCTTCAGCCACAAGGCTATCAGCAGCTTACAAATTGTTTTTAAGCAATAGCAGTTTACACATCTACACTGCATTAATCCGTTTCCAATGTGTGTTAGCTAATTGCCCCCACAAGCCGGGTACCCATTTTACCGACCTACGAAAGGATGGAAGGCTGAGGAGTTGTTGTTGTTGTTGTTGTTGTTGTTGTTGTGTGCCTTCAAGTTATTTCCAACTTATGGCAACCGTAAGGTGAACCTATCAAGGAGTTTTCTTGGCAAGATTTGTTCAGAGGGGATTTGCTTTTGCCTTCCTTTGAGGCTTAGAGAGTGTGATTTGCCCAAGTGGGTTTCTATGGCTGAGTGGAGATTTGAACCCTGATCTCCAGAGTCATAGTCCAATGCTTAAACCACAACACCACACTCCAGTACAAAAATATTATCAAAATGTAAGAGTGCATGTCATATGAAGACAAATTCCAGATGAAGTCAACAGAATGTTCAATGGCAGTTGGAAAAGGAAATCGTGGGGGTGCGAGCGTGTAATGACTGGTTGGATTGCTTAGGACAGAGGATAAAATATCATAATCTACTGTATGCCCCACTCCCTCTTTCTCACTCTTATCCCTCATCCTACCAGACAGAACATTTTAGTGTCTCAGAGCCACATTTTGTAGAAGAATTCACACAAACCTACAAGGTAGATGTTTTATAACATTGTCATCTGAGGAGTTTTAAACAGTGTCCCTGATTTTAGCCATCTGCCATGAACAAATTTTTTTAAATGAACCACAGTTGTTGTTGTGTTTCACTTCCATAGCTTGTAATGGAATAGCTTGTTATCTGGGATTCATTTCTCATTCTGTTGTTCCGAGTGATTAGCTGCCAGGAGCTAATTTATTATTTTTAAAGTTTCTGTTATATTAATTTGTTTAAATGCTAAAATGGCCTTTAAAAAAAAGTAAAGAAAATCCATATTAATATAACCCCCCCCCTCTCTCTGGCTTCTCTTTGCAAACGAAGATTCAGGAAGGACTCATCCTGCGCTTTCTGCAAGCGCGCTGATGACTAAAAAGGCCAATCCGAGATAGACACGTCCGGTTGCAGAAAGCACAGCAGAAGGTTTCCTTGGGTGATGTTTCCGGGTTGTGATTTTTTTTGTGTTGTCGTTTCTCTTCAAGGCTTGTTTGGCGTGAGTTCTCAAACAAGGCTGCAGCATTGTGGATAGTGTGTCTCCATGCCTCCTGATGTGAGGCCAGGGTGGACCATTGTTGGTGATCAATTTGGCCGAGCCTGAGGTGTTGTTTCAGGGAGTCCTTGTATCGCTTTTTTGGAGCTCCCCTCTTACGCTGACCCATGGCGAGTTCACCGTAGAATACTATTTTGGGGAAGCGATGGTCCTCCATCCTAGAAACGTGCCCTGCCCAGTGCAGCTGTGTTCTCAATATCATGGCCTCAATGCTGGTGATCCCTGCTTGCTCAAGGACAGCAACATTCGTCACATAGTCAGTCCAGTGTATATTTAGGATTGTGCATAAACAGCGCTGATGGAAGCATTTGAGGACTTGGCGATAGGTGACCCATGTTTCAGACCCATAAAGGAGAATAGACAGTACAATGGCTCTATACACACTGATTTTTGTGCTTCGCCTCAGGTGTTTATTACTCCAGACTCTTTTGTAACCTCTTCCAAATGCGCTATGTGCCTTTGCTAATCTATGATCGATCTCTTTGTCAATCTTGGTATCTGAGGAGATGATGCTTCTCAGGTAGGTGAACTGCTGAACAGACTTAAGCACAGATTTGCCTACGGCAATGTGGGGATAGTTGTGTTCGTCCTATGGTGCAGGCTGGTAAAGAACTTCCGTTTTCTTCAGGTTGACTTCCAGCCCAAACAGCTCTGCAGCTGTTGCAAAGCAGGATGTTAGGCGCTGCAGAACTGCTTCTGTGTGGGCAGCAAGGGCATCAGCATCAGCGAAGAGCAGCTCACGGACTAGATAGTTTAGAGTCTTAGTGCGAGCCCTCAGACGGCTTAAGTTAAACAAGCTACCATCAGTATGGTAACGTATATAGATGCTGTCGTCTTCTTCGAGCTCTGCCGTTGCCCTTTGGAGCATCATGCTGAAGAAGATTGTAAATAAAGTTGGAGCAAGAACACAACCTTGCTTCACTCCATTAGTTATTAAAAAGGGCTCTGAAAGAGCATCACCATATCTGACTTGACCACACTGGCCCTCGTGTAGGAAGATAAATTTTAAGGAATTTGGGGGGACATCCTAGTCTTTCCATGATCTGCCACAGACCTTTCCTACTCACGGTGTCGAAGGCTTTGGTGAGGTCAACAAATGTTACATAGAGACCCTTGTTCTGCTCTCTACATTTCTCTTGCTGTTGTCTAAGGGTAAATACCATATCTGTAGTACTCCTCCCAAAAATACTACTCTACAGTGAACTCGCCACGGGTCAGCATCAGAGGGGCACTCCAAAAAAGCGATACAAAGACTCCCTGAAACAACATCTCAGGCTTGGCCAAATTGATCACCAACAGTGGTCCGCCCTGGCCTCACATCGGGAGGCATGGATACGCATTATCCACAATGCTGCAGCCTTATTTGAGAACTCACGCCAAACAAGCCTTGAAGAGAAACGACAATGCAGAAAGAATCACAACCCAAAAACATCACCCAAGGAGACCTTCTGCTGTGCTTTCTGCAACCGGACTTGTTTATCTCGGATTGGCCTTTTTAGTCATCAGCGCACTTGCAGAAAGCGCGGGATGAGTCCTTCCTGAATCTTCGTTTGCGAAGAAAAGCCAGAGTACTCCTATTGGCTCTGAAGCCACATTGGCTTTCAGGAAGAAGTTCTTCTGCAATGGCAGGAACTAATCTGTTCAGGAGTATCCTTGCAAGGATTTTTTCAGCAATAGAGAGCAGTGTTATGCCTCGATAGCTTTTATATTAATTTTATATTATTTTATATTAATTTTATATTATATTAATTTTATATTAATATAACTACTGTCTTGCCAAAAGTGCACATAAGCTCTAAAGCAGTAAGTGAAGTGTATCAAGGAAACAAATAGAGTGATTAATGTCCTTGCCAACAGCGAGAATCTGAAGAATAAAGGCAGGAGGTGAAAGCGGTTTGGACTAGAAGCAGGTTTCAATCAACAGCTTTGGCTTGTTGGAGTCTAAACAGTGTTCCTTTGGCTGTTCCATGCAGCATTACATTTATGGAGAAGTCCCAAAGTGCAGGCTAGCTGAGGAGCCTTGCCATTCATTAGGGATACCTTTGCTCGTTAATGCTAAGGCATAGACCCAGATTACTGCTATTTGTGGTAAGAGGAAAGCTGCCTGTACATGAACAGAGGCACTTTTCTTTCTTACAATCTCACAAGTTCTAGAATTCTACTGAATGTGCACTAGAAAGAGTGCCCAGCTGGCTAGCTGCTACAGTTGCTAATTAGGACTTGCCATTCATGGGGAGAAATATGGGGCTTGACCAGGAGGTTCCATGGTGCTGGTCTCTTATACTTTCTGCTTCTCCCTTTGGTGCAGATGATCTTGAGAGCATCAGTGGTGATTGTCCCTACTAGGGTGATGTTCATGCTGAGCACTGATCTCCTCCTGTTTCCTCTGAGAAGTTGTCAGAGTGAGGACAGGAAGCATTATGTTCTACTCCTGCCCTCACCCATATTGGCTTTGTAATGATGCCATGTGGCAATGCTTCCTGTGAGAGGGGTTGAATTTGCATTGAAGGAAAATGATAACAATAGCAGGACAGATTATTGTTTCTGTTGATATGTTCACACACACATACCCTTCCTACTGATATTTATCTTCTGAAATCACGAAAATGCTCCCCTCAGTTTCTCAGCCTCCAACAGTATGCCAAGTTGGGGAGGGAGCGTTTTGACATTAATCCTGCTGCTAGTTCAGCCAGCAGCATATCCCCCTGTGGCTTCCTGATACATCTTATTGTAGCTACCATTGGTAAAACAGTCCACATGGAATACCTAGTCAGTGTGCCTGTATAACCAGAAACAGGCTACAGACAGAAGTGGTATCATAACAGATCTTGGAGGGGTTACTTTTTGGGGATCAGCTTCCTAAACTCTCCAGCAGCTGGGGAATTCTTGGAGCTGTAGGCCAAAAAGTAACTTTCCCAAGGTCTACTTATAGCATAGGTGGGTCAGAGCTGTTTTGTTCAGTTAAATCTAAAGAGACTCTTGAGGCTCTTTTGGAGGTCACTTTGAAGAGAGAGGAACGTTTCAAATCATCAGCGATCTGTTAGTTGTCTTGACTTCTGAAGTTATGGTTGAAGTGCCACTTAAGCATCGGGTAGATGGAGATAAAATTCCTGGTGGGAAGTGCTGCCTCCCTAACAATGTCCCTAAAAGGACTGCAGCAGAAACACAGGTGCCCTTGGGATGTGTGAAGCCATTGATTTGCAGTGACAAAGGCACTGAGCATAAATTCCACACCACATAAGGGATGGCTTGGTTCAATTGTTCTTTTTTCCCTCCTGGTTCACACAGGGGTGGTGCTCAGCTGCCCATCAAAAACTCTTTTGCTGATGTATTTCAACAGTGCTGAAAACTGTGTCTGATGTTTGTCAGTAGGAACAATGACGTTTGCTGCTTGTAAAATAGAAAATGTCCTCCAATAATGATTCTGTAAGCTGAGGTCTTGGCTAAATGAGAGTATCTCTGGAAAGGATCCTTTAATAGCTTCATGTATTTGCATGGCCATTCCATAGAACAGAGATGGGGAACATGTGACTCTCAAATGTTAGATCATAATTCCTATAATGTCTCACTCCTAGCTTTGCTGGGTAGAGCTGGTCTCTATTACAGTCCAACAACTTTTGGAGACACATGCAGTTCCCATTCCTGCTGTCGAAGATTTTAGGCAGCGGTTCCTAGTTATAAAGTGGCTTTGGCCACTGGTTGATGACACATTTCCATGTTATCTCCCACACAGAAAAGAATGGTGGACGTTGCCATCCTCCACGCCACCATTTTATTAACTGCTTTTATTCACTGATGTTGTAGTTCTACCTCTCAATAATGTCGTTTTTCGAAAGCTTGAAGTTTTACAAGCGGAATCCCATCTATTTGGCTTACGTGGGACTAAACCCACTAAAACAATAAGACTTCCTTCCCCAAAATATGTGTTAAATGGACAAGTCCAAAAAGATGGTCTACTTCTGTAACTGTTTGTCATTGACACCATCAAAGCTTGTGTTTCACGTCAGCTCTTCCACACCACTAGCAATGCGCAATGTAAGGAATGGAGTATCTAGTGGGATTATGTAGTGGTGTTTACTTTGAGCGAAAGCAAAGGTGCAAGAGGAGCTCATCAATGTATTTATGTTTGAGTTAGCCTGAGGCGGGTGTGGGTGATCTGTGATCTGAATTTCTTTGCAGGATATAGTCCAGCCATAACTTTTTCGTTTTAAGCTGATTTTTTTTTAATGTTTAGGGAACTATATTCCAAATATTTTTTTTGCTTGTTTGTTTATTATATTCTGCCTTTCCAATGTTGAGCACAAGGTAACATATATGACTTTCCTCATCCCCACTTACTCTCCCCATAACCCTATGAAGGTAGGTCAGGCTGAGAGAGTGCTGAGGGTGCTAGGTCCAAGGTCACCTTGTGGGTTCTATGGCTTACTGAGGACTTGAAGCTGAAGTCCAACACTCTAACTCAGGTAAGCCAGTGTTGGGCCCTGCAGATATTGTAGGATTGGAACTCCCATCAGACCTAATGGTCCAGGAAGGGAGAGGAAAATAGCCGATGTAAACAACTGGCTCTGTAGATGGTGTCGCCGAGAACGATTTGGATTCTTCGATCATGGGCTGCGCTTCCATGAGGGGGGACTTCTGGCAAGAGATGGGGTGCATCTCACGACAGTTGGCAGAAACATTTTTGCCTACAGTCTCAAGAATTTGATCAGGAGGGCTTTAAACTTAATCATAAGAGGAGGGAGACAGTATTCTGGAAGGCAAAAGGGCTGGAGAAAATAGTCATAGAGGGAACAAGGCAAACAGCGCAAGGACCCAACAGTGGGAGGCAAAAAAACTTGCACAGGCAGCAAGTAAATGGAACACAGGGTCTTAGATGTCTCTACACTAAGGCACAGAGCATGGGAAATAAGCAAGATGAACTTGAACTCTTAGCACTACAAAACAAATATGATATAATAGGCATTACTGAAACCTGGTGGGATGAGTCACATGATTGGAATGTAGGAATAGAGGGATATAACCTTTATAAGAGAAACAGGCCAAATGGGAAAGGAGGAGGAATAGCATTATATGTCAGGGATATTTACACCAGTGAAGAGACCCATGACATCAATACTGGAAGCCAGGTGGAGGGCATCTGGATAAAAATTAAAGGGGAGGGAAACAACAGGGATGTTATTGTGGGACTCTACTACAGACCCCCAAGTCAGACGGAGGAATTGGATGATGCCTTTCTAGAACAGATGACCACACACGCAGAAAGGAAAGATGTCGTAGTGATGGGTGACTTCAACTATCCTGATATTTGCTGGAAATCTAACTCAACCAAAACGTCAAGGTCTAGCAAATTCCTTACATGCCTGGAAGACAATTTCATGGTCCAAAAGGTGGAAGAGGCAACAAGGGGGTCAGCTATTTTAGATCTGATCCTAACCAACAGAGACGACCTGGTTAATGGGGTGCAAGGGGTGGGATCCTTAGGTGAGAGTGATCATGTTCTCCTGGAGTTTGTTATACAATGGAAAGGAGAAGCCAGGCATAGTCAGACACGCATTCTTGACATTAGGAGAGCTGATTTCAATAAACTCAGGGAAATACTGGGGGTGATCCCATGGTCAGGAATACTAAAAGAGAAGAGACCTCAAGACGGATGGGACTTTCTCAAAAGGGAGATACTGAAGGCACAATTTCAAACAGTACCATTGAGGAAGAAAAATGGGAGGTGCCTCAAGAAACCAGGATGGATGACTAAAGAAATATCAACAGAGCTAAGTTTTAAACAGAACATGTATAAGAAATGGAAAAAGGGGGAAATCACCAAAGAAGAATTCAAACAGATAGCAAACACATGTAGGAGTAAAGTCAGAAAAGCTAAAGCACAGGATGAGCTCAGGGTTGCTAGAGAGGTTAAGAACAATAAAAAGGGGTTTATTGGGGTATGTCCGCAGCAAAAGGAGGGAGAAGGAAATGGTAGGGCCACTACGCGGAGAAGATGGCAAAATGCTAACAGGGGACAGAGAAAAGGCAGAATTACTCAACACCTTCTTTGCCTCAGTGTTTTCAGAAAAGGTAAAGGGGGACCAACCTGAGGATAAAAGTACAGAAGACACAACAGGGGAAATCCAGCACAGAATAAGCAAAGAGGTAGTACAGGAATACCTTCTTAATCTAAATGAATTTAAATCTCCAGGACCAGATGAACTACATCCAAGAGTATTAAAAGAGCTGGCAAATATAATCTCAGAGCCATTGGCAATAATCTTTGAGAACTCCTGGAGAACAGGAGAAGTCCCAGCAGACTGGAGGAGGGCAAACGTTGTCCCTATCTTCAAAAAGGGGGAAAAAGAGGATCCCAACAATTATCGTCCAGTTAGTCTGACATGAATACCAGGGAAGATTCTAGAGCAGATCATTAAACAGAGAGTCTGTGAACATTTAGAAGGCAATGCCATAATCACAAAAAAGTCAACATGGGTTTCAGAGAAACAAGTCATGCCAGATTAATCTGATCTCTTTTTTTGATAAAGTTACCAGCTTGGTAGATGAAGGGAATGCTGTGGACATCGCATACCTTGATTTCAGTAAGGCCTTTGACAAGGTTTTCCAGCAGCGTGGGGAGGGATTCCTTCCATGGGTATTGGCTCCGCCTCCATCCATACGCAGGCAGGATAACCTAAAAATTTAAATGTGAACACCAACCCCTTCCTGGAGGTGGAGCCAACCCCTACCTCCCCAGTTCTGTTCTGCCTCGTGGCCAAGCAGGTCAGGATTCTCTGTGCTCCAGTGATTCCTTAAGGAACAAAGGATCCAAGATGGCGACCCCCATCAAAGACCATGTGCAAAAGGGGGAGCTCTCATCTGAGGAGGAGGATATGGCATCAGGGCTGGCCGCAGCCGGCCAGCAGCGCCAGGATGCGGGGCTCCGTGCCTCCCTTTTGGGTCGCATGTGGAGCCTGACGTCCCGGGACGGGTCAGAGCGCGAGGGGGCCTCTGTTTGGGAGGCGGACCGCGCTGCCGCCACCGCCGGCTCTCCAGTGCAGGAGTCGACTGGAGGGACGCCCTGCCGAAGCGAGGAGGGGGACCCCACGGACCCAGCGACTGGAGACCTACCGCCCTTGCTGATGGACGGTAAGGCCCTGCCGCCCCAACTTGCCGCGTGGCTTGCTTTAATCACGCGGCAAGTTCTGGCGACGGGCATTAGCGCCGCAGGGGACCGGGGGGGTCCGTTTCGGCCACGGGGGGGCTCATCCACCATCATCCCCAGTCCTCCCCCGCTCACCTGAGGCAGCACGGGAAGGCGGCACGCCGGCTGCAAAACGGGGTCTGGACCAGGCAGGCCCATCCAAAGAGCCGGGCGGCCGAGTGGCTGCGGGGACAGGGAACAGAGAGGGATCTCCCCCGCCCCGCAAGCGCTTGAGGAAGGAAAAACATCTGCAGGTTCCCGAGGGGGAGGGGGACTCCCGGGGAACCGAGGACGAGGGCGAGCCCAGGGAGGAGGGAGAGCTTTCCTCCGAGGGCGAGGAGGTGGAGGCGGATGACCAGCCCTCCCCTCGACTGTTTGAAACGGCGTTTTTTGCAGTCCTTCTAAAGAAGGTTTTACGGGCCTTGGAGTTGGATCCAGTGGAGCCCTCTGCCCCAGACTCGAAGAAGGGCGTACCAGAGTTGCGACCCACTGGTAAAGGGGTAGGCAATATTTTACCCTTTCCGGATATTTTTAAGGTGGTCCTTTTGGGGGAGTGGGACCACCCAGGGACCGCCAAAACCCAATCTACCTTAGTCAAGCAGCTATACACCCTCCCTGGGGAGGTGATGGACCTCCTGAAACTGCCCGCCATTGATGCACCGGTGGCGGGGCTGGTCTCAGGCTCTTTATTTCCTCGGGATGGTGATGAACACCTTAAGGCCCCAGATGACAAGCGTATCGAGACCTTCTTACGCAGGTCCCATGAGGCCTCCGCACTGGCCATCCGCGCAGCGACGGCGGCCTCCATGTTTGCCAGAGCGTTAATCAGGTGGGCCAAGGACCTGACCAATAATGTCCCAGACGATGAACCAAAGTTTCGTCAGGCTATGAACAAGTTGGCTAGAGCCTCAGCTTTTGTGGCAGACGCCAGCCTAGATGCACTACGTTTTTCATCTAGAGCCGTGGGAGCAAATGTGGCGGCCAGATGGCAGTTATGGTTAAAAAATTGGAACGCCGACCACAAGGCTAAAGCTAACCTGGCAGGGTGTTCCTTTAAAGGGGGCAAGTTGTTTGGTGAAACTTTAGAGGAGGCCTTGGTGGAGACCAAGGATAAGAGAAAGGCTCTCCCCTCTCTACCGAAGAAGGAGGATCGCAGGCCCTTTCGTCCCAACTTCCGGGGATTTAAGGGCTTTAGATACAACAATCAGAGGGATTTTCGCCAACACAGGGGAAACTGGAACTCTCCAAGACCCTTCCAAAAGTCCAGATCCAATCAGACCCCAAAGGGGCCTAACACCCAACCCTCCAAACCAGGAGGCAAGGGAGGGCAGTCCTCCTGACTATCCTCTGAGCCCGGTGGGGGGGCAGACTAGCTGGTTTTGCAAGGATTTGGGAAAATACCTCCTCAGATGCCTGGGTCATCAGAACAGTGAGTCAGGGATACACCATAGACTTTCTGGCAAAACCAAGACCCACCTTCGTACAGTCTTGCACCACAAGTTGTTTGGAGAAACAGAAACAGATGGAGGAGGCAATCGGTCACCTAGTTCAGATACAGGCGATAGAAGCAGTGCCAGAGACGGAGAGGTTCCTGGGAACCTACTCCCCAACGTTTCTAGTTCCCAAGAAAAACAAGGAATGGAGGGCCATCCTAAACCTGCGGGGCGTCAACTGTTCGGTGGCGAAGCGCAAGTTCCGGATGGAGACCCTGCGCTCGATCCTGGAGGGCATTCAGGACGGGGACTTCCTGGCCTCCCTGGATCTTTGGGAAGCCTATCTCCATATTATGATCCACCCTGCTCACAGACGTTACCTGCGGTTTGCATACAAGGAGAGACACTTCCAATACAGGGCCTTACCCTTCGGGTTGTCTTCATCCCCGAGGGTGTTCACCAAAGTGCTAGTAGCACTGATCGCACATTTGAGGACACAGGGGGTGCATATATTCAGCTACCTGGACGATTTGCTGATCAGAGCCCCCTCCCAGGACAGGGACTATCAGGATGTGCTCTCCAGGACGAATTGCTTGGAAGCACACGGGTTCATGATCAACAAAGACAAGAGTCAGATGGAACCGGTTCAGAGGCTGCAGCATTTAGGGAATGTCTTGGACACCAAGAGCTTTCGGGTGTTCCTTCCCGGGGACAGAAGGACACAGGTGCAGGATCTGGTACAGCTGGTGCTAGAACAACCCAAGACTCCGTTGATGACATTGGCCAGGCTCTTGGGGCAGATGATAGCCTGCATAGATTCAGTCCCCTGGGCCAGGTTTCACCTCAGAAAACTCCAGTGGTTTCTGCTTCCCTTTCAGGATCTCATAGCGAAGAAAGCTTGCAGATTCCTGAGGGTCCCCCCAGAAGTGAAGGATTCTCTGAGGTGGTGGCTATCGCACCACCTTACAGTGGGGGTCCCCATTGGGGAAAGGAGGAGAGTGGTGATAACAACCGATGCGTCCTTGACAGGATGGGGGGCCCACTGCGGGGACCTGACGGCACAGGGGTTGTGGTCCCACCAGGAGCAGGAATTCAGTATCAATCAGCTAGAATTGAGAGCAGTCAGACTAGCGCTGTTACAGTTCAGCTACAAGGTGGAAGGGACTCATGTGCTGATTCGTACAGACAACATCTCAACCAAGGCCCACATAAACAGGGAGGGAGTCGCTCGCGGGCCCTCATGGAGGAGTCGGAGAGATTGTTCTGGTGGGCGGAGAAGTATCTCAAGTCAATCAAGGCAGAGTACCTTCAGGGAAAGTTGAACGCTCAGGCGGACTGGCTGAGTCGGCACACTCTGGCTCACAGCGAATGGGGGCTCAACAGCTTGGTATTTCAGATGATAGTTTTTCAGTTCGGCCAGCCAGAGGTGGACCTCTTCGCGTCGGAGGAGAACCACAAACTGCCCCGCTATGTATCCAGGTTTTGGACTCGGGAGGCATTAGCCTTCGATGCTCTGACCATAACGTGGCCAAAAGGTTTGTGTTACGCCTTTCCACCGACGGCATTGTTGGGTCGAGTTCTACGAAAGATCAGGCAGGAGAGGGCCGAGGTAGTACTGATTGCCCCTCGGTGGCCCCGGAGACCATGGTTCCCGGATCTGGTCCAACTGCAAGTTCAGGAGCCATGGCCCCTCCCTCCCTGGCCAGACCTGTTGATGCAGGAGGGATTTCTCCATCCGGATCCAGGTTGGTTACGACTCCACGCCTGGAGGTTGAGTGGCAACGTCTGTTGAAAAGAGGTTATGACTCAGAGGTAGTTAATACCATCTTGGCAGCCAGGCGGCCGTCAACCATCCGTTTGTACGAGGTTACCTGGAGAGCTTTTTGTAGGTGGTGTCGCCCTAAGGGGATCAGGCCCCAGCTGGCGTCAGTCAGTTCGGTCCTGGCTTTTCTACAGGCTGGGTTGAGAAAAGGGTTAGCCGCCAGTACCTTAAAACGTCATGTGGCAGCTCTGGGCTCGATCTTGAAGGGCACCAGAGGCAAGTCTTTAGCTTCACACCCACATGTTCGCAGTTTTCTCAAGGGAGTTTCATCCTTGAAACCTCCGATGGTACATAGGTTTCCGTCCTGGAAATTGAATGTGGTTCTAAAGGCACTCATGGATACTCCCTTTGAACCGATAAAGTCGGTGGATTTGAAGTTACTCACCTGGAAGGTAGCGTTTCTTGTGGCCATCACATCGGCGAGGCGTGTCTCGGAACTGAGCGCGTTGTCGATACGTGAGGAGCTATGTGTCTTCTAGAAGGAATCGGTGACTCTTAGACTGGATCCGTCGTTTGTGCCAAAGGTAAATTCCTTGTTCCACAGAGCCCAGGAAATAGTGCTGCCCTCCTTTTGTCCCCGCCCAACGGCAGAGCTGGAGAAATGGTGGCACATGTTAGATGTCAGGAGGGCTTTGAGAACATATCTGAAAAGGACTGAGAAGTTTCGTAAGTCTGATGCCTTGTTCATAGCCTATGCGGGCCAGGCGAAAGGGAAGAAGGTCTCATCTTCGACGATAGCAAGGTGGCTTAAGAATTGTATTGAGCATGCTTATTTGGTGAGTGGGTTGCCAGTTCCTGCGGGCATTACAGCCCACTCAACGCGTAGTGCCTCAACATCTGCAGCTTTAGGGACGACACAGTAAATAGTCGAGATCTGCAGGGCGGCGACCTGGTCTTCTGCTTCAACGTTCACAAGACACTATCATATTGATAAGTATGCGTCCGCGGATGCGGCCTTTGGTAGACGCGTGTTACAGCAAGTGGTTAGTTAACAAACCAAAAAAAAAAGAAAAGTAAAAAGTAGTGTTTTTTCATTTGTGTTCCCTCCCTGGTTTAGTTTGGACCGCTATTTCAGGTCCCATGGAAGGAATCCCTCCCCACGCTGCTGGAAAACGGAACATTGGAACTTACCGTAAAGGTTCCTTTTCAGCAGCAGTGGGGAGGGAGTCCTTACCCACCCTAAAAAAAAAAAAAAGAGGAAGAAAAAGGAAGAAGGTAAGAAAGAAACCATATCTGGTGGATTTAGTTGTGTGTATGTATGTATATATATATATATATATATATATATATATGTATATATATATATACATACATATATATAGGGAAGATTGTGAGACATAACACTATAGATTGCTTAAGATACTAAGTTTTTAGTGCTTGGTCTGTTATTTTTTTTGTGTGTTTTTATTGGTTCTGGAGCTGTACTAATCCATCCCTGGGGAGGTAGGGGTTGGCTTCACCTCCAGGAAGGGGTTGGTGTTCACATTTAAATTTTTAGGTTATCCTGCCTGCGTATGGATGGAGGCGGAGCCAATACCCATGGAAGGACTCCCTCCCCACTGCTGCTGAAAAGGAACCTTTACGGTAAGTTCCAATGTTCCGTTCCCCATGACATTCTTGCAAACAAGCTTGTAAAATGTGGGCTAGACAAGTTAATTGTTCAATGAATTTGTAATTGGTTGACCGGCCGAACCCAAAGGGTGCTCAGCAGTGGCTCCTCTTCTTCTTGGAAAAATGTGACCAGTGGGGTGCCCCAAGGTTCTGTCCTGGGCCCAGTGCTATTCAACATCTTTATGAATGACTTGGACGAGGGAATTAGGGGCATACTTATCAAATTTGCAGATGACACCAAATTAGGAGGAGTAGCTAATACCCTAGAGGACAGGATCAAAATTCAAAATGACCTGGATAGACTGGAGAGCTGGGCCAAAGCTAACAAAATGAAATTCAATACGGAGAAATGTAAGGTACTGCACTTAGGGCGAAAAAATGAAATGCTTGGATATAGGATGGGGGAGACCTGGCTGAATGAGACTACATGCAAAAGGGATCTAGGAGTCCTAGTAGACCACAAGTTGAACATGAGTCAACAGTGTGATGCGGCAGCTAAAAAGGCCAATGTGATTTTGGGCTGCATCAATAGAGGTGTAGTGTCCAGATCAAGGGAAGTAATAGTGCCGCTCTATTCTGCCTTGGTGAGACCTCACCTAGAATGATTCTAACCAGCATAACCATTGGAGGGGAATTGTGGGAATAAAAGTGCAACAAAGAACCTCAGAAAATCACCCATGCTCTGAGCACAATACTACACCATCTTAGATCTTGGGAATGCAGTTCTGCTGGGAGCTTGGGATGATGAGAAATATGCTTCCTCCACTTCTAGAGCTGCCTTTGCACTTGGGACACTCAGGATTTTCACTTAGCATTTATATAAGAAATTTGGAAGGATTATCACTTTACTATATCTATCTTATCCATCCTGAGAGTATTTCAGGAAAGTAGATTATTATTATTAATATTATACCATTTTACTGGTGTAGAATTGGAGTTTGAGTGACTCAACCAAACATCTAATCTCTGGCTTGCTCCCTCTGCAATCTTATCAAGCCAACAGGGGTCATCTTTGGATGCAACCACTAGAGGTATTTGATTTAAAGTGTTGAAATTGTGTGCATAGTGCTAGACGACAATGAATACAGTTGAGCTGCAGCAAAATAGCACATATTCTGAACCAAGAAGCACTGTTTTCTGTATTGTGATAGTTTAGGTAGAAATAAATTTATATTGTATTTGTTTATCATTCCCTCTGTTTCTGATATTAAGACCATACATAACTCTGCATACGTATCCAAAATGGCACTACAGATGCACAAGAATTACGTATCAGCAAGTTGATGCAATTCAGAGTACAAAAATGAGCCTTCTCCAACTCCCCAATTGTGTGTTTAAGGGGGGTAAACTGTTTTAAGTTATTACTGTCGCTATGGATTTGTTTGGTCTATATCCAATTGTTGTGAGCCGCCTTGATTGCCTAATAGGGAAAAGGCAGGGTACAAAAATAAAGTTGTTGTTGCTGTTGTTATTATTATTCTGGATGAAAGTCAGTGTATTTGGGGTGGGCTCAGGTTTGGTTTTTATACTTGTCCCAGGATGACTATGTAAGCAGCTGGTTGAAGCTTCTTGCCAAGAAAGCAGCTTCAATCAGTCTCTCTTCCTCCTTTCTTTCCAACCTGAGTTTGAATATTGCCCTCAAATCTGTTAAACGAGAACTGTGGGACATAGCTTTTTGTGATCTGCCCTACCGTTCATATGTATCTTTCTCTCCCAGTGCAATGAACGTCCATTACATCGGGCCTTTTCAATTAGCTGATTATTTAAAGAACCTGTCAGTGGTCAACTACCACCGATTTTTTCTAAGGCCAGATGTAATGTTTACTCTATTGAATTACTTCAAGGCACATTTGCTGCTGTCCCATATCTGGAAAGACAGTGCTCTTGCAGTAATGTGGAAGCTGAGTCAATGAAGCATATTCTTTTGTCTTGTAGATTTTATAATCAGGTCCGCTACTCTATAATGATTCCACTGTTGAGTACATTTCCTGGAAGTTCAGACTAATTTTGCATCAGGTTCCTGTTGGAAGACAAGTCCCCAAAAGTGACCCTGGCTGTTACTAAATTTCTTACAGAGACAGCCAGGATTAGAGCTCATTGTGTATTGGACAAAAGTTAATGATAATTGTTTTATTATTCTGATTTTTCTGATATTTTGTCTATTTTCTCTTATGCTTGAGTTCGTCTTCTGATGGATCTATGGGTTGTAATAAATTGATGCTGCTGATGATGATGATGTACAAAAAGTTTTCATCATGGAAAAATCCTTAATGGATAAAACTTAAAACCAGCCCCATGAGAAATAAATCTTTTTAATGGTCATGGAATACTGACTGGTTCTGTGGTGGGGAGCAGTTGTGGTAAACTGGGGGTGGGGGATGGAATGGAGCAGCTTGGATCTGAACTGGGGTACTCTACACTGCAACATATAGTTTGAGGGTCTGAATTGGAGAGCTCAACAGGCATTGTCCAGATCCTTTCAGTCCTTACCGATGAGGGCTAGTAACACTTTTTCTTTAAAATTGAAAGCTAAGATCACAGGATACTAGACTGCCTGAAGAGTTCACCATAGGTGAAATAGTGAGCCGGTTGGGGAAGATCTTTTACTTTGTTCAGCTTCTGGGACCCTAACATTTACACTATGTTGTAGTATGTTCCAAGATTTTGGTGCACAATTGGCATGCATGACTTCTCTCTGTTGTATAAGATGAAACAT
Organism: Gambelia wislizenii; assembly: GCA_030847615.1. Taxonomy (NCBI): domain Eukaryota; kingdom Metazoa; phylum Chordata; class Lepidosauria; order Squamata; family Crotaphytidae; genus Gambelia; species Gambelia wislizenii. Next base: position 7,676,372 of record JAUMIR010000013.1, on the reverse strand, counting down.
TTCCACATACAGGTCTGTAACACTTTGGCCCTAATTCTTTTTGGATCAAGGGATCATATAAATAAAGCATACAGAAAAACACACACATCAAAAAAGGATTTGCTGTTTGAGGTGATTCTTCAGACTTACAGACTTCTGCATAGTTTAGTATTATATGTAAATTATTTATCGCTGGAAGAAAAAGAAACAGGGTGGAATTCAGATATTCCATCTTCAGATGTTCCACACAGTCTTTGGTTTTTATCCATTTACAATAGAAATTCCTTTACTCTTTTCAAGATTTTAATGAGACACTGAAAGCTATAGAACGAAAATTGGAAAATTACTCTCTGTTAGATACTGGCTTTTCTCCACTCATGTGATGATCTGGGCCTTGCAGATGTTAAAACTACCAGATTAAAAACCCAGAACTCACTTCTGTAGCTGTTGTTGTTGTTGTTGTTGTTGTTGTTGTGTGCCTTCAAGCCGACTCTGAATTATATCTGACTCATCAAGCTGACTCTGAATTATATGGGGCTTTCTCGGCAAGATTTGTTCAGAGGAGGTTTGCTGTTTCCTTCCTCTGAAGCTGAAAAGAGTGTGACATCTAGGAGTCCTAGTAGACCACAAGTTGAATATGAGTCAACAGTGTGATGCGGCAGCTAAAAAGGCCAATGCGATTTTGGACTGCATCTATAGACGTATAGTGTCTAGATCAAGGGAAGTAATAGTGCCCCTCTATTCTGCCTTGGTGAGACCTCACCTAGAATACTGTGTCCAGTTCTAGGCGCTACAATTCAAAAAAGATATTGGCAAATTGTAGCATGTCCAGAGAAGGGCGACTAAAATGGTGAAAGGTCTGGAAACCATGCCTTATGAGGAGAGACTTAGGGAGCTGGGTATATTTAGCCTGGAAATAAGACGATTAAGAGGCGATATGATAGCCCTGTTTAAGTATTTGAAGGGGTGTCACTTTGAGGATGGAGCAGGCTTGTTTTCTGCTGCTCCAGAGACTGGAACACGGAGCAATGGATGCAAGCTGCAGGAACAGAGATTCCATCTCAACATGAGGAGGAACTTTTTGACAGTAAGAGCTGTTCGGCAGGGGAACACACTCCCTCGGAGTGTGGTGGGGTCTCCTTCCTTGGAGGTCTTCAAACAGAGGCTGGATTGCCATCTGTCGGGGATGTTTTGATCGTGATTTCCTGCGTGGCAGGGGGTTGGACTGGATGGCCCTCGTGGTCTCTTCCAACTCTACAATTCTATGATTCTATGATTCTATCTCCCTATGGTTACTGTCACCTTGTAATCAAAGTCTTTCTTCTTCTGGTTTGTTATAGATATTAGTAGAAGGTAAGACCATGAATGGGTGAATACAGTGATTATGGGCATCAGAATAGAGTTGATTGCGGTTTACAGCATTTTCTTTTCTTACTGTTTAATCACTACAACCTCTCTGTATCTTAAGATCTTCATATGAGGTCCATCTCTGACCTCAACTGATTAGAAAGCTGGGCCAAAATTAACAAAATGAATTTGAACAAGGAGAAATGTAGGATACTACACTTGGGCAATAAAAATGAAATGCACAGATATAGAATGGGTGACACCTGGCTTGAGGGCAGTACATGCGAAAAGGATCTAGGAGTCTTAGGGCATGTCTACACAACTGGAAAAAAAATCTGTTTGGAGGTAAAAAAATACGAAAAGGCAGTCGTATGAATGCGTACAATCTGCCTACACAATTTTTACCCCCCCAAACTCCGTATGACCCCCCCCCTTCCCCAGCTGGCTGGAGCAGGGTGACCCAAGCAGCGGTTTTAAATCTCCTGCCGCTTTTTAAAAAATTATTTAAAAAGGTGCCTGTTTTGCAGTCGGCTTTCCCTATTTACAATGTAAAATAAAAATAAATATATGTAAAAATCTCCATTTCATGCCCTTACCAGACTCTCACTTAGCCAGGAATCCAACATGGCAGCCACTCCCAATTCCCCTCCTTGCTAGCCCCACCCCCTCTGCTCAGCCAGCCAATCAGATTACACTGCCTGTTTGTGTGTGTGTGAACGGGGTGTACAGACGATCGAAAATATGAACAGCTGTACGGATTTTAGGTTGAGATCCACTAATCCTCCTGAAAGTCGAATCCACGTAGTTTACGGAGGATTCACTAGCCCCCCTTCCAAAAGACACGGATGCATCCAAACAGCTGTGTGGTACACATGATCAATCTTTCAAATGCTGTACTTATTTTATTTATCATGTAGACACCCCCTTAGTGGACCACAAGCTGAACATAAGTCAGCAGTGTGATGCAGCAGCTAAAAAAGCCAATGTGATTCTAGGCTGCATTGATAGAAGTATAGTGTCTAGATCAAGGGAAGTAATAATACCACTCTATTCTGCTTTGGTCATCCCTTACCTGGAGTACTGTGTCCAGTTCTGGGCACCACAATTCAGAAAGGATATTGATAAGCTGGAACGTGTCCAGAGGAGGGCGACCAAAATGTTGGGAGGTCTGGAAGCCATGCCTTATGAGGAGTGGCTTAGGGAGCTGGGCATGTTTAGTCTGGAGAAGAGAAGGTTGAGAGGGGACATGATAGCCATGCTAGCCCTGTTTAAGTATTTGAAGGGGTGTCACATTGAGGATGGAGCAAGCTTGTTTTCTGCTGCTCCAGAAACTGGAACACGGAGCAATGGATGCAAGCTGCAGGAACAGAGATTCCACCTCAACATTAGGAGAAACTTTCTGACAGTAAGAGCTGTTTGGCAGTGGAACACACTCCCTCGGAGCGTGGTGGGGTCTCCTTCCTTGGAGGTCTTTAAACAGAGGCTGGATGGCCATCTGTCAGGGATGCTTTGATCGTGATTTCCTGCGTGGCAGGGGGTTGGACTGGATGGCCCTTGTGGTCTCTTCCAACTGTACAATTCTATGATTCTATGTTTAAATATTTGAAGGGATGTCATCCTAAGGATGGAGCAGGCTTGTTTTCTGCTGCTCCAGAGACTAGGACATGGAGCAATGGGTTCAAATTACAGGAAAAGAGATTCCTCCTAAACATTAGGAAGAACTTCCTGACAGTAAGAGCTGTTCAGAAGTGGAATGCACTGCCTCATAGTGTGGTGGAGTCTGGAGGTTTTTAAATAGAGGCTGGATGGCCATCTGTTGGGAATGATTTGATTGTGTATTCCTGCATGGCAGGGGGTTGGACTGGATGGCCCTTGAGGTCTCTTCCAACTCTGTGATTCTATGATTCTATGATACCATATGTAAGCAAGTAAAAAACCCACAAATAGTTTCCTTTAAGCCTACAAAAGAGGGATAGGTAGTGCAGGTCCTCCTGGTGTTTTGGGATTGTAGTCCATCAATCCCATCGTCCCTGATAATTTACTGTGCGATCTGGAGCTGATGGCAGTTGAAGTCTAGCAATATCTGCAAGACCATAGGCTTCCCACAACTAGTTTAGGAGATTACTGGTTGTAATCATGCTGGCCCCAGGCATGAATTTGCTTCCCAGTTACTCAGTCTGTTGTTAACTCTGGGTAATTGTCTGTGAAAACCATGCTAAAAAAGAGTTTGAAGCCTATCCCAAACACCTACATGTGAACAGTGTTGTTAGCACAGTAAGAATGTAACAAACTGATAGTTAAAAGATCAGAAAACCAGCAGTGCTGCAACTTATAAGACCTTATTGTGTTCTGCTATAATATTGTTCCAGCTTTTGGTATAATAATTGAACTGAGTTTTGAGAATTTCATTGGTTGAACCTCTTAAAAAATGCTGTTCTGTATGACTGGTTAAATACAAGGATTCCATTGACTATTGCCCAACTGTTTTCTCTTGTTAAAGGCACCCTTTGGAATCTCTCATCCTATGAGCCCCTCAAAATGGTGATAATTAACCATGGTCTTCAGACACTGACCAATGAAGTGATCATCCCACATTCTGGCTGGGAGAACGAGCCAAATGAAGATTCGAAGCCTCGAGATGCTGAGTGGACAACAGTCTTCAAGAACACATCAGGGTGTCTGAGGTGAGATTGAAGTGGGGTGGGATGCTCACAGTATTTTTCTATGTTGAAAGTAGGAAAATCATTGTGGTGTATAAAATGTATAGTGTCCCTCTTCCATGTTTTTGTTTGCACACACAAAAAATATGCACTGCTACTACTTGCAATTTTCACTATACATGGTCAGGAATATGTCCAAATTTTTATTTGTGTATTTACTGCCTGACTGATACATTTGCCATTTTTAGTTTATGGCATGATCCAGCTTTATGTACAGATGTGCAGAGATACAGAGGAAGAGATCAGGTGTATTGTATCTTGGATTGTTAAACTGTGATAGGCATAAGGCTTGTGCTTTCTCATGTTTATTTTTTATTTTTTTATTTTTTTGATAGAGTTACAAACTTGATAGATGAAGGGAACACTGTGGATGTAGTGTATCTTGATTTCAGTAAGGCTTTTGACAAGGTCCCTTATGATATTCTTGCAAAAAAAGTTAGTAACCTGTGGGCTAGACAATTCAACTGTTAGGTGGATTTGTAATTGGTTGACTGACGAAACCAAAAGGGTAGTCATCAATGGCTCTGCTTCATCCTGGAGAGAAGTGACCAGTGGGGTGCCACAGGGTTCTGTCCTGGGCCCAGTGCTATTCAACATCTTTATCAATGACTTAGATGAGGGAATAGAAGGTATGTTTATCAAGTTTGCCGATGACATCAAATTAGGAGGGGTAACTAATATTCCAGAGGACAGGAACAGAATCCAAAAGGACCTGAACAGATTAGAAAGCTGGGCCCAAACTAACAAAATGAATTTCAACAGGGAGAAATGTAGGATACTACACTTGGGCACTAAAAATGAAAAGCACAGATACAGGATGGGTGACATCTGGCTTGATGGCAGTACATGTGAAAGGGATCTAGGAGTCTTAGTGGACCACAAGCTGAACATAAGTCAGCAGTGTGATGTAGAAGCTAAAAAATCCAATGCGATTCTAGGCTGCATTAATAGGAGCATACTGTCTAGATCAAGGGAAGTAATAGTGCCACTCTATTCTGCTTTGGTCAGACCTCACCTGGAATACTGTGTCCAGTTCTGGGCACCACAATTCAGGAAGGATATTGACAAGCTGGAACATGTCCAGAGGAAGGCGATTGGGATGGTGGGTGGTCTGGAAGCCATGCCCTATGAGGAGTGGCTTAGGGAGCTGGTTCTGGAGAAGAGAAGGTCAAGAGGTGATACGATAGCCATGTTTAAGTATTTGAAGGGATGTCATACTGAGAATGGAGTAAGCTTGTTTTCTGCTGCTCCAGAGACTAGGACACAGAGCAATGGATTCAAACTACAGGAAAAGAGATTCCACCTAAACATTAGGAAAAACTTCCTGACAGTAAGAGCTGTTTGGAAGTGGAATACACTGCCTCATACTGTGGTGGAGTCTCCTTCTTTGGAGGTTTTTAAACAGAGGCTGGATGGCCATCTGTCGGGAATGATTTGATTGTGTATTCCTGCATGGCAGGAGGTTGAACTGGATGGCCCTTGTGGTCTCTTCCCACTCTGTGATTCTATGATTCTATGCTGCATCTTCCTTCTTTACATTTCCATGGACCATTTTCCTGGGCCAATTAGCTATCCTTTCCCATTATGGGAAATGCCCAATCTGCTCATTTGTACGAATGGGTACGAAATACCCAATCTGCTCATTTCCCATTATGGGAAATACCCAATCTGCTCATTTGTACGAATGGTGCAAAGAATCAGTCCATTCAATTCCCCTGCTGGTCTTCTGTGTATGTACAGTATTGTGTCTCACAAAAACTAAACTCAATTGATTGACCTCGTTTTTTGAATCACCTTGTATTTTTATCTTGTCTTTTTTTAACCAAAAATAATCCAGTTTATATCTCTTCTGCTTCCAAAGCTCATATACAGACATCCTCTAATAACAAAGTCTTGTAAATGCTGACAGGGCAGTGGCAAATTTGTGATTGATCATCCATGCAAGAAACAAATTGATTGATATTTTTAACCTCTCCTCCTTGAATTGAGGCAGATCTTTGAAAAAGTAAAGCTGTTTGGGGAAACTTCATCATAACTGCAGAAGATCATGTTTCAGTACAGGAGAGGCTATTAGGAGATTATCAGACAGGAACGAAAAAGCATTCCTGTCCCACAATCTCCTCTCCCGCCCCTCTCTCATCCCTGTAATGACAAAAAAGAAAAACTTTTCAGACCTACCTTGTTCACATGACAGAGAAGCCCAGGAGTGAATGGAGCTCTAACAGAATGAAATCCTACCGGTTCTCACAAGAAGAGAGTGCGGGAAATTCAAAAAGAAAAATATAAGCACAAAAGTGACAGCAAGCACAAAAACACACTTAAAACTGTCATTTACCTGGACGTCCTGATCTCATCAGGAAGTGTTCTGACAGGGACCTCCCATTGGCGCTGGGATCTCACCAGCGAAACAGGCACCTTTTCACTCGCAGGACATTCCGTGATAGAAACCGAACGGGGGCAGCAGAACAGGAGTATTATGAGAGAGGGACAACGTTGTCTGTAAAGGAAGCCCTTTAGCGATCTCCTGGCGTCATGATAATGCTGTATTTAGCACGTCTGATAATCTCCTTAGACTGAGCTTCTGTACTCTGGGCCAAATGCATTTGGCCTCCACCCCCCACCCCCATTGATAGCAACATTCTATTCAGTTTAGGACAGTTTTTTAAAAATTTGGAGATCTGTCTAACAAAGCCTAGTCCAAAAACATACACTGGAACCAGCAGCCTGTCTAAATGGTGAAAATACCCCCCATGGAATTAGCTGGGAATCCTACCAGGCTAAATGGGATCCACCGCCAATCCACACTTTTCAGAAGGACGGGGGGGGGGGCAACAAAAATAACAGGGTAAAAGGCTTCGCAGATTTCCCTGTACTTTTTCAAAAACTGTGAAGCGGGTGTGCATTTTTGCTCGTTTGGACTATAGAACAATAAAAAACTTGAAGGGAAGCTGATTGGCCGGGCGAGAGCGGGGGCAGGGCTTGCTAGGAGGGCAAGCACCCACTGCCACCATGATGGATTTTTGCATTATTGATTGCTCGCTAAGCCGATAAAAAGGAACTATCTTTTCTGTTTTGCTTTCTTATAAAATTGGAGAATCACTCTATTGCACCAGCGCATCTTGGGATGACTTTAAAAAAAAAACCAGTGACAGTGAAGAACTAATGCAAGTAAATCACTCGTGGCCACCATCAGCAATGCAAGGCTTATGGGGGCTTCGGAGACAAAACAAAACAAAACAAAACCCAAAAAACATTTAGACATGTCGCTGCTGCTGCGAGATGACAATACTATGAGGTAGTTTAGATTTTTTTTCTCCTCATGTAGATGAGCCCCAGGAGTTTGTTTTGACCAGTAGAACTGAATGAAATCCTTAGTCCTTCTATCAATTCCTGGCTACCTCAAGAGGCTTTTAAACTATTATTTCAGCAGTAAATTTTTTAGTGTATGGAAGAGGGTAAATGTGTTGTTGCTGCTGCTAACTGAAATCTATTGCTAATCCTGATATTTGCCAATGGAACCAATTCTTCCTCCTGCCGACCACCAGCTTGTAATAAACATCAAAGCAGTAAAGCCACAAGGAGTAAAACATTACACATTTTTAAAAGAAAGGAGGAATGAAGAGCAGATGAAAGTAATATTAAAACCTATCTTTCTCCAGAAAGTCAGTAGAACATACCAACAGGTCAGAAGGCCAAACACCTGCCCCAAAAGAAAGGCCTTTCTAAAATGGCAAAATGGCATCACAGAGGGCTCAAGCCAGCCCTCTCTATTTGTTTATTTAAAACAGTTATGCCTCCCCTTCCCTGATTGTTCAGTGGCAGTCCAGAAGGAAATCCAGTGTACCAGATTTGTTTCTGAAATTTATTCTAGAAAAATCCTGGTTCTAGCCCACCCCATGAAGTAGTTGTGGTCTCAGTTTGGCTGCAGGTCTTGAAGTTGTCCACTGTCTGTTAAAAGCTGGACAATGTCTGTTCTGGTGTGGTCAGTACTTTATTCAGCTACAGTAGCACCCCTGTATCCACTGATTCACCAACCGCGGATTCAATTATCCGTAGTTGGCGATAATGGGGAGAAAGGGAGGGGGAGGAGGGACCTCACCTCCCCCATCCCTTTCCCTGGGAGGGCTCCTGTCACCGTCATGGCAATCGCAGGGGTAAAGGGAGGGGGAAGAGGGACCTCGCTCCCTCCCTTCCCCTGGGACAGTTGTGGTCACCACAGGGGCGATTGCAGGGCCAAAGGGAGGGGGAGGACGGACCTCACTCCCCTTCCCCTGGGATGGCTCCGGTTGCCGTCACGGCGATTGCAGGGGCAAAGGGGGGAGGGATCTCACCCCCCTTCCCCTGGGATGGCTCTGTTCGCCGTCACGGCAATTGCAGGGGCAAAGGGGGGAAGGGATCTCACCCTCCTTCCCCTGGGATGGCTCCAGTCGCCGTCACGGCGATTGTAGGGGCAAAGGGGGGAGGGATGGCTCCGGTCACCATCACGGCAATTGCAGGGGAAAAGGGGGAGAGGGATCTCATCCCCCTTCCCCTGGGATGCCTCCGGTTGCCATCACGGTGATTGCAGGGGCAAAGGGGGGAGGGATCTCACCCCCCTTCCCCTGGGATGGCTCCGGTTGCCATCACGGCGATTGCAGGGGCAAAGGGGGGAGGGATCTCACCCTCCTTCCCTTGGGATGGCTCCAGTCACCGCCGCTGTGATCGCGGGGGCAAAGGGGGAAGGGAGGGGGGAGGAAGGCTCCTGTGGTGGCGGGGTGGTGGTGGGATGGCGTTTGCTATTATCCACAGGTTTTACTATCCGCGGGCGGGGGGGAGAGAACCAATCTCCCATGTTTACGGGGTGCTACCATACTCATTTTCTAGTTGATAATTGTTACTATACTTGACCATTTATAGCTTGTCCTGCCCCACAAGAAATCCACCTTTTTTGATGGGCTTCCACTTGCAGTCACAGGGATACTCTTAAGTAGTTGCCTGAATTACATTTGACATACATTCAAATTATTTTGTGTAACTAAGTATCTGTCATGCTGGTTGAGTTCTTCAAATCTTACCCTGTTTCACATTTAATCAGGTGGTGAGATTACAGTGGTGGTTGGCTTTAGCAGGATCTTTTTAGTGATCTTCTCTATGAGTGCCAGAGTTAAAAGTCCTTGCTTAAGTTCAGGATGATACAAAGGGGACCTTCTTTGGCTGACTTCTGATTTGGTGGTTGAAATATTAGGAATTGCATCCAACAAACCCTGCCATTTTGTACACATTCTTTTGGTTTTGGTTTTGGTTTTGGTGTGGTGGTATCTGTGTGTGTGTGTGCGTGTCTGTCTGTCTGTCTGTCAGATTGTCTGCCTCCCTGTTGATCTATGTATCCGTAACATAAAGTTCATTACTTTATACTGGTCAGGTTATTGTCACATTTTTCATTCAGTTTTCTGAATACTGTCTAGTGGTGGCTGTGCTGGATTCCTTACTGAAATCTTGCTTGAAGATGTCAGGGATTGAACCTGGGGCCTTCTTCCTGCGAAGGATGTACTTTATTACTGAACTTCATTCCAGTATTACTTGTACATCTTTTTAATTATAAGAAATTGCCTTATGCCAATCCAGACCACAGATCTGGGACTGTCTGCATGCAAGATATGTATTGTACCACTGAACTATGGGCTTGGTTTTAAACAGTACGTGTATATGGCTGGATCTAAAAGCAACCAATATTACAGGAAAATATAATGATGGGGAGAGAAATGAGAGAGAAATGAGAAAATGAATGAAGACTGAATTTCACATGCATCAATGCCATATAGAATGCTCTCTTGGCTTGCATACTTTGAAGTTGCCCCCTTCACATTAAAATGAACTCTTGAACGCGAAGAGCTTAGTATGTTAGGAAGAAGTTTCGTGTGCAAGTTTTCTAATGGAGGTCTGAATGTGGTTGTCTGCCCTTTTTTGTCATCTCTGGGGTTTGAGTCCTATAATGCCTTTAAAGCATTGGCTAATACTGTGGGCTGACAGAGACAACTCACATTGCTGACACAATGTCCTATTTTTGGGACCATGCTGGCATAGGTCACACTTTCCTAAATGGACAAGTTGCTAGCACAGCAAGATTTAGAAATGTGCTGTAACAGATTTAGAGTGTGTATATCCATGGTATCATGCACTTCTATGCACATATCACTTTGAGACAAATAAATGTTAGCCCGCAGACTGCTTTGAGGCTTGCTGGTACTTAGAGATGAATTTTGAAGCAGTTTCTTCTTGGTATAGCAGTGTACTGAAGTGTAAAATGTACATAATAGCCCTCAGCTTAGCTGCTCTTCTTGTACATGTTGGCAACATGGTAGAAAGCACATTCACCTCAGTTTTGAAGACAGCTCCCATTAAGCAAGTGGGGCTCTCCCACATATGGAGTTAATTGGGGTGCTCTTGTTTCTGTAGAAGGGCCTCCATAGGTTTCCCATCAGGCCTGTGAGGTTAGAGCTGCTTGGAATGATTCCCACACAAGCATGGGGAGAAAAGGGGGGTGGGTGGGGAGAAAGAGCTGTGGAGTGGGGGGAGGCTGCAAGCCTTGTTTCCAAGCCTTGTCAATTCTTCTTTTTATAGCCCCCTTCCTCTAACAAATTTTTGCCAAGGAGGGTCAGGAAGGTTCAAGGGGTGCCAAGCCCTGTTCTATTTAATTGTAATCTGCATTTTACATTTAAAATTTTACACTTCTGATGTTGTGTGCGATTGTGTTTCAGCCTTTTCTCTTTTTGGTGTGCCTTTGAATCATTTGGCTTTTATGATGCCGGCTAATCGTTTATACAAAGCTAATAAAGGACCTGTGTCTACCTTATAGAGCACTGGAGTGTGCTTCAGACCCATTTCCTCTGATTAATATGTACCTCCAGAATGTTTTCTTCATTTCTATTTCTTTGGGCTTGTGGTCTTTTAATGGAGCTTCACCATTCCCTAGAGAGTAACTTTCTAAACTTAGAAGGTAATGAAAAGTGGTCTGGGAAGGCCTGTTACTGAAACGATCACCAGGCCCCTTAAGACAGACAGGATCTAGACAGTGAAATGAGCTTTAGATTTCCTCATTATTGCAGACCTTAAGATGATCATTAATAGATTAGGATAAACTACATTGCAACATTTTTACCCTCTGCCCACCACTCCCAATAGCAGGTTCCTTCATTTATATGATTGTAAGGCAATTGTTGTTATTGTTGCTGCCGCTGCTGCTATTGTTGTTATTATATTTAGTTGTATTTGTTTTTCTCCTAAAATTGGGGTTCAAAGTGGCTTATAATTTAAAAGAACAATACAATTGAAAACACACAAAACATGAACATTAAAATACAGTAGAACTAAACTATTCACAGGATTAAAACAATTCAAACCTCCAGTTGAAAGAATAAAATGCAATTTTTAAAGATAAAAAGCTCTTTAAAAACAGTTCACTTGAAAACAATACAGCACCCCCTAGCCCATCTTTTAAAAACTTTCTGTCTGAATAAAAAGGTTTTAGCCTGCTGACAGAAGGGCAACAAGAAGGGGGCCATTCTGACCTCTCTGGGAAGAGAGTTCTAGAGTCTAGGGGCAGCTATGCTTGAGAAGGTGGTGAAAGTGAGAGAAGGGCCTCTCCTGATCACTCCAAGGCCTGGACAGGCTCATATGGATAGATATGGTCTGCCAGATAGCCTGGACCTGAGCCATATAGGGCTTTATTGGTCATAACCAGCACTTTCAATTGTGCCCAGAAACAGACTGGCAGCCAGTGGAGCTGTTTTAACAGAGAAATAGTATGGTCTCTAAAACCTGCCCCAGTTAACACTCTGGCTGCAGCTCTTTGGACCAGCTGAGATTTCTGAACACTCTTCAAAGGCAGCCCCAAGTACAGCGTGTGACAGCAGTGCAAATGGGATGTAACTAAGGCAGGTACCACCATGGCCAGGTCCAATGTCTCAAGGAATGGGTGCAGTTGGCACACAAGCTTTAAATGTGCAAAAGCCCTCATGTTCACCACAGAAACCTGGGCATGGAAACTCTACATGGAATCACACAGAAAGCTTCCATAGGCAGAGGAGACTCTGTTCTTCAGACTCCACATGTGAAGAGTGTCAAGGGAATGGCAGGGGTAGCATGTTTCCCTCTTCACATGCTTACTTAATCCATAGTACACAATGCTGTTGGCAGCCTTAATGGATCACTATTTAGCAGTATTTTTCAGATACAAGGGCCCTGATCTGGAGCCAGACTGAAATGTGTGGGCGGGGAGGAGGGCAGATTTATAGCTTCCTCTGCCTCCAAACTAGCTGAGAATGATGGAGTTGTAGTCTAAAATATCAAGAAGTCCCCAATTTGAAGAAGATTGGATAAGACCTGTGTCTAGACTCAGTCTCAAGATGGTGGTGGTGGTGGTGGTGGTCATCAACATCATCAATTTTATTTCTATAGCACCATCAATGTACAGTTGTCCCTCCCTATCCATGGATTTGATATCCATGGATTTAAGTATTTACAGCTTGAAAATATTCACGAATTTTGGTATCCACAGGGGGTCCTGGAACCAAACCCCAGCAAATATGAAGGGACAACTGTACATGGCTCTTTACAAGGAAAAGAACAACAAAACAAGTTCCCTGCCTTCCAGCTTACAATCTAATTGAGACAGGACACAGAAAGAAAAGGGAATGGCAGTGCGGGAAGGGAAATATGGCCTCTCCTCCTGTGGAGCTGTGTCTGCCTCTTCTTCTCTCCCTCCATGGCCAGGGCAGGAGTAGTTGGAATGGAGGGAAGGCCTGACTTAATGATTGATTTAGGATTTTTGGATCAATTCTGATATTAGGATTATGAGACGAAGAAACAATGACTGACCACCACCACCACCCCACTGCTGAAAACATAAACTTCACTGTTACAAGAAATAATTGTAAAATCTGTTCATAATGTTCCTAAGCTTCTGAACTATGCAGATCAGGAGCATGCCATGGGTTTGTGTACTTTCTCCTCCCTTTGTACAGTTCAGTTCCTTCCTCCCCCTAACTGAGCAAGCCATACTTTGTCATTAAGCCAGAACTGTGAGAACAATGGTTTGTGCAGGTGAGTTTTCCTCCAAACTGAAGATTCAAAACATGCTTTGAAAGGTGTGGATTCATTCCCCAGTTTGGTGGCAAACTATGGGTTGTTCACACAAGGAATGAAAGAAGGGAATGAGGAAGCATGTAAAGGGAGCAGGAACACAGGGAAATGTTCTATCAGAACTTACCTAAAACGAGAAAACTGAGCTTGGTTATCAGGAAAGAGAAAGGGAGTAACTTTTTATGGGAAGGTCCATAGCATGTGGCAGAGCACGTGCTTTGCATGCAGAATGTTCTGAGGCTGAGAGAGTGTGACTTGCCCAAAGTCACCCAGTGGGTTTCCATGGCCGAGTGGGGATTTGAACACTGGTCTACTGAGTCATAGTCTAATGCTCAAACTACTACACCATGCTGATTCGGGGTAATTCAGGGTAAATCCCTTTATCCCCAGGAAGCATAGTCAAGGGTAATGAGATTGGTAATGAAGCAACATATGGGGAATTTAGGCTGAGAAAGGCTGGCATGGATAGAGCTGAGCTAGATCAAGGGTGATGAATCTCTTTTAGCCTGGATTTCAGTTTCAGACAAGTTATGAGAGGTTGCATCCTTGTGGTGGGTTGAAGCCAAAGGCAACAAGGTTGGGCTAAAAATACCAGTATGTTTTATCTGAAAGCTGTTATGAGTAAGTAAGGCAAGCCAAAACAGGAAACAACCAAAAGATGGTGTCATAGCCACTGGGAAGAAATCCAGATTAGGATTAGTCTCCTAGGAGGTCTAGACTCAGCCACAGGGCCTGAAGTTCTCCACTCCTGGGCTAAAGGGCCAGTGGTCTTACTCTGTATGGCTTTTGTTGGAGGCACCAGAATTTTCCCACTGATGATGATGATGGGTTCTCAAATAAAACTGAATTTGCCCAGCTAGGCTTTGGACCATTTTCTTTAACAAAATTGAAAGCGTTTCCTCATTTTCAATGTGCTGTATCTTGTGAATGTAGAGTGATGTCAGATTATTAAATTTGTTGATATTGATGCTGTCTTGGTGTGATAAATAAATGAATCTGTCTGTTGTTCAGTATGAAGCATACCACCAACATGGCAATTACCAGCCGAGAATAAATTTTTCAACCATCTGTTTGGCTGGCTTTCGTGTTACTATTCCATTTTTACCATTACTGACATGATAGTTAGATGACCTAGAAACTGAAATGCTGATGAATGGCACTAAGTGCAAATTTAAAATGTGTACTGCCATTTGAAAAGAAGTATATATAGATAGAGATAGATAGATGGATGGATGGATAGATGGAGATATAGATATAGATATATAGATTTGATTTCCTGAAAGGCAGGGCTTTCTCTCCTTCTTGATCACACACTAGCGTCTGATGGGGGGATGTGAAATCAAGGGTTTTGTTGATTTTATAAAGCAGGAGAATTGGATCAGGGGGTCAGGGAAGAACTTTTTAACATTTATTTTCAAGGGTAGAGAAACATGCTTTAAAATAACTTGGATGACAGTTCACAGTATGTCTGTTATACAATCACAACTGCTTTAATTTCTATCTATTTGTATTATTATTATTTTTATTATTTTATGTGCAATACTTACAAAATTTACCTCTAACAAATCATTCTGTGTGGGTGGTGGTTGTCAAACTCCTCACAGCACTGCACATTAACCACATATTACTCCTGAATTACAGAACAGTCTCTTTTTTCCATTTTTTAGGGTAGTCTGAGAGCCTAAGGGCCAAGTTACATTTTCAAGTAAATACATTCACGCACTTTAAAAAAAAAACCTTTTTATTCATTTAAAAACAGGCAAAGGAGGGCCAGATGGCAATTGGGACTATGGAACCCTGGGGCATAATGAACCCCTTTCCCCCACAACATCCTTTTTTTAAAAAAAAAATTAAATTAACATATACCTTCAATAATATAAAATAATATACAGGGTTAAACTAAACTACAGTTGTCACTCAGTATCCACGGATTTGGTATCCACGGATTTAAGTATTCATGGCTTGAAAATATTCTTAAAAAAATAATAATCCAAAAAGCAAACTTTGATTTTGCCATCTTATATAAGGGACACCATTTTGCTATGCCATTGCGTATAATGGGACTTGAGTATTCACAGATTTTGGTATCCATGGGGAGTCCTGGAACCAAACCCCAGCGATTATGAAGGGACAACTGTACTATAACTAACAACATAACATACAATAAAAAGAAGATAAAAAATAAGAAAAAGACCCCCCCCCCAAAGTGTATATCTGACTCCCAACTTGCCAGCCTATGGTCATGATTATCTGGTAAATGTAATTCCTCTAATATCAAACACATTATAAAATCTATTCATTCTTGACCTGTTCAGATAAAATAACTTCTACTTGTTATTCTGTTCTACTGTTCTTCAAATCCTATAGCTGCTAATCTCCCCCACTTTTTTTTCATATACTCAAATACAACCTCCCATTAACTTTTAAAACTGTCTGATGACATCTCTCTAATTAAATTTGTCCTTTTCTACAAGGCCGTACTGTTTTAATAGCCAATCTTCCTGCAATGGAACCACTATATCTTTCCATTTCTGCACATAAAATTCTGGCTGCTGTAATCATATCTTGTATAATTCTTCCATGCTTCTTCTCCAGCTGCTCTTCTGGCTTTGATTGAAATTTAAGTTTCAACATCAGTAGCATAGCTAGAGCTTTTGCCACCTGGGGCGGTCCCTGGATTTGCTGCCCCTCTCAATCCACAGCAAAAATACTACAAAAAGTCAAAATGACGTATAGGAAAATTAAATAAATGAATAAATACAATAAGTAAGAAATAACAGGGATAAATAAATCCCTTTAAAAATGCGTAGTCTGCATGTCTAAAAAACTGATATTTGAACTCACCTCAAAAAAAACAGAGAATGATGTTAAAAAATTACAAAGCTATTACACGCACTTATGAGATCAAATTATAACAATCTAAGGCTTAGTCACCATCGCCACTCATCAGACTGGCAGGAGTTTTCACCGTGGCTCCCTGATCACCATAAATACTGCAAAAGCACAGCAGTATGAAAGATATGTTTAAATCATCAAAAAATTAAATTGTGGCTCATGTGAAAAGTGCTGCCCCCCAAAAAAGTGCTGTCTGGGGTGGACTGCTTCCTCACCACCACCCCCAGCTATGCCACTGTTAAACATCTCTTCCATCATACCATATATCATAGTCCAATATTTTTTCACCTTACAACAAGTCTACCACATGTGATAAAAAGTTGGTTCTTTGTGATTATGCTTCCAACATTTGTTTCTAGAACCTTTATAAATCTTGGGAATCTTTTCCAGTGCCAAGTACCATTGATACATCATTTTATAAAAGTTTTCTTTAAGGTCATAACTTGGTGTATTTTTCAATCCTCCCCCCCCCCCAAATCCTCTCCATTGTTCTAGGTGTATATTATGGCCTATATTCTGAGCCCATTTAATCATACAATCTTTAACCTGTTCAGCCTCCATTTTCATTCTCAATAAAAACTTACACATCTTGACAATTAAATGCCCATCATTTGCACAAGATTATATTTCAAGATCTGATTTTGTTATTTCCAAACCAAATAATTTCTTATCCATTTTAAATCACTCAAATAATTGTCTATAAAAATACAATTGAATATTGTATCCCTCTAGTTCCAGTTCTTCTGTTTTCATTCTATACTATTCTTCCAACTTCAGAAGATCTCTGTAGATAATCCATTTTTCTTTTAGTATCTTTTCCCTTATGTGTAATGCTTCATGGGATGAGACCTGTAAATACATTTTGGGACATAATCTTTATATATATATATATATATATATATATATATATATATATATATTCTCAGCAATGACCTGTTCACATCTCTCTCTCTCTCTCTCTCTGGCTTTTCTTCGCAAACGAAGATTCAGGAAGGACTCATCCCGCGCCTTCTGCAAGCGCGCTGATGACTAAAAAGGCCAATCCGAGATAAACAAGTCCGGTTGCAAAAAGTGCAGCAGAAGGTCTCCTTGGGTGATGTTTTTGGGTTGTGATTCTTTCTGCGTTGTCGTTTCTCTTCAAGACTTGTTCGTCGTGAGTTCTCAAATAAGGCTGCAGCATTGTGGATAGTGCGTCTCCATGCCTCCCGATGTGAGGCCAGGGCGGACCACCGTTGGTGATCAATCTGGCCAAGCCTGAGATGTTGTTTCAGGGAGTCCTTGTATCGCTTTTTTGGAGCGCCCCTCCCACGCTGACCCGTGGCGAGTTCACCGTAGAGTAGTATTTTTGGGAGGCGATGGTCCTCCATCCTAGAAACGTGCCCTGCCCAGCGCAGCTGTGTTCTCAATATCATGGCCTCAATGCTGGTGATCCCTGCTTGTTCAAGGACAGCAACATTCGTCACATAGTCAGTCCAGTGTATATTTAGGATTGTGCGTAGACAGCGCTGATGAAAGCGCTCGAGGAGTCGTAGGTGGGACCTGTTCACATAGTGGTTGTTAAAATCAGCATTCACTTTGATTTTATGATACCACAGAAACCATGCCAACCAAATCTCAAATCAAATTTCTCCAGCTGTAATAATTTCTTATTCTCCAAAGTTATCCAATCTTTTAGCCAAACTAAGCAACAAGCAGAAAAATATAGTTTCAAGTCAGGAAGCCCAAGGCCTCCTTCTCTGTTTTCATCTTGTAAGATTTTAAACCTAACTCTTTGCTTCTTGCCTTGCAATATAAACTCTGAAATCTCTTTCTGCTATTGTGGTGCCTCATTCCTCAATCTAGGTATTGTTTAAAACAAAAATAGCATATTCAGTAAAACATGCATCTTTATCATAGAAATTATTTTCAGTACTGAAAGTCTTAATTTACTCCACTTTAGCAAATCTTGCTTGATATCATTCCAAATTTTAACGTAGTTATTATGGAATAGTTTAGAGTTATTAGTTGAAAGAGACCAAGGTATTTAATCTTTTTCTCAATCCAGTTCTTTCAATCCAGCCTGGTCTTCGTTTTTCATATTTTTTCAACAACATTCCCATTTGGGATTTATTAACTCTAACCCCAGCTAATTCTCCATAGTCCTTTAGGGTATTCATTTAAAAAATCAACACTCTCCAGAGGAATCTCTAAAAAAAAAAATCACAAGGTCTCAGCAAAGACCCTCAATTTAAACCGTTGACCTTTAATATGTACCCCCCACTACATCTTCAAAAGAGAAAAAAGGTACACATATATTGGCCTGTAGAAAGTTCTCAGATTTAGTCCTTGACCTATCAAGGAGTATAGGTGACCAATCCAGAGTTTGGAAAAGTTACTCCTTGATTTCAGCTCCCAAAATCCTGCCTGCTGCATAGTGGAATCTGTGAATTATAGGCCAAAAGTAACTTTCCCAAGCTCTGAGCAGTCCTGGGAAAGAGCTTAGCCCAAGGCCATGGAGGACCACAGCTGATCAAACTATATTACTACTACTATTACTACTATTTATTTATTTATTTATTTCTATCCTGCCCTTTTCCCAGTTTGGGACTCAAAGCGGCTTACAACAAATTAACAATCTCATTGTTAAAAATTCACAAGATACAAACATTAAAATGAGAATAAACAATAAAAAAATTAAACCAGATTAAAACGTACATCAGTAGATACCCCCACCCACCCCCACAGCTATAAACTTAGATTTTTATTTATTTATTTATTTTGTGGTGCCAAGGCAGAAGATGGGAGTTTGGAGACATGGGGTAGGACAGCCTTCCCCAACCTGATATCTTTCTGATGTGTTTTACTCTATTTCCCATAATTCCTCAACATTGACCATGTTAGATGAGAGGAACGGTTGTCCCACACATTTGAAGAACACCACATTGAGGAAGGCTGGGTTAGAATTCAACACCTAAATTTAAAATAAGATAGAAACTCCCTAAGGAGCTCTGTGCTCTCTACTCACAGTGGGGCACTGGATAGAAACAATTTTGAGTTTTAAAGTTTCCCTGTATTTTCAAAATGGAGAATCCATGAATTCCACCACACTTCCTGTTCCCGGGAAGCCTAGGCTATTATGGTGTAACCTGATGGGCCTAATTTGATAATTGGGGAACCCTTCTTCCCACAACTGCTCACCACAACATGCATACTAGATGATTCAAAAGATCAACATTCCCCCTTTTCTCTTTGCCTGCTTTTTAAAACATCTCTTTGCCTGATGAAAAGTCCTGTGGTCTTGAAAGCTTGCAGAGATTTTTGTGCCTTCTTGGTTGGCCTAATAGTATTGCCATCATCTGGATTTTGCAGCAGAGTAAGGCTGTGTTGGTATGAGCAAGCACTACCCTTCTTGCCCATTAATCATGGTGATTAATCGCTAGTATTTCTCCAAAGAAAACTGTTGAGGAATGAGAGCTTTCAGAAAGTACTTTGCACACTTTCCATGTCTTCCCATTCTGGAGGCATGCTGACAGCGCAGGATAACAGTAGCATCACATATTCTCCTGCCTCCTCCTGTAGCCCTCACACTCATGCAGAGTAGGGCTGCTCCCAAAACTGACAGATGGAGGAAGGAAGGAAATCCATAAATATTTGAGTTTAAGAAAGAGAGCTCCTTATGTGAGCATCTCTCAATTCAGCTTGTTGGAGGAAGAGAGGGTGGTGTGTATGAGAGAGATGTGTGCACTGCTTCTTCAAACTTTGCCAGAAGAAATATTGGATTTATTTTTCTGTTTAAGGCAAAGCAGACCATGGAGTGAGTACGTATTTAGAATGCCGAAAACTTTATTTAAATGGCAGTAAAGAAATTAATAGCGTAAGCAGTCAGGGTATATTGCTGCTTTGGATTCCATATCTAGAGAAAGACATAGAAATTGATAGAGATAGATAGAAATGGATAGATAGATAGATAGATAGATAGATAACAGTATGAGGTGATTTGTCTCTCATGCTATTCAGTGTCTAGATAAAGCTATGGGGTGAAGTCAGTAGGAGCTTTGGGTTAAATGCCATCAGTATGATGATGACATTCAGCTCTACTTCTCCTTATCCTTGGAGTCAGCTGGCGCTGTGCAGATGCTTGACCAGTGCCTGGATGCAGTTAATGGTGTTGAGGAGGGCCAGTGAACTGAAGGTGGAGGCACTGTGGATTGGTGGTTCTCATATCTACAAATTGGGTAAGGAACCTGCCTTGGCTGGGGTTACATTATCCTGAGGGAGCAGGTGCATAGTGTGGGACTACTCTTGGATCCAACTCTTTCACTAGAGGCTGAGGAGAACTCTTTGGCTTGGAGCGCTTGGGGCCAGCTTTGACTGGTTCACCAGTTCTGGACTTTCCTGGTTAGGCATAACTTATCTACAGTAGTCCATGCCTTAATGATTTCCCAGTTAGACTACTGTAGCGTGCTCTGTGTGGGCTGCCCTTGGAAGACAACTCAGAAGCTGCAGCTACTGCAAAATACAACAGCTAAACTACTGTGTGGAGCAGCAGTTCCTCAGTCTGAAAAGCATCTGGGAGGAGTTTGCTTGATGTTCTCACAGGGACCTTTTGCTTTGGCTCTTGTTGCGTTTAATACCAAGGTAGTAGAGGAGTGATGTGGGTGGGGTGGGCAGGTATCCCTGCCAAACATACAATCAGCTCATCTTCTAGTGAGGCATAATAAAGACACCCGAGCTGAAAGAGACTCTTAATTAGCTCCCAGATCCTGTAAAGGATCATGGCATATGGCTGTCCCGAGGCTTATATCATGAGCAAGAGAATCTAATTCCTCCCACTGTAGGAATTCTTCAAGTTCAGCCTGCTGGTGCCTGATGTTTCACTTGTAATAGCAATAAATTATGCATTGCTTTTAACTGCAGAGTCACAGCCTGGTTGCACCACTCCCTTTTATGTTTCACAATCAACACCAAAGTGGAGCTTAAAAAGTCAGTACTCTGGTACTATGTCACCTTCTGGCATTCCCTCATAGGGATGTGTGAGGTATCCACACTGAAAGTTTTTTTAAAAAAGCAAAAACAAAAACCTCCAACAGACTTACATAATCTGTAGCTCCTTGGAGCAATGCACAGACCTAGATGGAAATCTGTACATTTGTGGGCCTGTGGTGCATTCTATGGAACAACCAAAAAATACCAATCAGAATGCTCACATTTTAAATGTGCCAAAAACAAAAAACACTGTTTGCATTTCTAAAGTGGGCCCAAATGTGCTTTAATTGATGGAAACATGTGTCCAGAAATGTGCACCATTGAAAAATATATTTAGAAGAATGCATACAAAAATCTATTTCTTATTTTTTTAACCAGAGCAGCAGAGTGAGGGGAACAAGGACCTACAAAGAACTTGGGCAGAATGAGCCTGTTATTAAATTGTACCCCAAACCCCTTTTTTAGAATGTCCCATCCCAACTCGAATGGAACAAATGCAAGTCCTTTATCTCTTCAGCTCTATATAGAAGAGGCCCACTGATAGGGTGCTCCTGTCTCCAACCCACTCTCTGCCCTAGTTTGAGTCAAAGCAAGTTTAAAATGGTCAGGCCTACTTATGCAGCTCCCTATGTGCCAAGGATCTCTGTTTACTATCATCAGGCTCTATTTAGCATTACTTGACCCTGGTTCATCATTGGCCAGGTTGGCCCTGCTACTAACCAGAGTGAAATGGCTGCCTCAGATGGATGTTGGTGGGCAGCAAGGGGGCATCAGTAAGGTGCTGAAGTATAGCACTGTCCCATTGCCATTAGTAAAGTAAGATTCAACTATCTCTGGTTGCCTTAGAATCATAGAATCATAGAATCATAGAATTGCAGAGTTGGAAGAGACCACGAGGGCCATCCAGTCCAACCCCCTGCCATGCAGGAAATCTTGATCAAAGCATCCCCGAGGCCATCCAGCCTCTGTTTAAAGACCTCCAAGGAAGGAGACCCCACCACGCTCCGAGGGAGTGTGTTCCACTGCTGAACAGCTCTTACTGTCAAAAAGTTCCTCCTCATGTTGAGGTGGAATCTCTGTTCCTGGAGCTTGCACCCATTGCTCCGTGTTCCAGTCTCTGGAGCAGCAGAAAACAAGCCTTCTGTGGGTGGTATGTGGCCCATCATTTTTATCTTTTGCCTCAGGCAGCAAAATGTCTTGGGTTGGCCTTGATCCCTCTGTTCATATTTTTCCCTTCAAAGGAGGAATGTGGTCTCATCTTATTGAGGTAGGCTTGCAGAATTGTCATCCACAGAGTCTCTGATACATCGGACTATGTGTGTGAACATCAGTGTATGCACATGGATGCTACAGTGTGCTTAGGCTATTGATTCACACACCACAGCTGCTGACACACACTGTAGATGCTGAACCTATAAGAGGCCAATTATACAGTACTTTTTTCAAGCAAGGAGAAAGGATGTGTCTTTTCCAGTGCCTATCACATTAAAGGACACTGAGGCACTATGCGTTACACAGTGTACTGATTCAGACACTAAATGTGTACATGTTCCATCAAGTAACTCAACTTTTCAGCACAATATGAGCTCTGCCAATACTGTGGTCTTTCTCTCATGCAGAACAGGAAAGTCAAGTCTTCCCCTGAAACTATCCATGGTTCATCAGGTGACTCCGATTTTTTTTGGAGATTCTGTGGACAGTGTGACAAATGCCACTGGCATCTCAAGCAAGAGGGGCCTTTCCAAGTAGAATAATAATTCCAAACCTAAGCAGGCTCCAGCTACTCAGTTATTCTGTCACAGCAGGCCTCTGAAACACTTGATATAACAGGAGCATGAAGTGAAGCTCTGGCAGGAAGGTCACCTTTAAGGCAACCTGTAAATATTTTTTTTTAAAAAAAATGAACTACATGTGGTTTTATGTGTTAAATGTTCTCAAATAGCATATGGTAGAAAGACAGCTGCAATTCTGCTTAGCAAGACTGCAGAGCTATGTGTTTATGGCTGTTTGCTTTTTCAGAAGGGGAGTGTTATGTACCTTCGTCACCTGTCAATTTAGGATTTCATGGATATCATAGGGTTTTCTTAGGCAAGGAATACTCAAAGGTGGATTTGCCAGTTCCTTTGTCAGAAATATAACCTACAGTAACTTGGCATACACTGGCAGTCTCCCATCCAAATACTCACCAGAGCTGACCCTGCTTAGCTTCCATGATCAGGCAGAATCTGGTGCCTTTAGGGTATTTAGGCTCTGAAATGGGTGTTTCTACAGAAAATCAAAGGATCTAGCATCCAAGGCAAATGGCCGACTCTTAAAGACTGGGCCAGGTCTGAATCAGCAGCACCTAAATGATGGCAACATGCATTGACAGAAGCAAGGGACAGGAGATTGGAAAGAAAGACCATTCAGCAACCTCAAGATGACAAATGTCACAACTTTAGGTTCTTTGAATTTTTTTCTGGAGTGTGTCTACAGTCTGGACAGGGGATGATTAAGGAACACTATGGCAGTCATCTTGAAATAGTTGAAAAACATCACAAAGGTAGGGTTGCCATATCCTATTCCTGCAAATCAGGCATCTAATTTGTATATTGGACAAATTGTTATAATTATGCATATTATTAATTTGCATTGCAATTATACACAGTCAACACATTAATTATTGCATTCTTCTACCACGGTGTTTCAGCCTTGGTACCATTTTTATAATAACTTTATAAACTATAACTATAATGATATAAAACCCAGAACTCTAGATCTGAAAGGACTAGTACAATCTTTAAACTGCTATATTTAGAATAAAGAGACCCACGTTTTCAAATCCATGCTTTGTCATTGAATTTGCCATGCAAACTTGGCTCATTGCTTCCTCTCAGCAAATCTACCTTACAGGGTTTTTGTGTAATACCCAAAACAGGAACCACATAAAATGGACATGTACATTCCTGGTGTGGTTGTTGTTGTTGATAATGCATTTCTAATGATACTATATGCTCATCAGATCAGAATATTTGCTTTTTTTTTTTTTTTTTACCTGATGGCAAAAAGGAACAGGTCTATGAAAATATCACAGGAAGTCCCTGAGAGTGACTGCCATTTGATTCACAGGTGGATAAAAGGAAGGGCAAACTTAAAAGCACAGCTCCATCCCTTGCACTTTGCCTCAACTTCTTCCTCTTGCTCACTTCACCTCTCACCCTGTCTTCCCTCCTTTCATCTCTCTTGTCTCATCTTGCACTTTCACTTTGCCTCCTTCCCTTACTCTGCAGTTGTTCCTCGCTCCCTTCTTTGCCATGCTCTCATCTCTTTCCTTCTTGCACTCCACCACTTGCTCATCTCACCCTCCTTTCATTGCTTCCCTGCCCCTTTGCACCTCCTGTCTTTTGCACCTTGCTGTCATCTGCTGCACCTCCTACCTTCCCTTCCTTCCCCCACCTTGCCCCTGTGCCATGCTCTCTTACTTTGTAGTCACAGCTGCACTTCTCACTCTTTCTTTTTTCAATTCATGCTGCTGCCTGCTTGTCCTCTAAAGAAGCAGCAGCTGCACAAAGGTGCCAGCTCTGCTTTAAACAGAGGACAGGCAGGCAGGGGAATGGAGTATGCTGCTGCTCCTGCAAGACAAAGAGTAGGAGTCGAAGGAGAATAATGCAAGGTGGGGTGAGGTGGTAGCAGGGGCAGTGGTGGTGGCAAGCAGGCAAAGTGAGGTGGAGAGAAGGTGGCAATAATGGGAATGGCTACTCTCCTCCCACATCAAGCAGTGGAGGAACCCTAAGTGTCCTTCATGAAATGGAACTGGTTTTTTCCCTTGACATCTAAAAATATATATATATATATAATATTGCTACATCAAACAAATATTGAAAAATAACAGACTCCATGGAACCTTAACTACCAATTACTGTAGTGCAGCTTTTTGTCAGGCTTTGTTGCATCCCACCGCCTTTACTCTAAAGAGGCTTACTGCATGCTGAAGAAAAGCGGCAGCGCAGCAGGAAGGTTCTGTCTTCCATGCTGCCTTACTGTATGGCATCGCCATTCTTCCATTCCGGTCCCATGGGAGACCAAGGTAAAACAGCATTTTTTTGCTAACATGTTTTTCCAGTTACCAAAAAGATGTGGTTTTACCTCAGTCTCCCACAAAACCAGAATGGAAGAATGACAGTGTTGTGCAGGTAGGCAGCACAGAAGACGGAACCTTCCTTCTGTGTTACTGCTTTTCTTTGGCGTGTGGTAAGCTCCTAATGCTTCATTGCACTCTTTGTATGGAGCTCTGGAAAAGAGATCAGCTAGACCAGAGCTTTTCCAACTATTTGATGTGTGTGTGTGGGGGGGAGCATTTCTTTCTAAAGTACCAGGGACTGGAGCCATATTTGTGCCATATTATTATTAGAAGCTTCTTTTCCCCAGAAACTCACATACCTTTCAGCATGTCATGAATTAAAATAGGGATAAGGATTGTTGAAGAAGATGGGCTGGTAACATGCAATTGCACTCAAAGTGACTGAATATGCTATTAAGACCCATTACCTTTACCAAAAACACCCACAAAACCTTCCTAGATCAGAAGGAAACTACTAGTATTAGTTAGCTGATAGGGGTCAACACAGCAACTGGCATTTTTGGACTCTCCTTGGGAATACGCAACTCAGGATGGGTGCCAGCATTCAAAAATGTACTGCTACAAGTGCCAGAGAATTCCCCTTAGATTTTACCAAGTATTTTTTCTAAAATACACATTTATTTCATATATATGAGTAGGCATTCAGTCAAATTGCTCTCATTAACCAGTTCTCTTCAATGGCAACATTTATTTTTAGAAAGGGAAAATAGGAGGCATTTCTCAGGATACTAAAAAGATGGCCTTTTATTTGCTAAAATGTGCTCACCTCCTCTCTCCAGCATCATAGTAGTGCTAATAAGTAAAAATTGCTATATTTTTTAAGGGGGAGATGGCAGTGGTGGTTGTGATGGTGATTATGATATCAGTATCATAGCCCTTCCAACTCTGATTCTGTGAAAAACAACCCACAGTCTAGGCAATAGAGAACAACAGGGGAATCCTATCCATGCATCTTTACTCGGAAGCTTCCTATGCTAACTTTAGTGCAACACTCAAATATAAAATGCCCCAAATCCAATGAGCCATGGCTTCAGGTTTCCCTTGTGGTGGAGGGGAGAAAGAGTTGAGAGACTCAGGAGCAGGAAGGGTGTCGCCATGGGTAGAGCAAGAAATAACATGAGAGAAAGTAGAGAGGAAAAACAACTAGCCAAGAGAAGGAGAAAGAGGAAGAGAGAGGCAAGAGGGGGTTGGATGGATCAAGGAACAAGATGTGTAGGAAGCGGCTCTCATCCTTAGCCCCAGTCTGGGAATTTGAGGACAGGGAAAAGAGAGATCAAAATTGTGATGCCAAAAAAAGGGAGGGGTTTTTCCAAACTTCTGAGCTTTCTTTGGGTGGGAGCAACTTTGCTGCCTGATCTCCTGTGCTGTCTACTAGTGCTGCTGGCTTTGAAATTGATGCAAGCAAAGATGGAGTCACTCATTGCTCTTGTGCCTCAGCCCAGGGTCAGAGGGAGGGAGGGAGGGAGGGAGGGAGGAAGAGAAGATGGGGTCAGTAGCCCTGGTGGCACAGTGGTTAAATGCCAGTACTGCAGCCATAACGTTGCAAGTTCGATCCTGCAGAGCTCCAAGGTGCACTCAGCCTTCCATCCTTCCATAGGTTGGTAAAACGAGTCCCTGGCTTGTGGGGGCAATTAGCTAACACATATTGGAAACCACTTAATGTGGTGAATATGTGTAAAGTGCTATTTCTTAACAATTTGTAAGCCACTCTGAGAGTCTTTGCTGCTGAAGAGCAGGGTATAAATACCTAAATAAATAAATAAAATAGCAGCCACTGTTGCTCAAATCAAGGTTGTTTGTTTTGTTTTTGAAAGTCATTTCAGTTTCACAGACTGAGTGGGGTGGGGAAAAGATTATTTTATGTATTTGTTTGTGCAATTTCTATGCCGCCTTTCTCCCAAAGTGGGACCCAAGGCAGCTCACAGGACAACTAAAACCACAATTAAAAGCATTTAAACCAATTAAAACATACAAAGTAAAAAAAAAACACAGATAAAAGCAACATAAAGACACATTCCAATAAAAGCCACAATTATATGTCAAAGGCCTGCTTCAACAAGAATGGTTTTGCCTGCCAGTGAAATGAAAACAGGGAGGGGGTCAACCTAGCCCCCCACCAGAGGGAGGGCCAAAGAGTGGGAGCAGCTTCAGAGATGCTCTCTCTTATGAAAGAGAAAGACCAACCTGTGCAACTAAACTAGGTTTCCAAGTTCTCTTCTGTTTCCTAGGACCTAGGCAATGCTTCTCTGTTCACTTGGGAGGAGAGGGGGCAAACTCCTGGAGAGGCTGTTGTAGCTTTTACAGCCAGCACACAGAGAGTTAAATTCTGTAACCCTATTGTCAGTGGGGTGTGTAAGACTCCAGTCATTGGCTGAACTCAAAAGCAGAGTTGGGCTTGTTTCTCACAATTGATCAGAAGATTCAATTGGGGTTTTGCTCTCCATACCTTCAGTTCTACAAGGGTTGGAGAGTTTTAACAAAAACTCAGGATCTGGGCCAGCTGATGGCCCAAATGGGTACTGGCTAGAATGTCTAGAACCAGATAGAATCCAGCCAAACCGGGCCTATGGCAACCCCATACATAAATAATAGGCCAATTACTTTCTGTTCCCCCAAGGAGGAGAACCTGAACTATTGTGATAAAATTAAAAGAAAGGGTGTTTTCATTAACAATGAGAAAGAATTTCAGAACAACGTTAGTTGTTCAGTTATGAAGCAACTGACTGCTTTAGAATGTGGTGGACTCTCCTTTATTAGAAGAGTTTAGGAGAAAGCTGGCTCGACATGGATGATGGATGCTAAAACAGTAGAATTTCTATTTTGGTGGCACTGATTGGGCTAGGTCCCCTTTGGCATAATTTCCAACTCCATGACTAACTTAGACTAAGCTCTATGGTATAAAGTGGGATCTACTTCTGAGTAAACATCTATAATATTGCACTGGGCTCTTGGTAGTTTTCTCTCAAGTTGATTGATTGGCTTCCCTTCCAAGCCTTTAAGGTGGTTTCATCAAATTTCAGAGCCTCCTCTTCTACTGTTGGCTGGCACCTGCTGCCTTCAGGTTGAATCTCTCTGCTTCAGTTCTGCCTTGTACCAAGTACCTGTTTCCACTCACAAACACTTTCTCACTGTCTTGTCTGTTATTAGTCTTCCTGCTCCCTGACCATCAGAAATCAGGCTGCTTTGTTATTCAGCAATCTTACCGTCTCTCTGCTTGAATCAAAGGGCAAAGGTTTTCTGTTTAAATTGAGTTATGTACAGAGGTGGCACTTTACCATGTGGGGCTTTCACCACATCATGGAAATGCCCCAGATAAAATTCAGACCATGCACAATGATGCTCTTTAATGTTTACGGGTCACCTTGGGCAGGCTTCAAGTTGAAAACTTTAATAAGAAAAGACTGGAGGTTGGAGCTGAGGATTTGAGCAGATGCATCGGGAATGGGTAATATAATCACATCAAGACTCATTTTCGTAGTTTTCTAGATCTGCCAGCTAAATGTGTTTCACTTCTCAAATGGAAATAAAAAAAGAACAGCTTTTTAAAGAACACCTCCCCCAAAGAACACAGATTCACATAGCTGTGGAGACAAATTTTGCCCACTAAAATGGCTGTGTGTATGGGTATGTGGACAAGTACATAGTAATTCAGAAGCAAAGCCAAATTAGAAGAATTAACTTACATAAGATATGCCTCAGAACACAATTGATCATGCTATTTGGCAATATTTTCCTTTTTTGATCAGTATCTATGAAGAATAAATATGGCCACCTGCAGCAACCTGTATTCACTGTTTTGTAAGGTGAATCCTGTGAAAACTACAGGAGTCTTGGGACTTGTCTAGGTGGGCCAAATGAAATGGCCAGTCTCCGTTCCCATGCCCAACAATCCAGATGACACATGGTTTTTGCCTGGATCATAGTTTGACCTGCCCAGATGATGTCCAATCAGTTTCAGTGAGAATCCAGGGCAAATAACCCTTAAAACAGTATGGAAATGTGTTTTAAAATCTTACTGTTTGCTCTGGTTCTTCTGCAACGGTGTGTGTGTATTCACACACGTGGCCCGCACAGCGGCCCGCACATAGCCATTTCTGGCTGGGTTGGGTGCATCACATCTGCTGAGGTCACCGTGAGGCACTCAACCATGTGACCACAACCAGGTGCCAGGGTTTTTATACAAGTCTC
This sequence comes from Gambelia wislizenii, assembly GCA_030847615.1. Lineage (NCBI taxonomy): Eukaryota > Metazoa > Chordata > Lepidosauria > Squamata > Crotaphytidae > Gambelia > Gambelia wislizenii. Next base: position 7,647,038 of record JAUMIR010000013.1, on the reverse strand, counting down.
AGAAGACATGACCATCTCAGAAGACATGACCGGTGCAGGAAAGAGAAGTGTTGGTTTGTGCACAGTCCACGGATGTAAGGACACCCCTCCATTGCCACAATGGAAGGGAAAGTAATGGGGGGGAGCACCACGGGCCCAGGGTGTTAGAATACTCAAGCCAGAACATGGGTGATTTTGGCCGGTCGTCAAGTTTAGAGTCCCAGCAATTCAGAAATCCAGGCTTCAGGGTCAATCCAACAAACCTTTATTACAGAAACCGCAGCAAACATCATCCACTGACTTACAGTGTCAGGACTAATCAGTCCACATTAGCACAATACATTTAAGGCCTAGCAATTCTAAACTTTTTGGCAGGCAATAATATCATTTGTTAATTCAACAAAACATTCTTCTTTCTCAGACTATCTAGCTTTCATTTCTACCCACCGTTTTCCTAGCACACTGACCTTGGCATACTGGAGCTAGACTGACAACCAGGAATGTGATAACAAGCAGGCTAGATATATGTTCCCTAAGATCCACTATACTACTACACATCCCATTATTTCCACATGATAAATCTCATGGCAGCCATGCTGGTTGTACCAAGGGTAGAGAGAAGTGTTATGTGAATCACTGGTGTCTGTGGAAAGTCCACGCAAGATCTTGCCTTCAGTGGGGAATTAGAAGCAACTCAAACGGCATAGTGAGAGATCGCACAACATATGGGATCTTTAAACCCTTGTGTATACAGGTGTAGCGAAGAAAATACACGGGGTGGGTGGGTGTACAAACAATGGATGAAACTTTATTGAACTGAACTGAAGCATTCACACATCACACACATTCGGTTTATCAAGCAAACAAGATTATCAGAGTAAGGCAAGAAGTAGTTTGAAGGGAATAGTTAAGGCTATAGGGTGTACTACACCTGATTCTTGAAGCTAGGCTCTCCTTGTAAGAAGCAGTGTTACTCCCAAGCAACAGCAACAAAGGCACCAGAAAGTGGGGCAGGCGGAATTTAAGGAAGGGATGTTAGGATTAGGAAGCAGAGAATGGAGCACTTAGCTCGGCAAGGAAGTCGGATAAGAGTCCAGGGAATGTTAACAAGGGTAGGAGGAGGATGGGGGAAGTAAAGAGCAAAGCGGTATGGATTCAGTTAGAAGGTGGTAGTGAACCAAAGAACTTATGTTTTCCTGGGGGTTTTATAGGAAAATACCCCTTTGAAGGTGTGCTTTGAACAAAAGAAACATTTGATTTCAGATAGTTCTCAAGTGTTTTACAAAGGGATTCCAGATAGCCACAATCTAGGAAATCAGGGCAATCTGATATCTTAGTGATTGACAGGGAGTTCCTCTTTGGTTTCTCAGATGCAGGGATGTCAGCTTCAACTATATAGCAATGAAGTTTCCTCTGTGTGTTTGATGCCTGTAGGTTACCTGTCTCTTTGGGAGACACGGTGTTTTCATTTCAGAGAAGATGCAGAATGTTTGTAACCAGGTGTGAATTTGTGGGGAATTTATGGGGGCCTCTCCCATACATATTCCATGCTTGCCCTTAGCTTAACTTCTGACTTGCCCTGGAGTGCATTTTATTTCCTGGTAGACCTTGGAGGGCCCTCAAAGCCAGATTTAATATCAAAACACTGTTTCCAGTTGAAGTGAACCAAAGTGGAGGATTATGACCTTTGCAGTGGGGATGATGGGATGTTTTATTACACAAGCCCTTGGTTGGTAGCACTTTTTTTTGAATGAGGTCCTTGGGTATGAAAGTGTGGAAGGTTGTATTATATAGTTTATGGTAAATAAAGTGGCCGGAACTGCCATTTTGGATTTTCGCAGTAGCGTTTTTGTGCTTTTTTGGTGTGCTGAGGTGATCAAACAGCTTTTTAAGTGGAAGGTCGCATGTGTGCACCTTAGATTTACAGTTAAAAAAATACTGTTCAGCAGTGGCAACTTGTGCAGAATCAAAACATGAGTAATTCACTCGCAGCCACCATTTCGATTTGCAAGCCTGCCTCCATGTGAACATCAAGCACAGATAACTTTGCATACCAGCGATCTTGCCAAAAAATTGTGGAGACAAATGAACGCTGCTGCGAATTTGTGTTACTGCGCACCAATCTACATTATATCTTCTCGTCTAGACAAGCCCTCTCAATTGGAATCTTTAGTGCAATTTCCAAACCTTCATATTAAAGGGCCCCTTTTCCCACTTTATTAATGTAATGAGTATTAAATAAACCAAAGGTTGAATCCAGTGTTTATTTCATTGGAGGAATATCCCTGATGTCAAAGCAAAGGAACTTTGAATCTGACCCACTATAATAACAAAGCAAATACAGTAGAAGCAAAGCTGCTCTAGACAGAGGGGAAACTCTTACCTGTGTACTGTGTAACTATAGATAAAAACATTTAAATTGTTTTTGTTATGTAAAATATGTTTGGCGTCAGTTATAACAATTCATGTACATCATGTGGATTATAAAAGGATGTGCTTTACTTTTCCAGTGAACAATAAAAGGTGAGCAATTGCCATTGAGGTAATTAAAATTTTGTCCTTTTTCTTTCTCTTTATTCTTCCATTTCAAATATTTATATCTTGCCTGTTCCTGATATTTTTGAGGTAGCTTGCAGCATAATAAAAGCAAACAATATGTAAAACAGCAAGCCCAAATAGTCCTGATAGAATGAATGAGTAAATTAAATGTAGAACAGCATTTTCGTACCTTCATTTCTCTTTCTTCTAATGTAATTTCTTTTACTTATCTCCAACATTTACGGTAGAATAGAATAAATTTGTGCACTGTTTTAATCGTATAGGATAGTAATCCTTGATACTTTCTAATCAAGATCTTTGTGTATATCAGTAAAAATACCAAACGATAACAGTTCACAATTATTTCTGTCCTTCTATGAATTGCATTATTGATATCACGCCAATATTAATCTTGAGATTTCCCCCCCCCTGTATTTGTAAGGAAGACCATGCCTTCACTGGCAAGTAGCCACCTACGCTCACTTTCTACTCTCCCTCTAAGCAAGTTGTGTGGTTTTGGCCTTGAGAACACAACCCAAGAGGCAGCAACAGTGGTGGTGGTGAAGCAACGACTCATTTGTAGAGCAAGTATCGCTAAGGGCATCTGATCTCTTTTTTTGATAAAATTACCAGCTTGGTAGATGAAGGGAACGCTGTGGATATTGCATACTTTGATTTCAGTAAGGCCTTTGACAAGGTTCCCCATGACATTCTTGCAAACAAGCTTGTAAAATGTGGGCTAGACAAGTGAACTGTTCAATGGATTTGTAATTGGTTGACTGGCTGAACCCAAAGGGTGCTCAGCAGTGGCTCCTCTTCGTCTTGGAAAGATGTGACCAGTGGGGTGCCACAAGGTTTGGTCCTGGGCCCAGTGCTATTCAACATCTTTATCAATGACTTGGATGAGGGAATTAGGGGCATACTTCTCAAATTTGCAGATGACACCAAATTAGGAGGAGCAGCTAATACCCTAGAGGACAGGATCAAAATTCAAAATGACTTGGATAGACTGGCGAGCTGGGCCAAAGCTAACAAAATGAAATTCAATATGGAGAAATGTAAGGTACTGCACTTAGGGCGGAAAAATGAAATGCATAGATACAGGATGGAGGAGACCTGGCTGAACGAGACTACGTGCGAAAGGGATCTAGGAGTCCTAGTAGACCACAAGTTGAACATGAGTCAACAGTGTGATGCGGCAGCTAAAAAGGCAGTGGAACACACTCCCTTGGAGCGTGGTGGGGTCTCCTTCCTTGGAGGTCTTCAAACAGAGGCTGGATGGCCATCTGTCGGGGATGCTTTGATCGTGATTTCCTGCGTGGAAGGGGGTTGGACTGGATGGCCCTCGTGGTCTCTTCCAACTCTACAATTCTATGATTCTATGACATCCTGCCCTAAACCCACCCCCAAAATCTGAGGTCAACACTGTCTGTGGTTTCCCATTCTTCCATCCTTAATGGTGGGGTGAGCAATGTGACTCCCTAGAAATGTTTTTGGACTGCAGCTCGCATAATCCCTCATAGCTAACTATGCTAGATGAGGTTTGTGGGAATTTGAGATAAGGGCCAAAACATCTCAAGGGTCACAGTTGCTTAATGGAGCCCAAAATGGATAGGCTCAGAGTAGGATTCCTTTGAGCGAAGCTTTATAACCTTTCATTCCTTTAAACATTTTCAGACTTTAGATTAGTGTGTGTGTGTGTATGTGTGTGTGCGTGTGTGTGCCTTCAAGTTACCTGTCAACTTATGGTGACTCCATGAATTTCATAGAGTTTTCTTAAGCAAGGAATCCTTAGAGGTGGTTTTGCTAGTTCCTTCCTCTGAAATAGAGCCTACAGCACCTAGGATTCCTTGGTAGTCTCCCATCCAAGTACTAACCAGGGCTGCCCTTTCTTAGCTTCCAAGATCAGATGGGATCTAGTGCATTTAGGGTATTTAGGCCCATTAGATTAGAATTTAGTTGAGCTCTTTTCATATCAGATTGTTCACCTTGATGCCTTAATCCCAAGAGACATAAATGTTGCTTGCGGGTATCAGATATCCTTGTATCCACCTGTCATGATGGCAGTCCCATCATCCTGCAAAGGTGATGGCACTCCGATCATCCTGCAAAGACCACATGTCCCATTATCTTGCCAGCAGAACATCAGGTAAACAAAGGGTTAAAGTGAAGTCGAAGGCTTTCACAGCCAACATCCATAGATTTTCCTTGGGGTTTTTTCCGGGCTTTGAGGCTGTATTCTGGAATAGGTTTTTTTCTGACGTTTTGCGTGCATCTGTGGCTGGCATCTTCAGAGAATGGTTGGGTAGGAGTGTGTCTGGGGTTTATATGCTGTGAACCCCTGTAGGGGAGAATATGTAAATTTGTGTAATTGTCCACTTACAAAGGAATTTACCCCAGGGACATGGGGATTCCCAGCAGATAATGGCCCATCAACCAACCATCAGCCAAACAGACACCAAGGAGCCTTGCATTTCTATACCCAGAAACTAGCCATTCAGTTACACAAATTTACATATTCTCCCCTACAGGGGTTCACAGCATATAAACCCCAGACACACTCCTACCCATCCATTCTCTGAGGATGCCAGCCACAGATGCTGGCGAAACATCAGAAAGAAACTATTCCAGAACACGGCCTCACAGCCCGGAAAAAACCCAAGGAAAATCTAAAGGTTAAAGGAACCAAAGGTGGGAGGTGAATGGTATCCTCTGATTCAGTATCATCATGACATCAGTTCACCAGGGGCAGGCTTGACAAATCAGGAATGCCACAGTGGCCATTCAAAGTAAGGTATTTTTAAAAAACCCACAGAAAACCTAAGGTATAAATGCTTTGTGTGAGCACATGGGAGAGTGAGACAAAGGGACACCTTGGGACAGCACCTCCCGTCTCATGGAAAGATGAGAGGCCGAAGGACTTATTGATGGGAGATGCTATTGAGCCCCCTTGGCAGATCTACTGGCTCCAGCCTTCCATCTGAATCCAACAGAAGACTGCATCCTTGTGAATAGAGATAGGAATGTGTACTAGCGCAATTAGGGAATTTTATGTTATTTTCTTAAACTTTGGCTGAATGTAGCTGAATATAACTGAATGCTTTGACTTTAATACTCTGTAACTCTAAGCCTTGGACCTGAAGGAAGAAGTACTTTCTTCATGAAGTGATTTATCTCCTAAGCTCTGTTTGAATAAAAGACATTTTCTAATTTTCCTATAGCTGATGCCTCCATGTGCCTATTCTTGGTCATTGCTGCATTTCTATCTCTTTCTGGGGTAGGAGGGAGTAGTTGGTTGGTTATATAATGGCAAGTAGTTCCAAAATAAACACATCTCTGTGCTGTGTGGAAATGGGGGAGACTCAGCAAGTGGTGGTGGCTACTGGAAGAGAGACATAGTTTCTGGGATTTCCAGGCTAGAGGAATCTCTGAGAGTGTTTTTCAGAGGAATCAGCGTAGGAGCTGATTGTAAACACACGCCTCTCAAGCCTAGTTTTGGAAACTTCGATAAAGCAGCATCTCTCTGCCTCTCTGTCCTGCCTGTCTCTCTCAGAGGGAGGGGGGTGAGGAAAGTTGGGGGGGTCCTGTGGCTTTAGATTTGTTCAAACCGGAGCTAAAAAAAAAGGGGGGGGGAAGAATCCTGCATTCCTTCTTCCAGAGTGTGCTGTAATACCACCCATCAGTAAAGACTAGATTGATTCCCAGCATCCCTTCCAGCCCTTTCTTTCCTGCAGTGCTAAGGGATCACATTTGTCTGTCTGATAGGTTTCTCCAGCTATACAAATTTACTTTTCTTTTAACATTTACTCAGAGCTTCCCTGCTTTGTTTTCTTAAAGAAAGCAAGATAGTTCAACAGCCACATACAAGCTATCTGAACATTATTTTTGCTAGCATGTTGGCAAAGAGGTTGGGACTTGAAGAGTGTATGAGGTTATTTTTTCTCTCCTGAAATGTTTGCCAAGGGAATGGAGAAGTGGAGCTGGGAGGAAGTGCAGAATCCTGGTGACATGTCCCGTTGCGATGATAAATGTTTTTTGTGCAGACTTAGTGCAGGTAAGCAAGTTATTGTAACTTCAAGTAAGGAAAAGCTGGAAGAGCACACCCTTTCCATACAGGAGGTCCTCAGGTTCATTCAGGGGCAGCTGTAATTACAAGGATTGGGGATACACATTACAAGGATAAAGGGAAAGACCATCAATTGCTGTCTCATTCTTGTAATTGGATATGATAGTGAGATACTCAAATCTCCCAGCATCAGAACCCAAAGAGTCACTGTGCGCTAGAGTAGATGGCACTCTAAACCAGTTGATGGGAAAAGTATAGCCACAGCCCCTCTATTTTTTTTTTAATTTTTTGCCCACAAATGATGGGCAATTTTGCTATATTTTGTGAGCAAATGGCCCAGGAAATGCTACTTTTAAATAGGAAGTGATCTGGAGATTGGCTTCTGGGTCATAGAATCATAGAATCATGGAATTGTAGAGTTGGAAGAGACCACGAGGGCCATCCAGTCCAACCCCCCTGCCACGCAGGAAATCTTGATCAAAGCATCCCCGACAGATGGCAATCCAGCCTCTGTTTAAAGACCTCCAAGGAAGGAGACCCCACTACGCTCCGAGGGAGTGTGTTCCACTGCTGAACAGCTCTTACTGTCAAAAAGTTCCTCCTCATGTTGAGGTGGAATCTCTGTTCCTGGAGCTTGCATCCATTGCTCCGTATTCCAGTCTCTGGAGCAGCATAAAACAAGCCTGCTCCATCCTCAGCGTGACATCCCTTCAAATACTTAAACAGGGCTATCATATCGCCTCTTAACTGTCTTTTTTCCAGGCTAACCCAAAAATAACAGCACCAGGGTTACAGACCACTGTAAGCCAAAACTATAAGAGGAATTGTGTGCGCAGTTCTCAAAGGTAAAGTATTACAACAATGATGCAACAGTATAACTTTTAAGTATCTGTGTACTATATATACTTATGATGATCTACAGAACATATATGTTACATACAATCACTTCCACAAAACATCTGTATAAAGCAAACAACCACATCCACAATAATAAGTCCTGACACTTCCAATCCAATTCCTCTGGGTCCTTGCCAATACCTCTACCAGCGATGAATCTTCTCTTGGTGGAATTCAACCAGTGTGTTTTCACCACGCCTTTATGCTGGAACTTCACAATGCTGTTATCACCAATTAATGTACAAAGAACTTCAATGGGAGGAATGTATCATGAACCCATATGTCACACAGAAATTCTCCAGGTCATGAAGGCAGACGGAATTGTAGATGCACTCCCTTAATCTGTTTTATGGCTTGCTTTTAGACTTGTGATTTACAGCAAGCTGATACCGCAGACGATTCACCTCTAGAGCCAATTATAGTAAATCGTTTCGTAGTTGAACTTTCTCAATGCGGATTTATCTATAACAAATATTAACACACATAATTATTTTTGTCTATCACCACTGCTAGTTCTAAGGGAAACATCTATGCTTACCATGTACTTTCATGGAGTGTCCTTCACAGCTCTTTTCCATTCCGCTGCTAGTAAGGCTGGTAACTGTTTGAAGTTTTTATGGGTATCCCCTCTATTGAATGGCTAAATGACTCATTCCTAAAGCTATTACCCTAATTAACCTTTAGCCCAATTCCTCTCATCTCTTAACCCTGGAATGGAAAAGAGCTGTGAAGGACACTCCATGAAAGTACATGGTAAGCATAGATGTTTCCCTTAGAACTAGCAGTGGTGATAGACAAAAATAATTATGTGTGTTAATATTTGTTATAGATAAATCCGCATTGAGAAAGTTCAACTACGAAACGATTTACTATAATTGGCTCTAGAGGTGAATCGTCTGCGGTATCAGCTTGCTGTAAATCACAAGTCTAAAAGCAAGCCATAAAACAGATTAAGGGAGTGCATCTACAATTCCGTCTGCCTTCATGACCTGGAGAATTTCTGTGTGACATATGGGTTCATGATACATTCCTCCCATTGAAGTTCTTTGTACATTAATTGGTGATAACAGCATTGTGAAGTTCCAGCATAAAGGCGTGGTGAAAACACACTGGTTGAATTCCACCAAGAGAAGATTCATCGCTGGTAGAGGTATTGGCAAGGACCCAGAGGAATTGGATTGGAAGTGTCAGGACTTATTATTGTGGATGTGGTTGTTTGCTTTATACAGATGTTTTGTGGAAGTGATTGTATGTAACATATATGTTCTGTAGATCATCATAAGTATATATAGTACACAGATACTTAAAAGTTATACTGTTTTTTCCAGGCTAAACATACCCAGCTCCCTAAGTCTCTCCTCATAAGGCATGGTTTCCAGACCTTTCACCATTTTAGTTGCCCTTCTCTGGACATGCTCCAATTTCTCAATATCCTTTTTGAATTGTGGTGCCCAGAACTGGACACAGTATTCTAGGTGAGGTCTGACCAAGGCAGAATAGAGCGGCACTATTACTTCCCTTGATCTAGACACTATACTTCTATTGATACAGCCCAAAATCGCATTGGCCTTTTTAGCTGCCGCATCACACTGTTGACTCATGTTCAACTTGTGGTCTACTAGGACTGCTAGATCCCTTTCGCACGTAGTCTCATTCAGCCAGGTCTCTCCCATCCTATATCTATGCATTTCATTTTTCCGCCCTAAGTGCAGTACTTTACATTTCTCCATATTGAATTTCATTTTGTTAGCTTTGGCCCAGTTCTCCAGTCTATCCAGGTCATTTTGAATTTTGATCCTGTCCTCTAGGGTATTAGCTGCTCCTCCTAATTTGGTGTCATCTGCAAATTTGATAAGTATGCCCCTAATTCCCTCATCCAAGTCATTCATAAAGATGTTGAAAGAGGTCACTCCCTCTTGGGGAAAAAAGGATCTCTTTGGGCCAAAATGGCCCAAAGATGGCAAAAAAATAGTTGTGCAATTGCCCCTCACACCTTCTAAGGTGCATTTGAAGGCAAAACTTTCTATAGCGTGACATTCCCCCAATGTTCCCTAGGAGGCTAATGCCACCCCCTAACACTTGAAAGCCAAGGGTGCAAAGTTTCTTCCAGTCTGAAGGCTGAATTCAATTTCAGAAAAATTCTCAGGAGGCTGCATTCTAGTGGCGAGTGAAGCTTAAAGTAGTTGCATATTTAAGATTGAAGCTCTTCTGGTAACAAAGCCTTGGCAGAGACATTTCAACCTTTTAAAATGTACAAACCCCAGGAAAACCACAAGCACAAGGGGTCATATCCATCTGGGGAAGTCTAGAGGGCTGGATTGGACCCCAGAAGGGCTGGATTTGGCCCCAGAACTTGCGGTTCCCCATTATTAAAGCAAAGTAGAAAAATCCCATACTCAAAACGAGTCCATAGCTCAGTGGTGGAACACCTCTTTTGTACACAGAAAGCTCCGCTTTCAAGCCCCAGCATCTTCAAGTAGGGCTGGAGGTGTGTGACATCTTGCCTGAAAGCCTGGAGATCTGCTTCCATCAGTGTTGACAGCAATGAGGTAGATGGTCCAATGACTCAGCATACGGTAGTTCTCAGTGTTCCTGTTCCAGCATTCTTATCATGTTGGACAAGATGGACTAAATCAGGGGATGGAATAATGCAGTCTCCAAATGTTACAAGAGTGCAAGTTGAGCTTCCCTACCCGGTGTAGCCAATGAGGAGGAAAGATGGGAGCTGCAGGCCAACAACATCTGAAAGACCACATTCTTCACAAACCGGGCTCAGAAGGCCATTGGTCCTACAAAAACAATAGTGACCCATTCAGCAGCACTAGTCACTTCACTTGAGCGAGTACACCAGTCTCTAGGCCAGGGATGGCCAAAGTGCAATCCGTGGACTGTATGACCCCCTTAAACCTGTTTTGTGCTCTTGGGCCCGCATGATGCCTCCTGTACAAACAATGATAAATAGGGACATGTCTGCAATGGAAGACTCGAGGAGTGGTGATTTGGATTAAAATAAGGTGCAGGGCCTCTCTGTATTGTGTTTACTCCTCAATCCTCCCCCTAAACAAAACTGGAAATCAGTGTACAGCTATTTCTGATTTAGATTTTTCTGTGTTTTTTGGGAGGGGGTACATTTTCAGGCCAGTACCAGGAACTTGCCCATACTTGCTGTAGGCTGTACTGGCTCAGGCTGCAGGTAGGGGCTGATCCAGTGCTCCTGTAAACAAAAGAAACACATCTCTGTACTCAGAAAATGGATGCAAGAGAAGACTAGATCAGGAGTCTTTTCCTTGGCATCTTGTTTTCAAGATGGAGAGAATATTTGTTTTCGTATAGAGGTGCCCTCATTTGATAATCCAAACTGGTATAGCCCAGAGTTTGATTTACACCCTCAGGGCCAAGAAGGCTCTATTATATGAGAATAAATGTACTAACAAATGTCCCAGGCTCTGAGATTTCATTGTTAAAACCTGAGACCGAGAGAGGTCCCCTTGTGATGCCACAGGTAGTGAAACATTTAGCATCAACTACAGTTGCACAGAGCATTTAATTCAGATAAAAAATACCATGTCTAACAAAAGATGAAAATACATATACACACACTTTTCAGGTCAGCACTCTTGCTCTGAGATTCTTCCCCATTACCCTGAGGAATAGAGAAGGAGGCCCATGCTTTAGGATCTGGGAACCCTAGTACTAACAGTTATAAGATACATTGTATACCATATTTATCTGAGTGTATATTTCATTAGTTAGTAGGGCTTTGATCCCTTTTAACATGTTAGTATGAATAATTTTTACAAGCCCATTGTAGTATTTGTGTCACATAAGTATGTCTTATATTTGGTCTTGGTGGAAAGGGGAAACTAACATGACGAGTATGCCTGTCTTGTATACTTTGTATCTACAAAGTAATGTTCTGTTTATTCAGTTATGCATGAAATTGGTATTCCCCCTTCCACCAAATGGTGCTCAAGGCAGCTGGCAACGGTGAAATGCAACATAAAATACAAAATGAATATCAAAACATAATAATAGCTAAGTAAATCATCAGCAAGATCAGTAATACTGATTGATAAACAACAACTAGTTGACCAAATTCAGCATTTACAGTAACTGTAACAGCCAATTTATGAAGTCATAGGCCTGTCTGAGCAATGATGTCTTTGCTAGCCAGCAGAAGGTCAGCAGAGAAAGGCTTAAATCGGCCATGCTTGGCAGGAGTTCCAGAGCTAGGGAGCAACCACCAAGAAGGGCCTCTCTTGAGTTCCCTTGAAATACATTTTGGATTTTGATCGATGAGGAAAGCTCCCAAAGGTCTTAAAACCTGTTCAGACTTGTATGGAAGAATGCAATCTTTCAGAGTTTGAATGAGCTTTTGTTTTCAAGTAGATATTGTACATTAAATGCAGGGTACAGTGACTATTATCAAGACAGAACAACACAAGATAAGAAAGAAGGGAAGCAAAATTGCTCCCTGAAGGACCTTATGCAGATTAAGTTCATGTCAGCATGTTTACTTTGAGGCATTTATTCTGATCCCCAAGTGGGATTTTTTTTTTAGCAAACCTTCAGATGCCTGAGAGCAAGAAAGAAAAGGACTGGAGGATGAGAACAGAAACCACCCTGGCCACTGCCATGGAGTCCTGATCAGATTTACCCTGATTTCTCACTGAGGCCAAGATGCTATCTATATACTTTTAGGGGAATATAAATATATGCCCATGCAAGTACACAGTTGCACAGGTAATTGGAAAATGAGTGCCATGGCCTTGAGTTCACCCATTGCACAACAGTCAGCTCTGTACCCATCAAGTCAAAATGGGGGCTATATATGTGCTTGCAAAATGATTGGCTGCACTAGGGGCTGCACTTATGCAATCTCTGAGAAAGTGAAACTGTTTGTGCAATGATTTTGGTGATTGCATAGCGCCCAAACTGGATGTTGGCCCAAGTCTCCCTAAATGCGGACCACATCGTCCTAGGATTCTCCCCTTTTCTGTGTAACCACAAGGTTTAAGTAACTTCCAATAAAGCAGAACAAAGCATTCCAGAGAAGTAACATGTCTGCTTCCATGCTTGGGTGGTGAAATACCGTAATAGGAAACATGCCCAGTATAACGTCCTTCTGCAAAATGAGTGGTGGCTTTGCAAATGGTAATCAATTTATTTTGGTATTTTTCTTTTTCAACCTGCTGTCTTTGTGTCCTCTTTCTTTGCTAATCTTAAACAAAGGCATTTGCTGCATAATCCAAGGTGACACAGGATTGCAGGGAGCTGGAAGAAATGCAGACATTTTCTAGTCGATTGTGAAGTTTGGAGCTTTGTGCTCCATACCCAGATCTTTCTTAGAGATAGCTGGATATAGCCCCAGATATGCATATCCCCACCCCTGGCCCAGGATGCTGACATTCCAGACATGGCCATGCAATAGTTATAGGACTCCATTTGTACTAGTTGTACCCAGCCTAACGCGCCGTTTAAAAACTCCCCAAAAAACTCCCAGTAAACCTCACAAGAATCTTGTAAGGTAGGCTGGTGGATTTTTAAATTCCTCCACCCCTTCTCAGTGTTCCATGCTTTTCCTGGAATTGCTGAGGGTGACTCTCTCTATTGCCCTGCCGCTGCCATGGGTGCTACCACCACCAGTTAACTACCTGGGCCCCATCACAGGTGATGTGCTGCCACTGCCTCCAGTTGACTGCCCGGTCCCATTGCAGGTGGCCCATCGCTGCCATCAGTTGACTGTCTGGGTCCCCATCTGGGCTGCAGATTGAATGGCAGGAATCTGGGCTGCAGACTGAGTGGCAGGAATGGATTGTGAGGTGGAGAGGGAATTTGCATGTGAGTGATGATTGGTGGAGTGTGTTTCCTGAGTAGCCAATTAGTACACTGGGAAAGGCAACATACCCAAGAGAATTATATATATACTAGCTGGACTCGGCATACCATATGCTGTGAAACTCCCCCAAAATTGCCTGGCAGACCTCACAACAAACCTATAAGGTAGTCTGGTGAATTTAAATTCCTCCTCCTCCCCCTCCTTAGCTTTCCACACTTTCCCCAGAATTGCTGACAGTGACTTGCTCTGTTGCCCTGCTGCCACCACCACCACCATCAGTTGAGTGCCTGGGTTCTCTCCCAGAATTGCTGAGGGTGACTCGCTCTATTGCCCTGCCGCCACCGCCACCACCAGTTGACTGCCTGCGTCTCATCGCAGGCATCCCGTCACCACCACAAGTTGACTATCTGGGTCCCAATCTGGGCCACAGATTGAGTGACAGGAATGTATTGTTAGGTGGAGAGGGAATTTGCATGTGGGTGGTGCTTGGTTGGTGGGGTTGAGTGTGTTTCCTGAACAGCCAATCAGCACACTGGGAAAGGCAACATACCCAAGAGAATTAGATAGATAGATATATAGATAGATAGCCAGTTAGGTAACAGGTGATGGTGAAATTTTCTTTGTATGACACTAGAGAGCTACTGCATCAGCAGTGTTCATCTCCACAAAGAGCAGGTCTTTTCTAAAGGTAACAGATCTACATTTCATTTTCAAGACCAAGCTACCCCAAAATATTTTTGCATTATTGCACGAATAGCTCACAATAATATTGGAAATCTCCCCCCCCCAACACACACATACCCTACTGCTGTGAAGATTGCAGTTAAAGACAGAGGGAAACTAGAGGGGTATGTTAGATGAAGTCATTGTCACATTGATGAGAAAGTCTCAGCAAGAGAGTAAGGCTCAATGCTATGGAATTCTGGGATTTGTAGTTTGTTTTGGCACCAGAGCTCTCTGACAGAGAAGACTAAATATCTCACAAAACTACAAATCCCCAAATTCCATAGCATTGAGCTATGGCAGTTAAAGTGGTGTGAAACTGCATTAATTCTGCAGTGTAGATGCAGCCTAAGATGTGAGCAACAGTGTGTCATAGCCAAATATTTCTAGGGTCTTGTCTGTGTATTCTCTTTTGCTATCTGATACGTACATAAATTACTAATAAAGCAATTGACAACAGAATTATCTTCACATTCCAGAAGCACTGATATCTGCAAAATGGGCACTATTAAAATTGTAGCTGCCTGAACCATCCACATAAAATTCTATTCTGAATAGGTGACATGAAATTGGTAAGGCAGGAATTCTCTTTGTAAAGTAATCTGATCATTTCGTCATTAAAATTCTGTCAGGCTCCCCTTAAATGAAGGGTACTTCAGATTAAAGAGAATTAAAATGTATAATAGAGGGATTTTTTAAAAAAATAAAAATTACACGCTGCTCCAGGTGGTTCATTTTCATTGCAATTGTGTTACCCTTCAAGCTTTAAATAAAAATGTCCAATTTTTATTAAAAGCTATTGGAAGGTGTTATTATGGCGATTGCTTCAAGGTGTATGTTCAGAGCTTTTCGTTTCTTAATTTCCCTTTCCATAAAGGCCTGACTTTTTATTTGATTGCTTACTCAGGTTCCCTAATTTTAGCGTAGCCCAGGGTGGGCAAAGTATGGCCCCACATGCCTCATGCAGGTCCCCCACGGTCTTTTTGTGGCCCACTAATGCGCCCCAGTGTTCTCCAGAATGTTATTTATTTCATTTATTTTGAGCTTTTTAAAAAAATGAAAATTTGATTTAATGGAAAACTGCTAAATGCAATTTAACCAATGGGAGAAGGAACTAAGTGCTATGATACTAATTATCCCATTGCCTGTAGCTCATTTAGTTGTCAGTGGAATAGTCATAGAATCATAGAATCATAGAATCATAGAATTGCAGAGTTGGAAGAGACCACGAGGGCCATCCAGTCCAACCCCCCTGCCATGCAGGAAATCACAATCAAAGCATCCCCGACAGATGGCCATCCAGCCTCTGTTTAAAGACCTCCAAGGAAGGAGACCCCACCACGCTCCGTGGGAGTGTGTTCCACTGCCGAACAGCTCTTACTGTCAAAAAGTTCCTCCTCATATTGAGGTGGAATCTCTGTTCCTGGAGCTTGCACCCATTGCTCCGTGTTCCAGTCTCTGGAGCAGCAGAAAACAAGCCTGCTCCATCCTCAGCGTGACATCCCTTCAAATACTTAAACAGGGCTATCATATCGCCTCTAAGCCGTCTTTTTTCCAGGCTAAACATACCCAGCTCCCTAAGTCTCTCCTCATAAGGCATTGTTTCCAGACCTTTCACCATTTTAGTTGCCCTTCTCTGGACACGCTCCAATTTGTCAATATCCTTTCTGAATTGTGGTGCCCAGAACTGGACACAGTATTCTAAGTGAGGTCTGACCAAGGCAGAATAGAGTGGCACTATTACTTCCCTTGATCTAGACACTATACTTCTATTGATACAGCCCAAAATTGCATTGGCCTTTTTAGCTGCCGCATCACACTGTTGGCTCATGTTCAACTTGTGGTCTACTAGGACTCCTAGATCCCTTTCGCACGTAGTCTCATTCAGCCAGGTCTCTCCCATCCTATATTTATGCATTTCATTTTTCCGCCCTAAATGCAGTACTTTACATTTCTCCGTATTGAATTTCATTTTGTTAGCTTTGGCCCAGCTCTCCAGTCTATCCAGGTCATTCTGAATTTTGATCCTGTCCTCTAGGGTATTAGCTACTCCTCCCAATTTGGTGTCATCTGCAAATTTGATAAGTATGCCCCTAATTCCCTCATCTAAGTCATTGATAAAGATGTTGAATAGCACCGGGCCCAGGACAGAACCCTGTGGCACCCCACTGGTCACATCTTTCCAAGACGAAGAGGAGCCACTGCTGAGCACCCTTTGGGTTCGGCCGGTCAACCAATTACAAATCCATTGAACAGTTAACTTGTCTAGCCCACATTCTACAAGCTTGTTTGCAAGAATGTCATGGGGAACCTTGTCAAAGGCCTTACTGAAATCAAGGTATGCAATGTCCACAGCATTCCCTTCATCTACCAAGCTGGTAACTTTATCAAAAAAAGAGATCAGATTAGTCTGGCATGACTTGTTTCTCTGAAACCCATGCTGACTTTTTGTGATTATGGCATTGCCTTCTAAATGTTCACAGACTCTCTGTTTAATTATCTGTTCTAGAATCTTCCCTGGTATTGATGTCAGACTAACTGGACGATAGTTGTTGGGATCCTCTTTTTTCCCCTTTTTGAAGATGGGAACAACGTTTGCCCTCCTCCAGTCTGCTGGGACTTCTCCTGTTCTCCAGGAGTTCTCAAATATTATTGCCAATGGCTCTGAGATTATATTTGCCAGCTCTTTTAATACTCTTGGATGTAGTTCATCTGGTCCTGGAGATTTAAATTCATTTAGATTAAGAAGGTATTCCTGTACTACCTCTTTACTTATTTTGAGCTGGATTTCCCCTATTGTGTCCTCTGTTCCATTCTCCTCAGGTTGGTCCTCCTTTTCCTTTTCTGAAAACACTGAGGCAAAGAAGGTGTTGAGTAATTCTGCCTTTTCTCTGTCCCCTGTTAGCATTTTGCCATCTTCTCCACGTAGCGGCCCTATCATTTCCTTCTTCCTCCTTTTGCTGCGGACATACCCAAAAAAACCCTTTTTATTGTTCTTAACCTCCCTAGCAAGCCTGAACTCATTCTGCGCTTTAGCTTCTCTGACTTTACTCCTACACGTGTTCGCTATCTGTTTGAATTCTTCTTTGGTGATTTCCCCCCTTTTCCATTTCCTATACATGTTCCGTTTAAAACTTAGCTCCATTGAAAGTTCTTTAGTCATCCATCCTGGTTTCTTGAGACACCTCCCATTTTTCTTCCTCAGTGGTACTGTTTGAAATTGTGCCTTCAGTATCTCCCTTTTGAGAAAGTCCCATCCGTCTTGAGGTCCCTTCTCTTTTAGTATTCTTGACCATGGGATCATCCCCAGTATTTCCCTGAGTTTATTGAAATCAGCTCTCCTAAAGTCAAGAATGCGTGTCTGACTATGCCTGGCTTCTCCTTTCCATTGTATAACAAACTCCAGGAGAACATGATCACTTTCACCTAAGGATCCCACCACTTGCACCCCATTAACCAGGTCGTCTCTGTTGGTTAGGATCAGATCTAAAATAGCTGACCCCCTTGTTGCCTCTTCCACCTTTTGGACCATGAAATTGTCTTCCAGGCATGTAAGGAATTTGCTAGACCTTGTAGTTTTGGCTGAGTTAGATTGCCAGCAAACATCAGGATAGTTGAAGTCCCCCATCACTACTACATCTCTCCTTTCTGCATGTGTGTTCATCTGTTCTAGAAAGGCAACATCCAATTCCTCCGTCTGATTTGGGGGTCTGTAGTAGAGTCCCACAATAACATCCCTGTTGTTTCCCTCCCCTTTAATTTTTATCCAGATGCTCTCCACCTGGCTTCCAGTATTGATGTCATGGATCACTTCACTGGTGTAAATATCCCTGACATATAATGCTATTCCTCCTCCTTTCCTGTTTGGCCTGTTTCTCCTATAAAGGTTATACCCCTCTATTCCTACATTCCAATCATGAGACTCGTCCCACCAGGTTTCAGTAACGCCTATTATATCATATTTGTTTTGTAGTGCAAGGAGTTCAAGTTCATCTTGCTTATTTCCCATGCTCTGTGCATTAGTGTAGAGACATCTGAGACCATGTGTTCCCTTTACTTGCTCCCTGTGCAAGTTTTTTTGCCTCCCACTGTTGGGTCCTTGCGCTTTTTGCCTTGTTCCCTCTATGACAGTTTGACTATTTTCTCCAGCCCTTTTGCCTTCCAGAATACTGTCTCCCTCCCCCATTTGACTCAGTTTAAAGCCCTCCTGATCAAATTCTTGAGACTGTTGGCAAAAATGTTTCTTCCAACTGTTGTAAGATGCACCCCATCTCTTGCCAGAAGTCCCCCCGCATGGAAGCGCAGTCCATGATCCAAGAATCCAATTTGTTCTCGGCGACACCATCTACGGAGCCAGTTGTTTACGTCGGCTATTTTCCTCTCCCTTCTTGGACCATGCCCTTCAACTGGCAGAAGAGACGAGATGACCACCTGTGCGTTCATTTCTTTCAGCTTCCTCCCCAGGGCCTCATAATCTCTTCTGATCTTGGGAAAGCTGTGCCTTGCAGTATCATTGGTTCCCACATGGACCAAAAGGAAGGGGTAATGATCCGTAGGCTTGACGAGTCTTGTCAGCCTCTCGGTCACATCACAGATCTTTGCCCCAGGGAGACAACACACCTCCCGAGTCATCTTGTCAGGCCCACATACCACTGCTTCTGTACCCCTCAGCAAGGAGTCCCCCACCACCACCACACGCCTCCGCTGAGGCTTCGCAGCTGCTGTTCCTTGCGGTGGTCCTCTCAAGGTCCGCTGCTCTACCCCTGAAGTCTGTCCATGCTGTTCTTCCTCGTTGTCCTTGATAAGGGAAAGGGCTTCGAATCGATTCTGTAGCTGCAAGCTGCTGGAAGAATCCCTGGATTTTCTTGTTCTGTGTGTGACATTCCTCCAGCTGTCTACTTCCTGTGTCCGTGAAGTGACCCTCTCCTCCACAGCCACTTCCTCTGTGCGGTCCCCATCCAAGAGTGTTCGTTCTGTTCTGTCCAGGAAAACCTCCTGCTCACGAATCTGTTGAAGTGTAGCTACCCGTGTTTCCAGCTGCTGTACTTTCTCCTCCAAGAGGGCTACCAGCTTGCACTTGGTGCATGTGAAGTTCTCCACGTCTGTAGACAAGAATACAAACATCGCACAAGTGTTGCAAGTGACTGCTGCAGTCCCCTCAGTGTCCATGATGAGAGCTTTTAGGTAATCTAAGAACTCTTAGTTAACGCTGAGAATGCTAAGCTGTACTTTTAGGTCTGCTGTATTTTTGTTTGGTTAGTGAAATTCGCGCGCCATTAGGCGCGCGCCTCTGGCCCTTGAGGGTAAAAGGGCAAGGTCCAAAGTTCAAGCCCCTCAGCAACAAGCAGCCTCTCCCAATAGTTTTTTTTTAAAAAATTCAATCTCCCCAGTCAGAATGGCTGTCCAGAAGTTGCTTCCTTCTTCTCCCTGGCAGGAAACTTGCTGTCCAGAAGCTGCTCTCCTTCTCTCTGGCAGGAAACTGGCTTGGAAAGCCTCTGCAAGGACTTATATAGAGCTAGGCTCACAGCTCCACCCCCTAATGACTCACAGGTGTGACTCACAGGTGTGACTCACAGGAAGGCCCTTGAGGGTAAAAGGGCAAGGTCCAAAGTTCAAGCCCCTCAGCAACAAGCAGCCTCTCCCAATAGTTTTTTTTTTAAAAAATTCAATCTCCCCAGTCAGAATGGCTGTCCAGAAGTTGCTTCCTTCTTCTCCCTGGCAGGAAACTTGCTGTCCAGAAGCTGCTCTCCTTCTCTCTGGCAGGAAACTAGAATGGTCAATACCATTCTGGTAATCAATATCATATTAATTAAAGTCAGTGTAAATGCATTTAAGGTTCATCTACACAGAAATATCATCAGCATTGTCGTCATCATCCAGTATAAGTACGGGGCTTTAATTTGTTAATAATGATTGTGGGGAATTTTGTTAATAATGAAATTAATTTTTCCGAATATAAGTCCACTAAGCTCAATCCCATTCCCTTTGTTTAGGCCATGCCTCTTGGTCATGTGGCCCTTGAGCACTTGCCCAACCAGAAGAGGGGTCCCTGGCCTTGTAGAGATTGCCCATCCCTAGTGTAGCCCTAGAAACTATTAGCTGATGCTGCACAGGTGCTGTAGGCTCCATTCAGAGGAAGGAACTGGCAAAACCACCTCTTGAGTATTCCTTGCCTAAGAAAACCCAATGAAAAATTCATGCAGTTGCTGTAAGTCAGCAGGTGACTTGAAGGCACAAACATACACACATATACACACTGATGAAACAGGAAAAAATGGTAACCTTTCTATGAATCACTTTTAATTAATCAGTGGCATGTTCATCATTCTATTGTGAGATTCATAGAATCATAGAATTGTAGAGTTGGAAGAGACCACGAGGGCCATCCAGTCCAACCCTCTGCCACGCAGGAAATCAAAGCATCCCTGACAGATGGCCATCCAGCCTCTGTTAAAAGACCTCCAAGGAAGGAGACCCCACCACGCTCCGAGGGAGTGTGTCCCACTGCTGAACAGCTCTTACTGTCAAAAAGTTCCTCCTCATGTTGAGGTGGAATCTCTGTTCCTGCAGCTTGCATCCATTGCTCCGTGTTCCAGTCTCTGGAGCAGCAGAAAACAAACCTGCTCCATCCTCAACATGACACCCCTTCAAATACTTAAACAGGGCTATCACATCGCCCCTTAACCGTCTTTTTTCAAGCTAAACATACAGTTTGGGTGGATTGGTCATCAGGAAGGAATAATCAGGACCATGGTAGAAGAACATGAATACAACTGTATCAGGAAAGGTTACAATTGTAGATATTGGGTAGGGTTTTTCAGTTTAGGGGGATGTATGTAAAGAAGGGACATGGCTAACATCTATAAAATTATGCAGAAAATGAAGAAAGTGCATAGAAAGATACTTCTTCATTCTCTCATAGCATTGAACTTGGGGTCCACCTCTTAAAGCTGAATGAGAAAAGGATTCAGGATGGACAAAGTACTTCTTCACGCAGTACCTAAGAGAAATGTAAATCTTTGCTTAGTTCATTCTTGCATTAAGAACATTTTTTAAAGTTTTCTCCAGGCTTGGCAAGAGTGCCGGAGCTTTTGAGGTTTTCGGTTTTTAGGACGTCTATGAACATTTTGTGATACCTTTTTGTGCACATGCAGGTTACAGTTTTGCTCAAAAACAAGGGTTTTTTTGTGCAGAGACTTTGTATTTTGTACAACTATGTATTTTGCACTACTTTTTTTTTCAAAATCCATAAACAGAAAGCAGGGGGGCAATTGTGTTTTTAATGTTAAATGGGGGTGAAAAAATCCCAGAGCAGTTTCATGATTTCCCCCCCTGTGCAGTTTCTCAATATGTCAAGAAATTCAGCTTGAGGAGAACAAATTTTGTGAATATTCTTTACATCTCAGTGCATAAAAGTCCTGTGGAATTCTCTGCCACAAGATGAAGAGGCGGATACCAACTTAGATGGGTTAGAATGGAAGTTAGGTGTAACCACAGAAGATCGGGTTGTCAGTGGCTGTTTCTTGGTGTAGTGATATACATCCTCCATATTTGGAAACAGTTGATGGGCAGCAACAGTAGAAGGCTTTTGTTCTCATGTCTTGCTTGGGGGCTTCCATTTGGCTGTTGCAGAAAACAAGATGCTGGGCAGGATAGGCCTCTGTTCTGAGCCAGCAGAGCTCTTCTTCTGTTCTAGAGGAGAGATACACTTGATGCCATCTCCCCTTGAACTGAAAGAATGTGATACAGTTTGAACTGACACATAGGCTGCCCCCCTTCCAGAAAGGCTTCAGAGCCTGTGTGAAGCCTGTGTGTGTTCTGATAAGGCTGTATGTGTGTTCTATTACAACTCCAATCACACTGCACCAGAACGAGGATAATCAGATTTCTCATGGAAAACTTTAGGAGGGCAGTGGAGAGAGGGAAAGTGCTCCAGACTGACAGCATGTCTCTACCTGTCTTTGAGGAATTTTCCAGTGCACAATAAGGGCCTTTTCTGCATAGTGTAACTTTCTGTGTGCCATACAGCAAGATTAAACAGAAATCTAAAGCAGCACTGTGGTTTCTTTCGTTTGATGTGCATCTCAAGAAGACATTTCAATCTCGGACCATGTGTTGTCTGGCTCAGAAACGAGAGAGTCCCCTGAAGAAATGTAAAAAAGAACAATTTTTTAAAAATACCATTTTCCCAGCTACTCCATGTCAGCAGAATTCAAATGTTGTGCAGGTGCTGGTGCTCAGGTGGGATTCCAAATGAACCCATCAACCCATTGGGAGGTGGCTTCCAAGCATAAAAACACACGGCCCCATGTTAAGTCGGACTCACTGTATTTGTATCAAATGTCATTTCAGGAATTTGGTTGGCATGTGGTAATGGGTATTTTGCAGAAACAGCTGTTGTTCCTATTAGCGTTAATTTGTTGATGATTGTTGTTGTGTGAGAACTGTTAATATGTTACATTGATCATTGATGTGTTAGTATACCCTAAAGTCACTAGATCTTGTCTGATCTTGGAAGCTAAGCCCTGGTTAGTACTTGGATGGGAGACTGCCAACAAATACCAGGTGTCGTAGGCTGTATTTCAGAGGAAGGAACTGGCAAAAGCACCTCTGAGGATTCCTTGCCTAAGAAAACCCTAGGAAATTCATAGGGTTCCTATAAGTAGACAGTCAACTTGAAGGCACATACGTACATGCAACATTGGTTTAAAATGTTAAAAATCAATTAAAATAACTAAAAATTGCACCAAATGGCAAAACCCCAATTTTTTGTAACCTGCAAAGTAGCATGTTAAAGTAGCTTCTTACCTATGCCACTAAACGTCAGCATTTAATTGTTTAAATAAAAACGTTGAACTCAGTGTTGATTTTTTAAAAAAATTTGGGAGTAAAAATTAATTTTTAACAAATTATGTCCAAGCTCTTGTAACCACTGTGAAATCAGCTCCAGCGATTCAGACATTGTGAATTCTGTCACTGCTTAACTGTCCATCCATTTCCTTGGTCCTCTTCTTTTTCCTTATAATGGATTAGGCTGAGAAAAGTATATTATTAGTGGTCTATTTCACCATGTATTTTACCTCAAGGATTGCTCAACAGCTTTTGCCAAAAATAGCTCTGTAGTATTATCCCCCCCCCTCCACTGGTCCAGTTTTTGTAGAAAATGTGGCAATGGCCATTGACCTTGGCACATTAGAATCAACAGAACGTAAGTGTGCTTAACTATATGTGAAGGATTTCGGTTGCTTTTGTTGACAATCAGTGTTTAGAGTAAGTGTGGACCAGGATGCACACTTGAGTTCACTGCTAGCCTTAAGCAAAACCTTATTGTTCAGTGTCCCCATCCATAAAACAGAGGCATTAAGTATCTACTGCAGAGAATTGTTGTAAAGTTTTGAATCCATGCTGTAGTTGGGCTGGTGGCTCCTGTGTCAGTGGGGGGGTGTATCTGCTTGGATTTTAGTCTAAAGGAGCTCTCCATGGGGCTGAAATGTATCCCCAAAAGAGATTTGGCAACTTGAATTCGTCTTCTGAAGCTTGGACTGAAATGTAGAGCAGATACCCTGCCCTATTGACATGAAAGCTGCGCTGCTGTGCTGGCTGCAATTCTAAGTGTGCTTACTTTGGAGTGGAAAGGTGTAAGTTATAGAATACCTTGGCAGGAGGGTTTTTCTTTTTAGAAGTTTTAGCATACAGTATTTTATTATGCATCTTGTATTGAATTTTCCTTCCGGCATACCTAATAGGGTAATGACTGACAAATACTAAAAACAAATCCAATAAGTAACCTTAAACAGACCAGCGTCTGACAGGGGAAGAAACTCGAAGACTTTCATGGCCGGCATCCATAGATTTTCTGTGGGTTTTTTTTTTCCCAGGCTGTGAGGCTGTGTTGTGGAAGAGTTTGTTCCTGACGTTTCGCCTACATCTGTGGCTGGCATCTTCAGAGCCACAGATGCAGGCGAAACATCAGGAATAAACTCTTCCAGAACACAGCCTCACAGCCCAGGAGGAAAAAACCCCCACAGAAAACCTAGGGGAAGAAACTGCCCTGGAAGACAATGAACTCTTCCTACTGGTTTTTGTCTTTGTCTTTTTAAGGGTTTATTATAAAGGATTTTTAATTCTATTTAATGTAGTTCTGTTTAATTGTATTTTAACCATAGTCTTTTATATATGTATACTCATGTTTTTGTAAATATTTTTAATTGCACAGTTGACCCTCCACATTTTTGGGTTAAACATTTGATTATTCATAGATTACTAAATATGTTCTCTCTAGGCATTTTCTAGGTCCTCCAGCATGATCCTATGGGGAAATAGACCATAGAATCATACTGGGGACCTACAAATGACTAGAGAAGTTTTCTCTCAGGTAAAAATAATAATAGCGGGCCTATAGTTGAGGATTTTCCACTTTTGTGGAGGTCCTCCACCACTAACCCCTGTGAAAGTTGAGGGCCAACTGTATTTGTTTTAAAAAAAATTTAAACCACATTGAATTCCAATACTGGGGGAAAGGCAGGATATAAATGAATAAGTAATCATAACAATTGCAGGTTTTTAAACAGCAGCTGGATGACCGCCTCTCAGGAATACTCTGGTAACAAATTTCCGACATCAGGAGAGGAATGAAGTAGAATCTAGTCACCAGATGATGCCTCTGCTAATTTAGTTCATTTGTATCCTGCCTTTTCCCCAGAATAGGGTCTCAGATGACTTTTCAGGATCCTTCCAACACTTTCAGTGTTAATCAAATATTTAGGCCACAAACCTGTGCAGACTACTAAAAGCCATTGATCTTCCAGGGTTCAAAGAGCACAGTACAAAGTTGCCTCCCCTGCTTCTTCATTGTAGGGATTGCATATTGTTGGGTTTTAGTCAACTATATATTGGGATGATATATTTAAATTGGCTAGCTTCAAAGGAAAAATTCAGAATGTTGATCCTTTTCCTGGATAAATAAGTAGGCTGTTTCCCCCAAAATAAGGTGAATGTGTAGACATGCTGCCATGCTTAGCGTTCCCATAGAGTTGTTGAGTTGCTTAGGACTCCTGTTGCTTTAATATTTAGCAGATCCTTGACCAGGAAGACTTGCTATAAATATACAGATCTTCTTCGTGGTCTCTGTGAATCACACAGCTGGGTTACTCCTGCGCCTGCGCAGAGCTTCGGAACCTTCTAGAATTTCTAGGCAGAATGTGCTTTGATACATTTTTGGCGGTAACTCCGCCCATCCTAACAGTCCCTTATAAGGGCTTCCCGCCCAAATCCCCTCAGTTCCTTTCTTTCCGCCGTGTTAGCAGCTTGAAGGAACCTCTGTTCGCTAGGTGTTTTTTTCTCTCATCGCTCTGGTTTGTCTTGGCTTTGGCTCTTTGACGACGATTTTCGCTTTCCTCCTACTGGTTTTGGTATTCGGCTTCTGATCACTCTGATTTTTGACCTATTTCTGGCTCTTGACTATGATTTTGGCTTACTCCTTTGGCTTTGGCATTACCTCAGATATCGTTACTGACCTTGGACTGGCTTTGACTACGATCCCTTCCTTGTGATTGTTATTATTATTGTGAGTAAAATGTCTGGCAAAGGAGCTTTCAAGCGCTGCGTTATTTGTCAAGCAAAACCTCCAGCTGCGGATGGTCATTCCCACTGTTTAATCTGTTTGGGAGAGGCTCACAATGTCGACGCATGCATCCATTGCAAGGCGTTTACACTGCAGGCCCGAAAACATAGGCTCTCGTGCCTGAAGTCCTTTCTCTATGAGAAGGCCTTGCTCCCTGCCTCTGCTCCAGCCTCTGCCTCTGTTTCAGCTCCCCCCTCCGAGCCTTGAGGCCGTGAACAATCTCGGCCCCCTCCGTCTACTGGACAAAAGCGTCGTCGTTCCCAGAGTCCGTCTAGGTGCTGCTCCACCGCGTCTGATCCCGAGGCTCTCCATTCCTCCCTTCGACGTGCATTGTCGGATTCGACTCAGGACCGTTTGACACGGGTTTGAGAACCAGTCCCTTCGACATTCAAAGATGCCACTCGAGAGAAGACTCCGTCCACTACTGAAGCCCATCCGTCTGCTGATTCTGCTTCTTCCTCTCAACCACTGAAGAAAAAGAGAAAGGAGAATAAAGAGAAGACCAAAAAATCCAAGCCTGGGGAGAGCGCGGTCCCAGAGATTCCCCCTCACCGATCATCGGAGGTCAAGGGTACATTTGTATGCCCACTACTGGTATCCACCACTACGGAGCCTGAGTCTCGGCGTTCACGTACCCCATCGGGTTCAGTGAGGGTTGTGACAGTTGAGCTCCCGCCTGCTACTGATATCATGAGACCCCCTGTGCGCCCGGAGACATCCCCGGCTCTGGTTGTGTCAAGGGCTCAATTACTGGAAAGCCATTCTTCGGATGTGGAGGTTGAGGTTATCGAATCCGAAGATGTGCCTCGAGGTCATGTACCTGCCATCAGAGATGATGTCCCGGCTTACTCTGCTTATGATCTGGCCCGATCCATCTGCAGGGCAGGTTTCGGGTCACCTACGGGTTCGCAGATTTTCACCCCGAGGGGTGAGGTCCTTGACACCATGATTACGGGCCGCCCGATTGCTCGGTCCCCATGTCCTGTCAGTATGGATGTTGCTATGAAAAAGGATGCTGTGACCCAGGTCTCTCTGCCTGAACACTGTCCTCTGCCTTGAACCCCTCCAACTCTGCAGCCTCGTTCCCCCCACCGTCACGGGCCCGTAGTCCTTCACCAGATGGGTCAACTTCATCCTCTGCCACGTCTTGGGACCTTTACAGGTCCTATCTACCTTCGCCAAAGACAGAATTGATGGAAGATGATTCGGCTTCTCCCACTGATGACGTTCATGCCTTTGGAGAACAGATGATTAGAATGTCTCATGCGCTGGATTTGAAATTGGAGGAACGAGCAGCTGATCCCGTGGATCCAATTTTTCAACGGATCCAATCGAAGGCACTCCCATCGGCTTCCATCCCGGTGCTCTCCTCCCTGCTCAAGATCACACAGGGGTCCTGGGAAAACCCCTCCTCTATACAGTCGACGTCTAAAAAGATAGACCGACTGTACCGGATTGGTGGTGACCACGTTGACTGGCTACAGAACCACCCGAAGCCGAATTCTGTGGTCATCGAGGTTGCTCAGAATAAGAAGCAAGGCCAACCCCTATCATCCCCACTAGACCCAGAGGGCAGGAAGTTGGACATCGTCGGGAAGAAAATCTACTTGGCAGCCGGTCTGAGCTTCCATGTAGCAAACTATTTGGCATGCATGGGAGCGTACCAACAGGTCCTATGGGAGAGAATGAGCCACCTCATACAGGACCTCCCAGAGGAGCGACGTCGCATGGCAGAAGCCATACAGTCTGAGGCCCAGTCCCTTGCGGGACTCCAGATGAATTCGTCCCGCCATGTCGCAGACTGCGCAGCAAAAACCATCGCTGGTTCCATTGCGCTGCGTCGACATGCATGGTTACGCTCCTCGGGTCTTACACCTCAAGCATTGGCTACCATAGAGGATCTTCCCTTCGATGAATCGGGCTTGTTTAATGGGTCAACCAATGAAAAATTAGAGTTCACCCACAAGATGAGGACCACTGCCAGGAAATATGGTTTGGGCTCCACCTCCACCTCTCAGTACCATCCTAGAGGCAGATATTCCTGGCAAACCCCATTGTACGGCCAACGGTTCCGGCGAGGGTACTCTGGCCAATCCTATCGTCGGTCCCGTTATATTCCCTCTCCCTCTCCGGCCTCATCGGTGAGGAGCCAGGGCTCGGGTTCCAGATACCGCCAACCATCGCAGCAGAGATCCAGGGATCAGAGCCGAAAGAAATTTTGATTACCCTTCTGATGCCCTTTCTGTTTTTCCTTAGACACCTCTCTTCAGGGATCGACTGTCCAACTTCCGAGAAGCCTGGTCTTCTATATCATCAGACCGTTGGGTGCTTCAAATAATCCGGACAGGCTATTGGATAGAGTTCGACACTGCCTCCGACGAGACTGGTTCGACCAACACCACCCTCCCCTCCCCTCCTTGAGGAAGTGCAGACCCTGTTGCAGAAAGGGGCGATCGAACCTGTCGACCCCAACCTTCACCACCTCTGCTTCTTTTCGAGGTACTTTCTGGTGACCAAGAAGGACGGCGGTCTGCGGCCGATTCTTGACCTCCGTGGGGTGAACAGGTACATAGCCCCAAAGAAATTCAGAATGGTCACCTTGGCCTCCATCCTTCCGCTCCTGAAATGGAATAACTGGTTCGTCTCCATAGACCTGGAGGATGCCTATTTCCACATAGGGATCCATCCAGCTCACCGGCGCTTCCTTGTGTTTCAAGTCGGGACAGAAGCCTTCCAATTCAGAGTGCTTCCTTTTGGCCTCTTCACTGCTCCTCGAGTCTTTACGAAGTGCATGGCAGTAGTGGCGGCTTTTCTTCGGCAGCAGGGCGTGGTGGTCTTCCCCTACATCGACAACTGGCTGATTGTGGCAGAGTCTCGACTTTGTGACAGGGTCTCGATTGTGGCAGAGTCTCGAACTCGATGTTGGCCTCACCTTAGATGCCTTAGACTACCTGGGACTTGTTGTCAACATCGAGAAGTCTCAGCTTCAGCCAGCTCAAGTGATCCAATTCATTGGAGCTCGTCTAGATTCTATAACTGCAGCGGCATACCTACCGCAAGACCACTTCAACACCCTTTGGTCCCTGATCCATACCTGACATCGGTCCCGAAGGCTCCCGCTCATTCAGTTCAGGTTATTCTTGGTCACGTGGCAGCCACGACTTATGTGACCTGCCTCGCCAGACTTCGGTTCCGTCCGCTCCAACACTGGTTCCTACAAGTGTTCAACCCACTCCGCGATTGTCCAAACAAGATGCTTACAATGCCATGGGTAATTCAGCGGTCTCTGAACTGGTGGCTGGTCCCAGGCAATGTCCTCTAAGGCATGCTCTTCAAAATCCCTCAGCCGAACACTTCTTTGACAACAGATGCCTCGATGCAGGGCTGGGGAGCACACATCGAGTCCTACGAGATTCGGGGCTCTTGGACCACCGAAGAGAGGGCTGTCCATATAAACGTCCTGGAACTGTTTGCCGTCCAGAAAGCGTTACGAGCCTTCGAATCTGTGGTAAGGGGCAAGACTGTACTAGTACTGACAGACAACACGTCTGTCATGTACTACCTGAACAAGCAGGGAGGTACGAGGTCCCCTCAACTTCTACAGCTTACGCTGGACATTTGGGATTGGTGAACCCCAGGAATGTGTTTCTCCAATCCATCCATCTTCCAGGGGAGGAGAACACTCTTGCAGACGGACTCAGCCGTTCGAGTCTCTCCATCCAGGAGTGGCATCTACACAGGTCGGTCACCTTAGATCTGTTCCAGGCCTGGGGGTATCCTCAAGTGGATCTCTTTGCGTCTCCCGAGAATGCTCAGTGTCCCCAGTTCTGCTCAAGGCGGCGCGCTCCAGGATCAAGGGGAGATGCGTTCCTATTCCCGTGGTCAGGTCCTCTACCTGTTCCCTCCGTTCCCGCTACTGACAAGAGTGATTGCCAAGCTTCATCGGGATCGAGTGAACGCCATCCTCATTGCCCCATGGTGGCCTTGGCAGCCGTGGTTTGCGACTCTGCTCCACATGTCCAAGTGCCGTTTCATTAGTCTGCCTTCCCGTCCGGATCTGCTCACCATTCACGAAGGCAGAGTCAGACATCCTGATCTGGACACTCTGCGTCTGACAGCGTGGAGGTTGACTCTGTAATTCGACCTTCGGGTTCGAGACTCTCGGGTTCAACCTCGGCATTGAGGCAAACTGCAGCTCTTCATCCGGACGTCCAGGCTGTCATCGAGGCTGCCCGAAGGCCGTCCACTCGAAAGTCGTACCACTACAAGTGGAAGAAGTACGAAGCTTTCCTGGCCTCCCGGGAACCAAGTCCTGAACCGTTCTCTATCCCAACGGTACTGGAGTTTCTTCTCCAATTGTCTTAGGCGGGCCTGTCGCTTTCCTCGATCCGGTGCTACTTGGCAGCTATCTCCATCGAGTTCCAGGCGAGAGGTCGTCCGTCCCCCTTTGTTGATCCGACGGTAAAGAAATTTTTGAGAGGTTTCGCCAACCTGCACCCTCCGGTGACCGAACCGACCCCAGCTTGGAGCCTCGAACTGGTCCTTTCCCAGTTGGTTCGCCGACCGTTTGAACCTTTGGCTTCTACCGATCTGCGACTCCTATCCTGGAAGACTGCCTTCCTTGTGGCCATCACTTTGGCGCATCGTGCTGGTGAGCTCTGTGCCTTGAGATCTGATCCTCCATACACTGCTTTCCATAAGCACAAAGTGGTGCTTTGCTCCGACATCTCCTTCCTTCCAAAGGTGGTGTCCAGCTTTCATCTCAACCAATCCATCACTCTCCCTGCTTTGATGCAGGACCCGCAGGACGAATTCGAACGCACCCTTCATCTCATGGATGTCAGAAGGGCGCTAGCTTTCTACATTCAACGGACTGCGTCCCACAGGAAGTCACCCAGACTGTTTGTGTCTTATGCTGGTTCGAAACTCGGAGAGCCTATTTCTTCACAAAGACTGTCGAAGTGGGTGACATCAACCATTGCTCTCTGCTACGAACTGGCAAAGAAACCTCTGCCTTCACGGATTTGAGGACACTCTACCAGAGCTGTCTCCACTTCGACAGCTTTTCTCTCTGGAGTGCCTCTAGAGAACATTTGCAGAGCTGCAACCTGGTCATCACCTTTGACTTTTATTTCTCACTACAGACTTGACTCTTGTTCTAGGAATGAGGCGGCCTTTGGCAAGGCTGTGCTGTTATCCTCTATTCAATGAGTGAGTGTTCATGTTGCCAAGTCACTATTGTTATATTTGCTTTGATACCTTTATTTAGATTGTGTGTTTAATATTTCAAACTCAGGTGTATACATATATGGTATACTTGGTATAGGACATACCCACCTCCAAGAGTGAAGCTTGCCAGTCTACACCCAGCTGTGTGATTCACAGAGACCACGAAGAAGATGGACAGGTTGCTTACCTGTAACCATAGATCTTCGAGTGGTCTTCTGTGAATTCACACAGACCCACCTATCCTCCCCTGTATGTCCTATTACATCATATAAACATGCTTAATATTCCTGATGCTGCTGGTTGCGGCGTCATTTAAGGAACTGAGGGGATTTGGGCGGGAAGCCCTTATAAGAGACCGTTAGGATGGGTGGAGTTACCGCCAAAGATGTATCAAAGCACATTCTGCCTAGCGATTCTAGAAGGTTCCAAAAGCTCTGCGCAGGCGCGGAAGTAACCCAGCTGTGTGAATTCACAGAAGACCACTCAAAGATCTATGGTTACAGGTAAGCAACCTGTCCTTCCACCAGGTGAAACTGTGCCACCTCTCCTCTTCCACTCCCCTAAACCCACCTTTTAGTTGATGCAACCTCCCTCCCAGCATGGCTATTTACTGGATGGTGGAAAACAGTGGTGTGTGTGTGTGTGTGTGAAGAAGTGTCCTGCTCCATTCTTGTAGCTGGGTGCACGTGACCTCCCAGGAGTTTCCAGGAGTGCCTGGTTTCATTACTGTGCATCCAGCTATAGGAATGGAGCTGGATGCTTTGCTGCTGTACCCCGCTTCCACTTTCCATGAGGATCTGCTATATATTAAAACAACAGGAGTCCTATCCTATATTCAGCCTGGCAACCCTATGTTGCAGTAACACTGTATCAGGAGATTTCTATTATTCAGGGTGGAAAGAATACTCAAAACTATTTGAAAGATGGTCAAAAATGTGTTTCTTGGGTATCAGGAAACCCTGATGAAGAAAATTCTAGACTGATGAGAATCTTCACAGTTCAGGGCTTATTCTAGTCATTATTTATTATTTACTTATTTTTCCACAGAAAACAGCTTTTTTTGTTTTTGTTTTGCAGGAAATATGACTTCCACCACATGCAAATTTTACACAAAATAAAGTCCCAAACTGAGAATGGTCTTCGAGAACAGCACAGTTTTCAAAGACTTTCTCACAGCAGGAAGAAAATTGCCAAAATTACCTGTTGCTTCCCTTGAGAAGGAATTAGTGAAGATTTACATCCCTAGCTATTATATCTGATTGACAGATAGGAAACTCTGAAGTTCGTAGGCAGGAAACAGACTCACTTTCCTCAGTACAATGGAGTTAGTGTTGAATCTCTGTTTTTCCTGGAACACTTCAGCTGCCATATCCTGGTGGGTCTCAAAATGATCTGTTTCATATGTTATTTAATTCAGGATCATTACATTCTTAATGACCATAATGGCTGCATGAGGGAAGCTTGCTTAAATTGCTGTGAGGATTATGATGTTAATGCTTCCCTACCTCTTGTTTGCAGGAACGTCAGTTCAGATGGAGCTGAAGCCCGCAGAAGACTCCGGGAATGTGATGGCTTGGTAGACGCCCTCCTCCATGCTCTGCAGTCTGCAGTGGGCAAGAAAGACACTGATAACAAGGTGATTGGTAGTTTCCCATTATGTGAAATTAACATGATTGGTACCTGAAGAAGGATTTTATAGAGCTTGAAAAGATGGAAAAAAAGATCAACCAAGTGGATCAAGGGAGTGGAACAATTCTCTTATTACAACATTTCCAACAGTATGTCTCTAAATATGAGTTGGTGGGAACCATGAGCAGAAGAGCTATGCGCTCTCATGCCCTGCTTAGGGACTTCCTATTGGGGCATCTGTTCAGCCACTATGAGTGTAGAATACTGGCCTAGAGAGTCCTTTGGTCTCATCCAACTTGGTTCTCCTTATGGAGGAAAAATACTTGGTTTTACCATACATGATTTGGTGTATGTGTGAGTGTGGGTGTTGGGGTTTGAGGCTGACCTGGAAATTTATGTCCTCTTGAAAGACGGTTGGGTTCTGCAGGAGGGTAGAAAACATGTGGCCTTCTGGATGTTGTTGAACTGCAACTCCCAGCATCTCTCCCCATTGGCTATATTGGCCAGGGCTGCTGAGAATGGCAGTTGACTTCTAAATCACTTCCTGTGGGGAAAAATGGCCTCTCCTGGGGCCTAAGTGTGCCAAACGTGACAAAATTGCCAACCACCCCCTGGGGGCATTTGAGGGCAAAAAATGTGGGATCAGTTAGGCTTTGTGGACCACAAAAATGGTCCTGGGGTCCCATGCGCCCTACAGGATGTAGTCTCCTCCTGCTCATGGGCCCCCCAAATGCTGGTTTTGTAGCCCTTGACCTCTCCAGACCCCCTGGCCTGCTCATTGTATGGTCCAATGTAGGGAGGAAGGATTGCCTTACCTCAAAACCTTCAGGAGCAGCAGTTTGCCTTTGGAATAGCTTGCAGGGACTTCCTGCACTGTTTAACATCAAAAATTACTCATCAAGAGATACCTGCGAACTTCCACCAACTTTGAGTATTTGGGGAGGCATTTTTGGCAGTCTGGGTAGCTCCCAAATACACAGAAATTACTCCAGAGCCACTTTAGTTGCCCCTGCCTGCTTTAGTTGTTGCTCCTTGCTGAGGGGGACTCAGCGTATCATCCTATCATAGCTCAGTTCTGGACAGCGTGGCATTACATTAATTTTTCTTAAAAGTAACTTCAACATATCCACCACACAGGGTGATGTGTGTGTGGGGGGGGTGACAACCCATTTCCAGCTACCCTACCATGTCAACATTTGAGGCTTTTATCATTGTTTCCTGTCTCCCGACAAGCCCCTGATGAATTATCCTGCTCCATGGTCTCAGGCAGTGGTCTTTCTGCCATCTGGGACTCATTAGCAGGAGATTGAACCCAGGGGGCCTCATACATACAAAGTATGTTTTCTTTCACTCAGCTACAGCAAAAGAACAGAAAAGTAAGAGAAAAAGACAAATGTTTTCCACCAACTACTTTAAAAATGACAACTGCTTTCTTTGATGGGGTTTTATTCATTAACAGGAAGGACTGTAGCTCAGCTCAGCAGTGTGGCACGTGCCTTGCATACAGAAGGTCCCAGGTTCATTTCCTGGCATCCCCAGTTGAAAAGACCAGACAGCAGGTGGTGGGAAAGACACTTCACACTGGAAACCGCAGAGAAATGCTGCCAGTCAGAGTAGCCAGTTCTGAGCTCGTGTAACACATGCTTCCAGTATCCTTAAAATAACTTCCAGAGGGAACCAAATGACTCACAAGTGGGATTATTATGCTGCATATGTTGTAGCCCAGCTGTGATTATCACCTAAAACTCTGCTCTGCATGCCCTGCCTTTAGCCCCCTGTTTATTAGTGGTGTGGAACTGTAGCCAGTTATATTATTTTTTCCTTTTCCTTTTCCTTTGCCTCTTCTGTAACTGCCGTGCCATAGTCTGTAGAGAACTGTGTGTGCATCATGAGGAATCTCTCGTACCACGTCCACAAGGAAGTACCAGGAGCTGACAAGTACCAGGAGCTAGAAGCCAGCCACCCTGGAGGCCTGGGTGGGACTCACAAAAAGAAGAAAGATGATGCAGGCTGCTTTGGTGGGAAGAAGGCCAAAGGTACGTGTTTCACTGCAGCCTCAAAAGCAAATGAGGCAAATTATGCTTTTCTTCATTAGCTTGTTCAAGGACCAGGTTTGGCCTAGATGTTTGTGCCTGGATCTCTCTGTTTCTGTGTATCTTCTCCCCCTGATGTTTGTTCAGCTTTTGATTCCCCAAATTATTTTGCAAGAGCAAGACCATGTTGGCCAATAAAGGTGTCCCTGTGTACTTAATGGCCAAACTTAAGGTGAATCTGTCATACACGGTTATAGAACTTTGTTACCACTTTGTCATGGCTCCAGCCTAAGAAATACTGGGATTCATTCAAGTTCTTAAAATTCTCAAGTAGGTAATTCTAGAATGTTCCCCTAAACTACCCATCCCACGAATCCTTAAAACGGAGCTATGACAGTTAAAGTGCTGTGAAACCAATAAAACTATGGAGTACACATGTACCTGCAAACATAATAAAAAATGCGTGTATTTAAACTAGTTCTTAGCTGAAATTTTCAGATGCTGAAAATAGGTAGAAGTACTTACCATCCTCATAGTTCAAGTGAGGAGGGGTAAATTTAGAGGTATGGGGAAGCCACATTTATTTACAATCCTACATACTGCTTTTGCTGCTGCTCTCCATTTTTATTTTTCCCAAATTTACTCTGAGCTGCATCCTGTGCAAGTTCCTATTAGTGGATGCCATTTCCCCCCAGAACACTTGCAGTGGGACTGTGTTAACAACATAATGTCATCTTGGGATATTTTGGGGAAAATAAAATAAGCAATTGGGAGGCCACTGGAATGATAGTAAGTTCCATCCCTCCTGTCCTGACACCCCACCCCCAATTTCTGGAAAATGGGTGAAATAAGCCCTCTATTTTTGTGGCTTAAACAATGCTGCAAAGTTGGGAAAATATCACAGGTGAGCACCTGCAAACTTTAAATTCCTCTCTTGAAATGTGAAAGGTGTGTGAAATGTGCCAGGCTTCTCATATTTGGGCAGAACATTAGAGGAATCAACCATTCAACCCAGCCTTCATCATAATAATTTATTTATCATATTTATTTTATTCATTTATTGCACTTTTAAAGCTACTCTCTAATCAGAAGTGTATGTTCTCATTCTATAAACTGTAACCCCATTATATGTAACAGAGTTGCATACCCTTTTTTCCCTTCTAGTACTGATGATGGAAAGAAATGACATGGATGGCTCATCCTCAGATGTTCTGAGGTACATACAAGCCCCATGCAGACAAGAAGGCTAAAATGGTCAAAATGGTGCAGGGGGGCATATGCAACTCCCACCTCCACAATCTCCAGTCAGATTGGCTCCTCAAAAAAAAAAAAAAAAATTGAAGTGGCACACAACAAGGCCCACAGAGATTTTTACACATGTTCAGCTGGAGACACTTGGATGCCCCCCATGTGATCTGGAACTCTTGCCTTTTCAGGGTCCACAATAGTGTGGAGACGTCACACTGCATTCAGCTAAACTTGAGAAGATACCCTAGGTAGACATTTCCACTCAGAGGTGTTTAGAGGAGCCCATGTGAGCGGGAAAATAGGGCTTATGTGCTTGTTACTGCCCTCCTTGGTACAGTTTTAGCCTTCACAGGTTCAGGAGAACACCTGCAGGCTGGTGTCCTGTCAGTGACATACACAAGCAGAAGTCCAAGATATCACTTTGCATTTAATATTTTTGATAGCTGTGGAGGTTGGTATTCCCTTCTTCCCACTGCAATGACCAAAGCCTCCCAGGATGTATTGTTTTGCTGTGATAGCCCCCCACCATGACAGTTCCATGGTGAGGGATCAGAGAGGCATCTGGCTATGTCCCCATAAGCCAAAGGCAGAATGATGACTATCTGCCAAGACCTCTGGAGGACCCTGGTAGATCTTGGTGGCCAATGTCATCATCCTGCATCTGGCCATGAGGACACAGCCAGTCATTTCTCTGATCCTCTGCCACTCCCCAGCACCCTCAGAATGGTCGTGGAATGATGAGGGGCTGTCACAGGAAAATGGTGAATCCTGGGTGTGGTGAAAGAGGAGCTGTAGCATGGTTCCATGTGTGAACCTTTTACACTATACTCAGTGGTATAGGATCTTGGATGCAAGAGTTTCAGCATATATGCTAGTTCTGTAATACTTGAAGCAATGCTTGAAGCAATATCAGTGATCATATCTCACTGCTTGAGCAGTTACTGATATCTGTTAATGCCAAAACACAGACTAGAAGGGGGCTCAGAATGCAGTCTCTCCATTGCCACACACATAAAGTAATCCAAATCACAAGCAGACACTTGGAGGGATTAGAGGCCCCACACCAAGATGTCTACAGAAGAGGGAGCTGTAAACCAAGCAGTATCATAAAATCATAGAGTTGGGAAGACAACACGGGGGCCATGCAGTCCAACCGCCTGCTTGCAGGTATACCCAGGCAAAGCACCCCCGACAGATGGCCATCCAGCCTCTGTTTAAAAACCTCCATGGAAGGAAACTCCACCACACTCCCAGGCAGCACATTCCACTGTCAAACAGCTCTTACTGTCAGGAAGTTCTTCCTAATGTTAAGTGGAATCCTTTGAGCCTTGATTTAGTTAGTTAAGTATTTGTCCTGCAGCTGGAGGTACCTCATAGCTGTCATGGTTGAAGGAAAAACAAGACTCCCCCAAAATAGAACCCAACTGATGGATAGTATCCCTGGTTCTTCATAGAATCATAGAATCTTAGAGTTGAAAGGGACCACAAGGGCCATCTAATCCCAATACCTCCAAAGACAGGAAGTCCACTACCCTCCAAGACAATCTATTCCACTATCAAACAGCTCTTACAGTAAAAAGTTCTTCCTAATGTTTAGGTGGAATCACTTGTAATTTGAATTCATTGGTTTATGTTCTAATCTCTGGGGTAGCAGAAAACAAGTTCAATCCATCTTCTATATGATATCCCTTTAGGTATTTAAAGGTAGCTAAAATGTCACCTCTCAGTCTCCTCTTCTCCAAAGCTGAACATATCCAGCTCCCTAAGTTGTTCCTTATAAGGCTCAGTTTCCAGACCTTTGTCCCCCATGGCTACCTTCCTCTGGCCACTTTCCAGCTTGTCAATATCCTTCTTGAACCGTGGTGCCCAAAACTGGACACAGTATTGCAGGTGAGCTCTGACCAAAGCAGAGGCCTATTAGATGTCAACACAAACAGTCTTACAGATGTTTCCAAAAGTTGTTCAGGCTTGGACCTGAGCAGCCCTCTACATCTGTTTTGAATTCCCTGCACTTGCCTGGTGGTGACTGCAGCAGGCAGCATTCAGACAGGTGATTCCTCCACCTGGAATGGTACTGTCTAACCAAGGCAACACCATATGATTCTGGTTTCCACTCACAGTTCCCTCATCTGTAAAGAAGGAAAATAAGTGGCTATCAACCCATTTTGGGGGGTTGCAGTCAAGCAGTATGTGTTCATTACCACAAAACACTTTGCATACCATGGACAGACCATTTGTATTATTTGTTAGTAGAGGAGTATTTACAGCATAGTCCTGTGTGTATTTACTCAGAAGCAAGTCCCACTGTATTCAGTGGAGCTTACTTCCAGGTCTAAGCATGCATGGGGTTGCATACTTTCTTTATTTAAAATACTTCCATTCTGCTCTTCTGCACCTCTAAGGCACTCAAGGCAGTTAGCAACATTAAAACTGATACCACAGAAACATCATTCAAAGCATAACTGAATGGGGTTTTTTACACTGCATAAAACTGTAGGATAAGTGTTTTTAAAAACAAGGTAAAATGTTTGCCTGGAGGTGCCTTACTAAAACAAACCATTACAGAAGCAGTGGGAAATAGCACTGTCACCCTGTTTTGGTTAAATTGGTCCCCCTTTCAGCTAGACAGGCAGACCAAGATGAGCATGGTTTCCACATCAACTTTCCTGACCCATGAACTTTGGGCCGAGAACTTTGGGCCCTCCTGATGTTCTAGACTTCCAACTTCCATCGGCCCTACCCAACCTAACCAATAGTAGAGGGTTATGGGAGCTCAAGGCCACAACATCTGGAGATCCTAAGCGGGCTTTATGATTTGAAGTGAACAGTGTCATCTTTCTACTTCATAAACATTTTATGGAAGCAAGGTTGTTTTTCCCTGACATTCTGTCTGCATTTGCTTTATCCTTTAATCCAGCACATTAAAAAGAACCATGTTGTTGTCATGGTGAAGTTTATTTAAATTGTAAATGGTGATCTGGCAGCTTTGTATTGTCAGTCACACGTGACCTCTCCCTCTTGGGCATGCGTGTTAAGAACGGATTGCACCGTGAAAGGGGATTAACTGTATGCTATCTTCTCCTTCTCCTATTTCTTCTTTTTCTTCTGAGGAGGAGGCTTATTTTATCCTTTCAAGAAGATCCACACAGGTTTCTGTGCTTGGTTTTGCATGTCACCTTAGAGAAATTTGCCTTCCAGATCAAATTAAGAGGTAATAGATGTAATTCTACAAAATCCTAAACAATTCTGGAACCATGGCAGCATGCTGTCATTTGTGCTAGTTTCATTAAACCCCGGAGCAGCCGTTGTGTCAACGTCTTGCGTCTTCAGCCCGGAACCTTCCCCCATTTCTTGTCCAGATATTATGTGTAATGAGTTGCATGCAACCAGCTCCAGGCGTCCCTGAGATCCATTCTGCAGCACCCTTGAGAGGCATCCTCATGCTGATCAGCCCATAGCTTTCTGCACCATCATTGTTTTAATAGTGATTGCTTCAAAAGTGTAGCCAAGTGCCTCACCATCTTACCAAAATGTCATTGTTTTTCAATACCAACACATAATTCAAATGGAGGGAGGCAGTGAATGGTTGTTTACCCAGAAGCTCAGAACTTGGAAACATTCTCTCTCTCTCTCTCTCTCTCTCTCTCTCTCTCTCTCTCTTTCTCTCTCTTTCTACATTTTTACTACTATTTTTTACTGTAGTTTAAAACATAAACCCAAACTTTTTTCAAAAACATTTCTCAGTGCAGGGAGACAAGGCCCACAAATTCACCTACGTAGAGCTAACATGTGGAGTCTAGCGTGTGTAGGGTGGGGAACTGACCTTGCTGGCCCCATCATGTACCCTATAACCCTAACCCCAACTGACCACAGATATCTGCAAAGGGTTATCTAGATGTAAGCATTTCCGTGAACATTCAGGATGAAAAGAATACTCACAAATTCCCTTGCCTTAGAAAAGAAAGAATGTTTAAACACATCAAGACATCCTGTTGGGAAAAAAAATCATAGGATTGGAAGAGGCCTCATGGGCCATCAAGTCCAACCTCTGCTCAGTGCAGGATCTGCAGCTAAAGCATCCCCAGCAGGTAGCTGTCCAGCCTCTTGTTGAAGTTGTCCAACGAAGGAGACACCACCACCTCTCTAATTTGGACCAAAACAAGTAGTCAACTGATAGTGAGATTTTCTGCATTTAAGCGATTTTAAATAAACATTTGTTTGCATCAAAAACAATTTTGAACAAAATCAGTTTTTGCACAGAAAACAATGTCCTTGCAGGAATGGGAAATCTTAGTGAAGCAGAAAAGCTTGCAACCTGTGATAGTCCTCTCCTATCATATGCAAAAGAAAAAGAATAAAGAAGAGATGGGAATGGCCTTTCAGATGTTCTTGGATTTCAGTTCCCAATAGCTCTAGCCAGTACAGTCAATGGGGAGAGATGATGGGCATTGCAGTTCAAGAACATCCAGAGTTCCCTAATCCTGATAGAAGGTAACAGGATCATTGGGTTAAAATAGACCAGTAATAAGGCCGCCGTGTCTCTGTTTTATTTAGGAAAGTACACATTATGTGCTGACTCAAGGACAGATGCCATTTGACTGTCTTGAGACATAAAACAATTTTTTGTACAAATGAATTTTTCACACGAAATGTCTAGAAATGTGAAAAATCACTTTGATATGTACATAACTCTCAAAACCTTGCCCAGCAGGGAGAAAACTTTTGAAATGCTTGCATGGGGAAAAAAAGATAAATGAATATCTGTATGCCAGTCACACATACAGACATCTTTTGCAGATATCCATGCTCAAGCTCTTTGACTTAAGGAGTAGCAGGGGGTACATTTTGGGGAGGGGCTCTACTCTAGTCTTCACTTTATTGTTATGTGCCTCCAAGTCAACTCAGACTTACCCCAACCCTCTCCCAGGTTTTTTTTGGCCAGATTTGTTCAGGGGTGGGGGTTGCCCTTGCCTTCCTCTGAGAGTGTGTCTTGCCCAAGGTCACCCATGGCTGAGCAGTCTTTGAACCCTGTCTTAGTTAGGCAAAGCTCAAACCACTACACTACACTGGCCTTCACTTGCAAGGAAGCAGTTTGTGAGCCGGGCTAGAGTGGCTCTGTAATTTAGAGAAAGATCTTCAAATAAGAAATGGTATCTCTCTGTTGTTGGATAGGCAGGCCTTACCCAAATTAAGTCAGTGGTTTGTTGTATATTTAAATCATATGTGTGTCTGAATCCTTTTTGTAATCTCAACAATAGTAAACCCATTAATTTATTGAGATTTATATAAGCATTGGTTCACCTTTTAACAAGTAGTTCAATGGGTGTACTCAAGTTGGGGCTACCAATAGGAGTCAGGCCTTGGCATATACAGGAAGTGTTCTTCTGGATGGCTGCATTATAGGAACATGATGTCTCCATTGGAAAACCCAGACAAACGTTCCTAAATTTACTAATGGGTTGCTCAAGTGTATGTAAACGCCATATCCCTCAGGCTTAAATGGCCACTAAACTGTTTTGGGTTGACAGCTGGTTTAGGGTTCTTGCTTTGCTTACAGATCATCAGCTTTGGATTCTCAGCTTTAACACAACTAAAGTAAATAGACAGCCTATTCATATGACCAATGGCAAAGATGTCTTGATGATGCAGAAAACGTCAGATCCCTAGGTAGCACTCTCCTGCAGTGTGCAGAAGAAAAGTCATATAGTACAGATGCAGAACAGGTGGCTCCCCAGATGTACTTGGACCTCAACTCCTAATAATAATAATAATAATAATAATAATAATTTATTTCTATCCCGCCCCTCTGCAACGCAATCGGGGCGGCTTACAATATAAAAACTCCATAATCACAATACCCTAGCCTACCCACCCCTTTAAATAATATTAAATTATGAAGGATTAAAAACAAACAATAATTAAAAATATATATAAATTAGAAGAAAAAAATTAAAACATACAATCACAGCCTAGAAAGGACAGCTGAGTCTTGGGCCGGGATAATTATTCAGGAAAGGCCTGCCGGAAAAGATCCGTCTTCACAGCTTTTTTAAAGCTGTCTAAGGTGGTAGTAAGATGGATCTCGTCCGGCAGGCCATTCCATCATCTGGGAGCAACAGCAGAGAAGGCCCTCTGGGAGGTCACCGACAGCTTTGTTTTCATAGGCTGCAGCAGGTTCCTCCCAGAGGACCAAAGTGTGCGGGGAGGATCGTATGGGAGGAGGTGGTCCCAGAGGTAAGTTGGACCCAAGCCATGTAGGGCTTTAAAGGTCATAACCAACACCTTGTACTGTGCCCGGAAACTAATAGGCAGCCAGTGGAGAGTTTTTAGCACAGGTGTTATATGCTCTCTTCTGGAAACGCCAGAAATCAACCTGGCTGCCATGTTCTGGACTAGTTGAAGTTTCCGAGTAAAGCACAAGGGTAGCCCCATGTAGAGCGCCATGTAGTAGCCATAGCCTGCACAGCCAGTGCTGAGGTATGATGGGAGTTGTAATCCAAACTCATCTGGGGATCACACATTCCACACACACCCAAACAGAAGCTAACAGAATCCCAAGTCAAAATGGATAGATACCGTTTGACTATCTTAGAACAAATGCTAGTGGTTTAAGCAATTAAAAAAATGTT
Source organism: Gambelia wislizenii (assembly GCA_030847615.1). Classification (NCBI taxonomy): domain Eukaryota; kingdom Metazoa; phylum Chordata; class Lepidosauria; order Squamata; family Crotaphytidae; genus Gambelia; species Gambelia wislizenii. The sequence goes on along the minus strand of JAUMIR010000013.1, from coordinate 7,604,605 downwards.
CTGTGTGTATGATACAGATTTCTGCATTATGCCAGCTAGAGGATGCCTTTGCTCATCTCAGTTAGACAAAGTATTACAGAAAGTGCATCCACACTACACAGATGATCCAGTTTGAAACTGGATTATATACTATGGTTCCTTCCTATAGAATCTGGGATTTGTAGTTTGGTAAGGCACCAGCACTCTTTGGCAGAGAGTGTTAAAGACCTTGTAAAACTACCAATCCCAGGATTCATGGCAAATATTTGAATTTCAAACTGAAATTTGTGTAGTGTGGGTTAGACTGAGTTGAGTTTTTTTCTCACACTCTGACTAAGCCATGGGGAGACATTGAAGGGCCAGCCTTAGGGTTTGGATTTGTTGGACACATGTCAGGGCCCACACTCTGGGTAGAAGACACTGCCAACTTTTGAAGACCTCTGGGCCTTCCTACTCCTGCTGCTGTTGCTGCTGCTGCTGAACAATGAGAAAAGCAAGAGAAAAGAACAGCATCTTCATCTTATTTTTCGCTTTGGGCAGTTGTGTGGATCATGCCCAAAGGGAGAGGATAGCTGAGCAAGCAGAGACAAGAGCAGTGAGGATGAAGTGGATGTTGTCTGCTGAAGCCCCTAAACTTGGAGCAGATAGTGCAATTTCACATGTAAGAGTAGGAGCAAGATAATACCTTTTTGCTTTGGCAAAGAACTCCAGGTGGCTGCTTCCATTTGTGTCCTGAATAATGCAAACAGACAGCAGTGATGTACCCATTTCTTTCTTAATGCATTGGGCATTCTAAACTATCAGGGTTTTTTTACAATAGTATCCCAGTAGCTGAGAACGAAGCAGGTAAAGCATATATGGCTGGAAACCAGAGATTCTAAAATCCTAAAGCAACATATATTCAGCAAGCTATGGGGCATGGATTCAGACATCTAGGAAGATGAAAGAAACATGGAACACCTTCCCATTAGCACACTGTCCTATCAAATATCTTCTCTGCAAAAACTGTGTATGCATCCTTAGTATCTTATAATTCTGGGGGCAGGGATTGCACTTTCCCCCACAAAAGAATGTATACACCTTACCAGGATTAAAGATTATGGTAGTAGAGAAGTGTCACAAAACTACAAGCAAAACATGAAGTGAGGTTTGCAACTCGGTGCTTCAACAATGCGAGCAGTGCATTGCTGCTCAGAGACAATTTGAACACCCTACATAAAATGATAATTTAAGATGGAATTTGTAACTCTGATTGAACCATTATTATAACATTTATTCTCCAATATAAATGTATTCACTTAACTTTCAAATAATCACCATAGCTACTATTAGCTGGATGTATACATTTTCCAGATACCCTATCCATTTTACTGTTCGCACAACAAAGGAAAGATTCTTGAGATGCTGTGGTTTGGTGTCTTTGATTTAACAGTCCATCCTCCTCCAACTTGCTGCCCTCTATATATGTCAGACTACAACTCCCATCACCCAGCAGCATTTTCCACACTTGCTGGTGTTGATGGAATTCGTATTGCAACAGAGAGTGGCAGGTTGGGAAAGGCTGTGCTAACTAGTCTTTGAAGTGCAACAAGACCAAGACATTTTTAACAGCAACAGATTAATACAGTTTTCCCAACAATCTGTGGTCCAAGCAAAAGGAAGTGGGTTTCACCCCATCACAGTGCTGTGTCTCCCTCGGAGATACCAGCAGGACTGGAGTGTTTGGGGAGAGGCCCAGCACTCCTGCAGCTCAGTTGGTGCTGCCCTAGCTGTTTGCACTGAACAATCAGCCTCCCTAGATAAGGCAGGCAGCAAACACCCTGGAAACAATGTCAGTCCCCCACTCTGTGAGAGATATCCAAGTCAGCTCAGAGGCTCTGCTCTGTTTCTGAATCCAGACTATGCTCCTGTGCATGCCCCTGCCGGTTTGGGTTCCCCAGCTTCTGACTGACACCCTGGCTCTCTACCTCTGGACTGCTAACCAACCACACTCTGGCTTCTCAGTTCCGCAAGCGAATTACGATACACTGTGGGATGAGATGCCCCACCCACCATGGGCTACTGGTGCATGGAAATGGTCCATTCATGGAAACGGAGTTTAAAGTAACTGTTTTGTTATCCTGGGTGATCTTATACCTTATGAGAAGGCACAATGAGTTATGAGCATTTATTTGATGTTTTCCAACCTACATGGAGCTTTAATTAATATGAGCACAGAAAGGAATAAAACGGTGGGGTGGGGTGGGGTGAAGAGGTCACAGGCACAAGTAATCCAGTACCCTGGAATCTTTCCACACCTGTTTGACAAGTGAACAAAAGAGACAATAAGGGATATGGTGTGCATTGTATTTCTAGCCAGATCTGGTCTCTGGAATGCAGCAAGCTTTTAACCTAATCCATATTGAACAGGCCCAACACATTCCTTACATCAAGAGTGAAATACAATACAGATTTGTCTGTATCTAATACCAACATATTTCTGTCCTTCTGTCACACTGTGGGCCTTTGTAAGCAGCTGCTTCACTGCTTTGACCCTGGAGCCTTAACCAACTGCAACAGCCTTGTGAATGGATATTGTTCTTGTAAAGTTCTAAGGCCACATAGTTCAGCACAACTGTGTGAAAGAATGAGCGAGAAGCTGTAGTGGACAGAAAAGGGTCTTGGAACATTAACACATGTATCAGCTCAGGCTGCAGGTGAAGACTCATATGAATGAACGGCCCTCCATGCAGAGTTGTCCACACACACAGAAGGCTAGCATGTCAGTGAGAAAGCTAGAGTAGCATCCTTTCCTCTGACATACTCTGCCTATATGGGCAAGGATTTCCTCCTTATAGAGTAGCATTCAATCATATGAACCTCCCACCTTGTATATGGAGTAGTATACTCCAGACACAGACCTACTGCTTCAGTGAGAACTAAGATTAAATAAGCTTGATCAAATTATTGCAAGCAAATCTCATTTTTTTTAATCCTGTAAAAGATGACAGCAGTACTCATGACTTACAAAGACAAGAATTTCTGTTGTGCAACCCCCAGTGAGCTGAATGGAGGTGAAGAGCGAAGGCATATTTTGTAGATTGTACCCTTAGTAATTGAATACTGATGATAAAGTTTGGTTTCTCTCTCTCATTTCTTTTGGCTCACAGCCATTGCTTAAATCATTTAAAATCCTCCTAGCATAGGAAGCTAGCCTTTACCTCACTGCCACCATCCCTGAGCTCTCTTTGATATGTTGATGCCAGGCCAAATCAAACAGTACAGAGAACTGCAAGGATGGTCTGTTCTTTTGGCAGGGGATGAAAGCAGGGGTGTCTCATCCCCAGGAGATCCAGAGGTGCTGCTTTGCCTGTTGCTTTTGGGGTTTAACTCTGTTCTGCAAAAAAACAAAAAACAAAACAAAAAACAAAAAAAAACACTGCTTTGGGTGTGATTGTTCATCTGTTTTTTTCTTCCTCTTGAAACCCTTTTATTTGTTCTTTTCCTTTGGCTGCTTTTCTGGTTATTAGAGGAGTGGTTCAATCAAGGTGAGTCTCTATCGAATTCTTTCCTTTTTCACATTTTATTTCTGCCATTGCTGTACTTCACCTTCCTCCTCCTTTGGGTATACAAAAGAAAGGTGGGGCGTGGAGAAGATAGCGATGGGCTCCCTTGACCTGCCCCTCCCTGTATCCCAAGCTGCATTGGTTCTGTTATGCTCTTCTCTGCTCACTGGACTTCCATTGCCATAGATGACAAACTGCTGTGTTTGACCCCTGGCTGATTTTGGGGTACTTGTTGAGTTTGCTTAAAGGAAGAGTATAGAAAGGCATCACTCTCTAGCTTTTCCCATCCCCTGAGAAGTGTGGCGAGTCATGCTTCTTCCTCTTCTTGCGCCTCTGGAGTATTTGGAAAGGTATAATTCTTACATCATATACTGCCAATGCAAGGATTGCTTGGCTGTTCCCTTACCCATGGGTTCCCTGTTCATATATTACTCCAAGTGGGCAAGAAGACAAAATTTGACTTACTTGCACATTCTCTTTTCATATTTCTATTTAATGCTAAAAGATGGAGGATGTATGTGTTATTACTGTTGCATGCACTCTTTGGGGTGTATCCTTTGGTGGTGAGGTCAGCATATCTTGTTTTCAGATTTTAAAATATGAACACTAGTAGTTTATTATTTATTTATTTTCTTTCAGTATTTTATCCTAACCTTTTCACACTGACATACATAGTTCTCTCTCTCTCTCTCTCTCTCTCTCACACACACACACACACACACTCCTTACAACATCCCTGTAAAGTTGGTTAGGGTGAAAGAGCATGACTAAGATAACCTAATGTCAAAACCAAGCCACATGAGGCTGCTGCTCATATTGAATTGGCAGTGGTGGTTCAAAAAATCATGTGCCCAGAAGCCAAACATGTGAACTGAACATGTTTGTTTTGTTGGCTGCTCCATCCTTATATGGGGGAGGCCTGGTAGTCTGTGTTGGAAAACACAGCCATGCTGATGCTTAGCACTTATTTTCAATTTTAGTCTGCTCTACCACTGGAAACTGAGGTGGAGGGGGGCAACTTGTGATGAAAAGAAGATCCTTACGTAAAATGTAACATATTGTCTGTGTCTTTAAAAAAGCTAAAACTATCCTATAGGCCACTGAGAGTGCCTTGTTGATTGCCTTTGATGTGCACTCTCACCAAATGGCTAATGTAGTCAGGCAGGCTTTCTCTTTTGATCTTAGGGGGCCATAGCCAGCTGCCTTACACCACATCAAACTGTGGGTCCATCTAGCTCAAGTGCTGTCTGCTCTGACTCTACTACAGGCTCTCCAAGAAAAGAGGTCTTTGCCATCACTTGCTAGTTGATCTTTTAAAGCCTGAGACATTGGGGACCTTGAAATGCCTGGGACCTTCTGTGTGCAGTTTGTTCTCAGCTCACTGTGCTACAGCCCTGGTGTAGGAGAATAGAGATTGCAGCAGACCACTGTTAAGAGGCTGCACTGCAATGCATGCAGGATGAATAATTTCAAATAATATAGATAAAAACTTCAATATCTTATAGAGGAGGCTTGCAAAACTCTATAGGCGTTTTCAGTTTTCTTGTTTCCCTTTTTCCTCCCCCCCCTTTTTTTTTTTAAAAAAAATTGTTCCTTGTCTTTCTAGGTTGTTAACCTGTGGGCAAGTGCTATATTCTCTTTGTTGATCTGTAAGCCTCTCCAGGAGCATTTCTGTCTGCAGAGCGGGTTATACATTGTTTAAATATTTATTTATTTACCTAGATAAATCAAAACTATACAAAGATAGCATAACACCCCACCCCGCAAGCCACTAATGAGATGTATTCTGGGCAAATCTAAAAGAACTATTATAATAGCCTCAATCTTGCAATTATTGTAATGTGTCTAATGCATGGCAGTAACAGAACAGGTGGCAAATTGGTACTTGGCACGGCATTGTTGCACACATAGCATTAGGCAAGATTGAAGCAGGATGTTGCCAAGATCTCTTTTTGTGTGCACACGCATGTGTTTTCCTAGTGAAGCTGTAGAAAGGTATTCTGTTCTGTCTGTATTAGTGATACAATTTCATTTTCAGTGGCGATAAGCAGCACTATGTTCCTCTGCAGATGGTGATATTTTTTAAAAAATGCATAGAAATACTCCTATACTGTCCCAACTAAGCTCTGGGCTCCCAGGGAAGTGAGTTATAGTACCTCTTAGCAGCATGGCATAGCAGCTGAAGGTTCTGAGGCCAGAACTAGGCAGAGCTGATCAGAACCTTGGACAGCTCACTGGCTGAAAGATTTTCTTCAATAGCAAAGGAAGCTATTGTATCAGCAAGGTGCAAAGGCCTGGGAATTTATAAAGCAGGATTGGGACTTATACAGCCATCCATATGTTCTTGAACTGCAGCTCCCAGCAGACCTAGCTACTATAGTCAGTGATATGGAATGCTGGGAGCTACTGTGCAACAACTTCTAGAGGTTTGCATACTGGCTGTGCCCTTGATAGGTTGACACTGCAGTTCTCAGCAGTCCTAGCCACCATAGCCAATGGTAAGAAATGTTGAGAATTGCAGTCCAACAACATCTGGAGGGGCGTATTGTGCCCACCCAATGACAGGCTGAATTGAATCTGTGTGTGAGCAAGCAAGAGAGGAAGAGAGACAAGCACATATCTCCAAACTTACAGATGTCTCTATAAGTCAGTTACTTTGCAAGCTGGATTTACTTGGCTATGGGGTTGCCCCTTAATCAATTATTTTTTTAATTATACCTGCATATACCTACAGAAATAAAATTATTGAGAGAGAAAAAGAATTTTTAAATTGATTTCAAGACATGCACATGCCGCAACAGATATCTTTGTGGAAGAGGCATTCTCTCCTGTATGGAACTGACCATCAGAGGGGTTTGTTGGGGGGGGGAGGGGATGAGAGCATTGCCCCTCCAAGTGAGAATTCTGTCTCTTCCAAATGAAATTTCCCTTCACCCCACATTTCTCACATTGCAGAAAGTGAAGCATTTAACATGATTCATACATAGAGCACTTCTATTCACTCTGTTCACATTCCCTTGGTCACTTTGCCTGCCCCTTTTCTTTAAACTATATTTTTAAATGGTCAACTGAAGGTTTTCCGTGGTTTTCTTCCGGGCTATGAGGTCATGTTCTGAAAGAGGTTATTCCCAACATTTTGCCTGCATCTGTGGCTGGCATCTTCCGAGAATGGTGGGGTAGGTGTGTGTGGGGTTTATATACTATGAGTCCCTGTTGGAGAGGATATGTAAATTTGTGTATTTGAATGGCTAGTTCCTGGCGGGAGATACGCAAGGAGGATTAGTGTCTGTTTGGCTAATGGCCCATTGTTTGCTGGAAATCCCCCTGTCCCTAGGTGGAGTTCATTTGCATGTGCTGAGTTTTGATTTTGGTGGTTTTCAGGACTGGTAGCCAAACTTTGTTTATTTTAAGGGTTTCTTCTTTCCTGTTGAAGTTGTCCAGGTGTTTGTGGATTTTAATAGCTTCTCTGTGCGTTCTGACATGATAGTTGTTGGCCTGGTCCAGAATTTCTACTGATTTTTCTGGCTGGCCCAGTCTACAGTGTCTCTCATGTTCCTTGAAGGAAGCCAGAAAAATCAGCTGTACCAGAACATGCTATGAACCAACCTGGACACGAAATGCTATTTAAAAACACTGAAATTCTGGACCAGGCCAACAACTATCATGTCAGGATGCACAGAGAAGATATTGAAATCAACAAACACCTTTCCTGTTGAAGTTGTCCAGGTGTTTATGGATTTCAGTAGCTTCCTTAAAGTAAACTAAGTTTGGCTACCAGTCCTGAAAAACACCAAAATCAAAACTCAACACGTAAATGAACTCCACCCAGGGACAGGGGGATTTCCAGCAGACAATGGGCCATTGGCCAAACTGACACTAATCCTCCTTGTGTATCCTCCCACCCTAGGAACTAGCCATCCAAATACACAAATGTACATATCCTCTCCAACAGGGACTCACAGTATATAAACCCCCCACACCACACCACACCATTCTCTGAAGATGCCAGCCACAGATGCAGGTGAATCATCAGGAATTAACTTCCAGAACACGGCCTCACAGCCCAGGAAAAAACCACAGAAAACATATGGATGCTGGCCGTGAAAGCCTTCAAGGCGAACTGAAGCTTTCAGTTACTACAACACTATAGACATTTGGAGACTGAAGGAAAATTTCATTTGGGCAGGCAGGATTCTTATTGGGGGACAATACTTTCATCACCCCCCCCCCGCCATAGCTACACCCCTGCTGACAATGCCTGCCACCCACATTTTTTGAAAATTCTTGAATTCAGATTACTAAATGGTTTTAATAATGGACTTTCCTACTTTTTCCCAGCCCCCCTCCAAAAAGAGAGAACATTATTGTTCAAGGAGGACAACAGCTTGTAACCTGAGAGTCAGCTTTATTTGATGGCCTCTTGTTTAAGAAAACATGGAGTCAAAAAAGCTTTTAATTTCATGCCTTGAGAGATTGGAAATCATCTATTATACAAGCATGTTTCCTGTCAGACAGCCTTCCTATCCCCATAGAGAAGACAAGCTCTAAGAGCCAAGTCCCATAAAGCAGGCCTGTCAGCAGCCATCTTAAAACCTGTCTTTCTTCTGAGGAGGTTTGAGCAGCATTCCTTGACTGAAAATACCTTCCTCTCCTTTGGGATGGGGGCCTGTGTGTTGACAGATAACACATTGAAGCAGAGGGGTGGAAGAGAATGGGTAAGAAGAGAAGAATACCTTAAAGATAAATCGGAGGTGAGTTAGAACTTCCAGCAGCTGCCAAGTGCCATAGAGGTTGAAGATTTGCCAGTACTTTGAGGTAGAAGATGGAACAGGGGGTGTCCGAGCCTTCCATACACCTTTATCGAGGGATTCAAAAGACTGGAGCTTGCTTTCTTGTGCAGAGCTTGGAAAGGTTATGCTTTTGCACTTCAGCTCCCAGAGCATTTGTGGACTACAGCTCCCAGGGTTCCCCTATACCTGCTGGGGGATTGTGAGAGTTGTAATACCAAAAAAAAAAAAAAAAACCTGTCTAGGTTTGATCTTGAGCATCACTTCCTTCCATACACTGCACCCAATGGTACAGTTAGTTCATTTTCAATTCTGGCTGTAATGGTCTAATAGTGCTACCCCACCCCCAACAAACAGTTTAGAAGGTAATGTGGATTATTTTGCTTACCTCTAAATGCAGTCAGCTGGCCCTGCTGCATTTTTGGCCTAATGGTTGTATGTTTCTCCCTGCACTCTAGCTCTTCAGATGGCAATATGTACTACTTCTCTTATGGTACTGTAGGCCAGCCCTCTTCCTTTTGAATGACTACTCTCTTTGGGCTACTTCCCAAAAGTTATGCCCTAGTGGTATTTATTTATTTATTTATTTATTTATTTATTTATTTATTGAATTTATATCCCACCTTACTCCCAAGATGGGCTTCACGGCAGCTTACAATAATTTTAAAAGATACAACTAAAACATTAATTACAGAGTTTTAAAAGAATTAAATATTACCATTATTAAAACATAACTAACAGTTAAAAACATAGTTTCAATAAGAAATTAAAAACATTTTTAAAAGCACACCAATTACATAGACACACCACATGATTCCATAATTAAAATTCACATTTTCAAAAGCCTGCCTAAATAAAAATGTCTTCACCTGTCAGTGAAAAGAGAGCAGAGAGGGGACCAACCATACCTCCCGTGGAAGGGAGTTCCATTGTCTGGAAGCAGCTATGGAGAAAGCAGGGACCACGGACTCCTTCTAAGTTCTTCCCCATTGCCTCACCTTGTGCCTCCTAGCATGAGAATCCAGGAAGGAAATGTCCTCCCAGCCACTGTTTCTTTCCCTGGGAACAATTCTGTGAGGAGAATCAGACTGAGAGAGACTGGGTTAAGTTCACCCAGTTTCATGGCTGAGTGAGGATTAGAACCTGGATCTCTCAGTTCCTAGTCCATCACTCTTGACCAGTACACTACATTGGCTTTATGGAGGACTAGCTATATAGTACAGCATTTGTAGACAAAAAATGAGGGCTGATGGTCACTAGCTGAGGTGGTTTTGAAAAGGAATTAGGCAAGTGTATGGAGAGTGTGTCCATTAATGGCTGTTAGCTATGATGGCCCATGTGGAACGTCTGTATCCACAGTCAGTGTCACTGTGTTCTGAACACCTATACACGAGGCACAGGAGGATGGCACAGGAGAACACTCATTGCTTTTCTGTCCTCCTCCTAACAATTGCTTCCTGGAATCATTTGGCTGTTTACTGTTGGACATAGGATGTTGGATCAGATGGACCCTCAATCTGATCCTTCAGGACTCTTCCAGATTCTCTGGTACTGGGTCTTCCTTGCAGGTGTCTCATAGTCTTCTCAGGATGAGGAGGAATGGCACTACATGGTTTAAGAACATGAGCATTGTGGGGTGTGAGGTGACTCGGTATCCTTCACAGCAAGGGTGAGCAACCCCTTTTAGCTGAAAGGCAGAATTCAAGTTCACGTGGTCCACATTCCAGTGGAAACACAACAAAACAAGGAGAAAGGAAATATTAGAGCTGACTCACAGGAATGACAATCAGCAAGACAACTGAGTTAGGAGATAAATAAATAAAACCTATAAATATATAAATAAATAAATTAAAAAGTAATAAATACATGGACAGTACAGTTTTGTAGTAACACTGAAGACACAATACTGTGCATGTGAAGATCAGTTTGGCTTAAATCTTTGCACTGGTAGAAGACTGATGACTGTTGGTGTAAACAAGCCAACTCTTGAACAAAGGCCAGATGCATTTCAACCCAGGTGCCTTCCTCAGTGGCCAATATTGAAGTCCTTTATTTCTACAAATTCTTTCCACCATTCAGAGCCAAAACCAGCAGTCTAAAGGTCCTTGCATGATTGGAATAAGAATGTCTCTCCCGTTCACAGCTGATGGTCCAGATTCTTGAGGGCCAAAGGCAAAACAGTGGTGCCAAAATATCAGCATATTTAAATTTAAACCTCCTACTATTAGTAACTAAGTATTAGGATTAGGGATTTACATGTTCATCTATTTCATACATGCAAGTGAAGATGAAATTTCTGCAGAATTCTCACCTGGTGTTTGCACATTCCAGAGTGTTCTGGGAATTCTCCACAGAAATACGTGTGTGGCGATTTTTGTGTGAGAATTGCAGGGATTTGCATGAATAGACACTATTTCTAGAGAATCACCTGTGGGTTTTGTGCAAGATTGCTATTTTCTTGGTACCCCCTGCCCCAGCAATCTTGCACCCCAAAAAATTCTGCACAAAGCATGTGTGTGCACATGCGCACACACAAGACTGGTGAATTTTTGTTCAGGAAACAGCAATCTTGCACATGCAAACACTCGCATGTGCTATCGAGAAACTTTTTTATGAAGAAGAATCTGGGTTTTTTGCATTAAAAAAACCTATGATGGTCAATCAAAGAACCCATGTGTTTTTCTGTGTAGAATAATTTCCTGAAAAACTTTGGTATGTACTAATACTGGGTAAAAGCTGCACAAAATTCTTGCCACTGCATTATTTTTCTTGACTGGGTTTCCTGTGCATTGGGGAAACCATTTTTTTTTTTTTTTTGGCTAGAGTTCAAACAACCAACAATGTTAAATAGTCTTTCTGTCCCAAATTAGGAACATTTCAGTCTTTTAGAACGAGGGGGGAAACTGTACAGTATCTTGGAAACCACCGAACAATGGTGTCATGAGGAAGAGGGCTTGTCCATATGGGGAAACCCAGAAGACCAGATTGAAACTGTAAGAGGACCAGGTTTGGAATCACCTCCCCCCCGCTCCAGATGTTTCTTTTCTACATTAATAATGTGATGTGCCATCTTTGTGTGTCTGTAGAGATGTTTTCCCCAGCTGGGGAATTCCTCTCTAGATATTTTGAACAAGAGTCTCCATCTTCCCTGACTGTTGACCATGCCAGCTAGTGGTGATGGAACTGTCTAAAACATCCGTAAGACTGACAGGTTGGGGGATGGCTAGTGTGGGCCACCTGGACTTCTACAGATTAATAGTATGGTTCTGCTCAATGTCCTGTACTAAGACACATAATCTGGAGTTGATTTCATTGAATGTTTATTGCTGTGCCGGGGAGCTGAAGGTATGTGTGTTGTAACACAGGTTTTATGTATGTGGGTGGTGTAGGGAGCAAAGGTTTTGGTCAAATCTACACTACACAAATAATCCAGTTTGAAACAGGATTTTTTCCATGGCTCCTTCCTATGGAATGCTGGGATTTGTAGTTTTACAAGGTCTTTAGCTTTCTCTGCCAAAGAGGCTGGTGCCTCACCAGACTACAGATCCCAGGATTCCATAGGAAGGAGCCAAGGCAGATAATCCCGTTTCAAATTGGATTATTTGTGTAGTGTGGATTTGGCCTTTGTCACAAAACTGGAATTGGATAGGCTCAACAGCATAGAAAAAGAACCTGGAGAATTTTAGGGAAACAGTTAAGCAGGGAGTTTATCAAGGATAAAATGGAGTGTGTTTGTGCTATCTCTTCTTTGAAACTTGTCTTATAAATTGGTTTTCCCTCTCTGGCAATCTTGCCTTCTGCCATGAAATCTTGTCATTTCCTCTTTTTTGAGAAGTGACAACTTAGAGCATGCTTTTTAGCTAAGCAGTTGGACTGGGCTGTCATCACAAAATCTGGCATTCTGTCATGGTGGTTGACATCTTGCTGCCTTCTTTCAATGTTGCTTGCTTTCCCAGATAGGGTATTGCTGTCTTGTTTGAGTGGCCTAAGAATGAAGCATTCAGGAAGCTCTTGTGGATTGCTATCATTTATTCCACCAAGTTTTCATTGGAAGAGTTGACAAAATGGGTCAAGATTTGTCTTGGCGCAGGAAGCAAGAGACTTGGGCTTTCACATTGAACTCAATATGTTGACAGACACAAAACAAACTCTTTTCTCCAATTTGTCTGTTAAAGCTGGCTGGTGAATTTAACAGGCCTTGAAATCTACTAGAACATTGAAAACACTGAAAATCCTTGATCAGATCTCTTTGTTTCATTAAATTGCTGTGCATCTGAATATTTACCCCAAATGACCAAAGTGCAGCTTGGACTGGGCAATTATGTTGGGAATGTACTATGGAGAATGGAAATTTTGTTGGAAATTGATGCAAAAGAGGGAGACTACCTTGTTTTCCCCTGTACAGTCTCCCCAGCAATACTGACTGATTTTAAAAGAAATTTAGCATTGGGCTTGGAGATATTTCAAATGAAAGAGTTCTAGAGCTTAGAAAAGTTAGCACTAATGTCAGTGCATGGATGTTAAATTGTATCATTAATGCATAGATGTTAACTGTGAGGGGTCACAAAGAGGAGAATAAAAGTGGAATGTATTCATTAATTCATTAATTGCATTAATCTGTATTTTGAGTTTTACATTTTAAAAATCAATCAAAATGACTAAAAAGAACCCCAAACTCCAACTTTAGCCCCAAGAGTATCAAATGAAAATAAAAAGTAATATTAAAGTCATGGAAAATGAAATTTAAAGCAACAGGAAATGATTGAAAGAAACAGGAACATTATTCATCACCCAACACATAAATAATGGCCACAATTTCAGGGCTTGTCTATATGGTGAAAATACTCCTCATAGAATTCATGGAGAATACCTTTTGTCCCAATGGGATCCTGTATCATTTTGCCGTATTTAGAAGGAGGGGGGCAAAAAGTCCAAATACTCTACAGGAAAAGTCTTTGTGGCTTTTCCCATATTAAAAAAAAAAACTCTGAAGGAAATGCACATTCCCGCTTTTTGGGACAACTGATTTGCACATTCCCAATAAGAGCGGCAGTGGAAAACTGATTGGTCAGACGTGTGCAGGGGCTGGAGCTTTCTGGCAAGGCAAGCGGCTGGAACTGCCATGTCAGATTTTCACCGTAGCGATAGTGTGCTGAAATGATGAAACACTTTCCCCCTTTTCTTCCCTATTTATTTAAGTGGAAAATCACACTTCCGCACCTTGGATTTGCTTTAAAAAAAATACTGTTCAGCGGTGGCAACTGCTGACAATAAAAACGCGAGTAATTCACTCGCACCCACCTGCCATCTTGATTCACAGGCATGCCTGTTTGAATATCAAATGTGTATGGCTTTGTATGCTTGTGATCTTGAAAAACAAATGTGGAGACAAATGAAAGTTGCTGTGTGTGCAAGCCCCTGTTGTTGTTGTTTGTTTATATATCGCCATCCATGTACATGGCGCTTCACAGAAGGTTACAGAATAAAACAATTATAACTATTTCAATTATTATTACTATTAATCAGCTAGATCAGCTACTTAAGTATACTTAATTAAATGGTGTCTCCTGGCCTGCCTCCTCAAATCCTGACTTACTGGGCAGCAGCCAGTGTGAGTGGTGGGGGTCTGTTCTCCTTTCAATTGAGATGCAGCTGACTGACATTTGCACCCCCTTCCTGAAGTGATCTTCAATGCAGCAGTGAGAAGCAGAGTCCCTGTCGCAATTATTCCTCCCACCAGAAATCATTGGAGGGAGGGGAATGGAAACATCTGTCTGCTGCACTCTGTTTGACAGGAGAACAGACCCCTGTTGCTCACAGCAGCTGGTGCCTGGTAGGTCAGGATTGGGGAACTCTGAAGATCCCTACATATTCCCTAAACTATTGAACATGTAGGGATTGTGAATACAAATAGTTATAGATCCATAACCCTGGGTTATGCATTTGTAACTGTGATCATGAATTTCATCCATCATCTTCTAAAACCATTGTTAAGAAATGTAATGCATTATGGATAATATTTTTCACAAATTGGGTGATAAATTTTCCAAACTCTGGAGTTTTTGTACCAGAGTTGTCTCCAAAGTCTATATTTCCAAGGGTGAGAGTTAACAGCATTTGAACCAAGTTAAAACTGTTTTCTTTGTAGTATATATGTAGCCCTGAAACTTCAGAAGGAAGTTTCGACTTCTCTTGAGAGCAATAAGGCGACCAGATCTATCCATCTCAGTTTTAAACTTTGCTTCTATGACTAACAAAGGTACCATTTAAAAAAAAACAACAACAACAGAAAACCTGCAGGTCCTCTATGCAGGACACATGTTACACTGTCATCAACAGATATATGCCTTCTGCTGGGATCTAGGTTTGGAAACACAGGTTTTGTTTTATTTGTCAATTATGCCTCATGTTATTTAGACTGAAAGTAGATGCAGTTAAAAATTTTCCACACAGCACCAAAATGTTTTGGATAAGGCCTTGGAGAGCCAGCATTATGGAGTGGTTTTAGTATTGGACTACAGCTCTGGAGACCAGGGTTTGAATCCCTGCTTAGCCATGGAAACCAACTGGGTGACCTTGGGCAAGTCATACTCTCTCAGCCTCAGAGGAAGGCAAAGGCTCCTCTGAATAAATCATGCAAAGAAAACCCTATGATAGGTTCACCTCAGGGTTGCCATAAGTTGCAAATGACTTGAAGGCACACAGTAGCAACAACAAGGCCTTGGAAGTGAGGCAGGGCATCCTTACTCTGCTGTTGGCTTTGTGGACTGGGAAGAAGGATTGATGTTGCTCTAGTATTGTTTCACAGGGACCTGTAGAGCAGTGCTACTTCAAGGGGTGGTCCCTGGACTGGTGCCTGTCCCCAGGCCACTGATGCTAGTCCCTGGAAAGTTTCCAGAAAAGAAACAATTGTAGCCATTGGGCACAAATATGGTACCAGTCCCTGGCAGCCGGGAGGTGGGAGAGATTGCTGATCCCCTACATCAGACAGCTGAAGAAACCCTACTCTAAGTTAGCAAACCCCATTAACCAGTACATGTCAATAAGTGTTTATTATGTATGAATGTAAAGCCATGAACATGCTCATTTCCATGCCAAATAATTATTATGCAAATACAATGTGGATGCATGTATATCATAGTGTTTGTGTGTGGTGGGGTGACATGTATGTATGCATATACAGTCGGACCTCTGTATCCACGGATTCAACAATCCATGGCTTGAAAAATTCCCCCCAAAATAATAATAATAATCCAAAAAGCAGACTTTGCTATTTGCCATTTTATATAAGGAATACCATTCTACTATGCCATTGTATATAATGGGACTTGAGCATCCACAGATTTTGATACCCATGGGGGATCCTGGAACCAACCCCCAGTGGATATCAAGGGCCCACGGTACATATGCATACGTGCGCAATTTTAAGGTTGTATTCTATTTGTACTTAGTTTTCAATATTGTGGTGACTGATTTTGGTTCATGCTCTGAATGCTTTTATTGCTCATTCTTCTGTGTCATGCACAGGAAAGAAGAATGGCGATGCAGACAGAAACTTTGATACACTGGATTTGCCTAAGCGATCTGAATCAGCAAAAGGTAATGTGCAAATGCTTCTTGGTGTAGTTTGAAAAGATCAGCAAGGGCATGTGAATCCCAAAGGGCCCTGGTTGAAGAAGTGAAAAATATATAGCATTTATCATGACCATTTACGCTTGTTTAATTTAATTTCACTATTAAATGAGCATTCAAGTGCTGCCTGTGTTCCCCCTTTTTTTTTTAATGTGGTATGAGTGAATTGGCTGAAAAGAACAATATTAAGGACTTTCGCAAACAATGCACATTTTCTACACTGCTTCTTAGTAGAAGAAAGGTTGATCAGGATATTTCTTCAGTTGTTGTAATTATTTCATTTCTTAATTTATTTTATTCTGTTTATTTTTGCATGCCCAAAATTTCTTGTATATCTGATAGTTTCATGGAATTTTAAGGAAATATTGTTCTCTGTTTAGATTGTGCATGTGCATACAGTTTTAATATTACTCCTTGCAGTGTTACCATTAGATGATTTCAAACCTTGGGCTTAGGGTTTACAGGAAAGGGTATTTTTACTGGAATGGTCTTACAGGAAGACAATAAAGTCTTATGATTTCATTGATTTACAGCTTCATTGATTACAACTTTAGTAAGTCAGTCCTGCTGTGCTTGAGGCTCCTCCTGCCTTTTCTTCTGTGTGGGCCCCTGGTTTTTTTGCTGCCAAGACTTGCCCTCATGTCACCACTGTGTTACACAAAATACTTGTGTTCATGGAAAATCCACTCATAAAAGTGATCTTACAAAGGGGAATTAATAGCAACTCAAGTGGCAAACGAGAGGTTGCATGACATACAAGATCTTTACCCGATGTATACAGGTGGGGCCAGGAAAAGACACAGAGTCAGATGTCCAAAAATAACTGATGAAAGTTTATTGACCTAAGTAACACATTCACACATAACACACATTCATTAAACAAGCAAACAAGACTACCAGAGTAAGGCAAGAAATAGTTAGAAATTAGTTAGAAATAGTTAGGAATCAGGCTGAAGGCTTCTTGAAGGTAACACTGCACCTTCAGCTTGGTTTCCTTGGGAGAAGCGGTGTTATTCTCAAATAGCAGCAACAGAAAGTGGGGTGGGAGAAATTTAGGAAGGGGAAGTTAGGATTATGAAAATGGGGAGGGAATGCCTAAGGTTGGTTGGAAGCCAGCCAGAGGTCTGGGAGAGGTTAGCAAGGATTCAGAAGGATGGAAAGAGGGGGGTATCAAGGAATGGTGTGATGTGGATTCAGAAGGAAGGGGGATCTGAACCAAAGGGCTCAAGTTTTCCAGGGGGTTTTATAAGGAAAATTCCTTTGCAGGGTGTCCTGGATCAAAGGAACATTTGTTTTCAGATAACTCTCAATTGCATGAGCAATGGCTTTCTGAACCAGTCAAGAACTGGGAAATGGGGGCGATCTGGTATCAAGTGATTGACAGGCACTTTTCCTTTGACTAGGGAATGGGAAGATGGGTCTCTTGATTTGCAAAGCAGTGAAATCAGTCCAAGAAGGCAGATAGCTGTCTGTCAGATTCTGCATGTTACAGGAAGAATTTCCTTGTCATAGAGGAATGTAGCATGATTATCATAAAGGCCCACTTCCTTGGCAGAGTACGTGCATGAATTTTGTTTGACTCTTTCCTTTTGTTTCTGTCAGCCCGTGGATGGCTCAGTTACTGACCAGATTAATATCAAGCCAATTAAACATTAGTCCCAAATTGGGATTATGGGACATACAGTGGTTGCAGTTTCAATATCAAAATAATGGGATAGGTTGTGAGGGTTACAACTGGCTCCTAACTTAGCACCTCCTTTCCTGCAACCCATCACAAGTGGTCTGTGGACATAGCCTTGTGGAACTCTTTGTGGACAACCCATAGTTACTGGCTTCTCCACCCTTTTCAACAGAGAAGATTAAGGACTTTTATCAGACTACAAGCTTTAAAATTTTCTTTTGCCAGCATAGAAAAACCCATTTCTATACCGGTAAAAGAGCATTCCTCCCTGCACTTACCTCCTTTCCTGGCAAAGGCTCCGTGGAAATAAAGAGGAAGTGAATGGAGCTCCCTTCACTTCCTTGCTCGAAATCTCGCATGATTTCGTTGTGCAGGAAATTCAGAAATAAAAACAAGAAAACAACATTTAAAGTTGCACAAAGCACACACAAACATTTTAAAGGTCCCAAGTAACCCAGGGAAGGTTAAAAAAAAGATTGTCACTTACCTGGATGTCCCAATCTGACCTGGAAGTGTTCGCACCAGAGAGGGCATTGTCAAGGTAAGTACGAGATTTAAAGGGACAGAGGCATCGCATGCCGGCAATACCAACAAAAAAAAAGCAGCAGAGGGATCTATTGACAGCTTAAGCCATCAATTAAAAATGACGGGTTTTGGTCTGTTTTTAACCACAAAAGAGCGACCTTGTCTGATCCGTGCGCCCTTTCGCGGTTATGTGGTTGGTATCGTGATGACACTGTATTTTCCGTGTCTTATCCTAAGATATGCTGTGAATATTGTTTCTGGTTTTGAAAAAAATATTCTTTCCCAGCCTAAAACAAGTCAGAGGGCACCTGAAATGTGCAAACATTGTCTCTCTAGAGGCTGGGAGGGCATTTTAATTAAAAAAATAAATTGATGTTGTGGGGGGGCAGAGGGGCTGGAGAACCCTCACTTTAAGGTGGCTGGGCAACTGTGGGGAGGGGTGAGGGCCATTCACTTCCAAGCCCCCCTGGCAGGCCACAGCATCACTCTTGGCACAACTGGAGTTGACTTCATGTCATTTTCAGTTTCATTTTTTCATTTCCACCCTGCTCTTTATGATGTTGCTGTCAATATCAAGCCCCTTGTGGGGACTGCTTTAGAGTGTCAGAGTCCCACATGTAGATCCTATTTTGTCTTCACCAGACAACCACCTGTAGTGCCATCAGTATTTCCTTTTGTTTTAGTTTGGGTTTCTTTATAAAGGGAGGGAGCAGTGGACTAGAAGCAAATGAAAATGGTGTTCTTTTATCTGGAATGACTGAGGGAAGAGGAGAGAAGCACCAAAGCGTGCTCAGCAGTGGCTCCTCTTCGTCTTGGAAAAATGTAACGAGTGGAGTGCCACAAGGTTTGGTCCTGGGCCCAGTGCTATTCAACATCTTTATCAATGACTTGGATGATGGAATTAGGGACATACTTATCAAATTTGCAGATGACACCAAATTAGGAGGAGTAGCGAATACCCTAGAGGACAGGATCAAATGACCTGAATAGACTGGAGAGCTAGGCAAAAGCTAACAAAATGAAATTCAATACGGAGAAATGTAAGGTACTGCACTTAGGGAGGAAAAATGAAATGCATAGATATAGGATGGGAGAGACCTGGCTGAACAAGACTACGTGCGAAAGGGATCTAGGAGTCCTAGTAGACCACAAGTTGAACATGAGTCAACAGTGTGATACGGCAGCTAAAAAAGCCAATGCGATTTTGGGCTGCATCAATAGAAGTATAGTGTCCAGATCAAGGGAAGTAATAGTGCCGCTCTATTCTGCCTTGGTCAGACCTCACCTAGAATACTGTGTCCAGTTCTGGGCACCACAATTCAAAAAGGATATGGACAAATTGGAGCATGTCCAAAAAAGGGTGACTAAAATGGTGAAAGGTCTGGAAACCATGCCTTATGAGGAAAGACTTAGGGAGCTGGGTATGTTTAGCCTGGAAAAAAGACGGTTAAGAGGCGATATGATAGCTGTGTTTAAGTATTTGAAGGGGTGTCATGTTGAGGATGGAGCAGGCTTGTTTTCTGCTGCTCCAGAGACTGGAACACGGAGCAATGGGTGCAAGCTCCAGGAACAGAGATTCCACCTCAACATGAGGAGGAACTTTTTGACAGCAAGAGCTGTTCGGCAGTGGAACACACTCCCTTGGAGCGTGGTGGGGTCTCCTTCCTTGGAGGACTTTAAACAGAGGCTGGATGGCCATCTGTCAGGGATGCTTTGATCGTGATTTCCTGCGTGGCAGGGGGTTGGACTGGATGGCCCTCGTGGTCTCTTCCAACTCTGCAATTCTATGATTCTATGAATCTCTCTGGCTTCTCTGGCTTTTCTTCGCAAACGAAGATTCAGGAAGGACTCATCCTGCGCTTTCTGCAAGCACGCTGATGACTAAAAAGGCCAATCCGAGATAAGAGGTGACAACAGTATTTGTCCTTCGAGCCTGTGCAATGGATTTTTCTGGTGGAGCGCAGCGTGCACAGAACTGGCCTCACCCTTTAAACCAGAGATTTATCTGCTGTGGCCTTGCAAGCATGGACGTGGCAGCGAGGTCCCTGGGCCGTAGGTTTGATTAGCGTTTCCTTCTCTTAGATGGTTGACCTTACAGGGTTGGACGAGCACCATCTGCCCGGGTTTGGGATTAGAGTTTTCCTTCTCCTAGGACGGTTGCCCTTTGACGCTCTTTGTCAGACCCTTCGGTTTTGACCTGTCTGGCATGGGAGACCCTACCAGTGGCTATTATGCCACCGCCAGCATAGCTCAAAACATCATTAGGGTACGCAAGCCCCTCTCCCACGACAAGGGGGCGTCAATGGAGAGGATTCTATGAATACTTTGCATATTTCTCATATATTTTGATTGATGCAATTTTCCTATTCATCCTATTTTCCTATTCATTCAAAACAACAACACTTACTTTCAGAGTAAACTAGCATAGTGTTGCAGCCTCAGTTTTCTGATCAAAACTTAGCCAGTTGATTTTCACAAAACATAACACCTGTTTGATAGTGGAAGAGACTAACCCAGGAAGCGGTGGGTCTTCCCCCATTAAGGAAAAGCTTCATTACCATCTGTCCATAAATTCTGTTGTTTGTGCAGAAAGCAGAGAGTTGGACTAGGTGACCTCTAAGTCAATTTCCAACTCTGCTTCTGTGGTAAAAATTAATTTCAGTGGAAAATTAAGGATCATCATGGATAGTAATTTGCTATCAGTTCTTACATTTGATAACGAGATAGGGAATCCGTGGCCTTCCAGAATTATTCAACTTGAGTTCCTGTCATCCACCTTCACTGATTGTACTGGCTGGATCTTATGGGAGTTGGAATCCAGCAATATCTGGAGGACCAGAGATTCCTCATTTCTGCTTCGTAATTAGAACGCAGAAAGAGAATTTTCAAAGCAAATAGCTTGCCCATTGCAATGGTTTGGAGTTGTGACTGATGGAAGTACCATTCCCCTCTCCCCCAATTTCACTATCCTTAGACACATGCAGATCTCCCTTTGCCTGATTCTGAATACTTGATTGTTAAGGTCACATGATATAATACTGGCCTTCTTTCGTAATCTTTAAGGAATCTTGCATTTTAATCAAAATGTCAGTTTGGCTTGCACCTAGCACATGCTAGATTTGGTCAAAGGATTAATCAATTAGTGTGTTTGATGGGTAGCACATCTTGAAGTAAGTTGCAAAGAAGCAAAAAAAACAAAAAAACAAACCACATTTTTGGAATGTATTTTGGGAAGGGGAGAACAATCTGTTGCTCTCAAGTTCTTCCATTTCTCCTCCTAAATGTCTGTTGCAAAAGCAGTTGGCTTACATGGTTACTTAAGGTTGTGATGAGATTGCAGCAATTTGAAATTATTCTGTAAAATAAGCAAGAGTGAAATAGCAGTTTCTGCCCTGTTAAAGGCATGGGCCAGATCCATGGCATGGCACTTCAATTGGTTCTGATGAGATCAGCTCTTGGCTAAGGAACAGCCTTATTCCTAAGGCTGAAAAAGGTCTGATGTTCAAATGGATTTGGTCTGGGTGACATAATGACATCCTGGATGTTGTGTGCATGTGTCTTTTTCTAAATCAAGCATTGCAGATTAATCCCTTTCATACTAAAGTATATTTTGGGTTTCAGTGTTTTCCTAAGCAAATGGCATTGTAGGATCTGGAAAAATTGCTTGTGCAAAGCTAGGGATAAATGCTGCATTGGTTCCAGATTTGTCTGCCTGGCACTTAAGTTATTTAAGATTAATTAATCCAGAGAGTGGTCCACTTTGCATTCTGGCTTTATAGGCGATAAGGCTGATCACATAGGGTAGAACATTCCCTGTAGCAACATTCAGGATGTGGAACTTCCTGCCTCATGAAATGTGCTTGCCTCCCCTCTTCCTTTCTCAGTTTGGTAAATTTGCCCCTGCTTTTTCCTAATGATTTGGGGCTTTTGCTGGATGTGTGCACATGTGCATGCGCCACCAAGTCACCTGTTGACTTATGGTGACTCCATGATTTTCAGATGGTTTTCTTAGGCAAGGAAGGTGGACTGTCATTGCCTTCCTCTGAAATATAGCCTACAACACCAGGTATTCCTTGGTGGTTCCCCATCCCAGTAGTAACCAGACCTCACCCTGCTTAGTTTCCACAGTCAGAAGGGATCTAGTGCCTTCGGGGTATATAGCATCTTATTTTGCTGCTTTTACTGTTAATCTTAACTGAGCCATTGATTGGTTTTATTAATTATACTAGCTATACCCAGTGTAGCATACACCAATTCCCCCCACGGCACACATACCGCTCCCCCATGCTGCTCCCCCACCCATTGCCACCCTCCCTGCCCCCCATGGCACTGCACCCCTTGCCGCCTACCCCACCTCCCCTCGCTGTCCCCCTCACCGCCACCCTTGTGCTACTCGCCACCCCCTCATACCCCTCCCCGACCCACCCACCCTGCACCACCTTGCTGCCCACCCTCCGCCCTGCACCACCCCCGTGCCCCTTGCTGACCTCCCCACCCCCGCCACGCCCCTCGCCGACCACCCCACTGCGCCACCCCATGCCCCTCCCTACCCCCTGCCACCACCACGCCCACCACCACCACACCACTCCCACTGCTCACACACACACCATGCCACATCCCCCCCTACTACTTGCACCTCCTCTGCTGGTAGCCATGTTTAGGAAGGATTTAAAGGTCCACATGTTCCTGCTCCCAGTGTGCTGATCGGCTGCCGAACCAAGCTTTGATTGGTTGGTCAGTTTCCTAAGCAGCCAATCAGCACCCTGGAAACGGCAACATACCCAAGAGAATTATATATTTTTACTGTTTTTTTAAAATAATGTCTTCTTTCCTTGATGCACAGATATGAATATTGTTCCTTTTATAGCCCAAATGGCACCATGTCCACACAGAAGAGGGGATATATGAGTATTCTTAGGAGAAAGACAAGGTTTGCTGTCATACAAACAGTCCTAAGGGAATTGAAAATCCCTAAGTAGGGGACATTTTGTTGCAGGTCAAACATGTTGTTGCAAGTTCAACATGTCACATTTTACTTGGCTTGCTCCCCACCTTCCAAGAATCAATGTTTTCAAAGCCCTATGGTCCAAATTTGGATGAGGATGAGGATGGTATAAGTAGTTTTGCTGACTCTCCTTTGGGAAATAACTGTTGATCATTTGTAGATGTTAAAACAGCCACCTAGCCATAATTTCAGGGGTTGGAAACCTGAGTCTGAAAGAGGTCCCCTACCCTTGCTTATTTTGATCCCAGCTCCATCGGTTTGTAGAACCTTGTTTTCAATGCCAAAATTCAGCCGTGTGTGTGTAAAAGTGATAAAAGATGGTTCCTCTGAGTATGAAATCTCTTGCTGTTACCCCTGAAAAAATTACAGACGGGATGAGCAGGCTGGACTTAGAGCTGTGTAACTTCCAGACAGATTAGAGAAAGGCACATGTCTTTGTAGAAACTGACAGCTGCTAATGACCCAGCAACCTGGTTGATCAAAGCAAAATTGCCCAGTGTGGCTGGAAAGTGGCCAGTGGGGGCCTTAATTAGGATGCAGTCTGATTAGGTTTACAGTGCTCTACCTGAAACTGCCCTTGAAAAGTGATTTGATTTGGGAAAGCACAGTTGGTTTGGAATGCGAGGTCCAAGTTACTAAGCAGGATTCGTTGCTCTGAGCATTTCACCTGGGGTGTCAAGATCTGCAAAAAGTGTTCAAGGAATTGTTCTGGGGCCAAGGGATCCCAAGAACTGCCTTCTCCCATATGAAACTGCCCACTTGCTGAAGTCATCAGCGGAAGCCCCTCCTTCCTGACCCTGCCATCTGAAACGGTTTGTAGTATGCATGTTTGGAAGTACAGATGTCCAAGGTGAAGGGCAGGTAGATCATGGGAAAATGCCCCCTCCCCCAGGTCTTTTTTCATATTTCAGTAGAAAGTGGGCCATTCATTCCAGCAAGCTTTAAAAACCTGTTCTGTAATATATTTAGATTAAATTGCTGTAAAGCAGTAGCAACATGGAACATTTATGGTCATCAGCGTGTGGAATATCATTAGCTCTGGTATTGCACAGGAGTGGGGAACCTTGGCTCTTCTAAATGTTTGGGATGATAACTTTCACAGCCTCTTACCATTGGTCATGGTGGCCAAACCTTCTGAGAGGTGAAGTTTAAAACACCTGAGGTGTAGTAGTTAGAATATTGGACTAGGAGAGGGTAGACCTGGGTTTGAATCTTCACTTAGCTACGCAACATCCTGGGTGACCTTCCTCCCTCCCTCTCTCCCTTCCTTGCTGGTATGCACTGATATGTGTGTAGGAGGCACACATGTACACAGCATCCATGTGTGCATGTGTGGGAGAGAGAGATCTGTACATCATCCATGACTATGGGCATGGGTACAAAGCTGTCATGGTGACCTCCTGTGTTTTGAAGTTAACTATCCATCACTGACTAATGGCTTTGACTACTCATATGTAGTAACCACACTGATACAAAAGTGCAGGCTGCATCAGTGCAAAATCATTCGGTCCCATAATATATCTGTTTTTTAATTAGAAATGGATTAAGAGTTTCTGTGCAGTAGAGTTTGGTGTGGAATACACGGGGACATGACGACTAGGTTAAGTTTGTATTCTAGATCCACTAACATAGTAGCAGTTGTCGTCTTCTCTTAAAAATATGTCTGTTGACTTACAAGACATCTCAGTTTCATTTATGAATAGACTAATAAGTCCAACACAACAGAATTCAATATGTGTGGGCATTATCAGCAATTTAACATTGCATGTTGAACATGCTAATTAAGCATTTGGTGCCACTACTATTGTAATAGCTCAGCTGCCCTCCCCTTCTGTCATTAAATGACTCCTCATAAAATGGTGTGAGTTGAGAAGTACATGAGCAGAAGGGTGCACAAAAACCACGCAGCTTGAACTGCTTCCTTTTAATACCGTATTCCTAAAACCAAGAAGCATCAATCTGGCCATGATCCACTTGTAAAATTCATGCAAAAAAGAGATTAAGTCAGATTGATCTAGTGTTCATGATGACCTTGGGGAACTGGAAATTGTGCACATCTTTTCCCCCCCTCTGGAAAGTCAAAATGTTCTTGCAGGGCTTTAATCACAATGGTTTTTTTGTCTAAGAAGCAGTGATATGTGATGTATAAACAGCTCTGAGTTTAAAGCCTTGTTTGTTCCCAGCGCTGAATTTGAAACAAACTGAAAAATGAACTTTGCATCATGAAAAAAAGAGACAAAGGAAGAAAGACTTGGATTGCTGCCTAATACTCTGAAAGCAATTGTGCTTCATTCATAAGAGAGCTGTTGTACTGTAGCTGACATGGTCCCAGTTTTGTGTCTTTCCTTTGATGTGGGTGATTCTATGTGGAAAAACAGCCCATGGGGAAAGAGTTGCCCCATCTCCTCAGTTATCCACTCAAGACAGCAGTCTTACTGTCATCTCCCCCCCCCAATAGCAACCCAGGTGGGGAGAACTCGGCCAAATCATTTGAACCACCAGTACACAGAGATATTGACCCAAACCCCAGTGTCAGGCCTGGAGCTGAGAGGAGGTCTGACTTTCTTAGTCAAGGCCCTCCTATTCCACCCTCCCTTCCTTTGGGGCCTCCAGAGACTTATGCCTGGCTTCCAGGAACTACTGCCTTCAACCCAAAGAACATTACACATCCAGCCCATAAGTCAATAGAGCTAGGTTGAACTAATAGGGAGGAAGATACTGTGCCATTATCATTGTTGTTGTTATTCCTAGCCCTGGGACTCAAAGCAGCTTACAAAAATTAAAACAAATACAGCTTTTGTTAGCCACCTTGAGCCCCAGGAGTGGGAGAAATGTGAGATACAGTATAAATTAATAATAATGAGAAGGAAGAGGAGACATAACCTGCTCTCGCTGCTAGTTCAACCCAGGCCCAGGCTTGTTCCTTTGAGGTCTTGCCTGCCTTGAGGAAGAGGAGGAGCTTGGGAAGGGTGACCTAACAAGAGGGATGAAAAGACCCCTGTTTCATTTTAGATCTCTCTGGAACAAATTGATCACAATTAGTATCCTAAGGTTGTGCAACTCTGGCCTGCTCTGTCAGGTGGATGTAAGTCCCTGCTTATCTCATTCTTGTGAGGAAGAAGATCTCAATTTTCTTCCTCCCCAGGCAAGATGGCAAACAGTTAAATTGTGTATATTTGCAGACCTGTTCCCCTTTGCAAAGCAATTTTTGTGCATATTGTGCAAAACCATGCCCCACCCGCTCTGATATATGATTGCCGCTGCCATATTGCATGGACTTGTGAAAAGTAGAGCCGTTGGGTAGGTTGTTTGCTTGTTTTTGATCAATCCTCTTGCCCTCTTCTACTTGGGAAGAGGTTTGCTTTGTGCTTTGGTTTCTTGATAAAATTGCAGGGAAATTGGCAGGTGCTTTTTATTTCCCTATCACATGAAAGGCGGGAAACCTCTGTCTACTAGGCAATTTTATGACAGGATAACATGAGATGTTAAAACACACTTTTCTTGTTGAGGACAAAAATATTAAGCAAGTATTCTTCACCTCCTAATTCTGTCATGAGGCCTAAGGTGCATACCCTCTGGAATCACCTCCTCTCCTTGATTCATTAGACATGATGATCATTTGCTTTGGGTGTTTATTAAAACCATATTGGTTTTACCATGACATTTCCTGACCATTAACAAATTAAGCTTATGGAGTCATGTAATGTTGTGGTCTATAGTGTTTTATAATGTATTGGTCACTGCATTGGTATTTTGAGATGGGAAAAACATAGAAACGTTTTGAATAAATAAATAATCAGACTTTCCTTGGATTTTTTTCTGGGCTGTGAGGCTGTGTTCTGGAATAGTTTCTTTCTGACGTTTCACCTGCATCTGTGGCTGGCATCTTCAGAGAATGGTTGGGTATGAGTGTGTGTGGAGTTTATATATTGTGAACCCCTGTTGGGGAGGATATATATATTTGTGTAATTGAATGGTTAGTTTCTGGGTATAGAAATGCAAGGATGATTAGTGTCTGTTTGGCTAATGGTTGGTTGGTGGGCCATTATCTGCTGGAAATCCCCTTGTCCGTGGGTGGAATTCCTTTGTAAGTGTTGAGTTTTGATTCTATTGTTTTTCAGATTTTCTGCTCAAGTTCAGGACAGGACATTTTATAGGCAGAGCAAAGCTTCATAGCATATCCCATCATTTGGTGCTTGGTTCTGTTTGTCTATGTTGCTGAATTATCTGAGTTTTCCTTCTACCCATCACTGTGTCTAAAAAGCAAAGAGTCAGGCCTTCCATCACGTGCCAATCTTGGAGCCTTTCATTTTTTAAAATAATTTAAGCACTTGGCACTTCTAGTGAGGAGGCTGTTTAGCCATGCACATGCAGTGGTTTATGTGACACCCTGTCTCCAGAAGCTGACCCACATAAAAGAACACAATCCCTTGTGACAGGCTCTAGAATGTTCCTGTCATGGTAGGAAGTGTCTGAGGAAGCAACACTTCTTTCTCCTCAAAGAGATGTGACAGATCTTGCAAAGGGAGCTGATGGCTAGAACTGAAGCAGTACCATCACTATAACAGAAACCACGGTCAGGAAATGGCTGACTTACTGAACAAGTTCAGGTCCTGAGAAAAGACTCAATTTGCATCTTGTTGGGTAAGGAAATCATTTGTTGATGAAACATGACCTCATCTGGCAAAAATTAGGACTAATGGTATATGGCACATGTGGAGGGGGCCTAAATACCCTAAAGAGCGCCAGAGCCTGTCTGATCTTGGAAGCTAAGCAGGGTCAGCCCTGGTGAGTACTTGGATGGGAGAACAGCAATGAATTCCAGGCGCTGTAGGCTGTATTTCAGAGGAGGGAACTGGCAAAGACCCCTCTGAATATTCCTTGCCTAAGTAAGTCCTATGAAATTCATGGGGTTGCCACAACTTGACAGGCAACTTCCAGGCACATACATACACAGCCCATGTGGAAAAACCATTGGCTGTATTCCCTTAGGGATCTTCACTGCTGCCCACAATGGATGCCCAAACCACACCTGGCTGCTGAATTCTCCCCTCCCCATTCCCCCTTCTCCCTGCTATTCTTCCTTTTATGTTAAATTAGGAGAAAGTAGAGCCTCTTTTTCCTTTTTATACCAAGCTATGGAAGGCAAGTGAGCTGCAAGCAGAGAAACAGATTGTTCTGTTTCTTTGCTAGTTGGCTTTGGGCTGCCATTTAAACTTCCCACAATGCCCAGAGTCACATTGTGTCAGAGTATTATATGCAACTGAAATGGTGATTTCACCCAGTGACCTCCTGCTGCTCAGTTCACTGGACCAAAAAATAAATAAGGATCCAGAATGGGCATCTGTAGTCCCACTGGGGGAATGGATGGCTGGAGAATGCTGATGTCTGTAGTCCAACCCATCTGGAGGCCACATGTTGTGGGAAGGTGCATTATCAGTGCTTGGAGTTATGCTGCCTGGGAATTCTGAGGGCTGTAATATTAAAAAGTAACTTTCCCATGTCCTGGCATTAACATTCTTCCAGCATTTGGCATAAAATGTTCAGAATTCCCACTGGGACTGCTAAGTGTCTCCTGTTTCCATAGTCTTCCTAAATACACTGATCATCATAGTCCCCTGTGGCACCCATAAATTACAAAGGAGCTTGCGACTGCTCATCTGTCTTGCAATGCCTTGTTCTGGCAGAACTTTATTACCCTGGATGAGAGATTTTTCCCTTGCAGATTTTTGTGTGTGGCAAAGTCCCCCCTCCCCCAAGTACTTTAAATCCTCACCTCTTCCCATTCATCAAGAACATAGACATTGGGTACCAGCTGGCAGCTTCTTAGCTTCAGCTGTAATAGAGGGGCTGGTTTATTGTTCCATCAGGTTGTGCCTTTTCTTAAAATTAACTAGGAAACTAAATTTAACATTTTACACTGCCATTTTTGGCATTCATACCTACACACCTGTTTTTTTGCTGTAATAAAAAAATAGCAGGGAATCACTTCTTGGCTCCATTTGGATTATGAAGCATGATCTTAGTAGAAGTTTTGGTAGTCCTCTATAAAAAGTACAATCTTAAATATACAGTGGGCCCTCGATATCCACTGCGGGTTGGTTCCAGGACCCC
The DNA here is from genome assembly GCA_030847615.1 of Gambelia wislizenii. Taxonomy (NCBI): domain Eukaryota; kingdom Metazoa; phylum Chordata; class Lepidosauria; order Squamata; family Crotaphytidae; genus Gambelia; species Gambelia wislizenii. The sequence goes on along the minus strand of JAUMIR010000013.1, from coordinate 7,575,337 downwards.
CATGGATAACCAAATTAATGGCTGCTCAAATCCCAATGGCTTAGTAAAATGGTGCCCCTTATATAAAAATGGCAAAATCAAGGTTTGCTTTTGGGGGGGAAATTTGGAATATTTTCAAGCCGTGAATGGTTGAATCCATGGATGCAGAATCTGTGGATATAGAGGGCTGACTCTCTCTCTCTCTCTACACACACACACACACACACACACACTGGACTGACTATGTGACGAATGATGCTGTCCTTGAGCAAGCAGGGATCACCAGCATTGAGGCCATGATATTGAGAACACAGCTGCGCTGGGCAGGGCATGTTTCTAGGATGGAGGACCATCGCCTCCCAAAAATAGTACTCTACGGTGAACTCGCTATGGGTCAGCGTAAGAGGGGTGCTCCAAAAAAGCGATACAGGGACTCCCTGAAACAACATCTCAGGATCGGCCAAATTGATCACCAACAATGGTCCGCCCTGGCCTCACATCGGGAGGCATGGAGACGCACTATCCACAATGCTACAGCCTTATTTGAGAATTCACGCCAAACAAGTCTTGAAGAGAAATGACAACACAGAAAGAATCACAACCCGGAAACATCACCCAAGGAGACCTTCTACTGTGCTTTCTGCAACCGGACTTGTTTATCTCGGATTGGCCTTTTTAGTCATCAGCACGCTTGCAGAAAGTGCGGGATGAGTCCTTCCTGAATCTTCGTTTGTGAAGAAAAGCCAGAGAGAGAGATAGAGAATAGCAGACTCATTCTCCAAGTGTAGATCTTTGTGTAGGCAGATTTGTGCCATCCAAGAAGGGCAATATCATCAGATTTGGGGTAACCCCAAGGTCTGCAGAAACACATAAAATATTGGAGGGGACCCAGACCTAAAAAAGTCATTTCCATCAGGACTGTGTATATTCATTCAGTGAGCACAGAAAGTTGACCAGTGGTTTTGAGGAAAACTGAGGGAATGTAAATGTAATGGAGTATCTTGAAAGGGGGTGTGGCTGGGTGGGTCATATCCTGAACAGGAGCACTCTGTGCTCCAAAGGTCTGTTACAAGTTTAATGTGTACGTATAAATTTACATCTGAGACTGATATAGAATGAACAAGTGTGAAACTTAATATTGGGTCAGTTTATATAAAAACAGCCATCTATTAGATTTTGCAAGCTTTACATTTACAACTCGGAAAGTCTTAGTTGATGAAGTAACAAGGATATCTCACCGCCCCTTCTGCCGTTGCCATGTAGGGATGCTCCTAGTTTACCATTGGGCCCATGATGGTGGGTGGGAGAGGAAGAAAAGAGCAAAGTGAGCCAAACAGGAGTGGAACAGTGGTGGGGAATCACTCTCTCTAGTTGGCTCACTCCCATGGTTTGAAAGAGGCCTTACTAATTGCTTACAGGAAATGGATATGGTTGGGGAACCACCAAAGCTTGGGAAGTTACTTTTTCAAGAAACAATCTGTTCTGGTTACTCATTACATTGCTTAAAAAGTGTTTTGTTGCTGCTATTCATTGCTGCTACAAGAAGCAACTTGGTGAAATGCATGGGTTTTTTTATTAATTACTATTACTATATTAATTTTACTATTATTTGTGACTTTTTTTAAAATTAAGAATAATAAGAGAATGGGATAAAACTTGAAAATGTCTGTCAAATGCCTCTAAAGTGCCTTTAAAGGATGGATTTAAAAGGAAATAGAGGTCTTATCTATACAAGGGGGGGAAATACGAAAACGTCTGAAAAGGCAGGCATTCACAACGATGCGATCGCCCTACACAGCCAAAACTCCCCCCTAAATTCCGCATGACCCCCTAGCCAGCTGGCCACCATAAGTGATTTACTCACGATTTTAAATCTGCCCTGCCAATTTTTTTTAAAAAAAGTTTCCTGTGGTGTGCACAGGTGTTATTTCATATTTACAAGAAAAAGAAGTTCAAAAAGAGTATAAAATTGCCATTTGATCGACTTACCAGACCCTCGCTTAGCCGAAAATCCAACATGGCGGCTGCTGCTGCTTTCCCTCTTTGCTAGCCCTGCCCCCTCTGCTCATCCAGCCAATCAAATTGTGCTGCCTGTTCGTAACTGTGCAAATGGGAGTGTACAATTGGTCACAAATTCTCAAGTTGTACAGATCTTTTCCTAAAATCCATACGAAGCCCCGGATGCGGCAGACACAGACTTTGCGGTGGATTTGGCTGCCCTCCTTCCGAATAATACACATTTGTGTGAACGGCCATTTGAACGGATCGCTGTACGTTCGCATCACGTACATATTATTTTGACCGTATAGACAGGACCAGAAAGTCTTGCGCATTATACTGATGAAGTTATTTTGTTGCCACTCATTGTATCAGAAAGCTCCACTAGAACCAGGCTGACACCAGACTGCTAGCACATAACATAACATAACATAACATAACAATTTGCCAGAGCAGCTTTTACACTGAACCCTGGGGGAGAGCCAACAGGGAAGCTTCTGCTTTGGGAAGAATCTTCCCCAGTAGATGGAAGTTAAAGGGTTTCTGATTGCCCCAGTGGGGGCAGAGTGCAAAGGGGTCATGACCGTACACTAAAACTTGATAGCTAGCCAGAGAGGCTTAAAAGTCTGAGTGGAAAACACATGCCTCTATGTATAGGTGTTTCTGTGCTGATGCCTAAATATCTCCATCCGAGGTGAGGTGCTTGGTTTTATAGGAAAATGTAAGATGTAGTGCACGAACAGAATCGTGGTGAAGAGGAACAGTGGGATATTGTCACCTTTGGATACAAGCGCTATAGGAACAATAGGGATGGCTGTGCCCAAGGTGGTGTTGCTTTGCGTATTCTGGAGGATATAGGGTTGAGGAAGCTGCATCCTCTACAAGATCACTGCGGGTGACAAAAAGTAAATTGTGAGGGGGGGGGTCTCGAGATGGAGGGTGCAATGGCACTCATATCCTGCTGGTGCCCTTCCCATTAGCAGCTGGTTGGCTACTGTGTGAACAGAATGCTGGACTCAATAGGCCTTTGGCCCAATCCAGCAAGGCTCTCCTGATGCTATGTCACTTTTTAAATATACAGTAACTTTCTTGCACCCATATTACCAAGATAAAAAAAAAACAAAAAATACTCTGCTTCATTGTGAGCTGAGGCCAAGTCAAAAATGCAGAAGCAGTATATGGCAGAGTTTGGAAAAGTTACTCTTTGGGTCTGTGGCTCTCAGAATCTCACAGTTTTTCCTGTAAAATAAGAGGACAAAAGAGAGGGCATTATGGTTTACTAACATGTGTTGTAGGCTATATTTCAGAGGAAGGAACTTATGAAACAACCTCTGAGTATTCCTTGCCTGAGAAAACCCTATGAACTTCATGGGTTTACCATAAGTTGACTTGTATCGACTTGACAGCACGCACACTCATACACACACATGCACAAAACATACACATATTGTGTACTTAGGCCCTTAGTGATGTGAGAAAGCTCTGTTAGAATGCTTGTTAGCAGGAAGATAATCCCAGGCTGCTTACATTGACAAGGCAGTCTTGTTCCTCTACAGATGTTGAATGAAATATAAATCATTAGCCCAACTCTTAAAAGCAAAGCCTGTTGGCTGTCATTTTTATTCAGATAATGCATGTTGAACAGTTTGCCCTTTGAAACTCATGTGACCCCAAGATGACCTCCCATTCCCTCTCATACATCAGACGACAGTGCATCATGTGTATTCATGTGCCAGTTAAAGAAATCTGAAACCAACTTAAAAATACCGGTAACTTACTGCATGGGTAAGGCATCTACCCCAGTGGTGCACTCAGGTCTAGCCCCTTCCAGTAAGGGCAGTCACCTCAGACTGCAGATGCAGGGGCGGGCAGCAATAGCAGCCAGCCAGGTGTTCCCCTCAAACTCTCTGGCCTTTCTGTTGTCTTGGAGGACAGAGCTGTGTGTCCCACACTGTTTCTCCTGCACCCCTAAACCAACATACCTTCCAATTATCACCGTTTAGCCTGTTAATCTTTTGTTGTCCCACTTTTTCAGCTGCTTTTAAAATGTCTTGGTTTCTCTCTCCTTTTTCAACTTTCCTCCTTTATCCCCAGTTTTCTTCAATTGATGCAAACTGAATTCAAAGTGAAAAAGTAGTTTCCACTGAATTAATTCAGCCAGAGGAAGAGGAGGGGGCAGTCTTGCTCTTCTCAGCAGCTCATGTGGGGTTTTTTTTCTTTTTTAGGGTTTCCTAAATTTGGTGTATACATTCCACAGTTTCTCTGCTTAAAACAAAATCATAGAATCATAGAGTTGGAAGAGACCATGAGGGCCATCTAGTCCACCCACCTGCCCTGCAGGAATACACAATGGCTATCTGTTGGGAATGCTTTGATTGGGTATTCCTGCAGGGCAGGGGGTTGGACCAGATGGCCCTCGTGGTCTCTTCCAATTCTATGATTCTATGAAAGAACAGGAACAAAATCTGGTCTCTTTAATCAGTCTGGATATGCCTTTAAAAGGTCTTTGTTTGCCAGCAGGACAATGAGGAGGGAAGCCAACCCAGTTCCTCTTGGCAGGGAGTTCCACAGGCTGGGAGTAGCCCCTGAAAAAGCCTTCTCAAGAAAGTAAGTTTATACTAGGTCAGGTTCCCAGGTCTGTCTTTCTGACTAGCATCTGCTTTCCAGGTTCTCAGCCACAGGTCGATTACATGAGCTGCCCCCTGATCAAACACTGGGGTGGGCAATGGCAGTGTGCTGTGGGGGGTATTCACTTTTCTGCTCCTGAAATCCTTCAAGTGCTCTAGAGGCTGCCATAGAAAGAAGGAAAGCGTCTTCTGTACTCATGCAGGGTCTCTACACAATATAAGAAGTTGTTAAAGTCAACAGTGCTTCAGCTCATCCCACTGTGAATCTGAGGCCATGTGAAATGGACCAACACCCATATGTTTCCCCCAAAAAATGATAACCAAGATTCTAGTGGCATGCTAAAAAATAACATGTTTTGTAGATTTTCCTTGTTTTTTTTTTTTAAAAAACATGTTTTATTTACCATAGGTTTTCACAGACTGATGTGAGCTTTAAGGTGTCACAAGACTCACTGGGTTTTTTTAATCTAAAAAAGTAACTTTCCCAACCTCTGGAGAAGCTAGACTTGGCTACAGCTGAAAGGGCCCTACCCCCAACTGCCACACAGGTTTCATCTCAAGACAGTGGGTCCTACTTCCTGAATTTTTAAATTTAAATTTTAAAATTTTGGAGTTTTGGAGAACATCTTGGCCTAGAGCAATACAAACCCACTTGTGTAATAAACCAGCCTTTGAGGAAGCATGTAGCAGGCTTTTTCCAGCTGCACTGCATTTTTAGACAAAGCCAAGGGATCTGGCGAGCTTATGCAGTGGCTTTTTGATGTTTCCTATGCTGGGCCTCTGAGCCATTATGTTGCTGAGTGTCCTTGGTAAGTTTACCCCAAAAGGTAGGGGAGAACAGCCCCTACGCTTAGCTTGAGATAGGACTTGTTATTCCTGTTCGGCTAGCAGGGCTGAGTGCTGGCAAATCTTAACCTTAATGCCATCTGTTCCTAGCATGGATATATTGAGGTGGCATGGCAAAAGGCAAAGCAATGGTTGCCAGCACCTTGTCTTGGACAGGAGCAGTTTTGCATGCTTGGGAAATCTTCATAAAGCATTCTCGTCCAGCAGCCCAGCTGCTGCGCCTCCAAGCTGAGGACTTCACAAGGGTGTTGTTGGGAATTGATTGAGCTGTTCATGCAACATGGACTGCTTTGTAATGTGCTGTTTCACCTAAGCACTTCATACAGATATATATTTTAATGGGGCAGGTGTCAAACTGTTTTCCTTCTAAATCTTCATAGAGCGCCTCAGTCCATTATTATTTATGAGCCTCTCCATTAAATATACATCTGCACAACACTGGAAGCATCTAAATAAAAATTATAGCTCTTTTTTTGACAATTTGGTTGCCCAGGTAGAATATTGAATCTTAGCTCACTGAGAGGGAACAATGTGCCCATTACCAGCCAGCTGATGGCATTTTGAAAGCTGCTGGGTGTTCATGCTCCCTTTTTGCTTGAGAAGACCAAGACATCTGAGTCCTCTTTCCCCCCTTGATGATAATAAAGGGTGAAAGGATAGAGCTGAGACCAGACAACTGCCAATTTTGCACTGCTGCTTCTTTTGTGCTTTTTCTTCTGTTTGTGCTGTCTACTCTGAAGAAGAGGAATGTTAATGATTCCAGGTGTATGCACTGATTTATTTAACACTTGTTTTTACCCTGCCTTTTGGTTCAAAAATTTTTCAAGGTGGCCTAGGAACAAAAACTAAATGGCAAATAAAAAGTTATGTGGGCTCGGGGATTCAGGAAGTACTTTTTTTTTTTTTTTTTTTTACAGAAAAGTAATTTTCAAACTCTGCTTTCAACACAGTAAGCCCCTGTCTTCCTCTTCCAAAATAAGGCAATCTGTTTCAAACCAACCTCGTTTTAAGAAAAGTCACACACACCCATTTCAGCAGCGGGGGGGAGTGTCCCTCCAATCTGGATTATTCAGAGAAGGTTCATCACAACCTCTTCCCCCCTCTGTGTATGTATGTATGTGTATGCATATATTTGCATGTCTCATTTAGCATTTATATTGCAAACAATTATGTCATTGGTTCTAAAGGGGGGAATTGACTGTCTTATATAGCCCAGTTCATTACACAGAGGTTGTTGCAGTTTGTTTGTAAAATGAGTGTGTGCCAAGCAAAGATGCCCAGGATGAGAAACAGGAGTTGGAGTGGGATGTGCTGTTTCTATTTGGCTGCAGCTGGCTCAATCCTGGGATTTCACTCGTGCACTGAACAGCTCTGCCCATCCATCCAGAACTGTTGGATTGCAAGTCTCAGTTAAACAGCAGCAGTAGCCACTATAACCCAGGGCCCATTTTAGTATGCATGCTCATTATTCTCTCCCTCTCTCTCTCTCTCTCTCTCTCTCTCTCTCTCTCTCTCTCTCATGCATGCTCAAAGGGATTGGCTACTAGTGCACAGCAAAGATGTTGTGCCCTGGCAGCACAGAGCCTTGACAACATACTGAGACAAAATCAGAGGTGATTACCTAAAAAAGAGATGCTGTGTTGCAGAGACTTAGGCCGATTGTTTTAACAAAGGGGCGGGGTATAAATAAATATTATTATTATTATTATTATTATTATTATCTGAGCACTGTAACATCCATCAGAATTGTTACAGAACTTTCTTTTTTGCTAGTTTGCTATCACATAGAGCTTGCCACATTCAGAGGATGGTAAGATCCTCTGGCACAACTGAGGTGGAGAAATTACACTGGGTTGACTTAGAATCTAAATCTTAGATCCTGTTCCAAATTACTGAGGTGGGGAGGGCTCTACAGATGAAGCGAGACCCTGTCATGTGGGAATTCTCCAAAGATATTAAAGATTCCCTGGTGTTTCTCTGGGATATTTTCCCCTTCTCATAGGATTTGCTATGACCCAGGGTGCCAGGGGTGTAGTAGTAAATTTTGAAGGACAATGCTCATTTTTAGAGGGTCCAGAAATGCAGACAGCTATGTTAATTCATAATCAGGGTTTCATCCACATTACAGAATAATAGTATATTGACACCACTTTAACTGTAATGACTACATCCTATGCAATCATGGGATTTGCAGTTTGCGAAGGTACTAAGAGTTGCCTGGTAGAGAGGTCTAGTTATGAAATTTGAAAGCATGCCCTAGAAGAGAATTCTAAGCGCTTTATCAATCTACAAATTGCAGGATTCTAAAATGTTATCAAACTGTTATAATTGGGTATTATGAATATAACTCTGTTTTACCGACTTTCTTCTTCACCAGGTGTACATATTTTGTAAAGTAAATGCATCTTAATTGCCCATTCAGGAGTAAGCTCCCCACCCCAAAATGCTTTGCATTACAACAGGAATATCTCACAATACCATATTGGTCCTGAGAAAACTATTCCCACCCCACCCATCCTCCAGCTATTGTGAGGATTGCAGGTAGGCTCCAAGGGAATAGTGGTGGTTAAGATGGTTGGCAGATAATACCATCATCTTACTAATGTAGAAATACATACTTTTCAATCCTGCAATGAAATTAGGAATGGTCTTGTTCCACCTCTGACTTCATGCCCATGGCCTGCCCCAGCCACCATTGCTTGCTGCTAGTGACTCTAAAAATAAGAACAACCCTCCTGGATCAGACCAAAGGCCTATCTGAGCCAGCATGCTGTTTCCACTATTGCTAATCAGATACCTGGAGAAGCCCACATTCATAGACTTGAAAGGGATCTTTGAGATCATTTAGCTCAACCACCTGCTCAGTGCACACTCTGTTGTGCAACAGGCAGCCACAGCATTCCTGACAGATATCTGTCCAGCCTCTCCTTTAATTCCCCCAGCAAAGGAGAGTGCACCCACCCAACCGCCTCCTCCCAAGGCGATCTGTTTTACGAGCAACCTGCATTCACTGTTAGGAGAAGTTTCTCCCAATGCTTTGCTTGAATACTGTAGCGTGTGTGCGCACACATGCACACACAGTGTTCCACAGTGTCTTATTGTGAAGGTAGGATAAAGCAATCATGACCAGGAGCCATTGATAGCTTTATCCCCCATGAATTTCTCTAACCCCCCTTTAAAGCCATCTACATTAATGATTCCATCTGTTTCACAATATCTCTGTTTACCACAGAACAGCCAACTCTCTGCTGATTTAAAAGCCAAGAGGGTATTCTTTGGGTTAAAGAGTTGTAAAGGAAACACAGTTGTTCTACAATATGTAATCAATATGCTGTGTACCTTCAACTCGTTTCCAACTTATCATGACCCCAAACTGGATTTGTTCAGAGGGGATTTATCATTGTCTTCATCTGAGGAGGCTGAGAGAGTATGATTTGCCCAGGGTCACACAGTGTGTTTCTGTGGCTGAGTGGTGATTCGAACCCTGGTCTCCCAGAATCCTAGTCCAACACTCAAATCACCACCTCTGGATGTAATCAGTAGGGCAAAATACATTGCAGCAGCAGTGCATGAACTGGCAGGCTGTGTACTGTGTGGCATTTTAGTATTTATATGCTCACATGAGAAGCCATGAGAACCAAATGCCCTATGAGCAGGAGAAGAACCAACCATATTCCTGTTGAATATGTCAGTATGTCTGGGAGCCTTGTTGGGTGAAGAATGGAATAAAAATATTTAAATAAATACAGATAAATATTTACCTATATGTCTCTCTCTCTGGCTTTTCTTCGCAAACAAAGATTCAGGAAGGACTCATCCCACGCTTTCTGCAAGCACACTGATGACTAAAGAGGCCAATCCGAGATAAACAAGTCTGGTTGCAGAAAGCACAGCAGAAGGTCTCCTTGGGTGATGTTTCCGGGTTGTGATTCTTTCTGCGTTGCCGTTTCTCTTCAAGACTTGTTCGGCGTGAGTTCTCAAATAAGGCTGCAGCATTGTGGATAGTGCGTCTCCATGCCTCCCAATGTGAGGCCAGGGCGGACCATTGTTGGTGATCAATTTGGCCGAGCCTGAGATGTTGTTTCAGGGAGTCCTTGTATTGCTTTTTTGGAGCACCCCTCTTACTCTGACCCGTGGCGAGTTCACCGCAGAGTACTATTTTTGGGAGGCGATGGTCCTCCATCCTAGAAATGTGCCCTGCCCAGCACAGCTGTGTTCTCAATATCATGGCTTCAATGCTGGTGATCCCTGCTTGCTCAAGGACAGCAGCATTCGTCGCATAGTCAGTTCAGTGTATATTTAGGATTGTGCATATACAGCGCTGATGAAAGCGTTCGACGAGTCATAAGTAAATGGCGATAGGAGACCCATGTTTCAGACACATAAAGGAGAATAGACAGTACAATGGCTCTATACACACTGATTTTTGTGCTTCGTCTCAGGTGTTTGTTACTCCAGACTCCTTTGTAACATCTTCCAAATGTGCTATATGTCTTTGCTAATCTGTGATCAATCTCTTTGTCAATCTTGGTATCTGAGGAGATGATGCTTCCCAGGTAGGTGAACTGCTGAACAGACTTAAGCACAGATTTGCCTACGGCAATGTGGGGATGGTGGTTTTCGTCCTGTGGTGCATGCTGGTCAAACATTAATTACTGATAAAGCCTCCATCCTGAATCGATGGACTGAACATATTCAAAGTCTCTTTAGTGCCAACCAAGTAGTCCAAGGCTCAGCTATCCAACATATGATACAAAAACCGATGAAAAATGAATTGGACATAGCTCCCACTTTGGAAGAGACCCTTAAGGCCATACAGCAGATGAAAAATGGCGAGGCAGCTGGGATAGATGGAATCCCACTTGAAGTTTAGAAACACGGAGGTCATGTCTCTCTCTCTCTCTCTCTCTCTCTCTCTCTGGCTTTTCTTCACAAACGAAGGTTCAGGAAGGAGTCATCCTGCACTTTCTGCAAGCGTGCTGATGACTAAAAAATCCAATCCAAGATAAACAAGTCCGGTTGCAGAAAGCACAGCAGAAGGTCTCCTTGGGTGATGTTTCCAGGTTGTGATTCTTTCTGCGTTGTTGTTTCTCTTCAAGGCTTGTTCGGTGTGAGTTCTCAAATAAGGCTGCATCACTGTGGATAGTGCGTCTCCATGCCTCCCGATGTGAGGCCAGGGCGGACCATTGTTGGTGATCAATTTGGCCGAACCTGAGATGTTGTTTCTGGGAGTCCTTGTATTGCTTTTTTGGAGCACCCCTCTTACGCTGACCCGTGGCGAGTTCACCATAGAGTACTATTTTTGGGAGGTGATGGTCCTCCATCCTAGAAATGTGCCCTGCCCAGCGCAGCTGTGTTCTCAATATCATGGCCTCAATGCTGGTGAATGTTGCTCAAGGACAGCAACATTCGTCACATAGTCAGTCCAGTGTATATTTAGGATTGTGCGTAGACAACGCTGATGACGGAGGTCATGTACTCCACGATAAAGTCCACGAACTCCTTGTGAATTGCTAGGGAAAAGGGGAACTGCCATCAGATCTCTGAGATGCAGTCATCATCACCCTGTACAAGAAAAAAGGAGCAAAATCCGATTGCTCAAACTATCAAGGCATAACACTGCTCTCTATTGCTGGAAAAATCCTTGCAAGGATACTCCTGAATAGATTAGTTCCTGCTATTGCAGAAGAACTTCTTCCTGAAACCAATGTGGCTTCAGAGCCAATAGGAGTACTACGGATATGGTATTTGCCCATAGACAAGTGCGAGAGAAATGTAGAGAGCAGAACAAGGGTCTCTATGTAACATTTGTCAACCTCACCAAAACCTTACCTATATGTACACTAGAGACAAAAGACAAAACTGTGAACCTGCGCTTTCAGAGGGAGGGTAACCCCATCTAACACAGGCTGAATCCCTGTTCCCAGGTTTGTCTTTCAACTGACCAGGAGCACCTCTGTCTTGTCTGGATTAAGCTTCAGTTTGTTTGCCCTCAACCAATCCATTACAGCTGTCAGACACTGGTTTAGCACAGGGACAGCTTCCTTGGAATTAGGCGGAAAGGAGTAATAGAGCTAGGTATCATCAGCCTACAACTACAACAACAACAATAATATTTATTTATATCCCACCCCTCTACAAAACGCGATCAGGGCCGCTTACAACAATTAAAATATACATCCAAACCCTCAATCCTGCCCTCCCTTAAAATACAATTAAATAATTTAGGAATTAAAACATACTTTAAAAATACAAAAAAATAAAATAAAAATGAGCAATGGACAATGGACATGGCAAGATCGGGACAAGCTAGATTGCCTTTTTTGATGGCCGGGTATCTATTCAGGAAAGGCCTGCCGGAAGAGATCCGTCTTAAGAGCTTTTTTAAAGCTATTTAGGGTGGTGATATGATGGATCTCACCCGGCAGGCCATTCCATAATCTGGGAGTGATAGCCGAAAAGGCCCTCCTGGAGGTCGAAAAAAGCCTAGTTTTTAAAGGCTGTAACAAATTCCTCCCAGATGACCTGAGTGCACGGGGAGGATTATATGAAAGGAGGTGGTCCTGAAGACCATCACCTTGTACTGGGCCCGGAAACTAATGGGCAGCCAGCGGAGTGATCTTAAGATCGGTGTTATATGGTCTCTTCTAGATGTCCCCGAGACCAGTCTGGCTGCCATATTCTGTACCAGTTGAAGTTACTGGACCAAGCAAGAGGGTAGCCCCATGTTGAGTGTTTTACAGAAATCAAGACAAGAGGTTACCAGAGCATGTACCAAGTCTCAAGATCTCTGACTTCCAGGAAAGGATGCAGCTGGCGTATCAGCTGAAGCTGATAACAGGCACTCCTGACCATCACATTTACCTGATTCGTCATCTGGAGTGATGGGTCCAGGAGCACCCCCAGACTGTGAACATAGTCCTTGAGGAGAATGTGTCCCCATCCAGGACTGGAGATTGTATCCCAATGCCTGGGTTCGGGGCTGCTACCATGAGTACCTCCGTTTTATCTGGGTTCAGCTACTGATAACACCTGATTCCAAAGCTCTGGACAACCTCTCCCAGCAGTTTCACATAGATGTTAAATAGCATGGGGGACAAGACTGACCCCTGAGGGACTCCACAGACCAATGGCCAAGGAGTCGAGCAGGAATACCCCAACACCACCTTCTGACAGCATCCCTCCAGGAAAGAGTGGAGCTACTGTAGGACAGTATCTCCAAGCCCCATTCCAGAGAGGCGACTCAGAATGATACCATGGTCAATGGTATTGAAACCCACTGAGAGGTCCAACAGGGACACAGTCCTATCCAGTTCCCTGTGTAGGCTTTTATTTATTTATTTATTTATTTATTTATACCCCGCTCTTCAGCCACAAGGCTATCAGAGCGGCTTAAAGCAATAGCACTTTACACATCTACACTGCATTAAGCAGTTTCCCATGTGTGTTAAGCTAATTGCCCCCACAAGCTGGGTACTCATTTTACCGACCTACGGAAGGATGGGAGGCTGAGTGAACCTTGGAGCCTGCTGGAATCGAACTTGCAACGTGGTGACTTGCAGTACTGGCATTTAACCACTGCGCCACCAGTGCTACTGACTCATATAGATAACTTCCCTTACCTTTGGGAGGGACCACAACTTCCAAAGCTTCTAGGGGTCATGCTGCCAGGGGAAATCTGGGAGCTGCATTCCAAAGAAGTATTTTTTCCAAGCTGTGCCCTAGGCTAGTGCTACTCAAAGTAGTGGTCCCTGGATTGAGCCATTGGCTGCCAGGCCCTGTAGAACTTCTCAGAAAGAAAGAAACAGTTTTAGTCCATGGGCACAAATATGGAGCCAATCCCTGGTTCCATGAGATAACAGAGAAGCACTGCTCTAGAGCATTTAGTCTAGGCTACAGCCCATATCCAGAACACTGTAGTAAGGTTTTCCTTAATACAAATAAAAACAGTAAATGAGTAACTGGCCATTGGAACATATGGGGGTTGGCCCATTTCAGGTGGCCCCTGATTTACACTGGGTTTAGCTGGTGGGATGCGGATTTGAGAAGCATCTACTATGTGTGGAGAGCTTGCATGGGTAGAAGATGCTCTCCTCTAAGTACAGGGATGTGGAGCAGTTGCAGAGCTAGCAAACTCATGCCCCTTACCTACCTTCTTCATTCTTCTAAACACCTGAACAAAGCATCCATGTTGTTGGCAAAGCAGTTTAATGATTGTTGTACTTCTTTCTCTGAACTGGAACACACTTCCCATGTAGACTGGGACTTTACCTGAGCAACAGCAGTCTACCTGGTTCTAGTTGTTTTATTTCCTTCTTTGGCTGTGTTCTGAATTCTGACTTCTGACTTCACTCTTCATCTGTGACTAAGAGGCATCATGCCTGGCTCTTGGTTCCAGGCTCCTCTTGGGCAGCTGCCTCCTGCTCAGCCTACACTGACTGTCATAGAGGGAACAAGGCAAACAGCGCAAGGACCCAACAGTGGGAGGCAAAAAAACTTGCACAGGGAGCAACTAAAGGGAACACATGGTCTCAGATGTCTCTACACTAATGCACAGAGCATGGGAAATAAGCAAGATGAACTTGAACTCCTTGCACTACAAAACAAATATGATATAATAGGCATTACTGAAACCTGGTGGGACGAGTCTCATGATTGGAATGTAGGAATAGAGGGGTATAACCTTTATAGGAGAAACAGGCCAAACAGGAAAGGAGGAGGAATAGCATTATATGTCAGGGATATTTACACCAGTGAAGTGATCCATGACATCAATACTGGAAGCCAGGTGGAGAGCATCTGGATAAAAATTAAAGGGGAGGGAAACAACAGGGATGTTATTGTGGGACTCTACTACAGACCCCCAAATCAGACGGAGGAATTGGATGTTGCCTTTCTAGAACAGATGAACATACATACAGAAAGGAGAGATGTAGTAGTGATGGGGGACTTCAACTATCCTGATATTTGCTGGCAATCTAACTCAGCCAAAACTACAAGGTCTAGCAAATTCCTTACATGCCTGGAAGACAATTTCATGGTCCAAAAGGTGGAAGAGGCAACAAGGGGGTCAGCTATTTTAGATCTGATCCTAACCAACAGAGACGACCTGGTTAATGGGGTGCAAGTGGTGGGATCCTTAGGTGAGAGTGATCATGTTCTCCTGGAGTTTGTTATACAATGGAAAGGAGAAGCCAGGCATAGTCAGACACGCATTCTTGATTTTAGGAGAGCTGATTTCAATAAACTCAGGGAAATACTGGGGATGATCCCATGGTCAAGAATACTAAAAGAGAAGGGACCTCAAGACGGATGGGACTTTCTCAAAAGGGAGATACTGAAGGCACAATTTCAAACAGTACCATTGAGGAAGAAAAATGGGAGGTGTCTCAAGAAACCAGGATGGATGACTAAAGAACTTTCAACGGAGCTAAGTTTTAAACGGAACATGTATAGGAAATGGAAAAGGGGGGAAATCACCAAAGAAGAATTCAAACAGATAGCGAACACGTGTAGGAGTAAAGTCAGAAAAGCTAAAGCGCAGAATGAGCTCAGGCTTGCTAGGGAGGTTAAGAACAATAAAAAGGGTTTTTTTGGGTATGTCCGCAGCAAAAGGAGGAAGAAGGAAATGATAGGGCCGCTACGTGGAGAAGATGGCAAAATGCTAACAGGGGACAGAGAAAAGGCAGAATTACTCAACACTTTCTTTGCCTCAGTGTTTTCAGAAAAGGAAAAGGAGGACCAACCTGAGGAGAATGGAACAGAGGACACAATAGGGGAAATCCAGCTCAAAATAAGTAAAGAGGTAGTACAGGAATACCTTCTTAATCTAAATGAATTTAAATCTCCAGGACCAGATGAACTACATCCAAGAGTATTAAAAGAGCTGGCAAATATAATCTCAGAGCCATTGGCAATAATATTTGAGAACTCCTGGAGAACAGGAGAAGTCCCAGCAGACTGGAGGAGGGCAAACGTTGTTCCCATCTTCAAAAAGGGGAAAAAAGAGGATCCCAACAACTATCGTCCAGTTAGTCTGACATCAATACCAGGGAAGATTCTAGAACAGATCATTAAACAGAGAGTCTGTGAACATTTAGAAGGCAATGCCATAATCACAAAAAGTCAGCATGGGTTTCAGAGAAACAAGTCATGCCAGACTAATCTGATCTCTTTTTTTGATAAAGTTACCAGCTTGGTAGATGAAGGGAATGCTGTGGACATTGCATACCTTGATTTCAGTAAGGCCTTTGACAAGGTTCCCCATGGCATTCTTGCAAACAAGCTTGTAGAATGTGGGCTAGACAAGTTCACTGTTCAATGGATTTGTAATTGGTTGACCGGCCGAACCCAAAGGGTGCTCAGCAGTGGCTCCTCTTCCTCTTGGAAAGATGTGACCAGTGGGGTGCCACAGGGTTCTGTCCTGGGCCCAGTGCTATTCAACATCTTTATCAATGACTTGGATGAGGGAATTAGGGGCATACTTATCAAATTTGCAGATGACACCAAATTGGGAGGAGTAGCTAATACCCTAGAGGACAGGATCAAAATTCAGAATGACCTGGATAGACTGGAGAGCTGGGCCAAAGCTAACAAAATGAAATTCAATACGGAGAAATGTAAAGTACTGCATTTAGGGCGGAAAAATGAAATGCATAAATATAGGATGGGAGAGACCTGGCTGAATGAGACTACGTGCGAAAGGGATCTAGGAGTCCTAGTAGACCACAAGTTGAACATGAGCCAACAGTGTGATGCGGCAGCTAAAAAGGCCAATGCAATTTTGGGCTGTATCAATAGAAGTATAGTGTCTAGATCAAGGGAAGTAATAGTGCCACTCTATTCTGCCTTGGTCAGACTTCATTTAGAATACTGTGTCCAGTTCTGGGCACCACAATTCAGAAAGGATATTGACAAATTGGAGCGTGTCCAGAGAAGGGCAACTAAAATGGTGAAAGGTCTGGAAACAATGCCTTATGAGGAGAGACTTAGGGAGCTGGGTATGTTTAGCCTGGAAAAAAGACGGTTTAGAGGTGATATGATAGCCCTGTTTAAGTATTTGAAGGGATGTCACGCTGAGGATGGAGCAGGCTTGTTTTCTGCTGCTCCAGAGACTGGAACACGGAGCAATGGGTGCAAACTCCAGGAACAGAGATTCCACCTCAACATGAGGAGGAACTTTTTGACAGTAAGAGCTGTTCGGCAGTGGAACACACTCCCTCGGAGCGTGGTGGGGTCTCCTTCCTTGGAGGTCTTTAAACAGAGGCTGGATGGCCATCTGTCAGGGATGCTTTGATTGTGATTTCCTGCGTGGCAGGGGGGTTGGACTGGATGGCCCTCGTGGTCTCTTCCAACTCTGCAATTCTATGATTCTATGATTCTATGATTCTACAGTATTGCACATCCCGCTAAGAGCCACAGATGATAGGTAAGTGACTCATTGTGCACACAGGCTTACTCCTCTCTGGTGGGGTTCCCGTCTTGCAAGGGGACATAGTTTCTACCTAGTCAGTGGTGACACACTTCAGACCAGTAATGCTGCCACCAAAACATGATGGTTGAGATTCCCTCACCCCCGCCCAGCAAAGCCCTGGGAAAAAAATAGAAAATCAGCCATTTTTCAGCTGAAACCCAGAAGTGGAAATGAAGTTACATCACACCTGGTAGTACCAGGAGTGATCATAGAATCATAGAATTGCAGAGTTGGAAGAGACCACGAGGGCCATCCAGTCCAACCCCCCTGCCACGCAGGAAATCACAATCAAAGCATCCCCGACAGATGGCCATCCAGCCTCTGCATAAAGACCTCCAAGGAAGGAGACCCCACCACGCTCCGAGGGAGTGTGTTCCACTGCCGAACAGCTCTTACTGTCAAAAAGTTCCTCCTCATGTTGAGGTGGAATCTCTGTTCCTGTAGCTTGCACCCATTGCTCCGTGTTCCAGTCTCTGGAGCAGCAGAAAACAAGCCTGCTCCATCCTCAGCGTGACATCCCTTCAAATACTTAAACAGGGCTATCATATCGCCCCTTAACCGTCTTTTTTCCAGGCTAAACATACCCAGCTCCCTAAGTCTCTCCTCATAAGGCATTGTTTCCAGACCTTTCACTATTTTAGTTGCCCTTCTCTGGACACGCTCCAATTTGTCAATATCCTTTCTGAATTGTGGTGCCCAGAACTGGACACAGTATTCTAAGTGAGGTCTGACCAAGGCAGAATAGAGCGGCACTATTACTTCCCTTGATCTAGACACTATACTTCTATTGATACAGCCCAAAATTGCATTGGCCTTTTTAGCTGCCGCATCACACTGTTGGCTCATGTTCAACTTGTGGTCTACTAGGACTCCTAGATCCCTTTCGCATGTAGTCTCATTCAGCCAGGTCTCTCCCATCCTATATTTATGCATTTCATTTTTCCGCCCTAAATGCAGTACTTTACATTTCTCCGTATTGAATTTCATTTTGTTAGCTTTGGCCCAGCTCTCCAGTCTATCCAGGTCATTCTGAATTTTGATCCTGTCCTCTTTGCAGTTCCCCCCTTGTAGTGTAAACTCACTGGCAGGACTGCAGGGAAGAGTCTTTCCCAGCTTTACCTGGAGATCTTGGGGATTGAATTTAGGTTCTTCAACATGCAAAGTATTTGCTCTACCACTGAACTCATCTACAATATCAGCTTAACACCATCATGGTTGTATATTCCAAATTCACTTCTGTCATATTTAAGTGCTGCCAGAGAGACTCAAGTTTCCCTTCCCTATACCCTGATGGCACAGGCATGATGTTGTTTTAATACTGTTTACACATTCATATTTGTTAGAAGAATAAGGAAGGGGAGGGAAAGACCTTGAACTTGGAAGGACAGAGACCTTCCATTATGTCTTCCAAAACCAGATACCCAAAGCTACTCGTTAAGATTTAAAACATAAAGAAGTGTGGCTGCTTTTGCTTTAGCTCTGCTTTTTTCCTGGATGCAGTCTTTGTAATTCAATATGAGTCCAATTTCTGTTTACTTTGGAGCCAGTTAGCTTTTGATCATTCCATCTTTTTATGCGGAGAAAAAACAGCCAACCGATCTAGATGTGGAAAAAAGGAAAGTGATGCTTTCAGCATCTGAGAAAAGAGGGCAGGAGTTGCTGTACCTGTCTTGTTTCTAATCTCATGGCAGCAGCAACTTACTGTGCTTGAAAAGGAGGAAGGAGAAATGTAGGAAAGAGGGAGGGGAGTGGGGGACTCAGTCTGTACTGGGGGTGGGTTGGGGATTCTGCAAATGTTTTGTCTTGCATGAAGCCCCACGATCCGGTCTCTAGCAAATCTCACAGTGATATTACTTGTCACTATTGTCTTTGTTGCTGAGCCTGGCTGTATATAGGCTCTGTAAACAAACCAGCTTTGGCCTGAAATCCCTTCTCTTTAAGTTTTTCTTGAGGGTTCAGGGCTTTTCCAAAACTGGGGATGAATGGGGGGGGGTGTTCAATCTTACCAGTGCTTCTGTGGCGCCCAAATGCTTCCACCCTTTCTAGGGCCCACACTTTACTGACTGGTTTTACCTTACCCCCCCTCTCTCTCCTGCCTCCCTTCTACCTTGGTGTTGCCTGCAGCAGGCCACTTCACTCTGCTGTATGGCAAGGCCAGCTCTGCCTCCCTGCCTCTGGCTGCCATTTTTATTCTCCCAAATTCCCGCAGAATGTTCTGATGTAGCATCTTTCCAAATGGCATTTGGCAAGAGAAGTAGAATAGCAGCCTCCCAACTGGGCTTCATCATTGATCTTCTTGTCTCCCAGATGCACACACAACCCTCTAGACATCGGCAGGGATGCTGACACAGAGGGGGAAATCTCATGTAATGAATTCCAATCGGAGACCTTTGCAAGTGCCTTGAAATCACAAACATCAAAGCGACTATCTCAGCTGAGCATATAATTACAAGAGAGACCTGCTGCGAGCTTTGGAAAGAGGATGAAGGGAAAGTTTCTCCAATGGGTCGTTCACCTTCCAATAAATTGGCTATGACACAATGAAAGCGGAATAGGAAAAGAGAAGTAGAGGATGGGGTGTGTGCATGCTTTGAAATGGCTTCCCATCTTGCTTAGGGAAACAGTGAATCTGCATTCACCTGTGAATTCCTTTTCTGGCTGGGGGGGGGGGAAGGAGGCTGGGTAGTTTGCCCAGCCTCCATCTTCTTCCTAGAAGAGGTCAGGTTTCCCCCAGGTCAGCTAGTTGATCTCTGTCAACAAAGCACTGCTATCCACCTGAAGACAACCATACTTTTCCTGAGGCCTTACTCTTGAGATTTAACTGGAAGGATATAGGAGGTTACATGGTGACACTGCCCTTGCCCATGGTGTGGAATCAAAGGAGGGCATAGCTGGCCTCCTTCACCACCCAACCCGAAAGGAAAGGCACAGGTAAGTTTTTCTTGTTGGGAGGCGGGAAGGAAGTCAGCTAGTTCAGGAATATACAACAGCAGTGCTTCAGGGGTGGAGGGGTGGGGGTGATGGCATACGACCAGCAATGGCTGTCCTAAAGCAGATCCTGTTGGGGATCTCCCTCAGAAGAAGAGACTGAACACTAGACACTCCAGGGGAAGTTTTGCTGCCACAGGGGCTTGCCATGGCCCTCCCAGGCTGGTGCAGGCTGAGTGCCTGTTGCCCTGCAAGAAGGATTGCCTTACCAGATAGCATTTCTTGTGCAGGAGGAAGTAGATTAGAGTTCTGAGGTCCTGGCCCTGAGTCTCAGGGTTGAGACTCTTTTCCAGTCCACAGGGGAAGGGAGAGGAGTCTTAGGGCGAGAATGCTGCTTTAAAAATGTGTAGGGGGGTATACCTCAGTTAAGGAAGTAGCTGTGTTCCTGGGCTTTACTTCTTTAACAGAAACGTTGGTACCAGAGGCAGAAATGACATTTAAAGAATAGGGATAGGTTCCTACAGCACACACACACAAAAGCTTTTCAACATGTTTCAGTAAACTTTTTATTCGGAACTAACATTATGGACATGTGAAATGATACAACCAGATCAGGTACACTTTGCAACAGTAAACAAAACATTTTTAAACTTCTAGAGACAGCATGAAAGATTCATCCAAAATGCATCTAGGGTTATAAGATCCAGTGTAGATTGTACTTAATTCCAGAAAAAATAGTGAGAATATATAAAAGTTTAAATAATCATTGTTAGAAGTGTATGGAAAAAAACTGGCACTTTTTAGCATATTAGGTGGGTCTGTAAAAAAGCAAAAAAAAATTTTTTTTTTAATTTGAATGGTATACTAAGTGGGGGGGGGGTCCTTTGAAGGATATACTTTGTGCAACTGTAGTTGGTGCTTAATGTAATATGTTTAACGACATTACCAGGGGCTGCCCCTTGTAAGATCACCCTTGTTATGTCACCAGGACCTGTCCCTGTTAAATTACAAGAAATTGTCCCTAGCTTTCAGGTTTGGGCCCTGAAATCTCAGAGCCTGGGAATAATTCTGACTTGGCAACTAAATTGGATATTTTTTCTTCTCTTCTCAGCCGCTCTTTTTTTTTTTTTTCCCCCTGGTCCTCCTCCTTTCTTCTAGCTCTCTTGGAGCCTTTCTGAGTTAGGAAGTAAAACAGGCTGACCTCCTCCAAAAAGAAGACTGGAGCTTGCCTCTCTGTCCTAGAATAGGCTGGACATTCCCATGTGTTTGTGCGCGCACCTGCACGTGCACCTTCAAGTCTCCTGTCGACTTATGAATTTCCTAGAGTTTTCTTAGGCAAGGAATCCTCAGAGGTGGTTTTGCCAGTTCCTTCCTCTGAAATAGAGCCTCCAGCACCTGGGATTTGTTGGTGGCCTCCTAACCAAGTACTCATCAGGCCTGACCCTGCTTAGTTTTCAAGATCAGGCAGGATCTGGTGCCTTTAGGGTGTTTAGGCCAGTACTGGCCACCATCTTTTACCCCTCCAAACCAAAGCATGTGGGCTTTTTGATTTCCCCAAAGAGGGGGTTTCCTCCTGCCTTCTTCTGAATGTGCTATGCTTTACATATCACCCTGAGAATATTTGCATGAGCAGCTGCAGAGTTCAAGTTAAAAAAAAAAGTGAGCAGATGCTCAAAGCACAGGTAACAGGGAAGAGTGTGAGGTGTACGTATGTTTGCATATGTGTGTGTGTGTCCCTCCACCCCCTCCTTTCCAGGGTTGGGATTTTTAGAGCTAAAGTGTACATTAAAAGCATGCAACCCTAATCAGCCATGCTCAATTAAACCCCATTCGACCAGGAAGGGAGCAGCATCCTTTGGGATGTGGCTGCTAAATAAAAGTTTAACTGGCTCAGAGAGAGGTGAACATACACAATTACAAGAACCAAGCAAGCCATTCATGGCTCTGGTTGATGGTTGTGGACCCCATTCCTTCCCTGATCCCCAGCTTAATTTCATTAAGTTTCTTGCAGGTGGGGATGCTCTTATAACACTTCTACTCTGGTATGGAAGGTGGCAGACAGAGTCCCTCCTCCACTGACTACCTTCACCACCAATCACCATCATTGCTTATTGAGGAAAACTTCCTTCTGTCTGCTCTGCAGTATGCTTCTGCCATTGAATTAACAGCCAAGCAAGAATATCGCTTGTGCTTGCTCGCTCTCTCTCTCTCTCTCTCTCTCTCTCTCTCTCTCTCTCTCTGTGTGTGTGTGTGTGTGTGTGTGTTAAGATTACTAGATCTGCAGGCTTCCCCAACCTGGAAGTGAAGAAGGATTTTTTAAAACACTTTATGGGTTCTTAATGGAGTCTAATAGTATATTGAACTCAGCAGTTTATTTAACATTAAAGTGTCAGGCAGACTCTGGCTTGGAAGCCCAGGGGTCCACACTGAACAAGCAGTTAAACCAACTTTTTATAGAATTCTTACAAAACATATAGTGGCAGCAATTGAACAGCACTGCAACTTTACCTATAAGCAGCAAGCCTCTGAAATATTCCTTGTGTAAAAAAAAATTTAAAATTCATGGGGTTGCCATAAGTCAACAGGCGACTTGAAGGCACTTGCACGTGCGCACACACTATTTCAGTATTTCATGTGACACACGTATGTCACGCTTGAGAGCCAGCATGGTGTAGCGGATTGGGTGTTGGACTAGGAACCTGGAGACCAGGGTTCAAATGCCTGCTTGGCCATGGAGATAGGACTGGGTGACCTTGGGCAAGTCACACTCTCTCAGCCTCAGAGGAAGGCAAGGGCAACCCCCCTCTGAACAAATTCTGCCAAGAAAGCACTGTGATAGTTTCACCTCAGGGTCACCATAAGTTGGGAATGTCTTGAAGGCACACAACAACAGCAGTGCTACACTTGTTCTTTGTATCTTATTCCTGTGTTCTAACTGTATCTTATTAGCAGAACATGTCAAGAAGTTTTGGGACATGCCTCAAAATGTTTTGTACATGTTTAACTTAAGTAGAAATCACTAGGAACTGGAACATACTTTTCTCCTTCAGCATAGCATCCTCTGAACATTTTGGACTACAGCTCCCATTATTCCTTCACATAGGGGTTTATTCATTATCAGCAAGTCCAAAATGAGACTCCTGATGTGGCACCATGTGGCACTAGCCGCTAAGTGCATCCCAGGGCCTGTGTCATGGGTCAGCGTGAAATAACACTTGTTTAGGACCATACCTTTGCAGAGGGTCTGCAGCAAACTCCTAAACCTCCTGGCCTGGCTGTTCCTTGTTTGCATTGTTTCTTTACCTGAACTCTTTAAAGAAGCAAGCAGCTGACAGGAGCAGGGAGAAAGCACAGGAATGTTCCTTTTTCAGGCTACAATTCCTAAAATCCCCCCGCCAGCATGACTGTTTTTAAAAAAATATTTTTTAATTTTCTTTAACAACTTAACATTATCGACTTAGTGCTACCACTACCATTTCAAAGCTCTGAGCTCTTCCCATTGCAAGGACACTGTGTCTTAAAGGGGCAATGCCCTGTTTCTCAGCTTCTGGCTTTCTCTGTGCTCAGGAGCCTCTTGCTGCTCCTGGGGTTGGTAGTGAGGCTGAGAGGGGCTCTCTTCACCTGCTGAGAGGAGTAGAGGAGTCCTCAGAGCCAGAGGAGGAAGAGAAGTCATACAGGCAAAGGCTTTGCTTGCCTTCTCCTTCTTTCCTCCCATGGGTGTTGCCATAGCAGGATGGTGCCATAGGAGAAGCCACCAGCCAGGACCCACCAGGAGCAGCTCCAGAACTAGCGCAGAGTAATTTCATCTTCCTTGTAAATATTTCACATCCATCTCCATAAATTTGCTGGAGCAGAAGTCACCCCCTCTCCCTCCTTCCATCATAACTTTAGACATTGAGCAAAGCATACACTGCATAAAATGTTTGGTGAAGATTTTGGTTGAGCACTTAAAGGCTGTTGTTATTGGTAGTAGCAGTATTGCTATCATCGCTATTAAATTGTGGAAGACATATAGACTCTTTTCTTCAGTTCTTTCTCCACCAGAGAAGGTTGGGTTGTGGACACCTTAAGGAAGTACTTTTATCATTCACTTTAGAGACAACTGTACTCAGCAGTTTCTTTCCTGGAATCAGCCCTTCTGGTTAGTTCAGTCGCACAGACTTTTCTCTTTGATCTGTGTGTGGGCTTTGAGGGCAGGAAGAGAGCCTGAGATACCTATTGTGCCGTTTGGAACCTCACAAGTTTTTACTTTATTTTGCTCTGTTTTGTTTCTGCTACTCGGGGGCTATTCTGCCTGACAGCAGTGTGGTGGATGCAGCCAAGTGGTATTTAGAAATGCTTGGGCCTCCTTGGAGGCTTTTTCAAAGCTGAGTAGAGCTAACAGGCAGCTTTGGCTTTTGTGGGGTGGGGAATAGTAGTAGCTAATTAACACCATCAAGTGGTAAAAATGGAACATGGCAAAATGGGAGGTGGTGGGCATGCTAAGCTGTGCATAGCAAGTTGGCAATACAGTGCAAATGGCTGTGTTCCTTCCCACCCACCCCGCAAACAAAATTTTGTGCAAGCAACAATTCTGAGCAGAAAGAGCACTGAATTCTCCTTTTCAGGGAAAAGGGGAGAAACCTCTGATTTGGCATTGTAGTGTGTTTTCTCCCTCCCTCCCTCTGTGTGTGTGTGTATGTATTGGTGGGGGAAGAAAAAGTGAGTATGTGTGTCAAACAGTAGTCCAGCAAACCTGTCTTTTGCATCTTATCTCCTGTGCCAACATCATTTTTGATCCTAAGAAAGCTATAGTAGAGGTGATGGGAATTGTAATCCAACACATCTGCAGGTTCCAGGTTACAAAAGACTGCCTTTGGGGCTTTCCCACTGGAGTGATTGGCCTTGGTTCTTGGGTAGTGGAGTTGCTGGAGGGACGGTAGTCTGATCTCTAGCTAGCTTTCTGAGCTTTTTCACAGTGCTGTCTTTTCCAACAAGCAAGAATCGGGTTAGAATTTGTAGAATGAGTTTGTAGAAGAAGGGTCAAATAGGAACACATCAGAGCCAACACATTTTATTGCCCAAGCAAGGTCCTGAAGAGGAAACATGTCCTGTCTCTGACCTTTCCACACCAGTTCACTTTCTGCTTTCTGACACATCAGTCCCAGTCCAAACAGGGAATGAGTCATAGCTCTTCTCTAGGTAGCCCAAGCCTGGGGACAAATAGCTGCAGTCTATAGCTCTAGAAATTCACCGTGTGGAACAGCTGCATATGAAAGGGTTGCTGATTCTGGCCCTGGCAGCTCTTGAGATAATTGTATCCCCCTCCCCTCCCTCTCTCTCTCTCTCTCTGGGACCTTCTCTTTTTCATTTCTCCTTATGCAGCTTTCAGCATCTGGTTGCAGGGATGATGTCTCTGCTCCTACCTTCTTTCTTGCATGACATTCTGTAATCTGCCTTTATCAGCAGCATTGAGTCGCACTTTCCATCCATCATTCTATCTAAGCACTTGACTGCCAGATCTGACTGCAATTGTGCTGCCTCTAAAAATAAAATAAAATAAAAAATTAAAATCTGTCCCCTGTGTTGTTGTTTTTTAAAGATATCCCTTCAGTTTTAGCTTTACATTCCAGTTGCGTGCATAGAGTAAGCTTTCACAGTTGAACAGGGCAGGGTTGGCTGTACAAAATGTGCTTTTTCATGCTTTCAGGCTAGGCTCATAGAAGCCCACCTAGTGAGCCTTTGCCCCTCCTGTCTTCAGAAAGCACCGGAGTTCTCTTTCCAACAGTCACAAACACTTATGTGTCTTTATAAACACCATATATCTATATGTCTTTCATTTACAAAACGAAATGAACTTGATGCCATTACTAATGAAGCTACTTACAGTATGTGTCGTTGGAGTCCAACAATGTGCTAAGCCCCCTACCCCAATTTACAGGATTTAAAAAACAACTGTAAGTGGGTTTCCATTCCAATATGCTTCTTTCCCTTTTTGCCTTGCATTTTTCCAGTTGCTTAGGAAATGCTTTGCTTTTTCTCACCAAAGCATGCTGCTTTGAAAATATGACCTTGTAGTGTAGAGGAGCAGCCAGCTCAGCTTTAAGATTCCTCATTGCCATCTGGTGGGCATCCATGGTATGTATTCAACCCGCATTTCAACTAGCTGACACCAGTCCCTCTGTAACAATGAGTAATCATCAATTTGCTACAGCTTAGGGCTGTACTTGTTAGCCATTTCACATTAGCCACCTTTAGCCACAGCTTTGCAACATGAAGCTTATTTTTACCATATTGACAATTTTATTTACTCTTTTTTCTCTGCACTTTCTCCTGATGGTTCTCCATTTCTTTCTTTGTTTTTTCTGTTTTTCTCCATCAGTTTGTCTGTCTTCACCACTCATTTTTCAATGACATGATTTATTTTCTCACTCTCTGTGTCCATCTGTGTCTATATTTGCACCCTTCTTTCACTCATTCTTTCTGTATTTGTCACCTTTCTCTCCATGCTGTCTCCTTGTTTTCTTTATTTTTCTTCCTCTTTTAAAACCATACATCCTAAACCTAAATTTAGGGCAAGGGGCATGGTTTGCATCTTTTTGGATCCTATTACATTCTATCCTAATCCCACAACTGTATAAATATGCTTTATACCTGAGGCCTTAATACCACTCAGTACTGCATCTGATATCCACAAAAGTTCATGCTAAAATAAAAACCAATTACTGTAGTCTTAAATTCCTTTTCTCTCTCCCCCTCCCATTCTCTCTTTTTTTTAACACCCTGAACAGTTTATTCAATATGTGATGCTGTCCCTAGTGCAACCAGACATAAAACTTGGTGAGGCCCATCAACTGGAACTATTTTGTTTGCAACATTTCAATCATAAATAGCTCTTTATTAAACACAAATCCACTGGCGATTACATTTATGTTGGATGAAGCGTGCAGGGCAGGAAAAAGCAGGACGTGACCTACTGCTGAGAAGCCCACATCCATCCCTCTCTAATGGTACATGTGTACACAGCAAAGGATTATTCTGGCCATTTATGTACCACAAAAAAGTGTACAAAAGAGGATGACACTTTCATAGTCAGATTTGCTGATTTCTATGTCTTACATGCCAAGAGAGGCACTTTTATTAATAATTACACTGATTTAGAGAGAAATACAAGACATGTCACCATAATGGGGAAGACTAGGAACAAATGAGCTGTGAGCTGCTCAGTCTGCTGTTCTAGGTATTAACAGCTGATGGGCAGTTTGAAGGCTCTTGCAGTCATCTCCCTTCTTACGGATGTAATTCTTTGCTAACTTTGTTCTCAAAGGAGACAACAAATAATCCAAGAAATTGCCTTCCCACTCTGATGAGAAAGTCTTCAAAAACGGCACAGTGTTTGAAGACTACTTGCTGTTTGGGACTTATTCTGTGTAAAATTGCCACGTAGTATTTTTGTGCAGAAAAGTGCTTTTTCTGTACAGGAAACAGCATTTTCTGTACAAGAAATCATATTTCTCTGCAGAAAATGCTGTTTTCTGTGCAGCAAATCCTGTAGCTGGGAACTCATTCTGTGCAAAAATTTTCATGTGGGCTTTGCACAGAAAACAGCATGCTGTTTATTGCACTGAAAATGCTGTTTTATCCACACAAGAATACCATGTGAGAATTTTGAGTAGAATATATCCTGAACTGCACAGGTTCCCATCAACCCTAGAGTGTTCTCATCAGGGTTTCCCAAAACTTGAGAAACATATATTTTTATCATTTTTGAACATTACTTTCTTACATACCCTTCTTGTGTTTGTTTGTTCTTAATTTTGAAATGCAACCTGGGGCACACAGTCCTTCAAATAGAGGGCTGTCCTCTGGTAGGTCTTTGAGCTGAAGGCATTCCTTTCCTCTATGAAATAGGAGCCACCATAGTGTTGAGACTAACAATACCAGTTTCTGGTTGGGTTTCTTGCCTTTAACAGCTGTGTCAAGCAGAAATTCAGCTAACTTCATAGATACAGCAAAGAGAAAATTAAAAAAAACCACATTATTTCTCTATTTCTCTCCCTATTAAAGTCTGACGAGGTTTTTCTGAAAAAAAAAAGGGGGGGGGAGAACCTAGTCAGCTCAACCCTGGTGATCCCTGCTTGCTCAAGGACAGCAACATTCGTCACATAGTCAGTCCAGTGTATATTTAGGATTGTGCATATACAGTGCTGATGAAAGCATTCGAGGAGTTGTAAGTGGTGGTAATAGGTGACCCATGTTTCAGACCCATAAAGGAGAATAGACAGTACAATGGCTCTATACACACTGATTTTTGTGCTTTGCCTCAGGTGTTTATTACTCCAGACTCTTTTGTGAAGTCTTCTAAATGTGCTATATGCCTTTGCTAATCTGCGATCGATCTCTTTGTCAATCTTGGCATCTGAGGAGATGATGCTTCCCAGGTAGGTGAACTGCTGCAGAGCTGTTTGGGCTGGAAGTCAGCCTGAAGAAAACGGAAGTTCTTTACCAGCCTGCACCACAGGATGAACAGCACCATCCCCACATTGCCGTCGGCAAATCTGTGCTCATTCTAAAACTATATAATCCTTGAAATACACACTTTCCAGAGTCCTCCTTAGTAGCCATGCAGAGCGTCTAGGTCAGTGGTTCCCAAACTTATTTGACCTACTGCCCCCTTTCCAGAAAAAAATATTACTCAGCGCCCCCTGGAAATTAATTTTTAAAAAATTTTAATAGCAATTAAACAGAAGGATATATGTATTAATGTTTCTATCTTTTTCGTAAAATATAGTAAAGAAAGGTGTAAATTAGAAACATTGAAGTTTGAAATTATGAAACTATTTATTGAACTCAGAATAGAAAGGTAATACAACAAAAGTTAAAACATTCGAAATCATCTTAATGAGAAGGGTGAACCTGGTACGCTGCTACCAATTTAGTAACTCTGCTCTGCTCTGTTTTTGTCAGCAGTAATCTTAAATCACCGCGATTGACTATTTGCAATCGGTTTCTTTTTTGTTGTTGTTGTTAATAAATTGGTTACTGCACTGAATCCACATTCCACTAAATATGATGAAGGAAATGCAATTAAGAACTTTTGAATTACAGCCCATATTTCAGGATAAGCCGTAGAGATCTCCTTTTGCAGCCAGAATTGTTGGTAGCCGCTTTTGAATTTAAATTTCAATTCATCATTTGTAGTTACTTCCATCAGTTCTTCTTGTAACTGTGGAGATTCTTCTGTGCTTGCACTTGAAAAAGATCCAAAATCCAATCAGGTATGTTCATTTTCAAAATATCATCAAATTGTTGATTAAAATCTGAATGGAGAGCATCCAAGTGCTCTCACAGTAAGAAAGTATGTCTTCATCTTTTTTTCTGCTCCTGATAAATTTGGGAACTGGCTGAATTGGCCTCGTCCAAAATTTTGTTTGTACAGAAGAAGTTTTGTCACAAATGCAGAAATAACAGATTTTGGTTTTATTAAAGTCAGTTCATCACCTTGAAGCTGAAGATTGCTTTCATTAAATTTTTGAAACAAGTCAGTCAAGTAAGCGATTTCACTTTTGGATTGAATTAAATTGGATCATAAAGCATTACTTTTATCTTTCAAGAACTCCAGCACCGAGTTAAACAGCTTATAAAACCTATCTAAACAGGCACCCTTTGACAACCAACGAACTTCTGTATGAAGCAGCAAACGATTAAATTCTTCATTGTTTTTCAATACAAAGCTGTTTAAATAATCTGTCATTCAATGATTTGCTTCTGATTGTGTTGATAGCTTTAATTACATATTGTAATGAATTATGTAGGCGTGCACTTAAATTTTTGGCAACTAGATGTTGACGTTGGATGATACAGTGTACTGTGAATGCATTCGGCACCTCCTTTTTTAAATATGCAAGAAAACCCCTGTAGCGCCCTACCATCACTGGAGCACCATCTGTGGCTACTGGTAAGATATTACTCAGAGGTATTTCTTTTTCTTTAAAAAAAAACCTCATCCAATGCATGAAAAATTGATTCTCCTTTAGTATCAGTTTGCAAATATTTAGCAAATAATAATTCTTGACAAATTTGTTCTTCCTTCATGAACCGCACGTATGCTAAAAGTAAAGCTTCAGTTCCTAACAAAGTTGACTCATCAAGTTGAATAGAAAACTGAGATGTTTTTAAATAGCCACACAATGAATCTTCAACATCTTGAGCCATTTCATCAATTCTTCTTTGCACTGTATTATTGCTCAATAAAATTTTCTTGATAATATCAGATGCTGGCTTGTGTAGCACAGTACGTATTACTTCACTTATAGCCAGTATAATTAGTTCTTCACCAATAGTATGAGGTTTTCCTGATTTGGCAATCATTAACGAAATATTGTAAGAAGCAAGCAAGCCATCACCATCTTGTGTGGTTGCGGTTGAAAAGAGTTTTACCAATGTCGGTTGTTTGATAAATTTTTCTTTTAGTGTTCGAAAATAAGATAAATCCTTATCTTGTTTATCACCATGAATTTTAGTCAAATGTTCTTGTAGTCTGGAAGGCCTCATAGCTTCGTTTGATAAAACTCTGGCAAATCAGCCACATTGGTAATGTATTGTTTACAGGTGACTCAATAAACCCATATTTCAAATATTTGATATTATATTGTCTACATTTTTTCTTTGGTTGAGCCATTATTATCTGTAGAAAAAACAAAATGTTTATGGAGGTATTTTTAATTAATATTTTTTTATTTTTTGAAATATTTTTGTAAAAAACAAACTAAAATAAATGCTAATGAAATAAATAAACATGATATTATTAATTGTAAAGCGCATATAATTATTACAGGTCGACTCAGCCTTCTGTAAGTCAGTAAAATGAGGACTAGCTTATTAAGAGCTGGGGTGATGTGCTGTGGAAATTAGTATGGTAATACGGTTTCTAAAAAAAGCAGCATGTCGCTTATCGTACAGTGCATTCTGAAAAAATGTCACTCCTGCAGTGCCAGCAGCACCAGCTACTGGCAGTTATATTGTCTGCACTGTACAACTATTTGTAATTGTCTGCAATGTTCGTCTGTATTAATTTCTGACTTGTATAAAAATTGTATAACCTGCTTGATTGTATTGTATTGTATTGTATTGTATAACTTACTTGAATTGTACTGAATTGTATGTGATGCATTGTGATGTTGTACCCCGCCCCGATCCTGAGGGGAGAGGCGGGTAATAAATAACTCAGTATTATTATTATATTATTATTATTACAAAATAAATAAATAATACTCACCAATTACAGTTGCACTATTTGTTAGTTAACTTTAACTTGTCACAATATCACAACAATCTAACTTAGGACTCTTTCGGAGGAAGAAATACACCGCAAGAAGGGTCATCCGGAGCTGCGATCTATACCAGAACAGAATCGGCAGGGGGATGATGTCATACAAAACGCCCCCCCTGCCACGCAGCAGCGTCGCGAGAGGGACGACCCTTCTTGCGGTGTATTTCTCCGTCTGAAAAAGTCCTCAGAGTTATATTATGCCGTAATTTTCCCATAATAATTACAGGAAATCTCCTGATTCATAGCGTGCTCCAAAATCTGCTGGTAGTACTGCCAGTAGCCAGTACTGCTGCTGCTGTTCCAGGCTTTGGCCTTGCGATCGACCAATCGCACGAGTGGCAGTTGCCCACAGCAATGCTCGTAGTGCTCACGTGTTTTGGAACGGCAATTCAATGGCACCACATGAACAGCAGTAGTGCGCGATTGCACATACCTCAATGCAAGTGAGGGAGTACGCGGGAACCGAGCCAACGTCCAGTATGTTGTTCAAAGAAAAATTAAGCGTTAGGAGCGGAATACATAAATCAGTTTTTCTAAATCTTCTTTCTTTTATGCTTTCACCGCCCCCTTACAGTTATTCATCGCCCCCAAATGCACCTGCACATGCAGGATGTAAAAGGCACTGCTTATTATGTCAAGAACGTAATTGAAAATTTAGCTCTGAGTGAAAAAGAGAAATTGCCAAACCATCATTGGAAAAAGTGTTGGCCATGGTTTAGTGAAACAACCCCAGCAATAACATAAAGGGATATTTTAAATAAATAAATATTGTTGTTGTTGTTGTTGTTGTATTGTATTATTTTGTATTTTTTATTAATCTTTTATTGGTTTTTTTTTCTTTTCTAAATAGGTATAATTGAAATGTGTAAATATAATGTGATTATAGTGCGTTTAGATTAAGAGGAAAAATGTATTAGTGTTAGGATAGTTTTATTTTTGTATTAGTAAGAAAACAATTATTATTTTTGCATTATTGTTACGGCCTTTTGCGGTCGGGTGTATTTTTCAGTAGAATGGTCTTATCCCCCCAGAAAATCCCTAATCCCCCAAATGCACCTGTGGCCATCACCACCCCCCTGGATCGCTGCAGCGCCCACCAGGGGGCGGTAGCGCCCACTTTGGGAATCACTGGTCTAGGTTTCATGGTCTTGGAGCTATGGCAAAGATACACATACACATTCTCTTTGATTACTGTACATTCAGTGGATTCAGTAGATTTATATCTCATTTTTCAACAGAAATTGGTTTATACCAATTATAAATACATATACTGGCACACTGAACCTGTGGTCCACTGCTAAGTTTAGGCAGACATTTCAGTTGACTCCTGCCAAGGTGGGCTTTTAATTGCCGCCGCCTTTTAAAAAGAACGAGCAAAACAACAATTAGCATTTTGTTTTTGTTCTTGTTTTGCTTTGTCTTGTTGGCTAATTACCAGCCTTGATTGACCTTTTTGTCTCTTTCAAGTTCTGTCATCTTCTTGTTGTTGTTTTTTAAAGGCACCGTAGATAATTATCTATATATTAGACAAAAGTAGCAAGGATTGTGGGGGGGAAATAATTAAGATGATTTTGAAATTAAGGAAATGGGTTTAGGAGACAAGCAGGTGCTTAATGAGAGTTGGAACAGCTGCACCTTGCAGGAACCGGCTACAAAAGGTACTTCAAGGAAGAGTTTGATGGCACTGTGCACAGCTGGAAGAACATGCAATAATTAAATAAAAATACCTCCTGCAAATGGGGCAGCTGGATTCATTAGGCAGCTACAAAGAGATGCACGCATGTGTGCGGTCTGGATTACTGTGTGTGCAGGAGGCTCGAACTCTAGCTGTGACATGCTCCTTAGGCAGAGCAGCCACAAGGACAATTCTATGAATATTTGGCAAACGTCCCCCTCTCAGGGAGGTAGGGGAGCTCCAGATGCAGGGCCTGAAGTCCATGGTACTTGGCCAAATCCACACTACACAAATGATCCAGTTTGAAACGGGATTATTTGTCATGGTGCCTTCCTATGGAATCCTGAGATGTGTAGTTTGGTGAGGCACCAGCATGCTTTGGCAGAGAAAAAATCCTGAAAAACTACAAATCCTAGGATTCTGTAGGAAGGAGCCATGTCAAATAATCCCATTTCTGACTGGATTATTTGTGTAGTGTGGATTTAGCCTTTGTGGCACCAAGACAGGGAGGAGAAACCTTTTTCTCTTGAGGGGCTTGTGGCCTTGAAAGTGAAGGGTAGACTGACAGGGCTGTGGCGGGAGGCCTAAGTCAGCCAGTTTGCCCTCTTTAGTCTCACTTTCTT
The DNA here is from genome assembly GCA_030847615.1 of Gambelia wislizenii. Lineage (NCBI taxonomy): Eukaryota > Metazoa > Chordata > Lepidosauria > Squamata > Crotaphytidae > Gambelia > Gambelia wislizenii. Next base: position 7,541,877 of record JAUMIR010000013.1, on the reverse strand, counting down.
TTTTGCCAACCCGCTTTTCTTTCTGTCACTCCTCCCTCCCTTTGCTGCCCATTCTTTATCCCCTTTCTCTCTCTCTCTCTCTCTGTCACTGTCCTCTCTCTTCCCATGTGTAAGACTGTACGCGTGAATTTTTAAGTGTGGCCCGTTAGCCAAACGAAGTGCTTTGTCTAGGTCCTGGGATTTCAGATCATTTGCGTATCTTTATTTATGAATGGTACCCAGCTTTTTGCCTACATGAGCAGAAATTAGTGGAGTCAGTTTTGTCATAGGGCTTGTTTAGATGATGAAAACAATCCTCAAAGAATGCGGGCAGAATACCTTTTGTCCAGATGAGCTCCTGCTGGGATTCGCCATATTAGGAAGGAGGGGGGCTGAAAACTCCCAAATAGTTCGCGGTAACAGCTTTTGCTGTTTCTTGCAACCTTTTTTTTAAAAGCATATGAAAATGCGCATAACAGGCCATCTGAACAACCAATTCGAATTGGGGCACACCCAAGAAGTCAAAACGTGATTGGTGGGATGTGTGTGAGGGCAGGCTTGCCGGCGACGAAGCAGCCGGAGCCGCCATTGTTGTTTTTGGGGACACGATTGAGCTCACGATCGAGCTCTATTTTCAAGTGGCAAAGCAATATATATATATATATATATTTGTAAGCAGAAGATTGCTCTTCCGCATCTGTCATTTAATGGCAATAAAAGGGGGGAAATGGAGGGAGCTTTTCGGGAGCTAATAAGGCAGGTAATTCACTCCCGGCCACCATCTTTTCTCACGGGTACGTTTCGTGTGAACTGCAAATTTGGATAGCTTTCCATGCCAGTGATCTCATGAATGGATCATGGGGACAAATGAGCACTGCTGCGATAGTGAGGTAATGCGCTATTTTTTGCAATTAATTTTCCCATCTAGCTGAGCCCATAGAGTTTTCCACATTGATTTCAGATACTCCAGAGACCCACATCTGACCTTTGACCCCCCCATCCCTGAAAAAAAAAACACTTTTGTTTGGATCTACACCAAAGCTGGCTGGGGGAGGGCTAGGAACTGTAATCCACAAATGTAAATTTTGTGAGTTCTGATTTAGATTTGATCATACCTGGAATAGACCTGCTGAAATCCGTGGGACTTAAATCAGTCACAATTCATTTGTCACATGATTTCAGTGCGTTTATTCTAAGTATGCCTAAATCTAGATATAACCTAAAGGCTTTCCCCCTCTGCTATACATGTTGATTTACTTAGCACTGCCTAGAAGATTGTGTAATCATAAATTACTGACATTTTTAATGGTCACTACACTTTGTAAACTTTTATTGAATTTGTAAACTTTTATTGAATTATCACTTGCGGTACTTGCAGCATTTCTTTACTTTTCCCCCTTAATATCTGTGTGTGTACAGACATGTGTATGGACATGTAGCCCTTGGAAACTGAAACCTCCAGTGACAGTGACTTTGGAGATGTGCCAGAAGCAGTCCTTGTTCCTTCTTAACTGGGGCTCATGGGCTTAGATCTTGTCCACATACAGTATATGTACTTGTATATACATATTTCATACATGTGTGCATGCACACATACCTGCCAACTGAGGATGGCCCTTCATGCATCTGATAAAGTGGAATATGGTCCACAAAAGTTTGACCTGTAATAAATTTGCTAGTCTTTAAGTTCCTCTTTTGTTTTTGCTGCAGCAGATTAATACAGCTACCTGGGAAGCTGGTAGAAATTTGAAATGTGGCTTGTATCTTCCCTCCACTTTTAGGGTTTGAATTGCTCTACCAACCAGAGGTGGTGCGGCTTTACCTCTCCATTCTCACAGAAAGTCAGAATTTCAACACTCTGGAAGCAGCGGCTGGTGCTTTGCAGAACCTCAGTGCTGGAAACTGGACAGTGAGTTACACTTCTTCTTTTACCCCTAATGTCCTTTAGCTTCTTTCCATTACAAAGGCACTCTTGTACTACTTCAGTTTCATGTAATGCCAAAAATTACTTTGAAGGCCTGCCCATATTCCTTATGAAGTTTTTTTATAACTAATGTGATGTAGGAGAAAGCAAAGATCTGGTGCATTATCTTTTGGAATGCCATATGCATATGTTATATTGAAGTGAATTGTTTTTCCCATTCTTTGATAGGGTAAGAAAATTGGCTTCTTTTAAAGGAAGAGGCATAGCTTCTAGCTTCTCAAAAGAGCCAGTATGGCATAGTGGTTTGAGTGTTGGACTACAACTCTGGAGACCAGGGTTCGAATCCCCACTCAGCCATGAAAACCCACTGGGTGGCAAGTCACACACTTTCAGCCTCAGAAAACCCCATGATAAGGTCATATTAGAGTCTCCATAAGTCGGAAAGGACTTGAAGGCACACAGCAGCAATGTAGCTTCTCATTCCAAATTAGCTCACCTATATGGCCCCTGAAGAAGGCATGAGAGTATCCATTAGGCTGAACGATGTTAGGGTTTTGATACACACACACACACACACACACACACTGGATCCAGCTTCTGTACTTTGAGATGTGGTACCTCTCTGTTCCTTGACAAGTGGATGCTTTCCAGTTCTCGTCTTTCCCCTTGGATTCTCACAATTCAATCATACGAGGCTCTCTTTGCTCTTTTTGCTGTTGCCCCTTGGAGCTGCTGACGAGGCGCCACTGATTTTGAATCTGGCATCTCTTGGGGAATATGTCTTCTGTGGCAGAGTGTTTATTCATGTACTGTAGAACCCCTTCTAATAACCTAGTATTGGTAGCCCTTGGAAACTGAAACCTCCAGTGACAGTGACTTTGGAGATGTGCCAGAAGCAGACCTTGTTCCTTCTTAACTGGGGCTCGTGGGCTTAGATGCTGTCCACATAACCCTGTAAGGTACTACTGCCCCCGACTCTGAGGAGTCTCTGCTGGTGAACACAGAGAATGCCCACAGGCAGCTCTTTAGTGTGTCAGCCTTCATTTCTGGCAGAAGGCAGCATCTACAGAAAAAAGGCTGATGACCATTTAACAGCACCTGAGAGGGTAAAGCTTCCAGAAAGACTGCTAGAAATCCCTGTGGGTTGCCCCTGGTCAGTCTTGGGGTACCTTCAGGATACTCTAGTTGCAGGGCTGTTCTCTGCGGTCCTGAAAAATTTGCTGGCCACTTGGGAGATAGAATGCCAGGTGAGGTGGACAATTAGGCTGATCCAAGGAAGGCTCTCATGCTTTTCTAACTATAAGTCTTTTTTAAAAAGGTCGTCTTACAGTGTCAAAACGCATGCTTCAGACTTGGAGAGCCTCCTAAATTTTTCTTATTTTGTTCCCCCTACACACACCTCCTTGCTCCCCTCTGATCAGTGGTCCACATACATCCGGGCAACTGTGAGAAAGGAGAGAGGCCTGCCAGTCCTTGTGGAACTCCTGCAGTCAGATTCCGATAAGGTGGTGAGAGCTGTGTCTATCGCTCTGAGGAATCTCTCCATGGATCGTCGCAATAAGGACCTCATAGGTGCGTTCCGAACAGTTCCTGCGTCCATGAAGTTGGTCCCTAAAAGGAGCGCAGAGGAGCTATTCTAGGGGTGGGAAGAATTCAAGCTTTCCTACAACCCTGCAATCCACCAATCCTTCTGATGCTAAAAGCATACTCTTACAATTAAAGAATTCTCAGAGCCCAAAAGAAACAGAGTTGAGTACCGGAACTGGATGGAGCTCACAGTTCTTTCACATAACAACCCATTGCTGACTACCTGAAACTTTCAGTAGTCTGATTTAAGGAGGGTGGGAGTCATTTTGTTGTTGCCACCATTTAACACTTATGAGTCATAAATCTTGGTCTGTCTATTGCATACCACCTAGGGGCATTGAGATTAACCTTCTGCTCACCTCTGACCTATTCTACTTGGGCCCTATTTGCTGAGGTGAAAGAATCTTTCTCTCTACACAGACATTTTTTAAAATGTTGATAGGGTTGGGTATTTTTTTTAGCAAATTACCAAACACTTGAACAAAATATGAAAAGAAGGCTGGTACCTGAAAGTTTTTTAACCAAGTGCCGGACTTACGACCCTGGGGAGAACATTCTGAAGTGATCGTGCTATTAGAGAAATGTCCTCTCTCCTTGTCATTGCCTTCATAAATTCGGATGCCTGGAGGGATACCTGGAGACGGGCGGCTGCTGATCATAAGTGATGGGTGGATCCACGTAGATGTCTGTGTCCCGGCCTATAGACAGCCTTAAACCAAAATTTTGAGTCATGCCCAGAATCAGACAAGAAGGCAAGACCTATCCCATTTTCCTGTTCCCATCAATAATTTAGCTACCATATTTGTTCATGGGCAGAGATATTGGACAGGCAGAGGTCCATTGCTCTCCATTTCTAGCCAAGTGCGTTTCTAGCCAAGTGCATCATATCCATCGTAATCTGCCCCAACCCAAAAAGTTTGCCTTCAGTGGTCCAAAGTATTAAAACTAAAAATAGTCTTAACAGTTTATCTCACTGAATGGCAAAAGGGCCATTTGGGAGTCTTAGGGCATAGTCTCCTGGAAGCATTTAAAATGTTATCTATATAACATGAAGGTTATGTGCATCTTGTTCAGGGGAAAGCAGAGAGAGGCAGTCAGTTTTGTATCTGACCCTGCAGAACCATTCAGTGTGTGCATGCATTAGCATTAATGTGTGGTATTAACCAATGTGTCTCCTAGTTCTTGTTTGATGAGGCCATGAAGTATAAAATATGATAGAGACAAAATCTGCATTATAGGAAACAAACATCTCTGCTTTTTCCTGTTGTACAGAATGTGCTCATTTGGGGCAATGATTTCCCAGACACCTAACAAAAAAAGAGAGTTGGTGCTTGATGAGATTCACACTCAAAACTTACTGATTCCTCCCTGCCACCCCATTTCCCCTTTAAAACACAAGGAGCTGCCATGGGGCTCTTGATGTTTAATCGTGTGTCTGCTCCATTTCTGAATAAAATGCTCTTGATTTACTATCAAAAGAGGGGAGTGAAGGGGAATCTGAATCCAGAACTGGGGTGGATGTTGGCATTCTTTGAAGAACTTGGAAATGTTACCTTTTTGGAGCACAGCTTCCAGTCTCTCCCAACCAGCGGTGACCATGCTGACTGGGAGAGTCTGGGAGTTGTAGTCCCCTACTCTCCCACCCCCAAAAAACCCTTTCCCAAGCTCAGTCACATATAGGTTCTTCCTTACACTGAGTCAGACCATTCATCCCTCTAGCCTAAGGGTGGGCACCTGCGGCGGTGGCTGATTTTTGCCCTTACCCCCATGGTGGACTGCATTTCCTGATGCTCAGCTGAAAATTGGTCCCAAATCAGTCTCAGAAGTGACTGGATGTTTACTTCCAGTTTACATTTCTGTTTGGAGGGGTTGACTTTTGTCAGGGGGGTAGAGGTACTGTGTTATTCCATATGGTATTTTTGATTTGCTGAGCTATTTTTTGCTTGGAAAAAAAGATTCCAAGTGGGTAGAAATGACAGGCTTTGAGGGGCTCAGGGACCCTTGTTGCCCTTTTTTCCTCCGGAGATGCCTGAGAATGAACTTGGGACCTCTGTATAAAGCAAGCTTTACCTAGTGCTATGGCCCCATATTTTTCCTAGATCATTCCTAGATCAATCATTTTGACTAATAGGAGCACTTTTGGTTCTTCAGGTAGCTATGCCATGGGTGAGCTGGTAAGAAATTTGCCCAGCAGACAGCAGAGATCTTCAAAAAACTTGGAGGAGGACACAGTGGTTGCAGTCCTGAACACCATTCATGAAATCATTACTGACAGCTCTGAAAATGCCAGGTCCCTGATCCAGACACAAGGCATCCAGAAGCTAGTTGCTATCAGCAAATCGAGGTTAGTCTTTCACTCTTGCTCAACATGAGAAAGAAAAGATACAGAAAATTGCGTGATGGCACATCAAAATATTTGTTCATCTTGCCTGATATTGTCTGCTTAGACTGGTAGGGTTTTCCCTTGGTGGTGGTCTTGCTCATCTCGGCACCTATTATGTCATAAGAGGCAGATTTTGAATTACAGGGAGACTGGAGGGGCTATCCTAGTGATGCGCCCTTTAACTAAAGTTTAAAGCTAAACATTAGGGTGATGAATGGACTAAAATTTGAACTTTAGGAAGCTATCATAAGTGAGGTCACTTATCCACTCTGCCCAGTGTCATCTGTTCTACTAGTTTTCACTTATTGGGTTTGAACACACTACTGTGTTGCATCCTGACATAAGTTGGGTCACAGTGGCTACAGAGGCCATGCTGCATTAAACTTAGGGTCTCCTATATTCACAGCAAGTGTGTGGCCATTAATGTATGGTTCCTGCTCCTCAATGTCAGGAGATGGAACTGGATTCAGGAGGGACTCGTTTACCTTTCTTCTCCATAACTTGTGTGCTGCCAGCAGGTGATGAGAATCCATAGGACAACATCCATATTTGGTTTATAATTCTTCAGACTAGAGCTTGGGGTGTTACCTTATAAAAGTACAGTCAACCCTCCTTATCCACAGGGTCTGTATCCACAGAATCAACCAATGATGGGTCGAAAATGTTTAGAAAAAAACATTCCAAAAAGCAAACCTTGCTATTTGCCATTTTATACAAGGGGCACCATTTTACTAGGAGCCCTGGTGGCGCAGTGGTTAAATGCCAGTATTGCTAGTCACCACGTTGCAAGTTCAATTCCAGTGGGCTCCAAGGTTCACTCAGCCTTCCATCCTTTCGTAGGTCGGTAAAATGAGTACCCAGCTTGTGGGGGCAATTAGCTAACACACATTGGAAACTGCTTAATGCAGTGTAGATGTGTAAATAGCTATTGCTTAAAACAATTTGTAAGCCGCTCTGATAGCCTTGTGGCTGAAGAGCGGGGTATAAATAAAAAAAAATAAAAAAAATAAAAAATACTACACCATTGCATATACGGAGACTTGAGCATCCACAGATTTTGATATCCATGGGGGGTCCTGGAACCAAACCCCAAAGGATACCGAGGGCCCACTGTACTTCATTACTTGTTACTTTTTAATTCATTACTTGTTACTTTTATTTTATTACAGCAGCACTACCACCAGATGGTAAAAAATTATAATGAAGAAGTGTTTTCCCAGATGAACAGTAGAACTAAACATGAGTCCCTTGTCTGAAAAGATTGACACTAGCAAAATTGTCAAGCCAAGGTCTTTCCCATCACCCACTACTTGGTCCTTTTAGCTAGAGGGGCCAAGGACAACCTGGGACCTCCAGTATGCAAAACATGTGCTCTAAGATTGTGTGATGTCCCTCCTTTTCCACTGAGTTACTGCACTAACAACTGCATATGGGTGTTGGTTTGTGCCAGAGTCAGACATGGGTGAGACCATCCCTTTTCTTTCTTACTTGCTTTTTCTGCCACCCCCTTTCCTTTCTTCCCTTTCCCCCACTGTGGGCTTCTGGTGAGAGGTCTGAATTGATCACTTGCAGAGGGCTTTTGAAATTAGACCACCACCTTAGAACTGCAGGTTTTCCCTCCTCGTATTCAGGATTGAAGTCTCAGTGAAAAAGTAGTCTCTGTGCCCCTTTTCTGCTCAAAGACAGAGAAGCACTTTGGAACTGTGATGCTTGCTTTTCATGTGAACTTTAGGAAGCTGCCAAGGTTCACAGTTCTGAAATAAGAAATTAAGAAACCTCAGCAACATCATTAACATCAGCCTTTTGCTTTAGAAAGATATGTGAGGTCCTCACTGCCCCTCCACCCCCCCCCATCTTTCAGGTGTGGAGTTGAAGCACTTAAAAGGACATGCCATATCTCTGTATCATAAATCAGTGCCTGTAATAGATTGAGTTGGCTTTAGAGACAAGATCAATAGAAGGAAATGATCAGTCATCTTGGGACAGGTTCCCTGGATGCCTGTTTTATTCCTAAGCATCAGCACACATTTATCAGGCATCATCATTTAAGGAAATCTAGGCATTTATTGGCAGAGTGGGAAATGTTTGTCCTTTTGCAGCATTCCATTATATGGGTGGCAACGATCAGGCTGTGAACAAAATAAACTGGCTGACGTGTAAACGATTGTAAAGAGATGAGCAATAATCTCAAATGACTCTCGTTTGAGCCATAACAGAGTTGGAGAGAAGCTGCCTTCTTTGTGCTAACTTGAAGCAAGCCTTCATCTGTATACTCTACCCCTCAGAGCTCTACCACTTACAGGTTATAGTTTACACACATGTAACCTGTCTACTATTAATAAGTCAAGGTCTTTAAAGCTGATGTTATGATTCTTGACCTACGGTGCCAAGGCATGACTTCGTTGCAGATCTCTCTCCCTATCACAGATTCATCCTAGATAGATGCAAAAAAGTTGAAGTCATAGTCTAGAGACTAGGAAGATAGGTGAAATCTTAATTTCTGTAAATGGAATTCCACCTGGCCACTTCTGAGATGAGACACTGAGGGCCCCTCTGGAGGCCTGGTTGCAACTAAGCTGCAGTTTAGCTCTTCCTCTCACAGTATAGTCATCCCTCCACATTCTCAGGGGTTAGGGGTGCAAGGCCTCCACAAATGTGAAAAAACTGCAAATAAAAATGTATGCAAAGATTGGGGGGACGTGAATGGAACACCCTGGAGGAAGAAGGAGGGAGGCTTGTGGCCCAGGCAGTCATTGCCACAACTCAGCCCGCCTAGGCCTCCCAGGCCTCCACCACCACCACCACCACCGTGCCCCCACCGCCATACCTCCGGGGCCTCCACCGCTGCATCCACCATGCTGCTGCCACTGCCGCCACCACACCCCCGTCAATGACCAATTGGAGGCTTTGTGGCTCAACGACAGTTTCCTCGGCAAGCATGCAGCTTTCCTCAGCCTTTGTCTCCCCCCACCACAAGGAACAAAAGCCGATTAAAGTGGGGTGCTCACTGAGCAAACCGCCAATGGTTTGCTCAGTGAGCGCCCCGCTTTAATTGTTTTTTTTTCCCTCACACACAAGGGACAAAAGCCGATTAAAGCGGGACGCTCACTAAGCAAACTGGCCCGCTTTAATTGGCTTTCGTCCCTCACACACAAGAGATGAAATCCTATCAAAGCAGAGTGCTCACTGAGCAAACCGCCCCGGTGGTTTCCTCAGTGAGCTCCCTACTTTAATCGGCTTTTGTCCCTCCCACACAAGAGACAAAAGCCAATTAAAGTGGGGCACTAACTGAGCAAACCGGCCCCACGGTTTCCTCAGTGAGCACCCGCTTTAATCGGGTTTTGTCCCTCCCACACAAGAGACGAAAGCCAATTAAAGTGGGGCACTCACTGAGCAAACCGGCCCCACAGTTTCCTCAGTGAGCGCCCTGCTTTAATCAGCTTTCGTTCCTCACACACAAAGGATGAAAGCCAATTAATGCTGGGTGATTAAAGCGAATACCAAGGAAACCCGCAACGCTTGCAGCAAAGCTGCATGGTCCCTGAGGGGCGGGGAGCTGAAAGAGGAGCAACCCTCCAGCGGCTTTCCATGAATAGACGAAACCGCGAAAGTCAAAGCCGTGAATGCGGAGGGACAACTGTACTGTTTCGTGTCAATAGCTCCTTCCATCAAATTCCAACAGAAAGAGAGGACAGCAAGGCACATTCCATCAGTCTAACTATGTCCAACTGATTCACCCCTCTTCTTGGGGAAAGTTTCTCCATTAGGAGCCCTTTCATTTGGCTCTGTTGAGAGGGAGATAAATATTAAGGATCACACTTTTGGCCCATACTTGGAAAGACTCCACACTACCCTCTTATAGCACTATTATTCCACTTTAACTGCTATGGCTGCCTCTTGTGGAATCCTGGGATTTGCAGTTTAGGGAGGGGCATTTAGGACTCTCAGCCAAAGAGCTCTTAGGCCTCACTAAACTACAAACCCCAGAATTCCATGGGAGGCAGCCATAGCAGTTAAAGTGGAATAACAGTATAGTGTGATAAAGTCCTTAGTTCCAACTACCATTGGCTTCCATCTGCCCAGAATAGTTTCTTACAGTGATCATTCCATCCAGACATTTTAACTTCTTTACATAACTGTATGAAAGAGGTTTTAACCTGAAGGTGCCCTTTTTCTTCTTCACCCCACATTTCTTTGTTTCTCTCCTTTGAGGTTATAGCTCTTAGATTTTAAACCAATCCTTTAAACTGTCAATCACCATGGGTGCTTTGTCTGAAAGTTGATATAGAAATGTAGAATGTTAACAGAGGAATACAATTTAATATTGGCATAAATTCAGGGTTTCACGGGAGTCCTTGGAAGGTCTTTACAGCCAGTTTGCACAATTACTTTAGAAGTGCTTGGGTTCAGCTTCATTTTTGCCATTCAAGGGTTCTGTGTGCACACAGTAAGATTTTCAGAACTGGTTCATTCTAACCATAAGGTCTTAATAACCATAAATAAATGTATCATGTGATAAGCATGATCATAGGTATTGACCTTTAAATATGTCTTCTGGAAATACTGCTGTAAAAGAAAGCCCAGTCAGTTCTTCCATATCATTTGTTATGAGTTAAATTGTCTACCAGCTCAAATATCTGAATGCATTTGATTTTAATGCTTGCTTTTTGTGTGTATATCCTTTCTCCTTTCACCCTCCCCATTCCAAAATCAGCCAGTCCTCCAGGGAAACAAAGGCAGCCTCTCATGTTCTTCAAATGACCTGGAGTTATAAAGAGTTACGGAGTGTTTTGCAGAAGGAAGGCTGGAACAAATCCCATTTCCAGGTGAAGATAAAGCAGAATTCTAATTAAGAACTGTAGCCAGAGCAAGTGGAAGCTTAGTTTATTTTGGCCTTCACTGGTGGTATATAGGAAAAATATAGGAAAAATACAGACTTGTTTTTTATTTCTACTAAAACAAATCCAGATTCTATTTTAAGAAAAGCCAGATTTGGGTAGACAGACAATTAATTTTGCTGAAATATGTTCTTGTTTATATTGCTGCATGTTAGAGGTGAGGGTACTATTAGAATTGAGGGAAGTAGCAAAGCTAGCAGGATTTGAGAAGATGAAGAACAAAAGGCATAAACACTATTTAGCTATTATTTCATACATTTATATCCTGCTTTTCCATTTATATCCTACCTTTCCATTAAATTCATGCTAATCATTGGAGTCCTATAGGTGTCTATTCGGGGGTAATCCCTATTGAGATTTAAGGATTGCAGCCTCCAGTAGTTTATATGACTCGTTTTAACAGCAAATTCTAGTGGAGTCAAATAGATTGGAGGCAAAAGAGCCGTTGAGAAATGAGGAGATGTCTGTAGGCTAGGGGGAACTTTTTACAGAAAAGGATATTTTACACAAATTAAGTGGTGAAAGCTCCGTAAAACAGTCTAGTGAGGCCTGAGCATGCTTGGTAGTCATAGCGTGTTAAGGATAAGTTTCTTTGCTTATTCCACTTTGAAAGCATTCAATAACCAGAGTTTTTTGGATAGTATACAACACATTGAAAATATTAAATCCAAACAATGAAATCATAAAACAGCACCCAAGAAAATCAATATAAAATTACCACTCTTTGGAATGAAAGCACAGCTGGGGAAAAAAAAAACAGAAAACTAGGGAATGGTTTGAATACTCTGCCTGAACTCCTTATAACCAGTAGTATCCTAGAGGAAGGCATAACTGTCAGGAAGCCTACACAGGAACACTCATATGAGGAGGAGGAGATGCACTGGAACATTTCATTGCTGGTCACCCTTGACAAATTCTTGAAAGCCATACAGAAGTAAAGGAAACACTGTACCAATCTGAATGACTACTATGGAGACGAAGTCCAAAATGCCTAATGTCAAGAGTGATTCATTCATTCCTTCATTTACCTTTGTATCCCAGTTTTCCTCTATCAAGCTCAAGGTGGTATACATGACTTCCTTATCCCCACATACTCCCCTGAACAACCCTGTGAGGTAAATCAGGCTGAAATAGTGATTGGCCACAGATGACCCAGTAAGCTTTGTGGCTCAGTGGAGAGACAGTCCAAGGTCTCCCAAGTTCCAGTCCAACATCCTAGCATCCACTACACCAAACTATAGTCCCAGGGCCTGACTACATGTGGGGCAAAAACTCAGAATGGAGTTTCTGCATTCACCCCAAAGCCCTGCGCATTATTATTCTCTGCAGTGACGTGGGGTACCTTGTCTTCGCTGTCCTTGCAGAGTTTTGTCCACCACCACCACCACCATTTTGACCATAATTTAAAGCTCTGGAGGCAGCTCCTGGACAAAGGGAGAGGTTTTCTCCCTTCCCCTGCCTTGGCAGTACTCTCTCGCTCACCCATCACAGATAGAGGCACTAGAAGAAAGCGATGGAAACACTTGAAGGAAGCAATGGGTGAGCAGAGAGCAGGGGGAGGAAGCACTGCTGAGCCAGGGGAAGGAAGAAAACTTCTCCCTTTGGCTGAGAACTGGCTCCTGAGCTTTAAATTATGGTGGCGGAGGCAGTGGATGAAAATGCGGAGAAAACCCCGAATCGTCAAAACTCCACATCTAGATAAAATACCCCAGGATGCCTGGAATCTGGGCCATGCGACGTATGGTATGATTGCCCCAGTTTCAAGGGAAAGGCCATATGTCATGTGGGCTGATCACTGCAGATTTGGGGGAATTCACAGGGGGATTTGGGGGTTTTAATAGTGTAAATGACCCCCAGTTTGTTATAAGTATACAACCATGCAAAATTAATTTTTAGGAAAAGCAATTCATAAATGTCTGTTGCCATGCCACACTTATCCAGTGTTCTAGCTCCAGTAACTCCATAATGTACACATTGTGCACACCACTATTGAAAAATAAGATTTCAGCATGCCAACCTATTGCTGAGCTTCATCATGATAAAAATAGGAAGTGGAACACAGATCATTTTTCTTGGAATGAGTTTTTCATGATACTTTTTTAAAGTGGATTTTGCTTTCTGCTTGGCTTCCTGCAAGCTGCTGACTCCGGCATTTTTTTTCTCTGTTCTAGTCTGCATCTGCTACTCCTAAGGGATCCAAAGGTACCTCTTGCAAAACGGGCTACGATGACAGCACTCTCCCTCTTGTGGATAAAAGTCAAGGTCTGTCCAACTACAGCCAAAACAGACAGGATGTCCATAAACCCTGGGTGGGCAATTTGTGGCCTTCTAGATGTCACTAATCCACAGCTCCCATCATCCCTGGCTTGCATAGTCAGTGGTGAAGGAGGAAGAGAGTTACAGTCCAACAACATCTGGAGGGCTACAAGTTGCTCATCCCTACTGTAAAAGTTTCATTCAATGCACCTCAGTAATTTTTTTTGTTTCTTTGCTTACTCTCAAGAATAATGCTTGCACCCAGGCCAGTCAGAGTTTGGAAGTAACTCATTACAAATAAATAGTTACAGTATTTGTAATTAATTTATTTTTGCAAAAACGAAGGCATAACTGAGTTACATTACAGCTGCAACATAATGAGATAATTTCACTTCTTTTGTCGTGTAATAATTATTGTTTTTCACCACTTTTATAGTTACAGGGTGTGACTGGCCCAACTACTTGGGTATGTTTTGCACAGTAGCCTGTAACATTTTGATTTTTTTTTTAAAAGGAACTACAAATTGTCATGTAGTTAATTTTGAGTGAAAGTCTAAGTCCAGTTGTTACGGTAATCTGAATTATAGTTAACCTGTTAATTCAATGGGAAATTGTTAAGTGGACATTTGTGCAAGTTCTACTGATATAATGAGTCTGCTCTAGTTGGGTGTAACAATTGCATTCAAGTCAAAGGGTTACTTATTAAAAATTACAGTTATAACACTATCTATTGGGGTAGGAGGAGCCTTGGAATTCTAACTATAGTTAATTACTTTTTACAAGTAACCTTCCAAACTTTGGATCTGGCCTGCCTCTCACACAGACCAACGGTTTTGATTCATCTCTTTTGTAGATAATGAGAAGACTGGAAGTCGGGATATGATTCCTATGGATGAACTTGGGCCAGGTAAATGCAGTCGTGGATCAGCCACCGCATCGTCTTCAATAGCGAACGCTGTTACTCACAAGGGAACTCAGCTTGTTCTTTGGGAGAAGCTCTTTCAAGCATATGTGAAGTTGACATTTAGAGCAGGACTTTTCTTTCTGAGAGATCAGTAGTCTTTAGCAGCACAATCCTATGCATGCCTTCTCATTGAGTTCAATAGGACTTACTTTTGCACCCAGGTAAGTGGGTATAGGATCTCAACCTATATGTGTATATGCAGTGCACACAAATATACACACACACATACACACGTGCACACACGTGCACAGACATACATACACGCACACACATACATACACATACTTATGGAGAGATCAAGATGATGAGAGAGAGAGAGAGAGAGAGAGAGAGAGAGAGAGAGAGAGAGAGAGAGAGGTGTCAATAAAGTATGGTTATTTAACTGGGTCTCTGACAGCCTGGTCTTATGGACTCACACGTTCAAATGTTTCCAGTGATGTAGCATCATTCTAGGGCAGCCTTCCCCAATCTGGTGTCCTTCAGAGGTGTTGGACTACAGCACCCATCATTTGCTGGCTGGGAGACCTCCAAGTTAGGGAAGGCTGGTTTAATTTTTACTTTGACATCAGACAGAATTTAGCAACCTTTTGTGTCTATAAAAGGAAGGGAAAAGTAGAACCCTCACCCCCAAAATCTGTTCCCTGAGCCTTTGTGGTGTGGATTTCTGAATGGTTTGATTCTGAATGTTTTGAATCTTTTGATTCAGATACAAATAGCCCTGGTGGAAGGCGAAATCTGAGGCTTTTCCTTGTTGTGATGAGGCCACAGATGGCCAGTGCATGCTTTGCATGCAAAAGGTTCCAGGTTCAATCCCTGGCATCCCCAGATAGGACTAGGCAAGACTCCTGTCTGAAATCCTGTGAAGCGACTCAGCATTGTGTCCTTAGCGGTAAAGTGGCTCAGAATCTGTGGGTAAGGATGGAAACAAACACACCAACACACATTGCTGGAGTGAGAAGTTGGCCACAACCTTTTTGGTTACAGCTGAAGTACCTTAGCACAGCATAGATCCAAGTATCAGACAATCCACCCGCCAACCATTGATCCATCTGTTGGGGAAAACCATGGGGTGAGAGCATAGGGCAGTCCACTTAGACACCAGCCACTGCGTGGTTCCTCTGTTATGTGGAAGTGTAGAAGGATGAACCACCCAACCTGGGCATAGTCCTGGTGGATCTTCTAATCTCCCAAATGTATACCTTGCTGCCGCCTACCCAAAACTGGATCTGGCCCAGTGCCCTAACTGCCTTACCAAAGTAGTGATAGGCTAGATAGAACACCAGAGCATGCCACATGAGCCATACAAGGAGGGTGGGTTAGAAAGATCCATCAAAGACAGAAGTGTGGTGTGGTGTGGTGTGGCCAGAATGAATGATGCCCTTGTGGCCTAGAGGGGGAACTTCTGCTCTCAGTCAGTGTGGAAATGGCCATCCATTGTCTGACCCCGCTAGTTGTTGACTGGCTCAGCTGGTGAGGGGGAAGAGCGAGCCAACAGTTAATGCAAGCCACGTGGCTGCTGGGGAGGCCATTTTGAGCCACGTTGTTGTGAGCCAGGGACCTCACATCACTTGGTTTCATGCCCATGGAGCACAAACAGGGCCCCCAGAGAAGATGGAACCTGTGCTAAAGCAGGTTCTGATGTTCCCTGCCCTATCCAGCAGTTCTACTTCTGTATCAAATCAACATGCAGGGGGGAAAGGTAGGACAAGGGCTCCGCCCTCCTCCACCACCCCGTTTTCGTCACCCTCTTTAAATTAAAAGGATAGATCTCTACAGCAGGGAACCTTCTTTTGTTGATGACCTGTGTGAACCTGAACCCTGGAAATCTAGTGTTCTTCATACAGGGAACATAACTGAGTAGAAAAAGGCTCCCTGCTACAGATCTTGCCTCCTGCTCATGCAAAATAATAAAGATAGCAATTGGGAGTGGGGGATGGAGGAAGCAGAAGTAGCCCTTACTCTGCCTTCTCCCACTCACCTGTTGATTGGACACAGGTCTAGAATGCTTGAATAGGGCTTCTGTGGTTGCAAACCTGACATTTGAGTGTTGCATATATGTGTTTTGAATTCATGGCCATTTTTTAAGAATTTTTTTTTCCATCTCTGAGAAGAAAAGTGGCATACATTTATGAGAACCAAGTCCAGCTCCTCTTGAATGCTAAAACAGTACCAATAGGCAAGAAAGAAAGAAGAAAGTGAAAACATTGAATTGCTTTTCATATCCCCTCACTTCAAAGGTCTAGCCAGCATGAATAAGCTGGCAATATGTTCTTTGCTGAAGGGGAGGCTGCAGCATACATGCTCTTGATGGGGAGGAAGTAACTTCAAATGGAATTACAGTACTAGGTGGCCATGTACTAACCAGCCTGACAGTGTAAACCTTAAGAACAAAGGTTCCATGGCTGGAATACATTACATATTGAGAGTAGAAAGTTTGCTCATGCTGGGTGCACATTGTGGGTTTAAGAAAGCCTTCCAGGTGGGCAGCCTGGAAGGAAATGGAATTACAGCCGGAGCAGCTGAGACGATTGGATTCAAATCACCATCAAGCCCTTCCATTTACCCTTTTTGCTCCAGAGACTAGAAGATTGAGAACCTGACATGCTTTTCAGATTTTTTGTCTTGAAGGCTGAATTTTGTTTCTATAGATATCTAATCCAGGAAAACTATGGGAGTTGTAGCCCTGGAACACTTGGAGGACCAAATAGAACCTTTTCCCTGGTAGCTGTCCCCTCTCCCGCCCAAAAGGGGAGAACCTCTAGATTAGAGCCTCCACCAAAGATCTCCACAGTGTGGCAGGTTGTCCTTCTTCTGCCCATCTGGGAATGCTGAGGCTGGAATGTGACTTTACTTTTGGTCATGTGGGCTGTGGGAGATGCTGTCAACTTTCTATATATAAGACACCAGCAGAAGTCACAAAACCATGCTAGCTTGGGTGTGCTTATGTAAAGATTTGTCACCCCCCTGGAACAAAAAGCTAAATGAGCACCTTTTTCATGCCACACTGCTGGTGATGTTGCACCATCCCTTATGACTTATGTCATTCCTCTGCAGATGGCTACTCCACCATTGATCACCGCGAAAAGGAGAGGAAATACAAGACTAACGACAACATGGGAGATGCATCTGAGAAGGAACCACTGAAAGTAAGCAGCTGCCTATGAGACCTTACCACTAGCACTCTTCCTCTCCTACAGCCTTGATTTACAGGGCTTAGTGTAGGATAAATGAAACAGGCCTGTGCTTCCAGGCCCATCACCATGGGGAGAAGTAGTGTGGGTAGCAGAGTTATCCTAATGTTCCATTTGCCACTTCTAGTGCTAGCAATGCTGGATAACTTTTAGGTCAGGCATTTTCATATTGCTCTTTTCTGCAGAGGGCCTCGCTTCCCTTTTTGAATTTTCCCAAATTTCCTAAGGGTAGAAATCAACCACCAGGGGCTCAGCCTTCTATCTGTAGGAGAAGCTTGATCCTACCTCCTCACCTTTGGTCTTTGTGTTGGTGCTGCCTGTCATTTTCCTCAGCTGCCAGGCTCTCAAGAGTTCTGGTGGTATCTCCCCTAAGATGTTCTGTGCATCCACTCACAACCCTGGATGCAAGCACAGACACCTTTTAAAAGACGGTTTCTCTGCTGTTCAAACAGAGTAGCTCAGATTTTCAAGCAGTGGGGATTTTCCACGATTGATCTGCTCTCTGTACCCTACTACAGCTTGTAGAGTGGGGGGATCTCTGGTACCCCACATCTCCAGGATCCCACTGCTTCATCTCATTCTATCAGAATCACCCTTCATCCTTATGGCGGTGGGATGGCATTTTCCTGGGGGATGCCCCCCCCCGTGACTAGGAGAAGATTGACTAAAGGAGGAAAGCTCCTTGGGCACTGCAGTTCTCTGGAAAGAGGGGGCTGCCCATGGAGGGGTGGGAGCAGTAAGCTGGGCCAGCTCCAGGTCTGATGAGGTCCTGGTGCAAAGCAAATACTGATGGGCCACTCCTTTTAGTGGAAACTAGCAGACTTATCTGGCTGTGGTGGTGCCCAGTGCCAGCAAAGGCCTTTGGCTGCACTGGCTGGGGACATTCAGGAAGCTGGAGTGTAAAACAAGTCACTTTTTTCCAAGCTCTGTGATTTCCCATAGTGCTCCAGAACAATGCTTTATTAAGGGCATGGTGGGACATTAAAATAGAGGCCAGCTGGTAGTGGTAGGAGCACCAGATTGTAAAAGAGAACATAGTTCTCAGTCCTACTGGTAGTACCAACTAGTGCCGATGCACTGAATCAGTGGGATTTACACAAGCATTGACTGATAATTCAACAATTGATTTGATATGTCTACTCTAGCTGTGACTACCAACAGGCCTCAGGCAGTAATAAAAAGACAGGTGTCAACACTGAAATTCCAGCAGCTGCCCCAAGATGCTGGGAACTGATGCCTTCCTGGCAGTAAGGACTACTAAACAGTGCCTCCCACAAGGTCTAGACCAAGTGTGGGAAAGTGCATCCATGGGCTCCATGCAGCCCCCATCGGGACTGCATTTATGCACACACACCCCATTCCAAAACAATTTCTGTTGACTTCTGAATGGCTTCCTATTGTATAAAAGGACTCTCCTGGGCCTGAAATAGTCCAGGGTGGCACACTAGAGGGTGTTTGGGGACATTTGAGACAAAAAGTGGGGGGATGTGATGGCAGAGTATTGCCCTCTGAGATCCCCTGGGGACAAATTTGTGTTCGCAACATCTAACATCTCTTTGTACACAAGGTGCACACATCTATTTCTGGTTTTGTTTTGTTGCTTTCAGTTCCTCCATCTAGAAACCAATGCAACCCCACAGGCTATAGTTGATCAGGAGACTTTGTTCTGAACAAAGTCACTTCAATCACTTCTTCTCCTCACCTAGTTTAATTTAGTTTTAAGGGGTGGGAGGGTTAGGATGGGGAAGGATTGTTTTAACTTGATGTTGTTTTAATCTTGCTGTACGCCGCCCCGGTTGCCAAGCAGAGGGGCGGGTTAAAAATAAATTATTATTATTATTATTATTATTATTATTATTATTCGCCCCTGTGCTTTCCATGGTGAGGAGAACAGAATGTGTGCAAGTGTCTATGCAGTATTGTGTGTGGTGAACAGGCAAGACATCAAAATCTGTTCCTGGCCCACATGAGCACGTTCTTCTCATAGATGCAACTAATCTGCAAAAAATACAATGACAGTGATTCCCTACTGAGCAGGTAGATTTGTGTGCACCTGAAAGGCATCTCTCCACATTCTTGATCATGCACTATAAGCCCAAATACATTCTTATTCATTAGCAATATGGTGCCCACAACCTGCATTGACTCCCATGCTGGTGCCTGTCAGACATTCAAACTGATGGTAAGGCAGGTTAGGCTGAGGCTGTGGAGTTCTGGAGCATCTCTCAAGGCTTATTGGAAGGCAACTTTCACAGATTTGCTAGGATGAAGAGGCTAGGAATAGTGGTCTGGCAGAGCCAGGGTTTACAGGGTCAAACCACCAGGACATTTTCATTAACAGAAATTATTGTGTCCCTGGCTACCCCCTTCCCTTCAAACCTTTCTGTTCCCTCTCTGCTTAGTTGCAATCTGCATGGTAGCTGGATAGAGCAGGAATGGATTTTCTCAGCAACAGTACATTCTTGTGAGCTATCCTTCTTCATATGCAAGGTACTGGGAAATTGCCTGGTTTCAAATGTACTGTTAAAAGCCATTCATTTGACAAAAGATCAGCTCCTGGTAGAGATGAAAACTGCTAGAATTGATTTGCCAATATGGATCAACACAGTTGCCTGCATTTTGGAGTTGTGGCTTTGCAGAGTGTCATAACAAGTACCAGAATGCCAACATTTGCCATAACAGCACTAGCTAGGAACTGAGCCACATAGTCAGAGCTGAAGGACAAGGCCAGGAGTCAGGACCAGGTGACCCTGCTGCCCTCTGCGTATTTTGAATTTCCTGACCATTGCCAATAGGCCTGTGGGGGATGTATTTCAAAACTTCTAGAGGACACTAGATTGTCTAGCCCTGTACCAAATCAAAGAAAGCCTGTGTTACTCTCACAAACTCCCAGATCAAATAGGAAGCTCTTTATAGCACTTCTTGTCTAACCCTTCCCAGCCTCAGAAGGTGTTCCAAGCTGCAGTTCCTCTGGCTCACCACACACAGCAGTAGTTGTGCACACAACTGAAGGTTCCCAGTTCAATCCCTAGAAGCTTCTGACAGTACCACATCATTTGATCATGATGACAATACCTTACACTGAGCCATACTTTCGATCCATCTAGCTCTGTATTGTTGATTCCAACTGTTGGTAACTCTCAAGATTTCAAGCAGAGATGTTTCCCACATGTCCTGCCTGAAATCCTGTCAACTGGATTGGGGAATGAACCTGGAATGTTCTTCAGACAAACCTTGTGCCCTGAATTATGGTTCCTTCCCATAACCAGTGGTCTTGACCTCCATCTTTGCAGCCCTGGTTATGCCCTTAGCTCATGAACATTTCTGCTCCTGTTTTCCTATGGACTTTTGATAAAAAAAACACAAGGAGCTTTGTTGTTAACTGCCCTGAAATTGACCTCGACTAAGGGCGACCCTGTGACTGAGACATCTCCAAGACACCCTATCCTCAACCACTCTGCTCAGGTCCTGCAGACTCAGGGCCATGGCCTTCTTGATTGAGTCTATCCATCTGGTATGCACTCTTCCTTCTGCCTTATACCTTTCCAAGCGTTATTGTCTCTTCTAGTGAGTTGTGCCTTCTCATGATGTGGTCAAACTACAATGACCTCAATTTAGTCATCTTGGCTTCTAGGGAGAGTTCAGGCTTGATTTGCTCTAGGATCCATTTGTTTGTCTTTTTAACTGTCCACTGTATCCACAGAACTCTTCTCCAGCACCACATCTGATAAGAGTTTATTTTCTACCAGCTTTCTTCACCATCCAGCTCTCACACCCATTCATAATAATGGGAAATAAGATTTCATGGGCAATCCTAACTTTAGTGTTCAGTTGTATATCTTTGCACTTCAGGATCTTGCCTAGTTCTTTCACAGCTGCCCTTCCTAGTCTTAGTCTTCTTCTGATTTCTTGACTGCAGTCTCCATTCTGATCCATGATTGATCCAAGGTATGGGGAATCTTTAACTGTTTCAATTTCCTTATCGTCTACACTGAATTTATGTAAATCCTCTGTGGTCATTCAGGTTTAACAGTAAGCCTGCCTTAGCACTTTCTTCTTTGACTTTCTTTAGTAGTTGTTCCAAGTCTTTGCTATTTTCTGCTTGTATTATGGTATTATCTGAATATCTTAGACTGTATTGATATTCCTTCCTCTGTTCTTCACTCCTCCTTCCTCCAAGTCTAAACCTGCTCTTCATATGATATTTTCTGCATATAAGTTGAACAAATATGGTGAGAGAATGCAGCCTTTCCAATTGGGAATCATTCTGTTTCTCTGTGTTCTGTTCTAATGGTAGCCTCTGATCCTGCATGCAAGTACTTTACACTATTATGTGTCCATCTAGCCTAAGATAGTTTACTCTGACTGGCAGCAGGTCATCAGGGAGATCTTTCCATTACCTGCTGAGACAGAGATCTTTATATTACCTACTGCCTGATCTTTTTGATTGGAGATGCCAGCAGTTGAACCCTGGAAGCAAAATATGTATTCTGCCACTGAGCTGCAACAGGTTCATCTTTCCCCTCCTCTTTTCTATCCTTACAGATTTAAGATTAATTACCACTTTATGGCCAGACTTATAAAAGTTGTTCAGATTCAGCCACTGTCAAATGAGCTGTTTATCTGCCTGTCTCATACATGTGATCTGTTATCTTGTGATCAGACTCTCAATGGTAAATCCGATAAGCAGGGTGCTTTAGTTAGCTGGGCTTGTGGCCGAGAGTCTCAAGGCTTTGGTGTGATTGTGACACACTGCCCTCTTTACCCCCTGCTCTGCTTTCCTTATACCATCCCACTGGACAGAATTGTTCAGTGGGTGAGGATTGTAGCATCACATGTATGATGATACCTCAGTGACCCTTAAAGCTGGCCCTACTACAAGGAAGCCATCGCAGCTGAAATCTGTTTGCATCATTTGACTTGGCCTGCATCCTCCTTCTCAACCTGTGGTTGGGGAAAAAACACTCTAATGGACCTTTAGTGGACATCATAGTTTGGTCCATCAGAACAGGATATCAGTTGTGAATGTGGGAGAATTTCACTTAGTTTTGTCTACAGTGGCAGGAAATGGCTCTCCAGGGTTTCAAACCATTTTTTCCAGCTCATCTTGGAGGTGCTGAGGATTGATCCTGGGCCTTCTGCATACAAAGCTTGTGCCCTACCGCTGTGCTACAGTGCTTACCTCCAAGAGAAAGAACATAGAAAGCTCCCTTATACTGAGATAGACTGCTGTTTTGCCTAGTTTAGGATAGTCTATGCTGGCCATTAGTAGCTTTCAAAAGTTCAGGCAGGGGTCTTTCCCACCTCCAGGTTATAGTAACATTGGGTCTGGAGCAACAATGAACTTGTTATGTATGAAAGTTTCAGATTAGGTTTTGGATCACTGGGAGCAGAATTAAGAATTAATTCTTTTGTAAGGTAAGAGTTGGACATCATTGCTACTTGGACTGCAAACAATAGGAAGGAGTAGTGAAATAATGCACACCTATACATGTCTTCTCCAAAGTAAGCCCTGTTGAGTTCAGTGTGATTTACTCCCAGGCTAAATGTGTTTTAAGATTGGGGCCTCAATCTCTTAGAGACACGATGGAGAAAAGGGGAAGAAGAGAAGGTGCTGGTTCCTATTAGAAGTAATGGCACAAAATTCAGCTGGTTTGAGATCAGGTGTGAAGTGATTTCCACTCCTCGGCCATGATTAATATTGAGCAGAAGTATAGACCTGGAGCCCATTCATACCACACAGTTATGACACTATAGTCCACATTAACTGCCATGGCTACACTCTATGGGATCTGAGGTCTGTAGTCTGGTGAGGCACTAGAGGAGCTCTCTGGCTGAGAATCCTAAAGGCCCTTCTCTGTACTGTCAGTCTACTGCAGTTAAAGTGGGATCATTGCACTATAGTTGAGTAGTGTGAATGGGCCCCTGATAAAGGGCTTTAGAATCAGAATCTCAGTGGAATATTTTTCTTGCTCAGCTCCAGGTCTGTGGAGACCCTAGACAAAATGTCATCTGGTGAGCCTCTCCCCTTGTCAATGGTTTGGGTAACTTAGGAGACTGTGGAGGCAGCACTCCCAAGTATTGCTGGGCAGCAGGCTGTAGCCAGCCTTTTAATTTTCCACAGTACCCCAGAACAAGGCTTAATCACTTGCCCTGTGGAAAGTTTAAAGGATGGCTAGATCCAGCCACCTGATACTACTCAGACTTCAAGGCACGTTGGTAGGATTTAAAGGGTTGGCATCAGCAATAGGCCCTAGCAGCTGCCTGAGGTCCCAGGTACTGGTACCAGCCCTCTTCCTGCTGGTATTTAAGAGCAGACTTTGACTAGAAGCAAATGGTGGAGCTGTGTGGTATAGACTTGTCAGTTTCTGTTTCTTCCCTTTTGCTGCATCAGCACCCAAGCAATTGTCCAGTGTATTTCCTGCTGAACAACTGCTGTAGTGGTATATACTACAGTTGTCCCTTCACATTCGCTGGGGTTTGGTTCCAGGACCCTCCGTGGATACCAAAATCCGTGAATAGTCAAGTCCCATTATATGCAGTGGCATAGCAAAATGGTATATAAGATGGCAAAATCAAGGGTTGCTTTTTGGATTATTGTTTTTTTAAGAATATTTTCAAGCCGAGAATACTTAAATCCGTGGATACCAAATCCGTGGATATGGAGGAACAACTGTTTATTGCTTTATAGCAGGAGTGGGCAACTGTCAGAGACTAGGGGTTCACATTAGTCCCTGAGGAGATGTTGGATGTTGACACCCCTGCTGCTGTGCCCCCCCCCAATCAAACATTTTTGCCCCCAAACTCACCCTGAGAGGTATGTGGGACATTTTTGCTATGTTTTTGGCCCCTGGCCCATTTTAGGCCTGGGAGAGGGCTTTTTTACAACAGGAAGTAACCAAGAAGGAGATTTCCTTCCTCCTCCTCCCCCCCAAAGGCCTCCTTTTGGCCTCAAATGGACCAGGGAGCCCCCAAACATGATGAAATGGCCTCCCCATAGAGGAGGTTTAGGAACACTTGGGGTCAAAAAAAATTGGAAAAAAAACTTGACCCCTTGGGGCCACAAAATGTCCCTGGAGGCCAGATGCCACCTACAGGCCACACTTTGCACACCCCTACATTATAGGGTTAGAGTGCTACAAGACTTTTTCATGTAAGTGGATTTTTTAATTGTTAAAAAGAGCCAGGGAGGTATTTTAGTATAACTGAAAAGATGTATATGCTGTACATAAATGGATGATAAAAATGGCAGCCTGTGAAAAATTATCTTGAATGTGTGCTTAGTTATGACAGGCTCTTCTGACATCAAAACCGCACCTGTTTAAAAAGATGGAAGGGTACCACTAAGGGTATTTTGTACCACTTGGGAAATGTTGTTTCCTAGGTTCAGCAAATAAAGTGGGAATTGGGGAAGGAGAACCCAGTGTTTATACTGCTCAAGCTTATTGTATAGTATCTCCTACAGACATATAACCTGTTCAATGAGCCAGAAGATGTCACGGGAGGTGAGGCCTTGGCAGAAGCCCTGCCCCCTCATCTGATGCCTTCTGACCTGCCCCTCCTTGACCTCAGGAAGTGTACCACCACCACCACCCAAAATGTAAAATGTGTGTTGATTTTCAGTGCTTGCAGTCCCTGGGCTCAACTGCTAAGAAAGTCACATGTTGTCAGTTACAGTTGTGCTGATACATCCAGCGTGGTCTGCTTGGTGCTCCCAGATGTTATTGGTGTTTGCAATGAAGCACATCTTTTGCTGACTCTCTTTCTGTCTCTCCCATGCCTCCTTGCAAGCCTTTTGAACTGGCAACTTTGTCTGTCTGTCTGTGTGTTGATTAATCTGCTCTGTTTTGCCTTTTTAACGCCTCACCCTGTCTGCTGCAGAATGACACAAATAGGAAAACCATAAACAGGAGTAATAGGGCTTCAGTGACTCTGGTGGATGCCCGTGATCCTAAACCCCAGCCTGTTGACTCCTGGGTCTAATTTGCATGCATGGTAGGTCCTTTTCACAGTAATTGGTGCTTGTGATTAACTTGTCTTGTTTGTGCATGATCTTGCACTGCTGCTGCGTTATCTCCACCTACCCGGTTCCTTCTCAGGCAGAGGCAGATAAAAGAAGGCAATGACTTGCTTGTGTGTCTGTGTGTGTCCCCTTTCAAATCAATATTTCACACAATACCTTGAATAAAATGTTGTAATGTTCTAAATAACAACCTGTCACAGAAGCACACAGCAAACAAAATGATGGATCAACAGAGTCCTGTGCCTTTCAAGATGGGTAGCTGCTAAAAGTGACCAGGAAGGGAAGCCAATGAAAATTCTTCAGACAGGTCCCAGATGTTTCACATCAGATTAGCTTTCTTCCCAGGGGGATTTGAGTTGCAGTCCCCATCTTCCCTAGCCATGATGGGCATTAATCTGGTGGTTGGGGATTAAGAGAGTTGTGGTGGAACACATCTGAAGGGCTGGCAAAGCTACTTTAATTCATCTTTATGAGCAACACGTGCCTGAGGCAAAGCTTGACAATCTTCTCTTAGCCTCCTTAAGGATTTGTAGCACCATCTGCTCGTGTGGGTCTGAAAGGATACAGGTGTTTACCTACACCTCGGATGAACACAGATGCCCAGTAAGGCCAGAATGGGAAATCCTTACAAGCCCTCCCAAGTGGGAACCTGAAGCCTTCCTTATTCGGGCCCATTTCTCACCATAGGAGCAGCCGTTTTCTCTTTGCCGTTTTCTCTCCTTCCCACTTTAAAATGAACCAGACAAGCTGGAAACATTTCTGTCCCATTTCCTTACTTTAAGAAAGGAGTTAGCTGTTTTTGCTGTCCAGCTGCAAGAATTAGAAACAATACAATCAAGATTGTGCCCCCACTTTTTATTTTTATATTTCATTTCATTTGGGGATCTGGTTTAATATAAACCAGGCAGTGGAAACCAATGGGATAATTTTCCTGGGGGAAACAGGTCAGCATTTTGTTATAGAAAAAGTAAACACTCTTTCTTGTCCAGTCTCCCTCTGACAAGGACAATCTGTTTGTCCCTTGCTAATGTGTTTGAATCTGGACACTACCTTGTTCAGAAGTGACCAGTGCTATGTCCGTGGTGGCCCTGGAAGTAATACTCATATAGTATCAGTCTGTTAAGGAAGGGTGGAAGAAAGTTCCTAGGCCTAGTCTATCTAGTCTCTTTCTCTGCTCACTCAACGTTGTAACGGAATTTCTCCAGTCAGATTCTGCAGTCTAGATGCAATTGTGTTAAGCACCTATGATGTCAGAAATGGGCATTGCTTGATCTGACCTAGGGTAAACTAATTTTAACTAATAGTTTAAAGAGACTACAGGACAATTGTGATTGAATTAAAATATGAACTTATGAAGCTCTTTTATACCAAATGAGATCATTTCTCTACACATCCCAATGTAATCTATTTTATTGGTCTTTAGCAGGTGGGTTTGGGCCCACTACTGTTTTGCAGCCTGACATAAAGTGGGTCATGACAGCAATATTACCACCATATAAATATACTGCAGGTGTGTGAGAGAAGAAATGCATTTCTAAATGGATGTGAGTCTTAAATCTGGAACGGCTGACTAGCTATAGCTTCCCAAGGTCTCAAGCTCCCTAGCCCTTGTAGCTGGAGAGGCCATGTGATGAATTAAGGGTCTCAGGAACTGCATGACCACAGAGGAGTCATCCCTCTTCCTTGATGTCAGAAGATGGAACTTTTGGATTCCATGAAGGGTTCCTTAACCTCCCCCCCCCCGACCCCGCCAATAACATGTGAGATTGAATCAGTACTTGGGTTCATGGCCTTTCTGACCAGAGCATGGAGTATTACTTTTTAAAAGCAATTAATTACTTCATAGAATGATAGGACCATAGAGTTGGAAAAGACCACAAGGACCATCCAGTCCAACCCCCTGCCATGCAGGAAGACACTTGTTACTTTTTTAAAAAATAGCATATTGGTATTGTTGCTAAGTGCAACTTGTCATGTTTCTCGTTATTAGGAATTATTTAGCTCTAACTTTCTAGAAAAATTAAAAATATAAAATTAAAATATAAAATTCTAGAAAAATTAAAAATGGCCAAAATTCCTCCTATATGATCCATAAAAAGTATTTTTTTAGGATTAATGTATAAATGACACTAATTCTGCCCCCAAACCCCCCACACACAAACACATACCCAGTTCCCCAAATTAACTGGCTTTGCCAATTGTTACATTACTTTATAGAAGCAACTATATTTGATACTATGGTTACTGAAAATTATCACTACTTGTGATGCCATTACTCAAAATGTCATTACTTGTAACATGCGGTTTCCAAGCTCTACTTCAGACAAAAGTGATTGGGCTCTTACTTGATCTGGTTATTGGCTAAATCAGCCTGAGATCAACAGTTCATTTTCTTGCTTCCATTCCAGCCTCTTGGGATTCTTTTCTTCCATGCCCACTTATTTTCTTCTCTGCTGATCTCCTAGATGTGTTGTCACTGCTAGTCTGTAGGCCAATTCCATGCTCAGCTTAATCCAACTTCCATTTGGGTATTCACTGCTGTATGCCAAAGATAGTGCTGTGTCTTATGAGGGTGGGCATATCAGTTGTCAAGACCAGTATGTAGGATTAAATTCACCATGGTTTTTCCTAAGTTTTGGCCTTCTTCCCCAAAGTAGTGGCACAAGGAAGGTGCTGATGAATAATTAGCACAAAACCTTGTGGTACGAATGGGCTGAAAATAACAGGCATGCACTACATTTATTATTGACTCTCCTTGGTGTGTGCCACTTATATCCTTTCACCTCAAGAGATGGGAACCCGTTTGCTCCCCATGCTCCAATAATTCAAACAATAAGGCTATATGTGACCTCCAGTATTAGAGGCAGCATGCCACATGTCAGAGAGCCAGTGCGATGCATTGGTTTGAGTGTTGGACTACGACTCTGGAGACCAGGGTTGACCTTGGGCAAGTCACACTCTCATCCTCAGTGGAAGGTGGTGGCAGCCCTGGCCCAAACAAATCTTGCCAAGAAAACCCCGTGATAGGGTTGCCATAAGTCACAAATGGCTTGAAGGCACAAAACAACACCATGCCTCTCATTATCACTTGCTGAAGAATGTAAGATCAAGATTGCAGTCATACTTATGTCCTGTTGGTGGGCTTCCCATGAACATGTGATTGGCCACTTGGGAAGAGAATATTGGACTCATTAAACCTTTGGTCTGATCCACCAGGGCTCATATGTAATTACAAAAGGAATGGCTGTTTTAATTACTCAAGCCTTGAAATGATATTGTCTCTTGTGAGCTGTGCGAGGCTTTGCTGGACTTTCAGGATGATAAATAAAATGGGCTTTGATTTTTTCTAAAGTTGAGGCAAACCATTCCCATCTCTTACATATACACTGTCTCCTTTTGAAATTCCAAGCTTTGTGGTGGCATGTCAGTGACATGATGGGATTTTTCTAAGGCAAGAGTGGCAACAAGGGGCTTAAATACCCTAAAGGCACTAGATCCTGTCTGATCTTGCAAACTAAGCAGGTTCAGCCCTGGTGAGTACTTGGATGGGAGACCACCAATGAATCACAGGTACTGTAGGCTCTGTTTCAGAGGAAGGAACTGGCAAACCACCTCTGAATATGTCTTGCCTAAAAGAACTCTATGAGATCCATGCGGTCAAGTCAACAGGTGATTTGAAGGCACAACACACACAGACACACAGGATGGCAACAACAGCACCAGCTCCTCCCACCATTTGCAGATGCCATTTTGCCTCTGCCCCCTCTGTGGGGCTCTTATCAATGGATACCTCAGAGTGGCTGCCATCTCCTGTCTTCCATGCTCCAACTTTCTGCTCAGCGCTTTTTAAAAAAATATTGTACATAGTATGGGGAGATGGCACCCTGCAGACAGGAAGAAAGCCTCAAGATCCCCTTTGTATCAGTGTGGAAGATTCAGAGGCAAGTAGACAGCCAGCCCTATATGCCTGAAGCAGTGCTTCAAGAAGTTACTTTTTTTGGACTGCAACTCCTAGAACCAGGCAGCCAACCTAGTCATCCTGGCTTGGCAGTTCTGGGAGTTATAATCCAAAAAGGTAATGTCTCCAAACTGTGGCCTGGAGTACTATGAGAGACTTTGGGGTGACCATTGGGCTGCGTTATCCCTGGCATTTAAAATTCTGGCTCTTGTTCTTTGTGATTATTTATGCAGCAAAATAAACTTGCATGAGCATTTGCCTGCTTGTGTGTAACTCCATACTGTGGGCAGGGACATGGGCATTCATGTGAGCCCTGTCCCCTAATGTCACTCCATGTCCAGCAGCTTCCCAGAACTCTCACTCGTGGGAAGGCCTGTTGAGGGCTTTTACAGAGCTCCCAGAATCAGGAACCTTATAGCAGGGCTCCTGGTCACAGGAGTTCTGTAACCATGTTCCCTTGAATGCAATTACAGCCCAATACAGACTTTTGTACTTGGCACATGAAGATCTGGGATGTTTCTGGGTGTGTTGGTGATGCTTGCAGGCAGGACTTACATGCACACCGCCACCACCTCGCACACATTCCTGCTGCTCATTTGTGGTTCTAGCCATCAAGGAGATAGAAAATGCAGAAATAGTGTACTGTGGGAATAGAGAGAGAAGTTTAGGGTGGGGAAAATCCAGACAAGTGAAATGTGCAAAAGGAAGAGAAGAAAATGGGGTGTGCAGTTACTTTTGAAAGAGAGAAATCTCACCATGAGCACAGGGGAGAGGGAGAATGGGTTAACAGCGAAGTGATTCCTTTAAAAATGCTGTTGATTTTTGGGGTGGAGGGCATGGTACCCCAAACATTGCAAAAGCTACTTCCCCAATTCTATTCTGTGTAGTAACTGGCTTTGACGCTTCTTTTTCAGGGCTAAAGTCCAGCTGCTTGTTTTATTATTCTTATTTTTTCCCCTCAACTTAAAAGAAGAATCAACACACAGGATCTCATTAAACCATCACTGCCATTCAGATTCAGAGGGCCTTGACATTTTGCATCGATGGAACCACCAGGCTGCAGATTCGATGAGGACGGGGACCGGGTGACAAACCATCAGCCAATCCTGAAGCAGCATGCCTTACAGCAGGGACTCTTCTGCTTTTTAAGAACCAATCACATTCCCATCCAACATACCCCCTGCCCTTTCAACTTACTGCAGGAGAAGGCTTACGTCGAATGGCTTCGGCTCTTAGCTGACTCTTCTATGTGGATGGTGCCAAGATAGGAGATGAAGGTCATGAGATGGGGAAGAGGAAGTAGAAGAAGAAAAAGATGTCACATGAAAGAAAAAACTACAAAATATTCCAAGTATATCTTTGGTACAGTCATGAAAAATAGCACTTTTTCTCCCCTCCCCTGCCTTTTGAACTGTGAATTTTTAAAGAAAAAAAATGGCAATGAGAATATTTTTTTTTTCTTTTTGTGGCCTATTGTGGAGGTTTTATTCTTTGATCTGTGGGAAATGCAGAATTGTTGAGCTGAGTTTGATGGATTTTGATGAAAGGAGAAAAAGGAAAAATAATCTTGGTTGACTGACTTGGAAAGGTGGTAGATGAAATTGACGTGGGCTGTATAATCTGCTTTTGAAGTAAGCGATACCACACTGTGCTCTCTCTCTCTCTCTTATCATTGGTGTACAATTCATCTGCCTTTTGACTTCTGTAATGGCTCGTTTATACTTCCGAACATATAAAATGGTTTCTTTGAGGTTTTGCTATCCTCATTCAGAAAAAGGAAAAAAAAACACCCTCTACTCAATGCAGTTGACTTTTGTTGTTACTGATGTTCATAATAGGCGCTCCCTTTGATTTTCAACCTGTTGAGGTTGGGCTGATAGCAATTTAATTTTGAGCATCACTGTTCCCCCCCTCTCCCATAGATAGCAAAGACTTTTGATTAAGGTGGAATCTTCCTTGCAAGGAAAATGTGCTTAGAATACAGCCCAAACTTCAGATGAATCTGTTGTTTTTGCTGGTTAAAAAATGTAAAAGAAAAACACCTACTACTGGATCCCATCTATGATTTTTGGATATGCTTTCAATAGACCACTTCAAAGGGAACTATAATCTTTCTTTCTTTCTTTCTTTCTATTTGAAGCCACTGGTGTGTGGATAGCTTAGAGCAGGGATATTAGTTACAGTCTTCCAAAAGCTGTTGGACTGCAATTCCCAGCATTCCTCATCATTCCTCATAATTGATTATGCTGGCTAGGGCTGCTGGGAGTTGCAGTCCAACAACATCTGGAGGGCCCCATGATTCCCATGCCTAGTTTAGGGTGCAATCCTATATGCATTTATCTGGAAGTAGGCCCCATAGAACTTGCTGGGACTTAATTTTCTTGTAAACATGCTTTGGATTACACGTTTAGCATGTAATTAGGGTTGTACACTTGAATGATGGCATCCTATTGATGTGCAAAGCCTTATCTAAGATCTCTTGTATGGGTTTAGGGCAAGATGTTTGCCATTGGTACATATAACCATATCCCCATACTCTATACAATAATGCTTTGTGCTTTAACCACATTAATTTCTTTGGGGTTTCTAGACAGAAAATGCAAGCAGGACTCTAAATTTCTAATCAACTTACATTTGCGCTCTCTCCCTCTCACTCATTTGGTAAAGTTAGTTGGTTGCCGTATTAAACAGTGTGATTGGAAAGCACATTCTTTTGTCAAAATCCAGCAAATTTAATTTTGGGGATCTCAGTGCCTGCTGTTTCCTTTGTAATTTAAAATGAAATGGGGGGTGGGGGTGGAGATGGGGTGGGGAGAGTAACAAAATTACTGTATTAGTTAAGCATCTAACTTTTTTGTAAAAAAAGATTTAAAATCCATTTAAAAAAAAAAGAAAACAAGATGAGACAAAAAGCAAGCATCAAGAGCTTTGTATCTTCTGGAATATAAAGAAAATAAAATTCAACATGAATTACATATATAAATATATATCTATATATTGTTGTGCAGAAAATAGGTTGCCAAAACCACGTAAATAACGTTTGTAGCAGGAAAGCATTTTGCATTGATTCAGGGAAAGACTGGTGCCAGAAGCTCTTTGGCAACTTGAATGGTACAGACACAAACATATATCAACAGTTCCCCCCACCCCACCCGCAACTTTCCCTAACCCATCTCAGTCATGCTAGTGGGGGGTTACCTCTTGGGTCTTTCAGAAAAGCAAGGCACTTGGGAGCAAACTCAGGTTGGCGTGACCTATATATAAGAGGGAGGCCTGCATGGGCCAAAGATCTCTTGACTGGCCAAAGAACCCAAGGAACTATCTGGATTCTAACTGGAGACCTCTTTGCCCCCCCCCCTGTGGTTTAAAGAAGGAAAGGCTGAAACAGGATCAAACTTCTCACTTCTAATAATGGTGCTCTTTTCATACTTCTACTCTTAATAAGTGAAGAGCCTTTTAATTGGGCTGTACATTTTTATACCATCTTTAAGACTCGTGTGTAATTCTCTCTCTCTCTCTCTCTCTCTAGTATATAAAGGGAATTCTGTTTCATTTTGTGTTTTTTTAAAAAAAAACTTTTGTGCAATTTGTTGGTAATTGAGTCTGCTCTGTAGTTCATCATTAGGGCCCATTAGAGTGGGCGTGGGGAGCATCAGCTCCTGAAGCTGACTTTGGCTCTCCTGGGGTCTCCGTTTTGCCTTCTAGGGTTCCCCAGACAACCGCGCTCCCTTCTCCATGATGCCAGGACTTAGTGGTTTCCCTGCTTTTCTATGGGAATTTTCCCCATCCAGGAAGGTTGAAATGCCTCCCCTAAGGTTTAGTTCCTGGTAGAAAAAGCTTCAAACTGTTACATTGGGCCCAGCCCTTTTACACTGCCCACCACCGGCATGCCCACCACCATGAACACCACTGAAATTAAATTCAGCTCCTGATTTTAAAGTCCAGTGCACATCTGCACATATACTGTATGGGAATGATCTCCATCGCCATGGCTTCAGACCATGTCTGCCTTTTAATCTGTGTTATTGAGAAAGTACTGGAAGGAAAAACCATCTCCCACTTCTGCTTGGTGGCATTTCTGAGGACCACAAGGCTTCCTTTTTTTTTTCATGGACCATCTCACAGAGGGCAATTGTATAGTTTAATACTTCGAGGCAAGGAGAAGTCCCATCTGTGGTCTAACTGTATGAATGTTCAAGTGCCCTGGGAGGTAAAATGATAGAAGGAAATGGCAGAGGGAGAGTGAGAGGGGTCACCAGCATAGAGATGCACATAATACAGAAGAAAGCACTGGATTTGGGGGGAGTGTCTTCACTCCCCAGGGTTGCTGTTGCCCGGCATGTCGAATGAGTAGAAGGCTGCATTGGCTGTTCATTGATAAGTGAGGGTGTCAGGCCTTGCTGTTCTGACCAGATATTGATAGCACATTGGCCTTGCTTGAGGATTGCAGAAGAAATTCTGCGCTGTGAGCAAACCATGTGTGCCCTTCCCTAATTTGCATCGTTGGTTTTGGCAGCCACATTTGGCTGTTTGCTTGTTTGCTTGCTTGCTTGCTTGCTTTTTTACACAGGTTAGTTGCCCCCTGCCAAGACCATTTTAATCCTTCTTTAGAGTCCCAGGAAGATCTGGAAGAAGTCATAGCATAATTTTTGGAACTGTGCCAAAACATTGCCTATGAAGTGGCTCGTACATTAACTGTCCGTTGGTCAGGTGAATCCTGTGCTGCCACCTTGGAATGTTGTGAAGATTTGGTTATGGTCATGGCCAGGAGTGAGGTGAGCAAAGCCAGCAGTCCTTGCAAGAAGGCTCCCTCTTTCTTTCCCCAAAGTCTGCCTGCTTAGTGAGCCTCCTGGGCCTCCCAGTGGGTCTGGGTGTTATTTCTCTCTGTTAACATCAAACATTCATCAAGCCCTCTAGCCACCATCAGCATTGCATTGGGATATTTGAAAATATTGGCCCTTTGGGGACGTGAACAGTGAGATGCACATGAGATGCCGTCTATAGGTGGCTCTCCAGGCCCCTTTTTACACTGCACAAATATAGCACTATGGTTCCACTTCAACTGCATGGATGCATCCCATGGAATCCTGGGGTTTCTAATCTGGCAAGGCATTAAAGGAGCTCTCTGGCTGAGAAGTCTTAAGTACAGGTCATCTTCCATACCTTCAGGGGATACGTTCCCAGACCTACTGTGGATACATGAAACTGTAACTTCCAGCCCAACTTTTACCGGAAGCATAACATGGAATTGTGCTGGAGGACCTAGAAAATACCTAGATATATCATTTTTTTTTGATGTGGATAAATGAAACCATGGATACTGATCCTGTGGATACAGGGGTCAACCTGTACCCTCCCTAAACTGCTGATCTCAGGATTCCATAGGATGCAGTCACAACTGTTAAAGTAAAATCATAGTGCTATATTTGTGTAGTGTGAAAGATCCCCTTCAGTGCTCAGCTGCTGAGCTATGGGCCTTTTCTACAAGTTGTGGTCCTTCTTTTCTGGGCAGGCTTGTTCTCTCTCTTCTGGTAAAAGTGAGAATCGTGTCTTTGGGTTGAATGGAGAACCTCAGGTCCTTGGGCCAAACCTGTCCTCCTATGGCCCTTGTCCAGCTCTTTGAGTTTTCTCATCACACCATTCTTTGGTGGTATCCTAGATTTTGTACATTTTTTTTCCAAAAGCTAAACTAGTGGCAGATATGCTGGTAATTCTGATCCCACCCATTTGCCCTACTACTGACAGATAACTTTTTCTGGATAAGAGTGTGCCCTTGGGCTGAAAGAATGCTTAAAACTCAAGAGCCTTGAGCTGTTTCAAGATTTCCTCAAGTAAAGGCACCCAAAAACCCAAGGAAAATCAAAGGCACAACAATTGAGGCCTATTTGAAACCTGTGGGAAATTCCTCTTTCAGATACCTTAAGTTTTCTAGGTTGAAAACAAGAACTGATCCCAAATGCTCTGGGCAAACATACCATTGGTGTAGTCTGGACCTGGAATCAAAATGGTCCCAACATGGTGGTGAACTGTACAAGGAACCTAAGTGGAAGATTTGTTGGGTCGGGGGCGGGGGGAGTTGGATAACACTGCAAAGAGGTTTTGCTGTAGCTCATGAGATTTGCTCTCCTTCCTAGGACCCTAGACAGCTGCTAAGATGGCTTCCCTCTTGCCACCTAACTCACAACAGCACAGGAAGGTTTCTTATCTAAGGAACTGTTTGGAAAGAGGAATATGTACCGTACTCCAGCAATTAACTAATGGAACAAAAAATAAATATAATGAATGTAAATAGATAAATCAAATAAAAATATAGTACAGTAATATTAAGATATAAGATAGATATCTTGTAATTGTAACATACCACTTATCCATAGAATGAATAATCTACAGAAATCCTATACAATATGTTAACTCCTCGAACGCTTTCATCAGCGCTGTATATGCACAACCCCAAATACACACTGGACTGACTATGTGACGAATGTTGCTGTCCTTGAGCAAGCAGGGATCACCAGCATTGAGACCATGAAACTGAGAACACAGCTGCGCTGTGCAGGGCACGTTTCTAGGATGGAGGACCATCGCCTCCCAAAAATAGTACTCTACGGTGAACTCATCACGGGTCAGTGTAAGAGGGGCACTCCAAAAAAGCGATACAAGGACTCCCTGAAACAACATCTCAGGCTCGGCCAAATTGATCCCCAACAATGGTCCGCCCTGGCCTCACATCGGGAGGCATGGAGACGCACTATCCACAATGCTGCAGCCTTATTTGAGAACTCACGCCAAACAAGTCTTGAAGAGAAACGACAACACAGAAAGAATCACAACCTGGAAACATCACCCAAGGAGACCTTCTGCTGTGCTTTCTGCAACCGGACTTGTTTATCTCGGATTGGCCTTTTTAGTCATCAGCGCGCTTGCAGAAAGCACGGGATGAGTCCTTCCTGAATCTTTGTTTGTGAAGAAAAGCCAGAGAGAGAGATGTTGATGACAGAATATCCAAGTCCATACTAGGAAAGACAACATAAAAAGTGAAATGTAACTGTGTCAATACCTAATACATAAGAATGTCCCATAGAATGATGAGGAGAATGTGGAATGCTTCCTCTAAAGAGTATATGAAAAGTCCAATTGGAGCAAATCGACAGGCAAGGGAATGCAGTAAATCCAAAATTGCCAGGTAACTGATAATAAATTATTGATGATGACATGACCACTCCAGAAATTCTGAAATCATTTCATTGCACTCTTCCTTAGTCAATTCTTCCAAATATTAAGTGTACAAACCTAATTCAGTAATCCTGACCTGGAATTTCAGCAACCCCAATTACTATACATTGCCCAACAATCAATAATACAATTCACTTCTTCAAAGAGAAGCTTTTTGGATTTTTTCAGTTAAAAACTACTGCCCCATAGGTTTAAATGAACATCTTGATCTTTCATGCTTTTTGTAATTTTTCCCTAGGTCTCTGGAGAGGAATTTCACAGCACGATTTATCAGTATGTTGAATTCAGTAATTAGGTCAATGGATTAGAAAAGCAAGAATCCCCCACTACTAATTGTTAATCTTTTTCACCTGTAAATGGGTTACATTGAAATAACTCACTATAGGGAGGAGGACAGAATCTTTCACTTTGTCTCTTTCCATGCTGTGATGTGTTTATCAGATGAAAATGGCTTGCTTTATGATGTGTCTTGTTGAGGACTTGTAAGGTATGTAACTACTTTGTTTAAACATTATTGTGAAATTGCTTTGTTCTTTTGAATTGTACTATTGATTGTTGGGCAGTGAATTAGGTTTGTACACTTAATATTTGGAAGAATTGACTGAGGAAGGGTGCATTTGAAACCACTTCAGAATTTCCAGAGTGGTTGTATCATCATCAATAATTTATTTTCAGTTACTTGACAATATTTTGGATTCACTGCATTCCCTTACCTGTTGATTTGCTCCAACTGGACTTTTCATATTTTCTTTAGAGGAAGCATTCCACATTCTCCTCATCATGTTGTGGGACAGTCTTGTATATTATGTATTGACACTGTTACATTTCACTTTTATTTTGTCTTTCCCAGTGTGGACTTGGATATTTTGTCATCAACATATTAATGACCTGTAGATAGCTCATTCTATGGATAACTGGTACATTACAATTATAGGGTACCTTATGTTATATAGTATTGTACTGTATTTTTATTTGATTTACCTATTTACATTCATTATATTTATTGTTTGTTCCATTAGTTAATTGCTGGAATACATATTCCTCACTTTCCAAACAATTCCCTCTTGCCACCCCATAACTTTTTCTTTGTGTTTGTTCCTGCTTGTCCTGTTTTTTCATTTTGGTGTACCAGAGCTTCTTGGTGCTGCATCCCACCAATATTAATAGTAGATGAGACTTCTACTGACGAAGAAGAAAACCTTGGCAATATGTGCCAGGACTCTTAATTGGAGTCTAGATAGCTTCTCTTTCCAGGAACTGCCTGGTGACAAACTCACTCTGCTTGTCTGTAGCAATAAGTAGGTAAATTGTAGAATTCTTAGCTAGCCCTGCTGGGGAGTTGCTCCTACATACTTTTCCATGGGCAATGCCGAAAAGAACAACCCTTTTTACTGACCCATTATCGTGAACGCTATTGGTCGAAAGCTGCCTAATGGCTCTGATCACTTTTTAAAAAGGAACTTCCAAATTCAGGAACACAATATATTTCCACTTTTTACAAAACCTTGTGACCAACAACCGAATACAGCTATGTCCTTTATGGCCTGGATTGACTTTAGGAGTTCTTCAGCAAGGCAATTCTTCTCAGCCAATGGCAAAAATCTGACATCAATGTGACTGTTCAAAGGGCAGTTTTATTTTGGCGTTCTTATTCCCCGTAGACTGGTCCTAGCCTGTGGTGGGCAAACCTCAGGGTTTTGTGGGGGGGCAGGGTATTTTTAACTAGGTGATCCCATTTCATTCTTCCAGATGTGGTTGAGCTTCAGCTCCCACAATTCCTCAGCAGTCAGGCTGATGGGAGTTGCAGTCCAACAATATCTGGAGGGCCAGATGTTGCCCACCTCTGCCTCCCAACTGAAGTCAACTGTTTGCACAGTAGTGATTTAATAGGCACTTAGACCTAAGTGTTCAGCCCCAGAATTTGTTTTCACCACCAAAATGGAGCTCACAGCCTTTTCACAGAGAACACCATTCTTAGATTTCCCTGCCACAAGTTTTCTGTTTCAGTAGCCAGAAAGAGAGAGAGAAATGTTTAGTTGTAGCTATTCTTAAATAGTTGGAAATCAGAAATTTTTGTTGGTTTACTGCAAGTCACCCAGATCTACCTTTTGCCCACCCCTGGTTTAGTCTGTAGTGATCCCTACTTGATCCATATAGCTGAAACGAATTAATACTGACAGAAAGTGTGTACAATTGACTTCCCCCAGTCCCTGGAAGAGCCATCTGGGATTGTGGGTGCTTCTGGCTTTCGGGTCCTCAGAGACAGGCTCAAACACAGAGGCCTCACTGTACAGATTGGCTCTTCCCCACCCCTAGACATGTTGATGAATTTACAGGGACAGGGAAGCTCAGGCCCTGGGGCTGAATCTTGCACTGCTGGTGTTCCTCAGAGGGCCACACCCATCTGACCATCATTGCATGGTGTCCCAGCTTTTGTACAAAGTTTTCCCCATTCTGAAAGGCTGGAATGCTTCTCCAAAGGCTTAGTTACTGGTAATAAGAACGTTAAGCTAAAAGAAGCTGGTATTTGTGGTGCTTTTCCTTATTTTTGGTTTTGACTCCATCCAACACTGGAATGCAGCCCCCAGAAATTTGCTGTAACTGAGTTTGGCCCTAGGACTAAAAGATGTTCCCATTTATGCTACAGAGTTGGTAGGAGCACTGGAGAAGGCTAGATTTGCACCATGGTGGGCATGGCAGATGGCAGAGACTTTCAAGCAGGGGATTTAGGCCTTGAATCTAGCTGGCAGTAAAGCCTTATGAGCCAGGGTGGGGAGCCTGTGGCCCTCCGAATACCATTGGACTCTCATCAGATCCAGCCAACACAGTCAGGGATGATGGGATTGCAGTTCTTGGACATCTGGGGGAGGTGCAGGTTTCCCCACCCTGCACTACAGATTTCTGAAACTGTCTCTTGGGGCAAGTTAGAGCTTTTTCGCCCAGCTTCATTTTGGTTTGTTGGTTTGGTTTGAATGCATTTTAGAATTGTCAGAAGTTTGATCCCATTCTGCGAAAGGAGTGAGCACAAGAGCCAAGTGTTGGGTTTCTAGGGTTTGTCAAAGGTAAGAGTGTTGAGAAGTGGTGAAGGAGTTGGTCAGGCACAGGAAAGTGTTCCTGATTCTTAGTGAAACTGGATTGACGTTTAGAGTCAAGGCTGTGTCTACCTTATGTTACAGTTCATATTCATATAGAACATGCTGTATAGTATATACTATATGTGCTATGTATCAGAACTTGGAAGAATTACTGTTTGGGACTGTAACTACCAGAATCCTCCATCCTAGGGTTTCCAGAAGCTGTAGTCCAATGTAACCTTTTCAAGCTCTGTGTATAACTGTTTTGTATGTATACTATATGGCAGTATAGTTATAGCTCTGTGCAAGCACATCAGTGATACAGAATTTTGTACAGCTGAAGTACCCAGCACCCTGTGAGCCTTCAATACAGGTCGACTTCCATATCTGCGGGGGATATATTCCAAGACCCCCATGGATACCTGCAACCATGGATAATATGGAATCCTATTATTTTCAATAAGATGAACACTGGACATTGACCATAGAATCGCATTGAAGGACCTAGAAATGCCTAGAGAAAACATATTTTTTCAGACATGGATAAGTGAAACTGTGGATACTGAATCTGTGACTACGAAGGTCAACCTGTACCTTTAAAGCAGGAATGGGAATTGGGTAGCTTTCCTGATATTGTTGAGCTTCAGCTCCCAGTATTCTTCAACATTGGCCATGCTAGCAAGGGCTGCTGGGAGTTGCGGTCTAATAACATCTGAAGATCTACAGAATTCTCATCCCTGCATTAAAGTTTCCTCTGAAACTGAAACCCTCAGTCCACATGGCTGAAAAGATAAGTTTGGAAGGGTGTGGGCAGTGGGGCATAGGGGACATCTCAAAAGTCATATTTGGGTTAAGAAGAGTTTCTAGTGGTCCATGGGAAGCGTTCAAATGCTGCTGCAAAATAGCTTCTCGATTCCTCCCTCCCTCTGTATAGTAAAAGCAAGGCAAGTTCTACCAAATATGCAGACATATACAAATTTGCTTAAGACTTAAGTCACATACTGTGCAAATGACATGATTCTGTGTTCTCAGCGCATTTTATGTTTATGTTAATGTAGTCCTGTCTGTGGCACAACTATTGGCTATTTCTTAATCCCCATGTTACATGTGAACACCAGATCTCTTCAGCTGGGCCAGGCTTATGTTTAGTGTGTCATGTCTCCAAGTGGAACCCACTTACCCTCTGAGTAACAACTTTCAAAGTGGGTAGCTGCACCAGTGTCTTGCGCTGAACACAACAAAAAGTCTTGTGGCACCTTCAAGTCTAACATATTTGTTAAAGCATGAGCTTCCATGGACAGCTGCTCACCGTGTAGTCCTGGAAATCTTAAGGTGCCACAGGACTTTTTGTTCTGTGTTTGTTTGTTCACACTTCTGTTCTGTAAGTGTGAGCTGTCATACCTGTCCTGTTAGGGATGGGTGAGGCTGATGAGAGCCTGCTTCAGTTCACAAATACCTGAGCTGGCCAGAGAAGATTTTCCTTTTGCATGAGAAGCAACTGTGGTAGTGGCTTTTCCCATAAACATTTGCTTTGCTCTGAGAAGGACGATGGCCCCGTTTCAGGTAGAGGTGTCGATACAGGGTCTGCTTTTTGTTGTTGCTACTAAAATGGTAGTCATTTTCAGATTGGAGTGGGCCAGTGAGCCCCTGCAATTTCCCTGGCAGCAACAGTTGTGTTTGGGAAGCCACCACCATTCAGAATTCATCCAACATCTCACTAGTTGAGCATTATGAACATGTTAAAGTGGTAGGTGGCCTACCAGAACATGCTGATGCTACAAGATGAGTCTATGGCAGCATTTAGGCCGACAATGGGAAGCCCCAAACTGGTCTAAATGCTGGTGTGCCTTGCTGGGAGTACCAGGTGCTGATGTCCTGAAAAACTAAGGAAAATGTTAGCTGTGGGCTCCAGGAAATGGCCATCTATTGTAGAAGGCTGGTACAAACCAGTGTGGCTGGAGAGTGAACCTTCTGCCTGTGAGACAAAGGTATGCCATTACTCTTGGGATAGAGTAACCAGCCTTCCCAAACTTGGTGCTTTTCGGGTATTTGGGGGCTACAGGTCCAAGCATGCCCAAATGTGGGTCATGGTGGCCAGAGTCTGGTAGGACTTGTAGTCCAAAACTTCCAGAGGGCACCATGGTGTAGGAGGTGGAGCCTTCCACCTCATTCTCTCAAAGCTTTCCAGTTAGCTCTGGGATCATGAGGGTGCTGAATTCTGTCACTCCTTTGCTGCAACAGACTGGATCAGGTAGCCCTTAGATACCAAAGAGAGGCCACACGTGTTGTAAATATCTGTGTAGAGTGGGCAGTACATATGGCCCAGTCAGTGATAGCTTTGTTATCTTCTGGCAAGGCTCAGTGAAAGCCCCATTTTCTCTGTACTTGTTCATCCCAGTTTGGCCAACCAGTTGAAGATGAAGTTGTTAGGAGGAGGGTGGCTTCCATGCTTCCAGAACTCTTGGAGTTGTTTCTGGACAAAATCTGGAAACAGATGTGGGCATCAAAAACAGTTTGAGGGAACTAGTGGTGATCCCATGAGCTCAAGTGGTGTGGGTCAAGTACTTATGGGTCTGAAAGGAGCATAACATGTATCTTGAGGGTAATGCTTGAGTATGTATGTAACTTGTCTGGCTTGAAATGGGAATGTGTGAAGAGAGGGACAAGTTCACCAGAACACCCATCTCTGTTCACCTTTACCACAGTTATTACTACCAGTTTTATGCAAAGTTTGAAAACATTGCTTTTTTGGGACTACAACTCCCAGCATCCTCCCAGAGTTTAGGAGTTGTAGTTCAGAAGAGTAACATTTCTAGGTTCTGGTGTCATGGTCTGAGTATTGGGAAGAGAGGGTACCCACCAGCAGCCAGGACTCCTCTAACAGCATGTTTTTTTAAAATCAAAAATAACCCTCAGAGGTGTCCAGAGTGAGGACAGGGAACATTGTCCTGGCTCTGTGTTGGCTTCATGACACATCATCACATAGAATCATCATGCAGGAGTCAGACTGACGCCAATATTTCCTCTCACTGTTCTGAATCATTGTGGGTAAAAGATATGGCACCCACCAGTAAACATAGTCCCCACAGCTGGTGGGATCCCACACACATTTAGCCCCCTTTTATGCTCCCTCCAAACCACAGAAATGGCCCCTTGCAATTCTGTAGCTTGTGAACAGGATGGCAAAGGTGTTGGGGGGGGCATTTTAGCTGAGTTGCAAGTAATACACACTGCTGACATCCATTAACCCTGTCTTGTGTTTTCATGTACTGTACATGCTTTGGGGCTGATATGTATTAAAGTAGTGTTCAGGCTACATTCATATGTGTTTTTGTGTGCAAGAATGACATCCAAGAAGGTTTAGGAACCCACCAGGATGACGGCATTCAATTTCTGTTCCTTTGGGTCCTTGCCTTCTTAAGTCACAGTCAGTTCACACATGCACCATCAACAGATCTCTCTTCACGTGAAGATTTGCTGCTAAATATGAGCGGCCCACTTCTGTTGACACGCATTGTGTCTTGAGGTGATAGAAAACGTCCATTGATATATAATCTATCATGGCTCTTTCACACAATCAAGACATCCCCAGACTCCCAACTTCAACAGATGTGGCCAAATGAGGTGGTAGAATGAACCTCCAGGCAACAGAGCAGACAATTCCACTTACGGCGCATGGGCCTTCAGATGGGGAAGTGCAACTCCCATCATCCCTCACCTTCAACTATGCTGGCTAGGACTGATGGGACATGGAGTTCAACGTCTGGAGGACCACGCGTTCCAGATCCCTGACTCTTCAGGTGATTAACTGGGGGGGGGGGAGGGAAGAGGGCAGGGTTCCTGCAGCTTTGGCAGCTAAGCAGATAAATGGAATTTCAGCAGCCCCTTATATGAACAATTCGGCAGAGTTGGAACTGGTACAGGAGCCCTGCCCTCTCTTCCTGCTGGCCATCCTAGAAAGTGGCAAACTGTAGATGATGTG
The DNA here is from genome assembly GCA_030847615.1 of Gambelia wislizenii. NCBI lineage: Eukaryota > Metazoa > Chordata > Lepidosauria > Squamata > Crotaphytidae > Gambelia > Gambelia wislizenii. The sequence goes on along the minus strand of JAUMIR010000013.1, from coordinate 7,498,425 downwards.
TGAGCCAAGTTTCAGTGCTGCTCCGGATTGTTTTAAAAACGCAAACTTCCTCCAGGCAAAAGCATGGCATGTGGTGCAGGATGATTCTTGCTCATGTTTTTAAAAACACCCTCCAACTCTCCAATTTCTGGAGCAAATGAAAAGAAGCTGCATATCCAGCAGAACAGCTCTGGCTCAGCCTACAGCGCTGGTTTGCTACTTGCAGGAGGATAAGTTTAAAAACAACAACACAACTACAGCTATAGTCAAGTGTTGTAGTCTCCTCTACTGCTTCAGGATTCTACCACTTCATTCTGCTGCATATGTAGACATGAAATCAGTTGTGAAGTACTCTCCTCCACATATATTGACCTGAACATTATCAATGTGGCTTAGTTATATGTGTACCACCTTCCCCGGCCACATCTGATGGGTGCAGCCTATGAAAACTTGTGCCCTAGTATACCAGTGGGTGTCTTTTTTTAAAAAAAGACCCAAAGGAGTCTTGGGCCCTTTTGTCTTTGAAATGCCAAGGACAGCATGAGCCTAGGGAGTCAGTTTTGTCCCCAGCTTCAGTGGAGGAGGTCAAGATGATAACTCTTGAGTGCAGAGTGAGATGTGTAGGTTGGGAGCACGTGTGGGCCCCTCAAATTCAGCAGAGAGGGTGGCATTGTATGAAACAAAACATCACTGACTTAAGCAGCTTCCTGGTAAATCAGTAGCCAATGTGTTTGTAACAATCATGTGCCTTAAACTTTTCTTGTTGGGGGAGGGATGGGGGAAAGTAACCCAAATCCAAAAAAAAAAAAAAGAAAAAGAAATATTTAAAAATATAAAAATTTAGATCAATAATGTGTGTTTCTGTAATCTTCCTCAACATTATCGCTGTTGTTTTTGACCGAGGTGGGGGTGGGTGGGAGTTCCTTTTGCATTGTATTTACACTGTACTATAAACAGACCGGTTTGGTTTTAAGACTAAGGGGAGGGGGGGCGGATTATACTTTCACAGAACCAATGTTTAACATAACCCGAATGTATTAATATTATTCTAGGAACTTTCCGTAACACAGACAAGTAGAATGCTTGTTGAAACCAGGTGTGTAGGTTAACAATTTGATGTGTTTTCAATAAATGATGCCTGGAAATAACTCATGTGTTCTGGATTATTTTGCTTTCATCTATGTGGAATCTTTGGTTTGGGATCTTTGTGCTGAGGGGCGGGCAGAGGAGGTTGTCCTGCAGGGTACATGGTGTTCCTTCCAGCAGCATTCTTCTGATTTGGGGCTAGGAACAAAGATGCCAGGAATTGAACAGGCGGCCTTCTGAGTGCATAGCTTTACCATTCACCTATGTCTCCTCCTATAGTTTGCCTGCCAGTTTCATGGGCTTAAAGTCCTGTAAACAATGACTGTGCAATCCATACTTGGGCCAACTATTGGGTCCCAGGGCTGGCTTCCCCCAGTTCCAAGTCAAAGGAGCAGAGAGCATCAGAGGAGGACTCTGATTCAGACAGTTTTCTGGTCACCTCACTTCAAGGGGATTGGAAGAGCCCTTGGCACCTCCTTCTGTTTGGTGCATTCCTGGCCTGAGCAGAGGGGCCTTTCTTCAACCCCTAGTGCTGAAGGTTGACTCTCCTGCAGCTTCTCCTAGTCCTCTGCCGCACAGGACTATGAGATTTCAACTACAGGCCCTTTAAGAACTGCAGCCAGCAGGAAGAGGTAGTAGTAGGCAGGCTCTGTCTATATTTTTAACACCTTCATTGTCTACGAGTACAGCCCTTTGCTGAAACAGGGGCTCTCGGGGAGAATATGCTACTCCACACCTCCTGCAGTGCACTATCCGTGATGGTGGCAGCTCTCTTTGTGACAGAATACTGTACTCTGGTGTTGTGAGTACCTTCAGCCTTGCCTGACATGTCCTTCACCTGCTTTGACACTACTTTACCTGAGAACCTCTGCTCTTGTAGGACTTATTTTTTTTATCTGCTCTGCAACAACCCATCAGCTGTTGACTACCCTGAGCTGAATCCCTTTCTACTCAAGTCTTTTAAGCTTTCAGGTTCTCAGGTGGCTGTGTCCCTGAAAACCAGACGAAAGAGATGATTTCAAAGGAGAACAGGAGTCCATGTGCCGGGCCCCTCAGTCATGTTGCTGGACATGACCTGGGCTTACACCAAAACTGCTCAGGGGATGTTGCAAAGGTCAGGCTATGAAACTGTGTGCCATTACAGGGTGCATTTCCCTTTCCTTTCCAAAATATTTACCCCTCCCCTTCTGACAAAAAAAAAAAGTTTATGGCTGCGAAAAATTCCTGCCTGGAACATCAGAGTGCTGATGCCATTAGACATGATACCACTGAGTTGGATACATCAGTGGTTGGATTTGCTACAAGGCAGCTTTTTGGATACAGTGGTCCCTCTGTATCCGTGGGTTCAATATCTGTGGATTTGATCATCCACAGATTGTTACTACACACCTAAAATGGTGCTGTCGCATACCTAAAATGGCAGCACCCATACATAAAATGGTTGCTCCCATTGATTAATATGGAATTGTACCATCTGTGGATTTTGCTATCTGCGTCAGGTTCTGGAACCAAACCCCAATGGATACAGAGGGCCCACTGTACTATCTAGAGATCTAGGCATTTCTGCTGGAATCTTTTATGACCATTGCATACCACGTGGCACCATAATGACATTGTTATGTAGTGAATTCTGGCATGACCCCCCCCCCAACCCCACTTACAGGGAGTCCATTCCCTGTCGAATGAGAAGCAGCTGCCTGATGTTCCCACGTCAGGCAGCTGCTTCCTGATCAGTGGGGAACAGACCCCTGTCCGTTGCAGCTGCTTATCAGTATGTGGCATTTAGCGGACTTTCACAGTCCCTACTTAGCCCCTAAACTAGGAGCTGCTTAGGGTTGTGAATATGTAGCAATTGTGAATGCAAAACTGTAGGTTATGTAAGCATAATTGCCCAACGGGATTCTGGCCTTCATCTATGGTTCAACACACAGGTTACTTTATCCAGTTATGTGGAAGAACGTGCTCTGAAGAAATTGTTTCAGGAAAATGGAAACAGTATTCAAAATAAGTGTGATCGTTTCTCATAGGCTCATTATGAGAGTCTATTTTATGAAAGAAGAGAAAAAAGAAAGTGACACGCACTGCACACTTAATGAGATTTTATTTTGATCCCTGCGAAACATCAACATTTTCTGCTGTGTTAGAGGCTCTTCTCTTATTTTTCTTTCCAGATGCACTAACATGGCCATAAGCCATCGTTGCTGCCAGTGAGCCACAGAACCAAAACATTTCTACATCTTGACATTTTATATCTGTCAGAATCACTTCATTTGGAACTCATCACAGTCCAGGTGTATTGAAGATTGGAGTCCTAGAGGTCAAAGGGTAATGTGGGAATGACAAGCGTGAAATATCAGGGCCTTCATCCATTTTCCAATCCAACCGAATCTGCTGCATGCTCTTTGGTTGGCTCCAGACGTGTTTGCAGGAGCAGCTTCAGCTCCTCTGGTTAAGAGCAGGGCTTGGGAAAACGCCTTTCGTGGACTACCACTCCCAGAACTCTTCTTCCAGCCAGCGTGACCAGTGGGATGTATGGGCTGGAAAGAATCTCAGTGATGTAATCCAGAAAAGGAACTTTTACCAACTCTTTCTACTGTTTGTGCTCAAGTGTGACTTGTCTTAATGGTGGTTGTGTCCCCAGCAGCTCCCATAAGTTTTGCATCCCAGATGACAGCTGAGAAGAGGGTGAGAGGGCCCTCCCCCTTCCTCGGCCCTTGGGTGGGTGGGTATGACAGCCGCCCCCTCCCTTCCCTATCCCCAATTGTTGGGGGGGGGAATGGCAGCTGCAGGTGCTTGCCTTGATAGCAAGCCCCTCCCCCTGCGCTCATCTGGCCAATCAGATTTGCTCTTCCTCTCATTTGGGCAAGTGAATCAAATCGACTCGCTTGTCCTAATGAGCAGAAATGTATACACCCTCCTTTAAAAAAAAAAGATGGGAAAAGCCACAAAAGCTTTTCTGGCAAGGCTTTTTGGCCTTTTTGCCCCCCTGCTTCACAATACGGCGAAATCACGCGGAATGCCATTAGGATAGGTAGGATTCTCCTCGCATTCCGTGTGGAGTTTTTTCACCATTTGGACAACCCCTTGGTTACAGTTTCCTTCTTCCTTGTTGGCCTTGTTTTCATGAGGTCCCTGAGATTCCTGCCCAGTACTTTGCATAGCTACAGGTTTTGCATGCAAAGATGAGACCAGGAATAATGTAGGGAACAGAGCAAAAATCATGTTAAAGTGAAACTCGAATATGAAATGAAATTTGTTGCGAAGTTTGATTCGGTCTACCTCTCTATAAATGGAGACACTGGTTTCCTGTCCCACTCCATTAGGTTTTAACTGGGCTGTTGCAAACAGTACTTCTGGCATTTTTTACTACCTGATTTCCCTGCGTGTTTGTATTTATGCATATAACAGCTAACAGCCTACCTTATCCAGCATAGTGTAAGAGTTCCATAGGTGGAGCTCCACTATGGCTTCCTACTCACCACCTTCTAGACTCACAGTTTTGCTGCAATAGCTCCCCAAATAGCTATTCCCCAGCCGGTAAATGCAGGGGTGGAGAATCAGAGAAGTGTCTGGCTATGCTCCAAAACTGGACACAAATTGGTGACATCTACCCCTAAGCTTTGCTGGGGTGTCAGTGGATCATGTCATCAGTCTGTGCCTGGCTAGACCTTTCTTGCATCCTCTGCCATTCCCCACCAACCACAGAACTAGTTCAGGGCCGACTAGTGCAGAAAAACCGTGTGTCCTCAAAAACCTCAGCATCCAAAACTGCATCCAACGGCTGAAAAAAGACATACACAGGTGTAAGGTGGACTTACACTTACATCTGTCAGTAATAGGAAGCTGGCAAATATATGCAGGCACATACACATATCTGCCAATAGAGAATAACTCCTTATGCATCTGATGGCTAATAGTTTAAGAGAGTGCTGTCTCCTCTTCGCCCCATGATTTTGTCAGATCCCCTTTTAAAGACATCAAAACAAATTATCACAAATTGTGGCAGTACATTCCATACATCAGTTCTGTGTTGTCTGGAGAAATACATAATTACATTGTACATGTGGAGCCCTGGAATGAGCCACTCTTTGCATGCTCCCCATCGCCTGGGGAAAGGCCTCCTTGGCTCTACATAAGGTGTAGTGAAGACTCGGAAAGCCCTCCCAAGGTTTCCTTTCTTTTAGCCTTCTCCATCTTGTGTAACCCTTAGTTTTTTGTTTGCCTCTCCCCCAAAAACACCTCTGAGTATTCCTTGCCTAAGAAAACCTTCTGAGAATAATACATTGACAGGTGATTTGAAGGCACAGACATACACACAATGCCCCACCACCACCACCAGTCACTGGTTCCTCTTCCTCCTTTTCTTCTCCCATCATACTCAGCCAGAACTTCACTTGATAGCTTCTGGAAGTCTCCCATTCAAGACAGTTCCTGTGAAACCTTTACAGATGTGGGTGAGTCAGGCAAGTCACTGTACGTTTTCCTTGAGGCTTTTTCTGCAAGTAGGTTGTTTGCATTTCTACAAGCTTTGCAGTTTGGCTAAGTGTGCTGATACCACCTCTCCTACACAAGTGGCACTGTAATAGCGACAATCTTTTGGTAACTTTGGTAAGCAATGTTGAGTTCCAAGGTTGGGGAAAAGGCATGTTATAAATAAAACAAAGCAAATCAGGATGAACACAATACACGAAAGCATAGGCACTGTTACCTGAAAATCAGAATATGGGGAATAGTAATTCAGGACTCTTAGTTTCGGTCTAAAACTTTGTGTGGGTCAAGAACTTGCCCACTCTGATCTGGAATAGGACTAAGTGGCAAAGTCCCGTGTCCCCATGGAAAGAGTTCTTAGGGAAGACAAGAGGTTTTCCCCCCCCCCGCCCCACTTTACAGCTGAATCAGTGGCATGAAGAAACGGCCTTGGACCGGAGTTCTTCAAACTTCAGCCTGTCCAAAATGCAACAGCTAGAAGTTGAATCAGAGCCCGGATCTGAAACATGTGATCCTGAGGCTATACCATTTGCACTGACTCTCCATTCATTTTGGAACTGAATTCAGCTGAGGTCATCAAAGGTCTGGGAAACCAAGCCTTGTGAGGAACAGCTTGCAGGACTGGGAATGTTTAGCTGGCAGAAAAGAAGATTGAGAGGTGATAAGATTTTGTTGTGTGCCCTCAAGTTGCTTCTGACTTAGGACAGCCATAAGGCGAACCTACCACAAGGTTTTCTTGGCAAGATTTGTTCAGAGGCAATTTGCCTTTGCCATCCTCTGAGGCTGAGAGAGTGGGACTTGCCCAAGGTCACCCAGTGGGTTTCCATGGCCACCTTTAAACATCTGAAGGAATGTCATGTAGATAATGGAGTAAGCTTGTTTTCTGCTGCTCCAGAGACTAGAACGAGGACCAGTGGATTCAAATTACAAAAAAAGAGATTCCACCTAAACATTAGAGAGAACTGCTTGACTTGTAAGAGCTGTTCAGAATGGAACAGACTTCCTCGGAGGGTGGAGGACTCTCCTTTGGAGGTCTCTAAAGAGGGATTGGATGACCAGCTGTCAGGAGTGCTTCAGCTGTGTATTCCTATATGGACTAGTTGGCCCTTGGGTCCTTTCCACCTAAGATTCTACGAGTTTTTAAGTATGCCTGGTTCCTTCTTTTCATCTGCTTGTGATTGAGACTGGCTTCCCTTCCATTCTCTTCCAGTCCCTTGGTAATTTCTAATTCAGTTAATTAAATCAAAACAGCAACTCTTGAATTAAATGGGAAGCATTTGAGGAATGCATCAGCATGTGACCCCAATCTTTTGCTCCTGTGTTAGCAGATCATTACCTACTGGATGCAGCCAATATTTCTCATTTGGCAAATTGATCTTAATTAGGCTTAGAATCGTTGGGATTGGTTGTGTGAAATACAGAGACTGCTGCTGTTGTGGGGGGGGGTTGACTTTTTAAAAAGCCATCACAGGTGCTTTACATATTGAAATCATTTTCTTAAAAAAAAAAAAAAAAGGAAGGAATGATGGATCGATCCGTGGTAATTTTGCTCCAAAAGCAATGTCGGTTGTCAGCTGATTCTGTGCTTCAAAAATGCCTTTGACTTGCAAGTGGAAGGTAACATAAATGTACACTCTTCTCTTCACATATTTGATGAGCTGCCAGTCAGAAGAGTGTACAGTCTTGGGGGAGAAATGTGAATTGATTTGTACTCATAAAAATTTGAAGCAAGATCGCTTTGTCCTAACGGTTTTTGGCAAAATTGCAGGCATGCAAACCTATCCGCTTTTGCTGTCTCAATGGGCACACCTGTGATTCGAGATGGCGGCAGTGACTCACGTTTTTATTTTCACCAGTTGCCACCACCCAACTTTTTTTTAAAAAAGGGCATGTCTAAGGTGTGAAAGTGATATTCCACCGAAATAAATTTTAAAAAGAAAAGGGCTGTTAGATCGCATGATTGCTCACTTGCTAAGGTGAAAATCAAGATGGTGGTTCTGGGGTGCTTGCCTTCTTAGCAAGCCCGTCCCCTCCTCCTGTCTGGCTAATCAGCTTTCTACTTTCGCCTTTCTGGGGTATGTGAATAAATGCTGGTCCTAATGATCGACAATGTGCATTCTCCACAGTGTTTTTTAAAAACTTCAGGCAAAGCCCTGGTGTGTTTCCCAAAAAGTTTTGGGTAGATTTAGCCCCCCTCCTTCCAAATACAGCGGATTATGTGGGATCTAATTAAGAGAGATTGCATTCTCCTCAAATTCTATGAGGAGTATTTTCACCTTTTAGAGAGGCCCCTTGTTCTTTATTGTTGCCTCTGGGGACAGAAGCAGATCGGATGGGTTTTATGTGACAGGAGTATAAACTTCACCTGATGATGCTAAGAATATCTTAATGTTAACAACAATTCTAAAATGTCAGCCATTTCTTGGGGGGTGGGTGGGTTCTCCCTCTCCCTTCAAGCAGAAACTGGATAGCCTTCTTTTGAGAATGCTGTAGCATTGGGTTTCCTCCACTAAGCAGGAGTTTGTGAGTGGCCTACAAGGGTCTCTTAAGCACACCCACATCTGTATATGTTTATACAATAGGACTCCCATATCCACTGATTCAATTATCCACAGGGCACAAAACAGCACACCTACCATAGAGTCTTCCTGGAAAATGTGTCCTCTCTAGCCATTTTCTAGGTCCTCCAAGGCAACTCTGTGGTACTTTAAACCAAAAGTCCCATTATTTTCAATGGTGTTCACTATTATCCACAGTTTTCAGTATCCATGGGGCCCCCCAGAACCAATCCCCAGCGGATACAGGGGTCCTATTGTATTATCTTTCCCATGCCCTAAGATGGCGACTCATCTCCACTGTTTCCACCCTTTGAGGTAAGTTGGGAAAAGATCCTTTTTGGCAGTGGCATCCTGCTTACAGGATTATTCCTGGATGGAGGCTTGCCTGTGCCCCCACACTTATTCTTTCAATGTCACACAAGAGCCTTTTTAAAAAAATAAACAGACAGTAATTTCTGGGCAGGCCAATCTTATGGAACTTAGAAAGGAAGAAACCATAGAACCTGCCAGCAGAGCAAAAAGTGAGGGACAGGCAGTACTGTATATATCTTTCCCCGTTCCCTGTGTTTTGTAGAGCTCCCCCACCCCACTGTAGGACAGGAAGGAAGAATTCAAGCTCCAGAACTGGCCCGTAACCCACCCAGCCCTGTTCCCGGTACATGTTGGAAGGGTGGAAATGGAGTCTTTGGATCCAGCTCCCCCCCTTTTCACAGATCTACCCCCCTCGCAATACTCTGCTGTTGGCACAGAGTTGGCAAGGGGGGCACATGTCCCCAACCCTGCAGTGGAGGGTTCTGCTGGCAAATCACTTTCACCAGGGGGCACAGAGGAAGATTTGGTGTAGCCAACCATACCTGGAAAGCCCCTTGACAGACCATAGGATAGCAGACAATGCTGGCTAGAATCCTGTTAATTTGCCCATGAGACAGTATGTGCGCTGAACCAGCAGTTGAACGGTGAAGCAACACATAGATGAAATCCCGTTGATTGAATGGGTCTACTCTAGTTGGGGCCTAACATTTGGATTTAGGCCACTGTGATTTTTGTTTTACTGCTTTATTTTGGCTTCCTATTTTACAGTTGTTTTCCTGTTTTGACTGTTTGTAACAGCCTGTTCCTCATTGTCTTGATGTTGTGTGTTGGCCCAGACGCTAGGTATAGTGAAGTGGAGCATACAGAAATAAATAAAACAAGGACATGATATACAAGAGTTTATAATAAAGTCGATATTGTTTTAAAAATATGGGCACACAAGTAACACAAGCACAGCAATGATGCCAGTGGTTTGTTTTGGAAAAGGACGCTATTTTTTAAATTTATACACTTGAATCTTTATATATCTATAACCTATGATTTTGGGCCTGTGATAAGGAGCACAAAGCTGAGAATCTCTTGGCAGCTTTGGGTGGACGCAATTATGCTCTGCGTTGTCGATCTCGCTCACCTTTAACGGATGAGATCCAGTTGAGGAAGGCTCTACGTTAAGCTTTCCCCACTTTCTCAGAGGGACAGGGAAATCTGTTCATGCTGTTAGTACCCACTTACTTCCCTTCTGTGTGTCGTGGGTTGAGTTCAGGATCCACCTTCCATGGATGGAAGGGCTCTGGTTACAGATAAGGGCCTGTGACCACTTTTCAGGGATCCCCACACTACAGCTTATCCCATGCAGTAGGGTCCCCGGCCCCTCCTGTCTAGCATTTCCAGTTGCATGCTGTGGGACCTGATCCACTTTATGTAAAGCATGTCTATCCAACTCTTCAGTGCAAGAAGAAGGCCTCCACCCCCCAGGCCATCTCAACACTGGGAAGCTGATCTCCCCTCTTAAATTAGGCAGCATGGGGGAAAACAGGAACAGATGTGTGTGTCTGACTGGGTCTGTGTGCAAGCTTGGGTTGAAGGAGCATAGAGTCAGGAAGGCCTAGAAAAAAATGGATGGCGGAACCTGTTGATCAGCTTCACAGCTCATCATGATTTGCTTGTGTATTCCTGCGTGGCAGGGGGTTGGACTGGATGGCCCCTGTGGTCTCTTCCAACTCTATGATTCTATGATTCTAAGTGCTCCACCCAAATCTCGAGGAAAACCCTCCTTCCCTCAGCCTTCATATCTTGGTCAGAGCCTGAGCTTGGCCTTAGAACCAGCTTGTTCTGCGTTCACCTTGCTGAGTCATTTGGCTCCAGGATGTGGCCTGTGTTTTACTTTTGCTGTTTAGTAAACAACACAGTACAAATCGTGACAAACATGCCTCAAGTCTCCCTCCTTCCCCCAAGGGAGCCATTAATTTGCTTTGGCCTGCCTTTAACCAACTCAACCAACAGCCCTTGGGCTTCTAAACTGGTGGCTTGAGTCAAAGAATCAATGAATCAAGACAGAATCTTTGTCCATTTGTAATGGAAGGGGCATTTGACAGTAAGCAAATTGGGAGATTCCATGCTTCCCCTTTGCCTTTTTTGGTCCCATGGCATCTTGCAAGGGGGGTACAAGCTGTCAGCCAAAAGGGGTTTACAGGCCTGCCTTCAAAACAGAGGCAAATCTTGGGATTTGAAGGAAGCACAGAAGGAATGTTGGTTTCTTCCTTCATCCTGCAACTAGAATGGCAAAAAAAAAAAAAAAAAAAAAAAAAAAATCAATAAAAATAAAAATGCACCTTTCCTGAAAAAAAAAAACTGGTACAAAAACGGCTGAAATGCAGGATTTCTATACAGAAGGTTGTGCTTGGCTTTGCTTAGCATAGCATATGAGGATTTAACAGAGCACTATTGCCATTCCTGGATTTTTTCTAAGAAAAGAGAGTTGGGCCCCTCTGTCTGCATTTCCAGTGCTGTTCCTAGCAACTATGAAGGAAGGCAACCAAGATGTTCTTGTCCTGCTACTTATTTGCCAAGAAAAACAGAGTTGGACTTCTCTGCCCCTCTCCCCAGGATAATGCTCAAATGAGGGTCTGGTCTTCCTTAGCTCCAAACCACAAAAGCTAGCTTAACCATTGGGAGTTGGAATCAGTTGGCTTCAGCGGGTTTCGAAAAAGAGGATCTGACAAGGGCAAATGGAAAGGGAACAATATGTTGGTACTTGGTTGCCTAGCCTATTTATATACAAGCTCTTTCTGCTGCTGAGCTTCTTGGTTAATAACTTGTCCTCCCAGAATAAAATGGTTTTATATCATAGGCACCAAATTACAGAAAGCTACGACTGAAAGACACGCTGTATGCTCACATATACAAAACAGGAGAAGAAACACTAGTTGACGTTCTCTCTCTTTATCCCAGATATACGGCCTTTTCCATGGCATCCTCTGCTTTCATGTACTCCAGGTGAGAAGGATAGTTGGTACACTCAAAGCGCTTGTGGCTACGGATATACTTGAGGAATTCTGGAGCCCCTGGGAAGATGATGTTGTCAGCCAAAAGAACAGAGCCCTTGCGCAAGAGGCCACATTCCTGAGAAGAGAAAGGGGTGAATGTGGGGCGGGGGGGGGGGTAAAGAGTTTTATTTTACCACTTATTTGAACTGTATTTGTTTTGCCATGTGTTTATTGATTTTCCCATTAGTTTTAATGGGTAACCTACCCAGTCTTCCACTGCCTGGAATTTTTGTGTCTTCCTTGCAAAAAACATCACATTTTCAACCATTTGAGTATTTTCTCCAGGGCAACAGACCTTCCTAAGTTTTGGCCTATTGGACAAAGAGTCCCCGCTTTTACAGAATCTCTGTTTATAACTGTCTATTACAGCTCCCCTTCTCCCATAACCTTGCTGTGACCTGTGCAGGTTATTTCAAACAATTTCCATTTTTCGTTTCAAAATGAATGAAAAACAAAGGACTGAAACATGAACTCATTTTTATTCAGGACTCATTCATCTGAATCCCATTTCTCTTCATTACAATCGGGGTCTTTGACTCAGTTTCTATTCATTTTAAAAATACATGCACACGCTGTTGGAAGCCATTAACCACTACCCCCTTTTGTGTGCTTCCAGATGCTATTGTGCTACAGCCCTGCCGCATTCACAGAATTTTACAAAATATCTGACAGTGTGGCAATGTCTCCAATTTGTAACTGTCCCATATTTCCCGGGTGCTTTTTCCATCTTTTCTTACCACAGAAAATAGCAGAGTTATGAAGGAAAAGACTGAATAGGTGCACAATGGCTGAGACCCTGCATCATCAAATCTAACAATGACAATGGAGGTTTCTTGTCGTAGCTATGTCTGCCGATGCCATTGTCAGCAAAAAACGTCCAAAGCCAGGCAGTGTCCAACTGAAGGGTTTGCAAGACATTGCAGAGAAGGATGCTGGGAAGTGGTGCCCATAGTGCTCTCCTGGTCATGGGGGGCACTCAGAACAGGGAGCTGGAGAGATGCCTCAGGGATCCGGCCACAGTTGCTTCTCCCAATGGGTCCCACAAGTGGGAGAGTGCTGCAAGCATCATTCCCCAGTGCCCTGATCTGCAGCGCTTTGGAAACCCTTTGTCTGAGGCCCTGCTTGGCTGAAAAGGTAGGTTTGGGGTGATCAGGTTAGGTGAACATCACTCTAAACATGAATCCCAAAAGTGGAGATCGTAAGTCTGGCTAACAATCTTGTAACAACTGCACAAGATGTCAACTGTCTTTGGGACTGGTAGCACTAGCAGCAGACCTTGGAACTACAGTAATGCAGTACAAGTAATGGTGTTACCTTTAATGTCTTAATTTGGGGGGGGTAGTGTTAGCAATGTTGTTACTTCTAAACAGCAACTTAACAACTGGTAACAACATTACCTTTTTTGAAGTAACAAGTAATCTTAACTCAAAATGTAGCTTCAGGGGGGATTTGGGGCAAGTTTTGTATTTTTAAGGAAATAATAAAAAGCAACTCAAAAAACCAACACGTTACTTTTAAAATAATGGGATCCGTGGGGGTTTGGTTCCGGGACCCTGCACGGATACAAAAAAACACGGATGCTCACATCCCATATTATCAAATGGCGGTGATGTGAATACAGACACTTCAGCATGTCCATGTTCACGTCATCACCATTTGATAATATGGGACGAGATGATCTGCAGTCTGTTGAATTTGAGGATCTGGAGGTCCCACTGTACTGTTAAGTAAAAAACAGTATTTTTAAAAGCATGCACACAAATAAACATTCCTTTTAAAAAGTAACATTCCAAGCTTCCTTCCTCCCCAACAAGAAGTGCTCCTTCTAGACAGCACCCATTCATTTCAGCCAGGTTTGTAAATGTACACTTCTCTTCTAGGTGTCAAGAGCTGCTCTAACAATACAGCTTTGTTCTGAACTGCCTTACACGCTCTGATCCACCAGTTCTCAAACTTGGGTCTTCCAGCTGCTTGGGACATGAATTCCCAGAAACATCAGTTAGGCAGCATGGCCCATGGTGAAGGGTTCGAGGGGCTATTTTATTTTATTTTATTTTATTTTATTTATATACCACCTTTCTCCCAAAGTGGGACCCAAGGCGGCTTACAAAAACCTCAATTAAAAAAGCATATATCATTTACAATTAAAATCATCACAATTTTAAAAAATGAAATTATTTAAAATATATGAAAATCAAAAAATACACACCCCAATTAAAAGGCTCAGTGAGCACAGCTACATGCTAAAAGTCTGCTTGAGTAAAAATGTCCTTGCCCACCAGCGAAAGGAAAGCAGGGGGGGCAGGCTAGCCTCCCACAGAAGGGAGTTCCAGAGGGTGGAAGCAGCCACCAAGAAGGAGCTGAAGTCCAAAACATCTGGAGAAACAAAGGTTGAGAACCCCTGCTTCTGCTGAGACCCAGAAGTTCAAAGTGGCCTTTCTTGTCCAAGGGAAGTGGTCACATACCTTACACATTTGGCCAACATCTGCATGTCATGCCAGTACTGTACTCAGGACATCTTGTGAAATCAGTCTTGAGTGATAGTGCAAGTTTGTAATTAGTTTTTCATGCAGCTTCTAGTGATGCATGCAAAACTGTACCATTCTCCATAGCAAGGAAGAAAAGGGCACATAAGAAAATAATGGAATTTTCACTTTTAAGGGACAGGTACTTCAGACAGAGTGCAAATTTCAGTCCCAAGGGAGTGGTGCTAAGAAAACTGTGACTGCTCCTAAACTGAAGTTCCAATGGTTACAGTAGGACCCCCTGTATCCATGGGGGATTGGTTCCAGGGGCCCCCACGGATAATGAAATCCACGGATAATAGTGAACGCCCTGTCACCATTCCCACTATGAGAGCAATCCCGGGAAGCAATCTCTCCTCTTCCCCTCTCTCCCCCGTCCAGCCCCCCCCCCCCGCTGTCGCCATCTGTGGATAATTGAATCAGCGGATGGCGAATCAGTGGATACGAGGGTGCTACTGCATTTGTATTTATTTTGGAATCATCAACACAGGAAGCTGCCTTATACTGTCTAATTCATCCCTTTCCAGAGGCTGGACTGCAGCTCCCATCATACCCAGACAGCAGGGGCAACAATCATTGATGACTAGAGTTGAATCCAACAACATTAGAGGACTCAAGGGTAGGAAGACAGTCATCTGTCTTGGCTGCTATACAATGGTTCCTAAGGTTGCAAGTTTCTTAGTGTCACTAACAGAGATCCATGAAGATGCCACTGACTGAATCTGAGGCTTTTTGATTGCCAAGCAGGTACTCCAACACAAGGGCTTACTGCTGTCCCTGCTTCCCTGCAGACTCTGTGCTACTCCTGTCTTATTCTGCCAAAGGCTGCAACGGGTTTGGTAACCACAGCATACCACTGTAACTAAATCATAGCCATCAGCTACTCTGCACTAGAGGTGTGTGTTTGTTTCAGAAAAACAAACCATCAAGTCCTACAATATATGGTAATAGCAACTCAATTTTCCAACTGCTGTCTCTTACGCAACCTAAACAGTACCATCCATACACTGGGGACAGGTGTGCAGAATTAAAAAAAACAATCTTTTAAAAGAAAGGCCTAAGGTGGTGCAAGAAGGACCCTAGACTCTAAGTTTTCCCAGAAGGCATTGTTCCAACTTGCCTCAAGAAGCATGGTGTCCGGGGCGTATCTCTCTTTCCAGTGGTCCAGAAAGACAAAATCTAATGTGTCCACGTTATATTTACTCTTCAGCTGAGGAATAATGTCCTGTGCATGGCCTTCAATGATGGTCACCTGAATACAAAATCATCTGCATTAACAGACAGACTTGATACCCTTGGGTAGCTGCTAGGTCCCAATCAGTGCTTGGAGAAGTTCCTTTTTTGGACATGTCCAGTGGCCATGCAGGCTGGGGAATTCTGGAAGTTGTCCTCCCAAAAAGGTAACTTTTCCAAATTCTGGTCCCAATGTTCTAGTGGGAGCAACTGCTAATCCCTGCCCTAGTAACCCTGCCCCATACTTTATCCTGATCTGTTGCTCTGAGCACCACCACCACCAAGTGACTCCTTCTGGCTGCTGTTATAATTTCCCACAATGCCCCTGTGTAGGGCCACCTTGGGCCTCGTGAGACATTAAAATGGCACCCACAGTCAGCTGGTCCCATTCAGTGATGCTGCCACCAGGTAAGCCTGCATTTTCACCCTCAACCCCATCAAACGTGAAGCTAGCTCTGGTTTCAGAACCAGGAACTGAGCGTACACTCAGTGGTTATAGCCTTTTAAGCTGCAGCCATGTGTCACTAAGATGTTTAATGGCCCTGGCACCAAATAAATAAATAAATAAATAAAATCCAAAAAAACTTCAGCCAAAGCACACTTCGAGTTTGAGTGTGCTCACACCTGTGCGTAAAATAAATTGGTTTGATTATTTCTTCCTCAAATGAATTCTTTCTGCATGATTGTAAAATGGATGACTTTGTTTCTAGTGGAAAAGAATGTTAATTCTCCAGCCAGCAATGAAGGAAAATCTCTGGCTGGACACCCAGTGCTTGGCTTGACTTAAAACATTTCAACTTCCAAATACTGTAGCCAAAAGCAAACCAAATGCAGAGAAGATGGAAATGCTGGCCTTGGTCTCCTCTGCAGCAGAGCAAAGGGTAAAAGAGACTGAAGAAATGTCACCTTCACTGACAAATGGCACCTCAGCCAAGTTCGCTCAGGGTCAACTTGGGCACAAAGGCAACAGGTCTGTGTTTTTCCATGCAGATTTGTCCCAACTCATAGAAAGAAGTGGCTGTCTTTGAGCACGAAGGGGAAAATAGCCCATAAAAATAAACTCAAAGCCTGTCATGTTTGCCTGGACCAAAAATACCCCTCCCCTCTCCCCCCCCCCAATACCGCCAGGTTCTCTGTCAACACAAACCAGCATACCTTATCACTGAGTCCGGCAGTCTCAATGATTTCTTTTGCAATTGGTATAAACTCAGGGTTGAATTCAATGGAAAAAAGATGTGCCTTTGGTTTCAAAAGTCGAGCAATTCTGATAGCCGAATAGCCGCAGTAAGTTCCCAGCTCCAAAGCAGTGGTAGGATCGGCCTCTTTTACAATCTTATCCAGGATCAGACCTGGAAGAAAAGGTTGGGAAAGAGGGAAAGAAAAGGCTTGACTTATGTTCAACAAGAAAGAGGAGTTGGTGGCGGCCATTCTTTTCTCAGCAGCCTCAGGAGAGGAGCCTCCTGAGACAGAAGGGGGGGTTGAGGTTCACACTACAGGTTGCAGTTTTTGAAAAAGGAAATAGGGTTTCCATATGGGTGTTTAAGTCTTGCAGACTGTGCTGGTGACTGAACTTGAGCGGTCCTCTTCTCAGTGCAAGTTTAATTTTGTAGTTGGCGCTGTGTTCCTTCCTTTTCTATACAAACACACACAGCCAGCCCCCCTCCTCAGCCTTCTCCATACCTAATAGTGACTAGTGGGGTGCCACTAGTCCTGTCCTGGGCTCAGTGGTATTCAACATCTTTAGAAATGAGTGGGATGAGGGAATAGAGGGCATGCTTATCAAGTCTGCAAATGACACCAAATTAGGAGGGGTAGCTCATACCCCAGAGGACAGGGTCAGAATTCAAAATGACCTTAACAAATTGGAGAGCTGGGCCCAAACTAACAAAATGAATTTCAACAGGGAGAAATGTAAGGTACTACACTTAGGCAGAAAAAATGAAATGCACAGATATAGAATGGGTGACACCTGGCTTAACAACAGTACATGTAAAAGGGATCTAGAAGTCCTGGTAGACCACAAGCGGAACATGAGCCAACAGTATGATGCGGCAGCTAAAAAAGCCAATGCGATTCTAGGCTGCATCAATAGGAGTCTAGTGTCTAGATCAAGGGAGGTAATAGTGCCACTCTATTCTGCTTTGGTCAGACCGCCCCTGGATTACTGTGTCCATTACTGGGCACCACAATTCAGGAAGAATACTAACAAACTGAAACATGTCCAGAGGGAGGGCAACCAAAATGGTGAATGGTCTGAAAGCCATGCCTTATGAGAATTAGCCTTCTCCAGGCTAAACATACCCAGCTCCCTGAGAAGGTTAAGAAGTGGCATGAGAGCCATGTTTAAATATTTGAAAGGATGTCATACTGAAGAGAATGCAAGCTTGTTTTCTGCTGCTCGAGAGACTAGGACACGGAGCAATGGACTCAAACTACAAGAAAAACAGATTCCACCTAAATGTTAGGAATAACTTCTTGACTTGTAAGAACGGAACAGATATCCTTGGAGGGTGGTGGACTCTCCTTTGGAGGTCTCTAAAGAAGGACTGGATGACCATCTGTCAGGACTAGCTGGCCCTTGGGTCCTTACCACCTACGAGTCTATGAGATTTTAAGTAAGCCTGGTTCCTTCCTTTCTTCTGTTCATGACTGAGACTTGTTTCCCTTACATTCAACTGTTGCCCTCACAAAATTCAATCAGTCTCTCTTCTGTTTCATTTATTGATCCCAGACCAAATCCTCTAAGAATGTTTGGTTCTGCTGTTTCCTGCTTTTGCATTCTAATCACCTATGATTATCAATGTGTCCTGTTTTGGTGTGTAATCAATTTCCTCTTCAAATCCGTGTAGAAACTTTCAGTGTCTTCCTCTTCTGCCTCTGTAGTTGCAGCATAAACATGGATTATGGTAATATCAATGGGTTTTCCCTGAAGTCTTATTGATACATTTGGACAGACTTTGCATTATATCCTTTAACTGCTTTTGCTACATCTCTCCTCCCTATTAATGCCACCCCATTTCTTCTTAGATTTTCATTTTCTGAGTAAAACACTGCACAATTATCTGACTCAAAAGGTACCACTCGTGCCTACTTTAGCTTGCTCACCCTTAGTACAATTGTCTCTCCACACTCATGGGTTTCACATTCGAGGTTCCGCATATTTGCGGATTCCCACTTGGGGGAGAGTGGGGAGGAGGAAAGTGGCGACCGGGCTTTGGAAGCCCCGATCGCCACTTTAGGGAGGTGGAGGTGGAGGAAAGTGGCGACCGGGGCTTTGGAAGCCCCAATCGCCACTTTACGGAGGGTAGGGGTGGTGGTGGAGGAAAGTGGCGACCGGGGCTTTGGAAGCCCTGATTGCCACTTTAGGGAGGGGGAGGGGAGGGGGAGGAAAGTGGCGACCGGGGCTTTGGAAGACCCGATCGCCACTTTAGGGAGGGGGAGGGGAGGGGGAGGAAAGTGGCAACCAGGGCTTTGGAAGACCCGATCGCCACTTTAGGGAGGGGGAGGGGAGGGGGAGGAAAGTGGCGACCAGGGCTTTGGAAGACCCGATCGCCACTTTGGGGAGGGGGAGGGGAGGGGGAGGAAAGTGGCGACTGGGGCTTTGGAAGACCCGATCGCCACTTTAGGGAGGGGGGGGTGGAGGAAAGTGGCGGCCACGGCTTCAGAAGGGAGGGTGGGGGAGGTTGCGGGCAGGGGGGAGGCCTATTTTATCCGTGTTTTTTTCACATTCGCGGGGGTCTTCGGCCCCTAACCTCTGCGAATGTGAAGGGACAACTGTATTGCAATGTTTATGCATTCCATTTCTTGTTTTACAATGTCTAGCTTCCCCTGATTCATACTTGTCACATTCCATATTCCTAAAATATATGTTGTACAGCTTCAGACTTTCCTTTTACCTCTGAGCACATTAACAGCTGAACATCCTTTGTGCTTGAATCCAGTTGTGTGATTAGCCACAGTGCTACTCTTAGTTGTCCTCTGCTATATTCCGGTAGCTCTTTGAGTGGCATCTGACCTGGGAGTTTCATCTTCTGGCACTATCTGTTGTTTCACTTCGGATTGTCTCATCATAGGGTTTTTGTGGTAAAAGATATTAAAAAGGGGCTTACTATGCCTCCTTCAGTGCACTAACAAGCATTAGCTATGGTGCCACTACTGTTGTTGTAGAGTACTGTTTCTGCCCTGTAGCTGTTATTTTAGGAACATAAAATATGACTATGTGCAATTTGATTTCGCATAAATTATCACAATTGATCTATTAAAAATACAGTGTATGTAAATAATTATTGTATTCAAACAATTATATATGAACACCTTGTCTTAAAGCTTTTCTTCATCGTGCTAAAATAAAACATTCCAAAATCGAGTTTCTTCCTTTTTTCAATATTTTCAAAAAAAAAACAAAAAAAAAAGGTTTCAGGAAAAAAATGGGGGGACGACAGTTTTTTCCCCCTGAGTTTTTCTGGTTTTTTTTCCCAGGCTTTCATATCTCTACTCCTGTCTGAGCTGAGCTGATGTGGGAGACCCTACCATCAGCATAGCCTCTTGGCTCACAGGAGCATGCAGTCCCATAATCAGGAAAGGTATTGCCATGGATGGCTGGATTTGGGGTTACCCAACAGAACAAACAAGAATTCATTTTACGAAAGTTGAACAGCAGAGCATTGGTTTTTCCAGCCCTAATTCGCTGTGGGAGAATAACCCACCTATCCCTGTTCTCCTAACTTGCCCACCCGTCTGCACAGAATTCCTTGCTGCTTCTGGTGAGTGGTTTGAAGTGCAAAGCTGATCTCAGCTAGCACTTTGGTTCGTTGGGCAGGGCCACCCAACTGCAATTTACCTTTCTCGTCCCCCACATTCATGGCCCACTCTTTCTGGGAGCAGTACTTGTCAATGCAGTTCAAAACACTCTCCGGGTCTCCTTTGACTGCGTTGTAGGACACCGAGTTTAAGATCCTCTGTTCTTTGCTCTGATCCATGACAAAGTTGGTGATTTTCTCTAGGACAATTTCGTTCCAGAAGATATTTGCATGGACATTATTCCTGAGGAGGACAAAGAGTGCTACCATAAAAAGAACTGAGCCAACACCGACTGACACAAGAATAGTCAATATCCAGTTTTCCAACATCTGGTGGGAGAGAAAGAGAAAAAAGCAGACTATCAGTTAAGATGGCATCAGATATAAAAACAGAGTGAGAGAGAACTAGCTGATCTTTTATGGCAGCAAATGTATAGAGCAAGAACCTTCAGGAACTGGAATCTCCCTGGGACCTCTAGGGCAGTCCCTTATACAGATGTGGAGCAGGGGAGATTGCTTCATGTTTTCATATGGTTTAATACACTTAATATGAACCACATTAAAATATTAAGCATATTTAATATGAATCAAGCTAAGCTGCACTTCCTGAACTAATATGTCAGTTGGCATGCAGCTAGCTATCCTTTTGTTTTTGCACTCCTCTGAACTTTACACCCCAGTTCGCCAATCCAAAAAGGCATGTAAAAATGCACAGGTTAAAGGAGATAGTGCCCCAAAGTGCACACGTGTCTATAAATTTTTTGTGCAGAGCTGTGCCTCAAAATCCTGCCCATTGCAGTGGAAACGAGATTATGAGGTTTGAAAGCTGTAGCAATCCAAACAGGCCCATTTGTGTTTCCCTAATCCCTTCTTCATGCTTTGACCCCAGGGGGAAACAGACGGTGAAGGAGACAGCAGCTCTGTGGCAGCTATGGCATGTAAAAAGAAACTGGATTTGAAAATCTGCCTTTTTATTCTCCCCAGTGTCACATACTGCCTGAGAAATGTCACTAGCCCTCTGGAGCCCTGATTCCTCACCCCACTTTGCGGTTGCACTTTTTTTTAAAAAAAGCAATGGTCTCTGCCCCTTGGCTAAAAGATAGGATGGTGGTTTTCACCCATCACACTACTGGGTGGCTCCTGTTTAGCTCTCTTCCACCAGTCCAACAGAAGCAACAGCATCCCCTGTCCTGGTTTACCCTGAGGCTTTGCAAGGGTAGAATGACATCATTCACCCATTACTTTTTCCTCTTTGCTCTTGGAAGATCAAAAATATGTGCTTGGATCATTCAGAGGGGGATTTTTTTTGAAAGAAACAGCCCACTGACTGACTTTACATGCCCCCCCCCCACAAAGGAGGATCTAAAAAGCAAAGGAAGGGTACTGAGAAATGTAACATAGAACAAAAAATTTACTCTGATTGCTTTTGGGGACTTTGTAATGAGTTGCAGAAGGAAGTATTTTAAAAGAGAAATATTCACTGCTCGGAACAGTGAGCGGAAGGAATATCTGGGAGAGTAACATTATGGCCTTTCTCAACAGATAACCCACAAGAGGTACTGTACATTTATCTTTATTTCTTTGGCGATATTTATAGACCACCATTCATTAAAGAAATACCTAAGTATACAATGAATACAACAACTATAATAATTAAAACATTTAAATAACATATAGGGCGGGATCCAGCTAGACCTTCTCGCCAACAGAAGAAGGCAACAAAGCCTCAAGGAGGCCGAGCCCACGCCCCACACATGGCCACCATTGTACCTCCAAGATCTGGTCTAGAAGCCTGGGAAACCCCCAGGAACACCTTTCTGAATGCTGTCAAAGCTGGGGAGAGAGGAGAAAAGGGGAATGCCCATGGGCATGAATTGCAGCAGTGCTTGGCTACGCCCACTAGGCAGGGATGAAAATCTTCACTCATATCATCCCTGCATGCAAGCATGCATGGATTACACTTCAAACATTTTATCTCACATTACAAGAGTTTTTGTGAATCTTTCAATGATTTTTTTCCCCAGAACCTTTTCACAAAAAGAAAAAAGTTTGAACAAAAAAAAGTGGTTTTGCTCAGAAAACAGTGTATTTTGTACAAAACACCCCCGGTGGCTACTCCCAACTAGAGCAGATCCCATTCAATCAATTTTTGACTGGTAAATTACTACATAGCCAAGTCTAATGGATTCAATGCATTTGCTCTACAATATCACACTACATTCTTATAGTGCTATTATTCCACTTTAACTGCTTTGGCTGCCTCCTGTGGAACCCTGGGATTTGTAGTTTAGGGAGGGGCATTAATTGCTCTCAGACAGAAGGCTCCGTGAAGGCCCCGGGGGGGAGGGGGAGGGCTGGGGAGGTATCCACGGGGCCTCCGGAGGGTCTCCGGAGGCCCCATGAAGGCCTTGGAAGGGAGGAGGGAGGTGGGGGAAAGCAACTATGGGGCCTCCGGAGGCCCCATGGTTGCTTTGGCGGGGGAGGGGGAGGGAAGTCATTATTCGCGGAATTTTCACATTCGCGGGGGTCTGGGGAACCTATCCCCCGCGAATGTGAAGGGACGACTGTATTGTCTTTTCTAGTGAGCCCTGTCTTCTTGTGATATGGTTCAAAGTACAACAGTCTCAGTTTAGTGATCTCGGCTTCTAGGGAGACTTCAGGCTCAATTTGCTCTAGGACCCATTTACTGGTCTTTTTGGCCATCCATGTGATCTTAGGCGCTACATTATCAGGCAAATAGTACCAGTTTACCCTGGGGGTGGAAAGTGTCATGCTCATCCCTGGATTCTGGGTATTAGAGTAGACTCCATGGAAGACCCTGACATGAGTTTGTTAATAGGCCTGACATAAGTTTGGATCCTGGCCTGTCTTCCCTGCCTGGGCCTCTCTGCCCTTGGACAGATGCCAGCCCGCCTTTTGGGTCTGGAAACACTGTTTGTTTGTTTTGGGTCTGGAAACACGGCTTGAGACCCGTGGCTGAATATGCCTCCGAATTTCGCCACCTGGCCAGCCAGGTTCCCGACTGGACCGAAGCCACTAAGGTGCAGTATTTTCAGGATGGTCTTAATGCAGACATCCTAGAGTGGGCGTTGGTCCAAGGGAACCCAGAAACCCTCGTGGGGTGGGTACGGCTGGCTGGGGAGGTCGAAACCCTGAGACAGAGCATCAAGCTGGCACGGCCATGCAGGGGCTTGGTGGAAAGCCCACTGGGTCCTCAGGGAAGAAAGCTAAGGCGGCCTGACCAGCTGGAGGCGTGGCGGGGGAGTTGGAGAGGGAGCGAAGGATGCGAAAAGGCTTGTGCCTGCACTGCAGGAAAGGTGGACACCGCATAACCGAATCCCCAGAGAAACATCCCCAAGACAACCCCGCGGAAGAGAGGCCCAAGAAGGCAGATGGGAAGTTGACAGCACCCAAGACACCATTCAAGCCAAAGGCCAAGGCAGCGGTGTGCGCTTTGATTTCAGGCCACGCGGCGGGAGAGTCTTCAGAGGAACCGGAGACAGTGGGTCTTCTTCCGACACTGAGCCAGTGGGAAATGGATCCAGCCCTCCCTACTAAGCGCCCGAGGGCAGGCTAATCCTGAAGGGCGCCCAAGCGCTGTGGTGAGTGCGGTGAAAGGCCCATTTTTCCTAAAAGCCAAAATAGGGGTTGCAAATAATGGCGTCCCCTGAAAAGTAAAGTTAATGGTAGATTCTGGATGTACCCAAGTACTAATTCACCCCTCCTTGGTCAGTGAACTCGCGGTTAGCACCATTAAGCTCGACAAGCCAGTGTGGCTGTGCCAGATGGACGCAGGGATGATGAAGGAGGGCCCTGCAAGGCGGATGACTGGCCCAGTGCAAATGAAGATGGGAAATCATCAGGAGGAGCTCCAATTCGTGATAGCACCAGGCTTAGTCCCAGCTGCAGTAGTGGGCTTAAACTGGCTGAAGTTTCACAACCCCACTATAGACTGGGTAAAGGAGACTGTGACCTTTACAGACCCCTTGTGTGTGCGGGAACACGGAGTGGGCAAGGCCTCATTGGGGGGAGGGGTCCCTCAAGAGGCCAAGCCTTAGAACTTTAAAGCCGCTCTGGTCCAAGGGGAAATGAAAGGGTTACCGGTGGAGTATAAACAGTGGCAGTATGTGTTTGAAGAGAAGGAATGTGACACACACACACAGGCTGTTTGACTGTGCAATTGAGATAGTTTCCCAGGCCGAGCTGCCCAAACCTAAGATTTACTCCATGACCCTGGCGGAGATGGACGCCCTCCGGGAGTTCATACATAAGAACTTGGCCTGGGGGTTCATCAGACCCACGACCTCCCCCTTGGGGCCCCCAGTATTGTTCAGACACAAACACGATTCTTCTCTTTGTCTCTGCATAGACTATAGATCATTAAATGCTATCAATACAACAAATCAGTATCCCCTACCCTTAATGAAAGATATCCTGGCTCATTTAGCCAAGGGGAAGATATTCACCAAACTGGACTTGCGGGAGGCCTATTACAGAGTGCGAATTAAAGAAGGGGATGAGTGGAAAACTTCTTTCAGTTGCTAGCTAGGGGCATTTGAATTCTGCATGATGCCATTTGGGCTCAGTGGAGCCTCCGGAGTCTCTCAAAACTTGATTAATGATGTACTTAGAGAGTTTTTGTACAAAGGGGTACTGGTGTATTTGGATGATGTGCTTATTTATTCTGAGGACTATACATCACATGTTAAGTTGATGAAGAAAGTGCTTAGTAAACTGGGGGAGAATCACTTGTATGACAAAATGTCAAAATGCAAATTCCACCAGAGCCGCTTGGATTACTTGGGGTACCGCATCTCTAGCAGGGGGGTTGGAATGGACCCTGAGAAGGTAAAGAGGGTTCTCACATGGGAGGCCCCCAGAACCAGGAAGCAGCTTCAGAGCTTCCTAGGGTTTGCTAATTTTTACCGGTCCTTCATCCCTGACTTTACTGAGGTTGCCTTGCCCTTAATTGACTTGTTGAAAACCAAGGGTGGGGGTGGGGGAGAAACGCACCGGGAAGGGGAAGGAGGAGAAACCTCCCCAAAAGATTGTGTGGACTGACCAATGCCAAAGGGCCTTTGACAAGCTGAAGAAGCTTTTCACCTCTGAATCCATCCTGAAACACCCCGATCCCGAACAGCCTTTTGTGGTTCAAGTGTTCAAGATCCCTTTTGCATGTACTGCCATCAAGCCAGGTGTCACCCATCCTGTATCTGTGCTTTTCATTTTTACCTGCCCAAGTCTAGTAGCCTACATTTCTCCCTGTTCAAATTCATTTTGTTAGTTTTGACCCAGCCTTCTAATCTGTTAAGGTCATTTTGAATTCTGATCCTGTTCTCTGGGATATTAGCTACACCTCCTACTTTGGTGTCATCAGCAAACATGATAAGCATGCCCTCAATTCCACTATCCAGATGTTGAACAACACTGGGCCCAAGACAGAACCCTGTGGCACGCCACTAGTCACGTCTCTCCAGGATGAAGAGGAGCCATTGATGACAACCCTTTAGGTTCGGTCAGTCAACCAATTACAAATCCACCTGACAGTTGCATTGTTTAGCCCAAAAGTTACTAACTTTTTTGCAAGAATATCATGGAGGACCTTGTCAAAGGTCTTACTGAAATCAAGATACACTCCTAGACGCTCTGCATGGCTACTAAGGAGGACTCTGGAAAGTGTGCATATCAAGGCTTATATAGTTTTAGAATGAGCACAGATTTGCCGATGGCAATGTGGGGATGGTGGTGTTCGTCCTGTGGTGCAGGCTGGTAAAGAACTTCCGTTTTCTTCAGGTTGACTTCCAGCCCAAATAGCTCTGCAGCAGTTCACCTACCTGGAAAGCATCATCTCCTCAGATGCCAAGATTGACAAAGAGATCGATCACAGAATAGTATATAGCACATTTGGAAGACTTTACAAAAGAGTCTGGAGTAACAAACACC
Source organism: Gambelia wislizenii (assembly GCA_030847615.1). NCBI lineage: Eukaryota > Metazoa > Chordata > Lepidosauria > Squamata > Crotaphytidae > Gambelia > Gambelia wislizenii. Next base: position 7,472,455 of record JAUMIR010000013.1, on the reverse strand, counting down.
TGAGGCGAAGCACAAAAATCAGTGTGTATAGAGCCATTGTACTGTCTATTCTCCTTTACGGGTCTGAAACATGGGTCACCTATCGCCAACATCTACGACTCCTCGAACACTTTCATCAGCGCTGTATACGCACAATCCTAAATATACACTGGACTGACTAGGTGATGAATGTTGCTGTCCTTGAGCAAGCAGGGATCACCAGCATTGAGGCCATGATATTGAGAACACAGCTGCACTGGGCAGGGCACATTTCTAGGATGGAGGACCATCGCCTCCCAAAAATACTACTCTACGGTGAACTCGCCACGGGTCAGCGTAAGAGAGGCACTCCAAAAAAGCGATACAAGGACTCCCTGAAACAACATTTCAGGCTCGGCCAAATTGATCACCAACAATGGTCCACCCTGGCCTCACATTGGGAGGCATGGAGACTCACTATCCACAATGCTGCAGCCTTATTTGAGAACTCACGCCGAACAAGTCTTGAAGAGAAACGACAACGCAGAAAGAATCACAACCCAAAAACATCACCCAAGGAGACCTTCTGCTGTGCTTTTTGCAACCGGACTTGTTTATCTCGGATTGGCCTTTTTAGTCATCAGCGCACTTGCAGAAAGAACGGGATGAGTCCTTCCTGAATCTTGGTTTGCGAAGAAAAGCCAGAGAGAGAGAGAGAGAGAGAGAGAGAGAGAGTTTTAGAATGGATTAATGTAAGTTAGCCAAAATTTTCTGTAGTCTTCAGCACTGCCTGTAGCCACCAGGTGCCAGATCTAATCAAGAGATCCACAGGGAGAGGTGGGGAAGAAAATAATAATAATAATAAGAAGAAGAAGAAGGCAGGAGAAGAGAAAAGAAAGAGCAAAGGGACAGAGAAAGAGCACAAGAGGTGTGTTACCCATGAAAAGGTGATACTTCACCTAGTAAACAAATAAGAATGATCAGGGTTGAGCTGACTAGGTTCTCCCCCCTAGAGTTCCTTTGTAACTCTATAAAAAAAAACAGATAATATTAGTCTGGCGTGACTTGTTTTTGAGAAACCCATGTTGACTTTTTATAGTGATCACAGCATTCCTTTCTAAGTGCTTATAGACTGTCTGTCTAATGATCTGTTTTAGAATCTTTCCTAGTACTAGCTGGACCCAGCATACCATACCCCGTTAAAAAAACTCCCCCCCCCCAACAACAACCTCTTTACCTATTCTATGCTGCATTTCCCCTACTGCATCATCTGCTCCATTTCCCCCAGGTTGAGCACTGTTCTGCTTTTGGGGACTACTACTAGACAGAATAGACATCACTGGGCAAGGGGAGGGCAGAGGTTTGAACCCACATAGGGCAACTTCCTAAATTCATAAACTGAATCTAGAGAGGTCTGCCCCTAGAATTTTACACTGGGTAGAGAAGTTGGGAGCATGGAAACTACCTGCTGTAATGAACATGCAGTTCCATTAATTAATCACACAGTATTCGCCCAGCCACCACAACCACCTAAGCCTGCGACAGCCAGAGATAATCCTTTACAGAGGGTGTTAAAAGCTTTCCCTTCTCCTCTGTCCTGTGACTTGGCACATGCTGAAAACGGTCTGAGATATATTCTAACAATATCTTGTTATATGGTGGGTAAGAAATCTTGCCAGAAAGAGATTGGGTTTAAGTCACCTTCCTCAACCTGGAGCACATTAGATGTGTTCAATTACAATGCCTGGCACTGGATACTGGGAAGAGCAGTCAATCACCACTGTTGGGCATCAGATGGGCAGAAGGCTGGGTTAAAGAACAGCACATGCAGTCTTGTCTCTTCCTGCCTCCCTCACTGCCCTTTATTTTTGAAGACTGCTCAACAGAGAAACAAAACAGTCTATATTTCCAAAGTGACACAGCTAACACCCCTCCAGGCCTTGCCTAATCCACAGAAAACAGAGCCCCATTTCATTCCCATCAAAGCTGACGGGGGGGGGAGTCATGCCACAGAGCTGCAAAGCCAGCAAAGAAAACCAACACTTGTTTATGCTTTCCTCCCTCAAAGGGTGGCTTTTAAAAAGTTAGTTCTCTTCAAGCCAGAGCACATAGCAAAATCAAGAAGAAGACAACCCTGACACTGCAGCAGGCTGATAGCATTCCCCTTACCTTCTCTTATAGGGAGAAAAAAACTTGGGAGAGGGCGCAGACAGACCCTTGAGGCAAATTCCTGTAAGCTGGACAAAAGGAAGTCAAGCAGAAGATAGCCAGAGGTTGTAACAATAGAGTTCATTGTCTTTCCCCATCAGGGGCAGGGTTTGGCAAAGAGCTATGATCATCTGATGAGGCTGGGCCTATTGTTTTAAGAAACCCCAGCCAAGAGCCAATGCATTGTTTTAGCTATTCAAGAATTTTGCTATGAAGTCCTACAGAGGGTCCCTGTTCCTCCATATCCCAAGCCCTCTTGGCTGGCCATGGCCAATGTGTGAAGTGATGGATCAATATATGCTATATAAGTTATAGCAAACTTCTCTACCCTATTCCACCCCCTCCAATAACAGGAAAGGAAAGGAAAAAGGAGTGTGTGTTGGTATGGATCCTGTGCATCTGCAGCAGGGATGGGGAATATGCCACCAACACAACCTTGCTGGACTGAAACTCCACTCGCCCCCAGCATTAGCCAACATCGTCAATGAGTGCCAGTATAGGGTAGATGCTAGAGCATTGGGCTGAGTCTTGGGCAATCTAGTTTCCCGTCCCCTAAGCCCCCAAAATTCACTGGGTGGCCTTGGGCCAGTCATTCTGCACTCGCAGCTTGTCCTACCTTGCAGGCTTGTTTTCTGCTGCTCCAGAGACTGGAACACGGAGCAATGGATGTAAGCTCCAGGAACAGAGATTCCACCTCAACATGAGGAGGAACGTTTTGACAATAAGAGCTGTTCGGCAGTGGAACACACTCCCTTGGAGCGTGGTGGGGTCTCCTTCCTTGGAGGTCTTTAAACAGAGGCTGGATGGCCATCTGTCGGGGATGCTTTGATCAAGATTTCCTGCGTGGCAGGGGGGTTGGACTGGATGGCCCTCATGGTCTCTTCCAACTCTGCAATTCTATGATTCTATGATTCTATGAATAGCATTAGCAATATCATTGATATTTATATACTGCTTATCAGTGCCAAAGTACTCCCTAAGCGGTTTACATTGTCTTTTAGCTAATTGCCCCCAACAAGCTGGGTACTCATTTTACCGAACTATGGAAGGATGGAAGGCCAAGTCAACCTTGGAGCCCTCTGGGATTGAACTCATAACCTTGTGGCTTGCAGTGCTGGCATTTAACCACTGTGCCACCAAGGGTTCCCTGGTGAAGATAAAAGCGGTGAAGAAAAGAGGCATGTATGCCACCTGGACCTCATGGGACAAAAGGCAAGCTGTAAATGTTACTAATGGCATAAATCTGGAGGGGCACAGGCTCTTCATAACAGAAGACATTTCTGTGCCAACTATCCAGAGGGCCACCAAGTTATTTATTTAGCCCTGACGGTCCTTCCTGAATCTTCGTTTGCGAAGTAAAGCCAGAGAGACACAGTGCATAGAGAGATCAGAACCAGACTGACAGGTAACCAAACAGTTTTCTAGAATGTTAAGAAAAGCCTACGTATTTGGCGCTGCACAAATCCTATTTCAACCAGGCTGGCAGCTGCACCACATTTGGCACTAACATACTTTGTACTGGATGCTTTGTGGGAGAAGCAAGGAGGCGGAGATCTCCCACCACCTCCTCCCTTTTAACTTCAGATCATTATGCAGGACTCATGTTGAAGTCGGAAAAATGATTACGGTTACCATGGGGACGGACTCCACTCACAGCACAGTGGGTGTTTGTTCACCCATCTACTTATCTCAGCTGGGCAGCAAGGAGAATTTGTTTCAAACTCTTCCAAGCAGCCTCTTTTATTAGCCTCTGCACTTTAAAGTTCTCCTCTTCATTGTTGGTGGGGCAAGAGAGGAAAGGAAAAGTCTCCCTTAAGAGTAATGCATGGCAGAGTGGTGCTAAGATAGTACACACAAATGTGGTCAGTGACGCTAGGTCGGGTTAGAATTTGGGAATGTTACTTTGGACTGCAGCTCCCAGAATCCCCCAGCCAGCATAGGTGATTATGGGGGCTGCAAAGCAAAATGTAGCTTTTTCTAAGCTCTGGATCAGGTTCAGCGAGGCCTACGTTCCCTCTCGGGAAAGCAAGCAAGCAAGGAAAATGCAGGGTGGGGACCCTGGACTCCACCTTAAGAGGTGAAGGGCTTCCAGACGACAGTCGTCCACTTCCTCTCTTTGGAGGGTTGTCCAATCCAAGTGAGCCTTGAAGAGAAAGAGCACGGAAAAAAAAAAAAAAAGGAAAGCAGTGGTCTTGGAGGTGCCCATCCGCACACAGCGGTATCTGGAGAGCAGACAGAACAAACAGGCAGCTGATCGCATTGCAGCCTTCCCACTCCTTCATTCCTATCTGCAGTGGAAAGTTAGTTCTAAAATCTGCATCTAAATATCTGTCTGTCTAAATTAGCACATACCAATCTGTATTTGTTGGCAGGAATGAGGGGGGAAGGCCAAGCGGAAAGAGTTTCTGTAGCACCTTTTTCAAGTGAGGAGCCAAGCCTAAGTTCTTTTTATAAAGCCAGAAAGGCCCCTATTGGTTCCCTCCATCACATGATTACGCCAAAGCTGCTGGGATGTAGTTTCCCTTGCTGCCACTGTCCAGAGAACTTGGGACAGCAAGTTCCTCCACCTCTAAACTTTCCCAGTGGTGTAAGGAGGTGACAACTGATCTATGCTGTCAGACCCCCTGATTCAAACCCACTGGCAGGTCTTTCGTATCCATACTTTCCGAGGTCAGCGGCCCAAATGGACATACAAAGAGGTGATTGAATGGATGGGCTGAGGGGCCACAGCTGAGCAGCAGATCGTAAGTTCTGCATGCAGAAAGTTCCAGGTTCAATCCTTGGCACCCCCAGGGTAGGGGTAGGAAAAATGCTGCTTCTCCTATAATGCTAGAATCCAGGGCCATCCAATAAAGGTAAGTGGTGGGAGACAGATAATAAGTACTTTCTCAACATAGTTAAACAGTGGAACTTGCTGCCACAAGAAAGAGCAATGACTGCCAGTTCTGACAACTTTGAAATGGGATCAGACAGATTGATGGAGGATAAGGCTATCCATGGCTAGTAGTCATGATGGCCACATAGAATCATAGAGTTGGAAGGAACCCCAAGGACCATCCAGTCCAACTCCCTACCATGCAGGAACACACAATCAAAGCACTCCTGACAGATGGCCACCCAGCCTCTGTTTAAAAACCTCCAAAGAAGGAGACTCCACCACACTCCAAGGTAGTGTATTCCACTGTCTAACAGCTCTTACAGCCAGGAAATTCCTCCTAATGTTTAGGTGGAATTGCTACAAGTTTCATATTTCTTCCAGTATCATGGGCAGCATGCCTTTGTGTAAAAGTTGGAAGGGACCGAACAGGAAGATGCTCTTGCACTCATGCCCAGTTTAAGGGTTTCCCAGGAACATCTGGTGGCCCAGTTTGGGAAGAGAATGCTGGATTAGAAAGGCCTTTGGTCAGATTCAGTAAGTCTCTTTTTAAGGTTCTTAGATTTCCTGCCAGTCAGTGTCAAAAGTACTGGGCTAGATGGACCAAATGACCTGATGTACTGCATTATCTTCCTACACTCCAATGGGCTGCTGCAGATTAGACTTGACCGTTCACTCAGTCAGTTCAAAGGAGCTGAGCAGCTCACAGTGGGGAACCTTGTTCAGCCAGAGGGCCAAATTGAGCTTCAGAGAAGTTCTAGGTGGCCGCACTGCATTTGTGGGCAGAAGCAAAGGCAAAACAATGGGACCAAAAACACTGGTATGTTTTAGCTGAAAGCTCTTTCTTGTTGTGGTGTGTCTTTAAGTCATTTCTGACTTATGGTGACTGCAAGGTGAACAAATCATGGGGTTTTCTTGGCAAGATTTGTTCAGAGGAGGTTTGCCTTTGAGGCTGAGAGAGTGTGACTTGCCCAAGGTCACCTAGTGGGTTTCCATGGCCAAGTGGGGATTCTAACCCTGGTCTCCAGTTGTAGTCCAATGTTCAAAACTACTATGTCACGCTAGTAACTAAGGCTTAGGAGAGGCATTTCAATTTTCCAGAAATGGGGGAAAATCTGTAGAAAAGGAGAAAAACCATCAGAGGATGGTGTCATGGGAAATGGCCATGACCCTCTGGGCCATAATGGAAGGCCAGACTGAGACCCTGACTTGGGGTGAGTTTTCCCACATCTGGAATGAACAAAATAGAGACGTTATATACAAATAGGCTGAGTTAAAGCATCGAGAGATGGACTGTAAAGTTCAGCATAGGCAGAAATATGACACATCTCACCCTCAAGCCCCCTCCTCCCCAACATGACCATTTTGGTGGGGAAGGAAGGTGGCTGAGCAGTGTGCAGCTGCAGGCACCCTCTAGGACCCCACAGCGATCTACTGGAGACCCCAGAGGATGATGTCATTGCTGTGCATCCAGTTACGGGAACATAGCTGGACACTGCTTTGCCACTGTGACCCCTACTGCTGTCCACTGGCCAGTAAATGGCCATCTTGGCTAAGCTGCTGCCGACAAAAGGGAGCAGACAAAAGATGGGAGGGAGCTTGGGTGTTGTGTGGTCAGTAGAGGGTTCAAAACTAATAATAATAATAATAATTATTATTATTATTATTAATACCACGCCCCTCTGTTAAAACAATCGGGGCGGCTTACAAAAATTAAAATACAATACAGATAAAAATCCCTAAACACCCTCCACCCTCACCCACCCCCATAAAAAAATATTAAACAAATACAAATTAAAAAGCAACTGATCTAAAATCACATTTAAAAACAATAAATACAATAAATAGCCAGCGGACTAAAAAGAGGCCAGGATCCCCTGAGGCCGGGATCTAATTAGGAAAGGCCTGCCGAAAGAGATCCGTCTTTAGTGCTTTTTTAAAGCTACTCAGGCTTGTCATCTGATGGATCTTGTTCGGCACAATAACACAATAACTCCACAATAACAAAAAAATAAAATTAAAAAAATGAGTTACACAGCTGTAAGCTGGACTTAGTCTGCATAACATGATGCCAGCCGTAATATCCCCACTGTCTTGAACAGGCAAAGTATCCCTTGTACCAGCCCTCCTCCTTTTCCCAGTCTGGCTGTTTTTTGCTGCTAGATTGATCTGTTGTTGTTTTCGGTCAAAGCATTTGCAGCTGGTGCCTGTGAGGACAACTAAAGCAAGCCAACGCCTTCATTCCCTCTCCCAAGGGTGTGTGCTATGGAATGGGGGAAAGGGCCTTGCTGTTGCAACTTTGGCTATTTAGCAGGAGAGAAAGAAATAATTGGGACAAGCAAATCCATAAGGAAGAGGATGGGCTAGTGATGCCAGATGGGGGACTGCTACCTCTCTTGACTGGTTCTGCACAGATGTAGGGAAGGAGCGATGCTTAGCAGTGGGAGAGAATTTCACTTCCATTCATTTTTGAGAAGGATTTGCCCCAATATGCCTAGATCTTCATATTCAAGACAGAAAGGACTGGAGGTTTTAACACATCTGTATGTAAGAGCAAGCAAAGCTGTGATATTCCTATGCTTCTATAGTCCATTGCCCGTGTCCACCGAGCACTGAAGGGCAAAGGACCTGACAAAGCTGGCACAACTGCCACCCCATGATGTGGATCTAGGGTGAAGGTACTGGGGGCATGCTGGTACACAGCACAGTCACCTTGCCTCAGGACCAGAGCTTGGGATTTAAAAAACAAAACAAAACCTATAACTCCCAGAATCCCAGTGACCATGTTGGCTAGGGGGGTCCTGGGAGTTGTAGTCCAAAAAAGTAAAATTTCCAAGCTCTATAAAAGTGTCAGTTGCTACAGAGAGGCATGGAAGCTCAGAAAAGTCATTGCGTAGTCAACAGAACAATGCCAGGTTTAAGCGCACGGGCGCGTGCCCACACATGCTCTTCATCTCCACTGAGTTCCTTTCACATTTACTGGTATAAAAATAATCTCACAACTCATTGCTGTTGAAGAAGTTTATGGAGCCTTCCATAGGTTGCATTGAAATGTTTGTCGGGATCAGCCCCTGACGCTGCTTGTTCCTGCCATTTTTTGTGTTCTGTAACCTTGCTGTTAATTATGTTTTCATTTCTCTGTACTAGTTAATGAGTGCACTGTAGCAACTGTGAAAGGGGGAATATAATGGTCACTGCAGAATAAGCTGGCACCGGCAGAGGTTGCCTGAGAAAAAGGGGATGTACAATTGTCTGGGAAGAAGGAATCAGGGGATGATAAATTACCAATAGCTTTGTAGCCCACCAGATTTCATAGCTTGCAAAATGCTTTTAGTATACTGCCTGCCCTCTGAGTTTCAATTCTGAGCAACAACCTTGTATGATATGCTTCTCGGATTACTGTGTCAATAAAGTTTTCTGTTTAACTCTGAAACTGCTGGTCACTGCATCTGGGAATGCAAATATATGACATGCTGTCACCAAGAGGAAGAAAATACTTCTTGACACAGAACCTTCGAGTAGGAAGGGGCTGCAAGGGCCATCTAGCCCATCCTCCTACCATACAAGAATATACAAACTCCCAAGAGATGGCCATCCAACCTCTGTTGAAAGACTTCCAAACAAGGAGATGCCACCACCCTCTGTTCCATGTCGGATAGCTTCTTAATGACATTTAGGTGGAACACTTTTTCTTGTAATATGAATCCATGATCCTGAATCTTATGTTTTATATTTTTATTTTAAAATAAAATAAATAAATAAATAAATAATCCTGAATCTATGGCAGCGATGGGTAACTCATGGCCATTCAGATGTCACTGGACTGCAACTTCTGTTGGCCCTCGCCAACATAGTCAGTGGTGAGGGATGATGGGAGCAGCAGTCTAATGATATCTACAGGGCCCCAAGCTGCTAATGGAATTCACTGCCATGAGATATTGTGATCATGGTCAGGGGCTCACAGGCCTTTAAAAGGGGATTAGGCAAGAAACCTGTCATGACAGTCAAATCGGTCATGGCACCCGAACTGAACTGCTGAGTTTTGAAACAGTGTCCACAAGGGACAGTTCCAGATGGGGGGGAGGGAGGGGACAGGCTGGTAGCCATGACAAGGGCAGCATTAGCACACTTGGTGCTGGATGTTTTGTGGGAGAAGCAAGGACATGGAGGTTTTCCAACACCTCCTCCTTTTTAATAGAAATAATGGTTCCCAGGGGAGGGGGCACAAAGCAAGAGAGATTAGTTGTCTTCCAGTGCTCCTTGTGGATTTTGTGGAGGTTTTTCACGAAGGGCTCTCGTGCATTGTATAACCGATCCCCCCTAACTCAAATGAACAGGACCCATACAGTGGTGCTTCATGATGGATCTATTGACTGTGTAGCAGATAAGATTCCACCTAAACATTAGGAAGAACTTCCTAACAGTAAGAGCTGTTCGGAAGTGGAATACGCTGCCTCGGAGTGTGATGGAGTCTCCTTCTTTGGAGGTTTTTAAACAAAGGCTGGATGGCTATCTGTCGGGAGTGATCTGATTGTGCAGGGCAGGGGGTTGGACTGGATGGCCCTTGTGGTCTCTTCCAACTCTATGATTCTATGAGTCTATGAGGAAAGAACCAACATTGGAATCTACCTTATAATGAATCAGCCCTTGGATCCATCTAGCCCAGTATTGCTGATACTGACTACCAACAGCTCTTCGGAGTTTAGGGAAGGATGTTCTCCTGGCCCCACTTGAAGATACCAGGGATTGAATATGGGGATTTTTGCATACAAGGTAGGTGCTCTGAGCTATAGTGGCAGTGGTAGGTGCCACTGAGCTATAGTCCATCCCTACATGGACCAAATGCTTTGACTTTGTATAAAATCACAGAATCCTAGACTGCAGGCCCATCTTGTCCAACCCCATGCCACACAGGAACTCACTGCTAAAGCAGTCCAGAAAGGTGTCAATCTAACCTCTGTTTAAAGACTTCCAAAGAAGGAGACCCACCACCCTCTGAGGCAACCTATGTTCAAAAAAACCCCAACCTATGTTGGGGTTTTCTACATAACATAATCAACTAGCTTTCACTAAGCCTGCTATTTTTCAACCCATTGATCTTTAAGACAGGAATAGCTGTTCTCAACCTGATTCCCCCAAAGTACTGCATAACCTATCATCCTCAGCTTGCAGGCTAGCTGGGGATAGTGGTGTAGTCCAACACATCTGGAAGGTACCAATGTGGGGAAAGCTATACTACAAAGTAACAGCATTCCATTCCATTTTAGTATTACTTTGCCCAAATAATATCCCAAGAGCTTGACTGGGTACTCAGAATGTATTAGAAATTCTTGCCGTTAGTACAACAGCATTTAGATGTTGCAGCACAAAAGGCTTATAAGCACCCAAAAAGTGCTGGGGGGGGTGTACACCAGTCTACTTTTTCACCAAAGTACTTCTCCATCAATTTGGCAGCACTGAGAACAACAGAGAAAGGCCATAATGTCTGGAAGACAATGCTCTCAATCGCACTGCAAAAGATGTGCTTGCTAATAACTGGACTCCTCTGCAGCCGAATGTAATAACCCTTCACAATTACCCAGCAGGTTTATTTTTCCAAACTACACTGCAAAATTAATTAGCTCTTTCAGTTTAGTCACTACACAGCCAAAGGCCACTGGCAAACTGTCACATAAATTAAGTGCATGTGTACACATGCATACACGCACACAAAATGATATGAGGGGATCGCAATATGAAAAACATAGGCAAAACCATGCTTATAAATAGGTTTACCACACTAAGCAAACACTGTGCAATCAACTCACGATTAATCACAGTTGATTTTTCAGATGCCACCAAAACAGGTTTCTATGTGCTTTGTGTAGCTAACAAGTGCTGTAACAACAAAACAAGAGCCAAAACAGACTTGATGTGGGCATTTTCCATCTTTATTTCGAAGTAGCCATGGAGAGGGAACACAGCTAATTTGAGCTGGTTAATAGTGCTGGGAGGAAGTGGTCCTTATTTTCTGCCAGGCATGACTTCTCTGATCTAAATCCTACACACACACACCACAGTTGCTCTTAGTCCTATGGCAAAATAAACTCAGGTACTTGTGCAATGTTTGTATTCCTCCCTTCATCTCCCCTTCCCTACAGCATAGCGATCACATTACAACACCCAGGTGCTTTGAAATAAAGGAAAGAAAAGGGTAGGCCGTAACAACTATAGACCTCTCATGTCAGAGCTTATTTGGCCCTCTACAACTCCAGAGAAGCTGCCTGAGATAGAGTCAAGCTATCCAGCTTCCTACTAGCTATATCAAGTGTGGACAACTTGTGGTCCTCCAGATATCGTCGGACTGCAACTCAGATCAGTCCTCACCAGCCCAGCCAAGGGTGTGAGATGCTAAGAACCACAGCCCAACAACATCTGGTTCCACCCTAAGTCTCCAATGACTGGCAACTCCAGGCTTTGAGATCTACACGGAGATGCTGGGGGCTGAATCTAGTGCCTTCTTCTATGCAAACTGTGTTCTCTCTCACTGAACAATGTGCCTTGTCTTAACATGTAACTCCTTCCTATCTGGCACGATTGCAGGTCTCCTTCCAAACTAATGCCAACACTGCAGGAACTTCACAAGCTGCCTTATAACAGTTGAGACCCACCCAACTCAGTAACATAATTGAAGTGCAAACAGAATTAAAAGCAATTTAAAAACATACCCATTTTAAAACAACAGACAATAAAGCACATTATTTAAAACCATTTCTCCATGAGCAGTTAGTTCCCAAAGGTGTGTCCAAACAAAAAAGTATTTGCCTGCTGCTGGAAGAACACCATGGCCAAGAAAGCCCTCTGGTGATGTTAGGGATGGAACCTGAGACTTTCAACAAGGAAAGTATGTGCACCGAGCTACAGTTTCCCCCCGAAGAAAGCCATGGTCATTCCTTCCAAAGACGCAATCCATCTTTCACAGGTTATTATTAGGAGTATCAACTTATCTACAGATGATAATATTTTTGGTTTAGTATATTTCAGATACGTAGAACTGAGGCTGAAGGACACTTGCAGTGCTTTGGTCAGATCCCACTTGGACTACTGTGTCCAGTTCTGGACACCACAGTTCAAGGGGGATATTGACAGGCTGGAACGTGATCAGAGGAGAGTGACCAAGATGGTAAAAGGTCTGGAAACCAAGACCTATAAAGAATGGCTTAAGTAGCTGGGCATGTTTAGCCTGGAGAAGAAAAGATTGATGGGTGACATGATAGCCATATTTAAATACTTGAAGGGATGCCATGTAGACCAGTGCAACTCTAAATGATGGTCCCTAGGCTGATGCCAGTCCCCAAGCCACTGGCTGCTGATTCTTGCTATGTTTCCAGAAGAGAAAGTAGCAGGAGGAAAATGTTCACAGAAAATATTTATGAGGAGGTAGTACGCAGGTACACCCAAATTCCTAGCTCACTTAACAGGTTTACACCTGCATCCAAGATTTCTTATCTGTATTTTAATTTCCTGGTTGAACAAAAAGAGGCAACTGGCGTGTTAATAAAAAAAAAATCTCATCAGATATGATCAGAGAATATGAAACCCAGCACTCTTTTCTTATACAACTTACTGGATTTTTTTTTTTTTAAATTACGGTATCTATGAAGCAAACCCAGTAGACATTCACAAAAGCAATTTTACCATTGAAATGTTGCTATAGCAATTCCTAATAAAGCATAAGCTGTGTTGTTAGGGAAAGACAAAGAACATTCTTACCTTTACTCACAAAAAACTGAAGGAAATGTACTAGCTCACAGAACAGAATTGATCATTTGCTCTAGGTTTCAGAAATTATTATATACTGTATAACACTTTTTCCCACTTCCACCCCAAAAACTTCAGAATAGAAAATGAGTTACTGGTAACCTAAAGCTGCAACTATATACATATCAACCAGGATGTAAAGCCCCACTGAACCAAATAGGTCTTACTTCAGTAAATTCATACAGATTTGCACTGTAAATTGTTTTCTTTGCCTGGTTACCCAACCTGCTGATCTAAACATCATTCCAATTAAGACAGGAATACATACATTTTAAAAGAAATATTTCACATTTGTTTTTGGCTTTTAAAGATCCATTAACTCAAAAGTTGTGAGCACAGAAAAATATAATATTAAGATTCCCTTTTCAGAAGATGACTAAAAAGAGCCAAACAATGTGTTACAGAGCTACATGTAAGATTTTATGGGAACATCTTAAAATGCATTCATAGTTGTTTTTTTAAAAAAATAAATAATTAAAATAAAACATCCTAAGCCTCACAGTTGCACTTCAAAGGCTTAGAACAAATGTGACACTGAGGTCAGAGTAAGGTTTCCCCTGATCTTGATTTTTTTAATGATAAAATTATAGTACTGTTGCAAAAATCACACATACTCTGCTGCAATTTCATATCAAACATTCAAAATAAAGCAGTTTTGAAAGCTATAGCCAATAAGCAATCTTCTACCCACTTACCTGGGAGTGCATCCCATTGAAATCAATGGGAATTACTTCTGACTAGGTACTACACATGGTATACAAACATGGAATGTGAGACGCCTGAGTCAAAGGAAGCTATACATAGTAAAAAAGGAAATGGAACATAGCAATATTAGGGGTGAGTGAGCTAAAATGGACAGGAATGGGACATTTTGCGTCGGGACTATACAGTATACTACTCAGGAAATGAAAAGACAAGAAAAATGGGGTGGCATTAATAGTGAGAAGTGATGTAGCAAGATCAGTCAAAGGATATAATGCAAAGTCAGATCATGTCAATAAGTCTTCAGGGGAAACCAATCAACATTACCATAATCCAAGTCTATGTGCCAACCACAGAAGAAACTGACAGATTCTACAATGGAATACAGGAAGAAATTGACAACACACCAAACAGGATTTCTTGTTAATCATAGGCGACTGAAATGCTAAAGTAGGAAGCAGAGCAGAATCAAAAGCTGTAGGAAAATTTGGACTAGGATCAAGAAGTCAAGGAGAATGGCTGATACGATTTGAAGAACGAAGAACGGTGTTTCTTCATACAACCAGAGAGGAGACTGCACCCATGGACATCACAAACCAATACAATACATCAGATAGACTACATGATTGGAAATAGAAGACGGAGACGCTCTATTCTCATGGCAAAAATGACCAATCATCATGTGAAATATGATCTGAAGAACATCCTAGCAGAATTTAAAGATAACGTGAAAAATAGATTTGCACTATTAAGCCTAATTGGCAGGGAACCAGAAGAACTATGGACAGAAGCCAGGGACATAGTCAAGGAGGAATGCAGAAAGATGCTATCTGTGGCCAAAAAGAAAGAGAAGAAACAATGGATAACAAAGAAAATGCTTTGAGCAGTAAAGCAAAGACAAAAAGGGGGGGGGGAAAGGGAGTCGGGAACAGAACCAGATCCATTAATACAACTGTTCAGCGATTGGTGTGCAAGGATAAAGAAAGTTACTATACAGTAGCAGCCCCGCATCTGCTGATTCACCATCTGCTGATGGCGACAGCAGTGGGGGTGGACAGGGGAGGGAGGGGATGGCTCCGGTGGCAGTTGTGGGGTGAGCGGAGAAGACCTTGGAGGCCCTGGTGGTGGCACAAGTTGTGGCTGAGGTGGGGCGTGCAGCGGCAGTGGAGGAGGCCTAGGAGGCTGTGGCAGCACAAGCTGTGGCAGTGGTGGTGGTGGCGATAGAAGCCTGGAAGGCTGCGGCCTAGGTGGGCTGGTTTGTGGTGGTGGCCTGGGCCATGAGCCTCCCTCCCTCCGTCCCGGGTGTTCACTATTATCCGCAGAATTCACCATCCGCAGGGGAGCCCGGAACCAATCCCCCGTGGATGCGGGGGTGCTACTGTAAAAATCAATGCAAAGAAATAGAAGCCGACAACAAAAAAGGAAGAACAAGATACCTCTTCCACAAGATCCGTGAAATCAAAGGGAAACTTAAACCAAAGGTGGGAATGCTCCGCAATCAGCAAAGGAACATAATACACAACCAAGATGAAACAAAAAGATGATGGAAGCAATATACAAAAGAACTATATAAAGGAGGGGAAAGGATGAATGACACATGGGAAGAAGAAACATAAAAAGATGAACCCCAAATTTGGGAAAGCGAAGTAAAAGCTGCACTCAAAGCAACTGGCAAGAATAAATCACCAGGAACAGAAGACATACCAATAGAACTGCTACAATCTACAGAGATATAGAATTGACTTTAGTTCTAAAATCTGCCAACAAATGGAAAACAAAATAATGGTCCACCAATTGGAAACAATCAATATACATTCCCGTCCCCCCCAAAAGGAGACACAAAAGATTGCAGTAACTACAGGACCATTGCATTAATTTCCCATGCAAGTAAAGTCATACTCAAAATTCTGCAGAAAAGACTTCTACCATATATGGAGGGTGAAACTCCAGAGGTGCAAGCTGGGTTCAGGAAAGGAAGGGGAACTAGGGATCGCTTTACAAACATATACTGGATAATGGAGCGTACCAGGGAATTCCAGAATAAAATCAGCATGTGCTTTATAGATTAAATCAAAGCCTTTGACTGCATAGATCATGAAAAGCTATGGATTGCTCTTAAAGAAATGGGTGTACCATTACATTTGATTGCCCTGATGTATAACCTCTACTCAGGACAGAAGGCTACCATTAGTACAGAATACAGAGAAACAGAATGGTTCCCAAAGAGAAAGTGGGTCAGGCAAGGCTGCATTCTCTCACCCTACTTGTTCAACTTGTATGCATAAAATATCATACGCAGAGGAGGTTTAGACTCAGAGGAAGGAGGAGTGAAGATCAGAGAAAGGAACATCAACAATCCAAGATGTGTACACCATACTACCAGCAGAAAACAACAAAGACTTAGAACTATCACTATAGGAAGTAAAGACGAAAGTGCTAAGGCAGGCTTACTATTGAAGAAAATAAAAATAATGACCATGTAGGGTTTACATAAATTCAATTTAGACAAAAAGGAAATTGAAATAGTTCAGCCGTTGGATCAATCATGGATCAGAACGGAGACTGTAGTCAAGAATCAGAAGACTAGGACTGGGAAGGGCAGCTATGAAAGAACTAGACAAGATCCTGAAGTGCAAAGATATAAAACTGAACATCAAAGTTAGGATTGTCCAAGCCATTGTATCTCCCATCACCATTTATGGGCCTGAGAGTTGGACAGTGAAGAAAGCTGATAGAAAAAAAATCAACTCATTTGAAAGAAGAGTGGAGAGGACTGGAGAAGAGTTCTATAGATCCCATGGACAGGAGTCTCATTCATGGGGTCACCATGAATCGAAGTCAGTTAAAACCAACAACAACAATAACAGGGCATTATAGGATTGTGCTATGTCTCAGTTGCACTTAATTCCCACTAAACTCCATGTTCCCACTGAAGGCCATGTGACACTAGTCTTTCCTGACTCATCTATAGGATCTAGTGCATTTCCCTCCAGATATTTTAGACTACAACTCTCACAGTCCCCTACCATTGGCTATGTTGGGAGGGTCTGATTGGAGTTGTAGGGCAAAACATATAGAGGGCCAATATTCACCACCTCTGGCCTGGACCAAATCTAGAACCAATTATTCCAACTATATGCGGCCTGCTCAATGTAAAAATGATTGCTTCATTGCACAGTTGCAGAACCTGTTAAACTTATATTTTAATAGATAGTTTTAATTGGTCTCCAAATAACAGAGCCCAGAAGTCTCACCAGTTCATGCAGAGGTTTGGGGATGACAGGAATTGTAGTCCTTGACAATTTGGAGTGTGCCACATTGCAGTAGATTAGATAAGGGTGTACAAGGAAGTATTAAAAAATTATTGGGGCATAGGAACTACAGTTCACTCTCCTATATGACAATTTTACATACAGTATGTTTACTGTATTGTTTTTTTTTAAAGCAAACCCCTCCCCCAACTTATTTAAGAACTCAGCACTAAAACAGAAGATCACAAGAGTCTGGACAGCAAAAGGACCCCCCAAGCATTATGTGGCCGTGGGATTTGCCAATCATTTCCCAGCATTTTGCTGATCAGAGCCTTGACAGATAGCATCAACTGCTTGCTATAAGAATTGGCCAAGGGACTATCCTACAATATCACAACAGAATAAAATGGACTCAAAAAAGCAGCTGAGATACCTTCGGATAATCAGCAACAGCAATACCACTGAAGGGGAACCCAGTTGGTTGATGATGCAATTTAAGCAAATTTGGGTTCTCCCCACCTTTTAAAATAGCTATCACAGACTGCCCAATAGCAAACATATTTGGGAGTTGTACAGACATTTTAAACATATGAATGGTAAAACTGTAGCCAGAAGAAGCAGGTGGTAAAAGCAGCAAAGAATTAAAAAAGAACACACTGCGGCAGATCACACCAAAGTGGAGAGAGTTTAGGCAGTCAAGGAAAATGAAAAGAGTGCAACAGTTATGTCCCAAACAGGCAAGAAGTCCCCAAAATGAAAGATAGTTTGAAAAAAAGCAAACCAGTTTTTTTTAAAAAAGATTTCAGCTTTTACAGTCAGATGGTGTTTTGTTAGCACAAGCAAAGAAATAATCAGTCTACACTCAAACCTATTCCTGCCAGAACAAAGTCCCTGTGCAGGGTGGTGGACATGCAACTTCTGTTTAAACTGCCTGCTTTGCCTTTTCAGAGACAAGAAGGATTAGAATAGAAGCTTCTTAAGAGGAATGCAATCCAGGAATTAACAGGACTTGGCAGCCAATTCCCTTAATGTCCAATGGACCTGGCCATTCTGGTCCCCCCACCCCGAACACAATCCCTTCTGTATACATACTGGATTCCACCGTAGACAGGTGTCTAACACTTTTGTTTTCAACTTGAAACACAGGCTAGCTTGTTCAAACCTCATTGAACTGTTGCTGTTGTTTTTTACAGTGGGTGCATTTAAAAATATCCCCTGTCCTTCTCCTCCACAGATATGCTTCGTGACAGCACATGCAAGCAAGAATCAAAGACGGACAAGAGAAATGACCATGGTCTCTTCTCTCTTGCCTTCTAATCCAGAGACAGTCAAAAAATAAAAATAAAAAACATAGTACACAGCTTGTCAGATCTGCCCCAAGAAAAAAATGCAAAAATATGTACCTTTCTGAGACAACTGGGATAGTCTCTGGTCTTTTTCCTACAGGCTGCAGTATCCTCTTTGGTCACATCTGATCACATTACACTGAGAGCTTACAGGTTCCAAGAGCAACAGCTTCTAAAAGGCGCCCACGTCCTCACTCCACCCCCCTTCCTCTCTCCCGCCCACTCAACTCCACAAGAAGCATTTCTTAAAAGACAGGGCTCTGCATTTCTCTGGAGGCACATACACTATTTGTTACTTGGCTACCAGTGTGAGAGAGTCCAGGTAAAGGGCTCTTTTCAGCCAAAGTGGAGTTGAATCAGGATTCCCACTCTGGCTCACTCAGCTTGAGATGGTTAAGCATATGACTGGCATGCTGAAGGAGCCAGCAACTCCGTTAAAAAGGATCTGAGGAGAAGCTGCCCCAGCCTAGTGTGTCAGACAATGACTCCCCTTCTTCTCATCCACCATGCCTGCTACTGGCTGGGGGTGATGGGAGGCACATCTAGTGTTGGGGCAGGCTGACTTTGCCCCAAATTAGTGTACACCAGCTGAATGTGTGGACCTTCTGATGTTGTGGGATTCCAGTTTCTCCCAGCCCCACCAGCATTGGGGGAGACATAAGTTGTAGTTCGGCAACATCTGGCAAATCACAGGTTCCTCGCCCTGACAGAGACGCTGGGCAGCACCCTATTAGTGACACATGCAGGTGTACATTACGCTATGCCAGTGGACAGCTGTTTTAAACAATGCACAACGGTCATGTCACGATGATGGTGGTGTAAGCAGAGTTGTGCGTGTGGGACTGCCGTGCATGTGGTAACACATTAAAGTAGACAGAGTAGCATGTAAATGTACATTGCCTTTGTGCACTGTGCATTGCAATTACCTAATGGGTTTTAGCCATGCACATTGACCATTGATCTGCATATGTTGCATTAAATGGGTATTCAGTATAAAGGTTCTGTAACGTAACTCCACCTGTGGATATTTAGGCTATGCTGAAGTGATGAAAGATCTCAACCACAAGGAGACTAAGTGGGCAAATTAGTGTAGAAAACAGTCCCAGGCTGTTATTTAGACGAACACATACAGGCTGAAAATCCGCCACCACCACCCTAGCAATATCCCCATGGGTGCCAGAGCCAGTTCTGGTCTTCACACTGAACTCGTAGAAAAGTCTCCTTGTAGCTGCAAACCTGGATATCAGCTCATTTTGCCCATTTTACCAAGGTATCTGCTCTAAACTAATTGCCCCATCTTACAAAAATTTCCAGGTAGATCAGAAAGATTTTCTCTCTCCCTCCTGCTTGCTGATTCAGACACACAAATTACAGAGAAGACAACTAGGTTATGTGCCTGCCAATAGATAAATACAGTCAGACCCCTATATCCTCAGAACCAATATCTGCAGTTTCATCTATAATCAGCAGCACACCAAGCATGTTCTCCTGGAGTTTGTTATACAATGGAAAGGAGAAGCCAGGCATAGTCAGACACGCATTCTTGACTTTAGGAGAGCTGATCTCAATAAACTCAGGGAAATACTGGGGGTGATCCCATGGTCAGGAATACTAAAAGAGAAGAGACCTCAAGAGGGATGGGACTTTCTCAAAAGGGAGATGCTGAAGGCACAATTTCAAACAGTACCATTGAGGAAGAAAAATGGGAGGTGTCTCAAGAAACCAGGATGGTTGACTAAAGAAATCATAGAATCATAGAATTGCAGAGTTGGAAGAGACCACGAGGGCCATCCAGTCCAACCCCCTGCCATGCAGGAAATCACGATCAAAGCATCCCTGACAGATGGCCATCCAGCCTCTGTTTAAAGTCCTCCAAGGAAGGAGACCCCACCACGCTCCGAGGGAGCGTGTTCCACTGCCGAACAGCTCTTGCTGTCAAAAAGTTCCTCCTAATGTTGAGAAATATCAAGAGCGAAGTTTTAAACGGAACATGTATAAGAAATGGAAAAAGGGGGAAATCACCAAAGAAGAATTCAAACAGATAGCGAACACATGTAGGAGTAAAGTCAGAAAAGCTAAAGCACAGAATGAGCTCAGGCTTGCTAGAGAGGTTAAGAACAATAAAAAGGGTTTTTTTTTTTCGGCAGCAAAAGGAGGGAGAAGGAAATGGTAGGGCCACTACGTGGAGAAGATGGCAAAATGCTAACAGGGGACAGAGAAAAGGCAGAATTACTCAACACCTTATTTGCCTCAGTGTTTTCAGAAAAGGTAAAGGGGGACCAACCTGAGGATAAAAGTACAGAAGACACAACAGGGGAAATCCAGCACAGAATAAGCAAAGAGGTAGTACAGGAATACCTTCTTAATCTAAATGAATTTAAATCTCCAGGACCAGATGAACTACATCCAAGAGTATTAAAAGAGCTGACAAATATTATCTCAGAGCCATTGGCAATAATCTTTGAGAACTCCTGGAGAACAGGAGAAGTCCCAGCAGACTGGAGGAGGGCAAACGTTGTCCCCATCTTCAAAAAGGGGAAAAAAGAGGATCCCAACAATTATCGTCCAGTTAGTCTGACATCGATACCAGGGAAGATTCTAGAGCAGATCATTAAACAGAGAGTCTGTGAACATTTAGAAGGCAATGCCATAATCACAAAAAGTCAACATGGGTTTCAGAGTAACAAGTCATGCCAGACTAATCTGATCTCTTTTTTTTTGATAAAATTACCGGTTTGGTAGATGAAGGGAACGCTGTGGACATCGCATACCTTGATTTCAGTAAGGCCTTTGACAAGGTTCCCCATGACATTCTTGCAAACAAGCTTGTAAAATGTGGGCTAGACAAGTTAACAGTTCAATGGATTTGTAATTGGTTGACTGGCCGAACCCAAAGGGTGCTCAGCAGTGGCTCCTCTTCATCTTGGAAAGATGTGACCAGTGGGGTGCCACAGGATTCTGTCCTGGGCCCAATGCTATTCAACATCGTTATCAATGACTTGGATGACGGAATTAGGGGCATACTTATCAAATTTGCAGATGACACCAAATTAGGAGGAGTAGCTAATACCCTGGAGGACAGGATCAAAATTCAAGATGACCTGGATAAACTGGAGAGCTGGGCCAAAGCTAACAAAATGAAATTCAATATGGAGAAATGTAAGGTACTGCACTTAGGGCGAAAAAATGAAATGCATAGATATAGGATGGGGGAGACCTGGCTGAATGAGACTACGTGCGAAAGGGATCTAGGAGTCCTAGTAGACCACAAGCTGAACATGAGTCAACAGTGTGATGCGGCAGCTAAAAAGGCCAATGCGATTTTGGGCTGCATCAATAGAAGTATAGTGTCCAGATCAAGGGAAGTAATAGTGCCGCTCTATTCTGCCTTGGTCAGACCTCACCTAGAATACTGTGTCCAGTTCTGGGTACCACAATTAAAAAAGGATATTGACAAATTGGAGCGTGTCCAGAGGAGGGTGACTAAAATGGTGAAAGGTCTGGAAACCATGCCTTATGAGGAGAGACTTAGGGAGCTGGGTATGTTTAGCCTGGAAAAAAGACGGTTAAGAGGCGATATGATAACCCTGTTTTAAGTATTTGAAGGGGTGTCACGTTGAGGATGGAGCAAGCTTGTTTTCTGCTGCTCCAGAGATTGGAACACAGAGCAATGGATGCAAGCTCCAGGAACAGAGATTCCACCTCAACATTAGGAGGAACTTTTTGACAGTAAGAGCTGTTCAGCAGTGGAACGCACTCCCTCGGAGCGTGGTGGGGTCTCCTTCCTTGGAGGTCTTTAAACAGAGGCTGGATGGCCATCTGTCGGGGATGCTTTGATCGTGATTTCCTGAGTGGTAGGGGGTTGGACTGGATGGCCCTCGTGGTCTCTTCCAACTCTGCAATTCTATGATTCTATGATTCTATGATTACACAATAGCCTAGACATAGAAGCTTGTCTACTTTAACAACAACATAACATCACCCTATAGCACCCAGTCTCTTGGCCTCACTGATTTCATGAAGAGTGGCAAACAACTCACCAGTTTCTGGAGCAAAATGGTATTTGTTTGCACAGGTGACCTTTGGATATTGTTTTTTCTTGTCTTGCACATATCCATTCACACTGTCTGATACTGCTGGTGGGACTGGCATCGCTGCTGTTACAAGTCATGCCTTCAACTTATGGAACTCCTATGAATGAGGCCTTCTGCAGCCTGGGTCATTAACTGCCCTGCTTCAGGTCCTGGAAACTGAGGGTTGTGGACTCAGTTGAGTCAATCCACCATTAATGCAGCCTTCCTCTTTTCCAACTGACTTCCACTTTACTGAGCATCATCATTTTTTCCCAACAAGTCACATCATATCACGACCTATCCAAAGTATGACAGCCCCAGTTTGCTCATCCTGGTTTCTAGGGAGAGTTCAGGTTTGGTTTGCTCTTGGACCCATTTATTTGTCTTTTTGGCAGTCCACAGCATCCATAAAACTCTCTTTCAGCACTACATTTCAAATGAATTGTTCCCCTGCCATCCCCAGCCATCAGCTTTCTTCACTGTCCAGCTTTCAGATTCATACACAGAAATCAGAAATACCATGGTATGGATGATTCTGACTTTGGTATTCAATTATATACTGTATCTTTATACTTTATACTTTATATCTAGTTCTTTCATAGGTGCTCTTTCAAGTCTCAATCTTCCAATTTCGTGACTACTGTTTCTATTTTGATTGATAACTGAGGCAAGGTATAGAAAATCTTTAACTACTGCAAGTAGTCATCATCAACTTAAAAGTTGTGTAGATTTTCTGTGGTCATTAGAGGTACCTATGGTCTACAAGAGACCTTACAGGAGTGCAAGCTATGGGAGGTAGTAACCTTTGAAGAATTCATTTGTTAACTGATTTTAAAACTGATTGACTCAAATACATGCTTAGCTAATTGGCAGCAGATTTTTAAGCCTGTTTTCTATCGTATTACTTTATTTATATCCTCCCTTTCCAGAAAACTGGGAGTCAAGGCAGTTTACAAGATACAAAGAAATACAAGTAAAAACACATGTTGCAAAAACATACAAGAAGTTATGTTTAAAATAGCAGTAAACTGTCTATAGTTAAAGCAATCTGAAACAATGACAGAAAACCCCTTTTCTTACAAAACAAAGCCTACTGGAATAAAGAGGTCTTCACCTGCCAAGGAGAGCACAGCACAGAGAAAGTATGTATTATTTTTAATTCAAGTACAGTACTTATAAAAACTGCCCCGCTATATACAGCAAGCTTCACCAACTATCTTAGATGAACCATTCTCCTTTTCCATGCCCACGTGGGAGGGAATGACTCTCAGATGGTGCGTGGAATAACACAGATGTGCACCATCTAAAAACAAAATCATCATTTTTACCTATATACATTTTTTAAAAAAACCAGTTGACTAATCCAAAACCCATAATAAAGTAATTAAAGCATCTTGTGCCTGGGCACAGCCCTAGCAGTTATGGCAATCCAGTCCCCATGACCTTTAGGACTACAATGCCCACATTCCCTGGCTACTGACCATGCTAGGAGTTATACAGTCCCCCTTCTCATTCACGTATTTCCCTTTCGCGGTTTTGTGTATTTGCAGAGTTGGAAAAGGAAGAATGGGAAGGGGCAATGGTAATTAATTAACAACATGTGCTTTGGCATCTCCCTCCATCCACTTTAATTGTCTTGGTGGTCGCAGGCGCCGCATGAGCGCTGCAGGCACAAGAGGAGCTGCAGAGCATTGACTGCTGGCTGCTGGACCAAGCACAGAGGGCACTCCAGCTCTGAGGCCACCCCTGGGGAGCCCTCCTCGCCTTGGGCCACAGGAGGAGCCGGAGCGGGCCAGGATGGTGAGGAGGCCAACAAGCCATCGCCTTCCCCAGGAGCTGGAAGGGGAGCGGGGAGGACGGTGGAGGGGCTTCCTCAGTGACCGCCAGGCCCGCCTTTGCCCCACCGGCCTCCTCCTTTGTCGGCCCCGGGGAGGGCTTGGCTTGTGGGGCTGCTGGCGGTGGGGGCTCTGGCTTGGCCTTGGTATGTCTCCGCTGATGGACCCTGGCCCCTGACAACGAGGTAGTGGTGGCAGCCAAGAAGACACTTTGGAAGCTAAGGAAGCCCTCCTCATCTTCCAAAGTCTCTTCTCACCCCCAACAATGAGGCGGTGGCCAAGAAGACACTTTGGAAGCTGAGGAAGCTCTAGTATGTGTCAACAGCAATGACAACATCATCACATTTATATCCCTCCCTTTCACCATTACTGGTTTACCACATCAGCCCTTGAAGGTTTCCTGCAGGTTGAAGGGAAATTTTTGCTCTGAAACACACCTCATCAGTTGCTGCCCTTCGCCACACCTGAGGTGGTCCACCCCTCTCAGCCTAAAGGTAGGGCCAGTCCTGCACCCTGTTCGTGGGAAGATGGCTGAGCCTGGAAGGAATGACAACTCCAGAAATGGAGGTGAGTCACATTTTAACCCAACAGCCCGTCTGAAGAGATCAAGATGATACACATGACCCTGTTTCTCCCTATTGTATCTTCACCACAACCATGTGTAGTGAGCCCTCTGTGTCCATGGATACTGCATCCATGGATTCAACTACAGAATCATAGAATTGGAAGATACCACAAGGGCTATCCAGTCCAACTCCCTGTCATGCAGGAATACACAATCAAATCATTCCCAACAGATGGCCATCCAGCCTCTGCTTAAAAACGTCCAAAGGAGACTCCACCACACTCCATCCATGGCTTGAAAATATTCCAGAAAAAAAACCTCCAAAAAGCAAACCTTGCTGTTTGCCATTTTATATAAGGGGTACCATTTACTATGCCATTGTATATAATTGTATATAATATATATAATTGTATATATTCCATTGTATATAATAGACATTGTACTGTCTATTCTCCTTTATGGGTCTGAAACATGGGTCACCTATCGCCACCACTTACGACTCCTCGAACGCTTCCATCAGCGCTGTTTACGCACAATCCTAAATATACACTGGACTGACTATGTGACGAATGTTGCTGTCCTTGAGCAAGCAGGGATCACCAGCACTGAGGCCATGATATTGAGAACACAGCTGTGCTGGGCAGGGCACGTTTCTAGGATGGAGGACCATCGCCTCCCAAAAATACTACTCTACGGTGAATTCGCCACGGGTCAGCGTAAGAGGGGCACTCCAAAAAAGTGATACAAGGACTCCCTGAAACAACATCTCAGGCTTGGCCAAATTGATCATCAACAATGGTCCGCCCTGGCCTCACACCGGAAGGCATGGAGACGCACTATCCACAATGCTGCAGCCTTATTTGAGAACTCATGCCAAACAAATCTTGGAGAGAAACAACAATGCAGAAAGAATCACAACCCCGAATCATCATCCAAGGAGACCTTCTGCTGTGCTTTCTGCAACTGGACTTGTTTATCTCGGATTGGCCTTTTTAGTCATCAGCGTGCTTGCAGAAAGCGCAGGATGAGTCCTTCTTGAATCTTTGTTTGCGAAGAAAAGCCAGAGAGAGAGAGAGTATATAATGGGATTTGAGCATCCATGGATTTTGGTATCCACAGGAATGGGGTAGGGATGCTGGGACCAGACCCCAGTGGATGCCAAAGGCCCACTTAGGCTAAAAGAGAATGCCTGGTCCAAGGTTCACCAGACCCTGTAAAGTTGGTTTTGCCCTCTTGGGAGGACAAACTCTTGCTCAGGAGTGAAGTGATTCAACCAGGGTATACTGCTCTTTACACACACTCTCTCTCTCTCACACACACACAGAACCCCCCGGAGATTATTTATGCAGGTACACATCTGTTCAATGTATAATCATTACAACTCTAGAGAATTCAAGACCCTGAAGTATTAGATCTGTGGCAAATAGTACACATGTCTTAGTAAACAGGAATAGGTGCTCATCCCAGGCATTAGACATATGGCTTCAGAGGATTTGGATTCAATCCAGTTCCAATCAGAGTGATGCTATATGAACGAGGGGAGGGCGTGGGCTGAGGAAAAACTGTGGGGAACATTGCAAGCCTTCCCAGGCATCGATGGATAGCAACTCCCATCACTCTAGCCAGCAGAGAACAATGGTGATAAATAATGGGGGCTGTAGTCTAATAAAAAAACAGAGGGCCACAAGTTGCCCTCTGCCGTTGTCGGTCGTTACCTATTTCTTTGATTTATATCCTGCATTTCTCCCTAACATTGGAACTCAAGGTAGGTCAGAACAAGGACAAGGTGCAACACTGAAAGCTATAATACTGAAATGTAATTTAACAAACTACAATGCTAAAACACAATAGAATGAAAAGCACAGGAATAAGAAAGCCTTGGATTTGTCATTTGGTGCGGCACCAACACTCTTTGACAGAGAAGGCCAAGGAGCTTGTAAAACTACAAATCCCAAGATTCCATAGGAAGGAGCCATGACAAATAATTCAGTTTCAAACTGGATTATTTGTGTAGTGTGGATTTGGCCCAATTTAGCCAACCCTAGAAGGGAGTCCAAGAGTTTAGGAGCAGCCACCAAAAAGGCTCCCCCAGGTATTTCCCTGAAGGTGGTGGGACTCAGTGGGCCTCCCCGAGGATCTCCACACCCAGACAGACTTGTATGGCAGAATGCAGCCCTTGGGTGTTCTTAGGGTTTGTTATTGTTATTTTACACTACACCAATGTGGTGTAGTGGTTTGAGTGTTGGACTAGGACTCTGGAGAGCAGGGTTTGAATCCTGCACAGATATGAAAACCTACTGGGTGACCTTGGGTAAGTCACACTCTGTCAGCCTCAGAGGAAGCCAATAGCAAACCTCCTCTGAACAAATCTTGCCAAGAAAACCCTGGGATAGGGTCGCCATAAATCATAGAATCATAGAATTGCAGAGTTGGAAGAGACCACGAGGGCCATCCAGTCCAACCCCCTACCACTCAGGAAATCACGATCAAAGCATCCCCGACAGATGGCCATCCAGCCTCTGTTTAAAGACCGCCAAGGAAGGAGACCCCACCACGCTCCAAGGGAGTGCGTTCCACTGCCAAACAGATCTTACTGTCAGAAAGTTCCTCCTAATGTTGAGGTGGAATCTCTGTTCCTGGAGCCTGCATCCATTGCTCCGTGTTCCAGTCTCTGGAGCAGCAGAAAACAAATCTGCTCCATCCTCAACGTGACACCCTTCAAATACTTAAACAGGACTATCATATCGCCTCTTAACCGTCTTTTTTCCAGGCTAAACATACCCAGCTCCCTAAGTCTCTCCTCACAAGGCATCGTTTCCAGACCTTTCACCATTTTAGTCACCCTTCTCTGGACACGCTCCAATTTGTCAATATCCTTTCTGAATTGTGGTGCCCAGAACTGGACACAGTATTCTAAGTGAGGTCTGACCAAGGCAGAATAGAGTGGCACTATTACTTCCCTTGATCTAGACACTATACTTCTATTGATACAGCCCAAAATCGCATTGGCCTTTTAGACTTGAAGGCACACAGCAGCAACAACAATTTATTTAAACTATTTTGAGCTGGATCTGAACAAGTTAGAGCTGAACCTAGGCCCAGAGCTCCCTTCTCACTCTGAAGGGGGGAGAGGAGGCATATGAGCGACTTGGTGAGCTCTAACACCTAGCCCTCAGGGGTGGTCCCTCTCTCCCTAAATGCCACCAGAAGCTTTCTAAGGGGCCATCTTGCTTTGAGGGAATGGCAAAAAAAAGTTACAAAGAGAGGAACAAGCCACTAATGTCAGCATAACCGTTTCGCAGAGCTTGGAGAAATTAATTATATTTTTTTTCAGTTACACCTCCCAGAACCTCCTACATTCTGGGAGCTGCAATCTAAATCAGTAACTCTTCCTAGCTCCCCAATGGGATTGATACAAGTTTGGACTTGCCATTCGGCAATTCATTCTACTTTAGTTGGGACTAGCAATTGGATTTCTGCATCTAGTTATACAGCTCTAGCCATTGGCAGGTACATCAAAAGTACAGAATTGGCAGTAGCCATGCCAGCTGGGGTATTCTAGGAGTCATACTCCAAAAAAAGGGAACATTTTCAAGCTCTGCTTTTTCACTTCTACTCCCCTTAAACAACAGCAGAAGCCGCTACGGGCCATGAAGTTCCCTAGCTGGAAAAGCAATCCCATGATAGTAAAGACAACATATACAACAGAGAAACTACCTATTCCCACCTGAAGCAGCCTGCCAACCATCATCTGCTGAGGCCTTCCTCCAGCTGCCCCCACCCTCTGCCTCAGAGGCTGTGTGGACAGGCATTGCAGAGGGCCTTCTCGGTGGCAGCACCCAGTTTCTGGATTTTTCTCTCAAGTAGACATGCCCAGCGCCATCATGTTTACTGCTCAGCCACCAGCTGTCCAACCCATTCACCTAAGCTCTTACTAATAGTTAACGGTAACTGTTTGATATGGTATTTGTACCACTGTTTAACTGTTATAGCTATCTCCAGGTTTCTCAGTTTTATATATATACACACACACACACACACACACACACACATATATATACACAAGGCACCCAAAATTATTTATAATTCTATTTTCCCCTGAAACCCCAGAAGATACTACCTAGGGTTGGCACACCCATACACCCACCAAGCAGAGTTCACATACATTGACTGAGGGAGGACTTTTGAGGTTGAGTTGTTAGGTTTTGGTAGCTTACTCAAAACTTTCAGTCCAACACACAGACCAAAGCTTAGAAAAGTTATTTTTGGACTCTAACTCACAGAATCCCCCAGCTAGCACAGTCCCTTAACCAAGCCCTCTACCTAAGCTACAGTTCCTTCAAAGTTGCTACAGTTCCTCTGAAATTCACCTTTTCATGCTCTGCACCTCCATATTTACCGTACTAAGGTCTTCACCTAACACTACTTGTGTGTGAAGATTTCAACTGACAAGCCGTCACTACCTCACTTGAGAGGATAGGTGCGGAGGCTTGAGAAGGTACAAAAACAACAATTTGTCATTTATTTTATTGTGATTTATTTGCTTCCTTTCTTCCAATGAGGTCGGCAAACACTGGCTCTCCTCCTCCTGTTTATCCTGACAACAACCTTGTGAGGTAGAACAGGTTGAGGGAGAGTATGTGACCTGCCCAATGTCACCAAGTGAGTTTTCATGGCTCAATGGGGATTTCAACCTGGATCTCTCAAGTCTCTGTCCAAGATTCTAACTACTAGATCACCCTTCAACCTGGCAGGCATTTCAGCAATTTGCAATTCAAGAACCGGCTGCATTAGGGCGGTCCTGACATATGACAGCCAGAAGAATCATAGATCACTGTCTTATCCTCGGCAACTTCTTTAACACATAGTCAAGCACTGCATACACCAGGAGTGAGAATCATGTGGTCTTCTGCATATTGTTGGACGAAAACTCCCAGCAGTCCAAGCAGCATAGCCAATGGTGTCTGATTGCTGGGAGTTGCTGTCCAAGAGCATCTAGAGGGCATGTTTTCCACCTAATCTATCTTGAAAGCCCACATCTGCAAGATTAAGTAGTATGCTAAATCAGACACCTCAAACAGCTTGTTAAATTGGAAATAAAAGTCCTTAACTACTCAATAAACTTTTGGCCATTAAACACAGACTTGTCAAATGCCTCTGAAACAGAGAGCAACAAATACATATTTTAATTTGGGTATGGCTATCTCCATTTCGACTGGTCCTGTTCCTATATCTTTAATAATAACCTCACAGGGTGTTGTGGTTTTGCTAACGTTTTTTGCTGGAGTTTTTCCAAGCATGGAGGTAAAGTCCAGGTAAGCCCAAGATACATTGCTGAGTTGGGGAGAGGGAATGGCACCTCCTACCCATTTGATGTGTGAAACCCAACTGTAATAGCAGCTGAACCTTACCTCAGCACTGGTGACAGGATAGTGCTCTCCACCACCCCTGAGTACAGGAGGCTAGCTTGTGGGAGAACACAATAGGCTTCAGGGCACAGGTGGGCAACTGGCAACACATTGTCCGTCCCCCCCCCGGACCTTGGACGGCTGCATCCCTAAAAAAATGGTTTATCCCCCAATATCTCTCAAAACCCAACAGGAGGCATGCGAGGCCAATTTTGTCACATTTTTTGGACCTCTCTGGGTCATTTTAGAGCTAGAAGAGGCCTTTTTTTCAACACTGAATAAAGGTGGCATACAAATATGATAAATAAATTGATGCACCTTCTAAGCAAACATTTCTGATAATAATAATAAAATAAAATGTGTGTGTTCACCATAACACCAATATTGTGAAGGCTAGACATCAGAAACTTGGCATGGATGCTAAGAGGAACCAAAGTGTGTACAGCTTTAGTTTTTTAAATACCGTAGATGATTTAGTTTCAGTTAAAGTCTGTCTGCAGCCTGCCGTGCCATCTTCATGATACTAGGTGCCAGATCTTTACTAACCAGGAAAGATAAAGCTGAAGGCAGAACTTACAGATTCATTTCTCTATGGTGCTCCACTTGACAGGTCCCCAAACTCATCAGACAGTTCAGAGAAAGTAAAGTGAGCAGAGGGATAGACTGAGCAAGCAGTCAGGTGGAGAGAGAGAATTAGGGGGGAAAGAAAAGGAGAACGAGGCCGAGTGGGTGTGATTCATGGCTGAGAGCCTACATCAAGGAGATGTAGTGTAACTTTATGCACAGGGAGTTCTGCCTTGGTTGCATTACACCACCTCATCACAGAACTGCAACACTGCACAGCCACTGTGCATTGAGCATTGATGTGCAATGCACCACCATGCCATCAATGTACAATGTGAAACACCAGCCAAAAGTGTCCACCCACTTACGTAAGGGAATGTATGCATGCACAAGATACCAAGAAAATGCCAGCGGAAGTGTTTCTAATTCCTGCAATCCACTGGCTGTTGGTCTGTTTCCAGGCACAATTCAAAGTGCTGGTTTGGGCCTATAAAGCCCTATACGACTCAGGCCCAGGCTATTTGAAGGACCATACTTTCCCATATGAGCCTGTCTGAATTTTAAGATCTGAAGGGGAGACATTTGTTTCTATCCCACCACCTTCACTGGCACAGTTGGTTTGAAAGCAGGATAAGGCCATGGTGGCTGCTCCCACACTTTGGCGCTCCTCTAGGTTGTTATCCTTTTGGTGGCAGATTAAGGCTTTTTTCCCCCAGCAGCCTTTGGAAATTGACTTTTAACAAGAAAAGGGCTTTTTACAATGCTGTACTGTTTTTAATCTTGATTTTAAAGTAAGACTTCAAATGGTTTTAATTCTGTTGTTATTTAATACTTTTTATTCTTAATTTTGCAAGTTTGAAACTACAGGTATATATGTTTTTATTGTAATTTCTGCCTTTTTGCCTTTTTAGTCATCAGCACGCATGCAGAAAGCACGAGATGAGTCCTTCCTGAATCTTCAGAGATAGAGATAGAGAGAGAGAGAGAATTTCTGCCTTTTTGTAAGCTGCCTGGGAGAAAGTTGGGGATATCAATACAGTGATGGACAGATGGATGCAAAGCTGGTACTTCTGCTAGCCAATGATCACCTTGAGCCAAGGCTCACTCAAGTCCCACTGAGCCTGAGGGTTGTGTCTTGTTATTACAGGTCACCCCCTCCCCCCATATCTGCAGAACCAATATCTGTGGTTTCAGTTATCCATGGCTGGGGGGGGGGAAGGATACATACCATAGAGTCATGCTGAAAAATGCCTAGAGTGGTGTCCTCTCTAGGAATCGGTAGGTCCTCCAATGCGACTCGATGGTATGTTTTTACTGGAAGTCCTTTATTTTAATAAGGTTCACTATTATCTGTGGTTTCATTTATAAATGGTAAGTCTGGGAATGTTTCTCCCATGGATATGGGGGTGACCTGTATTGCAAAGGGCTTAGGGCATGGGTGAGGAAGGTGTGGCCTTCTAGACACTGTTGGACTCTATTCTTATCATTGGCAAAGCCATTGGCAAAGCCAGTTAGCTAACACACATTGGAAGCTGCTTCTTGCAGGGTAGATGTGCAAATTGCTATTGCTTAAAACAATTTGTAAGCCGCTCTGATAGCCTTGTGGCTCAAGAGCGGGGTATAAATAACTAAATTAAAATAAAATAAAATAATGGTAAGCAATGACAGAAGTGACTATCCAGCAGCATATGAGGGAGTGACATGTTTCCATCCTGGCATCAGGGAAAGACAGTAAGCTCAGTGCTAAAGGGCAGCCTTTGCATAGAGAATAACCAGGTTCAATCTCTGGCGTCTGCAGTTCAAAGTATCAGGTAGCATAGATTTTCCTTGTTTTTTTTCAGGCTGTGAGGCCGTGTTCTGGAAGAGTTTATTTCTGACGTTTCACCTACATCTGTGACTGGCATCTTGAAGATGCCAGCCACAGATGCAGGTGAAACGTCAGAAATAAACTCTTCCAGAACACAGCCTCACAGCCTGGGGGAAAAAAAACCCAAGGAAAATCTATGGATGCCAGCCTCGAAAGCCTTCGACTTCACTGATCAGGTAGCAAATGACAGGACAGACCTCTACCTGAACCCATGGACTGCCACTGCTAGTCAAAACAGATGACACCAGGCTAAAACCAGAGCTGGGGGACATTTAGCCCATCAGATGGTTTGGACTACACTTTCCAGAAGACCAGCCAGCATGGCCAATTGTAAAGGATGATGGAAGTTGCAGTCTATCCAGAGGGCCAAAGCTTCCTAACCCTTGGCTAAACAATCATTATATATACCTAGCTGTTCACCAACACACTTAGATCATGCCCATGACTCACCCAGGTAAACATGGATCAGACTAGACATAAGACTGCAGCCACAATAAACTGTTTTCTTTGGTTTTAAAGTGTTTCGCTCATCTGTCTAAACTGTCTTCAAATACTAACAATTTAAAAATACATAGTTCTGAATCTGTAGACAAGGCCAATGGATATGCAGGCTATTTTTATTAAGTAAATTATGGCCTACATCTAGTAGTCGGCCCCAACCAGAGTAACCACATGAAATCAGTGTGAACTTGGTAAACTAAACTATTTAGTATGTCTGCTCTAGTAAGGACTAATAAGTGGATTCAAGCTTATATAACTAGCTAACGCACATTGGAAACCGCTTAGTGCCTAGCGCGCTATAAAAAAAAGCGATGTAGATGTGTAAAGTGCTATTGCTTAACAATTTGTAAGCCGCTCTGACAGCCTTTGTGGCTGAAGAGCAGGGTATAAATACCTAAATAAAATAAAAATTATCTTTCCAACAGCTATAAACCATTCATCTCAGAGATCTTTATTTTAGCCTTTCTGGAGTCAGCATCAGAGGCAAATCATTGACAGTTCCACACATGTAAGTACAAAGGAACGTTGCTTGTTTGTTCACTGACTGCTTCTTCTTATTGTACACTTTTCTTAAGTGCCAACCAGTCAGATCTTGTCATTCATCATTTAAGAATATTTATGGAACACTTTAGCAAACAAACAGTCAAAATTAGGTATAATGTTCAAAAACACCACCAACAATATATTTTTATTTTTACATTGTTAATAAGCTAAAAAGAACATCCTCAGACAGTAGCTGTGTCCCTCCCACAACCATTTAGGTCAGCCACCTTTTCCAGTAGGACTTGTTCAGGTGTGGTTTCAAGTTAATTTTGTTTTTTAATGGCGACCCTAAGGGGTTCTATTGGCAGAATTTGTTCAGAGGAGTGTTGGCCTTGCCTTCTTCTGAGGTTGAGAGAGTGTGACTTGCCCAAGGTCACCCAGTGGGTGCCTATTGTGACTTTAAACAGACACACACAACTCCAAGTGCAGTTTCTCAGGCATCCAGTGACAGCTGAGATGACTGCATTTAAGAGATTATCACACTACGCTGTTATTGCACTACTATTCCACTTTAACTGCTCTGGCTGCCTCCTGTGAAATCCTGGGATTTGTAGTTCAGGGAGGGGCATTTAGAACTCTCAGCCACAGAGCTCTTAGGCCTCACTCAACTACAAATCCCAGAATTCCACAAGAGGCAGCCAATGCAGTTAAAGTGGAATAAACAGCACTATAACAGTGCAGTGTGATAAAAGTTAAATGCACAGGAGCCATGTTGAGAAAAGGAACTTTTTTTGGTAATATCTTCAACTTCAATGGAAATACAGTTGTCCCTCCATATCTACGGATTTGGTATCCACGGGTTTAAGTATTCACGGCTTGAAAATATCTTTAAAAAATAATAATCCAAAAAGCAAACCTCGATTTTGCCATCTTATATCAGGGACACCATTTTGCTATGCCACTGCATATAATGGGACTTGAGTATTCACGGATTTTGGTATCCATGGGGAGTCCTGGAACCAAATCCCAGCAACTATGAAGGGACAACTGTAAAAAAGAAAATTGGAATAAGAACAGGAGAGAATGAGGGTTACCACCACTTTTCTTGGAGCAGCTCCTGCGCTTTTGACAGGCAGGCGTTCAATAGGTTCATCTCCCCTGAAAAGAAAAGAAAGTAGCAAAAGAAGGGACTGCTCTACAGGGGCAAATGGGGCACACCCTTTTTTAAAAATAGTCATTTTACTGTTCATTTGCTTTATCTATTAATAGCAATTAATAGTATTAAAGTGCTGTTACATTTCTTTTTTTAAAAAATACTCTATACTGTACATTCAAACTAAGCACAGCATCTCCCCATCCAGTGCCAGAAAGGCCAAGAAAGATTGGGCCTCTTGAAGCAAAGGCACAGAAGCCCATCCTAGAAAAAAAGGTGGCAACTTTCATCCCTTCCTCTTCTGGTGTTCATATATCCTTTGGCCAAAGAGTGACAAGTTAAATGCTCATAGCATAATAAATAAATAAATAAATAAATAAATGGTAATAAACAGCTCACCCATCCATGACCCCAGAGCAGCTTCTCTCCACTCCCTGCTAGTTGAACCAGGGAAGGCTTCACCACTTGGCTGGCTGCCAACAGGCTACACTGGTTGGAGCGCTGCCTGAGAAAGAGGTGGCAACCCAAGTGCCTGATTTCACAGCCATACTGCTCCACCTATGTCGCTTTCCTTTTCCTATGAGCCATCTTTTTTTCCCCTCCCCCGGTGGCGATACACGAATGCCTTCTTGGCCTCCGCCTCCGCGAAGGAGTTTTCCTGAGGTGTCGCGGGAGGCCATCAGGCAGCCGGTTAGCCAGCTTCTCACGTGACCGAGAAGGCCCCGGCTCGCCCGGCGAAGGGGGGGGTCCTCGCTCGCAGCGCGGCTTGCCGTACAGCATGGCGGCGCTCTGGCGAGTGCGTTCAGGCTTCCGGCTCTGCCGTACAGTGCGGGCCCTCTCCTCAGGTACGGGGGTCCCCTGAGCCCCCCCACTTTAGGCCGTTCATAGTTACACACAGGGTAGTGTTTCCTTCTTTGAAAAGTGGGGTTGGGGTGGAAAAGGTTTGGAAAAGTTCCGTGCTTTCGGTGGTCCTTTGACAGGCGGGCGAAAAGGGAGGCGGTCAAGCGACGAAGCCTTCGGCGGTTCGCATTCCCGCCACTTTTTCGTGAGGAGAAACCGTCTGCCGGCTTCCTGCCTGCTCCCTCAGTTACAAAAGCAACGAGTCGCCTTTGGGGTTGCCAGAATGAAAGCCGGAGGAGGGCTCCTCTCCCTTCAATAGCTGTCTGGCAGAGGAAGTTTTAGCCGGTGTTAAAGTTGGAAGATACCCCTAAAGGCCATCTAGTCCAACCCCATTCTGCCCAGCAGGAATACACAATCAAAGCACTTGGATTTTAGCCGGAACACCACCACGAGCAGTATCCGCTAAAATGCCCTCTGCCACACAGCCACGAAAGGTACGCCAGCCCTCTCCAGTTTTCACTCTGGCAACCCTCAGCCTCACACCAGGGCAGAGGGCAAGACAAAGCAGCAAGCAAACCTTCTTGGGAATGGAAGTGGCGTGCTTGAGTTTGCAGGGCAGAAGGGGTTGGACTAGATGTCCCTTGGGGGTCCATTTCCTCCCACTTGCTGAGGGAGATGAGCTAAGGAATTTATAACTGAGGCTGGAGCAAGCTTGTTTTCTGCTGCTCCAGAGACTAGGACACAGAGCAATGGATTCAAACTACAAGAAAAGAGATTCCACCTAAACATTAGGAAGAACTTCCTGACAGTAAGAGCTGTTTGGAAGTGGAATGCACTGCCTGGGAGTGTGGTGGAGTCTCGTTCTTTGGAGGTTTTTAAACAAAGGCTGGATGGCCATCTATCAGGAATGATTTGATTGTGTCTTCCTGCATGGCAGAAGGGGGTTGGACTAGATGGCCCTTGGGATCTCTTCCATTTCTACGATTCTATAACTTGGCCTACTTGCTTCCAGCCTACATAGGAGTGAATGCCTGCAAGTGTGCAAGCTTCAGAATGCCACAGGTCTTTTCCTCAGTAGGAGTGTTTCTATAGTGGAATAGGCTGCTGCCTGGGAATGTGGTGGAGTCTCATCCTTTGAAGATTTTTTAACAGAGGCTGGATGGCCATCTGTTGGGAGTGCTTTGATAGTGTATTCCTGCTGGGCAGAATGGGGTTGGACTGGATGGCCTTTAGGGGTATCTTCCAACTTTTTGATTCTTTGCTTTCAGTAAGGTCTTTGACAAGGCTCCCCATGACATTCTTGCAAACAAGCTTGTAAAATGTGGGCTAGACAAGTTCAATGGATTTGTAACTGGCTGACCGGCCGAACCCAAAGGGTGCTCAGCAGTGGCTCCTCTTCGTCTTGGAAAAATGTGACCAGTGGAGTGCCACAAGGTTCGGTCCTGGGCCCAGTGCTATTCAACATCTTTATCAATGACTTGGATGAGGGAATTAGGGGCATACTTATCAAATTTGCAGATGACACCAAATTAGGAGGAGTAGCAAATACCCTAGAGGACAGGATCAAAATTCAAAATGACTTGGACAGACTGGAGAGCTGGGTCAAAGCTAACAAAATGAAATTCAATACGGAGAAATGTAAAGTACTGCACTTAGGGCGGAACAATGAAATGCATAGATATAGGATGGGAGAGACCTGGCTGAATGAGACTACGTGCGAAAGGGATCTAGCAGTCCTAGTAGACCACAAGTTGAACATGAGTCAACAGTGTGATGCGGCAGCTAAAAAGGCCAATGTGATTTTGGGCTGCATCAATAGAAGTATAGTGTCTAGATCAAGGGAAGTAGCAGTGCCACTCTATTCTGCCTTGGTCAGCCCTCACCTAGAATACTGTGTCCAATTCTGGGCACCACAATTCAAAAAGGATATTGACGAATTGGAGTGTGTCCAGAGGAGGATGACTAAAATGGTTAAAGGTCTGGAAACCATGCCTTATGAGGAAAGACTTAGGGATCTGGGTATGTTTAGCCTGGA
Source organism: Gambelia wislizenii (assembly GCA_030847615.1). Taxonomy (NCBI): domain Eukaryota; kingdom Metazoa; phylum Chordata; class Lepidosauria; order Squamata; family Crotaphytidae; genus Gambelia; species Gambelia wislizenii. The sequence continues at coordinate 7,434,991 of JAUMIR010000013.1, read as the reverse complement.
AAAAAGACGGTTAAGGGGCAATATGATAGCCCTGTTTAAGTATTTGAAGGGGTGTCACATTGAGGATGGAGCAAGCTTGTTTTCTGCTGCTCCAGAGACTAGAACACGGAGCAATGGATGCAAGCTCCAGGAACAGAGATTCCATCTCATTGGCCAGACGAGGTGGGGCTTGCTAACAGAGAAAGCGCCTGGCGTTGTCATGTTGATTTTTTGCCTTAGCAAGCAAGCACTAAGGTGCAAAAAATGTTCTTTTCTTTTTCTTTCTTTCTTTCTTTCTTTCTTTCTTTCTTTCTTTCTTTTGAAAGACAAAATATCACTTCAGCACACAGGTGAAATAGGTTTGTTTGTTTTTTAAGTTTGGCAGCAGCAGATTATGGTGAGTGAGAATACGAATAATTCACTCACAGCCGCCATCTTGAGTGGCGGGCATGCAAAGCTTTTGGGGGCCAAAATACCATCAAGTCATGTCTCAGCTGCTGCAAAATGCCATTACTGCGGGGCACTTCGGGAGTTTTTTGGGCTCGTATAGACAAGGCCAATCCAAACCTATGCATGTTGACATAGGAAAAACACCTTGTGCATCATATGGTGGGAAGACAGGATCCTCTTAATACATAATAATGACGTTCTTCCATTGTGTTAGTAGGACTTGTTCGCCAATGAGTTTGTAGTTCTCTGGAGGTTGCTGGCTATGCTGCTTAGGGCTGGTGAGAGTCGAAATCAAATCAAATTTATTTGTCTGTGGCACAACATCTATTACAGAATATTACTAAAGCACTGCAGAAATAATATATTTACTATAATAATATAATATATTATATTATATATAATATAATATTATATAATATATAATAATACAACCAACATGCTTACCTGAAAAGTATCTACAAAATACAAAGAGAATACAGGAATAAAATCAATATTAAAATTACAAGGAAAAATGCCAGGGCAACAATAAGGCTACAACAACTGGTCCCCTTTGCAGTCCACTGCTGATGTTTTTAGAAATTTGCAACAGATCTTTTGGGCTGCTGCTGCAAAGGTGGCCACCTGAAGTGTAATAGATTTAGAATGGTCGGCCAACAGGTCACAAATAATAGCAGGCAGCGTCCAACCTGCCCTCGTTTTCAAAAGGTCTCCCAGGAAATACTTCCTGGGGTCCCTGTACAGTGGGCAGTGTAAAAGATAATGCACAAGGTCTTCCACCTCCCCAGAGCCACAAATACAAAAATCGCGCTGGTGAGTGTTGCAATCCAACCTCTGGAAAACCACATATTCTCTTGCCCTGTTATACCAGATTGCAGTCTTAACTCCAGAATATTACTATTGTTCAATTATATTCCCAGGGCAGTTCACACAAAAAAAAATAAAATTAGAAGGTAAATGAGGGGCACTTGAAATCCCCAATGGAAGGAGCATAAAGCAATCAGCAGCATAAAAAATCCATCTAGAAAACTTGGGAACTAGAACACCCTTGCCTAGTGCATAGAGGGCAACAGGAGAGAGAGCATTAATCAAACTAGGGCATCAACACTGCAAAAGTCCTGCTCTGTTACGCTGTAGCCGCCTGTTACACTTCAGATGGCATGGGCAGCAGCAGGTATATGAAACTGCTGTACTCAGTACATGAGAAGATGCTGTGTATGTCCCTAGAAAATACATACTGTAGAGCAGTGCTACTCAAAGTGGTGGTCCTGAGCCGTTGGCTGCCAGTTTCTAGCAAGCTTCCAGGAATGAAAGAAACAGTTGAAGCCAATGGGCACAAGTATGGTGCCGCTCCCTGGCACACTGGAAAAAGTAAGTCCCAGCCTGGAAAGCACTGATAAAGAGAAGATACAGAAAAGCCCTAAGGGTTCTATACAACATGTTTATCAAAAGTACAGGGACAGCTGCAGCATCTTCTCAGTCAGGGAGTACAATAACTTTGGAGTTCATAACTTTCTTTCCCTGCAGCTTACACCTACTGTAGTGTTCTTTTTGGTTGTTCACTATTGTATTTTAATGGCTGCCTTTCCATATAGTGGACAATCAAATTGATTCTTTTGTTGATATAAATCAGTCTGAGTTTGTGTTTTGGATGGTGGTGGAGACAAACATTCTCTTTTTTGCTATATTTATTTAAAATGTCAGTTAATTGCTGGCAGCCTTAAACAAAACATAAACAGTCTAGCAATGTAGTTTCAAATCTTCTCCCTCCCTCCCTCCCTCCCTCTCGTCATTAATCTAAGGGATGCTACTGTATTTTAAAACTGTTCAATACATGACAGAATACAGCAGGACCCCCTTATCCGCTGGGGATTGGTTCTAGGGGGCCCTGTGGTTACGAAAACCACGGATATTAGTTAACCCCATTGAAAATCATGGGACTTCTGGTTTAAAATATCATAAAGTTGCCTTGGAGGACCTAGAAAATGGCTAGGGAGGATACATTTTCTAGGAAGACTCTATGGTAGGTGTGCTGTTTTTTTGTCCCGTGGATAATGAATCAGTGGATATGGGGGTCCTACTGTACTTGCAGTTACCCATTACCACCTGCCCTGAACCTGATTTATAAGATAGCTCAGAAATACACCTATGGTACAAAAATCAGGGTTACGTCTTTTTGAGATACTTTGCAATGAGCACCATGATTCTTGCTGTTTATGTTTTGAGATTTGTCAGTTCTCTGATTAATTTGCAGTATATTTTATAAAGTATTGTTAGCCAAGAAAAAGCATTGCAGATACGAACTACACAAACTATTCATTTTGGTTGCCAGCAGGATACCATCCATATATACCTCCACAAAGACTATGGTATTGTCTAGACAGTGAAAAAACTCCTCATAGAATTCTAGGAGAATAACTTTTGTCCCAATGAGATCCCACAGTGTTTTACCATATTCAGAAGGAGCAGGGCCAGAAACTCAGAAAGCTACACAGGAACAGCCTTTGCAGCTTCTTCTGTGGTTTGTTTGTTTTTTTTAAATGCAGGGGAAATGCGCATTCCTGCTTGTTAGGACAACCTAATTGCATTGCTCTGCATTCCCACATAAGAGCGGAAGTGGAAACCTGATTGGAGAGACATACATGGGGCTTGCTGGCAACGAAGTGGCTGGAAGCACCATTTTGGAGTTTTGGAAGGTCGTGCTTCTGCACCTTAGAGTTACAGTAAAAAAAATATATTGTGCAGTGGCAGCAACTTGTGGAGAATAGTAACGCGAGCAATTCACTCTCAGCCACCATCTTGATTCGTAGGCATGGCTCTGTGTTGAACTTCCAACATGGATAACTTTGCATACCAGTGATTTTGCCAAGAAACTGCGGTGACAAATGAACGCTGCTGTGAATTTGCATTAATGCACAACAATCAACATTATATCTTCTCGTCTAGACAAGCCCTATGAAATAAAAACCAGTGCCAGAATCCTTTTGGTGCAAAATGCTAGTAGCAGGAAGTATAAGGACATGGGTTGAAGAAAACATTGGAGGAATAGGCTGCTTGGAGTCAGAAGGCCTTGTCCCCCTTCCCTCTCCACCACTGCACAATTCTGGAAAAAATGCAAATGCATAGTGACCAATGCTCTTCTGACCCAAGAGTTCCGTGGTACCTTAGAGATGTTCTTACAATCTGACCTCAAAAGATTATGTCAGCTCTGTTCCAAGGTGCTACAGGATACCAGTTTTGTTACAACAGTGCCCTCTGTCATTGAAAATAAGCCAGCATAGCCAATGGTGAGGGATCATGAGAGTTGCAGTCCAACAGCATCTGAAGTGCCAGACAAACCCCATCCTGCTTTATTGTGGGTGGAGCGGGGCAGCTTAAGGAATAACTAAAGTGATAACCTCAAGCCTGGACTGTATCACTTCAGACTGATGAGGCCCTTTCACACTACACAGCTATAGCACTATGATGCCACTTTAACTGTCACAGCAATATCAAATTGAAACCTAAGATTTGCAGTTTAGAGAGACTCTTTAGGATTTTTAGGGGTTAGGGTATTTAGAATTCTCAGCCAATTTATTATTTATTATTATTATTATTAAGAACTCCAGTACCTCACCGAACTTTAGACCCTATGATTCCATGGAATGTTGTCATGGCAGTTATAGGGGAGGCAACATGCTATAATTGTGTAGTTTGAAAGGGCCCACAATATTGGGCAACTTGTTGCTCATCTGTGCCCTAAGTGATCTATCCTGGAGCTGCTCTAATCTGGCTCCATACACTAAGAATATTCAAACTGGCCCCATAAGCTAGATATAGTCACGCTGCCCCTCACACCTCCTTACCTTTTTTGCTTGCTGGAAGGGAGCATGCTAGAGATGGTAGATGAAAGGAGGTGGGGACACTGCAGTTCCTGGTGTGATCTGAAAGAAGGAGAGGAAATGAACAGACTGTCGCATATGACTGGAGTAGATGGCCTGTCAAGGCCTCTACTTCTCTATGATTCTGTGATCCTTGAGTTATGCAAGCCAGACTTCTAAAGAGCAGTATGGCGACAAGGGAAGGGAAGGGAAAGAGAAGATGAGTTGCAATCCGATTCTGGCAATGTTCATAATTCAGTGACTTTACTTGTTGGTTTTAAGCTTGTTTCCTCTGTATTCGTGGCGTGCCAGCTGTATACTATATCATACTTTTAAAATAGTTGCTTATGGTTTGCAGAACTCTTGGGGGAGGGGTGGCAGAAGAGAGGGTGAATGAACCTCAGGCACGGCACTCCTCCCTGCCCCAGAAATTTGGAAGGCCTGGCCTGACTGCCTTAAGTATAGGCTGCAGAAATGTTTGCAAACGGAAAGCCAGTTGGAATCCAAGCTGGGTTATCCCAGAAGATGCAAACAGCAGGCTATTTATTTGCAGGCTCATATAAATACATTTAGTTAGGAGCATCTTTTCTTTTTTCCCCTCTCCCCCCTCTTTTTTTTGCTAGATCCACTAACCTGACCTGGGTGCAAAAGAATTTAACTTAAACAACAGGATGCTTCTGAGCACATTCTGAGCCACAGGATTTGTCTTCAGAAACAGAATTGAATTGAACTCTTAATTCTTTGAAACAAAAGCACATAGCTGTTTTCTTTAGTAGTCTAATTTACGTGGAAAAATCATTTTGTTGTTCCCTCTTTGAAATAAGTGGGGATCAAAAACACTTGCCAATGTGCTACAAGTCAACCAGGCTCTGCCAATGGATCCCATTCTACTTTCTATCCACCCCTAGGATAATGAATGTAGTGTGATGCAATTAAAATATGTATTTTCAAAAAGACACTGCATGTGTTCCTGCTTTTGCTGAATTTGGAAAGTGCAGAAATGAATTCTGGATCCTCAGTGGCTGCTGACACACTGCAGAAATAATGTAATTTGACACCACTGTTACTGCTGCAACCTATGGAATCCTCAAATTTGTAGTTTGGTACTGTGGTACCAGAGCTCTCTGACAGAGAATAGTAATCATTATTATTATTATTATTATTATTATTTATATCCTGCCCCTCTACAAAATGCAATTGGGGCAGCTTACAACATTAAAATATACACCCAAAAAACCCCCATCCCAACCCCCTCTTAAAATAGAATTAAATAATTCTAAAAATTTAAAACATACTTAAAAATACTAAAAATAAACAATAGACGGTGGCTGTAGCGGGATCGGGACACATTTCTGATGGCCGGATATCTATTCAGGAAAGGCCCACTGGAAGAGATCCGTCTTAAGAGCTTTTTAAAAACTGTTTAGAGAGGTGATATGATGGATCTCATCTGGCAGGCCATTCCATAATCTGGGAGCAGTAGCCGAAAAGGTCCTCTGGGAGGTCAATGAAAGCCTAGTTTTTAAAGGTTGTAGTAAATTCCTCCCAGAGGACCTGAGTGCCCGGGGAGGATTATATGGAAGGAGGTGGTCCCGAAGATAGGTTGGACCCAAGCTATTTAGGGCTTTAAAGGTGATAACCAACACCTTATACTGGGCCCGGAAACTAATGGGCAGCCAATGAAGTGATCTTAAGATCGGAGTTATATGGTCTCTTCTGGATGTACCCGAGACCAGTCTGGCTGCCATATTCTGTACTAATTGAAGTTTCTGGACCAAGCACGAGAGCCCATATAGAGTGCATTACAGAAATCAAGACAGGAGGTTACCAGAGCATGTACCACAGTCTCAAGGTCCCCGACTTCCAGGAAAGTGCGCAGCTGAGAAGGCCAAATATCTCACAAAACTACAAATCCCAGAATTCTATAGCATTGAGCAATGGCAGTTAAACCAGGATCAGACTGCATTATTTCTGCAGTGTGGCAGCAGCCAACTGCCTTTACTTCATTTTTGGCTTGCCTTGTCTGATGCCCTGGAAGTGGGTTCTGGTAGTTTTCTTGTTGCATTCCTGTGTGCTTCTCCTTTAGGTGCATGGGAAATGCTGATGTAGTATTTTCTTCTGTTGGCAACAGACTTGAGAAGCATGACTGGTTCATTAAAGAGAAATATCCATGTGATTTATCTCTCTGTGATATCTGTGATCCCTGGGTTCAAAACACAAGTGGACAAATCCATATTTGATTTGTTTCTGGGAGAGGGAGGGCAATGGAAGCCACTGGGGAGGCATTTGGAGTGGAGCAGTGGATATGGAAGGGTTAAATACCTCCTCCTTTGCTTGTACTGTAATTTCTCTGTTCCTACCACTCTTCTCTCAGGAGTGTCATTATATATATTTTTAAAAGAGCACTTATTTTAAATTGTATTGTTTATGCACAACCATAAGCAGTGGCCCCACGTGTGGAACTCCATTCACACAACCTTGGACTGAATACAGCAGTTCTGCATCAGACAAAGAAGTCCAACTGTTAATGTACATTAAGACCACAACAAAATTCCAGTTAACGTATTGCATGTTTTTTTCACTGTCTAGGTACCTGAGATCCTGCCCCCTCCATAGCCATGCCACTTTTGGTGTAATGAATACCATTTTGTCTCTCTCTGGCTTTTCTTCGCAAACGAAGATTCAGGAAGGACTCATCCCGCGCTTTCTGCAAGCGCGCTGATGACTAAAAAGGCCAATCCGAGATAAACAAGTCCAGTTGCAAAAAGCACAGCAGAAGGTCTCCTTGGGTGATGTTTTTGGGTTGTGATTCTTTCTGCGTTGTCGTTTCTCTTCAAGACTTGTTCGGCGTGAGTTCTCAAATAAGGCTGCAACATTGTGGATAGTGCGTCTCCATGCCTCCCGATGTGAGGCCAGGGCGGACCAGTTTTGGTGATCAATTTGGCCGAGCCTGAGATGTTGTTTCAGGGAGTCTTTGTATCGCTTTTTTGGAGCGCCCCTCTTACGCTGACCCGTGGCGAGTTCACCGTAGAGTAGTATTTTTGGGAGGCGATGGTCCTCCATCCTAGAAACGTGCCCTGCCCAGCGCAGCTGTGTTCTCAATATCATGGCCTCAATGCTGGTGATCCCTGCTTGCTCAAGGACAGCAACATTCGTCACATAGTCAGTCCAGTGTATATTTAGGATTGTGCGTAGACAGCGCTGATGAAAGCGCTCAAGGAGTCGTAGGTGGTGGCGATAGGTGACCCATGTTTCAGATCCATAAAGGAGGATAGACAGTACGATGGCTTTATACACACTGATTTTTGTGCTTTGCCTCAGGTGTTTATTGCTCCAGACTCTTTTGTGAAGTCTTCCAAATGCACTATATGCCTTTGCTAGTCTGTGATCGATCTCTTTGTCAATCTTGGCATCTGAGGAAATGATGCTTCCCAGGTAGGTGAACTGCTGAACGGACTTGAGCACAGATTTGCCGACGGCAATGTGGGGATGGTGGTGTTCATCCTGTGGTGCAGGCTGGTAAAGAATTTCTGTTTTCTTCAGGTTGACTTCTAGCCCAAACAGCTCTGCAGCTGTTGCAAAGCAGGACGTTAGGCGCTGCAGAGCTGCTTCTGTGTGGGCAACAAGGGCAGCATCATCGGCGAAGAGCAGCTGATGGACTAGATAGTTTAGAGTCTTAGTGTGGGCCCTCAGACGGCTTAAGTTAAACAAGCTACCATCAGTACGGTAATGTATATAGATGCCGTCGTCTTCTTCAAGCTCTGCCATAGCCCTTTGGAGCATCGTGCTAAAGAAGATTGTAAATAAAGTTGGTGCAAGAACACAACCTTGCTTCACTCCATTAGTTATTAGAAAGGGCTCTGAAAGAGCATCGCCATATCTGACTTGACCACGCTGGCCCTCGTGTAGCAAGATAATCATTTTAAGGAATTTGGGGGGACATCCTAGTCTTTCCAGGATCTGCCACAGACCTTTTCTGCTTACAGTGTCAAAGGCTTTGGTGAGGTCGACAAATGTTACATAGAATCCCTTGTTCTGCTCCCTACATTTTTCTTGCAGTTGTCTAAGGGCAAATACCATGTCTGTAGTACTCCTATTGGCTCTGAAACCACATTGGCTTTCAGGGAGAAGTTCTTCTGCAATAGTAGGAGCTAATCTGTTCAGGAGTATCCTTGCAAGGATTTTTCCAGCAATAGAGAGCAGTGTTATGCCTCGATAGTTTGAGCAGTCAGATTGTCATGATGATTTTGTCTCTACCACTAAAACATTAGTGGGGACAGATTGACCATTTTTTAATTAAAAAACAAATGTGTCAATAGGTGACACACTGCTTTTGGGTAGTGAGTAATACATCTAGGTACCCCTCCATTGTAATAAGTAACAGGAATGAATTACTTTTTTAAAGGATTGTTTCAAGGTCTGTTTTAAAAATAATTCATTTGGAGGTTAATTAAACATTATGTATATTCAAATACCATAGCAGTGTCCTTTTAATTTATTTATGTAAAATTATGCTCCATCTCCTTGATGTAGGATCTTGGCAACTGCAAAATAAATTTTGGTATCTCAAGAGATCACATGATGCTTACTTAGACGTCTGTTGCTAAACTGAGGAAAGGGGACTGATCATGCATCTTGCCGTGGATTCAGTGTCATCTCTGAACAGTCTTGTAAACAGAGACTGAGAAAATTATTTTTTGAAAGTAATGTGTTCCTGTTACTCATTTAATGTTTTAGAAGTTACTTGTTGCTACTCATTACAGTGTTGAAAAGTTATCTTGGTGTGTATTGCTTAATACTGGTAACTTTTTAAAAACTTGATGAATATCTTAAAACATGAAGAATTTCTGTCTAAAATGCCCTCTAAAATTAGTTTTTAAAAAAGCAATTAGAAGCCGTTGTTTGTTACACTGGTAAAGTAACTTCGTTCCTATTTGTTACATTACTTTTGAAATGTAGGTTTGTCGCACCCTTTTTACAAGGAAATTAACTCATTGCCATTCTAAGGTCTGCACTGAAAGTACAGCATTAATATAACTTGGTACATTAGTTTTTAAAACTATCAATTTTACCAGTTGATACTCATAAAAACTTTACAGATAACATAATACCTGTTAATGTGTTATTAGCAAGCTTTGAATAAAGCAACCTAAACTCATACTGCCTCTTTAAATATTTTATCTTCTCTCTTGTTCTTTTAAAAATGTACTTCTTTCTTTCTTTTTCGTAGGGGAGAGTCACTATGATCTTATAGTCATTGGAGGAGGATCTGGTGGCCTTGCTTGTGCGAAAGAAGGTTTGTGCCAGTAATTCTTTGTGTTGCCTGTAGCTGTACAGCAGTCTGACCCAGCAGAGCCAATTTTTTGGCATAGAGCAGGGACCCTTTCACATTGTGCTTTAATTGCTTTGGCTAGTTTAATTGCCTTGGCAATGTTCTAGGGAATCCTGGAGCTTGTAAGTCTGGGCTGCTCTTGCTAGACAATTTCTCCCCTCAGACACACCTGAGTTGATGGCTGTAGCTACATTGCTATTGCGCTTCTTGGAGAATGGCTGTCTGGGCCCTAGCAATGGATGACCGGCCACCTATCTGCTTCCAAAATGAAAGTCAGGAAAGTATAACAGTATATAGTGTAAACTAATATTGGTTTATCAAAAAAGAATAAAAACAACTGTATATAAAGCAACATACACCCTAACCAAATTTCCATCAATTGGAGCAGCTAAGTTATCTGTACATATTTATTTATTTTATTTATTTTTATTTATTTATTTATACCCCGCTCTTCAGCCACAAGGCTATCAGAGCGGCTTACAAACTGTTTTAAGCACATCTACACTGCATTAAGCAGCTTCCAATATTGCTCCAAACCACTCATCCAAAGTTTTCCTGACCCATATTACCAGAAGAGATATGCAAATGTTTCATAGTCTAAAACAGCTTTGCATAAATAGCTGCAGATGTGTTTTATAAGCTGGATGTATTTCAACATACACTGTTTTCATTGGTGGCTGATAGATAAGAATAAACCACTCCTTCATAGGTAGCAGAAGAAAGAGGCCTTTCCCATGCCAAGTCTTCTACCAGTCAGGAACACAAGGTTAAACTACAGGTCTGTATAGATTTTATCCACAAAGGAAACCTTCTTTTTCTTTTTCTTTTTCTTTTTCTTTTTCTTTTTCTTTTTCTTTTTTTCTTTTCTTTTTCTTTTTCTTTTTCTTTTTCTTTTTTTTTTTGAGACTCGCAGATGTGAGAGTATAGAGGCTTCTGCCACTGCTTTGGTCTTCAAAAGATGGAGGTTACCTTTGAGGATAGAAGACCCGATGTAGTAAAAGCCTCTTCTTCTGCTACCTATGAAGGTGTGATTTATTCTTAACTGTCTGGCACAGATGAAAACAGAAACTCTGTTCAGGCATTCACCTGGGCCCTTTCACACTACACAGTTATACTGCTATGATTACACTTTAACTTTCAAGGCTCCATCCTATAGAATCCTGGAATTTGCAGTTTAGGGTGGAGCATTTAGAATTCTCAGCCAGATAGCTCTAGTACTTGAGCAAATCCTACAGTTCGTAGGATTTTCTAGGATGGAGTCATGGAAGTTAATGTGAAATCATAGTGGTATAACTGTGTAATGTGAAAGGCCCTCTAGAACACACATAAGGCTAAAACTGGGGATGAGGAGATGGGTGGCATGTGAAGGTTTGAAGAGGGCTCTGTTACCCCCCATTTGGTTGAATATGGTTACCAAACTCCTCCAAGTGGAATCCAACCTTTTCTGGGTTTTTACTCATAAGAGCTTTATAAATGGATTCACCTAAATGTTACAGAGTCTTCTTCAGACCTTCGTGCTTAATGCGCAAAGGTCTAATTCAAATTGCCAATAAGGTCCCCATCCCCACTTTCAGTCCTATGCATGTTCAAACAAATGCCTGAACAAACAAATGCTAGTGGGTGTTGAAATGCCTTTGGCTTTTACAAAACACCTGAATCTGTAGTCATTCACCCCAAGTTGTTTGAGAGTTAAGAAATGTTTTGCAGGCCTTGTTTGTTAATTTTGACTTGCACAAAGCATCTGTATATGCAGCAATTTATATAAAGCTGTTCCAGACATATGAAATGAGTCCTCTGATGATACGGGTCTGGCAAATTTTGGATCTGTGATCAGGAATAGTGTGTGTATATGCTAGCTGCTCCAGTTTATGGATTTATGTTGGTTTATGTTTGTTTCTTACTGATAAATAAATATTATGTTATTCTACATAGCATTGCTTTCCTGGCTTTCTTTGTTCTGTTGATTGTTACACTGGGAGTCAGGCTTTACTCTTGATTTGTTGCCTCCAAAGTGAATCAAGGCTTTTGAAGGTGCCGTTCAGAGGGCTTCATGTCCTTCATCACCCTACTATTCCACGCCTCAAGGAACAATCAAACCCCCATGATCCTCTATAGAAAAAGAGACAGGTGGCATCATGATACTGGAAGGGTCTTTAGGTAGCCATGAGACAGGGAAGGAGAGAGCCCATGGTCCCTATCAATGCAAACAGGGAGTCAGCATCTGAGCCCAGCAAGCAGTGCCCACCATGGTTTGTTTTGGTAGAAGCTGAACAAGGCTTTTTGCTCAGCTGAGCAATCCTGTTTCAAAGTCTTGGTGTTTATTTTGGCAGCTTGATAAAGTACAGTGGCCATGCCACTGATTGTGCCAGCTGAGCAATTCTGAGAACTGTAGTCCAAAATAGTAACTTATCCAAGCTCTGGCCTGTTGTGCTTCACAAGCTGACGTGTACTAACTATAAGGTCAGCCCAAATACAGAGCCAAGCATGGCAACATCTGGGACCCTTGAAGTCCCAATGCCCCTGCCCCATCTGATTTTATGACTTGGGACTAAGCAAACCACTACCTGGACATTTGAGAGGAAGCAAGTAGAGGCCAGCTTCTAGTCTTTATTTACTTGTTTAAAAAGTATCTTTCCCATCATAGCAGTTTGAAGGATGAAGTAACTTTTAATGAAAGCAACAACATGCTACAAAGTCTCCTACACTTAAACAGGCAGCACAGCAAGATGCTGACAGCTTTAAAGGTCTTGGTTAAAACAATAACACTTCTAAAATTAGGGGGGAAATGGCCTTTTTGTTGGTGGAACCCTGTCTGTGGAATGCTTCTCACCTTCAAGGCTCACATAATGCATATGCTATGATTTTTTCAGTACCAGGTGAAGGCGTTTTTATTTTTCCAGAAATTTTAAGATATATATATTTGCCAATTCTGGCAGTCTTAACTTGCCACTGGGACTTTGCCTGTGCTGGATGGGTTCACACTCCCCCTGAAATCTCAGGCTTGCAGCTTGGGAGTTCTCCTGGATACAGCTCTGAGCCTGGATGCCCAGGTTTCAGCAGTGGCCAGGAGTGCATTTGCACAGCTTAAACTAGTGTGCCAGCTGTGCCACTTCTTTGAGACGTCAGATCCGGCCGTGGTGAAACATTCCTTGATTACATCCTGTTTGGACTACTATAATGCACTCTATGTGGGGCTGCCTTTGGAACCTGTTTGGAAACTTCAGCAGGTCCAGAATGCTGCGTCCAGAATGCTTATCGCAGCCAGTTACAGGGAGCATATAACTCCCTTGTTAAAACAATTTCACTGGCTACTGGTTCATTTCTGGACACAATGCAGAGTGCTGGTTGTGACCTATAAAGCCCTAAATGGCTTGGGTCCAGACTATTTGAAAGACTGGATCTCCTGATACGATCCTGCCAGACCCCTACAGTCATCAAGGGGAGGCTTTCTCTTGGTTCCGCCACCATCACAAGCTTGCTTGGTGAGGCCTGGAGAGAGAGCCTTCTCAGTGGCTGCTCCAACCCTTTGGAACACCTTTCTATGGGAGGCTAGGCTGGGCCCCTCCCTGATTTCTTTTTGCTAGCTGGCAAAAACTTTTCTTTTCAAGCAGGCTTTTAACGTATAAGCAGCAGGGTTTGTTTTATCTTGTATGTTTTAGATTTTATAAGTTTTAATTTGATTTTATAATATTTTAATTGTATATATTGTATTTTTAATCTCTTGTTTCATAGAAGCCACCTTGGGGCCCATCTTGGGAGAAAAGTGGCATATAAATAAATAAATAAATAAATAAATAAATACCAGTTTAAATTTGGTGTCTGTATGTTGAAAATGTTTTATTTTCTGCTATCATTTTATCTTTTACATTCTCCTTCATTAGTCATTCTTTTATTGTATTGTACTGGTGTATTTTATATTTTGAACAAACTGTACTACCCAGAATAGTATGTTTAGCGATGGTTTTAAAAGTGCAGTTTATCAGTTGAAGATCACAAAGCACAAAGGGGCAAGGTAAGCTTTCTTTGAGAGGCATTTCCAGAACTCAGACACAACCAGTGAGACAGCCCTCTCCTTCATTCTGACCAAATATATTGCAACAGATCACAAGGACCTCTCTTGGTCTCTTTAATAACATGCAGAGGTGTATCCTCTGCTTTCTTGGGTGGGGGGCAAATAAGAGAAGATCAAAATGGAGACCTGAAAGCTTGCTTCCAGTAACTGGAGGGCTGACAGTCAGAAGAAACAGCAGATTTGTTTTCTGGTGCTCAAGAAGGCAGGACTAGAACCAACAGGTAGAAATTGCCAGGACATAGCTTTTGACTTAACATTAGGAAAAACTTTCTAATGGGAAGAGCTGCTTGGCTGTGGAACAGATTACCTCAGGAGACAGTGGAGTTGACTGCACTGGATGTATTTAAGTAGAAGCAGGACAATAGTCAGGGATATTGTAGTTGCAGCCTGCATTATAGAGCCTACATTGGTGAAGGGGTGGATTAGATGACCTCTGGGATCCATTCCAATTTTCTGATAGTATGACAGTTGTATTTAGCATAGATTAAGTATTTGAAAGGGCGCAGTAAAATTACTGTTTTGGACTTTAGCCCCTAGAATTCCCCTAGCCAACATGGTCACCTCTAGTATTTTGATTTTGAATGTGTATAGTGTCTAGATCAAGGGAAGTAGTAGTGCCACTCTATTCTGCCTTGGTCAGGCCTCACCTAGAATACTGTGTCCAGTTCTGGGCACCACAATTCAAAAAGGATATTGACAAATTGGAGCGTGTCTAGCGGAGGGCAACAAAAATGGTGAAAGGTCTGGAAACCATGCCTTATGAGGAGAGGCTTAGGGAGCTGGGTATGTTTAGCCTGGAAAAAAGATGGTTAAGGGACGATATGATAGCCCTGTTTAAGTATTTGAAGGGATGTCACGCTGAGGATGGAGCAGGCTTGTTTTCTGCTGCTCCAGAGACTGGAACACGGAGCAATGGGTGCAAGCTCCAGGAACAGAGATTCCACCTCAACATTAGGAGGAACTTTCTGACAGCAAGAGCTGTTCAGCAGTGGAACGCACTCCCTCGGAGCGTGGTGGGGTCTGCTTCCTTGGAGGTCTTTAAACAGAGGCTGGATGGCTATCTGTCAGGAATGCTTTGATCGCGATTTCCTGCGTGGCAGGGGGTTGGACTGGATGGCCCTTGTGGTCTCTTCCAACTCTACAGTTCTATGATTCTATGATTAAATAATGTGACTGTGCTGCTTGGACTGCTGGGAATTGCAGTTTAGCAACATCTGGAGGGCCACAAGTTGTCAACTCCTTTCTGAACGGGGGAAAAAAAACCCTGTTGGCTAGCATTGAGACAATCACAATCATGGCTTACTTTTTCTTTTAAATAAATCCATTATTTCTTATCTTTAAAGCTTCCCAATTTGGAAAGAAAGTGGCTGTGTTAGATTATGTGGATCCTTCTCCGAAAGGTATGAAACCTTCCCACTGTAACTTGCAAAAGCAAACAATACTGTGACTTTTATATCCAAGGACATCAGAATTTTGTCTTACCTGTTCTCCTGTTGTGTACTATCCATGAACTGAAAGGGATATTTCTGTTTCTATTTCCCAGATTCATGATGTACATCTATTTCTATTTAAAATATGTCTATTACAGAAGGTTTAAAACCAACATGGTGTAGTGGTTTGAGTCTTGGCCTAGGACTGTGAGAGACTAGGGTTGGAATCCCCTACTCAGCCAAGGGTGACCTTGGGCAGGTAGCCTCAGAAAAAGTCAGCGGCAAAGCTCATGCACTGAGTAAAGAACCAGACATAGGTACAGCAGTCTTTGTCAGGAGGGGCATACTGAGTGGTGTGTGAGTGCACTGGGTGGCCACCTTTCATTGCCACCACCACTCTTTCGCTCAAACATCTCACTGCACAAACAGCCAGAAAGTCAAACAGCACAGAAAATGTGCCATTTGTAAGCAGTTTGATCCTATAAGAGCCCATCCAAAATAGATACAGACACAAAAGATTTAAAACACATTTTAAAAACACTGAACAGGTCGACCCCCTCCCCCGTATCCATGGACGATATGTTCCAAGTTGATACCTGAAACCATGGATAATAGGGAACCCTATTATTTTCAATGAGCCGAACACCAGAAATTGACCATAGAATTGCATTGGAGGACCTAGAAATGCCTAGAGAGAACATATTTTTTTAGAAGTGGATAAATGAAACCATGGATACCAAATCTGTGGATATGGGGATCGACCTGTACTAAATGGTATATATCAGAATCCGGGAATGACGGATGTAAAGTAAAATTTGGAAAGATGTGGATTCTAGTCCCTACAGAGCATGAAACTCACCAGGTGGCCTCCCTCCCTCTTCTTTCCCCTCTTCCTGGCCTACCTTATTAGGTTGTTGTGAGGATAAGGTGGGAAGGAGGAGAGTCTTGAGCTCATTAAAGGAAATGTAGAATATAAATGTAAATTTTAAAATGGTGTTTAGGAACAGTCTGTGAATGTATCCATTTTTCTTTTCTACTTCAGGGACCAAATGGGGACTTGGAGGTACCTGTGTCAATGTCGGTTGCATCCCCAAAAAGCTTATGCACCAAGCAGCTCTTCTGGGAAGTTCTCTTAAAGATGCCCAGCGTTATGGCTGGCATATATCCCATCCTGCAAATCATGATTGGTAAAGCAAATGTTCTCATACGTGTGTTATGCTGTGATGTGTACTTGGTAACAAAGTACCACGTTTGAGGTGGCATAACTAAAACTAAGATAGGTTGTTCATGGAAGTCTTTTGGGCAATTCAGTTAGCACTATTCCCTCCCTACCCCTCCAGTCTCATGATGGGGGAGCAAGATCATAGGAGAGGGCCTTTCCAGTGGTGACACCTTGTTTGTGGTGTGCCTTCTCCAGAGACAGTTGCATTTGCATCGCTGTGCTTTTCCGTAAGAGAGGCAGTGCAAACTGATTGGCCGGATGAGCAGGGAGTAGGGCTTGCAAACAGGGCAAGTGCTGGCTGCCGCCATGTTGGATTGTCTACTTACTGAGCGATCGGTAAGGTGATAAAGCACCGATCTTTTCCTCTCTCTCTTTTTTGTGTAAATATCACTTGTGTGCACAGTGTTAAACAATTTTTTTTTAAAGTTCAGTGGCAGCAGATTTTAAAACACAAGTAATTCACTTGCAGCTGACATCTTGGCTATGGGGAATGCAGAGTTTATGGGGACTGTAAAACCATTAAGACAGATCGCAGCTGCTGCAAATTACTACTGCGTGGAGTAATCTGTCATCCTCCCCCTTGTATAAACGAGCCCTTAGTTCCACTGAAATCACTAAAACTCTGTTTTCTTTGGCTCTAGCAACGCCAGTTGTGGACCTGAGAACTCCTTTTATTCTTAGAATCCTCTAGCAACCTTTGTGTATTTAATATTTGATTTAAAAAGCATTGCATGGGCCAACAATTAGTGATTTAGAGCACCCAAGACTTAATTCAACAGAAAGGAGAAAAAGTAAGCAAGGAAAGTGGGGGAAAGGCTTTGGTTTGCATTAAAATTCTGGCTTCTGTTTTAGCTATCTTAGAAAAGCATCTAGCATCATTATTCTGAATGTGCATTTATTTATTGTCTTAATTTACAGTCATTACCCTAAGTAATAGCTTTGCAGTGTCTTAAAGATAAAATAAATTTACAACCAGTTACTGGCAAAATAAACTCCTGGACTGCATTGCCTTCCTGAATTACACAGAGCATTCAGGAATTCAGCTGGATCTTTGGAAGGGGGAAGTGAAAACAGGAGGGATGATGCACACAATTTGTGTGTGGAGAATTCCAGGAGGGCAACAGCTACAGAGACCAATGTAGCCCCTGCGTTGCCCCCCCTCAGAATTTTTTAATTTTATTTTTTTTCCAAATATTTTTCTAAAAATGTCAGCTGGGAGTAGGAACATTTTTGTAATGTTTTGGCGCAGTAGCTCTTAACCTTTTCTTTACCAGGGACCCCTTTAAATATCTTTTGTTGCCACAGACCCCCCAAGATTTAACTTAAGAATTAAAACCCTAACAATTATAATGATACCCAATGATGATGATGGTGATACAATTACACCATCCATTAACCCTTCCCTCAGAGAAACTGGAGGGGGTGGGACAGACTTTTCTCCTGCTTCTTCCTGCAAGTTTGTGACTGGAGCGGATTGAATGGCAATGCGTTATTTATTTATTTATTTATACCCCGCACTTCAGCCACAAGGCTATCAGAGCAGCTTAGAAACTGTTTTAAGCAATAGCAATTTACACATCTACACTGCATTAAACAGTTTCCAATGTGTGTTAGCTAATTGCCACCACAAGCTGGGTACTCATTTTACCGACCTACGACCTATAAAAGGATGGAAGGCTGAGTGAACCTTGGAGCCTTCTGGAATCGAACTTGCAACGTGGTGACTTGCAACGTGGCACATTTAACCACTGTGCCACCAGCGGTCCTTATATGGGGAAGGCTGCATTAATTTTACTCTTTTTTACTAGTTGGTTTTAAAACCTGAACAGCATAAAGGTGGAGCTCACCTTCAATGTGCCTCTTGAGCTTGTAAATGTGATGGTGATGGTGGTAACTTTTGTTTGTCTTTTGCCCTTCCCAGGTCCACAATGGCAAAAGCTGTTCAAAACCATGTTAAATCCTTGAACTGGGGGCACAGAGTACAGCTGCAAGACAAGTAAATGCACCTCTTTCCTTTTCTTTCTTACATCAACAACTTTTGACTTAATTAGATATGAGTGGGACCTTCAAGAAAATGTTGCAGTATATTCTCAACAGGAGTGCGTCTTCTCAAGGTTCCAAACAGCCCACAGTGCCATCATCTAGTGGACTATAAGCCAGCCTTCCACAACCTACCTCTCTCAAACCAAAGATGGAGGGTTGTAGGCTAATTCATCTCGAGGGTGTCAGGTTGGGAAAGGCTTGTGTAATCTGTAAAGCAGAGTCTCACCCACACCTCATTTCTATTTTTCCTTTTCATATGCCAATGAAGATTCAGTGGCTTGTGGAGACCACTGAGCATGCTTAGTTCTTATTCTGCTGGGGGGCGGGGTTGTGTGTGTGTGTGCGTTTGTTAAAAACTGCTTTTGACATTATATGTATAGTTTTGGACTTTACACTTTAGAGTTTCCCTTGGACATACTGAGACCTCTCCCTCATTTCTCAGTAGTACTGTTTAACTCCATTTCGTTTAGCATCTACCACTTGAGTTTGCTGTTAGTGATTTCCTCAAAATACTCCCATCTTCTCAGGGGGATGGGGGTGGCAAACAATTGTGCTATGTTTTGCAAGAGGGGGGAATTCAGCTGTTTTAGGCCTAAGAGAGGCCTTTTTTTAAACCAAAAAACTATTTTGGAAAAGGCCTCTACTAGGACTAAAACAGCCCTGGCACTGAGGGAATATAAGAAAGGTCTATTATCCTCTAGAAAGCATGGGAGCAAAGTGCTCCAATGTGAAGTGGGAGCTCATGAACAATCCTGCACAGTGCCCTGTTGTGCATTGTTGCAGTTCACTAGTATTGCTGCCCATTGTGTCAGTGACATTGCTCCATCATTGTAAAGTTAAGCATCTTAGTCTCTGATGAAGGATCTCAGTTGTTTCTTTAACATTCCAAATGCCCCCATACTCTCTAGAGGATAAGGGTGGGGGTGGGGGTTCCCTATGTTCCCTCAATACCAGGACTATTTTAGTTCTAGGAGAGGCCATTTCTAATAATTTCCAAAATAGTTAGAAAAGAAAAGAAAAGAGAATTTAAAAATTGGCACACATTGTACAAGAGCCAGCATGGACTAGCACTGGGAGACCAAGGCTCGAATCCCTGCTTGGCCATGGAAGCCTATTGTCTGGCTCCCCTCCTGAGAATATGAATGTTGTGCAGTGGCGCAGTTGAACTTTACACAATCATAAATCAGGTTTATGGTGACATAATTTCCCAACAGGATGCCAGCAAACCTTTTTTATAATTGGGAGTGGCAGGCACTTGGGTGCCTCAGAAACAGCCTTGGGGGCCACATGAAGCCTGTGGTTCACAATTTCGCCTTGAAGGCACATGCAGTTGACTGCAGTGATTTACTGTGGATGCAGCCACACATGCACTTTCTTGGGAGTAAGTCACATTGAGTGCAGTAGGCTTATTTCCATATAAAATGCATAAGATGTATGTAGTGTTGTACAGAGGTGCATAATAATCATAATAATTGTTGTTTGTTGTCATTGCTTATACTGTTATTGTTTTGCTAATAGAAAAGTGAAATACTTCAACTTGAAAGGCAGCTTTTTGGATGAGCACACAATTCGTGGGTTGGCAAAAGGAGGCAAAGAGGTAAGGCCCTAGGCCCTATATAGCTAGGTAGATATAGTTAGATAAATAGGTAACAGGTATAGCTATAGATATAGATATAAATATATATAAAGCTGTTTTGTACTGTGTCAGACTATTTGTCCATCTGGCCTAGTATTGTCTAAGTTGCAGGTAGAGAGCCTTTTTCCTCAAGGGCTACATTTCCTCAGAGTTAATCAGAGTTTAGAATGTTAATTTTTACAACTGATTGGTTTCTGTTGTTCATTGTTGCGTTTAAAAAACAATTTGCTGTTGTTACTCATTACAGTGTCTTAAAAAGTAACTCATATTACCGTACTTCTTTCATTTTTCCCACTTAAAAAGCCATAGGATTGATAAAAGAATGGCCATGTCATGTAAACTTTATTGTTCATAGCCGTAGGCCATCACAATTTTGTACATAAAAGTAATGCTTGAAACTTTCCTGCCAAAATGCCTCTGAATCTGCTTTAAAAGGTAGCTTTTAAAAGTAACTGACGTTAACTTGTTACATGAAAAAAGCCACTTTGTTCCTATGTATTACATTACTTTTGAAATGTAGCTTTGTTACACCCTTGTTGCCAAATTAAAATGGTAACTCATTACAAGTAACATGTTCCTTTCAAACTCTGGTGTTAATTCGAGGGTAATCTGTTATGTCACTTAGGAGAAGGTAGAGCAGCATTTTTCACTTCCTTCCCACCACATCCATCAGTTCCTACACAAATGCCCACTTATATCCATCCACCCTTTCATTCACCCACTCACACTCTTGCACACCTATCCATCCACTTAGACTCTCCTTCTCACTGCTTTTGCGGGCACACGTATAGCACAATGGCTGAGGAAGGGGCTGGAAAGAGGAGGAAAGGGCAGGGCTGACAAAAGAAGGGTGATAGACCTGACTCAGCAGTTGGGCCTGATTGGCCCTGGCTCTCCAGGGCCTCCTGCAGAATTTTCCTGTTACCTACTGCTTGTTCTCATTCTGACAGAAGATGCTGGAGATTGAACCTGGGCCTTTCTGCATGCAATGCATGTACTTCACCCACAGAGTTCTGGTCCCCATCTCAAGAATACTCACTCTATTTGCTGCTTAGTCTTTGTTGCCCAAGAGATTTGTTTTGCATTTACATTGAAGAATTAATGGTTGCCACTTTTAGGAAGTTTAGAGAAATGGAAATTGCTTAAAAGGCATGGAAATAGATAGTCTTAAGTAATGCATTTCTTGAGATGCCTGCTTGTACTTGTAGAGGCAGTTGTAGACAGTGGTGTAGTAGTAAATTTTAAGTGCAGGCCCTCACCATGGCAGGCCCTCAAGGAGAATCCAAAAAGGTAGGCAGCTGTGTTTTTCATATAAAAATACCCACATTTCTTGCAGTTTTTATATCCCACTAGAAGCATTTTTTTGTAAAACTAATTATTTTGACCATTGAAGGCTAATTCAAAAATACTTTGGGTTACGGTAAGGATCGCTCTTAACAATAAAATGTTGCAGGAAAAATCCATTTCCCCTCCAGCCACAGTAAGAATTTCAGCTAAATTCAGAGGGAACGGGGAAGGCAAAGGAGAATGGCAGATGCTCATAGGTAAGAGTAGCATTCGCACCCACCAGTAATGTAATGACATGCACATTTTCCTACATGCACATGTAATGACATGCACATAGGATTATATGATATTGAAAATGTTTATTAGTTGTTAACAGTAAAACAGAATAAAATTAACTTATGTTATAATGTAATATGGAGAAGCTGACTGGCTTCTTGCATGTGGAGAATTTGTACTTTCCATTAAACTGGAATCCATTTCAGTTGATTTGGATATTTTGACTAGGTTAGCAAATGGTAGTTGGTTGAAGTCAACATTGACACTAAACAGGCCTCCAAAGGAGAAGGCTCTCTTCCATGTCTCTGTGTTGTTTCTAGGAATGTAATTCTTCACTAAGTTTCTTCATGAAGGAAACAACAAGTAATTTTAGCAATTTCCTTTCTGCTGCAAGAAGATCTTCAAAACCTTTTTTTAAAAAAAGTTTTTCAAAGTTTTCAAAGGTATTGGCAATTTTGAACTTCTTAGCTGCAAAATTCACACATGGTTAATTTGCACAGAAAACAGCATTTTCTATGTCTAAAATAGTCTTTCTACATAAAAACATTATTTTCTGCACAGAAAAGTTGTTTCCTGTGCAGAAAAATGCTGTTTTCTGTACAAATGAACCACTTGTGAATGTTTTGCAAAATAAGCCCCAATTACAGCATATATATTTTTTGCACAGGAAATTTTTTTTCTGTGTGGAAATATTATTTTCTGTGTTGAAAACTCTTATTTCCTGCATAAAAAATAAGTTTTCTGCATAAAGCTACCTCATGTGAATTTTCCACTGAATTAGGTCTTGATCTGTGAAGATTCTCATTAGTCTAGGATTCTTCTTGTTGGAGTTTCTTAACATTTTAAAAACTTTTTTTGACTATTTTTGAATATTCTTTCCATCCTGAGTTATGTGTTCCTCCTGCTGGTGTTCAGTGTTCAGACTGATGTATATAGGAAGAGGCAGCCCTTCAGATATCAAGGCCTCAGGCCCTTTTAGGAATTTAAAATGTGATCACCAGCACTTTGAATTCAGACTGAAAGCCACTGTGATGTACCAAGAACACACGCTCACATTCACTCAATAAGAAATCTTTATTGAGCAAGGATGTGTGTATCAGGAACATAGGCAAAGCTGAAACTAAACACAGGCTGGCACAATACCCAGATAAACCCTTACAGCGTGAGAATGGCATTTAAGGAGGAGAATACACGGTCCAGCCAGGACCTGGAGCTGTGACCTTGAGCTGCTATAGAGAGCAGCGTTCCCAGGCCCAACAAGGCGGGCTGGCACCCACCCAAAGGCAGAGAGGCCCAGACAAGGAAAACAGGCCAAAGCCTGTGACCAACCTCATATCAGGATCTTCCATGAAGTCTACTCTAAAACCCAGACTTCATGGACGAGCCTGACATACTGCCCGCCCAAAGAGCAGCCTCTCCCTCCACCCTAGCCGGGCTTATCAGGAAAGCAAGCATGGAACTTTTGTAATAAGCGTGGGGCATTAATATGTTCAACATTTACCCACTCAGCATGACCCATTGGTAAATGTTTCCATTTCACCAGATACTGTAACCCCCCCCCCATGCACCCAAGAGTCCAGCATATCAGAAATCTCAAAATGCTTGATCCTTGTCCGCCAGGATAGGGCGGGGTGATGGCCCAGGATCTTGATGATGTTGATCTGAAGAGCACGCTGGCTTGAGCAAACTAGAATGAAACACAGGGTGGACGTTATGATACATCTTGGGCAAAGATAGTTGGTCTCCTGACGCTTGGCTTGGCTGCGTGTGAGAACTGCCAATCCCAAATGGGAGGGAGAGAAGACTGTGTCTATCACCTCCTTCCGTTGACTGTCATGTTGAGGGAGCCTGGACAAAGCATCAGCTAAGAAATTCTTTTTTCCCGGGAGAAACTAGGGTGAAATTGAACTGGTAAAAGAAACTGGCCCACCAAATTTGTTTAGGGTTCAAACGCTTTGGGGTTCTCAAAGCCTCCAATTTCTTGTGATCCGTCCAAACCTCGAAAGGGTTGGAAGTTCCTTCCAGTAGGTGGCGCCAAGCCTCTAAGGCCAATTTGATCACCCCCACCTCCTTCTCCCACACTGACCAATTTCACTCAGTCTCATTGAATTTTCTGGACAGATAAGCCCAGGGTCTGAGCTCCCCCCCTTCATCTCGTTGTAATAACACCCCTCCCATCGCCACGTCAGAGGTGTCTACCTGAACCACAAAAGGGTTGGGGTGTTTCAGGATGGGCTCAGAGGTGAATAGCTACTTCAACTTGTCAAAGGCCCTTTTGCATTGGTCAGTCCATACAATCTTTTGGGGAGGCTTTTCTGCCTTCCCCTTCGCCGTTCGTTTCTTTTCTCCCATCCCCTTGGTTTTCAACAGGTCAGTCAAAGGTAGGGCTACCGCAGCAAAGTCAGGGATGAAGAACCAGTAAAAGTTAACAAACCCTAGGAAGCTCTGCAGTTGCTTCCTGGTCCTGGGGGCCTCCCATGCCAGAACCCCCTTTACCTTCTCTGGGTCCATCTCCACCCCCTTGCTCGAGATGCGGTACCCCAAGTAATCTAAGCGGCTCTGATGAAATTCGCATTTTGACATTTTGGCATACAAATGATTTCCCCCCAACCTAGTAAAGTTTGGGCAGCTCAGTCTCAGAAACTATCTCAATAGCACAGTCAAAGGGTCTTGGGGGGGGGTAGAATGTCACATTCCTTCTCCTCAAACACATGCTGCCACTGTTTATATTCCACCGGTAACCCTTTCAGCTCCCCTTGCACCAGAGCAGTCCTGCAGTTCCATGGTGTGGCCTCTAGAGGGATCCCCCCCAGGGAGGCCTCGCCCACTCCGTGCTTCTGCACACACACAGGATCTGCAAAAGTCACCATCTCTTTTACCCAGTCTATAGTGGGGTTGTGGAATTTCAGCCAGTTTAAGCCCACTACTGCAGCAGGAACTAAACCTGGGGCTATCACAAATTGAAGCTCCTCCTGATGATTCCCCATTCTCATCTGTACTGGGCCAGTCATTCGTCTTGCGGGGCCCCCCTTCATCATCCCTCCGTCCATCTGAGACAGCCACACCAGCTTGTCCAGCTTAATAGTGCTAACTGTAAGTTCACTAACCAAGGAGGGGTGAATTAGTCCTTGGGTACATCCAGAATCAACCATTAACATTACTTTTCGGGTGACCCCACTGTCTGCAACCCCTATTTTGGCTTTTAGGAAAAAGGGGCCTTTCACCCCACTCACCACAGCAGTTGGGCACCCTTCGGGGTTAGCCCACCCTTGGGCACTTAGTAGGGCAAGCTGGAGCCATTTCCCGCTGGCTCCGCATCGGAGGAGGAGGACCCACTGTTATCCGGTTCCTCTGAAGATTCTCCCGCCGCGTGGCCTGACACCAAGGCACGCACTGCTGCTTTGGGCTTGGGCTTGAATGGCGTCTTGGGTGCTATTGGCTTTCTTTCTGCCTTCTTTGGCCTCTCCTCTGCCACCGGGTCTCAAGGGATTTTCTCTCGGCATTTGGCTATGCGGTGGCAACTCTTCCCGCAGTGCAGGCACAACCCTTTTCTCATCCTTCGCTCCCTCTCCGACTCCCCCGCTGTGGCCTCAGCTGGTCGGGCTGCCTTAACTTTTTTCCCAGTGGACCCAGTGGGTTTTCCCCTGAACCCCTGGTGGTGCCGGGCCAGTTTGATGCTCTGCCTCAGAGTCTCTACCTCCCCAAAGCTAGCCGCACCCATCCCAAAAGGATCTCGGGGTTCCCTTGGAACAATGCCCACTCGAGGATGTCTGTGTTAAGGTCATCTTGAAAATACTGCACCTTAATGGCTTTGGTCCAGTTGGGAACCTGGCTGGCCAGGCGGTGGAATTCGGAGGCGTATTCGGCCACGGACCTCGAACCTTGCCTCAGTTGCCGGAGTTCCGTGTGGGCCCATCTCACCCTCGGGGGGTCTTCAAACTGAGCCTGTAAGGCCATCATGAAGTCGTGGAAACTCCCTAACTCTGGAGCCCCCATGTCGTAGAGCCCCACCAGCCACTGCGCCGCCTCTCCCTCCAGCTGGTTGGGAGACATACTGCTCCTTTTCAGCCTCCGTCTGGAACTCCTCTTCCCACTGGGACATGAACCCCATCACCTGGGTTAGGAAGTATGGTAACTTTGCGGTGTCTCCATCAAAGGTGGCCTTCAGATCCCGATGCTTTAGCCCCTGAGGTCTTTCCCGCGGCTTGACCGGGCCAGCTCCCGTAGGGGGTACTGGCCTGGGAGCCTGCGGGGCAGGGGCCCCAGCAGGTACTACAGGGACTCCTCCCCTGGGTGCTGGGGCCAGCAACTGTGGGTCCTGGGGAGGTTGGCCTCCTCCCGGGACGGCCGGTTGCTGAGGCAGTCTCTGTAAGATCTCTAGGAGGCTTGTCTGCACGACCTCCATTTGCTGCTTTAGCTGCTGTACCTCGTCTTCCAGTTCTGCGCGCAGAAGTCATGCCCCAGGTTCTCGGTGCCTGCGCTCCTCCCAGCCTCACTCTTCTGGCCAGAGCCAACTGTAGTTTTTGGCCCCCATCTTCCGAATACGGCAAAATGATGCGGAATCCCATTGGGACAAAAGGTATTCTCAAACTCTATGAGGAATATTTTCACCATCTAGACAACCCCTCAGTTTGGTTCAGCCAGGGACTGGCTACAACACAAAACACTGCAGGCAACTTGCAAACTTTCCACTGGAACAGAACATTCCTGTCAGTACTATGCTCCTTTTGCCAGAAAATGGATGATACAGAGGACTCTGGAGGGAGTCAGAGGTTGCTAAAACAGCTGAACTTTGCCCACCCTGGTTTAGAAATTATTTTTATTGATATTTCCATCTTGACTTAATGTGTAGTGCAAAACAGGTAGGTTTCTTTATTTAATAGTCAGTGTTAAACAATCAAAGCTCCTATGTTAATCAAAATACACATTTTAGGATGTTTGTCATCTTAAACATAAATAACATGAATTTTTAAACTTGTTGTTATTTTTGAATAGTGGACAGGGGAATTGACCAAAGTTGGCCAGGGAAGATCAAGGAGATAGAATATAACATTTTGTTGGCAACTCTGCCTCATGGAGAAATTGTAACCTTTCTAACAATACTAACCTGCAACTGGCTCTGCACTAAAACATAATGTGGCTGTCAAATGAGGTGGAGAATTTTAGGGCGACACATAGATTTGACCAAAACACATTGCCATCGGTAAATCTGTGCTCAGGT
The DNA here is from genome assembly GCA_030847615.1 of Gambelia wislizenii. Classification (NCBI taxonomy): domain Eukaryota; kingdom Metazoa; phylum Chordata; class Lepidosauria; order Squamata; family Crotaphytidae; genus Gambelia; species Gambelia wislizenii. The sequence continues at coordinate 7,408,186 of JAUMIR010000013.1, read as the reverse complement.
CCGTTCAGCAGTTCACCTACCTGGGAAGCATCATTTCCTCAGAAGCCAAGATTGACAAAGAGATCGATCACAGATTAGCAAAGGCATATAGTGCATTTGGAAGACTTCACAAAAGAGTCTGGAGCAATAAACACCTGAGGCAAAGCACAAAAATCAGTGTGTATAGAGCCATCGTACTGTCTATCCTCCTTTATGGGTCTGAAACATGGGTCACCTATCGCCACCACCTACGACTCCTTGAGCGCTTTCATCAGCGCTGTCTACGCACAATCCTAAATATACACTGGACTGACTATGTGACGAATGTTGCTGTCCTTGAGCAAGCAGGGATCACCAGCATTGAGGCCATGATATTGAGAACGCAGCTGCATTGGGCAGGGCACGTTTCTAGGATGGAGGACCATCGCCTCCCAAAAATAGTGTTCTACGGTGAACTCGCCACGGGTCAGCATAAGAGGGATGGTCCAAAAAAGCGCTACAAGGACTCCCTGAAACAACATCTCAGGCTCTGCCAAATTGATCACCAACAATGGTCTGCCCTGGCCTCACATTGGGAGGCATGGAGATGCACTATCCACAATGCTGCAGCCTTATTTGAGAACTCACGCCGAACAAGTCTTGAAGAGAAACGACAACACAGAAAGAATCACAACCCAAAAACATCACCCAAGGAGACCTTCTGCTGTGCTTTTTGCAACCGGACTTGTTTATCTCGGATTGGCCTTTTTAGTCATCAGCGCGCTTGCAGAAAGCGCGGGATGAGTCCTTCCTGAATCTTCGTATGCGAAGAAAAGCCAGAGAGAGAGAGAGAGAGATCTCAGTGAACGTGGTGGCACTGTCAACACAGAAGAGCTTCCAGGAAGTTGTTAGCAGTAACTTCTTAGAGCAGATACTTTGGCACTATCTAGGCAGCTTGTCTGAAGCCAACAGTATTTTCTGTACTGTTGCTACATGATGCCTTTTTAATGACTGATTTTAATAGTTCAGCTAACATGATCAAATAGTCATGTTGAAGATTGTATTTTCTTTAACTAGGCAAAATGTGTGTGCCTGGATCCCTACCTAATAAACCCAAAGGAGTTCATGGGGTTTCCTTATCCAAATAACCCCAAATGAGTCCATAGGTCCCACTTTTTTTGTCCCTCGGAGTCTTACCAGCTGTACCTTAGAGAGTTCTCTCTTGTTTTTCTACACCTTTTAAGCCTTAGGAATCTTTACAGCACTGTCTTAGCCCTCTTCTGTTTTCCTGCCTTTCCCCTCTGACTTGGGAACTTTAGCAGCACTATCTCAGAGAGCCCTCTCCCGTTTTCTAGTTGAACTGTACTTGTCACGGCCAGTGTCTGTACCTACTATGCCCAAGGGGTCCATGTGGCCTCCTTTACCTCAGGAATCTTACCAGCAGTACCTCAGAGAACCCTCCTGCATTTTCCCACCCCCTTTTTAACCTCATAAATCTTGTTGCAGTGCCTTCGATTTTTCTTGTTTTCTCTCATTTTTTCCTGCTTCATGATTCTTAAGAGCAGTGTCCCTCGAAAACACCAGAAACACTGTCCAGTTTTGTGGCATCTACTATGATTTCCCAATGAATTTTGCTTCTAGGAAGGCCCTGCTTCAAATATTGACTTTCTGACTTGGAGCTGGCTACTGCAGTTTGGACAACAACCAAAACACTGAGTCAAATGTTGCAGTGCCTGCCATGATTTTCTCATGGGGTTTTGGCTGCCACCCTTTTTTTTTTTTTTTTTTTTTGCTTTTGGTGAATCTCCTGTTTTGAATTTCAGTTTGAAATTGGCCACAGCAACTTGGGTGACAATCAAAAACACTCTTGTTAAATTTTGAGACATCTAGCATGAACTTTGAATGAGTTATAGCTGCCACACACGTGCGCGCATGCACACACACACACTTCTGTGATTATATAGATACAGTTGCCCCTTTATATTCACTGGGGTTTGGTTCCAGGACTTCCTGTGGATACCAAAATCCATGGATACTCAAGTCCCATTATATGCAATGGCACAACAAAATGGTGTCCCTTATATAAGATGGCAAAATCAAGATTTGGTTTTTGGATTATTATTTGTTTAAGAATATTTTCAAGCCGTGAATACGTAAATCCATGGATACAAAATCTGTGCATACAGAGGGACAACTGTACATAGTTTAAATGTGCATTCATATAAGCCAGTGTGAACGAAGGCCTTTCTTTTAATCTCTGTTCCTGATATCTTTGCTCTTTATTCCTAGATTTTGCTCAGAGCAGAAAATATAGTCCTTGCTACTGGTGGGAGGCCTAAATATCCGGCAAATGTAAGTTGCATGAACTCAGCTCTAGTTGGTGTTAAGTATGGTTAAGCATCTGAACTGCTAAATTTGGATCCAGTCTGTCCATATTCTCCCATGCAAGCTTGCCTAGGTTTTTTTTTAATAATTCATTTTTAACTTGCAGCCATACATTGATTATAAGTATCCCCCCAACCCCACTCACTTACTCTGACCCTGTCTACAACAAACTTCAGTGATCAGTCGCCATGTACATAACAAAACCAGTCAGAGTTCATACTCTTGTTATTCCACAGCTTTAAATGAGATGATGGTGGACTTCATGTAGAGAGTAGTAGCAGCAGCAGCAGCAGCAGCAGTTGTTATATTTATTTCTATCCTGCCTTTTCCCAGTTTGGGACTCAAAGCAGCTTACAACAAATTAAAAAACACATTGTTAAAAATTCACAAGATACAAATGTTAAAATGAGACTAAACAATCAAAAAATTAAAGCCAGATTAAAACATACATCTTTAAACATACATGCATACATGCACATCCACATCAGCACAATTAGCAAGGTCCAGTTTAGGTGAGATGGGCCTTATATAGTCACTCATCAAAAACCTGTCAGAATAGAAGAGCCTTTACCTGTCTGCAAAATGAAAGTAGGGAGGGTGCCAGAGTAACATCTCTGGGGAGGGAGTTCCAGAGCCTGGACACTGCCGCTGCGAAGCCCCTCTCCTGTATTCCCGCCAGATGTAGGAGTGAGGGTAGTGGGACAGAGAGAAGGTCCTTCCCAGCAGATCTCAAAGCACAGGCTGGTTCGTAAGGGAGAATACAGTCCTTCAAATAACCTGGACCTGAGCCAGGTAGGGCTCTATAGGTCAAAACCAGCACTTTGAATGTTGGCCAGGAACAGACTGGCAGCCAGGGGAGCTGTTGCAACAAGGAGGCTGTGTGCCCCCTGTAGCTAGCCCCAGTTAGCAATTTGGCTACAGCTCTTTGGACCAGTTGAAGTTTCCAGACATATTTCAATGGCAGCCCCATGTAGAGCATGTTACAGTAATCCAGCTGGGAAGTAGCTAAGGCATGTGTCACCATGGCCAGATCTGACGTTTCAAATTGATGAATGGGAATCAGATTTCCATAACGGCAACCTTTTTAATTTCCCCTCTGTTTAGCTGAGAGGTTAATTTTTCTGCTAAAGTAGTCCACCAGAGTCAATCTAACCACATCCTGACAGATCCTCTGCTAATTTCCATATCCTCGATATTTCAGCTTGAGCAGCACCTAGCATTATAGAGATTAATTGCTTATGTGGTAAATTTGTGCTGCCCTTATCAAAGATGGACAGAATTAATAAAGTATATTGAAACTGTATATTTTGCCATATCATTTGACTGATCCAGGAAAGGATCTCATTCCAAAATTGGAGGACCTTAGGACAATGAATCCACATACGTTCTAGAAACCTTTGCCCCCATAACCTCTCCAACATCAGTCAAACGAAGATTCAGGAAGGACTCATCCCACGCTTTCTGCAAGCGTGCTGATGACTAAAAAGGCCAATCCGAGATAAACAAGTCCGGTTGCAAAAAGCACAGCTGAAGGTCTCCTTGGGTGATGTTTTTGGGTTGTGATTATTTCTGCGTTGTCGTTTCTCTTCAAGACTTGTTCGGCATGAGTTCTCAAATTATTAATACAATGCATGATTAAAACAGTTTCCTTAGAAAGGACAGAAATTGATCCGTACGGAAAAGTTGGCCAAATGATGTGCTAAGCTTTATCTGAGATCTTCGTGTTAAGATTTGTGTCCCATGCTATTTTTGAACCTTTGATTTGCCCAATTGTTTTCTCAATTTACTGTACAGTTTATAGATAAATGCAGTAAGGCTGGCTGAATTATAGGGAGAAGAAACACAGACCACATTTTAGAGAGAACAGATGAAGCATGCATACCTTTGTTTCAGTTCAGATTGCTTCCGTTGCCAATTGGATATTCAGATCAGAAGGACCTCCAAGGGCATTTATAATATTTGAACAAAAATGTGTTTCTTCTCCCTGAGCCTGCCTGGGGCTGCTGCCACACTGCAGAAATAATGCAGTTTACCACCAACTGCCACGACTCAATGCTATGGAATCCTGGGATTTGTAGTTTTGAGAGATCTTTCACCTTCTCTGTCAGAGAGCTCTGGTGCCACAACAAACTACAAATCCCAGGATTTCATAGCATTGAGCCATGGCAGTTAAAGTGGTGTCAAACTGCATTATTTCTGCAGTGTGGCAGCAGCCTGGGTTTCAAAGGTCTTTGAGGGAGGCCCTTTCCTCACTTGTACTGCTATCTGAGCCACATTTGGTGGGGATTCAGGAGAGGAGCCTCTTGGTGGCTATTCCCAGGCTCTGGAACTCCCTGCCAAGGGAGGAAGGCTGGCTCTCTCTCTATTGTCCTTCCATTATCAGGCAACCCCCTTTTATTTCAGACAGGCTTTTTGCATTTCCATTGAGTTGCTATTGACAGGGATTTTCACCGGTTGGGTGCGGTGGTTTCTTCTCTATTTCTGTGCTTTTGATTGCATTTTAACCTTTTCCGTTGTACAGTATTTGGTTTTTTATTTGCATTTTGTTACTGTTAGCCACCTTGAGTGCCATCTTGTGGCTGAAAGATGGGCTGTAAATTAAGTAAATAATAAGGCTGACGTGATGGGAGGGGAAGCAGACAGATGCCCCCCCCCAAAGGAATTTGCAGGCTGCGGTTTTGCCAGGAGCCAAACTTACATTGGGTTTGGATTTAATTAGTAAGCTTAAACAGATCCCCACCCCAAATCCACACTGCCTGTGGAATTCATTCTCCATTCATGGAGCCACCCAGGATTAGCAGTGGGTAGAGCATGAACAAGTTGCTTTTGAGGAAGTGCCCATGCTGGCTGAAGGAATCTGAAGGTTTTGGTTTGTCCCTTGGCTTCATCTGTCTGTTACAGCTTAGCTTCTGATTCCAGGCTCCTGGCTCCACTTCTGTCTATGGTTCAACCAATGGCTGGCCTGACCATTAAGCCAAGTAAGGCAGTAACTTCAGACAGCAGATGCTGGGAGATGGCAGTAAATTGTTATAGGTGTAGTACACAATCTGCCCTGTGGGACGCTCCCCCCCCTCCCCGATCAAGTTAGTCCGCTGGTTTTAGGTGCTGTAGTGTTTTGAATATATCATGAGAAGACATAGAATCATAGAATCATAGAATTGCAGAGTTGGAAGAGACCACGAGGGCCATCCAGTCCAACCCCCTGCCATGCAGGAAATCACGATCAAAGCATCCCCGACAGATGTTCATCCAGCCTCTGTTTAAAGACCTCCAAGGAAGGAGACCCCACCACGCTCCGAGGGAGTGCGTTCCACTGCCGAACAGCTCTTACTGTCAAAAAGTTCTTCCTAATGTTGAGGTGGAATCTGTTGCTGGAGCTTGCATCCATTGCTCCGTGTTCCAATCTCTGGAGCAGCAGAAAACAAGCTTGCTCCATCCTCAACGTGACACCCCTTCAAATACATGACTCACTAGAAAAGACAATAACGCTTGGCAAGATAGAAGGCAGTAGGAAAAGAGGAAGACCACAATACAGGCAGATAGACTCCATCAAGGAAGCTGTGGCCCTGAGTCTGCAAGACCTGAGCAGGGCTATTGAGGAAAGAGTGCTTTAGAGGTCTCTTATTCATAGGGTGCCGTAAGTCGAAGTTGACTTGACGGCAGCTAACAATGACAAAGTATGCTGTGCCACATAATTAGTGCTGAAGAAAAATTCAGCTTCCAGTCCAGTAGGTTTTTGTACATGGAATAAGAGTGGGCACCATTTTCTTCTTTTCCTCAGGGAGCACAGTGTCTTGAGCTGCCCTGGTTCAGCCGTGACAGCGTTTTCTCAGTTGGAGGAAAGGAGCTGATTGGTTGAGTTTTCTTCTTAATTTCCCCCCATTTTTTCTGCTTATGATGAGGCTAATAATGTAACAGAGGGCTAGTGTGGCGTAGTTGAATTGAGTGTTGAATTTGAGTGGAGACCAGGGTTCGAATCCTCACTTGGCCATGAAAACCCACTGGGTGACCTTTGGCTAGTCACACACACTGAGCCCTCAGAAAACCTTGTGATTGGTTTGCGTTAGGGTCGCCGTAAGTCAATAGTGGCTTGTAAACTCTAAATCAATTGTTCACATATGACTACAGTTAGATGCGAAATCCTTTAGTAAGTGTTCATTGATAACAGTTACTTTTTTTTTCTTTAAAAAAAAAGGTTGCAGGAGCACGAGAGTATGGGATTACGAGTGATGATATCTTCTGGCTGAGAAAATCTCCTGGGAAAACGTAAGTTTCAACCACTAAGATTTTTAATACACCCCTTTATTAGAATGATTGCATGCACCCACACCCCTCACATGTCTTGTCTATATTTTGTATGTTTGTTTTCACTTCTGCTCTCTTTCTATCACATTGTCCGTTTTCAGTATGCTTCCTCCTGCAAGAAAAGGCCAGTGGTATTTATATCTATGTCAATATGTGCAGCTCGGCTGGGGAGACTGCAGTTCCCTTAGATGTTGCTAAACCCCGTTTCCTATCAAGCCCTTCCAGTCTGATCACTAGTGAGGGAGAAAGGAAGTACATTAGGACCCCCGTATGTGTGGGGGATTGGTTCCGGGTCCCACCATGGATAACAAAATCTGCAGATAATAGCGAACACCATTGAAAATAATGGGACTTCCAGTTTAAAATACCATAGAGTTGCCTTGGAGGACCTAGAAAATGGCTAGAGAGGACGCATTTTCTAGGAAGACTCTATGGTAGCTGTGCTGAAACTGAAACCGCAGATAATTGAATCCGTGGATAGTAAATCTGTGGATGCAGGGGTGCTAATGTAGTAGAGCATAAAGTTTATGGATTTTTTAAATGTTAAACAGCACAGGGGACCCTGCAACCTATTTGAAAGTTTCTGAAGGCTTCCAGGAGGGGCAAATCATAGTTTTCTTTTGGTTAGAAAAATGGCGTTATGGGGAGTCAGGTGGGATCAAGGGACACAAAAACAGCTTTAGATCACACATTGTCCCAGGGCCAGACTTTGCCCCTCCCTGTCATAAATAACTGGAGGGCCACAGATTTCTTTTCCCTGATGTACCATTCGTTTTGTAAGGGATTTCCATTTTGCCATTATGTTGTTGCTGATTCTTCTTTATTTTATATATAGTGCTATGAATGCATATTCAGATGCTAAATATGTAAGAATGTGCCTTTTAGGTCCTTGGTGGTTTTGAGTATGAAACTCCCTAAGTTCCCTTTCGAAAACTATGCAATTTTTCTCATTTGTTGATTTTTCCCCCTTTATCATATCTCTTGCCAATGCCACAAGAGGGCAGCAAGTGCTTAGAATATATATCATTGCCCAATTTTTGTTTACACAATCCTTCATTCTCTCTACACCAATAGCACCTTTAAAGGCGCAAGGGGATAAAGGTCTTCAGTGTTTGACATTACTTCTTAGCAAGGTTTAAAATGCGTTGAAGTTGTCAAAGTAACCCATGGAACTGAACTGAGTTTAGCTGGCAGCCGTTCTGACTTGGAAGACACTTGGGAAAGGGGTGGGGGGCTTGATCCTACAAGAACACGCAGAGCTTGAAAAAAGTTACCTTGTCTTGGTTACCAGCCATGCTGGTGGGGGATTGTAGTCTTTAAAAAATTACTTTCCCAAGCTCTGAGAATGTGTTTTGCATAGTTAAAATGGCATAGGAGCAAGTAGAGTTTCTGATTTAAACTGAATACAGTACACACATGTATTCTCAGGTTGTACTCATAAGGCATACGAGGTAGCAACCTGGCCCTGGCTGAAGCTGAGCCATTTTGAGTTTGGTCAATTCCTTAGTGAAGATTGACCGTCATAGATACCAGGCATGGAGAAACTGTGGCCCTCCAGGTGTTGTTGGACTCTGACTGCCATCAGCATGGCTAATGACCAGGAATGATGGGAGCTATAGTCTAGTGTAGAATTAAAATATTTGGGGGCGATGTTCAAACTGTTTTGAAAAACAATGAATTCCTGGGTTTCTTTCAAAAGCAGGAATAGGTTTTATTCTACAAATAACAGAATCAAAATGTTTAGGGTCAATAAAAATGTACATTGCCTGGTACAGGTTGACCCTGTATTTGCAGTGGATACATTCCAAGACCCCCCGTGATACCTGAAACCATGCATAATAGGGAACCCTATTATTTTCAATGAGAAGAACACTGGACGTTGACCATGGAATCACATTGAAAGACCTAGAAATGCCTAGAGAGAACATATATTTTCGGACATGGATAAGCGAAATCTATGGATGCCAAATCCATGGATACGGAGGTCAACCTGTATATCCACAACACAAAACAATATTTGCTTGAAAGATGATTAATGGTGCGGGGTGAATCTTCACCGCTTGCCTCTAACTGACCTAACATCCCCCTTCCCCTGCATTCTCTCCTCTCTCTCTCTCTCTCTGGCTTTTCTTCGCAAACGAAGATTCAGGAAGGACTCATCCTGCACTTTCTGCAAGCGCGCTGATGACTGAAAAGGCCAATCCGAGATAAACAAGTCCGGTTGCAGAAAGCACAGCAGAAGGTCTCCTTGGGTGATGTTTTTGGGTTGTGATTTTTTCTGCGTTGTCGTTTCTCTTCAAGACTTGTTCGGCGTGAGTTCTCAAATAAGGCTGCAGCATTGTGGATAGTGCGTCTCCATGCCTCCTAATGTGAGGCCAGGGCAGACCATTGTTGGTGATCAATTTGGCCGAGCCTGAGATGTTGTTTCAGGGAGTTCTTATATTGCTTTTTTGGAGTGCCCCTCTTATGCTGACCCTTGGTGAGTTCACCATAGAGTACTATTTTTGGGAGGCAGGACACATTTCCATCCTAGAAACGTGATCTGCCCAGTGCAGCTGTGTTCTCAATATCATGGCCTCCATGCTGGTGATCCCTGCTTGCTCAAGGACAGCAACATTTGTCACATAGTCAGTCCAGTGTACATTTAGGATTGTGCGTATACAGCGCTGATGAAAGCGTTTGAGGAGTCGTAAGTGGTGGCGATAGGTGACCCATGTTTCAGACCCATAAAGGAGAATAGACAGTACAATGGCTCTATACACATGCTGCACCTGCTTCAATTCTTCTCTCTCCTGCCTGGCCATTCCTACTTAAAGTAGGGCTGCTTAGACCCTTTGTTCTACATTGACACCATCCGGAGAGCCTCAAGTTCTCCACCTTAATTCAAATTCATAAACTCAATTCTCTAAGTATGGATCCTTATGTCACCAAAAGAGAACCACTCACCCAAAAGAGGGAGGGGGTAGGCTTGCAGCAATATTTTTAAAAAGCTTTGGGGTGGGAAGCAAATTGGAGTCCAAGACCCAAAAGTGCCCTAATGTAGATGAGGTATCCTCAGTAGGCATGGAAAGATGACCAGACATTGCAGAGAGGTGAACAGGCTGGTGGTGAAAGAGAATGGAATAGAGTGTCTGGAATTCTGAACAGCAGGACTCCATACTGCACCATCTTGTTGCAGGTCTCACTTGTGAAAATGTAATTCATCTACAATCAGCAACTAAAGTCAGACATTTCTAGCTGGTTTGGTTCTTGGCCATTGTTGTTTCTGCATAATAGCCAAGCTGTTTCTTTTTTCCCCTTTTCTCCTTTGCCCACAAATATTGCCCATGGGTCAAAAGTAAGTCTGTTTATTTTCCATTTCTGAAAGGAAAATGTAGTGGATATTTAAAAAGCTGTTCCTATGTTAAAACTCAGGCTCCTAGATTATGCTTCTCCTCCCCCACCCCCACCTCCCGTCTTCCAATTATATCCCTCATTTTAAAAAGGGTTAATCCTTTAATGTCGTTATACAAAACTGTCAGACTGGTAGCTCATTGTTGTTGTCAACTGCCATCCAGTCAAACCCCCCCCCCCAAATCAACTCCTCTCATGCAATTTGACCAGAAACTGATCCAGAGCATTGAGTCCAGTTCAACCCGATGTAATGGAAAGCTTAAAAAAGATTTTTTGGATTACTGTTGTCAGAACCCCCCACTGATTACACTGTCTCGGGGATTCTGGGAGTTGTAGTGTAGGAAGGTAATGAGTCTAAAAATAAAATTGTATTAAAAAATTCCAGGATCTAGTCCTTTAAAAACAACAAGAATTATTTCCTTTAAAAGAGTTAAAATCATTCAGTCACTTTTGACTTTGTGTTTATGCAGAATGTGCTTAAGAAGCAGACTTAAGCTCAATTATCATCAGAGGTCTGGGATCCCCCAGTTAAATTAGACTCATTACAAAACAAAGGAGTCAGTTTAAAATGCAAAACAAAGTTTACTGAAGGTATATCAATCTCAATCTACATACTAAAACAAACTTAAGAAAAGGTCCTTAACTAAAAGGTATTTAGGTAATATAAAACTCACTCAGCCTACAGCCGTGGCTGGGTTCCGATCATCATAGTATGGTTACAGGAAAGCTTAAGATGGCTAAGATACATCCATCCTCATGGAGAGTCAGATTCAGAAGAGCAACTTACACAAAAGCAATAAAATTCAAATTAGGTCATGTGTCGAATGACCCAGCACCCCAGTTGGCTGGAAGTGTCCAGTGAAATAAGAGAAGGGAATTTTGGGAGAACAAAATGCATGCAGGGAAAAAAACCCTAGACTTATCTAAGATTGTGAATGAGGTACACAAGATTGCTTTTACATTACAATGATTATTTCCCCACATACTACATGTAGTCTAAAGAAGTAACTCTCCAGGTGTGTATCTCTCATTGCCAATGGCTGCTGTGTGAAGTAGCAGCTCTGTTGGGACACAGGATTTTCATCAGGATCATCTGGGACGAAAAGGTTACTTTCTCATGTCCTGATCCTGATCCTAATGAGGGTAGGTATTCATGAGAGCCAGCGTGCTGTAGCAGTTTGAGTGGTGGACTATGACTGGAGACCAGGGTTCAAATCCCTGCTTGACCATTGAAACCCACTGAATGACTTTGGGCAAGTTACAGTCTTTCAGCCTCAGAGAAGGGCAAAGATAAACCCCCTCTGAATAAATCTTGCCAAAAAAAGCCTGTGATAGGTTCGCCTTAAGGTTGCCATAAGCTGGAAATGACTTGAAGGCACTCAACAATAATTCATAAGGACTTTGCTGACCAGGACAGTGGGGAAGATGGTACAGGATTTCTCAGTAATTTTGTTCACCATCTCTGTCTAACATAAAGATGAACTTATGCCTCTTTAAATGCCTCTAAAAAGTAACATTAAAAGTTATTAGAAAATATTGCTTGTTACCTGCACCCCAGGTAACAGCATTCCCTCACATTACATTATTTCTGAAGGTTGACTTTGCTGTGCCTTTGTTATAAATAACTATGGCTGCTGTCACACTGCAGAAATAATGCAGCTTGACATTGCTTTAACTGTCATGGCTCCATCCTATGGAACCCTAGGATTTGTAGTTTGTTGTGGCACCAGAGCTCTCTGATGGAGAAGGCTAAATATCTCACAAAACTACAAATCCCAGAATCCCATAGTATTGAGCCATGGCAGTTAAAGTGGAGTCAAACTGCATTGTTACTGCAGTGTGGCAGCAGCCTATGTTACTTGTAGCTCATAATGTTTAAATGCTGTTGAATAGGAAGGTTTTCTAACCTATTCTTTACCTCAGGCAACTAAATATATTGGGTCAGCTCTATTACCAGAGAATTGGTGCATCAGGCATTTGAGTTCTAGTGACCTAACTCTATGAAAAAGCCATTCACATGTTGGCAAAAAAGGGCTACTTTGTGTTTTCAATCAAAAGTGACACACACCAAAACAAACCAACAAAAACAGTTACTGTTTGCAATATTTGACCTTTTTATATCCAGTACTGAAATTACAGCATCTGTTCCATTCAACCATACATAGATAAACAGGGGGTGGTCTTCTATAGGTTTTAAGTGGAAGTTCAATTGGCAGTTGCTTGCAATATATCATTCACCTCTTGAATTTGGAGAGTGTGATTTATGCAAGGAAAGTGTGTGTGCATGTAAAAAAAGCAAAAAGCTAAACACAAGATTTATCCCTGTGAGATATTTCTCTGAAAATGTGGCTTTTGTCCAGTTGCTGCTAGTGCAAGTTGTAACAGTGTAATGTGGGAGTCTCGTGTTTATACGTTACATTCCTAAGCTTTAGTCAAAATAAGCCCTGGAGGGGCTACAGTAGCATTGCTGTACTTTATCAGCCTGTGTCATGGCAGAGAGGGAGTCAGAGCATGCCTTTAGCAACATTTGTTTCTGTCAAATGAATTTCCCTTATAAATGCTCCCATGATTCAATTTAATACCTTGACATTTTTGTGTTTAAAAAAAGTTTCCTTGCATGTTTCTTGCTTTGCAAACTTTCTAGCTTTATTATTTCTCTGCATGAAATCCATACCGACTAAATATGTCCAGGTAGACAACACACAGCAACAACCCTACCCCCACCAAAAGTTGATGGAGCCACAAGATGTGGTGATGGCCTGCAGTTTAAGTAGCTTTTAGACAAATTCACGATATACCAATCAAGCCTAATTTTCTGTACACAATTCATACACAAAACTAAAACATTAATATTGAAATAGTATCAGAATATTTTTGTTTTGTTAATCACTCTAATATATGTTCCCAATAAGTAACTGCATCCTCTTGAGGATCCAACACAGACTGGCCTGGAGTGCAGTTTGTTTTTGTTAAAATTCATCAATGTGAGTGTGTGCACATGCACATGCATGTGATGAAAAACATAATCGCTACTGATTAATCATTTCATTAACCACAAAAATTACAAAAAATCCAATATGCTTATTTTCATCACAACCCTGTAAGGTAGGCTAAGTTAAGAAATAACAATGTACGGCTGAGAGGAAATTCAAACCTAAGTATCCACAGTCCTAGTCCTGACACTTTACCCACTATATCACACTGGTCAATATTATATGAAAAATTTCACTTGCAAAATGGCTTGCAAAAATGCATATATTAGAAAAAGTGTGCCCCCAAATGTAAGGAAAAATATACATTGAAATGCATGTGCATTTTTGCACAGACTTAAAAAAAATCAGATTGCTGCAGATGGAACAGAAGAAATGTAGTACTGGAAAAGTGAATATGGCAGATTTGCCCACCCCTCCTGAGTCCAGGGCTCACAAAGCTGTCTCCAAATGCAGCCTACGTCCCCTCTGTGTTTCCGTGTGTACTACTCACTGCCTGTGGGATGTTGTGGGATCACATGAAGGAAAAAATCTGTCTGGTTTTTCATATATGAACCAGCCTGTAGACGTAATAACATTAAGAAATGTTTAACTCCATGGACAACGGAGGAAATGTCATGCTCCGTCTGTCTTCTTCATAAGAGTGTCTCAGTGCTTTGTGTAGAGAAATCTCAGTCTGAGCCTCCTGAGCCCACCTATTTTCAGACCTGAGTCATGGTTTACATGAGCCGGACAGTTGCAAGCCTGTCTTGTCTGCACGAGATTCATCGGCAGCACTTCAGATAATAACTCCAGGCACATTCCTGTCACTTCATCCGTTGTAGGAGAGCGGATTGCTGATGACTTTCGGCAGGGCCTCCACAGCATTATTTGAAGAGCTGCCTTTTTCTTTTTCTTTTCTTCCCTCTTTATTTTTTTGGTGTTTTTTAAAAAAAATAGAATTAGATTATTAGTACCTCTGAGGATTAGTGATGACATTCGTATTATCTGCTCTAGCATCACATTATCCTTTTGAAAGGACAAATAAGGTGGGCCACCCACATCTTAGTTTGCCCCACTCTTGAGTTGTCATCTTAATGTAGTATATTTGCGCATTCTTTTCACCTCTCTCTCTCTCTCTCTCTCTCTCTCTCCATTGAAGCTCAAAATGGGAAGGTTTACTCCACAAATTATCTCTGTTAGTATTTGAGAGTTTACTGTGAGAGTTTTCTGTTTCCTGCTGTCAGAGTAGCCTTTTGAAACACATGATTTTGGGGTGTGTGTGGTTTTTTTTAAAGAGGAACCTTCTTTCCCCACCATCCCCACCTTTCCCTCTTATCATGTCACTAATGGTAATAATAATAATAATAATAATAATAATATTTATTTATACCCCGCCCCTCTGTTAAAACAATCGGCGCGGCTTACAAAAATTAAAATACAATACAGATAAAATCCTCAAACACCCCCCACCCCCACCCTCCCACATAAAAGAATATTAAACAATTATAAATTAAAACCAACTGATCTAAAATCACAAGCTTTTCTCAGTTAAATATCTGCTGTTCTATATACAGGTTGTGTCTTATCTGAGGTCTCTGCATTTATCATATTTTAAAATTTATTTTATTTGTATTTTGAATTGCTGTCCTGAATAATCTATAGATAACGGAAGGTTGGACTCCAAATCTCTGTATAAATAAATCATTTTAAAAAATTGCTTTGGAAGTCAGGCAGGCTGAGGATGTGGAGTGGGGATGGCACCATCTTCTCCTTTTGCTCCTGCAGCAAAGTATCTTTGGTCAGCTCTGTTTGGATTTTTATATTGTGCCCTGGCCAGCAAATTGGCAGTACACTCTTATTCATGTTTTCTCAGAAGTAAATCCCATTATGTTCATTGCCACTTACTCACTGGTAAGTTCAGGATTGCAACCTACATGGACCTAAGGGCATGCGCTGGTAACCTCAAGGCTGGACTTCTGCAATGTGCTGTACATTGGACTACCTCTGTACCAAGTTTGGAAACTTCACTTAGTTCAAACCATGGCAGCCAGATTGGTTACTGGTACATCTAGGAGTGATCATATTCAACCTATATTAAAATCAATCCAATGTTCGCCAATTAGTTTCCGGGCAAAGTACAAAGTGTTGGTTGTTACTTTTAAAACCTACATGGTTTTGAGTCCAGCTCACCTCTGGCATCACCTTCTCCTATATAATCTGCCCCATACACTCAGGTCCTCTGGGGGAGATTTACTTCTCCTTCTTTGGAGGTTTTTAAACAGAGGCTGGATGGCCATCTGTTGGGAATGCTTTGATTGTGTATTCCTGCATGGCAGGGGGTTGGACTAGATGGCCCTTGTGGTCTCTTCCAACTCTATGATTCTATGAATTGTGGAATGACATGCCAGAAGAGATCCAACAGCTGAATACACTGCTGGAGTTTAAAACATCATTAAAGATCAATCTCTTTTGGCAGGCCTATCCAGATTTTTTTGTTTTTGTTTTTGTTTTGTTTTTGTTGTTGCTGTTTTATGCTATCTATCTGTTGTTGTATTTTAATCTTTTGTTCCCACCTTGATCCGTAGGATGAGGTGGTTAAGAAATTATTATTATTATTATTATTATTATTCCTTTAGAGGTTCTGTTTGGCCAAGCAAATGTGTTATGTAATCTCTGACTATTTTAACTTTATATAATAAGGTTGCTCATTGTTAAGCTCTGTGTATTTTTTAAAAACAAACTGCTTTTCCTCCATCCATACCCTCATTGTATAAAGCCTGGCACACACTGTGTGGTGCCTTTATGTTGAAATGTACCTGAAATAATGCCACAAAATTCCAGAAAATAATTTGTTTTAGTTACGACAATATGCACATTCTCATTCTGGTTTTTCCCCTCTTTCTATTGAACAGGTTGGTTGTTGGAGCCAGCTGTATCTTTTGTAAAAGCTGTAATGATTTATTGTCATGCTTGACATATTTATCTTTTCTGTGAAGGCTCAATACACCCAAGTGCCACTACTTAGCAGCTCTTGTTGAAATCCACAATTAAAATACATTTAGACACCAACTACATGATCTGCAGACTCTTATGCTCAGGTTTCTTACCAAATTTTCTTCTTGTCTCTGAGTTTTTCTTCAATATGGGGCACAAGGGAAACTGTAATTCCCTCATGTTTCCCTGTATTAGATAGTGACACAGTCTCTGCAGTCTAAAGTTGGACAGTCTAACAAGAGCTGCGCCATGTAATTTGCTGATTGTGTTGCTTAGCTCTCAGCTGTGTATTCTCAAACTTCCCTGGTTCTCAAAACAATGAACTGAAGCAGAAGCAATGTAAAATAATACACGGTCCATTCACCTTTCCTATCCTTACAAAGAACCCTGTAAAGTAACTTAGGCTGGAAGATAAGTTACCCAGTGAGCTTCACAACTCAGTGAAGTTACCCAGGTTTCCCTTTGCAAAGTCTGATATTCTCCCTATTATTCTACACTGGAACAGTACAGTACTCTAATACTATATTGAAAAGTAATATTAGGGAGCAATACATCCGCCTTGCATCTAGATAAAAACCTGAAGGTTTCCACAGAGCACAAGGGAAATCGTTAGAAAAATGAGTGTCTTATGTCTTCTTGTTGCAATTCTTCACTGATTCATTTTTTCTAAACTCAAGCTGAGCTCTTATTTTTCCTTGAACTGGATATTTGTCAGATGTTTCGCTCGAGTGTGCTGGTTTTCTCACAGGTCTTGGATTGGACACCACAGTCATGATGAGGAGCATCCCACTTCGAGGATTTGATCAGGTATCCTGTGGTAGTTAACTGCCCCATATTCTGAACATATCTTGCCAAGAAAACCTTGTGATAAGGCTACTTTAGGGTTGCCACAAGTCGGAAATGACTTGAAGGTACACACCTCTCTCTGGCTTTTCTTCGCAAACGAAGATTCAGGAAGGACTCATCCCGCGCTTTCTGCAAGCGCGCTGATGACTAAAAAGGCCAATCCGAGATAAACAAGTCCGGTTGCAAAAAGCACAGCAGAAGGTCTCCTTGGGTGATGTTTTTGGGTTGTGATTCTTTCTGCGTTGTCGTTTCTCTTCAAGACTTGTTCGTCGTGAGTTCTCAAATAAGGCTGCAGCATTGTGGATAGTGCGTCTCCATGCCTCCCGATGTGAGGCCAGGGCGGACCACTGTTGGTGATCAATTTGGCCAAGCCTGAGATGTTGTTTCAGGGAGTCTTTGTATCGCTTTTTTGGAGCGCCCCTCTTACGCTGACCCGTGGCGAGTTCACCGTAGAGTAGTATTTTTGGGAGGCGATGGTCCTCCATCCTAGAAACGTGCCCTGCCCAGCGCAGCTGTGTTCTCAATATCATGGCCTCAATGCTGGTGATCCCTGCACAACAACAAAAGTGTGAATGAATGAATGAATTAATACCGATAAATAAATAAATAAATACCAGGCATCAGCAGGGTTAACCTGATCCAACAGCAGCAACAACAAAATCTAGTAACACCTTAGAGGATTTTATATGGCACAAATGTCTGTGAACTGCAGTTTAAGGTGCCACTGGACTCTTGATGGTTGCAAATGTTATCCTTTATAATAGTTCTGTCCTGAGCTTACCTGGGTTTCTAAAGTAGCTTACACAATAAAACAAACAAACCATCTGCTATAGAATTATATAAACACAGCCCAGCCAGAAATGGAACTCAAAAGATAGAAGGGAACCCTGTAGCACCTTTGAGGCGAACAGAGAAATAGAAGTTTCTAATAAGCTTTTGGGGACTTAGTCCACTTGATTAAATGCATGTAGTATATCTTTGAATACTACAAAAATGGAACTAGTCAGATTGACAGAAAGGCTCAAAGATGCCATTGATGAATAAGGAAGAAGACTCCGTTTTCAGATTTTAGCCACCCGGTGTCAGAGGCTTGAGGGAAAATGCAGATTTTAATATGTATATCATTGGTAACTAATAATTGGTAATCCGCTTCTATTGATACAGAGTTAACGTTTTGTGTAACTAAGATTGAATAGAATATTCAATAGAATAGAAGGGATTCCATTAAAAAGAGCAAGAGGGATCCCACTACTTTTTTCCCAGAAAATGTGGGCATTCCTTAAATCTGTCCCCCAACAAAAAAGTTTTGAATTGAAATAATACATAGAAGGCCTGCTGAAATAGAAGGAAAAATGAGAGTACTGAGGAGGCACAGAAGTACTGTAGGTGTAAACTGGCAGGCATACTGTATCAAATTTCAGATTAGAACAAACTCGGTCTGGGCGTTACTTTTACTCTTCTCCTGGTTGTGACTGATAGCATGACAGTAAACTGTACTACACAAACCCCAACAAACATCACTTAAGTTCTTCTGTGTGGGTGGTTTTTGTGATCTTTAGTTTATACAGCTTGCAAATTCACCCTTTTATGTCTGACATTTGGACTTTTTACCATCGACAGCCATGAGGACATCTTTTGAACAGCCTTGATTGCCTGACAGTGGTGTGGCATTTGTTTCAAATGGTGTCTGTGGGAATGGCAGTCTTTCTTATATTGTCAAGGAGCTTTTCAGGATGCCTGCCAGAGTTGCCAGGATTGACAAGGGATATGACGGGTGCCTGAGGGGGAGGAAAGAGCCTTTGTGTAATTGGGACTAGAGGCTATAGGCAGCCCAGTTCTTTTTGTTGGTGCCCAGTTTCTCAACATGGCATAGCTCGAGCACCAGAAACCAGGTTTCTGCCCAGTCCTTAATTTCCTTTGTGAAATTCCTGGTAAGGACACAATTACACATGATTATTGCTGCTGCTGCTGTTGTTATTGACACTATTAGTTTATGTGAAGATTGTGGTAGTTGTTTAAACTAGGAAAATACGGCCTCTGCGTGTTTTGAACTATGCACACCTAAACAGACAATGAGCAACTACACGACACTGAGTCTAGGAGCCCCGCTGCCTTGAGCTGCCACCTTGGAAAGCCTAGATCAGGGGTGGGGAAACCGACCCAGGAGCCAGATGTGGCCCTGGGTCCCACTTCTGCAGCCTGTGAAGTCTGCCTTCTAGCCCCCCAATTTTCCCATTAAAAAAAAGTAAATTGCATGACTTTAGGGTGGTTTTTGTCAAAATATTCCCAGAGAGCCCCCCCAAAACATGCAAAAATGCCCCTAACCCCACACAGAAAGCTGCCCCTGCCCCGGAATCCTTCAGCATCCCCAAATACCCCTATTGCAATCAGAGTCCTTCTTAAAATGACAGCTGGAAATGACATGATGTCATTTGTGGTTGTCATTTTGGGAAGGACTCGGATGAAAATAGAGGTATTTGAGAGCACTGTCAGAGGGGTGCAGACCTCAAGGAGGGTCAGAAGGAGGGAACTAGGCCTGGCCTCCAGCAGTTATCCACCCTTGACCTAGCTGAATGAGTCACTTAGCAAGATATGGCAGCTTTATACATTCATAGTTTTCCTAGGAGTGACTTGTTTATTTTGTCACAACCATTGCAAGCTCAGTTGTTTGGAAGGGAATTGGACCATTCAAGGGAAGGAAGTTACATGCATACCCAAGATATGGCCCATGTCTGGACCAAGCCAATTACTTTGACCATTATGTTTAGGAGTGAGTGCCATAGCTTTTGAAGTCAAAATAGCCCCACTTGCAAACAAGAAAGAGGTATCAGCTGACTTGGGGTGTGTTTTTCAGAAGTACAAAAGAATTTAGGGAAATGACCAGAAGGAAGACCCCAAAACAGCCAAATGACCATCCCCAGAAGCCATGGAATGCTATCTGGCTATGAGGGGGCATAAAACCAGTTGGAAGGAGTAAATAGACTAAAATGGCAAAATTCTGAACAAAAGCATTCTGTCTTGCAACATCTTGTAGAGGTTATTTGCTGAATTGAATTGTGAGTGTTTGTGTTTGAATCCAGTAGCATTTAATTCATATTGGGACTTAAAGAGCCCTTCAGGATTTTTTTCTAACCAAAAATTGGTCTGAGTGCCTTCACATTTAAACATGGTCTCTCATGAAGCATTTGAACTGTTATGTGAGACTGCATCCCAAATTCCCTTTGAGAGTCAGTGTAGTGTAGTGGTTGGAGTATCAGGCTAGGAAGGTTTGGTCTTCATTCTGCCATTAAACTCACTGAGGGACTTTGAGCCAGCACCTTTGTCAGGGTCATGGACTACATAAAGTAGTTGTGGATTAAAGTGAAGACAGGAAGCTGAGGAAGAACTGTTTGTTCAGGACCTTGGATCACTGGCATGGTAAAAATGTAATAAACACATCACAAACAAATACATCTGAGGTACGTGGAATTACTTGAACAGTACTTTGCATTTTTGATAAGACTGAAAATCTGAATGTCTGAGTGATTTTTCACCTCATTTTGACATTTGTGTCAAAACCCATTTGTGGTTTTTGTAGCAAATGGCCACCTTGGTAACAGACTATATGGAAGACTACGGTACAAGATTTCTAAAGAAATGCAGCCCAACTAAAGTGAAGAAAACTGAAAATGGCAGATTGCGGGTGACATGGAAATACCTTGATTCTGGCAAAGAAAAATCTGATGAATTTGACACAGTGATGTGGGCAACAGGTAAAAAAAAAGTCTATAGCATGCCTTTAATACAGGGGTGGGTGTTCGCTTTTAACCCAAGGCTGAGTTCAATTTCAGAGAAATTCTTGGGATCGCATTCCAGGGGAAGGCAGAGCCAAAGACAAAATTATGTGGTCAAAAAAACCCAGCGTAGTTTAGCTTAAAGCTTTTACTACCCGTAAAATGAGATACAACAGCCTTTTAGGATGAGAAAATCTCATACAAAAAATGGAGAAGCCACCAAATGTTGGTGTTATGGGGAAGTGGGGCAGGACCATCTGGGGAAGCCTGGAGGGCTCAACTAGAACTCCTGGTGGGGTGGATTCAGCCTCAGCTGCCCCACTCCTGCTCCAATGCTTTTTAACCTCAGGAGAGTTTGTATGCATGCATGTTCGTGCTTGATGGGTGCGCCATCAAGTTGTGATTTGTATGCACAAATGGCCCACTGGATCTACAACTAGTTTTATAGTTCTTCACAGATCCCATCAAATGTGATGATTTTCAACAAATGTTGCTGTTTGCCTCTCCTTTGTGTTTGCTTGCCCTTCTGATATGCTGGGGAGTGGGGAAAACTTTTGGCCCTCCAAATGTTTTGTACTTCAGCTCCCAAAAGTTCCAGCCAGCATAGCAAATGGTGAGGAATCATGGGAGCTGTGGTCAAAAACACCTGGTGGACAAAGATACTTCACCCATAGATTTTCCTTGGTTTTTTTCCGGGCTGTGAGGCCGTGTTCTGGAATAGTTTCTTTCTGACGTTTCAACTAACCATTCAATTACACAAATCTACATATCCTCCCCAACAGGGGTTCACAGCATATAAACTCCACACACGCTCCTACCCAACCATTCTCTCAAGATGCCAGCCACAGATGCAGGTGAAACGTCAGAAGTGAACTCTTCCAGAACACGGCCTCACAGCCCGGAGAAAAACCAAGGAAAATCTATGGATGCTGGCCGTGAAAGCCTTCGACTTCACATACTTCACTCATGTTATTATCCTTATGTCTGCTTCCTGTTTGTGACTGTGTGAGACCTCAGACAGATGTAGTCCAGTGTCTCACCTGTTGTGAAACAGAAGCAGAGATGGCAACATCCAGAATTCATCAGCTAGCATGGTGGGTGGCTGGCCTGGCCGATGGCTTCTGGGTGTTGTAGTCCAAAATTTCCAAGCTGTGAGTAGAAACCTTCCCCTTCTCAGTGGTGGGAGACTCTTTTTTGTGTGTGTTTTATTGATCTGCTGAAGTACATGGAACATATGTGTGCATCAGTTAGTAAAAAAAAATACATGCACAAAAAAGAATCTCAGTTTAATTGTACATAGAACCCCCCCCCAAGATGTCTTTTTGATGTTCTACCAATATGCAAGTTTGCATCAGTGATGTGTATATGTGTTGGTGGGGGGGCAGGGAAGTGAATAGAGTGAAGGAATCAAAGGTGAAGGCACATCATGCATGCTCCAGCTCCAGAACTGATCTTAGCAATTAAAGAACAATTCAGAAGCAATGGGACACAGGGGATTGGACTAGATGGCTTTTGTAGTCTCTTTCAACTCTATGATTCTAGGGAAGAGTGGAGCAGTGAAACAGTAAAGAAACAGTATTGTTGTTAACTGCCGTCAGGTCGACTTTGACTTATGGTGCTCGAATGAATGAAAGACCTCCATGTCCCCCTATAATCTACAGCCCCACTTAAGTCTTGCAGATTCAGGGATATGGCTTCCATGATGGAGTCTACCCATCTGTAATGCAGTCTTCCTCTTTTCCTACTGCCTTCTACCTTCCCAAGCATTATTGTCTTTCCTAGTGAGTCATGTCTTCTTGTGATATGGCCAAAGTACAAGAGTTTCAATTTAGTAATCTTGGTTTCTAGGGGGAGAAGAAACAGCATAGGGAGAACCATCTCACCTCTGATGTTCAAGCCTGATGCTTGGTGGGTTTTTCTAGGAAAGGAAGTTACACTGTTTGAAGCCTATTGCCAACAGGATCTCTTCTGGATATGTATGGGATGATCTAGAGAGGACAAAGGCACTGTTGGTCAGTAGGCAAGCTAATACAGAACGAAGAATGCTGGCAGTTCTGAGCTATGTTGCAATCTTCTGAAGGTGTATGTTACACCTGAACATCCAGGTGATTGCTGTAGCCAGAGGTGTTTCTGCACAGCTTTGGATAGTGTGCCAGCTGTGCTGCATACCTTGGTCACCTCCAGTTTAGATTACTATGACATACCCCACAGGGCTGCCCTAGAGAGTTCAGAAGCTGCAGCTGGTGCAAGATGTGGCAGCTTGATTGCTTCGTATACCACATTTTGCACTTCTTATTATGCTGGTTTTATATCTATTGCACTGGCTTCTGAATGGTTTCTGGGACTATTCAAGGTGCTGGTACTTATCCATTAAACTCTCAATATAACAAAGAATATGTGAAAGGTTATCTATCTCTCTGTCTGTCTATCTGTCTATGAATGAGACTAATCTGTTCTGTATCAGCAGATGCGGGGGGGACCAATAAAGTCACCTTAGAGCAATGTAAACAATCAAACAACTGAAAATACAAACAAAACCAGATTTGGAAACAGGTAAATCAAAAACCAAGCCAGAATTTCACCAGGTGCCAAATACTTGGGTGAACAGCCAGGTATTAACATAGTGCTCAAATAAAGGCAATGCTGGTGCCAGTTGGGAGGGCATTACATCTAGCCCCCACTCCCGAGATCTTACTGATCTATATAGGGAGAGTATGAACATCTCCATGGGTGGCCATTATCTCTGGAGGACATAGTCCCATCTTCGAAAGAGATTTGGTTGGTGGCATGTACCAACAACCAGGTTATAGAATTCCCTGTCAAGAAAAGTTAGAGTTGCCCCATCCTAGACAGTTAAATTGCTGAGCTTCACACTCTGCACAGTGCATGGCAGAGTCCTTCCTAGACTGTACTACTTCAGAATATCAGGCTGGACTGCAGGACGTTGCAATTTTAAATGCTCCTTCATGTAACCCTCCTCTCAAAACTCTGCCAGAGGTGGTGGGAGGGAAGAAATTCCAGGAAGGAGAGATAACAAAGCCAGACTGAAAGGTATCTTTCCCATCTGTTTGTCAGTGGCATCATTTGACAGTTCTGATGAATATCAAAAGTTGAGAAATTGTTCATTATATGTATGCGGTGTTTTCAAAATCAAAATCTGTCCGTTTCCCAAACACCTTATCTGATTTGCCTCAAACACCTGGAATGACTCCAAGCCCTGCCCTTGATTCAGAAGCCATGTGTTGAAAGACTCCAGGTGTAGTTGGCTTAATGTTTGTCCCATGTTTGGAATGGCAGGTATGGCAGAGAAGGTGACAGCTGATTGTAATTGCTGCAAAGTTGAGAATAGTCTGCAAGCAGAAATCCATAGAGCTACTGAGGGAGAAAGGAAGCTGTATTACTTGGTGTTATGCCTGCAGAAAAACCATCCCCAGGGCAAAAGTGTGGGCCACGTCAAGATCATACAGGATTACACGGAAACATACGAAGCTGCTATGTCCTGAATCAGACAATTTTCCCGTCTAGCGTGGTTTTGTCTCCTCTGAATAGCAGTGATCCTAAAGTAGAGGTGAGCAATAAATGCACCATGGCCCACCCACTGTTCCCAGTCTGTTTTTGTGGCCCCTGGGCCCTCTGGGACCCACACAGACACACAAAAATCAGCTCCCAAAGGGGAGATTGCTGTTTCTGAAAGGCCCAGGAAAGAAGATTCTTCTCTAAAATAAGGCCCAGGTCCTTCCTGGACTGTACTATTTCAGAATATCAGAATATTCAGAACATTTGCTCTAGTGTGAATGTGTGGATCTCCTTTGTTGTGGTTTGCAAAAGCAGAAGTGACCAGGTGTTCTATTAAAAAAAATACATTTGCAGTGGGGTGTGACTCACAAGTCCCACGGATCAAAATAGGTCCCTGGACCCACTGAAGTTGCATACCTTTGCTCTGCAAGGTTTAGAAAAGGACCCATATTTGAACATCCCAAAGATTGAACTGGGTACCTTTTGCCATGGAGCTACACACTGTCCAGAGTTTCACCCCACTGCTCATTGGTATCTTTCTCTGTCATGTACAGTCATGATTACACGTTTGTTTCAAGTTGCTGATCTGCCTCTTGAAAGTGGTTTCCAAACATGGGTTGCCTTATTGGACTGAAGGATGTGTAGGAAATGGTCTGTTGACCCACTCTACAGATATCACTGGGATACTGTCAGGATAATACTGTGAATCTACGATAATACACTAGGACATATTCTTCTACTGGGAATCAGTTGAGTCAACTGAGACAGACCAAACCACATAAGATGACTGCAAACAGCCCTATTGCTGACATCTTCCAGAGGGATGGCCACATTAGCCTCTTAACAGCAGATGTATTGAAACATCTTGTAGCAGTTTAAAGAGTAACAGATTACTGAATCTGCTTAATGAAATGTCAGAAAACTCCGGATCATGATGCGTGTCATCATTCAAAACCTCTGGAGAGCACCAGGTTGAGGAAGGCTGAATTAGCATATGATGCACTAAACCTGTTAATCTTTAAGGTCCCACAAGACACTCCCTTTGATTTTTACTCATTCGCAAGGAGTTTGCATTCTAGCAGTTTGAGAAAAACAAGTTCTCTTCTCCCCACCCCCCATTCTAGAAACCCAGAACTGAAGTATTTTCCTTGCCATAGGATTAAGGCTGTTAACCATTAAAGTTGGTTAACTGGTGTGCAGTTGCTGTGTGTTTCATTGAGGGATGTGTGTGTGTGTGTGTATTATTGAAGTTCTGTATCAACATACCCACACCAGGTGCCTGTGATAATAGATTGGAAAACTTAGCTGTGTTGAAAATTTCCTATCTGCCGAAGTGCCAATCACAGATGGTGACTGAAAAGGGGCAGCTTGTGGAGTTCAGTAGAAATCAGACTTCTGCCAAGTTAACTACATGTCTCCCTGAATCCGCCTCAATAATCGTGGTTCTCAGTATTTTCCTCATGCATTATTTCAGGGCAGCCTGTGACTTGGAAGACTTGAATTGCATACAGATCATTATGAACAATAATAGTGAGATTAGGTTTCACCGTTCTGCATATGAAGGGACACTGTTGTTTTAAAATTGGCTTTTGTCTGGCTGACTTTGAAAAGCATACAGGAAGTGCATGAAATAATCTCCCTGAGAAATATCATGCACCTTTTGGGAACCTTTTCAGATTCTCTCTCAACTATAGTTTTTTTTGTGGGTTTTTTCCAGGCTGTGAGGCTGTGCTCTAGAAGAGTTTATGCCTGACGTTTCTCCTGCACCTGTGGCTGGCATCATTTTAGTTTAGTGCATCTCTGAAAATGCCAGCCACAGATACAGGTGAAATGTCAGGAATAAACTCTTCTAGAACATGGCCTCACAGTACGGAAAAAACCCACAAAAAAACCATGGATGCCGGCCGTGAAAGCCTTCAACTTCACATCTCTCTCAAGTGTTCTCAGATGTTTTACCCAAGCAAAATTCTCTCTCTCTCCCTCCCTCCCCCATCTCTTTTTATCACCTCTCAAATATTATGTTTTTTTAATTAAACATATTTTAAAAATATTATGTTTTGGATGAAACATAGAGTCACACTTCAGGCTAGTCTAAGGGACACAGGGAAGGCCATGTGTCCACTTTTCTGTCACTCCCCCCCTGCCCAGCATTCACTGCCTGAGGCGGTTACTTCACTCTGCCTGATGATAGGGCCAGTCCTGGTCAGACCACTGTCCTATCGGTCCAGTAGTGTCCAGTGGTCAGCCAGGACCAGGCTTGCAACTGTTAAGCAGAAGACTTTTTTCTTCAGCTGCCCCCAAATTGTGGAATGACCTGCCGGAAGCATTTCGACATCTGGATACACTGTTTGAGTTTAAAACAGCACTAAAGACCAATCTCTTCTGGCAGGCCTATCCAGATGGTTTTTAAATGATGAGTTTTAAAATTATGAATTGTTTTTAATATTTATGTTTTTTAACTGATGTTAATGCTCTTTTAAGTGATGGTGTATTTTTAATTGGTGTTCATGTTTTAACTGTATTATGTGTCAGTGTGTTGCTGTATTTTAATCTCTTGTCCCCTGCCTCGATCCATAGGGAGAGCGGGTAAGAAATACTTGTTGTTGTTGCTCATATTCCTCCAAGCAGCATTCTAAAACCTCTAGCAGGATTGTTGCCTCTGCTAGCTGAGATCCTTTGGGCTGGTGATCCTCAGGACCAAACCATGTGCACTGCAGTCCAACACATTTTGTTGGACAGTTGTGTTGGTAACACAAATGGCTTGATGGCTGAGATCTATTGGCATTTGATACCAAGAAAGGGTTAAGCAAGCTGGAAATTGTTTCCTTTTCCAAGTTCCCAGCCATATCCATTTGGATTACCCAAGAAAATAGCTTTGTGTTTGGGGTTTTTTCCCCCTTCTGCAAAGCTTTGTTTTGATAAATCCCATATGTTGAAGGATCGACCCTTCATGCTGCATTGGGTATAGCCCTGTCAGCATCCTCTACAGAGGAGGAAGAGACTTGAGAAATTTTCTCCAAGGATTTGGGGTGGCCATCAAGTTCTTAACCTCTTGAACCAGGGAGAAGCAATCAATGTGTCTTGGTGTCTTTAAGTTCTTGGAAGCCTCTTACCTCTAGTATGTGTATATTGTCTGATCGTATAAGGCTCTTGCACAGCTTGTTTACACTGAGCTGAAGGGATGTTTTTAGAATTTCAAAGATTTCAAACCTTGAGTTTTCCTGGCTAGAGCATGAGAAAGTTCCTTTTTGGGGGACTGCAACCCCAAAATCCCAGTTGCCATGCTGGTTGGGGATTCTGGGAACTCTAGACAATAAAGGAACTTTTCCAAGCTCTTACGCTTGACAAGATATGTATGACACACTGGCATAGATGTGCTATGGAAATGACAGTCAGTACAAGCAAAATAAACTGTTTGGGTCTCAGGTCACCCTAGAATCATGGAAGGGCTTGTAGGCCATCTACTTCAATGCATTCAGTGCAGGAACTATGGGAACAAAGTGCCACTTACATAAGGCTGTTCAGCAATTTCATAGAATCATAGAGTTGGAAGAGACTACAAAGGTCATCTAGTCCAATCCCCTGCCATGCAGGAACACACAAACATAGCATTCCTGACAGATGGCCATCCAGCCTCTGTTTAAAAACCTCCAAAGAAAGAGACTCCACCACACAGCGAGGCAGCGCATTGCACTGCTGAACAGCTCTTACCATCAAGAAGCTCTTCCTAATGTTTAGATGGAATCTCTTTTCCTGTAGTTTTGAGTCCATTGCTCCGTGTCCTAGTCTCTGGAGCAGCAGAAAACAAGCTTGCTCCATCCTCAATATGACATCCCTTCAAATATTTAAACATGAAGGGATTTGTTTGAAGGCCTCCAGCAAGGGAGAGCTCTCTGCCTCCAACCTAGGTAATTGTACCCTTGCAATTACCGGAGTAACTGGTTCCATCGTTGAATTACTCTGACCATCAAGATGTTTCTTCAAAATTCACTTTGCTGTCACTTAAGCCTGTCACATCTACCATCTAATGCAGCAGAGAACAAGGCTTTGCCCTCTTCTTGATTATTGCCTTTCAGTTATTGGAAAAGTGCTTCTTAAACGTTGGGGAGATTTATGTGACAGATTGTGTTTCCATTCCTTTGGAAGCCAGATTCATCTATGCGAGGAGCGGGGCCTTTTTGATTGCTGCCCCCTAATTATGGAATGCCATTCTATGTGTGGTTTGGTCATCTTTCTCTTTAGATGCCATTCCTTAAACAAGTGAAAATCATTCTGTTTTGTCCTGCCTTTGTGAGTTAGCAAAGAGGATTACCTGGTTGCTTTTGCTCTTACAGTTCTGAGTTTCTGATGTGAAGTTTGAAGATGTGTGTGTAAACACATACACATACCTACATGAGAGAGATGTGCAAGCTACTTCTGGAGAGTGTGCATTCCCCCTGGGTCTCACATTGGTTGTGGTAGTTTAAAATAACTAGTCATTAGTAGTGCATAGTGCATATATTGCTGTTAAGTACTAAATATGATCTCTTGGGGAGGAGCTGATAGTTGAAGAGATCGTTATTTGCCTGCTGAAAGTCTCAGATTCAGTCCCTGGCATCTCCCATTAAAAAAATAACTAAGTAGCAGGTGAGGGGACACCCCCTCCTCTTTCTGATTGAGATCACGGAGAGACAGTGTGAGCCAGAGTAGGGAGTACTGGGGTAGATGGACTGAATAGGAAGGCAACATAGGCAATTTAGTTTGTTCAATGGACCTTTGGGCCTAATGGGAAGGTAGGCTGCATTCACCTAAGTGCCCTTAACCACTTTGATATCCTACTCATATCCCACTTCTAGAGGAAAACACTATGAAGGTCAAGAACATGGTATGCCTCCAAGTTTCCAAAAGCAAAAGTCTTGTTCAATTTGATCTTTATGCAGAGTATACTGAATATATCTTACTTTTGAAATCAGAGCTGATGTGGCCAGTAGCCAATACAAATGCAAGGTGAATTTAATGTTTAGTTACTGCTTTCAGAATTCCACTTGAGACACACATGGGAGAAGGGATGAGGTTTCATGTTGGATCAGCTAAGTGTGTTTTGCTTTGTTTCTTTCATTCTTAATACCAAGCTATGCAGATGTGGAGAGAGATTGGACCTGAAAGGTTTAATGTCATCCTGCAGGTTTTAATAAACTCAGCTGTTGTTTTTGTCACAGCATTAAAAAAGTCATCTATTGGCAGGTTGTGGGGAAGAGGGGAGACTTGTGCGGCTTTTTTCTCTCTCTTTGAAAAATAATAATAATAAAAGCATCTGTCACGTTGCGTGCTAACTTTTTCTCTTGGCTCTGCCTGGACCGGAAAAAGGGGAAACTAGAAAACCCCGTTAGCTGCCCATTTGCCAACCTTCCAGACTTCATTCTCAGCACACAAAGAAATACAACGGTAGGAAGTTGTTTCACATCCGAGCCAAGATAAGGTCTGGGAGGTTTATTATTTTTGGTGCCTGATAGCATCAGGGCTAGGGAACAAGAGGGCAGAGAAAGGAACAGCATATCCCTGTCCCATGGGGATGGCAGCAAGGAAGACAGACAGATAGCCCAGCGTCGACAGCTTCACTCAGTGCTCCCAAAGGAAGTGTCGGTTTCACCAGCTGAAATTAATCCACCAAAGTCCCCACAGAGGCATTCAGATGTGACATTGTTTTGGTGGGGGCATGTGGCGGGGGGGACCTGGCTCTAAGGGCAGATGGATAATACAGTGAATCATATGTTTATTTATAATTAGAACCCCCATTGAGGAGCCAGGTTTTTCTTTTGTTTAATAATTTCCTACATTGACATCAAAGGCCTTAAGTGGCTTTTTTTAAATTCTAGTTTTTAGAATGCAAACACGTTTCCCATTTTTGCTACAGCTCTTAGATTCACCTCAAACATGAAAGGGTGCCTCCTTCTCCTCCATACATCCCACTCCTGGCAAGGGAATGCTAATCTTACTCTTCTCCTGTATAGTCTCCAAAAATGGATACAAACTTCTAAAAGTCAGAATGACATCTTCCTCCTCTATATTTATGCTTCTAATATTCCTTGGCATAACATGCTATTTTTTTCCCTTGGAATTGCCAATAGTTAGATTTTCCTTGGTTTTTTCCAGGCTGTAAGGCTGTGTTCTAGAATAGTTTCTTTCTGACATTTCGCCTGCATCTGTGGCTGGCATCTTGAAAGAATGGTTGGGTAGGAGTGTATGTGGAGTTTATATGCTGTGAACCCCTGTTGGGGAAGATATGTAAATTTGTGTAATTGAATGGTTAGTTTCTGGGTATAGAAACCTTAAAAGTAAACAAAATCTGGCTCCCAGTTTTGAAGAACAATAGAATCAAAACTCAACACTTACAAAGGAATTCCACCCAGGAACAGGGGGATTTCCAGCAGATAATGGCCCATCAACCAACCATTAGCCAAACAGACACTAACAAGCCTTGCATTACTATACCCAGAAACTAACCATTCAATTACACAAATTTACATATTCTCCCCAACAGGGGTTCACAGCATATAAACTCCACATACACCCCTACCCAACCATTCTCTGAAGATGCCAGCCACAGATGCAGGCAAAACATCAGAAAGAAACTATTCCAGAACACGGCCTCACAGCCTGGAAAAAACCCAAGGAAAATCTACAGATGCTGGCCATGAAAGCCTTCAACTTCACATTGCCAATGGTTAGTTGGAATAGCTTGTTTCTGTTCCTCACCCTGCAAAACTAATTTGTGATTGAGAGTATGAAAATGCTTCAGGGCTCCACTCATGGGCCCATTGATCAAAGGTAGCCAGTATGGTATAGTGGTTAGACTGGGACTTGGGAGATCCAGGTTCAGGTCCCCCACTAAGTGATAAAACAAGCTCAGTGACCCTGGACCAGTCACCATTTAGCAGCCTAACCTTCCTCATGGACTGCTTTGATGATGAAGCGGGGAAGAAGAAAGCCATGTATGCCATCTTGACCTTACTGAAAAGATGGGGATTCTCCTATGTGCATCTTATACCTGGGAGTAAGCTCTATGGAACTCAGTGCCATTTACTTTTTTTTCCTTTTTATTGAACAAATTAAAAAAGAAAAATTGCATACAATCCAAACAAATAATCTAACAATGTTACCGTATAATCTAACACACACCATTCATCTCCTATACATTATACAATATCCATTATACTAGATTCTGTAGAGTTACTGTTGATTAAATATCAATAATCAATAATTATCATCTTTCAACATACAATCTTACTTCATAGAATCATAGAATTGCAGAGTTGGAAGAGATCACGAGGGCCATCCAGTCCAACCCCCTGCCACGCAGGAAATCACGATCAAAGCATCCCTGACAGATGGCCATCCAGCCTCTGTTTAAAGACCTCCAAGGAAGGAGACCCCACCACGCTCCGAGGGAGTGCGTTCCACTGCCGAACAGCTCTTACTGTCAAAACGTTCCTCCTAATGTTGAGGTGGAATCTCTGTTCCTGGAGCTTGCATCCATTGCTCCGTGTTCCAATCTCTGGAGCAGCAGAAAACAAGCTTGCTCCATCCTCAACGTGACACCCCTTCAAATACTTAAAACAGGGCTATCATATCGCCTCTTAACTGTCTTTTTTCCAGGCTAAACATACCCAGCTCCCTAAGTCTCTCCTCATAAGGCATGGTTTCCTGACCTTTCACCATTTTAGCTGCCCTCCTCTGGACACGCTCCAATTTGTCAATATCCTTTTTTAATTGTGGTACCCAGAACTGGACACAGTATTCTAGGTGAGGTCTGACCAAGGCAGAATAGAGTGGCACTATTACTTCCCTTGATCCGGACACTATACTTCTATTGATGCAGCCCAAAATCGCATTGGCCTTTTTAGCTGCTGCATCACACTGTTGACTCATGTTCAACTTGTGGTCTACTAGGACTCCTAGATCCCTTTCGCACGTAGTCTCATTCAGCCAGGTCTCCCCCATCCTATATCTATGCATTTCATTTTTTCGCCGTAAGTGCAGTACCTTACATTTCTCCGTATTGAATTTCATTTTGTTAGCTTTGGCCCAGCTCTCCAGTTTATCCAGGTCATCTTGAATTTTGATCCTGTCCTCCAGGGTATTAGCTACTCCTCCTAATTTGGTGTCATCTGCAAATTTGGTAAGTATGCCCCTTAATCCCTCATCCAAGTCATTGATAAAGATGTTGAATAGCACTGGGCCCAGGACAGAACCCTGTGGCACCCCACTGGTCACATCTTTCCAAGATGAAGTGGAGCCATTGCTGAGCACCCTTTGGGTTCGGCCGGTCAACCAATTACAAATCCATTGAACTGTTAACTTGTCTAGCCCACATTTTACAAGCTTGTTTGCAAGAATGTCATGGGGAACCTTGTCAAAGGCCTTACTGAAATCAAGGTATGCGATGTCCACAGCGTTCCCTTCATCTACCAAGCTGGTAATTTTATCAAAAAAAGAGATCAGATTAGTCTGGCATGACTTGTTACTCTGAAACCCATGTTGACTTTTTGTGATTATAGCATTGCCTTCTAAATATTCACAGACTCTCTGTTTAATGATCTGCTCTAGAATCTTCCCTGGTATTGATGTCAGACTAACTGGACGATAATTGTTCGGATCCTCTTTTTTCCCCTTTTTGAAGATGGGGACAACGTTTGCCCTCCTCCAGTCTGCTGGGACTTCTCCTGTTCTCCAGGAGTTCTCAAAGATTATTGCCAATGGCTCTGAGATTATATTTGCCAGCTCTTGTAATACTCTTGGATGTAGTTCATCTGGTCCTGGAGATTTAAATTCATTTAGATTAAGAAGGTATTCCTGTACTACCTCTTTGCTTATTCTGTGCTGGATTTCCCCTGTTGTGTCTTCTGTCCTTTTATCCTCAGGTTGGTCCCCCTTTACCTTTTCTGAAAACACTGAGGCAAAGAAGGTGTTGAGTAATTCTGCCTTTTCTCTGTCCCCTGTTAGCATTTTGCCATCTTCTCCGCGTAGTGGCCCTACCATTTCCTTCTTCCTCCTTTTGCTGCGGACATACCCAAAAAAACCCTTTTTATTGTTCTTAACCTCTCTAGCAAGCCTGAGCTCATTGTGTGCTTTAGCTTTTCTGACTTTACTCCTACATGTGTTCGCTATCTGTTTGAATTCTTCTTTGGTGATTTCCCCCTTTTTCCATTTCTTATACATGTTTCATTTAAAACTTAGCTCTGTTGATATTTCTTTAGTCATCCATCCTGGTTTCCTGAGACACCTCCCATTTTTCTTCCTCAATGGTACTGTTTGAAATTGTGCCTTCAGTATCTCCTTTTTGAGAAAGTCCCATCCCTCTTGAGGTCTCTTCTCTTTTAGTATTCCTGACCATGGGATCACCCCCAGTATTTCCCTGAGTTTATTGAAATCAGCTCTCCTAAAGTCAAGAATAGGTGTCTGACTATGCCTGGCTTCTCCTTTCCATTGTATAACAAACTCCAAGAGAACATGATCACTCTCACCTAAGGATCCCACCACTTGCACCCCATTAACCAGGTCATCCCTGTTGGTTAGGATAAGATCTAAAATAGCTGACCCCCTTGTTGCCTCTTCCACCTTTTGGACCATGAAATTGTCTTCCAGGTAAGTCAGGAATTTGCTAGACCTTGAAGTTTTGGTTGAGTTAGATTTCCAGCAAATATCAGGATAGTTGAAGTCACCCATCACTACTACATCTCTCCTTTCTGCATGTGTGTTCATCTGTTCTAGAAAGGCATCATCCAATTCCTCCGTCTGACTTGTGGGTCTGTAGTAGAGTCCCACAATAACATCCGTGTTGTTTCCCTCCCCTTTAATTTTTATCCAGATGCTCTCCACCTGGCTTCCAGTATTGATGTCATGGAACTCTTCACTAGTGTAAATATCCTTGACATATAATGCTGTTCCTCCTCCTTTCCTGTTTGGCCTGTTTCTCTTAAAAAGGTTATACCCCTCTATTCCTACATTCCAATCATGAGACTCGTCCCACCAGGTTTCAGTAATGCCTATTATATCATATTTGTTTTGTAGTGCAAGGAGTTCAAGTTCACCTTGCTTATTTCCCATGCTCTGTGCATTAGTGTAGAGACATCTAAGACCATGTGTTCCCTTTACTTGCTGCCTGTGCAAGTTTTTTTGCCTCCCACTGTTGGGTCCTTGCGCTGTTTGCCTTGTTCCCTCTATGACAGCTTGACTATTTTCTCCAGCTCTTTGGCCTTCCAGAACACTGTCTCCCTCCCCCATATGACTCAGTTTAAAGCCCTCCTGATCAAATTCTTGAGACTGTAGGCAAAAACGTTTCTGCCAACTGGTGTGAGATGCACCCCATCTCTTGCCAGAAGTCCCCCCTCATGGAAGCGCAGTCCATGATCCAAGAATCCAAATTGTTCTCGGTGACACCATCTACGGAGCCAGTTGTTTACGTCGGCTATTTTCCTCTCCCTTCCTGGACCATGCCCTTCAACTGGCAGAAGAGACGAGATGACAACCTGTGCATCCATTTCTTTCAGCTTCCTCCCCAGAGCCTCATAATCTCTTCTGATCTTTGGAAAGCTGTGCCTTGCCATATCATTGGTTCCCACATGGACCAAAAGGAAGGGGTAATGATCCGTAGGCTATTCTGTACAACACTGAGTGTGTAAACAATCCTGTCCTGTTTTTTTAATGTTCCACAGTGACCACACGAGAAGCAGTTAGTCTGAGGCTCTTGACTCTTCGTGGCAACATTGGTGATAGTAGCATGGTGTGGGGTGGGGATTGATGACATTGCTTATTTCCCGTGTCGCTGCCCAAAGTATGTGTGTCCCCCCTACACACCGGCCATCAGGATGCATTCCTTAAGTCAGTAAGGTACACTGGAGTCTGTGCCCTGGAAGTAAAGATATAGTTGTAATATATTAAATAATTAATCATTGGCTTCCTTTTCATTGCATCCAAAATCAGCTGCCTCTCTATACCTAATGGTAGGTCCGGCACTCTTTTTCTGGCAACGTATTTAAAAAGTCACCTTTGTACACCCCCATCCTGTTTTTCTGAAAGAGGCTGGCTAGAAAAGGAGGTCAATATGCTATGTAACTTTTCCAGTTATCCATCATAATTTGCCCACCATAGGTGTGGTCTACCCTTTTGGCCAAATGAATCAGTAGAGCTCTGAGTTGGTAAAATGGACTGCTTCAGACTGCACTCAGCTCCTCCTCAAACTGCACATCTTGCCATTCTAGCTGGTCATTATGATGCAACAGCATAAGAGAGTTTCTACTTGGATGTATTTACTTCTGTCTTCCTGCTCTGTTCCTTTTTTTCTTCTGTAACAGATCACTTAAATTGTAAGCTGTTGTTTTAAAGCTATGTACCACACTGAGCGCTTGGGCTGAAAACTGTTGGAAGGTAATGAGTCTAAAAATAAAATTGCATTAAAAAATTCCAGGATCTAGTCCTTTAAAAACAACAAGAAGTATTTCCTTTTTAAAAGGAGTTAAAAATCATTCAGTCACTTTGACTTCATGCTTTATGCAGAGTGCGTTTAGCAAGCAGACTTAAGCTCAATTATCATTTGAAAGTGTATTCAGAGATCTGGGATCCCCCCAGTTAAATTAGACTCATTACAAAACAAAGGAGTCAGTTTAAAATGCAAAACAAAGTTTACTGAAGATATATCAATCTCAATCTACATACTAAAACAAACTTTTAAAAGAGGTTCCTAAACTGACTAAGAATGGGTAGGAAAGACTCACCAGCCTACAGCCGTGGCTGGGTTCCGATGCATCATGGCATGGTTACAGGAAAGCTTAAGATGCCTCCATTCTCATGGAGAGTCAGATTCAGAAGAGAAGCTTACACAAAAGCAATAAAATTCAAATTAGGTCATGTGTGAATCACCCAGCACTTCTAGTTGGCTAGAAGTGCCCAGTGAAGTAAGAGAAGGGAATTTTGGGAGAACAAAATGCATGCAGGGAAAAAAACCCTAGACTTATCTAAGATTGTGAATGAGGTACACAAGATTGCTTTTACATTACAATGATTATTTCCCCACATACAACAAAAACCATAGAATAAATGTAGCATATTAACTTTTTAAAAAATGGTATCCCTCATCTGCACTCTAAAGTGCATACAGTCTATTTTATGTCCCTCAGAGTTCTAGCATTTCAATCTACCCCATGGGGAGATCAGGCTTTTCCCCCGTTGTCTTCCCGAACCTGGGGGTGGGATGAAGGAAAAAACAAGTTTTGAAATCTGCACGAATTACTGTAACTTCTTACCCACTACTCTTTTCTGTCAATTTGCGTGTATCAAATCTGTCTTGTGAATGGGTTTGATCAAGTTCCCAGTCACAACTTCACCACTCCAACTGACTTTTCCAGAATTATTTAGGTCATCATATTGCGTAACAATCTGGACAGCTATTGACGAGTTTATGAGATCATATGCACATGTGTCATATCCCACATTCCTTTTCTCAGTCAACAGCATCACACCTACATTTTTAGCAGCATGTTGATGAAGGGTTTTCCCCCCCAAAAAAGTTGCTAAAATCGTACTGCCATCTCGCTAACCAACCCCCCTCTCTTTCTTCTAGGCCGAGCCCCTGATACCAAACCTCTTAATTTGGAAGTTGCCGGAGTGAAAATAAACTCAGAGACGGGAAAGATCATTGTTGATGCAAGAGAAGCCACTTCGGTTCCCCACATTTATGCAATTGGAGACATAACAGAGGTAGACGTCTGCATAAACTACTTGACAATAACAGGAAACCTTACTTTGTTCCTTGTTAATAACCAGTGCCCATTTGTTGTCATGTTGCAGAGTATATCAGTGTTCTAGGCCTCCCCCTCCTTTCTTTTTGGAGAACCACATTTCTTCCAATCATCCAGAGCAGTAATTTCCTTTGTACACAACACCTCAGCATTAGAGATTATTACTGATGTTTATCAAGCAACACATTCTGTGGCAGAATCTGGCAGTAATGCCTTGTTATCTGTCCAGTATCAGTTATGTCTGTGAAATAAATAGGTTTTGCTGCCTGTGGTAGCCAAATTTAAAGATGCACAACATCTTAGAATGAGTGAGTGGAGCTGTTTTGAATACAGAATCACGCTGGTGACAAGTTGATGCAAGAGAACTTTCCTGTTACTCTACTTTTTGACAGCTAGTTTCTTCAGATCCTAGAATGAAACTTTTTCGGAAACTCAAGTGGCTTAGAATCATAGAATCAAAGAGTTGGAAGAGACCACAAGGGTCATTCAGTCCATCCCCCTGCCCTGCAGGAATACACAATCAAAGCACACCCGACAGATGGCCATCCAGCCTCTCTTTAAAAACCTCCAAAGAAAGAGACTCCACCACACTACGAGGCAGTGCATTCCACTGTCAAACAGCTCTTACCATCAGGAAGTTCTTCCTAATGTTTAGATGGAATCTCTTTTCCTGTAATTTGAATCCATTATTTCGTGTCCTAGTCTCTGGAGCAGCAGAAAACAAGCTTGCTCCCTCTTCAATATGACATCCCTTCAAATATTTGAACATGACTGTCATGTCACCTCTTGACCTTCTCTAGCTTGGAAGTAGCTAGTTATCAATAACTAGTTACATGTAATACATTATTATTGCAACATAGCAGGGGACACTTCACTTGTGTGCAACTTTTGTGTGCAACTTCTTATTGTTACAGGAGAGTGAGCTCTTTAAATAGAGGAAATATACCACATGGTTGAAGTGCTAGCTCATGCTAAGCCTCGTTCTGTTGCCTTGTGTTCTGTTGTGAGTATTCAGACAACAGGCCAGTGGCTTGTAGCATTCCCCCCACCCTCCAAAAGGTAAAGGTACAGTATCTATCTTGCTTGTTTTTGAGCAAACAAAAAGGAAAGAGTTGCTTTTTTCAAGTAGCTTCTAATAGTAACTAACTGCTCTGGGGTTTGGAGTTATAACAATAATGAATTACGTTTTAACAGTCACTTTCCAAACTCTGACAGATCCAAATTATGGTTTCTCTTCCTCTTGTCCCTAAGATGTGAATTGGGGGAAAGGACTATAGACCATTTTCATTTCTAGTGAAAACAGGACTGTATAGCAGTCAGTGGGAAAGGCCTTTCTCTGCCTGAGATTCTCTGCTAGTGAGAGTAGATAATAGAGAACTAGATGGACAAACTGTCTTGATCTAACCCAGTAGATGGTAGCTTCCAATGTGGTGTTCAGTGGAGGATTTTCCATCTTTTTTTTAGCACTTTTATCATAAAAAGAGGGTGTTGTTCCTTAATAAAAGCTAAAAATTCATCCCCCTGCAGCAACAAAAAGATCAGTATTGAAACAATATTTTTCAAAATTAATTTACATGCAAAAAATTACACACAATAGGAGCTGGGGTAATGTGACTAAGAGATGAAGCTATGAATCAGGAAGTCACAAAAGCCTCTAGCAGCTTCGGTTCCTTCCGCTCCAAAATTGGGAATAAGAATACTGATTTGTGTTGCAGGATTGCTGTGTTACACTTTGAAACACTCAAAAATGCTATGCAAATGTTAAGACATTGTGATTCTTAACAGAACCATTAAACCAAATTAAAGAAAACAGAATAAAAGACAAACTTTGGGATCGACTAAGCAGCAATTCATCAGACAGCAGCTGTATCAGAGACTAGAGAAAAGAGCCAGTCAGTGGGTCTGAGCACCCTTCATCTTGAGGAAGGCCAGTCTACATTGTTGGGGCAACTACAAAAGAGGCTTTGCTTGTAGTAGATACCCATCGCACATAATTAGAAGATGGTGTTAGTTTCTGGGGAATGTGAGTGCAACAGCAGTCCTTCTTGCATGTCTTAGCAAGTAATATACAGAGGTATATTGCTTCTGATACTGGACGTAATGCAAAGCCATCCTGACTAGCAGCTGTTGATGGTCCTGTCTTCCCTAAATTTGTCTCATTCCATTTTAAAGTAATCCAAGTTGACAGCCATCATTATGTCTTATCATACTGAATGCCACAGTTTAGCCATGTGCTCTGTGAAGAAATACTTCCTTCTATCGGTCGTCAGTCTCTCACCATTCAGCTTCAGTGAATGGCCAAGTTCTAGTATAAGAGGGGGAGAAAAACATCTTCATGTCCACTTTCTGTATCATACAGGAATTTTGTACCATTCTATCATTCCTTGAGATTTAATTTAAAAATAATTAAGTGAATAAGAACTATGTCACTCAGAATTTTCCTGAAGCTACTGAATTTAAAATGAGGTGATTCACCTTTGCTTCCGACCAGCTTTCCAAAACCATCTCATCTTCACTAACACCCTCTAAGAAAAACACCATGCCCACCCTGATGCCTTGCTAGTCCCAATTTAGAATGTTGAACAGATGTGTAATTGAAATGTACTGGACACCCAATCTCAGATTGACAATAGTTCTACAGGGTAGTCTCAAGCATTAATTGCCACATAGTTTTTGCATCAGCTGTTTACTCAGGGAAGTCTTAAAACCATTGTTTTACGAAAAACCAAACTTGTATCTGCAGGGATGTTTTAGCAATTAGCTGGTGTGTGTGCGTGTGCGTGCATGTGTGTGTGTTTAATGGAGTGTTTGCCAGAGGCTTTTGCAATTTTATCTCTTTCTCTGATCTCCTGTTCAATTCTGGAATGCAAAAATAACATCTGTATTTCCTGCCACAGAAATGACTGGCAACCGCAATTCAGGCAAACATGCATAGGGGGTTGGGAAGAGCAACTCTCAGCTGGCAAATAACTCTCACAGAAGATCCTGACAATCAGAATGTTGGTTTGGAAAATAGATAATAGTCATTTGCCTAAACCTTGGGATGAATCCCAAACTGTAACATTAGATTTTTATTTCTATGCTGTCTAGTCCCATTTTTTTAACCTCCTCTTCTATTTAGGGTAGTCAGATGCAAAGAACGCCATGTTTTTTTTCCAGGGACAGTTTTAAGGGTGTCCTAAATAGTACTTCTCCATGCCCTCCTAAAAGCTTACTGTGATTGTAGTACCACAAGGGAGATGATGGCAGAGGTGCACACCCTGTTACCTTGAAAAGACTTGGGCCGCTATCTTAATTTATCCAGAAAGACTCCAGGCCCTACGTTGAGGCTCAGTGGTATTCTAGGAAAATTACGATGGTGCTTCACTTCACCTGGTTTTTCTCTTGGGTGTTTCTCCATGGTTCGCTTCACTTTTGGTGCTTCTCTGTGGGGTGGTGGGCTGATTTTTTTTGGGGGGGGTGTTGTAATCTTTTCTGACCCTTTTGTGGGTCATCTTTTCTTAGGGTCGTCCTGAACTAACACCTACAGCGATAGCTGCAGGGAAGTTGCTGGCTCGGCGGTTGTTTGGCCAGTCAGCAGAACTAATGGATTATGACAATGTGAGTACTTTTAAAACCTTTTTTCAGTTCCTGTAGGCTCTGACATTAAATGACTCCTTGCAAAAACTGGAAATCACCATCACAATTCCACTTACACAAGAAAATTTTAGGGAATTCTTTTACTAAGAACCAGTGTAATATAGTGAACTTCAAACATGGATAGCTTCGCATACCAGCAATTTTGTCAAAGGACCGTGGAGATAATGAACACTGCTGCAAATTTGCATTAATGAGCAGCAATCCACAATATATCTTCTTATCTAGACAAACCTTAAATATTAAACAAGAGGCCATAGTTCTATTCACAGTTCTAACTTCTGTTCTCCAAGCAATATCCTATACTATTATCTTATATAGTATAGGCAAAACACTAAGCAATTGAAGAGATGCAGGGAGGGCTTCTCGATCTCTTTAGCTCAAGAGTGAAAGTCCTAAATTGTTTTATATAGGTGCCAACAACTGTTTTCACTCCCTTGGAATATGGCTGTGTTGGTCTCTCGGAAGAAAAAGCTGCAGGACAATTTGGATCAGAAAATATAGAGGTAAGCTACAGTCCTGGTTGGCATGACCACCAATCAGCAAAGTGGAGTGACCAGCTCACTCTGCTATGGCATGAAATTGTGCTACTTTGAGTTTTCCCAGTTGTTGGAGCAATTTCTGTTGTTTTAAAGAAATTTGGGTGGACATCACTGAAAAAAGTCAAGCAAAGCAGGCATGTATGATTCCACTTGGTTTTCTGCCAAGTCTGCCAACTGGAGCCAAAGTCTGCCAACTGGAGTCAAAACATGGTAAATCTAAGTTTTGGGGCTGGATATCCCCCAACCAGCATGTTGGTTGGGTGGATTCTTGGTGTTGTGGTCTTTAAAAAAAAAAGGGAAAAAAAAGCAAATTTTCCAAACTCTGACCTGCTAGATGCAAAATAGTAGCTCAGGGGGGTGGCATTAGTTATTTTCTATGAACTGTCTGCTGGCCCACACTATAAATCTACATATAAGTTACGTAGTACAAATCAAGGATTCTAACAAAATCTGGTCAGCAGAGCACATTGTTGGTCATCCCAAACAAATGATCCTCATATTTTACATCAGTGGTTTGGGCAGACTTTAGGCTTGTTATATGTAGAACTCCAAAATCCATTGACCTCAACCCTGCAAGAGACAGAGGTTTGGAATTAAAGAACTGGATGACGCTGAGCACTTTCTGAATCCAGGCATTTATTTTGCATATTAGTACTGGACAGAGCTCACCCCAGATACAGCTGGATACAGAGAGCAAGAGATCACACACACACACACACACACACACAGAGAGAGAGAGAGAGAGTTGCTGTTGTTAATCCCTTTTGGACCCACAACAAGTCAGCCAGAGATCTACCAAGAAGATCTCAGTCTGTCTTCTATCCCAGTAGGGACATCATAGAAGAAAGGAATCTTTCACTGCCAGTATCAGGACATGTACCCAGAGCTGCTATTCTTATCAAAGGCAAAGGTGCATGCCCTTCTTTTGAGAAACATCTGTTAACAATTTGGGGTTTTAGCTCCCCTGTTTCTGCAAAATATGAATATGGACCTGTCAGTCCCATAGATGCCCTACCCCCCTTTTTTGCAATTTGCATTTATTTAATAATGTTCTCATTTGTATTAGCAAAGCCCAATCTCTAAGTATGGTGCATTAAAAAGACAGACACTTAATTTGTCAGTAATTTTCTGATTTTTTCCTTTCAATCAGGTGTACCATGCATTTTATAAGCCATTGGAATTTACTGTAGCTGAGAGAGAAGCAACTCAGTGTTACATAAAAGTGAGTGCTCCTGTTGTTTGACTTACAGTTGTGGGGCTGGTCCCTCTCAGGGTGCAGAAAGGCCATTTGCCCTTTCTCTCTTAACATTCCTCTGTTCCTCGTGGATTACTTTCAGATGGTGTGCCTGCGCGAGATGGAACAGCGAATCCTCGGCCTCCATTTCCTTGGTCCAAATGCTGGTGAAGTTATTCAAGGATTTGCCCTTGGAATCAAGTAAGTATAAAGAATGTTTTTCCTTCCTTTCTCCCCACCCCCCATCATTTAGCTAAAGCCTGCTCTCTTCAGTTACTTTAAGATTATGAAAGATAGTGGTTTGGGTTTTGGCAGTGTTAAAAAAAAGTGTTTTGGTTTCTTTTATGTCTCATTTCCCATATTTTCATTAAAAATATGGCCATTCTTTATTAATAAGTAGGGGGATTAGTGATGAATGTACCAGATTTTTATATTTATGTTTATGAAATATGTGTCTTGGATAACCTCCACTCCTCCAAAAAACATAAAATTCACCATGCAGCTGCCTTCCTCTTCAAAGTGTAATTAAGAGAAGAAGGCTCTCCCCAGCTGTCTGTTCTGAGGATAATAAATGATCACTGAAACATTCAGAAACCTTTCTTTAGAGGAGAGAATGAAGGACTTAAAAGCTTGTTTTGATTATGTTTCATGGGGAGGCCTCTCTTTTTCTACAGAAGGACTCATCAAAGCTTTGAAGAATAGTTCAGGTTTTCTCTTCAAATCTGCCCCTATTATTATTACACTGCCCCCTATCACTGAACAGTAGGATCTGTTGAAAACATACCTCTTTAGTTGAGTGAAGGAAGGAAGCAAATGCCCAATAGGAACACTTGTTCCTCAAAACACCTAAGGAGCATTCAAGACTAGAAGGAAGGAAGGAAGGAAAGAAAGAAAGAAAGAAAGACTTTCTAAAGAGACTTTTTCTTTAGTCTCTTTACTCTTTACTCTTCCATGGACCCCCTCGTTCCGCGTCCTTACTCTTAACTCTTTAGTTTTTACTCCCACTTTCCGCTCCTACACAGCTCACAGTTCACAGCTCAGTTCACCAATTTTTTTACAATGTTTCGATTATATCTCTGCTTCTTGCTGATCCATCTGTTCTCTTCCTCCTCCTCTCCAATCACTCTCGCTTTCACTCACTCTCACCTTCCTCTTTCCTTCCCTCTGCTGTGTTTTAAACCTCTATGGTGTCATATAGGGTCGTTGTGAAAGTTTCAAGAGGATTCAAACAAACAGTGAGTTCGTTGTTCCGTTTGCTTCCCTACAATAAACTAGTCAGTGAGGATGCTAACCCCCTACCTTTGGAGGGATATCGGGTAGGAGCGTTGCTGGCTCTGCTGCCCCCCTCAGCGTTCCAATCCCCCTCTCACGGCATTGCCAATGTCATCAAAGAGGGAAATATACGCTGGTAAACGAGCCTTTTTCGAGCCCACTCCGTCGCCTCCTTCACAAGAGGTTAATTCCCTGACTAAGGTTTGAACTATCAGCTCTCCTACCCGATGAATGCAGAGCACAGAGCTCTCGCAACCTGCGTCCTCCCGCAACCTCGTCACCGACCGGAAGCCTGCCTTTTGCAAGATGTAATTAATCTATGGAACTTGCAGCTGCAAGATATTGCAGTACAGGTCAACTCCTGTATCCATGGATTCAGTATCCATGGCATCAGTTATCCATGTCTGAAAATGTATGATCTCTCTAGGCATTTCTAGGTCCTCCAGTGTGAGTCTATGGTCAACTTCCGGTGTTTGTCTCATTGAAAATAATACGGTTCCCTATTATCCACAGTTTCAGATATCCACCG
The DNA here is from genome assembly GCA_030847615.1 of Gambelia wislizenii. Classification (NCBI taxonomy): domain Eukaryota; kingdom Metazoa; phylum Chordata; class Lepidosauria; order Squamata; family Crotaphytidae; genus Gambelia; species Gambelia wislizenii. Next base: position 7,364,055 of record JAUMIR010000013.1, on the reverse strand, counting down.
TGTATGTGTGTATGTGTATGTCTTGGAACATATCTCCCACAGATATGCGGGTCAACCTGTAGCGGTGATTTATATTGGGAGGGCAAACATAAAGCTTGCAGGACCTACTACATTTTATTGCTGGCACCTCAAGATCTAACAAGAGGATCTCAAATGAAAAAGAGTGGCTTGGGGAGCCAAATATATACTTCAAAGTCATGAGCAGGGTACTTTTGAGCAAATGTTCAACCCAAGAATTTGTTTTACTTACCAGAATAGCTTTCTTGGTTCTTTTACCCCCCGGAGTTATGCCTGGTTTTCTCTGCCACCAATAGTCTGATAAGGATAGGAGGAGCCTTTTTTATTTGTTGCCCTTGTTAAATCAATGGGAATCAGAGACCGTTACCTGCTCTACTACACTGGCTGCCAATATATGTATTTAGTTTTGTGTTGATTAGAGTTATATTCTGCCTTTCTTCCAGTGATGTCAAGGTGACCTATATGGCTCTTCATCTCCCTGTGTGGACCCTGTGGGGTTAGTCAGGCTGAAAGAGATCATCTGGCCCAAGGTCACCCAGTGAGTTTCACAGCTCACTGCGGACTAGAATCTGGATCTCCCAAGCTTTAATCCAGCAGCCTAACAACTACACCACACTGGTTCTCAGTTAGCTGCCAACCAAGTCCAAGGTATTATTGTGAGTTTACAAGGCCATAAAAAGCTCACTATCAGGTTGTCTCAAATGCCACCTTCTTCCTTATAGACCAACCCAATCTTTATGTTATAAAGGGAAGGCTTGCTTATTGTACCATATGCTACTGATGCCCACATAGCCACGTCCTTCCCTGTTGAGGAGCCCACCATGAGGAAAGGAATGATCTTGTTGCTTCCAGGCAAGGGCCTAGGCTGGAGTAAGGATGAAAAGAAATTTCATTGGACTCAGTAGTCTTGATGAAAGTAGCATTTATGTACCTCCTGAAACTTGTTGACAGAAAAAGGTCCATCTCAGGAGACCATCCAGGATTTGAAAAATATACTGGGCTTTTTAAAGAAGTAAAATGAACACACAACAATGGCCATATTTGACACTTTATTTATTTAATTAATTTATATCCTGACTTGCTTCCAGAACAGGATTCAAGATGGCTCGCGGCCATTTAAAACAAAGTACAATTTAAAACTTTTAATATAAAAGTTAAGAGAGAATTAAACCAGAGTGCTGTTTGAAACACACAAGTTAAAAACAGTTTTAAAACGTGTTTAAAACATAATAAAATAGAAAATGTGAGTAAAATGTTGTTACTGTGCACCATCAAAGTCATTCCCAGTGCATTAGCGGTTCCAATGTGATCCTTTGCACTTTAAATTGAGACCAGAAAAGCACTGGCAACCACTTCATTGGACAGAGAACCGGCATCATGGACTCTGGCCTCCTGGGTCCTGTAAGCAACCACTTTCCATTAAGGATAAACTTTGCTTCTCAGAACAAAAGGGATGGTTTGGTTTGGTCTGCCAGATGTTTTATCAGCCCATTTCAAAGGGGCAAGACATTGCCTATATTTGGTGCTTTTCCTGGTCGCTCCTGTCCTCTAGTGGTCAAAGGTGGGAATGCATAAGAAATGAAGCTGAACATCTGTGTTTATGGTGATTAGATGGAGAAGCTGTTTCTCTATCATGGTTATTTCAAAACAAAATTGATGGGACAATGGCTCAAAATCCTTATCCATTCTGCACCAATGTGAAAAACACATAACATCAGCACCCATATTTCTAAAGAATGTAGTGAGGTACGATTATTGAAACACCATTACCTGATTGTGGAGAATGGTTACAGTTTTGAGGGCAGCAATAACGTTTTGGGGAGAGGATGTTTTGTCCAAAATGACAGTTGCAAAGAACTTGATCAGTTTTCTACCTTGCCAAAAGAAACTTTTTTAAAAAAAAAAAAAGGTTGGAATCTTTTGTATTTGGACAAGCAGTGGTACTAGGATATTATTCAACTTCGTCCTTCATTAAGCTGAAACATGGGAAGCAGTCCAAAGAATATAGGATTTGCTGTTTCAGGATATTTGTATGGGTCTGTGGGGCAACCAAAGCAGTTCCATGGGAGAAGGACTACTGGCAGCAATAATTTTTGTAATCCCACAATTCCTTTAAGGAGGATGAGGTGGCACACAGGTCCCCTGGCCTGGGTCCAACACTGTAGGTGAGCAAAGTGTGGCCCTCCAGATGTAGCTCCCAGTGTTGGGTGTGCTGTCTAGGACTGTTGGGAGCTGCAGTCTGGGAACATCTGAAGAGCTGCACTTTGCACACCCCTGCTCGAACTAGTATATCACTTTACCTTGTATACTACCTTGACAATCCTAGCACATCATGTTAACTATGTTCCTTGAGCACCCCGAGGCATGCTCTTGAAATGGAATTTAAACTGTTTTCACGTGGCAATTAATATAACATCGTATTCCCCTTGTCAGTCCCATAATATACAGTTCCATGGATAGCATGCCACCTGGGTTTATCCAGAAGTAATTTCATTTAGTTGAAAGGGTCTTCTTTACTTCCTAGAAGTTTTGCCTAGAATGTTTGCTTAGCCTTATTTATTTATTTGAAATCAAAATACTGTAGTTAAAACAGCATGTGGTGCAAAAGTTTAAAAAGCATTAAGCAATCACTCCAATTAAAACATTAATTTTAACCAGTTAGAACACATAAAAGACATACCGGTATTACATACTGTATTTGAAAAACAGTACACCCATTGCAGCTGCCTAAATACCATAAAGGCGCCAGATTCCATCTGATCTTGGAAGTTAAGCAGGGTTTGCTCTGATTAGTCCTCAGATGGGAGACCACCAATGAAAATGAGGTGTTGCAGGCTCTATTTCAGAGGAAGGAACTGGCAAAACTACCCCTGCGTAGTCCTTGCCTTAGAAAATCCTATGAAATTCATGGGGTCACCATAAGGCGACAGGTGACTTAAAGGCACGCACAGACATTGAACGTCTTTCTTGCCCCAAACAGTTAAAGGTCGAAGCCTATTCAAATAGTAAGGCCTTTGCCTGCTGATGAAAAGAAAGCAGGGAAGGGGCCAGCCAGGCCTTTATTAGGAGTCCCATAGGTTAGGAACAGCCCCTGAGAAGGCTTTCTCCCATGTTCTCACTAGATGAGCCTGGGAGGGTGATGGGATGGAGAGAATGCCCTCCCTTGAGGATCATAAAACTCAGGCAGGCTCATATGGGGAGATGCAAGCTTTCAGTCTAGACTTGAATCATTTAGGGATCTTTAGAGCCTTGAAGTAGCTCTTCATTTCTCATTTAAATTCTTTGCCTACTGGTGCTTGAATTACTAGCTTCTTGTTCATTCTATCCATAGCATGACTCAGCCATCCTTTAATTAGTTAGTTCCCCGCTCTCTGCCTGTGGGTCCTTTTAAAAGACTTCATTTCTCTTTGTAGTCAAAGCCATTTCCCCATTATTCTCACAAGTGCAAACAAAAGAAAATCAGGAAGGAGCTCTGGCTGCAAAAAGGAAACTAATTATTGAAGGGCATATTAGCAGCAAACAGAAAATGCCTAGTTCAAGGGCTAAATCAGTAACGTTGTAGCATGGGAACCTCAATCATGCTTTGCCAGTCCACATAGGGCAGGCTGGTCCTACCAATGTGTTTTTAGTTAGAAAAATTGCCATAGGTACGGAGAGGGGAAATGAGGGTGCAAAACTTGAAAAACCCTGAGACGTCTCTTGGATTTTCTGACTTAATGAATTAATGGTTTTCCGTGTTTTTTTTCCAGGCTGTGAGGCCGTGTTCTGAATGAATTAATGATTTAAATTGTAGAAAAATGATTAGCATGGAACAGAGCTGGTGGACATTACTTTTTCTGACTATAACTTGACCACTGTCCATACTGGCTGGGAGATTCTGGCAGCTGTAGACCACATAGGGCAGGCTGGTCCTACCAATGTGTTTTTAATCAGAAAAAAAAGTAACTTTTCCCAGTTCTGGTATGGCAGCAACTGGTGTTGGTAGACTATTGCCAGATATGGTCGTATTGCTTGCTACTATATGCATTCTTCTCTAGAATTTTAAACTTTATTCTATCTTGTAGATGTGGTGCTACCTATTCACAAATGATGAAGACCGTTGGGATTCATCCTACTTGTGCTGAGGAAGTCACCAAGCTGCACATCACAAAACGCTCGGGTTTGGATCCAACAGTCACCGGCTGTTGAGGTTAAGCACCATCCCTGGATAGAAACTGAAAGAACACTTGGCAAAAGCAATCCTAAGAAGAAGAAAAAAAAGAACAGCTGAAAGATCGTAGGCTACAGGTTTGTAATGCTTAATTTCCTTTAGAGGCATTTCTATACAGTAGGACTCCCGTATCCACTGATTCATTATCCACTGATTATCCATGGGACAAAACGGCACACCTGCCATAGAGTCTTCTAGAAAATGTGTCATCTCTAGCCATTTTCTAGGTCCTCCAAGGCAACTCTATGGTATTTTAAACCAGAAGTCCCATTATTTTCAATGGTGTTCGCTATTATCCATGGTTTTCAGTATCCACAGCCCGCCCCCAAACCAATCCCCAGTGGATACGGGATTCTACTGTATTCCTAATTGCAGGCCTTTGAGATTCATGGAACACACAAAGAACTATTCCAGGATTAAAGCTTGGGAAAGTTACTTCTTTAGACTGTGTGTGTGTATGTGCCTTCAAGTCTGACTTTAGATGACCCCATGAATTTCAGAAGGTTTTCTTGGGCAAGAAATACTTGGGGTGGTTTTGCCAGTTGCTTCCTCTGAAATAGAGCCTACAGCACCTGGTATTCATTGGTGGTTTTCCATCCAGGTACTAACCAGTGCTGACCCGGCTGAGCTTCTAAGATCAGACAGGATCTTTTGCCTTTAGGGTATTCCTCAAATCCAGTTTAGGGAACTGTAATCCAAAAAAAATATATTTTTTTCCACTCTGTTTACAGCACAGTTCAGCTGTGTAATTTGCTATCCCAAGGTATGCTGGTTGCCAGCTTAAATTGGTTTAAAAGGGGATTAAGTGATTTATAGAGGATAAGGCTATCCGTAGCTAGCAATGTGAAAAACTGTCTCGATGGTGTTGCATTATTCTAAACTCCACCTGTACTGTATTTTCATCCCAACCTTTTGTTCATATCATGTTGCTTTTTTCCCTTCCCACCTTGAAACTGTGTACACATTTTCCTAATGTACACATAATTGTATGCACTTTTCCCATGCATTTTCTCTGCATTTTCAGTTTTATGCATTTTTAGCTGTTTGCTTTTTTTTTTTTAATGGATACATGGCTTTTTGTGCATTTTATTTCTCCAAAAACACACAACCAGCCTTGCAAAAGTGTGACTTTCCAAGCTTGATCTTGCCTCCAATCTTGGGACATGCAAAATATTTTTAACAAGAATCTTAATTCAGACTAAATTCTTTCCCACCCCAATAACTACTAGTCATGATGGCTATTAGGGATGTAAATTTTTGCTTATTTCACCCAATGGAAAACTTGCAAGGTTTTCTTCTTCCTGGGCAAGACTGCGAGACTTTTTGCAAATCTTTGATGATTATTTGGCATTTGGGGACATTTTAAAGAACATTTTGTTTGCACAAAAAACATTGTATATTGCACAGAATACATTTGTGTGCAACAAATATTGTATTTGCACATATACGGTGGTTTTGTGCAAAAGCCTCTTTTGTGCAGAAAGCATTGTTTTGAACAAAATAAAAACCCAACATGAAAATTAGAAAAGAGTTTGGGTTTTTTTACTCTCAGGGGGAAAAATGTCTTGTGGCAGTTGGCAATTTTTGGATGGGGTGCTTTGACTTGTTGAACCACCCTTTCTTGTTTAGGATGAGAATATTTGTGACTGTTCTTTACATTCCTGATGGCCGTGTGCCTAGGTCTAGAACAACAGTGAAGACGGCCCACTACCCTGGTGTCCTGCTTTCCCTAGGCAACTTGTTGGCCACTGGAGAAAACAGGATTCTGAACTAAACCATCCTTTGGTCTGATCCAGCTGGCCTTTTCTCTCTCTCTATTTCCTACTTGTTATAGTGTCGCAATATCTTTTTGTAATATCTTGGGATTGCAGATAATTTGGTACAGCTAAAAAGTTTGTAACCGTCACAGATGTTGATAAATACCCAATTCTTATTGCTGGGCCTGAAAAATCTAAATTGAGCTCAGCAGCTCAAAGGCTTAGGTTCCTTGAGCCTGCTGCTTTATATGACAGACTTTTTAAAAAAATGGCATAGTTTTGAAATACAATAATTTCACTGATGATAAGAAAGAAAATGCTTTGTTCTTTTATGGAGCTGAGTGACATTACATTACATTAAAATGAGAACTCCATGCCCAGAGTCTAAAGAAACAGAGAGGGTAAAGTAAACATCCTGATTTTGCTGCACAAGATCCCACTGCGGAAGAAGCTAGCCACTCCTAAAATAAAGCAATGGAATTATGAAATGAAATTCCAGCTGATTTTTGTTGTGTATCCTGGTTTCTTTGTGTATGCTATATTATTGTTATTATTATTTGTATCCTTCTTTTTCCAAAAATGGGACTCAAAGCAGCTTACAATATTATTATTATTATTATTATTATTATTATTATTGATTTTTATCCCATCTTTCTCCCACCAATGGGATGCAAGCAAGGCAGCTAACAACCTCTTAAAAACCATACAAGCTAAAATCAGTACAAAGTTAAAATTACATTATAAATATAACATTGTAAAAAGAATTAAACAATTTACAAGTTAAAAACATTACAGTAAAAATATTAAAATGCCTTTTTAAAAAAACCCTTTAAAAGTTTAAAACCACACCACACAGTCTCAGTAGCCCAGCCCTTGTAAGTTCATAAAAACTGGGTGCCATAAAAATATCTTAACCTGCCGCTGGGAGGAGAGCAAAGATGGGGCCATCCCAGCCTCTCTGGGGAGGGAGTTCCAAAGTCTGGGAGCAGCCACCGAGAAGGTGAAGTTCCCACCAAAGGAGCCTGAGAAAGTGGTGGGGCAGAGAGAAGGCCTTCTCCAGAAGATCTTAAAGCTCTACTCGTCTCATACAGGGAGTTACTGTACAGTCCTTCAAATAACCTGGACCCATGCCATATTTAAAAGAATAATACAATTAAAAACATACAAAAAGTGAACATTAAAATAGAATTAAACTATTTACAGTATTAAAACACAATATCAAAAGAATAAAATGCAATTTTAAAAGGAAAAGAAAGCTCTTTAAAAACAGTTCACTTGAAAGCAAATACAGCACCCCCCTAGCCCAGCCTTTAAAAACTTTCTGTCTGAATAAAAAGGCAAAAGGGCTGGAGAAAATAATCAAACTGTCATAGAGGGAACAAGGCAAACAGCGCAAGGACCCAACAGTGGGAGGCAAAAAAACTTGCACAGGGAGCAAGTAAAGGGAACACATGGTCTCAGATGTCTCTACACTAATGCACAGAGCATGGGAAATAAGCAAGATGAACTAGAACTCCTTGCACTACAAAACAAATATGATATAATAGGCGTTACTGAAACCTGGTGGGACGAGTCTCATGATTGGAATGTAGGAATAGAGGGGTATAACCTTTATAGGAGAAACAGGCCAAACAGGAAAGGAGGAGGAATAGCATTATATGTCAGGGATATTTACACCAGTGAAGTGATCCATGACATCAGTACTGGAAGCCAGGTGGAGAGCATCTGGATAAAAATTAAAGGGGAGGGAAACAACAGGGATGTTATTGTGGGACTCTACTACAGACCCCCAAATCAGACGGAGGAATTGGATGTTGCCTTTCTAGAACAGATGAACATACATGCAGAAAGGAGAGATGTAGTAGTGATGGGTGACTTCAACTATCCTGATATTTGCTGGCAATCTAACTCAGCCAAAACTACAAGGTCTAGCAAATTCCTTACATGCCTGGAAGACAATTTCATGGTCCAAAAGGTGGAAGAGGCAACAAGGGGGTCAGCTATTTTAGATCTGATCCTAACCAACAGAGACGACCTTGTTAATGGGGTGCAAGTGGTGGGATCCTTAGGTGAGAGTGATCATGTTCTCCTGGAGTTTGTTATACAATGGAAAGGAGAAGCCAGGCATAGTCAGACACGCATTCTTGACTTTAGGAGAGCTGATTTCAATAAACTCAGGGAAATACTGGGGATGATCCCATGGTCAAGAATACTAAAAGAGAAGGGACCTCAAGACGGTTTTGACTTTCTCAAAAGGGAGATACTGAAGGCACAATTTCAAACAGTACCATTGAGGAAGAAAAATGGGAGGTGTCTCAAGAAACCAGGATGGATGACTAAAGAACTTTCAATGGAGCTAAGTTTTAAACGGAACATGTATAGGAAATGGAAAAGGGAGGAAATCACCAAAGAAGAATTCAAACAGATAGCGAACACGTGTAGGAGTAAAGTCAGAAAAGCTAAAGTGCAGAATGAGCTCAGGCTTGCTAGGGAGGTTAAGAACAATAAAAAGGGTTTTTTTGGGTATGTCCGCAGCAAAAGGAGGAAGCAGGAAATGATAGGGCCACTACGTGGAGAAGATGGCAAAATGCTAACAGGGGACAGAGAAAAGGCAGAATTACTCAACACCTTCTTTGCCTCAGTGTTTTCAGAAAAGGAAAAGGAGGACCAACCTGAGGAAAATGGAACAGAGGACACAATAGGGGAAATCCAGCTGAAAATAAGTAAAGAGGTGGTACAGGAATACCTTCTTAATCTAAATGAATTTAAATCTCCAGGACCAGATGAACTACATCCAAGAGTATTAAAAGAGCTGGCAAATATAATCTCAGAGCCATTGGCAATAATATTTGAGAACTCCTGGAGAACAGGAGAAGTCCCAGCAGACTGGAGGAGGGCAAACGTTGTTCCCATCTTCAAAAAGGGGAAAAAAGAGGATCCCAACAACTATCGTCCAGTTAGTCTGACATCAATACCAGGGAAGATTCTAGAACAGATCATTAAACAGGGAGTCTGTGAACATTTAGAAGGCAATGCCATAATCACAAAAAGTCAGCATGGGTTTCAGAGAAACAAGTCATGCCAGACTAATCTGATCTCTTTTTTGGATAAAGTTACCAGCTTGGTAGATGAAGGGAATGCTGTGGACATTGCATACCTTGATTTCAGTAAGGCCTTTGACAAGGTTCCCCATGACATTCTTGCAAACAAGCTTGTAGAATGTGGGCTAGACAAGTTAACTGTTCAATGGATTTGTAATTGGTTGACCGGCCGAACCCAAAGGGTGCTCAGCAGTGGCTCCTCTTCGTCTTGGAAAGATGTGACCAGTGGGGTGCCACAGGGTTCTGTCCTGGGCCCAGTGCTATTCAACATCTTTATCAATGACTTAGATGAGGGAATTAGGGGCATACTTATCAAATTTGCAGATGACACCAAATTGGGAGGAGTAGCTAATACCCTAGAGGACAGGATCAAAATTCAGAATGACCTGGATAGACTGGAGAGCTGGGCCAAAGCTAACAAAATGAAATTCAATACGGAGAAATGTAAAGTACTGCATTTAGGGCGGAAAAATGAAATGCATAAATATAGGATGGGAGAGACCTGGCTGAATGAGACTATGTGCGAAAGGGATCTAGGAGTCCTAGTAGACCACAAGTTGAACATGAGCCAACAGTGTGATGCGGCAGCTAAAAAGGCCAATGCAATTTTGGGCTGTATCAATAGAAGTATAGTGTCTAGATCAAGGGAAGTAATAGTGCCACTCTATTCTGCCTTGGTCAGACCTCACTTAGAATACTGTGTCCAGTTCTGGGCACCACAATTCAGAAAGGATATTGACAAATTGGAGCGTGTCCAGAGAAGGGCAACTAAAATGGTGAAAGGTCTGGAAACAATGCCTTATGAGGAGAGACTTAGGGAGCTGGGTATGTTTAGCCTGGAAAAAAGACGGTTTAGAGGCGATATGATAGCCCTGTTTAAGTATTTGAAGGGATGTCACGCTGAGGATGGAGCAGGCTTGTTTTCTGCTGCTCCAGAGACTGGAACACGGAGCAATGGGTGCAAGCTCCAGGAACAGAGATTCCACCTCAACATGAGGAGGAACTTTTTGACAGTCAGAGCTGTTCGGCAGTGGAACACACTCCCTCGGAGCGTGGTGGGGTCTCCTTCCTTGGAGGTCTTTAAACAGAGGCTGGATGGCCATCTGTCGGGGATGCTTTGATTGTGATTCCCTGCATGGCAGGGGGTTGGACTGGATGGCCCTCGTGGTCTCTTCCAACTCTGCAATTCTATGATTCTATGATCCCTAACTTGGTCAGACGGACGTACACACAAAAAGCTCTCTCTCTCTGGCTTTTGTTTGCAAACGAAGATTCAGGAAGGACTCATCCCGCATTTTCTGCAAGCGCGCTGATGACTAAAAAGGCCAATCCGTGATAGACAAGTCCAGTTGCAGAAAGCACAGCAGAAGGTTTCCTTGGGTGATGTTTCTGGGTTGTGATTCTTTCTGCGTTGTCATTTCTCTTCAAGACTTGTTCGGCGTGAGTTCTCAAATAAGGCTGCAGCATTGTGGATAGTGCGTCTCCATGCCTTCCGATGTGAGGCCAGGGCGGACCATTGTTGGTGATCAATTTGGCCGAGCCTGAGATGTTGTTTCAGGGAGTCCTTGTATCGCTTTTTTGGAGCGCCCCTCTTACGCTGACCCATGGCGAGTTCACCGTAGAGTACTGTTTTGGGCAGGCGATGGTCCTCCATCCTAGAAACATGCCCTGCCCAGCGCAGCTGTGTTCTCAATATCATGGCCTCAATGCTGGTGATCCCTGCTTGCTCAAGGACAGCAACATTCGTCACATAGTCAGTCCAGTTTATATTTAGGATTGTGCGTAAACAGCGCTGATGGAAGCGTTCGAGGAGTCATAAGTGGTGGCGATAGGTGACCCATGTTTCAGATCCAAAAAGCACCACAGTGAGGAATGGGCATTCTCAGCAGTCACAGAACCCTGGCTCGTGACTGGGAGGGCTGACAGACCCTTGAGGTGAGTAGGACTGGGAATGGAATAGAGTACCTTGAAAAGGGGCATGCCTGGCTGGAACCCAGAACGGGAACACCCTCCACCGGAACATTTTGTCGTAGATCCCACATGTATTTGCCTATGAGCACACAGGATTCTCTCTCTGTATTTTCCTAATCATGGCAAAAGTTCCCCCTCCTCCACCCAGTCGTGAGCTGTTTATTTCTGACTTGGCCAGAAGGTGGAGATGCTGGCCAATGTGAGACAAGACAGATGCCTGTTTGTTTTTCTCCTGCAAAAAAAGAATTAAATAGAGTCAAAGCACCACATAAACAGTTCTCTTCTGTGTCCTTTGCAAAGGCAGTTATTGCCAGCAATTTGATAAGAATGACAGCTGACCTAACGTTTTTGTTTCCTCTGAGGTAGAAGGGTTTTTTTTCACAGATCAAGGGACTGGTCCCTCATCCCGCTAAAGTGTAAAATCATAGAAGATCAATAAACCCAAGACAGGTGCGGGACTCATGCTGTGGGGAACCCATAGGCAAGTTATCCCTTTGCCTTCCTGACTTATGTTTCACTGACCTTGGTTATTTATGTGAGTTACATTTATATGCTGCCTTTCCTCCACTGAGCTCAAGCCAGTCTGCTTGGCACTCCTGCTCTTCACTTTATCTTTGCAACAACCCTGAGAGGGAGGTCCAGCTGAGAGAGACAGAGCGAATGGTTCAAAGTCACCCAAAGAATTTCATGGCTCATTGGGAACTTGACCCTGGACTGCCAAGTCCTAGTCCATTCTAACCACTACATACCACTGATGCATAGAAAAAAGCCCCTAGGAGAAAAGGTGGTGAGAAACCTGCCCTCCCTACAGTGGTATTGCTCCTTAGTTTTCCTTGTATCTTGCCAAATAATGTTGTTCTTAAGGCAAAATTGCACATGATGTTAAATGTGTCTTCATTTACTTCTGCAAGGTTTTATTTAAAAAATCATATCCATCACACACACACACACACACACACACACACATCCCAACTAATGCTGTTTGTATTTCAAACAACAAGAGCAACAACTTCACATTTCTCTTCCTAATGTGCACTTTAGTATCTTAACTGTCAGTTCACCTAGTACAGTCAAAGAGGTTTTATAAATATTTCATGTGAGAAAAAAACAACCTCAAGGCTGACTATAAATGCAGCAGTTTTCAAAAAAGCCTGTTGGTGGTTGGTGAAGTGTTTAGAAAAGTTACTTTGGTAGGCTACAAATCCCAAAACCACACCAGCCAGTGTCTAGCATTTATAACTATGTCTGTGATATAGGATCTTGGCCTGCATCTTTTGGAGACTCCAATCAAAAAGGAAATCATAAAATGTTATACTGAGAAGGTTTTAATAAAAAGTGAAGTGGTAAGTGGTTGTGGTAGTAGTTCTCCTCCTCCTCCCCCTCCCCAAAACTACAACTTTAAACTCTTCCCTTGTAGCAGTATAGATGGTAAAAACTCTATTGTTGTGGCATGCCTCGCTTGGGGAAGATGTAACGCTTCTTAAGTATTTTGCCACTTTTAATCACATAATTGGGATTCACACCCACAAATAACAGAGAACCTTTTTTTTTTTTTTGCTAGAACAGTGATGGCGAACCTATGACACGTGTGTCAGCACTGACACGCCTAGCCATTTGGGCTGACACGCGGCCACAGGCCAACTCCCCCCCACCCGCTGGCAACCTCACCACCCTCCCTAAAGTGGTGATCGGTTGCCACTTTAGGGAGGGTGGGAGGATGGAGGAAAGTGATGGGCGGGGCTATGAAGCCCCGATCGCCACTTTAGGGAGGCAGGGGGTGGAGCCTCCCCCCACCTGGCCACCCCTGACGCCTGCCGTGCTTCCCTGGAGCCACCTCGGAAAGGCTGGGTAAGGCGGCGGGTGGGTGGGCGGGAGTCTGCCTGGCCTCTCCCAGGCCTTCCCGAGGGTACTCCGAGGCTTCGAAGCCCCGGAACTACCTCGGAAAGGCCGGGGAAGGTGGCGGGCGGGTGGGAGGGACTCTGCCCGGCCTGTCCTCAGCATTCCCGAGGGGGCTCCAAGGCTTAGAAGCTCCGGAGCCGCCTTGGGGAGGCTGGGGTAGTCAGCTGGAGGGAGGGAGGGACTCTGCCTGGCCTCTCCCCGGCCTTCCCGAGGGTGCTCTGAGGCTTCGAAGCCCTGGAGCTGCCTCGGAAAGGCCAGGGAAGGTGGTGGGTGGGTGGGACTCTGCCCAGCATCACCCTGGCCTTCCCGAGGGGGTCCGAGGTTTCAAAGCCCCAGAGCCGCCTCGGAAAGGCCAGGGAAGGCAGCGGGCGGGCAGGAGGGACTTTGCCCAGCCTCTCCCCAGCCTTCCCGAGGGGGGTCCGAGGCTTCAAAGCCCTGGAGCTGCCTTGGAAAGGCCGGGGAAGGCGGCAGGAGGGAGGGACTCTGCTCGGCCTCTCCCCAGCCTCCCCGAGGGGCTCCAGGGCTTTGAAGCCCTGGAGCTGCCTCAGGGAGGCCGGGAAAGGCAGCGGGTGGGCGGGCAAGAGTATGCCCGGCCTTTCCCCGGCCTTTCTGAGGGGGCTCCAGGACTTTGAAACCCTGGAGCCACCTTGGGAAATCTGGAGAAGGCGGTGGGAGGGAGTCTGCCCAGCCTCTCCCCGGCCTTCCCAAGGGGGCTCCAGAGCTTTGAAACCCTGGAGCTGCCTCAGGAAGGCCGAAGATGATGATGGGAGGGCGGGAGGGAGTCTGGCCAACCTCTACCCGGGCTTCCCGAAGGGGCTCTGGGGACTGAGAGCCCCATATAGCCTCTTCGGAAAGGTTGGGAGGTGTGGAGGGAGCACGGCATAGAGGCTTTTCAGCCACCCCCACCCTCCCAAAGCCACAACAAGGCTTAGAAAGCTCAATAGTGACTTTGGGAAGGGCGGGGGGCTAAAAAGCGCCTTTCCTGCCAACACCCCGCTATTCTGGGGCTTGGCTCTCCCCCTCCCAAGTGGAGCCAAGCCCCAGGAAAGCGGGGAGTTGAGCTCCTGGCTTGCTCAGCAAGCAGTCATTTAAATCAGCTCCTCTCCTTTGAGTGGGAGGGAGAGACACTGATTTAAATAGGGTGCTTGCTGAGCAAACTGCGAATAATCGAAACTGTGAGAGTGAAAGCTGCGAATGTGGAGGGACAACTGTACATATTTATGTTATTTAAACAATAAATATCGTGAAATAATGTTTTTTCCCTCAAAGTGACACACCACCTGAGTTATGCTTAGTTTTTTGGCGAAGTTTGACACACCAAGCTCAAAAGGTTGCCCATCACTGGGCTAGAACCTGCAGCTGGCATTCTGTTGAGCAGTTACGAATGTGTAAAGTAGAGTTACACATGCGTAACTGGTCCATATTCATGTTTACAATCATGACACTATTGCTGTGATCGTGAATGCTGCCCCTCCGCAAACCTACCTTTATAGCCAACTGAGCAACAGAGGCCTGTTCTGCTGGTGATCAGGGCATGGTCATATGACGTTCCTAACCCCCTCTCACCAGCAACCTGTGGTGCGGCAATCAGAAGCAGGACCCCTGTCACAATTCCTCCTGCCACTGCAGATTGCTAGTGTCTAGCATTTATAACTATGTCTGTGATATAGGATCTTGGCCTACATCTTTTGGAGGCTCCAATCAAAAAGGGAATCATAAAATGTTATACTGAGAAGGTTTTAATAAAAAACTTTAGGGCAGTCTAAAGCAGAATTTACTTATTGATTTATTGGCCTAAGTCCTGTTGGTGCACTGTGGCAGCATACTAAGCAGCAGCAGGAGGGAAAAGGCCTCAGGCACAGCAGCTGTGAGGGAGGGCATGCATTAGAGTAAAAGGCTGCTCAGAGCCAGGAAAATTTGCCTGACTTTGCTTACCACTGCTGGGCAATTCTGGAAAAAGTGCAGCCACTAGCATAGTATACCTGCAGAACTCCAGCCATTGAGGTCTGTTACTTTTAGCCTCCAGTAGACCAGTCCAACTGGCCACCTTAGAAGGCACCAAGAGCCTCAATCAATCCATCAGTCCTCAGCTTATTCCACTGCCTGTGTACATGCAGGCTTTACAGGTAGTGAAAGAAAAGTCATGTTGTATATATATGTCACAGTAGTGCCAGTCTGGAGCTTTATCTCTTCTGTTTTTGTGTGTGTGGGGAGGTGTTTTTGTTTTTTGTTGTTGTTTTTTGGCTGGGAAGTGGGGTTGAAGAGCTGAATAGAACCATTTCTTGATATGACACACATCTAACAATCCCTTTCTTTTGTCTTGTCTTTTAGCAGCTTGGGAGGAAGTGACCTATTGTATTGTCTAAGCAAAGATTCCACCTTGCCTCCATCTTGCCAGTAAATGTCTCATGTTTTTTGTGTTTCAACTCAAAAAGGTCCCTGTGTTGTGGGGATAAATTGACTGCTCCCACCCCATCCTATCATGAGACCACCAAGTAAACAGATGGTCCTAGCTACAGCTGATGCAGTGGGAAAGCATATACAGTTATGGGGTTGGTGTGAAGTTAATCCACATCAGCACTATCTCAAACTGCTCTTTTAATTGATCCCTTTATGTTGCAAGTATTAAAGTCTGTTGTTTTAGATTCATGAGATGGACCCCCATAAAGCACTTTGGAATCTGACACTGGATCTGGAATTCCTGGGTGATTCCAAGTTGTCATTTGCTGATGAGACACTTTTTTGTTTTCATACATGTCAATCCAGATTAATTTTGATCATCCAGAACCAATGAAGTAGTCGGAGAAATGGAAATGAAAAGGGATTTGCTTCCTTCCTGATGGATTCTGCCTCGTGCTCTCCAGGGATGGCCTTCATGTAACAATATCGGCTGGGCTAGCATTGCCTCGAAAGGCCTGATGGATGGTTTGGATTATTTCCTGTGTGCATAAAGCTGAAGAATGTGTATGTTCACCAAACAAACAGAGGGAGGCCAGCAGCCCCACTGGATGCCAGTTAATGACGGCTTGTGTACGAAACCACATGTTGGGGTAGACAAGTCTGATGTTTGCTGGGTCCTTTTTCAGTAGAAGTGATCTCATTATGTTTCTTGTGCACAGCCTTTTGAAAAAAAAATAAAGAGCATTCCGATAGTGGCCAAGGATCATTTGTAGAAGCTCCCCCACCTTTTTGAAAATGATATCAACACTATAGTATAATTCTTTGACCCACGGTAGTCAATAAGAGTTTTTCTGTCCATGTAGGTTGTTTCTTTATGCTTTCTCCATCACTTCAGAGTCTGAGAAAACCAAAGAGAATGGGAGCTGGCATTTTGCTCAATTCAGATATCACACCAAACCCTAGTTTTGGGGTAACTACAGTTTAGAAGCCAAGCTGTGGTTTGAGCTTCCAAACAATACAATTGCAATCTTTATTATGTTTAGCTTAAGGTCTTTACAATTTAAGGGGCAATATCACAAAAAATAAGGTAATGTAAAATAAAATACTGTCTGCTTCTGAACCACTTTGAAATTATAACAAACTGAAATTATAACAAACAAACAAGTACACTGAGAACCCTTAGAATTGAGAATTAAGAGCTTTTACAGACGTGAATAAAATTTTCATTTATTCAGTTATTTAATTCATATCCTGTCTTTCTCCCAATATGGGACCTGTGGCAGCTCTCAATGTGAGTTAATACAAAATACAGTTAAAACCATGGATAATAAATTTTTTAAAAATCATATTAACAACATTAGTATGAAACTGTTGTAAAACACCATTAAAATGATAAAAATATAACTCATCCCAATTAAAAGACCTTCTGCACCAGACAGTTAACATTCAAAGGCCTGAATAAATAGAAAGGTTTTCACCTGATGGTGGAAAGTGAGCAATGAGGGGACCCATCGAGCTTCCTGTGGGAAGGAACTCCATGGTCTGGTTGCAGCCATCAAGAAGATGCTCTCCCATGTCAATGAAGTGTGTAATTTCCATGGTGATGACAGCAAAAGACACTATTGTATATATGATACAAGTCTGATTATCTTCCAGTATTTGCACTACTATATAAAATTTTGTATGAGTAACACAGAAAAACATATAATCCTTCCCCCATCCCCTTAGGCCTACCTAGAAGGGACAAAGCGTTATAAGATCTTCAAGCTGATTACAGCCAAAATATACATTTCTGTTTTGTCAGATCTTCCAAATTTACAGAAAGGAATTATGACTTTTACAATCTAATCTGTTTTCACTTTTGATCTATTCAGCACTCAGTTGCATGAGTTCACGTCCATCTTTGTAGCACAGAATGTGGTGACAACAAGCAAAATTAAGTTTATTTCCAATTCTGTAATGCTAACAGTAGTATAGTAGTAGTGCAGTAATAGCACTGTTAATGTTAACAGTAGTATACTTGAGCAGACCCATTGAAATGTTAGTGATGTTAGTCATCACTTCAATAAGTCACATTCATTTCATTGGGTCTACTCTAGTTGAGATTGAAATAGTATTTAGCCTGATATGACTTGGTTATTGTGGAGTGGTAAGTTAGGATTTAGCTCTGTATGGATGAGCATCTATAAAACTGAGCACTGATGCATTCCTCTTCTTTCTCCTCCTTCCAGAGTTGGGAGGACAACTTCTGCTGAGTCCAGCTTCACTTTCCCTGATTCCTGGCTTCTTGTTACATATGAGCCAGAAATTGTGGTTTAGAACAAACTCTAGTTCAGGGGTGGAAAACCTTTGATGCGCCAGATGTTTTGCACCATAACTCCCATAATCCTTTCCCATTAGCCACACTGGCTAGGGTTTTTGGAATTAAAGTCCAAAACATCTGCAGAATCTAAGGCTTCTGCCCCTGTTCTAGTTCCTCAAGCCAACTAAATACTCCAGGGATATTAACGTTGACTTGTTTAGTTGGTTTCTTTAGCACTGGATAGAGAAACTGCTTTGTTTAGTGAAGAGGACTGGTTAGCATGTAACAAGAAGCCAAAGATTAGGGGAAATGAAACGAAGTTTCTGTAGACATCCTCCTCATTCATACAAGGAGAGAAGAAGGTGGGACTATGTGAGCTTTGTGTTTCGCCATATCGCAGAGACATTTGTCCATTTAGCATTAAATCCTGACCTTAATGTTTCATGCAGGTGTGGCCAACAAATGCACAACATTGTAGACATTATAGGGACCAAAGTGCGAGAAATTTGCAACTTTGATGGTTAATTGCCCTGAATCACAATCATAAAAGGGAGTGTTATAAATTGTCCAGGACCTTTTGAAGTCATTGCTATGTGTCTTGCCCTCTAAAAACCTAACCAGACCAAGCCTTGAGTCGCTTCAGCAAGGAGACTGCCAAGTGCCTTCAGATGCTGGCTGCCCTGTAATTCTCTTGGTAGGGAAGGGGACACTTAATGTGATCTGAGTAACATGAAACATGATGCAATGTGGAATTTAAAATTCAGAAATAAGAGTAATTCACAATAAACTACACAAAATGTCCAGATGTGTGTGTGTGTGTGTGTGTGTGTGTGTGTGTGGTTGGGGGTGGGAAATCCAATTATTAGTCCAAACTAGAATGATGGGCCCATTGAATATAAGGGAGATACATAAGTGTTGGTGTACCAAGTTCCCCTTCATTCACTGGGTCTACTTTAGTTGGGGCTAACCATTGGATATGGGTGTATAAAGCATTGTATTAAAGTCCTGAAACCCAAGACTTTTTTATGTGCTTTAAAAATGGAAACCCAAGGTACTGTGAGTTCCATTTAACTTGCAACAAAATGTTCATGAGAAACTTTTCATTGCAGCTGGAATTCTGTCAGTGTGCTATACTGGCAGAACTAGACAAACATAGGCAGTGGCAGCAGGAGGAAAAAGGTCACAGGTGCAACCACCATAAAGGAAACAGCATTAAAGAAATAGGGTGCTCAGAGCCAGCAGATTTTGTTTGTCTTCCCACACCCTGGCTGGGAGACCCTGGAAAAAGTGCAACCATTCGCATAGTACACCAGCAGGATTCTGGCCTATATTTTTCCTATCTTTCAAAACATTTGGTGATATTTGGGATGTATTGGTATGCACAATCAAATCATTCCTGACAGATGGCCATCCGGTCTCTGTTTAAAAACCTCCAAAGAAAGAGACTCCAGCACACTCTGAGGCAGTGCACTCCACTACCAAACAGCTCCTACTGTCAGGAAGTTCTTCCTAATGTTTAGATGGAATTTCTTTTCCTATTGTTTGAACCCATTGCTCTGTGTCCTAGTCTCTGGAGCAGCAGAAAACAAGCTTGCTCCATCCTTGGTATCAGGACTGGTTTAAGGAATTTTGGGGCCCCCTGCAATGCTTTATTTTTGGGGGAATATGTTTATCTCAGGTCAATGTAACCTAACTCAACCTAAGCTAGTCACAGTACAGGGTATTCAGATTATTACTAATAATGTTTTTGCAGGAGGAGGGTTACTATGGGGCCCCCACAATGATGGGGGCCCCTGCAGATGCTGATGCCGCTGCTGCCTTAAACCAGCCCAGCTCGGTATGACATCCCTTCAAATATTTGAACATGGCTACCATGTCCCCTCTTAACCTTCTCTTCCCCAGGCTAAACATAACCAGCTCCCTAAGCCACTCCTCATAGGGCATGGCTTCCATGAATTGTGGTAAGATTTTTTTCCCCTTCCTAACTTGATTAGTCCAACACTGGATCTAATCCTTTTTTAAAGCTTCAGGAATACAATAAAAAATAAATGTGCCATGCCATCTATATCCTTGCTCTTCCTTCCTCTTCTTCTGATCTTGAAATGGTTCATCATAGGATTTTAGAGTTGGGAAGCAATTTGGAGGTCATCTAGTCAACTCCTTGCTCAGTGCAGGGATTTTGTCAATGCACTATTCATTCCACTACTACTGAAACACCTCCGTCAAAGGAAAGACCACCACCTCTCCAGGACACTCTGTTTCCCTGCCAAAGAGCTCCCTATCATTCATGGAAACCTGCAAGTAGCATACCTCGGTTCAAGTCATCCAACTTCACCCATCTTTGAGGGATTGATTTGTCACTGATTAATTTCAAAAATTGGAATCCAAAGCTGTGAAATAGAAGAATGAGCCTTCATGTTCTTGCCTGAAGGATTTATTGTTATGCTGTGTTTCTGCCCTGAAAACCTGTAAGGGATACCCAAAATTAACTACCTGTATACCACAGTACTGTGAATGCTCCTTGTGTGAGCATTTTAAGCAAAGATGAAGCCCTCTTCCCTTAGGCATTGCAACTACAGTCCAAATACCCATTTATCTAGCTAATGAGCACTGAAAGATCCCCTTGTGATAAATGTATACTGTATTGGTAATGTTTCCTGGGTTAGGCATGCCAAGAAGGGAACTCCCTTGAGATCCAGCAGCAATCAGAAAAGATTCAAAGTCAAATACATGCTTACAGTGCCAGCCTCAAACAAAAAAATAACAATTGATCACACTGATAGCGCTTGTTGCCTTTCTCTCCAACTTACACAAAAAGCAACTCAAATGGGTGGTAGAGGTGACTCAGGTTTCTCTAAACACACCACCAATTGGGAGAGCAAGGGGACTGAGGCGGTCCCATCGTTAGCTCCTACCACTGTACTGTCATTGTTATTATTTATTATTATTTTATTCATTTACATCCCACTTTACCCCCAGTACTGGAACTCAAGGCAGCTTGTTAACTGCCAGCAAGTCACCTTCGACTTATGACAACCATATGAGTGAGAGGCCTCCAAGTCACCCTGTCCTCAACAGCTCTGCTCAGGTCTTGCAGACTCAGGAATGTGGCTTCCTTGATTTTGTTTATCCACCTGGAATGAGGGCTTCCTCTTTCTACTGCCTTCTACCTTCCCAAGCATTATTCTCTTTTCTAGTGAGTCGTGTCCTCATGATATGGCCAAAGTACGACAGCTTCAGTTTAATCATCTTGGCTTCTAGGGAGAATTCAGGCTTGATTTGCTCAGACCCATTTATTGGGTTTTTTTAGCAGTCCATGGTATCCGTAGAACTCTTCTCCACCACCACATTTCAAATGAGCTGATTTTCTTCCTATCAGCTTTCTTCACTGTCCAGCTTTCACAACCATACATAGAAATGGGAAATGCGATGGCATGGACAATCCTAACTTTAGTGTTCAATGATATATCTTTACACTTCAGGATCTTGTTGTGATGTACACAGGGATGACCCTGACACTTGTCTAGTTCCCTCATAGGTGTCCTCCCAAGTCCTGGTTGTCTTCTGATTTCTTGACTGCAGTCTCCATTCTTATTGATTGAGCCAAGGGATGGAAAATCCTGAACTATTTCAATGTCTTCATCATCACCTCTAAAGTTATGTAAATCATTTGTGCTCATTATTTTTGTTTTCTTAATGCTCAACTGTAAATCTGCCTTTGCACTTTCTTCCTTGACTTTCTTCAGTTATTATTATTATTATTATTATTATTATTATTTCTTACTCGCTTCTCCCCATGGATCAAGACAGGGAACAACACATCCACACAAAATAATTAGTATCAATTAAAATACATCTTGGTTAAAATACATACATGCATCAAACACACAATGTCAGTTTAAAAGAACAAATTAAACCAGTACATATTAAAACAGATTAAAATTCACAGTTTAGAAGTCATCTGGATAGGCCTGCTGAAAGAGATTTGTCTTTAATGCTCTTTCCACCCCCCTCAAGCCCTTCCAAGTCTTTTCTATTTTCTGCTAGTAGTATGGTGTCATCTCAAATGGCTCAAATCTCAAATTGCTGATGGTCCTTCCTCCAATTTTCATACGTCTTTCATCTGCGTCTAATCTGCAGTTTATAGATGATTAAAACCAGTGCAGATTAAAAACATACAAAAATCAGTATATATGTGTGTGTGTGTGTGCGTGCGTGTGTGTGTGTGTTTATCTATTTTTTAAAAAAAATATCTATAGAGTTAAAAACAATTAACGTTCACTAGAAAACAGACTATTAAAAAACCAACAAGACAGAATGGCATTAAAAGCCCATCACAGTCAATTCCTTAAAGCCTGATGGAATAGAAAAGTTTTTGCTTGCCTGCAGAAGGAGAGGAAAGACAGAAGCCATTCTAGTCTTCTGAAGGTGGGGGTTCCAAAGTCTGGAAGTAGCCACTGAGAAGACCCCATGCTTTGTTCCCACCAAATGTGTTTGGGAAGGTACTGGGGGCGAGAAAAGGGCTCTTAGAGCTGCAATGGTCATATAGTGAGATGCCATCCTTCAGATAGCCTGGAACCAAGCAGTATATGGCTTTATAGATCATAATCAGCAGTTTGGATTGTGGAAGAATAGTGTAGGGAGAGCCAAGATAACACAGTGATATTGCTATAGGATTACTTTTCTGAATGGTGGCAGAGGGGAAGCGTACTGTAGAGTTTTCCGTGGTTTTTTCCTGGGCTGTGAGGCCGTGTCCTTGAAGAGTTCATTCTTGATGTTTCACCTGCATCAGAGAAGATGCCAGCCACAGATGCAGGTGAAACATCAGAAATGAACTCTTCCTGAACATGGCCTCACAGCCCGGAAAAAAAACACAGAAAACCTATGGATGCCGGCTGTGAAAGCCTTCAGCTTCACGTACTGTAGAGTACTTTTATGGAAAACCCATTTTACGGGACTGGAGATACTGTCATTGGATTGGAGTGGTTACCCCTTCATATTGAGGATGACTTCAGAGGGCTATCCTCAGTGGAGGACCACCTGAAATGCAGAATGTATGAGATTCAGAAGTTTATAAAAATAGAAAATTCCTACCGTGATGGTTTTGCTTTGATAATTTGGAGCTACAAAATCCAGGAAGAAATTCCAATGGAAAGCCTTCTGGAAGCACCTCTACCCTTGACAAAACTTGCATACCTGACTTAGGGCTAAACCCACACTTAAGTGCTTTGATGAGTATGGATGGATTGAGATTCATGCTCTGCTGAACTTACAGCTTCGTTTTTTTAAAAAAATGTAAGAGAGACAATGAGAGGCTGGCAACCAAATCCAGCCACCCTCGGCTTAATTGAGGCAGTGGCTGTGCTTGAAATGTGACGCTTTCTCTTCAGAGCTTATTTTGCAGTTATCCAGATTATTTGTACAGAAACACTTTCTTGGCTTTGATCTTTCTTTCAAAACCCTGCATTGAGGCACACAAAGTTGGTTCTTCACATCACATGTAAATGTGCCAGGTGTCAAAACCAGACCTGATTTCTCCCTGGGCATGAGAAAACAAAGGTAAGTGAGAACCTACGCAACACAGAAAGGCTTTCTTTTATTTTTAGTAATTCATTTGATTCTTGAATCCTGTCGACAAGAATGGCAAGCTCTTAAAAAATTTAAAAACAGAAGCGATGCAATATCAAATTGCCCCAGATTTCTCTTGCCATGGCACAACTTTCAATCCCAAAGCACAGATTAAAAACTCTTGGCCTGGTTTCTTTGGCATACAAAGTTGATGTCTACTCCCCTTTGGATCTGTGAGACCATAACTCAGCAGAGGCTGGTGCCTCTAATTTTAGTAGGGTGGTGAATCTGCTCTGGATTTTTGTCTGAACTTTAAAGAAGCTGTCCAAGATGCTGAATCTATTTGGGGGAGAGGGTTTGGCACCTTGGACTAAAACCTGGTGTGGATTCACTGCCCCATTTGGAGACTCAGGCAATGTCTCCAAATGGTGCTTTTCAAGAGTTAGAGCAGGGCCAGCAACCTGCAGCCCTAGAGCCACATAAAGCCCTTGGCCCAATCCTAAGTGACCCTTAGTCTAATGTCAAACATTCTCTGCAAGCTATTTCTGTAGTAGCCCCACACCTGTAGAAAGAAACTGTAGGGAAGTCAGGTCAGCTCCATCCTTTTTGAGTTTCTAGTGGTCAAGTAAGATTGTGTTGTATTACTTGGCCTTTGGTTCTTAAAACCTGGGGGTGACTGCTCTGGCTGTTTTAATTGCCTGTGTTTTTAAAACTATTTTAAGAATTGGTTTTAGTCTATTCTTAAGTTTTTAAAATTTATGTATTTAATGTTGTAAAGGTTTTTATGTGTTGTCCATTGCCTTGGTGCCCTGGTTGGTTTGAGAGGCATTAGGAAAATGCTTAAATAAATACATAAATATCAGGTCAGGCTTCTGCAAGATCTGCATGTTTCCCCACCAGTCTGGTAGGTGGGGAGGAAGAAGCAAGGAGAAAGGGTTGGCAGAGAACAGTGGCATGGTGGTAAATTTTGAAGTGTAACATGTCAACAGTCTCCATAGCCTCCACCTCACAGGAGAATCTAGAAATGTTGGCAGTGGTGTCCATCCATACCAACAAGTGCTAGCATCTTCTCTAGGCATGTGCATTTTGCCAAGTTAATAAGGCTCAGTTAGGGTTGCCAGATCTCAGGGCCTTGTCCCGAGTCTCCAATTTTCATCTCTAGGTGGGGGGAAAAGGGTACAAATTCTGTATTTTTGATGGGCTTAACTCCGGTCAAGAGGAAAGAGCTGTGTGCAAATTACAATTCAGCTTGGAGAGCAGCAGCTTGCTATAACTTTGCAAGGCTTAATTGATTTGTTGATGTAACACAAAGACTCTTCAGGGGGGTCTATGTATTTACTTAGTTAGATTCTTCCTTTGTGATATGTTCGCCTTAGGATCACCATAAATGGGAAACGACTTGAAGACACAAGAACTACTACTACTACTACTGCAATTCCTCCTACCCTTCCAGTTGTTATGGTAGAAGAACTCTCCTTCAGTCTGCTCTGCATCCACCAGCTGGATGCAACTGGACTAGATTAAATGATTAGATTAAATAGATTGACCGGACGAACCCAAAGGGTGCTCAGCAGTGGCTCCTCTTCCTCTTGGAAAGAGGTGACCAGTGGGGTGCCACAGGGTTCTGTCCTGGGCCCAGTGCTATTCAACATAATTATCAATAACTTGGATGAGGGAATTAGGGGCATACTTATCAAATTTGCAGATGACACCAAATTAGGAGGAGTAGCTAATACCCCAGAGGACAGGATCAACATTCAAAATCACCTGGATAGACTAGAAAGTTGGACCAAGGCTAACGAAATGAAATTCAATATGGAGAAATGTAAGGTACTGCACTTAGGGCAGAAAAATGAAATGCATAGATATAGGATGGGAGAGACCTGGTTGAATGAGACCACATGCGAAAGGGATCTAGGAGTCCTAGTAGACCACAAGTTGAACATGAGTCAACAGTGTGATACGGCAGCTAAAAAGGCCAATGCGATTTTGGGCTGCATCAATAGAAGTATAGTGTCTAGATCAAGGGAAGTAATAGTGCCACTCTATTCTGCCTTGGTCAGACCTCACCTAGAATATTGTGTCCAGTTCTGGGCACCACAATTCAAAAAGGATATTGACAAATTGGAGCGTGTCCAAAGAAGGGTGACTAAAATGGTGAAAGGTCTGGAAACCATGCCTTATGAGGAGAGGCTTAGGGAGCTGGGTATGTTTAGCCTGGAAAAAAGATGGTTAAGAGGCGATATGATAGCCCTGTTTAAGTATTTGAAGGGATGTCACGCTGAGGATGGAGCAGGCTTGTTCTCTGCTGCTCCAGAGACTGGAACACGGAGCAATGGATGCAAGAAGCTCCAGGAACAGAGATTCCACCTCAACATTAGGAGGAACTTTTTGACAGTAAGAGCTGTTCGGCAGTGGAACACACTCCCTCGGAGCGTGGTGGGGTCTCCTTCCTTGGAGGTCTTTAAACAGAGGCTGGATGACCATCTGTCGGGGATGCTTTGATCAAGATTTCCTGCGTGGCAGGGAGTTGGACTGGATGGCCCTCATGGTCTCTTCCAACTCTACAATTCTATGATTCTATGATTCTATGAAATGTAGGTGAGAAGGAACAATCCCCTCATTTTACTTTGATTTACTTGATTACTTACTTTAAAGGGAAACAGTCCCTTTTAGCTAAAATTTTTGTCTTAATTGCCAAACAGGAAAATATGTTTGGCATGTGTTTGTGTGTTTGCATTTGAATAACAAACTGTAACTGTGATTGGTACTTAATGCTTAACGCTTCATGACATTACTCATCATGGGCCTGCCTACCACTAGTCTGTGGCCTCCGAGGATGAACTCCAAGGGCATGCAGATATTTGCCGAACCAATGTTAGAAGAGGAATATTTGCTGACCTGCAGTGATGAGTCTTCTACTGTTGAGCATCCAGAAGGATGGGAGTTGCATTTGGATTGCAGAACTGAGGTCACCTTCAGAAATGGGAGAAGTTGCACCCCTCTCCCAAGAATAACATCAGAGTAAGGGAAAGACCTGAGCCAATGGGTTTAACCTCAGGAAAGGGTGTTTAGACTAAACATTAGGAATAGTTTCCTGATGCAAGTCTCTAGAATAGATTTATAGCCTTTCAAACCCTCCCAGTTACTTTCCAGCATCACGATTCTATAACACAAAAAGACACTATATAGATTTGTTGGCTGGGGTTTCCTGGCACTTCTAGTTCAAAAGCTATCTTCTCCAAGCTCTGGGATTTCCTGCACCAATGGGGGATGGGGGGGAGAGTTGACTAGATGATCTTTTATAGCAGCTTCAATTGGTCTCTCTTCCTCCTGTCTTTCCAATCTAGGTTTGAATATTGCCCTTGAATCTGTTAAACAAAGATTGTGGGACATTGCTTTTTGTGATCTGCACTACTGCTCATACATATCCTGTTCTCCCAGTGCAATGAATGTCCACTACATTGGGCCTTTTCCATTAGCTGACTGTTTAAAGAACCTGTCAGTGGTCAAGTACTTCAGATTTTTTCCCCAAGGCCAGATGTAATGTTTATTCTATTGAATTATGTTGAGGCAGATTTGCTGCTGTCCCATATTTGGAAAGACGGTGCCCTTGCAGTAATATGGAAGTTGCACCGATGAAGCTTATTCTTTTGTCTTGTAGCTTTTATAATAAGGTCTGCTATTCTATAATTACTCCACTGTTGAGTAAATTGCCTGGAAGTTCATATCAATTTTACATCAGATTCCCGTTTATTTTATTTATTTATTTATTTATTTATACCCTGCTCTTCAGCCACAAGGCTATCAGAGTGGCTTACAAATTGTTTTAAGCAGCAGCAATTTACACATCTACACTGCATTAAGCAGTTTCCAATGTGTGTTATCTAATTGCCCCCACAAGCCGGGTACTGTTGGAAGACAAGTCCCCAAAAGTGACTCTGGCTGTCACTAAATTTGTTACAGACGTGTCCAGGATTAGAGCTCATTGTGTATTAGATAAAAGTTGATTACAATTGTTTTAGTGTTCTGATTTTTCTGATATTTTGTCTGTTTTCTCTTATGCTTGAGTTCTTCTTTTGATGCATCTGTGGATTGCAATAAATTGATGATGATGATCTTTTATCTCCTGTGACGAGATGTTTCTATGTTAGCCTGCATGCAGAGAGCTTTTCTCTGACCATCATTTTGCTCCTCCATGCCCAGGAGATAGTCTAGCATTCCTAGAAATTTTGTCCAGTCAGTTGTGTATGGGGTGGGGGGCATTTGTTCTGAGACAGCATTAAAAAAAAAAAAAAAGCACAACTCCAGAGACAACAACCAGGGAAGATGTTGATGTAATTACTTGAACAAGTATAAAAACCTTGAGTCTTTCTGTCCGCCAAATGTCAGGGAGCTAATTATGCTCCATTGTGGCACTCTGGGTTGATATTGTCAGCTATTCTTAGCTCTAATCCTTTAACATAGAGGCTTGATGGGCCGCCTGAGATATCCCCTTCAGCGCCTCCCTTGCAGCTCCTGTCAATCAAGCTTGCCAAGGAAGAACACGCACGCTACAAAGGCCCTGGCAGTGTTGTGGTATTAGGCATCCGACTGAACAGCTTTTAATCTCGTGTACACCTTAAGAAAACATCAGTTTGGCCTACCAGGGCTCAGGAGACATGGATGGGACCCTGCATGTTGGGGGAACAAAGGAATATGAGCTCATCTCTGTGACGGGACTGACATGAAACCCTTAAGACATGTCAAGATGATGGCAGCACCGAGATCTTTGCTGCATTAAGGAAGAGGCAACTAAGGCACACACCCATGGAAAGAAAGATGATGAGCTGACATGAATGGAGTCTCCTTCTTTGGAGGTTTTTAAACAGAGGCTGGACAGCCATCTGTCGGGAGGGCTTTGACTGGGTATTCCTGCAGGGCAGGAGGTTGGACTAGATGGCCCTTGGGATCTCTTCCAACTTTACGATTCAATGCTTCTATGAATGCAGAGTGGTAGGCTCTCTCTTACAGTGTGGAAAAGTTACAGGGGGTTGCTAAATCCCATTGTTGGTCCTGACTGGATTAGACCCATGGAATGAATGGGAACTTGGTAGATCAATACACAAATAAACAACCTTGATTTAACAGGGGTAGTTGAGTCAGGACTAACTATGAGATTTAGGTGTTGGGCAACAATTCCCAGAATGCAGTGACAGCATGGTCAATGAGCATATGGACCTAGGTTTTCTGGGAACTGCAGTCCAGAAAAGTAACATGATAAGCTCTGCTTGCTCTTGTTACCAAGTTTTATAGGGAAGATAGTTGGCTTCCTCTTCATCAGGTGACTGTAAATCTATATTGGGCTTCTTTGTGTCTTGTAGAATCATAGAGCTGGAAGGACCTTGGAGGTTCCTGGGGGCTGTAAATCTCTACTAGACTTCTTCTTGTGCAATTAAATCATAGAGTTGAAAGGACCTTGGAGGTTTGGGGGGTTATAAATCTATGCTGGGTGTGTCATCCAATCATAAAGTTAGAAGGACCAGGAGGTTCGTGGGGGCTGTAAATCTATACTGGGTATCTTTCTGTATCACTATAGAATCATAGGGTTTGAAGGACCTTGGAAGATCTTGGAGGCTATAAATCTATACTGGGCGACTATATTTCACTAAACAATGCACTCAGGTCAGATGGACTTGGTATTGCTTATCATTGTCACAATTTTATTTTGAGGCTGTCCAGCCCTCTTTAACGCAGTAGGAGAAATATTTTATCACAGATTTTTTGTGACAGATTTGTATGAAAATGTGCTTGCCAGCCGACTTCAAGTATTCTCTTCATGGTATAGCATTTTGAAGAGAACACAATATTTTCAACCGTATTTCCAAGATGTAACCTTTGTTATATTCCAGATCTCCCACCATGATGTCATCATTCTTCTGATGTTCTGTCGTTTCAGTCCAGTGGGAGACATGTCTTTCTGCTAATAGATTTTTCTGGTTAGCAAAAATATGCAGTTTTACCTTGGTCTCTCACAGGACTGGAACAGAAGAATGATGACACCACGCAGTAAGTGTCAGGCCCTGCTCTTCTGACTCTGAGGATGAACTAGAGGAAGAGAGAACTTCAGAGCAGGATTTGCAGCAGGGAGTAGAGGCAACAGCACCCGACCCCACAGAGCTGCCTGGGCCCTGAGAGATAGCAGAAGGGGACAGAGCAGATAACCCAGTCCCAGCAGAGAGGCCTGGCCCCTCACATGGAGAGCTTAGACCCAGTTGTACCCACCTTTCAGGAACATCAACATCAAAGGGAAGAGAAGCGAAAGTCTTGGCATATTTATGAGTCAACAGTGTGATGATGAACATGAGTCAAAAGTGTGATGCGGCAGCTAAAAAGGCCAATGCGATTTTGGGCTGCATCAATAGAAATATAGTGTCTAGATCAAGGGAAATAATAGTGCCGCTCTATTCTGCCTTGGTCAGGCCTCACCTAGAACACTGTGTCCAGTTCTGGGCACCACAATTCAAAAAGGATATTGACAAATTGGAGCGTGTCCAGAGGAGGGCGACTAAAATGGTGAAAGGCCTGGAAACCATGCCTTATGAGGAAAGACTTAGGGAGCTGGGTATGTTTAGCCTGGAAAAAAGACGGTTAAGGGGCAATATGATAGCCCTGTTTAAGCATTTGAAGGGGTGTCACATTGGGGATGGAGCAAGCTTATTTTCTGCTGCTCCAGAGACTAGAACACGGAGCAATGGATGCAAGCTCCAGGAACAGAGATTCCACCTCAACATTAGGAGGAACTTTTTGACAGTAAGAGCTGTTCGGCAGTGGAACACACTCCCTCAGAGCGTGGTGGGGTCTCCTTCCTTGGAGGTCTTCAAACAGAGGCTGGATTGCCATCTGTTGGGGATGCTTTGATCATGATTTCCTGTGTGGCAGGGGGTTGGACAGGATGGCCCTTGTGGTCTCTTCCAACTCTACAATTCTATGATTCTATAAGAGATGCCGACTTATCAGAGAACAGCTGTGCACTGGCTGAGTCAGTATAAATCAGGGACAGCTGCTCTGCCAACTTGTCAGAGTTTATCTGACTGCATTGGTGGGAAACCTCTGTTCCTGATTTCTCCTGCTGCCTTGCCTGGAGTTTGACCTTTGGACTGTACCAGACCCCCTGCTGGGGACCCTGGACTGTCAGATTGGTAAACTGGACTATTCTCTGGCTTTTGTGGACTTGTTCTGTTACCTAGATATTTTGCCCTACCATTGTAATTCTGTGTAACCATGAGTTCTGGGCAGACTGCCACGCTGTTATCTGCTAATAGAACCTCACCTTGGCTAGTTTCCCCGACAGTAAGGCAGCATGGAAGACAGAACTTTCTGGCTGTACTGCCGCTGGACTCTTGAAGCCCATGAAGTATGTATGATAAGACCCTCTGTAGGTGAGATGTTCCAACTTTCCTGATGTAGTACCTTTTGCCTTCCTTACCTTTCTTCAAGAAGATGAACCTGTGTTGATTATGCAGAAAGTATTCATGAGTAAAAGTACTTTTATGAACCATACAAAGAAGACCAAGTTTGATTTCTTTCTCTGCTAGACCTTGTATGTTGGGATGGACTGGGCTGGAGGCTGTTCAACTTCTGCCTAGTGCATTAATTACTCTGCTTGAGAGATCCACTACAATCTCTCAACTACATTTCTCAACAACAACAACTATATATGCAGGTGGGCTCAGGCCTGTGTATGTCACTAACAGGATGCTCGCTCACATATGTTACCTCCCGGAGCAGGATTTGCCCAAGATATTTTGCCGCCTGAAGTGAAGAATAAAATGATACACCCTCCTATTCTGTATAAAAAAGTCAACAGGACTGGCAGTTGAATCATCAGCACTGGCACTAGGACAGTTTCCTCCACTTCACCCAAAGGCAGCGGCATAGGGTGACCACCGCAGGTTGTGCGGGACACAGTTCTTTCCTCCGACACCTCGCTGCTGCTTCCCAGCATTGACTGACTGAGGTGACCGTGTCACTTTGCCTGACAGCAGAAGCAGCCCTGTGCAAGGTTTGAGACAGTGTTCTACTGAATGCAGGTTGCTGGGGAGCAACAATGGCAGTGTGCTATTGTCCCCATGTCCTGCCTTTGGGCTTCCCATTAGCACCTGGTTGGCCACTGTGGGAAACAAGATGCTCGGTTGGAACATCTTGGGCCAAATTACACTTCACAGTTCTCATGGGCCACATTCCAATGGTGGATGGTACCAAAGACAATAAGGCAGACCCAAAATTGCCAGCAAAATTTAGCGTAAAACTCTTACTGCCAATAACTGAGGGGAGGGCTTTGAACCCTTTAGAATGGGAAAGAGAGCTTGTTCTAGAGGTAGGAAAACCATCAAAAGATGAGGTTATGGGAAAGCAGTGCCTCCATCTAGGGAAGCCCAGTGGGTCAGATTGGGAGCTTAGGAGGGCCAGGTTTGACCACAGCCCTCCACCACTGCCTTAGTGTCTCGTTGTAAGCTTTAAAACATAGTGAGAAAAGTGCAGCTCAGAGCCCACAATTTGCTCTGGGAATGTTTTTTGTGGCCTTGAGAAGAGTCCCAGGGCAGTCTTAAAAAAATTGTTTTGCCCCAAAATGCCCCCTAAGAGGTGTGCAGGGCAATATTAACATATTTTCACCCCCTGGGCTATTTTAGGACCAGAAGAGGCCTTTTTTTCCCAACAGGAAGGAATCCAGAAATTGAATCCCAAGTCACTTCCTGTTGGAAAGAGGCATTTGGTGGCCAATATATATATATATAGGCCACCAAATGCCAACAGGGAAAGAGTATATATATATATATATATATATATATATATACACACTAGCTGGACCTGGTGTACCATACGCCATTTAAAAACTCCCAAAAAACCGCCTAGTAAACCTCACAACAACCATGTAAGGTAGGCTGGTTGATTTAAATTACTCTTCCCCCTTCTCAACATTCCACACTTTTAGTGGAATTGCTGAGAGTGACTCGCTCTGTTGCCTGGCTGCTACTGCAGCCACCAGTTGACTGCCTGGGTCCTAATCTGGACCACAGATTGAGTGGCAGGAGTGGATTGTGAGGTGGAAAGAGAATTTGCATGTGGGTGGTGATTGGTTCGGTATGTTTCCTGAGCAGCCAATCAGCACACTGGGAAAGGCAACATACCCCAGAGAATTATATATAGAGATTTTTGAGGGAGTGGTGGGGGTCCCCTGGGGGGGGGCAATGTGGTTTCCTAACCCTTGACACTTGCCCACCTCTGCTTTGAACAAAGCCATTACTGACCCAAGTTTAAGAATGTTAACTTCTGCCTCCATAGGTAAAAACATTTGAGGAATTAGCCTGAATCAAAATGCTTCACAGATGCTGCCCCACCCCCATGCTTTCCCACTTTCCCCCTTACCGCTGTCAATCACAACCTCTGCTGTTTTTGTGGGTCCCCCCCCCCATTTTTTGGAGAGTGCCATGAAAATCCCCCAGGCACTGCCAGTCTCGCTTCCGATAGGCAAGATGCAGCACATTCTAGCATGTGCCGGTCTCGGTGTGGAAAATTAAACGTCTTTCCCAAGAGGCTGCTGGGGCATCATGATGCTCAAGGATAGAGGCAGGTTTCCAGAATTTGATTGCATCAGTCAGAAAGTTAAGAACATGATGAAGAGGGGAAAGGGGAAAAAAAGCTCTTCCCTCAGGGAGGAGTGAAAATGGAGAGACCGGGTCTTGTTCAAACAGGGTGCTGCTCTGCTTTGTTCATGGGACAGATACAGGGAGATTGCAGCTTGCTGTTCCAGGCAGAGGACTCTCAGCAGTTTCTGGTAGGTGAGTCTAGGTACGGTAACTCAACACACCCACATCTGCAGCCAGCATCAAGCATTTCTCTCTCCCACTGGCAGAAGTCAAGTTAAAGTAGAGACAACAGGCAAGGAGACTTCTTGGGTCCTGCTTTTCCTCTCAGAAGCATGGGAACATAGGAATTTGCCTTATATCAGGTCAGACCCTTGATACATCTAGCCCGCTACTGTAAACTCTGGTCAAATCCACACTACACAAATAATCCTGTTTGAAACTGGATTATTTGCCATGGCTCTTTCCTATGGAATCCTGGGATTTGTAGTTTTATAAGGTCTTTAGCCTTCTCTGCCAAAGAGTGCTGGTACCTCACCAGACTACAAACCCCAGGAAGGAGTCCTGGCAAATAATCCAGTTTCAAACAGGATTATTTGTGTAGTGTAGATTTGGCCTCTGACTGGCAGAAGCTGTTCAGGGTTCCAAACAGGATTACCTGGCTCTACCTGGAAATTCCTAGTATGAGCTGGTGGTCTCCCATCCAAATCCTAACCAGGCCTGGTGCTGTTTAGCTTCCCACATCAGATGAGATCAAGTGTGTTTAGGGTGTTATGATGGATGGAGTGGCTGCATAACTTAATGTGCATCAAATATGTAATGCAGAGGGCAATGTCCAATGCTCAATCTGCATGCACATCTGCATGCACAGTGGCACCGCATGTTCAGCTCCACTTCTGCAAGCTTAAACTGAACACAGATGTTCCACATCACACAAAAATGTGCAACCGCTTCTGTCAGGGAACTTTTGCAGGCGTAAGAGCCCAGCAGCATTCTGACCAAAGAACCCTAGGAAGGGCAAGGAGGGAGGTTGATGCCGCCCACCCACAATGAGCAGCAGATGAACGGATCAAGGAGCAACAAGCACACATCATCCACTCTTGCACACTATGATGGTATGTTTTGTATTTCTATTTAATAAATAAATACATAATAAATAGATGTATGAAATAACATATGGAAACGGGATGCAAATGGCATCCAAATGGTTGCCCCCTTTCAGCTTTTTGGGATGATGTATATGTACTACCCCTAGCAGATCCCACTAGGGATCCCAGCCTGATCCTCTTTAAGCAGTGATTTCTTCTTCTTCCTCCGCCTCCTCCTCAGCTTTGCCAACAGGCACAGTAAAACAGTCTAACCTCAACGTTGAAATAAACTCTTCCGAATGCCACCATGCACTGTTTTTGTTACAAGCGGAGAAAGGAAATGTTTTCTTCCCCATTTAACCTCTATACTAAGGCGAGCTGCGTAACCACAGCTGAAAACGTCAGGAAACCCAAGCCTTTTCCTTAGAGAAATGTGTTATAATCCTAGCGTGCTGTTGGCAAGAGAGACTTCTAAATAATCCGGAAGACATTGCTCTTCAATGCAGCGGTTTGGAAATCTCGCCAGTTTTCTCCTTTCTATCACTGTAACGTTTTCAAGGGCCAGATTAATGATGCTAGTAATGCAAGAATGTGGAATTACTGAGCATATAGCAGGAAACAATTTAAAGAGCAAATGAGGCTTCAGAATCCAGAAAAATGGCCCTTCTAGGCAACCAGAGGCCATCTCTCATTTTTACAGCACCTAATTTACACCCGTTTAGGTTTTCCACATTGCACTTTAGCTGGTTGCACTCATTCATTTTACATTCATGGTGGAGAAAAATACAGTTATTTCCTTTCTTCTTTGAGCAGTCATTACTCCTGCTGTTTCCCCACTGTTCTTTCTTGTAATCCCTTTGCAGACCTGCTGACATTAGCTAGAAGAAATCCAAATAAGCCACTCTTTGGCTTTTTCCAAGAGCAGGCTTCTTGGGGAGGTCATTCTGGTGTCAGGATTGTCCTCTGCTCTGCTTCACCCCAAGTCTTGCCAAGATTGGACCAACTGCCAATCTTCTTTTAAGAATCATAGAAGTGAGGCTAGGGCTCAGGAAAACTGCTTGATTAGACTCTTTGAACCCAGTACGCTATCGTTTATTCTGACAAAATATTTTTCCAAAGGTGGCCGTCTGTTCTTATTAACAGAAGATACTCCTCTGTTTGAAGGCCGCCTCCTTTTGAATAGCGGTCCAGTCCAAGTAGGATTCCCAGGTCAGCAGCATGCCATTCTCTCAGATTTTAGCACTGAAACCAGAAACCAGAAGGTGGGGCTTTGTGATATCTGAGGAGAGGACCTCTGAAATGGGGCAGGCAAGCAGGGAGCTTTTCCCAGGCTTTATGTTTCTTATGGAGCTTGTGGAAGGGTTGCTACCAGTTCTAAAGGTTGTTTTTTTCTACCCTAGGCCTTGCACCATTGCTGTATGACAAAGGAGGCTCTTGAGTTGCAGTGTTGGCACTCCACTTCTGGCCTGGCTCTAAATGGCATGATGGGCCCAAGTGCAGGCACTCACCATCTCTCCCAGTCCCTCCCCTCTGTCCTGGCTCTTCGTGAACCAATGATGCACAAGCACAATACATGGTACAAACACCTTCATGCTGAGCCAGAGAGTCCTGGGGCCCGTCTATACGAGGGGGGGGGAATGTGGATTGATGTGTACTCATGCAAATTGGAAGCAGGATTGAACTGTCTCAAGGGTGGTTTGGCAAAATCACAGGCATGCAAGGCTATCTACTTTTGCTGTCCCAACGGGCATGCCTGCGATTCAAAATGGTGTCCGTGACTCACGTCATTTTCGCCACTTGCCACTGCTGAACAGTATTTTTTTAAGGCATATCTAAGGTGTAGAAGTGTGGTAGTGTGCTATTCCACCGACATAAACATAAAAAGAGAAAGGCTGTTTCGTCGCCTCAGCACACAATCACTAAGGCGAAAATCCAAGGGCCCGTCTAAACGGTGAAAATACCCCTCATGGAATTTGCTGGGAATCCTACCTGTCTAAATGGGATCCAGTGCCAATCCACACTATTCAGAAGGAGGAGGACCCAAAACGGGTCTACTTCCACTTTTCTGGGGCTATGCAAATAAATGTGATTGCCTGTCCTAATGGTCGATCATGCTAAGCTGCTGCCGTCAAGCATGGTGATGGACTCTGTTGTTGATTCAGCTGCCAACATGGCTGGCTTCATACATGGAATGGAGGTGTGAGGGGAAGCACCTCATCCTTTGGCTTAGGCACAGGCATTTAAATATCTTAGGCCAGGTCTATTCCTCTTAGGGTTGCCAGGTCAGGGCTATGCCAGCCCTGAGATTTTAGGGCTAAAACTGGAGACCTAAGGACAACCTCTGGAGATGTCATAGGAGGCAGGTCCTGGTGATATCATTGTACATGATACATTAAGCATCAACCACAGTTGCTCAGAGTATACCATTCAAATTAAAAAAAAAATAATACCAAGACTGGCAAATGGGGAAAATATATACACAGACACTTTTCAAGGCAGTGCTTTCATCCTGAGATTTCCCGCCCCCTTGTCCTGAGGACCAAAGGAGAGGGGTCATGCCCTATGATTTGGGAACCTTGTGTCCACTTGATTATATCCTATGAAAATGTAAATTTGGATGGCTTGTCATTTTGCTTCATTCCACGACTAGGTAACTTGTGGCCTTCAAAGTATGATTGGACATCACAGCTCTCATCATCCTTCCTCATTGGCTTTCCTGGGAGTTGTACGATGTCTGTCTATTAAATAACAAGACTGGTACAATAGCCCATCTTTATTTATATGTACCTGTATTACAATTCTAATGCTTGTCCCCTTCAATATACTCCCTGTTCACACTAGCACACCAATACAGTCTTGTTTTCCATGGGCTGAAGGCATAGAGCAAATCAGTTTCTGTCAGCTGTTTCAACACATCTGCCATTTTTCTTCTTTACTGCATCAATTGACTCGAAACGTGTTCCTTTAAGAACCAATTTCACTTTAGGGAAAAGAAAAAAAAGTCACATGGTGCCAAATCTGGTGAATATGGAGGATGCATATTTCCCTTTTTTTCCCCTGACTCTTTCTCTCAGCTTTGTCAAAACTTTCTTATAATAATGCTGGTTCATTTCTGGAACCCATTCTGCCAAAATTATGCCCTTGATGTAAAAAAACAAACAAACCAATGAGCACGGCTTTGAATGTGGACTTGCTTTGATGTGCTTTTTTCATTCTTGGTGATGATGGTGTTTTCCAGTGCCTTGACTCTCGTTTTGTCTCAGGATCATATTTGAAAGTCCAGGTTTCATCGCAAGTGATGATTTTTTGAAAAAGGTTTGGGTCCGCCTCAAGTTGCTGCAGAATGTCATGTTGCTCGACTTTTAAACTTAGCATCTTTCCAGCACACAACAGAAAACACAGCAGCTTTAAACAACGACTGACAATTAACGAACGGCCGAGAGTGTTGATGTTTGTCCTGCAGGTTCAGAACATGTTCAAGGTCACTACTCAAGCATTCACAGTCAGTTCTCCCTGATTTGTCTGAAAGGTAGAAACACAATCTCATTACTTAATAGACAGGCCTCGTAGTGCCATGACATCTACAGAGCGGCTCTACTTTATTTCATTTGATAATATTTTGGAAGCCTTTGCATGAAGAACTTCCTGACAGTAAGAGCTGTTCGGAAGTGGAACGCACTGCCTGAGTGTATGGTGGAGTCTCCTTCTTTGGAGGTTTTTAAACAGAGGCTGGATGGCCAACTATCGGGAGTGATTTGTTTGTGTATTCCTGCATGGCAGGGGGTTGGACTGGATGACCCTTGGGATCTCTTCCAACTCTATGATTCTATGATTCTAAGAAAAGGCCTGAACTCTAGGCTAGGGCTACAGTGCTTCAGGCAACACAGAAACATTATGTAGGCATGTGACGTTGACCCAAGACAACCTCCGTACCTTAGGG
Organism: Gambelia wislizenii; assembly: GCA_030847615.1. NCBI lineage: Eukaryota > Metazoa > Chordata > Lepidosauria > Squamata > Crotaphytidae > Gambelia > Gambelia wislizenii. Next base: position 7,326,175 of record JAUMIR010000013.1, on the reverse strand, counting down.
AAATGCCACACCAAGTGCAACATTATGTGAGTGACTATAGGGGAGCAAGGGAGAAGATGTGTTTCCTTTGCCATGCCATGAGCTTAGCCTGAAAGAAGTTGATGCCCCAGACTTCTCAAAACAGCTGAGTCCTCTTTGGGCTGGTGAAGGGGGAAGCACACAAATAGCTCTCCAGTTGACTTGTCATCATGTTTTATTTTCCCTCCAACTTTGACTAATGGTATGTTTCCTCTGACTTCCCCCTTGGACCATCCCTGGCTCACTTGCTCTGTCTTGGCCTCATGTCTCCTTAACTTGCCACCTCAATAGCCTGATCTGTTCCCGTGGCAAGAAGTCCATATCCTTCATTGATCTCCCCCCACCCCCGCAAAAATGATCTGTCATTCTCCCCTGTGTGTCTTTCAAATGGCTCCTTCTCACATAGTGTGTAGCGTAGAAGGGTGACTCGTAGAATCATAGAATCATAGAGTTGGAAAGACCTCAAGGGTCATCCAGTCCAACCTCCTGCCATGCAGGAACACATAGTCAAATCATTCCCGACAGATGGCCATCCAGCCTCTGTTTAAAAACCTCCAAAGAAGGAGACTCCACCACACTCCCAGGCAGTGTATTACACTTCCAAGCAGCTCTTACTGTCAGGAAGTTCTTCCTAATGTTTAGGTGGAATCTTTTCCTGTAGTTTGAACCCATTGCTCCGTGTCCTTGTCTCTGGAGCAGCAAAATACAAGCTTGCTCCATCTTCAATATGACATCCCTTCAAATATTTAAACATGGCTATCATGTCCCCTCTCTGCTCCCTAAGCTGTTCCTCATAGGGCATGGCTTCCAGACCTCCCATCATTTTGGTTGCCCTCCTCTGGACACATTTCAGCTTGTCCATATCCTTCTGGAATTATGGTGCCCAGAACTGGACACAGTATTCTAGCTGAGGTCTGACTAAAGCAGAATAGAGTGGCACTATTACTTCCCTTGAACTAGACACTATACTCCTGTTGATGCAGCCTAGAATCGCATTGGCTTTTTTAGCTGCTGCATCACACTGCTGACTCATGTTCAGCTTGTGGTCCACTAAGACTCCTAGATCCATTTTGCATGTACTGCCTTCAAGCCAGGTGTCACCCATCCTATACCTGTGCATTTCATTTTTTTTATTATTTATTTTTTCCAATCAACATATTTCAATCTTCATTATATATACCATATATATTATACATTTATATCTTTTTATTTTAGAGCAGTTCCACCATACATTAATAAAAGACCCTACTTCTTTTTGGCATTTCCAACAGTGATTCTCTCCTGTCTTATAGATTTTGTCCAGTTTTGCTGGTGTCAGATACCATCTATGTTGTAACTTGGAGAAATTCTCCTTTAGGTCCTGACATGCAGTGAATTTGTTTGAGTTAATCCAGGCATTTTCCCAATGGTTGATTTCTATTTCATGACCAATATCCTTTGCCCATTTTATCATTACTGCACTTAGAGGTTCTTTTTCATTTTCTCTATCCAGGAGGAGGTTATAGAATTTGCCTATTTCCTTCTTCTCTGGACCCCAAATTATTTTATCCAGGTTTGTCATCCACATTTCAAATCCTTGCAATCTACAATCCATTTTATATCTCTCTTTTAATTGGGCATATGTAAACTAATTTAGCTGGTACCATATTACTTCCAGTTCTTCTTTCGGTTTTATTTCTAAATCACCAAATCTTGTTTTTGTTAGGATATCCTGATATCTAATCCAATCATGTGATATGTTCCCTCTTTCAAAAAAAGCATCTTGGGGGGAGGTCCAAGTTGGAATCTCACTATAAAATGTATTCTTCTGTTTCTCCCAAACTCTTATCAGCACTCTTCGTACATAATGTATGAACTCTTTATTTTCTTTCACTTTACTATAGATTAAGTATGCATTTCATTTTTACTGCCCAAGTATAGTATCCTACATTTCTCCCTGTGGAAATTCATTTTTGTTAGTTTTGGCCCAGCTTTCTAATCTGTTCAGGTCGTTTTAGATTCTGATCCTGTCCTCTGGGGTATTAGCTACCCCTCCTAATTTGGCGTCTTCTGCAAACTTGATAAGCATGCCCTCTATGCCCTCATCCAAGTCATAGAATCATAGAATTGTAGAGTTGGAAGAGACCACGAGGGCCATCCTGTCCAACCCCCTGCCACGCAGGAAATCTTGATCAAAGCATCCCTGACAGATGGCCATCCAGCCTCTGTTTAAAGACCTCCAAGGAAGGAGACCCCACCACGCTCCGAGGGAGTGTGTTCCACTGCTGAACAGCTCTTACTGTCAAAAAGTTCCTCCTCATGTTGAGGTGGAATCTCTGTTCCTGGAGCTTGCACCCATTGCTCCGTGTTCCAGTCTCTGGAGCAGCAGAAAACAAGCTTGCTCCATCCTCAATGTGACACCCCTTCAATACTTAAACAGGGCTAGCATATCGCCTCTTAACCATCTTTTTTCCAGGCTAAACATACCCAGCTCCCTAAGTCTCTCCTCATAAGGCATCATTTCCAGACCTTTCACCATTTTAGTTGCCCTTCTCTGGACACGCTCCAATTTGTTGATAAAGTCGTTGATAAAGATGTTGAAGAGCCACAGCCATCTTTCATGCATCTCTTCACAGCTGGGCAACCTTTGGCTGTCCATTTGCTAAGCTTCTATACCAGGGATGAGGCTCATGTAAGCCCTCCGGATGTTCCTGAGCCACAGCTCCCGTCAGCCCAAGCCAGCAGCATAGTCAGTGGTGAGGAATGCTAGCAGTGACAGTCCATCTGAGAGGGCTGCATGATTCCCGCCCCTGAACTATGTGTATCATGCCTGATAATTGGCTATATTGGCTGGGACTGATGGGAGTTCAATAGCATCTTGCTACAGGTTTCCCATCCCAGTTGTAGTTACAGCCTGCACTGGAGATCCTACACAAAACAGCAGGTTGGACTACTAAATGATCTCTAAGTTTCCTTCCAGCTCTGTCAAGGGCTGGCTATTGAGTAGTCCTTCTGGATCAGGAAATATCATGGGGGCTAGTCTAGACCAAAGCTTCCTAAACTGTGGGTCACAGCCCCATACGAGGTCATGTAACTGAATGTGGGGGTTGCAAAAAATTTGGCATATATATATATATATATATATATATATAAATAACACCTATTTAATATACCTATATACCCAGGGTTGAGTAAATGTTTATTGGGTGAAAAAGGGTCACATGTGGAAAAAGTTTAAGAAGCCCAGGTCTAGATGAGAAGATATAATGTGGATTGCTGCACATTAACACAAATTTGCAGCAGTGTTCATTTGTCTCCACAGTCCTTTGGCAAAATCGCTGGTATGCAAAGCTATCTATGTTTGAAGTTCACAGGCAGCCATGCCTGCAAATCAAGATGGTGGCCCAGAGTGACTTACTTACATTATTCTCCATAAGTTGTCACCACTGCACAGTATTTTTTTAAACTTCAAATCAAAGGTGTGCACGTGTGACCTTCCCCTTTAAAAAGTGGTTTGGTCACCTCAGCGCAGCAAGAAAGCGCACAATTGGCAATGCCAAGTTCCAAAATGGCGCTTACTCCCCACATGCATCTCCGACCAATCAGCTTTCCACTTCCACCCTTGCTGAGAATATGCTGCAATGTGAATTGGATGTCCAAAGAAGTGGGAATGTGCATTTTCATGCATTATTTTAAAAACTTCAGGAAAAGCCATGGAAGCTCCCCTGCTGCAGTTTTTGGAGTTTTTGGTCCCCCTCCTTCTGAATACAGCAAAGCACTGATCTTGTTGGGACAAAAGGTATTCTCCATGCATTCTATGAGGAATATTTTCACCATCTAGACAACCCCATGGAAGATCCAGAAGTCGCCATCTTCCAACTGTGATCTCCCTACCACGTCTTCCATCTTTTTCCTTACTGCCCCCCCCCCAATCCATACAGGAGGAAAAGGTGGACCGGTTGCACAGTGCCTTTTGATTCATTTGTGGGAGTAATCGTCCAGACAAGAATAGAATAGAATAGAATAGAATAGAATAGAATAGAATAGAATAGAATCTTTATTACGGTCATAGACCAGCACAGGTAAAAAGGGGATACAGAATAAAGGTAAGAACGCAGAATAAAAACAGGCTAAAAGCAGTATTTAAAATGTTAGCTCCAGTATAACAAGACTAGGTTGACACTATTCTACTGCTGAGGACATTGTCTGGCGAATTTTAACCGCAGCTGCGCAGAATCTGGCAACATTATAAGTTGTTCCTGGGTTGGTGTCTGAAAGCAACAAGTTTATGTAGAATTGTCCAGTGTGCCCTTGATATTTATGCAACAGGGGTGAAATAAGTCTGAGACGTATGTCCCTGTAGTATGAGCACTGGAGATAGTCCAGACAAGGAACTTTTCCAAACTAGAACCAGGTTAAATTTTAGGGCTGCAAACACCATTAATTTTACGAGTAGAGTGAATACTTCCAAACTGTACTGTACTATTTCTCTGCCTCGGGGCTGCAGGATTTCAGTATCATCAAAGGGCAGCAAATTGTTAGTTATTTGCTTTATTATTAGTATATTTGTACCACCAGGAATGGGAGGAGGTGCTTGCGGGATCTTCTGCCTCTGAAGCCAAAATTACTTGGCTGGCTCTGAGTATGCACCTCAATGCTACAGCTTCAAATCGTTGGCTTCCTCGACTTTTTTGAAATGTTTTTCCTAGAAACTCTTGAAGAGGAATAGGGTTGGGGGCATAACTACTTCTGCTATGATAGCTCTCAGTGGCAGGGCATCTGTTTCTCTGGGAAAAGGTCCCCAGTTCAGTCCCTACTATCTCCAGTTATGAGGAAGCAAATGGACAAATAGTATAAGCAGGGGGTATAGCCACACTGAGAGCCAGCGTGGTGTAGCGGGGTTAGGTATTGGGCTAGGGGGTTATCCAGACAATGAAATTACTCCTCGTAGAATTTGCAGAGAATACAATGTGTCTCAACATGATCCAAATGAGGTTTGTGGTATTCAGAAGGTGTGTGGGGGTTGCTAAAAACTCCACAAACTGCACAGTAAAAGGATTTGTGGTTTTCCCTGAAGTTTCCCAAAAAATCCACATAGATGCACGTTTTCACAAGTGTGGACGTCCAAGTTCACATCACTGCACATTTTCGCTCTATTGCCCTTTATGTGGATGCTCCATTAGCATAGATGCGAACGGATGCGAATAGGCGAAAAAAAATGGTGGAGACAAAACACTTTGCTGCGAATGGGTGACAATGGGTGAAAATGTGAATGGGTGAAAACGCACACCCATTTGCAGTATACCATCACATCTAGACAAACCCTAGGACTCTGGGACACCAGGGTCTGAATCCCCACTCAGCCATGGAAACGCCCTGGGTGACCTTGGGCAAGGCACACTCTCTCAGCCTCAGAGGAAAGCAAAGACAAACCCCCTCTGATCAAATTTTGCCATGAAAACCCTGTGATAGGGTTGCCTTAGGGGCACCATAAATCAGAAAACGCCATATGTCAGCACATAACAGCATCAACATCTCCACCCTAAAAATATTAGTGGTTTCTTACCACTGTAATTGTCGTGGCTCCATCTCACAGAATCCTGGGATTTTGTGAAGTACATAGACTTCTATGCCAGAGCTCTAGTACTTATAGTTCAAGGGACTGTGCTAGGTAATTCTGTACACCTCACCAAACTACAAATCCCAGGATTTCATAAGACAGAGACAGGACAACTAAAGCGGTATCAAACTGCGATAATTGTGTAGTGTGGAAGGCAGTTTCTTCTTTAGGGGAGGGACCATAGCTCAGTGGTGGAGCACAGGCTTTATGTGAAGAAGGTCCCAGGTGCAACCACTGGAAGAACTCCTGCCTCAAACCTTGAGAGCTCTTGCCAGTCATTGTCAATGGCTTAGTGGTCCCAGTCTTTTATACACCAGCTCCTGGTGCGCCATGTGGAATCGCTAGATAATTTGTCTGCATACCATGGAGATTATCAGATGGGAACAAAAAAAGCACTCCCATCCCACAGTCTCCTCTCCTGCCCCTCTCCTGTCCCTGTAACGATTTAAAAAAAAAAACCTACAATTTTTCAGACCTACCTCTTTCACACTTGCCGGGCAGCCCTAATGGAGCTCCATTCACTTCCTGGTTTGAAATCCCGGCTGTTCTTGCGAGAATACAAGAGCGGGGGAAATTCAAAAATTAAAAGGAAAATAAGCAACAAAAAGGGACAGCAAGCACAAAGATACACTTAAAGCATCCCAAGTAACCCAGGGAGGGTACAAAAAAGTGTGTCACTTACCTGGGTGTCCCGATCTCACCAGGAAGTGTTCTGGCACGGACCTCCCATTGATGCTGGGATCATGCCAGTGAAACAGGCACCTTTTCACTCACTAACAGTTCCATCACAGAAACAAAACAGGGGATCCATTCACGGCTTAGCCCGTGAATAAAAAGCAATGCCAGTGTAACGGAGTGAAAGGGAAGCCCTTTAGCAATCTCCTGGCATCGTTATAACGCCTTATTTTGAGCGGGTGATAATCTCCCATGTTGTGCTTCTGAATAATGCTGCCCAATTCATTCCTTCCAAATGATAACAAAGCTAAGTTGAAGTAACATGTTTTATGGCCCGGTAGTGCGTCATTCATGTGTCAGGATCAACCCTGCAAGAAAGGAACCCAGTGCAGTTCCAAGACTGGAGATGGGGAAGCGTGGGTTGCTTTACCAGTTTGGGGGCTCCCATATTGTCAACATCAGCCTCAGTGGCTGCTGCTTCTACCAACTAGGGTTGCAATTCTTTCCCCCTTTGCTTGCAGGTATCTTAATTGGAGAAAGAGGAATCTGCAGGCCGCACTCCAAAGCTCCCTGAGGCTGGTGTGTTGGGGCTCAGCCTTGAAAAGCATTGCCAGGTCTGTATAAAGAAGGAAGGAAGGAAGCCAATCTTTCTGCCTACACATTGTGGCATGGCACCAATGTAGCTTACACCCCAGTACCTGCCTGCATTGCATAGCATCAAGCCAGGCTTCACATAGGTGTGACTTTTCCCTCCATAAGTGCCAAGAATACATCCTTGGATACACTGGGAATAACAAGGCAGTGGAAAACAGTTCCCATCACATCTTCAGGTATCCAGGGTTGGGGCTACAACGGGAGAGCAGATGTCGAACCCAAACTCGGGAGCAAACCTGCCTATCCACCTACAAGGAATGCTGTGAGATGAGGTCGAGGGGTGGGGCTGCTGTAGGACGGTAGCATAGCGCACCTGCTGTTTGCATACAGGCAGTCCTGGGTTCAGATCCCTGGCATTAAAAGGCTCAGGTGGCAAGGGAGGGGGAAAGATCTCTGAAATGGTCCCATGGCATCTAGAGGGCCACAGATTCCTCACCCCTGCTCTGTAAGAACATCTATTGATCAGTGTTGGCACAACAGCTCCTTATCAATAGAAGTATAGTGTCTAGATCAAGGGAAGTAATAGTGCCACTCTATTCTGCCTTGGTCAGACCTCACTTAGAATACTGTGTCCAGTTCTGGGCACCACAATTCAGAAAGGATATTGACGAATTGGAGTGTGTCCAGAGGAGGATGACTAAAATGGTTAAAGGTCTGGAAACCATGCCTTATGAGGAGAGACTTAGGGAGCTGGGTATGTTTAGCCTGGAAAAAAGACGGTTTAGAGGCGATATGATAGCCCTGTTTAAGTATTTGAAGGGATGTCACGCTGAGGATGGAGCAGGCTTGTTTTCTGCTGCTCCAGAGACTGGAACACGGAGCAATGGGTGCAAGCTCCAGGAACAGAGATTCCACCTCAACATGAGGAGGAACTTTTTGACAGTAAGAGCTGTTCGGCAGTGGAATGCACTCCCTTGGAGCATGGTGGGGTCTCCTTCCTTGGAGGTCTTTAAACAGAGGCTGGATGGCCATCTGTCAGGGATGCTTTGATCGTGATTTCCTGCATGGCAGGGGGTTGGACTGGATGGCCCTCGTGGTCTCTTCCAACTCTACAATTCTATGATTCTATGATTCTTTGGAGATATACCTCTGTTCGGCAGTGGAATACACTCCCTCAGAGCGTGGTGGGGTCTCCTTCCTTGGAGGTCTTTAAACAGAGGCTGGATGGCCATCTGTCAGGGATACTTTGATCATGATTTCCTGCATGGCAGGGGGTTGGACTGGATGGCCCTCGTGGTCTCTTCCAACTCTGCAATTCTATGATTCTATGATTCTAAGTTAGCTGCTCCTGAGTCTTGTAGCTCAGAATGAGCCCAGGGTTGCTAGAGAAGTTTAAAAGGGGGAGAGGGTAGGTTGGCTATCTTCAGAGCAAGAGGAAGAACAAGGAAACGGTAGGATCAGAGCCTGGAGCAGATAGTGAAACACTGAAAGGGAACAGAGAGAAGGTGGAGCTGTTCAACACCTTTTTTCCTCACTCGTCTTCCCCCAAAAGGAAAGCTGTGTTCAAGCTGGTGCAAATAGAACAAAGGATGTAGTAGGGGGGGGGGGTGCAGCCTAGGCTAGGTAAAGAGATAGTACAGGAATACCTGGCTACTCTAAACAAATCCAGGTTTCCAAAGCCAGTGGAGCCGCATCCAAGGGCATTAAAAGGAACTTGCAGCTGGAATCTCTGAGCCACTATTTATCAACTTTGAGAGTTCTTGGAGAACAGGAGAGGTCCTGGCAGATTGGCGGAGGGCGAATGTCCCCATCTTCAAAAACATGATAGCCATGTTTCAATATTTGAAGGGATGTCATACTGAGGATGGAGCAAGCTTGTTTTCTGCTGCTCCGGAGACTAGGATACGGAGCAATGGATTCAAACTACAGGAAAAGAGATTCCACCTAAACATTAGGAAGAACTTCCTGACAGCAAGAGCTGTTTGGCAGTGGAATGTGCTGCCTCGAAGCGTGGTGGAGTCTCCTTCTTTGGAGGTTTTTAAACAGAGGCTGGATGGCCATCTGTTGGGAATGATTGGATTGTTTATTCCTGCACACCAGGGGGTCGGACTGGATGGCCCCTGAGGTCTCTTCCAACTCTACGATTCTATGATTTTATGACCTGAGCAAGTACTGGCCAGTCAGCTTGATGGCAACACCAGGAAAGGGTCTAGAAGAGATCCTTACAGTCAGCCTGTGTGCAATTTGGACCCTTTCACATTGCACAATTATAGTGCTATGATTCCACTTTAACTCCCATGACAACATCCTATGGAATTTCAGGGTTTGTAGTTTGGTGAAGCACAAGAGGAGCGCTCTGGTTGAGAATTCTAAGTGTCCCTCCCTAAACTGCCAGCTCTAGGATTTCATAGGAGGGAACCATGGCACTTAAAGTGGAATCATAGTGCTATAATTGCATAGTGTGGCAGGGCCGTCAGAAAGGAATGCCATGATTACTAAGAGCCAGCATGGGTTTCTCAAAAACACGCTATGCCAAGCCAATCTTATCTCTTTTTTAAATAGAGTTACAAGCTCGGTAGATCAGGGGAAGGCTGTGCATGTAGTTTTGATTTGATTCCAGTAAGACTTTTGACAAGATCCCCTACGATATTCTTGCAGACAAGCTGGTAAAATGTGGGCTACATAGTGCAACTGTTAGGTGGACTTGTAATTGGTTAACCAATCAGACCCAAAGAGTGCTCACCTCTTCATCCAGGAGACAAGTGGCTAGTGGGGTGGCTCAGGTTTTTGTCCTGGGCCTGGTATTGGTCAACATCTTTATAAATGACTTGGATAATGGAAGAGAGGTTATCAAATGCAGATGACACCAAATTAGGAAGGGTAGCTAAGAGGGCAGGGTCAGAATTAAAAATGGCCTTAACAGATGAGAAAGCTGGGCCAAAACTAACACAATGAATTTCAACAGGGAGAAATGTAAGGTACTACATTCAGGCAGGAAAAATTAAATTTACAAATACAGAATGGGTGACACCCAGCTTGACAGGAGTATAGAATCATAGAATCATAAAGTTGGAAGAGACCTCAAGGGCCATCCAGTACAACCCCTGCCCTGCAGGAAGACACAATCAAAGCCTTCCTAACAGATGGCCATCCAGCCTCTGTTTAAAAACCTCCAAAGAAGGAGACTCCACCATACTACGGGGCAGTGCATTCCATTTCCAAACAGCTCTTACTGTCAGGAAGGTCTTCCTAATGTTTAGGTGGAACCTTTTCCCCTGTAGTTTGAACCCATTGCTATGTGTCCTAGTCTCTGGAGCAGCAGAAAACAAGCTTGCCCCATCCTCAGTATGACATGCCGTCAAATATTTAAACATGACTATCATGTCCCCTCTCAGCCTTCTAGGGGTCTTAATACATCACAAGCTAAATATGAGTCCACAGTGTGATGCTGAAGCCCAAAAAAGACAATGCAATTCCAGGCTGCAACAACAGGAATATAGTGTCCAGACTGAGGGAAGTAACAATCTCACTCTGTTTGCTTTGGTCAGACCTCACCTGGAATACTGTGTCCAGTTCTGAGCACCACCATTTAGGAAGGATATCGACAAACTGGAACATGTCCAGATGACGACAACCAAGGTCTGGACACCAAGCCCTATGAGGAATGGCTTTAGGGAGCTGGGTATGTTTAGTTTGAAGAAGAGAAGAGGGAGAAGTGATACAATAGCCATCTTTAAGAGCCTGAAGGGATGTTGTATAGAAGCTAGAGCAAACTTGTCTTCTGCTGATCCAGAGGCTAGGATTCAAATTGCAAGAAAAAAGGTTCCCCCTAAACAGTGTGAAGAACTTTCTGAGAGTAAGCACTGTTTTGACAGCGGAAGAGACTACTTCAAAATGTAGCAGCATAGTACGGGCTTTCTTTGGAGTGGTTTGAGTGCTGGACTTGGACTCTGAGAGACCAGGGTTCAGATCCTGTTAAGCCCTAGGAATCCACTGGTTAACTTGGGGCACGCTACACCCTCTCAACCTAAAAGGAAGGCAATGGCGAGTCTGTGAATAAATCCTGCCAGGAAAACCCTACAATAGGGTCACCACAGGTTGGAGTCGACCTGAAGGCACAAAACAACAATGCCAAGCAGTCTCCTTGCCTGGACAAAGAGAACGTGGAGCATATCAGGCTGGATAAAGAGGGTCAAAGGAGCATTCTCCAGCCCCTTTCAGGGGTTTTGGGTCCCTACCAAGCTTCCAGTCCTGCTGATCACTGTTGATGCTTACCATTCTGCGAGTGAGTCGGATGAAGGGAAAGAGAGTTGCCTCTTTTTTTCTTTTCTTTTTCTTTAAGTACAGCTCTCAGAATTCTCTACTTGCAGGGCCAGTAACCATGCTGGCTAGGGAATTCTGGAAGATGCAGTTTAAAGAAAGACAATATTTCCAAGTCTCCCTTTTAGCAGATCCACCCCTTTTTTTAATCCACCCATGCCCTTTCCTTGTTTGGTGCAGTGGGATCACCAGTGAGGTCTCCACAAGCTCTGAGAATGCACCACCAAGCTGAGTGTTTTCCATTTAGCCTTTTGGAAGGTGCCCAGATTCATCTTGGGATATAGCCTAACCCGGGCATCAGCCTCGCAGATGTGAAAACCACAATTCAGCCTTTAATATGGGCTTAGATGAGAAATGCAAATAAATGTATAAATCCAAAACAGACCTGGGGGTTATTTGCTTCCATTAAAAAACATTGCAATAGACCCAATTCAATATGTTTGTTTTATTTGGTTTGGTGACCGATGAAGGTATTTTAATGCTTCCAATAAAAAATTTAAATCACAGTGCAATACCCCTAAAATCAGCTTGACTTGTTTGGGTGGGAGGATGGTTGTAATTGTGTAAAACATTTTCAGTGCTTTATAGAAAACTTTGGCTGGCTCATGGAGCTAATGCGCCATTGGGTTGTATTCTGGGTCCAAAATGTGTTGGTTTCTTTTAAAAAATGCTGCTTTAGAGAATAAACAGGATTCTAGAAACAGTGGATCAAACTAGAGATGGCATGAATGGTGTGAATGCGATTAGCAATGAGCACTGTGGGCTTACCTGGATGGGAGAATTAACTGTGGAAAATAGCGCATTACCTCACTATCGCAGCAGTGTTCATTTGTCCCCATGAGCCATTCGCAATATCACTGGCATGTAAAGCTGTCTGAGTTTGAGGTTCACATGGAGCATGCCCGTGAGAAAAGATGGTGGCCGCGAGTGAATTACCTGCACTTTTATTCCCCAAAAGTTTCCTCCATTCCCCCCCCCTTTTTGCCTTGTTAAATGAGAGATGCGAAAGAGCGACCTTATGCTTAAAAAACTTTTCTTTTTGCTCTGCTGCTTGAAAATAGCGCATGATTGCTTCTGTGAAAGACAACAATGGTGGCTCTGGCCACTTCATCTTCAGCAAGCCTGCCCCACTCATGTTCGACCAATAACATTTTGACTCCCTGGATGTGCCCCAATTTGAATTGGTTATTCAAACAGGCTGTAATGCATATTTTTGCATATATATATTTTTTAAAAGATTGCAAGAAACAATGAAAGCTGTAATTGTGGACTACTTGGGAGTTTTCAGCCCCCTTTCTCCTGAATATGGCGAATCCTGGCAGGAGCTCATCTAGACAAAAGGTATTCCCCTGACATTCTTTGAAGATTTTTTTCACCATCTAGACAACACCCGTGTTTAATGTAAAAAGCAGCCACAGGACAGTTGAGCAGTCTTCAGATCATAGAGGGTAGGGAAAGCCAATTTAATTCTTTTCCTCCTGAAAAGAGGAAAAAATCCCCTGCCAAAATGATTGTTTGCATTTCAAGGGACATCTCAGTAGTAGGAATGACTTGTTTATTCATTCAAATACTGGTTGCATTTATGTGGGCAGGGCACGTTTCTAGGATGGAGGACCATCGCCTCCCAAAAATAGTACTCTACGGTGAACTCGCCACAGGTCAGTGTAAGAGGGGTGCTCCAAAAAAGCGATACAAGGACTCCCTGAAACAACATCTCAGGCTTGCCCAAATCAATCACCAACAATGGTCCGCCCTGGCCTCACATCGGGAGGCATAGAGACGCACTATCCACAATGCTGCAGCCTTATTTGAGAACTCACGCTGAACAAGTCTTGAAGAGAAACGACAATGCAGAAAGAATCACAACCCAGAAACATCACCCAAGGAGACCTTCTGCTGTGCTTTCTGCAACTGGACATGTTTATCTCGGATTGGCCTTTTTAGTCATCAGCGTGCTTGCAGAAAGCACAGGATGAGTCCTTCCTGAATCTTCATTTGCAGAGAAAAGCCAGAGAGAGCATTTAGGCGGGTCAGAGGGAGAGAATGATTGGCTGGCTCAAGGTCACCAGGTGAGTTTCACATCATGAAGGGATGATCCCCTCCCATCCCACTTTCTTAGGCTACATGGGCAAAAAAAACCCTGTACTCACTCCATATTCGTGGTGCAGTTGATACATGAAGTGTTCGACAATACACATTTTCACTGGGTTTCTGCAGGAAACTCTGGATGTGCAAGATTCGCAGTTTGTTCCGCATTTGAGGGGAGAACCCAGATTTTGGGCTGAGTGGTGGCCAAGGATTGGCTTCAGAACAAAGCCGGGGCGGGATTTCCAGTGGATAGAACTCCATTTTGGCACTTTTAAAAATTTCTTTTATTTTATTTTTTGATTCTCCACATATCTGGATAATCTCCACTTATCCAGTAGTACAGTACTCTGGGACCACATATATTTACTTATTTGAATGCCCAAACGAACAGGGGGGAAAAAACCAGGAGCAGCCCTGGCCATGCGGCTGGAAATAATATGACGTATAGGACACGCAATCAGCATAGGACCAGCTTTTTACTCTGATGTGGATTACAGCGTGGAGGACACTCTGATCTACAATTGGACAAGCCTGGTGCATGTGGTGTTTACAGGGCCACTCCTGATTGAAGAAATCCACCATGGCTATGAGGTAGGTTCAGGGTTTCTCACCAGTGTAGACAAGCCCTTAGCTGCTTTTGCCTTTACTTCAGGTGCTGCAAATTGAGTCCACAGTGTGAAAATAGTTTGCACTTAACTCAGCAGGTAGGAGAGGAGAGGAGAGGGTTAAGTCTTGCTCTTCCCATTTGTCTTATTTGGTGCTCCCCCACCCACCCTTTTATCAGACTTTCCTAAACTTAGTACAGAAAATCCAGGGTTTCTCTGCTTAAAATACTGTATGTGTTTTTCTGGATTAATCACTTTCACCCTCATGTTGTCTGGCTGCACCCTTTTGATCATGTCTGTCCTGGTTTGCATCTGTGAAATGTCTGGCAGTATGATGTTTGTATCACCTCTAGCTTGCCCCTCAGAACTCTGGTCTGTCTTCCTCCACTTCCCCTGGCATCAGACCAAAGAATTGCCAAACCCTAGATGGTCAGATATTCCACCGCCCCCAAGTCATCTGCCTGACCTCATCATTTCATTGTTTCTGGTAACAGAATTGTGGGCTTGACATGACAACAAATGTTGCGACCTTTGCTGAAACAAGGGTAGCAGCTCTGCTCAGCACAATTTCAATTTCAACTGCTGGATCTTGGGATCCAAACCCACCACTTACAACCAAAACATAGAATCAGATATGCCACACAGCAGATTCAGAATACATACATTTAGAGGCTTACCGCATGCAGATGTAAAGTGGCAGGGCAGCCAGAAGGATGTGTCTTCCATGCTGCCTTACTGCATGACGTCATCATTCTTTTGTTGCAATCCTGTGGGAGACCGAGGTAAAACTGCATCTTTTTGCTAACCAGAAAATCCCATTAGTAAAAATATGTGGTTTTACCTTAGTCTCCCACAGGACCGGAACGGCAGAACACCAGAAGAACGATGACATCATAGGGTAAGGCAGCACAGAATGCGGAACTTACTGGCTGCACTACCACTTTACTCCAGCGTGCAATAAGCCTCTTAAACTGACCATATCACCTTTGGAGTGGGGTGGGAATGTCTTTTTCCTGTCAAGGACTGCAGTTCCTCAGGGGCAACTTGTCAAGGGCTCCATGCTGGCATTTGGGAGGTGCCAGAGCCAGAAGCGGGTGAGCCTGCCCATGTTTTCTTTGTCTTTCTTCCTGATCCCCCCTCTCCACCCTTCCTGCCCTGCCTCTGCCCAGAGAGCAGCTGGGATGGTTATGGATTGCTTTGGCTGGAGATCTGAAATGATTTCAGAAAAAGAACTTTTGAAATTAAGCCAAAGGCTGAACCGGCCCTACCATTAGGTACAGTGAAGAAATTGCTTCTGGCAGTACCCACCCCAACCCTATCCGGAGCTGTTCACCCTGAGCCCTCTGGCCTTTCCCCTCTCCTGGAGAGGACAGATGGAGGGGTTGTCTAGATGAGAGGATATAGTTAGTTAGTTATAGTTAGTTATTTAGTTATTTATACCCCGCTCTTCAGCCACAAGGCTATCAGAGTGGCTTACAAATTGTTTTTTAAGCAACAGCTATTTACACATCTACACTGCATTAAACAGTTTCCAATGTGTGTTAGCTAATTGCCCCCCACAAGCTGAGTACTCAATTTACCGACCTACGAAAGGATGGAAGGCTGAGTGAACCTTGGAGCCCGCTGGAATCGAACTTGCAACGTGGTGACTTGCAGTACTGGCATTTAACCACTGCGCCACCAGGGCTCCATATAATGCTGATTGCTGCACATTAATGCAAAATCGCAGCAGCGTTCTTTTGTCTCCATAGTCGTTTGGCAAAATCGCTGGTATGTGAAGCTATCCGTGTTTGAAGTTCACACGCAGCCATGCCTGTGACTCAAGATGGTGCCTGAGAGTGAATTACTCACATTATTATTCTTCATGAGTTGTCACCACTGCACAGTATTTTTTTAAAACCCCAAATCTAAGGTGTGCAAGTGTAAACTTCTGCTTAAAAAAGATGATTGGTTGCTTCAGCGCAGAGAAAAATCGCACAATTGGAGATGTAAAACTCCAAAATGGCGCTTCCGGCCACTTCAGTGCCGGCAAGCCCACCTCCCGTTCACATCTGACTAATCAACATTCCACCTCCACTCTTATCCGGGAATGCGCTGGGCTGCAAATTGGTTGTCCAAATGGTCAGTATTCCGTATTCCCATGTATTAAAAAAAAAAAAAACTCGGGAAAAGTCACAAAGCCTTTCCCCACACAATAAATGGAGTTTTTGGCTCCCCTCCTTCCGAATATGGTGAATCACTGTGGGATCTCGTTTGGACAAAAGGTATTCTCCTCGAATTCTATGAAGAGTATTTTCACTGTCTAGAAAACCCCGGATATTCCACGTAGCCTGTACTGTACAACTTAAACTGGCCAGCTGCCCTTTACTGCAGTTGAGGGAAGGTTCAACTACCCTGTCCAGCCAGCTTTTGTAGTTGGCATGGGGGGGGGGCACTATATTTGCCTCAGGCAGGAAAATGTCTTGGGCTGGCTGTGCCCAGGGCTCTATGTGTTTGCCCATCCCTGGTCTAGGGCAAGAAGGTGGGATGGGAAGAAAAACCAGATTTCTTCTCTTCACTCTTTGAAGGAAAAAAAATAATAAGCTACAAATGGATTAGCTTTCCCCCAGCTGGGGTTGCGAACAATGTTAGTGCTGGCAGAAACGCAATCTCATTGATTCCATGTCAATATCCAGGTTTTGTTTCCAGTCGCTTCTCAGCCATGGGATTCTCTTCTTCCTGCATCAGCTGTTTGAACGAAGAACTTCTGTGTATAAGTTAAAACATCTCCATGGCCCTGACACTTCATTGTTCGAAAGGCAAGAGGGTCACTCAAAGTAAACGCTCTCTGAAGCGATTTTTTCCACATGGAAAGAGTGGCAAACCGTAATGGGCAGCTGGGGAAGGGGAGAGCCTTGGAGTTTCCCAGAGTTTGTATTGTTTTGATTCTTGAACAATATACCTCAACAAATCTTGGGAAAAGGCAAGGTAATGGATGGAAGAGGGCAGCATGTTATAAGCTGCAATGTATGTGTATGTAGGATGGAATCCAGGCATTATTTCATGTATTTATATTGTGTGATGGAGACATCCTTCCTTTTACATATCCTAAATCTCACACCATTCAGCTTCGTTGGATGACCGTAGGTGTGGTGTGACAGCGAGATTGTCAGACTGAAACCCAGGAGATCAGGTATAAAGTCTCCACAAAAATCACTGGTGGCTTCAATTTGGCCATTCTCTCTCAGGGCCCATCTACATGAGGGGAAAAAATCCTAAATACCTCGTACTATTGGTATCTCGCAGCAGCAGCGACCCGACCAAACAGTTTTTCTGGCCTCGGAAGCCCCCATAAGCCTTGCATTTCTGATGGCAGCCGCGAGTGATTTACTCACGGTAGTTCTTCGCTGCCACTGTTGTTGTTTTTTTTTAACAAAATCGCCCCAAGGTGCACTGGTGCGATAGAGTGACTCTCTATCTGGTGCGATAGAGCGATTCTCCAAAGCAAAACAGAAAATAATGATCCTTTTTATTATCGCCTTAGCGAGCTATCACTAAGGCAAAAATCCAACATGGCGGCAGCAGGCCAACTGTACTTAGAATTCTCTTCTAGAGCAGTGGTTCTCAATCTTTTGTCTACCAGCTTCTCAAGACTTCAGCTCCTAGAATTCCTGCCCAGTGCCCATGTTGGCTGGGGCTTCTAGGAGTTGAAATCCAGACATTTGGAGAATCAAAGGTTCATGACCACTGTTCCAGTCGGCTCTGGAAACCCCCCCCAAACTAGAAATCCCAGGATTCCATAAGACAGAACCATGTATGGTATCAAACTGCCATTAACTACGTAATACAGATACACTCATAAAATCACAGTGCTGGGCAGGGGCAGCGGCTTTGTTGGCTGTCTGGTCAGCCACCAGCTCCATTCCAGAAATGCAGGGCTAAAGTCTCTCCAGAAGAGAATGTTTCTGATGCCCACCCTTTGCTTGCAATGCTCCAACGAAGAATAAACCCTCCCCAGGTGCTTGGCCCCATTGCTGAGCAGCTCTTCCTTTAGAATCCATTTGCTTGCTTGAAACTGAAGCAAAAATGCAGATGAATGTCTTATCCAGAAAGTAAACACTGTTTTTTTTTCCCCTTTGCATTTTTAAGACCCTCCAGGGAAGCAGGGGGCGGTGTCTGATTTTGGCAATCTCCTGCTCATTTCAAGACCTGAAGCATGTTTTTAATTGTTACATCATAAAACTTGCCAAATAATAAAGAATGTTGCTTTAAAGAGAGAGAGGGAGAGAAACAGCCCTCGGTTTTATAGAAGTTCTCAACGTCTTGACTAATACAATAATTGCAGCAATGAGATTGTACTGCCTGGTGGCAACGAGAACTCTCTTTAAAAATAATCACGCCATCTGTCATTAAGAGCATTTGTTCTTTCTGCTAGACTGAGGCCAAAAATCAACAATGCATTCTCTTTCTCTCTCTCTATTGCCAGACGTCAGCGGCAAGGAAAGTGATCAATGATATCTATAGATAGCAAAATGGAACACAAAAAATGTACCTTAATGCAAGACAAAGCTTTATTTAATTGGGTGGTTAATCTTGTTTTAAGCACCTTCACATATATATGTGAATCTATCTATCTGTCTATAGATTGTGCGTGTGTATTCCTCCCCCACTGCCCCATGTGTGTAGGTTTATATTATGTTGAGAGACTATTAACATACTGCTTAGATTTTGCTGATCTTGGCTATATTTAATAGCAGTGTTTATTGGCTAATTGCCAAAGAAGTAATAATGTGATTATATCACACATTGGCAGACATTTTAACAGGCTGCAATTATCTAGAATTTGTGTAACCTGCACATCCGTGGGTTTACCACACTCGGGCAAAATCTGACAGTCGGTGCCAAATTAGTCATCTTGAGAAACACCAGCTTTCCTTTATTTCCCTTTAAAAATCAGCTTCCTAGCTCTTGCGCTTGTTGACAAGACCATGGATATTAGAGGTAGTTGCTCAGATTCCAGCAAACTCTCATGAGAATCTGTGTGACCTGGTGCTTGGAGTTTTGAACAGAGACCCAGGTTCAGCGGCTTCCACATCATGAAAAAAGAGGCGAGCAATTTGCATAACATTTGCAGGCGCTACTTTGTACATATAAACTGACAAAGGGCCGGTCTAGATGTGATGGTGTACTGCAAGTGGGGTGCACATTTTCTCTCATTTGCAAAGACGGTGTTTTGTCTCTGTCATTTTTTCGCCAATTTGCATGCATGCACATCTATCTGAATGGAGTGTTCACACACTCTGATAAAGGGTAAGAGAGGAAAAATGCTCATCGCTGTGCATGTTGATGTCCACATGTGCAAAAATGCGCACCCGCATGCATTTCCCAGAAAACTTTGGGGAAAACCATGAATCCTTTTGCCATGTGGTTTGTGGAGTTTTTAGCCCTGCTCCTTCCAAATACCACGACTCTCAATCACAGCATATCGGGACAGATCGTACTTGACTTGCATTCTACAAGGAGTATTTTGACCATCTAGACAACCCCATAGAATCATATAGTTGGAAGGGACTGCAAGGGTTGGAAGGGACTCCATCTAGTCCACTCCTGTGCCACAGAGATATAGTGGAGGTGATATATAGCCATCCTGTCCTCCATGAATTTATCCAATTGCACCCCAGTCAGCAGCTCTCACTACATCTTGTGGGAATGAGTTGCGCAGGTCAACTATGTGCTGTGTGAAGAAGCACTTCCTTTCCTTGTCATGGATCTCCTACCATTGAGCGTCAGCTTCACCCAATGCTCTTATACATTCTCACATCTACCCTTCCATACCATTTTTCCAAACCAAAGAGTCTACACCATTGCTCTTGTTGTAATCCTGTCTCATGTCACAGAATCTTAGGGCAGCATACAGAAAAATAAAATAAAATGATTTAGAGCAATTTAAATGTAATAAAACACGTGTGGTATGTTTCCTTTCCCAGTGTGCTGATTGGCTGCTTAGGAAACATATCCAACCAATCCCCTCCCTCAGCCAGTCACCACCCACATGCAAACCCCCTCTCCACCTCACAATCCACTCCTGCCACTCAATCTGCATCTACACCCCCAGCCTCACTAGGGCCCCTCCCTCCTCTCCCTCCCTCAGCCAATCACCACCCACATGCAAATTCCTTCTCCACTTCACAATCCACTCCTGCCACTCAATCTGCATCTACACCCCCAGCCTCACAAGGGCCCCTCCCTCCTCTCACTCCCTCAGCCACTCACCTCCCACATGCAAAACAATGCAATATTTTTTCCTAAAATACTAGCATGTAGTTGAACTGTGTGAAAGGAGCACTGCCACTCCAAGCTCCACACCACAACCACCGCTTGAAACTCCAGCAGGGCACATCACAGTGTATGTTATGCCAGGTACAGCTATACTAGTTTAAATTTAAAACTATGAGGAAGAATTGAAACAATCTTTTAAAAACCCTTAAATTATTTAACAATTAAAAAGATTTAGGTAAAATGGTTAGAACCTCCGCAAAAGCTTTCATAAAAAGCCATGTTTTAATGGTGCTGAAACGAAGCCCTGCCTCCAAGGGGAGAGTTTTCCATAACTGGGGGGCCACAGCAGAGAAGGCCTTCTCCTCCCATGTCCTCACACAGCATATTTCTCCCTCTGCTGGAACACAGAGGAGGGCCCCTCCAGCAGAGCCCTGTCCTCAGGCTGGTATATATTGGGAGAGGCGTTCCTTCAATACTGAGGTGCCCAGCCATTTTGGCCTTTAAATATCATGGCAGGTACTTTTAATTTGAACTGGAACCATATTGACAGCCAACACAATTTCTTTAAGGACTTTATCAGACAAGGCAAAAATCATGTCATAACAACACAATAATAACATAACAGGCTGAAATCATCAGATGCCGTCATCATTGTCCCATGCTCATTGTGTGCGCCAGCTATGAAAAAGGTGTCTTTTTTTATTGATAGCTTAACCCATCAATTGATCTTCAGTATTGCTTTTTTCACGGTATTGAAGGCATACAAAAACATGTCCTGATGTAATCGCGAGAATACAGCATGAATGGACAGTCCTTTTCCCCATCTCCCCGTTCCCAGGGAGAAAACGTCCAGATGCCAACATGAAGAAGCTCAACAGGATGCTCTTTTTAGGAATGTTCCTGTTTTGCTTGCAAGTTTTTAGGTTTGTTTCAGTGCTTAGGTGTTGATTTACTCTGTTATTTAAGGTGTTTTTGGAGTTTTAACCGCACTTGTGTCTTCTCGCGAGAGCCACTGAGATCACGCACCCTGGCTAACACAGAAGTAAACTCCCGTTCTTAAAGTCCTAGTGCTCATTGTGTGATAATTCTGTGGTGATTTCTTTGCATAATTACAGCAATGTGCGAAACTAAGTGTTATAAGGCCACTGTTTCCACTTTCCTCACTCGTGGGATTACATTTTTACATGCTAGTCTGATAAAGTCTTAAAACTGGTGTCACATAGTTTCTACAAAATAATTCGGTCAGCAACCTAGCTGCTGCATTTTGCTCCACCTGCAGCATCTGAGTAGTCTTCAAGGAGATTTATTACCAGTAAATGAACTACTATGGTCAGGTTATCTCTGTCTAGGAAAGACTGTCACTGGATGGCCACTCAACGCTGGCTTTAGACACTTTGAAATAGAGTCCACCTGGGCCTCCAGTGACAGAGGTGTATCAAAAAATACTCCCGAGTTACAAACTCCCTCCTTGAGAGGGAGTGCAACCCCATTTGGGCAGTTTGCTCACCTAATTCCTGGAACTGGGAGCTACTAACTGACTAAGCTTCTATCTTATCAGGATCCAACCCTCTTCCAGGCCATCTCAGAATCCAGATACTGGTCCAGCACCTACACGGCCCCAGCTGACTCTTATGGCAAGAAGTAGAACAGATGTCATCAGCTTACTGAGGGCACCCAACCCTAAACCCTCTAATGACTTCACCCAGCAGCTTTATATAGAGATTAAATAGAATGGGAGGTACTATGGAATCCTATGTCACTCCACACCTTAATAGCTGAACAGAATTGAAATTGATCCTGAGAAACTTGACCAGATGGAACACTGGACACTTCCCAGGTAGTTCTCAAGAACTGGTGTCACGTTCTAAGTGACTATGAGAAACTTTCTCCTCAAAGTGCCTAGAAAAGTTATTGCAGCAGGCAACTGAGGGTTCCACATTAGTCTCACTGAGTATGATCTTATGATCTCAACAGTCTTTTCACCACTTGGTAACTCCCCTGGATGGTATATCAAGGATAAGGTGGTGGGGTCAAAACCAGGCCTTTTTTTTTTTTTTTGGCCACATAATGCACACAATGAAGAGTCCTCACTAATCTCCAGTCACACACACTCTGTGACTGATGCTCTCTGCACTCTAGCCATCATCCAGCCTGTTTCATTGCCTGTAGAGCTTCTGTAAACCCAAGGGATTTCCAGGCTCCACAGTGCTGGATTAGATGCTCAGGAGCAATTCTATCAATTGCCCTTTCCATCTCATCATTCCACAGTGAGACCAAGGCCTCATCTGACTTGCCAGTTCTATCAGCCAGAAAGTTCCTCAGACCATTAAAGAATTTTTCCGAGCCCATAAATCTCTTGAGATGGACTATTTCAATTAGTTCCGCATCCCTTCAGGGAAAGCCTATTGCCACCAAACCAAATTTCACAAGGAAATGATCTGAGACAACAGTGGGGTTGTTCAACCATCCCCCAAACCAGATCATTTTCTGCCTGTGTAATAGCCAAAAACAGGTCCAAGGTGTATCATACTACATGCATCAGGCCAGTGATGTGTGGTTACTGCTTCATAGTTGTCATGGTAGCCATGAATGGGTGCCATCAAGAAAGCCTCAGTGTGGATGTCCAAATCCCCCAAGACCAGAGTCCTGAAGCTCTTCAGCACCACCTGCATGGATATCTTGGCCAGGTAGGGAGGCTTTTGGGCAGTGGGTGGTTAACCAGCAGCAGCTCTGTTCTGTCTCTTTGGACCAGCACAAGGGACAAATCCTCAAAACTGGTATTTGGACAGATGGGTTTCCTTGTGAGAGAGATGGAATTTTTATGGATGATGGCAGCTTCTCGCCTGTCCAGCCTCCAATCTAGCTTGACATTTCACGAAATATCTTGGTGGACAAAGCTGGGACAGGCCAGTCTGCTGAGTTCATCCACTCGGGTTTCTGAAACATATACTAAGTTGGCATCTTTATCCACAACCAAGTCATATTTTATTATGTACCAACCTGGCATTGAGCAAGAGCATCAACAGGCCAGAAGGCATTGAGTAGGATCAGCAACAGGCCAGATGGTCAGGGCAACCTGGATCTTGAGGGTAGAGATGGGTTACAAATATTCATCACACCTTTCCCTTACCTGGCATGTCCAGCCCCCTGCACCATACCTCCCTCTGCCCCACAATTACACCATTCCTGCACCTTCCTTTGCTTGGAAGTCAGGCTATGTAAAAAGGACAGTAGAAAGGTGCCAGTACAGCAAATCAACCAAGCCAGGCACAGCATATCATTTGGTAAGGAACTCCTCCATCATCAATCACAGTGCTTAGCAACTCTTACCAGAGCCCTTCATATTCCCTCTTCTGATCCCTGCCTCTTGCTCTTACTTCTACTATGCAGGAGACGGCCTCAACAGAAGCATCCCAAACTCCCACTGTGGATGATGTTGTTCCACCAGATCTTGCCTCTCCCTCAAGATCTGTGTCCACCCTCCGGCTCTCTCCCCAAACTGTAGCTGGGATAGTGCTCCATGTCTTCATGAAGTGGCAGCCCCAATGGGGTGACCCCCTTTAGTGCCATCCTTTGGATGTTGACTCTACAGGGGTTGACTCACAGCTCTGCCAGTGACTGGCACTGACTTTACATCCCTCACCGCCCAGCAATGGCTGCCGGTGGCTTCCCTGACAGGGACAGGGTGAATCCTTTGGGTTTTATTCCAGACTTCAAAGGAGCTAATTAAGGTGCTGAGCCAGGGTACCGCAAATCCGCTCCAGGTTTTCATCCAGATTTTAAAGGTGCGTGGCAGGGGGGGTTAGACTGGATGGCCTCGTGGTCTCTTCCAACTCTGCAATTCTATGATTCTATGATTCTGCACATTGGAGAGCTCCTTTGAAGTCTAGAATCAAACTCAGAGTGAATTCATTGCATCCTTTGCACAGTGGCCAGTACCATTCAGAAAGGTGTTGATCCTGAAATGGAAGGAACAGCTGGACCTGATCAGCAGTCAGAAATCAGCCTGAGGTTTTGCCAACAACCAGCACAATCCCCAATTGGATAGGAGAGCAGGCCAGCAGAGGCTAGATGTAAAAAGCAGGAGAGGTTTTTCTCCTCTCCTGCTGACCTGGCTACAAAACCCACTGTTCTTAAATTGCTTCCTAGACACACCAAGGGGATGGCTCTGCCTTTAGATTTGAGCATCCCCCACTTATGGTCTTTTGGGGAGGGCTTTCTCTCTGTCCCACCACCCTCACAGGTTCATTTGTTGAGGACAGGGGAGAGATTCTTCTCAGTTGCTGCCCCTAGGCTATGGGGCTCCTTTCCAAGAGAGCCTCAGTTGGCTCCTCACACCACTATTTTCATCAGCAGACAAAGACCTTATTTAAAGAGGCCTTTAGCCTTTAACTGGTTGGAGTGGAAGGATGCACAATGAGGGTGCTATTTTTTAAACACGTAATGTATGTTTTATGTGCTTCTAACTATTTTGAATTATAGTCAGCTCTCTGTATCCATGCATTCTGCATCCACAGAGTCCACCATCCATGGCTTGAAAATATTTTTAAAAATAAATCCAAAAAGGAAGACTTTTTTGTCATTTTATATAAGGAATGCCATTTTACTACACCATGGTAGATAATGGGACTTGAGCATCCATGGATTTTGGTATCCACAGGGGGTCCTGGAACCAAACCCCAGTGGATACTGAGGGCCCACTATTTACAGTAGGACCCCTGTATCCACTGATTCATTATCTACTGATTCAATTGTCCATGGGACACAAAACAGCACACATACCATAGAGTCTTCCTAGAAAATGTGTCCTCTCTAGCCATTTTCTAGGTCCTCCAAGGCAACTCTATGGTATTTTAAACCAGAAGTCCAATTACTGTATTCAGCTGTAGCGAAGAACTAATGTAAGTAAATCACTCGTGGCCGTCATCTGGCACGCAAAGTTTATGGGGGCTTCTGAGGCCAAAAACACAGTTAAGACATGTTGCTGCTGCTGCGAAATGAAGTACTCTGTTTTTTTTCCGCCTCGTGTAGACGGGCCCTGGGTTTTTTGGACGATGACTGCCAGAACCTCCTAGCCAGCATAAATTCTTGAAGTTGTAATCCAAAGAAGTGTTCTGGCAAGGACCGTCCATTGACGCTGGGATCTCGCCAGTGAAACGGGGCACCTTGTCACACACAGGAAAATCCATGACAGGAATTGAATAGGGAATCTATTGATGGCTTTTCCTGTCAATAAAAAGCAACACCCGTGGAACAGCAGCGGAACTGGTGCAGAACGAGGGGGGATGTCGTCATCTGATAAGGGAGCCCTTTTGTGATCTCCCGGTGTTTCTGTAATGCTACTTTTGATGCATCTGATAATTTCCTTTGTGTCTGTTTGCATTTGAGGTGGGGATTGGGGGAGGAAACTCCTGCTGGAATGAATAAAAAAGTTACTATTTTTTAAAAGCCCAAAGTTGATAATACTCCTTACTTTGTTGCAAAAAATTAAGAAACTCCCAATATTAAAAAAAAAATGACCAGAGATTTCTCCTTAATCAACATTGTCAGTTTATCCATTTCAACCAATTCACATGTCTTCCATCAACTAGTCTTCTTGTAATACATTTGATGCATCTTTCCATTTCTGGGCATACAAAAGTCTTGCAGCTGTAATCATATATTGTAATGTTCTCCTGTGTTTTCTCTCTAACTTTTCTTCCAGCATCCCAAGCAGGTAGATTTCAAGGTTTCATCTGAAATCTAACTTTAAAAATGTCTTCCAAAGTCTTGTGGATTTGAGTCCAATATCAGCTATACATCACCTTATTAAAAAAAATCTCTTTCAAATCATAGCAAAAAGTCAATTTCAAACTTTTTGTCCAAACTCTCTCCCATTGTTCCAATTGAATTTGTGAACCTATATTCTGTGACCACTTTAACATACAATCCTTAACCTGCTCATCTTTTTTCTCAAACCTTAATAGCAATGTTCAGTTGTCCCTCGGTATCCATGGCTTTGGTATCCATGGATTTAAGTATTCACGGCTTGAAAATATTCTTTAAAAAATAATAATCCAAAAAGCAAACCTTAATTTTGCCATCTTATATCAGGGACACCATTTTGCTATGCCATTACATATAATGGGACTTGAGTATTCATGCATTTTGGTATCCATGGGGGCGGGTTCTGGAACCAAACCCCAGTGGATACGAAGGGCCCACTGTATAAATTTTAGTTATCAAATGTTTGTCATTGGTACATAATTGTGCTTCAAACTTGGATACATTTGCTTCAAACCACTGTGTCTTTTTATCCATCTTGTATCCTTCATTCAATTTCCCATAAGAAAACCTTCTGCTTTTAGAGCTTTCAAGTTGTTTCCAACTTATTACGATCCTATCATGGGGTTTTCTTGGCAAGATTTGTTCAGATCTTGCCTCCTCGTGAGGCTGAGACAGTTTGACTTGCCCAAGGTTATGTAGTGGGTTTCCATGGCTGAGTGGAGATTCGAACCCTGCTCTCCAGAGTGGTAGCCCAACGCTCAAACCACTAAATCATGCCCTTTCTAGTTTTTTAAAACAGCCACTCAGAAGAACCATCATAAAAGGCAGTGAACCCCCCAAATCCAAACCAAGAATCTGTCTTCAAAACAATATGGACTAGAAACTTGTGTCTCTTTACAGAAAAGGCAGAGGGAAGCAAACTGAGATTCTCAAGAAGAGAAAGATTCCATTTGGTAGCACCTTCTTGTCTTTTGTTGTGTGTGGGTGGACTCAACAAAACATATCACGCCCTGCCCTGCGCAAATTATGCGAAGCTTCATTTCACACAGCTGGCTATAATGTACAGCCATCTGGGCTGATAAAATCTCCGGTGTGTGAAACCTGGTTGCTCACTCTGCATGTGGGAAGAATGAAAGCCTATAAACATTGGGCATTTTCAACAAAAGAAAGATGCAAAGACAAAGACTACACACACACACACACACACACACACACACAGAGTATTGATTTTCAGAGTTTAATAATTTTCTAATACATCTAATCAGGAATGTTCTAAAGCAGGACCTAGCTTCGATTTACCATAGCTTCAAATGGCCTTTTTCACGCTGGCATGTTCCAGATGCTTTAAACCATTTTGATAAGCCTCTGACACTGGCCACAACAGGTGGGGATGGATGCCAATGTGGAGGAATCTAGAAGATAGTTGAGGCATATGGCTCAGCAGACTGGACTCAGATCTGGGACATTTGGGGTTCCAAGTACTTGTCTTGCAGTGATCTCTCCTTAACCTTAATCTCCTTAATCTCTCCTTAACTGTTTGGCACTGCTTTAATTATCATGGCTCCATCCTATGGATTCCTGGGATTTGTAGTTGGTGGTGGCACCAGAGTTCTCTGTCAGGAAAGGCTAAATATCTGCTGCCATCCTAGACCTCTGGTATCAGGACTGGACTGGACTGGACATTCTACATAAGTACAAATTGACCCCCATATCCACGGGACTGGTATCCCTGGATTCACTTATCCATATCTGAAAAAATATGTCCCCTCCAGGCATTTTATAGGTCCTTCAGCATGATTCTATGGTATGCTTCTGCTGGAAGTTGGGCTGGAACTCATTCATTTCAATAGGCTTCACCATTATTCTCAGTTTCATGTATCCACGGTAAGTCTGGAAACATATCCCTTGTGGATATGGGGGGGGGGCAGGGGTGACCTCTATGCTGGTGGAACTTTGTATTATTCCAATGTCAAAGGGGATCTTGGCCCCAGGATGCAAATACAGTTTCTCTCCTCCTATTCCAGAGTTTGGAAAAGTTACTTTTTTGGTCCACAGCTCCTAGAGTTGTCCAGCCAGAGGGGGCTGCTCCCATTCTTAGAGTTGCAATCCAAACAAACACCTTTCTCAAATTCTGGATTCCCTCCTACTTGATGAGAAGCAGCATTTTCCTCTTTTTCTGTGGCCTCTTCCATCTCCCCAGCCTGGCCCCTCTTCATGATGTGGTCTAGTTCAGGCATTCAGCTCCCACCTTGTGAAAATACAGTTTAGCAAGCTGGGTATGAGTGATGGGACTGCAGCCTTCACCTTTTCCTTTCCTTGGTGTTTATCCATCTTGGTTTCATTAAATCAGAGTCCTTATATTCAAAACAGGGAACTACAGTTTAATGGTGGCTAACTAACCCGTGTCTTAAAGTAAATGAACTATGGTCATGGCCAGTTTAAGGCACCAGTGGCGTCAGCATCTGCAGGGGGGCCCATCATTGTGCCCCCCCCCCGAGTAACCCTCCTCCTGCAAAAACATTATTGGTAATAATCTGACTATCCTGTACTGTGAATAGCTTAGGTTAAGTTACATTGACCTGAGATAAACATATGGGGCCCCCAAAATAAAGCATTGCAGGTACTCCTCAAATTCCTAAACCGGTCCTGACTATGGTTGAAAATCCTGGATAGTGAAGAGACACAGCTGAGGCCTGCAACACAACACTACAAGATGGAGTTTGCAGTTCCTGCCAGCTCATCGTGCTTTTTTGGTAGGATACTTAATTCCAACTGTCTGGTTTTCTGACACACACACCGAAGTGAACATTCCAGGCCTATTGACCTGCTCAGTCATCACTGAGTGAAGTTATTTATTTTTCTTATCTTTATTTGTCTGTCTCTGGTTATATACAGATCTAGCAGGGGTAGGAATTATGCGGCCCTTCGATGATTTTTGGACATCAACTCACAACATTCCTCATCATTTTCTATGCTGGCTAGAAGTGCTGGGAATTGTAGTTCAACATTTGGAGGGCTGCATAATTTTCATCCCTGGTATATAGGATTAAACCACAGTTCCTCAGTTGTGCCAGGCCTCACCTGGGATACTGTGTCCAGTTCTGGGCACCACAATTCAGGAAGGATATTGAGAAGCTGGAACGTGTCCAGAGGAGGGAGACCAAAATGTTTAAAGATCCGGAAGCCATGATGCCCTATGAGGAGCTTCTTAGGGAGCTGGGTATGTTTAGCTTGGGAAGAGAAGATTAAGAGGGGACATGATAGCTATGTTTAGATATTTGAAGGGATGTCATACTGAGGATGGAGCAAGCTTGTTTTCTGTTGCTCCAGAAACTAGGACATGGAGCAATGGGTTCAAACTACAAGAAAAGAGATTCCACCTAAACATTTAGGAAGAACTTCCTGATAGTAAGAGCTGTTTGGTAGTGGAATACACTGCCTGGGAGTGTGGTGGAGTCTCCTTCTTTGGAGATTTTTAAACAGAGTCTGGATGGCCATCTGTCGGGAATGCTTTGATTGTGTATTCCTGCATGGCAGGGGGTTGGACTGGATGGCCCTTGGGGTCTCTTCCAACGCTATGATTCCAAGTTTTGGACTTCAGCTCCAAAATATAAGCACTGAGGAAGCACGGAGGATATGTGCAGGCTAGTTGCTTATTCCCTCCAACTTAACTCCAGTTTAGCAAGCTTGGAACTGGGCATCTGGACTTGTGGGTTGAGGTCAGACTCATTTTGAAATGGAGGTATATTTGGTGATGGATGTGCTCTTGAAGCACAGCCATTTAAATCAGAGCCCAGTGTGTCCTTTCAGAAGCTGAACAGTCATGTATGAAAGAAAACTCCTACTTTGTCTCCTTTCATGATGATGGCCTTGACTGGGTAGCTGGCAGGATTATCTGTGCTTCCCTTTACCCACTTAAGCCATGTGTTGGGGGGGGGGACTTTTACATTTGGAGAAGTTCCACTCTAAGATCAAATCCCTTGCCTCTCCCCTGCTATAAATCAAGTTGTTATCATTTTCTTAAGCTGTCCTTCTGTTAAGCCTTCCTGGTTCACATATTAGACGTGTTCTTTGAGGCATTGTTAATTTCTTTCCTCTAGCAGCAGCAATGCATGAGAGCAAAAACTGTTTTCCACAATGGAAAGGAAAAAAAATCACTGCTATGTTTTGCTGTCTGAAGGGCAGTAATAAACTAGAGATGATCCTCAGTTGTGAAGATATACAGTTGTCCCTCCGTATCCATGGATTTGGTATCCACAGATTTAAGTATTCAGGGCTTGAAAATATTCTTTAAAAAATAATAATCCAAAAAGCAAACCTTGATTTGGCCATCTTATATAAGGGACACCATTTTGCTATGCCATTGCATATAATGGGACTTGAGTATTCATGGATTTGGGTATTCACGGGGGGCCCCAGTGAATGTGAAGGGACAACTGTATAATTAAATACCAAAGTCAGGATCATCCGTCCCGTAGTATTCCCAGTTTCTATGTACAGTTATGAAATCTGGACAGTGAAGCAAGCCAACAGGAAAAAATCAACTTATTTGAAATGTGGTCTTGGAGAAGAGTTCTATGGGTACAATGAAGTACTAAAATAAATAGGTCTTAGAGCAAATCAGGGCTGAACTCTCGCCAGAAGCCCAGGTGGCTAAACTGAGGCTGTTGTACTTGGGACATGTCAGGATGTGAAGTGACTCATTGCAAAAAATGACGATGCTCAGTAAAGTAGAAGGCAGGATGACCAGAGAAAGACCACATTATAGGTGGATAGACTCAGTCAAGGAAGCCACAGCCCTGAGTCTGCAAGATGTGAACAGGGCTGCTGATGGCTCTTGGAGGTTTGTCTTTCGTAGGGTCATCATACCTTGAAATCGACTTGACAGCAAATAACATTTTTTTCTGTAAGGATTTTTTTAAAAATGCATTGTTTCATCCTATGCAGTAGACAAACCTGAGCTTAGTTCCATGTAGCAACTTCCCAGGCTTTAAGTAGACTCTTATCTCCAGTAACTGACTGAAGACAACAGTAGAAGAATCATAGAATCATAGAATCATAGAATTGCAGAGTTGGAAGAGACCACGAGGGCCACCCAGTCCAACCCCCCTGCCACGCAGGAAATCTTGATCAAAGCATCCCCAACAGATGGCCATCCAGCCTCTATTTAAAGACCTCCAAGGAAGGAGACCCCACCACACTCCGAGGGAGTGCGTTCCACTGCCGAACAGCTTTTACGGTCAGAAAGTTCCTCCTAATGTTGAGGTGGAATCTCTGTTCCTGGAGCTTGCATCCATTGCTCTGTGTTCCAGTCTCTGGAGCAGCAGAAAACAAGCCTGCTCCATCCTCAGCGTGACATTCCTTCAAATAATTAAACAGGGCTATCATATCGCCTCTTAACCGTCTTTTTT
The DNA here is from genome assembly GCA_030847615.1 of Gambelia wislizenii. NCBI lineage: Eukaryota > Metazoa > Chordata > Lepidosauria > Squamata > Crotaphytidae > Gambelia > Gambelia wislizenii. The sequence continues at coordinate 7,294,841 of JAUMIR010000013.1, read as the reverse complement.
CCAGGCTAAACATACCCAGCTCCCTAAGTCTCTCCTCATAAGGCATCGTTTCCAGACCTTTCACCATTTTAGTTGCCCTTCTCTGGACACGCTCCAATTTGTCAATATCCTTTTTGAATTGTGGTGCCCAGAACTGGACACAGTATTCTAAGTGAGGTCTGACCAAGGCAGAAATTTGTAGGATGGATGGAGGCCTTGCTCCGCCCGCCCTATGGACACATCAGGTTCATCATACATTAACAGTGGCTTTGTTTTCAGAATGCTGATCCTTGCATAGCCAAAAGAGCACCATCCATGCACAAGAAGGAAATATTAGTGGGTTTGGGAGAACCCCAAGGTCTGCCCAACCTTTTAAAAAAAATGCTGTAAAAACTCTGGGAGATAGGGGGAGACCCAACAACAGTTGGATGAAAACTGATCGTGCTCAAAAGCCATAGAATGCAGAGTGTCTATTAGTGAAGCAGTAGTTCTTTCCCCACTGTGCCTGGGCATATTTGTGCAAGATTATTATTATATTTAATAATACTGGAAGCTCACTATCAATGGCTCGCAGACCAGCAGCAATCTGTGGACCACCACTTTGAGTAGTGCTATATTAGGGGAAGGTGAAAAGCAGATTATGAGATGGGAGGAAGGGAAACACAATGAAGTATTCCAGAAAAAAGCATGGCTGACTAATGCAGCGTTCCACACTGCAACATTTTGTTGCAGGTCCCCCTGGTGTTTTAGTCGCACAGTGGGCCTCCAGTGATATCAGCTGCTTTTGCCAACGGTGTCTTTGCTGGAAAAGGGGCAGCCATTTACCCACATGTGATACCAAGCCCTTGATCCGTTTGTGTCACAGATCTTCAATTTAGTTGCATTCATGCTAGAGGTGCTCATAAAAATGATATCCATGCTTAAAACCACTCAGAAGTGCCTGCGAAGAAGGGACCCCCACATTTGCAAGTGATACGGCAGTACTTAGCAGACGCTCATGTTTCGACGGCTTTCCCCCCTTCATGCTTCTTCCAGGGGTCCCTTTATGCTTTCTGGTATGCTGCCAAACACCTGTGCAGCTAAGAGTGCAACAAATATGCTTGCTGTTTAATTTAGCTTTGCACAGAAAAAGACTGCATTAGGCCTGATGTAGGCCTAATCCCAGGCCTCTAAAGAGGTTTAAGGCACTCTAGTTTCACCTAATCCCGAAACCTAAACCCGAATCTTTGAAAACTCCATGACACCCCAGGAATGGGCAAATAAAGGGCCTTCCACTATTAAATTATTAAAAGGACACAGTGTGTCTTTTGGATTTCAGACTTAAAGCTTTCCCAAAGGAGCTTGGCCTTGTCCACAATCAGAAATGTTTATTTTGCAGACAATAGGTTGAAGGTCTCACTGACGGTTTATTAGGCCGTGTCTGATTGCTGGGGGCTGGAGGGGGGTTTGCAATGGGTGGGGAGGAAGCGAAGAAGAAAGAAATAGAAGTAATATCCCTCCACGGAGGTTAAGTATGTAAGAAAAACGATGAAAGAAGTAACATGTCTAGACATTGCAAGCTTTACCAAAAAAAAAAAAAAAAGCCCCTTTAAAAAAGCCCCAACTAGCTTCTTTTTTTTTTTATAGACTGTTCAAACCATCCACAATGCAAGGCTGGAGCCTTTAAGCTCAGTTCTCAATAGTGTTAAATACTGGGGATACGGAATAAACGGAATGGAACTGCTGGCATTGTGCCCTATCAAGAGAAACACAGTTAGGTGAGTTAGCTATAGATGCCGTTGCCGCTTTGCAGAACAGCAAATTTAGAACTCTGCTGACAGGCAATTTCATGAGGTTAAAAAACTGATATTGGGCTAGAACATGGCAACAAAGGATATTTCCGCCCACATGGTGTTTTGCTGCTGAGCGGTGCTCTCATCAGGTACTCAGAATTAGGCTGACTGTCTATAGCTCAGTAGGGAAGGGCAGCTGATTTGTTTGCCAATGGCTGCTGGGTTCAAATTCTGCTTAAATGATTTTTTAAAAATCATCCCTAGCAGCTTCAGGTAGTGCTGAAAAGGCCTGCAAAGTTGCTGCCAGCCAGTGTACGCTAAGGGTAGGCAACATGCAACCTGTGGGCTTCACGCAGCCCCAAGCCCATACAGTCGGACCTCTGTATCTGCGGAACAAATATCACCGGTTTCAGTTATCCGCAGGACCCAAAACAGGGACACATACCATGGAGACATCCAATGCTTAGAGAGGCATCCTCTCTAGACACCTTCTAAGTCCTCCATGGCAACTCTATGGCATTTTTTTACTGGAAGACCATTACTTTTAATAGGGTTTGCTGTTATCTGCAGTAAGTCTGGGAACTGAACCTCCGCGGATATGGGAGTCTGACTGTATGTGTACCCTTCACACTCTCTGGAGCCAGCCTGGGTGCGTCTACCATGAAAAAAAAAATGAGTGTGAGCATGTGTGCACATGTGGTTTTTTTTCTGCTCCTGGATGAGTCCAACAGTGATAGATTAGTGATTTTGAAGGTCAGGGTCCCCCACCACCACACACCCCCAAGACCCCAAAAGTTGAAAACAAAACAAAACTGGAAAAGATCTTCTGATCATTTCAGGTTTTTTCATTTTCTGCTTTTTTCAGGGCCTAGTGTAGCTTATGAAGGGTTGGTCATTCAAGCCAAGACTTGGTCCCAGATATTCTGAAGTTTCCTACCACAGGTGTTGGCCGTGGTTGGGAAGGTGGACTAACCGGGCTGACCGTAGTGTTTCCTCCAAGGGTTCTCCAAAGTCTCTGGTCTTTCCCTGTGCTATCTGAACTTTTACAGGAAATGCCTGTGATTAAACCTTCTGCATGAAATAAGGAAGGAGGGAAGGGAAAATGACAAAGAAAAAGAATGGTTTAAATATACCATTAACACAAAATAACCAAGTTTGAAATAATAGTTTCTTAAGCTCTAGTTCTTTTTACAGAAACAGCTTAGCTCAGGGGAGCTTTAAATTGACCTACATGAGGGAGGAGTACAGTCCTCCCTCCACATTTATGGCCTCCACACTCGCGGTTCCGCATATTTGCGGTTTGCCGCTCTGGGGAGGGTAGGGGGGGAAAGTAGCAATGGAGCCTATGAAGGCCCTGTTGCCACTTTCGGGAGGGCGGGGGAGGTGGGGGAAAAGTGGCGACGGGGCCTCTGAAGGCCCTGTTGCCACTTTCGGGAGGGTGGGGGGGGCTGTTATTATTCATGGATTTTTCACATTCGCAGGGGTCTTCTGAACCTAACCCCTGTGAATGTGAAAGGACGACTGGTTGTCCCTTCACATTCGCTGGGGTTTGGTTCCAGGACCCCCCGTGGCTACAAAAATCCGTGCATACTCAAGTCCAATGATATTCAACAGCATAGCAAAAGGGTGTCCCTTATATAAGATGGCAAAATCAAGGCTTGCTTTTTGGATTATTATTTTTTAAATAATATTTTCAAGCTGTGCATATTTAAATCCGTGGATACCAAATCTGTGGATACCAAATCCGTGGATACGGAGGGTCAACTGTAGTTTCAATTATACAGGGGGAACTGGACCAATAGTACAAGAACCCGACAGTGGGGAGAAAACAGCAAGAAGGAAGCATCTCAAGAGAATGACTCATGGTCTAAGATATGTGTACATTAAATGCACAAAGCATGGGAAATAAACAAGATGACCTTGAACTTTTAATACAGGAAGGCAAATATCCATTTAGCGGGCATCACTGTAACCTGGTAGAATGAATCTCATGGCTGGAAAGTAATAACAGGAGAGAGGGTGGGCATAAGCTATTCTAAAGAAATAGAACAAACAGGAAAGGAAGAGGAGTAGCATTCTGTGACAAGGATGTGTACACCTGTTAGGAGAGCCAACATTTAAAGCATGGGAAAACAGATTGAGAGTACAGTTGGACCCACGTATTCATGGGGGGGGGTGTTGGTTCCCAGACTTACTGTGGATGCTGGAAACTGTGGATAACAGCAAACCCTATTAAAATACAGGACTCCTTGGTAAAAACATACCATAGAGTTGGGTTGGAGGACCTAGAAGATGCCTAGAGTAGACACCTCTCTAGGCATTTTCCAGCCCAATTTTATGGTATGTGTCCTCTATTTTGTGTCCTGTGAATAACTGAAACCATGAATATTGGTTCCACAGATACAGGGGTCTGACTGTATTTCGGTAAAAATTAAAGCGGAGGGAAACAACACTGGCATCATTGCACCCCCAAGCTGGACTTAAGACTCAGATGATGCCTTCCTAGAATAAATGACAAAACATCCAAAAAGAGAGAGATAATAGTGATGGAAGACTTCAGCCACACTGATATTTCTCACAAGCCTTGCAGGCAATTTCATTGTCCCCAAGGTGGAGGAGGCAACAAGGGAATCAACTACTGTATTTTGGATTTGACCAACGGGTGAACAGGTCAATACACTGGAAGTAGTGGGATCTTTACTGACCACATTCTCCTTGAATTTGTTATGAAGAGGAAAGGAGGAAGCCAAATGCAGTTAGACACACACACTGGAGTTTCAAGAAAGGTGATTTCAGTCAGTTTAGGGAAATACAGTAGCACCCCTGCATCCATGGGGATTGGTTCCGAGCCCTTCCATGGATGGTGAATTCTGCGGATAATAGCAAACTGCATGCCAGGGGCCATCCCGGGGAAAGGGGGGTGAGATCGCTCCCTTTGCCCCCTCATCGCCATTTCAGCCCCCGGAGTGAACCTGGGGAGCGATCCTGGGAGCAAAAGGAGGAGGGAGGGAGATATTTCCTCCCCTCCCTTCACCCCCACATCGCCATTTCAGCCCCGGGAGTGATCCCGGGAGCAAAGGGAGGAGGGAGGGAGATGTCTCCTCCTCCCCCTTCACCCCTGCATCGCCATTTTGGCCTGCTTCGCTTTTTCTCTCCTCCCCTGTCCACTCCCCCTGCTGTCGCCATCTGCGGATAATTGAATCCACGGGTGGCGAATCAGCGGATGCCGGGGTGCTACTGTTTTGGGTGAAATCCCATGATCAGAGATGGTCCAAAGGAAGGGAGTTCATGATGCATGGCAGTTTTGTGAAGGTGAGATGCTGAAGGTACCTTTGCAAACAATTCCAATGAGGAAGAGAAGTGGGGGGTATCTAAGAAAACCAGGATGGATGTACATACATACAGAGGCGTCACAAGGAGGGTGCAAACCACACCAGGTGACACCTTTAGAGGGGTGAACCAGCATCTCGCCTCCCTCTGTGCTTACTTCACTGCACCGCTTACTCAGGAGTCACCCCTTCTAAGCAGGCAGGGGTTCATGCCTGCCTAGAGGGGGTGATCCCCAAGTAAGCAGCACAGTGCAGTAAGCATGACGTGAAGGTTTTCCTTGTTTTTTTTCCGGGCTGTGAGGCCGTGTTTGCTGCGCTGGGGAGAGAAAGGAACTGCTGTCATCATGGCATGCCTCCCCCTTCAGTCTCTCTCTGGCTTTTCTTCGCAAACGAAGATTCAGGAAGGAGTCATCCTGCGCTTTTTGCAAGCGCGCTGGTGACTAAAAAGGCCAATCCGAGATAAACATGTCCAGTTGCAGAAAGCACAGCAGAAGGTCTCCTTGGGTGATGTTTCTGGGTTGTGATTCTTTCTGCATTGTCGTTTCTCTTCAAGACTTGTTCGGCGTGAGTTCTCCAATAAGGCTGCAGCATTGTGGAGAGTGCGTCTCCATGCCTCCCGATGTGAGGCCAGGGCGGACCACTGTTGGTGATCAATTTGGCTGAGCCTCAGATGTTGTTTCAGGGAGTCCTTGTATCGCTTTTTTGGAGCGCCCCTCTTACGCTGACCCATGGCGAGTTCACTGTAGAGAACTATTTTTGGGAGGCGGTGGTCCTCCATCCTAGAAACATGCCCTGCCCAGCACAGCTGTGTTCTCCATATCATGGCCTCAATACTGGTGATCCCTGCTTGCTCAAGGACAGCAACATTCGTCACCTAGTCAGTCCAGTGTATATTTAGGATTGTGCGTGAAAGCGTTCAAGGAGTCGTAGGTGGTGGTGATAAGTGACCCATGTTTCAGACCCATAAAGGAGAATAGACAATACAATGGCTCTATACACACTGATTTTTGTGCTTCGCTTCAGGTGTTTATTACTCCAGACTCTTTTGTGGACCAGCTCCCTAGTTTGTAACACAACCCCCCCCCCACACACAATGTTGAGTTAGGCATACAGGTACAGTAGGACCCCCTTATCCACTGGGGATTGGTTCTGGGGGGGGCTCGTGGTGACCCCCACTATCTTGCCCCCAATGTGTTTTACCAACTTGGCCCTGAAGCCCCCAAAGTCCCTGCCTCATTTTTATTTATTTTAAATATTTATGTACAGTAGGATACCCATATCTGCTGGGAATTGGTTTTGGGTGTGGGTGGAAATCGAAAACCGTGGATAATAGTGAACACCATTGAAAATAATGGGACTTCTGGTTTAAAATACTATAGAGTTGCCTTGGAGGACCTAGAAAATGGCTAGAGAGGACACATTTTCTAGGAAGACTCTATGGTTGATGTGGTGTTTTGTGTCCCGTGGATAACTGAATCAGTGGATAATGAATCAGTAGTGGATATGGGGGTTCCAGGACCCCCTGTGGGTACCAAAATCCACGGGCGCTCAACTCCCATTATCTACAGTGGTGTACTGTACTTTAAGTTAGGCATACAGGTACAGTACTTTAAGAAAGCGTGCCTAAGAATACCGCGCATGCGCCGCTCTCGCTGGCACGTGGGATAGGAAAGGGGAACAAAAAAAAAAAACCCAACCCAAACCACCCGGCGTTTATCACGTGACCGAACGCGCCGGAGTTCTCCAGGCTCCTCGTCGAGCTCGGTGCTCCGCGCGCTTGCCTTGCTGTTGCCTGGAGAAGCCTATGCGCTAGGGCAGGCATTTCCTATCGATCGCCGATCACTCGAACCATCTCGTCGTTCCCGCCCGCCCCGACTGGTGAGGCGTTTCTGCGGGCCTGAGGGAAGGCGCCGTCCCGGCTTGGGGAGGGGGCGGCAGGGGAAAGGGGGAGCCCTGCGCTTGGGGGAACGGAGGAGGGGAGGGATGCTGCCCGTGGGAGAACCCCGTGAGGCGCTCTTTCCGTTCCTGCCTCCTTCCCTTTAGTGGCCGTAGGTCTTTGAACAGCAGCAGTGCAGGTAGAAGTTCAACAGGGCTGCCCTTTCCCGTAGAGACGGGGGGCTTGGCCCTGTCTAGTTATGAGAAAGATGGCACAGGGTTGGGGGGGGGCAGAGCTGACGGCCACTAAGTCGCTGAGTAGATGTTGTTCGACTGCAGCCATTGGGTTGGCTGGGGAGGCCTGATGGGAGTTGCAGTCAGTCAACTTCTGAACGCCCACCGCCTCATTGGGAGCAATGGGGTGGGCAGGGATCCAACCGGTGTGGACTAACCTTTTGGAGATGGGGGGGGCTTTATCTGACAGAGCACCTGTGATGATGGCAGTCCCATTATCCTGCAAAGGACTTCAGTTCCTATCATCCCTTTACCCCCCCCACCCCCTTCTGGTTTTAACAGTCACACAGTGAGTACAGTCAGATCCCCGTATCCACTGATTCATTATCCACTGATTCAGTTATCCACGGGACACAAAACACCACACCTACCACAGAGGCTTCCTAGAAAACACGTCTTCTCTAGCCATTTTCTAGGTCCTCCAAGGCAACTGTATGGTATTTTAAACTGGAAGTCCCATTATTTTCAATGGCGTTCGCTATTATCCACTGTTTTCGATATCCATCTTCCCCACCCCCCGGAATCAATTGCCAGCAGATACAGGAGCCCTACTGTAGAGTTTCTCAGCCTTTCTATGCTAGAGGAACCCTTGAAATCATTTTCAGGTTTCCAGGAACCCCTGCATTAAAAAAAAACAACAACATAGGGCTCTGGGAACTCCTACATAAACATTGTTATATCTACAGCACAAACAAATGCCATTCCCCCAAATCACAGTCTTCTTGCAATCTCACGTAACCCTGGTTGAGAAACCCTGGAGTAGACATTTTCAGGTGTAACCTTGTCGAAACAATGGGAGATGGGAGGCTATGATTCATCTCATTATACAGTTGTCCCTTCACATTTGCTGGGCTTTGGTTCCAGGACCCCCACCCCCCGTGAATACCCAAATCCGTGAATACTCAAGTCCCATTATATGCAATGGCATTGCAAAATGGTGTCCCTAATATAAGATGACAAAATCAAGGTTTGCTTTTGGGATTATTATTTTTTTAAAGAATATTTTCAAGCAGTGAATAATTAAAACCGTGAATGTCAAATCCCTGAATGTGGAGGGACAATTGTATTGTTGTCCCTTCATATTCACTGGGGTTTGGTTCCAGGACCCTTGCAACAGCCATTGGCCATAAGCAATAAAGGATTGGATTAGATTGGTTCCAGGACCCCGTGAATACCCAAATCCGTGAATACTCAAGTCCCATTATATGCAATGGCATAGCAAAATGGTGTCCCTAATATAAGATGACAAAATCAAGGTTTTCTTTTGGGATTATTTTTTTTTAAAGAATATTTTCAAGCAGTGAATAATTAAAACCGTGAATGTCAAATCCCTGAATGTGGAGGGACAATTGTATTGTTGTCCCTTCATATTTGTTGGGGTTTGGTTCCAGGACCCTTGCAACAGCCATTGGCCATAAGCAATAAAGGATTGGATTGGATTGGATTGGTTCCAGGACCCCTGTGGATACCCAAATCTGTGAATACTCAAGTCCCATTATATGCAATGGCATTGCAAAATGGTGTCCCTTATATAAGATGACAAAATCAAGGTTTGCTTTTTGGATTATTATTTTTTAAAGAATATTTTCAAGCCATGAATACTTAAATCCCTGGATACCAAATCCGTGGATATGGAGGGACCACTGTACTTCATCTCTCATGTCATGCTCTTCATACGCTTTATCTGTACAGTCACATTGTCCTGAGAGACTCTTCCCTGGATCCTTTTGCTTTTTTGAGTTTGGGTGGGTAGCAATCAGGGTGAAATTCTGTTTTTGGGGTGGCCCCTATCTATGCCCCTATCTATGGAAAATTCTTGACAGGCAGCATGGCCTCCACAATTGTGGGGGTGCTGACAGGGCTCTAGACTGGGAGCCCGGGATTGGGGGGGGCATAGTGATATTGTTATAAGTTTTTATTATGTAAATCCATTTAGTTTTTTAAAAAATAAATATAAATATTACTTTGGTGTCATTTAAACTGACTTATTTTAATAATTTTTATCTTAAACCCTGTAGAGCATCTCACTGCCTGTAACCTTAGCAGTAGGTAGGTCGCCTGCCAAATATCCTGGCTTGGCGGTCCGTTTCAGGATGTGACGGGCAGGCTTGCTGGGCAGCAGTTTTCTTTTTCTCCCTCTGCAGTTTTTAAAAACCCATTTTTGAAGGAGGATTTTCTCCTTTTAAACAAAATAACATCACTGTGATACCAAAGTATTAAAATAATCATGACATGATGGTGATAGTCTGAATCTCTGTCACTGCAACTCACCTGTCTTTATGGGGCCAAAGATTTTAATTTGTTTCCCAGGCCTTTTAAAGACTTTTTATTCTGAGTGGTTGTTTCACTTCTATTTATTGTCCTGTGTCCTTAAGTTACAAAAGCCGACTTCAAATTCAGTTGTGGCTAAACTGTTGTTTTGATTGTCATTGTACTTTTTCTGTTGTTCTAAGACAGTAAATTAAAGAAGCAACCCTTTAATATTTTTGTGGTTGAGCAGTATTTCTAACAGTAGCTGGGCAAGCAGGACTCCAACAGGAGCAATCTCCCCTTGTGGATGTGTGGCCTTTACCCCAATATAATGAGACAGGAACAGAATACAATTCTATTCCACCTCTGCACATGCAGGCCAGACAGAAATACAACAGGTGAAATTTTGTTTGTGGACAGTGAGTGGATGCTTAATTTTTGCCTGTCATTTAATGGTTTAAAAAAAAGCATAGGTACACTGCCAGAAAATAAATTGTTCAAACCTATCAGGACTGGGAGTGGTAATTAATGGGTCAATAGCTAATGGTTAACTGCCTCTGTTTTTAGATGATGCATGTCTTTCCTTGTGTTGTTCTATGAGAGGGAGAGAAAGCAAAATGTCTCTTCTGGGATAGCACCTGCAGCCTACAGTTTTTGTAAGTATTTGGATTTAAAAGCAATTCACAGAATTTAAACAAAACCCACTTCTCAATAAGGAGTATTGTTTGAGTCAATCTTTTTTTAAAAAAATATTATTTATAGCCCCTCTTTCCTCTTAAGGGGCTTCCATGGTTTTCTCCTCAATTTATTCTCACAACAACTCTGTGAGGTACATTAATTCGAGAGTGATGGACCTAAGATTGCTTTGGTGCAATATCCCATATTCATTAGCTTTTGAAATGCATTATCTCCATATACTTTACATAAGGAGCAAAACTTTCTTTTTAAGAATCCCATATACTCTCTATCTCTTGTTATACTATTTTCAAATATTTTCTGTATCTGTCACATTCTTGCTGCCCATGGGTTTATTTCCTCATTTTAAAAATTGACCTTTTGAGCTATAGCAGTCCTGGAGGGGAGGTAAAAACATGGTGAAATTGCCCCACTTCACGCTCCAAGGGTATGGGGGGCATTTTTGGTTTAAAAAATCCATTATTATTTTTTTGCTGAACTTGTTTTGAGAGTACTGGACAGGGAGCTTTTGGGAGCCTCAGAAAGACTGGTTTGGTGGGCAGCATGTGGTGTGTAGGCTGCACTTTGTCCGTCCTTGAATTTCACTACAGTATTGGTGCCAGTGGGTCCCCCTTAGGTGCTTATATCTGCAAGTTACGATGTGTATTGTATACATATTTAAAATCTAGTTTTATTTATTGGGTTTGCTCAGTGGAAATAAGTATTTATTTTGGTATCTTTGACCAATGGGCGGTCTGTACTGAAAGCTGATGAAATGCTGATAGGTATGTGGATAAATTTTAGTTGTAGTTAAATCAGTGGTGCAATAGAGCCAGAGCTCACAGGACTGGGATATGGAAACAATGGAATCCGCTGCTTTTGCTCCTCACAATTCACTTGGAGTTTAGTTGAAATCTTGACAGTAGTTGTGGGAGTGTGGTTGGGATGAATTTCCCCAAACAACTGTATTTGAGTGTAGCTTGTTCTTGAATTGACAATTAAAACCCACTAAGTGGACAGAAGATCTGCTCCTGGTAGGGGTGAAAACAGCTAGAGTTGGTTTGCTGAGCTGGCTCAACACAGCTGCTTGTATGTTATGGTTATGCTTGCCAGTCTGGCTGCCATGATGAGCACCTGCATGTTAAAAGTTTGCCACTAAAGCACTGGGTTAAATGGCTGCTTTGAAACACTGTGAGCGTACTGTTTGGAAAAGATTTGAACTACCATCTTTGGAGTTCCAGAGGGTGATGTGTTCAGCTAGCATCTGGTAGTTGGTGATCTTTTTAACTGCTGAGATCACATCACTCTTCCCACATTGATATTTAATATCAGTACGAAGTAAAATGCCAAACAGATTACCTATAACATGTACATTTTTGAGTAGATTGAATTGGACGATGGGATGAGGTTTCTAGTACGAAGTAAAATACCAAACAGATTACCGATAACATGTACATTTTTGAGTAGATGGGGTGAGATTTCTAGTTAACTCTATGTTATTTTATTTTGAGACTGATCTAAAAGTATGTAGTTTTAAAGGCTTTTGCAGTTCATCATCGTGGTGGTGTGTTTGTGTGTGTTCTTAAAAATGAAAACTGAATGCAATCCACCAACTCCAGGGTGGAGTTGCATAGCATAGGCATCATCAAAGTAAAAGAAGCTGTTTTAAATCCCATTGATTTCAGTGGAAGAATTAAGCATGGGCTTCAACCACTCCCTCTAAAAACAATGAGACTTTAGCTGACTGTGTTTGGCTTTGCTCTTGCTATGTATTTGCACGGCATATTGGTGAAATTACCATTTGGAGGGGAATTTGTTAGAATGGACTGGAGTACAACATTTTTCTTAATATGCAACTAATTTGTGTGTTGGAACAAATTATGTTTCATTTCCCTCTGGATCCCTTCTATGAAATGATACTAGGATGATTGCTCAGATCCATTGACCTCAAATTGCTTTGGGTCAACAGGTCAAAAATGAGTGAACAGGCCAGAGTGTTACATTATCTGTATTACTAGAAACGCTGCAGAAGCATTTTGGAATAGAGGATGCAGTTTGGAGGAGTTTACCTAAATCTGTTCCTTTGTTGTTTGCTATCAGGTTGACATTAATTTATGGAGACTCTATGAATGAAAGGCCTCTAAGAGGCCCCTTTCTTAACAGCCCTATTCAAGTCATCAGACTCAGGGCAGCTGTGGGTTCTTTGACTGACAGGTTGTCTATATGGTGAAAATACTCCTCACAGAATTCACTTAGAAAACGAGCTGTCTTAATGGAATCCTGCATTGTTTCGTCGTATTGTGAAGGAAGGGGGCCAAAAAGAGGTAAACTACGTGAGAAAGCATTTGTGGTTTCCCCGACTTTTTAAAAAAGCTCCAGTGATACGCACATTTTCTCTCATTAAGACAAGCGATTTGGCATGAATCACTTCCCCATACAAGACAAAGTGCAAACCTGATTGGCTGGACGAGCACAGGGGCTGGGTTACAGGGCAAGCACCCGCTGCCTCCATGTTAGATTTTTGCCTTAGCAAGTGATTGTTAAGGTGATAAAATGGGGATTTGTGCTATCTTTTTTCCTCTCTTTTTTTTTTGGGGAAAGTTGGAATATCGCTTGTGCGCACCATAGAAATATATATATATATATATATATATTTTAAAAGTTCAGTGACAACAGATTTTAAAATGCAAGTAATTCACTCATGGCCACCATCTCAGCTACAGGCATGCAAAGCTTTAAGACAGGTCTCAGCTGCTGTGACTTGCTATTATTGTGGAGCAGTCCATTTTTTCCCCTTCATGTAGATAAGCCCCCTCTCCATTGACACCCCCTTGTCGTGGGAGAGAGGCTTGCGTACCCTAATGATATTTTGAGCTATGCTGGTGGTGGCATAATAGCCACTGGTAGGGTCTCCCATGCCAGACAGGTCAAAACCGAAGGGTCTGACAAAGAGCGTCAAAGGCCAGGATGGGCTCTCTAGCCTTATGGCAACTGTCCTAGGAGAAGGAAAACTCTAATCCCAAACCTGGGCAGATGGTGCTTGTCCAACCCTGTAAGGTCAACCATCTAAGAGAAGGAAACTCTAATCAAGCCTACAGCCCGAGGACCTCGCTGCCACGTCCATGCTTGCAAGGCCACAGCAGATGAACCTTTGGTTAGAGGCCAGTTCTGTGCACGCTGTGCTCAACCAGAAATATTGACATCGCTGCTCTTAGTGAAGTTCGTCTCCATGAGGAAGGCAGCCTTAAAGAACATGGCGCCAGCTACAAGGACTCCCTGAAACAACATCTCAGGCTCGGCCAAATTGATCACCAACAGTGGTCTGCCCTGGCCTCAAATTGAGAGGCATGGAGATGCACTATCCACAATGCTGCAGCCTTATTTGAGAGCTCACGCCGAACAAATCTTGAAGAGAAACGACAACGCAGAAAGAATCACAACCCGGAAACATCACCCAAGGACACCTTCTGCTGTGCTTTCTGCAACCGGACTTGTTTCTCTTGGATTGGCCTTTTTAGTCATCAGTGTGCTTGCAGAAAGCGCGGGATGAGTCCTTCCTGAATCTTCGTTTATGAAGAAAAGCCAGAGAGAGAGAGAGAGAGAGAGAGGGAGGGAGGGAGGGAGAGAGAAGCCCCGAGTCAATTCACATCTAATGTGGTCTTCCTCTTTTCCTACTGTCTTCAATTTTTTTCCAGATTTATTATTTTTTCTCCCCAGTGAGTCATGTTTTCTCACTACGTGCCTAAATTATGATAGCTTTTGTTTTGTCATTTTGGCTTCTAGTGAGTTCAAGTATTCCTAGCTGGTAACTTATTCTAACTGCAGTATTATAATTTTGTATATGTGTGTGTGTAGAATTTCTAATTTCTGGCACAGAAAGGACTAGGGGTAATGTTGGGTATGCAGCAAATATTGGGAAGAAGTGCTATGTCCTCAGGGGAAAATATTAGAGCTTCAGAGATATATTGGCATCCAGCTTCTTAGAAGGGTTGTCACTCAGTTTGCAGAAATCATACTTGGATCCTGCCATAGGGAGAAAGATGAGATGTAAACAAGCAAGCAAGTAAACAAACAAACAGATATAATTGATCACGTGAATTTAAGGCTGTTGTTGTATGCTTATGCAGTGGGGCCCAGTCCTAGTGGATTTACTTTTAAGCAAATATGGATAGGACTGCATTATTAGCTGATTGGATCTGCACATAACATAAGAAGATTCTCTTTTGTAAATTGAGGTGTTATGTCCATGTGTAGGGGTGGCATAGACGAAGATTAGGAGGTAGGAAAGGTGTGGCTATCGGTCATTATAAAAGAAGTTTGTGTGTGGGGAGGGAAAGGTAGTGGTTTTGCCGTAGGGAATAGCAAAAACAGCCCCCAATTCATGCACTTTAACTAAAAATTATGTTGTGAAGCTTCCAAAAAAGCAGATCAATTTCAAATACAATATTTCCCACATGCAAAATAGTTATGTAAACTGAATAATAGTGATTAGGTGATAAATGTGTTTTATGCAAGTCATGCTACAATAATGAATTGAACTATTAATAATGAATTGAACTATGAAGTCTAATGAGCTGTGATTTTTCTGCAAACCACTCGGAATTCCTTCCTATATGTCACTTTCAAAAGCCAAGCTTACTGACTTTGCTTTTCTCTGATGAAACATTGAATGCCTATATGCTGACAGCATATGTCTCAAAGTTGAGGATGAATTTTCGCACAAGCTATAGGTGCATCAAAGTCAGTTCTGCAGCATACAAATGTATATGCGTGTAAAGTCTTCCTTGTACGGGTACAATGTTTTAGTACATTTGTGAAGTGCTTGTGTTCACGTTTTGCAGGATTCTATCATACCCCTTTCTCTTTATACCTAAACTAAACTTCTGAATGCTCAACTGCAATGCTAAAAATTTGAGGACTGAAGGAAAACTTAATATTGCGGGAGAGGGAGTTTAATTTGAAGGACAGTGCCCTCACCCCCTCCCAAGTTACCTAGCATGTGTTAAATGTGTTAAAAATAACAATGAAAAAAAATAATGATCTGTTGCCTGTTTAATTTGGGGCATTTTTTTAGTTGGTTAAAATGTTTTGATTTTTTTTTTATGGTAAAAAATTTAGTTTGCTAAGGCTTAGAGAAATGAAGGCCTGGAAAAGAACAAAGTCAACCAAACGAAGATCAGAAGAAAATCCTCTCACTAAGGATTGGAGGGTGTGGCTGGGGGGGAAATCCTCCTATTTTCCCTCCTTTTGGAATAAGCAAGAAGCTCTTAAGATTTTTGTTTACTCAAAAGGAATGCTAAGCTATCATGTGAAGAATTTTGGACAAGGCAGTCCACAACAGCTTTTCATAACCTGATGCCCTCAAGATGCAGTGGACTACAACTTTTGTCACTGCCACCAGACACACCAGCCAGGGGTGATGGGGGTTATAGTCCAACACTTCTGGAGAGCTCCAGGTTGTGGAAGATTGATGTTCAACATTAGAGAATGATTGTTCCATATACTGTAGAATCTAATGTTTTCAATTACAGTATGTTTTAAAGTTTAACTTGATATCCAGATATGCTACTAGTCCTTACGTCTGTGACTGTAAAAGACAGTTTTCTATCTGATAATGCCCTAAAATAGTATGCTTTTTGTTTACTATAAAATTTGTGGCTTCTATTTTCATTTCTTATTTCTCCCTATTTCTCTGTTATGTCAGTAACCAAGATAAATGCAGTCAGCAGTTAAACATATGATTTCTTATGCCAGCCCCCTTTCTCTGTTTGTTGCACTGGATATTTTCAGCTGGGCTTATCTTAAATCAACAGGCATGAGATTGTACTATCAGGAGTTTATAATCCTGAAGCTGCAGTCCTGTGTGCACTTTACCTGTGAGTAGGAGATATTAACCAGAGTAGTTCCTACTTCTGAGTAAATATGCACAGGACTCTTTTATTCTACATCTGAGTAAATGTACATAAGATTCTTTTATTTGCCTTAGGAAGCATTTTTCCCCAGAAAGAATACTACAGTATATATATATATAATTTAAAGAATAAATTAAAAGTTTTATAAACATGTTACAACACACAATGTTATATTCTGCTTAAGTTATAAATCATGCATTATAAATAGATAAGAGTTAAGTAAGTTTGTGTTTAGTAAGGGTTGTGCACATTTCAATTTGTATCCTAAATTTTGGTTTCTTTTATGGAAAAAAAAATGAAACACACACACACACACTCACCCCTCAGCTTTTAAATTTCTGGCATTTCAGGTTTATCCCAAATTTTGGGTTCCCTTCTGGGGGGAAAAAGTCAGAATTATTATAGCTTTGAAATCTCTGGCAATCTAACATATAAGCTTATAGTCCTATGCTAGGTTACCTGGAACTGAGTCCCAGCGAATTCAATAAGACAGTGACTTTGATGGCTTTAAAAGGTGGTAGTGACAAATAAATAGATTTCAGGGCCATCCCTTCCTACTAGTCTCTATGGCTAGATGCTAATTGCAGAAGTAGGGTCACCATGTTTTTCACTACTACCTAGGTGGAATCACAAGAGCAGAGAGGGCTGTTGGGCTTGCGTCCCACCTGTGTGGTGCCCTGGACATGTGGTTTGCCATTGTGGACTAGAAGGGTATTTGGTCTGCTCCAGCATTGCAACCAGAGCTTGGTAAGATACTTTCAAAAAGTAATACATTCCTGTTACTCATTATAGTGTTTAAAAAGTAACTCATGGCATTGGCCTACTCCTCTGTCCTTATTCTTTTGTGCAGGGGGAAAACCCTTACAATTAATGAACATGGTGTAAAACCTGAAAAAAATCTTTGAAATGCCTTCAAAAAACAACTTTAACACCAATAAAGTTATCTCATCCCCACTTATTGTGTTGCTTATGCAGTATAACTTAGTTACGGCCTCATTATAGAGATAATTTGTTACAAATAAGTTTGATACTTGTAACTTGTTAATCGCAAATTCTGATTGCAAGCCTCTTTTGTATGTGCTTTGGGTGCCTGAAATGTAGGCAAGCTTTAATCCAGAGACCTTGTTGGTTGATTTAGAAGCTTTCAGCAAACTCCCGCCTCCCATAGTTATATGTTTGTGGCTATGTAAAAGGTTTTTTTGGGGGGGGATGGTTAAAAATATAATAATGCAAACCCTCCTAACTTATTCTTGCAATTGAAAAAGACAAGTAGGCCGATGATTATATAGAGAGACTAAGTACGTATGTTTAGTAGGTGGAAAGTTAATTCATGCAACATATGCATAACATTTAAGGGCATCTTCTATCCATAGGTGATTTTGTTTAAAAAAGTAGCAGCACTATCCAGTCTCTGAAACATTTTTGTTTTTGTTTTTTTCATTACCTTTAATTGTTGTCCCTCACATGTTGTTAAAGATTACTAACCAGCCATTTTCCTGTTCTTTCTGGATAAATCATGAATTGCAGACATTGTTGTGTTTTCTCATGTCTTATATATGTTTTTATTCCTTGGAGTACAGTACATCTTTTTCCATAAGCTTTTCCACAAAAAACCTTGCAGATCTGTTCCTTTGGCAGCATAAAAACTGTGAAGCAGTCAGCTGTAACGAGTTGGCTTTTGTCAAGAAAATGAAACTGATTCTCAGGAACCCCTTTTCCAAGATGGATGATTTCTGTCCATATTTAAAGGAGACTTCAGTTTCAGATGCTAAAAAAAAGGCAATGGATAAACTTTTCCCCTTTATCGCTTAAAAAAAGTAATTACAGCATTGAGTGGAAATTTGCATAAATGTCAAATCTAACCTAGATTTAATATATCTGGGTGGGGTCCGAAAGGGAGGGGATGCTAACTTTGATCCAACAGACCCAGATGGATGGATTTATAGTTTCTTTAATATTAAAAATTTTGATCTACAAAAATGTGGTTGGCAGGCAAACCAAGGGTTTCAAATTAACACAGGCTCAAAATCCATTGTTAAATTGTGAGCTGTTTTCAAAATTATGACTCTCTAAGGAGCAGTTGAAGTGAGCTCCCCCAAAATAGGAATAAAATGAATCTTTGAGGGGAAAAAAACTGTTTGGCTGCTGCTGAGACTTAAGGACAGACTTCAGTTGAGTGTACTTCAAACTTGGGAGGGGGACATTGGGAAGTCAGAAATTCTAAAGGTACATTTTAGGAAGAGGAGCATAAAACACTGCTTTCTACGGTGTCAAACCATTGGTCCATACAACTTGGTATAGCCTACACCAAGGGTGAAATCCTGCAAGCTGCATGTGGCCCCTCAAGACTGTATGTGGCTCCCAAGGAGCAGCTATTCTCCATCTGAACAAGGTGCAGCTCCCCAGCACATTTTTAAAACATAAAACCAACTATTTTTTAGAGAATACAAAAACAACTTTAAAAACAGCTACTGCATATTTTTAAATAATGGAGGTTATTCTAGCCAGTGGATGCCAGGGATAGGATATTGAATCTCAGACCCCAGGAGCTTACCCACCCCTAGTTTACACTTACTGGCAGTGGCTCTCCATGATTTCATCCAGGAGTCTCTCCTACCTCTGCTTGGTGATGCCAGGGATTGAATTTGGGGCCTGCATGCAGTGCAAGTGCTGTACCACTGAGCCATAGCTCTTTTCTGAAGGCTTTGGATATACATTGTTCTGACATATTGTGCTGCTAGTCCACTTACAATGGCTTTAGTCATATTTATTTTAACACAGTGGGCCTTCAGTATCCGCTGGGGTTTGGTTCCAGGACCCCCTGTGGATACCAAAATCCATGGATTCTCAAGTCCCTTATATAAAATGGTGAACAGCAAGGTTTGCTTTTTGGAATTTTCCCCCTCCAAATTTTTTTGAATTGTGGTTGGTTAGGTCTGTGGATGCAGAACCTGTGGAGCTGATTGTATTCTGCTATGTTTTATGGGGAAGGGCCATAGCACCATGGTAGAGTAAACAGTAGTAAGGTAGATGAATCAGTGATCCGACCTGTATCAGGCAGAATATTCATATGCCCACAAGGAAATGCTCTCAGGCTAGACATTGGTTATGGCCTGTCAATTGATCATTGCCATCTCCTTCTGAAGGAAGAACAATTTTCTCCACCCCCTGTTGTCACCAATCCAGACAGTCATATCCATGTTGTATGGAGATATATAGGGTGGGATTTAAAAAGATAACACAGCAGCTCTGTGCCTCTAGAAAAGTGCTTTGGACAGGCACTTCTTGAAAATGTGTCCTGCTCCCAAAGGAAACTTGTGAAACTTAGGGTGTTTTTCAAAGCAGCCCAACATCCTACTTGACTTGCCCAAGCCCTTAGAATAGAATCTGCTTATGTCATAGATGGGTCACTCCCACTGAAGCATTGACATTCTCCAGTTGGGTCTTTGTAGCTCAGGATTGGGAGACATTTGGACCTCCAGTTGTTTTGGACTACAGCTCCCTAAATTCTTCACTATGCTAGGTGGGGCTTTTGGAGTTGTAGGCCAAAAGATTTGTTAGGCTAACATTTCTGTGCTGGCCCTGTGTAGCCAAAACCCTTTTACGGCGGATAATCAACCATTGATGTTATTGTTTCTCTTCAGATGGAATTGCCAGTGTCAGCACCAGTGACTTCTTTTAGAAGATGATGGTGCAGACTGGAAATTCCCTGTAATGAACCCCGGTTAGGTTGTCTGGTTTTTGTTTTAGTTACCTGGCTATAAAGACAATTTGTTGTGCATTTCAGTTTAAGGCCTAGAACTTTCAAGTCAGAACAACCCTTCCCATCACTTCTGAGGTATATGTGTTATTGTATATGTTAAAAAGTAACGTGAAAATATGCTTGAGATACAAGGATGACTAAACTGGTGCTCTCCAGATTCTTTGCATGATAGCTCCTATCTGCCCTCGCCAATACAGCCAATGGTTAGTATTCTGGGTGTTACTGTCAAAGACCTTTGAGGGGGCCCAGGTTACCTACCCCTTTAAGGAAAAAAATGCTTTATAAATAGGGAAGATTTTCCAAGTGTAAGCAGCTGGGGCTCTTTCCCCCAGTGAAACTGAGTGTTCTATAAGACTGATGGTAGAAAGAGTATTAAGTGCAAGGCCAAACTATGTTCTGTGTTGATTAGAAAGAAAATCCAGGTTGTAAAAATAAATGAATTTGGTGCACTATTTTCCTTATTCATTTTTTTTTCTTCCCAGGAGAAAATGTAGAACATAACCTGGGTTGTAAATCTGTTTTATAGTTCACATGAGAAAGGGTGGAGAAATTCCTTTTATGTAATCTTCCCAGAAACTGAATGGCACATGAGCTGAGATGCTCATCCAAAAATTCACAGCCAGATTAGGCTTTTCATTATTTTCTATAGTTCAACAATATTTCATTTCGCATAGTCACTGGCTGACAAAAGTTTTGGTTGTTCCATGTCTCCAGATGCAAACATAAGAAGGCAGTAGTGGTTGCAGTGTCAAGATGGGGTGGGAAACATTTAGCCTTCCAGACATTTTGGGCTACAGATCCTGTAATCAATCCCTCACTGTTAGTTATGGTGGGTAAGGCTGATGAGACCTGTAGGCCAAAATAACTGGTGGGCTAAAAGTTCCCCACCTGTTTGTTAAAAGTATGCTGCTTTGGGTTGGTGGATATATGCCAAAACTGTGGCACAGCTCCACCATGTCTAGGCTCAGAAGCAGATGAAAAACTCTCCCTCCATCCCAACTGCCCCTGACCTGGATGGCGAAGGAGAGAAAAAGAGTCAGGCACAGCTCCATCATGCTTAGGCCCAGAAGCAGATGAAAGGTCCTCCCTCCCTCCAAACTGCCTCTGCCCTGGCCTCAGAGAGAGAGAATAAGAGGCAGGCACAGCTCCATCATGTTAACTGCTCCTTTCTTAGACAAAACATTGAATTTTTCAAGGAGTTTCTGTATTGTTACATCTGGAAAAACTTTTAGGTGCTATATAGATAATTCTGGAAGTTGTTGCCCAAATAATTTTTCCAAGCCTTGTGGTAGGGCAGGATAAAACTATAAATAACCTGTTATGAAGCAGACACAAGTGACTGGGTGCAAAACAAGTTACCTGTGTCTAAGTTTCATTGACCAAAGCATGAAAGTTACCTTTTTGGACAACTGTTCCCAGACTCCTAACAGCCAGCATTGCTGCTGCCAGTTGTTGTCATTGGCATCAGTGGGACTTCAGTCACGAGTCACTTGTTACATTAATCTTAATGGGAGTGGAGTTCAGCTGTGTCTGGTTCCAACCCAGGGTTTCCCACATCAGCTTTCCGCAGTCAGTTACTCTGTGTTTGGACATCAGCTACATAATAATTTCCCATTGGCCATCTTAGTGGGGATGGTGGGAGTTGTAGTCCAAAACTTTAAGAGGGTGTTAAGTTGGGGAGGCTGTTTAAAGGCCAGAGGCAACCAAGGGAGAATCAGTGGGCAGGAAGGGGATGCTTGGCCCTCCCCCCTGTCTACCAAGGCCATGGCTCCATCCTATGGAATCTTGGGATTTGTAGTTTTACAAGGCTGTTAGTCTTCTCTTCCAAAGAGGGCTGGTGCCTCACCAAACTATAAATCCCAGGATTTGATAGGAAGGAGCTATGGCAAAGAATCCAGCTTCAATTTGGCCTAAAAGCCTCTCCTGTTGATCATCCCAGCTCATTTTTAAACCATTCTTTTCCCAGTTGGGTTGGAAACCAGAAGTAAACCTGGCCGAATGTGTTTGGAAGCTGGAGACTGTGTGCAGAATGCAGAGGAGAATTGGGAGGTGGTGGTGGTGGTAGGGAGGATGGAGTGTTACCTGCCCGCCTTTTCTTCCCAACAGATGCCCCACCCCGTATGAGATCTATCTCAGCAAACATAGGTTTTGGGAACACACATTGTTCCACCCTCTGAGCTTAAAGCCAGAGGCTTATTATTCAGTGTGTATTTCTCAAGATTTTCCTTTAAGATACCTGAAGCAATTTATTTTTATGAGTCAGAGATGTGATGAAGGTGAATCCGGTCTTTGACTGTGTACTTCTCTTTGCAACCTTGAGCCTGTAGAACTAAATCTTCAGCATTTTCAGTATCCTCGGAGTTACAGCAGGCCTTGTGTGTGTTTTTGCATCTGTCAACTTGTATTAATTGTGTGCTTTCCTGTCTAGGGAATTGAATAAAGCTGGAAAACTTGAATGCCCACAATGGAAGTTTTCAACAAAATGCAGCCTTTAGAGAAGTGTGTCTGGAATCTTAACCTAGTGATAAGACATATGCCAGTTTCTGATGTTGTTGCATAGTGGGTGGAGGAATTAATTGTTCTTTAATTGCAATGGTGTGATAGGGCTTGGCTGTTTATCCTATGCTACCGGTAATCTCCAGATGTGCATATAAAAATTATCTAGTAGAGGAAATGGGTTAAAAATGTTTACAAATTTTTATGTGGTCTTAAAAAATGAATCCCACGTTTAGGATGAACCAAATGTACCATTGTGAAAATGAAACAGTGGGAGAAACCAAATGTGGCAGATTTCTCCACCTCTGGATGGCAGGAATGGAACCTGTGGCTTTCTATGTTCACCACACAGATAGTGGCACTCACAGCTGAGAGTTGCTTGTTCTGGATCTGTGGGTTTTTTATATACCCTATTTGTTTTGTTTTCATTGATAGAAGCATTTTCTGCTAATTTTCTGTGATCAGACTGTGACCTCCCATGGCAAACAGTGATTTTAGTTAAATTAAAAAAAGTTTTTTTAAAGAGGCTTCGGGGGCCCTTTTGCATTATACAGTTATAGTGCTATGATTTCACTTTAATTACCATGGCAGCATCCTGTGAAATACCGGGATTTGTAGTTTAAGGAGGAGTATTCAGAATTTGCAGGCAGAGAGCTCTAGTCTAGTGCCATACCGAATTACAAATTCTAGGATTCCATAGGATGTTGCCATGGCAGTTAAAATGGAGTCATAGCAATGTAATTGTATGGTGTGAAAGGGCCCTAGGAATTAGCATGTATAAGAAATGTGTGTGTGCCTTCAAGTCACCTGTCGCCTTATGGTGACCCCATGAATCTCATAGGATTTTCTTAGGCAAGGAATTCTCAGAGGTGGTTTTGCCAGTTCCTTCCTCTGAAATAGAGCCTACAGCACCTGGGATTCATTGGTGGTTTCCCACAGAAGTGATGACCAGTGATGACCCTGCTTAGCATCTAGGTGGGATCTAGTACCTTTAGGGTATTTAGGCCCCTCATAAGAAACATATGGGTTAGTTATTCATTCAAGCTCTTATTTTAACAGGAAGTAGTTATGGGGTGTTATATCAGAGGGTTTGGGTTCAGTCTTCTAATTCCTTTGTCTGTCTTTCACCTCAGTTTCCTTTTCATTTGTGACATCACCTCTTAGACTCTTATGCTTAGTGGTGATTTCATGGTTGCAAACTCTGAAATTGCAAGTGTCAGTACAGCCACTGTGAAAAAAGTGGACTGCCTCAGACCAGTTGTGTGTTTGTGGTAGTGGTGTTGCTTTTAGTTGAAACTGGAAAAATCCCTTCTTTTAACAATGGGAGGAGTTGGCGGTTTCCTCTTCCATTTAAGCAAGGAAAACATTTTGTAGCAAGTTTTTCCATCTCTTAGTTACTTCCTTGGTAGTTCACCATCTTCCACAAACAAAACTGTGGAAAACTTATCTTGCATTTGTGTTGGTTGGGTTCACTCTCATATAAATGGCTCTACTTCTGGCTTGGAAATGCATCTTCTGGCTTCTTACCTGCATTGGCTTATTCCTCAGTAGCAGATCTTTGAAAAACAGTAGAGATTTTAATGAGATTATACAGTGGTATGGATAGACTTGTACAAACCCATGTTTGCTTGGTTGAACTTTGAAAATCCGAGATTTATTAGTGGGGCGGATGTGGGTGAAAACGGATTGTGTTTTGTTTTGTTTTTTTCCAATGTGTTACATCAGCTCTTTAAATTTACTGTAATTAGCAATTATTAAAATTAGTTGATACGTTAATTAGGATTCTCCCTGTAGCAAGGAACAGCTAGGCACATAGTCTTGGCACTCATGTACAGGTTCAGTTGGAAGGCAGCATCTGAACCAAATGTTTGCGGGCATTTCTCCTAGCTGTGAGCCAGAAAAAGCACCAGATGATGCATGGCAGAGGCAGGCGCTTGGGAGTATTGTATTTTCAACTAAACCTCCCAGAATCCTCTAGTCAGAGTGGCTCATGGCTATGCTGGCTGGAGGATTCTGGTAGCTGTAGTCCAAAAATAACTTTTCTTGGCTCTAGGCAGGAGTGGGATTACAGATTGACTCCTGTATCCCCAAGGGATACGTTCCAAGATCCCCCTGTGGATACTGAAACCGTGGATAATAGGGAACCCTATTTTCAATGAGACTAACACCAGAAATTGATCATAGAATTGCATTGGAGAGCCTAGAAATGCCTAGAGAGAACATCTCTTTTCAGACATGGATAAGTGAAACCGTGGATACTGAATCTGTGGATATGGATGTCGACCTGTACTTTTTGTTTTACTAGAATCCCGAGGTCTACCAGCCGGAGCCAGACACAAAATGGTGGCTCAAGGGCCAGAATCCTTTATTTTATTACTAACATGCATTGCCATAGATCAAGATTTCTAACACATTGTTTTAAATATGACCAGGAGAGCTGAACAAAACCCAAAGCAGCCAATCAGTATTCCTGTTACATAGATGACAAATACTGAAGTCAAAAGAGAAGCAATAAGCATGAGGCCAGCCGTGGCAGAAGGTTTGCTTTTTCCTTGCTCTTATTATAATTAGAAACCCTTGGAGATTGGCTGCAAACTGCCAAGAAACCTAGTAAGTAGATCTGAATAGCTTTTCTGCCCAGAGCTTAGAAAAGTTACTCTCTGGACCTGTCCTGCTGGCTGTGCTTTCTGAGAGCTTTGGTCCCAAGAGGTAGCATTGCCAATCTCTGATCTGCTCTCCTCTGATCATGACACGGAGGACTCTGTGGTCTCCTGGGGTGGTACTACACTTGAAGCCGACAGTGATATGGACTGTACCCTGACAAGTGGAGGACAAGTGATACAGTCCAGAAAGATGACATTGTAGTACCTAGATATATGTATTGTACCGATGAAACAGAACTGGCATAATTGGCTCTCTGAAGCCCATGCTGGCTAGGACTCTGGCTGCTGCGATTTGTAACTCTCCCCATCCAGATCTGACCCAAGATATTTTGATCCCTGAGTCTGAAGAACAAGATGGTACCCCTTTCCATTCCATGTGCTTCAGCTGACTAGATGGGCAGTTGAATCTTTCTCCTAGTATTGATGATGGGACAGCATCCTTCACTACACCAGATGGCAACAGTCTGATTTAAAGGGCACAGGGCAGGCTGTATGGCACATAGCTTGCTGCCACCTCCCAACATCTGCACCCTGAAACAACTGCCTAAATTTGCATTCATGGTAGGAACAGCCCTGTCTCCTATATATATTTGTGTGCACTAAGAACCATTTTTGAAAAACATGTCACCAGCAGCAAAATAGGAACAAGGATTTGGCATTTACAGCTATGCTGCAAAAATGCAGAATCTGCCCTGATAAACAGGAAGGATGCCCTTGCCCTTTTCTGCTTGCATCATGAGGAGGTATCTGTTGAACTTTGTGTACTGTTGTTGGGAAGATATTTTGGTAATGTCCTGAATTGCAAACAGGAATAAAGTGCAATTGAAGTTTTCAAGCTGTCATTATAATTCAATAATGCTTTATCTTGTTCCAGGTGGGAAGATCAAATGTTTACATCGTCACCCATCAGTTGGGTGGCAAGTTACTGCACCTTATTAATTAAATGGGGATTTGTCTTAAGTAACATTTCTCTTCTGTTCAGGCTAGTGTTGGCGACAATGTGACTTTCCTTTTGTGCCAGTATCATGTGGTACTGGGTGTGGGTCCTTAATACTATCAGAGAGGAATTCTGGGAGGCAGCATGAAGGGATGTTGGAGCACCACTGAGGCAGGCTTCATAGAATCATAGAATCATAGAATTGCAGAGTTGGAAGAGACCACGAGGGCCATCCAGTCCAACCCCCTGCCATGCAGGAAATCACGATCAAAGCATCCCTGACAGATGGCCATCCAGCCTCTGTTTAAAGACCTCCAAGAAAGGAGACCCCACCATGCTCAGAGGGAGTGTGATCCACTGCCAAACAGCTCTGATTGTCAAAACGTTCCTCCTAATGTTGAGGTGGAATCTCTGTTCCTGGAGCTTGCATCCATTGCTCCGTGTTCCAGTCTCTGGAGCAGCAGAAAACAAGCCTGCTCCATCCTCAACGTGACACCCCTTCAAATACTTAAACAGGGCTATCATATCGCCCCTTAACCATCTTTTTCCCAGGCTAAACATACCCAGCTCCCTAAGTCTCTCCTCATAAGGCATTGTTTCCAGAATTTTCACCATTTTAGTCACCCTTCTCTGGACATGCTCCAATTTGTCAATATCCTTTTTGAATTGTGGTGTCCAGAACTGGATCCTGAATTGATTATATTATACATATATATTAGTAAATACACACACACACACACACCCATGTATACTGCATTAGCTTTCATCATCTTTTTAGGTGTTGTTTTAACTGTAAGCAAATCTAAAGGAAAATAAGAGAAGAAAAAAAAAGAGAGAGAGAGAAAAGAAGGGGAAAAAGGAAAAAAAAAACCCCCAAATCCTCTAATTTTAAATCTTCTCAACTACCCCCTCCCCCTAAAGAAACTTCCTATCCGAAACTAGTTCTGTCTTTCTGCAATTTTCCCATTCCCTCTTACCACATAAACTTAACTGTTTACTTTTACTAAGTCTGTACAATTTCCCCTCTATATTGCCCTTATCCAGGTTCAGAAAGAGTACAATATGGGCCTGTTCAAAGAAAGTGCCATGTTAGTCTGTTTTAGCATAAAATGACATAATGGAATCCAGTAACACCTCTGAGATTAACTCTGGGAAGAAATTTCTAGTGTAAGCTTTTGTGGACTCAGGCCACATCATCAGATGCCAGGATTCTTCTCTGAAGTCTGTCCACAAAGACTTCACTCTGTGCTTCTGGTAAAGTGGATTGAGACCAGGAACGTTAATGCTAGAAATTACAGGTTCCCTCCCCTCCATCCCCCCTTCAAAGCTTGATCTGGGGGATATGTTCCCAGATTTACTGTGGATAACCATGAACCCTATTGAAAGGAATGACTTCTGACCCAACTTCCGGTGGAAACATACCATAGAATCATGCTGGAGGATCTAAAGAGGGCATTTTTTTTCTGGACATGGGTAAGTGAAACTGGGGGTACTGGTCCCGTGGATAGTGGATTGATTTGTATTAGCCTGATCTCTGCAGAATTGTACCGTTTCCAGTGGCCAGAAAAGGAACTGCCGCTCTTCAGCCCAGCTAAATAAGGTGATCTGAGGTATCAATAGAGGCCTGACTAGGTCTGTGTAATGGTACTCCAGGCACAAATCCTTAACATGAGCAAATCTCCTGCCTAAATAACCATGTGGATTTACTTAGCCTCCTTACTCACCAGCCTGCCTTTGAGCCTGCTGGGTCCTTACTGTTGGGTAGGGCCTCCCCTACCATTAGGCAGAGTGAGAGAGCCGATTGATTGCCAAGACAGAGGAAAAGAGACATTGTTCATTCTTTAATTTGTTACATTTTTCTTACTGAAAGAAATGGGGAGAGGTGCTTGAGGCTTTTTCTGCTTCTCATGGCAAAATAACTCTGCTGCCTTTGGGTACTGTGCTTGGTAAATTGGGTGGGTGGGTGGGTGCTGTTTGCTACTCCAGCTCAGGCAGCACAATGTATTGGGCTGGCTCTGCTCTTGGGTCAACACAACAGCTCCTTTTCCCCCTTCTAGGGTTAAAAGAAAGGAGTGATCATTTTATGCATTGGCTAATAAAATCAGAAGAACGTTTTCCTCCCATTAACAGCACAGTGATCATGTTTGCACAAAACACCGAAGCAGGGTTCTTTAGAATTCTGGCTTCTCGTTCACAAGCAAGCAGACAAAATGCACTCCCCATTCACTTCTGCTTGGCCCTTCTGGCCAACCAGTGTCCTAAACCTAGCAGGGTGGTAAAACTTGTCTTTATGTTTCAAGCAGGGCTCTTGTCTTGATGATTTGATTAAGAAGCCAGAGTTTGAAAGCAGAGTTTGAAGTTGGCTCCCAGGCTTGTTTGAGAAATGACAAGCCAGGACCCAGGAATAACATGGTATGCCTGCTAGGACAGTGGAATTTTAGTTCAATACTGTTTTGTAATCTTGTATATTTTGATTACATGTATTGGTCACTTTGTTTTATATTATATATACATAGATGTTGTTTTATATTTGATCACATGTATTGGTCAGTTTGTTTTATTTTTATATTTTCTTGCTGTTTCATACTATATTGTTGGGGTTTTTTTGTAGTTATCTGGATAATTTGTTTTGCAATTGTATTTTATAGTTTTATGTTTATTATATCTTCTTTTCCTCTGTGTGTGCTTATGTATACAGTTAGTTTAGATTGTATGCCTTTGGCTGGACCCAATGTTTTGTTTTGTTTTTTGTTCGTTTTAATATAAAGCACTATGTACGGAGATGGTGCTATATAAACAAACAACAACAACAACAATAGAATGCTTGTTCCCAAGCATTGAGCTAGGATCCTGAAAAGGTGTGGGTTAGCTTCCATAGGCAGATCTTGGAGAGCAGAGTAACTACATGCCACCCTTATGCAGGCCTAACCCTAAAAGCTTGATCTGGGCTCATTATGTTTTCGAGAAAAAATGTCTTGCTGATAATTACCTTCAATATATTTTTAATCTGACTGGTCTTGTTGCAGAGTTGTATGTTTTGCATATACACTTGGCTCTTTGGGGAAGCAGTATTTTTCAGATCAAGGCTAGTCAGTGTTGCTGAATATGCAAAGGAGTTTACAACTAATAAATGTGAAGTTGTGTGCCTGTTGCTGAAATGTTCCCGAGTACCCTGTCTTACTGAATTACAGGAATGTTTCATTTTTATTGTATTTTTTTCTTCTTCTGCCAAAAACCATAACAAATCCAAAAGCCCCAAACATGTCTAGGAGCAATAGCAAAGGCCTGGAGTTCAAGCAGGTCTTCAACACTACTTAGTAGATATTTGTAATAAGATCATACAGACGCATTCCATACCGAGACCCTCTAGGGGATTACAAATTGTAGCAGAACCAGCAAAATATTGAAAAAATTTAGTCCCCCAAACCCAGCAAACTTTCATAAAGGTTCTTTTTTTTTTTTTTTTACAATGATGGCTTCTATGAAGGCAATTAACTATAAACTATACATTTAATGTATAAAATATCCAATTTACTTTTTAAAAAAAGAGTTGCTTTGCTGAATCATACATGCATATCAATAAGCAGAGAGCCAGAGTTTAATTTCTCTGGACTAGATATTTTCCTCTGAAGCACCTTTCTGTAATCTGTTGCCCTCCAGACGTATAGGATTACAACTACCCCTAACCTCAGCCATGTTGGGAAAGGCTGCTTGAAAAGATACAAGCCTATAGAAGAGTCCTATGGAAAAGGTGGAAACCTTTGGCCCTCCAGATATTTTGACTTCAACTCCCAGAAGCCCCAGCCAGCATGACCAATGGAAAGGGATTGTGGGAGGTGTAATCCAAACACACGGAAGTTCAGAGCTTTCCCACATTTGCTGCAAAAGAACTAGCCAAAATGTTAGAGTGCTTGGGTATTTTACAGAAGGTCAGTGACCCACTGTACCATTTAAGGGTGTACTCCTGTACACATCTACCTAGACGTCAGCCCCACTGGGATGCCCTGATAAATGAATAAAGGCTTTCAGCCTCACTTTCCATTGATAAGTGAAAGGGACTTAAGTCCTTGCTAACCTTACTATGTTGATTTGACATAGCTAAAAATGTGTTACTTTGCCTATATCTAACCCATTTTCTAGAGGGAGGAAATCATTTTCAGACACGAGCTTTGTACACTAATGGTAAAAAAAAAAAAAAGCTTTCCTAACCTCATCTGTGAAGAATGTATTAGGAGATGTAATATATAGTACTTGGCATAGAGTACTGCCATAAGCCTGTATATGAAGAATTTGCGCGTCCATAAGATTTTGCAAGAGTGCTGTTATTTAATAGAATCATAGAATTGTATAGTTGGAAGAGACCACGAGGGCCATCCAGTCCAACCCCCTGCCATGCATGAAATCACGATCAAAGCATCCCCGACAGATGGCCATCCAGCCTCTGTTTAAAGACCTCCAAGGAAGGAGACCCCACCACGCTCCGAGGGAGTGTGTTCGACTGCCGAACAGCTCTTACTGTCAAAAAGTTCCTCCTCATGTTGAGGTGGAATCTCTGTTCCTGGAGCTTGCATCCATTGCTCCGTGTTCCAATCTCTGGAGCAGCAGAAAACAAGCTTGCTCCATCCTTAACGTGATACCCCTTCAAATACTTAAACAGGGCTATCATATCGCCTCTTAACCATCTTTTTTCCAGGCTAAACATACCCAGCTCCTAAGTCTCTTCTCATAAGGCATGGTTTCCAGACTTTTCACCATTTTGGTTGCCCTCCTCTGGACACACTCCAATTTGTCAATATCCTTTTTGAATTGTGGTGTCCAGAACTGGACACAGTATTTTAGGTGAGGTCTGACCAAGGCAGAATAGAGCTATCACTTCCCTTGATCTAGACACTACTATCCACTATTCATACTGTTGACTCATGTTCAACTTGTGGTCTGCTAGGACTCCTAGATCCCTTTCGCACGTAGTCTCCTTCAGCCAGGTCTCCCCCATCCTATATCTATGCATTTCATTGTTCCGCTCTAATTGTAGTACTTTACATTTCTCCGTATTGAATTTCATTTTGTTAGCTTTGGCCCATCTCTTCAGTCTATCTAGGTCATTTTGAATTTTGATCCTGTCTTCTAGGGTATTAGCTACTCCTCCTAATTTGGTGTCATCTGCAAATTTGATAAGTATGCCCCTAATTCCCTCATCCAAGTTATTGATAAAGATGTTGAATAGCACTGGGCCCAGGACAGAACCCTGTGGCATATTTTTAAGATTTTATATATTTCCAAGATTTTTATATATTGGAAAATATATTTCTAAGATTTTACTATTTGTGTGAAAAATAATCCATATTTTAATTTTAAAAAGGTCCTTCCTACAGAGCCTGTAGATAATGTTATAACATAGGATTTCATGTTTGCATGAATATAACTATGTTTATACATTGTAGTCTCTATATGGAAATAAGCTCTATGCAGAAGAATGTACAGGTATCATCACATATTTGGGGTGATACTATGTGAACAAGCCCTCCCCTTCACCTTTCCTTCACTGCTGGAGTGGCAAGGGAAAGAGCAGAATATTTGGTTTCCATAGACAAAACTGTGGTTTTAACTATGGTTTATATAAATCTAACTTTATACGTTGGTTAATTCTTTGGCGGGTACTGGAAGGATAAGTAACTAGGCATTAGGAGATAGTACAGTGGGCCCTTGGTATCCGCTGGAGTTTGGTTCCAGGACCCCTTGTGGATACCAAAATCTGTGGATGCTGATGTCCCATTATATACAGTGGCGTAGTAAAATGGTGTCCCTTTTATAAAATGGTGAACAGCAAGGTTTGCTTTTTGGAATTCCTCCCCCCACCCCAACCCGGATATTTTTGAGCTGTTGTTGGTTAGATCCGTGGATGCAGAACCCATGGATGCAGTGAGTGACTGTGTTCCATAACTGGGGGGGAAATAATTTGAAATAAATCATGTACTGTATTTTTAAACTGTAGGTGAAAATGCAGCATCAGTTCCTTTTCATGAATTGGACGGTAACAAGTGTTGTGCCAGGAGAGCTGAATCTTCCATTTTAGGTGATGGCATTACCTCTATTTTTAATCCTGCTACATATGCTTTTAAGATAGGCTTCCTTTTTGTTTATGGGTCTATTTTCTGATGATCACCATGACACTGTAATTTACTTTTACTTTTCAGTCCAACATTGGTTTCAAGCACAGTTGGATATGTTTTAATCTCTTGGTATAAATTAGATGGCAATCATTTATTCATTCATTTTGTGCTATACTGATATCTCACCTTTTCTCCAATGAACTCAGCATACATGGCTTTCTTCCTCCCACTTTAATTTCATGACAGCCCTGTGAGGTAGGCCAGGTTGAAAGAGGGAGGCTGGCCTAACACCTTCTAATTTCTTGGCTCATTTAAGACTTGAACCTGAATCTCCCAAATCCCAGTCCAGTACTCTAACCACTGTACCACACTGGCTTTCCTAGCTCTTTGTTGCATTCTTCCCTAACAACACCCACTATCTCCACCCATCAGACCATGCCTGGGACTAATGGGAGCTGTTGTCCAGCACATCTAAAGAGTGCCGAATTTGGAAGACTACATAGTGGAATTGTGTTCATTTGAGTGTACTAAAGGGATCGCAAAAGAAAACACAGTAGTCTGAGCCTCACTTGAAGGACTTTTGATTAAGCAGATATTATCCAGAAAGCTTCCTCCAGAGCATTAAATAAAATTATTTAGCATCTTTGCCAACTTCTAATCAGTGTTTTAATCATCTCTTCCAGCACATCAATGTCTAATTTACATGAGATGGTGAAATATTAAAGAAAAAAACCTCTAAGTAGTAACAATTACAAAGCCTTCTTTGTATGTGCTAAGCAAATACGCACACACTTGTGTGCATGCTCGCATAGAGCGACTCTAGGGCTCTCCACAGAAAGAAATAAGGGTGCATGTGTGAGAGACTGAGAACCTTTGGTATTATTGTAAGCACGGCATCATAAAAAGGCTAAAAAAAAATTCTGGCTTTGGTTGCTGTTGGCAGTGCAGGACTTATACACTTCTCTTATACAAAATGAAGGGGGTGTATTGGGGAGAGAGGTTCTCCCCTCCAGAGAACAATGCAAAGGTCAACTGTGTTGCTTTGCTCTCCCGTTGCATGATGTGAGTGTGTATGTGAATGCATCCCTGGAATTCCACTGTGGGATCTGCATCTTTTGAAGCCGATGCTAAAATTACTGCCTCTGTTCTTCCGAAGGCGGATACTGATAGAAGATTCAATGAAATCTAAGGTCGCTGGTCTAGGAGGCGTTGAAAGATACCTGGCTATGATACTATTTCTGATTTAATAATGCGAATGAGAGGCTAGCCCTTTGTAATAATTAGGACTAATTACTGAAGAGGTGTTGACAGATGGGCTAAGAGGAAACAAACTGCCTTTATCCAGTAGCTTAGAGTCAGATTACTAGGCTTGTGTTATCTGTTTCTCAGAAAGTAGATGCTTCAATCATTCACTAAGTCTTCAAAGGTGAAAAGGGATCCTAACAATATACAGGATTTGGGATGAAGCTATGAAATAAGTCTTTGATTTTTTTTTTAAAAAAATGACTAAATTAATCTCCTTTCCGTAAATTGTCATAGGTTTTTAAAGTTTGAATTATAGATGGAGAATCTGATTAGGATTACTTGGAACAAAGGCAGCCAAGTATCAGTGATGCCCCTGAGTGGCAGCTATAGTAGTCTGTGGATTAAGCAGTGGCTGTCCCTTTCCTCTTGTGGTTATAATAGTAACCCCTTTCTTTCCCCTTTCTAGCCCTGTTTGTTGTCCTGTTTGGAAAATGACGTTGTTTTAGAACTTTTGGGCTCTTCTTTCGTAGTTTGGCAGGTATGAGGCAGGTGCTGATGACAAGCCAAAGATGACAATTTGCATAGAAATCGAAGACTTCCTTCCAGAAGAGCCTTCATGAAAGCTCACACCACAATGAACTACTTAGGAGGATAAAAAATGATCCAGATAACCAAAGAACGCAAATTTTAAACAACATTATCTGAGATGGGCGTTTTAATTTTTTTGTGTCTGTTTACTTATTTTCGTTATATCCTTCCTTTCTCCTAGTACTAGGACCCATGGTGGCTAATAAGATGATTAAAGAAAAATTATAAATAATAACATAATAAGTTAATATCATTGAAATATAATATTAAAACACAGTTGAACAGCATATCACTTAAAATGATATTAAGTGCAATTTGTTTAACCTTCAGTGAGCATGTTGTACTAGCCAAAGGCCATGAGAAAATATTACTGTAATTGCAAATGAAGAAATTACAGTATACACTGATTATACACCCTTTCTTTCACACTGGTGAATTGCTGAAAGCCCACCTGAATAGGGAGATCTTTGCCGGTTGGGGACATTTGAGGGGTTATCCACCCCCCATACCTAGGAATTGTGCATTTATGGCACAATTCTGTGCTCCTGGGAGAGACATTATGCAGCCATTCAGATGCTGGGCTGCTTGTGTCAGCAGCTGTAGTCAGCGTAGGCCATGATGTGGAACACTGGGAGTTGCACTCCATAACCTCTGGAGGACTGTATGATTCCCGCCACTGGTGCAGTGATCTTTGTTCAGTAGGGCTTTCCACCTGATATGTTTAAGTCTATCACCCATAGTATTTCTGAAATACTTGAATAAATACTTGGGGAACCTTACATCTCACTATTTGCCATTAGGACTAGACTTGATCTTGTGGAAAATAACTTGAAAAGGGCACTTACAGGTTACCAAATCACAGCAGGAATAAAAGTTTAACATTGCTTAGCTCAGATGAATGACTTCACAACTAACACAGCTTCCCTGGGGTTCAAATGTTGACCCTCTTAACAGATGGTATCCCCACCCTCTAACCAGTCTTGACCCTTGTTTGCTGGAGAGAAAGATGATGGCTAATAAAGAGGCAGGTTTCAATTATTAATATGTTGGTAACAATGGCAGTATTTTAACGAGTGTTTAAACATTTATAACCATTTCATTGTGTGGTAAAATTGGTCATACTTTGATCTAGATTTTCTGGTTTGAGCTAATAGCATTGGTAAAAGGCCTTAATAAATTTGGTTGGAACACAACATGATCTGATTATGTGATGAAAGATTGATGCTTCAATTCCTGTCAGCTCGACAGTGTAGCACAATAAAGAAGGCTATTCAGAGCTCAAAGACCAGTGGTTCAAGTTCAGGTATTGCAGGATGGTTTAAATTCAAGTGATGAAAACCACTTTTCAGTTTACTTTGTCTTTTTGTGTCTAGTGTACACATAAGGCTTCCCAGTCTCTTAACTATGGTTAAGAGGACTTGTAGCACCTCTGTGAGCATATGGACCCCCTCCCTCCTCCTCTTTCCATTGCAAAAATTCCTCTTCAAAAGTTACCATGGTACAGTACAGCATTACATCTGCTCTAAACCTAACACTAATCATGGTTAGCTTTAAAGATACCATTTGAAACTAGAATCAGACCCTCTGACAAAACAACCCTATATAGAAACCAACAGTGACAAGTATAATTTCTTGCAGAAAAGGAAGGGGAAGAAAACTGTATCTAGTATATAGCTATTCCAACAAGCAGTACAATTATTGTTAATATTTTGAATAATATTTCATCAAAACAGTATAATGCAGTAGAGCTCTTAGGCAGAACTCATGTGCCAGCATGAGTTCAATGAGTAAGCTTCATTGAACTCAGTGGGACTTGTTAATAAACAGGCATAAATAGGATTCTTTCTCTCTTTAGAACATTTTGAAACTTTAAAATAGAGCATTTTTTTGAAATCATCAGACTCATCTTGACTCCTGCTGCATATGATCTGACAAGTTAACTTTTATCCATCAGTTGGTTCCACCTTTTATTTTAGTGTACCAAGCAATATTTTATTTTTTTCATTGTGCCATAGCTTTCAATTTATTAATATAATGTTTACTATGTTGTTGTTGTGTGCCTTCAAGTCATTTCCAGCTTATGATGACCCTAAGGCAAACCTGTCACAGGGTTTCCTGAGGGCTGAGAGTGTGTGACTTGCCCAAGGTCACCCAATGGGTTTTAATGGCTGAGCTTTTACTATACTTTTACTGTAGATCTATTATTTTTATAATAAAATAAGCTGCAGCCAGCAATGCTTATTTTCCGGAGAGTTACGGAAAGGTGGAAGTAGAAAGAATACATTTGAGCGCACCCTTAAAAAATGTTTTTAAAGAGGCATTCCCAGGGTTGTATCAACGATGAAAAACTCACAGAATGCGAGGAGAACCCTACTTGTCTAGATGGCAAGCTGCGTTGTTTCGCCATTTTGTGAAGGAGGGGGGTCCAAAACGTAAGCAACAAGCAATTTGATAGGAATCACTTTCCCATAGGAGAGGAAGCACAAAGTTGATTGGCCGGATGAGAGCAGGGGCCGGGGTTTGCTAATAGGGCAAGCGTCCGGTGTTGCCATGTTGATTTTTCACCTTAGCGAGTGAGTGTTAAGGCTGAGAAAACAGGGCAGTTGGTTTTTGGTTTTTTTGGAAAGGCAAAATATTGTTCTAGTGCACAGTCAAAATAGTTGTTTTTTTTTTAAGTTTGCCAGTGGCAGATTACAATAGGTTAAAAACATGAGTAATTCACTCGCAGCCACCATCTTGACTGGAGGACATGCAAAGCTTTCGGGGGCCAAAAACCCATTAAGGCAAGTCGCAGCTGCTGCAAAACGCCATTACTATTGGGCACTGTGGGTTTTTTGGGACTCCTATAGACATGCCCTCAGAAAAGGTATTGAGTAGGGAGGAGAGCTGGAAAGCACCATGTTATAAACAGCCATCTTACCTGTGGTGGGTTGCTGTTTTGTGAAATGAGGGTGTTAACACTATTATTTTGATGAAGTAACACAACTACCTGCAAGTTGTTTGTTCATTATTTTTTTTGTGTGTAATAAGTAAACATTTACTTCTAAAATTCTCACTTGTTCTGCCAGATGTGATTTCTTTTAAAAAAATATTTTAAGGAAAAAAGGAAAGAAAAAGAACAAACATCATGCCATGTGCAAAATGACAAGTGACTTAAAAAAAAGAAGAAAGAATGATGAATGTGAACACATTATGTTAAATAACAATGTCCAAGCTCTGATAGGGAGCCTGCAGAAGACCTGTTGTTCCCTGTTCACCTGTCCTCTCCAAGTGAGTGAAAAGAGCAAGCAGGCAACACCTTCTGCTCACCTTGCACCTCTCTTTCTTTGTGGGCGCTTGTTCAGATTGGTCCCAAATGGAAAGAGCAAAGCAGGTGGGTGGCAACAACAGTGCAGAGGAAGAGGTGGGCCCATGGAAGGCATGATGTCCCAGGACCCCTGCCCCTTAGCCACACGCATCCCAAACATGGGGCCAGAACTATGTATCTTCAGTTCATTCTCCTCTGTGCCTCAGGAACAAGATTGAGATTTGGGCTGAGAGACAATTACAGTGAATTTTTACAAGCAAGTATGATGAGGTCTTTGTGGTTTAATTGCATAGCCTCAACTTTAGAAACAAAAGGATGCTCAAGTCAGAGATGACTGTTGACTGTTGACAGTTGACTGGCCTAACCCAAAGGGTGCTCGGCAGTGGCTCCTCTTCGTCTTGGAAAGATGTGACCAGTGGGGTGCCACAGGGTTCTGTCCTGGGTCCAGTGCTATTCAACATCTTTATCAATGGCTTGGATGATGGAATTAGGGGCGTACTTATCAAATTTGCAGATGACACCAAATTAGGAGGAGTAGCTAATACCGTAGAGAACAGGATCAAAATTCAAAATCACCTGGATAGACTGGAGATCTGGGCCAAAGCTAACAAAATGAAATTCAATACGGAGAAATGTAAGTTACTGCACTTAGGGCGGAAAAATGAAATGCATAGATACAGGATGGGGGAGACCTGGCTGAATGAGACTACTTGCGAAAGGGATCTAGGAGTCCTAGTAGACCACAAGTTGAACATGAGTCAACAGTGTGATGCGGCAGCTAAAAAGGCCAATGCGATTTTGGGCTGCATCAATAGAAGTACAGTGTCTAGATCAAGGGAAGTAATAGTGCCACTCTATTCTGCCTTGGTCAGGCCTCACCTAGAATACTGTGTCCATTTCTGGGCACCACAATTCAAAAAGGATATTGACAAATTGGAGCGTATCCAGAGGAGGGCGACTAAAATGGTAAAAGGTCTGGAAACCATGCCTTATGAGGAGCGACTTAGGGAACTGGGTACGTTTAGCCTGGAAAAAAGACGGTTAAGACGCGATATGATAGCCCTGTTTAAGTATTTGAAGAGGTGTCACATTGAGGATGGAGCAAGCTTGTTTTCTGCTGCTCCAGAAACTGGAACATGGAACAATGGATGCAAGCTCCAGGAACAGAGATTCCACCTCAACATGAGGAGGAACTTTTTGACAGTAAGAGCTGTTCGGCAGCGGAACACACTCCCTCGGAGCGTGGTGGGGTCTCCTTCCTTGGAGGTCTTTAAACAGAGGCTGGATGGCCATCTGTCGGGGATGCTTTGATTGTGATTCCTGCATGGCAGGGGGTTGGACTGGATGGCCCTTGTGGTCTCTTCCAACTCTACAATTCTATGATTCTATGATCAGAGAAAGTTGCATGATGCTAGATCTGTGATGGCAAAATAGACATCATAGTCTGTTGCGTTACTATGGCCGGTGTCACCCCTCTATCTGACAGTGTCACCTGGTGTGATTTGGCCTCTCCGCACTCCCACTGATCATAGTGGATGGCACCTTCTATGAGAAAAAATGAGAAGTGTACAAAACCTTCATGTTAATTATATTTTTAAAATGACCCTGGCCTAAATTGGATCCTGTGCGAAGGAATTCTGGTCCTTCAGGTTGCTCATCTGCAAATTTTGTAATAGCGTGCTCTGAGTTTGGAAAAAGTGCTCTTTTTGGACTACAGCTCCCAGAATGCCTCAGCCAACCAGGCCATTGGCCAGGCTGGCTGGGTCATTCTGGGAACTTTAGTCCACAAAGAGAACCTTCCTAAGCTTTGGATATACTTTTCCAACAAATCACCATTTGGATATAAAAGGCAACATTTTTATTTTGAAGTTCAAAATTGCTTTTTTAAATGACATGCCTCACCTTTTAAAAGAAGAGAATGATGCGAGGTGTCTATCATGTATCATGTTCTTATGCCCTGTGGGTGGGAAAGGAAAGTAACAGAACAGACAAATAAATAAATGGGGTGTTGAAAGTGGCATTCTGTTGAGTCAAGCCATTGCGCAATTGAATTGCAATCAGCTTACCGTCTTCTACTGGTAGGGTGCCAAAAATACTATAATGTTATACTAAAGCTAGATTAATTAAAGAGTAATTAGAAGGGAATAAATCGAGCAATCATAAAAAAAGCTTGTCATGGGAAAAATATTTGTCTAGGATTAATTAGATTTCAAATGAAGTGCAGCTTTAAATTGCTGAAAATTATGGAGTCCTTAATTGCAGCTTGGGCCCGATTAATTTCAGATATTGTAACAACTTGATATACTTCTACTTCTGTCATTTCCCCTCTTTTCATTAAAAAAAGAGAGAGAAGGAGGGGAAAAACCTTCTCTTTCAAATGAGCTTATTTCAGGAAATGTCTGCTAAAATGTCTGGAAGGTGTTTAATTAAACCTGTGCTGTCTAAGGACATTCTTAGCAAGACCTTGCTTACATGAAGTTTGTGCCTGTTCTACCGGCACCCCTAATTAAGGGGGCCGGGCCAACTGATCTCTAGCTGACAGATGACTCTGCATGGCTGAAAGGGCAAGCCTCTCTGTTGTAACCTTTCCTGTGGTCCCAGCTTATCAATTTTTCTGCTAGATTGCCATGATTTATCTTGTATGCACTCCCAAATTCACTTCCAAGCCTGAACCTCCAGGGCCAGATCCATGCATGACCCCCTTCTCTACTTAAAATGTTTATGTCTTGCATAATTTACTTTTTCAAGGAGATTGAGCATTCTCCTGTGAATTTCTGGGAGAGCACATCCACACAGTTCTCATTTCAGGGAGCTGATGTGCTCATTCTAGCTGATTTGACCCCTGAAGGACATATGCAGGTTGGGCTGGTTTCCTGCCTTTCCCGAATATGTGGAGAGAGGGACAGCTTGCATCCTTTGGTTAAGGGAATGTATTTATTTATAGAGCTTACAAACCATTCTACATCAAAGGTTTGGAGTAGTGTATGGTGATTTAAGAGCCAGTGTGGCATAGTGGTTTGGGTGTTGGACTATGACTCTGGAGACCAGGGTTCGAATCCCTGCTTGGCCATGAAAACCCACTTGGGTGACCTTGGGCAAGCCACACACTCTCAGCCTCAGAAGATCCTGTGATAGGTCTGCTTTAGGGTTGCCATAAGTTGGGAACAACTTGAAGGCACAAAACAACAACAACAACAACAACAACAGTGATTTAAAGTATCCAAACATACGTGCACACACTCAACAAAAACAAGGGCATTAATAAAACTACACCTGGAGTTTATACATATGGAAATGAGTGTCTGAAAAGAATGGCCATCACCATTGGACTAAAAATGGAACTATGTAAGCCAGAGGTGGGGAAAGTGTTGCTCCTGGACTGGACCCCACTTTTGTGGTCTTCAATGCCCCTCAAACCCCCTTTTAAAAAACAACTTTACACTATTCAAGAGAAAATTGTCCAAAAATCATACCACCACCCCTCAAACTTGCATAAATGTACAGTTCCCACCCCCCATCAGGTACCTTCTTTCTCTCCATTTCTGCTCCTAAATGGTGTCAGGAAGTGATTAATACCACTTCTTGTTGCCGTTTTGGAAGGGAAACGAGAGAAAAGAAGATATTTTGGCAACTCCCTGGGAGTATGACCCATGGAGATTTGGGGTGTGTGTGTGGGTTTGAGCCCTGTGCAGTTGCCAATGCTTAATGTAGGTGTATGTGGGAAGGGCATTCTGTAGGATGGGAGCTGATACACTAAAGGTCCAGCTCCTGATGACTCCTACCAGACCGATGTGTAACCACCAAGAATGCCTCTTCAGAATTCTGTGATTGGGCAGGAAGGTAGGGGAGAAGGTGTGTTCCCAGGTATCCCGGTCTCAAATTGTTTAAGGCTTTGTACACTAGTAGCAGCACCTTACATCAGGTCTGTAGCAAATAGTCAACCAGTGCCCAGCTGTCAGCAAAGGTGTTACGTGCTACTATGAAATGGTACCGGGCAATAGGCAGGCAGCCCCATCTTGTACTAGTTGCAACTTCTAGGCCAACCTCAAGGGCAACTCCTCATAGGTATCATTGCAGAAATCTAATCTTGAGGTTACAATATCTACCCAAGAAGTGATGATAATTTATCTTTCTTTTCTAAATGTGTATGGTCATGGAGGTTGAATAGTGTAAATCTCTCATGTGGCATTACATATACCTTGTGCTATGTAACCTTTGTGTTAAATGGGGAAGTTGCACAACTGAAAGCACACCCAACTTTGCCACAAAATGTGCATGTGTGCACATCTGGATGTGCAACTTGGCTTCTGCAACCTTGAACTATAAATGCAGTTGTTTAGCATTGGACAAAATTGTTCAACAGCCCATGGGGTGCTTATAACTGAGCCACAAGGTGGGTCATCATAAAATATAATAATATAACAATCATAAAGTTTAATTTTGAAAATTACTAAAAGCAGCAGATAAGAAAATGGGAGCTGATTTCAGAGGGAAAAGCCAAACCTTAAAAAAAACACACCCGATAATGCAATTCTGTATCTGTCTTGTCAGAAGTAAGTCTAGTCAATTTCAATGGGGCCTACTCCCAGCTAAGTGAGTATTCTGTTGCTGACTAAATTTATTTTATTTATTTTTATTTATTTATTTATACCCCACTCTTCAGCCTCAAGGCTATCAGAGCAGCTTACAAATTGTTTTAAGCAATAGCTATTTACACATCTACACTGCGTTAAGCAGTTTCCAATGTGTGTTAGCTAAATTGCCCCCCACAAGCTGGAGAATGCAGCACCAATAACTGATGACTCTCGGTGCCTGATGTGGTAAATGCAGCCTACAGAGCTGCAAAATCAGAACATGGGCTCATAATATTCTCATTCCAAATTAACTGAGAAAGCATTTCAGAGCTAGGGAGCTGTCCTCAGAATATATCCAGATACTAAAAACTGAGAAAATTTGTATTCCAACTTGATCCCATTCTTTTCAAAGCATGGCAGCATCATTAGCTCAAACTAGTGTAAAATTTAAATGCTGGAAAGCAAGGAAATACAGTATACAATAAAAGCAATTTATGCTATTAAAAACTCATGAAAACAGGACAGATTTTGTTGGGCTTCTTGGGAACGTGACTTCAGGTGGAGTTCTTTATTTGGAGTGAAACCAGAAAAGAGACCCCCTTCCCAGGTAGGCACTCACTGAATTTCAGATGACAAAGACAACTGGAGAAGGGTCTCCATTGGATCTCAAAAAGTGTGTGGATACATGCAGGACATGGCAGCCCTGCAGAAATGTAGGTCTTAAATCTTTGGGGGCTTTAAAGGCCAAGTAGGAGCAGTACCTTGTATTAGGCAGGGTTTCTTTTCATTAATATTTATTCATTTCAAAACATAGAAACTAATTCACAACAAAAAATGACATTCAAGGAAAACAAAATAAAAAAGGCTATACATACATAATGTATATATGTATAGCTAAAATGAAAACTAAACTACTCTGCACTAAATTAAACTTACACTGAGACGCATTGCTAAAACACTAATCTATTACAATAAGCACAACCCAACAGGTTTGATCAGTATGCCATGTTCACTTGTGATCTAAGATAGCCTGTGAGAGGACATACCGGTATGTTTATTTTGTAATATAAGTATAACCCATGCAAAATGTTGCAGTCATGAGTGCTCTTGTTCAAGGCTTTAGTCGATCATTGCCCTTTTCTTGGATATTCCATTCCTCCATTCTTCCTCAAAAGTTAGTTTATATTCCATGACCACTAAAACATGTCCAGTTCTCTTTGAACTGCTTTTGGAGACTTCAAATTATTGGATGTTTCCTCA
Source organism: Gambelia wislizenii (assembly GCA_030847615.1). Classification (NCBI taxonomy): domain Eukaryota; kingdom Metazoa; phylum Chordata; class Lepidosauria; order Squamata; family Crotaphytidae; genus Gambelia; species Gambelia wislizenii. The sequence goes on along the minus strand of JAUMIR010000013.1, from coordinate 7,251,812 downwards.
GTCAACCAAAGACTTCTTTATTTGCCCAGACATTTTATTAACTCCCTGTTGGTTAACGTTGTTAGTTATCTCTGGTTTTTAATGCATTATTTTGTTGATGTTATTATTTTCTAGCAGATTTTTTTGGGGGGGTATCTGTTCTAATGTAAACCACTCTGAGAATGTGTTAACTACATGTGTATATTTGTATATAGGGTTTAAGCATCTTTTCTCATCAACTCTTGTAATAGTTTACAACAAGCAGTACAAATAAGGCAAATAATAGCTCCGCATGCACAGTTCTACATTCTTCCACTGCCTGGTAGGAGTCAGGCCCCAGGAGAGGTGTCTGCTGTTGTCACTAACTGGTGATGAAGTGGGGAGGGGGGAAGTGATTCAAACCAATAGAGAAGCAGCTGGTCTCAGCTTGGTCTGGAGGGGTCAGAAAATGAGGGTGTGTTCTCAAATGGAGTTCATCCACCTTTTCCTTCCCCCAGGACCTCAGAGCAGCCGGATTTTCATGGTGTGAATCTCCACTCACCCCTTCCCTATGGTAAGATGGAGCAGCAAGATTCTTTCCTGAGGTTCAATAGCTGCTATGTGTGGGAGGTCTTTGGACGAGCACAAGGGGAAGAAAGTAGTCTTCTGCACCCCGTGCAAAAAGGGACTTGTGCACATCTAAGCTGCACTTACACATATATACGTCACTAACAGGAAGCCAGCTATAAATTGATACGTTGAGTCCACTGAACCTAGACTAGTAGCTATGACATCCCTAGCCTCTCTGAGTTGGTAAATCTGCTTTTAAGGTTATCTGAGTTGGTGGATGCTATGCAAATTGTGGTTGTGAATGCCACTACAGTAATTCCAATGAGCTCAAGGTGGCATATGTGGCTCTCTTCTTCTCTACTTCATCCTTACAACAAGCCCATGATGTTGAGGTCAAGCTATGAGAGAAAGTGACTGGTCACCCAACAAGTTTAATGGCTAAGTGGAGACTTGAACCTAATCTCTAGTCCAACACTCTAACCACCCACTTTATCACAATGCCACTCTTAAATGGATTATTCTAAATGAATCACGTGATGCATGAAGTAGTCCTTGTCTGTCCTACAACACCTGCCAGGCAATTCCATTGGTTGACTTTGAGTTCTACCTACAGGTGAGATGGAGAGAGAAAAATGCAGTTGACAAACATTCCATTGCATTAGCGGGATCCAGTGGTTGATGGGGCATGTTTATACATGGCTGACCCTTTCTGCTGGGCCACTTCCCAACAGTGTCTTGCACAGAAATATTTTACCTGGAAATAGAGATCCTGGGGGATAAAGCCATGTAAATGAACCCCAGTTCCTTTGGAATTAAATTAATCAGGGGGTTATTTAGTGTTTCTTCTGTTTCATCATTGCATGTTATCTTAGCATTTATGCCTCAGTGGAAGAAAACAGCCACATTTTTATCCACAAACTCCCAAATTTACAATGTGGAACCTCCTTAGAAAAAAATAAAATCTGCCCAGCCCTCAGCTGTTTTCATGCTACATTTGGATGTTTCGTATGTCTCAAAGCATAGGCCAAATTTGGGGCTCTTCTAAATTTTGTTTTCTCTTCCACCCTGCCTCTCCTTTTCAGGGGACATTTCCACATTGCCATGCTATTTGGCCTGTCTTAGAAGTCTTTGCTTAGGAAACTTTTTCAGTGCCCAGAATGTTTTAACTGTATTTAGAAAGGTCAAGCAACTGATAGCTGAAGGCAAATGTGTCAGAATGAAAGACTGGGGGAAAAAATTATCAGTGTGACACACCAGGAGTATTAGAATGATGAATGTTTATGTTAATATATGGGCCTACGTATTGATTAATAGCTTTTTTTGGTTTCATGGACTAAAATGTATAAATGACAATGAAATCCATATGTTAGCTTGGTGTCCTAAAATAATTACCATCATTCTTAGTTTTCCTCCTTTGCCGAATGCATGGTTTCATATGGAAAGTAGTTATAAGGAAATTTCACAACACACAGATGGAAGCATTTGGAAGTGATCCTTAAGGCACCAGCTCAGATTCCACATTTTCTGAGAGTCACATTTGATACTGCTTTATTTTACTTATAGGACATTATTTACTCCAAGTAAAATATTCCCAATTTGGAAGGTTTGACTGTTTGTGGTTAGCGAGAGGGATAGCTGATAAAAGTAACTTCAAATACCTATAGAGGTCTCGGTGGCTGGCTGTTTAAATCCATAGTTTATTTGCTTCCTGCATGGTTCTTGGGTTAATATAGACAATCCCAGACTACTCTGAGCTCTTTGTTAGGTAGGGTGAGATGCAAATAAAAACCAATAAATAATCCTTGGCATTGTGATTTGGTGGATCATGAATACTCTGCTAGCTCAAACACTTATTGCTTTATTTATCCAATGTATATCACACCTTTTCCTCACAAATAGATCTTAAGGTAGCTTAACAATAAATACAAATGCATGCAGTCAGTTCTGTGTTTGTCGAACCATTGTTTACTGTGACATACTAGTCAGGCAAGTGATGGTTAGGGTTAGGGTTAGCCTTCAGATCCCAGACTGAAGTCATGGTTTAAAGTGGATTGGCAAACAATAGTTTAGAAATGAACCTGGTTAGCTCTAATCATAATTTGTCCAAACTGGCCCTGGTTTGCGCAAGGTGAGATGTAAAAGTAAATCTTGTTTAACAGGGATATCGTTTATTCTGGTCTTAAAATCGACAAAACTGTATGCATTTGTTTCCTTCCCTGCATCTTCGGTATAGGGTGGAGTTGATGAAAATTTAATGAGCAAAAGATCTGGTCATTAAAATCTGTCTAGCATCTGTTTAAAATGAAGGGTGCTGGCAGCATTTATTGTTTCAATCCGTTTTTAAAACAAAACAAAGCACATTTGGTCAATCAAGACAAAGGTGATGATAGGTATCAAGTAGCAACTATTATCATATAGGCTGAGGGTAAAAATGAGCAGTCTGTTGATGACACACTTAACATCTTTGTATTTAAAACTTCCAAGGACATCAGTGCTGCATCATTTTGTGAGTCTCTGGAAAGAAGATGAATAGTGCTTAAAACAAAAATATCATTATTACAGGATGTTTTCTAGTTACATTTTTTAAAAATTTCATGTCTAAAATCAGGCTTAAATATAATTGCTAGCCATATGTTTGGGCCTAAATACCCTAAAGGCACCAGATTCTACCTGATCTTGGAAGCTAAGCAAGGTTAGCCCTGGTTAGGACTTGGATGGGAGACCGCCAATGAATACCAGGTAGTGTAGGCCATATTTCAGAGGAAGGAACTGACAAACCTGCCTCTGAGGATTCCTTGCCTAAGAAAACCTTATGAAATTCACAGGGTCTCCATAAGTCAATGGGTGAGTTGAAGGCACATACACTCACAACCAGATGCTTATCGCAGAGAGAACATAACCTGAAGGAACCTGATGCTGCAAACTTGCTGAAGTGAAGTTGGTCTGAGCTTGGTTAACACCTGGATGGGTGGTTGCCTTAGAATCCTCATGTGTACCACTTTGAGTTTCACATCTGGACGAAGGTGGGGCATAATTGCAATAAGTAAACCAAAAATGTCAACAATTTCTTCTTGGGTAAATAATTTTGTTGCAAAGATACACATCTGTTTGTAATGTGTATATGTACTATCTTGTATTCTTAACAATCTGACTGTGTCATGCTTTAGAATTTCATGTTTTGGGGGAGGTGTTGTTGCTTAACAACCTTTAGAATATCATTTTTCGCACTAAGGCTAGAGTGGTTAGTCTGTTCCTTTTAAGACAAATGCAGCTCGAAAACAGTATTTTGACATGATTTCTGGCCTTTCAAAAAAAGAGAAAGCATTAGACTTCGTATTAAAAGCTGGTGAGAAACTGCTGTTTGTACATGTGCAATAGGACTGTAGTACCAGCTAATAATAATTTCATGCTCCATCTAAACACGTATAAATCCTGAGTAGCACCTTTCTATGAGCAAAGCATTAAAATCCATGAGTTAACTCTAAGTATAATTAAGCCTTGATCCAACCCAATGAGTGAAAGGCATCCCACTGATTGTGTTTTGGGGACTTGCTTGCTTGGCCATTCTTGAGAGCAGGTTGCTGAACTGTTTATTTATATCTGTCTGTTTATTTACAGTGGGGTGGGCAAAGAGCAGCCAGTTAAGCTACATGTTGCCCTTGTCCATCTATGATTTAAAGTATATTTTGTCTTTCTCCCAAGCCAAGGACTCAATAGCAGCTCACCACAAGAGTGAAAGACAGGTGCAAAAAAGAGCACAATGGCTGGGATACTGTTGGTGTTTTACACATGTGTAAGACCCCTGTGGAATCAACTGAACATTTTTTCTGATATGGAACATCTGCATTCAATTCAGGGTTGCAGACATGGAATTGGACATGTGGTGCCATGTTGCATGGCTGTGGATGTGCATTGCACATGGAAGCACCTGTTCATTTGTGGTGCATTTGGTTGTGCCTTTGGTGTCTTGGTTCAGTTGTACAATATTGCCATTCAGGGCAAGGGTTGCATAGCACAATTAATTTGTAACTCTGCATGTAGAGATTTATGCTGCACAACCCCAATGCAGAATCTTGGCCAATAAACAATAATATTAAAACACAGTTAAACAGAATATCAGCATAAGTAAAATAAATTTTAAAAGCACATTGGTTTTGGGTTTTTTTATATCACATATCTGGTTAAAAGCCCCTTCCTCAGGAGCCAGTCAGTTGCTAAAGGCCCTTGTCCATTAAAAGGTCTTTGTGCACTGATGGAAGGAGAACTGGAGGAGACCATTCTACACTTCCTTGGAAGGGAGTTCCACAGCTTTCTTCCATCCTGGGGTAACGTACGTGGTTGGGGGGACCAGCTTTGTGTCAGTAAAGCTCCTGTTCCATTTGCCTTCAGACGGTGCTGAATGATGAATACCTTGATGAGGTGGAGTCATAATCTCATCTAGCGGGGCTTATGTTACGTTACACTTTATACATGAATGTGCACATGCACGTAAATATATACATAAAATTAAAAAATATGCAATCAGCCCTCCGTATCCATGGATTCTTTATCCATAGATTCAACTAACTGTGGCTTGAATTTTTTTAATAATTTAAAAATCCAAAAAGCAAACCTTGATTTTGCCATTTTATATATAAGGGACAGCATTTTACTACGCCGTTGTATATAATGGGGCTTGAATATCCACAGGTTTTGGTATTCATGGGAGGGTGTCCTAGAACCAAACCCCAGAGGATACCGAAGGCCCACTGGATGTATTTGCTACATTTTTATCCCTCCTTTCTTCCATCTTGGCGGAAACTTATACTGGTACAAAGGAGAGGGCTGGAGGGACCTTGCCCCTTTCTCCATCCATCTCGTTTAGTAGATTAACTGAGACAAGGAGTTTATTTTTCTGTCAAGGAACTTTTCTGCATTGACAGGCTGTTGTAATGAAAATGCCGCACAAGATTTACTTACAACGATTTAGCTGTAAAAGGGGATTTGGAAGTAAAGTTGCCATCCTATATGTGGGGATCAGGCCTGTTGAACTTGACAGGGACTTACTTTTGAGTAGACAGATACATACAGGATTGCGCTGCAGCAAATGCAAAGAATGGAAGTGTTTGTGTATGCCAGTACTTTGAAGATGAGTTTCTAATTCTTTAATCTTACTTCCCCTTTGCAAGGTTGGCACCTGGCAGGCTTGGAATTTCCAAAGAATAACAAGGATTTCATATATTTGATCAGTAGCACACCTGGATGTGTCAGATTCTTTTGCGTCCATAATTATGGTTGCACACCTGCTGGTTTGAGTCCCTCAATTGGTTTGCCAGATGTACCTAGCTAAGTAGGAGATTTATTTCTGGTATACCTGACATTTTGTGTGTGTGTGTGTGTAATTTCTTTGGCCACTGTCTCTTGACTCCTTTTAAAAGTGAATAGAAAATAGCATTTTTACTCTCCGCTCTTGGTGCTTGGGCTATCAGGGCTGGGATGGGAGCATTGTGGGGAGGAGGATGAGAAATTGTATGATATTTTACCAGCAATTTTGTTTTTGCCTCAATGTGTGATGGGAGATCCAAGTGACAGGGGTGGGAACAGGAGAGTTGCTGAATTCTGCTGGAAGTTTTCCTGTGGGAATGAGTTAATGTTTCTGAAGTTCTGGGAGGTTTTGAAATTTGCAGGGTGGTAATCTTTCTGACATTTGCATATTTGAAAACACTACAGTGAATTAGTAAGTGAGGGTCTTTTGGTGATAACCTGGAATAAAGATCAGTTTTGGAATTCCACGAATTAATATAACCATTAATATAAAAGATGGTTGCAGGATTGGGCTGAGATATTTAGAGCAGAGTTATAGGGTTGAATGCAGAGCTTAGAAACAGTGCTCTTTCTTTTTTTGGACTGTGGGTCCTATTCTCTCCATCCAGCACATGCTGGTCGGGGATTCTAGAAGTTGTAGTGCAGAAAAGCAACTTTTACAAGCTCTGGTAGAGGGATTGTGTTTTACTGGTCTGTTTGTGTTTTGGTGTATATGGAGATTTTGATGCCAGAGGCAATGGCCATTCTTTTATTTATTTATTTTTTATTTATTTATTTATACCCCGCTCTTCAGCCACAAGGCTATCAGAGCGGCTTACAAATTGTTTTAAGCAATAGCTATTTACACATCTACACTGCATTAAACAGTTTCCAATGTGTGTTAGCTCTCTACTCTCTACAATTCCATTCTCTGTATAATTCCATTCTCTGTACAAAACCAAACAGGCAGTTGTATCTTCCTTCAGTGCTGGTGCTGAATAACGTCCAAGGTTGGCTAGCTTTAGAGGTCCCATGCTTTGAGTAGACTGGCTGGAGGCTTGGCAGGAACACCTTTGGCAGCTGCCACATGGAGCACTCTCTTTGCTCTGCCTAACAATAGAGCTGGCCTTTCATGTTTAGCCTTTTTATGAAATAGAAATGGTTCATTTGGGGACAGAGGTTGGCTTCGAAATGATGGGAAGATTAGAGATCTGAAACAATGAACCAAAAAAAAAAGTGTTTCACAACCCACCTTGGATTTATTGCATTAGTAAGCACCATCTGGCAAAACAACATGTATTCACCTTTTTAACAAATGGATTTGAAGCCGGATTGCAAGCAGCTATTTCTACCACCCCTTGTGCTTGAACATCTAAGAATCTTCAGTGACGGTGCCCTTGTAAAGACATGCATTTGGAGCATCAGTTTCATGCCAGCTTAATAATAACCCTCCCCAGGTTCACACACACAGACTTGACTTCTGTCAGCAAAACCCTTGCGTGTTGATAATTAGGAAGAAGAAAAATCTATTAAATCCCGCCTCATCTTTCCAGATAGCCTCTGGGATGACTCTGCTTCATTTGTTGTCTCCCTTCCTCCTTCCCTCTGACTGGCATATTTCTTCAGAATTGCTCCTTTGCTTAAATGACAACTCCCTGTGGCATGTTTTCACAGTAGTCATCTTTTAAATCACAATGCACACGTGCCACTCTTCTGCAGAAGTTTGTAAGTGTATTGGCATAGTTATGGGAAGGACAGGACCTTTATTTTTATTTTTTAAAAAAATCCAAACATGATATTTTGGTAACAGCAGCAGTTTAACAAGGATATAAGCTACAGACACCAAGGGGTTGAATCAACCAAGGGAGCAGCCTCATAAAAGAGTGTAATCCATCAGGATTGACGAGTGACATCATAAAAACTGACAGCCAGAGTGGTTTACATCAAAGAATGTTGGATTTGTCATCTTAACTTATTGCGTGTGAACATTAGGGTAGCTTGTAAAATCTCTTTCACAATGAGCTTCTAGTTGGAATTTGGAGATTCTATCCATTATAATAAAACCCAAGATAGAAATTGATCCCTTCCTGCAAATATAACTCATTATGGCTGTGAAACAGGACAATTTAAAAGAAAAAATGAGCAAACTTTAAACAAGGATTTGGGTTGAAAATTACCTTAATTTCCCATGAGATACTGATGTCATGATCCTAAGCATACTTATTTCAGTTGCAGTCTGCAGTAATCAATGGGATTTATGTCTTTGCAGACATGTTACAGTTGGACTGAAAGCAGTTTTGGTTTACTCGACTGCACCCGGCAGAGAGAAAGAGATCCACAGGTCTTCACATCTGAAAACATCTGTACTTTTCCAAACATGAAAAGCAAATCCTTTGGACAGCTTCACAATGATTGACATCCCTCATTATGATATGCTTCCCCCCTTTTAAGGAAAGCACGGGAAATAAAATGCATGATCTGCAGGGGACAACCACTTCTTTGTATGGAAAACAATATCTGTGAAAATCCTTGAGAATGCTCAATAAATATAATCTTATACACTTGTGGGGCTGGGGGTGGGGGAAGCATTCCAGATTAAATTGTGGCATGCATGGACATCTGGAAAAAAATTAAAGGCTAAACTGGAATCTTTTTCTGTGAAGCCATCTTATGATTAATTATCCATGCAAAGATCTAGTTGATCTATGTTTTAAATATGTGGACATTCGTGTGCTAGAGTTTGCCTTCAAATGGTGGCATCCTATTAGGATTGCCAGAGTGAAAACTGGCGGGGATTCCTGTACGTTTAATGGTTTTATACAAGAAGGGATATCAACAAGAGCTACTTGTTGTGCAACCAGGTAACGGACAACACCTGCTGAAATTTCCTCTGCTACCCAACCTTTAAAGAGATGTCTCCACTTTTCACTATCAGTCATCCATCAGTTTATTTATATCCTTCCATTCTCTCAGATTAGGACCAAGGCAGTTTACAAAAAAGCATAAAATACAATAGAAACACAAAACACATACAAAATTAAGATTAAATAACAACAGCATTTGAAATCATACTTTGAAACAAAGGTTTCAAACTATGGCAGCCCTACTTAGTACTATTGTGTCCCGGGAGCCAATTAGTTTGGCTGCTTTCTGTAAGGGTTTGGTGGATTGGGTTCAAAGTGAGGTGTATGGGCAGCAAGTGGCCCTCGGGCACCCTGGTGAGGCCCCCAGTAATCTCCCCAACCCCCCCCCAAAAAAACTGCCATGAAAATGACTAATAACTCCCATCCAGAAGCCTCTGGAAGGGCAAGGTTTGCCATTTAAATGTTATTTCACACCACCCCCTTTGGATTAAAAAAAAATGACTCAAACTGGCTACCTCCTGTTCTCACGGAGGCTCTTTGGGGCCTGAAAATGTTCTGCGGGTGGATAGCTCTTAAATGGATAACCACATCCCTCCAGAGTGTACCTGCGAGGGCTGGTTGTTTTCAGCCTGGGGATATAGTCTGCTAAAGGGCAGAGGAGTGTAAAATTGCCCCCCAGGCCTAGTAAAATTGCTCATGCCTGAGCTAGGAGTATTACACCCTCCTCTTCCAAATAATTTTGTATTATTAATTGCTTGAAAAATATCAACCTGCCAATAAAACTGTCACTGTCATAATGCCTTCTGACAAATTGATTGTGTATTCCTGCATGGCAGGGGGTTGGACTGGATGGCCCTTGAGGTCTCTTCCAACTCTATGAGTCTGTGATTCTATGAAATCTATGGTATGACCCCACTTGGTGTGCTATGTGTGTTTGTAGGCACTACTTTGCAAAAGATATGGCAGGATGTGGAAAAGTACAGAAAAGGGTAACCAAAATGATTAAGGAGCTGGAGTAACTCCCCTTTCAGGAAAGATGATAATCTTTAGGATTCAGTTTGGGGACAGGGAAGGAAGCCACAATAGAGGTGTATAAAACTATGTTTGGTAATGGAGAAGGAGAAATGTTCCATTCCCATCTCATAATAGTCGGACTTGGTGTCATCCAGTGAAACTGAATGATGGGAGTCTCATGACAAGAAAAACTGCTTTTTCACACAGTGTGTAGTTACTATGAGGAGATATAGTAGTGGCTATCAGTTTGGGTAGCTTTAGGAGACAAATTAATGGCTACTAGTCATGCCGTTGGTAGGAGATACTTACAGTAAGGTGCTATTGCACTGTTGTCTTGCTCTTGGGCTTCCTTTACATACCAGATTAGCTAGTCCTGGATTAAATAGACCTTTAGTCTGATCCAGCTGGCTCTTCTCAGGGGTGTAGCTATGTGGGGAATGAGTGCATTGCCCTCCAAATAAGAATGCTAACCCCCAAATGAAATATTATTGGTGTTATTGGCACTCTAGGTGGCTCACATATTGTTAAAACCAGTACAGATTAAACACCTTAAACTGTTACAAATTTCCTTCAGTTCCAAATCTGTAGCATTACAGAGAGTGAAGCACTGAAAATAATTCACCTTAGAATTCTTTTATCTACTGTGTTTGCCATCTCTGGTAACTTTGTCTACCTCTTTTCTTTGTATGCTTAAACTGTATTTCTAAATACCCAAGGAAGATTTTTTTTCCTTCTTATGATCTCACGGACTCTGTCTTCTTGCTTGTATTTACTTTCACTTTTGGGGCATTGCTTAAGACCCAGCTCTGTGTACCTCTTTCCTCAAAGTTGTGAAGTATGCTTTGAACACGTAAACAAACATCTACACAAGCAAAAAAAGAAAAAATAAACAAACAAATAAATAATACACATAATGAAATATACAGCAATTAGTTAAAATGTTATCTTCACCTCTCTTGTATATTGTTATCCTATTCTAACTTACCTAGATATCATATTAATAATCCATATTTCTTTCACTACCAAATGATTTTTTATCTGTAAAGTAAAAGAATAATATAGCTATAGATAGATAAATGAATAAATAATAAACAAGAGGATCTCTGTATTTAACTATCAGGCCCTATTACACGGGTATTCCCACCTATCTGCTCAAAGTTGTGAGGTATGGTGAGGTGGGCAGATCCTTTTTAATGGTGGTACCAAAGTTGTACAGTTTTCCACCTCTATCATTTTTACATTTCCTGATAAGACAGCAAGCATCTGGGATCTGTGACATTTTCAGAAATTCAAGAGAGTGTATGGGATCTATTGAGCCTCGTTTTGTGCTGGAGCTTTTGTTCTGTCAAAACATTTTAAGCTTTTATTATTTGTAGGTATTGTCATGAACTGCTTTGGGGATCCATATTTATCAAAAAAGCAGATAGATACATTTCAGATAAGTTTTTTTGAAGTTGTGGAGTATATAATTTTACAGTATGATTTTACTGTCATTTTAAATATTATAAACATTTCCCCAAAAAATTACAAAGCATTGAGCATATTTGCTCTTTCAGTTCTGTGCCCTGGTAAGAACTCAACACATTTTGGAGAAAAGAGGGTCATAGTCTACATCCCTAACAGTGAAGGGATAATTCTCATGCCTGTTTGGAGTTTATCTATGACCATGTAAATCAGCTGATGGTTATTTCTCCCTTCAGGACTGAAAGGTTTGTTTTGTCCTTTCCTCTGACACTAGTTTTCTCTTACAGGGGCTTCTGATACATTACTGCCATTATGACGCTCCCTTCTCCAGATCCAGAGTACGTTCTGCGAGGAGCAAATGATGCAGTCAACACCCTGTGCTTTCGTTGTTCAGAACCAGAACCAGAACATCCCCTTCTTTTCTCTGGGTGAGTACTGGAAGGACAGACCCACCAACTGCCCACACAAGATGCATAGAATAACCTACACAGAACCTCATCTTTCTTTTAAACAAGTGACTAATTATCCAGAGTTAATAATAAGTGATGATAATAATGACCTTTTCACAATTGTATGGGATATATGAACACAATAATACAAAGTGTGGGACTTGTAACACAATGTTACAGTATGGAGTTCTCTTTGGGATTCCACACTCCTCATAGAATCCATGGATTTTGCATCTATAAAGCATATATATAATTTTTATTAGAATATATGCTCAAACATAACAATTACATCAAGCCTCTGTTTTCCTTTCCATACAGTCAATCCCTACCCTTCCTTCCCCACCTCCCAGCCCCGCTTCATTTTTCTTAGCTGGATTCGCTTTCAAAAATTCTTCTTTTCTTCTATACAAACATATCTTCTACTAATTTTCTAACTCTTTATATTAATTACAAACTCTTTTTATCATCATTATACAACTGCATACATACTACGGGGAGATACTTTGATTATGAAGCATATATGTTTTTGAGAGGGGATTTTTTAATTTTTATTTTTTACTCTTTCAGTTATTTTTTTGTCCTAAATGGTTATTGCACTTCTGTAAACCTTGTCATTCCCCAGGGCTGATACCGTCTTTTTGTGCACAGGTGGTGCAGTTTTGACTGAAAAAACAGCCAGCACTTGAAGAATGGGTGCATATATGACCATAAAATGCAGCCCTGAAAGTCTGAAATATGTCTCAGATTTGCAGACCTGAGTTTGGGCGCATGCCTTTAAGGTTCAGAAATTGCAAGCAGAAAAGGGGAATTCAGTCATTTGGCAACAGTACTCTTTCTCTCCCCACTGTTATTTCCTACCCTCCTTTAACTTGCTACGCACTGTATAGCCTTAAACCAGGGGTGGCAATTGTGTGGCAGGTCTCACACTGCTTGGGTTGCTCCTGTGCAGCCATTGGGACTCCCCAGTACCCTCCTGTTTTGTTAGAAAATTGAATTTAAAAAACACACAACTTGGGTTGGAGGACACCTCCAGGGAGAGCAGTTTTGTGCTTGTTCACTGTTCCCCACCCTAACCTGAAACAGCCAGAAAATATTATTTCAAAAATAGTAACCAGAAGGTATGGAACATCACTTTCTGTTTCAGAAACGTGGCAGGATACAGCCTGCACATGAGCAGAAGAAACTGAAAATGGCCCTGGGACCCTCCTCTCATGCCCACTCTGCCTTAAATGAGCTATGTCTAGAATGCTTCAAGCCGCCCCCCCCCCCATTCTCATTCAGAACTTTCCTGCACAGCAAGATCTTGGAAGCCCTGTTCCATGTTCTTTAAGAGAGATGGGACAGTCAGGGTCTTCTCCATTCTGGCACCAAGACTGGCACTTGCACCTCAGAGATGACCATTTTGAATCCATCTCTGCTGGCTTGTAGGAGCCAAGCAAAAGTGGTGCTTTCCATGGAGGTTTTGAAATGTATTCAGTTTGTCTGACAGTTCATAAGATTTGTAGTTGACAGTTTTTATAATTGGATAGGGAGATGTTTTCCTGGGTTTTGCTGTTTATCTATTACTCTTGGTCATTGGGTGGAGCAATAAATATATGGTCTCCCAGGTTCATTGCAAAGCAGAAACATTGGATAGTTTTCTCTAAGGATCTCAAAACAGCATCCATAGCACTTCTCTTCATAGAATCATAGAATTGTAGAGTTGGAAGAGACCACAAGGGCCATCCAGTCCAATCCCCTGCCACACAGGAATCACGATCAAAGCATCCCTGACAGATGGCCACCCAGCCTCTGTTTAAAGACCTCCAAGGAAGGAGACCCCACCACGCTCTGAGGGAGTGTGTTCCACTGCCAAACAGCTCTTACTGTCAGAAAGTTCCTCCTAATGGTGAGGTGGAATCTCTGTTCCTGGAGCTTGCATCCATTGCTCCATGTTCCAATCTCTGGAGCAGCAGAAAACAAGCTTGCTCCATCCTCAATGTGACACCCCTTCAAATACTTAAACAGGGCTATCATATCTCCCCTTAACAGTCTTTTTTCCAGGCTAAACATACCCAGCTCCCTAAGTCTCTCCTCATAAGGCATGGTTTCCAGACCTTTCACCATTTTAGTCGCCCTTCTCTGGACAGGCTCCAATTTGTCCATATCCTTCCTGAATTGTGGTGCCCAGAACTGGACACAGTATTCTAGGTGAGGCCTGACCAAGGCAGAATAGAGTGGCACTATTACTTCCCTTGATCTAGACACTATACTTCTATTGATGCAGCCCAAAATCGCATTGGCCTTTTTAGCTGCTGCATCATCTCTTTCCTGCTTTATCCTCACAATTTTAAGAAGTAGATTAGGTTGAGGGAATGGAGCTGACCTAAGGCTCATTGGAGACTAGAAACCAGATCTTGCAAATCCCAGTTCAACAACCTAACCACTAGACCAGGGACAGCTCCCCAACCCCCAGTTTTTTCAAAAGATTGGCCTGATTTTCAGGCAATTTCTGCCTCCCCCAGATGCATGAAAACAGGTGAAAATATACCCATACCACTCCCACTAGCACCCCAGAACCCCTACTACCTGAAATCCCTCTGCTTTTCTCTACAGTCCCTCTCAAAATGGCAACTGTTACTTTCTGTCACCATTTTGAGAGGGCCTGCAGAGGAAAACAGAAGTATTTGGGCTTGCTGTGAGGTGGTATGGCCCATGGGGAGGTCTGGCAGGTAAAAGTTGGTTCCTGACACCCACACAATTGCCCATCTGTGCACTATATCACAATGTAGTACATTATGGTGTAGTGCAGTGGTTCTTAACCTGTGGTCCGCAGACCCCCAGGGGGTTGCGATGCCCTCATCGGGGGTCCTTGAAGGCTTGAGGATTGCTTGTTCTACCTCCTCCCAACAGTGGACCTGTGACAGGAGCCAAAACAAAGGCTGGCTTGGCCTGCACATTGCCATTCAATTCACTCCAGCCACAAATGTGCAGGAAGAAGCAGGAGAAAAGTCTTCCCTCCCCCTCCGGTGCCTTTGAGGAAAGGTTTAATGGATGGTGTAATTCTACTACTACTACTATTACTGTTGTTGTTAGTATTACTTTAAACTTGAGTTAAGTCTTGGGGGGCCATGGCAACAAAAGATATTTAAAGGGGGTCCCTGGTAAAGAAAAGGTTAAGAGCCGCTTGTGTAGTGCGTTTAGATCTTCATTGTTTCCAGGACATTTTTGGAGTATAGCTCTTTGGGGTTTCCCTGCCCTTTGGACATTTTACCCATCCTTTTCCAAAAGGAAATGATGCTGTCCAGTGAGCACATTTATGGCCGATTCTCATGCCAATAAAGAGTTTCTGCATTGTATGAAGTCTGTGGGCAGCTTCCGGGTCTGATATCTTTGGAAGTACAGCTGAATTTGCTATGCTTTAAAATAGTTTAAAATAGTTGCTGAAGGAATTACTGTTTGTTTCCCTCCCTGTTTTACTCAGATCTTCTAATGGGCTGGTTCATCTCTGGAATCTGAAAACACGCAGAGTGGACAGAACACTGGAGGGACACAGTGGAAAACCAGTGTACTGGGTGAAAACTTTACCCAACAGAAGAAATGCACTTCTTAGGTGAGTGACAAAATTCAAAAAGGAAATAGTTAGCATTTGGTGGGATTATGGTAATAAGGTTTTTGTAAAAGATTTCAGCTTCAGATTCTGGAAACCCAGGCAGATCAGGGATAATAATAATAATGGAGCCCTGGTGGTACAGTGGTTAAATGTCAGTACTGCAAGCCACAACATTGTGAGTTTGATCCCAGAGGGCTCCAAGGTTATCTTCCATCCTTCTGTAGGTCAGTAAAATGAGTACCCAGCTTATTGGGGCAATTAGCTAACATGTTGTAAACCACTTAGGGAGTGCTTTGGCACTGCTAAGTGATATAGAAATATAAGTGCTATTGCTGCTATTATTATTATTATTATTATTATTTCTTACCTGCCTCTCCCCATTGATTGAGGTGGGGAACAACAAATTAACATATAAACATAACCATGGTTAAAAACACATACCAGTTAAAAACAATTTAAAATTCACACTTTAAAATCATCTGGCTAGGCCGGCCGGAAGAGACTGGTCTTTAATGCTGCTTTGAATTTGGACAGCGTACTCAGCTGTCGTATTTCTTCTGGCAGGCCGTTCCAGAGTCTAGGGGCGACAGTTGCCAATCTAGTCCTGGCTGACTGGAGCAAATGTCCCCCAGAGGACCTTTCAGGTATTTTGACATACAACTCCTATAAGCCTCACTCATCATGAGTAGTGGTAAGGCATTGTGCAAATTCTTCTCCAAAACATCTAAATCATCCAGTTTCTCCAGTCTAATATAAATCTAATAAGCTCTGAAAATGGGACTAAAGGCATAAAGCAGGGGATGGAGAACAAGTGATCTTCCAGATATTGCTAGACTCCAAATCCCATGGTCCCTCATCATTGGCTATGCTGGCTAGGGCTGGTTAGAGTTGCAGTCCAATGACATCCAAAGAGCCATGTATTCCCAGTGACTGAGGAAAAAGGATCAAATGGAAAAACCATACATGTCAGGGTTGTAGCACTTATCTGTTTATCTGTCGTTGTCCTGATGCCATGTAGGCCTTAGCAAACCTCACCAGCTTGGTAGAACCCGCCAGAGCTTGTGCTCCACTCATATGGTATTCAATAGCCCAGGATCACCTCCACACCATGATGAGCTGACTGAATAAGAATTTGTGGAGATGTATTATATGTGTTTGTGTATCCTGAATCTTCGTTTGCGAAGAAAAGCCAGAGAGGTGTGTGTAGTACACACACAAACACGCACGCGCACAAGCATACTGGTAGCTGAGGATAAAATTCCATGGATCAAACCTGCTGGGCTCCAGTTCACAAAAATCTCCTGCCATGATAAATCCATTTGTCTTTTAGATACCAGAAGACTCTTTGTTGTTTTGACAGACGAAAGGCTTTGCCTTCCACTGGAGTCGTTTGCCAAAGCCTTGGTCTGATTTGGAGATGTTTTGACATGTTTATCACGAAAAGACATCTTCTGTAGCAGCCTTGATTAGCATTTAGATTTGTTATCGTCTGCATAACCACAATTCACACCCCAGAAGATGAGAATTAAATTTGAGTTGTTAACATAATTACAGGGTTTCCGTCTCACACATACTGTTCTATAAGGTAAGTATCTACACAGGAACATTTCAGGGTGACAGCTTTGCATAGTGTTCCTTAACTTTCTATATCCATAAGTCAAGAGTGCATAAATTTGTAGGCCTCAAGGGCTGCATCCAGTGTTGGGTGTGGAGTCAGGGGCTGTGTGTGTCTGTTCACACACACAAGCAAATAGTTTCTGGAATAAACCCAAAATTAGTTGCACAGACCATTTTATTTTCCCATTTAATAAGCTGACTAGTTCAAGCTTCAGGGCAGACACAGGTAAAGGGCAACTCCCATACCAAAAAAATATTTGAAGAAAAATCTAGCATCTGGGCGCAGTGGTTTTTACATAAATCAAAATCAGGAGTGGACATCTTGGTTCTTCCAGTTTCAATTATTTAATTTTTTTGTGCCATTCATGTTTAATTGATACAGTGTAATTAGAAAAACAAACCATGAAAACTATCTGTACTACAATTAGCATTGCTAAAGAGATATGTCATCTGACTGATAGACATTTAAGTCCATCTCAACATCCATGTTGGATTGCAGTTTGATGTTTCTGCTACTGTGCTGCATGTAGTTTGTTGTTTACCATGTTACTAGTTCATCTCTCTTTTGTAATGTTAATTGTGTTGCAGATGATTATCACTGTTTGTTCATTTTTCAAATTACACTCTGTCAATAGAACATGCATGCAACAGTTATTGTTGTCTTTGCTCCTTGGAATGTCATTAATACGGTGTTGCGGAGAGTGTACAGTAGCACCCCTGTATGTGCTGATTCACCATCTGCTGATTCAATTATCTGTGGATGGTGACAACGGGGGGGGGGTGGACGGGGGAGTGAGGGGAGTAGTAGTAGATCTGCTTCCCTTCTCCCTTCACCCCCGGCGACATGGGGCTGAAGGGAGAGGAGGAGTACATTTGCTTCCCTTCTCCCTTCGCCCTCGGGATCGCCCCCTGGGATCTATTCCGTGGGGAGAATATTGACGTGGGGGTGAAGGGAGGTGAGATCTGCCTCCCTTCTCTCTTTGCCCCTGGGATTGCTTCCGTGGTGTGAATGGTGGTGAGGGCATTTGCTATTATCCGTGGATTTCATTATCCGCGGGGGGGGGACTGCAACCAATCCTCCACAGATACGGGGGTCCTACTGTACTTTCTTTGCTTCCAGATTTCATCTAAAACTCTGTTTAGCAGTGGCACTCTTTAGTCTAGAACAACAAAAGGCCATCCTGACTTTCTACAGATAGTTTCCTTTATTTTCTTTCTAGTTATCCCACCTTTCTTCAAATAAGATGAAGGAAGCACACATGACTTTCCCCAGCTTTATCCTCACAACAACCCTGTGAAATAGATCAGGCTGTGAGAGAGTGACTAGCACAGGGTCATCCAGTGAGTTATGCTTCAGTGGGAACTTTAATCAAGCTCTCCAAGACCATCACTGCACCACACTGGTTTTTTTATACGATGGATGAATAAATGCTGATTTTGGACTGTTAACTGTGGCATGTGTTCTTCCATATACCTACCTTCTGTCTCTTTTCCACAGTAATGCAACGAAAAAACAAAATCCATACTAGCATTTGCGTTTAAATAATAATTTTGTAAATGCATTTTCTTTCAAAATACACAGCTTTTAAATGTGTTTTGATCCCTTTTTGAGCCAAGAGCAGCATCAGACAGTTTTAATAGTGTGAAAGCCAGCAGATAACTAAGTTCCAATCTGCACATTAGTCCATTATGTTGTGGCTCAAGCCAGTTTGTATTGGAATAAATCAGGAGCAAATTCTTCAGATGTCCCTGGTTTTTTAGGGCGTTTGATTTCCAAGCATTTTCTCCAGCTTTTCTTCTGCTCCTGAGAAGGAGCTTGAAATACCCAGGGTGCCTGATCCTCCAGTGAATCGTTTGAGGGTATGTTGCTGTTTTGTGAATCAGAAGGAAACCATTTTCCAGACAGATACAATCTGCGGTTTCCACTGATTGTGACAGCATTTCCCTCTCTGTTTTCTTTGCAGGGCATATCTGTGTAATGATGATTTCCTGTGGGTTTATGCATTAAGAACATCAGAAGAGCCATGGTGGATTACAACTGAGGCATATGTAGTTTAGCATTCTGTTCCCACAGTGACCAACCAGACACCCATGGAAAGCACCAAAGCAGAACATGAGTGCAATGGCACCCTTCTGCTTATGTTCCCCAGCAGCCTCCTGATACAGGGAGAAATATACAGTGGGCCCTTTGTATCCACTGGGTTTGGTTCCAGGACCCTGGGTGGTTACCAAAATTCATGGATGCTCACATCCCATGATATACAATGGCATGGTAAAATGTTGTCCCTTACATAAAACAGCAAAATCAAGGTTTCCTTCTTGGATTTTTTAAAAAATATTTTCAAGTCGTGGATGGTGAAATCTATGGATACTGAATCTGTGAATACAGAGGGCTGACTGTATAGCTATCAGGAACAGTAGTCATTGATACAGTAGGACCCCCCCATATCCGTAGAACCAATATCCATGGTTTCAGCACACCTACCATAGAATCGTCCTAGAAAATACCTAGATAAGCATTCTCTCTGGACATTTTCTAGGTCCTCCAAGGCAATTCTCTGGTATTTTAAACTGGAAGTCCCATTATTTTCAATGGCGTTTGCTGTTATCTGTGGTTTTCGGTATCCTCAGGCCCCCCTGGAACCAATCTCCCACGGATATGGGGGGAGGGGGACTACTGTACTGGTCCATGAATTTATCTAATTTCCTTTTCAAGCCACCAATACATTTTGTGGTAGCAAAGTCTGTAGTTTGACTATTCCACTGTACAAAGAAGTATTGGTCCTGGTGCTACAGATCTTTTTTCCATTTTTTTCCAGGGAAAAAAGGCTTTGAAAAAAATGCTTCCCCTATTTTTTCTGTTTTTTCCTGGGCCTTCACATCCCTATTTGTACCACTAGTTGGGACCCATGTCTGCAGGTAACACATTCACTGGAGCTGATTAGTAAGTAAAAGGCTCAAAAGGATGAAAGTTTTAAAGGACTCTCTTGCTCCTGTGGCTTTGTGATTAGGGTGTTGCTCCTGCAGAACAGGAAGCCTGGGTTCTTCAGAGTCCCACTGCCTTTCTCTGAGAAGGGGGCCTTAGCTTCACGGTGGAACGTAACCCTGAGGGTAGGGAACCTCTTTCAGCCTGAGGTCCGAAATCAATTTCAGAGAAATTCTTGGGGCTCGCATTCCACAAGTGGGTGGAGCCAAAGGCAAAAGGCTGGAACCTGAAATGCCACCATGTTACTTCTAGTAACAAACCTAAGGAGAGGCATTTCAACCTTTTAGAATGGTGAAAAGCCAGTATAAAGGTTGTGTTACTGGAAAAAGCATGGTTCTCCAGCTCATCTCTTTAGACGGAGGGACTGTGAGTTCTTTGTCAGCTAACCTGTTTATGTTTAGAGGTTCACCTTCTGTTTATCTGGGCTCCCAACTCATGATCAATGGTATAGTTCAAACAGGCAGATTTGGCATCAGCACTCCACTTAAACACTCTTAACTCTTGGAATTGCAGGATTTTTACATGTGAAAATGAGCAGACAGTTTAATAATCTTAATAGTTTATTAAAATGGACGTATTTTATTAAAAAGGACATGTATACACTCCCCTTTGGGAGGATCATAGACTTTTCATCATCTAGGCACATAATGTATTATCTCTGCATCTCATGTGAGGTATTGCACATCTCACATCATATTCCTTCATTAAAGTGTTACATGTAAGGAATCATACATCTTACATAGTATTGGGGCAGTCTAACCCCCTATTGCATTTGTGGAGAAAACAAACAGTCATTGCAATACATTGCAGCATCATATACAGTTGTCCCTTCATATTCGCTGGGGTTTGGTTCCAGGACGCCCTGTGGATACCAAAATCTGTAAATACTCAAGTCCCATCATATGCAATGGCATAGCAAAACGGTGTCCCTTACATAAGATGGCAAAATCAGGTTTGCTTTTTGGATTATTATTTTTTTTAAGAATATATTTTCAAGCCGTGGATACTCAAAACCATGGATACGGAGGGACAACTCTGTGTGTGTGTGTGTGTGTTTGTGTATCAGGCATTTATTTATTCTAGATAAGAATTACACAGTTACTATAGTCCATTTTATTGATAATTAGAGAGGAGATTCTCTTATCTTCCTTCTTACTAGCATTTTATGGGTATTTACCAGCCAGAAATAGCATTATCAGCATAGGAGCATTGCAGAAAGTTATATCCATTTTCGAGGTGCTGTAACAGCCTGACTTTTCATGTCTCAGGAGGTGGCTTTTATACTATCTCCAGCCTCTATATGCCCAATCAGGGACAGATTAACTAATTCCCATTAATGTCAACAATTATTTTCCCCTCTAATGGGAAGAGAGATTTGTCTGAGGCCATTCAAGGGACCAATCACCTACGAGTATCACTAACCACTGTTGTGCTGGCTTGCTGACAACAGATAATTGCATCAGATTGCATCAGCCATCAAATATGTGTAACCCTATTGTACCAACGCCATATGCCTTTTTGGTTGTTTTGTTATACACTGGTCATTTGCTTAATATTTCTCTATTGGACTATTTCCTCCTTATCCCTTTGCTTTATGTTAGATAGCTTCATGCCTAGAACTAGCTGTAAACTTGTACTCTTGACGTTATGCTGTCTGACACACAGACATCCTAGTTTATACTCTAAAGAGACACCCTTATTTCTTTACTATTCAGGCTTCAGGGGCTTAAATTTTGCAAAATATGTATCAGATTAGTGCTTGACCTGTAACAGTACCGTCAAATAATAATGTCATGGGGGAAGAGGGCACGACCATCTAGTGAATTTCAGGAGGGCCAGATTCAGCCCCTAGAGGCATGGATTCAGCACCAGGGCCTGAGATTCCCCACTCTGATATACAGAAAGTCCCAGGTTTGTTCCCTGTCATCTCAGGGTTACAAAAGGTAGCAAGAAAAACCTTTGCCTACAATGCTAAGGGCCTCTGCTAGTCAGAACAGAAAAGAGTGAGTTGATTTCAGTAAACTCAGGGAAATACTGGGGATGATCCCATGGTCAAGAATACTAAAAGAGAAGAGACCTCAAGACGGATGGGACTTTCTCAAAAGGGAGATACTGAAGGCACAATTTCAAACAGTACCATTGAGGAAGAAAAATGGGAGGTGTCTCAAGAAACCAGGATGGATGACTAAAGAACTTTCAATGGAGCTAAGTTTTAAACGGAACATGTATAGGAAATGGAAAAGGGGGGAAATCACCAAAGAAGAATTCAAACAGATAGCGAACACGTGTAGGAGTAAAGTCAGAAAAGCTAAAGCGCAGAATGAGCTCAGGCTTGCTAGGGAGGTTAAGAACAATAAAAAGGGTTTTTTTGGGTATGTCCGCAGCAAAAGGAGGAAGAAGGAAATGATAGGGCCGCTACGTGGAGAAGATGGCAAAATGCTAACAGGGGACAGAGAAAAGGCAGAATTACTCAACACCTTCTTTGCCTCAGTGTTTTCAGAAAAGGA
Source organism: Gambelia wislizenii (assembly GCA_030847615.1). Lineage (NCBI taxonomy): Eukaryota > Metazoa > Chordata > Lepidosauria > Squamata > Crotaphytidae > Gambelia > Gambelia wislizenii. The sequence goes on along the minus strand of JAUMIR010000013.1, from coordinate 7,229,508 downwards.
AAAGGAGGACCAACCTGAGGAGAATGGAACAGAGGACACAATAGGGGAAATCCAGCTCAAAATAAGTAAAGAGGTAGTACAGGAATACCTTCTTAATCTAAATGAATTTAAATCTCCAGGACCAGATGAACTACATCCAAGAGTATTAAAAGAGCTAGCAAATATAATCTCAGAGCCATTGGCAATAATATTTGAGAACTCCTGGAGAACAGGAGAAGTCCCAGCAGACTGGAGGAGGGCAAACGTTGTTCCCATCTTCAAAAAGGGGAAAAAAGAGGATCCCAACAACTATCGTCCAGTTAGTCTGACATCAATACCAGGGAAGATTCTAGAACAGATCATTAAACAGAGAGTCTGTGAACATTTAGAAGGCAATGCCATAATCACAAAAAGTCAACATGGGTTTCAGAGAAACAAGTCATGCCAGACTAATCTGATCTCTTTTTTTGATAAAGTTACCAGCTTGGTAGATGAAGGGAATGCTGTGGACATTGCATACCTTGATTTCAGTAAGGCCTTTGACAAGGTTCCCCATGACATTCTTGCAAACAAGCTTGTAGAATGTGGGCTAGACAAGTTAACTGTTCAATGGATTTGTAATTGGTTGACCGGCCGAACCCAAAGGGTGCTCAGCAGTGGCTCCTCTTCGTCTTGGAAAGATGTGACCAGTGGGGTGCCACAGGGTTCTGTCCTGGGCCCAGTGCTATTCAACATCTTTATCAATGACTTAGATGAGGGAATTAGGGGCATACTTATCAAATTTGCAGATGACACCAAATTGGGAGGAGTAGCTAATACCCTAGAGGACAGGATCAAAATTCAGAATGACCTGGATAGACTGGAGAGCTGGGCCAAAGCTAACAAAATGAAATTCAATACGGAGAAATGTAAAGTACTGCATTTAGGGCGGAAAAATGAAATGCATAAGTATAGGATGGGAGAGACCTGGCTGAATGAGACTACGTGCGAAAGGGATCTAGGAGTCCTAGTAGACCACAAGTTGAACATGAGCCAACAGTGTGATGCGGCAGCTAAAAAGGCCAATGCCATTTTGGGCTGTATCAATAGAAGTATAGTGTCTAGATCAAGGGAAGTAATAGTGCCACTCTATTCTGCCTTGGTCAGACCTCACTTAGAATACTGTGTCCAGTTCTGGGCACCACAATTCAGAAAGGATATTGACAAATTGGAGCGTGTCCAGAGAAGGGCAACTAAAATGGTGAAAGGTCTGGAAACGATGCCTTATGAGGAGAGACTTAGGGAGCTGGGTATGTTTAGCCTGGAAAAAAGACGGTTTAGAGGCGATATGATAGCCCTGTTTAAGTATTTGAAGGGATGTCATGCTGAGGATGGAGCGGGCTTGTTTTCTGCTGCTCCAGAGACTGGAACACGGAGCAATGGGTGCAAGCTCCAGGAACAGAGATTCCACCTCAACATGAGGAGGAACTTTTTGACAGTAAGAGCTGTTCGGCAGTGGAACACACTCCCTCGGAGCGTGGTGGGGTCTCCTTCCTTGGAGGTCTTTAAACAGAGGCTGGATGGCCATCTGTCGGGGATGCTTTGATTGTGATTTCCTGCGTGGCAGGGGGTTGGACTGGATGGCCCTCGTGGTCTCTTCCAACTCTGCAATTCTATGATTCTATGATTCATGGCAGGTTCATGGGTGACTCTCCTGCCCAGTCCCAGAAATTAGAATTAGAATCATAGAATCATAGAATCATAGAATCATAGAATCATAGAATTGCAGAGTTGGAAGAGACCACGAGGGCCATCCAGTCCAACCCCCTGCCACGCAGGAAATCACAATCAAAGCATCCCCGACAGATGGCCATCCAGCCTCTGTTTAAAGACCTCCAAGGAAGGAGACCCCACCACGCTCCGAGGGAGTGTGTTCCACTGCCGAATTAGTATAATCTGTGTGAAATGCTTTAATGTGCAAAGGGTTATGTCTGTGATCTTTACATCTAATAAATAAATAAATTCCAAATCCTTGTTGACATGTAAATGAGGAAATCTAGACCAACTTCCCTGATCTCAATAGGGAGGAAGTGGGCTGCTCAGTTTGGAGAATCAGACAGCTGCATGTATTGAGGTGGTTGACATGGAAGATCCATGGAAGCTCTGCAATGGAAATAAGTAATGGAGAGATGGGGAGGGAATTGATGTTCACACATGGAGGTTTGGCCTTCTGATGAATAATATTTTTAATTGAAAAAGCCAGGGCCGTGACCAAAAAATCTGCCTGTGGGAGTTAGCTGAAGGAAGAGATGCTGTCGTGGACTCTGTTTTCACAGAGAATGTCGGATTCTGCAAATGCTCACTCCTGGAGGTGGCAGAGAGACGGTGGCTACTGGCCACACCATGGAAAGACCTAGAAGAGGTAGGTGATCTCTTCTGATTTGTTCTGGTGCAGAAGCACCATTGGACATACTCTGATTTCACAAATTTACACCAGCCTTCCCCAAGCTGGTGGCCTCCAGACAAGTTGGACTCATATCCCATAATCCGCAGGCAGATACGCCATATTGTGTTATGTTGGCTGTAGAGGTCTGGACATTGTAGTCCCAACATATCTGGAGGCAACCAACTTGAGAAGGGCTCCTTTGAATTGTCTTTTTTAAATAATACAAATAAAATGAATTTGAAAATAATTTCACGGTATGTAAATAGTTTTAAATTTACCCCAGAAAAGGGGGGAAATGGCATTTAAAAAATCCTAAGTATGAAATTGTATGTCTCCAAGAGACCCATATAAGAAAGACAGACTTTTATGTTTTTGCACAGCAGGAATATGGGCTTGGAATTTGTGTCTGTAAATAAGAATAAAAGGAATGGTGTAGCCTTTTTTTATAAAACAAAAAATTCAACCCAAATCGATATTTTAGGATGAACAAGGCAGATGTTTAATTTTGGGAATTGATTGGAATGGTTAGATTGTACACTTAATGAGTATTTATGCTCCAAATAACGAGAAAGCAACATTTTATGAAAATTTACTAAGAGAGATATCAGAATTGAATTTACAAAATCTGATCTGCAAGGGAGACTGGAATGGAATTGTGGATCCTAATATAGAGAAACATTCCAATAAAGGATTTAAAGAAGGTCAAGGAAGACTACACAAAACGTTTTTCAAAAAAAATCAATCCCCTGTATCCATGGAACCAATGCCCACAGTTTCAGTTATTCATAGGGCACAAAACAGAACACATACCATAGAGTCTTCCTAGAAAATGCCTAGAGAGGCATCCTCTCTAGACATTTTCTAGGTCCTCCAAGGCAACTCTGTGGTATTTTAAACAGGAAGTTCCATTATTTTCAATGGTGTTTGCTGTTATCTATGGTTTCTGGTATCTATGGTAAGTCCAGGAAGCAACGCCCCACGGATACGGGGGTACAGCTGTATACAGAATACTTGGGATTAATGGATGGTTGGAGATATTTGCAGCCAAACTCCAGAGATGATACCTTTTCCCTCAAACCAGAGTGAATCTTTCTCCAGAACAGATGTTTTGGATCTCAAAGAGTATGGTTAATTTAGTAAAAAAGATGGACATTTTGGCAAAAACTTTTTCAGATTATATCGCCATCACAAAACTGAATTAATTCGGTTTAGGTGGAGACTTAATGACTATTTACTCTCAAGGACGGAAATACTACAACAATGAACTGAAGGAATTTTTGAACTGAATTTAAATAAGGAAATGGATCTCACTGTAGTTTGGGGTGCAAGTAAAAGCTTATATGAGAGGACAATTGAAAAAGGAAAGAAGGGGAAAAAGTAAACTTTTGGAAGAGATACAAAATCTGAAAAGAATTCTTAAGCACTGTTTTGATAGACATCCTACAAAAGATTACTGTAAGTCACTTCAACAGTACTTTTCAGTGTTCACAGTTCAAGAAATGAATGCCAGATTTTTATATCTTAAACAAAAGAATTTTGAGTTTATAATAAACCTGGAAAAATAGCCCTCTTTTAAGCTGAGTCAAGAAATGATAAAGAAATTTGTAACAAAGATTAAGAAAAGAGACCAGTACATAATGGACAACATGAAAATATGAAAACTCTTCAGGACTATTACAGAGATGTATATGCAAAGGGAAATGAAAAGGTTCTAGATATGGAAGTTTATCTGAATAGACTCCAACTGGATAAGCTGAGTTTGGAACAAAGGAAAGCTTGAATGGGCTGGTGACTACTATGGCATTAGTGGAAGCAATTAAAAAGATTAAAGTTGGGAAAGCTCCAGGCCCAGATTGACTATCAGCGGAATATTATAAGAAATTTGATGATGAGTTACTCCAACCTGTTAAGATGGTGTGTGATGGAATCTTAAGGAATGGAGGGATGCCAGACTCGTGGAGAAATGCTTATATTACAGTGATTCATAAAGAGGATACAGATGAGACATTAACTATCAATTATACACCTATTTCTCGCACCACAGGACGAACACCACCATCCCCACATTGCCATCAGCAAATCTGTGCTCAAGTCCGTTCAGCAGTTCACCTACCTGGGAAGCATCATCTCCTCAGATGCCAAGATTGACAAAGAGATCTATCACAGATTAGCAAAGGCACATAGTGCATTTGGAAGACTTCACAAAAGAGTCTGGAGCAATAAACACCTGAGGCAAAGCACAAAAATCAGTGTGTATAGAGCCATTGTACTGTCTATCCTCCTTTATGGATCTGAAACATGGGTCACCTATCGCCCCCACCTACGACTCCTCGAGCGCTTTCATCAGCGCTGTCTACGCACAATCCTAAATGTACACTGGACTGACTATGTGACAAATGTTGCTGTCATTGAGCAAGCAGGGATCACCAGTATTGAGGCCATGATATTGAGAACGCAGCTGCACAGGGCACGTTTCTAGGATGGAGGACCATCGCCTCCCAAAAATACTACTCTACGGTGAACTCGCCATGGGTCAGCGTAAGAGGGGCGCTCCAAAAAAGCGATACAAAGACTCCCTGAAACAGCATCTCAGGCTTGGCCAAATTGATCACCAACAGTGGTCCGCCCTGGCCTCACATCGGGAGGCATGGAGACGCACTATCCACAATGCTGCAGCCTTATTTGAGAACTCACACCGAACAAGTCTTGAAGAGAAACGACAACGCAGAAAGAATCACAACCCAAAAACATCACCTAAGGAGACCTTCTGCTGTGCTTTTTGCAACCGGACTTGTTTATCTCGGATTGGCCTTTTTAGTCATCAGCGCACTTGCAGAAAGCGCGGGATGAGTCCTTCCTGAATCTTCGTTTGCGAAGAAAAGCCAGAGAGATTTCTCTCTTGAATAACAACTACAAGATATCTACCACTATTTTGGCAAATAAATTGAGGAACCATATCTCCCAGAATATTCATGAGGAACAGACTGCATTTTTGCCAAAAAGACAACTATAGAGTAATGTTAGAACTGTTGGGAATGTTATTGAACATTTGGAATATCACAATAACGAAAGGCTGCCTTGATTTTTCTAGATGCAGAGAAAGCCTTTGAAAGAATGAAAATCTGTGGTGTGAAGGTGAAAAAGAAGAGTATAAGTTGAGGGCTTATGCAAATGATATGGTGATAATGATACAAAGTCCGTTAGAGTCCATGAAGGTTCTGTTGGAAAACATGGGACATGTTCTGGATTTAAAGTGAATTGTGATAAAACAAAACTGCTGACTAAAAATATGACTTCAGAAGAGGAAAATGAATTGACTGCCCTTTCCAACTTTGGAAAAAAAGGGGATCAAATATCTGGGAGTTATAATCATGAAGAACAACATTTTATTATTTCAAAATAACTGTGAAAAGGATTGGAAAGAAATTAAAAGAGATTTACAAAAATGAAGAAATCTAAATCTGTCCCTGATGGAGGGAATTATAGCAATAAAAGCAAATGTTTTGCCAATATTTCTACTTTTGGAACTTAAAGGTCATTAATTAAGATTTGGGTAGCATGTCTATCTTTGGTGTGAAAATGAAAGGTACATTCTGAATTTAAAAATCATGATATTAGAAAGGCCCTTTTGCTGGTTTGGTATAAATATAAGCAGAGGCTTTTTTTAAAGATAGTATCAGCTACTTCACCACAAGAAGCTTTTTTTTCAGGAAAGAATGGATCAAAACTTGAAGCTGCTGAACATTAAAAAAAACAACACCACTATATCTAATGTGAGATAGAGTGATATTTCACCTTAACAAAAAAAGCAATCCCCCCACAACACCCTGTTTTATTGCCTTAGCGCTCGCTCAGTAAGGCAAAAATCCAACATGGCGGTTCCGGGCTCTTGGCTTGTTAACAAGCTCTGCCCCCATGCCTGTCTGACCAATCAGCTTTCAGATTCCACTCATATGGGAAAGAGAATCAATTTGTGTTGCTTGTCCCAACAAATGCACATTCCCCGTACAGTTTTTTTAAACTCCAGGGAAAGCTGTGAAGGCTTTTCCCATGGAGGATATGGCATTTGGGGGGGCCCTCCTTGCGAATACGGCGAAAAATGATGTGGAATCCCATTAAGATAGATAGCACTCATTCTCCTCACTTTCTGTGAGGAGTATTTTCACCGTTTAGACACCCCCAAAATCCATGGGTGCAGAACCCATGGATACAGAGAGCTGACTGTATTTTATTTTAACCTATACTGTAAACCGCTTTGGGTCCCATATTGGCAGAAAAGCATGATGCAAAGTAAGTAGGTCAATAAATAAATCTGTGCCTCTAAATCCTTTAAAATGTTGACAGCAGTTTGAAAAATTGTTTTTTTCAAATTGATAAAGACAACAGTGTTAACTGGCTAAGTAATGAGTCATCGTTGTAGTCTGCGTAACAATTATTGTTTCATGTTACTTTAATTTATTACTCAGGAGTAGAGTTGTTAGTAACTTTTTATCTAAAACTGATCGTTTACTAATGTGTCATTAATAATTAATGTAATAGATTTTCAGAGAAACCATGTTGACAAATTATTTTTTAAATTTAATGTTCAAACTGTAATGCATTTCCATGCTCATATCAGATGATTTGTGCCCCTAGTCCAATAGTACCGACTGTGGGCAGGAAAGGGTGAGGCCTTCTAGAGATGATGGACTTCCAATTCCATCATTTAGCATGGCCCAGTGCCTACTGGTTGTTGCAATACAGCAACATCTGGAGGGCCCTAGGTTCCCCACCTCTTGTCTTCTCTGATTGGCAGCACTTCTCTGGCAGTGAAAAGTCTTTTCCATCACCTCCTACCTGCTCATTTTACCTAGAATAACTTAAGGACTGAGAGTGCAAAGCAGTTATTCTACCACATGTGCTACTGTCAGAGGCTATGGGGCTGCATTGGCTCTCCAACAGACTTGAGGGGGGCACACACCTCATTGCACCATCTGCAAAAAATTCAAAGGATTTTTTTTTGCCCCCACATGCCCTCTTAAGGAAGGGGGGGCATTTTTGCCTTGCTTTGGGGCACTCGGGGCCATTATGGCCCAGGAGAGGCCTTCTTTACAATGGGAAGTGACCCAGAAGTCAATTCTTATTCAATTCTGCTTTTTACAAAAAGGGTTCCAAAAAAAGTGGCAAAATTGCTCCCACATCCAGGTGTTTGGAGTCATTTGGGGTGGGGAAATTTGGGAGTCCTGGCACAAACAAAAATGGCCCTATGAGCTGTGTTATGCCCACCCCTCCTCTATCATGTGGGTTGTGGCACCTTCCCATGGAGGTTGAACTTTGCCTTTTTCAGTGACAACCCTGCTCTCTTGCTAGATATAAACGTTCAAGTCTAAAATTGCATCAATTTAATATATGGTATCCTCAAACAGGTAACACTGTGAGCCAAAGTAGCTTTGAAGCTTATGATTAACATGAAGACTTAATATGTGTTTATGCTTGGCTGGCCCCCAAAAAGAGTAATTTTGTCTTGAAGCAGGTTCAGTTTCTGAATAATAAGATCTGAACACGCATTTATTTGTTTTTGATTGCATTTAAATCACCAGTTATGAGTTACATGTGCTCCTTTTGCCAATTTGCCTGAAATGTGCTTAAAAGCATTATAAATGTGCAAAAGTAGAAGGGTGTGTTTCCTTGTGGCCACCTCTAACCACCCAGGGTTGCTTGTAACCTCACACAAAGAGAAACAATTTCTCCTAGTTGGCAAAAATAAAATAAAATAAAATAAAATAAAATATTAAAATAAAGTAAGAACCACTTCAAAACTAAACAGATCAACCCAGAATTAATCTCGGTTTCAGAAGACATTTGGCGCAATATCCCCTGCCCCCCTGAGGATTGGTCACCGCTCTACAGGCTCTTTGACAGCTCTGTCCATCCAGCGAAAAAGGCAATTTTGCCCATAAGGTTGCTACAGAAAACACCTTGGGCTCATGGCCATTTGGGGAGCTCTCAGGTATGGCACCCAGGAATGTGTGAGAGATGCACTTGATTTTGATGGATTTACCTGATTCCATACCTCCCAGACTAAACACAGAACCTGATACAATTTTGTGGTCAGAAATCTGGACATTTCTAGGCTTACAGTGTGTCTTGCAAAAGAAGAATGCGTTTGACCACATGTGTACATTTGCAAAATGCCCAGAAAAAACACACAGTACAAAGACATTCTAGTCAGTGGGGGAATAGGTCCATTTGGAAAAAAGTGTCCTTCTCCCCAAAAAAGTCTCATGAAATCCTATGTAAAAAGATGAGGGGAATTCACAGAGAGCTAGCACAGGACAGACTTAGAGGTGGGAAAAGGAGGAAATCCATGCAAACAGACTTATCAGATCCATCCATTCTTGGTACTATTCTAAGAACATCAGTTTTGTCTTGTCTTGCCACCCCTTTTCCTCCCCCACCCCCATTTCTTCCTGCTATCCTCTTTCCCTTTTCCTGTCTAGCAGTTTACTAGGAGATGAAGAAATCACATTTATTTATCAGCTAAAATATTTCTATCCTACCCAATATCTAGAGAAGTCAGGGCAGATACAGTTTAAAAAAACATTCAAATAAATTAGGAAGATAGTGGAAGGAAATACATAAACTGGGAGATCAGAGCCACTGGTCCCCCAAAAGCTTGCAATGAAGGTCCAGATTTTAACGTGCTGCTGAAACAAGGCTAGTGTTGATTGCCAATTGGGCATCCAAGAGGAAGGAATTCCACGACTGAAGTGCTACAACAGAAGAGGCCCTTTCATACCAGAACACATTCACTTGCGTTGTTTGTTGTTGCTGAGTGCCTTCAAGCCATTTCAGACTTATGGTGACCCTATCATGGGGTTTCCGTGGCAGAATTTGTTGAGAGGGGTTTATCCCTTGCCTTCCTCTGAGGCTGCGAGACTGTGACTTGCCCAAGGTCACCCAGTGGAGTTTCCATGGCCGAGTGGGGATTTGAACCTTGGTCTCCCAGTGCCCTACGCCAACACTCAAATCACTACACCATGCTGGCTCTCTTCACTTGCATAAGACTTTTGAAATTAATTTGGGAGGCCATAAGTTGCCCATTTCTAGAGTAGATTATATAGAATCATAGAATCATAGAATTGTGGAGTTGGAAGATACCACGAGGGCCATCCAGTCCAACCCCCTGCCATGCAGGAAATCACGATCAAAGCATCCCCGACAGATGGCCATCCAGCCTCTGTTTAAAGACCTCCAAGGAAGGAGACCCCACCACGCTCCAAGGGAGTGCGTTCCACTGCCGAACAGCTCTTACTGGCAGAAAGTTCCTCCTAATGTTGAGGTGGAATCTCTGTTCCTGGAGCTTGCATCCATTGCTCCGTGTTCCAATCTCTGGAGCAGCAGAAAACAAGCTTGCTCCATCCTCAACGTGACACCCCTTCAAATACTTAAACAGGGCTATCATATCGCCTCTTAACCGTCTTTTTTCCAGGTTAAACATACCCAGCTCCCTAAGTCTTTACTCATAAGGCATGGTTTCCAGACCTTTCACCATTTGAGCTTGATGGATCAGCAGTGTAGTGGGAGATGAGGCAGGGGGTTGGACTGGATGGCCCTTGAGGTCTCTTCCAACTCTATGATTCTATGATTCTATGAATGCAGGGGAGAGCAGTACTGGGACTTTTCCAGAGTAGGGCCAGTGGTGTCATATGCCACAGCACCACATGGCTCTTCGTTGCTCTGACAAGTGAATGAAAAGGTAGCGTTTGCCTTTTACCATTATTTGTAACAGATAGAGGAACTGTGAAGTCGAAGGCTTTCTCTGAAGATGCCAGCCACAGATGCAGGTGCAACGTCAGAAACTATTCCAGAACACAGCCTCACAGCCCGGAAAAAAACCAAGGAATATAGATAGAGGAACTGTTACTCCTGAGATCAATAATTTGGAGGCACAATCCTGGAGGATGCTGTGCTGAACCAGTCCTATTGAAATAATTGGAAGCATAGCAAGAACACTACTAGCAATAGCAGGAGCATTGATATTTATATACCGCTTATCAGTGCCGAATCACTCCCCAAGCGGTTTACATTGTTTTTTAGCTAATTGCCCCCAACAAGCTGGGTACTCATTTTACTGACCTACAGAAGGACGGAAGGCTGAGTCAACCTTGGAGCCCTCTGGGATCAAACTCAGAACCCTGGGCTCAGCTTCACAGGAGAATTTGTTGCAAAAAATAGTGACTTACCTCCCTATCGATGCAGACTCCATATGTGTCCACAACACGTGCAAATAAAAAGTCCTGATTTGGCTGTTCACAGGAGCTTCCCCCCGCAAAAAAATGGTGGCCGCGAGTGAGTTCAGTCCCCAAACCCCCACTTTTCCTTTCTTTTTAAAAACTGGTTGCGGAAGAGCAATTTTCCGCTAAAAAGTATCTTTGTTGTTTTGTTTTGCCACTTTAATGATCATACCAGCCAAAAATAAAAAGTACCAATAGCAGCTCCAGCATCAGAGATATAACTTGTAAACCCGGCCCCCTGAGGTCCGACCAGTCAGGTTCCAGCCCTGCTGTGTGCTGTATGCCCTGTTTCAAATTAGTTGATCACACAAGCAATTGTGCGCTATTTTGAAAAAGATCACAGAAAACAGCAAAAGCAATTATCGCAATCTTTTTGGAGTTTTCCGGACTTTTCAGCCCCCGTCCTTCTGAATATGGTGAATGTGGCCCACCGTGCACAAGGACCACTAGCATTCTTAGTGAATTCTTTGAGGATTTTTTTCGTTGTGTAGATGAGCCCCCTGTGACTTCAGTACCGGCATTTAACCACTGTGCCACTGGGGCTCTTACTACATAAAGAACATAAGAAGAGCCTTGCAGTATTCTGCTCACACAGTAGCCAAAAACACCAATGGGAAGCCCACTGTGAGTACAACTGCACCCTCTGTCTTGTGTTTCCCAGTAGTGATGTACAGGGGCATATTGCATTTCACACTGAAAGAGGCAGCTCTCCTGACTAGTACCTATTATTGAAATTCATAACCTCCATGGATTTAGCTGATCTTTCAGAACTGTCCAGGTTGGTAGCCATCACTACCCCTTGTGGCAGGGAATTGCATTGTTTTGCTATGCACTGTTTGAAGAAGCTGTGAACATAATTATGAAGTTACTGTTGTGTGGAGAATCACTTCCTATTATCTTACATTTGAAGAGATGTCACTCTGAGGATGGAGCAGGCTTATTTTCTGCTGCTCCAGAGACTGGAACACAGAGCAATGGGTGCAAGCTCCAGGAACAGAGATCCCACCTCAACATTAGGAGGAACTTTTTGGCAGTAAGAGCTGTTCGGCAGTGGAACGCACTCCCTCGGAGTGTGGTGGGGTCTCCTTCCTTGGAGGTCTTTAAACAGAGGCTGGATGGCCATCTGTCGGGGATGCTTTGATTGTGTATTCCTGCATGGCTGGGGGTTGGACTGGATGGCCCTCGTGGTCTCTTCCAACTCTGCAATTCTATGATTCTATGATCTGTCCTGGATCGTCCATCATTTAGCTTAAGGGGATGACCCTATTAGGTTCTATCATTATGAGAGAGAAAAGCATTTTTCGATCTACATTCTCGATCACAGCATGCAGGATGTTACGTACTTCTGTCATATCTCTCTTGTTGCCTTCTTTTCTAAGCTGAACAGCAACAAACTGTCCTCATCCTGAGCAGGCCCCATTCATTTCAGTGGCGCTTCCCCAGTGGCACCTTGGGCTTTTTAGAATGGCTGCCTTGCTATATTTTGCATCAGCACTAAATTGTAGGCGTGAGTGTCTCTTTTCCCAGACACGCCAACCTCGGGGTTTCTAGTGCAGCCCACAAACAGCTCCAACCAGCGTGCATGTCCTGAAACAAGCTTGGTCTCTCCTCAGATTTTTCCCCAGGTTAAGGCAGGTTTCAGTGTGGAAGTGCTGGTTAATTTTCTAAGTGATGTCTTGAATGGGAGATGCTGCGATGGGGAGGCAGCCCTCCAGTCATTTTGTGTGCTGAGCCTTAATGTGCTGATTGAGCTCATGCAAATGTTTTACCATGGAGAACGCTTAACAAGAGATGAGATGAAGGGGAGAAAAAGGAAAAATATCAGAAGGATCACAGGGCTCCTGTTGTTGTTAAGTGCCATCAAGCCAACAACTTATGGCAACCCCATGAATGAGAGACCTCCAAGTCAGGTCTTGCATACTCAGGACGGTGGCTTTCTTGATGGAGTCTCTCCATCTGTAATGTGGTCTTCCTCTTTTCCTACTGCCTTCCACCTTATCAAGCGTTATTGTTTTTCCTAGTGAGTCATGCCTTCTCATGATATGTCCAAAGTACGACAGTCTCAGCTAGTCATCTTGGCTTCTAAGAAAGAGCAGGCTTAATGTGCTGTAGGACCAATTTATTTGTCTTTTAGCAGTCTACGGTATCCGTAGAACTCAACTTCAGCATCACAGTATAAATGACTTGATTTTCTTCCTATCAGCTTGTTTCATTGTCCAGCTTTCACAACCATACATAGAAATGGAAAATATTATGACATGGAGAAGCCTAACTTCAGTATTCAATTATATATCTTGACACTTCAGAATCTTGTCTAGTTCCTTCATAGCTGCCCTTCCAAATCCTAGTCTTGCTTTGATTTCTTGACTGTAGTCTCCATTCTGTTTAATGATTGAGCCAAGTGATGGAAAATCTTGAACTAGTTCAATGTCTTCATTGTCTGCTTTAAAGTTATGTAAAACATCTGTGGTCATTATTTTTGTTTTCTTAATGTCCATCTGTAAACCTGCCTTTGCACTTTCTTCCTTGACTTTCTTCAGTAATCATTGCAAGTCTTAGCTATTTTCTGTTAGTAGTATGGTGTCATCTGCATATCTTACATTTTTGATGTTCCTGCCTCCAATTTTCAGGCCTCCTTCCAAATCTAATACCATAAATCAATCATTCTTTATTATGGTCATTGACCAGAATAATAAAAAACAATAAGTTTCACCATTAAATACATGAAATACGAGTACAAATAAAAATACTATAAATCACTATGAAGTTCAGCAGATACTGCTTTTTGTATGATATGTTCAGCATACAAGTTAAACAGATAGGGTGATAAAACGCAGCCTTGCCTACTCCCTTGCCAACTGGAAACCATTCTGTTTCTCCATATTCTATCCTCTTGTCCTGAGTACAGGTTATGCATCAGAATAATCAAATGTTGTGGCACACCCATTTCTTTAAGAATAATGCAAAGTTTTTCATGATGTACACAATCAAAGGCTTTACTACAATCTATAAATCACAGGCTGATTTTCTTCTGAAATTCTTTGGTGCGCTACATTATCCAGCATATGCTTGCAATATGATCCTTAGTGCTTTGTCCTTTCCTGCACCCCACTTGGACATCTGGCTTCATATGTGGTAAACGTCTTTGTTGTAGAATTTTGAGAGCAGAGGTAAATTTGTCATCAGTGTGTATGGGATACAAGAGGAGTCTGGAAAAAATACTTTTTTTAGACGACAGCTCCCAGAGTCTAAATGGCATCCTGGGAGTTGCCGTTCCAAAACATAATTTCTCCAAGGTCTGGGTAAACATGGGCAACTGCCTTATCTTAGTACTCAATCAGCTTGTTTCCTTGGCACAGGGTTGAGTCAAGCTATTGGTTGATCACAGGCTGGGAAATGTTTGGTCCTCCAGATGTTGGCCTGGAACGCTCATCCATCCTAGCCATCATAGCTGGTAGTGGTGGGTCAGGGGCATTGCAGCCCAGTGACAGGTGGAGGTCTTGTTTCCTGGTCTGTGTAGATCAGCATTGTTCTGCACTGATTGTCAGTGACTCTCCAAGAACTCAAAATAATCATCTTTCCTCAGCCTTATCTGCAAGGCTGTGGATTGAAATAGGCTACAATCCTGTTTCCACTACCTGAGAATGAAGTGCCAGCGAGCACAGCAGGACTTGTTTCTAAATACATATGAGTGGGATCAGGCACAGATATAGCTATGACCAGCACATCCAAAGCAAAGGGGTGCAAGATGGAATGGACATATTGACACAGAACCTTTGATTAATTATATATTTATTTTATTTAAATCCCACCTTCCTCCCAAGACTGGGACTCAAGGCAGCTTACAATAAGATTAACTAAAAAAGATACAGATGCAAAGCACCAAATATTATGTCATATTTAAAAGTTTAATTAAAAGCAGAGGAATAAGGAAAGTACAGTATCCGTGTATTGAAAGCCCTTTTCTCAGAAGCCAGTCAGTTGCCAGAAGTCTGCCAGCATAAAAAGGTCTGTGCTGCCAGGGGAGAGACAAGAGGAAAGGGGCCAGCCTAGACTCCTTTGGAAGGAAATTCAGCAGTCTAGGAGCAGCCACTTAGAAGGCCCTTTCTCATGTCCCCACCAAATAGACTTAGGAAGGCAGGACTGAGAGTCTTCAGAAGATCATAAAACTTGGGCAGGTGCCTGTGGGAAAATGCAATGCTTCTCTGATAGTCTAAGTTAAATAATCCAAATAATGTAAATTAAATAGTCCAAATACAGGTTGACCCCTGTATCCATGGTTTCACTAATCCACGCCCAAAAAAGTATGTCCTCTCTAGGCATTTTTAGGTCCTCCTATGTAATTCTATGGTCAACTTCTGGCATTTGTCTCACTGAAAATAATAGGTTTCCCTATTATCCACTGTCTCATGTATCCATAGAGGGTTTTGGAATGTATCCCCCGCAAATATGGGGGTCGACCTATAGTCTGAGTTAATGTGGGAGTGAACTTCAAAAAAGTACAGCTCAGGCACCTTTTATATGAGCTCCATTGAAGCTATAGAGTATTTCCCCAAACTTTTACCCTTCACAGCCCCTGCCCACCTTCCAAAAGCTTCTCCTTTGCATCGTGGCTTTTGGAGTCTTTCTTGGGGTTGATTTATTGTCTTCTTTCCCACCCTGGATGAATGGAAGAGCAGACTCATGTTTTTACCTGGCCCCTGGCCAATCAAACTTGTTTTCTGTAATGTCAGGTTCGGGTTTTGGAGCTGCCATCCAAGACTTCAGTCTGTACCTTGAAGCCAGAGGCCGGTGCCAAACTGGGCATGCCCATGTGTCTGAAGATGTGGCAGGTAAGCCAACAGGATCTTGTAATTATGAAACGTTTCCCCTCGTGTGACTCGTTTTTTTCAAATATATTTATACGGAACACATGAGTCATTTTTCACTTGAAGGTATTTTTGGTTGTTGGTTCTCCCCCCCCCCCTTTAATTTATTGTCTGAAGCAATCAAGTAATTATGCTATTAAGGCCTCGAGGGAAGCAGGAACATCCTTCGTGTAACTGCTGGAACTTTCCATAGGTTTTTATTTCTTTTTAAGGAGACGGGGTGGTATGTTTTGTAAATGCTCTCTGTGAAGGTAAGCATGAAGGTGTTTGTGTGTTCAGCAGTATCCAGTAAAGAAAAATTGCAATCAGACACAGTTGTGTCCAGGCATTTGTAGACTGGGATTCAAAACAGCTTAGGTTTATATCAAATTGCTGTACTTTGATTTCTTTGTCTTCAGTCTGGTTTGAAACAGGAACAGTTATCTACCTTGCACATTTAGCATGTGTGTGGGAGAAACTGTGATTGTGGTATTTACCACACCCCTGAAGAAAACCAATTTGTGGTTAAAAATGTTTCATGTCAGTCATATGCATGAACATTTTTTAAAGGAAGGTATTAAACTGCTTGCTTTTAAACTTTGAGGCAATAAATGTTAGTACATGTACTTGTGAAGTGCTTGTGGAATTTGTTTCTTTGTTCATTTAATGTTACTGTATATATTCCAGCCTGATGAATTGATTCTTTTTTTCATCAGTCTTGATCATCACTTTATTTCAATTGATGGTGTTATGGTAGAGGCCATGAACTTAGGCAGCTATGTTGAGCCATATCAACAAACAGCTCTTAACAGTTTTCATCTTCACTGTGAGCAGGTCTTGTGTCAAGCGAATGGGTCTTAACTGCCTACTCAAGACTGAGCCATGAACACACTTTGCATCAGAACAGGGATAGCTCACAAGAATACATTGTCACTGGGAAAGGCCATCCAGCCACTGTGAGAATTGTAGCTAAGCTCAAAGGGAAGAGGGAAACCTGGGGCAGCTGACAAAAAATAGCATCTTCCATGCTAATCAGAAAGCTACACTGTGGTGAACCCTAGTTTTACTACACCACTGGTTTCATGAAAACATTTCCTTAATTAATATTTGTATTTTATATAAGTAAGTAAGAAATTTTATTCATGCTTAGATCATAGGCCGTTTGCATACAAAATAAATAAGAATAATATAAAAGTGCTACGTCATAAAAGTACTACATAAAATAAATAGCATCTAAATATTGTGTATTTAAAAAATTGCTTCTCACCCTTTTGGCTAAGATCAAGTATAGTATGTGTGTGTGTGACCATATTTTTCTGTTACATGTGAAGATTTTCAAGGAAAGAAACAAAGAGAATCACTGTTAGCTCACAAGGAATGTGCATTACAGGAGTTTATATAAAGTGCTTATTGCATTTCCAGTTTGTACATGCATTCTTGTTCTAATCATCATTGCACAAGCTGACACCTTTCCTGGTGGGAAAATTAAGGGAAGACAGTTCCATGTATGTGTGTGTACAAATTCAGCCCTGCCCAGTTGGCAGTGAAAGTGTGTTGCTTGCATGGGACCAGTTGATGTGCCTCAGACTGTAGCACATCTGTATTTAAGGAGGAGGGCAGATTATGCTATCTGCCCTCAAGCAAGAATAGTGTGTGAATGCCTTGAAACAAAAACAGGGTGGCACTGAGGTCTTTTCTTTTCTCTTTGTTGTTCCAAGGAAAATGTCACTTATAATTCTTAAAACATCACATTCTCTGCCAAAGAATGGAACCAAAAGTGCTAAACAGCAGAGCCAGGATCACTGTGACACTAACCTCCAAAACTCTGGACATCCTCTCCCAGTGGCTTCATGTACATATCTAACAACAAGCAGGTCACACTGAACCATGAGGGATAAGCTCATTTTAAGCTTTAACTTTTCTGACTTTTCTCCCTACAAGTACTGGCTATTCAGCTGTATTCCTCTTTGGTGATATCGTCTTCCATTTCTTATACGTCTCTTTTAAACCGCAGCTCATTTGAAAGTTCTTTGTGTATTTACCCTGCTGGTTTCCTTAGACACCAATTGTTTGCAATTGTGCTTTGAATATCTCATCTTTAAGAAACTCCCATGCATCATACCTTTCCCTTTTGAGCATATTTGACTATGGGATGTCACCTGGTATTTCCCTAAACTTACTGAAATTACCTTTCTTAAAGTCAATGGCCAAAGAGCTGAACAGGAATCCCTCAGTACCACTTTCTGAGTTTGCCCCTCTGGAAAGGACTGGGGTTACAGTCCTCTCAGATGTCATCCCAGAGAGGCACTCTGGAATTATATCACTGTCAGTGGTATCAGAAGCTGCTGAGAGAACCAACAGGGACACATTCTTTCTGTCCAGTTCCCAGCATAAGATCAACCTCCAAAGTGACCAAAGCCATCTCCATCCCATAGCATCCCTCATCTTACTTATTTATTACACTTTGACCCTGCCTTTCCACTAAAACGAACATGATTCTCAATTTAAAAGAAGTAAAAAAGAAGTTTGACAATAGAGCCATTATAGTTGTAATAATCACAGCAATTAAAATTCTCAGAATAGACAGGAAAACATCAAGAAGTTTAAAAGGCCAGTTAGAAGAGATGCTTCCTTGCCCTTTTCTTAAAAGCAGGAAGATACGGAACTAATTACAACAGTGGGAAGGGTGCATTCCACAGTCTGGGGGCAAAGCAGGAGAAAGACCTCTTCTACAGATCTTAACACTTGGAAAGGTTTGTAACAGTCCCTTCGGTAGCTAGCCGAAAACATAGGTTTTCTGTGGGTTTTTTTGGGCTGTGAGGCTGTGTTCTGGAAGAGTTTATTCCTGACATTTCACCTGCATCTGTGGCTGGCATCTTCAGAGAATGGTTGGGTTAGGAGTGTGTGTGGGGGTTATATACTGTGAGCCCTCACAGCCTGAAAAAACCCCCACAGAAAACCTATGGATGCCGGCCATGAAAGCCTTCAACTTCACATTAACCAAAAACAGTTTATGACTTGGAAGGTTTAAAAACCAACACTTTGAATCGGGCCCAGAAACCAATTGGCCTCTAGTGCAGGGTTTCACCTCTCTTAGTGCTCAGATGTGGAGAAGGGACTCTGAATTAGATTCAAGCAGGTTCGTACGGGATGCGGCAGCTTTTCAGGTCTTTTGGTTACCCTATTCCTGAGCACCACCTCTGTTCCAGTTCCACGGTGCTCCCAACCTGTCATTCATCTGTCAAATGGTTTCTGTTGTGGGCACTTTCCCAAGGCTAAGCTATACCCAGGAGAGAATGTTACTATTAGAGTAGGAACAGGGTTGTAAATGTAAGGGCTCCTGCAAGGCTATTTTCTTTCCTGTCCTTTTTTACCCAAGAAAAATTCTCACTGGTAAGGGGACCACCCATTGTAGTTAGTGTAACTATTCCTAGAGCATGTCATATAACAACATGAATGTGATATATTTGTTTGAGAGGTTACTATGGTGGTGGGAAATCTGGTGTCCTCCAGATGTGTCATACTGGAACTGCAATGGCCATGCTGGCTGGTGATGGTGGGAGTTGTAGTCCAGCCCATCGGGAGAGCACTATACTGGGGGAGGATGGCCTTAAGCATCAAATAATCATTCCCGAGTAACTGCCTCTAACTTCTTATTTGTTTGCTTGTTTACTAGGTAGGTAAAATACCTGAGATTTAACAAGTCAGTTTTGAAAGAAGAAAAATATAACATGTTCATTCTGAAATAATATATTAGTGGTTTTCCATGGGAGGAGAAAAAGTCTGAGTCCTTTTTTTTGCTGTTTTTTCCCCTTTTAAAGCCATAACTGGCATGACCAGCCGTTTGTTTTTTTAATTTGCTTCGATATGGGCCTTTGAGCCTTCACTCACATGGCAAGCCTTCCGATTTTACAGGGTCATTAGTCAACTGGCCAGTGCAATGATGAATATTTTCCTTAAGTGTGACATATAATCCAGTAAACGTTCCTTTCTTTGAGTTATTTCAGAGGTTTAAATAAATTGGGTGACTGCCCAGGGTGCCAAGCCCTTTGACCTGTGACATCATTAATCAAAACATCTCTCAATTGGTTACAGTGGGACCCAGACCACTTAATTCTTTGGGAATCAGTTTGTTAGGTTTGGGGAGGACAGAAAGAGGAAAAAGTCTACTGTGGTTTTGGAGAAATGATCCATGTGTAGCACTTGTCTTGAACATTTTATTATCAGGAGGGGGCAGACTATTTGCTGTGAATGAATGAAATATGACTGGGGCGGGACTGAATACAGAATAGTACTATCATTTTGGGGCCTAAGTACCCTAAAGATACCAGGTCCTATCTGATCTTGGGAGCTAAGCATGGTCAGCCCTGATTAGTACATGGATGGGAGACCACTAATGAATCCCAGGTGCTGTAGGCTCTATTTCAGAGGAAGGAACTGGCAAAACCACCTCTGAGGATTCCTTGCCTAAGAACCCCCCCTGAAATTCATGGAATTGCTGTAAGTCAACAGGCAACTTGAAGGCACAGACACACACAATCATTTAGGGAAAAAATTGTTCTGATTCAGTGTTGGAAAGATGTTTGACCTTGCACTTTGACTCCATCTGTGATTGCCCTTCTACCCAGACTATTTTGTAAAGTCCAGCACGAGATTAAATTGTGAATAATCATATTAAGAGTCTGAAATAATCGGTAAAGTCATAATAAAATGTTGGAGTAGCTATTGCAACTGCCTTTTCCATTTCCTTAAAATCTGCCCACATGTTTCCAAGGAAGATAAATCACTTTGGATATTCAGGGTGAGGGCATCACAGATAAGTTTTGAATAGTCCCTTTTGGAGTTGTGTGGGCTGCGTACCTTTTCCTTGGTTTGTTTGGGTCTGTCCTTGATGGGAGTTGATACCCTGTCTTGATCCATCTGTGCTCTGCTGTGTTTCCCATCAGCCCAGCATTGGTTCTTCTCCTTTCCTTCTGGCCGGCTACGAGGATGGATCAGTGGTTCTGTGGAATTTGTCAGTGGGGAAAATGCTGAGTCGACTCACATGTCATCAGGAGCCAATCATGGGCCTTGACTTTGACTCGGAAAAGGCCAAGGGGGCCTCTGGCTCGTCTGAGAAGATGCTTTGCATCTGGAGGCACAGTGAGCAGCAGAACCTAGAGGTCAGTGCCGTGGCCCCCTCTGTGCCATTTGTTCTGTTCTGCACTAACAGTTTGATAGACTGAAAAAATATTTGGTCATGAAGTGGGGTTGTTACAGATCCTGAACTAATTAATCACAGGCTGGTTATGATCTACAAGAGGTTGGCTGGAAAGGAGGTGGGTTTTGCCTTTCATACAGCCTTGGTCCTCTCCCCTCCCACCTTTCTTCTCTTCACCCAAGTCTTTCTGGAAACCCCAGGGAAAGTTAATAGTAGTTGAAACCAGAATGATGGGGGGTGGGGGGAGACTGCAACTCCCTAAATCTCCTAACCAGCTGGCTGGCTGGGGGATTCTGTAGTCCCAAAATAACATTGTACATTTCTAAGTATTGTGACCTGCCTACTACATGTGGTACTGTATGCCATTTTTTATTTGAGCAAGAGAAAACCAATGCATCTGGCGTTGTGGACCTGCAAGCAAGTAAGTGCAGGGCCTTCCATGCAGGTGAGTGTGGACCTGGTAGAGGAAGAACAAAACAGCCCCTCTTTCCTCTGGGCCCAGCAAAGAAAGGGAGGGGGTCTTTCAGACTACAAGATTACAGTCCTTTGATTCCACTTGAACTGCCATGGCTCCATCCTTATGGAATCCTGGGATTTGTATTTTTGTGAGCTATTTAGAATTCTCTTCACCAAACTATAATTCCCAGAATTCTGTAGAATGCAGCCATGGAAATTAAAATGGTATCCTATTATTGTACAAGTTGACCCCCGTATCTGCAGGGGATACATTCTAAGCCCCCTTGTCCCGTGGATGCCTGAAACTATGAATAGTAGGGAATGCTATTATTTTCAATGAGACGAACACCGGAAATTGACTGTAGAATTGCATTGGAGGACCTAGAAATGCCTAGAGAGAACATATTTTTAAGGTGTAGGTAAGTGAAACTGGGGGTACCTGAATCCATGGATACGGGGGACGACCTGTATAGTGTGATAAAGAATGAAGCTAGCTGAAAGAGGAAGGAAGCCCCCTCCCCTCCCCCCAGCATGGAAACACAGTGGACTACAGCAGGACAGAAAGACTTTTCTGTCTCTCCTCTGCCAGCTTCCAGCCAGCTAAGTCATGTTTTTTGCAGGCTAGTAACTTTTGTGACTTTATTTGGAAAACTGAGTTAAGACTTTTTTGAAAGGCATTGGCTGAGATATTCTAGCCATTGTTTGGGGTGTTACATAAATCTTCTGTTATTTAAAGGGTAGTTTACATTATGCTTTTTAAAAGTGTTTATTACTTTCTCAGGTTTTAATATTTGGATGTTGTCTTGAGCACATCTGGCTGGAATGGGGACTTCAAAAATCTTCTAAATACAGAACATGTGCACTCCACATTATAAACATTCATGTATGAATAGCATGTTGCTTTTAAGGTAGGGCTTCTATATTTTGCAGTATGTGGTACACACTGATTTTAAAAATGGAGACTCAGTGGACCATTTCATATAATTGCTAAACATTGTTCCTCCAGATCTTTTGTGGTCTCGTCACCACTGCAATGGGCTTTCCTACCTCACTATCCCAGGTATGTTGGACAAGTCCCCCCACCCCAGTCAGCATGGTGACTGGCCTGCTGGCTGGGGGTGATGAGAGTTGTAGTCCAGTGCATCTGGATGGCATGGGTTATAGAAGTGTAGTTTGCAACATAACATGGCTACTACCATATGCATTGAGCAGCTTGTGGCCTTTCAGAGGTTATTGGACTGCAATTCCCATGAGCCACCCATGAGCATAGCCAAAGGCCAGAGATAATAAGACTTGCAGTTTGACAAAGCCTGGTGTGCCACAAGTTGCCCACTCCTGGGATATATGATTTCTATTTTCTTCCTTCGCACACATACACTTTTGAAGGCATGGGGAGGGGGTATCTGTGGATATTATTGACACATAACCCCTCACTTCCCCAAGTAGGGGCCTTGCTACTGTATGTATTCAAAGACATAGCTGTGTTAGTCTGGATCAGTATACAGAGGGATCTTGTGGCACCTTTGAGCCTGAGAGAAAGAAATTGGTAGCATACGCTTTCGTAGACTTGAGTCTGTTTCATCAGATGCATGGAGTGAAGTGCCTAGGAACAGACTTTTATGAGCAGGCTGTATGTGTGAATAGCAATAGAAATGCAAAACTTGTAGGTATGGTGATGAGTTGACAAGTTCAGTTTTCTCTGAATAGTTGTCTCTGTTCAACCCATTGTCCTCCTTTGTAGTGTTTTGTTTTGTTTTGTTCAAGGTCTGCTGTTCTGAAGTCTGAGATGGAATGCTGCCTTCTCAAACATTCTTGGTGGCAGGCCTTTACTTGCCTACAGACAGCCTCCCAGTCTCAAAGTTACTTACCTACAGGAGGACACATAACATGGATGGGATGACAGGTCCAAGACCTTGCCACAAATCCAGATGCCAACTTTGCCCACACATCTACTCAGAAAATGTCATCACAGGACCTAATTTCATCACCCACAAGATTAGAGGCACTTTCACTTGCCAGTCCTCTAATGTGATATATGCCATCCTCTGTCAGCAATGCTCTTCAGCACTCTAGCTTGGGCAAACAGAGGATAAATGGTTATAAATTAGACATTAGGAATGGGAATACACAAAAAGCAGTTGCAGAACACTTCACCCTGAGTATTCCATCTTGGACTTCAGAACAGCAGTCCTTGAACAACAACAACAAAAACTACAAGGGAAGATTGGAAAGAGAAACAGCAGAATATATCCACAAACTCTAGTCCATTGACAGTGGGCTGAACAGAGACAACTGTTCAGAGAAAACTGAATTTGTCACCATTTCTATTGCTAACTAGAATGTATCCCTAACTGTAAACAGCTGTGCAACAGAGATTGCTGGCTTGAGGTTTCTCTTATGCAAGTGCTTTTGCAATAGTGCAGTATAGCACCACTGTGTAAGTATATTTACACAGTGCAGTTGCTGAACATATTCTTGGCCTATGCCTCTCCTACTTCAAGGCTATACCCAAGGTTTAAATCCCCCCCCCCCAGCAACCTCAAACCAGTAACTAACTTGCAGCTCTTGCCCTATCTGGGGAAATGTTACTTTATCCAAGTTCATTCTCTTCCCCCAACACCCAGTTTCTTCTAGGGTCTCAAGAATGATTCCCAGCTAGCAGGAGACCATCTCAGGTCACTCACTTCCATTGATGAAAAATATTAACATGCTACAGTGTATCCACTGGGGTTTGGTTCCAGCTCACCTCTGCCCCCGTGGATACCAAAATATTCAAGCTGTGGATCGTTGAATCCGTGGCTAAAGAATTCATGGATACAGAGGGCTGACTGCATTTTAGAGTAACTTGCAATCCACTTAACAAAAAAGATGGTCTCTCTCTCTCTCTCTTTTTTTAAAATGGTCTCTGAGCAGATGTAACACTAGGTGGAGGTGATGATTACAATTTATATCTTACCTTTTCTCCAGCCCTGCTGGGGCTTACTTAAGATGGCTGACAAAAAATAAAACTGATAAAAAGAAAAGTTCACATCAGTTAAAACATACAAAATTAAAACATCCTTAAATTAGCAATAGAATTAAAAGTGATTTTAAAATATACCAATTGAAAAGCAACCAATATGGACAATGTAGCATATTATTAAAAGCCCTGTTCCCATAAACAGTCAGTTCCCAAAGAGTTGTTGAAACAAACCAAAGCAAAAGGCTTTGCCAGGGCACTATGGAAGGGGGTTGTCTGGTCTCTCTAAGAAAGGAAACTCCAGAACCTGGGAGCAGCTACCAAGAAGGCCCTGAGCTGTGTTTCTACCCAATGTATGTGTGAGGGTGGTGAGCTGCAGAGCAGGGCCTCTCCTGAAGATCTTGAAACCTGAGCCAGCTTACATGGGAGAATTTGTTCCTGAGCTCCTGTAGACTTATTTATTGGAAGCATTTGAACATTCACTTTTCCCCATGAGTGTGTGTGTGTGTGGGGGGGGATCATTTCAGATAGATGTCTGAATCAGTTGTTGGTAAACTGTTCTACTCTTAATTTGTCCAGCTTCAGGCAAACACACACTGATTTTTCACTTCCAGAAGAACTGTGCAAGAAATGGCTTCAAGTTTATCCTCCCACCCCCGCTGCCATCTGTTCTTGAGGGGGTACCTAGTAACATAAGAAAAAGAGGTCTGGTGGGATTTCTGTCCTCAGTGATCTGAAATTAAGTCTCAGCTAGGCTTCTTTGGACATTCCAGTCTATAATGGGAAAGTGAGTATATTAATATGAAAGAACAGTGTGTACAGTGTTCCACTCCACTGAAACAGCTGCTTCATTAAGGCATCTCCTGAGAAACCAAGGTCACCTAATGAGAGCAAAAGGTAATGGTTGCAGGCTCGGGATCTGTCCATTGACGAAAACCGTGCCTATGCCAAGAGGTTAAGTAGGGCTTAATTAGGGGCAGGACTCTCCAGCAGGAAGGCTAAAGATGACAAGCAGGGAGGTTTGGATGTAGATTTTTTTTTTTTAAGAGAAAGCCCTTGTGTCGCATCAGTTGCAGTTTTTTTATCCAAAAGTAAGTGTTAATGCTTTTTAAGGGCTCATTTCCAGTCGTATCAAGTGGAACTGGGACTCCTTCAACCCTTCAGAAAAAGCTCAAGCAGGTGGAGGATTAGGTTTTTGAATGTTTCAGCCTATTCAAATATGTTTTGAATGTTTCAGCCTATGAAAATTCCCTGCAAGTAGAGGACTAGCATGCACGGAACCTGACTTTTAGTGTGAGAGGGGCTTACCTTTCCAGTTATAAAGAGCTTTTGGTGGGGAGTTCCATTTAGATAGGTGACTACCTTTCCACACACATCCTCCCCCATGCTCAGGCACTCGGCAATGCTATGTATCTTGGGAGGGTGTCTGGTCTGTCTTATTTCTCAGTGATGGCACTGGCTCCCACTTTCTGAAAGGTACATTTAGGGGAATGGGAATAAAACTAGAGACCCCTGGGGAGAGGGAGGACTCATGGGCTTGCTTGTCTGGGGCTGATGGAAGTTATAGTCCAACCTATCTATAGAGGGCCAGGCAGTGGAAGGACTGAATTCATTTCAGTTCTAGTTGTTGCTATGTCCCTTCAGGTGCACTCAGACTATGGTGACATGGTTCTAGGGTTTTCTTTGCAAGGTTTATTATCCAGAGGATCATAGAATCATAGAGTTGGAAGAGACCACAAGGGCCATCCAATCCAACCCCTGCCATGCAGAAATACACAATCAAAGCACTCCTGACAGATGGCCCTCCAGCCTCTGTTTAAAAACCTCCAAAGAAGGAGACTCCAACACACTCCCAGGCAGTGCATTCCACTGGTTTGCCATTGCCCTTCTCTGAGGCTGAGAGACTTGGCTAAGGTTACCTGGTGGGTTTACATGCCTGAGTAAGTCCCAGCTCTTCTAGAGTCCTGGTCCAACACTCAGACCACTATACCACAGTGGTTCATATTAAATTCCCAGGTTCAGAGTTCCTAGATTCAAAATATTTCTTTCACTCTGGGCCCTGGTTGGTGCAGTTCTGGTAAAAAAAAGAAAAGAAAGTATCTCTCACAAGCCTAGGTCTGTTTTAGAGACTGACTTGGAGTGATTCCGGGATTTTGAGGGCACCATGTTGGTTTGGACCACTCCACCCACCTGGGTGTTTGTTGCCAGTCCAGCAAAAGATGCCCCTTGCAGTCTTCCCCTCCTTCCTGACCCTATTCTCTCTCTCCCCCTATTAGATTAATAATACAAACCAGATGGGGCTTTTCCTTGACATTCCATGATTCTGAGGTAATGGTCATGTTTGAAAAGCCACTCAGTGGCACTTTATTTTTATCTGGAAGCTGCTGAAGAGGACTCTTGCTCCCTCCGTCAGCTCTCTGAAGCCATGATGCAAGAACAGCCTGGCAGCACTATTTGGAGTTGGCAACATTCCAGTGTGAATCTGACAAGCTGGTGACACTAAACTCCTCTTATCCCCATAGTGTATGCCAGAGTCCATATTGGGCCCTGCAAGCCCCAGTGGGGAGGCTACCTCTGTCAGGGACCAGAAGAACCAGTTAGGCCAAGGTGGTATAATTATGGGGGGGTAGTCTTATTTGGTGAGCAGGAATTTAGGAACCTTCCTCAAGTACCCAACCATCAGATTCCATTATAAATCTGGGGGTGGCCATGCACCGATGCCCCTATGCCCCTATGTCTTCTCACTTTTGAACATAGCATTTGAAAGCAGTAGTTCATATAATTCATAAATTATGACTTAACAGCATCATCCCAAATTCTGCAAGACTACTTTGGCTCAGGAGGAGAGACAAATTTCCACACATCTCCTCCGGGCCCAATTAATGGGCTGAATTGAATTTTAGTCCTGACCAGAGGAGACACGTTGGAATCGGTGGGACTTCCATAAGTGCTGACAAACAAGTCCTGTTCATTTCAATGGGCCCACTCCAGTTGGGATGCAAATACAATTTAACACAGTGTGTTGAAGTTGTTGTTGTTTATAGTAATGGGACCTGCAACAAAATGTTGCAGTGCGTAGTGTGTCTGTTCAGTGTTCCAGCTGGCAATGCCCTTTCCCAGCATAATCTATTCCATCCCCCCTCCCCATTTAGATTCTGGGCCTACATTTAGTCCTTGTTCAGGAGCTTTGGGGTTCTTGCCACACACCCAATAGAAGTGATTTCATAAAAGACCCATATAAGATCTTTTGGAATGTTAACCTATGCCCCATTTGTTGTTGTTCATTGCCATCAAGTTGGCTTTGACTTATGGTAACCCTGTGAATGAGAGCTCTCAAAGGAATCCTGTTATTAACAATCTTGCTAAGATCTTGCAAACTCAGAGCTGTGGCTTGCTTGAGTCAATCCCTTGTAGCGCAGTATTTCTCTTTTCCTGCTGCCTTCAACTTTACCCAAGCACTTTCATTTCATGATATGTCCAAAGTATGATAACCTCAGTTTGGTCATTTTGGCTTCTAGGGTGAGTTCAGCCCCGATTTGTTCTTGGACCCATTGATTTGTCTTTTTGGCAATCCATGATACCACAGAATTCTCTTCCAGCACCACTTTTCAAATAAGTTGATTCTCTTTCCTGCGTGGCAGGGGGGTTGGACTGGATGGCCCTCGTGGTCTCTTCCAACTCTGCAATTCTATGATTCTATGATTCCTGTCAGCCTCCCTCACTGTCTAGCTTTCACAACCATATAGAAATCGGAAACAGTCTGTGCCTTTTTGTTTTTAATTTTTTTAGGTTCACCTTTTTTGCTGAAGGCTGAGGACAAGTAGCTACTAGAAACATTTTTTTAAAAAAAGATCACAGCATATGGGAAGATTTATTGTCCATCCCCTCAAAGGCCAATCCTATCCTTCATCTGCCTAACACGCTGGCCTGTCAGACTGGACATGACTCTTGCAGTCCAGTGATTACAGTGGCTTTCTGTTGTCTACCAGTAGAAGCAAAAACACTTTTGCATGCTTTTCTCTGCTGTGGTGATCCAGTACATTATTGCTCTCCAATTAGTGGATCAAGATCCACTTTTAGATCCCTGCTGAGCACAAGTGGGTCTCAACAGCAGCACTACCACCCTACCGATCTGAGGTGGGGAACCGTGGCCCTCCAGGCACTGTTGGACTGCAACTCCCATGATCTTTCCCCATTGGCTTTGCTGCCTAGGGCTGCTGGGAGTTGCAGATCAACATCTGCAGGGCCACAGTCCCCACACCTGTGATAGAAGTATATAGGGTTTGAGTCAGGGTCAGTCTTCTGATGGTGGAAAGGCTCCACACCATCATTTGTGACAGTGTTTTGAGTTTTTGAGTCACTATGTGTCAAACTCCCATCGACTAATCCCTATTAAATAAATAGATACGCTCCAATTTAAGGAATAAGTGGATAGTGCCAGTGTAGGGTAGTGATTAAAGTGTTGGACTATGACTTCAGAGATCCACGTGGAAGCTTCCATGGATCCATGAAGCTCTGGATGTTCCTGGGCCAATAATTCTCTCAGCCTGATCTCCCATATAGAATTGTGGTGAGGATAAAAAGGGGAGGAGGGGCATGCATGTATGCCACTTTGAACTCACAAAGGTAGGATTTTAAGGTAACTAACAAAACAAATCAAGATGGCAGTAGAGATGGCCTTTGAATACCAAGTTGAGCTTCTATAGAGATGTGCAAAACGTTACAATTATTCAGAGGGGTT
The DNA here is from genome assembly GCA_030847615.1 of Gambelia wislizenii. NCBI lineage: Eukaryota > Metazoa > Chordata > Lepidosauria > Squamata > Crotaphytidae > Gambelia > Gambelia wislizenii. The sequence goes on along the minus strand of JAUMIR010000013.1, from coordinate 7,200,625 downwards.
TCCTCATTACTACTTGGCTTTTCTTTGACAACAAGAAAGAATCGTTCTCCATTCAATTCCTCCACCTCACGCCCATATGTTTTCCACCACTTTTTGTCTTCTCCAGCTCCAGCAAATGTACCAACTCACCAATCCTGGGATCGCCGAGGTGACCCTCCGCCAGGACAAGAAGGTCTTGGCGACAGCTGGATGGGATCATCAGATCCGGCTCTTTGGCTGGAAGAAGCTGAAGTCTTTAGCTGTCCTGGACTACCACACGGCAGCAGTCCATTGCGTGGCCTTCTCAGACCACAGCCGGCCCAGCGAGAGATTGATGGCAGCTGGCTCCAAGGACAATCGGATCAGTGTCTGGTCAATATATAATCAAACGTGAATGGAACTGAAAAAGTCAGACAAGAGCAAAGTTTGCAATTGAGGGCAGAAACCCAGGTGAGGGCATGGGAGGGGGGATCATTGGCTCTCACGTGGATGCTTGTGACACCTTGACATTTGTGAATTGGACAGCAAGTATCAGATTCAACAAAAGTCTGAGGCTCAGTACCAGAAGCCTTTGGCTCCTCTCTGCTTTCCTTCTTTGCCTCCTTTCTCTTTTATGCCACTCAAAGGGAAATGCAGACAAGGATGTAGGTCAGGGGTGGACAAAATGTGGTCAAAAAATGCACTGGATGGCTATTTTTGCCACGTTTCCCCCCACCTCTTGGTCCATTTTGGGGCTAGGAGAGGCCTTTATTTAAAAGAAAAAAAGAGGGAGGTGAACAGGGAGTCAGTTCTAGTCACTTCCTGTTGTTAAAAAGGGCCTCTCCTGGACCAAAAATGTCTGGGAGAGGGTAAAACCATGGCAAAAATGCTGAAGGGTGTTTGGGAGATTTGGGGGACACTTTTTTATGGAGAGGTGTGATGGGGGTGCAGCCCTCCAAGGTTTCCTAATGCGGCCCACTAGCCTCCTACAGATACCCACCCCAGGCGTAGGTGGTGGCACTTGTCACTTCTGCTTGGCAGCAGTTGGGGACCCGGTGTAGTGCTAACTCCTAATAAAACCCCTGCCATATTCTTATGTACACTTCCCTAAGAGTTCTGCCCCAGGGATAGCAGTGTGATTTATTTTCTGGGTAAGAGGAAGACCTGAAAATATGCCGATGCCCCCACCAGGTTGTATGCGGGGGGAGGGGGTCTTCATCCATTCCCCCCAGCAAGGAGTGAGGGAGTGCTAATCCTGGTGAGGAGACAGGCTAGGTTTGTCAGGTTTTAGTCTCACTGAAACCAGCAGGGCAATTAGTCATGACTAATTTAATTCCTGTTAAGTTCATCAGGGCTACAAGTGCAACTGACTGAGTCTGGATCGTCCCTTACCCTCCCGCCCCTCCTCCCAAATCTTGGACAAGGAAAATTTCTTGAGATTGGTAGAAGCTATACAAGAGGGTTGGGGATCTTGTGGCCTTCCCACTGTTGTCAGACTGCAACACCCAGCATCCCTCCCTGTTGGCTAGGGCTGCTGGGACTTGCAGTCCAGTAACATCTGGAGGGCAGAAGGATTCCTACCCCTACTATACAGGTTGGATCCAGGACCTGCCTCCTGCTACTGTCTCTCGCTCTCTCTCTGGCTTTTCTTCCCAAACTAACATTCAGGAAGTACTCATCCCACGCTTTCTGCCTGCTACTGTAAGGGCTCTTTTAATGGATGTTCCTTTTACCTGATTGGGAAGCACAGCACAACTCATTTAGGAAGAGTCCCCTGACCCCTGCATGGTATTTCTAGGGGGGCTGGAGGTGCTGCTGTTGGAAGGAGGGCTGGGAAGTCTACTTCCACCAGATCTAGTTGGACATGCCCAACTCTGAATCCACCCCCCCTCCATAAATGCAAAACATCCTTTTGCAGCATTTAACACTGTTTGAGGGGGGGGGAGGTGTTTTCTTTTCTTTTTTTTTCTTCTGTGCTGCTTATGCTGTCTTCTTAGGACTGTCTTTAATTTGTTCACACTCCTGTCAGGCTTTCAGACTTAAATCAGCAGCCAAGAATGTGGCAGGGGATGGCCTCTGGCATTTGTGAATTTTGCTGTCTCTTGTCACCCCAAGCTTTGCAATTAATCAGGAGAAAGGGGTGGCTGGGTGGGAAGAGCAGCTTTTTCTGCTTGTAAAGCTGTGTGCAAGAACTGTTTTGAGAGCCACTCTTAGAAATCCTTACCCCTGTAGGTTATAACTACGCAGTCCAATTAATGACTCTCTTTTCTTGGAGGCTTCAGAGTTCATGGTGTGCGTGTGTGTGTGTGTGGTGTGAACTGGGCAAGTTGGGGACATGGTTCTCTTCAGCATCTGTGGCAACAGGAAGAAAAGATTGTGTGTCCAAATTGCAGCAGCCCACTGGCTTTAGTTTTTGTTGTTTGCGTAATTAAAGCAAAATTAAATTTTGCATACATTTATATGCTCCCCAGACTTGAAGATGCGTGCCGTGTGTGTGTGTGTGTGTGTGTGAGAGAGAGAGAGAGAGAGAGAGAGAGAGAGAAAACACATTTTGAGATGAGGACTTAACACACAAAATCCACCATTCATTCTCACAAGACAAGGTCTGCTTTTTTGTGGCTTTTCTTTTTGTCTCTTATTACAGTATACAGCCTCAAGGTAATAATAAAGAAGTATGCCCATAATGTTTTGAGCCACCAAATAAAGTTGGCCCTGCTGAGTGAAGCAATTGATTATTATTCTGTTATTTTTTTAAAAAATGTATATTACTGCTCATCTTAGGATGTTAAGGACAGTCTACACAGTGTAATTGTAAAAATTCTTACATTATAGACAACTAAACTACCAATGCAACACTATCAACTACAGCAGGGTTGGGTAAGTGTGGAGGGTACAGGGTCCTATTTTGGCCCCTGTGCCACTCAGGCAGGCTGCATCTGCCTAGAAATTGACTGCTGCATGGCTGAACATGAAGCCAGAAGAGATTTCCGGTTTCTGGTTTTGGCCCCACAGTGGCCAGTTTTCATGTGCTTTTTTTTGGTGGTGGGGGGGAGCATTTCTAGTGCTGTTCCAGGAGGGTGATTTGACATTTTAGGGGGCACAGGGTTGTGGGAAACTTGGAGGCACTTAGAGCTAGAGGGTTGTAAAAATGTGCGGGGGGGGGGGGATAAATGTGGGTCATGAGGTGCCATTTCCGTGCTCCTGGTCTATAGCAATAGAAGGCAGCAGATGCATAGAACTGTGTGCATTAGTCAGCTTAATCAACAAGTTTAATATGCATAGGCAAACAAATAGTCTTTAACCCAGTGCTAAAGGGAACATAACACTGGCACTAGTCTCACCTCCATGGGGAGAATGTTCCATGATTGGACTACAGTACAATGGAGAAGTCTTTCCCCCTTGTTACCCTATAATGTACTTAGAGTTCTTGAAGAATGCCCCCCCATGTAATCTTAAAATGTGGGCATCTGGCTCTGGGGACAAATGCTGCTTTAGATATTTGGCCCCAAGGCAGTCAAAGCTTTAAACACCAAGACCTTTATTGAAAACTGCTTAATGCAGTATATATGTGTAAATTGCTATTGCTTAAAAAACAATTTGTAAGCTGCTCTAATAGCCTTGTAGCTGAAGAGCGGGGTATAAATAACTAAATAAAAGATAAAAAATTTTTTTTTAAAAAAATGGCTTATAAACAAATGGGCAACCAGTGCCACTGTTTTAGAATCAGCATGAAATGACTTTTATCACTTGGCTGTCCTGGGCTGCTGCCACACTGCAGAAATCATGCAGTTTGACACCGCTTTAACGATCATGGCTCCATCCTGTGGAATCCTGGGATTTGTAGTTTGCTGTGGCAGCAGAGCTCTCTGACAGAGAAGGCTAAATAGCTCACAAAACTACATATCCCCTAATTCCATAGCATTGCGCCATGGCAGTTAAAGCGGCATCAAACTGCATTCTTTCTGTAGCATGGCAGCAGCCCTGGTGGTCATTCTGGCCACCTTGTTTTGCATAGCTGAAGCTTCCAAGCTCTATTTGAAGAGTGGCTCATGTACATAATGCATTATCGTAATCTAGTCAGGAGATACCAGAGCTTTGGACCTCTCCACCCAGACTATCCCTAGCCTGGGATAGTTGTAGCTGGTGAATTGGAATGGCCCTAATCAAGGGCAGTCTTGGCCGTCCAATCCTCATGTGGTAAGAGGGACTCAAGGGACACATTTGTTGTTTCAGGAGGGGTCCCCCCAAATTCCCAGCCAAGAAAACACCTCCCATAGAGTCTTTGTCTCACTGGGATTCAGCCTCAGTTCCTTGGCTCTCATCCAGCCCATTACTGAATCCAGACACTGGTTCAGCATTTACACAGCCTCACCTGGCTCAGACAGCATGGAGAAATTGAGCGGCGTGTCTAGAATATACTGCTGATGCCTCACTCCAGATCCCCCGACGGCCTCACCCAGCAACTTCCTATAGATTTGAAGAAGCCATGGGGTGGGGATGTGGTGTATTATGTCTTTGTTCTCTTTTTAATGATCTGGTTTTTAACCCCTTTTACTTCTACTGTTAGTTTAATTATATTTTTAATTTTTGTCATATGAATTTTAAACCTACATTTGTTTTAACCTTTAAAAGGCACTTTGAGTCCCAGGCTGGGGGAAAAGCAGGAAATAAATAAATAGAATGGACCCATGCAGGTTCCCATAGCACAACTGCCACAACGTCTATTGGACCTCCACCCCACCTCTACTGGGTCTATGCCACTTCCAGAAACCAGCCCTGTTTAAACCAATCCACTTTTGCAGCCTCTATATACACTGATCTCCAGATATAGGTCGACCCCTGTATCTGCAGGGATATGTTCCAAGACACACACACCTGTGGATATCTGAAACTGTATTATTTTTCAATGAGACAAAAGCTGGAAGTTGACCATAGAATTGCATTGGAGGACCTAGAGATGCCTAGAGAGAACATATATTTTTGGACATGGATAAATGAAACCGTGGGTACTGAATCCGTGGATACGAGGGTCAACCTGTACCAGTGTCACTTCCTGTATTTGTCACTGATACCACACTTCTACTTCACGGGCTCCTTTGCTGTTTTGATGGATTTGCCTTTATAGTACCTGCTTGAGACAAAGTGGACTAATTCCCCATTATCCAAAATTCCAGTAGCAGCACTGTTTCTAGGGAGTGCTGGTGAAGCAACATGTGCTCTGAAGGCCTGGCTCCAGGAGTGGGCAGAAGTTAGATCTCCAGAAGTACAAATCTCATTCTCTCCAACCACTTAGTGTCTGGTTATCTGAGTGACTGCTTTTTCCTCTTCTAGATCCAGTGGCTTCTTGAGGTCATCTAGAGAGGTTTTCCTGGCAGTACCACACACTGCTGAGGTCTCCTGTGTAGTCACTTGGAGCAGGACCTTTAGTGTTGTGGCTCCTGTCCTGTGGAATAATCTCCCCTCTGGTGTTTGACATGGTCCAACCATTTCTGGGTTTAGACACATGTTGAAAAACACTTGCCTGTTTTTGCATGCTTTCCCATATAGTTCATTCTATGATCTATTGCATAGACAATATAAATATTATTCAATTAAGTTCTTTAATAGCCTGCATCACAGGATGAACGCAATCATCCCCACATTGCCATCAGCAAATCTGTGCTCAAGTCCATTCAGCAGTTCACCTACCTGGGAAGCATCATCTCCTCAGATGCCAAGATTGACAAAGAGATTGATCACAGATTAGCAAAGGCACATAGCGCATTTGGAAGACTTCACAAAAGAGTCTGGAGCAATAAACACCTGAGGCAAAGCACAAAAATCAGTGTGTATAGAGCCATGTACTGTCTATTCTCCGTTATGGGTCTGAAACATGGGTCACCTATTACCAACACTTACGACTCCTCGAACTCTTTCATCAGCACTGTATATGCACAATCCTAAATATACACTGGACTGACTATGTGATGACTGTTGCTGTCCTTGAGCAAGCAGGGATCACCAGCATTGAGGCCATGATATTGAGAACACAGCGGCGCTGGGCAGGGCATGTTTCTAGGATGGAGGACCATCGCCTGCCCAAAACAGTACTCTACAGTGAACTCGCCATGGGTCAGCGTAAGAGGGGCGCTCCAAAAAAGCGATACAAAGACTCCCTGAAACAACACCTCAGGCTCGGCCAAATTGATCACCAACAATGGTCCACCCTGGCCTCACATGGGGAGGCATGGAGACTGTTGGAAGGTAATGAGTCTAAAAATAAAATTGTATTAAAAAATTCCAGGAGCTAGTCCTTTCAAAACAACAAGAATTATTTCTTTAAAAAAGTTAAAATCATTCAGTCACTTTTGACTTCATGTTTCATGCAGAGTGCGCTTAAGATGCAAACTTGTAAGCTCTATTATCATTTAAAAGTGTATTCAAGAGATCTCGGATCCTCCCAGTTAAATTAGACTCATTACAAAACAAAGGAGTCAGTTTAAAATGCAAAACAAAGTTTACTGAAGGTATTTCAATCTCAATCTACATACTAAAAACAAACTTAAAAAGAGGTTCCTAAACTGAATAGGGTAGGAAAGACTCACCAGCCCACAATGATAGAAGGCTGCGTGGTGAAACATCATGGCATTGTTTCAGAAAAGCTTAAGATGGCAAAGATACCTTCATTCTCATGGAGCGTCAGACTCAGAAGGGCAAGTTACACAAAAGCAATAAAATTCAAATTAGGTCATGTGTTGAATGACCCAGCACTCCAGTTGGCTGGAAATGCCCAGTGAAATAAGAGAAAGGGAATTTTGGGAAAACAAATGCATGCAGAGAAAAACCCTAGACTTATCTAAGATTGTGAATGAGGTACACAAGATTGCTTTTACATTACAATGATTATTTCCCCACATACTACAGAGACGCACTATCCACAGTGCTGCAGCCTTATTTGAGAACTCACGCCGAACAAGCCTTGAAGAGAAATGACAACGCAGAAAGAATCACAACCCAGAAACATCACCCAAGGAGACCTTCTGCTGTGCTTTCTGCAACTGGACTTGTTTATCTCGGATTGGCCTTTTCAGTCATCAGTGCACTTGCAGAAAGCACGGGATGAGTCCTTCCTGAATCTTCATTTGCGAAGAAAAGCCAGAGAGAGGAGAGAGAGAGAATTTTGTGTATATCTTATGTTTTCTTATAAGAAATCCTTGCATCTAAGTGGCTTATAAATTTATTTATATATTTAAGGCATTTCTATCCCACTGTTTACCCTCCAAAAGTTCCCAGAATGGCTTACAATAGCATGATGGTCCCTGCTCTTGGATGAATAATCTAAATTTAAGCTAGGACACCCAAGGAATAAGCAAGAAGGAAGGAGGAGTAAAATATAAAGTCCAGCCACTGGCCAAAAACAGTTCAGGAAAATTGCTGCGACACAGTCAGTCCCCTGCTTGAGGCAAGAATCAATAGGAGAGCTGCTTCCAATAAAATGTCCACACAGGAAGGGGCCGAGCAGGTGGAAAAGCTGATGAAGGACAACTCCTCCTCCTCAATGTAAATAATAAATTTGCCATGGTGCTGGGCCTGATGGGAGCTGTAGTCCAACCTACATCTGACCTACACTTGGAATAGAGCCTTCAGCGATATGCAGCAGTGCTTGGGGAGACTAACAGAGGTTTCTGTCATTTGAGAATTAAGCTCCAGTGACCTTTTGTGATCCAGCAAGAGACCCTGCCTGCTACCTCTCCTGTCCCATGCTAGCGCTGCATGGGGACACGGGATGGGTTTTTTTTTGGCTTGCCCTGATCTTTCCAGATTGGAAATGGAAAGAGACAGAGCGTGAGTTGCCGAGGGCGATTAGCGTAATTTATTTCAATTACTTAACAGTTTCTAACCTGCCCCGAAAATGCTCAGGTTGAATCACATTTTGAAATGTGTTGTTAATTGCCATCAAGTTGATTTCAACTTGTGGAGACCCTCTGGATGAGAGACCTCCAAAAGCCACAGCTGTCAATTGCCCTGCTGAGGTCTTGCAAACTCGGAGGACAGTTGTGGCTTCCTTGACTGAGTCTATCCATCTAGAATGGGGTTTCCTTCTTTTCCTACTGCCTTCCATTTTGCTAAGCATGATTGTCTTTTCCAGTGAGTCACCTGGTCTCATGAAGTGTCCATGGTATGACAGTCTCCATTTAGTCATCTCCGCTTCTAGGAAGAGTTCAGGCTGGATTTGCTGCAAGATCCATTTATTTGTATTTTTGGCAGTATGTGACGTCTCCTCCAGCGACACAGTTCAAATGAGCTGATTCTCTTCCTGTCAGCTTTCTTTACTGCCCAGCTTTCACAACTATACGTAGAAATCAGAAATATGATGGCATGGACAAATATATTTTGAAATATATTAACATTTTAAAGGGTGGGGAGGAATTATCCTAAATGCTAAAAGCCATCCGAAACCAAGTTTGAATCCTGTTTTCAGGAGGAGAAAACATCCAAGTCTGGATTCTCTCAGGTAGGGGTGGGGAGTCCATGGCTCTACAGATGTTGGACTACATGTCCCAGTATCACTGACGTAGGCCATGCTGACTGGGGGTGAAGGGAGTTAGGAGACCAACAATATCTGGAGAACCACAGGTTTCCCCCGCCCACAGCTCTGTGAGCCCGCAGATGTTGCACTACAACTCCCAACAATCCTAAGCACTAGAACCAATGAAGAGGGATAATGAGAGCTAGAGTTCAGCCTCATCTGACAGGCTGTACATTCCTCAGTCTTGCTCTAGTACAGTCGTTTTCAGCCCTTTGGCCCTTGAAATGTTTTGGGCTTCATTTTCCGGAAGCCTCAGACAACACGACCAAATGATCAAGGATTCTGGAGGGCCTAAGGTTGAGAAACATGGAAACCAGCTCACTGGCTGATGACGGTGGTGATGATGATGATTTTATTCCTTTATATCCCATCTTTCTCCCTCCAATGGGACTCAAGGCAGCTAGCAATACCTTTAAAACAATACCAGTTAAAAGCAATGCAGAAGTAAAAATTACAGTATGAATATAATTTTTTTAAAAAAGAATTAAACAATGTATAAGTTACAAATATGAAAATGCATTAAAAACGGTATCAAAACAATCTTTAAAACCACACCACACAGCCTTAAAAGCCCAGCCTTTGTCAGTTTGTAAAAACCTGGCGGCATAAAAATGTTTTCACCTGCCACCGGAAAGAGAGCAAGGATCATGGGGCCATCCTGGCCTCTCTGGGGAGGGAGATCCAAAGTCTGGGAGCAGCCACCGAGAAGGCCCTCTCCCTCGTTCCCACCGAAGGAGAAGGTGATGGGACAGAGAGCAGGGACTCTCCAGATGATCTTAAAGCTCTACTGGGCTCATAGAAGGAGATCCCATTCAGGCCCTGCCATCTCCAGTTAAAAGGCTCAGGGAACACAACATTGGGTTAGATCAGTGATTCCCAAACTCTAGTCCTCTAAGTGTTGTTGGACTTCGATTCCCAGAAGCCTCAGCCATCTTGACCAATGATCAGGGATTCTGGGAACTGAAGTCCAAAACATCTGGAAGACCAGAGTTTTGGAAACACTGGGTTAAACGAACAAAAGAATCTCTCTCTTAGGCAGCTTCCTATCTTGTCTGCATCCTGAAGAGGAGGGATGATTTTAGCATGACGCTAAGTGAAGCTAAACGTATATATTTTCAGAAGGGAAGATCAGTTTTGCTCTCTCCTGCTTTTTTAATGACTTTGTTGTTGTTGTTGTTGTTGTTGTGTGCCTTCAAGTCATTTCTGTCTTATGGTGACCCTAAGGCAAATCTATCACGGAGTTTTCTTGGCAAGATTTCTTCACAGAGGGTTTACCATTGCCTTCCTCTGAGGCTGAGAGAGTGTGACTTGCCCAAGGCCACTCAGGGTTTTTTTTATGGCTGAGCCAAGATTCAGACCCTGGTCTGTGTACTCTGTGTGTGTGTGTGTGAGAGAGAGAGAGAGAGAGAGAGCGAGAGAGAGAAGTTCTTTCCATCCCAAATTATTCTTTTAAAATCCAGTTATCCCTTCATATTCGCTGGGGTTTGGTTCTAGGACCGCCTGTGGGTACCAAAATCCGTGAATACTCAAGTCCCATTATATGCAATGACATAGAAAAATGGTGGCCCTTATATAAGATGGTAAAATCAAGGTTTGCTTTTTGGATTATTATTTTTTTAAGAATATTTTCAAGCCATGAAGACTTAAATCCATGGATACCAAATCTGTAGATACAGAGGGACAACCATATATACAATCTCTCTCTCTCTCTCTCTCTCTCTCTCTCTCTCTCTCTCTCTCTGGCTTTTCTTTGCAAACGAAGATTCAGGAAGGACTCATCCCACGCTTTCTGCAAGCGCACTGATGACTAAAAAGGCCAATCTGAGATAAACATGTCCGGTTGCAGAAAGCACAGCAGGTGGTCTCCTTGGGTGATGTGTCTGGGTTGTGATTCTTTCTGGGTTGTCGTTTCTCTTCAAGACTTGTTTGGCGTGAGTTCTCAAATAAGGCTGCAGCATTGTGGATAGTGCATCTCCATGCCTCCCAATGTGAGGTCATGGCGGACCATTGTTGGTGATCAATTTGGCCGAGCCTGAGATGTTGTTTCAGGGAGTCCTTGTATCGCTTTTTTGGAGCGCCCCTCTTATGCTGACCCGTGGTGAGTTCACCGTAGAGTACTATATACAATATACAGTTGTCCCTTCATATTCGCTGGGGTTTGGTTCCAGGACCCCCATAGATACCAAAATCCTTGAATACTCAAGTCCCATGATACGCAATGGCATAGCAAAATGGTGTCCCTCATGTAAGATGGCAAAATCAAGCTTTAGCTTTTCGGATTATTATTTTTTTAAGAATATTTTCAAGCCGTGAATACTTAACTCTGTGAATATCAAATCCGTGGATACGGAGGGACAACTATAATGGATTCCCCCCTGCCAAAAAAAATGAGCTGAAAATTCTCACCCCTCTCCAGTTATCAGGTCTAAGTCACAGCCATTAAACGCGTTCCAAAAGCACTTCTCTGCTTCAGCGCTGACCCTCACCTGGCAGAATTAAAGTAATCGCCCATACCTGAAGGAAAGGATTCAAGAGTGATGGTGTTGACAGCTAAATTATGGCATAAAAGTGCCTTTCCCTCCCTAGCCAGTGAATGGCTGTGAACCTGCGATTAGGTAGGGGGACCAGGGGAAACCGCCAGGCATTCCTAAATTAATCGATATAAATCTTGAGCGCTCGCATTTGTCCACCAATTACATGGGATATTTATCACAGCAGAAAGGGACACTGATCTCTGACCCAGAGACGTTTCCCGCAAATGAATCAATTAGTTCCGAAGCCCTTGGGCTGAGGAGAGAAGGTCTCCTTTGGGAGGACCAGGGCCTTGCGCGCCTCCAACCCAGCCCGGAAAGGGGCCAACGCAGAGCTTCCTTCCTCCAGCTCAGGCCCAAATTCTCTGGATAACCCTCAGAGCGTGGAAATCACAGAATCATAGAATTGTAGAGTTGGAAGAGACCACAAGGGCCATCTAGTCCAACCCCCTGCTTCCGAAATCAAGTTGTTGCCCCCAAGTTATTAACAGTTGTTCTAGTGTGTACTGTATCTTCATGATAGTCTTTTGTAAGCTTTTGTCTGCAATGCAGTTGTTTTAAATGATCACGAGACCTGGTTCCGGGGGATTAAAAGTGGGATAGAAATAAAAGGGAATGAATGGACATCTAAAAAAACAACAATGTTGTTTCAATCACGAAATGTGACTGATATTGCTGGTAACAATCAAGGTTTCTCCTTGACTTGAATTTGTTCCAAAGGATTGTTAGGCAATTTAAATGAGTTTTCGAACATTTAATGATTAAACGACTTAAAACGATGAATTTAATTAATTAATTAAAGTGGCTTGGCTTAACGTTATCAAAGTAAATTTTAATAATCGAAGGATAATTTGTTAGCAATACATACTAATGTCTCTATGCTCCAGGGATGGGAATTGGGAGGCCCTTCAGATTATGGTGAACTGTAACACCCAGCAGCTTTAGCCAACAGTCAATGGAGAGGAATGCTGGATGTTGCAGTCCAACAAATCTGAAGAGATGCATTGCTCTGAGGAATCATATGATCCCCCAGTGGTGCCCCAATAGAGCACCCTCCAGATGTGCTTCCCCAATAGAGCAGTCTCCAGATGTGCTGGACAACATCCAAAGTGGCGCTGGGAAATCTGTGAGGCTTTGAAAGTTGTGTTTCTCATCCTCCCTAAACAGTCTGGTCAAAGGCAAGGGACGATGGGAGTACTGCTTTGTCTGGAAGCCTACAGATGATCCACTCCCTGATCCAAAGCCCCTCAGCAGCTATGCTGGCTGGGGATGATGGGGATTGTAATCCAACACATGTGGGATCCCAAGTTGGCAAAGGCTACACCTGTGGTTCTCAAACCTTGGTCCTTTTAGGGATATAACTACAGGACATGGGGCGGGGATGAGGGCATTGCCTTTCCAAATGAGAATTCTGCCCCATGCCCGCATGAAATTTTCCCTCAGTCCACAAATCTCTAGCATTGCCTAGAGGGAGACGCTGAAAATCAGTCTCACCGAGAACTCTTCTGTTTGCTGTGTTCGCATTCCCTTAGTCGCTTTGGACACCAGGGGCTCGTCTAGATGAGGTGATATAATGTGGATTGCTGTGCATTAACGCAAATTTGTCTCCACATTTTTTTGGCAAAATCGCTGGTATGCGAAGTTAGCTGTATTTGAAGTTCATACACAGCCATGCCTGTGAATCAAGATGGTGACTGGGAGCGAACTACTCGCATTATTATTTTCCACAAGTTGCTGCTGTTGCACAGGGTTTTTTAAAAAAAAAAAACTTGAAATCTAAGGTGCACAAGTGTGGTCTTCTGCTTGCAATAGCTGTTTGGTCACCGCAGCACTGCAAAAATGCCCATGATCGCTACTGTGAAACTCCAAAATGGCGCTTCCGGCCTATTGGTTGCTGGCAAGCCCACCCCCTGCGCACATCCGACCAATCAGCTTTCCATTTCTGGAACGTGCTGCATTGCGAATTGGTTGTCCAAACGGGTGGTAATGCACACTTGTGTGTATCTTTTGAAAAAACTTCGGGAAAAGCCATGAAGGTTTTTTTTCATGTAGTTTTTGCAGTTTTTGGCCCTCCTCCTTCTGAAAATGGCGAATCACCACAGGATCTTGTTTGGACGAAAGGTATTCTCCTTGAATTCTATGAGGAATTTTTCCACCATTAGACAACACCCAGAACACTACAGTTGTCCCTTCACATTCGCTGGGGTTTGGTTCCAGGACCTCCCGTGAATACTCAAGTCCCATTATATGCAATGGTATAGCAAAATGGTGTCCCCTATATAAGATGGGAAAATCAAGGTTTGCATTTTGGATTTTTTTTTTAAGAATATTTTCAAGCCGTGAATACTTAAAACCGTGAATGCCAAATCCGTGAATGTGGAGGGACAACTGTATTATTTTTTTAAGAATATTTTCAAGCCGTGAATACTTAAATCTGTGAATGTCAAATCTGTGAATATGGAGGGACAACTGTATTTTTAAATGTCCAACTGAAGTTTTAAGTTGTTGCAATGCTAGAAATGTGAGGAGGGAAAGAAAATTTCATGAGGGGGCAGAAGGCTTATGGGGGGGGTTAATGCCCTCATTTTGCCCCTCCCTCTAGAGACTCGCCTGCTCCAGATGTTTTGGACTTCAGCTCCCAGAATCCCTGCCCATTACCCATGGTGGTTGAGGCTTGTGTGAGAACCTGACCTATTGGGTTTCACTCTAAGGATACTGGAGGCCTCCCTTGCTGCTGGTGCTAGGGGAGGTCTGGCCATGGAGTCCTTCCCTGGAACTGTAGTGCTCATCCCCAGAGGATATTGGGCTTCATCTACCTGACCTGGGGATTCTGGGAGTTGTAGTCCATCAGTATTTGGGGACCTGAGGTTTTGGCTTCCTAGAGGAAGGCAGAGTTTTCAACTCCTGTGGCAGCCCCACTGGCAATATGGGGGTTGTACATGCATTGTCTGAGAGCCAGCGTGGTGTTGTGGTTTCAGCACTGGACTACGACTCTTAGAGACCAGGGTTCGAATCCCTGCTCAGCCATGGAAACCCACTGGGTGACCTTGGGCAAGTCACGCTTTCTCAGCCTCAGAGGAAGGCAAGGGCAAACCTCCTCTGAACAAATCTTGCAAAGAAAACCCCAGAAGTGACTTGAAGGCACACAACAACAACAGGCAGATTAGGCGATCAACCAGATGAAGAGCTCCCTCTTTCCCTGGAATGCACCCCAAAACCAGGGTGAATGAAAGGAAACCACACCAGCTCTGGTGCTATCAGAGTGCATTTTCCCCCTCCTGTCAGAGGCAAACACAAAGCTGAGCTCACTTTTTAACGACAATAGCTTCAAATAAATTCACTCTGCGGCCCGCAGCTCTTTTATTCTGTTGTAATGAAGTGAAAAACCTCACAGTCTGACACCCCCCCAAAAAATAAATAAAAATCCAACCCCTCCCACATAACCTAGTGGGGGCAATATTGCAGTGTGTGGTCAATGGGGAACATTTCCAGCCATTACATCAAATGTGTATAGAGAAAAACCTGTTTGGACACTTCCAGACTTGTCTGCATTTTGAGATTTGTCTGAAACGCTGGGGTTATGAAGCTGTTTTCGTTTACATTTATTTTTTTTAAAGTCGTATACTTTTACACTTGCAATCCAATTAAAGAATTCCTGCATTCCTACTTGCCCTTGGCAGGTTTGTTTTTTATTAAGGGAATGCCAATTGCAGAAATAGTGCCTTGTGCCAGCTATTAAAAAAATCAGGCATGCAGGATTATTGTCTTGTTCCCAGGCAGGCGGATAATGACCTCTGTGGCTGAGCCCGCAAAGCTACTTTTACTGAGAGGCAGTGGGGAGGAGTGGTTAGAGTTTTCCTCTGGATCTTGGGAGATTCAGGTTCATGTCCCCACTCACTGGGTGATCTTGAGCCAGCCTCTCTCTCCTACCTCACAGGAGTGTTTTGGAAGCTGCCATTGAATTACTCTATGCTGCTGTGATTAGTTGCTGTATGTTTTTTTGAATTATTGTATGTTTTTAATCTTTTCTAGTTTAATATCATTTTAAGGGGTGGGTGGGTTGGAGTATTGAGGTAATTATGGAGTTTTTATACTGTAAGCCGCCCCGATTGCGTTGCACAGGGGCAGGATAGAAATAAATATTATTACACAGCTAAGAAAGAATAAATTTACAGCCCATTGGCCTGACCTGCTTGGTGCTAAGAGGTGGTAGCCCTGCTGAGATCCTGTAACGTGTGAGAAACTAGTGTCATAGAATCATAGAGTTGGGAGAGACCTCAAGGGCCATCCAGTCCAACCCCCCTGCCATGCAGGAATACACAATCAAATCATTCCCAATAGATGGCCATCCAGCCTCTGTTTAAAAACCTCTAAAGAAGGAGATCCACCACACTCCCAAGCTGTGCATTCCACTTCCAAACAGCTCTTACAGTCAGTAAGATCTTCCTGATGTTTATGTGGAATCTCTTTTCCTGTAGTTTGAGTCCATTGCTCCATGTTCTAGTCTCTGGAGCAGCAGAGAACAAGCCTGCTCCATGCTCAGTATGACATCCCTTCAAATATTTAAATATGGCTAACATGTCACCTCTCAACCTTTGTCTCTCCAGTTGTTGTTGGACTGTGAGTCTCATCAGCTCTAGCCAGCACAGCCAGTGGTGAGCCATGCTGGGACCTGCAGTCCCTGCACAACTGGGCTGCTACCCTAGGCCCCACTCTGGCATTAACTGGAGAAGCCCAGGATTCAATCCAGGACTTTCTATCCACAAATCAAATGTGCGGCCACAAACTGATGAGCTCGTCCTGAGGTCTTTACACTGTGGGCAACCATCATAAACACCAGGTCACAACTAGGGGTGGGAGAATGAGGTGGCAGTTCACTTTTGGTAAGAATTTTCCATAATTTACTAATTTCTTCACACCCAGAATGGGAAAAAGACATGTGGGTGTGAGTATGCAGATGTGGTCATCCATCCAGGAAAAGAATGCAGGACCTGACTCACAGGACTAGTAAGGAGTCTCTGGTGTCCACCTTGCTTTTTCTCCTTTTTTAAAAAATCCCTTAAAATACCCAAACATCGTATCTTTTCCTGGAAAGGGGCTTGCCAGAAACAGCGGTGGCTCCCCCATCACAGTGGTGGTGATGAATACACCCAGAGTTTAGTCTGAACTTTAAGTTTGCTATCAACTCTGGTGCCCCTCCTTTGGGGTGCCTGCTCCTGCATCTTCTCAACCTATATACACTATCCTTTCTGAGGTTACAAGCCATTATGCCTTTTTACTGCCATGCCCTGCCATATTACGTGGAGCTGGCTTTTAAAGGTTTTGTTTTATTTTATTTTATTGCCCCAATGTGTGTGGGCAGGAGGGGAGGGGGGATGCCCATTCCATGGTCCTAGGTTAGAGACAAAAGCTCTAATAAGGTTGGAAGGGGGCTGCCCTCTCTATAAAACTCAAGAAACGGCGCTGCTCCCAGACCTTGCTCAGATTCCTTGATACCGAATGGATCGGCTTTTCCCACAGAGCTGAGCTCTACAGCACAGCTGGAATAAAGCAGCCAGCAGCCATGCCACTAAGAACATGGCCAGATATATTTCATGCCATTAATCACATGGGCAAAAGCCTTCACGGCCTCAGCATTCAGTTGCTACAATCCCAAGGCTGGGCTTTTCATACATTAAAGTGCCAAAGGCTCTATGATGAATAGCACCGGGAGGGAATAAACCCCAAACCGCTAAAAGCTGAGAAGGCAACCCCACCGTAGAAATGTATATTTGAAGTATGAGACTCATTTCTCAGGGTCTGTTTGCAGAGATTACCATCCAGAGTAACAGATCCTCAGGGAAGGGCACGCCACGGCAGGGAAAGAACAGACTGATTCGCACATTACGAGCAGGCACATTGGCTCCGTCTACACGATTAAAAAAAATCCGTTTGGGGGGTAAAAGATCCAAAAAGGCAGCCATTCGTATGCGTACGATCCGCCTACATTATTTTTTTACACCCCCCCCCAAAACTCCGTATGCCTCCCCTTGCCCAGTTGGCTGGAGCGAGCGATCCAAGCGGCGGTTTTAAATCTCCCGCTGTTTTTTTAAATTTAAAAAGGTGCTTATGCAGACAGTCGGTTTTCCATATTTACAAAATAAAAGGAAGAGGAATAAATGTAAACTTCATGGACTTACCAGACACTTGCTTAACCAGGAATCCAATATGGCAGCCACTCCCAGTTCCCCTCTTTGCTAGCCCTGCCCCCTGTGCTTGGCCAGCCAATCAGATTACACTGCCTGTTCATATGTGTCCGAACGGGGTGTACAGACCATCGACAATATGAACGGCTGTACGGATTTTAGGTCGAGATTCGCTAATCTTCCCGAATGCCGAATCCACTCAGTTTACGGGGGATTCGCTAGCCCCCTTTCCAGATTACACGTATACATCCTAACGGCTGTGTGTACGGATGATCAATCTTCTGAACGCCATACGTATTTTTTTTTTACCATATAGACGGGCCCATTGGATGCTTTGCCGCTTCACAGGTTCTACACGTGTCATCTTTTTGAAGAGGGAACGCACTGAATGGGTGGGGAGATATGGTAGAAATGGATCAAAGAGCCATGATTCACTACAGCACCTTGAAAACAATCATTTGAACCCGGCTGGGTCAGACCAAAAGCCTCTCAGGTTTAGGGACCTGTTTCCCACAGCGGCTAGTCAGATGTTTTTGGGAAGACCACAAGCAGGCCATGAATGCGCAACAGCCTTCCCCTACTGTAGGTCCAGAGAGGTTCCTCATCTCGTAAAGTAGCCTGAATGGATCAGGACCATTACTCATCCAGCCAATCAGCTTGCACTTGCTCTCATACAGGAAACTGCAGCGATGCGGGAATGCACATTCCCTATGGAGCTTTTTAAAAACTCTGGAAAAAGCTGCGAAGGCTCTCCGGGTGCAGTTTGTTGAGTTTTTTGCTGCCCCCTGTTCCGAATATGATGCATCAATGCAGGTTCCCATTAAGACAGATGTATTCCCAGCGAATTCCATGAGGATTATTTTGACCATTTAAACAGGACCTTAGTTTCCTTTATTACTGTTTTTAAATTCTCCCTCCACCCTCTTATTGCCTGTGCCCGGAGAAGACCATTCGTATTGCCTTGCCTTTCATTTGCCTCTGATCTTATCCCTCATTAGGTGATAAATGTATGGGAGTTATATCTTCATGGCTAGACAAAGTTTTAAAAGAGATCACTGTGGCTGCTGATACACTACAGAAATAAGGCAGTCTGACACCACTTTAACTATCATGGCTCCATCCTATGGAATCCTGGAATTTTTAGTTTGTTGTGGCACCAGAACTCTCTGACTGAGAAGGTTAAATATCTCACAAAACCACTAATCCCAGAATTCCACAGCAATTAAAGCAGTGTTAATCTGTATTATTTCTGCCATGTGGCAGCAGCATGAGTGTGGAAAAAGACTTCGGGGGAATCCATACAAGACGAATAATCCAGTTTGAAACTGGATTCTTTGCATAGCTCCTTCCTATGGAATCCTGGGATTTGTAGTTTTACAAAGTCTTTCGCCTTCTCTGACAAAGAGTGCGAGTGCCTCACCAAACTACAAATCCCAGGATTCCATAGGAAGGAGCCATGCAAATAATCCAGTATCAACCTGGGTTATTTCTCTAGTGGGGATGCTTCCTTCCTGTGGCTAAGCATACCTATGCTGATGGGCTATATTGTGGTAAAGCAATAGTTATCATTAGCAACAAAGGCAAATAAATTAGGCACTGGTGTAATGAAGGTGATTATGTTTGGAGTTCAAAAAACGAGTGCAGTTGTTACAAATGACGGCAAATGAGAATGCAGCGGGCCAAATTGGCTGAACCTCACATGCCCAAGAGAGATTCAAAGTCCCACATTACTGATGAGCCAGCTTTTCAGGCCGGCTGCAGCGCCATACCTGAACATGTTTGCATTATCTCCACCCAGAACGTCAGTAACCCCTGGGGATCTGGGACTACAGCCAGGTCGGGGAACTTGCTCTGCTACGTATATTTTATGTTTCAAGAGCTAGCCTGTATACACTGAAGCAGTGTTGGAAAGGTTTGCAGGCAAGCACGGTATGGCTCCCTTTTAGGTTTAGCAGGTCAGGACAGAGATTTCAGGAACAAAAGCTGACACCTACTAATGGTGATGTTGCGAAGCGTGATACCTTCGGGTTCAACCACAGTTTCACCACGTATGCCATTCAAATAAAACATGACAATCTACATGGTTGTCTACACGGTGACTATACTCCTCATGGAATGCGAGGAGAATCCTACCTCTCTTAATGGCATTCCGCATTGTTTCGCCATATTGGGAAGGATGGGGGCCCAAAACGTCAAAAACTCCTCAGGAAAATCATTTGCGGCTTTCCCCTAAGTTTTTAAAAAGCAGCGAGGCGAATGCACATTCCTGCTCGTTGGGACAAGCAATTCAATATGAATCGCTTTCCCGTAGGAGAGGAAGTGCACAGCTGATTGGGCAGGTGAGTGTGGGGGCACGGCTTACTAACAAGGCAAGTGCCTGCTGCCGCTATGTTGGATTTTCTCCTTAGCAAGTAAGCGCTAAGGCGAGAAAATGGGGTGGAGTAAACAAAATATATATTTTGCTTTTCTGTTAAATCAAAAAAATTACCGTATATTCCGGCGTATAAGACGACTTTTGAGCACTCAAAAGTGCCCTCCAAAATTGACAGTCGTCTTATACGCCGGATATACTTTGCTTCACCTGCCTGCCTATCTCCTGCCTCTTCGCAAACTGAGCTAAGGGGCAGGGGGGTGAAGCAAAGTGTTTGGAAGTTCATTCGCCCCCCTCCTCTGCCTTCTCCCCCTTTGGGGAGCAACGGAGACAGAGGAGGGGGGCGAACGTTGTGGTTTGCCGCGGCTGCCGCTTGATCGCCTCTGCAGCTGCCGAGGCAAACTGCTAGATTCGCCCTTTTCCCCCACCTTCCTTGAAGGTGGAGGAAAAGGGCGAAAATGCCCCGTCTTGCTCCGCGACCCCATCCCTCCTTCTGGGCTCCCTTCCGAAGGACGCCCAGGAGGAGGATGCGGGGCCGTGGAGCCAAACCCCGGGATTCGCCCCCTCCTCCCAGCCACCCGCCCACCCTCCGCCCATCCACCCCCTTCCCCAAAGGCACGGAATCGCGCCTTTGGGGAGGGGGGTGGTTGGGAAGCCCCCTCCTCCCTGCCACCCGCCCACCCTCCGCCCATCCACCCCCCTTCCCCAAAGCCGTGCTTTGGAGAGGGGGGGTGGCTGCAAAGCCCCCTCCCCCCAGCCACCCCCTTCCCCAAAGCCGCGCTTTGGAGAGGGGGTGGTGGCTGCGAA
Organism: Gambelia wislizenii; assembly: GCA_030847615.1. NCBI lineage: Eukaryota > Metazoa > Chordata > Lepidosauria > Squamata > Crotaphytidae > Gambelia > Gambelia wislizenii. The sequence goes on along the minus strand of JAUMIR010000013.1, from coordinate 7,180,204 downwards.
GCCCCCTCCCTCCAACCATCCTTCCACCCTCCCCGAAGCCCCCTCCCTCCACCCCCCCAGCCAGCTGGCCATCCCACATTCCCCATCCCACCAGGAGGCTGGGCAGCCTCCTCGTGGGTTGGGGAATCGCGGGAGGAGGGAGAACCCCCCTTAGCCAGCTGGCCATCCCGCATTCCCCAACCCAAAAAGGGGATGGGCAGCCTTCTCGTGGGTTGGGGAATCGCGGGAGGAGGGAGAACCTCCCCCAGCCAACTGGCCATCCTGCATTCCCCAACCCACCAGGAGACTGCGCAGCCTCCTGTGGGCTGGGGAATCGCGGGAGGAGGGAGCCCAGAAGGAGGGATCGGGGCTGTGGAGTTAAATCCCTAGATTCGCTCCCTCTCCCTTGATGGTGGGGAGAGGGGGCGAATCCTGGGGTTTGTCTCCACGGCCCCGCGTCCTCCCTATGGAGCCAAACGGGGCATGTTCGCGGGGGCGAATCTAGGGGTTTGCCACGGCCGCCCCCACTTCCCCCACATTGGTCCCCTTCGGAAGAGCCAAGACGGAGGGAAGGGGGCTGCTGAGGCAAACTGGGCATTTTCGCCCCTTTCCTCCACCTTCGAGTCCAGTTTGACTGGAAGGTTGAAGAGAGGGGCGAATGTTGCCCTGCCAGCTGATCCTGTTCGCTTTCCCAACTCACGAGGAGATCCTCATGAGTTGGGAAACAAAGAGGATCAGCTAGCAAGGCTCCCCCAGCCAGCCAAATTGGGGGTGGTGGTCTTATCTGGCAAATATATGCCTAAGCCTAGATTTTTGGCTGGAAATTGGGGGGTGGTGGTCTTATACGCCCAGTCGTCTTATACGCCGGAACATACGGTACTCTATTGCACCTTAGATATCATTTTTTTTTAAAAAAGTTCAGAAGGTGAGTACAAATGCAAGTAAATCACTCATGGCCGCCATCTTGCATGCAAAGCTAATGGGGGCAAAAACACCATTAAGACAAATTGCAGCTGCTGCAAAATGCCATTACTGCAAGGCACTCCAGGTTGGTTTTGGGTTTTTTTTTGCCTCGTATAGACAAGGGGCTGTAGTCCCTTACTGCTGTTCAACCCTACTCTAACTGTTATGGCTCAGTCTTGCAGAATCCTGAGATTTACAGTTTGGGGAGGTACCTAGAATTCCCTACAAAAGGTCTCTAGTGCTATAGTTCAGGGGAGTGGAAATAGAATCCCCAGAATTCCATAAGATGGAACGATGACATTTCAGGTGGTGTCTACCTGCTGTAACTGTAGAGCATGCACAATTTTTTTTAAAAAAGAAATGCTCCCACCGTGATATTCCTCTCCTTTGGCCTCTTGTACTTAACTAGTCTGATCCTTGGATGGCACGCATGCAGCCCACCACTGGAGCCATGCTCAAAGGCTTACCAGTTTGGCGCAAGCTACCAGAGCTTATGCTCTGCTGGCATAGACACTGAACACCCTGAGTCATCTCCATGTCGTGTTATGGCTCCATTTTATAGAATTCTGGGGTTTGTAGTTTGGTGGGGTACTTTGCATTATCAACTGTACACCCCTGAACTGCAGCACCAGTGCTCTCTGACAGAGTATTCTAGGTCCCCACCCTTGAAACTACAAATCCCAGGTTTCCATGGAGCCCTGATGGCGCAGAGATTAAATGCCAGTACTGCAAGTCACCATGTTGCAAGTTTGATTCCAGAGGGCTCCAAGGTTCACTCAGCCTTCCATCCTTTCGTAGGCCAGTAAAATGAGTACCTGGCTTCTGGGGGCAATGAGCTAAAACACATTGGAAACTGCTTAATGCAGTGTAGATGTCTAAATTGCTATTGCTTAAAAACAATTTGTAAGCCGCTCTGATAGCCTTGTGGCTGAAGAGCAGGGTATAAATAAATAAAAAAATTTAAAAATGGGAGTTAAACTGTCATCAAAGTGTGATAATAGTGCTGTGCAGAAACAGCCCTGGTGGAAATGTGGGAGAGAGCTCTCAAGCTCCTGAAACTCCCTTCCTCGGGAGGCTAGCCTGGCTCCCTCCTTGTTGTCCTTCCATTCTATTCTGACAAGCTTTGGAGAAATGACTGACTGTTAGGAAAGAGGTGTCCTGTTTTGTACTGTACTATTTCACTTTTAATTTCTGTCTTGAATGGCTGTGTCTTGCATGGTTTTAATTTATGGATAATTTAACATAATTATCCTTTAAAATATGTTTTATCTATATGGCATTTTAATCACTATTAGTTTTAATTTTCAAAAACTACCCTGAATCCCAATTTTGGAGAAATGCTGGAATTCATTAATCTTCATCATCATCCTCATCCTCTCACAGTAGCAAGTGCCTGAGGAGCAACAGGGGAGGGGTGCAGGTCTAGCCTGTTGCCAACTGTCCACAATAGAAGCAAGAGAAGTCAAGAGCCAGCTTAGAGTTCAGCTACCAATAGTCCATACAAGATGCAAGAATAGTCAATAGCCAGTCCAGAGTTCAATTACCCAGTGTCCATATCAGATGCCAAGGAAACCAATAGCCAGTCCAGAGTTCAGTAGAGTCAGGTCCAAGGTCCAAGTCCGTAGTCAGCAAGGGATGACTGCAATAGTCCAGACATCTGTCCGAAGTCAAGGCAAGCAGGAACACAGGAGGAGAGCAGCAACTAAGAAGTTGTCAGCGCTGAAGCTTGGAGTAAAGCTGCTGCTATATTTATAGCCAAAGTTTCCAGACCAGGTGGAGCTCATTAGCGAGGAAGTCAGTCAGCATCTGGTATTTAAACGGCAGTGTTGGGCATGGCATTTCTCCCTCCTGCGTTCAGAGAAGGAAGGCAGCCTGTCGTCTTGATCCTCTATCACTGGCTGGCAGACTGTTTGTTCTACAGAGTGAGGTATGTTTTCTTTCTCTGGTTCGGCTGCCGTCTTGGAGGGAGCCAGAGCAGTCTCTGCTTCTTCAGACTCGGCTATCCTTTCCCTCTCTGCTTTGTCTGCATTCTCTGCTTCCTCCTCCTCCTCCTCTGAATCCTCAGCCAGGGAGTTCGTGACATCCATCATCATCAATTATAGAATCATAGAATTGGAAGGGGCCTTATGGGCCATTCAGTCCATTGAGAAGGATCTCCAGCTAAATTATCCCCAGCATGGAGCTGCCCAGCCTCTTTTTGAAGACATCCAGAAAAGGAGACCCCAGCACATCTCTAGGCAACTGGTTCCATTGCTGAACAGCTCTTACTGTCAAGTTCCTTCTGATGTTCAGTTGAAATCTACCCTCCTGTAACTTCAAACCATTAGACCTAATTCTACCCTCTGAGGCAGCAGAGAACAAGCCTGCCTTCTTTTTGTGACTGCTCTTGAGGTATTTAAAAAGTGCAACTGTTACTCCTCAGTCTTCTCTTCACCAAGCGGAACACACCCAGCTCCTTCAACCTTTCCTGATATGTTTTGTTCTCCATACCTTTTATCATCCTTGTTGACCTTCTCTGAACCTGCTCCAACTTGTCTATATCCTTCTTAAAATGAGGCACGCAGAACTGAACACAGTACTCCTGATGAAGCTTGACCAGTGCAGAATATAGTGGGACTATTACTTCTTTTGACTTGGAAATTGTGTTTCTATTAATGCAGGCTAAAATAGCATTTGTCTTTTTTGCTGTAGCATCACACTGCTGGGTCATGTTTGAACTTATAATCAACATTAATCCCAAAGTCCTTTTAGCATTTAGTACGGCTGAGCCGTGTATCCCCTATCCTATACCTGTGCATTTTGTTTTTGTGACCTAAACGTAGAATTTTGCCTTTGCCTCTATTGAATTATATATTATTAATTTCTGCCCAATTTTCTAATTTGTCTAGGTCCTTTTGAATTCTGTTTCTGTCTTCCAATGTGTTCGCACCTCTACCCATTTTGTGTCAATTTTGCAAACTTGATAAGAATTATCTCCACCTGGTCATCTAAGTCATTGATAAAAATGTTGAAGAGTAACGGCCCTAGGATAGAACCCTGAGGCACTCTGCTTGAGACCGCCTTCCAGTTTGAAGTGCAACCATTGATGACGACACTTTGAGCATGGTTGTCCAACCAATTATGGCTCCATCTGACAGTGTCCCCATCAATTCCACATTTAATCAGTTTCCTAATCAAAACATTATGGGGGACCTTATCAAATGCTTTGCTGAAATCCAGATAAATGACGTCCACAGCATTCCCACCATCTACTGAAACTACTGACCTGATCTTTAAAAAGACAAAATTAGTTTGGTAGGATTTGTTCTTGACAAACCCATGCTGGCTTCCACTGATCACAACAACTAATGACAGGCCAAGATTCTAAACAGAGAAGATGGAGCATAAACCACAGTTGTGCAATGCTGCCTGGTGAATTGTGATGGTGCACAGCCAAACATGCAATGTGTAGCAATGTGAAATGCACGTCAGTGTGCAATGTGCAGCAGTGTGCAATGGCATCATGTAGTTACACCAATAAAGTAAGTACATTCCCACATATTTTCCCATTCTTGGTATTTTTAAAATGTAACTTTGTTATCCACCCCCCAATTTCTTACAGTTAACTATAGGCTCAATCAGACTGCCTTTCAAAAAATCAAGAGTTTCAAATTCTTTCTGTTTTAATTGTACCTGCATATTCATGGGTTTGCATCTAGCCCTCTCTTGAAATATCCTGGGTTTCCCTCCCTCCCTCCATTGCATCTGTTGCATCCTTTCCTTTCCTGCTCCCACTGGTCACATGTGACATCTAGTCTCATGTAACATTTCACAAACTGATTTTCACCAATTTCCACTGAGCTTTTTTTTAAAAAAAATTCAGGATCTTCTTCGTGGTCTCTGTGAATACACACAGTTGGTAATTCCTGCGCCTGCAAGTACTTTTGCAATATTATACAAATTAAGCTTTAGAATAATTTTGTTTTAATGCCAACACTCCTCTCCCCCTCACCTGATCCCTGTTGAATCTGTGCCCTGGAAAAAATAGCTGTATTTACTTGGCAGCCATTTTTTTTACTGGGACTGAGTGCCTGTTTAGATGGGCATTTTATTGCAGCCTCCCCCTGTGTGCAGTTGAAATGATGCAGGGCTCTTGCCCCGATTTGCCTCCGGACAGTCCTGTTGATGTCCGAGACAAAGCTGGGGCAGAGTCGGGGTAAACCCTTATAAAACATTTTTAAATAACCTCCAGGAAAACTCATATGTGGCCAGCACAGGAGCGCAAGTTCTGTACCTGCACACCGGGCTGTCTCTCTGGACACCGCCACTGGTGTCACTCTGCAGCTGGGAAGGAGGCCCCCATCACATGATCCAGGCCCCCTGCATGTGACCAGCCTCCCTCACATGCCGAGGGCCTCCTTCCTGGCTTCAGAGAGTGTGACATGTGGCAGTGGCAGAGGCACCTGCCAACACCAGCCAACATATGCATGCAGACTTCTGCCCATGTCAGTAATGTGTTACCTACTCTAATACCCCTACCCTTTCAATAATTCATCAATTAACTATATTTCAGAAATTGGCTTATTTATTGGCCTTCCACATGGTTGGGAGTAGACCAGGGCTTTCCAAATACAAGGACTCAAGGGGAGCTCAGAAAACTTAAGGAAGAGGCCACCCCAAATTCCTAAAAAACACGCCTGGGGAGCAATTATGCAGACCCCCCTCAGACTGGTAGGGTGGAAATGGGCTAATTCTCCTGGACGTACATGGAAGTCAGTCATTTGCTAATTCAAAGTGGCCGGACACTCTTTGCCTCGCAAAACTGGTTTGCCCTCACACATTTCCTGAAACAATAGAAGGTTGCCAGACACCCATCAGTCTTAATGTCTCAACCATTAATGATCATTAACTATTGCACTTCCATTGTCTAACTACGGGAAACTCCAGCAAACATTGTATTCCACTCAAAACACCCCTTCAGGGAGAATATTGAGTATAAATATCACCCCAAAACACAGTCAAAGTGTGCACAACACACAGCTTCCTCCATCTCGTCACTCTGTCAGTCTGTTTCACCCTGTGAACAGCCTTCATTCCTCCCATTACTCTGTCCATCTGCTGTGTGACCCTCAGAATGCCATCTGAGTATCTTCAGCTGCATGAATCTCTGCTCTTCAGATAGGTACAGTATAGTCCATCATCCTGAACTCTGTTCCTCTATCCCAATACTTCCTACTTTCTTCGATAGTCTTGTGTGAGTGCTTGAAGCCTGAGAACTTTATCAGACAAGCCTCTAGAAATGTTCTTTTGCTGACATATTGTGAACCATTTTTCTGCTGGCAAAAGAACCCTTTTTATCAGACCTACCTTTACTTGTGTGAAAAGGCAGCCCCTGGAGCACTAATGGAGTTCTGTTTCCTTTCGCGTTCATGATCTCATTGTTTCTTGCAAGAAGACGCGAGTGCAGGTACATTTAAAAATACATCCAACCCCCCCCCGACAAAAAAAAGTACACACAAGCACAGAAACACACTCACAAAGTCCCAAGTGAACCAGGGAGAGTCATAAAAAAGAGCGTCCCCTACCCAGAAGTGTTGTGCCCATTGACGCTGTATTCATGTGAGCAGTATGTTACATTCTGCATTGTACACCTTGCATTGTGGAACAGGTTTCACGGGATAACCTATAAGTCCCTTCTAGCTCCATGTTTCTGCCTTCTGCCCCTGTGCTATTCATAGAATTGTAGAGTTGGAAGAGACCACAAGGGCCATCCAGTCCAACCCCCTGCCACGCAGGAAATCATGAAGAAAATCACAATAAGTCTGCCTCAATAAATTTTCCAGCATGTTTTAAAAAGCATAGCACTGTAACGGCTTATTTACATGAGCTAGAGTATCCTGGCTGCAGAGCTGGCCCATTCTGCCCCCATTACCTGGAGGAAATGGGCTGGAGTCCCAACAGACCACCTGCCCATCGCTGCAGCCACTACAGCCATTTTCCTTGCTCTGCCGGGTCCAGGAAGCTGGCCCACACTATTGCCCATCTATTCCTAAGGAATCCTTCCTTCCATTCTTCTCTGTCACTTGATTTCTTGACTCTCCTCACTGCTCCTCACATCCTTTGGGTCTTGGAAACAGGACATGATGTAAAAAAGAAAATCCAAATAAACCAATTGAAGCAGCTGGGTGTGAATGTGACCTGAATACTGGGGCGGATCGTTTCTGTGTCAAAGGGCTTGTCTACACCATCCAGAATAATCCACATTCTGGCTGGCATATTCTAGTCCTGGGCCCACAATGTTTCCCTCCTGTTACCTGCTCTTCCATTGCTGCAACAGAAGGGTATCCTGACACTCACGGTCCACACGCAAACCGACTCTTCTCTTCCGTGCACTGGTCATGTCTTCCTTCTCCACACCAGTCACATCTTCCACGGCCAGGAATGAGGCGTCTGGCCGTGGTCACATGGCTAGGTGCCTGGCGGTGACCTCAGCAGACAGTATTGCACCAGGCAGTGCATGGGCCATGTGAGCATACCCCCCTCTCCATTGTGATAAAGGAACTCACCATTTTTGCCAGAAGAATGAAAAGCAAATGGTGCATTTTTTTAATATGTTTGTGCTGTTTTAATAGGTACAGTTGTCCCTTCACATTTGCTGGGGTTTGGTTCCAGGATCCCCTGTGAATACACAAATCCGTGAATACTCAAGTCCCATTATATGCAATGGCATAGCAAAAAAGTGTCCCTTATGTAAGATGGCAAAATCAAGGTTTGCTTTTGGGATGATTATTTTTTAAAGAATATTTTCAAGCCGTGAATACTTAAATCCAAATCCGTGAATGTGGAGGGACAACTGTGTTTGTCCTGCATTCTTGTCTGAACTGCCTGGATGTCATCTGGGCAGTTCGGACTAAGATTGGGGCAAAACCCCGGCATCGTCCCGACTACTGAGCACAGGAACAGGGGGAGGCCATTTCATTTGGCTCGTCTAGACAAGCCCTAAGGAGTTAGATAATTGGATCCTCCCATAATTTGAATCTGGAGCCCTGCCTTGGCCTCCTGCCCAGTCCCCATTTCTTTTCAACGTGCTTTTTTTGTTTTGGTTTGGGTTTATTTTTATTTTATTATTTTGCCTTGCATTTTTTTGCCAGGCTTGGAAAGCTTAGCACTAAGCAAAATAGAGACATTGAAGTATTTTGAGTTTTATCTCATCAGCTCATCTGGTTTGAAGTAGCTCCCAACATACAGGAAAGGGAATTGAATCAAAGACTGTTACTGCAGTTGCTGAGATGGGATAAATATGTGAGGTGGTGCTTAAAAGGATGCCAGGAAAAAGACACACACACCCAAACACACACACACACACACACACACACACTTCATGCTGCTTTTTCATCTCTTTGAATATGCCTGGCAATCACGAAATAGGGGGGCTCTCTGAATATGCCTCTCTGGCTTGTTCAAACTGGTGGTTTTGAGCCCTTGATGCCAATTTTGCTGGACCCAAATTGTTGCTAAGTAAAATCTTCAGTCTTGAAATTCTTCACCTGCAGTTTCAGATGTTACCTTTGCAAAGGGAAAGCCAAATTGAAAGTTTGAAAACATTGGCCATCCTTTTGCTGTTGATTTTTAAGTTCTAAACAAATTATCTCCCGCTGGGGTTGATTTCAATTGCAGTACAGGTCAATACCTCATTGAGCGAAGTAGGTGTTTCTGGAGCATGACTCCTTTAACAGAAACTTCAGTACCAGAGGCAGAAATCACATGGAAAGAGTAAGGATAGGTTCCTACACCAAGAAAAGCAGTTTGATATGTCTCAAGAAACTTTTTATTCAAAACTAACAATATGCATATGTGAAATGAAACAAGGTAAGTCTTGCAGAAGTAAAGAAGAACATTTTGAACATTCTAGAGTCCACTTGAAGGCTTCTTCCAAAATGCATCCAGGGATGACTTTTCCTTTTCCCAGCCTCTACTTTTCTTATGAGTTCCATTTTGGTGGCCAAACTTAAGCCTTACCTACACGGGCTAAATACCCCGGCTTGCCCCTGTCTCAGAGCCCTACTGCCCATACGATGCAGAGCATTTGCCCCTGTTCTGCCCCCAGGCAGTCCTTATGACCCCCGGGGAAAATACGGGGTTGAGATGGAGGCAAGCCAAGGTAGGAGCCAATAAAGCGGTTTACAATAATACCCAGTTTAATCCGTTACTGCTAGGAAAAAAATGGACCAGGCCCCAGGTGTCTGCAGGTGCCTGTCCAGCATGCTGGCCCATTGCTCTAGCTGCTGGTCACCCTTACTCTTCCGGATCCGGGCAGCAGGCCTGCAGTATGTGACCAAGGCCCTTGTCACATGGTGTGCGCCAGCTTCCTGGACCCAGCAGAGCAAGGAAAATGGCTGTGGTGGCTGCATTGATGGGCCGTTGCTCTGTTGGGACTCCAGCCCATTTCCTCCAGGTAATGGGGGCAGAATGGGCCAGCTCTGCAGCCAGGATACTCTAGCTCATGTAAATAAGCCGTTACAGTGCTATGCTTTTTAAAACATGCTGGAAAATTTATTGAGGCAGACTTATTGTGATTTTCTTCATGATTTCCTGCATGGCAGGGGGTTGGACTGGATGGCCCTTGTGGTCTCTTCCAACTCTACAATTCTATGATTCTATGATTCTCTGTTCTCTGTTTTTCTCTCTGTTTTACTGTCCATGCATACCCAATAAGGGATTCTGGAGGCAGATGCTGTTCTCCTTGCCTCTTGTAGGCAGGCAAACCTGGTTACAGTAAGATCAGCTACAGGAGAATACCACTCTTTTCCTGCTTGGGTTTTACTGCATTGTTTACTTCAGACACAACACTGCAACTTGACACTGGAAGTCTGTGTTTCTCCAGCCCTTCCCCATTCTTCCAGTACTGAGGCTGTTAAAAACACTTTCAGCTAGGGTTTCTCAACCAGGGTTCCCTGGAACTCTAGGGTTCCCCAAGGGGTTGCTAGGGGTTCTGTGAGATACTGAAGTTTGAAAAAACACAAACAGTTTTTTTTAGTTGTAGATATAATAATTTTTAGGCAGGGGTTCCCTGAGACCTGAAAATTGTTTCAAGGGTTCCACCAGGGTAAAAAGGTTGAGAAAGGCTGAGCTAGACAGAGAATAAGGAGGAAAAATCAGGGAAGGGGCTGAGCGGCTGTAAAAAGACTTTGAGCTCATTTACATGAGCCAGGATATGCCAGCTCCCCGCGGGTGTATCCTGGCTGTGGGTCAGGGCCGTTCCTCCCTTGTTCCCTGCCCAACATGGTTGTCCAGATGGGCACGCTGGCCCATCGCTGCAGCCGTCACCACTGCTTCAGTCTCCCTGGCTCTCCCGGAAGCGAAGAAGCCAGCCCGCAACATGTGACCCTGGCATATGACCACCCTTGGTCAGGCGCTGCGGTCCTACTTCCTGCTTCGAAGAGAGTAAGGACTGGCCTGCTGGGATGGGCTCTTGCAGACATGCGAGGCCTGATCTGTTCCTTCCAGGCAGGAACAGATTAAACAGATTAAATAAAGGGCCCTACCCTGTCTTCCTCCCATCTTAGCCCTGTCTTTGCCCTAGGGTGGTGAGGACTGCCCAGGGGCAGAACAGGGCAAAAGCCCTGCAACGTCAGGACTGCAGGACTCTAAGACAGGGGAAAGATGAGGTATAGTGCACATGTAGACAAGCCCTGTGTAAAAAGGAGTGTCAATTTCAGAGGCTTTGTTAACTGAACTATGCCTATAATTGAAAAGCAGAAGGAAGGAGTCTTCAGATAGGCCACACGTCAGGGGTTGGCACTGCCAGGAAGTGGCCCACACCCTGGAGAGGATCAGCTACTTACCCAAAGTGCCAGTTGTGACCACCTGGGCTCAGCAAGCAGTCCGTAGAAGAACTCATCTGCAGGTTCACCCTGTGACCCAAATCTAATTATTAATCCCAACTAGAGTAGACAATTGAACCAATGGGGCCTGTGTTGAGTTGCCAAGTTTTGATTGATTGATTTAATGCAGGGGCAGGGGAAATGTGGCTGATGGGCTGCATGTAGCCTCCAAGCCCTACTTTTCTGGCTCCTGAAGCCCCCCACTTGAACTTCCCCAATTTAAAAAAAATCTAGGTAGATCTGTGGGTGATTTTCACCCCTGAACAGACCCAAATATGCCAAAATTGCCCACAGAACATGATGGTTTAACTCACTCATACACTACAATAATGTGATCGTCAGGGATCTCACAAGGAGACTCCCACCTCTCAGCACCTCCCACCAGAGGCAGCTGCCTCGTTCTGCCTATGGGTAGGATTGGCCCTGGTTTGCATTTCTATATATAGGTAACTGAGCATATGCAAACTTTATACATATGAAGGCCCTCTTTCTTTCTTTTGTACCAATGCATTTCCTTCTGTCCATTCTTTGAAGACATATCATTCAATACCAAAGTCAGGATTGTCCATGCCACAGTATTTCCCATTTCTGTGTATGGTTGTGAAAGCTGGACAATGAAGGAAGCTGATAGGAGGAAAATCAACTTATTTGAAATGTGGTGCAGGAGGAGAGTTTGACAGATGGGCTGCTAAAAAGACAAATGAATGTACTGAGGAGCAAATCAAGGCTGAACTCTCCCTAGAAGCCAAGATGACCAAACTGAGGCTGTCATACTTTGGCCATATCATGAGAAGAGTTGGCTCACTAGAAAAGACTATAACAAGGTGGAAGGCATTGGAAAAGAGGAAGACCTTATTCCAGATGGAGGGACTCAATCAACGAAGCCACAGCCCTGAGTCTGCAAGACCAGTGGAATGCGCTGCCTGGGAATGTGGTGGAGTCTCCTTTGGGGGGTTTTAAACAGAGGTTGGATGGCCATCTGTCGGGAATGCTTTGATTGTGTATTCCTGCAGGGCAGAAGGGGGTTGGACTAGATGGCCCTTGGGATCTCTTCCAACTTTTTGTTTCTATGATTCTATGACCTGAGCAGGGCTGTTGATAACAGGGTGACTTGGAGGTTGCTCATTCACAGGATCACCATAAGTTGAATTTGACTTCATGGCAATTAACAAAAACGATTTCTTTTCTTGGTGATGCATAAGTGCCCATTCTAACTGTTCCTTATATTATACCAGCAAAGCTGAGGTGCTTGTGATGCAAGGTGTGGACAGAGATTGGAAATGTTACTTTTTTGGAATATGATTCCCAGATGTCCACAACCAGTATTATCTTGCTGAATGTGGAATTCTGGGACCTGTAATCAAAACAAGTATCTTTCTTATCTCTGGCTGTGGACTATCTCTTTGTAGCTGTTTTGTGAGTACTACATTACAAAGTCATGTGTAGTCTAGTATACACAAATAACTACAAACTATTGTGTTAAATGTGCAACATACATGCATTTTAGCCCCCCCCCCTTTCTCTTTTTCATGATTGCAAGGCAGGGGGATCTAATTACCAACTGCATATTTTAAAGGATCCATCACCCATAAAAAGTATATATGTATATGTACTTCTTCTTTATTTAAATTAGTTTGTTTTCTGCTTTAAGGCCTGGTTTATGTAAAGGGACACATTGCCATAAACTTCTGTATAGAACACTTCTCTGCAGAAAAAACACAACCACTCTCAAAGTAAATAGACAGTAAACTCTTTCCCAGTGTTTGACTTCTACAAGTTACAGTTTCTTTCTGTTGGCACTGTGCAGTCCTGGCACACACCAGAGGACTAGTAAATTCAAAGGAAGGGGCTGTAGACACAAAACACAGTAAAACTAAGCCTTAAAATGTAAGCTTTATGCAAATCTTGAAAACAGACCAAAATTGTAACTGAAGCAAAGAGGGAAAAGTTCCAAATCAGGAATGCTTCTCTGCAGTATTGATCCCATTTTAGGGAAATTAGAGGTGGAAGGGGAATCCATGTGTCTGTGAGAAAGAAAGACTGAGGACATTATCAGACGTGGCAAAAATTGTGGGATTACGACATCAGCTAGCATGAATGGGCTCCGCTATCGCACGATGTCATTTTCTTCGCATTCTTACTCCATGCTCCAGCTGCACAAAAGGCATTATTTGTAATTCACAGGACAAGCTGTCAATAGATCATCAATAGTGCTTTTTTTATGGTATTGACTGCATGCGAAACCACATCCCACTGTAATTGCGAGATTACAGCGTGAATGGGCGGTCCTGAGCGAGAAAACCTCCGGGTGAGAACGCGAAAACTAAGCACAGAACGCTCTTTTTATGAACTGTCCAGTTTAGCATACACGTTTTTAGGTTTGTTTCAGTGCTTGTGTGTTCGTTTACTTTGTTAATTAGGGCGGGTTTTTTGAGTTTTTAAGCATGCTCACGTCTTCTCGTGAGAACCACTGAAATCTTACCCATGCCAAATCACAGAAGTAAACTCCCATTCTTAAAGCACTAGTGGTGGTCGTGCAATAATTCCGTGGCACTTCTTTCACGTGATTACAGCAATGTGTGATAATCAACGTTATAATACCAGGATGTTTCTGCTATCTTCATTTGTGGAACTACAGCGTTTTTAGATGCTAGTATGATAATGTCCTGAGACAGCACCGGGTGCCCAGTTTGAGGGTGCTGTAATCAAAGGGGGATCTCCTCAAGGAGAGCCATTCATGATAAGCAGCATTCTTCACTTCCCCTGCTTTTTACAAGGTGGGTTTATTCATTTTATTTACCTAAAGAAGCAATTTGGAGTCTCACAGCACAGGATGTTCTGTCCCAAAGTTAGTAGAGACTGCAGCAGTTTGCTTTTACTGGGGTCTACTGGGAAGGGCAAAACGTCCTCTCCCCTCCTTCACACTGAGTTAATTGAGTGCAAACTACTTTTCACTTTGTGACTGTTCAGCTTAGAAAAAAAGGAGAGGAAGGAGAGACAAGAGAATGGGTTATCAAGTGATGCATGCTGCAGAGCAGGTAGGTTGCGAAAAATCTTTGTTACTTTCTCATGATATCCTGGGTTATCCCCTGAAGCTGAATGGTGCGGAGATTTGGGCTATATAGAATGGACGTGCTTCTTCAGACAGCACAGAATTAAAGTGTAGAATTCACTGCCACAAGATGTAGTGATCTCTGCCAACTTGGATGGCTTTAAAAGGCAATCAGATATATTCATAGAGGAAGGGATGATCAGTGGCCACTAGTCAGGATAGATCATATCCAGTATGACTCTGGGTATCAGTTGCTGCAGAGCATGAGGCAGAGGGTGCAGTGGCACTGATGTCTTGCTAGCAGGCTTCCCACTATGTGAAGAGCATGTTGGATTAGGTAGGCCTCTGCTCTAATCCAGTGGTTCTCAACCTGTGGGTCCCCAGATGGTGTTGGACTACAGTTGCCAGGAGCCCTCTGAGGTCTCACCTTGAGACACCTAGGGAGCTGGGTATGTTTACCCTGGAAAAAAGACGGTTAAGAGGCGATATGATAGCCCTGTTTAAGTATTTGAGGGGATGTCACGCTGAGGATGGAGCAGGCTTGTTCTCTGCTGCTCCAGAGACTGGAACACGGAGCAATGGGTGCAAGCTCCAGGAACAGAGATTCCACCTCAATATTAGGAGGAACCTTTTGACACTAAGAGCTGTTCGGCAGTGGAACACGCTCCCTCGGAGCGTGGTGGGGTCTCCTTCCTTGGAGGTCTTTAAACAGAGGCTGGATGGCCATCTGTCGGGGATGCTTTGATCAAGATTTCCTGCGTGGCAGGGGGGTTGGACTGGATGGCCCTCGTGGTCTCTTCCAACTCTACAATTCTATGATTCTATGATTGACAGCCAGGTGGTCCTCCCAGTCATTGGTGAGGCTGTGAGTTCAATCCTACAGCCTCACTAATGACTGTGAGGACCACCTGGCTGTCAAGGTGAGACCTCAGAGGGCTCCTGGGAACTGTAGTCCAACAACATCTGGGGACCCACAGGTTGAGAGCCACTGGTCTAATCCAACATGGCTTTTCTTATTAAGTGGACAGATAATCAAGTGCTTTTAGGCACTGGCACTCTCTGTGATGTTTGGTTTTGGGCACATACTCTAGGTCATCTCCCAACAAAAAATCATCCTATGCAGACACAACAGCCACCCTCTTGCTCCTCTGCCCCTCGGCAAGGCTTCATTTTTTTCCTGTTTCCTTTTCTTCTAGACCTCTTTGGTAACATCCCCTGAGACACTCTAACCTGTGGTTTCACAGGACTCTATGGTTCACGAGGACACTCTGGCAGCCTTCTGTACCATAGAGCCTCTGTGCCCACCACTGAATTGTTACTAGCCCTGACAGCCCCTAGCCGTTTTTCCATGTAATAATTGGCAATGTTTAATAATCTGGCTAACTGTGGCCTTTCACAAGAGTGGCAAGTAAACCAGAGACCCCAAAGAACAGGGATCCCCAAGGACTAGCGCTGATACTAAGTCATATATACCTTAGGGAAGAGCCATTCCAAATTCCAAAGAAAGGTAACCTGTAAGGCAATGTCTTGCCTGAACATCTGGCTAATCCAATCAAGTATAGCTGAGTACTCAAGGTTTGCAAAAGAGCTATTTCCCCACTCCTCCACCTCAGACAAAGAAGGTTGCTTGTTTCATTGAATTTCAAAGAGATAACACATTAATGATCATTAACGCTTCTGGGGCGTCAATTGTTTTAGCCTGGGAGACTCTGAGAAGCGCTGTACTTCACTCTAAATCCCATCCCCTGAAGGGAAATATTAGGTATAAAACCCATTCAAAACTACACCCAAGTGCGCACAGTTCATTTTTATCTTGACTGCACGTCAGACTATGTAGCCAGATGTGCACAGTTCCCCTCCTTCTTGACTCCACATCAGCTGTGTCACCATTCCTGCTCTCCACTGGAGAGGAAGTGGAGTGAGGACCCCTCTTTCCTCTGGTCTTCTCCACGATTGCAACTCCTCTGATCGGTACAGTATCACCCACAAACTCCCCTCACTCTATTCCTCTATCTAAATATTTCCTACTTATTTTGTTAGCCTTGCACGAGTGCTTGAAGCCTGAGTGTGCATGTGTATGTTGTTATTGTTATTTTCTCAAATAAAGATCATTTCATTATACCTTTTGGCTTAGAGTCTCTTCCTTAGTATACACAGGTCTAAAGGTCCTGCCGTTACCCACCTCATTGCAAAGTTGAGTATATTAATTCCCCATCTTAATACTAGTGTGATAGAGGGTCCTCCCAGACCCCCTCTAGCATTTTGGGTAACAAAAATCTTGGCAGTGACTGCAAGAGGATGGTGGAAGAGGATGGTTCTTAGGGGCAGCTGATGAGATCCCCCCCCCCCGACATCCCCAAAAGTTGCCCACTCCTGAGCTACAGTATCATTGTGAAACAAAACCATGCACACATCATGGGGGTGTGTGGAATCCTGGACCCAGAACCCCCTATGTGACTCAGAGGTCACATTTGTGGGGGCCCTCTTCCTCGTTACATCTGTAGTTATTTTTTAATGTATACACTTAATGGAAATAAATGTGAATGATGTATTGTAATTATTTTAATATAGGCTGTGCTTTATAATGTTTCTTTTAAAGAAAAATCTGGAAACACATTTCATTTCCCATCTGGAAGAGAAAAATCCCCCATTTATCTTAATTTAGTCATAGACAGGTCAGCCAAATCTGTTGTCCATATATGCAAAACAGATGTGACATATACAAACTGTTTGAATGTCATGGGCTACGAAAGGGAATATAATAGGTATATTACACAAACATATGTGCCTCATTTGCAAACTTATATGGTGGGTGGATTTGAAGCTGCATTGAAGCAAAACCTGTGTTAACTTCCACCCAAAGCAGACAGTCTAGAGGATCTTGCAGTGCCATTTCAGGCCATTGCAGGTGGGATTACATGTTGAAAATGCTGCTTTCACATTACAAACTCATAGAATCATAGAGTTGGAAGAGACCACAAGGGCCATCTAGTCCAACCCCCTGCTATGCAGGAATAAACAACCAAGCATTCCTGACATCCAACCTCTGCTTAGAAACCTCCAAAGAAGGAGACTCCACCACACGTCAAGGTAATGCATTCCACTTCCAAACAGCTCTTACCATCAGGAAGTTCTTCCTAATGTTTAGGTGGAATCTCTTTTCCTGTAGTTTGAACCCACTGCTCCATGTCCCAGTCTCTGGAGCAGCAGAAAACATGCTTGCTCCATCCTCAATATGACATCCCTTCAAATATTTAAACATGGCTATTATGTCCCCTCTTAAACTTCTCTTCCCCAGGCTGTTTGGTTTTTTTAAGTGCAAATTTTGCTGAAAAACATAGCAAAGCACTGCAGAAAGTCTGCACTCCCTGTCACTCCCCAGAATGTGCACACCCTGATACCTGGTTTTTTTTCCAGCTGTACACCAGCCAAAATGGCAACTTCTGGTGTGCCTGGTTATGCAGGTGTAGCCCAGGAAGGGGGTGGTGGTGAAGTTTGCTGCAGCCCCAAATACTTAATTTGAGTGACACCTATCTGTCTAAGGGCTTGTCTGCACTATTAAAAACCCCGAATCCCCTTGTGAATTTCACCAAATCTGGGGTGATCAGCCACATGACGTACAGGCTTTTCCCCAAATCTGGAGTGATCAGGCCACACATCGCATGGCTCAGATTTGGGGCATTCCAAGGTATTTACCTAGAAGTGGAGTTTTGATAATTCAGGGTTTTCTCCACATTTTCATTCACCGCCACTGTAACCATTTTAAAGTGATAATAAGTGTTATAATGCCACGATGTTCCGGCTGTCTTCATTCGCAAAATTACAGCATTTTTAGATGCTAGTCTGATCATGTCCTTTAAGCAGGGCCGGTTTAAGGAATTTTGGGGCCCCCTGCAATGCTTTATTTTGGGGGGCCCAATGTAGGTCAATGTAACCTAACCTACTCACCTTATAGGATGTTCAGATTACAGTAGGACCCCTGTATCCATGGATTCTTTATCCAGGGGACACAAAACAGCACACCTGCCATAGTCTTCCTAGAAAATGTGTCCTCCCTAGTTGTTTTCTAGGCCCTCCAAGGCAACTCTATGGTATTTTAAACCAGCAGTCCCATTATTTTCAATGGCATTCACTATTATTCATGGTTTTCAGAATCCACGCCCCCCCCCCCTGAACCAATCCCCAGTGGATAAGAGGGGCCTACTGTATTACATAATTTGCCACCAATAATTTAGTTTTAAAACTATATTATAGGCACTAGCATAATATTTTTTGTTTATTAGCAATTAACGTAATGGTGTAGATTTCCTCAAAGAAAAGAGAGTGGACTACAAGCTAAACATGAGTTGGTAGTGTGATGCAGCAGCAAAAAATGCCAATACGATTCTAGGCTGCATTAATAGGAGTAGTGTCTAGATCAAGGGAAGTAATAGTATCACTCCATTCTGCTTTGGTCAGACCTCACCTGGAATACTGTTTCCAGTTCTGGGCACAACAATTCAAGAAAGATACTGAGAAGGATGGTGGGAGGTCTGGAAGCCATGATGCCCTATGAGGAGCAGGTTAAGGAGCTGGGCATGCTTAGCCTGGCGAAGAGAAGGTTGAGAGGTGACATGATAGCCATGTATAAATATTTGAAGGGATGTCATACTGAGGAAGGAGCAAGCATGTTTTCTGCTGCTCCAGAGACTAGGACATGAAGCCATGGGTTCAAACTACAGGAAAAGAGATTCCACCTGAATATTAGGAAGAACATCCTGACAGTAAGAGCTGTTAGGAAGTGGAATACACTGCCTTTTAGTGTGGTGGGGTCTCTTTCTTTGGGTTTTTTAAAACATAGGTTGGATGGCCATCTGTCAGGAATGCTTTGATTGTGTGTCCCTGCAGGGCAGAAGCTGATCGGATGGGATGGCTGTTGGGGTCCCTTCCAGCCCTATGATTCTATGATTCTAGGCTGCATTCAAAGCCTGGGAAAGTTACTCTTGGATTACACCTCCCAGAATCCCCCTGCCAGCACCCTTCTCAAGGTCTGGTTGCATTGTTCCTTTTTCCAGCATTCTCTATCCCAGTGGTTCTTAACTTGGGGTCCGCAATGTCCTCACAGGGAGTCCAGAAAGGGTTGAAGGCTGCTTGGCCCACCCCCTCCCTATAGTGGAGCAGCCACGTGACAGGAACCAAGGCAAAGGCTGGCTAGCTTGGCCTGCACATTGCCATTCAATCCACTCCAGCCACAAACTTGCAGGAAGAAGCAAGAGTGCCTCTGGGGGAAAGTTTAATGGATGGTGTAATTGTATTGTTGTTGTTGTTAGCTATTATTATTAGGGTTTTGAATCTTGAGTTAAGTCTTGGGGCAACAAAAGATATTTAAAGGGGGTTCCTGCTAAAGAAAAGGTTAAGAACCACTGCTCTAGGCCAATGTCTCTCACATAACACTAATGGGATACTGATGTTTTAGTGACAACAATAAAACCATTGTTCCGAGTAATATTACTCCAATTTTTATTTATATTCTTTATATTCTTCTGTTAAAAGAACCAGAGTGTTGTAGAAGTTTCAGCATTGCCCTATGACTGTGGAGACCAGGGTTTGAATCCTTACTCAGCCATGAATGCCCACTGGGTGACCTTGGGCAAGTCACACTCTCTCAGCCTCAAAGGAAGGCAAAGGCCGACCCCCTTTGAACAAACCTTGCCTAGAAAACCCCATGGTAGGTTTGCCTTAGTCAGAAATGACTTGAAGGCACATGGGCAAACACACAAATACCTTTTGCAGGCTGAACTCAGTTGGCAGCAAGGGGAGGAAGCTGAAGAAGACCAAGGGGGAAAGGGAGGGGAGAGGAACCAAGATGGGAAGGGAAGGGAAGGGAAGGGAAGGGAAGGGAAGGGAAGGGAAGGGAAAGAAAGAAAGAAAGAAAGAAAGAAAGAAAGAAAGAAAGAAAGAAAGAAATCCTTTCTGAGGGAGACAACACTCAAATTCCCTCTCTCTCTCTCTCTCTCTCTCTCTCTCTCTCTCTCTCTCTCTCTCACACACACACACACACACACACACACACACACTCACCCTCTCCATGCCTCTCCCTCCAGCTTCTGCCACCTAGGGCTGCTGTTTCTTTCGCTTTCTCTTTGGGTTTGTGAGACACTGTTTTAAAAAAAAAAGCTAGCGGAAGTTTTTGGAGGAGGAGGGTAGGAGGGGGCTCCTACTGGCTATCTCCTTCATCAGATTAAGGAGGCTAGTATGGGGCCCTCTCTTGACCTGGGGGCCCTCCGTCAATGCTGATTTGGCAGACTGGTTAAACCGGCCCTGCCTTTAAGTCCTGATCATTAGGATACTCACCTTTATATACAATGTTGAATACAAAGTTTGAAATTCTAAACTGATATCTTTTGGTGTGTTACAAAGATTATTTTGTGAGACTTTAATCACTGGAAAGCATTTTGTTTTGTTTTAATCTGTCTGTTGATCCGTCCCCACCTTCCAATACCTTAGATGCAATACCTTCGTCAGCTTATATTAAAGTATATTTAATTCCCATTTTCATTTCCAATAAAGCAATATTGGTTTCCACTCTTTATTTACCTTGGAAACCCTTTTCTTGTTGATAATGTGAGTTAAAATGTCATTTTGTTGCATTTCTTTCAGTTTAATAAGCCATTCCTCTATCAAGGGCATCTCCTTCTTCCTCCAACTTGCAGCAACTGTTAGTCTTGCAGATGTTACTAAATATAAAAGTATTCTCCAGTGATTTTTAAAAAATTGTCTCTCCAAGCTTGAAGTAAGATTTAAGAAGTAAAATTTGGGGTCCATCAAGAATTCTATTCCAAACATAGTTTGAATGCTCTTGTGAATTCTTCTCCAATATTTTTTTATGATTGGACATCCCCACCACATATGATGTGTGGTGCCCACATCGGTATCACAACGCCAGCACTTATTTTCCTTCAATTTATAAATTTTACTAATCTTTAACAGCGTCAAGGACCATCTATTAATCGTTTTCAAATGGTTTTCTTGCAGATTCAGTAAATTCTTTGGTGTCTGGGAAAATGCCAAGTAGTCTTGACTTCTCACTGAAAATCTTGCACAGGGGGGCCGGCCACGCGTCAGTTGGAAGGGAGTTCCACAGTGTTGGGGCCACTACTGAGAAGGTCTTGTTCCTTGTTCAGAAAGGTTTTATAAGGGAGAATCCAGAAATGGGATTCCTCTGAGGCTTGATACTAGTTTTGCATTGTCTCCTCTACTCACTCACTCCCACCCTTGTGCTGATGTATGCCCTCCAGAAACGGGTGTGCCGAACAACAGTATTCTTCCAGCCAGCAGTGGGTGGCCAACATTTTACATTTCAAACATTTTTCTGGAGTGAACAATGTAATCCAGCAAGGACAATCTGGGAAATGGATGCCACCCTCCAGTGGAGGCTGCTATTTCAATTTTTGATCACGCCTAGGAGTGAGGCTTCATCAGTCTGGGAAACAAGGATGGTGGTTAGTGGGGCCAGCATGAGTGTTTTTAAAAATGTCTTAAATGATTTGTTAAATTGATAATTGTTAGGATCCCCTCCCCTGAAAAAAACATGGCTGAACTCTGTAGATTGCCTAATTAACATTGAAATTAGGAACCAAAAGCAAAGAACTGGAGGTTTAATTTCATTAAGGGCTAGCTTTCTCTTGATCAGATAGAGTAAGATGTGGGCAAGCATCCTGTTGGAGTTTTATGCATGTAAAAGTTCCCTTATATGTGTGTGTGTGTTTTGGCCTATACGTAACGTCCCTATTCTGTTGAAGGTTACAAAAGGGAGTTATGCATGTGCTGCCATTGCATGTTGTGCATTGCACATCTTTGCGTATTGAACACTGATTGCATGGTTGCGCACAGATGTGCATGGCACATTGCACACCCGTGTGTGATGTATATTTGCTTGTACAATGTCACAATTCTGTAATGAGGTGGCATAGCGCAATCAAGGCCTAATGTCATGAGCATAAAGTTATGCTATGTCTCTTCAATGCAGGATCTCAGCCTGGAAGAGAAGCATAGTGGTAGGAGGAAATGCATCCCATGTCTCAGTGCTGACTTATTTTTCTAAGCTGCCTGATGCCTCATGGATTTTAGTAGCAAGAGAATGGAGGGAACGAAAACAATGGTGTGAGAATGGGATGTGGAGGTGCAAGGTGATTTGTTTGCCCTTAGGGAGCTCTTTCAGAATATCTGGTCCTTTTGGTCTGAAGGTTCATCTCCATGCCACTCCATGGGAATGAGAGCAGGGGAAGGTGGCATTGTGAGTATCTTTAGTTCTCTTCCTCTAATTCGAATTGATTTTATTTTCTGGTTTGGTGTGAGCTGTAATGAACCCTTTTGTACTCCTTTAGTGTGTTTATTGTTCACTCAGTGCTAGGTAGATTGATAATGCAGTGAAACGTTTTCTTCAGCTCCCTCCCCTCATTTCCTCCTCTGTTCTCTCTCTCACACACACACATACCACATGCACTTCTGATTTTCACCAGCCCCTGCTTCAGTGGGCCATATGCTTTGTGGGTTTGGTTGAAACTACTGAGCCCATTTTTTGGTAAGAAAAGGATGTCAGGCACCTGGCACAGCCAGGTCCTGCCCTAACAGTTAGTGTTTGGCTTTGTAGTTTAGGATGATGGATAATGTAGTGTGCTGCTTTGGCTTAAGACTGTAGTCATGCTGTAGAGCAGTGGTTCTCAGCCTGTGGGTCCCCAGATATTGTTGGACTACAGTTGCCAGGAGCCCTCTGAGGTCTCACCTTGACATCCAGGTGGTCCTCCCAGTCCTTAGTGAGGCTGTAGGATTGAACTCACACCCTCACTAATGACTGGGAGGACCACCTGGCTGTCAAGGTGAGACCTCAGAGGGCTCCTGGGAACTGTAGTCCAACAATATCTGGGGACCCACAGGTTGAGAACCGCTGCTGTAAAGATAGGTGATGTGTTTGCTTAGGAATGTGGTACAGTTAAACATCCAAGGTTGTTTCACATGAGAGGCCTGGAGTTGGCGGAGGAGTGGACTACGGCTGGGAATATGAAAAGTTTATGCTTTGCTGACCAATAATGATGCTTGTGTGTGGCAGGAAACCTGGTGGATTTTGATATACTGCTGAAATAGAAACTAACCTTTAGTCTTGACAATGCCTCTGTGCTGGATTTTTCTTTACTTACTGGAATAAAGCTCTTTAAGGAGATTATCACACTACACTGTTATAGAGATATTATTCTACTTTAACTGCTATGGCTGTCTCCTGTGGAAACTTGGGACTTGCAGGTTATGGAGAGGCGTTTAGAATGCTCAGCCAGAGAGTTCTTAGGCCTCACTCAACTACAAATCCCAGGATTCCAAAGAAGGCAGCCTGAGCAGTTAAAGTGGAATAATAGCACTATAACAGTGTAGTGTGATAGACTATATTCCTGAAGTGGGTCATAGAATCATATCATAGAATCATAGAATTGCAGAGTTGGAAGAGACCATGAGGGCCATCCAGTCCAACCCCCTGCCATGCAGGAAATCACAATCATCTCTGACAGATGGCCATCCAGCCTCTGTTTAAAGACCTCCAAGGAAGGAGACCCCACCACGCTCCGAGGGAGTGCGTTCCACTGCCAAACAGCTCTTACTGTCAAAAAGTTCCTCCTAATGTTGAGGTGGAATCTCTGTTCCTGGAGCTTGCATCCATTGCTCCATGTTCCAGTCTCTGGAGCAGCATAAAACAAGCCTGCTCCATCCTCAGCGTGACATCCCCTCAAATACTTAAACAGGGCTATCATATCGCCTCTTAACCATCTTTTTTCCAGGCTAAACATACCCAGCTCTAGGCTGTAAATCACAAAGAGAGACATTAGGAGGTTTTGGGGCTTGGTC
Source organism: Gambelia wislizenii (assembly GCA_030847615.1). Lineage (NCBI taxonomy): Eukaryota > Metazoa > Chordata > Lepidosauria > Squamata > Crotaphytidae > Gambelia > Gambelia wislizenii. The sequence goes on along the minus strand of JAUMIR010000013.1, from coordinate 7,156,474 downwards.
ACAAAGGACCAAACCAGCATGGTGTAGTGGTCTGAGTGTTGGACTAGGACTCTGGGAGTCCAGGGTTCGAATCCCCACTCAGTCATGGAAACCCGCTGGGTGACCTTGGGCAAGTCATACACTCTCAGCCTCAGAAGAAGGCAATGGCAAACCTCCTCTGAATCAAATTTGCCAAGAAAACCATATGATGAGGTTGACATAAGCCAGAGTGGACTGAAAGGGACATAACAACAACCACAGAGGACCAGGAAGACCTGGCTGTTAAGAGGAGATATTTTGAGCTGTTTTAATGGTTGTTCATTCCTCAGACCGTAGGCTATTTGAACTCCATTCTGGATCTTCGCTACAAACATGTGTCAGATGAAGAACAGACAGAAAAATGAATGGTATAAGCATCCCTTCATTTCATTAGCCACAGTGCAAGGTTAAAAGATTTAAAGAAAAAGGGATTAAGGTAACATGGGTGCAGAGAGTATAGTCATCTTGTTAGATACCTGATCTTTTAAAATGGCAGCGGGTGGAAAGAAAAGAAGAAAGAGATAAGTAAGAAAACTTAATTGAACTGGTCTCATGAAGAGATCCTGTTCTTTATGACAGCCTTTTCCAACCTGACAGGTTCTAAATGTGTTGAATTCCCACCAGCCCCGGGCAACCATCACATTATTGGCTTTGTAGTCAACCTGGGGGGAAATGCCAGGTTGTGTGTGTGTGTGGGTGGGTGACATTAAAAAGATGAAAAGAATGCTCACAGGGGTTTCTTGGCAACATTTGTTCTGAGGGTGGGGTTTGCCTTTATCTCCCTCTGAGGCTGAGAGAGTGTGACTTGCCTAAGGTAGGTTTCCATGGCTGAGTAGGGATTTGAATCCTGGTTTCCAGAGTTGTAGCCAAATGCTCAAACCACTACACCATGCTGGCTCTAAGTAATGAAGAATTCAACATTAATTCAACAAATCAAATGGGCAAATTAATGGCAACGGTAATGGATTAAGCTCCCACATTCTAATGCATTCTAATGCCTAATATGAGCAAATTGATTTTCAGTTGTAGTGTTCCAGGCTCTGGGATACACCTCCTCATGTCCAGACACTGCCATGTCTGGTTATGATCAGAGTTATAGCCCACCATGTCATACAATCATAGAATCATAGAGCTGGAAGAGACCCCAAGGGCCATCTAGTCCAACCCCCTGCCATGCAGGAAGACATAATCAAAGCACTCCTGACAGTTGGCCATCTAGCCTCTGTTTAAAGACTTCCAAAGAAGGAGACTCCACCACATTACAAGGCAGTGCATTCCACTGCCGAAAAGCTCTTACTGTCAGGAAGTTCCTCCTAATGTTTAGGTGGAATCTCTTTTCCTGTAGTTTGAACCCATGGCTCCATGTCCTAATCTCTGGAGCAGCAGAAAACAAGCTTGCTCCATCCTCAGTATGACATCCCTTCAAATATTTAAACATGGCTACCATGTCCCCTCTGAACCTTCTGTTCTCCAGGCTAAACATGCCCAGCTCCTTAAGCCGCTCCGCCTAGGGCATGATCCCTTTTTTATGCACTGCTATCAAGTCATGTGTCACCCATCCTATATCTGTAAATTTCATTTTTACTGTCCAAGTATAGTATCCTACATTTCTCCCTGTTGAAATTCATTTTGCTAGTTTTGGTCCGGAGGGCACCAGGTTGAGGAAGGCTGCCCCACTTGAAATCGATGTGGTTCCCCACTCCTGTTTCTTTAAACTGAGGGACTGGGGGTTCTTTGCTGTCTGTCAGCTAAATTTGGATCTGTTTGGAGGCCTCTCTGATCAACCTCTGGTCACCTGGGCTCCCAACTCATGAACACAGATATACAGTTGGCCCTCCACGGTTGCTGGGGTTAGGGGCACAGGACTCCTGCAAAAGTGGGAAAAAACGCAAATATCTGTAGGCTCCCCAAACCATATTTAACATCCCCCCCCAAAAAAGTATGATCTGCAGATTTAACACATCACAGATGCCTCTGAGGGAGCAGGGTTCCTTCACAAGGCAGCTGACAGGGCTTCCCACCACCTCCACTGCTCCCCTACACCATTTTTATTAGGGACTTACAAGCTTCGCTGTGTGTTCGCAGTCTCTCTCAGTCTCGTGAGGCTTGCAGTCCCTATTAAAAATGGCATAGGAGAGCGGCAGAGGCGGCAGCAAATAATCGAAGCTGCAAAAGTTAACTTGCAAATGTGAAGGGCTGACTGTAGTCCATGTAGGCAAACTTACCATCCACACTCAACCTAAGCACACTTAAGTCTTGGAAGCTCGGGATATTTTGCATGGGAGAATGAGCAGGCTCTCTGTTGGTCTTTTACATTATTTTATTATATACAGTAACAGATATACAAATATACACTCTCCTCAGGAAGGAACATAGACTCTTCAGGGTCTAGGCACATTACATTCAGTTAACTTTGCATTACATATACAGCATTACACTTTTATTGGGATTGAACCTTTATATTTTCTGCTTTGCCCTAGCAAATATCTCTATACAGTAGGACCTCCATATCTTCTGGGGAATGGTTCTTGGTGGGGGCTGGATACTGAAAACTGTGGATAATCGTGAACACCACGGAAAATAATGGGACTTCCAGTTTAAAATACCATAGAGTTGCCTTGGAGGACCTAGAAAATGGCTAGAGATGACACATTTTCTAGGAAGACTCTATGGTAGGTGTACTGTTTTGTGTCTCATGGATAACTGAATCAGTGGATAACAGGGTCCTACTGTACTTAACACATACAGGAACTTAAACATGTTGGTCAGAATCCTCTGTCACGGTATATGTTACATTTTCTGTATACAGTCGGATCCCTGTATCTGCAAGGGTTTGGTTCCCGGATTTACCGCAGATACCGGAAACCACGAATAACAGCAAACCCTATTGAAATAATGGGACTTCTGGTTAAAAATACCATAGAGTTACGCTGGAGGACCTAGAAGATATCTAGAGAGGATGCCTCTCTTCCCCCTCTCTCTTGCTGTTAGAGCAAATGGGTTCTTAGATAGGACAGGGTTTCCTGAATGTTAAATCCTTCTGTTTCTCTCATCCCAAACTTTGCTTGCTCTGTCTTTGAGATGCATGGTCATAAATACTTTGTAACCAAACAACTAGACCATGTGACCCAGGACTCGTCATTGGTCATATAAGATATATCCCTTCTTTGTAAACTCTTCCATTCTTCTCCTGCCCTCCAACCATGCTTCACTTCTCATCAAGATGGTGGATTAGATGAAGCGACTACCTTTTACCCAATCTTTTCACTAGCTAGTTAGGATGCAGGCTGTCCGTGCATATGTAAATGTAAAACCATTAGTAAACTTTTCAAGGTTTGTAACCAGAAACTGCCTGCCTTGTTTGTTTTCGAGTCAGTTTCAGTTCTCACAGAAGCATCCTCAGATTGGGGCATGCTTTACCTGCTACTCTGCGAAAAGGAAAACTAATTCCTAACAGTTTTAACTTTCATAGAGTTTCCCAAAAGGGCTAACACCCGGGGATACTCTAATTCCCAACACAGTAACAGCACTGCATTACTGGATACAGATGTTACAGAACTGCCCGATTCTAATTCCTGCAGATGTAAGTCTACTTACAAAGAACTGAGTGCCCAACAGGATTTCAGCCAACATCTGGGGAGGAGACACACAGACATCCAAGGAAGAGAACCATCTGCTGTGGTCATCGCCACTTGATTATTACAACATCCATCTCTCTCTCTCTCTCTCTCTCTCTCTCTGGACTTTATCAGACCAGGCAAATATGGTGTCATAACGACGCCTAATGAACGTGAAAAGGTGCACATATCAAAGGATATCGTCCATTTGCGATCATGTCATGTCCAAAACCTGTTCCTTTTTATTGACGGGCCAAGCCATCAATTGATCCTCCGTGGTGCTTTTTCACCAGCATTGCCGGCATTTGAAACTTCGCACCACTGTGCTCAGTGAATACAGCGTCAATGGGCAGAACACTTCCGGGTGAGATCATGACAGACAGGTAGGGGACGTTCTTTTTATGAAACCCCCTTCCCAGTATACTCGGAACTTTAAAAATGTGTTTCTGTGCTTGTGTCTACGCTTTGTGTGTTTATTTTTGCTTTAATTTTTGAATTTGCCATGCTCACGTCTTCTCGTGAGAATCAGAAAAATTTTGAACTCGGAAGTAAATGGAGCTCCATCTGTGCTCCGTTACTGCCGGGGCTGGCTTTCTGACACTATTACAGGTAGGTCTGATAAAGGGGGTTCTTTTGCTGGCATAAAAACATTTTGTAATATGCTGACAAAAGAACGTTTCAAGAGGGTGGTCTGATAAAGTCCTCTCTCTCTCTCTCTCTCTTTCTCTCTCTCTCTCTCTCTCTCTCTCTCTCCCCATATTCATAATGGGGAAAAATCTATTTAGATCAGAATTATATCTAGCCTATTTGAGAACAGAGGTTTTCTCTTGCCAGTATGTTCTGGGTGTTATCAGCTAGGAACAGCGTTATTGGCATCAAAGCTGTTAGGAACAGTTTATCTTGGTGCATGGGAGACTGATAGCCAGTCTGGCTTCTGTGTCCCCAGTCTCTATCTGCCCCATCAGAGACAGAGCTTGACTAGCACCCGCTTATGTAAATAATGTTAATTTGTTTATATAAACATTTTCCTTATCCAATTAGATCCGAGATCTTTACTGGTCTTTCCTCTCTGACTTCTTGCATGGCGACCAGTGGTTCCTGATTACCTTCCGTCAGATTGCATCAGCCATCTGACACGAGTAACCCTTTACAGTCTGGGTTGTTATTAGTTATTCATTTTATTACACTTCCTCACAAGCTAATCTCAGTTTATAGTTAGGTTGGCTTCTCGCCTGGAGTCAGTCAGTGCCTACGCCCTTGGCATTACCCAACATTTCACAATATACAAAGCGTTAAACATTACTACCTTTATACCTTTACAAACATTATATTCAGGCTTCAGGGGCTTAAAATTTTACAAAATATACCACCAAATTAGCTCTAATGCTGTAACACATTTGTAGAAAAAGCAAGATTCATGCTGGGGGGGATTTCCTAAATCTAAATTCAGTCTCTTAGACCGCAGTCCAATGCACATTTGCTTGGAAATTATCCACTCAGTGTGGAGAGCACTTGCAAAGGCTCCAGGCTCAATCCCCATCATCTCCAGATCCAGGTGGTAGGTGATGAGAAACAATTCTGACCCAGGGAAGTTGCTGCTGACCATAGTAGGCAATAATAGGCTAGGCCAATAGTTCTGAACCTGTGGCTTTCCTGATATTGTTTGACTTCAGTGTCCAGGATCCCACAGCATTGGCCATGCTGCTGGGGTTTCTGGGAGATGAAGTGCAACAACTTCTGAGAACCCAAGAGTGGAAACTGCTGGGCACATGCAACCATAGTAAGATACCATCCTATTTAATGGGAGACCCTGAGTGAGTAGTAGAGCATGAACTTTGCATGGAGAACATGTCATGCTCAATCCTTGGCCTCTGTCATTGAAAAATCAGGTAGTGGGGTGGGCCTCAGCCTAAAAGAGGGTGACCAAATGTCTTCCATTGTAGAGGACAGTCTGCATCTGACAAAGAATAGTCCTCTCTTTGAAGATGCACCTGTTTAGCAGCTGCCTACTCCAAGACTGGCCTAAGATAAAGGAGCCCAGGAAGGAAGAGCAGGAGGGGCCTTGATGTTTCCAGTCACAAGTAGCAGCATCTAGACAGATGACCAAACAGCAGGCATGCAGGTCATCTTGTCTCCGTCTTCTGCACAATGGTGAGATGGGCTGTTTGCCATTACGAGCTTTCAAGTTGACTCCAATTTACAGCGGCCTTCTCATAGGGATTTCTTGGCAAGATTTCTTCAGAGGACGCTTGACATTGCTTTCCTCTGAGGCTGAGAGAGAGTGTGACTTGCCCATGGTCACCCAGTGGGTTTCCATGGCTGAGTGGGGATTCAGACCCTGGTGTCCTGAAATCCTAGTCCAAAACTCCAACCACTATACCACATTGACTCTTGAGGTGGGCTGTACAACTATTTAAATTACAGAGATTGTTTCTAGATTTTCATCTCTCCGTAATAACGAGCTCATGCAAACTTTATGCATGTGACCGTTTCCTCCTCCTCTTCTTCTTGGTGACACAGTCCCTTTTTTGGGGTGGCCAATGTATAACCAGTTAGTGCTAGGTGGAATACTAGTAGTTAATAATGCCATGTTAGAGGGATTAAAAGTCTAATAAGCAGAACCCTGGGTTTGTTTAGCTAGTAGAATTTAGCAAAAGCAACATGGAAAAGGGAAGCATAGTCAAAAAATGCAGAGCTGAAAAAAGTCCTCTTTTTGAGGTACAGCTCCAGAAGCCTCAAGCCAGCACAGTCATTTATGGTCCCAAAACCATGTCATTTCCAAGCCCTAGAGAAATGTTTGTGATATTCAGTGGTATAGTGGAATCAGGACTTGCAGGATCCACGGATGCAGTCTGAGGAGATGGAGAGTAACTTTACACTCATGATTGACGTGGCAGTTGTGCAACACTGCCTTGTTAGTGGATTGCAATGCTCGTACAACCAAATGTACAATCAAATGCTCACATGCATATGCACATGCAACCATGTGCAATATGCAACCATGTGCAATATGCAACCATGTGCAGTGTGCGTGCACAACCATGCAAAATGGCACCACACGTGTACTTTGCTTCTCACAACCCTGAACTGAATCAGGCCATTTCTCAACAGGCAAAAATGCCCAACTGTTTCTGCAGATGAGGTTACACTTGGCTAAGACACCAATGGGATTCTGGCCCCCATTTTTGTGATCAGCAGGGAAAGGACATTATCTGCCCCTCCCCATTGGGTCCCATGTTTCCTCCAAGTGTAGTAGCTACAAGCCTCACAGATGTGTGGTGGGGCATGGATTTTCCCAGCAACAGTATATTGTCATGAGAAGTGGTGGCTGGCATCTTCCATGTCAGCGAGCAGTCCATCTGCTCCTTTAAGGTTCGGACCACAAATCAGAGCAGATTGTCCAGTCAAGGAAGCCACCAGCCACCTCTGATTCTGAGTTAACCCAGTTGTAAAGCAACGTGGGGGGGGGCAGTCAGCTTGGTCTTGACAATAAAAACCCACTGGCTTTATTTTCAGCTCCTGATGGAGATGAACTCACTAAAACTGGTTTAATGGATGTGGATTACATCATCACATCTCTTTTAAGCAGCAAAAGGAAAATAAGGAGCCATCTAGTTTTGCCATCTAACAGTCAAATCCAAGGGATCCCCTTTTTAGGGGGTACTTGTGTGAACTTTAGGGTTCCCCCAGGTTTATTGGCCCACACACACACACACAAGAGGGGAGGCATTGTTTTGGCTACATAAGGAACAGTACTCCCAGCCTGCACATTGGGAATGGAAGGTATGACAACACTGAGGATGATAGCCAGCTATTGAGATTTCCTTATACAGGAGTGAGAATCAGGTAAACTGTGTGAATTGTGATTTTGCAGCAGCTGGGCCCCTCCCTGGAATCCACTGATGAAAATGCTAAGCATTTCTTCCCCGCCTCCCACCCCAAAATGGCTGATCCTGGAAACTTCCAAGAGCAGAAATCTTCCTTAGACAAAGGTGTAGGGGGTTTTTTTTGGGGGGGGGGAGGCAATTTATCAGGATTGGTACAGCCCCTTGAAAGTCCTGGGGATAGGAAATTGATCCCCAGACACCTGGTGCTTGCTTGTCCCTGCCTTAATAGAAAAAGGAATTGGACCAGAGAGCCAGCGTTCACCTGCACAGCATCCTATGGCACCTTGTTATTCATAGAAGCTGCAAGCCACCCACCATAACCAATCTTATGGGATGGGCAGTTTGGAGAACTGCTTTGGGAGCCTTTGGGCGCTGAGCAGTAGGCAGAGAAATTATCCTCTTGGAGGACTGTATGAATCTGTGTGTGAGAGAGAGAAAGAGAGAGAAGAGTCCATTGGTGTGGCTGGTGCTAGAGCTTAGAAAGTTGTTTATTAAAAGTTATTCACGTCTGAGTTTTTAATTCATGTTTGAAAGTGGTTGTTCATGCTTACAATGTTTTAAAAGGTAACTTGTTGCATTATTCATTGTGTTTATTACTTTTCATCACTACTGTTACTTTCAGATTGCTTAAGAGATTGACAGAAACCTTGAGAAGTTCCTATAAAGCTGTCTCTAAAAATGCCCTTAAAAGCTAACTTTGCAAAGTAAGGAGGAAATGTTACTTGCCAGGGATGGACAGAGTGCAGCCCTCCAGATGGTGATGGACTGCAACTCCCAGCATTGTCTCTACTGGCTAGGGCTGATGGGAATTGCAGTCCAACTCCATCTGAAGGGCCGTGCTATGCCCACCCCTATGTTACCCCAATAGAACAGTTTCATTCCTGCTTATGACGCTACTCTTGAAATGTGACTTGGTTATAGCCTTGTGACCAAAAAAAGTAGTGCTAAGGGTGTTAATTGTAACAAGTTACTTCCATGCTCTGGTTTTAATTTTATAACACGTGATGACATACAGGCAATTTTGAAAGAAAAACCAATAAGACAAGAGATGGAGAAAGAAATAAGAGGGATACCTTTTATAAATGTTACTGTCCGTTATTTCCCCCCCTCCCCCAATAGAACCATGGTAAGCTTATCTATACATATCTACACATATCTACAGATTATCTACATTATTTGCAGATATGACTCTTTGGTTGAGTTTCATTTCTCTCTCTCTTTACACTGCAACTATCAAGGACAAAAAACACACACCCCATCATGAATTGCATAACTGCTGGGGGTGGGGGGGAAAAAAAAGAAGAAACCATTAAGAATAAATATACCAACATCACAATAGGTATGACCAAAAGCTTTGGCACAAATTCATGTAGCAGAAAGGAACAATCCAGAGGTAATGGCAAAGCAAAAAGGCGCACAGAAAGAGCATTTCTTTTTTCTGAGCCAGCTAGCCATGTGCACAATACAATGCACACCACTCTTCTTAAGAATGGTCACTTGACAATCTAGTAAGACAACTGAAAGAACTTACAATTCCACTGCAAATATCAAAACAATTCTTTAAAATGTATTTTTTTTCCCTTGCAAAATGCATCATCACAGATCTGGGATTGCTCTGTGGTTTGGGGTTGTGGTTGTTGTTTTGCATCAGTCAATAACCATAATAGTAGTAGGAGGAGTAGTTTAAAAGCATCTCTGCTTTTGCCTACACCTCTGCAGGCAAAACACTGCCAAACCCTTCAGGAAGCAAAGAGATCATTGCCGAATGTGAGGCAGACATTACCCTGCGGTAGTAACAATGGATATGGGGGTGCAGAGGGAATAGGGGATGTTCTTGAAAGTGAGCAAGAAGCAGCCTGTGGACTTGGAAGTGTAGGGGATAATTAAGGAAGTCACACACATCCAAAGCCTGAGAATGTTTAGGCTAGATACGGATCATGATAGTGACTATATATACAACTGCCACTAACAAAAAATAAAAAAATAAAAATGAACACACTGCTTTTTTAAAGTTGCAGGTGGATAAGCCAGCTATCCTACTAATGTCATTACTTTCTAGTGTAGCATGTAACATTTACTTGTTCCTCCTAAAATATTGCTGGGATCATTTAGGGAAATAATCTTTGGCCATGTTTGTATTTAGGGTACAATGGCCTAAAACTAGTTGTTGGTTCCAGCTAGAACTCCAACCTATTGAATCAATGGGATTTCTATAAGTGTTGACTTATCATTCAATAATTGACTCTATGAGCCTCCCCTAGTTGGAACTAGTAATTGGATTTATACCATAGTGTAAAAAAAAAATGGCTGGAATCCTGTCTGTTAGTCTAAACTGGAGCAGACTCATGGAATCAATTGTTGGCTGGTGAATCAACATGTAGGTAAGTCCAATTACTTCAATGAGTCTACTCTAGTTGGGACTAAATAGAATTTAGGCCAATATTAAGAACAACACTTTAAATAATGCGTACTGAGCAACATCAGCAAGTGATTTTTATTCTAAATCACTAATGATTGTAAAGAGTGTTTTAGGCTCTGGCTGGGGGTTATGGAAGTTCATGTGCAAAAACATCTGAAGGACCAAAAGTGTCTCAGCCCTGATCTAGGAAAGCCCCTTTGTGGCTGGGAACTGAGCTTCATTACCCAGTCAGATTGGGATAGAATGAGAACATCTGTCCTGAGAACACTGGGGCTATACTCTTATGGCCCCTGAGACTGTGTCCCAGAAACTGAAATATCTATCCATCTCTTTCTCCAAGAGGTGAAGAGAAATCTGCCCCAGGAGGAGACCTAACCTCAGATTCCCCTTTCCTAGCCTATATAGAAAGGTCCACATCACTTACCACCCTTTCCCATGTCAGAGCTCTGTTCTGAAGAGATACTGAAAGGGCTGAATTGAGGGCATGGCTTGGGTGGGTGGGTGGGGGCTCACAGACAGTTTTGGATCTACAGGGTTAAGGCAGCCAATTGCAGATGCAGCCATTTTCCAACCATTCCCCCAGCACAGTGGGGAGGAAAGCATACCAAGCAGGATCATTTCCCTTTCATTCCTTGCTACAAAAGGAAATAGGCCAGATCCACACCAACACCAGAAAGGATGGGAGGAGAGAGCTGCTCTACCTTCATTTCCACCTACCAAAACAGACTGCAGGATATGTCAGAGGCCACAAGATCAGAGCGCTCCAACCCAGCAAGTAGGCTTGTCCTGCTAGTGGACATGTCATGCATTTATGAGAGTAAACATTTAGGAGCTCAGCTGGCTTAGACCAAACATTTGTTCCATCTAAGTCCAGCATCCTGTTTCCCACAGTAGCCAGCCTGGAAGCCAGGTATTAACAGACTTTCCATACTGTCCCCCGCCGCCCAACTGCCGGGCTTTGCTATTAGGTGGTACACTGCCTCCCAGTGTGGAAGTTCTACATAGTTACTATGGTGACACGTTATTGATTGGTCTCTCCTCCTCCATCTAACCCACTTTAAAGGGCTGAGCAAGTGGCCACCACCCAACATCTCATAGCAGGTTTAAAGTGTACATCTAAGCAAGTGGCGCATGGAAGTAGCCCATCTTACATATCAGACAGGCTGTCTCATCAGAGAGCTGCATCTGGGTGATGCAGCTTGGTTATGAACCTGGGTTTGCCCTGTATATTGTGTAAAAAGAGCCCTTTGACAATGTTATAAAGAAGCACCCAAAGAGATGCAAATGACTCACCCCTCCTCTTGGTATTCTAAGGTGAAGCCTGAATCACTTCTAAGCAAACATGGCTGGGAATTCTCCTGCAAGGGAGGTCTCAGAAGAACTGCTGCTGACTTTAGGACTACCACATCAACAATGGACCAATTTGTCTCATGTTTCTGCTGAAGGTAGGATTTGAATCAAGGGGTTCTAGTGACCAGAAAGGAGATTTCAGTTCAATATTAGGAAGACCTTTCTAATCATACAAGCTGTTCAAGGGTGGAAAAGACTGTCTAGAAAGGCAATGAATTCTTCTTCATCAGAGGTTTTGAAACACAGGGTGCATGACCTCTTATTGAAGCTACTGATAGCAGCAGACAAACTATCAGGGATATTTTGCAGAAAAGCAATTGTCCGTGTCAGCAGGAGTTTGGACTAAATTGCCTTTGAGATTTCATCCAACTGAAAGATTCATCCTTCGCAAAAATTAGACATGGCCTAGATTCAGGTCCTTCTGAACTTTTTGACACCCTCATCCAACATACTAGACTTTCCTTTAAGTTCCATTGATAGAGGAATTTACTCCTTTGAAATTCCATGCAGAGCAAAAAGGGGGTCTATTGCCCCCCCTTAAGTAAGTAGAGATGTGATTTTTCTGGATCTTTAATTTTTTTTAATAGGCAGCTATTTTTTTGAATCATCAGTCTGAGCATCTCTTTCAAAAAAAGAGAGAGCTTCTTTGAAATAACTGATTTAAAATATTATGGAGTCTCATGGCACCATGAAGATGAGCAGCAGCCTTCTGTGGCAGAAGCTTTTATAGATGAAACCCCACTTTATCATACACATCCCAGTGGAAGCAGTGAGCTCTGCCTTCACAAAAATGAATGCCACAGTAAACGTGTTGATCTTTAAGGTGTCATAAGTCTCTCTTCTTTTTGCCGCAGTGGACTAACACAGCTCTCCCTTTGGAAGCTTTGCTAGAGCAAGGAAATAATTTTGCTAAAATTAACCGGTTCCTTCTATAATTTATAAAAATGTTCAACTATTAGTTTTAATAATTTTGTCATTTTAAACATTAAAGACTAATTGTGTTATTTTTCAGTGATGATTTCCATTTCTCATCACTTTAAAGGGGGCAATATGGGGTGAAATGGGATCATCATTTGCCATTGTTAGCAGTCTTAAATGATTTTTGATGATTTAACAATTAACACACTCATTTTACATCTTGTCTCTTAACACTTTAATATCAATAAATAAAGCTTTACTAACAATTTCAGGTTGATGTGTCAATACTTTCCAAGCTCCATGCCTTTCGTATAAAAGGTCTCAGGTTCAATACATGTTTGAAATCCTGAAGAGCTGCTACCAGTCAGGATCAATTAGAGATGGGAATGTGTCACCCTCCAGTTGCTGTACTGTGGTTTCTGTGATCCCTCACCGCTGGCTTTGTTAATTGGGCCTGATGGGAGCCCCACAACTAGAGGGCCACATGTTCCCCACCTCTAAGATAGATAATACTGAGAAAGACGGACCAATACTGAGCTAGATGGACTAAGAATGAGGCAATTCCCTGTGAAGTGATCAGAAACAGCACCTTACACTTTGCCATATTGGCAGCCCAGTTCTAAACATGGTTACTCAGAAAGACTTCTTGCTGAACTCAATGAGACTTTCTCCCAAGTGAGTGCACATACTGTGGGTCAGGCTTAATCATGCCTGTATGAATGGTGAGAGAAGCTAGCTCCATTCTCCTCATCCTATCCACATCAAAAGAAAGAGGCTAGGAAATTATTCAACAAACAGGACATGTCTAAGGGCAACTGATGCACACCTTTTCTTAATCCACAGCATGTGGATTAATTCCTGTGTCTAGCAAATTATGTTGCCTGAAAGCTGATTGACATATTAAAAAATGTGAAAAGGTTGTCAGGTTCAGTGAGACAACAGACCAAACTAGACAGATTTTAACTATCTGGCTGAAATTAACATGCACTTTAAAAAATGACCCCACTGTCTAGGGCTTTATTCCTTATTGTTATTTATTTATTTAATTAATTCCCCATCTTTCTCCTAAAGTGGGGCCCAGGGATTTTCTTGATTCGATTGCATCCCCTGATATGTAGCTGCCTATTTTTTGTTTGTTTTTTAAAGTGACCATTTACAGCTGGCCAGCATGCTGGGTAATTCCAGATGGAAAATCAAGCAGTTCTGCAGCATGAGAAAATCATAATGCTCAGGGCAGACAAAGTGCTCAGGCTTCTGGGGCCATTGCTGACTGCAGGCAATGGACTTCATTGCTCACGCAGGGCTGCCATTAAGGGTTTGCACCCTGAGGCACATGCTAAAGGCCATGCCAGTAACAGGCAATCTTTGCAAATTCCTGGGCCTGCCACTCCTCCTCCTTGCTGCTGCCTGCTCTTCACCTTCTCCAAAAGCAAGTGTTTGGGGGCAGGGAGCAGCTTTAGCTACACAAGTTTTGTCCTGTCTTTCTGAAAGGCAGTACCAGTTGGACCAAGAGGAAGAGGCCAGCTCAAGGAGGGGAAAACACCCGAGAGCATCTTGACCATCAAAATCTGAAATCTGTGCCAGTGGAAGAACGTCCCACCTAACATTTAAAAGAAAACCAGACCAAAACCACAGGGAATTAACAAATTAATGCAACACAATTAACTGGAACATTTCCTCCTGACATACTAGCTTCCTGTGCATGAGGATATTTTGTAATTATGCATTCTGATATGAGGTTCTGTTTCTGCAATGTGAAATGTCACAGCCATGCAAGTGCTAGAGCACCTGGCCACACTGCCATTTCCTTCCTGCTTCTTACAGTTTTGTTGCTGAAAAGGTGCATTTAGGCACAGGGATCATATCACTGGCTTATTCAATCACACACCCTTTAGGAGTGTTGCATAAAGTCAGAGCTTGGAAAAGTTACTTTCGGGGCCATGCTGTGACTGAGATATTCTGAGAGCTCTGGTCCCCAATGTATTTTTGTTCAAGTTTTGAAATATCAAGTGCACGCATGCACACACACAATATCATTTCCACAGTTCCTGTGACATAATGGGCCATCTCAGACAGTTCTCTCAGCAACAAGCTGCTATGTGAGTCAACACCTTGAAAACAAATGCAGCCAAATGACAGCATGTAAGCTGGGCACTGATGTGCCACCACTCTAGCCTCCTTCTAAACAATATAGCAGGTTCATGGATGTTTTATAAAACATACAGAAATTTGTAACAAGCAAGCATTCATGCTGCATCAGGTAAGGCTCTGGGGTTTGGGACTATACTGCCCATCAGCCCACCTAGCGTATTCTGACTGGCATTGGCTCTCCAGGGTTGCAGGCAGAGAGGGACCTTTCCCATCTTTTGAACGCCTAGATCCTTGGATTTGGAGAGGCAAGTTCAAAGTTGAACCGGAGCTGGTGTCAGGCTGGGAAGAAAAGGGCAGGCACTGGTGAGGGTGGGTGGGAAGGGCAGAGCAGGTTAAAAAAAAAAGAATTGGCCCAAGGGGAGCACTAATTTGGTTACATTGTAGGCAAAAACTGTTCTTGGGTAAGCACAGACCCTTGCAAGGATATTTACTGGCAGCCAGATCTCTCTATCAGCCTTACGGGGATTCATTTACAATGCAGTATGAAGGACTAATTCTCAGCAGAACAATTTATCAAGGTTTCAGTTGATGGATAGCAGAATCTTAGAATATCCAATAACAACTTCTCAGGTGCTTTTGCATGGAAGTCCTGAGACTGAGGGTGGTTACTAACACCTAGTCCCTCCAGGTTCAGTTGTATACTCCTTGCTGTTTGTTGCTGAATACAAACAATGCAACAACCTTCAAAAGTACAAAACAAATTAAATAAAATACTTGCAGTTCCAACACTCTCAACAGAACACTTTATACATAGATCTGCACTGTATCTAGAAGGCTTTATAGAAGAAACTCAGCCTTTGAAAGCTAACTTTCATTTGCTTTCAGTGAAAATATCATGGTGCTGGAAGGGTAAGTATTTACGGGAGGTCTCCTTCTGTGAATACCAGTCCTGCCACCTGGGGTTCCCTGTACAGTTGGAACCAGAGTCCCACTGCTTGACTGGACTGAAACAAAAATGGTACCTTTGAAAATAAGGGACTTGGTGAAAGACAATCTATTGCCACTATACTGCTGATGAAATTGTGCATGGAGGAAATGACAGAGATAAAATTCCAGATGCTGAAGAAAGCTGTTTATTTCATGTCCAACATGCTTTGGAGGTACTCCTTCTGCAGGGACACTTCAGCGGCAACATGGAGGGAAGCCTCCAAATAATTTGTATTGTCACTGAAAACATCACGTGGCAGTGTTCCCTGCCTCTAACTCTCTCCTTTTTCAGTCCCCCCCTTCTGCTGTTTGTGATGTTGTCCTGTTTTCATTTTTCTTTTGACAGTATGACCATGTCAGAAAAACACAGCCATGGCACACCACTCCTCTGCTATGCTGACTGTGCACTCTATGGACATGGCTGATGTTCAAGCAACTTGTAGGTTTCACAGGTCTTTGTGCATCAGCACCCATGCCAATGTTAAGAATAAACGTTTACTAGGATCTTACACTTATACGTATCTCTCTCTCTAAGCCCAGAAATGTCTCTGAGGGCCTCCAGTAGGGATCTTTCACCTTGCCTGCCAGCCTGATTCTCCTAACTGAAGACGCCTACTATGAGCAAAGCACGTGCCCTATCCGCTGAGCTGCAGGCCCTCTTTGAAATAGGAAACCGCCTTAACCAAGTCAAACTGGGACAAACCAGGTCCATCTCACCCAATATTGTCAAAGCTGATTGGCAGCAGCTCTCCAGATTCTCAGGTCTTTCTATCACCTGCTATCTACTTTTTAAAAAATGGACCTGGGATTTTCTACATGTAAAGCATGTGCTTTACAGTCCCTCCCCATTGTACAATCATCTTCTATCAGAGGTGGCAAGTGTGCAGCCATCCAATTTTGTTGGCCTACGATTCCTATCACTCTTGGACAATTTGGCCAGTGGTAAGGAACTATAGGTGTTGAATTCCAATAACATCTGGGGGGACACATGCTCCCTATCCCTGGTTTATACCACTACAGACAGCCTTAGATGGGCTTTAGCCAAAAATAAATTATCCTGTCTTGATTCTTTCAGTTTGCAGTCTCATTGACAAGATGGCCTGACCTACCTATTTCATGGCAGTACTATAAGCAGCAGTGTTCATCGAGCATTCTGAAGAAGTAAAGAATGGCATAGTTGCTAAAAGGTTACTATGATGACAGCTGCAAGGGAATAATGCAACATATGGCTTCATTTATAAAGCAAAGGAAAAGTCCAGCTGCCAATCACTGTATCCAGGGAAGGGTTGGGGAGAAGAGAATGGCGTCGTTCAGATATGGTAGCAGGTGGAGCAGAACACTCCAGCGGAAGCCCCAGCCTCCATCCATCACACACGCCAGGTCTGCCAAATAAAACAGGCTGATCATTTCATCCTCTGGGATGAAGAAGGAAGGAAAGAAACCAAGTCTTGAACAATGGTGCAAGTGGGGACAGGGAACAGGAGGAGGAGGAAGAGGAGGAGGAGGAGGAGAAAACTGGTGTGAGTTATGAAGGAAACAGGGAGCCTTGGGGGCAAGTTCTCTGGACAAAATAGTGCTCTTCAAAAATGTATGCTACTGAGCAATTCAAACCATGCAGAAAGCCAGTCAGAGCTCAAAGACCTTGTTTCCAGGACATTATCTTGGTCCATAGTCATAATTGGTAGGAGCACCTGCAGTGGAATACATGTTGGCCGCTGCGGCAGCTGCTGCCGCTGCAGCAGCAGCAGCTGGATTCATGTGATGGTGGTGGTGATGGTGGTAACTGTGTCCCCGGATACTGGGCAAAGGGTAGGGTGCCGGTCTGCTCTTTGCTCCCAGGTAGTGGTCGTAGGCTGAGACGGGGTGTTTGTAGGGATGGTGGTGAAGAGGTTCCGAAGCAGATGGCTCCAGCCGCAGTTCATGGTGTGGGGGGCTGGGCCGGCTGCCCGCTGGACTAGTGAGTGGAACCAGGCCTCCTCCACCAGGCACAGGGAGTGCCGGGCTTAAGACCCTTGACATGAGCTGCTGATGAGCAGGATCTGCGTGGAGAGGTGTTCCACCGGCTGCTTCCCGCTCATATTCCCTCCGACTTTCTGCTGCATCTGCAAGGCATGCCAAAGGAGGAGGAGAAAGCACAAGAACTAGTCAGACATCAGGGAGTTTGGCAAATCCAGCATCTGGTGAGGGAACCAGCCAACTCAAAGGAAAGCCAGGTAGCTCAATGCTGTCTATTGGCTTTGACCTCCATGGTGTAACCTTAATCAACCACAGATACAGTTAACTGTTAGACTAGCACTCTCACACTTCCACAGCCCCGATGGCCAGTAGCTATGCTAGCTGGGGGAAGCTGGGAAATGTAGTCCCAAAAAGGAACTTTTCAAAGGTGGTACAGCTGGTTCTAATACATGGTTGGCATTGTCAAGACACCCAATTTCCCCCCTCTTATTGGACAAAATCATTCAATAAAAAAGTTGTGTGGTTTGCTCAGTAATCTGACTTCTGTTTTCCTTTACAGCAGGGATGAGAAGACTTCTTGCTTTTGGATTCTGTTGCTGAGAATCCTGAGATCCACCAGTCAGAGCCTTGTGCCAAAAAGCCTAAACTTGAATGAATTATTTCTGAAACTAGCAATCTGTTCTGGGTACTAGAACTCATAGCACTTCCACATAGAACCTGACTCCTGGTCTCCCCCTTGCTCTCCTTTGTGTATATGTCTTTGGTTTGGGGGTCCCAGTGCTGGAAGCTGTGCCCCATCACTGAAAGCCATTAGTATAATGGACTTGAGGCTCATGAGGCTGACAGTATTAAAGCCCTGGGACATTTTGTTTAGGAGGGATACTGACACCCTGTAGGGGCAATGCATATCGGGGCTCTCTTGCCTCCTGATGTTCATCCTCACAATTCACTAGGAGGGTTCTTTAGCACCTCTGCTACATTGCTAAGTGCATATAAAGTTACGCAAGTAGACTGTAATATAGAAGCACATCCTATACTTCTTACAGGAAGAGGTGCTCTTTAGAGTTGGTAACACTTCAGTTACTTCAAAATGTGATCAACCAGCCTTACTATATTTTCAGGCTCACCAACTCACTCTGCTGAGTGGGGCCCTGGACTTCTTGCCCCAATAATGGTGGGGTGGGGGCAGGATTCTGAACAAAGAAATCCAGTTACTACATTAAAGGATTAAATAAGGTAGTTGGAGTGTGTGTGTGTGTGTGTTTGCCTGCTCTAAGCTCAGTGTAAAGCTCTAGAAATACCTTTGGCACACACGCGCACACCCCACCTATAGAGACTACTCAGGTCAATGTCACCCTGTTTTTAAACAAAACCAAAACAAAAGGAGAGCTTTTTTTGTTGTCGTTTCTTAGTGCAATGATATTATGTTAACAGAGACAAGGAGAGGAATGCCAGAAATAGCAGCTTTTTGCTTTCTTTCCTAAATGAAGTGTTTAACATTGTGTTCAGCAGAAATCTGCACTCCTGGGACGGGAGACATTCTGACTGTGATAAATAGAACTGAGTTGAGTGACAAGTTTGCACACGCTTGAAATTTTTGCAATTGTATAACACTAAACAAACAGAGACTTCTTTTTATTTTAAATAGGCCTGGAGTGTGCAGGGGGAAAGGGCCCCCAGCTTTCTCTGTGTAACTGTTTACTCTGTGTAATGGAAATGGAATCAATGAAAGATTCCTAATGGGTAACTTGTGGGGAGGGAGGAAGCTGCAGGAGGTTAAATCTACCTACTGAATATAATGTTTTTGTTGATGTGGTTTTAAAGACGTATTCGTCAGGTTTGTTTTTTTTAAACAAAGTGTGCAAGACATTCTATTTGTGTGCAGGTTAGTGGATCATGACTATAGAAAACCCCAGAAAATTAAAAGAAAAGGGAAGCAAGGGAGAGAAAAAAAAATTCAGATTGAATTAATATTAAGTTCACCAAAAGCAAAAACACAATAGTAATAAACAAATGTTTTTTAAAATTCTGTCATTGAGAATATTTTACAGATCTGAATTTCTTTTGAAAGTTTTAAGCCTAGTTGAACATTTCAAAATTCAAGTGTCTGTGCAATTAAATATAAAATACAACATTACAGCTAGTCTGTTAAACACTGTAAAGGTAAGTCATCAACCAGAGCTGGAAAAGTTACTTTTTGAATGACAACTCCCAGAATCCTTCAGCCAGCACAGCCATTGATCCAACTTTTGTTGTGGCTGTGTGTCTTCAAGTCATTTACGACTTATGGAAACTCTAAGGTGAATGTATCATGGGTTTTCTTGGCAAGATTTGTTTAGAATGGGTTTGCCTTTCCCTTTCTCTGACTATACATTAAAAATACAGCTTTTCCAAGCTCTGGCATTACACATAAATATGTGGACACAGACTGGGAAGGAGTACTCGTGGAAAAACAGGCACATCAGTTGAGGTTTTCAAAAAAACAACTTAAAACTAAGAGTGCAATCCAAAGTGTGCTTATTTCTGAGAAAGCCCAACTGAGCATAACTGGAATTATATTTGAGGACTGGGATGCACAGCTCCAGCCTTTACATACTTGGAAACAGTTCCCATTGAACACAGAAGGACTAACTTTCCTATAAGCACTCATAAGATCGGGCTGCAAGTTATATATATGCAGAGGAGTCACAATTCAACAGATACCTTATGGTATCGCCGGTCAACTTATGGTGAAGCCTTGAATTTCACAGGCTTTTCTAATGCAAGGAACTGAAAGGTGGTTTTGCCAATTCCTTCCTCTGAAATATAGCCTGCAGCACCTGATATTCGTTGGCAGTCTTATCCATGTACTAACCAGGGCAGACCCTGCTTAGCTTCCAAGATCAGATGGGAACTGGTGCCTTCAGGGTATTTAGGCCTCTAAACCATTACATTACACTAGCTATTCCGGTGTAACATACACTGTTATCTACATATATAAAACGCTTCGGTATGTTTCCGCTCCCACTCTGCTGATTGGCCACTTAGGAAACACGTCAAGTGTATGATCACTTGATATATAACCTTTCAAATCAACTTTAATGGCTAGTTTCATGCCGAGAGCCCCTCCACCGCTGCCATGCAGCTGCGCATACACACAGACACGTAGACACACATAATGCTAGACACACACGACACATGCGCCAGGATGCGAGAGCCCCTCTGCTGCCATGGAACCGCATGTACATACACAATGCGTGTACGCACGCACACACACCACTCATGCCAGGACGTGAGAGCCCCTCCACCGCCACTGCCATGCAACTGCATGTACACACACATCACACACACACCACACACCATGTGTGCCTGGACATGACAGCCCCTCTGCTGCTGCCATGCAACTGCATGTACGCACATCCCATGCCACACACAGGCCGCTACACCCCCAAATGTGCCACACACGCCACATACATGTTGCTATACCCCCCCATGCCACTATACTCTCCAAATGCTGCTACACCCCTCCACACCGCTACACCTCCCATGTGCCAGGATGTGAGAGTACCTCCACAACCATGCTTAGAAAGGGCTTGACGCTTTCCCCATGTTTCCACCCCAAGGCCCAAGAGCAAGGAGCAGCTGCAGACAGCACAGAAGACAGAAGACCCAAGGCCCAGGAGCAGCTACAGACAGCACAGAAGGCCCAAGGCCCAGCCACAGACAGCACAGAAGGCCCAGCTACAGACAGCACAAAAGACCATGGTGTGGTGGCCAAGCTTGGGGGCTGAATGATGCTCTTAAAATAGCAGTTCCCCTGGCTGCTTCAGGGCCCTGGTTCTTCCAAGACTCCCATAGCCAGGGCCTGAGTCTGCAAAGAGGCTGTGCTGGCTGCTGCAGCCAGGGGCCTAGTTCTGTGAGGAGAGGCAGATCCTGACACCTAAACAGCCAATCAGCACACTGAAAACAGCAGCATACCATATATATTAAATTACATTACAGCTACATTCTGTGTTTCACTGGAGGCCACAACAGAATTCTCTTCTCTTCCCCTCCCCTCCTTTGTACTACCCCAAAAGTGGTTGTGGAAGATTTCTCAGTCTCAGAGTGATGGTTTTGGAGACACAGGGAGGGAGAGCAGTGAGGCAGTAGATAATTTTGCTTCTGGTTCCACTGGATTCTGCCATTCTACCAGTGACTCCACATTGTGTGTGGGTCTGGGCGCACACATGCATGTGTATTCCCTGCATCCAATGAAGTGGACTCCAGTTTACAAAATAGTATCCCATCTTAAGTCTTTTAAGGTGCCGCTAGTCCCTTGGGTCATGATTTTAAAGCAGCCTTCCCCAACCTGGTGCCCTCCAGATGTGCGGGCCAGAAACTCACAGAATTCCCCATCTCATAGAACTGTAGACTTGGAAGAGACCACGAGGGGCATCCAGTCCAACCCCCTGCCATGCAGGAATACACAATCAAAGCATCCCTGACAGGTGGCCATCCAGCCTCTGTTTAAAGACCTCCAAGGAAGGAGACCCCACCATGCTCTGAGGGAGTATGTTCCACTGCTGAACAGCTCTTACTGTCAGAAAATTCCTCCTAATGTTGAGGTGGAATCTCTGTTCCTGGAGCTTGCATCCATTGCTCCGTGTTCCAGTCTCTAGAGCAGCAGAAAACAAGCCTGCTCCATCCTCAACATGACACCCCTTCAAATACTTAAACAGGGCTATCCTATTGCCCCTTAACCGTCTTTTTTCCAGGCTAAACATACCCAGCTCCCTAAGTCTTTCCTCATAAGGCATGGTTTCCAGACCTTTCATCATTTTAGTCGCCCTTCTCTGGACATGCTCTAATTTGTCTACCTTTTAGTCTACCTTTTTCAAGTTATTTCTGATGTTGATTGAGATGAACATGAAACTTGTGAGTAAAGTATTTTCTATGTTTTTATAAGCTACATTTGAGTACTTTGATTCTTTTATGCTAGAGTGTGGATACTGGGGGCAGTTTGCTGGGTGGATCTCACTGGGAGATCGTGGAAGTCAACACATTTGGAGGGCATCAAGTTGGGGAAGAGAGAGCCAGCATGGTGTCGTGATTTGAACACTGGACTAGGACACTGACAGACCAGGGTTTAAATTCCTGCTTGGCCATGGAAACCCACTAAGTGCCTTGGGCAAGTCCCACTCTCTAATCCTCAAAGGAAACCCCCCTATGAACAAATTCTGCCAAGAAAACCCCATAACAGGTTTGCCTGAGGGTCACCATAAGTCAGAAATGACTTGGGGAAGGTTGCTTTAAAGGAAACTAGTAGTACAATGAATGAATGCTGGGTAAACAATGACTACCATGCCACAGTACAGCAGCTGCAAAATGTTGGGTAAGGCATGCACTACCCAGTATGACAGCAGGAGTGAGCAATTGTGGCCTTTGAGCTTTTGTTGGACTGAAAGCCTTAACCAGGATAGGCAATAGTGAGAGATTGTGGGCAATGAAGTACAACAACATCAGGATGGCCACACTTGCTTACTTCTGCAGTCTCTCATTTTGCCAGAACAGAAGGGTTGGGTGGTGGCGTTTGCACCCAACACAGAATACTTACTTGTGGTAAACCATGTCCTCAGGCAAATGGAAAGCACTGGACTGAGGCTACTGAAGGAAGGACAACCTTAGGCCCCGTTGCTTAAATAAGACAAACCACCCATTTACAAAGTTTGCTATCTCAAGCAAGTAAGCATTTGGAATGTGTCTGCATTGAAAAACTATGCATTAACAGTAAATGCCTAGAAGAAGAACCAGAGTGACCTGTAGAAACAAAGCAAGGAAAATGCGACTTCCAATCTCCAAATCCCTGCTAGACTTTTCCTTTGTGAATGAGATGTTTCTTCTTGTAAGCCTATAAACCAGACTGGCAAATATCCAGGCACTGTGTCTCAACTAGTTAGCAAATCTAACTATTAATCACACTTAATTTTCAGTTCCTATGCGTCACACTACTTAAAGCCAAGTGAACATTTAAAGTGTTGGGTGCAGGGAGAATTCCCTAACAGAGGGTTGTCCCTGATTCTAAGGTCTCACAGCACACAGTGAGAAGAGTCTTCTGGCACCTAGAAAGGCCAGCATAGTTATGCTGGAAGATGTTCTTGGCAGATGAGTGATGCTACCATTACTCAGTTTAGTCTTGAAGGTGCCACAGGAGCCTTGGGGGGTGGGATTTGTTGTAAGTCTGACAGTGTAAGGGAATACCAAGACTGCTGCTCTGGGATTTGTGGCCATATCACAGCATGAGAACTAGTGAGTTGTAGTTATTAAAGTGGTGGACCGGAAAGATCCGGGTGCAGATTCTGACAAAACCATGAAATTCACTAGGCAGCCTTAAACCACACATTCTCTTTTCCAGCAGGGCTGTGATGTGAATTAAGTGGGGAGCTGGAGCGCATTATATGCTGCTAATTTGAGGAAATGCAAGATAAAAATGTAATTAATTAGGAAGGAAGGAAGAAATAAAATGTCATAGCACCATGAATCATAGTAAAGTCCATATCAAAAATGTCAGCTTGGGGACCCAAGGTCACTTCCAAGGCAGTGGATCTATTATTCTAAGACTGGGGTTTGGTCAGGAGATTATCTTAAAAGCTTTGGCAAGTATTTCTTTTTGCTAGGTAAACTCCAGTTACATCTTGATGCAGAACCATCAAGAGGGGGGAAAGTTTTCCTGCACCCCAGCTAAAAAAGTTGTAATCAAGAGTCAGATAGTTCAGCTGTGGACTCTGAAAAGCTAATATCATCTGGAGTGGATGGTTGTCTCCCTGAAGATGTTATATGTGGGCAGTAGCCCTAGGACTATCTTGGGATCGATGCAGGTTGCCCAGCAACCTGATCCTCCACCACAATGGGCGCCAGGGAGGTCCTGCTCTTTGGGCAGATGGGGCATCACTTACCTAACTCCCAAACCCATCCCAGCTAGCACTAGGGTAACAGCTATGTGTCGACCTTGTGAGGGCAGAGGCTGAGAAGCAAACTAGATGTAATTAGCTCTGACTCTGGTGCCCCAACCCTCTGCCCCACTTGCTCCATGGGTCTCAGCTGCCACTGACTACTTTTCCAACAGGAAGTAAGTGCTAATAGGCTGTGGGGAAGAAGGAGGAGAGTCACTTTGGCAGTCCTGTTGGATGCTACTGCTTCTTAAGCCGCAGAGAGAGTTGTGGAAAGGGAAGAGAAAAGTGGGCAAAGTACAGCCTGAAAGCACTGGAGAAAGCCACACACCAAAGGTGGGACATGCCAAGAAGGAGCCATTGGAATTCCAGAGTAGGAGGAGAACGCTCTTTCTTCCTCCACTGCATAATGAACAGGGCCCCTCTGGTCTGAAGGAAAGACGGAAAGAAAGTCCAGTTTCAAACTGTGCCATAAGTGGAGAAATGGAGCTTCAAGAGGATCACAGGCAGGGGAAACCTTGGCAATTTGTTCAAGCACTGTAATGATATACCTCTGCTTATGCTCAGTCTGAATATTTGTAAAGAAATAATTACACAGCTCCAATAAGACTTCAGACACTTCCTTCCAAAGGGGAACCAAATCTGGGAAAGCACTGCATCCCTGGAACCTCCCACTACTCTAAGGTGTGTGTGTGTGAGAGAGAGAGATTCATGGACCCTGGAACGTGGTGGGGGGAATGGGGAGTCTTGACCCTCTCCCACTCTTGGCTAAGTGAGGGCTGAGCCCCCCTGAAATGATGAGGCAAATGTGGACTACCATGATTCTTATGTAGTTGAGTCCCCTCAGGAATTATCAGTCATAAGAGTGCTAAGTGATCAACTGCTAAGAAATACTAAGACTTGTTGAACCCATGACTAACATAGGCGGCATGCTATCCATCCTATGCATACTTACCTGGGAGTAATCCACATTGAATGCATGGAGAGCACTTCTATGTACGCATTGTGCTTATAATAACAGCCTGCCTGCCAATGTTGAGTGCCCCCCAAAACAGTTCTGGCATCCCTGGAGATGTTGACAGTATGTTTTGTTTTGGAAACTCACCTTTCTCCGTTCCATTCTGATGCACCGGGGAAGACACAGGATTTCTGGATCTGGCAAAAGCACTCATGAGTGGGAGGGCCCCAGGTCGGTGATTTCTGGGCCTAATGTGAAAGGGGGAAAAGAAGAATTGGGTTGCTCTGCATTATAAGAATGAGTAATGCTTTTTACATTGAAGAAGCAAATCAGTCTTCCCCAAACTGACACCCTCCAGATGGCCCCATCACTGTTGGTGAGATGGCCAAGCTGCCTGGTGGTGATGGATATTGTAGTCAAACATATCTAGAGAGGCTGGGCTGGAGGAGGCTTTTCTGAGTAATGTATACATAGAGCTACTAATTCTCTCTAGAATCCTACCCAACTGAACTCTCTAAAGACCAAATATAAAGCCTGTATTTAAAAGGCTCAGATTTTTATTTAGGCGCTCCCTATCAGTAGAAGTGATTTTGGAAAGAAGGTACAGATATTGTGGACTGCCAAAAAGATCAATAAATGGGTCCTAGAACAACTTAAGCCTGAACTCTCCCTGGAAGCCAAGATGAATAAGCTGAGACTGTCATACTCTGGCTACATCATGAGAAGGCATGACTCACTAGAAAAGACAATAATGCTAGGAAAGGGGGGGGTAATAGAAAGCGAGGAAGGCCATATGGTATTTGGAGAGACTCAACCAAGGAAGCCACAGCCCTGAGCCTACAGGACCTGAGCAGAGCAGTTGAGGATAGGGGCTCTTGGAGGTGTCTCATTCATGGGGTTGCCATGAGTCAAAGGCCACCCAATGCAGTTAACAACAACAACTACCTCCTCTCCTAGCATTGTGACCCTGTTCCAGTTGAGAGGACAGTAACTGCATTTAGCCATTCAAATTAGGTTTGAAAAACTCTTGAAAGACACCTTAACTTAATTAATTGTATGAGATCTATTCATTAACAAATTAAACTTTCACACCCATTTAAAATAGTGCTAGAGGTTTGACCATGGATCTCCTATCATTGCATTCTCTCTGGCCCCTAGAGACAGCCTCTTCTTGTTATCAACTCCTACACCAGTTCTACACATCCAATCATACCCTATTTTATCCCCTACCAACATAAGGAATTAGTACACCATGGCCAAGATCCTGGGTTGCAGACCATACAGTAAACGTTCTGCTCCCCTGTCACCATCTGCAGGACTCTCCATTTCACTCCAACAGCCTCCCTCCTGGCCATTCAGTGGCTGGTGGAGATCTGGGGGGATCGGAGAAAGAGCTGGCTATGTCCCCACAGCCAGATGCAGACCAATGATATCTTCTGGCAAGATCTGCTGGGGTCCTCCAGAGGTTTTGGTAGTTGATGTCATTCTTCATCTGGTGATGGAGACATAGCCAGGTGCTTCTCCTGTCTCCCCCCGCAGCTCTCCATCAGCCACTGAATGGCCATGGGGTGGGGACTATCAAAGCAAAACGGTGAATCCTGGGGTGGGTGGGGGTGGCTTTGGACATTGCAGAAGGAGGAAGAGAATACCAGCCTCTGCAATGACCAAGACAAGGCAGGTGTATGTTGGGCTCATACCTGTCATTAAAAGAATGCTGGCCACCAAGCTCAGGGTAAGAAGCTAACGACCAGAAGCAGGGCCTTTGCTGTGATAGCCACAAAGCTTTAGAATGACTTCCTGTTTACAGTGTGCATTTGTATCACCAGCTTCAAGAAAGAATTAACACCTCTCCTTTTTTGCATGGCATTTGCTTTAGTTGGTTGCATTAGGGATTTTGTCATGTGTTTTGTGAAGCCTGTGGATGCCTTTCTCCTTGTTTTTATTTTGTGCTGCTTCTGTTTTTCTTCTCTTCTTTTTTCTTCTCTTCTTTCCTCTTTTCTTCTCAGGTTACCAATACATTTCTGTTACTATCTCTTTTGTCAGCTATTTTGAGCTTTGGAAAACAGGAAGCTGCCTTATACCAAATCAGCATTACTTTGGTAATATCTCTCCAGGGTCTTAGGGATGCATCTTGCTCATACTTTGCCTGCTCCTTTTGCCAATTATAGAAGAGAATGCAATGTGTTGGTGCTAGAAATGCAGAAATATATTACTCCTGTATTATTTAGGGGCTTGCCACACTCTGAATTAAAGCAGCAGCATAGCAGGAAGGTTCCGTCTTCCGTGCTGCCTTACTGCATGACGTCGTCGTCCTTTCGTTCTGGTCCCATGGGAGACCGAGTTAAAACAGCATCTTTTTGCTAACCAGGAAAACTCATTAGCAAAAAAGACAGAGTTTTACTTCGGTCTCCCTTGGAACCAGAATCAAAGAACACTGGAAGAATGGCGACACCATGCAGTAAGGCAGCACGGAAGACGGAACCTTCCTGCTGCACTGCCACTTTACTTTGTAGTGTGATAAGCCCCTTAGATACAGCTCAATCTGCTCCACAGAACAGTGGCACTTCAAGCCAGGACTAGGGTTCCCTTCAAACAAAACCATTATGGCACTATATTCCACTTTAACTGCCATAGTTCTGTCCTATTAATTATGGGATTTGCAGTTGAGGCAGAACCACTTAGTTTCTAATCCAGAGAGCTCTAGTGCTTCACCAAACTACAGACCCCAGGGATTCCATAGGAAGCTGTCATGACAGCTAAAGTGGAATATAGCATTATAATTATGTAGTGTGAAAGGGAATTTAGCAGAGGACAGGAAGGGGGGAAACTCAGCAGTCTTACCAGTCTTCTGGATCACAGTCTCGGAATCCCTTAGCAAAAGGGTTGCTGGCAATCTTCAGCTGGGTGATCTGAAGAGAGAGATTTGAGGAAGGGGAGAGATTTTAGAGTAATTGAGGAATGATGTCACACCAAACCAGAGGGTGGAAACCCTGGCCCTTATGAGGCCATGTTGCTCCACTTTATCCTTTCTGAATTCTTCTGTAGCATGACCAGCCATAAGTCAGTTTTCCCTAAACCAGTATTCTTCTTTTTGCAACCGGACTTGTTTATCTCGGATTGGCCTTTTTAGTCATCAGCGCGCTTGCAGAAAGCGCGGGATGAGTCCTTCCTGAATCTTCGTTTGCGAAGAAAAGCCAGAGATTCTTCAGATAAGTCAGACTACACCCCCCAATGATTCCCCAGCCAGCATGCCATGAACAAAGGCTGCTTTAAATTATCACAGAAACATACAAAGTCAGATTATGCCTCTCCAATGTTTTTGGAATGGCCTAGTGCCCACTCTGCTACCTAGAATCCTTTACATTAGATGTGGCAGGGATTGAACTTTCTGCTAAGGATTAAAAAGTGTAAGGATAGATGGGGCCATCTGTTTCCAACCCATGTTACTTTTTTGTGAGTCCATTTATAAATCCCTTTCATTCTGTCCCATTGGTTTGCAAACTTGTTCAAAATGTGCATGAAAATTTGCATTAAAATGCATATTTTGTCCCAAGATATACATTTGTAACTGTCTCTTAACCTCAAAATACCCATTTTTCCAACACATTTTGATACTTGTTTTTGAGCCAAGAATTGTATCACAACAATTCAGAAATCTATAAAATCCAGAGAATAAAATACTTTCTAATCTACCCTAGCTAAGTGAACTGGATGCTGGATAAGAAATGACAAGGAGGTGACTCTTAAAAGGTATTAAAGAAATTTATTCTATGTATTTGTAGAAGCTATTATTTGTCTTGTTTTTGTTTAGGGAGGCTTCATGCCAAGCCCCCTTTGCAGTTGTTGTTGTGGTGGTGTGCCTTCAAGTCGTTTCTGACTTATGACAACCCTAAGGTGAGCCTATCACGGGGTTTTCATGGCAGAATTTATTCAGAGGGAATTTGCCTTTGCCTTTCTCTGAGGCTGAGAGTGTGTGACTTGCCCAAGGTCACCCAGTAAGTTTCCATGGCTGAGCAGGGACTCGAACCCTCGTCTCTCAGTGTCCTAGTCCAACACTCAAACCACGACACCATGCTGGCTCTCTCTTTTGCAGCACTGACACCAAATCTGTTTTGAAGTTTGCTCCCATGTCACTAACATCTTTTTTGTTTCCTTTGGAATTCAGCCATGTGGTTTCTCTCCCTGCTCCCAAATGCAGAATTGTATTCTGTGTAACACTAATTCACAGCACTGGGCGAGAGACAGGCCCTGAGATTTGGTCTATCTGAGATGCAAGCACATTTGTAAGAAGATGTCACATTATGCCTCCCCTCTCCAACCATTGCTAGGCAACTTTCCCCATGGCATCACCGCAGAGTAACCATGTATTTATTGAATTCGCCAGGGAGAAAGCCAGGGCAATTTCCCTCCCCTATATTTAAGCAAATCCATGGATAAAGTATGTGATTGTGAGTTTCCGGAATGGGTTGAAAAACAAACTTTAAGCCCCTTAGTGACAGTTCCAGCCTTAGAGGTCAAAGTGATAGAAAGCAGAAGAGAAGGCGCAGCTGTCCCAAGCCATCATGCCAATGCCCGTCTGGGAGGGCCTCAGAGCCTCTTAAAGGCACAGCATCCTGCTGTAATGACTGTTACTTGCTGCTCTTCAGATAGCAATTGTGAAACTCCCTCTTGGTTGCTCTTGATTGTTTTTTAATTAATCAACTGAAACATTATAGACGTACCGTAACTTCAGCAACACTTTTCTATTTACCCCTGTAAGTAATGGCACTTTTTACCCTAGAAACACTGAATAAACACCTATCAGCTAGAGCCTAGAAAGTTACCTTGTAGGCTACAAGTTCTTGAGTTCCTGGGTTGCAAATTATATCAATGGCCTTTCTGGCTCAAGTGTTCTGGGAACTGTAGACCAAAAACTAGCCTTTCCAAGCTATGCTGTCAGCAGAGCAGCCTTACAGATGTGAGCTAACCATATGCAGATCAGATTAATGGGTTTAGTGATCCTGTGTACTTCTGTTCATTTCATTAAACTGGGCTTTCTCCCAGGTAAGGACTGAAACCTAACGGAGCAATCCTATACATGTTAACTCACTAGTGCCCCTCATTTTTTATGGCATTTACTTCCATGTAAGTGTGTATTAGTTCTGCACACTATGTGTTAATGTGCAGGCCTAATTCCTCTATGGAGAACGTTGTTCCTGAGGTTAATAACAAGGGGGCAATGGTGATTAAGTGACAGCACCATAACCATCAGTGTGCCATCAGTGTAACCCAAGGCCGGGTTAAGGCAGGCTGAAACCCCATGCTGTGTTAAGCTTAAGAGGCCCCATGGTATTATATGTATAAAAAAAAAGTGTATTATTTTCACAATATGTGATGCTTGAAATCTATGTAAAGCTTGAAATTTAGTCCTTTCTGCATTTAGAAGCCCCACATATTCTACAAATCAACAGGTAAGTTGAAGGCACATATGCATGGGCATGCATGCACACACACAGGCATTCTGAAGCTCTAAGCTGCAGCTTACTTTACTTATGGGTAAACCCAGCACTGATGCAACCCCAGGTTTTGCCACATTGCATGGCCATATCCTTCGGTGCACTCCTTCCTATGTACCCATATTTCCAGCTATCTTTAGTGCCTTGCGCATCATTATATTTCTTCAGGGAAATAAATCTCATGTAGGAAAATCGGTGAAACTTGTGTTACTCATGACCAAACAACATGGGGAAATAAATTATTTTTTTTCCTATGATGGGGAAATAATTTTAAAGGCATTCTCCAGTTTGAGAGGCATTTAAGAAGGTTAAGGTGCTAATAGGCTAATTATTGAGTTTAAGAAAATAATCATTTTGGCGTTAAGTCAACTAAGTGTATATACCACTTCATTATTTATTTTGACAAGAAAGAGGTTTTAAAAACTCTCTGTTGTGCAAACACTCACTCTCTCTCTCTTTCTCCCTCCCTCCCCCGCTCTCTCACACACACAGGGGGAGAAGAACATAATGTAATACATATTGTTATGTGATGAAGTTCCAGTACAGTAATATAAACTAGGACTGATACAGTATTTGATGCAAAATCCATGGGACAACAAAACCAGCTCTGAGGGGCCATCTAAACGGTGAAAATAATCCTAACAGAATTCGAATGGAAGGTGATCTGTCTATACATACATTTGCATCAATATGTCTCATTCAGAAGGGGGGGCAGCCAAATCCACCTTAAACTCCATCAGGGAAGCCTTTGAGGCTTTTCTCAGAGTTTTAAAAAAGCTCCATAGGGGATATGAATGTGTGATCATTAAGACAGTCGCATTTACATTGCTGTGCCAAGGCAACACAAGCTGATTGGCCAGATGAGCATGAGTGTGGGGCTTGTGCAAGTGCCTCCTGCCACCATGTTGGATTTTTGGCTACGCGAGAGGTCGGTAAGACAATAAAACGACGAACTTTTCCTCTCTTTTATTCTTTTTTCTTTTGTAAATACAAAGTATCACTTGTGTGCACCATAGTGAACATGTTTTTTTTTAATTAGGCAGCGGCAGATTTAAAAGTGCAAGTAATTCACGCGTGGCTGCCATCTTGACTAGGGGGCATGTGAAGTTCAGGGGAGCTCTATTAACTATTAAGACAGGTCCCAGGGATGCAAATTGCTATTTCTTCAGAGGAGATCATATTTCCCCCCCTTGTATAGACAGGGCCTGAGTGAGAGCGAGTTTTCTGACCAACCAGTTTTTGTGAATTGCAGTCTTGGAGGGGGGTGCTGCTGCTGTTTATGCTACCTTAGACAGGACTTGAGGTTGGGTTGTACAGAAGCCATGATGTCTCCCTGACTTTCAGGTTTTTTTAAAAAAATTTTTTGCAGGATTTTAAAAAGAAAAAGAAAAATGGCAAAACATAGAGCTCTTGCCAGCTTCTTTTGGAGGAATAATACAGCAAGGCCTCCCAGGGTGATCAAATTCCTTCAGAAACCAAGCAACGGGTTTAGCAGACAGACTGCTAGAAAAGGAGGACAGTTCCCTAGACAGTCTACAGAACTTGCACTAAGACTCAAGAAGCTGAATGCAATATTATTCAGTGGGAGGCATTGTCAGCCATGCAGAAAGGGATGGCTGGAACAATAAACAGTGCTGACAACATCACATGGATCCTTTTCATATAAGAGCCCTCAATAGGTGAATCTATGCATTTGTCTAACTTTAAAAAATAACCCAGTCTCAAACCTGTTGAATTATTATGGCTTCCACAGTTTGGAAAAGTTACTTTTTGGACTACAACTCCCCATATTCCAGAGCTAGCATGAAGTGGTCACACTAGATGGGAAATTCTGGGAGTTATTATCCAAAAAAGTAATTTTTCCAAGCTCTTACGACTTTCCTCACCACAAGATATCCTGGGAATTTTTTTAAAAAATGTGAAGATGCTGAGAATCCTGTGCTAAGACTCATTATATCTCTGTGGTCAGTTCTACAGGCAGAATTACCCTTTAGTAATACTTGGATAAACCCAGAAATTAGGCATTCTTCAGATTAGTTTTACTGAACCTAATGGGGTAAGCGGTTCTTAAGATTATGACTTTAGCACATTTTTAATGCCAAGAAATAGACATAATCTGTGCAACTGATTTTTAATGAGTGGGATGTTTCTTTTTATATTCCTTTTTTGTCATGTCTTTGCTGTGATGACACCAAAGTGCCCTGGGAGGAAGATCAGGTTAAGAGAGAGAGTGTCTGGCTCAAGGTCACCCACTGAGTTTCATGGCTCTCTGGAGACCAAAAACTTGAATCTGGATCTCCGAAGTCACAGTCCAGTGCTGCAACCACTACCCTGCACTGATACTATCTGCTTATTTCTGAAACTGGAACATCACTATTTATTTAAGAGGGATTACTCAATGGGAGTTCAGCACACAGTGATGCTAAAGCATTTACTCAGAAGGGGGTTAGGCACAGGATGGGTCATGAAAACAACTTCTGAGCAAGCATGTTGAATACTATGGCCTAAACCCAGTTGCTTTCCTCAACTGGAGTAGCCCCATTGAATCAATTAAATTTGTTTAAGGCAATGCTTATGTAATTCCCACAGACTGAAGGGGTCCACTCTTGTTAGGACTTATTAGCAGGTTTCACTTTTAACTGGCTTGAGGATGTGGGTTCTTAGTGGATGTTCTTATTAAAATCATTGCTAACCTATGTTTTTAGGTAAAAATAACAAAACAAGCCCCTCCACACACAGAAACTCACTCTTGCTATAGAGTGAAGCAGGAAGCCCCCCCCCCCAAACTCAGCAGAGTTGCTCTACTGCATTTTCATGTGTGTGGAGTGATACATACACTGGCCAACATTGTACATCAGCATTGCGTAGCATAAATCTGCATGTGGAGTTACACATGAATTGTGCTACATACCCCTTGTCCTGAATGGCAACATTGCACAACTGAACCAAATGCAGAGTTGAACGCATAATCAAATACCCATATGCAATCCATGCATAGTGCACACCCTCATGTGTAAGGGCACTGCACATGCAACACTGCTTCTGCAACTTTGAGCTGGATGTAGAAATTCCACGTCAGATAAAAATACCCAGCCGCTGCCATAGGGGAACTTATGCTTGTGTTAACACACCAACAGAATTCTGACCATTAGCATCCAAAGTGGCAAATGAGTCCAGAATCTACAATTACTTAACTGCACCAGGTGCTGTAGACTATATTTCACAGGAAGGAACTGGCAAACCACCTCTGAGCATTTGTTGTCTAAGAAAACCCTATGAAATTCATGGAGTCACCATAAACCGACAGGTGACTTGAAGCCATGTAATACACACACACCTCTAACTAATGGGTTAGATGGTTGAACTTTGTTGAAGGTAATTGAGGTGCACAGCTCAGCTAGAAGGAAACTACCCTGAGCAAGTCACTCTTTGGGGCTAGCTTACCTACTGGGGCTTTTGTGAGGTAGCTGCTCTTTCTAGGCTTTGTGTCTTTCATTCTTGTTTGAGGAAGAGGAGGACACAAATGCAGTTAAATGTGAGTCAAATCTGAGAATTTGTTAGGTAAGCTACAAAGTATATCTCTGGACAAACTATGCCTGGTTTCTGTTTCATCATAGCTCCTGTTCTCCTTTTGATCCAGCATTGTTTTGGTTTAACAGTGGCCATTGGCTGAAAAAACGCTTGAAAGTCTCTAGACCATGATTAGCTTTAATGAAAGAGGCAGCTTTCCATTTGTGAATGTGGGTGGATCAGTTTTAAGAATTTGCATTTAAACCCAGTGTGCAGATCAGACATAAAGGTACATTTACTTGTAAGCAAGTTTCGCCACTTTCATTAGAACTGACTTCAAGAATTAGCTAACACACATTGGAAACTGTTTAATGCAGTGTAGATGTGTAAATAGCTATTGCTTAAAACAATTTGTAAGCCGCTCTGATAGCCTTGTGGCTGAAGAGCGGGGTATAAATAACTAAATAAAATAAATAAAATAAAAATAAGAAGAGCTTGGAAAATTTTTGAGGGGAAATGCAATTCCCAGAATTGTCAGGCAGCATGGCTAGTAGCTATGTTGACTGAGAGATAATGGATGTTGTAGTAAAAAAAAAAAAAAAAAAAAAGTTAGCATTCCTGAGTTCTGCCTGCATAAAGGTGTTCAGAAGCAGTTTTAAGTAATCTCACTGAAGCTATAGCATTTGTGCGGACCTCAAAGTGGGCTGTTGAGCACCCACTTTAAAGAATCTGCACAGCACTGCAGACAAAATTGCTCACATCTGCTCCAACTTGGATGCAGTAATTTGTATAAATCCAGTGGATATAACTTGGGCCCCTGCTTGTTTGTGCAGCCAAAGGATGTGGAATGACTGTACTGGATCCTTAACCTTCCCGGCTCATAAAAGTGGCCAGAGGGGGACTGGCAAAGTGGCAAAGGAGAGTGGCAAAGGTCTTGTTCCAGCAAGGCGGGATACAGGTTTGTCTAAAACAGGTGGTGGAAAGGACTTTACTGAAAAAGATGTCCCTGAATCCTACTTTACAGCAAGTTTCAAGATCTCATTCTTGGGCAAGGTGCTGGAGTGCATGGTGACCTCCCAGCTTCTGGGGCTCCTGGATGAAACAGATTGTCTAGCTCTATTGCAATCTGGTTTTAGGCTCCATTGTGGGATGGAGACAGCTTTGGCTGACTTGCTGGATGACCTACTCCAGGAGTTGGACAGGGGGAATGTATCTCTGTTGGTTCTGTTGAACCCCTTAGTGGCTTTTGATACCATTGACCATGTTGTCCTTCTGGGCTGCCTCTCTGGGATCAAGCACAATTCAATTTAACAATCGTTGATCGTGAGTAAAAATCTGCTAAATATAACGCTCAAATGTCCCAGCGGTACTGCAACAGTACCGCTAGGGACGGGCATCATGCGAAACGGACGCCTTGCAGCGCTGCAGCCTCGCAACGTGGTGAGGCTGCTAGCATTGTTTTTTCTTTGTCCGAAAAAGTCCTTAGTGTCAGGAAGTCCTAATGTTTGGGTGGAAACATGTGTGCTCCTGTTCTTTCCAATTTTATACTGGGTTACAATAAACTGTCGTGGGGAGCAGGTATAAAAAGTCTCTGATGATACCAGGAGATGACAAAAAATATTCTGGGACAAACAAAACATGTATGGATCTCCAAAACAAAATAGGAAAGAACAAGAACAAAACCTGCTCTTTTTAATCAGTGCGGCCTAAGAAGTGAGCCTTAAGAAGACTTTTGCAGTGCTACAAAAACTGCTGTTGTCTTCCCTTCCTTCTTTTCTGTTGGATAGATGTATCCGCTCCTAACACTCGGAAATGCAAAAATGCAAGCAAGACCAGTCCCACCACCTTCACAAGCACATTTGCTGAGAACACAAGAGAAGTCCTTTTTGGTAGCTACGTCTTGGGCTAAAGAAGTCTGTCCCACAGGAGACTTGGTTGGCCCATTCCCAGCTCTCCTTCTGCTAGTGGGCAAAAGCCTTTTCATTTTGACAGGCTTTTGGCCAATTAACTGATTGCTGCAGAAGGCTCTTTTAATGGGTATTGTACTTTCTCCCTTGTTAGGTTTAAATGCTTTTAAACTATTTTTCATGTGATTTTTTAAAAAAATGATAGTTTATTTGATTTTCTGTTTTTCTTTAAGATTATCACTGATTTTTAGCTGTATTTGGTTTTCATTTCATTTATATGTAAGCTGCCTTGGGTCCTGCATGGGAGAAAGGCAGGACATAATGAATCAAGAAAGAAATAACACTCAAGGTCATAAGGAAAAATCATAATGTGTTAGCAAATAAATAATGTAATTTCCTTCTAGTGCCTTTTGAGACTTGGTTTCTTGTTTTTCAGGGTAGGCAGAGGAAAGAGGGTTGAGCCAAGCCTCTGCAATGTAGTTCCATATGACTGGTAAAATTGGAGTCTGCAAACAATTTTAAGATACCACATTTACATCTAAACTAGCTGAATCCCCTCTGCTTAGTCTCATCATACTGGAGCTGATTTACAAAAAAAAACCCTGAAACACATCACCTTAAAGCACTTTATGGATCATTTTTCCCCCTTTTGGCATCAACTGATTGACTGCTCTGAACAATCTCCCTCTCCTGCCGTCTCTTTTCCGGCCCTCCATCCATCATGTTGCTGGAAATTCAGGGTAGGGAGGTGGTTTTTTTGTTGTTGATAAATGAAGTACGAGAAGGTTTGTGTCTCATTAATGAGCTCCAGATACTCACTCGATGATTCTGGTAGGCTGTCACTGCAGTGAAGCGGGTCTCCTCGAAAACAAAGGTCTTAAAGTTCTCTTCTGCATACTTTTCGCTGTCTTTCCTTGGATCCACATAGACCACGTGGAAACGAGGCTGGTATCTGTGCATGGAGTTCAAAATGATCTGAATGATAAAATGAGCAAGGGAGACCATATAACTGATTCATTCTACTACAGTGTAACTAAACCAAGATGAGAAAAGAATTCCCCACATTTGCACCGGCCACCTGATGGCATAGTATCAGAGTGAGAGCAGGCTGGAAACTATGGTAGCAGTGGGATCAGTATGTGCACTGCTTGCTTACTTTGAGGTGAGAATGGTACTGAGAAGGGACTCAGCAATATTCACAACATGAGTGATCCGTATGGAGTTAAGGCAGGAAGTTACTTTACAATGAAGGAGAAGGAGACTGCGGTGCTGCAGCCTTGGTGACACTAAGAAAATCCTCTCAATTCCTCTAACCTCTATTTTCCCTGGGACTGTCTGTTTTTTGTTTTTGTTGGTGTTTTTTGGACAATACACTTACTTGATTTCTGATAGTAAATTCCTATAATTCTAGTCAGAACATTTTCGTGTAAATCATACTGCTAGTCCCAACTACAATAAACACATTAATCAATAGTATTTACGTAAGTATTGATTTACCATTTGACCATTGGTTCAGTAGGTCTACTGCTGTTGGGATTCATGACTGAATTAGGCCTTGATTTACCTGATAGAGATGACCTCTGCTACTGAAGTTGTAGATACATTTTAATGGGTGCTATTAATTCAGGATTCAACCCCATCAGGTTAAACGCTTTGAAACCCCTCCCCCTTGATTTTAGCAAGAAATTAATGTATTTATTTTATATCCCGCCTTTCTCCTAAGATGGGACCCAAAGTGGCTCACAATTTGAGTTAAAACAGTTAAATAAGCATAACCCCCCACTAAAATAATAACGGGATTTTGCAAAATTAAAGTCTACAATCTTAGGCACTCTCACATATTGAAACTGCTGATCGTTTTATGATCTGAAGATTATTAATTGATTAATTCCATGCAATTTGCACAGGAAGGAAAGAGTTCTAAAGGGATAAGGACAATTGGTAGTAGTGGGATCTAGGCATACTCAACCGTTGAGAAGATCATTTGGATCCTGTGGGACAAGCTAGTCATCACTGAGTTCAAAGAATGAGGCACAGCAGGCACAAGCCTGAATCCTATTGCTTAGTCCCAACAAGAGGAGACCAATTGAATCAATTGTTGAATGGTGAACCAACATGTAAGTAAATCCTGTTGAGATGATGGAGCTATTCTAGTTGGGACTAACCAACAGGATTCAGTCAACAATCTTCAGAAAAGCATTCCCTCCTGAGTAAGAGAAAGGAAAGAAATTTCTCTTCTAACGGCTTATCTGCATGGGCTAAATACCCTAGCTTGCCCCCTGTGTGAGCCCTGCAGTTCAAATGACACAGGGTATTTGCCCTGTTCTGCCCCTGGGCAGTCTTCACAACCCCCAGGGCAGAAATGGGCTCAGACGGGGGAAACCAGAGTAATTTACCATGGTTTAAAATGAGAGCTCACGCCAAACAAGTCTTGAAGAGAAACGACAATGCAGAAAGAATCACAACCTGGAAACATCACCCAAGGAGACCTTCTGCTGTGCTTTCTGCAACCGGACATGTTTATCTCAGATTGGCCTTTTCAGTCATCAGTGAGCTTGCAGAAAGCATCGGATGAGTCCTTCCTGAATCTTTGTTTGCGAAGAAAAGCCAGAGAGAAAATAATGCCTGCTTTAAACTGTTCCCACTGGGATGGAATGGATGAGGCCCCACATGCTTGCAGGATGCCCTTAGTCTTCTGGGTCCAGGCAGCAGTCCTGCAGCATGTGGCCAAAGCTGGTCACATGTAGGGGGCCTTGTCACATGCTGGCTTCCCTTGGACCCGACAGAGCAAGGAAAATGGCGGTGGTGGCAGCAATGAGCCAGCATTCTGTTTGGAGTCTGGCCCATTTCTTCCTGGTAATGGGGGCAGAATGAGCCACCTCAACAGCCATGATACACTGGCGGGGAGCTGGTGTATCCTGACAGGTGTAGATAAGCCCGAAGACAGTACATGTCATATACAGTAACTAGATTAACAACAGCAACAACTTTTTAAGGACCCTGCTGCCTGATCAAGGGTATGCTTTTTAATCTATCACATGGATTTAAATTGATTAAGTCTGCAGTCCTAAGAACCTGTAACTGGGAAGTAAGTCCCACTGAACTGTTTCACAGGCAAGCTGCAAAAATGGATGAGATATAGATAGAAAAGGTAATCTGAGTGATCACCTTCTTCTGTATAGACCATCCCTGTCCCTAGATTCTCTTTCTGTCTGTATGGGCAAATGAAAAGTGCTTATGGTCTAGCGAAGTGTGTGTGGTTGCAGTCCAGAGAAAATCCTACTCCTATGTGCTTTGATCAAGTGGCCTCCCAATGCAGGGTGTTTTTGCCATGAGATGAAGACTTCTTTGTTTGACAGGCCTTTTCCTTATTATCAACATAGCCAGGCACCTTGGTGACTTAAATGAAATATTTGTGCATGTTATTGTTCAATTGCAATTTTGTTGTTTGATTGTATTGTAGCTCAGGAGTTTTAATAGTGCAATATTGTATGCTGCTTTCACAATGAAAAGTGGTATAGAAATGTCTAGATGCATAGGTAGAAACTCTGAACAGAGACACCACCGCATAGCATTAAATATCACTATATATTTAGATGTTCCCAGCCAAAAAAATAATAAATTCAGTTCTGGGTTTGCAGTATATCTATCCCAAAGCCTTCTTTTCTCTTTGTACTGCAGCATCTCCTAACAGACCTTGGCCTGTAGTTCTAACCATGTCATGGCCAACCAACCTGCCATCTCTATAACTCCATCCAATCTTAGATTATTCACTATTCCCCAACGGCCTCCCGCTTTTACCAGATAGGACTTACATGCCCGTTGTCATCCAACAAATTGTTAGTCAGCTTGAGTTTATCAAAGGAGACAATCTGTTTCATCCACTGGGCTCCTCTAGCTGGGGAATCAGGGTGATAATGAACTCTCCCTGGTGTTGCAGGGTCTGCCTTGCCAGCCACCAGCCAAGAAGAACTGTGAAATGCATAGCTGTGTTGAGGAAAAAGCCAAGACTGGGTTAAACCATCATCCTAAGCAAAAAATGCGGTGTAGAAGTACAAGGCAGTTTAATTGATGTTTATTTATATAAGATTTTCCAAAATGAATTTTCCTTCTCTTCTTAGCAAAAAATGTAAAATGACTTCCCAAACAGTACACAAATAATAATATTTTAATAAATACTAGCTGCACCCGGCGTAACATACGCCATAAAAAAACTCCCCCCAAAATGTCTGGCAGACCTCATGACAACCCTATAAGGTAGACTGGTGGGTTTTAAAATTCCTTCTCCCCCTTCTCAGTGTTTCACACTTTTTGTGGAATTGCTGAGAGTGACTTGCTCTGTTGCCTGGCTGCGGCAGTGGCCAAAGCTGCTGCCAGTTGACTGTCTGGGTCCCAATCTGCCAGGCTGAGTGGCAGGAGTGGATTGTGAGGTGGAGAGGGAATTTGTATGTGGGTCGTGGTTGGGTGGGTGTGTTTCCTGAGCAGCCAATCAGCACACTGGGAAAGGCAACATATCCAAGAGAATTAGATAGATAGATAGATAGATAGATAGATGGATACAAATGGGTTTTAAAACACAGCCAATAATGCAAACCAGTGTATCCAGAAATAACAATAAAGCAATGGGTAAAATAAGAGCAAAGTAAATTGAAAAGTCAATGGGAGAAGCAATAAAGAGACCCACCAGCCTGCTCTACAGTGGCCAGGGCTGGTTTCCTACCTAAACCGGTTGCCTGCAGAGAATATCTTAAAGTAATCTACGGTTCAAAACATGGCCAAAAGCTTGATTGTCACAAAGCAGAAATATTACAGTCATATCCTCACATCAGCTAATGTCCTGTAATTGTTTGAGACATTGTCCCCAACACAGTACCCTGCAGATGTTTTGAACCACAACTGCCATTATCCCTGACCATTGGCAATGCTGATGGAAGCTATAGTCCAGAACGTCTGCAGGAAGCCAGTTTGTGTGCAGAGTAGTGGATTAGGGTGTTGGACTAGCTGACCCCCAGCCTCAACCACTACTCAGTCATGTAGTTCACTTGGTGACCTTGGGATAATCAATCTCTCTTGGCCTAGCGCACCTTGCAGGGTTGTTGTGAGGATCAAATTACCTTACATTCTTGGGAGAGAAGGTGCGATATTAATGTGGTAAATAAATATATATCTTAATTACTTGGAAGCAAAGCACGTTCACAGCAGTGAGGTTTTCTGCTAAGTGATTATCACCCTGTAGTGTCCTGCTGCAACTGAGCTTTCTTTCAGGCACCACACCCTGGTAGAGAGGAGCTTGGATCAATTTGAACTGAGAGGCCTTGGCCAGTGGTGCCGCCAGGGCAGGACATTTGGTCAAAAACCCTGAGCCCCACTTTTCACATTTTGAAGTAATTGAAATAATTCACATTGCCCCATTGGGACTGGTTACTCAGAGGTAGAGAGCCAGCGTGGCAGTTTGAGTGTTGGACTATGATTCTGGAGACCAGGGTTCAAATCCCCACTCAGCCATGGAAACCCACTGGGTGACCTTGGGCAAGTCACACTTTCTCAGCCTCAGAGGAAGGCAAAAGCAAACCTCCTCTGAACAAATCTTGCCAAGAAAGCCCTATAATTGGTTCACCATAGGGTTGCCATAAGTGGGAAAAGACTTAAAGACACACAATAACAACAGCAACGCAGAGGTGAGAGAATGTTACTTTGGACTGAGCTGTCAGAGTAGCTCAGTCAACTGAAAATCTTCTGATTGGTTAAAAGGGTATTGCACCACCCCCAAAGAGGTAACAGAGTGGATTTTTAAAAATCAAGAGGCTTTAAGTTGCAGATTCAAGTATTTCATCCCTCTTGTGTGTGAGAGAAACCTGCCATGGCGCCCCCATTATGTATCAGCATTAAAAGTGCTCTGTTGGATCAGGCCAAAAGCCTATCTAGCAGGGCCAGCCCAAGGGGCAGGACAAATTGATGCTCTGCCCACTAGGCAGAAGGGAACAAAACGGGTAGCTGAATTTTGCTTCAACACTGGTAATGTTAAGTCCTCTGCTGCAACCAAGGAGAGGTACTATCTTCATTCCTATGCAAAACTTCATAGATTCGATTTGTGCTGTGACTTTTACTGCATTGATTAATCAGCTAAGATCTGGGTCACATCCCTGGTTATCATGATTCATCCAAACTAGGAAGTGTTCTTTCTAGCTAAAAGTGCCAGAAGTGGGAAGGGCTATTTTATCTGAGAGATCTTACATCAGAACTTATGGGTGGGTGGGGGGATCTTGTAACTATTTGTCAGCAGTAGCTTAACATAAAAGAAGGGATGAGAACTGGCAGAGGGAGTATTCTGTGGCTGTACTGTTGCTCACTTATGTCTCATTAAAGTTCTTAGGGTGTTTTGTTTTTAAAAGCCATGGCTAGTACTTAATACTTATTGAACTGTAAATATAATACAGGGAATAACAAAACTTGACATATACAGTTGTCCCTTCATACCCGTAGGATTTGGTTCCAGGACAAATCTGTGAATACTCAAGTCCCATTATATGTAATGGCATAGCAAAATGGTGTCCCTTATATAAGATGGCAAAATCAAGGTTTGCTTTTGGATTATTGTTTTTTAATTAATATTTTCAAGCCGCGAATACTTAAATCCATGGATACCAAATCCGTGGATATGGAGGGACAACTGTACTACAATCCTATGCATGTCTGTTGTTGTTGTCTTCTGGTGCCTTCAAGTCATTTCTGACTTATGGTGATCCCAGGAGCAAACCTATCACAGGGGTCACAAGATTTGTTCGGAAGGGGTTTGCCATTGCTTTCCTCTTAAAAAGCTGAGGGAGTGAAGGTCTCCATGGCTGAGGGGGGATTCAGACCCTGAAACCTAGTCACAGACTGGAGCCACTGCATCATGTTGCCTCTCACACCACAACCTGGCTGTCAGAGGAAAGCCCAGTGAGTCAATGGTTTTTATGTTCAGGCAAGGAGACATATAGGAATACAGCTTTAGGTGAGATCTTGTGCTTCTCTGCTGACAAATAAACCACGTGGAATTTATTTCTTTATTTAAAATGTTTCTGGTCTTTAGAATCCAGACTTCTAAATGGATTAAAGCATCAAGTACAGAAGAGTGGGTGCAGATCTTGCTCAAGTTGCTAAGCTGGTGTGGACTCTAAAGGACAAACTGAGTGAAGACTTTCTGAAAGACTGGAAACCATTTATGGCTTGCTTGAGCAATAAGACAACTAACCATGTAATGTTGGTTTGATTATTAGTAACTCTTGCAAGTCAAATACATAAATTTGTAATGAAAGAACATTTTTTATTAATAAGGTTTTATCTTTTTTGTCTTTTTATTTATATTCCAGTTTGGAGGGGGGGGTCAGAGTTATTTTTGTTTTAGTTAGTTTAGCATTTTGTTAGTTTAAATTAGTTGCTAGTCATGTAGTTTTGCGTTGTTAGTCTAGTTTTAGTTTTAGAGTTATTTAGGTATCTACATAATACCTAATGCTAAATAACCCAACTTCTAGTCTGTAGAATATTTCTTTCAAAATATGTCCCTATAGCACCAGGTATAAAATATTTCTTACATTTATATCCTGCTCTCTTCCAATGAGCTCAGTATGGTATACATGGCTCTCCTCCTTTTCCTCCCCTCCCAATTTTGCCTCACAGTCCTGTGAGGTAGGCCAGCTAAGACAGTGTGTGACTGGCCCAAGGTCGTACAGTGAGTGTCATGTCTCAGTGGGGACTTGAACCCTCACTCTAACCACTATACCACACAAAATGAAACAAGACAATAAAAGCATTTTTAAAAATAAACATCAGCATAGACCAGTGGTTCTTAACCTGTGGTTTACGGACCCCCCAGGGGCTGTGATGTCCTCACAGGGGATCTGCAAAGGCCCACCTCCTCCCTGCAGTGGAGGGAGAAGGCTGGCTAGCTGGGCCTGCGCATTGCCATTCAATCTGCTCCAACCACAAACTTGCAATAAAAAGTGAGAGAAAAGTCTTCCCTCCCCCTCCAGTGCCTTTGAGGGAAGGTTTAATGGATGGTGTAATTGTGTTGTTGTTGTTTTAAATCTTGTGTTAAGTCTTGAGGGACCATGGCAACAAAAGATATTAAAAGAAGGTCCTGATAAAGAAAAGGTTAAGAGCCACTGGCATAGACTATTGAATTGGTAACAGGAAAAGCAGTATATCCCATTTCAAAACTACCCATTCATCCTGGGTCCTCAAACCATGACACTGGAGCTTAGAAAAGTTATTTTACTGATCCACAACTCCTAGAATTCCCCACTCAGCAGTGGCATCACACTGTAGTCTGAGAAAGCCACTTTCTCAAGGTCTGCATTTACACACAACCATGGAAAAGCTCCTAAAGCGAAGCTTAACCTTCCTCAGTATAACTAATCAGGGTTGAAAATATGCATTCCTATTATTCCACTCTTGAGCCTTTAATTTCAAATATCCAAAGTTATGCATTATATTCATATTACATTGTATTATGTAATTAATAATGAATAGAGGAGAAAAGAAAGAGACTTAGCCTAAAACGATTCATATGGGATGTAGTACAGGGAAAGTCAATTTTAGATATAGGAAAGGAGGAAAATAAGATACTATTGGTGATGTTAAAGGTACATTAAATTAACAACAATAATAATTAAATGGGCAATAACATAAATAAGTAACAAACAATGAATAACATAGAAGGGGGAAAGAGAGATTAGG
The DNA here is from genome assembly GCA_030847615.1 of Gambelia wislizenii. NCBI lineage: Eukaryota > Metazoa > Chordata > Lepidosauria > Squamata > Crotaphytidae > Gambelia > Gambelia wislizenii. The sequence goes on along the minus strand of JAUMIR010000013.1, from coordinate 7,111,735 downwards.
AGGATATAGTATGTGAGAGGGTGTGAGTATGCAGAAGATGGAGTACTGGATGGATGGATGGGAGGTGTAAGGAGAAAGTAAGGAAAAAGGAAAAAGTTAAGAAAGTTAAGAAAGAGTGGACTGGAAAAGAGAGAAGATGCTATGTTATATTGGTGAAAATATATGTACAAGTTGATTTTTCTTTCGTATGTCACGTAAACTTGATAATTGTTTATATATATATATATATATATATATATATTTTAAAAAAGAAAAGAAAATATGCAGTCCTCCAGATGTTGTTGGATTGTTAGCCCCATCAGCCCCTTAGCCAGCAAAGTCCGTGGGGAGGCAATGCTGGAGGTCCAGCAACATCTGGAGGGCCACCTTATTCTGCTGAGGCCCATGAAAGTTTCTGGGGAGAGAAAGAAAGCGTTAGTCTTAAAAGTGTCACAAGATGAGGGTGTCTTTTTTTTTTCCCCTTCTCGTTTTTCGACTGAAACAGAGTCAGGGGGCTTTGACAATTCCTGGAAGGGTTCCGGGGACTTGCCCCCAGGTAAGAGGGTCTAAGGGGCAGGTTGGCAGCTCCAGTGCCAGTTCCAAGTCCGCATTGATCCAAGAGCACAGCCTCAGACCAGTCTCTCTGGTTGGGTCTGTTTATGGAAACGTCAGCTTTGGCTCCCGGGGAGAATGAGCTGGCCTCGGAGTTGAGCAAAAACATCACTGGCGCAAAACAAAGAGAAGCGGAGAGAAAAAAGAAGATCTCCTCCATTGGGTGTTCTATATCCCATTTGCCTTTGACAAGCAAACACCACTGAAATGCCCTGCGAAGCTGGAGATCTGTCTAAATATTTACATCGTCGGCCCCGCGAGTCATAGGTGGTTGGGTTTTTTTTTTTCTTCTCCCTCCCTCCCAGGCGTCTTGGATCTGGAGCGAGATGTATAAAAGCTTCTTTCAATCCGAAGTGCTGAAAAAGTCAATGCCTATAGCGGGCGGAGAGAAAGGGGCCAGGGAGTTTAGGGGCAAAATGGGGCGGGATCAGCCGTCCTCACTTTCGTTCCTCCACGCTCAAAAGCCGAACTCGGGAAAATAAGCTTGTGAGGACCGCAGCTCCCAGAATCCCCAGCCAGTATGGATACCGGGAGTCTCCCCAAAGCCACTTTTCGGAAGTCTGCAAGAGAAAATTTGGCTCAGCGCAATCCTACTGATTATAGGATTGCTGTGGATCCCTGTACTGACAGGGGTTGGACTAGATGACCCTTGGGGGTCCCTTGTACCTACCTCTATGATTCCTAAGGCAGTGTTCGCGCTGTGATGTGTTACTCCGAGTTTGGCGGAGATTGCTCCCAAATAAGGCTGCCCTCCAGGGAGTAAGCACTCACCTGGTTGACTTCTGAAGGGAACCTGCATGGGATGGTGGTGGGTTGGAGAACATCCCCGTTTATGGGGCTCGAGCCGGGATGAGGCTGCCTGGGATGGCAAGGTTTCCCCAAGTTGGGACCCTCCGGATGTATAGCCGGCTGGGGACGATGGGGGTTGCAGTCCGACACACCTGGAAGCGCCAGGGACACGAAGCAGAATGGGGGGAATACTGTACTGTACTTGCTTTGATCTCTTACCCTTGGACTACAGCTCCCGCCAGGCCTAGTCAGTTGTCAGCAGTGAGGAATGCTGGGAGCTGCAGTCCAACAACCTCTGGAGGGGCACCTGATTCCCACTCCGGCTTTACTGTGTTATTTCTGAGTTTTCGAACCATGTTGCTCTCCCCCCTTTTAATTTTTTTTTTTGAACTTTCACTGGGAAGAAATGGAGTTTCATTCCCATTTTATATGGGCCAAATGGAAAAGAGGGCCAAATCCCTTCCTTCCTTCCATTTTCTGTAGGCGCCCTTCCTCCCTGGAAGCAGGCCAGTTCAACTGCGGCTGGCTTAAGGATGAAAGATTGGATGACCTAGTGAGTCGTACACGTGTCTATTTGGGCTGTGCTTCCACACGACACAAAGTGTCCGATTGCATGTTTTTGTGGGGGCGTCATCAACTCGATGTTGCCAGCCCTGATTTTCAGCACCACGTGTACGTCGGAATGAGGGTAGGAATGAAGAAACAGCCTTTCCCCGAACCTGTTCTGAAGGCGGCTTGAGGCCGAGTTTTCAGCGGAGTCCAAAATGGGCGAACCAGGTTACTGAGCCCTGGGAACAAAGCCATCAAAAGACAACCAGGCTACGAAACGATGATCTTTAGAGTTCCCCGGGCTGAGGCTCCTACCGCCCTTTCTTTCTAGAGGGAGAGCTTTTGCATGTGGGCATGCTTGCAAGCGTGTCAGGGAACCCTGGCGGTGGCTCAACCGCGAAGCCAGCAACTTGGGCTTCTGCCTCCATTCCACTTGGTCCTTTGAAAGGTTTTCGAACCCAGGTCTCATGCCTGGATCGACCCCTTCCTTCCCAAACACGTCTCTTTTTGTGGTCAGCCTTTAAACCTGAGGGAGGGGCCGTCTTGTTTAGGGGGGCATGGAGAGCAAAGCCCCCTCCCATAAATGACATTTTTGTTGGGGTGTATGAGTAAAAAAATTAAAGATCCCAGGGAGAAAGCCCTTTGGGAATATCTTCTTGAAAAAGTGTCAGTTTACTAAGCAGAGTTAAGCAAGTACACAAAGAGAGGCAGACAGACTCAATCAGCATTTCTAAATACTCTGAATCACCCAGTCCTTAAGGCCACTCAAAGTGAAATAAAGACAAAAAGATGGGGGTTTTTTCTTCAGAAAAGGTGAATATGTGAGAGCTTTAAGTCTCCTCTTCATGACTGGAGGTAAGATGCATGGTAGTAAGGGAAGAAAAGGAATGGAAGAACCTCGTGGGTGAGGCTTCTCTTCCCAAGAGGGAATGAACAAAGGATCATAAAATATTTACATCAGGAGGCCAAATGGGATGAATGACTCAGTGGTCACCCCATAGCTCCAAATGGCTAAGATATTTTGAGAGGAGAAGGAGGGGGGTAGGAACTTAAGCATGCAAGGAGTTTCCTAAACGTATTAAGGGGGGGGGCAGCTGCATGAAGAATGCTACATTTCCCACAATTTTCCTCCAGTCCCCAAATGCCTGCCCCTGAAGAGAGTGGGAAACCGTTCCCACCCCGCGCTCTCCTCTTCGCCTTCCCGGGCCCCCTCTTGCCTGCCCCTTTGCTATGGGGGGTTAGGCTCTGCTTGGAAATGCTCAGTTGAAATTTCCAGTGACAGCGATGCTAGAAATTGGGGAAAGGAGAAGGGAAAAAATATTCTTTTGGAGAGGCAGAATTCTTACTGGGGGAGCAATCATCTCCTTTTGCAACAGCTCCCCCACCCCACCCCGATCTCTGCAAGCCACATCCTCTTGGAGCAATCCAATTGAATCAAATGGTGCAGCAATATGTGTGACGTTGAAGGCTTTCATGGCCGGCATCCATAGATTTTTCCTTGGGTTTTTTTTCTGGGCTGTGAGGCCTTGTTCTGGAAGAGTTTCTTTCTGACGTTTCGCCTGCATCTGTGGCTGGGATCTTCAGAGAATGGTTCGGTAGGAGTGCGTGTGGGGTTTATATACTGTGAGCCCCTGTTGCAGAGGATATGTAAATTTGTGTATTTGAATGGCTAGTTTCTGGGTAGAGATATGCAAGGAGGATTAGAATCTGTTTGGCTAATGGCCCATTATCTGCTTAGGGCTGGACCTGCAGATAGAGGCGCACTTGCACGGGTAGCAAATCCTGTGGAGTTCTGAGGGACTTTTCCTTCGGAGGCAACCCAAACAGAACCAGATTGTATGGAGCAAAGGCCCCACTCCCCCCTTTCCTTCAGGGAACAGGACACGAGGTGAGAAGCAGAGAGCAGGCACGGGAATCAATCAAGCATTGGCTATTATGTTGGCTAGGGCTTGCTGGGACTTTCAGTCCAACAACAGCTGAGAGGCTGCATGGTTCCCGACTCCCGATCAGAACAAAGGAGAGCCCCGTTGAATCATCTAGTCCAACAGTCACACTGCAGAGTCATCAGGACTAGGAGCTTAGCTCCGTGAAACAGCAAAATTTTATTTTAATTGATTATTTGACACTGGTTTCTAGCACTTCTAGTAGGTAGGAGAGGCTCGAGGTGTAAGTTTGAGAGGCAAGCAGGAAACAAAGACAGAAAACAAAGGGTGCACCCGCACTACATAGTCATTCCCCTTTGATATTGCAAATTGTCCCTCTGTATCCACGGATTTTGTATCCACGGATTTAAATATTCGCGGCTTGAAAATATTCTTTAAAAAATAATCATCCCAAAAGCAAACCTGATTTTGCCATCTTATATCAGGGACACCATTTTGCTATGCCATTGCATATAATGGGACTTGAGTATTCACGGATTTTGGTATTCACGGGGGTCCTGGAACCAAACCTCAGCGAATATGAAGGGACAACTGTACTTTAACTGCCATGGCTCCCTCCTAGGGAATCCTGGGATTTGTCGTTTCATGAGGAATGTAGAATTCTCTAGTGTGTTCCTTTGAATTACAGTATTAGAGCTCTCCAGCAAAGAAAGAAACTCGAAGCAACTGCAAATTCTAGGATTCCACGGAATGGAGTGGGAGTCATGGCAGCTAAAGTGGTATCAAACTGCTCTAATTATGCAGTGTGGATACAGCATACCACTTTAAAGCCAACCAGTTTTGTCCCGTAACTAAAGAGAGGACGCTCGCCCCTTGCAAATGGTTAACGGAGCCGCTCTGTAACAGGCTGCTGAACACCCGTTTGAGCTCCACAGGTCTTACTCCCAGGTAAACCTGCACAGAATGGCCCTCCCAAGCATGATCTCCTCTGTAGGGATGTTTGCTTCCAGCTCAGGAAAGGAATGAGGAGTCGGTATACTTGCCGGTATCGCTTGTCGTCCACCGGGACGAAATCCATTAAGAGCATATAGTCGGCCATGGGGTCCATCCCGAAAATTTTCACCTGGAAAGTGGGGAACATCCTCCTGGAATAAGAAAGCAAGCGATGAGTGAAAAAGCCTGGCAGCGTTCATTTCTGGCACCCGGGGAAGGAAAGGAAGCGAGCCAAAGCTCCAACCCCCACCCAGGCTTTGCCCGCCCCCGTCGGCTAATCCGAAGCCCCGGTGGGACCCTTGATCCTGATGACCCCCCCCCCGCCTTAGGGTCGCCCTAAATCATATTTACAAGTCACAAACCCGTTTAAGCCTCTATCAAACAAGCCAACCTTCCTAGCAGCCTTTCGATTTTAGCCGAGGAGGGCAACTTTGCGGGCCTCCGAATCCGGTTGGATTGCAACACCCATCAGCTCTAGCCAGTCTAGCCAGTGGCGAGGAAAGCTGGGAGTTGCAGTCCAGCCCCACCTGGAGGGCCACTGCTCTGATTCCTGCCGACACAAAATGGTTTGCGTCGCCATCTTGTCCGGGGGAGGCACGGACTGGAACAAATCGAAGGCACCGGGAGAGATCCGGCAGAAATGGCAACCCCTTGGGCCCTTAAAGCCAAAGGGACTTTCGGCAAGAAAATGTCGCGGCGTGGAGTGCTTCTGGTCGGGATGCCAGTCGCTCCATCCCATTTCCTACCCAGCCCAGCCCTTGTGCCCGCCAGCAGAGCAGGGAGAAATCGATAAGGGAACCCCAGTGAACCCCGTTAGTCTCTTGGGGGGGGGGAGCAATACATTCTCCAGGACTCATTCAGCCCGGCCCCAAATGGCCACGAGTGAACCTTGAGCCCACAGGCTGGGATGCTCAGGACAGGTTGAAGTACCTGCAGCCGCAGGGGGGGGCGTCATTGTTGGGGGGGCCGTCGTAACCCTCCTCCTGCAAAAACATTATTAGTAATAATCTGAATATCCTGTACTGTGAATAGTTTAGGTTATGTTAGGTTCCATTGACCTGAGATAAACGTATGCCCCCCCCAAAGCATTGCATGGCCCCCCAAGATTCCTTAAACCGGTTCTGGGGATGCTTCGCATTGCTACTTCGAAAGGTCTCGCCTCTCCTTGGCAGGGCAGAGGCCGCTCCTATAGAATTGCTGAGCCCATGGAGGGCAGTGGGGTTGCCTTCAGGGGAAAGTGCTGCAAACCGCTGGCGAAGGTAGTCAAATATTTTGGGCTTAAGGGGACTGGGGTGTTTTTCTTTCTCTGGGTGCCTCCGCGCCACCAATCTAGAGGCCAGATAAACCAGTCCTCCTTCAGCCCAAGGCTGGGGAGATGGAGTTTTGGACTGGTCTTTCCCACCGATTCTTCTTGCAAGGAAAAGGAAGGGGAAAGTAATGGCTAGTCGGTTCCCCCCCAACACACACAGAGACGCTTTCCTGGGCTTACAGCCCACTTCTTCAGATTTGGGGGGGTTCTGGGAGTTGTCGCCCAAATCTGAAGAAGTGGGCTGTCATGATGGAGTGACTGCAACTCCCATCATGGAGCCAGAACACATCTGCTAGAACTACATTCCCCATCATCTGTAATTACCATTTCCTAGTTTTGCTGGCAAATGGTAATTACAGAAAAGCCAGAGAGAGAGAGTTTTGCTGGCAAAAAATAAAATAAAAATACGGGCCAGTCCTTCTAAGACTACTTTGTCCTTCCCCTTCTGCTTTTTCAAGGCTACTATCTCTTTGAAAATCCTTCCCAAGAAGGCTCCCACAGACTGAGGTCGCAGTCAGCAGTCGAGGGCCCAGTTCAGACGTGCGGAAGAGGTCAGCCGAGGATCCCTCGTGTGAGTTGCGACCCCTGCAAACGGCTGGCGAAGGCTGGTGCCTTGTCATGCTTCCCCGCCGAAATGAAATGATAAAATAAAAATACCCCTTGTGCGCAAAGAAAGAAAGAAGAAATACAGTACTCTTTGCACGTAAAAAGAAAGAAAGAAATCAGCTTTGCAAGAATCCCAGAGTTCACACGAACATATTTTTTTTCAAGCGCAGGAGGAATATGAGAGAGCGTGCACACACAACACTGAGAACTATTCAGCCAGGACCTGCAGCCAAGAGGGAGAAGGCAAGCAACGTGTGAAAGCCCGAGTCAGCAGCAAACCGAGCTAACTCATTGCCTTGTTTTTATTTTATTTTATTTGACCCGATCTGTCTTGACTTGCGGAAAGATTGTCCTCCTCTCTCCCGCGAAAAAGAATGCGGGCTTTATTGCGGGACAAGTTTCTCACGAGTAGAGCCTCTGCCGAGGTTGGGATCCGGCGCACAAAAGCTGCCTGCACCTATGAGGCTGAGATCCTCTACCCACAGGGAGATAATTTGCGCGTCGCAATCGCAATCCGGAAGGCTTTCTTCTATCTTAAAAGTGTGCAATTATTCGAGGTGCTGGAGGGCGGTTGCGTTTCCAAGCACACTTATTTAAGAGTAAATCCCACTGGGATAAATTGAGCGGGGCCGAGCAGCAGAAATTTAGGAGAGGCAGAAGTTCCTTTAAAAAAATAAAATTCTCCGTAGGGCTTTTGTGCTGGGTGAAGGCTCAAAAAGAAGGGAAACTTCGAAACCTGAAGGCTTCTGCTGCAGCACAAGGCACGTTGCAGCCCCGTGGGCTGTTGCTTCCTCGGTTTCGCCGTGGCAAAAGCAGAGATTGGCCTACCTCTGAGTCAGAAATAAATGAGCAAGGAAAGAAAACCCTCTGAAATTCATGGGCTCGCCATAAATTGACAGGCGACTTGAAGGCAAGGCGCACACACTTTCCTCTGAAAACATTTCATGGAACTCCCCCGGACTTCTTGTTCTAGTAAGTGGTTAAGTGCCTTTCGACTCTGACTTATGGCGTGTCTACAGTTGAATTTTCTTGGCAAGATTTATTCAGAGGAGTTTTACCCACGTTGCCCTTCCCTGAGGCCGAGAGAGTGTGTGACTTGCCCAAGGTCACCCTGTGGGTTTCCAGGGCCGAGCGGGGAATTCGAACCCTGACCTCCCGAAGTCCTAGACGTGACCACACCGGCTCTCTCCCTTGGACTTGTGTCTGTGCCTTTGAATCATGGCGAACCCATGAATTTCCTAAGTTTGCTTTAGGCAAGGTGGTTTTGCCAGTTCCTTCCTCTGAAATTGAGCCTACAGCACATGGTCTATGCTGGCGGTCTCCCATCCAAGTACTAACCAGGCTGGCCCTGCTTAGCATACCAGATCATATAGCATCTGGTGGTGCCTTTAGCGTACTTAGGCGCATATCAGATCATATAGGATCTGGTGCCTTTAGCGTACTTAGGCGAGTCCGTTGGATTTAAGACGAAGTAAATTCAGGAGAGCTGGGGCAAGATAACCCATAGCTATTGGACTCTGCCTTTCGTCGTAGCTTTCTAGGGTGATCTCCCCCATTCCAGTTCCCTCAAGGCACCTCCCCAGGGACCCCAGAACTGTCCCTATGGCAGGATTTGCTCAGTTTTGCCTCTTGCAGGGGGGTACTTGCAGGGGGAGGGCAAAGTACTCTTCCCATCCGTTGTCATCCCAGCATCCTTCAATAGGAAGCACACTGGGTACTGAGCAGTGTCCTCAGTGTGTTCAGTGTAACCGACTCCCAAGTACGTGCGCAGAGGATAAGATTGCAGACAGCCTGTATTATTACTGGGCAACTTCAGTAACAACAGCTTGCCTTAGTGGATTGAGTCCACTTTTGAGTGATATTCCTAAGAAGGCTCAACGACATAGGAGGTCTTGGTGGTCCGGTTTTGCTAAATCTTTTAGGGGGGGTCAATCCCCTCGGCCTCGTTTTATGGGGGGAATCACCACCCACCCACCCACGACCTATGCAAGCTCTAAACCGCAGCAGCTGTTGGTGGCGATGGCTCGTCAGATGGAGAAGAACTTACACAAGTGAAGTCGAAGGCTTTCACCTCCGGCAGCCATAGATTTTCTTTGTTTTTTGTCCCCCCCCCCCCCAGGCTGCGAGGCCGTGTTCTGCGAGGCCGTGTTCTCGAAGATCTCTGAAGATGCCAGCCACAGATGCAGGCGAAACGTCAGAAATAAACTCTCTCTGAAGATGCCAGCCACAGATGCAGGCGAAACGTCAGAAATAAACTCTCTCTGAAGATGCCAGCCACAGATGCAGGCGAAACGTCAGAAATAAACTCTCTCTGAAGATGCCAGCCACAAATGCAGGCGAAACGTCAGAAAGAAACTCTCTCTGAAGATGCCAGCCACAGATGCAGGCGAAACGTCATAAATAAACTCTCTCTGAAGATGCCAGCCACAGATGCAGGCGAAACGTCAGAAATAAACTCTCTCTGAAGATGCCAGCCACAAATGCAGGCGAAACGTCAGAAAGAAACTCTCTCTGAAGATGCCAGCCACAGATGCAGGCGAAACGTCAGAAATAAACTCTCTCTGAAGATGCCAGCCACAGATGCAGGCGAAACGTCAGAAAGAAACTCTCTCTGAAGACGTTAGCCACAGATGCAGACGAAACGTCAGAAATAAACTCTCTCTGAAGATGCCAGCCACAGAGGCAGGCGAAACATCAGAAATAAACTCTCTCTGAAGATGCCAGCTACAGATGCAGGCGAAAGGCCGGAAATAAACTCTCTTTGAAGATGCCAGCCACAGAGGCAGGCGAAACATAAGAAAGAAACTCTCTCTGAAGATCCCAGCCACAGATGCAGGCGAAACGTCAGAAAGAAACTCTCTCTGAAGATGCCAGCCACAAATGCAGGCGAAACGTCAGAAAGAAACTCTCTCTGAAGATGCCAGCCACAGATGCAGGCGAAACGTCAGAAATAAACTCTCTCTAAAGATGCCAGCCACAAATGCAGGCGAAACGTCAGAAAGAAACTCTCTCTGAAGATGCCAGCCACAGATGCAGGCGAAACGTCAGAAAGAAACTCTCTCTGAAGATGCCAGCCACAGATGCAGGCGAAACGTTAGAAATAAACTCTTCCAAAACACGGCCTCACAGTCCGGAAAAAAACCACAGAAAACTTACAAACGGTTTCCGAAAGAGAGGGCCAGGCTTAATTATATGCTCCATATCGTTCAGGACTAGACTAATTTTTTTTCACTATTTTATTTTCAAACTTTAAATAGTCATCAAACAATATATCATTTTATTCCTATTAGTTCAGGACTAGACTAATAGGAAGGGTGAAAAACCTGCAACCCTCCAGATATTGGCTCCCAGCTCCTATCAGCTCCAGCCCAGCATGGCGACTGGTCAGGGATGATGAGGTGTGTAGTCCAACAACATTTAGAGTCCCCCCCCCCGCCTTCCAAGAGATAGGGATCGGTTGCCGCGAAAGCAACATTTGCAGGCTACATACAGCCCCAGGGCCAAATCCACACAACACAAACAATCCAGGTTGAAACGGGGATTCTTTGCCCTGGCTTCTTTGGATGGAATCCTGGGACTGGTAGTTTAACAAAGCCTTCATTTTAGATTTTCCTTGTTTTTTTTTTCTGGGCGGTGAGGCCGTGTTCTGGAATAGTTTCTTTCTGATGTTTCGTCTGCATCTGTGGCTGGCATCTTCAGAGAATGGTTGGCTAGGGGTGTGCGTGGGGTTTAGCCTTTTCTGCCAAAGAGGGCTGGTGCCTCCCCAAAACTACAAATCCCAAGGTTCCATAGGGAGGAGCCATGGCAAAGAATCGTGTTTCAAAGGGAATTATTTGCGTTGTGTTCGGAAGGACCCCGGGGCGAGGGAGAGCGAAGCCGAGGGAGGAATCTGGACTGAGGCCTGGGACAGCTGCTGCGTCTGTTCCGAGAGTTTCAAGGCCACTGAAATTTCCCGGGGCACCAAAATACCGCCCTCTCCCCCCACCCCACACCAGCTCCCGGGCATGCATGTCTGCAGGCGAAAGCCAGAGAGGGTTTTTATTTGTCGAAGGGAGATAGATTCCTGTTGCGAAGCCCAACACTTTCCAAAAACCCCGTTGGAGGGGGAGCGGACCGCTCTGTTAACGCGCTGGCTTCGTTAACGCTCCCGCACGTTGCCATTGGGACGTTCCTGTCGAGCGTTAGCGTTGAACCCCATGAACCTCCCACTCTGGTGTCTGCATGTGTGGAAAACGAAGCTTTAAAACAAATGCAGTTGTCCCTCCGTATCCACGGATTTGGTATCCACGGATTTAAGTCCTCACGGCTTGAAAATATTCTTTAAAAAAATACAACAATCCAAAAAGCAAAACCTTGATTTTGCCATCTTATCTAAGGGGCACCATTTTGCTATGCCATTGCATATAATGGGACTTGAGTATTCACGGATTTGGTATCCACGGGGAGGGTCCTGGACCCAAACCCCAGAGAATATGAAAAGACAACTGTATTTAACTTGAGAAAACCACACCTCGTGCACTCGTTAAAACCAACGGGCCCCCCTTCAAGAAAGGAAGGCACCGCCAGGGACTAGATGCCTGGGGATTTATTTTAAAACTCGTTGGTGGGCTTTTTGCTTTCTCCCCCGCCAGTGTTATATTAAAACCAGACTTTTGAAATAATGTTACCCGCTCCAAAACGATGGCTTTGATATGCACAAAGGAAAGAAAGAGATCCTATCAAATCACAAAGAGAATAAGCAACGTTTCCACAGTTTTCCCTCTCTACTTTTTGGCGTCCCAACTTTTTCACGGCCATCAAGAAAAGGAAGTCGGTTAAAAACCCGACAGTTTATACTTTTATTTTCAAGAGGACGGTTTTACCTCCACCTGACAAATAATTTCTAGTAGGTTTCGCTGAAACTATTTTTCAGGGACTTCCGAATAAAGTTGCAATTGCTCGCATTCAAAGCAAACGGACAACCAAAGTGGCTCATAATTATGTTCATTTAATTTACTATTTAAATGTATTACTCCGCGGTGGGGGGAAACGGGTGCTCGGAAAAGTTCTCTTGAAAGCCAGTTCGACCCACGTCTGTAGGGCCTTGCTTACATTTAAAATGCTTAGTTTTAGTTCTGCCGTTTTTCTAACTGGAATTTCGGTGTGTGTGTATTTTTTTTAACCTCGTGGAAACAGGCCTATGCTTTCGTTATCTTAAACGAAAGATATCTGGAAAGATATTGAAATCAACGAGATGCTTAAAAAAAAAAAACAGCAACAAGGGCAAAAAAATAAGTATAGCGTTAGAGAATCCAGAAGTTTGAAGGGAAATCACGTTAACGGACCTTCGGAAGAGAAATTCCCCTTCAAATTCAAGACAGAAAACAAGCAAACAAACAGCGAACAAAAGTCCAACAGCAAAAACAACCACCCGCGGCCTATCATCGGATTTTTCCTACACAAGAAAAATCTCGGGAGAAGGAATGCCATGCTATGAAATCGAACTGATATATGTGAAGTCGAAGACTTTCACGGCCGGCATCCATAGATTTTCCTTGGGTTTTTTCCGGATTTTTTCCGAGAAGATGCCAGCCACAGATGCAGGCGAAACGTCAAAAAGAAACTATTCCAGAACACGGTCTCACAGCCAGAAAAAACCCAAGGAAAATCTACGAACTAATATAGATGTCTGCCGGAGTGTAATTCCCCAGGTCCCCAGAAACGACGGCCGCAGATCTAGGAACTACTCCTAACGCCGTTAGACAGCTATAACCCTAACCAGAAGAACGAAATAGCCAACCCTCTAGGCTAGAAGTTGTGTGTAGGCGAGAAAGGGGAGACAAAGGGGGCCGCTCCCTTTGTCTGCAAGGTTTCCAACTCGCCGGCAGCCCCTCTGAAAAACCGAGGGGCTCTCGCTAGCCCCCAGCCTCCGCTTTCCTGGCTGATCTCAGTTGGTTCTCCAAAGCGTTACTTCCAACGTCGTTTCTCTTGCTGGTGGCTTCAGCACTGAAGCCGGGGCTAACTAACTAAGCTCGCTTCCAACGCCCTGGGGTTTACTTCTGCGTAACCACGCGTCAGCCAGGGATCAGGCCGCCCAGGTCCCGTTTGCACCCCGGGCCTCCTTTCTCTCTTCATGCCGACCGGCAACGCGGAAAGCCAGGCTTGTTTGCCTGCCGCAGCAGCCGGAAAAGCCATTCTTTCGCCTCCGCAGATACAGCGGGGTGTGTGTGTGTAGATTTTTGTTGGGGTGTATGAGTATAAAAATGAAAAATTTATTAAAGATTCCAAGGAGCAAGCCCTTTGGGAATAGCTTCTTAAGAAAAGTTTCTTTTAAAAGTAGGCAGAGTTAAGGTAGGGAAGACTGACCCAGCTCAATTTGCATTTGTATGTGTCCTAAATCACCCAGCATTAAAGTCAAGCAGACAGAAGTAAAAACAATAAAGATGTATGCTACGTTTTCCACCATTTTAAGGCCACTTTCTCTAAAGACGCCTCCCAGGAATGAAGCAACCGGGCCCCTAACCGACAAGGAGTGGGACCGCGGGGGAAAATGACAGTGGGATCCTGCAGGTCTCGACTGAGCTCTATGGGGCTTACTCCCAGGTAAGCAGGTGTAGAGGATCGCAGCCTTAGACACGCCTCTGGAGGGGGGAAAGTCCCTACGCTTGACAGCTGGGATCTCTACAGCAGGCCTAAACTCTCCTGTTTTCAATGAGTGGAAGGCCACAGCCTTCAAAATGCTTCTTTTGGACCTTGCCTCCCAACAGGTGCTTCTGCAGAAATCCTTCCTGGAGGGGGTCGAGGAAGAAGAGGAGGACCCCTGAACGTGGGAAATGATTTCTAGTTACCAAAAAGGCCGCCTCCTTCGCGTCAGATCGAGTGTGTAAGAGGTTGAGAAGGAGGCTAGATTGGCTTTCCTGTTAACAGCAGCAGCAAGGAGAAAGTAAGCGGAGGATTTTGTTTCTTGTTGAATATTTCTGTCAAGACCGTCCGGGTTAAAGGGGTGGGGTGGGGGACCCGGAACAGCCCGCCCCCAATGAATTCTCTCTTGCCCTGGGCCTCTCCTATCGCCTGACCCCAGTTGCCCTCCTCCCTGGTTCTCCCCGTGTTGGTTCTCCTCCTGGAGGAAAGCAAAGAGTGAGCTGCTCTGCTCCCAAACGTTATGGAAATGGGCCGGACCCATAAGGCCGATCCGGCGTCCCTCCGTCCAACCGAGGACTTCAGGGATGTGCGGCCTTGAATCAGGTCGGGAATCCTTCTATAATCCCCCAAATTTTGTCTCCCGGGACCAGATTCGGCCCAGCCTTCCAGGACAGATGAGTCCACCCTGGCACCAGGTGGAAGCCAAGTCCCTTGTTTTAGGCTGAATAACAACAACAACAACAATAATAATAATAATTGTTTCTATCCCGCCCCTGTGCAACGAAATCGGGGCGGCTTACATCATAAAAATCCCATAATTACATTAATACCCTAACCCACCCACCCTTATGACCAGGATCCCCACCGAATGGCAGCCCAATAGATTTAATTTAATTTAATTTAATTTAATTTAATTTAATTTAACTGAGTTGTAAATCAGGTGGATAATAAACTAAAATATTTTACGTCCCTGATGTAGACAGGAGGTTGTCAGGGGCAGGGGCGCTATAGCTAATTTATTGGCCCTTTGAAACCTTTTATTTTCCTTTAAATTTTTTAAAATTGTTGTTGTTTTTGTTCTCCGTGGGGGGAGGGTGGAAAGAAAAATTAACATTCCTTAAATATTTAAATTATACCCCACGAAGGTCAGAGGATCATCTTTCGCTATAGTCTATGATTTAAAACATTTTTAAAAGGAAAAAAAATACATGTTTTGCGTACGTTTTAAAAGGGTCACTAAAGTGGTTTGTAATTTTATTTTATTTTTCTCATCGAGACGTTAACGTAAAAGAGATGAACAAGCTCGTGAATCACATAATTTTCTCCAGTTCAAAATAAAATATTAACAACGTTCTCCTCCGCTCCCCCCTTCTCTTTACTTTTTTAAGCAATGTAAACACATACTCTTTACATCTCTTCACACAAGCATAAGAGGCCTTCCCTGCCCCCCCCCACCGCCATACTGGGAGAAAACCCAGAGCTTCCCCTTAAAGAAACATAAATGACTGAAAGCAGATTACCTGGAACAGTGAAGTTTTTAAATACATTATTTTCTCCGAGAACAGGCCTATAAACTGTTTCCAGCCTGTACCCCGAAGGGAGTTGGACTTCATTCCTTCGAACATGTTTTACAAGGATCCTATTAAAGAGGTATTCATAATAGGAATCCCGATTTATTGCACTCTATTTATGGGAAGAATGAAAAGCCAAAACAAAAACATAACAGTGCAGCAAAATCCAGTTACCCAAGACACACGGTTAGTTAGCACTCGCCGAATCGCCTGAGAAAGTAAAGTGTATAAAATAGGGTTGTAGCGCTTTAAGCCAGTATTATACGAATTTAAAACTGCAGCTATGCTGGTCAAAGCGTGCAACATATTCTGGGGGCTCGGGGTTTCTAAGATCACTCGACTCCCCTTTTCCAGTCGCACCAGTTTCCCATTTACAATTTTGGATTTCAAAGGGAGACTTATTAATGAATCCGAAACATTCTGGGTGCAAAGGAGGTGCAAAGTCAGCCGCAAGGGAGGGGAAAAAAAATACATGTCCTTCTATTTAGGCTCGAAGTGGAGAAGCCAGTCTGAGCACAATTACATTTGGTAATCTAATTTGTGAGGTGCCGCTTTAGGGGAAACTAATTCAGATTATAATAATGGCAAATGAACTGCCGGCAGGAAGGGTGGTGATGGTGGTGGGAACAGGCTGTCCTCCTAGCCACATTCTCTGGGAGAAATTCGCCTCCGACTGGGGCAGATTTGCTCCTGAGCAAACCGTGTACAGGATCGGACTTACAAAACGGACATTTGTTCATAGAGGCAGGAGCAAGACTCAACCCAGACTTTTGAAAAGAAGCCCGCGTTGACAAACTCACATAAGACTGCGAATGAACGAATAAACTGATCATCGCAAAAGTCATATTTTTAATTCTTACCCACACCTAACTCGCGAGCACTCCTTGTCCCCTTCCTAACTCTGGAGGGTTGCGAACAAACGTCTGGAGACTTGCCTACGGACGAGTGGGGCTTCACGGCCCTAACGTGGACTGTTCAACGGAACGATTAAAGAAAGGACTTTTTAAAAAAGAAATTTAAAACCCCCTGAGTAAGCCTGGAATAAAAAGTAAAAGGGTCTCGATTGATTCAGGATCCTGGGTTGACCCTTGTTTGGAAGAGAGTGGCGCTGGAATAAGACACACGCTGGCGCTTGCGTTAGGATCGGGGCATTTGTAGATGATGAATTCGTTGGGTAAGATTTCCACGGGGAGAGAAGAAAAGATCAGGGCAAGAAAGTTAAAGAGGAGGGAAAGCACGTTGTTTAACTTGGAAGAAAACTTTCCCAAAGGGCTTGCATGCACCCTGGGGTCTTTAATGAATTTTTTGATTTGTAAGTGGTGTCACACACACCCAACCCAACAAAACAAAACGAAAGGAAAAGCGTGGGTGATAGGACTCCACGGGGGAGGCGGTTTGGCGAAGTCGCTTGGATCGCAAGCCTCTCCAAAATGGGATCAGGCCCCATTTGGATTTTTTTTTCGGGGGGGATGTTGTGTTAGGGATTTTTATTTTTTTACAAAATAATACACCCATTCAGAGGCGGAGAGAGGGCTCTGCCTCGGCCAGACAAGCCGGGAGAAGTCCGAACACTTTCGCTTTGCTTCCTCCCCGGCTTCTTCGCAGACGAAATAAGAAAGGCTTTGCGGGGAAACGCCGAAGTCCTGCGGTTTTCAGGATTTTCGTTTTTCCAACTTTCCCACTGCAACCAAAGGCAAAAAAGAAACAGAAACCCGGGCGGTTCAAGCGGTGGCCCGAGTGGGAGGGGGGGGGGAAGAGAGGCGCCTGAGACAGGACGGTGCCTAAGAGTAAGCGAAAGCAACACACACACACACACACACAGCCAAACTGGGAGCAAAGGCTTTTTTGGGGAAAAAAAAGCACCCCAAACACTTCTCTCTGCCCCAGTCTCCAGCCCGGGAGAGCTGGAGATCCGTTTGCCATGCCAACCCCAGCCCGATCCTCTTTCCTTTATGGTGTGTGTGGGGGGCTTGGCCAACCTTAGGGTTTGACTCCTTGGGGCTCGACTCCCGAGGAGACCCCCTTCGCTCCAAGCCAGGGTAGGGACAAGGCTCTGGATCTGAGAGCCACCCTTTGGAAAAGCCCTCACAAGATCAAATCCCCCAGGCAGGTCGGGAGATCTGGAGAAATGTCATCGAATCCTAGAGTTGGAAGAGACCACCAAAGGCCATCCAGTCCAACCCCCAATCATCATCATCATCATCATCATCGGTTTTCTGTGGGTTCCCCCCCAACCAGTGAGGCCGTGTTCTGAAAGAGTTCATTCCTAACCTTTCGCCCGCATCTGTGGCTGGTATTCCAAGTGTTTGAAACCCAGGGCTCCAATGTTTCCCGTTAAAGAACCCATACTATACCTCTGATTGGATTGCAAAGGATATCTTCGAATAGCTGGCATTTTCAGACACACAGATGCAGGCGAAGCGTCAGGAATGAACTCTTTCAGAATACAGCAGCTGGGGGGGGGGACCTACAGGAAACCTATGGATGCCGGCGGTGAAAACCTTGGACTTCCCATCATCATCATCATCCTCCTCCTCCAAAGGGAACTTTCCTGAGCAGGGGGTGGGGAGGGGGGTGGGAAGGGGGGCTCTGACCTGCCAGCCTTGGTGACGATCATCTCGGTGCCCAGTTGGTTGAACTCGTCCCAGAGCGCCTTCATCTCCAGCTGGACGTTGACGTTGGCCACCTTGGGGTTCTTCTTGACCGGCGCCTTGGCCGAAGACGGAGCCGAGCCCCCGCCGCCGCCGCCGCCTCCTCCACCGCCGCCGCCTTCAGGGCTGTCGGAGCCAGCCGGGGGCGGCGGCGGCGGGGGGTTGGAACCGGAGCCCCCCGGGAAGGAGTAGCCGTGCTGCTGCTGGGGCTGCTGGGTGGTGTGGTGGTGGGGCGGCGGCGGCTGAGGCGGCTGCTGAGGCGGCGGCGGCGGTTGTTGCTGCTGGGCCGCGCAGGGCTCGTAGTGAGGCGGCGGTGGCGGCGGCTCGGGCTGGCCGTAGGGCTCCCCCGGTGGCGGCGGCGGGGAGAGGTGGTGGTAGCCGCCGGCCGCCGCCGCCGCGGCGTTGAGGCTGCTCAGGCTGTTGGCGGTGAAGGCGGCCACATCGCAGAAGTGCGAGAGTTGGGTGAGCCACGGGCTGGAGATGGCTGAAATCATGCCGGAGAGAAAGGAAGGGAAAGGAAGAGCGGTGAGGAGGGGTGGGGGGAAGGTCGTCAGGGCTCGGCCTCTCCCGCCTTTCGGTCTTCCCCTCACGCTCGCCCTCCCGGAGGCCGAGGCTCTGGGCCGCCTTGGCGCGGCCCGCCTTCGCTTTATAGCGCCCCTCAGCCAGTCAGTCAGTCAGTCAGCCCCCGCGCGCGCGCCTCTGAGGTAAAAAGACGGAAGACGACGAGGACGAAGGCGGCGGCCAAGGGACCCCCTCCCCCTCCCCGCCCTCTCAAACTCGCCCGGCCTCGCGCGCTTTTCAGGCTCGGCCAAGGTCGCCTCAGCTCCCGAGCGCGCGCGCGCCCCTCTCCCCTCCTTCCCCCCCCCTCAGACGAAGGCGGGCGACCCCGCTTGGCTTCTGCGCCGGCCCAAGCAGCGCGCGCCACTTCAAAAAGCCGGGGCGCGTGACAGGCCAGGCGAGGGACGAGGGGAGGGGGGCTTCTGTCGCTTCTTTGGCCCGGACGAATGAGCGAACCCGCCTTTGCGCCACCGAGGGCCTCACTTGACTGACTGACTGACTGACTCCCGGGAAGGAAAGGGAGGGGGGGCTCCCCAAGCGCGCGCGCGCTCTCGCTCGCTTGGCTCCTCCCCCTCGCCCCGCCCACCCGAGGACTTCGCTCCTCCCCTCCCTCCTTCCCTCCTCTTGGCTGTTGGCCTCGGCCCGGAGGGGGAGCGAACCAACCAACCAACCCAGCCAGCCAGCCAGCGCTCGCGGCTTCCCCGGGCCAGGCTCGCCTTTCGCTGCTTTCCAAGCCCACCCCAGGCCGCTTCCCTTTGCTCCTGGCTTGGCTGCCAGGCGGTGCTCTTCTCACTCAGCGCTTAGGGGCTTCCCTCTCCTCCCCACCCCCCCATCTGCACTTTTCGGAGCTGCCACCAAACCGGTTCTCCTTCGCTGGAAATGGAGAGGAATCCACACCACACAAATAACCCGGTTTCAAACCTGGATCATTTGCGGGGCTCCTTCCTATGGAATCCTGGATGTGTAGTTTCGCAAGGTCTTCCGCCTCCTCTGCCCAAGAAAGCTGGTGCCTCGCCAAACTACAAATCCCAGGATTCCATAGGAAGGAGCCATGCAAGCAATCCACTTTCAACGTGGATTATTTCTCTCAAGTGTGGATGCCCCCACAACAGAGACGATTCACCAACCCCTTAAGCCAGTGGTTCTTAACCTGGGGTCCGTTAAGATGTCCTCACTGGGGGTTCGCCGAAGCTTGAAGGCTGCTTGGGCCACCTCCTCCCTGCAGTGGAGTGGCCAAGGCAAAGGCTGGCTTGGACTGCGCATTGCCATACAATCCGCTCCAGCCACAAACTCGCAGGAAGAAGCAGGAGAAAAGTCTTCCCCTCCCTTCCAGTGCCTCTGAGGGAAAGTTTATAGGTGGTGCAATAATTGTTTTTGTTGTTGTTTTAAATCTTGAGTTAAGTTTTGGGGTCCGTGTCAACAAAAGATATTTAAAGGGGTTCCCTGGGAAAGAAAAGATTAAGAACCACTGCCTTAAGCCGTTTCTTGGAAGCTAGGACTTCTCCTGGCCCAGGGGTTGCGATGGGAAGCATAGTTTACTTGGGAGTAAAGGGCCAGGGGGTTCCAGCAAGTTCTCCTCCAGCCACCAGCACCACCCCGGGGTCAGCGACTGGGATTGAATTCGGGGCCCATTCTAAAGGACCGTGGAGATGGATGGAGGCGTGATCAGGAAGGAATGAGATCCTAAAGGTACAGGTATGAGATCCTAAGGGTTCAGGAGAAAGCAAGGCTGAGAAGCCGGAGTCAAAAGCAAGGCACTTTCTTGGCCCCTTCTCTCCAGTTCCTTCAGCAATGCGCTTGGAGGAGTGCATGGTGATATTATTATTATTATTATTATTATTGGAATGGGGTTGCCAAGGCATAAGGTGGAGTACATTTCCTTAAATGTCAAGTCCCACTGAAACCTGAGACATTTCCCGACCAGCCATTGTTCCCATGTTCATTCTAATTTTATTTTTATTTATTTATTTTAGTTCTGATTAAATAAAAAGAAGGCAAACCGGGAATCAGATTTCTTCGAGCGGAGAATTATTATTATTATTATTATTATTATTTTATTTATTTATACCCCGCTCTTCAGCTACAAGGCTATCAGAGCGGCTTACAAATTGTTTTAAGCAATATTAATTTACACATCTACACTGCATTAAGCTGTTTGGCACAAACAGGGCATATAGCCTTGGCGGGAGAAGGGAAGAGTGCTTGGAGGTGTTTCCAAACTCTTTCTAGGTGGGAATATCTTCCTCCCAAAATGAAGAAAACAGGACTTTCCTGATGTCCACAATGGTACTGAATACTTGGTTTAAAAAAAAATACAAATAAAATTTAAAAAAATGCAATGCAAACAAGCCATCTGTTTTAATGCATCGCTTTGTAAATAAGGGCTCCTTTAAAAAGGTGTGAAGCAGCGTGTTGTGGCCCTCCAGACGTTGTTGTACTGCAAGGCCCATCAGCCTTAGCCGTCGTAGCCAGTGGTGGGGAATGATGTCAGTTACCCTTCTGGAGGAGCAATAGTTGGCCCACTGGGGTTTAGAAAACAGTTTCCCAACATAGTTTTATTGTGTATCCTATTAATTCTCCCCCGGTTTATTTAGCATGATGATCTTGGGCATTTGGTAGTGCTGGACCAGACTTCTGACCTTCCACAAATGCAGTTATTTGAAACGGAGAAGGGGTGTCTGTGTCCACCACCGCCCCATTTAAGAGGAATGCATTTATTTTAAGACGTGGTAGAGGTTTAGTACAGAAGATGGCGATTATTTCTTTATTATTTCCTTTCCGCTAAGAAAAACACCCCACACCATTATTTATTAGAGAATATGTTAGGTTGCCCAAATATCCAACATTATTTGCACGAGTCGCGGTGTGATTTCTCACATTTCTGCTTAACGCTATGATTTTACACTTGTTACCCCTCTATATTTTACTATTTCCACTATTTCCCATTATTACTATTTTTACTATTTTCCTTTTCCACAATATTACTCCTTTCTTTTTTAAAATAAACCTATTTTTGTCCCTTCCAGACTGTACAAGCCCACGAATTAAACCTCCGCTCCGCTTAACAATGTGGAAAAAATTGGGATATCTGGGTGCATCGCACTTTATGCCTCTCCCTATCGACATTTATTTTTATTTATTTTATTTATTTAGGTATTTATAACCCGCTCTTCAGCCACAAAGGCTCTCAGAGAGGCTTACAAATGGTTACGCGAAAGCCCTTGAGGCATCTACAGCGCATCAAGCAGTTTCCAATTGTGTGTTAATCGAGAAAAGAAAAAGGAGAACATATATACATCTAAAGGAGAGCATTTAGTCAAGCTAAGAGGCTAGGATCTTTGCAAAAAACATTTAGCACCCACCCGCCTCCCGTCGTTGCTTTTCCTCGGACGGAAGCTTGCAACTTGCTTTGCTAAATCCCTGGGGGAACTACAGAGCCAAAGCATGAGATTTTACAGTCCGGGCACGATCCAAAGCAAAGCAAAAAAAAAAAAAAAAAAAAAAAAAAAAAAGACTGGAAAGCCCGGTTTCCCCTTCTTGGATTTGCAGGGCAGGGAACGTCCAGCCTTGCTTGCAAACGCGTTGAAAGGAATTAGGGGGCGTTAAAAAAAGTGCGTTGGTTGTCCCGTTGCCCTATCGACCAGAGACCTAGGTACCCCCCTTCCCCGGGATTCTTGCACACCGTTTTACAGCTTTTTTTCCTCTCTCTCTCTGCCCAACACACACAGACACGGTGTGTTCCCAGCGGCTTGGTAATAGTCGCTAATGACTGCCGCTGCTAAGGGCAAAATTTTGCAAATTGACAAGAAAAGCTACAGGAAAAGGGATTCCACCTAAACATGAGGAAGAACTTCCTGACACTAAGAGCTGTTCGGAAGTGGAATGCACTGCCTGGGAGTGTGGTGGAGTCTCCTTCTTTGGGAGGTTTTTAAGCAGAGGCTGGATGGCCATCTGGTGGGGTGCTTTGATTGTTCCTGCAAGGCAGAATGGGGTTGGGCTAGATGGCCCTTGGGGGTCTCTTCCAACTCTTATGATTCTATGATTTTAGGAGGGGCTTAAGGAGGTGGGGATGTTTCGCCTGGGGAAGAGAAGGTTGAGAGAGGACATGGTGTTTCAATATGGGAAGGGATGTCATACTGAGGATGGAGCAGGCTTGTTATCGGAGGCTCCAGAGACTAGGACGCGGAGCAATGCGGGAAGCGGGGCTGTGTCGCCTTCTTCTTGCACCCCTGCTGAGTAAGTTTAGGGCATTCCTTGCATGCTCAAGTTCCTATCCCCCCTTCTCATCTCAGCCATGTGGAGCTAGGGGGTGACCACTGAGCCATTCCCTAAACTTACTCAGCAGGGGTGCAAGACGAATGCTCCATTTCCCACGAGACGGAGGCCCGGCAGCTTCCCTCCGTGCATTTGCGCGGCTTTGGTGCCCGCGATCCTCCAAGCGGCTGCCCTGATCCCGACCGCGCTGGGCTGGAGCGACGGGGTGGGGGTGTTGGGGGGGACCCCTCTTTCTTCGGGCAGCGCCCCCCTCCCCTCCCTCCCTGCCCCCCCTTGCCAGCGAGCACCCCTACCTTCCACGTCGCGGGGGACGGGGCTGAAATGCATCCTCCTCCGGGCGGCGGGGGGGCTGTAGGCTCGGCGGAGGAGCCCCCCGGGGGGCGCGGGCCGGGGCTCGGCGTCCAGGGCCGCGATCTGGCCTCCTCGGTCGTCCTCCTCGTCCTCCGCCTCCGATCCCGCGGGCTCGACGGCTGAAACCAGAGAGGCAATGCGGAACGCCTGGGCCTTGGGCGACAAGGGGCTGGCCTCCTCCATAGGGGGGTGGGGTGGGGGTGGGGTGCCAGAAGGGGGGGAGCCGCAGCCCCAGGACCCCCCCCCTCCACTGCCACGACCCTCAGCCCCCCATGGCCCCCGGCGGAGGGTCGGGGGGAGGGGGAGGAGCGCGGGGGGGGGGTCCGGCGGCAGAAACGGCAAGGCAGGGCCAAGCAGGCGCGGGAGGTTCCCGGAGCGACTCCCCTCCCCTCCCCCTCCCCCAGGCCCTCCCCTCCCCTCCCCCTCCCCGTTGCCTCCGCCTCCTCCTCTCCTCTCCTCCCCCCCCCCCAGCTGGCGGGACGTTGCTCCCTGCGCCTTTCGGCCGGCCCCGGCAGGGCGGCGACCCCCCTCTCCCTCTCCCCGGTCAGAGGGGGGAGGAGGAGGAGGAGAGCCGCTCCGGGGCCCCTCTCCTCGGAAGGAAGCCCATCCGTCCTCAGGGGCCGCCCTTGGAGGGAGGGAGACCCCCTGCCTTTCCTTTTCCTCTTCTCCGTCTATCTGCCTGTCTAGCTATCCAGCCATCCCGTTTCTCACGGGTGTCGGTCTGTCTGTGTGTCTCTTGCTTGCTTTCTCCCCCGTTTCTCATTTATTTGTATTTCTTCCTTCCTTCCCTTCTCCCTTTCCCTCCAAATCAGTCTTTCTATTCTTCCACGTTTCTTCTTGCTTGCTTGCTTGCTTCTCGCTTGCTTCTTTCTTTCTTTCGTTCTTTCGTTCTTTCTTTCTTCCGATTTCTCGCTCGCCTCTTTCTTTCTTTCTCCTCCGTTTCTCGCTTGTTTGTATTTCTCCCTTCCTTCCTTTCTCCCTTCCCCTGCAATCTATCATCTTTCTTTCCCGTTTCTCACTTCTTTGCGTCTTTCTTGTTTCTCGCTTGCTTCCTTCTGGCTTTCTTTCCTGTTTCTCGCTTGCCTCTTTCTTTCTTCCTCCACCGTTTCTCACTTGTTTGTATTCCTTCCTTCCTCCCTTCCCCGCTATCTATCTATCTATCAATCAATCATCTTTCCCGTTTCTCACTCATTTGCTTCTTTCTTCTTTCTTTCTTCCTTTCTCCCCCGTTTCTCCCTTGCGTGTATTCCTTCCTTCTTTTCCCGTTTCTCACTCCTTTGCTTCTTTCTTCCTTCCCTTCTTTCCCCTTCTATCTATCTCTGTCTTCTTTCCCATTTCTCACTCCTTTGTTTCTTTCTTTCTTCCTTTCTCCCTTGCTTGTATTCCTTCCTACCTGCCTGCCTTCCTTTCCCGTTTCTCACTCTTTTGCTTCTTCCTTCTTTCTTCCTTCCCTTCTTTCCCCTTCTATCTATCTATCTATCTATCTCTATCTTCTTTCCCGTTTCTCACTCCTTTGCTTCTTTCTTTCTTCCTTTTTCCCTTGCTTGTATTCCTTCCTTCCTTCCTTTCCCGTTTCTCACTCTTTTGCTTCTTCCTTCATTCTTCCTTCCCTTCTTTATCTATCTATCTATCTATCTATCTATCTCTATCTTCTTTCCCGTTTCTCACTCCTTTGCTTCTTTCTTTCTCCCTTTCTCCCTTGCTTGTATTCCTTCCTTCCCGGTTTCTCCCTCCTTTGCTTCCCTCCCTCCGGCCTTTTTCTTCTCCCCCCCCCACCGCCTTTCCCAACTTCTGCCCGCTTTCCTACCCCCCCCCAGGGGCTGCTCCTCGGTTCCTGGGCTCTTTCTGGGCCCCTGGGCCAAGGTGAGAGAGCGGCCCCCCCTTCGCCTTCTGGAGGTCTCCTGGGTCCCCCGCTCGGCCCTTAAGGGGCTGCGGGGTCTCTTCCTCGCTCTTACCCGGGACCCCAATTGCTGCCGGCCGGGGAAATCTGCAGCCCTCGGATGGAAGGACCGGAGGGGGGAAAGGCGAGCAGAAAGCGACCGTGTGGGGGCAGCCCAGCCTGGCCAAGCCAATGCAAAGGGGCCGGGGGGGTTGTTGTGGGTGCTTACCCCCCCCCAGATCTCCCTCCCCACGGGCAAGACGGAGCCCCCCCAGAGACCAGAGGAGGCGACTGACCGGGGCCGCCCCGTCAAATGGATGTTAAAGCGATGCTGCGATGCTCCGAAAGAGAGAGCATCTCTCTCTCTCTCTCTATCTCTCTCTCTCTCCCCCCCCCCATGTTGAGCCTGGAAGCCCTAGCACCCTGGGGTGGGCGACCCAGCCTTTTCCTTCGGGGGAGAGATTTCGTTTCCATGAAGTGGCTCAAAGTGAGCGAAAGTCCACTGGAAAAATAGGATTTTTAAAAAAGTTGCACGGAACAGCAGAAGATCTGCAGTTTCTTTCAAAGAGGCCTTGGCACTCCTGGGGAAACAATTCCCCCCCCACACACACACTCCGGGAGGTCAGGGAAAGGGGGGCTTGGGACGCCTGGAGGGGTCTATGGACGCCCTTGGGCTCTCATCGACCGCCGGGCCCTGGAAGGGGAAGGTTGCTCCCGGGATTGCCCCCCCCCCGAGCCTCACCAGCAGCAGGGAATGCCCGCCTGGGGGTCTTCTCTCTGAAGGCAGAGCGGAGGGTGAGGCCAGGCGGCCGTGGTGGCTTTCTGGCCACGAGGGCTTGGAGCGTGGACTTCCCACCCCCTGAAATGCAAGAGATGTCCTCGTCCACACCTCGTGGCTGGCCCAAGAAGGTGGGGTGAGGGGTGGGGGGGTGGGGACCCTCCTTTGGCTCAGTTCCACCCCCCCTTTGCTCCCAACAACACCTTCTTATGGGCCAAGCACTAGTGGCAGCCCCCCTTCCCAATCCTAAACTCTTTGGCGCGAAAGGTTTTCGTCTGGCCTTCTTAGCCACCGGTGATTTCAACTCCACACGTTACAAATAATTCGGTTTGAACCCGGATCATTTGCCATGGCTCCTTGCTATGGAATCACGGGATGTGTAGTTTGCTGAGGCCCCAGCACTCTTTGGCAGCGAGGGCGAAAGACCTTGGAAAACTACAAACCCCTGGATGCCCTCGGAAGGAGCCATGGCAAAGAATAATCTCGTTTCAAACTGGATTATCTGTGTAGTGTGGATCTGGCCTCACCCTCCCGAGGCTCTCCAGTCTGTCCCAGGACAGACAGGCGGGTGGGTCTTCTGAGCAGAATCTGAACCCAGCTCCGAATCGACAGGAGTCTGAACTGCGGTCCGGCGGGAACTGACCAGCGAGGAGACCGTGAAAAGAGACAGGGATGGTCGCTTTAAAAATGATTTTCAAAAGAGTAAATGACTGTTCTTTTTAAAGTTAGGGGTAATAATATTAATCTTGCAATTCATCTCATTAACGCTCCTTAAAGTAGTTATTCATGACTTACAGCAACCACGAATTACTTTTTAACGGACACTGTCGCTTTTCAAAGATGTTTAGTATTAGTACTAGCCATGGATTAGAGGCTGTAAAAGGATTTTTTGAGGTTTAAGGGAGGCCTTAAAGGAAGGAAAGAGAGGAAAAGGAAAGAAGGGATTTCACGTGAAAGACCTCTCCGGGTCCCAAGGCGTGGACCAATAGCGCAGATAAGACTTAATGCAAAATAATCCACATTACACAAATAAGCCAGTTTGAAATTGCCCTGGTTCCTTCCCTTTGAATCCTGGGATTTGTAGTTTTCGCCTCCTCTGCCCAAGAGGACTGGTGGCTCACCAAACGACAAATCCCCGGATTCCACAGGAAGAAGTTATGGCAAAGAATCCAGTTTCAAACTGGGTTATTTGTGTCGTGTGGACGCACCACCTTGGCAGTGGGGGAGAAATCCCTTCTCACCTTTGGATCCATTCCGTGGGAATCGGCCACAGCCCTAAAATCCTCGGGGAGGGCTTTCTCTCCACCCCACCACTATCCCAGGTATGTTTGGCGAGGCCACAAGAGACAGGGGGGCCTTTTCAGTGGTTGCCCCCCAGGCGGTGAAAATCCTTCCCACGGAAGGTCCGCTTGGCCCCTTCTCTGCTCTCCTTTCCCCTTTTTCTTCAAACTCTTTTAAGGAGTACAGTTGTCCCTTCCTATTCGCTGGGGTTTGGTTCCAGGACCGCCCCCCCGTGGATACCAAAATCCGTGGATACTCAAGTCCCATGATATCCAATGGCAAAATGGGGTCCCTTATATAAAATGGCAAAATCAAGGTTTGCTTTTTGGATGATTATCTTTTAAAGAATATTTTCAAGCCGGGAATACTTAAATCCGTGGATACCAAATCCGTGGATATGGAGGGACAACTCTACTTGGTTGCAGGGAAGTGGTTCCCCCTCCTCTTTTGAATGGGGCGTGGGTGCTGTCTTTTAAACTTTATGTGGATGTTTTAACTTTTTTTTAGTTGTTTGTGTTTTCACTTTTGTGTTTGGCTGACTTGAGCAATGTCTTTTTATTGTACGCCGCTATGAGTCCCAAATTGGGAAAAAAGTGGGATGGAAATAATGATGATGATGACTGATGATGTTTTGCAAAGATTTCACACTTTTAAAAACGGAAGGGCGTTTGAAGATGGTAGTAAGGTGCTGAACTTTGTTTTAACCTTCTTTAATTATCAGGTTTGGGAGCCGATCTTGTTTCATTGCGAGGTCCCACGCTGGGAGAGAGGCGACATATAAATTAAGGAGTGGCTTGCTAATTAAATACAAGTTGTCCTTTCATATTCGCTTGGGTTTGGTTCCAGGACCTCCCCCCCCCGTGGATACCAAAATCCGTGAATACTCAAGTCCCATGATATGCAATGGCATAGCCAAATGGTGTCCCTTATATAAAATGGCAAAATAAAGGCTTGCTTTTTGGATTACAGTTGTCCCTCCATATCCACGGATTTGGTATCCACGGATTTCAGTCTTCACGGCTTGTAAATATTCTTTAAAAAATAATCATCGAAAAAGCTAACCTTGATTTTGCCATCTTAGCTAAGGGACACCATTTGGCTATGCCATTGCATCTCATGGGACTTGAGTATTCACGTATTTGATTATCCACGGGGGTCCTGGAACCAAACCCCAGCGAATGTGAAGGGACAACTGTACAGTAGGACCTCCGTATCCACTAAGTTTTCCACAATCTGCAGTTGTCCCTCCGTTTCTAAGGGTTTGGTATCCACGGATTTCAGTCTTCACGGCTTGAAAATATTCTTTAAAAAATAATAATCCAAAAAGCAAACCTTGATTTTGTCATCTTATATCAGGGACACCCTTTTGCTATGCCGTTGCATAGGATGGGACTTGAGTATTCACGGATTTAGGTATCCACGGGGGTCCTGGAACCAAACCCCAGCGAATAGGAAGGGAGAACTTGTATTATTTTCAAGCCGTGGATACTTGAATCCGTGGGTACCAAATCCGTGGATATGGAGGGAGAACTGTAAATGCATCAGTTCATGCTCCAGTTAGTGCCACTCGGAGGAAAGATGATCCAAAGCTTGGGATCCAACAAAGGCTTTCACGGCTGGCATCCATAGGTTTTCTGTTGGCTTTAAATCGGTTTAATAGGCTCTCACCTGCAAAGCCATCTTGGAAAACCGCCTTCACCTTTCTCCGCTGCAACTTTAGATGGCCAGCCCGGGAAACCCGGTCGCCCCTCCGGCTTCAGGGAGGACCACCAGCACCCCCAGCCCCTTCCAGATAAAGTCACCAGAAGCCCCCCCCCAAAAAAAGCGACTTTTGGATATGCCTCCCTGGTGTGGGGGCCTCCACCCTAGAGAAATCATCCAAGTTGAAACGGGACGATTTGCCACGACTCTTTCCTATGAGACCCTGGGATGTGTAGTTTGGGGCACCCTTGGGCAGAGAAGGCGAAGGACCTTGTAAAACTACACATCCCAGGACGCCAGAGGAGGGAGCCATGCAAAGAATCCAACGGGATTGTCTGTGTCGTGTGGATATCCCCCCCCCCAGGTTTCTTATTGCTCACGGGGTGGATTCCCGACCCCTAGAAATGCAACGGACCGTCCTAACTAAGAGTAGACCCATTGAACGAATGGGATTTTCGTTGGGGTCGACTGGCCATTGAACATTCAATTCGCCTGTGTCGTGGTCGTGTTGGGCTAGAGCTCCGGGAGACGTGGGCTCGAAAATCCCCACACTGGAAACGCCCTGGGAGACCTTGGGCAAGTCACACTCTCTCAGCCTCAAGGGAAGGCAAGGGCAAACCCCCCTCTGAAGTAAGAAAACCCTGCCATAGGGTGGCCCCCTAAGCCGGAGTCCACGTGAAGGCACATAACAGCCCCAGCAATTGGATTTATTTAGGCTCGTGGGCATTTTCTGTGGCATTCTGTTAATTTTATTATTTATTTACTTGCTTATTAGATTTATATCCCGCCTTTCTCCCAAGATGGGATCCAAGGCGGCTTGCAATCATTTAAGAAAACTCAGCTAAAACTGCCCCAAGCTTTGTTCCTTTGCTTAAGTAAGCCTTTTCCATGCCATCACGGTAGCAAAGGGAAACCTCTGGTCTTGAATATTAATTAACTGCGATTCCCATCATTCCTTACCATTAGCCAGGCTGCCTGAAGCTGATGGGAGGTGAAATCCAACAACGCTTGAGGGGCCTCCGCTTTCTTGGCTTTGCAATAATAATAATAATAATAATAATAATAATAATAATAATTTTTACCCTGCCCCTCTGTTAAAAACAATCGGGGCGGCTTACAAAAATTAAAATACAAATGCAGATTAAAATTACTAGGGTGTAAACCAGGGTGGGTGGACTATGAGTTCCCTGAAAATATTCCCATACGTTGGATAAACCACTAACCACAGTAACAATAACCCCCCTCTGCCTTTAGTCAAGTCTTTGCACAATCTATTCCGCAGGTCTTGTAAACGCCATTGACTTTAATGGTACTAAATCTCAGGAGAAGTGAAGATAGAATTGCAAACTAGTTGACCCGTCCAGTTTGCAACGGATTAGTCGGCGAGGGAACGAATTTGCCCGATTTCAGCAGGTGTGAGTCTTAGGGGCCCTTAATTTAACTCCCAAGTGTGTTTCCACCGCGCTTTCTATACGCGTGATAACGTGAATAGCCCACGTTCTCTAAATAAGAGTGACATTTTTCAAAAAAATAAAATAAATGCAAAAGTATTGACCGGGTGTCCCTAATTTTTGCAAGGATTTCCTCCATGATTAAACATGGTTTCCTTCTCTAAACGAGAGTGACATTTTTCAAAATAAATAAATAAATAAATGCAAAACTATTGACTGGGTATCCCTAATTTTGCAAGGATTTCCTCCATGATTAAACATATTTTCCTTCTCTAAATGAGAGTGACATTTTTCAAAGTAAATAAATAAATAAGTGCAAAAGTATTTATCGGGCGTCCCTAATTTTGCAAGGATTTCGTCCATGATTAAACATGTTTTCCTTCTCTAAATGAGAGTGACATTTTTTCTAAATAAATAAATAAATGCAAAACTATTGGCCGGGTGTCCCTAATTTTTGCAAGGATTTCCTCCATGATTAAACATGTTTTCCTTCTCTAAATGAGAGTGACATTTTCCAAACTAAATAAATGCAAAACTATTGGCCGGGTGTCCCTAATTTTGCAAGGATTTCCTCCATGACTAAATACGTTTTCCCCCTAGGGTGGGGAAAAAAATGAAATGATCAACCTATCGCTACTTAAAAATCGATTAATCCATTTAAACAATCCACTGTAACAAATCGGAATTCATAAGCCTTATCTGTCCCGTTATCACAAACGGCTCCTATCACCGACCTCAATCAAAAAATATCACTACGATGTTATTGCTAATAGTAATTATACTCTTTTAGTACTGCCAGCAGCATGAACAGTTAATTTTTGCTCTGAATAGATTGGCTTTTGTCAAAGTATATCAAAGTGAGGTGTGGGTTGGTTGAATTTAACAAACTGATTCTTGGTATTGTCATCTTTGAATTTCCCCCTATTCCCAAGATTTAAGATTTACAGAGCGCTTTTATGCCTGAACAATCCCTTACCCTCTGGTGCTTTTAGTGTACAATTCTGTACAGTACACACTTACCTGGAGATCTGCTTAATAATTCTTACTTTGGAGCAGACATCCACAGCACTATAGTTAGTTTCCAGTCCTAAACACATTTATAACTCAGTAGGGCTTACTTCTAAGTAAACTCATATAGGATTGTATTTAGGGTGTTTGTGTTTGGGATCCCTCCAAATTAAATGTTTGACACAATCCTGCTCATGTTTTCTCAGAAATTAACCCCACTCTCTTCAATTGGGCTTCTCTGTCAGAAAATGAGCTCCGGATTGCAATGTGTGAACTGACTGTTTTAAAACAGTATTTTTTGTGTGGCCCATTCACAAATGCTAGTTCCACCTTATTGTTGTGGCTGTGAAAGCTGCTTTCCCCATAGTGGGGGGGGAAGCTACTGTCTTGGAGGACAACTCCCAGAATTTCCCCGCCAACAGGGCCAATGGTCATGCTGATTGGGGGATGCTGGGAGTTGTTGTTATGTGGCTTTGAGCCCATTCTAGCTTATGGCACCGCTGCCCCAGGGTTTTCTGTGGGGTTTGCCATTGCCCTCTTGGGAGGCTAAGAAAGTAGGACTTCCCCAAGGTCACCCCACTGTTTCCAAGGCCCTGAGAGGTATAGCTCAAAAAAAAAAAAAAAAAAGAATTTCCCCGAGGCTCTGTAGTTACCTCTGAGCGAACTCCGCCCAATCCTGCTGAACCCAACTGGACTTCCATCTGAATAGGCTAACTGAATAGACTTCATACACATGTGAACCTGTTCTGAAAGAGGAGTTAGAGCTACAAGTTGTACTATCTGTTGAGAAGCTGGAAGGCTCCCTACAGAAGAAGAGGAAAGGGCTAGAAACCTGAGAGGCCCAGAGGTGAGGGCCTCACCCTGCAGTGGTATGGGGAGGCCACTGGTTGTTGGAAATGAAAAAGCATCAACACTTGTTTACAGCTCTGTGTGTGTGTGTTCCTAGAATCATAGAATTGTAGAGTTGGAAGAGACCACAAGGGTCATCCAGTCCAACCCCCTGCCACACAGGAATCACGATCAAAGCATCCCTGGCAGATGGCCATCCAGCCGCTGTTTAAAGACCTCAAAAGAAGGAGACCCCACCACGCTCCTGATCTGTGTTTACTTCTTGCTTCATGCAGAGGTCACTTCCCCCTCTCTTTGCTCCAAGAAGTTTGAGTGTTTTACAACCCTTTGTCTCAGAAGCAAGAAGCTAGCAACCATCATGCATGCATGCATGAGAGTCAGCCTTAGGGACTCTTTTACCCAAAGTCATTTAACTATCTCCTCCCTATCTGTTTTTCTTATCTAAGATGTATTCTCTGCCATAATAAACCTAAGTTCTGCTTTATAACTTTACTTGAGCATCCTGCATGTTTTATGTCCTGTTTTGTACCAGAAGCTCATGTTGCATTAGGGTTCTTTTGCAATCTGCTCAATATAAATAACAAAATATCCTACACTGGTAAGGAGGGGAGAATGAACCACTGGCTGTAGAGGCCCCTCCTTTGTTTACATCAGAGAAAATTAGGGAAAGAGTGAAAGGCAGATGCCTCCTTTCCACACATGTGTGAAATGCACCCCCTCCAGCTTACTCTGCTGTTTTTGGAAACCCAGCTAAATGGATGAGGTCCAGGGCCTCTCTTTCCCTTCCCCAAGGAGCCTCTGTCCACATGTGGAGGCCATTTATACTTTTAAGAACCAGAAGTGGCATACAAAAGGAGGTCTGAATTGTCTCCACAAGATATCAAGCCATTTTAATTGCTTGAGAGAAGAAACCAGGTTTGGGGTTTGTTTTTTAAGCCTGTGTAGATCCGGGATGGAGAACACAGGGCCCTCCAGATGTGGTCCTCATGGCAGCTATGACAGCTAGGACTGATGGGAGCTGCCATTCAACAAAGTCTGGAGGCTCCTCTGTTCTCCACCTTGGGTGTAGCCCCTAGCAAAGCAAGGCATGCCTTCTTGAATAAAACTCCCATAGTAAATAAGTACCAAGAAAAGCTGGTTATATATGGATTGATTTGACAGACAGAAAAGCTATATAAAGATAGTGGAAAGTATGTCTGCATAGACCTCCAATTTGGTTTGGAACCCACCTCTTTGATTGACCCAGACCCAATGCATTCTCTTCTGGACTGCCAATCTGAGTTGAGATTGAGGCCTCTGGTTTGCTAGTCCATTGATTTGCATTGGAAAACCTCAAAAGTTATAATTTCATTTCCTCCCCCCCCATACACATCTGGGCAAGAAAAAGGAGACGCAGTGGACCTTAAAGAGTGTTGGGAGTGAAGAAGCTTCAACACTTGTTTACAGCTCTCTCTCTGTGTGTCTGAACTGTGTTTGCTTCCTGCTTGCATGCAGAAGTCACTTCCATTCCCTTTGCTCCAAGAAGTTTTAGTGTTTTACAACCCTTTGTCTCAGAAGCAAGAAGCCAGCAACCATCATGCACGCATAAGAGTCAGCCTTAGGGACTTTTACCCAAAGTTCTGCTTTAGAACTTTACTGGAGCATCCTGCATGTTTTATGTCCTGTTTTGTACCAGAAGCTCATGTTGCACTGGGGCTCTGCTGCAATCTGCTCAATATAAATAACAAAATATCCTACAAAGAGAGGATTAACTCAGCCCAGTTTCAGACAGGCAACTGGGGTGGGTGTGTTTGTGCTAGATTCATGCAAATGTCACCCCCCCCAATAAAATAAAATAAAATAAAATAAAAAGCTGGTTTTGACCACTCAGTCTTGTCCACTCATTTCATACTGCTTTTGCCCTGTCCACTGTGAGAGCATCAGTCAGCAAACTTTAACAGACTTTATATGGTAATACGCATTAGATATCTGTTAAATTATTTTTGGTCCACATATGATTTTTTTAAAATTAATGTCTGGATTAGTTTGAAACACTTTGGACTGTGCCATTCTACTCTGGAACCAAACTGGGCCATTCTCTTCTGATCCAGAGCTCATACACTTCGGTTCAAATCAGCCTGATTCACTTTGTTATTTATGATTTGGCTGAGTCAGTTGCACAGCCCTTGTGTGACCTTCTTTAGGATCATGAACAAAATACAAAGTCCTAACTGGTGTGTGTGTGTATCTATCCATTCCCTGCTGTTTCTTGGAAAGCTCAGAGCAGCTTCCTTGGGTTTCTTGGTCTAGAGTCCAACAGATCAGCCTTTGCTTAGGATCCCCTACATGTTTTTGACTTTTGTTCTCAGAGCTGATGGCAACTGCAGTCCAAAACATCTGGGGGTTGTAGGTGCAAGGAGGCTGATGTATCTGGGAGTAAGCCCCAGTGAATTTGGTAGGGCTCACTTCTGAGGAGGCACATATATAGGATTGTACTGCAAGTGATTCTCCCATCAGACCTACATCTCTCCCACACACTTTGACTACATATGGGCATTCTTACATGGAAGGGGGGAGTTGACATTTCTTAAAGTAAAAGAAATCCCACAGCATGGGTGAAGGTGGATATCTCCACTCCTCCTAGCTTGGACTTGACTTAGGATAATGTGGAAGTGTGCCAGTCTTTCATCAGCCACACACAAACATCCCTGAAATGAGGAAAGCCTACAGCCCCAATACTATCCAAAGTTGTTCCTGCTCCAACATACTATTTTAAAGGGACCTGTGTTGTCTCTTACACACTCTGGGATTGACTGGCAACCATTATCTAATGATGATGCAATCTCATGCATATCTACTCAGAAGCAAGTCTCTATATGATCCACAGGACTTAACCAGAAGTGCATGTAGGACTCTTGGATGATTCAGGCTGCAACCTCCTCATATGACATTTCACTAATGGGGTAATGCAGATCTGTTGCAATTGAGCAGCAGGAATGCTACCTTGGGGTTTATTTACCAGAGGTGGCTCTATGGCTGATACTTTGCTAATTCCTTGCTGGCTTTCTTAAAGCCCAGATCTTTGTAGTAACTAAACACTCTGTCAAGAAACCTGCAAGAAAGGTCTACTGCAGTCCTTACCAGTGCTGGAGTGCATAGCAAGTGGTGAGGGATGAGGGGAGCTACAATTCGAGAACAACCCACAAGTTGGATCTACACTAAAAGCATTTCTATGCAAGCCAGAGATGAGTTGCTGGGTTTCTTACTACTTTGTTTTAGGCACGTTTTAAAACCGATTTATGATTATATTAATTTGTTACATTGGCAAAGGATTGCATGCTTGATATTGTAAGCCACCTTGAGAAGGCTGCAGTCCTAAAAGGCAGTGAAAAATTCATTGCATATTGGATAATAACAATCATTTTAATAATAATAATAATAATAATAATAATAATAATAATAATATCCTTTAATCTGAGGCTTAGGCTCCCAGATAGTTTTCAGTGCCAGTTTTTCAAGGGCTCTCCAAACACATGCAAAGTGTGTTTTAGAAACACAAGAAGCCTCTATAGATTGGATCAGAACATAGGTTGATTGACTCTGCTATTCTCTATAAACACCGGGCAGGACAATTTGTGGCCCTCTAGATATTTTGGCTCTCATCATCCTTCTCCAACAGCTATGCTACTCAGGACTGATGGAAATTATAAAAAAGTCTTGAGGTCCTTAGCTGCCCACCCCTGTTGGATGCAACAAATGTTAGCATCTCTCCAAGGTTTCATTCAGGAGTCTATGGCCCTACCTGGGGCTCCTGTCTGGGGACTGAAGTTGGGACGGTTTGCATACAAGGCATATTCGCCACCTCTGAGCTGCAGCCATTTCCCAGCAGTTCCGTTTTGAACTTGAGGTCTCTGGCACTCTAAACAAAAAACAGACCCCCTCAACCCACAAGCCAGAACTTTTCTTTCCTCCTTCCCAAACATCTGGAAACGGGACTCTGTTGTGTAGAGATCAGAAAGTTAGGAGAAAGGGGTTAGAGTGTTTAGTTAACCATTAATACACTTTTTTTTTTTTAAAAAAAATCTAATTCAATTCTGTTTATGTTGGAAGGGGAAAGAAAACTATTACATCTATGACATATTGCCATTTAAATTTAAGATCGTTGCCTGTGCTAAAAAGTCTTAACATAATGAAGCTGAAAAATGCCATCCATGATTCTATTTCTCTTTCCCATTCATGTTTTGTTTTTCAAGAGAAGGAAACAGCTGGATTGATTTTTCCAAAACCCAATTTCTCATCCTCTCCACCCAAAACCTTTTTCTTGCTTTCTCTTTTGCCCTCTCCTATTATCTCATCTCCTTACTCTCTCACTCTCTGAAGCCCTCCAGATTTTACAGATCTAAAGAGATGTTTGGTTTCACTAATATGGATCCTTTCCTATTTGTAGAAATGTGGAGCAGGGGAGAGAGGATCCATTACTGATTCTGCTAACCTGAAACCTCCTCTTGACTCATCTCACTGGAACTACTCTGGAGTAAATTTGTGACCTAAACATTGTAATTCCCAACCCCTTGGGGCTTTAAAACAAGCAAGAAGTAATTTTGCAAAACACCGTGGGTCATTTAATTCATAACAACTTAATTCTGGAGAAACGTTTACGCTGAAATGCCAACCTCACTCAATCACACCAGATAAAAAATAAATCTAATCTAGTGGCTCATTTTTTGTTAAATCCCAACTTCACGGATACCTCATAAAGGATTGCCTTTAACGAGTTATTTCTTATCTCCTTCTTATTGGGTGTAGCTTCCAAGCAGGCATAAAATACAGGTTCTTCAACAATCCCAACCCATCCTCCAATTCCACCACGTTTGGAAAATACCCTTTTCCCACCAAAGACTAAAACCCATATTGTTGTGATGATACATTTCTTAGAGTAAAATTTGGGACTCGGAAGACCCTTTCTTGTCCCTTACAACTCAAGACAACAGGCAGACTGCATGACTTTTTGAGATCAATTTCCTTCCCCCTGCTTTCCCCCTCCTTCATCTGCTTTTTGGAATCTCTTGCCTGATGATAAGATCTGAAAGTCTCCAACCCTTGCACCTCTTTGGTTGGTTGAATAAATGTATTACCTTAATATGGACGTTGGGATTTGTCTTCTGGCCAACACGGTTACCTTTTCCCTTTGCTACTGAATGCTCTCTCTGTGTATGTCGAAATGTTTATTACAGAACCTTAAGATTCAATGTTGGGAGTCTTTTCAAAACCACCTACATGTCAATTCCATCATTTTTTTTTTAATGTGACACCCCAAACGATGCCCGGTTTCCTGGCAGACGCCTGGCTCTTTCAGAAATGGTTGTAAATTATAAAGCACCATCCAGGCACCGACAGCTTTCAGCTCCAAAGAACACAGCTAAAGGAAAGAGCTCCCAGGTCTATAAAATAAGCACACACACTCACACACATACACCCGGTGTTGCAGTCCATGAAAACGGAGAAAAACACTTGCATGGCAGGAACCAGACAAAACCCAGCAGCTCTGCAGAGAAAAACCATGGACTCTCCTTGTCAACCCGACCTCCTGCTGGGCAAATGGAAAGCCTCTACTGGATTGCTGATTTTTTTTAACTAGAACTCGAATTTACTGATTCACCAATCAGAGCTAGACACGTTCTTGGAATGAAAGAACAGAGGGTCTCTGAGCATATTAAGAGTTCAGGGTTTTGTTCTCAGCACCAGGACTGAATGGATCACTCTGTCCTTTCCGTCCAAAGTTCACTCCTGGTTGACTTCAAGTTTTCATCATTTCAGCAATGCAACTGAATGAAGAAGATGTTGGGATATATAATCCCCATTAGAAGACTATATATGTGTGTGTCTGTCTGTCTGCCTATCTATCTATCTATCTATCTATCTATCTATCTATCTATCTATCTCAAAGGTGGCTTTTCTAAGAGCCAACCAGGATGACACAAAAGCTTCGGAGTGCAGACATAAATGTCCCCCCCTGGAATGGAGAAGGGGTGAAGAAACAAACCCCCCTCCCAAAATTCAATTGCAAAGAGAAGCTGTTCAGTCTGCAGAGAAACAAACTCCCCTCATACCCCTCCATTTTTGGTACCACCAAGCCTAATAAAATGGGGAGCTGAAAAACTCACACACCCAAAGATCCTACCAACCATCCTGTCCAATTTTGTTTTTGCTCGTGGAGCACATGGAGCAGTGATTCCTCTGTCCTATGAAATATTGGGATTTGCAGTTTATAGAGGGGCATTTAGAATCCTCATTAGGGCAGGTTTAAGGGTCCTGCAGCCCCTGCAGCTGCAGGGGGCTCCAACATTGTGGGGGGGGGGCCTTCATAACCCTCCTCCTGCAAAAACATTATTAGTAATAATATGAATATCCTGTACTGTGAGTACCTTAGGTTAGGTTAGGTTATATTGACCTGAGATAAATATATGCCCCCCCCCAATAAAGCATTGCAGGGCCCCCAAAATTCCTTAAACCGGTCCTGATCCTCAGCCAGAGGACTCTTGTGATCCGTCCCAGGATTCTTTTGGCTGTAGCCATGACAGTTAAAGTGGAATCACAGTGGCATAATTGTGTTGTGTGTGGGGGGAAAAAAGCCACATTGTCCTGACTACTGTCATGTAATATGTGCTTGTGAACTGGCTGCAAATCAAACAAGTGTTCTACCAGGAGCTCTTGGTCTACTTCTCCCCACCCCTATCCAACTCCAAGGACCAAACCATAAATTCAGCCAGGCCTGTCTGGGATGGAATGGGGGTGGTGGTGGTTGGAAAGATGCTGTTTTCCTGATCACTCCCTTGTTTGCCCCCCCATGTCAGGATGAAAACATCACACACCCAAAACTCCCTGGTGATGAAAGTTTCAGCTCTTCTGAGTCTCGGGGTTAGGAGCCCAAGCATCCCACCTGTTTCCCTAAGACCATCAAATCTCCAAAAGTTGCCCAGAGTTTCTGATTCATCTGGAAAGGGAGGGAAAGTATGAATCAGCAAGGAGGGTGGAGTGAGTGACCAAGAGGAACACATTTCCATGTGTCTATGTCATTCCTCATTGTCAATTGTTAGTGTATTCCCAGGAGAGGCATACATGGTATTTGGTGGAAAGACATGTTTCTGGTTCCACCCTGTGAGCAAGGGTGGGAAGGGCTTACTTCTCAAAGATATTCAAAACCAGCCTGTCAGCGCCCCCCCTTCTGATGTGCTGGACTGCAAATCCCATTTTCCCCAGCCAGCATGGCTGGAGGGTGGAAGACTGAGGAAAGCTACTCCAAAACCTCTTTTAGCTAGACATTTCTCCATGTTAGGGACACCTTTACAAGCCTTCCTTTGTCTCTTCTCCATAATAATCCATAACAATTCGGAAAAACTAGGACAGACATCTCTTATTCTAAAGCAATTT
Organism: Gambelia wislizenii; assembly: GCA_030847615.1. Taxonomy (NCBI): domain Eukaryota; kingdom Metazoa; phylum Chordata; class Lepidosauria; order Squamata; family Crotaphytidae; genus Gambelia; species Gambelia wislizenii. The sequence continues at coordinate 7,072,631 of JAUMIR010000013.1, read as the reverse complement.
ATTTTTCTGGAAGATGTCTTCTCTTATAGTCACAGGACAGGAAAGAGGCAAAAACAAACTTAAAAAAAAATCATTCCAATCCATAGATTTTGTGGTGCATATGTGAGAGAGTTTATTTTCCACAATCTCTAAGCTGCAGTCCTGCAGTTATTTACATCCACAATTACTTGTGAATAGGCATGGATGGAACTGCATTGGTAATATATATAGCCTAACAGGTTTGAACTGCAATCCCTTATGTGAGTTTACCAGCAAGTAAGACCCATTGACACCAATGGGACCTACTCCTGCACAGATATGCATAGGACTGCACTGTTAATGTTAATTAGTCGAATAAAAATATGTATTAAAGCTACACACATGCCAAGTGTTTTCAGTTCCCTGTGTGCCTTTATACTTCTTGGCTAGAACAGGTAATAAAAGGTAGAAAACAGGCACAACCCTGAGGACTCCTTCTCCAAATCCACACCACACAAATAATCCAGTTTGAAACTGGATTATTTGCCATAGCTCCTTTGATTGTGTATTCCTGCATAGCAGGGGGTTGGACTAGATGGCCCTTGCGGTCTCTTCCAACTCTATGATTCTATGGATGGCCATCTGTCAGAAATGATTTGATTGTATATTCCTGCACAGAAGGAGGTTGGACTAGATGGCCCTTGTGGTCTCTTCCAACTCTATGAATCTATGTGCTCCCCCTGCATGACCAACTCGCCAAAGTCTGAACCTGAGTGTCTTCAGGTATTGAAACACCAGGGGTTTCCTTGGCCTTTGGGTTTCAGGGGAACTCTCTTATTGATCGACAGCGGAATCTTAGCCATGACTCAGAGGTAAACATCATTGAGGTCAATGAGACTCCCAGGTCTACAGGATTGTAAAGAGTGTGTTCTTTATTTCTGCTGTACTTAATAGCACTAGCATGGGAAGTGATGTCAGCTCCATTCTCAGGGAAAATTGGCTTCCCTGGTAAGCACTTCTTCTATATAGCCCAGGAGCGCGGTTGTAGAATCATAGAGTTGGAAGATACCCCCAAGGGTCATCTAGTCCAACCCCCCAATCAAAGCAATCCTGGCAGACGGCCATCCAGCCTCTGTTTAAAAACCTCCGAAGAAGGAGACTCCACCGCACTGTCAAACTGCTCTTACTGTCAGGAAGCTCTTCCTAATGTTTATGTGGCTAAGTATGTATTGATTTTGATGTTTAGACCTCCTCTCTCCGAAGTCTGTTTGGGCTGGGGAGGGTGGTGGGGAGGCTGGGTGGCGAAGCAATCCAAATAAAAGAGAAATACTGCAGATTGCCTTCCTGCCAGAGGGTGGGAAAGCTACATCTTTGGGGACTACAACTCCCAGAATCCCCAAACCAAAATCCCCCCCCCCAAGGCCTGCTTGTTAAAAGCTACAGGCTCCCCACCCTCAGTACTTTGGAAGGTGTTTTTGACTTGTATGGCTTCCTTCCTTTTTGTTGTTAGCTGCCTCAGAGTCTCCTGGAGAAAAAGGCGAAATATCAAATTAGTCGTTTGGGCTGCTGACAAACTGCAGAAATAATGCAGTTTGACACCGCTTTATCTATCATGGCTCCAATCGCAGCACTAGAGGGGTGCAGAGAGGCCGAACCGCACCAGGTGACACCGTGGAAGGGAGGGGGTGACACCAGCCTTAGTAAGGCTACAGCATGGCTCCATCCTATGAAATCCTGGGATTTATAGTTTGTTGTTGCACCTGAGGCCTCTGACAGAGAAGGCTAAATATTTTATTTATTTATTAGATTTATACGCCTTTCTCCCAAGGTGGGACTCAAAGGTGGCTTACAACAATTCAATAATACGGCTACAATATAAATCATAGAGTTGGAGGAGAACCCAAGGGACATCTAGCCCACCCTTACCTTGCAGGAATACACAATCAAAGCACTGCCTTAAAAACCTCCGAAGAAGAAGACTCTACTACACCCCCAGGCTGCCCATTCCATTGTCCAATAGCTCTTACCATTAGGAAGTTCTTCCTAATGTTTAGGTGGAATCTCACAAAACTATAAATCCTAGAATTCCATAGCACTGAGCCATGGTAGTGAAAGCTGTGTCAACCGGCATGCTTTCTGCAGTGTGTCAGCAGCCGAAATCTTGAACCCGCTGCCCTTTCAGGTTTTTCTTCCCAACACCTCCCTAAATCCCCAAAGGACTGAGCTGCCCGCTTTATCTCTCCCCGCATTTAGCTGGGGTTGGGTGCGGAGGGCCTCTCCAGGGCGTGATCCTCGGGTAACCATGGCCGATCCCTTTTAAATCCGAATTGTTTTCGGGTCTCGTTTAATGGAGCCGAAGGCCTTGCAGATAATCCCTGGATCAAGACGTTTGGGCAAGGAGGAAGGAGCCATTGCAGTCCACACGACACAAATTATCCAGTTTGAAACCGGATTATTTGCAACGGCTCCTTCCTATGGAATCCTGGGATTTGTAGCTTCACAAGGGTCTTTATATTAGAATTCATGCAGCAACCTAGCATGCTGGACTGTTTTGGGAGCCGAGGATTTGTTGGAGATACAGTCGTCCGTATCCACGGATTTGGTATCCAGGGATTTAAATATGCACGGCTTGAAAATATTCTTAAAAAAATAATAATCCCAAAAGCAAACCTAGATTTTGCCATTTTATATAAGGGGCACAATTTTCTTTGAAGATGCCAGCCACAGATGCAGGCGAAATATCAGAAATAAACTCTTCCAGACCACAACCTCATAGCCCGGAAAAAAACCAAGGAAAATCTACGGACACCATTTTGCTATGCCTTTGCATATCATGGGACTTGAGTATTCACGGATTTTGGTATCCACGGGGGGGGGCGGTCCTGGAACCAAACCCCAGGGAATATTGAAGGGAAAAACTGTATAGCATTCTTCCTTTACCGCCCCCCCACTACCTTGGTAAGATAAGAGAACTCTTTGCTTGCTCCCTGGAATCTTTAATATATATTTTTAAAAAATATGCTCCTACACCCCAACAAGATTCTTATTGGGGAGGCAATGCCCTCATCGCTCCCAACCAGCACCCCCGATTTCTGGGGGTGGCCTTCGCTCACCCATTGAAACCAATCCCCCAAAGATGCCAAGGCGTTTTAAGGGCGTCGCGTTGCAAACTCGCTGCCCCCCCCCCAGCTGCCCTGCAAAAACCCACCCCATAGAGTTCGGAATCAGGCCCACAAGAGGTAGGAGCCTAGGCAATCACACAACGGGGGGGGGGTTCTATTGTATCCTGAGGTCCCTCCTGCCCCCCATTCAAGCCAAACGAGAAAGACACCAATCCACCAAATCAAGTCCGGCGTTTCCTTCCCAAGCACAAGAAAGGGCAGCGGGGGTGTCTCGCCCTGGACCACCTTAAAGTGGGTTGCTTCCGGGGCAGGAAAAAAACAACAACCCGGCGACCCCCCCCCAGCCCCAGGGAAACAAACCGATGCACCAAAACCAATGCACCAACACCGATGCACCAACACTGATGCACCAACACCGATGCACCAGCACCTATGCAACAAAACCAATGCACCAGCAGCGATGCACCAACACTGATGCACCGAAACCAATGCACTGGAACTAATGCACCAACACCGATGCACCATCACCGATGCAACAAAACCAATGCACCAGCAGCGATGCACCAACACTGATGCACCAAAACCAATGCACCAAAACCGATGCATCAACACAGATGCGCCAACACTGATGCACCGGAACCAATGCACCGGAACTAATGCACCAACACCGATGCAACAAAACCAATGCACCAGCAGCGATGCACCAACACCGATGCACCAACACCGATGCACCGAAACTAATGCACCAACACCGATGCACCATCACCGATGCAACAAAACCAATGCACCAGCAGCGATGCACCAACACTGATGCACCAAAACCAATGCACCAAAACCGATGCATCAACACAGATGCGCCAACACTGATGCACCGGAACCAATGCACCGGAACTAATGCACCAACACCGATGCAACAAAACCAATGCACCAGCAGCGATGCACCAACACCGATGCACCAACACCGATGCACCGAAACTAATGCACCAACACCGATGCAGCAACACTGATGTACCAACACCTATGCAACAAAACCAATGCACCAGCAGCGATGTACCAACACTGATGCACCGAAACTAATGCATCAACACCGATGCACCAACACTGATGCACCGAAACCAATGCACTGGAACTAATGCACCAACACCGATGCACCAGCACCGATAACAGCCGGGCCCCAACCGCGATAAGACGAAGTGGCTCAGCCCAATCCCCGCGCGTTTCGGGGAACGGCTTCGGGGATCGCCGCTTCCCGATCCGATCGAAGGCAAAGGAGCCAAGGCGGGCCCCGATCCCGCCTCCTGCGCGGAGCAGTGGGCATTTGGGCATAGCCCTGGCACCTCTTGCTCCCTCTTGCTTTCTTTCTCTCTCGAGATCGGGGTGCCTATCGAGATCCTCGCAGGCACAGAGGGAGATTCCCCATGGATCCTATTGGGACCCGATCCTGGAGCGGCAGCGTTGCAACAGGTCACCAACGGCTCCCAAACGAGAGTCTTCTCGTTGCCGTTGAAAGTGCAAAAAAGCAAAGAGGCAAACCGTGATTCCCCTCCAAAAGACAACTTGCTCACTCCCTGGGCATCAACAGCGGCGGAGTCAATAGCGCATTCAAAAACAGGCCCCCCCAGTTATTCTCCCCCCCCTCCGTAAAATTGCACCCGGGACTTACTCCTGCCCTGCTCCTCCTCCTTTTCCACCCGCGCACGGTGTCCCGGAGACGGCCTCTCTTGCCACCGTCCACCGGACCGAGGCTTCTCTCCCTCTCTCTTTCTTTGCTCCGGGCGGCCGGGCCGCAACTGGCAACCGTATTCCTCTCCACTCCAGACCAAAAAAAGGAGGAAAGATAGGGAAAGCCTGCCTCGGGATTTGGCCCCTTCTCTCTGCTGGGTTTTATGGGATGCTTAAGGACTCCCCTCCCAAGGTGGGGGAGTGGGGAGATCACCCCCCCTCTGCCACCAGCGGACCGCCCCTGCCCAAGTCACCTTACCAGATTTCTCCCCCCCCCCAACCACCCACCTGGTAGGACTCGCCTCCCGGCCTCCAGCTCCCGAGGCTCCGTTCCCCCTCTCTGCCTCGGGCGGGTCTTTTTCTTAGGTGGCCCACTCTTTCACCCTCCCCCGCCCGCCTTGATCTCGCCGCCAACCTGTCCCTTGGCCCAGCCCCAGTCACCTGCCACCAGGTGTGGCACCTACCTGCTATGGCACCCCCTTTCCAGGCCACCATTGGCCGATATGGGGCAGTAGGGGTGGGAGGTGAGAGAACAGAGCGTCGAGGGCGGCTTGGGGTGGACTAGATTGCCCTAGATCCCCCCCGTCAGTGGAAAGTGAAAGCACTTGGTAAGGAGGCGAGGTGAAAAAACAAAGCCAAATATCGATCCCAATAGTAAGGGGGGGTATTGTGATGGCGTGGGGGAGGACAGACAGAGACCTGATGCGGGGGAGAGGAGGAGAAATCAAATCCAGAAGGCAGAGGATCTGGCTAGAATTTGAGGACAGACACTTCGAATAATTACGGCCCGGTTGCCAGGCAGATTCTAGATTCGAGGTCACCACCAACAAGGCCACGCTTGCTCGCGTGGCTTCAGCAACCCGTCTTGCATTCCTTCTTTCCCTTAAGGTCCTCGCCCCGAAGGCTCTCCAGATGCCTCGCCTTCGACCCTGTCCTTCGATCAGTAGTGATAGGTTCTAAGACCCAGACTTTCCAGTCTATTTGGGAAAGCCGGGTAGGTGTCCAGACCAACCCATCTATGGCCTAAGCCACACTACACAAATAATCCGTTTTGAAACCGGCGTCTTTGCCATGGCTCCTTCCGATGGGATCCTGGGATTTGTAGATTTACAAGGCCTTTCTCCTTCTTTGTCAAAGAGTGATGGTGCCTCACCAGACTACTGTTGGGAGGTATGAGTCTAAAATTAAAAATGTATTAAAAATTCCAGGGATCTAGCCCTTTTAAAAATAAAAATATCTTCTTTAAAAGTAAAAACCTTTTCTTTCAAATTCAGCAGAGTTAAAGCGTCCGGGATTCCATAGGAAGGAACCATGGCAAAGAATCCCGTTTCAAAATGGATTATTTGTGTAGTGTGGGTGCATCTACACTGGGAAAAGAATGCTGTTTGATACCACTTCAACTGGCTCGCGCCTTCCTATGGCATCCTGGGATTTGTAGTTTGGTGAGGCACCAGCACCCTTTGGCAAATAAGACTTAAAGACCTTGGAAAACTACAAATCCCAGGATGCCATAGGATGGAGCTATGGCACTTAAAGCGGTGTCGAGTTGCATCATTTCAACAGCGTAGATGCTCCCTATGACTGATTTGTCTTGATTTAACTGTATATCCCGCATTTCTCCTCTGATCTGGAGGGCCTCCTGGCTCTCCCTCTTGCCACTTTTTTTCTTACAACAACCTTGTGGGGTTGACTAGGCTGAGAGAGAGAGGGCCAAATTGGTGGGCCCAAGCTCACCCAATGAGTTGCGTCTCTTAAATTTCCTGAATAGCTGTCCGGGCCGAAGATTGCCTTTCCCTTAAACTGCCACTCGATTATTCCATTCCCCACCCCTCTTTTTAATTATTGTATGTTTTTAATCTTTTAAATTTAATATTGTTTTAAGGGGTGGGTGGCTTAGGGTACTAATGTAATTATGGGATTTTTATGTTGTAAATATGTTTTTCTGTTGTAAGCCACCCCGATTGCGTTGCAGAGGGGCGGGATAGAAATAAATTTTATTATTATTATTTTATTATTATTATTATTATTAAATCTCAAGCCAGCTCTCTAACCACTACACCACACAGACTTTCCCAAAACTCTTCACCAGGTGCATTCAGTGTCAGCCTAACTTAGCAGGTGTGTTTGTGTGTGTGTGAAAGAGAGAACGGTGCTTATGGTTTCTCCATCTTCCAGATGTGTTGGACTTCTGCAACCTGCAACACCCCAGCCTGCATGCGCACCCCGATCCACACGACCTGAAGGATGCTTACTGATCATGTTGGATCGCGTGCAAAATACATCAGGGAGGGCAGCTTTCTTTGCAAGGATTGCAGCCAGTCAGGAACCAGGGAAGGGCATTCCTAGTCTAGAAACTTTCTCCAACCCGGCCTGCTGCAGAGATGTTGGACTGCAAAGCCCTGTTGGAAATGTAGAAGCATCAATGCTTCTTTACATCTCTCTGTCTCTGTGTGTATGTCCCCAACACGTGTTTACTTCCAGCTTGCACGCAAAGGTCTCTTCCTCTCCTTTGATCCAAGAAGTTTTAACAACCTTTTGTCTCAGAAGCAAGAAGCCAGTGATCAGCCTCAAGATGCCGTACCTGGACACAGGAGAGTCAGCCTTAGGGACTCTTTTACCCAAACTCAGATAATTTACCTCCTATCTATCTATTTTTCCTTATCTAAGATGTATTCTCTGCCACAATAAACGTAAATTCTGCTTTATAACTTTACTGGAGCATCCTGCAAGTTTTATGTCCGGTTTTGTACCCGAAGTTCATAATGCACTGGGGCTCTGCTGCAATCTGCTCAATATAAATACACCTGTCCGTATCCACGGATTTAAGTCTTCACGGCTTGAAAATACTCTTAAAAAATAATAATCCAAAAAGCAAACCTTGATTTTGCCATCTTATATCAGGGGCACCATTTGGCTATGCCATTGCATCTCATGGGACTGGAGTATCCACGGATTTTGGTATCCACGGGGGTCCTGGAACCAAACCCCAGCGAATAGGAAGGGACAACTGTACAGTAGGGCCTCCGTATCCACTAAGTTTTCAACAATCTGCAGTTGTCCCTCCGTTTCTAAGGATTTGGTATCCACGGATTTCAGTACCCACGGTTTGAAAATACTTTTAAAAATAATAACCCCAAAAGCAAACCTTGATTTTGCCGTCTTATATCAGGGACACCATTTGGCTATGCCATTGCATATAATGGGACTTGAGTATCCACGGATTTTGGTATCCACGGGGGTCCTGGAATCAAACCCCAGCCAATATGAAGGGATAACTGCTAGTTTCGCGTTAAAACGAGGCTAGAAATAAATACACAAAGCCATTTTTAAAAACCACGCGTTTTCTTCTCTAGGCTATAAGGGTGCGTCCACACTACACCACTAATCCCGTTTGACACTGGATTCTTTCCCATGGCTCCTTCCGATGGAATCCTGGGATTTGTAGTTTTGCAAGGTCTTTCGCCTTCTCTGCCCAAGAGGGCTGGTGTCTCACCAAATTTACCAATCCCATAGGTAGTTGCCATGGCACATGATCCCGTTTGAAACTGGATTATTTCGGTTGTGTGAACGCACCCTGAGCGGTTAGGGTTTATTCCAACTTGGGAGGATTTTCTAAACACACCCAATTCGCAGGAAAGGCTTGAAACTGGGTTCTTTGCTGTGGCACCTTCCTATGGGATCGTGGGATTTGTAGTTTTCAGAGGCCAGCCACAGGTGCAGGCAAAACGTCAGGATTAAACTCTTCATAGAATCATAGAATCCTAGAGTTGGAGGAGACCTCAAGGGGCCATCCAGTCCAACCCCCTGCCATGCAGGAATCACAATCAAAGCATTCCTAACAGATGGCCATCCGGTCTCTGGTTAAAGACCTCCAAGGAAGGAGACCCCACCAGGCTCCCAGGGAGTGTGTTCTTCCAGAACACAGCCTCACAGCCCGGGGGGGGGGGCGGGAAACCCAAGGAAAACCTATGGATGCCAGCGGTGCAAGCCTTGGACTTCACAGAGCTGTCTTGCACTGGCTAAGTGGGTTGGCGAATTATTGTGGCTTTTCTAACTCTACAACGACCCTTCCTGGATGGATGGATTTGGCAGAACTCAGGGATGGCTATTTAAGAACTAAAATGACCAATGCCCTCCGAGAAGGAGCCCCTGGAGGTAATAAGCCAACCTATTACGAATCTAGGAACGAGAGGTTAAGACACTCAGGATACGGCTCCTTTTATTTTACTTTCCTGTATTTGCTACTCTAATTCGTTACTTTCCCACCAATTCGTTACCTCCTAATTCCTTACCTGCCACGGCTTTCCCCTCTCCTTGGAGTTTTAGGACCCAATACCCTAAAGCAGTGATTCCTATTAAACTCTAGTTCTTAAGGGCTTGGTTTTTTTTGTTTTGTTTTTTTTTTTGGTACTTCAGTTCCCAGAAGCCTCAACCGCCTTGGCCAATGGACAGGGATTCTGGGAGCTGATGTCCAAAACACCTGGAAGACCAGAGTTTGGGAAACACTGCCCGAAATGCAGAAGCCAGCCTGGCCTGGTGGTTGGACTGTTGGAGACTCTGGAGACAGGAGTTCGAATCTCTGTTCGGCCATGAAAACTCACTAGGTGACCTTGGGCAAGTCACACACTCTCAGCCCTCAGGAAAGCCTGGGATAGGCTCGCCATAAGTCGGAAACGACTCGAAGGCACACAACAACAACAACAACAACAACAACCCCTAAAGGCACCAGATTCCAGTTTCATCTTGGAAGCTAAGCAGGGTCAGCTCTGGTTAGTAGTTGGATGGGAGACCGCTAAGGAATACCAGGTGCTGTAGGTTATATTTCAGAGGAAGGAAGTGGCAGACTGAAAAGAGCCAGTGTGGTGGAGTGGTTAGAGTATTGGACTAGGGCTCTGGAAACCAGGGTTCGAATCCCCACTCGGCCATGGGTGACCTTGGTCAAGTCACACTCTCTCAGCCTCGGAGGAAGGAAAAGGCAACCCCCCCCCCTGAATAAATGTTGCCAAGAAAATTCGGTGATAGAGTCACCTTAGGCTCACCATAAATCGGAAACGACTTGAAGGCGCACAGCAACAAAAAGCACATTTTATTTGGTGTGTGTGTCAAATTCTTATGATGGGAAATATGCCCCCAGTTTGCTCTTCCCAGCCTACCGAATCCTGGGATTTGTAGTTTTGCAAGGCACCAACACTGTTGGGCCGAGAAGGCTAAAAACCTTGAGAAACTACCTATCCCAGGATTCCATAAGCAGGAGCTATGGCACTTAAAGTGGGGTCAAACTGCATTATTTCTACCGTGTGGATGCACCCTCAGAGGAGTCAATAGAGGGTAAGCTCAGGAAAGTAATGGGAAAGTGGAGATAAGCTTAAAACCAGTTTTAAATAGACCGCATTTTATTTTATTAATTTTTTAAAAAATGCCCCACACATGGACTTACAGTACAAAAACCATGCGGGTTAAAAACCAAAAGCTCCCAACACGATCAAGCAACAAAAAAGTTATTTTAAACAGGCAAAAAACAGCAGATTTAAGAGATTTAAACAAGAGAAATATTTTTACAAATTTTGTCAAACCGCAAAGTACACTTTCTCCATTCCACCCCCTCCACAAATTAGGTAATATTGATAAATATAATGATCCCCTCCTTTTTTTCAAGTTGTGGAAATCTGGAAAGTATGAGGGTACGCACGTGTATGTGTGTGTGTGTTGGCTCTTTCCTATGGAGTCCTGGGATATGTAGTTTGGCGAGGCGCCAGCACTCTATAGCACAGGAGGCTAAAGGCCTCTGAAAACTACAAATCCCACGATCCCATAGGAAGGTGCCACAGCAAAGAACCCAGTTTCAAGCCTTTCCTGCGAATTGGGTGTGTTTAGAAAATCCTCCCAAGTTGGAATAAACCCTAACCGCTCAGGGTGCGTTCACACAACCGAAATAATCCAGTTTCAAACGGGATCATGTGCCATGGCAACTACCTATGGGATTTGTAAATCTGGTGAGACACCAGCCCTCTTGGGCAGAGAAGGTGAAAGACCTTGCAAAACTACAAATCCCAGGATTCCATCGGAAGGAGCCATGGGAAAGAATCCAGTGTCAAACGGGATTAGTGGTGTAGTGTGGACGCGCCCTTATAGCCTAGAGAAGAAAACGCTGGTTTTAAAAAATGGCTTTGTGTATTTATTTCTAGCCTCGTTTTAACGTGGAACTAACAGTTATCTCTACATATTGGCTGGGGTTTGGTTCCCGGACCCCCGTGGATACCAAAATCCGTGGATACTCAAGTCCCATGATATGCAGTGGCATTGCAAAATGGTGTTCCTGATATAAGATGGCAAAATCAAGGTTTGCTTTTTGGATTATTATTTTTTAAGAGTATTTTCAAACCGTGGATACTGAAATCCGTGGATACCAAATCCTTAGAAACGGAGGGAAAACTGCAGATTGTTGAAAACTTAGTGGATACGGAGGCCCTACTGTACAGTTGTCCCTTCCTATTTGCTGGGGTTTGGTTCCAGGACCCCCGTGGATACCAAAATCCGTGGATACTCCAGTCCCATGAGATGCAATGGCGTAGCCAAAGGGTGCCCCTGATATAAGATGGCAAAATCAAGGTTTGCTTTTTGAATGGTTATTTTTAAAAGAATATTTACAAGCCGCGAAGACCGTGGATACCAAATCCGTGGATACAGAGGGACAAGTGTCGTCTTTCGGCAAGCAACGACTCCGGCCTCCCCACCCCCCCCCCGGAATGCCAGAAACCAGCTCGTTATGACTCTCAGGCGACATTCTCTGGTTGAGTTGATATTTAATTGGCGACTGTAGAGGAAAATAAAGTCTAATGGGCCTCCGTAACTGATCCAGAAGGAGATGTTTTGTCTAGAAAAATAATCTCCACCGGATTCCCCCCCCCCCCAAAAAAAGGACTAGCCGCACCAACATGCAAAGTGACCCTTTGGGCATTGGGGGTCCTGGTCAGAGGGATCTGGATGAAACCCTCTTCAGTGACTCGGGGATTTTCAGTTTCCCCAAATCTGGAAGCAACAACCCGTTGGGATCCTAAGAGAATCATTGAATTGCAAGAGACCTCAAGGGCCATCTAGTCCAACCCCCTGCCTTGCAGGAATACCCAATCAAAGCATTCCCGACAGATGGCCATCCATAGACTCATAGAGTTGGAAGAGACCCCAAGGGCCATCTAGTCCAACCCCTGCCTTGCAGGAATACGCAATCAAAGCATTCCCGACAGATGGCCATTCATAGCAATATAGAGTTGGAAGAGACCCCAAATGCCATCTAGTCCAACCCCCTGCCTTGCAGGAATACACAATCAAAGCATTCCCGACAGATGGCCATCCATAGAATTATAGAGTTGGAAGAGACCCCCAAGGGGCATCTAGTCCAACCCCATGTCTTGCAGGCATACACAATCAAAGCATTCCTGACAGATGGCCATCCATAGAATCATAGAGTTGGAAGATACCCCAAGGGTCATCTAGTCCAACCCCCTGTTTTGCAGGAATACACAATCAAAGCATCTCTATCCAGCCTCAGTTTAAAAACCTCCAAAGAAGGAGACTCCACCACACTCCCAGGCAATGTATTCCTCTTCCGAACATCTCTTACCCTCAGAAAGTTCTCCCGAATGTTTAGGTGGAATCTCTTTTCCTCTAGTTTGAACCCATTGCTCCCTGTTTTTGGAGCTGCAGAAGGAGAGCTTCTGGTTGAACTCTGGTTTTCTTGGGCGCCTGGGTTTAGATCCGCAGAGATGTTCAAACCCGATCCTCTCTGGTCCTTTATGGTGCGAATTATATGACCAAATATTTTATGTATTAGTTCATTCAAAGAGATGATAATGATGATGGCGCTGATATTACCACCAGAATCGAACTCAACTCCCAACGAGCAATCCCACGCCTGTTTGTTTGGAAGAAGTTCCTATTGATTTCAATCGACAGGAATCTCTTTAAATTCAGATCGCGTTGGCCTCTTCCTAGCTAAAGGCTCGACTTGTTAACAAGCCGCTTTGGGCGTGGATTGAAGGGCGTCGGTTCAGTTTAGACTGAGATCCCAAACGAGGTTAGTTCCCATTGACATCAACACCGTTGATTCCCTTATAATATATGGTGAGGAGGTTTTGTTTGTAAAAAAAAAAAAAAGGAGCAGTCACAGCTCAACCTTCTCCATGACTATTCAAGAGTAAATCCTACTGGGCTGAGTGGGACTTGCTGCCCTGAGTGTGCGCTTTGGCTTGCAGCTCAATTGCGGGTGTGATGCTCGTGTGGTGGCCTCGACTCCAGGCTCGCCCACCGCCTACCTGTATGTTTTTGCCCGGGATCCATCAATTCAGCCTAGTGAAGAAAAGATCCACTCCGAATTAATACCGTGCCCAAGGATTTGTTCAGAAGGCCGGAACTAAATGGCTCTTACAGTCATAGAATCATAGAATTGGAAGAGACCCCCAAGGGCCATCTAGTCCAACCCCCTGCCTTGCAGGAATACACAATCATATCATTCCTGACAGATGGCCATCCAGCCTCTGTTTAAAAACCTCCAAAGAAGGAGACTCCACCATACTCCAAGACAGCGCATTCCACTGTCCAAAAACTCTTACAATCAGGAAGGTCTTCCTAATGTTTAGGTGGAATCTCTTTTCCTGTACTGTTGTTTGAACCCATTGCTCCATGTCCTAGTCTCCGGAGTAGCAGAAAACAAGCTTGCTCCATCCTCAGTATGACATCCCTTCAAATATTTAAACATGGCTATCATGTCCCCTCTCAGCCTTCTCTTCTCCAGGCTAAACATGCCCAGAGAGATCCACTCCGAATTGATACCAGGCCCAAGGATTTGTTCAGAAGGCCGGAACTAAATGGATCTTACAATAATAAAATCATAGAACTGGAAGAGACCCCCAAGGGCCATCTAGTCCAACCCCCTGCCATGCAAGAATACACAATCAAATCATTCCTGACAGATGGCCATCCAGCCTCTGTTTAAAGACCTCCACCACGTTCCAAGGTAGCGCAAACAGCTCTTTCTGTCAGGAGCTTCTTCCTAATATTCAGGTGGAATCTCTTTTCCTGTAGTTTGAACCCATGGCTCCGTGTTCTAGTCTCTGGAGCAGCAGAAAACAAGCTTGCTCCATCCTCAGGATGACATCCCTTCAAATATTGAAACATGGCTATCATGTCCCCTCTTAACCTTCTTTTCTCCAGGCTAAACATACCCAGCTCCCTAAGCTCCTCATAGGGTATTTTCCACCCACCCCACAGCACACATCTTTTTAGCCCAACCTTTCTCCCTTTCAGCAGTGTAAAGTCAGGGGGACAGAAGAATTGCCCACTCTTGTTAAACCCTTGGGACTCACATCCTTTTCAATCAATTGCAGATCACTCCTACCAGGAGATCCAGCTCTATTTCTCTCTCCTGGGCAGAACAAAATATTTCGTTTTTTTTTTTTTTTAAAGAGATGGAAATATCTGAGGTTTCCTTGCCTAAGAACACCCTAGGAAATTCATGGAGTCGCCATAAATCCGACAGGCGACTTGAAGGCACACACACACATTTCTCTGGGAAGATTTTGGCTCAAAAACTGGTCAGGGAACTCTGGAACAGAACAGAATTGTCTTATATTTTACCAATGTCCACCCCAGCCTCAAAGCGCCTGTGTAGTTGCATTGCATATGAACGTTTCACAATGACTGTTTTATAATGCTGTTTTTCTATACCCTCCAAGTTTTGAAAGACGTGGGTTTTTCTAACCAGCGGATATTGTAATCTAGTCTCCCACATTTCATTTTCTCTTTGAAAAGGTTTCCCTTCCACCTCTGGAAACAGGAGTTCGAATCTCTGTTCGGCCATGAAAACTCACTAGGTGACCTTGGGCAAGTCACACACTCTCAGCCCTCAGGAAAGCCTGGGATAGGCTCGCCATAAGTCGGAAACGACTCGAAGGCACACAACAACAACAACAACAACAACAACCCCTAAAGGCACCAGATTCCAGTTTCATCTTGGAAGCTAAGCAGGGTCAGCTCTGGTTAGTAGTTGGATGGGAGACCGCTAAGGAATACCAGGTGCTGTAGGTTATATTTCAGAGGAAGGAAGTGGCAGACTGAAAAGAGCCAGTGTGGTGGAGTGGTTAGAGTATTGGACTAGGGCTCTGGAAACCAGGGTTCGAATCCCCACTCGGCCATGGGTGACCTTGGTCAAGTCACACTCTCTCAGCCTCGGAGGAAGGAAAAGGCAACCCCCCCCCTGAATAAATGTTGCCAAGAAAATTCGGTGATAGAGTCACCTTAGGCTCACCATAAATCGGAAACGACTTGAAGGCGCACAGCAACAAAAAGCACATTTTATTTGGTGTGTGTGTCAAATTCTTATGATGGGAAATATGCCCCCAGTTTGCTCTTCCCAGCCTACCGAATCCTGGGATTTGTAGTTTTGCAAGGCACCAACACTGTTGGGCCGAGAAGGCTAAAAACCTTGAGAAACTACCTATCCCAGGATTCCATAAGCAGGAGCTATGGCACTTAAAGTGGGGTCAAACTGCATTATTTCTACCGTGTGGATGCACCCTCAGAGGAGTCAATAGAGGGTAAGCTCAGGAAAGTAATGGGAAAGTGGAGATAAGCTTAAAACCAGTTTTAAATAGACCGCATTTTATTTTATTAATTTTTTAAAAAATGCCCCACACATGGACTTACAGTACAAAAACCATGCGGGTTAAAAACCAAAAGCTCCCAACACGATCAAGCAACAAAAAAGTTATTTTAAACAGGCAAAAAACAGCAGATTTAAGAGATTTAAACAAGAGAAATATTTTTACAAATTTTGTCAAACCGCAAAGTACACTTTCTCCATTCCACCCCCTCCACAAATTAGGTAATATTGATAAATATAATGATCCCCTCCTTTTTTTCAAGTTGTGGAAATCTGGAAAGTATGAGGGTACGCACGTGTATGTGTGTGTGTGTTGGCTCTTTCCTATGGAGTCCTGGGATATGTAGTTTGGCGAGGCGCCAGCACTCTATAGCACAGGAGGCTAAAGGCCTCTGAAAACTACAAATCCCACGATCCCATAGGAAGGTGCCACAGCAAAGAACCCAGTTTCAAGCCTTTCCTGCGAATTGGGTGTGTTTAGAAAATCCTCCCAAGTTGGAATAAACCCTAACCGCTCAGGGTGCGTTCACACAACCGAAATAATCCAGTTTCAAACGGGATCATGTGCCATGGCAACTACCTATGGGATTTGTAAATCTGGTGAGACACCAGCCCTCTTGGGCAGAGAAGGTGAAAGACCTTGCAAAACTACAAATCCCAGGATTCCATCGGAAGGAGCCATGGGAAAGAATCCAGTGTCAAACGGGATTAGTGGTGTAGTGTGGACGCGCCCTTATAGCCTAGAGAAGAAAACGCTGGTTTTAAAAAATGGCTTTGTGTATTTATTTCTAGCCTCGTTTTAACGTGGAACTAACAGTTATCTCTACATATTGGCTGGGGTTTGGTTCCCGGACCCCCGTGGATACCAAAATCCGTGGATACTCAAGTCCCATGATATGCAGTGGCATTGCAAAATGGTGTTCCTGATATAAGATGGCAAAATCAAGGTTTGCTTTTTGGATTATTATTTTTTAAGAGTATTTTCAAACCGTGGATACTGAAATCCGTGGATACCAAATCCTTAGAAACGGAGGGAAAACTGCAGATTGTTGAAAACTTAGTGGATACGGAGGCCCTACTGTACAGTTGTCCCTTCCTATTTGCTGGGGTTTGGTTCCAGGACCCCCGTGGATACCAAAATCCGTGGATACTCCAGTCCCATGAGATGCAATGGCGTAGCCAAAGGGTGCCCCTGATATAAGATGGCAAAATCAAGGTTTGCTTTTTGAATGGTTATTTTTAAAAGAATATTTACAAGCCGCGAAGACCGTGGATACCAAATCCGTGGATACAGAGGGACAAGTGTCGTCTTTCGGCAAGCAACGACTCCGGCCTCCCCACCCCCCCCCCGGAATGCCAGAAACCAGCTCGTTATGACTCTCAGGCGACATTCTCTGGTTGAGTTGATATTTAATTGGCGACTGTAGAGGAAAATAAAGTCTAATGGGCCTCCGTAACTGATCCAGAAGGAGATGTTTTGTCTAGAAAAATAATCTCCACCGGATTCCCCCCCCCCCCAAAAAAAGGACTAGCCGCACCAACATGCAAAGTGACCCTTTGGGCATTGGGGGTCCTGGTCAGAGGGATCTGGATGAAACCCTCTTCAGTGACTCGGGGATTTTCAGTTTCCCCAAATCTGGAAGCAACAACCCGTTGGGATCCTAAGAGAATCATTGAATTGCAAGAGACCTCAAGGGCCATCTAGTCCAACCCCCTGCCTTGCAGGAATACCCAATCAAAGCATTCCCGACAGATGGCCATCCATAGACTCATAGAGTTGGAAGAGACCCCAAGGGCCATCTAGTCCAACCCCTGCCTTGCAGGAATACGCAATCAAAGCATTCCCGACAGATGGCCATTCATAGCAATATAGAGTTGGAAGAGACCCCAAATGCCATCTAGTCCAACCCCCTGCCTTGCAGGAATACACAATCAAAGCATTCCCGACAGATGGCCATCCATAGAATTATAGAGTTGGAAGAGACCCCCAAGGGGCATCTAGTCCAACCCCATGTCTTGCAGGCATACACAATCAAAGCATTCCTGACAGATGGCCATCCATAGAATCATAGAGTTGGAAGATACCCCAAGGGTCATCTAGTCCAACCCCCTGTTTTGCAGGAATACACAATCAAAGCATCTCTATCCAGCCTCAGTTTAAAAACCTCCAAAGAAGGAGACTCCACCACACTCCCAGGCAATGTATTCCTCTTCCGAACATCTCTTACCCTCAGAAAGTTCTCCCGAATGTTTAGGTGGAATCTCTTTTCCTCTAGTTTGAACCCATTGCTCCCTGTTTTTGGAGCTGCAGAAGGAGAGCTTCTGGTTGAACTCTGGTTTTCTTGGGCGCCTGGGTTTAGATCCGCAGAGATGTTCAAACCCGATCCTCTCTGGTCCTTTATGGTGCGAATTATATGACCAAATATTTTATGTATTAGTTCATTCAAAGAGATGATAATGATGATGGCGCTGATATTACCACCAGAATCGAACTCAACTCCCAACGAGCAATCCCACGCCTGTTTGTTTGGAAGAAGTTCCTATTGATTTCAATCGACAGGAATCTCTTTAAATTCAGATCGCGTTGGCCTCTTCCTAGCTAAAGGCTCGACTTGTTAACAAGCCGCTTTGGGCGTGGATTGAAGGGCGTCGGTTCAGTTTAGACTGAGATCCCAAACGAGGTTAGTTCCCATTGACATCAACACCGTTGATTCCCTTATAATATATGGTGAGGAGGTTTTGTTTGTAAAAAAAAAAAAAAGGAGCAGTCACAGCTCAACCTTCTCCATGACTATTCAAGAGTAAATCCTACTGGGCTGAGTGGGACTTGCTGCCCTGAGTGTGCGCTTTGGCTTGCAGCTCAATTGCGGGTGTGATGCTCGTGTGGTGGCCTCGACTCCAGGCTCGCCCACCGCCTACCTGTATGTTTTTGCCCGGGATCCATCAATTCAGCCTAGTGAAGAAAAGATCCACTCCGAATTAATACCGTGCCCAAGGATTTGTTCAGAAGGCCGGAACTAAATGGCTCTTACAGTCATAGAATCATAGAATTGGAAGAGACCCCCAAGGGCCATCTAGTCCAACCCCCTGCCTTGCAGGAATACACAATCATATCATTCCTGACAGATGGCCATCCAGCCTCTGTTTAAAAACCTCCAAAGAAGGAGACTCCACCATACTCCAAGACAGCGCATTCCACTGTCCAAAAACTCTTACAATCAGGAAGGTCTTCCTAATGTTTAGGTGGAATCTCTTTTCCTGTACTGTTGTTTGAACCCATTGCTCCATGTCCTAGTCTCCGGAGTAGCAGAAAACAAGCTTGCTCCATCCTCAGTATGACATCCCTTCAAATATTTAAACATGGCTATCATGTCCCCTCTCAGCCTTCTCTTCTCCAGGCTAAACATGCCCAGAGAGATCCACTCCGAATTGATACCAGGCCCAAGGATTTGTTCAGAAGGCCGGAACTAAATGGATCTTACAATAATAAAATCATAGAACTGGAAGAGACCCCCAAGGGCCATCTAGTCCAACCCCCTGCCATGCAAGAATACACAATCAAATCATTCCTGACAGATGGCCATCCAGCCTCTGTTTAAAGACCTCCACCACGTTCCAAGGTAGCGCAAACAGCTCTTTCTGTCAGGAGCTTCTTCCTAATATTCAGGTGGAATCTCTTTTCCTGTAGTTTGAACCCATGGCTCCGTGTTCTAGTCTCTGGAGCAGCAGAAAACAAGCTTGCTCCATCCTCAGGATGACATCCCTTCAAATATTGAAACATGGCTATCATGTCCCCTCTTAACCTTCTTTTCTCCAGGCTAAACATACCCAGCTCCCTAAGCTCCTCATAGGGTATTTTCCACCCACCCCACAGCACACATCTTTTTAGCCCAACCTTTCTCCCTTTCAGCAGTGTAAAGTCAGGGGGACAGAAGAATTGCCCACTCTTGTTAAACCCTTGGGACTCACATCCTTTTCAATCAATTGCAGATCACTCCTACCAGGAGATCCAGCTCTATTTCTCTCTCCTGGGCAGAACAAAATATTTCGTTTTTTTTTTTTTTTAAAGAGATGGAAATATCTGAGGTTTCCTTGCCTAAGAACACCCTAGGAAATTCATGGAGTCGCCATAAATCCGACAGGCGACTTGAAGGCACACACACACATTTCTCTGGGAAGATTTTGGCTCAAAAACTGGTCAGGGAACTCTGGAACAGAACAGAATTGTCTTATATTTTACCAATGTCCACCCCAGCCTCAAAGCGCCTGTGTAGTTGCATTGCATATGAACGTTTCACAATGACTGTTTTATAATGCTGTTTTTCTATACCCTCCAAGTTTTGAAAGACGTGGGTTTTTCTAACCAGCGGATATTGTAATCTAGTCTCCCACATTTCATTTTCTCTTTGAAAAGGTTTCCCTTCCACCTCTGGAAAAAAAACCCAAAAACGAAGCAAGGTTAATAAAATCTGCGGTTGATGCTTTGCTCCCCTTGTTTTGCTGTGTAGTCAAATTCTCGGATCATTTCCCGCTGAGCTAGTTCCTGTCTGAATCTTTGGGCCTGCTTTAAAAAGAAAAAGAAAGAAAATGAAGGAAAGAAGGCGGGGGGGGGAGGGAAAGAAAGAAAGAAAGAACGAGGTCAAGTCCTAAACCTTTCGGGGAAGGAAAAAGAAAGGGCTGAAACTGCCGGTGGAACTGCCCGCCACTTAATTTGCTGCAATCAGGGGGTTGGACTGGATGGCCCTTGTGGTCTCCTCCAACTCTACAATTCTATGATTCTGTAGTAGAATCTACTACTTCTAGGTCCTATGAAGGTTTGGCTCTTAAGCCAGTGGCTCTGGCTTAAGAGACTTGGGGATGGCGCACAATCGTTGGGGAAGGCGGGGGGGGGAGCAGTGGAGGGGAGTGAGGGTCCCCTTGGTTGCAACTGTGAAGACTCCGATTCTCAACCTGTTTTCTCCTCTCGCTTGGATTCTTCTGCCCAAACCTCATCCCCCCTCCTCTTTTCAAGCGACACCCCCTTTTCTCCATCCCCGGGGCCCCCCTTCTGCTCTTCTTCCATCTCCTCTGGGGAGGTGGACAGGGACAGGTACTGTTGGAGATCCAGAGAAAACCACCATCATCCACCCCACCCTACCCTACCCCTTTCCCTTGCAATCTAACCTTCCTTGGCTGGCAGGGCGAAATCCCAGTCTAGTCCCAACTCCTGGGAGCCCATGGAAGTGAACGGGAGGTGTTCCTCTTTGCTTTTGGAAAGTCCATTGATTTTGATAGGCTCGGTCTAGTTGGGACTAAAATTGGATCTAATACTGAAGGTCTGATCCTCACTACCCAAATATTCCCGTTTGAAACTGGATTCTTTGCCATGGCTCCTTCCTATGAAATCCTGGGATGTGTAGTTTTACAAGGTCTCTTTCACCTTCTCTGCCCAAGAGGGTTGGTGCCTCCTTAAATGGAGCAAGCTTGTTTTCTGCTGCTCCAGAGACTGGAAAACAGAGCAATGGATGCAAGCTCCAGGAGCAGAGATTCCACCTCAACATTAGGAGGAACTTTTTGACAGTAAGAGCTGTTCGGCAGTGGAAGACACTCCCTCGGAGCGTGGTGGGGTCTCCTTCCTTGGAGGTCTTTAAACAGAGGCTGGATGGCCATCTGTCAGGGATGCTTTGATCAAGATTTCCTGCATGGCAGGGGGGTTGGACTGGATGGCCTTTGTGGTCTCTTCCAACTCTACGATTCTATGATTTTCTAGGAAGACTCTATGGCAGGTGTGCTGTTTTGTGTCCCGTGGATAATTGAGTCAGTGGATAATGAATCAGTGGATATGGGGGTTCCTACTGTATTCTGCACAGTCCTCAGGGAATGTTGGCCATTGGGACATATGGAAATACAGGAAACATTAAAAAAAATATAGTAACAGAAAGCAAAACAACTTTGCCCTCTCCCCTCTCCTCCCTTTACACACACACACATACACACACACACATCGTTCCTTTACATGAAAAATCAAAGTGGCTGAGAGTGAAATATTGAGTGTGTGTGAGAGAGAAAGAGATCTATATATGTATATGACTCTATATCTATGGCCTTTTAATCATTTTCTGCTGGGAGGACACTCCACAGACCAATGAAATGAAAATAGAGAAGGAAATCGAGACCTCTTTATAAATACAGGCTGCAATCCTACTCTCACTTACCTGAGAGTAATGCCTTGGATTGCTTGATAAATACACCCCAGAGAGAAAGGAGTTTGATTTACGCCTGGATTAGGCATCCCAAAAGATGGCCATTACAGGGTGTGTACACAAGTTAAAAAAAAAAATTATGAGCACCTCGGGTTACTCTATTTTAGGAGAACAGGTTTAAATATAGCTCTCCTGGCTTAAAAAGGAAGAGAATGAAGGAAGAAGAATGCTGAGATAGTATTGGAGGGGAAAAGTTCCAGGAGGATCGTCCTTCCTCCATTCAGGCAGGGCATTCCTAGTCACCGCCCATTTACTCTAGAGTAATGAAATCAAATTACATTGCAGGATTGCAAGGGGTTGATGGGACTCTGTGCATGTGTGTGCATGCAAAAGACCATGCCAGATCTTCCCAAATAAATAAGCATTGGGTGAAAAAAACCAGTGGACATATATTTTAAGCAATATGTTGATGATATGGTTCTGTAGGTGCATTTAGTAGTAAGCAAAAATAATGCTGCTTTGAAATCAGAAATACCATCAGTTACTTTCACGTACCATCACTTACCTTCCAAGTGTGGTTTACCTTCAGGAAGGAGATTAGAGACATGTCTTATTGGTTCTCCCTGAATCTTACTGGTGAAGGATCACAACAGGCAAAGCTAGATGACTACGGGATTACTAGAAGCAGGGACATCTAGATTGCTATCCAGTCTCCTCCTTTTGTAGGGTCTCTATACACCTTGTATCCCTCCTCTGGTTAGGAGGAATATCAGGGCTTAGGTGGCCAGCACCTTGCCTGCCCAAACAAAAGGACCACCCTGTCCACTGCAGCACGTAGTCATTAGGTTCTGGAGTGCATTCTGAATTGTGAAACATTTTGGTTCCGTGGCACAAGACCATGAAGAAGTAGTAGTAAAGTTTTAGTACTAAACACCACATTTTAGTGTGTCAGACCCTCCTTATTTCTTGTTCTTCATTACATGTTTGGCTGAATCCGATTGGTTATTTCCAACTCCATTGAACTGATTGTTGAATTGTGAGTCTACAGTTAGGTGAATCACAGAGATACAAAGGGTCTACTCCAGCTGGGACTAGCAAAAGGACTCAGACCATTCTATAACTGTATTGTGTGTACTGTAGGGTGTCACACATTACCAAAAAAAGAAGAAACATATCACCTCAAAAAGGTTGAAAGAGAGCACAGACTTGAATGAAACTTGCATATGTAAATCCATGTGCACAGACAGACATTTTTACTATAGCTTACATGGAAATACAGCATGTGGGGGAGACCGAGACGGTGGTCAGTATGCCCGCTGCAAATAAAGCACTGGGGACTGGGAATAAATAATTCACTTTAGCCTTGTTTTGGGCATATCCAGCCTTCGTTGGAAGGTGGTCTCCAACCTGGGAGCAGCCACCGAGAAGGCCCTGTTCTTTGTCTTCATCAAACATGGCTGTGAGGGTGTCAGAACCAAGGGGATGCCTATGATTTGTATCTCTTCTTCTTAGCAGCCAATAACTATCAGCAAAGTGTGATGGTGAGAAATAGACCTTGGACATTATCAGACTAGCATTTAAAGACACTGTAATTCCATGAATGAAGATAGTGGGAACATTGTGGCATTATAAAACTTATTATCGCATGTAGCTGTAATCACATGAAAGAAACGCCACAGAATTATCGCATGATGACCACTAGTGCTTCAAGAATGGGAGTTTACTTCTGTGATTTGGCATGGGTAAGATTTCAGTGGTTCTTGCAAGAAGCTGTGAGCATGCTTAAAACTAAAAAAAACAAAAAACAAACACTAACTCTTAATTACGACAGTAAATGAACACACAAGCACTGAAACAAACCTAAAACATGCAAACTAAAGGAGACAGTGCATAAAAAGAGCATCCTGTGCTTCATTTTTGCATTCTCACCTGGACATTTTCTCACTGAGGACTACCCATTCATGCTGCAATCTCATGATTACAGCAGGACGCGTTTTTGCATGCAGTCAATAGTTCGAAAAGAGCGCTATTGGCGATCTATTCATGGCTTGTCCCATGAATGAGAAAGAACACCTTTTTCTTGGCTGGAGCACAGGATAATAATGCAAGGATGATGACATTGTGCAATATCGGGGCCCATTCATGCTACCCTGATGTTGTAATCCCGCTATTTTTGTTGCGTCTGATAATGTCCTTCATCAGTGCAGGCAAAGCGAGAAGTAGTTACAATGGCAAGGGGGCTGTGGCAGGTCTTATTGAGAGACAAAAGTCCTTTAGAAGATTCAGAGGCAGTAAGCATATGAATAAGAAATCCAATATTTTAGCGTGCAGCAGGCAAAGAAGATACAAAGTAGTAGAACAGGATCTCCTCAGCAGGATGAGCTTACTTCCCCATTCAATTGCTGGGAACGTCAAGTGAACACCAGCAGAGAGACTCCAAGGTGACAACCAACACGCAACGTGTGTGGACCAAGTCTGTAACAAAGTCCAACCTGGACAAAACCTTGAGGACTTACATACTTAAGAACCCGGGTGCTACCTGCAGTTTTTGGCAACAGCTGAATTAATCACACCTGTGATTAATGTGATGGTCATGTTCTTGGGCCTTATTAGAGTTTATGATTTTTTCTGCCACCCTGAGGTAAGCTTTGTCCATGGCAAATGGCCAATATATATAGGTGTGAGATCTTCCCAGATTCCAAGGTTGTATTCCGGTTTTGAGGTCAACAAAGGCTGAATCGACCTCCAAGTCGACTCAGCCTTCTGTAAGTTGGTAAAATGAGGACCAGCATATAAAGAGCCATGGCGACATGCTGTGAAACCGTGAAAATACTGTTTCTAAAAGAAAACCAACAGCAGCAGTCACTTATTCATGTACAATGCTTTCTGTACTGTATACCAGAAGCGCTACCTACTGGTGGTTAGAATGTCTGCATTATACAACTGTCTATACTGTCTGTAACATTGTAATCACTGTTTCATGTTTGTACTGATTCATGAATTGTATAATGTATAATTTGTTTTGACTTGTATCTGTCCTGCTTTGAATTGTATTTGCCTTGAATGTATTCATCTGTACTGTGATTGTGTATTGTTCTGTATATTCCAGTGTATGTACCCTGCGCCGATCCTGAGGGGAGAGGCGGGTAATAAATAAGTATTATTCAACCCCAAACTTGAAGCTCCTTGCAGAGAGTTTAACTGCTAAGCTCTTAAGGCAATCCAGGCATAAAGGAACAATTGTAGTATATCACCCTGGCTCCTCGATATACAATAGGCTTCTGTTGAGTTTCCTCTACAGGGAAGGAGACATCACAGCTGAGTGGTAGAGCACCTGCTTTGCATGCTGAAGGTTCCAGGTTCAATTCGTGGTACCTTAAGGTTCAAGCAGTGGAAAGACCCCACTCTGTCTAAGACTTGGAAGCAACTGCCAAGAAGAAAGGTTAATCTCCACCTAAGGCTTAGAGAATGGCTGGCAATCAGTGTAGACCATAATAGTCTAGATAGGCAAATGGTAGGACCTGATACCAGGGAATTTCCTCTTTACTGGGGGAGCCAAAGCTCTGCATGTAGTAGGCCCCCGATTCTAGCTTATGTGTGTCTACTTTTGCTGTCCTTGAGCATGCAGGGATCACCAGCATTGAGGCCATGATATTGAGAACACAGCTGCGCTGGGCAGGGCACGTTTCTAGGATGGAGGACCATCGCCTCCCAAAAATACTACTCTACGGTGAACTCGCCATGGGTCAGCGTAAGAGGGGCGCTCCAAAAAAGCGATACAAGGACTCCCTGAAACAACATCTCAGGCTCAGCCAAACTGATCACCAACAATGGTCCGCCTTGGCCTCACATCGGGAGGCATGGAGACGCACTATCCACAATGCTGCAGCCTTATTTGAGAACTCACACCGAACAAGTCTTGAAGAGAAACGACAACCCAGAAAGAATCACCACCCGGAAACATCACCCAAGGAGACCTTCTGCTGTGCTTTCTGCAACCGGACTTGTTTATCTCGTATTGGCCTTTTTAGTCATCAGTGCACTTGCCGAAAGCGTGGGATGAGTCCTTCCTGAATCTTCGTTTGCGAAGAGAAGCCAGAGAAAGAGAGAGAGAGAAATAACAACCAGAGATACAGTTGTCCCTTCATATTCACTGGGGTTTGGTTCCAGGACCCCCGTCGAGACCAAGATCCGTGAATATTCAAGTCCCATGATATGCAATGGCATAGCAAAATTGTGTCCCTGATATAAAATGGCAAAATCAAGGTTTGCTTTTTGGATTATTATTATTTTTTTAAAGAATATTTTCAAGCCGTGAATACTTAAATCTGTGGATACGGAGGGACAACTGTACTTTGGTGGCAGAAGATGAGATGTAGTATGTGTGTGGAGGGAGGAACTGAATCCTTGTAGCTGATATTAAAGCCTCCAGGAGATCACCTTATTAATTGGGCTTGGAAGATCATTTTGCACTTCATAAATCATTGCAAGGCCAGACAGCCAAGCTGCTCAAGAGTGAATGCCCGGTTGCTTTGGTGTGACTCACCTCCAGGGTGTGGATCCTGTAAAGATTAAAGGCAAGCCTATTTAAATATTTGGATGTGAAAGCAGGATTGGGGGCGATGGGAATAGCAGGTCAAATGATAACAGCTAAAAAAATAAATAAAAAATATGGGGATGTGCAGTTGGGTGGAAGAAGAGAAAAGAGGCTCAGCATGTTAGTTGGGCCATTAACGGGGGGGGGCATGCCATTCTTGATCCTCCATGCCTAATTTAGTCTCTCTCTGTATGTAATCATATTTTCAAAGCATATTTGCCATTGCATTATAATAAATCACACACCTGATTTACCACTGCAGTTACTTACCCAATAAAAGCTGACAGTATTTTGGATATTCCGTGAGGATCTTTTGCTATTCACTACCATCATTGGCAACAATGAAACTCCAGTGGCTTCTCTGTCTATCTGTTTTGGAAGTAAAAAAGATGCCCAGCCCAACCGTCTTGCCACACTCATTGGCTTAGGAGAATGCTCTGGTATCCTCCTCCAGTACAGAGTTTGCATTTTATTCTGAACCTATCTAATTAGTAGTTGCACTTCTCCAAAGGTTGTCGTTCCCTGGACAAAATAATAAAATAATTTTTTTTAAAGAATATGTACACGAAATACATTCTGTTAGGGAAAGTGTGTAGAAAATGTGTGAAAACAGTGTACTGAAATGCATTATGTAAGGGGAAATTGCTTACAAAAATATGTGTATCTTAAGCAAAACTGTGTGGGGAAAATGTGTAAATTAGAAGAAATAAAGAGTGTGAAGTGTGCATGTAACCTTAACAAAAAGATTCACAAATAAAGGCAGAAATGGGTCAGAATAAATTTAAGACTTGGGGGCGGGAAGGCAAAACAGGAGGAAACCACCTACCCTAGAGACAATTCTACGGAAAGGCTTGGAACTTTTAACTCAAACTTCATAAGCAGCGCAAGCGTGAATATTTTCATTGGCAAGTTGCAATCACAGCCTGCAGATCCATATCTTTATATTTCTTTTTCCGTTTGTAATTGGCAGAGAGGAACCCCCATCACAAAGATACAAAGACACCCCACTCTCTTCCCTACATTGGAAAAAAAAAAGTTCCCCCAAACTGGAAGACTGGAAAAGTTTGCCAAGGGCTGTGTTGAAAAAGGAGGCAGGGAGCAAACTGAAGCTGACGTTCATCAAGGGGCTTTCTGTCTTCTGCT
The DNA here is from genome assembly GCA_030847615.1 of Gambelia wislizenii. Classification (NCBI taxonomy): domain Eukaryota; kingdom Metazoa; phylum Chordata; class Lepidosauria; order Squamata; family Crotaphytidae; genus Gambelia; species Gambelia wislizenii. The sequence goes on along the minus strand of JAUMIR010000013.1, from coordinate 7,045,250 downwards.
CTCCCCCACAATTAGCACTAATTAGCACAGAAGTGTCAGTGCTAAAATCCTAGGCACCTTGGTTGATATTTCCTTCCTACTACAGTGCTTTAAACAACAAGGAAAAGTGAGCAAGGCAAGAGATAGGTCCATTTCCAATTACCCTCTGTGTCATTCTATCATCACACTAATCTCCAGCATCAAGATTTTGTATTAGGAAAATCTCCAGCACCTGTAGATGCTGATGAATCTTTTGAACTGTGTTCCTTTCTTATGAAATTTAAGGGGGTGGGGTAATTGTTGTTGGGTCCTGCATTCTTTTCCTGTTGCAAAAAAGTCTTATACTCCAAGGATGGAAAGATGAACATTAATCAGTCAGAGATTAGAAGAGCTTACTGCTGTGGCTGCTCATGAACATGTATTTTACAGATTCCAAAATCACGAAAACATATTTTTGGAAATATATGGTCAGCTCACATCAGTGTCGATGCCTCGTCCTTTTCTTACTCCCCCACCATTCTTTTCTGTTTGTTTTCTTTGGACTTTATCAGATGTGGCAAATATGGTGTCATAATGACAACTAGTGAACATGAGTTCCACTGCTGTTAATAAGGGGTTCTTTTTTTATTGATGGGCCAAACCATCAATAGATCTGCCATGGCATTTTTGTCCTGGTATTGCAAGTGTTTGAAACTGCAAGCCATTTTTCTCTTGTGAATACAGCATCCATAGGAGGGACCGCCAGAACACTTCTGGGCAAGAACGCGAAAACCAGGTACAGGATGCTCTTTTTATTTTTTTTTAAATAATATATTTATTAGTTATTTATAACATGATTATGGTGCAGTCACTTTACAAATCCATCCTTCTACTTTGTACATAATAATTAGATATAGTACTTAATAAACTGCATTAATAAAAATTAAGAAAGTACACCTAACTTCTTAATTAAGCACCGAATACAGACAATAACAAAAAAACAAACACAACTAACAAACCAAAAAGACACCACACAACATTATCAAGTAAACAAACAAACAAAAAAAATAGACCATTAAAACTATGGTTGACTTCATCTTCTGTTAAACCTTAGTTGAAATTAAACTTTTCCACACCCCTGTATTCTTAATTTATCCGTTCATTAAATCCTATTAATTAATCCTATTAATTTGTTTAATACAAAAAAACCCCCACACATATTTACTGAAAGGATATTATATTATAAAAGGATGCTCTTTTTATGAACCTCCCGGGTTTACTTGGAAGTTTGTAGGTATGTTTCTGTGTTTGTGTGTATGTTTTGTGTTTTAATTTTGTTTTTTAAAATTATAACTGTGCTTGCGAGAACCGCCAAAATCATGGACGTGGAAGTAAACAGCACTAGCCTTTGTGCTCTGGTAATGCTCAGGCTGCTTTTGTCACTATTACAGGTACATATGATAAAAAGGGTTATTGTGCTGGGACAATTATGCTTCAGAATACGGTAGGACAGAAATGCTTTAAGAGGTTCCTCCGATAGTCCTTTGTTATCATACTTTTAAAAAGCCATATAATCATCATCACCATGACCACCACCATATCATCATCATCATCTTCATCATCATATAGAGCATCTTGAACTTTGAAGCTGAGATAGAAATATGCTTAGGGACTTGGAAAGGTTTAAACTATTTGTCATTACCAGTTCTGAAAGACTTGGGACTTTATCAGATGCTCCCCTGGAAATGTTCTTTTGCTGGCATAAAAACCCCAATTTTTATGCCAGCAAAAGAATGCTCCCCCCTGCACTTACCTTCTTCTCCCAGCAAAGGCAGCCCTGGTAACTTTGCATGGGAAATTCAAAAAGAAAAAGAAAGCATAAAAAGTGACACAAAGCACAAAAACACTTTAAAACTTACGAATAACCCGGGGAGGGTCATAAAAAGAGTGAAACCTACTGGATGTCCCAATCTCACCTGAAGTGCTATTCTCGCTGCAGTGGTGAGGTTTAAATGGCCCAAGGTTTCTCATGCGGGCAATGCCGGCACTAAAGCACCACGGGGGGAGGGGGATCTATTGATGGCTTAAGCTACCAATAAAAAAGTACAGGTTTTGGCTAGGACACAATTGCAAAAGGGCAACGTTGTCTGATATGCGCACCCTATCGCGGATATGTGGCATTGTCTTGACGCTGTATTTGATGCATCTGATGAAGTCCTTGGTCCAACCTATTCATATCCTAGAGGAGGGGTGGGCAAAGGGTTGTCCTGGAACCACAGAAGGCCCCCAAGGTTTTTCTTTTCTTTTTTTTACAACCATCAGTCTCTGCAGACTCCCTGGATCACCCTTTTTCGGGCCATAAAAGGAACGGGAAATTGTCACACCAAAAATATCCAGGAGAGCCAAGTCACTTTTTACATAGCTTGCAGCCCTCCCTGGATTATTTAACATACCCTGTCCCATTTTTCAGAAGTAGACTTCTGGCTGCTTCCACTTTGTTTCTTGGGGGTTTTTTTTTTATATTTTTGGCACTCTGCATAGCTTCTGGTGGGACCCAGGGCCATAAAACTGCCCTCCTTGACCCATCACCGTTGCCCTTTCCTATCCTAGAGACATTTGGAGTTGCTGTCCTTAACTCAAGGGTGGGGAATGTGTGGACTGGACGATGTTTCTGGCCTACAACTCTCGTGTTCCTTCAACTCTGGTTGTGCTAGCTAGGTCTGAAGGAAGATGGAGTCCAACAATATCTGGGGAGACACACCATATTTTCCTTACCCTCTGCCTGTGTCTCAGGATCTCTGAGTCTTAAGAGAACGGCGGCCTGGGATGAGACATACTCACAAATAATTGTTTTAGGATGTTGGTTTGACCTTGAATACAGTGGTTCAAGGGGGAAAGGAAGGCAGAGTGAGGGAGAAAGGCATGAGGCCACTCAAGAAAGATGGAGATCTAAAAGAATATTGCCTTCTTCAACATCCTACTATCGCTACTTATAGCCAACACTCCACTTTGCTGCGTTTTGATAGTTTAATGGCCATGTGGTATTTCACCTCACTTCCCAGAAAGACCCCGGGTTGCAAATCATGGCCTGATTTTGGGATTATAACAACATCCCTTCCCACTGGACTCTTTCTTCCCTTCTGAAACCCTTTTTTAAATTTCAGATCCAGGTTTGGTTCACTCTCAAACAGCTCTCCTTGAAGCTAGCTCCACTCCAGCTGCTTCTGTGACTCTGCCGACAAGTTTTCCCCCAAAGGTTGTAATTTTTGTGTCTATTCAGGGATGTTTAAAAAAAAGTGTTAGTCACTCATGCAGGACAATGCGTATTTTTGTAATGTAAATAAGGGTCACAGTTAAGTATATGGATTTCATTCAAACAGGAGGGAAATTCTCCTTATCCTGTTCCAACACACAGAGTTAGCTTGCCTGCCTGCTTGCCTGCCTGCTTCCTTCTTTCTTTCCTTCCTTTCCTAATCCTAAGAACATTTATTTGGAAATAACTTTCTTTGAAATGAATAAACACGAAGGGCCTTATCTTCTGGTCTGAGAGCCCTGCAGTCCATATGATGCACGGCAATTGCTCCAATCTGCCCCCCCCCCCGCAGTCCTTATGATCCCTGGGGCTCAGATGGGGTCAAGCCAGGATAGGGCCCGATACAGCATTATAAGAAAATACCAACTTTACTCTGCTGCCACTGGGAAAAAATGGAGTTGGCCTCACAGGAGCTAGACTGGCCAACTCTCCCTTATTTCCCTGGGATCTCCCTTATTCAAGCTAATTTTTTTGAATCCTACCGGCTCCCTTTATTGATGGTCTCCAAAGGTCTGACATTCAGATGTCAAGGGCAAACAAGTTGGTGCACAGAGGGAAGGCTGGATGTATGTATGTGTGTGTGTGTGTATGAGGATCATCAAAAAGCAAGCCAGGAAACTCCTACTGGCTTGAGATGTGTGTTTGCATTTATGTCAGAGAAGCAAGAGTGTGTTTGTGTGTGAGGGAGGGTGAGGGAGAGAGGTGTGTGTGTGTGTGTGTGTTGTCACATCTGTGTGCATGTGAGAAAGGGAAATGTATGGAGATTATCAGAGGGGAACAAAAAAAGCATTCCTGTCCTGCAATCTCCTCTCCCGCCCCTCTCCCGTCCCTGTCACGGAATAATAATGAAAACTTTCAAACCTACCTTGCTCGCACTTGCCAGGCTGCCCAGGAGTAAATGGAGCTCTAAAGGAGTGCCTTTCACTTCCTGGATTGAAATCCTGGCTGTTCTCCTGAGAAGACGGGAGCGTGGGAAATTCAAAAATAAATACAAAAAATACTACAATAAAGTAACACGAAGCACAAAAGCACACTTAAATCATTACAACTAACCCGGGGAGGGTACAAAAAAGTGTGTCACTTACCTGGATGTCCTGATCTCGCCAGGAAGTGTTCTGGCACAGACCTCCCATTGACACGAGGATCGCACCAGCAAAATGGGCACCTTTTCACTCGCTGTCAATTCTGTCACAGAAACGGAACAGGGGATCCATTCATGGTTTCGCCCATTAATAAAAAACAGTGCTGGTGGAATGGCATCAGAATGGGAGCATTATGAGAGGGGAATGACATCGTCTGAAAGGGAAGCCCTTTAGCGATATAACACTGTATTTAGAGTGTCTGATAATCTCGTTAGTTTGCATGTCCCTGTAAGAGGGGGGAATGGAGTATCTATGTGTGTGCTTCTGCATCTGTGTATACAAAAGAAGGTTTTTGATTTGTGTGGGGGAGAGTGTGTGTCCCTGTGTGTCTGTTTTGATAAGATATCTGTAACGTTTCTTTCATAGAATCATAGAATTGTAGAGTTGGAAGAGACCACAAGGGCCATCCAGTCCAACCCCCTGCCACGCAGGAAATCTTGATCAAAGCATCCCTGACAGATGGCCATCCAACCTCTGTTTAAAGACCTCCAAGGAAGGAGACCCCACCACGCTCCGAGGGAGAGTGTTCCACTGCCAAACAGCTCTTACTGTCAAAATGTTCCTCCTAATGTTGAGGTGGAATCTCTGTTCCTGGAGCTTGCATCCATTGCTCCGTGTTCCAGTCTCTGGAGCAGCAGAAAACAAGCTTGCTCCATCCTCAATGTGACACCCCTTCAAATACTTAAACAGGGCTATCATATCGCCTCTTAACCGTCTTTTTTCCAGGCTAAACATACCCAGCTCCCTAAGTCTCTCCTCATAAGGCATGGTTTCCAGACCTTTCACCATTTTAGTCGCCCTTCTTTGGACACGCTCCAATTTGTCCATATCCTTTTTGATTTGTGGTGCCCAGAACTGGACACAGTATTCTAGGTGAGGTCTGACCAAGGCATAATAGAGCGGCACTATTACTTCCCTTGATCTGGACACTATACTTTTATTGATGCAGCCCAAAATCTCATTGGTCTTTTTAGCTGCTGCATCATACTGTTGACTCATGTTCAGCTTGTGGTCTACTAGGACTCCTTGATCCCTTTCGCATGTAGTCTCATTCAGCCAGGTCTCTCCCATCCTATATCTATGCATTTCATTTTTTCGCCCTAAGTGCAGTACCTTACATTTCTCTGTATTGGATTTCATTTTGTTAGCTTTGGCCCAGCTCTCCAGTCTATCCAGGTCATTCTGAATTTTGATCCTGTCCTCTAGGGTATTAGCTATTCCTCCTAATTTGGTGTCATCTGCAAATTTGATACGTTTGCCCCTAATTCCCTCATCCAAGTCATTGATAAAGATGTTGAATAGCACTGGGCCCAGGACAGAACCCTGTGGCACCCCACTGGTCACATCTTTCCAAGACAAAGAGGAGCCACTGCTGAGTACCCTTTGGGTTCGGCTGGTCAACCAATTACAAATCCATTGCACTGTTAACTTGTCTAGCCCACATTTTACAAGTTTGTTTGCAAGAATGTCATGGGGAACCTTGTCAAAGGCCTTACTGAAATCAAGGTATGCGATATCCACAGCATTCCCTTCATCTTCCAAGGTGGTAATTTTATATATATATATAAAAAAAAGAGATCAGATTAGTCTGGCATGACTTGTTTCTCTGAAACCCATGTTGACTTTTTGTGATTATGGCACTGCCTTCTAAATGTTCACAGACTCTCTGTTTAATGATCTGCTCTAGAATCTTCCCTGGTATTGATGTCAGACTAACTGGACAATAATTGTAGGGTTCCTCTTTTCCCCCCTTTTTGAAGATGGGGACAACATTTCCCTCCTCCAGTCTGCTGGGACTTCTCCTGTTCTCCAAGAGTTCTCAAAGATTATTGCCAATGTCTCTGAGATCACATTTGCCAGCTCTTTTAATACCCTTGGATGTAGTTCATCTGGTCCTGGAGATTTAAATTCATTTAGATTAAGAAGGTGTTCCTGTACTACCCCTTTGCTTATTCTGTGCTGGATTTCCCCAATTGTGTCCTCTGTTCCATTCTCCTTTGGTTGGTCATCCTTTTCCTTTTCTGAAAACACTAAGGCAACAAATGTGTTGAGTAATTCTGCCTTTTCTCTGTCCCCTGTTAGCATTTTGCCATCTTCTCTGCATAGCGGCCCTATCATTTCCTTCTTCCTCCTTTTGCTGCGGAAATACCAAAAAAACCCCCTTTTTATTGTTCTTAACCTCCCTAGCAAGCCTGAGCTCATTCTGCGCTTTAGCTTTTCTGACTTTACTCCTACACGTGTTCGCTATCTCTTTGAATTCTTCTTTGGTGATTTCCCCCTTTTCCCATTTCCTATACATGTTCCGTTTAAAACTTAGCTCCATTGAAAGTTCTTTAGTCATCCATCCTGGTTTCTTGAGACACCTCCCATTTTTCTTCCTCATTGGTACTGTTTGAAATTGTGCCTTCAGTATCTCCCTTTTGAGAAAGTCCCATCCCTCTTGAGGTCTCTTCTCTTTTAGTATTCCTGACCATGGGATCACCCCCAGTATTTCGCTGAGTTTATTGAAATCAGCTCTCCTAAAGTCAAGAATGCGTGTCTGACTATGCCTGGCTTCTCCTTTCCATTGTATAACAAACTCCAGGAGAGCACGATCACTCTCACCTAAGGATCCTACCACTTGCACCCCATTAACCAGGTCATCCCTGTTGGTTAGGATCAGATCTAAAATAGCTGACCCCCTTGTTGCCTCTTCCACCTTTTAGACCATAAAATTGTCTTCCAGGCATGTAAGGAATTTGCTAGACCTTGAAGTTTTGGTTGAGTTAGATTGCCAGCAATCTGTGTTCTTTACAGTTAGTAGTGGTGCTTGGGATCTTTTTTAGAATAGTTGTTGTTGTTGCTGCTGCTGCTGCTATATAAGGTCTCCAACATACTGGTGTCAGAGAATGTAAGAGAGAGCCTTCTCTGGTGTGGCACCCCAGTGGTAGAATATGCTCCCCTAAGAGGTCTGATCAGTACCGACACTGCTGTCATTCCAGTGCCACGTGAAAACACAGTTTTTCCTTGGTTTTTCTGGGCTGTGAGGCCGTGTTCTGGAAGAGTTTGCTTCTGATGTTTCGCCTGCATCTGTGGCTGGCATCTTCAGAGAATGGTGGGGGACTGTGTCTGGGGTTATAATCCTCCTTGAATATCTCCACCCAGAAACTAGCCATTCAAATACACAAATTTACATATCCTCCCCAACAAGGGTTCACAGTATATAACCCCCCCCACTCCTACCCAGCCATTCTCTGAAGATGCCAGCCACAGATGCAGGCGAAATGTCAGAAGCAAACTCTTCCAGAACACAGCCTCACAGCCTGGAAAAAACCCAAGGAAAATTTATGGATGCTGGCCTGTGTAGTCTTCGACTTCACAGAAAACAGTTGTTTGCAAAAGCCTTAGGGGACTAATTTTATACAGATCCACACATGTACATGGTTTTGGATTGTTTTGAAGTATTTTAAGTGATTTTATTCCATCTTCTTTTGATTCGTTAATTGTTTAATATGTTTTTAGTGTCTTAAAATTGTTTACATTGTACAATAAAATAAACACGATTAATTTAAAACAGCGTCCTAAGATCTTTAGACAGAGGGCAGAGGGCAATGTTTAAATAAATGAATGAATGAATAAATAAATAAATAAATAGCCATGTTCCCATACCCTATGTATGTATTCTCTCCTTGGAGAGAAATACTAATTCCAGTTATTAGAAATACACATTCTTGCAGTTCTTAATAATTATGCAATTAGTTCTACAATTAATTCATTAATTCCACTATGCCTTTCACATGTTGTCAACTGCCATCAAGTCAACTTTGACTTATGGTGACCCTATGAATGAGGGACCTCCAAGTCATCCTGTCCTCAACAGACACGCTCAGGTCTTGCAGACTCAGGGCAGCCATGGCTTGCTTTATTATTTTAATATATTATTTTATATTATTATTTTATTATTCTAAATTATTTTAACAAAGCAAAATAATATTGTTAAGGGATCCAGTGGCAAAATATAGCTCACAAATAGTGTCACCTCTCCAGGATTGTAGCCAAGGTTGGAGGGAAACAGGAAGCCTGAGTGGGGTTGGGATGATGTCAGGGCCGGCTCTGCCATTAAGAGTCATACCTCACCCTCTGGAATCAGAAGATTCAGGCAAAGAGGAGGAGGCATCATTCATGGAGCAATAAAGAGACAAAAGACTTTATCAGACATGGCAAAAATTGCGGAATGATGATGTAATGATAGCGTGAATGGCTATGGCCATTGCATGACATAGTCATCACTTCATGGTTAGCCCTTACCCCAGCCACAAATAAGGCGTCACTTTTAATTGATGGGACAAGCAATCAATAGATTGCCAATATTACTTTTTTTATTTTACAGTATTGAGGATGTCCAAAAACACATCCTGTTGTAATTGTGAGATTACAGCATGAACAGGCGGTCCTCAGTGAGCAAACGTCCGGGTGAGAATGCGAAAACAAACCACAGGACGCTCTTTTTATGAACTGTTGTGTCTAGTTTGGACATTTTTAGGTTTGTTTCAGTGCTTGTGTGTTTATTAACTTTGTTCTCACGAGAACAGCCAAAATCTCGCCCATGCCAAATTGTGGAAGTAAACTCCTGTTCTTAAAGCACTGGTGGTCAGTGTGCGATAATTCCATGATGCTTCTTTCACATGATTACAGCTACATGTGATAATAAGTGTTATAATGCCACAATGTTCCCACGATCTTTATCTGCGGAATTACAGTGTTTTTAGACACTAGTCTGATAAAGTCCAAAGACAGAGTCCGGTTGTTCCCAGTGGTTATTAAATAGGAGATGCTGACCTGATTAGGCACCTGGTCTTTTGGAGACAGCTGCCTATAAATCTCCCAACCATTCCCTGGCAGCTTTTTTTGCTTTTAACCCTCCTTCTTGATGAGTTTTCTTGACCCTGAACGGGCTACGATTTACAACTCTGTTTTACTTCTTGCTGGCTTTGTTTATCTGGACTACTGACTTTCTGAACGACTCCTGGACCAGCTGACAACCACCCTCTTGCTCCTCCTTTAATCTTGTTGGGAATCCTGTGACTGGCCTGGACTGAATTTCTCCTCAACCGCTCTGCCCACCTGATTCCTGGGACACTTGCTGACTGGAGCATAGGACAATTAGCCTCACCAAGGCAGTTGCTTCAGGCAATAGGATGCTAGGCGCTGCATATACACCATGATCACCCCCAGCCTGGCAAGACCTCTGTAACACTGGAGCAGTGCATAGGCTCCCCCCAACTCTCCAAAGCTGGCCTCTGGTGGTAGCTGGGGCTCACATGGTTTCTACCTCCACTTCCTTCCATCTGGGGGTGTGGGATGCCACTACATTCTCCTTCCTTTCGATGGGTGGGCACCACTTCCTTCTCTGTGCATGAGGACAGCCACATCCTCCTGTTTTAGAGGGGCAGGGAGAAGGCACAGGGAAGGGTAGTTGAGGGGGATACTTGATCCAGTTTAATTAAAAGTGCAGAAGGTGTGCTGTGTGGCCTGTTCATTCAGAGAAGATAATTAGGAATTGGAGCCAGAGTGGTGTAGTAGTTTCTGTGTTGGCCTAGGACTCTGTGAGACCAGGATTCGAATCCACGCTCAGTCGTGGAACCCACTGAGTGACCTTGGACATGCCTCACTCTCTCAGCTTCCTAAGAGGAAGGTAATGGCCAACCTCTTCTGAAGAAATCTTGCCACGAAAACCCCTCCACCTACTGCACAGTGCACTGGAGGGAATGGTGCTTTGCTTACTATCTCAGGCAGCAGGAGAGCTAGGGCCACCCCTGGATGATGTCGTTGTTCTTGCTAATCAAAGGCCAGAATCCCGTTGGTGTCTTACACATGTGTAAGTTCCCCTATAGAAGGAGTTGGACATATTTGTTGGAAGCACTCAGTTCAAGACCACAGATGCAGAGTTGCACCTGTGGATGTTCATTCAGCTGCGCAGACTGTGCATTCAGTTGCACACTCAGCTGCACAATGTTGTCATTCAACACAAAAGTCCCGTAGCACAAATCAGTGTCTAACTATGTATGCAGAGATTTATGCTACATGACCTGGATGTAGGATCACTGCCAAAAGGTCCAATGCTTTGACCCCAAGAGCCATGGCACCAAGTCAACATTGCAGTGGGACCCCACAGCTGAGCATCTAAAGGCTTCAGAGGTTGGCCCTGGAGTTCAGAAATGAGACAAAGGAGTTCAGAAATGAGAGAAAGTGGCATCAGGGCAGTACGTGGACATGGCAAAAGCTGAATGATTTACAGGGCTCTCCATGACTGGATGGAGGGATCGGCCAGCTGGAACTTGAACCTCACAACCAGAAGGTGTTGATCATTCAAGCAACTTCAGCTGCCACGTCTGACCAGAAATCTGGTCTACAAATGAGACAGCTCGATCCTAGAAACATTCCCCTTTTACAAATGGTGTGCCTCATTGTTTGGAGCCCATCCAAGCTGAAAGGCAGTGAAACATAAGAGCATTACCTTCAGCCGACCCATTTGGATGGTGATTTGTAGGAGCGGTAGGATGATGAAAAGCTCCGGCTTTGCTGTAGGATTAGATCACATGTGTTCCATGTGGAAGGTCTCAGCTTCAGTTCTTTGCCAAAGGAGTTCAAGACATAGGAAGTGCCCTGCTGGGCCAAACCAGAAGCCAATGGGGCATTCCACAAGTGGGGTGGAGATGATGATGGTTACTCTGCAGGACCCCAGTCTTTGAGGAAGCCCCTAGGAGAAGGTTCCCTCAACTTAACTCCCTCAATTATACCAGCCTGAGTCTGGTATAGTTAATCAATCCCCCTTTCCAACTGGTTTCAGTGAACATTAAAAAAAATCCATGGGGAAGAAAGAGAAGGAACCCCTCTGTACCACCACCCCACTCCTGCCCTAGCCAGTATGAGTCAACAGAGCCCCTTTGCACTTAGAATTGCTACCTTAGAATCCTGTTGGTGAGTTCCAGCTAGTGTAACTGTAGAGGTGTATGAGCATTACAATTAAAAAATTATTAACGATTCCAGGGAGCAAGCCCTGAAAAGTAAAAGTTTACTGTGGAGCAGAGTTAGGCAGAGACACAAGCGAAGCAGGCTCAATTAGCATTGGTAAGTACTGTAAATCACTCAGTCTTTAAAGCGGCTTAAAGAAAATAAAGACAAGAAAAACTTTTCTTTAAAAAAGAATACCAAAGCATTTACTAATAGGTCTTGCAATCTACATATTCAAAGGCAAAGGTAGCGTCTTTAACTACCTTAAAAGATGTAGAACTCACCCAATCCAGTGAATTCAGGTTAGGATAGGATAAACAAGGCAGGATTCCCTAAGTTTTACTTGCAGTAGCATCCATATTTCTTTGTTCTTCAGCAAAGGTGAATGCAGGTAAGTGAGAGCTTAACTCCCATCTTCATGCGTGCTGAGTTAGCTGTGTGTGAGAAAGCCTCACATGAGACTTCTCTCAGAAGAGAAGGACAAAGAACAATAAAACATTTAAATCATGAGGTCACGTGATGGATGACTTAACAGCTCACCCCATATCGTATAGCTTCCATCAGTTACAAAATAACTAAGGTAGGTTGAGGAGAGGGGGAGGAAAATTTAGCATGCAAAGGAGTTCCCTAATCTTAGCAAGTGGGGAGGGGTGCAGGAAGAATGCTATATCTCCAACAGTAACCTCGTTGAACCAGTTGTTGAATGGTGAGTCAACACCTAGGTGAACCAGACTGATTTAATGGATCTACTCTAGTTAAGACTAGCAACAAGATCTAGGCCTGGGAATGCAACCCTAACTGGCCATGATGGCCAAGTCCCAGCTGATCTGAGATTAGGTCCAGTGAAGCTGTGCTGAATCCCAACCTGTCCCAGCCTGAGGATGCTGGCCATTACTTGACACTGCCCTCACCCTGACTTCACTTTGTGCCAATATTGTGGCTGTGTCCCTGGCCCTTGCCGTACCCCTTCGTTGCCCCCCTCAGCCAGATCTTAGCCAGCAGAATACTTCTGCCAGCAGATCATTCTGTGGGTAGATTTTTGATAGCCACTAACATTAGACAGTTCTGAAGAAAAAAGGGATTTTTCTATGGGCAGAAGAGAGTTATGCCTAATCCTAACCCCCTACAATGGGCACAATTTTTTAGTTAGGATCACACTATCAGACTGCAATTCAGGAGCAAGCCCCATCAAAGCTGGCATGAACAGGGTAGCCTGGTAAAATAATCAACATGGCCAGTCTGTCCAGTGAAAGGGCAGCAGAAGGTGGGCAAATAAGTTATCTCGGCAGAGCTCCAGAGTCAAAGAGCAATAATAGACCCGGGTGCAATGTTAAATGTTGAAGTAAAGGGGCTATAAGTCTCCATAGCCATGGCCTTCAGCAGAATGCAAAAAATGCAGAGAGCTGGGATGCACCATATCAACAAACCATTTCTAATAGGCTTCATCTCTACAAAAAGCAAATCATCCATAAAGCAAGGGGGTCTTTCTCACCCATCCAAATCTATTGTACCCCAGAATATTTTGCTTAATAACAGGAATGGCTCACCCCCCCGCCCTATATTTTTGCTGGGAAAATCCATTCTCTTCCCCTGTAGTCACTGAGGATTTCAGCTAAGCTCAGAAGGAAAAAGTGAGTCCAAAGGAAGTGGCAGATGCTGTCTTTGACTCTGCTGATCAAAAGCTTCTAGCACCTTAATCCTCTAAACCCTGACTCCACTACACCACTGTGATAATAGAGAAGATATTCTCCCATGTTCTAACCAAACACACATCAGATGTTGAGGAGACAGAACCTCTGTAGAAGATCTTAAGCAGAGAAGTGATGGAGTGAACTTGTTTTCAGCTGCTCCAGAGACTAGGACATGAAGCAATGGACTCACACTACAGGAAAAGTGATTTCCTCTAAACATTAGGAAGAACTTCCTGACGGTAAGAGCTGTTCGGAAGTGGAATGCCCTGCCTGGGAGTATGGTGGAGTCTCCTTCTTTGGAGGTCTTTAAACAGAGGCTGGATGGCCATCTGCCAGGGAATGCTTTGATTGTGTATTCCTGCATAGTATTAGAGAATATCAATATTTGGTGCCAAAAACGGTTGGCGGATATTCCAACACATAGCAGGGGGCTGGACTAGATGGCCCTTGTGGTCTCTTCCCACTCTATGATTCTATGATTCTAAGTGGTTTGGAAGAGCCTTTGGGCTTGTCTAGACGGGCTATTTACCCCATCTTCCCCGCCCCCATCTTGGAGCCCTGCAGGCCAAACTGTGCAGGGCTCTTGTCCCATTTCGCCTCCAGGCAGTCCTAATGATGCCCAAGGGAAAGCTGGGGGAAAGCCAGACTAAAGCCTGTTAAAACAGTTTAAATGAACCCCTGGGAAAACCCACGCCATGTGGGAAAACCCAAATTGGGCTGGCGCAGGAACACAGGGTCCGTGCTTGGATGCCAACCTGTATAGCTGGCCACCACCGCTGGAATCTTTCTGCAGCCACGAAGGAGGCCCCGAGCACATGATCAAGGCCCCCTGCATGTGACCAGCCTTGATCACATGCTGAGGGTCTCCTTCCTGGCTTCAGAGAATGTGATGCATTACAGCAAGGGAGGCGCCCGCCAGTACAGGCCAGCGTGTGCAGATGGACTTCCTCCTGTTTCATCTTGGTAATGGTGGTGGTGGTAGAAATGGGCCAGATCTGGGGCCAGAATATATCAGTGGAAGCGGGTGTATTCTGGCAGGTCTAGACAAGCCCTTTGTTAAAATCTGCTGGAAAAGGCAGGGGTAAGAAGTTGCAAATGGCAGAGACTCATAAGACCTACCACTTCCTTTTCAACAAAATAGCAAGAGGAAATTTATTGGGTGGGGGGGGGAGTAGGCTAAAATGAGAAAACCTTTTCAACTCATAGCAAACTGTAGACAAACTTGCTTTGTTTATTATCTCCAGCCAGTTGGCATGAACTAGGAAGGTCTGAATGTTCCATTGGTTACTTCCTCTGTGGCAGAACACACACTGAGTGACAACCCAAGTGGGGCTCAAAGGAAGTGAAGGGGAGACGGAATGAACACAAGCAGAGGTGTGTGGGACAGAGCAGCGACGAAAAATGTCAGAGGTTCCAAAGCTGGCCAGGAACCAGTTCAATGGATTAGCTCTCCAATTTGTTGACAATGCCATAGGCCATGTTTTTGTTGGCATGGTCAGGCTCTAGAGATCACACGGACCCCCAAAGTGTTTGTGAATTAATTACCAGATAGTGTCTGGAACAACATGGTTTCTTGTGCTGCGTAAGAAAAGCATGATCCCCTCATCACTACCGCACACATAAGGTGGAACACCCAAGATTTCAAAATGTCTTATTTAGGAATGACTGCAAAGTGAGTTATGGGTTTCAAGGATCAATAGTTCCAGAATGGCAGCTTGGGATGCCTCATAAACTTAAACGTGTGATTGTTGATATGTACCAACATGATGGTTATGAGGGTTGTCAGATCTTTCTCCTGCGAATCAGGCAATTCCTTCTTTAGTTTGACCCAGACCCTTCTTTCTTGACAGCTAAATTCTTGAGCATCTCCACTTAAACTAAGGCACGGAAAACACTTTTGCCCGAGGGAACTTGAAGAAGTGATTCCACACAAAGCAGGTATTATGGCAGCCTTCCGCAATCTGTTTCCCTCCAGATGTTTTTGGCTAGAACTTACACTGATTGGGGCTGATGGGAGTTGTAGGCCAAAACATTTGGATGGATTTAGATTGGGGAAGGTTGCGTTTTGAGGTAAGATGGAACATAAGCGCTGTAAGGACCAAACTTACTTTTTAGAATCAAAAAAATCATTGAATCAGATAGTGGGAAGGGACCTCAAAGGCTATCTGCTCCAACCGCTTGCCATGCAAGAACACGCAGCTGTAAACTATTTTGAAAAGATGGCCATCTAACCTCTGTTTAAAACCTTCAAAGAAGGAGAGTCCACTACGGTCCAAGGCAGGCCATTTGACTTTCAAAGAGCTTTTACAGTCAAGAGGGTCTTCCTAATGTTTAGGCAGCATCTCTTTTCTTGCAATTGGAAACCACTGGTTTATGTTCTGGTCTCTAAAACAGCAGAAAACAAGCTCTTTCTCATCTTCTGCATGGCCCTCATTCAAATATTCAAATATGTCACCTCTGAGTCTTCTCTTCTCTGAGCTAAACAAACCTAGCTCACTAAGCCATTCTTCATAAAGCTTGGTTTCCAGATCTTTCCACTGGACATAGAATCATAGAATCATAGAATCATAGAATCATAGTATTGCAGAGTTGGAAGAGACCACGAGGGCCATCCAGTCCAACCCCCTGCCATGCAGGAAATCACGATCAAAGCATCCCCGACAGATGGCCATCCAGCCTCTGTTTAAAGACCTCCAAGGAAGGAGACCCCACCATGCTCCGAGGGACATGTTACACCTTGTTAATATCCTTCTTGAACTGTGGTGCCTAGAACTGGACATAGGATTCCAGGTGAGGTCTGATCAAAGCAGAATAGAATGGCACTACAAGTTCTCTTGATCTGGACACTAGGCTCTTGGTGGTCCAACTTAGAACTGCATTGGTTTTTTGGCTGCCACATCACATTGTTGACCTACATCTAACTTGTGGTCTACTAAGACCTCTAGAGCCTTCTCACGTGGACTGTTATCAACCCAGGTATCAGTCTTCCTATATTTGTGCATTTCATATCCATTTCTTATGTGTGTTATAAATTTTCAGAAAGCCATGATCACTTCGGCAGTAACATGTGAACATCAGTGATGACAATGATGATGATGATATGATGATTATTGCAATCATCATTCCAATTATAATTACGAAGATGTGTGGAGACTATAGTACTAAAGGTTGCTCTCATTCCAAGCTTCCTTGGTTTTTCAGGGAGAATTCAAATCTTTTTTGAAGTCTTGGAAGCCTGCTGCAAATCTTAAAAAATCTAAAAGCTTGGTGCCCTCCAGGTGTGATGGGCCAAAATTCTCATCTTCCTCAGCTATCACATCTAGAGGGAGACCAGCTTGGGGGAGGCTAATTTAAACCAATCTTATTTTATTCTCTTTTCTCTTTGATTGTTAAGGTGACTATTTTCTATGGTATTCTCTTGAAGTAGATTTGTTGTGGTTTTTTTTTTGGATACTTTTGTGCTGGCTTCCACACCACATATCCCTGAACTGTGTATACCATCCTATTTGCTTGTTGTTTATAATCAGTTTCAATAGATATCAATCCCGGAATAGATCCATGACTTAAATACTGGAAGACAGATTGAGAGCATCTGGGTAAAAATTAAGGTGGAGAGAAATGACTAGGATGTTATTGGCTGGGGTGGGGTCTACTACAGGAGATTATCAGATGTGGCAAAAACCACATCAAAAGATGGCAACAAGAACAGGAAGGGATGAGATTATCAAATGATTATCAAATTCTCCAGCGTTCCGGGGATGTAGCGTGGCATCAGTAAGGTGTACCTTTTTATTAGTAGCTTGTCCCCGTCATTACAAAAGAGCCACAGCAGTGCTACCCCCTTGGAATGGCTGAAGGATGGGGGTGTCTGGTAAGGTTGCCCTTTCTGTTCTTGTAGCGATCTTCTGACATAGAATCATAGAATAATAGAATTGTAGAGTTGGAAGAGACCACAAAGGCCATCCAGTCCAACCCCCTGCCATGCAGGAAATCACGATCAAAGCATCCCTGACAGATGGCCATCCAGCCTCTGTTTAAAGACCTCCAAGGAAGCAGACCCCACCACGCTCCGAGGGAGTGTGTTCCACAGCCGAATAGCTCTTACTGTCAAAAAGTTCCTCCTCATGTTGAGGTGGAATCTCTGTTCCTGGAGCCTGCATCCATTGCTCCGTGTTCCAGTCTCTGGAGCAGCAGAAAACAAGCTTACTCCATCCTCAATGTGACACCCCTTCAAATACTTAAACAGGGCTATCATATCGCCCCTTAACTGTCTTTTTTCCAGGCTAAACGTACCCAGCTCCCTAAGTCTTTCCTCATAAGGCATGGTTTCCAGACCTTTCACCATTTTAGTCGCCCTTCTCTGGACATGCTCCAATTTGTCAATATCCTTTTTGAATTGTGGTGCCCAGAACTGGACACAATATTCTAGGTGAGGCCTGACCAAGGCAGAAGAGAGTGTCACTATGACTTCCCTTGATCTAGACACTATACAGTACAGTACTTCCATTGATGCAGCCCAAAATCACATTGGCCTTTTTAGCTGCCACATCACACTCTTGACTCATGTTCAAATTGTGGTCTACTAGGACTCCTAGATCCCTTTCACACGTAGTCTCATTCAGCCAGGTCTCCCCTATCCTATATCTATGCATTTTGTTTTTCTGCCCTAAGTGCAGTACCTTACATTTCTCCATATTGAATTGTAAGATACTGCACTTACATGGTTCGGAATGTAATTTTTTGGCATGTTACCTTGCATCTGATAATCTCCAAAGACTCCCTAGCCAGACTGAGGACTTTGATGATGCCTTCCTGGAATAGATGGCCACACATTCAGAAAGGAGAAATATAGTAGAAATGGGAGATTTCAACTATCCTGATCTTTGTTTAAGTCAAATTCTGCCAAGAGCACAAATTCCTCACTTCCCTTGCAGACAATTTAATTGTCCAGAAAGTGGAAGAGGTAACAAGGGGATCAGCGATTTTAGGTCTAATTCTAAAAAACTGTGATGATGAGCTGGTTAATGGGGTGAAAGTGGCAGGATCCTTAGTGGGGAGAAACCTTGTTCTTCTAGTGCCCCATGGTATTCTTGCAAACAAGCTAGTAAAATGTGGGCTAGACAATGCTACTGTTAGATGGATTTGTAATTGGTTGACTGACGAAACCCAAAGGGTAGTCACCAATGGTTCTTCCTCCTCCTGGAGAGAAGTGACTAGTGGTGTGCCACAGGATTCTGTTTTGGGCCCAGTGCTATTCAACATCTTTATCAATGACTTGGATGAGGGAATATAGGCCATGCTTATCAAGTTTGCAGATGACACCAAATTAGGAGGGGTAGCTAATACCCCAGAGGACACGTTCAGAATTCAAAATGACCTTAATAAATTAGAAAGCTGGGCCAAAACTAACCAAATGAATTTCAACAGGGAGAAATGTAGGATACTACACTTGGGCAGAAAAAAGAAATGCACAGATATAGGATGAGTGACACCTAGCAGTACATATGAAAGGGATCTAGGAGTCTTAGTGGACCACAAGCTGAACATGAGTCAGCCGTGTGGTGCAGCAGCTAAAAAAAGCCAATGCAATTCTAGGCTGCATCAATAGGAGTATATTGTCTAGATCAAGGGAAGTAATAGTGCCACTCTATTCTGCTTTGGTCAGACCTCACCTGGAATACTGTGTCTAGTTCTGGGCACCACAACTCAAGAAGGATATTGAGAAGCTGGAGCGTGTCCAGAGGAGGGCGACCAAAATGATGGGAGGTCTGAAAGCCATTATGCCCTATGAGGAGTGGCTTAAGGAGCTGGGTATGTTCAGTTTGGAAAAGAGAAGGTTAAGAGAGGACATGATAACCATGTTTAAATATTTGAAGGGATATCACCTGGGCTGATGGAAGTACGTGCAAAAGGGATCTAGGAGTCTTAGTGGATCATAAGCTGAACATGAGTCAGCAGTGTGATGCAGCAGCTAAAAAAGCCAATGCGATTCTAGGTTGTATCATTGGAAGTATAGCATCTAGATCAAGGGAAGTAATACTGCCAGCTTTGGTCAGACCTCCTGGAGGTGTCCAGTTGTGGGCACCACAATTCAAGAAGGATATTGAGAACTGGAATGTGCCCAGAGGAGGGTGATCAAAATGGTAAAAGGTCTGGAAACCATGCCCTATGAAGTGTGGCTTAGGGAGCTGGGTTTGTTTAGCCTGGAAAAGAGGTGACATAGGGTGCATCTACACTGTAGAAACAATGCAGTTGCATACCACTTTAATTGTCATGGCTCCATCCTACAGAATCATGGGATTTGTAGTTTTGTGAGGCACAAGCACTCTTTGGCAGAGAAGGCCTTGTAAAACTACAAATCCCAGGATTCCATAGTATGGTGCTACAGCATTTAAAGTGCTGTTAAACTGCATCATTTCTACGGTGTAGATGCACCCATGATAGTCATATTTAAATATTTGAAAGGCTGTCATATTGAAGATGGAGCAGGCATGTTTTCTGCTGTCCCAGAGACTAGGACACGGAGCAATGGGTTCAAACTACAGGAAAAGAGATTCCACCTAACGATGAGGAAGAATGTCCTGACAGTAAGAGCTTTTTGACAGTGGAATACATTGCCTCATTCTGCTTCTCTGGAAAGTGTTTTAATTGTGTATTCCTGCATGGCAGTGGACTGGACTGGAAAGCCCTTGTAGTCTCTTCCAGCTGTATGATTCTATGAAATCAAATGGATATCATGATATTCACCTTATGCTGTGAATGACTAACATGGCTATCTTTCTGAAAACTGCTTTTATGTAGTTTGATCTCTATGCGTGCCATTTTTCGTTAAGTTGCCTTCACTCCCAGTTTTGTGGGAATGGTGGGGTTACAGGTGAATGGAGGAGGACTGCTTGTATCTGTAGTCATATATCCTGCAACAGGTTGTAGTTGTACAATCCAGGAAAGAGATCGCCATGTGACTTTGCTCTGCATAGATCAGTGTTAGAGATACTTGCTCCTACTTTTGTGCCAGGAGAATTGCTGTCAGTGGCATCCCTGGAGTTTCGCACTTTACCACAGGAAAGAAATTAAGGAACAGATGGTGTGTAGTGAATGACAAGAAAGCTTAGCATTTGGCTGATCCTCTCCCATTTACTCTCTCCTTCAGTCTCCTTGGCTCTGGCAGCGGAGCAATCAGCAAAGTGCAAGTGGGGTTGCTGAAATCTCTCCCCACCCCTAACCCAGGCCCAGCAGTTAGTTGCAAATGAACCCAGGCATCGGCTCTTCAAGTTGCTTGTTTGTCAGGGTGATGACTGCCTCGGATGCACCCTGTGACAAAATGTGCCAACATGGCTCATTTCCCGGGTGTTGACACTAAATGGGGTGGGCCACCACAGAGCGAGGCAGGTGGTAAGTCATTTGCTCTCCAGAGGTCTGATCAGCATTCAAGCACATGGTCTGCCTAGATTGAAAAGGAAGGCAAAGAGCAGTTCTGTTATACAGCTGTGGTTGGTTTGATTCAGGAAGGGGCATTGTCATTTAGCTAGAGAAGTGGCCACAACACAGTGGGATGGTGCATGCTTTACATGTAGAAGGATCCCTGGGGGATCATAGAGTTGGAATAGACCACAAGGGCCATCCAGTCCACCCCTGCCATGCAGGAGTACCCAATCAAAGCATTCCCGACAGATGGCCATCCAGCCTCTGTTTAAAAACCTCCAAAGGAGACTCCACCACACTCCGAGGCAGCACATTCCACTACCAAACAGCTCTTACTGTCAGGGAGTTCTTCCTAATGTTTAGGTGGAATCTAGTTTGAACCCATTGCTCTCTGGAGCAGCAGAAAACAAGCTTGCCCCATCCTCAGTATGACATCCCTTCAAATATTTAAACATGGCTATCATGTCCCCTCTCAACCTTCTCTTCTCCAGACTTAAACATGCCCAGTTTCCTAAGCCGCTCCTCATAGGCCATCATGGCTTCCAGACCTCCCACCATCCTGGTTGCCCTCCTCTGGACATGTTCCAGCTTCTCAATATCCTTCCTGAATTGTGGTGCCCAGAACTGGACACAGGAAGGGCTATTGCTCCGTGGCAGCATGTGCAGAAGGTCATGGGTCCAGTCCTTGGCATCTCTACTTGAAAGGCTCAGGTAACAGGTTGTTACCTGAATTGCGTGGGGTCCATGAGGATCCCACTAGTGTCCAAATTTTTAATATGGGGAATTATAATTAGCTCAAAATTGCAGCGAAAGTAATGACGGGATCTTTTTTTTTTTGACACTGGAAAAATGTTTCATATTATAACAAAGCATTCCCCCCCCCCAAACCCCACCAATGGCTTTAAAAGATGTCATTGAGATCCTGTGTGGGGTTTTTATACCATTTACTGGTTAACTTTAATTGTTGTTCCTTAACCTTTAAATTTTTAATTTTGATTACCTGGGAGATCCAAGACGTTGTTTCTTCTGTATTTATTCACAGATCTTTCTCCCATATTCCAACCAAAACTTCCATTGTTCTAAATTGTTTATCCAAAAGTATCTTATATACCTTTCCTATTAACCTGTTTCCTCCTCTAATCCTTCTTTTCAATATTTCTTCAAATATCAACAAATTATCGCCTGTTCCTTTTATTTCTTGTAATTTTTTCCCTATTGCTATTAAATGGAGCCACTATTTCTATGACGGGATCTTTTCACCTGCATATATTAGTACTCATTGAAGAGACTCACAGCCAAGGATGAAATAAAAAATATTTTCATTAACAAATAATCAAAGGAACACACACACTCATACACTCAGGAGATTTTCACACGGGCCAAAATGCCCGTTACTACCCCACTACCTCCTCTCCCATTCCTGCCACAGAATAAGATAAATCTTTCACACACTTACCTTAATTCCGTGGCAGGAATGGGCTCCCCCTCCCCTCGCTGGCCGGCCATAAATGCAGCCATCATAAGTCTGCATTTATGGCCGGCCAGCTGAAATCCGGACCATTCTCGCGAGAGAATGGCTGGGCAGTAAATTCAAAAATAAAAAGCCCCCCAAACATAAAATCAGTTCACCAAGCACAAAAACACACTTTAAAGTACACAATCAAAACAGGGAGGGTAAAATAAAGGGTGCCATTTACCTGGATGTCCAGATTGTGCCCAGAAGTGCTTGGCACGGACCTCCCTGCTGTGGCTGTCATTTTGGAACAGGAACGGGGCTCCTGTTCGCACACCTGTGATTCTGTGACAGACACAGAATGGGTGGTCTATTCATGATGAAACATCGTGAATACATTATTCCAGAACAGGCACGGGAGCAGGACGGATGCAGGACAGAACGGGGTCAATGTCGTCTAAAAGGGAAAATCTTTCCAGATCCTGTTCTGTTCCTGCTATGGGATATATAGCCCATGTGAAAATCTCCTCAGGCTTCCAGCAGTCACACAAGGCTAGTGAAGAAAGTAGGAAGTATTTGGATAGAGGAATAGTGCTTGGGGTGATGGGTTATACTCTACTGGTCCTGAAGAACAGAGATTCATGCAGAGAAGGATGGCTGGAAGCACCGGGGGACCCTGCAAACCAACAGAGTCATGGCCTCTGGGAAACTGAGCACACTTTGGCTGTATTTGGGGGGTATATTTATATTTCATAGAATCATAGAGTCATAGAATTGTAGAGTTGGAAGAGACCACGAGGGCCATCCAGTCCAACCCCCTGCCATGCAGGAATACACAATCAAAGCATCCCTGACAGATGGCCATCCAGCCTCCATTTAAAGACCTCCAAGAAAGGAGATCCCACCATACTCCGAGGGAGTGTGTTCCACTGCCAAACAGCTCTTACTGTCAAAAAGTTCCTCCTAATGTTGAGGTGGAATCTCTGTTCCTGGAGCTTGCATCCATTGCTCTGTGTTCTAGTCTCTGGAGCAGCAGAAAACAAGCTTGCTTCATCCTCAATGTGACACCCCTTCAAATATTTAAACATGGCTCAAACAGGGCTATCATATTGCCCCTTAACCGTCATTTTTCCAGGCTAAACATACCCAGCTCCCTAAGTCTTTCTTCATAAGGCATGGTTTCCAGACCTTTCAACATTTTAGTCACCCTCCTCTGGACACACTTGAATTTGTCAATATCCTTTTTGAATTGTGGTGCCCAGAACTGGACATGGAAATGCATAGGCATTAATTCTCTGCCTTAGAATCATAGAACCCCAGTACCTTCCTACTGGTGAGCAGCAGCAGCCCCTTGCACTGTTTCTAAAAAGAAGTAGGGGGTTGACATAGAATCATAGATTCATAGAGTTGGAAGAGACCACGAGGGCCATCCAGTCCAACTCCCTGCCGCGCAGGAAATCACGATCAAAGCATCCCCGACAGATGGTAATCCAGCCTCTGTTTAAAGACCTCCAAGGAAGGAGACCCCACCACGCTCCGAGGGAGCGTCTTCCACTGCCAAACAGCTCTTACTGTCAAAAAGTTCCTCCTAATGTTGAGGTGGAAACTCTGTTCCTGGAGCTTGCATCCATTGGTAGTTCCTCGAAAGGGGTGAGTTTTGGAATGGAATACAATGTATATTGGAGTTTCCTAAGGTTAGAAAATGGATTCTCCAGATGCATTAATGATCATTAATGGGTGAAGCATTTAGAATAGAAGGGTCACAAGCAACCTTCTATTGTTTTAAGACTGGGAAAAGTGAAACCCATTTTGCAAGGTAATGAGTGCTCAGCCACTTTTGGTTGGATTAGTAATAGCATTGATATTTCTGTACCACTTATCAGTGCCGAAGCACTCCCTAAGCGGTTTACATTGTTTTTAGCTAATTGCCCCCAACAAGCTGAGTACTCATTTTACCGACCTATGGAAGGATGGAAGGCTGAGTCAACCTTGGAGCCCCCTGGAATCGAACTCACAGCCTTGTGGCTTGCAGTACTGGCATTTAACTGTAGGAAACAGAGAGTTGTAAACAAGCATTGATACTCCTTCACTTCTAGCATTAACCACTGCGCCACCAGGTCTCCCTTCCAAGTTCAGGTTGGCTGGGAGATGGGGCTGGGCCTTTTCAGCTGTGGCTACTTCTCTAGGGGTTTATCTACACTAGCCAGGATATGCTGGCTCTCTGCTGGCATATCTTGGCTCCGGATCTGGCCTGTTCAGCCCCCGTTACATAGGAGATTTTCACACGGGGGAAATAACCCCCACGGAAATCAGGAAGGAAACGGGGCTCTTCTGGTTGCAGCGCTTCGTTTCGCACACCCCCTTCCTTCTCCTGATCTCCCGTCGTCCTCCCTCCGTCCTGCTTCCATTTCCCTCCTGCTATGTTCCGCTATTTTTTTAACTAACGAAAAACTTTCGTTAGTAAAATACAGTGGGACAGAAATGGAAGCAGGATGGAGGGAGGACGACAGGAGATCGGGAGAAGGAAGGGGCCGTGCAAAATGGAGCACTGCAACTGGAACAGCCCCATTTCTCTCCCAATCTCCCCAGGGGTTATTTCCCCCATGTGAAAATCTCCCTAGAGAAAACAGGCCAGAGTCCAAACAGAACGTTGCTGCAGCCACCACTGCTGCCATTTTCCCTACTGATGCAGAAACCAGGAAGGGAGCCCACAACATGTGACTGCAGGCCCCCTGCATGTGACCAGCCTTGGTCACATGCTGAGGGACCCCTTTCTGGCTTCTGGGAGAACCAGGGAGGACTGTTGTGCCAGACGGGCTCCCATGAACATGCACAACCCGATCCTGGTTTTGGTTGCCAGTAATGGAATAAACCAGGTATTATAGTTGTCCCTTCACATTTGCTGGGGTTTGGTTCCAGGACCCCTCGTGAATACCCAAATCCGTGAATACTCAAGTCCTATTATGTGCAGTGGCATAGCAAAATGGTGCCCCTTATGTAAGATGGCAAAATCAAGGTTTGCTTTTTGGACTATTATTTTTTAAAGAATATTTTCAAGCCATGAATACTGTACTTAAATCCATGAATGCCAAATTTTATTTATTTATTTATACACTGCTCTTCAGCCTCAAGGCTATCAGAGCGGCTTACAAATTGCTTTTAAGCAATAGCTATTTACACATCTACACTGCATTAAACAGTTTCCAATGTGTGTTAGCTAACTGCCCCCCACAAGCTGGGTACTCATTTTACCGACCTACAAAAGGATGGAAGGCTGAGTGAACCTTGGAGCCCGCTGGAATCGAACTTGCAACGTGGTGACTTTGCAGTACTGGCATTTAACCACTGCGCTACCAGGGCTCCGTGAATATAATCTGTGAATATGGAGGGACAACTGTATATTGTAACATTTTTTCAGGCCCTGTCCTGGCTTGCCCCTGTTCTAGCCCCGCATCTGCCCCAGGGGTGGTGAGGACTGCCTGGGGGCAGATGGGGGTCAATGCCCTGTGTCATCTGGACTGCAGGGTTCTGGAACGGAGACAAGTCAGGGTATTTAGACATGTAGATAAGCCCTAGATTTGGTCCAGAGAGATTCAATGACTTCCAGACTTTGGGGGTTTGTCATGCTTTTAATCTGCCCTGAGAGTTTAGCTCCCAGCTATAGTTTTATATTCTGTTAACCACTCCTGGCTTTTGTGCTCTTTCCAGCTGTTGACACTGTTGGGAGGGGAGGGGTGGAATGACAAACCAGGGGGAGAGAGGCTGAAATAGAGTAACATGGAAACAGGTTTCACTGGCTTGCTAGAACCCTGAACGAGAGCACTCTACAGTACAATGTTTGTTGCAGGACCCACTGGTACCTAAATCAATATCAATGTGCCATTGATAACATAAGCCATCAGACCAAAGCATTGCCTGGAAGCTTGTAAATCTTTGTTCAAGCTCCCCAAGCAGCCTGATACAATACTCTCTCTCTCTCTCTCTGTGTATTTTCTTCTCAAATGAAGATTCAGGAAGGACTCATCCCGCGCTTTCTGCAAGCACGCTGATGACTAAAAAGGCCAATCCGAGATAAACAAGTCCGGTTGCAGAAAGCACAGCAGAAGGTCTCCTTGGGTGATGTTTCCGGGTTGTGATTCTGTGGGAGTAATGAGTCTAAAAATAAAAATGTATTAAAAATTCCAGGGATCTAGCCCTTTTAAAAGCAATAAAAATATCGTCTTTAAAAGGAGTTTTAAAAAAATCATTTACTTTCAAAGTGATGCAGAGTGACGCTTAGGAATGCTGAAGGTCTCCTTGGGTGATTTTTCTGGGTTGTGATTCTTTCTGTGTTGTCGTTTCTCTTCAAGACTTGTTCGGTGTGAGTTCTCAAATAAGGCTGCAGCATTGTGGATAGTGCGTCTCCATGCCTCCCGATGTGAGGCCAGAGCGGACCATTGTTGGTGATCAATTTGGCCGAGCCTGAGGTGTTGTTTCAGGGAGTCCTTGTATCGCTTTTTTGGAGCGCCCCTCTTACGCTGATCCGTGGCGAGTTCACCGTAGAATACTATTTTGGGGAGGCGATGGTCCTCCATCCTAGAAACATGCCCTGCCCAGTGCAGCTGTGTTCTCAGTATCATGGCCTCAATGCTGGTGATCCCTGCTTGCTCAAGGACAGCAACATTCGTCACATAATCAGTCCAGTGTATATTTAGGATTGTGTGTATACAGCGCTGATGAATATATATATATATATCAGAAAGTGGGGTGTAGATTAAAAAAAGAAAAGAAGAGAAACAAAGTCAAGTGGCCCATCAGAACCCCCCCCCCAAAACCAACAACCCCCCCAGACCCCTGCCTAGAATCCCTTTGAGGCTTTTTGGTAGCATAACCAGGAATTATGAGGGCATATCTACTTTTACTGGTGTTGTGTAAGGAGATATCTCAGAGCCCTGCAGCCCATACAATGCAGGGGATTTGCCGCATTGTGCCCCTGGGCAGTCCTCACCACCCCCAGAGCAGATATAGGATTCAGATGGGGGAAAAGCAGGGTAGGGCCAGATGCAATGGTTTATAATAATACCAGGTTTACTCCATTACTGCTTGCAAACGATGGAACAGGCCCTACATGTCCACAAGAGCCCCTTTTGGCAGACCATCCCTTGCTGCTGCTGCAGTCTCCGTGGCTCTCCCATAAGATAGGAAGGAGTCCCACAGTATGTGACCAAAGCTGGATGCAGGAGGCATCAGTCACATGTTGTGGGCCCCCTTCCTGTCTTCTGAGTCAGCAAGGGTAAATTGCAGCGGTGTAGAGACAGGCCGGTGTGCCTGTCAGGACTTTCTCCCATTCCCTGCAGGCAGCAGGGGAACAATGGCCCAGATCCACAGCTGGGATACGTTGGTGAGGAGCCAGTGTATCCTGGCTCATGTAGATGAGCCCAGGATCTGTTGTTAGCCTCAGGCTGCATCTGCACTGCAGAAATAATCCAGTTTGACACTGCTTTAAGTGCCATGGCTCCATCCTGTGGAATCCTGGGATTGGTAATTTGCTGTGACACCAGAGCTTTCTGGCAGAGAAGGCTAAGGACTTTCTGAGATGCATGAAAT
Source organism: Gambelia wislizenii (assembly GCA_030847615.1). NCBI lineage: Eukaryota > Metazoa > Chordata > Lepidosauria > Squamata > Crotaphytidae > Gambelia > Gambelia wislizenii. The sequence goes on along the minus strand of JAUMIR010000013.1, from coordinate 7,017,692 downwards.
GTGTCAGAAGAACGCGACGAGAAAACAAATGGGTAAAATTATCAGATGTCATTGTCCTTCAGCCGTTCCAGGGGGCATAGTGTGGGCATGAATAAAGTGTCCCTTTCAATAAAAAAGGGATGCTTTATTCATGCCCACACTATGCCCCCATAACGGCTGGGGACGCAGGGCTTGATCATGTCACCCTTTCTGTTCTCATATGATTCTTCTGACATGATTTGGAACATGGTTTTGTGCCGCGTTTCCCCACGTCTGATAATGTCCTCTCTCTCTCTGGCTTTTCTTCACAAAGGAAGATTCAGGAAGGACTCATCCCGCGCTTTCTGCAAGAGCGCTGACGACTAAAAAGGCCAATCTGAGATAAACAAGTCCGGTTGCAGAAATCACAGCAGAGGGTCTCCTTGGGTGATGTTTCCAGGTTGTGATTCTGTGGGAGTAATGAGTCTAAAAATAAAAATGTATTAAAAATTCCAGGGATCTAGCCCTTTTAAAAGCAATAAAAATATCGTCTTTAAAAGGAGTTTAAAAAAATCATTTACTTTCAAAGTGATGCAGAGTGACGCTTAGGAATGCTGAGACAGACAAGCTCAATTAACATTTAAAAGTGTATTCTGAGGTCTGTGGTCTGATCTGATCACCCATTGAATTAGACTCATTACTCCCACATGGGCGGGCTATGGGCCCAGTTTGAAGTCTCAAAAGCTCAATTTATTTTATTTTATTTATTTTTTTGCAAAAGTTTTGTTTTTCTTTTTATCTGATCACCTCAGTTGCTATCTTTTTGGTCTCTCTCAGCTTGAAGACAAAGGCAATAAAGCCATAAAGCAATTATGGCTGAAGCTCCTAGCCTGTCTGCCTTTTTAAGCATGGAGAAACTAAATGGTCCGAATTATAGAAGATGGGCTTTTTCTTTTGAAACATATTTAAAGGCCATGGGACTTATTGATGTTTTACATAAACAAAGACCCCCTCAGGGGAGAGAAAGAGATGATTTTGATAGAGATGATCAAAAAGTTTTACCATACATAATTCTAAAAGTTGATCAAGGATTAGTTCCTGAAATCAAAGATAAGAGAACAGCAAAAGCTGCTTGGGACACGTTGAAAGATCTATGTGATGTTCCATCCATGGGAAATAAAATCACATTGATGACATTGATGATAAAATTTGTAAACATGAAACTAGCAAATCCAAAATATCTAGATGAACACATTAATGATTTCAGAGCTACATTAGCAGAATTACAATCTCCTGGAGAAGAGATTCCAAAGTCTATGCAAGTTGGGATTTTCTTAGCAAGCTTACCAAAGTTTTACAATCCCATCATAACCCCCCCCCTCTCTCTCTCTCTGGCTTTTCTTCGCAAACGAAGATTCAGGAAGGACTCATCCCGCGCTTTCTGCAAGCGCGCTGATGACTAAAAAGGCCAATCCGAGATAAGCAAGTCCGGTTGCAAAAAGCACAGCAGAAGGTCTCCTTGGGTGATGTTTTTGGGTTGTGATGCCTTGGTTTGACCGCATCAGAAGATTCCCGTTGGCCACGGCTAGCCAACCAGGTAGTTGGGGATGAGCTTTCTTTAGGCCACCTTTTCTAGGCCCCTCTCCATATGGAGCAAGCAGTGCTCTCCTTAAAAAAGGCTGCTTGGTCGTTCAGAATGCTGCCGAACAAGACTGTCATCTCCCGGGTCAGGCTTGAGCGACCAATGTCCTGAACCGCCTGCATGCAGGGTTGGGGCTGCGGCTTCCAGTGCATCTTTACACCTGCCGGTTTTGTCCCTCGCCAGTCGCTACAGGGCTTTTTTGGAAATGGATTTGTCCTTCGAGCCTGTGCAATGGATTTTTCTGGTGGAGCGCAGCGTGCACAGAACTGGCCTCACCCTTTAAACCAGAGATTCATCTGCCGTGGCCTTGCAAGCATGGACGTGGCAGTGAGGTCCTCGGGCCGTAGGTTTGATTAGAGTTTCCTTCTCTTAGATGGTTGACCTTACAGGGTTGGACGAGCACCATCTGCCCGGGTTTGGGATTGGAGTTTTCCTTCTCCTAGGACGGTTGCCACAAGGCTGGAGAGCCCATCCTGCCCTTTGACGCTCTTTGTCAGACCCTTCGGTTTTGACCTGTCTGGCATGGGAGACCCTACCAGTGGATATTATGCCACCGCCATTGACGCCCCCTTGTCGTGGGAGAGAGGCTTGCCATCATAAACACTTTACAGTTAAAGAATGATTTAACTCTACCAGAAGCCTATATTCAAATAAGAGAATTTCAATATAGGCAAAACTTGATGCAAAATGACAAGTTTGAATCCAGAAATTCTAACTTTAACCAACAAGTCAGTTTGGCTGGAAAAGAAAAGCAGCATTTTAAAAGGAATGCTACCCACTCCAAACTGCCCCCCTCCTCTTCTGAGCCAAATGAGGTGCAATTAAAGGCTTTAAAGGGAAAGGGACAGTCATTCTCACAGCAAGGGATGACTGACCAGAGGCAAGAGAATGCAAAAGGCCATAGAGATAGAGAAGCTAATGCTAAACAGAAATTTCACATTGGATTGGCTTATGAAAAAGTAATGCAAGCTTCTGGAAATGAATATAAAGATTCCTTCATCATAGATTCTGGTGCCAGCAACACATTTATCAATAAAAGAAAATATTTCCAAGATTTTAATGAAGAAGTAAAATTCCCTGTGTTTCTTGCCAATGGAGATTTTGTTACAGCGCAAGGAATTGGGACTGTGTGTCTTCCTATGAGATTGGGAGCTAGGACAGAGGTATTAAAAATTATGGATGCTGTTTATACCCCCTGAGCTCAAGAGCTCCCTCTATTCAGTAAAAATGAGCACATCTAGAGGCAACAGAGTAGTTTTCAAAAAGAATGCATGTTATGATCTTCAGGCAAACATTTGATTTTTAAAGGCACTCTAAAGGATGATGGCCTTTATCACATGGAGATCAGTGATTCAAATGCCAATGTTGCCACTCAGTGTAAATACAAAGACTGCATAAATTTATGGCATAGAAGGTTTGCTCATCGAAATGTTGAATGCATAAAGAAATTGGCTAATCAAGAGCTAGCAAAAGACTTTCATTTCAAGAACTGTTGTGTGAATGAAAGGTGTGTGGAATACATTAAAGTTAAGGCTACTGCACCTTCACACAAGCCTCTCTCAGAAAGACAATCTACTAAACCTCTTGAGTTGATACATTCTGATCTCTGTGGGCCATTTAGACAGAAATCAGTTGGTGGAAACCTTTATTTCCTAACATTCACAGATGATTTCAGCAGATATTGCCATTGCTACCTCCTAAGGGAGAAAAGTTAAGCTTTTGAAAAGTTCAAAGAGTACTTTAATTATGTCACTAATAAATTCAATTATAAAATTCAAAATTTGAGGATGGATAATGGGTCTGAATTTGTCAATACTCAATTTGATGAGTTCTTAAAGGAACATGGCATCAGACACCAGACTACTGGGATTTATAGTCCTCAACAAAATGGTTTATCAGAGAGAATGAACCAAACCTTAAAGGAAATGGCAGTTGCAATGCTTTTATAGGCTAACATGTCTAAAGCTTATTGGTCTGAGGCAATTCTCACAGCCACATACTTATACAATAGACTTCCAACCAGATCCATAGATGTTACTCCATTTGAATTGTGGCATGGTGTGAAACCCAGACTGAACCATCTCAGGGTTTTTGGATCTAAAGCTTATACATACATTCCCAAACAGAAAAGAGACAAACTGGACTGTAGAAGTGAAGAGGGAATTTTTATTGGCTATGCCAAAGGTGCTTACAAAATCCTGAACCCTGATGGACGCACAATGAGAATAACAAGTGCTGTTTATATTGATGAAAGACCTCAATTTAATTCTAATCCAAACAAAGATTTCTATTCAGATGTGTTTGCAGTGGAAGAAGACCCTGATTCTCAGTGGCAGCCACAGCGTGTGCAGCTCTTTCACCCTCCTGTAAGTGCTTCGCATCCAGAAGGGGCTCCCTCAGCCCAGGACTTACCAGAGGATGGACGACCGGATGGCGCACCATGGGCAGAGCCAGGAACTCAAGTCCAGGTGAGACAATCTGTGAGGAGTAACAGGGGAGTGCCTCCTTTGAGATTCTCCTACCTAGCCACAGGGGAAAGCCTTCTGGAACCCTCTGACTGGCAGAAGATCAAAGGGATGCCAAAATCTGATTCTGAGAAATGGGTGAAAGCAGCAATGGAGGAAATGGAATCTTTATATAAGAATAAAACTTGGACTTTGACAGAATTGCCAAAAGGCAAGAAGGCAGTTGGCTGCAGACAGGTCTTTACAACAAAGCAAAATGCAAACGGGGAGATTGAAAGATATAAAGCCAGACTTGTAGCTAAAGGTTACAATCAGCAATTTGGAGAAGATTTTCATGAAACTTTCTCCCCAGTAGTTTTACACACACAACTATTAGAACCTTATTGGCTATTGCAGCTTCCAAGAAAATGCAGATTGATATACCTTCAGTAAACTTTTGATTTGCATTTTAAACTGACTCCTTTGTTTTGTAATGAGTCTAATTTAAGTGGGTGATCAGACCACAGACCTCTGAATACACTTTTAAATGTTAATTTAGCTTGTCAGTCTGCATTCTTAAGTGGCACTCTGCATGAATTTGAAAATAAATGATTTTTAACTCTTTTTAAAGAAAATATTTTTATTGCTTTTTAAAAGGACTAGATCCTGGAATTTTTAATACATTTTCATTTTTTAGACTCATTACTAAACAAAGGAGTCAGTTTAAAATGCAAATCAAAAGTTTACTGAAGGTATATCAATCTCAATCTACATACTAAAATGAACTTTAAAAAGGTTTCCTAACTAACTAGGAGGATTTAGGGTAGAAAGACTCACCCAGCCTTTTAGCGGTAAGAGGCTGCATGGTGAACATCATGGCATGGCATCATAGCAACAGCATGGCTAAGAAAAGATAGCAAAGAAGGAAAGACAAACATGGCTACAGCCGCATGGAGACTCTAACTTAAAAGACAACTCTCAAAGAGCAATAAAATTTAAATTAGGTCATGTGTTGAATGACCCAGCACTCCAGTTGGCTGGAATTGCCCAGTGAAATAAGAGAAAGGGAACTTGGGATAAACAAAGGCATGCAGGGAAAAAACCCTAGACTTATCTTAGGATGTGAATGGGGTACACAAGATTGCTTTTACATTACAATAATTATTTCCCCACATACTACAGATTCTTTCTGCGTTGTCATTTCTCTTCAAGACTTGTTTGGCGTGAGTTCTCAAATAAAGCTGCAGCATTATGGATAGTACATCTCCATGCCTCTCGATGTGAGGCCAGGGCGGACCATTGTTGGTGATCAATTTGGCCTAAATAGCTCACAAAGCTACAGATCCCAGTCTTCCATAGTATTGAGCCATGGCAGTTAAAGTGGTGTCAAACTGGATTATTTCTGCAGTGCAGATGCAGCCTAAGGTACTGCAGGCTGAAGAATCAGCCTGAGGTGCAATGGGATTCAGTTTCACCTCAAGACTCAATTGTCCTACGGGAAAAGAGGTTCCATCTAAACATTAGGAAGAACTTCCTGACAATAAGAGCTCTTTGGAAGTGGAATCTGCTGCTGCCTGGGAGTGTAGTGGAGTCTCCTTCTTTGGAGGTTTTTAAGCAGAGGCTGGACGGCTGTCTGCCAGGAGTGCTTTGATTGTGTATTCCTGCATGGCAGAATGGGGTTGGACTGGATGGCCCTTGTGGTCTCGTCCAACTCTATGATTCTATGATCTGGGTTGCCAAAGTGTGGGCAAGTCAGTCAGGGAGCTCTCCTTTTTATACTGAGTCTGTGAGCCACAGTGGGGGCATTTGCTTCCAAACGCAGCCTCCTGAGAAATGCTATAAGGGCCCCATGGTGGTTGGGGCTTAGATCTGCAGTGAAGTTCTAATGGCAAAAGTCAGGTTTCTCTTTACACCCCAACTCCTGCCGCCATCATCAAATAAATTCCTTCTGGAGAAAAGCAAAGTGAACGTGGAGGAGGGCTGAGCCAAAGGTCTATTGGGAGCCGGTGGTTTTGTTCAGCCTGGAACAGGCTGGCCTGGCAGTCCAAGAGATCATTTCCTGCTGAGGAGGCCTTGTGATGTGTGTCCTTGCTTTTAAAACTGGAAATGCTTTGATGGATATTATTAGGCAAGGAGGGGAAGTGTTTGGGAGCCTCCTCTTCCGCAGAGTGCCACCAAAGTGTTGTTGAATGAAAGAGGGGGTAAATTGGAAGAGCCTGTGGATATTTCAGGAGGGGTGTGTGTTCCCATTCAACATTGGGCCTCCCATCTACATTTGAAGGCTGTGTGGAGATGTTGCCCAAAGCCCTTCCTTTTTAGTGGAACTCTTTTGGCTCTGGAGGACAGGAGAGCCTTTGGACTTCATCAGACAAGCCTCTAAAAATGTTCTTTTGCCACCATATTTTAAACTGTTAGTGTGCTGGCAAAACAACCCTTTATATCAAACATAGTTGTAATCACATGAAAAAGCAGCCTTGTGCTTCTGCGTTTGCCGCTGAGCTTGACCTCGGCAGTTCTTGCAAGAAGACGCGAGCATGCTTAAAAGTCTAAAAACAGCTAAATTAAAAAACAAAATGAGCACACAAGCACTGAAACACACTTTAAAACTTGCCTGCAACATGGGGAGGTTCATAAAAAGAGCATTCCGTAGCTAGGTTTCGCATTCTCACCTGGAAGTGTTCTGGTGGAGACTGCCCATTGACAATCGAATTGCGCTAGCAGAACACGGCACGGTTTCGCAGGCTCAAAATCACGGCAAAAAATGCCATGGCCAATCTATTGATTGCTTGGCCTGTCAATAAAAAAGATTGCCCTATTCTCAATGCATAAATGTGAAAGCATAATGCCATGCAAAATGGGAGCCCTTTTGAGGTCATTGGGCTTTGTTATGACACCATTATTTGCTGCATCTGATAAAGTCCTTTGAGAATTTGCTCAAGCTTTTCAGGCAAAGAGAAGATTGCGGGGAGAAAAAGAGCTGAGCTACCTGTAAAGAGCTGGGTTTTAAAAAATGGATTTAACAATCAACAAAGGAGCAATTCATTGGACAGAGCAAAAATATCAGAATGAAAGATTATATGGTTACACCAAATAAAGACCACTGATGTGGGATGAGAATAATTGGTAAGTATGGACCTCAGCCAAGGTCCATACATCAAGGAGTCCAAGAGTCACATTGCACTCACAGATTTATGCGGTGGTCACATCCAGGACCGGTTTAAGGAATTGGGGGGGGGCTGCAATGCTTTATTTTGGGGGGCCCCATATGTTTATCTCAGGTCAATGTAACCTAACTCAGCCTAAGCTATTCACAGTACAGGATATTCAGATTATTACTAATAATGTTTTTGCAGGAGGAGGGTTACAACACCCCCCCCCCACAATGATGGGGTCCCCTGTGGATGCTGACACCGCTGGTGCCTTAAACTGGCTCTGGTCACATCTTGTTAGTGAATTGCAGTATCACACAATTGAATGGGCCACCACATACACGTGTGCATTTGTATGTGCTATGCACAATGGGCAACCATGCACAATGTGCGTGCGTACGCACATCCCTGTGTGAAGTGCAACCATGCTCCATGGTACTGCATGCACAACTCTGTTTCCACAACCCTGACAGCCATTCCACATTGGAGAAAGATGTCCCTCCACTTCCATAGGGCAATTATGGAATGCACAGGACACCAACAGAAATCCAGCCAATATTCCATAACTTAGCATCTATTTTTGGAGGATGTGGGTCATCAGTATGTTCATTTATGTACTAAATAAGGGGAGACCACATGTGGTAGAATTTGTCATGTCTCTGTGTGCAGTTGTTTCTAATTTGGGAGGTCAGTCTCTCCAGAGTTCTCTTTTGATTTTGGGGTTTCTTTGTTTTTTTGGAAACAAGGGAGTAATGAAGTTACATTTCAAAAGCACCAGAATAAGCAGAAACCAGGTTCCTTTTGTGGTAACGAGTAACATTTTCTAGTTACTTTTTAAAATTCACTTTTAAGGTCTACTTTAAGCCACTTTTACAGATATTTTGACATGACTTTTTCAAGCTTCATGCCATTCTCTAACCAATAGGAAGGTGGGGTATTTTTTTGTTTCAAAACAAGGAATGAAAAATCACTAGCAATATAATGAATAAAGCAAGAAATTACTGTTAAACCACTGCAACAAGCAATGATAGCAGATTTTAAAACACTATAACAAGTAATGGAAAATAAATTACTTTTGAAAAGAAACTTTCCAAGCTTGGCCCACCCCAGTGAACCATCCTTTAGTTACTCCTGTTGTTCAAAGTTCCTGCCTGAACCTTCCAAAGAAGAGAAATGGAGACCAGAAGTGGCCAAAGCGGTGGGAGTGAAGAGCAGGACCTTAGTTAATGACTGAAGAAAACAGAAAGGTACATCTCTGAAAAAGAGATTTTGTGACACCCACCATCCCATATTCCATACTTGCACAGGATCATGAAATGTATTCCACTCAGGAAGGATGATGATGATGATGATGATTCAGGAAGAAGTTCACCAGCATTGAGGCCATGATATTGAGAACACAGCTGCGCTGGGCAGGGCACGTTTCTAGGATGGAGGACCATCACCTCCCAAAAATAGTACTCTACGGTGAACTCGCCATGGGTCAGCGTAAGAGGGGCACTCCAAAAAAGCGATACAAGGACTCCCTGAAACAACATCTGAGGCTTGGCCAAATTGATCACCAACAGTGGTCCGCCCTGGCCTCACATCGGGAGGCATGGAGACGCACTATCCACAATGTTGCAGCTTTATTTGAGAACTCACGCCGAACAAGTCTTGAAGAGAAACGACAACGCAGAAAGAATCACAACCCAAAAACATCACCCAAGGAGACCTTCTGCTGTGCTTTTTGCAACCGGACTTGTTTATCTTGGATTGGCCTTTTTAGTCATCAGCACGCTTGCAGAAAGCGCGGGATGAGTCCTTCCTGAATCTTCGTTTGCGAAGAAAAGCCAGAGAGAGAGAGAGAGAGAGAGAGAGAGAGAGAGAGAGAGAGAGAATATTATTATTATTATTATTATTATTATTATTATTATTTTGGAACAAGAGCTACTGTTGCAGGGGTGTTGCCACAGGGAGGCAAAACAAAGGCAAACAAATAAGAATTCCAGCCTGCCCAGATGAAATTTTGTAGCATTGCAGTCACGGCAACCTTCAGTTGAGCATTTAGAAATCCAGTTAGAGATCCAAAGAAAAGGGGAAGGCAACGTGATCCAGGGAACGCGAATGCAGCAAATAGAATTCAAAGACACAGCTGTGTTCATCTGCAGTATCAGTAAGCAAAGGGATCTTGTAGCACCTTTGAGACTAACTGGGAGAAAGAAACTTGTAGCATAAGCTTTCGGAGGAAGTAGACTAAGTCTCTGAAAGCTTATGCTACAATTTTCTCTCTCGCAGTTAAGTCTCAAAGGTGCTACAAGATCCCTTTGCTTACAGCAAATAGAGGAGCTGGAGCTGTGAACAATTTTCAAGGTCTCGTTGACTGCAATTGCGGCTAGACATTTGAGGACTAAAGGAAAATTTCATTGGGAGGCCAGAATTTCTTATTTGGGGAGAGCCAAAGCCCTCATTCCGCCCCCCCAGCTACAATTTTGCCTTTGGATGCTTGCAAACCAGTATGCACGAAACATACAGAATTGCAAATATTGGTACATCACATTAGTATAAAACATGAAAAGACAGCCCTTTGGCGTTGTAAGCCTCAGTGAAACCACTGGATTTCAAAATGGATGGATGAAGTTTTCCCCCTGATGTCTCACTTTTCTCCCCCTGCTCATCTGTCTGTTGTTATTATCTTGTCCTTGTCAGGAGGGGCTGTTTTCTTTGAAAAGTTACTGCATTTTATTATAACTTTTAATTGTTCTGTGATACCCTGAATGGTGCATAGCATCAGAAGGGTGGGATGATTTTTTTAAAAAAATAATAATAAAGCAGGAGGGAATAGCTGAGAGTCCCATATCCTAAAACAAGGAAAGACAGTCTGGAAGAGGTACATTTTAAAGGTGGTTGGAACACATGCTTTGAGGAATGTGAACATCTCTCTGTCTCAGTTTCATTATATTCTCCCCATTCTTCCCTGTTCTTATCTCATCCCTTTTCACGTGTTATCAGGTTATAAGACTTTTCCTCCTGTTGTTCTCTCAGGGAAATTGGTGCATAATTTCCCATATATTAAAGAAAAATGTGCCTATTTTTATGCATCTTTCAATGTACGTGTTTTGTACAAATTTCCCCCCTATTGGCTACACTGTTTTTTTCCCCCAACTGTATAATTTTCAGGGATTTAACGCAGTATTTTAAAAGTGTGCACATGCTTTGGGGTATCTTTTCTTTTTCCAGCACACACTACAAAGCTTGCAAATGCACAGATTTCTGAGGCAAGGCACCCTTTGCTACACAAGTTTCGAGGGGTACGCAATTATTGTTGTTTTTTAAAAAAGATTTTAAAAAATTATTCATGAGAATAAACAATATCATCACATCAGCACAACCAGTAAAGAAAAGAAAACAAAGGAAAAGAAAAAAGAAAAACAATGCACACATGTACACACACGTACACATACACACACACGGCAACATGTGTTCATTATTTCAATATTTACACTTTTATCAATATTTACACTTTTATAGTATTGTTTTAATCCTGTTATAGTAATATTTTCTTAATTTTATAATCCTGTTTGTGGTTTTAAATTGTGCGCTGTAGGCAGGTTTTTGTGTTTATCTTGGATTGTTGTTTTTCTCCTTTGCAAAATGCTATGTAAAGTCTATGGTGCTATATAAATAAATGTAACGTAACGCAATGTAACATAGTCAACCAAGCACCATAAAAATATTGATTTTAAATGTAGCTATATCCATAAATGATTACATGATATCCCTTTAACTGCATAATTATATTAAATGATTAACCTCAAGCTGTTCTTGTTTTGTTGAGGATTTCAGACTTAATTTTTTTCCCTTCCTCTTTACCATACAATGAACCTGTATATGAAAAACAAGAATATCTAATTGCCACTATTAAATGTGGAGGAGGAGGATGAACTTGCAGAATCTGGATTTTTCTTCTGGTGGGAACTGCAAAGGAGCCAGAACTCTTGACTGCAAAACCCCGCATGTTCTTTGATGTGAAAGTGAAGTGCTAAGGGATTTCTCCACAGCAAAAACCATTCCATTTTCACATAACTTTGCATGAGACTGAAACCCCAGGCCGGCTGGTCTTACCCTCAAACCAGCTGAGTGAACAACATCAAGAAAACCTATCATTTCAAACCAAAGAATGCTTCATAATGGGAGAGAGAACCCCACCGAACTGGAAGTGTCAAGTAAAACAAATCCAGGCTATATTTTGACTTCAGCCTTGTCGTCGTCTACAATGTCCTTTGATAGGGGGGAGCAGTTTATGTCTCTTCCGAAATCCAACACAACCTGGGAAATATTAAGGCAATAAGAGCAGGAATAAATCTCGGACACTAACAGGCTCGACAAGAAAATTTAGCTGATGGAAAAGAAAACAAAGCAGCGGAAAAGGCAAAAAGATCTTATAGCTCAAGGATGAGGGGGAAAAAATACCATGGTGAGACTAGATGAGTTCCTCTGCATTCTTTCTTTTTAGTATTTTATTTTACTATCACCAATGACTCAGATGGATTTTATGTATAGTACTTCAAAGTTTTTAGCTGGTCCTGTCCATTGAGTTGCCTGTGTGAAAGACCGGGGGGGGGGGAACCATTTAAAATCTGCTAGCGTCATTTTTTCCCCATTAATTGGTAGCAATATAGGACAATAGATATTTCAGTCTTCACAAATTTATTTACTTGTTTGTTTGTTCATTATTGGTTCTCCTACAAAAAGATACAATTCATCTGAATACTGGCTCTGTTCCCATCCCCACACAGAGGCATAATGTGAATTAAATTCAAATATTCAAACAAATAATTTAATATGTAACTGGCATTTATCTACTGTAGTAGTCATACTGCTACTAGTAGTAGTAGCAGTAGAAGTTGTTGTTGTTGTTGTTGTGTGCTTTCAAGTCATTTCTGACTTATGGACATCCTAAGGTGACCCTGTCATGGGTTTTTCTTGGCAAGGTTTGATCAGAGGAGGTTTGCTGTTTGCCATGACTTTCTTCTGAAGCTGAGAGAGTGTTACTTGCCCAAGGTCACCCAGTGGGTCTCCATGGCTGAGCAGGGATTCAGACCCTATTTCCAGAGTCATTAGTCCAACCGTCAAACCACTCGACCACGCTGGCTCTTTATCTACCCTACCTTTGGCTAATGTTAATATCAGAGCATCACTTGTACTTGTTTGTACCACAATGCTCCCTCCACCACTCTTTTCTGGCTGTACCAGCTGTGAGTAGAGATGGGGAAATGTGCCAATTTTGCACTAGACTTTTTTTTTAACCCTCAAGTTCTTTCTACCTCTGATGTATAGAAACTTGCTCTCTCTCTCTTTGGAGAGATTCAGGAAGGACTCATCCCACGCTTTCGGCAAGTGCGCCGATGACTAAAAAGGCCAATCCGAGATAAACAAGTTCGGTTGCAGAAAGCACAGCAGAGGGTCTCCTTGGGTGATGTTTCCGGGCTGTGATTCTTTCTGCATTACCGTTTCTCTTCAAGACTTGCTCGGCGTGAGTTCTCAAATAAGGCTGCAGCATTGTGGATAGTGCGTCTCCATGCCTCCCGATGTGAGGCCAGGGTGGACCATTGTTGGTGATCAATTTGGTCAAGCCTGAGATGTTATTTCAGGGAGTCCTTGTATTGCTTTTTTGGAGCACCCCTCTTATACTGACCCGTGGCGAGTTCACCATAGAGTACTATTTTTCAGAGGCAATGGTCCTCCATCCTAGAAACGTGCCCTGCCGAGCCCAGCTGTGTTCTCAATATCATGGCCTCAATGCTGGTGATCCCTGCTTGCTCAAGGACAGAAACATTCATCACATAGTCAGTCCAGTGAACATTTAGGATTGTGCGTATACAGTGCTGATGAAAGTGTTCGAGGAGTCGTAAGTGTTGGTGATAGGTGACCCATATTTCAGACCCATAAAGGAGAATAGACAGTACAATGGCTCTATACACACTGATTTTTGTGCTTCACCTCAGGTTTTGGTCAAATTCTTCAAACATAGACTGAAACAAAATCCATTTGTACTGGCTGAATGGAATCGCTTCAGCTATTCCTAGCAGGGAGAGGATCGCCATGTTTTATTTCCCTGCCCTGTAAACTGTTAAAAATGAGGACCATCTCTGAAACAAAGGAAGTGGAAGTCCCAGCTCAGGGCTAAGATGGTTGAACACACAGTGATTTGGGCAGAGAGCCTTATCCCACGAAGGAAGGGAAGTGGAAGGAAAGCCCAAGAGTAGCTTGTCCCATCTTGTCTTATTGCACAACGTTGGTGTGTTTCAGCTGTTCGCCTGTTCCGGTCCCGCGGGAGATGGTGGTAAACATGGGGGTTTTTGCTAATGAGTTTTTTCAGATTCCCATCCCTGCAATAGCAATAGCAATAGCATTGATATTTCTCTACCGCTTAGCAGTGCTAAAGCACTCCCTAAGCTGTTTACAATGTGTTAGCTAATTGTCCCCGAGAAGCTGGGTACCTATTTTACTGACATACAGAAGAATGGAAGGCTGAGTCAACCTTGGAGCCCTCTGGGGTCGAACTCATAACCTTGTGGCTTGCAGTACTGGCATTTTACCACTGTGCCACCAGGGCTGGATCGACAAAACTGTCATTTTTTGTTTCTTCTACATTCATTTTGTACAAACTCAAGTCCTTTCCATCCTAAATACGTAGAAGTTTGCAAAAGTTGGGCAACACTTATCAGAAACAAATGAAATGGGAATGAAATTCTCACCCATCCCTTGCAGTGAGGGAGGACCAAGGCTTTGAGAGATGAAGTCATAATGCCAGTGCACTTTGAAGGCCACCTACATATCAGAAATGCCTCCCTCCATGTTTAAAGCAAACAACCTTGACCCCTGCATAAGCTCTAACCAGAGAAATTCTCACCTTTTGGACTTTCCATGAGGTTTCATGATATACTCCCATATTTAAATGGACATGACTCCCTGCAGGGGTTCTTCTGTTCAAGTGATGAAGGGCGGTGGGCAAAGGAACAAGGAAGAAAGATGAAACCCAGATGTTCAGTATGGGAATAATTGCAATGGTGCTAAAGGCTTTCTCATGTGTTTTGCCCTAAACGTCAATGGGTTTAGCATTCAGTCAATCGCCTGGCTGCTCTTGTCAGTTCTACTAGAGTAGAACCATTACATCAATTTGATTTACCTACGTGTTGACTCACCATTCAACAACTCATTCAGTGGGGGAGAGTTACAGCTAAACAACAGGAGTCCAGTAAATGAATCAGAAGGCCTTGAGATTTTGAAACAGGCTTACAGGTTAAGAGGCGACATGACCACCATGTTTAAATATTTGAAGGGATGTCATACTGAGGATGGAGCAAGCTTGTTTTCTGCTGCTCCAGAGACTCGGACATGGAGCAATGGACTCAAACTGCAGGAAAAGAGATTCCACCTCAACATTAGGAGGGACTTCCTGACTTTAAGAGCTGTTTGGCAGTGGAATGCACTGCCTGGGAGTGCGGTGGAGTCTCCTTCTTTGGAGGTTTTTAAACAGAGGCTGGATGGCCATCTCTCAGGAGTGCTTTGATTGTGTATTCCTGCATGGCAGGGGGTTGGACTAGATGACCCTTGTGGTCTCTTCCAATTCTATGATTCTATGACTTTTCATCAAGAGAGAGGGGTACTGTGAATTGTGTATGAATGTCATATGAAGCCACTGGTAGCCAGTGTCAATGGGCTGGTGACTCTGCACTGGGTTTTAGTCCAAACTTTAAGGAGCTATCCAAAGTGTGGAAGCTATTTTGTGGATAGGTGAAGCATTTTGGAAGAGCTCTCCTAAAGTTCAGATGAAAACCTAGAGAGACTTTGCTGCCCTACTGACAAGGAATCCACCAGCCACCACTGTACGAACCTCAGCCATGGATACAGGACCTTCAGTCCAGCAAATGCCCCCCTTAGAGCGTCATCATGGAGGCATCTGTCTGGAAGTGTGAATTGATCCAAGCTGAAGTAGCTGGGATTTTGGCAGGGACTTGGAGGTCGGCACTATTACATTGGTTTTACATCATCTTCATGAGTTATTTCCTTTCCAGGTTCCATTTTGAGCACTGGTGTTAACTGGTAAAACTACATGTGTCCCAGAACCCGGGTCCCTTTTACACTATACAGTTATACCACTATGATTCCACTTTAACTGATATGGCTGCATCCTAGGGAAGTTGGGGTTTGTAGCTCGGTCAGGCACTAGAGCTCTCTGGCAGAGAATTCTAAATATCCATCCATAACCTTCAAATCCTAGGATGCCAGAGGATTCAGCCATGAAAGTTATAGTGGCATCAAAGTGCTATAATGGTGCAGTGTGGAAAGTCCCCAGGATATATGAATGATCTCCGTTACCCTACCTGGACTCTAAGATCAGCATCAGAAGTCCAGCTGTGGCTTGACATTAGGGGAGAATAAATTGTTGGTTATTAAGGATGATCATCTTTCAACGATGGCTCCACACTCATGGAATTCCTGCCCCGCAGAATTCGGCTCCATCCTATTTTAAATGGGTTTTGATATCTTTTCTGTTTTCTATGTTGCTGGGTCCTATATCTTTCAGCCTGATCTTTTTTTAACATCATGGGTTGGTACTGATGTATTACATTTGATTTGTGTTTTACTGATGCATTACATTTGATTTGTGTTTTATGATCTTTTCTTTAAAAAATAAGCTGGGTTGGTTTTTAAGAAACATCCCACGAATTCACAGTCAGGCAATAGTGTCAAGACAGGGATGGGCAAAATGCAACCTGGGGCTGCTTTTTTGGTGGCCCTTTACTCCAGGTCACTCTTTTTTCTGGCCAATAAATAAATAAATTGGAAGTGCATTGCCTCTCTTGGAAGCTTCTGGGAGTACCAGCTCGGCTTTGAAAAGAGTTGCAGCCCCTGGGGAGCTCTTTTATATTAAAAAACAACCAACCTCTGGAACAAAACCATTTTTCAAAACCAGAAATGGGCTTCTAGCCACTTCAGGGAGTTTTGTCTATTTCTTGGCAATTTTTTTTTGCACTCCATGAAGCCCATAGAGGATCTTGCGGACAGAAAAATGGCCCCCGAACCCACCAGAATCACCCAGCATTGCTTTAACAGGACCAATCAAATAGGCTGCGAAAGGTGAGGCAACTTTCACAATCTCTAAGGACTTTATCAGACCATCCTCTTGAAACGTTCTTTTGCTGACATGATTATGAAATGTTTTTATGCCAGCAAAAGAACCCCCTTTACTAGACCTACCTGTAATAGCATCAGAAAGGCAGCCCCAGCAGCAATGGAGCATGAATGGCGCTCAAATTACTTCCAGGTTCCAAATCTCACCGATTCTCACGAGCAGACACGAACGTGGCAAATTCAGAAGTTAAACCAAAATCAAGACATAAAATGTACACGCAAGCACAGAAACACATTTTAAAAGTCCCAAGTACACAGGGGTGTGTGTGTTTCATAAAAAGAGCATCTCCTACCTAGGTGCTGCAATCTCACCTGGAAGTGTTCTGTCATTGACACTGTACACCCGTGAGCACAATGGCGCAAAGTTACAAATGCCGGCAATGCCAGCAACAAAGTGCCAGAGGAGATCAGTTGCTGGCTTGGCCTGTCAATAAAAAGGAATGGGTTTTGGACATGCCATGATTGTGAAAGGCCGACATCATCTGATATGGATGCCCTTTCGCGTTCATTAGGTGTCGTTATGACGCCATATTTGCCTGGTCTGATCCTAAATCTCTTTAGCAGCCAGGAGGTTAGAAAAAAAGGGTGTGGGAAGGGGAAGAGAAGAGGGCAAGGCTGACAAGATGGAAGTCATGAGGTCTGTGCAATCAGAATCGTATAAGATTATCACACTACCCTGTTATAGTGCTATTATTCCACTTTAACTGCTCTGGTTGCCTCCTGTAGAACCCTGGGATTTGCAGTTTGGGGGGGCATTTAGCATTCTCAGCCAGAGAGCTCTTAGACCTCACTAAACTACAAACCCCAGGATTCCACAGGAGACAGCCATAGCAGTTAAAGTGGAATAATAGCACTATAACAGTGTAGTGTGGTAATATCTTATAACAGTGTAGTGTGATAAAGTCCTTAATGTGATGTAAAGCAGGGGTGGACCTTCCCTAGAGAGCTGTACCACCCAATTTTTAGTCACTCCAGAGGGCTGTGGTGAATGGACAAAGCTGCCATTTTGGGTGACCTGAAGTGAAATGACCTCAACTCCCAGTCAATTTTTGGGGCTGTTTGTTTCAGTTTGTTTTTTCCCTCCATTTCAGAGTATGTGCATGTGAAAAGAATCACAACCCGGAAGCATCACCCAAGGAGACCTTCTGCTGTGCTTTCTGCAACCGGACTCGTTTATCTCGGATTGGCCTTTTTAATCATCAGCGCGCTTGCAGAAAGCATGGGGTGAGTCCTTCCTGAATCTTTGTGTGCGAAGAAAAGCCAGAGAGCATGTGAAAAGACATGTTTGTGTTTCCTGGAGCTGCCAGAACTGTTTTTTCAGCCCTTTTTTCAGGGGCATAGGAGACTGGGGGTGCCAAAGACCACGCTGCATCCTCCCAAAGTCCACATATGACCCATGGGCTGCATGGTTCCAATCCCTGGCATAAAAGAACATGCACGGACTTAAATGGATTGGTCTCTGCTGAGGTGTCACGCAGGTTTCAGGTTGTACCCAGGATTGTTGGGACAAATGGAACATGTACTGTCTGGTTCCACCAGTTTTGAGACTATCAATCAGTTGTTGAAGCCTGTATTCTGCTATCATTAGCAACTGGAAGTCAAGCAGAGCCCCTTGCTGATCTGCTGCCAATCACCCAGGGATTTATCAGGAGATTTCTATCGGCCCTTGCCTGCCTTAGATAACAGTTTGCACCTCTGACCAAGCTGCTCCATGAAAGTTTCTCCCCCAAGAGATCTCTCTAAGATGACTTCTTATGTTTGCTTGTGACGGATGAACCTGTTTCCATTTCTCTTGCCTTCACCTTTTTCTGTCCTTAAGCTACTTTAATTGTTTTGCAATCAGATCCCCTATTCTTCCAAAGTAGCCCTCATGAAAATTCTTCTCTGTTTTTGTAAGCATTTCTCCAAACACATGCGTTTTTCTACACAGGTTCGCCGAAAGTGTGCATTTCCCACAAACAATGGTCCTGTGCAACTTTGCACATTAATTTCACAAATGTACATCTTGTGGCCTGCAGTTGTGGCCTGCAGTTCTACCAACTGTTGGTAGTTTTGTCTGCAACTTCTTTGGAACCACTTAGAGAACTGCATCGCCAAATTTGGAGAAGCAGGCCTACTGAAAGGTAACAGTGAAGATGATCAGACACGGCAAAAACCGTGTCAGAAGATAGCTAGAAGAACAGGAAGGGGTGACATTATCAGATGACGACATCCTTCAGTGTTCTGGGGGTGTAGCACGGGCATGAGTGAGGTGTCCCTTTTTATTGACGGCTTGTTGCCATCAATGAAAAAGAAAAGCTTCATCCGTGGCTGCATTATGCATACTGAAGGATGTGGTGTCTGGTAATGTCTCCTTTTCTGTTCTTCTAGTGATCTTCTGACATGGTTGGGAATGTGTTTTTTTGCCGCGTTCCCCCAAGTCTGATAATCTCCAGCATTTCAGTTAATAAATTGGGTCGGGAAATGCAAATGAGATAGGTTCACATTAAGAAGAGCTAAACATACTGAGTAAGCTCCAATACAAAGCTGAAATACAAGTATTTCTCCCCATTCTGGTTTTTGGATTAATTTGGGGGAGCTTCTGGTGACCACCCATTCTTGCTTCCAGGAGTTTACTTCAGTATCATTTTGCTGTGCTGGACAAAGGCCTGTTCGTTCACTTTCTCATACACTCAGCACACATGCACACACAAGCACACACTCTCCTTAGTCAAAGCATCCATTTTCTGTCAGGATTCTTCTGACAGCTGTCAACACTTCCCTGTTTATTTGTTCAACAGGAAGCGCTGGTGGTAATGGGAAGACTGGCAGGAGGATTGGAGGAGGGAATCAACACCAGTCTTGGAGAATCATCACCCTCTTTAGTAGCCAGACTCCAGGAGCAAACATAGAGTGTGGCTTCCACAGAGGAGAAAGATGGGGAGTCCCTCCCACCAGGGGAAAAACTGGTCAAAGAAATCAGCCAGAGCCGAGGTGTTTCTAGAGAGCCTTGGTTTGGTATGAAAGCAGAAGCGGCTACTACAGGAGTGTTGCTCTGAGCCGAAAAGCAGCCTTTGGATTTGTTCCAGAAGAAGAGAAGACAGCCCTGTTGAAGGCCATAAGAGGTTTCCTAGCTTGAATACCACCAGAGGTTCCTCTACCTGGAAAGGTGGTGGGACTGAGAGAAGGGTGTCTCCTGAGCATCTCAGGGCCCAGGCAGGCTCATACAGGGATGTATAGGCCTCCAAATAAAAGATGGTTCTATGTAAAGCAGAAGATACTGACACCATGCCTTATGAGGAGAGACTTAGGGAGCTGGGTATGTTTCGCCTGGAAAAAAGATGGTTAAGGGGTGATATGATAGCCCTGTTTAAGTATTTGAAGGGGTGTCACATTGAGGATGGAGCAGGCTTGTTTTCTGCTGCTCCAGAGACTGGAACACGGAGCAATGGGTGCAAGCTCCAGGAACAGAGATTCCACCTCAACATTAGGAGGAACTTTTTGACAGTAAGAGCTGTTCAGCAGTGGAGCACACTCCCTCGGAGCGTGGTGGGGTCTCCTTCCTTGGAGGTCTTTAAACAGAGGCTGGATGGCCATCTGTCGGGGATGCTTTGATCATGATTTCCTGCGTGGCAGGGGGTTGGACTGGATGGCCCTCGTGGTCTCTTCGAACTCTACAATTCTATGATTCCATGATCTTAGTAGATCAGGAGGTCATTTTTGCCTTCTAGGAATCTGCCATGGGCCACATCCTCTCCGGGACTGGGGGGAATTCATACTTCCAAAATGCTATGTTTCACTAGCACAAGGCTTCACTCCCAGAGGCTTGCTGGAGCAGCAGTTCTCCTTTTCTTAATCAATGGGGATGGGACTTTGGGAGGGTCTCGGACCTGCAAAAGTGAGTGATAGAACTGTGTATGATCCATAGGCCACCTGTTGTCCACCCCAGTACTAGAGAGACAATTGTTTTACTTAGGACTTTATCAGACCACCCTCTGTAAAAGTTCTTTTGCCAGCATATTTTGAAGCATTTTTATGCCGGCGAAAGAACCCCCTTGATCAGACCTACCTTTAGCAACATTCACAGGCAACCCAGGCAGTAACGGAGAGTGAACGGAGCTCCATTCACTTCCTGGTTCAAGAGCTCACCAATTCTTGCGAGAAGACGCTAGTGCGGGAAATTCAAAAATAGAAGCAAAACAAATACATAAAAAGTATAGCAAGAAAAAAACACACTTAAAAAGTCCCAAGTACACAAGGGTGTGTGTGTTTCCATAAAAAGAGTGTCCCCTACTTGGCTGTCACAATCTCACCCGGGAGTGTTCCATCATTGACACTGTACTCACGTGAGCACAATGGATTCAATGCCGGCAACAAAGCCCCACGGCTGATCTATTGACGGCTTGGCCCGTCAATAAAAAGGAACGGGTTTTTCACAATACGTGATCATTGAAAGGACAACGTTGTCTGGTATATGCGCCCTTTCGCAATCATTAGGTGTCTTTATGACACCATATTTGCCTGGTCTGATAAAGTCCTTAGTGTGAGGCCACTTCCTTCGTTCCCATTACAAGCAAATGGTGACATGCTACACATCTCAGTTCCAAGATTCCTGTAAAATGCATGGCTCAGTTCTCTGGAGGGTTATTTAAAGGTTACCTATGTCTAAACACTCTGTTATCATATCCTCCAATGGTCCTGATTTTGGAGGGGACAGTCCCAATTAGCCCTTTGTAATCCCTCTTTTTCAGCAGCTTTTAAAATGTCCCAGCTTTTGTCTCTTTCTCTCACTTTCCCCCTTTGTACTCAGCTTACTTCAGTACACTTGCAGAAAGCGCGGGATGAGTCCTTCCTGAATCTTCGTTTGCGAAGAAAAGCCAGAGAGACTTCTGTTGCTGTAAACTGAGTTCAGAGTGTAAAAATCATTTGTACTTAGTCAACTCAGCAGGGGGAGAGGAAGAGGTGGAATCTTGCCCGTCCCAGGAGACTCAGGCAAAAGCAAACTGCTGTAACCTCTCCTAACTTATATGTTCTTCCTCATTAGTAACTTTTGCCATCTTGCTCACCCTCTGATATTGCTTGGTCACACATGTCCTGATTTGCATCTGCAAAATGTTGGAGGGACTGCGTTCTTTAACTGAATGGCAATAAGAGCGGAACAGATGTTGCAGGCCAGATAAGAAACCCCTGGAGACAATCTCCAGCCCATAGACCAAAGGTTCCCCATACCTGTGTTGCAGTACACAAACACACAGGGCAAAAACTCCCCTGATGTGACCCAGGCAAGGCAAGGGAATTCATATAGCACAAGGCACTTCCCAAAATAAGATAGGTACATTTAAATACTTGGGAGATTATCAGAT
Organism: Gambelia wislizenii; assembly: GCA_030847615.1. Classification (NCBI taxonomy): domain Eukaryota; kingdom Metazoa; phylum Chordata; class Lepidosauria; order Squamata; family Crotaphytidae; genus Gambelia; species Gambelia wislizenii. The sequence goes on along the minus strand of JAUMIR010000013.1, from coordinate 6,995,977 downwards.
GCAGCAAAAAGTACCTTAGCAGAACACCAGGATGACGTTATTGTCCCTTGAATGGGACCGGTTTCAGATGACGTCGTCCTCATCATGTTCTGCTCCTATGCTATAGCCATTAGTAAGGCATCACTTTTCATTGATGGGACTTCCCTGTCAATGAAAAGTGATGCCTTACTGATGGCTGCAGCATAGGAGTAGAACGCAACAAAGACGTCTGAAAGTGGGCCCCCGTGCACGGGACAGTAATGTCATCTTGGCATTCTGCTAAGGTACTTTTTGGACACCTCTGATAATCTCCTTGGTTAAGGTGTTTCACTGCAAGAGAGAGAGAAAGGATCTCTCTGACTTGCAGGCATGGATGTGAACTCCTCTCCTAGGCAAATCTAACAGGAGTCATCCTGGTGTTTCCTTGTTTGTCTTGTCACATCCTTTAAGCATTTAAGATCTTCTGCATGCCATTATGGCCATTAAAAATACTCCGGTCCTCACTGAATGCAAGAGATTACAAAGGGCTCCTGATGCACACTTCCCTTTCCTTTCTCTTGGGCTTCTCAAAGGATTCTCTCTTCTCAGTCCATTCAGAGATGTCATCACCTTGGCTACTGGACTCTACCGATTGGCTCCTGTGCAAATAACCTGAATTCCAACCTGAAAGAACTGATGACATAGTGGTGGGGCTTAGCAATGTCCCAAATTAATTAAGGTCTTTTCCTTTTGAAGCCCAGCTCCTGGCCTTTGTTTTCTGCCCCCCCCCACCTGCCCCCAAAAGACCATCTGAAAATAGCGTTATTCTTTAGGGAAGAAACCAGAGTGGATCCTTCCTTCAAAGCCCAAATAGTCCCTTTGAATCAAAGGGCTTTAAATAAATGGTGGCTTGCCATTCAGCAATTGATTGAATGGGTCTACTCTCCTTGCAACTAGCAATTCAATGGAGGCCAGGGATGGGGAAAATATACCCAGTGGGGTCCAAATTTGCTGCCCCTGAAACCCCCAGACCCACAATTTAAAAACAAAACCAAAACCTAAGTGATTACTTTTTCACCCCATGGCTCAAAATCTCAGGCAAATGCAACGTTTTGCCCCCACAACCCCCTCTTGCCCCCTCATACCTTAAAAATGCAGGGTAGGGGGGTGGGTAAAAATTGCTGCTAAATTGGACAAAACCAAAACTGGAAGTGATGTCATATCACTGCTGGCCATGTTGGGTGTGTTGGTGAGGCCCGCCTGGGTTTTTTTTGCAAGGGTAAAAAACCAACCCCTGCTCCTTCCACAGTTGTCCATTGCTTGTTTAGGCCATGGGCTGGAAATAAGACTGACTCATTCATCCCTAAAAAGAACCCACATGGTGGTTGTACTTGGACCAATTGATGAATGTCTTAAAGGTGGTGTAAAACTCCAACATCTATGATTTCATCCAACCTAGAACAGATTAACTGAATTGACTGTTGAATGGTAAGTAAACACATAGGTAAATCCAATTGATTCAATAACTCTAACAATAGCTGGGCTTAACAATAGCATTTAGGCCTGTGTTATCTTTAAAAATGGACAGCCCAATTGATTTTCAGGCCATATCAGTTTCCCATGTGTTTGGTCATAAAGTCTGTTCCCTCCATTTTCTTCATCAAGTCTACAAGTGTTTTTTTAAAAAAAATAAGCCCCAGAAATACACATTTATTTTTGCACATTGCCTGACATATAGCAACTTGTATTCTATTTTCTCCAATACAGGTTGACACTCATATCCACAAATCCAGTATCCACGGTTTCACTTATCCATTTCCAAAAAAATATGTTCTCTCGAGGCATTTCTAGGTCCCCCAGTGCTATTCTCTGGTCAACTTCTGGTGGTAGTCTCATTGAAAATAATAGGGTTCCGTATTATTCATGGTTTCATGTATCCACATGTGTGTGTGTCTTTGAACATATCCGCCATGGATATGCGGGTCAACCCATATATGCATTTTGGTGTCCAACCTTCCTTACCCAATACAGTTTTCTATGCAACTTTCACTAAAGTGTGCATTCTTGGACACCATTTTGGAGCCAAGAGCTGCCCTGTAAAGTTCAGAGTAGTGCATGATGCAAAGGAGAAAGGTGTTGCAATCCCCATATTTGTTTGGAAAGTGTGAATTAGACTGGCTTGCTAATGCAGACCGAATGAATTTCTCCCTCATCCCTAGTTGTCTCCAGTTATTTTCACATTCTCCCATCACAAGCCTATGCTATGGAAACCCTAGAGGCCTGGGTTACTTTGGAGCTTCCACTGAAGAAGAAAAAATGATACTCTTCTTCAACATGACAAGTTAAACCCCAAGCAGGTGCACTTAGGACTCCACAACAAACCAAGCCAGCCTTATTAAGGAACATTCCACCACCCTTGCCTTTTTTGACCCGGGCCCAAGCCAAGTGGGCCTGGCTGAAGGAGAAGTACAGCCCCAGCCCACCCCAACCAAACCCCTTCTGCGTGGCATTCTTCTGAGAAGGAAAAATACTGTGGTTGGCTGCTCTTTTCAACAGCTGGCGAGTGGTAGGCGATCTGTCAGGAGAAGTCACGAAAGCAAGGGAGAGGAGGCATTGTTGCCAGGCCAAAGAGGGAAGCCCTGGCCTGGAGCACACCCCCAGACCGAGAGCTGAAATCCCACACTAAGTGTGTGTGAGGACACCAAGCTGTTGGAACTAAATGATTTGAAAAGTATTTTTTCCTAGTGCTGGGGTTAGGTTTCCATCCGTGTTACAGTCGGAAGGGAGGAAGAGGAGGAGGAAGAGGATTAGGGGGAGGTGGGGGATTGCTAACTAAAGGGGAACAAAATGAAAATGGACATGCAAAGGAACGCAATCTGGTGGGTTCATTTATTTGAATTCACTTCATATTTGATGGGGTGATGCGCACAGAAATGGCAAATGCTCAGTCTTGTTCATGCAGTGGCCCTGATCCAGAGAGGCCCTTCATTCATTCCAGTCATTTTGAAAACAATGCACATTAGAAGGGATTTGTTTATTTATTTATTTATACCCTGCTCTTCAGCCACAAGGCTATCAGAGCGGCTTACAAATTGTTTTAAGCAATAGCAATGTACACATCTACACTGCATTAAGCAGTTTCCAATGTGTGTTAGCTAATTGCCCCCACAAGCTGGGTACTCATTTTACCGACCTACGAAATGATGGAAGGCTGAGTGAACCTTTGTCCCATTGAGGCCAGGGCTACCTTTCTCTGGATCATGGCCAGTTGGAAAAGAATGGAATTCTATTGGCAGTGAATCCAATTGACAGGAAGCGCAATTTGTAAATCCCCATCAGCCGTATCTTCCAAAAAGTCCTGCCCTGTCACTTCATCATGATATACAACAGCAGCCGGTTACTTCCAACCCTAGCATAAAACAGGTTCAGAACCTTGGACAGTTCCTTTAAAGTTTGGAATAAAATCCCAGGGCAGATTCACTGTACCTCTGACATGGAAGACCCAAGCTGTCCCTGCATGGAGGGGACTGTGGGTTCTCAAAGACTACACCAGTGGAGCACAAACTCTTGAAGGTTCTACCAAGCTGGTAAGACTTGGAGTATGCCCACAGCAGTACTCACCTGCTTACCATCTGTGGGCCAGCCTAGCTAAGTACAAAGATGTTCACCACCAAAAGACTGGTCACTAGGTGACCAATTGCCATAGCAGCTAGTAGGAACAATAACAATGTGGGCTCGGGTCCAGATTATTTGAAAGACCGGATCTCCTGATATGATCCTGCCAGAGCCCTAAGTCTGATAAAGTCCATTGCTTGTCTGATAAAGGTGACTCTCCCTCACTGGTTGTCCTCAAACAAGGGCAGAGGGGCCGTCATTTTCAGATGCTCTAACCCTGCCTTTGTGGCATCAAACTGGGGTTGAGACTAGATTGCTTCAAGACTTCCTCTCTCCAGGATGCTATGATAATGATGGCTTTATTTCTTCCTTTGGTACTACAGCACTCTCGTTATGATTGATAAAGCCAACAGTCCTCCTGGATGCAGTGCTGCCCCTCTGTTTTGCAAATATGCCTCTGGGGATGGAAGCAGGAAGATGATCTTCAATCTGGCTTTTTGTGTTTGCGGAGAAATTGTGAAAGAATGGGGGGAAAAACATGAGCATCCCGCTTTCCTTTCTCTCCACTCTTCCATGTGATGGTGTGTGTGTGGGAATATTCCAGGAAGTCCATGGCCATTGGGAACAATGTGGGGGGAGAGCAGGAGGTAATATGATTTTTCCCTGGTGAATTTGGCTAGAGCCCAAGCAAAGTTGGGAATGTTCCAAAAGGGAAAAGGATTTGGACAGAGCAGATTTTCCCAAAAGAGGTTTTCCTGTTTTAAACAAATAGCTCTCCTCTGAAGGGCAAAGATGAGCAGCCCAGGTTAGTCTAGACCACAAGTCAGCATCCTACATCTGTCAGATAAAAGAGGCATCATTGTTTTACTCCAGGAGTGGGAAGAAGGTAGAGCTTGAACTATTGCTAGATCGCTGGGTGATCAGCAGTTGTTTGGTAAGGACTTTTGACTTCTAATTGTCCCCAACCTTCATACTAACTTATACCACTGAAAAGAAAGCTTGGGATAACTAGGGATCATTTTATGCATGGAAAGACTGTAGAGTCCAGCCCTAGTACTCAACACAAACTCCTGGGTTGAGATCCTAAATCATAGAATCTCAGAGTTGGAAGAGACCACAAGAGCCATCCAGTCCATTCCCCTGCCCTACAGGGATGCACAATCAATGCATTCTCAACAGATGGACATCCAGCCTCTGTTTAAAAACCTCCAAAGAAGGGGATGCCATCACAGCTTATTCCACTTCTGAACAGCTCTTACCATCAGAAAGTTCTTCCTAATGTTTAGGTGGAATCTCTTCTCCTGTAGTTTGAGTCTATTCCTCCGTGTCCTAGTCTTCGGAGCAGCAGAAAACAAGCTTGCTCCATCCCTTCAGTATGACATCCCTTCAAATGTTTAAACATGGCCATCATATAATTTCTTAACCTTCTCTTCTCCAGACTAAACATACCCAGGTCCCTAAGTCACTCCTCATAGGTCATGGCTTCCAGACCTCCTACCATTTTGGCCACCCTCCTCTGGACATCTTCTAGCTTGTCAATATCATTCTTGAATTGTAGTGCTCAGAACTGGACACAATATTCCAGGTGAGCTCTGACTAAAGCAGAATAGAATGGCACTATTACTTCCCTCCATCTAGACACTATACTTCTATTGATACAGCCTAGAATCGCATTGGCTTTTTTAGCTGCTGCATCCCGCTGCTGACTCATGCATGTTTGCATAGTGTACAACTACGCTCACTTTGTGACACAGTAGCTATTCTACACCACCCTTCCGCTGAATACTGACATTGCACAACTGATGATGTATCTGCCAGTGTGCCTGCTTATTGTCCCTTTGTGGAAGGGAAAAACCCACAATGACGGTTTCTGCAATCCCAGCAATTAAAGCAGAATATTGAAGATGCTGACCTATAGCTGCACATCATCCACGAATGTGCAGCTGCGTGGCTAGAATCCTGTAGGCTAGTCCCAACCAGAGGAGAATCAATTGATGACGAGCCAACACATATATAAATCCAGTTGATTCAATAGACCTACTTTATATGGAACAAACAATAGGATTTAGGCCCACATGGAATGATTACACTTGTGGAACTCTGTTTATGCAGTCATGAACTGAAGATGTCAATTGTATAATGGCCAACAAAGCACAACCATGTGCATAAGTGAACTTATACCACTCACAGGAATCTGCCTTTTGTACAAGACTTCAGGTTGATGGATATCAGGATTCTAACAAAAATCAAAGCATACCCTACAAATGAAAAACCTGCAATCTTCCCCCATTTATATCCTCCTCTTCCTCCTCCTCCTCCTTGGAGCATATATGGTTTTCCTCCTCCCCACTTTATTCTCACAACAATCCTATCAGGTAGGTCAGGCTTAACTGGCCCAGTGACTGATCCAATGACATTCCTGGAGCAGTGGAGACTTGAACCTGGCTCTCCCAAGCCCCACCCTAACCCTCTAACCACTATGCCACACAAGCTCTCTGATTTACCCTAGAGAAGGGCTAGGAATTGTAGAAATTGTAACTGGTAAGAAAACTCTATGAAATCCATGGCATCCTCCAAAGTTGACAGGTGGCTTGGAGGTACATACACACACAATCAAAGGACAGGTGGCGCATATGTAGTTTCCATGGAACGCTCCCCATTCATAGGTTTTCCTTGGTTTTTTTCCTGGCTGTGAGGCCGTGTTCTGGAATAGTTTCTTTCTGACATTTCACCTGCATCTGTGGCTGGCATCTTCAGAGAATGGTTGGGTAGGTGTGTGTGTGGAGTTTATATGCTGTGAACCCCTGTTGGGGAGAATATGTAAATTTGTGTAATTGAATGGTTAGTTTCTGGGTATAGAAATGCAAGGCTCGTTAGTGTCTGTTTGGCTAATGGTTGGTTGATGGGCCATTATCTGCTGGGAATCCCTCTGTCCCTGGGTGGAGTTCCTTTATAAGTGTTGAGTTCTGATTTTAGTGTTTTTTTAGGACTGGAAGCCAGATTTTGTTTACTTTTAAGGTTTCTTCTTTCCTGTTGAAGTTGTCCAGGTGTTTGTGGATTTCAATAGCTTCTCTGTGCATTCTGACATGATAGTTGTTGGCCTGGTCCAGAATTTCTGCATTTTTAAATAGCATTTTGTGTCCAGGTTGTTTTATCACATGTTCTGCTACTGCTGATTTTTCTGGCTGGCCCAGTCTGCAGTGTCTCTCATGTTCCTTGATTCAAATTTGCACACTGCGTTTAGTGGTCCCTATGTAAACTTCTCCCCATTCACTTGAATAGGGCCAAGCTGGCACCCTTTGAGATTCACCATGCCCGGGCACTCATGTCTGAGGCAGGCACATTAACAAAACCTCTGCAGCCTTAAATAGATGCCTTTTTAGGAATTTCTCTAGATCACATGGAGGACAGTATAAGTGGCATTTGACTTCTTTCAAGCCCCCCTCCCTCCCCATTGTTTCCTAGAGGAGATAAGAATAGCAAGTCTGCAAAAATAGCTGATATTTTGGAGCACCTATTGCCACCCCAGTCTGCAAAGCATCCAAACTCAAATGCAGAGTTTCCAAGATCATGCCCAGGGTGGCAATGTCATATACATTTCTTCTAATATTTGCACTGATGTACCTAGTTTAGCCAAGATTACGTTTTCCTGTGAGCAATTTCCCCCCAACCCACATAAGAATAATACATTTTGTACTTTTATTTGCATGAGAATGTGCATTTTTGTGAATATTCCCAAATCTGTTCATTTCTAGATGTACTTTTAGGTCAGAAAACGGTATTGCAAAGTACAGAGTTGGATAAATGTGAAAGGGAAACTATGTTTCATTTTGCCTATTGGGTTCAGAACTGTGAATTAGGTGGATTGTGGGCTCTCCCTTACAACATTTTTCTGGGGGAAACCATTCCCCCCCATTTTTCCCCGAGGCCTTTTTCCCCCCCAGAAAAAAATGGAAAAATTGAAAAAAAAAATTAAAAAGGCAAAAGGAAAAATGGATTTTGGGGAATATTTTCTTTTAGAATGATAAATAAAATGGTTAAGGCAATTTCATATATTTACTCTCTCAAAACTGTTCCTAAAAATTATGGAAGAGGAAAACTTTTATGTAAGGGCTTGTCTATACAAGGCGATAAAATGTGGACTGATGCCCACTAATGCCAATTTATAGCAGCTTTCATTTGTCTCCACAGTTTTTTCCCAAGATCGCAGGCATGCAAAGCCATACGTGTTTGATGTTCAAACGGGCATACCTGTGAATCAAGACGGCAGGCACGAGGGAATTGCTCACATTTTTATTGTCACCAGTTGCCGCCACTGCACAGTATTTTTTTTTTTTTTAAGTAAATCCAAAGTGCGGAAGTGCTATTTTCTGCTTAAATAAACAGAAAAAAAAAGGCTTTTTTGTCACCTCAGCACATGATAGCTATGTGAAAAATCCAACATGGCGGTTCAAGGCACTTGCCTTGCCAGCAAGCTCCACCCCCTGTGCACGCCCGACCAATCAGATTTCCACTTTCACTCTTATTGGGAATGCACAGCAAAGTGAATTGGTTGTCCCAACAAGCAGGAATGCGCATTGCCTTCAGAGTTTTTAAGAAAATACAGGAAAAGCCATGAAGGCTTTTCCCGTGGAGTATTTGGAATTTTTGCCCCCCCTCCTTCTGATCACAGCAAAATGATGTGGGATCCCATTGGGACAAAAAGTATTCTCCTTGAATTCTATGAGGATTATTTTCGCCTTATAGACAAGCCCGAAGACAATGTAGAATATCTGATCATTGCTATTCCTGCTGTTGGTATCCTTTCATCAGCTCTTTTTATGGGAACGAGTGCATCGTGTCTGCTTGACATTACAAAGCAATAGAAGAGACAAAACAATTTTCTCTGTTTTACTACTGTTGATGGCTTCTTCCGTTTTTATTGTTTTTTGCCTGATCCTAATAAAGTGGCAAAACAGTTCAGGACCTTGCAGCTTCCTTTCTAACAATGTGCGTGTGTGTGTGTGTGTGTGTGTGTGTAAAAAGGGAATTAAATTTGAAACTCTTGTCTGACTGAACTATGCTTTTAATATATCAAACATGATAAGGTTATGCCACACAAAATTGTATAATTGTATCATATTATGTATATAATACATTTTATGTTCCTAAAGTAGTGATTTTCACTCTGTAAAGGATGCTAATATCATATTTTTCCAATTTTCCCAAAAGTTTCTATTTTTACCCCTCCCCCTGCCCCAAACCCAGAAAAAATGTATTTTTCCATGGCTTCAAAATTTCTGGAAATTGTACATCTGTAGATATGGGCTTGCCATTGCTTACTGTTGTTCAGAAGACATGGTTTCTAGCCACACAATTAGGTCCTAGAGGTCTCATTGCATGAGCAGCAAAAATGTGCATTGTGCCAATGGTTTGATTCAGTAGGAGCCTAGCTTATGTGAGTAAAAATAATTTATTTAACAGCCTGCCTTTCCCCCCTAAACTCAAGGTGGAAGAAGAAGCAAATTTCTGAATGAGATCCATTCTTACCCTGGCTGCTGGAACTTTTTAGAACATTTGCTGACCAAGTTGTGCAAAGCTAGATTCAACAATAGAGAAAATGTATTTTACACATCCTCCAAAAAGCAGGGGCTCTCAACAGTTGGCTGGCCTCATGTTTTTGATTTCTGCTCCAAGAATCCCTAACCATTGACCTTACTTCTGGGAGATGAAGTCCAGACCTTCTAGACAACCAAAAGTTGAGAACCACAGCTCTAAGGGACTCAGTTTGTGTCTTCCATAGCAGAATCAGGACAGTGAAAATTGGCTCCAGATGTAAACCATGTTTAAAGTCAGAAACCCCCATGTTCTAGTTAGTTAGTTATGGTTTATTTGATTAGTCAATTGACCATATCAAAACAGTTAACATCAAACATTATAGTAAAGGAAGATAGATATAATATAATACAATATAATATTAATTAATTGAACCTGACTTAAGTAAAATATAACAAAATGTGATGAAATGAAATATGTTAAAGTTAGAATTAAAATTAAGTTAGTAATGATAATGATAAAATAATTTTCTTAATTAAGTAATACCAAATACATATAGTAATATGTTATCATCTTGCTGTTGTATAAAATGATAAAATACAGAGACGATAAAAGATTTAAATAAGTTCATCGTCTTCACATGCTACCCCAATTTGTTCAATAAAACAAGTTCTCAGTTGTATAGCTTTCCCAGGTTCTAGTATATTTATTTATTTATTTATTTATACCCCGCTCTTCAGCCACAAGGCTATCAGAGCAGCTTACAAACTGTTTTAAGCAATAGCTATTTACACATCTACACTGCATTAAACAGTTTCCAATGTGTGTTAGCTAATTGCCACCACAAGCTGGGTACTCAATTTACCAACCTCCACCACTGGTAGTACTCTCCACCAGTGGTGGCAGGCAGCTTCCATGCCAGTGGGGCAGTCAATCCAGTTCAGGTTTTAAAGGAGCTATCCAAGGTGCTGAATTCTATCCCCCAAATAAGTCCAACACATAGGACGCTTCCTTTAAAGTTCAGACTAAAACCCAGAGTTCACTTACCACCTCACACTGACCTAGAAGCCGTCCACTGCCACAGCAAAGGTGGCTAGTCTCGTCCACTTTATAACATCTTTCTCCTGCCAGGGAAAAACTTTTTTATTCTAGTCTCTGAGGCTGGAGTTGGTTACCAGTCAGTGGAATGCTGCACTTTTTTAAAGGATGTGTTTTCAAATTGTGTTTTGAATTGTCTGACATTGGGCTTTGTATGTCCTTCTGAGATGATCTTGGTTTAATGGTATTATCCACATATATAATTCTCTTGGGTATGTTGCTGTTTTCAGTGTGCTGATTGGCTGCTTAGGTGTCAGGATCTGCCGCTCCTCACAGGACTAGGCCCCTGGCTGCACAGCCTCTTTGCAGGATCAGGCCCTGGCTGTGAGAGTCTTGGAAGAACCAGGGCCAAGCTATCAGATGCAGCCGGCTGCAATCATGCAGCACACCTGAAGCAACCAGGGGAACCGCTATTTAAGAGCGGCATTTAGCCCTCAGTCTTGGTCACCACAACATGGCCTTCTGTGCTGTCTGTAGTTGCTCCTTGCTTTTGGGGCCTTTGGCCTTCTGTGCTGTCCTTGCTTTTGGGCCAGAAACATGGAAAGTTTCAAGTCCTCTCTAAATAGGCCCATGGAGGGGCTCTGGTGTCCTGGCACATAAGGGGTGTGTGTGTAGCATGGGGGTTATATGTTTGTGGCATGTGGGGTGTGTGTGTAGTGTGGGGGTTTTGTAGCATGGTGTGTGTGTGTTTGTGTAGCATGGGGTGTGTATGTTTGTGCATGGTGGTGGTAGAGGGGCTCTCATGTCCTGGTGTGCATGGTGTGTGTGTGTGTAGGATGGGGTGTTTGTGCAATTGCATGGTGGTGGTGGTGGAGTGGCTCTCACATCCTGGCATGTGTGTGTAGCATGGTGTGTGTATATATGCAGTTGCATGGTGGTGGTGGAGGAGGGGCCCTTGCATGCATGGTATGTGTAGCATGGTTTGTGTGTGTAGCATGGTTTGTGTGTGTAGCATGGTTTGTGTGTGTAGCATGGTTTGTGTGTGTATATATGCATGGTTGCATGGTGCTGGCGGAGGGGCTTTCAGCATGAAACTAGTCATTCTAACTGATTTGAAAGGTTATATGTTAATGCATCAAATGATCATACCCTTGACATGTTTCCTAAGTGGCGAAGGAGCAGAGTGGGAATGGAAACATACTGAAGCATTTTATATATGTAGATAACAGTGTATGTTATGCTGGGTATAGCTTGTTTTACATATTATCCTGTGGCTCACCATCACTGTGACAAAAACAGGGTAAAGTCCAAAAAACAAAAAAACCCTAACAAATATGTAAATAAATAAGAAGAGGGTCCAAAAGGCTTGAGGACCCAAAAGCCTAGCTAATACAGTGCTCCACTTTTCCAGTGGCCAAAAGTTACCTGTGGGGAAAACACAACGTGGGGGGACATGAAGGCAGCGGTGGTTCCCTGCTGTTGGTCCCAGTCAACAGCTATCGTTGCACGAATGTGACATATATTCTTAATTTATATTCCTGATCTGAACCTGTTGGATCCTCTTTTACGATCTAATCTACTCCAGCTCTAAGAGTGATTCAAAAACATAGCAATAGCCAGATGCTTTTTAACTACTCCTGATGGTCTGTTTAAAAAAAAAAAAATGAGGGAAAATGTTAAATTGACTCCTTCCTGAAACCCAAAGGAGACCACCTACTTGTTTCAAATAAGCAACTGAGCAGTTGTAGGATGGCAGTGACCTTTGGTCACTCCTGAACTAAGATGGATTTGGAATTCGAACTCGAGACCCAGAGGTGAAAGGCATTGTATCCCATTACAAATCCCGTTGGGCAGCCATATCCCTTGTCAAGAGACCTGGGGAAGGGGCAGGCAGCTTGGCCTCCTTTGGTGTATTATTGTTCAGCTGTGAGTTGAAATATCCCCCCAATGCACACAGTCCATTTGCATTTGTCCCTTAAGCAGCTTCAAATAACATTATCCCCCCTCCCCATCTTTGAAAGTGGTTCCCCATACGGAAACGTCGTCCCTGTACTCTTTGTGTGGCCGCAATTTCATCTCATATTTAATCTTAGATTTTTGTCTTGTCACTCAGATCCCGAAACGGAGAACTGCGGTTAAGACAAATGGACTGAGATTTGGGAGAGTGAGTCAAGGCTTGAGAGCAAATTCCAGATGAGGTGCCTGACATTAGCCGGTGGTTGCAAAAACAGTCACACAGTAACGTTACGATTAACCAGTTGATTGTGGTACTTTACAACAATGTGACCCTTTTGGATTAATTTTCAAAGAGCCTGGAAAAGTTCATGTTTTTGGTCAACAGTTCCAAGAATCCCTCAGCTGTGATGGCTTGGGAGTTCAGAAAGTAATGTTTTCAAGCTCTGCTTTTTCATTTTTCCAAAACAATGAATATCTATGGTTTTTAAAATGATTTTTACAGTTGTCCCTCCATATTCACGGATTTGGTATTCACGGATTTAAGTATTTATTTATTTATACCCTGCTCTTCAACCACAAGGCTATCAGAGCGGCTTACACATTGTTTTAAGCAACAGCTATTTACACATCTACACTGCATTAAGCAGTTTCCAATGTGTGTTAGCTAATTGCCCCCACAAGCCGGGTACTCATTTTACCGACCTACGAAAGGATGGAAGGCTGAGTCAACCTTGGAGCCCGCTGGAATCAAACTTGCAAAAATGATTCAAGCCTCATAACCAGTTACCTCATAGTAGTCCAGGCTATCAGCTCAGTTGCAGACTTTCTGAATCATGGCTTGAATATATTCTTAAAAAAATAATAATCCCAAAAGCAAACCTTGATTTTGCCATCTTATACAAGGGACACCATTTTGCTTTGCCACTGCATATAATGGGACTTGAGTATTCACGGATTTTGGTATCCATGGGGGTCCTGGAACCAAACCCCAGGGAACATGAAGGGACAACTCTACTTGTATTTGCACCCATCACCTCCTTATTTGAACCATTTGGGAGGGATTTTATACCCTCTTGTAGGGTCAAAAGAGCTGGTTTGGGGAACACAGGAAACTGCCTTAAACTCTTTTGACATGTTATTCCATCTCACCTAGTACTGTCAACACTGACTGGTAGCAGCTGTCCAAGATTTAAGGCAGGTTTCTTTTTTTAGCCCATCCTGGAGATGTCTGGGACTAAAGACTTTATCAGATGTGGCAAAAATGGCACAATTGTGACATTACGGTAGCATGAATGGTTTCTGCTATTGCATGACGTCATGTTTGCGTGGTCAATCTGTGCTCCGGATGCAAATAAGGCATTGCTTTCCATTGATGGGACAAGCCATCAATAGCCCTCAATGTTGTGTTTTTTGCAGTATTGACAAGTGTGTGAAAATATGTCCCGCTGTAATTGTGAGATTACAGCATGAATGGGTGGTCCTCTCCCCCCCTCCCCGTTCCCAGTGAGAAAACCTCTGGGTGAGAATGTGAAAACTATCCACAGGATGTTCTTTTTATGAACTGTCCTGGTTTCTTTGCACATTTTTAGGTTTATTTGAAGTGTTTGTGTGTTCGTTTACTTTACAAATTAAGGTTTTTGGGGTGTTTGTAAGTGTGCTCATGTCTTCTCGTGAGAACTGTTGAATTCTTGCCCATGCTAAATCATAGAAGTAAAGTCCTGTTCTTAAAGTGTTAGTGGAGGTCATGTGATAATTCCGTGGTGGTTCTTTTGCATGATTACAGCGACATGTGGTAATAAGTGTAATAATGCCCTATGTTTCCACTTTCCTGATTCACGGAATTACAGCATTACAGCCAGTCTGATAAATTCCTAAAACTGAACATTCTGCACGCATAGCACATTATCTAGAACTGACAACTAACATTTTCTCCCAGAATGCCTTGAACATCATGTTGTTCTGTAGTATTCCAAAAAGAAAAATGGCAGCCTCCTAAGGTGGGTTTCATCCTCCCCCTTCCATGCCTCTGGGGCATTCTGGGAAAAATATGGCAGTTGTCAGGAAGGCCATCAAGTAATTAAATCTGCTATCACCACAGAGCAACACAGAGTTCATCCACTTCCCCCTTTTCTGGATATAGGTGATTCTACTTACAAGTTTCTTTCACCCTGTTATATCCTGCTTTAGCCTCTTGTATTGGAAGCAGCATGTTCCACGAAGATTTTTACATGACAAGGGTGCATCCAGACATAATTTTTTAAAAACCCAGAAAGTCCAAGATTTCGTTCTTGTTCTTTCCAATTTTATTCTGGACATTTTGTTGATTCCATATTTCTGGCCAGCTCCTGATATGAGCAGAGACTTTTTATGCCAGCCCGCCAGGTTGGTTTATTTTAACCCAGTATAAAATCAGAGAGGACGGGAACAAATTATGGAACTTTTCAATCAGTCTGGATGTGACCTCAGACAGACAAAGCATTTTCACATAAAATCATAAAAAGTGTGTCACTTACCTGGATGACATGATCTCATCCAGAAGTGTTCTGGCCTGACCAGCCATTGATGCTGCATTCACTTGAGTTAAATGGCGCAATGTTTCAAACGCTCCATGAACTGTTCACCATACACCACATCATTTTCAGGAAAGTGCTGCTTCATATAATAGAAATGTAAAGCAATAGCTTTGGCAAATCATTCTGGGGTTGTTCCCAGAAATGTAAACTATAGTGTTCCCATCCAGTTAAATATTATCGTTAAGAGAATATAGTAGTAGAAACTCTCTGGTTTTTTTTTTAAACAACAACAACACAATTCAGGATTCAGTGCAAGATTAGTTTTAGCCTTTTGGGATTCATCACAATCTGTGTAGCCAATATGGACTTCTTGGTTTTTATGAGATGGTTGACCTTGAATTATCTATTTTTCTTTCTTTAGCCTTGGGGTTGTCTAGATGGTCAAAATAAACGTAATACAATTTGCAGAGAATCCTTTTTGTTCCAACAAATCCCGTGGTGATTCGCCTTATTCAGAAGGAGGGGGGGCAAAAACTGTAGGGGGAAAACCTTTGCGGCTTTTCCCGAGGTGTTTAAAATAATGCATGGAAATGCACAATACTACACGTTTGGACAACCAATTCTCATCACAGCACATTATCGATGAGGGTGGAAGAGGAAAGCTGATTGGTTGGATATGAGCAGGGGTGGGCTTGCTGGAAATGTAAGCGCCATTTTGGAGCTTTGCGGTGCCGATTGTGCGCTTTTTTGCTGTTTTAAGTGTAAGGTTGCACTTGTGTACCTTTGATTTAGAGATTTTTTTAAAAAATACTGTGCAGTGACAACAACTTGTGGAGAATAATAGCGTGAGTAATGCACTCTTGGCCACCATGTTTATTTGCCGGCATGGCTGTGTGCGCACTTCAAGCACGGATAGCTTCACATACCAGCAATTTTGCCCAAGGACTGTGGAGACAAATGAATGCTGCTGTGAATTTGCGTTAATGTGCAGCAATCAGCATTATATCTTCTCATCTAGACAAGCCCCTTGTCTTTGTGTGGCTCCACTGAAACTACAGGTTTTGCCAAATGCACAAGATAAACTTTAGGGGGTGTTCCCCCCGACATGTGTGTTAGTCATAAATAAATAAGAAAGTTTGGATCCTAAATTTTAAAATCAAGTTTTATTAAAAGCACAGTTCCATCTACATGTTTATTTTTGTTACTTATGTGGAAGACCACATCCAAAATACTCTGTAGTTTAACAGCTTGGGGAATATCCAATTTTAAACCAAGTAGCTGGATTCTGTGCTATAATTCAGCCAAACAGATAAAGATAAAATAACTACTTCAACAACTGGAGAATTCAAGTTGGATTTGCTTTTCCAAAGAAAACATGAGATTTCTTTTGTTGTTTTTACATGATTACTGAACATTTTGGTTCAGCGGCAAGGTTTTAGGCTTATATGAGGATGCTCAAATCCTCTGTTGAGTTGCTCTGATGTTAATCTCTCTTCTCTGGCGAGTCATAGAGCAGTAAGTAGTGCAAAATACGGACTGGGGCCTATACCTGCTGCACCCAAATACCGGGATGGATGGGAAAGGAATTCTGTTCGGTTTGGTTTTTGATAAGAACTTACCAAAATTCATAAACAAGATGGAAATAACGTAAGGGCCAGCATCCTGTTGATGTTTTACATGCATGGAGGTTCCCTTATGTGTGAGGTTGTACCTCTTTGGCCATTGTGATTCAGTTCACAATTTCATAAGCAGAGTTCCAAAGGTATAAACATTGTACATGGAGCTGCATATCCTCCAACTGTCCGGACTTGGTAGGGACAAATCCTGATTAATTCTCTGTCTTCCCACTTTTTCAGTAGCTTTTAAAATGGTCCAGTTTCTCTCTCTCTCGCTCCCCACTTCCCCCTTTCTCCTCAGCTTCCTTCAATTGCTGCAAAATGAGTACAAAGTGCAAAAATAATTTGCACTCGATGAAGAGGGGGTGGAGTCTTACCCTTCCTTATAGGTTCAATCATTTTTGCCATCTGGAGCACGCTCTGATGTTGTTTGGCCTCACGTGTCCCTGTTTTCGTCTGTGAAATGTTGACGTCACGTGTTTTTGGATGGTGCACTTTAGTCTACCACTATTCCCATCGGGAATAGTGCCTTTAGTCTGCCACTATTCCCATCAGGATTGCACCTTGGTGCATCCCTCATTGTGCAAGTGGACAATCAGGAGGCATATTCACAGATACAAAATGGGCACACAGCATCAGGATTCAGCAAAAGGGGGGGGGTATTATTTATCCACCACTTCACTAGGTCAATATAAATGGAGTGGGTAACTGCAGCAAGTCAGAAGGTCACTTTTATGCTCGGACCCTCCAGGGGCTGCATGGGCTTTAAAAAAAATTTAACAAAAAAAAAATCCCAAAATTTCTGGAAGTCCACTTATGGTCCCCCAAAATGGGTATATTTTAGTGCCAGTACAGGGAGGCCTTGAAATCTGTTTCAATGATGAATTGTTGTCCTATCCTTCCCCTGCCAAAATGCTAAGCATCCTATATCTGTGGAGATCACTCCGGAGCAGCCGGTTGATAGGCCTTCTCTACTACAGAGCAACAATTCACTCACTTTCTTAGTTCATCTGTTCCTGCTGTCATCCATTGAAGTTGTACAGCAAAACTGATACCTCTCACACTGACTCCCACAGCTGTTCCTCTTCAACTTCAAGCACTTCTGTGCGCTCATGCTGTTATAAATGCCCATTCCATAAATAAATGGCACCTACTTCTGAGTAGTTCTGGACAGAATTGCTCTGCAAGTCACCCCTAAAATGTTTGACATGCAGCTTTTCAGTCTTCTGACCCTACATGGGGCTTGTCTAGACAGGCTATTTACCCTGTCTTTGTGCCATTTGGTGCCCTGCCATCCAAACGACATAGGACTCTTGCCCCATTTTGCCCCCGGGCAGTCCTGATGATGCCCACAGCAAAGGTGGGGGAAGAAGGGCTAAAGCTCATTAAATAGTTTCATCAAAATATCTGAAAAACTGCCTCATTTAGGAAAAAATGGATTGTCCCCACAGGAGCCCATACCAGCCCATCTCTGCAGCTGCCACCACTGCTGTCCGCATCGCATTCTCTGCAGCCAGGAAGGAGGCCTGCAGAATGTGACCAAAGCTGGTCACATGCAGGGGGACTTGATCACATGCTCTGGGCCTCATTCCTGGCTTTGGAATTGTTGGCCAAAGCTAACAAAATGAAATTCAATGTGGAGAAATGTGAGGCACTGCACTTAGGGCGGAAAAATGAAATGCATGGATACAGGATGGGGGAGACCTGGCTGAACGAGACTACGTGCAAAAGGGACCTAGTAGACCACAAGTTGAACATGAGTCAACAGTGTGATGCGGCAGCTAAAAAGACCAATGCGATTTTGGGCTGCATCAATAGAAGTATAGTGTCTAGATCAAGGGAAGTGATAGTGCTGCTCTATTCTGCCTTGGTCAGGCCGCACCTAGAATACTGTGTCCAGTTCTGAGCACCACAATTCAAAAAGGATATTGACAAATTGGAGCGTGTCTAGAGGAGGGTGACTAAAATGGTGAAAGGTCTGGAAACCATGCCTTATGAGGAAAGACTTAGGGAGCTGGGTATGTTTAGCCTGGAAAAAAGATGGCTAAGGGACGATATGATAGCCCTGTTTAAGTATTTGAAGGGGTGTCACATTGAGGATGGAGTAAGCTTGTTTTCTGTTGCTCCAGAGACTGGAACACGGAGCAATGGATGCAAGCTCCAGGAACAGAGATTCCACCTCAACATTAGGAGGAACTTTTTGACAGTCAAGCTGTTCGGCAGTGGAACGCACTCCCTTGGAGCATGGTGGGGTCTCCTTCCTTGGAGGTCTTCAAACAGAGGCTGGATGGCCATCTGTTGGGGATGCTTTGATCGTGATTTCCTGTGTGGCAACAGGTTCGACTGGATGGCCCTTGTGGTCTCTTCCAACTCCACAATTCTATTAATCTAATGTGGATGTTGGTGGCTGTGGCTGCAGAGATAGGCCGGTGTGTCTGGGTGGACTCCCTCCCATTTCATGCAAGTAACAGAGGGGCTACAGGCCAGATCTGGAGCCAGAACACATTGGTGGGAAGCCGATGTATTGTGGCCAGTGTAGACGAGCCTTTGGAGAGAATGGCCAGCTGGAACCATGTACTGGAGTATTCCTTTTAGGGTATATGCTGCAACATTTTGCTGCAGTGTCCACTCATTCTGAACTAATTCTAACTCCAAATTAAGATCAAAGCTTGCACAGAAGGATTTGTGTGTGTGTGTGTGTGGGTTGAAGTTCCAGTGGAAGTCAAGGCCTAGTCTAGGAAGGGAGAGTATTAAATAAACAAGGTGCTACCTAAAAACCGATCATGGTGACGACAGAGAAGACTGGAGTCCTCTCCTCACTTCTGAGTGAAACTGATGAGAGATATCTGTCTATATAACATGGTCATGTCAGGATTAGTTCTTCAAAATGGAAGACTTTCCCCTAGAGGTGCCTACTATGGGTCCTCCCCCCACCCCAGCATAACATCTTGGCAGTACAAATGGAAACCGAGTTTTCTAGAAGGGCTTGTTTCCGGAACACTCAACAACATTCCTTTTGGTGCCATGTGGAGAGATTCTTTTGCAGGCAGCATGATGTACAATGCATTCATTCCCTGCCAAGAGGTTGCACCTGGAAGATTTGTTAAAATTAAGTTGCTAACATTAATTTGCTACTGCCAATTCATTAATATAGTTGACAACAATTTAAACTTATAGGCCGACCCCCATATCCACAGGGGATATGATCCAAGACCCCTGTGGAGACCTGAAACCATCGATAATAGGGAACCCCATTATTTTCAATGAGACAAACACTGGAAATTGACCACAGAATCACATTGGAGGACCTAAAAATGCTTACAGAGGACATATTTTTTCAGATGTGGATAACTGAAACTGTGGATACTGAATCTGTGGATATGGGGGTTGACTTGTATATTATTTTAATCATTGAACACCCACAACTTTGGTTTTTGAGTGAGGCTTAACAGTTCCACTTACTTGAGTTTGCTACTAGCCTTTTAAAGTAATTTTAAATGATGCCTTTTCATTTACTGGTTTATCAAAGGTACAAATGAACAAATTTAATAAAAAAATTATCATCATTTTAATGTCAACAAATTAATTTTCTCTCCTGAGTTGACGGTAATGTCTTAGCACTAATAATAACCTTTCTGAGCTCTGCCCAGTTCTCCTGGCAGTGCCACTCTCGTACAGTTGGCATTTGCCAGGACAAAAGAAGTCCAGGTAGTGTTTGTGAGTCCTGTCCCATCCTAATGTTTGTCCCCCTGGCCTTAGAAAAATGACAGGAGCTGGTGGCCCATTTTACCATCACAAATTCATAGAATCGTAGAATTGTAGAGTTGGAAGAGACCACAAGGGCCATCCAGTCCAACCCCCTGCCAAGAAGGAATCACGATCAAAGCATCCCCGACAGATGGCCATCCAGCCTCTGTTTAAAGACCTCCAAGGAAGGAGACCGTACCACGCTCCGAGGGAGTGTTCCACTGCCGAACAGCTCTTACTGTCAAAAAGTTCCTCCTCATGTTGAGGTGGAATCTCTGTTCCTGGAGCTTTCACCCATTGCTCCGTGTTCCAGTCTCTGGAGCAGCAGAAAACAAGCTCGCTCCATCCTCAACATGACACCCCTTCAAATACTTAAACAGGGCTATCATATTGCCTCTTAACCATCTTTTTTCCAGGTTAAACATACCCAGCTCCCTAAGTCTCTCCTCATAAGGCATCGTTTCCAGACCTTTCACCATTTTAGTCGCCCTCCTCTGGACATGCTCCAATTTGTCAATATCCTTTTTGAATTGTGGTGCCCAGAACTGGACACAGTATTCTAAGTGAGGTCTGACCAAGGCAGAACAGAGTGGCACTATTACTTCCCTTGATCTAGACACTATACTTCTGTTGATGCAGCCCAAAATCGCATTGGCCTTTTTAGCTGCTGCATCACACTGTTGACTCATGTTCAACTTGTGGTCCACTAGGACTCCTAGATCCCTTTCGCATGTGGTCTCGTTCAGCCAGGTTGAAGCTGAAAGTTATCATCTGTGATCTTTCCACTTAAGAATTTTAGTCTTCTCAGGAACAGAACTTAAGTTGGAACATTAGCTTTGAAACTTAATTCACTAATGTTGAACATTCTAGCTGGAAGCATGATTTGTTGACATTAAAACTGACGTTGTTTGATTTGTTGTCATTAATTGGTTTGATATGTAAATGTTAGTTTTCAGAACAGACCATGAGATTTCAAAGGAGATTATCAGACACTCTAAATATGGCGTTATCACGACACCAGGAGATTGCTAAAGGGCTTCCCTTTCACATGACGTCATCCCCCTCTTGTTATGCTCCCGTTCAGCTGTCGTTATGCCGGCGCTGCCTTTTATTGACAGGCTAAGCCGTCAATGGATCCCCATTCCGTTCCTGTCACGGAATTGACAGTGAGTGTAAAGGTGCCCATTTCGCTGGTGCAATCACCGCGTCAATGGGAGGTCCATGCAGAACACTTCCTGGTGAGATTGGGACATCTGGGTAAGTGACACACTTTTTTGTACCCTTCCCGGGTTACTTGTAAAGTTTTAAGTTTAGGTGGTTGGTGTAACTTTTTTCTTATTTGGGTTTTTGATTTTTCAATTTCCCACACTCTTGTCTTCTCGTGAGAACAGCCAGGATTTCATTTCAGGAAGTGAATGGAGCTCTGTTAGAGCTCCATTCACTCCTGGGCTGTTCAGCACGTATGAACAAGGTAGCTCTAAAAGTTTTCATTATTGTGCCGGAACAGGGATGGGAGAGGGGCAGGAGAGGAGATTGCGGGAAGGGAACTTTTTTTTTGTTCCTGTCTGATAATCTCCAAAGAATGGCATGAAGGTTGTCAACTTTGACCCCTAAGGGCATGTTTTCTTATTGACTCTTTTCCAAAAGTGCTCTTTTTGTTGTGTTAGTGTTGCTCTCCCCCAACCTGAAATTTTATTCCATAGGTACAGGAAAGCACATAATACAATTGTCGCCTGGAGTTGATGGAAGTCCAATATGTATGGAAACTGCTAGGTTGGGAAAAACTGTCCTAAAGCATGGGATCTTAGTTTACAATCTGTTCATTTAATTGTTGCAACTGACTTGCATCTTTCTTCTCTTCTTTCCACCCCACCAACATATACAGTTCACTTACATTTCAAATGTCCTGTTTGTTAAAAGTTAGTAAGGATTGACATTAAGGGTTAATAAGGAATATTGTGTTAATTTCAGCTAGGGGATGCTGATCTACAGCAAGTGCAGCAATAAAGGGCTGGCTACAAATATAACTTGGTTAATCAAGGGCAGAGAATTGTTAATCAGAAGTGGTTTGACTGTCTCTGAGCATATACTACACATTTTTTCACACAACTAAATCACTGAACCCTCTCTACCTTCCTACTCCCAATCAAGAAGTGTGTTCTACAGAGACCAGCGGTTGACCACATGTTAGGCATTCAGTAGCCAAATTCAATCTATGCAGCTCCCGTTTAAAAGATCAGGGATCTAACAAGCCCACTATTCTCATATTGTTCCAGGGAGGAACGGGAAGGCACGGATTCAGCTTGCTGAAATGTTTGGCTCCAACCTTACCAAGACTCCTCAAAATGTGGGCCCCGCGAAAGAAGGAGATGTGTTAAAGACGGAATGGAAAAAGGGGAGAAACCAAGAGAGAAGGAAATAGGGGGATTGAGTAAAATGTAATTATCCAAGTGCCCACCACTGTGTGAGCAAAAACAAACACACTAAGGAGTTCAAAGGGATTAATGGGGGCTCACCTGATGTAATACAATAGAATAGAATAATACAATAGGACATGTGGTATATTATACAACAATGTACAATAGGAACCACAATCCATTCAATAGAGGAGTAGAATTGTAGAGATCAAAATGCACCCACCCTGCAGAAAACCAAGTTCCATACGGGCCAATGAAGGTTGGGGGAGCTTTCAGACCTAAAGGGCCTGACATTCTATAAGAGCTTTGGGGCTTCATTCCAGGCCAAGAATAATTTTTTCTCTTCTTTTCCACTCTGTTGCTTCATAGCTCTTCTGCTTCTTGGCAACTTCTCTGCCTCCCTCCTCCCAGAAAAGCCATGAGGCAGTAGGCAGATTAACCTGCACTGCATAACAGTAAGTGATCCAGCAGAGTGTCATGAGATAGATTTTCTCCCATCCTTCTTCTCTGAACCCTTCCTGTCTCATTGAATCTGGCAGAGAGAGATCCACCCCACTCTCTAATGAATTCCCACATCAATGAATTTGTTAAAGTATAGGATTAACTTCACTGTTAACTGGCAAAATTATGGAGTCAAACCATGTTAGAGGGGGAAATCAAACAAAGTAATAATTTGAAGACATCATGGTAGTGCGAACGGGCCCTGCTATTGGATGACGTCGTTGTCTTTGCATGGTTACTTCGTGCTCCAGACACAAAGAAGGCCAATGCCGAAGGACATCAATAGATCGTCAATATCACACTTTTTCACAGTATTGATGGCATCTAAAACCATGTCCCGTCGTAATTGTGAGATTACAGTGTGCATGGGCGGTCCTCAGCAAGAGGGTGAGAATGCAAAAATGAAGTACAGGACATTCTTTTTATGAATTGTCCCATTTAGTCTGCACATTTTAAAAAATAATTTTATTAATTTTTAAAATTAAAGAAAAAAAACATACAATTACTACATAAAACTTAACAAACATATATAACAGTGATTCCCTCCACCGAGGGACTTCCCTTTACATTCATCCCTCTTTCCAGAAAATCATTGTTTCCAACTCAGGTTTGCTTCCTCTCCCCTTTATTAATACAAATTCTAAAAATTTACTCAATTTTTCACCAAAAACATTCTTATTTAACCCTCCTTTTTTTTCTTTAACCGTATTTGTTAATTTCTCATTTATAGCTATATTCCATACTTCATCATACCATTCTTCTATTTTATATTCGCTTGTATTTTCCATTTCTTTGCTATTATTAACCTTGCTGCTGTCAGCAAGTTTGTTAGCAAATCCTTAACAATTTGAGATTCTTGTATTTTTTCACAATATGATAATAATGCTATTTCAGGGCTTAGTTTGCACATTTTAAGGTTTGTTTCAGTGCTCGTGTGCTCATGAACTTTGCTAATTAAGAGTTTTTTTTGGAGTTTTAAACACACTTGTGTCTTCTCGCAAGAACTGCCAAAATATCACCCATGTCAGATTGCAGAAGTAAACTCCCATTCTTGAAGCACTAGTGGTCTTTGTGCCATAATTCCATGGAGTTTTTTATGTGATTACAGCTATGTGTGATAGTACTTGTTATAATGCCACAATGTTTCCGCTGTCCTCATTTGTGGAATTACAGCATTTTTAGATGCTCGTCTGATAAAAGTCCTGAGATGCCTCTGTGGGGAGAAATGTGTGTGTGTGTGTGCGCACGCGCATGTGCCCGCTCCTCAGCTCACCAGTTGACATTGGATGCTGCCCTCAGGCTTACAAAAGTTGTGCATTCCTCATTTAGAAAAATGAATAAACATCCGAAACACAAACTACTGCAATCTCTGTTTCCTAGGATGTGTGAAAGATGTTCACCTAGAGCAGGCAACTTTGCAGGGACTGGGAGACACTGTTGCCCTCACTGGACTCTGTGTTTCAAAGCTACCTAGTCACTTGTGTGGGGTTTTTTTCCCCCAAAATAAAAAGGCTATTTTGAACTTAAAATAGGCCCCAGAAGGATGCTAGTCTTTGGAGATTTTCAGACAGGAATGAAAAAAGTGTTCCTGTCCCACAATCTCCACTCCTGCCCCTGTCACGCCACAATCAATCTATCCACCGCACTTACCTCCTCTCCTGTGTTCTGGCAGCCCAGGAGTGAGCGGAGCTCTAATGGAGCTCCATTCACTTCCTGGATCGAAATCCCGTGGATTCTCGCAAGAAGATGTGAGTGTGGGAAATTAAAAAAAATAAAAATAAAAAGAACATGAAAATAAAAAGTGATAGCAAGTTCAAAAACACACTTGAAAAGGTAGAAGTAACCCGGGGAGGGTAATGAAAAGTGTGTCACTTACCTGGATGTCCCGATCTCACCCGGAAGTATTCTGGCAGGGACCTCCCATTGACGCTGGGATCTTGCCAGCGAAACGGGGCACCTTTTAGCTCGCAGGAACATCTGTGACAGGAACGGAATGGGGGATCTATTGACGACTTCTCCCGTCAATAAAAAGCAGCGCCCGTGGAACGGCAGCAGAATGGGTGCCTAACAAGGGGGAACGGCACCGTCTGAAAAGGGAGCCCTTTTGCGATCTCCTAGCGTTGATGTAATACCACTTTTAACGTGTCTGATAATCTCCTTTAAATGGCCAGTTGTGTCCCTAGAATCTTCTGGGGACAAGACTGGACAATTTTACAATGATTCCCCCCCAGCATGGAATGAGGGTGTCAAATGTGTTGGAAGCATGGGGAGGAAGATGAGAGCACACTGGGCTCCTCTGTGATCTGCAAGGAGTCCCTAGTCTTGGCTTTGCCCACCCCCTAACACCAAGGATGGGGAACCTGTGGACCATCAGGTGCTGTTGGCCTGCATCTCCCATCAGCTCCAGCAAGCATGGACATTGGTCAGGGACGATAGGCAATCTAGGCCAACACCATCTGGATGGCTATGGTTCCCCCCCTCAACCCTGCCAGGCCAGCTTTACCAATTCGACTCTCTCCCATTTGAGAGTCGCATTTGAGATGTTGCTCAGTGCCCGGAGAGTGAGGCTGGGGAATGAGCAAGGCGACGAAAAGATTACGGGATGGTGGTAGTGGCGGCGGAGGCGGCGGTGTGAAGTTGCGCTTTCAGAGATGTATAGCTCCTCTGTCACTACAGCCCGAAACATCAGCAATGACAGCCCAGCAATAAAATTCTGATGTATTACAAAATAACCAACCACCAAAACATCGCCCTCCTGACTGCTTCTCCAACCCTTGCTCGCTTTTTCCTTTTTCTTTTTTTGCTTCAAGAGCACAGCTTGTAAATATATCTGGGGCTCTTGCAGTGTTTCTACCGGGCTAACTAAGCAGTGCCACAAGGTTATTTATTTTACACTCTGGGCTCTGCTTCTGAGCCATGGAGTGTAAAAACAATCAGAAGGGCGAAGTGTAAATTCTCCCTGCTGATTTATTTACTGTTGTGTTTTTATAGGCCCACATGGCTCAGGGTTTTGCGCTTGGGCCGACCATTCAAGCAAAACCCATGTTGTACACTCCCAGAGAAATGAATGACTTTATAAATTCTCTACAATAATAATCCCATGTAGAGGAATGCATTTAGAGGAACACCCAGACAGGGCTGGAATGTTTTTAAGAATATAAGATTGTGCTTTTTTGGTCAGGGAAGCACATTTCTCTCCGGGCTCTGCGGTACGGCCTAGGCTCCAGGCCTGTCTGCCTACCACCTGTAATGAACCCTCGGGGAGATTCTAGTTCGGGCCACCCAAACTGAGACGGGGCAGATAGACAGCGGCTCTGGGATGTTAACAGCCTTAATGAAGCTTGCGCCATTGGAGACTCTATACAGCCATTTTTTAAAAAGGGGGCTTCAATAGGAAAAACATCTGATTTACTTTCTTTCGATCACTTTAAGCAGGTTTGCAGGTCTCCACCGCTTAAGAAAAGCCAACTTATTCTTTCTTAATGAAATGCAAGAAGCACTTATCAGCATGCAGAAAGCTTAAATATTTTCTTAACAAATTTCATTTCATCTCTAGCTAGGTGTCTTGTTCTGTTGTGTTATTTATTTATTTATTTAAAAAATGTTTTTTGAAAAGCAGGCAAAATTCACCAGTGCTAAAATCACACTGGTGGGAAGGAACCTCTTTTCTGTGTTATAGTTAAGGGGTGATTAATTTCCAGAATAATCCAGAACTCAGGACTATTTCGTTTAGAAATGCACACTCTCCTTCAGAATTTCAGATTCGGTGTATGTGGGGGTAGGTGTTGGGTGTTCTGCTCGATATCATTCTATATTTGAAAGGACAGGCCCACCCAGGCCCTTTTTAAAGATCCTGTTTGGAATCCAGGCGGTGGACTTGTCCAGTTTCTCCCATGCCTAGCTGCAGGGAAGGGGTTTGACTTTGGAGCCAAGGCACTCTGGCATGGGTGGTTTGGATGATTGCTTGTGCCACAAGGCACATGATTGTGACATCAGCTTTTAAGAATACAATAGGACCCCAGTATCCACTGATTCATTATCCACTGATTCAATTATCCACGGGATGCAAAACAGCACACCTACCATAGATTCTTCCTAGAAAATGTGTCCTCTCTGGCCATTTTCTAGGTCCTCCAAATCAACTCGGTGGTATTTTAAACTGAAAGTCCTATTATTTTCAATGGTGTTTGCTATGATCCACGGTTTTCGGTATCCACGCCCTCCCCCGAACCAATCCTCAGTGGATACAGGGGATACGGGGATCCTACTGTACATGGAAGTTGTATTTCAACAAAGAAAGTTTTCTGGGCTCTACTTTGAACAGTAAATAGTCCTCTCCAAAGCGGAGGAACAAAGGGGCAAGAACATGCTAATTTTCAAGGCAATGTTCTCACCCTGAATTTTTTTCTTCTTGCCCAGAGGACTGAGGTAAGAATCTAGGCTCTAATATCTAAGAAACCTAGGTAGCAGGGTAGCCATCGTAAATACTCAGTAATGACAGTGGACAAGAATGAGGCCTGCCTAGACCAGCAATCTGTTTACATAGTTGAATGCATAAAAGCAGAAGCATACATTTATGGGATGGGTGGTTGACTTTCAGGGTTGGGGATCTGTACCAGTCCATCACCCTGGGATCTTGGAGAATCCCTGGGACCACTCCACAACCACTGTGTCCAGGGCTTCTAAAAATAGTCAGTCAGCCCCAGAAGCCGCTAAGAGGAACAACTGGCCATGTCAACCCATTTTGGGACCCACTTCCCTTCTTGAAAAAACAAAGCCACCCTGTCCCCCACCTGCAAAAATGAAGCTGGCAATTGCATGCAGCTTGAGGGGCAGACTTTGCTCACCTTTGCTTTATAGAGTCCTAGAAATAAAACATTTCATGTTCTTCAGGCATCTTTGGAGATTATCAGACAAGAACGAAAAAAGCATTCCTGTCCCACAATCTCCACTCCTGCCCCTGTCCCACCCCAGTCCCACCACAATCACCCTCCCCACCACACTTACCTTGTCTCATGTCGACAGGACAGCCCAGGAGCGAAAGGAGCTCTAATGGAGCTCCGTTCACTTCCTGGATCAAAATCCCGCGGATTCTCACAAGAAGACGTGAGCGTGGAAAATTCAAAAAGAAAAAGAACCCCAAAAAGTGACAGCAAGCACAAAAACACACTTTTAAATTAACAAGTAACCTGGGGAGGGTCATAAAAAGTGTGTCACTTACCTGGATGTCCCGATCTCACACAAAAGTGTTCTGGCAGGGACCTCCCATTGATGCTGGGATCTTGCCAGCGAAACGGAGCACCTTTTCAGTCACTGTCAAATCCATGACAGAAATGGAACAGGGATCTATTGATGGCCTATCCCATTAATAAAAAGCAGCACCAGCAGAATGGGTGCATAACGATGGGGGGGGGATATATCATATGAAAAGGGAGCCCTTTTGCAATCTCCTGGCGTTGGTGTAACGCCACCTTTAACACGTCTGATAATCTTGTTTGAGTACCATATCATATAATGGGCATTTCAGGGCTTGTCTACACTAAGGAAATAAACCGAACTTACCCCGGACCTAGTGTAATGTGTCCAGACAATGCATGCAGCGAATCCGCTTCATTAAGCCATTAATCCAGCTTAAGATAAATGGCAGGGCTTTTGCTGTTTGGACAGTTGGGTCAGGGCACCCATGCAGTCAATGAGGAGGGGTTAGAGCAACCCCTCCTTGTTGATCCCATGTCTGAGCCCCCTCTCTGACCTCAGTAGAAGCAATGGTGCCAGCGAAGTTCTCTCAGGGAGCTGCTTGGCTGTTGAGGCAGTGGCAGAGAGAACAAGGGGATTGGCTAGTGGGGCTGATGCGGTGTCAGCCCGGCTGGCCCACCCAGACTCTGACACAGATTTGCTCCAGGTACATGTGGCCGCCATTGTGTTGAATCTTGGGCCAACCTGGAGCATAATGCTCTAGACTGTCCCCAGATTGAGGCTCCAGTGTAGACGAAACCTGTTGTCAGTTTGCGTTGAGGCTTCTCTCCCCATCCGGAGGACAAAGTCCTGAGGGTTTCCTTATGCGCAGGTTCTACTCAAAATGGGCTTGGTGTCTCCTGAAGCCAAGTGTGATTAATGAGACAAAATCATTCTCGGCTCCCCCTCGGCTTGTGTTTCATTAGTGCCAACAATCTTGATTTGTGTGGCCAAATGGACATTCTCTGGAGTGCCAGCCCATGTCCCGTGACACAGGGGGCATCTCTGCTAAGAGACGGCCCGCTGGCAATTGGTTTCTTGGACCGACTCTTTAAATCCCCTACCAAAGTGCCAACGTATCTGCTACATTTTTAAGATGCTCCAGAGGGCAGACATTGATAAATGATTCTCCTGCTCAGCCTCCTGCTAATTTTGGATTTGCACTGTTTACAAACAGCTGTTATAACATCCCCAAGGTCCAAATGGGAAGGAGGGGAGGGTGACAGGAGGCACAGATCCCCTTTAAAGAAAGAGAGAGATCTTACCTGGAATTGGTCCAGAAAGGTCCCGAAATGCAGCCAAGAGACTTTTTTTTCCAAACCCCACCCCGTACAGCTCCTTGCTACGGCATGGTTGAAATGGGGACGCGAAGAATGTATCCTTTATAGCAGCTGCCACCACTATCATTAGAGGGTTAACTATCGCATCTTTATTATGAATGCTAGCATCAGGTGGGCATCCAGACCTAGACGCCATGGCTGTGATGGTAGCAACAGCCCTTTATCAAACAGATGCTATTTTGATGTGTCCCCTAAGGCAGTGGGTGAGCGATGTGATTTTCCACCTACTGCTGAATTTTTAGACCCAGGCCTTATCTATGTAACCCTAAATAGCACCAGTGTAAATGAATGCCGCCGTGTTATCTGAGTATAGAAACTGGAGCTGGACTGGATGGTGGGCAGTCAGCGCGTCAGAATTATCTAGCAAATTTTGCTCTAAAGGCAACTTGTGATGTATTTTGCAGTCAGGTGTTAGCCAACATTTTGAGCATTGCGAGGCCTTTGTAAAGATGTGAAGTCCCCCTCACAAATGGACAAAAATCAGGGAAAACTGCCCCCTCCCCACCATTTACCCTCTCAAAGCCTTTTTTCCTGGAAACATTGAAAAAGCAGTTTAGGGCAATATTTTCTTTTAGAATGTTGAATAAAATGTTTAAGGCAAGGTGTTCACATATTTACTCCCCCAAAATCATTTCTAAAAACTATGGGCTCGAAAAAATTCTTTTGGCATCATATTTTATGCCGTTTTTGTGCTGGCAAAAGAACCCCAAATATCAAATGTTGTGGTGATTACGTGAACAAGCAGCCCCGTACTTCCACGTTGATGGGCAAGCGTGATCTTGGCGGTTCTCGCGAGAAGATGCGAGCACGCTTAAAAGTTTAAAAAAACACAGTGAAATAAAAATACAAAACGAACACACAAGCACTGAAACACACTTAAACATGTGCTTGCAACATGGGGAGGTTCATAGAAGGAGCTTCCCATGGCTAGTTTTCCAATTCCCATCCAGGAGTGTTCTGGCGGGGATCGTCCATTGATGCTGGAATCGCACCAGCAGAGCGGGGTGAGGTTTCACATGCTTGCAATCACGGCAAAAAATGCCACAGCCAATCAATCGACATTTTGTCCTGACAATAAAAAAGAATGCCTTATTTTCCATACATGATTGTGAAAGCATGACGTTGTCTGGTATTGGTGCCCTTTCACATTCATTAGGCATTGTTATGCCGTATTTGCTGCATCTGATAAAGTCCTATGTTAAGATGAAGACTTTTATGTAAAACTAAGTATATCAGAGCCAACATGGTGTAGTGGTTTGAGTGTTGGACTAGAACTCGGGAGACCAGGGCTCAAATCCCTACTCAGTCGTACAAGCCCACTGGGTGACCTTGGGCAAGTCACACTCTCTCAGCCTCAGAGGAAGGCAAAGGCAAACTCCCTCTGAACAAATCTTGCCAAGAAGACTCCATGGTAGGATTCATAGGGTTGCCAAAAATCAGAAACGCCTTGAAGGCACACAACAACAACAATGTATAAATAGTATCAGATCAGTTCTTGGTCTTGGTTTTCTTTTCTCAGTTCTTTTTTATTTTTTTTAAGAATGAGTGGATCATGTCCGCTTGACACTATGGGAGACTAGAGGAAACAAAATACTGTAATTTTCTATTTTACAAATGCTGAGTGTTTTTGTGAGGAGGGGGTTGTTTGTTTTTTTGCCTGCTACTCAAGCTGGCGAAAGGAAAGTGTTTCCTTATAATTCAGGTGTTCCTTACCGTTCAAGATCTTGCAGCTCTATTTGTAATAAAAATTAAAAGTTTAAAAAGTTAGTTCAATTGGCAATTATATTCTAAATAAATGGCACATTTAATATATCAAACATGAGGCCAAACCAACAGATATATAATGCATTTTATGATCCTAAAGTAATATAGCGATTTTCATTCTGTAAAGGGTATTCAATTTTTCCCAAAAATGTCTTTTTTCTAAAAATAATAATAATAATTACAGGGTCCCCCCCCCCCGCCATGGCTTCAACATTTCTGGAAAATGTATATCTCTAAGCATGGGCCCTTGGACCCAGATCTATTTCAAAGGGTGCCAATCTATTCTTCTGTTCCCAGTTCTCAGGGACTGGCCCTGCATCTCAGGCCTGGGTCCTCATTTTTGTCCCATAGGGTGAGGGGAAGAAATCTCAGGGTGAGAGCACTGCCTTGAAATTACACACATCTGTGTATCCTTGGATTTTTGTTGCTGCAAGCTGCTTCGGAGCACTCATAGAATCATAGAATCATAGAATTGCAGAGTTGGAAGAGACCACGAGGGCCATCCAGTCCAACCCCCTGCCATGCAGGAAATCTTGATCAAAGCATCCCCGACAGATGGCAATCCAGCCTCTGTTTAAAGACCTCCAAGGAAGGAGACCCCACCATGCTCCGAGGGAGGGTGTTCCACTGCCGAACAGCTCTTACTGTCAAAAAGTTCCTCCTCATGTTGAGGTGGAATCTCTGTTCCTGGAGTTTGCATCCATTGCTCCGTGTTCCAATCTCTGGAGCAGCAGAAAACAAGCTTGCTCCATCCTCAGCGTGACATCCACTCAAATACTTAAACAGGGCTATCATATCGCCTCTTAACCGTCTTTTTTCCAGGCTAAACATTCCCAGCTCCCTAAGTCTCTCCTCATAAGGCATCGTTTCCAGACCTTTCACCATTTTAGTTGCCCTTCTCTGGACACGCTCCAATTTGTCAATATCCTTTTTGAATTGTGGTGCCCAGAACTGGACACAGTATTCTAAGTGAGGTCTGACCAAGGCAGAATAGAGTGGCACTATTACTTCCCTTGATCTAGACACGATACTTCTATTGATACAGCCCAAAATCGCATTGGCCTTTTTAGCTGCTGCATCACACTGTTGACTCATGTTCAACTTGTGGTCTACTAGGACTCCTAGATCCCTTTCGCACGTAGTCTCATTCAGCCAGGTCTCTCCCATCCTATATTTATGCATTTCATTTTTCCACCCTAAATGCAGCACCTTACATTTCTCCGTATTGAATTTCATTTTGTTAGCTTTGGCCCAGCTCTCCAGTCTATCCAGGTCATTCTGAATTTTGATCCTGTCCTCTAGGGTATTATCAAAATTACTCACTGTAGACTGTTTACTGTTCGAAACAGAGAGCTCAGCTGGACGGGAGGATTTGTTGCAAAAAATAGCGCCTTACCTCCCTATTGCTGCAGTGTCCGTTTGTGCCCATGACTCATTAGCAAGCTTGCTGGAAGGGAAAATTAGTGATTTTGCAGTTTACATGGAGGAGCACGAAAAAAATGGTGGCTGCGACTGAGTTGCATCCCGAAAATCTCCTCCCCCTTTTTTTTAAATGTGGAAGAACTACTTTCTGCTTAAGAAAATATTCTTACTTTTGTTCTACCGCTTGAACAATCTTGTGCCAGCAAAAACAACAACAATGGCGGCTCCGGCAATGCAAGCCCTCCCTTGCAAGTATTCTACCTGCATTTTTGCCACGTGTAGATGCTCCCAGAGTCTGGAAAACTTCCATTGTTGAACTAGAACTCCAGTGTGTTTTTAATTATAGTGCTTTGAAAGGTGTGAAAAACAGAGCTGGGAAAAGTGTGCCTTGTTTTGTTTTCTTCTGTTCAAAGCACAGCTTAGGAAGCTTAATTTCCAACCAGAGAAATATGTTCACCTTTGCTAGACTTCGCGTTTATTCCTTGAATTACAGGTTGATCCATGGATTTGGTACCCACAGTTTCACTTATCCAGGTCCGGAAAAATATGTTCTCTCTAGGCATTTCTAGGTCCTCCAGTGCAATTCTATGGTCAATTTCTGGTTTTCATCTCATTGAAAATAATACTGTTCCCTATTATCGATGATTTCAGGTATCCACTGGGGGAGTCTTGGAATGTATCCCCCCAAAATACAGGGGTTGGGCTGTACATGTACTAAGCAATTATGGTTGAGGCTAAATGCGTCATACATAATGAACAGGGAGTGTCCCTCACTTTTGGGCTTTGGCCCTGAAACATCAAGACCTGGGATGCTCCTGACCTGGCAACCCGATTATCACTGCTATTTGTGATGTTTAGATGTGAATGTCATTTTTCTGTACTCAAGTACCACCATCCATCCACAAATGGGAGGAATCAGCACATCCTAGAAGACCTCAAGCAATGCAGATGTCCAACAATAGAAACAAAAAGATCCACACTTTGCTTGCGTCCCATGAGATGGGTGGGCAGGAGTCCCATATACCAAATAGTATTGGTTACATTTTTATGGCGCCACCATACCTGCATGTGTGTTTTTCTGCAATAAACCCACATGGATCCCCCTGGAAATTATTGCAAAAATCTTTCTTTAAAACCCTTTGATGCTCTTGTGAAGATCCTACTGTGATGATTCTCCTATTAACTGACAGTCATGGTGATCTCACCCCCAAATCCCCACACTGTTCCTAAGGGTTTTGCTGCCACCAGGATCCCACCCTGGACCTACTTCCTCTAAAGTCTGTATAAACCTGTTTCTTAATTCTGGTTTTTCTTTTAGCTTTTAGGCTCCAACCTGCTGAAACACTGGTATAAGCAACCAGGTGATGGGGTGGTTCTGTTGAACTAATGATAAATGTATATTGGTTACAATTTATTATGTGTATGGAGCTTTCCTTTCCTTTCAATAACGATAGATAGCTACACTTGTACAGTTCTTAAAACAATAAAACAAAAAACAATCGAACTATAAAATGTCAATGGGG
Source organism: Gambelia wislizenii (assembly GCA_030847615.1). Lineage (NCBI taxonomy): Eukaryota > Metazoa > Chordata > Lepidosauria > Squamata > Crotaphytidae > Gambelia > Gambelia wislizenii. The sequence goes on along the minus strand of JAUMIR010000013.1, from coordinate 6,961,797 downwards.
AAATTGCAGCCTCCAAGTGACCCGGAGGAAGTCAATGTCTGGGTCCCTTCCTATTGGAAAAAGGCCTCTCTTGGGTCCAAAATGGCTCAGAGAGGTGGGAAAATAGCAAAATTGCATCAACTAGTCTTAATGCAGCAAACTTTATCCAAACCTATCTGAGTCTCCTCCTCCTCACTCTCATCACATTATTCCATTAGTTCCTCCCACCTTCAGTCTCTCCACCAATCACCATCCTTATCTAAATTCACCCATCCCAACATTCTACTTCCTGGCCATTTAGTTTTGACATATGACAAACTAATAAGAGGCAAGAGAGAGGAGTACAAAATTATGCATGGTTTGGAGAAAGGGAATGAGAAAAGCTTTCTCTCCCTCTCTTATAACACTAGAACCCGGCACCACCCACTGAATCAGAATGGTGAAGGCTGCAGAATGGTGTAGTGCATAGCTAAAGTGTGGGACTCATTGCCACAAGTTGTTGTCATTCTGGTTCGCAGCTTGGATGGAATTAAAAAGGGATTGAGTAGACTCATGGAGGATGGGACCATGATGCTTATTAGTCAGGAAGGCTATGAACCCCCGCAGTTATAGAGGAAGAATGCCACTGCTAGGGGATGTGAGGTGATGAGTGCAGCTGCTTGTGGGATCCCTAGAGGCAACTGGATGGCCACTGTGGGAACAGAATCATAGAGTTGGAAGAGACCCCAAGGGTCATCCATTCCAACCCCCTGCCATGCAGGAATACACAATCAAAGCATTCCTGACAGATGGCCATCCAGCCTCTGTTTAAAAAAACTCCAAAGATAATACATACATACATGTACACACACCTACACAGAGCTTGGGTCATGTAGCAGACTAGCTTTTTAGGAGTTCTCCTCAGTAACTGGGTACCCATGGTTGCTGGAAGTGGGGAAGGACTTTTCCAAAGTTTGTCTGCCCTCGGTGGCAACTGGTGGTTTCCATGTCAGTGGAGCAGGGAATCCAGTTAAGGTTTTAAAGGAACTCCCCAAGGTGCTGACCCTATTCCTCAACAGGTTCAGAAACATGGATAACTCCTTTAAAGCTAGCCAGAACCTGGAATGGATTCACTGACCCACTCCATGGGAGCCACCAGCCACCATGGCCCTCTCCTAAATTCTAATTAACATGGCAGAACTGCCCCTCCCCTCCATCAGTCTGCAGAGGCCTCTGTGGTTACATCTGCATAAAAGTAAGCCGCATTTCCCCAGGGCACGCATTCTAACGGACCAGGATGTGTGTCCTTAAAAAGCAAGGGTGGGAATCTTGTGGCCCTCCAGGTATTACTGGACTCTTATTCCCAGCGTTCTTTGCCATTGGCTATGCTGACTAGGGCTGCTGGGATTCTGACTCCTATCATAAAGTAAGCATGTACATTCATCTACATGTACATTCCTATAGCTGGATGCACAGCAATGACATGCATAGCAGGGGGTTGGACTGGATGGCCCTCGTGGTCTCTTCCAACTCTGCAATTCTATGATTCTATGACATCAACCTCAGGGATCTCCAGAAGGCCTCCATGTTCCGCCCCACCCTGTAGGTCCTGCAGGATGCCCCTCATAAGGGGTGTACTTACAGCGGGGGACAAAAAGAGGGCAAATACAATTCCCCCGTCCAAAAAACTTACCTTCAGTCCCCTAATTTCTAACATTGCAGAATGTCCTGTATTTCTCAGGGCAGGCTGCAAAGACCCAATAAATCAGCTTTCACAGTTCAAAGGGAGCAGCCGAGTCTATTCAGCTTACCAGCACAGAGAGTAAATGCAGTCCAGTCCAAGAAGTCAAACACAGAGAGACAGGAAGCCGAGCGAACAGTCCAAATGGGTAAGCCAGAGACGAAATCACAAAGGCAAAGACAGGGTTCAAGATAGCAGGTAATCAGTCAAGAACCACAATCTAGCATGGCTTACACCCAAACAGGTTGGTTGTCAGCCATGCTCTTCTGGAGGAGGTGCTGATTATTTATGGTCCAGCTGTCATGCCCTGTAAGCCTGATGAGGCTGTAGAGTCAGAGGAGGAGGAGGACATGGCAGGGAATGGCCCTAGGGACCCTGGCACAGGTTTATCTATACCTGTGCCAGCGGGGAACTCTGCCAACCTAGAGGCTTGAGCAGAGGAAGAGCCTGGTCTGAGTGGGTTGGCATCAGTCCCAGCAGAGAGTCCTGCCCATTCAGATAAGGATGAAGAAGAAGAGAGGGACTTACCTCCACCATCGTATACCCAGCAGCGAGCTCAAAAGAAGGCTCAAACGAGGTCTTTGAGAATTTATGAGAAGAACTTGCTCATTAAGAAACACCTGGCAAAGTCTTAATTGCTTTATATATGCTGGGAGAGGCAATGGAGGCTTTGTCAGAGATCAACTGATCTTCCTGGAGAAAACTTCCTGCTGACTTCGTTGCCTTAATCCTTGCTGCTTTGACTCGTGCCTTGACCTTGGACTGTTCCTGACCACCCTGTTGCCTGATCCTGCTGACCCACCGACTGACTTCTGGACAATGCTGCCTTCTGTAAGCCTTGACCTTTGGACTGTATTCTGGACTCTTCTCTGTGTGCCTTCTTGCCTGTATTGCTGCTTCTTCAAGAAACGGAACCTTGCTTCTTCCGAACCTTATCTGGCTCTCCCTAATTAACTTTCCTATCACTGGGGCTTGGCTGCTTTCCCAGACTTTGTTTATTCTGCTGGCATTTGGGGCTGCTTTCTCAGACACCAGCTGAGTCTTGCAGGTGTTGCCTGAGTGCTTCCTACTTCCTGTTTAATCACTCTGATCGTCGGAGAAATTCCTTCTCTTGACGATGCTGCGTGAAATTGGGTAAGTCTGTATCCTGATCTTCCAGGGTCTGTGGCTGTGGAATATTCTGTTGCTCAGATGAGTGAGCTTGCTGAGCACTCTGTCTCTCAGAGACTTGTTGGACACTCTATTCTTCAGCGTGTGGTGGCTGCTGGTCACTCTGCTCTAGCTCAGACATGCTATCCCAGCTTTCAAATCCCTCCTCACTGTCCTCTGAGGGGTAGGGCATGACACAGAGGGAGACACTTTGAAAATCATGCACACCTAGAACTTTTCTGTTACCTGTGTTTACCTTCCCTGGGTCATTTTGCCTGCCCCTTTGCTTTGGATGCCTGGACTGTATTCTTAAATGCTCAACTGAAGTTTTAAATTACTTCAGTTGATGTTAGAAATCTGGGGACTAAAGGGAATTTTTTATGGGTGGAAGGGGGGTTGAATAGGAAAATAGCTGGATCCTTTTTTGCTACACCTTCTCACTCTTCACTGGCCAGCAAATGGCCATGTTGCAGGGGCTGCAGCAGAGAAAAGGTGGGAGAGTTTGGAGGAGAGATTTTGGACCGTGTGCAGTCAGTACAGAATTCTGACCACCTTAGCGACCAAAAAAAGTGAGTTGTGATGGCAGGAGGTGGACTCGCACTATCATATTATGTCAGCCAATGTGTCATCCAGGGACCTTTGATGATGTCCACAGCTGTTTTTATTGAGTATATTCACCCAGTCCACAGTTGGGTATATTCCAGAGTGGGGAAAGTGTGGACCACAGACTGCATGTGGGACCAACCCCATTATGTGACACCCCCACACACCCTATCCCCAGACATGCCCTAAACTCCTGGATCCCCTAAAAGCATTCATTTACACAGCTAAGCATGATGCCTTCTTAACATTCATCTCTTCTCTATGCAGGAAGACATTAATAGGGAGGATATTGTGGGTTACACAATTCAAGGATATTGACAAGCTGGAGCATGCCCAGAGGAGCGCAACCAAAATGGTGAAAGATCTGGAAGCCAAGTCTTATGAGGAATGGCTTAGGTAGCTGAGAATGTTTAGCCTAGGGCAGAGAAGGTTAAGTGGTGATATGATAGCCATGTTTAAATATTTGAAGGGATGTCCTACTGAGGATGGGGCAAGCTTGTTTTCTGCTGCTCCAGAGACTAGGACACGGAGCAATGGGTTCAAACTACAGGAGAAGAGATTCTACCCAAATATTTGGAAGAACTTCTTGACGGTGGGAGCTGTGCAACAGTGGAATGTGCTGCTTTGGTGTGTGGTGAAGTCTCCATCTTTGGAGGTTTTAAAATAGATCCTGGACAGTAATCTGTTGGGAGTGCTCTGATTGTGTGTTCCTGCAGGGCAGGGGGTTGGACTGGATGGCTCTTGTGGTCTCTCCCAACTCTATGATTCTATATATTCAAAGTTGTGATCACTCACAGGCAGGCTAGAGTGTTATGATCAACTAGGGATGACACTGCATGATCCTGATGATCATTTTTATTTATATTTATTTAATTATTTATTTCAGCCACAAGGCTATCAGAGCGGCTTACAAATTGTTTTAAGCAATAGCAATTTACACATCTACACTGCATTAAGCAGCTTCCAATGTGTGTTAGCTAATTGCCCCCACAAGCCAGGTACTCATTTTACCAACCTATGAAAGGATGGAAGGCTGAGTGAAACTTGGAGCCCTCTGGAATCGAACTTGCAATGTGGTGACTTGCAGTACTAGCATTTAACCACTGCACCACCAGGGCTCTTGGCTCCAAGTCATTTTTAACACAGTGAAGAATTTGTTACCATTCACAAGGAAGATAAAAATGCAAGGCATAGAACAGACATGAAAACGTATTCAAATTCCTTCCAATGTACTTAATACAAAACAAATCCCATCAGTGTCTTGCTTGGATAACATCTGGTCTCTGGGTTGTACTGCAACATATAAGAACATTCCATTGTTTAGTGACAGAGAAACGCCTGTCTCCAAGAATACAGAATGTCAGCAGTGGAGATGATCTGCTAGGCAAGGAATATAGCCCCTGGACATTATCAGGTTTTGGACAAGTTACTATCTTTGGACTACAACAACTGTAACCACTATCTGATGGTTTCTGGGAGCTGTGGTCCAAATAGTTAACGTTTCCAAGTTCTGGAGATTATTGCTCATAATCCTTCCTGGTTACATTGGCCCTGCCTGCTTAGGTCCCTGTCCTCACCATATTTTCCATCAGCTGTTTCCCTTTCTAGATCCTCCTTCCAAGTTCACCAGAGGCTGTTTCTTAAACACTGTCTCTCTGTTACCACCGATATCCCTTCTACCTATTAAAACAAAATAAAGCATGTTACAGGCCTCCTTTTGTGGTGGTGGTGGTGGGTAGAAGCTTGTGATTTTATAGAGCTTGTAAACTGAGCTTGTAAAAATTTTTAAGACCCATATCTTGTGTATATCACCTTAATGATGTCTCTAAAAAAAAATGTCAGAACATCTACAGCCAAAGTAAGTTAAACAAACAAAACAGTGACCACAATTCCCTCGGGTTCAGTGAGTTTACACCACAGGTGAATTCCCCCCCTATATACATGCACACTAATTGCCTTTAAAGCTAACCTTCTTCAGCCCCTATATAATTATCCTAAAGACAACTCTGGTTTTAATCTTTAGTGGTATATAGTAGGCAAAGGGGAACTGGCACAGGCATAGCAGTACATACCAGCTAGTTGCAAATTACAGCAATGTAGCATTTGTTTACAACATGAAAGAAAGCTTCTCTTTCTATCACTGCACATAGTGACAAGCTGTCCTGAGAAGAGATGACTAAAGACTTAGCTAGCCCACCATTCTGTTCCCACACTGGCTGATCAGATATTTATGGGAAAGTCTCAGGCTCAACGGGATTGCAACATCACCTTCCTGCTCATGTGTCCCCACCAACTGGTGCACAGAAAGACATGTATCTATCTCTGTTACTGAAGGCGATACGTCGGCCTCATGATAAGTAGCCACTGATGGTCTCATTTCCTAGGAATCTGTCCAGTCCCCTTTTAAAGTTGTTCCAGTCAGTATTAGTATTACGTTTGGGGGTTGTGGAGACCCTCGAAATATCAACATTAATTTGGGGAGTTAATGTACTTGGCTTGGCTAAGCAAAGAGGGTACAACAGATAGCGGAGCTTGTGATCAGGTGGAAATGTTAAACTAGATAGTACAGTAGCACCCTTATATCTGCTGATTCGCCATCCGCTGATTCAGTTATCTGTGGTTGGCGATGGCGGGACAAAGGAGGAAGGGAGGGGGGAGGCAAGATCTCTCCTCCCCCCTTCTTCTGCCAGGAGGGCTCTGGTGGCGGTAGGGGCGACAGCAGGGGGAAGGGAGGGGAAGTGAGATCTCTCCTTCCCCTCCATCCCTGGGAGGGCTCCAGTGATGGCGGTGGGGTGAAGGGGAAGGGAGGGGGAGGTGAGATCTCGCCTCCTGCCTAACTTCTCCCTTCCCCCAGGAGGGCTCTGGTGGCAGCAGCAGTGTGGTGGTGGCGGCGGGTGGGGTCTGACATTTGCTATTATCCATGGATTTCAGTATCTGCGCCCCCCCCAGAACCAATCCCCTGAGTATATGGGGGTGCTACTGTACAATAAATTGATCTTTATTTGGGAAACGGGGAGAGGGGAAAGAGGACCACCCATTCACGCTTGTAATCTCGTGATTACAGTGGGACGTGGTTTCACACACTTCAATACTGCAAAAAAAGCAATATTGAGAGCTATTGACGGCTTCTCCCATCAATGAAAAGCGACACCTTATTTGCATCTGGAGCACCGATTGACCACGCGAGGACGACAACGTTGTGCAATAGCGGGACCCATTTGCACTACCGTGACATCGTAATCATGCAATTTTTGCTGTGTCTGATAAAGTCCTAACTGAAGAAAGAAGAAAGTCCTAACTGAGAAAAAGAAATTGTAGCATAAGCTTCATAGACTTGAAGCTTGTCTACATCTGGGGCAAAAACTCTGAATGGAGTTTTGCCTGCATGCCCCCGCATTCTGCTGAATTCACGGACAACCTCCATGAATAAAATCTTGCTGAATAGAGCGCGGCAGGCTCCAAGCCTAAGCGCAAGAGGGACAGACGATCTCACAGCAGGCACGGCGTTGTCCGAAATCGACCCTCTGCTGTGCTGCTGCAATGAACCTCTCCCGGGCGATCCTTGCACGGCAAGGATCGTCTGAAAATGTCCTCTGTCTCAAAGGTGCTGCAAGATCCCTTTGCATACTGATATTCCAGACTAACACAGCTATGTCTTTCTTTCTTCCAAGTTCTTGTTTTATAGTTTGTATTTGGAAATCGCTTTAAGATTGGTTATGGAAAATATATACAGTAGGACCCCACTATCCACTGATTCATTATCCACTGATTCAATTATCCATGGGAAACAAAACAACACATCTGTCATAGAGTGCTTTTGTGTTCTCATGTTGTGAATAAGGCGTTCTTTTTAGTGACAGGCCAAGCCATCAATTGATTGACCATAGTGGTTTTTTTCCTCGTAATTACGAGCATCTGAAATGCTGGTGTGATTTTAGCATCAATGGGAGGTCCCTGCTAGAACACGTCCAGGTGAGAATGCGAAAACTAGCTATGGGACTTTTTTTTATGAACCTCCCCATTTTGCAGGCAACTTTTAAGTGTGTTTCAGTGCTTGTGCGTTCATTTTGCTTCTTTAATTTAACTATTTTTAGACTTTTAAGTGCGCTGACATCTTCTCGCGAGAACCACCAAGATCACATGCACCCGCCAATGCGGAAGTACAGGGCTGCTTTTTCACGCTATTACGGCAACGTTTGATACAAAGGGTTATTCTGCTGGCACACTTAACGTTTCAAAATTTGGTGGGAAAGAAATAGGTTTTTAGAGGGTTGTCTGATAAAGTCCAAACTGTGTTTGCTCCTTGTGGTTCATTTCCATTATTGCAAAATCATCCCCTCTCACCCTTTTCTTTTCCCACCCCCACCCCCGTAAATTATTTCTCAGTAAAGGATGTTCAAACAGCAGTGGGAACGGAGCTTCCAGAAACTTGTAAGAGAAGAGAGTTGGTCAGTGTCCTGCAGGTGCAACCAGCCAGCCAGCTGTGCACACACAGATTCCAAGCGGGGAATATTAAACTGGGACAGCTGCAACCGAGTTCCAAAGAATCACCATGCACAAAGGGCTTAGGGTGGATTTTCCCTACATTTATGAAACTTAAAAAAAAAAAAAAAAGCCTCTCCAAGGCTTTCAGAATGATCCTCAACCACACTAAGCTCCTGAAGATACGCCCTTTGGACCAGGATCAAGATCAATGCCAACATCCAGCCTAGCACTGCCATCTCCGTTCAGGTGCGGCAATTTGGTTTTAATGATGGGAGCATTTCTTTCGATTGATGGAAATCTTTATATCTTGCCCTCTGTCATAGCATCTCGGGGTGGCACATGAGCAAATCCATTTGGCCAATTTGAAACTGTTCAGCACAGTAAGGAAAACCAAGGTAAACCTATTAAACGCTTGAGAAGTTGAAATAAGGTAGTTTAAAACTAGTTGAAGCAGTTTAAGGGTCTTTAAAACCATGCACATGGGAAGATTTGGATGGAATCAAGTGGCCTTGAAGGCTTCAGCATTTTTACTTGAGAGCCAGCATGGTGTAGTGCTTTGAATGCTGGACAAGGGGTCTGGGAGACCAGGGTTCAAATTGTCCTGAACTCACTGTGGCAAGTGCCTGAGGAGCAAAAGGGGAGGAATGCAGGAACAACAGGGTAAGGGGTGCCATTCTAGCCTGCTACCAATTGTCTACAATAGAAACAAGACAAGTCCAAAGCCAGTCCAGAAGCCAGTCACTAATAATCCATACAGTAAGCAAGAGTAGTCAACATCCAGTCCAGAGTTCAGTTACCAAGAGTCCATACCAGGTGCAAGGGGGAGTCAAAAGCCAGTCCAGAAGTCAGTAGAGTAAAATCCTTGGTGCAAGTCCGTGGTCAGCAAAGGGTTAAAGCAGCAGTCCAGAAGTCCGTTCAAAGTCAAGGCAAGCAAGAATCCAGAAGTGCAAGAGCTCAAGATAAGCTCTTCAGGCTGAGCCAGGACATCTCTTTCTGCTTCTTCAGACTCAGCTATACTTTCCCCCTCTGCCTCATCTGCGTTCTCTGCTTCTTCCTCCTCATCCTCTGTCCTCAGTCAGCGGGTTCATGACACAAATCCCCTTTGCTCAGCTATGGAAACCCACTGGGTGACCTTGGGCAAGTCACATTTTCTCAGCCTCAGAAGAAGGCAATGGTAACTCTCCTTGGAATTAATCTTCCCAAGAAAAAAGGCCAGGATAGGTTCACCTTAGGGTTGCCATAAGCTGGAAACAGCGTGATGACACACAACAGTGTTTTCACTTGATGCTGGAATAACATTTGTGTTGATGCAAATTGAGCCTCCAAGGGGAAGGTATTTGGCAACCAGGGCACCAGCAGAGAAGCCCTCTCCCATGCCCACCAACATAGCATTGCCCCCACTAGCAGAACACAGAAGAGGCCATGTTAATAAACTACAAAACCTAAACTCAGTGAAGTAGCCTTGAAAAATCCAGGTAGGCCTTCCTCAGAGAACTTGATATTAAAGTTGCTTTAATAAAACAATAGCCTGATTAAACCACTTCTTGACATGGGCTATAGCTGCACTGCAGAATTAAACCAATTTGACACTGCTTTAACTGGCACGGCTCTGTCCTATGGAATCTTGGGATTTGTAGTTTGTTGTGGCACCAGAGCCCTCTGACAGAGAAGGCTCACAAAGCTACAGATCCCAGAATTCCATCGCATGGGGCCATGGCCGTTAAAACGGTGTCAAATGGCTTTAATTCTTCACTGTGGCTACAGCCATGGTCTACAGTTTGAGTCTAGGGACTTTATCAGACAAACCTGCACAAACGTTTCTTTCCCACTATGTTTTGCAGCGTTTTTCTGCCAGCAAAAGATCCCTTTTTATCAGACCTACCTTCAATAGTGCAAATAAGCAGCCTCAGCATTACCGGAGCACAAACGGAGATTCACTTACCTCCATGTTCGAGATCTCAGCGATTCTCGCAAGAAGACATGAGTGCAGTAAACAATAAAAAATACAGCAAAATAAAGACACAAAAAGTACACACAAGGACAGAAACACAATTTAAAACTTCAAAGTAAACCGGGGAGGTTCATAAAAAGAGAGTCCCCTACCTGGCTTTTGCATTTTCACACGGAAGTGTTCTGGCAGGACCAGCCATTGATGATGTAATCACAAGACAAAAACGATACGCAGTTTCAAAGGCTGGCAATACCGGCAAAAAAACACCATGGGAGATTTACTAATGGCTTGGCCCATCAATAAAAAAGAATGCCTTATTCTACATATAATTGTGAAAGCACAATGTCATCTGAGATGTGCGCCCTTTTGCGTTCATTAGGTGATGTTATGATGCCATATTTGCCAAATTTGATAAAGTCCTAGGCTCTCTGAAAGATTGTATTCTCTTGTATGAGCCTGTCCAGATTTTGAAATCTTTAGGGAAGCATTTTCTCTCAACCCCATCACATTTGAGGCACACCAGGTGCGGGTGCAAGGGAGGGCCTTTTTGGTGGCCTCTCCCAAGCTACGGTACTCTGTATCAAGGGGGTCAGACTGACTTTGGACTTTTGGATGGCGATTTGTAATGCAAGCAGGCTCATCCCTGTTGCAAGGCTGCTGCGCGGCAGGGGGGCCGTTTTGGATTATGCTGTCCTCCTGCCGATACTGTTCTGGAAGAACTGGGAGGCTGCAGCACCATATTTGGCCATTTCCTAACCATGGTCAACTTTCGTGATTAGGAAATGGCCAAATATGGCACTGCAGCCTCCCAGCTCTTCCGGAACAGTATCGGCAGAGGGACAGTGTCATCCAAAACAGCCCCCTTGCCGCGCAGCAGCCTTGCAACAGGGATGAGCCTGCTTGCGTTACAAATCGCCATCCGAAAAAGTCCTTCCTCTGTTGCTCTTGTGCTAGCAGAGAAAGACCTTTTTATTCTGGCAGGGCTTTGGTCACTTGCAGCAAAACAGACTTTCAGGACTTTTTGAAACTCCCTAAAACCCGTCAGGGGAGGGCAGGAGAGGTACGCGGCTATCCCACGGCAGGGAGTCAGTTTTGGATGACACCGTTCCCCTCCCGTTGTCGTTCGTGTTACTTCTGCATTCGACCTATTGCAAAGGTGCCACTTTTTACTCATGAAAAACTTCTGTGAGTAAAAAGCGGCATCTTTTCAATAGATTGAGCAAGGAAGCAACACGAATGACAATGGGAGGGGAACGGTGTCATCCGAAACTGACCCCCTGCTGCGGGATAGCCACGTACCTCTCCTGACCTCCCCTGATGGGTTTTAGGGAGTCTGAAAAAGTCCTTAGTTGGACATTTTCTTTTATTTATGTCTATTTGAGATGTGCTTTAAATCTGCGTTTATGCATTTGATTTGTACTTTATTCATTTCATTTCTTTTAAGGAGATTATCAGACAGGAACAAAAATAGCGTCCCTGCCTCACTGTCTCCTCTCCCGCTACCCCCCCGGCCCCATCCTGGCACAGTAGCGCATTGTTTTGCACTTACCTTAATCACGCATCCATCCACTCCCCTCGACTGCCATGGAGTGAATGCAGCTTGCACGGAGCTGCATTCACCTGCAGGTTGGAAATCCTGGGCTGTTCTTGCGAGAGGACAAACGCACGGGAAATCCAAAAAACAAAAGCCAAAAATACATCCAAAAGTGACAGCAAGCACAAAAACAGACTTAAAAAATACAAAGTAACTGGGGAGGGTACAAAAAGGATGTCACTTACCTGGATGTCCCGATTGCACCCGGAAGTGTTCTGGAACGGACCTCCAACTGCGGGAATGGGGCATCTTTTCACTTGCCCATCATTCCGTCATAGAAATGGAACGGGCGATCTATTCATGACTTAAGCCGTGAATAAGAAGAAACGACGGCAAAACAGGGCCAGCACAGGAGCATAACAGGATGAGGATGATGTTGTCTAAAAGGGAAGCCCTTTGATGATCTCCTGGTGTTCCTGTAACACCATATTAAGGGCGTCTGATAATCTCCTAAAATTGCAAAGTACCTTGAGTCTTATTAATGAGAGAAAGAAAGAAGTCAAAAAACAAACAAGCAAGCAACTTCTGAAGATACCTCCCCCCCCCACCTCAGATGACATTATGTTAGCCTCATTAAGCCAGACTTGGGGATAATGGGAGCTGTAGTCCAAAATAGCAAAGAATTCGAACAATTACTGACAAAAGTCAAAGAAGAAAGTGCAAAGGCAGGTTTACAGTTCAACATTAAGAAAACAGACAATAATGACCACAGGTGATTTACATAACTTTAAAGCAGACGATGAAGACATTGAACTAGTTCAATTGCTTGGCTCAGTCATTAATCAAAATGGAGGCTGCAATCAAGAAATCAGAAGAAGACTAGGGAGATTATCAGTCACAGGGGAATGTGGCAAAAAACCCACATCCCCAACCACGTCAGAAGATCGCTAGGAGAACAGAAAGGGCAACATTACCAGAGGCTCATGTCCTTTAGCTGTTCCCGGGGCATAGCGCTGCCGTGGCTGAGGCTTCCCTTTTTCATTGATGGGGATAAGCCGCAAATAAAAAGGGACGCCTTACTCATGCCTGCGCTATGCCCCCGGGATGCTGAAGGGTGTCGTCGTCTGATAATGTTGCGTCTTCCAGTTCTCCTAGCGATCTTCTGACGTGGTTTTTGCCACATCTGATAATCTCCTAGGACTTGGAAGGGCAGCTATAAGGGAGCTAGACAAGATCCTCAACTGTAAAGATAAATAATTGAATGCTAAAGTTAGGATTGTCCATGCCATCATATTTCCGATTTCTATGTATGGTTGTGATAGGAAGAAAATCAGCTCATTTGAAATGTGGTGCTGGAGAAGAGATATAAATAAATGGGTCTCAGAGCAAGTCAAGACTGAGTTCTCCCTAGAAGCCGAGATGACTAAGCTGAGACTGTCGTACTTTGGCCATATCATGAGAAGACAGGACTCACTAGAAAAGACAATAATGCTTGGGAAGGTAAAATGTGGTCGGAAAAGAGGAAGACCACATTCCGGATGGAGACCTGCAAGACCTGAGCAGGGCTGTTGAGGAGAGGTTGACTTGGAGGTTCTCATTCATGGGGTCAGCATAAGTTGACGGCAGTTAACAACACCATAGTCCAAATCGTCTGGAGGGCCAGAGGCGAGCAAAGGCTATTCTAGCAAATACTCCTAAGGGGTATACTAGATCATAGAATCATAGAATTGTAGAGTTGGAAGAGACCACGAGGGCCATCCAGTCCAACCCCCTGCCACACAGGAAATCACGATCAAAGCATCCCCGACAGATGGTCATCCAGCCTCTGTTTAAAGACCTCCAAGGAAGGAGACCCCACCACGCTCCGAGGGAGTGTGTTCCACTGCCAAACAGCTCTTACTGTCAACAAGTTCCTCCTCATGTTGAGGTGGAATCTCTGTTCCTGGAGCTTGCATCCATTGCTCCAATGTTTCAAATGTTTTTATCCATTGTAACTTTCCTTGGGGCCCCTGGTGGATTGAAAGGCGATAGACAAATACTATTAATAGATTGATTGATAGACCATTCACCCAACCAATTTAAAGAACATTTGTCCAGTTTCTTTGCACTGTGTTTGCAGCATGGTTACTACAACAAACTTTTAAAAATGGTTTGAAGTTAGTGTTGTTAATACGTTTGTTTTTAAAATTCTCTTTGGACTTTATCAGACTAGCATCCAAAAATGCTGTAATTCCGCAAATGAGGATAGCAGAAACATCGTGAGATTATTACACTTATTAACACACACTGTTGTAATCACATGAAAGAACCGCCACGGAATCATTGCATGACAACCACTAGAATGAGAGTTTACGTCCGCGATTGTGCATGGGTGAGATTTCGCCAGTTCTCGCAAGAAGACTTGAGCGCACTTAAAAACCCCAAAACGCCTTAACTAACAAAGTAAATGAACTCACAAACACTGAAACAAACCTAAAAATGTTGAAAATAAATGGGACAGATCATAAAGAGTGTCCTGTGCTTCGTTTTTGCATACTCACCTGGAAGTTTTCTTACTGAGGTCTGCCCATTCACACTGTAATCTTGCGATTACAACAGGACTTGATTTCACACACTGGTGATACCGTGAAAAAAGCACTATTGATGATCTATTGACGGGTCAAACTGTCAATTAAAGCAATGCACTTTTTGCGGCTGGAGCATGGAGTAACAACGATGTCATGTGATAGCAGGGCGCATTCGCACTACCATGAGGTCGTAATCCCACGATTTTTTCCACATCTGATAAAGTGCTTAAATGTATGTATGATCCATTGTTTAAACTGTATTTTGTTTTAACTCCCATTGCCACTCCCCCTCGGGTCCTAGGTTGGAAGAAAGGTGAGATATAAATTAAAGGAGAGGAAACTAGAGATTGGGGAAGTTTCTTTTGGGGACTGCAACTCCCCAACCCCCCTGGCCACAGTGGCTAGGGGATTCTGGGAAAAATCTTTTCCAAGCTGTGATGACGCCATGCGTGGTTTGCCCCTCTGCATGGCCTCTTAGCCTGCGCATCAGAAAAGAATGCTCCTGGTGCTTATGACACTGGGGCAGGGTGACAGACAGTGCTCCAGCATCCTCCCACATGTTCGGCTTGGATTAGCCTTACATTTTCATCTGCTGGGACAACAGTAAAAGCAGTAACCTAACAGCCTGAACCTATGCCTCTTTTATCTTCCATTAGCCTGTCCCACCATGAAATCACACTGCTGTGTATCGGATTCCCAACCTGAGGCCAATTTCATCACCAAAACGTGGGCGAAACTGAACTCTTGGAGGGGCTAAACCGTTGTCATCTGTCAGAAATGCTGGCATTTCTTCTTTGAAAAGGCAACGAACAAACGGCTGCCTGAGTTTTTGCTTTGTACAGAACTAGCTACCAGATATCTGGAGAGAATGCAAGTCTGGGGAGCCTGACTGACATTGATCCGTTTTTTTTTTGGAACAGCCAACCCAGTCGCACTCCCGGAGCCTGCTTGTGCCAAAATTATGGGGGTGAGCATTCACAGTCCTTGTACCATTTTTGGAGCTGAATCTATGAGGAAGAACAAAATCCTACACACATTTACTCAGAAGTAAGTTCCATTGTCTCAGCCTAAATACCCTAAAGGCACAAGGTCCTATCTGATCTTGCAAGCTAAGCAGGGTCATCCCTGGTTAGTACTTGGATGGGAGACTGCCAAGAAATACCAGGCTGTATTTCAGAGGAAGGAACTGGCAAACCATCTCTGAGTATTCCTTACCTAAGAAAACCTGAGACAACTTGAAGGCGCACATACACACAAGTCCCATTGTAGTCAACACGGGTTAGTCTTACATCTCTTTTACACTACACACCTATGGTGCTATGATTCCGTTTTGTAAGTACCATGGCAACTTCCTACAGAATCCTGGGCTTTGCAGTTTGGGGAGTGGTATTTAGAATTCTCAGCCAGAGAGCTCTAGTGTGTCACCAAACTACATATCTCAGGATTCCATAGCGTGGAGCTATAGTGCTGCAATTGTATGGTGTGAAAGAGACTTTAGAAAGGGAGATTGGCAACTTCCATGTCAGTGGGGCCGCAAATCCATTTTTGATTTCTCCTCTATCCCTCAAATCGGTTCAACACTTTGGCTAACCCCATGTCAGTGGGGCAACAAAGCCATTTCTGATTTTACTGTATCTCTCACAATAGGTTCAAAACTCTGGATAACTCCATTACATTTCAGACTAAAACCCAGAACGGACTCACCACCACCGTCCCCCTGACACAGGAGGCACCAGCTTCCACTGCTCCCAGGTAAGTGCCTATAGGGTTGCAACCTAAATTACTGACATGCCTAGATGTATCCATGGCTAGCGTTCTCCAGTGCCTGTCTGAAAGACTGACTTGGGATCAAGCAGAGATGGGTTGTTTTGTAGGAAAGGAACATTCACTTTGTTTATTATTTTTTTTAAAAAAGGTGGCTTTCTAATTTCCAAATAGCAATCCAAGCCTGGATAGTTTGGGTCTTGTCATGTATCGCTCCTTCCTGCATAGAAGCCAGGTGTCACTCAAAGGGGTTTGGGAGGGAAATCCGTGCTGGGAAGCAGGATGCTTCCAAAGGTTTCCAGGATCACTTGTTTGGTCTCCTGGGTTATGGGAAATGGACTCAGCTCTCCAGGAAATGACAGCGGGACCCTTTCCTGTTATCTTGCTATATGACCACTCAACAGGAAATGACATCAGCATCCTTGATACTGGGCTTTTTACTATTTTTTTTTAAAAAACCCTCTCTAATGCACCTTTTTATTTTGTTTTGTGGGAGGCAGGTGACCATTCAAACAATGACCTGAACTCATTGCATCCTGTTGAAATGAATAGGACTCTCTCCTGGCCCCTCTGAGAATCATGGTCTGGTTCTGTTGACTTGCGTATTTTCTTGGGTTTCCACCCTACCCCAATCAGATCAGTAGAAATATAAAATAATGTTCTCCCACAAAGGTAAGAGGAAGAGAGTGCTGAGCATCCTGCACTTTGGGGGATCTCATTTACAATGGCAATTGGTGGCTTCCAAGTCAGTGGAATGGCAGATCCGTGCTGGATTTTAGTCCAGACTTTAAAGGTGCTCCCCAAAGTTCTGAATATATTTAGGGAGAAAGGTCAGCATCACTCTCATGAAGGGCACTGGCCACCACTGCTCCACCAGCAGAGTAAATATTTATTCACACTGTTTTGTTTATTTATTCACACTGAAAATATCATTTTTTTCAGATTTTTAAAATATGTTTTAGTCTGTTTCAATTACTCTTACTGTTTAAAATGGCTTCAAACCATTAAAAATGATTTATTTGTACACTACCTTGAGATCTTTTGATATAGGGCAGTATACACACACACACATTATATATATACGGTATACATAAAAAGTATAAATGTGTGTGTATATATAGTAAAGAAATCAAGCGCAAAGATATACAGGTTGTCCCCCATATCCACAGCGGATATGTTCCTGTACTTACCATTTATAAGTGAACCCACAGATAATAGCAAACCCTATTAAAATAAAGGACTTTCAGTACAAATGTACCATAGAGTTGCACTGAAGGACCTAACAATTCCTAGAGAGGACACCTCCCTAGGCATTTTCCAGCATGACTCTATGGCCAGATCTACACTACACAAATAATCCAGTTTTAAACTGGATTACTTCCCATGGCTCCTTCAAATGGAATACTGGGATCTGTAGTTTTACAAGGTCCTTCTCTGCCAAGGAGTACTGGTGCCTCACCAACCTGCAAGTCCCAGGATTCCATAGGAAGGAACCATGGGAAACAATCCAGTTTCAAACTGGATTATTTGTGTAGTGTAGATGTGGCTTTGCAAGTGGTTCAATGATAGCATTCATGGCGATCAAAGTGAGTTTCTACTCACTTTCGTATTCAACCTTTCACATTCAACATTTGAGCATGCTTTGGATGCCTTATCTGCAGAAGACTGCATGGAAACAGGATCTTTCTTTCCTCCGGTTCTTTCACATTTGAACCCAAGAACTGTGGTGGTGGTGGTGAGGAATGTCATGAGATTTGTATTGCAGGTCTGAGCAGCCTGGACAGTGAAACCTCAGGCCTTGAGTTTGAATCTAGCTCACAAGATTTCCCCAGGGGATCCTTCTCCTTCCCCATGACACCAGCTTGGGTTTTGTACCAGGCTTTTGTACCATTGTTTTCCACCTTCTGGATGGCTGAAATGCCTCTGCTGAGGCTCCATCACTGGCAATAGGCACTCTAAAGAGATTATCAGACGGGGGACAAATATAGCGTCCCTGTCTCGCCAGCTATTTCCCGCCCCATTCCTGTCCCTGTAGTACTTTAAAAAATTGTTCAGACTTACCTTAAAAGTGCTGTAAAAAGTGCTCTACTCCTCTCCGGCAGTCCAGGAGTGAATGGAGCTCTCACTGAGCCCCATTCACTTCCTGGAAAGGAAATCCCGGCCGTTCTCGCGAGAGAATGATTGCGCGGGAAATTCAAAACGTAAAAGCAAGATACATGTCAAAAAGTAAAACAAAGCATCTAAAGACATTTTTAAAACCTCAAGTAACCCGGGGAGGGTAAGAAAAAGTGTGTCACTTACCTCGATGTCCCGATCTCGACCGAAAGTGTTCGGCAGGGATCTTCCACTGCGGCTGGCATTGTGCCAGCATAATGGGGCACCTTTTTGCTCACCCGTCATTCCATTACAGAGAGGAATGATGGGACAATTCACTGCTTAGTCTGTGAATAGAAAGGAGCATGGGGGGACGGAAAGAGCAGGGGAGCATAACGCCACAGGGACGATGATGTCTGAAAGGGAAGCCCTTTCGTGATCTCCTGTCGTCCCTGTGGTGGGATATTTGGGGTGTCTGATAATCTCCTAAGTGCAAATATGCTGGTATTTTCTTTTGTCCCACCCTTTTGCTTTCAGCTTTGCCCACCACTGGAAGGCACCCCCCCCAAAAAAAAAATTGAATTAGGCCCTTAGAATGAAAGATGTTCCTGACTGTAGGGGAAACCTGCCCCTTTCAGGGCTCAAGAATGGAGGCATCTTGGCTCAGCCTGCTCTTCCATGTCACCTAGATCAGAAAGCTGTAAATCATTCTCCAAAAAGGATTCCTTCACCAGGAGTTGACCAAAATCCACAATCATCCCTAGTATAGGTTGAGTCTCTCTTATGCAGGAGGCTGAAATATTCCAAAATCCAAAATTGTCCACATGGGTGTCTGAGGGGTAGTCCAGATGGTGAAATAAATCCTCACGGAATCGGCGAGGAATCCCATGTGTCCAAAGGGGATCCCGCAGTGTTCCATCCTTTTTGGAGGGAGGGGGAGCAAAAGTCGGGGAAAGTCTGCAGCAAAAGCCTCCAGGGCTTTCCTCGAGTTTTTTGACAACTGTGGAGAAAATGTGCACTCCCGCATGTTAGGACGACCAAATCGCAGCGCATTGCTGAAGAGGATAGCTGATTAGTTGGATGTGCGTGGGGGTGGAGCTTGCTAAGAAGGCAGCATCCAGAACCGCATGTTGGATTGTCGCCGTAGCAATCATGTGCTGAGGTGATGAAACAGGCTTTCTTTCCTCCTTTTTTTCATAATTTAAGCAAAGATCGCTCTTCCACACCTTGGATTTAGTTTGGTTTTTTATAAACTGTTTGGTGGGGGCAATTTGGAGAGTACAGAACTGTGAGCAATTAACTCGTGCCTGCCATCTTGATTCGCTGGCGTGCCTCCATGTGAACAGCAAACACGGATATCCTTGCATACCAGTGACCTTGCCAAAAAATCATTGAGATTTTTTGAAAGCTGCTGCAAGTTTGCATACGGGTCCACCAATCCACATTTTAATCCCTCATCTAGACCAGGCCTGAGATAGTGATACCTTTGCTTTCTTGATGGTTCAAGGCACACAAACGTTGTTTCGTGCACAAAATGATTGAAAATATTGTGTATAAAATTATCTTCAGGCTCTATGTGTATAAGGAGATTTTCACACAGGGGCCAAATGCCCCGTTTCTGCTCCGCCAGCTCCTCTCCTGTCCCTGCTATGGGATTAAGGAAAATGTTCACACATTTACTTTAATCCTGCAGCAGACACATCCACCCTCTCCCCTCGGTTTCACTGCTGTAAATGCAGCTGCCGTAAAGCTGCAAGTGAAGCCAAATCCCACTCGTTCTTGTGAGAGAACGATGTGAGGGACATTCAAAAATAAAAAGTCAAAAAACACTTTAAAAGTACACCAAGCACCAAAAATTACAAAAACAACAACAACCAAGTAACCCAGGGAGGGGGGAAAAGAGAGTGCCACTTACCTGGGTGTCCCATGGTCACGTTGGGAGCATGGAAGGGGTGAATGTCATCTGAAAGAGAAATCTTTCAGCGACCCTGTTCTGTGCCTGCAACAGGATAATAAACTGATGTGAAAATCTCCTAAGATGCAAATGAAACATAAATGAATTGTGTGTTTAGACTTGGGTCCCATCTCCAAGATATCGCATTATGTCTATGCAAGATTTCCTAAATCCAAAATACCTCTGGACCCAAGCATGTTGGATAAGGGAGACTCAACCTGGTAGTAGAAAAATGATGACCCTAAAGTAGGCTGTTGTCAGTTACAAATGTAACAGAGCAGCTGCAGTGTGCAAACAGGTGAGCTGTGCACTGCCTGCATTCATATTCGTGCATTGATGATCAGGGCGGCCAAAGACATTTTGCTGCCAAGGCAATGTAGCAAATGACACTTCCCTTCCAAGGGGCCCATTCACACTACACAGTTACAGCTCTATGATTCCACTTTAACTGCCACAGCTGCATGCTTGAGAGTCCAGAGTCTAATCCACACTACACAAATAATCCAGTTTGAAACAGGAGTATTTGCCATGGCTCCTTCCTATGGAATCCTGGGATGTGTAGTTTTACAACATCTGTCGCCTTCTCTGCCAAAGCGTGCTGGTGCCTTGCCAAACTACAAATCCCAGGATTCCATAGGAAGGAACCATGGCAAATAATCCAGTTTCAAACTGGATGATCTGTGTAGTGCGGATGCACCCCTGGATGTGGTAACATCTGAGGCACTAGAGTTTTCTGGCTGGGAATTCTAAATGCCCTTCCTAAACAGCAGTTCTCAGGATTCCATAGGATGCAGCCATGGCCATTCAAGTAGATTCCTAGCACTGTGCAGTGTGAACAGGTCCAAGATCAGAACACAGAGTAGCTAAAGCCGGTCGTGCTATTTTGGCACAGGATGCAGAAAATTTCATAATGCTTTCCCCACATCCTGGTAGTAAAAATGCTTTTGTTGTTGCTGCTCTTTGCCTTCACATCAACTCCGATTTATGCAACCCTAAAGCAAACCTATGATGGGCTTTCCTTGGTGAGATTTGTTCAGAAGAGATTTCTGCAATGCTGAGAGAATGCAACTTGCCTAAGGTCACCCAGTGAGTTTCCAGGGCTGAGCAAGGATCCAAACCCTGGTGTTTCAGAGTCCTAGTCCTACACTCAAACCACGGCACCTCTGACACTCTAAAATGCTGTTAAAATTACTTTTTAAATATAATTACTTTTTATTTATCAAAAAACAGTAGAATACAATTGAACATGTCCATTTTGTAGTTACAAGTCACTACAAAATGTCAGACAGTAATAGTAAAAACGAACAATTTGCTGCCTGAAGTAGCTGGCTTGCTGGACCTTGTGGTAAGGCTGGCCTCGGAGGTGATGCATATTTTCCCCACACAGAGCCTTTTGGAGATTTTCAGATGGGGAAATTATTCCCTGGGGAGATCAGGACAGAATGGTTTCTGTCCCAGAAGCAGCGCCGCGTTTCGCACGCCCACTTCCCTCTCCCGATCTTCCGTCGTCCTGA
The DNA here is from genome assembly GCA_030847615.1 of Gambelia wislizenii. NCBI lineage: Eukaryota > Metazoa > Chordata > Lepidosauria > Squamata > Crotaphytidae > Gambelia > Gambelia wislizenii. The sequence goes on along the minus strand of JAUMIR010000013.1, from coordinate 6,940,483 downwards.
CGCTGTCCTTGTTCTTTTTATTAACGATGAACTCTCGTTAATAAAATATCGCAGAAGGGACCGGCAGGGAACTAGAGACTGAACACCAAGCAGTGAGAAATTGTAGAAACTCACGCTCAACATTTGAACAATAGGCAAAAACAGAAGCAGGGATACACCAACAATGACAGTGGAAATTTTAGGGATTCTCTTTGGAGAATAGGGACAGTTTACATCCAGGAGCCTGATACAGATCTGCCTTCTACCATTGCTACTTCTTCTTCTGACCTGGATTCCAATCCCAATCTTCCCTCCCCATAGTCATCTTATGGTGTGAGTGTGTCCCCTTCAAGTTGCCTATTGCCTTATAGTGAGCCCATGAACTCCACAAGGTTTTCTTAAGCAAGGAATAATCAGAGATGGTTTGGCCAGTTCCTTCTGAAATATAGCCTACAGCACCTGGGATTCATTGGTGGTCTCCCATCCAAGTACTAATTAGAGCTGACCCTGCTTAGCTTCCAAGATCAGACTGGGATCTGGTGCCTTTAGACTATTTTGGCCCCTCCGTCTTACTATGCTAGACCAAAAATATTTTAAAAAGGAAAACTTGGGTAGGTTGATGTGATTCTTGAGAGAAACTTTTGACTGAGTCGTCAAAAATGCCTATGAGCCTAAAAAAGCAAAGGAGAACGGTTACGTGTTCTGATTTATGACACGTCTGTGGTGTAAAGTATGTGTCTAGCTCGGGTTAACAGATGTTTTGTTAATTCCCAATTTCTCTCATAATCTGTATATTTTTGTCCCACACTTGGGCACGGTCTGCAATGTATGATGGAGTGCTCCCTCATTAATCATGTGCGAATGGAAGTATGAGCCAGTTTTATTCGTTTTCAGAGCGCCAGGCCACATAAATTAACTGGAACGTGTGTTTAAAGTATCTCAAGCAATGCCGCTCACCTCTCTGAGCGACACAGTAGCTCTCAAAGAAACGATTTTGGAAATGGGGTCTTAGATCTCGAACAGAATTCTTCACGCCTGCAGTAAACTATAATTTCCAGGAATTTGAGGGAGGGAAGGAGAGGAGCGGGGAACCTCCGTCACTGTTGTGCACTCCATATTTCCCTGGGCTGTGTGAATTCCCAGAAAGAACAAGAGCGAAGTTTGTCTCCACTGGAAGAGAGTGCACAACTTTTTGTAATATTTGTTTTATCACAAATATTGAAGCAGCACATGATTCCTCAAATGAATCCCTTCCATAAATACACGCAATTCATGGAGATCGCACCCATTAGCATCTCCTCCAAAGGTGCATATCGGTGTCCACAAACCTGGGTGCAAGATGCCAAAATCTTGAACCAGCTTACCTAGAAGTAAACCCTATTGAACCCCCTGCGTTGGCACATGAGTCTTTAAGTCCCAGCGCTTTTGTGGCGACTTAACCATTTATTTGCTTTACACAGTTATATTCCTACCACTTCAATCCTGGAATCTATAGTTTGGTGAGTTACTTAGAATACAGTACAGTTGTCCCTTCATATTTGCTGGGATTTGGTTCCAGGACCCCCCGTAGATACCAAAATCCATGAATATTCAAGTTCCATTATACGCAAGGGCATAGCAAAATGGTGCCCCTTATATAGATGGCAAAATCAAGGTTTGCTTTTTGGATGATTATTTTTAAAGCATATTTTCAAGCCGTGAATACTCAAATCCGTGGATACCAAATCCATGAATACGGAGGGGCAACTGTATATCAATATATCATGAGAAGAGAGCAACTGAGTATCAAATCAGCTTCATTCTGGAGGCCAGACAGGGAGTCAGGCTACCAGGAATGTAGTTCATGGCAATGGTTGTTGTGTGTCTTCATGTCTTTTCCAACAGGTGAAGCTGTCACCAGGGTTTTCTTTGTAAGAGTTGGTCAGAGGAGATTGGCTATGGCCTTCCTTTGAGGCTGAGAATGTGTGACTTGCCCAAAGTCATCCAGTAGGTTTCCAGGACTAAGCAGGGTTTCAAAGCCTTCTCTTGCAGCATCTTAAGACAACTCTTAAACCACTATGCCATGGCTGGCTCTCTTAGGGCTGTTAGTTCTGACTAGAGTAGGGCCACTGAATCCTATTCATTCAACAATTAATTCCATGGGTTTGCTCCAGGATTCCAACCTAGCAAAGAATTCTAAGCACCTCAACAAACTACAAATCCTAGGATTCTTTAGGATGGAGCTCTGACAACGGAAGTGGTATGAAGCAGTTATAACCACGTAGTGGAGATATACTTTTCGTCCCAAGTAACTTTGGCTCAATCAAACCCTCACCTTTCAGCTATAGCAAACAAGTAAGACTGTTTACCTGGAAATTAAGATACATTTTGAGTTTTCTGCTAGTCCATATCTTTGAAAAGTGGGCCAGAAGCAGGGATGGTGGATAAGTTCATTCTCTGGTCCATGTCATTTTCTCATGCATTTGCTTCATTCATAAGTCTGTTCTTTTTTGCCCTGCTCTATTTGTGCACTATATATATATATATATATATATATATATATATTCTTTTTTCAAACATACATTTCTAAACATACTTGCTGTTAAAATACACAATTCTAAACCTATTCTTTCTTTCAAAATATGCATTTTGATTTTCATTTTTGAAGCCAATAACTGTGTCATAACGTCCTGAGAAGTGCAAAATGCAACAAATACTGTACATGTTCATCATCTTGTTATTTAGTCCAGTAGGTCTGGATCAGGTCAGTTCATATCAGCATTTTAAAAGATCAATTTCCTCAAGCACACTGCAAAGGGGAGACAAACGCACACCTATGGAGAAGGAAAATCCAAAAGGAGGAAAATGAACTGTCAAAACCTCTGTTTCCTGTTAAATTAATTAGGCTTTTTTAAAAAAAAGAAGTCTGCAGTGAAGGATAGATGTATTTAACAGATTGGACTATATTGTCACAGTATTCCCTTCAGCCAAGAGGTGTGCTTTCCAGCCAAATGGGCCAACCATTATTTTCTCTTGTTTTTCTAAGAGCAAAGCATATGCACAGGGGGAAGGCTTTTTATGGGCAATTAAGGAGCACTTGTAGGTGCCAAGCATCTGTATTGCAGTAAAATTAAATTAATTACCCAATGGGGTTGGGGAACAAAATTCCAGTTACCCGGTTTCGGCCAAAGCTTTGTGGAGGGAAATTTAACCTGATTAATCACGGCCAACGGTATTTCCGCTCAGTATTCCAAACAGACCAGCGGCTTCCACTCCTCTTTATCACAATTCTCCATCACTCAGTGCCACGGGGATTGGGCCTAATGCAAGGAGACAACATAACGTCCATGAATTCATTGACTCCGAACCAACCCTGCTTTTCATTCCTAGCTCTGTGAAGGGGCAACGCTGCTCCCACAGCCATAGTTTCCTTATTGGGGCATTGGTAACAGTGATGTTTGCCAAAAGTCAGGCGAAGGGGGGACCAGGGATGGGTTATGAATATTAATTTCACAGACTCATCTTTCCCTGTTGCAGGGGTTCCTGGGGAGGAGAGCAAGAGGAAGCTGTAACTACATTCTGGCTAGTTTCATAGCCCGAGTGATCGACGACTTCTTCCCCTCTTCTCTCATCACATCATTATGGGCCAGAACAATGGGAAATGGGAGTATGCCATTATTACTGGAAGTGAAATGAATGAAAATGGTGGTGGGGGAAAGAAATAGGAGAGATTTGAAGTGGAGATTCACAACCAGTGATCTCACAACCTGAAACGGCTTGTGTAGTGCCATTTCCCCATTGCTCACTTGAATGATGCCGTTTCCCAGCCATGGTTTGTACTCCTCCTTCCAATTTTAGGCCTTCAAAAGAGAGAGCGAGAGAACAAGTTTTGCACCTAAAAAAAAAACTAAGTTCAGCCATAAAGATTCAAAAAGTCATGTCACCAACTCACGCTTGCCTTTGGCTCTTGCAAAGTTCTCTTGCATGCCAAAGCAGAAACCAGCAGGTTGTTGTTGGTAGCGGCGGCGGCAGGGCAATAGAGTGAGTCACCCTCAGCAATTCCAGGAAAAGTGTGGAAAAAATGCTGAGAAGGAGGAGGAATTTTAAAATCCACTGGTCTATCTTATCGCGTTGTTGTGAGGTCTACCAGTCACTTTTTGAGTTTTTTAATGGCATATGTTATGCCGGGTACAGCTAATAGAATTAGATTTGTGTATTTTATTGATGGTGAACTAAGTACAGCAACCCTTTCCTATTAACTTTCCTATCTGTGATTTTAGCAGAACACTTGTGCTGGCAGATCATTCTGTCATCAGAGCTCTGAGATCAGCTGGCATAAGAGCGTTCCTGCTGACAGAAGAGTCTTGTGTCTAATCCTAACCCTGGCACAACCTTGAGTTAAGATTGCCCGGTTATTGCCATTCTCTTTGGGCTCAGCTAACTTCATAGGGTTGTTATGAAAAGAGTCAGTCTTGTGCAATGATAAGTTTATTGGAATAGGACTGGAGAGAGCCTATTTTCAATCGCCACTCTGCCATGTTGCTAGGTCTCTGCACTTAGCACCTGGGCAGCAAGCTAGGCAGCAGGCACATGAATATATTTGAGTTATGTCATGGTTGGACAACATCAGCTCATTAGTAAATTGGGACTTTGTGAAACTGAATACCAAATGTGCATTTGCATGAGCAATGAGCATCAATGCACAATGCACATCCCCAGGCAATCTGCATGTGCAGCTATGCCCTGTGCCTAACCATGCGCAATGCACAGCCATGTGTAGCTCCTTTTCCTCAACCTTGAACTGAATACGGATAAAAATGCCCAACCACTTCCCTTCCGTAAGGGAATTTACACATGCAAATTTGCAGCTCCGTTTATAAACTACATAGGCAAATTTTGCACAAATCCATGCCTTCTTTTTTGTGATGTGTTTCCTCTTTTTTGGCAAATGATCACCTTACTTAAAGCTCTCTCTCTCTCCCTCTGCATGTCCTTCTCTCATTCTCCCTCCCTCCCTCTGTTTTTTCTTTTGTCCCTGTGACAGATTCTGAAGGCTCTCTGACACATTAAAGTAAATAAAATGCTTGACTTGCAAAACTTGTCTGCTAAGCCAGGAATCACATTTCTCACTGCAGCTTCAAACTTGCACCCAGAGACTTGCAAAAAAATAAAATAAAAAATACAAAGAACTCCAGAGGAAGGGGGAGAAAAGGATAAGAGGGCCAAGGAGAACGCATCAAGCATTCCCTGCCTTGTTCCATTTCAGAAACCAAAAGAAAATGAAGCTGTGAAATTAAAACTGCCAATGGATTTTAATGCACCCTTTGGAGTTTTAAAAAGTTTATTATATCTTGTAATGTATTTCCTTTGTATTCAGCAGTAGCCCTGAGAATATTTGTAGTGATGCCTAGGTCAGCATTGAAAAACTGTATATACACTGCCAAACCTCCCACCCAACTACTTCCTGTCTGCCCCCCACCCCCCGCATCATCTCATAGCTCCAAGGACAGCAGGGCAGTGAATCTGTTTTGGGTTTTAGTCTGAACTTTAAAGGAGCTACCCAAGGTGCTGAACCTGGCCAAGGTCTAGGGTTCAGCACCTTGGATAGGGACTTTAAAATCAGACTACCGTTTTTATTTTCGTTATTATTTCATTTATATGCTGCCTTTCTCCCAGAGCGGGACCCAATGTGGCTCACAAAAAGAATCAGCTAAAACCTAACAATAAAATTTTAAAGACAGTTAAAAATCATCACATTAAAACAGTAACACGGAGCAATGGATGCAAGCTCCAGGAACAGAGATTCTACCTCAACATTAGGAGGAACATTTTGACAGTAAGAGCTGTTCGGCAGTGGAACACACTCCCTCGGAGCGTGGTGGGGTCTCCTTCCTTGGAGGTCTTTAAACAGAGGCTGGATGGCCATCTGTCAGGGATGCTTTGATCGTGATTTCCTGCGTGGCAGGGGGTTGGACTGGATGGCCCTCGTGGTCTCTTCCAACTCTACAATTCTATGATTCTATTGTTGCACTCTTTAAATACGGGGCTGTCATAGAGAGGAGGAGGCAGGCCTGTTTTCTGCTGCCCCAGAGGTCTAATGGTTTTAAGTTGCAGGAGAAAAGATTTCAATTCAACATTAGAAGGAACGTCTTAACAGTGGAGTAGTTTGGCAATGGAAACAATTGCTTAGAGAGATGGTGGGGACATTGGCCATAAATCTGGCCAGGTTTTCACACATAAACAAGGCAAATGGGAATGGAGCTTGAAAAGTTACTTTTAAATATGATATGCCGTTCTAGTTCCAAGTCCCTTGCCCTAACACAATTGGTTACTGTTAATGTTGTAAAAGTTGTAAAAATAACCTCCTTACTTTCTGGTTTCCCCAAAGTACCTTCCTAGCTAAGAACAACAAGAATCTGAATCCTAGAAGCTGCTGATCAGTGCTGCGAAACATACTTTCCCTCTCTCCGCCTCGTCATCGCCTTCACGCCTGCAACAGAGTACAAGAGATACAAGCATAAGACAGCAGCATGAGCTTTCATGTTGTGGGTCATAGTTTTATCTGAAGATCTTAATGGCCCCGTTTATGCAAGGTGGGAAAATACCATCTCCAAAGAAATCACAATTTGCACCACTGGGACCTGTCTTAATGGTTAATAGATGGTTAATAGATGTGCATGTCCTAAACTGTGCATGTCCCATAGCCAAGATGGTGTCCATGAGTGAATTGTTCATGCTTTTAAACCTGCCGCTGCCAACTTTTTTTAAAAAAGGCCCGTTCACCATGGTGTACACAAGCAATACTTCATATTTACAAAAGAATAAAAGTGAGTAAAAGATCATGGTATTAACGACTTAGCTGAAAATCAAACATGGTGGCAGCAGGCGCTTGAAGAAGCCCCCATGCTTGTCTGGCCAATGAGACGTATTGATGAGAATGTATGTATAGACAGATCACCTTCCATTCGAATTCCATTAGGATTATTTTCACTGTTTGGACAGGACCTAAAACTCAGGGAGCCTCATAGGACTTTATCAGACCAGTAAAATATGGCGTCATAAGGACGCCTAATGATTGCAAAACGGTACGCATACCAGACGATGTCACCCTTTTGTGATCATGTACTGTCAAGCCATACTTTTTTATTGACAGCCCAAGCTGTCAATAGATCTCCCATAGCGATTTGTTGCCAGCATTGCTGGTCTTTGAATCTATGGGCCATTATACTCACGTCAATGGGCAAACACTTCCGGGTGAGATTATGACAGCCAGGTAGGGGATGCTGTTTTTATGACCCCACCCCAATGTACTTGGGATGTTAGTGTGTTTTTGTGCTTTCCTGAACTTTTTGTGTCTTTGTTTGGTTTGTTTGTTTTTTTTAAATTTCCCATGCTAGTGTCTTCTTGTGAGATTTGGTGAGATCACAACCCTGGAAGCAGATGGAGCTCCATTTGTGCGCTATTCCTGCCAGGGAAGCCTCATGGAAGCTGCTCAAGGTAAGTGTGGTAGCGGGGTTCTTTTGCCAGCATAAAAAATGACACAGTTTATGCCAGAAAAAGAATGTTAAGGGGGTGGTGGTATGATAAAGTCCATAGAGGCAGATGTGGTCTTTCTGACAGTCAGGCTCCAAGCCATAAATAGTTCATAGAATCATAGAATCATAGAATTGCAGAGTTGGAAGAGACCACGAGGGCCATCCAGTCCAACCCCCCTGCCACGCAGGAAATCTTGATCAAAGCATCCCCGACAGATGGCCATCCAGCCTCTGTTTAAAGACCTCCAAGGAAGCAGACCCCACCACGCTCCGAGGGAGTGTGTTCCACTGCCGAACAGCTCTTAGTGTCAAAAAGTTCCTCCTCATGTTGAGGTTATACACCACAAGTTACTTCTAAGCACAAGGAGAGGTTTTGAGAAGGAGGGGGGCACACAGCTTGTTTTCAAGGAGAAATTGCCCCACTAGGAACATGTTCCTCCTTTAAAAGGGGGACACTCCATGTGCCTTATGCATGTAACAACAACAACAACAAAAGCAGACATTGTTGCAGCAAAATCAGTGGCAAGGCACTGGAAAATCGTAGCAGGTTTCTAAAACATCCATGGGTTACATACAGACTGCAGTCTGTGTCTCGCCTCCTGTAGAGGATTTCGAGAGCAAGACAGTGTTGTTCCAGGTAATGTCACAGCCCATGAAAGCTAATGCTGCAGTAAAATTGTCAGCCTTGAAAATGCCACTGGCTTCTGCTAATTTTGCGATAACCGGCTAACATGGTTACCCCCTCTGGAACCGTTTCGCCTGAAACCCCAAGGAGGAGAACTGTGTCTCACCATAGTTAGAGTGAGCAACAGACTGATCTATGAAAATCCCAGTTTCTCATCTTGCTTAATCTTAGAAAATCTCAGGTTCTAATCCTGTTTAAGCCGCAGCCTAACATTTTGAACTTCTTTTGAGTCTGACTTCATCCCTTCTTGCCTTACTCGGGCCAGATGTACAACAATGTGAAAAAAACATGGCTTTGCTGGAAAACCGCATAGATTTCTCAGGGGGAGACTAAAACCTATATGCCCCCCCCCAGTGCAAGGGGACACCTGCTGGGCTTTGCAAGCAGCATTTGAACAGAAGAGAAAGCAGTATGGAGAGTGTTAGCCTCCTTCCAAGGAGTGGTGGATGCCGGGCTGGAAATGAATCAAGACCTGGAGGACTGGGATTGATCTGCATAAATCTGCAAACAGCTAAATCCCACCCTTTGAAAACATGGCCTCAGTAGATATGCAACCTCTAAACTAGGGCTGGGATCCTGCTAGGATCTTACATATGCATGAGACTCCTGGTACAAGCAATGGGACATTTTTGTCCAATGCAGAATGTCTACTTTTCAAGGGTGCAGAAGTAGAGATGCACATGTGGTGTCATTGTGCATGGGCGTTGTATGTGTAGCTATGCACTGCACAGTGGCTGGCATCCAGTTAGACACTTACGCATGCCTACATCATGCTATGCCTGGAGGGCCAATAAGACACCCTTACACAATGGACGTATTGTGCAGAAATGGAGCTGCGCAGACAGCATGCTCCTGTGTGCCTTGATTTTTCAAGTCGCAATTGCGCATTGCATGTTGCAGTTGTGCATTGTGGTTATGCATCCTATATTGTGCACTGCAGTTGCACATCAGGTATTGTGCATTGTGCATTGCATAGTGGCCCCAGTCATTGACACATTTTGCACAATGCTGCTATTCTCCAGGGAGTTGTGTAGTGCTTGCGTAGCATATCTCTGTGTGCAGATATTTACAATGCACTGAGAGGCTGTTGGGTTTCACCCTCTCTGTGCATGCAGATGCACGTTGTATGTACACATGCACATGCAATCTGGTTGCACACTTGGTGGCACAACAACACAATTGAGTAATGCAGCTAGGATTGAGAAACCACCACATAAGTACATGAGTATAAAGTTACACTCTGTCTCCTCAAGGTAGGATCTCTTAATGTATGTTTTGGATTTAAAAAAAAATCATATGTAACCCTGAGCACTTTCAGCTATAGGGTGACTACTCTATTTTAGAAATAAAATAATACATAAACAAAATAAAATCTTATTCTGCAACTTTTACCCAGATATGCATTCAATCAAAAAATTTAAAAAACAAAATTAAAAAAGCACCAGAACAGAGTCCTGTCCACCAGAAGTCCCACCCCGGCTTTGCGCCAAAGTCAGTCCTTGGCTACCACGTGGCCAAAAATCTGTGTTTTCCTCTCAAATGCAGAGCAAACTGTGAATCTTACAGATCTGGGGGTTTCTGCAGAAACTCTGATGAAAATGTGCATCATCGAAAATGTCATATGTCAACTATGCAGCAAATTTGAGGTGACTACAGGGTTGTTGTTGTTTTGTTTTTGTTCTTTGCCTGTCTAGACAAGCTCTCTGTTATCAACAGCCCTGTCCAGATCTTGCAGAATCAGAGCCGTGGCTTACCTTTATAGAATTGTACAGTTGGAAGAGACCACAAGGGCCAGTCCAACCTCCTGCCATGCAGGAAATCACGATCAAAGCATCCCTGATATAGCCACCTGGGGAGGCAGGTAGGGCAAAGCGAAGGCCTGCTATGGGCCACAGGTGTGTCCCGGGGGAGGGTCTCCCCTTCTCCCCCCCCATTCCTTCACATGCTCACAACGGAGCTCATCACTCAGGCAAGGAGCACGGGCAGCAGGAGCAAGTGGCCAAGGGGAAAGGCATGGGCCTTGAAGGCTCCAGCCCCCTTTCTGCTGGCCGGTGGGCTTGCAAGGGCAGAGAGAGGGGCAGGAGAAGGCAGGCAGGAGCTGACTCACTGACCTTGATTGAGTCCATCCATCGGAAATGCAGTCTTCCTTTCTACTGCCTTCCACCTTGCCAAGCATTTTTGTCTTTTCTAAGAAGTCATGTCTTCCCACAATATGTTGAAAATACAATAGCCCCTGCTTAATCATGTTGGCTTCTAGGGAGAGTTCAGGCTTGATTTGCTCTAGGATCCATTGATGGGTCTTTTTAGTAGTCCGTGGTATCCGTAGAACTCTTCTCCAGCACCACATTTCAGATGAGTCAACGTTCTTCCTATTCTTTACTGTCTAGCTTTTACAAACACATGTAGAAACTGGAAATAACGATGGCATGGACAATCTGGACCTTGGTATTCAATGGAGAAGGCAACATGTATCCCTTAAGATGTTGCCAGACTTCCCCCTCTTTTCAATCCGAGCCAGCATAACAGATAGTGAAGGATGATGGGATTTGGAGCCCAACAACATTTGGAGGCATACAAGTAGAACTTACTTTTTAGTAAACCCATAGATGGGTTTGTGCTGTAATTATACTTAAATGGGTAGTGGCCAAGTTAGCCATTTAAAAGCTGATGTAAAATGCCTTACAGTGAGCAAACCCAAAGGTGGTTAGTTTGCTTCTATGTGTGTCTTTGCCCCTAATTTCCTCTGAATCCAGATGACCAGAATTCTGATGCCTACAACTTGGTCATACTGGCAAAATTCTATATCAGTGCCCTCCCTTCATTTTGGATACATGCTCTATCATGTATGCAGTGCAATGGTTGAGCCAGCCGCGTCCTTGTGTTTTCAAGGCTATGTAACCAGTAATGGAAAATTTTGGATGCACAAGCAAACACTCAACTCGGAAGAACCATGCGTCTGATGGTTTTTCTTGTTTGGCAAATGGACTATGTCAATATTTAGCTATTGCTGTGGGAACAGCAAGAAAAGAAAGAAGGGAAATAATAGGAGAAAACATGATGGTAAAACTTAACCTACTTGGCTGTACCAGTAAGCTAAACTCATTCATTCCCCCCTTTTTTCTTTATTCCTTCTGTATCACTCTCTCACGCGCTGAAGGCAAACAGGAACTGAGTGAAGGAAGTAGGACCAAAGATGTTTATATGGCTTGGATGCAGAGCCAAGTGTGGGTGCCAAACACACTGTGAATCCCTCGGGAATTCCCCCCTTTCTCTCAATTGCAGGGTGTTTTGCAGTCTCCCTAGAAATTATACTTCCACCTGCTCCCCACTCCTTAAATTTCAGTCCCTACACTTTATGTTCCACACCAAGAGAGCTTTTAGGAAGAGTAAAGGGGGCTGCCTCAGATAGCAGAAACTTCAATAGGGCAGGGAAGAGAGCTGAGCTGTTGGAGGACAGAGCTGTGCATACTATGGGGCTTACCGCACTCCAAACAAAAGCGGCAGAGTAGCAGGAATGTTCCATCTTCTGTGCTGCCTTACCACATGACGCCATCATTCTTTCGTTGCAATCCCGTAGGGGACCAAGGTAAAACCGCATCTTTTTGCTAACCAGAAAAACCCGTACGACACAGTTTTACCTCAGTCCCCTGTGGGACTGGCACAGCAGAACTCCGGAAGAACACCATCATGCAGTAAGGCAGCATGGAAGACGGAAGCTTCCTGCTACCCTGCTGCTTTTCTTTGGAGTGTGATAAGCCCCTTTGTGGCCTTCTTTGCCTGCCCCCTGAACTCAGTCTGCTGCCCACAGGTACCATGGAGAACACTGTTCTATTGCCTAGGTTGAAGGCTGACCCCATGGCCAATCTGATGGGTTTCTGTCCATGGAACTCAGGGGGTACCTTTTTGCCCTTGGCCTCCAACAGCAAAGTGTTCCCAGATCTCAGGGCATGGCCCTGGCTGGACCTTTTTCTCTAGTCCTCAGGGCAAGGGAGAGGAATCTCACGGCAAAAGATTTCTTGCCTTTCACTGCCTTGAAAAATGTGTGTGTGTTTATTTTCCTTCAATAGAGTTTTCTTTAAAAACGAATGATATACTTTGAGCAACAGTAGCTGATGCATTGATGTATTATGCTTAATGACAACATCAGGAGCCACCCCCATGACATCAAGAAGGATTATCATAGAATCATATAATCAGAGATGGAAGAGACCACAAGGGCCATCCAGTCCAACCTCCTGCCATGCAGGAATACACAATCAAATCTTTCCTGACAGATGGCCATCCAGCCGCTGTTTAAAAACCTCCAAAGAAGGAGACTCCACTACACTAACCTGGTCTCAGGTTTTGGCCCTTAGCTCCCAGGGCCCAGGATGGTGCTAACCTCAAGTCCTCTGTGAAATCTCAGCATCCCTTCCACAGGTCTGTCCTTAAGGAAGTAATCAAAGTAATTTAACAGTGGTCTACTTACATGATCCCCAACACATCCTCAGGATATGTATGAAGGGGAAAGCAGGGTCATGTCTTTGAGTGTCTTCCACTGAAGCAGAGCATTTTCATTCCAAAGAGAATCCTGACCCCCCCTTTTTTTCTCCCCATGGAGGAATCTGACCAGTGGTGGCTGGTGGTCACCATGCCAGTGTAGGAAATTATTGGTATTTATATTAAGCAGAGTGAAGCATAGCTCCAGTGCAATGTGAACTAGTGGTATAAAACAGGGTAGAAATATGCAGGATGCTCTAGTAAGGTTAAAAAGCAAAACTTACATTTATTGTAGCAGAGACTACATCTGAGATAGGAAAATAGACAGATAGATATAAGAGAGTTATTTAACGTGGGTACAAGAGTCTCAAAAACTGACTGTCATGAGTGCATGAGGCTGAAACAACCTCATGTGGACTTGGAGGAATGGGGGGAATGACCTCTACATGCTAGTATGAAGTAAAAGCTTTTAGTACACAGATCAATGAAGCACAGTGGCGAATCATAAGGATAGGCATATAACTCTAGACTTTCCCTCTGTCTGCAACTACTTGAAACAAGCATTGTTGCTTCTTCACTTCCAACAGTCAATTGGGGCAGTTAAAGGACTTTATCACGCTGCACTGTTATAGTGCTATTATTCCACTTTAACTGCTCTGGCTGCCTCCTGTGGATTTATGGGGTTAGTAGTTTAGTGAGGCCTAAGAGTTCTCTGGCTGAGAGTTCTAAATGCCCCTTCCTATACTGCAAATCCCAGGATTCCACAAGAGGCAGCCATTAGCAGTTAAAGTGGAACAATAGCGCTATAACAGTATGGTGTGATAATCTCCTTTAATCCACTCCAGGTGATGTTCCAGGCTTCAAGGGAGCTCTCCAAGGTGCCAAATGCTATCCCAACTAGGTTCGGCACTGTGGATAGCTCCTTTAAAGCTAGCTAAAACTTGGAATGGATTCAGCACCCCCAGAAACATGGGAGCCACCAACACCCACTGAGCCTGGCAGAAAACATCTGCGTGCACACAGACCACTTTTCACATTGACGAAGAAGACTTGGAACACACAAAGCTGCCTTGTACTGAATCAGCCTGTTAACCAATCTAGCTCAGTATAGTCTCCTCCGAGTGGCAGTACCTCTCCAGAATGTAAAGACAGGAGTATCTCACTCCTAACTGGAGATGCTGAGGACCTTCTGCATACAAAGGACATACCGGCCAGGGATGGGGAAACTTTGGTTCTCCTGCCGATCCATAATACCTTACCATTTGCCATGCTGGTTGGGGCTTCTGGGAGTTGAAATCCCAAACATCCAGAAGGCCCAAAGTTCCCCAGCCCTCAAGGGCTCTACTACTATGCTACTATGCTACATAGGCTTCTCAGACACCCAGTCCTGATCCTGAGTCTCAGGACTTCACCCCTCTCCCCCAGGTGTCCTAGTGAGGGGAGAAAACTCCAGGAGAGAGCGCTGCTTTGAACAGAAACAACTAACATGTGCGCTACCCCTACAGGCTGCTTTAAGCCAGCTGCTGTAACTCTCCCATAGATTTCCCTCTGGAACACGTTTATGTACCTGTTTTCCCTAATGCGTGTGGTTTTGTACATGATTCCCCTTTGCCTAAAGCATATTTCTATGTGATTTTCAATTAGATGCCCTTTTAGCTGTTTGTATTTTAAAAACTTATGCACAATTGCATATGCATGAAACATCCTGTAAGTTTGCCAAGGGCTGGTGAGAAGACAAAATGCCCAGGGCTTGGACCTCTGAAGTACTAGGACCTCTGGGCATCCGGACTGTGAAACAACAACAACAACATTACATTATATTACAAACGTGGATATCTCAACAGCCCAGAGAATGGCTACAATGTCTGTTGCTAAATTCAGGGAGGGGAGACCTAACCATGTGCCTTAAGCCAGGCCCAGTGCCAACTCTCGACAGGTCTGAGACAAAATGTGACTCTCGGGAGGTTCAAAACAGACAGTTTATCACTCTAAACCCTACAGGGAAGTATCCCCATCTCCACCTGTGCCTATCCACACTTTGAGATCTCCTGAAGTACTTCTCTGTTTTTCCCTGGCATTTGAGGTGCAGTGAATAGCTACTATGGAGAAATGTAGGATACTACACTTGGGCAGTAAAAATGAAATGCACAGATATAGGATGGGTGACACCTGGTTTGATGGCAGTACATGCGAAAGGGATCTAGGAGTCTTAGTGGATCACAAGTTGAACATGAGTCAGCAGTGTGATGCAGCAGCTAAAAAAGCCAATGCAATTCTAGGCTGCATCAACAGGAGTATAGTGTCTAGATCGAGGGAAGTAATAGTGCCACTCTATTCTACTTTGGTTAGGCCTCACCTGGAGTACTGTGTCCAGTTCTGGGCACCACAATTCTAGAAGGATATGGACAGGCTGGAAGGTGTCCAAAGGAGGGCAACCAGAATGGTAGGAGGTCTGGAAGCCATGCCCTATGAGGAGTGGCTTAGGGAGCTGGGTATGTTTAGCCTGGAGAAGAGCAGGTTGAGAGAGGACATGATAGCTGTGTTTAATTATCTGAAGGGATGTCATACTGAGGATGGAGCAGGCTTGTTTTCTGCTGCTCCAGAGACTAGGACATGGAGCAATGGGTTCAAACTACAGGAAAAGAGATTCCACCTAAACATTAGGAGGAACTTCCTGACAGTAAGAGCTATTCGGCAGTGGAATGAGTTACCTTGGAGTGTGGTGGAGTCACCTTTGGAGGTTTTTAAACAGAGGCTGGATGGTCATCTGTCAGGGATGCTTTGATTGGGTATTTTTGTATGGCAAAGGGTTGGTCTAGATGGCCCTTGTGGTCTCTTTCAACTCTAGCACTTGTTAGGACAACCGATTCTCATCGCTGCACATTCTTGGAGAGGGCAGAACTGGAGAGCTGATTGGTCGGACATGCAAGGGGGGCAGGCTTGCTGGGAAGGAAGCAGCTGGAAGTGCCATTTTGGATTTTCACATTAGTGATCGTGTGCTTTTTTGCTGCTCCGAGGCCCCCAAATACCTTTTTTAAGCAGAAGGTCACACTTGCACACCTTTGCTTTAAAGTTAAAAAAAATAGTGTGCAGTGGCGGCAACGTGTGGAGAATAATAACACACTAATTTACTCAGCTGCCATCTTGATTTGCGGGCATGTGTACTTCAAACGCGGATAGCTTCACATACTATCGTTTTTTGCCAAAAGACAGCGGAAACAAAAGAATGCAGCTGTGAATTTGCAATAATGCACAGGAATCAGCAGTATATCCTCCCGTCTAACGTTCCAATAAGGGTTCTATTGCTGCTAAAAGCTGCAGGGTCTGCTTCCAGTTTCAGCTGCCGATAGGCAGAGCTGTAGCAGCAGGTGATTCTATCCTTCTGCCAAAAGCACAAATTCCTGATGAATGTCTACAAGGAAAGGCAAGGCAGGAAAAAGTACCCCAGGCTTTGGCAAGGAGCAATCACACATGCACCCATTCTGGCTTCCTGCAAAAAGGGGAGTGGGGAGAAATCACAGCATGCTAGCAGCCAAGGGTGCCACTGGGTTTTGTATTTGTTAAAAATCCTTTCCCAACTCCAGAGAATAGCAAGAAGTACTAAGGAGATTATCAGACAGGAATGGAAAAAGTGTTCCTGTCCCACAATCTCTTCTCCCACCCTTGTCCTGTCCCTGTACCAGCACAATAATATAAATTTTCAGGCCTACCTTATTAGCATCATCAGGGCAGCCCATGAGTGAATGGAGCACTAATGGAGGAGCTCCATTCACTTCCTGGAGTGAAATCCCGCCCGTTTTTGTGAGAAAACGTGAGCGCAGGAAATTCAAAGTTAAAAGAAAAATAAGAGAGAAAAAGTTACACCAAGCACAGAAACACATTTTAAAACTTCCACGCAAACCAGGGAAGTTTTTAAAAAGTGTGTCACTTACTTTGATGTCCCAATCTCACCAGGAAGCATTCTGCCAGGGACCTCCCATTGACACTGGGATATCGCCAGCGAAACGGGGCATCTTTTCAGTCGCTATCAAATCCGTGACAGGAACGGAATGGAGGATGTATTGATGGCTTATCCCGTTAATAAAAAGCAGCATCGGCAGAAAGGCAGGAAAACGGGTGCATAAATGGGGGGGGAATGACGTCACCTGAAAAGGGAGCCCTTTTGCGATTTCCTGGTGTCGTTATAACGCTGTTTTTAGAGCTTTTCCTTGGTTTTTCCCCAGGCTGTGAGGCTGTGTTCTGGAAGAGTTTACTTCTGATGTTTTGCCTGCATCTGTGGCTGGCATTTGATACTTCTCCTAAGAAGTAAGAAGCCAGAGGAAGGCTGAGTTAAACAGATAAAGGGTTTCTGCTGAAATGTCACCTTCACCGCTTTATATCAGAGAAGGCTCACTGATATCTTTGCCCACCACACTGGCAAACTGAGAGACAACAAGGAAAAGAAAGAGGGAATGTTGACAAACATATATAGGGACCTATCTATCTATCTATCTATCTATCTCTCAATATATCAGCAGGCAGAGAAGTGAAGGGAGGCCAGGAGCAAGGACTGACCTACTTGAGGTTGGCACCAGAATCTGTCCTCCCTAGGCATTCACCAGGGCTCCAGGATCCTAGCAGGGTCCACTGGAGATGGTTACCCTAGGTCCAATTTTTCCATACTCCAAGGAGGCTCGGAGTCCTGCTGGACATTTCCCATGACGCATACCTGAGGCAAAGTCACTCCTGGGTACGATGGGAAATTTAACTTGTCCCTATTTGCCACCATGCACCAGAGTACAGTTGGCCCTCCATATCCGTGGATCCTGCCTCCACTGATTCAACCAACCACAGCTTGAAAATATTTTTTTGGGGGGGGGGAATGGAAATTTCCAAAAAGCAAACCTTACTTTTCACCATTTATATAAAAGATGCCATTTTATTACACCGTTATATAATGGGATTTGAGCACCCACAGATCTTGGTATCCATAGGGGCTGGGGGGGCTGGAACCAAACCCCAGCTGATAACGAGGGCCCACTGTATTCCTTTCCTAAGAAAAACCCTATGGAATTCATGGGGTTGCCATAAGTCAACAGGCAACTTGAAGGCACACACACACACACACACATGCACACACACATTACACCAGAGCAGTGCCACAGTAAGAACATTCCAAGCCATTTGCATCAGGGGCACACAACTAAGGTTGCCAGCTCAGAATCATTCCAGGCCCTGAGGTTTCCGGGCCAAAACCTGATACCTGGGAACAGCCCCTGGTGATGCCATTAAGTGTCATTCATTAAATACAAATCACTGTTGCTTACAGCTTGTAATTCAAACACATGCAGGTCTGGTCTATACAAGCCTGAAAAAAAGGGATTGCTCCGCAGTAATAATTCGCAGCAGCTTTTACAGCCCCTATAAACTTTGCATGTCCTCTAGCCAAGATGGCGACCACAAATGAATTACTTGCATTTTTAAATCTCCCATTGCTGATTTTTTTTTTAAAAAAAACTTTTTCCATGGTGTGCACAAGCAATATCTCACGTTCACAAAAAAAAAAAAAAAGAAAGAAAGAAAGAAAAAGAAAGAGAAAGATAATACAAATCACCGTTTTATTTCTAGTGGCAGTGGGCACTTGCCCTGTTAGCAAGCCCCACGCCCTACGCTCTTCCGGCCAATCAGGTTTGCGCTTCCTCTCATATGGGAAAGCGATTCACATCAAATCATTTGTCCCAATGAGTGGGAATGCACATTTCCTACTTAGCTTTTTAAAATCTCCAGAAAAAGCCACAAAGACTTTCCTGGCATAGTTTTTGGAATTTTTTGCTGACCCCTTCCAAATACGGCATATTGATGTGGGTTCCGACAGTTTGCATTCCCAGTGAATTCCATTAGGATTATATTGACCGTTTAGATGAACCCTGTTTTTAGACCACATACACGCAGAACATCTTTTCCTGCTTGGAACATGAGACAGAAATCTTTGCTAAAGAGACTGTTCCCAGATCAAGGTGAAATGCGGGGGGGGGGGGTGGGTTGTTCCTTCTCATGTACTTAGGGAAATAAGACAACGAAAATTTAATCTCTCCTACGTGCTTCTAGCCAAAAGGTGGGTGCAGAGTAGAATGGAAGGTGAGTCCTGGCACCACAACAACTGGGAGGGAAGGAGGACATCAACAAAGAAAATACAGAACCCCTCTGGAGAGTCTTTGCAAGTGGCAGCAAGAATGTAATGAAGCTTGCGTGGTGTTTTAAAACTGTATTTTAGGACTGGTTTCAGATTGTTTTTAAAAAGTTTTACAAGAATATTTTAATGTGTTTTTTAAAAACTTTGTAGGGTTTTAAATCATTTTTATTTGTTCATCGCCTCAGGTGCCCTTGTGGGCTGGAAGGCGATACAAAAATATCTTAAATAAAATAAAACAAAACAAAATAAACTGTAGCAAGCAGCTGCTCTTCTAGCTGAGCTGGAGATGTTCACCTAGCCCTTTTCTCTTGCCCAGAGGAATTGCACACTCATCTCCCAGCTGGAGTTGATCCATGAAAACTGGAGACTCCAGCTCAGGACCTATGATTCTATGGGCTTTTTAGACAAGCCTTACTGCACAAAAAGACTCTGGGAGAGGAACGGTGCTGTCGCGCGGCAGGGGGTCCTTTTTGGATGCCACAGTCCCTGTCGCGGCATCGTCCATGACAGTTTTGGGTCCCATCTACAGCAACCGCGCCATTTTTTACTCACAGAAGTTAAAAAGTGGTGCGATTGCTGTAGATGGGACCAGGAACTGTCATGGATGATGCCGCGAGAGGGACAGCAGCCTCCGAAAAGGACCCCCTGCCAAACCTCTCCTGGAGTCTTCTTGTGCCGTAAGTCTTGTCTGAAAAAGTCCTATGATTCTATGATACTCTCTGCAAAGCTGCTTGATGCTTCAGGTATCCTGTTTAATGCCTCCTGGGCTCACCTAGGTCTCCTTTTTCAGCCCTGAAAAGTCAGGGCCCGTGATAGTCCTGAGCTGGCA
The DNA here is from genome assembly GCA_030847615.1 of Gambelia wislizenii. Classification (NCBI taxonomy): domain Eukaryota; kingdom Metazoa; phylum Chordata; class Lepidosauria; order Squamata; family Crotaphytidae; genus Gambelia; species Gambelia wislizenii. The sequence goes on along the minus strand of JAUMIR010000013.1, from coordinate 6,920,825 downwards.
ACCTTATTTACAGTTCAAAGGTAGCTCCAATGTTCAGACAAAGGGTGGGTTTAGTGACCACATAAATGCAGCCAGGGAATACATAAGACACAAGACAGAAACGGATGTAAAGACTTTGGCATACTTAGGGGTCGTCCGCAAGGGAATTACTTGCTGCTTTAAAGCTGATGATGATGGCCTTTCCTGGTGGCGCAGTGGTTAAATGCCAGTACTGCAAGTCACCACGTTGCAAGTTTGATTCCAGCGGGCTCCAAGGTTCACTCAGCCTTCCATCCTTTCGTAGGTCGGTAAAATGAGTACCTGGCTTGTGGGGGCAATTAGCTAACACACATTGGAAACTGCTTAATGCAGGGTAGATGTGTAAATTGCTATTGCTTAAAACAATTTGTAAGCCACTCTGATAGCCTTTGTGGCTGAAGAGCGAGGTATAAATAAATAAATAAATATCTTTTGTTGCCACAAACCCCCAAGACATAATGCAAAATTTAAAATCCTAATAATAATAATAATAATAATACCTGATAATAATTATACAATTACGCCATCCATTAAATCTTTCCTCAGAGGCATTGGAGGGGAAGACTTTTCTCCTGCTTCTTCCTGCAAGTTTGTGGTTGGAGTGGGTTGAATGGCAATGCGCAGGCCAAGCCAGCCAGCCTCTGCCTTGGCTCATGTCACGTGGCCACTCCACTGCTGGAAGAAGGTGGGCCAAGCAGCCTTCATGCCTCCATGGACCCCCTGTGAGGACTTTGAGGAACCCCCCCCCGGGTCCCTGGACCACAGGTTAAGAACCACTGTTGTAGGCCATTCGTGTTATCTGGAGAATTAGTCCTATCAGGAGCAAGTACCCACTGGGGGTCAGAGTGCTGTTTTGGGCACCTCCTCACCCACCCCATACCAGTGGGGATAGAGGTTACCAGAAGTGATGGGGTTAGTTCCAATTACTTGGGTCACTTTTGTGGGGGGGCTGTTTTAGTGTAGCATCCCAAAATTGTGTTTACAGCCCCAAATGGCCACCCTACTCAAGGCTATTCTGGCCTGAAAAAAAATATTTTTTAAAAATAAAATAAAATAGTGGTTGGAGGATGGGGGGGGGGCGGTTTTAAGGGTTACACAGGACTACCCCAAGGTCTTCCCGCAGCCCACAGACTGCTTTCTTCCCACTCCAGTCTATTCCAAAGGAATGCCCTACAGATGAATAGCCCCTTATGTATGAGGACTTCTTAATCATCAGATGGGCACTTCCAACTCAGGGCCGGTCTAGACAAAGGAATAAAATGTGAATTGGTGCGCAGAAGCACCAATTCGCAGCAGCTGCCATCTGTCTCAATGACTTTTTCGCAAGATCGCTGGTGTGCTCTCAGTGTTTCCTGTTTACACGGAGGCATGCCAGCGAATCAAGATGGCGGCCACGAGTGAATTACTCACGGTTTTGTACTCCCCAAAATGCCCCTGCCAAACAGTACTTAAAAAACAACAACAACTAATTCCAAGGTGCAGAAGAGCAAGTGTCTGCTTAAATAGTGAAAAAAAGAAAAAGGAAAGAAAGGCTTTTTCATCATTCGAGCGTACGATCATTACAGTGACAATCCAACATGGCAGATCCACAATCTGCCATGTTGGTGAGCTCCTCCCACTGTGCACGTCTGACCAATCCGCTATCCTGTTCAGCAATGCGCTCTGATGCAATTTGGTTGTCATAACATGCCGGAGTGCGCATTTCCTGCACAGTTGTCAAAAAAAACCTCAGGGAAAATCCTGAAGGCTTTTGCCGCTTTTGCTCCCCCTCCCTCTGAAAATGGACACATGGGATTCCATGAGGATTTATTTCACTGTCTGGACTACCCCTTAGATGCCTGACCCAGCCTTCACCTTTAGGAATATTATGATTCCTTCCTTCCCTCTGTGTGTGTTTATGTACAGTTGTCCCTCTGTATCCACGGATTTGGTATCCATGAATTTAAGTATTCACAGCTTGAAAATATTCTTTAAAAAAAATCCAAAAAGCAAACCTTGATTTTGCCATCTTATATCAGGGACACCATTTTGCTATGCCATTGCATGTCATGGGACTTGAGTATTCACAGATTTTGGTATCTACAGGGGGTCCTGGAACCAAACCGCAGCAAATATGAAGGGACAACTGTATATGCTTATTTTAGACTGTATGCCTTTGGCAGGACCCAATGTTTTGGTTTGGTTTTTTGCTTGTTTTACTGTAAAGTACCAGGTTATAGACGGCACTATATAAACGAACAATGATGGTGGTGATGATGATGCTCTCCCTAGGGCTAGGGGGCAGCATTCCCCAGAAGCTCCAAGAACTCCAAGTCAGCCACCAAGAAGGATTCACCTAGGACCCTTTCAAACTGCACAAGTATAGAAGATTTCACTTAACATGGAATCCTGGGGTTTGTAGTTTGGTGAGGCACTAGAGATTTCTGGCTGAGACTTCCCTAGACTTCCCTTCTCTCTGTCCCACCACCGTCTCAGGCTCATTTGGTCAAGGGCCTTTTCGATGGCTGCTCCCAGACATTGGAACTCCCTCCCCAGAGAGGTTAGGACGGCCCCAGCTTTACTTTCTTTCATGCGGCAGGTCAAAACATTTTTATGCCACCAAGAGCATTTACTGACAAATGAAGGTTGGACTGCTGGTGCTCCTGTTTTTAAGATTTATTTTAATTTTTATGGAGTTTTAAAAACATTTTATTATTTATGTGGAATTTTAATTGTATGATGGTTTAATCTCTTTTCATTCTTATTTATTGCATGGTTTTGGGTTTTTTTTAGCTAGGGTTGTTTTAAATGTTGTGAGCTGCCTCAGGTCCTTCCATAAGGAGAAAATCGGGACATAAATAAATAAAATGAATAAATACTAAATGCAAAATCACAGGATTCTGTAGGATGTTTCCACAGCAATTTAGGGGAATTATAGGACATTATCAGACATGGCAAAAACTGCATCAGAAGATTGCTAGGAAAACAGGAAGGGGTGACATTATCAGGTGACGTTGTCCTCCAGTGTCCCAGAGATATAGTGCGGGCATCAATAAGGCGTCCCTTTTTTATTGTTAGCTTGTCCCTGTCAATGAAAAAGCGAAGCCTCATCTATGGCAGTGCTATGCCCCAACTAAAATGGTGAAAGGTCTGGAAACGATGCCTTATGAGGAGAGACTTAGGGAGCTGGGTATGTTTAGCCTGGAAAAAAGACGGTTAAGAGGTGATATGCTAGCCCTGTTTAAGTATTTGAAGGGATGTCACGCTGAGGATGGAGCAGGCTTGTTTTCTGCTGCTCCAGAGACTGGAACACGGAGCAATGGGTGCAAGCTCCAGGAACAGATTCCACCTCAACATGAGGAGGAACTTTTTGACAGTAAGAGCTGTTCGGCAGTGGAACACACTCCCTCGGAGCGTGGTGGGGTCTCCTTCCTTGGAGATCTTTAAACAGAGGCTGGATTGCCATCTGTCGGGGATGCTTTGATCGTGATTTCCTGCGTGGCAGGGGGTTGGACTGGATGGCCCTCGTGGTCTCTTCCAAATCTGCAATTCTATGATTCTATGATTCTATGAACCTCTCCTCCCCAGTGCCGTACTTGTTGGTCTGCTCCAAACACAGGGTCCCACCTTTTCCCTTCAATTGCAGGAAGCGCAGAAGTTTATAAGATTATCAACCCATTATTAAAGTTTCAGGAAAAAGTTGAGATTGGGTTGCACTTTATCTGTTTATTCTGTGGCTGATAAAACGTTACCATTTTTCACCCTTCAGCGTCTAATCCCCATTACCTTCTTCCCAGACAATATGGTGCGTGTTTGGGACCGATCCCCTGCTTCCCCTGATGGAGCTGTTTCTCTTGGCCCTGGCAACACAGGAAGTTGGTGAAAACGAAGTTGTTTGCACAGGATTTAAGCAATTGGAGAGGGAGGGGGAGAAGGGGCTGATGGAGAGGGGAAAAAATGAAAAATGGATGTGGAGGAAAATGCCCAGCTAGTTGTTGTTTTTTTAAAAAGTGTTTTGCCATCTGCACAGCTGCTTCCTGGCTGTTTCAGTTTTTTATTGCAATGAGTGCAAGGTTTACAGGAAATTCCAGTTTGGAGACAATACCACCCATTCCTGAATTTGGGCTGCAGAGTAAATGGCACCTCTTTGCTCTGTTGATGATCTGCCATGCTTGCATCTTTGTGACTCCCAATGGTTGCAGGAATGCTGTAATTCTTCACACAATAAACACACAACAGATGGAATTCACTGCCAAAGGATATGGGGAGGGGGGGTCATAGACCAGTTGCTAGAGCATGCTTTTTCAGTTGAAAGGCTGATACAGCTGATGATGGGGGAAACCCTCTGCCTAAGATCCATAGCTTGGAAACAACTGGTTACAAATAACTAGCCGTTTGTAATGAATCACTTTCCCCCAACAACAAAGATATAACTGTAGTTTTTGCCTCACCAAACTACAAACCCTATGGTTTCCTAGGGGGTTGTCTAGATGGTGAAAATAATCCTAATAGAATTTGCAGAGAATACCTTTTGTCTCAACGAGATCACCCGGCGATTCGCCTTATTCAGAAGGAGGGGAGCCAAAAGCTCTCAAAAAAAAAAAAAAATGTGGGGGGAAAGGCTTTGCAGCTTTTCCCAAGGTGTTTAAAATAATGCATGGAAATGTGCATTCCCGCTCATTTGGACATCCGATTTGCATCACAGCGCATTCTTGGTGAGGGCGGAAGTGGAAAGCTGGTTGGTTGGAAGTGCGTGGGGTGTGGGCTTGCCAGCAGTGAAGTGGCCAGAAATGCCATTTTGCAATTTCGTATTATCTAGCATGAGCTTTTTTGCTGCGTTGAGTTGACCAAACAGCTTTTTCAAACAGAAGGTTGCATTTGCATACCTTTGATTTACAGTTAAAAAAACCACTGTGCAGCGGCAACAACATGTAGAGAAAATAGTGCAAGTAATTCACTCTTGGCCACCATCTTGATTGGCAGGTATGGCTGTGTGTGCACTTGAAGTGCACAGCTAGCTCCGCATACCAGCAATTTTGCCAAAGGACTGTGGAGATGAATGAATACTGCTGCGATTTTGCATTAACGCGCAGCATTCAGCATTATATCTTCTCGTCTAGACAACCCCTAAGATTCAGCCATGGCAGTGAAAGTGGAATCATACAGCTATAATTGCATTGTGTGAAAAGACCCCAAGTTGTTCTTGTGGGCTTGTTTTCTGACACCAAGCAGGTCCAGAGGTCAAGTTCAATTCAAAATCAGGTAGCAGGCAGAACTTGGAAAGTGACTTTTAGAACAGCAAGAAGTTACCCCCAAATAGTTACTATTATACGGTAGTTCCCATATTAAAAGTAACTACGTACATACGACCTCTCCATTTCTCAAAAGTAACTAAATAGTTGCCATTTTAGTTAATTTAAATAAAACCCAAGTTGGACAATCCTCTGGCCTGTGGCAAGGTCTCTAATGGGTCAATTATATTGTCAAGAGTCAGCGTGGTCTCTCTCTCTCTCTGGCTTTTCTTCGCAAATGAAGATTCAGGAAGGACTCATCCCGCGCTTTCTGCAAGGGCGCTGATGACTAAAAAGGCCAATCCGAGATAAACAAGTCCGGTTGCAAAAAGCACAGCAGAAGGTCTCCTTGGGTGATGTTTCCGGGTTGTGATTCTTTCTGCACTGTCGTTTCTCTTCAAGACTTGTTTGGTGTGAGTTCTCAAACAGGGCTGCAGCATTGTGGATAGTGCGTCTCCATGCCTCCCGATGTGAGGCCAGGGCGGACCATTGTTGGTGATCAATTTGGCCGAGCCTGAGATGTTGTTTCAGGGAGTCCTTGTATCACTTTTTTGGAGCGCCCCTCTTATGCTGACCCGTGGCGAGTTCACCATAGAGTAGTATTTTTGGGAGGCGATGGTCCTCCATCCTAGAAACATGCCCTGCCCAGCGCAGCTGTGTTCTCAATATCATCAATGCCTCAATGCTGGTGATCCCTGCTTGCTCAAGGACAGCAACATTTGTCACATAGTCAGTCCAGTGTATATTTAGGATTGTGCATAAACAGCACTGATGGAAGCGTTCGAGGAGTCGTAGGTGGTGGCGATAGGTGACCCATGTTTCAGATCCATAAAGGAGGATAGACAGTACAATGGCTCTATACACACCGATTTTTGTGCTTTGCCTCAGGTGATTATTAATGATTTGAGTATTGGGCTATGACTTTGGAGACTAGGAGTCAAATCCCTGCTCAGCCATGGAAAACCACTGGGTGACCTTGGTCAAGTCACACTCTCTCAGCCTCAGAAGAAGGCAAAGGTAAACCCCTTCTGAACAAACCTTGCCAAGAAAACCCTGTGATTGAGTCACCTTAGGGTCGCCATAAGTTGGGAATGACTTGAAGACACATGACAACAACATAAATTATATAAATTTTTATAAATTAATCAAATAAAATTACATAAGTTATTAGAAGTAACTTGTTATTTGTAACTCGCTCTTCCATGCTCTCTTGGGAGAAGTCAAAGTAAGAGCTCCTGTGTGTATAAGTGTTTTAAAAATCTAGCCCACTTTGGAAAAATATATTCTTGGCTCAATGTTTTGCCAAATGGTTTTAAAATGTGGTCTTCCTGGCTTGTTCCTCCACTTCAGCATAGCAGCCCTCCTGTCAACGGCATATCTTGGGTGGTGTGTAAGAAGGAAGCCCTGATTTTTCTTGTGGTTTACTTTCCTCTCTTTTTTACAACACAATGAACCTATCCACTAAATTACTATTCCCTTGTTAACCCTTAGGTTTGCATCAACAGATCACAGCTCCATCTTCTTGCTTCATAGCTCCTCATTTGGCTGGTTGCTCAAACTGAAAGCGCAATTGCGTTTTGACGAATTTGCTGGAGGGAACTTTCCCGACAAGTACAAATAATTAATGCCAAGGAATGGGTGGAAATTACACATGACATCGGCGTGTATGAGATGTTTTAATCTTCAGCATGTATTATTACCTTGAAATCCCCAAATACGCTCTGAGCAATGGCAGAAGGCCTCACCGAAGGGGATGGGGGGGGGGGAATGACAGAACCCACAACTTAGTGTCAGCCATTTTGGCTTCCCATCTGAGAGCTCTTGTGCGGGAGACAAGCATGGACAAAGTTTGCTGCTTTTGCTGACTTGTCACAACTCCCTCCCCGCCCCTTCTTTCCCAAAAACAGATGCAGGGGAAGAAAATTATACACCCAGGCCTTGGAAAGCAACTCAAGCCTGTACATACAAATTAGTATTTTAGCATGCCGGTGCCGTTTGCAAATTAGGTTATTGGGAGATGAATGTCATTTCCTGAGTTGCACCAACATGCTCTAACCATACACAGGTCCCTAGCCAGCATAAGGTGGTGGGTAGCCTCGGGTTACACTGTGAGGAGCATCGTAAATCAATGCACAACATCCCCCCAGACAAAAGCTCTAATGAGTTGAAATTAAAATTATTTAATGAGTTCAGTAACTTTGAGGGAAAATAACACATGATTTCCACCAAATTAACCAAATGAAGTGTTAAGTGCTTTCATATCATCACCTTCCAGAAACAGTGTTCTTGTGGAGTAGTTAGATACCAAATTAACCTGTACGTTATTTCTGTCTCTGTAAGTAAAAGGGGAAAAAAAATCTTTTGGCTAAGACCCTTCATTGTTCAGACAGAGCATAACTTTACCCGGATAGAATTACATGGCAGTTACGCAACAACACCTCTTTAGTGAACTGCAACATTGCAAGTTTTGAGGTGAAACCATTGTGCAATCCACTACCGTATGCACCAGTGCCTGCTAATTCACACCCATCTGCAATGTGTGACCGTGCAAAATGGCTCCACAAGTACAATGATGCTTCCACAACCTTGAACTGAATATAGCGTGTTTGCATCGGACAAAAATGCTCAACTGCTTCTGTAAGGGAACAAACACATGGACAAGACATCAACAAGATCCCAGCATTTTGTGGTTCGGTTTCATTCTGAGGTGAAGGCTGAACCTTTAGGGATGTGGTCTGGAACAGAGCTTAGAAAAGTTAGTTTTTGAACGACTGCTTCCAGAATCCAACTGCCAACTGCTCTGTGTGTGTGTGTGTGTGTGTGTGTGTGAGAGAGAGAGAGAGAGAGAGAGAGTCTGGACGCTCTAATAAAAAAAAAATACTTTGCAAGCTCTGCTCTGGAATATCCATGAGTGGGCAACCCCCGTAGATTACCATTCCTACAACTAAACTCTTACATATAAAGGCAAAATCAGGAGTTAGCGCACACTGGATACCTAAACAAGTCCAAGCAGCAAAAATAAACAGCATTTTCATTCAGGCATAACAATAAAGGCACAGACACAGGAGATTATCACACATGCTAAGTATCCCAGGACAGGGATGACCGGAGATCACTAACAAGACTCCCTTTTCAGATGCCATCGTCCCTGTCCTGGTATGCTCCCATTCTGCTCCCGCCACCCCGCTTCCTCTTATTAATGATTTAAATCATTAATAAGGAGCCCGTTCTGTCTCTGTGATGGAATCACGGGCATATGAAAAGGAGCCCCATTATGCTGGCGCAATGCCAGCCACAGTGGGAGGCCCCTCCCAAACACTTTTGGGTGCAATCGGGATGAGGAGGTAAGAGACAGCCTTTTCCTTCCCCTCCCCAGGTTACTAGTATTTTTCTACCTTTGTTTTTGTGCTTGCTGTCACTTTTCTTTCTTTCGTTCACTTTATTTTTTTGAATTTCCCGTGCACTCGTTCTCTTAAGAGAATGGCCCGGGATTTCAAATAAGGAGGTGAATACAGCTCTGCGTGAGCTGTATTCACTTCCTTGAGTGGAGCTGTATTCACTTCCTTGACTGCCGGTGGGAGGGGTAGCTGTTTCTGTTGTGGCTCTAAGGTATGTCTATTTTTTTTTAAAAGTGTTACAGGGACAGGAATGGAGTGGGATTGGGGGTACCAAGACAGAGACGGGTTTTTAGGACCCATGTGATCATCTCCACAGGCTTGTGTCTAAAATAAACTTCTCTTTGTTTGGGCATAATGAAGTATTTTTACAGATATATATAGCATTCAGAAGAAAAACATCTTCCCACTGTGAGATCCTAAACAGGACATCTTCACACAGTGAGATCCAAAACAGAACTGCTTAGTTCTCATTCCAGCCCAGCTCTGCTCCAGGACTGTGACCTAATTGATATTGATACATTTATCCAGCTAGCTTCTGCAAACTGCTGCTAGCTCACTCTGCAGCTCTCTGCAGACTGTTTTGCTACATCTCAGCTCTTTACAGAACAAATCTACTGCATGTCCCAATATCCTGACATGGCAACCTAGGCAGACCAGACTAGACCAGCTAGGTACACCACACCTGGAAAGCCTTCTTTTTTCTGTTGAGGATTACATTCCCCTGGGGTAACCTGTCAGGATCCACATGCCAGCAGTTGGGTGGAGCTGAAGCCAATAGTGGGTGTGGCTTACATGTTAGTGAGGCAGTGAATCTGCTCTGACTTTTTGTGCAAACTTTAATGGAGCCATCTATGGTGCTGAACCCTATCTTTCTCTCCCCTCCCACACACAATAGATTCACCACCTTAAAGAGCTTCTTTGAAATTCAGACTAAAAGCCAGGGTGGATCCACTGCCACAGTGACCCGGGAACCCACAGGGGAAAAGGGGAGCTATGTCTCCAAGTGCTCGGTAGATGGATTTTATTTTTTCTTTCGAAACAAACCCAACACATGGAACGTGGAATGAGCCATCAACTGCCACAGGAGAAGACAAAGGGGAGCCTTGGGCACAATCTGGACTCCCCAAGGAAGGGAAGGGGTTTCTCAGTGGTGTCTCCAAGACTCTGGCACTCCCCCCAAAGGGGTGCCAGGCTGGTCTTCTCCCATCTCTGGCAGGCTTGGGGCAACTCATCTCCTTTGGCAGAGGTCACTCCCCCCCCCCTTGCTCCAAGAAGTTTTAGTGTTTTACAACTCTTTGTCTCAGAAGTCTGAAAGTAGAAACCATCAGACGTGAAGCAGCTGTGTGGCAAGATGCCTTATACACACTCATAAGAGTCAGCTTTAACGACTCTTCCACCCAAGTTAGATAACTCTTTTCTATCTCTTTTCCTATCTAAGATGCATTCTCTACCGCAATAAATGTAAGTTTTGTCTTTTTAACCTTACTGGAGCACCCTGCATGTTTTTATCCTGTAAAAAGTGTTGATGCTTCTTCACTTCCAACAAGGGCTAACAACATATTTTCCAGACATTTTTGAATGGTGCTTTTCGTTGTTTTTTTTTAAATGGTGCTTTTCGCTGAATTCTGTTTCAATCTTTGCCCTTGCTGCGTGTTTTCCTTGTACTTTTTCATTTCCCCCTCCCTCACAAGCCACCTGAGTCCTGAAATGTTGGAAGGTATGTAATTGTGTAGTGTGAAAGGGATGATGCCACATCCTCTGTGTATATCTTGTCCTTTTTCTCTGGGTAGTCATGCAGACTGGAGCCAGTAGGCGAGGGCAAGTGACCCGGCAGTGTTGGTGGTGGTGAGATAAAGGGACCCACTCTGGCAAGGGAGTCCAGCAAAAGACCTAGGGAACCACAGACCTGCAGCCAGCCCTGAGACTGAAGCCCTCAAATGACTTGCCCATTTCATGACAAAGATTCCAACACAGGAGGTAAATTTCATTGGCTGCCATCTTGTTGATTGGTCCCAGCAGCAGGAGACGCACTGAATCATAGAATCATAGAACTGTAGAGTTGGAAGAGACCACGAGGGCCATCTAGTCCAACCCCCTGCCATGCAGGTAATCACAATCAAAGCATCCCCGACAGATGGCCATCCAGCCTCTGTTTAAAGACCTCCAAGGAAGGAGACCCCACCACGCTCCGAGGGAGTGTCTTCCACTGCCGAACAGCTCTTACTGTTGAGTGTTGAGCCAACATGTAAGCAAATCCCATTGATTCATTTTTCAGACCACAGGCTTAGTCATAGCAGGATTTTTCAGACCACAGCCTTGGGATTTGATTTCTGTGACCCCTGTGGAATTATAGCCAATGGCGTTCACCTGAGTACATACAGAGTTTGTTTCCCTCACCAGCGAGTAACCATAGCTCACCTACCTAACCTGGGATGAGGGTGCAGGGCAAAGATAGATAACTTGATCCTTGATATTTCAGACTGCAGCTACCATAAGCCTCATTCAGCACAGCCAGTGGTCAGGGATTATGGGATTTGTAGTCCCAAATATGAAGAGCACAAATTTACTTCCTCCTAGTAGAGGGTTTCCCTGCATGATGCTCCAGGAACACACACACACACACACACACACAACAGTTAAAATCCAACTATTGGGCTTTGGGTCAAAGCCACATTATTACCCTCTAACGATCGAGAGTGAAAGATTTAATCTTAATTAGTGCCACCTTGTGTTTACAGCCAGCCTTGCATGCCAAAGATATCCAACAATCATTTCATTATCACCACATGTTGAATAAGTGCTTTAAATTAATTCCCACCCCCCCAAAGGATTAAAAACAGCTCGCAGGGGAGCAGGAGAAAAATAGAAAATAGAGAATCCCATTCCCCAGCTTGGAAAAGTTATTTTCACCTAGTCATCTGGAAGCTGTGGGCCAAAAAGTAACTTTTTCACGATCTGCTTCTTCCTCCACATACCACCCTTCCACAGCAAATGGTTGCCTCTGTAGTTGCATTTTGGAAAGGAAGGGATTTATTTATTTATTTATTTATTTATGGAATCCTGTTGGTGACATATGTGTGCAGAACTCGGAGATATGTGCAAGTCCAGATGATGAAAATACTCCTCATAGAATTTGCAGAGACTACAATGTGTCCCAACATGATCCAAATGAGATTCACAGTACTTGGAAGGTGGGGGGCTAAAAACTCTACAAACGGCGCAGTGAAAGGATTCACGGTTTCCCCCAAAGCTTCCCGGGAAATGTGCATAGATGCGCATTTTCACACATGTGGCCGTCTGAATTCTCATTGCCGCACATTTTTGCTCCATTGCCCTTTATCGGAGCATGTGGCTGCTCCATTCGAATAGATGGGAGCGGATACGAATAGGCAAAACAAGGTGTCAATAAAATGGCGTCGCTGCAAATGGACAAAAATGTGCACCCCACTCGCTGTATGCCATCTCGTCTAGACGAGGCCTGGGTCTTTTTTTGGACATTGCACAAGGAACAATACTTTAGTTCCTCACATACTGTTCCAAAACAAGGCAGCTATCAAGCTCCAGGGGTGAGCATGGTAACCTCCGCAGTGAGCATGGTAACACTTTTAGGGCAGTGAACCCTCTTCTGAGCTTGTGGCCCAGGCAAGGCTCTGAACCCACCTCTAAGGGCTCAGACAAGTAGGTTTGAATTCTCATAGAACTGATGTGGCTTGGAACAGTGGAAAGGAATTCCAAGAAGCTTTTAAAAACACTCCTCTGTGTGAAGTCCAAGGCTTTCACGGCTGGCATCCATAGATTTTCCTTGGTTTTTTTCCGGGCTGTGAGGCCATGTTCTGGAATACAGTTGTTCCTTCACATTCGCTGGGATTTGGTTCCAGGACCCCCCATGAATACCCAAATCCGTGAATACTCAAGTCCCACTATATGCAATGGCATAGCAACATGGTGTCCCTTATATAAGATGGCAACAACAAGATTTACTTTTTGGATTATTATTTTTTTAAGAATATTTTCAAGCCATGAATGCTTAAAACCATGAATGCCAAATCCATGAATGTGGAGGGACAACTATAGTTTCTTTCTGACTTTTTGTCTGCATCTGTGGCTAGCATCTTCAGAGAATGGTTGGGTAGGAGTATGTGTGGAGTTTATATCCTGTGAACCCCTGTTGGAGAGGATATATAAATTTGTGTATTTGAATGGCTAGTTTCTGGGTGGAGATATGTAAGTAAACAAAAAGTAAACAAAATCTGGCTGCCAGTCCTGAAAAACACTAAAATTAGAACTCAGCACTTGCAAATGAACTCCACCCAGGGACAGGGGGATTCCCAACAGATAATACCCCATCAACCAACCATTAGCCAAATAGACACTAATCCTCCTTGTGTATCTCCCACCAGGAACTAGCCATTCAAATACACAAATGTACATATCCTCCCCAAGAGGGGCTTACAGTGTATAAACCCCACACACACTCCTACCCAACCATTCTCTGAAGATGCCAGCCCCAGATGCAGGCGAAACATCAAGGATAAACTCTTCCAGAAAACGGCCTCACAGCCCAGAAAAAACCCACAGAAAATCTACACTCCTCTGTGTCACCTCCTTTTCAAATGTGCCACTGCCTTTGTAACACAGCAAAGAGGGAGAAGGACAGAGAGGGTGGATGAGCTGTCCGGTTGGTACCATCTTGTTGAATGGGTACAACAGCTGGGAAAAGTCACACTTTGGACTACTGGGGAATCCTGGGAGTTGTAGTCCCCCAAAAGTAACCCTTCCAAGCTCTTACTGGCTTGCTCCTGCCCTGCCTGATATTGTGAACCTCATCTCTCAGCAAATCCTTTTATTCTTAACTACTGCATATAAAAAGCAAATTAATATAGGCACTCTGATTACGACTGCTACTTCTGTTGCAATTACTGTTAATCATTTGGATTCCTATCCCCTTCCAGTGAGTTCATAGGGGCATACATTCCCCCTCCTCCCCACTTTATCCTCACAAGAACAACCTTGTGAGGTAGGCCAGGCTGAGAGAGATTGTGCCTAGACCAAGGGCACTCAGTGAGTTTTGTGAACCTATATCTCCCAACATCAGAACAGCAATGCTATCAGAGCACAACGGTTGCAGCTTGGGCTCTGAAATGAGGCACAGTGTTCTCTTTGTTTTTATTATTAAACATTTGTGTTGGTTTGGAAAAAAATATTTTATTGTATACTAATACAATAAAATATTTTTTTCCAAACCAACACAAATGGTTCACACAGAGAATTTCCTACATCATTGCACATAATGGGACTTGAGCATTCACACATTTTGGTATTCATGTGGGGGGGGGGGAATTCCTGGAACCAAACCCCAGCAAATATCAAGGGCTCACTGTATTCACCGTCATCTTTCTCCCTCCCTTTCTCTCTCTCTCTGGATGTTCCCCATCTCATGGAACAGCCACTCTCCCATTTACAGAGAAAGAGAGGTATAATGCAATGTTTGCCCAACATTGCATGGCCTCCAAAACAAACATCAAAATGTGTATTCCAAACCCTCCACGTGTAAAAGAGGCTGATTCTTCCACCCCTTTGTTTGTAGAAGCCTTTTCCAGGGTGTTTGCTCTGAGAGTCAGAAAACGCCCACCATGAAACTAAACAGAGGAAGATTAAGAACCCTGCAAGCTTTACAAGAGCAATGAAGACAATGAAAGAGCTCCTTGAAACGTAATTCAGGAGGATGGAGGCAGCCGGATCTAGACATCTGATACTCTCTGCCTAACCCCACCAAGCATATTCCCTTATGAGGATTTCTTTTTAAAAGAAGTTTGTCTGATATGGCAATGTCAGTAGCTGAAATACAGTTCCCTCTCAGGACATTTGATTATATATTCCTGCATGGCAGGGGGTTGGACTGGATGACCCTTGTGGTCTCTTCCAACTCTATGATTCTATGGTTCTATGATTATCAGACAAACCTCCATAAACATTTCTTCCCCACCATATTTTGCTCTGTTTTTAAGCCGGCAAAAGAGCCCCCTTTATCAGACCTACCTGTAATAGCATCAATAAGCAGCTCAGGCATTACTTCCATGTTTGTGATCTTGTTGGTTCTCGTGAGAAGACAAGAGCACGGGTTAATTTAAAAATACAGGGGGGGGGAACACCCAAAAAAGTACACACAAGCACAGAAACACATTCACAAAGTCCCAAGTGAACCGGGGAGGTTCATAAAAAGAGTGTCCCCCACCTGGCTTTCTCAATCTCAACCGGAAGCATTTGCCCATTGGCTCTGTAATCACGAGAGGACAATGGCGCGCAGTTTCAAATGCTGGCAATACCGGCAAAAAAGTGCCATGGGAGATCTATTGACAGCTTGACCCATCAATAAAAAAAGAATGCCTTATTCCCTACACATGATCGCAAAAGCTCAATGTTGTCTGATATGTATGCCCTTTTTTATTTTCATTATTATTTTTCAATTGTGTTACAATTGCGCATTACATCAACTTGCTTTACACAAAGATCTTTTGCAGATTCTTTACATATCTTATATCAATCATTCATTGCATTTGTAACTTTCTTTCTTTCTAAAGCAACATTTGGGAGTTAACAAGAAAAACCCCAACAAACAAGAAAAAAAAATTTCAATATTCGTATTGTTTCTGTTTCACCCCCTTCCCTTCCCTCCTATAGGATAGGATATGTGTGCCCTTTTGAGTTCATTAGGCATAATTACGACGCCATATTTGTTGGGTTTGACAAAGTCCTCAGTCTCAGAATTTGACTTGCAAGTAGAGATGCAAAACTTCTGGAAATTTTGAAGGAGGGGTGTTTCCAGTTTTTTTCTCTATATTTTTTCTGGAAAAAAATGGATTAAAAATAGTGGGGGAGGGGGAGTTCCCTTTACAGTTTGAGAGTCATCTTTTTACTTTAGGAACATAAAGTGCATTACGTACTACTCAGGTGAACATAAAAGTATTGTGTTTGACATGCAAAAAGTACAGTTTCTTCAGAAAATAATTACAAATTGAATTTACTCTTCAAAATGTTGGGGTGTGTGTGTGTTACAAATAGAACTGCAGGGTCCTGATCTAGAAGGAACCTCTTTATTTTTGTCCATTTATGAGGAGCTAGCAAAAATTAGCTAGCAACAAAAACCTAGGAAAAACTATGAACAATTAGTAAAAGAAAGATAAGTATTTTGTTTCCTCTACTCCTCAGTAGACACTACTGACATAAAGTATTTATGGAGGCATGAAGCACTCATTCCCATGAAAAGAACTGAGAAAAGTAAACCAAGACCAAAAACTGCAGTGATGTGCGATACTGTACATAGCCGTACATAAAAGTTTACTTGCTACAAAGCTTTTAGAAGTGATGTAGGAGGAGCAAAGATATGTACATCTTGTCTTTAATATTTTATTCTTCATCTTCATAGAAAGAATATCCTACAACCCATATTTTTCAAGGCAAGAAAGAATGCCGGATTTTTGCAACAGATTCGAACCCTGGTCTCCAGAGTCATAGCACAATGCTCAAACCACTAAACCAAGCTGGCTCTATAGTGCTATTATTCCGCATCAAGCACCTTACCTGTATCCTGTGGAATCTTGGGATATGTAGGTTTGTGAAGTATTTAGACTTCCCAGCCAGAGAGCTCTAGTGCCTCCCTCAATGTTAAGTCCCAGGATTCCATAGGATGTAACCATGGAAGTTAAAGTAGAATCATAGTGCTATAAATGTGTAGTATGAAAGGGCCCATTACTTGATTATTAATTTTTCGTTACTTTTGCAGGGGAAATGGGGGTCTTAATGGGCCTAAATACCCTAAAGTCTCCAGATTCTGTCTTATCTTGGAAGCTAATCAAGGTCAGTTCTGGTTAGTACTTGGATGGGAGACCACCAACGAATACCAGGTGCTTTAGGCTATATTTCAGAGGAACTGGCAAACCATCTCTGAGAAAACCCTATGAAATTCATGGGGTCATCATAAGGTGACAAAGGCACACACACTCACACAGGGGGAATTTTAGGATTGATAATCTTAGGATTGCCTAGGAAAAATTCTGCTCAAAATTCCTCTTAAAAAAAACTTTCCTTTCAAAATTAGCATTTAAAGTAACTAGAAAATGTTTCTTGTTACAAGACTCCAACTATATATGGAGCAAGAACTTCCAGAGGTGCAACCTGGGTTCAGAAAAGGAAAAGGCACTAAGGATGACATAGCAAACATACATTGGATAATGGAGCACACTAAAGAATTCTAGAAGAAAATCTGCATGCACATTATAGACTATAGCAAAGTCTTTGACTTCATGGATCACAAAAAACTATGGATTGCTCTTAAAGAAATGGGTGTACCATTGCATGTGATTGTCCTGAGGCATAACCTCTACTCAGCACAGGAGGCTACTGTTAGTACAGAATACGGAGAAACAGAATGGTTTCCCATTGGGAAAGGGGTCGGACAAGGCTGCATTCTATCACCCTATTTCTTCACCTTGTATACTGAACATATCATATGGAAAGCAGGATTAGAATTGGAGGAAGGAGGTGTGAAAATTGGAGG
Source organism: Gambelia wislizenii (assembly GCA_030847615.1). Taxonomy (NCBI): domain Eukaryota; kingdom Metazoa; phylum Chordata; class Lepidosauria; order Squamata; family Crotaphytidae; genus Gambelia; species Gambelia wislizenii. The sequence continues at coordinate 6,903,582 of JAUMIR010000013.1, read as the reverse complement.
AAGAAACATCAACAATTTAAGATCTGCAGATGACACCATACTACTAGCATAAAATAACAAAGGACTTTATCAGATTATTCCCCCTAAACGTTCTTTTGCCGGCATATTTTGTGTCATTTTTATGCTGGCAAAAGAACGCCCCCTAGCAGACTTAAATTTGCAGTAACAGAGCACAAACGGAGCTCCTTTCACTTCCAGGGTTGAGATCTTGCCGATTCTCGTGTAAAGACACAAGCGTAGCAAATTTAAAAGTTAAAGAAAGACAAAGACATAAAACGTGCACACAAGCACATAAACACACTTTAAAAATTACAAGTAAACTGGGGAGGTTAAAAAAAAAAAAAAAAGACTGTCCCCTACCTGGCTGTCCCGATCTCACCCGGAAATGTTCTGCCAATTGATGCTGTATTCATTGAGCACAATGGCGCGAGGATTCAAATGCCGGCAATGCTGCACAAAAGTGCCATAGGAGATCTGTTGACGGTTTGGGCTGTCAATAAAAAAAGAATGTCTTTTGGACTTTACATGATCGTGAAAGGACGACGTCATCTGATATGTGCACCCTTTCGCAATCATTAGGTGTCCTTATGACACCATATTTGCTGCATCTGATAAAGTCCAAAAACTCAGAACATTTTGACTAAAGAAAGTCAAAGGCAGGTGTACTGTTGAGCATTATGAAAAAAAGAAATAATGGCCATGGAGGATGTACATGCTTTCAATATAGATGATGAGGACATTGAAAGAGTTCCCATACCTTGGATTAATCATTGATCAGAAGAAGATAGCAGTCAAGAAATCAAAAGAAGACTAAGACTGGGAAGGGTAGCTATGAAAGAACTAGACAAGATCCTGAAGTGCAAAGATAGACAACGGAACACTAAAGTTAGAATTGCCCATGCAATCATATTTCCCATCACTATGTATGGGCGTGAGAGTTGGACAGTAAAGAAAGCTGATAGAAAGAAAATCAACTCTTTTGAGATGTGGTGCTGGAGAAGAGTTCTGTGGATACTGTAGACAGCTAAAAAGACAAACAAATGGATCGTAGAGCAAATCATGCCTGAATTCTCCCTACAAGTCAAGATGACTAAACTGAGGCTATTGTACTTTGGCCACTTCACGAGAAGGCATGACTCACTAGAAAAGACAATAATGCTTGGTAAGGTAGAAGGCAAGAGGAAAATAGGAAGACCACATTCCAGATCATAGAATCATAGAATCATAGAATTGTAGAGTTGGAAGAGACCACAAGGGCCATCCAGTCCAACCTCCTGCCATGCAGGAAATCATGATTAAAACATCCCTGAGAGATGGCAGTCCAGCCTCTGTTTAAAGACCTCCAAGGAAGGAGACCCCACCACGCTCCGAGGGAGTGTGTTCCACTGCCGAACAGATGGATAGATCGAATCAAGAAAGCCATGGCCCTTAGCCTGAAGGACCTGAGCCAAGCTATTGAGGATAGGGGCTCTTGGAGGTGTCTCGTTTACAGGGTCACCATGAGTCGGGGGCGACTTGGAGGTAGTTAGCAACAACACTCATTGCATGACCTTTGAAATATAACTTCCCTATGCCTTCGTTACAAAAAAAAGAAATGTGTTACAAGTAATGACATGGTTTGTAACGTGGTACTTCCAAGCTCTTATACTCTTAATAGCCATCTTGATTCTTCAAATGTGGATATTTATGCACCACAAACAACATCATCCATGAAGAATAGGCAGGCCTTGGGAAATCTCAAGGATTGCAGAAGTGCAGAAAGGATTTAAAGGGGGGGACCTAAGAAGGGTGGCGGGATACACCTAAAAACGGTTCAGGGAGGACTGGATATGTTTAGTGAGCACAGAACGCTGGTTAGCCGTTAAGGAGAAAAAACAGAAGACTGAGTGGAAAGTAGAATGGCATGGAATCCCTTGGCAAAGAACATGGGTGGCTGGCAGAGTTGTCAGGTGGCATAAGAGTGCGCTACTGGGTACCTGAACAGGTCTAGGCAGCAAAAAATAAACAGCAGAATATTGTTCCTTCAGGCGTCAGAATAAAGGCACAGACACAGGCTTTGTGTCTAAAAACAATTTCTCTTTACTTGGGCATAATAAAGAATATTTACAGTAATATGCAGTATTCAGAAGGAAACATCTTCACACTGTGAGATCCTAAACAAGACATCTTATAGTGAGATCCAAAACAGGACTGCTTTTAGCCCAACCCAGCCCAGCTCTGCACAACTCAGCTCCAGAGCTGTGAGCTAATCAACACTGATACATTTACCCAGCTAGCTTCTGCAAACTGCTGCTAGCTCACAGTGCTGCAAACTGCAGCCTGTTTGTTACATCTCAGCTCTGTACAGGATAAATCTACTGCATGTCCCAATATCCTGACAAGAGTGTCTGGCTGGAACCTGGAGCAGGAATATTCAGCACTGTATCATTTTTGTTGCCGGTCCCACTTGTTTCCCCCAATGATCTTCAGAAAGTGTTCCTCCAAAAAAGAGTGAGACTGCTACATCAGCAACTGCCTGCTTCGAAAGCTATGACAAGCCACAGCCACCCAAACATACAAAAATTAAACAAAGAGGGGACTGTCGATTCTGTGGTGGCTGATGCCCAGCCTGTCTTTTCCTCTTTATTGTTTGATTTCCATTTCCAGCTCAGGGGACCAGGTGTTGCTATTCCCCACCTCAAAGAATCAGGGCAATGTAACAGGCTGACTGGCTTGCTATAATTAAGACGCCGCACTGTTCCCATTAGAGTCACCAACAGCTGAAGCCAAGACTAAGGTTTCATATTAGATTTTACGACCTCTCCCATTTGCAAAGGGATCTAGTTTAAACGCTGCCTCCTCGGGTTCAGCTGGCGAGAGTCGCTGGCCCTGGACGATTGGCTTCTATGAAAAGCTGCTGACAAGGATGACTAGGAGCCATGGGGTGGGCTCGGCCAACTAACAGAGCCTGTGTGCTGTTCCCAGCCCCGGGGGCACCTGGAGCAAATTAGAATGGCCCAACCTTGGAAGCAAAGAGGCTTGGGCATTCCATGTTGACCCCTGAACCTCGCCAGGGCCTGTACTTTCCCATCACCAAAAACCTACTACCACTATTGTTGCCACTGCCACAGGCAGAGGCAAGGTTCCGGTAGGTGCTTTAACATAAGTCCCCCATAGAAGCAGATGGTCATATTAGTTTGATGCTGGATGTCTGCAGAAGCAGAGCAGCGCATGCAATGCTGTTGTACATGCAGAGATGCATGCGCACACAGAGGCACATGCAAATGTGGGTGCACCTTTGCCCTCAGCTATGTGCGCTGATGCACCTGCACAGTGTATTGCTCGTTCAGGTGTGTATTTATTTTGGACATTCTTCCCATTTAATACAAAGGTTGCATCGCACAATCAAACTGGCCTGTTAGTGACATATGCAGGTATGAGTTGCACTATGCATACAGAGTGATTTTTTTTTTAAACAAGGCACAACAGTCATATCCAGCTGATAGTGGCATAAGCAGAGTTCCACATATGGGACCGTTGTGCACGTGGACCATTGTGCAGGCTGCACACAGAGTAGGGTGTGAATGCACATTGCCTCTATGCAGTGTCTTTGTGCATTGCCCATTCCAATTAGACATTTTCAGTCATGCACATTGACCACTGATCAACATACATTTGCGCTACATTTGTATTCAATATAGAAGTTCCATAACGTAACTCCACCGGCAGATATTTATGCTATGCTGAAGCAATGTATCTGAAGCAATGAGGCCAAAACATCTTGGCCTCATTTTGTAAGTCCACATGCGGAGACATATGCTACACAACCCCAATGTATGATCTCACCCTGGATCTCAGGAGAATTCTATGTCTGACAGTCAGCCAAGAGCTCAATTCTGTGGGGAACCGATATGTGTGTCTTGTTTCCCAGGAGTATCACTTGGGTTTGGGTAGTGGTGGAGTGGCCTAAATATCTTAAAGGCACCAGATTCCATCTGATCTGGGAAGCTAAGCAGGGTCAGCCATGGTTAGTACATGGATGGGAGACTGCCAATGAATCCCAGGTGCTATAGGCTATATTTCACAGGAAGAAACTGGCAAAACCACCTCTGAGGATTCCTTGCCTAAGAAAACCCTGTGAAATTCATGGGGTCATCATAAGTTGACAGGCAACTTGAAAACACATGTGCATGCATGTGGTAGAAACTTGGGTAGTGGCAGGGTCATGGAGGAAAAGAGATGGCCAGAAGGGACCATATGTGGTCCACAAACCCACCGCACCACAAAAAGGCTTTATCTTCAAAGAGAAAGAATAATTAAGGAAGGGCATCTGTAAGTGTCCATCTAGCCAAGTATTTTTTCGGCAATTGTTCATTATGGCTTCAGCTAGAGAAGTTTTCCCCATCATCTACTACTTGATCTTCATCACTGGTGATATGATGTTCACCATCTACACTGGCACTCAGCTGTGGCTCCAACAAATGCCCCCTAGCTCCTGTAAAGCAGGGGTGGACAAATTTGACAGTTTTCAATTCTCCCCATGTCTTCCTTTCCTAACCTTAAATTTCTTCCATCCCATTCTGCATCTGTTTGTGATTTTTTTCTTTTTTTATGCACAGAGTTGTGCAGAATTCTATATACATTTCTTCCAATATATGGTTGATATCCTACATCAACAAGGCAAAGTATAACTTTATGTTCACAGTTACATCATAGGTGTGCAGTGTTGCCTCATTGGTGAATTGCAACATTGCACAACTGGATATGAACCCAAACACGCATGCACATCTTGATGCAGAATGCACAGCCATGTGCAATGTGCAGTCAGGCCCAGAATACACAGTGTGCAACCATGCATGATGTGCCACATGAGCAACTCCACTTCTGAAACCTTGAACTGAATACAGCTGTTCTCCACTGGACAAAAATGGCCAACCACTTTTGTAGGGGAAGTTATGCATGCATAAGACACAAACAGGATCCTAGCCAATTTTTGTGTTTTTGTATGCAACTTTGCCTAATCTGTAATTATTTCTGCAAACCCTCTTGCCCTCTGTGATGCATGTTTTTGATATTCTTGTCACTTTCTGTGCAAGCGCTCAGTTGGAAGAATGTAAAACACAGTTCCATAAAGATGCAACCTTATTCTTTCCTAAGGTATATTTTCTCCCGTTCATCCATTTGGTGCAGCTGTACTCAAGGAGATTACAAAATAGTACAAAATTTAGACTGTTGTGCAGACACTGATAAACAATTGGATTTGCTCTACCCCATTCCCCCAGAAAGGTTAATGGACCAAATCCCTCAAAATGTTGTGCTGATGAATGGTGTAACTGCCTTCTTTAGAAAACCATGTGTCCCCCCCCACCATGTGTGTGTGTGTGTGTGTTTAAGAAAAGCTTAAGATAATCAGCAGGCCAGTTGCTTAAGTCCCTCATTTCACAAATACAATACAAAAATGAGTCCCTCGGTGCTGGAAGGCTGCAGAGGTTAAACACTTAGTTCCGGTACATAAAGTTTATATTCACTCTCACACACAGAGGAACTCCCGTCAACCTAAGCAACATTCTGCTTATGTTCAGGAGACAGAGTGGATTATCGCCAAAACCTAAAGCAGTGTTGGCTTAGAAGGTAAAGTCAGAGCTTGAGGAAAAGTTCTTTTATGGACTGCAACTCCCAGAATCTCCAGCCAGCGGGAACTTTTCCCACACTCTGGGCACAGTCTATAAATCCAGAAAGAGGAGATATGGAGTACCTATAGGTGATGAAGTGTCAAGGTGAAAGTGTCCTTGAGCTAAAGATCTTCTCATCTCCTCAGGCAGGATTCAGAATGGAGGGAAAGCAGGTAGTCAATTGAGATGGAAGAATTTGGGGTGGGGGGTGTCACTGTTAAATATTTCAGAATTAGAGCTAAAATACAGACTGTTTCTGGAAATTATTAGAAAGGGGCAAAGTCCTGTTGGGTTTATACACTCACTTGAGTTTACTTACATGTGCAGTTGTATTTTGGAGGGCTGTTGTGCAATGGCTGCATTTGGTTCGTGGGTGCGCGCACAGAGTTCCATGAATGTAACAATTGCACGCACAGTGTGGCACTATTTATCAATTTAATAATAATAATAATAATAATAATAATAAAATAATAATAATAAAATTTATTTATATCCCACCCCTCCGTGAACAATCGGGGTGGCTTACAACACTGGCTAGATTTACCATGTGATTCACTAGAATTGTGGAGACAGCCCCTGAGCTGTAGGGTCATTGCCACTCAATTGCCATTACGCATTCCCCATTGCGCAACGGGACAATCAGAGAACACACTGGCAGATGCACAATCCGTTGTGCAATGGTGATATTCCCAAGAAGGACAGTATAGCACAATCACTGTGTGAGTTTGGGAGCGTACATTTACTCGACACAACCATGATGTACAACTTCAGCCATTGTCTGCTTTATTTATTAGCTTTATATACCAGTTTTCTAGGGGTTCAGGGCTCTGCTCTCCCCCATTTTCTGTCTCCACAATAATCCTGTGAAGATTTAGCGTGAAAGAAAGTCCCTGGCACAAGATCACTCAGGGCTCATCTACACCAGGCAGGAGATGGTGGCTCCCTGCTGGCATATCCTGCCTCCAGAGCTGGCCAGTTCCCCCCCACACACACCCCGTTACCTGCAGAAAACGGGCCTGAGTCCACACAGGACACCTGCCTATCACTGAAGCTGCCATTTTCTCACTTGCAACATAATTTGATTGTGTATTCCTGCGTGGCAGGGGGTTGGACTGGATGGCCTTGTGGTCTCTTCCAACTCTATGATTCTATGTGACTGCAGGCACCCTGCATGTGACCACATGCTAAGGGACCCCTGCCTGGCTTCCAGGAGAGAAAAGGGAGTGGCGTTCTAAGACAGGCTCCTACAACCACGTGTGGCCCAATCTAGCAGAAACAGAGAAAACTGGGTATTTTTAAAAACACGGTAAAGGACCCTATGCTGACTTGCCCCTGTATGTGGCCCAGGGGACTGCCCGGGGGCAGACCGGGGTAAATGCCCTGCATTGTTTGAACTGCAGGGCTCTGGAGCAGGGGCAAGCCAGTGTATTTGGCCAGTGTAGAAAGCTCTCAGTGAGCTTCATGGCTGAGTGGGAATTTGAAATTTGTGGTGATTATGATGAGGCCAGTGTGGTTAACAACGTGGCTACCAACTAAGGCAGTCAATAGTGTGACTACCATCGGACAATGGCAAAGCAACATCTGAAATGCTAACAAAGGTGTTAAAGCATGAAATCAATATCTCATGGAAAGGGAGAAACATAGGAAACCTATGAAACAAATGCAAAGGTGGGGACTTCTGATTTGTATCTCCTCAGTGGGCTCAACTACACAGCAATCTCAGTGGTTCTGATCTTTGGTGCCAGATCATTTAAAGGGGGATTCAGCACCTCCAGCCTGGCCTGTGGCGGACTCAAGCATCCCTGTCTCCCCATTCTGGGGTCCATACTGTCTAAGCAGGTCCCTCTCTCTGCTTTATACCTCTGCCAGCTCTGAATCCGACCACTACAGCTAGCTAGCTAACTTGCAGACGATAGATAGAATCATAGAATCATAGAATTGCAGAGTTGGAAGAGACCACGAGGGCCATCCAGTCCAACCCCCTGCCACGCAGGAAATCACAATCAAAGCATTCCCGACAGATGGCCATCCAGCCTCTGTTTAAAGACCTCCAAGGAAGGAGACCCCACTACGCTCCGAGGGAGTGTGTTCCACTGCCGAACAGCTCTGACTGTCAAAAAGTTCCTCCTCATGTTGAGGTGGAATCTCTGTTCCTGGAGCTTGCACCCATTGCTCCGTGTTCCAGTCTCTGGAGCAGCAGAAAACAAGCCTGCTCCATCCTCAGCGTGACATCCCTTCAAATACTTAAACAGGGCTATCATATCGCCTCTAAACCGTCTTTTTTCCAGGCTAAACATACCCAGCTCCCTAAGTCTCTCCTCATAAGGCATTGTTTCCAGACCTTTCACCATTTTAGTTGCCCTTCTCTGGACACGTTCCAATTTGTCAATATCCTTTCTGAATTGTGGTGCCCAGAACTGGACACAGTATTCTAAGTGAGGTCTGACCAAGGCAGAATAGAGTGGCACTGTTACTTCCCTTGATCTAGACACTATACTTCTATTGATACAGCCCAAAATTGCATTGGCCTTTTTAGCTGCCGCATCACACTGTTGGCTCATGTTCAACTTGTGGTCTACTAGGACTCCTAGATCCCTTTCGCACATAGTCTCATTCAGCCAGGTCTCTCCCATCCTATATTTATGCATTTCATTTTTCCGCCCTAAATGCAGTACTTTACATTTCTCCGTATTGAATTTCATTTTGTTAGCTTTGGCCCAGCTCTCCAGTCTATCCAGGTCATTCTGAATTTTGATCCTGTCCTCTAGGGTATTAGCTACTCCTCCCAATTTGGTGTCATCTGCAAATTTGATAAGTATGCCCCTAATTCCCTCATCTAAGTCATTGATAAAGATGTTGAATAGCACTGGGCCCAGGACAGAACCCTGTGGCACCCCACTGGTCACATCTTTCCAAGATGAAGAGGAGCCACTGCTGAGCACCCTTTGGGTTCGGCCGGTCAACCAATTACAAATCCATTGAACAGTTAACTTGTCTAGCCCACATTCTACAAGCTTGTTTGCAAGAATGTCATGGGGAACCTTGTCAAAGGCCTTACTGAAATCAAGGTATGCAATGTCCACAGCATTCCCTTCATCTACCAAGCTGGTAACTTTATCAAAAAAAGAGATCAGATTAGTCTGGCATGACTTGTTTCTCTGAAACCCATGTTGACTTTTTGTGATTATGGCATTGCCTTCTAAATGTTCACAGACTCTCTGTTTAATGATCTGTTCTAGAATCTTCCCTGGTATTGATGTCAGACTAACTGGACGATAGTTGTTGGGATCCTCTTTTTTCCCCTTTTTGAAGATGGGAACAACGTTTGCCCTCCTCCAGTCTGCTGGGACTTCTCCTGTTCTCCAGGAGTTCTCAAATATTATTGCCAATGGCTCTGAGATTATATTTGCCAGCTCTTTTAATACTCTTGGATGTAGTTCATCTGGTCCTGGAGATTTAAATTCATTTAGATTAAGAAGGTATTCCTGTACCACCTCTTTACTTATTTTCAGCTGGATTTCCCCTATTGTGTCCTCTGTTCCATTTTCCTCAGGTTGGTCCTCCTTTTCCTTTTCTGAAAACACTGAGGCAAAGAAGGTGTTGAGTAATTCTGCCTTTTCTCTGTCCCCTGTTAGCATTTTGCCATCTTCTCCACGTAGTGGCCCTATCATTTCCTTCTTCCTCCTTTTGCTGCGGACAAGATAGGTAGATAGATAGATAGATAGACTTGCTTGTTAAGCAGTCAGTGATGCTGATCAAAGCTTCTGCAGCAGGTCCTTGAAAGTAGAGTAACCTGGAAGGTTGCCCTCAAAAAGATGCAGAATGGGATCCCCTCCCTTGTGTGAACTTTTGACATCGAAAGTGGAGGCCCAAAAACTTGGCATTCCACTGGGTTGGCAGGGCTTTCTCATGAGATGGACTGTGTCAGGAGCCGCTAAAACACATCCCAGCTTCCATCATGAGAAGCTGCTTTGAAGCTGACAGGAGGGTAATTATGAGAGCAATCAGCAAGGGGTGTTGCGCCACTTAATGAACGTTTGCAAAGGGCGTTGAGCTTCCGTGGGCAAAAACTGCTACATATGTATCATGATGGTGTTATTACTGCCCAGCCGTGATCAAAGGGGTAGGCTCTTAGGTTTAGAGAAGTCCCCCAGAGCTGTTTCTCTAAGGATCAGCAGAAGCTTTTGGGTCCAGACTTTCAGGCTGGGAGGCCCCGAAAACGCAACACCTTCAGTTATGAAAAGAAACTCATTCCAGGGAGCACCTTGCTTTGGGCGGCACCAAGCGAGAGAAAATTGTTTTTGTACCACTGATGTACTACTTTGGGCTGTGCATTCCCCATCAAGTCCATGACCTCAGTGACTAAGGGACAAAGGGTTTAGCCAGTGCTTGGGAGAATATAGCCTAAGCCAGGCATACGGAACATGCGGCCTTCCAGAAGTCACTGGCTGGAGAAAACCCTATCATCACTCACCACTGACTGCACTGGCTCTAGGGCTGAAGGGGAATGCAGTCCAGCAATATCTGTAGGGCCACCTCATTGGTAGTAAGATGGGAGACTGCAACTCACATCTGGCATGCAGAAGGCAGAGTGAGACAGTCACGTCAAGTAATAAATGCTGGGAGCAGCTTACCACCCACCCAATGGGGGAATCCACACTACACAAATAATCCAATTTGAAACTGGATTATTTGCATGGCTCCTTCCTATGGCATCCTGGGATTTGTATTTTTACAAGGTCTTTAGCCTTCTCTGCCAAAGAATGCTGATGCCTCACCAAACTACAAATCCCAGGATCCCATAGGAAGGAGCCCACACAAATAATCCAGTTTCAAACTCTAGTGTGGATGCGCCCAATGATTCCCCTTTAGTTCCTGCCCTTTGCACCCTGTGGGTACTACGTCTTCTGTCTTGTACCCCCTAAACAGGTAAGACTTGGTCACAATAGTTCTTGCATTGGTAACTTCCTGATTAGACTACTGCAATGAGCACTATGTGGGGCTGTCCTAGATGATGATGTGGTGGCTGCAGCTACTGTAATATACAGCAACTAGATTGCTGACAGGAATACCTTAGAGAAGCCATATGACATCAGTTTTAAAGGAATTGCACTGGCTGCCAATATGCTTCTTGGGTCTGAATTCAAGGTGCTGGTGATGACATCTAAAGCCCCAAGCAACATGGGACCTCTATATTTGAAGGACCATCTCCCTCTATATTTCTGTCTGAGCACCGAGATATTCTGGCAGAGCCTCCTCTGTGTCCCATCAGTGGGAACAACCTCTCTCTCTCTCTCTCTCTCTCTCTCTCTCTCCCTCTGGCTTTTCTTCGCAAACGAAGATTCAGGAAGGACTCATCCTGCACTTTCTGCAAGCGCGCTGATGACTAAAAAGGCCAATCCGAGATAGACAAGTCCAGTTGCAGAAAGCACAGCAGGTCTCCTTGGGTGATGTTTCCGGGTTGTGATTCTTTCTGCATTGTCATTTCTCTTCAAGACTTGTTCGGTGTGAGTTTTTGGGGATACAGGAGGTCTTCTCCGCAGTGGCACCCCAGTTCTGGCATGTCCTCCCTTTGGAGGCTGGATCCAAACACTGGGTTCATCCTGGCACAAAGTTAAAACATGGCTTCTTGTCAAAGCCTTTGGACTCTGACAATCTTTCTTGAAATCTGTATGGGTAGATGGTTTTAAACCATTTTAAATTGTATTAAATTGTAAAATTGTTTTACAGATTTAGATGTTTAAATTGCTCCTCACTGTTTTAAGTGGTTTTGAATTGGTTTTGTTGTGTGCCACTCAGAAATTGAATGATATAAAACAGAATATTAATATTTTAATAATCAGATTAGCCTAGTGCCATCAGGAGCAGTGGAGAATATTATCCTATCACCAGTACTAAAATAAGATTCAACTGTGGAATTGCGAGCACAGCAGCACCTTCTGCTTTGTCTCAGGAGATTATCAGATGTGGCAAATACGGTGCTATTATGTTGAAACAAGAACGCAAAAGGGCTTCCCTGTTGCATGACGTCATGCCCCAGCGTTCTGCAAGCGTTCTTTTGCTGTTAAGAAGATGTTCTTTTGTATTAGCAAGGAGAAGCCACCAACTGATCTCCCATGGCGTTGTGTGTTTGGGTTTTTTTGTGGCATTTTTTTGCGTACGAAACTGTGCCCAGTTCTGCTGGCATGATTCCAGAGTCAATGGGCAGTCCCAGCCAGAACACTTCTGGGTGAAAACGCAAAAACTAGCTACGGGACACATTTTTTTATGAACCTCCCCATTTTGCTGGCAAGTTTCCAAGTGTGTTTCAGTGCTTGTGTGTTTGTTTGTTTTTAATTTAGGTGTTTTTAGGCCTTTAAGCATGCTCGCATCTTCTCATGCCGAAATCTCACCCATGTGGAAACACAGAAGTGAGCAGCGCAAGCGGTTGCATTCCAATAATTAAGGAGCGTCTATGGAGCTTTTCACACGGGCTATATATCCCATGGCAGGAACAGAACAGGGTCGGGAAAGGTTTTCCCTTTCGGACGACGTTGACCCCGTTCTGTCCTGCATCCATCCTGCTCCCGTGACTGTTCCAGAACAATGTAATCACAATTTTCCATCGTGAATAGACCTCCCATTCCATTGCTATCACACAATCACGGGTGTGCGAACAGGAGCCCCGTTCCTGTTCCGAAATGACAGCCACGGAGGGGAGGTCCATTCCAAGCACTTCCTGGTATGAGCTGGACATCTAGGTAAGTGGCACCCTTTATTTTACCCTCCCTGTTTTGATTGTGTGATTTAAAGTGTGTTTTTTGTGCTTGGTTAACTGATTTTATGTTTGGGGGAGTTTTATTTTTTAAATTTAATGCCCAGCTGTTATCACACAATAACGTGATAACATTTCAGTTGGCCAGTCGTAAAAGCAGCCTTACGACGGCTGCATTTACGGCTGGCCAGCGAGGGGAGGGGGAGCCCATTCCTGCCGCAGAATTAAGGTAAGTGTGTGGAAGATTTACGTTATTCCGTGGCAGGAATGGGAGAGGAGGTGGCGGGGCAGTAACAGGGCATTTTGGCCCCATGTGAAAATCTCCTATGTCTCATGATTACAGCAGTGTGTGAAAAGAAGTGTTATTATGCCAGGATACTTACACTGTAAAATATAGTGCCCAAAGAACATTTTTAGATGCTCGCCTGATAATCTCCTCAGACAACAAAATGTCTTGGACCAGGTCTGGCGGAAGTTGCCATGTTCAGTCCCTGATATCTCCTTTTAAAGGAGGTGATGGGAAAGACCTCAGAGCCACTGCTAGTCAGATTTGAACCCAATAGGCATAGCTTACTGTGGTCAGGATCCAGCAACAGAAATAAGAAATGGGGTATTCTTCTTTCTTCCTGCAGCCCCCTCCAGCCCTGTACATCTTTAAAATCAAAATTATTCTGGAATACTAGGAAACATTCTGGGGCATGTTTTTGAGCAGCACAGAAGACTGTAGTTGGGAAGGGAAGGAGGTCCCATTGCACTGCAGATGGATGCTAATGTGACTTTGGTTTTAGGTGCATGTTCCCTAATTGCTTGGGCACTCAGGATGGACAATGCTCCCTAATTGGTTAGGAGATTATCAGACGGGAACAAAAAAAGTATTCCCATCCCACATTCTCCTCTCCTGCCCCTCTCCCGTCCCTGTCCCAGCAGAACAATGAAAGTTTTCAGACCTAACTTTTGCAGTGTCAAAGAGCAGCCCAGGAGTGAATGGAACTCTAACGGAGCTCCCGTCACTTCCTGGAGTCAAATCCTGGCAGTTCTCGAAAAGACGAGAGCACAGGAAATTCAAACTGTAAAAGAAAAATACAACAGTAAAAGTAACACCAAGCACAAAGACACACTTAAAACATTACAAGTAACCTGGGGAGGGTACAAAAAAAGTATATCCATTGTTTTTAATTGTATTTTATTTTCACTTGCATTGACTGGCATCCTCTTCATGGCATATGTACACATCAGTCACCCTTATACCTGTGTATGTCTTGAAATATGAAAGTTTAAAAAACAATTAAATAAACACTCATGCTTTTAAGCTTTGTATGACCTGTTATGTTTTCAATGTTTTTAAATTGCTTTTAATTCAGTGCCATCTTTAGCATGGTTGTTTATTTAGTGTTTTTTAAAAAAACTGTTTTTAACTATTATGATTGATTTTAGCTATTTTCTATTTTTTCCTTGTTTTATAGGCCACCCTGGGTCCCAAACTGGGAAAGAAGTGGGATGTTAGTCAGTGAGTTAGTTAGCTAGTCGACATAGGACATTATCAGATGTGGCAAAGATTGCGGGATAACAACATCATGCTGGCATGAATGGGGCCCGCTATTGCACGACATTGTTGTCTTCGCATGGTTATTCTGTGGTGCAGCTGTGAAAAAGGTGTTATTTCTAATTCACAGGACAAGCTGTCAATAGATCATCAATAGCACCTTTTTGTGCTATTGATGGCGTGTGAAACCACGTCCTATTGTAATTGCAAGATTACAGTATGTATGGGTGGTCTTCAGTGAGAAAACATCCAGGCGAGAATGTGAAAACAAAGCACAGGATGCTCTTTTTGTGAACTGTCCCCTTTAGTTTCAACGTTTTTATGTTTGTTTCAGTGTGTGTGTGTTCATTTACTTTGTTAATTTAGGTGTTTTTGGAGTGTTAAGTGTGCTTGCACTTTCTTGCGAGAATCGCCAAAATCTCACCCATGCCAAATCGTGGAAATAAACTATTCTTAAAGTGCTAGTGGTTGTCATGCAATAATTCTGTGGCAGTTCTTTCATGTGATTACAGTACTGTGCAGTAATAAGTGTTATAATGCCATGATGTTTCTGCTATCCACTTTCGCGGAATTACCGAGTTTTCCGACATTCGTTTGATAATGTCCTTAAACTCCCATCAGCCTAGCCACAATGGCTAAGGGTGTGGAATGCTGGGAATTGCAGTTCCACAGCCTCTGAAGGACCACACAGTGCTCATTCCTGATCTAGACTCTTTTCTTGGCATTTTTGTCATTTTTAAACAGAGGACTGACTAGCAGAGACAGTTCTTGGTTTGTGTTTTCTGTGCAGGGCTTCTGTTCCATCCATGGTGTTTGCTTTATGCTCAGGCAACAGAAAAGTAATGGCAGGAAGCAGCCACTTGGCCCAATGAGGTTGGCCTTAAGGGGTTATCTCAAGCTGGGCCTCTCGCTTTGTCCTTGTGCCTCACAAATCCTTCTTGCCACCTCATAAAAGTGTCGAGCTGTCTTTTAAAACCCATTCAGGTTATTTGTTTAAGTGACCAATCTTGGCAAGTATTCTTCAAGCAGCATGACTGCTTAGCTAGCCCTTGTCAAAGGCCTCCAAGTTTATCTCTTGGAGGCAGCTTCCAGTTATTCCACAATAGGAGCGGTGATTTGGACACAACAAGGAACTGGGTGATAAAATGTTCTGATTAGAAACTTAAAAGAAGAAAAAAAGCTGGGGGGGGAGGTAGGGGGTCTATACAGGCTTGACCAAAAAAAAAAAAAAAGTCAATTAATGCCTTTACATGTTTCATTTTGTTCTCCTCTCCTTCGTTTCAAACCTTCCCATTTCGAATACAAGTGTTGCCTTCAAATTGATTTGTGTGAAACATTGCTGAGGCTGGGATTCTGTACATACTGATTAGGGAAGACGTTCCACTTAATTCTATGGGAGTTCTTTCAAACTAGGCGTGCAGAGAATTGCCGCCTAAACATGAGGAAGAACTTTCAGATGGCGAGAACTGTTCCACAGGGGAATGGACTGCTTTGGTGGGTGGTGGAGTCTCCTTCTTGGAAGGCCTTTAAACAGAGGTCGAACAACTATCTCTGAGGAGTACTTTGATGGTGTGCCTCCATGGAAGGGGTTGGGCTAGATGGCCCTTGTGGTCCCTTCCAGCCCTACGATTCTATGATTCCCTGATCTTTCAGGAATGTTTGCATATTCCTTCATGGCTGGGGGTTGGCTAGATGTCCCTTGTGGTCCCTTCCAACTCTATAATTCTATGTTCAATGATCAAATAAGGCACAGGCATGACTTCTAAAATCTATATATATATTTCTCTTGGATATGTTGCCATTTTTAGTGTGCTGATTGGCTGCTGCTTAGGTGTCAGGATCCGCCGCTCCTCACAGGACTAGGCCCCTGGCTGCACAGCCTCTTTGCAGACTTAGGGCCTGGCTGTGAGAGTCTTGGAAGAACCGGGGCCCAGCTATCAGATGCAGCCGGCTGCAATCATGCAGCACACCTGAAGCAACCAGGGGAACTGCTATTTAAAAGCGGCATTAAGCTCTCAGTATTGACCACTATAATATGGTCTTCTGTGTTGTAAGTGGCTTGCTGCTCATATTTGGACTGTTGCTTGCCTGTTGGACCTAACCCTGATATCTGGTATGTGTTCTGACCTTGGACTGTTTTTGGACTTTGGATTGCTTGAGCTCTGGTTCCTATGTTCCTGACCTGGTACTCCTTTCCTGGACCTCACCTTGCCTCTGGCCTTCTGGACTCCTAGGTACATGTTCTGACCCTGGACTGTTTTTGATTTTGGCTCATTTCTGACCCTGCCTGGACTTTGGACTGTCTCTTGTGTTCCTGACCCATCCCCAATGTCTCTGCTCCTAGACCCTGCTGCTCATGCCCTGGACCCTGACAGTAGGAAACTTCCCAACCAATCAAAGCTTCCTGTTGGGCAGCTGATCAGCCCACTGGGGGCAGAAACATGTGGAAAGCTTCAAGTCCTTTCTAAACATGGTGGTGGAGGGGCTCTCTATTAGAGAACAAAACATCTAGTGCCAAAAACAGTTGGCTGATATTCTGTAGTCAGTAGCAGAGTTGTGCAGTGGAAGCATGCTGGGCCCATAACCTATTAGAGAACAAAATATCTGTTGCCAAAAACAGTTGGCTGGCATTCTGTAGTCAGTAGCAGAGTAAAAATAAACTTATATGCAGTGAAATGTGCTCTAAATAGATCAACAATTAAAGCCAGCCCACCACAGTCCCCTTTCACAGACTAGCAGACAAAGAAACACTTCTGAGAAACTTTGTTAGAAGTATATAAAAATAGTTTACTCACAGTTTCATGTGTAAGAACATTACACAGGCTGAATACTTGAAGAATATATGCAGATAAGTAAAAATAACAAGTTCTACATTGATTGCTACATCTTTAAAAACAAATATAGGAGCGCCCAGTCTGGGCATCCTCCTTCCAGGAAAGCTTAATGGCGACTGCTTCGTCTGAGCCTAACAAAGGCTTCAAAGAGAATCTGCCTACCAGAAGACAGGTTGTAAACCTCTCTTGTTACAAACAGGAAATTACCTATAAACATCTGTTACATACAACCTAACTCTCTAACTATCATATATCATTTGGGCTGTATCAATAGAGGTATAGTATCTAGATCAAGGGAAATAATAGTGCCACTCTATTCTGCCTTGGTCAGACCTTACCTGGAGTACTGTGTCCAGTTCTGGGCACCACAATTCAAAAAGGATATTGACAGATTGGAGCATGTCCAGAGAAGGGCAACCAAAATGGTGAAAGGTCTGGAAACACTGCCTTATGAGGAGAGACTTAGGGAGCTGGGCATGTTTAGCCTGGAAAAAAGAAGGTTAAGAGGCGATATGATAGCCCTGTTTAAGTATTTGAAGGGGTGTCACGTTGAGGATGGAGCAGGCTTGTTTTCTGCTGCTCCAGAGACTGGAACACGGAGCAATGGATGCAAGCTCCAGGAACAGAGATTCCACCTCAACATGAGGAGGAACTTTTTGACAGTAAGAGCTGTTCGGCAGTGGAACGCACTCCCTCAGAGCATGGTGGGGTCTCCTTCCTTGGAGGTCTTTAAACAGAGGCTGGATGGCCATCTGTCAGGGATGCTTTGATCGTGATTTCCTGCATGGCAGGGGGTTGGACTGGATGGCCCTTGTGGTCTCTTCCAACTCTACAATTCTATGATTCTATATAATCATGCAGCATGCTAGGTGCCTACATCCAACACTCGTGTCCTGGCACATGTGGTGTGTGTGTAGTGTGGTGTGTGTGCACGGTTGCATGGCAGTGGTGGGGCTCTTGCATCCTGCCGTGTGTGTGCTGTGGGTGGTGTAGTGTGTGTGCGTAGCATGGTGTGTGTGCATATGCGCAGTTGCATGGCACACATGGTGTGTGTATGTAGCATGGTGTGTGTGTGTGCACGTTTCCATGACAGCAGTGGAGGGGCTCTCACATCCTGCTGTGTGTGGTGTGTGTGTGTGCAGTTGCATGGCAGCAGCAGAGGGGTTTTCATGTCCTGGTGTGTGTGTGTGTATGTAGCGTGGTGTGTTTGTGTGTGTGCAGTTGCATGGTGGTGGCAGGGCTCTCGCGTCCTGCCAGGTGTGGTGTGTGTGTACACATGGTTCCATTGCAACAGAGGGGCTCTTGTGTCCTAGCACGCATGGTGTGTGTGTGTCTAGTGTTGTGTGTGTCTATGTGTTTGTGTGTATGCACAGTTGCATGGCAGCGCTGGAGGGTCTCTTGGCATGAAACTAGCCATTATAGTTGATTTGAAAGGTTGTATATTAATGCAGTTGCAGATTTGTGGGAGGGGGTATTGGAGAGACTTTTCTGTGTTTTGTTGGGAAAGAACCTGAGATTTCAACAACTGGTTCCACAAATCAGGGGAAGTAGAATATGAAAGAAAGCGAAACTGACAGGTGATGATGAGGATTTATTTTATTTATACCCCACCTTTCTCCCAATATAGGGACTCAAGGCGGCTAACAATGAGTTTAGAACAATACAAATTAGCACAATACAGAAACATTAAACATATAAATATGAAATTTAAAAAACAAATTGAACAATTTATAGAGTTAAAAAGCATTAAAATATTAAAAT
The DNA here is from genome assembly GCA_030847615.1 of Gambelia wislizenii. Lineage (NCBI taxonomy): Eukaryota > Metazoa > Chordata > Lepidosauria > Squamata > Crotaphytidae > Gambelia > Gambelia wislizenii. The sequence goes on along the minus strand of JAUMIR010000013.1, from coordinate 6,885,039 downwards.
ATGATAAAACTGTATATGGAATTTAAAATCCAAACTTCACAGCACTTACAAGCCCAGCCCCCCCATCAGCTTGCAAATGTCTGGTGGCACAAGAATGTTTTTACATATTGGTGAAAGGAGAGCAGAGACGGGTCCATCTTGGCCTCTCTGGGGAGGGAGTTCCAAATTCTAGGGGCAGCCACCCCCTCTCCCTTGTTCCCACCAAATGAGCCTGTGGGACAGAAGAGATTATCAGATGCATTAAAACTGTAGGATATTTTGTTATTTATATTGAGCAGATTGCAGCAGAGCCTCCGTGGAACATGAGCTTCTGGTACAAAACAGGACATAAAACATGCAGGATGCTCCAGTAAAGTTATAAAGCAGAACTTACATTTATTATGGCAGAGAATACATCTTAGATGGGAAAAATAGATAGGTAGGCGATAGTTAAATGACTTTGGGTAAAAGAGTCCCTAAGGCTGACTCTCATGCGTGCATGATGGGTAGCTTCTTGCTTCTGAGACAAAGGGTTGTAAAACACTAAAACTTCTTGGAGCAAGGGGGGGAATGATCTCTGCATGCAAGCACAGATCAGAAACACACACACAGAGCTGTAAACAAGCATTGATGCTTCTTAACTTCTAACAAAAGCAGCCTTACAGCAACGCCAGGCAATCACAAAAGGGCTCCCTTTTCAGACGATGTTGTTCCCCCTTTGTTATGCACCCATTCTGCTGCCGTTCTGCTGGTGCTGCTTTTTATTTCCATTCCTGCCTTGGATGTTCCTGTGTGTGACAAAGTCCCCCGTTTTGCTGGCGAGATCCCAGCATCAATGGGTAGTCCCTGCCAGAACACTTCTGGGTGAGATTGGGACATCCAGGTAAGTGACACACTTTTTATGACCCTCCCCGGGTTACTTCTACCTTTTCAAGGGTGTTTTTGTGCTTGCTGTCACTTTTTTTTTTGTGTTCTTTTTATTTTTATTTTTGAATTTCCCACGCTTGCGTCTTCTCGCAAGAATCCATGGGATTTCGATCCAGGAAGTGAAGGGAACTCTGTTAGAGCTCCGTTCACTCCTAGGTAGCCGGAACAATGGGAGAGGATGTAAGTGCATTGGGGAGGGTGATTGTGGTGTGACAGGGACAGGACAGGGCCAGGAGTGGAGATTGTGGACAGGAACACTTTTTGCGTTCCTGTCTGATAACCTCCAGAGAGAAGGGCCTCTCCAGATTATCTTAGAGCTCTAATGGGCTCAATGAAAGGAGATAACAGTCCTTCAAATAAGCAGATTCATAGAATCATAGAATTGCGTAGTTTGAAGAGACCACGAGGGCCATCCAGTCCAACCCCCCTGCCACGCAGGAAATCTTGATCAAAGCATCCCCGACAGATGGCCATCCAGCCTCTGTTTAAAGACCTCCAAGGAAGGAGACCCCACCACGCTCCGAGGGAGTGTGTTCCACTGCCGAACAGCTCTTACTGTCAAAAAGTTCCTCCTCATGTTGAGGTGGAATCTCTGTTCCTGGAGCTTGCATCCATTGCTCCGTGTTCCAATCTCTGGAGCAGCAGAAAACAAGCTTGCTCCATCCTCAACGTGACACCCCTTCAAATACTTAAACAGGGCTATCATATCGCCTCTTAACCGTCTTTTTTCCAGGCTAAACATACCCAGCTCCCTAAGTCTCTCCTCATAAGGCATCGTTTCCAGACCTTTCACCATTTTAGTTGCCCTTCTCTGGACACGCTCCAATTTGTCAATATCCTTTCTGAATTGAGGTCCACTTTCAGTGACTAACTCTTCAAAGTCTGGGTTTGAATCCCTATGTGTATTCAGCCATGTTAGTACTGAATGTGGGTTGCCATCACTTTTCCCCCCAGAGAAGCTCTGATTTTTTAACACATCGAAGAAGCCACAGGTACTCTGAGTCTGCATGACCTGAGCAAGGCTGTCCATGACTGAGGTTCTTGGAGGTCTCTCATTCATGAGATCACCATAAGTTGACTTGATAGCAAATAACAGAAAATAGCAGGCAGATACAGCAGGGTCCTCCCTGGCAAGAGTTGGACCTATTGGGTTTAGCCAGCTGCAGATGTTAAAACATTTCATTCTAATTGGTTCCTGGGACCAACATTTTCAAATTTCACCATAAAGGGTAAGGAGAAGGCAATTTTAAAAAAAAACAGTGTTGGAAAAAGCAGAAGGGAGAAATTCATCCCTCTCTAGATATGTGAAACCTGGACACAACAGAAATCCAGAGCTGTTTGTTCCCACCAGGCAGTTGTTGGCATTAAGAAAGGATATTTTGCACTCATTTATTCCTTAGCAACCCAAATCTCCTTGTATTTTCCCATCTTTGGGGCTTATGTCCCAGATCAACACACAATGATATTCTGCCGGCATGGATGATTAAGGAATCTACATCTTTAAAAATTGCTGGATCTCATTTCTTCCTTGAAATGCTGCCTTCTAGGGGAGAAAAGTCACATAAGCCAATGAGCTCTGGGGTCTTCAGTCATTGATCCCTTAATTATGTAGCCCAGAAATGGGGCTACAAAAGGCAGATGGAATTTGCCCCTGCAATCTGTGTGCATGAAATGAGTCCAGAGAAGGGTCAATATTTTGAGATCTTGCTGTAAAACATCGAGCCCACTGGGTTTCTAATGAAATGCAAGTCTATGTGCATTTTGATAGTCAGCGTATTTATCTGACTTGACTCAATGATTGCTCCAGAGTTATGAATGCATTTGTGCAGCCAACAATCATGGTAAACACTTCTCAAAAGTCCATCACCATTTTATATACTTCCTTCCAAAAGAAAACGTTTTCAAGTATGCAAAAGATCTTTGCATACTTGGTTCTGATTATAAAGACTTGGGACCCATCTAAATGGTGAAAATACCCCTCATGGAATTTGCTGGGAATCCTACCTGTCTAAACAGGATCCAGTGCCAATCCACACTATTCGGAAGGAGGGAGGCCCAAAACGGCAAAAACTACGGGGCAAAAGCCTTCACAGATTTTCCCAAACTTTTTCACAAACTGCAAGGGAGTGTGCATTCCTGCTCATTTGGACTATTAGACAGGAAATCCAAAGGGAAGCAAAAAGCTGATTGGCTGAGTGAGAGTGGGGGCAGGGCTTGCTAGCAGGGCAAGCACCTTCTGCTGCCATGTTGGATTTTCGCCTTAGCGATTGTTAGTGAGCCTAAAACAGGATCAATATTTTCTGTTTTGCTTTCCTATAACATTGGAAAATCGCTCTATCGCAGCAGTGCACCTTAGGATGACTTAAAAAAAAAACAGCGGCAGTGAAGAACTAACACGAGTAAATCACTCGTGGCTGCTATCAGAAATGCGAGGCTTATGGGGGCTTCCGCGGCCAGGAAAACCATTTAGACATGTTGCTGCTGCTGCTGCGAGATGCCAATACTATGAGGTACTTGTCAGGTGGTATCGCACACTGGGAAGCTAAACAGGTCCCAGGCAGCATAAAATAAACAGCAGAATGCTGTTCCTTCGGGTGTAAGAATAAAGGCACAGACACATAGCTTTGTGTCTAAAATAAACTGCTTATCTTTACTTGGGCATAATAGAATCATAGAGTTGGAACAGACCACAAGGGCCCTCCAGTCCAACCCCCTGCCATGCAGGAGTAATAAACAAAGCACTCCAGACAGATGGACATCCAGCCTCTTTTTAAAGACCTCCAAAGATGGAGACTCCACCACGCTCCAAGGCAGTGCATTCTACTGCTGAACAGCTCTTACTGTCAGGAAGTTCTTCCTAATGTTTAGATGGAATCTCTTTTCCTGTAGTTTGAACCCATTGCTCCATGTCCTAGTCTCTGGAGCAGCAGAAAACAAGCTTTCCCCATCCTCAGTATGACATCCCTTCAAATATTTAAACATGGCAATCATGTGCCCTCTCAACCGTCTCTTCTCCAGACTAAACATGCCCAGCTCCCTAAGCCACTACTCATAAGGCATGGCTTCCAAACCTCCCAGCATTTTCATAGAATCATAGAATTGCAGAGTTGGAAGAGACCATGAGGGCCATCCAGTCCAACCCCCTGCCATGCAGGAAATCATGATCAAAGCATCCCCAACAGATGGCCATCCAGCCTCTGTTTAAAGACCTCCAAGGAAGGAGAGCCCACCACGCTCCGAGGGAGTGTGTTCCACTGCCGAACAGCTCTTACTGTCAAAAAGTTCCTCCTAATGTTGAGGTGGAATCTCTGTTCCTGGAGCTTGCATCCATTGCTCTGTGTTCTAGTCTCTGGAGCAGCAGAAAACAAGCCTGCTCCATCCTCAACGTGACACCCCTTCAAATACTTAAACACCACCATCCCTCTCACAGCATCGTATGGGACAGTTCCGGGTCCTATCTACAGCAACTGTGCCATTTTTTACTCACGGACCTGGAACTGTCATGGATGATGCCGCGAGAGGGACAGCGGTGTCCGAAAAGGACCCCCTGCCATGGGATAGCCACGTACCTCTCCTGGAGTCTTCTTGCACAGTAAGACGTGTCTGAAAATGTCCAAAGAGCAGTTAGCATTTACAAGCAACTCCGGGCTTGACCAGATCTAACCTGGTGCTGTCCAGAGGTGTAGGATTACAACTCCCATTGGCCACGTCAGTTGGATATAATGTTTGTTGCAGTCCAACACTTCCATAGTCCAACCTGAAAAACACCAGGTTAGGGAAAGCTGGGCTAGGCACTATGAGGAAAAGGAATCCAGGCATCAAGGGCTGCTAGAAGTACATGAGGCTCCCCCGATAAACCACTGACTTACCAGTAAAATACCTCCAGACCCTGGCCTGATCCCCACCCACCCAGGAATCCTTTTTAACAAGGAATGCAAAGGATTTGTCTTCTAGTTGAACCTTGCTTGGACAACATTCTCTTCTGAGCCCTGCCATCTTCCTGTATCCTTGGTCAGGGTTCCTAGTCTGTATCTTTGCTTATTCTGTGGTCCTGCCTCATGGCTCCAGAATCCTCAGTTATTCCCTAGTCCTGTCTGTCGGTTCCTATGTTCCCTTTTGTCTTCTGGATTTAACCTAGGGCTCAGCTAGACAGGAGAATTAATTGCGGAAAATAGCGCATTAACTCACCATCACAGCAGCATTCATTTGTCTCCACGATACATTCTCAAGATTGCTGGCATGGGAAGCTATCTGTGTTTGAAGTTCATACGGAGCATGCCCATGAGTAAAGATGGTGGCTGTGAGTGAATTATGTGCGTTATTATTCTCCCAAAGCTCCCTCCATTTCTCTTCCCCCCCTTGTTAAATCAGAGATGCAGAAGAGCGTGCTTCCAATATATATATATATATATATATATATATATATATATATGCCGCTTGAAAATAGTGCACAGTTACTTCAGTGAAAATCAACCACTTCGGCAAGCCTGCCCCTGTGCATGTCTGATCAATCACATTTTGACTTCCAGGATGTGCCCCAATTCAAATTGGTTGTTCAAATGGGCTAAAATGTACATTTCCATTTAAAAAAAACAAAAAAACTTCATGATAAACAGCGAAGGCTGTTATCACAAGATACTTGGAGTTTTTGGGCCCCTTCCTTTTGAATGTGGCGAATCCCTGCAGGAGCTCATCTGGACAAAAGATATTCCCCTCGCATTCTGAGATGATTTTTTTCACTGTCTAGATAACAGCCTACTCTTTGGTTTTGACTTCTGCATTGCCCCATAGCTTCTTGCACCCAGTGGACTTTGACTGCTGCTCATGGCCAAGGATACCCACGCAGATCCTTGGCTTTGAATCCAACAGATGTTGGGCAATTCCAGAAAAGAATGGAAGGAAAAACAAAGCCCCTGACATTTCTGCAATGATAGCCAAGGGGGCTGGCTTTAGCAGAGATCCTTGGTATAAAATGATGGCCCATATTCATCCTAACCAGTTCTCCCCTCCTGGTGCCCTCCAGATGTCTTGGACTACAACTCTCATAAATGATAGCCAACATTTAGTACACTGTTGTTCTCTTCTCTGACTGGCAGAGGAACTCCAGAGTTAGGTCTTTCCTATCACCTGCTATCTAAACCTCACTTGAGATGCTGAAGATTGAACCAGAGCTCTCCTGCATGCAAAACATGTGCTCCAGCTATGGCCCAAACCCCAAAGCAAGCCCATTTGAATTGAACTGTTTGTGGTCTTAGGAAACGATGTAACGTACCCCGCAAAGCTGGCAGATGGAATTCAGTTGCCCCAGCAGGAACTGACTTAACGGAATATATGTGCATTCCCATTGATCTCTCTGAATCAACAGTTCTCTTATTTGCAGTAGTGTGAAATAATATTGACTCAAGATTTGCATGGAAAAGGTAATTTCTATTTCATATGGTGAGTCTAACTTCCCAATAGGTCTGATGTTGTTTTTCCATCCACCCAGGGAGAGAAAAGAACATTGACTTTAATGATAAGGTGAAAATAAGCCTCCTGTAATCTCTTTGTCCTGTCTTTTTGATCAGATAAAGCATAACTCCCATCAGTTAGGCTGATAGGATTAACTTGGGTTGACTTTCTGGCTTGTTATGTCACACGGAGGGAAAACCCTCAGGCCCAAACATTTGAGTATGAAGGGAGTTAAGTTTGGCACTGCCGAACAGCTTTGTCCATGTAAACACGTTTGACACTGCATAGCAGGTATTAACTTTGAATTGGCTTACATGTCTTCAAATAATGACTAATAAGGATAAAATATAAGAACATGACTCCTGCTGGGATCTTGGTTTCCCACAGTGGCCAACAGTATGCCTCTGGGAACTCCAAAAGCAAGCTACAGCCCTCTCCTGGTAGGACTTTATCAGACACAGCCCTTTCGCGATCATATCTGGTTAAAAACCCATTACTTTTTATTGATGTCAATAGATCTCCCTTAGTGATTTGTTGCCGGCATTTGAATCCGTGCGCCATTGTACTCACGTGAATGCAGCGTCAATGGGCCAACGCTTCCGGTCGAGATCACGGCAGCCAGTTAGGGGATGCTCTTTTTATAACCCCCGCAGGTACTTGGGATTTTTTAAGCATGTGTATGTGCTTGTGTTAACTTTTTTGTGTCTTTCTTTTACTTTGATTTTTAAATTTCCCGCGCAAGCGTCTTCTCATGAGATACGCAGAGATCTTAAACCAGGAAGTTAATAGGGTTCTGTTCACTTCCTGTTAGTACCTGGGAAGCTTCTTTCGCACCAGCAAGGTAAGGTCTGATGGGGCGGGGTCCTTAACATATCTGCAGGCAATCAGGTTGGGGAAGATCAGCCTTAATTATTTTTCAAAAGCATGAAGAAGGGAGCAGTCTATTCTTATTAGCCATGATGGTTATGTGGAATTGCTAAGTTGAAAGGCTTTATGTCATTGAATACCAGAAGCTGGGGACAAAGAATAGAGAAGGACCTTTTGCATCCTACTTCCTGATTGGTCACTGGTTGTGAACTTCCTGGCTGGTCACTGTGGACTTTATCACATGAACATCTATAAACACTATAATTCCGTAATTGCGGAAAGTAGAAACATAGTGACACGATTACATTAATTTTCATACTTTGCCGCAATTGTGCAACACTACTACTAATGGAACATCACACAACCACCTACTAACATTTTAAAAATGGGATTGAAGCATATTGTAACACTTGTTTTCACATTGTGTTGGAATAGTGCGCCATTGCTCCTCCAAGACAGCCTGTGCATGTCCCTTTAAAAAAAAATCCCATGTTTCTGCAATTTTGCAAGAACAGAGTCCTCCAAGATAGCCTGTGCATGTGCCTTTAAACAAAAATTCCCATGATTCCACGATTTTGCAAGAACATAGTCCTCCTAGATAGCCTGTGCATGTCCCTTTTAAAAAAAATTCCTATGCTTCTGCAGTTTTGAAAGAACAGAGTCTTCCAAGATAGCCTGCACATGTCCCTTTAAAAAAATTCCCATGCCTCTGCAATTTTGCAAGAACACAGTTTTGGCTGTTATCGCAAGAATTAAACTTTAATTAAACAAACAAACAAAAAAGAAATTAACAAATGAGCAACTGGGGAAATTAAAAAATGCACCAAAAAAAAAAAAGGCAACAGTTCATTGAAAGAGCATCATGGAGGTCCTCTTCACTCTCTCCACTGGAAGCTGAATTATGGGGAAAGAGGGAGGAACACCCACTCACACTGTAATATTAGAACTACAGTGGGACTGAATTATTGCACGCTCATCAATTCTAGGAAAAAAACATTATTGACAGCTATTCACAGCTTTTGCCTGTGAATGAAAGGTGCGTGAAAGTAACCGTTGCTGTGCACACTGACCATGGTATAATGATGATGTCATATGATAAGGGTAAGCCATTACAGTGACAATCCCAGCATAATTCTGCAATTTTGGCCTCATGTGATAAAGTCCTGTGACAAATGAGATGGCGAACCTGATTGGGCATGGCACTATTTATGTTCTGAAATAATGGCATACTTCTTGACTTACATGCCAATACAAAGTGGGACCAGCAATGAAATCTTGCACTGTGCTCCAGCCACCCAGCATGCCCTCTTTTTATCCGCCATTTCATTTTCATCTCCACAACTCCTGACAACATACAGTCAGCCAGAAAAGGAGACGCAGAGCAAGGCTGTGAGAGGGTGTGGGCCAAGGGTGATATGATAGCCTTGTTTAAGTATTTGAAGAGGTGTCACATTGAGGATGGAGCAAGCTTGTTTTCTGCTGCTCCAGAGACTAGAACATGGAGCAATAGATGCAAGCTCCAGGAACAGAGATTCCACCTCAACATTAGGAGGAACTTTCTGCCAGTAAGAGCTGTTCGACCGTGGAACGCACTCCCTCGGAACGTGGTGGGGTCTCCTTCCTTGGAGGTCTTTAAATAGAGGCTGGATGGCCATCTGTCGGGGATGCTTTGATTGTGATTTCCTGCGTGGAAGAGGGTTGGACTGGATGGCCCTTGTGGTTTCTTCCAACTCTGCAGTTCTATGATTCTATGAAATGAGGAATGGTCTAGTAAGTTGGGTATGGCCTTGGGAAATGGAACATGGTCTACGAAAAGTGTGGTGGCCTGGAGTGATCCCTGAGGACTGAGAGGCCTGAAGGTCTGGTTTTGGCATATAGGACTGAAGCTCACCATCCCTTTAGCATGGTATGAATGCCTGTTCTGCAAGGGAGTCCATTTTGAAAGAGTTGGAGGCACTACCTCACTGGAACTTCTAGCGGTGGTACAGGGGATGGGGCCATGGAGGAACCCAAGTGCTCGCTTTTCTTCTTATCAAAAACGTTAAACCACAAAAAAAAGATAAGACTTATTACTGAAAACATAGCCCCTGTGCTCCACTCAAATAGCAGGGTGAGACAGAGTCCTTATCTTATCAGCTTTGTTTAAAATGGCTTTGCGTGGTGTCCGCTATAATTTGTGGAGAGCAATATAAACAGAATTGGTAGTGTATTGTTGTTGTTCAAGTGTTTGCTGTATTTCATCAGCCTCTTGACTTAAGGTTGGCTTCTCCCTTTGCCGTCAAGTAGATTTCTTTTCGTCCTGTGGCAGGTGCTTTTTTAAAAAAAACATTTTTGTTCCCAGAGTTTTCTTTGTCATCCAGCAGGCCTTGTCATTTGAAAATACTGTTTGTCATAAAGTGTGTTGATTAGCAATGATGACAAGACCTTCTTGACAGCCCTGATGTTTCTGAACACAAAGTTGTGTTTTTAGAATTGTTCATCATGACCTCAGAACTTGGACAGAGCCATGTTGCATACTATCCAGTGTCATCATTGAAATGGAGTTATGACCTATTCAGGAAGACTTAGGAGATTTTCACATGGGGAAAATATCCTCCGGAGAAATCGGGACAGAAAGATTTCTTTACCGGAAGCAGCGCCGTGGTTCACATGCCCATTTGCCTCTCCCGATATGCCGTCGTCGTCATGCTGGGTTATTTCTTCCCTCTTCCGGAATATTTTATTAACGGCGAACTCCCAAAAAGCTCTCTCTCTCTCTGGCTTTTCTTCACAAATGAAGATTCAGGAAGGACTCATCCCATGCTTTCTGCAAGCGCGCTGATGACTAAAAAGGCCAATCCGAGATAAACAAGTCCGGTTGCAGAAAGCACAGCAGAAGGTCTCCTTAGGTGATGATTCTGGGTTGTGATTCTTTCTGCGTTGTCATTTCTCTTCAAGACTTGTTCGGCATGAGTTCTCAAATAAAGCTGCAGCATTGTGGATAGTGCATCTCCATGCCTCCCGGTGTGAGGCCAGGGCGGACAATTGTTGGTGATCAATTTGGCTGAGCCTGAGATGTTGTTTCAGGGAGTCCTTGTATCGCCTTTTTGGAGTGCCCCTCTTACGCTGACCCATGGCGAGTTCACCATAGAGTACTATTTTTGGGAGGCGATGGTCCTCCATCCTAGAAACGTGCCCTGCCCAGCGCAGCTGTGTTCTCAGTATCATGGCCTCAGTGTTGGTGATCCCTGCTTGCTCAAGAACAGCAACATTCGTCACATAGTCAGTCCAGTGTATATTTAGGATTGTGCGTGTAACAGAGAAAGGTTAAATATAGAATAACTAATGCCTACCCCACATCCAAACTGCACTCTGATCCCAGACCAACTCACCAATTTAACTGAAGAATCCCAGCTGCTTCTACCCAATATCCTGTCCTCTTGTAGACTAAAACTCTGTTCTGCCTTAATATTCCATCTTCCAAGCATTACCCCCTCCAGTCCAGCCATACTCCAAAGTGCAGGACTGGGGGTGGGGAGGAAAGATGGAGCCCCATCATCCCTCCTGCAAATCCAGCCCCATTGATGGCCTCTCTCCATCAGTCACCAAGCAGCCATTCCATAAGGCTAAGGAACCTCATAGCACTAGGAGCATACACCTGAGTTTTCTTGTCTTCCTTCACCCTCCTCATTCTCTTTTCCTTTCATGCCATGCCTTTCGAGATTGCAGTGAGCAGAGTGCTGCCAAGGGTTTTCAGTTTTAAAAAATGAAACAATTCTGTTCAAGAGTGGCAGTTTTGCATTCAAATATGTTGCAAATAAAATAAGACACACACCCCCCAAATGGAAACAGACATCCATTGGAAACAGACATAATTCTGTTTCAGGTTTTAATTCCCCCCCCCCCCGGGTCATTCTGCCAATTTTCTCGGGGGCAGAAAACTGGCCTCCAGACTTCTGGGAATTTGCACACCCCAGTTTTAGACTGTAAATCTGAGGACAGGTACTGTCTTGTCTGTTCAAAATGAGGCATCTACATATATAATTCTCTTGGGTATGTTGCTGTTTTCAGTGTGCTGATTGGCTGCTTAGGTGTCAGGATCTGCCTCTCCTTGCAGGACTAGGCCCCTGGCTGCACAGCCTCTTTGCAGACCCAGGCCCTGGCTGTGAGAGTCTTGGAAGAACCAGGGCCAAGCTATCAGATACAGCCGGCTGCAATCATGCAGCACACCTGAAGCAGCCAGGGGAACTTCTATTTAAGAGCGGCATTTAGCCCTCAGTCTTGGCCACCACAACATGGGCTCTTGTGTTATCTGTAGCTGCTCCTTGTTTTGAGGGCCTTGAGTGGTATCTGTAGCTGGGTCTTCTGTGCCGTCTTGCTCTTGGGCCAGAAACATGTGGAAAGCTTGAAGTCCTTTCTAAACTTGGCAGTGGAGGGGCTCTTGTGTCCTGGCAGATGTGGGTGTATGTGGGCATAGCATGAGGTGGTGGTGTGGGGTGTGTCTGTGTGTGTAGCGTGTGGGTGCTGTGGGGTGTGTGTGTGTTTGTGCATAGTGGTGGTGGAGGAGCTCTCATGTCCTGGCATGCATGGTGTGTGTGTAGCATAGGGTGTGTGTGTGTTTTGTGTGATTGCATGGCAGCGGAGCTCCAGTGTCCTGGCATGCGTGGGTGTGTGTGTACATGCATGCATGCATGGTTGCATGGCAGCAGTGGAGGTGCTCTTGTATCCTGCCTGGTGTGGTATGGTGTTTCTGTGTATGCACAGTTGCATGCTGGCGGCAGCGGGGCTCTTATGTCCTGGCGATGTGTGTGTGTGTGTGTGTATGTGTGTGTAGCATGGTGTGTGTATGTGCACACTTGCATGATGGTGGCAGAGGGGCCCTCATGTTCTGGCATGTGTATTGTGTGTGTCTGTAGTGTGCTGTGTGTGTGTACATGTGGTTCTATGGCAGCAGAGGGACTCTCACGTGTGGCATGTGTGTTTGTGTTTGTGTGTACGTGCGGTTGCATGGCAGCAGCAGAGGGGCTCTCAGCATGAAACTAGCCATTATAATTGATTGTATATAAATATTATATACAATTATGAGTGGGTGAGTTTGAATTATTTTTAAACTGTTTTTAAATTTGAATTTGAGTGACCAAACAAAAATACAGCATAACTAAAAGTACAGCTTAGAGTTCTCAGCATTAACTAAGAGTTCTTAGATTACCTAAAAGCTCCCACCATGGACACTGAGGGGACTGCAGCAGTCACCTGCAACACTTGTGGGATGTTTGTCTTCTTGTCTACAGACGTGGGGAACTTCACATGCACCAAGTGCAATTTGGTAGCCCTCTTGGAGGAGAAAGTCCAGCAGCTGGAGACACGGGTAGCTACACTTCAACATATTCGGGAGCAAGAGGTTTTCCTGGACAGAACAGAATGAACAGTCTTGGACGGGGACTGCACAGAGGAAGTGGCTGGGGAGGAGAGGGTCACTTCACAGACACAGGAGGTAGACAGCTGGAGGAATGTCACACACAGAACAAGACAATCCAGGGATTCTTCGAACAGCTTGCAGCTACAGAATCGATTCAAAGCCCTTTCCCTTATCAAGGACAACGAGGAAGAACAGCATGGACAGACTTCAGGGGTAGAGCAGGGGATCTTGAGAGTACCACTGCAAGGAACAGCAGCTGCGAAGCCTCAGGGGAGGTGTGTGGTGGTGATGGGGGACTCCTTGCTGCGGGGTACAGAAGCAGTGGTTTGTGGGCCTGACAAGATGAATCGGGAGGTGTGTTGTCTCCCTGGGGCACAGATCCGTGATGTGACGGAGAGACTGACAAGACTCGTCAAGCCTACAGATCATTACCCCTTCCTTTTGGTCCATGTGGGGACCAATGATACTGCAAGGCACAGCTTTCCAAAGATCAGAAGAGATTATGAGGCTCTGGGGAGGAAGCTGAAAGAAATGGATGCACAGGTGGTCATCTCGTCTCTTCTGCCAGTTGAAGGGCATAGTCCAGGAAGAGAGAGGAAAATAGCCGACGTAAACAACTGGCTCCGTAGATGGTGTCACCGAGAACAATTTGGATTCTTGGATCATGGGCTGCGCTTTCATGAGTGGGGACTTCTGGCAAGAGATGGGGTGCGTCTCACGACAGTTGGCAGAAACACTTTTGCCTACAGTCTCAAGAATTTGATCAGGAGGGCTTTAAACTGAGTCATATGGGGGAGGGAGACAGTATTCTGGAAGGCAAAAAGGCTGGAGAAAATAGTCAAACTGTCATAGAGGGAACAAGGCAAACAGCGCAAGGACCCAACAGTAGGAGGCAAAAAAACTTGCACAGGGAGCAAGTAAAGGGAACACATGGTCTTAGATGTCTCTACACTAATGCACAGAGCATGGGAAATAAGCAAGATGAACTTGAACTCCTAGCACTACAAAGCAAGTATGATATAATAGGCATTACTGAAACCTGGTGGGATGAGTCTCATGATTGGAATGTAGGAATCGAGGGGTATAACCTTTATAAGAGAAACAGGCCAAACAGGAAAGGAGGAGGAATAGCATTATATGTCAGGGATATTTACACCAGTGAAGAGACCCATGACATCAATACTGGAAGCCAGGTGGAGAGCATCTGGATAAAAATTAAAGGGGAGGGAAACAACACGGATGTTTTTGTGGGACTCTACTACAGACCCCCAAGTCAGACGGAGGAATTGGATGATGCCTTTCTAGAACAGATGAACACACATGCAGAAAGGAGAGATATAGTAGTGATGGGTGACTTCAGCTATCCTGATATTTGCTGGAAATCTAACTCAACCAAAACTTCAAGGTCTAGCAAATTCCTTACTTGCCTGGAAGACAATTTCATGGTCCAAAAGGTGGAAGAGGCAACAAGGGGGTCAGCTATTTTAGATCTGATCCTAACAAACAGAGACGACCTGGTTAATGGGGTGCAAGGGGTGGGATCCTTAGGTGAGAGTGATCATGTTCTCCTGGAGTTTGTTATACAATGGAAAGGAGAAGCCAGGCATAGTCAGACACGCATTCTTGACTTTAGGAGAACTGATTTCAATAAACTCAGGGAAATACTGGGGCTGATTCCATGGTCAGGAATACTAAAAGAGAAGAGACCTCAAGCTAGATGGGACTTTCTCAAAAGGGAGATACTGAAGGCACAATTTCAAACAGTACCATTGAGGAAGAAAAATGGGAGGTGTCTCAAGAAACCAGGATGGATGACTAAAGAAATTTCAACGGACTTAAGTTTTAAACGGAACATGTATAGGAAATGGAAAAAGGGGGAAATCACCAAAGAAGAATTCAAACAGATAGCGAACACGTGTAGGAGTAAAGTCAGAAAAGCTAAAGTGCAGAATGAGCTCAGACTTGCTGGAGAGGTTAAGAACAATAAAAGGGTTTTTTTGGGGGGGGGTATGTCCGCAGCAAAAGGAGGAAGGAAATGGTAGGGCCACTACGTGGAGAAGATGGCAAAATGCTAACAGGGGACAGAGAAAAGGCAGAATTACTTAACACCTTCTTTGCCTCAGTGTTTTCAGAAAAGGAAAAGGGTGACCAACCTGAGGATAAAGGAACAGAGGACACAATAGGGGAAATCCAGCACAGAATAAGTAAAGAGGTAGTACAGGAATACCTTCTTAATCTAAATGAATTTAAATCTCCAGGACCAGATGAACTACATCCAAGAGTATTAAAAGAGCTGGCAAATATAATCTCAGAGCCATTGGCAATAATCTTTAAGAACTCCTGGAGAACAGGAGAAGTCCCAGCAGACTGGAGGAGGGCAAATGTCGTCCCCATCTTCAAAAAGGGAAAAAAAGAGGATCCCTACAATTATTGTCCAGTTAGTCTGACATCCATACCAGGGAAGATTCTAGAGCAGATCATTAAACAGAGAGTCTGTGAACATTTAGAAGACAATGCCATAATCACAAAAAGTCAACATGGGTTTCAGAGAAACATGTCATGCCAGACTAATCTGCTCTCTTTTTTTGATAAAATCACCAGCTTGGTAGATGAAGGGAACGCTGTGGACATCGCATACCTTGATTTCAGTAAGGCCTTTGACAAGGTTCCCCATGACATTCTTGCGAACAAGCTTGTAAAATGTGGGCTAGACAAGTTAACTCTTCAATGGATCTGCAATTGGTTGACCGGCCGAACCCAAAGGGTGCTCAGCAGTGGCTCCTCTTTATCTTGGAAAGATGTGACCAGTGGGGTGCCACAGGGTTCTGTCCTGGGCCCAGTGCTATTCAACATCTTTATCAATGACGGATGAGGGAATAGAGGGCATACTTATCAAATTTGCAGATGACACCAAATTAGGAGGAGTAGCTAATACCCTAGAGGACAGGATCAAAATTCAGAATGACCTGGATAGACTGGAGAGCTGGGCCAAAGCTAACAAAATGAAATTCAATACAGAGAAATGTAAGGTACTGCACTTAGGGCGAAAAAATGAAATGCATAGATATAGGATGGGGGAGACCTGGCTGAATGAGACTACATGCGAAAGAGATCTAGGAGTCCTAGTAGACCACAGGTTGAACATGAGTCAACAGTGTGATGAGGCAGCTAAAAAGGCCAATGCGATTTTGGGCTGCATCAATAGAAGTATCGTGTCCAGATCAAGGGAAGTAATAGTGCCGCTCTATTCTGCCTTGGTCAGACCTCACCTAGAATACTGTGTCCAGTTCTGGGCACCACAATTCAAAAAGGATATGGACAAATTGGAGCATGTCCAAAGAAGGGCGACTAAAATGGTGGAAGTCTGGGAAACCATGCCTTATGAGGAGAGACTTAGGGAGCTGGGTATGTTTAGCCTGGAAAAAAGAGGGTTAAGAGGTGATATGATAGCCCTGTTTAAGTATTTGAAGGGGTGTCTCGTTGAGGATGGAGCAAGCTTGTTTTCTGCTGCTCCAGAGATTGGAACACGGAGCAATGGATGCAAGCTCCAGGAACAGAGATTCCACCTCAACATTAGGAGGAACTTTTTGACAGTAAGAGCTGTTTGGCAGTGGAACACACTCCCTCGGAGCGTGGTGGGGTCTCCTTCCTTGGAGGTCTTTAAACAGAGGCTGGATGGCCATCTGTCGGGGATGCTTTGATTGTGATTTCCTGCGTGGCAGGGGGTTGGACTGGATGGCCCTCGTGGTCTCTTCCAACTCTGCAATTCTATGATTCTATGATTAATGTGTCAAATGATTGTACTCTTGACATGTTTCCTAAGTGGCCAATCAGCAGAGTGGGAATGGAAACATACAGAAGCATTTTATATATGTTGATAATGGTGTATGTTACGCTGAGTATAGCTAGTATTTATTTATTCCATATATTCAATTTATGAAAACTCTGAAAGCCTATCCAGCCCATAGAGTTTGATCTAAATGTTGAAAAAAAAAAAAAAGAGTTCACTGCAAATACAGTAGTCACAGGACTTTATCACACAAGGCTGAAATTGTGCAATTAAGATGGGATAGTAGCACGTATGGGTTCCCGTTATCACACAACATCGTCCTCCCATGATCCATGTGTTAATTATGCATAATTTTCCATTGATGGGCAAAACCCGTGAATAGCCCTCAATATTGCTCTTTTTGCAGTATTGACAAGTATGCAAAAGAAACTTTTTCTTAAAGGCGCATGTGTGGGCCAGCACAAAGCTTTAATACTCTGTCATTAGAAGGCAATGCGAAGAGAAGTGTTACTATGGTGTGAGCTGAAATTGTTTTTAAACCGCTAGTGGTGGTCATGCCATAATTCCATGGCAGTCGTATCACACAGTTACAGCAACATGTGATAATTACTGTGATCATACCACTATGTTTCTGCTTTCCTCAGTAAAGGAATTACAGTGTTTTTAGATGCTCATCTGATAAATCCACACATTTTTTAAAAAATAGATCTGCTCTCTTCTGCTCAAGCACTCTTTTTGATGTGAGGACAGAAATGATTTGGCACACTCCTACCCAAAACAAAATAGGGCCATCCCATGTAGTAAGGAGCAAAACCACACCACGTGGCAGCCACCTTGTTCCATGAAACCAATCTTTTAGCAGCCACTGGCTTTCCGTTTGGAATGAGGTGTGGTCTTAATGCTTAAACAAACCTGTCTGATTCCCTAGTATTCCCCCAATGTCAAGGGGATTATTGTTCCTTGGCAGTTGACAACGATTGTACCATGTTTTAAAGCAACAACAGCTGTGTTATATAACACAATGCGTCTGTCAGAGCTATCCATCCAATAGAACTCTTGTGAAAATACTTGGCAAATGAGGTCAATAGAACCTGGCATGGAAAAAAAAGTCACGTAAGAGATAGGTAGGTAGGTAGGTAGTGTGAAGTGGAAGAGCCTACAGATACCCACAACTGAGTGGCTGAAGTTTTAGGGTTGCCAGGTTAGGACCATCCCCAGGCCCTGAAATTTCATGGCCAAAACCT
Source organism: Gambelia wislizenii (assembly GCA_030847615.1). Classification (NCBI taxonomy): domain Eukaryota; kingdom Metazoa; phylum Chordata; class Lepidosauria; order Squamata; family Crotaphytidae; genus Gambelia; species Gambelia wislizenii. The sequence continues at coordinate 6,867,383 of JAUMIR010000013.1, read as the reverse complement.
AAGACCAGGGCATGGTCCCTGGTGATGTTGGTGTAACACATTACACGATACATCAAACATCAGTCACAGATGTTCAGAGTACGCTATTCCAATTTTAAAAACAAGCCTATTAAAGGAATATACCCACACACGTTTTTCAAGGCAGTGCTCTCACACTGAGATTCCTTCCCCTGAAAACCAAAGAAGAGATGCCAGGCCCTGAAATTCAGACCCAATGATCTGGCAATCCTTGTCAGTTTGAAGGCAAAATGGAGCCACAGCCAAACAAAAAGAAAGTCTGGCTTTTTTATAATGGGATGACTCCCTTTCTCCTACACAGGAGATTATCAGATGGGACCTTATAGCCCATTTCTGTCCTGCTACCCACCCACCCCACTCCCATTCCTGCTGCAGAATAAAGCAAAATGTTTCAGACACCTACCTTGATTCCGTGGCAGGAAAGGGCTCCCCCTCCCTTTGCTGGCCCGTCGTAAACGCAGCCGTCATTCTTGCAAGAGAACGACCAGGCGGCAAATGCAAAAATTAACCCCCCCAAGTCAAAACAATACATGAAGCATAAAAACACATTTTAAAAAAATAAAAGCTACCCGGGGAGGGGGGGGAGTGTTTTACTTACCTTGTAGTCCCGATCGCATCCAGAAGTGTCTGGCACAGACCTCCCCTGTGGCTGGCATCATGCCTGCATAACAGGACAGGGACCGGGCATCGTTCAGACCACCCATGATTCCGTTACACAAACGGAAGGGGTGGACTAAAAAATGATGTTACCCGTTTTTGACGTATCCCAGGACCAGAACGGGAGCAACACAGGAACGGCTTAGAGAGTTGGGTATGTTTAGCCTGGAGAAGAGAAGATTAAGAGGCAGCATGATAACCATGTTTAAATATTTGAAGGGATGTCATATTGAGGATGGAGCAAGCTTGTTTTCTGCTTCTCCAGAGACTAGGACATGGAGCAATGGGTTCAAACTCCAGGAAGAGAGATTCCACCTAAACATTAGGAAGAACTTCCTGACAGTAAGAGCTGTTTGGAAGTGGAATGCACTGCCTGGGAGTGTGGTGGAGTCTCCTTCTTTGGAGGTTGTTAAACAGAGGCTGGATGGTCATCTGTCAGGGGTACTTTGATTGTGTTTTCCTGCAGGGCAGGGGGGTTGGACTAGATGCCCCTTGTGGTCTCTTCCAACTCTATGATTCTATGGTAAACTCTCCCCTTGCCCAAAGTTTCAGGTGTCCCATCCGCATTTGAGCATCACCTGTCAGAATCATAGAATCATAGAATTGTAAAGTTGGAAGAGCCCACAAGGGCCATCCAGTCTAACCCCCTGCCACACAGGAAATCATGATCAAAGCAACCCTGACAGATGGCCATCCAGCCTCTATTTAAAGACCTCCAAGGAAGGAGACCCCACCACGCTCCGAGGGAGTGTGTTGCACTGTTGAACAGCTCTTACTGTCAGAAAGTTCCTCCTAACGTTGAGGTGGAATCTCTGTTCCTGGAACTTGCATCCATTGTTCCGTGTTCTAGTCTCTGGGGTCCCTTTGGCTTTCCTTCTTTTCAAGTGAACAACATGGCTAAGTTTTCACCAACCGCCTTACCCACTTCTTCCAATGACAAGAGTACTGGGGCCTTCTGGATTTCAGGTAGCTGTCTGGTAGGTTACCACTGTAAACCTGGCACATTGCCTCTCAACATGTCTTCTCCACCCTTGTAATGCTTGCTGGTTCAGCTGGTACCTTTCTAAATAAAGAACGTCTAACACAAAGAATTACAAGGAGTGACTTAGTAAAGGCTCTCTGGAACCTCCCTCCAGCTAAGGAAGGAGGAGACACAGAAAAACAGTTCCAAGGTCTCCATCAGCCTGATATGATTGATTCATGGCAGCTGCTAGATGATGATGATGATGATGATGATCATTATCATCATCATCGAATCATAGAATTGGAAGAGACCACAAGGGTCATCTAGTCCAACCCCATTCTACCATGCAGGAATACCCAATCAAAGCACTCCTGATAGATGACCATCCAGCCTCTGTTTAAATACCTCCAAAGAAGGAGACTCCACCACACTCCCAGGCAGCAGTGGATTCCACTGCTGAACAGCTCTTACTGTCAGGAAGTTCTTCCTAATGTTGAGGTGGAATCTCTTCTCCTGGAGTTTGAACCCATTGCTCCGTGTCCTAGTCTCTGGAGTAGCAGAAAACAAGCTTGTCCCATCCTCAGTATGACATCCCTTCAAATATTTAATCTCCCAGCACTGGAGTTGCCCTGAAGCCAGGAAGGAGGCCCCTGGCATGTGATCAAAGCTGAGGTCTTCCTTCCTGGCTTCAGAAGGAGTGCCGCACAACAGTGGGGGAGATGCCCACCAATGCTGACCTGCATGTGCATGCGGCCTTCCTCCAATTTCATCTAGGTAACCGGGGGGGGGGGGAGAGACCAGATCTGGGGTAGAATACACCAGCATGAAGGTGGTGTATTCCAGCAGGTCTAGACAAGCGCTTAGACACTGGGAGACCAGGGCTTGAATCTCCACTCAGCCATAGAAACCCAGACGTTTCGCCTGCCTCTGTGGCTGGCATCTTCAGAGAGAGTTTCTTTCTGACGTTTCGCCTGCATCTGTGGCTGGCATCTTCAGAGAGCCTTCGATTTCACAATTCCGCATCTAGTTAGCATCTCTGTTTCACAATCTACCAGGTGTGTAGACAATGCTCCCGAAATTGCCTCAGTGTGTGTGGTGATCATATGGACAAGCCCATGGTCTCTGCAGACTGGAGGAACCCAAAGGTAAGCTGGATTTTTGCGCCAGTGTATCTGAGCCCTTAGAAGAGAATCCCAAGAGAAGAAAAAAAAGAATAGAAGGTTTTGTGCTACTGGGACTACTGTATGAACTGAATGTAACCTACTGAATGGGTAATCCAGAAAAGAACCATTTGAGACGAGATTCATCAAGCTCTAAGGTGTGGAGAGAGTCAAGGAGAAGATGAAGTTGATGAGTTAATCGGCTCTTCCCGAATGCCTCTTGGGTGAACCCTTCCTGGGTGGTTTGTTTGTGTATCGTCAGGCAGAAAAAGCTGAATCACGAGATACATATACAGCCCACATCAAAGGAGAGCATTCCTAATGGAGAAGGAGTAGCTAAAACAGAATGGAGGCAACACCTTATCTTATTGCTGCCTGAGGTTTCACCACCTCTGAGATGAGAACATGCCCTTAGGGGAGTCCTAACTCTGGCCAAGATGGGGATGGTGTGTGAAAACTCTGAACTTTGCACAGGAGCCCTTGAAGCAGCAGGAAGTGAGCAGGGTTAGAAGAAGAAGATGAAGTGAAGTTTAGCTCAGGTTGCTCCATGCCCCCCTTTCTTGCTATATTTAATATCTGGGGTGCTTTTTATACTGTGAAGTGGAAGGCTTTCATGGCCAGCATCCATAGATTTTCCTTGGTTTTTTTCCGGGCTGTGAGGCCGTGTTCTGGAAGATGCCAGCCACAGAGGCAGGCGAAACGTCAGAAATAAAACTCTTCCAGAACACGGCCTCACAGCCTGGAACAAAACCAAGGAAAATCTTTTTATACTGTCTATAAACAATTCTTATTCTGATTAGCCATACCTATGCAGAAAGGGATTTTAATAACTGTGCTCCAGTGATTTTATCTTTCACTTTTTTTTGGTTAAGGTTTAAAATTGTTTCTAATTCTATTGATAGCTTAATGAAATTCTGCCCTTTTTGTATTTTTGTTATTGTCAACTTTTCAGTAGATTGCTTTTAATTGGTCTAAGACATCTTCAGCGCCTGGGCCCTTTGGACACCATACCCTTATAGTAGTATTGTTCCACTTTAACTGCCATGGCTGCATCCTGTGGAATCCTGAGGTTTGTTAGGTGAGGCCCTCTGCCTGAGCAGTCTAAATGTCCCTCATCAAACTACAAATCCCAGGATTGCATAGGATGGAACCATAGCAGTTAAAGTGGAACAATAGTGCTATAATTGTGTTGTGTGAACAGGCTCAGGATGGGGGGGGGGGTTGTATCATAGAATCATAGATTTGGAAGATAACCCAAGAGGCATCTAGTCCAACCCCCTGCCATGCAGAAATATACAATCAAATCATTCCTGACAGATGGCCATCCAGCCTCCTTTTAAAAACCTCAGAGGAAGGAGACTCCACCACAGGTAGGTAGTACCTACATTCCACTGCTGAACAGCTCTTGCTGTCAGGAAGTTCTTCCTAATGTTTAGGTGGAATCTCTTTTCCTGCAGTTTGAGTCAATTGCTCCATGTTATAGTTTCTGGAGCTGCAAACAACAACATAACAACAAATGTTCACACATACGGCATGATGTGTGTTAGCTAGTCTAATTGTTCTTGTAGTTTTCATAGAAATGGGTAATTGCACCTTTTGGTTCTGTTTGCAAAGTAGGTTATGAAGAATCTATCCAAATTTGCAAAATTCTTTGTATATGGGATGGACTGAACTGAAGGTATATTTTTTTTACGTGGAATGTGGCATACAACCAAAACTGATAGCTTTGTCTTTCCAGGCCTAGGATGTTGAGTGCTTAGCTTCTAAAAGCTAGCTGTATGTCCCTGTGGTAGTCAACCATCTTTAACAGCTGTATGGCAAGCAGGGATAAGATGGTACTTTTCATGCTGGGCATAGATGGACCTATTGAACTTGGCTGGGGCAGATAGGTGAGAATTTCATTTGGGATTGTTTCTGATTAGAATTTGACCCGGATTTGCAGATGTCGTTCAGGAGAGAACTTTTAGACTGGAAAAATCTAGATGCAGGGTTCTTTTCCAACTACACAGTTATAATGCTACGTCTTCCAGTTTAACCTGCCATGGCTGCAGCCTATGAAATCCTGGGGTTTGTAGTTTGGTGAGGCACAAGAAGAGCTCTTGGACTGAGAATTTGAAAGGCCCTGCTCTAAACTGTCAGTCCCAGGATTCCATAGGGTGTTGCCACAGCAGTTAAAGTGGAATCATAGTGCTATAATTGTGCCATGTGAAAGGGCCCAAGAAGAAAATAGCCATTTTCCACATCCTTTATTTATGCTGCAGTTGCAATTACAAAGGGGGGTGGTGTGTTGTCTTTCCAGTGCAAACCACATTGCCCAAGGCTTTCTTTTTCCCCTGCAACTTCCTTCAGATCTCCATCTCTCTCATCTTTCTGCCTATATCACGCTGCAGGGATCCTCCATCTCCAGTTGGCAAAATGTGCCAAACATATCCAGTAGTTATGGCAGCCAACATGGAGTCATTCACGGCTATCATTGCTAATTTCCCATAATGCTCCACAGTGAGGCTACAGTTAAATAGCAGCCAGACTCAGCCACCTGACACTAAGGACTTTATCAGACTAGTGTCTAAAAATGCTGTAATTCTGCGATTAAGGATAGCAGAAACATTGTGACATTATAACACTTATTATCGCATGTAGCTGTAATCACGCGAAAGAACCGCCACGGAATCATCACACAATGACCACTAGTGCTTTAAAAACAGGAATTTACTTTCCTGGATTTAGCATGGGCAGATTTCGGTGGTTCTCACAAGAAGACACAAACATGCTTAAAACTCCTAAAGCACCTAAATTAACAAAGTAAATTAACACACAAGCACTGAAACAAAACTAAATATGTTGAAACTAAAGGGGACAGTCCATAAAAAGAGTGCCCTGTGCTTTGTTTTCGCATTCTCAGCCAGACGTTTTCTCGTTGAGGACCACCCATTCATGCTGAAATCTCAGAATTACAATGGGCTGTGGTTTCACATGCCGGCAATACCGCAAAAAAAACCCAAACAAACAAACAAACAAACAAACAAAAAACCCGCTATTGACAATCTATTGATGGGTTAACCCATCAATTAAAAGCAATAGGTTTTTCATGGCTGGAGAACAGAGTAACAACAATGTAATGTGATAACCCATTTGCGCTACCATGATGTCGTAATTCCTCCATTTTTGTTGGGTCTGATAAAATCCTATGCCAGCAAGTTCTGTATTATGTGGTTTGTCCTTTATCCTTTTCTCTTTTTTAAAAATGTGAACCCACCTCAAACACTCTTTGAGTGGGGAAGCCTTCTAAATCGATAGTAAAATAAAATAAATTGGAAGGTGGGGCCAACGTATACGCATACGTCACAATGCTGTGATGAATGGGTTACAGGTGCAGGTACCTGATAGAAACAGGCAGGATGGTACAACTAATCCTTCCCTGACATTTTGCCACAGCATAATGCATTCAACAGTGGGCAACACGCAAAGTTTCTGAAACCTTTATTTTATGTCTTAAAATATCAGATTCCTCATAATGACCAACTTCCTAAAAGCAGCCCTTGGCAATTACAAGGGTCACACCTTGTGAACGGTTTTGTGCTTGGAGGGGAATTAATTTTAACCACCGCTCCTGACCTGTGTAAAGAGCACTTGGGCTGGCTGAGGCAACTTTATGAGCAAATCCAAGACAACTGGGTACAAAACAGAGATAAAATTTCATTGTCCTCACTAAAAGAGGCACATGGGACAAGGGGATCTGAGCATGCGAGAGGTGAGCAAGAGATTTATGGGTCACTTCCTGGGGAATAAAGAGAGATATGGATCCCCAAAGTACCAATGAGGTAACAGCGCGAGGAGTTTCTAAACAGCTCATTCCAGCTTCTCAGTCTGCGTTGAGGCAAAGTCCAGCACATTCCAGCTTTTTGAGAGGAGCGTTATTTTTCTTAGCATTTTAAACTCTTAGTATCAAAATTGCAGCTGAGATTTTGGCAGGCATGGGGAACATGTGCTTATTCCACATTACTGTTGGAATGCAAATCTAATCAGCCCTAGAGAGCATAGCCAAGGGGGGGATAATGGGAGTTGCAGTTCAATGACATTGGGAGGACCACACATTCCTCATCCCTTTTCTATGGTTATCTTTAAGTTTCTTTCAGGTGATACAATGATAGCACTTTGATACTGCTTCAGCTGCCATGGCTGTATCCCATAGAATCTGTGAGATGGTGTTTTGGAAGGTTTTTAAAAGTCTATGTCAGAGAGTACTAGTGCTTCATGAAACTACAAATCCCAGGATTTTGCAGGCTGTAAGAGTGGCACTGAGGCCTTGTCTACATGGGCCAAATGTAGGGCCCATTCCCACACCGGCCCATTCCCACACCCAGCAGTCTGAACGATGCAGGGGTTTTACCCCGATCTTAGTCTGAACTGTTCGGATGATGTCCGGGCTTTTCCGACAAGAGTCTGGGGCAAATGTCCCTTTAAAATGGAGCAGGCACATGGTTTAAAAACCCCTCACCATTTGCTGTAGATTTTCTGGAGTAAATAGTGAGTTCCGTTACCACAATGGGGAGGGAGGTCCACAAACGCAGCTCGCACGGTGCCCAGCGCAGCCATTTCTTGGCCAGGTCATATGTGTCCCGTCTGTTGAGGTCCCCGTGAGGCACCCAGTCTTGTGACCGCCTATGGTTAGTCATGCATGTTTTTAATAAAGTTCTGTGACATTGTAGAGCTACTATAAGTACAGATGAGTATTTCAGCCTTCAGTTCCTGGCCTTGGAAGATGCAACCAGCATGGGGAAGAGACGTGCTGAATGCTGTGCAGGCTGCAGGTGTGTGGACACCCCTCTGTTGTCACAACAGAAGGGCAGGTAACAGAGTGGGGGATGCCCCAGACCTGAGGCTAGAATGCTCCAGCAGAATGTGCCCAGTGTAGACAAGCCCTAGAAGTGGTATCAAAGTGCTGTAACTGTGACAAGGCACAACAACACACAAGAGAACAGGCATAGGGAGAGAAGGGACCAAAATTAAGTTCAGCAGCAGCCAGGGCCGGTTTAAGGCAGCAGCGGCACCAACATCCGCAGGGCCCCCCCATAGTAACTAACACTCCTCCTGCAAAAACATTATTAGTAATAATCTGAATATCCTGTACTGTGAATAGCTTAGGTTGAGTTAGGTTACATTGACCTGAGATAAATGTATGGCCCCCCCAAAATAAAGCATTGCAAGGGGCCCCAAAATTCCTTAAACCAGTCCTGGCAGCGGTAAAGTCCTGGCGTGATGGAGATGATGCATCCAGGGGTCTATCTATGGGGGTGGGGAAAATGAGGGCATCCCACCCCCCCAAATAAGAATCCTACCCATCCAATAAAATTTGCCTTTAGTCCCCAAATTTCTAGCATTGTACAGAGTAAGACCTTGAAAATTGTCCATGGCTAGAACTCTCTTGTTTATTCCCTGTGTTCACATTCCCTTGGTCACTTTGCCTGCCATTTTCTTGGGACGCTCAGTGAATTTTTAACTACTGCAATACTAGAAATTTGGAGACTGAAGGAATATTTCTTGGCTGGGGGGGTAGAATTCTTATTTGAAGGGTTAATGCCCTCAACTCCCACCCCATAGCTACACCCCTCCTCATATCCCATACTGGGAGATAGCTGAGATACATACATACATACTGCTGCTGCTGTTCTTGTTTTTGGGTGCCTTCAAGTAGTTTCTGACTTATGGTGACCCAACATGGACCCATCACAGATTTTTCTTAGCAAGATTTGTTCAAAGGGAGGGTTGCCTTTGACTTCCTCTGAGGCTGAGAGAGTGTGACTTGCCCAAGGCCACCCAGTGGGTTTCCATGGCTGAGCGGGGAATCAAATCCTGGTCTCAGTCCTACTCCAACACCCAAACCACTACATCACGCTGGCTCTCACACACCAGTGTTATTAATGATGAAAATGATCTAAGGTTCAAATCCCAAACAATAATTGTCAGTGTAGCAGCATTAGGGGCTCGGAAGAGAGCCAAAAATAGCATGTCTAAATGGTTTTTCTGGCCTTGGAAACCCCCATAAGCGTCACATTCCTGATGGTGGCCACAAATGATTTACTCGTATTAGTTCTTCACTGCCGCCAGTTTTTTTTTTTTTAAGTCATTCCAAGGTGTGCTGGTGCGATAGAGCAATTTCTCAATTTTATAGGAAAGCAAAACAGAAAATATTCATCCTGTTTTATCACCTTAGCAAGCGATCTCTAAGGCGAAAATTCAACATGGTGGCAGGGGGTGCCTGCCCTGCTAGCAAGCCCGGCCCCCTCTCTTGCCCTGCCAATCAGCTTTGTGCTCCCCTTCGAATTCCCTGTTCGATAGTCCAAACAAGCAGGAATGCAGTCCCCCTCGTGGTTTTTGAAAAAGTACAGGAAAATCTGCAAAGGCTTTTACTCCATTTTTTTCCGTTTTGGGCCACCCTCCTTCCGAATAGTCTGGATATGCACTGGATCCTGTTTAGACAGGTAGGATTCCCACTGAATTCCATGAGGGGGTATTTTCACCGTTTAGACGGGCCCCTGGTTAGAGAAGTTCACAAAGGAGAAGATAACATCTGTTAGAAATGACAGAATTGGTGCCTAAGTTTCCCCTTTCCCTCCTCAGTCCCTTTTGCATTTCACATTCAGTCTTTTAGATTGCGCACGTGCGTACATGTGTGTGTGTGCGCGCACGTGTGTGCCTTCAAGTCACCTGTTGACTTTTGGTGGCCCCGTGAATTTCCCAGGGTTTTCTTATGCAAGGAATCCTCAGAGGTGGTTTTCCCAGTTTCTTCCTCTGAAATAGAGCCTCCAGCACCTGAGATTCCTTGGCTGTCTCCCATCCAAATACTAACCAGGGCTGACCCTGCTTAGCTTCCAAGATTGGACAGGATCTGGTGCCTTTAGGGTATTACTTGTAGCTCAAGTAAAAGTCTCTTGCATTCCTTACTGATCTTATACAGTATAAGCTGCTCTTAGAGACTTATCAGTGGAATGAGTTAAAATCAAATACTGTATAGGATTTCCAGGTTCAGTGGCAGCATGCAACTGAATACTCGTTGTGGGTTAAGGGGACCAGGTTACTGGACTACATTGGCTCTTCTTTCATCCTCCAGGACTCTTCTTACACTCCCAGAGCCTCATGTGTGCCCGGATTCATTCTTGGAAGGCCTAAGCAGTATATCTTCCAACTGTCCCAGTTTGGCAGGGGCAGTCCCGGTTAATCCTCTGTTATCACATTTTCCAGCTGCTTTTAAAATGCTCCAGTTTCTCACTACTCCTTCCACTTTTCCTCTTTGTCCACAGCATACTTCAGTTGCTGAAAGTTATTTCAAAGTGCAGAAGTAGTTTGCCTTCAGCTCAGGGAATTCAGGAAAGAGGAGAGACGAGGGTAGAGTCTTGCCCTTCCCAGTAGGCTCAAGCAAAAGCAAACTGCGGCAGCCTCTCTTAGCCTGTGTGCTCTTTCTCATTGGTTAGTTTTGCCATCTTGACCCTAGTCTGATGTCACTTGGTCACGTGTGTTCCATTTTTCATCCATGAAATGAAGCTGGCAGAATTGTCAGAGGGTATGAAGTGTTAAGTGGTTCTGCATCCATCACAACTTGCTTCATGAAGGATTTGTGTCATAGATCCTTCCGAGATCACACCACCGATAAATACTAAACGGCTACAGTAAGAATTGAACTGACCTATCTAAACAAACTGCTGTAAAGAGCTGACACTATGAACTCTCAAGATCAGCATTACTACTTGGGTGGTTGTATTCTCAGAGGTGCGGCTCTCTTCTGGTTTGCTGGCATTCTTGGACACCCAAGCATCTAATGCCTGGGAGTAAAACACTGCCCTGATTAACATTATGAAAACCCCAAAGAAATGAGCACTCACTTAATTGAAGTCAAATAGGTTGATTTTCCACCACCACCACCCCCCCCAAAAAAAAACTGTAACAGGGGAGAGGTTTCACACGTGGGATTTAATGTGCTGCCCCATTGATGAACCATGAGTGCGAGAAAAAAATACATTTCCCCCCCCCCTGGGATTTCCTGCTTTTTCCAAAGGTCTCTGAAAAGGCAAGTAGGGCCCTGTGACAAAATATTGGCGTCTGGAATGTTTGCGCTCAGCCTTGTCTTACAGAATACTCCTTTCCAGTCACCTTCCCACCTAGTTTCTCATTTTCCCCACACACAAGCCACAGGCAGCATTCTGTGGCCATTGGGCACTACTTTAGAGCAACCCTTTAGGGACGGAATGGGAAACATGTGGCCTTCCAGAGATTGTTGGACTGCAACTCCCAGCAGCCAAAAGCCAGAAAAGCCAGTGAGCAGGGATGTGGGAAGTCTGATATTTGGAGGAATGCATATTCCCCACTCCTGCTTTATGTTTTTTCCCCTCTAAAGTATTTGTAATTCTGCAAAGGTGGGGGTTTCTGGGCAGTGAGGTGGCCGCTAAATCTTTGTGGTGTTCTTCTGGCTACTGATTTTAGAAAGCCGAGGGGGTCATGATATGACTAAAATTGGGAAGAATCTGAGGGTGGGGCTTGTGAATTTCATTAAGGGCCCCTTTTAGCTCTCCCCAACCCCAAATTTGAGCCCTAGGAAAATTAGAATTAGGGTGGAAGCCATTAGTGAGAAGTATGTGTATCTTTTTTTCTCTCGGGAGAATGAGAATTCACAAAATCCAGGCTGGAGACTTTTCTGTCTCTGTGTTGTATAAATTTATAGCCCTGCCTGATAAAGCTTAGTGAGATTATCACACAAGTCTAGAAAAGTGGAGTTAAAGCAGGCTAGTAGTATCTATGGCCGAACCTTATCACACAACATGAAGTCAAAGGCTTTCACTGCTGGCATCTATAGGTTTTTTTTTGGGGGGGGGGGAGTTTCCAGGTTGCATCTGCCTGAGAAGATCTGAAGATGCCAGCCACAGATGCAGGCGAAACGTCAGGAATATACTCTTCTAGAAAACTGTTACTGTGGTATCTCTGTTAATTGATGGGGAAAGCCTGTCAATTAACTAAAAAATAGCACTAAATGTCGCTATTCCGCTGCTGGCACTAGCGTGATAGGTCTCTTCACTGTAGTTTCCATCAATAAAAAGCGTCAGAGAGGAAAAAAACGAAGGATGGAGGGAGAACGAACGAAGGACAGGAGGAGGATGGTGGTGTCCAAAACTGATCGCTGGAAGCGGAACAGCGCCATCCAAATCCCGACATCCGAGGGTGGGGGTTTTCCCATCTGAAAAAGTCCTATGCTGTTCTGACATGTGGGTCTAGCTCAGTGTTTCTCAACCAGGGTTCCCAAGAAGTTTCTAGGGGATCCTCGAGAGATTGTGATTGTGGGGGAAAGCAATAGCAGTATTTAGTATAACGTTTATGCAGGGGTTCCTCCAGGATAAAAAAGTTGAAAAAGGCCGGTAGCCGAACAATTGTATGCCCATCATTAACAGAGAAGAGCTGAAAGCAGAGGGAAAGGAGGTCCCATTAAAATGGCAGCCAGATGGTGTTTGCTGGTCCAAAAAGGATCATGTGAAACACACCCAACTTTTCTCTTGCTCGCCTAACAGAACAAAAGGCTGCCTTGAGACATGTTAAAGACCTCTTGAGGAAAGCAAGCAGAGGGAAGCTCACTTACTGAAAAAACAAGGCTGCTTTCCATTGGGGAAGAAGGCTTTAGGAGCTGTTTAGAATCTCTGAGATGTTACACCTTGAACCCATCACCACAGTGGCATTATGATGGATGGATGGGGGGTGGGGAGAAAGGTTGCCCTGGTTGACCCAAGATGCTTTCCTGTGCTCTCAAAAAAGAGAGAAAAAGAGATTCTGATTACCTTTGGAAAGATCAGAAGAATCATTAGGACTCCATTGAGTAGAAAGACAAACATTAGTCACCAAGCCTTTACCATTTCTCTGACCAGTAAGGCAACCCCTAGGGAAAATGTCTATGGCTCAAACATGCCATGATTACATGGGTCAAGCTACATGGAGAGGCAGTATAATGTAACGGTTTGAGTGTTGGAATGCAACTTGAGAGATCTAGGTTTGTGACCTTTGGCTAATCATTCTCTCTTGGCCTGGCCTACCTCCCAGGGCTGTTGTGAGGATAAAGTGGGAGAAGGAAAGCCATGAAGTAATGGGAAGAAAGGTGGGGATTAGCTGCCACTAATAAATAACCAAATGAATAAAAAGGATTAAAGACATTCTGGATCACTTTTTCAGAACTGGCCATTCCCCTTTGTTTACTAAAACCAGTCCTGGTTTCAGAGTGTAGGCACTGATTGAGATCAATCAATTAGATCATCATTTGATTTGTATCCCACCTTTTTCTGAAGGGTGGGGCTTAAGACAGCTTACAGAATAAAAAAGATGCAAGTAAAATGACATATAGCTAAAAACGTATGATAAGTTAAGATTAAAATAAACCGTCTATAGAATTAAAATCATATAAAATGTTACTTTAAAGGCATAGATTAAGTCATACAGCACTAAAACAGAAGACCCATGATATAAACCAATCCATTCCCAAACGCTTACTGAAACAGAAAAGTCTTCACTTGATGCCGAAAGGACCACAAGGAGGGAGCCATTCTAGCCTCCCTGGGAAAGGAGTTCCACAGCCTAGGATCAACCACCAAGTTCCTGGGTTCCCACCTGCTGGAAAAACCAGCATTCTTCCTGCACCCCCCACTTGCTTGCTAGTAGAGCAAAGCAAGTTTTAGAAAGTTTTTAGGGACTTCCTGCATGTTAAAAGAGTTTTCCCCTTCTCCTCACACAATCCTTAGTGGGCTTGGCTTGTATCTCAGTCACAGCCAAGCTGGATGATCGTGTCAACACGTGACCCAGGTCTACTGACCTCATGGTGCAAGGTTACTTTATGACTCTTTGTCTGCTCTCTGAAGAAGAAGTATATTCTTCCTTGCATGTCTGTAGGGATGGCTGCCTTACCTATTTTCCCCGGGGTCTCACTGGATCAGGGATACCTATCCTATCCTAGATCCCTAGTCAGCTAGGATGTAGCTTCCCATGGGGAGCGCACTAGAGATTTTGAAGTAACCCACCCAACTACAAATCCCAGTACAATCAGACCCCTGTATCCATGGGGGTTTGGTTCTCTGACTTAACTTGAATACCGGAAACCGCAAATAACAGTGAACCCTATTAAAATCACATCATGTACTGCCAAAGAACTATCCCATCAACCACCGCTGATCCTAATAAGAAACATTTCAATATGCCCCATACCCATGCTAGGTGAAAAGATAATGTTAATTATAGCCTTTTCTTCAAACATAATGGCTGACGTCAGGGTGTAATTTGATGGGTCTTTTCAACTGCCTACAGTGCAGGTGTGAAAAGCGATTACTATCTATCTTTATAATGAGATCTGGCAGTATACACTCATCCATTGGTACGGTTAATGAAATTAATAAAGATCAAAAATATTAATTTCCCTCAAGGCCATTTTCATGTTTGCCTGGGTTCAGGTAAACAGTCAAACATATTTCTCACCCTCTTCCAGGGATAAATTAAATTTGCCTGTTATCTCCTTCAGAGTAGCTGTTAACACTGAATATCCCAAAATATCTCCTGGATAGAGACACCGCTATTAATAAGGTCAAAGTTATCAGCCTCCTTTCTGATGCCTCATGAAAAGGGTATATATTTTATGATTTAAATTTGTTTTTATTTAACGTTGTACCTTGGCAAGTCCATCTGTCATAGGTCCTTTCTTTTGGCAGCAAATGGCTATAAAAGAGACAATAAAATAGGAATTGAGATCCTTCATCGAGGAGGTGAAGCATAACTTTATGCTCCCAGAGATATGCACAGTTGTATCATGCAACTCATTCATGAATTACAATGCTAAACAACCACATCTGCAGGTTGAACATGCAGCCATGGGCAACTATGCACAAGGTGCAACCCTGTGCAATGTACGGCCATGTGTAATGGCATGGCATGCATAACTGCTACCACAATCTTGAACTGAATACAGGGGTTCCATATTGGAGGAAAATGTCCAACGGCTTCCATAGGGGAAAATATACATGTCTTAAAACACCAACAAGATTCTAGTCTTGTTCATGAAACTGAGAGGTGAAAACTGAGACACCTTCACGGAACCAAAAAGACAGAATAATACTGCTATTGTTACCATGCCATAGACCGCCTCCCTATAATATCTCATTATTGGCAATATTAGACACTTGAAGGGGTCTAGTAGACTGGAATAGACCAAAAGGTGAGGTCAAGTGGAGGTCACAAGGACCTAGGAAGACATCATGGAAAAATACTAGCAGACACACCCAAGATAGGATTAAGCCCCTAGTAAACAATGCCATTAAGGTGGTATGTGCTAATCCCCTCCTGAGCACCCTTCGCTATGAGTCACACATCACAAACAAGTGACCAAAACAACCCTTATCCCCAGGAAATATCCCTCATCACCCCTTCCTGTCCTACAATGCAAAGTTGTCATAAGCCCATCAATTCCTATTTCTCAGCCGTAAACAGCAATCAGCAGAGTTTCAGTTTCCTTTATTTATTTGGTGGGAAATCCCTTGTTATGAGCCCAAACACCCCTTCAGGATGTGAAATACAGTATAAATATTAGCCCCAAACAATTGCAAAGTGTGCCACTGTGGATGAGACTTGGTCACTCTCTCTGCCAGCACGCCCCAGGATTGGATTCCAGTGCCACCCTTAGACTTCCATCTGAGTTCTCCTCTTCTCTTCAAGACTGGTAACTATACAGTTGTCCCTTCATTTTCACTGGGGTTTGGTTCCAGGACTCCCGTGGATACCAAAATCCATGAATACTTAAGTCCCATTATATGCAACGGCATAGCAAAATGGTGTCCCTTATATAAGGTGGCAAAACCAAGGTTTGCTTTTTGGTTTATTATTTTTTAAAGAATATTTTCAAGCTGTGAAGACTTAAATTTGTGGATACCAAATCCATGGATACGGAGGGACAACTGTAATCCCATCTCCCAAAATCTAAATTCTTCTATCCAACCTTTCTACCTTAAACTCTTCATTAGCCTTGTTGTGGTTCTTGTGAGCATGTTTTGCATGTGTGAGTGCTTTCCATGTTATTTTCCAATAAAAACTATTTATTTTACTTTAACCTGGAGTTCTCTGCAGTGAGTACTAGTACACACAGGTGAAAAGATCCCCAAATTACCCATCTCATGCAGCATACCATTTGAGCTATAATAACTCCCCTAACTAATATTATCATGGGTGGGTTCTCCACGGACCCCCCACCTCTTCAGATAACATTACTTGGGTGGTAACAGGACATGGGGCATTTAAAACATTATCATCATTATTGTTGTTGTGATTATCTTTGTTTATACCCTGCCTTCCCCCCCCCCAAAACTGTGACTCAAGGCAGCTTACAACTTATAAGGAGTACAATATAGGATCGCATCCTGTTGGTGACATATGCATGCATATGTCACGCTATGCAACTGAGGCAAATTATTCATCATACTGCAACAGATGTACTCTGCTGACTTTGACATAAATGGAGTTGCACACGCAGCAATGTTGTACATTGTAGCTGTGCCTTGTGGTCGTGCATTGCACAACTTCACACAGCCATTGGCATGTGTCATGCAGTGTTGCTATTCTACATGTGGATTGTGTCGTGCTGGTGTAGTGCATCTCCGTATGCAGATATTTATGCTGCGCTGAGAGGATGTTGGATTGCAGCCATAGTTAAAAACATACAAAAAAGCAACATTAAAAGAGAATGGAGCTATCGCCCGTATTAAAACAAGTTAAAGCATACACTTGAAATGGTTTCAAAAAGCAGTTTTTAAAAAGTACAATTAAAACAGCCCAACCCCCTCTTAGAAGCCTTTCTCTCAAAAAGGTGGAGTTTTATAAGCCTGTTGGATTTTTTTTTTTTAAGAAAAGTCTTTGCCTGCTGGTGGAAAGACAGCAAAGATGGGTCATTCTAGCCTCCCTAAGAAACTAGTTCCAGAACCCAGGGACAGCCACTGAGAAGACCATATCTCATAGTCCCAACTAGTCATGCCTTAGGGAATGGCCTCTTCTGAGGATCTCAGGGCCCATGAAGACTCAGATGGGGAGGTACAGGACTTTATCGGATGATCCCCTTTAAACGTTCTTTTGCCAGCATTTTAAAAAATCCATTTTTTATGCCAGCAAAAGAATGCCCCACCACCACACTTACCTCTAATCTCGGCAGAAGGCTTCCCTGGCACTGAAGAGAAAGTGAACGAAACCTCGTTCACTTCCTCCTTTGAAATCCTGCAAAGCTTCATTGTGCCGGAAATTCAAAAATAAAATCAAAAATAAAAGGTTACAAAAAGCACATACACACATTTTTAAACTTTCAAGTAAACCAGGGAAGATTTTAAAAAGTCACTTACCTGGATGTCGCAATCTCACCTGGAAGTGTTCTGGCAGGACCACCCATTGTCGCTGCGTTCACGTGAATTAAACAGCCCAAGGTTTCATATGCCGTCAACGCTGGCACGAAAATGGGATGGGAGATCTGTTCTCGGCTCGTCCCGTCAATAAAAAGAAATGCCCGAAGAATGACAGCAGAACGCAAAAAGACGACGTTGTGTGATATTGGCATCCTTTTGCGTTCCACTGCCATTCTTCTGGTGCCACATTAGCCGCATCTGATAACCTCCACAGTCATAGAATCATAGAATCATAGAATTGCAGAGTTGGAAGAGACCACAAGGGCCATCCAGTCCAACCCCATTCTGCCACGCAGGAAATCACGATCAAAGCACCTCTGACAGATGGCCATCCAGCCTCTGTTTAAAGACCTCCAAGGAAGGAGACCCCACCACGCTCCGAGGGAGTGCGTTCCACTGCCGAACAGCTCTGACTGTCAAAAAGTTCCTCCTCATGTTGAGGTGGAATCTCTGTTCCTGGAGCTTGCATCCATTGCTCCGTGTTCCAGTCTCTGGAGCAGCAGAAAACAAGCCTGCTCCATCCTCAGCATGACACCCATTCAAATACTTAACCAGGGCTATCATATCACCCCTTAACCATCTTTTTTCCAGGCTAAACATACCCAGCTCCCTAAGTCTTTCCTCAGAAGGCATGGTTTCTAGACCTTTCTGTCAGATGCATAGTCCTAAATTGTATCGGGCTTTATAGGTCATAACCAGCACAGACTGGCAGCCAGTGGAGCTGTTGTGGCAGGGGAGCTATATGGTCCCTGTGATCTGTCCCATTTAACACTCTGGCTCCAGCTCTTTGGATCAGCTGAATTTTCAGAACACTGCAAAAACAGCACCACATAGTGTGCGGATGAATAGCAGATAACATCCCTGGGCCAGCCGCTGTTGCCAGACGAACACGTGCCCAAGAGAAAGGTAGGTAGGAAAACCAAGGCTAGTATCTGTGTTAAGGATGGGGAAGAATGTTCTTCAGCTTGTGTTTTAATGTGAGCTTCCTTAATTTCATACTTTTTAACCAACACACAAACTGAAACCAATGTATCCTTCAACGTTTGTTCGTGCACGCCTTTTACAATTCAGTTCTTCATTCAAAAACTGCATGCAAAGAAATGCATGTATTTACAGAAAGTAATGCAAGTATGTGAGCATGAAGGAAAACAAGTGTTCAAAAATGCATTAGGGGAAAAATGGCCATATAAAACTGCATATCAAGCCAAAATTCTGTACAAAAATTAAAGCCTTGAGAGAAATGTGGAAAAAAATATCCTCATTTTCATGTGGATTTTTAAAAAATAATCAAAGCTAGGGAAAAAATTCTCAAAGTTCAGGAGTAAATGAATTTAAAACTAGGGAAATGAGAAATGAAGAGAAACTTATAATGACAGATTTGTCCATTCCTAATTAGTGATGGTGCGACTAACCTACCTCGGAGGTTTGTTGGGAGAATACGAAGTGAAAGAACCATGTACACCATTGCCATTTTCTTGGAAGAAGGATGAGATATTATTATTTATAATAAATATGAAAGGGTTTGAGAGAGAGAGAGAATGAATACATTTTCTGTTTTAATTTTTATACGGTACCTTGTCTTCCAAGGCTGGTGGAAAAGACAAGATATAGACACATGAAATAAGAGGAGGAGGCGAAGGAGGAGCAGTTGTTGTTTCATTTCTTGAAATTGTCATTTTGTGTGTTTTGCATGTTTGGCTAAGGTTTGGGAACACCTATTTTCTTGACATGAAAGAACTCCCTATGATAATATTTAGCAGCACAAGCCTCGGCAGGTCTACTCAGAAGAAAGCCCAATTGAGTTCAACAGGGCTTCCTCCTAGGAAAGTGTGTAGAGCTGGGGTGGGTCCAGGGGCCAATTTCCAGCCCCTGGGACCCTCTGAGGGCCACACAGACTGGCAAAATGTCCCTAAAGTGAGAAGTGGTTTGATTTTATTTTTTTTTAAAAAAATGTTAAACAGTGCAGGGTTGGACTGCAACCTATTTTAAATGTGAACTAGCTGTACCTGGCATAACATATGTCGTTAAAAAAAACAAAATGCCCAGTAGACCTAATGACAACCCTGTAAGGTAGGCCAGTGGATTTTTAAATTCCTCCTCCCCCTTCTCAGCATTCCACCCTTTTCCCAGAATTGCTGAGGGTGACTCGCTCTGTTGCCCTGCCTCTGCTGCCGCCACCAGTTGACTGTCTAGGTCCTGTTGCAGTGGCAACAGCAGTATCCTGCCACCACCGCCACCACCACTAGTTGACTGTTTGGATCCCCATCTGGGCCACAGATTGAGTTGCAGGAATCTAGGCCAGAGACTGAGTGACAGGAGTGGATTGTGAGGTGGTGAGGGAATTTGCATGTGGGTAGTGATTGGTTGGGTGTCTTTCCTAAGCAGCCAATCAGCACACTGAGAAAGGCAACATACCCAAGAGTTATATATATATATATATATATATATATATAGAGAGAGAGAGAGAGAGAGAGAGAGAGAGTTGCTCCTGAAAGCTTCCAGGAGATGAAATTCCTCTCCCCCCAATTTTATTATTATTAATTTTTTTTTAAGGAAAGGGTAGTCCAGAGAGTCAGGAGGGCATGAGGGCCACAAAAATAGCCTTGATGGCTGTAACCTGTTCCCAGGCTGCCCTTTGACCCCCCCCCATGTGAAAGATCACAGCCTGAAGACTCCTGAGTGTTGTCTAGATGATGAAAAAACTCCTAACAGAATGCGCAGAGAATACCTTTAGTCTCAATAAGCTGTGCAGGAGATTCACCATATTCAGAAGGAGGGGGCAAAAAA
This sequence comes from Gambelia wislizenii, assembly GCA_030847615.1. Lineage (NCBI taxonomy): Eukaryota > Metazoa > Chordata > Lepidosauria > Squamata > Crotaphytidae > Gambelia > Gambelia wislizenii. The sequence goes on along the minus strand of JAUMIR010000013.1, from coordinate 6,847,344 downwards.
ACTCAATTTACAGTGCATTAAGAGACTTCACAGTTTTCTGTGAAGTTTTTGATATACTGCGGGGAGATGAGCATTGCCGGTCGTTTGGATGATCAATTTGCAGCACTGTGCATTCTGGGCAATGGCAAAAGTTGAAAGCTGATTTGTCTGGCGTACAAGCAGGGGTGGGTTTTCCTGTCGCAAAGTCCAGAAGCACCATTTTGGCATTATAGAAGAGCAACAGTTTGCTTTTTCACCATGCTGAGGTGGGGAAAAAATACTTTATAAACAAGGGTAAGGTCTCTGATTAAAGTTAAAGGTTTAAAAATAAATGTGCAGAGAGGTTATCATTGGGGGGACTATTAACATTCCGTACTCATGGCTGCTACCTTGATTCACAAGAAGGGCTCCATGTGCACATCAACACACATCACTTCGCAGACTACTTTTTTGGAGTCAGAAATCTTGCAGACAAAAGGGAGATGCTGTGAATTGCAGGCAATGTGCGTTCCTGCCCAGTATTTCCTCCCCTCTAGCTTAGCCCCTGGTCTTTTTTCCTCACAGTGGCCTAAATCCTATTGCTAGGAGACCCATTGCTTCCTTGGGATTTACCTACATGTTGACTCACTACTCAACAGTTGATCCACTGGGGACTTTATCAGACACACACAAAAACTGCATCATAATGAAGCCACATAAAGACAAAAGGGCACACACATCAAACGTCACCCTTTCACATTTGTGTACTTGCCATAAGCCGTACCTTTTTATTGACAGTACAAGCCATCAATAGATCGGCTGTGGCAATATTATGCCAGCATTGCCTGTGTATGATACCTCACGCCAATGTCCTCTTGTCATTCCAGCGTCAATGGCCAGTCAGGCCAGAACGCTTCCGGGTGAGATCACGACATCCAGGTAGGTGGTGCACTTTTTATGACTCTCCCCAATTGACTTGGGACTTTTATAGTGTGTTTATGTGCTTTTTACATTTTTTTAGTTTGTTATTTTTGTTTTTATTTTGAATTACCCGTGCTATGTATTCTTGCGAGAATCCATGGGATTTCAACAGAGGAAGTGAACAAAGCTCTGTTGACTCCTCAGTCATTGTTGGCAAAGCTTTTTTGCACGGATAGGAGGTAAGTGTGGTATGGGGAGTTCTTTTGCTGGCATAAAAATGGCAGAAGTTATGCTGGCAAAAGAACAGGTTTGGGGGGGTGGTTGATAAAGTCATGGGTCTAGTCCATTTGGGAGTAACCAACAGTGTCTTTTTCTCAAGCAGTTCTCCACCTTGACCAGCATTCCCAGGATAGGCCCATCTGGATCTCAGGTCTCCCTCCTACTGTTCCACCGAGACCATATTGATTAAGTTCTTTACCTCTTTTAACTCTCCCCCTTCTGGGCTCACAAGCCATCATGCCTCTCAGTTTTCACAGGCCATCTTTGAAATGAGTACAAATGAGTCTGGAATCGAAGGAGCTGGATTTTCTATTGACAAATGTCTGTATTACGCTGGGATGGATGCAGCTCCTGAACATCTGGTGCCACATAATCCCCTACGTCTTGTGAAGTTGCTGATGCAAATCCCACCTGTGAGTAGCATTGCCAGGTTGTCAAAATAGCAATAAGGGACAGTGGAAATTCATGACATCTGGGGTGGACGATCAGGAAGTCCTGTAGCTATTCACAAGTTTGTGTCATACAGAAAGACCAAATGAAAGTGTTGGTTTCAGTTAACCTATCCGTGTATTTTTCTGCAAAATTAACATATTGTCAACATTCATACATTACATGACACACACATTTCTATCTTTACGGAGGGCCCACACCCTAAAATGCAGGACTATTTAGTGTCTCGTTCAGTCTATGGACTTTATCTGATGCAGCAAATCTGACATCATAAGGATGTCTAATGATCACAAAAGGGTGTGCATACTTTTGCAATCATGTAAAGTCTATGCAAAACCTGTTCCTTTTTATTGATGGCCCAAGCCATCAATTGATCTCCCGTGGTGCTTTGTTGTCAGCATTGCCGGCGTTTGAATCCTTGCGCCATCATACTCACATGAATGTTGCGTCAGTGACGGAATACTTCCGGATGAAGTCGTGATGCTCTTTTTATGAAAACCCCCTCCCTGTGTACTTGAGACTTTTAAAGTGTGCTTTTGCGCTTTGCTGTACTTTTTATGTCTTTATTTTACTTTTACTTTTGTATTTGCTGCGCTAGCATCTTCTTGCAAGAATGGGAAAGATTTTGAACCCCTTAAGTAAACGGAGCTCCATTCATGCTCCGTTACTGCCAGGGAAATCTCATTGACGCTGCTAAAGGTTTTGTTTTTGAATTTCCTGCACTCGCGTCTTCTTGCGAGAATCTACAAGATTTCTTTCAAGAAAGTGAATGGAGCTCCGTTCACTCCTCCGTCATTGTTGAGGCTGCTTTTGGACGGGATGGAAGGTAAGTGTGTTTAAGGGGGGGTGTCTTTTGCCAGCATAACAGCATTTTAAAATATGCTGGCAAAAGTACATTAACAGGGTGGTGGTGGTCTGATAAAGTCCTAAATAAAAGGAAAAGCTTTTCAAGCCCAAATAAAAGACATCCTTTATAGTAAGGGACACCTGCCAGCTGTATAAAAGAAAATGTCTCAAATAAGGGACACCCCTTCTGATAAGGGGTACCTGGCAGACCTACATTTGAGCAGGTTGTTCAGAACTCCTCAGTTTCTCTGGCTCCTGTGTTTCAAAGCCATTTGCTGGAACTGTATGTGTTGGGAAGTATGTGAACATATTTAATCACAATATGTTCAGTTGCAGCAGTAGGTACGCTTTTTCTCTCCACTGAGAAAAGGAAATACTTTTGTGACACCCAGATTCTCAGAGCCTAGATTGGGCAGGGGGTGGGCAGCTGGGTACCTTCCAGGTGCTGGCTAAGAGTCTTTGGACTTTATCAGACCACTCTCCTAAAGAACCCCCTTTACCACACTTACTTCCACCCCATCCAAAGGCAGCCCCAACAATGACGGAAGAGTGAATGGAGCTCCATTCACTTTCTTGAATGAAATCTTGCGGATTCTCATGAGAAGACGCGAGCACAGGAAATTCAAAAATAAAAAACTGCAGTTTTTGAACACAATTCACAGTTTGTGAGTTAATCTGTGCAAAATTCACATGTGGCATTTTGCCAGAAAACAGAAGCAGGGCAGGGAGTTGGACTAGATGGCCCTTGTGGTCTCTTCCAACTCTATGATTCTATGGTTCTATGCGCAGAAAATGCTGTTTCCTACACAGAAAATGCTGTACTTAGGGATTTATTCTGTGCAAAATTGCATGTGGTTTCATGGTTTTTGCACACTAAGCAGCATTTTCTATGCAGAAAATAATAAACCTGCACAGGAATAATATTTTCCACCCTAGGACATAGCTGCCAGCCATTAGAGTCAGCTAAGAAGGACTATTCACAAGCACAGCTTTATGCATGAATAACCCCTTACTTAAAGGAACTTGTATTACTTAAGTAGAGCCTCCTAGAATCATAGAATTATAGAGTTGGAAGAGACCCCAAGGGCCATCCAGCCCAACCCCCTGCCCTGCAGGAATATACAATCAAAGCACTCCTGACAGATGGGCATCCAGCCTCTGTTTAAAAACCTCCAAGGAAGGAGACTCCATCACACTCTGAGGCAGTGTATTCCACTTCCAAGCAACTCTTACTGTCAGGAAGTTCTTCCTAATGTTTAGGTGGAATCTCTTTTCCTGTAGTTTGAACCCATTGCTCCGTGTCCAGTCTCTGGAGCAGCAGAAAACAAGCTTGCTCCATCCTCAGTATGACATCCCTTCAAATATTTAAACATGATTATAATTTCCCCTCTTAACCCTCTCTTCTCCAGGCTAAACATACCCAGCTCCCTAAGCCATTCCTCATAGGGCATGGCTTCCAGACCTTTTAACATTTGGTTGTCTTCCATTTTGGTTGCATTCCTGCTTATCAATATCCTTCTTAAACTTTGGTGCCCGGAACTGGACACAGGATTCCAGATGAATACTGTCTGAATAATCTTCTGACTGGTGAGGAACTGAGCCTAAACCTTTAGCCACTTACACTCTTTAGGTCTAGGTGGTGGCTTGGCATCAATTCAGAGACAGGGTTGTGTGCATTGCAAGGGGAAAGATTCAACTGGTGTTTCACCCCAGGGCTCTGGATCTCCCTGATTCACCTCAAGGTCTTACGATAAGTGCTGCTTCTTTGTCGTGCTTGGCTAAGGGAATTCCAGGTTCAGGGCAGCGGAGAGATGACAGTCACAACCACAATGGAAACCCCCCCCCCACAGCTGCTATTTCTCTTTGGAAGGAAACTGCCATCGGTGCCGATATTCCATGGTGGCTGGTGGTTTCCACATCAGTAGGTCAGCAAACCCACTCCAAGTGTTAGTCAAAACTCAACGTGCTCAACCCTATCCCCAACATAGTACCTCTAAATTTCAGATCAAAACCTAGAGCAGATGCACTGTCCCTCTGACATGGAAGCTACCAGCTGGCACTGCTAATATTCTCTGCACTACAAGAGATCTGAAAAGCACAACAGAACAAGAGGGAAGTCTTTACATAAAGCTTTCTTTGTAGATTTCAGCATGTGAATCAGTATGGTTTATGATGGGTCCAGTGCAGGGTGGCCTGAGCAGTTCAGCATGAGACTCTGATGTCTTTTAATCCAATCCAAGAGTATACACACACATACACACACACACAAAGAGAGAGAGAGAGATCCCAAAATCCCAGGAGAGGGGCATTCTGCAAACAACTTGACTGTTTTTCTAAAGGAAGAATTGGCACAAGATTTTCTCTGCTAAATGCATTCAAATCTTAGCAACAGGTGGGAGCCCTTCTCTATTTCACTTTGTCTGAAAACTGCCTGATCCTTGACATGTCATTTTCAGGGCTGGGGGAGCCAGAGGGGGATGAGTATATCTAGTAAGACTCTGATCTTCCTTCATTTGATGTATCAGCTTCTGGCTGTCTGCGGACCAAATAGCACAATTAATCTATGGAACAGTTAAGCCGGAAGGCACGGATGCTACAGAGGCATTCCATGGAGAATACTATGCAACGTCTGGGATGGCTTTGATGGTTTCTAAGGGCTTTGTCCTTTTCTTGGTGGCTTGAACTGAGTCAGACTGTGGATCCACCTAAGCCAGCAAAATGCTCCCCGCTGAAAGAGAAGGTAAATGGACAGAGATGGGCAATTGTGTATATGCTTCTGGAATTGCATAGAGCGTGGAATCTCCTCCATGTCACCTATGGCTGTCTGTGTTACTCCTCAGCTTCACCCAGAGGAAGGTCCCATAACAGATGCATGCCAACTCTACCCCCATGTCTATTCTGGCAACATGATTGCAGGGCCTAATTATGTCACGGACAATGTCCATAGTTCATACACTTGCTCCACTTTCAACACAATGGTCTAGATCAGACTAAGACTCTGGGATGCCAGGGTTCCAATCCCTGCACAACCATGGCAACTCACTGGATGACCTTGGACAAATCATACTATCTCAGCTTTGGAGATAGTATGGAGTTTCCTCTGAATCAGTCTTCAGAAGAAAACCCAACAACAGGGTCACCATAAGTCAAAGTTGACTTGAAGGCAGAATAACAAGGTAATTACAGTAGCACCCCCATATCCACTGATTCACCAACTGCAGGTTCAATTATCCACTGATGGCGATGGCGGAGGGAAGGAAGGAGGATTGTGCCTGCCCCCTTCCTTCCCCAGGAGAGCTCCAGTTGCGACAGGGCCATGGTGGGGGTGAAGGGAAAAGGGAGAGGGCAGGAGGGATTGCACCTGCCTCTTCCCTTCCCTCCCCTTGGGAGAGCTCTGTTTGTGATGGGGCCATGGTGGGGACGAAGGGGGAAGGGAGGTGAAAGGAGAGATTGCACCTGCCCCCTCCCTTCCCTTGGGAGAGCTCCGGTTGTGACGGGGCCATGGTGGGGGAAAGGGGAAGGGAGGGGCAGGAGGGTTTGACCTCCCCCTTCCCCTGGGAGGGCTTTTGCGGTGGCAGCAGGGTGATGGGGTATCGCGTTCGCTATTATCCGTGGATTTCACCATCCGTGGGAGGCCCCCAGAACTTTGATCATGATTCCTGCATGGCAGGGGTTGGACTGGATGGTCCTTGTGGTCTCTTCCAACTCTACAATTCTATGATTCTGTGAATCCCTCATGGATACGGGGGTGCTACTGTATCACTGCTTCTAGTTTTTGCATATCTACTCACTCAGACCTCACTCTTTACAATTGCTACCCATGCAAGTATGTGTCTACACTTCTCCCATACTTCACACAATTGTATAGAATTTCATTGAATCATAGAGTTTTAAGGGTCTGCAAGGGCCACCTAGTCTAACCCCCTGTCATGCAGGAATATTCAACTACAGTACTCCTGAAAGATGACCACCCACCCACCCAACAAAGACCTCCAAAGAAGGAGAGTCCATCATCCTCACCCCCACCCCAAGGCAGACCATTCCACTATCGAACTGCTCTAACCGTCAAGACGTTCTTCCTAATGTTTAGGTGGAATCACTTCTTTTGTAATTTAAATCCATTGGTTCATGTTCTAAGCTCTGGAGCAGCAGAAAACAAGCTTGCTTCATCTTCTACATGATATTCCTTCAGATATTTTTAAATGCCTATCATGTCACCTCTCAGGCTTCTCTTCTCCAAGCTAAACATACCCATCTCCGTAAGTTGTACTGCATAAGGTTTAGTTTCTAGATCTTTGATCACCTTGGTTGCTCTTCTCTTGGAACTGTGGTGACCGCAACTGGAAACAGCACTCCAGGTGAGATCTGACCAAAGCAAAATAGAGAGGCACTACTGCATCCTCTAATCTGGGCACTATGCTCCTGTGGATGCAGCCCAGAATTGCATTGGCTTTTTTGGTTTGCACATCACACTGTAGACTCATGTTTAGCTTGTGGTTTACTTAAGACTCCTAGAGTCTTTTCACATGTGCTGCTTTCAATCCAGGTGTAACCCATCCTATATTTGGGCATTTTGTCTTTCTTGCCTAAATGTAGTACATTTACATTTATCACTGTTGAAATTCATTTTGTTAGTTTTGGCCTAATCTGTCAATCTGTCCAATCTGTCAAGATCATTTTCAATTCTGATCCTGTCCCTCTGGGGTATTTGTAGCCCCCCTCCCCATCTGGTGTCAGATTTGATAAGCATGCTTTCTATTCCACCATCGAAGTCATTTATAAAGATGTTGAACAACAGTGGGCCCAGGACAGACCCCTGAGTCACCCCACTAGTCACTTGTCTCCAGGATGAAGAGCAACCAGTGGTGAGCACTCTCTGGGTTTAGGGAGTCAACCAATTATGAATCCACCGAAACTTAGCACTGTCTAGCCCACAGTACGCTAGCTTCCCTGCAAGAATATCATGAGGGACCTTGTCAAAAGCCTTACTGAAATCGAGATATACTACATCCAAAGCACTCCCCTGATCTACAAAGCTTGTACTTTTCCTTGGGTTTCTTCCAGGCTGTGAAGCCGTGTTCTGGAATAGCATCTTCAGAGAAGATGCCAGCCACAGATGCAGGCGAAACATCAGAAAGAAGCTATTCCAGAACACGGCCTCACAGCCCGGAAGAAACCCAAGGAAAAGCTATGGATCCCAGCCATGAAAGCCTTTGACTTCACAAAGCTTGTACTATCAAAGAAAGAAATACTGTAAGATTAATTTTGCATGACTTGTTTTTGGCTCTTAATAATCACAGCATTCCTTTCTAAGGATGCACAGAGGGACTATTTAATGATCTGTTCTCGAACTTTTCCTACTATCAGTGTCAAGCTGACTGGTTGCTAATTGCTCAGATCCTCCTTTTTTGCCCTTTTTAAAGATAGGGATCACATTTGCCCTTCTCCAATAAGATTATTGGCAGTGGCTCTGGGATTCCACCTGCAAGTTCCTTTGGTACTCTTGGATGCAGCTCATCTGGCCCTGGAGACATGAATGCATTTAGAATAGCTAGGCATTCCTAGCCAGCATGGCATAGTGGTTTGAGTGTTGGACTATTACGCTGGAGATCAATGTTTGAATCCCTGCTCAGCCACGGAAACCCACTGGGTGACTTTGGGAAAGTCACAGTCTCTCAGCCTCAGAGGAAGGCAAAAGCAACCCCCCCCCTTTGAATGAATCGTACCAAGAAAACCCTGTTATATGCTTCCCATAAGTGGGAAACAACTTGAAGGCACACAACAACAACAACAAAAACAACAGCAGCAGCAACAACAACAACAACAACATGAAGATATTCCTTTACTACCTCTTTACCTATTCTGGGCTACTTTCCCCTTACTGCATCATTTGTTCTATTTTCACCAGTTAGAGCACTGGTTTCCTTTTGGGAGAAGACTGAGGCAAAGACTGAGCATTTTTTCTGCCCCTTTTAGAATCATAGAATCATAGAGTTGGAAGAGACCTCAAGGATCATCCAGTCCAACCCCCTGCCATGCAGGAATACACAATCAAATCATTCCCGACAGATGGCCATCCAGCCTTTGTTTAAAAATCTCCAAAGAAGGAGACTCCACCACACTCCCAGGCAGTGTATTTCACTTCCAAACAGCTCTTACTGTAGGAAGTTCTTCCTAATGTTTAGGTGGAATCCTTTTCCTGTAGTTTGAACTCATTGCTCCGTGTACTTAACCTTTCACCATCTTCTCTACACAGTGGCACTACCATTTCCTTGTTCTTCCTCTTGCTCTGAACATAGCCCAAAACCCCTTTTAATTATTTTTAAACTCTCTAGCAAGCCTGAGCTCATTCTGAGCTTTAGCTTTTCTGACCTTCCCCCTACAAGCACTGGCTATTCGTTTGTATTCCTCTTGGTGATTTACCCCTTCTTCAGTTTCTTGTATGTGCCAATTTTAAATCTCAACTCATCTGAAAATTCTTTGTACATCCATTCCAGTTTCTTTGGACACTTCCCATTTTTCTTCCTTCTTGGAATTGGTTACAACTGTGCCTTCAGTATCTCACCTTGAAGAAACTCCTGTGCATCATGAACTCCCTTCCCTTTGAGCATTTCTGACCATTGGTTCTCATCCAGTATTTCCCTAAGCCTAGGGAAATCAGCTTTCTTGAAGTCCAGAGTGTGTGTTTTGGCTTCTCCTTCACTCTGGATAACAAATCCCAAGAGGACAGGGTCACTCCCACTCAAGGATCCCACGATTTCCATCCCATTAACCAGTTCAGCTCTGTCGGTTAGGATCAAATCCAAAATAGCTGATCCCCTTGTTACCTCCTCCACCTTTTGTACAATGAAATTGTCTGCAAGGCTGGTGAGGAATTTGTTGGACCTTACATTCTTGGCCAAGTATGTCTTCCAACAACTATCAGGCTATTTGGAGTCTCCTATCAATATTACATCTCTCCTTTTTGAATGATTGGCCATTTGTTTTAGGAAGACATCATTCACTGAGGGAGTCTATTATGGTCCCCCAGCCAGACTGTTCAAGCACAATGGAGATTGTAGTCCCAAATCTTTGGAGAGCAGCAGATTGGACAAGCCTGTGCTAGACTGACAAGACAAGGGTTTTCTCCGTGGTGGCCCCATATTTCTGGGATTCTCTTTCCAGGAAATGCATATGCCCCTGTCATTTAAGGGAGCTCTTAATGCACGTTCAACTGACGTCTTTGTTTTGATTATGGTTACTGTGTTGTATCTTGTCCACTATGAGTTTAAGTTTTACAAGGTTTTTTCCACCACAGATTGAGTAGGGACTTTTTCAGACAGTACTTACTGTGCTAGGAGTTCTCGTGAGAGGCACGGCGCTGTCGCGTGGCAGGGGGTCCGTTTCAGTCACCGCCGTCCCTCTTCCGAAATCATCTGTTTCACTTCTGTGAAGGATTGGAAGCGGCCACACCATATTTTAATCACAGGCAAATTCCTTGAATAAAATCTGGTGAAATATGGTGCGGCCGCTTCCAATCCTTCACGGAAGTGAAACAGATGATTTTGTAAGAGGGACAGCGGCATCCGAAACGGATCCCCTGCCGCGCGACAGCGCCGTGCCTCTCGTGAGACCTCCTAGCACAGTAAGTACCGTCTGAAAAAGTCCTAGGAGTCAGAAAAGGAGAAAATAGTAGCAAAAGAGAAGGAGAATTAATATGACTGAGAATGAGGCAGGACACTTGGGAAAGATTCTCTTAGAAATACCTAGGGGTTGTCTAGATGGTGAAAATACTCCTCATAGAATGCGAGGAGAATACCTTTTGTCTCAAAGAGAAGTGAATGAGATTCGCAGTATTAGGAAGGGGGGGCAAAACTCTCAATTACTATGCAGGAAAACCTTTCATGGATTTCCCCAAAGTTTCGTAAATAATGCGTGGAAATGTGTATTACCACTCATTTGGACAACCGATTCAGAACGCTGGCGCATTCTCAGTGAGGGTGGAAGTGGAAAGCTGATTGGTTGGACGGGCACAGGGGGCAGGCTTGCTGGCAATGAAGTGGACGGAATTGCCATTTTGGAATTTCACATTATCGATCACGTGTTTTTTTGCTGTGCTGAGGTGACCAAACAGCTTTTTCAAGCAGAAGGTCGCACTTGAGCACCTTTGATTTACAGTTTTTTTAAAAACAAACAAACCTGTGCAGTGGCGACAACTTGTGGAGAATAGTAAGGTGAGTAATTAACTCTCGGCCACCATCTTGATTCGCAGGCATGGCTAAGTGTGAACTTCAAACACAGATTGCTTTGCACACCAGCGATTTTGCCAAAGGACCATGGAGACAAATGAATGCTGCTGCAAATTTGCATTAATGCGCAGCAATCCACATTATATCTTCTAGTCTAGACAAGCCCCTAAAATTGCTTTCTCGTGGATGGAAAGGGCAGGCCCCTAATGCTGCTCTTTCAAAAAGAAATGGTGTAGCGTACGCTTTTAATCTATGACTTTTCATAGTAGTGTATTTTGCTACATATTTTCTTGTACACTGCCTTGTGAAAAGGCTGTAATGAATAAATCAAAAATAAAGAATAAATAAATATACCAAAAAAACCCCAAAACACCAGGGAGATCTAACTGTACATATCACATAAACCTACATTTGTGCGCCTCCATCTATTGCAAAGCATTTAATGAGACTGTTTAACCTGAGCTTCAACACGTGTGGACGCGTCCTGAGGGAAGTTGAGCTGCCTGCGCCGAGAGACGCTTGCAGGGGGGTGGGGTGGGGGAATTCATTCTGATTTCCATACCATCGGCAAGCGTTTGAGGCTTGCGTCCTGGTACAGCCAATTCAAGGCAGGACATGGCTTTATTTTTATTTTTATTTTTCATTTTTTAAGATTTTTTTTCTTTTGTCAATCTTTAATGAAGACTTAATACCTTAATTAAGGCAAGGAGGACTTAATTATGGACTTAACCAATATTTAATACTTTAATGGAAATGGAACACTTAAAAAGAATTATTTAAGGTTAAAAAAAATGTATACACATGTATATACAGACAACCAATTATAAAAGAATTTGAAAGTATCAGATTTTCAAGCAAGCGTGCGAAGAGCCAGAAGGGCAGGATGGCTATTTCAGTACTGCCTTGTTTTATGAAACATTGTATATGACTGAAGAAGCACTTTCTTTGGGGTTTTTTTATTTTTGTTGTTTGTTTGTTTCAGATATTTGGTCAGAATTTCATTATCTGTTACAGCATATGGGAACCTGAGAATCTTAGCTTTGTTTGCCCCCCACCCTGCATTTTAAAATAAGTTTAGGGACATAGAAATTTGCTTTATAACAGCTCAGATTATTTGTCTATCGAGCTCAGCCTTCCCCAGCCTGGAGATGCTCTCCAGATGTTTTGGACCACAATGCCCATTGTCCCTCACTAAAAACCATGCCAGCTGGGGCTGATGGAGCTTGTAGTCGAAGCCATCTGGACAGCACCAGCTTAGGGAAGGCTGATACAGTACATGATCATTGGCCAAGGTCAGCTATTTAGTTAAAGTATACTTAAACTAGCTGGTATCTCCTGGTCGACTCCTGACCTTCAGAACACATACAGATGCAATTTGAGCTTGGTCAGTCTTCCCTAGGCTGACTCTGCTTACTTTAAAAGAAACTTTTCTTAAGAAGATCAGTTGTGCCTTCATATTCGCTGGGGTTTGGTTCCAGGACCCCTGTGGATACCAAAATCCGTGAATACTCAAGTCCCATTATATGCAATGGCATAGCAAAATGGTGCCCCTGATATCAGATGGCAAAATCAAGGTTTGCTTGTTGGATTATTATGTTTTTAAGAATATTTTTCAAGTCGTGAAGACTTAAATCTGTGGATACCAAATCCGTGGATATGGAGGGACAACGGTATTCCTAAAGGGATTGCTCCCTGGAATCTTTAATAAATTTTTAATTTTTATACTCATACATCCCAACAATTCTGACTTTGGTATTCAATAACATATCTTTATGCTTGAGAATCTTGTCTAGTTCCTTCATTCCTTCTGAGGGGTTGTCTATATGGGGCCAAAAGAAATGGATAGCAGCCCCCATAAACTTCTCATGCCCTCTAGTTAAGATGGTGGCCACCAGAAAGAAATACTTGTGTTTTTAAATCTGCTGGTGCTGAACATTTTTTTTAAAAAAACTATGGTATTTCCACAGTGGGCATAAGCAATATTTCACTTTTACCAAAAAAAAGAGGGGGGAAAGAGAAAAAAACAACACCTCTTTTTATCGCCTTAGCAATTGCTTGCTAAGGCAAAACTCCAATGTGGCGGCAGCAGGTGCTTGGCCTGTTAACAAGCCCCACCCCCTACACTCTTCCGGCCAATCAGGTTTGCACTTCCTCTCATATGGGAAAGCGATTCATATCGAATCACTTGTCCCAATGAGTGGGAATGCGCAGGGTTTTCCTGCAGAGTTTTTGCCATTTTTGCCCCCCCCCCACTTCTTCACAATATGGTGAAGCAACACGGATTGCTATGAGGATAGGTCGTCTTCTCCTTGCATTCCATGAGGAGTATTTTTGCTGTTTAGACAACCCATGAGTCTTCTTTTGATTTCTTGACTACGGTCTCCATTTTGGTTAATGGCTGAGTCAAAGTACAGAACATTTTTCACTGTTTTAAGGTGGTGGCTTAGAGCAAACTCGAGCAACCTCCTCAATGGAGACGTGTCAATTTGGCATTTCCAGTACTAAGGGCATTTGGGGATTTTAGCACCCAAGCTCTTACTGCAAAATGTCTGTTAAAATCAAAAGAGTCTTCAGCATTGACAGGTCTCCATATGCGATTGACAGTGTGATGTAGTGTTTAGAGTGCTGGATTGGGCCTGGGGAGGTCCAGATTCAAGTACATGAAACTAGCCAGTAGAACTTGGGCCAGTCACTCCGTCCCAGCCTGGCCTACCTCTCAGAGCTGATGTGAGAAATCAAGTGGGGAGAAGTAGAGCCATGCACACCAACCAAAGCTCAACTGAGGAAATGTGCAGTGTAACAAATAATAAATAAATAAGAGCAAGACAGACTCATTGGGACATCTAGCCCAGAATTTGTCTATGGAGACTGGCAACAGCTCTTCCAAACCACAGTCACCAATCTTTCTTTGGAAAGGATTGAGGACAGGGCTTGAACCCAGGGCCCTTTTTGCTGCTCTACTCCTGTGCTACAGCCCCTGCCAATTGGCCCTCACAAGAGCTTTAGCAATGCCTGTTGCTGGTGCAGCTGAGCTGAACAAGATTTCCATGGATAATGGAAAGTTTTCAGTGCCCTGCATACATATTTCCCTCCTCCTAGCCAAGTTATGATCAGTTATGCAAGCAGAGGGAAATAATGAAAATAGGGCTAATTGCACGGTTGGCGCAGGCCGCAACACTTCATTTTTCATAAGCACTGCATGTGGCTTATATCTCAGCATAGGATTTTGATATCAGACGCATCAAAGAGCACCCACTGGCACCAGAATTTCAAAACAGGAACTGAGAACATCTGTTCTAAATGGGCAATGTATTTGCCCCAAAATATGAGGTTTGCTCGGCTCCACAAAGCCATGACTTCTGAAGTGTGGAACAGAATTCAACATTCAGAATACCTTCATTCCCAGCATCTCTCTTTCATGTGCCCTTGATATAATATGGCTCAGAAGCCATTGTGCCCCACCCAGGGCCATGGAGGGGAGCGGGTACAGATTGCTGGGACCAGACAGTCTGGAAAGGACCAAAATATGAGGCATATATTTTTGTCTTTCTCAGTAGTATTTGCAGGAATATTTGTATTTGTCTTTCTCAGTAGTATTTGCAGGAATATTTGTGAATTATTTTTCACAACCACTGTAAAATGAGTGAATTTCAAAGAAAATAATGATGATATACAAAATGTTGTGTTACAAAATATTGAAGACTTTTAGTTGAGGGGAAGGAAGCTGCAGGTGAGCAAAGGGTTACAGCAGCACCAGCAATGGGAGGAAGGGAACAGGAGAGCAGCCTACCCTCCAACTGTCCCAATTTGGCAGGGACAGTCCCAATTAATCCTCTGTCATCTCACTTTTTCAGCTGTTTTTAAAATGTCCCAGGTTCTCGCTTTGTCCTCAACTTCCTTCAATTGTTGCAAACTGAGTTCAAAGTGCAAAAGCAGTTGGCGCTCAGTTAACGTCTACCATCTTGGCCACACTCTGAAGTTGCTCGGTCATATGTGTCCCAGTTTTCATCTGTGAAATGTTGGCTAGGTTTGGGGGGAGGACTGTATTTAAACCCGTTTTTCCCCTGCTGCTTCAAGGTGGGCCAAACAGCTGTGTGTTCCCATTTTAAATTCCCCAGAACTCTCCAGAGCAATCCTATATCAGGGCATTGTGGGGAAAATAAATGGGTGGGTTCATGAAAGGTCTGGTCTTGCTTGCCAGTGCCAGGACAGACCACTGAGGGGGGAGGAGACCCAGCAGCAGGCACCGGGGACCCCATCAAACATGTCACCACTCTGGGTGGAAAAAAGAATGAATGGCATGCCTTCTCTTTGAGTAAGGGGGTTGGGTCCAGATACAGGTTGGCCCCCATACCCACGGTTTCACTTATCCATGTTAAAAAAAGTTCTCTCTAGGCCTTTCTAGGTTCTCCAATGTGATTCTATGGTCAACTTCTGGCACTCTTCTTATTGAAAATAATAGGATTCCCTATTATTCATGGTTTCAGGTATCCATGGGTGTGTGTGTGTCTTGGAACTTTTCCCCCATGGATACGGGGGTCGACCTGTAGCACCAAACAGCTTCTCTAAGGACAATCAGCCAGAATGATATAACACAGGACAATCTAATGGAGGGCAGCGAACCTTTGGCCGTGAGGTGTTGGATTCCAGCTACCATCGTCCATGACTTTTGGCCATGCCGGCTGGAACGGATGGTGTTGTAGTTCAACAACATCTGGAAGGCCACAGATTGCGCCCCTCCCCATCCAGTCAAAAATGAAGTTGGTGTCGATTTCACATATGACAATCAATGAGCCAAGCATGGGGAGCGTTGGCCTACGCTAGAGACTAGAACCTGCCATCTTGAAAGCCCAGTCACCTCTGCTAGCCAGCACCGCTTCTTCAGCCTTTGTAATCCAACCCTTAACCCTGTCAGTCTGACAACACTCGGATGGAAAGCCAAGGTCCTGTTTCTGGGCTGCCTGCTTCTTTTTTTTAAAAAAAAAAGGAAAGGAAAGGAAAGGGGAAAAAAAAACACTCTGTCATTAACAAATGAGGCCTAGGCCTTGATTAATTCCACAGGCTTCTTCCATTAGAAGCCACTACATCATTGTTGCTGAACAGCTCTTACCCCTTCCCCTCAGAGCTGACCTTCTTCCCACCGTTTGGCCATTTCCTTTGGCTGTGGAAATTATTATAGGCTGGTTATTTGAAAGACCTGGAAATCAGGGCAGCCGCTGCTTCCTTTCATCTCAGGCTCTGTGGCTCCTCAGCCCTTGGCAGTTTGGAAGGATGGTGGAAGTAATTAATGGCAGGAGGAGGGAAGGAGGAGGCCCTCCCAAGAGTCAAAAATTCCTCTTGACAATGACCACATGTCTGAGGCTTGGTTACCAGTTCACCTGACAAGAACTGTCTAACAGCCATTAGTCACCACAGCACATACCTATGCCTTGCCTTTTTAGAAGCCTTCTCTTTCTTGTTCTTCTTCTGCCGAGCTGCGTGGGGAAACCCTGAAAAACATCTCCAGGTATTCTCATCATCGTGCCTCAAATCCTGTAAGCATGTCTCTGAGACTAGGGCTAGACCCAAAATTTGAGGAGTCCAGCTTCAGTGTTTGGCTACTTAGAGGATGCAAACTGGAATGCAAAGTGAATTTTGTTGGCAGACTATGAAACCAACTGGCATTCGTCTCTCTGCTCTGGTGGCAGTGCCCATTTTCCTTTCCTCAGAGTGCTTCTTGATTGGTGTTACGTCATGATGAATGTGTGTGTGTGTGGACTTATGGTGAATAGGGCCACAAAAACGTGGAGGGCCAGTACTAGCCAACACTAATCAACAGGGATAGGTACACCATCTGTCGCTTCTCCCTGCCGATCAGAGGCAGGCGCTAATTTCTTGTCCTTGAAAAACCACAAGAATTGGTGGCAAAATTAGAAAGTAACAAGACTGTTACTAGAGCTTCTCACCAGTTACCTTCTGGAAATATAACCCAGAACCTTAGCTCTTGAACTGTCCTCAGGTTTCAGCTACTCTTTTTTACTTCTCCCCACCCAGCAAACTTTGAATTAACAGTGTGAAACTGTGGTCTTTTGACTTGGAGCTTGTCTGCACTGGCCAAATACCCCAGCTTGCTCCCATTCGAGAGCCCAGCAGTCCAAATGACACAGGGCATTTACCCTGATCTGCCCCCAGGGCAGTCCAAACAATCCCCGGAGCAGATAGAGAGCTGGAATGGGGACAAGTCAGGATAGGGCCTTTTACCGTACTTTAAACAAATACTCGGTTTAATCTAGTACCACTAGATCATGCCCACGTGTCCTCAGGAGCCCATCCCAGAACGCCATCCCTTGCTGGCTTTCCCAGAAGCCAGGCAGAGGTCCCTCAGGATGTGACCAAGGCTTGTCACATGCAGGGGGTCTGCAGCCACATGTTGTAGGACTCCTGCCTGGCTTCCACATTAGCAGAGAAAATGGAGGTGGCAGCGGCTTCAGCAATGGGCTGGCATCCTATCTTGACTCTAGCCTGTTTTCTTCAGGTAACTGGGGGGAAACTGGCCAACTCCGCAGCCAGGATATGCTGGTGGGGAGCCGGTGTATCCTGACTAGTGTAGATGAGCCCCTGGAGTTAAGTGTTTGGAAAAGGAGGGGTTAGCTTATGAGATGTTTGTTACTATGTGATTAACCCTCAATTAATTCATTGTCATATTTACAAATAGCTCTACTTTCATTCTCTACAGATTTCCATTTTGAAATGTGAAAGCTGCACTTCTGTGTCTATTCAACCACTTCCATGTTTACATACAACAGTCCTTATTTTTTTTCCATTGTGTTTCATTCTCCTCTTTGTTTCCAGTTTTCAGCTCTCATAGGATGGAGAGAACAGGCCGTCTGTTGTGGCTTTGCCTGAATATAGTCTCAAACATGTCTCCTAGACACACGATCTAATCCCACCTAAGCCTTTATTTTTCAGACTTGGGTTTACTGAATGGAGAATTCCTATGCACCTGATTCTGGAGAATCCTAAAAAATTCCTGGACAAGCTGATGTTCTAAATGCATATTTCCATGTTACAATATTTACTAGGCTTACCAGCAGTACAGGAGGCATGATTTACACCCCATGAGATTTTGTTTTCCAGACTTATAAACATCAGACTAATCAGACTTTAGGAATCCTAAAGAAAGTATCTGCAGATTTCCTAGCTGGACACAAGGATGAACTATATTATAAAGTGCTCGTTGCAGTTCTTAAAGCTATTTCTTTACCAGTTCAAAGGATCAAGTTATGCCCTTCCTTGGATAAGTCAGTTCACCATTTAACACCTGATAACTGGGTTTAAGCTCTCTACCTGTTCCGCTACAGAATGAGCCCGTCAGCATCACCAGACCATTATGTCTTGCAAGGACTCTCCCAGAGGGGGGGGGGGAACCAGGAGGAGGTGCCAAGATCGGACTGAGTCCAGCTGATGACTCCCTATATGCTCCAGTGAGATGAGCTAATCTTTGCTCCCTACAGAACACCACTTAACATAACAGAGGTCACAGATCTGTTGATTACACAAAAGGCTAAAAAAAAACCCCAGCACCCGAAAGATATTAAACTTGACCCAGCTGAGCTTCCATCAGATCCAAAACAATGATATCACTCAGAAAGCACACCTGGGATAAGAGGCTTGCACCAACATGTATGATAGTGTGTTGTGAGTTTGTGGTGCAGTCGGTGGTGAATGTGATGATGAGACCGAATACTCCACTGACAAAAGCTGTGAAGTCTGTGTGGTGCTGGGCCCTAGCCACAGGGACATTGCTTTGACTTTCTTTAAAACAGCCAGTTTGAAGAGCCAGGCCTCTCACATTCACTTGGCCTTCGTTCACAGAGGGCTCATCTACATGGGCAGAATACACCGGCTCCCCACCAGTGTATTCTGCCTGCAGATCTGGCCCATTGCTCCCCCATTACGTGTACGGAATGGGATGGAGTCCAGATGAGCATGCTGGCCAGTCTCTACGGCCACCGCCGCTGCTGGAAGCCAGCCTGCAGCACATGATCAAGGCCCCCTGCATGTGACCAACCTTGGTCACATGCTACTGGACTCCTTCCTGGCTATGGAAGAATAGCCGGCAGGAGCAGCAATGGCCCAATCCATTTTTTGCTAGGGGGAGTGGATTAAAACAGGTACTTTTTAAAAACGGTGTAACAGCACTTACCCTATCTTCTGCCCATCTTTTCCCCAGGGGTTGTGAGGACTGCCCAGAGCAAAATGGGGGGGGGAGTCCTGCATTATCTGGACTGTAAGACTGTAAGACAGGGGCAATATGGGGTAAATTGTGTAGAATACAGTATTTTGTTGTTTATATTGAGCAGATTGCAGCAGAGCCCCAATGCAACATGAGCTTCTGGTACAAAACAGGACATAAAACATGCAGGATGCTTCAGTAAAGTTATAAAGCAGAACTTACATTTATTATGGCAGAGAATATATCTTAGATGGGGAAAATAGATAGATAAGAGATAGTTATCTGACTTTAGGTAAAAGAGTCCCTAAGGCTGACTCTTATGTGTGCATGATGGTTGCTGGCTTCTTGCTTCTGAGACAAAGGGTTGTAAAACACTAAAACTTCTTGGAGCAAAGGGAATGGAAGTGACTTCTGCATGCAAGCAGGAAGCAAACACAGATCAGACACACAGACAAAGAGAGCTGTAAACAAGCATTGATGCTTCTTCACTTCCAACAAATTGCCCATCTAGAGAAGCCCAGAGTCTGTGTATAGGGCTCAGAGAATATAATGGTGAAAGACTATGTTGAACACAACCCCCTGAATGTCTTCTTTTTTTAAAAAAAAATATAGTCTGCTCCAGAGTGCATCAGAAATATGGATAACCTCAGCACAGCAGCTGACAAGTAGAATTTTGCTGCCTGGAGAGCAGCCTTCCTTCCAGACGATCTTACCCACCAGTAACTATATAACCCACTTGACATCACCCCTGCAAACCCTAAATTTCCTCTGTCTGATCCTACTGTCTTCCAGAAGTGCTACCTGGAAAAAAAAATCAGAGATCTGGGTGAGGGTCACTTGAATAAAGTGAGCCTATACTGCTATGATCCCACCAATGATGGCCCAGGTGAGATGGTGACCATGAAGTCACTGAAGTCAGGCTACAGCCAGCAGCTGCTGACTAGCTGAGAAAAGAAACTTGAGATCCTGAAAACTCTCTATCTACCATGAGAACATTGTCAAAAACAAGAGCTGCTATAGTGAGCAAGGAAAAAAATATACACCTTATCATGGAGTATGTGCCTTTGGGGAGGCTGAGAGATACCCAAACACAATGTCAGCCTGGCCCCCATTTCCCAATGACACTAGATGCAGATTTGATTCCCACATCAATGCAATTGACTGGATTACATACAGTTGTCCCTTCATATTCGCTGGGGTTTGGTTCCAGGACCCCCCGTGGATACCAAAATCCATGAATACTGAAGTCCCATTATATGCAATGGCATAGCAAAATGGTGTCCCTTATAAGATGGCAAAATCAAGGTTTCCTTTTTGGATTATTATGTTTTAAAGAATATTTTCAAGCCATGAATACTTAAATCCATGGATACTAACTCCGTGGATACAGAGGGACAACTATATTTGCCTCAAAGGGGATGTCTTTGTATTAATAGGATCTAAATGTTGTATATATGTGAGTGACACTGTATGCACAATAGAGATCAATGTGCAGATAATTTTTTTTAAATAGTCCAAAAGGCCAAAGAGACTGTTAGGAGGCATCCTGGAAAAAACCTGGTTTGACTGACTAGGAGAGTCTGGTGGATGATGCCATTAAAATTTGGATAAAATGGCTTATTATATGCTTAATTCTTATAGTGGTGTGTGTGTGTATGTGTGTATGAATGACGTGGATGTTAAAAACAACCCTGCTGAACAGCTAACCCAAAAACTTTAAGGCAAGAAGCTTTTGATGATAACTAAAATAAATCAGCTAAGAAAGAGATAGACTAGATTTCAGTCTTCAGGCTGAAACAGGAGGGAATGAAGGGGAAGTGAAAGTGGTTTTGGGTGTGCTAACCCCCAAAGTGCTTGCATCTCTGTTATTTGTGTGTCCTGGTGCTAGGGAAATTCCTCCAGTCACAATACCCATCCTAACGAACCTTAGTCAGCTAGGATGTAGTCTTCCCATGCATATGTAGATTGAAAAGTCATTAGTAAATGCTTAAGTATTCTTTCAAGAAGAAGTCTTTTGTTTTCTTTAGCAGCTTGAGTCCTGAGTGATTTCCTATTTGAGTCCTGTCCCCTTTCCTGTCTCTGCCACTCTGCTGTATTAGAAGTTAATTCTTAACCATTTTAACTTTGAAGAAAACTTCCCGAAGGGCTTCCACCCTGTAATCTTTAATGAATTTTTAATTTTTAAGTTCCTACGCCCCAACAGGCAGAAGAAGCGGGGCTCCTCCAGTTCGCCTGCGTCTGTGTCTGAGTCTTGGGGGTCTGCAGCAACAAAAGATATTTAAAGACACAGCTGCCACTGCCCTCCCACCAAGCCCAGCCCCTCAGAACCAAGCTTGGGTATCTTCTTGGCCCAGCATGCCTTCTCCCCTCACCCGCAGCACAGACATGCAGGAGAGAGATGTGTGTCCCTTCAAGGCCCACCCTATACACAAGGAGGCCCGCTCTCCCTTCCCCTTCCCTCCCTCCTTGGCCTCCCCCTCAAGCCGCCCACCCTCCATCTCCCTCCATGGCCCCCAGAATCACCCAGGGCAAGCAAGAGGCAGAAGATGGTAGTGGTGCTCATGGCTGGCACCTCCTCAGCTCCACTTGGCTGCCGGTGCCACTCCACTTCTGCTGTGGATCCACCCCAAGTGCTCAGCCCCTCTGTCTGCCCCTCTGTCCACTGCCCAGCCCTACGCAGCTTCTGCCCTCACCGTCCCGGGTCGGCTTCAGCTCCTGCCAGGTGGTGGCAGTGGTGAAGGAAAAGAAGGAGGAAGATGAGGAGGAGGAGGCATCCTCCGTGTCTCCCCTGGCAGCATCCTCCACACCACGCCTCCCTTCTCATGGTGCCCGGCAGCAGAGGCAGTGAGAGTAATCCTCCTCCTGCTTGTGGCCCAGGCTGCTGCCACTGCTGGAACCCCCTGTGGAGTTGGGAGAAGGGAGGCTAGTTCTCCTCGTCCTCTCCGTTCCCTCCACTCTCCACCATTTGCCATTGCCAACTGCAGATAACTGAATCAGTGGATGGCAAATCAGCAGATACGGGGGTGCTGCTGTACATGACCAACTGACACCCACATGCCTAGTTTTGACTTCCATCTTGTTCTTTAGCTTGATGGAATTTTCCAAGTACATGTGCTTTGCAATACTGACTTGGCAACTTTGGCAAACTATGTTAGGATATAAGGACTCAGGCCTCCCATTCTGTTCAGATACATTTCTTTCTCTAAATAAAGTTGGATCTTTGATTCACCAGGCCTGGTCTAATTTCTAAGTCCTCTTCATCACACTGCACTTTGATTGATGTGGCTGGAATCCTGGAATTTGTAGTCTATAGTCTGGGGAGGCACTAAAGCTGCTTGGCAGAAAATTCGCAATACCTCTCACTAAACTACAAATCCCAGGATAGGATGGAACTGGGTCACTTAAAGTGGGATCAGCATGCTATAATTCCATCATGTGAAAGGAGCCTTTCTTTCCTTCCTTCTTCTATCTCAGTATTTAAAAAATCAAAGTGGGGAAGAGGGGAACTAAGGTTTAAGCCTAGCAAAAAAGCATCTAATTGGGTCTCATTAGGGCACATAAGTGTTGCATTGCTAAAAGGAGGACATGTTTTCCCCAATCACAATGGTGAAGATTAGTTTGGGTTTGTTGTTGTTGTTTTTCCAAAGGAGGTTATAGTTTGGAGGAAATGAGGAAAAGTTTGATGGACAGCTGGTGACCATGCGGAACTTAAACCAGATGAGCCGTGTCAGCTGGTGCAAAAGCCAATGGATGGTAGCTGTCCCGAAAGAGCTCAGTCCTCTTCCCCCAGATTTGTCACTGACTGCATTGTTATCTGCAAAGGGGGAAAGAATGTAACCAGAAACACATTTTTAAGTGAAGGACTGACCTCGGAGGCATCAGTAAGACAGTTTGAGTCTGGCCAGCTGTACGCATAGGGTCGGGTTGGCTGCCTCTCTTGGTTTAGTTAGATGGAGCCATTTCCACTGGGACATTTCCATTTGTAAACATAGATCCCAAGCCTTGCCATCAAAAGGTCTTTACAGGCAATTTTTTTTTATATAAAAAAAGGCATTTGTCTCTTTATTTTACTGTTTGTCATCCTAGCACAGATTGTTAATGGTGTAGTGAAGCCAGGGCTTGCAGAGTGAGAGCACCAGGACTTTTTGATTAGCAAGATAGAGGAGTTTTTCACACTGGGGCTACAAGCCCTGGTTCTGTCCCACCACCTCCTCTCCCATTCCTGCAATGGAATGGAGGTAAATGTTCGCACACTTACCTCCATTCCACTGCAGGAATGGGTGTCCTCCTTCCTTGCCCAGCTGGCCATAAATGCAGCCCTCATAAGGCTGCTTTTACGACCTGTGAGAACGAGCGGGAGGGCAATTCAAATTAACCCCCCCCAGCTGTCAAATAAAAGAATTTTTAAAAAATTAAAATACAAGTAACCCGGGGAGGGGGGTTGGAAGGGTGTCACTTACCTGGCTGTCCAGATCGTGGCAGGAAGTGCCTGCTATGGAGCTCCTCCCCCATCCCTGTCATTCCAGAACAGGGACGGGATCCAATTTTGTTGGAAGGTAATGAGTCTAAAAATAAAATTGTATTAAAAAATTCCAGGATCTAGTCCTTTAAAAACAACAAGAATTATTTCCTTTAAAAAGGAGTTAAAAATCATTCAGTCACTTTTGACTTCATGTTCATGCAGAATGCACTTAGGAAGCAGACTTAAGCTCAATTATCATCAGAGGTCTGGGATCCCCCAGTTAAATTAGACTCATTACAAAACAAAGGAGTCAGTTTAAAATGCAAAACAAAGTTTACTGAAGGTATATCAATCTCAATCTACATACTGAAACAAACTTAAGCAAAGGTCCCTAATTGAAGGTATTTAGGTAATAAAAAAACTCACTCAGCCTACAGCCGTGGGCTGGGTTCCGATCATCATAGCATGGTTACAGGAAAACTTAAGATGGCTAAGATACATCCATCCTCATGGAGAGTCAGATTCAGAAGAAAGGCAAGTTACACAAAAGCAATAAAATTCCAATTAGGTCATGTGTCGAATGACCCAGCACTTCCAGTTGGCTAGAAGTGCTCAGTGAAGTAAGAGAAGGGAATTTTGGGAGAACAAAATGCATGCAGGGAAAAAAACCCTATACTTATCTAAGATTGTGAATGAGGTACACAAGATTGCTTTTACATTACAATGATTATTTCCCCACATACAACAAATTTGCACACCCGTGTTCCGTTACAGAAACGGAATCGGGTGCTTAATAACGATTTCTCCCCGTGAATACTATATCACAGGGAGAAAACAGAATGACAACAATTAGGGAATGGAACAGGGTCAACGTCATCCAAAAGGGAAAACCTTTCCTGACCCTGTTCTGTTCTTGCCACGGGATATATAGCCCATGTGAAAATCTCCTATGTCATCTGCGACCCTGCTCCACCTTCCTACACTCTCTGAGCTTCATTCCATTCCTCACAGCAACAGGGCAGGGTATGTGGACTTTCCTAGGATCAATATAGTCGCGTGAGCTCTCCCTGCTGTAACGAAATTATTTGCGGGGGTGGCTTTGTCTCAAATGAGCAAGTCAGACCCATTAACTTTATAAAAGGCCTATTCCTGGTGGAGGTGAAAATAGATAGAAGTGATTTGTTCATTTGGATCAACAGAGCTGCCTGAATTTTTGGACTCTCTCAAGACTTTTAGCTATGGGGACTGTCTTGATGAGAGCCTGTGCTTCAAAACTGATCACTACAGGTTGTACAGCAGTACCATAATATTCTATCTCCAAATAATGGCAGGAAAAGTAACTTAAAAGTTACAGTAAAATCAGCAAAGAAGTGAAATATCACATTAGACTCATCATGTAATCCGTTATTTTGTTGTTGTTGTTAACTGCCCTCGAATCAACTTTTGTTGGGGTGTATAAGCTTAAAAATTAAAAATCCATTAAAGGTCCCAGGGTGCAAGCCCTTTGGGACATTTTCTTCAAAGTTAAAATGGTCAGGGGTTAACTTCTAGTATAGCAGAGTGACAGAGACTGGAAATGGGATAGGACTCAATTAGTAAAGTACTCAGTACTCAAGCCACTTAAGAACAAAAGAAAACAAACAACTTTTTCTTGAAAGAATACTTAAGCATTTACTAATGCCTTTTCAATCTACATATGCATGGGAAGCTACATTCTAACTAATTAAAGGATTTGGGTTAGGATAGGTATGGTGACTCACCAATCCAGTGAGGCCCAGGAGAAAATAGATAAGGCAGCCACCCCTACAGGAGCATGGGGGGATGCTTTCTTCTTTCTCACAGAACAGAACAAAGAAACATAAAGTAATCTTGGACCATGAGGTCAGTAGACCTGGGTCACATGATTACACGATGATCATCCAGCTTGGCTGTGACTAAGATACAAGCCAAGCCCACTAAGGATAGTGTGAGGAGAAGTGGAGGAACTCTTTCACATGGAGTAGGTCCCTAAAAACTCCCTAAGACTTGCTTTGCTCTACTAGCAAGTGGGGGGTGCAGGAAGAATGCTGTTTTTTCCAACAACTTTGACACAGGGTGACCCCATGGATGAGACATCTCCAAGCCCGCCTGTCCTCAGCTGCCCTACTCAGGTCCTGCAGGTTCAGGGCTGTGGCCTCCTTGATTGAGCCTAACCACCTAGTGTGCAGTCTTCCTCTCCTTTTCCCTTCCACATTTCCTAGCATTATGGACTTTTCTAGTGAGCTGTTCCTTCTCATGATGCGTCTGAACTACGACAGCCTCAATTTGGTCATCTTGGCTTCTAATGACAGTTTGGGCTTGCTCTGCTCTAGAACCCATTTGTTTGTCATTTTGACCATCCACAGGATCCTCAGGATTCTTCTCCAGCGCCACATCTCAAATGAGTAGATTCTCTTCCTATCAGCTTTCTTCACTGTCCAGCTCTCACATCCGTACATGATGATGAAATACGATGGTTTGAACAATCCTGACTTCGATGCTCAGTTTCCATTTTATGATCTCATCCCGTTCATTATGACCTTAGTAATTGGGAAAGAGAATGAATTACTTGTTAAACAATTACTTAATTAACTAGTTACTGCCAAGGGGCTTGTCTATATGAGCCCATAAAAAACGGAATCCTTCATAGTAATGACATTTTGCAATAGCTGCAACCTGTCATAATGGTTTTTCTGCCCCCTTATGCTCCGCATGCCTGCTAGGAAACATGGCAGCCGCGAGTGGTGTACTCACATTTGCACTTACCTGAATTTGCCATCAATGACCTTTTATTTAAAAAAAAAAATGTAATCCAAGGTGCAATTGAGTGATTTTTCACTTTAACACAAAAGTTGAGAAAGAAAAAAACCCCAACGCCTTGTTTTCTCGCCTTAGCGCTTGCCCACTAAGGCAAGAATCCAACTTGGTGACAGCGGGCACTTGCCTTGCTAGCAAACCCCACCCCCTGCTCTCATCCGGCCAATCATATTTGTGTTTCCTCTCACTTGGGCAAGCGAATCAGATCGACTCGCTTGTCCTAATGAACGGAAATGTGCACCCTCTCGTTGTTTGCCAGATTTGGGCCCCCTCCTTCACAATATGGTGAAATCAGTTGGAATGCCATTAAGACAGGTAGGATTCTCCTCGCATTCTGTGAGGAGTTTTTTCACCATTTGGACAATCCCAAGGTCTCTGCTTACCTAATACAATGTCCGCAAGATAAGACACCAGAAGTATGAACCTCAAGAAGATGCCAGTTCCTGGGGATCCTAACTAAGAATTAGCAAGACTGACCCAGAAAGCAAACAGTCATCCCCTGCAGCCAACTAAAAGTGATGATGATGATGATGATGATGAACTAGTAATAAACCAAGTGTTTTTACAGCTCTGCACTGGAACCAGTCCAAGTTCTTTCTATTCTCCACACACTCATCTACCTTATTCTGACTAATATCATGGGTATATAATACACGCACGTATATGAGAGAGTGAGTGCGAGAAACACAGAATTATGCCTGCAAGGGTCCCATAAAGAAATTCCTGTGAACAATAAATCAGACACAAAATAATCATTGCCAGCTAGAAGGCTGTATGGCTCATATGATTAGGCCCTAACAAATGAAATGTTTTTCTAGCTTATCATGTCTACACAAGAGTGGGAGATGGATTCTTCTATGGATCTGGAGTGGCATGTAATCTGAACTCTCAAAACCCTTCAGGAGATCCAGATTTCCCATCTTTGTTAGGAGATTTCGCAGGGCTCTTTACAAAGGACATCAACACCTTCCTGGAGTTATGGTTGGATAACTGGACTTCTCGATCTGGCTGCCATAACCTGGGCAATTTCCCAAGGTTCTCTGCGGCAAATTTTCCTAGCATCTCACTTGACAGACAAACAGGAGCTGTGGCTTTCTGCATTCTCGGGAGGGTAATTAGGTTCATTAGCCGGCGATTAATTCCTTTACTCCCCTGCCAAGTTTGGTTGATCCTTAGGGTTAGTTTTTTCAGATAAATCCCCCAAAGGAAATACTCTCAGGAACTTGGTAAAATTAAGACTGATGTGTAACATGACAAGAACTTAACTGCACCATTTAAGACGTGAAGAAAATAATACCCATAATTGCCCTGAAGGGCCTTTGGAGAAGGAACAGGGATCAAGCCCCTTGTTGAGCAAGATGTGGTTGTTGAGATCCAGCGTTGTTTAACAAATGCTTCATTTTCTCCCTTTAGCTGATCATATATATATATATATATATATATATGAATTCATGTCTGAGATGTAGCTGGGGGGAGTGGGGAAAATAAGAGCATTACCCCCCAAAATAAGAATTCTCCCCACACACAATGAAATTTTCATTCAGTTCTCAAATTTCTAGCATTGCAGTAGCTAGATTCCATCTAAACGTTAGGAAGAAGTTCCTGATGGTAAGAGCTGTTTGACAGTGGAACATGCTGCCTGGGAGTGTGGTGGAGTCTCCTTCTTTGGAGGTTTTTAAACAGAGGCTGGATGACCATTTGTCTGAAATGTTTTGATTGTTTATTCCTGCAGGGCAGAATAGGGTTGGACTAGATGGCCCTTGTGGTTTCTTCCAACTCTATGATTCTATGATTCTATAACAGTTTAAAATCACTACATGATAGCCATGTTTAAATATTTGAAGGGGTGTCATACTGAGGATGGAGCAAGCTTGTTTTCTGCTGCTCCAGAGACTAGGACATGGAGCAATGGGTTCAAACTACAGGAAAAGAGATTCCCCCTAAATATTAGGAGGAACTTCCTGACAGTAAGAGCTGTTCAGATGTGGAATACACTGCCTGGGAGTGTGGTGGAATCTCCTTCTTTGGAAGTCTTTAAACAGAAACTGGATGTCGGGGGTGCTTTGATCGTTATATCCTGCATGGGATGGCCCTTGTGGTCTCTTCCAACTCTACAATTCTATGATTCTTAAAGTTTCAGTTGAGAATTTAAAAGCAGGGTTTTGGCATCCAAAGAAAAGGGGCAGGCAAAGCGACCAGGGGGATGTGAACACAGCAAAGAGAAGAGTTCTAGATGTGAACGATTTTCCATGTCTCACTTTCTGCAATGTTGGAAATTTGGGGAGTGAAGGAAAATTTCATTTTGTCAGGCACAGTTCTTCTTTTGGAGGGACAATGTTACACACACACCCGTAGTGACACCCCTGCAATATCAGGAGCAGGGCTTGGAAAAGTTATATTTTCTGCTCCAATACCCAGAATGCTCCTGGAAGTATGGCCATCATAAAGCTGTATTTATGACCCAGAAAGCAAATCCCACCCATTCTCGCGAGAGAATGATCGCGTAGGAAATTTTAAAATTAAAACAAAATGAAATGTCAAAAACACAAAGCAAGCACCAAAACACACTTTAAACATTAGAAGTAACCTGGGAGGGTTAAAAAAAAAAAGGGGTGTCACTTACTTCGCTGTCCCAAACAAACCTGGAAGTGTTCAGCATGGACCTCCCCTGCGGCTGGCATCGCACCAGCATAACAAGACAAAAAACGGGGCGCTGTTCAGACCACCCGTGATTCCATGACAGAAATGGAACGGGTGGGCTATTCATGACTTTTCCCCATGAATAAAAAAAAATGGAGGCATCACAGGGGCAGCACAGGTCCCCTTGTCCCTCCCCACTCTGGGGTCTATACCACAGGCATTGGATTCTGGGAATCACCATACCAAGAAGGTACAGGCCTAGAGCAACACCTTGGGCTCAGATTTCAATTTAGATGAGTCAAAACTGTTCAGATCCATTAGGCCAATGATATCAGAGCAGAGATGGGTGAGAATGTTGCTTGGTTCATTTTTTGATTCAAACATTTCCAAACTCTTAAACTTCTTCATAAATGGGTTGAGAATTGTGGCACTATAACACTTATTATCACACGTAGCTGTAGTCCCGCAAAAGAAACGCCACGGAATTGTTGCATGACCACCACTAGTGCTTTAAGAATGGGAGTTTACTTCCTGGATTTTGCATGGGCGAGTTTTTGGCTATTCTCGCAAAAAGATGCACGTGTGCTTAAAACTAAAAAAAATAATAATAATCCCAAATTAACAAAGTAAATGAACACACAAGCACTGAAACAAACTTTAAAATGTGCAAACTAGACAGGACAGTTCATAAAAAGAGCATCCTGGGCTTTGTTTTCGTGTTCTCACCTGGATGTTTGCTCGCTGAGGACCGCCCATTCGTACTGTCATCTTGCGACTACGATAGGATGTGTTTTCGCATGCCCTCAATACCATGAAAAAAGTGATATTGGAGATCTATTGGCAGCTCATCCCATCAATTAAAAAGAATGGCTTATTTACGGCTGGGGAATGGGGTAATAACGAGATGACAATGACATCATGCGATGGCCGTGGCCATTTGCGCTACCATGATGCCATAATCCTGCGATTTTTGCTGCATCTGATAAAGACTTAGGTGTGAATCTGTCTCCCTCTCATGTAATGTTGTCCCTTCATAATTGCTGGGGTTTGGTTCCAGGACCCCCTGTGGATACCAAAATCCATGAATACTCAAGTCCCATGACATACAATGGCATAGCAAAAATGGTGTCCCTGATATAAGATGGTAAAATCAAGGTTTGCTTTTTGGATTATTATTTTTTAAAGAATATTTTCAAGCCGTGAATACTTAAATCCATGGATACCAAATCTGTGGATATGGAGGGACAACTGTATTTGTTTACCAAATGTGTGGTAAAGAAGGATCTTTTCAGAAACCTTTTTCATTATCTGGGAATCATGGTTGAACATAGCACAACATGCTGGTCTCATTGTCATAGTGATGGTGAACCTGTCATTGGGCTATACCACGTCAGACTGGGGAGAGTTACACGATCCAATACTCCTCCCCAGAAAGTGTGTTTCCCCTGACATACTAGTTTTCTATGCACATTTGTCTAGCGTGGGGGTGGGAATGATACAGTCCTCCAGATGTTCTTTAACTGAAAGTTTCAGCATCCCTCACTATTGGCTATGCTGGCTAGGGTCACTGGGAGTTGCAGTACAATATCTGAAGGGCTGCCTAGATTCCACCCCTGGTGTAGAGCAAAGGTGGGGAAAGTTTTGCAGTTCAAGGGCCAAATTCAGTTTGAGGTATATCCTTGGGGGACACGTTCCTTTGGTAGGCAGGGTGAAAGGCAAACGGGTGGAACCCCAAATACCAGTATTTTATCTTAAGGCTCTGACCACCAGCAGTGAAACCTTAGGAGAGGCATTACAAGCTTTCCAATTGGAGGAGGAAAAAAAACTCATAGAAAAGCCTGGGGAATCACACCACAATAGTATTATGAGAAATGGAGTGTGGCCCTCTAGGGATTTGGCCCCAGGGCCTGAGGTTCCCCACCCCTGTTGAAGGAGGTTGAAAGCTTCAAAAGCCCTGTAAATCCCTCCATGTGATCCTAGGAAGAGAAAGAATTGCCCTGACCTCTTTGAGAAAGTTCATATTTGAATATTGTACCTTGGGCCAATTTGCCTTGTAAAGCCCTGCTTTATTCTAAAGTACCTACTCGCTATCCTTTGGGGCTTTGGGTGGGTTTGAGAGGTGGAGCACCTTCTGAGCAAGATGATGATGATGAATTATTCTCATTGCGCATTGAGGGATTTGTTGTTAAAACATCAGAGTGCTTAAACCTTGTAGCGATGCACGTTCAAAGGGCTGTACAAACAGTAACGAATTTGCCAACATGATGAGATTAAATAGCCTGAGATTTTGCACTTCGCAAAGAAGGGTGGGGAAGCTTTGGAATTTTAACTCCATGTACTCTTTGACTTAATTGGATTCCAGGGTTCTGAAGCTCCCTGCCAGGAATTTAAAGTGTGTATTTTTGGACAATAAAACAAATTGTGCTGATTCAGTGAAGACCAAGTCTTTGGACCAACTCATCCTCCTTAATCTGCTGGGTGCTTTGACTCGGATTGTCAATTTACACAGGGCGACGTTTTGCCTTTGAAAATCTGACGGCATGGACTGGCAGTGCTGTATGCGAGAACTAAAAGGAAGAAGAACGGTGACAAAACAGTGGTGGCACCCAAGAAGGCTAGTTTGCATATCACATGGTAAAACTTCCTTGAGTCATGCCACAGCTGAAAAAAAGGTGTATGAACTCAAACTAAATCCAGATTCCAAATAACAAAGCAAATTGAACTGACTCAGATTAATCCATACCAGCTCTGCAGTGTCCTGGGTTGGCCGTCTGGAGTGGAATGGGGTAGCAGTCTGCGAACCTTTGGACCAATCCTGAGGTGCTGTGATATGGAGGGAGAGGGAGAGAGCTGGGCTGTGCCCAGGACCAGTTTAAGGAATTGGGGGGGGGGGCTGCAATGCTTTATTTTGGGGAGCCCATATGTTTATCTCAGGTCAATGTAACCTAACTCACCCTAAGCTATTCACAGTACAGGATATTCAGATTATTACTAATAATGTTTTTGCAGAAGGAGGGTTACTACGGGGGGGGCACCATGATGGGGGCCTCTGCAGATGTTGACGCCGCTGGTGCCATAAACCAGCCCTGGCTGTGCCCACTGACAGTCCTAAAATGCAACCATGGGCACGAATCATGTCAGCACTCTCCAGTCACAGTGTTTGTAGAGAGTGATTTTGTGGGGTCCCTGAAGTTACATGGTCAATCTCATCTGACATTTCTTCATTATTTGGCAGTCCCTGGCTTTTCTTCGCAAATGAAGATTCAGGAAGGACTCATCCCGTGTTTTCTGCAAGCGCGCTGATGACTAAAAAGGCCAATCCGAGATAGACAAGTCCAGTTACAGAAAGCACAGCAGAAGGTCTCCTTGGGTGATGTTTCTGGGTTGTGATTCTTTCTGCGTTGTCGTTTCTCTTCAAGACTTGTTCGTCGTGAGTTCTCAAATAAGGCTGCAGCATTGTGGATAGTGTGTCTCCATGCCTCCCGATGTGAGGCCAGGGCGGACCATTGTTGGTGATCAATTTGGCAGAGCCTGAGATGTTGTTTCAGGGATTCCTTGTATCGCTTTTTTGGAGCACCCCTCTTATGCTGACCCATGGCGAGTTCACCGTAGAGTACTATTTTTGGGAGGCGATGGTCCTCCATCCTAGAAACGTGCCCTGCCCAGCGCAGCTGTGTTCTCAATATCATGGCCTCAATGCTGGTGATCCCTGCTTGCTCAAGGACAGCAACATTCGTCACATAGTCCAGTGTATATTTAGGATTGTGCGTAAACAACGCAGAGGGAAGCGTTCGAGGAGTTATAAGTGTTGGTGATAGGTGACCCATGTTTCAGACCCATAAAGGAGAATAGACAGTACAATGGCTCTATATACACTGATTTGTGTGTTTCACTTCAGGTGTTTATTACTCCAGACTCTTTTGTAACCTCTTCCAAATGCACTATATGCCTTTGCTAATCTGTGATCGATCTCTTTGTCAATCTTGGCATCTGAGGAGATGATGCTTCCCAGGTAGGTGAACTGCTGAACGGACTTGAGCACAGATTTGCCAACGGCAATGTGGGGATGGTGGTGTTTGTCCTGTGGTGCAGGCTGGTAAAGAACTTCTGTTTTCTTCAGGTTGACTTCCAGCCCAAACAGCTCTGCAGTAGTAGATTGAGAAAGAGCTACGGTGAGGGGGGGTGGTTACCGGTCTCACTGAGATACATACCACACTCCAAATTAAAGTGACATTTTGGTGGGTGGGAAACTTGCCCTTCTCAGTGGCTGCTCCCAAGTTTTGGAACTCCCTCCCTATGGAGGCCAGGTTGGCTCCCTCCTTGCTCTCCTTCTGCTAGCAAGTGAAAACTTTTCTATTCCAAGGAGCTTTTAGGAACTGACTGCAATGGGCTGTTTTGTTGCATTTTGTATCCAGTTTTTAAATGAATTTTCAATGGTTTTAATCTTAAAGATTACAGTAATTATTTTTAAAATAACTTTTCTCTCTATTGTACCGATGTTTTTCATCTGTTTGCTGTTGTTATTGTGTGCCTTCAAGTCGTTTCCGAATTATGCCAACCCTAAGGCGATCCTACCACGGGGTTTTCATGGCAAGATTTGTTCAGTGGAGGTTTGCCATTGCCTTCCTCTGAGGCTGAGAGAGTGTGACTTGCCCAGGATCACCCAGTGGGTTTCCATGCCCGAGCTGGGATTCGTGCCCCAGTCTCCAGAGTCGTAGTCCAATACTCAAACCTCTACGCCATGTTGGCTCCTGATGTTAATATTTTGTAAGCTGTCTTGAGTTATGGTATTGGGGGAAAAGCAGGGAAGAAATGAATAAAGCAAATAAATGCATAAATAAAATATTGCTCCACCCAGTCAGGCACACTGATTAGCTTGGATTCCTAATTGGGACCCTGATGAACTACAATTCGGCTGTACTCACAGAGGGTTCTTTCTGAACACATGGTTGTGGAGGGTATCAAACTTGGCATCAAGGAAGAGGAGGGTATGTGGGGCAGAGCCTCACCCCCTAACTCATGTGTGAGCAACTTCAGCAAGCCTGGGAGGGCCATTTTCTGTCCCTGGGATTACCCAGGTTCTATATGGACTGCCAAAACTGGCCAAAAAAGAGAGAAGCGAAGGACAGAACTATTTGGAAGTCCAGTTCTGATTTAGAAAAAAAATTCAGATGTTTTTAAAAAATATATGGGAGAAGTGGAACACAGCCTATTTAAAAGGTGAGTGTCTGCTTCTGGAGAACTACTGAAGGGGCAGTTGACTTTTCATTTCTTTTCCTTTTCTTTTCTGGTCAGGAAAAGGACAGTTTTGAGAGCCCCAAAAGAGTCTCGGGCCCACTCCTGCCCCTGGCTCATCTGGGCCATTGGATTGGTTTCAGGAGATAATCTGGCTCCCAGGACCAAAGAAAGAAGATGTTAGTCTTCTTTCAGTTTCTTGGTCCATTGTTGTCATTGCCTTCAGCTTGATAACCCAGGTTCCGGAACCTGAAACCACAAGGCCCAATCTGACCTTCTTTGGTTCCATCGATGGCCATGCCCCCTCCTCCAGTGGAGTGGGGATTCCCTTCTTGTCTGAGGACAGACGTTAAAGGAGGTCTCCAAGGTGCCAAACCCTAACTCGCAAATAGATGCAGCACCTTGGAGAGCTCCATTAAAGATTCCTCACCCCACCGCCCTGACAATATCAAAGCATTCCCGACAGATGGCCATCCAGCCTCTGTTTAAAGACCTCCAAAGAAGAAGACTCCACCACCCTCCGAGGCAGTGTATTCCACTTCCAAACAGCTCTTACTGTCAGAAAGTTCTTCCTAATGTTTAGGTGGAATCTCTTTTCCTGCAGTTTGAACCCATTGCTCCATGTCCTAGTCTCTGGAGCAGCAGAAAACAAGCTTGCCCCATCCTCAGTATGACATCCCTTCAAATATTTAAACATGGCTATCATGTCATCTCTCACCCTTCTCTTCTCCAGACTAAACATGCCCCCTAAGCCGCTCCTCATAGGGTGTAATGGCTTCCAGACCTCCCACCATCCTGGTCGCCCTCCTCTGGATGCATTCCAGCTTCTCAATATCCTTCCTGAATTGTGGTGTTTTTTCTCTTGTTGGTTTTTTCTCTTTTCTAAACAGTTGAAATGCCTCCCCTAAGGCTTGGTTACTGAGCATTAAGAGCATTAAGGCAAAATATGTTGACATTTTCTACTCTGGCTACGGTGACACATGTCTTGATTATATCCCATTTGGACTACTGTAGCACACTCTACATGGGGCTGCCTTTGGAAACTGTTTGGAAAATTCAGCGGTCCCAGAATGCTGTGACCAGAATGCTGACTGGAGCCAGTTATAGGGAACATATAACTCCCGTGTTAATGCAGATTCACTGGCTACTGGTTCATTTCTGGGCACAATGCAAAGTGCTGGTTATCAGCTCTCTCTGGCTTTTCTTCGCAAACGAAGATTCAGGAAGGACTCATCCCATGCTTTCTGCAAGCGCGCTGATGACTAAAAAGACAAATCCAAGATAAACAAGTCCGGTTGCAAAAAGCACAGCAGAAGGTCTCCTTGGGTGATGTTTTTGGGTTGTGATTCTTTCTGTGTTGTCGTTTCTCTTCAAGACTTGTTCAGCGTGAGTTCTCAAATAAGGCTGCAGCATTGTGGATAGTGCGTCTCCATGCCTCCCGATGTGAGGCCAGGGTGGACCACTGTTGGTGATCCATTTGGCCAAGCCTGAGATGTTGTTTCAGGGAGTCCTTGTATCGCTTTTTTGGAGTGCCCCTCTTACGCTGACCCGTGGCGAGTTTACCATAGAGTACTGTTTTTGAGAGGTGATGGTCCTCCATCGTAGAAACGTGCCCTGCCCAGCGCAGCTGCGTTCTCAATATCATGGCCTCAATGCTGGTGATCCCTGCTTGCTCAAGGACAGCAACATTCGTCACATAGTCAGTCCAGTGTATATTTAGGATTGTGCGGAGACAGCGCTGATGAAAACGCTCGAGGAGTCGTAGGTGGTGGCGATAGGTGACCCATGTTTCAGATCCATAAAGGAGGATAGACAGTACGATGGCTCTATACACACTGATTTTTGTGCTTTGCCTCAGGTGTTTATTGCTCCAGACTCTTTTGTGAAGTCTTCCAAATGCACTACGGCAATGTGGGGATGGTGGTGTTTGTCCTGTGGTGCAGGCTGGTACAGAACTTTGTTTTCTTCAGGTTGACTTCTAGCCCAAACAGCTCTGCAGCTGTTGCAAAGCAGGACGCAGCTATAAAGCCCTAAATAGCTTGGGTCCAGACTATTTGAAAGACCAGATCTCCCAATATGGACTTGCCAGAATTTTAAGATCATCAAGGGAAGGCTTTCTCTCAGTCCTGCCACCATAACAGGCTTGCTTGGTGAGGACATGAGAGAGAGCCTTCTCGGTGGTGGCTCCCACCCTCTGGAACTCGCTTCCACAGGAGGTAGGCTGGCCTCCTCCCTGTTTTCCTTTCGCTGGCAGGCAAAGAGGTTTTTATTCCAACAGGCTTTTAATTCGTAGCTGCGTGCATGGAGGCTTTTCTTCGGGCGTGGTGTTTTTATTGTTTTTATGTTTTAAACTTTGATATGTTTTCTATATAATTTTAAATTGTTACAATTTTTATTGTTTTTAACTTTTGATTGTCGCATTCTTAATTGTATTTTATGTGTTGTGAGCCACCTTGGGTCCCATTCTGGGAGAAAGGAGGCATATAAATCAAATGAATAAATAATACTTACCCTAAATGAGATTCTGCCTAAACATTAGGAAGAACTTCCTGACAGTAAGAGCTGTTTGGAAGTAGAATACACTGCCTGGGAATGTGGTGGAGTCTCCTTCTTTGGAGGTTTTAAAGCAGAGGCTGGGTGGCTATCTGTCCGGAATGACTTGATTGTGTATTCTTGCATGGCAGGGGGTTGGACTGGATGGCCCTTGTGGTCTCTTCCAATTCTATGAGTCTATGATTCTATAATCCTTTTACACTTGGCCCTGTCTACCAATGGAATATGGCCCCTCTGGGAAAAATGGCTTTGAAATTCAGTTTTGCCCTCAGGCTGAAAGAGGTTTACCACCCTTGTCATTCAGTCTTCTCTTTCCCCTTGCAGGGATCTGGTCCACAGCAAGGATCAGCCTCCCTGGGCACTTGCTTTCCCTGCATCCCAGCAGGGGCCCATCATCAGTCCTTAGAACCCTTTGGCCCTGCTGCTTGCTGTTGCTTCTCTGCTCTTCCTGTCTCTCCATCTTTCCACTCTAAGGACTCTACGGAAAAATGTAAGGTACTGCACTTAGGGCGGAAAAATGAAATGCATAGATATAGGATGGGAGAGACCTGGCTGAACAAGACTATGTGTGAAAGGGATCTAGGAGTCCTAATAGACCACAAGTTGAACAGGAGACAACAGTGTGATGCGGCAGCTAAAAAGGCCAATGCGATTTTGGGCTGCATCAATAGAAGTATAGTGTCTAGATCAAGGGAAGTAATAGTGCCACTCTATTCTGCCTTGGTCAGACCTCACCTAGAATACTGTGTCCAGTTCTGTGCACCACAATTCAAAAAGGATATTGACAAACTGGAGCATGTCCAGAGAAGGGCAACTAAAATGGTGAAAGGTCTGGAAACCATGCCTTATGAGGAGAGACTTGGGGAGTTGGGTATGTTTAGCCTGGAAAAAAAGATGGTTAAGTGGCAATATGATAGCCCTGTTTAAGTATTTGAAGGGTTGTCACATTGAGGATGGAGCAAGCTTGTTTTCTGGTGCTCCAGAGACTGGAACATGGAGCAATGGATGCAAGCTCCAGGAACAGAGATTCCACCTCAAAATTAGGAGGAACTTTTTGACAGTAAGAGCTGTTCGGCAGTGGAACACACTCCCTCAGAGCGTAGTGGGGTCTCCTTCCTTGGAGGTCTTTAAACAGAGGCTGGATGACCATCTGTCGGGGATGCTTTGATCGTGATTTCCTGCATGGCAGGGGGTTGGACTGGACGGCCTTTGTGGTCTCTTCCAACTCTACAATTCTATGATTCTATGACTTTTATCAGATGAGCCTCTAAAAACATTCTTTTGCCACCATATTTTAAGCCGTCAATGTGCCGGCAAAAGAACCCTTTATATCAAATGTTGCCATAATAGTGTGAAAAAGCAGGCCCGTACTTCTGCATTGGGGGGTGCGCATGATCTCAGCAGTTCTTGTGAGAAGACGCAAGAGCACTTAGAAGTTAATCAAAACAGCTAAATTAAAAACAAAATGAACAAAGAAGCACAGAAACACACTTAAAAACTTTCCTGCAAAATGGGGAGGTTCATAAAACAAGCATCCCATCGCTAGTTTTTGCATTCTTACCCAGAACTGTTCTGGCGGGGACCACCCATTGATGCTGGAATCGTGCCAGCAGAACAGGATTCGGTTTCAGGAGCTCACAATCAGGCTAAAAAAACCCTGCCACAGCCAATCAATTGATGGCTTGGCCCGTTCATAAAAAAGAATCCCTTTTTCGCTGCAGAAGAACGCCATAGCACAACGTTGTGCAAAATGGCCGCCCTTTTGCATTCATTGGGTGTTGTTATGATGCCATATGTGCTGCGTCTGACAAAGTCCTAAGCAAGAGAGTATCCACTTCAGCAGAGCAGCTTTTATGTCTGATCCAGCCCAGCCTGGCAGCCTGCCTGTGAAGGTCCATCCTGGGAAAGACAACAGAGGGCCATCAATGTCACTCAAGTGTAGATTGTGGAAGAAATAGCCATGAAACAGTGGCTGAGGAGAGAGTAAAATAAGCTCCAGCCCAGAACGTAACACAATCTTCTTTGATGTCCCTTTCAAATTAAAGCCTTCCCCCCTCTGCCCCATTTTAAAACATGTGCAGTTCATCTGACAGGCCTCAGAAGTCTCTCAGTGACTTGGCTAGCTTAAATTTCAGTCATCTTCTCCCTCTCCCTCACCCTCCTTGCACTCATCTGAACCACTTTTCCATGTTTCTCTTTTTATTCTTCTAAGAGGTTGCCACCAAAAATATAACATCTGTGTGATTTATTATTATTATTATTATTTATTTCTTATTTTTTCCTCCTGCAAGTGCTCCCCATCCCCAGGACCATCTATACCAATTATTTATTCCATTTTCCAAAATTGCAATAATTCTCTTGGAGGTGTGTACCCCCTTTTTCTTAAAAAAAAAATATCTATAAATGGCTTCCATATTTCATCAAATTTACAACTTTTCCATAATCCTTTTTCAACTTTCAATCTACATGTTAATTTATCATTAATAACAAAGTCCCATACTTCTCTGTACCATTCCTCTATCTAGTAATCTCCTTGTATCTTCCATTTTCTAGGTATCATCAATCTTGCTGCTTGTTAATAAATTTGTAATCAGATCTTTCATAACTTGGGTACAATTAACCTTATCATAAATTGAAAATAATGCAATATCTAGACACATTTCTAAATCTTGTTCTGTTACCTCTCCTATTTCTTTAAAGGCCATGTGCCAAAATTTCTGTACATATTTACAGCTCCACCACATATGAGCATAAGTGGCTTTTTCTTGACACATCATCTGACTGCTTGTTGTTGTTGTGTGCTTTCAAGTTATTTCTGACTTATGGTGACCCGAAGGCAAACCTGTCATGGGAGTTTCTCGACAAGATTTGTTCAGAGGAGGAGGTTTGCTGTTGTCTTCCTCCGAGGCTGAAAGAAGAGGACCTTGGTCTCCCAAGGTCACCCAACTGGGTTTCCACAGCCAAGCAGGGATTTGAACATTGGTTTCCCAAAGTTCTAGTCCAACATTAAACCACGACACCATGGTGGCTCTCTCATTTCGGAGATCATCAGATGTGGGGGACCATGGCAAAAAACTGCATTTCCAACCACATCAGAAGATCACTAGGAGAACAGAAAGGGTGACATTACAAGATGCCCGCATCCTTCAGACATTCCCGGAGCGCAGCGCTACCATGGACGAGGCGTCCCTTTTTCATTGACAGGGACAAGCTACCAATAAAAAGGGACACCTTACTCACAGCCACAGTACGCCCCTGGAATGCTGGAGAACAACATCATTTGGTAATGTTGCCCATTCCTGTTCTCCTAGTGATCTTCTGAAGTGTTTTTTTCTGTGTCTGATAATCTCCTTTGAGTGATGTCCACTGGTAAAGCATGGATGCAGCAAACGTTGCTCATTTTGTTATTGCATTTATTTACTGCCAGAGAGGGGGCAAGGTACTTGTGAGCTTTTTCTGCCTCAAGTACTAAAATAATGCACGTATCAAAACAATATTCAGTGAAGGCCTCTTACATCAAATAAAATGTGTATTGGAATTTTAAATACATTTAAAATTTGGTCATCTCAGTAGCTGAGTTAAAGTTGTGCTTAGCAGATGTTTTGGTAACAGATTAAGCCAGCCACCTCCTCCCCACACACAATATCTCTAGCTAAGAGATAAAACAAGCTTAGTCTTCTTTAAAAAGTATAAAAAGGTAGTTGACTTACAAAGTAGCATGTGCATAATTTAATACACAGGTGCCACACCAGATCTTTTTGTAGCTGCATCACTGTCCCTGATTGTAAGGAAAGGCTCGATGTGTCTTTATTCTAGGACTACTGAAAATCTCCTATTTAAAATTTGCTCCTTGTTTTGCGATATCCCAGCTTGTAAGGAAGCCTGGGCCAACGGTAGCCTTAGACTTGCATATTGCCTTTGGCCTAATTTCAAAAACACTCTGGAGGTATCCAGGTGGTCGCTTTTTTCAGCTCCTGGGTTTTCTTTCTGGAACATGGGCCAGCTCAAGATATTTTGATGCCTAAGCAAAGTGCAGCTTGCAGGCTGTATGGGACCCCAAGGTCCTTCTGGTGGTCCCTGGCCCCCTCCCAGATCCCCAGAGGCCTCCTCCATTCCAGTTTTTTAAAGATAATTTGCTGCTCTTGGAACTATGAAAAGCAGTGATTTTACAAACACGCCACTGAAAAGAATGGAAACCAGAGCAAACTTCCTGTCTTTCTATTTTTGATTTGTGTGTCTGTCTTTGAATTACAGAAGTAATCCAGTTTGAAACTGGATTATTTGCCATGGCTCCTTTCCGATGGCATCCTGGGATTTGTCATTTTGCAAGACCTTTCACCTTCTTTGCCAAAGTGTGTCGGTCCCTCAGCAAACTACAAATCCCAGGTTTCCATAGGAAAGAGCCATGTCAAATAATCCAGTTTCAAACTGGATTATTTGTGTAGTGTGGATGCACCATGTGTGTGCATTTTCACCCTCTTGGGGCCAGTACAGCCCACAGCAACTAGACCCAGTCCTCTAGCCGAGGCTATTAATAGCTTTTCCTCCCTCACTGTTGCTGAAGCATACATGCATAATGATAAAGCCTTGATTGGAGTGCACATACACTCTTAGAAGAACTCGGCTTTGGCGCTCTATTTTATGGAAATGGCGCAAGTCCAGTTGTATTGATAAAACACTCCACAAGGAGAACCCTGATGCAGTCATTTGCATCCAGGTTGCATTACTGCATTGTTTTAATACCCACGTGCAGAGCAGAGAAATGCTGCAAGTAGTGATGAGCTTCAAATACTTGATGCTTTGTACAGATTTTAGATATATATATTTTTTAAATGGAACAAGGGAGAATTCCTAATACATTGGATCTAGTTCACCAATAAGAGCAGATCATTCAGAACTGGGTGTGGATGAATCAGTCAGATTCAGGCTGAGATCCTAAATCAGGGTTGCTTAATGTCAATCTTTGCATGCGGAGTTATGCATTAATTCTGCCCCACACCTCTTCTTTTGCAGAACTGAACCAAGACACAAAATGTGCAACAGGATGCACAAGCAAATGCTCAATGCACATCTATGCACAATGAGCAGTGGGCATCTATGCACCATGGTACCTCTTACCCGAGCCAGCTTATTTAACCTTGAATTGAATATGGACATTCTGCAGCAAAAATCACCCAATCACTTTCGTATGGGAATTTACACATGTATAAGACACCAGCAAGATTTCAGCCTCAAGTTCTGCTCTGCTTTTCACTTTTCTCCAGTCTTATGTCCATTCTGTCCTGGTTGTATCAGTCTTGCCTTTCTAAAAGTCTTCAGGTAAATCTGTACACATTTTTATGTTCATTGCATTAATGTATATAATTTTGTATGTATGTTTGCTTAATATGCACATGTTTAATAAGGATATTTTTTCCTTAATAAAATGCTGTTTTGTTCTCTCACACACATTTTATATGCTTTTGTTGTTGTCGTCATTTGGAGAACTGTCTTACAAGATTCTCAGAAGCAAAAAATTAACAGAGGATAACTTTCTTCTTGGTCACCCACCAAGCCTGGAAGTACGAATCTACTGTTATTTTGTCAAACAGGACAAAATTATCACCCATCTCTCTTCAGAACCACAGCAGCAGCAAATTTGTAAGGAGAAATGTTGTCCTTATTTGAACTAGACTAAGGTGTCATCTACACAATGAAAAAACTCTTCATGGAATGAGAGGGGAATACCTTTTGTCTTGATGAGATCCTGCAGGGATTCACTGTATTTGAAAGGGGGGAGTAAACTCCATGTACTGTGCAATAGCAGTTTCTCGTGCAGTTTTTTTTAATGCAGAAAAGCGCATTCCCACCCATTTCAACAACCATTTAAAATGAGGACACATCTGGAAGTTGAAATGTGATTGGTCAGATGTGCGCAGGGGTGGGCTGGAGCCGCCATTGTTGATTTTCATGGAAGCAATTGCTTGCGATTTTGAAGTGGTAAAGTGCCGAAAGCTTTTTTTTAAGCGGGAGATCACTCTTCTGAATCTTAGATTTAACGAGGGGAAAGAAAAGGGCAATGGTGGGAGCTTTTAGAGAATAATAATGCAAGTAATTCACTCATGGCCACCATTTTTATTTGCGGGCATGCTCCGTGTGAACTTCAAACACAGATAACTTCCCATACCAGAGATGTTGAGAAGAAATCATGGAGACAAATGAATGCTGGTGCGATGGTGAGTTAACGCACAAAAATGAGCATTATAGCTCCTCGTACAGATGATCCCTAAGATTTTTCCAGCAGGCAAAACTGAGAATTCTTCAGCTATGGGATATCTTGCCTCAGGACAGAGGATGAGGAACATGACCTATCATTCCTATTTCTCCTCTGCTGAGGGACAAATATTTCAGGAAGGGGGCAAAATGAGAGCATTGCCCCCCCCATAAGAATTCTGCTTCCTCAATAAAAATTTCTTCAGCCCCCAAATATCTAGTATTGCAGAGAGGGAGACATTGAGAAATGGGACTGGCCTCAGACATTTTGTTGCCTGAGGCAAAAGAAAAGATGGCACCAGGGATGTAGCAGGGGGAAGGGGGCAAACAGAAAGCATTGCCCTCTCCAAATAAAAATGCTGCCCTCCCCCTGAAATTTTCCTTCTGTCTGCAAATTCCTACTATTGTAGAGAATGAGACAGTGAAAATCATTTGCACCTCGGTTTCTGCTATTTACTATGGACTTTTTCAGACAGTACTTACCATGCTAGAAGCTTGCGAGCGAGGTACGGTGCTATTACACTGCAGGGGGTCCATTTCGGACGCCACCGTCCCTCTCATGAAATCGTCGGTGTCACTTCCATGTACGACTGGAGGCATCCACGCCATATTTTACTCATGGAAGTTGCCCATGAGTAAAATATGGCACGGCTGCCTCCAATCGTACATGGAAGTGACACCAACGATTTCGCAAGAGGGACGGCGGCATTCGAAATGGATCCCCTGCTGAGACACAGCGCTGTACCTCTCTCACAAGCTTCTAGCGCGGTAAGTACTGTCTGAAAAAGTCCTAAGTCTGCTTTTTCTGACTCACTCCGCCTTTCCCTTTTCTTTGGATGCCTCAGCTCTTATTTCTAAATGCTCAACTGACATTTTAGGTTAGTGCGATGCTAGAAATTTGGAGACGGAAGGAAAAAATCATTTTTGGAGGGGAAGAATTCTTATTTGGGGGGGAGCAATGCTCTCAGTTTGCACCTCTTCCCCTGCCCCCATACACACACACTGCTGCCACTATCCCTTTATAATTTCCAAGAGAAATTTGCCAGGCTCCTACCTTGCTAATAGAGAGAAACAGAGCAAGGGAAATACCCACCATAAATTCACACCGTCAGTCACAAGGAAGAGCAGAGGGAAGTTCAGCTGTCTCCATGATTTAAGAGCCCCCCTACCCCCCTAGCTATGGTGCAGAGAGAGAAGAACCAAATCACACACGCACAGACTTGACAGAGGGGACTCGCCCCTCTGCTGTACATTTGTATTCTCTTTATGGACAAAATCTTGGAATGGAGTGGTACAGATTCCAAGCTAAAAAGAATGTGTTTTTTTAAAAAGGACAAACAGTAAGCAAGGAAATACCTGCCCTGGTTGAGGAGAAGAGGCAATATGTCTATCATGTCAGGGAAAGGCTTGGCTCAGAATGCTTGAACCTGACCCAGAATCATAGAGCTGGAGAGGGCCTTGGAGACCAACTAGGTCCAAGCTCCATCTTGATGCAGGAAATCCAGAGCTAGAGCACCCTTTATAGAATCATAGAATTTGCAGAGTTGGAAGAGACCACGAGGGCCATCGAGTCCAACCCCCTGCCATGCAGGAAATCACAATCAAAGCATCCCTGACAGATGGCCCTCCAGCCTCTGTTTAAAGACCTCCAAGGAAGGAGACCCCACCACGCTCCGAGGGAGTGTGTTCCACTGCCAAACAGCTCTTACTGTCAAAAAGTTCCTGCTAATGTTGAGGTGGAATCTCTGTTCCTGGAGCTTGCATCCATTGCTCCGTGTTCCAGTCTCTGGAGCAGCAGAAAACAAGCCTGCTCCATCCTCAATGTGACATCTTCAACAGATGCCAACACAGAATTTGCTTGAAGGCCTCCAATGAAGGTAAGCCCACCCCATCTTGGTTGA
This sequence comes from Gambelia wislizenii, assembly GCA_030847615.1. Taxonomy (NCBI): domain Eukaryota; kingdom Metazoa; phylum Chordata; class Lepidosauria; order Squamata; family Crotaphytidae; genus Gambelia; species Gambelia wislizenii. The sequence goes on along the minus strand of JAUMIR010000013.1, from coordinate 6,802,569 downwards.
TTAAGTGAACATTTCCAATCCCTTTTTCCTAATGTGCTCTTTCTACACACAGTCCTCTTGCCTAGAGCTTGGCATATTAGGACTTTATCACACAAAGCCGACATCACAGAATTACGCTGGGATAGTAGCAGCAATGGCTTCTCATCATCGCACGACATTGTCTTTATACCATGGTTGGTGAGTGCTCCAACCATTATTGTGGCACATCTTTGCATTCACAGGCAAAACCTGTGAATAGCTGTCAATATCGCTATTTTCCTGGTATTGACGAGTGTGTGATAATTCATCCCCACTATAGTTCCAATATTATGGTGTGAATGGGCATTCTTCCCTCTTTCCCCCTCCCCATTCCCAATGAGAACACATCATTCAACTTCTGGTGGAGAGCGTGAAGAGGACCTCCATGACGCCCTTTTAATGAACCGTCGCCTTTTCCCTGTACATTTTGTTTGTTTGTTTGTTTAATTGTTAATTTGTTAATTTCTTTGTTTCTTTGTTTCTTTAATTGAAGTAGCGTCTTCTCGCAATAACAGCCGAAACTGTGTTCTTGTGAAATCACGAAAGGAGGAGAAAAAAAATTAAAGGTGCATGCATGGGCCAAACAAGTGTTACAACAGCGCAAACTTCAATCCCATTTGCAAAGTTCTAGTAGGTAGTCATACAATGTTCCATTAGCAGTAGTATTGTGTGATTGCAGCAAAGTGTGCTAATGTAATAATGCCACCATGCTTTTGCTATCCTCAGCAGGATTACAGCATTTTTACACCCTTATGTGATAAAGTCCTTAGTATAAAAAAACTAATTCATTAAAATTTTCATTAGAAGGCCCTAAAACACCATTCGATTTACATTATCTTTAATAGGAGGATTTTGATGCATTAATTTAATCATTAAATTAAACACTAAGTTATTAGCCTTAATAGAAATCCTACCAAATTATGTTACAATTTGTTGCTTGCTTCTTTACATTGATTCTATCTGTACTTCAGGTAGCTTCACCACTCTGGAAGTTTCCAGGTGTCTTGGACAACAAATCCCACAATTCAGAACCTGGGAATGGTAGGATTTGTAGTCCAGCACATCTGGAAACTGAGAGGTGATGAGAAATGTCATTTCATCACTGACTTACATCTTTCTTCTTCTTTCCTTTCCAGCTCAACACCTCTGCAAGCATGTATGCAGTTTTCTCACTTGTCTAACATGGTAGATTGTTTATCTAGATCAGACAAGACTGATAAGGACTCAAGAGCTAAATCCAATTACTATTTCCAACTAGAGCAAAACCATTAAAATGAATGGGACTTCATAGATTGACAGTCACGTAAATCCCATTGACTCAATAATCTATAGCTGGGACTGACAATTCAATTGAGCCTGGGTTTATTCCAGTTAGGGAACACTCTTCCAGTGCACTACTGAAGCATTCCTTTGTCTGTTAGATGTCTACATGCAATGAAGCTTTGTTTTTGTGGGGAAGAATTAAAATGTGCCAGTTGCCACCAGAAATCAGAAGTGGTGGCAAGCCAAAAAAAAAAAAAAAGCATCATCCCTTGGCTCTTCTCCATGAATAAACTGGACCTAAGACTGCCAGATATCATTCAGTGTGAAATTCTTGGAAAGAATTCGTGAAGGATATTTGTAGAAAAATACATCTTCCTCACCTTGGATGAGCTAGACTGTTGAAGCTGGCTTGGATTGCTTCATTCTCCAGAAGTGGTTGGGCTTCCGACTCCTAGCATTCCTCATCATTGGCTGTGTTGGCTGGGGCTGCCTTGACCTGAGGCTCTATAGTTAAGGAAGACACTCTGGATTCTTCCTGCACCATAGAGTTAGATGCACCTGTCCCAGATTTCAGTAGCAAATCTGCCAACCAAGTTGATGCAGCCCCAATGTGTTCCATGGTGTCCTATAAGCCCGCTAGTCCCAGGTGGTTGCTCACCCTTGGTTTAGATCAGGGATGGCCAACAGCAAAGAGTTTGGAGGACATTTTCAGGGTTTGTAGTCACTCCCAGCTAGGATTGACTCCCAGTGAGAACTGGAGAGGGCTTCTGTCCCATTAATGTGTAGAAGAGGGTGTTTCGGCAGGTGTTGCTTGTTACTTGGCTGTGTGACAAGCAGTGCCTGCTGAAATGCCCTCTTCTACACAACCATCAATTGGACAGAAGCCCTCTCCAGTTTTCAGTCTGGCAACTCTACTCCCAGCATTACCAGAAGTGACATCGGTTCACTTCCAGTTCTGGGAATCTGTTCAAATACGAGCTGCTTTTTGTGTTTGGGCAGGGTTGTGGGAGTACATTTTTGTGGTGATTTGGGTGGTTTTGTGTGTGTGCTTTCCCACCATTTTTTCAGCTGAAAAAAATTGAAAAAGGTGGGTGTCTGGAGACTTCAGGGACCATAAAACAGGCTTCTGGGGAGCACTTACAGCTTTCAGGCTGCACTTTTCTCACCCCAACTTAAAGGATGCAAAAATCATACTTGTTCCCTGTTAGCAGAGACTACATGGTAATCATCCTAAAAGTTCAACATGTGCATAGTCACATGAGCAAACGTCACACAATGCATTGTTATTACACAGTGCATTATTTTTAAGTTTCCAAATGAACTTCAACAGATTTGGGTTTGTTTGTTTGTTTATCGCTATGCAAAAATTGAAATAAAAGGGCAGGAGGCCAGGTTTTTGCAAAGGGAAAATCATGTCACTTTGGGGAAATCTCCTGATAATGTGATGTGTGTGTGTGTGTGTGAAGAGAGAGAGAGAGATGGCTTCACCAGCCCATGGAAAGACTTATGCTTTGGCTGTAATAGATACTATATTGCACAATATTTCTTAACTAAATGGTGGAAGGGAGGAGGAGGAGGAGAAGAATAACACACAGGCCTAGTAACGGAGAGAGATGATGTATGTGGGCCTTTCCATAACACCTGTTATAGAGCTCAAATGTGCAGGGGTGGGAAGGAGAGCCCAAACCTCACGCCAAGGAGATCTCATGCGTTCAAAATCCTCCATTCCTTTACCTCCCAGAGCTTTTGTGCCGCACTCGGAGTGCAATTACATGCTAAATATCTGTCTGTCAATAGGCTGGATCCCCTCAATTTGTATGACACGCTTTAACGCAGGCCCAGCCAAGCCTAATGGAATGACAGCTATGCCCTCAAACCATAGACCAAAGGCTCCTGGGATACTTCTCACTGGACGGCTTGTGGTGGCGGGGGGAGAGAAGAGGGAGAGAAGGAAGGAGGAGAGAGACAGAGATAAGAAAGAAAATCAAAATATGATACCAAGATGGGGAAAGGAAACCTAGATAACAATTACGCAGGGAATCATATTGGTTAATTTTCACATTTGTTGTGTTTTATTCTAGTTTAGGCTTTGCATTTTTAAAAAAGTACTGTACACCACCCATAGAGCTTGGGTGGTTGGAAAATCCAGTTAAAGTACGACTCAAGATCCTACACTGAGGTTGTGTAGCATCAGTCTCCACATGTGGAGTTATATATGGGTTGTACTATTCAGTCCAGGTATTGAATGGCAAAGAGGCACAGCCAAATCCACAATCAAGCACACATGCGTGCCTGCATACCCAAGGCGCATCTGTATGCGCAATGGCACCACATGGACAACTGTGTTCATGATTCAAGCCTAACCCAGATGTTCTGCACTAGGACAAAAATATCCAGCCACTGCCATAAGGTAACGTATACCTGTGTGAGACACCAAGAGGGGGGAACAGTGGGGGAACAGTGGGAAAGTAAAATAGTAATTCCCCACTGCCTGACACCTATGAGAGCAGTGCTGCTTGCTGCTCTCATGGCAACCAGGTAAGCCCATCAGGGGGAATACTGTCAAGTCTCTCTTCAGACCTGGAAATGGTACACTACATATACCTGCTTTCATTTTTTTTTAAGAGACACGTGCACACACAATAATCATGGCCTGTTGCTCAAGAAACGATCACTATCGTGAAGGAAGCAGTTAATACAAAGAGAATACTCAGGTAGAGAGTTCTGATGTCTTTGTTTCTGTCTACATTCCATAAATAGGTTCCACTATTTTTATTTTAAGCAATTCAAATAATACATGCTGACCAAGCTTGTTTTCTGCTGCTCCGGAGACTAGGACACAAAGAATTTTGCAAATTTGGGTAGATTCTTAATAATCTACTTTGCAGTAATCTACTTTGCAAACGGAAGCAAAAGGTGTAACTACCTGTTCCTAGGAAAACTACAAGAACAATTTGACTAGCTAACACACATCATGTCATATGTGTGAACAGTTGTTGTTATATTGCTGTTGCAGTGGTTAAATGCCAGTTCTGCAAGTCACCACGTTGCAAGTTCAATTCCAGAGGGCTCCAAGGTTCACTCAGCCTTCCATCCTTTCGTAGGTCGGTAAAATGAGTACCCGGCTTCTGGGGGCAATTAGCTAACACACATTGGAAGCTGATTAATGCAGTGTAGATGTGTAAATTGCGATTGCTTAAAACAATTTGTAAGCTGCTCTGATAGCCTTGTGGCTGAAGAGTGGGGTATAAATAAATAAAATAAAAATAAAAATAAGAAACAATAACACAGAGCAATGGGTTCAAACTCCAGGAAAAGAGATTCCACCTAAACATTAGGAAGAACTTCCTACAGTAAGAGCTGTTCGGCAGTGGAATACACTGCCTTGTAGTGTGGTGGAGTCTCCTTTGGAGGTCTTTAAACAGAGGCTGGATGGCCATCTGTCGGGAATGCTTTGATTGTGTATGCCTGCATGGCAGGGGGTTGGACTGGATGACCCTTGTGGTCTCTTCCAACTCTATGATTCTTTGAACATCCATTTCTTCTTTTAAAATAAAGGAGAGGAGTGGGTTTGTACAAATGGTTCATAGACTCATAGAATCATAGATTCTGCTATTTGCTTGTTATTATTTACATTTATACTCTCCCTTTCCTCTAAGCAGCTCAATGTGGCATTCAAAGCTTCCCTCCCTCCCACTTTATTTCACAACAACATAGAATCATAGAGTTGGAAGAGACCTCAAGGGCCATCCAAAAACAACCCTTTGAGGTAGAGCAGGCTGAGAGAAAGTAACTGGCCTGATGATGAGTTTTGTGGTTTAGTAGGAATTGAAATCCGGATTTTTCAAGTCCCAGTTCAGTGCTTCAAAAGGCGCACCACACTGCCTAACATTCTTATGTTAGGAGGAAATAATATGTTTTTTGCAATTTAAACATCAATACAGCCAAGTACTGGACTTTTTGAACTTTACTGTGGATATGGCCCCAACACACAAAAATCCCAGACAACACCCCCAAGTCTCACAGAGCCTGTTTGATCTAATTGTTGTTGTTGTTAACTGTTGTCAAGTTGACTTTGACTTACGGTGACCCCATGAATGAGAGACCTCCAAGTCACCTTGTCATCAACAGCCTGGCTCAGGTCTTGCACACTCGAGGCAGCCGTGGCTTCCTTGACTGAATCTATCCACCTACAGGAGATTATCAGATGCTCTAAATATGGTGTGATAATGACTCCAGGAAATCGCTAAAGGGCTTGCATTTCAGACGACAACGTTCCCGTGTAATCATGCTCCCGTTCAGCTGTCATTATGCCGGCGCTGCTTTTTATTGACAGGCTAAGCCGTCAATGAATCCCCCATTCTGTTTCTGTAACAGAATGTCCTGCGACTGAAATGGTGCCCCGTTATGCTGGCGCGATCCCCACATCAGTGGGAGGTTCATGCTAGAACACTTCCGAATGAGATCAGGACATTGAGGTAAGTGACACACTTTTTTGTAGCCTCCCTGGGTTACTTGTAATGATTTAAGTGTGCTTTTGTGCTTGTGCTTTAGTGTAGTATTTTTGTTTTTATTTTTGAATTTCCCGCATTCTCGTCTTCTCGCAAGAGCAGCCGGGATTTCAATCCAGGAAGTGAAAGGCGCTCCGTTCAAGCTCCATTCACTCTCGGGCTGCCCTGCTGAGGGAACAAGGCACGGTTAAGGATAGGTCTGAAACGTTTTCATTTTCTGTCATTACAGAGGCAGAAGAGGGGCAGGAAAGGAAATTGTGAGACGGGAACTCTTTTTTGTTCCTGTCCGAAAATCTCCATAGTGTGGTCTCCCTCTTTTCTTATTGCCTCCAGCTTTGTCCAGCATTATTGTCTTTTCCAATGCATCACATCATCTCATGACATGGCCAAAGTACAAGAGCCTCAGTTTTGTCACCTTGACTTCTAGGGAGAGTTCAGGCCTGTTTTGTTTTAAGACCCATTGATTTGTCTTTTTAGCAGTCCATGGGGTATCTGGAGAGCTCTTCTTGAGCATCACATTTCAGATGAGTTGATTTTCTTCCTGACTGCTTTCTTCACTGTCCAGCTTTCACAACCATACATAGAAATGAGAAATAGAATCATAGAATCCTAGGAGTTAGAAGAGACCACAAGGGCCATCTAGTCCAACCCCCTGCCCTGCAGGAATAACCAATCAAAGCATTCCTGACAGATGGCCATCCAATCTGTGTTTAAAAACCTCCAAAGATGGAGACTCCACCATACTCCAAGGCAGTGCATTCCATATACTATGGCACCAAACTTTCATGGTGGTCTGAGTGGAAGGCACAATTCCCCACCACCCATTTTATCATCACAGAAACCCTGTAAAGTCAGATTACGCTGGTAGAGAAAGTGACTGAATCCAGGTTATTCGGGGGGAGGGGGATATCCTACAAACATATAAGCCTGTAGATTCATTATCGAAAATCTCAATTTACATCTTCCAAGGTCCCTTCATCTTTGTGCTTCAATCAAATAGAAAAGCCCTTAAACCCATCCCAACCTATTATTCCCAGTGAGCAAATCAAGTTGCTTATTTTATTTATTTGTATAGGCAAAAGAACAGGCAGAAAGTATTCAATTCGTTTTAAATGTTTTATTTTGTTGTAAAGGTTGGTTGGGGGGGGGTGAGAAGCAGCCAGGGTGGGAACAGAAAACATATTCCAACTGCTCGTTGTCATAAAGAGAACAAAACCCCGAGCGGGACGGGACATTAAAAGTAATGATTTTTCAGCCATCGGCCAGACAGCCGCCTAATCCCATGTGAATAAAGACCTCAAATGAATAGCACCCGTCACCATGATCCTTGATCAAGATCCCAGCTGGACAGGCTTCAGACAAGCTGGTAAACATATTTGAGCAAATTCTTTGTTTTAACTTAAAGCGGGAGGCGAGCGGGGGCCCTGATTCTTTCTTTCTTTCTTTCTCCCCCCCTTCCCAGTTGACTGCCAGTTGACTCCCTTGAAATCTAAGATTCTGTTGCCAAACAGGGGGTGGGGGGAAAGAGACATGAAAATGTGCCCACATCTTAAACTCACACCCACTAATAATAACCCAGTTTCCTCAGCAAACTGAGGAAGAGTTTGGTTCATGATTTGACAAGAGCCAAGCTGCAAGGAGGGTATGATCCATGGAAAAGCGCTGCAAGGAGAAACCTTTGTCCCAACATGGGCCCCAAGATGGTTCACAACATCAGTTTAAACAAAGTACTGCTAAAATGCAACCATTATAATTAGAAGTTTTAAATTTTTTTAAGGCATACATTTTAAAAGAAATTAAAACAGAACTATGAGAATAAAAGTATAGCATGCACATGCCATCAAGAGACCCCTCTGCAACGGCTAGTCAGTCACCAAAAGCAAATCTAATTAAAAACGTACAGGTCTGGCTATTAAATAACGAGATTCATACAATAGCCCATCTTTATTTCTAAGTATTACTATTCTAATGTTTGTCCCCTTCAATATACCCCCCATTCACACTCACACACCGATGCAGTCTTGTTTTCCACTGGTCGAAGCTGTGGAACAGATCAGTTTCTGTCAGCTGTTTCAACACAGCTGCTGTTTTCTTCTTTACTGCATCAATTGACTCAAAACGTGTTCGTTTAAGCACTGGTTTCACTTTAGGGGAAAGAAAAAAAATTGCAAGGTGCCAAATCTGGTAAATATGGAGGAAGTTCAAGTGTAGTAATGTGTTTATTGGCCAAAAACTGCTTCACAGAAAGTGCTGTGTGAGCAGGCACATTGTTTTGATGAAGATGGAAACCATTTCCCCACAGTTCTGGCCTTTTCCCCCCTGACTCTTTCTCTCAGCTTTGTCAAAACTTCCTTATATAGTTGTCCCTTCATATTCGCTGGAGTTTGGTTCCAGAAACCCCCGTGGATACCAAAATCCATGAATACTCAAGTCCCATTACATGCAATGGCATAGCAATATGGTGTCCCTGATATAAGATGGCAAAATCAAGGTTTGCTTTTTGGTTTATTATGTTTTTAAGAATATTTTCAAGCCGTGAATACTTAAATATGTGGATACCAAATCCGTGGATATGTCCTGCAGGTTCAGACATGTTCAAGGTCACCACTCAAGCGTTCACAAGCAGTTCTCCCTGATTTGTCTGAACGGTAGAAACACACTCTCGTTATTTAATAGACAGACCTCATATTTGCCTGCTGGTGGAAGGAGGGGTGAGAGGACACCAGCCTAGCTTCTTGTGGGAGAGAGTTCCGCAGCTTGGAAGCAGCCGCCGAAAAGTCCCTCCCACATGCCTTCTTCAGATGTGCCGCTGAAGGTGGTGGAACCAAGAGAATTTTTTTTCTTTTTTATTCCTGAAAATTACCATTTTCCCCCTGGGGTAAAAAAAGAAAAAGAAAAACCTCCCCCCTCCCCTGCCAGCTTCAATATTTCTGGAAATTTTGTATCTCTAGCCCCCGTTAGGAGCGTGCATTCATTTCAAATTGAATGAGAAACTGAATATCATAGAAACTCTTGGTTCAACTTGCACCCATTTGGAAATAAACATAGTAACAAATCAGTGCATTTTTCAGGACCCATCATCATTACTTATTGTTACCAATCTGAAATGTTTGGAAGTTTGCATCCTCATGGGGCTAGGCTGTTTCAGACTTTCTCCATTCTGAGCTGACTTCTGTTGCTGTGTTATGTGTTTTGCTAGTATCCTATATACGTGGATTTTTGTCATAGCTTCTGGAGCTGCTTTCGTTAGTGCTTCATGTATGTTTACATGAAATTGTATATTTTGACATTTAGTATAATGGAGGGTTTTTTTCCATTGGTTGTAGACATCATTTTCCTTTTATTTTGCTATGACATTCCACTACATCCTATATTGGTTTTGTTATTGTTTCTGTATCTCCAATGGTTTCTTTTGGTTTGTGTATCTTTGGTTGAGACCCTTCCCTTCTGTTATTGTTCCTGTCAAGCCAGATGATTTCACCAGTGGTCCAGGATGATGTGAATCGTAGTGTTAATAGTTCAGTGAGCACCAGGTTGAGGAAGGTTGGAATGGACTCATCTTGCCCATGAAATATACATAATATTGTCAGACCCCCATATCTGCAGGGATTCGGTCCCTGGACTTTGCTGTGGATACCAGAAACTACGGATAAAAGTCTCTCTGGTTTTTCTTCGCAAACGAAGATTCAGGAAGGACTCATCCTGCACTTTCTGCAAGCACGCTGATGACTGAAAAGGCCAATTTGAAATAAACATGTCCGGTTGCAGAAAGCACAGCAGAAGGTCTCCTTGGGTGATGTTTCCAGGTTGTGATTCTTTCTGCGTTGTCATTTCTCTTCAAGACTTGTTCAGCGTGAGTTCTCAAATCAGGCTGCAGCATTGTGGATAGTGTGTCTCCATGCCTCCCGATGTGAGGCCAGGGTGGACCATTGTTGGTGATCAATTTGGCTGAGCCTGAGATGTTGTTTCAGGGAGTCCTTGTATCGCTTTTTTGGAGCGCCCCTCTTACGCTGACCCATGGTGAGTTCACCATAGAGTAGTATTTTTGGGAGGTGATGGTCCTCCATCCTAGAAATGTGCCCTGCCCAGCGCAGCTGTGTTCTCAATATCATGGCCTCAATGCTGGTGATCCCTGCGTGCTCAAGGACAGCAACATTCATCAAACCCTATTAAAATAAGGGACTTCTGGTATGAACATACCATAGAGTTGCGTTGGAGGACCTTGAAGATGCCTAGAGAGGACTGATAAAGTCCTGTGTCTCCCTCTTCCCCCATCTTATTTTTCTCTAAGTTGACCCGAAGGGGAAAAGAAGGTGGGGATCCGAAACAATAACAACCCAATGATAGCAAAGCCCCCATGACGTTATGTCAAATTGATGCAGCCCGGCGCAAAACATTTCCACAAACGGGAGCTGAAACCTGGACGGCGCCTGTCGTTTTTGCTTGCTTGAACGCTTGTGAATCGGGGCACATTCCACATCTCCATCACCGCAGCTAGAGGCGATACATAAATTATCCTGGGCTGCTGGGCCTTGGAGAGCAGTGTTTGCCGAGCCAAAGAGCAGCACATGACATCCTGCAGACAGTCTCTTGCCCTCCGCAGCCAGTTTCCTCTGCCCCACCTCAAAGCTTTTGTTTCTCTGTCTTGCTTCCATCACAAAGAATGGGGGCCAAGGAAGTACGAATACATGAGGAGGCCAATAGTTGGGGAACACACATATTTCAATGGCTTTACCCACACACCATCCTTTTATTGTAACGTAACAAAACCCACCAAATTTTGAAGAATGTTCATCCTCATTGTATTTACAATTATGCAAACCTTTCTTTTCAAACATGCTGGCCTATCAGATGATCCCAGCTAGAGTAGATCCACCAACTTGAGGGCAGCATGGTGAGTCAACATGTGAGTAAAACCCATTGATTCAATGGGCCTGCTCTAGTTGAGAGCAACAATATGGTTCGAGCCACCCTAAAGTACAGGCACACCTCAGTTAACAAAACCTGTGACAAACCAGCTCTCTCTCACTCTCTCTTTTTTACTCCGCCCAAATCCACACTACCCAAATAATCTAGTTTGAAACCAAATTATTTGCCATGGCTCCTGCCTATGGAGTCCTGGGATTTGTAGTTGGGGAAAGCACCAGCACTCTGGCAGAGAAGGCGAAAGACCTTGTAAAACTACAAACACCAGGATTTAATAGGAAGGAGTCATGGCAAATAATCCAGTTTCAAACTGGATTGTTTGTGTAGTGTGGACTTGGCCAAAGTCTTTTTTATGCCCACCCAGCCCCTCTTTCTTCCTTCTCTTTCTTGAGCTGCATCCACATGGGAGATGATTTAGGAGGGCAAGAGAAACATAAGACTTTTGATGTTGGGTTGCAGCAGTGTGCCTGCAGGAAAACAATAAAGCTTAAACTGGGAAAGAATAGAATGACACTTTAGCCCAGTGGCTCTTACCCTTTTCTTTACCAGGGACCCCCTTTAAATATCTTTTGTTGCCATCGACCCCCAAGAATTAACTCAAGATTTAAAACCCTAACAACAACAATGACAATAATAATACAATTACACCATCCATTACACTCAGAGGCACTGGAGGGAAGGGAAGACTTTTCTCCTACTTCTTCCCGCAAATTTGTGGCTGGAGCCAATTGAACAGCAATGCGCAGGCCAAGCCAGCCAGCCTGGCTCCTGTCACATGGGCTGAGTAGCCTTCAAGCCTTTGCGGACCACCTGTGATGGCATCACAGCCCCATGGAGGTCCATGGACCACAGGTTAAGAACCACTGGTTTAGACTTCAGCCAAGGAGTTGATGCAACATATATCTCTTCTCCCACTCACCTGGACCCTGACTCTCACCCAAGGTCTGCTTCTCTAAACCATCCAAGAAGGGGGGGGGTGCCCCCCAGGTGGTGACAGAAAGGGGTTGGCCCCACAGGGGGCAACCTGTCACTGGTGACCCACCACCAGTGGCATGACCAGTTTAAGGAATTGGGGGGGGGGGCTGCAATGCTTTATTTTGGGGGGCCCATATGTTTATCTCAGGTCAATGTAACCTAACTCAGCCTAAGTTATTCACAGTACAGGATATTCAGATTATTACTAATAATGTTTTTGCAGGAAGAGGGTTACTACAGGCCCCCCCACAATGATGGGGGCCCCTGCAGATGCTGGCACTGCTGGTGCCTTAAACTGGCCCTGGCTGCCTCTGCTTTTATACAATTGTCCCTCCATACCCACGGATTTGGTATCCACAGATTTAACTATTCGTGGCATGCCGGCAGCACACTCCCAATCCTGTGGGAAAAACAGCAGCTCTGAGGGAACAGAGGCCAGCAGAGGCCTGATGCCAAAGTCACTCCTCCAGCCCACAGTCAGTGTTCCCTCTGCTATCTCACTTTTTCAACTGCCTTTAAAATGTCCTGGTTTTTCTCTCCTTCACCCATTTACTACCTTTGTCCTTGACTTACTTCAATTGCTGCAAACTGAGTTCAAAGTGCAAAAAGTAGTTTGCACTCAATTAACTCAGCAGAGGGGAGAGGAGAGGAGGAATCCTGCCCTTCCCAGTAAGGTCAGGCAAAAGCAAACCGCTGCAGCTTATCCGAGCTTGTGTGTTCTTCCTCATTAGCAACGTTTGCCGTTTTGACCACCCTCTGATGTCACTTGGCCACAGGTTTCCTGGTTTTCCTGTGTGAAATGTTGGAGAGTATAAATCACTGAACCAGTGTGGTCTGAGCCTTGGACTATGACTCTGGAGACCAGGGTTCGAATCCCCCCACTCAGTCATGAAAACCTACTGGGTGAACATGGGCAAGTCACTCTCAGTCCCAAAAAACCCTGTGATAGTGTTGCTTTAGGGCCACCATAAGTCGGAAACAACTTGACGGCACACAGTAACAACAACAGCAATGAATTCACCATCTTCAGGCTAATTATTTTTTTTTTAGGATGGAGGGGTCCCACAGAAATGACTTTGGGTGTCACATGAAGCCCGTGGGCAGCACAACCCCCTGGTCTGTAGGATAATCCATTTTAAGGGTAAGTATCACTATTTGCATCCATGCCATGGATGTAGCAAAAGGAGGGCATTCCCTCCACCCAATGAAATTTTCCTTCAGTCTCTAAATATCTAGCATTGCAGAAAGTGAGAAATTGAACATCAATTGTCCCTATTTATTTTCTATTATTTTTGCAACTTCTATGCCGCCTTTCTCCCTCCCTGCCTTTTCTAGTTGCTATGTCTGCACTCCCTTGGCAACTGTGCTTGGCCATTTCCTTTAGATGCCTAAATCCTTACTGTTAAATGCTCAGTTTTGAGTGACTGCAGTGCTAGAAATCTGGGGACTGAAGGAAAATTTAATGGGGAAGGGGAGCCGAATTCTCATTTGGGGCATCAATGCCCTATTTTGGCCTGTTGTAGCTACACCCCTTGTAGCAACGTGCTCATGGTTACCCATTCCTGCACCCGCTGGCATGACGTTCCAAGCCCCTCCCTTGGCATTTCAGCTACCTCAGGCTCTCAAGTCTTAACAAAAAAAACAAAAGTGGGGCAACGCCGTGGGAGGCCCTGGTGTCCAGTCCATTTGGCTGCCATCTTCAAGGGCCTTTCCATCATCACTTGCCTTCCTCCAAGCAAAGCCTTCTCCCATTTGCATTGCCAGGTGGCACTGAGGAATTTATTTTATTTTATTTTTTATTTTTTTAACCGAGCATGAGGCCCTTCTCCTCTTTCAACTCTGCCTCAGAACTTGCCGGATAGTTTTCCTTCTTCTGCGCTCGTTTGCTCGAGGAGGGTCTCTGGGCAAGAAACCCTAGAAAGGCTGCAATTAGGTTTGAGAAACGGAGATCTTTCGAGAGCCTGGCTTGTCTGGACCAAACAGGCCTTTCGTTCCCAACGGTGACCACGCTGGATTCAAAGGCCCACCCAGGTCTTTGCCATTTGTATTTACTATAAACAGTGCTTGTGATGCTCTGTACGGGCAGTAATGGTTGGCTGAGACCATGGGAAAGGCTACAACCAAGAGGGCGGGCGAAGGAAGCACCAGGCATGTGGGAACCTTTCTGAGGTCTCCTTGCCTTTTCCCAAATGGTGAAGTTGCAGACTCAACGACCATCTCTTCCCCTTCAACATTTCACAGATGAAAACAGGGGCATGCTTGCTATTCACAGATGTACATCTAGCCAATTAAGCTGGCTTAATCCCCCATTAACTACCATGGCTCCATCCAATGTGACCGTGGGATCTGCAGTTTGGTGAGGTGCGGAACTACAGCACCTGAACACGGGTTCTCTGGTAGCGATTTCTAAGTGCCTCATAAAACTACAAATTGCAGGATCCTACAGAGTGTAACCATAACAAGTAAAGTAGTATCAAACTGCTATAATGGTGCTGAGCTCAGGAAGTTTTTGTTTGGAGATTCTCAGACAGGGCAAAAACAGTGTTAGTACAATAACACAAAATCGTAAAAGGGCTCCCCTACAGCACAACGTTGTGTTCCAGGGTTCTGCAAGCATTCTGCTGCTATTAATAAAGCATTGATCTCCCATGGCAGTTCCCCCCCTCCACCTGGTATTGCTTGTGTGTGAAACCACATCCTGTTCTACTGGCGTGATTTCAGCATCAACAGCTGGTCCCCGCCAGAACACTTCTGGGTGAGAACACGAAAACTGGGTACAGGATGCTCTTTTTATGAACCTCCCCATTTTGCTGCCAAGTTTTTCAGTGTGTTTCTGTGCTGGTGTGTTAGTTTTCTTTCTTAATTCAGCTCTTTTTAGACTTTTAAACACGCTTGTGTCTTCTCGCAAGACCCATGGAAATCTTGCCGATGAGAAAATGCGGAAGTGAACAGCATGAGCTGTCATGTTGCAATACTTAATTATGTCTTGTGATTATGGGGACAACTTAAAAGAAGTGTTATTTTGCTAGGATATGCTGTAAAATATAGTGCCAAAGGAACATTTTTAGAGACTCGTCTGATAATCTCCTTTGTTTGTTTGTTTGTTTGTGTGTTTGTTTGGGGGGTGTTGATCTACAACCCCTTGAATCCTCTAAATAGCATGGACACTGGTAATTCTGGCCCCCAGAAGTCATTTTTCCAAGATGGGATTATTACATCCTGCTTTTACCAATCATCCCTGCCTAATTGTCCAATATATTAATTATATTTTATCCCATCCTACCGCTAAGGCACTCAGGATGCTATATTTGTTACTTATCTTCTCAACACTAGGGCTGGACAAATCTGGTAGTTCCAGTGTCTATAACAGTTGCATTTTTTTTCCAAACACAACTTTCCTCAGTATTTTGCAAATACGTTCCTTTAGAGGAATGGGAAAATGCAAGAAAAAGATTGTTTGCATTGACAGCATCTCAAAACGTAAGAGAAAATTATATTAAAATGGCCCTTAGGTGGTGTTATACACCTCTAAGATTGAACAAGATGAAAGTAAGTGTGCATTGTAACTGCTGGAAATGCGGGGAAAATAAGGGAACTTTAATGCATATGTGGTGGCATTGTGAGAAGATTAAAAAATTCTGGAGGAAGGTTCACAGGGTAATTACAGAGATTTTTCAAACTGATATGGTCTTTACCCCTAAGATGTACTTATTAAACATTTTAGAGGAGCTAGAGGAAGAGAAAATAAATATTTACTGGAGAATAGTTCTTTATATGATTACCGCTGCCAGACTGGTTATTGCAAAAAAGTGGAAGGTTACAGATCGCCCAGCGATAAATGAATGGAAAAATAAGCTGATAGACATGTTAGAATTAGATATTTTGACAAAAATGTTGCGTGATAAGAAAGAGAGCATGTGGAAGAAAGAGTGGAAACCAATTATTGATTACTGGAAAGAAAAGGGTGAACTACAGGCTAGTTACGATTTAGGAAGTTAAACATCTCCAGCAAAGTAAGGAGCTAAGCCGTTATAAGAGTGATCTAACATGAAATTGTCAAAGTCATTTTAAGTTTGTAAATGTTTTGAAGTCAGCCTGATATTCACCAAAATACAGATAGGAAGTCATAGATAAGCTTTAGGTTAAAAGACATTTACTTTATTATATCCTTTTTTATTCTTTTGGCTGAAGTTACATTGGTAAAAATTATATAAAATCTTATTGATTTATGATGTATATAACCATAAGTGTAAGAAATCAAGTTGTTTAAGTATAAGATGCTTAACTGTAAATGAACAAATAATAAATAAATAAATAAATAAAATAAAAAGGATATTGCCCCCTTTCAAAAAAAAAAAAAGTCTTCACACAAGTGTTCAAAGACATGGCTGTGTTAGTCTGGATCGGTATGCAAAGGGATCTTGTAGCACCTTTGAGACTGAGAGAAAGGGCTTGTCTAGACGAGAGATTATGATGCTGATTCCTGCACATTATTACAAATTCACAGCAGTGTTAATTTGTCTCCATGGTCTTTGGGCAAAATCGATAGTATGCGAAGCTATCCACATTTGAACTGCAAACACCTGCAAATCAAGGTGGTGGGTGAGTAAATTAGTGAGTTATGTTGTCGCCGCTGGACAGTATTTTAAAAAAACTTTAAAGCAACGGTATACAAGTGCTTTAAAAGTGCATTATTGGCAATGCAAAAATCCAAAATGGCGCTTCTGGCCACTTTCTTTCTGGCAAGCCGGCCTGCTGCACACTTCCAACCAATCCGCTGTCAACTTCTGCAACTCTTTGAGAATGCTCAGCATCCCAAATGGATTATCCAAATGAGCAGTAATGAGTCCAAAAGAGCATTATTTTAAAAACTTGAGGAAAGCTGTGAAAGCTTTTCCTGCATAGTTTTTGGAAGGTTTTGCCCCTCTCCTTCCAAATAACGTGAATCACCGCAGGATCTCATTGGGACAAAAGATATTCTCCTTGAATTCTATGAGGAGTATTTTTATTGTCTAGACAACCCCAGAGAAGTTTGTAGCATAAGCTTTCATAGACTTGGTGCTTGTCTTGATGGGTAATATACTCCATCTTGCCCCCGTCTCAGAGCCCAGCAATCCTGAAAATACAGGGTATTTGCCCTGTTTTTCCCCCGGGTCAGTCCTCACCTTCCCTGGGGCAGAGGTGGGGCTGAGACAGGGGGAAAGCGGGCTAGGGCCTAATACAACATTTCAGAATAATACTGGGAGGAAACAGATCGGGCCCCCCGTGTCCGCAGGAGCCCGTCCTGGGAGGCTTACCTTTACTATTGCCTCAATCTCCCTGGCTCTCCTGGAAGACAGGAACAAAGTTGGCAGCATGTGACCAAGGCTGGTACGCTACACATGCCATCGTATGCCTGTGAACCTCAGGCTAGACTTCTCCAAACCTGCTCCTTCTAGATGTTTCAGCCAACAATTCCCATCAGCTGTAGAAATGATGATCAAGGCCGAGATGATGGAGCTGCAGTCCAAATCGCCTGGTGGGAGTCAGCTCAGGGAAGGCGGCCCTGGACAGAAATAAAAACAAAACAGGATCAGTTATTTATTAGGGACAGGAACCAGAAATTAGGCGTTGTCTTTGATAATATGAAAAGTTGGAGTATATGCAATAGGTCACAAAACACAGGAGACCTTCTTATAGCAAGTCAAATAAGTGGCCAATTTAGCTTAGTATTGCCTATACTCGATCCATGGGAAGAGGTAAGAAATAATAATAATAATAATTATTATTATTATTATTATTATTATTATTATTGGCAGTAGCTCAATGCTAGCCTTGTCATCTGACACACTCTTTCTCCATTTTCTTCCTTCCTCTGTTGCTATATGTTCGGTCTTCACCTGAAAGAGCGCTTATATCTGCACAGATGCTGGCAGGAACCCTGATTGGCAAGGACACTAAGAGGTTGTCTAAATGGTGAAAATACTCAACATAGAATTCGCAGAGAATACGATTTGTCTGAATGGTATCCTGCATCAGTCCGCAGTATCCGGAAGGAGAGGGGGCAAATCCACCAAAAACTCCAAAGGAAAAGCCCGCTCATTCGGACGACCAATTTGCATTCATTTGCATTCTCCATAAGAGCGGAAGTTTAACGCTGATTGGTCGGACATGGGTAGGGGGCGGAGCTTGCTAACAAGGCAAGCGCCCAGCACCTCCATGTTGGATCATTTGCTGAGGAGACAAAACAGCTTTTTTACCTTTTTTTCTTTATTTATGGAATATCACACTTTCGTACCTTAGATATGCTTTTAAAAAAAAAAAAAAAAAAGACTGTTTAGCAGCGACAATTGGCAGCAATAAAAATGTATGCCTGCCATTATGATTTGCAGGCATGCCCATTGGGACAGCAAAAGCAGATAGCTTCGCATCCCTCCGATTTTGCCAAAAAACTGTTAAGACAAATCAAAGCTGCTTCAAATTGGCATTAGTGGGCATCAATCCACATTTCCCCTCCTCATATAGACAGGACCAGAGTCTTTTTCAGATCAATTCCAAATATTTGGCAATCACAACATGTCTTGGGGCAAGGGGGGGGGATTTTTGGGTTTGGATTACAATTCCCAGAATCCTTCAGCCAGCATGGGAGTTGTAGTCCAATACCCAACTTTTCCAAGCTGTGAACTGAGGACATTGCCAGAAGCTGCGTGGCCATGGGGAGCATGGCTAATGCTGCAATCTCTCGATACACACAGCCCACAAGGAGTTTTCTTCTGAACAGGGATAAGACAATGCTGATTTTTTGAAGACGACACTTCCTGCAAAAAAAGCCAGAACTTCAGGATTCAGACAGGCGACTTTTTCACGATACACTTTCCCGCCCTGCTGTTGAATGATCCCTTTTGCTGGTGGGAATTCAGGGGAAGGAGACAAAACAGAGTGCCAGAAAGTCTCCTCGTTGGACCAGAAAAGTGCTTCATGGGCAAAACCAGAACGCGGGCTTAGTGCAGCTGACACAACTCAAAATGTACGTGATTTGGCCAGAGCTGATTAACCAGAAACCAACAGAGCCTGAAGGCCCATTTCTATGGTCCCCCTAAAGGAAATCTCTCAAATTTTACATCAAGATGGCAGCGTGCAGAAAGATTTCTGTATTTGGATGCACACACTTAAATCAGTGTGTATAGAGCCATTGATTGTACTGTCTATTCTCCTTTACGGGTCTGAAACATGGGTCACCTATCGCCACCACCTACGACTCCTCGAGCGCTTTCATCAGCGCTGTCTACGCACAATCCTAAATATACACTGGACTGACTATGTGATGAATGTTGCTGTCCTTGAGCAAGCAGGGATCACCAGCATTGAGGCCATGATATTGAGAACACAGCTGTGCTGGGCAGGGCACGTTTCTAGGATGGAGGACCATCACCTCCCAAAAATAGTACTCTACAGTGAACTTGCCACGGGTCAGCATAAGAGGAGCGCTCCAAAAAAACGATACAAGGACTCCCTGAGACAACATCTCAGGCTTGGCCAAATTGATCACCAACAATGGTCCGCCCTGGCCTCACATCAGGAGCCATGGAGACGCACTATCCACAATGCTGCAGCCTTATTTGAGAACTCACGCCAAACAAGTCTTGAAGAGAAACGACAACGCAGAAAGAATCACAACCCGGAAACATCACCCAAGGAGACCTTCTGCTGTGCTTTCTGCAACCAGACTTGTTTATCTCGGATTGGCCTTTTCAGTCATCAGCGCGCTTGCAGAAAGCACGGGATGAGTCCTTCCTGAATCTTCGTTTGCGAAGAAAAGCCAGAGAGAGAGAGACATTTTTGCCTCACAACATCTAGAGTCTCATGCTCTGCTAGGTATGGACAGAGATAAGAAAGTTATTAGAAAATTATCACTGTGGGCTTTAGAAAATGATCACTAGATGGGCTATTTGCCCCACCTTGTTCCCCTTTTGCCGCCATGTTGGATTTTCCGCTAAGTGAGAGATCGGTAAGGCAATAAAACGGCAATCTTTTCCTCTATTTTATTCTTTTTTTCCCTTTTGTAAATATGAAGCATTGCTTGTGCACACCATGGTAAACTTTAAAAAAAAAATTGGCGGCGGCAGATTTAAAAGCATGAGTAATTCACTCGCAGCTGCCATCTTGTCTAGGGAGTATGCAAAGTTTATGGGGGCTCTATTAACCAGGTCCCACCACTGCAAATTGCTATTTCTTTGGAGCAGATCGTATATTTACTGCCTCAAATAGACTTGATCACATGCTACATGCCTCCATCCTGGCTTCAGAGAAAGCGAGGTGGACAGCAGTGTCCGTGTGGACTTCTTTTGGTTTTGTTCAGGTAATGGGGATGGGGGCAGTCTTGATCCGGGGCCAGCATATGCTGGCAGGAAGCCAGAGTATTCTGGCCAGTATACACAAGCCCTGTGTTTAGCTATTCTTTAACAAGTTTTTAAAAATCTAATTCAATTGCACTCACATTAGACATTTATGTGAAATTCCTGCACTTAAAAAAAGCCTTACCAGAATGAGGCGCAAAAATCCCATCCATGATTTTCCTCCAACTTCCCCACTCTTTTTTCTGTTTCCAACTTGGTAGAGAAAGAAACAGCTGCATGAATGGCTGAAAACCCCATTTTTCATCCATCCCACCTAAAACTCCCTTTCCCTTTCTCCTGCCGCTATAATCTAAGCCGTTTATTCCTTCCCCAAACCAAAAGCAAGAAAGAATTTTGCCAAAAGTCAAGTGAACTAGGCTTTGGGTAAAAAACAAACTCAGAAATGTAAAAAATTCTTGCTCATGCTCTCTTTCATTTAATTAATTAATAACATCTTTAATAACTTAATAATTTAATAATTTAATTCTGGAATCAGGTTAATCCCAAATTCCAATTTAAAGTCAATTACTTTATTTTTTTTTAAAAAAAAATTATTTATTTTGCCCTTTCTTGTTAGAAATTTTTCAACGTAATAAATAACAAATTGATTTTAATTACAGGCCACCCCCCATATCCACAGTTTCAGTAACTGCAATTTAATTTAACGGTGGTCAGGGGAAAGGTCTCTCTAGGCATCTAGAGGTCTTCCAGCACAACTCTATGGTCGGGCCAGAAATTGACCATAGAGTCACACTGGCGGACATCCAGATGCCTAGAGAAGTGTCCTCTCTAGGCATTTTCTAGGTCCTCCAGCATGATTCTGTGGTATTCTATGGTGGTTCATTATTATCCATGGTTTCATTTATAAATGGTAAGTCTGGGAACATATCCCCTGTGGATATGGGGGGGGGGAAACCTGTAGTTAGCTTCTGTCTCTGAATATGGGGAGAGCTTAGAAAAGTTACTTTTTGGACTACAGAATCCTCTTGCAATGGTCATCCTAGCCATGGGATTCTGACAAAAAGGTGACATTCCCAAGCTCTGGTTCTGGTGTGGGCAGAAGGCACAGTAGGTCTGGAAGCCATGCCCTATACTATGAGGAGCAGCTTAGGGAGCTGGGTGTGTTTAACCTGGAGAAGAGAAGGTGAAGAGGGGACATGAGAGCCATGTTTAAATATTTGAATATTTCATTTCCTGCGTAAAACACTGTGTGATTATCTGACTCAAAATGTCCCATTGCTGTCCACTTTAACTTGGTCATCCCAGCTTTCGCAATGTTTATATGTTCCATTCCTTGTTTCACTATGTCTAGCTTCCCCTGATTCATGCTTCTCACATTCCATGTTCCTATGTGTTCCTGTGTTCCATGTCCCCAGGTGTTGTGCAGCTTCCGACTTTCCTTTCATCGCTGAGCATGTCAACAGCTGAACATCCTTTTGGCTTGAGTCCAGTTGTGCCATTAGCCACAGCGCTACTCGTAGTTGTCCTCTGCTGTACCCCAGTAGTTTGCTGAGTGCCATCCGACCTGGGAGTTGCATCTTCTGGCAGTATCTCTTGCTTCATTTTGGACTGTTTCATCATAGAGTTTTTGTGATATAAGACATTCACAAGCGATTTACCATGCCTACCGCTGTACAGTACTAACAGATTTTAGCTATGGTGCCACTGCCATTGTTTTTGAGAGAGCCTTCACCAGTGTCACTGTGCCGTTACTGCTACTGCCCAGTAGCTGTTTGGCACATATAGTCTGGCTCCTGTCTGAGTCAATCTGATGTGGGAGACCCTCCCAGCAGCACTGCTGCCGACAGCATAACCTCTTATCTCACAGGAGCAGGCAATCCCACCACCACGGATAGGTAGTCCCTTCTACTCTGAAGGTGGAAAGAGAGGTACAGTCCTGATGGGAGAGACCTTATGTTGGAACCCATCTTAGTACCCCCACAGAAACATCAGAGGCCAATTCTTCTCTCATATTGGAAGAGGGGGAGGAGGCAGTGGCATGATGTGGGAGCGCCAAGAGGTCTGGCGGGAGAAGCCGTGAATGAGCCAATTTGGACAGAGAGCTTTCCAGGCTCCCATTAGCCTTTAAAACACATTGATAGCATTTATTTGTGTTTCAAAGCATTTATTAAACTATTGACACTGGGAAGGAAGACGCTCAGAATTAATCCAAGCACTGGATAGAAGAGAACGTCATGCTGCTATCGCTGTTTTAACAGCTGCAAATGATTCAGACCCAAATGTTAAAGTTATGCTTCTCTCCAGCTGCTAAAATTATGCCAAGGTCAATGGCAACTGCAGGGTTTCTGGCCTGATCAATGCAGCTGAAGCACATTGCTCGGTGGAAGAGGAGGCGGTTCACGTGCAGAAAGTAATATTTTTCATAATCCTCAGCATCTCCAGACAGGGTAGAGGAAACTTCTGTCAAGAGTTCAGGAAAGAGGCTGCTGGTCAGTGTTGACAAGTGTTCCCAACCTTGGGTCTCCAGATGATGTTGGCCTACAACTCCCAGAATGCCTGACCCTTGCTCATGTTGGTTGGGGATTCTGACAATAGTAGTTCAACAACATTGGGGGACCCAAGGCTTGGAACCACTGGTATATTGACAGCACTGTGCTGCATGGAGAAATAAGATGAATTGGCTCTTGTTCACACTCGGGAGGCATGGAGACACACCATCCACAACGCTGCAGCCTTATTTGAGAACTCACACCAAACAAGTCTTGAAGAGAAACGACAACGCAGAAAGAATCACAACCCAGAAACATCACCCAAGGAGACCTTCTGTTGTGCTTTCTGCAACCAGGTTTGTTTATCTCGGATTGGCCTTTTTAGTCACCAGCGCGCTTGCAGAAAGCACGGGATGAGTCCTTCCTGAATCTTCGTTTGCGAAGAAAAGCCAGAGAGAGAGAGAGAGAGAGAGAGAATGTTCAGTCAAAATCTATCCTCCTGTAACTTAAAAACTCCATCCTGTGAAATCTTGGGATTTGTAATTTGGTGATAGTTAGAATTATCTGCTAGTGCACACACCTCTGAGTTGCCACACTAGGGAGATTTTCACACAGGATATATATCCTGTGGCAGCAACACAACAGGGTCAGGAAAGGTTTTCCCTTTCGGACGACGTTGACCCCATTCTGTCCTGCATCCATCCTGCTCCCGTGACTGTTCCGGAACAATGTAATCACAATTTTTCATTGTGAATAGACCTCCCATTCCATCGCTATCACGCAATCACGGGTGTGCGAACAGGAGCCCCGTTCCTGTTCAGAAATGAGAGCCGCAGCAGGGAGGTCTGTGCTGAGCACTTCTGGGCACGATCTGGACATCCAGGTAAGTGGCACCCTTTATTTTACCCTCCCTGTTTTGATTGTGTGATTTAAAGTGTGTTTTTGTGCTTGGTGAACTGATTTTATGTTTGGGGAAGTTTTATTTTTTAAATTTACCACCTGGCCTTTATCACGTGATAACGTGATAACGTTTCAGACGGCCGGTTGTAAAAGCAGCCTTACGACGGCTGCATTTACAGCCGGCCAGAGAGGGGAGGGGGACACGTTCCTGCTGCAGAATTAAGGTAAGTGTGTGAAAGATTTACGTTATTCCATGGCAGGAACGGGAGAGGAGGTGGCGGGGCAGTAACGGGGCATTTTGGCCCTGTGTGAAAATCTCCTAGATCTCTGTAGCAGAGAATTCTAAGTCCCTCAACACACTACACATCCCATGTTTCCATAGGATGGAGGCTTGGTGGGTAAAGTGGCACAACACTGCTGTAAGGAGGTGGTGCGTAGATAGATTTTTCTCGGCAGATTTTGCTTATGCACTCCCTGTGCCTCTTTCCCTGTTTCGCTCCTCCCTCCTGAATTCTCTTGTACACACGCACACCTTTATGTGCCAGGCTGAGGCCACAAAAGGTGAGCACCTCTCACAAACAGCTTCACTGTTCCGACCCTTCTGTAGGAGGTACCCAGATTAAAAGGTACTACCACGAAACACTCCAAGTGAGCAGTCGGAGCCAACAAAGGTTACTAGCAAACTGAAGAATGATGAGTTCCTCCATGCAGTCTACTAGTATTGTAGTGAAGCCAGAACTTGTAGGGTTGAAGTCCTGAGACATTTCGATGAGCAGAAATGACACTATCAGATTTGAATGCAAACCAGAACTATATTTGCTTAACATGACAAATGAACTAGGAAGGAATGAGGAAAAGAGATACTGGAAAATGGTACTGTACATGGTTACAGCCGCCAGAATAGTAATTGCTAGAAAGTGGAAGACGCCAGAGGTACCCCTCTCTCTGGCTTTTCTTCGCAAACGAAGATTCAGGAAGGACTCATCCCGCGCCTTCTGCAAGCGCGCTGATGACTAAAAAGGCCAATCCGAGATAAACAAGTCCGGTTGCAAAAAGTGCAGCAGAAGGTCTCCTTGGGTGATGTTTTTGGGTTGTGATTCTTTCTGCGTTGTCGTTTCTCTTCAAGACTTGTTCGTCGTGAGTTCTCAAATAAGGCTGCAGCATTGTGGATAGTGCGTCTCCATGCCTCCCGATGTGAGGCCAGGGCGGACCACCGTTGGTGATCAATCTGGCCAAGCCTGAGATGTTGTTTCAGGGAGTCTTTGTATCGCTTTTTTGGAGCGCCCCTCCCACGCTGACCCGTGGCGAGTTCACCGTAGAGTAGTATTTTTGGGAGGCGATGGTCCTCCATCCTAGAAACGTGCCCTGCCCAGCGCAGCTGTGTTCTCAATATCATGGCCTCAATGCTGGTGATCCCTGCTTGCTCAAGGACAGCAACATTCGTCACATAGTCAGTCCAGTGTATATTTAGGATTGTGCGTAAACACATTAAAGAATGGCTTTCCAAACTATTGGATATGATTGTGTTAGATAATCTAACATCAAAATTACGGAATATATCTATTCAGAAAACATTGCAGAATTGGTTCCCAATGATTAAATATTGGGGAAAGATAGCTGAAATGAATAATCTTGAAGCATTATTAATGTGAATTTTTAAAAAGGGCTGGTCTAGTCTTAGGTGCGATAGAAATCAACTGGTTTTTACAAGCAGAACCAATATTTATGTCTCTCTCTGGCTTTTCTTCGCAAACGAAGATTCAGGAAGGACACATCCCGCGCTTTATGTAATGTTATTTTAATTCAGAAGTCTGATTGCAAATGTTTGCTGTTCTTATGTCGACTGGGGCAAGAACTGAGGAAGTCAACATTTGAATCCACTTTCAATAGTATGTTTTACTATTCAAAACTGGATTTATATGATATTTGGAAAAATTATGTACTAATAATGTGAAATTTATGTAAACAGTAAACAGTAATATCAATAAAAACAACATGGAAAAAAAAGAAATGATACTATCATCTGCTACTCACCTGTACCTTCTTTATTCTATCTGTATTTACTTACAATCCTCACAGTGAATAAGATGGAAAATTCTTCACCCTACGAAGAACTGTGGTGAGCGACATGGAGAATCCACTCCAGGTTTTAACCCAGGCTTTCACGACACTCTCCAAGGTTCTGAATCCTATTCCTAAACAGGTTCAGCCCTGTGGATAACTCTTTTAAAATTATCTGAGCCTAGAATGGATTCATTGTCCCAGTAACATGGGAGGCCATCACCTGCCAGTGAGGATGAGTTGTCCCTATTGTAATCCAAAGTATTTTAGAGTGGCTTGGCCTTGAATGGGTAATTCAATTCAATAACCGGATGGGCAATTAAGAGTCATAAAGTTTACAAAAGACCTGCTTGTGATGGAGATGAAAACTAATATGGCAAGAGGGATCATTTTTCTAATTATTGTGATTATTTCTAACTTTTCTTCGATGCCGACAAGTTAGGCTCTGCCTATTTTACATAGATCTGTATCTCTCCTGTCCTCTTTTTGTAGATGCATGACCGCTTTTCTGGCAACATGTAAACAGCCACCCTACCTGCCTTGGCCACTCTAAGCTAGCCTACTACCCTCAAGGAAGTGGAGGACGCTATCTCACAGCCGCCAGTGTTGATTCAATTGTCTGCTCACTTTCTGGCTGTGGAATGTATGGGGGGAATCTGCCATCTTGTACTTTGCCTCAGCCAAAATTGCTTGGGCTTGCCCCCATTTAAACGCTTTGGTATAAATATGAGAGAGGTTAGCGCGTTTCCCCCCCTCCCTCTTCCCTGTTCTCAGACACCTGGGTGGCATTATCTCACGTATCCTCAGCACTGAGGAGGCATTTATCATCTCTTATGTACACTTCTTGGTATTTATTTTGTTTTAAAACTAATTTAGGCTTGAGGAAGAATGACAGATTAACAGTCCAAGCCTCCACTCGTCTGTTTAATTGGTCTTTTTTGGAAAATTCCCTGTTCTGTAAATCTCTGTGATAGAAAGGCAGCAAGACTGTATTTTTATAGGACCAAGAGAACTGACCCTGGTGGGTGGGGAAGAGAGCTGCCGAATTAGTACCACCCCAGACTTTAGGTTTTTGGGGCTACGCCTTGCAACCAGGGGACAGCTCCTGGTGATGCCACAGAGCGTGGGCTCTATATTAAGTGTAAACCTCCCTTGTACAAAATATATATCATTAATTTTTTAAAAATCTTGAGGAGAACACACTTTTAAAGGCAGCGCTCTCACTCTGAAATTCTTCTGCCTCATGTTGAGAACTGGAGAAGATCTAGGCCAGTGGTTCTCAACCTGTGGGTCCCCAGATGTTGTTGGACTACAGTTCCCAGGAGCCCTCGGAGGTCTCACCTTGACAGCCAGGTGGTCCTCCCAGTCCTTAGTGAGGCTGTAGGATTGAACTCACAGCCTCACCAATGACTGGGAGGACCACCTGGCTGTCAAGGTGAGACCTCAGAGGGCTCCTGGCAACTGTAGTCCAACACCATCTGGGGACCCACAGGTTGGGAACCACTGATCTAGGCCCTGATGGTGAATTTTCAACATAGGGTAGCATGAAAGTTGAAGCCATTTTGTCATCCTCTCTTGAAAGTAACACCTCAAAGGGTACCAAAAAGGTTCATTGGGTCAGCACTTCACTTGGCAGGTGCTCGATGATGCTCACCCATAAAGATGGTCCTAGTTATACCATTGCGACCTCTCCCCTATGAACTCTCTGAGGCATCTGGTCATTCCAAGTGCTGGTTATGACTGATAAAGTCCTATATGGCTGTCAGGAGCCTGGTGCAGCCAGATCCTGCCATGACAATTAGTCCTTTGCTTTTTCTTTAGGATGATGGGTAATAGAGGGCTGTAGTCTAACAGTCAGCTGGGGCTGAAGAAGTCCTTTTGTTGTGATTGTTGAACAACTGAGAGTCAGAAGCTCTTGTTAATTTATTGGCAATTTTCCCAGTCATCTAGCAGTAGATCATAGAATCATAGAGCTGGAAGAGACCACAAGGGCCATCTAGTCCAACCCCCTGCCATGCAGGAATAAACAATCAAAGCACCCCCGACAGATGGCCACCCAGCCTCTGTTTAAAAAACTCCAAAGAAGGAGACCACCACACTCCCAGGCAGAGCATTCCACTGCCAAACAGCTCTTACTGTCAGAAAGTTCCTCCTAATGTTTAGGTGGAATCTCTTCTTCTGTAGTTTGAACCCATTGCTCCATGTCCTAGTCCCTGGAGCAGCAGAAAACAAGCTTGCCCTATCCTCAGTATGACTTCAGATATTTAAATATGGCTATCATGTCCCCTCTTAACCATCTCTTTTCCAGGCTAAACACACCCAGCTCCCTAAGCCGCTCCTCATAGGGCATTTCTTCCAGACTTCCCACCATTTTTGTCACCTTCCTCTGGACACACTCCATCTTGTCTCTTCTTTGAAAGCCAGAAAGCTTGTCTTTCATAGGACTGACTTCTTGAGTACCCAGCTTGTTGGGGGCAATTAGCTAACATGTAAACTGCTTAGGGAGTGCTTTGGCACTGATAGGCAGTATAGAAATAGAAGTGATATTGCTATCACTATTGTTGTGTGCCTTCAAGTCGTTTCCAACTTATGATGACCCTAAAGCGAACCTATCGCAGGGTTTTCTTTGCAAGATTCATTTGGGAAGGTGTCTTTGCCTCCCTCGAAGGCTGAGAGTGTGTGACTTGCCCAGTGGGTTTTTATGGCTGAGTGGGGATTTAAACCCTGGTCCAGAGCCCTCTTCCATCACTCAGAACATGTCCTCTATCTGAAGTTGGAAAGCTTTTCCTTGTACAGTAAGACCTTTTTATTCATAGGACCGCTATTTGCAGTTTCAGTTACCCACGGTCACTGCTACCAGAAGTATTTGTGGGTCCCGCTAGGTCCTCCAGTGCAATTAGGAGGAGTAGCTAATACCCTAGAGGACAGGATCAAAATTCAGAATGACCTGGATAGACTGGAGAGCTGGGCCAAAGCTAACAAAATGAAATTCATACGGCGAAATGTAAGGTACTGCACTTAGGGCGGAAAAATAAAATGCATAGATATACGATGGGGGAGACCTGGCTGAATGAGACTACGTGGGAAAGGGATCTAGGAGTCCTAGTAGACCACAAGTTGAACATGAGTCAACAGTGTGAGGCGGCAGCTAAAAAGGCCAATGCGATTTTGGGCTGCATCAATAGAAGTATAGTGTCTAGATCAAGGGAAGTAATAGTGCCACTCTATTCTGCCTTGGTCAGGCCTCACCTAGAATACTGTGTCCAGTTCTGGGCACCACAATTCAAAAAGGATATTGACAAATTGGAGCATGTCCAGAGGAGGGCAACTAAAATGGTGAAAGGTCTGGAAACAATGCCTTATGAGGAGAGACTTAGGGAGCTGGGTATGTTTAGCCTGGAAAAAAGACGGTTAAGGGGCGATATGATAGCCCTGTTTAAGTATTTGAAGGGGTGTCACATTGAGGATGGAGCAGGCTTGTTTTCTGCTGCTCCAGAGATTGGAACATGGAGCAATGGATGCAAGCTCCAGGAACAGAGATTCCACCTCAACATTAGGAGGAACTTTTTGACAGTAAGAGCTGTTCGGCAGTGGAACACACTCCCTCGGAGCGTGGTGGGGTCTCCTTCCTTGGAGGTCTTTAAACAGAGGCTGGATGGCCATCTGTCAGGGATGATTTGATTGTGTATTCCTGCATGGCAGGGGGTTGGACTGGATGGCCCTCATGGTCTCTCCCAACTCTACAATTCTATGATTCTATGATTCTATGAATTCTATGTTATGCTTTGGCTGGAAGTTGACTGGATGTTTTTGGGCAAGCATCTTTT
The DNA here is from genome assembly GCA_030847615.1 of Gambelia wislizenii. Classification (NCBI taxonomy): domain Eukaryota; kingdom Metazoa; phylum Chordata; class Lepidosauria; order Squamata; family Crotaphytidae; genus Gambelia; species Gambelia wislizenii. The sequence continues at coordinate 6,773,263 of JAUMIR010000013.1, read as the reverse complement.
GAGGAAGCAGAAAGGAAAGGAAAGAGAGGAAAGTAGCGAGTGGATCAGGTCCATCCTCCTCCACAGGGCAGTAGATGAGCCGGGAGGGGGCATGGAGGAAGAGACAGAAAGCAAAAATAAAGGGGTTGCTATTGTTTTATTAATATTTTTATTGCATTCCAAAAAGAAAATTTCAATTGTACAGTTGCCCAACTTTCTTACAGTTTCAAATCACAATCAGTTCAAAGTTAGATTTAATCACTGTATCTTCTTATATTGACTTCCTTATGTTCATCCATAAAATAAACCATGAATTCTTACATTTTTGATCACATGATCTTCTAATAAAACCCAAATGCCCCAGCAGTTTACTCCACCATTTATAGTTCATATTTTTTCATCAGAGCTTTAATTGAAGCTGTCTCCACTATAATTTAGGTCTTTAATCTTTAATCTTTAGGGCTTTAATCATGATATCTAATATTGATTCTAAAAAGATGTTTTAGGAAAAAGAAAAGAAAAGGGGTTTGCTATTATGCACAGTTTCAGATGTCCACAGATAAGGGTTTTTTTTTACTGTATATAGACTGAAGAAGATGCCCCAAACCCCCATATTTGGGGGCGTGGGCCCTTCATAAAGACAGAAGTGTGTGCATCGTGTAATTTATGAATGTGGACAACATCTTGATTTTACAGGGAAACACATGCCTAAGTTAACGGAAATCATTTGGTAGAATGCAAACGTGTTAATGGTGACCTCTTGACTGTCCACCATCAAATGTCATGTATCTCCATCGTCCCTTCTTGCTAATTTGAAAACATGGCAACACTGTCCGTATTCCAAATGGAAGCCTGAAGCAAACAATGATCGGATCTTGCAAAACCATACAACTGATGGTGCCAGTAAGGGAACTGTATTGATAAAGCATGACTTTTGCTTTAAGCCTTGGGGGGAATGCAGGGTAGGGTAGGGTGGGGTGGCTAATGGTTTTATCCAATTTTGTGTATGTATGTGATTTTAATTTGTTAAGATGGTTGAATATGGGCTGAGTCCTGCTGGTATTGCCCAAATTTGGCCTGAATCTTTGCCCAGCTTCTTGGCTTTTGAGTCAACACTTACATAAAATTCCATTGATTCAATGGGTCTACTCTAGTTGGGACTAACAATTGAATCCAGGCTGATGTTTGCAGACAACCAATTATGATTTACCGCTTCATGTTTTAAATGGCTTAAACTGATTTCATTGTATAGCACCCTGACAGCCTCGGGTCCAGGCTGAGATAATAATATTTTAATCAATACATAAATAAATTGCCAGACCATCCAGGTTGGCAGTCCACGTGCTCACGGTGTTCCTGTTCGTCCGGAATCTGTAATCATTTCCCAGCATTGTTATTTGTCTTCTTGAACAATGGCATCGACACCCATGCACCCTTTCCGTGCCATCCCCTCACCTTTCTCATGCCATCTGCCCTTGGAAGCAGCTTTACAAACGTTTGTCCAAGTTTGTATCTTGGTTCAAAAGCAGGAGGGGCAGAAGAGATGAGCCCAGCTCGTGGCCCGCTCCCCAGCTCCATCCCCTTGCAAAAATCAAACAAGAAACAATGGTAGAAAATTGGAAGGAGGGGGCCTCTAACTTGCATGCTGTTCTTAACCAACACAGTGATAAGCGGACGCCAGCCACTACTCATCGCCTGTTGTATGACCTAAAGACAAAGATGGAGCCCGGGCTTTATTATTAACAGTTCACCTGTTGCCATCTTTCAGCGCTTTTCATTCAGGTATTTTATTTGTCCTAAAGGCCTGTTGTCATCACCTCCGTGTCTCTCTTTGGGATGCAAAGCAGCCAACTGGAGGCGGAAAGAGCCACCGAGGGAAACACCAGACATAGAAGGACCTCTGAGTCTCCTCTCCCTGTCCTTCTCCTCCCCCGCCATCCAGGTCCCCCCACCCCAACCCTCCATGCACTGTTTACCATGCTGAAACTGTTTCCACATTTGATGATGATGCAGCCGGGTGAGCAAACACTGCTGTTGACCTCGTCTGTTTTTTCCTTTGGACTTGAATTGTCCCGAGTTTTCAAAGCTCTTCAAACAAGACACCCTTTCCGAGAGCTGGAGCGCAGAGCCAAAGGTCCTCTCTCGCTGTGTATCGAATGGTGACAGTTTCTGTTCGAGGCCTATTAGATTAACGTGGGTGTGAAGCAGAGGTGCTGTTTCTGAATGGAACGGGCTCTTGTCATTTCAAGGAAAACGCTCTGAAACCGCCAATGGCTGGAATCCTGTCGGTGTGTTCTACACGCATACATAAGTCCCCCTGCAGATGTAGGTGGACATTTTTGCCTCATGCAGAACAGTGGCATTCAGTTCGAGATTGTGGAACGGAGCATGTGGCACCATTTTGTTGCTCATCTTGTCATAACATCACAATTCACTAACAAGACACCACCACCACATAACTCCATGAGCATAAAGTTATGCTCCGTCTCCTTCGTGTAAGATTTCAGCAGTGTATCTATTTTGTACAACGTCGACCAACGCCATAAGTCAGTTCAGAGCTCTTTGGGAACTATTGTGCAAACCGTATCTTCAGGAGCCACCCCAAGACATCTTGCTGCCTGAGGGAAAGGACAAGATGGCACTCATTCCACATGCAGAAATGGACTGCATGCGACTTGGGCTGCCACAGCAGAGAAGACCAGCCAAGGGACTGCCACTGCTGTATTCCTTGCATCTGCCACCCGAGGCAGTTCTTTCTTTCTGCCTTACAGCAGATAGAGCCCTGCATTTCATAGAAATAGTAGTCTTTTCATCTGACCTTCAACATATAAAATTAGGACAGCTCTTTCTCTTTTTTAAATAAAAATGTTGCTGTTGAAACATCTTGCCTCCTCAACACATCAATGGGAAGCATTGGGGAGCACCTCCTGGCTCCATCCTCATGCCAGTGCATGTCTCAGGTTCTGCTTTTCTGACCTCCAGGCCATAAGAGAAGGTCTGAATGGGGAAGGATCTGCCCTCACACATCTCATGGAATAGCAGTGAGCTATTCAAGCTCGGAGCTTGGAAAAGCTACTTTTAGGACAGCCAGACTCTGGGAGTTCTAGTCCAAACAAGTAACATTTCCAAGTTCTATTCAGACCTGCACAGGTATCAAGAGGGGAAGGCTGGACAGGAATCTTGTTGTTGCTGTTGTTAAGGCGGTTGGTGTTCTCTTCTGTTGGAAAAATCCAGCATTCTTTCTCCCCACTTATTTGCTATTAGAGCAAATGGGTAATAGTTAAGATAGGGTCTCCTGCATGCCTTCCTCTCATCCTATCTGTAATGAGCATGGGTGTAAACAGTACACAACCAAACTACAAGGTCACATGACCTAGGTCAATTTGCCTTATGATCTTAGATCTTTTATTACTCTTTCTTCTTGCTTTGAAAGCTGCATGCTGCTCTCTCCATCTTGCTCCACAAGACATCTCACTGAAATGGTGAGTGGAGATGAACTTGTTTCTTATCCAAACTGTTCATTAGTTAGTTAGGATGTAGGCTCCAGTGCATATGTAGATTTAAAGCTATTAGTAAAGCTTAAGTTTTTCTTTAATAAGAAGTTGCCTGCCTCTTTGTTCTTGTGTTTGGGTCAAAGCACTGTACTATTGAGTCCACGCCTCCTGCTCTGCTCTGCTACAACAAAGTTAATTCCTGACAGTTTTAACTTTTAAGAAGTTTCCCAAAAAGGGCTAACACCCTGAGGCCTCAAGTTTTACTACATCTTCCTCCATCCACAATGACCAAAGCCCCACAACCACCCACAACTCACCATTTTGCTGCAATGGCGCCCCTGGATGGCCCTTCCCTGGTGGATCTTGGTGGAAGATGCCATTTGTCTGTGTCTCACCATAGGGCACAGCAGTGATGGAGACTTGAGTCGATTGACTCCGACTCAAGTCGCTTCAATGACTTGACTTGGGACTAATTTTTAAATTTGCCACACTCGCATCTTCTCACAAGAATCAGTGAGATCTTAACCCTGGAAGTAAATGGAGCTCCGTTCGTGCTCTGTTACTGCCGGGGATGCCTTTTCACGCTGCTAAAGGTAGGTCTGGTGGGGGGAGTTCTTTTGTCAGCATAAAAACGTTTCAAAATATGTCAGCAAAAGAACTTTTATAGAGGGTGGTCTGATAAAGACTCAACATGACAACAAATGATGCACTGACTCAGCTTGCTGGCATTGGTTCAGTAACATAACACTTTCATCCAGAAACATTATGAAACAGAAAACAGCTTTCCTCCTTTGAACAACACTTCCATGATCTCACTGCTTTTTGCCTACTGGTCATGTGATGGAAGCAGTAACAGCAAATGTGTTAGGCAACAGGATTGAGGTGGAAGGATCCTTCTAAAGCTTTTCAAAAGCTTTAGAAGGCTCCTCCAGTGTACAGCCAAGACAGGCTGTCAAGCAGAATTCAACCCCCACCTCAAGCCCATTGCCTAATATGTTTGCTGATAATTTAAATTTTTTAACCTAACTTTATGCATGTCTCCTTGATTTTCTAGCTATTGAAACTCCACCTTCCCACACACAGAGAGACACACCCCACCTCCACCTCCTTTTCTTTCTGTTAAAGTTGGCTCCCAGACTCGAGACACGACTTGAGACTTGAAGGTAGAGACTTGAGACTTGACTTGAGACGTCAAGTAAAAGACTTGAAAACATCACTGGGGCACAGTTAGATGCTTCTCCAATTTCCCTTCCTCCTCCTGTCACTCTCCACCAGCCATGCAGTGGCTGTTGAAGGAGGCTATTGCAGCAAAGCAATGAGCCTGGTGACGGGGGGGGGGGGACGGGAAGCCATAGCAGAGCTTTGTCTGGGGAACTCTTCCACCATGTTGGGCAGCATAGGATCTTGACCATAGTGTTACTCTTTTCTTCAGACATCACCATTTACACCTGATGTTAATGTGGGACCAGGCTGGCTATCTAGACCCTTTTTGCTTGGAAGGCATCCCCTTCTTTATGGTACAAGCAGAAAATGAGGCTGGAGGCAGGAGACCTGGGCTATAGAACAGGCAATCTAATGTGAGGGACGAAGATTTTTTTTTTTCATTATGCCAGGGACTGGCACTATATTTACACTCATGGAGTACCATTGCTTCTTTCTTTCTTGTAAACTTGTCAGGGACCAACATCCAATGACTCAAGAACCGGCACCGATTCAGAGATCATCACTTTGAGTAGCACAGCTCTAGAATACGCTTCCTCACTGTAGTATGTGGGGAAATAATCATTGTAATGTAAAAGCAATCTTGTGTACCTCATTCACAATCTTAGATAAGTCTAGGGTTTTTCCCTGCATGCATTTTGTTCTCCCAAAATTCCCTTCTCTTACTTCACTGGGCACTTCCAGCCAACTGGAATTGCTGGGTCATCCAACACATGACCTAATTTGAATTTTATTGCTTTTGTATAACTTCCCTTCTGAATCTGACTCTCCATGAGGATGGATGTATCTTAGCCATCTTAAGCTTTCCTGTAACCATGCTATGATGATCGGAACCCAGCCCACTGCTGTAGGCTGAGTGAGTTTTATTACCTAAATACCTTCAATTAGGGACCTTTTCTTAAGTCTGTTTTTAGTATGTAGATTGAGATTGAAATACCTTCAGTAAACTTTGTTTTGCATTTTAAACTGACTCCTTTGTTTTGTAATAAGTCTAATTTAACTGGGAGGATCCCAGATCTCTTGAATACACTTTTAAATGATAATTGAGCTTACAAGTCTGCATCTTAAGCGCACTCTGCATGAAGCATGAAGTCAAAAGTGACTGAATGATTTTAACTCTTTTTAAAGAAATAATTCTTGTTGTTTTTAAAAGGACTAGATCCTGGAATTTTTTTTAATACAATTTTATTTTTAGACTCATTACCTTCCCACACTCACCCATCTCATTTCACAGTGAAGCCCACTTTGCCAGTGACCTGACTAATAATTAAGAAACATGTGGCTCTCCTGACATGGTTGGACTATGCCTCCCATCATTCCTGGCCCCAGTCATAATAACTGGTGCCAAGGGACATTGGAATCCAGCATCATCTGATAGCCACAGGTTCCACATTCCTGCCACAAAGCAAGAAAATGGCTGGCATCCTGGCGGTGTCTTACACGTGCATAAGGTCCCCTATGGAAGTGGTTGGACATTTTCGCTTGGTGCAGAAGGTCTGCATTCAGTTTAAGACTGTAGAAGCAGAGTTGTACATGTAGTGCCACTCTGCATGCTTATGCATTGTGCATGGATGCATACATGTATTGTGCAGGCTTGCATGAGCATATTGTGCATGTATAGTGCATGGGTGTGCAGGGCACATTGCGCACGCAGATACAGATGCATATTGGGTTGCACATTTGGTTACACAAGGTCACAATTCACTAACATGGTAGCATTCCACTCCCCACCCACCCTATCTTGGAGCCATTAACAACAAACTCACTCACTCTTACCCATAAAATCCAAAGTGGTTTTTATTCCACCACCAAGTGCATTCAGCTGTCCTTTTGCATCTCATCCTACAAGACACTGTACAGTTTCTTAGTAGCAGAGACATGTCCTTGCTTCCCACCTCCTTCCTTCTGCCAGCCCCATAGGTCCTCATGGTTGAGGGTAGGTTTTCCCCAAGACTGCCTGAGGGAACTCAAGCCGCCTGTTGACTTACAGCTTTGCTACTTGGCATCCCGCCTATTCATATTGGTTATAAATGAGTTCAGGTCTCCTGTTATGGGCTAATGTCTGGAGCCCTTTGACCTCCCCGGGGGCTCAGGGGGGACTGCAGTAAATCAGAACAGCAGCATGCCTGCTAAGCATAGCGCATGGAGAGAGAGAACAGCCTGTTTGGATTCAGATGCCAAAACGGAGGAGAAAAATGTCAGCCCCATGGCTGTATCCTGCTATTGCCTTCAGACTCCAGGCATCATCCACGCCAGGGTACAGTGGTGGGAGCAAAACGAGGGCATTGCCACCCAAATAATAATTCCTTCCCCCCCCCCAGTGGAATTTCCCTTCAGTCTCCAAATTTCTAACACTGCAGTGAGTGAGACCTTGGAAACCATTCACACTGTGCCTGCCTTTTGGCTTTGGGTGCCTAAGCTCTGTTTCTAAAGGATCAACTGGAAGTTTAAGCTATTGGGGTGCTAGAAATTTGAGGGCTAAAGGAAAATTTTGTGGAAGGTCTGAGTTCTTATTTGGGGGGCAATGCCCTCATTTTGTTGTCCCACCCCATCCCCGTAGCTATAACTCTGGCTTCAGGTGTTGCCCACCTTTATGCCTTCAAAATAGCAAAACCACTTCTATAGCACTTCTATTTCTATACCGCTTATCAGTGCCAAAGCACTCCCTAAGCTGTTTATGTGTCCATTAATTGCCCCCAACAAGCTGGGTACTCATTGTGCCAATGTATGGAAGGATGGAAGGCTGAGTCAACCTTGGAGCCCTCTGGGATCAAACTCACAATGTTATGGCTGCAGTACTGGCATTTAACTACTTCGCCACCAGGGCTCCTTTAAAATAAACCATAGAAGCATAGAATTGTAGAGTTGGAAGAGACCTCAAGGGCCATCTAGTCCAACCCCCCTGCCCTGCAGGAATACACAATCAAAGTATTCCCAACAGATGGCCATCCAGCCTCTGTTTTAAAACCTCCAAAGAAAGAGACTCCACCACATTCCTGGGCTATGCATTCCACTACAAAACAGCTCTTACTGTCAGGAAGTTCTTCCTAACTAGTTCTTCCGATAGCCTGGCTTTCTTTTACATTGGTCATCTATCGCCAACACTTATGACTCCTCAAACGCTTTCATCAGCGCTGTCTATGCACAATCCTAAATCTACACTGGACTTACTATGTGATGAATGTTGCTGTCCTTGAGCAAGCAGGGATCACCAGCATTGAGGCCATGATATTGAGAACACAGCTGTGCTGGGCAGGGCATGTTTCTAGGATGGAGGACCATCACCTCCCAAAAATAGTACTCTACAGTGAACTCACCACAGGTCAGCGTAAGAGGGGCGCTCCAAAAAAGCGATACAAGGATTCCCTGAAACTACATCTCAGGCTCGGCCAAATTGATCACCAACAATAGTCCGCCCTGGCCTCACATCGGGAGGCATGGAGACGCACTATCCACAATGCTGCAGCCTTATTTGAGAACGCACGCCAAACCAGTCTTGAAGAGAAACGACAACGCAGAAAGAATCACAACCCAGAAACATCACCCAAGGAGACCTTCTGCTGTGCTTTCTGCAACCGGACTTGTTTATCTTGGATTGGCCTTTTCAGTCATCAGCGCGCTTGCAGAAAGCGCAGGATGAGTCGTGGTCGTGAAGAAAATCCAGAGAGAGAGAGACCTTTGTCTCTGACCTTTCCTGCCAGATTATCACAATGTACCGTTGGAAAGGCATGGTGCTTTTAAGGGTATTGGTTTCTGTGCCCAAAAAGCTTACCAAGTAGCATCCAAGCTACAGGAGACATTTTCTGAGCGAGGTTCCATTTCACAAAATTATTTTAAATGCCATCCAAAGCACTGCCTTGGACCTCCACCAGTGTTTCTCCCATGGACGTTGAAGGGACAAAAACACCAGCTTATTTGGAAATGGACGGGAATACCTGTTTCGTGTCATGGTGGAAAAAAAACATCCCAGAGAGACTGTGTTGTTTACATTCCCCTGCAGAATTCAGCCTCCACGGGTGCTACCCAATCTGTCCCTTATGATAGCTTATCTGCGAGCCACAAGTGTTTTCCCGTTCATTAATCATACGACACATCATAGCAAAAGATCACTTTCCAAGAAGGAGTTCTTTTCTCAACTGGCCTTCATCTCCACCAGCAAAGATTTGGAAAAAGAACTTTCACATCCAATCACAAGGATTTGCTTGTAAAACAAACAGGCATTTGTGGTGTGTGTGTGTGTGTGTGTGTACATGTGGTGGGAGTTTATGCACAGATGCACCACCTAACTTATACATCAATTGTGTAGAGAACAAGTCAAGGTCTTTGTTCACTGGAGAAATATAAAACATCCTGGAAGCATAGGGAAAAGCTTGGCATGTGCTTTGTTCAATCAAAGCGACTTGGGATGGGTACACATGTACCCTAGGTCCCAAAGAAAGGAAATTACACATTAATTGGTGAATTAGTGAGTTAAAATCCCAACTGTCTCCCAACATAGGACCAAAGCAAAGTAGAGCTGAAATCAATCATTAGAATAAAAAAGTTAAAGCACAATTCAATACGCTATAATATGAAAAACAGCAGTAATTAAAAAACGTTTTCATGTAAAAAATCACATTTTTAATGCCATTATCTACAAAGAGTTGCTGGAGTTACATTATAAAGAGTGTGATGGAGTTACACTTCGAAAGTAACAATGAGTGGCAATGAAATGCCTTTATTTGTTTCGGTGTAGCAAGTAACAGACTATCATTGATTTCTCATTGTTTTTAAAGGATTTTTTTAAGGCATGTTGACAGGACTTGTTCTAATTTTGTGCCATTCCCTCTGAAAGAATCCATGCTGTTTGAAAGGTGAAGGGGCAGCATACCTTTTGCTTGGGGTGGCAGAGGGAGGAAAGGAGAGAAACGCTGCAGCAGATCTGAGGCAAAATCAATCACACAGCTTGCAAAACACTACGCTTCCAGGTGTGTTGGAAACCCCATCATCCCCAGCCAGCAACTGGGTTGTAGGATGGTGCCCATCTGGAAAGTGCCAGGTTGAGGAAGGCAACTTAAATTTCCAAAAGAGCACGGTTGAAGGATTTAACAACACACCTGTTGTAGGTCCTGGCGTCTCTTTCAAAAGTGCTCTTTCATATGTAGGTAGGCCATTGGTAAGCCATTTTCTCCCAGCCTTCTGTTTCCCAACATCTCTCTCTCTGTGGCTTTTCTTCGCAAACAAAGATTCAGGAAGGACTCATCCCACGCTTTCTGCAAGCGCACTGATGACTAAAAAGGCCAATCCAAGATAAGTCCGGTTGCAGAAAGCACAGCAGAAGGTCTCCTTGGGTGATGTTTCTTGGTTGTGATTCTTTCTGCGTTGTCGTTTCTCTTCAAGACTTTTTCGGCGTGAGTTCTCAAATAAGGCTGCAGCATTGTGGATAGTGCGTCTCCATGCCTCCCAATGTGAGGCCAGGGCAGACCTTTGTTGGTGATCAATTTGGCCGAGCCTGAGATGTTGTTTCAGGGAGTCCTTATATCACTTTTTTGGAGTGCCCCTCTTACGCTGACCCATGGCGAGTTCACCGTAGAGTACTATTTTTGGGAGGCGATGGTCCTCCATCCTAGAAACATCAACATATAGTTAAGATGAATCAGTTGGTTGAAAAAAATTGTCAACCCAGCATTAAAATAAAGGGATGAGATTCTTGAATTCACTAACAGTTAACAAAATGTATTACACCCATTCCACTAATGTTCCAGTCACTGCTAAAACCAGATCAAGGTTGATATGTCTCCTTGCAAGACGAATCCAGATTCTCCCTGTATTTGCACTAATTCCAATCATGAGGAGGAGGAGGAGTCTCCTTCTTCTTTGGAGGTTTTTCAACAGAGGCTGGATGGCCATCTGTCAGGCGTGCTTTGATTGTGTGTTCCTGCATGGCAGGGGTTGGACTAGATGGCCCTTGTGGTATCTTCCAACTCTATGATTCTAAATTGTGATTGTGTTTGCAATATTCAATTACAGTTAGCCCCATAGAACCCCCAAAGCGGTACGTCAACAACCCAAATGCCCAGGAAATGTCTACTTGCTGGCTTTGACAATTTGGTGCCTGCAATCTAGTCCCCACGTCTACAAGTAACATCTGGAGGTTGCTCCGTCTTGTAATATAAATATATCATGTTGAAAATTGTGCTCTGCCTATTTTTACACATATTTAACATTGAGAAAATGTCTGCAGTCACACCTCCCCAAGTATTATTCTTCCTTTCTAACCACTTCCCCCACCACCACCACCACAGTGCATCTCACTGCAATTAATCTGACTTGTAATGGAAAACAGATGAATGTATAAATCACACCCAAGTCTTGACCATGTATCTTCTCAGGCTGGTGGGAGGCTCATGACTCACCAGAACTTTCCACAACAATAATAAAGCAAAAAATTAACAACTCAGCATGCTTCAGTCAGTCTTGTCAATTGAAGGTTATCCCTCAAATTAAAACTAGGAGAAACACAGATTTCTCCTTTCAGCCATTCATTGGGCCCCATCCAGTCAGAACTCCATATTCCCTTCTCATGAGTCTAATCCAGAATTCACCGAAAAGGCAAGGCAAGTAGAAAGATGCTGGGATATGAGACAGAGAGCCAGCGAGGAAGAGGATGTGATGAATCTCCTGTTGATCTTGTACATCAAGGCTGGGCCATTTTGGTAGGGCTTAAGGACCTATTCTCTGCCCCAGGGACCTTCCAGGGACATACAGACTGCCAAAAATGCCCCCTGAGTATACAAGAAGAAGAAGAAGAAGAAAATGGAAGTGGCCAGAAACTTCCTCAGGCTATTGAAAAATGGTTATTTGGGGATGTTAAAGAGTATGTGGCCCCGCTCAAACTATTTAGTCACCACTTCTTTTTTGCCAGAAACAGGCCAATCCACAGGAGTTGGTTAGGATGTAAAAATATTCTTGGGAGGTTGAATGTGTCTCCAGAACCATACTCTGGACTTTATCAGACAAGCCTCTAAAAATAAATTCTTTTGCCACCATATTTTACACCATTTCTGTGCCAGTAAAAGAACCCTTCATATCATAGTCATGATTGCATGAAAAAACAGCCCCGTACTTCTGCATTGACAGGTGAGCGAGATCTTGGCGGTTCTTGCGAGAAGACGTGAGTGTGCTTAAAAGTTAAAAAAAACCCAGCTAAATTAAAAAACAAAATGAACACACAAGCACTGAAACACACTTAAAAACTTGCCTGCAATGCAGGGAGGTTCATAAAAAGAGTGTCCCATGGCTAGTTTTCATGTTCCCACCCAGAAGTGTTCTGCCAGAGATTGCCCATTGATGTTGGAATTGTGCCAGCAAAATGGGGTGCAGTTTCACACACTCACAATCATGGCAAAAAAAATGCCACAGCCGATCTATTGACGGATTGGCCTGACAATAAAAAAAGAACACCTTATTCTCAATACACAATCACAAGAGCACAACGTCATCTGGCATTTGCACTCTCTCGCGTTCATTAGGCGTTGTTATGAAACCATATTTACCACGTCTGATAAAGTCCTCTGCCCATCTTTCTTGTACACAATCTTCTCCAGAGATGAGAGAATATGTGAAGTTTCAGCTCTGCAGTGGGATTCAGTAAGTAGTACAGTCAGAATCTCGTGTCTGTAGAATCAATATTTCAGTTTCAGTTATCCGCAGCACACAAAATAAGGGACACATACTGTAGAGCACTGTTACCCATGGTTTCCGGTATCCACAGTAAGACTGGGAACCAAACCACTGCAGATATGGGGGTCCGACTGTATTGGCAATACTCTTCTTGCAGCTGGTGACATTCTCTTAACAGGTCCCAATCTTTGGTTAAAGAAGGACATGTGCTTTTATTTTTTTTAAAAGTTTGCTTTTGGATCTGGTGTAACAGGATGTGCAAAGGAAGATTTATCCAAGAGAGACCTTTTTTCTCTGCCAAAAGGTGGTAGTTTTTCCTTGGGCTTTTTCTGGGCTGTGAGGCCATGTTCTTGAAGAGTTTATTTCTGATGTTTCGCCTGCATCTATGGCTGAAGATCTTCTCTGAAGATGCCAGCCACAGATGCAGGCGAAACATCATAGAATCATAGAATTGCAGAGTTGGAAGAGACCACGAGGGCCATCCAGTCCAACCCCCTGCCATGCAGGAAATCACGATCAAAGCATCCCTGACAGATGGCCATCCAGCCTCTGTTTAAAGACCTCCAAGGAAGGAGACCCCACCACGCACCGAGGGAGTGCATTCCACTGCTGAACAGAAAGAAACTATTCCAGAACATGGCCTCACAGCCCAGAAAAAAACAAGGAACATCTATGGATGCCGGCCATGAAAGCTTTCGACTTCACAGTGGTAGTTTTATTTTTCTCTACCAAAGAGTAGTAGCTTTATTTAAGAACTTGAGAAGAATTGTGCACTTCCTTGAATGGACAAATAGTACAAGAAGCTATACTAACTTTTAAAATAACATATAATTGATTAAGGAGATTATCACACAAGGCAAGAAAAGTGGAATTAGAGCAGGCTAGTAGCATCAATGGCCAAACCATATAACATGACATTGTGGCTGTCCTGTAGCTGCCATGTATTCAAACCGTTACTGTGGTGTTCCTTTCAATTGGCGGGGAAAACCCATCAATAGCTCTAAATGTCACTATTGTTCCACTGCTGGCCCTGGTGCAATAGGTCCCTTCACTTCAATTTCGGCATTACAACCATCAGTTCCATGAGGGGGCTTTAATCCCCTTCTCTCCTTCTCTCCCCCCCCCCTCCACTCACTATTCTGAAGCAGGCTAACTCCATGCCTGTCATGGTTTTTTTAATTTTTATCTTTGCTGTGTTTGTGTACTTACAGCAAAACGGTAAAATAAAAATAATTTTAATCATTTTTGCCGTAATTACGCAAACACAGCAAAGGTGAAAAAAAAATGGACAGACAGAAAGTTAGGACTATTTCAAATGGGGAATAAAACCCTTGTCGAGGTTGGGAGGACGACAGCGCTGTCTCTCTTAGAGCACTCCATTTCATACGACGCCGTCCTCCTCCTGGCCTTCCACCGACCTTTCCCCGTGCTGAGGGCAGGAGAAACACGCTGCTTTTATTACCGGAGAACCCCTGTCAATAAAAAGCAGCATGTTTCTGTCTTCCCCCAGCACGGAGGAAGCACAGAGGATGGAGTCGTATGAAATGGAGTGCTGTAAGCGAGACAGCACCGTCCTCCTTCCCGACCTTGACAGGGGTTTTATTCCCCATTTGAGAAAGTCCTTAGCCTGCTTTGGAACAGCTAATGGCAGGGGGAGAGAGGAGGAGAGGAGAATCGGGGGCCCTCATGGCACTGCATGATGTAATGCCAGAACTGCAGTGAAGAGACTTATCACACTGGGGGGTGGGGTTCAAAGCAGCGCAGTTGCGTGAAAGAAGTGAGGTGTGGTAAGAACATTTTCAAAGTGATACGTTCCCATTTCCTTGCATAACGCAATTGCCCCAAGACACCAGCCTCATGTGATAATCTCCTATATCTATTAAAAGGCTGGTGAGCAACTGAGAAATCCTCAGTTGGGTTACAATGCTCCTCCAAATATCTGCCAAGTACTTAGTATATGGTTCTGCAACTTGTAGCCTCTGCTACCAAAGTGAAGGCCCCTAATGCTGCTGTCTCCCTCAGGGGTTGCTTGCTTCTTACTTAAAACTTCAATCCTTTTGGTTTACAGTCAAGTTGGGAAGGATGGTGGGTGAAGAGGGCCTTCTCTGCTGCTGCTCCCAGATGATGGAATGGCCTGCCGGACGAGATCCATCTTATTACCACCTTAGACAGCTTTAAAAAAGCTGTCAAGATGGATCTTTTCCGGCAGGCCTTTCCTGAATAACTATCCCAGCCCAAGACTCGGCTGTCCTTTCTGAGCTGCAATCGGATTTTTTTAAATTATTGTATGTTTTAATTTTTTCCCCTAATTTATATATTTTTAATTATTGTATGTTTTTAATCCTTTATAATTTAATATTATTTTAAGGGGTGGGTGGGCTAGGGTATTGTGACTATGGAGTTTTTATATTGTAAGCCGCCCCGATTGCATTGCAGAGGGGCGGGATAGAAATAAAATATTATTATTATTATTATTATTATTATTATTATTATTAAGAATGGCCAAAAAGAACAAGCAACACGATTGCCCCATGTGGACTGGAGGTTGAATGGTGATGGGGATAATAGCTCATAGACTACTGCTCACTCCTTTCATTTCTGATGGGAAGACAACCCAGTGGGGAATAAATTTTACTAACAAACTCCCTTTTGCTTGGTCTAGAAGCCAGGACATGGGGAGCTGTTCTAAAGCATTGAGGGAAAGAGCTTTCTAAATACCTCCTTAATAAATTTTGACACAGAGACTACAAGTGTGTTTATAGAGGTCTAAAGGGGTGGGGAGGAGACTTTGTATCTGTTTTCTTAAAGTGCAAAATCAAGGCTGGCTTACAGGCACCCCAGAGACCAGAAGCAGCAGTGAAGGCCACCCATCTGGAAAGCAGCTGATGGTTACCTAAATGCCCTTCCCAGGCTTGGGTTTTCCCTCCTCCTGATCCCCTTCTGCAAGCCTGTCTTTATGTTCCCCTGCCAGGCTAGGAAAGAGCATTTATGAAAGACTAACAGCAAGTCTTGTACAGACCATAACTCAGTGGATCAACAAACATTGCTATAAATTAGCAGGAAGAAAGGACCCAAGGGGATTGTCTCTGAGCAGGCCTGCAGTCCCACACAAGACAGCAATTTTAAAAAAAACACCGTCATCTAAAGTTTCAAATCAATTGTGTCTCGAAGCAGGAGTTTCCAAAGCACAGGGTGGCGGACTATACCGGTTGGGTTGGGCAGAGTGGACCAACAGACTATATACAGCAAAAACATAAAACTAGAAGAACGTGGGCTGGGATCCTGTTGGTGTCTTACGCATGCATAATTGCCCCTACGCAAGCAGTGGGATATTTTTAACCAGTGCAAAATAGCTGCATTCCATGCAAGGTTGCAGAAGTGGAGTGGTAGATGGGGCATTGCACAGGGTTTTGTATGCACTTTTGTGCATTACACGTGGTTCTGCTTTGCACATTGGCATGCAGATGCACATGGATGCTTGGTTGCACAACACTGTATGGACCTAAGAAGCCAGCATCCCTCAACCCATGCAAAACACTTCTTAGCATAACATTACCCTTGATCTCCTTGATATATAGGATCTTGGCTATAGGGTTCAAGAGGCCTCACATACAATTATAAATTGGTTGGGATAGTTTCAGCCTGCCTCTCCAGCCAGACTGACAGAAGGCTAGAAGAACAACAATCCTCTTTGTAGCCCTCAAGGGCCATTGCCAGTCAGTGTGGACAATGCTGAACTACAGTTGTCCCTTCACATTCTCTGGGGTTTGGTTCCAGGACCCCCTGTGAATACCCAAATCCGTGAATACTCAAGTCCTATGATATACAATAGCATAGCAAAATGGTGTCCTTTATATAAGATGGCAAAATCAAGGTTTGCTTTTTGGATTGTTATTTTTAAAGAATATTTTCAAGCCGTGAATACTTAAAACCATGAATGCCAAATCCGTGAATGTGGAGGGACAACTGTACATTACTACCAGAGTAGATTACTATTTAATCTTCCCTTTCTAAAGACTTTATCAGACCTGTCAAAAATTGCATCATAATGATGTGATAATATCATTACCAGATTTAATTATCAGACAACGTCCTTCTCCCATGGAAAATGTGTGCGCCGGACGCAAATAAGGCATCACATTTTATTGACAGGATAAGCTATCAATAAATCCTTAATATCGATTTATTGGTGATATTAAAAACATCTGAAACCATTTCCTGCTGTAATGGCGAGATTACAGCATTAATAGGCAATCCTCTTTCCCCTGTCCCATTCCCAGGGAGAAAACTTCCAGGTGAGAATGCGAAAACGATCAACAGGACGTTCTTTTTATGATCTGTCCCATCTTGCTGGCCAGATTTTGTGTTTGTTTCAGGTCTTATCTGTATGTTTTATTTTATTTTTTTATTCTGAGTGTTTTTGGTGCTTTGTTTTTGGGTGTTTTTGGTGCCATAGTAATTAAAGCGGTATCAAGCTGTAATAATTGTGCAGTGTGGCTACCCTACCTGGAAGGAGTTCTGGAATGCCACTCCCACCACCCAAAAGACCCTGCTTAAGCTACAGCACTTCTTTTGATATGGAGCCCTGAGCAAAACATCCTGTCAGCCTATTAATTGTGGGTTTTATGGTGCTAATATCTTTTCCAGGTCATCGCCACCATCATCTCGAGTCCAGATGATGAAAAAACTCCTCATAGAATGTGAGGAGAATACCTTTTGTCCCAATGAGATCCCACAGTGATTCGCTGATTTTGGAAGGCAATTGCGCACCTTAGATTTAAAGTTTAAAAAAATGTGCAGTGGTGTCAACTAGTGGAGAATAAGAACGTGAGTAGTTTACTCACAGCCACCATCTTGATTTTCAGGCATCTCTCTATGTGAACTTCAAAAACAGATAACTAACCAGCGATCTAGCCCAAAAAAGTGGAGACAAATGGATATTGCTGCGATTTTGTGTTAATGCGCAGCAATCCACATTGTATCACCTCATCTGGACAACCCCCTAGCACCACCAGAATGTTCAGCCTGCCGCCGGCTTTGTGTTCTCCCAGGTTTGGCGAGTGGGTTTTTTTGTCTGAGAAAAAGCTTGGGACTTGGCACACAAAACCGACTTAAAACACTGCCAGCTCATTTCTGGAGAGGGATCCAGCTGTAGCCAAGTTTCAACAACAAAGCAAGCAGGTGAATACAGCCACAAGCAACATCTGTTAGCGGCACCTGTCGTGCAAACACATCTTTACATGGATACTTGATATTGGGAGGAGGAACGTCAACAGTTGGCTCAAGCCCAGGGTTGTTAGATGGCAACTTCCCAGGTTTTGGTCTCCCTACTTCACAGCCCTTGGGATTTCCTTTGGCCTCCTTCTATGGGGTGCTTCCTTTACACTCCACCAATGGAAAAGAAACTCCACACAACAAGTTTCTGATGGAATCCGACATGAAAACCAGCCTCTTTGCTGGGTCACGTTCATCCATTTGGCTGCCTGACGCCAAGGACAAGATGGACAGAGGCTGATTGGACTGGTAGGTTGGTAAGGGCAATATCTGAGCAGAGCTTGGAGACCTTACTTTTTTGCACAACTTCTGAAATTGTTTGTGTCATGTAAAAAAAAAACTTTTCCAAACTCTGCATCTGAGAGCAGGAGGGCAGGTTGTGTAGCACACATGGCACCGTATTCTAGGAGAAAAGAGTGGCCCTCGAAAGAAGAGAAAATGGGTGGGGTGGGGCAGCCGTACCCCATCCACATCTGCTGCATTTCTCTTAACTTGATTAAATCTATCCTCAAATTGCATACGGACATATTAATTAAGATCTTTGTCTTCCTTAAGAAGCATCTCTCTTGATTTAAACTCCCAGTTGTCTTGTTCAGAGGACAAAGGGCCGTTGTAAAAAACCATCTCCAATTTTGAACCCATTCTTTCCTCAAAATGTCTACTGTAGCAAAAAAAAGTCTTTACTTATCTGCAAAAAAAGAGCAGAGAGAGTGCTACGACTTTATCAGACAAGCCTCTAAAAACGTTCTTCTGGCACCATATTTTACACTATTTTTGCACTGGCAAAAGAACCCAAAATATCAAAGGCTGCCTTGAGAGGGTTAAAAAAAAAAAAAGACTCATACTTCCATGTTTGCCGAGTGTGATCTCGGCAGTTCTCACAAGAAGACATGAGCGTGCTTAAAAGTGGGAAAAAACCCAGCTAAATTTAAAAACAAAATGAATACACATGCACTGAAAAACACTTAAAAACTTGTCTGCAACATGGGGAGGTTCATAAAAAGAGTGCCCCGTGGCTAGTTTTCACGTCCCCCCTCCCCCAGAAGTGTTCTGGCAGGGATTTCTCATTGGCGCTGGAATCGTGCCAGCAGAATGGGGCGTGGTTTCACATGTTCCTAATCACAGCCCAAAATCGCCATGGTCAATCTATTAACGGCTTGGCCTGGCAATAAAAAAAGGACGCTTTATTCACAATACATCGTCGCAAAAGCATGACGTCATCTGGCATTGGTGCCCTTTTGCATTCATTAGGCTTCATTATGACACCATATTTGCCGCATCTGACAAAGTCTATCCGTGGGTAGGAATTCCAGAACCTGGGGAAAGTCACTCAGAAGGACCTCTCCTATGTTCACACCAGGTGTAGCTGTGAGAGTGGTGGGACAGAGAGAAAGGCATAATATTGTCTCTTCTGTTACTAAGTGGCTCTGTAAGGATTTGGGCCAAAGTCTTTTCCCCAGCTCTGGGGATCTAACCTGGCATCTTCTCCATGCAAAGCTTGTGCTGGACCAGTGAACGTCAGCCCTTTCTTGTAAGAAAGGAAAATATGTGTTGGGGTCTATGAGCTTAAAAATTAAAAATTCCCAGCATAACAGGGCACCATTTCAATCGCAGGTCATTCTGTTACAGAAACGGAAGGGGGGATTTGCTGATGGCTTAGCCCATCAATAAAAAGAAACGCTAGCGTAATGACAGCTGAACGGAAGCATAACGACACGAGAATGCCATAATCTGAAATGCAAGCCCTTTAGCGATCTCCTGGTGTCATTATCACGCCATATTTAGAGCGTCTGATAATCTCCACAGTTAAACCACAAGAGGAATGACGTTATTCCTTTTTAAGTTACCCCATGATCAAGTAACACAAGGCCTGTTACATTCCATGTAATGCAACATTGCAACTTCATTACTGGGGGAAAGGATTGCTTTCAAAAAGTAACGCGTCCTTTCTAACTACTTAGTTCCAAACTCTGGGGAAGGCAGAGATTTTGCCAAGCCTTTGAACATGTGGGTTTCTGTCTTTGTGGGAAAGGCAACAATGACCTTGGTGAAGAAGATAAATGAGTTTCAACTGGAGGAGTTTAGTCATGTTTAATGCATGGAGCCGAGGATATTTGATAGCACAAGGCTCCTCTTCGTCCCCATTTGTTTCCGCTGTTCAGAAGAAGAAAAAACGTCAACACCCTCTCTAAACAAAGATGGAATCATAAACCTTTTGTTTCAGCCACACACTTGGGCCAAAAGAATGGGGAATATTTATCTGGGTTGGTTTTTTTTAAAACGGATGTGTAGAATAGAATGCATTCCCTTATGGCCTTCAAGTGGGAATCTGTAGCCATGGCAGGTTGACAATATTTCAACCTGGGCAAGTTTTGGGCACCCATTCATTTTCATAAGATAAATGGGTTGGTAGCATGCCTGTCTCTAGATGAAAGCAAGGACAGCATGCCCTCTCTCTGATCTACAGCCAAAAAGGCAGGGACAAAGATGGTCAGAGACATCAGCAGAGGTTTGGAAAAAATCCTTTTTTGGACTCTAATCCCCAGAACCCCTCAGCCACCATGGCCAGTGGCTGCAGGGGACTGGGAATTGTAGTACAAACCTCTGCATCTAATTTTAACACAGTGGTTGGAATGCTGTTGGTGTCTTAGCGAGGTATACCTTCCCCTTTGGAACCAGACCAGGACGTGTGTGGCCAAGGTGTGGTCAAGATGGCAAAAGTTATTAATGAGGAAGGACAGACAAGCTAAAAGAGGCTGTAGCAGTTTACTTTTGACTGAGCCTATTGGGAAGGGCAAGATTTTGCTACACCACCCACCCCGCTGAGTTAATTGCATGCAAACTATTTTTGCCCTTTGAAATCAGTTTGCAGCAATTGGAGTAAGATGAAGATGAAGCAGGAAAGGAGGAGGAGGAGAGAGAAAATGGGACATTTTAAAAACAGCTGAAAAAGAGGATTAATTAGGACGGTCCCTGCCAAAACCAAACAGTCAGAGGGTAGGTGGAACCAGCTGGACATTTTTCTCTGATGCAGAACATTTAGATTCAGGACTTTATCAGAGCACTGTCCTCAAATGTTCTTTTGCCGGCATATTTTGAAGCGTTTTTATGTCGGCAAAAGAAACCCCCCGGCAGACCTTACCTTAATCACGTTAAAGAGGCAGCTCAGGCACTAACGGAGAGTGAACAGAGCTCCATTCACTTCCTGGTTTAAGATTTCACTGATTCTCACAAGAAGACATGAGCACGGCAAATTCAAAAATAAAAGTAAAATAAAGTCATAAAAAGTAAGCACAAGCACAAAAACACACTTTAGAAGTCCCAAGTACATGGGAGGTCATATAAAGAGCATCTCCTACCTGACTGTCACGATCTCACGTGGAAGTGTTCTGTCCTTGGCACCGTATTCATGTGAGCTAAATGGCATGAGGATTCAAACACCAGCAATGCTGGCAACAAATTGCCATGGCAGATCAATTGACAGCTTGGCCCATCAATAAAAAGGAACGGGTTTTTCTCAATACATGATCGCGAAAGGATGACATCGTCTGGTATGCGTGCCCTTTCGCGATCATTAGGTGTCCTTATGATGCCATATTTGCCGCATCTGATAAAGTCCTCTGTTCAAGGTTGCAGAATCCGAGTTGCAGATATGGTTCATTGTGCATTTGGTTGCACGTCTGATGTTTTGGGTCAGTTGCACGATGTTGCCATTCAAAGCAAGGGTTATATAGTACACTTAATGAGTAATAAGGAGAACTTCTGCTGTGCTTTCTGCAGCCGGACTTGTTTATCTCGGATTGGCCTTTTTAGTCATCAGCGCGCTTGCAGAAAGCGCGGGATGAGTCCTTCCTGAATCTTCGTTTGCGAAGAAAAGCCAGAGAGAGAGAGAGATAACGAGTAATGTTTGCATGCAGAAATGTATGCTATGTAACTCTGATGTGGGATCTCAGCCAGTGTACTTACAAACTTGATGGCCTTTGCCAAACAGCCTGGTCTGCCATGCTATCTAGAGTAACACAACAGCCTGCCCCAAGATGGAGGTTTGAACCAAATCAGCACTCACAGCAGGATCTAAATGGCAAAGGATGCAGAGCTTTTGTAACCATTCCATGTGACGTAGCAAAGCCCTGGAGAGGGGAATGCTTCCTTCCTTCCTTCCTTCCTTCCTTCCTTCCTTCCTTCCTTCCTTCCTGTTTCATTAATTGACTCATCAATTGTCTGTTGGGCTGATGTTATTGACACACTGGCCATGTTGAAAAAGAACATCCATCTGTAAAGAGCTCTCCCACCGCCACCACTGTCACCACCACCATTGAAGCCAATTTGCTTTTAGTGCCAACAACTGTTCTTTAGATAATTTTCAATGGCTAAAGCAGATACGGTGCTGTCAGCTTCTGTTTGATTCTAGCAGCTTTTGTTTCAGGACTCCCTTGAACATTTTAGAAAGCAGGGAGTCTCTGTGATAGCCCATGACACTGTTCTCTGTGATAGCCCATGTTGAATCCAGCACAGACTTTCATACTGATGGGACTTGGAAGGGCCAAAGTCAGAAACCTGACCATTCCCTGTTGTCCCAATGTAAAGACTTATATTTTACGAAGACAGATTCAAAAGGGAATTAGACCAAGTGGTGGCAGACAAGATCCATTTGTTAATTATTTATTTGCAATCATATTTATATCAGCCAATGAAACTTGTCATTCGGTGTGAATGACAACAGTTAAAACCCATAAAAACAATCAAACTGATTTTTTAAAAGCCTGCTTAAAACAATCAAAATAACGAATAACAAACAAACGATGTTGGGAACGGCATACAAAGGGATCTTGTAGCAGCTTTGAGACTAACTGAGAGAAAGAAGTTGGTAGCATAAGTTTTCGTTGGCTTAAGCCTAGGAAAGCTCATGCTACCAACTTCTTTCTCTCAGTTAGGAGATTATCAGATGCGGCAAATACGGCATTATAATGTTGAAATGAGACGGCAAAAGAGCTTCGTTACTGCACAACATCATGCCCAAGCGTTCTGCTGCCTGTTGGGAGGGTGTTCTTTTCTATTGGCAGGCAGAAGTTGGCAATTGCTCTCCTGTGGTGTTTTTGTCTTGGAACTCCGTGTGTGCGAAAACATAACCTATTCTGCTGGCATGATTCCAGCGTCAATGGGAGGTCCCCTCCAGAACATTTCCACGTGAGAACATGAGACCTAGGCACGGGAATGCTCTTTTCATTAACCTTCCCATCTTGCTTTAAGTTTTCAAGTGTGTTTCAGTGCTTGTGTGTTCATTTTGTTTGTTAATTTCTCTGTTTTTTAGCTTTTAAGCGCGTGCGCGTCTTCTCACAAGAACCACCGAGATCACGTACCCCAGCAAACGCAGAAGTAAGCAGCACAAGCAGCTGTATTGCCGGGATTCTGGGGCGTTTATGTATCATGATCACGGAAGTGTGAGGATACATACACTGTAAAATATTGTGGTAAAATAACATTTTTAAACGCTCGTCTGATAATCTCCTTAGTCTCAAAGCTTCTACAAGATCCCTTTGCATACTGATCCAGACTAACACAGCTATGTCCCAACCATGTTGGGAACTGGTGGTCCACTCTGTGAATGTTGCCTCAATAGGTCCTGGGTCTGATCCAGTCTGGCTCTTTTTACGTTCTTAAACAGAAATCTTAAATATCAAGCAAAACCAAGCACAAGGGAGATGACCAAAGATAGGAGGGCGCCTTACCCAGAAATGGCAAGGTAAGGTATCTTACCGACTCAGACTATAAGCTCAAAACTTTAAAAGTACTACACGGGTGGGGGAATCTATGACCATCCAAACACTGCTGGGCAGCAGCTTTCCTCAGCCCTAGCAAGCACAGCCAATAGTGGGGGAACATGGGAGTTGCAGTCCAATGGTAGCTGGAGGAGGACATGTCCCTCCTTCCACACAGCTGGTGGACAAGGAACACCTACTGGAGATTACCAGCAGCTTTGGGAGGAGAGTGGAAATAGATATCATTTTTGGACAGCCCTTCCTTAGGGGTGGCCCTACGATGAAGCCAAATGAGACGGTAGCCTCAGACCACAGATGTGATGAGGCATTGGAGGACAGACCTGTTTGTGCCGTCCAACCTACTAGCCACATTCTAAATTAGCCTGTCTCCCTCCGGTGTGGTGGTGAACTTGGCATTATGGGTGTAAGATTCCATCGCTGGTCCAATCAGCTTCTGAGGATGGACTAGTGAGATAACGGCAGGTGCCATATTGTCCTTTGCCTGCTTCAGGCTGTTTGTAGCCAGTCCTGCACTTCTTAATTACCCAGTCATTCAACCTTCTCCAGATCTCCGCTTCCACACACACCCATCGCCCACCCTGAGTGTTGGCTATGTTTAGATTACTTGGAAAGGGAAGTTCCACTGTGTTTGTTTTCAAAAATGGCTACGGACCAGGCAGAGGAGCCATCCCTAACTCGCCCAGCCATCGACTGGAGGCCTTCAGGAGGCTTCTCAGAAGAACTCAGAATGCATTCCATCTGTCCATCTGGCCTGGACAACCACCACCAACCGCTTCCCCCTTATCTTTTCCTTTTTTTAAAAAAAAAAAGGGGGGGATACTAAGATTTGTGAAAATGTCTGAGTGTTTTTCTCATTGCCATCTAAATGGGATTCTACCAGACATCCTCTCAGCAGGACATAGCCTTTCGTGGCAAAGTAGATACATACAGTAGTGTCTTGCAGGGCTTTTCCAGTGCTTAAAAGACATCCTCATGTTCTTTTCTTTTTTTATCAATTATCTTGTCATCCAGCAGCACTCCAGATGTCAAACTGCAGCTCCCGTCTGCCTTAAGCAGCATGATGTGACCCAATTACATACATAAAATTAAAATATAAACATGAAAAATGTATACACACACGTGTGTGTGTGTGTGTGTGTGTGCGCACATATGTATATGTATATGTATGTGTGAGATAGATAGATAGATAGATAGATAGATAGAGGACTTTTTCGGACAACTAAAATGCAGCGCAAGCAGCCTCGCCACATTGCGAGGCTGCAGCGCTGCAGGGCGTCCCTTTCGGATGACGCCCGTCCCTGCCGGTACTGTTGCGGTACCGCAGGGACATTTGAGTGGAATATTTTGCCGATTTTTACTCACGATCAACGATCTGTTCTGTGTCTGATCGTTGATCATGAGTAAAAATCGGCAAAATATTCCACTCAAATGTCCCTGCGGTACCGCAACAGTACCGGCAGGGACGGGCATCATCCGAAAGGGACGCCCTGCAGTGCTGCAGCCTCACAACGTGGCAAGGCTGCTTGCGCTGCATTTAAGTTGTCCGAAAAAGTCCGTAGTGATAAAGCAGAAGAAAATGCCCATTACTATGTATTGTTTTCACTTAGTTAAATCTGCCTACTTGAGCATCACAGAGTTTTGCACTAAGCCTAACTTCATTAAACCTTATGTTTCTTTTGAGTTATATGGTGCAGATATAACAATAAAGAAAGAAAGAAAAATACCTGAGAGCATCACCAAAATACTTCAGGGAATACTGAAGGGAAGTAGACCATTTTGCTTATTAAATGATAACATATCTTTCTTTAACAGAAAATATTTAAAGATAGTCTTTTCTTTTCCATACAGGTAGCCATTCAGAAAAAAGAGCCTCGCCTTTCCATTCTGCAAAGTATGCCCTGATTTGGGTTCTTGCTGTCCAAGCTTGGAAAAGTTACTTTTTTGCACCCCAGCTCTCAGAATTCCCCAGCCAGAATGGCTACTAACCTTTCCAGGCTCTGGTTAGACAGATGGCACAGTGAGTGAAGTCAAAATGCCTTTCACCATCTCATCAATTTCTGACTTTCCTTTTCTGCTGATTTTACAAACTCTCATTCTGTACCTGCTCAAGCTTTCAACCCATGCCCAAGGCTCCAGAGGTGACCATAACAGATAGACAGATTGCAGAGGAACCAATAGATAGAGAGGTAGGGTTAGCAGAAATTCCCAAGGGGCAGGAAGCTCTCCTGATACATATACAAGAGTGTGGAATTGTGGTTTAAAAAAAAAAAGCTTGCCCAGATTTTTTTTTTCTGAGACAGGAATGGCAACTCACTCATAATAAGCATGCCACTGAACCGCACGGAACTTAACTCAAATCGCTTTGAAGACATCCAAGTCACACATCTGGCATTGCAGAACTTAACCATAACATTTTGCTCCACGAGCGGGAGATCATAATAGTTATTTCAGATCACAGGATGGTTTGTTTTTATAATGAGCAGGGCAGGGTGCTGTGTACAGGCCTTTCTCTTCCGTGAGCAGAGTGAGGTGGCCACCTCAGGCATCAGGTTTGATGTGTCAGGAAATGGCTGCCAATTCTTTCTGATTTAAATTGCTGTTATCATTTTCCTTCCAGAAATGAGAAGTGTTGGGGCAGGACTTTTTCTGCCTCAAGAATTAGAATAGCTGCTTGCCTGGACTTCAATGTGTGCCATTTGCTTCTGGTACAATCATCCAGGAGCATATTGTAGGAGTAATGAGTCTAAAAAATAAAATTGTATTAAAACATTCCAGGATCTAGTCCTTTCTACACATATAACATCCCCAACCTCCCAAAGCTTGGTTATTAGACTTTGACAAGCTGGAATGTGTCCAGAGGAGGGCAACCAAGATGTTCGAAGATCTGGAAACCAAGCCTTATGAGGAACAACTGAGGGAGTTGAGTATGTTGAGCTTGGAGAAGAGGAGACTGAGAGGTGACGTGATAGCCTTCATTAAATATCTGAAGGAATGCCATGTAGAAGTTGGAGCCAG
This sequence comes from Gambelia wislizenii, assembly GCA_030847615.1. Lineage (NCBI taxonomy): Eukaryota > Metazoa > Chordata > Lepidosauria > Squamata > Crotaphytidae > Gambelia > Gambelia wislizenii. The sequence continues at coordinate 6,746,838 of JAUMIR010000013.1, read as the reverse complement.
CTTGTTTTCTGCTGCTTCAGAGACTAGAACACAAACCAGTGGATTCAAATTACAAGAAAAGGGTTTCCACCTAAACATTAGGAAGAACTTGATTGTAAGAACAGTTTGCCTCGGAGGGTGGTGGACACTCCTTCTTTGGGGGTCTTTACATAGAAGTTGGATGGGCATCTTTTGGAATGCTTTAATGGAGTTGGACTAGATGGTCCTTGGGATCCCTTCCAGCTCTATGATTCTATGATTTTACCTTTTTGGATAACAACTCTCAGAATTCCCCCCATCGGGCCATGGAGGTGTACTCCAAAAAAGTAACTTTTTCAAGCTCTGCCCCTGCTTGGCTGTTCCGTGGTACACACTGTTGGTGTGCTGCACTGGTGTAATTAGGCAGTGGCCACAGGAAGAAAAGCCTTGCAGGTGCAGCAGCCATGAAGGCGAGCAACTTGGAGTTGGCAGATTTGGTTCAGCTTTGCTCACCACTGCTGTGAAACCCTGGGGAAAGTGCAATCATGGGCATAGCGCCCTGACAAGTATCTTATGTCGGTGTCTTATGCATACATAAGTTGTCCTGTCCTACAGAAGCAGCTAGACATTTTTGCCCATGGCACAATACCTATGTTCAGTTCAAAGTCTCAGAGCTGTGCATGCAGATGCATATTCTCAGCCAGTGTGTATATGGAAATTTTCAGATGCCTTAAAAGCCATCTGTGGGGGCGGGGGTCAGGAGAGGTACACGGCTATCCTGCAGCAGGGGGTCAGTTTCGGACAACACTGTCCCCCTCTCGTCATTGCCCGTGTTGCTTCCATGTTTGATTGAAGAAAAAGGCACCACTTTTTACTCACGGAAGTTTTTCGTGAGTAATAAGTGGTGCCTTTTCCTTCAATCGAACACAGAAGCAACACAGATGACAACGGGGCAGGGACGCATCATCCGAAACTGACCCCCTGCCGCGGGATAGCTGTGTACCTCTCCCGACCTCCCCCGATGGCTTTTAAGGTGTCTGAAAATCTCCTATGTCTGCTCCTGCAGAAATTGTGATACCATTCCTTAGGATGTACATTTGATTGTGAATTTGCTTGAGTATTTGGTTACTCAGTGTCGTTAGTCAACACAAGGGTTCTATAGCACAATCCATGTGCAAGTCCACATATGGAGATGTACACTGCGCAACCACAGTGTAGGATCTCGGCCTTAGAATTGACAAATTCTCCGCCTTGGCATCGGTTTTGGAGTGCCAGAACTGAACAGAGTTCATAACTGTTTCACACGATAATCCACTCTTCATTACCCCAAGCTTTCTTCCTCTCAGTAGTATAAGTTAGAAATGTTCTGTTGTTCTTGTTGCTGCAGAACTGGGTCACAGAAGGCCTTGCCAGTCTATTGCAAATCCTTGGGAGATCCATGAGTACATCCAGATCTCTTTGCTACCTGCCCCTTTTATAAAGCCCCAGCCCTGGGACTAGTGCCTCAATCTAGCAACTGTTTCTCCCTTACCTGTTTTGGACCCCACACAATCCCAGTGTAGGATCTCTAACATGGTTCCCTATTCTTAGTCGTCCAGTGCCTTCAAGTCATTTCCAACTTAGGGCTACCCTATCATAGAATCAAAGGGGTCGGTTCCACGGCTATTTTTTTTGCGCAAAGTATCGCATTAGCGCTCTTTCGAATTTGCACCGCGGAGTTCCCATGGAAAAGTTTCGCTTCCTACTTACATCCGTGTTGTAGTTCCCATGTCATTATAATGTGTATTATTTAAAATTTCGAATTTCTACAATTCGAAGTACTTTAATTCCCACGATGTCGATATTACGCATCTTTTGTCAATATTATCTGTCAATCAACGTAGTACGTCATTCGTTGTACACGTACTTCCTTTCGGAATTCCCGCCACCCGCACACTCATTGGTCAACCTTTTACACCCTCTTGGGTTTCTGATTGGGCATCTACTCTTCTTTTATGGCCTTTGTTGTCTTCAATCTTCCAAAGTAAATTACTGCCACCATGGAGGTTTTAGCTACCATCATTTCCTGCTTGTATTTGGCTATCAAAGTACTCTCCACAATGGTTTCATTCTCTGAGAAGTGTCGTTCCTACCGAAGAAGAACCCTTATTAGGAAGCGAAGACTTCGCAAAGGAAAAAACGCTTTCACTGAGTACTTTGCTTTGCGTAACGATTTTAAGAGGAATATTATCACCGCATTCAACCTACAGAACGAGCTGCCATGCATGCTGGCCCCGTTAATACACAGCTCACTGCGTCAACGGAGATTTTGTCAAACACATCGATATTCCGATGACATAGACGTAGCTGCTCCTGTACTTTTTCCTCCCCCCAAAGATCCAGTAAATCAATTGTTTCCGCATGAGTCCAAGCTATTCCCCTGCCCCCTTCTTTGTTCTCTGTAGTGAATCCATAAGAAAAAGGAAGATGTTTACAGATGCTTCAAAAAGAGGGATGCCGGATGTGTAGGCGGGTTTTCGATTGCGTCACTTTACAATCCGCACACACCTCCTACATTTAACATCGCGAATATAAAAATGTCGGATAGTTCCCATATGCGATAATGCGCAAACTTGCGACACTTTTTTAAAAAAGGCGGAAAATCAGCGGTGTCATTAAGTGCGCCACTTACGGGTATTTTTGCCCCCCTCCTTCCGAAAAGGGCGATACAGATGCGGAAGACGTGGGAACTAACAGAATTCTAGGCGAATTCTTTGAGGAATATTTTTGCCGTGTAAACGGCCCCATAGAATCATATCACGGGGTTTCTTGGAAAGATTTGTTCAGAGGGGGGTTGCCTTCACTTTCCTCTGAAGCTGAGAGAGTGTAACTTACCCAAGATCACCCAGTGGATTTCCATGGCCAAGCAGGGATTCAGACTCTGGCCTCCAGTTTCATGGTCCAGGGATCCCTGGTGGCACTGTGGTAGCCATTTGCATTCTAATGTCTATTTGCTGAATGCTGTTACTTACAATTACTATTTGGGGTCAGACTAGATAGCCCATGAGACTCTAGAAGTCTGCAAAGTCTTTTCAATGTTCCTTACTAATCCACCCTATGTTCCAGAAACATATGATAAGCTGAGGTAAACAAATTCTTTCTATAATAACGGTCAAACTGTACCTAAATGTTCCTAAGCTATTTTGCCTTGTATTTTCTGAACTATCAACAATTGTTGCAGAGAAATTGCTGACAACAAAGAGAAGGAGGAGGGAATTAAACTGTATAAAGGTTTTCTGTGGTCATGACTTGGGGTTCTGACTCTTTGGAAGATATTCCAGTCAGGCCCACCGGTGTAATAAAACTTACTTTCCAATCCGTGGGTCTGCTGTTCCATGATTTCTGCATCATAAATGGGGGCTCGTCCGGGATTGAAGCAGCAGGTGATGGAACAGGAGGTGGCATTTGCCTGCTCTAACTGCCGTGGCTGGGAAGGGGCCATGAGCACGCACACTCATTCTGGGCGCCACCAACCATTTGTTGGAAGAACGGGAGTCTGTGCCATGGCTGCCTGAACAGCAACGCGCACAAGGAGAACCCAGTAAACGGAGAAGGAAAGTGAGCCCTACCTCCAAAGAAAACAGGCAAGTAAACAAGAGAAATATTGTGGCCCACTCCATAAGAGTGGAAGAGGGGCTTGATCACCCCCTAAAGGGCAACCCGAGTACCCAGATCACACGCAGTGAGGGTGCACTGGTGAAACCGTTGTACCACTTTCTCATGATTTCTGCATCAGCACAGTGGTTAAAATGCCGGTACAACAGCCACAACATTGTGAGTTCAATCCTGCAGGATTCCAGGGTTGACTCAGCCTTCCATCCTTCCATAGGTCGGTAAAATGAGGACCCAGCTTGTTGGGGGCAGTTAGCTAACACATTATAAACCGCTCAGAGAGTGCCTAGTGCTATAAAGTGGTGTAGCTGTGTAAGTGCTATTGCTAAACAATTTGTAAGCCACTCTGACAGCCTTTGTGGCTGAAGAGTGGGATATAAGTACTCAAATAAATAAAATGCTCAAACCACTACACCATTCTGTCCAGGACCAGTTTAAGGAATTTTGGAGGTCCCTGCAATGCTTTATTTTGGGGGGCCCATATGTTTATCTCAGGTCAATGTAACCTAACTCAACCTAAGCTATTCACAGGACAAGATATTCAGATTATTGCTAATAATGTTTTTGCGGGGGGAGGGTTACTATGGGGCCCCCTGCAACGCTTTATTTTTGGGGGGCCATATGTTTATCTCAGGTCAATGTCACCTAACTCAACTTAACCTATTCACAGTACAGGATATTCAGATTATTACTAATAATGTTTTTGCAGGAGGAGTGTTACTACGGGGGCCCCCACAATGATGGGGGGCTCTGCGGATGCTGACGCCGCCGGTGCCTTAAACCGACCCTGACGCTGTCTCTCTTGCTTATGATTCTCTCTACACAATTTCCATTTCTTCTATTTTGCCCTAAGCCACTCTTCCATCCCATGATACAAGATGCATGGGGGCAGGGCATTGGCTGCAGGGTGGGGTGGGGATGCAATTCAGCTTTCAAGCCTCAGCCTTTGGGGTCCTGTGACAGAGGGTGGTGGCGGGGCGGGGGACGGCTGTCAGCCAAAAAGGATACAACCAAGCTGTCAGGAAACTGTCCTTCATTCTCAATTTCACTGGGAAACAAAACACTGCCCAGCCCCTAATGAGGGAAGATACCAGCTGTGTGAAGCCCAGGGGTTGTTTATTCCCCTTCCCTCGGCAGTCCCCAAAACACAACAGAAACGGTTCCAGCCTTCATCTGCAGGTCCCTAAAGAGAAGGGAATTTGTTTAGCTCCCTACCGGAGCCAGATCCTGTTGGTGCCAGGATGACAGATGAGTGAACACCCTGTGAGTGACATGAGGATGCTCTTTCAATTAGCAGGGTGGGCTTCCTCTCCCCCTTTCCTCCTCCTCCTGTCTCCCACATTTTATACTCACCTTGAAGGCCTGTCCATCTTCAACTCCACCTCACAATGGGCTCTGAGCTTGCATTATCGGTTGTATTGGGGTCTTCTTGTGCAACTTGGGAAAGTGTCTTATGGGATGGGCATGCAAGGCCTGGGCAGGCATCCACAGAGAAAGGAAGGGACAAAGAGCTAGGAGGGTAGCTACGGGGGGCTAAAATGAGAGCATTGCCCCCAAGAAGAATTCTGCCCCACCCAAGGAAATATTATATCAAGCCCCAACTTTCTAGCAATGTGAGAATGTCAAACTTTGGGGTTTAGGGAGGCAAAGGCAAGGGGCAGGCAAAGGGACCCAAGGAACACGGACACAGCAAAGGGTTTGAGGTATGAACAATTTTCAATGCCTCGCTCTCTGTGATGCTAGAAATTAGCTAACACACATTGGAAACTGCTTAATGCAGTGTAGATGTGTAAATTGCGATTGCTTAAAACAATTTGTAAGCCGCTCTGATAGCCTTGCGGCTGCAGAACAGGATATAAATAAATAAATAAATAAATAGGTGGAGAGGTAAGGAAAATTTCATTGTGGGGGGACAGAAGTCTGGTTTGGAGAGGCAATGCCTTCACACACACACACACACACACACACACGTACATATTCTCCTGAGAAGAGCCCTGTTGGATCTAATCAAGCCTCAGCATCCATTACAGAGGTGGGGGGACACTAGGCTCAAAGGACATTATCAGACTAGCATCTTAAAACGCTGTTATCCCGCAAATGAAGATAGCAAGAACATTGTAGCATTATAACACTTACTATTGCACGTAGCTGTAATCACGCAAAAGAAACACCATGGAATCATGGCACAAAGACTACTAGAATGGGAGTTTACTTCCGTGATTCGGCATAGGTGATATTTCGGCAGTTCTTGCTAGAAGACACGAGCGAGCTTAAAACTCCTAAAAACTCTTAATTAGCAAAGTTAATGAGCACACAAGCACTGAAACAAACCTTAAAACATGCAAACTAAATGGGGACAGTTCATAAAAAGAATGTCCTGTGCTTCATTTTCGTGTTCTCACCTTGTAGTTTTCTCGCTGAGGACAGCCCATTCATGCTGTAATCTCGCAATTACAATGGGACGTGCTTTCGTACACAGTCAATAGCAAAGAGCACTATTAACGACTTATTGATGGCTTGTCCCATGAATGAGAAACAACGCCTTTTTACTGGCTGGAGCATGGAGTAACCACACGAGGACAACAACATCATGCAATAGCGGGGCCCATTTGTGCTACCCTAACGTCATAATCCCGTGATTTTTGCCATGTCTGATAATGTCCCAAGAGTCTGGACTTGCTTCTGAAGCCAGACTCCCCTTTTTTAAAAAATTAAATTTTTACCTTTAACATCCATCTTCTTTTTCCCAGAATGTCTCTAGGCCCCAGAGAAATCTGGGGGAAAGAAAAGAGTAGTTGCTTCAGCAATATCACTGGGCAGTTCCCATCAGAATGCCAGGTTGCCACTGCCACCCACGCTGCCCAATGGCATCTTCTACTCCCTCAAGAATTTACCAGGTACCATGGAGTGGCATTTTGCCATGTAGTAACGTAGAAGCAGCCCCTTGCTGAATACAGACATTGCAAAACTGCTCAGTTCTATTTCCCACAGATATGAGTCCATTTACAAAGACATACGTCCCCAAGTGAATTCTGGCTGTAGGTTTTTAAGTGTTTTTAACTGTTGCCATGTTTGATATGGTTTTTTTAAATCTTGTTTAAATTATTTCTGCTTTTGGGACTGTTTTAAAATTGTTTATATTGTGTGCCACCCTGATAGCCTGTCATAAAGGGTAGGATAGAAGTGTATCAATCCATCAATCCATCAATTAAGGGAAAGACTCTCAACCTGAGACCTTGGAAAACTGCTGCCGATCAGAGGAGGTGATATTAGGCTTGATGGACAAATGTAAGGCAGCTTACGGTGCATTGTACCATTCAATGCGGGAGGTGATTTCTGGCTTCCCAAAGCTAGTGCTGGAATAAATTCATCTTCGGAGGTGCCACAGAATTGTTTGTATCCTTTTAGTAACACAAGGCTGGACAAGGCATTCTTTCAGCCAGAGCATCAATCTGATAAAGATGGCTGCAGGCAAACAGATTTCAAAGTCAACATTGGTGATAACAAACAATAGAGCAAGGGTCCATCAATCCGACTTCACTGACTCCCAGCAACCAGGTGCTCCAGTATGCCGCTGTGAACAGGGCAGCTGCTAGACCAAACGGTATCCCAGATGAGGAACAGTGTCTGCTCTCCCTTCCAGTTTGGTAGCCCTTGCAGGCCCTTATAATTCTACATGGAGGGTTGGAGGGTACTGCTGGACAGGATGAGATATAGTGTTCGGTCGTGGTGGATACCCCCAAGCAATAATATAGTGGTTAATTTTGAAATGCAGACATGCAGAGCCCTCCCACCCTGAGCATCCAAAAATGCAAACAGACGTGTTGGTCTACGGTACAGCCCCTCTATCCGTCGGACCAGTACTTACGGTTTCACTTACCTGCATCCATAAAAAAATATGTTCTCTCTCTAGGCATTTTCTAGGTCATCCAGCATGATTCTATGGTATGCTTCTGCCAGAAGATGAACATAGAGTTGCACTGGAGGACCTAGAAAATACCCAGAGAGGTGTTCTCTTTAGGAGTCTCTAGGTCCTCCAGTGTGGCTTTATGATTTCTTGGATCATGTGGAAGAGGAAAGTGGTTCTTCATTTTCTGTTGTCTTCTATTACTGTATACTGCTTATTTTCATAGCTGTCCAGTGCGGTAACTCATGGTGTCATTCCCTACGGACCACCTCCCATACCAGACCATACAGAATCCTTAGTTATCTTGGCAATCCACACAATCTGCACGCAACCTTCAGTGTCACCAAAAACCTACATGTGGGAGAGGAACAAGAAGGAAGGCTCACCTGGCTGGAGACAGCACTAGGGATATTTTTATTTAAAAAATAAATTTCTGCTGAAAAGCTGCAGAAAAATTTATAGACAATAATTTTGGTCTCACCACCCCCCAATGGTGCCTCCCAGTGTGGTCCACACACCCCCACACACACCCAGTGATGCCACTGGTTGTCTTCATCCCTACATATAAGTTGCTTAGCAGCTACACTCAGGAGTCTGACCCTATTTCTGTCACCTTTTATATTTGCTTCTTATCTGTCCTTTCATCAGTCATCCAATGAGTTTTTGCTTTCTTTTTGGCAGCATTCTTGCCTGATAACGTCCCTGTTTTTGGTCCAGAGGTCTTCTAGTTCCTGGTAGATTAGTTTTAGGAGATTCTCAGACGCTGCCAAAAGGCCCAACAGCAACATGCAAGGACGATGTTACTGTAGGATATTTTTATTTATATTGACCAGATTGCAACAGAGTCCCAGTGCATTATGAGCTTCTGGTACAAAACAGGACATAAAGCATGCAGGATGCTCTAGTAAAGTTACGAAGCAGAACTTACATTTATTATGGCAGAGAATACATCTTAGATAGGAAGAATAGATAGAAGAGAGTGATCTAACTTGGATAGAAGAGTCCCTAAAACTGACTCTCATGAGTGTGTGTAAGACATCTCAAGGCAGAGCTGCCTCATGCATGATAGCTTCTAGCTTCTGAGACAAAGGGTTGTAAAACTCTAAAACTACTTGGAGCAAAGAGAGGGGAGTGACCTCTACATGCAAGCAGGAAGTAAACACAGATCAGGAACACACACACAGAGCTGTAAACAAGCGTTGATGCTTCTTCACTTCCAGCAGTTACTGTCCCGCAAACGGGTTCCTGTTTCAGACATCGTTGTCATCCTTGCATGCTGAGTCTGTGCTGCAGCCAATGGCTACGGCATTGCTTTCAATTGACTGGGAGGCCCCGTCAATGAAAAGCAATATCTTATTACCTTGCCACTTCTGATGATCTCCAAAGCCTTGCAAATCTGTTCCTCACAGGGACTTTGAATTCTACAGACACAAGGATTGATTTAATGTACTTCTTTAGCTTTATTGTAATTTTTTGATATTAACAGTTCATGGTGTGTGCCACAATCTGCTCCTTGCCTTGTTTTGCAGACAGAATGGAGCTTCTCCATCTTCTGCTTCCAGTTATGTATTCTATTTGAATTCCATAAGTAGCATTATGGGCTTCTCAGAAATGCAGGATGCCCATTGTTCCTGGGGTAGAAACAACCAGTGAAGCTCATCCTGGCACAGAGATGGACTTCAAATGGGGAACACAGTTCCAGAATTGTAGAGCCCAAAACCTTCCAAACATTCTTTTGATTCCTTTGATCCCCACAGATGTTTACTTTCTTCCTCTGTGAACTCATTCATAGGTAGTCCCTCCATCAATGGAGATCACCACTATTCCACCCTATGGTTGTGTTCGTAGTTGCTGTGGCCAGTTTGTCACCTGCTGTCCAACCTTCTGGTCAGTCAATTGCAACTTTGTGTCATGAAATACAAGTTGCCCTTCCATGACATTGAGGGTAGTGTAGTGGTTATAAGTCTTGGACTGGGACTCAGGTAATCTAGCTTCAAGTCTCCACTCACCCATGAACCTCACTGGGACATTTGCTCTCTCTCAGCCTGATCTACCTCATAGGTTGCTGTGAGGATAAAGTGGAGAAGAGGAGAGGTATGAAATCAGCTTGAGTTTATTGGAGAAAGGGCGGCACATAAATGTAACTAATACATAATCAGAGATAGAGCTAGCTTAGGCTCCTTTGGTGAGGAGTTACAGAATCTGTCTTTCTGCCTGTCTGTCTCTCACTCTCAGTTTGAGCAACAGGCAATTTACAAAGATCTAAACAGCTACTCAAAAATACTGTCATGCATACGTGGGGTTTACCGTGCATATGTTTCATTCGTGGACAGAACAGGTATGCTTTGAGGATATGTACCACTACCATTCCCCAAAACAATCTCCCAATTTCAAGATGCATTCCCTAGACATTCTTTGGTGCTTGGAAAATTGGAATAGTAAAACACCCATTTGTTTTTGCAACTGTAATAAAATCAAGATAACCTTTGGCATTTAGAAGGATGGAGGCCAAGTCAGAGCGCTCTTTGACCTTTCCTTATGACCTTGAGTCAGCCTGTGATTCCACAGAAGGTAAAGATATTTTGGCTAGTCAAATGGATGAAGGTAGAGAGGTTTTGGTTACGTGTTGGCTGATGATGCCGCAGGGCTGTTGGGTGATGTTTGAATGACTGCCCTCTTTGATCTTGTGCATCTTTTTAGGAAAATCTTTCTTAACTGGAAAGATTGGCATTAGCATGATGCCCTCTGAGTAAAACTTTAAGGCAACTCAGTTCAGATGACACTACTCTGATCTCTGATTGTGATTAATTATCCAAAGCAATTGGGCTGGGTAGATAATGGAGTTGTCTGGAAATGAGTGGACAGCATTTACTCTCTGGGAAAGATGTATCCAGCCTTGCAAATGAGTTAATGTTACTAGTTCTCAGTATGTACTAATTATTTTTAAATGTTATTCATTAATTACCCACTTTCCCTGCAATGCTTTCAAGGTGATACACACAGCTTCCCTCCACTCACAACAGTTCTGTGGGGTAAGTCTTACTGAGAGAGGGTGAATGGGGCCAGGGTCAACCTGTGAATTTCATGGCCCAGTGAGGATTTTAACCAGGGTCTCTGAAATCACAATCCAACACTTGAACCACTACACTACCCTGCCTCTATGTGCATGTCATTCCCCAAATTTCAATGGAAGCTGCATCGCCTCAAAAGAAAATGTGTGCCTATTGTTCTTCTCATGGGTTGACAGAAGAGTCACATCTCCACACCAGTAGTGGTTCTGCCATTCACGGACAGCCACACAAAGGTACCATCTTGTTAAATGGAACTTCCAGCTTCAAAGGCAATCTATACCACTCAGACCAATTGTTCTCAGGGGTTATTCATTCTGCTCTGCTGGCAGGTTTCCAATAAACCCTGGGCCATCCAGTGTGGGAAACAGGCGGTTAGATGGGATGGGACTGCAGTTGAATCCAGCAGGACTTTGCTTATGTTCCAGCCAATGGGAAAAACCCAAAGAGCTGCTGAGCACAATCCAACCCCAGATGCTGAAAGACAGACAAGAGGATGTTATACATACAAAATAGATTGGCCATGCTAACATTTTAATCACCGTTTCAGTTTTATCTCCTCTTTCTGACCCTGACTGGTACAGCTCTTCTTGCTCAATTTACTCATTCAAGTGGTCCTATTAAGGTCAATTATATTTCGCTTTGGGAGGTCTGGGCCATCTGGATCGTGCGTGTGACAAGAAACCATCGTGAGGGAACGTGCGTGGAAAATAGGAGATGGGAACAGGTTTGGCAGACATAGAGAGATAGATATAGATATGACAGAAGGTAATTGAATAGTTATGTTATGAGCACTGCTGTAAAGCAATCCATCATAGACATTTTGCATTAAATGTGTTATCTCCTGCCATTATAGCTCATTTTTTAATTTTTACTTTGTACTAAGTGTGCCTATAGCTCATGCTTACACCTAGAAATATACTTACAGAGCATAAGCATACTTGTAGCTTATGACTTCTATGCTATAAGCTCAATTTTATTTTATTTTCATTGTATAGCCAGCATTGCTCAGGAGAATCAGTAACCACTGTTAATGTTAAGTTTCAATTGTTCTGGGGAGTAAGCGTTTCTCTTTTTGGGTGCTCAGACATTCCTTACATTACACAGGAGTCTCAGTTGCTTTTGAGAGAGCATGCTTTTCCTGACTGGCCACCAAACAAGCTACTCTTTATGAATGAAAAAAAGAATTGGGATACCCCTCCCATGAATTTCATTCCACAGCAACTTTGCACTCATACACCTCAGCAATATCATTCCAGTCATGACCCCATACCTCTCTGCCAGACCCCTGCCTCTATCTATCTATCTATCTATCTACTCTCTACCAGCAGTACTGTGGGAAATTTAAAATGGCAGCTCAAATTGTACCACTGCTACCACCAGCTAAGCTGTCATTTAGAGGACCACGGATGTAGGAGGAGATTTACCAATAGCAGCCATGAAAAATTTGAGAACAGATACATAGCACGACAGTGGATTCCTTGTTGCATTGGTTCTACGTGAGGAATAAGACTATAGAATTTGGCTTTTTAAAAGTATCCTAAGTAATGCCTGGTGAAGTCTCAGAACTGGGAGACGGGGGCTGAACAGGATACCTGTCTAAAAATGAAAGGAAGGCCTTTGATTCACTGCATGTTTGAAAACAAAGGGGGTTCTAGTGTAGCTGCAAGATGAATTGCTGCCATTCAGGGTTCAGGCCAACCAACCATGCCATCCTCTGTTACACTATAAGTTCTAAGGAGTTCTCCTGCCCCTGATTTTTCATTTTCCTTTACCAATAGGTACATGGCACAGCATTTGGTGGAGACATCGGATGGGCAATCCTCTTTGGAATGTTGAGGGGGAAGGCACCCCTTACATGGGTCATGGGGATTTTTTTTAAGGATTTCAGTTAATGTGCTGCAAGGTTTTTGCTTTGTTTTGTTTTAATCTATTGAATGGACAGTGCACACAGGACTATGGCTAGAGATGACTGGTGGAGTCTCTAGGCTGGAAGACCATCTGTCAGGAGTGCTTTGATTGGGTATTGCTGCATGGCTGCGGGTTGGACTGGATGGCCCTTGGGGTCTCTTCCAACTCTATGATTCTATGATTGCAAGGGACCACTCCTGGGTAATGAGGGAAGAGCTAGCTTAGGCTGCAAGGCTGCTCAGAGAAAAAAATCTGCTTGGAGCGAACAAGATTCCCCCTTCCATTCCAAATACCAGAAAAGCAGCTGAATCTTACCTCAGCTCTGAAGATAGGAGGATATCCTTCATTATACCTGAAGGCAGTAGGACAGCTTATGGAATTTAGGCCAGGCTGTGGGGTACACAGCTCTCTACTCCAACAGCTTGCTGCTGTCCCCCAGCATCTGCTACCTTAAATGTCTTAGTTTGTTTAACGATAGAACTGGTCCCGTTTGGCTGGCTTCAGCAATGATCCCATCTTTATAAGCCATCTGAGAAATAGCACACTTGTTTACCAAGAGTTCACTCCTAGTTTGGAAATCTGTACATGCCTACTGATGCTCATTGAAAAAAGGGATGCAGCCCACACTAGCAAGAAAATCTAGACACCTCATTTTCCAATGCAGTAGCAAACGTCTGGGATCCTAAGAGAGCCTCAAATTTCAACCTTTCCTACAAATGAGATCCTAAGAGGGTAGCTTCAAAGTAGGGCATGACAGACTTCAAGCTTTCAGAGCAAAGGAAGTTTACTTTCTGCACTACAACTCCCAGAACCCCTATCCAGCATGGCCAGTAGAGACAAAATGGTTGCACACGAGACACAGCCAATTATTTATTGCACCCCACGAGCACCCCAATAGACTGGACTTTTGCTTACCATGATGTTCTTCCTGGGCAGTGAGCATCGGTTTTACCGAAAACAGAAAATCAGATGTGAAACCTGAAAAAGGTATTATATACCTGCATGCTTCCAGAGGAGACACCCAAAGTGTATCAAAACTGCCCAGATTGACTGAGATTGTACGCATTTACTGTGTTACGGTGAAGTCGCATAAGAGGGGCGCTCCAAAAAAGCGATACAAGGACTCCCTGAAGCAACATCTCAGGCTCGGCCAAATTGATCACCAACAATGGTCCGCCTTGGCCTCACAAAGGGAGGCATAGAGACGCACTATCCACAATGCTGCAGCCTTATTTGAGAGCTCACGCCGAACAAGTCTTGAAGAGAAATGACAACGCAGAAAGAATCACAACCCGGAAACATCACCCAAGGAGACCTTTTGTTGTGCTTTCTGCAACCAGGCTTGTTTATCTCGTATGGGCCTTTTTAGTCATCAGCGTGCTTGCAGAAAGCGCGGGATGAGTCCTTCCTGAATCTTCATTTGCGAAGAAAAGCCAGAGAGAGAGAGAGAGAGAGAGAGATCATTAATGACAGGAAATTATAATTAACGGTATAAAAAAAATCCACAAATAACGTAGCAGAATTTTTGTGTGAAATATTTCTGCTAGTTAACACTCTACATATATGTTTGCGTATGTGTTGAAGACACATACACACACACCTCATAAAAAGGATAGCGGGAGTCCAGGTACATCATCCTAATCTATACACAACAGCTACATCAGTAAGCATGGGGATCTTGGAACACCTTGGAGACTAACAGAGAAAGAAGTTGTAGCATAAGCTTTCGTAGACTTGGTCTACTTACTCAGATACAGCTACATATTACTTTTTACAGTGGTGGACCTGCCCAAAGCTGCTATTCAGCCCCACATCCATGCCCGGCAGATTGTTGGCAGATTACCTTAGCATCGTTATCAGTGACTGAACCAATCCATATCAATACATAAAAAATTGTCCAACTGCATAGATTTGCATTCAGGTTTTTCCTCTTCCCCACCCCCCACCCCTCCAGTAACTGAAAGGAAGAAAGATACAAGTTCTTTTGTGGTAATAGTGCCCCCTTCTGGCCTATATGAAGCAATTTGTTTCCAGCCTGGACATTCCTTGGTTGAGAAGGAGGCATAGTGCAACCTGTCCACCAGCTAGCTATCCCATCAGAGTGAATGAGGACTTTATCATACCACCCCTTAAAACCGTTCTTTTGCAGCATAACTTCTGCCATTTTTATGCTGGCAAAAGAACTCCCCATACCACACTTACCTCCTATCCGTGCAAAAAGGCTTCGCTAAGAATGACTGAGGAATCAACAGAGCTTTGTTCGCTTCCTCTGTTGAAATCCCACGGATTCTCGCAAGAATACATAGCACAGGTTATTCAAAAATAAAAACAAAATTAACAAAGTAAAAATTGTAAAAAGCACATAAACACACTATAAAAGTCCCAAGTCAATTGGGGGGAGTCATAAAAAGTGTACCACCTACCTGGATGTCGTGCTCTCACCCGGAAGTGTTCTGGCCTGACCGGCCATTGATGCTGGAATGACAAGAGGACATTGGTGCGAGGTATCATACGCTGGCAATGCCGGCATAATATCACCACAGCTGATCTATTGACAGCTTGGGCTGTCAATAAAAAGGTACAGCTTATGGCCAGCGCATGAATGCGAAAAGGCTTCCCCAGCTATGGTGGAAGAGTGAACGGAACTCTGTTCACTTCCTCTATTGAAATCCCGCGGATTCTCGCAAGAATACATAGCGCAGGGAATTCAAAAATAAAAACTAAAATAGCAAAGTTAAAGTTTTTAAAAGCACATAAACACACTATAAAAGTCCCAAGTACTTTTGGGAAGGGTCATACAAAGTGTGTCACCTACCTGGATGTCACAATCTCACCTGGACGTGTTCTCACCAGACCAGCCATTGACGTTGCATTCACGTGAGCTAAATGGCGTGCGGATTCAAACACTGGCAATGGCAGCACAAAAGCAGCACGGGGGATCGATTGACGGCTTGAGCCATCAATAAAATAGGACAGGTTTTTGACATGACATGATCGCAAAAGGGCAACGCTGTCTGGTACGCATGCCCTTTCGTGATCATTAGGTGCCCTTATGACGCCGAATTTGGATGGTCTGATAAAGTCCTACATAGCTTGCCTGGTAGTGAGGCTACATAATCCCTCTAAGTAGTGAGGCTACATAATCCCTGTAACTATAAAAGTTACTGTTCCACCACAAAAGGAGTGCCATGATCCCTTGTTATGTTAAAATCATAATATAACTTTGCCATAGCTTGATTCTTACAACGAGGAATTAATTGCAAATAACGGGTTATTGGTGATGTTTTACTTCCAAGTTCTGAAAAAGAGCCTGAGTGAGAGAGCACCGTTGACCATGGGGGGGGGGGACGCCTGGTTGGTGAGAGAATTTTGTCAGAGGGGAAGGGGAGCAATGGCATCTCTATGACCAACCAAACCAAGTTGGCTGTGAAGCAGACAATTGCCCCCCACTCCAAATTCTCTTCTGATTGAGAGGAAGGGCAAAAATAACTTCCCAGGGGTGCATAGACTTGGGACAGTATCAGATGTGGCAAAAATCACGGGATTACGACATCAGGGTAGCGCTAATGGGCCCCGCTATCGCACAACATCGTTGTACTCGCATTATTACTCCATGCTCCAGCTGCGAAAAAGGCATTCTTTCTCATTCACAGGACAAGCCGTCAATAGCACTCTTTTCGTGCTATTGACTTTGTGCGAAAACATGTCCTGTTGTAATTGTGAGATTACAGCGTGAATGGGAGGTCTTCAGCATGAAAATTTCCAGGTGAAAATGTGAAAATGAAGCACAGGACGTTCTTTTTTTGAACTGTCCCCTTTAGTTTGCACGTTCTTAGGTTTCTTTCAATGCTTGTGTGTTCATTTACTTTATTAATTTCTTTTGGAGTTTTAAGCACGCTCGTGTCTTCTTGTGAGAACCGCCGAAATCTCGCCCATGCCAAATCATGGAAGTAAACTCCCATTCTTGAAGTGCTAGTGGTCTTCATGTGATAATTCCATGGTGTTTCTTTCACGTGATTACAGCTACATGCAATAATAAGTGTTATAATGCCACAGCGTTCCCACTATCTTCACTCACAGAATTACGGGCTTTTTAGACACTGTTCTGATAATGTCCTTGGAATCCTTTGCAAAATTTTGTTGCAGTTTCCATCTATCGAGCCACTTTTCAATATGTCTCTTCACATGAGAGACCAAGGGTCCATTCTGCTACCCAATTCTACCGCTATGATTCCACTTTAACTGCCATGGTTCCATCCTACGGAACCCTGGGATCTGCAGCTTTAGGGAGGGGTGTTTAGATTTTTCAGCCAGAGAGCTCCAGTGATGAAACATAGAATCATAGAATCATAGAATTGTGGAGTTGGAAGAGACCACGAGGGCCATCCAGTCCAACCCCCTGCCACGCAGGAAATCATGATCAAAGCATCCCCGACAGATGGCCATCCAGCCTCTGTTTGAAGACCTCCAAGGAAGGAGACCCCACCACGCTCCAAGGGAGTGCGTTCCACTGCCAAACAGCTCTTACTGTCAAAAAGTTCCTCCTAATGTTGAGGTGGAATCTCTGTTCCTGGAGCTTGCATCCATTGCTCCGTGTTCCAATCTCTGGAGCAGCAGAAAACAAGCTTGCTCCATCCTCAATGTGACACCCCTTCAAATACTTAAACAGGGCTATCATATCGCCTCTTAACCATCTTTTTTCCAGGCTAAACATACCCAGCTCCCTAAATCTCTCCTCATACGGCATGGTTTCCAGACCTTTCACCATTTTAGTCACCCTCCTCTGGACACACTCCAATTTGTCAACAGACTACAAATGTCATTATGTGCCTTGCCTTGTATGAGGGGGATAACCACGCTGCCTCAAGCAAGAATATGTCTTGGGCCAAACCTGATACCAATTGGGCCCAGTGGGAGAGGCAAGTAAAGAGACAGAGACTACACTGGCAACGAGAAGGAGGTGAGCATATGCAAGGAGAAGGCCCATGGCCTCAACCACCCTGCCAAAATCTGGTACTGGGATTTCAAGGGACATTGACCTTTTTTTTTTCTCATTGTCAACTTTGCAAAGAGTGACCATATCTCTCCCTCATCGGCTCATGGGTTGGAGAAAAGTTGAAAGTGAACCAAGAGCCAGCTGCAAATTGGTTTATAACAAGGATGGACAACTGAGTTGGGGGCAAGGGTAAGTTTTCACACACACACACACACACACACATTCATTTTGGACCCAAATAACCTCTGTTTTCAGCCATATCTTGGCCAAAATGGGGACCAGAAGTAATATCATGTCCACTCCAGTCACCGTTTTGGCTGAGGTATGGCCGAAACAAATAATTTGGGGGAGAGGAGGAGATCTTTTTCACCCATGTCCAGGAATTAGGGTACAGTTTTCAGGTGAAAAGTTCCTGAAATCATGCCAAAACTGGGGGGTTTCAGGGGGCTTCAGGAGATTTGCAAGGGATTTCAGTGGCCACAAAACTGGGGTTGCACCCCACAGGCATCACATTTAGCCACTGCTGGTTTGAAAGGTGAATTGGCACTGGCTTCATATCTTCATTTAGGAGATTATAAGATGAGCTTCTATAAATATTTTTTTGTCTCACTATATTTTAAAGCATAAGTATTCTGGCATAATGACACTTCTTATCACATGCTGCTGTGATCATGAGAAAGAGCGGCCCAAGAATTATTGCAACATGACTGCTAGCACTGTTTACTTCCGCGTTTTCACATGGACAAGACTTTGGCGGTTCTTGCGAGAAGACACGAGTGCGCTTAAAAGTCTAAAACACCTAAATTAATAAATAAAATGAACACACAGGCAATGAAATACACTTAAAAACTTGCCAGCAAAATGGGCAGGCTCATTTTAAAAAACGCCCCATAACTAGTTTTCATGTTCTCACCCGGAAGTGTTCGGGCGGGGACCGCCCATTGACGCTGAAATCACACCAGCAGAATGGGACGTGGTTTTGCACACAAGCAATACCATGAAAAAAATGCCATGGGATATCAATTAGCGACTTGGCCCACTAATTAAAAAAGAACGCCTTTTTCACAGCAGCAGAACACGAGGAGGATTACATTGTACAATAGGGGAGCCCTTTCATGTTATCTTGTCATCGTAACCACACCATATTTGCCACATCTGATAATCCCCTTAGTCTAGAAGCCATTCCTACCTCAGCACAGCTGTACAAGGAATCATAGAACCATAGATGTGGAGGCAATCTAGTCCAACACCTTGCTCAACACAGGAAATCCAGAGCTAGACCATGCCCAAAAGATGGCTGTCCAACCTTTATTTGAAGAGGAAACCTTCTAGTGAACTGGGACCATTGTCACGGGGTTGAAGGGGACTGAAGGAAGAGTACTGAGGGAAGCTACATGAAGAGGGGACAGCTCCCTATGATTTGTCCTCACCTACCAACACTAGGATGTTTTAACACCTGAGATCACAAGTCTCTGTTTTGACAGGTTCTGATCTCCTTATCAAAGACAAATAGAAACCTAAGTCCCCCAGCATTTCAAGGAACCCTGCAGGGAACTGGCCAGAGGACTAGTCTAGATAGTCACCGATTTCAGATAACGCCTGGAATATCTTCAAGCTGGGAAACAATCTGACCCTCATATCATGTTTGTTATGTTTTTCTTGGCTTCCTTCACAGAATCTCTTTTTCTGCATAGACGGTCAAAAGCTGAGAAAACAGCAGATTAGATCCTCAAAACTTTCCCTCTGCTGACAGGAGTTTTCTTCCTAACAGTACAAACCCACCAAATGAAGCCAATCCCCCCATCTGAGCAAACAACACACTGAGAGAAAGTTAGTTTCTTCCTCTCTTTTTTCTCAGTCCAGGAATGATCTCTGCCAGCAAAAGCGGATGGTTCAACTGCTCTAGAACAAGACGATTTAAGACTTGCCATGGAGGCAGCATGTTTGACTTTTTTCCCATGTCCAATCCTTCCTTTTTCTTCAAAAGACAGCTCAGCAGAAAGAAAGGTGTTACTCTGAGTCGTCTTCCTTAATAGAGAGACACACGGTTGATCATAGAATCATAGAATAAACAGAAACAAAGCCTTTATAGACAGGAGGACATTTAAAGATGATCCTTTACCTCCTTGATGAAGTGGTAGAAGCCAAGGGCAGCCTTTCTGAAACTTTTAAACCACCTCTCAGCTTTTTGACTCTGGCAGCTAGAAAAGGTCATGATAATTCTCTTGAATCTTTAGTAATTCTGCTGTTAACCATAACATATTTTCATCTGAATTATTCTGATTTAAATCCTATGGTTAACCCCAACTAAAGTAAACCATTGAACCAATGTTTTGACTTATCGTTCATCAAGTGATTTAGTAGATCGTCTAACCGGGCCTAACAAAGAACTTTATCAGACACGGCAAAAATAGTGGGATAACGACATCACAGTAGCACAAATGGGCCCCACTACCACATGACGTCTTGGTTATTCTGTTCCCCAGCCGCAAAATACCCATGGCTTTTAATTGACAGGTTAACCTGTCGATAGATCCTCAATAGCACTGTTTTTGCAGTATTGAAAGCATATTAAACCACGTCCTGTTTACAGCATGACTGAGTGGTTCTCAGCAAGAAAACTCCCTGTTGAGAACATGAGAATGAAGCACAGGATGCTCTTTTTATGCACTGCCCCATTTTGCTGGTAAGTTCTTAGGTTTGTTTCAGTGCTTGTGTGCTCATTTACTTTTTAAATTGAGGTGTTTTTTGACTTTTAAGCAAGTTTGCATCTTCTTCAAGAACCACCGAAATCTCACCCATGCCAAATCGTGGAAGTAAACTCCCGCTCTTAAAGCACTAGTGGTCGTCATGCGATGATTCGGTGGCGGTTCTTTCACGTGATTACAGTGACATGCAAAGGTAAGTGTTATAATCCCACAATGTTTCCACTATCCACATTTGTGAAATTACAGCGTGTTTGGATGCTCGTCTGATAAAGTCCCAATAAGATTCCAGCCATTATAATATTACAAGTTTACCATATGAACATGCATTCTATGGCCATGCTGCCTGGAAGACCCTGGGTATTATAATCCAAAAAGTCACATTTCTGAGCTCTGAGATTTTTACATCCTTTCTATTACAAAGAAGCTTAGTGACCAATTGGCCAGGCAATGGTGGCACTTCCTCCATAACCATGAGAAAGAAACACACACAACAAAAAGGTTCTGAAAAGTGACTTGACTTTGCATTGCGTGTGGATGGATGCCTGCTACTTTGGGTGCTTCAAGACAAAGGCTTCTGAATGCAAATCGATGCTCTTTGCAGGTTCTCAGCCATACTATCTCCCTTAGCTGGACATCTTAGTCCTTCTTATTTTACTTTGGAGATTCAGCTGACACCTCTGCTGAAAGGTGAGTTGTTTTTTTAAAGCTACAGGGTGGATTCTTGTGTGGGCCTACCTTTGAAGGGGTGATGACAGTAGTGGATATCCCGGAAGCTAGGTTACACCTGAAGAAGACAACCAGAGATTCCTCCTAGGAATGTATGACAAGGCAAAAGTCATTTTCTCTCTAATTTCTCATGGTAATTATCATGGAACATTCACACCTCTGATATGTGACAAATTCCCTCATCGGTTTACTCAAAATATTTATATCCTGCCATTCTGCCCAACAGGAGTCCTCAAAGGTGGATTACAATACAAGAAAATTCAGACTCAGAAACAAAATCTTATTTTCTCCTCAAAGTTTAGAAAAGTTATTTGGTTACATCTCTGGAAATTTTGGTCATGCTGGGGATGGGTGGGAATTGTAGCCCAGGAAAATAAATTTTCTGAGCTCTGTTTAAAAGAAGAAGAAGAAGAAGACGACGACGACGACAGTGGTAATAATAATAATAATAGTAATAATAATAATTCATATGATTTTCCCTCAAAACTGGGATTCAACGCAGCTTCCAAAAAGTAAAACACATACAGTAAAAAAAGTATTTACAAAGTCATAAGTAAAAACATACACAAAGTTATTGTTAAACGGCAGTTAAACTATCCATAGGATTAAAACTGTTTGGGGAAGAAATCCATAAAAGACAAATCAATAAAAATAAAGGACAAAAGTAAATAAAACTGCATGCTATTAAAAGCCCTTACTGACATTTACTTTTTGTGTGTGTGTGTGTGTATATATATATATATATATATTGAGAACACAGCTGCGCTGGGCAGGGCACATTTCTAGGATGGAGGACCATCGCCTCCCCAAAATAGTACTCTACGGTGAACTCACCATGGGTCAGCGTAAGAGGGGCACTCCAAAAAAGCGATACAAGGACTCCCTGAAACAACATCTCAGGCTCAGCCAAATTGATCACCAACAGTGGTCTGCCCTGGCCTCACATCGGGAGGCATGGAGACGCACTACCCACAATGCCGCAGCCTTATTTGAGAACTCACGCCGAACAAGTCTTGAAGAGAAATGACAACGCAGAAAGAATCACAACCTGGAAACATCACCCAAGGAGACCACCTGCTGTGCTTTCTGCAACCGGACTTGTTTATCTTGGATTGGCCTTTTTAGTCATCAGCGCGCTTGCAGAAAAAATGGGATGAGTCCTTCCTGAATCTTCGTTTGCAAAGAAAAACCAGAGAGATATTAACACACTTACACACATACAACAAAAAAAGGAAAAAAGAGAAAAAAGAAAACATGACACATACTTAATTTTCTATGCCTTAAAAATACAGTAGGACTCCCGTATCCATGGGGGATTGGTTCAGGGACCCCTGCGGATAATGAATTCTGCGGATAATAGTGAATGCCCGCCCCCGGTCGCCATTGCCACCATGGAAGCCATCTCACCAAGAGAAGGAAGGTGAGACCTCTCCTCCCTTCCCTTTGCCCTCCCATTGCCATCGGAGCTACCGGAGCCATGGGGGGGGGGAGGGAGAAGGGAGGCGGGACCTCCTTCCCCCCTTCGCCCTCCCGTCACCATTTCCGCCATGGAAGCCATCTGGAAGCCTCCTCCCCTTCCATCTCCCATCCACCCAATCAGCCAATCAGCTTTCAGCTTCTGCTCCCTTGGGAAAGAAAATCAATTTGGTCGCTTGTCCCAACGAACAGGAATGGGCACCCCTGCCCCACGCTGGTTTTTTTTTTTTTTAAATCTGGGAAAAGCTGCCAAGGCTTTTCCTGTGGAGTATATGGTGTATTTAGCCCCCCTCCTTCTGAATATGGCGATACGATGCAGGATGTCCTTAAGAAAGGTCATATTCTCCTCATATTCTGTATTTTCGCCATTTAGACAACACCGTCCTGTCAAACAGGGAATTTCAGCAGGTGTTGTGTAGGCTGTGTAGAAAAGGAAATTTCAGCAGGTGCTGCCTGTCGCACAAGGAAAACCCTCCTGAAATTCCCTCTTCTACATTAAGATCTACATATGGATCTTCTACATCCATTAAGGAATAGGAGGCTTGTCCCCTTATTTCACCCGACAATCCTGGCAGATGGGTAACTTCAAGGCCCCAACATGCCCTTCTGAGGGTCCTTTGTTTTTTAAAGTCATGCTTGGACTGGAGAACCATCAACTAGAGGACACCTTGAAACAGAAGACTGGTCTCTAAAAGGCTTTCAGATAATGGACTGTCTTCTATAAAGCAGGACACATGGCCATCCTAAGCAGGGCTGTCCCAAGACATTTTGTTGCTTGAAGCAATGGAGAAGATGGCATCCTCCCTTCCTCTATTTCTGTATATGGAAGGTAGCTGGACTGGTTGTTGAGCTTTCCTTCAATGCTGCCTATGGATCACTCACAGCACCCAAGGGAAACCAGCCATTTAGGGGTCTGTCCACCAGGTTCGTCCACCAAGAGTGGGGAAAAGCCAGGCCGTTCAAGTGAAGAAGCTGAAGGGCTCTCACAACTACCTCCCAGCATGGGACACCTTGTTTCACTCTACCTAATGGTAGAGCAAGCCATGATCCTAAGCATTCCTCCTTCCTACAAATACCGATATTTAGCTATAGCCAATCATTGAGGTAAATGCTAGCAGTTCCATTCTTTTGTGACAGGACTAGAATAGAGCTTTTCCCTAAATTGTTTTTTGGTTTTGTTGGTTGAGGAGGAGGTTCATTCTTGCCAATTAAAGTTGGTCTCCTCTTCTATTCATAGACTCTACAGGTGCTTTCTCTCTGAAAGGCCTTCAGCTAGGTCCTGGCCTCCGGTTATAAATTAAGCCAACAAAAGACCCTGGAAAACAAACAGAGAACCAGGCCTTCCCCTCTCCATTCAGATTTACTGAAGTGGCAAACGCCACTTAGGTCTGAAAAGGGCTAAGGGACCTCGGGCTTCGCTAGCCTCACAAGAGCTAATTTGCCCGGCTGATAGAGCCGTATCAGTGACCAGGTCACTGGGGACATGTTGGAGCATTGGGTGGGCCTTGAAGGTCACCCCAAGGTCATACTCTGAGAGAGGGGTTGCCTACAGCAAGGCTGTGCCACATAATTTACAGCTCAAAGAGGCAGCTCAGGAAACTTCTCCAAGTTAGGACCACCAAAAATAGAATTTTAAGTCACAGAGGTTAAGCAAGCAACATTATTTTTTTTATTACAGGGTCCTGGCCTGCCACAAATTTCATGAGGGATACATTTCACCCAGCATCCTCAAAGCCTGCTATTACTTTGTGGGTTTTTTTCCAATTAAAAACAAATGGAAAATAGAACTCCTCAATCAACGTTCACAGCAGAGGCTCAGCACGAGAGTTGGTGGGTGGTCGTGGACACATAAATAAGGATATTCCTTGACATGGGACTTGTCTACATGAGCCTAATAAAACGTTTTGGGTCCATCCTGGGGGCAATCTGCCCAGATGATGCTGGGCCAAATCCACGAATCTTGAACAAACTGTCCTTATGACTTTCGGCCAGTTCAGTCTCCAAGATGGTTTAACGCCCCCCTTAAAACACTTTTTATAAAGCCCCTGATTTGCTCTGGCTCTTACACGACAATCCAGAACACTCCACACCAAGAATGAGCAGCTTTCCTCACATGCGTCCTGCTGTATCACCCAGTGCTGGCACATGTCACATCCTATGGGGTCACAATGAGGCCCCTAGCATGTGAGCAATGCTGGACACCTTGTTTCTGGCCTCAGGGAACATGAACAGCAGTCCTCCTCAGGCTACATCCCCATAATGTACCAGAGACTGGTACCATACAGTAGGACCCCTGTATCCACGGGGATTGGTTCTGGGCCCTGCCGCAGATAATGAAATCCACAGATAATAGCAAATACCATTGAAAATAATGGGACTTCTAGTTTAAAATACTATAGAGTTCCATTGGAGGACCTAGAAAATGGCTAGAAAGGACACATTTTCTAGGAAGACTCTACGGTAGTTGTGCTGAAACTGAAACTGTGGATAATTGAACCAGTGGATAATGAATCAGCAGATACAGGGGTCCTACTGTATTTCTGTCTGTTGGCTACAATGGCTTCATGGTTTCTTGGAAGCTCTCCATGGACCAGCAACCAATGGCTTATAAATCAGCAGTAGTCCACAGACCACCACGTTGAGAAGCACAGCTCTATGATATCCCACCAAACATGCTTCTAAGGGCAGCAGGCCCTGGAGAAGGACCTCCTGTAAAGGTCTTTAAACCAAAGCAGGTCCACAAGGGGGAACCACAATCTTTCAGACAGCTTGAGCCAAGTCGGTTGTTGTTTCCCTCCTTGAGCCATAGGGAGGGGCGGGTAAGAAAATAATAATAATAATAATAATAATAATAATAATAATGTTGTTTTGTTATTAGGGATGGTTTTATAGCATGGATGAGGATCTATTTCAGTCTGTGGGTTGAACTGCATTTCAGAGACATTCTCAAGGGTGGGGGCAAAGAGTGGGACCAAACATCTCAGCATATTTTAGATTAACGCTCTTACTGCCAGGAACTAAACGTAAAGAGATACATCTCAACTGTTTAAAATGTGGGGAGAACTGTACAAACGTTGGGGGGGGGACCCAATAATTGTGTAATGTGGAAGGCCCCCACCATCTGGGGAAACCCAGTAAGCCACATATACAGCCCCAGGAGAAACTGTTGGGTGAATTTCATAGAATCATAGAAACATAGAGTTGGAAGAGACCACAAGGGACATCCAGTCCAACCCCCTGACATGCAGGAATACGCAATCAAATCATTCCCGACAGATGGCCAGCCAGCCTCTGTTTGAAAACCTCCAAAGAAAGAGACTCCACCACACTCCATGGCAGTGTATTCTACTTCTGAACAGCTCTTACTGTCAGGAAGCTCTTCCTAATGTTTAGATGGAATCTCTTTTCCTGTAGTTTGAGTCCATTGCTCCGTGTCCTAGTCTCTGGACCAGCAGAAAACAAGCTTGCCCCATCCTAGGTATGACGTCCCTTCAAATATTGAAACATGGCTATCATGCCCCCTCTCCACCTTCTCTTCTTCAGGCTAAACATGTCCAGCTCCCTAAGCCACTCCTCATAGGGTATAATGGCTTCCACACCTCTCACCATCCTGGTTGCCCTCCTCTGGAGACGTTCCAGCTTCTCAATATCCTTTTTGAATTGTGGTGTCCAGAACTGGACACAGTATTCCAGGAGAGGTCTGACCAAAGCAGAATAGAGTGGCACTATTACTTCCCTTGATCTAGACACTAAACTCCTATTTCTCCTTCCCTTGGAGAAATCTGGTGAAATTCCCCCTCCCCCAGCAGAGGCATGGCTGCACCATGCATGAACATATATCAGAGGGTAATATCTGCCTTTAAGAAACAGAGACAACTGAAGTACAGTCAGCCCTCTGTAACCACAGATTCTGTATCCACTGGTTCAACCATCCACGGCTTGAAAACATTCCCCGTCCCCTAAAAAAAAACCCAAAAGCAAACCCTGATTTTACCATGTTATATAAGGAATACCATTTTACTGTTCCATTGTATAGAATGAGACTTGAGTGTCCATGGATTTGGGTATCCACGGTGGGTCCTGGAACCAAACCCCAGCAGATACCAAGGGCCCACTGTATGTGGTATATTGGAGTGTACAGTTGTCTCCCCGTATCTACGGATTTGGTATCCACAGATTTAAGTATTCATGGCTTGAAAATATTCTTTAAAAAAATAAGAATCCAAAAAGCAACCCTCGATTTTGCCATCTTATATAAGGGACACCATTTTGCTATGCCATTGCATATAATGGGACTTGAATATTCACGGATTTTGGTATCCACGGGGGGTCCTGGAACCAAACCCCAGCGAATATGAAGGGACAACTGTACAGCACAGAGCAATTAGGCACAGTGCAAATACCTTAACCACAGCCCTATTAACTGTAGTCAAGTATTAGAATGTGAGAGAGAAGCGGAGTTTGGAAAAATCTTTGGTCGGACATATGGCACAATGAGAGCAGTCAAAATGCTGTTCACTATTCCACCTCTTTCTGAAGTTCTTCCTCTACTGACTGCGACATTTGTGAGCCAGTCATTTGTTTCAGAAGGTAATCTACAGACCCTTAGAAAGACTACTAAAAAGAGAGAGAAATGTAAAGGGAAAGGTTGCATTGTGAAGGAAGGAAGGAAGGACGGAAGGAAGGGGCAAACCTACATTCTCTGAGGGTTCTTTTGTGTCGTCTCCTGTATGGCTGAAATACCCTGAAAATGTGCTTGTGGTTTACCTAGTTAATTACAAAAACAATACAAGGTCTAACTGACTGTGATGGATAGCTGATGTACAAGATAGGCGTGTGATAGCTGAAGAATTGTAATTACACAAGTGCTTCCACACCGTCCATCCATCCAATTGTTTGGCAAAGGAAAAGACCCCTCATTCTTGCCTTGCCCTAATAGATAAGAACAGAACGCCCTCACAAGTCATTGGTAAATAGGTGCGCGCTTCCTCAGACATCGTGGAACGGCAAGCATCCATTGGCCTGACCCAACACCGAAGATTCCTCGGCAGAGAGAATACAATAGAGTGGATGCAATGTCCACTTGGGCAACAGTCACCTTTTCTACTGGGCCTGAATAGCCAATGGAGAGATAAGGATCACCGAAGCAAGGGCCACAGGCCAAGCGGACAATGGCTGGACTTGGGCCTCGCAGCCATCTGTCATGTTGAAACAAAGCAGTTGTCAGTCTGGCTGGCTGCACCCTCCAGGCATGTCACCCTTCCACTGTGTTGGCTGACAAGGCAGTTGAGGCCTGAGTAGGTCTTAAAGAAGGGATGCATTTGACAGAAGAAAGAGCAGTACTCCTTTGCTAAATTGAGAGCTGCACACAGAGTGAGGGTTGTTCCATATTTTTTTGGGGGGGGGGGCAAAGTTTTCTTTTCAGATTACAGCTCCCAGCATCTCCCATACAGCATGGCCACTGCTGTATGTTTCCTGAGGGATGCTGGGAGTTGATATTCCAAAAAGGACCCTTGCCAAACTGGAGGGGGGGAGGTATTGAAAGCATTTCTACCACATCTTTCCACTTAAGTAGCCAAGGTGGCTTACCATAAGAAAAAAATACCACCACCAGTAAAGAACTGTACCTCTTGAAATCCAATCCAACCTAAACAGCCAGGACTGTATCTCAACAGTAGAACTTGTGTTCAAAAGGCCTTGTATTCAGATGCCCTGGGGGAAAGCTGGGAAAGACTACAGTAGGACGCCCATATCCACAGGAGATTGTTTCGGGGGGGGGGTCCATGGATATAGAAAACCATGGATAACAGCAAACGCCATTGAAAATAATGGGACTTCTGGATTAAAATACCATAGAGTTGACTTGGAGGACCTAGAAAATGGCTAGAGAGGACACATTTTCTAGGAAGACTTTATGGTAGGTGTGCTGTTTTGTGTCCTGCGGATAACTGAATCAGTGGATAATGAATCTGCGGATACGGGGGTCCTACTGCACTATCGAAAAATATAAAGAACCATTTCCAATCTTTGTAGAACCATCTAGGACACAGACACACAAACCTTTTAGCCCTCAGGCACCACATCCAGTGTTCGGAATGGGAAATGTGCATGCACGTGGCACACATGCACATGGTGGGTAGGGGAGGCTCAGTATCGTGGCCTTGGAGGGAGGCTTTAACTTTGTCTCAACAATTTAGGTCAAAATCACTGACAGGAGGGAGGCAGCTTCTGGTTTGCAGTTTTAGTTGAGCTGGCTTCTTCTGCACCATTAGTACCAGGGAAATCAGAGACACTGAATTGAAAGTGAAGGGGAACTCAGCAGCAGACATGGAGTCTGCTCAACAGGCCTTGGAGAGGAGACACATATGCTCTGTAGGCTGCAGGTTAGAGGGCTGGGCTTGAGAGATCTGGGTTCTAGGTCCCATTAAACCACAAAACTCACTGAGTTGATCTTGAGCCAGTCGTTCTTTGTCAGCCTGACTTGCCTCACAGAGTTATTGTGGAGAAGCGGAAAGCCACATTCACTGACTTGGGCTCGGGTGAGGAAAGGCGGACTATAAATGCAACTAATGAATAGTAATAATTATTCTGGGCTAGAAGAATCAATGGTTTGGCTGAGTGTAAGGCAGCTTTAAAGGTTGCTATCCGGGCCTGTTTGTGAGCATGCGTGTGAGCATTGCACACAGATGCACATTCCAAACCAAATGTGTGGCTCTCATCACAACTCAGAAACATTTTTTTCTCCAGGTTTGGACTTATCCCATGGAATGGACACCCCCCCCCCAATCTCCTTTCAGCCCACTCTGGACTCTGAGACTTTTCTGTGTCCCGTAGGGTGACTTTTTGCTTATTTTTCTGCAGTCGGGAGAGATGCCATGAAGCAAGAGCTGGGCCCTTCCACCCATTAATCAAAAGCAGCAAGTGCTCTGCAGGGAGACACAAAACCTCTGTGTGTTTTCTCCCATATTTCTGAAGCAAGGTCAGCAGGAGGCCGGGTGGGGGGGCAGAGGCCTGGCCCAAAGAACCCCCAGTTAGATTAACATTTTATTCGAATGCCTATTTATCAAAGTCAGAAGTGGCGTGAAGTGGCACCAGAAAAGAGGAATGGCTGGATGACCAACCTCCCTCCTCCCTAAATGATCCCCCCCCCTCCACTTTTCCTCTTTATATTGAAGTTGCTCCAGTTTTCTAATGCTCTGGAACACAACTGGGTGGATTGTGTATATTCAAGACCCGAGCATCATTTGGGAACTTTGGTACAAACTTTTAACATGGCTCCCTTCCCACACGGGCACCCCAGTCCCTCATGCCATACGTACTGTCTCATCAGCCCTGAAAAAAGTTTGTTTTCACTTTGAAATTACTGTGACATATTCTACATTTCTGAGAAATGCCCACCAAGGTATTAATAACCACACCTAGCCCAAGAGTCCTATAAGTTATCTAAATATTTTCTAATTTGGACGTTAACAATAAAGGGATTATCCTGTCAATGATTTGACTGTTTTATTCTAAGAGACCAACATGGTTGCAAACATCAGGCCAATTAACTTTTTTTCCTTTTTCCATTAAAAAAAAATAATAATCACAAATTAGTCCTTCAAAGTCCATTTTCCCTGGGTGTTTACATTGTAGTCAAGATGGCTAGGTGACTTAACCATCCTTGGCACTTTGTAGAGCGCCTACAGGTTTTAGTGACTGCTAGCTTGCTGAAATGGGATACAGCTTCTGCCACAGCCACACTGGCAGTGTGCAAAATAGTCTAGTGTGAAGCACTCTGCACATTTCACTGAACACTAGTTGCAGATGTTGACTAGTTGAGCAAGCAGGGATCACCAGCATTGAGGCCATGATATTGAGAACGCAGCTGCGCTGGGCAGGGCATGTTTCTAGGATGGAGGACCATCGCCTCCCCAAAATACTACTCTACGGTGAGCTTGCCACGGGTCAGCGTAAGAGGGGCGCTCCAAAAAAGCAATACAAGGACTCCCTGAAACAACACCTCAGGCTCGGCCAAATTGATCCCCAACAATGGTTCGCCCTGGCCTCACATCGGGAGGCATGGAGATGCACTATCCACAACGCTGCAGCGTTATTTGAGAACTCACGCCGAACAAGTCTTGAAGAGAAACGACAACGCAGAAAGAATCACAACCCGGAAACATCACCCAAGGAGACCTTCTGCTGTGCTTTCTGCAACCGGACTTGTCTATCTCGGATTGGCCTTTTTAGTCATCAGTGCGCTTGCAGAAAGCGTGGGATGAGTCCTTCCTGAATCGTCATTTGCGAAGAGAAGCCAGAGAGAGAGAGAGTTGCAGATGTTATTTTGTAAACCTTATTTAACAATGTCAGTAAGGGTACTTCATATTCTTTTCCAAAAGTGGAATTGATTTTTATTTTATTTTTTAAAATTAAGATTCAACATTTCAGGGGGGGAATTCTCAGAAAGATCTGAGCGATACTTGTAAAGCAGATAATTAGAAACTTCCACCAGTTCCTCAGCCTCTTCTATCATATTTTTTACGACTGAATGGACCCTCCTGATCATTCTGCTGATTGGAGCCTTGGGCATTTACCCAAAAGGCCTGTCCTGATAGCTGAAGTTGGCAAATTTCCATGCTCCCCAGAGACCCTAGAAATTAAATCCTGGTGTGGGGAGCACATTCATCATGACTAATGTCTATGCACATGCATTTATAGTATGGTACCAAAAAGAATGCAGCCTGCCAGCTGAGAACTTTTGAGCTCTTGATGCTAATCTATGAATTATGGGTATTGAGATGTGGCCCCTGAACCTACATTAGGGTTGTACAGTAGGGCCCCCGTATCCACTGAGTCATTATCCACTGATTCAATTATCCACAGGACACAAAACAGCACACCTACCATACAGTCTTCCTGGAAAATGTGTCCTCTCTAGCTATTTTCTAGGTCTTCCAAGGCAACTCTATCAGAACCCTGGTGGTGCAGTGGTTAAATGCCAGTATTGCAAGCCACCATGTTGCAAGTTCGATTCCAGCGGGCTCCAAGGTTCACTCAGCCTGCCATCCTTTCGTAGGTTGGTAAAATGAGTACCCAGCTTGTGGGGGCAATTAGCTAACACACATTGGAAGCTGTTTAATGCAGTTAGATGTGTAAATAGCTATTGCTTAAAACAATTTGTAAGCCGCTCTGATAGTCTTGTGGCTGAAGAGCGGGGTATAAATAACTAACTTCTTCTAACTTCTATGGGATTTTAAATCAGAAGTCCCATCATTTTCAATGGCTTTCACTATTATCCATGGTTTTTAGTATCCACGCCCACGCCAGAACCAATCCCCAGCGGATATGGGGTCCTACTGTATAGCACAAATCTCTGCATGCAACATTACACATTGATTGTTCCATGCACCCTTATGTTGAATAACAGCATTGCACGACTGAATATATACACAAATGTGCAACTGAATGCACAACCAAATGTGCATGCACACACCAAGTGTGCATCCCTATGCATGTGTCCATCTGAATGCCCAATGGCCCTGCATGCACAACCCTACTTCTGAAACCTTGAAATGAACGGGGACATTCCATATCAGACAAAAATGCCAAAACACTTCCATAGGGAAACTTGTTGTTGTTGTGTGCCTGCAAGTCTTTTCTGACTTGTGGCAACCCTAAGGTAAACCTATTACCGATTTTTCTTTTGCAAGATTTGTTCAGAGGCATTTTGGTTTTGCCTTCCTCTGAGGCGGAGAGAGTGTGACTTGCCCAAGGTCACCCAGTGGGTTTCCATGGCCAAGTGGGGATCCAAATCCTGGTCTCCAGAGTCAATGCTCCAATGCTCAACCACTACACCACACTGGCTTACATATGCAAAAGATACCAAGAGGATTCCTATCCCCAGGCCGGAAGCTCAACAGCACTTGGAGGAGTGCTCAGGGTTCAATGAGCTCCTGGACTCCCCGCCAGGCCTGAGGATGTAACCCTCCCCTCACCCTCAGGCTCCAAGGATGACTCTGGACCTTATCAGATGAGGCAAATGCAGCATCATATGGATGCCTAATGACCACAAAAGAGCGCCTATACTGCACAATGTCAAGCTTTGATGTTTTTAAGTAGTGAATAAGGTGTTGTTTTAAATTGATGGCCAAAGCCATCAATAGTTCTGCTGTGGCTTTGGCGGGGGGGGGGGAGTTGTTTGTATTTTTGTGGTTTTGCCATCACCTGAAACTGTGCACCATTGTGCTCTTGTGACTCCAGTGTCAATGGGTGGACACTGCCACAACACTTCCAGGTGAGAATGCAAAAGCCAGGTATGGGACACTCTTTTTATTGTCCTCCCCTGTTTATTTGGAAGTTTGTAAGGGTGTTTCTGTGCTTGTGTGTACGTTCTGGGTTTTAATTTAGCTGACATGTAAGGGTGCTCACATCTTCTTGTGAGAACTGCAGAGATCATGCAGCCCAGCAAACGCACAAAGCTTTTTCATGCTACTACAGCAATGTGTGAAAAAAAGGGTTATTGTGCCGGGGGGGGGGAATGCTTCAAAATATGGCAGGAAAGAGACCTTTTCAGAGGCTGTCTGATAAAGTCCTCTGCCTCAATTTCTACTATCTGTGCAGTGGTGGAACCTCTCAAAGATCTGGGGTAGCCAGACTTCTCAGGCCTTTGGTTGACTGCAGTCCTTTGCTAGGACAACAGCTCGTGTAGGGGTGAGAAACTTCCAGTGGCCAAGGGGCTGATTTTATTACCTGTAAGACCACATCTGAGTCATATCAGGCCCAGAATTTTTTTTAATTAAAACTAAAGATGGAGCTGACCTGTAGTCCACTTCCAGGTTTGTTTTTTTCATTTTTAGGAGGCTCAGGGGGGGCAGGTTTGTACTCTATCCTAACACGAAACACCCAGGAGTAGGGGGGAAAAAATCTATTTTTTGTATGGGAGAAAAAAAGTGACAGCTTAGGGGTATCAGGGGTTGTCTATATGGTGAAAATACTCCTTAGAGAATTCAAGGAGAATATGATTTGTCTTAATGAGATCCCATATCAATCCATTGTATTTGGAAGGAGGGGGCCAAAAATGCCAAATACTCAGTGGGAAAAGCCTTCACAGCTTTTTTCTGTATTTTTAATAAAACTCCAAAGAAAATATGCATTCCTGCTCATTGGGACAACCAGTTTGCTTTGATGCACATTCCCAATAAGAGGGGAAGTGGAAAGCTGATTGGTTGGACATGCACAGAGGGGTGGAGTTTGTTGGCAAAGCAAGTGCACCAAACGGCCATGTTGGATTTTCGCCATAGCCATCGTGCACTAAGACAACAAAACAGCTTTTTCTTTTTTTCTTGTTTCTATTTATTTAAGAGGAATATCACACTTCTCCACCTTGGATATGCTTTTTATTTTAATTGTTCGGTGGTGGCAACTGGTGGGAATAAAAACGCAAGTAATTCCCTCACACCTGCCATCTTGATTCGTAGGCATGCCCATTTGAACAAAGAATGCAGATAGCTTTGCAAGCCTGCGATCTTGCCAAAGAAACAAAGGAAAGCTGCTGCAAATTGGCGTTAGTGCACATCAATCCACATTTTATAGCCTCGTATAGACAACCCTGCAGTCCACAGGCTGCAACTTTGCCCAGCCTGCTCTAGTCAGTTTCTCGGAGAATGTACTGTCCAGGGTGCTGATCGTGCTTTGATCCTGATTTACTGGCCCTGACATTGTTTTCCTCAGTTTAGGTCCTCTGTATCTGACACAGAGGGTCTGTGAGTTCCGGTACTGGTGCAATTAGCTCCTTCCCCATGACATCTGCCAAAGTCCAGGCCACACGTCCCTTTTTCATCCACTGGAAACTGGAGGCCCATGAAGCAGAGATTCGCATCAAACAAGGAAGAAGCACTACACACAGCCCTCATGGAACTTTATTGCCACCCAATGTGATGGGCATCATCCACTTTCATGGCTTCAGAAATGTACTAGACAAAGCCATAGAAGGCAAAGTGAGCATTGGCTAATATGGCAGTGCAACCAGTTCAGCTGAATCTCAAGTCAATCTGGTTGAGACTTATTTGGACTGGCTTTGGTTTCACTCCACCGGGTCTCTCCAGTCTGACGTGATCCAGAGTGCTTTGGCGCCCCATAAACTAAAATAGTTCCTTTAAAAATAAGAGGAAAACACTCAGATGCTGTGTTTCCAACTTAACCATGTAAGGAAAACGCCAGGATGGTATGAACAGGATGAGCAGAAAGGGGCTGTAGGTTGCTAACTGACAACTCTAACACCCATTCTGCAGCAAGCAACTCACCCATAATTTCTACTTGCAACACTTGCAGGGTGGGGTTCTGTGTAGTCACTGGTGTTATATTTTCCATTTTCTCCTTCGTTTCCTCGTTCTCTGCTTCTAATGATAGCAGGGAGACAGTGATCATTACTGCTGTGGGTTTGAGAAGTATGGTAGGAGCTAATTTGATTGTGATTGTGTCTCACTCAGATTCAAAGCTTGACTCTCAGGACTTTATCAGACAAGGTACATACTGCTAAAAAGCCCGCATCATTTAGGACATGACAATAACACAAAGGGTGCAATTATTAGATGTCCTCATTGTTCAGCCGTTCCTGGAGCGCAGTGCAGTGCAGATGAGGCGTCACTTTTTTATTGACGGGCAAATGCACAGATATAAGATGGATGATACCTGGCTTGAAGGCAGTACATGTGAAAGGGATATAGAAGTCTAAGGAGATTATCAGATGCAGCAAAAACCAAGTCAGAAGACTGTAACCATAACAGAAACAGGCAACATTATCATATGACAACATCCTTCTGTGTCCCAGGTGCGTAGCATGGGCGTGAATTTGCCCTGTCAATAAAAAAGTGAAGTCTCGTCAATGCTAGCACTATGCCCTTTCTGATAATGTTGTCCTTTCTGTTATCGTCGCATTCTTCTAATGCAGTTTGGGATACAATTTTTGCCGCATTTCCCTGCATCTGATAAAGTCCTTAGTGGACCACAAGATGAACATAAGTCAGCAGTGTGATGTGGCAGCTAAAAATGCCAATGCGATTCTAGGCTGCATCAATAGGAGTATAGTGTCTAGATCAAGGGAAGTAATAGTGCTACTCTATTCTGCTTTGGTTAGACCTCACCTGGAATACTGTGTCTAGTTCTGGGCACCACAATTCAAGAAGGATATTGAGAAGCTGCAATGTGTCCAGAGGAGGGCAACCAGGATGGTGGGAGGTCTGGAAGCCATTATGCCCTATGAGGAGCAGCTTAGGGAGCTGGGTAGGTTTAGCCTGGAGAAGAGAAAGTGAAGAGGGGACATGATAGCCATGTTTCAATATTTGAAGGGATGTCATCCTGAGGATGGAGCAAGCTTGTTTTCTGCTGCTCCAAAGACTAGGACATGGAGCAGTGGGTTCAAACTAAAAGAAAAAAGATTCCATCTAAACATTAGGAAGAACTTCCTGACTTTAAGAGCTGTTTGGTAGTGGAATGCGCTGCCTGGGAGTGTGGTGGAGTCTCCTTCTTTGGAGGTTTTTAAGCAGAGGCTGGATAGCCATCTATCAGGAATGCTTTGATTATTTATTCCTGCATGGCAGGGGGTTGGAATGGATAGCCCTTGTAGTCTCTTCCAACTCTGATTCTATGATTCTTCACTGTAATTGCCTGCCTGCCTGCCCACCTCTGCCTTGGATTTGCTGCTGACCTGATGCCTCACTGTCCACCATGTTGCCTTTGCTCTTCTTCTTCAACCATAGAGGCTGGGCATACTCAAGGTATTCTGAGAAGGTACCCCAGAACTAGGGGGAACAGGCACCAGCACATAAGCTGAGCAGTTCACAGCTTTTAAAAATTATTTGGATTTTTATTTTGAACAACACTAAACTCTATAGATGTCTTGAGCAGCTCCCACCCCTCACCCCTGAAACCACCTCACTGCAATTTAGCAGAGTAAATCCCCTCTTTAGGTCTACCATGCCTCCACATTTTACACAGATTTGGTGGTAGTGGGGAGAATAAAGTTATAGCATTTCAGTTTCTGAATGCAAATCCATGGGAGGCTTGGTGAGCCAGATTTTTCTAATCCCAATTTGGATTTAGGGGTGGAAATCAGATAATTAATTCCACATTGATCTAGCTGAATTGGGTCCCAGGGTGGACAACACTAGGCATGATTGCAATATGCAATGTCCAGGATCAGAAGCAGAATGGCTCTGGGTACCAGGTGCTATTGCTATTGTGCTCATTTCCTGCCTGGGGGCTGCTGTGGAAAACAAGACGTTGAACTATGTAAGCCTTTGGTCTGATGAAGCAGGGTTCTTCTTGTGTTTTTATACAATCAGCATTAGGAGTTATAGAGGTCAACCCCCATATCCACAGATTTGGTATCTATGGTTTCACTTATCCGCATCCAAAAAAATATGTTCTCTCCAGGCATTTCTAGGTTCTCCAATATGATTCTATGGTCAAATTCTCGCATTTATCCCATTGAAAATAATACGGCCCCCTATTATCGACAGTTTCAGGTATCCACGGGGGTCTTGGAACATATTCCCTGCAGAAACGGAGGTTGATTTGTATTTATTTTAATATTAAGAGGTGTTCCATTTACCCAAAGAGCTTGGAATTATCCATCATGGTCTACACTGTGTAATTTTACACATGCATTGCTACATAGCAGAGGCACTAAGGAACTCTGTTAGTGAATTGAGAAGATGCATGCCAGGGCACTGGCAAGAGGGTTCCAGTATTGGACTGTACAGATGTACATTGGCACTCCCTTCCCACTGTCCTGATGCCCTTGTGCATTGATTCCTGTTGTGCATTGAGTCTCATTGTGCATTGATCCCAAAGTGCAACAATCACTTTGCTAGCTCTCCTATATAGTAACGTCACACAGCAGCCGCTTGTTGAATGCAGAGATTGTGAGATGGCTCAATTCTATTTTCTGCAGTCTTATGTCCACTTACAAAAATGGAAGTCTTCAGGTGAATTCCAGCCAGATTCTCTAGCAGCATAGATAGAGCTTGGAAAAGCTATTTTTGGCTGGGGGTTCTAGGAGGTGTAATCCAAAAGAGTAACTTTTCCAAGCTCTGGGTTTAGAACCCTGGCATGGAGCACGAGATGTATATTTTCCCTAGGATGGTTAGCAATAGTGAGTGGACGCAACTGTGTGGTCACAAGGCGTTAACTGTCTAGTCAAAAGCACACAGTGCTATGAAAGAAAAGGCAGCTCTATCTGAAAAGATATAATTGTTGCCGCCAGTGAAATATTGGGGTCCTTTTCCCCACAAAAGCCTATTATGAAATAATCTCCACTGTCTAGTTTATCACATCCATCAGTGGAATGCAAAGGTTTTGTAATTCATCCCTCTGTCTGCAGAAGGGAGGTGGAGGGGGAGAAATCCAGACTGCTAATAAAATATAAAAATTGCCATGAGAAAGGTGGAAACAAGGCCAGGGAGTTTCCTTCATTTCACTCCCTGGCTTTTGCACAAAAGGGATCATGGCATTTCATATAAGGAAGCCATTGTCCTGGAAATAAAATCTCCTTTTCACCTTTCTTTTCTGGCCTTGATCAATAGGAGGAAATTGAAGTCTGTCCTGGGAAGGGGAAAAAAGGAGTTTGCTAACACAGTGGTGAAAGATTGGTAATATAGTGTCAGAAAAGCGTATTTGAGGTTTGAGCGCCCTCTTTGGGGTACTGTGAGGAAATGTTGCCAACGAGGGACTCCTCAGGACCACAGGCTTTAACACTGTTGTTATTGTTATGTCCCTTCAAGCCAACTTACCTTTCATAGAATCATAGAATTGTAGAGTTGGAAGAGACCACGAGGGCCATCCAGTCCAACCCCATTCTGCCATGCAGGAAATCTTGATCAAAGCATCCCCGACAGATGGCCATCCAGCCTCTGTTTAAAGACCTCCAAGGAAGGAGACCCCACCAAGCTCTGAGGGAGTGTGTCCCACTCCCAAACAGCTCTTACTGTCAAAAAGTTCCTCCTAATGTTGAGGTGGAATCTCTGTTCCTGGAGTCTGCATCCATTGCTCCGTGTTCCAGTCTCTGGAGCAGCAGAAAACAAGCTTGCTCCATCCTCAACGTGACACCCATTCAAATACTTAAACAGGGCTATCATATTGCCCCTTAACTGTCTTTTTTCCAGGCTAAACATACCCAGCTCCCTAAGTCTTTCCTCATAAGGCATGGTTTCCAGACCTTTCACTATTTTAGTCGCCCTCCTCTGGACACTCTCCAGTTTGTCAATATCCTTTTTGAATTGTGGTGCCCAGAACTGGACACAGTATTCTAGATGAGGCCTGACCAAGGCAGAATAGAGTGGCACTATTACTTCCCTTGGTCTAGACACTATACCTCTGTTGATGCAGCCCAAAATCACATTGGCCTTTTTAGCTGCCGCATGACACTGTTGACTCATGTTCAACTTGTGGTCTACTAGGTTTTCTTCACAAGATTATTCAGAGGGGGGGTTGCCAGTACCTTCCGCTGAGGTGGATAGAGTGAGACTGCCCAAGGTAACTCAGAGGGTTTCCACAGCCAAACAGGGATTCGAACCCTGTTCTCCCAGAATCCTAGGATAACACTTCAAACTACTACACCACACTAACTCTCAAACTTGTAAAAGCTTTAAGAGTTTCAAAGTGCAAAACATTCAGCGGAAGAAAAAGACATACAAAATACATTGGGATCTTTGCATCCAGCAGGGTTTGGTTCCAGGACCCCCCCATGGATACCAAAATCCATGGACACTCAAGTCCCATTATATGCAATGGCATAGTAAAATGGTGTCCCTTATCAGGATCAAAATTCAAAATGACCTGGATAGACTGGAGAGATGGGCCAAAGCTAACAAAATGAAATTTGAACATGTTGCACCGTGTCCTAGTCTCTGGAGCAGCAGAAAACAAGCCTGCTCCATCCTCAGTATGACATCCCTTCAAATATTTAAACATGGCTATCATGTCCCCAAAATGGTGGGAGGGGTCTGGAAGCCATGCCCTATGAGGAGAGGCCTAGGGAGCTGGGCATGCTTAGTCTCAAGAAGAGAAGGTTGAGAGGTGACATGATAGCCATGTTTAAATATTTGAAGGGATGTCGTATTGAAGTTGGAGCAAGCTTGTTTTCTGCTGCTCCAGAGACGAGGACACAGAGCAATAGACTCAAACTCCAAGAAAAGAGATTCCAGCTAAACATTAGGAAGAACTTCCTGATGGTAAGAGCTGTTCAGCCTTCAAGTCCTTTCTGACTTATGGTGAACATAAGGTGAAATTATCACAGGATTTTCTTGGCAAGAGTTCTTCAGAGGGAGTTTGCCTTTGCCTTCCTCTCAGGCTGAAAGAGTGTGACTTGTCCAAGGTAACCTAGTGGATTTCCATGTCTGAGCGTGGATTCAGATTCCGGTCTCCAGATCATAGTCCGACGCTCAGCCCACTCCAATGGCTCTAAAGTAGTTTGCACTATTTTACCTAATTTATACAACTTTGTTGTTCTTGTTTACACAACTTTCCTCCCATTGACAAAAGGTGTTTCTGCACATTTTTTCCCCATTTCCTTTGTATTTCAAACTATCCACACTGTCTCGTGTGCACTTTATTTCTCAAAAATGCCCTGTAAGTGTGGCAGATGTGTGAATGTTTGAGGTGAGGTGTACATTTTCTTGTAACAAGTCCTGGCAGCATGAAAACACTACTTTCATCAGGACTGTCAAGTCCAACCAAATTTCTTTCCATCCCTACCCTTGTGATTTGATGTTCTTCTGTATAAACCTTGAGGCTCCCCTGAGCCTATGAATACCTCACTCTCACAGGGCCAGCCCTGTCATAACTGAAGCAGCCACCTTAGGAAGCAGCTTTCCAATGACACAAAAGGGGCAGGAAATTGTTCACTATTTGTATTTTTTACCACCAGGGAGAGGAGCGTGTGGAACTATCTGCCAAAGATGGCAGAATAACTTGGCCAGCTTTGGATCTTGTGCACCTTTATTTATTCATTTGATTTATACCCCATCGTTCTTCCAAGCTGAAGGCAGCTTGCAGTTGTACCTAAATACATAGTTAAAATCACAAATTTCACACACCTAAAACCACACAGCTAAAAAAATCCCAAATGTACACATCTAAAATGACAAATATCTAAAATCATACACTAAAAAAAAAAAAAAACCAATGCAAATAATTAGCAGCCGAAGACTGCTTTCAAACCCTGTAGAGCAGGTTTCCTGAACCAACACCCCTTGAGGTGTTTTGGATTGCAACTCCCATCAACCCCAGCTACCGTGGGCCACAGTCAAGGAGAATGGGAGTTGGAGTTCAAAAGACCTGGAGGGTGCCAAGTTGGGGAGGGCTGCAGCTTCCAGTGAATCCGGCAGTGGCGTTGAACTGTTTGTGAGCCCTGAGAGAGCAGCCAAGCTATAAATCTATACGCCTGTACTTCCCCACTTGGTTCAGTGAGCAAACAGGGCATTCATTGCCTGTCATGCTTATTTGGCTGTGTCAGGACAGGCAGGAAGGGCTGGTGATTTGAAGAGTACTGGTTCAGTCAACCTGGAAGGTGTGATTTATGTTGTATTTTGCAATGAGCTGAGGAGAAGGAATTCACAAAGGGCTTCCTTCCATGGTTTAAAATGCACAGAGAAAGAGCGAGAGAGACCTAGGCTTTTTACAGGAGCCGAGCCAAACCTTCCGCTTTTCTTGTCTTCTGTCTAGCTGGAAGATTTTTGTTTTTTGGTTTTTTGCAGCATTGGCTTTGGCAGGACCGTAAAGGAGAGCTGGAGAAAGACAGACTTCCAGCGATGGGTCATAGCAGTGTGTACGCTGTAAACAATGCAATAAAACTTGACCTGGGAAAGGATGGGATTCTACCCTTGGTGATCCTACAGTAGCCCTGCGTGCTTACGTACAACAGGCGAGGAAAACTGCTGCCTCCGGAATAGCTTACTGAGCATATGTAAAGAGCAAAACAGAAAGGGGAAAAGCAAATTAGCCTGCCTCACCAGTGACCCTGGCATGTTGAAAAAGCATACATCTTCCACCCAAATGGAAATCATAAAAAAGGAGGCTGTTGAAAGGGGGGGGAAACCATCCTGGGATGCATTTTGGAAGATGCTTTCAAGTGATCTCTAGAAGATGCAAAATATTTTTGCTTACTTATGCAAGGCTTACCTGACTTGGTTGTTTCATTCCACATGTGCATAATGTTAGTTTTGAATAAAATGTTTGTTGAAACATGTTGAACTTCTCTTCTTCTTTGTGGCATAGGAACCTATCCCTATTCTTTCCATGTTGTTTCTGCTTCTGGTACCAAAGTTTCTGTTAAAGAACTAAAGCCCAGAAACACATTGACTTTGTTAACCAAGGTACACCTGTACTATGATTCCATTTTAACTGCCATGGCTGCATCCAATGGGAAGTGTAGTTTACAGAGGACCATTTAGAATTCTCAGCCAGAGAGTTCTAGTGCCTCACCAAACTATAAACCTCAGGACTCCACAGGATGCAGTCATGGGAGTTAAAGTGGAATCTCTCTGGCTTTTCTTCGCAAACGATGATTCAGGAAGGACTCATCCCATGCTTTCTACAAGCGCGCTGATGACTAAAAAGGCTAATCCGAGATAAACAAGTCTGGTAAAAAAATGCTGCTTGGTCATTCGGCATGCTGCTGAACAAGACTGTCATCTCGCAGGTCAGCCTCAAGCGACTAAAGTCCTGAACCACCTGCATGCAGGGTTGGGTCTGCAGTTTCCAGTGCATCTTTACGTCTGCCATTTCGTCCCTCGCCTATCGCTACAGGGCTTTTTCGGAACTGGATTTGTCCTTCGAGCCTGTGCAGTGGATTTTTCTGGTGGAGCACAGCGTACACAGAATTGGACTCACCCATTAAACCAAAGGTTCATCTGCTGTGGCCTTGCAAGCATGGACGGTAGCAGTGAGGTCCTTGGGTCATAGGTTTGATTAGAGTTTCCTTCTCTTAGATGGTTGACCGTACAGGGCTGGACGAGCACCATCTGCCTGGGTTTGGGATTAGAGTTTTCCTTCTCCTAGGACGGTTGCCATAAGACTAGAGAGCCCATCCTGCCCTTTGACGCTCTTTGTCAGACCCTTCAGTTTTGACCTGTCTGGCATGGGAGACCCTACCGGTGGCTATTATGCCACCACCAGCATAGCTCAAAACATCATTAGGGTACGCAAGCCTCTCTCCCATGACAAGGGGGCGTCAATGGAGAGGTATGATACTGTGATAACTATAGTGTGAAGAGGCCCTTAGCCTACCATTTGGGGTTGTTCAGACAATGAAAATACTCCTCTTAGAATTCACAGAGAATATGATGAGTCCCAATGCGATCCTAATGAGATTTGCAGTATTTGGAAGGAGAGGGGCTAAAAACTCCACAGACCATGCAGTAAAAGGATTTGCAGTTTTCTCTGAACTTTTCCCGGAAAATACATGTGGATGTGCATTTTTGCACATGTGGACATCCAAATTCTCATCGCTGTACATTTTTGCCCTATCGCCCTTTATCGGAGCATGTGGCCGCTCCATTCGAATAGATGCTAACAGATGCGAATAGACAAAATAATGGTGGAGATAAAACAGCGTTGCTACAAATGGGCAAAAATGCGCAATCACTCACAGTATAGCATTGCTTCTAGACAAGCCCTTTGTTACTGACAGTTCAAAAATGGCAGCCCAAGCCACTGTACTTTGCAGGAGCTAGGAGAAAAGAGGGTCACATAGGACGTAAGGTGGCAGAAAGAAAATAAGGGCGGGTGAAAGAAAGGGTGGTAAG
The DNA here is from genome assembly GCA_030847615.1 of Gambelia wislizenii. Classification (NCBI taxonomy): domain Eukaryota; kingdom Metazoa; phylum Chordata; class Lepidosauria; order Squamata; family Crotaphytidae; genus Gambelia; species Gambelia wislizenii. Next base: position 6,703,651 of record JAUMIR010000013.1, on the reverse strand, counting down.
AGAAGGGGCAGGAGAGGAAGAGAAAATGTGGCCCCATCCTAGAGATGTGAAGGCCCAGAAAAAAACCTGGAAAGAATCAGGAAAAAAAACTGTTTTTTCCCATTTTCTTCCTGGAGCCTTTTTTGGTTTTTCCCAAAAAAATTGAAAAAATGAAGAAAATGGATTGTGGAATGTTTTATTTTAGCATGATGAATAACATCTTTAAGACAAGGTGTTCATAATTCTCCAAATTATATACCATTTGTGATAATTTTATGCCAAATTAATTTGTACATAGTCATATTTTATGTTCCTAAAGTAACAGAGTTACTTTCAATCTGTAAAAAGTGCTAATGATGCATTTTTTAAATTTTTTTTTAAAAAAATCCATTTTTTCTGGGAAAATAGGGGGGAAATGTTTTTTTACCATGGATTCAAAATTCCAGAAAGTTTACATCTCTACCCCATCCATGTTTGATTCTGGCTGTGCCCACTGCTGACTACCCCAAAAGGGTATGGCCCTTGTCCACCCATTCTAGAGAACCCAGAAAGACAAACAGCTGGATCCTGAGGACACCTTAAGAAATTCACACTCAGTTAAAAAGAAGTTCCTTTTAAAAGGCACACGCTTGCACACACACAAATGGCAAGAATCAGAAGACTGATTTACAATTGCTAGGAATTTTTATTTAGAAATGCCATGTCCCATTATGCTAAGCAGATTACAAAATGTAATAGATGGGGCATATGAAAACAAACCGCTGAGCACACAGCTGAGCTGCCCTCCTCTCCAAGAATAAATTCAGAGGGCTAGTGAACAGGAAACCCAAAGTTCTGTTTTTAACCTTACATCATTCCAATTCAAAGACAAGTCAAATATAATCAAGTCTGGCTAGAGGAGGGTTGCCTCACCTTCTCCGTGAATTCTGAGGACAGTAATGGGGAGTTGAAGAGCAAGAGACAACACTGGAGCAAGGGTTAGCTAAATGAGAAATCCCATCTAACCCTACCATTAGGCAGACAGAGGCAATTGCTGTTCCCTTCTGTTGGAGGATGAAGCAGTGTCTGCCAAGACAATTTGTCTGGGGCTCCTAAACTGCTCTGCTTCCCTTCGGTGTGGTTATCAGGATTCTTACCACATCGTCAGTGCTGGTGCAAAATTCAACATCAGCCCAGCCTGGTTCTGCAGATAGAATAGGAAGGGAAGTGCCAACTTGTCCTTCTTAGGTAAGCCCTGACAGCAGTCATAGGCTTGGTACTGGGCCTCCATTTCAGACAAAGAACGTATTTATGTAGTAGGAGAGAAAGAGGGGGACCCTGGAGTGATGTGTATTCAAATCTTTTTGGCCAAAAAGCTCATTGAATAGCCTTGAGCTTCTATATCTCAGGCTAAATACAAGGGGAATGCTAGCTCTAGGTCAGTGCTTTATATTTATTTATTTATTTATTTATACTCCTCTCTTCAGCCACAAGGCTATCAGAGCGGCTTACAAACTGTTTTAAGCAATAGCAATTTACACATCTAACTGCATTAAGCAGTTTCCAATGTGTGTTAGCTAATTGCCCCCACAAGCTGGGTACTCATTTTACCGACCTACGAAAGGATGGAAGGCTGAGTCAACCTTGGAGCCCACTGGAATCAAACTTGCAACGTAGTGATTTGCAGTCCTGGCATTTAACCACTGCACCACCAGGGTAGCAGTGCTGCCCAGGCTAGCTGAGGTACAGTGGCTAGCAATCTCTTGGTTTTCCCCTAATGTGCCAGGAACTGATACCACATTTGTCCCCATTGGCTATAACTGTTTTTTCCCCTTTTCTGATGGGGGGAAAGCTACAAAGCTGGTTCTCCATCGATGAACACTCCAGAAGGCTTTGCCCAGGGAGATCAACAGTCCGATGGCACTGCCAGTGGCCCTACATTCTTCCAGTCTGGGGCACTGTGGGGATTATGTATTATATCTCACTGGGCTGGCACCATTTTAAGATGGCCCAGTTCCCCCAACAATGCTATGTTGGGGCCTTATGAGGAAATAGCTGAAGATGTTTTATACCTTGCCTCAGTCATTAATCAAAATTGAAACTGGAGTCAAGAAAGCAGCAGGCTAAGACTTGGAAAGGCAACTATGGAGGAATAGATAAGATCCTGAAGTGGTAAGATACATTATTGAATACCAAAGTCATAGAATCATAGAACTGTAGAGTTGGAAGAGACCACAAGGGCCATCCAGTCCAACCCCCTGCCATGCAGGAATGCACAATCAAAGCATCCCTGACAGATGGCCATCCAGCCTCTGTTTAAAGACCTCCAAGGAAGGAGACCCCACCACGTTCTGAGGGAGTGTGTTCCACTGCCAAACAGCTCTTACTATCAGAAAGTTCTTCCTAATGTTGAGGTGGGATCTCTGTTCCTCGAGCTTGCATCCATTGTTGCAAGCTCCAGGAACAGAGATTCCACCACAACATTAGGAGTCATCCATGCCATAGTATTTCTGATTTCTGTGTATGGTTGCGTGAGCTGGACAGTGAAGAAATTGATGGGACTGAGAGCAACTCAAGCCTGAACTCGCCCTATAAGTCAAAATGACTAAACTGAGACTATCATACTTTGGCCATATCATGAGACAACATGACTCACTAGAAAAGATGATAATAGGTTTTTTTCCACACTGTGAGGCCATATTCTGGAAGAGTTTCTTTCTGATGTTTCGCCTGCATCTGTGGCTGGCATCTTCAGAGAATGGTTGGGTAGAAGTGTGGGGGGATGTTATATACTGTGAGCCCCTGTTGGAGAGGATATGTAAATTTGTGTATTTGAATGGCTAGTTTCTGGGTGGAGATATGCAAGGAGGATTAGTGTCTGTTTAGCTAATGTTTGGCTAATGGCTCATTGTCTGCTGGAAATCCCCCTGTCCCTGGGTGGAGTTCATTTGCATGTGTTGAGTTTTGATTTTGGTGTTTTTCAGGACTGGTAGCCAGATTTTGTTTACTCTTAGGGTTTCTTCTTTCCTGTTGAAGTTGTCCAGGTGTTTGTGGATTTCAATAGCTTCTCTGTGCATTCTGACATGATAGTTGTTGGCCTGGTCCAGAATTTCTGTGTTTTTAAATAACATTTTGTGTCCAGGTTGTTTTATCACATGTTCTGCTACTGCTGATTTTTCTGGCTGGCCCAGTCTGCAGTGTCTCTCACGTTCCTTGATTCCTTGGACCAGGTCAACAACTATCATGTCAGAATGCACAGAGAAGCTATTGAAATCCACAAACACCTGGACAACTTCAACAGGAAAGAAGAAATCCTAAAAGTAAACAAAATCTGACTACCAGTCCTGAAAAACACTAAAATCAAGACTCAAAACATGCAAATGAACTCCACCCAGGGACAGGGGTATTTCCAGCAGATAACGGACCATAAACCAACCATTAGCCAAACAGACACTAATCCTCCTTGCATATCTTCCCCCAGAAACTAGCCATTCAAATACAAAAATGTACATATCTTCTCCACCAGGGGTTCACAGCATATAAACTCCACATACACTCCTACCCAACCATTCTCTGAAGATGCCAACCATAGATGCAGGCAAAACATCAGAAAGAAACTCTTCCAGAACACGGCCTCATAGCCCGGGAAAAAAACGTACGGAAAACCTATGGATGCCGGCTGTGAAAGCCTTTGACTTCACAAAGACGATAATGCTTTGTAAAGTGGGAGGCAGTAGGAAAAGAGGGAATCCACACACAGTGCAAGTGGAATAATTCAATCAAGGAAGTCATGGTTCCCCTAAATTCAAAAGACCTCAGCAGGGCAGCTGAGGACCAGGGCTCTTGGAAGCCTCTCATTTGTAGGGTTCCCATGGATCAAAATGAACTTGAGAGTAAATAATAACAGCAACAAAATGCCAGCCCCCCATTCCAGTGTTGAAGATGAGTTCAACTACCAGTACCGCTTTTTAAAAAAATTGCCAAATTATTGATAGAACGTCAGCATCCTCCAGAAGGAAAGGGGCTTCTGGAACTGCCCCTTCCTGAAGGATGATTATTTCGTACCCAAAGAGCCTCCCCATTGATCAGTCAGCCCCGTTCTTACTAGCAGCTGCCCATGGATCCATGTGCTCATAGAATTCAGCAGTTGTTCTCCTGGCTTCTTTGGCTATCTTTCGGAACCTGCGCACATAGATGAGAACAAAGATGAGGAGAACCACCTGCAGCAGGATGAAGATGAAAAGGCAGATTTGGGAGAAGAGCGCCATGCTGCAGTACCAATACTGGCACGTGGCAATGATCTCGTCCTCGGACAAATAGGTGATGATCCTGCCTTGGAGATGAGAGGGGGAAGAGCACACGATGTTTCGGTAAGTGGTCCGGTTCTGCTGCCACTGGAGCCAAGAACGCAGGTAGAGGATGTTACAGTCACATTCCCAAGGGTTGCCCCACAGGTAGACCTCCTGAAGACTCCTCAGGTTGTCAAAGAGCCCACTGGGAATGGAGGTGAGTTCGTTGTTGTTGAGGTAGATCTTCCTCGTTGAGGGAGCAAAGGAGGTGGGGACGATGTCATCCGTGAGCCGCGTTGACATGCAGTCAATGATATTGTCGGCACATCGGCAGGGTTTGGGGCAAGTAGGGATGGCAAAGGGGAGAAAGCCCAGGAGAAGGAAGGCCATGAGGAAGGTCATTTTCCAATCTGAAAGACAACAATCACCACTTAAGAATCTTATCTTGAGCCAGCAAATGAAACATAATAAAAGTAGTAGAACCAGAACTCACAGGGCAGAAATACAGGGCTTCTCGAGTAGCAGGGATGGTGCCATCTTCCTTCAGATGCCTTGGGCTTCAAATACCACATCCCAGTAGGGATGATCCTACACCTCCCTCATATGCCCCTGATCCCTTTTCAATAATTCTGACAGTAGATGGAGGAGAAACTACGGGGTTGTCCAAACGGCGAAAAAACTCCCCACAGAATGCAAGGAGAATCCTACCTGTCTTAATGGCATCCCACCTGATTTCGCCATATTGTGAAGGTGGGGGCCAAAACTGGCAAAAACCTCACCAGGAAAGCCTTCGCAGCTTTTCCCATCTTTTAAAAAACAACAACACGAGGGCGCCCATTTCCTCTCTTCAGGACAAGCGAGTCGACCTGATTCGCTTGCCCAAATGAGAAGACATGCAAATCTGACTGGCCGGACAAGCGCAGGGGGCATACCTGCTGCTGCCATCTTGGATTTTCGCCTTAGCGACCAACAATTTCACTCTAGCCAGTTTTTAAATGACCGGTTATGATATGGCTCATTTTGTATCACTCTAACTCAGATAGGATATTTTAGATCTAGGAAAGTTCCAGAAAGGTGAACAAACATTATCAGAGGATTGAAAGACATTCTTTACAAGGAAGAGCTAAAGTGTTTTGGGGCTTCTGTAATCACCTTGGTAAACCCTCTAAAGTCGAGCTGGATTGTTCCTCTGAGTGCCTCTGTGAGGGTAACTGTTGTTGGGAGTTTAGTATCTGTTCTTTTGGTGCATTCCAGCATCAAATGCTTTTGTAGAAAAAAGGGGGGGGTTCATTCTGAAAAACAAATGGAGTGATAAGAGGAACAGATGTTCCAGTAACCTAAGCATTTCTGAGATTCGGGGCTCTCTGAATTTTAATCAGACTTGCCAGACATTTTTTTTACGTGATTAAAACAGAGCCAACTCGGAGAAAGGCGGCATAGAAAGTGAAATTAAAAAATAAATAAATAAATCTCTGTTAATGCATGCCAAAAAAGAAACCAAATACAGCTTTTCATAAAGACAGAGGTTTGTGTGTCATTTGACTTATGTTACGAGAATGAGGACAATACATTAATTTTACAGAGAATTTGATATTTAAATAGAACACAGTTTTGTTAATAGGAGAATGTGGACAATATGTTAATTTTACAGAGAATTTGGAATTTAGATAGAACACAGGCTTGTTAATAGCCATTTCCTCATTGTTAACCCTCCATGTCATGAATTTTGACTGTCCTTTATTGCTATTTTGAAAACCTGCCAACCCTATGGCACTAAAATGGCAAAGGTGGGAAGGACTGAGCACCAACAAGGATATTTTGCCTTTCCCTCCATCATCTCCATCATTCATGTCCATTGAACTAGTTGCCATGGGGTGCTGGGAGTTGTAGTTCAACATCTGGAGAACAGCTTGGGAACAGCTGAAACCTCCTGCTGTAAGCTTAAGGAATCAACTCTGTTAATTGATAAAGTTTAATCAGTGTGGTATAGCACCCCTCTGGTCCTGTCTACACTGCAGAAATACAGCAGTTTGACACCACTTTACCCACCATGGTTCTCTCCTGTGGAATCCTAGTATTTGTAGTTTGGTGAGGCGCCAGTGTTCTCTGATGGAAAAGGCTAAATACTTCACCAGACTACAAATACCAGGATTCCAAAGGATAAAGCAATGGTGGATAAAGTGGTACCAAACTGCTATATTTCTGCAGTGTAGACTGGCCCTCAGCCTGCTTAACAGTAAAAAAAACCCACATCAATAAGAAATTAATAATGAATGACTGGCTGCCTTTTCAGGACACCCCAAATTTGCTACCCGAGGAAGCCACCGCACTTTGCCTCTCTGAGGGGCAGGTCCTAGTCTGATGTTACCTTCCCATGTAACTGAAAGAAAAATAGACTTACCACTCTGGAAAAGCTTCTCTCTGCAGCAAGAACCAAAGTGCTGCTAGCAGACAGCCTGAGAAACAGCCAAAGACTCTGCTGAGCAATCCCTCCTGAATCCCAAGACAGATAAAGGAGGCACTTCTTCCTGACTGGGTATCCCACAAGGCTGGCTTGCAACTGGGTGCTCTTTTCCCAGCTGCCAGAGGGACCTCACAAGCACCTTGGCTAAGCGGTGCACTGGAAATCAGCATGGCCCGCAAGCATGTACGGTGATGGTGATGCCTGCAGGCAGAGTGATAAAAGCCACAACAAAGGGGCTCTGAGGCTCCCTGAAACTGCAGGTCACTGATATTGCTTCAAACCAGACCTTCAAAAAGGAGAGGGGTGTGTTTTGTTTTTTGGACTGCAGCTTTCAGAATTGCCTAGCCAGATTGGTAGTCTTCAAAGTAGCTGTGTATTCCAGGGAATTAGACTAGGGACGTTATCAGACGAGCATCTAGAAATGCTGTAATTCCACGATTAAGGAAAATGGAAACATAGATTATCAGACAGGAACGCAAAAAGCGTTCCTGTCCCACAATCTCCAATCCTGTCCCTGTCCCGGTGCAATAACCCTCCCCATCAGACTTACCTTCTCCTCCGTCCAAAGGCAGCCCAGGAATAAACCAAGCTGTAACAGAGCTCCATTCATTTCCTGAACTGAAATCCCACCCGTTCTCACGAGAAGATGCGAGCGTGGGAAATTCAAAAAGAGAAAGAAAAAGACATGCAAAAAAGTTTTTAAAAGCACATAAACACTGAAAAAATAACAAGCAACCTGGGGAGGTTCATAGAAAGAGGGTAGCCTACCTTGTTTTCGCGATCCCACCTGGAAGTGTTCTGGCAAGACTGCCCATTGAGGTTGTATTCACGGCAGGACAATGGCGCGAGGTTTCAGACGCTGGCAATGCCGGCAGCAAAACAGGATGGGCGATCTATTGATGGCTCAGCCCATCAATAAAAAGAAACATTAGAATAATGACAGCGGAATGCAAAAGGACAACGCCGTGTGATATTGCCGTCCCTTTGTGTTCTGCTGTCTTTATTCTGGCACCACATTAGCTGCGTCTGATCATCTCCATAGTGGCATTATTACAGTAATTATCACACACCGTTGTAATCGCATGATACTAGCCCCACAGAAGTATTGCATGACCACCACTAGCGATCCAAGAATGGGATTGAAGCTGGGGCTGTAGTAACATTTGTCATTAGACAATTTGTCATAGACAAGTTAACTGTTCAATGGATTTGTAATTGGTTGTCCGGCCGACCCCAAAGGGTGCTCAGCAGTGGCTCCTCTTCGTCTTGGAAAGATGTGACCAGTGGGGTGCCACAGGGTTCTGTCCTGGGCCCAGTGCTATTCAACATCTTTATCAATGATGAGGGAATTAGGGGCATACTTACCAAATTTGCAGATGACACCAAATTGGGAGGAGTAGCTAATACCCTAGAGGACAGGATCAAAATTCAGAATGACCTGGATAGACTGGAGAGCTGGGCCAAAGCTAACAAAATGAAATTCAATACGGAGAAATGTAAAGTACTGCATTTAGGGCGGAAAAATGAAATGCATAAATATAGGATGGGAGAGACCTGGCTGAACGAGAGTACGTGCGAAAGGGATCTAGGAGTCCTAGTAGACCACAAGTTGAACATGAGTCAACAATGTGATGTGGCAGCTAAAAAGGCCAATGCGATTTTGGGCTGTATCAATAGAAGTATAGTGTCTAGATCAAGGGAAGTAATAGTGCCACTCTATTCTGCCTTGGTCAGACCTCACTTAGAATACTGTGTCCAGTTCTGGGCACCACTATTCAAAAAGGATATTGACAAATTGGAGCATGTCCAGAGAAGGGCAACTAAAATGGTGAAAGGTCTGGAAACGATGCCTTATGAGGAGAAACTTAGGGAGCTGGGTATGTTTAGCCTGGAAAAAAGACGGTTAAGAGGTGATATGATAGCTCTGTTTAAGTATTTGAAGGGGTGTCACGCTGAGGATGGAGCAAGCTTGTTTTCTGCTGCTCCAGAGACTGGAACACGGAGCAATGGATGCAAGCTCCAGGAACAGAGATTCCACCTCAACGTTAGGAGGAACTTTCTGACAGTAAGAGCTGTTCGGCAGTGGAACACACTCCTTCGGAGTGTGGTGGGGTCTCCTTCCTTGGAGGTCTTTAAACAAAGGCTGGATGGCCATCTGTCGGGAATGCTTTGATCGTGTATTCCTGCGTGGCAGAATGGGGTTGGACTGGGTGGCCCTCGTGGTCTCTTCCAACTCTGCAATTCTATGATTCTATGATACGATTCTATGATTGCATTCCCTTCTAATGAAAGAGTGGCTGGCTGGGGCATACGACTTTAAGATCAATTTTCTCTTACTTCCATGGGCAAGATAGGTGCAGCTTCAGTGGGGTGAGGAAGAAATGGCTTAAAACCTGGCTTTCTCTTGGAAGGAAAAAAGTCCGGGGGGGGGGAGGTGGGGTGGGAAAGAGAGGACTTAAAGCATTGCTTTCTATTGGAAGGGGAAAGTGGGGGGAAGAAGTGGGGTGGGAAAGAAAGCCCCCAAAACAGACTGCCCATTCATGCTGGAATTCCGTGATTACAGTGGGATGTGATTATATCAATACTGCAAAAAGAATGATAATGAGGGCTATTGATGGTTTTGCCCATCAATGAAAAGTGGTGCCAAATTCACAGATGGAGCACGGGAGGACAATGACATCATGCAATGACAGGAACCCATTTGTGCGACTATCCCATCGTAATCGCACATATTTCAGCTTCATGTGATAATGTCCTAGGTGTCCTTTGCAATCCATTCCATCTTTTGGACTATAATTGGCTAGTTTTATCTATACAGCACCTAAAAGTTGTTTCCAGATGCAGCAGTACAGAGACTTCTTGAAAAATCCAATGTATCTGTTGGGGGGTACGTTCCAACCCACTCACCCCGGATACCTGAAACTGTGGATAATAGCGAACCCTATTATATTCAATGAAATGCCAGAAGTTGGCTGTAGAATTGCACTGGAGGGCCAGGAAATGCCTAGAGAGATTTTTTTCAGATGTGGATAAGTGAAACTGTGGACCCCAAATCCGTGGATATGGGGGGTTAGCCTGTAACTATCTTTTTCAAGCTAAACATATACAGCTCCCTAAGCTATTCCTTATAGGGCTTGGTTTCCAGACCTTTGATCATCTTGGTTGCCCTCTTCTGGACATGTTCCAGTTTGTCCATATCCTTTTTGAATTGTGGTGCCCAGAACTGGACACAGTATTCCAGGTGAGGTCTGACCAAAGCAGAACAGAGTGGCACCAACATTTCCCTTGATCTGGACCCAAGAAATGAGTAGTCTAGTTCTACAGACATTCTACAGCGGGGGTGGGCAAAATGCTTTCTGTAGGTTGTGTGTGGCCATTTTGGCCATAACAGGTGAGGGAGTCTGTTGTCTAAAGAAGTGTCATTTTGGATCTCTTCTTAAAACCTCTTAATGACAGCAAGCCCATCACTTCCCAAAGCAGCTTCCTCCACTTCAGGAAGTTCAGAACCCTGTCAACAGTTTACCCGCCATAGAAAAAAGGGCCAAGACTGGTACAGTAGGATCCCCATATCCACTGATTCAATTATCCACAGGACACAAAGCAACACACCTACCATAGAGTCTTCCTAGAAAATGTGTCCTCTCTAGCCATTTTCTAGGTCTGCCAAGTCAACTCTATGGTATTTTAAACTGGTAGTCCCATTATTTTCAATGGTGTTCGCTATTATCCATGGTTTTCGGTATCCAGGGCCCCCCACGACCAATCCCCAGCGGATACAGGGGTCCTACTGTATTGAGCAAACGCACTATGGTGATTCCATTAGGACTGGTAGGACTGACCAGTGAGGTTAAGGACATCTTCTGATAGACTCTTGATGACTTGACAGCCCAAAGCACACATCAGCCTTAGTTAAGGACAAAGCTTCACCACATCCTGTGAAAGAAGTGTGCCATGATGGAGATTACCAGTGCCGTGCCTGGGATGACACTGCAAATCCAGCCAGGCCCAAGGCCAAAACGACAAGCTGCCCACTCTTGAACATTTCAGTTTGTTGCATCTATATCCCACCTTTCCACTAATGCAGGAGCAAAGAACCTGTGGTCCTCCAGGTGTTTTAGAACTGTAGCTCCCTCACCATTGGCTGTGCTGGCTGGAGCTGATGGGAGCTGTAGTCCAACAATATTTATACCACCACAAGTTGACCACCTTAGCTCAAAATGCCCTACATCGATGCTTCTTAAGTTATCTGATGAGGAGGACATGTATTCCCCCCCCCCAGTGTGCCAAGAAACACTACCACATTTGTGCCCATTGGCTATAATTGTTTCATTCCCAGAAACTCTCCAGGGATTAGTAGCAGATGACTCAGGGATCAACACCAGTCACTGGACCACCACTTTGAGTACCATTACGTTATATAACTCCTCTACCCACACTTTTACCCTTACAATTCACCCCCCTGCCTGCTCCATGAGATAGGTTAGGCTGACAATGACTCACTGAAGATTACCAAATGTGAATTGTTAAATATTTGAAGGGGTGTCACATTGAAGATGGAGCAAGCTTTCTGCTGCTCCAGAGACTAGAACACGGAGCAATGGATGCAAGCTCCAGGAACAGAGATTCCACCTCAACATTAGGAGGAACTTTTTGACAGTAAGAGCTGTTCGGCAGTGGAACACACTCCCTGGGAACATGGTGGGATCTCCTTCCTTGGAGGTCTTTAAACAGAGGCTGGATGGCCATCTGTCAGGGATGCTTTGATTGTGATTTCCTGCGTGGCAGGTGGTTGGACTGGATGGCCCTGGTAGTCTCTTCCAACTCTACAACTCTATGATTCTATGATTCTAAGTTGGAAGGGGTCGTTTAAGCAACCTTGTCCGGTCAGGAAATCTAGATCTAGAGCCTCCCCAACAAGATGGCAACCCAGACTCTTGCATCTAAGGAAGTGGTTTGGAGTCCACAAAAGCTTATGATCACTCTTCTTGAAGCACTCCAGCATGGGAGAAACCCTGCCCCACCACCAAACAATTAGTTCCAGATGTTTAACTGAAATATGCCCTCCTGGCATTGAATCCCATGAGATCTAGCCCTGCCCTTTGAGGCAGACAATTCCTTACCCTTTTCTGGGATTCCAGTACTCTGATGCATTACAGAAGGGGAGAGAAAATGCCAGGTTGGTGAAATCTACTTTAATTTATTTTACTGAAGTCTACAAACCAGAGTCAAGTGGGGAAAAAATATAGGCTGGAATCCCATTTGTGATATACACATGTGTAACTCTGGGATTCACCAACCTTTTCTTTTGGACAGGGCAGAAGGAGGTACTCACTAGCCTCTTGCAGACCATCCAAAACCTCCCTCCCAGCAGCTGTTAGGCCTGGGAGGTTACTCATATGACCATGTATTGGCTGTGGGGGCAACTCAAGTGATGAAGCTAAAATTGAGTGCTAAAACTGAACAGATCTCATAGTTTTTCCTTGGGTTTTTTCCAGGCTGTGAGACCATGTTCTGGAAAAGTTTATTCCTGACATTTCGCCTGCATCTGTGGCTGGCATATTCAGAGAATGGTTGGGTAAGAATGGGGGGGGGTTTATATACTGTGAGCCCCTGTTGGGGAGGATATGTAAATTTGTTGCATGGCTAATTTCTAGGTATAGAAATGCAAGGAGGATAAGTGTCTGTTTGACTAATGGTTGGTTAATGGACCATTATCTGTTGGAAATCCCCCTGTCTCTGGGTAGAGTTCATTTGCAAGTGTTGGGTTTTGATTTGATCTCATAGTCATTTCACACAATAATCCACTCCTCCTTATTCCAGGCTTTCTTCCTTTTAGCAGTGTAATTTAGAGATGTTGTGTTCTTCTTGTTGTTAAAGAAATTGTCTCAGAAGGCCTATTCCAAAACACTGGGAGATTTCTGTGTAAACTCTGATCTCTCTGCTGCCCACCCCTGCTATAAAACCCTGGCCCTGAGAATGGTCTCAGTCCAAGGCTGCTGCCACACTGAAGAAATAATGCAGTTTGACACCACTTATCATGGCTCGATCCTATAGAATCCTCTCAGACAGAGAAGGCAAAGTATCTCACAAAACTACACATCCCAGAATTTCATTGCAATGAGCCATGACAGTTAAAGGGGTGTCACACTGCATTATTTCTACAGTGCAGCAGCAGTCCAAATAACTCATTTGCTGTTTTCCCCTCAGCTCTTTGGGGCCACATGTTTTGGGGCCATCCCAAGTAATTGTGCTGCCTTAGCTGAAAAACAAGATTGTGCCCAGTGGGGGCGGTTGCTTCAGATGACAGGACTGTGCTGGTCCTCCCTCCATGGGGAGGACCCCTGCTACTGTGGGTTCCCTCCTTTGCCCATTCATAGAATCATAGAGTTGGAAGAGACCACAAGGGCCATCCAGTCCAACCCCCTGCCATGCACTCACTTACTGATGTGGCTTTTCTTCCATAGTGCTGCTACATGCCCTCTGTCAAGAAGCATGGCCCATTCAAAGCAGTCTGCTTCAATCTACAGAGAGCCAACTGAAGCTTCTTTGCAGGGCAAAGATATATGTGAGGGTGTTACAAAGATGGCAGCTTCTCCCACACACACCAGGAACTTGGCTGGCCTGCTGCTGCTTTTCCTTTCCATTCCCTGTGAAAAAGTGGGCTGGACAGACAGTTGAATCTTTTTTTAACGCTGTGTTTAAGGGGCACAGGATGAATCATAGAATCATAGCTGCATAGCACACAACTCTCTCCTCCAGAACCTTGCTGCCACCTCCTAGTATCTGCAACCTGAGACAACCACCCCACTTCTGCCCGATGGCAGAGCCAACCATGACACACGCTACCTTCCGACACACTTGGGCTCATAGACAGATCTCTGCTCTGGTTGCAGAACTTGACTGCCTGGCACCTGGTTCTCATTCTCTGGATTGGTTTGGCCTTCATGAGCTTCCTTGTGGCCCAGAGCTTTTTCTCTTTGGGTTGGGAGTACTTTTTCCTTAACTCTGTCACTTTTGCATGCCTTTATCCAAAATTCCATTTAATTTCTGCATTAGATAGTGTGTGCAAGTGCGTTTTGACCCCTGAAACTACCATTTAAGTATGCAATTGCTCTCAAAAGTTTCATTGAAATGTGTTCCTTCTCTCAAAATACCCATTTAAGTATACCTTTTGATACAGCCCAGCTGTTGGGAACAGCAAGGCAATGTTTGGAGAGCTGTGAAGTCTGTTGGACAGTCAGGTCCTGATCCAAGAGGTGCATACTGAAATTCATAAAGAAATTACATTCTGGACAGACTCCTGTTGGTTTCTTAAATGTGCGCAAGATCCCCTATCGAAGTGGTTGGAGATTGTGCATTTGTGCATAGGTGGGCATGTGCATTTGGTGGTGCAATCAGCTGCAGGTTTGGTGTCTTGATTCAGTTGTGCAATGTTCACATTCAGCACAAGAGCTGCTTACCACCATGAGTGCCTCATCCCACAATGTGGAGATTGTTGCTACACGACCCTGAGGTAGGATCTCATCCTTTTTGTGGTTGTTACAGTTATTAATTCAGCAGAGCAATCAAAAACAAGGATGCACGGTTTGGGGTTTTTTTGCTTTTAGTTTACTTCATTGATCAGTTCAGATAGTAAACATTATATTAATAATTATAATAATTTTAATAAAATGGAGATATTTAAAAGGTTCTGTTCTCTTTGCTCACAATGACAAAATGTTCAGAAATTTACAAAACAAAACAAAACCAAAAAACAGAAAGAAGTACAGAACAGAGCAAAGGCAAGCTTGGATGTCACAGAAGCAGTAGCGAGAAGCCACAGTTTACAACATGGCTACAATGGGTGTGGTGGGGATGCCGGAGAAAAGGCAAGAAACCAGCACATAGCATGGGAAACAAACCTCCTCCCCTTCCCCCTTTCCAGGTTAAAAAAAAAAAAAACATTAAAAGGCATGCGGAACAATCTGTGAGAACAAAGACAAAGCGAGTACCGTCAAGTCGCCAACCGCTGACCGTGGGTGCAAGCCAGCATGTTGGCACCAAATATAGGCTCACTGCCTCTCCACATGAGGCGCACAACATCCCAAAGACTTCACCCCATTCCCACCAACCCCACAGGGCTTGCTCCCCCCAACACACACACACACTCACACACATACACACACATTCACCACCACCATCACCACCAGAGAGATTTCTAAACACAACACAACACAAGAGCACACCTTGAGTGCATATGGAAGGAAGTGCACAGGCCTAACCTGTAAGGGAAAAGCGACAGATGCATCAGTAGCTTTCATTTGATGCTCATGGCATTCATGGCAGTGCTCAAAATTATGGGGAGAAAGGGCCATTACGGGGAAAGAGGAGGGAAGTCTTAATGAAATCCCCAAGCCCCACCACTGAGTTCCTTTAATTTCAACCGTATTATGCCCTCCAACAGCCTGCCAAAAGAAGCAAAACCGTCCGTGGGGGCAGGCGGACCCAAAACAAACAATAATGGGACTCCCTCTCCCCTGTCCTCTGTGACTTATTGCTGATCTATAGTTGGATACCCCCTTCCGGATGGCCATATGCAGTGGGAAGATGCCAGAGCCAACTAATCTACTGTGACCTCATCCCATCATGTACCCATGGAGTCTTCCCCAGTCTGACGGTGTCAGCTATGGATCTTATGGCCATTTCTGGAGCAATTCCATGTAATGAGCTGTAAGACAGCTTCCCTTAAGGCGTAGTATTTCTCGAACTCTTTTTAAAAACCTCAGACATTCCCCACCCACCCACTTTTGAACTTCTTTCTGGGTTCCCATCACCTGCTATGGTGAGCAACGAAAATAGGGAAAGCGTTTCTATTTTAGAGCAGCAGACTTCATCTGATCCAAATTTCTTTGAAGTTTCTATCCTGATTTTGAGTCGCAAGGCAGTCCAAGCCCTTGGCACAGGCCAAGGGCAGAATGGCGGCCTCGAAAAGCCTGCCCCTCACCTCAGTGGAAAGGATCCTGACCCTTCCCATCTAGGGCCTGCTAGATTTGTTGGACTGCAGCACCCAGCATCCCTGATGGCTCTGTGCTGGAGTCAGAGGCAGCATCCTTTGGAGGAGCATGAGTGGAAGGCTACAGTTACCCTCAAGTCCTGCTTTGGGGCTTCCCATAGGCACCTGGTTGGCCACAATGGGCTGGACAAGATAATGCAGTTGTACAACTCTTCTTGTGGTATTTATACCAGTTTTGGCTGGTGGGGGGAGCCTCAAAACCTCTTCCCGTCTTGAAACCCCCTTCCCTATTGTCTGTCCCATAATTTAGAAACAGGCTTTAAAGCAGAGGTAGGAAAACTGTAACTGTCCAGTAAATTCCCATTTTCTCTTATCATTGGTTATGCTGGCTAGAGCCAGTGGTGGTACTCGGGGGGGGGGGGAGCGGCCGAACCACACCAGGTGACACCATCCAGGGGAGGAGTGACACCAGCCTTAGTGACGCCACAGGCTAGGGCTACTGGGTGTTGCAGGCTGGCAACATCTGCAACCGTGACAAAGTACCCACCATTGCAACTCCCAGAGATGGCCTTCCACCAGTGACACTCTTGCAGTTGTAAATCCAATTGTTTGTCCCAAGTAGAACAGTCCCTACCAGTGCCATTGATTCAGTGGTTAATCCCAACCATTGATTCCAAGGAACATGCATGAGCGTTCGCTTCACCAATTACCACTCAGGCAGCGGGTCTCCTCAGGTTAAGACTAATAACCAGAGCTAGGCCATCATCCCCTGACATGCGTCACCCCTGATGCCTCAACATGCAGAGCTTTCCCCTTCTGCTCACCGAGCTGAACGCCAGCTGCCCAGGCCTGAGGGAGCAGCTCTTTGGACCAGGGATGGGCATTTTAGGACTCTCTGGAAGTTGATGGTGAGCAATTCCCATCACTGCCATGCTGCCTAGGGTTGATGGTGTTTCACCTAGAGGGCCATATGTCCCACCCTCCCACTTTAGACAGGCAGAAGGCTGTCAGTGCCTCAATTTTCTAAAAAAGCAATCAAAGGATACCTATCTGTGATCACAAATGGACCACCCCAATAAGTCACATGATCACACAATGCTATGGACTGGGAACTGATACAACAGGATATAGCTTTAACTGAATGATTTTTTTAAAAAAAAAATAAAAGATGTTTCAGCAAATTGTGCAGAATACTTTCACAAATAATTAATTAAACTGAAGACAGACACTTAATGAACTGACCTTACATCAGCAGCTAGTCACTGAGATGAACACTGACGGTAAGGTCTCTTAAATGGAGATAAACTTAGTCTTTACAGGTGAATATATTTACATGGAAGGGCTTTACATGGAATGGTGCCAAATGTGTACCTTTTTATGTCTTTGCTGCTCCTTCCAGCAGTTGCTTTACTGGCTTTTCATTTAAAAGAGCATCTTCTGAATAAGGAGCTCAACCAGTCAGGGATGACATAGCGATGATGCTACATAACTACCAGATATGGCTGCATGACACACTGGCTATGAAGCCAATTCTGAGTTAAGACTATGCTTCCTGCCTGCACTCTGAATGGACACACAGTCACTGGTTGTGCCTCACATTTATGCTTGGTTTTGGAAAGTGGATGCTTTTTGCAGGAAACCAAAGTGTCTGCTAAGCATCTCTTTTTTCAGATCAGTCAAAATCTTAACAAGATAGAGAGCTCTTCATAGGAAGCATGGTACATGGTACAGGCAGTTTTAACAATGCAAGCAAAACCACTGCAGAAGAAAAGGGGTTGCTGATGTGTTCAAAACTGGCCAAACTGTACATTGAGCAAGTGGCTTCTTCTTCCTATCCTATCATCATATTATCTATCCTCACCTTATACAAGGTCAGATCACCTGTCCATCTACTCCAGCATTGTCCGTCCCAACCAAGGTTTCAGGCTAGTCCTTCTCATCTCAAGCTACCTGATCCTATTTAACTGGACACGCCAGGGATTAAACCTGGGACCTGCCACGTGATGGCTGTTCTTGCTGGGAAACATACTACCCATAGAAAGACATGAGCTAGCCTTTAGGCTGGCCTCGCATCATCTTGTTTCCTAACACCACACATTCAACACAACTTGGAAACATTCTTTTTTGGTTTCGGACTACAACTCCTAAAATTCCTCAACCCCATGACTACATGCTCCAAAAAAAAAAAAAAA
The DNA here is from genome assembly GCA_030847615.1 of Gambelia wislizenii. Taxonomy (NCBI): domain Eukaryota; kingdom Metazoa; phylum Chordata; class Lepidosauria; order Squamata; family Crotaphytidae; genus Gambelia; species Gambelia wislizenii. The sequence goes on along the minus strand of JAUMIR010000013.1, from coordinate 6,685,756 downwards.
AAAGTATGATTTCCAAGCTCTGATGTTCAGTCATTCTACACTGGCCAAAGATTAAGATGCATCTAGAATGGCATGCAAACTGTTGTCATGCATTGAGGGAGAGGCATGTTAAATGCACAGTTGACATCCACTTCACTGCATAGACAGGTGACAACTGATTCCTATGAGGGTTTTGTGCAGACCTTTAGAGAAACAGACCTTTAGAGAGACAGAAAAAGCAACCAAGCTATTTTTTTAAACCACGTATGGACACCCTGCACTGTGGCGTGGTTACATTGGGTGCCCTGGTCTCCTTTGGAGCACGGTCTTATCAGGGGAGAACATACAACCAGCATCCCTCCTCATGGGATGTGAGATTAACACAAAAAAAGCAGACAAGTGGAACGCAGGCACGGCTGTGGAAAAAGAGCATGCTTATCTCTCTTCAACAGTTCCCTCTGCCTTCCAGGGGGAAGGGGAAAACATACCCCCTATCTGGTCCCCTTGTACCCCACAGTGACAAAGAGAAACTGTAGAGAAGAGGCCTGTTTCATCGATGAGGGAGAAACACACACACACAGAGAGCGAGCCAAGGCCATGTGTCCCACCTCACAGAGAACAGTCCTGTCCCCGCCACTCTCAGGTTGGGCAACTGTGGCTCTTCCATTTATTTCAGGGCAGTGGCCTACAACTCCCACCAGCTCTACACAGCATAGGCTGTGTAGAGGATTATGGGAGTTGTAGTCCAAAAACTGCTTAGAGGGCCACAGTTGCTCACCTCAGTCTGCCTGAAAAGAAGTATTCAATCTGAAGGCATCCTCTGTTTAAATCCAAGTTGTTGAATCTGAGTCTGGCTTAAAGAAAAAGCACCATGAGAAGAAGCAGCAGCAGAGACCTTGAAATTGCCCATCCACATTATGTACCTGGTCAGCAGATTGGGGGTGTATCCACACTACACCATTATAACACTTTAATTCTGCTTTAACAGCCACATCTTTCTCCTATGGAACCCTGGGAGTTGTGAACTAGTGAGGGAGCTGGAATTTTCTAGTGCACCCCCTTGAACTACAGCATTAGATAGAGAATTAACAAAACTACAAATCCCAGAATTCCATAGGATAGAACCAGGCCAACTGAAATGGTATGAAACTGGTATAAATGTGTAGAGTGGATACAACCTGAGAAGACATACCACTCACCTCACCACAGTGTTCCCCAGTATGGTGAGAGAGATTGCATTTCTATTTAAATGATAGCAATCCCAAACAGCTTTACCCTCTTACTGCTTCTGTCACAGCACAGAACTGGAACTTCCCTTACTGAAATAGACATCAGACCTGCTCTGGATCTTCTCGATTCCTCCAGGACTTGTATGGAACCAATACACAGGCAAGGCCAACAGTGACTCAGGTCAACGTGTATGTTACAGAGCTATGTCTGAAGACATGTAAGCAGTTGCAGTGTTCTGACATCACAATCAAGCATGGATTTCCCATAGCAGAACGAACCTTTCTTCTCCCCAGGCATTCTCCCTCTTTCTTCATTTCCCCCCTGCCATCTGTGAGAAGGTTGGACACTTTTGCTTCCCTTTGAATTAACCACGGCTTGTCTTGTCATCCCAACCCAACAAACTGTGTTTAATCATTAACTACGGTTGCTTGAAGCAAGTCATCTTCAAGCCATGGGTTATGAAGGTGGCTTCGGTTAAAAAAAAAAGCCATAGCTAAGATTAACCACAATTTGTGGGGTTTGGATAATATGACAAGCCATGGGGAATAAAAACGTTACCCTCAAAAGGAGACGCTCCAAGAGAGAAGCAAAAACAGCTTTTTTGGAGGTCATAGGAGTGGTGGAGCTGGATGGGAGACCAAGCCCATTGTCATACTGCTGACTCAAGTCATTTTGCTATGTGAGGCAAAGGCACAAGGAGTTGCTCACTCCCCACGCCATGTACAGAAGCTGACTGGACTGACACTTCAATCTTACTCTTCAACAGTGGCGATGGGAAAGGGTCATCCTCCATACCTGAGGAAACGGACTAGTTTAGGGGGCCTAGGACAGGCTGTGCGGCATATGCAGCTCTGTGGTCCAACAGGGAGAAATGGCTGAGAAATTCAAGAGCAACCCAGAAAGGCTGCCACTGCTGACCTGTACCTTGTGCCACCTGAGGCAGTTGCCTCACCCTCCCTAATGGCAGAGCCAGCCTTGCATTTCCAAATTGCTAAACCATGGTTTATTATTACATCCAAATGCAGTCAGTCTCTGCAAAAGAATCTGGGAAATGTGCTGCTTTACTAACACTGTTGGTTTTCAACTGGTGAGATGTAACCCACCAGTGGATTGTGTCCTGACCTATACTCTTCTCACCATATACTTCTTTTTTCTTTTCTTAAAAAAAAAAAGAGAGAGAAAGAAGAACCGTGTGAGAGGGAATGGTGGCAAACGCTGAAGAGAACAAAATTCTTTTATCTTTAGTAGATGCACAGAAGATTTCTGGGCAGGTAAAGATTTTTTTGTCACACTTGCATAAGTTGCTCTGTTCCAAACATCTGCTTCTGCACAACTATTAGAAATAAAGGAGTCCTGCTTCTTTTCTGGTTGCTTTAAAGTAAGGAGGAGAAAAATGGGCATAAGAGGTGGCTCTATTGTGGTTTGGAATTAAAAAGTGGATCCTGAAGGGAAAAAGCTGAAGGCTGCTCTTTCCCTCCTGGAGACATCTCCAGTCTCTTTCCACTTGTTAAACACCGCACTTGGAATTTGACTTCTCTTGGCGTAGAATGTGGACTTTGGAGTGCAAGTTATTAAACGTCCCGCAAGCATCAGAGAATAAGGATACGCCCAGCAGGGCTGCCACCCTGCAAAACATTTCCATCAGCCACAGCAGAAAAACCAGCTTACCCGCCAGTTTCAGTTGATTCTGCCTATGTGCCATACTGCCGATTTTTACACCCTCTCGCTTTCCATCACCCAGTTTCAAGGATGTATACTTTGCTCTCGGTGTCCCTGCACTCTGGATGTAAATCTCTTTAACACTGCTAGCTTTGTCCGCTAGCCTGAAGACTCCAAAACCCATAATCAGTAAAACAAGCTAAGAAGCACACTAAAGCTTTACACGGCAAATGTTCACGCAGTAGAGCTGACTGAAGCAATGCAGAGTTCAGTACCATACATCCAACTTCAACGACACAATTTTAGCCTAGCAGACACGCACATTTCACTCCAGCCTCCGTGTTTAGGGACAATTCAGTAGAACTCTAAAGTTGACCCAAGGTATCCCGTTTAAAAAGCAGAGCACTGAGGGAATCCCCTGAACTGGTTATGAACCAATTCAATGCATATTTTCTCTCCCAATTCAGTTTTGCCTTGTGTTTAGCAAGAGTGGAAGGAGGGGCCAGCATGACAAGATGATGCTAAACCTCAAAGGAACCCCTTTTCCTGCATATTTTGTCAGAAGAGTTCGGCATCCACACGTCATTCATCCAGCCGTAGCATATCTCCCCTCAAACAAGGGCAGTGGATGCTGCTTTGTATTACAGTCTCTCACAAGAAAGGTCTCCTTTAGCTCTTTCTTCCACTAATGTAAAAGTGCCTTCAGTTTCTTAGGGTGGGGGGGGGGGATTAATCTATGCCAGGAATGTTTTGAGGAAGAACACTGAAAATACCTGCCCACCTCCCCACCCCACAAAATGCCAACCAGATTTCTGTCTGCTCTCTCAAAGTGGCAGAGGGGAGGAAGACACAGGGAATGCCCCAGGCACGAGGTCTATATGGTCAGGTCTCTTCTTCCATTCCCCCATTTCAGAAACATTTTTTCCCCAGAGGTAATGTTGGCCTTGCAGGAATTTGCTACGACCTCAGAGAAATTGGGGGAATTTTAAAAAGGGGTATACGGAGGAGCTGGAGGAAGATCACAGCACCTTGGTTAAGAGTAAACATTTACGTGCATTTTCACAAGAGTCCTCAAAATTCATATGCCATAGAAACAGTGATATTTGTCTTTTAAATACCAGAATGCTCCCTAACAAGAGTTTAGTACATCTAGGAAAGAGCGGGAAAAGGTTGGGGTATTCTGAAGACGGGAGGGGCTTTTCAGTGAACTGTAAGTGACCCCTTTCCCCTCCTATCTCTTCGTCATCCTGCTAACAAAGAATGGCTACCATTGGAGTAGAGAGAGGGAGTAGGTTTCACCCTTGCTCACAAGTCTTTTTTTTTTTTTCCTGCAATGAGAAAGTCCTTCCTGAAGAGTCCACAATTCCTTCTGGACTGCAGACTGTGAAAAGGACGAACTCCTGCGCCCTTCCGTCCTGGAGTCCACATCACTGGTCTTGCATCTGCTGCTGCATTTTCTGCAGCATTTCTTGCATTCTCCGCAACTGCAACAAGACCAAAAAACAAAGAGTGAGAGGTCACAGAATCATAAAATTGCAGCATTGGAAAGGGTTGCAAGACTTGCAGGAACCCCCTGCTAAAGCATTCTTGATGGTTGGTTGCCCATCCACCCTCTGTTTAAACACCTTCAAAGAAGGAGAGTCCACCATCACCTCCGAGGCACTCCATTCCACTATTCAACAGCTCTTAACAGTAAAGTTCTTCCTAATGTTTTGGTGGAATCCCTTTTCTTGTAATTTGCGTTCTGTGTTGTGGAGCAGCAGAAAACAAGCTTGCTCCATCTTCTACATGGCATATCCCTTCGTATACAGTTGTCCCTCCACATTCAAGGATTTGGCATTCACGGATTTAAGTATTCACAGCTTGAAAATATTCTTTAAAAAATAATCCAAAAAGCAAACCTTGATTTTGCCATCTTATATAAGGGGCACCATTTGGCTATGCCATTGCATATCATGGGACTTGAGTATTCACGGATTTGGGTATTCACGGGGGGTCCTGGAACGAAACCCCAGCAAATATGAAGGGACAACTGTATTTAAAGATGACCATCATCTCACCTCTCAGTCTTCTCTTCTCCAACCTAAACATACTCAGCATCCCAAGTCATTCCTCATAGGGCTTCGTTTCCAAACCTTGTTTGTCTTGATCACCCTTCACTGGATACATTCCAACTTGTCAAGGTAACTAATACCTGTGTACCCCCCACCTGTTCACCCATATTGGCTCCCTCTCATGTAGTTTATAGTTCTGTGTTATGGTCTTTGTAGTTTGCAGCTTGCATGCATGGCTTTTGCAGACAATCATGCTGCATCAGAAAGTGTGCGGTCAAACCTGCACACTTGATTATAGGCAACAACAAAAAAATCCCCCCATTTCACAACTGGAGAATGGGGGCCACAGAATTTTTGCTTATCTCTCAATCAGCAGTTCTCAAACTTTGGTCCTCAAGATGTTTGGGACTTTGGCTCCCAGAATTCCCAAACATTGATCACACTGGCTGGGATTGCTGGGAACTGGAGGCCCAAACTAGCTAGAGGAGCAGAGATTGAGAAGCACTGCTCTAAATTATCTTGTGACCATTTAACCAAGGCAAAGCAGCAGTAATGTACGAGAGTCTACCTATGACGCTTCAGTAGCTTAAAAGCAGCAGTCCTACAAACAATGACATGGCTGAGATTGCACAAATGAACTGAAGTATAACATCAACACTGACCCCATTAGCTCCGCAGTACTGGAAAATAGCTTTTCTGGGAAGTGTAAGACAATTCCAGTGTTAGGGACCCCTCTGGGTCAATTTTTTGGTGAAGTTGTCCTAGTACTGGAGGTTGCTGGTTGAATATGAAGACTATTCCTCCCATAGCTGCCTTTGAGACAGCTGTTTGTATCTGCAACCATCATTAGCACCTCCTGGATAGTGCCGCTGTCATTCATTTTCATCATTGCCACATCATGTGCATTGCAGTTTGGACATTTTGAAAGGAAGAGAACAGCTCTTCTTCCCAAAGTATACTATGGAGCCAAGAGTTTGTTACACGATCACTGTAATTTATTATTTTATGTTATGTTGCTTTGGTTTACAGGCTGCCTTTAGGACAAAAAAGCCCTCTCAAGGCAACCATTTATAAAACAGTCATAATTCATGGGCAAATCCAATTAACAATTTAACAACTTAATAAAAGCCAGACAGAAAGTCTAGAACCAGACAAAGACAAATGTGAAGGTTGAAGAACGCACTAAAACAATTTCCACTAAGCAGCTTTTTCAAATCCTTAGGAGAATGCCACTGAGAACAAATGCATCTTTAGGCCTTTCCAAAAGACTGAAAATATGTGGGGTGTATCCACATGACACAATTACATCACTTTGATACCACTTTAACAGTCATGGCTTCATCCTATGGAATCTTGAGAGTTGTAGTTTTGTAGTTTTGTACTGTCTATTCTCCTTTACAGGTCTGAAACATGGGTCACCTATTGCCACCACTTACAACTCCTCGAACACTTTCATTAGCGTTGTATACGCACAATCCTAAATATACACTGGACTGACTATGTAACAAATGTTGCTGTCCTTGAGCAAGCAGGGATCACCAGCATTGAGGCCATGATGTTGAGAACACAGCTGTGCTGGGCAGGGCACATTTCTATAATGGAGGACCATCGCCTCCCAAAAATAGTACTCTACAGTGAACTCACCATGGGTCAGCATAAGAGGGGCGCTCCAAAAAAGCGATACAAGCATTCCCTGAAACAACATCTCAGGCTCAGCCAAATCGATCACCAACAATGGTCCGCCCTGGCCTCACATCGGGAGGCATGGAGACGCACTCTCCAAAATGCTGCAGCCTTATTTGAGAACTCACGCCGAACAAGTCTTGAAGAGAAACGACAACTCAGAAAGAATCACAACCCGGAAACATCACCCAAGGAGACCTTCTGCTGTGCTTTCTGCAACCGGACTTGTTTGTCTTGGATTGGCCTTTTTAGTCATCAGCGCACTTGCAGAAAGCGCGGGATGAGTCCTTCCTGAATCTTCGTTTGCGAAGAGAAGCCAGAGAGAGAGAGAGTTTTGTAAAGTGCTACAGATTGTCTGCCACAGAATTCAATGCCTTGTTCAGGGGAGTGGACTACAGAATTTCAAATCCGTCATCAAACTACAAATCCCAGGACTCCTTAGGAAAGAGCCATGACCATTAAAGAGGTATAAAACTACCATAATTGTGCAGTGTGGATACATCCCATGTCTGATGTAAGCCAGCCAGCAATGAGCACTATAACCGTGATGCCACTGGCCACTCACTTGCACCCACTACTCTAACCATTCCCAGAAGCAGACAAGAAGGAGGAGTTTGACCAGTGGCCTCAGAGAACAGGCAAACTGACATGGGTGAAAACATTATACTCAAATTGTATTATCAGTTTTACTGTACTGGCCATTGGCCTTGAGAGCTTCCAGATAACGCTTTCCATAGAAAAAGAAGCCACTACAAAACTTACAATAAAACCTGTCGTGCAAAATCTCTCTGCCTTAATTACTTCGCAAATACTTTTCTTTTACAGTGTACAATACAATTCTATCTTAAACCAAGAACATGTATTATCTGTTATGTCTCATACAATCACTGCCACAATCTTTTCCCATTCCTTTGCCTGAAGCGTCCTCGCAGCCAAAGCAAAGGAAGCATTTTGATACATCAGAAAAGAGTACTGTAGGAATCCTTCAGGGTTACTGGATTAGCCAGGATATTCTATTAGCTCAATCCAGCCAGTTTCTTTACTAGTTAGTTACAGTCGGCCCTCTGTATCCACGGGTTCTGCGTTCAACCAACCACAGCTCAAAAATATTCAGGGGTAAAAATTCCCAAAAGCAAGCCTTACTGTTCACCATTTTATATAAGGGACACCATTTTACTATGTCATGGTATATAATGGGACTTGAGCATCCATGGGTTTTTGGTATTCACGGGGAGTCCTGGAACTAAACTCCAACGGATACCTAGGGCCCACTCTGATACCCCACAATTTCCTCCACTCAGATCTCTCCCTCACCCTTCTGCCCTTGCAACAACCGTGTGTAGTAGGTCAGGCTGAGACCTAGTGATGGGTCCAAGGTCACACAGTGAGTCCCCATGGCTCAGTGGGGACTTGAACCTGGATCTTCCAAGTCCCAGTCCAGCATCTAAACCACTGTACCACACTGGCTCTCTGATGGTCCTGTGTTCATTCCATCTTTACCAAGAAGGGGGTGCTCTGGGTGTGGCACCAACTCTTCCTTCCCTAAAGTTGTCCTATAGTCCATAAAGCAATGGCAACAGCTTGAGGAGCCAAAGGCAAAAAAAGAGCCTTACCTCTTCATCCTTCATCTTGATCAGCTTCTCCGTTTCAGCATCTGGGGTTGGAAGGGGCAGGATCGGAATCGGGCTCTCTATCCTGTTGTCCTGAGTCAGCTTGCTGGAGGATAGAAGGAAAAGAAAGGGGAGAGGGTGAAAACAATCCACCTAGGCTTCATCTCCTCTCCAGTCCGAAAAGTTGTTCCACTCAGTGTTGGCCCATGGCATTCCACACAAACACCCACTTTGGGGCCAACCATTTAAAAGACTCACTCCACCATTCAGATATTAACTCCTGCCTTCATAAATCCCCTGGACTTAACTGTGGATCAGTGAAACCGTGGATAATAGCAATCCCTATTAAAATAAAGGACTTCCTGTATAAACATAGCATACTTGCCTTAGAGGATCTAGCAATTTCTAGAGAAGACACCTCTCTAGGCATTTTCCAGCACGATTCTATGGTATGTATCCCCTATTTTGTGTTCCTCGAGTAACTGAAACTGCAGATACTGCATCCGCAGATACCGGGGGGGGGGGGCTTGTGTCAAAGGCCCCTCTCAAGACTTTTTTCTTTTGAGACCTTTCAGGATAAATGGGCTGGAGGTAAGATGACATCAGTAGGCACCAAGCTTTCCACAACAGGGGTATGGAAAGGCCATCAAGAAGGGCCTTTCTCTGGCAGCCAGCAGATCAATGTCTGATAGGGAGGGGCACCCACAGGGAATAGTGCCATTAATTCCAGTGTGGGGCAAAAGCCGAGATCCCCATAGCTTGGAGGGGCTCCCAACAAAGCTAGGGAGACCAGATGCAAAGCAAAATACCACACTGGCCAAGTAATGGCTCCATTACGCTAGCTGGAAAAGGAATAAGGAGAATATCTCCCTTTCCAGTACCCCATAACCACTCAGAAAACAGGCTATGGGGATAAAGCAGCCAATCCCTCAAGGAAAAGGAAGGTACTTGGGAACGCTCCTCAGATTATTATGGCTGCCCCCAGATTTCATCCCCTCCCTTACTTGCAAAACTGTCATTATGTGATTGGAGAAAGAGACGGCCTGGTGTTAATATTAGCACCATTTCACCACTAGATGTCCCTAGAAAATGATACATAGAGCCTCTATACGAGGCAATAAAATGTGGAGTGGTGCAGTAATGCCAATTTGCAGTAGCTTTCATTTGTCCCCACACGTGTGTGTTTTTCAAGATTGCAGGCACACAAAGCCATACGCGTTTGTTGTTCAAACAGGCACGCTTGTGAATCAAAATGGTGGGTGCAAGAAAATTAATCGCAATTTTATTTTCTCCATGTTCCCGCTGCTGAACAGTTGTGTTTTTTTTAAGCAAATCCAAGTGTGCGGAAGTGTGATCTGCCGCTTAAATAAACAGAAAAAAGAGGGAGAAAGGCTGTTCCGTCGCCTCGGTACATGATCGCTACAGCGAAAATCCAATATGGCGGTTCCATGTGCTGCCTTGCTGGCCCCTGTGCACAGCCGACCAATCAGAATCCCCCTTCCGCTCTTGTAGGGAAAGTGCAGAAAAGCAAATCGGTGGTCCCAATGAGTAGAAATGCACATTTCCTTCCGAGTTTTTTAAAAAGTCAGGAAAAGCCACAAAGGAGTATTTGGAGTTTTTGTCCCCACTCCTTCTGAATATGGCGAAATGATGCAGGATCCCATTGGGACAAAAGGTATTCTCCTCAAATTCTATGAGGAGTATTTTCACCGCATAGACAAGCCCTAAGAGTTGGAAGAGACCATGAGGGCCATCCAGTCCAACCTAGAGATGTGAAGGCCCGGGGGGCGGGGGGGCTGAAAAATTCAGGAAAAGAAGTTTTTTTCTGTTTGTTTTTTTCTGAAACCTTTTTTGTTTTTTTCTGAAAAATTGAAAACATTGAAAAAAGGAAGAAAATCAATTATGGAATGTTTTATTTTAGCATGATGAATAAAATACTTAAGATAAGGTGTTCATATATTCTCAAAATCATTTCTAAACACTATGTACAGTATCAGATTATTCTAATTTCTGTGCACTGATGACAAGTACACTTTCCCCCTCTAAATTCTTTTCATGGGAATGGGTACTTTATGTCTATTTGATATGTCTATACTGTGGAGAGGAAATATAAATAATTTTCTTTGTTACTAATGTTGATGGTTTCTTCTGTTTGTTTGTTTGTTTGTTTGTTTGTTTGTTTGCCTGCTCCACATAAACTAGCAAAACCAAAGAAGTTGCATACAGTTCAGGAGATGGTTGCTCCATTTGTTACAAATAAAAATTTAAAAAATAAATAAAAGTAAATTCCATTTGTAATAATTGAATACACTACATTTTTAATATACCAATGGTGATAATTTTATGCCAAATCAAATTGTACATAGTCACATTTTATGTTCATAAAGTAACAGAGGGATGCTACATCCTGTGGATCTGAAGTTTAGGGAACAATATTTAGAATTCTCTGCCAGAGAGTTCTAGTGTCTCACTAAAGTACCAACCCCAGGATTCCATAGGATAGAGCCGTGACAGTTATAGCGGAATCATAGTGCTATAATTATGCAGTGTAGAAGAGCCCTAAGAGATGCATCCCTACTGCATTACACAGCCAGCCATGCCACCCGAAGTTGGCATTGTGATGTCTTTGCTTTGAAACAAATGAAAACAAAATTAACCCCATGGGAGCCATGCTCTGAAAGACCAGTGCTGCAAAAGAATTGTTACCTAGCTGTTATTCACACAGAGCTCATGTGGATTGAGCCATTTCAATACTCTGCTCTGTCAGGGTCTTAACTGTGGTGGCACCTAGGTTACAGAATTCACTCCGTGGGCAATCTTGCCCTGCGGCTTCTTTGCTGCAGACATTGCTCATTCTGTTTTAGGTCCAAATCAAAACACTGTACATTTAGAAGAGAAACCATAATACTTTCAGAAGCAGCTCCCCATGTAATACCCATGTCTGTAAAAGATAGGGACATTTCACCCTCCAGAAGCATGGGGCAATGACTCCCAAAATCCCTTACAACAGGCCATGCTGGCTGGAGCTGATGGGAGCTGAAGTCTAAAACATTTGGAGGGTCAGGGTATGCCCACCCAGAAACTAAGAACCAATTCACACAGGCCCATCCACCATTCAATAGATCGGGACAAGTGTAAGCCACCTGGGGACTTCCAGATGTTTTGGAGTGGACCCCAGCTCCCATCATCCCCAGCGAGCATGGCCAGTGCGCAAAGACTCTGGGGACTTTTGTCTATGATATCTGGAAGGGTCCAGAAAATCTGCCCTCTGGCTCAGGGCATCAGGGGGACCCACCTGGTCATCTGTTGAATGCACTGTGCTCTGTAGTTCTCATAATGGACATCACAAGTGACGTCCTTCAGGTCGTGCATGTGCGTCCGGATCAGCATGTTCCTCAGTTTCACAAAGTCGCAATGTGCTTGGTTTTCCACTAGGAGAACAGGAAGAAACAGACAACGCATGGGTTTGGTACCTAGAAACAGACCACCTCCAGTGGGAATGTGTGTGAAAGAGAGAGAACGCCAACTTCAGGGCTTGTTAGAGAGATGGTAGTGCGTCAGGTGAAGGCCACCAGTTGAATTTTTCATCAACAGTGGCCGATGGGCCATTGCACCTTAAGGCAGCAGGCTTGCTTAGCCCTGGCCAGTCAGTTCAATCCTCTACTCACGCGATTTTCAGCAGCAAATATCCCAAAACAGCTCCGTTGCTACCGTGCGGCAGGGGAGAGGTTTCGGATGATGGCGTCCCTCTGCCGAAACCCTCCGTGTCACTTTCGTGACAGAACGGAGGAAGCTGCGTCATATTTCATTCACGAATGTTGCCCGTGAGTGAAATATGATGCATCTTCCTCCATTCTGTCACGAAAGTGACACGGAGGGTTTCGGCAGAGGGACGGCGTCATCCAAAACCGCTCCCCTGCCACGCGGCAGCAACTGAGCTGTTTTGGGATATTTGCTGCCGAAAATCACGTCTGAAAATGTCCTCAGCCAATTCGTATGCCAATTCGCAGCAGTTTTCATCTGTCTCAGTTATTTTTTTGCAAGGTTGCTGGCGTGCGAAGCTATCCATGTTTGCTGTTCACAGGGAGGCACGCCAGAGAATCAAGATGGTGGGCAGCAGTGAATTACTCACAGTTATATACGCCCCAACTTGCCCCTGCAAACAGTATTTTTTTAAAAAAAAAAACCTAAATCCAAGGTGCAGAAGAGTGATCTTCTGCTTAAATAATGCGGGGGGGGGGAAGAAAGGCTGTTTTGTCGCCTCAGCACACAATTGCTACGGCAGCAATCCAACATGGTGGTTCCAGGGGCTGCCTTGTTAGCAAGCTCCGCCCCCTGCACATGTCCAACCAATCAGCTGTCCTCTTCAGGAATGCACTTCGATACGATGGGTTGTCCCAACAGGCGGGGATGCGCAGTTCCGTTGGGGTTTTCAAAAAACTTCGGAAAAAGCCACAAAGGCTTTTCCCACACAGTTTTCCTGGATTTTGCTCCCCTTCCTCTGCAAATAATGGAACACTGCGGAACACTGCAGGATCCCATTTGGACACATGGGATTCTCCACGAATTCTATGAGGATTTCTTTCACCATCTGGACTACCCCTGGGTGGCATTAGGCCAGCCATTCTCCATCTTCCTGTCCTAATTTATCTCATAAAGTTGGTGTGAGAATAAAATGGGGTAGAGGTAGAGATGGGAAGACCCCCATAAAACCCAGAAAAATTCAGGTGGAAAAAAACATAGTTTTCCCTATTCTTACCCACAAAGTCTTTTTTTCTAGAAAAATTAGGAAAAAATGGGTAATGAAATATTATCTTTAGGAATGACAAATATACTTAAGACAAGGTGTTCATGTATCTAGTCCCCCAACATTATTTCTAAAAGCTGCGTAGCAGGTAAACATTTATTCAAGAATATGTATTGTATTTCACATTATTGCAATCTGTGGTCATGGTATCCTTTTCCCAATTCTTTTTATGAGTGTTATAGTGATATGGAGGACTAGAGGAAACTAAATAATTGTCTTTGTTTTAAAGCTGATGGCTTCTTCTGTTTTTAATGGGCTTTTTAAAAAAACCAGCTACTCATAAACTCCTCTCTCCTTCCCCATTTCCCCTTTGCTCTCAGCATACATCAGTTGCTGCAAACTTCAGTTGCTTCAAAATGCAAAAGTAGCTTGTATTCAATTAGCAGGAGGGAGAGGAAGGGGTGAAAACTTGCCCTTCCCAGTTATCTCAGGCAAAAGCAAACTGCTGCAGCCTCTTCTACCTTCTGCGTCCTTCCTCATTAAATACCTTTTGCCACCTTGACTACAGTCTAATGTTGCTTGGCCATACGTGTCCCAGTTTTCCTCTGTGTAATGTTGGAAGCTATGCCGGTACCAAACGGGCAGAGTGTAGAGTAACTGAAATTTCATAGAATCATAGAATCATAGAATTGCAGAGTTGGAAGAGACCACGAGGGCCATCCAGTCCAACCCCCTGCCACGCAGGAAATCACAATCAAAGCATCCCCGACAGATGGCCATCCAGCCTCTGCTTAAAGACCTCCAAGGAAGGAGACCCCACCACGCTCCGAGGGAGTGTGTTCCACTGCCGAACAGCTCTGACTGTCAAAAAGTTCCTCCTCATGTTGAGGTGGAATCTCTGTTCCTGGAGCTTGCACCCATTGCTCCGTGTTCCAGTCTCTGGAGTAGCAGAAAACAAGCCTGCTCCATCCTCAGCGTGACATCCCTTCAAATACTTAAACAGGGCTATCATATCGCCTCTAAACCGTCTTTTTTCCAGGCTAAACATACCCAGCTCCCTAAGTCTCTCCTCATAAGGCATTGTTTCCAGACCTTTCACCATTTTAGTTGCCCTTCTCTGGACACGCTCCAATTTGTCAATATCCTTTCTGAATTGTGGTGCCCAGAACTGGACACAGTATTCTAAGTGAGGTCTGACCAAGGCAGAATAGAGTGGCACTATTACTTCCCTTGATCTAGACACTATACTTCTAGATTTTCTTTCTTTCCTACTTTAGGATGGTTAAGTTCTGTAAATAGCTAGGACCCCCAAATCCATGAGAGTTCAGTTCCTGGACTTACCGCGGATACTGAAAACCGTGGATAACAGCAAACACCATTGAAAATAATGGGACTTCCATTCTGTTGCCAGAGTGAAAACTGGAGAGGGCTCCTATACCTCTTCTTGTACAGAAGAGGGCATCTCTGCAGGTGTTGCTTGTCACACAACCAGGTAACAAGCAACACCTAATGAAATTCCCACCTCTACACTACTATCAAAGGTACAGGACCCCTCTCCAGTAGTCAGTCTGGCTACTCTAGTGTTTGTACCCCACAAAAAACACTTTTTTTTTTCATTGCAACAACCCTGCGAGGCAGGTTTGGCTGAGAGCTGATGATTGGGCCGGTGAACCTCTCCAACTTTCAAGATCCGAGCTTACCTTCCACGATGCCCCAGGGGTAAAGGCGTCCTCGTACCCTCTGGCCTTTGGCTTCAACCACTGTGTTGCTGCCAATGACAGCAAAGGGAGCGCTCTCCTGGAACAGGAAGAGATGAGGAATTCATCACTTGAGTTTTGATTTTGGTTATGATTGATTTGTTTGTTTCTGGATTGATTTCATCCTCTTTACAAATAAATTACACAGCCAGGTACTCTCCTGCACACACACACACACACACACACTAGGGCAAGGGTAGGGAATGTATGGTCCTCCATATATTGTGGAATTGGAACTCGTATGAGTCCTAACCAGCATTGCCAGCACTTAGGGATGGTGAACGTTGGAAGACTAGCAATGCCTGGAGGGCCAATTTTCCCCAATCCTGTCTTAGGTGACATTAATTACAGCTTTGGAACTGCCAAGCTTGCCTAATACTATAGTCTAATCCGTCCATTGTCCTGAATGGATCTTATATGATAATAAATTAAAGGAAATGGGGATCCATGGGGAACCATTCTAGCCATTTCCAACTGGAAAGAACTTAGTTGAAGCATTTTTGCAAATTAAAAAAAAAAAAAGCCTTGGATGCGTACAAAGGAATACTGAGCACATTAGAATATGTGCAGATGACTTTGTCCTCAATACGTAACATCATTGGCCAAAAGCACAATTCCTCAACACTCTTGCAAACTGATGATTTGCAAACTAAAAAAAAAGTTTTAGCATTGACACAGATGTGATTCATGTGGCAACACAATTTGCACATAAAATGCATGGGAGGGGAAGTATTTGATTAACAGTAAAGGAAACAAATAGAAAAGGGCCATGAAATCCATTCCCCACAGCCAGGCCTTTCATCTCCTTGGATCATCTCTCCAACTACTTTCCCACCATACTGAGAATGAGCTGGAAATAAACTACACCACCCATGATCCCTGGCAGAAAAGTGACATCACCATTTCCTGCCGGGATCTTGGAGGATGTAGCTGAAGCCCCACAATAAAAGATAATTACAGCTACAATTACAGGCAGTGGAACACACTCCCTCGGAGCGTGGTGGGGTCTCCTTCCTTGGAGGTCTTTAAACAGAGGCTGGATGGCCATCTGTCGGGGATGCTTTGATTGTGATTTCCTCCGTGGCAGAATGGGGTTGAACTAGATGGCCCTCGTGGTCTCTTCCAACTCTACAATTCTATGATTCCAGGATTCTACAGTTGCTCACCCACCTTTAAGCATGGCTAGTCTAACCCTTATCTTCCCATACACGAAACTGAAAACACTGGAAGTCTGAGTAGAACTGAGCTTCCCTCCTAAATCTGTACCTTATAAATCGGATTCTTGCTTTTGGCTTTTTGACACCAACCTCTCCAAACTCCATCAGCCACTCAACTTTCTCCCTCCAGGTATATATAATAACATCCCAGTCTTATGAAAATATATATTTATCTTCTCCCCTTCTGCACCTTCAGCTCTCTGTCTTGTTGCTTGAAGTCCTCGTCTTCATCAGAATCGCACTCCGGAAACTGATAAACCTTAATTCCAAATTTGTCAATCTCCTCCCGGATCTGCATGGTGGTGGTGGGAAGAAGACAAGAATCACATTAGACCTTCATCTCTGCTCAGTACAGCCAAAAACGCCTCCAGGCGTTCCTTTGGACCCCACTCAATGCTTTTGATTTGAGGTTTCCAACATTCTACGTACTTCAGACAGCGAGGTATGTGACGTCCCACTCATTTCAAAATGGGGTGAGACAGCTCTGCGACATTGGGGGCCTACCGGCTTACAAGGCTGAATGGGCCTTAGACATGTGCCCAGAAGTCCTGCTCTGATGGCACCACTCCTCAAATCTCATACATGGATTTTCCCTCTGTAGGGCTAAGGGCAGATGGAGGGTGAGTCAAACTAGGAAAATAATGTGGGGGTGGCTGAATGTTCCAGTCAAATTCAGACCCCACTGCCATGTGCTCCAAAATAAAAGCAGCTCTATTGACCCACATCTAGGTATACATTTATAATACCTGTGTATACACATACACACACAGATTATACATGTATATAACATACAAGATGCAAAGAAACACAGAGAGACTGGCCTTTAAATTTTTAAAAATATTTATTGATGACTGGTTTTAAAGGTTTTATTTTTAATAATAATAGTAATAATAATAATAATAAAATTTATTTATACCCCGCCCCTCTGTTAAAACAATTGGGGCGGCTTACAAAAATTAAAATACAATACATTTCTGTATTCTATTCTGTATTCTATTCTGTAGTGATGGTTTCAACAGTTTTATTGTCATGTGGTTTTCAGTCATGCTATGCTGTTGGCTTCCTTGAGCATGACTTTGGTGAAAAGACAGGATTAAAAATGTTGAAAATAATAATTACAACACACATTGGCATAGAAAAGAGAGCCAGCATGGGGTAGCGGTTGGACTAGGTGTTGGACTAGGACTCTGAGAGACCAGGGCTCAAATCCCTGCTCGGCCATGGAAACCCACTGGGTGTCCTTGGGCCAGTCACACTCTCTCAGCCTCCGAGAAAGGCAAAGGCAAACCTCCTCTGAAGAAATCTTGCCAAGAAAACCCCCATTATAGGTTCACCTTAGGGTTGCCATAAGTCAGAAATGAGTTGAAGGCACATAACAAGCACATGCATATGCACATATAGGCAGGTGTATACCCACAGGTGTGCAAATGTGTGTGCATGTACATCTATGTATATATCTATGTCTATATTTATGTATGTATATATGTGTGTGTGTGTGTGTGTGCATGCATGTGTGCGCATGTATACAAACATGCATGTACATATATATTATACATGCATGAGAACTCACGCCGAATAAGTCTTGAAGAGAAACGACAACACAGAAAGAATCACAACCCAAAAACATCACCCAAGGAGACCTTCTGCTGTGCTTTCTGCAACCGGACTTGTTTATCTCGGATTGGCCTTTTTAGTTATCAGCGCGCTTGCAGAAAGCGCGGGATGAGTCTTTCCTGAATCTTCGTTTGCAAAGAAAAGCCAGAGAGAGACATATATGGATACACACATATACACCAGCTCAAGATTTTTCAGTAGTTTTGTTTCCCAGTACCAGGGAGAAACATCTTCCCTCAGCTACTCTGAGGATAGCAGTTTATCTCGGCAGTGAGTTGGCAGTCATTATCATTCCTGCTAATGAA
Organism: Gambelia wislizenii; assembly: GCA_030847615.1. Lineage (NCBI taxonomy): Eukaryota > Metazoa > Chordata > Lepidosauria > Squamata > Crotaphytidae > Gambelia > Gambelia wislizenii. Next base: position 6,667,901 of record JAUMIR010000013.1, on the reverse strand, counting down.
AACGTCCCGCTGCTTCCCGTCTCTGAGCCCTGGCTCCACTACACCACTTGACAGGCCTCCCAACGGGGAAAAAAGCCACGCGCCAACTCACCCTCTCTTTTAGCTTCTTGATCTCTGAGGGAACGAGGCAATCAGCTTTGGCGATGAGCGGCACAATGTTCACTTTTTCATGCAGTGCCTTCATGAACTCTACATCAACCGGCCTCAACCTATAGCAAAGAGAGGCAGCGGGGGGGGGGTGAGTTTGGGGGGAAAGTGAAAGACCAAAAGGGTGAGGGGAGGTGTCACTTCCCTCCATTTTGATTTGAAGAGCATAAGAGACTAGGGGCATACAACTGGAGAATGGGAGCAATGAGGCTATCCAAACCATGCAGTTGGATTCCAAAAACAAACTTGGGGGAGCAAGAAACTCACTCACCCACTCACCCCATATCTATCCTGGTTATGCGCTCGACTGCTCAAGACAGTGAGGGGTATCATAGAATCATAGAGTTGGAAGAGACCACAAGGGCCATCTAGTCCAACCCCCTGCCATGCAGGAAGACACAATGAAATCATTCCTGCCAGATGGCCATCCAGCCTCTGTTTAAAAACCTCCAAAGAAGGAGACTCTACCACACTACGAGGCAGTGTATTCCACTTCCAAACAGCTCTTACTGTCAGGAAGGTCTTCCTAATGTTTAGGTGGAATCGCTTTTCCTGTGGTTTGAACCCACTGATCCGTGTCCTAGTCTCTGGAGCAGCAGAAAACAAGCTTGCTCCATCCTCAGTTATGACATCCCTTCAAATATTTAAACATGGCTATCATGTCCCCTCTTAAGCTTCTCTTCTCCAGACTAAATATGTCCAGCTCCCTAAGCCACTCCTCATAGGGCATGGCTTCCAGACCTCCCACCACCCTGGTCGCCATCCTCTGGACATGTTCCAGCTTGTCCATATCCTTCCTGAATTGCAGTGCCCAGAACTGGACACAGTATTCCAGGTGAGGCCTGACCAATGCAGAATAGAGTGGCACTATTACTTCCCTTGATCTAGACACTATACTCCTATTAATGCAGCCTAGAATCGCATTGGCTTTTTTAGCTGCTGCATCACACTGCTGACTCATGTTCAGCTTGTGGTCCACTAAGACTCCTAGGTCCCTTTTGCATGTACTGCCATCAAGCCTGGACATGCCCAGACAAAGCAGTGCCTGGGTTGTGGAACTCCACTGATATCCTCTCATCCACGATGCACCTGTAAGCACCTATAAGAACCGATCCCCATCTTACCCATGGCCAAAGGGTGAGATAAAATAGAGGCAACAGTGCACTCGGTTGTCTTGAATATTCTTCCGATTGAGGCCACTCTCATCCCGGAAGTACTGTTCAAACTGCTGATCGATGTAATCTGTGATAGGCTTCCAGCTAGAGCAAAACAGAAGGAAAAGGCAGTGTAGCCACTTGCTTGGATGGCTTTGAAAATCTTGTTGTTGTTGTTGTTAAATTTCTTAGATGCCTGTTTCTAACACAGACTCAAGGCATCTTCCAAATAAAATACAAAAGCAATAGAGACAAAACCTCTAAAATACAAACCAAAATCTCCCCACAATAATAACAAAGTTTGGGGATAATCAATTGGCATAAGGACAGTTGTACTTGGTGCCAGAAGGATGGTAATGTTGGGGCTGGGCAGGCCTTGCAAGGGAGAGTATGACATCCCTACATGTTAATAGAGAAAGAGAGGCCCATCATCCACAGATGACCACAACAGCTGAGAATAGAACATCTAGGCCAAAATCCTGTTGGTGACATAGATAGGTGTAATGTTACATAATGCGTGTGTATACCTGCATCTGAAACTTACCTCCCCATGTGAGCCTACCCAAATCTTACATTCTTTGGGAGAGAGCTCTCTCACCCTCACAGGCTCATCTGGTGAGGACATGGGAGACAGCCTTCTTGGTGGCTGCTGTCATGCTACGGAATTCCCTCCCAAAGGAAGCTCGACCGGCACCCTCCCTGATTTCTTTACACCAGCAGAGACATGCCAAAGACCTTCCTATCCAAACAGGCCTTCAACTTTTAGCTTGTTGGAGTAGAAGGATGTGCATCAGGTGTACTTTTTATATCTATTTAATGTGTTTTAATTGTTTTTACATTAATGTTGCCATTTGATGAATGGTTAATGCTTTGCTAACTTTTGTATCGCATAGCGCTTTAGCTATGTGAACTTACACTGTAAGCTGCTTTGGGTCCCATATTGGGAGAGAGGTGGGATAGAAATCAAATAAATAATGATTTTTTATGGTTGTTATACCCAGCACCTCTGTCTGCAACGACCTCCCACGCATCCAGTGCAACCCCCCCCCCTCCACTGTCAGGTAGTGACCAGGGAAGATTGGGGTGGGGGCTGGCAGGCAGAGGCTGGTTGTGTTTCATCATCTGGCTGCAGGAATTAAAGGGCATCTTCCTAGACCTCCTCTAGAGGTCCAGGAGGAAGATGTCATCAAAATGGCCATGTCCTGCCCAGCAGCAGATAGGTATATTGAGAGTGCAGGAGGAAAGGAGGCGGAGCTGCTGCAGGCATCCCAGGCTCTCAGCCCTATGCTTGCTTGTACTATGTGAGGCTGCTGGTCAACCTAGTTCAGTACTCTATGTGAGGGAAGGGGGACATGGTTGCCCTCCAGTTGTTGTTCAACTGCAATTCCCATCAGCTCTAGCCAGCATAGTCAGTGGTGAAGACGAACAGAGGTTGCAGTCCAATAACATCTGGAGGACCACATGATTCCAACCCTTAATCTAGCCCAGTGTTTCTCAACCAGGGTTCCCTGGAACCTTAGTGTTCCCTAAGAGGTTGTCAGGGATTCCTCAAGAGATTGTGATTGTGGGGCGAAAGCAATAGCAGTATATAGAATACAGTTGTCCCTTCACATTCGCTGGGGTGTGGTTCCAAGACCCCCCGTGAATACCCAAATCCGTGAATACTCAAGTCCCATGATATGCAATGGCATAGCCAAATGGTGCCCCTTATATAAGATGGCCAAATCAAGGTTTGCTTTTTGGATTATTATTTTTTAAAGAATATTTTCAAGCCGTGAATACTTAAAACCGTGGATGCCAAATCCGTGAATGTGGAGGGACAACTGTAACGTTTATGCAGGGGTTCCCTGAGACCTGAAAATTATTTCAAGGGTTCCTCCAGGATAAGAAAGGTTGAAAAAGGCTGATCTAGCCCTTCATTGTCTGCTCTAACAGCAGCTCTCATCCCCTCTGGCAATAGTCTCTAGCCCATCCATTGCCTGCTCTGTGAAACACTAGAGAGACCAGATCCTTGCCCCTGGTCTACACTGACTGGTAAAAAGTAAAGGTAGTCTCATTGGCCGTAAGAAGAAGAAAAAGTCAAAATCCTTATCAGCATATTATCTTTTGTAGGCCAACCAAAGGAGCACAAAAACCACAGCAAATGTTTTGGGTCAGTCCTTCTCTAGACACACATTTTTAAGAAGTAGTTTCAAGTCTGGCTAGCTGTCAAGACTAGGCATCTCTGGTCAGGAATACCTTTAACTCTCCGAAAGCTACAACTCACCCAGGGGTGAAAATCACCAGAGTTCACCCAGCTGAAATTGCTATTCCAGAGGGCAAAGGAGTCAGATAAAGAGCTGGCTAAATAGAAGGAAATCTGACCAGGCCACATGATTTTTCCTAATAGCAGAAGTGGCCAGTATGGTTGGGGAACTTACCACTCTGTGTTGTTAACAGCATCTCCAAAACCCGGGGTGTCGACTATCGTTAGCTTTAGCTTCACCCCTTTCTCCTCAATGTCCACTGTGTGCTTCACAATCTCAACTGTCTGACTGATTCTTTCTTAATATACAAAGATAGAAGAAGAAAATAATGGAGGTTAGCACCTGAGATGATCGTTCCCTGCTCCTATCAGGTTTGCTATGAAGGATTTATCTCCAAGCTGTTTTCTCTCCCTGTCTTCACCTAAATAAACCTAAGGAGCTGGGAAGTCACCACAAACACCCTAAGGGATCTTAAAGCAAGTAATTCCCTCTCAGCCTCATCATTCCTCCTGCCAAATCTGTACAACGGGGCTAGAATTGCTGCTTTGGGCTTGTCTACACCAGCCAAATAAAACGTCCTTCCCCTGTCCCAATGGCAATCAGTTCAGACTGCACAAGGCCCAAACTCCGATTATGGTGTGAACTGTCTTCACAACGTCCGGCCAGTTTAGCACTGAACGTACACTAAACCACTCTTAAAACAGAGTAAAAAAAAAACCTCACAACTTGCTCCAGATTTTGCAGGAGAACCCGGTACACTCTGCGGTGACGCTGGACGGATGTGTTCACGTGCATTGCCCAGCACTGCTAGCCCAAGTCACATCCTCTGAAGTCAGAAATGAGGTACCCAGCATTGACTACATGGCTTGGCGCCTTGTTGTGACTGCAGACAATGCAACCAGCACACCAGACAACACAGAGGGGACATGTGTGAAGACATCCGCCTGGTGTCACTGCAGAGTGCGCCGGGTTTGTCTGTCCTCTGCCGTCATGTGATCAATGATGGGTGCCTCGTTTCGGGCCTCAGAGGACACGACTTGTGGCAGCGGTGCTAGGCAACACAGTGGGGATGCATGTGACGACATCCACCTGGTGTCACCACAAAGTGCACCAGTAACAGGAGGGATCCGGAGCAGCTCCGGGGCCAGAATTCTCCGGGCTGCACCCAGATTATCTTGGCCACTGTAGATGCACCCTTCGTTTTATTTCTTTCAACACTGTTGTCAAATGGGTTGTTTTGAGTGTATGCAAAGTTCTTTCAGCACTTAAATATAAAACACAACCTAAATGTTAAGAAGCTTTATTACTAACAAATATAAATCCCACAATATGAAACGCACCATAATTTATGATGTTTCTCAAGACACTTTCTAAACTCCCAGCATTCTTTATGGTTAATATTTTTATAGTGAGTTTTCCATTTAATAGCCAGTGCAGTTAATACTCTCTCTCTCTCTCTCTGGCTTTTCTTCGCAAACGAAGATTCAGGAAGGACTCATCCCGCGCCTTCTGCAAGCGCGCTGATGACTAAAAAGGCCAATCCGAGATAAACAAGTCCGGTTGCAAAAAGTGCAGCAGAAGGTCTCCTTGGGTGATGTTTTTGGGTTGTGATTCGTAGAAAGACTGTTATTTGCCCAAGGACCAAACTGAGTCTTGAGTCTCATGGCCAGTTTAGATGTTATGAAACACAGGGTTTCATTTTAATTTCAAAACAGTAATAGTACTGGACATTTGTGGGGGAAAGCAGCAGGAGAGAATGCTTAAACCTTCCCACACACACTTCTCATTTCCTCTGATTCAGTTCTCTGAGCAAGAATTGTAAGCATTGGTTGTTTCTCATTGGGCACACAGCATTTTGCAAACCAATTCCCATCCCCTTGAGGCAACAAGGTCATGTTGGATGGGGTGGTGGAAATGGTAATCCAAATACAACTGAAGGGCACTGGATCAGGGAAAGGCCATTTCCTTAGCAGGGGCAGGATAAAGGGGCAGTAAGGATGGAGCACCCATTTTTCTGACCCAAACTGCCCCCATTTGTTGTTGTTGTTTAGTTTCAAGTCATTTCCAACATACGTTGACCCTCAAGGGAAGCTATCACAGGGTTTTATTGGCAAAATTTGTTGGGGTGGGGTACCTTTGCCTTCCTCTGAAGCTGAGAGAGTATAATTTGCCCAAGGTCACCCAGTGGATTTCTATGGCCGAGCGGGGATTTAAACCCTGGTCTCCAGAGTCTCAGTCCAACGCTCAAACCACCACACCACACTGGCTCTCATTTGCCTCTGCCAAAAATGGACAACACTAATAGCAAAACTGAACCACTGAACACTGGCAACAGCACAAAAAATCCCTTCCCTTAAGGAAAGATGCTCTACCCTGAAGAGCAGCAAGGCTCAATGATACAAGAGGGCACTCTGACATCCTCCTACACCACAGAGAGCTGCTGCAGATTTTGGGTTCCCTTGGCAGCAGTGACAGGAGCTTCCATGTGACCCCGTGGTCTTTTTGGGGAGGGAATCTGTCAAATATGCACAGTCAGCCTACACTGGACAGTTGGGGAGTCGGTCCAATGGGGCCCTAGGAAACTGTCCATCCATGGCTTAGAGCAGTGGTGGCAAGCACAGCCCCCTAGGGCTGTTTTTGTAGCCTTCCCCAGGGGTCAAAAATATTTTTTCCAATTGTTTTGGCCCAGAATGCCCCCAAATACACTCTTGGGGGTGTGGAGGGCATTTCCACCATATTGGGGGGGCTCCCAGGGTAAAAACAATTTTTGCAAATTTTTTCAAAAATAATTTTGCCCTCAAATGCTCCAAAATTTCCAATGGGAGGAAGGGTGTCTTTCCACCATATTTTGCAAAGCCATGAGCCAATTTAGGTGCAGAGGGGTCCTTTTCTGAAATCCAAAACATGGTGAAAATGGCCTCATACCCCCTAGAGGCATTTGGTGGCAAAACATTTTTTTTATTTTGTAGGGGGGTGCAGGTGTGGCCCTCCAAGCTTTCCTAGGGGCTAATCCGCTGTCCCCCAGCCTTCCTGGCTTAGAGGAACGATGTTATGAATGACTGACAAGTTATCCCAAACATACCATGGGTTGGGACCATGGGGGGGTGTAATAGATCGTTCCACCTCCCCCATGTGAGCACCCAGTGCAGACGCAAAGCTGCCCTGGTAGTGGGGGGGGGCTACCAATGTACACAGACCAGACTCCCCCAAGTGAAGAAGGATCCTGATGGCCCAGGATTTTCTCTCACATGGAGAAGGCCTAAAAGCATACATCAGCACCTGCATAACCCTGCTCCACACACTCAGCAGATGGATGGCCACGGAACATGGCTGGCACATGAGGCAGTGGCAGAGCCCCACGACATGCTTATGCATGGTTTCCCAGATAAACAATGTGCTGTAGTTTTTGTGGGTTTTATCCGGGTTGTGAGGCCGTGTTCTAGAAGAGTTTATTCCTGACGTTTCGCCTACATCTGGAAGTCGGGAATAAACTCTTCTAGAACACGGCCTCACAACCCGGGGAGAAACCACAAAAAAACCTATGGATGCCGGCTATGAAAGCCTTCGACTTCACAGCGCTTTGTGGATTCTGCTAGAAACTTTCCCCAAGATAGAGCAACAAAGCACAGTACAGAGTCTTAACCAGGGGCAGTTAGCAGATCCACTGCTGGTGAGGGTAGCACCCATACTTGATTTTATCACCACCTCCCTCAGCTATTCGGTCCTGAATAGGAGCCATGCCAGGGCTGGACCTCTGCCTAGCACCAGCAGAGCTCTCGTACAATGCAGGACAGCTATGGAAGAAGCAGCTGTAAAGTCATGCTGTCCCTTGCTTTACAGCAGGGATGGGCAAAGTATAGCCTGCCGGCCCCATACACAAATGCCGGGCCATTTTTGTGGCCCACAGGTCCCCCAAGGAATCAAACAATTTTTTAAAAAATTAAAAATTGCCCCCAAATGCTCTCTAGGGAATACAGGGAGGGGCATTTCTACCACATGTCTTATTCCTGTGGGTCACAGGAGGTGAACAGGCGATGGCTAGAGGGTGCTTGGGGACATGTGAGGGGTACAGCTCTCCAAGGTCTTCTCGGAGGGGCCAATGCAGCCCCTTAGCTTCCAACTGTTGCCCCCTGTCTTAAACACTAAAAACACAGAAGAGAGCCACCAGTTAGCCTGGATGTGTTTCTTTTATCATCATGACAATACCTTCTGCATTGAGAAGCTTCCGGTCTTTGTAGAGGTCTGTCAGGAACAGGCTGTTTACTAAAGTCGATTTACCCAGGCCCGACTCTCCTATAGGACAAAGCATAAACCCGGGATGAAAAGATCATCTTGGACAACATTGTCAATGTTGAGTTGTAAGATTATGCATTTGCTGCCCTTCAGAAGCAGCATGCAAGAGTTACGTTATCTCCCGAAAGTATAGGAGATGTCCTTGCGTAGAATGCCTTGTCCTCAGATAGAGACAGTATCTGAGCTCTTTCGGTCTCCGTTTTATCTCTGTCCTCGTTCCCCCAGAAAACACTGTTGGTTCGGCAAAAGAAAATTCAGGCAAAACGAGTCCCTGACAAGGCATCTGTTTGAATGAGGAGAAACCAAGGCTGACCCCACACACTCCCAAGCCAGAAGAGGCCAGATGTACACCAAGGGTCCATCTTGAGTCCATCTCTGATTGCTTATACAAAAGTCTACATGATGCTGGGGGGGGGATTCAAAGTACCTTGTAGTAATGGCATTCTGCAGCAGCAGCGACATGTCTTAACGGTGTTTTTGGCCTAAGAAAAGCTTCACTTGCCAGATGGCGGCCATGAGTGATTTACTCATGTTAGTTCTTGGCCGCCACTGATTTTTTAAAAAATTTTTGTTTAAGGTGCACTGGAATGGTATAGCAACTTTCTGATTTAACAGGAAAGCAAAACAAACCAAAAAAACCCACCCCATTTTATCGCCGTAGCGATCGCTCGCTAAGACAAAAAGCCAATATGGCGGCAGTGGGAGTTTGTCCTATTAGCAAGCCCACCCCCGCTCTCTCCCGGCCAATCAGCTTTGCACTTCCCTTTGAATTGCTTGTCCTAATGAGCCCCTCACTGTTTTTTAAAAACAACGGGAAAAGCAGCAAAGGCTTTTACCATGTTGTTTTTGACATTTTGGGCCCCCCTCCTTCCAAATAGTGTGGATTGGTGCAGGAACCCATTTAGACAGGTAGGATTCCCAGTGAATTCCATGAGGGTTTTTTTTTACCGTTTATACAGGCCCCCATAAAAGCTCCCCAAAGCCAAGTCTCAGTCCTGAAACATGTCTCTCTCTCTCTGGCTTTTCTTCGCAAACAAAGATTCAGGAAGGACTTATCCTGCATTTTCTGCAAGCGCGCTGATGACTAAAAAGGCCAATCCGAGATAAACAAGTCCAGTTGCAGAATAACACTGCTCTCTGTTGCTGGAAAAATCCTTGCAAGGATACTCCTGAACAGATTAGTTCCTGCTATTGCAGAAGAACTTCTTCCTGAAAGCCAATGTGAAACATGTAAGGAATGAGCATATAAGGGGCAGCACGATACCATTACCTCCCTTCTCAGAGCCTGGAATTAATTAATAGCAAATAATGAGTTACTGGGATTTTTATTTCTTTCCCTGATAACCAAGGTCTACCTATACCTTTATGGGCCTGCTGGGGTTCTAAGCTGTTTAGGGGAGGCCCTTTTTTCAGGCCCACCACATTCCCAGGCACATTTGTGGGGACCACAGGCGAGGATCTTCTTGGTAGCTGCTCCCAAGCTGGGTTCAGGAAAGGAAGATGTGCTAGGGATCATATTGCAAACATATGTTGGCTAATGGAGCTCACCAAATAATTTCAGAAGACAATCAGCCTGTGGTTTATAGGTTATAGCAAAGCCTTTGATTGTATAGATCATGAAAAACTATGGATCACTCATAAAGAAATGGGTGCGCCACAACATTTGATTGTCCTGATGTACTGTACCCAGGAATACAGAGAAACAGAATGGTTTCCAATTGGCAAGGGAGGCAGGAAAGGCTGCATTTGATCACCCTATCTGTTTAATTTGTATGCTGAACATATCATACAGAAAGCAGGATTAGACTCAGAGGAAGGAACGTGAAAACTGGAGGAAGGAACATCAACAATTTGAAATATGCAGATGACACCATACTACTAGCAGAAAATAGCAAAGACTTGGAACAATTACTGAAGAAAATCAAAGAAGAAAGTGCAGAGGCAGGTTTATAGTTGAATGTTAAGAACATAAAAATAATGACGATAAAGTCATTGAAATAGTTCAAGATTTTCCATCCCTTGGCTCAGTCATTAATCAGAATGGAGACTGCAGTCAAGAAATCAGAAGAAGACTAGGACTTGGAAGGGCAACTAGGAGGAACTAGACAAGCTCCTAAAGAGCTTGCAGCTACAGAATTGATTCAAAGCCCTCTCATCAAGGACAATGAGGAAGAACAGCATGGACAGACTTCAGGGGCAGGGCAGGGGACCTTGAAAGGACCACCGCAAGGAACAGCAGCTGCGAAGCCTCGGCGGAGGCGTGTGGTGGTGGAGGGAGACTCCTTGCTGCGAGGTACAGAAGCAGTGGTTTGTGGGCCTGACACACCTCGGGAGGTGTGTTGTCTCCCTGGGGCACAGATCCGTGATGTGACGGAGCGGCTAACAAGACTCGTCAAGCCTACGGATCATTGCCCCTTCCTTTTGGTCCATGTGGGAACCAATGATATGGCATGGTCTAGCTCAAAATAAGTAAAGAGGTAGTACAGGAATACCTTCTTAATCTAAATGAATTTAAATCTCCAGGACCAGATGAACTACATCCAAGAGTATTAAAAGAGCTGGCAAATATTATCTCAGAGCCATTGGCAATAATCTTTGAGAACTCCTGGAGAACAGAAGTCCCAGCAGACTGGAGGAGGGCAAATGTTGTCTCCATCTTCAAAAAGGGGAAAAAAGAGGATCCCAACAATTATCGTCCAGTTAGTCTGACATCAATACCAGGGACGATTCTAGAGCAGATCATTAAACAGAGAGTCTGTGAACATTTGGAAGGCAATGCCACAATCACAAAAAGTCAACATGGGTTTCAGAGTAACAAGTCATGCCAGACTAATCTGATCTCTTTTTTTGATAAAATTACCAGCTTGGTAGATGAAGAGAACGCTGTGGACATTGCATACCTTGATTTCAGTAAGGCCTTTGACAAGGTTCCCCATGACATTCTTGCAAACAAGCTTGTAAAATGTGGGCTAGACAAGTTAACAGTTCAATGGATTTGTAATTGGTTGACCGGCCGAACCCAAAGGGTGCTGAGCAATGGCTCCTCTTCATCTTGGAAAGATGTGACCAGTGGGGTGCCACAGGGTTCTGTCCTGCTATTCAACATCTTTATCAATGACTTGGATGAGGGAATTAGGGGCATACTTACCAAATTTGCAGATGACACCAAATTAGGAGGAGTAGCTAATACCCTGGAGGACAGGATAAAAATTCAAGATGACCTGGATAAACTGCAGAGCTGGGCCAAAGCTAACAAAATGAAATTCAATACGGAGAAATGTAAGGTACTGCACTTAGGGCAAAAAAATGAAATGCATAGATATAGGATGGGGGAGACCTGGCTGAATGAGACTACGTGCGAAAGGGATCTAGGAGTCCTAGTAGACCACAAGTTAAACATGAGTCAACAGTGTGATGCGGCAGCTAAAAAGGCCAATGCGATTTTGGGCTGCATCAATAGAAGTATAGTGTCCAGATCAAGGGAAGTAATAGTGCCGCTCTATTCTGCCTTGGTCAGACTTCACCTAGAATACTGTGTCCAGTTCTGGGCACCACAATTCAAAAAGGATATTGACAAATTGGAGCATGTCCAGAGGAGGGCGACTAAAATGGTGAAAGGTCTGGAAACCATGCCTTATGAGGAGAGACTTAGGGAGCTGGGTATGTTTAGCCTGGAAAAAAGACAGTTAAGAGGCGATATGATAGCCCTGTTTAAGTACTTGAAGGGGTGTCACGTTGAGGATGGAGCAAGCTTGTTTTCTGCTGCTCCAGAGACTGGAACACGGAGCAATGGGTGCAAGCTCCAGGAACAGAGATTCCACCTCAACATTAGGAGGAACTTTTTGACAGTCAGAGCTGTTCGGCAGTGGAACGCACTCCCTCGGAGTGTGGTGGGGTCTCCTTCCTTGGAGGTCTTTAAACAGAGGCTGGATGGCCATCTGTTGGGGATGCTTTGATCATGATTTCCTGCATGGCAGGGGGTTGGACTGGATGGCCCTCATGGTCTCTTCCAACTCTGCAATTCTATGATTCTATGATTCTATGAGTTCAAGATATATCATTGAACGCTAAAGTTAGGATTGTCCATGCCATCATATTTCCCATTTCTATGTATAGTTGTGAAAGCTGGACAGTGTAGAAAGCTGATAGGAAGGAAATCAACTCATCTGAAATGTTGTGCTGGAGAAGAGTTCTACGGATACCATGGACTGCTAAAAAGACAAATAAATGGGCCCTAGAGTAAATCAAGCCTGAATTCTCCCTGAAAGCCAAGATTATTAAACTGAGGCTGTTGTACTTTGGCCATATCATGAGAAGACATGACTCACTAGAAAAGACAATAATGCTTGGTAAGGTAGAAGGCAAGAGGAAAATAGGAAGACTGTATTCCAGATGGATAGATCGAATCAAGGAAGCCATGGCCCTGAGTCTGCAAGACCCAAGCAAGGATGTTGATAACAGGGTGACTTGGAGGTCTCTCATTCATAGGATCACCATAAGTCAAAGTCAACCTGATGGCAGTTAACAACAAAGCAAGGTCAGCCCCAAACTGTAGTCTCCACATTATAGTTTATGACTGTGGCCCTTAGGACAACCACATGTGGCAGAGCCTTCTCTATGCTGGCACTCTAGAACTTCCTACCAACAAAGACTCACTGTCACCCTCACTTTGTTGCCCAGGCATCAGCTGACAATGTATTTATTTGTGCAAGCCTACAAGGATCTCATAATAATAATAATAATTAATTCTGTTCTTAAATTATTACTTTCAGCATATTTTTTCTGCTGGAACACATTTTATGCATACTGTTAGCTTCCCTACATTCTTTGGCCAATATCCTGTAGCAGCATCAAGGCCCATTACAGAAATGGTTTTATGTGCTTGTGGAACCACCATGGACCAACCACTATGGGATCTAGGAGTCTTAGCGGACCACAAGCTGAACATAGCCATAGCCACAACACTTTGGGAGGTGTAGCTTTAACAGTCACTTGCTCTGTGGCACAGGCAATTCAAGTCACCTCTCCCAGGGTGCCTTGGGTACAAGCCCCCCTCTCCCCCTAAGCATTCTCTCTTCCCCCCCTTTTTTTTTTTGCTTTATTTATTAAATTTTGGTCTTTAATAACATATCTCTTATATATTAAGAGACTGGAAATATATATCCATATTGTAACAAAAGCATTTTCTTCCACTCACCCACTCACCCTCAATCCCCTCCAATGGCTAGACAAAATATGTTAATATCCACTACCTATAATGTGGTATATCTTTAATAGTTTCTCTCACTTCTTTGTACCCCTTTTCACCTTTGACTTTTTCAATTCAAACCCCCCACCTATCCCACCAGGCCATTTCCTTTATTTGTCCATTATATTTTCCTTTTCTCTCCCTTAAAAAATCAAATAAGAAATAATCTGCTATATAATGTGTCCAATTTTTTTTATCCCAACATTGCCTATTTTTCCACCCTGGTGCTATGACTGGATGTTCTACTCTTAAAAGGTTTTTTATTACAAAATCTTCTATTTTACCCAATTGCAGATTCCTTAGATGCAGAGTTAGGCAATTTTCTTTATTGAATTGGAGATTGCTCCCCATCATTTTATGGATCCCTTGAATAATTTCTAACCAGAATTTCTGTACAAAGGGACACTCCCACCACATATGAATATATGTCCCTTTTTACCCACATCCGTGCCAACATTTTGAGGAGAGATTTCCCTCCAGGCATTCAAGAAACAGGCAGCTCCGAATCAGCTGCCCCCTTTTCTTGTTTCTACTGCTATTGGCTGCAGCTTCTTTTTTTCCCTGCCGAGACCTTGTTCACCTTGCCACTGCTGCCCCCTCTTCCACCTTAATATTTGGCCAGTGTAAGGGAGGCCAGGATATTACATAAATATTCTCAAAAGCAAATACACAGAGACACAGAAGGCCTCAATGAAGCCTCCAAGAGGGAACCCTCACCTGCCACCATGAGGGTGAAGTCAAAGCCCTTCTTCACAGATTTCCGGTGCACCTGGTTGGGTAGGGTGGCAAAGCCCACATACTGCTTCTCGTGGTCCTGCAAGAAGAAGACAAGCCATAATGGGTCACAGGGGAGAAAAGGTTTGTGTTACGAACACTCTGGAGCAAGTACAAGTGATCAAGAAAGAAAGGAAAGCATTTCTTCACACAATGCACCATTTCGTTATGGAACGTGACGCAATCTCCCCAAACAACACTTAGGTTGGGGCTGTGGCATTACTAGGGCCGGTGTCACCCCTCCCTCCGATGGTGTCACCTGGTGCAGTTCAGCCTCTCTGCATCCTGCCCTAGTGCAGGGTGTGTTGGGGACAGAATCATAGAATTATAGAATCATAGAATTGCAGAGTTGGAAGAGACCACGAGGGCCATCCAGTCCAACCCCCTGCCATGCAGGAAATCACGATCAAAGCATCCCCAACAGATGGCAATCCAGCCTCTGTTTGAAGACCTCCGAGGAAGGAGACCCCACCATGCTCTGAGGGAGTGTGTTCCACTGCCAAACAGCTCTTACTGTCAGAAAGTTCCTCCTAATGTTGAGGTGGAATCTCTGTTCCTGGAGCTTGCGTCCATTGCTCCGTGTTCCAGTCTCTGGAGCAGCAGAAAACAAGCTTGCTCCATCCTCAACATGACACCCCTTCAAATACTTAAACAGGGCTATAATATCACCTCTTAACCATCTTTTTTCCAGGCTAAACATACCCAGCTCCCTAAGTCTCTCCTCATAAGGCACAGAGCTCTCCTCATAAGACAGAGCTTGGAAGAGTCCGTTGTTGACTACAACTCCCAGACACCTTCAAACTACCAGGGCCAGTGGCTCTGTGGGCTGGGAGGGTTGGGCACTGTAGTCCAAAAAACTAACATTTCCAAGGTATGATTAGGAGTAGTATGGGGGATTTACAGGTGGCTAAACCAGCTTCCTGGCACTTGCTTGAGGGCCATGAAGAGAACATTTAAACAGAGCCTAGGATGGGCAACACCAATGGATCCTGTCAGGATTCAGGGACCCTGGCAGCTGCCTGAGGATGCCAGGTGGCAATGCCAGCCCTGCCAGGCATCTTCCTACTACTACATGGAACTTGCCAGAATGTGTTTCTAGCAAGTATTTAAAAAATTGCTTAGTCAAAAAATACTGCCCATCATGGCCCTATGTGATTAATTTTTAAGCAGCCGTGACACTAATTAAGGGTGTGCGGGAGGTCTCTAGGCTAATCATTTCTTGGTGTCTCCAAAGGAAGAACATTCTGTGATTTGATGGATTAACCAACAAGCCAAAGTGTGCTTTGGTAATAAAATGTCCCTGCTAAGGCTGGACAGTAGATTGATGAGCCCCACTTCTCTCCTTCCATATCATTGCAAAGGCTGCTTGTGATCGATTAATGAGAAGTTAAACGTGTTTCTCTACATCAGACATTTCAAGAGTCTCTCAAACTAAAAGGCCCCCGAAGGCGAAACTGTGGAGTCAAAATAGCTCCTATATGTGTTTCCTTTCCCAGTTCTTTGGGAAAGGGGTGGCAGAGAGGGTCTAGCATTTGCATTCCTGCGCTCCTGGCATGAAACTGCTATTGTCCCTGACAAGATCTTCCTCCTACCCAAACAAGACTGATATAGTCAATGGTGGAACAGCAATGGTGCAACCAGAGCAAATGCTCCAGGGTCCTTAGAGGTTAAGCACCCTTCCATATACACTTCTTTATACTGTAATGCTGTTAAAGAAATGCCTGTAGAACTCCTCCCAACCACAGCTTCTCTAAGGGCTTATCTACATAAGCAATATACACCATCTTGCTGCCGTCTCAGAGCCCTGCAGTCCTGACAATACAGGGCATTTGCCCCATTCTGTCCCGGGCAGTTCTCACCACCCCTGGGGCAGGTATGGGGCTGAGACGGAAGGTGGGGTAAAGCCTGGTACAACCGTTTATAATAATACTCAATTTACTCCGTTACCACTAGCAAAAAAGCAGATCTGGCCCCACGTGTCCACAGAAGCCCATCCTGGCAGGCAGGCCCTCGCTGTTGCTGCAGTCTCCCTGGCTCTCCCATAAGGTAGGAAGGAGTCCCACAGCATGCGACCAAGGCTGGTCATATGCAGAGGGCCTCGGTCACATGTTGCAGCTGGCTTCCTCAATGCCGGGAGAGCACGGGAGATTGGTGGCGGCTGCAGCAATGAGGCCAGCATGCCCATCAGGACTTCCTTCTGTTTCATACAGGTAACGGGGGAATAACGGGCCTGATCTGCAGCCAGGATACACCGGCGGGGAGCCGGCATATCCTGGCTTGTGTAGATGAGCCCTAACAGCAACTAGCATTTACTGCCCACTTTAGCTCCATTTTCCAGCTATGAAGCAAATTAAGAGGCAGGTGGCACACTGAGGTTGCTGCTTCTGGCCTTGGTCACATCAGCCAGGACAAAGGCAGGGGAATACCCAGAACTGCTCCCTTCATCCAGCCTGGAAGATGTGGCTCTGGTCCCAGGGAGGGCTCCTCTGCCCCACAGTGCTGTTGAACCTATTCCGCAGCAGCTCAAAGTCAGAGCTCTGATGGGAGGGGGGCGCTCTGCACATGTGAACAAAGGAGTCTGGGAATTGCCCCAGGGTATTAACTATCTGAATCCAGCTTTGCATGCAGTAGCAGTCATTTTGTCAGCTCCACACATCAACATACAGTGGATACAATCTCTCTGGTTTCTGCATATGCAGAAACAACTGCTACACTTGGCTCATTCACACACAGATACTGATACACACACACACACACACAATCGTGCCTTGCATCACTCAGGGCCAGCACTTAGTGGTAGATGGCAAGCTCAGTTGGAGAAGGTCTCCCCATCCCTTCCAGGGAGAAGGATCATGTGGTAGGTAGTAAGAGAGAACTCTGCTGTAGCTGACTTTGCCCAACTCTGTAGCACACACACTTTGCCCAACTCTGATGTAGATGGATGAACCCAAGCTCCCTGGATCACTGGTTTAACTCAACCATACTCTTTTCCAAGACACTCCATTCCATCCTCTTTCCCCATGGATTTCTGCCATTGCTTCCCCAACACCTCTGAATGTCTCTACGCTACACAGTTAACGGCTGGCATCCCGTTGTTTACTCGCAACTAGAGTAGACCCATTCAATCAATTGTTGATTGGTGAGTCAGCTCATAGGTAAATCCCACTGATTCATTGGATATCCTCTAGTCAACATTTAACAACAGGATTTCAGCCAAACCTGGTTTGGTACCATTTTAATGATCATGGCTCCATCATATTGAATCCTGGGATGTATAGTTTAGTGAGGCACTTTGATTTCTCTGCTAGAGAGCTTTAGTGCTGTAGTTCAGGGGAGTGCATAGAGTTCTCTAGAACAGAATTCTAAGTATATCTCATTGAGCTATAAATCTCAGGGTTCTACAGGATGGAGCCTCGGCGATTAAAGTAGTATCAAGCCTCTAGAACTGTAGAACGGAGATACACTCTCAGGGCCTGTCTACACTAGCAAAAAAAGTGGACTCACCCCGATTCCAGTGCTGGCAATCCAGACAACATATGGCTATTTTGGGGGAGGAACCATGCTTTTTAGCCCTTAACCTGGCTTTGTGCCAAACTAAGCAAAGCTGGGGGAGACCCTGAGGTTTCCCAGAAACCCCAGAGTGACCTCGGGGCCTTTTGCTGTCTGGACAGCTGGATCAGGTCTGATTTGGTCCAATCCAGTTGTCTGCATGTAAATGCGGCACCATCTCCCTTACCTTGCGCTGAGCAGAGCAGGGAAGGGGATGGATCTCCAGTAGAGCTGCTGCCACCACTTCCTCGCCAGCCAAGCAACTCCTTGCAAGAGCTTGCCCAGCACGCCATCACTTCTGCTGAGGTCAGAATGGGGCCCCTGTGTGATCCACAAAGATGGGGTACAGCGCCCCCCTCCTTGTTGATCACATGTCCGGAAGCTTGTTCTGACCTCAGTAGAAACAATGGTGCACTAGGCAGGCTTCCATGGAGTCCTCAGCTGGTGAAGAAGCGGCGGCTGCAGGCTCTGAAAACAGAGGATGGACCAGCGAGGCTGATGTGGTGTCAGCCCAGCTAGCCCATATGGACAACAACAGCCGTCGCATCAGACTTGGCCCAGTGCATATGGCCGCCATTGTGGTTAGTCCATGCCCAGGTCAGTGTAGATGAGCCTTCAGTCAACTTTTCATGGCCACTGAACAGAGTTATTCCCCACTGGTCTGTTTGGCAGAACATTCTTCCCATGTTTTTTCACTCCTAAAGAATTTTTTTTACACTTTATCTTAGCCTGGAAGGCTTTTGATAAATAAAGATTTTAAAAATCTGGAAACTCTTTCTCCAAACCTCCTGGTCTCTCCCTCCTTAGCAGATGCTACCATATGGGCCACTCAAAGACCAGCTCTCGATGAGCTGAGATCTGGGGAAATATTAACGACATAGAATCATAGAATTGTGGAGTTGGAAGAGACCACAAGGGCCATCCAGTCCAATCTCCTGCCACGCAGAAAATCACGATCAAAGCATCCCTGACAGATGGCCATCCAGCCTCTGTTTAAAGACCTCCAAGGAAGGAGACCCCACCACGCTCCGAGGGAGTGCGGTCCACTGCCGAACAGCTCTGACTGTCAAAAAGTTCCTCCTAATGTTGAGGTGGAATCTCTGTTCCTGGAGCTTGCATCCATTGCTCCGTGTTCCAATCTCTGGAGCAGCAGAAAACAAGCTTGCTCCATCCTCAAGGTGACACCCCTTCAAATACTTAAACAGGGCTATCATATCGCCCCTTAACCATCTTTTTTTCAGGCTAAACATACCCAGCTCCCTAAGTCTTTCCTCATAAGGCATGGTTTCCAGACCTTGCCTCCCCTTCTTGGCAAGTACTCTGGATTACATTGAAAATGCATACCCACGACCACAGAGAAAGAATATAAAGTACAATCCACAGTTTTGTGGGGTTTGACTGAAGAAAGCTCACAGCTCAACACTAATAGAGGCCAAAGATGGTTTTCTTGAAGCTCCACAATACTGACAGGCTGAGATGGGCTACAACGTGAGCTTCAAACCACCATCCCTATAATGTTTACATTGGTTTCAGCGTGAGGCAGCCGACTTCCTGTTGGCCTCATGGGGGGACAGAAAGTCGTGGGCCTGGTTATTCCATTGGAATTCCAACTCTACTCAGCAGACAGCTTCTGAATACCCTATTCATAGCTTGCGATAACTACAGAGGCCTCACTGGCTGGTCTCTGCTCTTGTTACACAGAGGTCTCTTTCTCCCACTTCTGGCATCCTTTGAGGACCGTTATTCCAGTATCTTCTCTGCTTGCTTCCACTCAGATATCTCCACCGTCATTTCATCCCTTCGTCCCTCAAAGGAGGAAACAAACAATGGGCCTTGGTCAAGAGACAGGGCTGGCTCCCAAAGGTGGTCAGTTTGGGCATTGGCCAGAGTTCCCAGACCCACAAAAGGGAGCCTCAGCCTAACAGGACTACTCTGTTCCCATTTTGTCCAGAAGAGCCATGGAAATCAGATACAACCTACAGAAAATAGTTGCTCCTGACCCTTCCATACCAGGCAGCTGAGTCTGCTAGTCTCTCCTCAATTTCTTACGATGTCTCTGGGACATATTACTTCAGGAGCGCTGGGAGATGGTCAGAAATAAAATGGCCACTCCCAGGCATTCTTGGAGCATGGTTACTACCACTAAGCCTTGAGGATTGCAGAGACTGCGAATGTGAGGCATGGCTTATAAGTCCCTATTAAAAATGACATAGGGCATTAGCGGAAGCAATGGAAGCAAGCCCTGCCAGCTGCCCAGTTCTGCCTTCCAAAGGAACCCCACCACCTCAAAGGCAAAAACAGACAGCTGGAAGCTCCCCGCTGCAGATTCAAATGTATTGTGTACATTTGAATCTGTGGTGGATTGAATCTGCAGCTCGTGAGCCAGTAGATACAATGGGCCCAGTGTAGTTAGATTCTCAATTCCTATCAGTCCTATCATGGATGCTGGGAGCTGTAGTCCAACAGCATCTGGAGGACCACCAGCTTCCCTAAAGCAACAGACATTAGATTTGCTCCAGCATCTGTCAATTCACTGGAGTTATGTTAATTTACTTTGCAATAAGCTTGCCCTTCAATGACTTCTGAGCATAAATTGGCTGTATAGTAGCACCCCGTATCTGCGGATTCACCAACCGCTGATTCAATTATCCGTGGTTGGCGACAGCAGGGGGGTGGACAGGGGAGGGAGGGGATGAGATTTCCGGGTGGCTTCCATGGCGGCAATGGCAATGGGTGGGGGGTGAAGGGAGGGGAAGGGGTCTTGCCTCCCTTCTACCCCAACCTCAAGGCTCCGGTGGCTCTGATGGCTCAGGTGGCAGCAATGGCGATGGGAGGGCGAAGAGATGGGAGGAGAGGTCTTGCTTCCCTTCTCCCTTCACCTGATGGGATGGCTTCCATGGCGGCAATGGCAAAGGGGGGGGCATTCACTATTATCCAGGGAATTCCTTATCCATGCGGGCCCCTGGAACCAATTCCCTGCGGATACGGGGGTCCTACTGTAGTCTTGTTTTAAACTTTAGAATGTTCCACAGATACTTTCTGCTCAATCCTCTGCATGCTTGAGGTGGTGGTGTTTTTTGATTAGGGACAGGTACCACAAAATAGGGATTGTCCCTGCTCAACAGACATATAATGCTCCATTTGAAACATTATCAGTCAACCTTTCCCCTGATACATTTTGCCTTCTCCTGCCAAGGCTGGTACACCCAAGTAGCACTCAAGGACAACGCCAGCGGTGCTTTTTGAGATAAGAAATGATGGAGATAAACTTAGAAATGCTTGAGATGATTCATAGTTTTAAAAAGAGTCCCAGGGCTGGCTCTGCCATTAGGCAGAGGAAGGAAATCAGGTCAGGTGGCAGATGCTGGAGGGCAGCATCAACAGTGCAATCTTGTGCCATCGCCCGTCTCCCAGTTGAAAAAAAACACTCATTCTGGATGGCCTGTCCTGACCCCTTAAGTTGCCCTCAGGTGTAGTGGAGAATGGCGTTTCATAGTCAGTGCTGAAGTAAAATTCAACTGGCAGTTCCGTCAGCTTCTGTGTATGCAATGCGGAATGGCCACCTTTGGCCTTGTCTAGATGGGCTGTTTACCCCGTCTTAGAGCCCTGCAGTCCAGACAATGCAGGGCATTTGCTCCATTTTGCCCCCGGGCAGTCCTCACAACCCCCACGTCAAAGACGGTGGGGGTGGGGAGACAGGGTAAGGCTCGTTACACTGTTTTAAAATAGTACCTGTGAAAAACGGCTCCAGCGAGCAAAAATAGATCTGGCTCCACATGATTGCAGGAGCCTATATCACCACACCTGCCCGTCGCTGCAGCTGCCGTCTGCCGTCGCTCTTCTGGATCCAGGAAGGGGTCCTGCAGCATGTCACCACGGCTGGTCACATGCAGGGGGCCTTGCTCATGCGCTGCAGGACAGCTTCCTGGCTTCAGAGAGTGGGGCACAGGCAGCAGCGGCTGCAGCAATGGACTGGCATGGTGGTCCGGACTTCCTCCTGTTTCATACCGACAAGGGAGGAACAGGCCATCGGGAAACCAGCATATTCTGGCGGTGTAGATGAGCCTTTTGCCTCAGGCAACAAAGTGTCTTGGGCCAGCTCTGAACAGTTTTCTTCTTGATTCTCTACACCAGGGAACCAATTACCTAGAGAGCTGGAAGAGGTCAGGGGACGTTTTAGAGCAAAGGTTGGAATGCCATCTTTTGAGGATGTTCTGGCTCTACATTTTCTGCAGCAAGTAGACAGCTAGCCTACAAGGCCTTCTCCAGTTCTATGATTTCCCATTCTCTGCTACCTCTTCACTTTCACCCTCCCCAGTTCCCTTGGAATCCCTAACCGTTCAGCACTGTTTTTCAGGGTGCAGTCATAGGAAATGTATCAGAGCGGGCCCAAGAATAAGAAGCCAAGCATCCAAAGGAACAGGAGGAAAAGCCTGGAGTCAACACCAAAGGATGAGGCATGGGGTGAGAGCCAACACCACACCAGAGGCAAAAGGAGTTTGCTGCTCCAACACCCAGTCCAAAACATCCTATGCCCTGCTTACCATGCCGCCTGAAGTCAATGTGCTGCCTGAGACAGAGCAGCAAATGGCACCCAGCCCCCAAGTCATGGCAAATAGTAACCATGGACCAACCACTATGGGATCTAGGAGTCTTAGTGGACCACAAGCTGAACATGAGTCAGCAGTGTGATGCAGCAGCTAAAAAGCAAATGTGATTCTAGGTACCACCAATAGGAGTATAGTGTCCAGATCAAGGGAAGTAATAGTGCCACTCTATTCTGCTTTAGTCAGACCTCACCTAGAATACTGTGTCCGGTTCTGGGCACCACAATTCAAGAAGGATATTGACAAACTGGAGCAAATCCAGAGAAGGGCAACCAAAATGGTGGGAGGCCTGGAAGCCATTACACCCTATGAGGAATGGCTTAGGGAGCTGGGCATGTTTAGCCTGGGGAAGAGAACGTTAAGAGGGGACATGACAGCCATGTTTAAATATTTGAAGGGATGTCATACTGAGGATGGAGCAAGCTTGTTTTCTACTGCTAGGACACAGAGCAATAGATTCAAACAACAGGAAAAAAGATTCCATCTAAACATTAGGAAGAACATCCTGACAGTAAGAGTTGTTCGGAAGTGGAATACACTGCCTCGGAGTGTGGTGGAGTCTCCTTCTTTGGAGGTTTTTAAAAAGAGGCTGGATGGCCATCTGTCAGGAGTGCTTTGATTGGGTATTCCTGCATGGCAGGGGGTTGGACTAGATGACCCTTGTGGTCTCTTCCAATTCTATGAATCTATGATTCTGTGTTATTTGGGCACCTGAGGCAGTAAAAATAGCAACCTTCATAACCTAACAACAATTTACTGCCTTACCTGGCAAAATCATTCACTTGAGAGGGCTGCCCTTCTCTACCTAACAACTAGCCCTGCATGGCCTAGATTGTGGGGGGAACTGCACTGGGGGCAATTTCCCGCCCCTCACAGTAGACCACACTGTTGCATTTTGGGGCAAAAATCAGCTGAAAATGTGAGTTGAAAGTAGGTGGCAGTCACTTCTACTTTTAATTTTGGGTATTTGGAGCCATTTTTAAAATGTTTTCTGGGGTTGTGGGGTTTGTTGGGTCCACTATCATGTTTTGGGGTGGTTGCGATGCATCTGGGACAATTTTGCCTGCTTTTTTTTAAAAAAATGGGGGATCCAGACATTTTTAGGGGGAACCACACTATCTGGAGGGCCACAGAAAAGAACTTGGGCCACACACAACCTGCACTTTCCCCACCTCTGACTCAGACGGGCTACACAGCAACTTCCCATGTTTTTGTTACACAAACATCAGTGCATCGAGTCAGTGCTCCATTTAACAGGCAGAACAGATATCTGGTCTGCAGCCTTGGAAATTGCCATTGTGTTTATCTCTGGGTAGGCATGCATATAACTGATCTCAGCTTTCAGGCTGCTGCCACACTGCAGAAATAATGCAGTTTGACACCACTTGAACTATCATGGCTTCCATCCTATGGAAACCTGGGATTTGTAGTCTGTTGTGGTACCCGAGTTCTCTGACAGAGAAGGCAAAGTATCTCACAAAACTGCATATCCCAGAATTCCACAGCATTGGGCCATGTCCATTAAAGCACTGTCAAACTGCATTATTTCTGCAGTGTGGAAGCAGCCTCAGTTCCTGAAATCTAGTGCCCGGGAATTTCTCCTGAGTTAATATGCCTACTACTGAGCTGTCTTTCATACCTGATGGGAAAAACTACAGACTGATAAAAAATTGTACCTGCTTCTCCCCACACTGCTTAGGCCTTGCTCCATTCTTGCAGCACATGCACACACCCTAGAATGTGGCCAAGATCTTTTCCCCCAAGCTGAGAAATCTTCCCCGCCCCCACACTACAGGAAATGAGCTATACAATATTATTCTTCCTGAAAAACATTTTTTTCCCAAACGAATGAGATGAATCATCTGATGACAATCAGAAATGCTATCCCACGAATTTCAGTTCTTGCTGAGCCACAAATGTGGATCTGTTCCCAGATTTGACATCGAGGATTGTGACAGAGCAAAAGCGGAACATAGATGTGACAGTTATCACATTTATTTCTATACCCATTTGTGAAACTCCTCTGTTTGTATGAACAGTTTTCTGGAAGAAGAGCATACACTTAAATTCTGATCAAGTACTTATCACTCCCCATTCAGGTCTCTCATTCTCTCCTGTACATGTGCAGCATACCCAAATTCATGAGCACATCACATACACAAACAGGGAGGGAGGGAGGGAGGGAGCAGGTGATGGTACTTTGTGATGACAGAAGTGCCATCAGAAGCATGGATTTTTTGCAGGGGGTGAGCCGACGTAGTCGAAAAGCACCCCACAACTAGCAGAAGCAAGCCAAAGCAAAACACAAATATATATGCTTAATCTGCATAACGTATGCAGCTCGTGTGAGATGGAGTTCATTTTTGATTCAGAGTTTGAGTATTGAGCACTTATAGCCATTTCTTTCATCTTGCTGGGGATTCTGGGAACTCAAATCCAACAACATCTGGTTGGTCCCTGGTTGGGGCCACTGACCTACAGTGCGTGGATTCCCTGGACACTAGCTATACTACTGGGGCTGATTGGAGTTATAGCCCAAAACAACTAGAGGGCACCAGGTTGCCTATCACTGATGCTGTATCAAAGCTGAAAAGTATGTGTGAAGTCCCAAGTTCAAATCTCACCATAGCTTCCTGAATTCAGTCAGTGCTCTTAGGAAATCTTTGCCCCAGTGTGACTCTCAGCTGAGCTGCAACTTATTCAGCAATATTGGCCTACTGCACAGGACTGTTGTAAGCCAGCAGCGAGCAACCTGTGTCCCTCCAGATGCTGTTGGACTGCAGCTTCCATCAGCCATAGCCAGCATGGCCAATGATGACTGATCAAAAGAGAAGATGACCAACAATATCTGGAGTGCCACAAGTTAACCACTCCTGGAATAGACATTGCTGAGATCACCCATGCACTTGGTGTTAGCTAGCCAACGCCAAGGGTAGAGTGCAGGGTGGCCACGCTCCGGAGCCCAGAGGGCTGCACTGCCCTATTTTTGAGCCCCTCAAAAATAGGAGAGCCACAGCACATCATTGTGGTTGCCATTTTGAGCAACTGGAAGTGACATTTCCAGTCACCTTTCAGGGTGCTCTTTTGTGGGGGGACTGACTGTCTTGGAGGGGTATTCTATCGCTCCATTAAGAAGTTTTCCAACATCTACATATGTGCGTGTATGTGTGTTTTGTTAGCTGAAAGATTACTTTTTTCGACAGCACATGTAGGGAAGTGCTGAGACTTCAATAAAATCAGTGTGCATCTCAGCAGAGGGATGCCTCTGATTCAAGGCTGCTGTGCAGGGCCATGATGGCAAGCGGAGGTCCTGACTACCATCCACGCTGAATACGTGGGCATGGGGCGGGGGAGACTGGGGGCCAGCCCCCACAGTCCTTCTCTACTGTAGCCACACAAAAGCCCTGTGTCCACTTTCTGCATCCCAGCACCCTCCAGATGAGTTGGAGCTGGCTGTGGATGATGGGAATTGTAGCTCAACCCATCCATTAGGTGTGGGAGTGTGGACAGCTGCCCTGCACATCTATAATCATTAAAAAGGAGCTTCACTGCACTTCCAAAATGTATGCATGTATGTATGCATGCATGCATTTATTTTATATGCCGCCCTTCTCCTGGAGTGGGACCCAAGGCAGCTCACAAATGAAATCAGTTAAAACCGAACCATTAGGATCGTCTCATTTGAAACAAGATTGAAACATGTTTAAAATATACAGATGTTACGAAACATATATATATAAACACAGCACCCACCCCAATCAAAAGCCTCCATGAAAGGGAGGAGATATGAAAAGCCTGCTTGAACAGAAACATCTTTGCCTGCCGAGGAAAGGAAAGCAGAGAGGCTTGAATGTTTCTCCCACCATAAATTCACTTGGTGAAAACAAGGGGCCACCCATCTTCCACACTTTGTGGAACCCAACCCCACCCCGCTCCACCACTCTGACAGGGAAGTAAGGATGCTGCTTTGTACCACATCAGACCATTTGCCTCTTCATCACCTTAGACTAGCAACGGGCATCTTTCTCAGAGCTACTTCCCAAGGTCCTCCAAACTAGAGGTGCCAGGGACTGATTCTAGAAGCTTCGACATAAAGCAAACACTCTACCACTGAAACCTAGCCCCCCCCCCCACAAACAATCCAGATCTGCTTTGCAGGGTTGTTGTAAGGCGAACACCAAGAGAATGTATAGAGACCAATCGGATCAGCCAAGAATGCTATGCCACTGTTAGGCCTTATAAGAGCATAAGAGCCACGCTGTATCAGACCAAAGGTCTCTCCAGTCCACCTTGCTAGTCACACAGTAGCCAACAAGATGCCTGCTTGAAGCCTGCCGGTGCCCCATCAGTTGACCACATGAGTGCAACTGCACCCTTTGTCTGGCTTTCCCCAGCAATGGCTAAACAGAGGCATAGTGTCTCTGATAACTGCAGGTGATAAACAGACACCCTGCTTAGATGGCTCCCACCTCCATGAATTTATTCAGTCCCTGTTTAAAGCCCTCCAACTTGGCAGCCATCACTACGTTACCCAGATGGCTTTGGACAGCAAGCAGCAGGGAACATTTTGGCTATCACTGGGATGGATGCTCCCAATCTATGCTTGAATGATCTGAGGCCGGGTTCAAGGGACATTTACCCCCTTTGTCGCGCTGCCTACTTTTGTTTCTTACAAAAGCTTTGCACCACAGGTAATGCACAAGGCAAGAAGCCCCCCTGCCCGAGACACACAATACAAATCTTAGCCACCTTCTCTTTCTCTCTCTCTCTTTTGTGTGTGTGTGTGTGGGTGGGTCTCCAGTCCTCATGCTCGAATCAAGCCTCACCCTGATTACCTCCATTTTTCACATTCAAAAGAAAAGCTAGATAACAACAAAATACAGTGCGTAACAGCAAAGCTGTACTCCCTCTTACGTCCAATTCCCCATTGCAAAGCAAAGCAACATAACCCCCAAGTGATGTGTATGTCACGTCCTGGTTTTGCCTGCCAATGAACACAACCGTCCCAGATATCCCACTGGGATCAACACAGACAGACCTGTACGGACACACAGACAACACCTCATTTGGCTAAGAAACCTCATTTGGCAATCACAACCCCAGCTCTCTGCGCATGCATGTTGACACGAGACACACACTTACCATCCTCACGCCACCACCTGCTTTGTCCAGCTATACCGCGTCGATGATCTAAAGCAGGTCACCGGGGAGTGGGGGGCTCGGATGCCCCACAGTGGCAGGACATAAACAGAAGCAAGCCAGGAATAGCCCCCCACCCAGACACCCTATGGCCTGTGAAACGGTACCTTTTCAAAAACGTCACCTCAAAAGCAAGAAGGGCACCATGCACGGATATACGTTGTGACCACCCCGGTTTTGATGTGACTTCTTCCACCCTGTGAACCTATCCCAATCTGAGCAGCAGGGGAAAGCAATGGTTGGAAAGAAGATGCAGAAATAGGCTGTTATTTCGTGGCTTGCCTTTTATAACCCATCACTGCCTCATTGGTGCTTCAGCTGCTGCTGTTGCTGCTGCGCAAAACCCCCCACCCTCTCCAATCCCTCCTCAAATCCCCAGCCCTCAGCTCTTTTCGTCCCTCCTTACCGGCTTCATTTTGCCATCCTGCCCTTTGAGAGCCTCTTCTTGGGCTGAATGCTTCTCCTCGGGCACCATTCTGGTTTGTTCCCCCCGCCCAGCCTCCTGCCCTCTGGCTCAGCCAGGACTATAAATATACCCTGTACCTTCAGCTTGGCTGAATGACTTCGCTGGTTCTGAGTCCTTGGCGAAAGCAGCCTCTCTACTAATCGCTCCTGAATAATGATTGAATCCATAATAACCAACGGCAGGCAAGACCGGGAGTCACCGCAGGCCAAAATAAAGAGAAAGCCCAACCCATGTGGTCCCTCCCAGCTTTGACTAAATCCATAAGGCAGCTACTCCCGCCCACACACACACACATATACACCCTGGGCCTTTTCTGCAAGGCAAAGAGCTCCGACAACAGCCAGCTGGCTAGAATTTCCTGTCCTCCTCTTGCAAGCCTTGCACACAAGGCGGGTGGAGCAGAAGAAAATACAGACAACCGAAGCAACTGCAGGGGAGTGACACTTCATGGGTGACATGCCTTCCCCCAGCCCACCTCAACCACAATGGGACTACGCTACCAGGCTGAGTATCTTTGATGTGGCCACACGAGAGGCCTGGGTTCATGCCAGTGGCGCCATGCAAGGTGGCCTTGGGGGCAGAGGGCCAGGGCTCCATTCAACACCATGAGCAGAAGTAGCAAAATCAGCTTGCAAAATGTTGCCGTTAAGTGAAGTAACACCCATTGTGACACAGAAGGCTTCCTGTAAGGCCATTAAGTCCGAAGTCTAAAATTACCTAACCACACACTGGGTTCAAGTCTCTGCCCACCCTTTTTCCTCCTCAGCCCTCCTTTTCCATTTTCTGTAAGTGTCTTTTTAGATCGGGGTAGAAAAAGTGTGGCCGACAGGCCTGTTTGGCAGATTCCAAAGGGCCCCAATTTTACATTTCCAGCTGAAAAAATCATCCCAAGCTACAAAAGTACACCCAAGCCACCACACACACAAAATGGCAGCTGGGATGCCTTCGGCCCCTCACTATTCCCAAACCCCTCCTAAAATAAACGCAGCAATGAAACTCAGCCAAGTGACTTACCGTTACCTCAGCCTAAACTGCCCATTGGAATGGTTGTGCCAAGTGCCTTGCAGAATCCACGGAGAGAGAAAGAGATACAAATATCCAATACAAAGTGCATCTACATTGCAGAAATAATCCAGTTTGACACCACTTTAAGTGCTGTAGCTCCATCCTATGGCATCCTGCCTGGGGTTTCTAGTTTTACAAGATCTTTTGCCTTCTCTGCCAAAGAGTGCTGGTGCCTCACAAAACTACAAATGCCAAGATTCTGTAGGATGGAGCCATGGCAGTTAAAGTGGTGTCAGATTGCATTATTTCTACAGTGTGGATGCACCCTAAATCAATCTTAAAATGAGCTTTACACAGCAATCCACCTGACACTTGCTTCTTTGGGAGTAAGCCCCACTGCACCTAGTCTGACTTACTTCTCCGTAAACACGTAGTAGTCACAATGCAATTAGTAGGGAAGGAGGGATCTGTTAAGTTCAGGTTTGCTCTCTTTTTTTTTTTCATTTTTCACACCTTAAAGCCATTCCACCCTATCTCTCCTTAAGTCTGTGACATTAAGTCTACACGAAAATTTGTATGCACTGTCATGGATGGTCCACCCAATATATGCACTTTTGCAAGCAATTTCCATAAAACTGGTGTTGTTGCACATGACGTTCACAAAGGTATAATTTTTTTGTGTGTACTTTCCCCCTTTTGTACACATTCCTTTTTTTATTGGAGAAGTACATTGGCAAAGTTCACAGGAAGGTAAATATCAATGTTTAACTGTTTCAGATTACAAACCGGATCTGGAAATGAGCATCAGATAAATACACCTTAAAAGCTAAACTGTTTTTTTTAACTAGTTGTAAGCCATTATATGGATATACATCCACCAATTGTTTGAAAACAAGAAGCATGCTTTACTCTTCAAAGGTTTAAACCACCCCTCCCATCTGCTTAGATCTAGGAATCAAGGGGATTGGCTAAGGCGTATACTGGACTGTGTGATGTTGTACCCCGCCCCGATTCTGAGGAGAGAGGCGGGTAATAAATAATAACAATAATAATAATAATATTGGTGGAAGCCACCACCAGCACCACAGAGCCACAGATTTTGTGACCCTGGTGTTTCTCATCATGCAGCTTCCAGAAGCGTTTCCTTTCCCAACAACCCTGGAAGGTAGGCCAGGCTGAAGAGTGACCAGCCCAAGGTCACCCGCTGAGTTTCAGGGACCAAGAGGACCTGAACTTGGATCTCCCAAGTATCAGTCCAAGAACACCACCACACTGTCTCTCAGCATTAACCAGCTAGAGCGCCAGGGTGAAAAATAAAATCAGACACATTACGAAGCTAGTAAGGAAATCGCTTGTGCGTGTTTCTATTTGCAAGTAAGGACATGGTTGGAGGTACACTAGATCTAACACTGCCTGGCACAAAAGTTTCATTAGGTTATAAATCTAGACGAGGACACAGACAGCTGTTTTAATACATCTGCAATGTCTCTTCAACAATTAATCAGCTTTAAGATGTATTTCCGACCACTGGGGCACTCATTTGGTTGGTCAGTAGCCTTGTCGAGGGACAGCATGGAAGCTGAAACAGCCTGCAAGTTCAGCTCCTATCAAAATGATGACGGTCAATTTCATAATACCATCTACCACCCAAACCAGTCAAGCCCAGTCTCCTCCTTACCCTATCATACCAATGAATACATAAAGAGGCACAACAAAATCTACACTGCAGAAATAATCCAGTTTGACACTGCTTTAACTGCCATGGTGCCATCCTATGGAATCCTGGGATTTGTAGTTTTGTGCGACATTTAACCTTCTCTGTCAGAGAGCTCTGGTGCCACAACAAGCTACAAATCCCAGGATTCCATAGCATGGAGCCATGGCAGTTAAAGCAGTGCCAAACTGCCTTGAAGAAACTGGAGACATGTCTCAAGATACTCAAAATATTATTATTTTAGGCCATTATCAGACTAGTGTCTAAAAATTCTGTAATTCCATGAATGAAGATAGCGGGAACATTGTGGCATTATAATACATATTATCGCACACAGCTGTAATCACACAAAAGAAACGCCACGGAATTATCACACAAAGACCACTAGCGTTTCAAGAACAGGAGTTTACTTCCGCGATTTGGCATGGGCAAGGTTTTGGCAAGTCTCATGAGAAGACGCGAGCATGCTTAAAAATCCTTAATTAACGAAGCAAATGAACACACAAGCACTCAAACAAACGTAAAATGTGCAAACTAAAGGAGACAGTTCATGAAAAGCGCATCCTGTGCTTCATTTTCGTGTTCTTACCCAGACGTTTTCTCGCTGAGGACCACCCACTCATGCTGTAATCTCGCGATTACAATGGGACGTGGTATCGCACACAGTCAACAGTGTGAAAAGAGTGTTATTGATGATCTATTGGCGGTTTGTCCCATGAATGAGAAAGAATGCCTTTTTCGCAGCTGATGCATGGGGTAATAACGCTAGGATGACGACGTCTTGCAATAATGGGGCCCATTTGCGCTACCCTGATGTTGTAATCTGCAATTTTTGCCATATCTGATAATGTCCTTAATAGTAAAAAAAAAAAAAAAAAAAGCCCAATACATTTTGGCTTAAATACCTGTAAAAATCCTTTTGATTTTTTATAGTCCCTCAGAAAGGCCTTGGGAGGACAGACAGAAGAGACTCCTGGGGGTTTTCTACTAGTGGCGCAGTGGTTAAATGCCAGGACTGCAAACTACCATGTTGCAAGTTTGATTCCAGCAGGCTCCAAGGTTGACTCAGCCTTCCATCCTTTCGTAGGTCAGTAAAATGAGTACCCGGCTTGTGGAGGCAATTAGCTAACAAACATTGGAAACTGCTTAATGCAGTGTAGATGTGTAAATTGCTTATTGCTTAAAATAGTTTGTAAGCCACTCTGATAGCCTTTGTGGCTGAAGAGCGGGGCATAAATACCTAAATAAATAAAAATAAATGAATAATAAACCAAACATCTTTTGAACATCTTGATACCTCTCTCCAGTTTCTTCTGCAGAATCCATGGGACACTCCGCAGTTTCTGCTTCACATATGCATGCCCTGCTGCGCTTACCTGGAGCAGCCTTGCCCAACATGGCCCCCCCAGATGTTTTGGCCATAGTGGTGGGGATGATGGGAGCTGTTTTCCGGAACATATGGAGGACCAAAGCAGCAGGAATTGTCTGGTACTGAGAAGCATAACATTTCTGAAGATGAACAGATGAGGATGTTTGCTTCTTTTTCAATGGCATGATGCCCAAACCATGGGGAGAAAGTCTGGTTTTCTCTTCAAATGCCCTTGGTCTAATTTCAAAAGCCCTCCACAAGGGATCAGCTTGAACCACTGGGAAGACATTTGCCAGGCTGAATGGACCTTCTCATTCTGGCTCTGCTCCTGCTTGTGGGCATTTCAGAATTATTTGGCTGGTCACGGCTGCCATCAATATGCTCGATTAGATGGACCCATGATTGGCACCCAGACTGCTGAAGCATAGAGCTGGAAGGAACCTCAAAGGCCACATAGTCCAACCCCTATCATGCAGGAATATGCAGCTAAAGCACTCCTCAGAGACAACCATCCAACCTCTGTCAAAAGACCTCCAAGGAAAGAAGAGTCCACCGCTCTTTATTTATTCCACTTTATTTATTTATTCCACTGTTAAATAGCTCTTGCAGTAAAGACGTGCTTCCAAATTTTTGGCTGAATCGCTTGTAGTTTGAATCCACTCCTTCATGTTCTAGTCTTGGGAGCACATGTGCACCATCTTTCACAATGACATCCCTTCCGATATTTAAAGATAGCTATCATATCACCACTCTGTCTTCTCTTCCCAAAGCTGGGCTCAGTGTCTTCATAGAGCTCAGAGGTTTCCAGACTTTTTATCATCTTAGTCACCCTCCCCGGAACACATTCCAGTTTGCCAATACGGTATCCTTAGAATCATAAAATCATAGAGCTGGAAGGGACCACAAGGGCCATCCAGTCCAACCCCCTGCCATGCAGGAAAACACAATCAAAGCACTCCCAATAGATGGCCATCCAGCCTCTGCTTAAAAACCACGAAAGAAGGAGACTCCACCACACTCCCAGGCAGTGGATTCCACTTCCGAACAGCTCTTACTGTCAGGAAGTTCTTCCTAATGTTTAAGTGGAATCTCTTTTCCTGTAGTTTGAACCCATTGCTCTGCATCCTAGTCTCTGGACTAGGTCCTTGTTCAACTATGGTGCCCAGAACTAGACACAGGACTCCAGGTGAGGTATCCCATGGATACCAAAATCTGTGGATGCTCCAGTCCCATTATATACAATGGCATAGTAAAATGGTCTCACTGATACAAAATGGTGAACAGCAAGATTTTAAAAAATGTTTCCAAGCCATGATTGGTTGAAACTGTGGATAACGAATCCATGGATATGGAGGGCTGGCTGTACTCTATACCAGTTCATATACTGTATGGAAACTAACAATACTATTAGCTAAAGCGGCTGTTTCCAGTACAAGGAGAAATGAGGTTATTCCTACTTACTTACTTAAGGAGGCCATGATATTGAGAACACAGCTGCGCTGGGCAGGGCATGTTTCTAAGATGGAGGACCATCGCCTCCCCAAAATAGTACTCTACGGTGAACTCGCCACGGGTCAGCGTAAGAGGGGCGCTCCAAAAAAGCGATACAAAGACTCCCTGAAACAACATCTCAGGCTTGGCCAAATTGATCACCAACAGTGGTCCTCCCTGGCCTCACATCGGGAGGCATGGAGACGCCCTATCCACAATGCTGCAGCCTTATTTGAGAACTCACGACGAACAAGTCTTGAAGAGAAACGACAACGCAGAAAGAATCACAACCCAAAAACATCACCCAAGGAGACCTTCTGCTGTGCTTTTTGCAACCGGACTTGTTTATCTCGGATTGGCCTTTTTAGTCATCAGTGCGCTTGCAGAAAGCGCGGGATGAGTCCTTCCTGAATCTTCGTTTGCGAAGAAAAGCCGGAGAGACTTAAGGAGATGGGATAAAGGACAATTTAGCCTACTTGCTCCTAGGAAGTAGGTGGATGCAGAGCAGAGCAGAGGGTGATCACTGGCACAATAACAAGTGGGAGTTAACAAAGAAGCTAACTAAATAAATACAAAGACCCTCTGGAGAGCTTCTGCAAGTTGCAGCAGCAAATTAATTAAGTTTTGCAAAATTGTAGCAAGTTACTGCTCTACTAACTGAGCTGGAGATTTGCACACAGGCCTTTCCTTTTGCCTGAACTCCAAAAAAACTGGAAATTCAGGGCCAGATCCTGAAATCTGGCAACCTTGCTAGCTGCAGATCAGCAGTCGAGAGCTCACGGACCAGCACTGGTCCACACTTTGAGCAACACTGCTTTACTGTGCAAACTTTCATGGACTACAATCCACGTCATCCAATGCATGGAATATACAGTAATCTCAAAGGTTCAGGTATATATACCCAGCATTCAGCTGGCAGGTGAAGACATTTTTATTCAGGCATGCGTTTGAATTGTGAATTTTAATTATGGAATCATGTAGAGTGTGTGTGTGTGAGATTGGTGTGCTGCTTTTAATGTTTTTAATTTTTTATTGAAACTATGTTTTAATTATGTTGCATTTTTAACTGCTATAATTATGTTTCAATAATAGTAATATTTAATACTCTTAACTTTTGTAATTAATGCTTTCATTGTATCCTTTTTAAATTACAGTACTGTAAACCACCTTGAATCCCATTTTGGGAGAAAGGCGGGATATAAATCCAGTAAATAAATAAATAAATTCATGGTTTGGAGTAAAGCTGCAAAGGCCTATGGGGGGAGGGGGGGAATCATTAAAATAACAAGGAGTGTTTTTTCCCAACCCAACCCCCCAAAAGGGGAAAATTTTAAAATCGAAAAACTATGTTAACAGGAAAATGTATAGCATCCGATCATTGCAATTCCTGGTCTCAGTTCGTTTTATGGGAATGAATCCTTTATGTCTGCTTAACACTAGGAAAGACTAAAGGAGATAAAATAATTTCATCTGTTTTACTAATGTTGATGGTTTCTTCTGTTTTTTATTTTGTTTGTTTGTTTGTTTATAGATTTTCCTTGGTTTTTTTCCAGGCTGTGAGGCTGTGTTCTGGAATATTCCAGAACACGACCTCACAGCCCGGAAAAAAACCAAAGAAAATCTATGGATGCCAACCGTGAAAGCCTTCAACTTCACATTGTTTGTTTGTTTGTTTGTTTTGCCTGATCTTAATAAAGTAGCAAAGCAGTTCAGGACCCTGCAGCAATATTTATAATTTTAAAAAAAATATAAAAGTTTTTAAAAGGTAATTCAGTCTTTTCCCCATAGTTTCAACATTTCTGGGAATTCTACATCTATAGCGAGGAGTGGAATGCAGGCCCACTGAATCAACTGTTGAATCAACCCATAGGTAAATCCTACAAATGCAATGGATCTATTCTAGGCAGAACTCAAATAGGATTTAAGCTATTGCTTGATAAGCATCTGTTGTTCAAGACAAACATCTGCTCAGCAGTTTAACCCTCTGATGTGTCTTCAGAGGTGTAGAGCCATTATCCCTGTTCCCAAGTGTCTGCCTATGTTGTTCCACTGGCACGAGGCCTTACACCTGCTCCTTACACTATCTCATAATTGGAAATACCGGACACATTCAAAGGGTCTTGTGGACCAGGGTGATCCAAAAGGAGAGGTCAGATGCAGGACCTGGGAAAGGTGTACTAGAAATATTTCTAGCTGAACAGCCCAACGTAGGATTAAGCGGAGACTCTTGGTTTAAAAAAAAAAAAAAGCATCACGGAGGTATGGACTAATCTTCTCTCTTATCAGTCCTGAGCACCTCAAGCAACAAGTCATTCATGAAACAAACAAGTGACTTACGTAACCCCTTCCCCCCAGGAAATATCGCCCTTACCCCATTCTGTCCTACAATGCGAGGTTGTCATAAACCCATCAATTCCAATCACCCAGCCATCTAAGACCATCAGTGGAGTCTCATGCTCCTTTGTTCCTCTTGTGGGAGAGTTGTTTGGCCATTGTTGCAGCCAAAATGTGCCATCAAAGCACATTTGGGGGTATAAATATCCCAATTCATACAATAGCAAAGTGTGCCACAGATGATACCTCACTCTGCCGGAGTCTGGTGCACCATCTTCAAAGTTCTGTCTCAGCTTCTACGCATCCCGGAACTTTAGTCCTTCAAGACTGGTAACCATTGCCCTATACCCAAATCTATCCCTCTGTCCAACCTTTCTGCCCTTAACTCTTTGTTAGTCCTGTGTGGTTCTTGTGTGTGTTCGTTGCAGGTGTGAATGCTTTCCTTGTTATTTCCAATAAAAACATTTTATTTCACGTTAACCCAAAGTTCTCTGCAGTTAGTACTGGTAAACACAGATGTAAAAGGTCCCTGAAATTACCCACCTCTCACAGGCCTCCGTTTGAGCTAATAATTCCCCCAATTGATAATGGAGATTTAGCATCACGGGTGGGCTCCCCCCGAACCCCCCCCCCCACTTCTTTGGGTAACAACATTGTGCTGAAACTACAAAGAACTCTGTTGCACCTTGAAGACTTAGTAACAGAGAACAAGATCCTTTTTGAACTTGGCGGCACATCAAATTCCACCAGCATATCTCTGCTGTGGATTCTGGAAGCCAAAGGTGAAGGGAGGCCAGAGAAGCAGGTGGCAAATTGGTGGCAATGCCAGCACGGTCTAGTTGCTGTTCAGTGACCTGTCAAAAGCAATGCTTAAAGAGGTAATGGATCCCTCCTTATGCAATGTCCAAAAAGTACTCATGCTATCATAGCCCTTGGTGACACCAGTGTAAGTTAAAGAAGATTCTAACCATTATATCCTCACCTCCTGCCAGCCAGCCATGCCCTTCTCCATTTCACCCACAGTTTGAAGTTTTTCTTTTTCAACTGACCCTCTCTATTGCATAATGACTGAGCGTGCTCTGAGTTCAGCGGGCTCTTTTGGGGAGGTCAGGCTTTTGCTTTTTGTACATCTGCAAACTTTGACATTTCCACTTTCATCAGCACACACCACCTGGGTTTGCTATTAGAAGGACTATTCCCAGCATATGGGAAAACATCGCCAACTAATCAGATTTTATAAGACATGTATGAAAAAGTGTTGATGGGATCAGAAAGAACAGAAAGCCCAAACGCCAGCAAAACTGCCTTTCCTGACAACGCATCATCAGAACAGTTAAAAATAGACTTTTTATAGAACTCGAGCTGCTGTTTAAAAGTAGGAAAGAGTGGGGAGCTGGGAAATGCTCCAAGAGCCAGAAATTTCCTTTTGCATGACAGCTGTTGCATCACATAATTACCCTCTCCTGATTCACAGTACTAGACAGTTTGCTTGAATTACAACAATTTCATTTTTGCTCCCTATGCATGTTTGAAACTAAAAAGCTGGGATTTGCTGAACTGTACTGTGGCAGAATCTGCCTTTAAGGATGCTCTAAGCCATAACTTCCTAACAATAAGAGCTATTCGGCAGTGGAATCCACTGCTGCCTCCGAGTATGGTGGAGTCTCCTTCTTTGGAGATTTTTAAGCAGAGGCTGGATGGCCATCGGTCAGGAGTGCTTTGATTGTGTATTCCTGCAGGACAGGGGGTTAGACTGGATGGCCATTGGGGTCTCTTCCAACTCTATGATTCTATGAGTGCTTCTCAGCTTTTGCTCCTCCAGATGTTCTAGATGTCAGTGCCCCAAAGCCCCAGATAGCATGGCCAATTGGCAATTTTGGCATCCAAAACATCTAGTAGACCAAAGGTTGAGAACTACTGCTCTAGGCTTCAACAACTTCTGTGTCAGGTCACCTCTTAACTAGACCAGTGTTTCTCAATCTTTGGTTTTCCAGATATTTGGAACCAGCTCCCAGAAACTTCAGGCAAAATGGTCAGTGGTCAGACATTCTGGAATTTGAACTTCAACACATCTGGAGGACGAAAGGTTGAGAATCACTGAACTAAGCTGTACGTACGTATATACATATATACATCTGTATATGGATGGATGGACTGACAGACACAGAGCATCTGCTGCTACTGCAAACAAGGCAGGGAGTCCCTGATTTCAGCCAGCTGGCAAACTCCCCCCGCCATTACCGATAAATAGTGTGGCAGTAGAGCCAGGACATGGAGGGGTTTAAGCACTGGGGCTTTCTGATGAGCAAGACCAACCACATCACCTGCTGTAGCCACTCCACCCACCCCCATCCCAAGCTAACCTCTTCCCTCTGAGTTTAGATGCAATCTTCATAGTAGCTAGGAGAAAGCATTTTCTCAACAATAATACAGTACAAGCCCCGTAAGCATGGATTCACTTACTCATGTCCAGAAAAATATGGTCTCTCTAAGGCATCTTCTAGATCCTCCTGCTCAACTTTATGGCATGCTTCCACCAGAAGCTGACCATAGCATCGCACTGGAGGACAAAGAAGACGGCTAGAGGGGTGTCACAGGGTTTGCTATTACCCCCTGTTTCCTCTCTATCCATGGTACATCTGGGAACATACCCCCTAGAGATGGGGGTCATTGTCATGAGCCCCCTTGCCGAGGACTCAGAGGAGGAGGAGGAGGAGGAAGCAGAGAATGTAGGCGAACCAAACACAGAAAGCCTGGTTCACCTTGAAGAGACTGCCCTGACTCCCTCTGAGAGGGCAACTGAAACATACTCACACTGAAGAACAAAGTCTGCCAGCCAGTGATAGATGATCCACACGACCTGCTGCCTTCCTTCTCTGAACACAGGCGGGGAAAACGCCACACCCAGCATTGTTTAAATACTAAACGCTGACCTGATTACTTGTTAATTTTTTTTTAATATATTTTTTATTATAGATTTCATCCATGTTTTAATCTCGTTATACAGTCATATCATACATTCTTATTACATACCATCCACATGATTTTCTCCCATACTTTTCTTACATTTAACTAACTATTAATTACAATCATCCAATCTTTCTTTTTTAACATACAGTTAAAATCTTCCTCATCTATTTCTAACTTATCTTAACACCCAGACTTTAAACTCATTCTGCAACATTCGCTGCTTCCCATCAAGTTTTATCATTGGTATCTATTCTATCCCATTTTCTTTTTCTGCCCCTCTTTTACCTGATTACTTGTTAATGAGGCCCACTTGGCCTTGAGAATCTGGCTATAAATCCTCTAGCGGATTTCCTTCAAGCCTCAGTGATGACAACTGCTTGTCTTAGCTGTTGCACTCTTCAGTGTTCCTGCTTTGCTTTGACTTCAGACTGACTTTCATCCTCTGGACTGCTGCATTAACCCCTTACTGACCACAGACCTGGACCTCGGATCTGACTCTATCGATCTCTGGACTGGATATTGACTTCCCTGGCATCTGGTATGGAGAATTACTGACTGACCTCTGGACTGGCTAACGACCTCTCTTGCATCTGGTATGGACAATTGGTGACAACCTAGGACTACACCCCTTGTTCTGTTGATCCTGCACCCCTACCCTGCTGTTCCTCAGGCACTTCCTATTATGGGTTCAGGATAGTCGTACTGTATATTGTTGTGAACTATCCCTGTTGTAATGCAAAATTGCAGTGGGGGCTTGAATCAAGACTCAATAGCTATACAAAAAAGTGTGTTCCTGGTGGAGATGAAAACTACTAAATGTGGCTTAGATCAACCCAGTTACTTATATTTTTGGACTTTCTCTCGGAACGAAACTACAGATTGTAATTACCTGCACTTCAAAATTGACTGCTAATTCACTGTTGTTCAACAGCTAGCCATCACATCTGAACTGCACTCTTTTTGGAATCTAATAAGCTGTCTTGTAACAGAAGCATTTAAAGAGAACAGATATTATTGTAAGGGTATTCCTCTACTCTCTCTTTGCTTCCCAAAATCGGTTTCACAGCACTGAGGTGGTTTCTGTACAGCCTCCTGTAT
The DNA here is from genome assembly GCA_030847615.1 of Gambelia wislizenii. Lineage (NCBI taxonomy): Eukaryota > Metazoa > Chordata > Lepidosauria > Squamata > Crotaphytidae > Gambelia > Gambelia wislizenii. The sequence continues at coordinate 6,628,237 of JAUMIR010000013.1, read as the reverse complement.
TTCCTAGATTAAAACAGGAGACTAGAGTTACTAGATCTCCAGCCTTGTCCCAAAGACTCATAGAATCATAGAATTGCAGAGTTGGAAGAGACCACGAGGGCCATCCAGTCCAACCCCCTGCCATGTAGGAAATCACGATCAAAGCATCTGTTTTAGGGGTCCAATTTCTAATAATTCTGTAAAAGAATGTACTGCATAGCAGCCCCCTCATGAGAATTGTGCACAAAAATGCTTATGAATTTCCATATAAACTTTTTTTTAAAGCTCAATTTGGGACAAACCAAGAGTGCATCCACACTACACAAATAATCACATTTGAAACTGGATTAATTGCCAGGGCTCCTTCCTATGGAATCCTGGGATTTGTAGTTGGGTGAGGCACCTGCACACTTTGGCAGAGAAGGTTAAAGACCTTGTAAAACTACAAATCCCAGGATCCAATAAGAAGGGGCCATGGCAAATAATCCAGTTTCAAACAGGATTACTTGTGTAGTGTGGATTTGGCCCAAATGTAAGATATGCAAAATTCTTAAAGTTCAGAATTGTACAAACCTATGACTGGAAAAAGGAGAACCTAAGAGAAACCTAAATCTCATCTATTCCTATCCCTAACTAATCTGTAGTGTGAAACTGCTTAATCATTCTTCTTCTCAGATTCCTGCTAATAATTTTCTGGCTGATGCATTTGGTACCCCTTTGAAAACACTCCATATTTTCCTTATATTCTCATTAACCTGCTTCCTGGCAAGGTTTGTAATTCATGATTGACTTATTAAAGTCATCCACCTTTAGTGGATTACATGTCTTTATGTGTCCTTAATGTATGTATGACTATGACTAAAATGTTACTCCACTACTGGAATATGAAGTAAACGCATAGAGACTTTCAGTCAGGCATGTCTTTCTACCATTCCATTTCCGCATCCATGCAGTCTACTATTTTCCTAAGCTGTCAGCAGTGATCAATTCAATATTATCATTCAAGTTTATCAAATGTTATCAGGCAGAGCCAGCATGGTGTAGTGGTTTGAGCGTTGGATTGCAACCCTGGAGACCAGGGTTCGATTCCTCACTTGGCCATGGAAACCCACTGGATGACCTTGGGCAAATCACACTCTCTCAGCCTCAGAGGAAGGCAAAGGCAACCCTCTGAACAAATCTTGCAGGGAGGGACTTGTGATAGGATCATCTTAGGGTTGACATAAATTAGAAAACAACTTGAAGACAGACAACAATAACAACATTTTATATTGAACAAGTGGGTCTAGCAGCAAAGTTGTGTTGCATGAAGCATTTGGGATCCCAACCACTCCAATCCATTCTTCTCTCCATCCTAGCTTTCTAAGCCCCCCACCCACCCACCCACCCAGTAACAGTCTATTTAGCATGATCAATTCTCCTTTGGTTATTTTGGGGCTTCTCCTCATTGTATTTTTCCCCTTCGGCAGGCATCAAACTTTGGGTTCTGCAAGCCTGTTCTGTTATGCCAAGGCGGTATCAGATTAGCTTTAAACCGAAATATTACCGTATATTCCAGCTTATAAAACGACTGGGCGTATAAGACAACCCCCCCAATTTTTAAGTTAAAATATAGAGTTTGGGATCTCTCTCTCTCTCTCTCTCTCTCTGGCTTTCTTCGCAAACGAAGATTCAGGAAGGACTCATCCCGCGCTTTCTGCAAGCGCGCTGATGACTAAAAAGGCCAATCCGAGATAAACAAGTCCGGTTGCAAAAAGCACAGCAGAAGGTCTCCTTGGGTGATGTTTTTGGGTTGTCATTCTTTCTGCGTTGTCGTTTCTCTTCAAGACTTGTTCGTCGTGAGTTCTCAAATAAGGCTGCAGCATTGTGGATAGTGCGTCTCCATGCCTCCCGATGTGAGGCCAGGGCGGACCACTGTTGGTGATCAATTTGGCCAAGCCTGAGATGTTGTTTCAGGGAGTCTTTGTATCGCTTTTTTGGAGCGCCCCTCTTACGCTGACCCGTGGCGAGTTCACCGTAGAGTAGTATTTTTGGGAGGCGATGGTCCTCCATCCTAGAAACGTGCCCTGCCCAGCGCAGCTGTGTTCTCAATATCATGGCCTCAATGCTGGTGATCCCTGCTTGCTCAAGGACAGCAACATTCGTCACATAGTCAGTCCAGTGTATATTTAGGATTGTGCATAGGCAGCGCTGATGAAAGAGCTCGAGGAGTCGTAGGTGGTGGCGATAGGTGACCCATGTTTCAGATCCATAAAGGAGGATAGACAGTACGATGGCTCTATACACACTGATTTTTGTGCTTTGCCTCAGGTGTTTATTGCTCCAGACTCTTTTGTGAAGTCTTCCAAATGCACTATATGCCTTTGCTAATCTGTGATCGATCTCTTTGTCAATCTTGGCATCTGAGGAGATGATGCTTCCCAGGTAGGTGAACTGCTGAACGGACTTGAGCACAGATTTGCCGACGACAATGAGGGGATGGTGGTGTTCGTCCTGTGGTGCAGGCTGGTAAAGAACTTCTGTTTTCTTCAGGTTGACTTCTAGCCCAAACAGCTCTGCAGCTGTTGCAAAGCAGGATGTTGTTTGTTGTTGTTTGGGATATACTCGCCATATAAGACTACCCACCACCACCCGCTGTCCCCAAAGTCGTGATCGGACTCCCGACCACAGCTTTTGGGAGGGCGGGTGGTGGCTGGAAAGCCTCCCCACCCTCCAGCAAGCCACCCTTCCACCTTCCCCGAAGCTGCGATCGGGAGCCCGCATGCTGGTTGGGGCATCGCGGGAGATGGCTGGCTGGCTGGCTGGCTGGCTGGCGAGATTCCCCAGTCCCACGATTCCCCAGCCTGCCAGCCACCTCCCGCGCCTCCCCATCCCGCGAGGGTTGGGAAGGACGGGAGCTGGCTAGGAAGCTTCCTAGCCGCCTCGGAGGGGTGGCTAGCTGGGGGGGGAAGCTTCCTAGCCAGCTCCTGTCCTTCCCCAGTCCGAGATGGGTCTGCCAGCCCCATCTCAGGTCCGTATATCCAGCGTATAAGACAACCCCCGAGTTTTGAGGAGATTATCAAGGGTTTAAAAGTTGCCTTATATGCCGGAATATACGGTACTCCTAACTAGAGTTGACTCAATTATTCAATGGTGAGTACATTCCATTGTTTCATGTACATTCCATTGTTTCAACTGGTACATTCCATTGTTTCAACTGGTCCACTCTAGTTAAGATTTCCACGGCAGGTAGAACATATATTCCTGTGAAAAGATCAGCTTCAGCTAATGAAATGGATATGCTACACTTCAAAAGGAGTCATGAGTAACACAACAGCCTACTTGATAGAATGCACTTTGCTTTTTCACAGGAGAAAGATATCAACAATGGGTGTATGTGTGTGGTCTGTTTCTCCTCCTGTGCTACACCTCTCAGTGAGAGAGCTGGGCAGTGATGGGTGCGCTGTAATGATGCTGTGCCGTAATAACATTATTACAGCTATATACATTTTTAAAAAAAATATTGAAGGAAACTAATTACAAAGCACAAAGGGGGGCAAAGGGGGTGGTGATAACGGCAATAATGCAGATGAAAAAATGTGCAAATCACACTATTACAGCGCAAATGTGGCACGGGTGTGATACACAGCATCAACCAGCTATCATTGCGAGTACAGCTGAAGCGGTTTCAAATAGTATAGCCCAGCATAGCAGCATGGTGTGATAAGAACCTAACTAAGTTATATTTTTGCATGAGCTTTTGTGGATATCAACCCATCTCCTCAGATGCAGCGACAGAGTGATATTACAGCCCCAGATTATAAATCACACATATACAGTTGTGGGAGCAGCACAGAATGTAATAGGATCCAGAAAGATGTTAATGGCAACCTTCACCCTAAATCTGCAAAGGGCTATGGAAGATGATACAGCTCTTTCAAATCTTTGAAGTGATCAGTTACTATTGATGTGTGAAAGCAATAAGCCTACTTACCAAAAGTCAATTCCCTTGGGGTCAAAACCTTCTCTGAAGAGATTCCTTTTGTTATATATGCAGTTGTGAGAACTCATGTATTAATATGTACAGTGTGCCATGAAACTATTGTCTTTAGGGTTGCCAGCGTGAAAACTGGAAAGGGCTCATGCATCTTTAATGTTTTTGTAGAAGAGGGAATTTCAGCAGGTGCTGCTTGTCAGGCAATCAGATAACAAACCCCTGTTGAAATTCCCTCTTCTACATAACCATTAAAGGCACAGGAGCCCTCTCCAGTTTTCACTCAGACAAGCCTAATTTATCTTTGTTCATATTCTATTCCCCATGTGTACTATATTGCAATATTATCTACTGAGGAGGAGGAAATTGAGTAGGACAAAGGAAATGAGAGAACAACCGGGTACGCCTTTCCTGCCCGGCTTTCATATCTCCAAAATGTAGCTGTTGTATGCTTCAATGGCTTCACGTTCCAGGCCATGACAAAGATCAAGAAACTGGGCCCAACCTGCTACAGGGATTTTAAGAGACTGCCCATGTTTGCAGCATCCTGTTGCTCCACTAGAGGGATGCACTAGACAGAGAGAGAGGGATTGCTCTCCGCAACCCCCTCGTTGAAAACTGGATGCTGGCAACCTTAGCTAGACCAGCATATCCTCTGCCTCTGCAGCCTTCTGTAATTCTTAATTACTGCAAATAAATTTTCATAGTTTTTCTTTTACGCGGGCCAGCAAGAGGTGGTTAGGAGTGGGCTATGCAACAGGGAAAGGGGAGGGGAGGATGAATAACAGAACACAACAATATTTGCAGCTTGCTTCAAATTAAATGGTCTTCTCAATAGAGCAGGATGATTGAGACAAGATTACAATGCCTGTTTCTCCTGCAACAGCTGCAACCTCCCAGGGCTAGCTGGGAGGTAAAATAAGGCAATTCCATCAAGTAGCAAACATTGGGGGCCAGTGGAGACAAGTCTTCTGGCTGTTCCTCGTGAATTGTCCAGTTGCTTCCCTCTGCTGAAGGGTAGAGGATGTTAAAGAGTGGCTCTCAACCTTTGGCTCTCCAGTCCCAGAATCCTTTACCATTAGCCATACCAGCTGGGACTTCTGGGAGCTGAAGTCCAAGAAGTCTGAAGGACCAAAGGTTGAGAGCCACTGTCCCAGGATTCAACTCCCAATTCTGTCAGCTTTTCTACCTGGCATGAGAAAGAGCCACCATCTTGTCCTTCAGGTCAGACAGCAAGGTGTGTTGGGGTTAATTTTTACCTCCAAGAGCAGCACCAGATCCAGGCAGACCTCCAAGCACAGATATAGGATGGGTGACACCTGGCTTGATGGCAGTACATGTGAAAGGGATCTAGGAGTCTTAGTGGACCACAAACTGAACATGAGTCAGCAGTGTGATGCGGCAGCTAAAAAACCCAATGTGATTCTAGGCTGCATCAATAGGAGCATAGTGTCTAGATCAAGGGAAGTCATAGTGCCACTCTATTCTGCTTTGGTCAGACCTCACCTGGAATATTGTGTCCAGTTCTGAGCACCACAATTCAGGAAGGATATTGAGAAGCTTGAACATGTCCAGAGGAGGGCGACCAAAATGGTGGGAGGTCTGGAAGCCACGCCCCATGAGGAGCAGCTTAGGGAGCTGGGTATGTTTAGTCTGGAGAAGAGAAGGTTGAGAGGTGACATGATAGCCATGTTTAAATATTTGAAGGGATGCCATACTGAGGATGGGGCAAGCTTGTTTTCTGCTGCTCCAGAGACTAGGACACGGAGCAATGGGTTCAAACTACAAGAAAAGAGATTCCACCTAAATGTTAGGAAGAACTTCTTGACCACAAGAGTTTTTGGACAGTGGAATACACTGCCTGCGAGTGTGGTGGAGTCTCCTTCTTTGGAGGTGTTTAAACAGAGGCTGGATGGCCATCTGTCAGGGGCTGCTTTGATTGTTTACTCCTGAAGGGCATGGGGTTAGACTGGATGGCCTTTTTGTTCACTTCCAGCTCTATGATTCTAAGCTGCAAACTCTGCTTCTTAAGAAAAGACACTGGAGGCCTTATACCAAGTCATGCTACTGGTCTCTCTCGCCCACAAGTGGGCAAAGTGTGCCCCAGGGACCTCATGCAGCCTCTTGGGATGTTTTTGTGGCCCTCCACACTTCCGGAATCTCTAGACTGACTTTCTTCTGGCCAAAACAAAGAGGATGACTTGCTGCTTCTGAAAGCTTCCAGGTACAGGTGTAACAATTTACTTTTTAAATAGGTTTCAAGGGCTCCCTGTACAGTTGAATTTTTAGAAGCACACACATGTTTGAGATCTAAAATGCACTTCTAGCCAATTTGTGGGTTTTGTTTTATTTGTTTTATTTTGTTTTATTCTTCCATAGTCTATAAAAGTGGCCCCTGATCCTGTCGCGGTTGTTCACCCCTGCCTTAGCCCAATGTTGTCGGTGGTTGCTCTCCAAGCATTTGAAAAGGAGGTTTTCCAGTCCTATTTGATGATGCCGGGGATTGAGCCTAGGACATTGTACATACAAAGGATGCACGCTGGTACTTAGGCCTTCTCCTAAAGCAGAAGAGCAAACTTATCCAAGACACGAGTAATCCTAGATCATTGGAGCCCACAGCTAAGCAGAACCAACTCACTGGGCGAGAAATAAAGGTCTTGGCTCTTCTAGATCTGGTCCCTCCATCCCACTCCATGTCCCCACCAGCCCCTTTGCCACAACATGCCCTGCTAAAGGCCTGCTTTCAGAATGAATTCATATATCTCAAAGTGTGATACAGTTATTAGAGCAGAGCTTGGAGATGTTGCCATTTTGGCCAAATAAAAAGACTTCTGCGGTCCCAAACAGTCACATAGGGCCTCTCTACACTGCAGAGATACCCCAGTTTGACACCACTTTATCCACCATAGTTCTACCCTACAGGATCCTGGTATTTGTAGTTTCATGAAGTATTTAGCCTTTTCTATCAGAATACGGTACTCTGGTGTCTCAACAAAGGACAAATACCAGCATTCCATAGATAGCCTCTCTCTCTCTCTGGCTTTTCTTCGCAAACGAAGATTCAGGAAGGACTCATCCCGCGCTTTCTGCAAGCGCGCTGATGACTAAAAAGGCCAATCCGAGATAAACAAGTCCGGTTGCAGAAAGCACAGCAGAAGGTCTCCTTGGGTGATGTTTCTGGGTTGTGATTCTTTCTGCGTTGTCGTTTCTCTTCAAGACTTGTTCGGTGTGAGTTCTCAAATAAGGCTGCAGCATTGTGGATAGTGCGTCTCCATGCCTCCCGATGTGAGGCCAGGGCGGACCATTGTTGGTGATTGATTTGGGCAAGCCTGAGATGTTGTTTCAGGGAGTCCTTGTATCGCTTTTTTGGAGCACCCCTCTTACGCTGACCCATGGCGAGTTCACCATAGAGTACTATTTTTGGGAGGCGATGGTCCTCCATCCTAGAAACGTGCCCTGCCCAGCGCAGCTGTGTTCTCAATATCATGGCCTCAATGCTGGTGATCCCTGCTTGCTCAAGGACAGTAACATTCGTCACATAGTCAGTCCAGTGTATATTTAGGATTGTGCCTATACAGCGCTGATGATGATGGATAAAGTGGGGTCAAGCTGCGGTATTTCTGCAGTGTAGACAGGCCCATTTTTCAAGCTCTGAGGTAGCATGTTCAACAGAGATTTGGTTTCTAGTCCTCCCAAGCTCACTGGGTAACTGTGGGCCAGTCCTACCACAGAGGGTTCTTGTGAAAGCAAAATGCGAAAGAGAGGCATACACACCCTCTTGAGATCACTGGACCGAGGAGGGGTGTAAATGTAATTTTTTTAGAAAAAAAAAACAAAATTAGCTTCTCTTTTGTTTTTACTTGAGTGCCAAGCTCAGCAGCCATCTTCAGCAATGACCCAGCAGGTGACGTATGGCAAGCCCTCCATCCTGGTTTCCTTTGGGAGATGCAGAATGGGGTTGCTTGTCTTTTTTTTACCAGCATTTGTCAAGGACGCCACAAGGCTTGGCCACTCTCCAACCGAGGCTGTCCTTGACCTCCCCGGGAACAAATTTTGGCTTGAAGTGACAAGCATTATGTGCCTGTGCCAGCAATATCAAAGCACGCCAACGACACAAAAGACACAGACCCTAGGGACCAGGCCCATTGCACCAATGAGGATCCTCCTTTCATGACCGCAATGGCGCAAGGAGAAAACAACCTCCCTTTGTCTTGTACCCTTGACAGAGTGAAATCAAAGGAGCCTGGAGGTGCTTTGTCTCCATTTTGACATGTTGGAGTGCAGACCCATCGAGGGAGGTTGCGTTTTTATGAATGGGCAGATTATGGGACGCAAACAAGCAGCCAGTCAGCTGAACTATCCATCTGAGGTCCTTCACACTGAGGCAAGTCAGTTGTATTTGGAGTCCTCTAAGGCCTCAGGATAGAAATGATGATGATGAGGCCCACAGTTCAGTGGCACAGAAGGTTTATAGCTCAGTGGCAGAGCATACACTCGGCACACAAAAGGTCCTAGTTTCAATCCCTGCTGTGTAGTTTTGCCACCCTGGAGCCCTCCAGATGGTTTGGACTATAATAACCATCAGCCCCAGTCATCATTAATCAATCAATCTTTCTTTATATTCCACCTTTTTCCCCAAGAGTGAGACTCAGGGTGACTTACAGAATAAAAAGAAATACAGTAAAACCACATATACCTAAAAACATACCAAAAGTTAATATCAAAATACAGTACAGTAATACCAAACTGTTGCTACAATTAAAGATGTAAGACGTTAATTTTAAAGCTTAAAAACAGTGCAACACTAAAACAGAAAACCCATTATAGAAAATAAACAGTTCCCAAACTCCCAGTGGAATAGAAATTTCACTTGATAATGAAAGGACAGCAAGGAGCCCAGTTTCCCTAGGAAGAGTCTTACAAAGTCTAAGAGCAGCCACATTCCCTCCAAACATACCTATGAAGGTAGTGGGAGTGAGAAGCATCTCTCCCAAAAAATCTTAAGTGTTCAGAGAAGCTATCATAGGAAGATAAGCCTTTCAGACAGCGGAACCCCAACCACCTAAGACTTTAGTAGCCAAGTTAGGGGAGGAATCCACCCAATACAAATAATCCAGTTTGAAACTGGATTCTTTTCTGTGGCTCCTTCCTACGGAATCCTAGGATTTGTAGTTTTATAAGGTCTTTAGCTTTCTCTGACAAAGAGTGCTGGTGCCTCACCAAACTGCAAATCCCAGGATTCCACAGGAAGGAGCTCTGCAAATAATCCAGTTTCAACCTGGATTATTTCTCTAGTGTGGATGCCCCCATAGTCAGTGATAATGGGAGTCATTGTTTTGAATGATCCCTGTTGTAATGCAAAGTATTATGTGGGGACTTGATTTTGGATGGGCGACTAAGTTGCTCCTTGTGGAAATGAAAATGCCAGAACTTGGACCACCTATGTGCTCTGCAGTTTTAGACTCTTTCAGAGCAAGAGCATGCCTATAGAGACTGTCAAACGGAGCGCCGGCACTTCAAAATACACTACTACACCACTGTCCAAAACATTTAGAGAGTTGAGGAAAGCTGGTACAGTAGGACCCCCATATCTGCTGATTTGTTATGCACTGATTCAGTTCTTTGCAGAACACAAAACAGCACACCTACCACAGTCTTCCTAGAAAATGCCAAGAGAGGCATCCTCTCTAGACGTTTTCTAGGTCCTCCAAGGTAAACTCTATGGTATTTTAAACCAGAAGTCCCATTGTTTGCAATAGTGTTCGCTCTTACCTGTGGTTTTCAGTAGCCACGGGGGGGGGAACCAATCCCCCGCAGATAAGGGGGTCCTACTGTACACTCAAGACAGAGCTAAATAGATAAGTGGTCTGGCTCCTTATAAGACGGCTGCCCATGTTCTTATATTCAGGAGAAAAGCCATAGTGTTGGAGCACTTCCTTGCATGCTACAAGACCCATGTTCCATCCCACCATCTCCACCTATTTCTGATCCTTGCCAAAAACTCTGGAGAGCCACTGCCTGTCACAACAGTAAACGGACCAGTGGTTTTCAACCTTTCTTCTTTGAGATATTTTAGACTTCAGCTCCCCAGAATTCCTGACAATTGGCCATGCTGCCTGGGCTTCCTGGGAGCTGAAGTCAAAAACATCTGGCAGGCCAAAGGCAGAGGACTCATCCACACTGACAGGAAAACCCAGCTAACTTTTGGGTTACCCTGGTCCTCAGCAACCATGGTTTTGGCCACAAGATCACTACACACACCAAGGTGAGTTCGGCAGCATTATCCACACAGTTTTCCTCTCCGAATTCACACCATAGAATCATAGAATTGTAGAGTTGGAAGAGACCACGAGGGCCATCCAGTCCAACCCCCTACCACGCAGGAAATCACAATCAAAGCATTCCCGACAGATGGCCATCCAGCCTCTGTTAAAAGACCTCCAAGGAAGGAGACCCCACCACGCTCCGAGGGAGTGTGTCCCACTGCTGAACAGCTCTGACTGTCAAAAAGTTCCTCCTAATGTTGAGGTGGAATCTCTGTTCCTGGGCCTTGCATCCATTGCTCCGTGTTCTAGTCTCTGGAGCAGCAGAAAACAAGCTTGCTCCATCCTCAATGTGAGACCCCTTCAACCAGTCCAATAAATCACAATATGCACAGCCACACAGCCACTCTGTTTTTTCCTCTCCCTCCCCATGCATGAAAACGTACGTATGCCCGCTTCACCTCTGCCTCTTTTCCCATGGCTTGGAGGGGCACCAAACACCCTATTAAGCAGAGGTAGGTGCAGCTAACAATATGGATATGCTGGTATGCGCTTCTCCAAACAACTGCCACTTATGAAGAAAAAAAAAGGAGCCGCTAAAAAGCGAAATTGAAACAGGGAAAGAGACATTTCCTGGAGGGAAAGGTCAACTGACCGCCTGGGCCAGGGAGCCTCCTCCGGACCTCTTCCGCCCACCTGCTGAAACTCCTTCCCCCAGCCTTACACCAACATTGCTATGGAGCACAGTTCACACACACATACATACACACACACACAAATACTCAGATTTTCTGCTCAAATCCAAAGTAGATCCCAACTCTTTTTGGTCCGGATTAAAGCTCTGGGGCACTGAAGAGACCCAGATTTGAGCCCTATGTTGTCTGGATGGTTTGCTGTGAAAATGAGGTCAGACCTCCCCTGGAATACTGTGTCCAGTTCTGGGCACCACAATTCAGGAAGGATATTGAGTAGCTTTAAAAAAGCACTAAAGACGGATCTCTTTCGGCAGGCCTTTCCTGATTAGATCCCGGCCTCAGGAACTCAGTCTCCTGGCTTTTTAAAAAATTATGTATATATTTGTTTTTAATGTGTTTTTTTAGCTAGAAGGTTTTAATCTTATTGTGTTTAATGTCTTTTTATGTGGGAGGGTGGGGGTGGGTGGTGTTTTTAGTCATTATTATAATGTTTTAATTGTTGGAAGCCGCCCCGATTGTTTTTAGCAGAGGGGCGGGGTATAAATAAATTTTATTATTATTATTATTATTATTGAGAAGCTGGAACGTGTCCAGAGGAGGGTGACTATGATGGTGGGAGGTCTGGAAGCCATGTCCTATGAGAAATGGCTTAGGGAGCTGGGCATGTTTAGTCTGTAGAAGAGAAGGCTTAGAGGGGACATGATAGCCATGTTTAAATATTTGAAGGGATGTCATCCTGAGGATGGAGCAAGCTTGTTTTCTGCTGCTCCAGAGACTAGGACACGGAGCAATGGGTTCAAACTACAAGAAAATAGATTCCACCTAAACATTAGGAAAAACTTCCTGAAGGTAAGAGCTGTTTGGAAGTGGAATACACTGTCTCGTACTGTGGTGGAATCTCCTTCTTTGGAGGTTTTTAAACAGAGGCTGGATGGCCATCTGTCGGGAATGATTTGATTGTGTATTCTTGCATGGCAGGGGGTTGGACTGGATGGCCCTTGTGGTCTCTTCCAACTCTATAATTCTATGAAGTGAGATCGTTTTGTTTGGTCCATGTAGGTAAGCCCTGAGAGGTGACAAACGTAGAAGAGCTGCTCCTATGACGACACCTCGTGCACTGCTGACAGAGGTCAAACATGCCATTTTGGCAGCTTGGGGTAATGGCTACAGACAGTAGTTCCTCCTCATTCTTTCCACCAGTGACCCCAGAAGCCCTACAGAGAGCCACACTGAAAGGGGCCTTTGAAGGCTCACAGGAGGCGAGTGCCAGCCACCTTTGTAGTACTGCATTCGTGCCAACATAGTACTGCCTGTTGCCAGGGGTGTGGGGTGGGCTTGGCCGCAGCTCCAATTCAGCTCCATTGATAGCAATGACCAAACTGAAGACGCTACAAGAACCAAAACAGATGAGACACGGAAGAGTCACAAGACCAGAGCTCCTCACAGGCTGAGGAGGAGGAAGATGGTGGTGATGGTGATTTTAAAAGGTGCTGCAAAGAGCTCTGAATGACCTCAAAGAGTCATCACTGAGAGGGAGGAGGTAATTTTCCCAGGACTGGGAAAGTCATTTTTGGACTACAACTCCCAGAATCTCTAGGCCAGTATAACCATGCTGGCTGGTGGGATTCTGGGAGTCGTAATCCAAAAGGCCATTCTCCCACGCTCTGAGCTTTTCCTTCTAAACCAGACCCCCTGCCCTTGTAAAGTTTTTCCCTCTATTAGCCCCAGACAGTTGGAGTCAGGTCATTGCTTTTCTCTCTTTCTTGACTTTCACAGTCCTGCTATAAGAAGCCTCTTGCTCAAGTCACAGAATCATAGAGTTGGAAGAAACCTCAAGGGCCATCCAGTCCAACCCCCTGCCATGCAGGAATACACAATCAAAGCATTCCCGACAGATGGCCATCCAGCCTCTGCTTAAAAAGCTCCAAAGAAGGAACCGCCACCACACTCCCAGGCAGTATATTCCACTTCCAAACAGCTCTTACTGTCAGGAAGTTCTTCCTAATGTTTAGGTGGAATCTCTTCTCCTGTCATTTGAACCCAGTTCTCCATGTCCTACTCTCTGGAGCAGCAGAAAGTCAGTTTAGTTCAGCGTCAAGCAAGTTCTCTACCCTCAAGAATTTGTGGCTCTGCTTTGCTAAGGAAAAGGGAATCGATTATAAGTAACTTTCCAAGCTTATACAGCAAAACCCACCTTTTCCACAAAGCATTTTGCACAGTTCCCATGTCCTCCTACAACTAAGCCTAAGTATGTGTAACCAAAAGGATATATATTTGTCTCAAGTTTACCCTGCCTCTACTTCCCTCCCCTTCTTCTGCTGGCTCTGTGCTAAACTTTAGAGCAAACTCCCTGGGCAGGGACCTGGCCTCTAGTACTCCAAGACGCCAATGCATGATTATTTAAAAATCTAGTGCTATCAGCAACCAAAGAAGTGGCTGGAAATCAGCAACCAAGGAAGTGGCTGGTAGTTCACTGAGTCTGAAGGGCACCAGACTGAAGGAAGACTGCCCTAAGAAAATCCTCTTCAGATCCTCGTCAGAGTCTGTGGAGGTCATCAAGAGATATTTGCAGGCTCCTCCAATTTTCTTCAAACAAGTTACTTTCTGGAGCTACAACACCCAGAAGGTCCAATCAGTATGGTAGTCCAAAAAAAGTAACTCTTCCAAGCTGTGAGAAATCATCTGTAGCCCTTTTACTCATGGAGATAAGTAGACGTATGAAGGCAACACTCAACGCAGTTGTTCCCTAAAGTAGTAATACAATGTTTCAAACCACATTTTAGGCTATCAATATGTTCCGGCAATTTTGCATCGATTCTCTTCCCAAGCCACAGGCCCAACAATGTCACACACTTTGACAGAATTGTTCAGGCTACAAAATGCAGTCTGGAGCACTCTCTGGTTTTCACCTTGATCAAGAATGATGGGAGTTGTAATCTAAACATCTAGAAGGCACTAGGCTCAGGAAAGCTGGTATATAGATCTTTCCATCTTTGTATGATATGTACAGAATACTCACTCCTCAGTTTCATGCAGTATTTTATAAGTTCAGGGCATGAACGTCTGACACCTCTCTTTCTCCACGTTCTGGTCCTTCTGCTGGAGCTCATGAATTATTTTCTTTCATTTCTCCTACACTGCCGTGCACACTTTCCAAGACCCCTCAAAATATATGAGCTGGCAGAATGATTGGAACAAAGTTTGCTCACAGCCCTCAGCAGCCAAATGTCTTTAAGCAGGTCTACTAGGGCGTGGAAAATTAGCTGTCAGCAGACCGGTAGGAAAGGTACAAAAAAACACCCATCCTTTTCTCCTGGCATATCCAAAGTTCTCAGGGCACACTGCTTCTTGTAACCATTTTTGCAGGCCAAGGAAGAAAGAGAGACACTATTCAGAACTTCACCAGGATGGTCTCCTACAACCATTTCCTTGTTACGGTCTAGTGATGCCAGGGAAATGCAGAACAACCGTGGTGCAAAAATTGAATGTATTCTGTTTCAAATGCCTCCTCCGGTTACAAACCAAAGACTCCCCTCTCCTAGGGTGATGGCTCTCCAGCCCAGAAGAAAAAATTCTGAGCATATGCAGTCCACATTCAGAGGATAAGATGGCTTAAGTCAGCTGCTTTTGGAGGGGACTGTGAAAAATTATTTAATGATGCAAATCCTTCCAAGACAGCTTACAAATAACACAAAGCACAAAGCAACAAATTCTTAAATAAAGTATTTTTAAAAACCTTAGAGGAGGAACCATAACTCTGTAGTATAATGCCTGCACGGCCAGCACACGGAAGGTCCCAGGTTCTGTCTCTGGCATCTCAAGCTGAACTGATCTGGGGATGAGAAAATCCCTTCTCAGCCCCAGTCCCTAGTGAGCTGCTGCCAACCAGAGCAGACAAACCTGAGCTAAGACAAATGCGCTGGTCTGTTCTAAGCCAGCTTTTTACGTTAATTCCTCAGAACAAGTGAACATCACTTGATAAGGTAATTAAATTGCCATTATGGTGACAATGCTCCCCCAAGTAATCAGCTGCTATTACAATTGCCATTTTAAATGACATCTTTGCTTTCTCATTTCATAAAAGTAACTGAAGTGCACACTTTTAGTTACTTTTTAATAACCGGAATGCTAGAAGATGCTGCTCTCTGGTGCAAGCTATAGCCTCCTCCTGTTTGCCTTAGAATCATAGAATCGTAGAATCATAGAGTTGGAAGAGACCCCAAGGGCCATCCAGTTCAACCCCCTGCTATGCAGGAATATACAATAAAATCATTCCCAACAGATGGCCATTCAGCCTCTGTTCAAAAACCTCCAAAGAAGGAGACTCCACCATACTACAAGGCAGTGCATTTAACTTCCGAACAGCTCTTACCATCAGGAAGTTCTTCCTAATGTCGAGATGGAATCTCTTTTACTGTAGTTTGAACCCATTGCTCTGTGTCCTAGTCTCTGGAGCAGCAGAAAAGAAGCTTGCTTCATCCTCAGTAAGACATCCCTTCAAATATTTAAACATGGCTATCATGTCCCCTCTCAACCTTCTCTTCTCCAGACTAAACATGCCCAGCTCCTTAAGCTGCTCCTCATAGGGCATCATGGTTTCCAGACCTCCCACCATTTTGGTCGCCCTCCTCTGGACACGTTCCAGCTTCTCAATATCCTTCCTGAATTGTGGTGCCCAGAACTGGACACAGTATTCCAGGTGAGGTCTGACAAAAGCAGAATAGAGTGGCACTATTACTTCCCTTGATCTAGACACTATACTACTATTAATGCAGCCTAGAATCACATTGGCTTTTTTAGCTGCTGCATCACACTGCTGACTCATCACCCACAACATCACCTTGACTTCATCAACTGCCTTGACATCACCCACAACAACAGAGCAAAGAACAACCCATCCCTCAAACCATCTGACATTGCTCCCCTTCTATTTAGTGAGGCAATACCCCATAACAATAAAGGTAACAAAGGCTGTTGCCACACGGCAGAAATAATGCAGTTTGCCACCACTTTTACTGCCATGGCTGAATGCTATGGAATTCTGGGAATTGTAGTTTTGTGAGATATTTATCCTTCTCTGTTAGAGAGCTCTGGTGCCACAACAAACTACAAATCCCAGGATTCCATAGGATGGCAAACTGCATTACGTCTGCAGTGTGGCAGCAGTCCAGAGTTAGTCACACTGCACAAGTAGTGAAGCTGCCTCTTGTTCATGTATAATCACAATGTAAATTGGTTATACAGTAGGGCACCTGTATCCACTGGGGATTGGTTCCGGGAGGCTCATGGATACCAAAAACTGCGGATAACAGGGAACACCATTGAAAATAATGGCACTTCTGGTTTAAAATACTATAGAGTTGCCTTGGAGGACCTAGAAAATGGCTAAAGAGGATGCATTTTCTAGGAAGACTCTATGGTAGGTCTGCTGTTTTGTGTCCCGAGGATAACTGAATCAGTGGATAATGAATCAGCGGATACCGGGGTCCTACTGTACTGTCATTGTTAGGAAAGGAATGTTAAGAAACTAGTTATTTGTAACTACAGTTGTCCCTTCACATTCGCTGGGGTTTGGTTCCAGGACCCCCCGTGAATACCCAAATCCGCAAATACTCAAGTCCCATTATATGCAATGGCATAGCAAAATGGTGTCCCTTATATAAGATGGCAAAATCAAGGTTTGCTATTAGGATTATTATTTTTTTAAGAATATTTTCAAGCCGTGAATACTCAAATCCGTGAATGTCAAATCCGTGAATGTGGAGGGACAACTGTAGTTATTTCCAAAGTTGGATCTTAGAAGGAAAAGGTCCGTAGAGCAAGAATGGAAATCACATGGCTCTTCAGATGGCAATTCCCAGTATGCCGCACCATCAGCTGTGCTGGCTAGGGCTGCTGGGACTTTCAGTCGGAACAAGATCTGGAGGGCCATGTGATTCTCACCTCTGGGCTAGATAGACAAATAAATGGAGCTGGTGTAAGGCAGTTTCCTAAAAATGTAGAGATCCCCCCTCAGGAAATCCCTTAATAGCTAGTGCAACCATGGCAGCCCTTGGTGTCAGCTTTTTGGAAAGGAGGATGCAAAGTTCACAGAAATGTCATCTTTGAAACGATTGCACTGGATTTTCAGAAAGCCAAAGAAATCAGTAGAATCCAGAGCCTATTAGACAAGACAGCAAAAGCACATGACTCGAAAGAATGCGACAGTTCAAGAAGACAAAAGCAAGCCACATCCAGCACGAGACAGAATGAAATGCAGTGGAAGAAAACGGTACATACTAGACTGTCTTTCACTAAAAGGCCATCCTGGAGGATGACATGGGAGATGACTTGGAATCAACCGCATTGCTAGAGGGGCAACACCACAGGTGTGCTTCCAGAGTGGGTTCATTAGAAGATCTCCATGCAACCACAGCCCAGACACAATGAAATGGAAAGTGACAGAATCAGGCTAGCAAGGAGGAATATAAAGGCATTGGTCGTGAATGCTGTCAGACCAGGGCACCCATCCGACAGGTTCAGAAACTTTTTTGAGGGACTGACAGAGGTGGGAAATGCTACAGCAAAGGGCAACCAAAGCAAATCCAGACACTAGAGCAACTTGGCAAGAAAGGTTGCCCAAAGTGTTACCAACTTATTGGTTTGTTTCCTTAGAGAGAGAGGAGACAACTGAAAGAGGCATAAGAAATCACAGAATCATGGAGCTGGAAGAGACCACAAGGGTCATCATCCAGTCCAACCCCCTGCTATGCAAGAATATACAATCAAACCACTCCTGACAGATGGCCATCCAGCCTCTGTTTTAAAAAACCCAAAGAAGGAGACTCCACCACACTCCAAGACAGCACCATTCCACTGTGGGATCTCTTTTCCTGTAGCTTAAGTCCATTGCTCCATGTCCTAGTCTCTGGAGTAGCAGAAAACAAGCTTGCTCCCTCTTCAATACAACATCTCTTCAAATATTTAAACATGGCATGCCCCCTCTTAACCTTCTCTTCTAGAGGCTAAACATGCCCAGCTCCCTAAGCCACTCCTCATAGGGCATGGCTTCCAGACCTCCCACCAATTTGGCTGTCCTCCTCTGGACACATTCTAGCTTGTCCATATCCTTCTTCAATTGTGGTACCCAAAACTGGACACAGTCTTCCAGGTGAGGTCTGACCAAAGCAGAATAGAGTGGCACTATTACTTCCCTTGATCTAGACACTATACTTCTGTTAATGCAGCCTAGAATCACATTGGCTTTTTTAGCTGCTGCATCACACTGCTGACTCATGTTCAGCTTGTGGTCCACTAAGACTCCTAAATCCCTTTTGCCTGTACTGCCATCAAGCCAGGTGTCACCATCCTATATCTGTGCATTTCATTTTTACTGCCCAAGTGTAGTATCCTACATTTCTCCCTGTTGAAATTAATTTTAAGGGTCATGTAAGAATGAATGGTGTGGATCAAGAGAATATAGAAACTTTCTTTCCCTAACCATAACATTATTATTACACCAGAAGTGACATTTGGAGTGACAGTAACTTCCAGTCACTTTCTAGGGTTTTTCCCCCCCTTTCTTTGTTTCAAGGTTCGGGAGCTGGAACCTTACAGCCAACCTCCCCATCGAGGCTATTTTTGGCCAACCCCACCCCCAGCCTTTTGGCCAAAAGGGTTGAAGGGAGTCCAGAGGGCCACAGATGGCCCATGGTCTGCAGCCTTCCCACTCCTTTGTGTTGCTATTCATAGAATCATAGAATTGTAGAGTTGGAAGAGACCACGAGGGCCATCTAGTCCAACCCCCTGCCACGCAGGAAATCACGATCAAAGTATCCCCGACAGATGGCCATCCAGCCTCTGTTTAAAGACCTCCAAGGAAGGTTATTATTATTGCATACCTTCAAGTTATTTCCAATTTATGGTGAGCCTATCACAGTTTTCTTGGCATTATATCTTTAGAGAGGATTTGCCATGGTCTTCCTTACAGGAGTCTGAGAGAGTATAACTTGCCCAAGGTCGCCCAGTGGGTTTCCATGGCTGAGTGGGGGATTCAAGCCATGGTCTTCCAGAGTCCTAGGCCAGCACTCAAACCATTACACCATGCTGCTTCTCACAGGGTTTTCTTAGCAAGATTTCATTGGAAGAGGTTTGCCATCGCTTTCCTTTGAGGCTGAGAGGGTATGACTTGCCCAAGATCACCGAGTGGGTTTCCAGGGCTGAGCAGGGATTTGAACCCGCAGCTTGTCTACATTGGCCAAATAAAATCTGACCAAATCTCACCTCGGTTTCACAGCGAGCTGTCCAGATGATGTATGGCTCAAATCCAGGTCCAAAAAGAGCTTCAATCTGGACCAAAAAGAGTTGGGATTTACTCCATATTTGAGCAGAAAATCCAGATATTCATGTGTGTGTGGGGATTGCGCTCCATAGCAATGTGGGGCTCGGGGCAGGAGTTCAGGCAGGTGGGCAGAAGAGGCCTGGAGGTGGCACCTTGGGCCAGGCAATCAGCTGATCTTTCTGCTTTTCCCCTGTTTCAATGTCACTTTTAAGCAGTTTCTTCCTCACCATTTATTTTGCATATGCAGCAGTTGTTCAGACAAGCGCATACCAGCATACCCATATCAACTGGTGTGCAGACATGCATACACATGCACACATGGGGGTGGGGGACTGACGCAGCCATGACCATGTAGCCACACATACTGCAATTTATCAGACTGGGGTGAGTTTGAAGTGTGTAGCCAGTGCCCCCAAACTTGCATCAGTGTGTGTGGCAATCATGTGGACTAGTCCACGTTCACTGCAGGCCAGGAGAACCCGAAGGTGAGTCAGATTTTCCTGTTGGTGTAGACGAGCCCCTAGTCCGACATGCCAACCACTCCAGCATGGTGGTTCTTTCCCCACCCCTACCCTACTGGCTGGTCAGTTCTGACAATGATCCCCAAAGGGACCACGGTGCATGGGTCTTTGTCTTGACACACAGTCGATTCTGCTCTCTAGTCTTAAACCATTCATCACAGATGCAAAAGGAACCAAGCTGTAGTCCACCCCACCTCAAAGTCAAAAAAACAAACATCCCCAAGTTTGGCCTGACTGCGTAAGAGAAGTCATAGATTTTCCTTGGGTTGTTTCTGGGCTGTGAGGCCATGTTCTGGAATAGTTTATTTCTGACATTTCGCCTGCATCTGTGGCTGGCATCCTCAGAGAATGGTTGGGTAGGAGTGTGTGTGGAGTTTATATGCTGTGGACCCCTGTTGGGTAGGATATGTACATTTGTGTAATTGAATGGTTAGTTTCTGGGTATAGAAATGCAAGGAGGATTAGTGTCTGTTTGGCTAATGGTTGGTTGATGGACCATTATATGCTGGGAATCCCCCTGTCCCTGAGTGGAATTCCTTTGTAAGTGCAGAGTTTTAAATGCTATTTAAAAACACCAAAATTCTGGACCAGGCCAACAACTATCATGTCAGAATGCACAGAGAAGCGACTGAAATCCACAAACACCTGGACAACTTCAACAGGAAAGAAGAAACCTTAAAAGTAAATAAAATCTGGCTCCCAGTTTTGAAATACAATAGAATAAAAACTCAACACTTACAAAGGAATTCCACCCAGGGACAAGGGAATTCCCAGCAGATAATGGCCCATCAATCAACCATTAGCCAAACAGACACTAAGGAGCCTTGCATTTCTATACCCAGAAACTAACCATTCAAATATACAAATTTACATATCCTCTGCAACAGGGGTTCACAGTATATAAACCCCACACACACTCCTACCCAACCATTCTCTGAAGATGCCAGCCACAGATGCAGGCGAAACATCAGAAAGAAACTATTCCAGAACACGGCCTCACAGTCCGGGAAAAAACTAAGGAAAATCTATGGATGCTGGCCGTGAAAGCCTTCGACTTCACACAGAAGAAGTCATGTCATGACGGCTGGGCCTTAAATTCAAGCCATTTGGGTAAGCCTCAAAACACACGCGCCTTTGCTCTAGCCTCTTGCACCCTAGCCATACAGAACGTCTAACATTTGATTCGGTTTCTTAAAAAGCATTGCTTCCCTTCCAGTCAGCTTAGAGCACAGTCCTTTCTATCCTTGATCACAATACATTTTTTTCCAGTGATAGGTTATGGGCAGTCAACAGCTATACAGATATGGGCAGTATACAGATGTGAAGGCCCATGTGGAAAAGGAGAAAATTCTGGGGAGAAAACCTCCTGTTCCCCCCACCACAAAGCCTTTTTAAAAACAAAAATGGGGAGAGGGATTGGATTAGCAAATATTTCCTTTAGAATGATGAAGAAAATGTTTAAGACAAGGTATTCACATCTTCACTACCCCAAAATTTCTAAAAACGATGAAAGGGGAAGACTTTGATTTGATTTGATTTAAGTATTTATAACCCTGCTCTTCAGCCACAAAGGCTCTCAGAGGCTCTCACCCCTCTTGGGGTGGGGGGGTGGGATGAAGGTTTTATATGTATATATTTTAAATGTTGTAAGCCACCCCAATTGCATTTTGTAGAGGGGTGGGATATATTATTATTATTATTATTATTATTATTATTACAAGTTGTTAAGCAATAGTGCTTTGCACATCTACACCGCTTTATAGTGCGCCAGGCACTAAGCAGTTTCCACTGTGTGTTAGCTAACATTATGCTCTGGGTAGGGTGTGTGGATTTCTCTGGGAACAATATATCATTGCAAACTACACCACTGCGAACTAATAATGCAAACTATTGGGAGGGGTAACAATTCGGAGCCATCAATTTTATAAAAGACCTGTCCCTGGTGAACGGATTTGCTGATCTGAGTCAACACAACAAAATTGCTTTTATTTTAGGCTTCTCGGGGAGGGGGTCTCATAAGGATTTCCTGCTTCCCCCCACACACACACACATAATTTGCCTCTCTCTCTCTCTCTCTCTCTCTCTCTCTCTCTCTCTCTCTCTCTGGCTTTTCTTCGCAAATGAAGATTCAGGAAAGACTCATCCCGCGCTTTCTGCAAGCGCGCTGATGACTAAAAAGGCCAATCCGAGATAAACAAGTCCGGTTGCAGAAAGCACAGCAGAAGGTCTCCTTGGGTGATGTTTCCAGGTTGTGATTCTTTCTGCGTTGTCGTTTCTCTTCAACACTTGTTCGGCGTGAGTTCTCAAATAAGGCTGCAGCATTGTGGATAGTGCATCTCCATGCCCCCGATGTGAGGCCAGGGCAGACCATTGTTGGTGATCAATTTGGCCGAGCCTGAGATGTTGTTTCAGGGAATTTGCCACTGCACAGACTAAAACCTGCATCTAGGGCCTCTTGTTTACCAAGTCAACAACCCTACCATTTACTGACATCTGTCCTCGATTGAGTAGCCATGGGAGATGTTTGGGGCCAATCAGCAATTCAAATTGAGCCTTGTAATTGAAGTCCTGGTACTGGCTGTAGCCTGCAAGCAGCTGTCCAAAAGGCCAGGGCTTGCAGCCTCAGAAAAACAGGCCAGGCTTTCACAAGGGCCGCCAATGAGGAATGGCTTGAAATAATACCAGCACACAACATCAAGATGGCACGCAGCCCCATGTAGTCTCACACCACTGCGCCACCCCCACCGCCAGGGAGGGAGAAACCGCCTGAAGAGAAAACCAGAATAGAGGAACTCCGAGATCCTTTCCTACTGGGCTTTGTTTATTTAAACAGTTTTTATATGTGGAATCAAAGCTTGAGAGTTTTCCCAGGGACTGGAGCACACCAAGGAAGGGTGGAGAGAGATGACAACATAACCACTCCAATATTCCATAGGCCAAACACAAACACACACACACACCCCTCAGGGATGCTCTTGTAACATGCTAATCTTTATATCAACCAGCGGTGCCCATGCGCCAATGTCAGACATTGAGGGCTTGGCCTCGGTTGCCTTATGAAACACCCATCTTCTCTGAAACTATCTATCTTCCGCCAAGTTCCAAGCCAGAAGGTGACAGCTTTTGCAGCTCAAGACAAAGTGGGAGCGGCAACAAAAGGTTGCAGCGTGGAGTATAAAGTTCCGATCAGCCAGCCATGCCCTTTCACCAGCTCCTCCATTACAGACTCCCATCTCCTGACTCACTGTATAAGATTTTTCCTGGATGTCTCCTTTTTTAAAAAAAAAATTCATTTATTTATTTGAGTATTTATACCCCGTGCTTCAGCCACAAAGGCTCTCTGAGCGGCTTACAAATTGTTAAGCAATAGCACTTACACGTCTACACTGCTTTATAGCACGCTAGGCACTCTTTCTTTCTCTCTTTCTTTTGCATTATTTTTATTCATAAACATATATATATATATAAAGCATCTTTACAATAACAAAGGAAAGAACAAAGAAAAAAAGAGGTAACAAACAATATTTCAAAAAGAAAGGGAAAAAATCTAGATGTACTTGCTTCCTTTCTGACGTTGGATGCAATAGGAACTATCATTTATCTTCCAAAATAAAATTAAGAGGTTTTTAAAGAGATCATCTGCTTCTCAGCTATAATTTCACTATCTTACTGTTAAAGAGAGTTCATAATACTACACTAGAAAGATTCTAAACAGAGAATATATATAACTGGATTAGCATGTTACAATAACACTATTAAAAAAGAATTATAAATAACAGTTTTTATGTAATTATATACAGTACTTATGATCACATAAAAAAGGGGGCAAATAGCAGAGAAGAAAAGGGAAAAAGAGCATTTTTATATATGCTGCTTGGGGGATTCTGGGAGTGGCAATCCAAAAAGAAGAACCTTCCCCAAGCCCAGAAGGGCTGCCAAGGAATCCTAGGTGCTGTAGGCTCTATTTCAGAGGAAGGAACTGGCAAAACCACCTCTGAGGATTCCTTGCCTAAGAAAACCCTCCAAAATTCTTGGGGTCGCCATAAGTCGACAGGCAACTTGAAGGCACACACACAGCTCACAAGATCTGACCTTGGTCCCTTTCCCCCCAATGCTGCAGGCTAGAACTGCCGGAGTGTGTGTGTGTGGGGGTGCCACCTTTTTGGACTGCCACTCCCAGAATCCCCTAGCCAGCGATGCTGTCCTGGGGATTCTGGGAGTGGCAGTCCAAAAAGAAGAACCATCCCCAAGCCTAGAAGGACTGCCAAGGAATACCAAGTACTGGAGGCTCTATTTCAGAGGAAGGAGTGGCAAAACCACCTCTGAGGATTCCTTGCCTAAGAAAACCCTCCAAAATTCATGGGGTCGCCAGAAGTCAGCAGACAGGCACACACCTCTTCTTTCATGCAAAACTATTTTGAGGTGGTTTCATCTTGAATCAGCAACTAGGAGCCATTAATTTTACAAAAGACCTGAGCGGAGTTAAAAACTGCTAGAACTGGTTTGCTGTTTGGGCTCAGCATAGCCGCCTGCATTTTTGGACTCGCCTATGGGGACTGTCATGATGAACAACAGTTTTCAAAATGTGTGTGGAGGTGAACTGAAACTGTAGGAGTGATGACGAGAAGGGTGGAACTAGGAAGGAGAGAAAAAAAGAATTGTTCCGAGTTTCAAGGTCTGGTCTAACTGGAAGAATGCCACAGTCATTTCAAAGAGGATTTGAGATCTACAAATGACTTTTGCCCAGTTGTGTTTTCTTCTCTTGTGGTTTCTGTACATTTCTTTCTCTAGGTGATAATTGATAATTTTGTCAAGAAAATGCAATCAAAACCATTTCTGTTTGGTTGGGATTGTCTTGCAAAACCATTTGGGTAAGGGTTAGGGTTTAGGTTAGGGTTATCATCAGTAACCAATTAGAACTGCACCGCATGGAGATGGCCGCACTAAACTGGCCGCACTGAAATGTCCCATTCCAATTGCTAAGAGAGCCAGCGTTGTATATTGGTTTGAGCACTGACTCTGGAGACCAGGGTTCAAATCCCTGTTCAGCCACAGAACTCTAATCGGTGACCTTGGACAAGTCACACTCTCTCATAGAATCATAGAATTGTAGAGTTGGAAGAGACCACGAGGGCCATCCAGTCCAACCCCCTGCCAAGCAGGAATCACGATCAAAGCATCCCTGACAGATGGCAATCCAGCCTCTGTTTAAAAACCTCCAAAGAAGGAGAGCCCACCACGCTCCGAGGGAGTGCGTTCCACTGTCGAACAGCTCTTACTGTCAGAAAATTCCTCCTAATGTTGAGGTGGAATCTCTGTTCCTGGAGTTTGCATCCATTGCTCCGTGTTCCAGTCTCTGGAGCAGCAGAAAACAAGCTTGTTCCATCCTCAATGTGACACCCCTTCAAATACTTAAACAGGGCTATCATATTGCCCCTTAACTGTCTTTTTTCCAGGCTAAACATACCCAGCTCCCTAAGTCTTTCCTCATAAGGCATGGTTTCCAGACCTTTCACCATTTTAGTCGCCCTCCTCTGGACACGCTCCAATTTGTCAATATCCTTCTTGAATTGTGGTGTCCAGAACTGGGCACAGTATTCTAGGTGAGGCCTGCTCAAGGCAGAATAGAGCGGCACTATTACTTCCCTTAATCTGGACACTATACTTCTATTGATGCTGCCCAAAATCGCATTGGCCTTTTTAGCTGCCGCATCACACTGTTGAATCATGTTCAACTTGTGGTCTACTAGGACTCCTAGATCCCTTTCGCATGTAGTCTCATAGTCTTGCTGTCATCCTCAGAGGACAGCAAAGGCAAACCCCCCTCTGAACAAATCTTGTCAAGAAAACCCCATGGTAGATTTGCCTTAGGGTCACCATCAGTCGAGAACAACTTGAAGGCACACCACAAAAAGCAGAGCCTGGACGAGGCTGGGATATTTAGATGGTGAGAAACATTGCCAAGGTTGGCTGATGTTGGACCCAAAGATGGGGCCCAAGTCATCTTTCCCTCTGGAGGCGTTCTGGTGGAGTTCCTTCCCAGTGAGAGGTGGGGTTGTTATTTTTAGCTAGGAAGAGAATCCTGTTTGACCAGGAAGGAAAGACAGACTTATCACTCCTGCTTTTCTTCAATCAAGTTATGAATCATAACTAAATAGAACCTCCATGTTCAGAGGCAGCATCCCTGAGACTGGGAGACAACAACCTATTTTATGTAATCCCCTTCCAACTCTGCTTATGAGTGTCCCACGCTCTTGCAGTAAGAGACAGCATAGCATTGAATCAGATGGACCATTGGTTTGATTTAGGACTGTGGGTAAAGAGGGCCTTCCCTGCTCTGGCTTTTTTTTTAGTAAAGCCTTCAGCGCCTAACTGGTTTTATCTCATTTGTACATGTGCTATGGTTGGCATTATTTTAAATTGTTTTAACTGGGTTTATTATTTTTTTAAATATATGTTTATTAACACACTTACACACATGCAAGAAAAAAAAGGAAAAAGGAAAAAACAGGGGGGCGGGGAAGAAAACATGGCACATACTTAATTTTCTATGCATTAAAAACATATAGACAAAAACAACCGGGGCAAGAAGAAAACACCACAAAACTTGACACACCAACTAGACTGCTAATGACTCCCCCCCCCAACTAATAATTACATTCCACTATTAAAGCGCTTCCATTAAGTAATCTTATACTCCAGCTTCTACCATAAATCAAACCCATACTATCTTTAAAAGCCTAAAATTGATATATACACTTTACTTTGTTGCAAAAAAAATTATAAACAACTCCCAATCTTTTCTAGAAAAAACTGACCAAGGATTTCTCCTTAATCAACACGGTCAGTTTATCCATTTCAGCCAAATCACCTATCTTGATCAGCCAATCTTCTTTCATTGGAATCAATGTCTCCATATTGTCTGGGCTTAAGTGAGAAATGATTTTGTGTATTTTTAGTCTTTTCAAAGTACAGTAGGACCCCCGTATCCGCAGATTCATTATCCACTGATTCAGTTATCTGCGGGACACAAAGCAGCACACCTACCACAGTCTTCCTAGAAAATGCCTAGAGAGGCATCCTCTCTAGCCATTTTCTAGGTCCTCCAAGGCAACTCCATGGTATTTTAAACCGGAGGTCCCATTATTTTCAATGGCGTTCGCTGTTACCCACAATTTTTGGTATCCCCTGGAGCCCCCAGAACTAATCCTCCATGGATACGGGGGCCCTACTGTATTGTTATTTGTTATCTTAAAACTGCTTTTATTGTATGCCCCTTTGAGATCCTCAGATATAGATTGGATATAAATATTTTAACGAAATAAGTAAATAAATATATGGTTAAGATAAAAGCCACAAAGGAAGATGAAATACAAGTCTCAGCGTTCATCAGCTCCCAAAAATATTAGGTCCAGACACAGATGGTGTAAGAGTATCAAATTATTTGTGGACTGCAACTCCCAGAATCCCACACCCAAGATTGTGGGAGTTATTGTCTCAATAAAGGAATGTTTCTGAGCTCTCTCCATGACTAAGAGAAAGAAAAGGGGAAAGATACTATTTATTAAGAAAACTCAAAACCCAACAGTTTACTGTGTCTTATCTCTATCTAGAGCATTAAAGACCTCAGCATTCAAACCAACGGAACATAAAATCTTCTCCAGTTCCTTCAGACCATGCAGCCATCATTGCTCTCTGGTATGACTTTGAAATATCAGTAAATAAAATCAAGAGGAGAACAGAAATCTTCAGGACTCTGGCCTATCACATTCTGTATTCAGCGTTCAGACAGCTTAGCAGCCAAGGGACATGTCCGAATTATGCATCCAGAGAAAAATATACAACAGGCAGATCACATTTTTTTTCCTGTGCTAAAATAGGCTGACATTAAAATAAAATTCCAACCAAACCCCCCCCCCCAAAAAAACGTCAGTGACCACATGGGAATCACTCTGTGTAGAAAGGAACTCCCTGTCAACACACACACACACATGGATTTTTTTCCCTTACATTTTCCATTTCCAAAAAAACTTTGTTTGTTCTTCAAGTAAACCGAATTCTGACCTTTTGTGCCTTCTCTGCGCCAGGAACTAAAAGGAAATCTTAGTTCTGCAACCATAATATGCAGGAGGTACAGTTTTGCGTGGCAGCTTGTCTTCAACAAACATGATAGCCATGTTCAAATATTTGAAGGGGTGTCATATTGAGAATGGAGCAAGCTAGGAACTACCTAGTTACAAATAACTGGTTACTTGTCATTAATTCCTTTTTTCCACTAATGAAGGCAGGACAATGGTACTGTGCTATAGAATCATAGAGTTGGAAGAGACCACAAGGGCCATCTAGTCCAACCCCCTACTATGCAGGAATATACAATCAAATCATTCCCGACAGAAGATTTGTTTAAATCTTCTGTTTAAAAACCTCCAAAGAGACTCCACCACACTCCCAGGCAGTGCCTTCCATAGAATCATAGAGTTGGAAGAGGTCCCCAAGGGCCATCTAATCCAACCCCCTGCCATGCAGGAATAGCCAATCAAAGCACTCCTGACAGATGGCCATCCAGCCTCTTTTTAAAAACCTCCAAAGAAGGAGACTCCACCACACTCCCAGGCAGTGTATTCCACTTCCGAACAGCTCTTACTGTCAGCAAGTTCTTCCTAATGTTTAGGTGGAATCTCTTCTCCTGTAGTTTGAACCCATTGCACCGTGTCCTAGTCTCTGGAGCCGCAGAAAACAAGCTTGCCCCATCCTCAGTATGACATCCCTTCAAATATTTAAACATGGCTATCATGTCCCCTCTTAACCTGCTCTGCCCTAGGCTAAACATCCCTAGCTTCCTAAGCCACTCCTCATAAGGCATGGCTTCCAGACCTCCCACCATTTTGGCCACCCTTCTCTGGACTCACTCCAGCTTGTCCATATCCTTCCTGAATTGTGGTGCCCAGAACTGGACACAGTATCCCAGGTGAGGTCTGACCAAAGCAGAATGGGATACCCAGTGTGGTCCCAGTGCTTAGAGCTGCACTGGGGCTTGGAAGATGCAAGTTCAAATTCATCCTGAGCCATGAAAATCATGGGATGACCTTGGGCCAGTCTTTCTCTTTCTCTTTCTCTCTGCCTGACCTACCTCAGAGGGTTGCTATGAAGATAAAAGTGGTGAGGAAAACAGTCAACTGTGTCACTTTAACCTTACTGGAGAAAAGGCAAGATATAAATGCAGGGCCAGTTTAAGGGCCCTGCAGCACCTGCAACTGCAGGGGCCCCGTCATTGTGGGGGGGCCTGTCGTAAGCCTCCTCCTGCAAAAACATTATTAGTAATAATCTGAATATCCTGTACTGTGAATAGGTTAGGTTACAGTGACCTGAGATAAACATATGGGGCCCCCAAAATAAAGCATTTTAGGGCCCTCCAAAATTCCTTAAACCAGCCTTGTATAAATGTAACTAAGAAAGGAAGAAAAGAAAGGTGGCACTGACATCAGCACCGAATGGATTTCTCCAAAGTCCCCAAGCTGGAAGACCCTAACAATGGAAAAGCCATTGAGCACAAAAAGAAACAGGGAGGAGGGGACACCGAGGCACTTCTATTTTCCAGTTTGCAAAGGGCTGGATTCCAGGTAAACACCACAGCGCATACTCAGAAGCCCTCTTTCTCTCCCAGAAGGCCATTTTATCCATTTGTAGCATGAATAATTTAAGAGAAGGGAGACCTGCTGGCGGCTCCACGGGACCATTCAGAAGGCTTTGATAAGCAGACTTCCAGACGCTGGGATGGGTCTCAACTGACCTCAAAAGCAAGCTGAAGTCAGATATTGCTGATGTCCTTTTTTTCTTTTTTTGGCACAGTAAGGTTTGTGGAAGGGGGAGCCAATTCCCCCCTGGCTGCCTTAAAGGATCCATCTGGTCACCAACAAGCACGCCTGCCACAGAGCTGTTGGGACAGATGCGCAAGAGCAGGCAAGCCAGTCCCGGTCTGGACTCCGCTGACCTAGGCCTGACCCAATCTGACTAAGAGCCCAACTGCTGTCTGCTTCAGAAGGCTCCGGAAACTGAGCGGTTACAGTTTAGACAAGGCCATGGAAACCCAGCCGGCTAATTTTCCCAGAGACTAGGAAAGAGAAACAGCTTTTACAAAGCAACCAATCTAGAGAAAGGGTATCTTTGGGGACCACAGCTCTTCCAAAAGTAACTTGCCTACCGTGTAAGCGAGCCTTTAAGGCCCCAAAGCAAGACAAAAAAGCCACAGGGATGCCCCTTACTGGAGAGTTTTTTTCAGCAACTGGTTTTGAAATTCCCCAAAGCACTGTGATATTTGACAGCATTTGTGTGTGCAAACAATGAGGGTTGTTGAGTTGAAGGGCCCAGCTTGGTTTTTGCTTTATGCAAGGAGGGAGATGGGAAACTGCTGGTGTTCATTTGGATTGTGGCCTCGGCTTATTAGCAGGGCTGCCATTAGGTGAAGAATCTC
Source organism: Gambelia wislizenii (assembly GCA_030847615.1). Classification (NCBI taxonomy): domain Eukaryota; kingdom Metazoa; phylum Chordata; class Lepidosauria; order Squamata; family Crotaphytidae; genus Gambelia; species Gambelia wislizenii. Next base: position 6,598,015 of record JAUMIR010000013.1, on the reverse strand, counting down.
TCTTCGTCCAAGAGCCAAATTCAATTTCAGAGATGGTCTTGGGGCCACATGCCAGCGGTTGGCAGGGCCAAAGACACGTGAGTGGGACCCCAAATCCCAGCAACTCTGAACTGAAGTTTCATACTGTCAGTGACGAAGCATTCCATACCTTCAGAATGGGGAGGAAAACTTCACAGGGAAGTGGGCATGGAGCTGCCTTCTACTGAGGTCTCTTCCACACTGTACAATTATAGCACTATGATTCCATTTTAACTGCTGTGCCTGACTGAATCCTGTGGAATCCTGGGATTTGCAGTTGGGGTGCACTAGAGCTCTCTGCCCCCTCCCTAGTCTGCAGATCCCCGGATTCCACAGGATGGAGCCATGACCGTTACAACGGATCAAAGCATGATCATTGTATAGTATGCAAGAGACCTGAGACAGTCCCCTGCCCTATCTACCTTTTCATGCCAAGGTGGGCAGAAAATAGATCTGGATCTACTGGTAAGTAACGGGGTAATATGATCAGCGAGGATCAAACAATCATTTCTTGGATATTGGCAATTTTCAGGAAATTTGCCCCTTTCACAAACGGAGGTACCTTCTCACAGGGTCCTGGGTTACATTTATAGCGCAAAGCTACAAAGAAGAACAATAGAATTGAACATGTCCTCTTTTCCTTTCCCTTTACACAGCAAGTAGAAAGAAACCACTGATGGGGGCAGGACTTAAATCCACTGGGAGGTGAAGAGAACGCTGCTATCTCTCTCCTGTTCTTTCCAGCTTTTGCACAAAGATTCCCCAAGCAGGCAATCACATTTACTCATTTATTTCTCCCTCCGCCACCTCACCAGTGGAAGCTATTGCGTAGCTCCACCATTCCTTTGTTTTCCCAGTGTAAATTACTGTTCCTTTTAGTTCCAATGGTTGGTGGAGAATGCCATTGCTTCCGTAAGCCAAAACGGAACCACCCACACTACCAGAAGGAAGTCTCTAGGTTTTGGGAAACCCCAGTGCTTGCAAATGTACCAAAGAAATATGAAAATGCTCAGTGGCCACAGAATCCTGCCTGACTGTTGTGAGGAGGGGGGGAAACATGCAGGGGGAAGGAATGGCACACTCTGACCTACAAAGTCAAAAATCCCTCTGAGCTGACTTCCGGTTGGCAATGGCGTTCTGAAGAAAAGTCTCTCAGCAAGACTGAAAGAGGACTGATCGCTCAACATGGAAAGAAGGACCGTTAGAGATCAACTAGACAGCCAGGACTGCCCCCTGGCATGGGAGGATATGAGGGACTCATTTTGGGTCCAAATACCTGACCTCGAACTCAACTGAAACCTGGCTAAGTGTGGCTGAAAGGAGAGAGGCAGAGGGGACCGGTAAATGCTCCATGGCCACCTTGAGGACTACTACCATTTTTAGATGGCCAGGGACCCCACCTATTTTAAAGTGTATATTTTCCTGTAGTAAGTTTAAGTTTGCATAAGGCTTGGGGACTTCAAAAAGACTTCTTACGTTATTTTTTGCCTACAGCACAGCTTGGAAGAACAACCATTTTGAACAACGATTCCAGATCTCCCCTCACCACCACCACCCCCATTTCCAGAGAACTCAGCAAGCAGCCGGCTAAGCAATTGAGAGCTATAATGCAAAATGTAACTCCTCCAAGATCTGGCGTACAGAAACTTCTTTTGACTTCTCTCTCAATCTGCAAAGCTCCCGCAAAGAGACACTAACAGAGGCAGCAGCCTTATTCCAGGCTAGGTAAATTGGCTAACAGTTTCTCCCCCGCCCCCCAAATGACATGACTGTGGTCTCCCTTTCCCTTCCAAGATGGAGAGTCCCACTAGGGACTGAAATCTGTAGTTGCGGCAGAACCAGGACAGCCTTGTATTAGCTGCCTAGCTGGGAAGACACCAAGGCCTCAGAGTCCTTCCCAAAGGGCACCGCATTGAGCCGAACCCAGGTGTCGCTTTGAAAAACAAACCTTCCCAGTCAGGTGGAAGCGGAGCTTAGATACGTTCCTTTTTTGGGGGGTGGTGGTGGTGGGGAACTACAGCTTCCAGAATTTCCCAGCCAGCAGGGGCGGGTCAAAATAGAACACTATCCTACAAGGAGCAGAATGACGCCTGAGTCCCTCACCAACCACCCGCGGGAGGATGCATAGTGGTAACTTGATGCGGGCCAATGCAGGAGTGCATTCTGGAGGCACCACCATGGCCCTGACAGTAAAAAGACAGTAAGAAGAAAGGAAGGAACTGAAGCATTAGGGGCCCTCTCATAACACCCAGTACCTCCTTGACTGGGGGGGGGGGTTGCTTTATTCTGTCTAGTGGTAGGTGCTGGCTTCAGCCTCTTAGAGAAAATGCATCCATCATCACCACCCCATAGTAGCAGTAAGGTGTTGACTCTGTAGAAACTCCAACCATTCCTGGCTATTGGACATACTGACTGGCCAATCAGGGTTACCGGGGCTCTTGTACCTTTAATAGTTATACAGCCATCCCTCCGTATCCACAGGTTCATACAGCTGAGAGGGTTTTAAAACTCAGGTGTATCCAAGGAGCCCTTTAAACATTCTCTTGAGAGGTGACATGATAGCCATGTTTAAATATATGAAGGGATGGAGCAAGCTTGTTTTCTGCTACTCCAGAGACTAGGACACAGAGCAATGGGTTCAAACTACAGGAAAAGAGATTCCACCTAAACATTAGGAAGAACTTCCTGACAGTAAGAGCTGTTTGGCAGTGGAGTACACTGCCTCATAGTGTGGTGGAGTCTCCTTTTTTGGAGGTTTTTAAACAGAGGCTGGATGGCCATCTGTCGGGAATGATTTGATTGTGTATTCTTGCATGGCAGGGGTTTGGACTGGATGGTCCTTGGGGTCTCTTCCATCTCTATGATTCTATAGCACAGTACCATAGCCCTGCCTTCATTAGTGGAAAAAAGGAATTAATGACAAGTAACCAGCTATTTGTAACTAGGTAGTTCCAGGTTTGGTAAAGACAAGCTGCCACGCAAAACTGTACCTCCTGCGTATTCTGGATGGCCCTTGAGGTCTCTTCCAACTCTATGATTCTATGATTCTCCCAGCTAATCTTAGCTTACGTTTCACCCAGACGGAGTTGGGTGTGGTGAGGAGTGACTCTGAAACAGCTGTAAGATGTAATATTCTTCTAATTAAGTGGTATTTCTATTCTTGGCCATCATTTCCAGACCTTTTGTCTTCGAGTCAATTTGTTTATCTTTAAATATTGCACTTAAAGCATTCCTTTCTTCCAAGGAGCTTAGGGTGACTCACAATTCTCCCTCTCTCCAATGTTAAGATCAGAGCAACCCTGCAAAGTAGGTTAGGCTTAGAGAAGTTAAGACAGTCCAAGGTCACCCAGCAAGTTTCATAGCCAAGTGAGGATTTGAACCCGGATTTCCACAGTAGTAGTCTAACACCAGCATGGAGTCTTTGACTGCTGCACTAGGACTAAAGGAGACCAGGGTCTGAATTCTTGTTTACTCCTGGCGACTCACTGGGTGACCTTGAACAAGTCACTCTCTCTCAGCCTCAGAGGAAGGCAATGGCAAACCTTCTCAGAATAAATCTTGCAAAGAAAACACCAGGTTGGAGGCGCCATCTCAACACGCCTAGGGTGTGGGCTGTTTCCAGACAGACAGCACCAGTCAAAACACAATGCACACTTATTCTATCTTTCACCCTGTAAGGGATTTTTGTGGTAAGCAAGAAGATGGATGCAGCAGTGGAAAACAAATAGAAGACAGTATCATGTGGAGGGACTCCTGGTAAAATTATTTACCTGAAATGGAGTGATTGCAGAATTAAAAAAGAAAGAAAGAAAACTCAGCTGAAGCACTGTGGAAAAAACACGTGGGTCAGAATCCTGTTGGCGTCTTATGCCCACATCTATGGAAGTCGCTGGACAGGTAGTTTATTTATATTTAGGTTGACCCCATATCCATGGGGTATACATCCCAAAAAAAACCCTGTGAATACCTGAAACGGTAGATAATAGGGTAACTCAAAGATTTCTCCTGGTTTAAACTTCTGAGGCATCATGTGTGAGACATAGTTTCAAAAACAGCTACTAAAAGTTGTATATTAGCAACAAGGCTATATGATTTTAATAGAAATTCATATATATGATATGTTTAAATCTCAGTGTTCTCTATCAAATTTTAAACATAATTTTAAAGTTGTTTTTAAAATGCATTGATTTGTAATTAATTATATCCTGCTGCTCTATTTTAACATATTGTTTAAATTACTTATGTATAGAATGTATATAATTATTTACTTTTGTTTAGAGTGTATAAGATTACTTTATTGCCTCGTGGTTTGTTGATCGTAATAAAGGCATCGTCATGATGATGATGATAGGGATTCCTATTATTTTCGATGAGACAAACGCTGGAAGTGGACCATAGCTTCACATTGGAGGACCTAGAAATGCCTACAGAGAACACATTTTCTTTCAGATGCGGATAAGTGAAACCGTGGATACCAAATCCACGGGGCCCAAGGAAGCTTAGAACAAATTAAAAACAACTTTCAGCTAAAATCTTATTAATGCAAAAGTTTGAGAACACAAAGTTAAAACAGTTTCAAACACATTCAATTAAAAGGGCCTTCTGACACAAAGGGCTGCCTTAAAAAAAAAAGGTTTTTACCCGCCAGCAGAAAGAGAGCCAGTCACTCTCTTCCTCAACCTAACCCTACCTCATAAGGTTGTTGTGAAGAGGACTTTTGTCTGATACACAATGTCTCCATGGAGTTCAAGCTGGGCCCCTACACATGCAGATGTGAAGGGAAGCACATGCACACTTGAGTGTGCATCTGGTCGCACATTTAAGTGCATGTTCAGTTGCTCAACACCACCACGCCACGCAAGGGTTGCGTAGCACAATCAACGCGTAACTCCATACATGGGCATTTATGCCATGCAACTCCAACGTGGGATCTCAGCAGCAGCCTTTTGCATTTTAGCAGGTGTCAGAGCATTTCAGTGCTTCAGCCTTAGCCCACTGCAATGTGATCCAGTTAAGTCAAGACACCCTCCCCTCCAACACACACATACATACACACACACAAGTTACACTAATATTTACATTCATCAGCCTACAGCCTCAAGGGCTGCTTCTCCCATTCTTTCAGCCGATAATACCACTCTTGGGATAAGCCATCTCACAGACAGTTTCACAGATGGCCTGCACAAAGGGCAATCCTGCAATTCTGTGATTCACCATTATGATGAGTGGGTAGATGGCGAAGGGGGAGGCCGGCACTCCAAATATAGACTCCAGCCCTTTGCCTATGCATGAGGAACATGAAAATATAGGAAGCGCAGGAGGAGGTATGCAGAACTAATTAGGAAAACTGGATCGACTGCAATCCACCATGCAGCCAACAACAAGACAACAAAACCTTTGGGAACTGTCTTTGGGAAAGGGAGGCGATGCCTTCACCCAACACTCCCGTTTTTGTTTTTGTTTTCCAAATAAAGGGCACTGTTTTCAAAAGTTCTCTTTTCTCGTGTCAGGTGTAAATATCTGATAGACAAGCCACAGCACAGCTGGAAGCCAATGGTCCATTCACATCACCCTGATGCCTTCTCTTGGGGCAAAGTGCGTTCCAAAGAAATGCCAATTTCAGCAGGTGTTGCTGGCACTCCACCCAGAGAAACGCCTCAAGGCTGAGCAAACTCTGAGCGTGAGTCTAACTTGTGTTATTACTCCACCGTACACCATGTACATTCCTTAATAAGGGCACAAACATCATCATCAAGAAAAACGCTCAACCGCAGTTTCCGTACCCTCTCTCTGACTTGGGAGAAAGGCACACCAAACACAAGCCAACTCATTTGTTTCATTTATATTCCCACCCTTCCTCCAATGAGCTCCAAAGTGGCACACAGTTGTCCCTTCATATTCACTGGGGTTTGGTTCCAGGACTCCCGTGGATACCCAAATCGGTGAATACTGAAGTCCCATTATATGCAATGGCATAGCCAAATGGTGTCCCCTTATATAAGATGGTAAAATCAAGGTTTGCTTTTTGGATTATTATTTTTTTAAGAATATTTTCAAGCCGTGAATACTTAAATCCATGGATACCAAATCCATGGATACGGAGGGACAACTGTATTTTCTACTGTACACGACTCTCACTTCCTACTTTATCCTCACAACAACAACCCTGGGAGGTAGGTCCAGCTGGCCCAAGGTCACCCAGTAAGTTTCAGAGCTCGGTGGAGATATGAACCATGGTCTCTCAAGTCCTAGCGAAACCCTCCAACCTAGACACCACACAAGTAAGCATGCTTACTCAGGCTTAGCAGCAGCCTGTAGACTTGTGAGCAGTGATGTGGGTTTTCCAGAACTCTTAAAAGTAGAGTTATAAGAAAACCCTAAATACTGTTATCTGGTTTAGCATGTTAAATGTTATATTCAAAACATTGTGTAAAATGTTACAGTCAAAGCTTTATGTGGAAATTACTGTATCAGAATAATTATAATACTGGAAAGAGAATAGCATGTACTTCCCTCATTTTAAAAAAAAATGACTATAACTGAAATAACACTATGTTTAGGACACCCACCTGAAGAGAGATGTATTTTATGTACCCCATTAATGTGGTGGGGGGATTGTGTGCTCCTGTGAGGCAAGAGGCTATGCTGACAGTAGCAGTGCCGCTGGTAGGGTCTCCCAGGTCAGACAGGCTTTTGCTGAGAAGCCAGACTAAATGTGCCGACCAGCAGCAGTAGTGGAGGGGGTGACACTGGTGAAATATCTCTCAGGGACAACGGCAGTGGCACTATAGCTAATGCTTGTTAGCACTGAAGAGGAGGCACCGATAAACCTCCTTTTGAATGTCCTTTACCATGAAAAACCCTGTGACGAAACAATCCAAAACGAAACAAGAGATAGTGCCAGAAGATGACACGCCCAGTTCGGATGGCACTCAGCGAGCTACTGGGGTACAGCAGAGGACAACTACGAGTAGCACTGAGGATAATGATCCAACTGGACTCAAGCCAAAGGGATGTCCAGCTGTTGACATGCTCAGGGGTGAAAGAAAAGCCTGAAGCTGCACAACGCATATTTTAGGAACATGCAATCTATCAGGGATGCTTGTACTGAGGATTGCTGCGTAAGCAGGGGGCTGGACTAGATGATCCTTGGGATACCTTCCAAGTCTCAATTCTGTTCTTCTGGGCCTAACTCATTATTATCCCCAACACTGTCACTTTTCTTCTTCTCCTCCTCTTTTTTCTTATTTTTGGTATTTGAAATTAAATGGATTTTTTTTTAACGTCTTGGTTCCCCTACTTTTTCCCACATAATTCCAGCACAATCTATGCACTTACAATGCAGGGGCAGGGAACATGCTGTCCCCCAATTCCCATTATTCTCAGCCAGCATTGCTGAGAGTCAGGGATGATGAGGACTGCAATCCAACAACAGCTGGGACCCCAAGCATCCCAGTCCTGTTTCAGGTTGCCAGAGAAACATGCACACGCAAATTCATTATAACAATGATTGTACAGAGCTCACAACCATTCCTTGAAGAGCATGCTGAAGAGTACAGATGCCTGGCGTTGCTAAGCTACAAGATGGGATGCGGATGCAAAAGCTCCTTCCCATCTCCAGCAATGCTGCTTTAACCTATTCTTGGACCAGTGGCTTCAGGTTTCTTTGTAAAGGTGCAAGCACAACCTCACTCTATGTGTGTGTGTGAGTGAGTGAGCTCCAGCAGTTCTCATGTTACATCTCTGCAAGCAGAATGGGACGGGTGCTTCTCCCCAGAGCCACACAAGAAAACACCCCACATAACCAGTGTGGATCAAATGCAGCAACGAGGGGACCCCCTTTAAATATCTTTTGTTGCCATGGACCCCCAAGACTTCACTCAAGATTTAAAACTCTAACAACAATAACAACAACACAATTACATCCATTAAACCTTCCCACTGGAGGGAAGGAAAGATTTTTCTCCTGCTTCTTCCTGCAAGTTTGTGGCTGGAGCAAATTGAACAGTAATGTGCAAGCCAAGCTAGCCAGTCTTTGCCTTGGATCCTATCACGTGGACTGAGCAGCCTTCAAGCCATGGATCACAGGTTAAGAACCACTGTCCAGTTGACCCCCATATCTGCAGGGGATATGTCCCAAGACCCCACCCCGGATACCTGAAACCGTGGATAATAGGGAACCCTATTGTTTTCAATGAAATGAACACTGGAAGTTTACTATAGAATCACATTGGGGGACCTAGACATGCCTAGAAAGAAAGTATTTTTTCAGACATGGATAAGTGAAACCGTGGATACAGAATCCATGAATACAGGGGTTAACCTGTACTTACTTCCCCCACATTACAGGTTGAGTCTCCCTTATCCAGAATTCCAAAATCCAAAATATTCCAAAATCCAAAACGTCCACATGGGTGGCTGAGATAGTGACATCTTTGCTTTCTGATGGTTCAATGTACACAAATTTTGCTTCATGCACAAAACTATTAAAAATATTGTGCATAAAATGACCTTCAGGCTATGTGCATAAGGTGCATTTGAAACATAAATGAATTTTGTGTTTAGACTTGGGTCCTATCTCCAAGATATCTCATTATGTATATGCAAGTATTCCAAAATCTGAAATATTCCAAAATTCAAAATACCTCTGGTCCCAAGCATTTCGGAAAAGGGAGATTCAACATGTATTTCTAAAACCTATGTAGCAGGTAGATATCTATATAAGCCTATGCCAGTATCACACATCATCATAGTTCCTGGTCTTGGTTTCCTTTTTCTGGTTCTTTTTATAAGAATGAGTACCTGTACTTTCTGTCTGCCTGACACTGTAGAAAACTAGTGGAGACAATTTTTTCTCTGCTTTACCAAAGTTGATGGGTTCTTCTGTTTTTTATTGGACATGTTTTGTAGCTCCATATACACTGACAAACCATAGAAGATTCTTATGGTTCAGGGCTCCTTGCAGTTCAGGATCTTGTAGCCCCATTTATAACAAAAAATAACTTTTTTTTAAAGTTCCATTTGTAATTATATTCTGAATAAACTGTACTTTAATATTTCAAACAGGATGATTTTATGCCAAATCAAAGGCTAGATGATACATTTTATATTCCTGAAGTAACAAAATGACTTTCAATCCGCAAACGATGCTAACTTGCATTTTTCAATTTTTCTGAAAATTTCCACTTTTCCCACAAACAAAAATACTTTTCCAGAAATGTTACATCTCTTGGGGGCAGCTATGTAATTGTTACTTGCAAACATATGGACCTGGCCAAATGTTGCTGTGTGCCTTCAAAACATTTCTGATTTATGGAAACCCTAAGGCAAACCTATCACAGGGTTTTCTGAGGCTGAGAAAGTGTGACTTGCCCAAGGTCACCCAGTGGGTTTTCATGGCTGATTGCGGATTCGAATCCTGGTCTCCAGAGTCATAGTCCAACACTAATACCACACTATACCACGCTGGCTCCCAAAAACATGACGTAGTCAGCAGGCAAACCTATCACAGGGTTTTCTTGGCAGAATTTGTTCTGAGAGGGTTTGACAGGAAAAGAGATTCCACCTAAACGTTAGGAAGAACTTCCTGACGGTAAGAGCTGTTCGGAAGTGGAATACGCTGTTGCTTGGGAGTGTGGTAGAGTCTCCTTCTTTGGAGGTTTTTAAACAGAGGCTGGATGGCCATCTGTTGGGAGTGCTTTGACTGTGTGTTCCTGCATGGCAGAATGGGGTTGGACTGGATGGCCCTTGGGGTCTCTTCTAACTCTATTTATTTAGGTATTTATACCTTGCTCTTCAGCCACAAAGGCTCTCAGAGCGGCTTACAAATTGTTAAGCAATAGCACCTACACATCTACACCGCTTTTATAGCGCTAGGCACTCTCTGAGCGGCTTTCCAATGCTAACGCTAATTGCTCCGGGTACTCATTTTACCGACCTATGAAAGGATGGAAGGCTGAGTCAACCTTGGCGCCCTTGGGATCGATCTATGAGTCTATGATTCTATGACTTTGCCTTCCTCTGAAGCTGAGAGAGTGTGACTGGCCCAAGGTCACTGAGTGGGTTTCCATGGCCAAGCAGGGATTCGAACTCTGGTCTCCCAGTCTCCTAGTCCACCACGCTGGCTCTCTACCTGGCCAAATACCTGCAGGCAAAGCATGTGCTCTATTACTGAAATCTAGCCTTTCACGGAAACCCATTTGGAACAAAGCAGTGCTCAACTAGTTATGACTTAGAATATAATTTTAAAAACCTTTTGGGGAGGCTGGAATTCAGTGAAGTAGCAGGGGCAAGGGATAGATGAACAGGGCCCCTTCCTGCCTATTATTCCTCTGCTCTAAACCACCTGCACCCAAACAACTTTTCCCTGATCTTGAAGGTCCAAAAGTGTCTTTAATAGGTTACATATGCTTTCAAAAATCTCTAAGAAGAGGAGGGGGAGCAAGAGACAATGAAGACGATGGTGCCACCCACCCCTCCCATGTACAAAAAGCCAAGTGGACATTGTACACCTATTGTACCTCACTTCAGGGGCTCTGATCCATTGAGAGGGGATAAACAAATGCTTTAAACCAGGGGTGGGCAAATCCCCCAAACTGACCTTTTTTTCTGGCCAAAAAAAGAGGGTGAACTGACACTCTTGGAAATCTCCAGGTACAACAGTTTAGTTTTTAAACAGATTTCAAAGCCTCCCTGTACTGTTCAACAACACCAAATACTTATTTTTGAGAACCAGAAGTGGCCTTCCAGCCATTTTGTGGGTTTCATTGTTGTTATCTTCATTTTTTTGGTAGTGCCTGCAGCCCCCCGAGAACCCCAGAATATAAAAGTGCCCCCTCGCCATACATACCACAGTGACCCATCCCTGCCTTAAATAATTAAATAAAATGAACCGGACCGGCAAATGACTATGCTTTCAACACGGATGCTGGGTCAATGCAATCTCCTCCTCTGCAGGGGTGGGGAAAAATTTGATCAGGATCTACCCACAGATCTCTGGAACCATTTCTTGTAGATCACTAGTGGTTTCTGGCACATGCTTCTTTAATAAAAGGAAGAACCAAACAAATGAAAATGCAGGGGGGGGAGGGAAAGCAAGCCTAGAATAATCAGGAGAGGATTATTGTGTGGAAGAAGTGTGAAATCTGTTCAATTCTGGTACTCAAAGGACAATTGTTTGAATAAGGAATTTAAAAATTCTAAATTAAGTGCATTAATTTGCTTGCATCACTGGGTGGTAGTTGTCTGGATTCCAGGGGGGAAAACACGTAGTAGATCCTGTAAGTTTGAAATCTGTCCACTTGGAAACAGCAGGCCAACATAGTGGGTGGAGAGCGGACTGTACGGCACACAGCAGGACTGGGAAACCTGCAGCCCTCTGGTTGTCATTGGACTCCAGTCCCCATCAGCCCCAAATAGCCTGAATAACAGTGAGAGGGGATGGGAGCAGTAGTTCACTAACATTGGGAAGATGGCATTTCCCCAGCCCTGCCATATAGCTGTACAACTCCTTATTGCTACCTCCCAACATCAGCCATCTGAGGCGCTTGCCTCATTCAGTGGATTTATTGCCCCTTCCCCCCAGCTTTTTCTCCAAAATGTTCAAGGAGGCTTGTGCATTTTCCCCAAAGGGGTAATCACGTTAGTCTGTTCCAGCAAAATCAACAAAGAGTCCTGTAGCTCCGTAAAACTTACTATTTTATTCTGAGCTTTGCGTGCGGATGATGCAACCCAACACATCTGGGGGCACCAGAGTAGAGAAAGCTGAGGTTCATACTTACTGAAAAATGCGGGAGGACTGTATCTCTCAATTCACTCATACGTACGCATGCATACCCGCCCATCCTATAATGCCAACTAACAAACCAACATTTACTGTATTTATTTAATATTTAACACCAGTGGCCGCTGTATTCTCTGTAGAATGCTAGAGTTCAAGAAGCCGAGAGGCATGGCTTCAGCTCTCCCAGTATCTCCAGAAGGAATTATTTGTAATTCAGGAAAATCATCCTTGCTAAAAGGTAAGCAAACTCCAGCACGCCCTAGAACATGAAATAACAAACGCACATTGCATTTATATCTACATCTAAATTACACAGGAGAATCTTGCCTGCAAACACCTGAACCCATGTACAGGCAGCTTGTATACATGTTATTTACAAAGTGTGAGTAGGCTTTTAATTCTGCAAGTGTACTGATCAAGCTATCTGGGCCAAATGTACGCATGGTGAAACATTTTCTCTGAATGACTAGACAAGTGGTACAGAATCTGTGTACACAGACGAAACCTGCGTTGAACATAATGTGTAAGGAACCCTAAACATACACATACATATGCAAAGAGAGAGGGAGAGAGGGGGAAAGATTTTCTTTTGAACAGGAAGCAAAATACAAATTTAAAAATCGTTTCTCACTGCTACCTCATTACATCTCCTTTCTAAGCTCCCTGGGATAGGAATGTATCTCCAGAGACGGATAAGTCTCCAGGCATGCAGAAAGGATGCTGAAAGCACAATGGACCAGAACAAGGAACGGAAGAAGGAAGGAGGGGAGAAAGGGATACTTCAGGTGTGTTTTTCATGGCAAAGCAGTTGCCCCAGTGAAAGAAACACACCCCACGGAGCCCCATCGCCATGCCTTGCCTGGCCCTACAACATCAGGAGGCAAAGTGAGGAGGAAAGATTGGTCCATCTCAGACCTTCTTTCGCCCAGGCTGGGATCATAGAATCATAGAGTTGCAAGAGACCTCAAGGGACATCCAATCCATGCAGGAACACACAATGTGGACCCATCTTTTGAAGCTCAACTGTCAGCAACAGCGGCAATATTACTGACCCCCCCCCCATTGTTTGGAAGGGAACCAGGCATCCCTTTGCTCCCAGGGTCCCAGAGGAAGGGTCCCTGCCTTCACGCCTCCGCCAAGTTTCAGCACCTCAGCCTAGCAGCAAGGCACCCATGCGGTGCCACCCAGCCTCGCTCCATCCCCACAGCGCATAGGTGGGGGCAACAGGCGGCTTGAGAACCACATGTGGCCCCCAGGGGCTGTTTGGGTGGCCCTTGGCTGTCCTGGATTCCCTCGCCCACCTGTTGCCTTGGGCCCTTTGCATTTTAAACAGGCTGCAGCCCCCCCACACACTACACACACCACTTCTTTTGTTGTTTCATCTTTTCAAAATCAGCCTTCCAGTCCTTTCTGGTTTAGTTTTTAGTAGTCCATGCACAGCCTTGCGAAGGAATGTTTTGATTGTGTATTCCTGCAGGGCAGAGGGTTGGACTAGATGGCCCTTGGGGTCTCTTCCAACAGGGGCTGGACGGCCATCTGTTGGGAATGTTTTGATTGTGTATTCCTGCATGGCAGGGGGTTGGTCTGGATGGCCTTTGGGGTCTATTCCAACAGGGGCTGGATGGCCATCTGCTGGGAATCCTTTGATTGCGCATTCCTACATGGCAGGGGATTGGACTAGACGGCCCTTGGGGGGTCTCTTCCAACAGGGATTGGGTGGCCATCTGTCAGGAATGCTTTGATTGTGTCTTCCTGCATGGCAGAATGGGGTTGGACTAGATGGCCCTTGGGGGTATCTTCCAACAGGGGCTGGGTGGCCATTTGTCGGGAATGCTTTGATTGTGTATTCCTGCATGGCAGGGGGTTGGACTAGATGGCCCTTGAGGGTCTCTTCCCACAGGGGCTGGATGGCCATCTGTCGGGAATGCTTTGATTGTGTATTCCTGCATGGCAGGGGGTTGGACTGGATGACCCTTGGGGGTCTCTTCCAGCTCTATGATTCTAAAAGCCCCCACACCTGCTTTGGTGGCCCAGCGTTGTCCTAAACCAAGAAGGGCTGTCCCCCTCCCCCCAAAAAACTAAAGGGGGGTGAGGCGGAAAGCTCAAATTGATGGGGACCCCCTTCCTGCCCCCCGGGCCCCCTGCCCATCTAAGCCAGCCCCCTCCCTTGAGGCGGGGAAAGGAGGCGAGGGAAGGCAGCCTTACCTGTTTTTCTTCTGCCCAGAGGATGGATGAATGGGGTGGTCGGGGAAGAGATGCCCAGCCGCGGATGGAGGGGGAGAAGAATGGGAGGGGGGAGAAAGAAGACACCGTGAGAAGAAAGGCAGGCTTGTCTCCCCCCCCCCCCAAATAAAGATGCTGGTCGCGGGCAGAGCCGGGCGCTTACCTGGGTTGGCCAGCTTGCTTTTGTAGCGCATCGCGGTGCTCATCTTGCCCGGAGGACTTGGGGCTGGGGGGGGGACACGAGGCTGCCGATCCTTGAGGGTCCCACCCGACGGCTCTCCTTCCAGCCCCCCAGCGCCCACCGCCGCCTCCGCCAGCCCAGCCAAGGCAAAGCCCAGGGAAGGGAGGGGAGAGCTATTTAAACCCGGGGGCGGAGCTATCCTGGCTCCGCCCACCGCCGGCAGCCAATCAGAGAGGCCCGCCCGTGGCCAGCCCGGTGGGCTCCTCCCTCCTTTCCAGCCTGCGCCGGGCACGGGTAGGTCGTGCGCCCGCGCGCGGGAGGAGGGAGGGGGGAGCGAAAGAGCAAGGATCCCTCGAGGAGGGAGCGGCCTCTCTCCTCCCCACCCCTTCATAGAGCCAAGCGGCTTCTTTCTCGCCTGCCCCTGCAGTAGCACGGGCAGATTGAGGGGCAGGAGTGGGGATTTGCATGTGGGTGGTGATTGGCTGAGGGAGGGAGAGGAGGGAGGGGACCTTGTGAGGCTGGGGGTGTAGATGCAGATTGAGTGGCAGGAGTGGATTGTGAAGCAGAGATGGAATTTGCATGTGGGTGGTGATTGGCTGAGGGAGGGAGAGGAGGGAGGAACCCTTGTGAGGCTGGGGGTGTAGATGCAGATTGAGTGACAGGAGTGGATTGTGGGGTGGAGAGGGAATTTGCATGTGGGTGGTGAGTGGCTGAGGGAGAGGAGGGAGGGGCCCTTGTGAGGCAGGGGGTGGAGATGTAGATTGAGTGGCAGGAATGGATTGTGAGGTGGAGAGGGAATTTGCATGCGGGTGGTGATTGGCTGAGGGAGGGAGAGGAGGGAGGGGCCCTTGTGAGGCTGGGGGTGGAGATGCAGATTGAGTGGCAGGAGTGGATTGTGAGGTCCAGAGGGAATTTGCATGTGGGTGGTGAGTGGCTGAGGGAGGGAGAGAAGGGAGGGGCCCTTGTGAGGCTGGGGGTGGAGATGCAAATTGAATGACAGGAGTGGATTGTGAGGTGGAGAGGGAATTTGCATGTGGGTGGCGATTGGTTGGGTGTGTTTCTTGAGCAGCCAGTCAGCACACTGGGAAAGGCAACATACCCAAGAGTTTTATATATAATAGGACCCCCGTATCCGCTGATTCATTATCTACTGATTCAATTATCCATGGGACACATAACAGCACACCTACCGTAGAGTCTTCCTAGAAAATGTGTCCTCTCTAGCCATTTTATAGGTCCTCCAAGGCAACTCTATGGTATTTTAAACCAGAAGTCCTATTACAGTCGTCCCTTCCTATCTGCTGGAGTTTGGTTCCAGGACTCCCCATGGATACCAAAATCCGTGAATACTCAAGTCCCATTATATGCAGTGGCATAGCAAAATGGTGTCCCTGATATAAGATGGCAAAACCAAGGTTTGCTTTTTGGATTATTATTATTTTTTAAAGAATATTTTCAAGCTGTGAAGACGTAAATCCGTGGATACCAAATCCATGGATACAGAGGACAACTGCATCTCCAATGGCATTCACTATTTATTAGCCACGGTTTTTGTTGTCCACGGCCTCCCCCCCCCAGAACCAATCCCCAGTAGATATGGGCTCCTACTGTATATAGATGATGATGATGATGATTATACTTATTTCTTACCTCTCCCCAAGGCTCAAAGCAGGGTACAATATGAATTAAAATACACTATATAGCAGTGGTTCTTAACCTTTTCTTTACCAGGGACCCCCTTTACATACCTTTTGTTGCCGCAGACCTCAAGATTTAACTCAAGATTGAAAACAAACAACAATACATCATCATCATCATCATCATACAATTACACCATCCATGAAACCTTCCCTCAGAGGCCCTAGAGGGGGAGGGAAGACTTTTCTCCTGCTTCTTCCTGCAAGTTTGTGGCTGCAGTGGATTGAATGGCAATGTGCAGGCCAAGCCAGCCACCCAGCCTTTGCCTTAGCTCCTGTTATGTGGCCGCTCCACTGCAGGGAGGAGATGAACTGAGCTGCCTTCGAGCCTTTGTGGACCCCCTGTGTGGACCTCAGGTTAAGAACCAGTGCTGTATAACATAAAAGCATGAAAACACATAAGATTAAAATAAGCATTACATTAAAATAATCCATACCAATTTAAAATTCATAGATTAAAATCAGCTGGGTAGGCTTGTCAGAAGAGATAGACCTTTTAAATTCCGACAGCATGTTTAGCGGTCGAATCTCTTCCGGCAGGCCATTCCACAGTCTGGGGGCAGCTGATGAAAATGTCCTCTGGGCGACAGTTGCCAGTCTAGTCCTGGCTGGTTGAACTCAATGTTCCCCAGAGGACCTGAGTCTATGGGAGAAGGCGATCCTGAAAATAACCTGGATCCAAACCAATACATATATCTCTCTCTCTCTGGCTTTTCTTCGCAAACGAAGATTCAGGAAGGACTCATCCAGCGCTTTCTGCAAGCACGCTGATGACTAAAAAAGGCCAATCCGAGATAAACAAGTCCGGTTGCAGAAAGCACAGCAGAAGCTCTCCTTGGGTGATGTTTCTGGGTTGTGATTCTTTCTGCGTTGTCGTTTCTCTTCAAGACTTGTTCGGCGTGAGTTCTCAAATAAGGCTGCAGCATTGTGGAGATATATATATATCTCTGGGAGCCTGTGCCCACTTTCAGCACAGGCTCATCCAAGCTGCAGGGCTGAAAGCTTGTATGTTTTTAAGGCTGGCAACTTCACCATTCCTTTTTTAAAAATAAATTTTAAAAAAGAGCATGTTTGGAAAGGAATTGGCCAACGCCTCTGCAACATGTATTTATTGGGTGTCAGCCATCTTAGGAGGTGCCATACTAAAACAGCAGGTCTTGTCTAGAGTTTAGCCTGGAAAGGATGTTGACTTAAGTTTATGTTTATGTCCTAGAATTCCAGGCCAGCTTTTGCATTATTGGTGCCAGCCTTCCTCAACCTGGTGCCTTGCTGATCTGTTTGAACTACAAAGCCTACCTTCCCTGACCAGTGGCTGATGAGGTTGGTAGTAGAAATATATGGAGGATGCCAGCTTGAGATTGCTGCAATAGGAGGTCTGTCTATTAAATAACGAGATACCGTTCAGACAAATCAGGGAAAACTGATAGTGAACGCTTGAGTGGTGACCTTGAACATGTCTGAACATGCAGGACAAACATCAACACTGTCGGCCGTTCAGTTAATTGTCAATTATCGTTTAAAGCAGCTGTGTTTTCTGTTGTGTGCTGGAAAAATGCTAAGTTTAAAAGTCGAGCAATGGGACATTCTGCAGCGACGTGAGGTGGACCCAAACCTTTTTCAAAAAATCATCACTTGTGATGAAACCTGGATCTTCCAGTACGATCCTGAGACAAAACAACAGTCAATGCACTGGAAAACACCATCATCACCAAGAATGAAAAAAGCATGTCAAAGTAAGTCCACATTCAAAGCCATGCTCATTGTTGTTGGTTTTTTGACATCAAGGGTCTAATTTTGGCAGAATAGGTTCCAGAAGGCAGAACAGTGAACCAGCATTATTATAAGTTTTGACAAAGCTGAGAGAAAGAGTTAGAAAAAAAAAAGGCCAGAACTGTGGGAAAAGGGTTTCATTGTTCATCAAGACAATGCGCCTGCTTACACAGCACTTTCTGTGAAGCAGTTTTTGGCTGATAAATGCATTACTACACTTGAACATCCTCTATATTTGCCAGATTTGGCACCATGCTACTTTTTTCTTTTCCCTAAAGTGAAATTGGTGCTTAAAGGAACATGTTTTGAGTCAGTTGATGCAGTAAAGAAGAAAAGGGCAGCTGTGTTGAAACAGTTGACAGAAACTGATCTGCTCCATGCCTTCAACTCGTGAAAAACAAGACTGCTTTGGTGTGTGAGTGTGAACAGGGAGTGTATTGAAGGGGACAAGCATTAGAATTGTAATACATAGAAATAATAGTTATTGTATCTGTCTCGTTATTTAAGAGACTGACCTCATAAATCAATAAACACACTCATAAAAAATGTGTCCCATGAAGAAGTCCAGTCGAGAGAACATAATTCATATGCCCAAAGCCCCCAGTTCAATCCCTGGCATCACTAGGTACAGCTGGGAAAGATTTCGACCTGAAACCTTGGAGAGCAGCTGCCTGTCAGTGCAAGTAATATTAAACTAGATAGACCAAGAGTCTGACCTGACATTGGACAGCATAGTCAGTTCTTATTTCATAGATCATAGAATCATAGAGTTGGAAGTGGCCACAAGGGCCATCTAGTCCAACCCCCTGTCATGCAGGAATAGACAGACAAAGTACTCCTGACAGATGGCTATCCAGCCTTTATTAATCAGCCCTTCATTCAGAACCATGAGGACTAGAACCTTACTTTTACTCTTAGAGGTACTAGCCATGGCTCAGCAGCAGAGCATATGCTTTGCATACCAAAAGGTCCCAGCTTTTAATCCCAAGCCCCTCTGGTTAGGATTCAAGAAGACCCCTGTTTGAAGTGCTGTAGAGTTTCTGCCGCTTTGTGTAAGCAATACTAAGCTTGATGGACCCATAGCACTGGGTACAAAACTGTTTCTTATGTTCCTGGGCCAGTGGGACTTTCTTCCCGGTAAATATGCTCAGGCTTGTACTGCTTGTGCCTGCCAGCAACCTAAACCACACTTACTTGGAACTTCCTTTCAAGCAAATATGCGCAATAGCCAAGGATGCAAGTCAGGATCCTTATATGTCAGGAAGAAGAAGAATCAAGCCAGTCTATTGAATGGCTGTTATTCACAGCTAGGGGAAGACCCGTAAGGAAGGGGGGTGCCGGATGACTTCCACATTTTGAGGGAATTTTACCACTCGGCATTTCACAGTTTATGCATGGCAATATATAGGCTTTATTTCAGAGCTGGGAAAATTCCTTTTTGCCACTACAACCACCCAAAGCTCTCAGCCAGCATGACCAATGGTCCCTGGAGGGCCAGATTCACCCCTGGAGCTTTACGCTGGTCCTGTAAGATAGGCAAGTGGGCCCCGATGCACCTGTTGGGCCTCACTGCCCTAGCCGAGTGCACCGGTCCTGGCCTTGAACTCCTGCACAGGACAGTGGGTGTGGTCACAAGCCATTTTTTTAATATTCCGAAGAGAAATTGGAAATGTTTTTTTTGTTTTTTTGTTTGTTTTTGTGGATGCTACTACTCTCTTTTTGGACTACAACCACAATCTGGGGGATTATGGGAGTTGCAGTCCAAAAAAAGGAAAAATGCCAAGCTCTGTTTGCTGCATTGTTTTGTGAATTCATGCTATGGTGTCCCAGAGCTCTCCCTTTCATAAAGTAAGTCATGTTATGGTACCCTGTATTTCTACTTTATAGAAAGTATATGGTTCGGGTGCAGAATATCTGAAGGACCGTATCTCCCTATGAGAATCTGCCTGGACTCTTAAGATCTTCGGAGGAAGCCCCTTCCTCAGGTTCACCACCTTCCCAGGCACAAGAGAGAAGCCTACTCATGGCTGCTCCCAGACATTGGAACTCCTCCCCTGGAGATACTACCTCTTATTTCTCCTTCTATTACAACAGGCTTTCAGGAACTTATTTATTTGATTTATATCCCACTTTTCTCCTGAAAGGGACTCAAAGCGGCTTACAATATAAATTTAAACCCCTGATAAAACAACAACAACAACAACAATAATACAGTTACACCACCCATTAAATCTTCCCTCAGAGGCACTAGAGGGGGAAGGAAGATTTTCTCCTACTTCTTCCTGCAGGTTTGTGGCTGGAGCAGATTGAATGGCAATGTGCAGGCCAAGCCAGCCTTCGCCTTGGCTTCTGTCATGCAGCCGCTTCACTTCAGGGAGGAGATGGACTGAGTAGCCTTCAAGCCTTCACGGACCCCCTGTGAGGACATTGCAGTCCCCTTGGGGTCCCCGAACCACAGATTAAGAACCACTGCATTAGACCTTGCATCCAATTAAAATGCTACTTTTAAAATATTAACAATTAAAATACTTAAAATACATCTAACACACTTTTTTTTAAAAAAAAACCTAATTGTATATCACTCTGCCCTGTATTTTAATTTATTTAAAATAAAATTATTTTTTATTTAAAACTATTGTGACACCAACATATCATTAACAATTAAATGTAACAACTGTATGATGTTCACAAATATGATCAATGTTAACTAACAACTTTCTGAATGAACCTCAACAACTTATCTTTACCATTGTTGTTATTTGCTGTCAAGTCAACTTCCACTCATGGCAACCCCATGAACAAGAAAGAGACCTGCAAGAATTGACTGCAATGAGCTTTTAATGGTTTTGTTGCTTCACTGTTTTCTTATATCCTGTCTCTTAATTAATTGAATAGTGTTAATTCTTTAGCTTGTTTAATTGCTTTTAATTTCTTATATATTTTACTGATGCTTTTATGTTTTTAATCTATTCTGGTTTTAAACTTCTGTTAAGGCACCTTGAGTCCCAATATTGAGGAAAAGATGGGATATAAATGAATAAAATAATAGTAATTATTAAGCAAGTATACTCACTCACACTGTCTGGCAGACAGTAGCATTCAGAGGAAGGGCTAAAACAAGCTCTACTCTGGTAAGAACTGCATGAGCAAAGTATATGTGGACAAGATATTGCACACACATATGCTCAAGAGTCCAGTCAACCAGGTTCTGGTCTGTCCCACCCAAAGTGTAATAATTTCCCCAAACATGAAATGTCATGCCTGCATTTGTTTTATACTACACCTTCTATTAGTCCAGTGTGATGGGAAAGCTCTTTGGCTGAGAACATGGAGAGATGCTGCCAGTCAGAGCCAACAATAGTGGGCTAAATAGTGGAATCTGATAGAAGGCTCTTCCAGTCTAGCAGAAGGGCCATAACTCAGGAGTAAGGTACTTGCCTTGTCTGCAGAAGACCTCTGGTTCAGTCACCGACTTCTCCAGTTAGAGGAAGGGTAGGGCACCAATAGAGAGCCAGTGTGGTCTAGCGCTCAAGTGTTGGACTGGGACTCAAGTTTGAATGGGAAACCCACTGGGTGACCTTAGGTTAAGTCCTGCTCTCTCAGCCTCAGAGGAAGGCCATGGCAAACCCCCTCTGAACAAATCTTGCCATGAAAATCCCATGATATGGTCGCCGTAAATCAGAAATGACTAGAAGACACACAACAGGGAACCGATGGCACTTCAGTGTTGCACTGCAACTCCCAGCATATCTAACCATGCCGGCTAGGGCTAATGGGAATTACAGTCCCACACCTGGAAATACATAGATTGCCCAGCTTTGAGTTAGGGTAAGCAGGCTAGTGGTTGATCATGGGCAAGACTTCTGCCTGAGATCCCGTAGCGCCACTGCCGGTCAGAGTAGACAACGCTGGCCTAGATGGAAAGATAGTCTGAAACAGTATAAGGCTGTTTCACATGTACCCATACACCTATTAACAGTATGTGCTGTAATTATGTTGGAGGTTTTTGTGGTTGTTTTTTTGTTTTGTTTTTTGTGGATGTAAATCTTGGAAGGCTTTATGAACTGAAACATGTGGAATAGCTGTTGGTTAAAAAGAGGATTTTGAAGATGCCAGCCACAGATGCAGGCAAAACATCGGAAGTAAACTCTTACAAAACACAGCCTCACAGCTCGGAAAAAAACCAAGGAAAATCTAAGGATTTGGGAAGGTTGCTTATAAATTATGGTGTATTTAAAGCTACTTATGCTCAAATGAGTACTGCCCTCATTATCTTTTTAAGGTGTTTCTGCTCTTCTGTCACCACTGTTGCATAAAACACTTCCGCCAAAATACCACAGTGAGAGGGGAAATGGCTGCTAAAGTTGATAGCCGGCCATCACGTGCGTAACCAAAAGCTTATTTGAACCCATTCAAGTTCTCAATTTGTTTGAGTCAATCAATGGGGAGAAGAGGGGAATCGGTAATGGTTTCCCTGTTTGCTTGATTTTTAAAGGCGAGACAACCACAAATCATTACAGAAACCACCAAACAATAAAAGGTGCAGACAAAATCTAATAATCAGACTCCTGTCTTCTTTGGCAGTCAAGCCATCAAAAATTTACATCCAATAGAGACTAAATAGATAATACTGCGGCTTGTTCAGGAGAAAAGACATAAAGACAAACCATCGCACATCCAGAGGGCAATGAGGACCAGGATGCTGTGACATCTGGAAACCAAATCCTATGAGAAAGTGGTGAAAGTTATGTATTGTTTAGCCTGGAGAAGATTAATGGCAGGGACGGGCAACTTGTGTCCCTCTGGATGTTGTCATGACTGTAACTCCCATCAACCTATGCCAGCATAACCAATGTTGAAAGATAAGAGCTGCAGCTGCAGGGCTATGCATTGCCCATCCCTGGTTAAAATGAACCATGGTTGTTTTCTTCATGTGCAGCAGATGAAACAAACTGGTATCCTGTTGCTCTAGGGAACAGGACTAGAACCAATGGGTGGAAATGGCTAAGAAGCAGATTTCAAGAAGAACGTCCTACTAATAAGAGTACAGTATTTGACAGTGGGACAGATTCCCTTGGGAGGTGGTGGGCTATTTTTTTGGTGGGTTTTTTAAAGCAGTGCCTGGACAGCCGTCAAGAGATGCTATAGCTACAATCCATATTGAGCCCATAATTAGATTCTATGACTTCTAAAGTCTGTAAAATTTAAAAAAAAACCAGCTCTGTGTTTCTAAGATCACTTTGTGATAGGCTTCTTTCTGCCCAAATGTCGCATAAGAAGAGGTCTATTGGATCAGAGCAAAGGGTCTAGTCTACCCTCCCACTCTCACTAGATACTTCTGGGAAGCCCACGCAGGGCTTGAAGACAGCCTCTCAGTCTCACCGGTGCCCTTTAGAGCACCCCAAGAACTGGCATTCTGATTTGCTGCAGCATAGTGCCTTTTCCTCTGCTAAGAGTCGGGTTCAGAGGAGGCCCATCAAAATCAGGGGGACTCACCTTATGTCACTTGATATCAATGGATTTACTCTAAAATATGAAAAAGTCTGGCTCCAACCCCAATTGTTTTGTAAGTTTACAAGGGTATGAGATTGTTTGCATGTTGTTGTGTTGCTGCAGTATTGTTTCTTTAATCCTTGTAAGCTGACCAGAGAACTAGAGGTATGCATACACCAATGTTTGTTCTGCAAGGAAAGAACATGTTAGTGTGCTGTGCAACTTTCATTCTTTGACTTGAAATCAGTGTTTTTAAAGGATTTTAATTCTAGAGACAATTTAATATTATTTTAATCTTAACTTTTTTTGTACATTTTTGGTGACGTGTTTTTATCTGCAATTTTTTTTATTTTGTAAGCAGCCTTGAGTCGCAGCTTTGGGGGAAAGGCAAGTTAAATGAAGCAATTGAACAGAATAGAATAAATGAAATTCCCTTATAAAACTATGTCCTCTAAAGGATTTAAACAGAATCTAAATTTAAATGCACATTTGTAAAAGTTTTGCTCAGGATGGGCAAACTGTAGCTCTGCAAATATTCTATTATCTTTGACCACTGGTCAAGCTGGCTAGATTGTATGGAGATACCTGGAGATCACTCATTTCATTTGCACTAAGGACAAAAGTCACACACGGTTTTCTCATGTCTATTCCATTTATTACAAAAGGGAAAATTAGCATCGTCATACAAATAATGTTTTGAGGACATAACATTGTTTTCTCAAACAAGGGAAACAAAACCTAACTCAACTCCAACAGAAAACTGTTCCCAATTTAACATCTGACCATTTAAGACAGAACACTCAGATTATTTGGCATGTAAGACCGGTTTCATGATTTTAAGGCATCATGGGTAAAAGGATGTCCAATCTGATGGAGATTTAGTGTTCAGTACCGTTTTTCAAAAAGGAAAACACCAGAAAAAATTCTACCCCATAGAGCTAAAGCATAGCCTAGAGACAAACTATGAGAGATGAATTCTATAAACTAGTGACAAACTATGCAATGTTTCTTGCCAAGTTTAAACAAATGGTAGCATGAATATGGAGCAAATAATACACATTTACGGTAAACAGGTCACCATGTCTTTTAATAAGAAAGATACAAAAGTATCAAGAAGTATCCTAGGTAGGAAAAAAACCTGGTTCACCAACCTACTTTCATACCTAGTACAAACTGGATGGCATATTAGCTTTCAGATTTAAAAAAGAGAAGGAAAATAGGTCCCGCATTATAAACATGAGCACATCAATACCACAAGGATGAAGAAGGATACAAGCAACATGATTAAGGAGAGGTATATATTTAGGGAAAAGGAAGCGGTTTTCCAACATGATCTTCAAGACTTTCAGCTGCATCTTGTAGCATCCAGCCCTGCGTCCATGCATGACTCATTCGTATTCACTAGTGTCATTATTCCGATTCATATAAAGCACCGATCCATTTTTAAAAGCACTGCAAGGAAAGGGGGGGATTAAAGAGTTTAGAAGGCAGGCAGATGGACTTATCACTCTCCTTCCCCACCCAAAAAAACCAGTCCCAGAGCCCTCCCTGCACTGAAAAAAATACAAAACATTCTGTAGACATCTTCTCTCATTTTAGATTCATGGAAAAGGCAGATGTGCTCACATAGTAAACCTGAATGGTTTATACTCACCAAAAGTTTGCTTGTATTGCCTGCACTCATTGTATCAATGATACCACAGTTTGGAAAAGTTTTTGGACTACAACTCCCAGAATGCCCCAACCAGCATGGCCTCTAGGAAGTCCAATACAAATAAAAGGATTTCCCCCCAAGCTCTGAACATAGAATCATAGAATTGCAGAGTTGGAAGAGACCACGAGGGCCATCCAGTCCAACCCCCCTGCCACGCAGGAAATCTTGATCAAAGCATCCCCGACAGATGGCCATCCAGCCTGTTTAAAGACCTCCAAGGAAGGAGACCCCACCACGCTCTGAGGGAGCGTGTTCCACTGTTTTTAATGGAACAGTTCTGGATTTAAAGGAAGAAACTGGAGGATGCCTTATATCAAGCCCAACTATAGCCTGAATCCTATTGGTTCGTTTGGACTAGAATAGATCCATTTAATACATTATGGAATGGTGAGTCAACGTGTCAATAAAACCCACTGATTCAATGAGTCTACTCTAGTTGAGACTAAGGAGGATTTGTTTATTTGTTCCTCTAGCCAAGTATGGTTTACCACTCTAACAGGAGCAATAACCCTGTACATTAGATTGGTAGTATTTATCATTTACTTACTACACCTTTGCCATATTGAAGATAGGAAAATTGGGGCTGAAGGACAATGGCTTGTCTACAGCTGCCAGGAGAGTTCATGGCAGAGGGAAGATGCGAACCTGGAACTCTTAGCTAGATGAGGTACACCCACTCTCACCAATGCCACACATTTTTTTCCAGAGCTGAGAAAACAGTGACTAACCCACAATCCTGTAGTCAAAGTACACATACACCCCCCCCCCCACACACACACACCATCTTTGGAAAATTTACAGATGCAGATCACAACTTCCAACTTCCGAAGATTCTCAGATCACCCCATTCTTCTGCAAGATACCCATTTGGTTTGGATGTAGGATGCAGCTTATGTAGGATGATTGCTAATCCAGCCCTCTCTCTACATCTAGGCATTGCAAATCCCCAAAACAAAACCCAGCATGGAAGAGCCTACTCTGCAAGTTCACGGGAAGCGGAGTGAAATTAAGAAAACGCTACTTAAATGTGCTCCAGGGCAGACTCAATTTTATTAGACACAAACTCAGTCCAGCAATGGGTATGTTGTTCTTCCACTTTCTTTGAGAATGTGCCAGTGCTCCTAGGCTAGGCACTCAGTCCAGACTGAAAAACAGGGCAAAGGCGGGGTGAGAGAGGAGAAAGGAATCCGACTCCTAAGATGTTGGCAAAGGAATCAAGCCAGGCGTCCACTGACTGGACCAAAGAACTGAAAGAAGAGTATAATTAGGACTGTGTTTTCCTCAGAAATGTGGTCTTGCTCGAAAAAGAGAGGCTACATTAACATGTACCCTTACATAGACAGCAGAACTGCAGTTTCACATTTTCTTACTTTTTTCAGAAGGTTGAGTATCCCTTATCCGGAAATCCAAAATATTAAAATATTTAAAAATAATTAAAATATATAATATATTGTATAAATTTACATTCAGGCTGTGTGTATAGGGTATACATGAAACGTAAATGAATTTCATGTTTAGACTTGATTCCTATCTCCAAGATATCTCATTATTTATATGCAAATATTCCAAAATCCAAAAAAATCTGAAATCCAAAACACTTCTGGTCTCAAGCATTTCAGATAAGGTATACTCAACCTATATTCATTTGTTATATTGAACCTCTACTTTCCTCCAGTGAGCTCAACGTGGAATACATGACTCTCCTCTTTCCCCTTTATCCTCACCGCTACCTTGCAGGGAAAGGGCAGGCTGAGAGACAGTGACTGATCCAAGTTGACTTTTTGGGGTAATAAACCCTCCTTCCTTGTTTCTCATTATCAATACGCAATACAAACCTTCAAAAATACAACCATGCCAACCATATTAGAAATGGAGAACATTCATTTTCAGCCCAAAATCAGAATTGGAATTCAAGGTGCTCAGCTTGAGGGGCAATCTCCAGGAGCAGCAACTGCCCTTTTCAAGAAATATCATCCCAAAACTTTAAAACTGGAGGAAGGACCACCCACTTTAAATGTTAGGAACAGCATTCCAAGTTTGGCCCAGAAGAGCGCAGGCAATCCATACAGGCCAGTAACTTGTCCCCTGTGACAAATGCCTAGCAAGCCCCCACACTTAGGTAGCCACATGGTGCACCAACTGAACTTTCCAATAGTTGTTAAGGGCAGCTTCACATTGAGTGTGCCACTATTGTCTAGCCTGGATTTTAATTACAGTAGCACCCCCGTATCCATGGGGGATTGGTTCCGGGGCCCCCCGCAGATACTGAAATCCACAGATAACAGCGAACACCCACCACCCACCACCCTGCCACCGTAGGAGCCCTCCTGGGGGAAGGGAGAAAGGAGGCGAGCGCTCCTCCTCCTCTCCCTTCCCCTGCTGCCAGTACTGCTTGGGGGGAAGGCGGAGAAGCAGAGGAAGCGGAAGAGGTGGAAGGCTTTCACCCAGGCTGAGCCATGCTGCCGCTGCCAGGCAACAGATAAGGGAGAAGAGCCACACACCCCACCGCCACTGGAGCCCTCCCAGGGGAAAGGAGAAGGGAGGTGAGATCTCTCTTCCCCCTCTCCCTTCGCCCTGCCGTCGCCAACAGTGGATAACTGAATCAGCAGGTGGTGAATCAGTGGATACAGGGGTGCTACTGTATTATACTTTTATCCTGATTTTCCATTAAAAACCAATAGGACTCAAGGCAGGTAACAAACATCACTAAAAACAAATTCAGCATCAAAACCCTTAAAATCATCAGCATAACTAGTAATCAATATACACTGGCACATGGCTAATTGGTGGCAAGTCCCTCAAAGGCATTCACCTGAGCAGATTTCTTTCATATCTGTTTTTATAACAAGGTAATATATTCCCCCTTGGACCTCTCCACCACTAAAGCCATGCCAAAATTACAGGGAGATCAAGAAAGCGGCCTACATCCCTTCAAATGCTCCAAAGGGATTACAACCGCTGTGTTTTGATCCAACCCCACTGAGCCATTTTATAACTCAAGGGGCAGATTGCTTCTTGCAGAGTTCTAGCAATAAGCCATTTCATTCCCCCTCTGTTTATGCAGCTGTGTTGGAAAGACTGCTGAACGCTCCAGGTAAGAACACACGAAGAAGCCGGAATATGCGGGACTGTCTCTTCCAGAGGCAATATTCAGAATTACAGAATTCAGGGCGCTGCTTCATCTGTAGAACAGCAGATATGAGGGCTCATTTTAAACGATGGGCTAACAGAGAGGGCTAAAGTAAAGCCCCCACCTACGTGAAGATCCATTTCAACTGCATATTATCAACAGGAATGTCATGAAGATACAAGGTCTCAGATCTATAGGGTAGAAGAAAAAACATATCTAGAGGATGTTGCCTAAATCAGGACAAACAACCATTTCACCCTCTGTTAGCCTACTCTGACTGGCAGCTGCTCTCACAGGCCTGAAGCAGAAGTCTTTCCTTTTTAACCTGGAGGCCACAACGTCCTTGGGGCCTTCTGCTTCCAACACATGTGCTCTGCCAATAAGTGGGGTCTCCTCTCTAAGAGCCCCTCATATAAACTTGTGCTGTGTAGTGCGATAAGATTGTCAGACTAGGTATAGAGAAACCAGGGCCAAACCCCTGTTGATCCTGAAGGTCACTGGATGATCTTCCAACTAGACAAACCTTCCTCACAGGGTTATTGTGCAAGCAGAAGATAGGGAACAAAGGGCTGGAGAACCATGAATGCTGTCCTGAGTTCCACAGAGGAGGATGGATTGAAAAGGAAGTCAGCAGGCATGGCCAAGACCAGCCCCAAACCTTTAGCACGTGTGAGTTGGAACATCCACACATCATCCCTCAGACACTGGCTAACATGAGCATCTGTAGAACCATTAAGTTTCCTATACAGAAGCATCAGTGAAATGAAGAAAGCCTTCCAACCTCCTGCCACACCTCGTGATTGGCTGTCTTGGCTCATTTGAGAATCTCCATCAAATCTTCCATACAGAAACAGCCCTTCCGTTTGGTCAGGAGGGTCTTCTGCATTTGGACATTCTACCCTTTCTTAGACCTGAGTGTATTCAGAGGGCCTTTGCTGTTGTTCTTTGCTGTCAAGTCAACCAGTTTATGGTCACCCTATGCATGAAAGACCTCCAAGAACCCTGGTCATCGACTGCCTACTCAGATCTTGCAAACTGAGGGCAACCTTGATTGAATCAATCCACCTGTCATGTAGTCTCCCTTTTGTCCTCCTGCCTTCCACTGTGTGTGTGTGTGTGTGTGTGTGTGTATATATGTGTATATATATATATATATATATATATATATATACACCTGCCTTCAAGTCGCCTGTCGACTTATGGCAACCCCATGAATTTCCTAGAGTTTGCTTAGGCAAGGAATCCTCAGAGGTGGTTTTGCCAGTTCCTTTCTCTGAAATACAGCCTACAGCACCTGGGATTCCTTGGCAGCCTCCCATCCAAGTCCTAACCAGGGCTGACCCTGCTTAGCTTCCATGATCAGATGGAATCTGGTGCCTATAGGGTATTTAGGCCCCGCCTTCCACTTTACCAAGCTTTATTGAGTCATGCCATCTCATATGTCTAATGTACAACAGCTTTAGTTCAGTCCTCTTGGGAGAGTTCCATCTTGATTTGCTCTAGGACCTATTTATTTGGCTTTTTGGCAGTCCCTGGTATCTACTGAACCTTCCTCCAGCACCACATTTCACACGAGTTGATTCTCTTCCTGTCAGATTTCTCAACCATCCAGCTTTCACAAACATGTAGAGAATACTGAGGCCTGGGTGATTCTGTCTTTGGTATGTAATGATATTTAATGATTCAGAAGCCTACACCGACAGAAAAAGAAATGCCTTGACCACTAAAGGGCAACCTCTAGCCTATGGGTCACAGGGGTTCCCCATCCTGCCCCCAGCTTCTTTTGCTTTTCTCTCAAATCAGTGCTTGTCTAGAGCCCAGGAACCAAGCTGTGGTTTGCAGCCTCAGAAAGTGTTGCATAGAAGAAACTTGGTGCTAACAGCCTGGGAAGGCTCTCCGCCCCAGGTTCTACCGATCCAAGCCACACAGTAAGAGGACTTCCCCCCTCCCACCCCAAGCCTGAGGCCTGTTGTCCACTCAGCAAGAAGGCTATTCTGGCACAGAGCAAGAGACTGCAGGGATGATTGGTATTCACTTCCTGTGCTGCTTCGGATGACTCAGTGCTAAACCAGAGGCAAAGTGAAGCACCAGGACAAGGCTGGGTGGGACCTGTTGGCATCAATTTCTTGTCTGGACTGATGGGGACCAGAGCTCAATGGCAAACCATGTGTGCTTTGCACACAGAAAATCCCAGATTCATTCAGAGGCATTTTTCTGCTCTCGAAAAGGGAGGGATCAGGTGATGGGAAAGACCTCCAACTATGACCCCAAAGATAACAGGGCTACCTAAGACCATTCGCTGCCTGGGGCAAAAAAAAAAAACAAGATGGTGCCTGCTCCCATTCTACATACAAAAGCTGTGACTTGGCTGGCAGATCATTCTTTTCTCAAGACTGTCTATGGGCAGCTTCCCTCACATCTGAAAGCAACAGACTATTTTGGAGACAAAGAACAGGCCCCAAGCGCACAGGCTCTTTCCTCCAGCACTTTGTCGCTGTCTCCGAGAGTCTGCTGCCTCACTCTGCCTAAGCATATGGCCAGCCCTGCAGAGTAGACAATATTGGGTTTAACAAATAAATAACTTGACCAGGAAGAAGGGGCCTTTCTAGCACTGTGGTGCAGCAGTAAGAAGGGGAGACCTAGCTTCAAATCAGCACTCAGCCATTAAACTCACGGATTGACCATGGCCGAGGAAACATAAGAATCAGGCAGGTTTTGGACCATGATACAAGAAGCAACATGGTTAATTACTATTATATTGTTACAATGAAGTGATTTTTAATAACAAGTATGTAAATACAGTACAAGGTTTTGGCCCATGTCAATTTTCCAGGTGTTCATTCAAAACTCTGCTCTGCTCTATTTCCTCATTATTCTGCCTTTGTTGCACTGAAAAAATGCATGTCAAACTGTGGACACATTTTTGTTGACATCTGAGCAAAATATACACACAATTTCTCTATACGCTAGTGTAAAATACCCATATTCCTATGTATGTTAATGCAAAAATGCATTTTATATGCATCATAGTGTAAAACATATAATTTTATAGATATTTTGATATCTTTCAGACAAAGACTGCATCGCAAAATTCAGAGATATATGAAATCTGAAAAATAAATGTGATTTGATGTGCATATTCTATTACTTAGCTTCCTTCAAGATGCTGACCAAACAAGAGCCTTACACATCCTTCACTTGGGCCAGCTATCATCTCTCAGCCCAACCTCAACCAGGGTTGTTCGATGTGAGAGGGTGGGGGTAGGAGGCAATCACTATTTTGTTCATTGGGGAAAAGGTAAAGTAGAAGTGTGCTCAATGAATCAATAAAAATAGTGACCCTGATAATCTCCCAACCTGTTACGTGGACAGTTCTCCTAGTAGTTCACTGATGTGACACCTACAAAATTAACATGGAAACTCTCCATTTGTGCACTGAACTTTAGCAACATTCTCTCTCTGCAGCCGAGACTGTACATGGTTGTGCATAACACAAAAGTTCTGCATGCAGAACTCTGCTATGGCTCACCTGTCACCACCCCAGGACTCATGCTTGCATTATGATAGCCCCCCTGAATGGCCATTCCATGGCTGGTAGAGAGTGGGGGTGTTGTTGTTGTTGTTGTGTGCCTTCAAGTCACTTCTGACTTATGGCAACCCTAAGGCGACCCTACTACAGGGTTTTCTTGGCAGGATTTGTTCAGAAGAGCCCTTGCCTTCTTCTGAGAACGAGAGTCTATGCTTTGCCTAAGTTCCCCTGTGGGTTTCCATGGCTGAGCAAGGATTCGAACCCTGGTCTCCCAGAGTGCTAGTCTAACAGTCAAACCACTCTACTAGACTGGTACTGGGGAAGTGTCTGGCTATGTTCTCACAGCCATACAGAGACTGAGATCATCTTCCCCAAGATCCACTGGGGCCTCCAGAGATCTCAGTGGGGACACAGCCAGACGGTTCTCTGATCCCCTTCACTTTCCATCAACAATAGAACAGCCATAGGGGGAGCGACACTATCACAGCTCAGTAGTGAATGGGGGGGGGTACTTTGGATGCTGTGGAGGGAAGAAGAGAATACCAACCTCCGCAACCATTTTTGCTTGCCTATGTCACTACCAAGATGCTAGCCTGTGTGTGTTACATTTGTACCCCACCTTTCCTTCAAGGAGTTCAAGGCAACATGCACGGTCCACCTCCCCTTTCTACCCACACAACAACCCTGTGAGGTAGGTTAGGCTGAGAGATAGCACCTGGCCCGAGGTCAGTGGAGTCAGAGCCAACATGTCGGATATTTGCACTTCCTTACAAAAACAAGCTACATGGTTGGCAAAAAGCCACAGAATAGTAAGCAGAAGATAAAGAGTTCATCCTTCAAAAAGACAACAGACACAAATGTTAAGAGAACAGTATGATAAGGGTTGCTGGCAAGAACAAACAAACCACCACGTGCCAAATGTTTACATGCATCCAAAATATCAGCTAAATGAGGACAAATAAAAAATGGATCACGAGTCATGAGACAGTGCCTGGTTTTGCACTGCTCAGAATGAATGCTTTGTGTTGGTTTTTACCTCAAGGATTAAAAGCTTAATACAAAAGTAAACCCCAAATCCTCTTTTAGCACAATATTAAATAGTTATTGTACTTTCAAAATTACACAGCACCTTTTCTCCCTAGCAATGCAAGGATTTTAAGAACACAACTGCTTGGGCTGCTTGTACGCGTATACCACATGCGCATACCACAAGACTAAAGTGCAGTTTAGAAGAGAGGGACAAATCACAGTGTTTTTGGATTTCCCCCCATCTTCTGAGGTCAGATGTGTGGCTGGTGCTGACAGGCCTTCCTCTGTGGTAGCCTATCAACTAGAGATGTTTGCCATCTGTTCCCTTTTAGACACTAGTCCAAGACTGTCCGCTTCTCTCAGACATTTGATGTTGAGATCCTTTGACAAATATTGCTCCTTTTCCCCCTTAAAGCTTGGCTACTTTAGGTATTGCATTGCTTGTTATAGTTTTACAGTTTTGATAAAGGCTTGTTGTAACCTGTTTTGAATTGCTTGGGGTGAAAGGTGGGATATAAATCTTATGAATAAATATAGTGGCTACAAATACCGTAAATAAGAGTGCTAGAAGCCCACACCCCTAAAGCTCATAATGTTGCCTTGGTCAAATAAAAGACTGCCCGCCGTCTGCTGCCCACCTAACCCCTGCCCCATCTCTCAGGCCTACCTCACAGGGCTGCTGAGAGCATACAACAACAATCTGATATCTGTCCTTAGCTCAGGCTTAGCTTAGCTTCAGCCTTGCAGATGCTGGTGATCTAGTACATCACCATTAGCCAAGTTGGAGAGGGCTGAAGAACATCTGGAGACTGGTGCCCAAGAACATCTGGAGAGCCACAGGTTCCCTAGCTCTAGCTTACCTCCCCAAAGGAAGTGCAAGAAGCCAGTGGAACTAATTAACTAAGAGAAAGGATGCTCCCACCCTCTGGCAACATGCCATAACCTCATTTAAGAAAGATCCTTGCCATATGAATATACTTTGCAGGCCTAAGCAGCCATGCAACACCCAGAAGAACTTTTAAGAGGAAAAAAGTCCACAGATTTGCTAGATCTGTATGAACTACGAAGGATCAGCGTTTGTTACTGTTGCCAGCTTTGCCAATCAAACAGACAGACAAGTTTCAAGAAAGCAAGCCAACCCAAACGAGGCAAATCTCAACACATTCTCTGCAGACAACGAAGCTATCAGGCTGACCGCTAAGGTGGTGGGGCAGCCTCATCGCGCCGCAGTCGAGCAAAACATCTCACAGGCCACGACAAGGTGGTTCCTCCAAAAGGATGAAAATGCTGCCTAAGCTTCACATTCCAGCCGCCAGAAGAAGCTCCCGGCACAATGCATCCTTCCCCAGATGACTTCTCTCATCACATCACTTTGGCATTAGACCATGATTAAAGGCTGGTTGCTACAGCACCGCAGCACATATTTTTCTTTTTAAAATCCTGCGTATCCATGATTGCAGGGAGTGGGTTGTTTTTCAGGCCTTTGTAAAAATGTGCTTGTCAGAAGCATGACTAATGGCATTTTAAAGCAAGATAAGCCACAAGTTGTTATGATAAGAGGGAAAGTTGCATAAAGGTAACTCAAGATTCCCTCCCTCCCACTGAAAAAAATATTCTTTTATTGTTATGTAGGAACTAAGTTCAGTGGGATGAGCTTAACTATTGTCTG
This sequence comes from Gambelia wislizenii, assembly GCA_030847615.1. Lineage (NCBI taxonomy): Eukaryota > Metazoa > Chordata > Lepidosauria > Squamata > Crotaphytidae > Gambelia > Gambelia wislizenii. Next base: position 6,563,780 of record JAUMIR010000013.1, on the reverse strand, counting down.
CTAACAATTTTAAATACTGCTTATGTCTCCAAACCATTCCAGACATTATCTGAAGTTAGGGGCGAGGAACCTGTAGCCTTCAGCTGTTGATGGAAGCCCCATCAGCTCCAGCCAACATGGCCAACAGCCCTAGATAATGGGATCCATAGTCAAATAATATCTGGAAGCCCACAGACTAAAACTCCTGTCTAAACGCCTGTTTAAACAGATTGACTCAACCTTCCATCTTTCCTAGGTGGGTAAAATGAGTACCCAGCCTGTTAGCGGGAATTCGCTAACACATTGTAAACCACTTAGAAAGTGCTTAGCATTTTGGAGCAGTATAGAAATGTAAATGCTATTGCTAAACTGAACAGAAAACAAAGGCAATCCAAATTTGCAGGGGTGGCAGTGGAAATGACACTAGTTTTTGCCATTTTTCTTAAGGATGGGGCGGGGAGGGGATACAGATTTCTGTTGCTCATTCCCATTTCCTGAAGAAAAGGGAACAGAACAACATCCCATTGCCATTTCTGCAACACAGGCAGACTTAGATGTCATGTGCTATAAATCACTGGTTCAGTTTTGCCAAATTGAAAACAAAATGCCTAGATTGTGTTACTGGCATCTGCTGCCAAAGAAGAGCTAAGCCTGCAGAGTTGAAAAAGAGACAGAAATTGATCAGTAGGCAGTTTGACCCTCTGTTGAGCAGGGACAAATGTGTCGGATGGATGCTGGGTTCCCAGCTCTGGTGTGCCAGGGGACAGCTCCACTTACGCTGATCTTATCCAGGGACAGCAGCAGTCAGAGTGAAGGCAAAATGACAACATGCCAGATGGGGAGAAGAGAATGAAAACCCAACCCTTCTTATTTAAATGAAGACAGGAAGCTCAAACATACTACCATACCACCTGAACTTACCTGATCTTGGCCCTATCACATTATGCAATTCTGGCACTATGAGTCCACTTTAACTACTACAGCTACATTCTGTGGAATCCTGGGGCTTGTAGGTTGGTGAGGCACTGGAGTCTGTACTCTAGTGAGTACAGAGTACAGCTGAGATTTTGAAAATCCTTTCCCTAAACTCCCTAAACTGCAAATCCTGGGATTTCACAGGATGGAATTATAGCATTTAAAGAGGAATCATAGGACTATAACTGTGTAGTGTGGAAGAGGCCCCTGGATGATTTTAAAAGCTAAGCGAATTTTTATTTTGTAAAAAAAATGACATTGGCTGGCACTCTGTTAGTGAGATACATATGCATAAGTTGCGCTATGCATGGCGGGTGAATTATTCGACACAGTGAAACAGATGTATTCTGCTGACAGTGGCGGAAGTGGAGTTGCACAGACAGCAACATTGTGCATTGTAGTTATAAACCACACACTGTGTATTGCAGGTACATGTTGCACAGTGTGCATTGCACAGTGGCACCCAGTCATTTATGTGTTGCACAATGTCACTATTCTACATGAGGGTTGCATAGTGTCGACGCAACTTACCTCCGCATGTGGATAATGCTATGCTATGCTGAAGCAATGTCAGATTGCAGTCATCAGCAGTTTTGCCTCTGAATTTCAGTGGCGAAACAGAAACGCGCTATAGTAAATAGGATCGTTAATGTAATATCACTATCACAGTCAATTTTGTTCCTATTTGTTGAATATCAACAGTCAATATCATAGTCAATTTTATAATAATGAATGTCAATTTAAGTATAGTTAAGATCACTGACATATAAATATAAATGTAATAATAATGAAGGATGAGTGGGTGGATTTACTTTGTTAATTATGAAGGAATTTTAATGAATTCAACAATAGTTATGAATGTCAGCTAATCTATATATATAATTCTCTTGGATATGTTGCCTTTCCCAGTGTGCTAACTGGCTCAGGAAACACACCCCGCCAATCATCACTCATATGCAAATTCCCTCTCCACCTCACAATCCACTCCTGCCACTTAGTCTGTGGCACAGATTCCTGCCCAGTTGATCCAAATAGTCTACTGGCGGTGGTGATGGGTCACCTGCAACAGAACCAGGCAGTCAACTGGTGGCAGTGGCAGTGGGTCACCTATGATGGGACCCAGGCAGTTAATTGGCGGTGGCGGTAGGCATGGCGGCGGCAAAGCAACAGAGCGAGTCACCCCCAGCAATTCCAGGAAAAGTGTGAAATGCTGAGAAGGGAGGGGAGGAATTAATAAACCCATCGGCCTACCTTACACAATTGTCATAAGGTCTACCAGGCATTTTGGGGGGAGTTTTTTAACAGCTTATGTTACACTGGGTACAGCTAGTTTTACTTTATTTTACATATATACAACTAATTTTTATATATTTTTATTTTAAATACCCAAAACAAAGAAAACCAAAATGTAGCTCTCAACCACTTGGCCAACCTTGAAAGGTGGCCCCCACCCATGCAGCCAGTTGCCCATCCCTGATTTACATGGTAAGGTATGTTACTTCACTGAATTCACAGATATAGCAAGGCAGCCATAGCGGGCGAGGTGACCCAACTTGTCGTTCTGTTGGGTGGGTTCTTGGACTTCTGCCCCAAAGTCCTGCCCCTCAAGGTGCCACCAGTCTACAATCTCAGGCCAGGGCCTTTCTTAACCTGGCTACCCAAGATGCCTTTTAAACTGAACGTGCCATATGCAAAGCAGGTACTTTGCCAAACAAGCTATGTGATATCCAGCATAAGGAGATGGCACCTGTGGAAATCCATTAGTATTAGAGGGAAGCATTGTATTCAAATTTGCAGCATACACAGTGCCATGAAATGAAGGCAGGACCTGGAAAGAAACCAGGACACAGCCCTGATTGCAACAAAAGTGTTTTTTTTTTTTTTAAGAAAAAGAAGAAGAAGAAGAAGCATAGTAAATGCATACAATCTTCCAATGTATACGAGTGCATCATCCAGAAACCTGTGCCAGAAGAGACTAGTACACAATATAAAAGGATGCTAAGAAGACTGGGGAAGAGCGGTAGGGTAGGGTTTAGAACATTAAGAAGAGCTCTGCTGGATCAGACCATAGGCTCATCTGATCCCAGCATCCTGTTTCACAAAATAGCCAACATGTTATGGCACAGTGCAGTCTAGCTTACATTGTATTTTAACTCATGAGTTAAAATGCAAAGTACACCAGAACAAGACACACGTAGGGGGAGATACTCAGGACAGATTTGAGGGCACAGACCTCTGTTTAGGGCTCGTTCACATACACATACATGCCATAGTTGACCATGGCTCTGGAAAATTACTTTTTTGGGCAGCTCCAATAATCCCCCAGCCAGCAATGGCGACTGGCCATCCTGGTGGGCGATTCTGGGCACAACAACAACAACCATTCCAAGCCGTGCACTCAAGTCCCAGATGAACTGGTGCTGCTAAAAACTATCATGCCCAAGGTTTCAATAGAAGTCTGTAAACCTGCCAAGATTTCTGCCAATTCATGCATGAAGTGAAGTAGCACTGACCATCTTCCTGCTGCATACCTGATATGGCTGCTGTTGTGGAATTAGTTTCACGTGTCATAAGGTTACTCCCAGTCAACCAGACAAAGGCTCTCTCTCTCTCAACATGCAAAGAGAGTTGAGAGCAGGGCAGTCCTTAGACATTTTTGTTACTGGAGTATGCACTGACGGTACAACACACATACACTTACAGCAGTAACCAGACATCTTCTGTTCCACCTGTCTAACAAATGAATAAATGTTTTGCATATTTGAACACTGCTGCCATTCAGTTCCTCCTGTCCCATCAAGTTTTAAAGTTTTATCTAGGAAAATGTTCAGACAAGCTGCCTGTTCGCAACAGTTATCTGACTACTTCTTGCCTCTTGAGTATGTGCCATTATGAACGGTATGTTAAACACTTTTAACAATGCAGGAATATTAAGTTAAGGTGGGTTTTTTTGCAGTATTCCATGTTTATTTCAAAACATGGATAATCAGTTACCTCTCAGCAACTTTTGATACCATTGACCATGGTATCTTTCTGGGCTGCCTGGCTGGGATGGAACTTGGAGGCACTGTTTTGCCCCTCAGGAAAGGGCAAACCCAGACTTCTTGGCCATTAGCTCCAGAGCTGCGGATTCAACTGACTGTGGATCATCGCGGCTCATACCTAAAATGGCAGTGATGTGTACGCAGACGTGTCTGCACATACATTGCCACCATTTAATAATATGGGACACAACCATCTGTGGTTTTTGGAATTAGCAGGGGGTTCCAGAACTGAACCTCTGAAGATCCAGAGGGCCCACTATATTCTGAGTAAACAAGCTGATGGCTATGTAGTTATTACACATTGAACAGGTCCAGAGCCTGGAAACATTCACTGCTTGGACTACAACTCCCAAACTATTCCTACTGGCTATGGCCACTGGTCATGGTGGCTGGGGGATTCTGGTAGTTACAGCCAAAAAAGTATTTTTATTCAAGATCTGAGCAAATCATACACTCCTACAAGCAAACATACGAGCACTACTCAGATTTACTGACGGTCCTTTTGGGTACAGATACATGTACACTCAACAGTCTTGTTTAAAATAATTCAGACAGGTTGTAATTTCATATAATGCATTTCTAAGAACTAGGGATGTGGAACCTATGGCCTCCAAATACTTTGGACTTCCAGAATTGCTTACCGTTGGCCATGCTGGCTGACACTTCTGGGTGTCGAAATCCAAAACATCTGGAGGGCCAAATGTTCCACAATCCCTGCCTTAGAAAACACAGGCTGAGACTACTATACATTCATGTATCCACAACTGCAACATGCCTTTGTATAATCTATACCCTAGGTTTCTGTTACAAATCCCGTAGGCAGAATTTTATTATCTGTTCAACAGTTTGATGAACACTTTCACTATTACAACTCTCAGGATAGTAGCTGTAGTCTTCCATTGTGCTCAAGACTAATGAGTTTAATATGAGATTAAATAAACTGGCATTTTAAAACAAACACTTGTTACTCTTTAAAAGAGCCACAAGACTTTAAGTCTGTTCGATTGTTTTCATTTCCCAAGAAGGGAAATCTACAAATCCTCCAAAGGCAACAAGGTGCAACCATCAGTTTGAGCCATTTAGAGATTTATTTAGAGCTAACAATGAGAAAGGTGTGATTTTTTTTCCCCTAACACCACAGGGAGAAGACAAGGGTATGAAATCTTTCTTCCAGAATAAAATTCTAATAAAGACTTCTAAATAGCTTTTGATTTCAAGGAAAGGGTTTTTTGGTTCCTTATGCAGAGATTAGAACAACCCTAAGATTCCAAACAGACCCTTTGGAAAACATCTGTCGACATTTAAACTTTTTGTTGTGAGATTATGGGTATCAGCTGTGTAGTCAAAGAGACAACACAACTTTGAGAAGAGGATTCTTCATGCTGGAAAATAGGCCACCTAAGGAGGTTAACAAGGCCTGGGATGAATTCCCTTCATGTCTTTTTCCGAAAGAAAACTGCTATAATATTTAGACCTATGACACCATCCAAGATGTCTTAAATAGAATTTCAGCTGAGCTGTAGCTACTTCCTGGCTACAATTCTAAGTGGATAAGTTTTGTTTTTCATGATAGGAGCTGCCTAAAAATCAAAGATCTTTCTTTTTCTATTTATGTATATATTTATTTGCTTTTCTAAAACATGTTTCTGTTCCACGTGATAGCTTTCCAATGCTGTAAAAGTAAAAGCGAAGGCCTTCAAAGGGCTGTTTTGAAATGAGACACGTTTGTGAAGGTCTAGCAGTGGCCATGGTGACTGATGATTTTGGTTCTGCCACTGGAGAAGACAGGGAGACCATCTCAAGCAGAAGATTTGGAGTGTCATGAAAGAGCAACCAATTTGTTGTTCTTGGTTTTTTGTTTTGTTTCTTTTTCCTGCCAGGGTGGCTAGAGAAGTGCTGGTAGGATTTTCTGCCACATTTGTCAAAATAAGTTTATTTATTTAGAGTATTCATACCCGTCTTCAGCTACAAAGGCTCTAGCTTTGGTGCTCTGAATTTTAATTAAGGGGAAGGGGTAACATTTGCTGCTGTACTTTAGACAGCAAAATATCTTGAGGTGGCTGCACATTCATAGATCACATCATCTATTTCGCTCAGGATGAATGTGCAACATTTGGTTTTCTCAATGATGGAAAGCAGTCTGCTAAAAATCAGGGGCTTTACAACAATGTAAAAGGGTCATATTTATGTTTAATACAAACAGGGCAAGTAAATGTTCAAACAGAGGTAACAAAACTGCCTCCTTATGGCTGGAATGTTGGCAATTCACCCTTGGCCATAGGACCAAAGTACACAGAAACATAGGAAGCAACTTTATACCAAACCAAAATAACTCTGAGTTACAGAGGCAGGATTCCTTCCTACCTAGAGACTCCTGATATTATTCTGTGGTGATCTCGTCTCCAAGTACTAACCAGTCCTGACCTTGCTTAGCTTCTGAAATCAGACAAGATGGGCTGTGGTTGGGATGGTATTAAGCAGAATATAAATCATTGTACTCAGACTATACATTCCAGCAGACCAGCAAATCCAAGCTAGTGTCTTAAAATTTAAGGAGTAGGAGTAGGAACAAATATAGTGCACTCCTATATTGTTGTTTTTTATGTCCACAGTTGAGGGAAAACATGGGAAGTGAACTTTCTGAAACCAGAACAGGCCTTTGGGCATGATTCAATCTGCCAAGCTGCAGATGTAGCACAACAGCCCCATGGATCACAGACACTCTGGACACATGCATTTATTACAGAAAACTAGAATCCAATCTGATTTTACTGCTTTGTTTTTCAAAGCTGTTGCACTTTATTTCTTTTGTTTATAAAATAGTTTTGCTGGAAGTGCAGAACACCAAACCCTTCCTGAGCCTAAACCTCCAAAACATGAAGTTACACCTACCGTCAACCACCTGGTTAACGTCTCATTCGTCGTTGGGTTTCATCCTCATCTGCGCTTGCATCTGTGCGATCATCTCCTGCATGCGACGCAACTATGCAAAAAAATAAAATAAAAAATCAAGAACTTCAAAATTACAGTTAAATGCCCGGTGCAATTAAAAAAACCAAACTGTATAAGTTACACGGTCTGTCTTCCCTGTATCAGTTAGGGCTCTTGTTTTCAGCTCCTGGTTATGTCCACTAGAAGACTGCAATCTGACCTATGTAATAACAATAAGAGAGGGAGGGAGTGCGGGGAAGGAAGGGGTGCATTTTCCTGCCACTGTCATTTCTTGTATTTTACTTTGATGCTTTTAATAAATTAAATTATTTGAAAATGTCCTGTCATTTGCTATTTTGTGCTGTAAGCCATTTTAGTTACAATCCACAGAGGATGAAGATATAAATACAGTAAACAAATAAATATTCAGTCTAGGGTGGTCCATGGGTGGGAAAAGGAAAGAATTCCAGTCCCTACTCCAACCACAATTCCCAGGATGTTATAGAAACAGGATACGGAGAAAGCATCTGATACAAACAAGCCAGCCAAACCCTCAACAGATATTTTTTTTTTAAAAAAATCAAAGATGTCATGAGTATCAAAGATGTCATGAGTCATGTCTACAATGCTGGCAGGGCCTGCAACTGACACCTGCTCAGGACCTCCGTTCAGAAAACCAACCAACCAAACTGCCCCAGGCAGCTGACTTCTGCTGTCACTGAACCTCTCCCAAGTCAGAGGCGAAGGCATTAGCCTGCCCCCCTCCAACACAGTCTGCTCCAGATGTGTTGGGCTACAGTTCCCTTCACCCACAGCCATGGGGGCTAGTGTGATGGGTGTTGCTGTCCAACACATCTGGAAGCCAACATAGTTGCAGGTGGCTATTCTGGCCATTACACCATTCTCGTTCTTGATTCAGCTCCTACAAACAAGGTTGCACTTCACACACCCTCTCGACAAGGTTCCCCTTCGGCTGGAGGGTTTGTGGATGAGCGTTTGTTTTCAGTGCCGCCTCGAAACTGACAAGATCATTTAAACCTATTAGCTTGGCAGCCACAGCCAAAGTGTTCCAGGGTGATGGCTTGCCCTATATTCCGTGAGCAGATGTGAAATGTTCCTGCCTTGTGGCATTTAATTCAGCCAGGAGGGAAGGAAGAGCCTCTCTTAAATCTTTGCAGCAGAACGGGAATTTCTTCTCCCTTCCCCCATTTCACCCCAGTCAAGCAGCAGCTGGCCACATGGTATTTGAGGGGGGGCGGGGGGGAGGAGTGGCAAAGAAGGATTAAAACACTCAGCCTGTCTTTAAAACCTGACACGTTCAGGAAGATGAACGATTGCTTGATTTCTGAGGCCATGGGGTGGGAAGCAAACAAGAACAAAGCCTATGGCCCCCAAATCTCTATAGCAAGAGCAGAGAACCTCAGGCCCTCAAGACCAAATCCAGCCCTCTGGGGGTTCCCCAGATGGCCAAGTCCCCTTCCAGGACATGCCTGTTTGGTGGTTTCCCAGCTTTTGTACTCACCCCCTCCCAAATTCTAAAAGATGGGACTGACTGTCCAAAGGCTTAAGCTAGAATAAGCAGGTCTAGTAGTTTTGTCTGTATTAGTTTGTTTTAAGTTTGTGGGGTTTTGTCTGTTAGTTTGTGTGTTTTATGTATTTAAAATGTTTGCGTTTATGTTTCCTTTGTTTGTGTTAATAATTTTTTTTTAAAAAAAAAACACAAACTCTTGAACTACATATATTTTCCATTCTTGCACAGCCTTAGTAATATGCACAGAGGTGCCAAGTAGATATTCTTATGATTAAAGGGCATGCTTTGACTAAGTCTCCCTTGCAACAACTCTTCTCCAGCGGACCATGCTAGGCTCTACTTGGAACAAAGGAAAAGGAAAAGCCAGCCGGCCATTTAGCCAACTAAAATGAAGAGAAACAGAAATAGCTGCCTCTTGGCTAATCAAATCCAGTGGTCGGCAGGGTGAAGGACCAAGAGAATTTCAGGCCATTTCAGCTACAAGAAGACATTCCCACGATGCTAAATGCACTCTTTGGTATTCAAGGTATTTTTAACTAGCCACTAATCTTGAGGCACATTAGACAGAAGGCAAAAAACAAAAAAAGTCCCACACACACTATCACAAACCAGCTGTAATTATTATTTTATTCAAGTCTCCCGCGGGAAACTCTTTTTTTTTTCCATGGGACTCCTTTGGGCAGCATAAAAGCTACATTCCTCAAGCATGAGAAGCTGCTAGTTCTGTGCTATTTATGAACGGTCATTTTTATTTTACTGCACTGCATTTTGAATAAGCTGAATATAAAAGGAGGGTGTTTTTTGTTATTTTTGTTAACTTAAAAAACTGGGAAATCCTGAAAATAACAATACGGGAAAATGGGAACACTCAGCTCCAAGAATCTCTACGTGACATTTCAGACAAGTCCACTGCTATACAAACACCCTAGGGCAGCCTTTCTCAGCCTGGCATCATTCGAAAGTATTCAGCAATGAGCCCCAACATCCCCAGAGAGTAACGGCCATTGGCCCTGCTGGGTAGCAAATGATAGAAATTGTAGCCCAACACATCTGAAAGACACAAGGTTGGGAAGGAATACACCAGGTCTGGGAACTACTATAGGAACTGAAAATGTCTGTCTTGTCCTCAGACTGAGGTGTTGCCCAGACATGAAAATGTGAAACTGCCTTACTCCATCAAGCAGTTGGTCCATCTTGGCCAGAACTGACTGCTCTAAACGACACCAAACCTCCACAGCCTTATTTTTCCCAATCTAGCTGCCTAAGATCCCTTTTCGCTGGAGGTGCCAATAATTGAACCCTAAATCTTCTTCATGCAAGGAATAGTCTCTGCCACTGAGCTATGTCTTGTTCGGCTAACCTCCAGTCACTAGAAAACAGACAAATGGGGAACAGATTACAGATGGAGAGTGGGTATCTATGGAGCCTACAGTGGCCCATTTTTCCCAGAGCCCAGCCAGTTCCCCCCCTCCCCCAACAACTTTTACATGGACCTGGAGCATTACTCAGTATCCTCTGCACGTTTGAGGGGTTACTTCACTTCTGATCCCTAAATCATTCTTTGTATGTGCTCCTCACAAATGAATGAGGTACTTTCTTGTTCCTACATTCCAAGATGATAGAACTAATGAACACATCTTATTAATGCAAATACCAAAATATCAGCTGTTGCACATTCAGGACTGAACAGATAGACTGTGATGTGCATGTTTTGTTTCACTATGAAAAAAATTGAAAAAATCAATATAAAAAAACAGCAATTAACTTAGAAAAACCAGCATTACCTCAAAGAAACATGCTAGCTTCTTATAGCAAACCCTGATCCCCATTATTCAAGGGCTGCTATAAGAAGCCAGCAGGTTTACTCCTCTGAAATGTCTCCTAACAATACATATTTTCCATGGATGAATAATAATTTCACCCCATACTGAACTTTTATATTACTGGCCCTGCAATGTTTACTGCTTAATGTTAAATATTACCCTCTGCCTTTTTCAAATTCCTACATTATCTACATATTTATCAGGCCCTGGGGAATTCAGCAATGGCCAAGCCTGGACCACACAATGCCCCCTTGTGGTTCGCTAATTACAGCATAGCCGTATATTTTCTTTATAAATCTGTAACATCAAAAAAGTGCAAAAAATAAGATTTCCAGAACTGAGACCAAGCAGGAAAAATAAAAGTCATTATGGGCACAATCCAGCCCTGCTCATTAGATTACGGACCACAATTATTAATAGCAACTGTTCATTTAAGAGTTGCCTCATGCCGTTCTAAAATGTCAGTTATTTCTCTAAACTGTTTTTTTATTATTATAAACTCAATTGTCAAAAGACACAGCAGAGAAAAGTCACATGATTTGAGCTAAATGTGTAACAGGAAGGAAGAAGAAACAAATATTCAGATCTCAGCACATCATCCTGTCCAATACAAACTATTGAGACCTTTTACTGATTAAATACTACCCCCATCATCCCTCTCCACTGACTTGGCTGGCAGGGACTGATGGAAGCTGAAGTCCAACAATATCTAGACAGCCACAAGTTCCCCAACCCTGGTGTTAATGGGTAGGCACACCACCTTCAGTGACTTGATGATGGACACAAACCAAAATGTCCACAGGGCCCCACATACAAAGGATCTACAATGGCTACGAGGGGAACAATACGCACCTACCGAATTAACATTTCCCATACCAAAATGAAAACTGAAATGCAGTCATTTGAAAATGCAGTTCTCCAATTTTTTTAAAAAAATGTATGCAGAAATGCATAGCTTAGTGAAAATAACATACACAAATGCTTGAACAAATGAACACGTTAGGAGAAATATATATTGAAATCTGCATTAATTTTTTGTAAACCCTTTCAAAAAAATCAGTAATGTGGAAATGAGGTGAACTTAAGGATAGAAAATGAATGGGAAATGGAGAAATACTGAAATTGTCTGAACACAAACAGCTACAGCATGCCTGTGCCTCAGGTAATGTGGACAAAGTGGCCACTTGCAGCACCATGGCACAAGAACAAATGGATGGGGGCAAAACCAGGCACCCCAATGAAGTAAAAGTGGCACCAATGCAGAGAGTCTCTATACAACAGAGGCAGAACTACTTGGATAGTGGTATATTATGGAAGTCACAGGAATTGTCAACACACATTTCCAGGTGTCTTTACTTGTGAAGCATACAACAATAAAGCAATAACAAAAGAACCTATTAAACTTGGGGCGGGAGAAGAAGGTCAATCTCGTATAACAACCCAGAGCAACGGATACAGTGTCCTGTGGTACAGTAAAATTTTGTTTTAACTTTTATAAGCTGCCTTGAGAAAGGTGATGTATAAATAAGATGATGACGACGACGCAGTTACAGAGACAAAACTTCGGGGGATTAAAATCCAATTTGGAAGCATGGAATTTAACCCTTAGTTGGCAGATTGGACATGCATGTATTTACTCTCTCTATCCAACCATTCTTCTACCCTCCTCTAATAGGGAGGTTGCCACATGCTCAGGAGAGACCCAAAACGAGATGTCTAAAATGAAGAAACATGTCCCCATGGAGACTGAGCATGCTCAGTAGGCAAGGCACACAGTGTCAATTGTGTGTGTGTGTGAAAAACAGGGTAATTGGGCAGAAAAGGACTACTGGGGGAAGACAGGGCTAGCTCCCTGAAGGAAAGGATCTCTATTAGAAAGTGAAGACACACTGCAACATTTCGGAATGTCATAGATGCTGTAAGTATACCTAGAAGAGCACTCTCAACAGTGTGGCCAAAAGCCACACTGGGCAGAAGGGACAATCTGTAACACCTCTATACAAAGTCCAAATGAATGCAATATAAGCTTGGGACCCCTTTTTCTAAAAATGACTAAATAGACACATTACTAATTCCCTCTCTTTCTGTAACAGCCATCTGCTTTCCAAATACAAGTTTTACATCCAGAGGAACCTAAGGAGGGGAGCGGAGGGAGCTCAAAAAACAGAAGCCAGCTGTCGGCAAAGAAAAAAAGAAATGTGCACATGTCAGAAGCTGGCTTGTAAGGGGGGTTGAAGAAAGCAGCAGAGAGATTAACAGTTCCAACTCGCCAAGGACAGGGTCCTTTGAAAAAAAATCCAGAATGATTATTTAGCAGCAGCGATGTCTTGATAATGAGGAACCTGGCACCTCCCCAAGCCTCCATTCCCCTGAGGGGAATGAAGCCCTTAGCAATCTGTAAATAGAACTTCAAGCACCGTTGCTGCTCAGAATGTAGGAACAGAAAGGGAAATTGATGTTTGTGTTCTCAGCAAAGGCCAAGGAATGTAAGCCCATTTCCTCTGCCTTGCCCCCACCCCTCCAATCCTCCTGTGCTTGAGTCCTCAACAGACTGCTTTGGAGATAAAGAGATTGTGCCACTTTATCTACATGAGACTAAGCAAAGCTGCTTCATCTTGAGGGCCAACAGACAGTAGAAGTTTAAAACAAATTTGTTTTTTCCTCCAGTTGCAGTCTAACCCTTTGCAACTTAAAGTGGCAGCTGTTTAGAGCAGGCAAATCCCAGGAGGAGCATCCTTTCTAAACCATGGGTGGGTTAACTTTGAGGAGTTGGGGGAACAATTAATTGGACCTACAGAACAAACCAGGGACCACATTACAGCCAGTGAAATTCAGCAGCCACTGGCAATATTGTCACCAACTGTGGCACTTCTCGACAGCGCAGGGAGGTGTTAGAGTGGCCTCCTATAACATAGAGTCCTTCCTGCCACCGTGCAGTGCAAAGTATCCCAAGTGGAGGGAGAATTCACCAATACTTTTGGTGATAAGAAAAATAGACAAAAGAAACATTGAGAAAACATGGGAGGATCAGTCACTGAAAACAACCTTTGTAAAACTACAGTTGTCCCTTCACAGCTGAGGGGGCTAGGGGCAGAACACCACCGCAAAAGCAAAAAAAAAAAAAAAGCAAATAATTTAAACCCCACCCCAACATGCATACTACACTACAGTATTGTAGACTCCTCTCCCGCCAACAGGACTGCCAATACGTGCCACCACACAAACCATGACCCTCACCCACACTCCCCACCAGCTGTCCCTCCCTCTGTCCTGCCAACAACACAACTCCATCTTGCTTTCTTACCTTGCACCAAAACAGTGCTGCCCATTCAAAACAGTAAGATTTAAAGTAACAGGCAGTGCTGTTTTGGTGCAAGGTAAGAAAGCAAGATGGAGTGTTTTGTTGCCAGGACAGAGGGAGGGAGAAAGAGCTTGGGGGGGGGCGGAGGTGAGTGTGGGTGAGGGGCATGATTTGTGGGGGGCAGGGCAGGTGTTGCTAGGTTTGCAACTTTTAGCTTCCTTTTGGGAAAGGAGCGACCTTACTGTTTTAAACAGGCAGTGCTATTTTGATGCAAGGTAAGAAAGCAAGATGGAGTTGTGCTGTTGGCAGGACAGGAGGAGAGGGGAAGAAGGTGGGGTCTTGGAGTTTGAGCTATTTGAGTAGCAGCTACAAACCACAAATATGCAAAACCGCGAATGTGAAGGGGCAACTGTACAGGGTAATTGCATAATAAAACCCTGTCTGGAAGCACTATGAATCCATACCTAACATCTGCTTTTGGAAGCTTTCTCCCAGACTATCATCCTGACCTCAGTGTTGACATATTTTCAGTGCCCATGTGCATATAATATACATGCCGATGCAGGACAGTTCTTCATGTTCTTATAAAGTGGGCTGTAGTAGTCAAAATTTGTTGTTGTTTGTTGTTAACTGCTGTCAAATTGAATTGGACTTATGGTGACCCTATGAATGAGAGACCTCTGAGTCACCCTATCATCAACAGCCCTGCTCAGGTCTTGCCGTTGGCTTCCTTGACAGAGTCTATCCATCTGGAATGCAGTCTTCCTCTTCTCTTACTGCATTCTACCTTACCAAGCATTCTTGTCTTTTCTAGTGAATCATGTCTTCTCATTATATGGCCAAAGTACAACAGCCTCAGTTTAGTCCTCTTGGTTTCTAGGGAGAGCTCAGCCTTGCTGTGCTATTGGACCCAGTTAATTGTCTTTTTAGCAGTCCGTGGTATCCATAGAACTCTCCTCTAGCACCACATTTCAAACAAGTTGATTTTCTTCCTATCAGCTTTCTTCACTGTCCAGCTTTCACAACCATACAGAGAAATACAATGGCACGGACAATCCTAACTTTAGTATTTAAGTAAAGACAAAACTTTACGGCCTAATAAATTTGTGAGTCCCCACAAGACACTGTTACTTTTCATACTTTCATAGCAACTTTCTGTAGTTACCAAAACAGTAAAAATGCAAGATGCTTTCATTGTGCCCAACCCATACAGAAATATTACTATCACATTTTCCCACCAGTATAAAAGGAACAGGAAGTTGTGACCCATCCCAAGGTTTTGAAAAGAGGTGAACTACAATTATTGGAACGCATGCATAAAAATACCTAAAAGCCAACATGCTGCAGTGAGCAGAATGTTGGATTCTAGAACTGGGGAGCCCTGGCTACAAATCCCCGCTTATCCACAAAGCTGATCATGGAGCAGTTCCTCTCTTTCCACTCTACCTAGCCCTACTTGAATACATAAAGTGACTCAAAAGGTTATTGTGGGAATACATACCTAGGGAACGAGTGGATTAAAATGCAATAAATATATACTATATTTTTATTTTGCCATTGCCATCTAGACGTTTCTTTTCCACATAATGTAACCTCCATATTAGGATGAACTACAGGGTGCTTTTAAAAAAAGTTTCTAGTATGCTAAACCCAGTCAGTTCCACAAGCATCAAAAGGAAGAATGCTGAATATGAACCGAACAGAAAAGGAGGAATGATCAGCATAATTTGATATTGGAATTAAGAGAAAGATTTATTAGAGATGTGGCAAACTAACGTCAGAATGGCTTCATTTGGTATGGCTAAGAAAAGGGATGGGAGAATATATTTTACTTAGTATAGAATAGCTGTGTTGATTAGACTCAGCCAGCAGTGGGCGCTAGATACTTGACTATTAAATCAAAGAGGTTTTTTTGTGTGTGTGTGTGTGTGTGTGTGTGTGTGTGTGGCTTCAAGTTGCCTGTCAATCTATGGCAATCCCAGGAATTTCATAGGGTTTTCTTAGGCAAGGAATCCTCAGATGTGGTTTTGCCAGTTCCTTCCTCTGAAATATAGCCTACAGCACCTGAGGCAGTGGTTTATTATACCTTCAGGGTGGGCAGTGGCAGAAAAAGCAGTGGCCACTAAGCAGCACTGCTTGTCCTAAAAACAATCCTAATCCTCCTTTGCATGTCTTCCCCCAGGAAGTAGCCAAATACACAAATTTACATATCCTCTCCAACAAGGTTCACAGTATATAATCCACACACACACACTCCTACCCAACCATTCTCTGAAGATCCCAGCCACAGATGCAGCCAAAACGCCAGAAAGAAACTCTTCCAGAACACGGCCTCACAGCCCAGAAAAAAACCAAGAAAAATCTACAAATTTCTTCTGAAAAAAAAAAACACCAGGAGAAAAATGTTTTTTTTTCCCATGGCGTCAAAATTTCCAGAAATTTTACATCTTTACGCTGTACTCTGCCTACAAAGTGACCTATGGCTTCACACAGGACAGAAAGAGTTTTCAAAAGAAGGTGCTTTGTTGCTGCCAGGGGAGAAGGAAATTTTTATTGCATTTCTTTCACTGCCTTTGTTCCCAGTCACCTCATGGCCATGAAAGAGGGAAACCTTACTGTCTGCATCACTCCTCCCTCAAGACCATTGCAAGCAAACATATCAAGCAAGATGCAGATCTCTAACCTTGTCCCTTTGGTTCCCTTGCATGATTTTTTTTTTTACCATTTCTGCCTGACAGGAGAAACCAGTGGGCTTTGAAAGCTAGCAGGATGTTTTTTTGGCTTTCAGTTGACCTGACAGATGTATTACCCCAATGTGTACCTTGGATTTTGTTTTATGGAGATGGTTTGCTAGCATAATATAGCTTGTGACCTTACCTCAGCTTCCTTCTGCTGAAGGATTCTATCCTTATCCACAACCTCTTCTTCAACCGGCCTGCCAGACATAAAACAGACATATATTAGATGCAGAAAAAGAACAGGTTTTCAGATTTCAACAATGTCACAGGCCCTTCCCTGCCATGAGGCAGAATGAGGTTACTGCCTCAAATGAGGAGGGCATGGTGATCATGTACTTATACCTCAGTTAATGAAATCTGGGCATTACTTCTTTAACAAAAACTTTGGTATCAGTGGCAGAAATAACATGGAAACAATAGGGAGAGATTCCAACACCACAAAAAAGAACAGCTTGAACATGTTTCAGCGACTTTTTACTCATATGCATATAAGAACTGAAACAACCAGGTCAGGTAACCATTGCATGAGAAAAGAAAAACATTTGGAACCTTCTAGAGACCACTTCAAGTCTTTTTCCAATATACATCCAAGGATGATTTTTTTTTCTTTCACCAGCCTCCACTTTTCTAATAATTTCCAAGTTGGTGGCCAAACTTATAGCTCTATGCTTTTTTTAAAATGCTGCAGGTAGCTGGTGAGGCTTATCAGCTCTCCCTTTGTCTCTCTGTTTTGCTGTTCACACATGCTCTGTAAGGGATTCCAAGGGCAGCTGCTATTTACCTTGCTTGTTGTAAGGAGGCACACATGGCTACAGTTGGATCTGCTAGAGTAGAATCCTGCTCTTTCCCTGCTCAAGTTTACTTCATTGTTTGCTGCAGAGATGCTGCTGGAACCTGACACTGAAAAATCTGTGTTTCTCCAGCCCTCATTCACCATCCTCCCATTGCTGATGCTGCTAAAAAAAACTTCTAGCTAGACAGAGGACAAGGAAGAAAGGGGGCTGGGCAGGCATAAAAAGACTTTATAAAAAGAAGCTTCTTTCTCAGAGGCTTTGTTAACTGAGGGTATGCCTGGATTTAAGGAAAGATGTGCCCGTGACCATCCTGCATCCTCTAAACTAGCCTGCGGCTCTCAGTTGAAGTGAAGGATATAGCCAGTGTTCAAGTACGATCCAACTGCCAGTCCAGCTGGCTTCTGAACATGGAAAAATGGGAAGACGGGTGTTCTGTGCTTTACTGAAGTGAGAAAAATGTCCTGGGTTGGCCCTGATTTTTTAGATCACAAGTTTAAAAAGAATAATAATAATAATAATAGGTTGCAACATTTCCTTAAATAGTCATACCACCTCAATAAACATATTTTGGTCAACTAAGAAATTAACTTTGTTCATCTTACATTAGAAAGTGATCTATTGGTGTGGTTATTAACATTTGCAAAGAAAAATGTGTTCCACTTCTAAGAATATTACTGTTTGGTTCTGTGTCTTCAAGTTGACTCCAATTTATGGTAACCCTATCCGGGGATTTTCTTGGCAAGATTCTTTCGAGAGTGTGACTTGCCCAAGGTCACCCAGTGGGCTTCTGTTGCTGAGTGAGGATTCAAAACTCTGGTCTCCTGAAGTCCAAGACCAACACTCAAACCACTGTACCACACTGGTAGCCCTGAAAAACATATCTCAGTCTGGTATTTTCACAACAGCTACAATACCCTACACAAAATCAACATTCTTGAAGTGCTGAGTTACTACAAAAAAGCTAGGATTTGGTAGAAATAATCCAACTGACAGCTGTTTTGAGAAGCTCGAAGAATTACAGCAAACCCTTTGGAAAGTCGGGATCCAGTAATTCAGTATATAACATTAAAATTAGGGTCTAAAGAAGAAATGGAATGCAGGCTACTGTAAAAGTAAAACACTGTCACAGAGAAGTCAGACTGTAATGAAAATCAAGGGCAACATTATGACATTTGGCATAATTAAATATATTCAAAATATAGCTACAATAAGGACCAGAATCCTACTGTGGTAAACCACGGATGGAACGGACTGTTTCACAAGTGGTTTTACCATCTCAACTCTTTCAAAAGTACCAGAGCAGCAGCAACTGTGAGAGGAGGTGGGAGCCAGGTCCAAACAACCTATTTCAGGAATGCCTGGCTTTGGAGGTCCTCGGAGCGGTTTGGATAATCATCTACACAGGCAAGTTGCCAAACCTCCCCACCACCACTACCACCATAATGCCTGGACTCCAAGGATCCCTTGGGGTTCGTGAGATAGGTAGCTCATATCAAATGTGTTGCTAATGGAGTTCCATCGCCCCTACCACTACAGATATTTGTGGAACCAATACTTTCCCAAGGATTCACAGTAGATTCTGAGGGTGTATAATGGGTGCAGCAAGGGATCATACCCCAGCTGAATTGGCAGTGATCCACTCTTCCAGAAGAGGACGGATACAGGGCAGGAGACGGGATGAAGTGCCATTCCTTAATATTCATGCAAACTTTCTCAAGCTCAGACAGTCCCTTGCTGCTATTACCTTAGGCTTCACTCTTGTTCCATATATGGAAATGTCCTGGATTTCTCCACCCTCATTCAGCTCAGCGGAGTCATTTCCTCTGCTTACACTCTCACTCCACACCTCATGGCACCAGCACAGTCAGAGAACAAAGCCACAACCCAGACACACACGCATGCACGCACACACAGAGTCATTGCCTTGACTAGAAATATTTCTGTACTTGAGCTGAGTGACTTCAAATAGAAACAGAGAGAAACAGGTTGGCCATCAGGAAGGATATAACATGAGCAGGCGACATTCACATGCTAAGAACAGAGAAATCAAAGGTACAGGATTTACATAAGGGAACCAAGCAGCAATGAGTTTAGAGGCATCAGGAGGGGGTGTGACATGTTTCCTAACCAATAATACTTTCCTTATTATATGAAATTCACTCCTCCACCCCCACACAGGACATTGCTGTTTAGGAGTGCTTGGACTACATTTCTGAAGACCATGAATCCAAGGCCAAATCCACACTACACCAATAATCCAATCTGAAACTGGATTACTTGACATGGCGCCTTCCTATAGGATCATGGGATTTGTAGCTTTACAAGGCCTTTAGCTTTCTCTGCCAAAGAGTGCTGGTGCCTCACCAAACTACAAATCCCAGGATTCCACAGGAAGGACCCATGGCAAATGATAGTTTCAAACTGGATTATTTGTGTAGTGCGGATTTGGCCCAAGTTTCCATTGAGGCCAG
This sequence comes from Gambelia wislizenii, assembly GCA_030847615.1. Classification (NCBI taxonomy): domain Eukaryota; kingdom Metazoa; phylum Chordata; class Lepidosauria; order Squamata; family Crotaphytidae; genus Gambelia; species Gambelia wislizenii. Next base: position 6,544,193 of record JAUMIR010000013.1, on the reverse strand, counting down.
TTCAGTCACATATGCCCCATCACTTGACTGATCACTCAGCACTCAACAACTCAAAGCTGAAAGTATTATTTAAGGCAATATTTAAAAGTCTTGCTTATGGTGTTTGATCTGGAATGGTTCATTCAGCTCTAAATACAAAGCCACCATGTGATGAAAGTGCATGTATGCAACAACCAGCTTGTGGGGGCAATTAGCTAACACACATTGGAAACTGTTTAATGCAGTGTAGATGTGTAAATAGCTATTGCTAAAAACCATTTGTAAGCCGCTCTGATAGCCTTGTGGCTGAAGAGCGGGGTATAAATAACTAAATAATAAATAAATAAATAAATAAATAACAACCCATTTGCTTACCACTGTTGTGGGACTGAGGACTCTGAGCACACACTGCTATGACCTTCTGGGAATGCCCTGTTAAAATGGGTGTAAGAAAGCTAGAACTGTCCTGAAATCTAAGCCTTACATATGAGAGAGTGTCTTCCAACACACCTGAGGCACCAATTTAGTTTAGGGAGCTCAGGAAGGTTATATGGCACACACAGCTTTGTTCTCCAACAGAGAACAGCTGGAGTGGAATGGCTAGAAGATGGGCACTGCCAACCCTCAGCATCTGCAGTCTGAGGCTGTCACCTCACTCTGTCTAACCATAGGGTCAGCCGTGGTTCTGCCACTATGCTAGAGGTCCCTTTCCATAGAACATGGGTGCGAAAACTTTAACCCTCCAGATGTTTTAGACTATAGCTTCTATACTCCCTTACCATTGGTCATGCTAGTTGGGGCTTTGAGTGTTGAACTCAAAGAAATCTGGAGGACCAAAAGTTATCACCACCACCACCACCACCATAAATCCTAAAGTATACATTTCATGTTGCAGGGCTTGGAAACTCTTATGCCTAAGACACTGAAGAAGAGCTGCCCATCTGAGTAAGTCATCCTGGACTCAATGGACAAATAATCTAAGCTAGTAAAAGGCAGCTTCCAATATGAGATGTGTTGCTCGTATATATCTGACAGGCTGGAAACACCCCAAGTCAGACTTTAACAAAGGAAGGACAAAGACTACACTGAATGCATGAATGTGGCAAAAATAACAAAAAAGATATTCCAACAAAGCCATTAGTTGGCATAATTTCCTTTCTGAAACACATACATGCTCACAACCAAGACATTCTTGCTAGACCAGTCATTTCATTCTGCTAACTAATATATTGAGGAAGCAATGAAAAAGCAACTCATTCTCCTATTGCAAGCACGTGGCTTTCCTCTATATTTTCAAGCTAAGAAAAGAAAGAGAGAAGCTATGAGAATAAGATCTTCAGAATCAGGGGTTCATCGGTGATGTTGCATTAGAAGCTACATTAAGGGTAAGAAAGGGCAGAGTCTCAAGGCAGAAAACATAGCAGAGCTCAGACTCACTTGCCAGTGCGCTTTAGCCTCTCAGACCGGAAGTTTTCATAGTGCAAATCTTGGGTAACTTCTTGAAGATCCTGCATGTGAGTCCTGAAACAAGCAATGTCATCTTTAACTTCCTTTTGCCAAGACATAAAAAGCCAGTTCAGTATGGACCTAGTTGAGTTTTTGGGTCTTCCATCATCCTCCAGTGGCCACAGGGAGAGGAGTTCATAGGTTGTCGCTTCTGATTAACCACAATTTGTCATGTTCTCTGAACTCAGTAAACTGTACTTAACATTAAATATGGCTTGTTTCAAATAAGTTAGTTTCAAAACATGAATTATATGAAGCTGCCTTGTTACCAGAAAAACCCGCAATTAACATTAATCAGAGGTTAGGATTCAAGCAACATGTTAAACTGTGGTTACAGTAATTGAAACTGGAAGCAAAATCTTCCAGTTTCCCTGTGAACACATCATGGGGAGAGTACACAAGTCTCCACTGCAGCTTCCTCTTATGTAATACTATGGCTTAGCATGACACATGACCACAGCCACTCAATCAAAAGTGATGCATTTGTGTTCATCTTAACTATATTAAAAACATCATGATAGCCTTTAATATTGCTCTGCTTCTCTCATCAGTTTGATTTTATGAAGCTTTCTGGCCAAAGGTCCCAAAATCATATTAAAAACAAACGAACAAAAAAGCCCCATGAAGTTATGAACAGGCAAAACAAAAACACAACCATAATCAAAATTCAAAAGTACTATATTAATAATATAATTATTATAATTAATTCTTTACTTAGTTATTACAACTAATAACGTAAAGCAATAATTGATGATAAAAGTTAAGTTTTTTCCATCTGTGTATGTCAATATATCCATTCCCTGACAAAAGGGAAATTATAGCCCACCAACTCTTCCCTCACACAGTAAATGTATCATTATAACTTCATTGCCTAAGGTTTTCTCTATCTTGGCAAATCCGTGTGGATTTGTGGTAGACTATCTTTGCTGTATTGCAGTTGTCCAATCATGAAATCCTTTCAAGCTTAATTAAAATGTCAACTTAATTCAAAATCTGAAGAAGTCACTAAACCTCAGGAACTCACTTCTCAGGAAAATATAAAATGCTATGGTTTTTATAAGCACCATGCAATTTTTTCCAAAGTGGAGGGAATGCTAGGGTCTTTTCAATAAGGTAATGTTAAGGACAAATTTAAGCCTGGAATGTGTCACATGTGATAGAAGATACAGAGTGGGAAAACATCAGTGACAAATACAATGTACATTTTCTTTTGATTTTCAGATACAATAAGGAAGAGTATCTATCTCTTCATCCCTTGTGAAAATAGCTTTAATGACCACTATGACTTCAGAATTATAAAGGGCAACATGTCCATGTCTGGTATGAAAACTGTTCAGGAGAGGGAGCTCTTTGACTGGAACTGTCCCCAGCTAAAGATCTATAATGGAATTAAACTCTAAATGCCAGAGCATTGCTATAACTTACAAAGTCTGATCAACGGATTTAGCAGAGAAGTAATATCCCAGACATTATTAAATGTTACATGCCAAGCGGCACTTTTTAGATTATCAGCTCCAACATAACCCTGGCTTTTTACCACCACCTCAGCTCTTGTTTTAAGGAATTCTCCACTTGTGCCATTTGGTTGTTTTTGAGAAGCATCCTATTTGTAAAAATTGCTTCCTGCTCCTATCAGTAAACCAGTGGGTGACTGAGTGGGCATTCATTTCATCTGTACAATAGCAATTGCATTATAAATATATATTAGCTAGGACTGGGTAGAGATACACAATGAAAATAAATCTAGATTCAAGCTGAATTTCTTGCCAAATCAAAATACTTGAATAACTCTTAGATGCCACTTAGATCTGTTTTACAGTCTGGAAGAATACTGACAAACACAGCAACCTTTTGAACTCAACTCAACTGTGAAATTTCAGCATCTAAATATGGTACATCCTGATTAAATTAAATCCAATTAAAACAAACCAGAGTAAAAACTCTTCCACTACACCTTGCTAGCAGCGCATAAGCCTAGAAACAAAAACATCAACAGGGATTTTACTAGAAAGAAAGCCACATTGTTTCTAAATAAATCTGAGACCTAATACGTGGGTGGGTTTTGTGGGCAGTACATACAACCCAGTTTACTACTCCACTTTGAGATGTCTGTAAGTCAGAGGTTAAATAAGGGAGTCTACTTACACCAGCATGGTACGCAGCTTCAAGAAGTCATTATGTTCCGGATTCTCAACTTCCACCACCCCCCATGGGTACAGGCGACCTCTGATCTTTTTTCCTTTCACTTCGATAAGCTGGTTGGATCCAATCACAGCAAAAGGAATGCTAGCCTAGATGAATCAAAAAAGCAGAAATTCCATTTTATAGCATCATCACTGAAGAATGCCAAAGGAAGCTTACCTAATGAACATTCATACATTCTGCCCCGTGGAGGAGCTTTGCCTTATTTCATGAAAAGTACAGCTTTTACTTATGGTGAGGGCAAAACTTTAACCCACGGATGGCAAGGAATTTATAGAAATAGGCTATTCCTGCTGATGGCTCAGAGATTCCTACTGGCTTTTTTTTTAACAACTTGAGCCCAAGGCAGCACACAATTTTGTCACAGGGATGCATGATATAAATGAAAAATAAAGGCATATATTCTGCTTACACTGCTTTCAGTAAATGTACAATGATAGCATGTTGCTATTGCAGTAGAACTTAAAATCTCATGGATAACTGGAACTTGACAGGCAGGCAGTTCTCAGCATTCATTGCTTATTATTGTTTGGCATACAGGAAAAGGTGGCACCAACACCCATATGACAAAGACAAACGGCTGCTACAATAGAATGGCACGCCTAAATGAGTATATGTGAACCTACCTTTAGAACCCTGGTCTGCTCTTTGAATTCTTCATCTTCATCAGAGTCAGCATCGGGTAACTGGTAAATTCTTATGCCATGCTCTGAAATCTCATCTAGAACCTGGAGCCACAGGCAAGAGACAAAGAAAAACTCCATGATGATTTCTTCAAGTCCCATGATCCCATATCATGGGCCACAGCTGCTAGGAAAGGCAGTGCAAAAACATCTGGAGGGCCATGCGGCCCACCCCAAGTGTGTTGTAGGGTGACTAGAATTTAGGTGACAGCGATAAAATTCATGTACGCTGTAAAACAGTTTTCAGTTATATCAAACCAGGAAACCATGATGTTTGACTTACTAAACAGGATGGGATCAGTTTGCAAACGGAGACTGTTGTTTAAAGGAACAACAGTACAAACAACAAAACCAAATCAGAAGCAGAGAAAAGGAAGGCGACAAAGAGGGAGCGTCGTCGCACAACTGTAGCTCTCTGCTTAATAAAACACTGAGCTTGTTACACCTGGACACTCCTACACAGTCAAAATGGGATATCAGAAACAGAAAAGGAAGGAATAAAGGTCACAATAATTCCAAGCGCTACAAGAGGGGGTGGACAACCTGTGGCCATCCAAGGGCTCAGCTAGACAGGACAATTAATTGCGGAAAATAGCGCATTACCTCACTATTGTAGCAGTGTTCATTTGTCGCCACGAATCATTCGCAAGATTGCTGCCATGGAAAGCTATCTGAGTTTGCTATCAGCCCTGGCCAGCACAGGCAGTTAGGGACTTCAGAGCTGTAGATGAGCAACAACCATAAGGATGTAAACAGTCCACCTCTGCTCTACAAGAGCTCTAAGAGAAATGATACCAAAAAATGGGACGCAAGCTCTCAAGTCCAGAAGGATATGGACAAGCTGGAACGTGTCCAGAGGAGGGCAACCAAAATGGTGAAAAGTCTGGACGCCATGCCCTATGAGGAGCGGCTTAGGGAGCTGGTTATGTTTAGCCTGGGGAAGAGAAGGTTAAGAGGGGACATGATAGCCATGTTTAAATATTTGAAATGATGTCATACTGAGGATGGGGCAAGCTTGTTATCTGAGACTCCAGAGACTAGGACACGGAGCCATGGACTCAAACTACAGGAGAAGAGATTCTACCTAAACATTAAGAAGAACTTCCTGACAGTAAGAGCTGTTCAAAAGTGGAATGCACTACCCGGGTGTGTGGTGGAGTCTCCTTCGGAGGTTTTTAAACAGAGGCTGGATGGCCATCTGTCAGGAATTATTTGATTATGTATTCCTGCATGGCAGGGCCTTAGACTGGTTGGCTCTTGTGGTCTTTTCCAACTCGATGATTCTATGATTCTAAGTCAGTTGCACAAGGAAACAAAACCACCATGATATCCATAATCAATCCATAAAACACACATACACTTTTGACAGGAGAGGGTGGAGGATGATTTAGTCTCTCTAAGCAATCTTCTGCACCTCCTCAAGAAGGTGGGGCAATTTGCAGAAGACTCAATGTTTTAGAATGTGCTAGGGTACTGAAGATCTGTCCCCATGTCAGCAAGCCATTACAGATACAGGGTGGCACTGCACGGGTGCCTTTTAACAGATACATGGAACAAGAAAGCCCATTTCTCTTGGGCAGAGATCTTAGCGATAAACCCGCAGGAAAAACAATGGCGGGAAAACTAACAAGGGTGCAAGAATACTATATCACAGCTGCTCTGCCGAGTGCTTTCCTGAAAGGAAAAAAAAATGTATTGCAAGGAAAACAAACCGTATTTAATACTCCCAACAATGAAACAGCATTTTGCTTCTTCAAACATCAGTTTTATTGGCCCCAGGAGGTTCTGTGGTTCCTAAAGATTAGCCTTCCCAAGGGAAATTTGTAAGAAGTCAAAATCCAAAGTTCCCCTTTTCATGTAATCATTCTACTGAGCAGGTTTCCTCTTGTAGCTTTGCATGGCCCAGCCTGTGAAACCGCCTTCCAGTTCTTCCCACTCCAGAGGATTTTTTTATAAGTCTGAATTCCATGGAGTCAAAACAGGAATTACTCCAAGCTGAGTTTCCTTGACAGAAGCCCCCAAAACTAAAGCTTTTTGATTATTCAAAAAACCAAGAACAAAAAAATGCCCTCCCCTCCACCTCAGACTGATTGCCAAATGGCAGAAACATCTAAAACACAGCAATGGCTTCAAAGCCAGAACCAGAAGAGATGGATTCTGATCCCCCGCCTTGATTAGAGATTTTGCATTACGAGATGCTTTGAGTTAGAAAAATATACAGTAGCTAAGCTTTCAAAGCTCTGGATCAACATTAAACATTCTATCCCCATAAGCCATTTGTAACAACGGATGACCCAAATGGATCAAAAATAATCATGACCAAGATGTTTATTTGTACCTTAACTGTTCCTTATTAGGCAACAGTTTTCTTACCATTTGTGTGAATTTAAAGTGAAGCAAGTGGCAAAAAAAATAAGCATGTGTACAATGTTACCCCTAGAGCAGAACTTCTTAAGCTATCGGATGTGCCAGGGACTAGTGCAATGTTTGTGGCCATTGGCTACAACTGTTTCTTTCTTTCCTGGAAATTCACCAGGGTCCAACAGACAATGGCTTGTGGACTGGCATGGGTCCATGGACCATCAATTTGAGTAGTACTGATTTGGATGGGTTTTGCATCTCAGATGGCATTTTTTTTTTGTTACTGATTGATAAGGGTCTCAAAAATGCTTAGTTAACTGATAGGGAGAATGTAGGTGCAGAACAATACAGTATGACCCCCATATCCAAAGGAGATGTGTACCTGGACTTACCGTGGAAACAAGAAATCACAGATAACAGCAAACCCTATTGAAATGAACAACTTCCCGCCCAGGCATACCATAGCATTGCACTGGAGAACATAGATTCCTAGAGAGGACACCTCTCTAGGCATTTCTAGGTCCTCCAGTGTGACTATATGGCAACTTCCAGCAGACACTTACCATAGAATAGTGCTAGAAGAATCACAGAGTTGGAAGAGACCACCAGGACCATCCAGTCCAACCCCCTGCTATGTAGGAATACACAATCAAAGCACCCCCGACAGAGGCCAGCCAGCCTCTGTTTAAAAACCTCCAAAGAAGGAGACTTCACCACACTCCCAGGCAGTGCATTCCACTTCTGAACAGCTCTTACTGTCAGGAAGTTCCTCCTAATGTTTAGGTGGAATCTCTTTTCCTATAGTTTGAGTCCACTGCTCCATGTCCTAGTCTCTCAAGCAGCAGAAAACAAGCTTGCTCCATCCTCAGGATGACTGCCCTTCAAATATTTAAATATGGCTATCATGTTCCCTCTTAACCTTCTCTTCCCCACGCTAAATATACCCAGCTCCCTAAGCTGCTCCTCATAGGGCATCATGGCTTCCAGACCTCCCACCATTTTGGTCACCCTTCTCTGGACACCTTCCAGCTTCTCAATATCCTTCCTGAATTGTGGTGCCCAGAACTGGACATAATATTCCAGGTGAGGTCTGACCAAAGCAGAATAGAGTGGCACTATTACTTCCCTTGAGCTATACTCCTATTGATGCAGTCTAGAATCGCGTTTGCTTTTTAGCTACCACATCACACTGCTGACTCATGGTCAGCTTGTGGTCCATTAAGACTCCTAGATCCCTTTTGTATATACTACCGTTAAGCCAGGTGTCACCCATCCTATACCTCTGAATTTTATTTTTACTGCCCAAGTGTAGTATCCTAGATCTAGAAAAAGCATAGAGAGACCATATTTTTACAGACAGAGGTAAGTAAAACTGTGCATCCTACGGAAACGGGGTTGTGCTGTACTAGATTTTGTTTGAAAATACTTATGTAAAACGTTTTTTATTCCATTTCCTCCCTCCTACGAAGCAGGGGTCTGGAGCTAGGATCTTCTGCATGCTGAGCTATGAAATACCAAACATTAAGGAATTTTCACCTCTTAATATCCTGTGCAAGTTGAAAGGACAGTATTCAGTTTTTCAGTATGTCCTATATGAATGAAATAAGAACCTGGAAAGTGGTCAAATCACACCATTGCTTACATTAGCATCCCCAATCTGGGTCACTCCAGATGTTCTGGACCACACATCCCATCAGTCCCAGTCAGGGACAAATGGTCAGAGTAGATAGAAATTGTAGTCCAAAACAGTCCAAATGTTGGTTTAATTAATGGCAGTAGAACAATCTTTTTAAGAAGATGCAGGAAAGTGGTGACTGAAAGTATATACCGTATTGTTTGGAGAAGTCCACCGTGTAAAATCAGAAGGATGGTCAAGAGATTGTAAGGACAGCAAGCCAGTTATGATATAATGGCACCTAGGCTATGATACACTATTGATGTGATGACATATAAGATAGAAAGAAATACACAAGACTGGGAGGGATTCAGGATAAATTGTTTTGGCATGGGCCTTATTTTCAGTCTGATTCACACATGCAAGCGTATTATTTCAACACTCCACGCTTACTGTTGAATCAATTCCACTGAAAAGTCACTGTTGCTGCAACAAGACAGCTTCACAAGTTTAATCTGCAATTGATCATCCACACACACATCACTCAGTCAACTAAGACACAGCAGAGAATACACTGTACATAGATGATTTAAATGTAGTAGGAAATTCACCTAGCACTGCCTGGACTGATATTGCTTTGACTGCATCGCATTATCACTCCTGCGATGGAGTGTAATCATAACATCACATCACATAATTAGAAACCTCTTTTGCAGGGAGTCCCCTTCCAGATCTTCAGTTCTAAGCACATAACATGGGGGGCCCTGTGGCATGGTCCCGCATCCCACCCTGTTCCTCCCCATGTTTAGTGTACAAGCTGAGGAAGTTTGAGAGGGGTGATGACATTCTCTTTAAGAGACTTATACATACCCGTCTCTTCAGTCTCTCTCTCTCCTTCAGTGTCAATGTGTCTGCCTTGGCAATCACAGGGACGATGTTGACTTTTCCATGAAGAGCCTTCATGAATTCGACATCCAAGGGCTTCAACCTGAAAAGGAATTATCAAAAAACTTAATGAGATCATAACAGCATGTATCTTTGGCAGCATCAGAGGGATTTTCTGTTATGTACAGTAGGACCCCCATATCCACTGATTCATTATCCACTGATTCAATTATCCTCAGGACACAAAACAGCACACCTACCATAGAGTCTTCCTAGAAAATGCATCCTTTCTAGCCATCTTCTAGGTCCTACAAGGCAGCTCTATGGTATTTTAAACCGGAAGTCCCATTATTTTCAATGGTGTTTGCTATTATCCATGGATTTCATTATCCATGGGGCCCCCTAGAACCAATCCCCAGCAGATATGGAGGTCCTACTGTATCTACAAGCATAAAGGCCTCAATGAACAGCAAGGTCTTTTCCACTGTATCCTGGGGCGGGGGCAGAACTTGTGCTTTTTAGAATTAGCCACTCTGCTCTTGGTATCAGTTTCACTACTGCAACAACCAACTGTTGTTTTAGATCAGGGGTACAGAACTTTTTTCAGCCCATTTGCTTCCAGGGAACGTCCTGGAAGCCACATGCCTGAGATGGATGGAGGCCCTTCAAAAACTGGTTGAAGGCAAAGCTAAAATGGTCAGGGCCACCACACAATCTGTCTCATATCCACAGTCACACCTCTCATACCACCAACGCCACAGGACACAAAGATTCCCCACCCCAACTCTGAAATCAAGACTGGAAAAAAGGTTAGAGGTGGGTGTCTCAAAGGATTACAGAATACTTGGAGGCTTAATCTTTCCCTCTCCAGTTACAAACTCCTTCCAAGTCAACTGCTTTCACTGGAGGGCTTTCTCCAAGTCTAATTACCACAAGGGGAACAGGGGAAAAGCAACACATGGAAAGGAGACAGTGGGCTGGAGAGGGAAGCATTCATAGGCCACAAGACTAGAGGTTCTCCACCCATGTTTAGCTATTCATTTTTTAAACTGTTGTTTCCATACAGGAAAGAGGTTAAACTGAAAGCAATATGTAAGTCTTATTTTTTAAACTTCATCACTCTAGCTTTTGGTAATGACAAACAAGGCATCAGGAACCCAGACAAAAAGTGTACTGTTTAAAGTTCGCAACACTTGGGTTTATATGTGTGTGACTCAGATGGCAATTAAACTTCCCCTATTCCCATGAAGACGTGCTTATTACAACTTATGTTTCTAGGTAGTCATCAATTTTAATATGCACCCCTGCAATGTTTTAATATTAAATCCTTACTGAAATGGAGACAAAACCAAAAAAGGCAGTCATTAATCCCAAAGTTGATTTTAATTGAGTTGGCTAACTGACAACAAGAAAAGTAGTTGCATTAATAGGATGGTTAAATCCTTTGCAGAAAGTAACCCAGAGGTGAAAAAATTCACCCTAGAATGCAAATATGCTCTTACCCGTGTCCAAAGGGGGAAATGAAGTAAAAACAGCAATGAACTCTGTTGTCTACAATGTGACGCCTGTTGAGGCCACTCTCATCGTGAAGGTATCTTTCAAACTGGTTGTCAATGTAGTGGATAATGGTTTTGAAACTGTAATAAAGCAGGGGAGGAAGAATTTGCAATGAGATAGGGTTCATTCAGATACCTATGAAAAACACAGTTTCCTATATTACTATTACTATTCCTGTTACTATTGCTATTGTGGCATATTTTCCCACCCTACGTTCAAAGAGTTCTGGGCGACACACCTAGTTTCTCCTCACTACCATACCTCCCACTGAATCTTCACAACCACCCTATAAGGCAGGTCAAGCTCAGAGAGCCAATGAACAGGCCACTCACACTGTACAACTATAGCACTTTGATTCTACTTTAACTGTCATGCTTCTATCCTATAGAATCCTGGGATTTGTAGTTGCATGAGATATAAAGAATTCTCTACCAGTGAGCTCTTGTGCCCCACCAAACTTCATAGGTAAATGGAAATTTGAATCTGTACCAACCCCAAGGCCTAGTCCAACATAATCCCCTACATCTTATTATTTATGCATTTATTAATTTGGTTATTATTTCTTTATTGGATTACTGGTTGAAGTGTACCCAATGCTGGCTGGGTCCTTACTTAATACCACAAGAGTCTGTGGGGTCTCTTTTTTTTACCTCCAGAATCTTACTAGTACCTCACAAAGAGCCCTCTCTTGTTATCCCACTCCCTTTTTTCACCCGAACTATCTTAACAGCATTGCTTTAGCCTTCTCCTGTTCTCCTGCCTTCCCCCAAACCTCAAGAATCTTAGCAACAGTGCCTCAGAGCTCCCTCTCCTGTTTTCTTGCTAAATTGTACCTGGCAATGCCTGGGTTGGTACCCAATGGGGACTACCTACCCCTTTCTTTACTTCAGGAATCATGGCAGCAATGCCTCAGAAAGCCCTCTCCTGTTTTCCAGCCCATTAACAAAAATCCCAATGAGTTATAACAAGCCCTTTTTTGCCCCTAAGAAGACCCCTGCACACACACACACTGCAACATGGATAACAATCAAAAGCACTGTCACATTTTGAGACATCTAGTCACAATATCTTGATGCATTACGGCTGCCACAGACACACAGATGTTCTCTTGTATTCGTATAGGTTTATTACTTTGTGTAATAGTAATGCATAAATAGAAGTAGGAGGGACTGTTCTGCAGTGTTTCTGCTCCTATCTCTGCTGGTTCCAGAGAATAGCATTGGGGGATTCTTGCTCAGCCCCATGGCTATCCAAAGGATTGCATCTTATCCTCCATGCTCTTCAATATCAATATGAAGTCACTGGGTGAGGTCATTAGGGGATTTACCATTGGATGTCCTCAGTATGTTGATGACATTCAGCTCTCTCTCTCCTTGTCATCTGTGTCACCTGGACCTGTGCAGGCGCTAGACCAGTGCCTGGATGCTGTAATGGGCTGGATAAAGGCCAAAAAACTGAAGCTGAAACCCAGTAAGATTGGCCAAATCTATACTACACAAATATTTCTGCTTGAAACGGGATTATTTGCGAGGGCTCCTTCCTATGGAGTCGTGGGATTTGTAGTTTGGTGAGGCACCAGCACTCTTTGGCAGAGAAGGCTACAGACCTTGTAAAACTACAAATCCCAGGATTCCATAGGAAGGAGCCACGGCAAATAATCCCATTTCAAACTGGATTATTTGTGTATTGCGGATTTGGCCCTGGGCTCTGTGGATTGATGGTTCTTGAGCCCAGGACAGCCTGTCCTGAATGGGGCTGCACTCCACCTGAAGGTGAAGGTACATAGCTTGGGAGTTCTCTAGAGTACTCTTAGATCCATCCCTGTCGCTAGAGGCTCAAGTGGACTCTATGGCTCGGAGTGCTTGGTACCAGCTTCAACTGGTGCACCTGCTACTGCCTTTCCTAGACAGAAATAACCTAGGCACACTTGTCCGTGTGCTGGTAACCTCCCAATTAGTTTGCTGTAACGCACTCTACATGGGGCTACCTTGAAGAAGACTGAGAAGATGTAGCTACTTCAAAAGGCAACCACTCAACTGCTTACTGGAATATCATATAGACAGCATATAATGCCTGTTTTAAAAGAATTGTACTGGCTGCCAATACTTTTCCAGTCTGAATTCAAGGTGCTTGTGATTACATTTAAAGCCCAAAATGGTTTAGAGACTTGATACTAGAGGGAGCGGCTCTCACTACACATGCTTGCCCAAGGACTGAGGTCTGCTGAGCCCTGCTCTGTGTCTTCCCAGTGAAGTCAATACACTCTGTTGGGACAGATTAGAAAGCTGGGCCAAAACTAACAAAATGAATTTCAACAGGGAGAAACGTAGGATACTACACTTGGGCAGTAAAAATGAGATGCACAGATATAGGATGGGTAACACCCGGCTTGATGGCAATACATGCAAAAGGGATCTAGGAGTCTTAGTGGACCACAAGCTGAACATGAGTCAGCAGTGTGATGCAGCAGCTAAAAAAGCCAATGCGATTCTAGACTGCAACAATAGAAATATAGTGTCTAGATCAAGGGAAGTAATAGTGCCACTGTACTGTACTTTGCTCAGACCTCACCTAGAATACTGTGTCCAGTTCTGGGCACCACGATTCATGAAGGATATTGAGAAGCTGGAACATGTCCAGAGGATGGCGACCAGGATGGTGAGAGGTCTGGAAGCCATGCCCTATGAGGACTGGTTTAGGGAGTTGGGCATGTTTAGCCTGGGTAAGACAAGGTTAAGAGGGGACATGATAGCCATGTTTCAATATTTGAAGGGATGTCATACTGAGGATGGGGAAAGCTTGTTTTCTGCTGCTCCAGAGACTAGAACACGGAGCCATGGGTTCAAACTACAGGAAAAGAGATTCCACCTAAACATTAGGAAGAACTTCCTGACAATAAGAGTTGTTCGGAAGTGGAATACACTGCCTCGGAGTGTGGTGGAGTCTCCTTCTTTGGAGATTTTTAAACAGAGTCTGGATGGCCATCTGTCGGGAATGCTTTGATTGTGTATTCCTGCATGGCAGGGGCTTGGACTGGATGGCCCTTGTGGTCTCTTCCAACTCTATGATTCTATGATTGGAGAGGGCATTCTCAGACATGGCATCCCAACTGTGGAACACCCACCCCTTGGTGCCCCAATTGGTACCAACATTCATTTCATTTAGGCACTAAGTGGAAATATGGCTGTTCATATTATGGGCATCATTAATTCATCTCAAATACTGGTAAACAGAGCTTGTAAAACTTTTTAAAAATCTTTTAAATCATTAACTCATTAGTCTGTTTAATGTGTTTTCAGCTTATTTAAATTCTATTTGTTTTAAACAGTTGAACCTGTTGTTTTAACACTATTTGTAAGCCACCCTGAGATCTTTTGGATATAGAGTGGGGTAGACATATTTTAATAAAGGAAAATAAATAAATAAATAGTGTTTATTTGAAGGATTTATGATGCAACTTAGGAAGATCAGAAATAAAGATGGTCGTAGGAACACAGTATACAGAAGAAAAGGAGAGAATCATAAACTGTGTTCACGTTGTTCACATATGCAGTGCGCCCGGTACATGCAATGGTCAAAATGCCAGCAAAATGAAGTTCAAGTGAAAAAGGAAACCTCTCCACCCCATGGTGGCACACATTCAAATGGCTGACTAAAGCCTGAATCACCTCCTTTCTAATACTTTCTCTTCCTCCTTTCTAGTACTTGCCTTTGAGACTAATGTTATTAGAGTTATTAACCTCACATCTCTGGGTCCTTTCCCTCCACCACCACCACCCACATTTTGGCTAAGAACATAAAGAGCCAAAAGCATTACATCAAAAACTGTTTAGGACTATAGTAACCAAACTGAAAGAGACAATAATCACAAACCAGTGTGTGTAGGCACAAACATTTGTGCATGTGGTGAATTGCTTAGAGCAGACAAACCTTTGACCCTTCAAATGTTTTGGATGTCACCTCCCAGAAGCACCAGTCATAACTGGATTGGTGGTAAGGGATTATGGGAGCTGTAATCCAAAACAGCTGCAGGGCCAGTGGTTGGCACTGATTTAGAAGATGAGAAACCTCCAGTTCTTAAAATTTCTGTGAAAAAAGAATGGCACTCTTGAAGCCATTAAAGGAAGACATAGCCCAGCAACTGTGCGTGGATCTAGGGGCTGTTTCACATTTCACCATTATAGCACTATGATTCCACTTTAACTGGCATGGCTGCATCCTATGGAGCCTGGGTGTTTGTAGTTTGGTGAGGCACTGAAGCTCTCTGACCGGAATGTCTCAGCACCCCTCCCCAAACTGCAAATCCCAGGATTCCATAGGATGGAATCATAGCAATTGAAGTAGAATTATAGTGCTATTTTTGCATAGTGTGAAAGGGCCCAAGATCTAGCTCCTTCTTCTCTCTAGCTACCAACAACTACTGCTGAGGCCATCCAAGGGCAAGGAAACAGTAGCACCTCCACCACACTTAGATCCTGTTCTATGTCTTATTAAAGTACTACCTGAAAATATACAATGTAAAGAAGAAAGTGAACAATATTTCATATCCCAGTAGGCTCAATATAAGCAGCTTTCAAAAATCATAAAGGAGTAGCAGTCATAGAATCATAGAATCATAGAATTGCAGAGTTAGAAGAGACCACAAGGGCCATCCAGTCCAACCCCCTGCCACACAGGAAATCACGATCAAAGCATCCCCAACAGATGGCCATCCAGCCTCTGTTTAAAGACCTCCAAGGAAGGAGACCCCACCACGCTCTGAGGGAGTGCGTTCCACTGCCAAACAGCTCTGACTGTCAGAAAATTCCTCCTAGTGTTGAGGTGGAATCTCTGTTCCTGGAGCTTGCATCCATTGCTCCGTGTTCCAGTCTCTGGAGCAGCAGAAAACAAGCCTGCTCCATCCTCAACATGACACCCCTTCAAATACTTAAACAGGGCTATCATATCGCCTCTTAACCGTCTTTTTTCCAGGCTAAACATACCCAGCTCCCTAAGTCTCTCCTCATAAGGCAGCGTTTCCAGACCTCAAACTGCATGGAACATATTTGGGGGGGAAGCAAAATATGGCCATTTTAAACTGCTGTGTCCCATTATTTCTACGATTACCTCTGTCATAATCAATTACAGTAATCTTTTTATTTAACTACACATTGAAACTTTCACATGGTTATGTGAAAACACAGAAAGGTGGAGTATAAATTTAAATAAATAATTAAAATGAAATTATAAATAATCCTGCACTCATCCTCCCTATACAGTGAGGCCATGGTATCTCCTGGGATTTGGTTCCAGGACCCCCTGTGGATACCAAAATCCGTGGATGCTCAAATCCCATCATATACAAAAACATAGTAAAATAGCATCCCTTATATAAAATGGCAAAACCAAGGTTTGCATTTTAGATTTTTTGGGGGGGGGGATATATTTGAACCGTGGTTGGTTGAACCCGTGGATTCAGAATCCATAGATATGGAGGGCCGACCATATACACCTGCCCAAGGACTGAGTTCTGTTGGAGAAGCCCTTCTCTGTGTGCCACCAGTGGGGGCAATACGCTACAGGAGGATGTGGGAAAAGGAATTCTCTGCTGTGACACACTGGAATACCTCCCCTTAAGAGGCCTGACTGCCACCAAAACTGGCATTCTGGTACCAAGTAAAAACACACCTTTTGGGGTCTAAACCATCTTATCCAAATCTGCATATGTGCGTGGCATTTAACTGTCTTAAATAGTTTTAACTGATTTTAAACTGTCTTGTTTTAATGTATCAAGCTGCTTAATATTCTTTTAGGACTTTATCAGATGCAGCAAATATGGCATCATAACGACGCCTAATTAATGCAAAAGGGCGCACATATCAGATGACCTCGTCCTTTCACAGTAATGTCTTGTCCAAAAGCCATTCTATTTTATTGACGGGCCAAACCATCAATAGCTCTCCCATGGTGGTTTTTTTGCCAGTATTGCTGGTGTCTGAAATCTCGCACCAATGTGCTCACGTGAATATAGCATCAATGACAAAACACTTCCAGGTGAGATCGAGACAGCCAGGTAGGGGACACTCTTTTGATGAACCTCCCAGGTTCACTTTTAAGTTTTGAAGCGTATTTCTGTGCTCATATCTATGTTTTCTGTCTTTATTTTTGTGTATTTTTTAAATTTCTATTTTTAAAATTTGCATCTTCCCACGAGAATCAGCAAGATCACAAACCCGGAAGTAAACAGAGCTCCATTTGGGCTCTGTTTATGCTGAGGCTGCGTACTGACACTATGAAAGGAAAGGTCTGGTAGGAAGAGTTCTTTTGCCGGCAGAAAAATGGTCTAAAATGTGCCAGTGAAAGAACGTGGGAAGAGGATTGTCTAATAAAGTCCCTAGTCTCTCTAAAATTGTTGTTGTTATTTTAAATTGTTTAAATTCATTTCATTGTATGTTGCACTGAGATCCTGGGAAACAGGACCAGATAGAAATATTTCAATTTGCTTTGGATCCCAAGTTATACTTGTTAAATATTACCTCCGTAATGCCAAAACAGATAGAAAGAGACAATTGGAGAATCATGCTTTATCTAATTATGGCAGCCAGAATGCAGATAGCATCCAAATGGAAAAGTAGTGAAGATTTGCAGATAGATGAGTGGTTAAATAGAATAATAGAAATAAGAGATAACGACCTCTTGAGCCACATTATGAAAAAAAAAAACACAGGAAAAGTAGTAGAGGAATGGCGACCTGTTCTCAATATTTGTAAAAAAAGATGGAATATATGAAATACTTTTGAAAACAAATAAAAGTGAAGAGTAATTATATAAAGAAACTATACGTGATAAGGATAGGAAGAGAGAAAGGGAAGGAATTACAGAAGGAATGGTGGAATGCTTTTCTTTTATTTAGAGAGGAAGTTAATGGTTTTGTTAACTATAATAGTAAGAATTAGGAAGATAAAGGAAGGTTCATTAAAGGAGGAATGAATTGGAAAAACTCTGGTGATGGTCTTACGAAGGAGGTTAATGCTGAAAAAAATGTATGTTATGAAAAATGTTGTACAGAAATATTTGCTGAAGAGTAAATGATATACCGTTATAAATAATGTTGTATGTGGGGAAATAATCATTGTAATGTAAAAGCAATCTTGTGTACCTCATTCACAATCTTAGATAAGTCTAGGGTTTTTCCCTGCATGCATTTTGTTCTCCCAAAATTCCCTTCTCTTACTTCACTGAGCACTTCTAGCCAACTGGAAGTGCTGGGTCATTCGACACATGACCTAATTTGAATTTTATTGCTTTTGTGTAAGCTGTCCCTTCTGAATCTGACTCTCCATGAGGATGGATGTATCTTAGCCATCTTAAGCTTTCCTGTAACCATACTATGATGATCGGAACCCAGCCACGGCTGTAGGCTGAGTGAGTTTTTTATTACCTAAATACCTTCAGTTAAGGACCTTTTCTTAAGTTTGTTTTAGTATGTAGATTGAGATTGAAATACCTTCAGTAAACTTTGTTTTGCATTTTAAACTGACTCCTTTGTTTTGTAATGAGTCTAATTTAACTGGGGGATCCCAGACCTCTGATGATAATTGAGCTTAAGTCTGCTTCCTAAGCGCATTCTGCATGAACACGAAGTCAAAAGTGACTGAATGATTTTTAACTCCTTTTTAAAGGAAATAATTCTTGTTGTTTTTAAAGGACTAGATCCTGGAATTTTTTAATACAATTTTATTTTTAGACTCATTACCTTCCCACAAATAATAATAATAATAAAAAAATATTTCAACAACAAATATTTCTTTATTTTCCATTCTGTCTGAATAGAATCTGTTTAATGGTTCATCCTGGCCTGATTCCCAAGGAATTTCTGTTTTAAGGATTTAAAGGCCCACCCTGGAGCAAAAAGTGTTCATAGTGAGCCTGTGACAGTATACATAGATGCCCAGATGCCCAGATTCTTCTGCTTTAGCAGGGATTATAAAATAGTGTAGCACTTCAAAAGGAGAGATTCTGCAGAAGTACCGGCAAAAAATCAACCCCACCCTTGCTATGATATGCACAGAAAAGTTTCCTTAAAGCCTCTCTACCACTGGAAGTCGCTTACGTGCCATTTTTGAGTGATCACATCGCTTCCATTTTTCCTATTGAGCACACCACAGTAATGCATTGTACCTCTCAGATTCCGGGAAACACCTGCTTTCCACCACGACACTATCATTAGTTAAACAACATCATATCCTGTACTGCAGCATTGCAACAGCAAACAAGATGCTTATTGTTGGGAGGTTTTAATTGCTTTGAAAAAAACGAAATATATCTCACAGTGCCAAAACACACAATCTCCTTCTAGACAAAGAGATAACAGCCCAGAAAACAAAATACTCATCACAGTTGGACAAAACCTAAGAGCAATGATTACATTCTCTGACACTTTTTTTTAAAGAAACAAATATTTTTCAGCACGAGGTAAAGACCTTTTTATTTTATATATTGAGGTAATTTAGAAACTGTTTTAAGCTTTTTAGATTTTTGCACTGGTTTTCCCCTGCTGATTTATTTATTAGTTTGACTGTGTGCTGCTAATGTTTTTATTGTTTCATTTTATTGTTTCATTTATTATTTTACTTAAATGTTTTGCTAACAGCTAGGGGGAGGAGAAGAGAAGAACCAAAAGTTTTTTTCAAAAAATCATATACTTATGATTTTTTAAAAATTCTTTGCTGCAATTTCAACAACAGCGTTGCAACCACAGCACCAGCTTGCTTTCTCTTGCGTGCCTTCCCTCCAGGAAAATGCGGGTGGAGATTCAAACTCACAGGACTTTTAAGAAACATTTCCAAAGAATAAACACAGCATCGCAACACAATCAACAGGAAGTTTTACTTGCAACACAATAGTCAAGCTAATAGGACTTGGAAACTCAACAGATGGAAGTACAAGCCAACTTCACTGAAAACCAAGAAAGCCCTCTGGTACAGAAAGACTAGGAAATCACCACAGGAAAGCAACATTATTAAGTTTCACAACAATAAGTTTAACAATGCCAAGACAGCAAAAACAGGACAACACCTAATTCCTACCTGAACTGTGCTTTTATACCCACATTATCATAAAAAGTTAGCTGTCCCCAATGGACAGTGTTCTTTACAGTGAATGTTTGCATCAGAGCTCAGACCATGCGGCTCTCCAGATCTTACTGGTGTGCAACTCCCATAATTCAATTATGCACCTTCAATTATGTCAGAGAGGGCTAATGGGAGTTGTAGTCCCATGTCATCTAGAGGGCTACACTCAAGGCCAGATGATCAATGAATGGGTTCAACTAGGGCCATAGCTCCAGGTCCTTCACTGGCCAGGAGCCCAGTGCTGAAAGGAAAAAAATGCCTCTTACTTCCTCTCCTTCCCAACTGCTTCCCGATCCTCCTGAAGTGTCATTTACTAACCCTATTTTGTGTGTTACTGAAGTAACTGACTAACAAATGCATGGGATTCAAGCTCCAAGATTTTTTGCACTACTGTTTTTGGTGCTGTGCAACATACATTTTGCGTATGGGTCTCCTTTCTATACCAATGACATGGCACAAAGAGGGTGCTGTTTTTAGAACTGCCCCAGGGCCCCAATCCCTTTTATCCAGCCTTGGCTCTACACACACACACACACACAACAGGGAGGAGCCACAGATCAGTGGTACAGCATGAGCAGCACATCGAAGATCGCAGCTTCAATCCCTGGCATCTGCAGTTAGAAAGACCAGGTATCAAATGATGCGAAAGCCCTAATGTAAGAGTCTGGTAAACTGCTGCCTGTCAGAGTAGACAACACTAGACTAAACAGACAAATAGCCTAAGCTGGTATAAAACAGGTTCCTGTGTTTCAAATCTTTCACTCGTCTACCATTTTCTGCTTTCTTTAGAAAGCTTAACTTGGTAGCTTTCCCCAGCAGGAAGGTTTGGACAGTAGTGACCATTCGATGGTGATCACCATCCCGCCTACATGCAGTCTGAAGTGTTGATGACTATAGCAGGCATTGCTAATCTTTTAAATTAGGGAGAGGGAATGCCTGGCCCATCAAATGTTGTTGGACTGTAACTCTCTTTCCATCCGAGCCGGTGAAGCCAATGGTGAGGAATGATAGAAGCAACCTCTGGAGGGATACATATTCCCCAACCCTATTTTCAATGAAAACTCCATTCCTACCAGGACTCATACTTTCAATTCTGTATCAACCGCCTAATGCCCAGACATGATAGGAAGCCATGAAATGTTAAATCTGCATTTGGAAAATGCTCCCTACTTTGTCACCAGACATGAACCCCAAGTCTAAGATAGATGTGAAGATTCAACATGGTGGGGGGGGACATACCAGTCTTGGCTATTAATGGCATCTCCATATCCCGGAGTATCTACCACTGTGAGGCGGAGTTTCACCCCTCGCTCTTCTATTTCTACGGTGGAAGCTTCAATCTGGACTGTTCTCTCTATCTTCTCTAGAAGAGAAAGGTGTAAAATGTTAACATTTCCGTGTCAACACAGCCAGAGGATGAAAGGCAGCACCACCTTTTTCTGCTATGCATAAGCATCAACTGTCTCCTAGATTTTGTGCATACAGAACAGAATCTGCAAAAGAGAAAGCTGCAATAATAGGTTGCCATGTGAAGTGCTCTGTTTGGGATTCTCCATTCCCTTCTGCTCCCAGACCATTTTCCATTTCACTTCCCACAAGCATTCAAGCAGCATACTCTGCCCTCTGAGCATTACAGTCCCCACAGGATTGTGAGAAGGGGGACTTTTTTTGGTGTTTCTTCTTTACTTTTTTTAAATATTTCTGTAAATCTCTCTCATCCAACACCCACCCCCCAGCCCTGTAAATACATGAACTACACATGGATTGGACCTCCAAACAGGGCTATTATAATCTTTATTGGTTATTTTAGTGACACTTTATGGTTTTATGATAGTTGTTAGCCACTCTAAATATCACAGCTTCAGACAAAGCTTGGGGATACGAACAATGGGCATGTAAAGCTCATTGTGTAGCTTTTTGGGATCTAGTCTCTAGGCTATTTCATTGTACATCCCCAAAAGTACTAGGCTTTTTGTTGTGTCTTGACAGTCCCCGCTGTTAAAGGGTATGCATATAACTTAGCTAGAATAATCTGGGCAAATGAACAGAGGAAAGGGGCAGGCACTACTACCATTTCACAGATGCATCTGAATGGACAAGCAACTGGAGAAATACTCTTATGTACTTCAAAGACAAGCAACAGAAATACTGATGTTTGAAAGGAGCATGCAACAGAACTCAGACAAGCAACAAAGTTGATTGGGATGAGCAGTTATTTGAAACATATCCCTACATATAACAACATATGAAAGTAGAATATCTTTGTTGGGGCTACAATGCTACTGGGCACCCCTCCCGCCAACGAATCCCAGGTGCTGTAAGCTCTATTTCAGAGGAAGGAATTGGCAAAACCACCTCTGAGGATTCCTTGCCTAAGAAAACCCTTATGAAATTCATGGGGTCGCCATAAAGTTGGCAGGCAACTTGAAGGCACATACACATACATACACACTCTTACATACACAATATACATCTTCCATGCTGGGTTACAGCTTCAGGATGACTATCCTGCTAAGTGAAGCATCAATGTACCAAAATATACTTTGAAGTTTAACTATGTGCATTAACTAGTGCATTAAGCTTCAGTTTGTTCAAAACATGGCAGTCAGATTGGTTACTGGTGCACAGAGGAGTGATCACATTAAACCAATACTAAAATCACTCCACTGGCTGCCAATTAGTATCCGGGCAAGGTACAAAGTGTTGGTTGTTACCTTTAAAGCCCTACATGGTTTGGATCCAGGTTACCTATGGGATTGCTTCCTCCCATATAATCCACCCCATACACTCAGGTCCTCTGGGAGACATTTACTCCAGCCAGCTAGGACTAGGTTGGCAACTGTCACTCAGAAGACTTTTTCTTTAGATGCCCCTAGACTGTGAAACGACTTGCCGGAAGAGATTTAACAGCTGGATACACTGGTTGCATTTAAAACACCACTAAAGACCAGTCTCTTCCAGCAGGCCTATCTAGATGATTTTCAAAATTGTGAGTTTTAGATTATTTTAAGATGTATTGGTTTTATTTGTTTTAGATTGGTATCATGTGTTTTAATGGGTTTATGTATTTTTAAATATGTATTTTAACTGTTATTAGTTATGTGTATATCTGTTGTTCCCCGCCCTGATCCATAGGGAGAGGCACGCAAGAAATTATTATTAGTAGCATTAGTATTTCCAGCCACAACCCTCAACAATATTAAGAGGAAAATTCAAATGGTAGGTGCCAACAGAAAGTGAGTCAAAAAAGGGGCACTGAGAAACAAAGAGGCAGCGTTAACATGCAGAAGTACAAAAAAGTCTTTTTGAAGAAATCTAAGGTGGCAGGAAAAAAGCAAAAACCAGCCCAGCCCAGAGAACACTGGGAATGTTCAGAAGCCATGGAATATTGAGCGTCAGTTGGAAAAAACAAATGGGAAAACAGGGGAATCAACAGAATGCTCTGCCTTCCTGGGTTTCCATCCCTGCTCCCTCCCCTCCTCCATTTTCCACTTTTCTTTTCCAGCTCACACACCCAAGGGAGGTGCTCCTAGCAAAAACCCTGAACAGAAGCACTTCTACTGAGAAGCAAACATACACTGCAACATTTTGCTGCAGGTTCCCCCTATTTGTATCTCTGAAGACCCAATGATATGTTTATTTTTCCACCAGAAAGCTTTCTTTTAAACACATACAAATTTTTATCTATTTAATTCACTGAATAATGTGGGGGGTATCTTTGGACCAAGAAATGGTCTACCGCCAACAGGGCGCAGGAATAAGCCTGTCAAAGTAAGTCTTCCCCATTCTGGTGCCTTTTAGCTGACTAGGGAATTCTAGGAGTTATAGTTCAACACATCTGGAGGGATACCACTGGGGAAAGCTGGACAAGAGCAGATCTTGGAAATGTTACTGTTTGGGACTGTAACTCCCAGAATCCTACAACCAACACGGTCACTTTCTCAGATCTGTTCTAAGGGAGACATCAAAAGAAGCAAGGGATGCAAAATCAAAGGATGAGTCACCTAGAATTAGATGGATTTACCTGCAGCTCCGGGAATGTAACGTTCAGGATAGAGATCGGTCAGGAATAAACTGTTAATTAATGTAGATTTTCCCAAGCCAGATTCACCTGTGAATAAGATGGATGTTTAATTACTGGAATAATCTTCCACATCTTTCATTTAAGACACAAGTTGGTCAGCTAGCAAAAGTATTTCTTTCTGCCAACATCCACCCCAGGTTGTAAGATAATGACATCAAAGGCTTTGTGAAAATAAAGAAAACAGGAAAAACAAGTCTATGCAGAGCACACCACACAAATTCTAAATTTGTTCTACCGTTTTCATAAAACAACCCAGAAGAAGGTCAAGTTAAAGGTTCTAATCTATTACAGCACTTTATCATCAAGTCCTACATTCCTTTGACCCACAGTTTATCTTTGAGAACAGATCAGATTCAGGCGTCAGGCTGCAATTGAAGGCCAAAAATACATCATGGTGAATGGCTACAATCAAAGCAAATACAGTCTCCTAAGAGCAACAGGAATGTCGCCTCTCTCTCATACCGTTTGTCCTTTCATTTTTGAGGCAGCAGCTACAACTCCACAGATGGAGAACCTGATGCTGGTCAGCCCCCAGTGCTGGTGAACTACTATTCCCACCAAGCCACACCATTGTCCAGGATGGTAATGATGGAAATTTGAGTCCAACAGTATCTAGAGTCAGGATGGGTAACTTGTGGCCCTCCAGATACTTTTAAACTGCATTGCCCATCATTTCTTAATATTGACTATGGTGGCTGGGGCTAACAGGTGGTCACAGTTGCCCAATCCTGATCTAGAGCACAACAAGCTCCTCAGCCCTGCCATAAACAGAAAGTGCTACAATGCAAGGGATAGCAGAAGTGTGTCTTTGACCATATGGAGTTACTTTATGTCAAAGCTTAATACCACAAGATCCAACCTTCCCTAAACTGAGTGGTCAGGTTGGCTGGGGATGATGGGAACTGTCGCCCAAGAAAAAATGAAGAGCACCAGACTGAGGACAGCTGATGTGACCTAACTGGCAGGATGTCCTCAGGGTCTGAAGCACATCTCCTTCCAGAGCTGTTACCCATGATTCTTTGAGATGTCAGGAACTGAACATGGCACCTTCTGCATGTAATATGAGCTATGGCACTTCATCTATATCAGCTCATGGCTTTAAAATTCAGTCTAAATCTTATGAACCAGGCACTTCTTCTGCTGAGACAAAAGCATAATGTAGTGGTATGAGTGTTGGACCAGGATTCTGGGAGACCAAGTTCCAACATCTCTCTTTCTCTTTCTCTGTATAAAGTCATTTAAAAACATGTACTTGTTTTAATAATTTGTGGGCTGCCTTAAGTACTATTATTTGGGGAAAAGGCAAGAGATAAATGAATAAAATCATCATCATCATCATCATCATCATATCATCATCCTGAAACCTGGCTAGACCCAACTCAGATCCTAGCAGCTCCATTTCATAGAAATGATTCCATGCACAGCTGCCAATCTGAAGAGTATAAGGCTGCATCTACACTGCAGAAATAATCCAGTTTGACACCACTTTAACTGCTATGGCTCCATCCTATGGAATCCTGGGATTTGTAGTTTGTGGCACCAGAGCTCTCTGACAGGGAAGGCCAAATATTTCACAAAACTACAAATTCCAGAATTTCATAGCATTGAGGCATGGCAGTTAAAGTAGTGTCAAACTGGATTATATCTACAGTGCAGATGCAACCTGAGCCACTCCTGTAATACAATAAGCAATCCTGGAAAAATACTCTCTTGCGAATGAACCGTCGCCCCTGGACTTTGCACCCTTGGTCCACAAAAGGCATCCCTCAAAGATCCTCATGTCAGACCACATGGTGGGAGTTGTGGGGAAAAGTGGATGAAGCAGAGCTACACACATTTCACACAAACCCACTGTGCATGAAAACAAGCACCCTGAAGGCTGGATCACTGCTGAGGAAGGCCTACATTCACCTAGCTGAAAAACACCAGCATTGTCTTCTTTGCTCCCAAGAATCCCACGTTTTTCTAAGCACAACCATATTAACAAGGACTTGGTCTTTCATGCTTCTACAACAGACATGAAAAGCTTCTGAAGTATCTTCACCAGCAACTAGAGGAAATGAGTCAGGGGGACTTTTAGCAAGAGAAAGCCTAAA
Organism: Gambelia wislizenii; assembly: GCA_030847615.1. Taxonomy (NCBI): domain Eukaryota; kingdom Metazoa; phylum Chordata; class Lepidosauria; order Squamata; family Crotaphytidae; genus Gambelia; species Gambelia wislizenii. Next base: position 6,518,112 of record JAUMIR010000013.1, on the reverse strand, counting down.
CACAATGAATGGTGGTGCAAACAGCTTTCCAATAATAGTCTAGGTTGAGTGGTTAGCATATCACAATGTCTAATCACTACGAAGTCTTATCTCACTAGCAGTGGTCCTGAACAGACAAATTTGGTCAGTGCCTGCAAAATCAAAGCATCTGTATCAGCATGTATCAGCCCAATCAAGATGTAACATTTTCCAATCTCCAAACCACACTGAGAAGAACAAGAGTGACTCACACACCCCTTTCCCTTTCTGGAAGAATTTCTGCCCTCCCTTTCATCCCATTTTGAAGCTAGCCATGGCACAGCATTACACCTGCATCAATGTTAACTTTAGCCACAGTTCATTTCCATCCAGAGTCTGTGATCAAGGTTACCAACAGGTTTCCACACTCCAATGGGAAGTAAACCACAGCTAGTGTCAACATTGGTACAGATATTTTAAAATTTACCTCTATAGCAAAAGGAGAAGAAAAGAGCTCAAATGCCTCTCGATATTTTAAAAAGGATTAGGAAATCAGGAACATTACATTTGAAATAGGCCTTTGTGAAATTCCCATTCCACGTGTCCAGTGTGGCCTCCAATGCATTGTGCTGCCTGCAACAAAGGCCAAATTGTGCCGGAACCCCTGGGAGAACTAACATAGTAAAAGGCTTTGCAGCATCCTTATGACACCATTTCCTGTCTTCCTGTACTCACACCCCATGGGGCCAGTTGAAACATCTTGTTTTACCATGCTGCATGATCCCTGAGAGTTCTGTTGCTTACTTCCCATTCACGGGCATCCTCTTTTCTGCACAGTGAGCTCAGGGACAGAGGGACGTTTTGAGATTTTATTTATTTTTACAGATGGAGCAGAGCACCTTGAGGGGGCAGATTTGCACAAGGTAAGAAAAAAATTACTACAGTGGGCCCTTTATATCCGCTGGGGTTTAGTTCCAGGACCTCCCGTGGATACCAAAATCTATGGCTCCTCAAGTCCTATTATATACAATGTCATAGTAAAATAGTGTCTCCTATATAAAATGACAAATAGCAATGTTTGTTTTTTGGATTTTTTTTTACTATTTTCAAGCCATGGATAGTTGAATCCATGGTTACAGACTCCATGGATAGAGGGCAGACTATATGATGGCATAGTAAAATGGCATGCCTTGTATAAAATGACGAACAGTAAGGTTTGCTTTTTGGATTTCCTCACCCCCAAATATTTTCAAGCCATCCTTGCCTGAATTTGTGGATGCAGAACCAATGGATATGGAGGGCCGACTGTACAACCAATGTCCCCTCCCTGAGGAAATCAGCAACGTCTCCATGTTATTAATGTATTAGAAGCTGCTTCCAAAATTTAAAATAAAGACTAAAGTAAAAAAGGAGTGGTGATTCCCCACCTTTGTGCCCCAATAGTGTTGAACTACAACCTTCATTGTTCCCCCGACTACTGGCTGCACTTACTCAAGATAATGGGAGTTATATTCCTGCACCACCTAGACATCAAGGTTAGGAACAATGAAAAAAGATGAACATTTGAGAAGAGTTGTAGAATGCTTGACCAGATTAAAATGCAGGAATCCATGAGGTACCCATACTAGGTTTAGTGCTAAATGCCATGCCCTTCTCCCCACAGAACAGGGGAAAACAAATCACAGAATAAAGTCCATGCTGAACTGGTCCTCCCCAACAGAGGTCCACAAAGAAAGAAGCAAGGGAGAGATAACACAGAACGGAGTGCATATTTAATTGCCTGACATAATTTAATCATCAAATAATTATAAGGAAGAGGGAGAAAAGGTACCTACCAACCACCATTAGGGTGAACTCAAAACCCTTCTTGACAGACTTCCTGTGGACTTGGTTGGGAAGATTGGCAAAGCCGACATAACCTGCAGAGTCAGAGAACTGGGATGGGAAAACAATAAAGAAAGTTGTAAAATGGAATCAAAATTCCTTTAAACAAAAGCATGATAAAATCACACAAAATACATTTTTAAAAGACCTCAAAACAAAAACAAAACCTGAAAAAAAGGGACTACTCTGGATGATTCACAAATAGAAAAGAAGCATTATTAAGTTTTCCTCTTTCCTTTCTGAGTCTCACACAAGTGTGGGAGGATATGTACATTCTGTCCCTACACTGGAAGAACGTGCATTGCTCCACATGGACACCCCCCCAAAAAAGGGTAAATCCAAGCTTCCTTTCTTGTCCCCTCTTGAAAATATCTGAAATGGCACAAAGTTCTCTCTCAGACCAAAATAATGGTGGAGAAAAGCATGTATTTTTGCAACTTGACAGCAGGAAAAAAAGTAACAGCTGAAGCCCTCCACTCAGACCACAGCAGCCAGGATGGGGTGGAGAAGGCTTGTCCCTCCAGATACTGTTGGACTGCATTCCCATCATCCCTAGCCAGAAAAACCAATGGTTTTGGGAGTCGCAGTCCCAAAATATCTGGAGGATAACAGTTACAGCCCCTTGACCTAGAAACTTGGATAGGATAGGCTGGACATTGCCTGTATATGGCCAGTCAAATCTTGGCACACAGCCACTTTGTGCGAGCTGGCAAACAAGCCGGGAAGTTTTCTGTTAATTATGATTTCCCATTATCATTCAGACTGGAAAACTAGGTTATTTAACAAGCCAGGATATTATGCCAACTTTATGCCACAACTTCATGACAGGCTTCTCGCAAGGTCCTTAACATTAGACATGGTTTTCTGGTTAGGGGATAATAGGAAATTATATTTGCTAAAGAAATTCTGCTTCATTCTTGTGTGAAGAGCAAAAACAAAGTAGTGGTGTGCAGACAGCCACATCTTGTTCACATCTTAAGGCAAGCTATGGTCACCCAAAGACAGCGATTATCTAGGACAGGGCCAGGAAACAGCAGTGGGTCTGGGGCCAATTTTCTCCCAAATGCCCCACATGGCCTACCAAAAATGCTCCTCCCTGCCACCCCAGAAAAACTGTTACAAAGTCCATTTTTTATTTTGGAAAACAAGAAGTTCTTAATGTTAAATAGTGCAGGGAGCACTATTTTAACATACGTTAAAAGTGAACTGGCTTTCCTGAAGACCTCCAGGAGAGGCAAATCACTCTCTCTTTTTCTGACCAGATATAAGGTGGACCAGGGAACGTGGAGGGATCTAGCACCATAAGAATTGCCTTGGGAGGCTGAATATGGCGCACCCCTGCTCTAAAGACATATTTTAAAATGCTTAAAAACAAATTGTAAGCTGCTCTGATAGCCTTTGTGGCTGAAGAGCAGGATATAAATACCTAATTAAAATTAAATTAAGCAGGCTTCTCCCTCTCTGAAAAATTGGTTTAACGAGATAGGAATCTGACTATAACTGAAATCCAACTGACCATTTTTAAATTACAGTTGTCCCTTCATATTCGCTGGGGTTTGGTTCCAGGACCCCGACCTCGCCGTGGATACCAAAATCCATGAATACTCAAGTCCCATTATGTGCAATGGCATAGCAAAATGGTGTCCCTTATGTAAGATGGCAAATTAAGGTTTGCTTTTCCAATTATTATTTATTATTATTATTTGGCTAACCACCAAAGTTGCTAGCACACGTATCTGGTAAGCTAGGCTCCAACACAATTCTGCTTACCTTTACTTTTTCACCTGACTGAGACATGTTCTTGCACCCCAAATTTCAGAGCCTGGAAAAGTATACACAAATGGTTAGGTTTTAAACCACAAAGCCAAGAATTCATTGCACCATTTCCTACTGTTATAGCACAGGGAAGCAAGTATGCACACCCTTTTACTAACTTCTAGCTAAGGAAACACACATTCATTACATTGTGCCTTTAACCAAATAAAAATCAGGAGCAGCAAAGAAGGCACCACACATTGTAGTGAGTCACTGTGCAATCAAGTTGGGCCATAGCAAGTTACAATTATTCTTTGTATATCTATATATCACTTTTCTCCAAAGAACCACAGACAGAATAGATTGGGGTTATTTCATTTTATTCTTAAAATCTGTCAGTCTCATTATGTTGAAAGATGGCTCAATAGAAAGCTATGCAGCTGAGCAGGGGTGCAAACCAAGGTTTCCTAGGTATAAGTCAACCATTTTAATTACTACACCCACTGACAAGAACAAAGCAGAGTGTAGATTAGTCATTAGACTACTCAGGCACCATGTAATTCAGATTTTGACTTCTCTCTCTCTCTCTCTCTCTCTCTCTCTCTCTCTCTCTCTCACACACACACACACACACACACACACGGGGTACTATGGGACCAACCAAACCAGGGATATCCCATTAATTACAGTTTCTTAGTTTGTTGAAATGCAAAGATCATGGTTCACACAGCTTTGGAAAGATGAGTATTAAACCAACCTCAAACCCTGGCTTCATTTCCTGGCTTGTTCTGAAGTCATTAACCATAGTTTCCTGGTTCAGATGAAAACTTCCTCATCTGTTAACATAACTGCAGGAGCAAAGGGTTGCATGTGGCCAAAACATTCATCATTCAGCCCAAGGCTGTGGAGTTAGAGTCACAGAGTAGGAGTTGGAAACAATTTAGGATAGAGTTGGAGTTACTATAAATGTACTGACTCTGGCTGCAGCTTCAGAATAAAAACTTTTAATATTAGAGGCCTCTTTTGTTGCATATGTACTTTCATGGAAATTTAAGAAAGTTTTTCTGTTCAGAAATTTTAATCAAATAAACATATTTTATGGTCTATTACTCTAAGTAGCCCCTTTCCCTAACCATTCCTACAAATCAAATGTTACTCCTTTCTTAAAAGAAGTGGTTAAATGAGACAGGTTTACATTCATGTGGAAGAGGCTGAAAATAAATGAAACGCATTTATCAGAAGAGGATAGCTAATAATTTTATGAAAAATGACACTGCTCCCAGACTCAAGAGCCGCTCCGATAGCCTTGTGGTTGAAGAGCGGGGTATAAATAAATAAATAAGTGCAAATAAATAAACACTTTTTGTACAGCTACATAACTAAACTACTTAATTAGTAGTGTTAATACATTTGAATAAAAACTCACTGCTTATGAGTCATCCATGCATGTGTCTACAATGCCTTTATAATAGTGCTTTGCATGCTTTTCTAACTGGAAATATTTCAATTATATAATATAAGTTTCGGGAAGGTTGCATGCTTTGACTCAAGATTAAGTTCCTAAATCTGATTCAATATTTTGATTCAATATTTGATTCTCAGATCTGTGAGCTGAAGCAGTTGTTAACATGAGCCAAATGCTGAATGAACTCTGTTTTGGCTACTGTCACTGGAAGAGTGGAAAAGATATGCAGATCGACACACACATTTGGAAATAAGTTGAAAATGACTTAAGAGATTCTATGGTTCCAAGGTAGCATATCCAAAGTTAGCCAGACCAATTGCTTTCAGATATTTCACTTCTTCATACAAGTCTGTTGTGCTATTGCCATACTAGTCATCAGTGAATGACTTGCATCTTTCTTCAGTCATCTTGCATTCCCACAGAAACCTAATTTGCAAAAGCATCACTGTTTCACAGGTTTCATTTAGTTCACAAAACTGTTTTTAACTTATTCCTGCAGTTTAATATGTTGTTAGTTGATTTAATCATTTTACTGTACTGTTTTAAATTGTGTAACTTGCTGTGATGCTTTTGTAAGCTGCCCTGAGATCTTTGATATAGGGCAGGGTAGAAATATTTTAATAAAGAAAGAAATATAGCTGCAGCATTTTATTCCCACCCTCAAGATTCATTTTTAATGTCAAGACATATCAGAACAAAAAGTATCCCCCCATCTCTCTTTTAAGAGTTACAGTGCTCTTCAGAGGAGAAAAAATTGCCCTTCAAACCACAGGACCACCTCAGCAAATTCATGCTCCAGTTATTACAAAAATAACCTTCTAGAAGAGCTCTTGTGCACATCCAAGAAATAGCTTCGAACAACCACCCCCTCCAAAAAAATAGAAGAAGTGCATATGGAAATGACAACACCTGGTAAAACCCAAGGAGCTATACTGCGAGAATTCATGGCCTAATCTGCAAGAGACCACAGAAGAACCAAACACAGACATCCTGAGGTCCTGTCTGACTTTGACTTGAGACTTCCAGCATCCCAGATGGCTAGGCTTTGGTTCACTGCACTACTTTTTTGCCACATCCCCACTGTCAGAAGAAGGGAGATAAATTCTGCAATGGCATAAAACATGTAAATACAATTGACTCACGTACACAGGTTGCAGAATTCAGATTACTGGTACCTTACTAGACGGAAACATTTTGTTTCTATTCTAAACAGAGAGAGTAGTCAGTTTGGGAAACCCAATGGACCTGGTGCGTAGCTGGATTATGTTTTTTGGTGCAGAAGTATTTAATCAGAAACAAATTGCTCCCCTATTTAAAACATCTGCAGAAACAAAGGAAGAAAGAGGCAAGACATTTCATTGCCGGGTGTCTTGACAAATACACTTCTTGGTCTGAAAGAGAGGAAATGACCTACAGACAGACACCTGTGACTTCTGGATACAGATGCTTCCCTGTTGCTTACCAAGAGTTACTATTGCTGGCAGGATGCAGCACTAAGTAATAATAAAAAGCAAGTGGTCAGCTAAATGCTTGCACTGGAGAAAACGGACAGATAAATCCTGGAGTTGACAGAACCCATAACTAGTTCTGCGGGTGGGTGGGGTGGGCCGGCAGGCAGTGGGGGGGCAGCAGGAATTCAGCAGCTCCTGAAACTTTTCACCATAACACAAGCAAAAATATAGACCGTTCAAAGACTTGCTGCAGTCATTCCCACAAAGGTTTAAGAGTGCTTGCAGATTCCTCCTAGTTCACTAGAAGTATTTTTCAGCGGCTGTTGAAACTTTCAGCAAAGCAGGGCTGGCGAGCTGAATAGAACAACAAGGGCCTCCAAAGTCAGCAGTTGGTAAGAGTCTTAAGAGAAAAGTATAAGAGGTTTTATGCAGATACACAGCACAAAACTATACATATCTACTCAGAAGTAACTCTTCCACTAACTGGCTGGCATCCTGTTGGTTAGTCCCAACTACAGTAGACCTATTAAATCAATAGCTGAATAGAAAATCAATGTGTTTCATGGTATACTGGGCACCACCTAACCTAATGCAGACTGTGTAACATCTCTTGTACGTCTGCTGTGATTATAACCACAGATATAGTGCAAGTATTTCAAAATACAATACTCAAAGAAAAAGAAAATATAAAGCAATATCTCTGGCTTTTCTTCACAAACGAAGATTCAGGAAGGACTCATCCCGCGTTTTCTGCAAGCACGCTGATGACTAAAAAGGCCAATCCAAGATAAACATGTCCGGTTGCAGAAAGCACAGCAGAAGGTCTCCTTGGGTGATGTTTCTGGGTTGTGATTCTTTCTGCATTGTCATTTCTCTTCAAGACTTGTTCGGCGTGAGTTCTCAAATAAGGCTGCAGCATTGTGGATTGTGCGTCTCCATGCCTCCCGATGTGAGGCCAGGGCGGACCACTGTTGGTGATCAATTTGGCCGAGCCTAAGATGTTGTTTCAGGGAGTCCTTGTATGGATCTTTTTGGAGCGCCCCTCTTACGCTGACCCGTGGCGAGTTCACCGTAGAGTACTATTTTGGGGAGGCGATGGTCCTCCATCCTAGAAACGTGCCCTGCCCAGTGCAGCTGTGTTCTCAATATCATGGCCTCAATACTGGTGATCCCTGCTTGCTCAAGGACAGCAACATTCGTCACATAGTCAGTCCGGTGTATATTTAGGATTGTGAGTAGACAGCGCTGATGAAAGCGTTCGAGGAGTCGTAAGTGGTGGCGATAGGTGACCCATGTTTCAGATCCATAAAGGAGGATAGACAGTACAATGGCTCTATACACACTGATTTTTGTGCTTTGCCTCAGGTGTTTATTGCTCCAGACTCTTGTGAAGTCTTCCAAATGCACTATATGCCTTTGCTAATCTGTGATTCATCTCTTTGTCAATCTTGGCTTCTGAGGAGATGATGCTTCCCAGGTAGGTGAACTGCTGAACGGACTTGAGCACAGATTTGCCGACGGCAATGTGGGGATGGTGGTGTTCGCCCTTTGGTGCAGGCTGGTAAAGAACTTCTGTTTTCTTCAGGTTGACTTCCAGCCCAAACAGCTCTGCAGCTGTTGCAAAGCAGGATGTTAGGCGCTGCAGAGCTTCTGTGTGGGCAACAAGGGCAGCAGCATCAGCAAAGAGGAGCTCATGGACTAGATAGTTTAGAGTCTTAGTGTGAGCCCTCAGACGGCTTAAGTTAAACAAGCTACCCTCAGTACGGTAACGTATATAGATGCTGTCATCTTCTTCAAGCTCTGCCGTAGCCCTTTGGAGCATCATGCTAAAGAAGATTGTAAATAAAGTTGGTGCAAGAACACAACCTTGCTTCACTCCATTAGTTATTAGAAAGGGCTCTGAAAGAGCATCGCCATATCTGACTTGACCACGCTGGCCCTCGTGTAGCAAGATAATCATTTTAAGGAATTTGGGGGGACATCCTAGTCTTTCCAGGATCTGCCACAGACCTTTTCTACTCACAGTGTCGAAGGCTTTGGTGAGGTCGACAAATGTTACATAGAGACCCTTGTTCTGCTCTCTACATTTTTCTTGCAGTTGTCTAAGGGCAAATACCATGTCTGTAGTACTCCTATTGGCTCTGAAGCCACATTGGCTTTCAGGAAGAAGTTCTTCTGCAATAGCAGGAACTAATCTGTTCAGGAGTATCCTTGCAAGGATTTTTCCAGCAATAGAGAGCAGTGTTATGCCTCGATAGTTTGAGCAATCGGATTTTGCTCCTTTTTTCTTGTACAGGGTGATGATGACTGCATCTCGGAGGTCTGATGGCAGTTACCCTTTTTCCCAGCAATTCACAAGGAATTCGTGGAATTTATCGTGGAATACATGACCTCTGTGTTTCCAAACTTCAGGTGGGATTCCATCAATCCCAGCTGCCTTGCCGTTTTTCATCTGCTATATGGCCTTAAGGGTCTCTTCCAAAGTGGGAGCTATGTTCATTGGCTTGGACTACTCGGTTGGCGCTAAAGAGACTTTGAAAATGTTCAGCCCAGCGATTCAGGATGGAGGCTTTATCAGTAATTAATGTTTGACCATCTGTACTGTATAAGGAGCTTTGGACCTGATAAGTAGGTCCAAATACTGCTTTAAGAGCTTCATAAAATTGTCTATGATCACCCAGATCTGCACAGCGTTGTGTCTTTTCTGCTATATTGATCCACCACTTGTTCTGCATGTCTCAGAGTTTTTGTTGAAGTTTACTACATGTGAGGCGGAAAGCTGCTTTTCTTACATGGCAGGTTAGCTGGGCGAGGTATGCCTGGTGAGCAGTTCTTTTCTTTGCCAACAACTCCTGGATCTCTTGGTTGTTATCAATCCCATAAATTGATGAATCAGTCTCAGTCAAGTGGTATATAAGATCAATGTAGGTTTCAATGAGTTATAAACACACACCATTTATCACCCATCTTCTGCAAAGAAACGCCCCAGGGTAGGAATAAGCTGACTACCTTTTGTATTAGTTCCAGTATACAAAGCGAGGGCAGAGTAAAAGGAGGGTCTAAGCGATGGAGGTAACTTTTGCATTCGTTTTCGGGTTTCAAAGAAAGAAAATCTCAAGTCAGCAACTGAGTGATCAAATCCACACACGCACAAATAATTCTGAAAGAAAATGGGGTGGGCAACCTGGGGTGGGCAACTTGTAGTCCTCAGGACCTCCTGTTCCCCTTGGCTCAGTTTCAAAAGCCCTCTCTAGCAAAAGGAACTCTCCCTGGGAGTTTGTGGAGCAAAGGGGTGTATGTGAAAAAAAGGGTGTGACAGAGAGAGAAAGGGGTGGCCCCACCTACCACTGGGTTTTGCCCTGTCCACAGCCAGCATGCGACCCCCAACATATTATTCCCAAGAAACCTTAAAAAAAAAAAAGGAGTCCCCCACACCAACTTTAGATGATACTTGGACATGGTGGAATCTCATTCTTGAAGAGGTAGTCTTGCCTGCACGAGTGAGAAGAGCGAAATGTCTTTTAAGGTGATGCTTGCTATCTGCTGTTCCTAATGTTACCACATTGCTTTAGTATTACAAGCTGCTGTTGTACTACCAACAGTATTTGGGATTTCTAAAAATCAACTGCCCAGCTCAATCAGGGCATCTCTTTAAACAGATAAAACCTGTTTTTCATCAGCACCATAGCCCTAATCTCAGCACAACTTTGACTGTTACATTTCACTGAGGAGCCCCCCCCCCCGCCCAAACAAAAGCAATGCAGCTGCACAAACAGAGTTTTCAGTAGCACTTGGACTAATTCCAAGACCTATTTTTTCCCTAGAGGTCAGCTGACAACAGGGTTGGGGAGGAAAACAGGTTTTTAAATAAAAACAAAAAATTGTGTTTTTTTATTTAAACTGCGTGGGGGTTTTTTGTTTGTTTAAACCAGTTTTTTGCATTAAAACCAATATAGGAGTAAATGAGAAAATTAAGTTGCAAAATGCAGTTCAGATGTTAAGGACACCAGCTTAAATAATAATGGATATTTTTTTTAAAAGTGCTCTTTTAAAGCAAGTTGTTTTGGTTGAACTTACATTAATTGCAGGATTTGTTTCAGAATGGCATTTCTTGCACTATAAAATAAAGTGGTTAAAAAGAAGCCACTGACACTGGACACTGGTCAAACAATCAAGAACTGCCAATAAACTGTTAACGTTAAAATATTTAAACTCAAACAGCCATTGTTGTTCCAGTAAGAGGGCTGGAAAATAGTAATACCCAGACTAGGGGTGGGGGAAGGAGTGGTGTTGTGGTGTGTGTGTTTTTTAAGTCATTTGGTTTAAACCAGCCAACCCTGGCTGACATTCAAATAAGCTTCAACTAAGTCTTGACATGCAATCAACATGTGCAACACAAACTCTCAACCTTCCTCAGATGCAAGATAGTCAACACCCATCTTTATAATCTCTCCACAGATGCATATCTGTCATCACAGACCTAGTTTAATTTACACGGTTAGCACAGTCATTGTAATTTCCATCTGCCTTGTATAAGCTAAAGCAGTGCTACTCAAAGCGGTGGTCCTTAGACCACCACTGGTCCCTGAGCCACTGGCTGCTAGTCCCTGGCAAGTTTCCAGGAAAGAAAGAAGCAATTGTAGCCAACAGGCACAAATATAACACCAGTCCCTGGCACACTGGGAAAAAATTATTGCTGGTCTCCCACATCAGAGAGCCTTAGAAGCACTCAGCTAAAGGACCTCCACATCTGAGGAATTTGTGCTTCCTTGTTCTGTCCTATATACCCTTTTTTTAAAAAAAAAGTATGAAGAAAGGCCAGCAGGGACACTGATTCAGCATCATACCATGCATCCATATCTAAAGCCACTAAATGTATGTTTGTCACACTAGCTCCAAATTCCTATGCCTATTACATTGAATAGTTACAAGGAAACTGAAAGGCTTAGAAAAGCTTTCTTGATCACAACTCCTAGAAGCTCCAGCCAAGCATGGCTGACAGTGAGAGCGTTTGGGGACTTGCAGTCCAACAAGTCCAATCTGTCGGGCATGCTTTGATTGTGCATTCCTGCACGGCAGGGGGTTGGACTGAATGGTCCTTGTGGTCTCTTTCAACTCTATGATTCTATGAACAACATCTGTGGACTGCTGCTTTAGATGTCATGACAGCTGACAGCCAAATTATACAGTTACTGATGCTATCAAACTGTTTCAAATATTGATCAAGCAGAGAACCAGGCATTTCAGAGACCATCTAAACCATCCTTCCCCAACCTGGCACCCTGCTGATGTTGTGTACTACAAGTCCCATCATCCTGTCCACTGCCTCTACTGGCTGGGGATGGTGGGAGTTCAACCCATCTGGAGCATGCCAAGCAGACGGAAGCTGATTGACACTTTGCATTGGTGGCAAAGACATCGGAAGCACAGCATGGTAGGGTGGTGGGAACCTCTCCCAATCCACTTTGCTACTGCCATGTAAAGCTGTAACTAAAAGCAAACAAGCACATCACTGTCTAAGGAACTTAAGCAGCATTTCAACTAAATAAAGGCAAATCTGACATGCAAAACAGACTGATCAGCAACAATACAGAAGCAGACAACTTCCCACTCACTTGTATACAAGCTAATAGAACATAACACTAAGAGTCTTTCCAATAAGGATTGCAAAGTTACAGCTATTCCTTGAGACATACAGAAGTAAACATAAATATTTTGGAACCAGGTTTCTGGGAAAAAATCAGGGGACATTTCTGACAATTATATAACTTGGCCAACCACGTCTCATCAAAGGTGATTTCTGAACTCCATGTACTGTACCAACACACTTCCGATCTCATGGGAGAGCAGCCTTTTTGAAAGTGATACTCAAAAAGTACACAAAGATCAGGCTCAGTCATTCTCTGCCCAAGAACTCCCCATATGTCATCATATCAGAATCCCATAATGAGATGAGGCCTCTTCAGCAGAAGCAGGAAGGAACCCAGGCCATTTCCTTTGTAACTCTGGGATGTAAAAAGTAAACTTTGCCAGCCTGCATCTGATGTGTTCCCTTTTTGACCACAACAAAATGAAATGTTATATAAAGCTTCCAAGGTTTCCAGTGGCTTCTTGGCATGATCATACAAACATGGGTCTGTTTAAAAATATTATTGTATTATTTAATCATTCCCCGACCAACTCTTATTCTGTCACCTCATCATGGCATGGAGATGACCCTGGACTGTTGAAGGCTATGGCAGTAGAGAGCAAACTGAGAGATTCTACCAAGCTGGTAAGGCATTCAATAGAGTTCCTAGAGACGTTACATTTCCAGAAATGCTGAAGCCACGGAGGAAAAAAAAATCCTGTTTTTTTCCTGCAGTGGGGGAAGGGAAATCTTTAGAAAAACTGAAAGAAGTTACACCAGCATCATTTACCACTTGAAAATCACTTTGTAACTTTAGGAACATAAAATGTACTGTATTAACTAGATAATATGATACAATTATACAATGTTGTTTAGCACAGTGTATGTTAATATATGTTTCATATAGTAAAAGTAACAGTTCAGTGAGGCAATACTTACAAACTGAATTCCCTTTTTGAAACTGTTGATGTTTTAAATTTTGTGTTACAATGGAGCAACAAGGTTCTGAGTTGTAAAAAACCTCTTTGGCTTTGCCACTTCATTAAGAGCAGGCAAATACCAATTATAAAAACAGAAGAATGATCAACAGTAGCGAAACAGAGAAAAATATTTTGTCCACACCAGTCTTCCGCAGATCAAGCAGACATAAAGCATTCATTCCCACAAGAAGAACTGAGAAAAGGCTACCAAGACAAGGAATTGCAGTGATCAAGTACTGTATATTGTCTCACATAAAGGTCTTCCTGTTAGAATCAGAGTTGGAAGAGATCACAAGGGCCATCTAGTCCAACCCCTGCCATGCAGGAATATAAAATCAAAGCATTCCTGACAGATGACCATCTAGCCTCGTTTAAAAACCTCCAAAGGAGGAGACTCCACCACATTCCACTTCCGAACAGCTCTTACTGTCAGGAAGTTCTTCCTAATGTTTAGGTAGAATTTATTTTCCTGTAGTTTGAGTCCATCGCTCTGTATTCTAGCTTCTGGAGCAGCAGAAAACAAGCTTGCTCCATCCTCAGCATGACATCCCTTCAAATATTTAAACATAGCTATCATGTTAAAAAGTATTTAGAAATAATTTGAGGGGAGTAACAACATGAACACTTTCCCTTAAATATTTCACTCATCTTTCTAAAAGAAAATACTCCAATATCCATTTTTTTAAAAAATCAAGGAGGGGGGATGTTGGAAAAAAACAGATTTTCCTGATTTTTTTCTGTGTATGTGTTTTCCCCCCTTGAGCTTTCACATGTCTAAGAGCACCAGTGGCACCCTATTACTGACATCCTCTTAGTGACAGGTTGTTGTTAACTGCCATCAAGTCGACTTCGACTTATGGCGACCCCATGAATGAGAGACTTCCAAGTCACCTTGTCATCAACAGCCCTGCTCAGGTCTTGCAGACTCAGGGCAGCCGTGGCTTCCTTGAATGGGTATTTCACAAAGCAAAATAATATTGTTAATGGTTCCAGGGGCAGGGAACCTATGGCCCGCCAAATGTTGTTGGACAGCAACTATCATCAGCCCTCAACATCACAGCCTATGGTGAAGTATGATGCAAGCTGCTATGCAACAACCTCTGGAGGATCACATGTTCTCCACTCCTGTTTTGAACCTCTGAATCCTTTTGAAATAGTTTTTTCATTCTGTTTTAATGACTTTCATTAAAAAAAATAGTTTCTACAGTAAGCTGATCCTGGTGAGCCAGGAGAAGAGACAAACAGTTCAGTGAATCACCCACATGCATCCAAATGTTGCCTAACACTGTTAAAACTATGATTCATTGGTGTTTTTAAACAGTTTTATTTGTTTCACATCAATAACTAATTTGTTTTTGTAATATGCACAAGTATCAAGCCCAGTTGATGACTAACGTACCTTTGCTGCTGCTCTGATTAAGTCCATTCTTTCAAAATACAGTTGTCCCTCTGTATCCACGGATTTGGTATCCATGGATTTAAGTATTCACAGCTTGAAAATATTCTTTAAAAAATAATAATCCAAAAAGCAAGCCTTGATTTTGCCATCTTATATAAGGGACACCCTATGCTACTGCATATAATGGGACTTGAGTATTCACAGATTTTGGTATCCACAGGGGGTCCTGGAACCAAACCCCAACGAATATGAAGGGACAACTGTATCTAACTATTATGTGTCAAAATGTGACCAGCTGAATGGCCAACCATACTAAGACAAAATTGATTTAACATTATTCACTTCCTTTAACAGTACATATTTTTTTAAAAAACAACAACCAAACAGTGTGTGAGGAGGCAAGGATACAGATTGCAATCACGCAGGGCCAAGTATTAAAAGTTATCTTCCCATCCCAACACACTTCCAATCTGTCTCACCAGCCACTCTTATTTAAAAAAAAAAAATCAGTCATATAAGCACTAAAGACATACAAAGCTAAAGGTTCCAAGATTTACCACTCTTTATTATTGCTCATTTACTCTCTTCCCTCTAATATCTCATTCTCACCTTCCAGCTTCTCTGTTGTACCTGGAATGGGACCTTGGAGAGTTTTACTTGTACCGTAGCACTGTCCTGATTTCACCCTTCCTCTCTTATACAGCACTGTGGAGCAGGAAAGCATTTTGCTCCAAGCATTTAATGTTTGCTTGGGGTTTTTTCCCAATTCAGGAAAGGAGCCCTCAATTCTCAATCCCTATATTAACACATAATACTGGCCCCAAAACAGCGTAAGTGTGGCCTAGCCAGCACAGATGATAGTGAAGGATGATGCGAGTTGCGATCCAGCAACCTATGGAGGGCCACACATTCTCCAGCCCTGCCCTAAAGGCAACTTAGCTCTCCTCCACTTGCGCGTCCACCCTGCAATGAGCATGACCAGAATACAACATACTCATACTCATATATGCTGCTTTAGAAACCTCGAGGTCTGAGCAAATCTGCTAATTAAAATGGCCTTTTTAAAAACACAGAAGAACCATCAAATTTTAAAATGTTTGCTTTTACAAGTTTAAAGTTGAGACGATGGAAGTATCTTGCAGCTACAGCATCCCCCAAAGATGGCTCTCCAGCTTTTGTACAAGGCTAGCTTTTATTTATTTATTTATTATTTATTTATTTATACCCCACTCTTCAGCCATAAGGCTATCAGAGCGGCTTACAAATTGCTTTAAGCAACAGCAATTTACACATCTACACTGCATTAAGCAGTTTCCAATGTGTGTTAGCTAATTGCCCCCACAAGCTGGGTACTCATTTTACCGACCTACGAAAGGATGGAAGGCTGAGTCAACCTTGGAGCCCGCTGGAATCGAACTTGCAATGTGGTGTCTTGCAGTACTGGCATTTAACCACTGCGCCACCAGGGCATACTTTGCACCACCAAAGGACATACTTTGAAGTCATAAAGTATGTCCCAACACTAAAATCATGATCCAACACTTTGCTTTGGATCCAAAGAACCAAGAGCTAAAGGAACAGAGCTGACAGTAGTTTCCTACAAATATTTGCTCAAGTGTTCACAGCAGATTATAATTATAGGTTCCATAGCTACCTTCATGCTGCTGCTTACACAAAGGATTATGCAAGAGGAGAGAACGTTGTTTCACTTTTTAGCTAGTTTAACTTTTCTCATACAACACTCAAGGAGACGCCTACCACATATGTGATCCCATCTACATTTTGGAAAAGAACTTTTAGAGATTTTAGAGTGGCCCAGTAAATGGACTTAAGAAAAATGAGTCCATTTAAAAACACATAAAGGTAACATTCTCATAGCCACGACTGCAGCAATGCTTGTCACTGGAAGAGCGGCAGCCACAGCTGGTATATTTTGCAGTGATAGTTCTGAAGTGATTAAAAACCAGCTCAGACATCCATGCCTTATTCTCTCAAATCCTACACGTCTGCAATTTGGAGCCATGATTACATGTCTGTAGTCAGTTTTAACTGACTAAGCAGCCCAATGCATTTATAATGCCAAAACCAGAAGCATTTTACAAGCTTTGAAGGGAAGAACCGGTTGGATACAAGCCACCAGTCACTTTCTGCCTTTCTTTATTAAGGGCTGTTTTAAGACAGAGGCAAGAATACATGTAAGAGCTGAAGAATGGCCATCTCTGTGGCAAGGTACTGAAGACATTCAGCTTTCACTGCCAGAATCTACAGCCTATAGCCACACCAAACCCTCTGGGTGGGGATGGAAGCAGGAAGACTTGAATCAATGTGGCATTCCTCAAATGCTTTCAAAATTGCAAAGCCAAGCACAAAATCTAGAGCTTATGAGCGAATGGAAAGAGGAGGATGAGATGCAGAAATCCAGAGCTGTTCAATAAGCAAGACACAGAATGTAATTTGTTAATAGGTGTTACACAGGGAGAACTCCTTAGCAGCTACATGGGAATAATCCGCACTGAAAACAATGAAGGAGAGACTTAGGGAGCTGGGTATGTTTAGCCTGGAAAAAAGACGGTTAAGAGGCGATATGATAGCCCTGTTTAAGTATTTGAAGGGATGTCATGCTGAGGATGGAGCAGGATTGTTTTCTGCTGCTCCAGAGACTGGAACACGGAGCAATGGGTGCAAACTCCAGGAACAGAGATTCCACCTCAACATGAGGAGGAACTTTTTGACAGTAAGAGCTGTTCGGCAATGAAACACACTCCCTCGGAGCGTGGTGGGGTCTCCTTCCTTGGAGGTCTTTAAACAGAGGCTGGATGGCCATCTGTCGGGGATGCTTTGATCAAGATTTCCTGCGTGGCAGGGGGGGTTGGACTGGATGGCCCTCGTGGTCTCTTCCAACTCTGCAATTCTATGAATCTATGAAACTTCTGAGCAGATACATGCAGACTTGTGCTGCCAGCTCCCCCAGAAGCAAAGTGGTGTTTCCCAGTCCTGGGGAACTATGAGTCTCTCTGCACTTATATAGTAGGACCCCCATATCCCCTGGGGATTGGTGCTGGGGGGACCGGTGGATACTGAAACCTGTGGATAATAGCAAACACCATTGAAAATAATGGGACTTCCAGTTTAAAATACCATAGAGTTGCCTTGGAGGACCTAGAAAATGGCTAGAGAGGACATATTTTCCAGGAAGATTCTATGGTGGGTGTGCTGTTTTGTGTCCTGTGGATAACTGAATCAGTGGATATGGGGGTCCTACTGTACTTCTATTTTTGCATGTTTGTCACAGACCTACAAACTTTCCTTTGTTCAAGGTGTCAGTTCTAGGCAGGGATTTGTATGGTAGAAAACCTACCCATGTAGTTCCCGCTGAAATGCTAAAACCAAAATCCTCACTTCAGAAATAAATGAACAAGGTCTACATAGGGAGAAGGTGGGAGACATATCCCCAGTCCACATTAATAATTTCAAATACAGAATTCTTCCAGAATGCTAATTTTTTCAGATTCAACCAACACTAAGGTTCAGAAGACTGACAGTGTTTTTCCCCCAAGATACAGACATGCTAAAGAAAAAAAGGTACAGTGGGTCCTTCGGATCTGCAGGGGATTGGTTCCCAGACCCCACACAGATACCAAAAAATGTGGGTGATAGCAACCCGTATTAATAAATAGCAGCAATATTAACACACATGCTTCAGTGTGTCCACATTCAAGTCGTCGTCATTTAATAATATGAGGTGTGATGATCTACAGTTGAATACGCAGATCTGGAGCCTGCAGATCTGGAGGGCCCACTGTATTCCTACTTTCTAGAGTAGATTTTCAAGCTGCATAATAGGGCAAGCTTAGCCATATGAAATCATCCACATACCATCCTCAGATATCTGGGCCAAGAAATATTATTTGATGAAGACACAGTATCCCAAGGGGGAAAGACTGGCTACTCTAGTTCCCAAGGTGGCCTTAAAAGATGCCTAATAAGCAAAAATGCAACAGGTTTAACTTTTCTCATATAGAGAAAGGGAGTCCTGTGATATGAACTCTTGCCTATGGTGGAATTTTCTCTTGATTAAGATATGAGAAACAAATGTACAGCACTTTAAAATCTGTGGCTAAAATCCACCTGAGTAAGCCTTCCACCACCAGCTGCCATACACATCCTACAGACAGATGCTGCCTGTTGAATTTCTGCCTGTCACAGGAGCCTTGCCAGAAAAAAAACATAAAAACTGCCTTATAACTGGTCAGATTTTTGTTCATCTAGCTCTATATTATCTATTCTGATTGGCAGGAGTTTACCAAGGTCTCAGGCAGAGAGCCTTTCTATCACTTTCTCTCTGAACCTTCCAAGCAGAAATGTCAAGAACTGAACGAGCATGGCACAGTAGTTAAAAAAAAGTTTCAAAGTAAGACTTCAAAGACCTAGTTTCAAATTACTCAACCATGAGACTTAACTGGATGACTTTGATCCAGGTACCATCTCTCAACCCTAACCTACCTCATACGGTTTTTGCAATAATAGAAAGATGAAGAACTGTGTACAGAAAAGCAGGATGTCAAGGGAATAAATGAATAATTAATGGAGGCCCTTCCCCTTACAGAGCACATGCTCTTCCATTAAGCTACTATCCCTTCTCTTAATAAATAATTACATGGGGGGGGTACATTAACCAGGGGCTTTCTGCATACTAACAAATGCTCTACCACTGAGCTACAACCCCCTTGCCTCACAAATAACTGACATCTCATATTTGGGGGAAGGTGAGGAAAAGCAAATTGGCTTGAGGGATGGGAATAAATTAATCTGAGGGCTTCTATGTGCAAAGTATATTCTACCACAGTTTCAGCCCCTTCCCAAAAAAAAAGAACTATCATCCATCATTCCAGAGGAAAGGGTTGTAATAACTTAACTGAAGGATTTCTGTGTACATTTCATGTACTCTACCCCTGAGCTACAGTCCCTTTTCTCAAGAAATAACAGACATTCCCAAGAAATAACTGACATTCCTCATTTAAGGAGAAGGGTAGATGCAATGCATTCTCAAGAGTGGGGACAAGTTAATCTGAGGGTTTCTTCACCCAGAGCATGTGTTCTGCCACTGAGCTTCAATCAGTTCTATGGAAATAATATATTATTAGTACTGCAACCAAAAAGAACACCTGGCTGGCATGCAGAAATCCCCAGGTTTGTTTATGACCATGCCCCCTCAGAATAAGGGCCAGTAGCAAAATTAATAAAGGTGTGTATATGTACAGTTGTCCCTCTGTATCCATGGATTTTGTATCCACGGATTTAAGTATTGAAAATATTCTGAAAAAAATAATAATCCAAAAAGCAAACCTTGATTTTGCCATCTTATATAAGGGACACCATTTTGCTATGCCATTGCATATAATGGGACTTGAGCATTCACGGATTTTGGTATCCATGGCAGGTGGGGGGGGGGGTCCTGGAACCAAACCCCAGTGAATACGAAGGGACAACTGTATATGCTTTTAGGTTACCTCCTGGCTTATGGCAGCCCCATGAATTTCCTAGGGTTTTCTTAGACAAGGAAAACACAGAGGTGGTTTTGCCAGTTCCTTTCTCTGAAAAAGAGGCTCCAACACCTGGGATTCCTTGGCAGTCCTTCTAGGCTTGGAGAAGGTTCTCTTTTTTTGGCCTGCCCCTCCCATTGATGCTGGTTGGGGGATTCTGGGAGTAACAGTCTAAAAAGGCACCTTTCCCCATGATCTAGGAATTCTAGCCTGCAGCATTTGGGGAAAAGGGACAAAGGTCAGATCTTGTATATGTGCGTGTGTGTGAGAGTGTGCGTGTGCCTTCAAGTTGCCTGTTGACTTATGGCAACCCCATGAAATTCACAAGGTTTTCTTCGGCAAGGAATACCCAGAAGTGGTTTTGTCCAGTTCCTCTGAAATCGAGCCTTCAGCACCTAGGGCTCACATACCCTGGAGTACAATAAATTAACTTGAGGAATGCGAGCTGTAATAATGATCGTTATCATATCAGCAAGTTCGATTCCAGAGGGCTCTAAGGTTGACTCAGCCTTCCATCCTTTCATAGGTCGGTAAAATGAGTACCCGGCTTGTGGGGGCAATTGGCTAACACACATTGGAAGCTGATTAATGCAGTGTAAATGTGTAAATTGCCATTGGAAACACACATTGGAAACTGCTTAATGCAGTGTAGATGTGTAAGTTGCTATTGCTTAAAACAAATTGTAAGCTGCCCTGATAGTCTTTGTGGTTGAAGAGCGGGGTATAGAATCATAGAGTTGGAATAGACCACAAGGGCCATCCAGTCCAATCCCCTGCCATGCAGGAATCACGATCAAAGCATCCCCGACAGATGGCCATCCAGCCCCTGTTTAAAGACCTCCAAGGAAGGAGACCCCACCGAGGGAGTGTGTTCCACTGCCGAACAGCTCTTACTGTCAAAAAATCCCTCCTAATGTTGAGGTGGAATCTCTGTTCCTGGAGCTTGCCTCCATTGTTCCATGTTCCAGTCTCTGGAGCAGCAGAAAACAAGCCTGCTCCATCCTCAATGTGACACCCCTTCAAATACTTAAACAGGGCTATTATATCACCCCTTAATCGTCTTTTTTCAGGCTAAACATACCCAGATCCCTAAGTCTCTCCTCCTAAGGCATGGTTTCCAGACCTTTCACCTTCTTTGCACATACTCCAATTTGTCCATATCCTTTTTGAATTGTGGTGCCCAGAACTGGACACAGTATTCTAGGTGAGATTGACCAAGGCAGAATAGAGTGGCACTATCACTTCCCTTGATCTAGACATTATACTTCTATTGATGCAGCCCAAAATCACATTGGCCTTTTTAGTTGCCGCATCACACTGTTGACCTTTTTGCATTGTTTTGCCCAGAACTGGACACAGTATAAATTTAATTAGCATAAATTTAATTAGTGTATATATATATATATATATATATATATAATTAATATAAATACCTAATTAATAATAATAATAACAATCTCTATTATTATAATTAATAATAATAATAATAACGATCTCTATTATTATAATTAATAATAATAACGATCTCTATTATTATTACTAATAACCCTCACTGCAAAAGTAGTTATTATCCAATAAGTTGACATCTCTGCTTCCAAGCCCTGTGCTCTTTCCATTGAGCTTGGAGGCTTTGGAATGGCATCCCTTCTCATTCCCGGGACCGTAGCAGGGGTAAGAGATCCTTGAACCGTCCTCCTCCCCCGGTGAAGCCTCCTAGCAAAAGGGGAGCCTGATGCACGCAGAGCAAAAGGCAGCTGGAAAACCAGGGGGGGGTCCCCAAACATACGCGCGCATGCGCACACGTGCCAGCCTGTCAGCCAGCCAGCTTCCCTCGCCGACAGCCACGCCCGAGCCCGGAGGGGGGGGGGAAGCCCAAGAGCGACCCTCGCCACCCACCCACAGGCCAAGAACGACGGGGAAGCCACAACTGTCACCCCCTTACCGTGACCCCCAAACCCCCTCCGCTCCGCCGAGTCTTCTTCCACACAGCCTGAATTCGCTGCCGGGCCCAGAAAACCGGAAGCGAGGAGGAGACCCCTTTCCCTTCCAAGCTCCGCCCCCCTCTTCCACAAACCTCCGCGGACGCTCTAGCACCGCCTCTCTATGGTTCCCCGCCTTTCGCGTGGAAGCTAGTTCTTGTCGAGCCGGCCGGCCAAGAGCGTCGAGAAGAAGTCCTAGAGCGGCGTTTCTGCTCCCGCCTTCCCTTCATATTCCCTTTGTAGTGGTTTCCCCCTCACGCTATGGAAGCTTCTTATGGCTGTCAAGCCTTTAAGCTGTATTTTCCACCCTCCTGTTCGAACGGAGAGATTGTGGGCGTCGTGTTTAAATAAAAATGAATGTATTTGTGTGTGTTGTTAGAGAAATAAAGTTCACCTCTAAGAATTAGTGTGTTGTTACCATCACCATCACTTATTTAGGAATTTGGGGGAATTCGGATTTTTTTTATTGAAATAAAACCATTCTACTGAAACGCAATTCTACACCCGACCACAAAAGGCCGTAACAATAACGCAAAAAAAAATAAAAAATGTTTTCCTCTTTTCTTACTAATACAAAAATAAAACTCCTAACACTAATACAGTACATTTTTCCTCTTAATCTAAACACTCTATAATCACTCTTTTTTCTTTTCCAATGAACATTATATTTACACCTTTATACTAAAATTAGAAATTACACATTACAATTATACATATTTGGAAACGAAAAAATTAATTAAAAAAACATTTATTTAGGCTGCACTCACACTACACGAATACAGCTGTCCCTTCACATTGGCTGGGGTTTGGTTCCAGGACCCCCATGGATACCCAAATCCGTGAATACTCAAATCCCATTATATGCAATGGCATAGCAAAATGGTGTCCCTTATATAAGATGGCAAAATCAAGGCTTGCCTTTTGTATTATTTTTTAAAGAATATTTTCAAGCCGTGAATACTTAAATCCGTGGATACCGAATCCGTGGATACGGAGGGACAACTGTAACCCAGTTTGCAACTCTACATACGTACAGTAGGACCCCCTTATCCGCCGGGGATTGGTTCTGGAGGGCCCCATGGATACGGAAAACCATGGATAATAGCGAACACCATTGAAAATAATGGGACTTGTGGTTTAAAATAACATAGTTGCCTTGGAGGATCTAGAAACTGGCTAGAGAGGACACATTTTCTAGGAAGACTCTATGGTAGGTGTGCTGTTTTGTGTCCCGTGGATAACTGAATCAGTGGATAATGAATCAGTGGATACAGGGGTCCTACTGTATCTGAACCCCTTTTCAGCCCTACAGCTTGGACGAGTTAAGCAGCCTAAACTCCATATGTTTGTTAATTTCTTACATCTGATAAAGTGAACTGGGGTCTGCAAAAGTTTGTCAGATATTTCTTTTTCTTAGTCTCAAAGGTGCTACAGGAGTCCTCTAATTTTTTTTTATGCTGAGACAGACTAATATGGCCATGTCTTTGAATACAATCACTTAGGCAACATGCAAAATATGGAGAGTAAGAAGAACATTGAGCAATTCAGGAGGCTGTTACCTGACCTTACACCCCCTCCCGCTAATATGTCATAATTCGGCAATATTAAGATGCTCCGCGAGGTCTAGTACACTGGGGAGGATCATAAGTGAGGTCAAATGGAGTTCGCCAGGACCGAAGGGAGGCATGGTGGAAAAATGCTGGCATCCACACCCAAGATAGGATTATGGGGAACCCCCCTTGTAAACTAAG
The DNA here is from genome assembly GCA_030847615.1 of Gambelia wislizenii. Lineage (NCBI taxonomy): Eukaryota > Metazoa > Chordata > Lepidosauria > Squamata > Crotaphytidae > Gambelia > Gambelia wislizenii. The sequence goes on along the minus strand of JAUMIR010000013.1, from coordinate 6,494,318 downwards.
CCATCACCAAGGTATGTGCTAATCCCCTCTTGGACGCATTGGCAATGAGTCATCTATCATCAACAAATAGTGACTAGAACCCCCATTATCCCTAGGAAGCTTTTCCCCCCACCTTTCCTATCCCGCAATAAGGAGGTTGTCATTAACCCATCAACTCCAATGTTTCAGCCATTAGCAACAATTAACTAAGTTGCGGTTTCCTTTAACCATGGGAAACCCATCTAAGCATTGTTTTACACTCAAACACCCCTCCAGGATATGAAATTGGGTATAAATATTAGCCCCAAACAATAGCCAAGTGTGCACATTTGTACTGACGCTGTTACTCTGCCGGATTGCTGTGTCACCCTCAGCTTCACACCTGTGTCTTCTTCACTGCTCCGAACCTCTGCTCTTCAGGACTAGTTAATATCGTCCACACATCCCCAAATCTATTCCTCTATCAAACCTTTCCTCCTTGACTCTTAATTCGCCTTGTGTGGTTCTCGTGAGCATGAGTGCATGCATGAACACTTTATTTTCCAATAAAAACTATTTTATTTTACTTTGTCTCGGCAGTTAGTACCAGTACACACAGGGGCAAAGGTCCCAACCTCTTGCAGCCATACATTGGAGCTAATATTAATTCCCCCAAATAATATCATAATTTTAGTGTCATGAGTGGGTCCCCCATGCATTCGAGTAACAAAGCAAAAGGGGATGAAGAGGAAGCAACAGACACCCCTTTCCTTCTGCATTGGGATCCTAGCCAGTACAATGGCACCAATTGAACCATTGATAATCTGGCCCTGGGGGTTCCTCCTAAATATGCTCTTGTGCATGGGTGGCTTCATAAGGATCCATTTTCAGAGAACTTAGCTTGCTATTCATACATCACAGAGTGGGAATCGGATAGCCCTTCAAATGTTGTTGAACTACAACTCCCATCATTCTTCAGTATTGACTATGCTAGCTAGGGTGGGTGGGAGTTGTAGCCCAAGAACATCTGGAGGTCCACATGAGTACTACCTCTGAACCAGACAACAATCAATCAAAATAATTTAAATTCATTTTGGAATGCTTTTTATTCTTATCATTGTTATTAATATCAGTCAGAGCTTGGAACGTTTCCTGTTTTGGAGTGGCCATCATTCTTTTTGGAGGTGGCCATGATCTGGGTGGACAATTCGGAGAGTTGTAATCTAAAAAAGTAAATTTCCCAAACTCTAAGTCTGGGTACAATCCAGAAGTAAGCTATCTTACCCACCTTCTTCCCGAATGAATCACGGTCGCATAAGAACGACAGCCACTCGTTTCAGTAAAGATTGTGTAGGGGAGCTTCCTGGAGGATTGGGTCCACTATTATTTCACATTTTTATCGACTCCCTTAGGAAATGTTGGCAGGCCAGAAAAAGTTGGCCCACAACGTCTGTGCAGATAAGGACTAACCTTTGAAATGTGGGCTGCCTGAACAATTGTCTCCTAGTCTCTGCCACCAGACTATTAAAACAATAGTGTTCAGATAAGTAATGATGAAAGTTATATGTTGTTTAATTCTGTAAATTAATGCACTACTTGTATTCATTTTTAACTGTTTTCCTACCTCAACTGGATTAGAAAAGCAATCAGCATCTTTTTCATTTGGGGTACTTTTTGGCAGCATTTTTCCTTTAAAAAAAAACATACAAACAATTGGCATATAACTGACGCCCTACTCACATGTCTAAGGATGCTATTTTAAAGGGAAAGCAAGTCAAGCCTTGCAAAAGAATGAATCCTGAGTTCCTCCACGGCTCTTTCCCCTCCTCCACTTCCTCTGTTCTTTCCATGCATCTACTTTAGACTAGCAGAAGTAGACCTGGCACTCTCCTCATCCATACCTAACACCCCAGAAGTGGTCTATAGGACCTCTATTTTCCCACCCACCAGCCTTCTTCTTTACATTCCATCAAAATATTGAGGCACTTATTTTGATGTCCCAATGAGTTATAGCTGCCACTAGGACACACACACACACACACACACACGTTCTCTTTTATTATTTTAGAATAATGTCAGCCCCTTAGAATCATAGAATCATAGAGTTGGATGAGACCCTGAGGGCCATCTAGTCCAACCCCCTGCCATGCAGGAGTACCCAATCAAAGCACTCCTGACAAATGGCCATCCAGCCTCTGTTTAAAAACCTCCAAAGAAGGAGACTCCACCACACTCTCAGGCAGTGCATTCCACTGTCAAACAGCTCTTACCATCAGGAGTTCTTCCTAAAGTTTAGGTGGAATCTCTTTTCCTGTAATTCCTGCCTTGAGGCAGAATTGTAGTCCAACACCTCTGGAGTGCACCACTGGAAAAGGCTAGTTTATGGTTTATCAATATAATTCACTGCACACACATATTAGCTTAAGCTGCAAGAATACTAAGCCAATCACACTAGAATGGTTAAACCACCAACTACAGGGAACCTTAGTGCTCTAGATACTTTAAAAAGAATTACAGTAAGACCCCCATATCCACTAATTCATTCTCCACTGATTCAATTATCCACGGGACACAAAACAGCACACCTACCATAGAGTCTTCCTAGAAAATGTGTCCTCTCTAGCCATTTTTAGGTCCTCCAAGGCAACTCTATGGTATTTTACATCAGAAGTCTTATTATTTTCAATAGCATTCGCTATTATCCACAGTTTTCGGTATCCATGCTCCCCCCAGAACCATTCCCCAGCAGATATAGGGGTCCTACTATATGATCTTTAGGAAACTCACTTCACCATTCTGAAATGGTGCTCCTAGATCAGTGGTCCTTAACCTTTTCTTTACCAGGGATCCCCTTTAAATATATTTTGTTGCCGCGGACCCCCGGGTCTTAAGATTTAAAACAACAACAATAATGATCCTGACCCATTAACAATTACACCATCCATTAAACCTTCCCTCAGAGTCACCAGAGGGAAAGGGAAGATTTTTCTCTTGCTTCTTCCTGCCAGTTTGTGGCTGGAGTAGATTCAACAGCACCGCACAAGCCCAGCCAGCCAGCCTTTGCCTTGGCTCCTGTCATGTGGCTGCTCCACTGTGGGGAGAAAGTGGGCTGAGCAGCCTTGCAGCTCCTTCGAGGGTCCGTGGGCCACAGGTTAAGAATCACTGTCCTAAATCATTAACTCTGTTTAAAATTTATGATTGAAGCATCTTACAAATCCAAAGGAAACACTGTCTAAATTTGTATAACTGGACAGTTGAAGATATATACAAATTAAGAAAAGGTGCTAATCTACAATGGGAATTAGACTTGCAGGCAACTCAAGTTTCTGAAACTCAATGGAATAAAATACAGTCCTCTCCACCCTGTATTATCATCAGGTTCTGCCAGAAAACATTTCAAAAGTCTATAGGTGGCATCTCACACCATCCAGATTGTCAATCTCTCCAGCCTAATTTCACCATTGTGTTGGAGAAGACACCTTACCTGGGACAGTTGGAGAAGACACCTTACCTGGGACAGTTTTGCCAAAGGGGACTTTGATGTTGTATGCCTTCAAGTCGTTTCCAACTTATAACTGTCAGGATATTGGGACATGCAGTAGATATATTCTGTAAAGAGCTGAGATGTAGCAAAACAGTCTGCAGAGAGCTGCAGAGTGAGCTAGCAGCAGTTTGCAGAAGCTAGCTGGATAAATGTATCAATATCAATTAGGTCACAGTCCTGGAGCAGAGCTGAGCAGAGCTGGGCTGGAATGAGAGCTAAGCAGTCCTGTTTTGAATCTCACTGTGTGAAGATGTTCTGTTTAGGATCTCACAGTGGAAAGATGTTTTTCTTCTGAATGCTATGTATATCTGTAAATATACTTCATTATGCCCAAGTAAAGAGAAGTTTATTTTAGACACAAGCCTGTGTCTGTGCCTTTATTCTTATGCCTGAAGGAACAACACTGCTGTTTATTTTTGCTGCCTGGACATGTTTAGGTACCCAGTGCATGCTATCACTTGACAATAACAGCCCTGAGGCAAACCAACCATGGGGATTTCTTGGCAATATTTGTTCAGCGGGGGGGGGGGTTTGCCCCCCTCTGAGGCTGAGAGAGTGTGACTTGCCGAAGGCCACTCCAGTGGGTTTCCATAGCCAAACAGGGGTTCGAACCCTGGTCTCCAGAGTCATAGTCCAACACACAAACCACTATAACACAGTGGCTCATATGAGGACTAGATGCTCCAAAGTGGCTCAGTTCTGGAAAATGGTGCTAGATTTCCTATCTGAAGTGACAAATCAGAAAGTTGGCTAAAGGACTGACAAGAAACAAAGAAATTTCAAAGAACTTTGGTATCTATTTATCATCTATTTGAACAAAAGTGACTCTCCATACAGTCCTCCCTAGCAAGCACTGAAATTTTGGAACCCCCCTTTTTAGATACGTTATCTGGAGGCCAGGGTTCAAATCCCCACACAGACATGAAAACCCACTGGTTGACCTTGGGGAAGTTACACTCTCTCAGCCTCAGAGGAAAGCAATGGCAAACCTCTGAACAAATCTTGCCAAGAAAACCCTGAGAGGGTCACCATAAGTCAGACATGATGAAGGCACACAGCAACAAACAGCAACAACATTGTAAGAGTAATTTGGAACAATGATCCTGATAATTCTTCTCATCTTTATTGCATGTAATGTTTATTCTAGTGATACCTATATGTTTTATGTAACTTACTTGTTCAAAGGTTTATAATTGTACAGTTTAATCTTGTTTCTGTCTTGTCCTTGTTTTTTTTACAGGTAAAAACTGCAATAAATGTTGTTGTTTTTTTAAAGTGCAAGGATACATTGAATAAATAGAGCTAAGCACACTTAAATCTGCATTGAATTTACGATGAACAACACCTCACACCTTGTTTCTTCAGGATGTCAAATGCCCCTAGGCATGCACAAATTCTGCCAGAGCTAAGGATTTTATGAGCAATGCTATGGCCAACTTGCACGTAAACCATTGTCACTGTTCCATAGACAAAATCACCTCTCCAGGATGCTAATTAAAAACCTCTGGAGAAAAAGGCACTAATGAGGCAGATATCCCGTAACCTTGAGATCAGAAATAGTTTGCCCTCCCCTGCCAGAAATAGGCCAGGCCAGTACTGCAATCAAAATAATTATGGAAAATGAGCATGGCTTCCCTTTTGCACATGTAATTCTTTGCTGGAACAAGTTGCTTTCCCTTTCATAATTTAATAACAGCAGTGGGGCTGGCTGAAGATGCAGTTGTCCCTTCATATTTGCTGGGGTTTGGTTCCAGGACCTCCCATGGATACCAAAGTCTGTGAATACTCAAGTCCCATTATATGCAATGGCATAGCAAAATGGTGTCCCTTATATAAGATGGCAAAATTAAGGTTTGCTTTTTAGATTATTATCTTTTAAAGAATATTTTCAAGCCGTGAACACTTAAATCCGTGGATACCAAATCCATGGATACAGAGGGACAACTGTATTTTCTACCTGAGGTGAAGAACGAAATGGTACCTTACCTTCCACATACAAAAAGCTGAACATCCTCTCTTACAGGGATGGGTACACTTTGGAGCCTGCAGGGCTGTACCACCTGATTGTCAGCTCCAAACAGCTATCTTTAAATATCTGAAGGGATGTCACATAGAAGATGGAGCAAGCTTGTTTTCTGCTGTTCTGGAGACGAGAACACAAACCAATGGATTCAAATTACAAGAAAAGAGATTCCACCTAAACATTAGGAAGAACTTACAGTTGTCCCTCCACATTCACGGATTTGGCATTCACGGATTTAAGTACAATATCCACGGCTTGAAAATATTCTTTAAAAAATAATAATCCAAAAAGCAAACCTTGATTTTGCCATCTTATATAAGGGACACCATTTTGTTATGCCATTGCATATAATGCATCTCCATTGACGCCCCCTTGTCATGGGAGAGAGGCTTGCGTACCCTAATGAAGTTTTGAGCTACGCTGGTGGTGGCATAATAGCCACTGGTAGGGTCTCCCATGCCAGACAGGTCAAAACCGAAGGGTCTGACAAAGAGCGTCAAAGGGCAGGATGGGCTCTCTAGCCTTGTGGCAACCGTCCTAGGAGAAGGAAAACTCTAATCTCAAACCCGGGCAGATGGTGCTCGTCCAACCCTGTAAGGTCAACCATCTAAGAGAAGGAAACTTTGATCAAACCTACGACCCGAGGACCTCGCTGCTACCGTCCATGCTTGCAAGGCCAGCAGACAAACCTTTGGTTTAAAGGGTGAGGCCAGTTCTGTGCACACTGCGCTCCACCAGAAAAATCCATTGCACAGGCTCGAAGGACAAATCCAGTTCCAAAAAAGCCCTGTAGCGATAGGCGAGGGACAAAATGGCATGTGTAAAGATGCACTGGAAGCCGCAGACCCAACCCTGCATGTAGGCGGTTCAGGACATTGGTCGCTTGAGGCTGACCCGGGAGATGACAGTCTTGTTCGGCAGCATCCTGAACGACCAAGCAGCCTTTTTTAAGGAGAGCACTGCTTGCTCCACATGGAGAGGGGCCTAGAACTCACACCAAACAAGTCTTGAAGAGAAATGACAATGCAGAAAGAATCACAACCCAAAAACATCACCCAAGGAAACCTTCTGCTGTGCTTTTTGCAACCGGACGTGTTTATCTCGGATTGGCCTTTTTAGTCATCAGCGCACTTGCAGAAAGCGCGGGATGAGTCCTTCCTGAATCTTCGTTTGCGAAGAAAAGCCAGAGGGGGGGGGCATATAATGGGACTTGAGTATTCACGGATTTGGGTATTCACGGGCTGTCCTAGAACCAAACCCCAGCAAATGTGAAGGGACAACTGTACTTCCTACTATAAGAGTGGGCTTCGACTTTGCCTGAAGAGCTCTGGCCAGGTCCTAAGTTCTGGCCCAGATTCTGGTTGCTGCTGACCACTGCTTATGGCCTAGCCTTTATTTAACACCCAAACAGTGCTTTGCACTTCCAAGAAGACAAAGAGAAAGTCGTGCTTTCTTGCTCTTTGTCTCCTTTAGACCTCTCAATTGCACTTTCATAGCCATGGAAGTGTTACCTACCCCGACAGCCCTCTCACTGCAAGCCTGGTCACATGCATGTTACCCAAATTGCGTGGGGTCTGTGAGGATCCCACCAATGTCCAAATCTTAACATGGGGAATATTTAATTAGCTCAAAATGGCAGCAAGAGGCCGGGTAACAGCAGGATCTCTTGGCCTATGTATACCAGCAGTAACTGAGGAGACTCCAAGCCAGAACGTACAATTAAATGGATTTTATTGGAAAATGGTCTTACCAGCATTCTTACACTCAGGCTTCAAGCAATCACACAAGTCTATCGAAGAAAGTAGGGAGTATTGGGATAGCGGAATAGAGTAAGGGGACGATGGGTGATACAATACCTATAAGAGGAGCAGAAATTTGTACAGCAGAAGATTCTCAGAGATGCTTTCTGAGGGTCTCACAGCAAACCGGCAGCATGGATGTAGGAGGAGGAACGGTGGACATTTTGGGGGGTGATATTTATATGAAATAATTCCCTTAAAGGGATAGGAGTTGTGGGTGAGATACAGTACAATGGTTCTCGGAGGTTCCCAGGCTAGAACAAAGGACACTCCAGAAGAGTTTATAATTGTTAACAATCGATACTTTGGAATTGAATAGGAAACAGGCCAGCTCTATTGCTGGAGGGAACAGGAGAGGAAAATCCTATTTTCAAGTAATAAGGATCTTCCTATCACTGAGTGGATTAGTGATAACTCACCTCCAGATGTTGAGTCTTACCTGAGAGTGTTTGTTTTGGTACATACATGAATCCCACCCTGGTATTAGTGGGTCCCTGGTATACCTGTAAGCATGTGGAACCTTAGCCAAATTATTAAATATAGCCAATTATTTGATATTCCAAGATGGGGGCTATCAGGGCATGTAACAATATGTTCAAGAGCCTTCTCAGTGGTTGTTCCCAGGCTGTGGAACATTGGTCCCCTCGTCGTTCTCCGTCTTCTGGCCAGCAAAGATCTTTTTATTTAGACAGGCTTTTGGCTGTGAACTGATCACTGAAGAAAGGGCTTTTAATGGGACGCTGTTTTTAAATGGTTCTCTAATGGTCTAGCTGGATGGTTTTACTGTACATATTTATTGTACTTTATGTTAGAATTGAGTCCTACACTAGAAGAAGGGATGGATAAAAATAAAGAAGTAAATTCACACGTAACTTCCATTTTCGATCAGGAGTTCCCTAAGTTTCTCTGATACGCTCCATGGGAGCACCAACAGGCACTTCCCTCCTTAGAAGGGTGGATTTCATCATGACCATACCAAGCTTGAGAAAGTAACTTTTGGGGACTACAAATGGGGACAGGGATTTGTAGTCTAAAAGGGAACTTTTCCTCAACTTTGGCACTATAGCAAGAAAAAGTTCCAAGCTCCACCCCTGCATGCCGTGGGCTTGATTCTACTCACCCCTTTTCATTATGGCTGCAACGTACATATTAAAGAAGGTATATATTAATTGCTTTCCTGCAGTTATATCTAGTTTAACTCTTAGCTGGAGAACTAGGTGGGGGGATTTTAGGTCTTGTCTAAATGGTGAAAATAATATGAACAGGATGTGAACATCCATTGATCTGTTCATACAGACATTCGCATAAATCCATAACATTTGGAAGGGGGGCAGCCAAATCCACTGCAAAGTCCATGTGTGTCGCATCCGGGGCTTTGTCTGGATTTTTTTAAAAAAGCTCTGTACAACACACAAATGTGTGATCGTTTGAACACTTGCATTCGCACAGATAGGAACAGGCAGCACAATCTGATTGGCTGGACTAGCATGGGGGGGGGGCTAGCAAACAGGGAAAGCGCCTGCTGCCGCCATGTTGGATTTTTGGCTAAGCGAGGGTCCAATAAGTCAATCAAACAGCGATCTTATACTCTCTATTTTTTTCTTTTTTAAAAAACTATTGCATGTGTGCACCGTGGTAAACTATTTTTTTAAAGATGGCGGCAGATTTAAAATCGCAAGTAAACAACTCGCAGCCACCATCTTGGCTAGGGTGTCATGCAGAGCTTAGGGGGGCTCTTTTGACCATAAAGACAGGTCACATTGTTGCAAATGCCTGCTTTTTCGGATGTGTCCGTATCCCCCTCCACCCTTGTACAGACAAGACCAGCATATCTAGTTTGACTCTTAGCTGGAGAACTGTATAGGTGGGGGAATTTTAGAAAGACAAGGCTGTCAACTTCCTTCATTTTGTTCCAAACAGTGTCAGGGTTTAGTGAGTTTGCTTCTGCTTGCCTAACCCCCCGCCCTCCTTTCAGGCTTCCTTTTTTTGGACCTTTCGGGTTCCCAAAAATAGACAATGTGAAGACAAATCATCACAGCATCAGGAGTTTGCCCAATTTTGCACTCCTAAGAATAGGCCACCACGGGTTTCAACAACTCCAATTTGGAAACTTTGGAAACCGGGATGGGAAACTCCGTAATCCTCCAGATGTCAGCAAGCTACATTTTCATGATTCCTCTGTGTTGGCATTACAGTTGCCCCTCCACATTCGTGAACTTAGCATTCGCGGTTTGGATTATTCGCGGTTTAGAAGGCCCCGTGAAGGCCCGGGGTGGGAGGGGGGAAGCCCGGGGAGGCCTTCACGGAGCCTCAGCAGGGTCTCCGGAGGCCCCGTGAAGGCCTTGGAAGGGAGTGGGGAGTCCGGGGAAAGCGACTATGGGGCCTCCAGAGGCCCCATGGTCACTTTGGCGGGGGAGGGGGAGGGCAGTCATTATTCGCGGAATTTTAACATGTGCGGGGGTCTGTGGAACATAACCCCCATGAATGTGAAGGGACGACTGTACTCTCTAATTCTCAAAAGTTGTTAGACTGTAACTCCCATCAGTTCTAGCCAGCACAGGATAGAAATATAGAATAGAAATTTCTGGAGGACTTCAAGTTCCCCAGCCCTGTCCTAAAAATTGCTGAGCTGATGTGTATAAAATATTTTGAAGCCTTAAAATGTATTCTATCAATAATATTACTTTATACTGGAGTAGGCAACTGTGGCCCTTCCGTTTGTTTTTGGGTTTTTTGTCTACAACTTCCAGCAAACCTACCCAGCATACCCAGTGGTGAAGGACTATGAAAGGTGAACTCCAAAAGCATCTGGAGGGCCCAATTGTAAGCACTTTGAGGCAGAGACCTGTCCTTTTATACTTTGCAAATTCCACACATACTTATGGCCAGACAATGTGTCTGGTTTATTGTTGTTGTTGTTGTTGTTTTGAAAGCAAGCCTGCCTCTCCGACAAGCTGACTTGCTCAAGCATTTACTCTGACTACAGTAGGACCCCCTTATCCGCTGGGGATTGGTTCTGGGGGGCCCTGTGGATACCAAAAACCATGGATAATCATGAACGCCATTGAAAATAATGGGACTTCGGGTTTAAATTTTAAAATACCATAGAGTTACCATAGAGGACCTAGAAAATGGCTAGAGAGGACATGTTTTCTAGGAAGACTCTATGGTAGGTGTGCTGTTTTGTGTCCTGTGGATAACTGAATCAGTGGATAATGACTCAGTGGATACGGGGGTCCTACTGTATTGCATTGAAGGGTCTCACCTCCAGGTGCCCCTGCCAAATGAGGTGGGACAGATGGCTACAAGAAAAGCCCTTTGCAATGGTGGCACCCTAGCTCCAGAACGCACGCCTATGTTGTTATTCTTTCCAACACCAGGTAAAAACATTTGTATTCTCCTAGACATTTGAGGAACATTTTTACTTTTTAATAAGGACCATTATTAGAACATCTTATATGAACGTTGTTTATTCTCCCTGACATTCTAAAGGCATTGGGTCTCAGCAATTGTGTCCAAGATGGTTTTAATTTTGTTTCTTATGATGTGGCGTTTTTATTCTTTGCTTCTGTGAAAGAAGAAGAACAAAGAGAGAGTCCTTAGTTGGTGGAGCCTCATCCCAGCTATGGTGCAGGTACTTGGTAGAAGCTATGCCGAAAGGCCTAGACTCCCAGTCCTCATGAACATCCAGCACATCTAGATTGCATGCTTGTAAGTAGATTAGGGACTGTCTAGTTTAGTCACGTTAGGGTTTATGTTTATTTTACAACTTGGCTGGAATGACTAGACTTATATGTAACTTGTTACTTCCAGGTGTACCTGGAAGGAAGGAGCCTTCCATGGGAAAGTATATCTGCTGTACTTTTTAATCTGTTTAAAATAAACCTACTTTAAATCTCCTCTTTCGGCACACTTCTTTTCACGTGCCTTGTTCAGCTCTGCAGAATCAGAGCAAAAGTACAAATTGAACCCTGTAACTTCCCATTGGGTTACACAGTAAGGTTTAAAGTCAATGCAATGTTAAATTCACTCTGTGGCCCTCATGGTGCACATGCATGCAGAGACCTCCAGAGCATCACAGCTGCTGGTTTTGTCTTGGTTTTATTATGTGCTGCCTCTACTTATTGATGGTCCTTTGCGTCCAATATGTGTTCTCATGTGTTCATCACCACCCAGAGAATTTTTGTTACTGGGAGGTGAAATCATTCAGGCAATTAGATAATACTGTAAATGGGAAAAAGAATTAAAGTTCACCCAGAAACTCTGATACGTGCGTAGCCTGCCTGTGGCATAATTGCTTTCAGCCTGCCCATGATATCAGGACACCTTTCACTACACATGACTTATGACAGAGGCCACTAGGTCATGATGAGCATGTGTCATTTTTATCACAAGCAAATCTAGAATTTGAATCAAATAAGGAAACCACAAATGTTCGGCGTGAAAGTGATGACTCAAATTCTGTGACATAGCCGCAGACCATAACAGGCTGAAACGTCAGACCCATGTTTCCTTTCTTTTCAGACAACCACAAAACATTGTGACTTAAACCACAGGACGTGTCGGTCTTACACAAGCACAGGAAAAAGTAGAGAAAGTGGAATGTAATGGAGGATTCAGGCTCCCAAGAAGCTCAGCTTTCATTTCCAAACCCAGTAAAGCAGCTAGGGGTGTGAAAATAGGCTCAAATAAGTGTAGGCAATGTGTGTGAGTTTGTGCTTTCAAGTCGCCTGCCGACTTATGGTGGCCCCATGAATTTCCTAGGCTTTTCTTAGGCAAAGAATACTCAGAGATGGTTTGCCATTGCCTTCCTCTGAAATATAGCCAACTGCACCTGGTATTCATTAGCAGTACTTAGCTGCCCTGACTATTTGTTGGGTTAAATTCTTTCAACCTTTCAGTTAACCAAATTGTCATACTTTAATCATGAAATAAAATAAGTGATTTGGATCTTATGACTTCAAAGGCACTGGAGGTGGAGGAAAGACTTTTCTCCTGCTTCTTCCTGCAAATTTATGGCAGGAGTGGATTGAACGGCAATGTGCACGTCAAGCCAGCCTTTGCCTTGGCTCCTGTCATGTGGCCACTCCACTGCAGGGAGGAGGTGGGCAGAGCAGCCTTCATGCCTTTGCGGACCCCCATGTGAGGACATTGCAGCGCCCTGGAGTCCCCGGACCACAGGTTAAGAACCACTGATCTAGGCTCTTTTCTGCACCAACAGTGGAGCTGCCCAGTCTCTCACCAATTTTGGCAAGAGGTATAGGCAAAAATTGCTAACATCGTGGGGTAAGGTGCAGTTCTGGACCCAGCTTTGGCATCATGAAACAACCTTAGAGGACAAGCTGAGCATAAAGAACTCATTACTTTCCTGTTACTACCAGCTAGACAGGTGCTAGCACGGAACCGGAAAGGAGTCAGCTTTAGGGCTAATAGATTGATGAGAGGATATGGAATCTTGCCTTATTAGAAAAGTTAACAAATCAAGTCAGCAGAGCTAAAGGACAAACAGACAGGGATGCATTTGAGGTTGTTTGTCTTCCCTTTGTTGGTTTTACTAACAGAGAAAGTGGAGGACTGGCTATAACACCAATAATGCACAGCGAGCTCTGGAGAGGTTCACTCAGTTAAATAGCAGCCTGTTAATGGCATTTGAATAATAAATACTCTTGACTTCTCTCTATTATGTCTCTTTGTAATAGAGGTTTACTTCTCTCCTGTAAAAATTACAGTGGCAACAAAAGTCTTGTTAATTAATGGTATGTAACATTCTGTTAACTGTCATTCTTAATTCTTCATAATATTTTAAAAAAATAGTTCCTATCTCTGTTTACACCTGAAATGGCTACTTGTCCATTGAGCCTAGTATTGTCTGCTCTGGCTGGCAGCAACTCTTCATGTTCTCAGGCAGAGAGGTCATTCCCATCACCTTCTTCCTGATCATTTTTCAAAACCAAATATGATGGGAGCTGAGCCTGGGGTGATCTTTGTGCAAAGCAGTTGCTCTACAACTGAACTCTGGTTCCTCTGCTCATAGCTTCTTCACTAAGCTATAGTTCTGTTGTGGTCCCAAGATTAAAAGATGTAGAGTGCACCTTGGTATTTTCTGGGGTTTGGTTCCAGGACTCCCCGTGGATACCAAAATCCGTGGCTGCTCAAGTCCCATAATATACATGGCATAGTAAAATGGTGTCCCGTATCTAAAATGGCAAAATCAAGGTTTGCTTCTTGGAATTTAAAAAATATATATATTTTTCAAGCTACGGATGGTGGAATCCGTGGATGCCAAATCCCTGGATACTGAGGGTCAGCTGTACTTCTGGACGTCATCAACAAATAACAATGTGCTTTTCATCACCACAATGTTTGCAAGTAAGTAGCCACTGGAAAATGAACAGAACTCAGAAACATTACTTTTAGATTGCAGCTATCAGTGTTTCCTAGCCAGGATGGTCAGCATGCTGCTGTGGGATTGTGGGAGCTATAGTCCATAAAGGCATGTTGGCATGCCCTGGAAAAGAGCAATCAACAAGAGAGACGTGCTCTCGGTTGATGTTTCTTGTCAATGTGGTAATCTGAAAATGTGGCCAGAATCTTGTTGGTGTCTTATGACTGCTGGTGAAACATTTTTGTCTAATGCAGAATGGCTCATGGTTGCAAAAGTGGAGTTCTGCCTGAGGTGCCATTAGGCAAGGCTGCACATGACACATCATTGCTAGTTGCACATAGTTGTGCATCCATTTGAATTGCACATGCGGATGCACACGTCCATTTGGTTGTGCAACTTCACAATTCCCTAATGAGATGGCATAGCGCACAGCCACATAACTCAGTGAGCATAAATGTATGCTTCGTCTCTTTGATGTAGCATCTCAGCCATGGGTCTTTCAGAGATTTTCCCTCTCTGCTGGTATTTTATATTTGCAAATAAATGGATCTTTTATGATTGACAACTGTCTTCACACAAATAAATGTCTGACAGCCTGAAAAGGGAAGCTCTACCACAAGGTGTTTAAGGCCAGGAGCCCTCACAGAAAAAATGTTGGCAAGCTTGTTCATGACAGCAGCAGCACTCTTGTGACACTAATATGGACACAGTGTGCTTATCAATCCTGACTTGTTCTGCTGGAGTTTGATGCAGTCACTTCCCTTTGTCCATAGGGGAAGTATTTGTGGTTAACATATGCACCCTCTTCAACTATTTCCTTTTTTAGGCATGGAAAACCAAACATATTGCATTATTTCGATGAAGAAATTAAGACCTCCGTGCCCCTGGTCAAAAGATATTGCCTTCTCTCCATTACTAAAATCCTTAGATCCAATGTGTGGATTTCCCCCCTCCCCAGATCTTTCCTCCTTTGACTCATTAGTCATACATTTGGATCAGTTCATTTAGATCAGAGGTGCAGAATCAACCAAGTTCCAGATGGCAGACTACAACTCCCATCACTTTTAAACATAGTCCATGCTGTCTGGGCTGATGGGACTAAGAGTCGGATCTGGAGGACTTCACCTCTGCACCATTACGTTAGCTGCTGTAGATTTATTAGCTCTCATTCAGCCACAAAACTCACTGTAGGAGCTTGGTCTGTTTTACATTACACAGTTATGGCATTTTGATATACCTTACCTACCATGGCTCCATCCTATGGAATACTGTGATTTTTTAGTTTTGTGAGGTATTTCGAATTCTCTGCCAGAGAGCTCTAGCATTTTACCAAACTACCAGTCCCAGGATTCCCTAGGATGCAGGTGTGGCAGTTAAAGGGAAGATCAAGATGTGATGATTGTGTACTATGAAAGAGACGGTTTGGCCAATCACCATTTCTCTTAGGAGTGTTGGGAGGATAAAATTCAGAGATAGACGGGGGAGAGCTACATATGCTCCATTGACATTCTTGGAGGGAATACTCTCTCTGGCTTTTCTTCGCAAATGAAGATTCAGGAAGGACTCATCCCGTATTTTCTGCAAGCGTGCTGATGACTTGAAAGGCCAATTCGAGATAAACAAGTCCAGTTGCAGAAAGCACAGCAGAAGGTTTCCTTGGGTGATGTTTCTGGGTTGTGATTCTTCCTGTGTTGTCGTTTCTCTTCAAGACTTGTTCGGCGTGAGTTCTCAAATAAGGCTGCAGCATTGTGGATAGTGCATCTCCATGCCTCCCGATGTGAGGCCAGGGCGGACCATTGTTGGTGATCAATTTGGCCGAGCCTGAGATGTTGTTTCAGGGAGTCCTTGTATCGCTTTTTTGGAGCGCCCCTCTTACGCTGACCCATGGCGAATTCACCGTAGAGTACTATTTTGGGGAGGCGATGGTCCTCCATCCTAGAAACGTGCCTTGCCCAGTGCAGCTGTGTTCTCAATATCATGGCTTCAATGCTGGTGATCTCTGCTTGCTCAAGGACAGCAACATTCGTCACATAGTCAGTCCAGTGTATATTTAGGATTGTGTGTAGACAGTGCTGATGAAAGCATTTGAGGAGTCGTAAGTGGTGACGATAGGTGACCCATGTTTCAGACCTGTAAAGGAGAATAGACAGTACAATGGCTCTATACACACTGATTTTTGTGCTTTGCCTCAGGTGTTTATTACTCCAGACTCTTTTGTAAAGTCTTCCAAATGCTCTATATGCCTTTGCTAATCTCTCCCACGACAAGGGGGCATCAATGGACAGGTGGAGGGAATACAGGGCATAAAGAAATAAAACTACAGGTGTACTTTAATTAACAAAATCTATGTGTTCTTGGGCATGACTTCTTTAACAGAAAATTTGCTGCCAGACAGGAAAATAACATGGAAAGAATAGCAACACATTCCTGCACCACAAAAAAAGAAAAGCGATTCAATATGTTTCAGCAAACATTTTATTCAAAACTAACAGTATGCTCATGTGAAATGAAACGACCAGGTTGGATAAGCCTTGCAGAAGTAAAGAAAGAACATTTTGAATCTTCTACACACCACTTGAAGCCGTCTTCCAAAATGCATCCAGGGATGACTTTTTCATTCACCAGTCTCCACTATTTTTCCAGTTTCCATGTTGGGGGCTAAATGTATAGATAGATCTATGCTTCTCTAAAATGCTAGGGTAGCTGGTGAGGCAGGCTTATCAGCTCTTTCTGTGTCAGTCTGTTTTGTTATTCATACTTGCTGAGTAAGAGATTCTGGAGGCAGCTGCTGTTTATCATGCTTATTGTGCACTGGCACACACAGCTACGGTACAATTGGCTCGAGCAGAATCCTGCTCTTTCCCAGCTCAAGCCTTCTTTTCTTTTCTTTTTTTGCATTGTTTACTGCAGACTTGCTGCTGCAACCTGACTACGAACGTCTGTGTTTCTTCATCCTCCTCACAGTGCTGACCCTGCTTTAAAAAAACCCTCCAGCTAGACAGAGGAAAAGGATGAAAAGTGGAGGATGGGCAAACGTAAAAAGGACTTTCACTGTCAGAGGCTTGTTAACTGAGGTATATATCCCTCACAGAACAAGAGTCCTATATAGCCATGTTTAAATATTTGGAAAGATGTCATATTGAGGATGGAGCAAGCTTGTTTTCTGTGGCTCCAGAGACTGGGACACGGAGCAATGGACTCAAACTACAGGAAAAGAGATTCCATCTAAACATTAGGAAGAATTTCTTGACAGTATGAGCTGTTCCAAAGTGGAATTCACTGCCTCGGAGTGTGGTGGAATCTCCTCCATTGGAGGTTTTTAAACAGAAGCTGGATGGCTATCTGTTGGGAATGATTTGATTGTGTCTCCCTGCAAGGGCAGGGGGTTGGACTAGATGGCCTTTGTGGTCTCTTCCAGCTCTATGATTCTATATAAATTAGATTCTTTCTATGAATATCTATATCTGTATCAATATATAGAAATGTGTCTTCTTTTTCCATACTTTGAAAACTGGAAAAAGATTTTGAGTGACTGGAAAAAGTAATCCCCTCCCCTTTTCTTCTTTTTATGGCTATTCATTAACTAAAACTATGTATGTTTCCCATCCCTTTCTTTTTATCTGAAAGATTGTTCCTCCCTTGTCCTTTCCTCAGTTTAGTTCATCCCATGCTGAAGCTTCTATTAGCCACAGATGGTGGGGTGGTGGTGGTGGAGTTGTGGACTGTATCTGTCTTTGCCCCCCATGGAACTAACAAGTTGGAAGAGCTAACATGAGAGCAAGGGGAAGAGGGGAAAAGGTTAAGCACTCTTCCAAGGAAGAAAGTACAAAGTGGGTTTGCAGCTGAACCTTAAGAAACAAAAATCACGACCACTGACGATTTACAGAACTTTAAAGCAGATGATGAAGAGGTTGAAATAGTTCAAGATTCTCCATCCCTTGGCTCAGTCATTAATCAGAATGGAGGCTGTTGTCAAGAAATCAAAAGAAGACTGGGAAGGGCAGCTATGAAGCAGCTAGACAAGATTCTGAAGTGTCAAGATATATCATTGAATACTAAAGTGAGGATTGTCCATGCCATCATGTTTCCCATTTCTATGTATGGTTGTGAAAGCTGGACAGTGAAGAAAGCTGATAGCAAGACAATTAACTCATCTGAAATGTTGTGCTGGAGAAGAGTTCTACGGATACTGTGGACTCCTTAAAAAAAGACAAATCAATGAGTCCTACAGCAAATCAAGCCTGAACTTTTCCTAGAAGCCAAGATCATAGAATCATAGAATTGTAGAGTTGGAAGAGACCACGAGGGCCATCCAGTCCAACCCCCTGCCACGCAGGAAATCACAATCAAAGCATCCCCGACAGATGGCCATCCAGCCTCTGTTTAAAGACCTCCAAGGAAGGAGACCCCACCACGCTCCGAGGGAGTGTGTTCACTGCCAAACAGCTCTTACTGTCAAAAAGTTCCTCCTCATGTTGAGGTGGAATCTCTCTTCCTGGAGCTTACATTCATTGTTCCGTGTTCCAGTCTCTGGAGCAGCAGAAAACAAGCCTGCTCCATCCTCAATGTGACACCCCTTCAAATACTTAAACAGGGCTATTATATCACCCCTTAATCATCTTTTTTCCAGGCTAAACATACCCAGCTCCCTAAGTCTTTCCTCCTAAGGCATCGTTTCCAGATCTTTCACCATTTTAGTCCCCCTTCTCTGGACATGTTCCAATTTGTCAATATCCTTTTTGAATTGTGGTGCCCAGAACTGGACACAGTATTCTAGGTGAGGCCTGACCAAGGCAGAATAGAGTGGCACTATTACTTCCCTTGATCTAGATACTATACTTCTATTGTTACAGCCCAAAATCACATTGGCCTTTTTAGCTGCCGCATCACACTGTTGACTCATGTTCAACTTGTGGTCTACTAGGACTCCTAGATCCCTTTTGCACATAGTCTCGTTCTAAGTGACTAAGCTGACACTATCATCTTTGATACTTTGGCCGTATCATGAGAAGACATGACTCACTAGAAAAAACACTAATGCTTGGACAGGTAGAAGGCAGTAGGAAAAGAGGGAGACCACATTACAGATGGATAGACTCCATCAAGGAAGCCACAGCCCTGAGTCTGCAAGACCTGAGTGGGTCTGTTGAAGATAGGGTGACTTGGAGGTCTCCCATTCATGGGGTCAAAGTCAACTTTGACCCCATGAATGATATAAACATTATTATTATTATTACTGTATTATTAACTTGATGGCAGTTAACAACAAACAAGTTGGGGGTCTGGTGAGGCCACAAAAATGAGGTCCAGGGGCCACAATGCAATCACGGCAAAAATTTACGTGTACAAATTATCTTGTGAATATACAGTACCAATAAAACAAATTTTTCCCCACTCCTCCTTACAAACAATAGAATGCCATTAAACTTCCCAGCCTGGGCTCTAGTTCAAGCGCTTGGTTTACACATTACCATAATCCATCATATATTTCAACACCATTCCTCTGTTGTGGATCTTTCAAAAGTCTTCCAAGATTTGTTCTGCTCTGCTCTTCAGTTTTCACTAATGGCATTTTATTAATAAACAAAGATTATTAATGGGCAGAGAAACCCTATACTCAAATTATGCCCATGGGAAGGAAAATACACCCTGATGCACCACTGGAGACAAAAACAGAACACAAAATGGTTCTGTCCCAAATGATGAACTCAGTCAGATAGGTATCCAACCAAAGCTTTTACTTTTGGGGGGATGACAGCTCCTAAGACTCTAACCAGCCAGAAGATCTGGTTGCGGGATTTGGGGAATGGTGGTCCAAATAGCCACATTCCCCAGTTGGTGTCTAGCCTCAGTACAAAATTCTTGGCAAGAGGGTTCCCAAGTAAAACAAAGCAAAGGTCAAATTCAAGTTCTAGACAAGGCCAGGCCAGGCGAAGTTCACATTCAAGGTGTGGCAAGGCAAAGCAAAGTGAAGTTCACTTTCCAGGTAGCACCCTGGAGAACTCCATGGGACAGACAGGAACACACCCACACACACCCCTGGCAATTTCCAAAAATTCAGATCCAAATGTTTCATCTGCCAAACCCAGCCTTCCGTGGGGCTTTGGCTCGGCTGCTAGTCCTGTGTCTGCTGGGAGAAAACTTTGCCTGAATCCCAGCGTGTGTTCCCTCTGAGGACACAGAGGCGGCCATGGCTTTACTGGGGTTTCCAGACCAGAGTCTCCAACTCCAAGGACAGAACTGCAGCTATTGGTGGTGGTGGTGGGGAATGAGTATGCTCCCCCCCCCAAAAAAAAATTCTGTCCCCAAATGATTTTTTCCTCCAGTCCCCCAATTTCCAGCATTGCAAAGAGTGAAGCATTGAAATTTGTTCACAGCTAAAACCCTTACATTTGCTGTGTTCATATTTCTGCATTTTGCCTGTTTTCTTTGGATGCCTAAACTCTTACCGTATTTCTAAATGCACCACTGAAGTTTTACATTGCAGCAATGTTAGAAATGTGGGGACTGAAGGAAGACTTCATGGGCAGGGACAGAATTCTCATGCGGGGCAATGCTCTCACCCCTGTTGTACGGACACCTCTGCCCCAACCAACAAATCAGGACAATCCCAGGCTGAGGATAATTTACTCCAGAGGTTGGAAGTAATGCATTACAAGCAACATAGCTACTTGGAGCAAATTACGTTAAAATTATTATTATTATTATTATTATTATTATTATTATTATTATTGGGCAGAGAAACCCTACACTCAAATTTTGCCCATGGGAAGGAAGATACAGCCTGATGCACCACTGGAACAGTGGCCATCGTATTTTGTACTTGCTCAGCCCAGGGGGGGATAGAAAAATAATAATATAATAATATAATAACAATAATATCCCGCCCCTCTATAAAATGCAATCGGGGCTGCATACAACATTTAAAATCTACATTCAGGACTCTCCATCCCACCCACCCCTTAAGATACAGTTAAATAATTCAAAAAAATTAAAACATACTTAAAAATACTAAACATAAGCAATAAACAGTGGCTTATTTACTTTAAAATACTAAAAATAAGCAATAAATAAAAAGAAGGGTGTAGCGAAGTTTTGTTTCAAGAATAATGGAACAAGTGGCAATGAAATTGTTGGCCAAATGTAGGAGGGTGGAGCTGAAACAACTTACAATGGTCTAATCTACCCCCAACTAGTGTTCTTTTGGCTGAAAAGATGGCAGGAGTCTGGGGTGTTTCAGGAGGGCTGGGGGTACCCCCAGGTATGCCCACAGGGGGCAGGCACTTGAAAGATCTAGGTTCAAGTCCCCACCAAAATATTAAATTCATAGGGTGATCTTGGGCTTGCCACTCCCTCGCAGCCTGGCCTACCTCGCAGAGTTGTTGTGGGGAAGACAGCTAGGTGTACTCCCTCGATCTCATTGGAGGAAAGGTCGGCTCCAGACGTAACTAACTCCCTAACTGGTCTCCTAGTATTTATCTTGAAATATTTGTCCAGAATGCTGAGTTATTCTTGATATTGCTGGATATATACATAGAAAAGCCCCACTGACCGGCTTGCTGCTGTCATTGCTAGTGAAATAAAATTAATGTGAAGGACAGTCAGATGCCATTTAGCTTTATTGTTCTACATTGGCTCTTTTTACAGTTTTCAAACTTGCCAGACAGGAGTTGGGGGTTGGATAGTCCATTGTATCTTTGCTCCTTAAGGATAAAGCAGACTTCCTCATCGTCTTAGAAGAGGGAGTGGGAAGGAGTCATTTTGATTGTTCTTTGAATGGGACCAGACCTACAAGACACAATTGCCTCTCCTCAATACCGGAAGCCACTGAAAGCCACCGGATGTGGGCCTTTCTGCCTCAAGAGACCCATGTCAAGGCAAAGGAGAGTGCCAAGGCTGCCATTCTCCCAGCTCAGTGAAAATACAGGTGTCCGAACATAGAGAGGGGAGGCATTTTATTGCAAGAACTGGGAAACACCAAGTCTGGTAATTAGGCCTTTTTAAAAAAAACAGGATTAGGGAGAATGTATTTGTGCCTGCAGTCTTCATGTACAACTGTTCTGGGTGGAAGTAGGACCAGTGGCAATACTGGCTGGGGCTGATGGGATTTGGAGTCCAGCAACATCTGGAGGGCCCCAGGTTGCCCATCCCATTATAACACTATGGCCTGATTCTATAGGCTAATCCCAACTAGAGTAGGACAACTGAACAAACTGCTGATGCACATAGGTAAATCTTATAGATTTGGTGGGTTTACTCTTGCTGGACTCACCAATAACATGAAAACCTTGATTTATGTTCCGCCTTTCTCCCAAGAGTGGGGTTCAAGGTGGCTTGCAATTAAATGACACCAAATTAGGAGGGGTAGCTATTATCCCAGAGGACAGGATCAGAATCCAAAATGACCTCAACAGATTAGAAAGCTGGGCCAGTATTAACAAAATGAATTTCAACAGGGAGAAATGTGGGACACTACACTTGGGCAGTAAAAATGAAAAGCACAGATATAGGATGTGAGACACATAGCTTGATGGTAGTACATGCAAAAGGGATCTAGGAGTCTTAGTGGACCACAAGCTGAACATGAGTCAGCAGTGTGATGCAGCAGCTAAAAAAGCCAGTGCAATTCTAGGCTGCATCAATAGGAGTATAGTGCCTACAACAAGGGAAGTAATAGTGCCACTCTATTCTGCTTTGGTCAGAACTCACCTAGAATACTGTGTCCAGTTCTGGGCACCACAATTCAAGAAGTATATTGAGAAGCTGGAGCGTGTCCAGAGGAAGGCAACCAAAATGGTGGGAGGTCTGGAAGCCATGATGCCCTATGAGGAGCAGCTTAGGGAGCTGGGCATGTTTAGTATGGAGAAGGTGAAGAGGGGGCATGAGAGCCATGTTTAAATATTTGAAGGGATGTCCTACTGAGGATGGAGCAAGCTTGTTTTCTGCTGCTTCAGAGACAAGGACACAGAGCAATGGGTTCAAACTACAGGAAAAGGTATTCCACCTAAACATTAGGAAGAACTTATTGACGGTAAGAGCTGTTTGGAAGTGGAATACACTCTCTCGTAGTGTGGTGGAGTCTCCTTCTTTGGAGGTATTTAAACAGAGGCTGGATGGCCACCTGTCGAGAGTGCTTTGATTGGGTATTCCTGCATAGCAGGGGGTTGGTCTAGATTACCCTTGTGGTCTCTTCCAACTGTATGATTCTATGATTGTAAAGAAAAGAAATTCAGTGTTAAAACAGACAACTGAACATTTAAAACCCAATGGAAAAAGCCACCAACAGAGGTAAAGGCAGCCCTCTCTGGCTTTTCTTTGCAAACGAAGATTCAGGAAGGACTCATCCCACGCTTTCTGCAAGCGCGCTGATGACTAAAAAGGCCAATCCGAGATAAACAAGTCCGGTTGCAAAAAGCACAGCAGAAGGTCTCCTTGCACCCACCCAGTTAAAAGCCGCTTCCACAGCAAGTGTGGTCACTTGCCCAAGGTCTGCCTGCCAGCGGAAAGAAATGTGGGAAGCAGCCAGTCTAACCTTCCTTGGTAATGTGTGTCAGAGCCTGGGAGCCGCCACCAAAGAAGCCCTGTCTTTCATCTGCACTAGGCTACAAATAAAACGTTAAAAGGGTCCCAGGAATACATACCGATCAGTACATTCTTTACATTGCTTTCCTGCTTCACACATAAAATGAATCCTTGCTTCATGTTTCAACTCACCAGTTATAACTGTAATTGTCAGAATGTTGTCTTTCTCAGCTACTCGCGTTTTTTGACTGACTTGCTTCCTTTTTATGACGCCCTTGTTTCCTTCTTGGTTAACAACAATTCTCCAGGACATGCTCAGATCACAATTGTCCTTGACAAATGTGTGTTTTATAATCCAACATAATCCCTTCATGTTTACAAGGACAACAGCTAATGGGCTCGCATCGGTCTTGTTTGGTGGTGGAACACACTGTCTGGGAGTATGGTGGAGTCATCTTCTTTGGAGGTTTTTAAACAGAGGCTGGATGGCCATCTGTCGGGAATGGTTTGATTGTGTATTCCTGCATGGTAGAATGTGGTTGGACTAGATGGCCCTTGGGGTATCTTCCAACAAGGGCCGGATGGCCATCTGTTGGAAATTCTTTGACAGTGTATTCTTGCATGGCAGGGGGATTGACTAGATGGCCCTTGGGGTCTCTTCCAACTCTATGATTCTATGGAATGCACTGCCTCAGAGTGTGGTGGAGTCTCCTTCTTTGGAGGTTTTTAAACAGAGGCTGGATGGCCATCTGTCGGGAATGCTTTGATTGTGTATGCATGCAGGGCAGGGGGTTGGACTGGATGGCCCTTGGGGTCTCTTCCAGCTCTATGATTCTATGACAGATGCCCACCCAGCCTCTATTTAAAGAAAATCCAGCCTCTATTTAAAGGCACCACATGGTGGGAATCTGAGCCAAAGTAATCCAGACTGTTTTTCATTAATTAACTCATATAATTCATTAAATTGGGGTGGGGGGGAATCCTCATCGTTTTGACTAGAGTAAAGGGATATCTAATGACACGGGATGGAGAAACAGGAATACAATGAATGCTTTGAGAAAAACAGCTCTCAGATTCTCAGGGAGAAATCACAGAATCATAGAATTGGAAGAGACCATAAGGGCCATCTAGTCCACCCCCCTGCCCTGCAGGAATACACAAAGCATTTCTAATGACTGAGCAAATACTGTCTGGGAAAAGAGAGAGAATATGGCAGCAACCTTACCCCTGAAGCTACAACCTGTCTACTAAGGTGTATCCTCCACAGCAGAGATTTCAAACTTGCATCCTCCAGATGTTTGGGCCTTCAGTTCTCAAAAGTCCCAGCCAGTATGGCCAGTGGTCAGGAATTCTGGGAGTTGAAGGCCCAAACATCTGGAGGACATCCTGTGACTAGATATGTATAGCCAACGCCATTCTTTTTTACGAGCATCATTCCAGTTAAGGCCAGAATCGTATTGGTTATTCCCAGTGAGAGTAGACTCACTGACTCAGTTATTGAATGGTGAGTCAAAACATGGCTTCATCAATCAATTTGTTGGGTCTATTCTAGCTGGAACTAGCAGCAAGCTCCTACAGGAACTATCCAAAGTCCTGAAATTGCTTTGGAGATAGGATTCAGAACCCTGAGTAGCTCCCTTGAAGTTCAGACTAAACCCTGAAGTAGGTTCACCACCCCACTTACAAGCTACAGGCCACCATTGCCTCCAGATGTTATTAGATTGCAACTCCCAACATACCTCTCCATCGGCTATGCTAACTAAGGCTGCTGGTGCTTGCAGTCCAACATTCAGAGAGCCATGATTACCCCCTTGCTGTCCACACTTTCCTTCCCATCCCCGCTTCTTTCCCTACTGAAGATAATGAGATTTCATGCCAAGTAGTCTGTAAAGCAGTTGAACTCTGACTCGTGAGCCTTGGCTTGGACTGTTTATTTCATGTTAGGCATTGAAACATCTTTGTCCTAACAAAACAGTGGGAGACAGACTCCTCTTCAATGCAATATTTGCCTTTCACAATTTCGTTCCTTCCTTGAGAGTCGATGGGGATTAGGCGTTCTGAAAACAGCCCTGTCCCCCATTCTGTTGCTGCTCCTTGACCCCTCTGACATGGCCAAAGAGAAAAAGGTTAAGGGAGGACTGATGTCTTGTTGAAGAACAAAGATTTGTAGATTTTCCTTAGTTTTTTTCTGGGCTGTGAGGCTGTGTTCTGGAATCAGGCCCGGTTTAAGGCAGTGGTGGTGTCAGCATCCACAGGGGGCCCCATCATTGTGGTGGGCCCTGGAGTCACCCTTCTCCTGCAAAAACATTATTAGTAATACTCTGACTATCCTGTACTGGGACTAGCTTAGGCTGAGTTAGGTTACATTGACCTGAGATAAACATATGGGCCCTCCAAAATAAAGCATTGCAGGGGGGCCCTAGTAACTCTCCTCCCGCAAAAACCTTATTAGTAATAATCTGAATATCCTGTACTGTGAATAGCTTAGGTTAAGTTAGGTTACATTGACCTGAGATAAACATCTGGGCCCCCCAAAATAAAGCATTGCAGGGGGCCCAAAAATTCCTTAAACCGGCCCTGTCTGGAATAGTTTCTTTCTGACATTTCACCTGCATCTGTGGCTAGAATCTTCAGATGCCATCTTCAGAGATGCCAGCCACAGATGCAGGCGAGACGTCAGAAAGAAACTATTCCAGAACATGGCCTCACAGCCTGGAAAAAAAACATGGAAATCTATGGATGCCGGCCATGAAAGCCTTCGACTTCACAACAAAGATTTGCTTCTTACCTGCTTTACAAGGGGTGTGTGTTGTTTTTTTCTTTTTAAAAAATTGTTGCTGTTGGCTCCCTCCAGCAACGTCTGTTTGGTATATCTGCAATCATCACGATTGCCGAGGACAAAATGTTACGCACCGTGAGCTTAGCTCTATTATTCATGCCAATCTAGTCTTCACGCCAAAATGTTACCTCCTCACCTTCCCCTCTTCCTGAAATTTTTTTGCCTTTCTTTGATTTCCTGTGAAGCTCCACCTTTCAGATGAAAACACCCGGTAACACTATTGTCTCATCCAAGGAGTGCTGGTGTGTGATGTTTACGTATATTTCAATTTGCTTTCAAGATCGATAAGTAGCCTCTCTGGACTCTGTCCACCCAAGGAGACTAGAAACAATATAGCAACAACAGAGCAGTGCAAATCTGTGGGTGTCTTACACAGGTGTAAAGTCCCCTACAGAAGTGGCTGGACATTTTTGTCTGATGCAGAACATCCACATCTGGCTCAAGGTGGCAGACACAGAGCTGCACATGAGATGCATGCAAGTGTGCATTGTGCACGCTGATGCACATTGTGCATTGCATATAGATATGTGCACATGCATTTGGTTACACAGTGTCACAGTTTGTTAATGTTGCATAACTGTCATGTAACTCCATGACCAGAAAGTCACCTTTTGCCTCCTCGATGAAGGATCTCCACCAAGATGTGTTAACTGCCTTAATTGTTGCCAGAATGTTGGTACCATCCCCTGGTGATGCTGGCTAGGGCTGGTGGGAGTTGCAGTCCAACAACTTCCAGAAGGCCAAATCTTGCCTACCCCTGAAGTAGATGCATGCGAAGTGCTTTGAAAACATGCTATAAATGTGAAGTTTTATTATGGTGATTTTAAAGTTGTCCCTTCATATTGGCTGGGGTTTGGTTCCAGGACCCCCCTCCCATGGATACCAAAATCCGTGAATACTCAAGTCCCATTATATGCAATGGCATAGCAAACTGGTGTCCCTTATAGAAGATGGCAAAATCAAGGTTTGCTTTTGGGATTATTATTTTTTTAAGAATATTTTCAAGCTGTGGATACTTAAATCCAGTACTGCAAGTCACCACCTTGCAAGTTCGATTCCAGAGGGCCCCAATGTTCACTCAGCCTTCCATCCTTTCGTAGGTCGGTAAAATGAGTACCCAGCTTGTGGGGGCAATTAGCTAACACACATTGGAAATTGCTTAATGCAGTGTAGATGTGCAAATAGCTGTTGCTTCAAACAAATTGTAAGCCGCTCTGATAGGCTTTGTGGCTGAAGAGTGGGGTATAAATACCTAATTAAATTTAAAAATTAAATACCAAATCCGTGGATACGGAGGGACAACTGCATTTTTTCATGTGTTGTTACTCTGTGTCTTCAAGTCGTTTCCAACCCGAAGGCAAACCTGTCACAGGGTTTTCTGAGAGCTGAGAGTGTGTGACTTGCCCAAAGTCACCCAGTGGGTTTTCATGGCCAAGCAGGGATTCTAACTCTAGTCTCCAGAGTCATAGTCCAAAACACAAACCACTACACCACGCTGCTTTAATGAAAAATCAACATTTTTACTCCAGCAACCCCCCAAAATCTGCACAGCATCTGTCTTGATTTTGTTTTCAAAATATGAAGGATCCATCCAAGGAATTTGGCAAGGCCTGTGGGGTATAGTATGTTTTTATCTTTTCTTTTTTTTAATTTATATTTTATTCATTTCAAATCCTCTTTTATACATACATACATCATTGCACAATCACAGTATTTACAGAATTCATCTCAGTAATCTTGATATAATAGAGTATATTTTCAGTGTGTTTTTAACTGTTGAAATGTAGTGCTTTTAATTGAACTGTTTATTTAATCATTTTAAAACTTTTGTATCAAATAGGTTTTTGGTGTATTTTGTTCTTAAACTGATGTGACCTACCTGGGGTCCTGTCACAGAAGAAAGGCAGGATACAAATAAAAATTTTATATATATATATATATATATATATATAGTCCCCCTTTCCCCCAAATCAAGATGAATAGTAACCAATTTATTTTGGCACATGAGGCAGAAAATTACAAGCTTTCTCCCAATCTGTGGCAATGAGCATAAGTACTGTACTCTTATTTATTTCATCAATATCCTGACTTTCTCCCAGGAAGAAGACACAAGGCAGCAACTCTGTTCTTAACATGCAACTAACAGTTCTTTGGTGGCTTCGAGTCCCTCTTGGCCAAATAACCCACCAAATTTGGTAGGTCCCTCTGATTTCCATGGAGAGTCACCCGGGGTTAAAAACAACCGACAAAGAAGGATCCCACCAAAAAATAAAAGACAAAAACACGGGCCACCTCGTTGGGACCAGAGCCCCCTTCCTGGACTGCTGGGCCCCAGGGGATTTCATAGAAGCACAGTTGGAAGGGATTCCCAGGGGTCATCCAGTCCAACCCCCCATTTGTCCCAGCCTCCTCCCCTCCTCAGCCTTGCCTTGAACTCCTTGCCCTCCAGTTCTCTTTCTGCCCACCGTTGCACAGGACGGCCCCGAGCCCCACCTGCCACCTCCTCTTCCTCATGTGCTTATTGCCCCATCCCAGCCCCCGATTTGGGAAGTACCCCCCCCAAACACACCCCATCCCCCCCTCTCTCTCTGGTCGGGTCCAGAGCCCCCTTCCTGGACTGCTGGCCCCAAGGGGGGGATTTCACAGACTCGAAGAGATGGAAGGGACCCCCAAGGGTCATCCAGTCCAACCCCCCCCTTTGTCCCAGCCTCCTCCCCTCCTCAGCCCTGCCTTGAACTCGCTGCCCTCCAGTTCTCTTTCTGCCCACCGTTGCACAGGACGGCCCCGAGCCCCCCCTCTCCTCCTCCTCCTCATGTGCTTATTGCCCCATCGCAGCTCCCAATTTGGGAAGTACCCCCCATACTCATACCCACCCCACACCCCCACACCCCCTCCTGTCTCTCTGGGAGTCAGAAGACCCCGTTGCGACACCCCCGGGCCGGCTCAGCCCCCACCAGCTCGGCCTCCGCCTTCCGTCCGCCCCGTCGAACTCGCGCCTGAGTCCCCCGCGCGCTTCGCAGAGCGGTCCTCGCCCCCCCGCCCCCCCCGCGAGCCCTGCCTGGCCGCGCTCCCATTGGCTCCTGGGCGAACGTTCCTTTCTTCGGATTGGCTCTGGGGGAGAAGGCGGAGGCGGGAGAGGGGGGGTCCAACCCCCCTCCCCGCCTATATAAGGACCCCCTCGGCCGGCGGCGCTGCCAGAGCCTGCGAGCGGCGAGGCGGGCGCGGAGCCGAAGGGGATGGCGTCGGCGGCGGTGCAGCTGCTGGGCTTGAGCCTGGGGGTGCTGGGCTGGGCGGGCGGCATCCTAGTCGCCGGCTTGCCCATGTGGCAAGTCTCGGCTTTCCTGGAGAGCCACATCGTGGTGGCCCAGACCACCTGGGAGGGCCTGTGGATGGCCTGCGTGGTCCAGAGCACCGGGCAGATGCAGTGCAAGGTCTACGACTCGCTGCTGGCCCTCAGCCCCGAGGTGCAAGCCGGCCGGAGCCTGATGGTGATCGGGGCGCTGCTGGGGCTGGTGGCCCTGATGGTGACGGTGGTGGGGGCCCAGTGCACCACCTGCCTGCGGGACGGGCGCCTCAAGGCCTGGACGGCCCGCCTGGGGGGCGCCCTCTTCCTGGCCGCCGGCCTCCTGGTCCTGGTGCCCCCCTCCTGGTTCGCCCACCTCATCATCAGCAACTTCTACGACCCGGCCGTCCAGCCTTCGCAGAAGCGCGAGATGGGGGCCGCCCTCTACCTGGGCTGGGCCGCCGCCGCCCTCCTCCTCCTGGGCGGGGGGCTCATCTGCGGGGCCGGAGCCCGGGACGACCACCACGCCGCCCCCGCCGCCTTCCCGGTCAAGTACGCCGCCCCCCGGAGGAGCCCCGCCGCCCCCGCCCCCTCCAGCGGCGAGTACGACAAGAAAAACTACGTCTGAAGGGCCGTCGGAACGGCCCGCCACTGGACGCGCCTCCCCAGAGCCAGACTAGCGGGGGTGGGGTGGGGAGGAGTGGGGGTTTGCAATGCTGCCCCCAGGGCTTTACTGAGCATCCCTCACAAGAGGACCTTCGCATCATACAGTCCGTTTACATTGACCACGTCACCCAGTTAAACCCAAGTCCGTGGATGGGGTTGCAACTACAGATCCCAAACAGGGAGAGTCCGCCGGTGCCCGGAAAGATGCCAGCTCCTCTTTGGCGGGAAGGTCAGTCTCTCTCCTTCGCCCTCTTGCCACCGTTTCTGGGCCTTGAAGATACTCTCTTGGGGGGGAAAAGAAGACCACCACCATCACCACCACCACCCCGGGACAATTTCGTGCCTTTAGGACTTTGCATTTGTGGACTCTGCATTTGTATTAGTCCTCATTCAATGACTGGCTGCCTTACTTCTGAACTGGAAGCCTCAGGGGATATCACACACACACACACACTGATCTGGTGTTCTTGTTTTTAAATTACTGTAGATGTCAATTGGCAAGGGTTGTAAATTGTACTCGTTTCTTTAGGTCTTCCCATCTGTGTTTTGATTGGGTGATTGGGCAGGGGGTTGGACTGGATGACCCCTGGGGTCTCTTCCAACTCTGATTCGATCTGGGATTCTAGTCCCTGCCTAACGGTTCCTTGCCTGGCTTCCTAACTGGAAGAAGCATTGGGGAAATACACACACACACACACACACACACACTGATATGGTGTTGTTTTTTTTTAATTAGACATCAATTGTCAAGGGTTGTAAATTGTACTAGCTTCTCTAGTTCTTCCCATCTGTGCTTTGATTGGGTGATTGGGCAGGGGGTTGGACTGGATGATCCTTGAGGTCTCTTCCAACTCTGGGATTCAATCTGGGATTCTAGTCCCTGCCTAACGGTTCCTTGCCTGGCTTCCTAACTGGAAGAAGCATTGGGGAAGTCCACACACACACACACCCTCTACTTCTTTTAAATTGTACTGTCTATCCATCCAGAGCTTGGATTCTCCATTGCGCTGGTCCTCATGTCATTCACCGTTGCTTCTTAACTGAAAGGGTTGCACACCCGCACTCATCTACTTGTTTCAAATTCAGTTTGCTTCCTAAATTGAAAACCGGGGGGGGGGTGTCCATTGGAATGCATTGCACTCCATTGGTTGGAAGGGAGTTTTCAGCTCAACTGTGGCACCAATGGTCATCATACCGATTGAAATGTAAGATCTTTGCTGTGCCGGTTGGTATTTTGACCCCCTTTCCCCCCCCCTTGCAATGTTCCAAATGATTAGAGGGATGGGTTGAATATTTGCAAGTTTAGCCATAACATTGAGACGTGAAGATGGTTTCAAATGGTGCATTTCATTTGACTGGGAAGAAATCATTATCAGTTTTTAAAAGTGCCTCTCAGACCTCAGCTTTTGAGGTGCCAGGAATATTTCTGTGGTGTCAGCTGGTTTCTCATTGGACCAGCTTTAAAATTAGTGGGATTATGTCTGAAATTAGATAGAATAAGCAACTTGTGGCTCCCAGCCTCCCTGTGGTTGAACTGCAGGGCGAGATTTCCCTCCTATAAGTTTGTCTTCAAAATGTGTGTGTTTTTATTAAGTGTATGATCTAACTCTTCCCAGCAGTGTGAGATCAAGGAGATGACTTGCATACCTGATTTTTATTTTTATTTTTGAATAACCATTTCAGTATTACAGTTTTACCTCCAAATAAAATCTGTCCCAGTTCTAAAAACTGGCTGAGGAATGCATGTTGATCGAATGTTTGATTCCAAACGAAAACGTTCCACCTACAAGATAACTTTATTTGTTAAAAAAAAAAAAACCTTGTTCATTTCAATGGATTCGATGCAAAATAAGATGCTGGTACTGGACTGGACATAATTTCATACCATAATGTAATCTTCTGTGGTTTTTCACCAGTGTTTTCAAATCAAAGACCTTTGTACATTTTATATTATCTGTTTATTTATAATATATATATATATATAAATATAAATTACAGCTGCCTGTCCATTCCTCCCTTTTTTAAAAAAAAATGACAAGATTTGAGTAAAAAAATCCTAATTTGCTCAGGTAGCAAAAAATTAACCAAGTGTCCCTGTGCCTGATTTTGTTTGTTCTTGATGCTCTCTTACTGTATTTAGAATCTGCATTTGCAACCATGCCTTGCTCTGCTTTCTCTAGTTCTTTTTGTTAAAAGGATCTTGTAGCATCTTATAAGATTTAATGCACTGATTATTGCAAAAATGGTTTCGAGAGGCTGGGCTGACCAGGGCCTTTTAGCATCCTTTTGATGCTGTTGCTCTGGACTCTGGAAACTTGACTTTGGCAGGCTTTTGTTTCTCTTCTGTTTCAAAGGGCCCAGCAGTTGCTTGGCGGCGCAAGGCAGTTAGCTAAACTCCCCCAGGAGGCAGGGTGGGGATGGAGCCCTGTGCGGTCTTTGGGACTCAACTTGGCACCTCTTTTGTTCACATGCTTTTGTTCGCTCATCCACCCGCCACCACTCCCTTTGCCCGTTCAGTGCCAGGGGCGGAAATCCTTTAAACAAGAAGGTGGGTTTCTCCAGCAAAGTCCAAATCCACACTGGACGCTGCATTCTCCAAATGCGCCTGGCTAGTAAATCCTCATTGATTTGAGTAAACTTTTCATCTTGAATCAAGAGCCTGTCACGTTTCAGCAGTCCTCTACGGCAGTGCAAGAAGAAACCCCCTGAGCGTTTGTAATGGCAGGGTGTGACTGTGAGGTAAGGAACCCACAGATCAGTTCTCCTTGAGTTGCTGTCTATAAAAGGGACAATGTGGATGGGGCAGCGGGCTGAAAAAGGGAATCAAGATGATTCAGGATGCTGGAGCAGCAGCACGGTGGAAGACCAGGCTGTGAGGATGATAGAAGGCTTTTAAAAGGATCCCCGGTATACACTAATTCCTTAGAGAAGTGTTTTCCTCCCAGAGAGTAGAACTGAGATTGGGGGTACGTTCAGGACAGGCATGACGTATGGATTTTGCTATCCCACAATGTGGCGAGCACCATTGGTTGAAAAGAATCTCATTGAAACTAGTTTGTGGGAAAGTCTTATTGATGGCAATATGGAGCTTCAGTATTCAGGGGAAGTCTATCACTGAATAACCAGATGCAAGAGCCGAAGGAGGCTGTGGCTTGCATCCCCTGCTTCGGAGATTCCAAGAAATATCTGGCTGGACATGGTGGGAAGCGGATGTTGGTCTAGAAGGGCTTTTTCTCTGATCTTGTGGATCTCATCTTAAGAATGTAAGGCCAATGCCAGAATGTCGTCTTTTTAGGAACTTCTCCCGAAGGGCTTACTTAGTAGAGTACAAATTGGGGAAGACTTAGACATATGTTACATGGATGTTAATCTTATAGTCAGGGCCAGCCCTACCATTAGGTAGAAGGAGGTAATCTGGTAGCAGATTCTGACATGCAGCAATGGCAACCTTCTGCCTGAAGGCTATAGCTGTTCCTTCTGATGGAGAAAAGAGCTGGGTGTGCCACCTGACTTACCCTGACACCCCCCCCCCAAATTAGTTTGCTGCCTCCATTGTGTTGGAGCACGCTGGCGCACTAGAAGGTTGAGGTATGTTCCAATGCCAGTCCAGCCACTGTCTGTCCATAATATATAGACGAGAGATAGGACACCATAGGAACACAGAATACTGCTTTATACTGAACGAGATCTCTAGTCTAGCCAGCCCATTATTATCAGCTTGCACGGGCAGCAGTTCTCCAGGGCTTCATGACAGGCTTTTTGACCTACCTGGAGGGCTCTACATAGTATTCCCTGGTAGTCTCCCAGCCACGTTCTAACCAGGGCCAGACCTGCTTAGCTTCTGAAATCTGCTGAGGCTGGGTATGTGCGGTCTGATATGGTGGTATACCACCTTTCCCTTTGGCAGCACAACGTCTTGGGCCAGCCCTGCAGCTATTTTCATCTTGGGGGAAGCCTCCAGTAGCACACACACACACACACACACACACACACAAGATGTTATTGGACCATACCTCCCACAACCAGCTAGGCTGGCTAGGGTTGATAGGAGCTGCAGTCTGCCAAGGCATGGCGCCGACAATGATAGTGGAAACCTATTCTGTAATAAATTGGTTAATCTTTTAAGGGGCCATGAGACTTTGGGTTGCTTTTGTTACACTAGGGTAGCACAGCTAGCCCTTTGGAAATTGTCCGTCCTCGAGGAATGTGCTTCTGACTTCAGATTGTTGTCATTCTCTGCAGCAGCAGCAGCAGCAGCAAAAAAAGATGATAAAGAAGAAAAAAGTGTGATCATAAATGGCAGCATAGGGCAGTAGCTCAAGATAACACAGATCGGTGATCCTCTCCTGCTTTTTAACCTCTCAGTTCTGAACAAAGGGACAGAGCACATGTACTGCACACAAAAGGTGACATGGGGCTGTTTTACACTACACTGTTGAAACAACAACGCAGAAAGAATCACAACCTGGAAACATCACCCAAGGAGACCTTCTGCTGTGCTTTCTGCAACCGGACTTGTTTATTTCGGATTGGCCTTTTTAGTCATCAGCGCGCTTGCAGAAAGCGCGGGACGAGTCCTTCCTGAATCTTCATTTGCAAAGAAAAACCAGAGAGAGAGTTATAGCACTATGATTCCACTTTAACTGCTGTGGTAGGATCTGTAGTTTGGCATCATTAGAGCTTGCTGGCTGAGAACTGGAAATACCCCTCCCTAAACTGCCAATCCCAGGATGCAGCAGTTAAAGCGGAATCAAAGCACAGTCGTTGTGGACTGTGAAATGGCCCCAGGTTCATTTCCTGGCATAGAATCATAGAGCTGGAAGAGACCACAAGGGCCATCTAGTCCAACCCCCTGCCTTGCTGGAATACACTATCAAATCATTCCAGACATCTGTCGGGAATGCTTTGATTGTTTATTCCTGCATGGCAGGGGGTTGGACTAGATGGCCCTTGTGTTCTTTTCCAGCTCTATGATTCTATGACAGATGGCTGCCCAGTGTCTGTTTAAAAACATCCATAGAAGGAGACTCCGCCACACTCAGAGGCAGAACGTTCCACTACCGAACAGCTCTTACTGTCAGAAGGTTCTTCCTAATGTTTAAGTGGAATCTCTTTTCCTGTAGTTCGAACCCATTGCTCCGTGTCCTAGTCTCTGAAGTAGAAGAAACAAGTTTGCTCCATCTTCAGTATGACATCCCTTCAAATATTTAAACATGTCCCCTCTTAACCTCCTCTTCTCCAGAATAAACATACCCAGCTCCTTAAGATGTTCCTCATAGGGCATAATGGCTTCCAGACCTCTCACCATCCTGGTTGCCCTCCTCTGGACTCATTCCAGCTTCTCAATACTCTTCTTGATGTTCCAGCTTGTCAATATCCTTCTTTTTCATCTCTCAGTGAAAACGGTCATCAGGCAGCAGGGGATGGTGATGGACGCTCTGCTTATACTGAAGAGCCAGTCAGAGCAGGCAATTCTGGGCTAGATGAAGCGAGAATCTGATCTCGTCTAAGGAACTGTCTTAAACTTCATGAAGGCCAGAGCTTGGGAAAACACCTTTCTTTGGATTACACTACTCAGCATCCCCCCGCCACTGCAGCCCCAGACGGCCCCTGCTTCATCCTATTTTAAACTCTTTGGGGATTTGCGTTTGAGAAAATATACAGTGCTCCTGCAATTCAGCATATGCTAGCTTGAAAGAGTCCTATTCAGAGCCAGCCCTACTGTTAGATAGAGGGAGGCAATTGCTTTAGGCAGCAGATGATGGGGGCAGCAATGGCAGCCTCCTGGCTCTTACCTCCAGTGTGGTGCCGTCTGCCATACAAAGCTTTCCCCTTCTATACAGAGAGGTGGTGTGACACCATACCTTTTACCTCAGGCAACAAAATGTCTTGAGGCAGCCTTGCCCAAAGTGAGGCTCCCCATTTGCTCCTTTCAGCATGAGCAGTTCAAGTTGAATCACTTTGGGGTCACTCAAGGACAGGTACAGTAGGACCCCCGTATCCACTGATTCATTATCCACTGATTCAATTATCCACAGGACACAAAACAGCACACCTACCATAGAGTCTTCCTAGAAAATGTGTCCTCTCTAGCCATTTTCTAGATCCTCCAAGGCAACTGTATGGTATTTTAAACCAGAAATCCCAGTATTTTCAACGGTGTTCACTATTATCCAGTTTTTGGTATCCACGCACACACACACCCCAATCCCCAGCAAATACAGGGGTCCTACTGTATTGCGCAGCCCTCCAAATGTTGTTGAACAGCATCTCCCAGCATTTCTTCCCCATTGGTTATGCTGGCTAGAGCTGATGGGCGTTGTAGTCCAACAACAGCTGAGGGAGGGGTGTGATTTCCTACCCCAGCTTAAATCTAATTGTCAGTCTCAGCTACAACAGACCCTCTCTCTCTCTCTCTCTCTCTGGCTCCTGCGCTTTCTGCAAGCGCGCTGATGACTAAAAAGGCCAATCCGAGACAAACAAGTCCGGTTGCAGAAAGCACAGCAGAAGGTCTCCTTGGGTGATGTTTCCGGGTTGTGATTCTTTCTGCGTTGTCGTTTCTCTTCAAGACTTGTTCGGCGTGAGTTCTCAAATAAGGCTGCAGCATTGTGCATAGTGCGTCTCCACGCCTCCCGATGTGAGGCCAGGGCGGACCATTGTTGGTGATCAATTTGGCCGAGCCTGAGATGTTGTTTCAAGGAGTCCTTGTATCGCTTTTTTGGAGCGCCCCTCTGGGCTGACCCATGGCGAGTTCACCGTAGAGTACTATTTTTGAGAGGCGATGGTCCTCCATCCTAGAAACGTGCCCTGCCCAGCACAGCTGTGTTCTCAATATCATGGCCTCAATGCTGGTGATCCCTGCTTGCTCAAGGACAGCAACATTCGGCACCTAGTCAGTCCAGTGTATATTTAGGATTGTGCATAGAACAGACCCACTGAATCAATTATTGAATGGGAAGGTTGCTGAGTGGTAAAGTCCACACTTACGTAAATTCCATTGACTTGGTGGTCTTCCTCTAGTTGAGACTGACAATTGCATTGAGAGCTATGGAAGCCAAAAGCTATGGTCTTATGTTCATGGGTTTTTCTGAGGAGCAGGGTCCTCAGAAACCCATGAACTGAGGAGTGGGGTAGCAGAGGGATAACAGAGTGGGTGTTGGGAGGGTAGCCATCCTCCCCTTTACTCCTTGTGCTTTACCTCACAGTAGCACAAAGATGGGGACTCCTAGATTCACTTTGCCTGCTGACACATAATTCTGACCTGACTAACGCCAAAGCCAATGATCTCATTGTGATTCCTTTTCCGCTCTTAATCTCAGTCACACGCTCACACCGTTACCGTATCCTGGATTTAAAAGTGAAATGTTTTCAGTTTCATAATTGGAACTTTAAAAAAAAAGGTATCTAGTAGTCATTTTTTTTTAAAAGAAAAGCCTTTAAAAGCACACATACTAAGCTAGACCTTTGGAGATGGGGAAAGAACTCTATCCAAATCGCCTCGTAATGTGTCGCTTGGATGATTGCTATTCTAAGCTCCATATTTAAAAAACAAAATATTCGAGAAATTCATGCTGACATCAACTTGAAAATGAGTTCATGGACTGAATGTTTCTCCTCTCCAACCCAAAGTTGAAAATTGTTGATGTTTTCCAGAATAGGGATGGGTGAGACTTTCATTTCAGTTCGTTTTTATAAGAAAGTACCAATATGTGCCAATATTGGGATGAAAAGAACTGGAGTGTTGTTTTTTTACAATCTGAACCCTGGAGAAACCAAGGTTGACAAGTATTATAAAATAATAATAATAAATTTTTATTTTTAACCCGTCCCTCTGCTCGGCAATTGGGGCAGTGTACAACAAGATTAAAGCAACAGCAAGTTAAAACAGTCCTTCTCAATCCTAACCCTCCCACCCCTTAAAACTAAATTACGGTAAACCAGTAGAGAATTAAAACAAACATAAAATACAATGCAATATACACATTACAACAAAAAATGGCATTTCCATCTATATTTGGGAGAGTTAGCATTATGAATAAATCCTGCCCCATAACTGACTGAGGATGATTACTAATAGGAAACCACAGTGGACTGCAACAAAATGTTGCAACATAGGTACTTCTGGTTAGGGTCACAAGCCTGCCAATCAGCTGTGACGTTTTATAGGACATTCCATTCCTTTCCCCCCTTCTCCCAATTTTCTGTCCTTCCCATTGTTCAAATTTTATCAACATTCTGTGACCTCTGAGCATGCATTGAGCTATTTTTGCCTTTCCACCCCCCCTTGAGGGGTTTTCGGGGGGGGGGATACTTTTGGAAACATGGGGATTCTCCTAACCCTGCAATGCTCATGTGCTCATGTGCAACATGGAATGGGATGCTTCAGCGTGGCCATTTCAGTGTGCCGCGTTTCTGCTTGCGTATCAATGATATCAATTGATAATTGATAATAACCCTAACCCTAACCCTTTACATGAGTGGTTTTGCAAGACATCCCAACCAAACCAGTGGTTTTGGTTGCATTTTCTTGACAAAATGATCAATTATCAGTTGAACTGAAATGACCGCACTGAAATGTCCTAGATCCTGTGCAACATGCAGATCCATGCACAACTCTGCTTCCACAATCTTGATCTGAATGCTGATGTTGAGCGTCGGACAAAAACATCCAACTGTTTCCGTAAGGGAACTTACACGTCCTTGTAAGACACCAACAGGATTACAGCCAAGAGCTTAAATCCTATCATCAGAAAAGACCCACTGAATCAATGGGATTTACCTATGTGTTGACTCACCATGCAACAATTGATTCAACAGGTCTACTCTAGTTGGGAGTGACCAACAATCTCAAGGCCAATTTGCCCCTACCTTGTTGGATATATCGGACATATCATTGTAGATACAGGGTAGGAACCCTTTGTGAACGCTTGATTCCCTGTTTTGCTACTGTTTCTAAAAGAGAAGTGGATTTTTCCAGAGGGAAAAGCCGCCCTTTGCCTCCCCCACCCCATTGCTAATTCCAGGCAGGGCTAGATGAAAGGTATCTGCCTGTTTCAGTTTATTCCTGCTCCACAAAACATTGCACGTTATGGGTTGGCTGTCCCACCCAATAAGACCCTGCAAACCTAGTTCAGACCTGCCTGGGCAATGAAGGGGAAATGCACTAGTAAGCAGGCAAAGGGAAAAGGAAGCAATGGGTCACATTTGGGGCAGGATGTTTAAGGCAGCATTTCCCCTTCCTGCACACAGATGTATTTGTCATGCCTCTGCTGTTTGGAATATGCCATGGCCCCTTGAATCGGTGACTAATGATTGCCTTGGGATGGTTTTCCTCTAATAGAATATACAGTATAGGATCTTGCAATGAGATCATAAACACACACAGAACACACATCTTGCAGCACCTTCAGGACTTAAGAGACAGACACGAGCATATTTAATACTACTAGAATCGTAGAATTGTAGAGTTGGAAGAGACCACAAGGGCCATCCAGTCCAACCCCCTGCCATGCAGGAAATCATGATCAAAGCATCCCCGACAGATGGCCATCCAGCCTCTGTTTAAAGACCTCCAAGGAAGGAGATCCCACCATGTTCCCAGGGAGTGTGTTCCACTGCCGAACAGCTCTTACTGTCAAAAGGTTCCTCCTAATGTTGAGGTGGAATCTCTGTTCCTGGAGTTTGCATCCATTGTTCCGTGTTCCAAGGGCTGGTTTGTGGATACCACATGGAAATAGTTGCGTGCATTTTTGGATTCTTGTTGGAGGACTGCCTATGGGATTGTCATGAGTAATGCCGGAAATTCAGAATTTGCTCTTGCACTACTGTTGAGGACCGTTTAATCAAATTATACCCACCCGCCCCTCGCCAGGCAGTCAAAAATGGCATAAACCAGACACTCTGTTCATTGTTGGCTTTATTGCAGGGTAAAAAATATTGACTACAAAGAAGGTGTTAACTGTCATGGGATGTACTGTGCTAATAGGATAGTATGAATTATTCTGATAAGCAGAATTCAGGCTTGTAGATTTTCAACTATAACCAAACAGAAAAAATGGCAAAAGGCTTACACTTAAGCCATACTGCAGCTGTCATGCCCATCACCTTCTGCACTATGTTGTGGGAGTTGTAGTCCAAAACATCTGAAGAGCCACAGATCCCCCATCACTCACCTAAGCATTTCATTTTGGCAATACGGTTTGGGATATTTGAGGGTCATTTTGTTGCTGCTGGTGTTTAAAAGAATGTTAGTGTCAGGAATCTGTGGGAGTCTACTGCCAATCCTCTTGAGATCTATCTGTCTTCTGCCCGCTCCTCAGGTAAACTCCACAACTGTATTTGGCTGTCATACATAAACTGGAGAGAATGAGAGAAAGAAAATGAAAGCTGTAAGATGGCTGTCCTGAACGTGACACCCACCTTAAGGGGTGCGGGCTAGGGTATTGCAATTATGGAGTTTTTATATTGCCCTGATTGCGTTGCAGAGGGGTGGGATAGAAATAAATAATAATAATAATAATTATTATTATTATTATTATATGCTTGGGGTACAACTCCCATCATCCCTGACCATGGGCCGTGTCTGTTGGGGCTGGTCCCAAACATCTGGAGGGCACGAGGTTAGAGAAGATAACTGTAAACAAGTCCAAACTACACTACAGAGTGCCAAATCTTGGCAGTAGCTTCCAGAGAAATAATAGCAGGAAGTATGGCAAGAAGAAATCAGCCTAATCATTTGACAAACCTTGCTTGTTCATTTCTGTCTTCTCTTCTGAGATAACAGCTTGGTTTATTTGTATTATGAAATGAAAGATTGCCATTGTTGTCATCATAATGGGCTATAGCTGGTGGATAAGGGTAAAGGTTATTTCTGGCGAATGCAACAGATATCCTACTTCTAATAAAAGAGGGGGCAGCTTCGACAGGATATCCAGCGGGTGAACCCCATCTTGAAAGACCTTCAAACAAGGCCTTTACTAAGGGGTTGTCTAGACCAGCCTTTCTCAACCTTTTTATCCTGGAGGAACCCTTAAAATAATTTCCAGTTCTCAGGGAACCCCTGCATAAACATTATGCTATATACTGCTATTGCTCCCCCCCAATCACAATCTCTCAAGGAACCCCAGTAACCTTTTGGGGAACCCTAGGGTTCCAGGGAACCTTGGTTGAGAAACACTGGTCTAGATCGTGAAAATACTACTCATAGAGTATGAATAGAATACCGTCTGTCCCAACACACTGTGAACAAGATTTGCGGTATTTGGAAGGAAGGTGGCTCAAAAATCCACAAATCACAAGGTAAAAGGGTTCAGGGATTCCCCCGGAGTTTTCCAGAAAATGCATGTAAATGTACATTTTTGTACACATGGATGTCAAAATGCACAGAGACATCCATTTTTGCCCAACTGCCCTTTATCAGAGCAGGTGAATGCTCCCTTCGAATAGATGCGCATGCATGCAAATTGGCAAAAAAATGGTGGAGACAAAACACCATCACTGGGAATGAGCAAAAATGTGCACCCACTTGCAGTATACCGTTGCATCTAGACTAGCCCCAAGTTAGAGCTGCTGTGATGCTAAAATGAGAGCATCAGGCTAGAACTTGGGAGTGCATCACCAGTCGAATAGCCAGCTAAATCTTTGGCTTTTCTTCGCAAACGAAGATTCAGGAAGGACTCATCCCGCGCTTTCTGCAAGCGTGCTGATGACTAAAAAGGCCAATCGAGATAAACAAGTCAGGTTGCAGAAAGCACAGCAGAAGGTCTCCTTGGGTGATGTTTCTGGGTTGTGATTCTTTCTGTGTTGTCACTTCTCTTCAAGACTTGTTTGGCGTGAGTTCTCAAATAAGGCTGCAGCATTGTGGATAGTGCGTCTCCATGCCTCCCGATGTGAGGCCAGGGCGGACCATTGTTGGTGATCAATTTGGCCGAGCCTGAGATGTTGTTTCAGGGAGTCCTTGTATCACTTTTTTGGAGCGCCCCTCTTACGCTGACCCGTGGCGAGTTCACCATAGAGTACTATTTTTGGGAGGCGATGGTCCTCCATCCTAGAAACGTGCCCTGCCCAGCACAGCTGTGTTCTCAATATCATGGCCTCAATGCTGGTGATCCCTGCTTGCTCAAGGACAACAACATTCGTCACCTAGTCAGTCCAGTGTATATTTAGGATTGTGCGTATACAGCGCTGATGAAAGCGTTCGAGGAGTCGTAAGTGGTGGCGATAGGTGACCCATGTTTCTAACACACAGCAACTAAAGGCCCAAAACAGCCTGCCACAACCTGAAGCAAATGCCAACTGGAGTAGAAATACTGAAATCAGTAGGACTTATCCATGGGGGGTCCTGGAACCAAACCTCAGCGAATATGAAGAGACAACTGTAGCAAGAGTTTTCTTCACATTGCCTTTTAATAAGAGTATTCACGCTTTGTGCTAGCCTGCACATGAGCCTTTAAGAAAAATTTTCTCTTACTTTTGTAATTTTGCACCAGTGAGATTTCGGCTGTTCTTGTGAGAAGATGCGACTTCGCTTAAAAACAGCAAAAGCACATAAATAACAAAGAAATTCACAAATAAATACTTAAACAAACATAAAAATGTACCAAGAAAAGGTGACACTTCATTCAAAAAGAGTCCTGTAGGTCCTCTTCACATTCTCACTCAGAAATTTAATTCTGTGTTCTTGTTGGGAAAGGGGGGGGGGGGAGAGGACCACCCAGCCACACTGTAATATCGCAATTACAGCGGGATGTGATTTTTGCATGCTGGTCAATACTGCAAAAAGAGCAATATTGAGGGATATTCACAGCTTTTGCCTGTCAATGAAAAGTGGTGTATAATTAACTGGTGGAACACACACTGACCACGGGAGGAGGGTAACATCGTGTGATCACGGAAACCCATTTGTGGTACTATCACATTGAAATTCTGCCATTGCAGCCCTGTCCAATAAAGTCCATACATTGGACTTATTGGAACAATATGTGCCAGAGGTGTTAGACTAGAACTGCTATCAACTCCAACTGTTGGGGCAATTTGAGTTGTAGTCCAACACATCTGGAAGACAGTGGTGAGGGGAGGGAGAGGCTAGTAATAAAGACCATGGGTCTAAGATTCAGAGTTTCCCTCAGATTCAAATGTATGGAAAATGTTTATCATTTGTTTATCATTTGTTTATCATTTTCCATACAGATTTCAACGGGGCCTAAATTTGGTCAGGGTCAAATCTTGTTGCTGTTCTGTGCCTTCAAGTTGATTCTGACTTATGCCAACCCTGTCCTAAAGTTTTCTTCAAAAGAATTTTTTTTGGGGGGGGTATGTGTATGCCATGGCCTTCCTCTGAGGCTGAGAGAGTATGACTTATCCAAGGTCACCCAGTGGGTTTCCATGACAGAGCAAAGATTTGAACCCTGGACTCCCAGAATCCTAGGCCAACACTCAAACTGCCCTATGCTGGCTCTCTGGATCATATTCTATTCCTATTATGAAAACCACCACCATCACCAAGTACTTCTGCCTATTTGTGTAAAGAAAATCTTCTTTCCACTATTTAACTCCATGGAATTCACTTTCTTTTAGTCAGTCACTCGCAGCATGTCAGGAGAAAATCAGAGACACCTGCCATTGAGTTGGAAGGAATGAATGGAGACAGTGCTTGGTTTGTTTTCATTGGACTGAAAGCAAAAAAAGAAAAGGAAGGAAGGAGGGAAGGGAAAAGAACGAAGACAAAAGAAAAAAGTGAGGAGGAGGAGGGGATATATTACCAAGAGTACAGTGGCAATTATGTCACAAAAAACAGTATTTCCCATCTACTGGAAAGTGACCAGAGGAGGGCAACCAAAATGGTGAAAAGTCTGGAAGCCATGATAACCTATGGGGAACGGCTTAGGGACCTGGATATATTTAGCCTGGAAAAGAGAAGATTAAGAGGCAACGTGATATCCATGTTTAAATATTTGAAGGGATATCATACTGAGGATGGAGCAAGCTTGTTTTCTGCAACTCCAGAGACTAG
This sequence comes from Gambelia wislizenii, assembly GCA_030847615.1. Classification (NCBI taxonomy): domain Eukaryota; kingdom Metazoa; phylum Chordata; class Lepidosauria; order Squamata; family Crotaphytidae; genus Gambelia; species Gambelia wislizenii. Next base: position 6,450,288 of record JAUMIR010000013.1, on the reverse strand, counting down.
GGCATGGAGCAATGGACTCAAACGACAGGAAAAGAGATTCCACCTAAACATTAGGAAGAACTTCCTGACAGTAAGAGCTGTTCAGAAGTGGAATACACTGCTGCCTGGGAGTGTAGTGGAGTCTCCTTTTGAGGTTTTTAAGCAGAGGCTGGATGGCCATTTGTCGGGAGTGCTTTGATTGTGTGTTCCTGCAGAGCAGGGGGTTGGACTAGATGGCCCTTGGGGTCTCTTCCAACTCTATGGTTCTGTGGTTCTACTCTGGCTCTCTTGAGCTATCACTGATCACATGATGGCACCTGGTTCAAAAGACCTGCTGAGCTAATTCTAACAATTCTAACATAGTACCATAAAAGTGCCAGTTATGGAGTCAGCATGGCATAGCGGTTTGCATGTTGGATTATGACTCTGGAGACCAGGGTTCGAAGCCCCACTCAGCCATGAAAACCCACTGGGTGACCTTGGGCAAGTCACACACTCTCAGCCCTCCGAAAATCCCGTGATAGGGTCACCATAAGTCGGAAACGACTTGAAGACACACACCAACACAGAGTTAGGAGCTGTTCTATAGGCCACCTAGTCCAACCCTCCACCAGCGGAAGGATCCATCACTAAGGCATCTCTGAGAGGTAGCCCTTTAACCTCTGTTTAAAGACCTCCAGGGTAGAGAGTCCAGAATCTTTGGGGGGGGGGAGTCTGTTCCAATGCTGAAGAGCTCTTACTGTTAGGAAGGTCTTCCTAATGTTTAGTTGTACAGTAATCTCCAACATTGTGGAGATCAAAACAGGCAGCATGCTAGGAACACCCCTTATTTCTCAGTCCTAGGAATACTAGGACAGACATATGCATCCCACTGTGAATGGAGAGGGGGAAGCCCTTTTCAGATATAAGGAGTGATGCATGAATCCAAGAAATTCTAATATTTATGTCAGTAGATCAGGTCCCCTCCGTTGCTCTGCCATCTGCAGAGTGCTGCTTCCAGATTATTTTCCACACTTGCAGGTTTGGGACAGAAAATCACTGCCACCAGCACCAACCATTTTCAACCAACCTCTCTGCCACCAGCACCAACCATTTTCAAAAGTAACACAACTGTTTCTTTTTTATTTTATATATATATATATATATATATATATATCAAATCATTTCAAATACAAATAACATAATTTTAGCACTATAAACATAATTTTTTCCTGTATAAAAATATCAAATAAAGTGTATATTAATCTTTATATTGCTACCCTGTGATTATTTTTCCCCCCCGACTTCCTCTTCTGACTTATCCAAATAATTTCATATCATACTATACATCTTTCATCATATTAAATCTTGATTTCTATTACCATTGTTTAATATCTCTTTATCTATCACAATTGCAGTTATTTAACTATTATTCTTACTATTACTCTTACTCATGCCAATATATTGCTGTTATTCATATACATTTTCTAGTCTGAAGTTATATTCACCTTTGTTTCTAAAAATATTTGTTTGCTGAAACTTTTCCCCATATATTTTATAAGTATTTGGATACCAATGTCCAGCCATTTATGTATTTTTCTGTAGTTTTCCCTTTTATTAACATTTTTAATTTGTCCAGATGTATTACTTCATAAAGTTTCTTCAACCACTAATCAGTCGATGGGCATTCCTTGTTCTTCCACATCTTGGCAAAGGTTATCCTGGCTGTCACCAACATATACAGTTGTCCCTTCACATTCGCTGGGGTTTGGTTCCTGGACCCCCTGTGAGTACTCAAATCCATGAATACTCAAGTCCCATTCTATGCAATGGCATAGCAAAATGGTGTCCTTTATATAAGATGGCAAAATCAAGGTTTGCTTTCTGGATTATTATTTTTTTAAGAATATTTTCAAGCCGTGGATACTTAAAACCGTGAATGCCAAATCCGTGAATGTGGAGGGACGACTGTAGAATATTATTTTCCCATATTCTTTCTCTATTTTATCTTCAATCATTCCCAGTTGATATATTTCAGGTTTCCAGGGTAATTTGATTTTTAACATTTCTTCGATTAAAAAGTAACACCACTGTTTCTGAAGGCCTTTATATAAATGTCTCCATTAGTTTGGAGAAGAATCCTTCCCACCCGGCTACAGATTGCACTAAAACAAGGCAGTCTGGCACTGCAGGAACGCTGCCCCTTTTGAACAGGGAACATCTGGTACCAAGAGATTCCAGGATAGATGTTGCTGACTTCCCCAATAAGAAGTCCCTCCACTGTTGCAGGAAAAGAAAGAAAAATGCTCCATTACAGCCTTGCTCACCTGGCATGCGGCCCCAACAGCAAAATGGTCTTATTCCAATAAAAAAATCCTAATCCCCCAACAGATTACCCAAGTACGATTACCAGATTGTGGTAATAACCTGATTCAACAGAACCCAAAGTCACAAAATCTAGGCAAGCTTCTGAGAGTTCCATGGCCCCCTTTCAGGCACAATGTTACATAAAGCAGGCAGGGGAAAAGGGAGAGGAGGTTAGAAATGACTTCAGCTTCAAGTCACATCATTGTTGTCTCTTCGGATGGGCTCATCAGGTATTAGGTTTTGCTCCAAAAAGCCCCTAGGCTTTCTGGGAACAGGAAAAGCAATAAAAAGCAATTAACTTGGGTTCTCCATTTTGGAAAAAAACAAAACATCCTCCCCTGAAAACTCTTTTCTCTTTAAAAAAAAAAAAAAGAGCCAGAAAGGGAAGGGGGAAAGCCCCAAATATCCTGCAATTGGCAAAAAAGTTGTTTGGCTCTTGGAGAATGAAGCGCTAAGAACAGCTGTAAAAACTACCATCTCCCAACATGTTTGGTCAGACTGGCTTAGCCCTCTGTCCCTTAAAGTGCCCCTTAAAAGTGGGAGTACCTTTACAAGCTGGGCTTTCCTCATATGTAGGTAGAACCTCTTCTCTTGAAATATGAATGCACTGGTTTGTGTTATAGTCTCTGGAGCAACAGAAAATATGTTTTCCTTGTCCTCTGTGTAACATCCCTTCAGATAGTTAAAGATGGTTATTGTGTCATCTCTTAGTCTTCTCTTCTCCAAGCAAAACAAACCCAACCGTCTAAATCATTTCTCATGAGGCTTGGTTTCCAGACCTTTGGCCATCTTGCTTGTCCTCCTCTGAACACATTCCAGCTTGTCAAGATCCTTCTTGAATGGTGGTGCCCAGAAGGGGACAGAGAAGTCTGAACAACACAAAATGGAGTGGCACTATTGTTGATGTTAACTGCCCTTGAGCCAACTTCGACTCATGGCAACCCCATGAATGAGACATCTCCAAGACCCCCTGTCCTCAACCGCTCTGCTCAGGTCCTTCAGGCTCAGGGCCATGGATTGTGGAGATTGAGTCTCTCCACCTAGTATGTGGTCTTCCTCTCTTTCTACCGCCTTCCACCTTTTCTACCATTATTGTCTTTTCTAGTGAGTCATGCCTTCTCATGATGTGGACAAAGTACAGCAGTCTCAGTCTTGGCTTCCAAGGAGAGTTCAGGCTTGATTTGACCCATTTATTGGTCTTTTTGGCCATCCATGGTATCCACAGAACTCTTCTCCAGCACCACAATCTCAAATGAGTTGATTTTCTTTCTCTCAGCTTTCTTCACTGTCCAGCTGTACGCTGTGATGGAAAATATGACGGCTTGGATGAACCTAACTTTAATGTTCAGTTTTATATCTTTCCACTTTAGGATTTTGTCTAGTTCTTTCATAGCTGCCCTTCCCAGTCCTAATCTTCTTCTGGTTTCATGACTGCAATCTCCATTCTGATCAATGATTGATCCCAGATATGGGAAATCTTTTAACTATTTCAATTTCCTCATCGTCTATACTGAATTTGTGTAGATCCTCTGTGGTCATTATCTTTGTTTTTTTTAATGTTCAATAGTAAGCCTACCTTAGCACTTTCTTCTTTGACTATCTTTATTGTTCCAAGTCTTTGTTGTTTTCTGCTGGTTGTATGGTATCATCTACACATCTTGGATTGTTGATATTCCTTCCTCCGATCTTCACTCCTCCTTCCTCCCAGTCTAAACCTGTTCTGCGTATATTTTCTGCACACAAGTTGAACATGTAGGGTGATAGAATGCAGCCTTGCCTGACTCCCTTTCCAATTGGGAACCATTCTGTGTCTCCGTATTCTGTTCTAACGTTAGCCTCCTGTTGTAGTAGCACTATTATTTCCCTTCATATGGGCCACTATTGGTTGATTCAGCCTAGAACTGGATTGGCTTTTTGGGCCACCTTATTTTGAGAACTGGAAACTACAAACTTTTTGGTTTTGTTTTTTTTGGTAAAAACGTTATCTCACCCCACCCGTCCCCTGAAAGGATTTACAATAATGAATTTGATCTTTGCCTTACTTCTTTTACCGTGCCAAATTTACAAGCGGTAATGATGGAACTAAACCACTTTGCAAATTACTGGAGCTCAGCCTGCAACCAAGGAAAAGGCTCCCCCCCGCTAAATTTGCATTGTCTTCCTCGCACTTAATGCTTCTTAATGTTTCCTGTTGGCAAATGCTGAATTCTGGAATGCCAGAAGTTTTTAAGGCTATGCTATATTTGAACATTCCACTCTGGAATCAACATTTTGACTGGATTCCAAGTATAATTCTTGGGAAACTTGAAATCGGTAGCTAACAGGGGCAAGTTTTCATCCAGTCTTTTCATGGAAAATAGTCAACTTTCACAGGTCGCAGCTGGCAGCAGCAGAAGCAAAATCTTCTTTGGAGATTGGAGACTGGTTTCCTTTCCTACGCTTCACAAATTGTAATATCATTTGCAATTTCTCCTTGCAATTCTGAAGTGGGTTTCCTAGAGTTGCCCAATCTCAGGGTGCTGAATTTCTCATTTTCATGGTTCATCTCCTAGCAGAAGACAAGGGTACAAATTCTCCACTTTTGGTATGCTTAGCTCCAGGCAAAAGGAAAAGGCTCTGTGTAAATCTCCACCACAGCTAATAGAGCAGCAGCTTGCTACAATTTGCAAGGTTTCATGGATTTGATGCTGCTTACTCCTTTTCTAGTAGTTGTGGTGCCAGGGCTCACCCTCCGCTCCACTCTGCATCTACTTTCTGGCTAGGAAGTAGGCTAGATTAAATTTTCCTTACCCTGTCTCCCCCCAAGTGAGAAGGAATAATCCCCTTATTTCTCCTTGATTTGAAAACAGCCCCTTGAGTTAAGATTTCTCAATTTCCAAACAAGAAAAAATGCTGTGTGTGTGTGGTTTTTTTTTTTAAAAAATGACAAGCTGTGAGAAACTGTGGCTGGTGCTTAATTCCTAATGCTTAATGACATCACCAGGATTGGTAAGGGATTGTGGGAGTTGTAGTCCAAAACATCTGTAGTGCCACAGGATGCCAACCACTGGTTTCAAAGAAGGGTAGAGGACTTTTGATGTAGGCATTCTGTGGCCCTCCAGACCTGCATGTAATGTTCGCCCCTGGCAATGCTGGTTAGAGCTGCTAGGAGTTCTAGTCCAACAACATCTGGAGGGCCTAGGCAACTGGATGCCACCTTTCAAGCATCTGCTTTGATTTCCCCAAGATTTTGGTCTTTCTGTGCTGTAAAATTCCACTTGCTTTGCTGGGATGTGGCTTTGTGCAACAAAGAGAATTCTACACAATGACACCACATTCACATAGTAAAAGAAGTTGTGATTCCTCGATGCAAGTCACCTGGGATTTAAGTTGGCAGTTCTGTGTTATCTCTACAGCCAAATTATAAACAGTGCCGTGGTTACATAAAAACATACACCCTAACCAGACTATGGTAGAGATTAGAGAGAAGCCAGAAATCCTTTATTTGCAGCCTACACAGCATCTGATAAAGAATGGCTGCACTTATGAAAAAGGCGGTCTTGATAAAGGGATCAAAACACACACATGCCCACACAAAAACACTATACTGTATAGGATTTCATGAACCAAAATCTACTTTCTGGATTTTTTTTTTAATAAGTCAACCAGGACAAAATCATCACCCAGGACAAAAAAGAAGCACAATAAAAACATTGGTAGACCGCGCAAAAAGGATCTGCGAACCCCACTACCTGGAGGACGAACTGAAGCACCTAATCTGAGCCCTACAGACTAATGGTTACTCCAGATCAGACATCACAAGAGCAGCCAGACCCAGAAAAAAACCCCACAGGAATGAAGAAGAAAAACAGCCACCCAAAGGGAAGGTATTTTTACCATACATCAAAGGAGTCACAGACAGAATAGGGAAACTGATGAAGAAACACAACCTCCAAACAATCTACAGACCAACCAAGAAAATCCAAGAAATGCTACGCTCAGTGAAAGACAAAAGAGGTCCTCTCACAGCTGCAGGAGTTTACTGCATACCATGCAGCTGTGGACAAGTTTACATAGGGACCACTACATGCAGTGTACAAACACGAATCAAGGAACGTGAGAGACACTGTAGACTGGGCCAGCCAGAAAAATCAGCTGTAGCAAAACATGTTATAAACCAACCTGGACACAAAATGTTATTTGCAAATGAATTCCACCCAGGGACAGGGAGAGTTCCAGCAGATAATGGGCCATGAACCATTAGCCAAACAGACACTAATCCTCCTTGCATATCTAAACCCAGAAACTAAATACACAAATTTACATATCCTCCCCAACAGGGGTTCACAGTATATAAACTCCACACACACTCCTACCCAACCATTCCCTGAAGTTGCCAGCCACAGATGCAGGCGAAACATCAGAAGTAAACTCTTCCAGAACATGGCCTCACAGCCCCCCCCCCAAAACCCAAGGGAAATCTATGGATGCCGGCCGTGAAAGCCTTCGATTTCACATTCATACAACTGACCTTCAATATTCCACCATTAGAGACTGAATTCTTCTCACGAGCACATACCAGGCGTTTTCTGTAGCACCTTGATTATAGAACTTCCCCTCAAAGGAGGTCAGCCTGGCTCCATTCTTGCTTGGCTTCTGCTAAGTGGCCAAAACTATTATTATCCTGTTTGCCTTTGGTTTTGACAATAGTTTGTTCAAGCTGCTTTTCATCTGTTTTTAAATAATGGCCTGAATCCTGTTGGTAGTCCCAACTAAAGTAGAACCATTAAATCAATGGGATTTGCCTAAATGCTGACTGCCGTTGAATTCAATGGGTCTACTTTAGTCATGACTACCAACAGGATTCAGGCCAATGTATAAAAAGGACCTTTTATTGCATGGTGCTTTGAGGGTCCCAGTGGGCAGAATGTTAATAAGTCATTTTAAAACATGTTGTCAGGACACATTTTTCTTCAGTTCACTGGAGCTGGATCCATGGCTGCATAAGCACAAATCTGCTTGTCCAAAAGGGATTGCCTACTCTTTGCACCCTGCAAAAGCCAGATGACTCTCTGGAAAGGCATGTACCCATGGGGTACAAAGAAGGTCCTGTTTTGGGAACTGCTGCAGGGCCTAACCTGCTTAATCCAGCCAGCCATGGGTAGAATATTTTGCACACACCTCACGCAAGGTGCTTGTCTGATTTCTGGAAACGAGTCCGTTTAGCAACAATATAATTTAGTCTGATTGACCATTTCACCATATGTTGTAAAAAGCCTTAGTTTAATGTCTGTGCAGTATAGGCTAGTTCCTTAGTTCTCGGTCCCTTCTCACCCAGCCCCAGCTTTAAATCCTAATGTGACTGTCAATAATTAAGAATTGTTTCTCACAGTGTGTTATTACAGTAAACAAATATTATGCTGGGTAAAAATATCTTGCAGCTCCAGCATAATCCTTTGGGAATGTCTCTTTGCATTCAGACACAGCAAAACTGGAATGCAGAGACATAATAGGGCATAAGCTGATTTGTTCCTGCCTTAAACTATTTTATTTTTAAAATTCCAGCAGCAGCCAAAACTCTCAATATGAACCTACAACTACAAAGCATGCTAATCTTTCCACAAAGGAGTTTAGAGTTGTCAACCTGCCTGGTGTGGCCAGTGGAGCTGAGCCTGCAGAAATCAAGGTACTGTTTTTTATATTTGATGGACATACCTAACTGGATGTTTCCCACTAGCGCTGTGAAAGATCCGTTCCCTACACTTCCACTAGAGGGCTCAGATATTCCAGTATCCTAGTACATTCTTCACCTAAATGCTATGCAAGTAAGGAAGGAATTAACAGGGTAATAACCTAGTGTTTTCATTTTTTTTTATTAAAAAAAGTACTGTACATCAAATTATTCCACGTGCAAAATTCAAAGCAATACCTTTGTGGCATAGTTTCCAGATCTCTCCCTCTTCATTGGGCAAGGTGTTACAAAAGGTGAACGTGGGTAGAAGAGCTGATGTGAGCTTCATGATATGAAGTCTGTTTGGTCAGAATCAAGAGGATCGGGCATACTTAAATGGATTAGGCTGTACTATAGGGGGCAAGCAACTTTGACAGGTTAGCAGACATTTTAATTGCCCCAGACCCTACTATGGACCTCACTCCCGGCAAAAATGTACCTCCCTCAAAACTGGAAGTGACCAGACATTTACTTCTGACTTTAATACCTCCCTTCCTTCACAAAGGCACTTTTTTTTTTGAAGCAAAGCCTTGCAGTTAGAGAATTGCCAGTCCTGGAGGCTAGCAGGCTTTTTCTTGTTTTGAAGGACTGTTTTTTCTATAGCAGTGGTTGGAAATCATCTTGCAGCCACTAACGGGTGGAGGTGAACTGTGCAGGTGTGTTGTCCACCCTACTCAGCTAGGTGTCATGCAAGTATCAGGTTACAGATGGAACTGATGGAATAAAGTAATACAGGATGGCCAGCTTCCTTCATTCATGAAGCTGTGTATTCCATAGAACACAAGATCCTAGTTTTGTAGGACAGTGAATTTGACTTAAAACACTCTGGCCCATCTCATAAGGATCTGATTGGTGGGTAACTGGACAAGGCTATCTTGGTAGTGGATAGGGAACAAAATAAAAATTTTATCTGATTAAATTTTTCAGTTACAAAATTTGGATCGGTTGCATCTAAACTCCCATCACGATAAAACAGGTTTATATAAAATCTATACAAAATTAGGGTAGACATAAAATAACGGCCAACATTTACACATTTCATATACACAAGGTAAAACTCACAGGATGAAAAGGTATCATAATCCTACAAGGGGAGGAATTTCTTTTAAATATAAGACAGCCAAGTACACAATGCACAATCAATTCTAACTGGTTTTAAAAATGTCCAAAATTTAAAAACAAAATCTTCAGCTTCACATCCCCATCAGGACAAAAGAGAAATGAGCGCATCCAGGAATTTGCTCCTGTCTTCCATTTTCAATTCAATAACTAAAGTAATAAAAGAAATAACTGTTAGAGTCAACACTAGAGATAGAACATCTCACCACAGTACAATTGGCATGTCTGCCCACCAGCTCATATAGGGACAATTTCATTAATCAGTTGCTTAGCAGTTAAAAGTTTGATTCTGAGGTTAAAAACTGTCTGTACAAACTGGTTCATCACTGCAGACACACTGTGCCTGTCCTATCACCCAGCTATAGTAAACATAGCCATACATATTAGTGGCATCTGATTTAATACTTGTTTATACTGGCAAGCAATGAAAGTCTTGCTATCAAGTGATAAGCATACATGAGCAAACAAGCCTGTAAACCTCAAAGTTGCACAACATTCATTGTAAACCACTCCAAAGAAAAGGTCTCTGCCTGCCCAGCCCTCTCCTGCCTAATCTCTGACTAGAGATGTAAAATTTCCAGAAATGTTGAAGCCATGGAAAGAAATGGGGTTTTTTTTTCAGAAAAATTGAAAAAAATGCAACATTAGCACTTTTTACAGACTGAAAGTCACTCTGTTACTTTAGGAACATAAAATATGACTATGTACAATTTGATTTGGCATAAAATTATCACAATTGGTATATTAAAAATACAGTGTATTCAAACAATTATTACAAATGGAATTTACTTTTCTTTATTTTTAAATTTTTAATTTGTAATAACGGAGCAACATTCTCCTCAACTGTACGGAACCTCTCTGGTTTTGCTAGTTTATGTGGAGTAGGCAAAATAATAATAATAATAATAATAATAACAATATAAAAAACACCAGAAGAAACCATCAACATTAGTAACAAAGAAAAACATCCCATAATCGATTTTCTTCCTTTTTTCAGAAAAAAACAGAAAAGGCTTCACGAAAAAAATAGGAAAACATTTTTTTCCTGAATTTTTCAAGGTTTTTTTTCCAGGCCTTTACATCTCTGTCTCTGACGAAAGAAAAAAGGGTGGAATAGGAGAAAGGATGAATTGTTTATCTTTTTAAAAAAAAGAGTAAGAAACTCTAAGCTACTATTCCAAGCAGTACCCAAAGCAGCCAGGTAACCCTGATAGTGTGCTGAAGGCAGAACTAAGACTGAAGGGAGTTTCATGCTCTCCAGAAATGAGCATCCATGCAGCCCTTCCTTCTTCTCAAGCAAAAAGAAGAATTAGCCTTTTCCAATTACAGTTGTATTCCTCTGCTGGCCAAGTTATCAAGCCATTTATCCCTTTGGAAGTATCTAAAGGTCTAGTATCAAATGCACAGTTTGGGGCTACACTCAAAACAAGAGTCATTTTTGTGCATGTGCCACCTCTAAGGAGACTGCTGCAATAGCATATCTGCTGTATTTGATCTTCAGTGCATCTCAAAGGGTATGCTGCACCCTTAGCCCCTGATCTGTCTTGCCAATCTCATTGATGCCAGAAAGCTACATGAGCTCCTTTTCAAATATTTGCACACTCAGGAAAATACTCAAACTCGCATCCAACAGTTTCCAATATGTCCTCTTTAAAAAAGATAAAAACTGAATAGGATACATGGATCAATTTCAAAGTTCCTGACATACCAGCTCAGATAAAATACACATGAAAATTGCAGGAAGTTTACTTACTAGACATTTCAAAATGGTTGTGTAAAGTACGAGAATTAGTGTTCTCTGCAGCTTTTTCAAACGCTCTTCCAAAAAAACTAGAAAGAAAACATACACACAAATCTTTTAGCATTCCCCTAGAGAGCAGAGGTGGGCAAAATGCAGCCCCATCCTGTTACTGTTTCTGTAGCCCCCCTACAACTACCCTGGGACTCCCTTCCACAAAAAGAGTGATGGTCTCTCCTGGAACGACAATTCACCATTTAAATCAGCCACTAGTGCAAAGCTCATACTAGATGTGAACCAAAATCAAACTGCTAGAACTGTGCAAAATCGAGGCAATGATTGTTATATTAGCCTTCCTCCCCCAACACACACTTGTCATACCTTACTTCAACTTCACAATAATTGTTTCAGGTAGGTTAGGCTGAAAGAGTGAGTGGCCCAAGGCTAAGTTTCACAGCAAAGCAAGGACTAGGACTTGGGTTTCTTTGGTTCAAGTCCACTCCAGCCACTAGTCCAGAATAGTTCTCAACATGAGCACAGACTAAGTGTATAGACTTTGCTTATTTCATTCCAGTTGCAGCATTTGAAATTCTCTCACACACGGGCATGCACACATACAGGCATGCACACACTCTTCAAATAAACACTGCTCATACCAGACAGATTGCTCAGTTTACAAAGTATTTTATCTCAAGGAATCAGCAAAAACCAAAACAAAAAAAAAAACTTACTTCTTTTTGTCAGAGCTTTCGGTGTGAGGCGGAATTCCCACCATGATCACCGTCCCTTGTTCCAGATCCATTGGTGCTGCCATAACCAGTGGCAGAAGTTTGCAGCGTTTGTTTTTTGTCTGGAAGCCAGAAAGCATCTTGATTATACAAAGCTCAAAGACAGACTCAGAAGACTTTAGCCTTGTTGTTGTTTTTGAAGTACTCACGAAAAGCAAATTTGAGGATTAAAGTTATCTAAACAGGATTAGGGATCAAACCTTCTTCAGACTTTTGGTTTGATTTCTAGGCAGCAGTCTCCAGACAACAGACTTTCTTTCCAGTAATTAAAGGCATACACGTGAGCAAATACCCACACCCAGATGATCTTTAAAAGTACTTTATGGCATTGGTAAGTTTCAGATATCATCTCCCCCAATTAAAAAAAAATCTCATGTTGACCTAAAGCAATAATAGCTTAACTTCCTTAAAATAAAACCTACAGTATTCTCAGAAATAAAAACACAGACTTCATCCTGGTAAATGAAGTACACAACAAAAGATGTGACTATTGGGGGAGGGTGCCTTGCAGGATTGCTTTATTTTAGGGCAACCTCTGTAAAGGTCCGGTGGACGTTTTTTGCCCACCCTCAAGACTATAGCAGTCTTCTCACCTTGAAAAATATGAACCCTGCAAATGGCAATTTGCATCCGCAAATCTGGTATGTGTGTGTGATCTGCCATTTAGATATAATTCCCCTGGCTTGTTTTAGAACAGAAATGGCGTTAAAAGGAAAAAAAACAAAAACCTAGGCGTGGCTGCATTTTATCCACCTCACTTTATATCCTCAAGAAATAGCTTAGAAACCTATTCATTTTGCATATTTATAAAGCTTCTTCTTCTTTTGAAAGGACTGAAAGGAAGAGAGATGATAAAACACATAATAAAAACTGCCTTATACTGTACTATTATTGTACCAGGATTGCATGTGTTTGCTTTTTAATTGTTGTGGCATTAAATACATCTTTGGATTGAACATGCTGGGGTTTTTTTTAAATGTAAATTGGGTTCAGGGTAGGGAACTGGTAATTACCAAGAGCATATTAGATATGAAAGGATACCGCCCCCACGGCTGATTAAGCCTTTCCTTCCCTGCTCTGTCCCAGAGGAAATCTCCTCCTGTGGAAGTGCTATTTTCATTCAGAAACAAAACCCACAAGCAGCAAGCTGAAGCAATTTGCATTCTCAAAACAAACAAATAAACACACACACACACACACACACACAAAGAAAAAAGAAAAAGAAAAAGAAAACTCACACATTAAATGCAAAGATGTATTTAGCATGACATCTTGTTTGTTTCTTCTTTGGTATAACTATATACCATACTTCATTATAAAACTCACAGCAGCGTGTCGCATATTAAGATAAGACAATGGTGCTATTTAACAAGTGAAAACCCTTTGTGGAGATAATAAGAATATCTATTCTGGTTAAGCATACATAGACGTAGTAAAGTAAGTTACTTACAGAACAAATAAAGGACTTCAGTAAGTATTTACTAAGCAGACGTAATGACACTGGCCTAGAGAACAATTTCACATCCGGGGTGCCCTTAAAAAAAGAAAGAGATGTAATTACTTATGTCTAAGTTCTAAAAAGGCAGCAGCTTCTCTCCTAGATAGGCTGGGCTATCTGGGGCAACAAGAACTTTTAGATGTGTGCCAAGATTTCCACACACATATTTGCACACAAGAGTATTTTATCTCCCCCACAACCTGACCCCAGATTCTCTTCTTTGAATTCTCTTCTTCAGAAGGGGTTTGTCAAGCACAGACAGATAAGAATTCAGAAGAACAACTGTGCAGATGAAGATGTCCATGTGGCCTCTTAGAATCATAGAGTTGGAAGAGACCCCAAGGGCCACCCAGTCCAACCCTCTGCTATGCAGGAATACACAAAGGAAACCCCCCAGACAGATGGCCTCTCTTTAAAAGCCTCCAAAGAAGGAGACTCCACCACACTCTGAGGCAGTGCATTCCACTGGATCACAACCACCGGCTGAGATCCTGTTGAAAGTCAACATATAAAAACACTACTCTGGTATAACTCTATGAAGAGAACCAAGATGGCCATACCAAGTGGAAGAGGGGGGGAGGAGCTGTGCCTATTTATCTTTCCAGGAGTGCTGAGGACTGATGTATGCAACCCAGGGGAACACTTGTGAAAGGAGGTCTTAGAGACCTCCTCCTAATGCAAGCCAATAAAAAGCCCAACTGCTTGCGTAACTGACCAGTTAAGCCCCAACAAGATTCCAGCCTAATACTTACAATGACTTGGCACCTCTATTTGCAAGTTGAGTCAAATCTTAGAATTAAAAAATGACAAGATTTCTGGGTTCCAAAGACGAGGACAAAACTAGACAACGTACTGGAGAGCTACAAGATAGCAGGGGTGGTTTAAAAGAAATGTAAAGAAACTGGTCAAATCTCCCGACTCTCTACATTTCTTCTAAACCACTCCTGCTCTCTCATCTAAGTTTGGCTCTCAAAGAGGGAAGATTAGCTACAGCATGGGTTAAGGGTGTACAGCTAAACTTTTCAGACTTTGAATCATTAGCATGGTTTGCCATGACAAATCAGGAGTATGAAAGCATAGTATGGAAATAAGTGCAAGCAAATTTTACCTCCATAAGGTAGCAGTAAAGAAAAGGTCCCTGATTGATTACAAGATTTGTACAGATGCAGCTGGCTACAGTCTGCTGAATGGCACAGAGTTGCTTTTTTGCAAGCTCTAGTCCTTGATGCAACTTGTCCAAGTTACTTCTGAAATGGGGAAAATAAGGAAGCTGTGTTAATGGAGAGAAAAATAACTCATCTTATCCTGAAGACTTGCTACTTATTAGCAATATCTGATCATCAATATTTACATGCTAGAATGTAAATATTGATTTAAATGTAATTGAAAAATAAGCACTCCAACAGCAATTGAATGAGCCTGGGGAAAACATATACATTACCTGGAAAGACTATCCAAAGCCTTGATAAAGTTATCAGTTCCACTTTCATCCTTCTCCGCATTCTCCATTAAAGCAGCAACTGCATATACTATATCACTGGCTAAAAACTTATGTTTAAAACCAAAATGGATGCTGAAGGTTTGTACTCTTAAATCTTTCATTCTGTAAAACAAAATTAAGCCAACAGTGATCATTCATAGCATTTTTGAATTTCTAACATCTGCCATCCTCTACACGTATACTCTCATAAGTAAGTCTCTATGAGTTAGTAGAACTATATCCCATGTAGCTAGATTTATGCTCAAAAGTTAACTCTTTTTAGTGATCTAGCTAAAAACAAAAATTTAGCCATCATTCTGATTAGCTTTCAACTTCACTGATCTCTCTATACGTTTTATCAGTGTTCTATATGGTTGTTTACATATGAAGCTAACATTTATAACTAACCTTCCTTACCATAGCGTCTCCTGGTGATATGCAGAACACAAACTCTTTCCTAAGATGTCTCCTTGTGCCCTTACCTTGTTCCCAAGTACTTTGGAATACTTGCCATTCCACTCTTCTTTTCCTACATTCTTAAGCTCCCTGCCAGTCTCAAAACCTAAAACAGTTCAGCTAGTTGCAACTGGAAACTTTTGACATTCCCACCTTGTCTGAGGCATCAAGACTCTTCAACCAAAGGCTTTGCTTACAGTGTACATAATATTCTTATATAGTGCTTTTCTAAAGCATTCAATACATTTCACATCTATTATTTCAACAATCACTAACTCAACCTAGTAAGGCCTATGTTATTTTCATTGTATTACAGGTATGCCACAATGCGTATAATGTAATCAATAAAAAATTGCTTAAAGTAATGTGCAGCAAAGTCGCACGGTACAAGAGACCTGCTAAATGTCCAATGGCTATATGTAAATAGTTGGAACTCTTCAGTAGTTGGACAGCTAGAAAAGTGGTTCTCAACCTTTGACCCTTTGGATATTTTGGACTTTTAACTTTCAGAAGCAACAATCAGAAGTGCCAATGGCCAGAGAGTCTGGAAGCTGAGGTCTAAAACATGTGGAGGGCTAAAGGCTGAGAATCATTGATTTAGATGAAATGTACAGGGACATTATTGAGGATGGGTTTCTGCTTCACCTCAACATCTTCTACGAATATCACACCAAGAGCTGAAAAAGTACACTCAGACTTCCAAAGAGATAAGAAAGGTGATTTACCCAAACTTATTTGCAGATTCTTCAATCATATCCCGTAAGTTCTCTTTCAAGGAAATGTCCATAGAATTGAACTTCTGCTTTACTTGCTTCAAAGGTAATCTAAAAAAGAAAAACATAACCAAGGGTAATATGTATGTGGAATGTTAGAAGAATTTTTTGACAAGAAAGAGTCTACCCGTCACCCAAACTCAAGTTGCTGCTTATCTGTTTATCTTCATCATCCAACAACTATTGCTAATTTATAATGGCTGCACAGTAGCACCCCCCTCCCCGTATCAGCAGGGGATTGGTTCCAGGAGTCCCCATGGATACTGAAACTGCGGATAGTAGTGAATGCCCTGTGATAGGGAAGGAGGAAGAGTTATGCAGGAGGAGAAGGGAGGGAGGGAGGGAGGCAGGAAGGAAGAAGGCGGCAGCCCAGTGGGTTTCTGCCATGGAGAGAGGGTAAGGTGGAGGGGAGGAAACTGGGCATGGAGGTAACGCGACACTCTTCAAGGTGTGCCAGCAGATCATGAGCTCTGTGAGGTTCTACCAATCTGGTATAGCTTTGAGCATGGCCCAATTGGAAAGCTGCATATGTACCATCCAAGGATCAGCCTAGCTAAGTATGAACAAGCTCATCACTGGAAGGCTAACCCCAGCAACTCTGCGTGTAACACAGTGGAATACTTGCTATCAGGCAGGAGAACTTCTGCAGTGACTCTTCAAGGTATATTCAACTGAATGAAATCCATAATCTCCTGTTGACTCCCATTTCCCGCCCCCCCTGTGTTAACTTCCCTATAACAAACTCCTTAGAATGCAGAATTATCCCCTGTATTTTGAGATGTGCCATGCATATTGACGGTACACACGAATGCACCATCTTCTAATATACTAACCCCATATCAGCAAGGAATTCCTGCAGTTTCTTCTGGCCTTGCACAGACCAAAGCTTGAAGCTAGCAGAAGTGTAAGAAGTATTGCAGAGGCTTTCATACAGAGACCAGTGCTGATAGAGTGCAAGGCACAAGCTAAGGCCAGCAAGGAGAATTAGGAAAAATAATTACAGTGAGTTGGATCAAAAAGCCATTATATTCAAGATAAAAATGACTATTGTCTCTTT
This sequence comes from Gambelia wislizenii, assembly GCA_030847615.1. Taxonomy (NCBI): domain Eukaryota; kingdom Metazoa; phylum Chordata; class Lepidosauria; order Squamata; family Crotaphytidae; genus Gambelia; species Gambelia wislizenii. The sequence continues at coordinate 6,433,344 of JAUMIR010000013.1, read as the reverse complement.
TTCAGTTGTAAAAATAATACAAATTGAACAGACTAATAGAACAATATTCTGGATGCGTTTTAAAGTATCACTTAAGTTGATTTCAAAGCTTGTTGTTGTGTGCCTTCAAGTTGTTTCTTCCTGACGGCTACTCTAAGGCCAACCTATCCCAGGGGTATTGTTCAGAGGAAGTTTGTCACTGCCTTCCTTTGAGGCTGAGAGTCTGACTCACCCAAGGAAACCCATTGGGTTTCCATGGCTGAGCAGCGATTCAAACCCTGGTCTCGAGAGTCCTAGTCCAACACCCAAATCACTACACCACACTTAACTTTCCCCTCCATTTTGTTTCTGCAAGATTATTTAAAATGAATATTTGCTGGCATTAACCCCCCCCCCACACACACACGATGTCTCTACTTCTAGAAACTCTGAACTATTTGTTATTTTTGTATAGTAATGGCTTTGATAAAGTTTTTCATTTTGTTCTAGCAGCTATTCTATGGCCTGAACCAGGGCAGAGAGGTGGTAATTCAAGGGTACTCAGAGAGCCTATGGTTGAGTTAAAATTTGAACCAATTTTATAGATCCAGTTGCAACACTCTAGATCATGCTAGTCTTATTCAGAAATTTAAGGGCTGCCCTAGTTAGCTACAATTTGCTGGAATGTCAACTAAAATCTACGTTCCTCCTTGGTGTCTTAAAAAAATTTTTTTTTCAGTGACAGATTATCACTCTATACTGGTATAGTACTATTACTTCACTTTAACTTCTATGGCTGCCTCCCATGGAATCCTGGGATTTGCAGTTTAGGGAGGGCGGTTACAACTCTCAGCCAGGGAGCTCTTAGGCCTCACTCAACTACAAACCCCCAGAATTCCACAGGAGGCAGCCAGAGCACTGAAAGTAGAATAATAACAATATAACAAATCATCTTTAAGTGGAAAATTAGGTAAATAAATAAAAATAGGACCAGAATTGAAAACAAGTCTTCTCTGCAAGAGGATGAAGGAAGGATCCCAAGAAACTGGGGATTTTTGGAGTGGACCCAGTATGTCTGAGCTGGGCCAGTGACCTAAAGCAATGCAATGTTAGTTACTACAAACCATTTCAAGAAGTCATGACAATTGTTTTTACCCATCATTATTCAAAAGGATACTCATATTCAAATGCTATTTTCATGCAGTCGATAGAAAGAGAGTTCTCTTCATCCCCATTGCGATGGCTGTGCCGGGATACATGACGCTGTAGGGTTCCAATATCTGTTACATATTTCATTCTTTGGATAAAGAAAATAGATACAAAATGTTTGCTTCAGTTTCTTTTCTTCAGAACTCTATTATCAGTTCAAATGCCATTTCGGGAAGGAAGGCTGGCAATAGATTCCCAAAGGCTTCTGACTCCCAATTGTTTGACATAGTAGAGGCTCCCCGACCTTCCCACCCTTTCTAAATTAGGCTGCTGACAAAGAAACATGGGAGGGAGTACAAACCAGGAGTGGACTGCGGGGAGGATTGTGAGCTCATTTCTCCACTGAACATATAGAAGGCACCATTATTCCCTAATTTCCCAATTAGCATACAGCTCCCCCTTCTCAGCTATTACAAGTTGAGTTTCCCTTATCTGGAATTCCAAAATCATCCACATGGGTGGCTGAGATAGTGACACCTTTGCTTTCAGATGGCTCAGTGTACACAAACTTTGTTTCATGTACAACATTATTAAAAATATTGTGTATACAATTACCTTCAGGCTATCTGTATAAGGTGCATATGAAACAAGTGAATTTTGTGTTTAGACTTGGGTCCCATCGCCAAGATACCTCATTATGTTTATGCAAGGATGTTTATCCAAAATCTGAAATATTCCAAAATCTCAAATATCTCTGGTATTTCAGATAAGGGAAACTCAACCTGTATTTTGCACTGGCTTCCAACTTACAGCCCTCAAAAACCAAGGTATATCCTGCACATGTAAGGTCTCCCCATCCACACTTTAGGGGAAAGAAATAGCTTGTTAGTAAAACAGATGCTAAAAAATTCCTTTGAGATAAGAATGTACTCTATTGTCCCTTAACAGCACGTACAGTCTCAGCAGAAACTATAAATGCTACCTTCACCTACAGCTACTCCAGTCACCCAGAGCTCTCTCAGTGAATACTGGTGTCCCAATTCACTTTAGCACTGGAGGTAGCTCTGCACAGAACACAAGTACATGTCACTTTCAAAAGCTGTTCTGATTTTAGCATAATTGTGAAAATTAATAGGCTTGATCAGCTATAATAGTTATTACATACTTCAAATATCTATATCCTGTCTTTTTGTCCTGTCACTCCAGGTGGGCAAGAAGTTAAAAATAAAAACATAATTTAAGAGAGGTTATTTGCTGCTCACTTACTGAGTAATTTTGTCTTGGACCCACTGATCTGTTAGTCCAACAATAGCCCACCTTAAAAAAAAACAAGGGGAGAAGCAGGCATTTGTTAATAATCTCTGTCCACACTGAGTAGTGTACAAACATCCAAAGGGTTCCAAGAAATCTAAATACTTCAAATAATAGTATTTCAGTTACACAAAATTATGCCCATGAAACATTGCCCTCCACTTTCCAACCATATATACAAGGCTGCTTTATCCTAAGTCAGACCAGCTACCCAGAACTGTCTACTCTGGTTGGCAGACGCCCTCCCAATTCTTTCTCAACTCTGCCTCGTGGGTTTCTTTTAGCTGCAAATATGGGTTGAAGCTGGAACCTTCTGTAAGTAAACTACATAAAATACCTCATGGGAACAACTAAAGTTTACTGCTTGTGCCTCAGAACATTTTCTTTTAAACGTACCCTGTTAATGCCCCCAACTTCATAACCTCATATAAAGTGAATTTGGAGAGCTCATTATTAAACACATAAACGCACACGCTCATTCAGTAAAACTAGATAGAGCACGGTTATGTCTGGCCATCACAATAAGCTGTGGTCTATTTTGATGGGAATGAGTCTAAGTGAACCTTGGTCTTTTGTATGCCTTCAGTTCCTTCAGCATGACTACAAGTAGAAGACTGGAAAGTTTTGCTTCTGATCTTGACTAACCAGTTTAGCATCCTAAACTGCATTTAATCCTAACTATGTTTTATTGAACCAAACCATCTTTACAACCCACGGTCTGAAGCTGGCTTCTTTCAGACAAACCACAGTTAAGATTAACTATAGTGTTGATTCAGATAGCATAGAAAGCTGCATGTTTCAAATTTGTAGGACTGTACTTTATAAATTCTGACCCTGCTTTCAAAAGAAGCATTAAGTTTTACTTTTGAGGAGAGGAAGAAAGTGACAGTGTGCACGCCCAAGACCAACCTAGGCTCATAGCCATCAAAATGACCATGGTTTATTGCAATGTTCAAATGGCCGACACAGTCATATCCTACAAATCTTTAAGTAGCTGGGAGCACAACAAATCCAGGGTGTTGAGAACAAAGAAACCCCGATGGCGTATTTTTTCTTCAGTAGAGCAATGGATTTTCTATACAGGTTGGAAGAGTTCTGGGATCAAGTCAGCAATGTTGCTATCACAAACAAGACTACATACCACAACATATCGTTCAAGTCTTTGGACATTAGCCATGCCAAGTCAAACATCATCATGGCAGACTACAAGAGAAAAGGAAAAATAATTAATAGACTGATTTTCCATGAAAATATTTTAGCACTCTGTAGGGCCAATACTGCTACTCCCCCTATCAAAAGGGCCATAGTTCAGTCTAATCTCAGCTGGTTTTGTTGCTTCAGTGGGGCAGAGCCACATCTAGGGACTCCAAGGGAGGCTAAGCTTGCTCCCTCACTATAGTCTTTTGCCTAGTAGGCAAAGACCTTTCTATTCAGGCAGGCCTTTGGCAACTGACCTCAATTGCTGTGGAAAGGGCTTTTAAATGGATGAATGCTCTTTTTGGTTTAACTAGTGTTTTGAAATTGTGTTTCAATTTTTTCATGCCTTTCTTCATTTGCACCCGTTTTATTTAATTGCAAGCCACTTGAGTCCTATGCGCAAGAGAAAGCACTAATAAAACTCTTGTTTGCACATCCATCGTCAGTAAATGCAAATCATATTTCTCCCTAACGAACAGCTTCTTTCAAGTGCTTCCACGTTCTCAGATAACGCAATTTGGGAAACGTTAACCTTGCCAAGGGAGCTGTGATTCAAGAATGAGAACTTGTTTACAAAGGCTGTAATACGGAGGTTCAAGTACTTCCTTCCTAGTGAGGCTTGACTCTCCCCCAATAGGGTCCTTCCGGCAGCAGGTGAAGACTTTTTGGTTGCAGCAGGAACTGACTGCTTGTCATCACCACCACCATCATCATAATCTTTATTTTTATCCCGCCTTTTCCCCAAAATTCAGAATCAAGGCAGCTTGTGAATTAATGTTAACCTTTAAAAATTTAAAACATACACTTTAAAAGGACAAAAAAGCAGTTAAAACAGTACCATTTAAAGCAATACCACAACCTTTTGAAAGTGTTCTTTAGAACTCTTCAATTTTAAAAGCCTGCCATAATAATAATATTAAAAAGTCTTTGCCCTCTGACAGGACAGCAAGGAAGGGGCCATTCTGGCCTCCCTGGTAAATGGCAGCCATCCAGAAGGTCCTGTTTCACACCCCCACCAGCTGTGCTTCTGAAGGTAGAAGGACTGAGAGATTTCAGGGTCTATGCAGTCGCATATGGTCTGTAAGGCAGCCTGGACGTAAGCTTTATAGGGCTTTAGAGGTCATAACCAGCGTTTTGAAACAGACAAGCAGCTAGTAGAGCTGATGCAGCAGAATTATATGGTCTCTGTAACCCACCCCAGCTAATACTATGGCAGCAGCTCTTTAGACCAGCTGAAGTTTCCAAACACTTGTTGAAGGTAGCCCCATGTAGAGTACATTACAGTAACCCAAATGCAATGTAACTAAGGCATATGTCACCGTGGACAGATCAGATGTCTCCAGGAATGGGTGCAGATGGCAGCATTAGCTTTAAGTATGCAAAAGCACTCCTGTCACTGTAGAAACCCAGGGCCTCCTGGCTCAAGGCTGATTCCAGGACTATGCTGAGAGCCTGTTTCTTCAGGAGGAGTGCATTTAACTCAGGCTGAATCCCCATTCCCTGATCTGCCTTTTGATTGACCAGGAGCACCTCCGTCTTGTCTGGATTAAGCTGCAATAATGTGCTGAATTGGGGGCCTGCATACCCTCAAGGCTTTAATCCCATCTGATCTTGGAAGCTGAGCAGAATTGGCCCTGGTTAGTACATGGATGGGAGACTGCCAATGAATACAGTTGGCCCTCTGTATCTACAGGGGATTGGTTCCAGGATCCAAAAACGCAGATGCTCAAGTCCCTTATGTAAAACGATTTTATATAAAGCTCAAGTGCCACCCGGTCTATCATACTCCGCCACCCCCTGCACACACTCAGAAGGCAAATTCCACATGCCAGCTCCAGCCCCTCTCCCCACCGCAATAACCAGTTCCCTCTTCTTGCTTTCTCCCCCACGCACACCCAAGGCAAATGCCACGTATGTGAGCCCCAGCGCCCCCCACCCGACCCCACCCTGACAACCAGCTCCCTCTCTTCCTGCTTTTTAAAATACTTTTAAAAATTATTATTTGACTTTTTTATTATTTTCAATCCATGGATGATTGAATCTGTGGATGGAGAGCCCATGGATGCGATGTACCAGGTGCTGGAGGCTCTATTTCAGAGGAAGGAACTGGCAAAAACCTCCTCTTATTCCTTGCCTAAAAAAACCCTCTGAAATTCATGGGGTCGCCATGCGTCAACGGGCGACTTGAAGGAACATACACACAAAACACACTGACTATATTTGCTGCTTTTTAGGGGATATGTTCTAAATGATTTTTAATTCTTCTGATAGTTTGATTATATTTCAACTTCCACGTTTCAGGGATGTGAACTTCTATCTGTATCTGTTTTAAATTTTTGTAAGCTGTTGAAAAATGGGATGAGCGCTAGTGTGGTGTAGTGGTTTGAGTGTTGGACTAGGAGACCAGGACTCAAATCCCCTCTGATTAACCCTGGAAACCCACTGGATTACCTTGGGCAAGTCACTCTCTCTGAGTCTCAGAGGAAGGCAAAGGCAAACCCCTTCTGAACAAATCTTCCCAAGAAAGCCATGATCAGTTGGCCTTAGTGTTGTCATAAATCAGAAGTGACTTGAAGGCACACAACAACGAAGTGGGAAATAATAATAATAATAATAATAATAATGCGAAGTACCCGTTGAAGTATTCTAAGGGTTTCTTTACAGTATACAATAATGCTTTCACTTGAAGTTCTTTCACAATTTTTGAGACTGACATTAAATACTTACTGAAGTTCCATGATATTCATACTGCTCATAGTCAAAAAGAATTTCTTGCCTAAAAAAAAAAAAAAGAAAAAAAAGAAAACAAACCATTCCTTTCCCACAACTATTATATATATGCAAGGTTGAATTAAAAGCTCTTTAAACTATTTTTGAAATGAAGTGCTGAAAAAGAGCCAGTCTAGAGCACTTCAGCGTACATGGAGAGTGGTTGCATGCAAAATCAGCCCTGTTTATTTCAGTGGAAACAGTGGATTCATACCTAGCAAGGTAGAAGACATGTCTCCACTAAACTGACCAGGCAAGTCATTACAGGCAGGGAAAACTTCACGTACAGAAATCCTGTGCTCATTGAGAACTTTTGGGACTGGAGCAAGGAAAATAACTGAAGAGGTATAGCAGAGGGAAAAGGGGTTTTCTTTGGCAGAAACCACCAATGCTCATAAGAATTTATCACAGAAGAGTGCTATTCCACATTTTGATAAAATTTCACCTCAAACTGTGATCTGTTATGCACAACTAGAAGCAAGTTCTACTGAAATAAATGATATACTTCTGGGTAAAAATGATTGTGTTCTGCCCATGATAACAATACCTTATCAGTTGATTATATCGTAATCACCTTGAAGAGGTAAATTTCAACCTCTGAGACATTTTAAGAGGTCAAAGTGCTTTCAAAATACAGAAACTGGAACACAAGCTAGACTACTTGATTGGGTTTTCATAACAGACACTTTTAAACTGACCAGATAAATAGCATACGGATCTACTTTCTCCCTTACAAGAGAGGCACAAACCACCTGAATATTGGCAATCTTAGAGCTGGCAATCTTAGTTTTACAGTGATAAAGAACAAAGGAAGTGAACAGAATCTGAAAACATACCTGCGTGCTTCCCATTCCCTTCTTTGTCGTCTTTTCATTGTTCTTTCCACAACTTCCTACAGGGATGAGGGTATATATTATAGATATTATAGAAAACGAGACTAAAACAACGAAGCAAATATTTAAAATATTTTGAATCCATTATTTTGTATTCAATTTGTACTCAAATATTTTGATTACGAAGAACATATTGTAATGAGAAATAATAATCTGTAGCCAACAAGAATGAAATACAGGCATACTTCAGCTAACAGAGCTTCAGAAAAAAAGAGGCTTTTTTTTTCTAAAGTCCTTTTGTGTCTGCCCAGCCCCTTCCCCACTTTTCTTCATACACTCTCTAATGGTAGTGATCTTAGCAACATCAGCACTGGGCACCCGGTGAAGGAGGGCTAGAGTAACATAGATTTTCAGTGTTGGATTTTAGCAGCATGTTTGTAGTATATAATGCAATGTGAGGGTGGGAAAAAGTAGGATTTTACTCTAGCCAATCCTGCTGTAGCTGTGGGTGTCTCCCTACAACAGGCGACATAACAGCAGCTCCCTCCAGAATCCCTTAGAGCATGCATGAAATGCAAAAGGGGGAGAACAGATAAACCTGCCTTTCCAGCTCCCCCCAGTATGTTTAAAAAAAAAAAAAAGCACAGATCTATAAGTTTGGCCAGCAAAATGGAAACCATAAGAAAGGTGAAGGGTGGTGAAAGAAAAGAAAATGCCCCAGGATGCATTTTGGAAGAAGCTTTCAAGTACTCTCTTAAAGGCTGGAAATGTTTTGGTTTACTTGAACTGCTTAGTTTCTGTTAAAAGAGTAATGCCCAAGAACACATCTCCTTCATTAACTGATGTATACCTGTAATGGTGTAAAGCAGCAATTTTAAAGATTCTGAAAGAACACAGTCTACTTCTGAATTATAACTCACTGAAGCTCATGCAACCTTAAATTATAAAACAACGAATAACCAGTTTGGGGAACTAACTGCCCATAATAAACAAAGTTGCTACTAAACCACACAAAGGTTATAGTTTTTAACTTGTCCAAAAAAAAAAAGCCTTTTTCTTTAATATTCGGGTATATTTTATTTAAACTCATTCAAGAGCTAACCTCTTCAAATCGCCTGCGCTTTCCTGAAGGCTCTGATCCATCACTTTCATTCTCAGAATCCTCTTCCTCCTCATCTTCCTCATCCCTGAAGATATCACCATAGGCAGGAATTTCAAGGTCATCATCTTGCTTAACCATCACTTTGACCTAACAAAATAAGTTGTTTGATTAAGTGACACATTTTTAAACCAATCCAGGTGAATGTGGGGGTGGGGAAAACGTGATTTCAGAACTGCATCTCTCCTTTCTGACCTTTGATATTTAGATTGCCCAGGAAGCTATAGGATCTTGAGGATTTCTGATACAGAGTACATGAAAGGGGGAGCATTTCCCAGTTCTTTCCATTTTAAGTTCTACTAGATTATTTGTTGTTGCTGCTTCAGTTTCATCAGAGAAAATTTTAGGGATAACAGTAACGCAGAGTAAAAAAATTTAGAGGACAGCTGGGACACAGTATTCAGAAATGTATTTATATCCCATCTTTCTCCCAGTATAGGACCAGAAGCTACTGCAAAGGTGTTAAATCTCAAGACAAAACACAAAGGTAGCCATTTGGGGACTAAATGATAGCTTTTTCATATCATAAAAGAACAGGGAGGAGACACTACCTCTCTCCAGAAGCTGTTAATACAAAAGTTAGTGTCTCTCTTCGTATACATGATATTTATTTTCATTTTTAGCGGAGTACATCATCCTTATCTCCTTACCTGAAGTAACATTATGGAGAACTTCCTGATGTTAAGAGCTGTTTGACAATGAAGGTGGAAGGTGGTGAACTCTCCTTTGCTAGAACTTTTTAAACAGAGGCTGCATGGTCACCCAGCAGGGGCGCTGCAGGAGTGGATATGGACTAGATAGTCTTGTTTGGACTAGATGAACTTTGAAGTACCATCCAACTTTTGTGATTCCAGCTTCTGTGAGTCACTATAACTGGGCTTAAAAGTATTGCTAGTTAAGGGTTGGTGAATGTGATAGGTTTGGTCGCTATACTTTACGAAGCTTTTCCTTCTTTTCTAACTTCACATGAAACCTGAAGCGCTCCTGATGGGTGACCAATGCCAATGGAAGCAAAGACCATGGGTAAAAGCCAGAAAAAAAAAGCTTGCACACATCCCTAGAACTGCTGGTGTCAGATGCCTGGAACCCATAGCATAACATGGAATTTAACATGCAGCAGGATCAAAGCTTGGGAAAACTTCTGTTTTGGACAACTCCCAGAATTCCTCAGGTAGCACAGCCAACAGATGTGAATAGATTAATATTTTACATTGTCTAAAGCAAAATTTACCTGTGTCTCATTGTAAACATTAACTATGTTGATAGGCCTGTGACTGTCACAAACGAAGAATATGGTGTCTTCCTCAGGTTGAAGGACTTCCAGCAGGTCAATGTTGGCACCACAATTTATCAGAACAAAATACTGGAACTATAAACAAACAAGTGAGATAATGTAAATATACAAAGACTTGCCATTCCACATCCAAAATATTAACACTTCGTCATGTCTTCTCAGAGTTATTCTAAAACCCCATTTCTTTATATTTCCTCAGAAAAATCATGGCTAAGTACCAGAGACCACATTAAAAAATGTATTAAAATTACAGTCAGACCCTGGTATCTCTGGGGGTTTGGTTCCCAGATTTACCGCTTATACCAGAAACCGCAGATAACAGTGAACCCTATAACCCTAAAGGACTTCCGTTAAAAACATACCATAAAGTTGCACTGGAGGACCTAGAAGATGCCTAGAGTTCCAGCACAACTCTATGGTATGTGTCCCTACTTTGTGTCCCACAGATAACTGAAACAGCAGATATTGGTTCCATGGATATGGCGATCCAACTGTATTTTTGTATTGTTGATAACTAAAAGGGAACTATATGCAGATTAACTCCAATATAACATTATTTTCTCTGACAACCTGCTCTATGGCACCAAAAATGATAAAGGCTGCAATTCCATGCATAGTTAAGATAAACCTGTGGAAAGGCTTTAGGCCAGTGGCAGAATACATGCTTTGCATGATGCAGGTCTCAGGTTCAGTCACCAATTGTTACCAGGTAGGGCTGAGCAAGACTGCAGTCTTAAGCCCTGGAGAGACACTGCCAGTCAGAGTAGACAATACTGAACTAGATTAACTAAAGGTCTGACTGGATGTAAGTCACCCTCCTTTATCCCTACTACCAGTTTATAATAATAATAATAATAATAATAATAATAAAATTTATTTATACCCCGCCCCTCTGTTAAAACAATCGGGGCGGCTTATTAAACAGTTATAAATTAAAACCAACAGATCAAAAAAATAACAATTAAAAACAATAAATACAATAAAATACTATAAATGGCCAGCGGACTAAAAAAAGCCAGGATCCCCTGAGGCCGGGATCTAATTAGGAAAGGCCTGCCGAAAGAGATCCGTCTTTAGTGCTTTTTTAAAGCTACTCAGGGTTGTTATCTGACTGATCTCGTTCAGCAGGTCATTCCACAATTTGGGGGCGATTACCGAAAAGGCCCTCTGGGAGGTTGCAGACAGCCTAGATTTTTGTGGCTGAAGCAAATTCCTCCCAGAGGACCGGAGTTTCAATTGCATTTCTAACTCTAGGTAGGGCTGGACTGTATAACTAATCTAATAATAATAATCCTATATAGAATAATTTGGGATTTAAGTGCCACTTAACTTAGTAGGGCTTACCTCTGAGGAAATATGCATAGTTCCATACTGCAGATTATCAGAAATGAAATTGTAGTTTTTTAAATGTAAGCTTTTACCTGATCTTTGTGTTCAAGAAATGCTGTTTCAAGTTCTTGCCATCCAGATACTGGGACTAGTGTGTATTGCACATGATCACAGTGAAATAAAGCCTAAAACAATGAATGTGATATTTTAGAGGAAGAGAAAATCCAACTAACACCCCCAGCATAGCAGAGCACTGTCTGGTTTTTGCTCAACAGTAGTTTCTGAGTAACCCCAAATATTTATCACATCCTGTCATATAAAAGTAAATATGGATTTACTGAAGGACAGGCCCAGAAATCCAAGCAACCTAAAAATCTAGAGTGCTATAAATAAAACACATTGTTTAACAATCTATTTTTCATGCTCCTACATGTTTTCCATACTAAAGATGACAAAGGTTCACAAATAATACAGGACTAGAAAGGAATCACAGATTAATAAAAAATAGTGTTTTCCTGGCCATTTTTCAGACTTTCATCTGAACTATGAAAGGATGGAATTTCCCCCTTTTTGTCAAGTTGTCATATTCAAAGATCCAGTTATAGATCTCTACGAAACATTTCTTTCATAGATTAGGTTGTCTCCTCAACTTCTTACTAATTCTTTTAAAAACCTTTCAATATTTTTTGCACATTTACAGACTTACTTGGAGTATTTTACACGTGCACAATGAATCAACATCTGCAGCAACAAGAAGTAGCACTCGCTGCAAAAAAGAGAAACATTTGAATTAGTGTCTGCAGTAACACCACATTGCAGAATTATGATCTGAAACCACCCAACCCATCATACTCCTAGCGATACAAGGAAGAGGTCAAGACCAAGGCAACGGGGAAGGGAGAGACGGAGGGAAACCTGCAGCTCTTAAGAGGTTGCTGGACTCAACTCCCATCAGATACAGCTAGTATACCCAGTGGTAAGGGATGAGAGGAGCTATAGGCCAAAATCATGTGGAAAGCCATGCTCCTAGAGTAGGGCAAAGTAAGCTGCAAAGGATATTTTACTCAGGATATAAAAACATTGCCTGAGATTATTTTAGTAGGGTGCTTCTCTATCAAATGGATCTCATAATTCTTATTGTATGAGACCACCACCACCCGCCCTGCCCACCCAACTGCAATTTGGGACAATAGTCTTATTCTGAATCAGTATAAGCTTCACGCATTCATGTGATTCTTCATGTGTGTTCAAGCCCCAAGTCCTCACTTCTTTTTTACTAAAATGAAAACTGGCTATAACCTCTGCAAACTCATTGTGCCTTACTGAACATCACATTCCACGTTCCGCTCCTGCTACAACTCCCATTCCCACCTCAACTTTATTAATTAAGAACATAAGAGGAGCCCTGCTGAATCAGACCAAGAGTCTATTTAATATAAATAAATTATTATTATTATTATTGTTATTATTTAGTTCAGCGTCTTACTTCCCATAGCCAGAAATCTCCACGAAGGCCACAAGTGGATATAAAGGAAACAGCAGACCTTCCCTAGTAACTGGCACCTATCTCTGAAAATGGAAATGGTATGGCTAATAACCAGCGACAAGCCAATTTTTGAAAAAAAAATCTAATCTCCTTTTAAAGCTATCTAAGATAATTGCTGTCACCACATTTTTGACAGCAAAGCCTGAGTTAATTATGGCATATGTGACAAATATACTTTTTCTTCTCTCCTGAATCTATTGCTCCTCAGTTTTATTAGGTGAGGTCCACTTCTACAAAGTTACCCCTAAAAAGCTTTCTCCGACCTCCTTAGACCTTGGGCCCATCTTGTTCAGAATAATCTAGTCGTTGATCCTGTCTCTGTCTACCCCCACTCCCAACTCACTAGACCTTTAGTCTTGCGAGATATTCTTTCTTGGTGAGGGAGAAGCAACTCCTGCAGTGGTCTGGAGTGGAATCTCGCCCATGGCACAATTTGAATTGCGGATACCATTAGGCCGAAGAGTCTCGCCAGGGACGCAACTTGTGCCCTCCGCTTCCGGCTCGCTGACATTGCTTCCCTTTGTATGGTCGTTTGTCTTTCCCTGGACAACGCGACTGAGTAGTTCGCTGTGTCTATTTGTACCCCCAAGTGGACTATGCTCTGTGCCGGTGTCAGCGTGCTTTTCTTGAAGTTCACCACGAAGCCGTGTCTCTGCAGGCATTGAATTGTTACCTGCAGATCCCGTAGGGCCTTGTCCTTCGAGTGTGCCCTCAACAGGATGTCGTCCAGGTAAGGGTAGAGGTGTATCCCTTTCATCCTGAGGTGTGCCATCAGTACCACCATGACCTTGGTGAAGATCCGCGGAGCCGTTGCCAGACCGAAAGGGAGCGCCTTGAACTGGTAATGTTCCTCCCCGAATGCGAATCCGAGGAATCGCCGACTGTCCGGGTGCATCTTGATGTGAAGGTAAGCTTCCGACAGATCGAGGGAGGCCAGGAAGTCTCCCCCCTGTACGGCAACCCGAATGGATGAGAGTGTTTCCATCTTGAATCGTTTGTAGGTGACGAATGAGTTCGTGAATTTGAGATCTAATACCGACCTTAAGCTTCCGTCCTTTTTTGGCACTGTGAAGAAGTAAGAGTACACCCCTGAGAAACGTTGAGTGACCGGTACCTCTTCTATTGCTTCTATCTCCAGTAGGTGGTTTATGGCTGTTCTTAGGTTCTGCGCCTTTTGCTGGTTTGTTGGTACTGGCGCTGGTAGAAATCTGTTCCTGGGCTCTACATTGAAGTCCACTTTGTATCCGTGGGCTATGGTCTCGAGGACCCACTTGTCCTTTGTGGATGCTAACCAGGCGCCCAGGAACTTTGACAGCCTTCCCCCCACTGGAGAGGTTTCCGAGTCAGGACTGTTGACGGGAGGAGCCTCTACGAGGCTGGGCTCCTCCTCTGCGGTTTTGATTCGGGGGGGCGAAGGGCGCTTGACGTATAACGTAGTTTGTTCTTGCCCACGGTGGCCTTGTGGATCTGAAGTCGGTCCTCCGCCCGCTTCCTCTGTAGCGACGAAAGGAGTTATTGGGCTGGGCTGGGCGTCTGAAAGTCCTCTTATCATTCTTACGCCCTGTTGAGGGCATTGCCTGCTTCTTGTCTTTCGTCTCGACTAGTATGTCTTTGAGAGCATCCTCGCCAAACAGTTTGGTTCCTTTGAATGCGGCGGTGGCCAGGGCGTTCCTGGATTTGCCATCTGCATCCCATTGTTTAACCCACATGTATCTTCTCGCCAGGTTGGCCGCCCCGACACTTCCGGATTGGTCCTGCCATCTAGACCTACAGAAAGCAGGATTCTACTCTAGCCAACTGTACTGTACTAGTGTGTGCCTGCCCGCAACAGGATAGTATAACAGCAACTACCTCCAGAATCCCTTACTGAGCACATGTAAAAAGAAAACAGAGAAAAGGGAGAGCAGATAAGTCTGCCTCACCAGCATGTTAGAGAGCATAGATCCATATGTCTGGACACCAACGTGGAAATTATAAAAAGGGAGAGGCTGGTGAAAGAAAAAGTCACACCTGCATGCATTTTGGAAGAAACCTTCAAGCAGAGTGTGTTTTCAAGTCATTTCTGACTTATGGTAACCCTAAGGCAACCCTATTACAGGGTTTTCTTGGCAAGATTTGTTCAGAGGAGCTTTGCCTTCCTCTGAGGCTGAGAGAGTGAGACTTGCCCAAGGTCACCCAATAGGTTTCCATGGCTGAGCAGGGATTCGAACCCTGGTCTCCAGAGTCTTAATCCAACGCCCAAAGCACTATACCACAATGGCTCTCTCAGGTGGTGTGTAGAAGGTTCAAAATGATTTTGTTTAGTTATGCAAGACTTACTTGAGCTGTTGCATTTCACACGTGCATATTGTTACTGTAGTTTTGAATAAAAGCTTTGCTGAAATATGCTTTTCTTTTCTTGTCATGTAGAAACCTATCCCCTCTTCCTTCCATGTGATTTACGTCTCTAGTACTGGCATGCTGGATTCTACATGTTAGGAAACTTTGGAGGGTGTTTTCTTCATTTTGGATTTTGTGAGGCAGGGTGGGCGGGCATTCAAACCTGTCAACTTGCACCTGTAATAAGGCTTTTCTAGAGCACTTCAGGATAAAGGTGCAAGTTGGCAGGTTTGAATGCCCACCCACCCTGCCTCACAAAATCCAAAATGAAGAACACACCCTCCAAAGTCTCCTAACATGTAGAAATCCAACAAGCCAGGGAGATGGGAGTTGGTGTGTCTTTCTCTTTGACATGCTGGGTTTTCTAGGTACAGACACACATTTTTTTCACAAACAAGTATCAAAATACAAAATCCTACCTGAATTTGTAAAGTGTTACTTCCTGACACCACCCTTTCAAACATTACATTTTTATTCCCATTTGGTAACAATTTCCAGAGACAGTTGAGTTACATTATCAGAGCAGAAATTAAGTGTCTTGTGGATCTTAAAAGACTAGCAGATCTAGGCTACAATCATGTCAACGCTTGCTAGAAAACTCCAACAAACACAGTGAAACTTGCCTCCAAGAATAAATGAACAGGATTGCAGAGTAAGGTTATAATCCGATGCAGAAGACAAGCCCCACTCAGTCAAATGAGGATTGTATCTGAGTAAATGTGGGCAGAATTATCTTTTCTAAAGCACTATCTATATTAATTAGAGCGAATAACAAACAGAACTTTATAAATGTATTAGCAAAATATTTCAGGTTCTGCCTTCTTCACTTCCACAAGATAAAAATGAGCTGTATCCAAGGTGGCAGTTTAAAACACTATAGTCAACATTCTGTAGAGACTGATGGTGTTAAGTATTATCATCTAGGGGTTGACACCATGTGGTGTCAAGGTCTTAAGTCTGTGGATCCAGTTTTTCCCCCATTTATCCAATGTACAGTACTTGAAATAGATGGCACTTCAGTGCGAAACACGGGCAGATCAGAAAGGCTATAGTGTTCCATATTAAAACATTGCTAAAGCATCTTGGTTAGAATTCCAGACTTAGAATATACAGCACCATAGATATTATATGCTATAATTTGTTAGTCTTTAAGGTGTCACAGGACTCTTTGGTCTAAATTGAATTGCCACTGTCAACTAGAGTAGACCCAGTGAATCAACTGCTGAATGGTATATCAACACTTATGTAAATCCCACTGATTTGATGGGTCTCTTCTAGTTGGATTTAGGCATTTATCATTTTTGCTACAAGACTGACATAGCTAACCTTTGGAAATTGCTACAGAGACCAAGTTTGATGGACACTTATGCCAATGAGATTACAATATAGAAAACAACAGACAACCAAAATAGAAAGAAATAAAGGCAAGGTGAAACCGGAAATGAATATGCTGTTATTTACGTTATACCTAGCTGCGAGATAATTACAAGATGTGCAACAAATTGTTGAATCCTCATTCCCTAATAATGGGGTGAACAAAGTGCAGCCCTCCAGATGTTGTTGAACTGCAACTTCCAGAGTTCCTCACTATTGGGTGTGTTGGCTCGGACTGATGAGTACTGCAGTCTGTAGTCCAACATGAACCAGGGGGCCTCTACTGTAATAGGATTTGGGGGAGAGGAGGATAGCTGTGTTTCTGTGTTGCACCTGAGGCAAAACACAAAAATCAGTGTATATAGAGCCATTGTACTGTCTATTCTCCTTTATGGGTCACCTATTGCCACCACCTACGACTCCTCGAACGCTTCCATCAGCGCTGTTTACACACAATCCTAAATATACACTGGACTGACTATGTGATGAATGTTGCTGTCCTTGAGCAAGCAGGGATCACCAGCATTGAGGCCATGATATTGAGAACACAGCTGCGCTGGGCAGGGCATGTTTCTAAGATGGAGGACCATCGCCTCCCAAAAATAGTATTTTACGGTGAACTCGCCACAGGTCAGCGTAAGAGGAGCACCCCAAAAAAGCGATACAATGACTCCCTGAAACAATATCTCAGGCTCGGCCAAATTGATCACCAACAATGGTCCGCCCTGGCCTCACATCGGGAGGCATGGAGACACACTATCCACAATGCTGCAGCCTTATTTGAGAACTCACGCCAAACAAGTCTTGAAGAAAAACGACAACGCAAAAAGAATCAGAACCCGGAAACATCACCTAAGGAGATCTTCTGCTGTGCTTTCTGCAACCGGACTTGTCTATCTCTGACTGGCCTTTTTAGTCATCAGTGTGCTTGCAGAAAGCGTGGGATGTGTCCTTCCTGAATCTTCGTTTGCGAAGAGAAGCCAGAGAGAGAGAGAGAAAGCTGGTACTTGTGCAGTATCTGCCACTTCATCAGATGCTGTGGTCCACAAGTTTATGCCAAATAAAACTTGATACGTGTTACATCTTTAATCACAAGACATGTGGCGCTCCAAAGGTTGTTGGACTGTAACTCTCACAACACCTCACCACTGCCTATGTTAGCTAGGAATCATGGGAGGTGCAATGGAACAACATCTGGAATGCTCCAAGTTGCCCACCCCTGCCCTAAAAGGAGTACTTTTGTTTGGGGTTCATGCCAGGCATTCCCTCCACACAAGGCAGTCCACTGCACAGACAGGTTTTTTGTTTGTCATTTCCAATTGATGGCTGAAAAGTCTCATCACTCCCACCCAACTTGGCCAGTACTAAGGGTACTATAGGAATTGTAGTCCAAAACATCTGGCAGGCCAAAGATCCTGATTTGTCTGTTAAAGGGTTTCTCCCCCACCCTCACAAAGATGGTTTTGCACTTCTGCAAAATCCGTGAATACTCAAGTCCCATGATATGCAATGGCATAGCCGAATGGTGTCCCTGATATAATAAGATGGCAAAATCAAGGTTTGTTTTTGGGGTTATTATTTTTTAAAGAATATTTTCAAGCCCTGAATACAGTTGTCCCTTCATTTTGCTGGGGTTTGGTTCCAGGAACCCCCCGTGGATACCAAAATCCGTGGATACTCAAGTCCCATTATATGCAGTGACATAGCCAAATGGTGTCCCTGATATAAGATGGCAAAATCAAGGTTTGTTTTGGGGATTATCTTTTTTTAAAGAATATTTTCAAGCCCTGAATACAGTTGTCCCTTCATGTTTGCTGTGGTTTGGTTCCAGGACCCCCCGTGGATACCAAAATCCGTGGACACTTAAGTCCCATGATATCCAATGGTAAAATGGGGTCCCTTATATAAGATGGCAAAATCAAGGTTTGCTTTTGGGGTTGTTGTTGTTTTTAAAGAATATTTTCAAGCCGTGAAGACTCAAATCCGTGGATACGGAGGAACAACTGTAGAATGGTCTTATTCCAACTTTTTAAAAAGCATTCCTAATCCCCGGCTCACCTGGTTCACCACCACCTCGTAGAACTCTTTGCGAAAGTCCGTCAGGAACATGGTCCGAAGTCGAGCAACTCCCTGACAGGATCCCGACGATGGCGCCGGGCGAGAACCCTAATCGGAATAAGCTCGCCTTCCCCGCTCAAAGGAAGGCGCCAAATCTTTCCTTTTCCCTATTGGCCGTCGCGCTCCGAGCCTCGCCCAATCGCATTCTCTCTTGTGCCTTTTCCCCGCCTCTCCCAGCCCCATTCTCAGAGCGTCATTGGACGAATCCTACATTGCCCCGCCTCCCTACTGCCTGCACCAATCGTTCTGCGACGACCCGCTTGGGCTGTTTTATTAGAAGTTCAACCAAGTGGTTCGGTCTTGATAGTTCTCAAGCCAGACTGACGGTTGTCTTTCGATGATGTCCTCCATGTGCGGGGCGTGGAAAGACATACACATGTAAAAGCACCGGGGAGACTTAGAAGCCCCCTTTCCTTTCAGTGTTTGAAATAATCAGACAGAAAACCAAACAGCCTTTTAGGCTCTCTTTATTTTTTTCAGCCATAACAACCCGCACTCTGTCGAACCAGAGCCGGAAATGATGACGCGCCTGTACCATACTGCTTCGCTTTGGCCATTTTGCGCTATTTCCTTCAGGCGGCGGAGGCGAAACTTCGCTATAGAGTCGACGCCTTGCCGCCTTCCCGCCCCTTATTTCGCATTCCCGTACCCTGAATAATTACAAAAAACCCAAGCCATTATTGGGATAAAGCGGGGGAGGTAAAACATACGGCCTCCTGAGAGGACCTTTTGCTTTTTTCCTCTCTCGTTTTATTCCTCTCAGGGGGAAGGCAATTGGGGACGTACCCGCCCTTCGCAGTGCATCCTGGGAAGTGTAGTTTTTCCGAAAACTCCCTTTAATTTTGACTTTTTCTCTCACGGTCTATCTAGAAACCGCTTCAAACCGGAGGGGGTGAGGTTAACCTGCGGACTCTAACGCGGGCGTTTCTTACCGAAGGGGGTTTGATTTTTTGCTGAGGAACGCTTCCGGGTCCGTCGGTCTATTTCGTCCCCCACCCCCGTGACTCTGAGGCTTCCTGAGGGGGAGAAGGAGGAGAAGAAGAGTTTGGTTGCCTGTCTGGCCGGTGGAGCTGAGGAGGCCGGAGCTGCTCGCGAGCCGCCTTTGAGGAGGCCTGAGGGGAGAGAAAAAGGCGGGAAAACCGCGCCGCCATGGTAAAGGGCGGGCAATAAGGGGGGAGACAGGTCGGCCCACGAAACTTTGGCGCCCGAGGGGAAAGACATGGCGGTACCCCCCTCCTTCTCCGTTTCAAGGAGAGAGGCCTCCTCGTTGGCTTTTTTCTGGCCGGGAAAAGGCCTCCAGAGGATGAGTTGAGGGGGGTCGCCGCCTCCTGCTTTGAGCTGTGAAGGCCCGGGGGGGGGGAACCCAGAAAAATTCAGGGGGGGGACAACCCTGGTTTTCCCCTGAAGCTTTTTTTTTGGGGGGGGTTTCCTGAAAACTTTCCCAAAATAATAATAATAATAATAATAATAATAAATTTTATTTTTACCCCGCTCCTCTGTTTAAAACAATCAGGGCGGCTTACAACAATTAAAATACAGCAATACAGGCTAAAACCCCTAAGCCCCACCAACCCTCACCCTCCCCATAAAAAAGATATTAAACTAGCATCAAATTAAAAACCACTTAAAGTAAAATCACATAAAAAAACAAATGCAAAAATCAGCAGCTCCTGAGGCCGGGATCTAGTCAGGAAAGGCTTGCCGAAAGAGATCCGTCTGTAGTGCTTTTTTAAAGCTACTTAAGCTTGTCATCTGACGGATCTCGTTCGGCAGGCCATCCCATAAATTGGGGGCAATTACTGAAAAGGATCTCTGGGAGGTTGTAGACAGCCTAGATTTTTGTGGCTGAAGCAAATTCCTCCCAGAGGAGGATTGAAAAAATTGGGGGAAAAGGGGAAGATAATCAGTTATGGGATGGCTTATGTCTTAGCACGAGGAATACAGTAGGACCCTTGTATCCGCTGGGAATTGGTTCTGGGGGGCTGTGGATACCGAAAGCTGTGGGTAATAGCCAACGCCATGGAAAATAAAGGGATTTCTGGGTTAACATATCATAGAGGTGCCTTGGAGGACCTAGAAAATGGCTAGAGAGGATGCATTTTCTAGGAAGACTCTGTGTAAGTATGCTGTTTTGTGTCCCGTGGATAATTGAATCAGTGGATAATGAATCGGTGGATAAGGGGCTCCTACTGTACAATCTTTTAAGATAAGGTGTTCCTATATAATTGTTTGAAGCCAATCACTGTTTGGATAGGCTGTATTTTTAATATGCCCATTGGGATCATTTTAGGCCAAATCCAAATTGTACATAGTCCTATTTTATGTTCCTAAAGTAACAGAAGGACTTTCAATCTGTAAAAAGTGCAAAAGTTGCATTCCCCCCCCCAATTTTTCAGAAAATTTCCATTTTTTCTTGGGAAAAAAACCGGGAGAACTGTGTTTTTCTCCCGTGGCTTCAAAATTTATGAAATTTTACCTCTCTAGTCCAGTTGCTTCGCTTGGCTGCGTGGTGGTGGTGAGGCCTGCCAGGTGGGAAGAGGGGATATTGTCCAGTCATCCCAGCCAAAATGAATTGGGAAGAGGGGGGTGCCCACTGCATGCTAACCCGGCCAAGAGGTACCTTCGGAGGGGTTGATAGGCCAGGGCCAGTCTAGATGTGTTTACTCACAAGCGAGCCCCACTGTGTGACTTGGAAGCGTGGGAACACGTATAGGATTGCAGTGTGGATGGGGCAGAGCCTGCTTCAGATCAAATGGGTGAAATGTTCTTTTCTTGGTCTTACTGATCGGGTAAAGGTACTATATGTACGAGCTCTGTCTGTTAAATAACTTACCTTTATTTATTTGTATTACAGTTCTAATGCTTGTCCCCTTCAATACAGTTGTCCATTGGTATTCACGGATTTAAATATTCACGGCTTGAAAATATTCTTTAAAAAAAATCCAGCTTGATTTTGCCATCTTATATAAGGGACACTATTTTGCTATGCCATTGTATATAATGGGAGTTGAGTATTCACAGATTTTGGTATCCACTGTGATCCTGGAACCAAACCCCAGCAAATATGAAGGGACAACTTTACTGTACTCCCCGTTCGCACTCACACGCCGATGCAGTCTTGTTTTCCACTGGTTGAAGGCATGGAGCAGATCAGTTTCTGTCAGCTGTGTCAACACATCTGCTGTTTTCTTTACTGCATCAGTTGCCTCAAAACATGTTCCTTGAAGCACCAATTTCACTTTAAGGAAAAGAAAAAAGTCACATGGTGCCAAATCTGGCGAATGTGGAGGATGTTCAAGTGTAGTAATGTGTTTATCAGGCACAAACTGCTTCAAAGAAAGTGCTGTGTGACCAGGCGCATTGTCTTCCTGAAGAATGAAACCATTTTGCCACAGTTCTGGCCTCCCCCCCCCACACTCTTTCTCTCAGCTTTGTCAAAAGTTTCTTATAATAATGCTGGTTCACTGTTCTGCCATCTGGAACCCATTCTGCCAAAATTATACCCTTGATTTAAAAAAAACCTCACAATGAGCTTGGCTTTGACGTGCTTTTTTCATTCTTGGTGATGATGGTGGTTTCCAGTGCATTGACTGTCATTTTGTCTTGGGATCATACTGGAAGATCCAGGTTTCATCACAAGTGATGATTTTTAAAAAAAAGATTTGGGTCTGTCATAAGTTGCTGCAGAATATCACGTCGCTCAACTTTTAAACTTAGCATTTTTCCGGCACAGCAGACACTACAGCTGCTTTAAACAACAACTGACAATTAACTGAACGGCCGAGAGTGTTGATGTTTGTCCTGCAGGTTCAGACATGTTCAAGGTCACCACTCAAGCATTCACAATCAGTTCTCCCTGATTTGTCTGAACGATAGAAACATGGTCTTGTTGTTTAACAGACAGACCTCGCACACACACACACGCACACATATATAGTGTCTAAAATGAAAGTATGTAGAAAGGTCAGTGCCGCTTTTAATCTGCAGTGTAGTTACAAGTGCAAATATGGCAAAAATGACAGCCTGTGACAACTCAGGTAAGGCTGAAATTTTGATAAAAGAAGTGCAGTGAGCATTTACAACAGCACTGAAATTGGTGATAGTCCAGTCATCTTCACTGATTCATTGCTCCATTTGGCCAAGAATTGGGGAAACCTTAGCCCACTGGATACTTTGGTCCACTAGGCCAGCAGGAGAACTGTATGTGTCATCCTGAGCTCTTATCATGATATGTACTAAGTATAATGTTAAATAAGGGAGCCAGCTTGGTGTACTGGTTTGAGCATTGGACTTGGACTCCTGGAGATGGGGGTTTGAATCCCTGCTTGACCATGGAAACCCGGTGACCTTGGGCAAGTCGCTCTCTCTCAGTCTAAGAGGAAGACAAAGGCAAACGCTCTGAACAAATCTTGCCAAGAAAACCCCATGATAGGGTTACCATAAGTTGGAAATGACTTGAAGGCACATAGCCATGCTAAATATAATATGAAGTACTGATTCAGTGTCTGCCTGTTTTTTCCTCACAACAACTCTGTGAGATAGGGATATCCAAATAAGCTTACTTGCTATGTTGGGTGGAGAACTGTTAATCCCCCCCCCCCCGGTCTTTTGGACTGTAGCTTGCAGAAACCCCATCTGTCATGGCCATGTTAAGGAATTGTGGGAACTTTAGTCTAATAAAACATGCAAAAGGATCTTGTAGCACCTTTGAGACTGACAGAAAGAAGCTGTAGCATGAGCTTTTGTAGACTTAGTCTACTTCCTCAGATGCATGGTAGACTAAGGGTCCATCTACACTGTTGAAATAATGCAGTTTGATGCCACTTTAACTGCCATGGCTCTGTCTTACAGACTCCTGGGATTTGTAGTTTTGTAAGGCACCAGCACTGACAGAGAAGGCTGAAGACCTTGTAAAACTACAAATCCTAGTATTCCATAGGATGGAGCTACAGCACTTAAAGTGGTATCAAACTGCATTATTTCTAGAATGTAGATGCCCCCTAAGTCTACAAAAGTTCATGCTATAGCTTTTTTTCCCTCTCGGTCTCAAAGGTGCTACAAGATCCTTTTGCATACTGATATTTCAGACTATCATGGCTATGTCTTTGAAGTCTAAAACAACTGAAGGGTCAGAAATTCCCTGTTTCTGTCCCAGTATTATGTCCGTTTTGACCTTTAGTATTTTGTGTAAAGGTGACTCCTAATGCATTAAAAATATATAATTATTTTGTTCTCCCCAGTTTTCTTTCAACATGTTTGATCATCCAATTCCGCGGGTCTTCCAGAACCGCTTCTCAACTCAATACCGCTGTTTCTCAGTGTCAATGCTTGCTGGACCGAATGACAGATCAGATGTGGAGAAAGGCGGGAAAAGTATGTGTTGATTTTTCTTTGGAATGATCTGTTGCATATCCTCTCTTAGTGAATGGTGGTACTTAAAATAACAATGTGCAATGAAGCAGTTTTGTAGTTGCTTTTTAAAAAAATCTTGGTGGAAATAAGGAGGAGTGAGCTGAAAGATATATATCCACAAAAGCCAACAAGGTATATGCCAGGAAAAACAAAATAAAGCAAGAGAAAGTCAACTAGATCATCTGGTGCAAGGGGGAGAAGCCGAGGTGGTAGGGTGCAGCATTTAGGTAAGCAATGTGTTTGAGTGTCATAAATACAAGTTGCAAAGCCAAGTTCACATGGTAAGTGAAAAGTGGGTTCTGTTTAAAATCCTGTGTCTGGGTACTTCATGATGAGGCTATTATTATGCAACCATCCTGTTCCATTTATGCAAATTTACAGGGAAGTCCAGATGATTGTGTCTTCCACTTGTAAGCCTCTTGTGTCTTCTCACGTTTTCTTCTGTATTTTTTTTTACACACACAAACACAAGGAGGAAAAGACAGAACAGCTGCACAATCCTTTTAATTTGTAGCTCTAGTATCCTCCATCTAGTAATACTTTCTTGTCTTCACCTATGGTCTGTAGACCAGCTTGCTATTGTACTAACATTCTGTTTATTTGATAGTGTGCCCTCTGTTCTATCCTATGGAAGGAAGAGGTTTCCACATCTTGCCCCATGTTGAATCATGTTTCCTTGTCTTATATTGCTTGTTTCGTAAGAGTCCAGGCTATCAGAATGAATGTATCTTCCCACTTGAGCCTGCCCGGGCTTTGGATTCTTTCAAAGAATGTCCTCCTCTTAGTCCCACCCCTCTCAGGGGCATACTTGGTGGAGCTTTGAGAAAGGGCTTTCTTGGTGGTTGCTCCCAGGCTGTGGAACATCTTTCAGAGGGAGGCAAAATTGTCCCCCCTTCCCTTTTGTCCTTCTGTTAAAACTGTGTTTTAACACTTTCTGAGCTTTTGTCTCATGTTTTGAGCTGCCAAGTTCCAGTTTGGGGCGAAAGATTAAATACAAATCAAATAAGTAAAAATCTCAACTGTGCAGCTTTGTGCGTTTCCTACTCTTGTTCCATAGCATCAGGGACTGGGGAAGAGTGTAGCTGTGCTGGGGAACTTGCCCTGTAGATGTTGGTGAACTCTAGTTCCCATCAGCTCCCCCCTGCCTGCTTAGGATGATGGGAATAGATGTTTGTAAACATCTAGAGGGCCACAGCTTCCCTAGCCTTTGACTGTGAAGAAATTTTTAGGAACTGAATACATTTCACTGCAGGCTACAGTAGGAGGAGGATTTTGGAAGTGTGGGGAACTTGATATTTCTCTTAATTTGCAATTATGTCCTAAAGAATCTTTAAACTGTTCTGTATTATTGGAACTATGTTTGCTTCCCATTGTTACCTTACACTCAACTTACTGTAACTTTTTTGCTGCTGTTGTGTTTTGTTTCTGCAGTAATTATGCCACCCTCTGCTTTGGATCAGCTCAGTGAGTAACTTCTGTTCAACTCATTTGTGATGTATAATTGGTTATTCTGTTCCTGCATATGTTGTAGCAAGTTAGCAGCGGGAAGAAAAATGTGAGAAGGTAGGATTGGTATTGTACTGAAAGTGCTGCTATAGCGGTGCTGGGGAGCTTTTGGCTGTCCAGATGGTTTGGACATCAGCTCCCATGGTTTCTTTTGGTTGGCCATGCTGGCTCAGAGTTCTAGAAGTGGAAGTCCAAAACATCTGAAGGGCAAAAGATTCCCTGCATGTCACACTAGTGGTAACTGGTTGTAAATGATGAGTGGCCTGTGGGTACATAAACTCAGTACTGTACAGTAACAGGAGTGCTGGGTCATCAGTAGGCTTTTTCTACATTTGATACATATGTAGAAAATAAAACTGAGTCTAAGTCTTCATCAGGAATAGAAAGCTGTGCTGCTTCAGATGCTGTTGGGTGCTAGGTCCCATCATCCCTGACAATTGTCCATGTGGGCTGGGGGTGATGGGTGTTGAAGTATACAGGCTATGGGAAGCATTGCCTACTGGTATGCATCAGGCCCCATCCTCCGAGTGTTTTTAACAGTTCTTAAAAGACACACATTTTCTGAGAGAGGTTTTATGACTCTTTCAACTTAAATTTTTCATTGTCTCTTGGACAAATATTTATTGCATTTTACTGACCTTATATTTGACTTTCTGGCTGTTTGTTTATTAATGGGCATGTTGGTTCATACATTAGTCATTGCGTTATTTTGACTTGTGTTTAGATCAAACTTTCGAACCTGTCTCAAGTGTTTTTTTCCCCCTTTAAGGCTTGCATAAAACTGCTGGCTAGATGTTCTTAGAGGGTATTGATATAACTTGGTATATTTTTTCCCTCCTGTTCTCATTAGGCCGACTTAATATCACCTATCCTATGTTATTTAAACTGACCAATAAAAATTCAGACCGTATGACCCACTGCGGTGTGCTTGAGTTTGTTGCTGATGAGGGGATTTGTTATCTTCCACACTGGGTAAGTGGACACTTTTGTTCTTTTAAATCAAGGGTTGGCAGCTACAGAGAGGACTGTGGGGCTGTTCTCCCCCAGCGGGCCTCATGTCACTGCTGGTTCTGGGGATCATCGAAAATGTGCACAATTTTCACAGTTGTAGGAGGCAAGGGGAGCCAAACTGCAACATTTTTGTGGGGGGTAGAGTGTTCCTTTGTGTTTTTGCCTGAAATGTTGGGAGAGTGTGTCTAGGGGCTTTGAGCGTCTCTAGTGGGACTTCAGAGGCAGCACTTTCCCCATTCATTTTAAACTGAGGGTGCCTAGCAGTAGTTCAGTCCTTTACAAATCAACTGTAAATGTGGCTAATCACTTGCTCCTACATGGGGCCCCTGGCGTTCTCCCATCCAGACTGTTGACCAGATCCATACCTGCTTAGCTTCAGCAACGTATAATGTCCTAGACCCCTTGATGGTTTTTTAAACTGTGTGTTATATCCCTGGACTTTCTCTTGCTGTCCTTTAACAGCCTCAGAGTTCTCACATGGCTTTTGTACAAAGCAGATGGCACATCCCTTGCAGCACCTTTAGGTTTCTAGTGTGAATTCCAGCCCTTCTGCTTTACTGCCAGCAGGTGACGAAGGCACTTCGGGGCTGTTCTTGACATCAGTGGAGAACTTTCTCCCAATACAAAATAGAGGATGGATGTTCAGAGGATGGATTTTCCTCAAGAATGCAGAAAGAGAGGAAAGAGTTAAATCCTCGCTCAGCTGCTGATATTCCAGTAGTGACTATCTCCTTCCTGCATAGCATGCTATTTGTAGTTTAGCAACCTGCATATTCAGCAAAAAAAAGGCTTCCTTGACAAGGGCTTTAAAGGATACTGAGCTGTTGAAAAATTATCCCTAAGTATTTAAATTGTTTAACTTGGGCCATGTGATATCCATTCATAGACTATCTATGATTGTTGAACTTTCCCCGAAACCGGCGTGCATTCTGTCTTAATTAATAGTTATCAATTCAAATTTACAGTAGCTTCAGGAGTACCATAAACGTTCTCTCCTAACCAAATCAAATTAGGCCTTCACAGCAACAAAAGTAGATGTAAATTCAGTGAGCAATTCCTTACTCAAACTTGTGTGGACCAACAGGAATTGTAAAGCAGTGATCAAGTGCTGAATTCCTTTCTTGGAACCCCCCCCTTTTTTTTTTCCTGGGCCAGAATATTTGACACTTCTATCCAGTCTTTCAACCTTTCTCATCGCATATTGTGCATTCAGTTTGCTTATTCCTGGCAACAGGGAGTGCGGTCTATAATTTGCAGGGTCAGTCTTATCCCTTTCTTAAATACTGGGAATGAATACCCAATATTCATTCCACCTCTTGAGCAAAGGACCTGTCTCATTGAGTGCTGTAAGGAGGGAAGCTGCTAGTTCAGACCACAAACTGACAGAAGATTACAGAAACTCTGGAGGGATTGAAATCATTGCCTTTATATCCTAAAAGTGGATTATCAACTGCTCTCCAGCTTCTGGGGAAATGGGTGCCTAACTTTGAAATCTGTGGAGGCTCTTATTGGATTCCTGATTATTTCTGATTTACTTGCATTAAATATTTTGCCCAAATGAGCTTCCCAGGCTCCACTTCAAATGCATAAGGTTTAACTATTTTCCTTCTGTGTTGCTTCTGTAACAACAGCCCCAAATTGCTTGGTGGCTGACTTTTTTTCCCCTTTGCTTGCTGCAAATTTGACACATTTAATGTTGCATCTGGTTTGGCTCTCAGTCTCCCAAGGAAGAGCTTGAATGCATGCCCCTGTGTCTGTTTTACAGATGATGCAGAACCTTCTTCTGGAGGAAGGAGGCCTAGTGCAAGTAGAGAGTGTAAACCTTCAGGTGGCGACGTACTCAAAATTTCAGCCACAAAGTCCTGACTTCCTTGACATCACTAACCCCAAAGCTGTGTATCCTTTTCTTCAGGCTTCGGTAGGAGCGATAGTGGCAAGTTTGCTTCCAGCCCAACCTCCCTGTGGGGGAAAGAAGCCAGACAGTGTTTACAATGATAATCTATTCCCCTCCAAAGAGAGTGCCATTATTGTGCCATGGGTCAGTCAAAACATAGACCAGCATGTGCATGGTTTGTATATCCTTTCCAAAAGCTGGTAACAGAGTTAGAAACAGGCACTGCAGCAAGCCTATCTTACAAAAATACCATGTAGGAGAAAGTGAGTGACTATGTTCTTCTGAGGTGGGTTTTCTCACCCTTGGGAATGTGGGGTATGTCTGTTTCTTATTATTTCTTTAAAGCCTTTTTTGCCTGTTCATTATCCAAAACAGTGCCTAGAGTGGGTTGCCTAAGACCAGGAACAAATGAGACAGTCCCTGCCCGTGAAGACTTACAACGAAATGCAAAAGGAGGGAAGAGGAAGAATAAGCAAATTCAAACGCAGGTTCTTAAACAGTTTCAAGGTTTTTATAATGACAAATAGAACCAGTTCAGGAAGAACACAAAGTCAAATCTGCAGGCCTCTCAGCAGATAAGGCTGTCCATGGTGACTAACCATGATGAGTATGCGCTATGTGCAATGTCAAAGGCAGTGTGCGTCTCGATACCATTTGCTAGGGAATATGAGTGGGAGGGAGCTATTGCCCTGATGCCCTGTTTGTGCACTTACCCATTTGCATATATCCTGCCATTGGAACAGAGTGTTGCACTAGGTAGCCTTAGATCTGATCTGCCATGGAGTTTCTGACATTCTTATTGCTGATGGAGTGGCTCCTGCTTTCCATGTTTCCCTCTGTTGCAGCCATACCAGCTGACAGGTGTGAGATGGAGCAACCTAGTGGAACTGGGTAGGGTTAAAATCATCAGGTGACCTAATTGCAGAAGTGTTGGGTCCCTTTCAGCTTGCAAATTCAACTTCTATTTCGATTTAACATCCACTAAAGATTGGAAAATGCACTCAGAAATTTTGCGTGCCTGACCACTGGAGATGTTATTGCCATTAACTACAACGAGAAGGTAAGACACACTGTTTAAAGCAGAAAAAAGTAGGTTACATGTAGGTGCCCTGAGGGGAAAGAATTGTAAATCATGAGCTGGCTTCCATTCTGCTTATATTTGTGGTGGATTCTAAAGTTAGATTTATAATTGTACAATTGATACGGTGAGTAGGATTGTCTCCCAGTGAAGGAGATTTGGGGTTATTAATGGTGTCCGGTTTAATCAAAGAACTGGAAAGTTGTGCAGGGGCAGTAAGAGCAGTTCCAAGGCATGGACGCTAGAATTGCTCTAGAGGTGGTGATCATAATAGTGATACTTTTTTTCTTTTCTTTTTTTTAGATTTATGAGCTTCGAGTCATGGAGACCAAACCCGACAAAGCGGTATCAATCATAGAGTGTGACATGAATGTGAGTTAGAGATGGGCATCTTATTTTCTCATTTTCAGCTTAAATTCTATTTCTGTGGAAAGAGAAACCACCTTGGAAGTAGTTGTTGGAAACCAATCTGTAAATGTTGCATGTTAAATAAGGCAAGAGGCAGGTTCCTAAGTCTGTTGTTGTTAAGTTACCTGATTGTGAATTTTGCATTGACTTGGCACAGGTAGATTTCGATGCACCCTTGGGTTACAAAGAACCAGAAAGACAGGCACAGCATGAGGAATCCACAGTAAGTTGCCTCTCGCTGTGTATTTTCTTGATTGACTCTCTTACCTTCCCCCAAATCACTTGGGAAAAAAGCCATGAATTGTACAAAAACCTGACCAAAATTTCTGGAGGACCAAAGACTCCTGCTAAAGTGAAAATAAACCCTGCTAAAGTTAATTTGTGTCAGAAATTTTCTGGCCCTTTACTGCATATTGCCCTGTGGAGCCATGATAAAATGAATGAATGTCTTTTCCCCTTTTGCTTTCCAGGATGTTGAAGCAGATCACAGTGGCTATGTGAGTGACCTGGGATTCCGTGTAAGTCTCTTATTTAGCTGACAATAATGCAAAGGAAGAGCAAGTATATTTCATTTAAGGCTGAGTG
The DNA here is from genome assembly GCA_030847615.1 of Gambelia wislizenii. Taxonomy (NCBI): domain Eukaryota; kingdom Metazoa; phylum Chordata; class Lepidosauria; order Squamata; family Crotaphytidae; genus Gambelia; species Gambelia wislizenii. The sequence goes on along the minus strand of JAUMIR010000013.1, from coordinate 6,403,034 downwards.
TGCTCCTTGCAAAGTGTTAGTCTTGAAAAAGAATTTGAGACAAGTGGGACCTGCAACAGAATGTTGCACTGTGGAGTGTTTTTCTGTGTCCTTCAGCATACTCTATTCTACTCCTTCTACTCATTTTTTTAATCCCAATCATTACATAGTAATTCATAGCTCAGTCCTTGTTTGCCCCCCCTTCACCCCAACCTCATGAGTATTCATAAGTGCTGCTATGGGTAAGGGTGTTTGGCTGCATATGGACCAGCACCTGCGTGTGAACACTGGAAATAGAGGTAGAGCTCAATTAACAAAGCACGTGTGGTTTGGGGCATTATTACTTTAAGAGAAAATTTGGTACTAGACACAGAAATAACAAAAATAGGGAGGGGTTCCTGTACCACAAAAAAGAAAAGCAGTTCAACTTGTTTCAGCAAACTTTTTCTCCAAAAATAACAGTATGCACATGTGAAATAAAGCAACCAGGTCAGGGAAGCCTTGCATAAATAAATCAAAGTATTCTGAACCTTCAGCAACCACTTAAAGGCTTCTTCCAGAATGCATCCGGGGATTATTGTTTTTTTTCTTTCACCAGACTCTGCTTTTCTTATGATTTACATTTTGGTGGGCAAACCTATAGATCTATCCTTTTTTAACATGTTCAAGGGAGCTGTTGAGTCAGGCTTATCTGCTTTCCCCTTTCCTCTGTATATTGGTCTTTATGCATGCTTAGTAAGAGATTCTGGAGGCAGGTGCTGTTGAACGTGCTCGTTGTAGGCAGACATAGACAGCTACGTAGAGTCAGCTAGAACAGAACCCCATTCCTTTCATAGCTAAGGGTTATTGCATTGCTGTAACTTAGCTCCAGAAGTGTGAGTTTCTCCAGCCCTCTTTCCCCATCCTCCCAATGTAAAAATCTTCCAGTTAGATGAAGGATGAAGCAGAAAAGGGGCCTGAAGGGACATGAGAAGACTTGGTGAAAAGGAGCTTTACTGTCAGAAGCTTTGTTAACTGAGGTATTCTTGTAGTGAGAAAGATACCTGCACTTTCCAGATACTGTAATACTTCACAGCATTTATTCTTACTGTTTGATAAGTAGGAAAAACAAATAGCTTTTTTAAAAATGTGAATCAAAGGAAACTGCTAAGGAAGCAGATATTGAGCACAGAGTGAATGAAGCTAGTTACAAGTTTCAGGGGTTGTGGTAACTATGTGCAAGCCAAGGGACCGTTTTTCTCACCAGACTCCTCAGCAGGCCATACACCTCCAAAGCAAGCCCAAATATCTGTTTTCTTTTGTATTCCCTCTCAAAATGGCAACAGGAAATTATGTTGCACCACTTCCTGTTACCATTTTGAGAGGGGCTGCAGAGGAAAGCAGACTTATTTGGGTGTTGTATGGGGTTCTGGTGTTCTTGTGGGGATGGAATGGGGTATTTTCAGGTGTTTTCATCTGTTTGGGGAATTTCTGTGTAGTTCCAAGCCAAAAATGCCTCAAATTGTGCTGATTTTAAAAATGGGAGTTGGGGTCTTTGGGAGACTGGTGGGGGGCTTCCTGGGCCACAGAAATGGAGCCCAGAGACTGCATGTGACCCACTTAGCCCACCCCTGAGTGACAGCATATATTGGCATGTTTCATGCAGTTTAAGACATTAGTACATAAAGATCTAGTATTTAGAATATAAACTGTTTATACACAAAACAACTATGTTCTAAAGGAGAGGGTGGGCAACTTGTAGCCTTCCAGATGCTGTGGACTGCAGCTATCATCTCTGACCATTGCCTAGACTGACCAGAGTGACAATCCAACAGTATCTGGAGGGCTGCAAGTTTTCATCACACTATAAAGCAACCTGTCAAAGATGAACCTCAGTAGTTTTTCTATGCTCTGGACTCTGGCAACATCTTGTATAAATGGAATTCAGACTGATCAGTGAGATATAGATTGGTCTTTGAGAAACCAATTCGTTTTACAGGAACAGTGACTTAATATAGAAATGATTCTCTTTTATGCCCATAGGCATTTTCAGGATCTGGGAACAGGTTGGATGGGAAAAAGAAAGGTGTTGAACCAAGTCCTTCTCCAATTAAACCAGGAGACATTCGAAGGTTAGTTTGCCTGAAACAATTCTATGTGTATTCCCAGCCAGACTCACTTGGATTGTTTGCTCGACAGTGAAGTCCCAGGTTAGCTGGAATCATGTGCTTCAATAACCATTCCATCTGAGGTGTAATGTGATTTTAGAAGGCCTTTTGAGATTGGATGTTTAAAATAGCTTATCCGTGCTGAATCGATGAGTGTGATAATTGCATTTTCTGTAGGAGGCAAGCAAAAGGGATGGCTCAGACTCCACAAGCAGTGCCAATTCTTACTATTTCAATTATTTCTTCATTGTAGCTGCACATCATTGTAACCTGCAGGTCCCACCATCACTGTTGGGACCTGCAGCAACATGTTACTGTGCAGACTGTTTGTGTTCAAGGTGACAGCCAGCCGTGCCATTTTTCAGGATCCTCCATTCCATTTGCCTTCCACACAAACTTTCCATGTCTTCCCCACTCTCAGCAGTCAGCATTCTATGCCACTGGGAGGGCTCAGTCCTCATCAGATTGTTCTCGAGAGTTCTGCCTCCCCATATATTCCCCCCTAAGACTGTTGATCAGTGATCCTAGAACTGTTTTTAAGGTGGGGGTAGGCCCCATGTTGGCAGGCAGGTTGATATGAAATGTGCATGCTTGCAGTGGGAGAGCAAATTACTTCCCCCATCCATTATCATTTAAGCATCCTTAATTATGAAGACTCTTACAAGCACAATCCAAATGCAGGACTGCCCTCCATGTGTTCAGTGTAGCATACTTCCAAGTAAGTGTGTGTAGGATAGGAGTGTTTCACTTTGTACTTAATGGAGAAGGCTTAGTTCCCTGCTGCTCCCCCCTGTTCTGGGATCCATGGGGCGCATATATATATATATATATATATATATATATAAAATCTCCTACTTTTTCTTCTAGAACCAGCATGGTGTAGTGGTTTGAGCATTGAACTATGACTCTGGGGTTTGAATTCCTGCTTGACCACGGAAGCCCACTGGTTGACCTTGGGCAAGTCACACTCTTAGCCTCAGAGGAAGGCAAAGGCAAACCCTCGGAACGAATCTTGCCAAGAAAACCCTGCAATGGGGTCAGCTTAGGGTTGCCATAAGGTGGAAATGACTTGAAGGCACACAACAAATGGGAGTTCCCCCAAAACCTCTGGAGCATCCCAGGTTGGGGAAGAGTCAGGTGTAGATAAGCCCTTTCAATCTAGACTCAATCAGTCAACCTTCCAGCCCTCCCTCATATATGCATAAAAGGTTGCTAGCTGCCTTGGGCAAGGGGGAAGCAGGGTCTTAAGGCAGAACACTGGCACTTGTATATTTTTTCTCTCTCTGGCTTTTCTTCACAACCAAAGATTCAGGAAGGACTCATCCCGCGCTTTCTGCAAGTGCGCTGATGATTAAAAAGGGAGCCCTGGTGGCGCAGTGGTTAAATTACCAATACTGCAAGTCACCACGTTGCAAGTTCGATCCCAGAGAGCTCCAAGGTTCACTCAGCCTTCCATTCTTTCGTAGGTCGGTAAATTGAGTACCCAACTTGTGGGGGCAATTAGCTAACACACATTGGAAGCTGCTTCTTGCAGTGTAGATGTGTAAATTGCTATTGCTTAAAACAGTTTGTAAGCCGCTCTGATAGCCTTGTGGCTGAAGAGCGGGGTATAAATAAATAAATAAAATAAAAAGGCCAGTCCGAGATAAACAAGCCCGGTTGCAGAAATCACAGCAGAAGGTCTCCTTGGGTGATGTTTCCAGGTTGTGATTCTTTCTGCGTTGTCGTTTCTCTTCAAGACTTGTTTGGCGTGAGTTCTCAAATAAGGCTGCAACATTGTGGATAGTGCGTCTCCATGCCTCCCAATGTGAGGCCAGGGCAGACCATTGTTGGTGATCAATTTGGCCGAGCCTGAGATGTTGTTTCAGGGAGTCCGTGTATTGTTTTTTTGGAGCGCCCCTCTTATACTGACCTGCAGCGAATTCACTGTAGAGTACTATTTTTGGGAGGCGATGGTCCTCCATCCTAGAAACGTGCCCTGCCCAGCGCAGCTGTGTTGTCAATATCATGGCCTCAATGCTGGTGATCCCTGCTTGCTCAAGGACAGCAACATTTGTCACATCGTCAGTCCAGTGTATATTTAGGATTGTGCGTAAACAGCGCTGATGGAAGCGTTTGAGGAGTCATAAGTGGTGGCGATAGGTGACCCATGTTTCAGACCCATAAAGGAGAATAGACAGTACAATGGCTAATCAGTGATGTCTTCTGCAGAGGAATTCCTAATTATGACTTCAAAATTGGCAAGATCACATTCATCAGGAATTCTCGGCCGCTGGTCAAAAAAATTGAAGAGGTGAGTACAGTTGTACCTTGATCCTTTGAGTGTGGAATTTCATGGATCAAATTGTCAGTCCCTCCAAGGGCTTGCTTGGCAGCCTGACAAACTGACATGAGCAGTCCTATGGAAATTCTTTCTGCTGTGAGATCAGTTCAATTAGGAAAAAATAGCAAAGCAAATGATTCTTACTATCATTTATATATAGTTCAGCCCCCATATCTGTGAGGGATATGTTCCTGGACTTGCCATGGAAACGCAAAACCACAGATAATAGTAAACCGTATTGAAATGAACTACTTTTGTCCCAAGCATACTATAGTGTCACGCTGTTAGGACCTAGAGATTCCTAGAGCAAACATGTCTCTAGGTGTTTTCTACAACCTCCAGCAGAAGCATACCATAGAATTGTGCTGGAGGACCTAAAAAATGCCTAGAGAGGGCATTTGTTTTTGGATGTGGGTAAGTGAAACCCAGGTACCAGTCCCGTGGATACGGGGGTCATACTGTGTATTTACATGTATGTAATTTATATGCTTGAAGTTACGTGAAGATCTTTCATCAAAAGCTATTTCAAAAAAGTATAGTTGCCATCTGTGCCACTGGTGGGCCAAAGGTAGCTCTCCAGCTATTTTGGACTGCAGCATTATCAGCCTGGTCAGTGGCCAGGGATTATAGGAAAGGAAGTCCAAAACACCTGGAGACCAACTTTCTTCACATCTCCATTTTCTACCCCCTCTGATAGCTTCATATCAGCTGAATGTGTATCTGCTGATCTTCTTACTGTTACATCAGTACATTGTTACATAGGTATAGTGGAAGCTGCATTAGTCAGACTGTTTACTTTTCCATCTACCACAGTTTTATCTACTGTTTCTCTATTTTAAATATATAAACATAGCTCACTGCAGTTGCTAATTGCATTGTTTAATAGGTGAGGAAAAGAAATGCTACTGTGCTTATAAAACTACTGTACTTACAATTTTTTTTGTATGCATAAGTATCTTGGACAAAAAATACCTCAATTAATGGATTTTTGCCACTTAGGTTCTTTCTTTTTTTTTTTTAACAAAAATGGATTTGGCAAGATGCTGCTTTTAACTGTGCATGCAGCATTTTCTTTGGAAAACAAAAATGATCTTGAGGCCAAATATAGGCCAAGAAATCTCTTGATTTTTTTCCCCCTCCTTCCATCTTTGACCTGCTGTTGTCAACAGATTGGGATTAAAACAATGCCCTGTCGCATATTTCAAAGAAAACCAGTTGAAAGAAGTAGCCATCTTTCAGACACAACCCAATAGCTTTAGTTTGAGGACATTTTAGGATCCTGTTACATTGGAATTGAACTTGGGGTAGAAAAAAGTTCTGTAAACTATTTGTTTATGTGAAAGCGTTTTTTAAAAAATAGGTCTGAATGTTAAACATATTCCAAAATAGGAAGTAGCAATTTAGTTTGAATAGGTCTATGAAATTATTCAAAAAAGCTCTTGTAAAATTACACTTCCTATGCCTCTTCTCAGGATGATTCTGGAAGCCGCTTCATTGCATTTTCTGGAGAAGGCCAGTCACTACGCAAGAAAGGAAGGAAACCATAAATCCTGGACCCTTTGGCTGAGAGACAATAAAATAACACTGTAGCATCTCTGACCTTTTCAGTTTCTTTCTTGGTTTTTTTTTGTTTGTTTTTTGTTCTTGTTTTCTTTTTCTGAGCGAGAGATAGGAGATTCTTGCTCTTCCTAACACACGCACGATAGATTTATTTATCCATCAGAGATTTATATAATGGACCAGAAATTGAAACAACAGTGTTATTGAAAAGGAAATTGCCCAACACTAATATTACTTGGCTGGATTTGATAAGGCTGAAGCATATAGCAAATTAATGGGTCATGCCGCAGGGGCCTCCAGAGCAACTATCAAAATCTGAGCTGGTTTGTACTACTCCCCAACTGGTCTGATTTCCAAAATCTTTAATTTCTTAAAGAAGGTAAAAAACACATGAACCCAGGTAAGACACCCTGGGAAACAGATCTAGATTTGGCTATTTCAGATTAGATTTCGGCAAAATTATGGACTAACCCTTCATTTTGTTCCATCTCTGCAAATATGAGGGAAAGTATTTATAAAATTATATATAGGTGGGATTACTGCCCTTGTTGGAGGGTGTGTGGGGAACGAGGCACGCAAGTTCAGATGTGGCTGGATTGCTCCAAAGTGAGGTAAGTGGCGAATTGCTTTCTTTCTTTCTTTATAATAATGCATTGTTACACAACATACTTAATTTCACAACTTCGGTTTTTTGCGTGTAAGCAAATCACCCAAAATTGGAAATATGCAGACGATTTGAACATTCACACATGGTTCCAAGAAGTTTTGGATTTGGCCCTATATGAGAAATTGACCGTGAACATAAGGTACCTATATCAAAGGAGAAACCAGTGAGAACAAGTATGTTGAAAAAATGGTTCCAATGTATTGACTGTTTGAATAATGTGGATGGCCTTTGGACAATCCCATTACATCGGCAGAAATTTTTGGAAAGTTACTGATAACGCAATTGCACTCTAGACCTTATCACAGCACTTTTAAAGATACCCTTGACCAAGCTGGACTTTGGCAGAATCGTAAAAGTACATTTGTAACATGTCAACCATTTACTTTATATACCCCAAAGCTGTCATTCTTGATGTTCTGTTTTGGGATGATTTAAAACAAATAAAACTTTAAAAAAGAAGAATGTTTTATTCCTGTTCTGTATTTTCAAGGGGACTTTCTGGTTCAGAGATTTGTACTTCTTGGTAGAAAATGAAGCTGCAGGTGTACGCCGACAAAGACTTGGAGAAACTTGAGAAGCAGAGCTAAGTAAAATGTTGCCCTGCTTAAGAGCAGCGGGTATCTTGATTGTTCAGCAGGAAGGTTGGGCACTCTCCTTGTAGGGCCATCCTTACCATTAGGCAGTCACACTATTGCCTCAGTCGGCAAATGCTGAGGGGGCGGCAGTGGCAATCCTCTGGCTGTTCTCTTGTTGAGGGACAGGTTATGTATGCCACCCAGTCTGTTTTACACCTCTAAACCAGCCTAGCCTAGCCTGATGCCTCCAGGTGTGATTGGAGAATGCCATCCCATTACTAGAAACGCAGTGAGACACAGCATCGTTTAAATGTCAAGCTCTTATATATTTGCTATGTCTCCATTCCCTTGGTCACCTTCCTGCCCCTTTTCTTTGGATGTCTAAACTATTTGTATTTGAATCCCAGCTCTGCCATGGAAACCCTCTGGGTGACCTTGGGCAACTTGCCCTCTCTCCGCCTCAAAGGCAGTGGCAAACATCCCTGGAATAAATCTTACCAGCAAAGGCAACCCCCCTTCTGAACAAATCCTGCCCAGAAAACCCTGTGATAGGTTCACCTTGGGGCACCATAAGTTGGAAACTACTTGATGGCACACAACAACAACAAAATCCTATGAGAAGGTCACAGTAAGTTGAAGTCACAGCAGAACAAGTGAGTGAGAGGACTCCATAAGATCCTGTTATTAACAGCCCTGCTCTGGTCTGGTCTTGCAAACTGGGCAGCTGTGGTTTCCCTGATGGAGCTAATCCACCTCCTCTCCATGGACACCCCCTTGTTGTGGGAGAGAGGCTTGCGTACCCTAATGATATTTTGAGCTATGCTGGTGGTGGCATAATAGCCACTGGTAGGGTCTCCCATGCCAGACAGGTCAAAACCGAAGGGTCTGACAAAGAGCGTCAAAGGGCAGGATGGGCTCTCTAGCCTTATGGCAACCATCCTAGGAGAAGGAAAACTAATCCCAAACCCGGGCAGATGGTGCTCGTCCAACCCTGTAAGGTCAACCATCTAAGAGAAGGAAACTCTAATCAAGCCTACAGCCTGAGGACCTCGCTGCCACGTCCATGCTTGCAAGGCCACGGCAGATGAATCTCTGGTTTAAAGGGTGAGGCCAGTTCTGTGCATGCTACGCTCCACCAGAAAAATCCATTGCACAGGCTCGAAGGACAAATCCAATTCCGAAAAAGCCCTGTAGCGATAGGCGAGGGACGAAACGGCAGACGTAAAGATGCACTGGAAGCCGCAGACCCAACCCTGCATGCAGGCGGTTCAGGACTTTGGTCGCTTGAGGCTGACCCGGGAGATGACAGTCTTGTTCGGCAGCATCCTGAACGACCAAGCAGCCTTTTTTAAGGAGAGCACTGCTCCATATGGAGAGGGGCCTAGAAAAGGTGGCCTAACAAAAGCTCATCCCCATCTACCTGGATGGCTAGCCGCGGCCAACAGGAATCTTCTGATCCGGTCAAACCAAGGCAAAGAAACAAAGGCACACACCAGCCTCCAAAGGTGTAAATAAACTGACGCTTGCATGCTGGAACATCAGAACCATGCAAGACTCTGCAGATAGTGGACGGCCTGAGCATCATTCTGCTCTAATAGCCCATGAACTATCACAACTTAATATTGTCATCACTGCTCAACATCTTTCAGGAGTAGGCTTTATGATTAAAAACTTCATTGCCTCCAAACTTGAATCCACCTGTAATGTGGTCGTTTTCTTTGCTTCCTGCCTTCGGCTTTACCCTGCATTGTAATCTTTCTAATCCTTCTAAGGAATGAAAACCATAAATAAAGGAATGAAACCATAAATTAGCTAATACACATTGGAAACTTCTTAATGCAGTGTAGATGTGTAAAGGGATCCTGGCCTCTTTTAGTCCACTGGCTATTGTATTTATTGTTTTTAAAGGTGATTTTAGACCGTTGCTTTTAATTTATATTTATTTAATATTTTTTTATGGGGGTGGGGGGTGTTTAGGGATTTTTATCTGTATTGTATTTTAATTTTTGTAAGCCACCCCGATTGTTTTAACAGAGGGGCAGGGTATAAATAAATTTTATTATTGTTATTATTATTATTAAATTGCTATTGCTTAAAACAATTTGTAAGCCGCTCTGATAGCCTTGTGGCTGAAGAGCAGGGTATAAATAAATCATAATAAAATTAATAATAATAATATTGCTTAAAATAATTTGTAAGCCACTCTGATGGCCTTGTGGCTGAACAGTGGGGTATAAATAACTAATATAAATAAATATAAATATATAAATATAAATGAAACCTGCAGAGGTGTAGGTATGGGAGGGGCAAAATTTGGTCATTGCCCCCATAAACCCCCCCCCCTGACATTTTCCTTCAGTTCCCACATTTCTAGCATTGCAGTAACTTAAGACTCCAGGCCAACACTCCAAATCCTAGCCAACACTCAAACCACTACACCAGTGGCTCTTCACCTTTTATTTACCAGGGATCCCCTTTCAAGATCTTTTGTTGCTGCAACCCCCCCCCCCCGCCAGCCACCTCAAGATTTAAAACCCTAATAATACCTGCTAAAAATAAATAAAATTATAATTATGATACAATTACCCCATCCATGAAACCTTCCCTAAGTGGCACTGGAGGGGGAGGGAAGACTTTTCTCCTACTTCTTCCTGCAAGTTTGTGGCTGGAGCGGATTGAATGGCAATGCGCAGGCCAAGCCAGCCAGCCTTTGCTTTGGCTCCTGTCACTTGGCCACTCTGCTGCAGGCAGGAAGTGGGCCAAACAGTCTTGAAGCCCTAGGAGGGAGGACCTCACAGTACTGAAACAAAAAGGCCTCCCGGACACTCTCTCGTGTTGCCAGAGAGCTCCCTCCCCTCTTTTCTCTCCCGCCCCGCACATGGCGGGCCTTTTCGAACGAGAACCGGAAGTTAGCGACAGCGAACCGTAGAGCCTGGAGCCCTATGGCTTTCTCCGCCCCCTTTTTATAACCGCCCCGCCCATTGTGACGCGGATCGCTCCCGCCCACCAGCCGGCGGAGGGTGGGTGGGGTTGGGTAAGCCCCGCCTTTGACGAGCAGCTTCCTCTACCAATGGCAGGCGGCGGGGGCGGAGGAAGCAGTATGGCTGATCAGGGCCGTTGGAGGGTGAGGAGGGGGGGGCTTCTTTTATGTGGAATTTTTATATTTTTATTTTAAAGCCATAAATATGAACGATATTTTTCATTTTAAAAGCGTGGGGGCTCTTGAGGCTTAGAAGCTCCCATCATGTTATGAAGCTGACGGATGGGAAGCTCCGGATAGACAAAAGGAGGGGAAAATATTTGGGGGGGTAGTTAGCCTGTGTAACTCACTGCCACAAGATGTGATGGCCACAGACTCCATGGATCCGACAGAGCCAGGCGGTTATTAATGGCTACTGGGTGTGGCTGGCTAGGGCCAAATCCGCCCTAAACAAATAAACCAGTTTGAAGCTGGATTCTTTGCCCTGGCTCCTTCCTCTGGTGTCCTGGGATGTGTAGTTTGGCGAGGGCCCAGCACTCTTCGGCAGAGAAGGCTAAAGAATTTGAGAAACTAGAAATCCCAGGATTCTGTAGGAAGGAGCCATAGCAAAGAATCCAGTTTCACACTGGATTATTTGTGTAGTGTGGGTTATATCTCTGGGGATATCCTCACTGGGGAAATAATCCAGGTTGAAACTGGATTATTTGCATGGCTCCTTCCTATGGCATCCTGGGATGTGTAGTTTGGTGAGAGAAGCTTCCTCTTTGGCAGAGAAGGCTTTTAAAGACCTTATAAAACTAGAAATCCCAGGATTCCATAGGAAGGAGCCATGGCAAACAATCCAGTTTCAAACTGGATTATTTGTGTAGTGTGGGTTATATCTCTGGCGGCATCCACACTGGAGAAATAATGCAGGTCAAAACTGGATTCTTTGCCATGGCTCTTTTCTGTGGCATCTTGGGATTTATAGTCTGGTGAGGCACCAGCACTCTTTGGCAGAGAAGGCTAAAGACCTTGCGAAACTAGACATCCCAGGATTCCGTAGGAAGGAGCTGTGGCAAAGAATCCAGTTTCAAACGGGATTATTTGTGTTGTGTGGAATATATATACAGTTGTCCCTTCATATTCGCTGGGGTTTGGTTCCAGGACCCCCGTGGATACCAAAATCCGTGAATACTCAAGTCCCATGATATGCAATGGCATAGCAAAATGGTGCCCCTGATATAAGATGGCAAAATCAGCTTTGCTTTTTGGATTATTATTTTTTTAAGAATATTTGCAAGCCGTGAATATTTAAAACCGTGAATGCCAAATCCGTGCATGTGGAGGGACAACTGTATATGTCTCGTTTTCAGTCTCCATGCTTTTCACTGCCCGATGCTTTGGATCATGCCCTCCTGTTGTGCTTCGAAGCACATGGTTGCCAGTGTGGGAAAAGGATGCTGGACTTGGTAGGCCTTCAATATGATCCTGATAGGCTCTTCTCTTTTCAGCCAGAATTTGCCTTCACAACCAGTGTTTTCATTTAATGATGTCACATCAGCTGATCGGGGCAACTGCCTGTGCAGCCTATCCATTCCCCAAACCTTCATGATGCTCCCATTTTTAAAATTATTCTGTTTACTTATTGTGTTGTCTTCAGAATATCATGTTTTTTTAAATTATACCTAATGTTTCCCTGTGTACTGTAGTAGCAAATAATACCTGGTATTTTCCAGGTGTTGGACTACAAACCCTGTTACCCACAGATTGATTAGTCTTGTAATCCAACATCTCTAGAGGGCACCAAGTTGAAGTAAGCCAGTATAGTAATTGGCATGTTGGTCTTGGACCAAGTGGAATACACTGCCTCGAAGTGTGGTGGAGTCTCCTTCTTTGGAGGTTTTTAAACAGAGGCTGGATGGCCATCTTTTGGAAATGCTTTGTGTATTTCTGCAGGGCAGAATGGGGTTGGACTAGATGACCCTTGGGGTCTCTTCCAATTCTGTGAGTCTGGAATGCACTGCCTGGGAGTGTGGTGGAGTCTCCTTCTTTGGAGGATTTTAAACAAAGGCTGGATGGCCATCTTTCGGGAGAGCTTTGATTGTGTATTCCTGCATGGCAGAATGGGTTGGACTGGATGGCCCTTGGGGGTCTCTTCCAATTCTATGATTCTATGAAATCAGGGTTCTATGTTTATTTCACAACATTTCTCAGCCCAAAGGCTTATGAATATCCATTCGTAAGGTGGTTCTCAGATTAAGAATGCCATCTTTTACATGCCTACTGAGAAATACTTTTGACTTCATGTTTACCAGACTTCCAAAGTTGTGTAGAGAGATGCTTTTAAAAGATGGAGAGAGGTGGATCAGTGAAAACAGGAAAATCATAAGCAACATGAATCATCGACCCATCAGTTCAAAAATCTGCTTGCTCATTTGGTGTTTCTCTGTAAAGACAGAAACCACAAATTGCTTTGCAATCAATCAGAGCTACAGACATTAGATTTGGTTGTAATAATGGACTAGGTCAGAGGTGTGGGGTGCCAGAATCCAGTTTATTTTAGGATTCCCTGAGTCAGTTTAACCAACTTAAAATAATGACCAAGGAGAGAGAGCTACTTTCAAAAGACATGCTTTGCAGGGCCATTACGGAAATCAGGTTATAATTCTATCTAAAATACCAGTAGTGAACTTGAATAGAATAGAATCTTTATTACGGTCATAGACCAGCACAGGTAAAAAGTGATACAGAATAAAAAGAAGGTAAAAACACAGGATAAAAGCAATATTTAAAATGATCCTACAGAACTTATTCGCTAATTATGATTCACTTGTTTTGGGTAGGGGGGGACAATCAGCAGATGTGGGCTACACCAGGTTTGCAAAAGTGTGAAATTATTTTCTGGGAGGGACAGCCCAGTAGGAAGTAAGTCTACTAAGTGATCAAATGATGACGGCCAGAGGGGTAAAAATCTGGATGGAACGGAGTATTCCAGAATTGGGTACGGCTACTTGAAGTCCTTTACAGGAACACTTGACACTGCGATATTTTGCTGCAAGTCGTGGACTGGTAGTAAGTTCTTGCTATCTGTATTTGTCTGTGTGTTTGGCAGCCCCCACGAGCGTGTGACGATTACTGGGCGGAATGGAAACACTGCAAGAGCATCCTGAACCTCTTCCATAATTACTATACGTACGGGGAGGCACCTTCCTGTACACAGTGGAAAAGAGACTACGAGAATTGCAGAGAGTGGGAAAAAATGAAAAGTGCAGCGGCTAAGGTATGCTGAGTGGCAAGGCAAGGATCTGTGCAGCGGAAATTCAGTTCTTTCCTCCATTTGGAAAAGTTACATCTTTGGACTACAGCTGCCAGAATCAGCCAGACAAGTAAGAGCACTGGCCATTCTGGTTGGAGTATTCTGGGAGTTGTAGAACAACCAAGTTTTTTTCCTGATTTCTCTCTACCTTCGTCTTTGGAGGTGTTGTCTAAACTACTGAGGTTCTGTGTTATAGAATTGACTCGTATCCAAGAATTGCTCCCAATAGCTATGAACCAAATGGTTGTCCCAACATAACTTGGAACATCTGCATGGGTTGACAAGGGATGTGGAAGATGTGGTCCCCTAGATAATATTGGGACTACCATTCCCATGAAACCTCACCATCAGCTATGCCACAAGGGTGCAAACTGTAGTCCAACACCATCCGGAGGGTCACACAATTCGCATCCATCCTATACCAGGGGTGTGGTCCTCCAGGTGTTGGACTGCACCTCTAATTAGCCCTAGCCAACATAGCCAAAGGTAAGGGGTGATGGGAATTGCAATCCACTACATCTGAAGACTCAGATGTTCCCATCTCATAGAATTGTAGAGTTGGAAGAGACCACGAGGGCCATCCAGTCCAACCCCCTGCCACGCTGGAAATCATGATCAAAGCATCCCCGACAGATGGCCATCCAGCCTCTGTTTAAAGACCTCCAAGGAAGGAGACCCCACCACGCTCTGAGGGAGTGTGTTCCACTGCCCGACAGCTCTTACTGTCAAAAAGTTCCTCCTAATGTTGAGGTGGAATCTCTCTTCCTGGAGCTTGCATCCATTGCTCCATGTTCCAGTCTCTGGAGCAGCAAACAAGCTTGCTCCATCCTCAACGTGACACCCCTTCAAATACTTAAACAGGGCTATCATATCGCCCCTTAACCCATTTCTTTCGTAGACTCCCTAAATACACAATATAAATCATATTTTTTAATCAGTGTGCTTTTCAATTGTGTTTTAATATTATCATTTAACTGTGTTTTGATATCAGAACTTACTGTGGTGTTCATTTGTACCTGTTTTTCAATTTGGTTGTGAGCTGCCTTTTCTCCCAACAAGTTTTGGGAGAAAAGTGGGATATAAATAAAAAAAACCTCAAATATTGTAATGTTGCCAGCTGCCTTTATATTGTACCACACCTCCATCTTTTCCTGAAAAAGGCAACTACAAATCGAATCAATTGATTTGGTCTCTTCTAGGAAGCTTTATGTAAAAGTGAAAGAGAGCGGGTTGCAGAGAAACAGAAGCATGCTCCAGTGTGGAACCTGAGGAAAAGCCCTCCAATGGATTGGTATTTGCCCCTTGATGGAGAGAAACCAAAGTGACAGAGCCCAGGCATACTAGATTTGAGACATATGTGTGAAACCTCTTCAAGAATCCCAAAACAGTGCTGTATGGGACAGTTCCTGACCATAAATCCATGCTCCTATAAATCATATGCCTCATTTTAATTTCAGCAGACTTGTTCTTCAATATACATATCTGTTCCAGCTCTTTGTGTGTGGTGTTAATATATTTGGAGGTGGGATTTGTAGCAATATTTCTAATATTTATTGCAAGGCTTTGCAGATATTCCTAACTGCCATCCTGCTTTGTTCTTCCAATCACAAAATAATTCTAAATCCCCATTCAGAGAAGGGTAATTGCCAGCTCCTCTCAGCATATTCATTCATCCTTTTGGCTGCTGAACATGTTCCCTGTGGGACAACTGCTGTTGATCTGGTGCTTTGAATTCCATACTAGTTTATGCAAGGTTAGAAACTGGTGCTTCAGGACTTTGGTGAAAAAGGGCCTTCTCAGAGAGATGGTCCATAATGCATTCAATAATGCTGCAAGATGCTTATTTTATGAGCATACAGTACAACACCAGAAGCTACATAGGTATTATTTTCAGGGAGTCCTTTGTTTGGTAGAAGCAAGAGGGAAGGGTAGATTAAAAGTTATGCATTGTGTAGGGTTGGCCTAGGACACTGGAAGACCAGGCTTCAAATTCCTCCTTGGCCATGGCAACCCACTGGGTGACCTTAGGCAAGTCATGTTCTCAGCCTCAGAAGAAGACAAGGGCAAACCTCAGAATACATCTTGCCCAGAAAACCCTAGGATAGGATTGCCATAAGTAACTTGAAAGCACACAACAAATAGTGATGGAAAATGTGTTTAAATATGGAGAGGTTTTTGGTGACCATGTCCTCTTGTAAACCAAGGGAGAATAATGTTTAAACCCTTCTCCCAATAGTTTCTATGGGTGTACACAAATAGAAAGCAATCAAACTAAGACAGTAGAGTAATAAAGCTGGTTTTTCAAGTCCTGCTCTAAAACAAAAAGCAGCACAAGGTCACACCGAACTGGGGAGGTGATTTTCAAGTATTTTGCACAGAAAGCATACATACATTCTGAATAAGATTGGATAAAACAGGGGTGAGCAACTGTGTCCCTCTAATTGTTGGCCTTCCAAGTTCCAGCAGCCCTAGCCAACATAGTTGATGGTGATTATGGGAGCTTGGAGGGCCACAGTTGCCCACTGCTCAATTATCCTGAACTTAGGCAGAGTTTGGACAACTATCACAGGGATGGGGAAGCAGCAGTCTCCCAGCTGTTTTTGAACTCAGTTCCCATTAGCCCTAGCCAATTCAGCATCTTGTCATGTGCCTTCGTTATTTCTAATTTATGGTGAAACAATCATGGGGCTTTCTTTGCAAGATTTGTTCAGAAGGGGGTTGCCTTTGTCTTCCTCTGAGGCTGAGAGAGAGTGTGACTTACCCAAGGTCACCCAGTGGGTTTCCATGGCTGAGTGGAGATTTGAACCCTGGTCCCCAGTCATAATCCAATGCTCAAACTAGTACATCGTGCTGGCGCCATTAGCCAGTTCAGCTAATGAAATATGATGGAAGCAGATCACCAACAGTGGGAGGGTAGGGCTTTCCCCATCTCTGTGCTAGATGCTACTAAGTATGCACCCTACCATGGATGAATGTACCCTTCCAACCATTGTTGTACGGCAACTGCAACCATTCCTTCTTGCTGGCTAAAGTTGATGGGAATTGTAGTTGTCACTGGACTCCCTAGTCCTTATTGAAGTCCAACTAGAAGGAAATAAGGATGCTGTCTTGCAGCACAGAGAAAAAGATGGGAAACATTTGGCTTCCTAGATGGTGATGAACTACTATCCCTGTTTGCCTCACCATCAGTCAATCTGGCTACAGCTAATGCAGGGCATTTTTAGATAAATTATTATTGGGTGTCCATTCTTCCATTCAAAAGGTTTGTGAGAGGATGCTACATACAATCCTGACATTCAAATTGTGTTGAAAGTGTTTTTAACAAAGTAAATACAGAGCTACAAGTAAATTTACACACATCAATATCCCAGCTATTTTTATAATCCTGCCCACCACCAGAAAATACCCAAAAAGAAGAAAAATCTCTAAAACTCCAAGCTTAGAAAAATGGGTTTAAAATACAACTGATCTGGGACTGCAAAAGACCTATATTTGGGGATTGTTTTGTTTTTGGTTTACAGTAACTTTAAGGTGGCATTAAAACAGGTGGGAATCAAGTGGTCCATTGATCAAAGCATTTGTTGATTTGTCTACTGTCTGTCCAAAAGCCAGGACTGGGAGGTCAATTTGAACACACAACTATTACTTTAAAAATGCTTTGAGCTGATCGGCATTTAGAGTTTAACATCTGGAGAGCCACACATTCCCAACACATTATAAGAGAGAGGTTGTACATGAGAGAACTTGTAAAGGACAATGGATCTGTGTGTCCCTATATTGACCAATACCTGGAAAGATGTCCCTCCTCTTCTGTGGCCCTCCAGATGTTATTAGCCAAACTCCCAGCATTTCTCACCACTGGCTATGACTGACTAAGGCAGCACCATTCCCCCACACTAGAAAAGTTACAGGATGAAGATGGCTCTCAAAAGAGACCCTTCAAATTGTCTAGTTTCAACAAATGCATGATGGAGACACATTACACCTGTTCATAATGTATTTTCATAATGTATAATGTATTTTCACTCTCAAATGGCACACCCATTGTTCAGTAGCAGCAGCCACACCCTTTCAAGAGGAAAATGGGGATAGTAGGTTTCTCTGTGGTAAAAACAGTGAAGTGATGATTACATTTTGAAGACTCCATCTACCTCCAAAAGCAGGAATAGTGTAAAGCAACCTGCAACGTCCAAATGAGCACTCACATTCTTAGCAAATATTTTCAGATTTTTAAAAAAGACTTCATATATGCAGTCTCTTTAAAAAATTGAATGTGGTTTACCAAACATGCTCAAGGATAACGAAACAAAAAATGATCTCAGCTCACTCCTCCTGACAAGTAAACACATGTATTTCAGCCCAAGGATTCTATTCTTTTTAAATGTGTATCCTGCTCATGAGCTAGGGATAACTCTTTGAATAACTCAATTGACCTGAAGGAAACAACAAAATCCAAACTAAATGGTAGTACTCCACATTGCCATCTATAAACCAGAAAGGAAATTGTCACAGGTTGATTCTTATAAATGTTTTTATCGCACACTCTTTGTCCAGAAAGAACAGAATTGCAGGGGTCTAGAATATACCCTACTATCAAATGACTCCCCATTGGTTCTTGTTTGCTTCAGGCATGGTTTGTCAAACAGCCTCATGCAAGCCAGACTTCATAAACAGTGGGTGACCAGACTGCATCCAGCCTACTGTGTTTATATTTATTGAACAGAGCATCTTCCAGCAGTCCCTTGACAACCTTCCATGTCACTGTGTGTAAACTTTAGTGACATCATTGCATCTCCCTTCGGGAGCCTCATAGTTAGGCAGCGGTGGTGTGTGGGTAGGCTCCTGCCTCTCAAAAGGGAACAGCTCCTCGTCTCGTCGAATAGCTGCCTGGTACAGCTCCTCCGATTCAAGACGCAGTTCTTTTAATGCCTCTTCTTGGGCCACCACCAGGGACTGGATTGCATTCATCTCTGCCTTGTGCTGCTTTTGCTTATACACAGCCCACTTTTTCAGAAGCAGTGCTCGCCTTTCACTCTCCTCAAAGGATAGGGGAGAGGTGGCTCGCACCCTAACGGAGAAAAAAACGAAACAAAAAGACAAAATGGCACTGTGTACTTAGAGTCAATTGGAAGGACATTTTTACCAACCCATCTGCATTCCTGAGCTTCTCTCCTTGTTTCAGAAATGAGGTGGGGAACCTGCAGCCCTCCAGATGTTGTTGGACTGGGAGCTGGACTCCAGCAGCAACAGGAGGGCCAAAGGTGCCCCCCTTCTGTTTTAGGAGAGGAAACCATGAGAGATACAATTATTTATCAAGCCAAAATAACCTTAAAAATCTTTGGAAAAGAGGAAAGGAAGTATTAAAAGTGAGTTACATTTTGATACGTCACATCAGCATTCTGGGTATTACCGTTTCTTGTGGGACAATGTAAGACATCTGTTACTGAAGCTGAGCAGTTTCATCATCTAATCTGGTATTTAATACACTTTGGTCACACAGTACAACTGTGACATCAACCAAGAGCTCATATAAATTCAGGCCTTATCACCACAGGGCTGAATTCCTGAACATTTGTCTCATAAACAGTAAAGTGGTGGGGAAAGGTTAGAATAGCTCAGTTGGCAGAACATGTTGGCCAAAGGTTCAACTCCCAGCATCTCCAGGTCAGGTTGAGAGGCTGCTGTCTGAAACCCTGGAGAGACCCTGCCAGTCAGACAATACTAAGCTAAACGACAAGACATGTCGTTTGACAAGACAGCATTCATAGACCAACAGTTTGACAAGGCACTATCGCTGAAACACTTAGGGACACAGGATGCTACTTAATGTTCAGTCAACACCCTGCGTTCCTAAGTGCAACACTCCCTTGCAGATCGGCTGGTCGTTCATAGATCAGAAACTGAAGGCCACTGACCAAACCAAAAAAAAAAATGACATTTATTCTGTCTTCACATGAAACAAATATCGATTCTACACGCACTGTTGAATTTATTTCTTAAAAATAAAACAAAACACTTTAGCTCCCTAGTTACTATGCATTCCTGATGATTACCTTGTTTCATCCATGAATCTGAATGGTGTTATAAAGTCTTCAATGGGAATCATTTCTTGAGGGGCCTTTTCCATTTTTTTTATCTTCTTCTTCATCCGGTCCCTTATGGCTAGTTCTCTCTTTGGATCCATTTTCTTCTTTTTCTTCGGTTCTGCTCTAATGAAGAAAAAGCACACTTTAAGCAATTATGCACACAAAATAACAACAGTCCATACTTCCAGACACCAAGAATCTGAAAATCTTTACGTCCAATATTATCATCCAGGGAAAGTAAGGCTGGATAGTGCTTCAGAGGAGTTGCTTTTAATGGTTCTTCAAAACAGACAAGACTGGACCTAAAATATTTTACACCATTTCTTCTTTTGGATCAACTGAGCCACACATAACTCCTCTTCATAGCACAATCCTCTGTGTTTGCTTAGACATCTGTGCAGTAAAGCTTACTTTCAGGTCAACAGAGGTAAAAAGGCTTTCCTACTGGCTGCTCTCAGGCTTGAGAATTCCCTTCTAAGGGAGACTAGGCTGGTCTCCTCTCCTGCTGTTCTGCCACCAGGCCAAGACCTTCCTGTTCAAGCAAGCTGGCAACTGCTGAGAATAGGGCATTTAAAGGGAAGATGCTATGCTTCTTAATTATTATTGCTTTTATTGATGTGCTTTTCAAAGCTTTCTAAAAAGCAACCGTGTACTAAAAAAAATTAAATTGGGTTTTAATGTAAATCACTGCATTTTTATTTTATACTTGCCTTTTAATCATGTTGTGAGCTGTCTTGGGTCTCAGGGCTGGGGAAATGGCAGGATATAAATCCAATAATAAATAAACACATGTGAGCATGCATGTGCAGAGGTTTGTAACCTTATGATGCACCCATCTATTCAGATGTAAAACTCAAATGAAAAGTGAACATAGGTTTGCAGTCTTCGCTACAACAGTGCATACTTAAGAGTGCGGGCTTTAAACAAAACAACACAGGCAAAAGTCCTGACACAGTCAAGAATGTCTCCTGGTTTAGTCTGCTCAGGCCACATTTTTTTATCTCAGATAAAACCTTTATAAAAATAAGTAAAGCACAGAGCTTAAAAGAGCTTCTATGCCCAGAGGTAATGCATAGGCCACTGCAAGTATAGTAAGACCCCCATACCCACAGGGGATTGGTTCCAGGGCCCCCCGTGGATAACGAAATCCATGGATAATAACGAACGCCCCCATCACAATTTCCACCCTGGGAATGATCCTGGGCAGCAATCCCAGGGGCAAAGGGAGACGGGAGGCAGAACTCTAGCCCCACGTCACCATTTCTGCCCCAGGAGCGATCCTGGGGGCAAAAGGAGGCAGGAGGCGAGATCTCTCCTCTCCTCCCTTCGCCCCAGCATTGTCATTCTCCCCACAGGAGTGATCCCAGGGAGTGATCCTGGGGGCAAACGGAGGCGAGATCTCTCCTCCCCTCCCTTCGCCCCCGCATCACCATTTCTGCCCTGGGAGCAATCTCGGGCAGCGATCCTGGGGGCAAAGGGAGAAGAGAGGCAAGCTCTCTCATCTTCCCCTCCCTTCCCCCATCCACACCGCCCCCCCCCCCACTGTCGCCATCCACGGATAATTGAATCAGCGGATGACGAATCAGTGGATGAGAGGGTGCTACTGTACATACCAAATTTCAATGTGGTTTACAGGACCAGGGAAACTTGAGTTCAACATCCCACACAACTACAAAGCTCATTCGCTGACCCGGGGCTACTCACTCATTCTCAACTGACCTTACCTTGCTATATGATAAAACAGGAAGGCAGAGAAGAGAACTGTGGGATCCATTATGTTCCTTGGAGGAAGGGCATGATCAAAATTTGACAAAATAGGAAAATGTTAACCCCTCCCCCTCCCTGAGACTAATGTAAGCATATGAAAAGGAACATCCTGAAGCTGTTCTAAACATTAGAATTCAAACTACATTTTACCTCATGGGTAGAGCTGCCCTCAGTCCAAGAAGTGAAGACTGCCAGTGGTTTGCTCGATGCTGAACATTCCAGATTAACTGAGAACTAAAGAAGAATTAATTAAAAAAAATTTTATAATAGAATATATAAAGATTATGACCAAAGGGGCCAAGGCTTTGCAAATTCCTTGCCAATCCTCTAGATTTAGAGGAAGCAACTGTTACTTCCCAGGAAAATTCTCTGCCATAGTAAACCTCTCCAAAGAAGCTTTAGGCCTTGCATATGTAAAACTGAACAAAGTGTGGCCTTCCAGATGTTGTATGGCAACTCCCAGCACCCTAAGCTATCTGGGAAGCTGCACTTTGCCCATCCCAAAGTTAAGAGCTACTTAAAAGAATTCTTTACCTTACACAAGTGCTGGAAGAAACACATACTCTATAAAGCATGAATAGTGCCATGGTGTATTTTTCAACTGGAGTTGTCATTGTCATCATCATTATTATTGTAGCTAATCGTCTATCTTAACGGTTAAGATGTAAAGCAGCTTTCTCCAATACAGTGCCCTCCACATGTGCTGGTTTACAATCCCATTATCCCCAATCAATATAGCTAGTGTGCTAGGAGCTGAAGTCCAACACATCCAGAGAAAACCTGCTTAGGAAAGGCTGATGCACAAGTCTGGGTGAGTGAAATCCTGTACTGTCCATCTGCTTATTGCTGGGTGTGTGGCAATGTTTGAGGGGCAACCTGGTCTTTTGAAACAGCTAATACGTAGCACTGGCTTACAGAACAATTGCAACAGCATTAAAGACCAGTCTTTTCTGGCAGGCCTATCCAGATGATTTTTAAACAGTGAATTTAAACTGTTTTAATATGTTCTGGCTTTATTCTTTTAATTGATATTGTGTTTTAATGTGTTTATGTATTTTTAACCAATATGTACTTTAAGTGGTATTAGCTGTTTGTACAAACCTGTTGTTCCCTGCCTCGATTCATGTGGAGAGGTGGGTAAGAAATAATAATTAATTGGGCATGTACAGCTAGAAAATTTCCTGTGTCTTCCTTGCAGTGCTAATGTGCTGAACTAGTCGGACTTTTTAGATCTGAGTTTGAGTCTCCACTAGGCTAGGAACGTCATTGAGCAATCTTGGACGGATCAGTGTCTCTCAACCTGACCCACCTCACAGGGTTGTTGTGAGAATCAAGTGGGGGCAGAGGAGAGCCTGCCTTGAGGTCAGTAAATGAAAGGCTGTAATGAATGAAAAACTGTGATGGAGAGGTCCAGCTAGGAGATACTGCTGGGCTTTCCTTGCCTGCTTGCAAAATCACCATTTGAAATAGACCCCACCTGAAAAGTATGTCTTTAAGTACCTAGATATTATGTGCATATATGTTGTGAAAAAGAGAAGTGACCAGTGAGGTGCTACAGGGTTCTCTCCTGGACCCGGTGCTATTCAACATCTTTATCAATGACTTGGATGAGGGAATAAAGGGCATGCTTATCCAATTTGCAGATGACACCAAATTAGGAGGGATAACTAGTACCCCAGAGGACAGGGTCAGAATTCAAAATGACCTTATCAGGTTAGAAAGCTGCATCAAAACTCACAAAATGAATTTCATCAGGGAGAAATGTAGGATACTATATTGGGCAGAAAAAATTAAATGCACAGATATAGGAAGGGTGACACCTGGCTGGATGACAGTACATGTGAAAGGGATCTAGGAGTCTTAGTGGACCACAAGCTGAACATGAGTCAGCCGTGTGATGCAGCAGCTAAAAAAGCCAGTGCAATTCTAGGCTGCATCAATAGACATATAGTGTATAGATCAAGGGAAGTAACAGTGCCACTCTATACTGCTTTGGTCAGACCTCACTTGGAATACTGTGTCCAGTTCTGGGCACCACAATTCAAGAAGGTTATTGACAGAGGAGGGCAACCAAAATGGTGGGAGGTCTGGAAGCCATTATGCCCTATGAGGAGCAGCTGAGGGAGCTGGGTTTAGTCTGGATAAGAGAAGGTTAAGAGAAGACATGATAGCCATGTTTAAATATTGGAAGGGATGTCATACTGAGGATGGAGCAAGCTTGTTTTCTGCTGCTCCAGAGACGAGGACACGGAGCAATGGGTTCAAACTACAGGAAAAGAGATTCCACCTCAACACCAGGAGGAACTTTCTGACAGTAAGAGCTGTTCGCGCTACCTTGGAGTGTGGTAGAGGTCTTTAAACAGAGGCTGGATGGCCATCTGTTGGGAATGCTTTAGTTGTTTATTCCTACATGGCAGGGGGTTGGACTAGATGGCCCTTGGGGGTCTCTTCCAATTCTATGATTCTATGATGGTAAGATCCATTTAGTTCCGGCCTTCTGAACAAATCCTTGGGCTTGGTATCAGTTCGGAGTGGATCTCTCTGGGCATGTTGAGCCTGGGGATGAGAAAGTTAAAGAGGGGACATGATAGCCCTTTTTAAATATTTGAAGGGATGTCCTACTGAGGATGGAGCAAGCTTGTTTTCTGCTGCTCCAGAAACTAGGACATGGAGCAATGGGTTCAAACTACAGTAACAGAGATTCCACCTCAACATTAAGAGGAACTTCCTGATAGTAAGAGCTGTTTGGAAGTGGAATACACTGCCTGGGAGTGTGGTGGAGTCTCCTTCTTTGGAGGCCTTTAAACAGAGGCTGGATGGCCATCTGTCGGGAATGATTTGATTGTGTCTTCCTGCATGGCAGAATGGGGTTGGACTAGATGGCCCTTGGGATCTCTTTCAACTCTATGATTCTGCGAAAGGCACTGCCTGGGACTGCGGTGGAGTCTCCTTCTTTGGAGGTTTTTAAACAGAAGCTGGGCGGCCATATTCTGGAGTGCTGTGACTGTGTATTCCTGCATGGCAGAATGGGGTTGGACTGGATGGCCCTTAGGGGTCCCTTCCAACTCTATGGTTCTATGATTATTTGATTCTATGCATTGCCTGGGAGTGTGGTGGATCTCCTTCTTTGGAGGTTTTTAAACAGAGGCTGGATGGTCATCTGCCAGGAATGATTTGATTTGTGTCTTCCTGCATGGCAGAATGGGGTTGGACTAGATGGCCCTTGGGGGTCTCTTCCAACTCTATGATTCTATACAGTATGTGTGTGTGTGTGTGTGTATATATATATATATATATATATACTGTATATACATATATCTGAAAGAAACCAAGGAAGAAGAAAGTTTCCTTATCACCTACCTAAACGAAGAGCCTCCGACACCGAACCGAAAGAAATTTAAGGCCACCTGCACAGACATGACTCGGCCCCGATTCCAAGCCCAGAGACCCGCCACCGCAGCAGCCCCAGGCTCTCCTATCCGGAAAGCGGCTACTTCCGGTTGTGCATAAAAGTGCACTCGCCATGGTTCTCCGCCCGCTCCGGAGCCCTGTCACAAAGGTTCCGGGAGAGAACCAGCCCTACTAGGAGCCAGCTATGGAGCTCCTAGACCGCGTGGCTATTGAAAGGACTTTAAAAAAATCTCTGGGGTTCGCCTGTGGTTTTTTCCCTCCCATGGCTATCGTGAGCATTTCTGCTCAAAAGGACGTTCAGTGAGACTCACTGCCAGTGTCTTGTAGGACTGCAACCTAAACCCACCCTCTTTATATATATTAAATAAATCTTATCGCACAATGGTATGCTTTTGTGTGCCTGTCTGTGCCTTCAAGGCTCCTGTCGACTTATGGCGACCTTGTGAATTTCATAGTGGTTTCCCCCCCCCCTTCCTTTTAGGCAAGAAATACTCGTTGCCTTCCTCTGAAATGTAGACCACAGCACTTGATATTCCTCGGCAATCTCCCACCCAGGTATTAACCAGGGAGGGATGACCCTGCTGAGCTTCCAAAATCAGATGAGATTTGGCACCTTTAGGAATATTTTTTTTTATTAGGAATTTTTTTATTGGAGTAAGACCATTCTACTGAAAAATACACCCGACCGCAAAAGGCCGTAACAATAACGCAAATAATAATAATAATAATAATAGTTTTCCTCTTTTCTTACTAATACAAAAATAAAACTATCTATCCTAACACTAATATATTTTTCCTATTAATCTAAACGCAGTATAATTACATTATGTTTACAGATTACAATTATACCTATTCGGAAAAGAAAAAAATCAATAAAAGATTTAAAAATTTAGGTCATTCCCCCCCCCCACACACACACACTCAGAGGTCAATGCTAACCCTGGTTAGGACTTGGATGGGAGACCGCCAATGTATCCCAGGTGTTGGAGGCTGTTTCAAGAGGAAAGCACTGGCAAAACCACCTCTGAGGATTCCTTGCTTAAGAAAACCCTATGAGATTCATGGGGTCACCCTAGACATGGGAAAAGGTGCCTTTTTGGACGGTCACTTCCAGATTCTGGGAGTGGCTGTCCAAACAGAAGCACCTTCCCCAAACCTAGAAGGACTGCCAAGGAATCCCAGGTGCTGGAGGCTGTATTTCATAGGAAGCAATGGGCAAAACCACCTCTGGGGATCCTTTGCCTGAGAAAACCCTTGTGAAATTCATGGGGTGGCCATAAGTCAACAAGTGACTTGAAGGCACAGACACACACAGTATAGCACAGGGCCTAAATAACCTCAAGGCACCATTAGAAGCTCAGCAGGGTCAGCTCTGGTTAGGACTTGGATGGGAGACCACCAGTGAATCCCAGGTGCTTGAGGCTCTACTTCAGAGGAAGGAACTGGCAAAACCACTTCTGAGGGTTAAGAAAACCCCGGAAATTCATGGGGTTGCCACAACCCAACAGGCAACTCAAAGTCACACACACAAGATCTGACCTTGGTCCCTTTTCCCCAAATGCTGCAGGCTAGAATTGCCAGCACCTGGGAAAAGGTGCCTTTTGGGACTGTCAGCATAGCTGGCTGGGGGATTCTGGGAGTGGCAGTCCAAAAAGAACCTTCCCCAAGCCTAGAAAGAATCCCAAGGAATCCCAGCTTCTGGAGGCTATATTTGAGAGGAAGGAACTGGCAAAACCACCTCTGAGGATTCCTTGTCTAAGAAAACCCTTTGAAATCCATGGGGTTGCCATAAGCCAACAGGCAATTTGAAGACACACATCCCAATGTGTTTAAGAGTGACTCCCAGGTAACCTGTGGTTCTTCAGTCTAAATGTTGTCAGATTGCAAATCTCATCGTCCCCGACTATTGGCAACACAGCCTGAGACATCTGTAGCAGTCCTGCCCCATCTCAGTTGTGCCAGAAGTTCTGGATAACAACTCCTGCCATCCCCTACCATCACACATGGTTGTTGGAACTGATGGGAACTGTAGTCCAAAACAGCAGGAGGAGGGCTCTGAATTGAGAGGCTGGCACAGAGAAAAGATCATACAAGCTAAAATAAAGATGTATACTACTGTATATATGCTTTCTACCTTTCTGAATACCCCACTCAGCTTCCTTACCTACAGAAGTCTATTTTCATATCCTGGAATCACTTCATCCCAAGGGGAGAAACTACTGCTCAGTAGCTTTAATACTGAGGCCTTGGAAAGGTGTTTGGCATAGTAAATAATACTGGTTTTGATGTCCCAGCACAGACTCTGGAAAAGTGACTTCTTGGACTACAGCCCACTGGAATGAATCCCTGAGCCATATTGTCTGGGGGATTCTGAGACTTGTAGTCCAAAAAGTGTTTTTTCCAAAGATTTTCCTTGGTTTCTTTCAAGTTCTGTGTCTTCTCAGGTCTGAAAGGTAGCTCCATGCCAGTGATCTCCACCCCTTGGCTTAGGAGGGGATTTCTCTTCCCAGTGTGCTGTAGTGCCTAAGGCTGCAATCATCACACACCACAGAATTAGCCCGGTTAGACCAGGACTCAAGCTAGGTCATTTGAGATCAGGGGTTGGAAGCATGTAACCCATCAGTTGTTGTTGGACTGCAACCGCAAGCACTCATCACTATTGGGTTTGCTGGATAGGGCTGCTGGGAGCTGCAGTCCAACAACAGCTGGAGGGCCACATGTTCCCTGCCCATTTCAGATCCTAGACCAGAGCTTGGAAGCAACTAGATACAAATAGTTTGTTATAGTACTTGTATATGATTCCTTTTTATAATAATTAAGCATAACTCAATCACATGATAGTAACTAAATGTGAGATAATGACACCCCTTTTGCAGCAGAAGTATAACTGATTCTGCTTTTTTAGTTACGAGATTCCTAGGCCTCACTGCTTAGGTGTGTTTTGTACTGCAGGCCAGGGTATTTAAAAAGATGCAAAGTAACATTTTAGTTATTTTTGAATGATGAGATCAAGATTTACTTTGGAAATGTATACCAATGATGGTAACTAACTACTTTTGAGCCTTGGAAGTATAAGGGTAACAAATTGCTTTTTAAAAAAGCAATTTTCCAAGCCCTGCCCCAAGGGTGTAGCTAAAGGAAGGGCCAACATGAGGGATTGCTCACCCAAATAAAAATTTTGTTCCCACAAATGAATGTTTCCTTCAAATTTCCCCAAATTTTTACTATTGCAATAACTTAAAACTTCAGTTGTACGGTTAAAAATACAGTTTAGGCATCCAAAGAAAAGGGGCAGGCAAAGCAAACAAGGGAATGCGAACACAGCCCACAGAAGAATGCTAGGTTTGGATGATTCTCAGTGCCTCACTCTCTGTGGTGCTAGACTGAAAGAAAATTTCATTGGAGGAGCAGAATTCTTATTTAGGAAAGCAACGCCCTCATTTTGCACACACACACCACAGCCACACCTCTGCTCTGTCCCAGACTTTTAAATTATTATTATGACCATCACCAACTATTTTATCCTACCTTCCGTCCCTCAACCCCAAACTTCAGGTAGCTTTCAAATTAAAAACAAATACAGTAATAGCTAAAACATAAAAAAAGTTAACATTGAAATGTAATGTAAACTGTTAGCAACATTAAAAACAATTTAAAACATACAATTAAAAATAATGAGAAAGGCCTCTCCTGAATATCTCTCATTGTCCAAGTAGATTGGTGTTGTCTATACGAGAGGAAAAAATGTGGATTGATGTGCACTAATGCCATTTTGAAGCAGCTTCAATTTGTTGTAACTTTTTTTTTGGCAAAATTGCAGGCATGCGAAGTTATCTGCTTTTGCAATTCCAATGGGCAGCCTGCAAATCAAGATGGAGAGTGTGAGTGAAGTACTCGCGTTTTTATTTTCACCAGTTGCCGCTGCTGAACAGTATTTTTTAAAAGCATATCTAAGGTGCGCAAGTACGATATTCTGCTTAAATAAATAAAAGAAAGAAAAAAAGGCTGTTTCGTTGCCTCAGCACACGATCACTAAGGCTAAGGCGAAAATCCAACATGGCGGTTCTGAGCGCTTCCCTTGTTAGCAAGTTCCACCCCCTATGCACTTTTGACAAATCAGTTTTACACTCCTGCTCTTCTTGGGAATGCAACTGAAAGGGAATCAGATTGTCCCAGCAAGCAGGAATGTGCGCATTCCCCACGGTGTTTTTTCAAAACTTCAGGAAAAGTCGCTAAGGCTTTTCCTTTGGAGTTTTTGCTGGATTTGCCCACCCCCCTTCCAAACACTGCAGATTGATGCAGGGTGGCATTTAGACAAATTGTATCCTCCTCAAATTCCATGAGGAGTATATTCAGTGTAGACAACCCCCAGAAAATGTAATCTGTTTGACAGAAAATAGGACTCATCGCCAGCACTTTGAAATGTGCCCAGAAAAAGACCAGTACCCATTGGAGCTGTTGTGGCATAAGAGTCATATGCTCCTTGTAACCAGCCCCAGTCAACAATCTGGCTGAAATTCTTTGGATCAACAGAAATTGCCAAACATTGTTCAAAGGCAGACATAGGACTCTGCCTTACATCGAATCAGATCATTGGTTCATCTAGGCCAGTAAAGTCAAAACTGGCCAACAGGCTTGCTCTGGGCTTCCAGAAAGAACTATTTCTCAACTCTTTCTAGAACTGTATCGAAGATACAGGATGACCCCCGTATCCACAGTTTCACTTATCCACCTCTGAAAAAAATATGTTCTCTCTAGGCATTTCTAGGTCCTCCGATGTGATTCTATGGTCAACTTCCAACATTTGTCTCACTGAAAATAACTGTTCCCTATTATCCATGGTTTCAGGTGTCCCCAGGGGTGTGTGTGTCTTAGAACCTATCCCTCCCTTGGATATAGGGGTCAACCTGCATTTCAAAGTTTAAAAAAGGGGAAGGCCCAGGTTCAAGTCTTGCTTTTGCTGTGAACAGCACTCACACACACCATGTATAATACAGGAATAAATGACTTTACAGTGTAATTGTAAGGATTGCAACACAATACAATGTAAGTTAAACCATGTGAACATTTTACAATTCTTAAATATACTGTAAATTATAATTATCCCTCTTCCAATAATGAGCAACTATGAATCTTCAGTGTCCTGAGGAGAAGAAAAAAGTGTTTATCAGGGTGGGGGATATTCACTCCAGAGAGTGCCAGTTGTTGTTCAACCGGGTGAAAATTTTGCAGACGTTGTTGGACCACAATTCACAGTATCCTTCACCAATGCCCACATGCCCAATCGTCCAACTCTCTCTCACCCCCATTGTGTGAAGGCTTACAGGAGGAAAATGCTGGAGAAGGCATTCCATCACTTGCCCTCCAGAGGTTGCTGGGTTGTAAATCCCACCTGTCCTGGCAGCATAGCTTGGTGGGGGGGGGACAATGGAAGCAGCAGTCCAGTTGTATGTGGAGGGCCAGAAGTGCCTCTCCAAAAGGCTGACGGAGATTTTTGAACAGCCAGCATTACTAAGGGGGCATCCACACTAGAAAAATAATCCAGGTTGAATCTGGATTATTTACATGGTTCCTTTCTATGAAATCTTGCGATGTGTAGTTTGGCGAGGCCCCAGCCCTCTTGAGCAGAAAAGGCAAAAGGCCTGGTAAAACTACACATCCCAGGCTCCCATAGGAAGGAGCCGTAGCAATGAATCCCATTTGAAACTGGATTCTTTGTGTCATGTGGCTTCCCCCAGGGGAGGAACCAGGTTATGAATAAGGGGCAGGGCCCTACCATTGTGGGGGGCCCTGTCGTAACCCTCCTCCTGCAAAGACATTAGTAATAATCTGAATATCCTGTACTGTGATATTAGCAGGGCCGGTTTCAGGGCCCTGCAGCACTTGCAGCCGCAGGGGGCCCTGTCATTGTGGGGGGGCCCCATAGTAACCCTCATCCTGCAAAAATGTTATTAGTAATAATCTGAATACCCTGTACTCTGAATAGGTTAGGTTAGGTTAGGTTCTGAGATAAACATATGGTCCCCACCAAAGAAAGTGTTGCAGGGCCCCCGAAAAGTTCTTAAACCGGTCCTGGATATTAGGTTACATTGACCTGAGATAACTATATGGGGCTTCCCAAAAGAAAGCGTTGTAGCCCCCTCCCCCCCAAAAAATCCCTTAAACTGGTCCTGGATATTAAGTTACATTGCCCTGAGATAAACATATGGGGGCCACAAAAGAAAGTGTGGCAGCCCCCCCCCCACATCCCTTGAACTGGTCCTAGATATTGTTAGGTTGACCTGAGAGAAACATGTGGGGTCCCCAAAAGAAAGGTTGCAGCCCCCCTCCAAATCCCTTAAACTGGTCCTGGATATTAAGTTGTATTGCCCTGAGATAAACATATCGGAAGCCCAAAAGAAAGTGTGGCAGTCCCCCCCCCAAAAAAAATTCCTTAAACTGGTCCTAGACATTAGGTTATGTTGCCCTGAGAGAAACATATGGGGACCCCAAAAGAAAGGGTGGCAGGGGACCCCCCAAATCCCTTAAACTGGTCCTGGATATTAGGTTATGTTGTCCTGAGATAAACATATGGGGACCCCAAAAGAAAGTGTGGCAGCCCCCCCCATCCCTTAAACTGGTCCCGGATATTAGGTTACGTTGCCCTGATAGAAACACATGGGGATCCCAAAAGAAAGCGTGGCAGGGGACCCCCCAAATCCCTTAAACTGGTCCTGGATATTAGGTTACGTTGCCCTGAGAGAAACATATGGGGACCCCAAAAGAAAGTGTGGCAGCCCCCCCCCCCAAATCCCTTAAACTGGTCCTGGATATTGTTAGATTGACCTGAGAGAAACATATGGGGACCCCAAAAGAAAGCGTGGCAGGGGACCCCCCAAATCCCTTAAAGCGGCCCTGATACCGGGGGAACCCCACTGGCGAAGCGGGAAGGGAGGGGAAACCGGGGCTGAGGGAAACGGTGGCCGCGGCGCCTCTCGCTTTTCCTCAGGCGCCGCCTGGGCTCGCTGCCCTTCGTCGCCCGCCGTCCTCGTCCTCCTCCTTCTCCGCCGCCGCCGCCGCCACTTGTTTCCCGCCGGGCCGCTGAGGTCGTGGCCCTGGGCTGACTTCCGGCGTTGCCGGGGCGCCGCTGCCGGGCGCGGGGGATGCGGCCGGGCGGAGGCGGGCGGGACGGGCCCGGGCGATGGCGGAGCGTCGGCGGCGGTGGCGGCGGCCGTGAGGGGAAGGGAGGAGGAGGAGCGGCCGGCGGGACGGGCGACGGAGCCGGAGCCCGGGAGAAGAAGGCGGAGAAGGCGAAGCGGGAGCAGCCGCCGCCTCAGCCCCGCGCGGTCGGAGCGCCAGGAGCGGCGCCCTCAGAGGAGTAGCCGCCGCCGCCGCCGCCCCCGCCTTGCCCTGCTCGCCGCCGCCGCCGCCTCCTCCTCCTCCCTTCCCAGCCTCGCGGAGCAGCGCCTGGCCCGACCCGCCGCCCTCCTCACCACGGAGGCCCAGGCACCCGGGCACGGGGAGGAGGAGGAGGAGGAGGAGGGAGGAGAAGAAGAAGGCGAAGAAGAGGAGGAGGAGGAGGACGAGGGGGAAAATGAAGCTCCTGAAGCCGGCCTGGGTCAACCACAATGGTGAGCTCCCTCCCTTGCGGCTCCTTCATCCCTGCCATCCCCAGGGAGGGGGAAAGGCAACCCGCAACCCGCGAGCATGTGCAGAGTTTTCAAGCAACTCCGCTGGGCCGAGCGGTGCAGCTGGCTGGCTTTTTATTAAAATAAGACCTCATGACTTTAATGCAAAACAAAACAGGCTAAGACAACAGGGTGCAGCTTTTTTTTCTCTCCCTCTTTTTGGTGGTGTGCTTTTTATTTTGGGCTCCTACCCCCCCCCCCAAAAAAGATGTAGGGGGTGACTTTGAGCAGGTGCAGGGTTGCTGATGCTGCAGCCTTTCTCGACCCTTTTTATTTTATTTATTTATCTGGGAGGAACCTTGGAAATCGTTTCTTAGGGAAGCCCTGCAGCAACGTTATGCTATATATTGCTATGGCTCCCCCCCCCCCCATCACAAGGAACCCTTAGCAACCTGGGGTGGGGGAAAATCCTAGTTCTTCCAGGGAACCCTGGTTGAGAAACCCTGGGTTATGAGGACTGGGGTTGTGGGGTTCCCAAGGGAGAGGAAGGCCTCTGGAGCTAGATCTGCAAAAAAGAGGGCTTCAGGAAGAGTGAACTGGAAAGCCTGCCCTTTGCAGGAGCTGCCCGTGTTGGTTTGGTTCTTTGTTGCCCCCTCACTCCACCCCTAAAGTGTCTGAGGGGGGGTCTGAGCAGCCCTCCAGGCCCCTCTCAGGTTTAGCGGCATTTCTTAAACATGTGAAGGCGATCCTCTTTTCTCCCCCCACCTTCCCTTGGTGCAGATAGGTGGTTTTCTCCAGGACATGCTTCTCCGAGACTGCTCTCATCAAGTCAGGCCGTTGGGCCACTACCTCTGCGGGCTTCTGATCCTTTGCAGCATGGCCCCTTTCATCCATCAGGGCTGTAAGGAAGCAAAAGGCGCCTCTGGGAATATGCAGAGAGCACCGTTCCCGCATCCTTGGGGAACTCGTACAACCGTGCGCTTTGTGTGACTAGAGTATAATGTTTTCCAGGTTGCGATTACATGAAGCGGTCTTACACTGAGTCAGGGCACACGGATTCATTTCTGAACTTCTCTGGATAGAGGTAGAGTGCCTTCTCGCCTCACTGGGCCAGCGCTTGCACGGCACACATGCGCCCTGGTGAAGGCAGGTAAACGCTTGCAGTGTTCTATAGTGCAGGGACAGGGAGCCTCCCATGTTGATGTGCTACTACACCTTTGGCCAGATTGGCTAGGGCTGATGGGAATTGGGATTCCTCAACATCTGGAGGGCCATGGTTTCCCTAGACTTACTAGAGAATTGTCTTATGCCCAAGTAAGTCGGGTTTTTTATCTGGTGCTATCAGTTGTGACAGGCAGCAGCTTTAAGGCTTGGGACCTGGGACTAAAGAAGCAAAAGGCCACTGTGCATGCATTCAGTGTTCCTTTTGTCACTGAGCAGCAATGGTGGAAATCCAGATATTGCTTGTAGAAGTCAATGGACCAAATTCCAAATGGGACATCTCACAGGGAGCTGGGCATAATATTGCTGTTCATTTGTTTTTTTAATTCCTTTGCATGAATTAAGATTTTAGCATGACTTTGTTTTAATTTGCTGGAAGCTGCCTTTGGATCCCATGCTGGGAGAAAGGTGGGTATAAATTAAGTAAATAAATAAAAATAATAGCTGTACGTTTTGCAGTACTTAAACTTTATGTTCTTTCTGTGCAGTATCAGTGAAGGTCAGGGCTTCTTTGGAACCAGCACAGGGGGTAGATCTCAATTGACTTTCCCCTCCATTGGTTTGTCCCCTTCCTTATTGAACATGGAAGAGTAGCATATCAGACATGTCCTTGCATTTGAAGACATGAGACAAGTTTCCTGTTTCTTCCCCCTCACTGCATTTTACCTGATGTTCTGCAGAAACAGGGTGGTGCCACTTCTTCAGGTGGGCGCAATGACAGCAGATCCAGGCAGGGCTGGTTTAAGGGCCCTGCAGCACCTGCAGCCTCAGGGGCCCCATCATTGGGGGGGGCATCATAACCCTCCTCCTGCAAAAACATTATTATTAACAATTTGAATATCCTGTACTGTGAGTAGGTTAGGTTAGGTTAGGTTACATTGACCTGAGATAAACATATGGGTCCCCCAAAATAAAGTGTTGCAGGGCCCTCCAAAATTCCTTAAACCGCCCCTGGATCTAGGGGTCAGTCTTCTGCTCCTGGGCCCCTCCATGGCTGCATGAGATGCCTAAAATACAAAAGGAAAAAAAAAAAAAAGGAAATTTAGAAAACTTGGAAGCAGCTGGAAGTCCACTTGTGGTTATGAAACACAGGTATTTTTTAATGTTAAATAGTGTGAGGGAGGGAGCTAAAGCCTAGGTGAAAGTGGGGGTTTTTTGCCAGAAAAGGGCAGTGTGGAGGAGCCAAGAGCTGCAAAAATAGTCCGGAGGGCCTCACATAGGCCCTGGACTACTTAGCATTTAGGGTAGCTTAGGGTTAGGATGGGTTGGTGTTGAGGACGTATCACTATATATGTCTGAAATTATTCTTGTGAAATACACAGATAACGTCTTTACTTGTCTTCTTCTGAATAATAATAATAAAAATAATAAAATTTATTTATACCCCGCCCCTCTGTTAAAACAATCGGGGCGGCTAAACACTAAAATAATCTAGTGCAGGGACTGTCCAATGACAGACTGGCCCACATTTCTTTAACATCCTGCCAGAGACATACAGTACTTGAAAACTTTACCAGAGGACAGGGCTGGGCAACTTGTAGCCCCCCAGACTATGTTGGATTGCAACTCCCATCAACCCTGAGAGTTATAGTCCCAAAATATCTGGAGGGCCACAAATCGCCCATGCCTGTAATAGAGATTGATACAGCTTCTACTGCTCTCTATAAAAATGACAGGGTTGTTTGGTAAAGTCTTCTTTGGCCTATTGAAAGGGACAGAGTTGCTTCAGATTATGAAAGTTAGTATTCCTGATTTGGGATCCTAATGCCCTGCTTGTGGGTTTTCTAGAGGCATCAGCAGGATGCTCTGGGGGCAGACTTTTGGTTGACTCCAGCATAGCTGTTCCTTATTGTTTCATTGCCCACCATAGAGCTAAGCCTATATTGAGAGGATTTGTTGCTCATGGACTTGGAAAGCAGTAGGCAACGTTGCTGATACTGAAGACAATTTATTAATTGTCTGAAGACTGTAGTCTGGAAAATACTCAGAGCCATTTACTTAAATGTTAGTTCTTCTCTGAATAATATATTCTTTTGCCCCTTGCAAAGGTGATGGGGAATCAGAGCTTTCAAACTGCAAAAATGTAACCCATCTGAAGAGGATTGATAAACATAGATGTTTTAGCCATTCAGAGTGAGGGAAATGCTACATTTTAAACATATTAGATACAAGCTGTGAGTTTTTAGTTTGGTGAGAATAACTGTTTTTTAAAATATACTAAAGATCATTTCTGAAATGTTTATATACTTATCTCACT
Organism: Gambelia wislizenii; assembly: GCA_030847615.1. NCBI lineage: Eukaryota > Metazoa > Chordata > Lepidosauria > Squamata > Crotaphytidae > Gambelia > Gambelia wislizenii. Next base: position 6,367,156 of record JAUMIR010000013.1, on the reverse strand, counting down.
TTCTTTCCACTATGATGCTAAAGGTTGTGTGAGTAGGATTTCCAGTCAGTCATCTCAAAGCTCTGTATCCTACATGTAAATGTTCTCATGGGAGAGTAAGAGAACGTCGCAAAGAGGGATAGAGAGAGGCTAACCTCACAGCATCTACTAGTACAGTACTCCCATGGAAGCGTCTGCGGATGTTCTCACATTAACAACCATCATCAGTGTGAGCCTTCACCTCATTGTATTAGTGACCTTGCGTTTGTAGTTGTGTTAGAGAGGAAAGAAGGCAACAAGGTTGCAGGCCAATGAAAGGGGGCATTGGATATTTGTGGGCTGAGAGTAGTCTGGTCCTCAGCCACAATGGATCTCATACAGAACTACTGTCAGTGAGTGTAGCCCACAAAACATGCAAGGCAGCTGCGTGGGTAGCCTTCTAATCAGTCGCTCTGTTAACTGCAGATCCCTTCCCCTCTTTCCATAAATGTCTTCAGTTATTCACATGCTTCACACTTCCAGGTTAAACTACTGAAACATAGTTAACATGGGGTTGCCCTCAAGAGCAGACCTGAAGTTTCAGTAAAGTCAAAAGAATTGGGACCAGTTGCTGGACGCCAGTTTGTTTCTGAGCTCAACGTAAGCTGCTCTTTTGACTTTTTAAAACTCTACATTTTGGCAAGATCACAGTGAGAGTGAGCAGAGACCATCTCTGATCACAGATAACACAGGGATTCCCCTGCCCTGCTTGCCTTCCTATTTGGGAAGGGAAAGAGCCCTATTTGTATTCTGTGTGGGCCAGACTTAGGTTATCTGTTGACCATATTAAGCCTGGCGCTTCCCCTCCTCTTCTCTAAACAACCTGTGACTAGAACCTCTTACCCTCCTCCATATGAGATGCCCAACAACTTTGTTCATCATCCAAAGCTCTGCTTAGCATCTTCCACCATCAGAAATATAGCAGGTGGATGTTTGAGATGGGGCCTTTCTAGCTGTGGTCCTCAAGATTGGGAACAGTCTCCCAAGGGATTTCCCATCACCATGTACGAGTGTGAGAGTTGGACAGTGAGGAAAACTGATAGAAAGAAAGTAAACTCTTTTGATATGTGGTGCTGGAGAAGAGTGTTGTGGATACTGTGGACAACCAAAAAACAACAACATACAAATGGGTCCTAGAACAGATCAAGCCTGAACTCTCCCTGGAAGCCAAGATGACTAAATTGAGGCTGTCATACTTTGTTCACATCATGAGAAGGCACGACTCACTAGAAGAGACAATAATGCTAGGAAAGGTGGAGGGCCATAGAAAGAGAGGAAGACCACATATCAGATGGATAGATACAATCAAGGAGGCCATGTCCCTGAACCTGCAGGATCTGAGCAGAGCGGTTGAGGACAAGGGGGTCTTGGAGGTGTCTCATTCATGGGGTCGCCATGAGTCAAAGTTGACTTGAAGGCAGTTAACATCAACAACTTACGGGACTATCCTACCAGGCTCCATCACTGCTCACTTTTAGACAGGTGATGAAGACAATTTGTTGCTAATCCTTTCTTGATACTATTTCCATTGGCCATGAAACAGATGGTAGGTTGGGCCACACAGGAAAGCCTTGCAGATATAGGTATGTTTTCAACAAACATATAAAAAACATGTTGGAATGTGTCACACCTTTATCAGTTATCGCCCTTCAATTGTTTTATACCGTGAGCGCCTTTTACCATATCAGTCTTTTTCAAGGATATTGTTGGTTTTATTGATATTTGGTCTTTGGGTGTCCTTGCATATTTTGTTTTTATTGTTAGCCACTATGGATATTTTGTTAGAAAGGTGGGATATTAATGCGGAGAGTAAATAAATAATGAAAATAAAATGTAAGTGAATGTAGTACTGCTGTATTAACTTGTCCAATGGAAGAAAAGGGCTGTAGCATCATGGAATACATATGGGGCAGTTTCATTTGAACTCTGCTCCAGGACCTTTTGGTTTCAGGATCTGGTTAGTGTCAGAGGAACATGAATCATCAGTAATTCTGTATCTTTATCTGCAACCATAGAGCTGAAGAGGTAAGGACTAGTATACTAAAGCTAATGTTTGTTGTTTTGTTACTTATATAGAGTCATATTTGGTACAAGAGGTACCAAAATATATGTTCAAGACACCTTAAAGTGAGAGGACAGGTCCCTGCCCCAGGCACTTAAAAATCTAGAAAAAAGGCTTAAAGAGACAACTGAGAGAGACAATGTCCCAATAAATCTGTTAATTTAAAATGTCACAAGACTCTCTGTATTATTAACGTTGTTGTTGTTAATAATGTGTGTTCAAATGGACTCTGACTTGTGATGACCCTATCCAAGGGTTTTCTTGGCAAGATTTATTCAGAGGGGATTTGCCATGGCCTTCCTCTGAGGCTGAGAGAGAGTGGGAGAGGGGATTTGAACCCTGATCTTCCAGAGTCTTAGTCCAACAGTTACACCACAATGGTGGTATTATTAATATAGATTAGTTATGTTGTAACTATAATCTTGCTTTATAGCTGTGAAATACATTGACGGAGCATGGAAATTAAAACCAAAAAGTGGGTGTCACATTATGGAAGTCAGTCTCCTTCCTCTTTGGTGTTTGTCAGTCATCTCATAATTGTTGCAGCATTATATGCAAGGCCTGTATTTACACAGTAGTGAATTATCCCCTGCCAGAAGGGTGGCTCATAGGATTTGCTGGTTTCATATCTTATGCTGTTAATGGGAACAAGGCATCTCATCCTTCATTGTCCTTTTCATCTTTCATTTTTGTGCAAAATGCACATATGTTGAAAAGTGGCAGGCAGCCCTATTAAACAGCCAAGGGAGATAATGAAAAGGCATATGTGAGTAGACGCTGACTTACTGTGCCTGGGAGTATGGACTGGGACAATACAAGAAAAAGCCATAAGGCTTTGGGCGGGTGGGAGGAGAGTACTTGTGGCCTTCCAGATGTTCTTGTATTGCAATTCTGAGCATATACGGAAAGATTACTGATGAGAGTAGTAGTCCAACAGCAACTGGATGGTGCCAGGTTGGGGAAGGCTGTCCTAAATGTACACATGGAAAGAAATGATGGTAGCACCTGTGTAGCAGTCAGAGTTGGCTCTCTTCTGGTTCATGACCTACCAATGGAAAACTGTTGTAATGTGCAGTGTAATAGCGGAAGAGTGATTTCAGCCAAGAGTTAGACGTCTTGTCTGGTTTTTAAAATTATATTGTTAATGCTTGCATATACACAACCAAATGTGAACACAAAATGATGAACAATAAGTAACCAATGGAGAGTGTAGACCGGAACAGTAATTCCTTTGTTATGTACTGAACTGATTTCTTCCTAAATGAGGTCATTACCTCACACTCAAAAAAGGCCCGTATGTAAGCAGAGCGCCCCATAGTTTTCCCTTGTTTTTGTAGGTCAGTGTTCTGGGGAACCTGTGGCCCTCTGGATGTTGTTGGACTACAGCTCCCACAATCCCTGACTGTTGGCTATCCTGCCTGATGGGAGGTAGAGTCCAACAACATTTGGGGGGCTACCGATTCTCATCTCTAAGGCAGGTGAAGAAAGGAAATTGTATTTCAATGAAGTTTTCATGACAATGCATATGTGCACACACACACACACCTCCAGTCTGCCTTTGACAATTAGATTTTTCTTCCAGACCTGTTTACCATACCCCAAGAAACTATCCTTGAATTATGTAACTGTTTAGATCTTTCCAGCATCTGCCTGCTTGAGCCTAGTTATGACCCTTCCAAAAGGAGAGGACTTTGTAATTGTGAAAATAATGTGATGGAAAGCAACAGAGGTCACGGTGTACTGTACAGTATTAGAATGTCTATCTTCAGTCAATTGATCTTAGTGTCAGGAGAGACTGGATAAGTAAAGACCAGTTCCTATGTCTTTGGTAGTGTGCCTTTGGTCCTTGAGTAGTTGTGCCTTTGGGCTAGATCACAGTAGTTTGAATTGTTATAGAGTATTTTTGGCCCCAGACAGCAGAAACATTCCAAGTCGAGGCAAGTTGTCATTAAGTAAAATTTCTATAACCAAGTAACTTCTTCAGAAAAATGCTAATTGCAGGGCATTTGGGTAGCACAGCTGATTGTAAAATGATGGCACTAGGAAAGGATGGTGTACTGTAAAATGATGACTGCAGGAAAGCATAGTGTGTATCTGTTTTATGAGATGGAAATCCTATGAATGAAATGATATTAGAGAGAGCTAGCATTTTTAATGTTAAGGAAGAAGTGTTGTGTTAAAGCTAGGGACACCTCCAGAAGAGAGGTGAGATGCTTTGAGCTATGTAAATGTGTGACTAGATATATGCTGAAATGTAAACAATAGTGTTATAACTGATTTGAATATTTTGCTTGCGTAGCCTTGACATTGCTTGCATTTTGTATCCCTCAGTATTTTTGATATTAGAAGGAGGGAATGACTTTCAGCTGCTGTTGTGAGCCCCCTCCTAGTTACAGCAGTAGTGGGCAACCTATATCCTAATTTCAAAAGCCCTATGCCAGCCATCAGTCCAGATCCTTGGCAAGAGGGATCTCTCTCTCCCCCACCGACAACCTTCTGGAAAAGAGGGCAGAGATTTGGGGAGGGGCGGAGCAGGGCGGGGAGAGAAAGGAATAAGAGATGGCCACACTCAGATTATAAGATCTGACTTCATCCATTGCTGACATGCTCTCAACAGAAGAAGGGGTCTCCACTGCTGCATTAGACGTTTGTATTGTTTTTAGAGCTGAAATTTTTAAAAGAATTTTCTCCTGAAGTCTATTGGACCACTCTATTATATAGGTATATGAAGGAGCAGCCTGAGGGCTATATTTTAGCTTTTCATTCACTTACAGATCTTGGTGGGGAGGAATCACTAAGTACTAACAGGTGTTGTTTTGTGTCTCTCTCTCTGTGTGTGTGTGCCTTAAAGTTGCCTGTCGACTTATGGCATATCCATATTTATTTATTTAAAATGTGTGCCTTCCCTTTCCACCATAAAATTGCTCTCAAAGTTGGCTCTCATCAATTAATTAGAGCAAATTTCATTTTAAAAAAAGAAAAAAAATACTCTCTAAAATGGTATCCCTTAAGAAAAGTAGATAAAATGAAATCCAAGTGAAAAGCAGTGAAATACAGTTAGTAGATTGGAACAATTATGAACATGTTTTCAGTTTGCACCTCATGTTTCAAAACTGGAACAAGAGATATATAACCATTGAGTCAAGTCAGACTAGCGGGTAGGTTCTATTGAAAGTTAAAATGTTTTTGATGGGTCTCTGAGTGCAAGATGACAAATTGCCTAAGACTGATACTAAATATGTGTATCACTTTCATTTTCTTCCAGAGGGTTAGTATGTTGCAGCAGCAAAATAACAGAGTCTTTTGGAACCTAAAAAGCAGGATGGAAAATATCCCCCCCCCCAGATGTTTTTGGACTACAACTTCTATCATTCCTCCAAATCGATTTTGCTGGTTAGAACCAATGGGACTTGCAATCTTACAACATCTGGACTTTTTCGTTAAGGTCCCTCCAGTCTCTTTGATTAAAATCCCTCCTCCCCTGGTATCCATGACTTCGGTACCCATGATTTCACTTATCCATGTTTGAAAAAATATGTTCTCTCTAGACATTTCTAGGTTCTCCAGTGTGATTCTGTGGTCAACGTCTGGCATTTGTCTTGATGAAAATTATAGGTTCCCTGTTATTCATGGTTTGAGGTATCTGGTGTGTGTGTGTGTGTATCTTGGTACGTATTCCCTGGAGATATGGGGGTCAACCTGTATTTTTTAAAAAATGAGTGGATAATATCCTAATGTAAATATTTAAATGAATATATGCCACGTTGGACGACTTTACGTTAAAGGGGTGGGAAAGGAACAAAGTAAATAAAACTAGCTTCTGCTTAAGGTGGACACTTAAATTAGGAAGTGAATTTTACACCTTCTCATTTGTCTAATACATATTTTAAAATTAAGACAATGGTTACTTCTCATTAGTCCTAAGAAAGCCAGAAAACTCTATGAGGTTCTCTTGAAATCAGTGACTCCTTAGTGCTCCACATCTGATCCCTTTAGAATTATTTTCTCTCTGAATAGGTCTCCATTATCAGGAGGTTTAGGAAAGACTTTACATCCCTGCTTCAGCATAAGGACTGAGCTCAAAGAAGAATGGTGCAAAGCTAGCAACAAACCTAGACACTAAAACAATAAGAATTATGATAGTTTTGAATTTATAAAAAGTAACTCCCAAATTTCTGTGGCCAAGGGCTTGAAAGAGTGCTATATGTTATTGACCTAAAATAAATATCTAACTTTCTCTGGAAAAATATATACTAGAGAGTGGCGGGGGGGGGGAGAGGGAGAATGAATATGTTTTCAGGCTTCATTAGTCAAATTCTTGAGCAGTAAATGGATCTTACTGTTCATCAGGTGCAATCTCCTGGTAGGAAACTTAAATCTCTTCTGAAGTTCTTGGGAAGTCTTACAAGTAATGTTATGAGAACATGCTTCATATATCATAGAATCATAAAATCATAGAATTGGAAGAGACCACAAAGGCCATCCAGTCCAACCCCCTGCCAATCAAATCATTCATTCCCTAGTTTATTGTCCTAGTCAGCAAATTTCAGTAGTTCTCCTCTGCTCACCTGCAACTAGGTGCTCAATCCCTGGGGAAAATAAATCATTCCATAAAATGACTCCTGTCAAATTTGAACTTAGAATATTTATTTTATCTCATGTTTGATGTAAGCTTTTTTGTGTGTGTGATGTATTGTTTGATCTTTTGATCCACCCCCTTAACTAGACAAATTTCAGTAGAGGCTCTTGAATTTCTTTTTCACCTGCCAAAAAAGACAGTAATCAATCCCTGTGAGACAGGAACAAGTAGAGTTTAGCCGATTTCAACAGGATACAAAGAAAGCCAACTCTCAGAGGAAGGACAAATGGCCAAGAGGAAAACAGCAACTATAAATTAAATATCATTAATATGTTATGTTATTATTGGGTGAAATCAATGATTCAGCCTTTACTGCCCCAGTGATATAAATAAAATGTTTAATGTTGCATCAGAATTTCTCAGTGTGGCAACAGTCAAGAAGTTAGCTGCTTGCCTTCCAATCCTTGGGAGACAAGTGGAACGTAAATCAAATAAAGTCTGGTATGGAAAAGAGAAGAGGATTCACTGGTGGTGTGGAAAAAAAACCCTGAGCGGATTATCCCATTGCTTAAACTTTAACACACACGCACGCGCACACACACACACACACACACACACACAGCCTGGGCAGAGGGTGTGGCGTCAGTTGGAAAGACAAAATTCCATGGTATCAACTGGAGAGTTGCCTACTGAGGGTGATGCTTTGCCCCAATGGAGAAACAAGAAATAGAGATTCAAATTGGTCCACTTAAGCAACAATTAGACAGTGGAACTACTCAAGTAATTAAAGCAACAGCAGCACCGTGCAAAATGAAGTTAGGTGCTTGCCAAAGGTGGATTAAATTTTATGCTTTAAGACTGAACATTTAGACAGCAGATCTTGTCAGAACACTGTGAAATCTTTCACTTTTCTGGAGCAGTGCAAAAGTTTAGATCATGATCTTTTTCTTTTCTTTGCAAGGTCGTTGGCTTAATTTGTGTAACTAAAAGACAGTGGGAGGCCCTGTTGAGGGGGGTGTAAATATAAATTCTAGTTCTGCTAATTGTTTTATGATTGATAAAATGCAATACATTTATTCAAACAGAGAACACCAGCTTCTGGTGGTTTTACATAGTGTGGCCATTCCATCATCACAGAACCATACGAGTGTATGTATAAAATGCTTAAATTACTAAATGCATGTAGCAAACAGACATACTAAACACTATAGACAAACAGAACATGCAAGCAGTCAGACCTCATCACTGTGCGTTTTGAAAAGAATCCTCCATTCTGGCCTAAAACAACTTGGTGGTGGGATGTAATGAGATTGCCATTGTGCTTTCTGGATGGTCCAAAGGAATTTTTTAATTTTTTTTAAAGAAAAATTGGGGTGTTGGAGGTGAGGCCTTGGGAGACCTGTAAAGATCCTAGGGAAAATGTGTGATTCCCCAGGACTGCTGAAAGTGGCCCACCCCTGATTTATAGCAAATAACAATATAGAAATGTATTGCTATTAGACATGTATACAAATATGTTACAACATGCATATCCTTAGACTTAATAGGCAGGCAAAAATATGTGAATATACGATAGTTGACAGCAAGTAGAATTCTGTGAATACTTCAGCTGGTTACCAACAGGCAGAAGAATTCAAACACACAGATGACTGGAGTCCTAGTGATATAACCTGTTTCATGGAGAATTTTTCTCAAGTGCATAGCTTCAAGATTTTGATCCTTTTGGCTTCAGACAGCAAGAGAGTTGGCTCTTATCACCATGCTATGCCGTATTATTTATTTCCTTGTCCATGGTTAGTTTAAAAGTGTTTGCAGTCTGGTAGCTGTAATCTCTAATTATAGACAGGTGGCTATCAGTGTGCATGACATAGATAATATGCTATATGCATTTGGTAATTTAACCGTCATCCAAGCAGATGGAGAGACAAAAATGCATCAAGTGACTTCTGGAGTATTTTCTGCCCCCATGAGAATTCTTAGTGTATTTAAGGGTATACAAATGCCCCATGTTCAGAGGAGTGTTTGTCCTGTGCAGAATTAAGGTTATTTCACATTACCAAAACACCTAAAGCCATAAAACACATGTTCACGTGAGGCAGAACATTCCGTCTGAGTAGCTGACAGACCTCCTTTTCTGTGTGGGGAAAAAGTAACCAGTATGATTACTCTGTCCTAAAAAATACTACTATGACTTTTCCTTTTGGGGAAAACCCCCCCACAAAAGCCTTGTTTTCATCTTGAAAAATCCAGACCAAAATAAATCCTGTAGGAAACAGCAGGAGGAGGTAGCATTAATGGTGTTATGGTACAATTTCCTACCCTAGTAAAAAGAATTGTATCTGTGGAGGGAAACATTCCCTGTTGACGGGACTATTCTTTGTGTCAGCCACTCTAGAGACAACCTGAGCATGCTGGTTGGATGCTGCAGTGGTCCCTGCAACCAAATTCCCACATGTGGCATGCCATCACCTGGTTTTCTTGCCTGCTGCTCTACTGCAGAAGTAATGGGTGGCAGGAGGCTTATTCTGTTGAAAGGTGTCTGCTTTTTCCCACCTGTTGGATGTTGAAATTATGGCTGTTTTCAGAACAAATGCAACCAGTGGTCCTCAGTTGTGCCCACTTGCTGTTGTCTTGGACTGTATTGACAAAGCAACAGTTGGTTGTTGGTACCTAACAATAACTTGATGTATGATGTGATGCATTCTACTCCTGGCTCACAACATTCTTTTCCTCTTCCTGTTTTTTGTTCAGGCAAGCCAATATTTTCTGTTGACATTCATCCAGATGGGACCAAGTTTGCAACTGGAGGGCAAGGTATGTTTATAGATATGTCCTCTTTTGAAAGCTCTGTATCTAGGTTGTTCACAATTTACTGAAAATGAAATGATGGAGCATATTTACAAATGCAGAACTAAAGAAGGCATTCACTTTTCTCAGTGTGGTTGCTTCAGTGGCCCAGTTTTTAATACAGGTACCCATGTCTTTGGGCAAAAGATGGGAAAGAACAAGAAGCAGTTAAGTGTTAAAATTGATTTACCTGCCATTTTCAATCAAATAATGTTAACATGTAGTGTCTTGTTTAATAATACTGAATTTGAAAAGGTTCTTACTTGGGTTTGAAGTGGTATATAATATACTCTAAATGAAGCTTTTGCTGAAATACTTCTGAATTCCTCATCTTCTGCTAGTGCAAAACACAGTAATTCTTCCTTCAGTTACTGTGCTATCAACTTCACTTGTTGCTGTTTGATGCCAGTTTAGGATTAATTCTGATTCTAAGCCCTGGTCATGTCTTTCACATGCTCAGGAGTGGCCAGTGCTGCAGAAATGGTGCCTGTACACACCTGGTACCTCCCTCCCCCATATATTTGTGACCCACTCAGAAAAAGGAGACTTACGGGTATTGGGCAAACAGTCATTACCTTCTTCAGGGAAAAAAAAAAAACTGAAGAGGATGATAGTAATGGACCAGACTTGACCTCTTCTCAGGCAATCTCACCTCCACCAGTAGGGATCCCATTTTGTCTCTTTCTGTGTAGTGTGGTGCATGTAGGCGGTCTTCAGAGACTACATGGAGCTGGAAAAAAGAGCTACAGAATGTTATGAAATCGCACATTTTAAAATTTATGCCAAGCACTGGAGTGTTTATTAGACAACTAACAACCACCAGATTACGGAAGATATTTTAACTCTCCTTCTCCATTGCTCAAGATGGCATACAACATAATTTAGAAACAACCACATAAATACTTAGTGGTGGTTGTTTTTTTAAAAAGGCCTATAACTACAAAAACAGAGCAATAAAAAAGTACTGGCAGAAGTATAACTGCTGTGCCTTATATAGGTCTGTTTCTAAGCACAGACTCTTCCAGTCATAACAAAGAGGTTTTTTTTCCCATTTATAATAAATGTGGCATTGCTCAGCCATAATTTAAAAAGTGTGATTCATAGTATTCGGTAATTTCTTTCCTTTCTTTCCTTTCTTTACATTTGCAGAGCCATGCTGTTTCTTAATTACGTAAAGTGTTTTGACTTGCAAACATTTTTTTCCTGATTCTGAGCAGTGGCTTTGAAGGACATTGTTTGTTAAATGTTTCTGGGTTCCTTTAAACCAGGGGTGGGAAGCCTTTGGCTTTCCAGATGTTTGGGACTTTAGCTCCCTAAAGCCCTAGCCAGCCAGGCCAGGGATTGGGATTTGCAAGAGTTGTACTTCAAAACTTCTGGAGCATCAAAGATTCCCCACTCCTGGCTTAAGCTATCTGTTTTTTAAATAAGCATTTTATTTGTTCCTATACAGTACAGTCCCCATATGTTCCTGGACTTACCATGCAAACAGGAAGCCATGGATAATAATGAACCCTATTGAAATTAACTACTTCCAGCCCAAACATACCTTAGAGTCACACTGGAGGACCTACAGGTTCCTAGAAAGAACACCTCTCTAGGGTTTTTTCTGGGTCCTCCAGCACGAATCTATGATCAACGTCCAGCAGAAGCATACCATAGAATTGCACTGGAGGACCTAGAAAATGCCTAGAGAGAACATATTTTTTTGGATGTGGTAACTAAAGCCATGGGTACCAGTCCTGTGCCTATGGGGGTTGTACTGTATGTGTATTTTACATATATAATTATATTAGGAATTTAGACTACTGCAATACAGTCCTTAGCCCCTTTGACTTCCAGCAAATTTTCTTCATATGTTTTAGATTGGATTGCTTTCATTGTTTCTACATAGACTAATTTGTGTCTTAATACAGTATTTGCTAAAGTCAGAAGTGAATTCGCAATACTGATATATCTCAGTTAATGAAGTAGATGTGCTCCTGGGCATTGCTTCTTTAACAGAAAATTCGGTACCAGAGGCAGAAATAACATGGAAAGACTAGGAATAGGTCCCTACACTACAAAAAAGAGGAGCAGTTGAACATGTTTCAACTGACTTTTTAACCAGAACTGACAATACACATCTGTGAAATGAAACAACCAGATAAGCCTTGCCTAAGTAAGCAAAAACATTTTGAACTTTCTAGAGACTACTTGAAATCTTCTTCCAAAAATGCATCCAGGGAGGTTTTTTCTTTCTTTCACCAGCCTCCACTTTTCTTATGAGTCCCACTTCAGTGGCTAAAAATATAGATTGTACCATGCTGGGGACAGCTGACGAAGCAGGCTGTCTGATCTCTTTTCTCTCAGTTTTGCTGGTCTCAGATGCTCAGTTAGGGATCCTGGAGGCAGCTGCTGTTTACCTTGCCTCTTGTAGGCAGGCACACAGAGCAAAAGCAGGGTCAGCTAGAGTAGAATCCCATTCTTTCCCAGCTCAAGTTTTATTGTATTGTTTACTGAAGACTTGCTGCTGCAACCCAACACTGAAAGTCTGTGTTTCTCCAGTCCTGCTTCACCTTCTTTCCAGCAGCAATGCTGCTAAAAAAATTCCATCTATACAGAGATGAGAAGGAAAAGGGAAGGCTGAGGGGGCTTCAAAAGACTTTGTAAAAAGCAGTTTCACTATTTTTATTTATTTTCATTAAAATGTTTATACCTCACCATATATCTGAGAATCTCAGGATGGCATACAATAAAATAATTTTAGAACAATATAAAAGAATAAGAATAATGTTAAAGACTAAAAGCATGTTAAACCATTTAACACTTAAAACAAGACAATTTAAAATCAGTTCTGGGCACCACAATTCTGGAAGGATATGGACAAGCTGGAACATGTCTAGAGGAGGGTGACCAACATGATGGGAGGTCTGGAAGCCATGCCTTATGAAGAGCAGCTTAGGGAGCTGGGCATGTTTAGTCTGGAGAAGAGAAGGTTGAGAGAGGACATGATAGCCATGTTTAAATATTTGAAGGGATGTCACACTGAGGATGGAGCAAGCTTGTTTTCTGCTGCTCCAGAGACTAGGACATGGAGCAATGGGTTCAAACTGCAGGAAAAGAGATTCCACTGAAACCTCAGGAAGAACTTCCTGATGGTAAGAGCTGTTTGGCAGTGGGACGCACTGCCTGGGAGTGTGGTGGATTCTCCTTCTTTGGAGGTTTTTAAACAGAGGCTGGATGGCCTTCTGTCGAGAATGCTTTGATTGTGTCTTCCTGCAGGGCAGAAGGGGGTTGGATTGGATGGCCCTTGTGGTCTCTTCCAACTCTATGATTCTATGATTCTATAACAGTTTAAAATCACTACTACTACTTGAATAAGGTATTAGCTCTCTTTGGAATAACTTTCTGTTTTACTTGGATACCAGCAAATTAATCCAATGAATGTTAACATCTTGTGTTTGACAAGTCATCAAAGATTTCTTATTCTCTCTGGCAGTATCAGTGTTTTCGCACCCCACCCCCCATATGGTGTATTGATTTCCCTGTGCTTTTAGGAGAGGATTCTGGGAAAGTTGTTATATGGAACATGGCTCCTGTCCTCAAAGAGGAAGATGAAAAGAATGAGAATGTACCCAAGATGCTCTGCCAGATGGACAATCATTTAGGTATTGTGAAGTGGGTCTTTCCATTTTGGGGCTGTCTTGTCAGTACAGTGCAAGGACCTGTGTAGGGAACTATGGGTCTTGACTACACATCAGAGGCATTTCAGGATGTAAGAGTTAGTTCTAATGTTACTCTAAACCGTAATAATTTTGTGTTAAATCAGAATGTGCATGTGTACACTTGTGTGTGTGTTGGCCTTCCCAGTACCCACTGGGAACTACATCCTCCTGCCACTGCAATTTCTACCATCCAAGCCCAGCAATTCTGTTGGAAATCATGCTACTTGGGGGGCATGCACCATGTTCCCCAGTAGACTTGTGCTTCTGGACGTCTGCTGGGAAACAAGGTGTGTGCTTCTGATGCACCATGTTTCCCAGCAAAAGCACCAGGTTTTAGTGGCAGCAGGGATGCAAGCAGTTGAAAAACTGGTGGGAGGGGGGAGGCAGGCCACATATTGTCCACACTGGTAATAAATAGCATTATAGCATTAGCATTTATATTTTTATACCACTTATTCATGCAAAGCACTCCCTAAGCGGTTTACAATGTGTTAGCTAATTGCCCCCAACATGCTGGGTACTCATTTTACTAACCTAAGGAGGGATAGAAGGCTGAGTCAGTTCCCCTCCTACTTGTTCTGCTTTTCACAAATCCCTTTCTGATATTCAAAGATGTGTTGTGTTGTAATTCCAGATAGTAGCCATTCACATTGGAAAATCCTTTAGTTATCTCAGTAGAAGCTTAGCGTTTCAAAATGCTTTGTTGGCTCATTCATTTTAAGAATACAAAGGGCTATAAATATTTAGTAGTTATTTCATACCTCTACCTCCCATATGAATATGCCCAAGTTTTGAGACCAGCATTGGTGGCCCTACTCTCAGTCCTACCACCAGCAGATGTTCAGTAGGTAGGTACAAGAGACGAGATCTCTTCTTTAACGGTACCCAGGAACACCCTCTTGCGGGGAGTCACCTGGCTCTGCATTGACCACCTTTCACCAGGCAGTTAAGATGCACCTATTCAAAGAAGCATACAATAGAGCCCCAGTATCTTCTGGGGATTGGTTCCTCAGGGGGCCTGTGGATACCGAAAACCGTGGATAACAGTGAACGCCATTGAAAATCATGGGACTTCTGGTTTAAAATACCATAGAGTTGCCTTGGAGGACCTAGAAAATGGCTAGAGAGGATGCATTTTCTAGGAAGACTATGGTAGGTGTGCTGTTTTATGTCCCATGGATAATTGAGTGAGTGGATACAGGGGGGGTCTTACTGTATTGCTGTTGGATGTATTATGCTTTGTTTAATGTGCCTTCTGCAGTTACATTTTATTTTGTTTGGTTTTTAAATATTTTTATGTAGTGCCGACTATCTAAATTACTGTTTTAACACAGTACAGTACTGTTTTTTACTTTGTAAAGCTCTTTCTTCAGCTTGTAAGCTGCTTTGATTTTTACTGATTGAAAAGCAAGATTGAAATAAGTATCTATACTCTTTCAGATTTAAATACTTGTCTTGTTGCTATAAAATATCCCTGAAGATGTGCATTGTCTTAATGGATTAAAAAAAATCATAGTTTTAATACTCCCCCCTCCTGATAGTTCTCCCTCCTCTTAAATGGATGCAGGTCACTTCCTTGGTGAAGCCAGTATCCCTTACGATGATGGTTGTCTTTAGTAAGAATTTTTTTCTTACCCAAGGCTTTTTCAAGGCAGAAATGTCATCTGTTGCTACAGAGTACAGCACAGAGAAAATTTAAATTCAAAGAATTACATGCTCCACTATTTTTTTTTTTAAAGAGGTTGGTGTGTTATGGAACTTATTTGTTTTTATTCAAGCACTTTTATTCAGTCGGATATTTGTTTGTTTGTTTGTTTGTTTGTTTAGGCTGGACTGCTGCAGAAGAGGTTTTACCTGATTGGGCACTGCTATTGCTTTTATTGATGTGGTTCAAACTGTGTGTTTTCATCAAAGTAAAACTGTATAAGTCATTTTGAGAACTTTTTGTTGAAAACAGTATACAAATATTCTGAATAAATGAATGCAATGCTCTTCTGTTTTACCTGTATTTCTGTTTTTATTTGAATTTGATTATTGTTAGTTGCCGTAACTGCTTTTTTTTTTTTTTTTTTGGAGGGGAAAGGTGAGATATAAATAAACTGCTTTGGGGGCATTTGGGGGCTAATCTTTTCCTGATTTAATTCTAGCATGTGTGAACTGTGTACGATGGTCAAACAATGGCATTTATCTGGCATCTGGGGGAGATGACAAGCTGATCATGGTTTGGAAGAGAGCAGCGTAAGTACCCGCCCCCCATTAGAATTTCCCCTGTACCCTGAATTACTTTCAACTTCTTCCCTGTTTCATTTCTCTAGAGCTGTGTTGAATGGATACATACATACATACATGTTCATTTATTTATTTATATCCCACATTGTTCCCCACCCTGGGACTCAAGATAGCTTATGAAAATTAAAAATTAAACAGACGCAACTAAAAGCTGTCATCAGTAAAAATATAATTAAATCATCAATAGAGTTAAAAAGTTAATTTAAATACATATCCTTTCGAAAACAAGAAACAAGAGCAATATAGTAGAAGTAGGTGTAGCCAGCATAACATATGGCGTTATAGTAGATTTGATAGGTTCACACAGTTCAGCTACATGGTATTATTTTAGGAAAATAATATTGCATTGTTTTACATGTGGCTGGTGAGTGGCTGAGGGAGGGAGAGGAGGGAGGGGCCCTTGTGAGGCTGGGGGTGGAGATGCAGATTGAGTGGCAGGAGTAGATTGTGAAGTTGAGAGGGAATTTGTATGTGAGTGGTGATTGGCTGAGGGAGGGAGAGGAGGGAGGGGCCCTTGTGAGGCTGGGGGTGGAGATGCAGATTGAGTGGCAGGAGTAGATTGTGAATTGTGTAGGGAGGGAATTGGTTGGGTATGTTTCCATATGTTGGGTAAGCGGCCAATCAGCACACTGGAAAAGGAAGCATACCCAAGTGTTTTATATATATAGATTATTAATTCCCATTCCCCGTAAAGTCAATTCCTAAAGGCCTCTCGAAACAACAGGATATTGAAAAAAATGGAATATAAAAAAAGTTATGGATACCTGCCTTGTATGAAAGACATGATTGGATAACTTTATTGTGGGTTCTGGTGGGAGGTGGCTGTTATCTGTTGAAGCTGATTTCAGCTGTTGTGGTGTTCCACAGATAAATACTGCAACGTGACTGTTTCCCCCCCCCCCTTTAAATAATTCTTACTTCTGTCTTTGACAGGTACATTGGACCTAGCACTGTGTTTGGTTCCAGTAGTAAACTTGCTAACGTCGAACAGTGGAGATGTGTCTCAATTCTTAGAAGTCATTCAGGGGGTAAGTGTGTTTGAAGCAATGGAAGATTAGAATGGATTACTTGATCTCTGAAAGTAGATCAAATCAAAGTTCACTCCTTGTTATCTGGTCTGATTAGACGAGCTGTGTTTGGAGTGGTCAGCACTGTTTCTCATTGCAGTTCTCTTCAGCTCAGTTATTCAGGTACTCACAGCAAGATATAGGTAAATGGCAACAGCCATCAAGAGTTAAAGCTGACT
Organism: Gambelia wislizenii; assembly: GCA_030847615.1. Taxonomy (NCBI): domain Eukaryota; kingdom Metazoa; phylum Chordata; class Lepidosauria; order Squamata; family Crotaphytidae; genus Gambelia; species Gambelia wislizenii. Next base: position 6,350,411 of record JAUMIR010000013.1, on the reverse strand, counting down.
TCCATTTTGTTATTTACATCTAATCTATAATTCCAGCAATTTGCACATTTTAGTTATGGTTTGGTATAATGCATGTTGTTCTTGAAACACAAAAGGACTGTTGGGAAACACAAAAGGACAAAAAACCTGGTATGGGTTTTTGTTCTCAATCAGACATATGTCTTATTGCGTGGTTGTTTTTTTAAAATTCCTCATAGATGTCATGGATGTGGCATGGTCTCCTCATGATGCTTGGCTGGCCTCTTGCAGTGTGGACAACACTGTTGTCATCTGGAATGCTGTCAAATTCCCAGGTATGATGTGCGCATAGATAGAGTTCTTTTTGAAATAAATCATATCTTTATTAACACAAAAGGTTTTTACAATATAAAACAATACAGTTGTCCCTTCATATTTGCTGGGGTTTGGTTCCAGGACCCCCCGTGGATACCAAAATCGGTGAATACTCAAGTCCCATTATATGCAATGGCATAGCAAAATTTTGTCTCTGATATAAGATGGCAAAATCAAGGTTTGCTTTTTGGATTATTATTTTTTTAAGAATATTTTCAAGCCGTGAATACTTAAATCCGTGGATACCAAATCCATGGATATGGAGAGACAACTGTATATGGGGAAAACTACAAAACCACAAAACACAAATACAATTAATGTGAACTACCACTACAACGACAACTAAAAAATACTTAACAAAACTAATCTAAAAAGGGAAATAAAAAATGACTTTCAATTTTCCAGCTAACTAGCTGACCCAGCATAACGTATGCCATTATAGTAGATTGGAAATGTTCACACTGTTCAGCTACACGCTTTTATTTTAGGAAAATAATATTGCATTGTTTTACATGTGGGTGGTGATTGGCTGAGGGAGGGAGAGGAGGGAGGGGCCCTTGTGAGGCTGGGGGTGTAGATGCAGATTGAGTGGCAGGAGTGGATTGTGAGGCGGAGAGTGAATTTGCATGTGGGTGGTGATTGGCTGAGGAAGTGAGGGGAGTGAGAGGATTGGTTGGGTGAGCGGCCAATCAGCACACTGGGAAAGGAAACATACCTAAGAGTTTTATATATCTAGATAGATGGTTATAGTTGCCTACTTATTCTACTTCCACTAAGTCAGTATCTTAATAAACGTCTACCTATTATTCAGTCCTACTGTTCTTCAAATCCTACTGTTAATAATCTCCCCCAATTGTCCCTCAGTTCTCTCTCAAAAACAAACAATAATTAATTTGCTATCTTTGTTAAAACTACCCATTGACTTTTCTCTAATCAAAGTTGTTAATTTATCCATCTCGGCAGTTAAATCAACCAATCTTTTTATAAAGAAATAGCCATACCATTCCACCTCTGCACATAAAGTAGTCTAGCCCCTATAATTGTATATTGAGTGATTATTTCCATCATACCTCTGCATTTCTCATGACAGTCTGGCTATAATAATAATATATTATGTAAATCTCCCATTTTTTCTCAATTTATTTCTCCAACTGACCCCACCAAAAAAGAAAAAAAAAGATTTTTTTACTATAGTAAAGCTTTATCTTCCAAATATTCTAGATCAAATTATAAATCTAAACCCAACATATAAACTAAACTCCTTTTAGTAAATCACACAACAAACAACAAATCTTCAAAGACGATGCAAATTATTTCAGATAAGAGAGCAAGATTTCCAATGACATTATCTTAATGAAATGAAGATGGATGGGAGAGCGGTGAAGGTTCTGGAGGAAGTGGAGATCTTTACTCAAAGAAAATAGCGAAAGAGACGTAGTGTCGAGGGAAAGTGTGATAACATAATGTATTTCTGAGTTCAGTCCCTTGTGGGGGGATTATGTTTATTTTCTGCAGTGGTGGAAATTTCACAAGAGACCCTACGTTAAGTATACATAGATAAAACAAAGTAATGGTTGAGGTTAATATGATTTTGAAATTTGTGCATAAATAGACTTCTGAGTGACAAGAGAAAGTTGCATTGTTTTACTGAGGGCTCCTGCTTGACATGGCAGACCTGTAAAATATCCCTTACTGTGTGGTTGAGTGTGTAGGTGATTTGTGGCAATGTCACTTAGAAAACACAGTACCTTTATCTGTTTTGCAGTGTGTTGCTTATTCGTTACAGTTGTACCCTGCCTTTCCCCAGGTGACTCAGAGAGGCATACGTGGTCCTTCCCACTTTTATCAGTAATAAAAACAACCATGTGAGAGAGGTCAGGTTGAGTGGGAATGACTGGCACACTGTAGGGACATGAACCTGGATCTCCCAAATCCCAGTCCAACACTCTTTATCACTACACCAGCTCTCTGTCTATCTTATCTTCCATGGCCTTGGAGATATATGTATTATAACAGCCTTTCTTAACCAGTGGTCCTTCCAGATATGTTAGATTCTATCTCCTGGTAGCCCCAGAAAGCATAGCTGCTAGTCAGGGATGATGGGAGTTGTAGCCTAACAATATCTGGAGGGGCACAGGTTCCCCATTACTGGCATAATGCCACAAGATAAGCCTTTTAAAGTCTTCCCCAGTTTTTGGTCAGGACATTGATTCCAGAAACACACATGTAGCTTTTTTTAAAAAAAAATCTCACTGTTGCATGCAGAAATTCTGGCCACTTTGAAGGGTCACTCTGGCTTGGTGAAGGGGCTGACATGGGATCCCGTTGGGAAATACATTGCATCACAAGCGGATGACCGAAGCTTGAAGGTGTGGCGGACCATGGACTGGCAGCTGGAAACTAGCATTACCAAACCATTTGATGAGGTATGTGTGATGTTTGTGGTCCCAGGAAGCAATTAGGAATTGTCTTAATATGTCATCCTGTTATTTGACATTTTCAAATGTTAACTCTTGTGACCTGAAAAGTGGCAACATTTTTGGAGAGTCTCACTGCTCTTTAGGAAGGGCAGCTGACTCTTAGTTCCTTTGAGAAGGACACTGTATTGATCTGTTTTATTTATAACCTACCTTTATACAATCATTGTTCTGTCAAAGCAGGCAGTGTGGTTTATAGTTTAAATGAATAGCTCAAAGAGACTGTAAGAAGAAAAATAAGATGGGGAGGGACCACCAACAGTATTCTGTTTCTTTAATTGATTTGTATGAACCAGGGGTGGGCAACTTGTGGCCCTCCACATGTTCTTGGATGGAATCTCCCAGCATGGCTCACCATTGGTTATGATGGCTAGCAGCTGATGGGAGTTGTAGTTCAACAACACCCAAAGGGCCACAAGTTCCTCAATCCTGATATTTGGATTTGTGTCCTTGTTCTCTCTTTTTCACCCATACAAAGCTCTGCAGATCAAAGTTTGCTTCCTTTTAAACCTGAGAGTAAATGCAGTGTAGCTTTAAAATTTCACTAGCGTTTTCTTGTTCCAAATCGTAATCTCAGTGTCCACATGAAGACTTTGAGCTAAAGTTCAGTCAACGTTCAGGACTAGAAGGAAAAGAGATCACCTTCAAGTGCAATGATGGATTAACTGTCTGCACTTCTTGTCCTTATTTGAATTGGCACAATGTATTGATGTGAGTTCAGAGATGATACATATCAAAACATTTGGACAGCTATTCTCCAGAACTATGTCCATTTTTTTAATCATCATCATCATCATCATCAATATTCCACCTTTCCTGCAAGGAGCTCAAGGCAATGGACATGATTTTCTCCATTGGTATCCTCACAACAGCTCTGTGAAGTAGTTTAAGCAGAGAGCTACTGACTAGCCCAGAGTCACCCAAAGAGTGGCTGAACGGAGCTTGTTTGAGTTTCTGCAAAGTCCCAGTCCAACACTCCAGCAGCTCTTTATTTTATTGAAAAGCCTCAATTTAACCCATGTCCCTGTTCCCTATTTCATTTTTCTCTTTTTGGTTTTTTGAGTTGTTATTTTGCATTGTTTTGGAGCCAGCGTTGTTAGATTACTTGCATATGTGTGAATGAAACCTCATTCACGGTGACAAATAGCATCCTTGAAAATGGAGTGCTGAAATTCTGTACAAATTTATCATTTGTACATCCCTGTTTAATGTAACTCCCCCCCCCCCAAATGTTGTTCACTGTTTAATTCTTTGTGTGGCTTCATTTTATTTCAGTGTGGAGGAACAACACACGTCTTACGTCTCAGCTGGTCACCGGATGGGCACTATCTAGTCTCTGCTCATGCCATGAATAATTCTGGGCCCACAGCACAGATCATTGAGAGGGATGGGTGGAAAACCAACATGGATTTTGTAGGTCATCGCAAAGCAGTGACAGTGGTGGTACGTCACTCTCCATCCTGAAAACTTGAAGATAACAGAGGGAGAATTAGGGTTTACTTCAGGGGATCATGAATGTCTTGAAAGAAGTCCTGTGTGGGTGATTAAAGTTGCTCAAGGGAGAGTGGAAGTGAGCATGTTTACTGTCCCATCAAAAGATCCGGGTTTTCAGTCATGTGAGAAACCTACACAAATAGAGTAGGTTCTCGGCTGCAGACAAGCTGGCCTCTGACAGCAAAGCTACTTTTTACAAAGGCTTTTTTATGCCTGCCCCTCCCCATGTCTTCCTCATCCTTTGTGAAAGGTTTTTCAGCAGTGCCAGCATTGGGTGGATGGTGAAAGAGGGCTGGATAGACTTTTGATGTCAGGTTGCAGTGGCTACAACAGGCAAGGTAAACAGGAGCTGCCTCCAGAAACCTTTACTGAGAAAGTGTGAACACCAAAGCAGAGAGAAAAGAGGAGAGCAGATAAGCGTGCCTCACCAGCTACTCCCAACATGTCTAAAAAGCATAGATCTGTAAGTATGGCCGCCAAAATGAACATCGTAAGAAAAGTGGAAACTGGTGAAAGAAAAAGTAATCCCTGGATGCATTTTGGAAGAAAACTTCAAGTAGCCTCTTAAAAGTTTTGAAATGTTTTTGACCTGGTTGTTTCATCTCACATGAGTGCATTGTTTGTTTTAAAAAAAGTTAGTTGGAACATATTGAACTGCTATTCTTTGTTGTGGTGTAGGAACTTATCTGTATTCTTTCTGTGTTATTTTTGCCTCTGGTACCAGGTTTTCTGTTATGGAAATTTTAAATTTTAAATTTCATACTTAGAAATTCGGTCCAATGTCAAGGAACTCGTTTGCTTCATTCATTGAGACCTGTATAGGTATACCTCAGTTAACAAAGCAGATGTGTTCCTGAGCATGACTTCTTTAACTGAAAATGTAGCTTCAGAGGCAGAAATAACATGGAAAAAATAGTGATAGATTCCTGTACCACAAAAAAGAAAAGCACTTCAATACGTTCCAGCAAACTTTCTATCCAAAACTAACAATATGCACATGTGAAATGAAAAAAAAAAAACCCTAGCTCAAGTAAGTCTTGTAGAAGTAAAAAGAAAACATTTCCAATTTTCAAGACACCATTTGAAAGCTTCTTCCAAAATGCATGCATTTTTTTTTCTTTCACCCCCATCCACCTTTCTTATGATTTTCGTTTTGGTGGTCAAATTTATAGACCTCTTTAGGTATATATATATATATATATATATATATTTAACATATGGGTGGGAGGAAGCTGGTAAGGCAGATTTATCTGTTTGCTCCCTTTTGCATTTCATGTATGCTCAGTAAGGGATTCTGGAGGGAGCTGCTGTTTACCTTGCCTGTTGTATGCTGCACACATGGCTACAGTAGGATGGGCTTGAATAAAATCCTGCTTTTTCCCACCTTAAGCTTCATTGCATTGTGACAACAGACATGCTGTTGCAAGTTAACACTGAAATCTGTGTTTCTCCAACCCATCCTTCACCATCCTGCTAAAAAATGTTACAGCTAGACAGTGGATGAGGAAAAGGGGGCTGGGCAGGCATAAAAATACTTTGTAAAAAGGAGCTTCTTTGTCAGAGGCTTTGATAACTGAGTTGTGTCTGTATGCAGTTGAATATTTAATACACAATTGCGTTTTAGGGACCAAAATAACTGATTGTTCCTTTCAGTATTAACCTCTTAACCCCCATGCACTACAGTGTGACATTTCAGTCCCCTGGATATACTTTTGCCTTGCAGATTGTACACAAAGGTATGCCTACAGCAACAGCATAGTCCTCTGGGATGTTGTCAGTTGCACAGTGTTAAACTGTGTTCCCAAATTTCAGCAACCTGCTCTTTACAGTTTACTTCCTACAAACAAACACAAACAAACCTAGGGCCAGAAATGTCCCCAAAATCACTTGGAGTATATACTACAGTTTAGGGAAGAAAAGGCCTTTCTTAAGTAAACCATGATATAGAGAAACTGACATGACCCTGGTTGGCCTCATCAGTGGAGTGGGCATTAACATTTCTTTCTTTCAGAACACACTAGAATTCATTGAAGTTGGGAAATAGCCCACAATCTGAGTACTGTACACTTAATTTCATGTTAATTTTATTCCACTTGAGTTTTCTGGCTTGAGTGAAACACCTTTGAACCTTGCACGCACAAGCTCTGGTTGTGGGGCATTTTATACCCTGTGGTACACTGGAATTCTCATTGGGATGGAAAATACTTCAGAATACAAACAATGTACTTTTTTTTGTTTTACAAATCCTAGTGCATGGAGGTATTCATGAGTTTTAAGGAGATCCTTTTGTCATTCTTAGAAATTCAATCCTAAAATCTTCAAAAAGAAGCAAAAGAATGGAAGTTCAACAAAACCTACCTGTCCTTACTGTTGCTGTGCAGTTGGAAGTAAAGACCGTTCTCTTTCTGTCTGGGTAAGTATGTATTCTGTTCTGATGATAAAAGAACAAATAAGCATTCAAATGTTTTTGAGGATGTGATCCCGGCTTAGGTAGAGGCAGATATACGTAGCTTGCTGTGGATCCAGAGTCTCTTTTTTGATGGGATTTCTGACTTCATTGGATATTACACTACGGTTTAGTAGGCTGCCTCAAGCCTTATGCTAGCTCTGTGGTTTCACATCCTGGTTTGTTTGAGTTAACCTCAGTTAGAGTGAATATAATTTCCTGAATCTGGATGCTAACAGGAAAGTTTGTGTGTGTGTGGGCTATTTAAAACCCCAAGTGTGAACCTTTGATCTCCTCCCCTTATGCGCAACAGTGTGTGTATGTTTGTGTGTGTGTGAATGATTCAACTTCTTTTTGTAAAAGGAAAGGAAAACAGATCACGTGATGGGAAACCGGTGCATTATAGGGTTTCTTCTGCACTGCATGCCTATCTCCCTGGTTTAACTTAGCCTCAAATCTGGGTGAAAGTGTTGATCCGAAGGTTTATTGAGATTCATGGGTTTTATAGGCTGACTGTTCTCATTTTAAGACAGTTGGTTTGAATGACTGGAAAGAAGTTACTGATGAAAATGTTCTACATTTGCAAAAAGTTCACCTTGTCACTAGTGTGGCCTAGCTGCTGCAGTGCCATAAGTATACTTCCCTCCCTCTAGATTTTTCACTATTGGACATGACAGCTAGCAGGTCTTAATACATGGGTTGATTTTCCAGATGCTGTGGAAATCTTAAAGGGAGCGGGGTTTGAAGCTAGCTAGTGACATTCATCAATCTGAAACTCCCATTTTGGGAGAAAGGTGGGATATAAATGAAATGAATAAATAAATAAATACTTTTTTGTTTTTAGCTTACATGTCTGAAAAGGCCTTTGGTTGTCATACATGAGCTGTTTGACAAGTCGATTATGGACATTTCATGGTAAGATAGTTTTGAGTTTACCCTAAGGTACTACTTGTGTAAAAATGTGTTTAGTAGGAAGCTCTGTTCACCTCTTGAATGTAATTTTTCCTCCACTTACCATGTTGTTTGTTTTTTTACTTTATGTCATCTTCTTTAAGCTGTTTGCTTGTGGTCACCTAACAGTTTCTATGACACTCTATAATATTTGACTTATAGTATGTTTAAATCCTATTTTTAAATTGGCAACATTCTCCTGCTTTGTTTGTGTGTGTATATATATAAGGGTAGACAACAAACATGTATCAAAATCATTTCTTTTATTTCCATTGTTCAGGCTCTGAATGCCATTGCTTTTGTAGCCAAAATGGCATCATCAGCACATGAGAGGAAGTTATTTGGGTTTAATGGCATGGTTTGAAGGAGTATGGAGAAGCAGAAATGCTGGTGAGGTGGTGGGGGACAATTGAACACAGTGGCCAGAATCCTGAACAACTGTACTCCATGCTGCAACATTTTGCAGCAGGTCCAACTCATAAGAGGCAGTGAAGATGGGGGGAACTGAAATTTTAATACATTTCTGTGGCTTAGTTCACATGAGAAGGACTGCAACTGTGACTGGCTTCCAGGTCAAGTAGAAGTTAATGGGTGAGTGTTCCTCTTTGGGTGGAAATAAAGGAAGGGAAGCAGTATCTTAAGAGTCATTAGTTTAGATGTAGTTTAATTTTATGAAAGTTTAGGGGCTCAAGGACAACCACATAGGAGCATAACCTACAATTATTGCTTCACTGAAGATCACCTAAGTCGACTTGAAAGAGTAAAGAGTGAGGTGCAGCCATTTTTTCCAGGCTTTTGAACTTGTGACTGGCTTGTCCTAAATTATCTACTAGTTCATAGGGAGAGACAACAGCTTTGGTCTTTTGGAGCACGCATCTCAGAGGTGGGTAATGTGCTGCTCTCCAGATGCTATTGGAATGCAACTCCCATCAGCCCTAGCTGAACAATATTTGGAGGGTAACAAGTTGTCCACCCCACACCAAGCTAAAGCTTCTCATAGTTTATTAAAATGGTTTGGACAAGCAAAGACTGGTGGTCCACAAGCTTCATTTAAGTGTCCTTTGGAAAGGCTGTGGAACAATTGAGAATATCTGTACTTGGCCCTGCATTTTATCTGTTTTTTTCTGTCAGCGACTGAGACCATTCTGATAAGAGCAGAAGTGAGAGACAGGCTAACAGGCCCCTACTTAGGGCTTGTGACTCCCATAATAGTGTGGTGGTACAGTCTACTAATTTTTTTCTCCTAAAAATCGAACAATGAAGGGGGCCTACATAGTTGCTGAGCCTGCCCTGCCCTTTGACTTTCATGGTACAGTGCTGGTTTTGCTGCTGCTGCAAAAGTAGTGGTGGGGTCTTTTCTTTTTCTTGTTCCAGTGCAGGACAGGATTTTTAAAAATCACTTTCTACCCTCAAGCTCCACATAGAGAAGCTGGGTTAATGTCGAACTTGCCCTGAGGCTAAAGATGAACAAACATTACACGTTATTTCACAGAAACTTTCTCGCAAAACAGGCATATCCATGGTATTAGAAAGGCAGGATTGCTGTTATTAAAATACAAAGCAATGTTGCTTTGTAGAACAAAAACAAGGTGATGAAGTGGTGTACTGGGACCTCCAGCAATTTAAAAAGAAAGTTGGAAAACCTCTGCCATAGATACGATCCATCAAGAAAACTAGGACTCAGTGTTGCTCAATGTCAAACTGTTAAGCAGGAGAGTTCTAAAATCACACTCCTGTTTAACAGTTTGATATTGAGCTACAGAGAGTATTTTCAGGACCTAGTCCTAGTTTTCTCAGTTAATAGTTGCAAAGGTTGCTGTATAGATACAGTACATGCCACTGTGTAGTAATACCTCCTTGCAATGTGATGGCACTGTGTTTCTTCAAATGTAATGGAAAGAGCATTGCCTTGCTCCTGATCTCAATTACTCCCCCTACTGGTCTGAAAGTATTGCAGAACGGCCTACTGGGAAGATGACATTGGCAGCAAAAGTAAGCTGATGAGCTGGGCGGTACTGAGCTCTGCATGATAAAACGCATAGCAGAAGTAAGTGGGCAGAGGAGTGTGTACCTGTATACGCATTCACACTAGTGCAGTTTATGATCAATTGATCATAAAGCCATCCTTCGAGAAAGCTTTCAGATCAGTATAGAATCAGAACAATAACATGCCAATATAAATCATACCTTAAGACAAACAGAAGACACTAATGTGAAAATTCAACGTAAAACTTCAACAAAGTTGATAAAACCCTCAGACAGTTAATCTGCCATTGAGAGTCTGGGCAGGTACTAGGGCAGGTTACGTTTGTGTGCACCTTGTTTTTATCATTAATATTATAATTAAATATATACCCCTTTCCCCCACAAACCAGGGCTCAAGACGATTTAGGGAGAGCAAAAATCAGTAAAGCTTTTGTAAGTGCTTTTAACCATATTTGTTTTGATTCACCAGTGTTGGTGAAAACTTAGGATGGAAATGAATTAATAATAATGAATTAATATAATGAAGTAATATAAATAATAATAATAGTGGTAGTAGTTGTAATAAAGCTCATTGATATCAAAGAAGAGTCCAAAGTTTGTTATTTTATATATTATTATTACTATTATTTTATTAATAGATGAGATCCGTCTTATTACCACTTTAGACAGCTTTAAAAAAGCTGTCAAGACGGATCTTTTCCAGCAGGCGTTTCCTGAATAATTATCCCGGCCCAAGACTCGGCTGTCCTTTCTGGGCTGTGATTGTATGTTTTAATTTTTTTCTTCTAACTTATATATTTTTAATTATTGTATGTTTTTAATCCTTCATAATTTAATATTATTTTAAGGGGTGGGTGGGCTAGGGTATTGTGATTATGGAGTTTTTATATTGTAAGCCGCCCCGATTGCATTGCAGAGGGGCGGGATAGAAATAAAATTTTATTATTATTATTATTATTCATTTATGTCCACCTTTCTCCCAATAATGGGACTCAAGGTGGTTTGCAAGACATTTAAAACAACATAGATTATAAAGAAGCCTCAATAAAAATATAAATACAAAAGTTATTTAAAAGACAATTAAACAATTTGTGAAGTTAAAAACTTAAATTCATTTAAAGACTATATACAAACCGTAAAACAGCATAGCACACCATTATAAGTCCAGCCCAGTCACTTTCTAAAAGGCGGATGGCATAAGAATGTTTTAACATGCTGTCGGAAGGAGAGGAAGGAGGAAGGCATCCTTCCCTAGGGAGTTCAAAAGTCCTGGAGCAGCCACTGAGAAGGCCCTGTTCCTTGTTCCCACCAAACAAGCCCGAGAAGGTGATGGGGCAGAGAGAAGGGGCTATCCAGAAGATTTTAGAGCTCTAATGGGCTCAATAAAGGGAGATGCAGTCTTTCAGATAACCTGGACCCAAGCCATATGGGGTTTTATATATCATCACCAGCACTTTGAATTGTGCTCAGAAACAAATCGGCAGCCAGCAGAGCTGTTGCAACAAGGGAGCTGTGTGCTTGCTGTAGCCAGCCCCAATTAACTACAGCCAGCCCTCTGTATCCACAGATTCAAGCATCCATGGCTTGAAAATATTCCCACCCACCCACCTACCCAATAAAAAAAAATCCACAAAGCAAACCTTGTTGTTTGCCATTTTATATAAGGGACACCATTTTACTAAGCCATTGTATCTAATGGGACTTGAGCATCCACGGATTTTGGTATCCACGGGGGGTCCTGGAACCAAACCCAAGCAAATACGAAGGGACAACTGTATCTGGCTACAGCTCTTAGAGCCAGTTTCTGAGTACTTTTCAAAGGCAGCCCCACATAGATCACATTACACTAATCCAGATGGGATGTAACTGAGGTATGCGTTACCATGGCCAGATCCAACTTCTTCAGGAACTGGCACAGTTGGTGCAATAGCTTTAACTGCACAAATGCACTTCTGGTCACTGCTGAAACCTGTGCCTCCAGGCTCAGGGCTGAAGCCAGGAGTACTCCCACCCCAAACTATGAACATGAGTCTTTTTTTTTTTTTTTGGAAGGGGGGCATACCCCATCTAACCCATGCTATTCCCAGATCTGTCTTTCCACTGACCAGGAACACTTCTGTCTTATCTGGAATTAGTTTCAATTTAATTGCCCTGATGCACTCCACAGCTGATGACAGACACCAGTTTAGGACCAAAACAGATTCCATGGATTGAGGTGTAAAAGAGCAATAGAGTTGGGTATCAGATTGGCTTTCAGGTTACATAGCACACTTCAGGCATGCCCTGTATAACTACTGTATAAACTGTATAACTAATCCCATGCAGAGTTAAGCACTCCCAACCCCATGGCAATGGACTTTGGTGCCCCAAACTCCACATGGGATCAGTCCTTTTAAAAGCTCACAACAAGAACATAAGAACTCAGTTGAAACAGGCCAAAGGCTTGTCAAATCCAGCATTAGTTTTACCCTACAATTGCGCAACCAGATGTTTATTAGGGTCCCCAAAACAGGACATGGGGCAATGGCTTTCTCATGCTACAGTGGTTAGTATTCATAGAATCATAGAATTGCAGAGTTGGAAGAGACCACGAGGGCCATCCAGTCCAACCTCCTGCCATGCAGGAAATCACGATCAAAGCATCCCCGACAGATGGCCATCCAGCCTGTTTAAAGACCTCCAAGGAAGGAGACCCCACCACGCTCCGAGGGAGTGCGTTCCACTGCCGAACAGCTCTTACTGTCAAAAAGTTCCTCCTAATGTTGAGGTGGAATCTCTGTTCCTGGAGCTTGCATCCATTGATCCGTGTTCCAATCTCTGGAGCAGCAGAAAACAAGCCTGCTCCATCCTCAACGTGACACCCCTTCAAATACTTAAACAGGGCTATCATATCGCCTCTTAACCGTCTTTTTTCCAGGCTAAACATACCCAGCTCCCTAAGTTTCTCCTCATAAGGCATGGTTTCCAGAACTTTCACCATTTTAGTCACCCTCCTCTGGACATGCTTCAATTTGTCAATATCCTTTTTGAATGGTGGTTCCCAGAACTGGACACAGTATTCTAGGTGAAGTCTGACCAAGGCAGAATAGAGCGGCACTAGTACTGCCCTTGATCTGGACACTATACTTCTATTGATGCAGCCCAAAATTGCATTGGCCTTTTTAGCTGCCGCATCACACTGTTGACTCATGTTTAACTTGTGGTCTACTAGGACTCCTAGATCCCTTTCGCACGTAGTCTCATTCAGCCAAGTCTCCCCCATCCTATATCTATGCATTTCATTTTTTTGCCCTAAGTGCAGTACCTTACATTTCTCCGTATTGAATTTCATTTTGTTAGCTTTGGCCCAGCTCTCCAGTTTATCCAGGTCATCTTGAATTTTGATCCTGTCCTCCAGGGTATTAGCTACTCCTCCTAATTTGGTGTCATCTGCAAATTTGATAAGTATGCCCCTAATTCCCTCATCCAAGTCATTGATAAAGATGTTGAATAGCACTGGGCCCAGGACAGAACCCTGTGGCACCCCACTGGTCACATCTTTCCAAGATGAAGAGGAGCCATTGCTGAGCACCCTTTGGGTTCGGCCGGTCAACCAATTACAAATCTATTGAACTGTTAACTTGTCTAGCCCACATTTTACAAGCTTGTTTGCAAGAATGTCATGGGGAACCTTGTCAAAGGCCTTACTGAAATCAAGGTATGTGATGTCCACAGCGTTCTCTTCATCTACCAAGCTGGTAATTTTATCAAAAAAAGAGATGAGATTAGTCTGGCATGACTTGTTACTCTGAAACCCATGTTGACTTTTTGTGATTATGGCATTGTCTTCTAAATGTTCACAGACTCTCTGTTTAATGATCTGCTCTAGAATCTTCCCTGGTATTGATGTCAGACTAACTGGACGATAATTGTTGGGATCCTCTTTTTCCCCCTTTTTGAAGATGGGGACAATGTTTGCCCTCCTCCAGTCTGCTGGGACTTCTCCTGTTCTCCAGGAGTTCTGAAAGATTATTGCCAATGGCTCTGAGATTATATTTGCCAGCTCTTTTAATACTCTTGGATGTAGTTCATCCGGTCCTGGAGATTTAAATTCATTTAGATTAAGAAGGTATTCCTGTACTACCTCTTTGCTTATTCTGTGCTGGATTTCCCCTGTTGTGTCTTCTGTACCTTTATCTTCAGGTTGGTCCCCCTTTACCTTTTCTGAAAACACTGAGGCAAAGAAGGTGTTGAGTAATTCTGCCTTTTCTCTGTCCCCTGTTAGCATTTTGCCATCTTCTCCACGTAGCGGCCCTACCATTTCCTTCTTCCTCCTTTTGCTTCGGACATACCCAAAAAACCCTTTTTATTGTTCTTAACCTCTCTAGCAAGCCTGAGCTCATTCTGTGCTTTAGCTTTTCTGACTTTACTCCTACATGTGTTCGCTATCTGTTTGAATTCTTCTTTGGTGATTTCCCCCTTTTTCCATTTCTTATACATGTTCTGTTTAAAACTTAGCTCTGTTGATATTTCTTTAGTCATCCATCCTGCTTTCTTGAGACACCTCCCATTTTTCTTCCTCAATGGTACTGTTTGAAATTGTGCCTTCAGTATCTCCCTTTTGAGAAAGTCCCATCCATCTTGAGGTCTCTTCTCTTTTAGTATTCCTGACCATGGGATCACCCCCAGTATTTCCCTGAGTTTATTGAAATCAGCTCTCCTAAAATCAAAAATGCGTGTCTGACTATGCCTGGCTTCTCCTTTCCATTGTTTAACAAACTCCAGGAGAACATGATCACTCTCACCTAAGGATCCCACCACTTGCACCCCATTAACCAGGTCATCCCTGTTGGTTAGGATCAGATCTAAAATAGCTGACCCCCTTGTTGCCTCTTCCACCTTTTGGACCATGAAATTGTCTTCCAGGCAAGTCAGGAATTTGCTAGACCTTGAAGTTTTGGTTGAGTTAGTTTTCCAGCAAATATCAGGATAGTTGAAGTCACCCATCACTACTACATCTCTCCTTTCTGCGTGTGTGTTCATCTGTTCTAGAAAGGCATCATCCAATTCCTCCGTCTGACTTGGGGGTCTGTAGTAGAGTCCCACAATAACATCCATGTTGTTTCCCTCCCCTTTAATTTTTATCCAGATGCTCTCCACCTGGCTTCCAGTATTGATGTCATGGATCTCTTCACTGGTGTAAATATCCTTGACATATAATGCTATTCCTCCTCCTTTCCTGTTTGGCCTGTTTCTCTTAAAAAGGTTATACCCCTCTATTCCTACATTCCAATCATGAGACTCGTCCCACCAGGTTTCAGTAATGCCTATTATATCATATTTGTTTTGTAGTGCTAGGAGTTCAAGTTCACCTTGCTTATTTCCCATGCTCTGTGCATTAGTGTAGAGACATCTGAGACCATGTGTTCCCTTTACTTGCTGCCTGTGCAAGTTTTTTTGCCTCCCACTGTTGGGTCCTTGTGCTGTTTGCCTTGTTCCCTCTATGACAGCTTCACTGTTTTCTCCAGCTCTTTTGCCTTCCAGAATACTGTCTCCCTCCCCCATATGACTCAGTTTAAAGCCCTCCTGATCAAATTCTTGAGACTGTAGGCAAAAACATTTCTGCCAACTGGTGTGAGATGCACCCCATCTCTTGCCAGAAGTCCCCCCTCATGGAAGCGCAGCCCATGATCCAAGAATCCAAATTGTTCTCGGCGACACCATCTACGGAGCCAGTTGTTTACGTTGGCTATTTTCCTCTCTCTTCCTGGACCATGCCCTTCAACTGGCAGGAGAGATGAGATGACAACCTGTGCATCCATTTCTTTCAGCTTCCTCCCCAGGGCCTCATAATCTCTTCTGATCTTGGGAAAGCTGTGCCTTGTAGTATCATTGGTTCCGACATGGACCAAAAGGAAGGGGTAATGATCCGTAGGCTTGACGAGTCTTGTTAGCCGCTCCGTCACATCACGGATCTTTGCCCCAGGGAGACAACACACCTCCCGAGACATCTTGTCAGGCCCACAAATTCAGAGGCAGTATGTCTCTTACCATGAAACTAGCATGACTTAGTGGCCTATGACAGTTACATCCATTGAGAAAATGAGTTCCCTTTTCAAACCATCTGCAAAGTTCATGCTACATCTCTGTTTGTCATGCTTCTTCTAGGGAACTCTTTCAGCATTAACATGTGTCTTTATGAAGCCACGCAACATATGGGAACATATTGTGCAGACCATACAGTCTGTTCATGCAGCCAGGTACTGGACACAGGACTACTGGGCAGTGCTGTTCTCTTGCCATCTTTCCTGTGGCTGCGTGCATGGTCAGCTGTCATTCAGGTGACACTCGTCTGCTATTATGGATTTTTTCATTGAAAAATCCCTGATAAACTTCAGAGGAACTTGCAAGAGTCTTTGTAATGTGGGCTGAAAACCATTGATCCTAAATCAGTTTGAAAGCTGCTCAAAATAAACATAGTGGGCAAAACATTAGAAGTATAATCATTGGGAAAGGCTACAAGGTGGCTAGGTTGTCTTTTGATCTTTGCAATCTGCAATAGCTGTTACTTCTCCATAAATTAAATACTGTGGCATTAACCATAACTTCCTGAGGCAGTCCTTTTTGCAGTGATGTAATCCATCCCCTATCATTTTCTTCCTCTTGTCTACATCTGTCTACTGTGTTGGACCAATAGCACTTTTTGTGGTACAAAGTGACTTGGACATAATAGCTAGCTGCCACTTTGGAATGGCTAAAATGGAAATAGTGGATCCACAACAGAGGATCAGTACGGCGTTTTGTATTTGTTTTTGCAGATGCAGGTTTCAATAACCACAGTTCTGTGGCAAGGCATCCTTCTTAAAGAATGCAGCTTAACATAACATGCTTTGAAACTCAGTTGGGCAAAACCAAGGCCATCCAAAAAGGACAAATAATGCTAGAGCTGCACTTTGATTGGCTTCTTTGTTTGGGTTTTGCATTTGCTCTCCGATAAAGTATCTGAACATCATTCTCATTTGCAAGATTTTATTTAGTATTAGAAAAACTTGGCCTGGTAGTCACATCACCCTGATGGCATAGGAGCTACCGCTGCACTGCTTCTTCACACTTCAGGGTCATGTTAGTAGTCCCAGGTCTGGTGGGAGGAACCACATTCTGTGTGGTTCTTTGCACCACCAGTGTCAGAACTGAGGTTGTGTTGAAGAGCTGCGGTGTGAGCTCCTCTCACCATACCAAGGAGCTTAAGATGTTATCCTGGCAGTGTGGGATGGAGCAACACATCAGCAACCTCTGTGCTGTCATAGAGGAGCATTAGACATCACAGATTATGTCCTGCATGTGTGGCTGTTTAGTGGATGGAGTTTGGGTTTGCTGAGTTGTGGTGAAGGTTCAAACAGGTGTCTTTGGGACTCCTGGGAAGTTTTCGCTTCTTAATGGATATGAAAGCCTAGACAAGCCTTAGCCTTCAGTCTTCCAGTTACATGTGGAATGTATTAATCAAGATCTGTGGCTTCTTGTCCTTCAGGACCTTAAATGGGCTTGGCATCCTGGTGTGCTCCATGGATGGATCAGTGGCCTTTTTGGATTTTTCCCAAGATGAGCTTGGTGATCCGCTGAGTGAGGAGGAGAAGGTACAGTGTATTCTTTTGAACTGGCTTGTTACTTAAGCCTCCCATCTTAAGAATGGCAGAATGTTGTTGATTATCTAGGGGCTACATTGCCAGTTTGACATATCTTTTGGCTCACACCCGGGAACATGAGGCATGTTTCCTTATAAGGGGATATTTTTGTTTGTGTATGTCCACATCACCTTCCTGCTGTTGCCAGCAGTTGAATATAAAGGTCCATATCCCAGTGATGCTACACATGTTCTGCACCCTGAAGATCCCTGGTTCTGTGCATGGCATCTCCATTAAAGAGGATCTTGAGAACTAGGAAGGACCTTTGCTAGAGACCTTGGAAAGCATAGCCATTGTCATTTATTAATAAATAATGGTAAAAACCAACAGTATTGACAAAGGGAGAAAAGTTAAAACTAAACAGTAAGCCAGTATTTCTTGCATTATCAGGATATTCAGTCTGTGCCTCAGTTTACTGTCAGTTTTTATCAAGATCTGCTGCTTTAAACAGCCATTTAGTGTTAAAACTTTTTACACCCTTCAGAGCAACATCCATCAGTCCACTTATGGAAAAAGCTTGGCTATAATGACGGAGGCACATCTGTCTACTGCTATTATTGAGAACCCAGAGATGCTGAAGTATCAGCAAAGGCAGCAGCAAGTGGAAAAGAAGAATGAAGCTGCAAGAGAGACCACTGGTTCAGCAGCAGCAACAGCACCTCCTAAGGTGGCAAGCATGGTGAATGGGGAGAGCTTGGAGGACATTAGGAAGGTAGCTGTTATATCATCCTTCATGTACAAAACCTGTGAATGACTTACCTAAAAAAATATGATGTACCAGTGCATATATTGTAACACAACAAAAGAAATAACAAAAAAGTGAATAAGAGAAGAGAGAGCAAATATGAATAAAACCATAGTAGAAACCAAATTACAGTATAATTACTCATCTAACTATTTTTTCAAGAGGAGAACTGAAGAGGACGGAGAGGAGTCCCTGGCACTCCTTTTTTTGATGTAAAAGTTTAAGGGAAATCTTGTTGCAGAGAAGGAGTCTTACATAGCTTGTGCATCATTAACCCTTGACTCTTTTTACATCCAGGGAGGATGGCATGTAGAGAATTCCTAAGGCACAGTATGTCTAGTTGATGTGTTTAGATTTCAGAAAGTTTCAGTAGACTGCCTTGGCCTCCTATTCGCAGGTTCCTGCTTTGCTACGCTCTCTTCACATCTGTTAAGACAAGGATATTCAGCTCAAGGACATGGTCTTTCATATTAATAGTCTTTGGAAGTATAACTTTAAAAGTTCTTCCAAGTGCTGATTTTAAGGACCATTGTTATTCCTGTTCAGCTCCACCAGTACTGAGTTTGGCAAGGTTACACCACAAGACAGAGGAGTCCTTTCCTGAGAAGCTAATGTATGGAGTTTTGATCTAGCCTGATAGACCTTTATAGATTTGATAAAGCAGAAGTTCCAATAACTACCTTTCCTCTGACAGAATCTTCTAAAGAAACAAGTTGAGACCCGGACAGCAGATGGCCGGAGAAGGATCACACCTCTTTGCATAGCTCAGCTGGACACTGGGTACACAACGCAGAGGTTTTCCCCCCCCATTTCTATCTTGTGATCTTCCCAGCTCGTATGCTTAAAAAAAAAAATCCCTTCTTAGCATCCACCCTCCTTTCAGTATATTTATAACTTGTTTTGAAATCTTATTCCAAATAGATTTCTTCACATTCTGCAATAACACATTGCAATAAAACAAAATATTATTGTATTTTGTGGGGTGTGGGGTGGGGGAAGTGTTTGAGACTGGATATGGCAGTGAATTCTGCAAAGAACTAGAGGGTGGTGTTTTTTTTTTTAAGAAAGACCCATAACTATAAATAACTTTCAATAAACATGAACAAGGATACAGTGGAGCACTTAATTCTGTATATAGCACCTTAGCCAACTGTTGGAATCTGGAATTACATTGTTTGTGAGGTGCTACAGGGCTCCATTCTCCTGAGGTGCCATAGACTATTAAACAGCTGAGTAAAGTAAAGTTGATCAGATGTGAGTATGCAGATGACAGCTTTCTCTTTCTGTTTGTTCTTCTAAAAGAGCTGCTCATTACGTGAATATGTTTATGGACTAAACTGGTTGAACCCAGATAATGCTTGTGAGAGTGTGATTTGGAAGAACATTTGTGTTGGTGAGGCGAGATTACAAGCTCATTGAAAGATCAGGTGCACAGTCTGGAAGAGCTTCCAGACTTACTGACTTGGTGGTAACCATGGCCACATGTACTTGAGAGAGGTTCCATCTGATGAACTGACAATGCCTCTACCTGGAAACTGCTCCTGTGTTAAATTTACATTTGGTTTTTTAATCCTATCGCTCTTTTATCCTCTCAATAACCCTACAAGGCAGGTGAAACTGAGAGGTTGTGACTGTCCTGAAGTTACCTGGAGAGCAACATGTTGAGTAATGATTTGTTGAAGTATTCAAAGTGCTACCCCAGTAGGAATGTGTTCATTGTTGCTCATGCACTTCTCGAACTGATGGCTGCAATTTATTGAATATGAGACTGCCTGGGGAACTACAAGTTACCTCTTTGAATTGGTAGCCCCTGACCCTCTCTGGAATTCTTTTTGCATGGAAATTGCTACATGATGAGGATAGTAATACAAGGAGGACAGACATTTTCTACTTCTGTTGCTAAAATATGCTGGAAGTCCCAGCTATGGGCTGTCATGCTCATCTCGGACCCTGTACATAGCTCCTCTGGAGAATAAATGGAAGGTGCATTTCCATGGATGACACTGGAAGTACCTTTCAGTATGACTAAGGCTGACTTGGGAGGAGAGAATGTTCAGAGGAAAGAGTTCTATAAAATCCCTGAGAGGAAGCTCTCACCTTTCTCCTAAACCTGTAAATCAGGACATACAGTTGTGTGTAAAGTCTGTGCATCTTTGATCTTGTAAGCATGCGTGTAGGTTTGACATTTTTTTAAAAAAATAACATTTCCCTTAACTGTTGTCTCTTTTCCTTTCTTTTCTTTTAAATAGGGATTTTTCAACAGCTTTTTTCAATAGTATTCCAATATCTGGATCCTTAGCCGGCTCAATGATGTCAGCTTCCCAAACGAATCAGCTCATGTCATTAGATTACAATGCAACCAATTCTCTTGGCACATCTAAGCCTGCCTTAGAACCTGTGGCAGTCAGTATTAAACCAGCTGAAGATGCAGCCAACAAAGATGGGTTAGTATTGAGTGAGGGATTTCATCTTCTGACTCTTGGGATTTCACCGCTGTCCACCTTCCCCTACCCCACAGAATCATCATGAAAAAACATTTATATAGCTTCATGTTACTTTAGACACACAGTCAGGGAGGGATTTTCAGGCAGAAGTCCATGGGGTCTATTCAACAGACTAAGTAGGATGAGCATACCGTATTTTGAAATAAGAAAGTAATGCACATTATCCTCTAGAGAGGCACCCATCCTCCATAAGATTGCATACCTCCTTGTACAACACTGGAAAGAGTCTTTATATTGGCATAAAAAGGAGTTAGGCTAGGTTACATCATCAAGAGGATTCTGGTTTTCATTTGCAACCTATTTTGTAAGTCAGGGACCTACAGTGCCAAGAGATTGACATTGCTTTTCTTTAAAGGGAAGTCTCTTCCTCCCTTTCACTGTAGATTCCTGGCTTTGCTCATTTCCTGAGCTTCTTAAGCTACCTTACCAGGAAATTATGTGTTGAGCTGGTTGTAGTCCACTGTGCCCATATGGAAGCTTGAACAAGTGGATAAGATCACCAGTTTGCATATCCTTTCAAATCCACCCATCTCTTCTAGAAGTTTAGATGATTGTACCCCACCCTTCTCTTCTGGGTGGAGAAAGGCTTTATACCAAATAGTTGTTGGCTCTCTCCAACAATAGTTCCACCTCTTCATTTACTTCAGGTGTTTTTATACCTGCCCCACCCTTATTTAAAGGATTGCTGTTATGCCACAACAGTTTGTCTTTGATAGACTATAAGGACCATGCCAGCTCTCCTTCTATATATGGGTAGAAATATGTTGCTGCTAAGTTCTGGGCAGATCCTATTATACCTCAAGCAATGGGAGAAGAGGACTTTTATACCTATCATACCACAAACTGGTTCATGATATAAAAATAGCTGTACAATAACAGAAGCAGATATCCAACTGTCATGACAGTAAAACAGTCTAGTACCCATTCTTTTTCAAACTGAATATAAAAACCTAATTAAAGCGTTTCATTTCTGTTATGCTAACAATATAGCTTCTTAAATTCATTACAAAATACTCTAGTATCAATTCATGAAAACACAATTATCTATTGATATTATTAGTTGTATAAAGCTACTAGCCAGATCCAGATAACATTAAACTTTCCAGTGTACTTGGGTGTTAAAACAATACCTGCAGCAATTAATCCCTTCTGAGTGTCAAGTGGAGGAAATAGCCAGATTTTCTACCATTGCTAATCTAAAAACAAGAAGGTTTCAGAATAATCCTATGTACATATAGCAAAGGAATTGTGTATTATAAGAGTCCAAGAGCTTCTCAGAACAAAACACTGGAGTATAGATACCTACCTAATGATGACATCATCATTATTACCTTTCCTCCTTGCATCTGACAGTAGTAAGTAAAATCATATCCCATACAGGCACCTCAAAGACGACTGTCAATTTGAGTAAGATGACTACATTATATGATTTTGGACTTTCTCATAAAATTTTGAACACTTACATCCCATATTTAATTAGTTATAAATTCATGGGTGTGTGTGCATTTAATGCTTTTTTAAAGCTTTTCACTTTGTAAATCAGCATTTAATTGTGCTATGAATATACGACTCTGCTTATATGTAATTTTACCAGGAGTTACAGCCTTTGTGTGCCCCAGCGGCTACATTTGGTGTCATTGGGGGGTGACACACAAACACATACATGTATCTTAGCACACAGAGATGGAGAGGTTTAACGTCCTGTCCCTTTCTGCTGAGATCTGGGGCTCACTGAGCAATGGGATGTGGAGGCAAAGACTTCTCCCATCTTCACTGTATGATCTTCACTGTAACAGGGATCTCACAAGCCAGGGAATATATTTTAAGGAGGAAGCTGAATAGGGACCATTTAGCTTCATAGTTCCATAGTAAGTGGCCAAAGGGCACCCTTAATGTAGGAAGGACCACTTTACACAACATAATTGGAGCCCTGTAGCTGCAAGCCATGATTGTCCAAAAAGCTGTGCCTGTGTTCAGAACCAGTAAGCTCTTTGTTACTAGATGGTGGGTTGGGGGGGGGTGTATGGAGTGGGGGGATGGCACAGGGATTGATGTTGCCATCTTCCACACCTTGTGAGCTTGGGTTGAGGCACTTTGTTGACCTTTAGAGGTCTTCTCATATCTTTTTAAAAATTCAAATAATTCCTCTCTCACACGTCTTTTTACAGTGTAAATGCTACCTCGGCTTCAGCTGCTCCTCCTACATCATCGCCCTCTGTGCTGACAGCTTCTTCCAAGATAGAACCAATGAAAGCATTTGATTCTAGATTTACGGAGCGATCCAAAGCCACCTCAGGGACTTCTGCTATCATACACACAAATCAGATTGCTATAGACAGGTAAGGAATGAGCTGCATAGGTGAGAGAACGCACATGGGGTTAAAAATAGCTGCAGGGGACCTAATGGCCACAAGTCAAGCAGCTAATCACAGAATGTAGAAAAATAAGTGCTTTGCATGCAGAGGTTCCAAAGTTCAGACCTTTGTATTTCCAGCTAAAAAGATACCAGGTAGCAGAATGGGAAAAATCTCTTTCTGCTTGAGACTCTGGAAGGTCACTGCCAGTCAAAAGTAGGCAGTACTGGTCCAGATAAGTTGGGTAGGTTAATGCCAGAGTTTTTTGGGGTGGATTGCATTGGCTCCCTGCAGGACCTTAAAAGCAAGAGAGGAACTCAACAAATTTGATGAGGCCAACAGTTTGTTCATTGCAAACACATTCTTCAGGCAACCAAAATGACAACTGTATACATGGACGTTGCCTGATGGCCAATAAAGAAATCAAATAAACTACATAATTGGAAGCAGGAGATGGAGAAGCTCATTCTCTCTGCAAAAAACAAGACCAGGAGTAAATTGTGGTACAGACTGCAACTGCGAATATCAAAAATTAGAGTAAAGCTAAAGAAGAACAAACACTAAATCAATCATCTTGCCAAAATACAACTTGAAGAATGTCCCTTTAGAATTCAAAGTCCAGGTAAAGAATAAATCTGCACAATTAAATTGAATAGTCTGTGTCCCAGAAGAATTCTAGACCAAAACCAGGGACATTTTCAGGGAAGAATGCAAAAAGATACTATCTGTAGGCAAAAAGAAAGAAAAGCCTAATTGGATTGCAGATTAAACTCTTCAAACAGCTAAGAAGAGACGAGAAGCAAAAGTAAAAGATGACAGAAATAGGGTCAGAGTACTGAATGCCACTGTTTAGCAACTTGTATGTAAGGACAAACAGAACTATTGTATGTGAAGTTGAAGGCTTTCAGGGCCGGCATCCATAGGTTTTCTGTGGGTTTCTTCCGGGCTGTGAGGCCATGTTCTGGAAGGGTTTATTTCTGATGTTTTGCCTGCATCTGTGGCTGGCAACTTCAGAGAATGGACTAATTAGTCCAGAGAATGGACTGATCCTCCTTGCATATCTCCACCCAGAAACTACCCATTCAAATACACACATTTACATACCCTCTCCAACAGGGGCTCACAGTATATAAAGCCCACCCACACTCCTACCCAACCATTCTCTGAAGATGCCAGCCACGGATGCAGGCAAAGCATCAGAAATAAACTCTTTCAGAACACGGCCTCACAGTCCGGAAGGAACACACAGAAAACCTAAGAACTATTATAATAATAATGAATGCAAAGAAATAGAAGACAGCCAAAAAAAAAAGAAAAAAAGAAAAAAGAACAGGCAGTGTTTTCCACAACACCTGAGAAATCAAAGGGATAGTCATACCAAGAGGGGGATGCTATATATCCAACAGGGGAACACAATAGGCTGCATGAGGAGAGGAAAGAACTGCCATTTCCCATCAGCACACATGAAATTGCCAAAGTACATTTGAAACTTCCCTCCATTCTGAAAACTAGTTTGTTATGCTATATTTGGCTGGGGTGGATGGGTAGTGTTTGTGAAAGGCATATCCAATTCCATGTTGGTGTGCAGTTATTTTAATCCAGGAGAATGCAGAGGAGAAGCAGCACATCTTTTAAAAGTTGCCAGTTAAAGCAGTTAATACATAAATTATAAAACTTCTAAAAACTGACTCAAAACACTTCTTAAAAATAATCTAAAACCAGACAGTTAAAACAGCCGGAGTGGTTTCAACAACTGAAGGCCATGTAAAACAACACAGTCTTCGCTGCCTGCTGGAAATTCAAAAGAGATGGAGCCAACCAGGCAGTCCCCAAACATTTTCCTGCCTGAAATTACCTTGTTGCCCCCCTTCCTATTTCATTCTCTAATGTTGACTAGACTGGCATCTTACTTTGGGCTAGCTTCGAGGCTACCTGGCACACAGCTCTCTCCTTGAACTGCTTGTTGTCCTATCCCAGCCTCTGCTGCTTAAGGCAACCACCACACTCTGACTAATAGCAGGGATGGCTCTGGCCTCAGCAGTGCCTTGGGACTTCAGCCTGTACAAAGTGCCAGCCATTTCATCCCCCTACTACCCTAAACTGAACAATGAACTACCTCAACATGGTCTCATCTGTCTGCTGCTTATCTAAAAAGTAGACAGTGGATTAATTTGGGGAGCTTTAGAACCCTGATGTAAACTGTGCAACTAATCTTTTGCTGTTTCTCATGCAGACTGAAGGAGCAGAACTCAATTAGGGACAATAAACCCAGGGATCTCCTAGAGAGCAGCAGCGACAGTGAGGAGAAAGTCCCAGCCAAGCCTATGTCACTATCTAAACGTAAATTGGAACTTGAAGTAGAAAAGAAGAAGAAAGGCAGGCCTCGGAAGGATTCTAGGCTCATGCCCGTCACTCTAACAGTTCAGGTAACTAGGGTTAATTGTGATCTCCTAGTCATAACTATTATGGGTCTTTGTATAACTGCAGTGGAAACCATGCATCCTTCCAAATGTTGTTGGACCAGGTCCCAACAGCCCCTAGCCACCATATCCAGTCTTAAGGAGTGCTGGGAGTTCCAGTCCAACAGCCTCAGGAGGGCCACATGATTCCCACCCTTGTTCTGTAGCAAAAAGCAGTCCAGGAGTGCTAGTATGGCTTCTTCTTGCTTGTTTCATTTTTTCCACTTGAAGACACAAGGTATGTGCTAGGGGCATTTTTGTCAGCTTTTTAGGAGGCAGGCTCACCTTTAACTCCTAATTGCAAAATGGTTCCCACTTCAGATTTTATTGTATATTGAGCAGATAGTTGAATCCAAGAAAATGTTTTTGGAAGTGCAGTATATGCTGAGACTGAGAATGCCACATCCTATAGCTTGTTTTACACTGGCAATGGGGAAAGAGCCAATGTAGTGTTGTGGCTTATGTGTTGAACTAGGACTCCCAAGAGACCAAAGTTCAAATTCTTAGTCAGCCTTGGAAACCTAGTGGGTGACCTTGGGCAAATCCCATTCTCTTGGCCTCAGAGAAAGGC
The DNA here is from genome assembly GCA_030847615.1 of Gambelia wislizenii. Classification (NCBI taxonomy): domain Eukaryota; kingdom Metazoa; phylum Chordata; class Lepidosauria; order Squamata; family Crotaphytidae; genus Gambelia; species Gambelia wislizenii. Next base: position 6,324,430 of record JAUMIR010000013.1, on the reverse strand, counting down.
AATGGCAAACCTCCTCGGAAGAAATCTTGCCAAGAAAAGCTGTGATAGGATTGCCTTAAGGTTGCTATAAGTCAGTAGCGACTTGAAGGCACACAACACAACACACAATTGAATCCAGGAAAGTGTTTTTGGATGTGCAGCTTACACTGAGCTTCAGAAAGGCCACACTCAACCAGGGTGTGGAAAGTGTGGCCTATGGGTTGCATAGCCCTTCCCCCAGGTCCTCCAAAAAAGTATTTTCCAAAAATATTTCAATTTTTTTTATCCAGGACAGGTGTGAAGGGCAATTTTACCATTCTTTGGCTATTTTGGGCAACAGAGAGGCCTTTAATTAACAAGGAGATATGATGGAAGTTGAATTGCAGATTATTTCCTTGTTAAATAAAGTATTTTCCTGGGACTAAACCAGCACAGAGAAAGCAAAAATACAGTGAAATTCTCCCCTATAACTAGGGAACCTGTGTATTTTGAATCAAAGCATTTTTTTTCCTTATAAAGGATCCAAGGGTGATGGGGGTGTGGCCCTTACGGGACCTGAAGGGAACCAATGTGGTCCCCCAACACCTGGCAAGACTCCAGTTGTATACAGTTAAAATATTTTGCCCTCCTTTTGCATCTGATTACTTCTTCCCCTCTTTTATTACTAACGTTGTAGCTTGCCAACTCTACAAGCCTTAAATTATTTTAAAATTACAAAACAAAATAGAAAAGGGTGCCATGAGTGTGACCATTTGAGAGTCCAGTGTACCTCTGTACAGTACACTGTACTGTATACTGTATACTGTACTGTATACTGTACAGTATACTGTACTGTACTACTTGGGTGTTTGGGGGTGGGGGAGGAAAGGGGAAAAGAGAGAGAGAGAGAAATAGTCTTTGTTCGACAGACTAATACTCTGCTTTTTTAAAAATGATTTTAATTTTAATTTTATAGTATTTAAAACCATTACAGTGATACAAACATAACAACTTCTTTACAGTTCTTGTATACACAAAACAGTTTTCCCCAAAGACTTCCTTTATCATATCATGAGTCACATTCTGTTTTAAATTCCCAGTTTTCCTGTTTCCCGTTGAACCTATTAAGGAAATTTAACATAACATAACCTATTAAGGAAAATTAACAATGGAAAAGAAGAAGAAACAAATCTCGAAATTATATAAACTCTTGCTATCTAGAAAACTAGAACAAGAATGTATTAAAGATTACATGCTAAAAGGGGCTCAAGATATAGGGCACACGATAGATTTGGATGACTGGGAGCTAGCGAGAAAAAGATCTATGAAATTTACAGTGTCAGAAGTTAAAGGAAAACTATATAAAGATCATACATATTTTACACCAGAGAGGCTAAATAAAATGAATAAAATGACAAAAAGTACTTGTTGGAAATGTGGAGACTTCCAAGGTTCGCTAATACATATGTGGTGGAAGTGTCGTAAAATCAAAAATTTCTGGTTAAAAGTTCATGATAATATTAAGCAAATCCTACAGGTAAAAATTGAATTCATTCTGGAACTTTACTTACTGAACATGATAAAAGGTTTGAGTAAAAAAGAAGAAAACCAATTTTGGAAGATCATATTATACATGATAACTTCTGCGAGACTGATTATAGCTAGAAAATGGGAATTAAAAGAGGCGTCAACAATTAAAGAATGGAAAGAGAATCTATTGGAAATGATAGAGCTAGACGAATTCACAAACAGACTAAGAAATAATGGTAGTAATAAATGGTAGCAAGGATTGGGCCGCAGTAATAAAATATTGGGAAAAGACAGATGATATATATAAAGACATCAAAAAATTGATATATAACTAAAGGTACTGAAACAGTAAGGTGTCTGGGAGATTGAGAGTTGAGAGTAGATATAAGAGGTAATGAACAGATGGATGGGTAGAATTAGCAAGAATCGGAAGAAAATGATAGAATTATAGAATGAGACTGTAAATAATAAAGTGAAAAATGATGATGAAATTTGTTATTATGTTTTATATATGGAGTCATAATTAACTATGAATACTCTGCTTTTTAACCGGTGCCCTCCAAGGTGGTGCCAGTTGAAAACCCCTGATGAAGCAGGAGCAGAAAACTGTTGCCATTGTCTTTGCTCCTTGCCCCTCTGGATTCCTTACCCCAGAGCAGTTGCTAATAAGGTGTCTTTTCCAGAATTTGTGTTGCAGCTGAAATGACGTGGGCATTTTTCATTGAGCTACAAGTGTGAGTTTTTGTATGTCTTTCAGTCCCCAGCTCTACTGACAGAGAAGGATGGTGCTTGCCACAGTGCGCCATTAGCACTTAAACTGCCAACCCCAGTCCCACAGAAATCATTTGCGCTGCAAGTAAGTGAACAAGCAAACTAAACTAACTGAGTGGAGATGAATCATTGTACTTCAGTACAGTGACTTACATTTCTTCCTAAAACTTATGAGGGAAAGGTGATGTCTTCAGTCCTTCAAGTCAAAATCCAAAATTACATTGAGATGCTTTTGTATAGTTGTATGGCTCTAGTATATCCTTGTGTGAATGGACTAGATGTCAGGCCAAAGCTCAGAGACATTTCCAGTGTCTCTCCAAGATGAATGAAACAAATGAAAGCATTATTTTACAGTGGCTCTGTTCTTTCCTGGTGGGGGGGTCTTGGGGGCCCTCTCAGGGTTCTGTTTTGTCCTCAATTTAACATCTATATGAAGCCACTGGGAGAGTTCATCCAGACTTTTGGGGTGTACTGCCATCAATATACGGATGACACTCAATTCTACTACTCTTTTCCACCCCAATCCAAGGAGGCTGCCTGGTCCTAAAACAGTGTCTGTCATCAGTAATGGACTGGATGAGGGCAAACAAATTGATACTTAATGCAGACGAGACAGAGGTGCTCTTGGTCAGTCGGAAGGCAGATCAGGGAATAGGGATTCAGCCTGTGTTAGATGGGGTTACACTCCCCAGGCTTGCAGTTTGGGTGTACTCCTGAACTCAGCACTGAACCTGGAGGCCTAGGTTTTTGTGGTGGCCAGGAGTGCTTTTGCTCATTTAAAGCTTGTGTGCCAACTGTGCCCATTCCTTGAGACACTGGGTCTGGCCACGGCAGTACATGCCATAGTTACATTCCATTTGAACTACTGTAACATGCTCTACTTGGAGCTGCCTTTGAAGAGTGTTCAGAACTTCAGCTGGTCCAAAGAGCTGCAGCCAGAGTGTTAACTGGGGCAAGGTACAAAGACCATACTACACCCCTCTTGCTCCCCTGGCTACCACTTTTTCCGGCCACAATTCACAGTGCTGGTTGTGACCTATAAACCCTTATATGGTTCAGGTCCAGGCTATTTGGCAGATTGTATCTCCCTGTATGAGCCAGCCTTTCTCTCAGTTCCACCACCACTGCAAGCATGGTTGGTGGGGATGCAATAGAGCTAGGCTGCCCCTAGCTTGCAATCCTGAGTTGTTTGGGAAAACAAACCAGAATTCGGGGTTGAGAAATCTCATTAGAACATCCTGATTAGTTTCACTTGTTCACACAAAGGGAGAGATTAAACAGGAGAAAACAAGCCTTGTGCACCAACAAGCTGTTAGCTCACAGCAAGTTACAATAAACCAGAAATTCTGGCTTGCTGTTAAGTGCAAATGTCACTAATATACCAAAACATGCATTTCGAGTAACAAAGTTTTCGATCCCAAACCATGGTTCGAACTTCCAGATGACAAACCATTATGAAGAGTAGCGTGTCTGGTTTTGTCTTCCATCTTCTGTACACTCAGGTTCACTTTCCTTCCATAGCACAGAAGTCTCTGAAGACATAGCCTGCAGAACTACATTCATATTGCAAATATGGGGAAAGTCTAGTAATAATTATGATTTATAGTGCCTACAGGTAGCTTTATACAGAATGTTCCTTGAACTGAACAATTATAATTATGCATTAGCTGTAAATGGCAAGTGCCCCTAGGAATCCTTTGTGTTTGAAAAACAAATACATTTTTACAGCCCTTCTTCAATTTAGAACCTGCCATTTGAGATACTGAATGATGTTACTTGCAAGATTCCAAGATTTTAAAATTTGTTTAAATTGGGAGTCTACATATGATGTTTTCTTGCTCAGCTTTCATTTTAAGAGAACCATCTTTTTCAGGTAAGCTCAGATCCCTCCATGTATATTGAAGTGGAGAATGAAATCACTACTGTGGGAGGTTCAAAACTTAGCAGGTTAAAGTGCAATCGAGAAGGGAAGGAGTGGGAAACAGTACTCACCAGTCGCATTCTCTCAGCAGCAGGAAGCTGGTAAGTGTGTGTCCATGTGTTTGCATGTGTGCTTGTGAGTGTCCGGATGCTTGAGCAAGAGTGCATTGGAACATGACTGTTAAGATAATTGTGTTGGTGTTGTTGTGTGCCTTCAAGTCATTTTCAACTCATGGAGATCTTAAGACAAACCTATCAGGGGGGTTTTCTGAGGCTGAGAGTGTGTGACTTACCCAAGGTCACCCAGTGGGTTCTCATGGCTGAATGGGGATTTGAACCCTGGTCTCCAGAGTCTAGTCCAATACTCAAACCATTACGCTGCACTTGCTCTCAGAGATCATTATACTTAACAGTTATATCAGGAGTGGGCAACCCAGTATCTTCTTGATGTTTTGAGTACCACCCACATAATCCTTAACTTATGGCAAAGCTCACTTGGGTTTATGGGAGTGTGATTCAAGTCCTGAATGGTTTTGGTTGTCCCAACTAGAGTAAACCCATTGAATCAGTGAGATTTGCATACATATTGACTCAGCATTCAAGAGTTGATTCAATGAGTTTAGGCCCAAAGCAAAGTAGCCAGGATGTGTGCCCCTCTTTTACGCAGAACTTTAAGGTACTATATATGTGCCTATGAGTGTCCACACCCTTGGGCAAGGGTGCATTGGAACATGACTGTTGAGATAATTATTCATGCTGTTTGCATAAATGTTGGCTTAATCTTCAAGGCGTGTAGCAAGGAAGCCATGATTTAGAAAGAATGAAGTGCTTATCTCCTTTCCTCTTCCATTTACTCAGCACATGGGTGGGTGAAAACTGCCCTGTGCTCCCAAGATTTTTTTGGAAAATATATAAGGAGCTAGGTTTGTTTTTCATTTCTTATTACTGTTGATTTTAGAGTAGCTTTACTTACTGTATAAATCGAGAAATTTTAGACAAAAAACGACCCCCCAAAAGCTGGGTTGACTTATCCATGGGTCAATATAAGGTGCAGTATTAACCTGGGCAGGAAAATGGCGGTGGCAGTTCTTTGGCTCTTCTCTGCCACAGCAGAGAGAATAAAGGGGGTTGGTGCTTCTTGTAGGTTCTCCCAAGACAGATGCTGGAAGGAAGTCAAACTGGTGGGGTGGCTGGACCTGACTGGGAGGGGAGGAGAGAGCTGGGAAGGCTGGGATGACAGGATGGTGGCAGCATGAGGAAGGCAAGGGCAGCGGGAAGGGGCTGTGGCTGCTGCTGTTATGGCGGTGGCCTCGACAGGTCTGGGACTTGGATGTCTCACCTCTAAGCCCAGACCCGCCTTTGCTGGCAAGAGCAGCCACCTGCTGAGGGGCACTGCCAACCACCTGTGGAGTGCTGCGCCCAGCTGTGGGAGCCTCTATCAAATCCACTTTCAGGTCTCGCTGCACAAGGGGGAGCCCAAGCTGGTGCCTCCACTAGGTGGGGGAGGAAGTCCCCTGGTTCTTGGAGGCACTGAAAAAGAAAATGGCTTTTGGGATGAACGGTGGGGACTTGTTTTGAAGGGTAGGTTTGTAGTGTTGAGGAGGGAAAAACCTCCCTGGTGTGATACAGCTGTAAGGTGGGATGTACCTCCCTACCCTATTCTCCTTGTTAGGACTGGGGGGGGGTGTATATTAACAAACAGAATATGTACCTTTTCATGGGGGTTCACAGGGAATGGATTTGGGGGGAGGCATGGGGCGTATTAATGAGGACAGGGAGGGGCTAGGAGTAGGCAACTGCAGGGGAGTGAGGAAGTTGCTTGAGGTGACGTGGACACAAGAGAACCTTGTTCCATTTGTGTTCAGTTTGGCTGGCCCCCTGGGGCAGCGCTAGTACTTCTGCCTCTTTACGGAATAGATCTGAGGAGCCCTGTGCTGGGCCCCAAAGTTTTACCCTCGACTTATCTACGGGTTGTATCAAAACCCATAATTTTGGCCCCCAAACCTGTCCTCGACTTATACATGAGTTCACCATGTACACGAGTATATACTAGTTTTTCTTGGGCTGTTTTTTTGTTGTTGTTGTTGTTGTTGTTGTTGTCTGTTGTCTGTGCATACTTTGCTCTGGAGACCTTAGTCTTAACTAAACATAAGGTCTGAGGCTGTTTTCCTCCTGGTTTTTTCCAGCGAGGTGGTGAGTGTTGCTTGTGAGAAGAGGACCCTGTCGGTGTTTTCAGCTTGTGGTCGCCGCCTGCTTCCCCCTATTGTTTTGCATTCACCAATCTCTACGTTGCATTGCACGGGGTTCTACATCATGGCTCTTACAACTGCAGCAACCCTCTCTGTCTGGTAAGTATGAAGGTGTGACAGTGTCACTTACATTGATGCCATCATATAGGGAGTAACATTATGCTACAGTGAATTCAATTGAGTCTGTGTGGTATAGTTTTTGCCAAGGCTTTGTGCTTATTGATGGACCAAACTGATGTGATTCTATTGTCTCTCTCTGGTTTGTGGACACTGATATCTAGATGCAGCCTTGGTGGCTGAGTTGATATTTACTGTTCTCCTAGAAATGTACCCATGTGTATTTTATTTGTTTGAAAAATACCTGCTCTACCTTTCACCATGAAAACAGCCTCAAGGTGGTTTATTTCTTTTACATTCATATCCCATGTTTGCTCTGAAGAGGGCATTCTGATATACCTGGCTGTTCACCTTAACCTTACAATAATCCTGTGAGGATGAAAAAGATATAAAGGAATCCTGTAGCACCTTGAGACTGACTGAGAAAAAAATGTGTAACATAAGCTTTCATGGACTCCAGTCCACTGCATGAGATGCGTTTGATGAAGTGGACTGGAGTTCACAAAACGTTATGCTAGAAATTTCTGTTTCTCAGTCAGTCTCAAGGTGCTACAGGATTCCTTTATATCTTTTTACGGGGATATAGCCTAATATAGCTATGTCTTTGCAACCTGTGAGGTTGGTTAGGCCGAGAGAGATTAATTGGCCTAAAGCTGCCCAGTGAACTTTATGACTCAGTGGTAACTAAAACCACCAATATGAAGAGAGCGCCAGAGGGAACAGAAATCAGACATGCAGGAAGTGCTGACTGTATTTTTTATCCCCTGAGAAACTAGCTGCTAAGATGAGATCAACTGTAGATTGATAAAAAACAGTGATGCCTCTTTCCTAAGTATGTATGATTTTTCTACTTTTTTTGTGGGGAGTGTCTATCAGGAAAAGCATTCAGAACAAAAAAAAATGTCCAAATAATGCATAATTTTTTACTTGAACCGTTATCAGTTATCTCCTTGATTGTGGCTGTGGAGGAAACACTGGGGTTGAAAATGTATCTTTTTCAGGTGTCCTGGAAAAAGTTAACATTGCCTGAAGTCCAGTTGCTTGTTTCAACCAGAGTACAGAACCATTAAATTAACCAAGCTCCTGATTTATTTGGGACTATCAGTTGGATTTAGGCACCATCACATGGGTACTGGGATGGAAAAGATGGTGAAGGAGGGTGCAGTTCTGTTCAGACTTACAAACCAGTGTTAATGCTGCTCTAATTCCCTAAAATTTACCAAAAAGTGTATCAGAGGTAGTGACCCCTCACCCTTAAGCCAGTGAGGTGACTGCCAGAGTTCTAGTGACTGTTAGCAAAATATGTGCAGACTACATTTTAATTTTAACATGCAAATTCTTCAATCTCCCCACTTGTTGAAACGTGTCCCTTCTGCTTTTGCTGGACTGAAATGTTTCTATTTCATCTGCTTTTCAGGAATGTTCAGAAACGATCAGTAGTGGTGAAAGATGAGTCCCTGCAAACAATTTTAGCAGGTAATGTCATTGCTTCCAGCTAGGGCTGCCTAAGTGCTACATATTAAATGATGTGTCTGGCTGAAAGTCAAAATACAAGAGCCTCCCACTTCTCTGCTACTTTTTCCACCTGTATTTCAGTTGCGCTGTTCAGTCCTTCCTAGCAGCTGTTGCTGTTCCTCCAGCTTCGACTCATTGTCTCCAAGGAGTCTTTTCTCAAGACGTTTTGCTGCTGCATTCTTCCAGGCTCCTTCAACCTCCTAGCATGTTGCTAGCAAAGAAAATTGGAGGGCAGGGGGCAATTAGCTAACACGCATTGGAAGCTGCTTAATCCAGTGTAGATGTGTAAATAGCTATTGCTTAAAACAATTTGTAAGCTGCTCTGATAGCCTTGTGTCTGAAGAGCGGGGTATAAATAAATAATTAAAAAATATTCTCCCCTTCTTGCAAAGACATATCGATTGTAAAAGTTTATTCTTAATACAATCGAACCCCTGTATCCACGGAACCAATATCCACGGTTTCAGTTATCCATGGATGGGAAAAAAAATAGGGGCATATACCAGAGAGTTGCACTGGAAAATGTCTAGAGAGGCATCGTTTCTAGGCATCTTCTAGGACCTCCAATGCAACGCTATGGTATGTTTGTACCAGAAGGCCTTTGTTTTAATAGGGTTCACTGTTATCTGCAGTTTCTGGTATCTGCGGTAAGTCCAGGAACTGAACCCCTGCAGATATGAGGGTCCAACTGTAATCAATTTGAATACTTCTTATCTTTCTTGGCCCTCCATGTGATCCAGTTGCCAAAATTTATCATAGAATCATAGAATTGTAGAGTTGGAAGAGACCACGAGGGCCATCCAGTCCAACCCCTGCCACTCAGGAAACCTTGATCATGTTTGTTTATGATATGGAATGCTCACTGTCGCTGAAGGGTGCTTCTAGACAAGGCTTTTATTGTGCTGTCTCATTCACAGAATTTTAAGGCAGGGGGGAACCAGGTAATGATTTATTTATTTTTTTAGTTTCAGTCCTCCTAAATTTTCCCACCCCTCTTTCCACCTTTTCTTTCCTCTGAAAACTGCTAAGGAGGAAAAACAGTAGCTACACCATGCATTGTCATTGATAACAGTAAGACCTTGCAGTCTTGTAGCACCCTAACAAACATATCACATGAAACTGCCTTATATGGCAGATATGAGCTTGGAGGTACGGTATGACTTTTTTGAATTACAGCTCCCAGGGAAATTCTACGAGTTGTAGTCCAAAAAAGTAAAGTTTCCAAGCTCAGAGTCTAAACCAATGGTCCATGTAGGTCACTACTGAAAACTCTGGTTAGCAGCAGTTCTTTCAGGTTTCAGGCACATGTTTTTTGTGTCCTGCTACTTGAGTTATTTCACCTGCCAACGCTAAGAGCCATTTACATGCAAACTGCCTACCGCTGCTGTTCAATAATCCCACCATGCTTTTACTGCAAGGAAATCTTAAGTATTTGCTGTGATTTAATCCATAGGAAGTGAAACCACTGTGTCTCAGATCTTGTTGACACAACATGGCATCCCTGTAATGAACATGTCTGATGGGAAAGCTTACTGTTTTAGCCCATCTCTGTCTTCCTGGTAAGTACCACGTGGGGAAAGTTTCGATTTGCCTGTTTTTGTTCTAAATTATACTAAATAGGAACAGAACTGTGGCTCACACTTAGGTTGTCCAGTAGCTTTCAGTCAATAGTTTAATTTAAAGTGACAGCCGTTATCGTGAACCTGGTTTTCTTTGTAGCGATCCTCATGACTTTCAGCGCTTTTATCTTGGAATAAGTGGACAATAGAATGCAGCCTTAACTCTCAACTAGACAGATAAAGTGCATTAAGTGAACTTTGGGGGATATTCTGACCCCATGGAAATGCTAATGAATTGAGGGGTGGTGACAGTGGAAGAATTAACTTTACACATCTTGTATTTCTTGAACCTGCTGAGAATTCCAGTGTCCTGTGACATAGTCCAAGTTGACTATGTCATTTCTGCTTCTTGGCATTTGGGGTCCCCCACCCCGCCAAAATGGCGTTGGACATTTTTTGTTCCAATACATTACATTGGCTAGAACAAAAATAGCAAAAATAATAGATTTTGTTGGGTCAGGTTTTGTTTCAGCCATTTTTGGTCTGTTTCTTGTCCATGGCAAGTGGCTGAAAATGTTGTTCTCAACTCTTAAGGTGATAATGTCACTAAATGTCTACCTTGAAAGTTGTATTCTATGGGGAGTCTGCAACAAAATGCTTACGTCCTTGCTCCAGGAAACCTGGTACCATGGGTTGCAAAATGGGTTTCAAGGGTTAGACATTGAGATTTTCACCAGATGAGGAAATGAGATACTTGAATAGCCTGTTGTCCCTTTTGATTTTCAGAGCACTGCATCTCTTCTCCCATTTATTCAGCTCCAGTATTTATTATCTTTCCAGGAACCTTATCTCTGACAAGCAGGAGACTCTAGCACAATGTGCAGACTTCAGGAACAGTTTACCATCCCAGGAGGCTATGCTGTGTTCAGGACCTTTAGCCATAATCCAAGGGAAAACATCAAAGTAAGAACTTGAGCGTTTTGTCACTTTTGGATGCTTCCTCTCCATTCTCATCCTTGTCCTGTAGGCTGGCAGAGGAAGGATAGCTCACTCCTGCTGCAGATTTGAACTGATTGCTTGCAGAGGGCTTTTGAAAGTTGGATGAGGCACACACACATTGATAGAAGTTCCATACTCTAGTCCTAAATTCTTGCTCTAATGAGTAACTGAAAGAATTGCAATTCATTTGCTCCATCTCCATTTCTTTCTCCTGTCTCTCTTGTCTTCATTAGGCCTATTTTTATATTGTAAACTTGTCCTCTCATTCATTGAGAAAAAACCCACCCCTCAGTATACACAGATAGTACTATATTAACAATGATAGTTGAGACATCAAAACAAAACATGGCTTGCCATTTCAAATCTATGCAGACTCTGGCTTGTACCCTCTCTTCCCCTCTTGCTTAAGGGAAGGCGATTAGACGCTTCTAAAATGAAATGCATAGATATAGGATGGGAGAGACCTGGCTGAACGAGACTACGTGTGAAAGGGATCTAGGAGTCCTAGTAGACTACAAGTTGAACATGAGTCAACAGTGTGATGAGGCAGCTAAAAAGGCCAATGCGATTTTGGGCTGTATCAATAGAAGTATAGTATCTAGATCAAGGGAAGTTATAGTGCCGCTCTATTCTGCCTTGGTCAGACCTCACCTAGAATACTGTGTCCAGTTCTGGGCACCACAATTCAAAAAGGATATTGACAAATTGGAGCGTGTCCAGAGAAGGGCGACTAAAATGGTGAAAGGTCTGGAAACCATGCCTTATGAGGAGAGACTCAGGGAGCTGGGTATGTTTAGCCTGGAAAAAAGACGGTTAAGAGGCGATATGATAGCCCTGTTTAAGTATTTGAAGGGGTGTCACGCTGAGGATGGAGCAGGCCTGTTTTCTGCTGCTCCAGATACTGGAACACGGAGCAATGGATGCAGACTCCAGGAACAGAGATTCCACCTCAACATTAGGAGGAACTTTTTGACAGTAAGAGCTGTTCGGCAGTGGAACACACTCCCTCGGAGCATGGTGGGGTCTCCTTCCTTGGAGGTCTTTAAACAGAGGCTGGATGGCCATCTGTCGGGGATGCTTTGATCATGATTTCCTGCGTGGCAGGGGGTTGAACTGGATGGCCCTTGTAGTCTCTTCCAACTCTACAATTCTATGATTCTGTTCTAGATTTGAGAGTTTATGGGAAAATCTTAGTAACAGGCCAGAAATGGAAGCTTGTAATCCTTTCTCCTCATGTGGGAACAGAGAGGTGAAGAAAAGTTAAGTGCAAGGGTGCTGTTGCTCTCAGTCTGTCATTCAAGTCTCAATATAGCCATACAATATACAAGTGTATACGTAGACTCTTGCCTTTTGCCTAATTGCTGCCTCACTGTTGAAAATGTTCCTATCTTTCTTCATTATTTCAGTTCTGGAAGGCAAGCAGCAAAGTTGTTCTCCATGCCTCTCTTGGTGCAGCAGGAAACGACGCTGGCGTACTTGGAGAGTCAGGTGGCAGCTGCACTGACTTTACAATCAAGTCATGAATACCGCCACTGGCTCCTTATCTATGCACGGTATCTAGTTAATGAAGGTGAGATTCCTGTTTTTTTATCTTCTGTTTGTTGCAATGGGAGGAAATGTCCTTTTAATTTTCATAATATTATTTTAAGGGGTGGGTGGGCTAGGATATTGTAATTATGGACTTTTTATATTGTAAGCCACCCTGATTGTGTTGCAGAGGGGCGGGATAGAAATAAAATATTATTATTATTATTATTATTATTATTATTATAATATTTCCCCCCTGGCTTCTCTCATTGCACTTTGTTTGGGTGTTCTCCTCCAAAGTTCATGGCTTTTTTCCTAGTCTCCCAGTCATCAGCCATGATTGGCAACTGGTTCTTCTTCTTGTGCAGTTCTCTTAAGAGCCCTAAGAAGCTCTTGTCTTCCTGTCTTGGATTCTATTATAATACATCTGAGCATCCTCAGCTTTACTTCTGACACTGACTTAACTAGCTCATTCAGAAAATCCATCATGCAGTGAACAACACAATTAAAGTTGGTAATCTGTTCCAGGTTCTTAAAATTTGAGACATAAACCCATAGAAACATGTCCGCTAAAAATAGGATGGGGTGAATAAAACATGAAGTATTATTTGTCCATCTAGTCCACTGTTATTGTCTTGAGTGGCAACAGGTCCAGGATTTCAAGCAGAGGTGTCCTCCATCACCAGCTACCTAATCCATTTAGGCTGGTGGTGCCAGGGACAGAGTGCGAGACTGTCCACAGATAAAGCATTGAGGAAGTTGCATGTCCAAATCCATTCTGTCATCCACTGTTTGTAAAAGTTGTGCTTCTCAATGGCTGGGTCAGATTCTGGGTCACTAGGTTAGCAGAAAAGAAATAGACAGCTTAACAAGTCAGAATGGGTATGTTGTTCACCTCTTCAGTCTCAGCTCTTCATTTTCCTTTTGCCCTGCTTCGTACTGAGTCATTGTATAATTTATGATGTGTGTGGCCAAGACCTTTCTCTCTGTTTTGTAACTCAGTGCCCCCACCGAGTTCTGCTGTCTGAATTGTACAGAGGATTTAATGTGATGCTTATGAATGTGATTTCACTTTCTGTCTTCATTAGGGTTTGAATATCGATTGCGGGAATTATGCAAGGATTTATTGGGTCCAGTCCATTCTTCATCTGGAAGTCAGTGGGAATCAACTGTTGTGGTAAGTTCTGGCTTTTCCTGCAGTGGAGAAATATTCTTGGATGAGTTGCTCCTCTCACCTGCTTCAGTAGGCAGGAACATGCAAAGTAAGCTTGAAGTGTACTTCCTAGTGAAGGAGCAGCCTACTTTCAGCTTCCTGCATAGTTCGAGGGCAGATTATCAGTATTTGTTGAGCTTTTGCATTCTCTGGGAGAGAAAGTGAGCAAAATGATTGTATTCTAGCAATGGAGGCCAGGCCAGGGTTGTTGTGTAGGTACCTTCAGGTCCTGGCAGATATTTGCTGAAAAGCCCAAATGAGAAAGAGAGGCAAGTGACAGCCAGGGCTATGCCCGCCTCCCTTAGTATGAACATCCTCTGAGGTGGCAGACTTTACCATTCTGGGGGCTTAGTCCACCTATACAAGTGAGAACCCCCCTAGTGCTGACACACTCAGTTGAGTCTGTTTTCTACTTCCATGCCTCTGTAGTAGCCCATGAGAGCAGGACAGTAGAGGCAGGGGAATGTGGTTTCTCACCCCAGCTGGGCCCCAGGGGCTGTTTTGAGGTGTTGCACAAGAGGTCCATTGGACCCTTGGTATCTGCTAGGGCTTCGTTCCAAGACCCCCTGTGGATACCAAAATCCTTCGGTGCTCAAGACCCATTATATACAATGGCATAGTAAAATGGCATCTCGTATATAAAAGGACAAAATCAAGGTTTGTTTTTTTGGATTTTTAAAAATATTTTCAAGCCATAGACGTTGTAATCCGTGGATGCAGAATCCGTGAATATGGAGGGCCGACTGTAATTTTGATATCCTTGCCTAGAGAGAACATTTAGGGCACACTTTATTAAAGACTGCTATCGTCACCCTGAGTTTTGGCACGGTATTAAGAGATCCTCCTTCTCAAGGTGATCCTCCTCCTTCAAGTGAGGAGCCATTTTGGTAGGAGAACAAGCCCTTATTCATACCTTCAGTCAGGAAAGAAGGAGAGACTTTTGGAGGTTGGACGTCCCCACGAAGCATTCCCTCCAAGAGCCTGTTCTGTTCAGAAGGGGAATGTATTTCCCCAGGTGCCTTGGAGCAAAATGCCCCCGCAGCAGTATATCCCTGTCATTAGCAGAGAGCCTGGCCTCCTCTAGGATATACAGTTGTCCCTCCGTATCCACGGATTTGGTATCCACGGATTTAAGTCTTCACAGCTTGAAAATATTCTTTAAAAAATAATAATCCAAAAAGCAAACCTTGATTTTGCCATCTTATATCAGGGACACCATTTTGCTATGCCATTGCATATAATGGGACTTGAGTATTCGTGGATTTTGGTATTCATGGAGGGTCCTGGAACCAAACCCCAGCTAATATAAAGGAACAACTATACTGTATTGTCAGGTGGCACTGAGATGCAGTATAACAGGATGAACATCATGGGCACGGGCACTCTTCTCCTCCTGGGGCTGAAAGAATACCAGAGGCTGAGGTGTTTGAGATATGTGTGGACATTTTGGAGGGATGGTACCTGCAGGCCCTCTACTGAGAAGAAGCTCCTTGCCTGGAGGTCTTTATTATTAGATATGCCGGATCACGACACAGAGACTGGTGAAGGGTCTGGAACAGGTGTTTAAGGTCCTTGAACTGCAGCCCAGGAAAAAGGGATAGCTAGATCCTCTACTCCACAGCAAGAAATAAAGGGGCCTGGGGTTGGGTCTGACAGGAGAAAAGGCAGGAAATCTCTCCTCATCCTCTCCTCTTCCCGATCAGTCAGTTCATGGTGTTCTCACAAAATCGCGGAGGTCCTCATGTCTTTTTACACTTAAATGGATTAACACAGTTATTTCTTGGAATTCTCCAAAGAAGATTGTACTTCTCTGTGAGTTTTAATCAATTTAGCTAAGCCCATGATTGTCAGAAGATTAATTACTGTATTTTTTTCCCCTGCCTGTATTCTGGCAGCAGATTTAATTGGACAAAATGTAAAGTTATACTATATGCAATGCATTATTGAAGAATGAGGTTGGTTTGTTTATCCCTTTCTTTGATGATATTCCTTTTGGTGAGTCTTTGAATATGTTTTTAATTGAAACACAGACAAGAAGCGGGTTTTTCCTCCATTACCTAAATAAGAGGAGGGGGGAGTGTTCCAAGCCCTTTATTAGTCCCTTATGAAACTGTAGTCAGCAGTTTAAGTGGAGTAATTGTTGGACCTCCTCAGTTTACTAAGAGAATGACACTTCACTGCTAGTTCGGACTCCAAGTGGTTCAAGGGTTTCATCAGCTGACCAAATGTTTCTCCACAGACAGTTGATTTGAAGACATTCACTATTTGAAACTTAATTGCGGTTTGATATATGTAAATCTTCCTCCAGAGAGTAGGCTCAAGGCAACATTTTTAGAGCTCTTCAACCCTGCACTCAGGTTATTGACCAGATATCTCTCCAAGGCAAATCTTCAAATATTTACTTCACTGTCCCAGAGTTAAAAGCAAACAATATTCCACGAGCATTAGTGCAACACCACTGACATAGGTCAGTCCTCAACTGGTCAATGAAAATCTGATGGCATTAGCAGTAGAAGAGTCTCAGCCCCCAACACACACCATGGTTTGAAACATTCTTAGACATTTTTGACAGCTTATTTGGGATTAGTTACCATGTATATGTCATCTTACATAGATTTTTTTTTAAATTACTACACGAAATAAATGTGATATCTTTGGACCACATTTTCCCCCCATACATCCATTTGAACATTATGCCCAAATCAGTTCCATGACTGATTATTGAATAGGGAAACAAGGGTCCATGGAGAGAAGGTACCATCCTGGCTGCTCACAAGGGATCCACTAAGTGAATAGGGAAAGCTACCTGGATGGCCTTTGCTAAGCAAGATAAAAGGTAAGGGGGAGATGCAGTCGAGCCAGAAATTAAGACAATGCTTGCTTTCCTTAAAGATGTACTGGAAAAGATCTGCATACTAATACTCCGGGAAGAGTATTCCCGGTCAGCTTTTCTTTGGGCTTCTCCAAGAGGCCTTGAAGCTGTAGGGTGGCTCATCTCAACTTCTTCAGAAAGAAAGAACTTTTGAAATCACCTACAATTCCTATTCCCTGTTTAGGTCTTAAAACAGCATCCTGAGAGTCCTGACTAACCACCTCCTTATTTTATTTATTTATTTATTTATTTATACCCCGCTTTTTCAGCCACAAGGCTATCAGAGCGGCTTACAAATTGTTTTAAGCAATAGCAATTTACACATCTACACTGCATTAAGCAGTTTCCAATGTGTGTTAGCTAATTGCCCCCACAAGCTGGGTACTCATTTTACCGACCTATGAAAGGATGGAAGGCTAAGTTCCTATCCTGAAAAAAAAAGCTTTCTGTGCTTTTCTTAGCCTCAGGGTATGAGAAGTGGGAGTACTACTAGCCATGGAGTTGTATTTTATCACCCAGACCCCATGAGATTGTATATGGACCTGATTTATTTTCTTGAAGCCAACTATGTGTTTCACATGGTGAATCAGCTGGTACTAACTACTTTTTATTCCCATGTAGGTAAACCTATTGAGAAAGAATGGCACAAGTTGGATGTTGAGTGTGCTGGCATAATTTACCTCAAACACACTAAGGGCTCTTGGGTCTTTGATTATTTATTTTCAGTCAAACACAATTGGATATAGAGTCTCTGACCCTGGCAAGGTGGATTAAAGTCTGTCTTTTACTGAGTTATGGGAGGATACCGCCATCTGTACCACCTTTGTGGATGACAACTGTGCCAAAGGTGGTACAGATCTCATGTAATGGGTAACTTCCCATAATTCAGTGAGAGGCAGTGATGGAGAACATCATATTAAAACCAGTATCATCTTTCAGGCCAAACTGTAAATTTGGATACCTTTGCCTTGGCTGAAGTCTACTTTGGACAGCAGATAGTTCAAGTGTTGGTGACATTCCTAGACCTGTATATCCCATCAAAGGATATCTTTTTCCATTACAGGACAGAGGAATGTGATTAATGTGATGCATTCTTTTTCTGACATGGCTAGAGGGTACCCTCCAGCCCCTGAAGTGATTACTTCTTGCTGCTGGGTGGGACTTCAGGAGTTACTGTTTGACAACTAGAATGCATCTCTAACTCATCCTAGGATTATATTATTTTTCTTTGTTACTGAACCTATCAAAACTTTTAACCCAGTGATTCTGAGACTTTTGAGGGGTATTTTCTCTCTCTCCTTG
Organism: Gambelia wislizenii; assembly: GCA_030847615.1. Lineage (NCBI taxonomy): Eukaryota > Metazoa > Chordata > Lepidosauria > Squamata > Crotaphytidae > Gambelia > Gambelia wislizenii. The sequence goes on along the minus strand of JAUMIR010000013.1, from coordinate 6,306,898 downwards.
TTGTCTCTTTTAATGTGATACCTCCTAAAAGCAAAGCCTTATCCAACCTGGTCCTGGGATGAGTTGGGTGTCAGTGATCCAATACATCTGGAAGGCACCAGGTTGAGAAAGACTCATTAATAGTTACAGTGGCTGCTTATAAAAGTAGCATCAATTTGTAGTTATCAGTCACACTGACAATGGAAGGGAACTAAGGATAACAGAACTGAGGCTCTGACTTCAGAAGGGGAATATTCAGAACCTGAAAATTTAAACTTTCTGAGGCACTCTGCTGCTCTGTTGCTACCAAGTGATCATTCTTGATATTTGTTTAATTTAAAATGATTTGTATCCCACCTTTCTCCCAATGATGAGACTCAAGATGGCTAAATTCTAATTTAGTAGGAGGTAGCCATGTTAGTGTGTTGCAGCGAAAAGAACATGGAATCTTGGAGCACCTTAAAGACTAACAAATTATATTTGGCAGAAGCTTTTATGGATTCTTGGCCACTTGATCAGATGCATGGAGTGGCCTGTAGTCCACAGCAGCATATGCCAAATAAAATGTGTTAAGTCTTTAAGGTACCACAAAGCTCCTTGTTACAATTTGCTTCTTTCACGCTGGAGTCTCCCTTTGAGGTTCCTTTATTCCAAGAAGTTCAGTTCTGTCCGCTGTGGCCTAGATCAAGATAATGTATTACATCTAGATCAAGATAATGTACTACATCTTTTAATTAGTTTACCAGTGCTGGGATGTTGTCATCTTCAACACTGCTTTTTGAATAGTCACTGTGTTCATTGTACAGACATTTAATGTTGAACATAATTGTCCCTGTCCTTGTGTTTCATTTTCCTCTGGCTTCAGTATTTACATTTTTATTGTATATGCATATATTTGTTTACCTGGCAACTTAAAATAACACTACAGACATTTCATGACATGGATGCTAGTCCACAAATGCCTAATGCAGTGGTTCTCTTCCTGTGGTCCGTGGACCCCCAGGGGACCGTGATGTCCTCACATGGGATCCTCAAAGGCTTGAAGGATACTTGGCTCACCTCCTCTGCACAGTGGAGGGGCCACATGGCAGGAGCCAAAGCAAAGGCTGGCTGGCTTGGCCTGCGTATTGCCATTCAATTCGCTCCAGCCACAAACATGCAGGAAGAAGCAGGAAAAAAAAAATCTTCCCTCCTCCTCCAGTGCCTTAGAGGGAAGGTTTAATAGATGGTGTAATTGTATTATTATTGTTGTTGTTGTTTTAAATCTTGAGTTAAGTGTTGGGGGTCCGCGGCAACAAAAGATATTTAAAGGGGGTCCCTGGTAAAGAAAAGGTTGAGAGCCACTGGCCTAATGTATTTGTTAATCTTCAAGGTGTCACAAGACTCTTTTTGATGTGACAGACTAACATGGCTATCTCTCTAGAATTTTTTAGTCATGTGAAAGGCTATAAAAGCTACACTTACTGGTTCAAATGTATATATTGAACAGCAATTCATTTCATGTTTCAGTTTTCAGAGACACATTTCATAACTTTCATAAGCATGGAAATTAATGTAGAATGTGCTAGTGTATCATGTCTCTCTGGTTCACATGCAATAGGTTTCTCCAGCAAGTTGCATATCAAACTGCAAATCCAATCTATATATATAAAACTCTTGGGTATGCACAATGGCCTTAGGTATGTAGGTATGTTGCCTCCTGCGTATGTACAATGAGTTTAGGTATGTTGCTTCTTTCAGTGAGCTGATTGGCCACTCCTGTCACTCCCTCAGCCAATCACTACCCACATGCAAATTCCCTCGCCACCTCACAATCCACTCCTGCCACTCATGGCCATAGCTGCATACTGGGAGCGACCAAACAGTGTGCTATAGTATTGGCTATAGTTACTAGCCACTGTGATGGGACCCAGGCAGTGAACTGGTGGTGGCGTCGGGAAGCCACTGCTGCTGCTGCAACAGGACCCAGGCAGTCAATTTGTGGCAGCGGCAGCGGGACACTGCTGCTGCTGCTGCTGCTACAAGATCCAGGCAACCAGGCGTGAGGTCTACCGGGCATATTTTGGCGAGTTTTTAAATGGCGTAATATGTCATGAACATTTATGGAATTATTTTCTTTTTTGTTTCTATGCAGGGCTTACGAAAGCGAGACCTGCTCAAGGAACTGCTTCCTGTTATTGGCCAGAACCTTCGTTTCCAGCGGCTCTTCACAGAATATCAAGAGCAACTAGACATCTTGAGAGACAAGTAGCATCTTCCCAAATGTTTCTCTGGCCTGTGGGGAAAAACTTGCCGAAAAGCATTAAGACAGAAGTGGAGGCCCATAGTCAGAGTGGACAGGAAGGGGGAAGTACAAGAATCAGGCCCCAAGGTGTTCTAACAAACAAAATACTGTTTTGGTTCGTTTTGGTTTTTCTAAAAAAGAAGGTCACAAGAGGACTGTGTGGAATAAGGGGATGAATAAGAGTGTGGGTTTTTTTTTTTCCAAGTGAAATTTGAGCATCACAGTTGTGGCCTCTGGCAACTGTGGAAAGTTTTGGAAAATGTCCTTCAGGGATCCTTTTGATTCCAGATCTCATAGTGACAGTGATCAAAGGGACTACTACTTGGAAGCTACTTGGATTTTGGATATCCCGTGAAAAGCACAGACAATAAACTGAACATCATATTAACCCTTGTTGCAGGGTTCTTTGCTAAGCATTTATTGAGGCTCTGTCATATATTTGGGTTACATAAGGAGTCCCATAAAACAAAATTTCGTAAAACGCTTAAGGAATTATGCAGCCAACAGACTTATAACTGTGAATAACAATAAAAGAAAGCAGGCTGTTGTATCACATGGACTATTTTTGTACTAGAATTTGCTAACTTGTAATATGAAAAAACGTTATTTGGCCAATAACCAGAATTTCCCCCTTACCAAGTCACCGGGTTGTATGAAACTTAACCTGTTAATTATGACAGCTGCGTTGCTGAATAATTGTACCAAAATTAATGTTATCTGGTTTTTAATTTTTAACTATTTGTAAAAGGCATTTGTGGGAGGGGGATAGTTGAAAAGGGAGGGCTGGGTTTGGGGAAGTTTCTTTTTGTAAGTACAAATAATAAATGAACACTGCATTGATCTAAGAACAAACGTGGAAATTCTTGTGCTGCTTGTAGTAGCATTAAACTGTATAGGCCACAGCCTGTTAAAACAAACTTCGAATCAGCTTTTGTTTTCAGTTGGAAGTCAATTTTATTTGTTTCTACTGTGGTTCATTGCACAAGCATCTTTACAAACCACACAGAAACCAGGAGGGGAAGAATCAGGTTGCACCAATGAATGTATCAGTAACCGGATGATTGTAGAAGCAAGAGCTTTATAAGAGCTTTTCCTCATTATTTTACATTGGGTTGTCTCCATTACAGGTTACTGTAAAATCTGTACAAGTGTACTCTTCCATTCCAGTTGCAGACTCAAACACAGCTGGCAAATGTGTCAAGCAGCCCTTCCTATGGTGTTGTGTGTGTGGGGGGGTGTTCTCCTAATAAGTCATGTTGTAGGGTGGGGAATTTTATCCTTCTATTCCTTTAAGGTAGGACTGAACAAATTATGGTCATCGAGATTTTGTCAGACTGGCGCACCCAACAGTTCTAACCAGAAGAGCCAATGGTGAGAGATGCTGGGATTTGCAGTCCAACAACATTGGAGCTCCTTTCACACTATACAGTTCTAGTGTTATGATTCCATTTTAAGTGTCATGGCTGCATCCTGTGGAAACCTGGAGTTTGTAGTTTGGTGAAGCAATAGAACTATCTGGCAAAGTATTCTAAATGCCCCTCCCCAGAATGCCAATCCCAGGATTCCAAAAAATGGAACCATGACAGCTAAAGTGGAATTGTTGTGCTATAATTGTGTAGTGTGGAAGGGCCACTTTGCCCACGCCTGCTCAGAGATCTAATGACAGATCCAGTGGCAGGACAGATTAAAGGAGAAAGGAAGGAAGGACAACTACTTGAGCTTGCAATATCATCTGTTTTTATTTATCACATTTTTATTTCATCTTTTTAGTCTTTTTAGCCTTTTTAGTCATCAGCGTGCTTGCAGAAAGCGCGGGATGAGTTCTTCCTGAATCTTCGTTTGCGAAGAAAAGCCAGAGAGAGAGAGATTTCATCTTTCTAGTGTTTAAGGGGGCTAACAAACACCATAAAGCAAAATTAATATCTTAATGATCAATAAACATCAAAACGTTTTCAAAGGCCACTTACCATTCCTAAAAGGAGGGAGAGGAGGAACTGATCACAATTGTGAATGGAGTGCATTCCACAATCTGGGAGCAACACAGAAGAAAGCCCTCTCCCATAAGCCTGTCAGGTGGGTTTCAGCGTAGTCTTGCACATTCAGCCCTACCTGGAGATGCTGGCAGTTGACCCTGTAACCTCCTACATGTAAATCATCTGCTTTGACACTGAATTTACAGCCCTTCCCCATGCAGCAGAATTGGAACAAAAAGGTTTGTCACATTTGGATTGATGTCCCATGTTAAGAGTGCAGAAAGGAGACTGCAATTTTGAATGCTCCCCAGATGTAGGGTTTAACATCTCTCTCTCTCTCTGGCTTTTTCTTCGCAAACAAAGATTCAGGAAGGACTCATCCTGCGCTTTCTGCAAGCGCGCTGATGACTAAAAAGGCCAATCTGAGATAAGTAAGTCCGGTTGCAGAAAGCACAGCAGAAGGTCTCCTTGTGTGATGTTTCTGGGTTGTTTTTCTTTCTGCGTTGTCGTTTCTCTTCAAGACTTGTTCGGAGTGAGTTCTCAAATAAGGCTGCAGCATTGTGGATAGTGCGTCTCTATGCCTCCCGATGTGAGGCCATGGTGGACCACTGTTGGTGATCAATTTGGCCGAGCCTGAGATTTTGCTTCAGGGATTCCTTGTATTTAACATGCTGAAAGTTTAAAACCAATGTTCACTCTCATCAGTGTTCCAGATGATTCCTTGTTATGCTTGTTTTCTAATTGAGGGTGGTTTGTTTTTTAGTATAGGGATGACTAAGTATATGATCTTTATCACATCTGTTTGTTGAAGGCAATACGTTTTACTGTATTTTTCAACTGTCTTGAAGTTACTGATATCCACCTAAATTGTGTATTGACAAAAAGCTTTACTCTTCCTTTAAAGAGAAACTAGCTATTGAAATAAAAGGGCACTGCAGACATGAATAAGTTAACTGAAAAAGTGTGTAGGGAGACCAGACTAGTCACTACAGATCTGAAAGAGAAATGGACATTATTTCTTTGAGCTGGAAAACACATAATTTGGTAAAGCCATGTTGTTCCATAATTAAAAATCCAAAATTTCCAGCCAGGTAATACCTTTAGTGGAGCCAGCCTGGTGTAGTGGTTTGTGAGTTGGCACAGGATTCTGGACGACCAAAGTTTAAATCCCTGCTGAGCCATGGAGACCCTCTAGGTGACCTTGGACAAGTCACACACTCTCAGCTTCAAAGGAAGGCAATGGCAAACCTCCTTTGAATCAAATTTGGCAAGAAAACCTTAGGACAGGGTCGCTGCAAGTCAGATTCAATTTGAAGGAACATAGCGGCAAAATACTTTTATTAAGACCAAACCAAAATGCACAGTTATGGGCAAGCATTTGAGCTCTCCAGATGTCTGAACTGGGCAAGTTGTTTTAAATCTGGGGGGAAGGAGCATTGGATTAGTATGACCCAGGTTCAAGTCCCCATTCAGTCCTAAAACTCATTGGATGAGTCTGAGCAACTCACACTATCACCTTAAATGACCTTACAGGGTTGCTGGTTTATGATGGTATAAACTTTTGTGAACTAGAGTCTATTGTTTCATATTGTCCTGTATTGCTCAGAGCAGGTTGCTGAGAACCAATAAATCAGCTTCCATGGTTCAAAGGGAGTACAGTAGGACCCCCGTATCTACTGATTCAGTTATCCATGGGACACAAAACAGCACACCTACCATAGAGTTGTCCTAGAAAATGTGTCCTCTAGGCATTTTCTAGGTCCTCCAAGGCAACTCTATGGTATTTTAAATTGGAAGTCCCATTATTTTCAATGGCATTCACGATTATCCATGGTTTTCAGTATCCATGGGGCCCCCAGAACCAATCCCCAGTGGATATGGGGGAACCTATTGTAACTGAGCTTTAGTCAGCTAAGTGATTGGCTGAGAGAGGGAGGGGATTGGTTGGGTGAGTGGCCAATCAACACACAGGGAAAGGAAACATACCCAAGAGTTTTATAGATATACAGTTGTCCCTCCATATCCACGGATTTAGTATCCATGGATTTAGGTATTCACGGCTTGAAAATATTCTTTAAAAGATAATAATCCAAAAAGCAAACCTTGATTTTGCCATCTTATATCAGGGACACAATTTTGCTATGCCATTGCATATCATGGGACTTGAGTATTCATGGATTTTGGTATCCACGGAGGGTCCTGGAACCAAAACCCAGTGAATATGAAGGGACAACTATAGATATAGATTATTATTATTAGGTATTATTGTTGTTATTATTATTAGGGTGCTAAATCCTGGGGGTCTGCTGCAACAAAAGCTATTTAAAGGGGGTCACTGGTTAAAAAAAAAGGCTAAGAGCCACTGTCCAAGGGTTTTCTTAGGTGAGGAATACTCAAGAGGTGGTTTTATCAGTTCCTTCTGAAATTGATCCTACAGCCCCTGGCATTCATTGGCGGTCTCCCATCCAAGTACTAACCAGGGCCTACCCTGGTTAGCTTCCAAATTTAGCTTACCTGACAGTAAATGCCAACTCCATGATGCTATGATTACTGTATTATGGATCCCCACCCTACTTCTCCCCCTTCTTTCCCATCATCTTTGTCTCTTTTGACATGTATTTATATTTTTTAAAGCCGAAAATGAAAAAAGCACCGAGATTCCCTACGCCCATCAAAAGGGATTCCAGAATATGAAATGAAACAAACCCTTCCCCGCTTCTCTGGTTGCTGTATTTGGGAGAAAAAGAGAGGAGGGCCCGACTCACGTGCCGGAACCCGAGAGGAGAGCTTCTGGTTTCCCGGTCGGGACGAAATGAGTGGTGCACTCGACGGAACCGGAAGTAGCTGGGTGGGCGGCTGGTTGAGGGCGCCGGTGGCGTAGCGACCCAAGCGGGCTGGTTCCTTTTCTCGCTTGGGATACTTTGGGTTTTGTTTCCCGTCCTTTCCCTGCGGCCTTGAGTTGAGACACTTCAGCGAACACTATGGGGAAAAGACAGCACCAGAAGGACAAGATGTGAGTGAAAATGCCAAAGGAGACCACGAGGGAAAACCACCACGCGTGGGGGGCTTGTCTGGAAATGGCTCGGGGCTGTGCTGGGGCGCCACGGGTTCTTCGGGTTTAGAGCTGGGTTTCTTGTTAGTAAGAGCACTGGTCACAAGAGCAATGGTATTAGAATCCTCGAGTGGGAAGAGACCCCCAAGGGCCATCCAGTCCAACCCCCTGCCATGCAGGAAGACACAAGCAAAGCATTCCCGACAGATGGCCATCCAGCCCCTGTTGGAAGAGACCCCCAAGGGCCATCTAGTCCATCCCCCTATCCTGCAGGAATAGCCAATCAAAGCATTCCTGACAGATGGCCATCCAGCCCGTAGGAAGAGACCCCCAAGGGCCATCCAGTCCAACTCCTCCCTGCCATGCAGGAATACACAATCAAACCATTCCCGACAGATGGCCATCCAGCCCCTGTTGGAACAGACCCCCAAGGGCCATCTAGTCCACCCGCTGCCCTGCAGGAAAACACAATCAAAGCATTCCCAACAAATGGCCATCCAGCCTCTATTGGAAGAGACCCCTAAGGGCCATCTAGTCCATCCCCTTGCCCTACAGGAATACACAATCAAAGCATTCCCGAAAGATGGCCATCCAGTCTCTGTTGGAAGAGACCCCCAAGGTCCATCTACTCCAACCCCATTCTGCCATGCAGGAAGACACAATCAAACCATTCCTGACAGATGGACATCTGCCCCTGTTGAAAGTGACCCCCAAGGGCCATCCAGTCCAACCCCCCCCCCGCCATGCAGGAATACACAATCAAACCATTCCTGACAGATGGCCATCCAGCCTCTGTTTAAAGACCTCCAAGGAAGGAGACTCCACCACGCTCAGAGGCAATGCATTCCACTGCCAAACAGCTCTTACTGTCAGGAAGTTCTTCCTCATGTTTAGGTGGAATCTCTTTTCCTGTAGGATGAGTCCATTGCTCTGTGTCCTAGTCTCTGGAGCAGCAGAAACACAATCACTCCTGGCAGATGGCCGTCCAGCCTATGTTTTAAAACCTCCAAAGAAAGAGACTCCACCACACTCCCAGGCAGCAGCATATTCCACTGCCAAACAGCTCTTAATGTCAGGAAATTCTTCTTAAGGTTTAGGTGGAATCTCTTTTCCTGCAATTTGAGTCCATTGCTCCGTGTCCTAGTCTCTAGAGCAGCAGAAAACAAGCTTGCTCCGTCCTCAGTATGACATCCCTTCAGATAATTAAAATTGGCTATCATGTCACTTCTCAACTTTCTCTTTTTCAGCTCCCTGAGCCGCTCTTCATAGGGCATGGCTTCCATACCTTTCACCATCCTGGCTACCCTCCTCTGGACACATTCCAGCTTGTCAACATTCTTCTGGAATTGTGGTGCCCAGAACTGGACACAGTATTCCAGGTGAAGTCTGACCAAAGCAGAATAAACTGGCACTATTACTTCCCTTGATCTAGACACTATACACCTAGACCTTATTTAGTCTTTATTCTTTGAATTAAATGCATATTATGCTAGAGGCTCTTATCTTTACCAGGCACCCCTTTAAATATCTTTTGTTGCCGTGGTCCCCCAAGACTTAACTCAAGATTTAAAACCCTAATAACAACAACAACAACAACAACAACAACACCTGATGCATAATAATAATAATGCAATTACACCATCCATTAAACTTTCCCTCAGAGGCACTTGGAGGGGAAGAGAAGATTTTTCTCCTGCTTCTTCCTGCAAGTTTATGGCTGGAGGAGATTGAATGGCAATGCACAGGCCAAGCCAGCCAGCCTTGGCTCCCATCCACTCTAGGGAGGAGGTGGGCGAAGCAGCTTTCAGGCCTTCATGGAAACCTCTGTGAGGACATCACAGACCCCTGGGGATCCACAGATCACAGGTTAAGAGCCACTGCATTATCCCTTTTCTGCAAAACAGGATGGCATGCATGGTTTTACCATTCCCCACTTTCATCCTCACAGCAATCATATGGAGCAGGTTAGGCTGAGAGAGTGTGACTGATCCAAGGCCATCCATTGAGTTTTGTGGTTCAGTGGGAGATAGAACTTGCATCTCCTAAGTCCTAGTCCAGCCTTCTAACCACTACACAATACTGCCAGTCCAGTAACATTAAAGACTAATGCTGTGCTTTCGAGTAATGAAAACATCCTGTGTATAGGATCTAGTTGTAATCTTTATGACACCCAGTCAGGCAGGGGTAGAAGAGCAACACAGTCTGGCCTCTGTCATTAGGCAGGGGATTGAGGTCACTGTGAGGCTGTGCTCCCTGCCTTCTAGGAAGAATTTCTGGGCAAGAATGAGACCTGGCAAGCATCAGCCAGAGAAGGAGTTGGGACAGTGGGTTTCTCTTAGGAGGACTTTGTGACTAATAATGAATTCCTAGGATTTTTTCCCCCATCTTCTTGCATAACTCCTTTTCCTTTGTGTCATGTCTTTTAGGTTAAGTCTGACCAAAAGGGTTGTTTTATCTTGTTGGTCTTGTTGTAAGCCACTCTGGGAGAGGAGGATAAAAATTATATAGATTTATATATCTTAGTATTATTATCTCCCATATACAGATGGGAGGACTGAGGCTGAAAGAGAGAGGCTCACCTTAAGCCCTTTGGTAAAATCATGGCAGGCCTTACGGAGTCTGTCAATAAGAGGCAGGAACATACTACCTTACATATTTGTCTCCTGATGTTAAGTACATACAAATAAATATTGAAGGATTCCAGTGTATTATAATGAAGCCTATTAAGTTAATCAAGAATGTAGGGTTTCCATAGGTATGAAATGCAATCTGTGGTGGAGCTCTACACAGTTTACATGGAGGTAGGGCCACAAGAAGAACCATACTGGATCAGACCCAAGAACTCGCTGCTCCAGCATCCTATTCCCAGTCACCAACTGGATGCCAAGGGAAGCCCTCAACCCTGACATGAATGTAATAGTGCCCACGTAGGCACCTTAATGTTCAGCGAAGGAAAAATTATCGATATACATTCTCTCCACACCATGTGTAGTTTTATACACCTCTATCATGATCACCAACAGTGGTCTGCCCTGGCCTCACATCGGGAGGCATGGAGACGCACTATCCACAATGCTGCAGCCTTATTTGAGAACTCACGACGAAGAAGTCTTGAAGAGAAACGACAACGCAGAAAGAATCACAATCCAGAAACATCACCCAAGGAGACCTTCTGCTGCGCTTTTTGCAACCGGACTTGTTTATCTCGGATTGGCCTTTTTAGTCATCAGTGCGCTTGCAGAAAGCGCGGGATGAGTCCTTCCTGAATCTTAGTTTGCGAAGAAAAGCCAGAGAGAGAGATCATGCTCCCCCTTGCTTGCTTTTTTCCCCTCAGCTAAATAGTTCCAACATTGCAATCTGTCTTCGTGAGAGAGTTGCTCTGCCCCCTTGATCCCATTGTGTTCAGTTGGCCTTACCTGCTAGTAAGTGTGCTTGAAGTTATAACCAAAATCTGGCCTTGGAACACGTGTTCCCCAAGACATTGATGGGCTGCTGTTCCCATCACCCTGGCCAACATAGCCACTGGTTAGGAATTAAAGGAGTCCAACAGCACCTGCAGGTCCACATAACTCTGGAGTCCTGGATTCTGGCTACTTACAACCCCACCATGTTAAATGGCTCCTTTATTAAGTGATGTTACAAGAGGCTCTTTGCTTTTGGATGCTGCATATATATTTTCACAGACCAGCCTTGATAAAATGTTTGTTTTGAGTATATCTTCCAAGTGTTCAAAAAGGGCTCTTGGCTACATTTGGCCATGGTGTTCTCTAACTTTGTTTTTCTCTCTTTAGGTACATAACATGTACAGAATATACACATTTTTATGGAGGAAAAAAAGCAGGTATGTGACTTAGACTTATAGAACTTTTTTCTTTGAAACATGCATCACAATAGGCCGCTTCACACCTTGTATGTGTGAAGAGGGCTCCATAAGTAGGGCATTAAATAGGCCTATAGCAAATGTCTCTTATCATTTACATGAATATCTGCAAAGGGATGCCGACACGAAAGTAGTTGCACACCTCTGGGTGCTCTAGTCAGTCAAAACCTCCAATCTGGGCTCCTGAATGTACTGTATGTGTGTTATTTAGGTGGCATACATCACTCTTCTCCACTTTCAGCCTCACAGCTACAACCCTGTAGGGTAGGTCAGACTGCGAGAAAGTGACAGTTCTATGGTCAGCCAGTAGGTGTCATAGTTGAATGGGATTTAAAACTGGATCTCCCAAGTTGTGGTTCAGTATTCTGGCCACCATGCTACACATAGATGTTCCTTTGCAGGTATCCCTATAGAACCCAAAGATGCTGAGGTGGTATGGCAGATGTAACATCAGGCATGCGGTCACCAGTATAGCCCTGCTTCCTGTTCTGCTTATGGAGCTCTTTGATGTGCAGGAGAGAAATGTCTTGTGGAATTCTCAAAACAGTTTTCTGGGAAGAAATCTGACTTGCTCTTTTCTTCTTCTTTTTCTCTTCTCTTGGCAGGGTGGGCAGGAATAGTATAAAGCTTCTTTACAGATAAGATTTGATTTGATATGCAATTTGCTTAAATAGCTTGTTATGCTCATAGTTTAGAGTGACTGTACTATAGTGATCCCTGCTTGAATGAGGTTCATATGTGAAATGTGCTGTTTTTTTCTTCTTCTTTGAACAGAAATTCCACAGTCCAACTTCAGGCGTCTACCTTTTGATCATTGCAGGTGAGCCTTGAAGAGCTATTTAATTCCTTCATACTTCCAGAGAGAGAGACTTCCCCCCTGTTTATTTACTGAATTTATATCCCGCCTTTCTCCCAAAAATGGGATTCAAGGTAGCTAAGAAGCTGTATTTAATTTGAATTGGCTGTTGTTCTGTCTGGGTCAGTAATGTCTACACCTTGGGTGGGGAAAGTTTAGCTCTGCTGATGTTTTGGACTACAAATCCTATAATCCCATGGTGGCTGGGGCTTCTGGAAGTCCAAAACATTTGAAGGGCCAGAACACAACACACATGTACTGTCAGGAAACGACATGGATGTGACCACAAGATGGAGCTGTAAGCTTAGTAATGAAAGTAGTTAAGCTCCAGTGGCAGGTGTGTGTGTGAGTTAGCACTTGAGAGTATGCACACTTGAGATGCCTGATGCAACAGGCATTGTTTAACTGCCTATAAAAAGGATATGGGAATTATCTCCAGTGTGGGTTTGTTGTGGATGGTGGTTGGCGAAGCAGTTTGTTGGTCTGAGAGAGATTTATGAGTATTAGAGATGGCTGTCCTATACTCTCTCTGTGTGTGTGTGTATTGTAAATATACTGCAAACAAAGATTAAAGCCCTCAAGTTGAGTGAAGGCTGGCCTTGTTGCTGTCTTTATTTGGCAAGCCAGAGCTCAAGGGAGTGTGCTGGGGTGAAGGAATTTTTCCTTCTCAGCCTGAAGTCTTTTGCAGAACTCTCTCCAGAAACCTTCTCCTTGGCGTCCTGTCGACGTGGAACAACTCTGCAGGTGGTTGTGGTGGACACAGTGGCCCCAACATGTACACACACACACACACACACATCTACACTGAAAGGCTGTGGCTCTCTGTTTTTTCACATGGAGTCTTTTCCAGCCCTATTTGGAGATGCCTGAGTCTGAAGCTTTTGCATGCAAAGCATGTGCTCTGTCACTGAGCTGTGCCCCTTTCCAGCATTTTGAATTGCTTTGTCTAAAAACAGATCTGAACCTATCTCCTATAGTCCTTCTCTGCATCAAATCCCTAAACTCCCATAAGAGTGTACCTATTCCTTAAGACCATCAGCTAAGGCTTTGCTCAGGTTGCCCACTCATTTATAAGTGATGTTTGTAGGTGTGTGTGTGAGGGAGGCTTAAGGTGTTATCTGCTAGGAATAAGGTAGCGTGGATCCAGCTGCAAAATACCTTACTCAGAAATACTTGTTTTGACATCTTCCCGCCTGTGTTTTAATCAAATTAGTCCATCAAAATTATTAGCCTCCTAGCCTGCTGGAGGCTTGCAGAGGAGGGACGGAGAGACCTGAGACTTGTGCAGCAGGTCACCACCTTTCTCCCCTTGTTGTAGAGGGCAGATGAAGGGCATCCTTACCTCCCATTGCTCTCTCACCTGCATGCAGTTGCTCCCCTATGGCTACCAGACTAATGTTTAAATACAAGGCTGATGTTAATGCAGCAGTCCAAATCACACTGGGCCAAATCTAAATTTAGTCCCAACTAGAGTAGACTTATTGAATCAGTGTAGTTTACATAAATATTGATGTACCATTCAGTAGCTCTACTCTAGTCAGGACTGGCAGTTAGATTTAGGCCAATTCTAGGAAGTAAGTCCTCTTGAACACAGTGGGACTTAAATTTTGAGTAATCATGCCTAGGATGCTCAAAAGCTAACTCAAAACTCTGATTTTCTAGTCAATTTAGTGAATGATATTTTTCTTCATGACTGCTACTCATGTTTCTCTTATTAGATTGTATGGTTGAATGGATGTCAGTTCTTTCTTTGGATTTTATTCCTAATGGGTTTTATTCTTTGTAATCTGCCTTAACGGCTTGATAGTAGTAAGGGAGGTTGTAAATATTTAAATTAGAATAAGTTTCCCCTGCATGAAACTTCCCTCATCAAGAGAGAGAAACAAAAGGTGTGTGTTAATCTATTTTCTCATTAGTTAAGTAGAATTTATCAGAGGTTGTGTTTGGATGTAACACTGTACCAGAGCTTAGAAAAATGGCTTTTTCAAACCATATTTCCCAGAAACCCACACTTAGCATAACCAGTGTCCGTGCTTGCTGGCTTGGTGATGCTGGCAGTTGTAGTCTAAAAAATTGGTATAAGCTCTGAATTAAACAATGCTTTATTTTAGAGGTCAGCATCTTATGACCCTCCAACTGTTGTTGGGTTGCACCTCCCATGACCACTTACTATTGACTCTGCTGACTAGAGCTGAACAAAGTTGCTGTCCAGCAATATCTTTTCAAGACATTGCTGGACTGTTTTATCTTTCCAAGAATTAGCTTAGCCTCTGTCCATCTTCTGCTCTGCACCCCCCCTCCCCATTGCTTCTGGTACAGTCAAAAAGAAATGCAATTTTCATTCTATTTCAAATTAACCACACTTGATTATGTCACCCAGCCCCTAAACTTAGGTTTGCTCTAACTATGCTTAGAGTAAAGAAGTCAGCTTCATAAACTATAATTTGAAGTCAGTTTGTTAACTAACCTTAACCATTGTTAAAATTAGTAGCAGCTTTTTCAGGATGAGACAACACAGCGAGCTGCAGGTGACGATTAAACAAAAGTAAAAGCTTCTAAGCTCCACTTTCTGGCTGTGCCAAGTGAAGGGGAATACACAAGTCCACAGGGAGGCTAAGCTTGTTCTTGTAACTCTAAGCTGTGGTTTATATCTGAACCAGCCCAGTGTGTTCTGCTGATCTTGAATTCATCTTCTCTCTACTAGCTTATCTTTGCAGCCATTTGAATATCCCGTTTGCACGCCAGAAGGAACCATCTTTGACTTGCTGTAAGTTGTCGCTTTTTCAAGCTCTACTTTTCATTAGTATCAAGTCAGCCAGTCAGAATCTGGGCTAAATGTGCAGCTCTAGTATTCAGGGGTGCTTAGCAAAGAGCTCTTCTGGGGCCCGCCTCTAATATGTGGGATCTCTTGATCTCTCAGGAGCTCCTAATGGTTACATTTTTGGGCTACAATTCCCAGAGAAGGTTCTGACAGGGGAGTGTTTACCCTTGACCGAAGAAAGGTACTCTCCTATCTAGGATGGTTGTCCTCTTCCACTGGGTGCCCAGCTTTAGAAGGATGCACAGGGAGCAGTGACAGAGGAAGAGGGCACCTGCCTAGCCAGTCAGACCAGTCAAATAAACCTTGGTGGTCAATGGGGTGGCAGATGTTGCAGCCAGATTGCTCTCGCATCCAACCCCCAGAGGTAGATTCTGGGAAGTGTAATCCAAAAAGTAGCTTTTCCAAAATCTGGGTGAGGAGCTTTCCTTCAGCTTTGTGGAACCTCAGTAGGCTGACCTGATGGCATGCTGCACTGGGATACTTTAAGCCACCATTTTAATTGAACTGAAGTTCCAGGATAAGAAGTTGCTGGATATCAAATCAGATCCTTGGCTCATTTAAATTAGTATTGACTACACTGACTGGCAGCAGCTCTAAAGGAATTAAAGCTGGAATCTTTTCTGAGTGTCTGGACCGCTAGAACCAGATGCGTGCAAAGCATGCACTTGACTTCCAAGCTGCCCCCAAGCCTGCTATAGTCAGGACAAGTCATCTTTAAAGGGGCGAGGGAGGTGAAAAATGCATGGGCAAGGTTACTGTCATGTTACCATAGTATGGCTTTCTTATTGTTATCACTTACTAAGCCATCTGTAAGTCACCTATACCATTTGGCACACTGTTGTACAGAGAAGGCTGCAGAGGCCTATTTAACAATATAGCCCTTATTGGCAGTCTAATTTTCTCTTTACTGAGCAATTACTTTGTTGAGTCCATTTTTTAAAGTTCAGGACGCTTGTCCTCACTACTGCTACATTTTGCTTCTGTTCCTTGGCTGATAGGTGGACAGTGTTAAGTATGCAGAGTGAGTTCCCAGCTGAGATACTGGTTGAAGAGAGCTCTTCTCAGCTCACTTTGCTGCCTGCATCAGGCTTTTTAGGAGGCTGAAAATGTTTTTGACTTTGTGCCTGACTGTTGCGTATTTATGTTGTTTTAGAAATATTGTTCCTTGGATAAAGAAGTATGGAACGAATCCGATCACAGGAGAGGTAGGTGTTCTTGGACTGATACAGAGCGGGCAACTTTATTTATTCATCATACTTATAGCTGTTCTCTCCTCCCTTCAGTATCTTCACCACAAACTTTTGAGGCAAGTCAGGCTGAGAGATGGGGGAAAGTCTGGCCCCATGTCACCTGATGAATTTTCTGGCTCACTGGGGACTAGAATCCAGATCTCTCAAGACCACATCCAGCATACTGGCCTCTTTAAGGCCTCCCTTCAATGCAACCTGTCTTCCCACTCTTCAGTTTAGTCTGCCCTACATTTTACGTGGCTTCAACTTTGAAGAGGAAGTGTGTGTGTGCGCGCGCGCGTGCGTGCACACGTGCTTTTGCATGCTCTTCTTACAAGGCTTCCTGGGTGTGCCCTACCTGCCTGGTTGAAATTGGGAGGGCTAGGTAGCAAGATTTTAAGAGAATAGTGAAGGGTCACATGGTGGAGTGCCACACTTTGCAAGCAGAAGACCTCTCTTTCTGGAGATGCTAAGATTTGAACAGACAGAAAGAGAATTCTGTCTCCAACCTTGTCAAGCTGCTGCTAGTTAGTGTTCAGATGCTAGTGATAAAAACACTAGTGAGCTCAATGGACTTGTGGCCTGATTCTGTATAAGACAAGTTTCCTGTGTTTCTCTGTCCATCTTTGCTTGTCATATATCAGTGGTTCTTAACCTTTTCTTTACCAGAGACCCCTTTTAAATATATTTTGTTACTGTGTATTCTCAAGACTTAACTCAAGATTTAAAATCCTAATAAAAATAATACCTGATGATGATGATGATAATAATACAGTTACACCATTCATTAAACCTCCCCTCAGAGGCACTGGAGGAGGAGGGAAGACTTTCATCTGCTTCTTGCTGCACATTTGTGGCTGGAGCAGATTGAATGGCAATACGCAGGCCCAGCCAGCCAACCTTTGCCTTGTCTCCTATCATGTGGCCACTCCATTGCAGGGAGGAGGTGACCCAAGCAGCCTTCAAGCCTTCATGGACTCCCTGTGAGGACATTGCGAAACTCTAGGGCTCCCCAGAGCACAGCTTAAAAACCACTGTCATATATATTGTGTTTTTTTCCCTCCCTCTTGTTTCATATTTAAGCCATCTGAAGTATTTTCTCTGATTTCTATACTTATGTGAGTTTCATGTTGAAATGTTTAAACAATTTCACCTAGTTTCCCCCCTTTGGTTTTAGCCTATGCTGTTGCTGGAACGGCCCTCCTGCCATATGTGCACATGTTCCAGTATGCTTTCTTATGGGAAATAAAGAAAGATCTCTTAACAGCATTACTGGTAGCGCTGATTTATGTTTACATAGAATTTGGCTGTAGTTAGTATGTGTTTTGGGGGCCCTGTTCTGCATTTTATGGTCAAAACAAGTCTTGTTTCTTGCACCAATTTTTGAGACCAGAAAAGATGTGCAGGTTATTATGAGAAGTTGTTGTTGCAAACTATAGATGTAAAAAAAAACCCCAACACTCACTGGCTGTCATAACAAGAGTGTGAAAGTTTCGGCAAGATCAGTAGATTAATCACTGTATGTTGATGCCACATAAAGCACTATACATGACTTTCTCCTATGAGTACTGTTGGAATGATCTCAAAAAAGCGTAAAAAGGAGGAAGGAAGGGGGAAGGAAAAAAAGAAAATGTGTCAGCACCTTTAAGAGTAGCTGGTTCTTGTTTTCTCATGCGCTTTTGTGGATATAAATCCACTTCTTTGAATACAGTTGTTATTGTTGTAAACTGCCCTCAAGTGGACGTTGACTCATGGCGATCCTGTGAATGAGACCCCTCCAAGACCCCCTGTCCTCAACTGCTTTGCTCAGGTCCTGCAGGCTCAGGGCCATGGCCTCCTTGACTGAGTCTCTCCATCTGATATGCAGCTTTCCTTTCTTTCTACAACCCCCACCTTTCGTAGCATTATTGTCTTTTCTAGTGAGTCATGTCTTTTCATGATGTGGCCAGAGTACGACAGTCTCAGTTTAGTCATCTTGGCTTCCATGGAGAGTTCAGGCTGGATTTGTTCTAGGACCCATTTTTTGGTCTTTTTGGCACTCCACGGTATCTGTAGCACTCTTCTCCAGCACCACGTCTCAAATGAGTTGATTTTCTTTCTATCAGCTGTCTTCACTGTCTAGCTCTCAGTTCTGTACGTGGTGATTGGAAATTGCGATGGCTTGGACAGTCCTAACTTTAGTGTTCAGTTTTATATCTTTGCACTTTAGGATCTTGTCTAGTTTTTTCATAGCTGCCCTTCCCAGTCCTAGTCTTCTGATTTATTTATCTCCTTAGTAAGTACTGTATGGTAGTTTGAGAAATGCCTGTTGTAAATTCAAGAATTCTGAGTCTCTGTCTTGTGGGTCTGAGCAGAGCTTTTATCAGAGGGCTTGACTGTAAACCCCTATACCTGAACATCCCACACCAGGATGGACTACAAGCCATCCTGGTGAGGGATGTTGAGGTATAGGGGTTCTGCATCCATAGTCACTAGGATGGTCTTCTCTGTGAGGTTGTGGATGGACTGTATTTTCCTCAGGAAATTAGTTATATCCTTCATGTAGCTTGGAGTGTTGATGGCATACTGCCTGAGAACTGAGTCCATATGTCCAGATATCGCAACAGTCAGGGTTCTAATGCTTAAGACAATAGGTCTTCAAGGATTGCCTTGTTTGTGTATTTTGGGTAGTAAATAGAAGATGCCTGATTTGGACTCCACCAAACTCTGCCACTTTGTACTTACTCATAATTACTTCACTTTTAGGAATCATAAATACTTCCAAGTCAGTGGCACTGCCATGGGCACCCGCATGACACTACAGTATGGAAACATCTGCATGACTGACCTGGAACAATGCTTCCTTAGCACACGTACCCAAAAAACCTCTCCTCCACCTATGATTTCTTGATGACATCTTGGTAATTTGGCCACATGGGGTGTGTCCATTTGAATTCAGTTCTGTACATCAGGGGATAATTCCCTTAGTAATTTGTGTAGTTCTTCAGATATTCAACAGTGGGATCTTTGGAGAGGATTCTGTAAAATATGGTGTTGGACAGTAGTCTCTCATTCTCCTATATGTAGTCTGACTGTTCAGGATGACCGCAGCTCCCTCGTCAGCTTGTTGTATAATAACGTTAAGATTGTTTCTGAGGCTGAGGATGGCATCTAGTTCCATACGGCTGAGATTGTGTGGTAAATTCTGCCTCTTGTTGATTATCTCAGTGTGGGCACGACAACGAAAGCATTCTACATAGAGACCCAATTCCATGTTCTGGCCGGGTCTATGTAGAGCTCTTCTTTTTGTAGAGCTTGTAAGCATATTCTTGTGCGTTGGTGTAGCGACCATCACCCTTGCCATTTTAGCCTGGAATGAGCCAGGCTAAAAACCCTGACCATTCATGTGGATATTTCAGAAAAGATATCTAAGCAGGGCTGCAGGGACTATGACCCTGTGCTCATGTAGAATCATAGAATTGGAGAACAGTACACAACTGTGGACCTCCAGATGTTTTTGAACAACAGCTCCCATAATAGTTGTTGTTGTTGTTATTCATTTATTTCTTGCCCACCTCTCCCTGTGAATCGAGGCGGGGAACAACAGATTTATATAAAACAACTAATAGCAATTAAAATGCATGCTGGTTAAAACACATAAATCCATTAAAACACATAATGTCAGTTTAAAAGAACAAATAAAACCAATACATATTAACCGTTTAAAATTCAGTTTAAATCCCTCACCATTGGCTGTGGTGGCTAGGGTTGACAACAGATGTATACGCAAAACATCTGGAGGGCTACAGTTGCCTCCTCCCGGCTTGGTATAGAAAAGTAGACCATCTAATCCAACATCAGGCTTGGTATAGAAAAGCAGGGCATGAGCAGAAAGTGGTACAGGTTGACTCCCATATCCACAGATTAGATATCCACGGTTTCACTTATCCACATCTGAAAAAATATATATGATCCCTCTAGGCATTTCTAGGTCCTCCAGTGTGATTCTGTGGTCAGCTTCCGCTGTTCGTCTTATTGAAAATAATAGAATTCCCTGTTATCTACAGTTTCAGCTATCCAGGGAGGGTCTTGGAACACATCCCCCATGGATATGTGGGTTGACCTGTATTCCTTCAATCCTAATTATTCCCCTTGGGCACAGCTGTTTTGCTCAGTTCACTGGGCTCCCTCCTTGTTTTGTCTACATCTCGTTCTTCAATTATATCCATTTTTCCTCCACCTTTCTGGATGGCAGTGAGCATGGGCATTGCTTCTTCATCAAGACAAGAGAGAATTGTTCTAACTGCTGTATTCATAATACAAACAGTAGGGGAAACTTTAGTGCTTAGAATACTTTTTTGGTTCTGTGTTTGAAAAATGGTTGCTTCTTGTGTTGTGTGCCTTCGAATCATTTCTGACTTATGGTGACCCCTCCCTAAGGAGAACCTATCATGGGATTTTCTTGGTAAGCTTTGTTCAGAGGGGGTCTGCCTTTGCCTTTCTCTGAGGCTGAGAGAGTGTGACTTGCCCAAGGTCACCCAGTGGGCTTCTGTGGTCGAGCAGGGATTTGAACTCCAGAGTCATAGTCCAACCTTCAGACCACTACACTGGCTCTCTTTTGGGTCTTAAGCATCTGTTAATGATTCCTCCTTAAGCATTTTAAACAGACTTTATGCAAACTTACTGGGCCCAGAGGCAGGCTCAAGAGACAGGGTCTTTTTAGTGGTGATGCTTTCAAGGGAAATTTGTTTAGCCCCTTCAGTGTGTTTGCATCGTGTGTGTGTGTGTGTGTGTGTGTGTGTGTGTGTGTGTTTTAAAGTGGGTTTTCAAGATCTGATTGCTTCCTCCTGCTTTTAACTGGTTCATTGGAAGTTGTCTCGGGCTTCTAAAAGCATTTTCTTTTTTAAAAACTATTGTTGCTATGGTTACTGGGGCTTTTTTGGTTTTGTGTGTGTTGTAATGATTTTAGTGTGTAGACTATAAAGTATAGGCAAGATATGCTTCAAATAAATAGATAGCAGAAAGGACGTAGAAAGCCAGGGCTAAGTTTTGAGAGATGGGTTGTCTTGTTTTTGTCCCTCCTTTCCTGGGGAGCTTGTGGAGGAGGCATTGTAGGTGACAGACATTCTGGAAGGAACCAGAAAATAATAATGATGATGTGTTAATCATTTGCTTGTAACTCTTAAGTTTCCTGCATGCCTCGCAGGCTTCCTTCCCATCCTTCCTTTTCATCTCCGTATGCATTTCCCCCCCCCCCTTCTGCTTTTCCCATCATCTCCAGCAGATGGGAATGTGTTGCTTGTGTATCCATATGGGGAGAAGAAGCATTATTAATCGACTGTTGCCGCTTCCTCTTGGAGGTTCACAGAGTTGTTCCAAGTAAGAATGTCATATCCCTTGCTTGGCATGCTGAGCACCAGAGGTGGTGCTGTGACTACACTCCAGGAGAGAGGGATGTTGTTGTATTTCTTTGGATTTAAAATAACTCTATGCTCATGGGCTGTGTAGGCTCAAGGGCCGGCCATTATGAACCAGTATTTAAAGGCTGCATTGTCCCCTGCCCTTTGCTACTGATTTATATGGCTATGGGTATGTGATTTCATTCAAATTGGTGAGGGGAAGGGAAAGTTGTGGGTTGGCGTTCACATTCATTAAGGAACCCCCCCCCCTCAACACACACCAGCCTCTTTTCTCTGTGATTCAATTGTTGTTGTGAATAAATTTTTGCTCCAGTAAGGAAAGGAGCACTGTACCATTTTCTCTTTGAGGTAGTTTAGATGTAATGCTAAACTCCCGAGCCTGCGTAGTCCATGAAAGTAAAGTTTTTTAAAAAATTATGAGAAACACAAAAACATTAATCTTTTCTGAAGTCATGCTAAGCCATAGCGTAAACCTTAGTTTATCAGGATGAGAATGAGTGTAGATGATTGATTCCATCACAAGCAGATTGACTGATGAAGGCATGTGAACTGGTGGAAATGGGCAAAGTTGATGGTGTTGATTAAGGAGAAATCTTTGATTAATTTCAAGAAAGACTGGAGTTTATTACTTTTTTTTTTTTTTTTGCAACAGCGTTGGGGTATGTATCAACTTTGGGTTTTTTAAAATAGTTCGGTTTTGATTTAATGTTGAAGCTTGATTGTAATATCACTGAGAGGAAGTGTAGTTGTCCCTCCATATCCACAGATTTGGTATCCATGGATTTAAGTACAGTATTAACAGCTTGAAAATATTCTTTAAAAAATAATAAACCAAAAAAGCAAACCTTGATTTTGCCATCTTCTATAAGGGACACCATTTGGCTATGTCATTGCATATAATGGGACTTGAGTATTCACGGATTTTGGTATCCACGGGGGAGTCTTGGAACCAAACCCCAGCGAATATGAAGGGACAACTGTATTTTACTAGTGGAATATAATCATTAGTCAAGTGGAGGGAAGTTAGCAGTTAGTTTTAGTTTAGTTTGTGTTTGTTTTGTTAACTTTGTTAAATGTGTGTCTTTTTTGTTTGTTTGTATGTGTGTTTTATGCATTAAAAAAATAAGTGTGTGTTTATGTTTACGTTGGTGTTAATAAAAATATAATGGGGGGAAAAAGAGAATGAGCGTAGATGGACCTCAGGCCACGTGGAAACGAGGAGTTTGAAAGCTTTTCCTCTGGTTATATTTATTTTTTAAATTTGTTGTGCACTTCTTCCAGATAGGTTCCAGGAGTGGTGTTCACAAAAAACTACAAAATTACAGTGGACTGCTGTAGGAACAATGAATGTAACAGTTGAAAAAACAAAACAGAGGAAACAAGCATGAGGTGGGCTTACTCTGGGCAGGATGCTCCAAAGAGTTGGTGCAGCTACCAGAAAGGTCCTGCTGAAAGTCACTACCAGTCTCACCTGTGTAAAGGACAGGGCCCATCACAAGTCCTCTCTTGGTAACCTCAGAATGGGAAGGAGTATGTGGGAGAAGGTATTCACCAGGGATTGGGAGCCCCAGGCTGTTTAGGGCTTTCAAGTTAACAAATGGGGCCTTTAACAAACTGCCACAGTGCATAGTGCTTCTATTCTATGTGCCAGCCATGCCCTCTGCCAAGACTTCACTGCCTTTCCCCGACCACATGGTATTAAATCCCTTCCACCCACCCCTAGTAGCGGTCTGTGCCTCCATGGCACATTCAGTTCTCATTGTTCATTTGTGAGGCTGCTTTGGCCACATGAGGATTTATCCTTGGCAGATGTATATAGCAGGGGCAGGTAACTGCAGCCATCCAAGCATTTTGGGATTGCAAGTCCCATGCTCCTTTATCAGTAGATATGTTGACTAGGGTTGATGGGAGTTGTAGGTCTAAAACATTTGAAGGACTGCAGTTGCCCACCTCGATGTATAGGAGAACTGGCATCTTGAACTGGGAACTTATCATAGAATCATAGAATTGCAGAGTTGGAAGAGACCACGAGGGCCATCCAGTCCAACCCCTGGCTGCCGTGTTGGAAAACAAGAATAGGCGTATGTTTGATTTGATTGTTATACATACTGTTCATTTTTATCCTGCTCTTTTTCCAAAGTGTTATTGCTCTAACTGCTACCACACACTGCTGTATAAGGGAGTGAGGAAATAGCTAGTGATGCCATTTTTTTTTCTGTGTCCTCCTCTGGCTAAAAGGAAGGTCTCAGGTTTTCCTGCCAGCTGCAGTTGCCAGACTGACTTTAGGGGAAGCCCGTGCTTTGGAAGCTGTGCTTGGACTCTGTACTAATCCCTCTGGACCTAGTAGAAGAAAGAGACTGTTTTTTGATCAGGGCAGAACGCAGTCTTTTACGTCTTTGGATACAGATCTTTTAATAGAGCATGAAAGCCTAGCGAGATAAAAGGAGTAGAGAGACAGCATCATGCATGACGAACGAACGGTGGTGGGAGAATTTGTAGGTCGGCTCTCTTGTCATGGCTTGTCTGTGACAGAAGGACAATTAATCTTCACAGCTCAGCTTCTTTCATCTGCAATCTGCCCCAGTGCCCCACTAACCCACACACTCAAAGGGACCCTGCTTGGTGAAGTGGGGAGGGAGGTTGCCCTCCGCAGTTCTGGGTAGAACAAAGCAGCGTTAGCTGGCAGCCAAGGAGGAGAGACCTCAGGAGCAAAGTTTGCTCTGGATTGTTGGAAAATAGGCCATTTTTGCCCAAAGTAGCTTGGCTGCTGTCGAGGGAGTCACATCTCAGACAAAGACAAACAAAGGCAGCCAATGAAGTAGAATGCCTTTTTCCATTTAACTGCATGGTGTGTGGCTCCATCAATGGTTTAAGGTGTTTTTTTCCTAAAGAATTGTGTGATTAAATAAAATTATTAAATACTGTTTTGCCGCATACTTTACCTGGGAAGGGATGGGGTGGAGCCAGATCTATGCCCATTAGCTGAAAACCTGGGTCCCACAATCCATCTTGGTGATGCCAGTTTTGTGTACAATTGGCTTACTTCACATAATTTTTAACTTTCATTTATTTTGAATATTTGTATTCTACATTTCTGCCCTCTACAAATTCCTTGTTGTTGTATCATAAAACCAACAAAAGAAATTGAACTAATAATTTAAAAAATTGCTGCTGAATGCTAAAAAAAAAATCCCAGATCAGCAGAAACAATAGTCAGCTGTAGAAAACCTCAAAGAGTTAAGTCCCAATCCTTTGCTTCCCTCTTGTTTAGGATTCCCCAGTTGTGGCTAAATTTGGTATATTGAAATCCAGGAAAAAATTCAGGTTAGTTGTGTTGGCAGTGCAGCCAAATACAGCAAAATCCAAAACCCACAAGCAGCAATACCATTTTTGGGCTAACATAAAATACATTATATAAGCTTTCAAAGCTTCAGTGGCTCCTTCCTCAGGCAAAGATGTTAAAAATTATACAGGAGAAAAATGGTGATGATGTTAGACTCACAGGCCTACATTCTGTCTAAGATGCAAATGGTATTGATGGATTTCAGTACAGGCTGCATGGTTACCCCTGATGTTTTTCCTGGATTTTTGCCGAAGGTGTAGGCCAATGAAGCTTTGACAGCTTGCTTGATTATTTTATGTTTTGGAGTTGGCCCCAAAAAGGTATCACTGCCTGTGGATTTTGGATTTTGTTGTACAATGCTGTAGTAAGCAATCTGCTTATAACATTTTAAATAAATAAATTAAAATGTTATCTGCAGCTGTATTATATATCATTACATTAGGGAGGGCAGGTGGTTGAACCAGACATATTGGTAGAACACTGAATGATTTGTCAGTAGATCAACAAGAATTTCTTACTCCCAGTTGTTTACAGGAGTACTGTATGGTAACAAAATGACCTCTCCAAGGTACTGCTGAAATTAGGACAGCATGAGGTAACTAATTGTGGATTTTTGCGCAGAAGGGCTATGAACTTCATTCACTTCTTCCAGGATACAAATCACGTCCCTGGTCGTTGGATTGTTTAATTCCAAGCACATGTCTTTTACACCAGGCTCTAGTTGGTGGATCTCAGGGTTCTTGTAAAATAACAAAGTAGATCCTGCAAGTCTGTTGTCTGTCCACCTTTCCTTTATGCCAAAACAATTACGTTGCAGTTTTTACAGATGGCTCCGAGTCACAGGCCTGTGTGGGAGTCGCATGAGTCCATATGGACCACACTGTTGTGAGGAAGCTCTTGTCTGAATCATCATTGTTTGCTACAGAACTTTTTACAGTCTTACGTTACAGCTCCGGACTTAGAACAGTCTGTTGATCATATCTTGAATCTTGTTGCTAAGTTTTAGATGTGTACAAGTTCAGCATGCCCCTCTTCCTTCCTCTTCCCTCACTCCGGTTAGAGATTGAGAAGTCCCTTCTGCTTAGCTGGGTGACCAGAGAAATGGCCTACAAAATAAAAGTCTTGTAAAATTACATTTAATACAGGGTGGTACAGAAATCATACAAAACAAAAGCTGTAAATATACTGAACAGCTGCACATGGCCTTTATGTAACTGATAAAACAACAGACAAGCATAGACAGATAAAAAAATAACACTAATCAGAGCTGGTGAACTTGTAGCCATCCAGATTTTCTTGGACTGAAACGCTTATTGTCTGTAGCCTGCACAAGTAAGGGATTGTGGGAGTTGTAGTTGAACAACATCTAGAGGATCACAGGCTGCCCACTCCTTCCCCAGTGATAGTACATTGGTATAGATCGATCTCATATTCTGAAGTTGGTTTAATTATCCTGGCTTGTTGCAAGGTTGTAAACATAATTTCCAGGTTCTGAAGGAAATGAGAAATATTGTTACTGGAAAGAAAACACCATTGTTTCTTTGCTGGCTTTCAGAAGTGGGGATGGGAGAGAAAATGGGAAGACATTTTAAGCATGGACGCTTGGGAGGGCCTTTTTAGTTGTGGCATCCTGTCCTTGAGAAGCTCACCTAGCATTTCCTGTGCTTTCTTCTTGGTGGCAGGTTCAGACCTTTGTATTTACCTAGGCTTTTAAAATTCTTTTACACACTTCGTTCTGGTTTTTAATTTTTTGAAAGCTGGGTTATCTGTTGTGCTGTTTCTGTTTTTCTTTGATTTGTATGAAAACTGTATTTTTCTCTCTCTTTGAAGTATTTAAACCTTTCTGTTAAAGGAAACAATGAAGGACAAGACATACACTATCTAAATAAATACAATCTAAACTCCCAACTGCATGGTGAAATCTAGAAGAGTATTCCATTTTAAGTGATAGTTATGGTTCTTGAATTTCAAGTGGACTTTTAAAGTTCTTTAGCCATCTTGCTTTGGTTTTTATTTTTGTTGAAAGTTGTCTTTAGCTACTGTTCTATTTCTATTTTTGTTTGATTTCTATGTGAACTCTAGTTTTTTTTCTTTAGAAAAAAACCCTTTTTTAAGATAATGAAGACATTGAAGGACAGAACATGAAATATAATCTGAGTTCTGAATGTATGGTGTGGTCTAGAAACATATACCATTTTAAAATAACAGTTACAGCTTTTGGTTTCCAGACAGGCTACTGGATATACAGATGGGTATCTGTGGGATTACACAACCACTGTGCATTTGCTACCCAGCCTTGTTTCCAGGATCAGAATTCTTCCCCCCACCCCCTGCCGCCGCCAACCAGGTCTAAGCAACAGCAACAAAAAGACAAATGATGATTATGATAGTGGGCAAATTAATAAGAATAATTGCAATAATAACTTGTTCACTCTCTAACCTTCCAGCAGAAATCCCTTCTGGAGTTGTCAGTTTTCATCATTGTGGCTGTCTGTCATAATAATGCCTTTGCTGCAAGGGTTGCCTTGCTCTGCTTTTTGCACAAAGTCCTCCTTTTTTAACATTTGTGCTACAGCAAGCTTGACTTTGGGGGAAAAAATGCAGGCTTTGTTCCGTTCAACTTAATCTAGCTATGAAGAGTCAGTCAGTCTGGTGTGGGTTTTTTTTTCCCTTTACTGGAGAAGGGAAGCTCAAAAAGAACTGGCAGAAGTGGTGAAGGAAATTAATGAAGATTGTGGAGTTATGACAGGCACCCTGAAAAAGATGTTGCTTAAGTGGTTACAGAGGGTCAACAGAATTAAATAAGAAAGAATACTAGAAGAACAAATAGGATTACATGTGTACTGTCAAATAAGAAAACCCCGTGATAGGGTCACCATAAGTTGGAAACAACCTGAAGGCACACAACAACACTCAAATCTGTGGTGTGCCTGTGTTTAAATTTTTGAAAACATTTCTGTGACTCCAGGGGATATGAGTGAGATGTACCCACTCTATATGTTCAGTGTTCTTGTCTCAATAATGGTGTGCTAATGTATATGTTCCATCAGTGTATAAGCTTAAAAAGGCTCAGGAAAACAAGGCCATTTTGAAACTGATGTCCAAAGCTCAAGTGCTTTGGTGTCAGATAATGGATAAAATTATGTCACTCAAGTGCCATTACTAAAAAGACACTGCTTCTGTTCAGCCACTTGCATTGTCCTAGAAGTAAGAAGGTATCCAGTTTCAGGACCCCTAGGATGCTTTTTATAATAACCAGGAAGGTTGGTTTAGGGCCAAGCAAGATGTGATACCATTCACACAGTTGCTAATAAAAGGAGTCCCCCAACTGCTGTTTTAAAAAAGCAACAACTTGGATTAGGACCATGGTGAAAGGGCATAGGCCCCTTCTGCAGTCTGGAATGGTCCCCTCCTTCCCATTATTTAGATTGGGAAGAAAGCTCCCATTGATACCAATGGGAGTCCTGCACAGAGCTTTAAATTGTTAGAGTTTGGACTGCAGTCTTTCACATTACAGTTGTCCCTCCGTATCCACAGATTTGGTATCCACAGATTTACATATCCACGGCTTGAAAATATTCTTAAAAAAACAATAATCCCAAAAGCAAACCTTGATTTTGCCGTCTTATATCAGGGACACCATTTTGCTATGCCACTGCATATAATGGAACTTGAGTATTCACAGATTTTGGTATCCACGGGGGATTCTGGAACCAAACCCCAGTGAATATGAAGGGACAACTGCATACAGTTACACAGATCTTTGATACCTCTTTCAATAGCCGCGAGTCCATCCCATGGAATCGTGGGCTTTGTAGTTTCATGGGGTATTCAGAATTTTCTGCCAAAGACCTCTAGTGCCTCACCAGACTACAGTCCCCGAGATTCCATAGGATGCAGGCATGGCAGTCAAGGTGGAATCAAAGTGCTATAATTATGCAGTGTGAATTGAGATCTATGATTCCCAGATGTCCTCATCAAGTTGACCCACTGGGCCCTGTTGGGTTCTGGGAGGTGTTAGTAAGAAAAGTAAGTCTTCTGAGTGCTGGTCCTGCACCCGCTGTTTACTTTTGATCACCAAATTGTGTGACTAATGTCACATCTATTATGGGAGCTTTGCATGGGAGTAGGTGGCAGTCCTTCAACTACCACTAGGTTTGATGGAGGGGGGAGTATTCTTGCATATTTTTGTGATGATAGCTCCTACCAAATGGGTTCTATGAAGTCATCTGTGCTGTTCTCCTAGCAACTGTTTGTGCTATCTGGGTTTTGAACACCGTGGATTTGAACTGCTTTTTACCTCCAGGAGTGTGGCTTGGGTGGATGGCTTGGTCTCTGTGTACATATGTGTATGTCAAGAGCATCTGTGATCTGTTCTGAGTCACTTGGTACCGTAGTTACTTTTTCGCATTTCTTTGGGGGTCAGTGCCAGGGATGATGATTAACTACTGTGTTTGTTTACCCCTGCAGAAGCTTGATGCCAAATCTCTCATCAAACTGAACTTTGCTAAAAACAGTGATGGTGAGTTGGCACTTTGATTCTTTGAAGGGTCGTTTTTTTATCAGTTGAATGTTATTAAAATGTAAATGCTGTGGAAAAGATACCATACAGAATAAGAAAGTTGCACGGACCGTTGATGACATGGCTTATAAATCAAAAGCTGACCCCTGCAAGGTAGAAATTTGAGTTTCCCCTAAAAGGACAGAGCTGTAGAAGCCCCAAAACATGCACCAATCTATCTTTCCTTCTCTACCTCTCTTTTGCCAGATTGAGAAGAAGGCATGAATCAGGCAACCCTTTCTCTTTTCTGAAAAGGGTGCATGTGTTTTTGTTGTAGTGTCTCTAGCACAGTGGTGTCCAACCTGTGGTCCTCCAGGTGTTTTGGACTACATCTCCCAGAATTCCTGACCATTGGACCAGCTGGTTCAGGCTTCTGGGAGTTGGAGTCCAAAACATCTGGAGGGCACAGGTTGGACTGTGTCTTCCCTCTCACTCCCAATGTATTCAAGTGGTGAATGCCAACAAAAATTGAGCCCCAGTGGACCACATGGGAACTGTCAACATGTTCTGGGGCACCCTGAGAATTGCCGGAGTATTAAAGAAGTGGGGTTTTAAAGAAAATTTAAGGGGGATTCCCCCCAAAACAGCCCAGTCAGGATTGTGGAGTATCAACTGGAAAAGGAAAAACTAGGTGGATTGAGTGGAATGCCCTACTTGGTCCTTTGAATCTTGCGGGAGACTGTGGGTGGGTGGTTTGACCCCTAAGCCAAACATGTTCCCCCAGTCCAGATTGTTGTGAGCCTGCTGTGTTGGAAACTGTACCTATTCAATCATTGGAAAATCATTGTCTCTGTTCATTAACTGCAACCAAGAAGGAGAAATTTTAAAAAGCTAAAGCTGCTTTGAAATTTCATTCAAGTGTTTCATGTTAGTGAATTGTTCAAATATGAATAGTCTGTTTCTTTTTGCTTCCATTTTATGTATTTATTTTGGCCAAGTCAGTTCTTTCCATTTCTTTAATCTGTTGATTTTATCACTTCATTTGCCCAAGAAATGTTTACTATTTGTTATGAGCCTTTGGAAAATGTACTACTCAATTTCATTTAATTAATTTCATTTAAAGCCAAATGCATTATTGATGGGTGTACAATCACATTTCAAATACTACAGCTCACCTAGTTGGCGTACAGAATATTCCCCAGCATTTCCCCAGAATAATAGTAGTAAATTTGGATTGCAAGGGGGGTAGGAGAGGCTTTCACCACCACCTTCCCACCCACCAGTGATCCCTAAACTGCAGTGGACAGGGAGAGGAGGTTTACACCTTCTCTTTTCCCGGGCACTGAGAGAGAGCAAGGGAGGCTGTGGCTGAGATTCTACAATGGGGTGGCATAGCATCAATCACCATCCTCATAGTGGACTATGATGTTGTGCAGCCAATCACATCTATGAAATTATGCCAGTGCATACTCCCATTGTGCAACAGCAAATACAGAGTGCAAAGAGATAGTCAAGGAAATTACAGGTCTGCAGTGGCTTAAGAAACGCAACCACTTATGCAGTGGTTATGTGTATGGAACTCTGCTTGTGCAAACATGGACTGAATTTGTCCATTACACAGTGCTCAAAAAAAGTGCAGCTGCTGGTATAATAGAATTTAGGCCAGGTTACCTCACCAACAGGATGTCAGCCAAATTTGTGTGCATGCGTATATATGTGTGCAGCCATGCTCCCAACAGCCAACACCAGATGTGCTCCTTAGGGCTGAAAATGTGTGTACCCTGGTTGGAGGCTTATGAATTTCAAGAAAGGGCCTAGTTATTGGGGAGCTGGCATGCCTTCTGTGTTTATGCAATCCGGAGTATTAATTTTATAAAAGCTTGCCGGAGGCTATGGGATGAAGGGAGTTTATTTCAATTTACAGTACATATGTAAAAAAAAATTGTGTGAAATTCTCTGTAAAATAGAGTGGTGTAACAGTTAAGAGCGCCAGACAAGGAGGGAAGAAACCCAGTGTCAAATCCCCACTGAACCAGGAAGCTAACAGAATTACTTTGGCCCAGTCGCGCGCTCTCTCAACCTAAACTAAACTGTTGGGAAAATAAAAGAGATAGCTTTTTCATTTGTTAGCTACCCTGAGAGTGCTTATACTGAAAGGTAGGATAGGAAAATTGCTTAAGACATTATTTTCTTCAGAAAAGCACTCATAGCATATCACAAAAAGGCATGCATTAATAGCAGTTACTTTCTGAATCCTTTTATTCCTCCAAATCAGGTAAATACCACTGTCCGGTGCTCTTCACAGTATTCACCAATAATTCCCACATTGTGGCTATCAAGACAACTGGAAATGTGTTTGCTTATGAGGTGAGCTCCCTAGTCAATCTGATTATTTCTTTTTTTTAAATGAAAACAATGGTGCAAGGTCATATGAAGGTTGTAATAGAGCAATGTCCCCACGCAAAACACTTTTCAAATTGCATCCAGTGCTCTGTGGACCAGGCAGTTTTGTTATCTGATGCTGAGCCCAAAAGGTGTCTGCATGGAGATGCAAAGACTGGGGGGGAAACTAGGGGGGGAATAGTTTTTTTTTTTTCCCCAAAGCCTTTTTTCCAGAAAAATTGAAAAGAAAATGAAAAAGATTATGGAATATTTTATAATCAAATCATGAATAAAATGTTTAAGACAAGTTGTTCATATATTTGCTCCCCTAAAAGCTATGTAACAAGAAGACCTTTATGGAAAATGATATATGATATCTGCTCATTACCAACTTCTTGTCATAGATAGTTTCCTTTTCTCGGTTCTTTTTATGGGAATGAGTGCTTTATGTCTGCTTGATACCATGGAATACCAGAGGAGAGAAAATTTTCTCTGTCTTACTAATGTTGATGACTTCCTCTGTTTTATTGCTTTTTGCCTACTGTTAACAAACTGGCAAAACCAAAGAGGTTCCTTACAGTTCAGGGCCTTGTAGCTACAGTTATATCAAAGAGCAAACATTTTAAAAAGGGAAATTCAGTTTGTAATTATTGTCTGAATAAACTGTTCTTTTAATATGATAATTTTATGCCAAGCAAAATTGTCCATAATACATTTTCTGTTCCTAAAGAAACAAAATTGACTTTCAGTTTGTAAAAGGTGCTATCACATTTCAATTTGAAAAACAGCAACAGGAAATAGTCATCTCCCGTCAAAAATTTCAGAAATGTCACATCTCCTGTACTGTGAAAAGTAATGGCAGCATTCAGACACCAGCTCTTGCCTTCATGTGATGCTCCTTCATGGAGCTGCTTGAAGTAGGTCATTTCTACCCTGTTGCATGGAAGGCCCTGTCCTGTGTCAAGGTAGAGAGGAGAGGTGGTGTAAATTTTCTGTTTGCCCTTTTCTCCTTTAAAAAAATGCCGGCATTTCTCAAAGAATTTCTGTGGACATGCCACACTCACAGCTCTCTCTTTTCTCCCTTATTTTTCACTTTCCTCTCTCTTCCTTCCAATGCTACTGGGTCTCTACCAGGGCAAACTTGTCAAAGCTCAAGAGTTAATAAGATCAGTGCTCGAAAGAGTTAACAAGATCTAATAGTCAAGTGTCCTGCTCTCCCCTCCCCTGCCCACTACTCTAATGCCCACCTTCCTCCATGTACCACTTGTTTTGGCCCCAATGCTTCATACTTT
Source organism: Gambelia wislizenii (assembly GCA_030847615.1). Classification (NCBI taxonomy): domain Eukaryota; kingdom Metazoa; phylum Chordata; class Lepidosauria; order Squamata; family Crotaphytidae; genus Gambelia; species Gambelia wislizenii. The sequence goes on along the minus strand of JAUMIR010000013.1, from coordinate 6,273,907 downwards.
GGGTGGTCTTTCCTCAGAATGAGGCACTGGGCTCCTGCTGATCTCTGGAGATCCAGCCACTAGCCATTTCTAAGCAACTAGCATGATGCCCAGAGTCTGTTAATATCCAGCTGTGGGGATCCCACCTGGCTGCAGCATTTGCACTTGAAAATGTTGCATTGAACTCTCCAGAGTACGATACTGGAGAAATTATCCAGGCTCGAAAATATCTAGCAATCCAAATACTACATCGGGTTGTATGACCCTTTTAGATCTGAGAGCCACCTCTTCAATCAAGTAATGGATACACATGTTCCCTGTTGACTCTCCATGTGCACATAGACATTTCAGTATGCACTCTCTCGTTCTCTTTCCACCCACTCCCCAAACACACTCTTTTTAACTAATTTAGATTGCCATTTTCTGTTGCATGCATTGTGGCCCCTCTCCTAAGGCATAGTTGTTTGCAATAGTGTGGCCACACTGAATGTGGGTAAATAAACACACTGAACTGTGTGTTTTGCTACTTGGATGTGGGCACCTTTTGAAGCAGTTGCACTGCATGTAAGGATATTGGGACGGGGCAAACTGGTAGTGTGTAGAACTGTACATTGTACAGCTGTACACTGATGGTGCTGTATAAATGAAAACAACAATAACATTAGCAGCTTCCTGGCACTGCTTGCCCATCAATGCATTTACCCTTCACAAGGCTACCATCTAGACTGGGCTTTCTATAGAGAAAGTTTTAATCCAATGAACGTTTATGCGTTTCTGTCCCCTAATTATTATTAAAATTGGGCAGTTGTGCCTGTGCTTGTATGCTAAAGTGTACATTGCTCAAGCTGAGAAGTTAGTACTTTCATCTTTCCCCCTCAATTAAACAAAAATAGCCACAGCAAATGCCTTTCTTCTTCCCTTAGCATTGTAAAAGGTGTGGGGATCATAAATGTCTTGGCATAAGAAGAAGATGATAAAAGATCATAAATGTCTTGGCATAGTATCTCGGATTTGAAATGTCTCTTCATGTGTTTCGGCTTTTTAAAGGCAGTCGAACAGCTGAATATAAAAACCAAGACTTACAAGGATCTGCTAACAGATGAACTCTTTACTAGGCAAGATATTATTACGCTACAGGTAAGAGCTTCTGAAAAGGCAAACATAAATATAAATATATAATTCATTTTTTGGTAGCCTCCCTTTTCTAAAACTTTTTAGTGGCAGAGATGTACCATGTAAAAATAGAGAAGCCATATATACCATTGGACAAAGCTGGCAAGAAGCCATGGGAAGAAGCCATGCGGGGGAGGGACATTGGTATAATAAATCTTCAGTGGTTTCACCAGAAAAGATGCTTGCAGCACAAGAAATCACTTTGGGAGAAGGCAAATGTTTTCTCTAGTCTAAGGAATGCAGTCCTCAGGTGGAGACACATTTTCCAGTGGTAAATCTACTGTAGCAGATGTACACCTGCTGCGCTGTGGGGAGGAACATCCGGGCATGCATGGCCCCAAATGTTCCTCTATAAAGATTCTGGTGTCCCATTCTTCTCTGCACATGCACGCACAAAAAGCTGGAATGATTTGCAATTTCACTGTGTGCTCTTGAGGCTAATGATAAAAGCTTCTATAAGGTGTTCATCCTTAACATCTTTTTTGAAGAGCTGTGTGAAAACGCCAAGGTCCTCTTTATTTTTAGTATTGTTTAACCTCCACATTTGCAGTGTGACTAACATGCCGGGTGTGAGCCAGTGTGGTTTCTCTCCTCCCAACTGACGCAGAGGCCATGGTGTGGTGACCGGCTGCCATGGCACCCAGAACTGATGTTACAGCTAGGCCTGGGATGACATCTGGTTGCTCAGCAACATGGAGATGCCAGGAGGGTGGATGCCAGCAGGGGAAGAGTAATCATAAAAGCCACTAGTGTGGCTGTGGAGCTGTGAATGGCAAATGGTGGTGGGAGACAACTGGCAGGGCAGTGAAGGGACAAGGAGCCTTGCCTAGCCCCTGTACCCACAGCACCTGGCACCTGTCCTGGAGGGAAGACCAGAAGGGGCAGAAGGCTGGGAGCAAAGACAGGAAACCCCCTCTTTTAGAGTAGAGAGGAGGCTCCAGCGGTGAGATCCTCTGAGATGAGCCTGGTGGGACTGTTGAAGTGGGGATTCCCCTGAGCAGGCCTCAAGATGAGGGGCTTCTTCCACTTCAGCCCCACTTCACCACCACATCATCCATGATGGACTGGATGGCCCTCGTGGTCTCTTCCAACTCTACAATTCTATGATTCTATGAGCCTAGCCTGCCCCGAAAGAGTGGAAGAGCAGGCAACAGGAGAGACTTACCCAGCCAGGCCTCCAGAGTGAAAGGGCTTGGGCTATTTGGCCCCATGGCAGAGCACTTTCCTGACACTAGGAATGGTAACCCCATCCCCAGGTGTACCACCTGAGAGAGCACCTGTCCACCTTCCTGGCTAGGGCCATAGTTCCTTTGCCTGTGTCTCTTCCTGCTCATATTGAGTCAGTTACTGCTCCCAATTCAGTCCAAGCACACCACCTACATGGGACTGATCCTGCTGCTCCCTCTTCAGCTGGCAATCCTAATTCTAGGAAGACTTAACCATGGTCCCTGGATTGATCCAGCCACTATTTACTGTTCTGTCTGCTTCCATCCTGCGAGATTTATCCTCCAGAGGGAACTCTATCTCTATAGTCAGTGGTCTGAGGCTGTATCTGGCAGGGCCCCAATCTTGACGCGACATAACTTCCAGGGGAAAGATGTTCTCAGTTTGGTGGATGTACCTAGTCCATCAATAAACAATCTAAACAGACTGTCAGTTGTTTTATGTGGCCTGTGACAACATGCAAGCTGGGAACATTGGCATGTCTCTCCCCAGGTTGGAGGTATGGCATGGGACACTAGGATTTATTGTCGAGGTTAAGGCTGGTTCAAGTTGCATGTAAATAAAAATTGTGATTGATAACACCTTACTACTGCTTTCCTTACAGAGGAAGAGAATATCCTGTAAGTTTCACAATGTCCACCTTTGCTACTGTTTTTAGATGGCTGTTGTTTGGGGATGGGGAATGATTTAGCTAAAATTGGTGTCTATCAGACACCCTTGAATTGAATGGTAGGTGACCAGGAATCCTATATAGGTGAGTGAGCAATACTTGTAGAAGAGTCAAGTATGGCTCAATGTCTTGCCTGCACAGCTTCTTTGATAGCTGCAGAAGAAAAGCTTTTGTGACCAGCATGGAAATCCTGTGTAATCCAGACCTATACTCTGCTGACATACTTAGTAGAAGACATATTTGTCACTACCCTGCCTTTTCATGCTGGCTGCAGAGGAATAGCTGCCCTTTCCTGCAGTCAGCATGGATACTTTAGGACTTCTGGTCATCACATCTGAAAAATTATACTATCGAGCTAAGAAAGGTGCAGAAAAGAGCAGTCCAAACTGGAGCAACCCCCCTATGAGGAAAGGTTACAGTGTTTGGTGCTGTTTAGCTTAGAAAAGAAAGTAAATGAAAACATGGTACAGATGCATAAAATTATGCATAGTATAGAAAGTGCAAATGGGGAGAAGCCTTTCTTCATCCCTTCTAAAACTAGAAATCAGGGTTAGCCACTGAAGCTGAATGGTGGGAGATTCAGGAAAGATAAAAGGAAGGATACCTCCACAAAATGCACAGCTATACTGTGGAATTCACACCCACAAGTTACAGTAATGGTTACCTATTCAGATGACTTTAAAGGCAGGATTGCATACATTTATGGCGGATGGGAAAATCAATGGCTATTAGCATGGACATGTATCATCTCCAGTATCAGAGACAGTGCACATTTTATTCTTTTACTCAGTTTCTTAACCGTGGTATTGTTAGTGTTAGTATTACTATTACTAGATTTGTATCGCGCCTCCTCAGCAAGAGAAACAAAATACAATATTTAAATAATTTTAATAACATTTTTAAAATACCGTACTAAAATGCAGCATTTTTTTAAAAAAACCAGTGCCATTCTGGTGGAGAAAAATGGAATAAAATCATGTCACTTATTTGACAAACTGAGATAAAGAACTTGGTAGCATAAGCTTTCATAGACTAAGGCTGCCTCATCAGATGCATGGAGTGTATTGCCTAGGGACAGACATTTCAGACAATGTCTGTACCTAGGCACTTCACTCCATGCACCTGATGAAGTAGACATAGTCTACGAAAGCTTGTGCTACCAAGTTCTTTCTCTCAGTTAGTCTCAAGGGTGCTACAAGATCCCTTTGCATACTGATCCAGACTAACACAGCTGTGTCATTGAATTGTGTCACTTATTTGAGGTACTGATTTCAAAAGCAGGGAGGAGAATGTTTTTGGCTGCCATTTTGATCTTGACCCACCATCTTGAAATGAGATGGTAGCTACAACGTCTCTTTTCCAAGCCTGTGGGAGTCATAAAAACATGAAAGTGTTCTCTGGACAGTTTGGGACTCATCTTTGCACACTTAACAGCAGCCAGTTTGTGAAAAAACGTTTTTCTCTTTGTGGAAAAGACTGCCTTCCCCTTCTTACAGAAGCAGGAGGAACAAAGAAAAATAATTAAAATGGTGAAGAAAGTGGGGAGGGGAGCTGAGTAAGCCAGTGGGTTGTCATTTGGATGCAGGCTCGCCCTGCTTGACTTCGTAAATGTCTCTTGGTTTTACTGCCAGCCATAAAACCAAAGATTTATTCACCAGTGAAAGCAAACAATTTCAGGGCTGAATGAAAGACATAATTATGTCATTTAATGAGAGACAGCGCAATTGGCTCTCTCTAGTGACTTGGTGGTGATGGAATATTGGAAGGTTTCTTATCTAAAGACACAATGCTGCATTCAACTTGAGTTACATAATTTGCATGCATATCACCATATTAGACAGTTGTTCCAGTGTTACTTTTGGACATCGGGCTATTTTATGTTCTTCCTACTGAATTGCATTATAGTCCTACCCTTCCAAATACGTAAAATCTCTACAAGCATTTTGGGACCGCATTGCTTTGAGTTTCATCACACTCAAACAGATTGTGCTGGTGCAAAGAGTGGCTTACATGAAAAGGGTTATCGGGGGGGGGGAAGCATCAAGAGGGCTAAATTATCAGTTGACTAATATTGGATGTCAGGATGGCTAATGTTTACATCGTGTTGTGTTTTATTTCCCCCACCTTTCCCCCCACAAAAGGATCCAACCAACTTGGACAAATTTAATGTCTCCAGTTTTTTCCATGTTAAAAACAACTTGAAAGTGACAGATCCAGGTAAGAGTGATGTTTGGATGGTCAAAGCAAATGTAAAATCAAAACAGACCAGGCAGACAGACAGCAAGTGAAACAATTGTCAGTGACGGCACTGGTGGGGAGGGGGGACTAAGACAGAAAGGTAATCAGTTGCTGCCATTTGTTTTCCCACAATGCCTTGGTGTAGAGAGCCAGTGTGGGGTAGTGGCTTGAGCATTGGACTACAACTGCAGGTTAGAATCCCTGCTCAGCCATGGAAACCCACTGGGTTACCCTGAGCAAGTCACACTTTCTCAGCCTCAGAGGCAAAGGCAACAGCAACACCCCCTCTGAATAAATCTTGCTGAGAAAACACGATGATAAGCTCGCTTTAGAGTTACCATAAATCAAAAATGACTTGAAGGGACACAACAACAATTCATTCTACTCTAGTTATTTGTTTAATTTTAATGTGTTTGTATGCCACACTGTAACAGTGTCCACTGGCTGACTTATAATGATAAAACATTAAAATGCAATTAATAATGACTTTTTAAAAAACTGTTAACAAAGAGCAGTGAGTCAAAATGTAAAATAAGGTAGTCTAGGTTGCTCAGAAGATACAGTAGAGCTAAAGTTTTGTGGATTAAAAAGTTCACAGAGCTTAATAGCCTAGGGGGTGGGGAGAACAATTAAAAAGGGCTTCACCAGATGCCAAAAAAAATTATAGGGAAGTCACCACACAATTCTTTCTGAGGAAGGTATCCCTTACAAGGGCACCATGCCTGAGAAAACCCTTTCCCCAGTTTATATCCACCATACTTCATTTTTCAGGGTGGGTGGCACCTGGAAAGGGCCTTTAAATTTGATAATAGTGTTGCTTTTGGGCCTTGGGGAAGTTTAATTGTCTCTCCTAGAGACAGAGAAAATATAAAGGGTAAACAGGAATTTGAGAGTAAGTAGAAATTTTATCTCAGTGGTTAGAGTGAAATACATTTAGAATTTTAGAACACAATCAAAATTGGTTTTGCAAGGTTTAGTATCCAACACATACCTTACATTTGAATGGTACATACACTAGATAGTTAACCATAGTTTATTGGTACAGACAAGCAATCCAGGCATGACAAATTGTAGTTCAACAAAAGCAGACACTGCTGTTCTGCTGCTGTTAACTCTGTACAAGGAGGAAGGATGTATGGAGAACACACATGCCCAAGAGGAGGCCAAGCATAGTATGGCCTTCCAACTCTTGTGGAGCTGCATCTCTCATCAGCCCTAGCCAGCCCAGCCAGTGGTGACAGATGCTGGGAGTTGCAGTCTGACAAATTCTGGAGAGCAGCACATTGGTGTAACATAATGTCAGAAAACCAGCCATAATTTGCTTATTCCAAATATACTTTATCCCTTCTTTGCCTCCCACACCCAATATTGCTTCTTGAGGAGAGCTGAGGGGGTAGACAATCCTATCTTTTACTTTAAAAGTAGCAGTGTGAGATAGGGAAATGCGAGTGTTCGTTGCATACTGAAATCCCATTTTTGAAGAACTAATGTTAATTGTTTTGCAGATGAGGAGAAAGCAAAGTCAGACCCATCCTATTACCTGAAGAATGCAAATGCTGAGACCCGAGAAACACTATCGGAACTTTATAAAGAATTCAAAGGGGACGAAGTTCTGGCAGCAACGATGAGGGGCCCAGAAAAGAAGAAAGTAGATAAGCTGAACGCAGTAAGTTAAGTTTACTGATTTATAAAGAGAGCACATCTCAAAGGCAGAGGTGGGCAAGGAGTATTTGGTACAGAAGAGAGAGATTCCATATTCCGTAAGCAGGTATACATCCCAACTGATTAACAGAAGGTTATTCCCTCCCTAAAACTTCGAACGTTGCGATATTTGCCAGGTTGCCTCTTCCAATTTATCCATTTGCTTGTTTTATACAATTTATTTTTCAGCTGGTGCGGCTGTTTCTTTAAAAGTGGTGACACAATATATACAATCCCTTTGTTGTTGTTCAACAGGCTCACTACTCTACAGGCAGAGTAAGCGCCTCTTTCACATCTACTGCCATGGCGCCTGAAACGACGCATGAAGCAGGTAGGGTCATTTAAGGCCACCTCATTTACTTCATTTCATTTATTTCTGAAATTTCTATCCCACTTTTCTCCCAAAACTGGGACTTGTGGCAACTCACAAGATGAACGAAAAAGGTACAGTTAAAAATACAAAAAGGGATAATATTAAAATATAGCCAAAGTGATCATAATCTTACAACACAGTGGTCAAAAACAATTTTGAAGTACAGTTGGACCCCCGTACCTGTGGAGGTTTGGATCCCGGACTTACCACGGATACTGGAAACCACAGGTAACAGTGAACCCTATTAAAATAAAGGCCTTCTAGTAAAAACATACCATAGAGTTGTGTTGGAGGACCTAAAAGATGCCTAGAGAGGATGCCTCTCTAGGCATTTTCCAGCGCTACTCGTATGTTATGTGTTCCTATTTTGGTAACTGAAACCGTGGGTGTTGGTTCTGCGGATACAGGGGTCTGACTGTATATCAGTTTTTAAGAGTGAAGCATCCATGTGTTAAAAGCCCCTCCTTCTGCTATGAATCAGTTTCCAAGTGCCTGCCTTGAATGAAAGCATGTTTGGCTGCTGCTCCAAGGATGGGGGGGTGGGGGCGGTGGGGAAGGGTATTGAACATCTTGGAGGTAAGACTGGGCAACACAGCTCCTTTGGGCTCAAGTGAACTGAGGGGCCATTGCTTTCCAGGTTGGATTTAGCTGTTTAGCCTTTGATCACCCAGCTTGGTTTCTGCCATAATTGGCACTATTCAGGCATTGAACCTCCTCCTGGGTAATTTCAGTTATTGGGGGCAGGGAGGAAAGCTGAGCTCATTGGTTCTTTCCTCTGTGTTACATCTCTGTAGACATCCACATGTGGGAGGGGAAAGATCTGAAGCAGGGAGATTGCCTCGCACAAGTTAGGTAGCCCATGAAATGTAGAGCCCTGGCACTGCTGTCTTGTGCCAGTCCTCTATCCTTTGCACGCTGGGTCTGCTAGGAGAGAACCTTGTATTCAGTCCACATCCATTTGGACAATATGATGCCTTCTCAAGTCCACAGACAAATCCCTACAGAAGGGGTAGGGGAGCCATTAATTCCTGTTATTTAGCACACAATAGCAGTACAGTTGTCCCTTGACATTTGCGGGGGTTAGGTTCCACGGACCCCCGCGAATGTCAAAAAACCGCGAATATTGATTGCCCTCCCCTCACCCTCTGCAACCCTCCCCCCTCCCTCCCCGGGGCCTTCACGGAGCCTTCGAAGGCTCTGTGAAGGCCCCCGCGGACTCCCCCCACCCTCCCCAGGCCTTCACGGAGCCTTGCAAGGCTCCGTGAAGGCCTCCCCCCACCCTCCCCCCTCCCTCCCCGGGGCCTTTATGGAGCCTTTCAAGGCTCCGTGAAGGCCTCCGCAGCCTCCCCCCACCCTCCCCAGGCCTTCACGGAGCCTTCCAAGGCTCCATGAAGGCCTCCCCCCATCCTCCCCCCTCCCTCCCCGGGGCCTTTACAGAGCCTTTCAAGGCTCCGTGAAGGCCCCCGCGGACTCCCCCCACCCTCCCCAGGCCTTCACGGAGCCTTCCAAGGCTCCGTGAAGGCCTCCCCCCATCCTCCCCCCTCCCTCCCCGGGGCCTCCCCCCCACCCTCCCCAGGCCTTCACGGAGCCTTCCAAGGTTCCGTGAAGGCCTCCCCCCATCCTCCCCCCTCCCTCCCCGGGGCCTCCCCCCACCCTCTCCAGGCCTTCACGGAGCCTTCCAAGGTTCCGTGAAGGCCTCCCCCCATCCTCCCCCCTCCCTCCCCGGGGCCTTTACGGAGCCTTTCAAGGTTCCGTGAAGGCCCCCGCGGACTCCCCCCACCCTCCCCAGGCCTTCACGGAGCCTTCCAAGGCTCCGTGAAGGCCTCCCCCCATCCTCCCCCCTCCCTCCCCGGGGCCTCCCCCCCACCCTCCCCAGGCCTTCACGGAGCCTTCCAAGGTTCCGTGAAGGCCTCCCCCCATCCTCCCCCCTCCCTCCCCGGGGCCTCCCCCCACCCTCTCCAGGCCTTCACGGAGCCTTCCAAGGTTCCGTGAAGGCCTCCCCCCATCCTCCCCCCTCCCTCCCCGGGGCCTTTACGGAGCCTTTCAAGGCTCCGTGAAGGCCTCCGCAGCCTCCCCCCACCCTCCCCAGGCCTTTACGGAGCCTTCCAAGGTTCCGTGAAGGCCTCCCCCCATCCTCCCCCCTCCCTCCCCGGGGCCTTCACAGAGCCTTTCAAGGCTCCGTGAAGGCCTCCGCAGCCTCCCCCCACCCTCCCCAGGTCTTCACGGAGCCTTCCAAGGCTCCGTGAAGGCCTCCCCCCATCCTCCCCCCACCCTCCCCGGGACCTTCACGGAGCCTTTCAAGGCTCCGTGAAGGCCCCCGCGGACTCCCCCCACCCTCCCCAGGCCTTCACGGAGCCTTCCAAGGCCTTCACGGAGCCTCCCCCCAACCTCCCCCCTCCCTCCCCGTGAAGGCCTCCGCGGCCTCCCCCCACCCGCCCCAGGCCTTCATGGGGCCTCTGGAGGGTCTCCAAAGGCACCGTGAACGCCTCCCCGGCCCTCCCCACTCCTTCCCAGGGCTTTCAAGGGGCCTCCGGAGGCCCCTTTTCGCGGTTTGGGGGGGGCCGGGGGGGCCCTCCCAAAACCGCGAATAATTAAAACCGCGAATGCTGAGTTCGCGAATGTGGAGGGGCAACTGTATTTAGCACTAAATTTAATCTCAATCCTTCCAGTTCAAGCCATGCTGATAGATCTTGATAAACTTGCTGAGACAAAAACTATATGAGACAGGACCGTAATTCAAAATGATCTTTCGTAGAGTTGTGATTCATCTCATATGAGTTTGCTGAGGAACATGAGCAAGCAGGAGTTGTTGCTCTCACTTTCGGCTTGTCAGCTTCCTGTGGACTACTGGTTGACGTCTGTGCAGACAGAATGCTCGATTAGATAGGCCAGGGGTGGGAAGCCTTTAGCCTTCCAGGTGTTTTGGCCTACAAGCTTTCCAACATGGTCCTCAGTAAGGCATTGTGAGAGGAACAGCTCAGAACATCGGGTGGGCTAAAAGCTTCCCCCACCCCCAGCATAAGCCTTTTATTTAATTAAGCACAGTTCTTCTGTTCTTTTCAGAATCAATATGCCTCTCAATATCATTTTCTGGGGAACAGTAGATGAGAAAAAGCTATTGCCCTCATGCCCTGCTTGAGGGCTTCCTATTGAGGCATCTAGCAGACCACTGTCAGTGCAGAATGCTGTATTAAGATAAGTCCTTGGTCTGATCCAACATGGTGGGTCTTACATTCCTAGGTTCGTGAGAGGGAGAAGGTGCCCTCTGTAATAAAGCATCTTAAGTATATGTATACCAACAAACCAACACAGCTTTCACGCATACTAATTTCCACATTTTGTCTTGTGATTAGCTGCCATTGATGATGATGTGGTACGGTACCAGTATGTGAAGAAGAAGGGCTATGTTCGGCTGCACACCAACAAGGGAGATCTCAACCTTGAGCTGCACTGTGACATGGTATGGTTATTATGTCTCACTTGTTATAATCAATTGGTTTCCTAGGATTTGTCAAGGTCTGTGGTTTGTGATCCAAATAGGCCAGTGTCCTGTTGCAAAGTCAAGATTCAAAATATTATTATTCAGTTTTAAAATATATTTAAATATTGATTCACACATACACACTTTAATTTATTTTATTTATATCTTGAATTTCAACCCCAAAAGTGCTCAAGATGGTTTAACAGTAATGAAGTACAAAAGCACAGAACAAGAAACAAGTTTGATAAAAACATAACAAGTGCCTTCAATCCTATCTTGGGAGAAAGACAGGATATAAATTCAGTAAATAAATAAAAATAGACATTAAAAGCCCATCTACAGATTGAGTCTCCCTTATCTGGAATTTCAAAATCCAAAATATTTCAAAATCCAAAATTGTCCACATGGGTGGCTGAGATCGTGACACCTTTGCTTTCTGATGGTTCAGTATACACAAACTTATGTTTCATGCACAAAATTATTATTAAAAATGTTGTGTATAAAATTAGCTTCAGGCTATGTGTATAAGGTGTATATGAAACATACATGAATTTTGTGTTTAGACTTGGGTCCCATCTCCAAGATAGCTCATTATGTATATGCAAGTATTCCAAAACCTGAAATATTCCAAAATCCAGTATACCTCTGGTCCCAAGCATTTCAGATAAGGAAAACTCAACCTGTATTAAAAATACAGCTGCAGCTGAACTTGTATATATTTATGTCTCCCTCCTTTGTATCTCTTGCCTGTTTCGTTGTGTTCAAAAATATATGTTGTAAGCTGCCTTGAGAATGACAGTTAATAAGGAGGGTGTAAAATACTCCAGAGGAATATAAATAATTTCTTGCTTATGGAAAACAGACTATCAAAGAAAAGACTGCACCATGGAACTTTTGGTTCCCTAAAAAGGAGAAAGGGAAAGGGAGAGAAAAAATAAATGTACAGCACCTTTAAAACTAACTGATTTTCATTTAGCATGAGCTTTTGTGCATATAAACCCGTTTCTTCAGATGCAGTACTGAATGATATTAAGATCTGCGGTATAAAGTATATTCATACTTTTGTAGGAGTGGAATAGAATGTAATAGGATCCAGAAAGCTGCAAATCACATCTCTTTCTCCATTTTGGCTTTATTTTTGTTGAATAAATCATGACATGGTGTAATGCGTCATGTGTTGTTGTTCATCTGAGGTTGTATTTACCTATTTTTAAGACCTACTAAGAAACAGATGATTGTTATTACATCCTGATATGTTAAAACTGTAGAATTCAAAGAGGGTGTACTTTCGGTTTCACATGACTGTATGTCCGAGTAAATCTGTATTTATAGCAGGGTGGGAATTTTGTAGCCCTCCAGATGTTGTTTGGCTGCGACACCCAGCAGCCCTAACCAGAGTAGCCAATGATGAGTAATGCTGGGAACTGCAGTTCCCACCCCTGAACTATAAAGTGGAATTCTGTTGGTTAGATCCAACTAGAGTAGACTCGTTTAATCAGTTATTGAATGGTGAGTCAACATGTGGGTGAATCCTGTCGATTCAGTGGATCTGCTTTAGTTGGGATGAACAACAGGATCCGGACCACAGTGCCCAGTATGTGAATTGATGCATGCTAAAAATCTTAGCTGCAGTGAGAACCCAAGGGGGCAATAAAAGAGAGGAATGTTGGTTTGGTCCCACAAGAGAATCATACCTATTTTGTTGTTGTTGTTGTTGTTGTTATTGGGTTAAAAAAAAAAAAGCTCAGTAAAACTTAAATAGAAAAAAAAATAGTGTGATGGAACTATATAATACAACTGGAGCTTCAAAACTTGTTTTTTTGGACTATAGCTCCCAGAATTCTTTACCAGTCTGGCCAGTGGCCATGTTTGCTGAAGGATTCTGGGAGCAGTAAGCCAAATACTTACCCCTTCCAAGCTTGTATTAGAACATAAAACAGCAACAGAAAGAGATTGTATTCCTGGAGTGGGAAACATGGGGCCAGCATAGCAAATAGTGAGGAATGCTGGGAGTTGTAGTCCAACAACATCTGGAAGGCCACACATCCCCATCCTTGTTATAGTCTATAATTTGGTAACAGAATGGCAGCTATATCGATTACCAAGTGGTCTCCCTGGGGAGGGAGAAATGGGAGCAGAAAGTTAAACTGGAATAATTTCAGTAGATGCCTCTCTATGCGTTTTTGTCCCAGATGGAAATAAGGGAAAGGTGGTATGTGTGGCATTGGCTCACTTCATGATGAGTTGGCAAGGAGGCATTTCAGGATTGCACTATGCTGGGGTGGCTCTTAGGAGCTTTGATCCAGGGTTTAACGCCAACTTATATTTCTCTCTATTAATTGAGTAACACTGATACTGAGGGATGAAAGCCTTGGGACACCAGGGCAGTTGTTATTTGGAGCGGCTCCAAAGTGAACAGACTGTTTTGATTCATTTATTTAGCTGGATGCTATGAAGTACGGTATAACATTCCAGATGTGGCTTCTTTGGTCTGTGTTGTTTCTGTCCTTGGAACTGTGAGTTTCAGTTTCCTGGGTATCCTTTCCAGTAGGGTGCATGTTCCTCATACCTTGCTGTCGCTGGCCTCTTGAAGGAGACTGACTCTACACCTCTTGAATGCCTATTGGTGGTAAAACTAGATACTCATGCCCAGCCCCAGACTCACTCAGATGGGGGCCCTGTGCCATCTGCTCCTGCCCTTTTTATATTTGTGGTATGAAATCTGGTCAGATTTTAAGTAGCCTTTGCTGGCATGTGCTTGTGTTCTTGAGCCAAGAGGTTAGATTTTTTCGAAGGCTGTCCTTTCGGGGAAACGGGGATGGAGCCCAGAAAGAGGAGAGGAAAAGCAGGCACTCCAGAAAAGCAGACATAATTCATAGGTTGATATAATCAGTGAGGGAAATCCCTGCATTGCTGCAGATCATAACTATTCCACACCATCCTTATGTTCATAGTTTTCTGCACCCAGTACAGAGGTTGTGTTGGATGCCAAGCCTCTTTATTCTTGGTTGGTGTGGTCTTTATGGATGGCAGACGTACAGTCCACCCTGGGGCCACGGTTACAAGTCTTACCAGCTTGATAGAAGCTGCTAGAGCTTGCTCTCTAGGGGCATAGCCTTTGTGAGTCCAGGGTCACCTTGACACTGTGATGAGACAGCACAGTAGGACTTTGTGGAGGACATGACCCATAGCTATGGGGAAATGGTTTCAGGGTACACTTTGTTCTGGTGTAAGATGCTGTGCCTGGCCACACCCTAAACTCATTATAATGGTTTTATACTTCATCATGATCCCGTTTGACACACACATCAGTCCTGGCTGTTATGACTCTGATCCTGACTAGAAGCCAGGACAGCAAAGGGAAGGAGAGCCAGCTGGATCAAGAAGATCAGGGGTGCAAGCCATAGAGGTGATAAGCCCAGGATCCAGCCATGAACGTCAGTTTCCAGGCTAAATCTCTTGCCCCCTTAAGGAAGATTCCATGCTTCTAGGATATTCAGTTTTTTATTAGATGCATAAATTCCACCAATTGGTGTCCAGGGTAAAATAGTGGCTCATGGCCAACAGACAGCTTAATAGAATTAAGGTCATGAACATGGAGCTTGAAGTGCTTCTAGTATCAGTATCAGTGTTATTGCATTTCTGCTTCACCTCCTCAAGCATACACCCTTCATGTTTGGTCATGTCAGAATCTGGATGCTGGAGAGCCTTTTTCTTCATTTGTTTGTTTGACTTAAGTTAAGTTGCACCTTCCTCCCAGGACTGCTCAGATTATCAGGCACCTGTGTAGTCTGGCAGGGAAAGGGCCGGGTGTGTGCGCGCAAGAGAGCATCATTTTATATTTGAGAGAAGCACATCTGAAATATATTGCCTTGCCAAGAGTATTTCAGTCACTTTGACCTTTCCACATTTTGTTGTGTTACCACCTGGAATTGAAACCGATAGCACCAGTTTGTTTTCATTTGCTTAACTTTTGTGCCACAATAAAAAATACTTTGCTCCTTCACAGTTTTGGGTATCTGGTGTACATCAAGTAGCAACAATGCCAATTAAATCCATTCCTGTTCCAGGTTGTAACACAATAAAATGTGAAAAAGTCAAAGGAGGAAGGGTGAATAGTTCTGTGAGGCACTGTATAAAGAAAACGTAAAAATAGATTGGGCTGCACGCACTTTCCTGGGAGCTATTGGTTGTCTGGTGCATTTTATTGACCTTATTTTGTTTTTATATACACTGAGATACTATCTCATATAATGCAACAATGCTAATAATAAAATCAAAAGGAAAGAAAGTATGTGTCTGGTTGTTGGAATAAATACATTCCAACACAGCACTGTTAGGTCTTCTGTCCATTGTTAGGTGGAGGAAGTATGCTTATCCTTCCAGTGCTGCAATTTTAATTTGATTTATTAAATGTCTAATAAAATAGATCTCTTGAGTTTTTTATAATATGTTTAAAAACATAACGAATGTAATAAAATCACAATACAACAACATAAAACCAATAAAGATATAAAGACACAAAAAAATTGAGTACAAGAGTTAAAATTGCACCAAAGAGACCAATAGTACTGTGTGTCCCCCCAAAATGTATACACCCTAAACAACTTATAATTCTGGAAATATTTTTTGCAGTTTTTTTTTAATGTATGCACCCTTAACAGGTGCATTTTATTGACCTTATTTTGTTTTTATATACACTGAGATACTATCTCATATAATGCAACAATGCTAATAATAAAATCAAAAGGAAAGAAAGTATGTGTCTGGTTGTTGGAATAAATACATTCCAACACAGCACTTTTAGGTCTTCTCCACCTAGGAGAGGCCCACCATAAGTTGGAGTTGGCTTCAGAACCCATAACAACAATATATTTTTCAAAGGATGTAAGTCTGTGCCTGCCATGAGGCCCCAGAGGGGACAGAATTCTAGTGGCCATCTGATAGGCCCCATGCTGTAGTAACAGAACTCAATGAAATGTGTACCTCTGCAAAGGAGTGTTTCTTGGATAAGTCAGAAGAGGGCAATTCAGGGACACCCCCACATTTGTTCCAGGGATTCCTCCATCATCTTTCAACTTCTAGGTTGCTTTTTGTTGTTGACAGTCCACTGTCATATTAATTTGTCAGCCTTCATCATTATTTCCAATTGCCTGAGGGTGCACATTTGTTACTATCTTTGGAGCAAGAGTAGAGAGAGAATTCCAGCGTTACAACTTAATTAAAACCTCCACTCCTGAGCAAACAGAACAGTCTTCTTCTGATGTCAAAATGGGACAGGGTGAGGGAATAAGTGCCTCCATGGGAAGAGAGAGAAATCTTAAAAACCCCATCACAATGTTGAAGTCCTGCAGACTTTCCCCAGCCCTTTGAAAGTTGCATAACTTGTTGTTTGTTCTGAGCTATAGAGCTGTCTTAGGGTGCATCTACACTGTAGAAATTAATGCAGTTTGACACCACTTTAATTGACAAGGCTCCCTCCTACAGAGTTCTGGGGTTTGGAGTTTTGTGAGGCACCAGCCCTCTTTGGCAGAGAAGGCTGAAGACCTTATAAAAATTACAAATCCCAGGACTCCATTGGATGGAGCAACGGCACTTAAAGTGGGGTCAAACTGCATTATTTCTACAAAGTAGATGCGCCCTTAGTTCTCACTGCCCACAGTGGATGTAAACCAGATACATGTTGCACTTCAAACTTTTCACATTAGTAGACAGCTGTGGGTTACTGGGCACATCGAATAAAATAGGCATTCCTGAAAAGTGTGGATAAGGCAAGGGAAGATTTCAGATGTGCACCGAAACATGGTACGAGCATTCAATTTGGAAAGTGTGCACAAAAATGCAGGCTTTTAAAAAGATGCCTCAAAGGAGAAGGGTTTGTTCTGTTACAGAGGTGGGAAATATACAGTGCTTGAAAGTATTTTGGGGGGTAACAGGGTTAATGTGTTTTAATCCCGAAGTTTTAATGTCCATGTTTTAATGCTAATGTGTTATTTTGGGGCATTACTCTTAAATCATTGCTTTTAAAAAGGATCATAGAGTTAGAATGGAGTACAAGGGCCATCTAGGCCAACTGCCTGTTGTGCAGGAATAGACAGCTAAAGCACTCCAAAGGAATGGCCATCCAACCACTGTTTAAAGACCTCCGAATGAGGAGATGTCATTGCCCTTTGAGGTAGTCTGTTCTGTCGAACAGCTCTTTTCATCAGGGAAGCATCCCTAAAGTTTAGGTGGAATCTCTTTTCCTGTCATTTGAATCCGGTTCAGATATTTACAGATGTCTATGATGTCAACTCTCCATCTTCTCTTCAAGCTACACTTACCCAGCCCTCTAAGCTGTTCCTCACAGAGCTTCCCTTCAGAACTTTTCCCATCTTGGTTGCCCTCCTCTAGACACATTGCAGCTTGTCAGCATCCTTCTTGGATCATTTGGAGGTGGCCAATTTGGGACATTTTTTTTTATTTGTAGGTCTTTAAAAAAAATGTTAGCAGAAAAATTAAAACTAACACATTGCTATTATTAGTGTTACACAGAAGTAACATTTTACTCTCAAAATAACAAGTGACACCAGCCCAGCATAATTTTGTTCAAGTAATGACTAATGTATGAGGTCTTTAAAACAGTGTTCTAAGTTCTGAGGCTTTACATGTAGACTTGATAGCCCCACACATCCCAAGTTGCCATCTACCTTGCAGTCAGGAACTGCTGAGCAGTGCCCTATGTGGTGAACCATATCACTGGAGCTTCTCTTTAAAGTACCTTCTCAACAAATTCTACCCACCCTTGCCCATTGGCAAGAAGGAGTGTAAAAGAGAGCTTTCTGGCTCATTGGAATTTTGTTCATCACCCGAGTCTGCTTAAGCTCTAGCATGTCTTGTGTTTCTGGTCTTGTTCATCAGTTCTGATTTCTGATTTATCCTCTGGTCCTGACCCCTGGCTTCTTTTCACTCTTGCCTTTGGATTTCCCATCTGATCCAGATAACTCTCGACTCCCAGCTCCCACCTCCAGACTCACTTAATTGTTAATGCTTCCTCAAATCATAGAGAAACAATTAGTCGCACACCCCAAGTTGCTCTTTTGACCATCTGCTTATGATTTGAAAATAACCAGATTTAAACTCTTTGGAGAACATTCAGTAGTTTTACTTGTCCATGTCTTTTATAGTCGAAGTACAATGATTGGGTACTGCTAAAAGCCCACACTCCCATTGGACAACTGAAGATTTTGCAGCCTCTGTCCACAAGTGACAAATGACATCCTGTAGCAATCTGCATTGGGTGGAATTGATTGGAAATATTCCTTGCACAGAGCTGGAATGGAAGCAGAGAGAGGCAGTGCCCGAAGGCTGAGAGAGATAACTGAGCTTTCAATCTCATGACTGAATTGCTGGAACATTTTACATCTGAAAAGCCCCAGCAACTGATTTAAAAAGCAGCAGGGCTATAGAAGGGCAGACAAATCAGTCGTCTGCTGTGAAAATGCTCAAATCAGTAGGGTTGGCACATATGTGGATTTTGTCTGGCTTGAGTCCTATCCTCTTGGCAGCAAGGAAAACTTGACAGTTTATTTATGCATGCATACATACCCGGCTTTTGGGTCCAGGTTGGATCCAAAAGTGGTTTAAAATCCATCACAAAGATCTGGTGTAAGATGTTAGGGATATTGCAGCTTTGTGCAAAACAGTTTCTTTTGGCCTCTGGAAGTTGATATAGACCTGGGGCCCAACTACACGAGGGAAAAAAAAATCCAAAGTACATTGTAGTATTGGCATCTCGCAGTAGCAGCAACATGTCTAAATGATTTTTCGGGCCTTGGAAGCCCCCATAAGCCTCACATTCCTGATGGTGGCCACGAGTGATTTATTCGTGTTAAGTTCTACACCGCTGCCGGTTTTTTTTAAAGTGGTGCAATAGAGCGATTTTCCAATTTTATAGGACAGCAAAACAGAAAATATTCAACCTGTTTTATCGCCTTAGCGATTGCTCGCTAAGGCGAAATCCCAACATGGTGGCAGCAGGTGCTTGCCCTGCTAGCAAACTGTGCCCTAGCTCTCGCCCAGCCAATCAGCTTTGTGCTTCCATTCAAATTTTGTGTTGTTTGATAGTCCAAACAAGCAGGAATGCGCACCTCCCTTGTGGTTTTTGAAAAAGTATGGGAAAATCTGCAAAGGCTTTTAGCCTGCTATTTTTGCTGTTTTGGGCCCCCCTCCTTCTGAGTGCAGAGTGAGGCGATAGAGAGTCTGAAGGTGGCAAGAATTGATTGTATTGCTTTGCATTGCAGGTAGAGATGCTCTTTTTAATGCTTCCCTTGTTGGTTTTAAAAGCACTCCCCAAAGGGAAAAGTGAGCACATCAGGGAGCAGGGTTCTAACCCCGATCATGCTGTGTTGCTGCCTTGTTTGTGCGGTGTTGGTTCTTGTTCTGTACACAAAAGGAGACACTACCAAAACTGCATGCAGTGTTGAGAGATCATTTTATCGTCTTAGGTTTCGAGCACAACATTTTGCTCATGTGGAGACAGAGTGTAAGGCCCAGATTTCTTGCTCTTTCCTCTTCCAGAGGGAGAAGAAAAGAAGCTGCAGTTGTACTTGGGGGAAGGGACTAGTCAACCATAATGCAGTCTGGAACTTAAATATCAGTGTGTGGATGTTAAGAGATTGCTCTGTTAATAAAAAATCGGAAACGAAGGCTGGTGATATAAGAATAGGTTGTCCCAGGATGACACATTAATAGGGAACATTGGTAGCACTTGTCTTGTTGTTGTTAATTGTCCTCAAGCCAGCTTCGACTTATACCAACCCTATCAATTAAATACTTCCAAAAGCTCTGGCCTTCAGCTACCCTGCAAAGTCTGGCAAAGGCAGGGCTGTGGCGTCCTTCGTTGAGTCGATCCACTTGTAGTGCGGTCTTCCTCTTTTCCTACTGCCTTTCACTTTACTAAGCATTATTGTCTTTTCTTTGTTGTCTCATGATGTGTCCAAAGTATGATACCCTCAGATTAGTCGTTTTTTTTCTAATGAGAGTTCAGGGTTGATTTGCTTTCATACCCATTGATTTGTCTTTTGGGCAGTCCATGATATCCGTAGAACTCTTCTCCAGCACCACATTTCAGATGGGTTAATTTTCTTCCTATCAACTGTCTTCACTGTCCAGCTTTCACACCCATACCTAGAAATCAGATATTCTTGATTTCTCCTACCCTATGGCATTGGACGATCCTGACTTTGCTATTCAATGATATATCCTTTACATTTGAGGCCATTACCCTAGCTCCTTGTGTCTTGTCTTGGCTACTGTTTAAAGAGTCAAATGATTGATCTTGATTGTATACGTGGGAAATACCAAATAATTGGACATTCCATTATTAATCTGGAATTGGAATAAGGGCTGAGAGCTTGGAAAAGTTGGAAAAGTTACTTTTTTTGGAACACATCTCTTTGAACTCCCCAGCAAGCATGGCCAGTAGTTCTTCTGCTTGGGGGAGTCTGCTAATTAGAATCATAGAATCATAGAGTTGGAAGAGACCACAAGGGCCATCTAGTCCAACCCCCTGCCATGCAGGAAGACACAATCACTCCCGGCAGATGGCTATCCAGCTTCTGTTTTAAAACCTCCAAAGAAAGAGACTCCACCACACTCCCAGGCAGCAGCATATTCCACTGCCAAACAGCTTTTAAAGTCAGGAAGTTCTTCCTAAGGTTTAGGTGGAATCTCTTTTCCTGCAGTTTGAACCCATTGCTCTGTGTCCTAGTTTCTGGAGCAGCAGAAAACAAGCTTGCTCCATCCTCAATATGATGTTCCTTCAAATATTTAAACATGGCTATCATGTCCCTCTTAACCTTCTCTTCAGGCTAAACATGCCCAGCTGCCTAAGCCACTCCTTATAAGGCATGGTTTCTAGACCTTTTACCATTTTGGTCACCCTCCTCTGGACACACTCTAGCTTGTCAACATCCTTCCTGAATTGTGGTGCCCAGAACTGGACACAGTATTCCAGGTGAGGTCTGACCAAAGCAGAATAGAGTGGCACTATCATTTCTCTCGATCTAGACACTTTGTAACCCATGTAACCAGCACTGAGCTATAACCCCAAAAGTTCATATTCCAAATTCTGGACAGGCCCAGAGCTCACACTTCGCCTACTGAAAGTCTCAGCTTTCATCTCTGGTTTCACCATTGAAAAGAATCAAGAGATCCTGGAGTGCCACTGGGCTAAATGGATAGTCTGTCCTGGTACAAAGCAGCTTTCTGTCATCAAAAAATCAGGATCAGCAGGCAATGATAAGGGGTGTTCTTTCTTCCATTTTTTGTCTAAGGCGGGTGATCAACCTGCAGTCATTCAGATGTCTGTCCAAGCCACTAAGTAATGTACGAAACATAATGATTGGAAGACTCCAGCAACTATCTTGTTCTACTCCTCCTTCTGAGGTTTATGTCCTAGAACGCACCCACTCTCTTCTCATTACAATATGGCAGACCACATTCCATCTCAGTGCTTCCCGCCACCCTGCTTACAGGTTGCCCCCCTGTATCCACAGATTCAGTATCCACGGTTTCACTTACCCATGTCTGAAAAAGTAGGTTCTCTCTAGGCATTTCTAGGTCCTCCAGTGCAACTCTATGGTCAACTTCCAGCATTTGTCACTTGAAAATAATAGGGTTCTCTATTATCCATGGTTTCAGGTATCCGTGTGTGTGTGTCTTGGAATGTATCCCTCATAGATACGGGGGTCAACCTGTATTATATGCATGGGGAAACAAAAGGAAAAACAAAATCCAATTGAAAGCATAAAAAAAAAATAGGAGCCAATTTTTAAGGAGGATCCTCCCCCCCAGATATTAATATATTAACAATTATGCAAAGTCAGATTTAGTTTTTAATTTTAATGAGGTATGTGTGAAAATGAAAAACTGAAATTCTAAGACTCAGATTTTTTTTTCTGCAAATGAAGTGTCATTCCTTCCTCTGCTTGAAGGATGAAATTGGCTTCTCTTTCTGATAGAGCAAATAATCTTACACTGGTTTTTACTGTACTCTATTCCAGTAATGTTGCTAAGGAAACCGGTTACTTGCCAGAGCGTTATGTGCCTTGTATGATGCACACAATGACATTGGGAATGCGTTGATGGCTTTTACAGGAAGACCTTTCCATAGAGGTTTTTCAAAAGGGGGGAAATGGTTGTCCTTGTTTACTAAGCTGCAGTCAAGAGAATGTTTCCAAAGTAGAAATGTTCTGTAGGGTTGTTATTTGGTTTACAGAACTCTGAAATACGGTTGTTGTTCTTTCCAGCACTTTGGCTTCAAGCTAATTTTAATTTTCCTTATTTAAAGTCAATGGAAAAGTAAGCACTGTTTGTTATCCCAGCAGTGTCTCCAAAGAGCTTCTTTTATTGCTCTCTGCTGTGCACCTACTTTTGCTGAAATCTGTTTATTCTCTAGTTCATAAATTTAAAAAGCAAGTATGTTAGTTTTGTCTCTTCTTCCATTCATACTATACAATTTTTGAAGCAACCTTGCCTTTCAGTAGAGTGGGGCCAGCAGCCTTAGGCTCCTGGTTTTGGACTTCACAAAAGGAAATGGTTGGTTATTTAATTTATTATTACTGTCTTTGCAGTGCCAGGGTCGTGGAGAAACACTTAGAATTGTATAATCATTGAATTAGAAGAGACCACAAGGGCCATCTAGTCCAGTCCCCTGCCATACAAGAATACACAGTCAAAGCATTCCTGACAGATGGCCATCCAGTCTCTGTTTAAAAACCTCCAAAGAAGGAGACTCCACCACACTTGTGGGATCCCCCTTTCCCTTAATGCCAAAATAACTTGACTGGCCTTGGCCTTGTAGAAATGTGAAAAATTCTCTACCTTGATTTTGTTGGGTTTCTCCGAAACCTTCCTACATTCCTACTCCACCCTTTGCTTGTATTTTTTTGCAAGATTTTCTTTATTCTTCATGGAAAGTTGTATGCATTATTTATAACGTATGCAGTTATTTATGCACTTTTCCTCATGTATGTATTTTCCCCATTGTCTAAAACATGTTTGTACATACAGTGTACTTGAACTGTATATATTTGAAGCTGTTCATGTTTTTTATTTTATTTTCTTATTTATTTATTTATTTATTTATACACCGCTCTTCAGCCACAAGGCCATCAGAACGGCTTACAAATTGTTTTTTAAGCAATAGCAGTTTACACATCTACACTGCAATAAGCAGCTTCCAGTGTGTGTTAGCTAATTGCCCCCACAAGCTGGGTACTCATTTTACCGACCTACGAAAGGATGGAAGGCTGAGTGAACCTTGGAGCCCGCTGGAATCGAACTTGCAACGTGGTGACTTGCAGTACTGCCATTTAACCACTGCGCCACCAGGGTTTTAAAATGCCTGCATGAATGTGTGCATTATATTTTTCCATAACATACAGTTGGTCCTCTGTATCCATGGATTCAACCATCCATGGCTTGAAAAAATTCCCAAAAGCAAACCTTTATTTTGCCATCTTATATAAGGGACACCATTTTACTATGCCATTGTATATAATGGGACTTGAGCATCCACAGATTTTGGTATCCACAAGGGTGGGGGTCCTGGAACCAAACCCCAGCTGATAACAAGGGCCTACTGTACCACGAGTCACATAAATGTGCAGGTTTTGGAGACAAGATGTGTTTTAATAGTCTTAGTAGGTGCAACATGCATAATTTTGTCAAGAATCTGGAACCCAATGGGATTTGTTCCCATACTTAATACTGTGTGTTTTGACTGGTGGGAAGGGACATTGGAGGCACCATGAATTACTTTCCCTCACACATTAAAACGTCTTGGTCTGACCTTACCATGACTTAAGCAAAATGGCCCTAATCTAGAAGAAGTTTGTCATGCTCAAGGCCCATTGTAATCAACAAAACAAGTTCATTGCACCTAGGAATTTACTGTGATTTCATTTTCTTCGGATTTGGGCCAGTGTTAAATCTTTCTAAAAATACAGCTGAAATGATGATGATGATGATGATAAAAGAAGTTGATGGGAGGAAGAGAGAAATGGTTGTCGGCGGGGGGAGGGAGAACTGACAATCTTATTGAGGCCTGGGTACACGTCCTGTTTATGCTGATTAAATTAGATTAACCAATCCTAGCTAAGTAACAGTCTTGCTTTGTGGATGCAGTGGGCCTGTTAAAAGTGCATTCTTTTAATAACGAATGGCTTGTGTTTTTTCTTTCTTTTTCAGACTCCTAAAACCTGTGAAAACTTCATTAAACTATGCAAGAAGAATTACTACGATGGGACCGTTTTTCACAGATCAATCCGTAATTTTGTGGTGAGTATTGAGGGTTTGGGTTGGGAGGTGAGTGTTTCGCCTACAAAACAGGGCTGTTACTGTGTCAAGTGATCTTAATAATGCTTTGTGGTGGTGGCGTTGATCTATAACAGACATAAATGAAGGTGAACATTAATAGAGAATATTCCTGGAGAACCCCATTGCCCTTCCAGAGTATGAACAATAACTCATTGCCAGCAACCCATGTTGTATATGTCAGGCTGTCATCACCCATTTCGAAGCACTCAGCAGTCAAGAATCATGTCACAGCCATGTTTGTAAGACCTCCATTTGTGTCATTTCAAACTTGGGTTAGATGAGTGATATCAGCCTCTGAGCGGCATTATCTGAGGCAAGCATGAACAATCTTTGGCCCTCCAGATATTTTGGACTTCAAGTTCTAGAAGCACCCAGTCAACATGGATTATGGCCGTTGTAGGTCAAACCATCTAGAGAGCCAAAGGTTCTCATACAGTTTTTTAAAGAAATTTGTAGTAGATAAGTATCCAGTATGTATTACCTTAGGGTTGCTTCCATAGCCCATGGAGTGGGGTCAAGGTTATGTCTCATTGTCTTTCCCCTCATCGTTGCCTTGGCTACTAGTCCCTCTGTCCCTTCACCTGTTCACCTCTGGCCCCCTGATCTCTGCATGTTGAATCAGCTCCTAAATGGGGGCTTGGCTATGTTTGTGGGGGCTCATCCACATGATCAGTGAGGTTTTAAAGCTGTATGTGGAGGCTTGTCCCCATGATAGGCAAAGGATGAAACAAGGAGCCTGCTGTATTTTTGGAGCCCTGTGCAGTCAAGACACACAGTCACATGAAGGAGCCTATACAAGTTTAGCCACTGCCCTGTGGACATTTGCCAAATGCATGGAGCTCAAGCAGGTAGAACTGATGGAGTTACCAGTAGGATTATTTCTGTCTTGTCAGCCTTTCTCTTCTTCATCATCATAATAGTTGATAATTTATCACCATCATCTTTTCTATAGTACATTAGTGTCTGTTTTCATTCAGAGCTTTGGGGGTGGAGGTGAGGAGTTACTTTTTGGACTATAGCTCCCAGAAGCCCCCAGTCAACATGGGGAATGCTGGGAACTGTAGTCCAAATTTTTTCCGAGTTCTGATCTGCACCATCAGAAGGGCCATGTCTTCCCCTTACCTGGTCTGCTTTGACTGGCAGCAGTTGTTCAAAGGCCTAGGCAGCCGGCCTCTTCCTGCTCAACAGCTAGAGATCCTTGAAGTGGCGAGGCAGTATCTGGGACCTTCTGCATGCTCTTGCTTAAGCTGTGGCCCCTTCCTGGCCTACCTGCCGACCCCTGCGAGAAGGATTATTTGGAGAGGAAATGAATTCCGTAAAACTGTACAGCAAGAGCTGTACATCCAGATCCTTGCATTTAGCACACCATGCCAGCCCCTCCAATTTGACCAGTGCCACTCTTACTATAATAATCTTTCCATAAGACTAGATGACTACAGTTGACCCTCAACTCGTGGGAGTTAGGCACGCATGATTCCTGCTAAAGTGGAAAACCCACAAATATAGGCCTGCTAAATTTTTTTACCTGAGAGAACACTTCTCTGGGCATTTGTAGGTCTTCCAGCATGTTTCTATGCTCATCTTCCATCAGAAGTTGACCATAGGATCATCCTGGAGGGCCCACAAATGCCTAGAGAGAACATATTTAGGGCAGCAGTGAATGCCATGGAAAATACAGCAATCCATGAATAATCAAATCTGCGAATGCTTAACCCGCTAATGTGGAGGGGTGACTGTAACTCATTATCAAGTCCGGTGATAAAGAAGCTGAAAATAAGAAGCTGTAATAAGTCTCTTGTTGTGGCCCTGCTAGAAGAGCTTACCATTTTGAACAGTCTCCAAAAACGGGAGATGGGGGTCTTTCCCTTTTTCCTTCCACATTAAGTTCATATTTTGATTCTGCAGATCCAAGGGGGTGATCCAACTGGAACAGGAACAGGTAAGCAAATTGGGGTTTACTTATGTGTTTTTTTCTGATCCACATTTCTTTCATGCATGTCTCATGGTTTGTTTAGTTGTACTTTAACAGATGGATTAATCTCCAGACTCATCCTTTCCTTTAATCTGCATGCTTATTCTTTGAAATGAAAGTCAACATTTTCATGATGAAACCAAATTAAATTGAGACTTGGAGTACTGTTTTTATACCTGTTTAAAAAAACAAAACAAACCCACAACCTAACAAGGCAAAACATATTTAAGGTCAATCATTTGCGAGATTAATTTGCTTGATAAATTTTTCAGTAATTTGAAAAAGAAATATTAGGCCAATTGGAATTGTTTGGACTGAACTGATGACACTTTGATCTACTGACCATCCAGTAGACGTGCCACCACCGCCAATTGCTAGGTCCCTGTGGAAGCTTCTCACTGCCTTGTGATTGTTGGTGGCAGCACTCCTGCCTGTTTGTTTGTGAACGAATGAGCAGGAGTGCCGCCCACACTGCCAGTCACCATAACCCTGTGGAAGCTGCTCAAAGGCGGAAGCAGGCGATTGGCGGGCACCAAGAATGCGCACCAGGCAGCCAGGGTTTGCTGCTGCCCTACACCACTTTATAAATAAGGTACTTCAGCACCCGCGTTTTTGGTGTCTGCACAGGTTCCTGGAACTAAGCCCCTGCTGATACCAAGGGCCCACTGTAGTTAGTAATAGAGGGATATACTTTTCAATGGTTTTCTTACTTATAGGTACTGGGAAAACTTATAATGCATAAAATAATTTATGGGCTTGAATAAAATAAGTTGTAATTGGGGATGTAATTGTGTACAGATGATGAACAGATAATTGCTAAAATGTATAAGCTTCTGTTGAACTATGAAATGGAAGAACAACAGGTTAATGATAATAGATGATTTAAGGGGCTGAAATTTATAAGATGGAAGAATTTAACATGACCTACCATGGAGGAACGGCTGTTGGAATTGATGGGTCATTTGGTTAATTTGGCTCAATGGTGTTTGCGCTGAGTGGCAGAGGTGCTCTATTGTTCTTTTTCATCCCTACCCGAAGAGAGGTAGTCTTGAACTTGGGACCTTTTGCACAATAAGCAGGTGCTATAGTTCTGAGCCATGGCCCTTTTGCAAGTTAGCTGCATTTCTTACAGGATTCTTACTCTGTGTAGCTGCATTGCCTTCTCTGAGCCCCCTGTGGAGTAGGCTATTTTGAGAACTGTCAGATGAAAAAATGCCATAGCCCTGAACAAGGCCCTCATTAATGAAAGATGCTTATGGGATCGCTCGTGGCCAGACATGGCCAGCTCCAGTTCAGATCAGTCTTGTTGCTTTTCCTCTGGTTGCTCCATAAAGGTTTGTCCTGTATGTGCCTGCCCATCATCCAATTTCCTGCCATCACTAGCTAGAAACCTTGACAGGTAAGTCCAGAAAGTAGAAATACAGCTCAGACAGCTGTCCCACCAATGAAGGAAAGTTCCTGAGGGCATTCTTTACACTGTTTGGAATCCAGTTGACCTGTCCTCCCTCTTAGCATAAATGAGCTCTGTAGGCATGGAGGTGTGTTTGTGTGTGTGTGAGTGAGAGAGAGAAAGAGAGGAGTCTAGTGAAACATCTGTCTCATTAAACCAATAAAATGGTGTGCTAATGTTCAACTCTTACATGGTTCTTTTGCAGATAGTGGTTTTCAGGGCATGTATAAACAGGTGAACACTGTCAAGTCAGTTCACTCCTTTGGGGACCCTGAGGGCTAAAAAGCAGTAGACAAGCTATAATAATAATATTCGTGCAAATCAGCAGGTGGAATTCATCCCTTCGCCCATCTCTTTGGGGAATATGCTCTTTTAGTTCATCGTGTAGCTCCAGTAGGACATGTGGCAATTCAGAGAAAAGTATTTCAAATGGTTTTATTAACCATCAGGAAACAATTGCTCAGGAGTTCTTAATACCACTCAGTACTGCATCTGAAGTAGTGGGTTTATATCCATGAAAGCTCATACTGAAATAAAAACCAGTTAGTCTTAAAGTTACCACCACATTTTTTTCTCCCCTTCCCTTCATCCTTTTTATGCTACAAGGCACTTAACACAGTTACTTTTTTGAAAATTATTTCAGACGATGTTTTATAATGTGGGTTGTATCCTTGTGTTCTCCTTACTGTATTCAAAAGAGGGAGGTGGACTGAGCTAGTGTTTCATCTTGGTATTTGAGTGCCGTAAGAGAAAGTGCATTATAGATTGTGTGTAGTGCGCTACCCCCTAGAAATTATATTGCGTGGTACATTCAGGGCTGGCCAAAATTCCTTTTCCCCAATTATGACTTTTTCAGCTATACTGAAAGGACAAATTTTCGAGGCTCAGGTGGGCAAGGCCAAGTAGTGCCATTACCTTGTTGCTACTGGCCTACATTTTTATTTTTCCAAAATGATCCGGACATTATAAAGTGGATCTTTGAGGGAAAAGTGCCAGTTTTCATGATATAAAAAGGAATTCCAGAGAAATACGATTACAAATACAGTAGGCACATAGAAGAAAACACTTACTTGATTCCGTCTTTTGGCGGGGGGGGGGATGCTTCCTGTGGAGGGTCATTCTTCTCATCGTTTCCATCTTCTTTCCTTCTACTTAGTTCGCTTGAATTCAACCTGAGCATGCTGCTAACTCAGCAGCCCTCAGAGCTTTTCACAGAGCCCGTGGCAAATCTTGCAAAGCTGTCTCTTTACACCCAAATGGTTCTGACATGGTCAGGAGCTCTTTCAGAAGCTACCATAACTCAGAGTGAATTATGAGGATACGTTGTCTAACATGTTTGACAATTGTATATCATTGGCACAAAGAGGCCAAAGTCTTTTAACTGGGGTGGAGAGGAATGGTGCCTGGTGTATAGAGGAGTTAGCCAGACCACAACCAGCGAACCAACTGCCCAAAGCTGGGAACTTTCTTAATGCCCTCAGGCAAAGAGGTGGACGAGTGGAGCTGGAGTTGTTGGCAAAAGCAGGCGGTCAGTTCTTGGGACTCTCTAGAAAGCAGCCAGTTTCTGGAAAGCCAGATCCTTGCAACCAGGTCTGCTTGGAAGTAGAGATGTGAAGGCCTGGAAGAAACCCAGAAAAAAAAATCAGGGAAAAAAAGTTTTTTCCATTTTTTCCCCCCCTGAAGCCTTTTTTGTTTTTTTTCCAAAAAATTGAAAAAAGGAAGAAAATTGATTATGGAATGTTTTATTTTAGCATGATGAATAAAATATTTAAGACAAGGTGTTCATATATTCTCCAGATCATTTCTAAAAACTGACAAACATAACGAAGCAGAAGCAGAGACTGAAACGGATACTGATAACTATAGCTCAGCAAATGAGTCTGATTAAATTTCATGCCTATTCATTGAATCTTAGTCCTTCTCTCCTCCCTTCCACACACTCCGCCCCTCCCCCAATTCTTTTTATGGGGATGGGTGCTTTATGTCTATTTGATACTGTGGAGAGGAAATATAAATAATTTTCTTGGTTACTAATGTTGATGGTTTCTTCTGTTTTCATTTAAAAAAAGATTATTATTTTGCCTGTTCCACATAAACTAGCAAAACTAAAGAGGTTTTGTACAGTTCAGGAGATTGTTGCTCCATTTGTTACAAATAAAAATTTAAAAAGTAAAAGAAAAGTAAATTCCGTTTGTAATCATTGTTTGAATACAACTCGCCACAGGTCAGCGTAAGAGGGGCGCTCCAAAAAAACGATACAAGGACTCCCTGAAACATCTCAGGCTCGGCCAAATTGATCACCAACAATGGTCCGCCCTGGCCTCACATCGGGAGGCATGGAGACGCACTATCCACAATGCTGCAATCTTATTTGAGAACTCACACCGAACAAGTCTTGAAGAGAAACGACAACGCAGAAAGAATCACAACCCGGAAACATCACCCAAGGAGACCTTCTGCTGTGCTTTCTGCAACCGGACTTGTTTATCTCGGATTGGCCTTTTTAGTCATCAGTGCGCTTGCAGAAAGCGCGGGATGAGTCCTTCCTGAATCTTCGTTTGCGAAGAAAAGCCAGAGAGAGAGAGAGATTTTTAATATACCAATTGTGATAATTTTATGCCAGATCAAATTGTACATAGTCATATTTTATGTTCCTAAAGTAACAGAGTGACTGTCAATCTGTAAAAAGTGCTAATGTTGCATTTTTTTCAATTTTTCTGAAAATTTCCATTTTTTTCTGGAAAAAACAGGGGAATGGTATTTTTCCATGGCTCCAAAATTTCCAGAAATTTTACATCTCTGCTTGGAAGGAGAGAGCCCCAGACAGGTTAAAAAAAGGAAATGGTAGGAGCCTGCACACATTTTCAGTCCCTGGGCAGGCGATCTCCCTTCCTGCTGGCCCTCCTGTCCCCTAGCCAGGTCTTCTGGCTGCCTATTGGGGTTTCCCCTCAAGACATTGGCACATCCATATTTGAATGTTGCATGAGCAGAATTGAACATGGGAAACTGCCTTCTGCCATCTCAGACCATTTGTACATCTAGCCCAGTATTGTCTCCTGCAGTGGCCAGCTACTCCCCAGGGTCTCAGGCAGGGAAATGTCTTTCTCCTCACTCAACATCTGGTCCTTGTTAATGGGAAAGAGTGGAGACTGAGAATGGGACCTTCAGTATTCAGAGTATGCACTCCACCATTGAACCGTGGACCCTGCCCCGGTGCATGCTCAATATCGTTTTGTGCTTTAGGTTAAAAAGAGGATGGGTGGAAAATGTAATTTCCTTCCATTTGCTGATCAAAATATATATATACATCAGCAGTTGCAGTGTGTGAATAGCATGCTACTTGGTGTCTTACTGGGGATGGTGCATCTCTGTTCTGAGATTTAATTCTTAGCATTTCTGTAAAAGGAACAGAACCCTACTGAAACCTTTGCCCAAGACATGGTTAAATTTTAGGTAGATGATGCCAGCTAGCGTGGCATAGTGGTTTGAGTGTTGGACTAGGACTCTGGGAGAACAGGGTTTGAATCCCCACTCAACCATGAAAACCTGCTAGGGGACCTTGGGCAAGTCCTACTCTCTCAGCCTCGGAGGAAAACAGTGGCCAACCCTCTCTGAACCAATCTTGCCAAGGAAGCTCCATGATAGGTTCGCCATAAGTCGGAAACGACTTGATGGCATGCAACATAGATGCTCCAAAAGAGAAAAAAGGAACTAATTTACATAGGAGATGGCCTTTTTGTATGAGGGGTTATGCACGCCAAGTCTTTGTTGTACGGTAGATAGAAATTTTTTAAATGAACAACATGTTAAGAAATGGAATTGGTTAAAATACCCTTTCTGAAAGGAGTGGCAGTCTGGCACAAGAAATTGTGTTTGGTTTTTCTACACTACATAGCTATTGAAGATTCCACTTACTGCATGGAGCTATCTATTTAAGAGGAAAGGTTTCGATGCATGCTTAAAAGAAGCAATCAGAATTTTACTGTCCTCTTAATCGAATTCAGCATTCCAGGCCCGAGGTATGCCTGATTTACATTGCAGCCAGACAAGAAATAGCCCTTTATCTTACCAGTCATGTAGCAGCTGGAATTCCTCACAGTAATCAGTCTTAAACATTTGCTATGATGCACACTCCCTGTTTCTCAGAGAGAAAGAAAAAGATAAAAGCTCCTATTTCCAGAAACATGAGAGGATTTGCCTGAGGTTATCTCTGCTGTTTTAAATGGGTTTCACGATCATGCCAGCCCACAATGAATGCTGGGAAGCAAAGTGGCAAAGCGACTGGAGAGCTGGTGTGCCCATAACCAAACCCAGGAGTGGACTGCTGATCACTGACTGCCTAGTGTTTGAGGATGAATGTCCTGGTAAAGAGGCCAGTGCGAACTCACTGCCTCTCTCATTGCTAGCAGTTTCGTAAAGCAGTGGTGGGCAGATGTCAAGTGTGCACCATCTCCCCCATTTAAACAGATCTTCCTCTGTCCTGCGAGAGAGAGGTGTAAAATTTTCAGAAATTTTGAAATAATGGGGGAAACCTTGGTTTTCCTCATTGGGGGGGGGCCAGAAATTTTTGGGAAAATGGAAAAAATGATGTGAAGTTGAAGGCTTTCACGGCCAGCATCCATAGGCTTTCCATGGTTTTTTTCCAGGCTGTGAGGCCATGTTCTGGAAGAGTTTATTTCTGACGTTGCGCTTGCATCTGTGGCTGGCATCTTCAGAGAATGGTTGGGTAGGAGTGTGTGTGGGGTTACACTCCTACCCAACCATTCTCTGAAGATGCCAACCACAGATGCAAGTGCAACGTCAGAAATAAACTCTTCCAGAACATGGCCTCATAGTCTGGGAAAAAACACAGAAAACCTAGGGGGAAAATGATGTTAGCATCCTTTGCAGATTGAAAATTGCTTTGTTAATTAGGGACATAAAAAGTGTTATGTACGTAATGTGCTACAATTATACCATTTTGTTTTGCATACATTTATCGTGGTTGATATATTTAAAGTACAGGCAGTAGTAACAAACCTAATCCCCTTTTAAATATGTTTAATTTTTTGTTACAAATGGAGCCACAAGGTTACTGCAAGGAACCCCTGAACTCTTGGATTTTGCCAATTTATGAGGAGCAAGAAAAAGCAGTCAAAAGAAGCGAAACCATCAGGTTTAGCAAAACAGGCAAAGAAAATTATTTTATCTCTTCTAATCCTCCATAATGTCAAGGAAACCAAAACCAGGAATTGCAGTGATCTGAGCCTGTACATAGCCTTATGTCTTCCTGTTACATAGCTTTTTAAACAAAGACACAGTGAGATGGCTTGTTACTAACATGGTAAGTGTAGATTAACTGTCTTGAATGATGTGCTTGCCTACCTACACTTCTTGTTTGGAATATTGCAGGGTTTGATATTTTTAAGGCACACCTATGTGTGTACGTATGTATGTATGGCATTACTTTATAGCCTCTCAACACATCAGGGCCTTCAAGATGATGTACAGTGGATAGAAACATTTAAAACATTAAATACAAGACTACTAGCAATTAAAAAACTAAAACTCATCTTTAAAAATACTTCTAAAAGCACAGTCTTGTTTTTTAAAATTTAAAATGGCTAAAAACAGCCAGATCAGCCACCCTTGCTTTTAGGAATCAAAGGCTAAATCAATTAGCATAGTTTACTCCATCCATTGAAAACGCAGAAAGGAAAAGCCAGTTGGGAGGGAGTTCCACAGTCGGAGTCTTGCTGCCAAGAAAGCCCTGACACATGTATGCGAATGTAGAATTCTTGGAGGATAGGACAGGTCCCAGCAGATTGGAGGAGGGCAAGTGCTGATGCCCCATCTTCAAAAAGGGAAAAAAAGATGACTGCCAACCAGTCAGCTTCACATTGATATCAAGAAAGGTTCTAGAATGAAGCATTAAACAGTCAGTCTGTGCACGCTTAGAAAGGCATGCTATGAATACTAAGAGCCAGCATGGGTTTCTCAAAAACAAATCATACCCAACTTATCTCTTTCTTTTTTTTGATAGCGTTACAAGCTTGGTAAATCAGGGGAGCGCTGTGGATGTAATATGTCTTGATTTCAGTAAGGCTTTTGACAATATTATTCTTGCAGGCAAGAATGTGGGCTGAACAGTGGCACTGTTAGGTGATTTTGTAATTGATTGACCACATCCAGAGAGTGCTTGCCAATGGTTGCTCTTCATCTGGAGAGAAGTGACAAGTGGGGTCTCTTGGGATTTTTGACCAGAGCCCAGTGTTTTTCAGCATCTTTATAAATGGGGGAGGGGTGTAGCTAATACCCCTGGAGGAGAGGATCAGAATTCAAAATGACCTTGACAGATTGGTGAGCTGGGCCAAAACTAATTTCAACCAGGATAAATGTAGGGCAGGAAAAATGAAAAGCACTTGACTTGAAAGCAGTACATGTGAAAAGGATCTAGGAAGTCTTAGTAGACCACAAGTTAAACATAAGTCAACAGTAGGAAACACATTCAGGGGTACCTGTGTTGGTCATGTAGCATAACAAAATCCAGAATCCACAAAAAAGCAATACTTTTATTGGCCAACCAAACTACAAGACACATGAGGCAAGTTTTCGAAGCTCTACAGGCTTCTTCATCAGGCAAAGAAAGAAGGAAAGAAAAGTGACAGTGTCACAGGCCTACATGCTGTTTCGGATGTTACTTGTGTTGTTGTTCAGGTGAGGGGGGCCTCATGTCGGCAGAATGTGGAGTTGAGACAAAAGACAGTAAAATTTAAATCCTTTTGCAGCAGTGTGAGTCAACAGTGTGATGGTCAAAAAAGCCAATGCAATTCTGGGCTGCATCAGTACAAGTGTAGTGTCTAGGTCAAGGGACCTCGTAGTACCATTGCATTCTGCTTTGGTCAGATCTCACCTGGAATCCTGTGTCCAGTTCTGGACATCACAGTTCAAGAAGGATATTAACAAGCTGGATACATGTCCAGAGAAGGGCGACCAAAATGATTAAAGGTCTGGAAGCCAAGTCTTATGAGGAACGGCTTAGGGATTTGAGTACGTTGAGCTTGGAGAAGAGAGGACATGACAGCCTTCTTTAAATATCTGAAGGGATGTCATGTAGCAGCGGAGCAAGCTTGTGTTCTGCTGCTCCAGAGACCAGAACACAAGCCAATGAATTCAAATTACAAGAACAGAGATTCCACCTAAACATTAGGAAGAACCTTTTTTACTGTCAGCAGCGTTTGATAGCGGAATAGACTGACACAGAGGCTGGTGAACTCTCCATCTTTGGAGGGCTTTCAACAGAATTTGGATGGCCATCTCTCAGGAGTGTTGTAGTTGTTTATTCCTGCATGGCAGGAGGTTGAGCTAGATAACTCTTGGGACATGTTCAGCGCGAAGATTCCATAGGTCTCTGATTCCTCTCATACATGCATACATACCTACATAATACATAGTATGTATTTGAAACAAGTGCAGGAAACAAAAAAGGGACTACTGCTTCCGTATGTGGCTCTGCTTCCTTCCCCACATTACCATCATTTGATGGTTTCTCAGCTTTGGTACAGGTTCTCTCTCATCTTTAAAAGATCGAAATGCCTTTCCCAAGGCTTAGTTGCTGTCAATAAGAGCTTTCTGTGAAAGGATGGTGGTCCTTTTCATGCCATCCCGTTTCGCTTTGGTCCCACCCATCACTGGAACATGACTCCCGAGTGTTCCTCTGAAATTGAATTTGGTCCTTGGACTAAAAGAGGTCCCCCAACTTTCCTTTACATCTGTTTAAAACAGCATTTTTGAAAACCCATTTATTGTTGTGTTGATGGACCCTACATTTCTACTTCGCAATGGAATACCATTCTTTCTTGTGGTCTGAACTCCCTGTGCACCTATGCAGTACTAGAGTACTGGAGTGGTAAAACACCTACTTTTTCTGTGAAAAGTCGCCCGTTCAGTCCTTGGCATTGAAGCACCTCTGCTGGAGACCCTGGTAAAGCCATTCCGTGCTAGATGGACCAGTCAATCAGAATCCTGTTGTATTGTGCAGATGTATAAGTCCCCTTCTGTGTGCAGTTCCAACTCTTTGGGCTGTTGTACAAGGGTTGTATTCAGATCCCAGCTACACAAGCAGAGTTCTTGTTGCATGTGCACCTGTGTGTTCTTGGCCAGCATGTAACTGTTTGTCAGTGCCTTCAGCTGACCACTTGATTCCGTCAGATTGCGGAGACAGCCTGAACTATAGCTTCATTACTGTTTGCATTGCACAATGGGACAATAAGCAACCGTACTGGTTGCACAGCATTTGCATTTTAATAAGGGTGGTGAAGTGCAGCCACCACATAACTTAGTTATGTGCTATACATCCACAGTGTAGGAGCTTGACCATTGATGCACCTGGTGGGAGTCAGCTTTTAATGTAGTTATTTAATATATTTCTGCTTAAGACTGCTTTTCCGAAGGTATCTTACAACATAAAGCAGCAACATTTAGAATCATGTGTAAAAACTTGGATTTCAACCATTATATTATTGATTTTATTTCTTACATTTATATTTGCACTTGTCATCCAAGTAGTTCAAGCATAGCACACAGTGTCCTCCCTCTTGGGGAAGAGGTGTGTGTGTTACTTAAAAAGCTCTTAATCTGTAGAGTTGAAACAGTTTAAAATTCAGGAAAAGACAATTAAATTCAGGAAAAGTCAATAAAGGTCAGCAAAGCAGCATACCAGAAAAGCCCATCCATTCATAAAAGCCTGACAGAATATTTTTGCCTGCTGGTAGAAAGAGAGCAAGCAGGAAACTAGTTTAACCCCCTTGAAATCTGCGAACAGCCACCGAGAAGGCCCTCTTCCTTGGTCTCACCAGATAAGCCTGAGAAGCTCATGGGTCAGAGAGAAGGACCTATCCCAAAGATCTTGGCACTTGAACAACCTCATACCCATGTTGGGGAAAGGCTACATCCAAAGGCTGAATAACTCTTTTGAACTGCAAAAGCTCCCAGCCAGAGTGGCCAGTTGGGACTCTGGTTGTAAAAGCTCAGTGATAGCACCATGTGCCTTGGTTGTCAAACTCCGGGGTCCAGCCCAGAGCCAAGTTAACCAGTCTTGAGTCTTGGTATAAGGCCTAGTGCTTCTTAAAAAAATATGGGAGCGTGTATTCATGCGCTATGCCTAGTTGGCTGTTAAAGCAAGAAAAGTGAGGTGAATGTAGGTCTGTTTGGATGTTGGGAAGGAATGACCCCTGGGTCAGGGGCTGCTGGCGTTTTGGACTGGAACTCCCAGTATACCCTGACAGCCCCATTCTCAGGAGTTGTAGTCAAACAGATCTCTGTAGAATAGGTTGAGGAAGGCTGAGATGTGACTAGCTGCCTTCTCCTTTCCCTTTCCTTTGGCATTTTTCTTCCCCCTCCCTTTACGCTTGCTGGTGTGTCAAATGGTTTTGCCAGGTACATGTGCCCGTAGCCTCCTGAGCACAACAGATGTTTCTGGAAACCCCTGGTCTGCCAACAATATGGCTTCTCCAGAGGATTCTGGTGCTTGTTCTGCAAACAGACCAACACCTCTCTTCCCTAGCCTGTTCAGATGCATGATGACATCAAGGGGGGAAAATAATCCTCCCCCCTCCTTTATAGCCTGTCAATTGAGATTAGAAGAGATGACTGCAGAACTATGATTCATCTCAGAATCTTCTCTCCCGATTAGGAATGATCCTGGAGGGGGATGAAAATGTCACATCTGTCATAAATAACATGAAAGTGACAGCCAGGCAGACAAGCATTTGCTCAAACAGAGAGTCCCTTTCCGTCCTGTTAGAGTGAAAACTCGAGGCCCTGAGCCACCATCAAGTAATAAAGGTGGAGATAGTGTAGCTTAGAAGTTTCTTGTGAATTGCAGGACATTTGTGCCTTTTGTAGTGGTTAGCACTTTGGGGGTGTATAGATATGACACATGATAGTTGTATGCGTGGAATGTATATCCATCTTTTGAGCTTTCCTATGCTCCCTAGGGCAATAAGGAATGGGTGGCCCTCCAGATGTTGGACTGCAACTCCTATCAGCCTTAGCTAGCATTTCTCAGACATGCCCCAGAGCAGTGATTCCTGACTGGTCCCCAAGTGTTGGTGGCCTACACTTCCCACTATCCCTGTTCATTGGCCATGCTGTCTCAGGATTATGGGAATTATAATGCAGCAATATCTGGGAGCTTAAGCCTGGGAACCGTTGCCCTAGGGAAGGACCATAACTCGCTGCTTTGCATGTAGAAGGTCCCCAATAAAGGAGTGACATCGGAAGAACTCTGTTGGTCAGAACAAAGGCCCATCTTGTCTGGAACTTTCCCACGTGGTGTCTTGGTTTAAGATTTTTTCTAAGCCGGTTGCTATTGCCACATCCCGTGGCACCAAATTGAATTTTGTGGTAGGTCCACTCAGCCAAGCGGGTGACATGAAAGTCTTTCTGCTTGAGGCCCTGTATTTGGTTTCTGGCAGATTTGTGTCAAATTCTCTTACCCTTCCATGTTCCCTCAGCCTCCCTCGCCACAAATTTGCTGGCTTTGGTTCTGGATAGATAGGTTCCTAAGCTGGACAGCTCTGGTGCAGTATTTTGGTGACTTTGCTACTGTGGACTATTTTTTCCTGTGCCACAGCATTCTTGACAAATCTCTTTGCCAGTGGCTTGGCTCACAGATGGGTGTTACATGAAAACCTGTGCTGAGATCTTCTGGCCAAGTTACCCTTGCCAGTTTCCTACTGCTCAGCTGGGTTGACCCACCCAAAGAAGTAGCTTAACCCTTTAGGTAGAAATTGTCGCTCAGCATCAAAGCACATATTTGTATGCAGAAGCTCCCTTACTTCAGTCTCTGGAATCTCTGGGTAAAATGAAGATCAGGTAGCAAATGTTAGTGATTCGCTGTTTTATCCTATTTTTATCCCCTACCCCAGTACTGATTGGCTATTTTGTCCCATCTTCCACCAACCTGGCAAGAGAGGACTTCAAACTCACACATACATATAAGTGGACAGCAGCATGGAAATGTGTCAAAATGGCCAGCTATGTCCCCTGAGATCATAATTAGCCATTTGGGGCTGTTTGAAGCCAACAGAAAAAAAGGGGGGGAAGGGTGTCAGGGAGTTAGGAAGGTAAGTGTGGCCTTTGAGGTCCTCTAAAAGTTGCCCACCCTTGAGAAAGCCTTCAGTTTGATCCAGCAGGATACTTGTATGTTCTTCTTCCATTTCACCCACCCTTCTGATGTTCTGTTTCCCTCTGAATGGGTTGGTGTTCCATGCCCACTGAGCATGTTGGGTTGTCATTGAGCCATCTGGGCTCTTACCCTTTAGGAGTTTCCCCCTCTTAAAGCTGTGTGTATGTGCACATGTACATGTGAAAGGGATCTAGGAGTCTTAATGGACCACAAACTGAACATGAGTCAGCAGTGTGATGCAGCAGCTAAAAAAGCCAATGTGATTCTTGGCTGCATTAATAGGAGTTTAGTGTTTAGATCAAAGGAAGTAATAGTGCCACTCTAGTCTGCTTTAGTCAAACCTCACCTGGAATACTGTGTCCAGTTTTGGGCACCATAATTCAGGAAGGATATTGAGAAGCTGGAACGTTTCTAGAGGAGGGCGACCAGGATGGTGGGAGGTCTGGAAGCCATGCCCTATGAGGAGCGGCTTAGGGAACTGGGCATGTTTAGTCTGAAGAAGAGAAGGTTGAGAGGTGACATGATAGTCATGTTTAAATATTTGAAGAGATGGCATAACTGAGGCTGGAGCAAGATTGTTTTCTGCTGCTCCAGAGACTAGGACATGGAGCAATGGGTTCAAACTACAGGAAAAGAGATTCCACCTAAACATTAGGAAGAACTTCCTGACAGTAAGAGTTGTTTGGAAGTGGAATACACTGCCTCAGAGTGTGGTGGAGTCTCTTTCTTTGGAGGTTTTCAAACAGAGGCTGTCTGGCCATCTGTCAGGAATGATTTGATTGTGTATTCCTGCATGGCAGGGGGTTGGACTGGATGGCCCTTGTGGTTTCTTCCAACTCAATGATTCTATGATCTTCAGACCTTGCAGTGCCTCTAAATCTGCTGCTACCTCCCTCTTGTCCATGAATGGTATTACAGGGATCCTCACTCATTGAATCAGTTTGAGATAGAATTGTGTGAGAGCATTCTCTTTTTCAACACATCTCCAGTTGAAGTTTCTGGCTGTATATTGTTAATTGCAGTTTTGATCTCTAGCAGCAGATCTTCTTGAATCAGAAGCTGGTGCTTATGAGATCAATATACAGTCTCACCAAGTGGTGTGTGGTTTTTGTATTAGTGTGCAATATAATGACAAGATTTCAGATTTAGCAGTTTATTTTCATATAGGATTTATTGGTAGGTAAAACATTATACATCCATGTAACGTATGTCAATGTTGTTCCATCCTTACACAGTGTGGTGTAGTAGTTGGAGCTTTTGATGGAGATTTGGGACATCCAGGTTCAGGTCCCCATGAAGCCATAAAACTCATTGGATGACTATGGGCCAGTCACACACACTCAGTCTGAGCCACCCCTCAAGGTTGTCGTGAGAACCAAGTGGAGAGGAGAGCTTATTAGTCAAAAGGCAGGAAAGAATTGTTAACAAATAGTAAATGTTGTACTGTGATGATTAATAAAGAAAATGGTGGCTGTTGTGCTTCCAAGACTACAAATACTGTACATTGACAA
Source organism: Gambelia wislizenii (assembly GCA_030847615.1). Lineage (NCBI taxonomy): Eukaryota > Metazoa > Chordata > Lepidosauria > Squamata > Crotaphytidae > Gambelia > Gambelia wislizenii. The sequence goes on along the minus strand of JAUMIR010000013.1, from coordinate 6,233,603 downwards.
TTTGATATATTCTGTATGTCTTTGGGCATCAGCTTTGCAAGTATGGAAATAATGTTGGCTGTTGAAAACCTGTTTCTTTGTTCAATTTTAGGAGGAGAGTCGTACTGGGGAAAGCCTTTCAAAGATGAGTTCAGGCCCAACCTGTCCCACACAGGACGTGGCATTCTCAGCATGGCCAATACAGGACCGAACAATAACAAATCCCAGTTGTAAGTGATCGCTTGGCTGTTCTTGGCTTCATACCATCTTGGCTGCAATATCTGACAAAGTACATGGAATCTTGTAAATGCGTGGGAAGTCTTCTGTGCTCTTGGACATGGGGCAGGATCTGCTCATTGACTTTTATGTGTTCTCAAAGCTGACACAGTTCTGCTTCTGGCCTTAATCTGCTTTTATATATAGAGAGATGGAATTTTAAATTTTTTACATGGAAAGCCACCTTGGCAACCTCTAGTAGAAAAGAGTATAATATTTCAAATAAATTAGTGCGTATGCCTAGAATTCAGAACATTCTAGAACTGAGTGGCTTTTTGGTGGGTTCCCTGCACCCACCTCCTACTGCAGATGTTCCAGCACACCGGGCTGCTCTCCTTGGTTCTTTTTTCTGCCACTCAGGCAGTCGCATTCGGAATATTCTCCCAAACCACCTTGGCATGAGAGATTTTGTACAGTCATGTTATTCTTGAGGATTCTGAGGTTGTGAAGTTGATGGCTTTCATTGCCATTGCCGGCATCCACAGTTTTTTTGTGGGGGTTTTCCAGGATGTGAGGCCGTGTCCTAGAAGAGTTTATTTCTGATGGTTCGCCTGCATCTGTGTCTGGCATCTTCAGAGAATGATGGTGAGGGTGTGGGTGGGATTTATATACTGAGTCCCTGTTGAAGATTCTGAGATTGTCAGGGATGCTTTGATTGCGTATTCCTGCATGGCAGGGGGTTGGACTAGATGGCCCTCGTGGTCTCTTCCAACTCTACAATTCTATGATTCTATGAAACCTGAGTAGTTTATTCTCTCCTTCTTTCACTTTCACTTTTATTTTTATTTTTGGTTTTCTTTCACTTATTTTTCATTCTACCTACCATTATTTTTAGTCTTCTCTTTAATTTTTGTGTGGCCTCAAAGGCTCACTTCAAGATTTGTACCTCTTGCGGCAGGAAGATCACCCAGTCCAGTGGCAAAAGTCATAAGACCCAATCTTGTTCGGTCTGCTGTGGCTTCAAAGGGACAAATAAATGGGTCCTAGGACAAGTCAAATCTGAACTTTCCCTAGTAGCCAAAATGGCTAAACTGAGGCTGTCATACTTTGGCCACATCATGAGAAGGCATGACTCACTAATAATATTTGGTAAGGTAGGAGGAAGCAGTAGGAAAAGAGGAAGACCGTATTCCAGATGGAAAGACTCAATCAAGGAAGCCACGGATGCCCTGAGTTTGCAAGACCTGAAGAGCTGTTGAGGAGAGGGTGTCCTGGATATGTCTCCTTCATAGGGTTGCCATAAGTTGGGGGGGGGGGCATCCATACTAGAGAAATAATCCAGTTTGAAACTGGATTATTTGCATGGCCCTTTCCTATGGAATCCTGGGATTTGCAGTTTGGTGTCATGTGGATTCCCAAGAGGTCAACTTGAAGGCTGTTAACAACAACAAACCAGTAGTATGGAGGCAGTGCTACACTTTGGATATCCATAGGGCATTTGTGTTGTATATCAAATGTGTTAAACAGGACCAAACGTTGGCTAGACTTTTTCTGTGCTGTGAATGTGGCCCTCTGTAGGTGCAAGACCCATTTCTGTTGAGTTCACAGACGACCACACTCAAAGACCCAGCTACAGGAAACCAACCTGTTCTCCCTTTTGGGGTCCTACCCACTCCCTAGCTTTTTGGGTTATGAAGGTCACAGCCGTCTGTGCCTCTCAAATTCTCTAGAGTGTTTTTTGTTTGAAAACTCTTGACGTATTTTATTACAAGCTTGTAAGATCTCTCTTCTCCCCCCCCCCCCCGCCTCTAGCTTCATCACATTCCGCTCCTGTGCATATCTAGACAAGAAGCACACAGTGTTTGGAAGGTAAGGAAACATTTTTTTAATTATACCTAATGTTTCCCTGTGTACTGTAGTAGCAAATAATACCTGGTATTTTCCAGGTGTTGGACTACAAACCCTGTTACCCACGGATTGATTAGTCTTGTAATCCAACATCTCTAGAGGGCACCAAGTTGAAGTAAGCCAGTATAGTAATTGGCATGTTGGTCTTGGACCAAGTGGAATACACTGCCTGGAAGTGTGGTGGAGTCTCCTTCTTTGGAGGTTTTTAAACAGAGGCTGGATGGTCATCTGTCAGGAATGCTTTGATTGTCTATTCCTGCACACCAGGGGGTTGGACTGGATGGCCCTTGTGGTCTCTTCCAGCTCTATGATTCTATGAAACCAGGGTTCAGAATCCATAAAGCTCACCAGGACATCTCAAATCAGTCCCTTATCTGTCCGACTGGCCTGCCGTATAGTGTTGTGGTGAGGATGAAAGGACATGTGCCCACATATGCTGCCTTAAACTTCTTAGACAAAGGGCAAAGTTAAGATGTAATAACAATAGAAAGTTACGTGGTTTGGGATATTTTACCAAGGGCTGTGTGTGTGTGTTCAAGATTGCATTCTGATGGCAGGTGATGACAAGCAAAATGTCTTCTGTGTACATTGATTAGTCTTTCCACTTCTGTAGCACAGTGCTTTTATTAGGCATGCTGATTAAGGCACTATATTGCCATAGACCTGGCTTAATATTCAGCCTGTAAGGTAGGTTTGCACACCTTAGTTCTAGTAGCCAGTGCTGGCTCCAGAGCTGCTGTTGTTTTGTGTGGAGAGGGGGAGCGCTTTGAGCAGGATGAAGGATGTTCCACACTCTTGATCTAGAGTTGGACGGGCAAAGCATAGCCACTACTACTCCATTTTAAGTCCCACAAGGGTCCCCATGGCCTCCTCAATCTAAAACATGGGCACATGTGAAAAATATTCTTATGCCAATATGGCCAATAGCCCCCTCCCAACCATGCGGAGGAGGTACTGTTGGCCATTTTACCATGTTTGGGGCCATAGTTGGTCCCGCCTGACCATTTTTAAGCCTGTACACATCTTTTTTCCAAAATGGAAGTGATCAGACCAGGATGCCTGGTCGTTTCCTGGTTTAGGGGGGGAAAGGCCTATAGAGGACTAAAAATATGGAAAAGGTAAGACAAGAAAACAGGGCAAAATGAGCAGTAGCACTCCCTAAGGTTCAGCAGTCATTGCTGACCATTTTGGAGTAAAAATTTAAATCCCACACATTTGGAAGGTGTATGGGGGTTGACAGTGGGGGGGACACAGCCATGTAGGATCCTGCAGAGGACCAGTGTATCCTCCAACCCCTGGTAATTGCTCACTATGATCGATGACATCCTATATTGAGATATGTGTTATATCAGAGAAGGAATATTGCATGGAAAATAAAGGGCTTAGAAGAGAAAGAATGAGGTTGGCATATCCCGGCACAGGTTGCACTCTGCAGTTTATGTAGGAAAGTTACTTTCACAGTAACTGAGTACATCTGAGCAGTTACGAGCAGCAGTAAGTTGTCACTGAAACTAAAAATAACTCTGTCCCCTACCACAGACCTCATGAATCATAATCACAGATTCGTGAGGGAGAACATACGTTACAAATATATGGGTGATTATTGTCACATCTTTTTCCTCAGTTGTTTTTGCTTCAGCCAGTAGAAGAGTACCTCTTGGTTAAGAGACAGCCCTAAATTATGAGCTGTTGTGCAAACGCCGCTGCAGGGACAAGCTCAGAATGTTCATTAGAAGCAAATTCCAAAGAGGTTGCCACATTAGCCTGTTGCAGGGATCCAGGGGCCACCAAAATGGGGTCCAGGGGCTGCCGGTTTGCCTGCCCCTGCATATTTCATTTGAAATGTGGTGCTGGCGGAGAGTTCCGTGGAGACCCTAGACTGCCAAAAAGACAAATAAATGGCTCCGCGAGTAAATCAGGCCTGCCTTTTCACTAAAAGCCAGAAAGACTAAAGTGAGGCTATTGTATTTTGGCCATATCATGACACAATGCAACTCACTGGAAAAGGGTATTGATGCTGAGTAAAGTGGGAGGCAGTAGGAAAAGAAGAGCACCATGTTATGGGTGGATTGACTCAGTCAAAGAAGCCAGGGCCCTGACTTTGCCAGCACTGAACAGAGCAGTGGCTAACCAAGGCTCTCAGAGGTCTCTCATCCATAGAGTCGCCATAAGTCAAAGGTGACTTGAGGGCAGATAATGACAAGAAAACACACACAGCTGTTCCGGCTATAAAGGACACAGTGCTGGAACCTAGATCATACAACAATTGTTCTGGTAAAGGCAAATTTTTGGAGCAGATCTACATGTGTAGATTTTCCCCTCAGAAAGCCAATTTTCATTCTTTCCTTCTACTGCGTGTTTGGTTTCTTCCCTCAAGCATTACATTTATTATGTTTATATATGTTATTTTCCTGCATTGTCTTCTGAGCGGGAAACTATGTGTGCGGGGGGGGGGGGGTTGTTTGGGGCCTGGGCCAGTGCCAGCACAATATGGCACAAGGTTTAATTGATGTAATTTAGGGAAGAGAAAAACACACAAGTGAAAAGAAACATACCGGGCACAGATGTCTGCTAGGCTGCAAAGAGCTCCCTTTGAATGTAGGAATACATTTAGAGACTGGTGTTTTTACAAGGCTTCCTGTAGCGTGCATCTCCTTTTTGCCAATAGTGTGAAATACAGCACTCAGAACCGGATTGTGGTAATAATCAGAATAGTGTATAGCATTTGTTTGATGCCTTCAAGTGCTCAGGGTGTGTCACATCCATTATTTAGTTGTAATCTTCAGCAGGTCCAAAGTACTGCAGCCGGAGCGCTGACAGTTACGAGGCACATACAACGTCCTTGTTGGAACAGCTTCTCAAGCTAGTGGTCCATTTCTGGGCACAATTCAGATGGCAGCTTATGACCTACAAAGCCCTACACTGCCAGGGTCCAGACTACCTGAAAGACTGTATCTACCTGCATGAAACTACCCAAATCTTAACACCCTCAGTCCCACCACCATCACAGGCACATTTGGTGAGGATACATGAGAGAACCTTCTTGGTGGCTACTCCCAGGCAATGGAACCATCTCTGGTAGGAAGCTAGATTGTCCTTCCTTTCCACTGGTAGGCAAAGATCTCTTTATTTAGACAGGCCTTTGACTATTAAGGTTGAGGCAGTAGGGTTTTTGAGTGTGGGGATGCTGTACATTTATTTTCACTGTTACATTCTAAGTGCTTTAAAATTGTTTTAAATTAGTGTTGTTTTTAATAGGATAGATTATTCAATTATTTTTATTTTTTTCCTTATTATAATTGTTATTGGCTGCGTTTGGTTGTAATCTGTGCTGTAAACTGCCATGTTGGGAGAGATTAAATAACTAAATAGGTAGACAGATGCATTAAAATAAAATAAACAAACCTGTAAAGTGTGCGTGTGTATTGGAGGCCTTCAAGTGGTTTCTGACTTACGTTGACCCTATCATGGGCTTTTTCTTGGCAAGATTTGTTCAGATAGGGTTTGTCTTTGCCTTCCTCTGAGGTTGAGAGTGTGTGATTTGACTAAGGTCACCCACTGACTTTCCATGACCAAGCAGGGATTTGAATCCTGGTCTTCGGAAATCCTAGGCCAACACTCAATAGATGAATAGAATCTTTATTACGGTCATAGGGGATACAGAATAAAGGTAAGATCACAGAATAAAAACAGGCTAAAAGCAGTATTTAAAATGTTAGCTCCAGTATAACAAGATAACAAGAATAGGTTGACACTATTCTACTGCTGAGGACATTGTCTGACGAATTTTAACCGCAGCTGCGCAGAATCTGGCAACATTATAAGTTGTTCCTGGGTTGGTGTCTGAAAGCAACAAGTTTATGTAGAATTGTCCGGTGTGCCCTTGATATTTATGCAACAGGGGTGAAATAAGTCTGAGACGTATGTCCCTGTAGTATGAGCACTGGAGTAATACATGCTCTGTTGTTTCTATTTGGCCTGAGTTGCAGGGGCACAGTCTGTCTGAGAAGGGGATCTTCTTGTATCGGCCTTCAAGGACAGCTGAAGGGAGGGCATGACACCGTGCAAGAGTAAAGGCCCTTCGATGTTTAGGTATAGGCCAACACTCAAACTACTAAACCCCACTGGCTCTGCTATAAGGTAGTCAATATTATTCTTGTCACCCAACTGAGGGCGATAGATTTTGGATGACAGCTCCCGTAAATCTTTATCATTTGTGATGCTGGCTGGCACTTCTGCTCCAAAATGTCTACAGGGCCAAAAGTTGCTTCTAGCTGACACAGTTAGCAGAGGTGGGATGTGAACTGGGAGCTTCCTGATCCGTCCCTTGGCTTCTTAGCTTGCACAACAGCTTGCTGTTAATACCCCTCCTAAATTCCTTGCTGTGGTCCTGATGAAAGTCCACCTTCCCCATCCTATTAGCCCCAGAGAGTGGCGTTACCACTGGCAGTGATGGCAACTTTCCTTCTACAATGACAGCTTCAAGGGGATGATCTTCAGGAGGACAATGAAGCAAGGTGACACGCACACCCCAAAAAACCATGGTCCTAGTCATGATCACACACACACACACACACTCAGGACAGCTGTTTGGGGCAGGGCAAAAACCAAACCAGGATGCATTAATTCCCTCCATCCCTCCCATTTTCCATGACTTGGCAAGAGAAGAGCAGATATAGGATCTCAGTTGTACCTGTTCTTTTCCTGTTGTCCTTTTGCCAACAAGTCAAGGCAGAAGGATGCTGTGTTTTTCTTAGCAATGTGGGTTTGAGTTGTGTTTTTAATTGTTGTAAATACTGCTTTTAATTCTGTCTCAGAATTGGTTGTTGTTTTGTGTTTTAACTGCTTTTGAAGACTGATTGCTTGCTCATAGGGAAATGGCCTTTAATACTGTGCTATATCCCTTATATTTGTTGTTTTCCTATTTTAATGCACATGCTTTTAATTGCTTTTAATTCTGTTGATAATTTATTGGTTTTTCTAAACTCGTGTATGATATGTACTTTTAGCTGTTTTAACTTTTTAAATCCACCTTGAGTCCCAGGACTGGGGAAATGGTGGGGTATAAATAAAAAAATAAACCAAATATTACTCTGAGCATTTTGGGAGCAAGGTGGGATTTAAATTTAATTAATAAATAAAATCTTTATAAATGATTTTATGAAGCCACTGCACAAGTGAGATGAGTTCTCCTGTCCTTCATCAGACTGGAGTAAACATTAGTTTTTGAGTCTTTCCAAAGTTCGTGTGAGATCTCGGAGAGCCCATCCCCTTTTTTAAATGCTCTTGCTTAATGATGAATTTGTGGGCCCTTGAGCTTCGCATTGCACAGTAATGGGTGTAAGAGAAACCCAGTGTTGGGTTCAGCTTGGAAGTAGCAAAACCATTTTTGTACTCGATGGATAGGTGCTTGGAAAGGGAGGCAGTTGCGGGCAAGAAAATGGTGGGTGGGAGATGGTTAAGCACTCTTCCCTCCCTCTGCTGTGTCTCTGCTTCAGATTCCTCATCCCACGCCAAAGCTGCTTTGCTTTTAAGAAACAACAGTGAAGTTCTGTCAAGGTTCTCATACATACATTCACATCTAATGTGTAGTTTTCCTCTGAGGGCTAAACTATAGGTTGCACCAAAGACCCACCCTTGATTCCTTCCCTCTTCCAAATTTGCTGGTTTATGTTGAGCAGCTAGAGGAGAAGAAGAATTAAACCCTCTTCTCCTCACGAACACATTATTTCTTCAACCAGACTCATATGTGACCTCTAACCAGTTTAGTTGCATGGGAAAGGGGAGTTGAGGTGCTTTAATGTTTCAGATTTTTAAAAATGTACTTTTAAATGAGCCAGACCTGTGAACTGTGTTCTAATAATTCTATATTTTTTCCTGTCCTTTTAACTCACGCTGAGATGGATTTAAAAAAAAAAAAAGCCCAGTTACCGAAATGCATTTCTGAATAATATTGTGGGTGGGCTGATGTTGCATGCAGATTTTCCCAATGTTCCCAGCATGTAGTATTCTGGGTGTTTTGAATGATCAAAACATAACTACAGAATGACACACACACACACACACAAACACTTGAAATTTGTAAGAGATGCTCCAGTGTTTAAATTGTAAGTGTGCTCCAGGGGCAATTAAAAATGCAGAGTGCATATGTTAGATTGGCTTTGAATCTTCAGCATTATAGAAAGGTCTGTTGTTGTCAGCCCGAGGCATCATAATAAAATGGAACTTCTGCTTTGGATTTTTTAAAGTATTCAGAAATAATTTGCAGAACAGCTTACTGGAAAGGCTTGTGGGTCCTGAAGCTTACCTCCAAGTTTCAACAGTCCCATTAAGACATTATCTGTTTATTTTAATTTTTCTCTGTTCACACTAATAGTGAATAACTTCCAGTTCAGACAGAAACTTGAGTAAGACCATTTAGTGTACAGTTTCACTGTGTTCCTACAAACTTTGTAGTCATTGCTGCATTGCAATATTTTTGTAATTTTAAACAAAGTACTTTTTTATTATGTATCCAAAGCTAAAATCATTTCCAGGAGTTTAAAAATGCAGACAAACCTTCATTGAAACCAGATCCAGCCCACTTGGAAGAGACATATAGAACACCATTCACAAACTCTGAAAGTGTCCTGACAAAATGTAGCAAACTAACCAGAGGAGTTGTGTCTTCCATTCCTTTTCTGAACCCCAAGTAAATTGGTATATCTCTACAGCTTGTTGAGGAAGATGTTGCCCCAATCTTGAGGCCATCATTGTAAAGACCCTGCTTCTGGCAGCAACCTTATTGCATTGTGGTCTATCTAAGAGATGCAAATTGCATAGGAATGACAGGAAAAGATAGCAGGAAAATAACAGATTCTTAGTATTTCTGGCAATCTGGCTGAGGGCCAGAAAGGAGTGAAAGCTGTCTGTCTTTGTAACTGGCTCTTGTAATTTTTGCCCCCCTCTGAGCAGATTGGTCCTCTCTTCTTTTATAGAGTGGTTGGTGGTTTTGAAACCCTGACAGCAATGGAAAATGTGGAGAGTGATCCCAAAACAGACCGTCCCAAGGTAAAATTGCTTGCAAAAAGATTACTGGGCATAATGAAAGTTGTCTTCAGCATTCTACGTATTCTGCTCCTTCATCCTTTCAACTGAAATTCAGGAAAATGGCATCAGTCCGGTGAAGTGCATCATACTGAGGTTTCCCCCCCCCCCTATCCATTTTCTTCTTAGGAGGAAATCAGAATCAAGTCAACAACAGTTTTTGTGGATCCATACGAAGAAGCAGATGCTCAGGTGAGGACAGAGGCATGAACAGAAGTTTTAACATTTGAGTATACTGTATATATTTTTGCTTGCAAAAAGGATACTGTGCAGAATGAAAATTGTCTTTAGCATTCAATGTATTCTGCTCCTTCATCCTTTCAACTGAAGTTGAAGCTGCTATCTATAGAGAGAGAGAGAAAGAGATGTTTTTGTATGCTTTTTAGTCTGTACTGGTTTTAATAATTTGTAAGCTCCCTGAGTCCTATTATTGGGGAATGGGCAAGATATAAATATATATTGTAATGATAACAATAATTGTACTACAGCCCTATCACCTCTAATTTGTAATCATTTGGAGGGTGCCAAGTTCAGAAACAATGGAGGAGAGAAATATGGTTTGGGCCAGACATCCTGCAGCTGTTGACCCAAATAGCTAAGAATTGAGCCTCCATGTTCAGCAGGAGCCTACCACTGCAGGTCAGGTCAGAAGGAAGGCAGACAAGCAGAGATGGCTTGCTTGTGGACTTCCTGGCAGCTTCTAACTTGGGGCCATTGTGGCGGACCAAATGCTGGCTCCCAAAGGGCTGTTCTTCTGCATTCCTGTCTTTCATCCTCCAAAGAGACTGTCCTATTCACAGTTAAAGCAATACCAAAAGTAGGGCTAGGCATGCTGGCCATAAGACAAATCCCAAAGACCCATGTCAGGGCAGGACCTTTCTTAAACCAAGGGCAAGCTTTCAAGATCCTCAGAACTCTTCCTCAGGCAAGAGGTTCCCAAAAGTATGCAAAAGGAGAGGAGGAAGGACTTGTTCTCAAAATCTTGTTGTCTCATGGGTTCCCGACATGTCATACAGGGTCTGCAGACACTTCAAGCTTACAGGATCTACTTTGCTTTTTCTCGTTGCACCCCAAGGTACACCAACTGGAGTCACATACAAAAGAGTGGCTTAGAAAGAGGAGGGACCCATACACTTAGAGTTAAGGAGCAGAAGACTGCACTTTGCACCCTAGCCCAAGAAATTGACTTCAGGGCTACAGCCAGGTTCACAAATCTTTCTACACAGAAAAACCCAAACATCCCTGGTCTTTCCCCCCTCCCCTCTCTTCTGCAGCTTTCTTCAGTTTAGCATGGGGTGGTGTTAAGACCATTGGGAGTCAAATCCTTGGTGATCTATTGCAGATGACTCAGAGTTCTACCAGAAGATCCCAGTCTCTGTTTGGCCCACCCCATAGCATAGACTGTCCTGGGCAGGATGGAGAAAAGGATCTGACCATCTTGAGGCGTGTTCTTAAGAAGGGTGTTGAAGTGTTAGGATAAAGTGCCATTTCAGTATTGATGCTTGGAAGCCCTCCACCCTATCTGTCTTTGTTGAAACGTGTCTTGAGATGGAGTGACAATTAGGGCAGCAGAACAGGCTGGTGGCATCCTGTGCCCAGTTCCTACATGGCCTCAATCTTTGGCTTCTTTGCCACTAGGGTTGCATGAATCTCATCCTCTGCAACTCTCGTCTGACAAGAGCCCGGGACGTTGCTTCAACACAGACCTTTTTCCCTGTATGGTTTGTTTGCAGCTGTTTGCAAACTTGGCAGAAACTTGACATAGGTTGTTGAAGGAACAGCTGTGCTCGCAGAGAACCTGTCTAAATCAAGTGATGTTCTGTTTGGTTCCTGCTTTGCAGTTTCCAATCCTGGCTCCCCTGCCTTAAATTGAGAAAGCAACAGGCTTGTGGACAGTGCATAATCTTTGAAGGATTAGATTTCCTGGGCATTGGCTGCCTGTAGTGATTGGGCTGCAAGAGGTTCTGTCTTTGGGCTAGATGCTCTCTTGACTAGAATTGCTGCCGCCGCCGCTGTACTTTTGTTGAATGTTCACCTGGCTGCACTTCCCCCCCCCCCAAGGTTGCCAAGGAGAGAGAAAAGGCCCAGGAAGAGGAGGAGGCAGCAAAGGGGGAGTCCAAAGCCGTGGTCCCAAAGAAGGAGAGTCATGCTCCCAAAACGTACCGTGAGGGTGTCGGAAAGTATATCAATATAGCTGCAACGTAAGTTCCTCATTTTGCATGGAGAAATGAAATTGTGCCACATCTTCATTACATAGGAAGTTGCCTTCCTATCTGCTCTGAGGGGCAAGGGATCTCAGTCCAAGTCCTCGCCTGCCCCCTGCTATCAGATCTCTGAAATGGGAGATGCCAGGAACTGAATCTAATTTTTGCACCCAAAGCAGGTAGTCAGTTATCTGCATTATGGCTCCTCCTCCATCTTTGCCTTTATCTGAACCCACTTCTGATGGTTTCTGCTCCAGTTTACATAAAAGTTGCAGAATGGTAGCTGAAAATGTCAGCTAGGGATAGGCCACTATGTGAGGACCAGGGGACAATTTTCCTCGTGGACTCCATCTTCCCACAGCATGCGCCTATGCCACCATTTTCCTCTGCAGTCCCTCGCAAAATTGATAGAGGGAGTGATGTCCTGTCACCATTCTGAAAGGGATTGTAGGGAGACATTGAGGTATGGGGGGGGGGTATCACAGGGTTCTGGGATGCTTGTGGAGGTGGAGTGGGGGTGTTGTGTATCTTCAGGCATGGGGAGGGTTCTGTTTGACTTTGGGGCAAAATGTTTCTGAAAACCACACAAATTTTATTTAAAATTGGGGGCTGGGGGACTTTGGTGTATTGATGGGGGCTTTGGGCACCACAAAAGTGGGGTCTAGAGGCTACATGCATCCTGGGTGCTGTTCTGTGCCCACCGCTGACATAGCAGGAGAGACTATGAGAGAGGAAGTAAACACACAGAGATAACTTGAGACCTTGAGCCTCAGAATAAATAGCTCCCCAAGGGGAGAGTTTGACATAGAGGATACAAAATTGAAAGTAAGTCCTTTGTTGTAAGTTGGACCTAAATGAGGAGCCTAGATCTAACAAGTTGAAGCCCATTGCCTTATTCAGTGATGGATTGCATTCCACTGTATTTTTGCCAGGTAGTTTACAGTTCAAACTGATGGCTTGCATTTGTATAGAGATGTTACAACAGGAGACAATGAAGGAAGATGCAAACCAGCAGTTTCAGCAGCCATGGCCACTGCAGGAAACAGTTTGGGGAGGGAGGAATTGATCCCAGTGGAATAGAGGGAGAGGGCCTTGCCGCCTCACCTCCCCCTTCTGACTGCTGTAGAACCCTGCCTACCTCTGAATAAACTGCTTCAAAGATGTAAAATAATCTAGCATACAGTAGGATCCCCGTGTCCATGGGGGATTGGTTCCAGGGGGACCTGTGGATAATGAAATCTGTGGATAATAGCAAACGCCCACCCATCGCCATTCCCACCAGGTGACCCCAGGGGTGAAGGGAAGAGGTAAGATCTCCCCCTCCCTTTGCCCCCCCATCACCATTCCCGCCACAGGAGCGATCCTGTGGGAGAAGGCGAGATCTCCTCTCCTCTCTCCCCCATCCACCCCCACCCCCTGCTGTCACCACCCGTGGATAATTGAATCAGCAGATGTAAATCAGTGAATATGGGGGTGCTACTGTATTTTTATTGTGCAGGACAAGGGAGCGCTCTTTTCATGCCAGCATTCCTGAAGTGTTGACACTACACTGTGATAGTGTCATTATTCCACTTTGACTGCTCTGGCTGCCTCCTGTGGAATCCTGGGATTTGTAATTGAGGGAGACCTAAGAGCTCCCTGGCTGAGAATTCTGAATACCCCTCCCTCAACTGCAAATCCCAGGATTCCATTGGATGCTGCCATGGCAGTTAAAGTGGAATAATAGCACTCTTAACAGTGTAGTGTGTTAGGGGCCCATAGAAATGGACATTTCTGTTTTTTGGAGAAAAAGAGAATTACAGCAGTGACCCACTCTCCATCCCGGTAGATCTGGCCAGGTGAATGATTTTCTTTAAAGCAAACTGCCGAATTGATGGCAGGGAGTGTGATTTGTCTGGTATGTGTGATTCTGGCCATGCTCATCTTCCACTCTTTCCTTTCGATTTGAAAAGGGAGATGGAGCTGAGGAGCCACAGGAATGAAACTTGGACAAGAGCAAACAAGCAGCCACTGTATGATGGCTGGATTTCTCAGGCCGCCTGGCCTTCCTTGAAGTGGTCTTCAAGGCACCTCTTCATGGTCATCTAAATCCAAATATTGTCCAAGTTTTCCAAAGTACAGTTGAACTCCACCGTGGTAGCCACTCTTGTTCCTGCATTTCCAATTTGTGATTCGTCTTAACATCTTAAGGTATCCTGAGCACCAAAAGCTACTTGGTGGTTCAACGAAGAGGTAACTTCAGTGCTCCGCCACTGTCTGTATGGTTCGGCAATGAAGCACAAAGCTTTGCATGCCAAAGGCTGCTGATTCAGTCCCTGGCATCTCCTGTTAAAAGGGGATCTTGAATAGACCTCTGCCTGCAACCTTGGAGAACTGCTGTCAATCGGAGCAAGACAGTATTGGGTTAGGCGGGACTAGTGGTCTGGTGGTAAGGCAACTGTGACTATGTTGAAAAGAGAAGCAAAGTAATGTAACAATTAGTCTGGGGAAACTTAGATTCATATCCTTTGTTCAACCACAAAATCTACAGGCTACACGTGGGTCAGCTTCTCTTTCCCAACTTGCATCACAGAGTCATTATGAAGATGTATGGGAGCTCATAGGATCAAGAGTGGGAGGAAAGATGTGATCAATCAGCCCTGATTCTGTGGTTTCCATGATAGGAAGCGAGTGTCAGAAGATGATGGACCATCCACCAGTGCAACTGCAAAGAAAGAGAAAAAAAGCACAGGCTTTGGAGACTTCAGCTCGTGGTAGCCAGCTGATGGTTGTTAACTCAAAAGAAACCCATCTGTAGTCTGCCCAGACTCTAAAACTGTTTGGAATGGGAAAGGCCAGGGTTGTGCTTTCCCTGCCATAGCAGACACCCACCTACGCACCTGCCTACCAAAAAGCAGACGTGCTCTTCACGTTTCTTCATTTAACATCACCTCCTTGGTAGCCCTTTCCTTTCTTTGAGTCCCTTCTCAGAAAAACTGTTTTTCAGTGAGTAGCAGCATTCTGTGGTTCAAGGATGACTCTTGCGTCTGGCTGCTCAACAGATTTATCATTGGAACATAAGAGGATACTTAAATGGATGAATAAGTGAGGTTCTATTCCAAACTGAGGGTGGTGGAGGAGGAGGCATCATCACAGTTATACCCTTGTTGGAGGCTTAACTTTCTTAACGTCTTTTTGCATTCTGATTTATAAAAGCCAGTCCCTTTTGCGCATCCCTTCTACTGAACTATTTTTATGAACTGCCCTACCACCCCTGAGAACTAGCATCCTCCTCCTATCTGTGGGCTATTACATAATGAAGGGCAAGCATCCAGAAAGTACAAGTCTGGAATACAGCTCCATGTCAGTGCCCCCGCCCCTAGACACACTTTGCTTCAGGTTTTTGAAGTGGCTGCTCTTGCACAGTTTCAGAGCTCTACTCTCAGTGACTTGGAAAGTAGTCAACAAATAAGAGGTCTAGGGTAAAGTGAAATGATGTGAACTGGACTATCCCATTTCCTCATCTTCCTGCTCCAAATACTTAAGCTACCTTCAGGCGGACTGAATTTTCCAGGATCATTCCTTCAGGCAATTTTAGCAGCCAGGCCATACCCAGGGACACTAAAACTAAAATCTTGGACAGTTTGCTGTGATTAGCTAAGATTCCTGCTCAAGGATGGTGTAAATGTTGCTTTAGAAATTAGCTTTTTAAAATGCTCTGTTGATTTTTTTAAAATGCCTTGATAGAAAAATATAACTGGATGAATTCTGTGAAATATATTTCATTAAAGAGTCAGTCAGTTGCTTGCTGCTTCTCAATTCAGGTTTTCCAGGATCATGCCAGCTCTGTTTTTGTTTTGTCCTCTTGCCAAGAAATTAGTCACCCGTATTTTCTAAGGTCTTTACAGGAGTCTGGGCTCATTTGCGAAAACAGTTGCAGCGCTCTGTAAAACTTTGGCCTCCATTGAGGAGAACAAAAGCAAACTCCAGTTTACAATTCTTTTATTACTGTATGCTAAAAGGCTAAAACAGGCAGCACCTGAGTTGTCCCTGCTGGGCTGCTGCTTGGGGGCCCAACAAGTGCAAGGGGCTCACTGCTAGTGGCCTGGGCTGGTATTCATAGTTCATGGAGGTCCACCACTTGAGTTGGAACCCTGCTTTTCCAGCATTGATACCCATATAGAGAGTCTCCAAGATAATGGGGGTGGCATTCTTGGGTTGCTGAAAGGAGGAATCCATTACACTTGGGTTATTCCCATCACTACCCAATAACTCCAGAATGCACCTTCACAGTACGTAACCAATGTGGCATTCTGTCTCAGACCATGTTCCCTAACATGTGGAGGACAACAGATGTGATGTCCGCATGCTCTACCTCCTCAAATATTGACCAGACATGGCACGCACGCACATACGCAGGGCAGGGAAGCAGTGCTCTGAACCCCTTCTGTGCTTGGGTCTAAGTGGGCACAAAGACCATTTAAATCTCCCCATCTCTGTGCAATGAGTGCTTCAAACAGATGTTAGCAGACCAAAAAAGCAATGGAACAATCCCCGCTACATTTTGTATAAAGAGCTTCCTGCCACTGTAATTGTCTGAGGGTCTGTTTTCTGGCTTATTTGGGTCTCATTGCTTTAGTCTCTCTTGGCAGAGGTTGTCCATCATTTCTAGAAAGGCTTTGTTTCACCCAGGCTTTTTGCTCCAAGCCTCATTTTCATCAAGTCATAAGCTGCTGCTGCCATTGAGTTGAAGCCTTGGCTCTCCCTTAAGCTCAGCATGCAGCTTGAATCAGTCCTGGCTCTGCCATCTTCCACCAAGCTGAAAAACTGCTGCCTTGCTGATGACCTCACCCTCTGGAAATACTCTCTGAAGGCAGCGTGTGTTCCCCTTTCCCCTGTCCAAGAGGAGGAGGATAGCAACAGGGCTGGAAATAGAAAGCCTGAGTGGGAAGGCTGATTGAAAGCAAGGGTGACTTCTCACAGACATTGTGACCCCGTTGCATATGTCACTGAAACATAAAAGCCTAAATTAGCTAGAACATACATTCTGTATTAAAATGTCTCCTAGTTTCCAGTCCATATTTGCATGTATTGAGAAATAATGGGAGACTGTGTCATGTTTTACAATATCCCAAATGGGATTTGCTTTAAAGGCCAGATCAGGATTGCATTCAATCATCTCTTTTAAGTCTTGCTTGGGCACAGAGTTCAATTATTTGCTTTTATCAAGCCAAGAACACTTTGAAGAACCACAAAATCATTGCACCAAGAAGCATCTGAAGTCACCAACTATACCACAGACAGTGAAAATGTAGCAGATAAAGCTGCAAGTTTGTCTGATAAGGTTTCTCTTTTTCAAAAAACAAACAAAAGGAAGGCACACATCCTAAAAGCAGATACCATACACAGACAGTTGAGACTAAATAAAACAGAGATCAAGAACTCACCAGAAGTTAAACTCAGCACGGTTTTTAACCCCAACATTCACACTTTCTCTGCAACAAGCATCAGGGAAGAGTCATTTTGTGACCAAGGTCCAGGTCAGGATAGTCTGTTTAAGTGGCATGAAAATGGCTGCCTTACACTGCAACCCCAGAGACACAAGAATTAAGCACATGAGAGCAGTCCTGCTGGAGCAAACCAAGAATCATCCTAACTCCTACAGTGAATAAACTCCGGGGAGACCACAACCGGTTAAGCAGTTATTCAGCCAGGTGCATTATCCAGACCTATTGCTTCACTTTCGGTCAAGAGCCATGCTGGGCAAGGCCTGTCAAGCCCAACATCTTCTTCTCTAAGCTCTGCCCTGAACATCACAGCAAGTAGGCAATTTGATCCCTTTTGTGGATTTATCTCCTCCTTGTTTAAAATCAATCAGTACAGAGGGAGAGCTTGGAAATGTCAGGGTCAACACCAATGCAGCAACATTCTATCATTACAAAAAAAAAAAAATGGCCCATTAACATAAAATCTTTCTCCACACAGCTGTCCATTTATTTGTAATTAATAACAGATTAAAAATGCATTTAAAATTATTCTATTTAGAAATTTAACAAATTGGGACAAAGGATACATTTTAACCACATCCAAATTCTGGTACTCAGGCTCTGGTTTCCAAGGAACAGGCTACTTGTTCAAGGTGGGTGCTCCAAACATTTCCCAACCCTGTTCTCCAATACCACAGACTCAGACCCACATGAATGCAGCCTAGACTTGATCCCTTTCTTGAAATGAACTGGCACCTAAAACCCCATTCTTGTAATTTAATTAGTAGCAATGTCTGGCAAATAAGGGGTATAGCAAATGCATGGATGAATCACTTTGAAAAATCAGTGCTTTCCTTCTGATGACTTGTATTTAGAAATTACGCTACTAACCTTTACACAGCATCCCTACTGTAGCAAGATCAGTAGGAGTAGGACTACAACTTCTTTCATAATAGTGTATTGTTTTGTGTGTGAGAGAGGGAGAGACAAACAACTGGGAAGAAGCTACAATCAACAATACTTGGTGCTGCTTATTAAACGTTCTGAATCATAGAACGGATTTTCTGGTCTCAGCCAAGGCTTTTGTGGTTTTTGAAGACAACTGACTATAAATATAGACTGCCTTTTCCCCAAGGGGTTTCTACTTCCATGGTGTCATGATCGTCTATTACCCCAGCACTGTCATTTCTCCTCCCCACCTTAAGGAGGTTTGTACAGGCACAAATTACTTACAGGTTCAGGAGAAGTCCATGAGGCTCTTATTAAAATTGTCATATATATCAAGAAAGGTAAATACTGAAATCCTAGACAACCACTCTGTACTATGTAACACCATAGCGATGTTGCTATGTAGTGAATTCCGGTGTGACCGCTGCAACCCTGCTTGTTGGTAAGTAGCTGCTGCGATTGAGAGGGGTCCCACCCCCTCCTGTGAGCGACCTCTGTCATGACAGGTAGAAAAAGGACCCATGTCACAAATCCCTCTTGCGCCAAAGATCACTCACGTCAGGCAGCTGCTTCCCAATCGACAGGGAAACACACCCCAGTCGATCATAGCGCCTGCCTACTGGTAATTGGAGTTTAGGTGATTTTCACTATCCCTACACAGTCACTAAACTAGAGGTTGTGTAGAGATCGTGAATACATAGTAGTTGCAAATGCATAACTGTAGTTTACATATTTGCAGTTGCCCAACAGGATTGGGGCCAACATCTCTAGACACAAGCACCAAATTCATGGGGGTGCTGAAGCCAGAGATTGGTTGTAACAATATCCTCTAATGTGTACAGATGACATTTCTTATCTAGGTCAAAATTATCATTACCCACTGTTAATGAGAGATCCATATATGTGGATCTCTCATTAACAGTGGTTACATGTGGATTTTTATTGTAAATAATTAATGCTACTGTGAAGTTCACATCTCAATAAAACAATTCCCCACCCTCTTTCCCCCCCTTCCCTAATTAGCCACTTATTCAAAAAAGGATACGGGCACACCTCAGTTAAAGCCTCTGAAAAAGAAGCTCCTTTTTAGAAAGTCTTTTTATGAGTGCCCAGACCCCACTTTTCCTCATCATCCTCTGTCTAGCTGGAAAGGCTTTGTAATCAGTACAGGGATGATGGTGAAGGAGGGCTGGAGAAAGCATAGATCTATAAATCCCACCACCAACATAGAAATAATAAGAAAAGTGGAGGCTGGTGAAAGAAAAAAGTCATCCCTGGATGCATTTCAGAAGAAGTCTTCAAGTGGTATGTAGAAGATTTAAACTTTACTTATGCAAGGCTTACCTGACCTGGCTGTTCATTTCACATGGGCATATTGTTCATTTTGAATAAAAAGATTGTTGTAACATGTTGAAGTGCTTTGCTTTTTTTGTGGAGCAGGAATGCGTTGCTGTTCTTTCCATGGTATTTCCCTGTCTGGCAGCAAATTTTCTGTTAAAGAAGTTATGCCTGGGAACACATCTACTTCATATCATTCTTCTTCCATGAAATAAAGAAGGCATCAGCTGTGGCAAGTCAATTCCCCAGAGTTACCAACCAACTGAGCATTAGAATGACATACTGTATACACTAGCAATAGCAGACAATTCAGAATACTGGTCTATTCACACACAAAGAGGAGGGACCAGAATGTGCAGGGAAGAGGCAAGGTTTGCAAAAGTTTGTGGGAGAAAAACCTATGGGAACAGGGATTCCACAAATAGTCAAGTGAGGGCTGAGCATGCTCCAGAGCCTCAGAATGCCAACTGACTTCTGGGTTGGGGGGAAAATATAGGAAAACCTGGTGGGTGAAGGAACAGAAAAGGCTCTGGTGGAGGAAGGCACTGCCGGCTGAATGTGACAGAACAGCAACAGCCTGTGCCAATCACTCTTCATGCTGGTTAAACACATGGGTAACAGTACAGGAAAGCCAGAACAGTAAACGTTTTTAAATGCTCACGGCTAAATTTTAAAACAAAAACTTGACCGTTTTATGAATGTTGCTCACCCTCTTGTGCAGCTTAATATGTACAAGGGGGGGGGGGAAGCACATAGAGAACAAGCGAATTCAACAAAACAACTGAAAGCTTTTATTGTGATTTCTCAAATAGATACAATAAAGTGAAACAACAAATTGTGTACAGTATTGCTAAGACAAAAACCAGAAAGAAGCCACATCAGCTGCAAAAGAAAGCATGTTTTAAAGTGTTTCAGCAATGAGGCACAATTCAATTGCCATCTAAGGCTTCTCTGAAATCCCAGTCTGTTCATTACAACATAGGCTATGGGTTGTTTTTATGCTAACAATGTATGTGGTGCTACTAAATAATTACCCTTGAACCCTTGCTTATATTTCATTCTCACCCCATTTTTCTCATATATGTATATATAATGCGCATATATATATATGCACCTATATATAAATGTAGCTATCTGGAAATGGCAATACAAAACATGTTTTATCATTGAAGCTTATTATCTTACTCAAAAAATAAAGCCATATTTTGTAAGTCTCACATTTCATATTCACCCCAATAATGCTGGTGACATTCATATTCACGGCCAACATGGGCCCTTCTTTGTCCTCAAAATGTAAGCACTGTTACTACCACGTCTGGTTTGATCTGGCCGTAACAGACTACTGCATTATTCTTGGTTGTTACAAAATGGATTCATGTCAGTAGCATAGCAAGTCAAACCCATATGTACAACAAGACTGGTGACACTAAAAGGCAAGCTCTAATTTGGGACAAGTAGTGAATGTTACAACTTAATATGCTGCAAGTGTGGAATTTCTTCCAGTGGTTAAAAGGCAGCCACAGCTATTAGTCTCCAAGACATAACTGCTACAGAAAATCAGTTTGCACTATTGTAACGCATACACCAAAGGAGCATGAAAATGAAGAATGGATGGCAGCCTGGGCTAGTTCAAATGAGAGCAAGGAAATATGACTGTTTCAGGCAACAACTCCCACTGCCCATGTTGACTGTGGGATTCTGGGAGTTGGAGTCCAATAAGTAACATTTCCAAGCTCTGGTTTAAATGCACAAAACCCTCTCCACATTGAGCATTCGCACAAACCTAACTCACACAACCATGGTGGAAGTAATGCCTCATCTGATGTAACCCTCTGATGGGGGTTACTTCCAAGATTTTCCTTACTAGGCGATTTTCAGTGTGGTTTGTGTAAAACTGTGCCCCCCTTCCTCCACACTGCTGTCCATGGAGCTTTGAAAAATATTTGAACTGCCCTACGTCATGTCATATTGTTTGATTATTTCATGATAACCATGGCTATTGAGTTCAAATAAACACACACACACACACACACACACTTCAATACAGGTACGTTTTGCCAGCACTCTTGTATGTGCCAATGAACATTCTCCCCAAGAACCAGCTTGTAGTCAGTTCATCTAGTCCAAAAAAGTGGGTGGGGGGAAAAGATTCTAGTAGGGAACACACAGATGTTCACAAAAACTGCTGTTACAATTTATAAAAAATATATATATATAAAATAAATGTTAAGACCAACGGTAATAAAAACAATACAGGTAACAAAAGTGCTCAAGTTGGAGGGAAAGCGTAAACTTACCCAGAAAGAACACACAAAACCTTAAATAGAACACATTACAAAATATGGTTAGAGGGAAAACGTTTTGTAAAATGTTCTTCAAGTATTATGCTTTTATGTAACGCTGGAAAGTTCAGTAACCAGACTGATATATCAACCAACATCCAAGCAGTATCCGGATTCAGACATCACCAAAACTGCCAAATAGAAGCACCCAACCATGCCAAAGAAGATTCCACTTATTCACAGATGTGCAACACAGGGATTGCTACTTGATATACCTAACATATCAGTTATAAATTTAAAATTCTCTACCACTACCCCCTCCCCTTTTCAGAATCCATAAAAATATTGCTGTTTGGTATTCCCCAATGCTTTAGCGCCACCAATAACTTGCACTGGCTTTCCTTCCAGCCATTTGATACTCTAGGTGCTAGCTTCCTTGTTATCTCCATTTTTGGCATCCAGGTTAAACAACATGTTTTGAAGAAGGCTTCCATGTTCATGAACTCAGAGCCCCAAACTACACATTACATGCAACCCGCTGGGGAAGTTCTGGTATGAATGGGGAAAAAGTCAAGGGAGAGCTCAACCCTTCCCCCACAACTCTTATCATTTTTGCTCCCCCCAGTGCAAAGTCATTTGAACCCGTGCAAGAGGGGGTAGGGGGCAAGCTGCCTGGGAAGGTGATTTGCAGTGGGGCAAAGGACTAAGCACCCCCTGCTCTCTGCTGCTGAATCATGAAAGTGGGTTTCCAGCCTCCAAAAGGCTATATATACATTTTCATGTAACAAGCAGTTTGACCCTCAATTATTCAGGTTGGAATACAAATGATGCACTGATAAAGAGATTGAACTACTCTCAAAAGTTCCCCTCCTTCAGTGCTTTCTCAGATTCTTACTTTAAAAAATCTGAAATTTCTCCTGATTCATACACTGCTAGGTGACAGAAATGTACCAAAGGAGTAGCCTACCATTGAAAAAGACAAATGTTTCTCTCTCTGAACACTTTCAGAGCCAGTTACAGTCAGCATTGTAAGCCAAGAATGGTGGCTGGCTGCTTATTTTTTTAGTATATACACTGTTGGCTGTGGATACTACACCACAGGGAAACATAGTTCAAACTCTTCATTGTTACTGCCGTAGGGCAATAGAGGGAAGATAAGGAAACCAGACCTCCAGATTAAATAATTTTGAAGTACTATACAGTAAGTCATTTCAGCTAGAGTGACTGGTCAGGGCACGCTAGACAGACATTTCTATGTGTCACAAACCTGCAGGACACAAAGTACCTGCCTGTACCCATGCTGCCTGCTCCTAGTCCATGGGGATGGAAGGATCCGGCTGCATTTTCCACTAAGTAAGTTACCAGAGGACCAAGCCTACACCCTAGACAGCAATAACTCCTCTTGGAGGAACCACAGCTTCTTGTAGCAGATCTATGGGGGCTGAAACTATACAATATGAATCAAGATGAAATCTGGTTCACTGCACTTTATATCAAATACTGGACTGAAGGTTTATGAAGCAAAAGCACATTTGCATTAAATAAAGCACCAGAATAAAGGTCATTCAGTAAAACAGGATCTGAATCTAGCCGTCACTAGTACAGCTCTTTGGATTTGAATGCCTAAGAGGTAACTATATAAACATACATTTAAATAGATATATTCAATATCATCTTCTTTTTGCATCACAGTGTAACCATACTACTTCCCAGATGGTTGATTTGGGAAAGAACTCCTCAACCAGAATAGGGGGAGAGGGGAAATAGTTTTCAGGGGAAGAGTGACTCCTATTTTTACATGAAAGGTACAGGTAAAGTGCAGCATAGATTTGAAAGCCTATTTGAGTATGTTAGCAGCAGTTACTAAGGAGAGACAATGCAAAGCTTTGTTACAACATGTAAAAAAGGTTCCACTGGAAGGCTTCCCATAAAATTAATGCTATCAGCAGTTATGTAGTGTTAGTGTAAAATCCCATACATTTTTCCTTAAGTATATTTTAGAACAAATATTAATGCAAAACCCCATGACGTTAAAAAGTATTCAAACCTCTTGAAACAGTGCACATCAAAGTTCTCTTGTGTGAACTTTGCACACTTATACAATTGTGGAAGTGTCTGGTTGAGTCACCCCACTTAAAAGCAGCAGCTGGGAAAAATTACAAGTTGATGTTTCTTTCACATAAGTGTTTATTACAAAATGTGCTTAGGGATGATTCAGCCAGCAAATCAAACACCCCTTTTAAAAAAACTACCTTGCTACTTTTTTTTAAAATGAAGAAATTAAAGTCAATTTGCCACTTTCTTACCTGCTTGTCAACCTCCAGCTTCTCACAGGCAGGGTGACAGCTAAAAGCTCTGGCCACTTATTACACAGAAAAATAATGCTATGTGTTTAAAAACTGCAACAGCAGACCACTTCAGTGATATCACTCTCTTTGTCCAGTGTGTTAAAACTATACAACTACATGGAACCAGCCATAAAACTCAATGGGTGTGCACGTCCCTGTTAAAGGTACAGTACCAAAAACTTTTCACACTGACATATTAAAAATAAGAACTGCATATTTTGTGTCCTTTGATCTTTGCTAGACATACTTTCTTAAAAAGAGCAAACTTAAAATGCTCTTAGGAATGTATTGATTCAGGTCATCTATTCTACAGTATCACTGTCTTTGTTATCATTGCAAATTAATGTTAGCCCCTTCCCTATCATTCTCTCTCTCTTGTTATATAAAGGCAAACTTTTACTCACTTCAGTCAACTGACTGAACATTAATCAACCAGGTCAAAGGATTTATGCAGATTGTAATACACAATACTCTTTTTAGAAGTACTAATGATTATTTGAATACTTTTCATTGCAAAAAGACCACAGAACTTGCTATGCATGGGGAGAAGTTTTTTAAAAGTCATGTTAATTCCATACATTCTCTCCAGGACAGTCCACACAGGCCTCCTACTGGGGCAGGTGAGAGGCAAAAAGCATGCAGAGCAGAAGGGGACACACAGAAAGGCAATGGTCAAAGGAGAAATACTCACTAGTAAAAGTAATTTGCAATTAGGGAATTCTTTTAAAAAAAGTTCATCCAGAACAACTGTTCACACAGGAATACATGTACAAAAAGAGGGGAGCATACACAAAGAGAGAAAGGCAAAAGATGGCCTCAGGATGGGGTGGGTGCCACAAAATTACACTTAGTGTGGAGGTTTCAAAAAAATGCAGTATTTTCTGAACCGCCCCAACCATAATCCTTTTTGCACTAGTCTTTTATAAAGCATGTTCCACAAATTACTTGTCCATAAAGAAAGTTGTGTTCCAATTTACTCCCAGCCATTGTCTTTGATCATGTGGGCAAGTTCAATGATGAATTTTCCTTCTTTGTATTTCTGACTGCTCTCAAATGCATGTTCCTAGGCAAGAACAAAAAAAAAGCTTTCTGTTACACACTCATCTCAAACAAGACTATGTCTAATATATCTGTAAGTATATTTCCAAATCCTGCATCTAAAATAAGGGTAGAGCCAGAGCCACTTAATAGTCCAACTCTACATCAGGGGATCTCCATGAAGAAGGCCCCTCCAGTCGAAAAACACGGGGTGCTTACCGGTAACTGTGGTTCTTTGAGTGGTCGCATAAACGCCTGATCAGTTTTTGTTCTTTAGCAGCAAGATTAAGTACAGCATGAAATGGGAATGATCAAAATGCTCTGCTGGTTTCACAACGGAAGGACAAACCATGGTCCATTTTTGCGTATGGAAAAACTCACCTCATATGTACATTCCTTAAAAAAATGGTGGCAGACATATTGAAAAATAATAGTAATGCAGGCAAATTTAGTGTACTAATTCCCCATGCAAACTTACCCCAAAACCTGGTGCATTAATAGTTATCTTTTATATATAACCTTTTCATTAAAAGTTGGGAAGAACATTAAGAGTACTGAGTTTCATATAGAAGGCTGTCCATCTCTTCTTGCATACTTCGGAAATGTCTTTTTATTGATCCACTGCTAATATTTCATCTGTGTGTGAGTTGCACTCTTTTCTTAAATAAGCATTTTTAAAACTTAAAAAACAAACAGAAGATCACTTGAAGAACCAGTTACAGCTAAGCAACCCCTTCTTCTTCCTGCTTTCTGTTTAACTCACATGGGAGAATACAGACCCATGTTGGAAAGGAGGACATGTGGATGTCCCATAAGGACAGAAGAGAGAGAAGCCTACAGAAGCATATGGCCTCTAGCATCCAATTGGTCATGGCACACAGAAGTGGGTGGTTGGGACAACATGACAACTTTACACACATCTGGGATGAGTACTTCTTCAGAAGTGCCATGGCCATGGCCGTGCTCCTGTGAAGTGTCCTTTAATATTTCTGGAGAGTATTGTTCCAGCTAAGCACTTTGCCAACCGTTGCGGGAAGACAGAGGACTTCTTTTTCAGGCCTTGGTAACACAAAAATAAATGAGACGACTTGAGAAAGGATGCAGTTTGGTCAATACACTATGCAAGAGCCCTCCAAATATCCAAACAGAGCCATGTTCAGTCCACTTACGGATTCGCAATAAAGGTCAGTACAGTGATTTCCTGTGATGTGTGAAAAGATCACAGCACACTAGGAAGAAAGAGTAAGTCTGGTCAAATAATCATGCTATCTCTATGGGAAATCAAAAATGGGGGCTCTGCTTGGAGAATACACCATCAGACTTACTCTGATTACAACTAAGAAGAACACTTTTATGAACAAGACATGTGAGTCTGCCATAGCTAAAGGCTCAAACAGGCTTCTTCCTAGTCAAAAGAGAATGACAGCAGTATGACCCGGGAGGGTAGAGCTTAAGCAATGCCCACAGACACTTCTTGATCTCAGGAAAAGAGAACCAGGAGGAATATGAAGGTGGATGAGACTATGCAAAGTGCAAGAGCAGCAGAGACAGAGCTGCAAGGAGGAGCGTAAAAGTCCCCTCTGTTTTAGAAACAGTAGAAGCACATGGGAGATGGTGAACCTGCCACTGTCTACAAAGTTGGCTACAACAAATGTTTTGAAAGATTTCCATTTGAGACTGCAGGACTTTTGCATGCTTACGGTTTTTCAAGGCTTTTATCACTGCTGCCACTTTGGGCAGCCAGTCTAATGACATGCTGATAATATTAAGCAATGCATATCCAGATTACTTATATGTTAGGAGGGCTGGGCAGAGTGGTAAACTGTAATATGCTATCAGCAGGAGTGGAGAAAAGAAGTTTCGCAGGGCCTACAGAAAGGGAAGTCTCTCTGGCAAGAAATCCAACCATCTAAGCCATGTGTGCCTATGGAAGGCTACAGTGCCTCCCAAAGCCATAGCCTCTCTATCAGCCAAGTGCCTGGCTGTGTTGATTTGTTGGTCCACAAGCCACTAAGCTTCCATTTGATAATTGATTGCCAGCTGGTTTTGATCATTACAAAGGATATTTAAGAAGGCTTGATCTGTTGGTACGCCTCCATGAAGGCTTGGCAGTTTGAAATGCATGAGGGAAATGCTGCAGGAAAAGTGTCACCCATGGTGTCCAATTTTCTGCCCTCCTTGTCATTCAATGCAGAACAGGGCTTGGTTTTTGCTTTGCCCTGAGTTGCATCGACTATAATAGCATTGGGTGCTTTAAAAAGAAGGCACGGTCTTTACCTCAGATAAAATACAGCTGGTGGTGCACAGTCAGTGGCAGTGGAAGCTCATCTGTCCCATGCATAAGACAGAGACCCAGTGCAACATCTCCTTGGAACTCCTTTACACTCCAAGTCCCACACAGAATGGTCTACACAGGGAGAAATTTTGTCAGCTTTGACCAATGATGTCACTATCAATGAGACCTCCAAGAGCCCAGGCAGCAACAACCCTGGTATTGCAAGCTCAGGGCAATCAGAGCTTCCTTTATTGAATCAATCCATCTGGAAGGCAGTCTTTCATCTTTTCCTACTGCCTTCCACTTTGTCAAGCATTATTATCTTTCCAGTGAGACATATCATCTTGTGATATGTCCAAGTATGACAACTTGATTGCATGGAATAAATAAGTTTTGGTCCTCAATCTGACAGTTTTATGGAGAGTGGCATGTATTCTCTCTTTGTAGATCATTAAAAACTGTGGATCTTTCTAAAAGAAATGGGCGTGTCACAAGATTTGATTGTCCTGTTGCACAAGTTATACTTGGAGCAAGAAGCCACCATAAGGACAGAAAAGGTAGAAAGAGAATGGTTTCCAACTGGCAAGGGGGTCAGGCAAGGCTGCATTTTATCACCCTATTTAATTTATATGAACATAGCATATGGAAAGCTGGATTAGACTTGGAGGAAGGGGGCACTAAAACCAGAGGAAGGAACATCAACAATTTAAGTTATGTTGACAATATCATACTACTAGCAGAAAACAGCAAACACTTTGAACAACTATGTGGAAAGCCAAGAAAGAAAGTGCAAAAGCAGGGTTACAATATTAACAAAAATGACGACAGATTATTTACATAACTTTAAGGTGGATTATGAAGACATCAAAATAGTCAAAAACATTCTATACCCTGGCTCAGTCATAAATCAAAATGGAGATTGTCATCAAGAAATCAGAAGAAGGCTAGGACTTAGAAGGGCAGCTAGAAAGAACTAGACAAGAGCTAGACAAGATAAAAATATAACATTAAATAGCAAAATCAGGATCATGACCATGCCATAGTATTTTCAGTTTCTGTGGGTGGTTGTGAAACCTGGACAGTGAAGAAAGCTGATCAAAAAAATCAACTCATTTGAAAAGTGGTACTGAAGGAGAGCTCTGTAGACACCATGGACTGCCAAAATGACCAATGAATGAGCCCTAGAGCAACTCAACCCTAAACTCTCCCTAGAAGCCAAAATGACCAAATGGAAGTTATCTGTACTATGGCCATATCATGAGATCATAGAACCATAGAGTTGGAAGAGACCCCAAGGGCCATCCAGTCCAATCCCCTGCCATGCAGGAATACACAATCAAATCATTCCCGACAGATGGCCATCCAGCCTCTGTTTAAAAACCTCCAAAGAAGGAGACTCCACCACACTACGAGGCAGTGTATTCATTCCACTTCCGAACAGCTCTTACTGTCAAGATGTTCTTCCTAATGTTTAGGTGGAATCTCTTCTCCTGTAGTTTGAACCCATTGTTAATGACATGACCCATTAGAAAAGATGATAATGCTTGGTGACAGGGTGTCTTAGAGGTCTCTCATTCATAGGGGCACCATAAGTCAAAGCCAACTTGAGAGTAGTTAACAACAATTACCTGATTGAAAAGGTGTCATTCTTGTACACTTTTTAGCTCACTCACACCAATTATTGCTAGTTATGCATTCGTATTTTTGTTTTATGATTGCTAGCTTGCCCTGGTAAATGCTTCACACATTCCTTGTCCCTATGGTATGCATTGTGCAGCTTCAGACCTTCCTTTCACTGCTGAGCATGTAATCTGCAAGAGCAACCTTTGGGCTTCAGTTCAGTTGCATCATTTGACACAGCGCTACTTGTCTTCTGCTCTTCCCCAGTAGTTGGCTGAGTACCTTCCAACCTGGGAGTCTCACCTTCCAGCACTCTCTCTGTCTCATCATCATCATAGGGATTCTGAGGTAAAAGGCATTTGGGAGTGGTGCCTCCTTTTGTGTAGTACTAACAAGAGTTAGCTTAACTGCCACTGTCGCTGAGAGATCCTTTGCCAGTGTCCCTCCACCCACCCCACTGCTGCTTCCCAGTAGCTGTTTGACATATTTAGTCTGGCTCCTCAGCAAAAGCCTGACTTGGAAAACCTTGCCAGCTGCAGTGCTGCTGTCATCATATCCTCTTATCTCATGGGAGCACACAATCCCACCACAATGGAAAGGTCATGCCAAGGTGTGTGGGGGAGGCAAATGGTAATGGTAAAATGATGGAGCATAATCTCTTGACTGAGACCTTGAACAGTGTCATGTCTAACTCACAATATATTCTTTCTTTTTAAGCAAAGCCCATGAGGACACCCTGTGGAAAGAAACTGTGGGCAACCTCCCTATCAGAGTGGAAAACAATGCATTGAACATCTTCTATAATGTGGTGAGTATAATCTGGGTCCCTGTAGAATAGCCACTGGAGAGCATAGCACCAGAAAAACTTGTATATTTTGCTTCCAAATTTGCTATAGATTTTAATACAATAAAAAGCAGCAGCCATTGGCTAAACTGTCATTCAGATCAAACCCACATTGAAGGTTTCTGGGAAGGATGCATGGCTAACATACTTTAAGAACAGAGGAAGCTCTCTTATGGCAGGTCAGTTTATCCACCCAGCTGAATATAGTCAAAGCTAATTGGCATGAGCTCGCTATTTTAATTATTTCAGTGTTTACTTCTCTTAGTCTACAGAGAATGCAGTACCAAATAATCATAAATTAATAAATAATCCAGAGGTAGGGAAGGGGAAATAGGTAAGCAATCCAGAGCTGGGAGTGGGGAACTGATGGGCAAGAAAACATTCTGCTCGCGATCTAGCATCCTCCTCAGTTGGTGCCCTTATAGGTCTTTAACCAGAAACGTGGTGAAAGGGCCTAAACCTGGGTTGGACAAAGTATGGCAGATGGGTTGCATCCAGCTCCCAACCACACACACACACCCCAAGCACCACAAGGAAAAAAGACATTCGAAAAACCACTACAGCTACAGTTCGCCATAAAAAAAAGGTTGCAAAAATTCTGAGAGCAAAGAACAGATTGGGTTTTCATGCCTGTGCAGAGATCCCATCAAAATATTCTAGAGCTGAGTAGCTTGGTGGGAACCCCACCCCTCCCATGTACTGTACACATCCAAACTACCGTTCTCCTCAGTTTTGAAGTCTGCCAAAAAGAATCGACAGGGACCTGAAGTAGAGGGTGGGTTTGTGTGAGGGCAGAGATGACCACTCAAAGAATCAGAGTTATAGGTTAGCCACCTGTTCTTCTTCATCCTGGTTTCTGTGCCTCACACAAATAGGAGACTGGAAAGCTTACTGTAGGACAGTGGGTCAAGTCACTGCATAATGGAGAAAAGAGCAGCCCAGCCAAATTGAGCATCTGCCCTCCCTGCAGTCCAGTCTGTATTGTTGAGTAAATGTTGATGGTTGAGACCGGCTGGCAGCTTTACACCATTCAGGTAATGGTACACCTTGTATCAGAGCTGCTGAAGACACCACAGCTCTGGTCAAATGAGTCCTAAGCTCCATGGGAACAGGTTGGTATGAAAGTTCATAAGCAAGGTTCCACCACCCATTTGTAGAGATGCTGGGATGAGACTTGACCTCTCTTATGCCCACCATAACAGGCAAAAAGACAGTTGGAAAGGTAATAGGAAGCTGTGTAATTCACATAAAAGGCTAATGCCCCAAAAATATCCAAAAAATGCAGCGATCTCTCTAAGGGTGTTGATGGTTGTAGGTGGAATGTAGGCAACACTATGTCCTGACTGAGATGAAATTAAAATGCTACCTTTGCTAGGAATGTTACATTTGGACATACAGTACTACAATTTTATCACAATGAAAGACCAGGAAAGGGTTCGTTGCATCTAAGAGCTGCAAGCTGTCCCACCCAATGTACTGTGTGATGAGAAAAATAACCTTCAGAGTCATAAGGTGCTCATCTGTCGACATTAGAGGCTTGAAGGGGCAATTCATCAACTGTGAGAAGACCAGTGAGAATGACCATGGAGGTGCTGGAGATGACACAGGTGGATAAAGATACATCAAGCTCTTCATTAATTTCTTTACTATCAGATTGGTGAACAATGTGGCAGAAGACTGAGATGTTAGCTGATTAGCCACAATGGCAGCAAGCTATACTTTCAGTGATGAAAAAGTCAAACCTCGTTCCTCAAGATGTAACAAGAAATGCAGGACTGACAAGGCATTAGCCAGAGAAGATTATTCAGATCAAGAAGCAGCAAATGAACAAAAGTATCTCCATTTGTACTGTATAATCTTTTGGTAGAGTCTTTTCAAGAGGCCTGCAAGACAGCCTGTAATCTAGGCGAGTCTAATGTGTTATCCTCCAAGCTGATAATCTCAGTGTCTGAATGTCTGGGTGGCGTACTCAACTGTTGGAATGGCAGAGTAGGTCTGGACATGGAGGAAGGACAATGTGGTAACCTCTGGAAAGGTGGAGGAGAAGAGCAAACCATGGCTGTCTGGGCCAACATGGTTTTACTAATACTGCATCGGATCTCTCCCTTCCCAACTTTGCTATGACTTTCCCAAGAAGGAACAGGGGAAATAGGTACACCAGGCACTCCGACCAATAGAAGAGGAACTCATCCCCCAGAGTCCTTCTTCCAATCCCTAACCTGGAGCAGAAGTGGTCGCACTTTTTGATTGCCATCACAAATAACTTAACATGGGAGATGCCCCAAGTAGTGGTTATTGCCCAAAATACTTGTCGAGACCAGAAACTTGGAGGGACTTCTCCCAAAAGATGTATCTTGAGACGAGAAGCCCAATTCTTTAACGCTTGGGTTGTGAACCACCAGTAAATGGGACACTGCTGGACAATATGTCCCTCACCCAAGAAGTAGAGACACTCCGTATGGGCAT
Source organism: Gambelia wislizenii (assembly GCA_030847615.1). Classification (NCBI taxonomy): domain Eukaryota; kingdom Metazoa; phylum Chordata; class Lepidosauria; order Squamata; family Crotaphytidae; genus Gambelia; species Gambelia wislizenii. Next base: position 6,201,586 of record JAUMIR010000013.1, on the reverse strand, counting down.
TTGATAAAGAAATGTTATGCCTACATGAGGAATGCTTAAACAAAGATGTAGAAGCCATAAGAGGGAGAGGAGGAAGAAGAAATGTGAAGTAAAGTGAAAGGGGTTGTTAGTGGTAGAAGAAAGGAATCAAAGAAATGGGAGGGTAAATAAAAGAAAATGAGAAAGGTGAGAGAGAGAAAAAACTACTGAATGCTAGAGCACACTGACAGAAATGACTCATTCAGTGGATGGAGAGAAACTGAGGGGATGGTACCTTGGGGGCTAAGACGTGCAATATGTGGGACGGGGTGGGGTTCTCACCAAGCAACTCAGCTCTAGAACATTCCAATGGGAGTCTCTGCACAGGCATGAAAATCCATTTGTGTGAGGCACAGAGACCACAATGAAGAACTAGGACTGACAGAAAATACACAAAGGTCAGATGAACTATGATACTTGCCCCATCAAGATCAAAAGCAAGGATCCTCATGGAAGAGTCAAAGCCCCATCACAAATACAATACTTTAACAAAAGTGCTCACATATGAATCCAAGTAAGTTGGAGCCATGTTGGGTTCACCATCAACAAGCACTTGCCAGGGCTCCTGCCCCAGTTTGTGCACACACATACTCTCACAAACAATATTGCTTCTGTTCCTGGAAGCTACTGCCTGATTGCCTCTTAGAGAGTGCAAGCAGTGGAGAAAACAAGGAAAAGAAGCAGCAATCTCCATTTATCTGGCCCTCTCTCACTAAGACTTAGTGGCTAAGCAGACTCAGATTCATATTCAAGCCCCGAGTCTGACAAGAGCACAAGGCATCCCGAACTGACACATGATTCAGATACTCAACACCTATGTACAAATCTTACCCAAAGGAAAAGACAAATCCAAGCAGTTATACACAGGTAGGCCCCCAAATTGAGAATTGCTTACGTATTTCCATCCAAGAGTGGTTTTGCAGTTTTCACAATAAATATCTGCTACTGCATGCAAGCCTGTCAAAAGAACTCTCTCTTCTGCAGGACCACAACCCACATTCACCCTGTGAAGAGAGAGTGGGAAAAATGTCAACTGTTGCATAGTAGTTTCCTTCCCATTAGCATCTAGCTTTGTACAAAACTTAAATGTGAGGTCTCAAGGTCACTTACACATGGAATCTGTGGCAAATATTTCTCTGGTCACAAAGTGAAGCCATTTGAAAGACAAAACCCTTTGCTTTCCCATTCCCTATGAAGTAGGAGTTAAATGCCACCAAGGCTTACTGCTCTACATTAGAACAATGGAAGGATGTTCACATCTGAGTTGCTTTCAAGCATAGGCTTGCAGAAACTTCAAAAGAGCGTCACATATGCCTTAATAGGAGGGTTGGGCAAAGTGTGGCCCTCCAGATGTTGGATGGCAATTCCCATCATTTCTCACCACTGGCTCTGCTAGCTAGGGCTAATGTGAATCCAACAACACCTAGAAGGATGCAAGTCACCCATTCTTGGTTTATGGCTTCCCAGACACTGCATCCTTACGTAAGCGATTCCGGCAAGGTAATCCTACATCATGCTACCACTGTCAAATAATGTTTTTTTCTTCTCATTCCATAGACTATAAGAATTGTGATTACACTTACACTGAATTAAAGAGGTAGGCTCGTCCCTGGCTTCCCTGAAAGGACTGTAAGAGAACAGAAGATATATTTGTAAAAACAGGTTTTGAAAGCATCTTATACAATCATAAAACAGCATTTCCCCCAAGAAAGGGCTGTCACATTTGTTTTGGGCAGAGGGGAATTCACATTCTGTCTGAATGCTAAAATTGGTACATGTTAGGCTAATCTGATAAACAATAAATGTGGCTGAATTTTCATTTAAGCAACAACTCTCCATTTGATTTATGAAGCTGTAAATCTACCATGTGAGTTCTAATATCAACCCAAATATTTACTTAAGGCAAAGGTGGGAAACACAAGGCTCTTCAGATGATGCTGGACTGCAATGCTCATCAACACTAGCCAGCATACTCAATGGTATGGGATGATGGGAGTTGCAGTCCAACAGCATCTGGACAACCACACATTCTTCATCCCAGACCTATGTGCCTATGCAGCTGAGCCCAGGTATGCTATAATAGATAACAGTATTTGGCGGGGGGCGGGGTAGGGCATCGATTATAATATGGTATAGCATATCAAACTGTGTGTAATGCAGCAGTTAAGAAAATGGTGTAGAAGTCCACAATTCAGCTCTGCAGTACTCAAAGCAATCCATTCTCATTCTTTCAGCCCCCTCCTCTCCTGTCTGCAATATGGGAATACTAATGGCCTGACTTGCAGGATTATTGTGACAAGACTGAAATAATGCTTGCAAAAATACATTGAGCACTTGATATTTTGTCTCTTGGTAATTTAATTTACTTCCTATCTTGGATGTTCACTTTTCTCTTGTATTTATTTACTGTTCTTTTATTCTCTTTAGCTTATTTAGTAAACGCACATAGCAAAACTTGCAAATTGCTTCTAAGAGCATTCTGTGGCTAACTCCATTCTTGCCATTCATTTGTCTGAGACAAGACAGTATCAGACATCACACACTTGGCTCAAAATGCAGCAAATGTAGAGATAAGATTTGCAGGCATATTTGTGCCATGAGATTACAGACTGAAGGGTGGATATAGTTTGAAACATATTTTGCTTTCAGTCAAATCAGTGTTTTCATTAGGCAAAAAGGGAGCACAGATGTTAACTGCAGAACTTTTGACTTGAAATAATCAGACAGTGTATGGCTTCACTGAGTGGACAAGGTTCCATTATGTTGTTGACCTGTTGGAAACAGATAAAGTTTAAAAGTTATGCTGCTGATGAAAAGGCATGTGTTAACATTGTTTATTTCCCTTGATTATCATTGGTTTAAAAATACAGTTGTCCCTTCATATGTCCAGGACCCCCCATGGATACCAGAATCCATGAATACTCAAGTCCCATTATATGCAATGGCATAGCAAAATAGTGTCCCTTATATAAGATGGCAAAATCAAGGTTTGTTTTTTGGATTATTATTTTTTTAATAATATTTTCAAGCCGTGAATACTTAAATCCGTGGATTCCAAATCTGTGGATATGGAGGGACGACTGTATTACCATTCTTGAAGTTTATTTCTACCAACATGGAAGAGCCTGCTTTGTGAACTGAATTTCTTGGCACAGAATTGGACTGTGCTGTCTAGATAATACTGGTGACAAAGCATAACCGTGCATTCACCATTCTATTTTTTAAACATTTAGTATTTAACTAGCCTTTCCTCCAAGGAGATCAGGTTGCACACCTGACACCTCTGGTTGTTCACTGTGAAAAGTTAGACCAGTTGTAGGATGTTAAACTCAACAGCTTCACCAGGACTCTTCAATTATCAGGAAGATCAGAGCTGAAACAGAGACTGACCCAAAGTTTCCCAGGAAGAGCTCCATAGGTGAACATGGATTTGTACCTGGGTCTCCCAGGTCCTAGTCCAAACCTCCAGCAAGCCCTCCCCAACCTGATACCCCCCTATATTTTACACTACAGCTCCCATTATCCCTGACCATTGAGTTTGATGGCAACTGAACATCTGGGCCTCTACTGTTAGTCCTGAATAGAGTAGAGCCATTGAATCAAATGGATTTAGCTATGTGTTGACTTACTATTCAACAATTGATTTAATGGGTCCAAGAGGATGCCCGCCCTGGTTAGGGAGACAATTCTAAACATTAGACTGATTCTATAATACTGGGAATTTTAAAACATATTGTTGGAGCAGCAACATTTTGTTGCATCAGCATTCCTGGGAAGACAAATAGAAGTTCATATGGCATCATTAGATTGTAGCTAAGCCAGAAGAGTTTAGTGTTATACTAGTATTCCCTAAAGTTCACAGTTTTGTTTTGTATAAGATGCTAGAACACATTTCTACAGGTGTTCAACCAATAACTACTAATACGTCTATGCTAGATGTAAATGCAGTTCTAAAGAAGAATTAATGCAGAAACAAATTTTGCAAAATCTGTTCTCAGGATGTGTATGTCTATTCATATGTTTAACATTTTTTGCTACATTAGACACCATTTGGCCATCTGAAAGTAAGCAGCTGCCTCTCAAGTCTCATAGCAGACACTGTCACCATAGCATAATTTTTAATTAGTCATCATTTGTTAATGACAGTGATCTTTCTCTGAGAACTAACACCAACATGCCACATGATTATTTGTGTGGCATGGATACAGGTGTTTTTTTGAGAGCCACTGGTCTTGTCTCATACTCAAATATTCTTACAAACTATTTGTGCAAAGCATGAGTAGCACTCAAAAATTGCAATCCTTAAGTGCTGTGCAGAACTTTGACAAGGGGAATTCATTTATGCCAGCCTTCCCAACCAAGTGTCCTCCTGATGAGATGGACAAATCCCATTGAAGGTTGATCTATGATATGTAGCATTCAGAACAAACCTAAAAATTCTGAGGTATCATATATGGAAACTGAAGAGACAAATTAATGGGGTGGACTTATCACAGTTTAAGATCTACAAAAAGGAAAGAGCAAGCCATACAGATAGAGGAGGGTCTATCTCAAAGGAGCCAAAGTCCAAAGAATTATCTATGTCTTGAACAGATTACATGTACAGATAATTATTGAATCTGAGCAAGCAAGCCAAAGGTCTCTAGTCAGCTTAAGAGACAGCCGAGACTTGCAAAGATGTAGAGGACAAAATCCCCACTCTTTCCCACAAATATCTAAGGCTCCCACGTACACCCTATTTAGATAAGCAACACAAAAAGACACTTGTTCCCACTGTTTGAAGAAGAGACAGCCAATTTATCATCACCCCATGCCCACCTCTACTCTCATACAACTCTCACAACTGGGAGAAAAGCCATGCTTTCAAGGAAGTTCCTTTCTCCCCTTCTGTTCAGTTCAGACTTAAACAAGATTGTGGGGGGGGGAAGCATGTTTCTCACTAGAGATGGGGAAGGTGGAAAACTTTTCCAATGATATATTTTTCCACAGAAATCATTCCACACCATATTTATATATATCTCCATAGTCGTCTGGGGTGTTGTTTTGCAATCAATCATGTTCAATAGGCTAAATATAGGATATGAATTTCTAGTTAATCTTCTAAAGAAACAAACATTGACAAACCCTAGTGCTCAGATGAACAGACTAGCAAATGAATGCACTGCTAAGCCTGTTTCTATTTCACAAAATCTTTTGCTTCCCAATCAGTCAGAAATAGAAGTAGTCAAGACAAAACATGCTACGTTGACTGTGCCCACAGACCCACATCCATCCTTTAGTGAAACAGAATGTTCAACTAGTTGTACTGAATCAGATTTTTCTCAACTGGAACTCCCTACCCAAGGAAGTTAGACTGGCCCCATCTCTTTTAAGCTTCAGGCAGGCAGCCAAAACAGTGCTGCTTGGCATGGCATTCAGCGTTTGAAATTGCTGTTTTAACAGTTTCAAAACTGGATTACTGGATTGTTTTTCAACTGCTTTTCTAAAGAGTATTTTAATGTTTTTTTTAATCAATCTTTGTATTGTTTTAATTGGTTTTTATTTGTTCATTGCCTTGGGAGCCCTTGTGGGTTGGAAGGTGATACAGAAATACTTTAAATAAATAATAAATAAATTTGAAATGGAACTGATAAAAATTGCAGAGATGAGTGAGTGAAGTGTTATACTCCAGCAAAATGTAAACTGTTGATATAAGATTTATCAGATACAGCTTTCTTTAGGTATTTGTCCTATAAATAGTGTTCTTTCAGGTGTACGGTAGTAATTTTTTGGTAAACACAAGGGAATTACAGTATATGCTATTCTCTTCACTTTATTACAAATAAATTATAATAATAATTGTAATTATTCCAAGAAATTAAATTCCACATAAAACATTGAGTGTGTATGAATATAATATTTAAACTGAATGTGCTGAATCAGATAACATTATTTAGAGCATTGGGAAATTTTCCAGTTCTACTTTTTTTTTTGAAAACCTGCATCACTGTTGCTCACTACAGAAAATGACTCTTTTTCTCTGCTAAATTATTCTGTTGTTGTTAATTGCCGTTGACTTCAACTTATGGTAACCCTATGAGTGAGAGACCTCCAAGTCACCCTCTCATCAACAGTCCCGATCAGGTCTTGCAGACTCAGGGTCGTGGCTTCTTTGATGGAATCCTTCCATCTAGAGTGGGATCTTCCTCTTTTTCTGCTGCCTTCTGCTTTCCCAAGCATTATTGTATTTGCTAGTGAGTCATGTCTTCTCATGATATGGCCAAAGTATGACAGTCTCAGTTTAGTCATCTTGGCTTCTAGGGAGTGTTCAGCCTTGATTTGCTGTAGGACCCATTGATTTCTCTTTTTAGCAGTCCATGGTATCCGTAGAACTCTTCTCCAGCACCATATTTCAAATGAGTTGATTTTCTTCTTATCATCTTTCTTCACTGTGCAGCTTTCAGAACCATACATAGAAATTGGAAATACAATGGCATGGACAATCCTCACTTTAGTATTCAATGATATATCTTTTCAATTATATATCTTGACACTTCAGAAACTTGTTTAACTCCTTCATAGTTGCCCTTCCAAGTCCTAGTTGCCTTCTGATTTCTTGACTGCAGTCTCCATTCTGATTAATGACTGAACCAAGGGAATGGAAAATCTTGAACTATTTCAATGTCCTCATCATCTGCTTTAAAGTTATGTAAATCATCTTCTTTTTTTTAGGTAGTTAGTTATACCCCGCTCTTCAGCCACAAGGCTATCAGAGCAGCTTACAAATTGTTTTAAGCAATAGCTGTTTACACATCTACACTGCATTAAACAATTTCCAATGTTAGCTAATCTGTGGTAATTATTTTTGTTTTCTTAATGTCCATCTGTAAACCTGCCTTTGCACTTTCTTCCTTGACTTTCTTCATTAATTGTTCCAAGACTTTGCTATTGTTTGCTAGTAGTATGATGTCATCTCCATATCTTAAATTGTTGATGTTCCTTCCTCTAATTTTCACACCTCCTTCAAATCTAATCCTACTTTACATACCATATGTTCAGCATACAATTTGAAGAAATAGTGATTAAAATGCAGCCTTGCCTGAACCCGTTGCCAACTGGAACCCATTCCATTTCTCCGTATTCTGTCCTGACAGTGCCCTGTTGTCCTGAGAACAGGTTATGCATCAGGACAATCCCTTTCTTGGGGACTGGAATGTATATTGAGTTTTTCCAATATGTGGGCCACTGGTTGGTTTTACATATTTGTTGACAGGATTTAGTTAGAACTAGAGTAGATTCTGTCTCTGTAGCTTGTGGTTTATTTCTCTAAGTGCTCTGAGTGCATCTTCCATTTCACTTTCGGATCTTCAGGAAGAGGCCTCTTGTTCTTCCTTTTTTGTTGTCACATTCTATTTCTCTGCATTGACTGTTGTAGTCATTCTTTTTGTTCCTGCACACAAGTCATTGACGATTTGCATTTAGGGTTCTGACTCTATTTTTGTCACCTTTTACTTTTGCTTCTTGTCTGTCCTTAACTGCTTAGAGTTTCACCTGTCATCCATTGAGGCTTCTTTTTCTTTTTGGCTGCAAACAGTGTCTTTTTGCATTCCTCCCTGGCAATGTCCCTGGCTTCAGTCTAGAGTTCTTGTGGCTCCAGGTCAATTAGGCTTAACAGTGAAAATCTATTTTTTTACATTATCTTTAAATTCTACGGGGATGCTCTTCAGGTTGTATTTTGGCATGATGGGTGGCTTAGTGCTCTTCTTACAACTTTACTCTGATTTTTTATATTAGCAGTTGCTGGTCTGTGCCACAATCTGCTCCTTGTTTTGCTTTTGCAGAGAGAATGGAGCTTCTCCATCTTCTGCTTCCAGTTATGTAGAGGGGGAAATTATCACAAGACTGTTGTTGTGAATGGGTGATGACAATACCTGAAGTTTGCATAGAAGTCACAGAGACATATAGGGAGATTACCTCCTTCCATCTGAATTTAGTTCAAATCCATGAAAGCTGGTGCCATAATAACCTTGTTACACTTGCTCTTTGTGACATTTTTGCTTTTCCTGTTAGAACATAGCTTCCCTTCTGGAATTTTACCCCAGTAGCTATTTTTTGTCATGGTCTAAATACACCAAAGGCACCAGATCCCACCTGATCGTGGAAGCTAAGCAGGGTTAGCCCTGATTAGTACTTGCATGGGAGACAGCCAATGAATGCCAGGTGCTGTAGGCTATATTTCAGAGGAAGGAACTGGTAAAACCACTTTTGAGTATTCCTTACCTAAGAAAACCCTATAAAATAAGTCAACAGGCAAATTGAAGGCATATACACATGCACAGCTATTTTTGTATGGTCCTTTAGGACCAAGAGAAGCAAACTCTCTCTCTCTTTTCTTAAATCTTTTTTAATGTTGAAACAGACTAACATGGTGATGTCTTTGAATATCTTTTCTACTTAGTACATCCAATGAAAAAATATATATGGGGCTTTCCCTTTCAGAATAACAAGAAAAGAGCAAATGGAAGATACGACAGAAGCAAGTTTGTATGAATGCTAAGCCTCTCCAAGAAAACAGAACAAGCACAGGATGTGGTACTGATCATAATCTCAGCTTTTCTTTTTAAACCACAACAAAGGTTTTCTAGCCCTAATGTCCATAAACGCTTGCTTGGAAAAGAACAATCAGTGATTAGTGTAGACAGTGAGTCCTAATGTGCAGTTATCACTATAATCTTCAAAGCCAAAGATAGGATAATAGTTGGGAATGCCCCCCCCTCATGCCTAGTCAAACTAGAAAAGTGAATCTGTTCAGTTAAAAGTTAAAAAGAAGGAAAATCTATTACTACAATGAAGGGTCTCAATGAAAGCCACAAAGTGAACTGGTTTATACACATTTTTAAATTAGCATCTAGGATTTAGGACCAAATGAAAACAAGTTAAATGGAATGCCAGAAAATTGAAAACAAAGTAATAGTTATACCTTGTATAATTATTTATACCTTTTACAGGTACAGAGTTTACAGGTTGTACTTAAATGTGTTACATGTTCCTAGAGATGTTATAGTACCATTTAATAATAGTTTAAATTGGAAACCAAGCAATTTTATAAAAGGAAAAGGTGATCCTATAATGAAACCTCCAGATTTCTAAAACAGTTAACCTGCCTAATATGGCCTTAATCTATTGCTGACACAATCCTTGTACAACTTCCAGGTATGAGAAACTATGTTTTCCACACTCACACAAGGAAGCATTCCAGCCTTCCTGCTGCAAGCAGTTTCTGTCCCTGTGTTGAAGCCAGGTGTGCAAAGTGGCCAACATATGTGTCAGCAAAGTGCACTAGCTCCTGCAGAAATATGCTGGTAGGACTTTGTGCGTCATAGGCACTGAATTGGACCTTGGCCTGTATCATTGAAAAGACAGGAGGAACTTGAACCAATGGTGCACACTGCAATTCCATGTATATTTATTCCACATGGAGGAATTGTACAACCCTTCAGATGTTGTTGGGACTGCAGCTCCTAGCATTCTTCACCACTGGGTATGCTGACTAAGGTGGTTAACATTTCCCATCCAACATCTGGTGGACCACATTATGTTCTCCCCCCCCCCCGCCCCAATTTGCCCAAATGTACGACCCATTATTTTCAAGGGGGCTTACTTCTACTAGGTGCTCAGGTACCAAATAGCCACCTACCCATCCTTTCCAGGTATCTCTTTTCAGTGCACCAACCTTAATTTTGGAGTAAGGACCAGTGCATGATTATTCAAATATCCCCATAGTTGTGTCTAGAGGAGGAAAGAGATGCTGCTACAGATGTAGCTGTGCCCATAGAATGATGTACTAGGGATCATGTGAGAAGCATAGAATTTGCATATAATACTTTAGAAGAAGCTCATGGGAAGAGATTTGGATCCAACCAAGATTAACTTCCTCTAGCAAAGTCTCCTTCCTCTCTACTCATCATAACAAAGGAGTACAGGGGCAAAGGGACAAGTTAGATGAGTCTGTAATGAAAAGAAGGGTTGGTGGGTTGTTGTTTTTTGCAGTTTGTTCAGAAATACATAAATCCAACTGAAGAATAAATTGATGGTTTTCTTAACAAATGGCACTTTTTTCAATAATTGCATAAAGACAGAAATAAACTGAATGCTCTCATATGGTAGAAGATGATTTTTTTAAAACATTGCAGTAAGTTTTCCAGGAGAAAAAAACTCAGGTCTAAATAGATTAACTTCTGAATATACTCCTTCCATAAGATTATACCTGCTAAGAGTATTCACACTATTTTCCTCATTCAAGTGTGTAAAAAAGGTGTTTGATAGAGCTGAACAGTTTTCTAGCAGCAGGTTGCTAGTCAGTGGCCTAGTTTAGTCACTAGACTCTAGTGAATAGCAACCCAACTCAAATCATGGTACTTGTTAATTGCTTCCTGAAAAGGAGGCACTATATGGGGAAGTAGAGGGGACTCAGATTAAATTGCTCCTATGAAAACAAAGCACATCTTCTTATTGCTGTGTTCAGGTCCACATCTCTCACCAATCTGGCTCCTAGATGATCCTGCTAGCTCCTACATTCAACCATAAGAGGAGACCTGGCAGCTCTGTTTACTCTTCCCTGATGATCCGCTGACTTTTCTTTTCTTCACTGAAACTGCTGGGCCCATTAAGGATGTAATATGAATTTGGCCATGTATCAGGTTAGAAAATCAGCAAGAAAACTGTACAAATCACAGCAGTTCACATTATAAGGCATTGGGGGGCGGGGAAGGAACAGCTAATTTATTTGGGACTTAATAGAAATATTGAATAAAGTATTTCCTTGCACCAGTCTAACAACCTTATATCAATTAAACAACCTAGGTTAATTATAATCCAGTGAGCACTCAATTTCTGAGTGGTACAGCTAGCTATAAGTGGTTCAGAAAACATAGTTAATACAAATTATTCTTAAATAACTATTTTTCTTTTCAAACATGGCCAGTCCCTGTACTTGATGCATTGCTAAATAAAATAGGGGAAATCTTGCCAGCTTTCTGTACAGAAGACAAGAGTCACAGAAATCCGGTTAAAATGTTGCCAAAAAAAGAAACAAAGAAAGAAATGCACAGGAAGATGAAACATTCCCAAGGATATTATTGTATCCATTTACTTGTATAAAATGGTTAAAGGGCAGAGGAATGTGCAAACATATTAACTTGATCTGAAAAGCAGGATTTGTGAACCATACTGGAGTACAGTTGGGGTTTGGTTCCAGGACCCCCCATGGATACCAAAATCCGTGAATACTCAAGCCCCATTATATGCAATGGCATAGCAAAATGGTGTCGCTTATATAAGATGGCAAAATCAGGGTTTGCTTTTTGGATTATTATTTTTTTAAAGAATATTTTCCAGTCATGAATACTGTACTTAAATCAGTGGGTACCAAATCCGTGGATATGGAGGGACAACTGTACTGCCACAGTAAACTCCCATTTGAAAGAATCTCAAAAATATACCTGTTTGATGCTAGTGTGGCCAATTTTTATACAAAATGGCATGATTTTCTTTCATATACAAATTAGGGGCATAAGCAACACTATAAATTTCCAAAATGCCAATAGTTCTCATGTACATTTTTACCTGCTAAGTAAATTAAGGAAAATAGCTGAAACTAACTTTTTTGTTTTGTTTGTTTTTGTCTGTCCATTATATTTTTTAAATGTTTTCAAATCATAATGACTGAAAACCATTTTTCATCTTTGTACTCTGTAGTATTTGACATCCCCATTTAAAAAAAACACAGAAAAATGTATCAATATTATTAAAATGAAGGTACAGATTCATTAAGGTTGATATACTTTAGATCTGCCAACAATACCTGTGTCCTAATGTGTATCAGTCTAGTTGCTGATACAACATTCAAAATCTTAAGAATCAAGATACATGTAAGTGAGCATCTCAGCTAAAGGGAGGCTGAACTTCTGTTCAGTTAACTACAACTAGAAAATTGACAGCATGGAACTAATTGAACATTTGATCTACAGCTCCTCCGCAGTTATATAAATGCTGGTATGTAAGTTAGTACTTAAGATTAATACCTGATCTGGTAGAGAGGAAAGAGCATTTAAATATGTGGTGATCCAGAATTTCAAAGAATGCTGGGAAAAGCTTAATGGGAAGTATGAGTTTAGCTGAAAAAATATTACTTTAAAAGTTAAGATAGCAGATCCTTCCAAGTAGCAGGCAATTTTAAAAATATATTGTATGATAGCCTGATGAACACTGCATTCTCTATGCATACATTTTCTTTTATGAGGCACATAAGTAGCTCAGGCTGAGGCCCTGCAGTCTTCTCAAGAAAACAGTTGAGGAAAAGAGCCTCATACTTGGATTTAATCCCTACCCCCACTGCCATTCCATTTTCCTTATGTGTCATGTCTTATTTAGATTGTAAGCCTGAGGGCAGAGAACTGTTAATTTAACCATTTGTAAGCCACTCTGATAGCCTTTGTGGCTGAAGAGCAGGGTATAAATAAATAAATAAAGTTACAGAAGAGACTATGTGTGCACATACACTTTCTGTAATCTAGCAATAAAATTATGCAAAATTTTAAAACAGCTTTAAAAATATGTAATTTTGTATAATTTATGCAAGCATCAAATTCCATAATCAATGCCAATTTTAGTTATAGTATATATACTACCCTCCATAAAATTGTTTGATTGAGGACAAAAACATATGTACTTCACCTAATATATTAACCTGCCATATTTTTGACATATCCATTATGTGACTGACTCACTGGAAAAGACGGGAATGCTCAGTAAAGTAGAAGGCAATTGGAAAAGAGGAAGGCCACATAACAAGTGGATTGACTCAATAAAGGAAGCCACAACTGCCTTGAATTTGCAAGATCTGAGTAGGGCTGTAGGGGCTCTTGGAGGTCTCTCATTCATAGGGTTGCCATACTCCAAAGCTAACTTGATGGGAAATAACAAGTAGATTATCCAGTGGAAAAGTCTGCCACAAAACAAAATATTGTCACTAGTACGTTGCCTTTCTAACCTTCTTTTTGAAATCTCCCCAACTCCTTCTCCATCAACAAGTTTCTTGAGTACGGGCTTCTTCCACAAACAACTTCCGACATAATGCAACCCTTGTCAGTTGGTGACAAGGTAGCCATTAAGTCCATCCATGTTAAGAGCTGTCATGTATTTTCTAAAACAAGACAAATGCATGCTCTAGGGAGCGAGAAAAGGCCATCCCTTCTTCTTGAGGGGTTTTCTAACACAAGGTATAAAGAGATATTTGAGGTTTGTGGGGCTGAGTCCTGCCAGATGAATAATTTTCAAGCGTCAAGTTTAAAGGGGGCAGGGAGTGAGAGAAATTCACACAGAAAGGCATACCTAAGAATGGACCCTCCATGTTCAGAAACATTCTCCTCAGAGTGCCAGGTGCTATGGACAAGCAGATGTTTAGCACCTTCATACCTTGCTTCTGAACTTCCACAGCTGCCTGACTGTGATTAGTAATAAGATGGATATTGATTAGATGGAATTTTTTTTGGTCTTCATCTATGATTCTGTGGGATCTTATTTCAGATATAAGTCCTCAGCTGCTTTGAATAGCACCACATGTAAACTTGTGGAGTAAAAAACAGGAATCTGTATCAGCTGTACTGACTACATGCTAGAAGCCACATTATAATCAGTGGCACACTCCTACTAAAGCATACTTCTAGACTCTCCAGACTTCATCACTACTGAATAATAATAATAATAATAATAATAATAGCTGAAAAACAGTAATAGGCCAAAAGAGAATACAGAATACAGATGTCAAATGTTATTGCAGAGTAAGTTCAATATTAATTTGTTTAGACTTAATTGTCATCCTCTCAGCAAGGTTCAGACCAGATTACAAATGTTTCCCCCCTAATGTTACCTTTAATAGCATAGCAGGTTAATTTAGTCATGACTAATTTAAGTCCTATTTGATTTGAATAAATCTATTCTAAGTATGACTAAGTATGCAGTCAATCCAATGTACTGAAATATTCATGGTTAGTAAAGGTGGTGGTAAAGGGAGAGGTTAAAATTCCCATCTATGGCTTACAGCCATAGATTATTTTTTAAAAAAACTGTAACATGACTTGAGAATTTTGATAACTCTAACAGCTTCATATCACCTCCTTTCAAGGAGATGGAATCTGAATGCTCCATATTTTTCATCATTTGAGAGGTAACATTTAAGTGAGGTAAAACAGCCTCGCTGTTAAAGAAAACTAAAATTAAATCAAAAATGACCAATACACACAGCATGTTACCCATGGTGCCTTATTGTAGCTCTGCGTGTTATTTAGGCTAAGTAAACAGCCTGTGGCAGGACGGGGTGGGGTTGGGAGAGAAGAACAAGGCCAGTAACATCAACTTCTCAAGCAGCCACATCTGCCCCTGACATAATCTGTATATATTAGTTTCAGTCAAGTGACTGAATTTACATTGTGATAGCTCTTTTTAGTGAGTTACCCAGTATGGCATTCCTATATCAAAGATATCATGAGTGTTGAAGATGTTCCTATGAGGTCTTTTGTCCCAGATCCACCATTGGAGGAAACTAGAATCAAGAAGGAAAACTTGAGTGGTTGAGCCCAAAGACATATTGGAAATCAGACCCCCCCCCATGCCATTTTCAGTTGTGGGAGTGATTCCCATTATCACTGCATGCAGTTTGCAAACCTGGAAGTGTTTGGATTGGATTTATTTTAAGGGCAACCATGACTCAACGTCCTGCACTGGAAATGCTTGCCTCAGAAATATTCCATGTTTTACACTTTTAGCTTGCTGTTATATATTCAAGTCTAATTCTATCACCAACTTGCAAACACATAGAGTTAGAAAAACAAGATATTGACAAGATTCACATGTGCTGCTGAAAATACCACCTTTCATTATTATCCAAACGATATTAACCAAGGTACAATACTTAATTAATATGAACAAATCACATACAATGTAGTAACAAATGATCAGCAACTGTATACAAAACTTATTAACAATTCAAGGAGGTAGATATTAAACAAGCTGTCAGTCTGAAAAAATGTTTATGTGTGGTAGACTGTTTATTCAAAACATAAAACACTTTCACTTGAACAGGAGACAAAACACTTTTAACTCATGCAATGTACAAAGTTTCTTGAAGGTTTACAGGACATGCTTGGCTTAAATAATTTTTCCTAACTTTGGTAAAGAATGGGAAAAGAAAAAGAAAAATTAATGACTGGATAACAACGCAGCAGGATTTTTCTTTCTTTCTTTTGATGAACCTGTACTGTAGCAACATGTAAACTGCTAGTAAATGCATCTTTGCCAGGATCTGTAGGTAAACTGCAACATGTTTGTTACATATGTTTGGACTTCAACTCTGAGGGAAAATGTAGATCATATCATATTAAAAAGATTCTCTTCCTGAGGTACAAAGTTCCTCTCTAATGCAACTGAAAGAGGAGTGATCCAGGTCAAATGAGTGTGAAAGGAAACATACAAGTCTGGGATAAAATGTCCTCTAATTCCTGGACAAAAAGGCAAAACAAAACAAAACAAAACAAAAAAACTTTCTGACATCTTTACACAGAAGGATAACTGCCCGCAAAAGTTTCTTTACATCTCTCAGTCTCAAGGAAGGACACTGATTCTAAATTGCTAACCAAGTCCCTCAAAGAACAGAGAAAGGAAGGAAGAACAAGAAATAACATAGACAGTGATTTTCAAAAGCATGTTCCACAAGGAATGCTCTTACTTAACAAGTAAGGTGGGGGGGAACTAGCTCCAGGACAGACATAGACTACAAGTACTCCCTTATCTTTTCCATACTGACCAAGTATGCTTCTCTTCTGTAAAATATCAAATTGCTTATTCAAATCATTTTAGATTATTCAAGACTATTACATTTTTAGACTACTGTACTTAGACTGTGCATCAGCCTATAATACAACAGAAACTGCTGTATACTTTAATATTAAGAGCATTTAAGTTTTCCATTTTAAATTATTGTACATAGCTCAGGTATGTAGATGATATCTGGAAGTCTCCTGTTACCAATCAGAAACGAGTCAACACTACCCAAAGTAACCACTAGCCCTGATCACTGTACTTTACTTCAATGGAAACTTTCTCTTAAAATAAATAAATAAATAAATAGAACACTTAGTCCAGTCCTGGCCTGGCAGTCCAAACATTCTTCAAGTATCAGCACCTAGACACCAACAGAAAGTATGTAAACACTTCAAGTGTACTTCTAACAGTCTTCAAACATGCCAGTATCAGTGGACCTTTTGCACCATAAAAGTAGTCAGAATAGTTTACAAAATAGGCAACAAGTCATGCACTCATGAGATCGAGAGACAGACCACTTGCCTTGGAAATTAGTTCATCATGATTGGCTAGATGGGCTCTGCAGTGGATACAGCTGTATGTTCGGTGACAGTTTGGCAAATAAGCCTGAAATGTTTTGGATTTTGTCATCTTTACCATCTCTGTCGCTGGCTCCTCACTCTGATCAGGGCTGGCACTTGATGAATTACAACTCTGCTGAACTTGCTGGCAAAAGAAACACTGGAAAATGCAAGCAAAAGCCGTTGTTGTTCTGGAGTGTGTGTGGCACTTTCCACACAAACGCCACAGAAGAAACAATTAAAACCTGAAACAAAAGGGAGAAAAGTGTATCAGGTTCTCCAAGTCTTCTTACAGTATACATTTCCAAACACACACTTGTCCATCTCGCTATTAACAGAAGATTACAACAAATATGCACACTGGATTATGGTGTGTACAATCTCTCCCGATATTAGGTAATTAGAGTGCTTGCTTTGGGATCCCAAATGGGAAAAGAGAGGAAAGGGTCACCACTAGAAAGAGTGGCGGAAAAATATCTTCTGAGGAATCACAGCACAGGGGACCCCTGAGGAAAAGGGAGAAGACGTCTGTACTTTTCCTTTTGGTGAGGAAAGATTAGTAAAACAGGGTTCTGTACAATTTCCTTACCATGCATAAATGTTTTCCTACTCTTATCAGAATCAGTATAAAAAGAACACTGAAGTATTCCAACCACACAGGCACTTTGCTGTCACCTCGGATTCTGTTCCCAGGTATTTATAAATATTAACACCAATTCAAGGCATGAACGGTGTTAGGGAAGGTTCTGAGCTTTGTACCACTGCTTCTAAAGACAGCAGCTGCTTCCTTCATTCCTCAGTGGCTGGAAGCACTCCTGCTTTCCCTTTGCATGGTGGAAGGGAAAGAAGAGAGGCAAGAGCACTCAGTTCCACCCATACTGTTTGCAAGATTGCTCTTCTAGAGCAGGTCTATTTGACACCCACAGGCAGCATATCTTTTTATGGGCAGCCCTCTACATCATTCATTCAAAACCGTCCTGTTAAGAATTGGCTACACAAACATATGTGGAAGCCAGTTGTGTCCACAATTTCCTGATTTGTTATTGTTGCCACCTGATTTCTATATGCCATTCTTTGCATGCTCTCCCCTCCACAGACAAAACTGCCATTCATAAATCACTTCCCACACAAATGATGCCATGAATGAGATACCATCTAGCCATGATAAGGCTGGAGAAAACAGAGGCAGCAGACAGACATCACAATACATTATGGTTTATTGCAACGATGGGCAAAGTACAGCCTCCAGATGTTGATAGGCTACATCTCCTATCAGCCCTAACCAGCACAGTCAATGGTGGGGAATCATGGGAACTGAAGTTCAACACTTGGAGGCCTGCATGTTGTCTATACATGATTTACTGTAGTAAGAATGTGCTGAAGTGACCCTTCTGCTCATAGTCACAGGGAGAATGGAAGCTTTCACTTCAATTTATTAGTCACAATTTAGTGTTGCACCTGAATCCTAAACTGTGACCAGTCTTAACTACGGATTGTTAAAACAAATCAGTGCCATAATCTATGGTTTGAAATTACCTACCTTCCTTCGAATAAACTATAGCTAGATTGAGCATAGTGATGGTTCAGATGAAATGACAAGCTGCAGTCAAATTAAGTAAAAACTTTCAAACTTCTCCTCAAACTGTGCCAAAAAAACCAATGAGAAGGAATGCGCAAACCCAAGATATGCTTGTTCTCATTACAACAAATTGTATTTTATTATGTGTCCAAACACAGCTGAAGTTTAAACAAATACAGTACTAGAATATGTAAAATAAAAAATAAACTGTATAGCATAGCCTCTTCTCTCTGTTTTCCCTAACATACCATACTGCTCAAGAGGAATTATTTGAAGATAATAGTCAGACACATGGCAGAGTTATCATCACATGGATGGGTCCTTGCTATAATCTGTCTCTGGGATGAGCTGAAGCAGGGATACATTCCCCACAGTGAATGTATCAGATGGTGTGTAATACCCACAAGTAGTAAGAACATATAAACAGGGCCCAGAGATTAAAAACACCTACTTCCAAATCCAGTATCCTAGGTAACTGACATGGGAGTGTAAAGGTGCTATAAACATTTAGCCTGTTTCTCTGTCAAGTTTGGAAAGGATGTTCAGAAATGAGGTTTGTATCACCAGCAAAACTCAGATTGCTAGGTGGTCAATGATGTTGCAAGACTACCACAGAAGTGAGCTTCACTTGCAGATGCAGTTCTTGCTGAGAAACTTTTGAGTCTTTTTTGAGGTTTTCCGTGGGTTTTTTTTTTCCGAGCTGTGAGGCCGTGTTCTGGAAGAGTTTATTTCTGATGTTTCACCTGCATCCGTGGCTGGCATCTTCAGAGAATGGTTGGGTAGGAGTGTGGGTGGGGTTTATATACTGTGAGCCTCTGTTGTAGAAGATATGTAAATTTGTGTATTTGGATGGCTAGTTTCTGGGTGGAGATATGCAAGGAGGATTAGTGTCTCCACCCAGAAACTAGCCATTCAAATACACAAATGTACATATCCTCTACAACAGAGGCTCACAGTATATAAACCCCACCCACACTCTTACCCAACCATTCTCTGAAGATGCCAGCCACGGATGCAGGTGAAACATCAGAAATAAACTCTGCCAGAACACAGCCTCACATCCCAGAAAAAAAACCACGGAAAACCTATGGATGCTGGCCATGAAAGACTTCATCTTTTTTGAGGGTTCATTTGGTTTCTGAGAGGGGAGAAAATGGCCATGTTGTAGCCTACTGGCTGCCTGAGCTAATATAATTGTGATAAGATTACTACAGCTGTAAAATTTTAAATACCACAAGCTCAACAAAGTCTAATTAGCTTATTTATTATCACAATGCTAGTACCAACCAAGCTGCTGCCCAATAGTTTGCAAACCATTCTAATTAATGTAAGTGCTTTTTTAAAACCTGGAAGCATGACAAAACCATTTATAGAAATTTGGTCCTCCCCTCATGTAAAAATGTAAAATTTCAAAAAATTTTAAGCCATGGAAAATATTTTTCCCCTTTTTAAGAAAAAACAATATACACAATACTTATTTTCATATCCTTCCTAAACTTATCCCACTGCTTAGCAACATAGCATGATTTATTCCTAACTACTTAGCATGTAAAACTGTACTATTTGGCACATTGATTAAATTTAAGAATTCTAAAAACTTTCATTTTGTATAGAAAAAAATGTGATTACATCCTATATTAAAAGAAAGCTGCAAACTGCTGCAACTCTATGCTACCTCAGCATATGTATGTTAGGTTTCACTGTGTGAGAAGGAAAAAAATTGGAGGGTTGTCTAGATGGTGAAAATACCTCTCATAGAATTAGCAGAGAATGCCTTTTGTCCCAATGAGCTGTGCTGGAGATTCACCGTATTTGGAGAAGTGAGGCAAAAAAACCATTTACCACATGTTAGGGGACTTCATGGTTTTCTGCGTAGTTTTTTTAATACTGCGCTGTGCTGTGCATTAACGGTCATCTGAATGACTGATTCGCAGAACTGAACATTCTGGGCCAGGAGAAAGTTGCCAGCTCATTGGTCTGCCATGCAAGTGGGGGCAGGCTTTCCTGTAACTCAGTCCAGAAGTGCCATTTTGGCCTTCTAGAGGACCAAGTGTGCTTTGCAGTGCAGAGGTGAAAAAAAGAGGGGGTTTTTTTAACAAGCAGAAGGTCTCCTTTCCACCTGTTTAAAGATAGAATTATTTTTTTAAAAAAAAATCTGCAGTGGCGATGAGAATGTGGGGAGTAATAGCACCCCATACTCGCGACCACTATTTTGATTTGTGAGATGGCTCCATGTGAACGTGAATATGCATCACTGCACAAACAACTTTTTTTTTTTTTTTTGGAAAATCGTGAAGACAACAAGGAGCTGCTGCGAAGGTGAGCTAATGCTCACCCCTCAACAGTATTTGCTTCCATCTAGTCAAGCCCTAGGAAAGAAACCTAACACTTTGTGATAAACAAAATATAATGTGTTATTTGGAGACACACAGTTTCATGCAGTTACAATTTGAAGGACTAAGCTAGCAGCATATTTGGATATGAGGGTTAGCTCAACACTGAAAAGACTGAACTTTTCAACAGGATATTCTCATAACAACAAAGGCCACATTGTAAACTACTTTTATGAGGGTGGCAGCACTCATCTTGATCTTGGATTTGAGCGCTGTCTGTGTCTATTTTGTAGCATTTACTAACTCTGTAGAGTTGTCTTACATACAGATCTCCATACTACAGAGTTTTGAGCATTTGGAGTGAGCCAAGCCTTGCAAAGCATTTTACTCATTCTGAAGAAGTTTTTCCCCCCCTACAGTGCCCAAAGTTTCCTGTTTTTCTACTGAAACAACCAAAATTTGTTGGGGGAGGGGTGTTTCATATATATGTTTTTTTCCAGGCCTTCACATCTCTACCTAAAAGGCCATATAAAAAAGATTTCAGAACCACTTTATTATTCTCACCCCAATTTTATTGGTTCTTTTGCCTATGCATAGTTACTGGTAACATATAATTGACATGTACATTTTTCTAAACTTATGGTTTAATTTTGAACAGGATGCTTTCTTGTTTAAATCTTGCACTGTGAGAACTGTCAGATATTAACGATGCAAGTACCCACTGGAAGTCTTTCCAGATGATGTAAACTATTAAGTTGCATTTCTTGGAAGTTTCAGTCTACACTAAAATAAGCTGCTAGCTAAGACAGTCCTTCCCCCCACCCCAGCCTAGCTCATGATGCCCCTCTTTACACTTTACAGAAAAAAAGAATCCCCAAATTTTCCTGCCTTTATCTATAGCACGTTCAACACTGCTCCCAGTTTGATTATTTTTTTAAAAGGGAGAGGGCAGAGAAGATAAATCATATACTTTCAAAAAAGTATTGTGACTGAACAAAACAGCCTTTGGGATGCTGGATTTTAGAGCAAGATTTCTCCTTGAACTCCAATCAATTTGAGAAAAACAACAAACACAAGGAAGCCATTTAAGACAAAAAGGAGGAAAAGTTGTGCTTGGCTCAAAACCTATCAGCACAACCTCCTAGATTTATTCACTGAATAAGCACCCTACTAGGCTGGAGTCAACAACTCATAAGCAGTGACAACTCACTGTGAGATGGTACAGTACCTGAGGCCAGCAAGAAGTCAATGGCCCCATGACTATGGTCATGTACCAATAACAAGAGGCCCATTGGTATGCTAGGCACAGAAACAATAGCACCTGAATTCACCGTGTACTAAGGGTATATCATGAACAGATGCTGGGTTTTAAGGCACAATGAATGTTTCAGCAGGAGGTGGAGCATCCATTGCAGGAAGCTTTATATAGATATGCAAAGCCGCTCCTCTCACTGGGTATATTACACAGATATGTGGCTCAACAGAACACCAAAAACAAAACAAACAAACTTCCAAGAAATATAAGTTAGACACCAGAATAGGAGATAGTTCTTGGAGCTGCTTGACAGAGCATGCTCACCACAAGTCCCACAATGAAGAATGTTACAATGAAAAAGAGTGTTAGGTGCCCAGATTCAAGGCCAGTTGCAGTGGGCCCTCTGGATCCATGAATTCAATCAATCATGAATTGTCACACCCTATATTATTAAATAGTGGCAACATGAACACAGACACACTGGAGTGTGCACATTCACATTGCTGCCATTTAATAATATGGGGTGGGATCATTCATGGGTTTTGGTATCCATGTGAGGTCCAGGAACCAAACCCTCATGGATCCGAAGGGCCCAGTATACGGACTACACACTGAGAGGTCCCAGGAACAATGACTCTGGGTGGACTCAGGTTGGTATAGAAGAAAAGAATCAATGGCTTGACCTACAGAATGAAATGGAAGGAACTTCTAGAGTACTTGACTGAATATTAAAGCAAACTGTTATAATAAGCTGAGAGAAAATACTGAAGTAAAGATATACAGAACAAAAGAACCTGACCAGGACTGTGTAGGTGATACAGTACTTCAACCTATTGCTCTCTTGAGTCAGGACTGGACTGTGTTTCCTAACAATATAGAATGGGCAGCATGGGCTGCCTGACTAGAATGGCAGTGGCATTTGCATTTATTCAGAATTCCCAATAGTACAGAAGGACAACTCCTGAAATGAAGTCAAAATAGACTTCAGGCATTTAGCCGAACATACTAACATGAGGATCCTCTCACTCTTAATTGCCATCAGTCACCTACCCATCCAGTCTTTTCATAAGTAAAAGAAATACTAGACAAGGTGATAGTATGATGTCAATAAAATATACACTACACATGTACAAAAAGCCATCATGACCGAGCACCTTAATAACACAGTGAAAAAATCAAGTCCATTGTTCCTTTTCACAATAGTATTTATTGTAAATGCTTAAAAAGTCATCAAGATAAGTTTGTTTCCTACAATTTTAAATGTCCTGAATAGCATACTATGAAAATCTGATATTACATGTCAAACCTAGGAGGCAAAAATGGTTCCAAAGTCAGAAGGAACTTTAAAAAAAAATAAACCATTCCCATTTAAGGCAGCTTCACACACATCTTGCTATAACAACCTTACAGTTTTTACTGATCCCTCTCCTCAGGTGAAAATGTCAGATAAAAATAATAGTAGATGAACACATACATTCTTTTCAACTCATCTTCTAATTCATACACGGAATGTATGGAATGTTAGCTCTTCTGCCTACCAGCATGACATCATTTGAATGAAGGCATACTCTTGCTAGTCAAAGCAGCAGCCAATCTTAAGCACAGTGGGCTGTCTTCACTTTGCACCCGGATGTATAAACAAATACTTAAGCATGTTAGATGCAATAGAACAAGACCTGCATGCACCAGCTCTATAAACAATCTTAAGCTAGTCACTGAGCCAGTTAGAGGTCGTCTGTCAATAATGCAGGCAACAAGTTACTTGAATTTAATGCACAGTATTTCCATTGCTATTTCATACATAAACATGTACAGATTCCCCCCATTTACTCCTACTGTCATTTGTGCTTTCAAACATAAATGTTCAAGGTACCATAACATCACGTAAATAAAAACTAAGACAAATGAAGGCCGCAGGCTTACACATGCTTATCTAAGAAACGAGTTTAACTGAACACAATAGAACTTACTTTTGAGTAAGTATGTATAGGACTGGCCTGTTTTCCTAAAGTCCCCTAAGCTTTATTTTGGGAGACCCATACAAAGTGCCAAGTTAAGGGATCACTTCTGATAAAGGTAATTTTGAGGCATAAAAATACATGCAAATTCCATCTCCATAGTACTAAGCTGTTTTCTGTGCGAAAACATTTAATATACAGCATGTGCAGTCCGGGCTAGGAAGAGTTTTCTAACTCAATATTACTCCAGCCAGACCACAAAGCAAAAAGAAGGGCCAGCTCTGCTTCTCCCCCTCCCTTTCTCTTTGCTAGTCTTCGCCTGAACAAGAAAAACAGTTGAGAGCCGCGGGGGGTGGGGGGAATGTAGCTTTTGGGTAGAAAAAGACAGAAATGCTGTAGGCATGGCAAGAGAGAGGCAGCCCCAGCCTGCTTCGGACAAGCATCGTACCTGGGGGAAGGCAGGCCAACAGGCAGCAACGGAGCCCCAGCCAGCCCCCTGAGAAGAGCCGACCACCCCGGCCCCAGCCGATGCTCGTTGATCCCAAACAAAAGGCCGGCGGCGGCGGCTCCCTTTCCGGCGCCCCCCCCCCCAGTTGGTCTAGGGACGGAGCCGCTGGCCTCGGCCTGCTTCTGGGGGGACCTTGTTGGGATGGAAAGTAGGAAACCTGGGACGAAGAGGAAAGGGGGGGGGGCTTTCCCAGCTCCTCCTCCCCGGCCTCCAGACTGGGGGCCATGGGCGGGAGCCAGAAAACATAATGCAAACCACCCCCCCTCCTTCCACCAATCCTGCAAGGAAAGGCAGGCAGGCAGGCGGGAGAGCAAGCCGTGGAGAAGAAGGGCAGATCTCCTGCCGGGGAAAAAAACCTCGAAAGCAGAAAGGAAAAACACCACGCAGAGGGGGGGGGCAGCAAGCCAACCCTCCCAAACCACCCCATTCCCTCCCGCCGCTGAAGCTCCCTCCGGCTCCCTTCCTTACCTCCGAGGCTGCCCGGGTCGAGGCAGGAGCCAGCCGGAGCCCCACTTCCACCCGGCCCGGCGAGCTTGCCTGGTCGGCTGCCCCAGATCCCAGCCTCAAGAACCGTCCGTCCCCCCCCCCCGGGTGCAGGAATCGTACACGAGGCCAGGGTCGGCAGGATCCAGACATGCACCCTCCCCCGGCCTTAAAGGACCGCGGGCGGTGAAGCTACTCCCCAAGGTACCACTGAATGGGAGGACGGAACCCGACCGATGGATTTCCCCCCCCCCTTCGCAACAGGTCGTTTTCGAAATTCGCACCGAACCCCCCCCACCGCCACCCCGCAGGGATTATAGGCCCGCGACCGCCCCTCCCTCCCCGATCGTACTTCTGAGCATGTGCCGAGTGCTTTCCCGCCCTGGCTGGGGGCAGCTCTAGTCCTTCGGCAGCCAGAGGAGCCCCTCCGCAAAAAGCAACAACAACAGAGAGGCCAAACCAACCCGCTCCTCTCTCTAACAATACAGAGCAAAGCGGCCGCCCGCCTTCCCCCCCCCTCCACGTGGGCCAGGTGGCTTTCCTTTCTCCCGCGTGGAGCCTGGAAGGGGGCCTTTTGGCCTCTGAGCCGCCAGCACTTCTTCTAAGGGACCCCCCCCCCGCTCACGGCTCCCTTCTCCGCGGGTTGCTCTTGCCTTGCCTTCAACGTCAAGCCCCACGGCTTGGGAGTTCAAGAGCTCCTCTGAAGTCTAAGCCCGGGTCCAGCCCATTGTTTGGGGCTAAGTGGGGATGTCCCAGGGAGAGGTACACGAGGCTCAACGCAACCAAGCAGGAGAGGACATTTGGGGCTGGGGGCGGAGGATGGATGCCGTCATGGAATGCTAGAGTTGGAAGAGACCCCCAAGGGCCATCCAGTCCAACCCCATTCTCCCATGCAGGAAATCACGATCAAAGCATCCCTGACAGATGGCCATCCAGCCTCTGTTTAAAGACCTCCAAAGAAAGAGATTTCACTACTCTCCCAGGCAGCATATTCCATAGAATCATAGAGTTGGAAGAGACCCCCAAGGGCCATCCAGTCCAATCCCCTTCTGCCTTTCAGGAATACCCAGTCAAAGCATTCCTGACAGATGGCCATCCAGCCTCTGTTTAAAAACCGCCAAAGGAGGAGACTCCACCACACTCCCAGGCAGGGCATTCCTCAGAATCATACTCATAGAGTTGGAAGAGACCTCCAAAGGCCATCCAGCCCAACCTCATTCTGCCCTGCAGGAAGACCCAATCAAAGCATTCCCGACAGATGGCCGTCCAGCCTCTGTTTAAAAACCCATCCGCTGGCTCTCAACTTCCAGGCCGGGAGGCGGGAAATTAAAAACCAAAAGCACTCCGTTGATGCTAGCAGGGGACTCGACCCCTTCCCACCAGCCACACGCTCACAGGTGGAGGGAGAAAGAAAACAGGCCACTCGGGGGGGGACCACCCCCCCAGAAGCAAAGTCACGTGCTCTGCCCAGGAGGCCAATCACAAGTCCCCCCTCCAGCAACATTCGAATTGGCCCCGCCCTCTCTCCACGACCGCCCCCCTCCCGGAGCCGAGGGCGCCAACTCCGCGCAGCTGTGAGGGAAAAGGATGCCCCCTCCCGACGCGCGCCTCTTTTTCTCTCACAGCCCAAGAAAATAGGGGGGGAGTACAAGTTAGTCTGTGGGGCGGCGCGTCTACCTCCTGCCGCCGAGGTCCTGGGGGGGGCGCTGTATGTGTGGGGGGCAAAATTCTCCCCACACAGAAGCCCACTCTTCACAGAAGGCGGTTGGAGACGCCTCGTCGCCGCCTCTTCTCTCCTCAGCCAGCGGCGACAAACGGCAAGAAGAAAGGGGGGGGTCATAGAGACCGCCAACCGCCGGTGCTCATGGTCCCGCCGCCGCTGCGCCGCTGACCCCGCTTCTCCTCAAGACCAAGAAGCCACCGAGTCATCCTGCCGCCGCCGCGCTGTGGCCGTTGCTCTTCTAGCCCCGTCTCCCTTTCCCGCCCCCTGCCGAGCGACAGCCAGACCCCCCTCAGTTTCCCACCGCGCACGCGCGGCTCGGCTTCAGCTTTGTGTTTTGTTTGGGGCTCGCGGCTTCCTCCTCCCCTTTTCAGCCTTTTCTCCGCCCCCTTGGCTCCCGCGCGCTCGGAGAAAGCGCATGCGCGTTGGGCCCAAAGTTCAGTTACAGCCGTTGTGGGGCTGGGAGGGGAGAGGAAGGTAAATAGCGCCGTAGAACGTTGGCGCCGACCAGTCACCTCTCCCAAACCGGCCTCCCTTCAGACTGGACTACATTTCCCTTCATCCCTCTTGGTCGGTTCTCTGAAAGGAGTCAGGTGGAGGAGATGTTTGGGCCCTCAGGTGCTCCCTCCTGTGGCATCCTGGGACTTGCAGTTTAGGGAGGGGGCATTTAGCACTCTCAGCCAGAGCGCTCTTAGGCCTCACTAAACTACAAACCCCAGAATTCCACAGGAGGCAACCAGAGCAGTTAAAGGGGAATAATAGCACTATAACAGTGTAGTGTGAAACATTGAGGACAATATCATACTACACTGTTGTAGCACTTTAACTGCTCTGGCTGCCTCCTGTGGAATCCTGGGATTTGCAGTTTCAGGAGGGGCCTTTAGAACTCTCAGCCAGGGAGCTCTTAGGCCTCACTCAACTACAAACCCCAGAATTCCACAGGAGCAAGCCAGAGCAGTTAAAGGGGAATAAAAGTGCTTTAACAGTGTAGTGCAGGAAAGCTGATTATGGTAACTTAAAACTGCCATTGAGCCTCTAGAAATAAGAGTTTCTAGGCATCCCAAAGAAAGGCTGGATGGCCATCTGTCAGGAATGCTTTGATTGTGTGTATTCCTGCATGGCAGGGGGTTGGACTGGATGGCCTTTGTGGTCTCTTCCAAACCTAGGAGTCTATGATTCTAAGAGCAAATAGGAAAGCGATGAAGGTCATGAAAAGGCAGCAAATCGGGGTTCTAGGGTTGAATGGCTGTCACTGTCTCACTCTCTGCAATACTGGAAATTTGGGGAGTGAAGGAAAAATTCAGAGTGGCTGAATTTTTATTTGAGGGGCAATTCCTTCATTTTGCCTCCTGCCGGAGCTACACACCTGCAAACCACATTAACCATACTGGATGGGGTTAATGGGACTTGCAACAGTGTATGTCTGGCAAAGGGAGAAAAGGTAGCAGAATGATACAAAGATTCATACTGCAACCCGAAATAGTTTACATGAGAGTCCTGACATTGTCACACTAAACTGTTACAGTGCTGTTATTCCACTTTAACTGCACTGGCTGCCTCCTGTGGAATTCTGGAGTTTGTAGTTTAGTGAGGCCTAAGAGCTCTTGGCTGAAAATACTAAATGCCCCTCCCTAAACTGCAAATCCCAGAATTCCACAGGAGGCAGCCATAGCAGTTAAAGTGGAATAATAGTGCTAAAACAGTATGGTATGATATTGTCCCCAATGTTTCACACTACACTGTTATAGTGCTATTATTCTACTTTAACTGCTCTGGCTTCCTCCTGTGGAATTCTGGGGTTTGTAGTTTAGTGAGGCCTAAGAGCTCTCTGGCTGAGAGTGCTAAATGCCCCCCCTAAACTGCAAATCCCAGAATTACCCAGGAGGCAACCAGAGCAGTTAAAGCGGAATAATAGCTCTATAACAGGGTAGTGTGATATTGTCGGTATACCTAGCATTGAACTCAGTGGCATTTCTTTCTGAATAGCCATGCACTTGGTAAAGGAGGCAGTAGGAAAGGAGGAGGCACTACCGGTGGATTGATTCAATAAGGAAGCCTAGGTAGCTGCTCTGAGTTTGCTAAAGCTGAGGAGGGCAGTGGATGCCTGGGGATTTTGGAGGTCTCTCATTCACCATTAAGTAGAAGGTGACTTGACAGCAAAGCAATATATAGGGTTACACGGTCACTTTTTATTTTGAAAATGCCTCACACCACCATGCTGTGGAAGCACACAGTTGCAAAATTATTTATTAAATTAATAGCTTACTGCTGCACCGGCAAAGGTGCTGGCGCTCCAACAGGACTAAAAAAAAGAACTAAATACAAAACAGCCTCAATCACACATTGGAAACTGCTTAAGGCAGTGTAGATGTGTAAATTGCTATTGCTTAAAACAATTCGTAAGCTGCTCTGATAGCCTTGTGGCAATACAGTGGGGTATAAATAAATAAATAATAAATAAAATAAAGACTAAAAAGGCAACAACGAAAGAGAGAGCCAGCACCCTAGCATTTACACTTGCTTCAACAACGGACCAGCTCCCATGTCAAAGTCTTGCCTGAATAAATAGAAGCATACTTGTGCATGGCCGAAAGGGCGTCAAGCACGAACGAGGGGAAACATGTGCAGTTGCATACACAGGTGATGCTTTGCAGGTGGATTCTCTATTATAGTCCATGCAGACTGATCTGGGCCAGTCTTGTCCTGTGCTGGAGGAAGGTGGGGTATAAATAAGGTCATGGATCCTGTCCCTGTTCCAACTCCATGGAGCTAGTGAATCTAGAGACTAGGGCCATACCCACACTGTACAAACAATCCAGTTTGAAACTGGATCATTTACCATGGCTCCTTCCTATGGGATTTGTAGTTTGGTGAGGCACCAGCACTCTTTGGCAGGGAAGGCTAAAGACCTTGTGAAACTACAAATTCCAGTATTCAGTAGGAAGGAGCCATGGCAAATAATCCAGTTTCAAATTGGATTATTTGTGTAGTGTGGATTTGGCCCTGCCCTTCCGTCTTGAAGGTACCACACAAGGCTTCCTCTGTTGCTGCGCTAGGTATAGAAACAGTGTTGTTCCTTTTCTTTTTTTTATGTTTGTGCAAAAGTGAGATCAGAGAGGGGGGACTGAAGGTGGTTCCTTATTTGCTCCAAACTTCAAAATGCAGCTAGATCATCCAGCTGAATAAAGCCAGGAGCTTGAAACACCCCTGCACCTCAAATCCAGACGTTCAGTACTCTGCCTTGCATTTTAGGGCTTGGGAACTTTCCCCTTCAAAATAGACATGGTCTATGTATTAATTGAACTTTGTATTCTTTCCACTGTACAGGAACAGTTTTGGAAATTATGCATAAAAAGAACGTTGGCCTCATACAAATGCAAAGATGCATTTCCATAACTGACACCGTGGTTGGATTGCTGATCCTTCAATAGGGTTATATTGAATTTTTAAAGCTGTATTTCCTGGTTTACATGTTCAAAGGGTTCATTGAAATTTGCACGTGAGATGAAAGAGGGCCAAATATTTTAAACAAGATAAAAGGGGAAGGAGGTGAAACAGAAGACATTTTATTTTGTAAAGCACAATTAATACATAGACCATGTTCTCACAAAATGGTAAGCCAGAATTTTTGAGAATGTTGGTGTATCAGTAACCAGTAAACAAGTTAGTGCATACTACCTAATATTTTTTTCTCCCTTGCAAGCAGTACTTAGGAACTCATCAGCCATAATATTTTTTTTTCTCCCTTGCAAGCAGTACTTAGGAACTCATCAGCCATAAAAAGTTTAGTGTCCTCACATCAGGAGGCATGGAGATGCACTATCCGCAATGCTGCAGCCTTATTTGAGAACTTACGCCGAACAAGTCTTGAAGAGAAACGACAACGCAGAAAGAATCACAACCCAGAAACATCACCCCAGAAGACCTTCTGCTGTGCTTTCTGCAACCAGACTTGTTTTTCCCGGATTGGCCTTTTTAGTCATCAGCGCGCTTGCAGAAAGTGCGGGATGAGTCCTTTCTGAATCTTCATTTGTGAAGAAAAGCCAGAGAGAGATATCCATACCTGGACTTCTGGCTTGGATCTCATTGACAAGAGTTTTAATTCAGGGTTTGTTAAAGGAGCAACAAACCAGTGTCTGGGTTAGGATGGGTACCAACGCTTCCTCTTCCTGTACTGACTCAATGAGGAGAGGCTGGACAGACCATTCCACAACATGTGTTGCGGAAGACAGTGATCTGGGCTGAGAGCCCTCAATGTCCTTCACCTGTTTCTTCTTCCCAACACGCTTCAAAAGGTCTTTGAGAGATGGGGCACTCCGGAAGTGGTTCTCTTCACCTTGGCCCAGAATTAGCAGTGCCGAATCTACTGTTCCAGGGCTTGTCAGGGGAAGGGCT
Organism: Gambelia wislizenii; assembly: GCA_030847615.1. Lineage (NCBI taxonomy): Eukaryota > Metazoa > Chordata > Lepidosauria > Squamata > Crotaphytidae > Gambelia > Gambelia wislizenii. The sequence goes on along the minus strand of JAUMIR010000013.1, from coordinate 6,170,919 downwards.
TGCACAGTGATACCTTCCTATTTCATTGGGGAGGCCCCATCGTGTACACTTTTCCTCTGTTTCCCCTCATCACCAAGGTGATGGCCAAAATCCAAAGAGACAAGGGGTGGTGGATCTTGACCACTCCATGGTTACCCAGGCAGCTTTGGTTTGCTCCGCTCCTGCACCTCTTTCTAGACAACTGCCCCAGGTTACCAAGTTGCCTGGATCTTGATCTCACATGATGCAAGTGAGACATCCGGATCTGCACACCCTCAGGCTGACAACCTGGAGGGTTTTTTTTAGACTCTTTCTCTGAACCGATCAGATGTATCATCTCTGCTGTGCTTGGGCCTGCCACTCAGCGTTCCTATGTGTATAAGTGGAAGAAACATCTTTAATTTCTGTCACCTTGAGGGATCTCTCCAGATCAGGCATGAATCTATCATATGCTAGAATTTCTCCTCTCGCTGTCCAATAGTGTCTCTCCCCTCCATCAAGTGCTATCTGGTGGCAATTTCATCCGCTTTCCAGATTATTGGCAAGCCTTCCTGCTTCCAAAATGGTTAAATGGTTTCTGAAGGGTTACAAGAACCTGCACTCTCCAGTGTTGGGTCCTACTCTGCAATGGAGCTGGGAGCTAGTCCTTTCACAGCTCTCTAAAAAATCCTTTGAGCCAATGGCATCTTGTGACATTTGTCTCCTTACCTGGAAGATGACCTTCTTGATAGCTTATCATCTTATAATTCTTATCATCTGCCAGACAAGTGGGAGAGCTATGCATCCTTTGTGTGGACCTGCCTTACCTGAAGTTCTACAAGGACAATAGTCCTTAGACCTGACACTTTCTTCCTACCTAAAGTAGTGTCTATTTTTCATTTGAACCAGGACAATAGTATTGCCTGCATTTCTGCAGAACCCTACTTCATACTTGGACTGCACCCTCCACTGCCTTGATGTGCAGCCTTCTACATGGACAGGACTGCTACCTTGCACAAGTCCCAAAGACTCTTTGTATGCTACTCCTCTGACAAGAAGGGTTTAACTGTTTTGTCTCAGCACCTATCAAAGTGGGTCACTTCCACTATACATCTGGCCTAGGAACTTGCTAAGCATGACACTCCAGCTCGTGTAGGCAGCCACTCCACCAGAGCTGTCACATCATCTGCTTTTCTGAAAGGCATGCCACTGGAGGATGATCACAGAGCGGCTACCTGGTCACAGCTTTAGACTTTCATCTTCCACTATAGACTGGATGAAAAGTCCAGGTCTGAAACCAGATTTGGGGGAGCCATATTGTTTTCTTGTGTTGGATGACACTCCCGCCTTCTATGGTGAGTATCTTTCTAGTCTCCCATTTGTGTGAGTCACAGAGACCATGGAGGAAGAGAACAGGTTGCTTACCCATAACCATAGTTCTTTAGAGCGGTCATCTCTGAGAACACAACACCTGCCCTTCCTCCCCTCTGTGTGTCCTGCTCTCCCTAGCTCCTTGGCTGCTGCTTCGGTGTCCAGGGAACCAATGATTGGAATGGGAATTGGGGTAGTCACATAGACCAGGGGAGGAGGGGCTACTGCTGAAACGCTTACATAACAGCTCTAGAAGGTTCCAAATGATGCACTGCCCAGGCACAGTAAACCCCCTTTGTGTGAGTTTGCAGATGACCACTCAAAGAACTACAGTTACAGGTAATCTACCCATCGGTCCCAGGAGAGTTTCCAGACAAAGAAAAAATTCTAGCCAACTGGTACAAATATGGAACCTGGCACATGGGGGGGGGTATTGGTCCCCCACATCAAAACAAAACCAAAATAAAAAATGTGATGTATTTCATTTGTGAGATTCAAGTAAGCTTATGGTAAGATTAGAAGCTGCTGTGCATAGATAGGGTGTTGCAGTAGCTCCATCTTGTGGTTGTGTTTGCTATGGGTTTGTTGCTCTGCTTTCAGCTTGAAGCCACAGACAACAAGTCCTTAGTTTGACTGCATGCTACTGGTTATTTTCAATAGGTTGCACTTCAGCCCTTAGTATTAAATTAAATGAATAGACAGGCAGTATGGTGCAGTGGTTAGAGCCTGATCTACCTCGCAAGACAAAAATGTGGGAGCAGGGGAAGACATGTATCCCTCCTTGTGTTACTTAATCCATAAGCACCAGTTAGTTGGAGTACCCCAAGTTATGTTTTTCTGGCAGAATTCATGCAGAATGAGCTCTACAATTAATGCATTAACTGATTGATTGGTGTACATGGTCACCTGCACACTTGCAAACAGTGTCCCCAGTTTCAGCCACTTATCAAGTACAGGCATACTTCAGTTAATGAAGTTCCTGGCGTTATTCCTTTAACAGGTTCCTACACCACACAAAAGGGCATTTCAGTGTGCTTCAGCAAAGTTTTCTTCAAAACTAACAATATGCACATGTGAAATGAAACAACGGACTCAAGTAAACCTGGCGTAAATACCAGTAAACAAAATCATTTTTAACCTTTTAGAGACTACCTGAAGGCTTTTCTTAGAATGCCTCCAGGAATGACTTTTTGTTTTGCCAGCCTTCATTTCTCTTATGATTTCTACTCTGATGGTCAAATATATTAACTCTTCTGTGTGCTGTGCTTGCATCCACTGGATCACTTTGCCTGCCCCTTTTCTTTGGATGCTTAAATTCTGTTTCCAAATACTCAATGGAATTTTTAAGTTACTGCACTGTTAGATTTTAGGACAGAATTTATCAGGGGTCAATGCCCTCATTTTATCCCCCTATAGCTACACCAACTGGCTCTCTTGTCCCATAGGTCAGCATAAAGCTGCTATCAAGATGGAAAACAAGTGTGTGGGCTCTAGGTCAGGATTGTTTTTTTAATATCTTTGCTGTTACAATCCCTTTATTTCCCCCCAGTAACAGCTGAAATAACCTGAAGGCACCAGACCCTTGGTCATCCTCGAAGCTAAGAAAGGTCAGGCCTGGTTAGTACTTGGAAGGGAGACTGCTAGGGAATACCAGAGACCCATTCACACTACAGAATGATAGCGCTTTATGATTCCACTTCTAACTTCCATGGCTCCATCCCATAGAATCCTGGGGTTTGTAGTTTGGCGAGGCACTAGAACACTCTGATTAAGACTTTTAAGTGGCCCTCCCTACATTGCACATCCCAGAATGCCATAGGACAAAACTATGGCAGTTGAAATGGAATCATAGTGCTAGAATTCTGTAGTGTGAATGGGCTCCAGGTGCTGTAGGCTATAGTCAGAAGAAGAACTGGGCAAAACCACCTGAGTATCTCTTGCCTAAGCAAACCCTGTCAAATTCATGGGGGTTGCCATAAGTCAACAGGTGACCTGAAGGCACATAATTTCCCCAATATATTAAGAGAAATCCATTTATTTATTTATTTTGGGAGATATGTAAACACCTTGTGGATCCTGATTCAAAATAAGCTTCTTTCCTTCATGGCTCTGAAGCCAAACCTCAACATTTGAACAAAATCTTGGAAAGACTTAAAATCTAGGCAGGACTGAACCAAGCTTCCTCATTGCTAGTGGTGCAGCTTTAGCAACCTGGACATCTCTGTATTTTCCCCCTGCTTTCCATGATTTCCCCCTGATTCCATGTTCTCTATTGCCTAGTTCTTGCTATTTTAAAAAGTAGTCCATTCATCCTTTTTAAAAAGGTAATGCTGGTGGGGGGGATGGATTACATATTGCCCAGGTGTGTGCAGAATATACCAATGGTTCGCAGAGCATCCCTGTGGTAATGACAACTTGCAGCAGTGGAAACAGGCAATTCAACACAACAGGAGTCTCCCTAACAGTGCTTACTTATCTTCAACCTTTTCCTCCAGCATGAGCCTAGAGCATGCTGGTTAAACTAATTATATACTGTGATTATAGCTCCGCATGTATCGAAGCAGGCTTTAGCACAACTGGAATCCATTTCTGAAAGTACAGGAGAAAACACAGTGTCTTTATTCAGCTCTTGACAGCCCCTCCCTGCCCCTCCCTGCAGCCGTTGAACCAAACTGGAGCCTTTCATTTATGGGGAAGGGAACAAAAAGTTAAGAGTACAGGAGCAGCTGAGACCCAAACCCCAAGCACTAGTAAGCATACAGATGGCCACAGAATAACTGACACCCCCCAAAATAATCACTTATGATGAAACCTGGATCTTCCAGTATGATCCTGAGACAAAACAACAGTCAATGCACTGGAAAACACCATCATCACCAAGAATGAAAAAAGCATGTCAAAGTAAGTCCACATTCAAAGCCATGCTCATTGTTGTTGGGTTTTTTGACATCAAGGGTCTAATTTTGGCAGAATGGGTTCCAGAAGGCAGAACAGTGAACCAGCATTATTATAAGTTTTGACAAAGCTGAGCGAAGAGTCAGAAAAAAAGACCAGAACTGTGGAAAAATGGTTTCATTCTTCATCAAGACAATGCACCTGCTCACACAGAACTTTCTGTGAAGCAGTTTTTGGCCAATAAACACATTACTACACTTGAACATCCTCCATATTTGCCAGATTAGGCACCATGCCAATTTGTTCTTTTCCCTAAAGTGAAATTGATGCTTAAAGGAACACATTTTGAGTCAATTGATGCAGTAAAGAAGAAAACGGCAGTTGTGTTGAAACAGCTGACAGAAACTGATCTGCTCCACACCTTTGACCAGTGGAAAACAAGACAGCATTGGTGTGTGAGTGTGACTGGGGAGCGTATTGAAGGGGACAAGCATTAGAATTGTAATACATATAAAGATGGGTTATTGTATCAGTCTTATTATTTAACAGACAGTACACACACACACACACACCTATATACAACAGGTAATTTATTGGTTTAATTTAACTGACACTTTTGCTACATTTTCACCAGGCATGATAACTTCCACATCCTGAACACCCAATTGAGGGGGTGGTTTATATAGAGGGGAGGGGGGGAGTCTGTTAATATTTGCCTGCATGAGGGTGCACATGTACACGGGGCCACACAAAGTTATGACCCTTGGCCATCTTCCCAATGGTGCATGTGGTCCTTGGGCCAAAATGTCACCCACACCTCTTTTAAACTCAGAAGAGATAGGCAAGTGATTCTCACCTTGTGAGATCTGAATGGATTTTTTTTTTTCAGCATCACATTATATTTGGAAGGAATAAAAAAAATGTTACCTACACCTCTGGAACAGGCCACAGATCAGTAAAACTAAGATGCAATGGGTTACAGATGCTGCCCTTAGGATGTCTCATTGGCTGTCACTCAACATGTCATGCTGATCCAGTGCATGGACTGCTAGCAGGAGATAGGAGGATAAATCAGAACATTCACACATGAACTAATCCCTTCTCCCTCTTTGGGCTCCCAAACCTGCAGATTCTCCACCCCAGGCCCTCACAAAATCAATTTCTGCTGTTCTCACCTGTTCTTCCATACTTCAGTCGGACTCTAATCTACATCTTCATACATCGCTCACTCAAATCCAGCATTAGGTTGGAAGCATAGAAGGAAGAACTAGAGCAAATTTCCCCCAAGAGCACATTCAAGCTGTTTGAGAGACATTTGTGACCTTTCCCCTTGAGCCAGATGCACAAAATGGGAATCTTCAGTCACCTTACAGAAGTATATTAATATACCTAGATAGCTGGCTGCTTTCAAAGCTAATTAAGAGGGTGGTAAGAGCAGATTTCTAAAAGTATGTAGTTAACAAAGAATATCCTCTCTTGCAGCTGTAATAGTTATTGTAATGCACACAATTCACACCCCAGTTGACAGCCAGCTGAATTAGCAATGCAAGTAGTTTAAAAATAGATCTGCAGTGATTATTACTTTCCCCACTTGCTTCATTTCTGCTGGTGCTTCTGGTGGTACTTCATTTTAGGTCCATAGAAGTCAGTCTCCCAAGGACAGAGATGCAACAATGGAGAAGTTGACATCTCTATTTTGAATAAACACTGGATTTGTTTATCTTATGGGCTTTATGATTTAAGCAGTTTTACTATTTATATTATAAACCACCTTAGGAGAACCATAGCCTATATGAAGCAAGTATCTATTTAAACAAGTGAGCAGATGTACAGGTATATAACTGCATTCTTGGTGGACATCTCCACTAGGGTATTTGTTGCAGGTGATGAAGTGCAACATTTTTACCTGGGGAGAACCTGGCTAGCAGGCAATGAACCATTTTTGAGCTGGAACCCATTGCCAAACACATGAGGTGCTTACCTTGGAGTCAGTCATGCTTCTCAGCTGCAGCTGTTCTTGAAAAAAGCTGCTCCTGGCAGAATTGGAAGGGTTCCTTCTAAAACAAGTGCAGGCAACTGTGATCCTCCATATGTTGGGACTCTGGTTGCCACCACTATTAGACAGTCTGGCAAGGGCCAACAGCAGCTGTACAGCACAAATATCTATAGAGAGCCATACATTGCCCATACCTGCTTAAAGAAAGGGTTCAGTATTTGACCTAAACTTCCAATAAGCAGTCTGGCTAGAACAGACAAGCAAGCAGTATGGGGAAGGCTCTGGGCCTTTCACCGTTTGTGCCTTCAAGTAATTTCCAACCTATGGCAATCCTAAGGCATGGGGTTTTCTTGGTAAGATATGTTCAAGGGGGGGGGTTGCCTTTACCTTTCTCTGAGGCCTGAGAGAGTATGGTTTGCCAAGGCTCACCCAGTGCATTTCCATGGCTGAGCAAGGATTCAAAACTTGGACTCTATAGAGTCATAGTACAACAAAATACTACACCACACTGGCTCTTGGGCTTTCACCAACATACCTGTTGTTCAGCAGGAATCAATCCCTAACCCCCATTTTTATGATGGACCAGCCTCTAGCAAACTACTTTGTCAGCCTTAGACCTTCATCTGCAGGGTCTAAATCAAATTGTTAGTCTCACTTAAAGTAAATTCATTTAATCAATGGGGATCTGGTAAATCACTAATGTAAAGTTCTGTTGTTCCAACTGATCTACTCTAATCAGGCTAGCAATTAAATTTAAGCCCAGATATACTGTCATACCTTACAGGGTTAGGGGAGCGGTAAAAGAATTGCCAATATGTGTAAGAGACCAACTGTTCATTTGCAGGATGTGATTTTTAAAAACTTTTTTTTAACAAAACTTACTGTGGGACCTATTCTCAAGCACCAGGAGGACAAAATAAAACAGTGAGTCAACAAGACTGGATATACAGCTGCCGATGGGCCATATGAGGCAGTCAGCGTATGTCAGAAGGGGCAGGAAGAGAGGGAGGGAAAGCAAGGCTTAACATGGACATTATAGCGACTTAGAAAGCAAATGCAAAATTGTGGACTGCAGGTTCTCTCACTAAACCAGAGACTACCTTTCAATTTGTGCCCTGACAGCCCTAAGAAATCCTCAGATATGTTCACAGATTTGTCGTCGTTAATTTTTCAGACCAGCTTTACCAGTCATTCTACATATGCATAATACCTTGTTACTTTGGTAACCCAGGATCACAATTTAATGATTTTTCCACATTTGTTTTATACAAGAATCAGATGGCATGTACTAACAAGACATTAAGTGTTTTTTTAAAATGTACGTTTACATCAACAGAATTAAGACGAAATATAAATCTTCTCTACTTACAGTCATTCTATACATATTATAATAACCAAATCACAAATCTGTCACACAATATAAATGTTTAGTTGTTATAATGTAACAATACAAAGAAAAATCTTTATCAAATTCAGCTTTTGTTTTAGGGTTTAATCTTACCATTAACTTAAATCAGCTGTGCAGGATGTTTAGGGTACATGACTAAGGCACCAACAGTACAAATACAAAAGCAAAAAGTATTTTCTTAGGAATGCTCGACACTGAAACACCACAAGAAAAGGCAACAATAGTAAGTAAGCTTTCTGTTGTCTTACAAAGTTGCTTTTGGGGTCATAAGGTTAGTTCTATTTTTTAATTTCTCCCAGTATACCTTTTCAGTTCTGATATCAGATGCCATAACACTGATTGCAAAGATGGGCATTACTAAGGTGCACTTGTCATAACTTTAGTGCAGAGCCATTGACTTCAAGATGGGTCAGACTTCAACTTCCATCATCTCCAGCCAACATGGCCTTTAGTGTTTTGTACTTCAGTTAAACCATAAACATTTTTCAAACTTGTGTTAAAAGAATGTTCTTGGACTTAGAACTGCAAACAGTTACAAAAATACTTTCCCTTAAACTTGGGATTGCTTCAAAACATTGGTTTATAAATATAGAAATACTATGCTAGGGGTTAAAACTGTATGTGTGTGCCACATCTTAGCTATTAAAAAAAATTGATTTATTAATCACTCAAGTAATTATTTAAATGTACACAAGCCAGTTTATTCTTAAGCATTTGAAATCCTTATTGCAACTGCTTGGCTGCTACATTATAAATATACCATAGTACAGCAGCTGGTAGGGTGTGGGTGTGTTATGGCCTACATGCACACCATAACGTCTGATGCTGAAAGGGTCTTAAGTCTGAAGCTGCCATCTCCAATTCAGAAGGCTCTCAAGTAGTAAGGTGAAGAAAGACTCCCTGCTGAAGATGTTGGAGAATCACTGCCACTCAGGTCTGACTGCAACTGTGGCAGATAAACCAAATATTTCATTCTCCATAAAGCAGCTTCATACTGAAATACTTTACAGTGGAAACCAACAGGATGCTTTCAATTACCAAAATCCTCTTTTAGCTCTCAAATCTAACCTGAGTATCAAATGCAATTATCTCTTGAAAGCATGCATTACAAAGCTTCCTATGTATGGCACACATGTATGGGGCTTGAGGGGGAAAAATAGGCCTCAAAAACAAAACTCAATCAATCACAATCTGGTAACAAAATATAATTGCACTACACCACTGTCAACTGGAGGATCTTCTTACTTTAAGACTGGAATGTTTGTTAGTTTATAACTCTTACGGATTATGAGAATTCAGTGGAGGATGTGCACTACTTTAACAGAATGAAGAATGAATCTCATATATTGCCTGAATGATATGCATAGTCTCAAAAGCTGAATATGAAGTCACTCAAAGAACAGTGACTGTGCACACACTCCATTCAACTCATACCAGTCTCAACATATGACTTTTTCATACCCAAGATCTCTGATTAAGATGTAATATAATTACATGCCAAAATGGAAACACTGATAGTAGTTTCTTCATGATGTTTGTAGGAATTTCTAGAATAGTAATACAAAGGTAGACAGAACTGACAAGGAAAAGGAACATTTTATAATTCTTAAAAGATATTCTGTTCTGTTAAAAGAAAAAGCTATTGAATGGGGAAATTGGAACTCAGTATCATTCAATGATTTCAGTTAGTAATCAGAAATCTGTGTGTGTTTTCACAGACACTCAGAAATAATGTCTGAGAACTCTCTAGAACATAAATGCAAGACGACGAAACAAAAAAGCATTAAAAACTCTTTAACAAAACTTGTTCTATTAGGTCACTGGCAGTTCTCTAACAGTCAAAATTTACTAAGTTCATTCTGCAATGATCACATAAAGCCTCAGGCTATAATTCAATTCAAACACAAGTAGGCATTTTTGGAAAGATATGTTACGTAGAAAGACCAAAACAATTTTCCATGCAAGGACAAACAGTTAAGTGATGAATCAGAGTACCTGACCTCTGCCAAGAGTTGCCTGTGAAATTTTCCCCACCAAAAATGTTCCTAACATGTGTTTTAACCAAAATAGTACTATGGACCATAGGAGTCCATAGAAAACAACCCGTGGAAGCAAACTTGTTCAGTTAAAAATTAGTTTTAGTAAACTACAGTAATTCCTAAATATTAAGGAAAATTTAGAACTTTGTAACCTGTAGGCATTCTTATACTGGAGCCTAATCCTGCTAAAGTCATTAAAGTCGCAATTCTAGAGGAATTTCCTAGAGAATATGTCTCAATGAACTCAATGACACATGAGTAAACATGCTTAGGAATATGCTACAGTGAAAGCAGGTATGAGTAAACTGAGGTGTTTGGGGTCTGGGATCACAATCCTATACTTCCTAGAGAATAAACTGATATCAGGAAATAGGCTTAACAGTAGGCTGCCAAGAGTCTAGGCTAATTACTTTCTAAATTATATTGAAAATAAAACTAGTGCTAGCCACCAGCAAGCAGCCTTTATACTATAGCAGCTCAAATCCCAACTAATTTTTCAAATAGCAAATAAAATTATTTCAAATGTTAACATAAAGATACATGACTAAAATTTGGATTAATTTTGATTTAAGTACAAGTGTTTTTGTTCATATTAGTAAGCCATCTTTGCCATCTATTCTTTGTTGCTGCCAAAATACAAGAGTGGAGATATGAAGAGTTAAAAACAAAACCTATTCTCCTTAAGTTATTTGTTGGAAAGAATTTCATTTCACACGATTCAGAGGTAACTTTTTTCAATTGTAGGCATGTGGCACTTAAGACAATCATCTTTGCACAGAAAGCTTTTAACAGTCATGCGAGGGCACAGTCATTATCTTGAACAAGGCAAATTTTTCACCACAGAGCAGTGGGGAAAGTAAAGGAGGCACTACACTGGAACAAAACACCAAATAAACTCTACTTTATACAATTTCAGAAACAAATACTTGAAGAGATATTTTTTTAAAAAAGGAATTCTGATGAAGTGTGATTTAGTGATAGCTTTGTTTGGTGGCCCTCTCAGCACAATCAGCAACCCTTATTTGATTTCTTAGATATTTGTTTGAACAGCAGTTCAGTGCCACAGACTTAGCAGATTTGAAAGCACATCACTACAGCCAGGCTACAAGAGACAATCTTGAGATGCTGGCATGCTAGGGGAACAAATGTAACTTCGAATTTTCTCATTTAAAGATGCAGCCTTCCTTTGTCAGAGCCTTCTGTATAAAATGCAAATTTTATAAAGATACTACAGGTATTTCATTGATATCCAGTAGATCGACACAGTTTACAATGTTCACAGGAGTTACTTCTGCTTATTAATGCATACCATATAAATGCATTTTTACAAAAGAAAATGATCAAATTTGAGATTTTGTTCTAAATCATTATGTTGTCACTCAGTCAGCTACTGAACCACTACCTTCTGTTTCCATAAGATGCAGTCCTAAATAAATTATGAGAAAGTAAGTCCTACTGAATATAGTGGGATTTAGAGCTTGACATACATGCTTAGGACTGCAGTCTATATCTTGTCAATATAATGGTAGGAGATTTGGGAGTACCATTAAGATTTAAAATTGCACAAGTACCTCTTAAAGGGGAGAGAAAATGTGTTTAATGATTTTGTTAACAAAGGATTTCTAGATGTCCTAATAAATGTTCTCCATTTTTTCATATGTATAAAGTAAGAGCATAAACAATGTTTATGCTGTCGAATCTATCCACCTGCACTGTATGAATAAAACACTGCATGCTTCAAGAAGTGCAAAAGAAGGGAGGATGCCACTGGTTTAAAGTGCCCTAACTGTAGCTTTTCCTTTTTTAAAAAAATGCCAACAAAATCTAGACAAAAAATGGTTCATGGTATAAACATCTTGGTCAGCCACCATCTTGGTTAAAATCAGAATCAAAATACTACATCTTTCAAATCAGAAAAGGAAGCAGTTCAAACATTGTCAGCAGCAGATGCATATGGAAGGACAGTTCTGCAAAAAGGTCAGTAATGGATATTACACCCAGGAATATCAGTAACAATTTCAGGCATAAATAAAGAATCCGTTGAAAGCACAGAAGCCAGGAGTGCTAGAAATGGCCCTCCTGAATGGCTTGAAGTGGTTAGTGGATAAGCTGAAACAGGCCACAATGTCCAGCCATAGATAAAGAACCAGGAAGAGGACATTTATATGGAGTACTCCCAGCACTGTAACTCCTTTATCCTACAAAACAAAATTAAAAAAAAACACAAAGAAAGAAAAGGGAAAAAAAAGAGACTAGTTTTAGTGAAAGAACAAGAGCACCCTCATTAATAAAAGTTGTTGGATGGATAACGTAGTGGAAATGACACAACAAATTACTGCACTGAAACTAAGAGTGGCTGCAGTAGGAAGTTTTTAGTATAATGAGATTTATTTATTAAAATGTTTGTATCCCACTCTACATCAGAAGATCTCAGGGCAACAGAGAATAATTAAAACCATTAAAAATTAGTACTTTAAAAAACACTAGAAGATAATTTGAACATTCTAAAAACATATTAAACATATGACAATTTAAAACAAACTAAAATGTTAAAGCCCACATACAAGTACAAACTGGATAAAATCAACTGATTTAACTCCTATTCTCTCCTGAATATTCTGAAATAACTTCTATAAAAAATCTGCAAAAATGATGGGATTTAGCATATTGCCTTACAGTGGGCATCAGAAACTTTATCCCATTTGAGAGGTGTTCCTGAGCATTCTCTGCAGCTTTTTTGACTGGGGGGTTGGTTCATACCTTTAGGACTGTGGGCTAAAGCCTACTTAAAACAGAAAACAGCATCACCATGGGCACATCTTTCCTCAGGTGGGGCTTCTACACAGTAGAGGGTCACATCTGACCAGTTGAAGGCTCATGACAGAAACATACTAGTCTGCTTCTGTTTTTATGTAAAGCAGATTTATACCACTTCTAATGCTCTACTGGTATAAGTACACTTTTTAGACCCAAGTAGCATTGCTGTACTTGGGTTTAACCGTGTTAACTCATATACTATTTGTTCTTCATTATGGAAGAATCCTCTCATTGTATGAGGAAAAAAATCTGGCATTTTCTGTTCAAAGGCACTAGAGAGATTATGTGTTTGTTGGTTCATTCAAGACATTTATTTATCACCTATTGACCCACCAGGGCCCCTGAGGCAATGCACAATTGATAAAAACACTGAAAACATTAAATAACTAAAAACCAATTAAAAACAATCCAAATTGCTCCTTTAAAAAACAGGCAAACACTTTAAAAAACCAGCCGGGGCAAACACCCTATTTTAAGAGTCAAAGGCCATGCAAAAGAGCAGTCTTCACTGCCTGCCAGGAATTCAGAAGAGATGGCACCAACTTGACTTCCCTTGGGAGGGAGCTCCACAGTTGGAGTGCTGCTACAGAGAAAGCCCTGTTCTGTATACCCACCAGCCTAGCCTCACAGAGTGAGTGGTGGGATACGTGACAGGGCCTCTGCTAATGTTCTTAAATTTCAGGCAGACTCATATGGGAGGAGGTGGTTTTGCAGCCATGCTGAAAACAAGCTGCTTAGGGTAGGTCAAGGCCAGCATCTTGAATTGGCCTCAGAAGCAAATTGGAAGCCAGTGCAGGTCTTGTAAGACCAGTGTTATGTGGTCTCGCAAATGCTGGTAATAGCCTGGCTGCCTGCACTTTGCACTAGATGCAGCTTCCTCACACTTTTCAAGTGCAGCCCCATCCAGCACATTACAGTAGCCTAATCAGGAAGTGACTAAAGCATGACCTACTGTGGCCAGATCTGCCTCCCCTGGAAAGGATTCAGCTGGCATACCAACCAAAGGTAAGCAAAGGCACTCCAAGCTACAGCAGCCACCTGGCTGTCCAGTAGCAGTACTGCATTCAAGAGCATCCCTAAGTTATGAACCTGATCTTCCAGAGGGAGTGTGACTCCTTCCAGAACAGGTTGTGTTCCCATTCTCAGGTTAGCTTTCCTACTGACCAATAGCACTTCTATCTTGTCTGGAGTGAGGCTCCGTTTACTCACCCAGAACCAATCTTTCACTGCATCCAGACAGCAATTCAGGACTTCCACAGCCTCCTTGGCATCAGTTGCAAAAGAGACGAGAGATGGCTATCATCAGCATACTGATGACAGCCAACTTCAACTGGCTTCATGTAGATGTTTAAAAAGGAAACAGGAGACAGTACTCAGCCCTGTAGAATGCCACAGACAAATGGCAGGAGGCTGAACAACAACCCCCAGCTCCAACTTCTGGGAATGTTCAGTCAAAAAGGACTGGAATCACCAGAGCACAGAGCCTCCAAGTCCCATATCAGCTAAGAAGCCCAGATGGATACCATGACTGGTGGCATCAAATGCCACTGACAAATCCAGCAGAATCAACAGGGACACACTCCCTCTTCCAGTTCCTAGTATAGGTCATCCAGCAAGGTGACCAAGGCTGTTTTGATCCCATAACCAGTCCTGAATCCCATAACCAGCCATGAATCTGCAATGGATCCAGATAATGCATCTAAACCAACAAAGTCTGGACTTGTGCTGCCACCTCTACCCTATGACTTGACTTTAAAAAGGGAGATTAGAAACTGGCCTATAATATCCTTAGGTGATGGGGTCCAGAGAAGGTCTCTTTAACAACTGTCTTATAATTGCTTCTTTTACAGGGGTTGGAATGAGGCCCTCTGTCAAAGAAGTATTTACATTCCCCACCACTCAACTGGCCAGCCCTCCTCTGGCAGCTTTAATCAGCCAGGGTGGACATGGGCCTAATAGATGAATGGTTGGCCTTACTTCACCTTTGATTTCATTAAAACTTTGCTTACCATAAATTATAATTAAGAGCAAAATCTAATTAATTAAATATTTTGCAATTTATCAATTTAAAGAAATGTCAAACATTGCATGCCTGTTATTCTCTCTCTCTCTCTTTGGTTCAATACAGACAGTAAGATTTAATGTACCCACGAGCCATTTAGCATCTGTATCCTGGCTGGAATCTGGCAGTTTCCTCAAAAATAAGTTCTTTAAGTTTTTCCTTCGGCAAGTCATCTAGTTCCATCTCAAATTTGAAAGGTGCTTCCGCTACAGGCTTTAAAAAAGAAAACATAAAATTACTTACTTCTTAGTAGTCCCCAGCACATAGTTCAGTACATTCTTTGAACTCAAGTAGGAAAGTTACAAACAAGTCTATTATTCTGAGGAAATCTAACCTTCTGTCAACTGACCTGGTAAAACAAACAACCCAAACCACCTCTTCCTTGTACAACATGAAGATTATGAATTCCCAATTATTGCAGTTTTAGAAATTCTAATTCTTGGCTATAAAAACAGTTCACTATAGAATATAATTTGCATACTGTCAGAAGGTACCACTTACATGCTTAAAGTACTTGGAAGTGGACCCCACTGTGTGTGTTCTGGACTTCTGTATGTGTGAGTATGTTTGTACACGGAAGTGTGTTCATGTGTACAAGTAAAATAAAGTGTTGGTTTTCTTTAAATTGGATACAAAATGATGATACAGGGAGAGATGGACTATAGCAGGACCATATGTCAAACTGAAGCATTAACAGAACTGGGAGTGGGAGGAAAGGAAGAAGTTAACATTCTTTAGACTGTCTTAAACTGCTTTGGAGGATCTGGTGTAAAAAGCCAGATAAAGCACAGCAACATTAGTTGAAAATAATGGGTTTAGTGACCAAACTGGAAGAAAAAAGATAATTGCATTCCTACTTTTAACACTTTTGCAAGTAACTCTTCTCATACAACATTTTGCTGGTACGATTTGAGTTGTACAGCTTAGGTCCAGGCTATCTGACAGACCATATCTCCCTGAATGAGCCTGCCTGGACCCTGAGATCCTCAAAAGAGGCCCTGCTTTCAGTCCCACCATCTTCACAGGTATGGTTGGTGGGGACACAAGGGGGCTTGCCGCTTGCCGCTTGCCGGGGGGGGGGCGCTATTTGTGGCCCGGATGGCACCCCTTGTGTGATCCTCCAAAGGGCGCCCCCCATTGGCGACCGTGTGGCCGGTCACCATGGGGGCTGCCATCTTCTCCTGTCTTCTTCCCAGCATGCTCAGCGGGTGGGGTGGGGGAAGTGGGAGCCAATTGGAGCAGGCCTACCCTGCCCTGATTGGCTCCTGCTAGCTGAGAGGCGGGTCATCCGGCTGTGCTTCCGGCAAGGCTGGATGCCGCTGGAGGGCCTGCGACGGAGCTGTTAAATAGACAGCTCCATCATAGCTCCTCCTCAGTTGGCTCGTGGTGAGCCGAAGACCCACCCACCCTCCCTTGGTTTGCTTCTGTATTACCTTGTTGCAATTTGTAGGGCGGATGACATGGGTCATGATCATGGTGTAGGGGAGGGGGTGTCTCCATCAAGTTCAAGTCCAAGTCCAAGTTCAAGGAGATCCCCCATTTGTTAACAGTTACCTTGTTTGCAGGGGAGGAGTGTCAGGCAGGACGGCTTGGCCATCACCTCTCTCCTCCGTGAGAGTCAGAAGTGTTTGATGAACATGGGTTGGGTCAATGATGAGATCACGACCCATGCATAATTGCCAACCATTTAGCAGCCATCGGCAAGTTGCGGCCATTTTATTGCCAATAATGTTTATCTACTAACCTGTACTTAACCAATGTTTCTGAATATGTAATCAATACATTTGTTACTCCACTTGGAGTGTATGTGTCTTCTCTGAGGAGGGGAGTGGGGGTTGTACGGTCTGGGTCTGCAAGGTAGGGGCTTCTCCGTGGCTTCCCCTAGGCTCTGGAACATCCTCTCTCTCTTTTTTTTTAGTTAGTTAGTTATACCCCGCTCTTCAGCCACAAGGCTATCAGAGCGGCTTACAAATTGTTTTAAGCAATAGCAATTTACACATCTACACTGCATTAAGCAGTTTCCAATGTGTGTTAGCTAATTGCCCCCACAAGCCGGGTACTCATTTTACTGACCTACGAAAGGATGGAAGGCTAAGTCAACCTTGGAGCCCACTGGAATCGAACTTGCAACGTGGTGACTTGCAGGACTGGCATTTAACCACTGCGCCACCAGGGCTCCTGGAGACTAGAATGGCCCCTTCCTTGCTGTCCTTCTGTCAGCTGGCAAATACCGTTTAATTCCAACACACTTTTAGAATGGATTTTTAAAGAGAGGGTCTTTAAGAGAGTGCTGCATTGTTTTAAACTGTACTGTTTTTAAACTGCTTTTTATCCTTTTTAGTGTATGTTTTATTGTAAATTGTTAAAATATTGTTAACAGTTTAATTCTATTTTAATGTTAACCTTTTGTAAATATTTAACTATCTTGTAGTCATTTTAATTTGTAAGTTGCCTTGAGTCCCAACGTTAGGAAAAGGGAGAGATATAAAGATTATGATGATAGCTAATTATGATTGAAAACAGCCAAGTCTGCACATTAGAGTGAAACCTGAGTTTTAAAGAAATGTATTAACACAATCCTATACATATCTTGCCAGAACAATTCAAACTGATTTTAGTGAGGCTTATACCCATGTGAGCATGTACAGCAGCAATGGAGAACATGTGGCCCCCTAGATGAGCTTAGCCTACAACTGGCTATGGTGACTTGGGCTGATGGGACTGAAGTCCAGAAACATCTGGAAGGCCACACATGCCTATCCAGTGTACAGGACTGCAGACTAAGTTAGGACGGACTGAAACTTGACAAGTTGGTACGCCCTTACTATGAATACAGTGAACCAACACAAAATTAAATAAAATTATGGCCCTTGTATAATGCCACTGCTTATAGGATATACAGTTGTCCCTCCACTTTCGCGAACTTAACATTCGCGGTTTTGATTATTCGCGGTTTTGGGAGAGCCCCCGCGGGCCCCCCCAAAACCACGACAGGGGGCCTCCTGAGGCCCCGTGAAAGCCCTGGGAGGGGCTGGGGAGGCCTTCAAGGGACCCCCGGAGGCGCTCCGGAGGCCCCATGAAAGCCTGGGGAGGGGGTGGGGAGGGCTGGGGAGGCCTTCACGGGGCCCCCGGAGGCGCTCCGGAGGCCCCATGAAGGCCTGAGGAGGGAGTGGGGAGGGCCGGGGAGGCGAGGGGAGTCCAGGGAAAGTGGCGAGGGGAGCGACAACGGGGCCTCCGGAGGCCTCGGGGGTCGCTCAGGGAGGGCGGGGGGCGGCAGCGAAGAGCGACCGCGAGGCCTCCGGAGGCCTCGGGGGTCGCTCGGGGAGGGCGGGGGGCGGCAGGGAAGAGCGACCGCGAGGCCTCCGGAGGCCTCGGGGGTCGCTCGGGGAGGGCGGGGGGCGGCAGGGAAGAGCGACCGCGAGGCCTCCGGAGGCCTCGGGGGTCGCTCGGGGAGGGCGGGGGGCGGCAGGGAAGAGCGACCGCGAGGCCTCCGGAGGCCTCGGGGGTCGCTCGGGGAGGGCGGGGGGCGGCAGGGAAGAGCGACCGCGAGGCCTCCGGAGGCCTCGGGGGTCGCTCGGGGAGGGCGGGGGGCGGCAGGGAAGAGCGACCGCGAGGCCTCCGGAGGCCTCGGGGGTCGCTCGGGGAGGGCGGGGGGCGGCAGCGAAGAGCGACCGCGAGGCCTCCGGAGGCCTCGGGGGTCGCTCGGGGAGGGCGGGGGGCGGCAGGGAAGAGCGACCGCGAGGCCTCCGGAGGCCTCGGGGGTCGCTCGGGGAGGGCGGGGGGCGGCAGCGAAGAGCGACCGCGAGGCCTCCGGAGGCCTCGGGGGTCGCTCGGGGAGGGCGGGGGGCGGCAGCGAAGAGCGACCGCGAGGCCTCCGGAGGCCTCGGGGGTCGCTCGGGGAGGGCGGGGGGCGGCAGCGAAGAGCGACCGCGAGGCCTCCGGGGGTCGCTCGGGGAGGGCGGGGGGCGGCAGCGAAGAGCGACCGCGAGGCCTCCGGAGGCCTCGGGGGTCGCTCGGGGAGGGCGGGGGGCGGCAGGGAAGAGCGACCGCGAGGCCTCCGGAGGCCTCGGGGGTCGCTCGGGGAGGGCGGGGGGCGGCAGGGAAGAGCGACCGCGAGGCCTCCGGAGGCCTCGGGGGTCGCTCGGGGAGGGCGGGGGGCGGCAGCGAAGAGTGACCGCGAGGCCTCCGGAGGCCTCGGGGGTCGCTCGGGGAGGGCGGGGGGCGGCAGGGAAGAGCGACCGCGAGGCCTCCGGAGGCCTCGGGGGTCGCTCGGGGAGGGCGGGGGGCGGCAGGGAAGAGCGACCGCGAGGCCTCCGGAGGCCTCGGGGGTCGCTCGGGGAGGGCGGGGGGCGGCAGCGAAGAGCGACCGCGAGGCCTCCGGAGGCCTCGGGGGTCGCTCGGGGAGGGCGGGGGGCGGCAGCGAAGAGCGACCGCGAGGCCTCCGGAGGCCTCGGGGGTCGCTCGGGGAGGGCGGGGGGCGGCAGGGAAGAGCGACCGCGAGGCCTCCGGAGGCCTCGGGGGTCGCTCGGGGAGGGCGGGGGGCGGCAGGGAAGAGCGACCGCGAGGCCTCCGGAGGCCTCGGGGGTCGCTCGGGGAGGGCGGGGGGCGGCAGCGAAGAGCGACCGCGAGGCCTCCGGAGGCCTCGGGGGTCGCTCGGGGAGGGCGGGGGGCGGCAGGGAAGAGCGACCGCGAGGCCTCCGGAGGCCTCGGGGGTCGCTCGGGGAGGGCGGGGGGCGGCAGGGAAGAGCGACCGCGAGGCCTCCGGAGGCCTCGGGGGTCGCTCGGGGAGGGCGGGGGGCGGCAGGGAAGAGCGACCGCGAGGCCTCCGGAGGCCTCGGGGGTCGCTCGGGGAGGGCGGGGGGCGGCAGGGAAGAGCGACCGCGAGGCCTCCGGAGGCCTCGGGGGTCGCTCGGGGAGGGCGGGGGGCGGCAGCGAAGAGCGACCGCGAGGCCTCCGGAGGCCTCGGGGGTCGCTCGGGGAGGGCGGGGGGCGGCAGCGAAGAGCGACCGCGAGGCCTCCGGAGGCCTCGGGGGTCGCTCGGGGAGGGCGGGGGGCGGCAGGGAAGAGCGACCGCGAGGCCTCCGGAGGCCTCGGGGGTCGCTCGGGGAGGGCGGGGGGCGGCAGGGAAGAGCGACCGCGAGGCCTCCGGAGGCCTCGGGGGTCGCTCGGGGAGGGCGGGGGGCGGCAGCGAAGAGCGACCGCGAGGCCTCCGGAGGCCTCGGGGGTCGCTCGGGGAGGGCGGGGGGCGGCAGGGAAGAGCGACCGCGAGGCCTCCGGAGGCCTCGGGGGTCGCTCGGGGAGGGCGGGGGGCGGCAGGGAAGAGCGACCGCGAGGCCTCCGGAGGCCTCGGGGGTCGCTCGGGGAGGGCGGGGGGCGGCAGGGAAGAGCGACCGCGAGGCCTCCGGAGGCCTCGGGTCGCTTGGGGAGGGCGGGTGGAGGGCTGCCATTATTCGCGGAATTTTCACATTCGCGGGGGTCTATGGAACCTAACCCCCGCGAATGTGAAGGGACAACTGTACATACAATTGCTACAGTATATCAGCATTCTACCAGCATATGAGAGCAAACACAATCTGTGGACAAATACTTGACTTTAAGTAATTATGTCTGGGTCATCTGTCATATCTCAGGCATCTGTTCACCAGTACTTACAGTAGTTTTCTGGGAAACACGCTTTCAAATATTTAAATTTAAAACCAAAGGACTGGTTTCTCTCATATTAACTGGTATAATCTTGCATGTGAATAACAAAAATACTGATTTGATTTGTAATTTACACGCTTCTAGCTTCCAAAACCATTTAAAGCCCATATTTAAGGAATTTCAGTAATTTCAAACAGCCAGAATTAAAAAAAAAGTCCTCATACCTCATCACTTGGATCATAATACTGCTCTAGATATGGATGGGCCAAAGCTTCTTCAACTTCAATTCTTTTATGAGGGTTGAAGGTCAACATTTTATCCAATAAATCAAGAGCTATAGAGAAGATGGTTTTAGCATTAGTTTGGGTTGCACCTTAGCTGTTTTTCTAGAACACTGCTCTTCTCTACAAGCTTCTGAATCAAGCTAGTCATCATATATTTCATATGTCAGAAGTTTGACAGAAACTGGTGGGAGGGCAGGGCTCTATATATAGTACAAAACCTTATTGTAGAAAACAGTGGTGTATGGGAGGACAAACCAGACACTTGAACTTTCCTAACTGATGCCTAGGTATCACTGACTGAACATTTTATTATAAGACTATAGATGGGCTTAGCACTGAATTAACTGCCTGCTCCGAAGAAAACTGGGAAACTTCCCCTTTAGATTTTACTTGGCATTCCTCCTACTTTAAGAGGTAAAATCATGCAGTGTAATGGTGTAACTGTTTGAGTATTGGGCTATTACTTTGGAGAGCAGGATTTAATCCCTGCTCAAGCATGGAAACCCACTGGGTGATCTTGTCCAAGTCATACTCTCTCAGCCTCAGAGGGAGGTAATGGCAAACTTCCTCTGAACAAATTCTGCCAAGAAAATCCCGTGATAGGTTCACCTTAGGGTCTCCATAAGTTGGAAACAACCTGAAAGGATGCAACAACAACTTCAGGTTTTGGGCTGGCCCTAGTCAGCATAGTCATTGTATATGAATGCTGGGAACTGCAGTCCAGCACCTTGACATCTGTACGATTCCGACCACTGTCCTACTTCCAGTTTGTACACAAATACATTCCATAAGAGACTTCTCTCTTTCAGCACCATGTATTACAAACAGGTTGAGAAGCTCTAAACCCATCCTGTTCTCATGACAGAACACATGAGATGCATAGAACATAACATGTGCACACATGTACACGTGGTCAGTGTTTGGATCCTATTTCCATGCCCTGGTAATCTGCAATCAAATCAAACTGATTTCTCTTCTCTTGCTCTCTTGCATTAAAATATTAAGTCCAGCTAGAAAGAGTAAGATCGGTGTTTGACAAATGATGCCTAGGATGACCGGAAAGGGCTCCTGTGGCCTCATCCTTTACAGGTCCCCACTTGTGTCCAGTGCTGAACTCTTATTACATAAATAAGTTCATGTACAATAGTCTGTTCTTTAGTTTTCTATCTATATCAATAATTTTACATAGGTACCCAAAGCATAGCTTAAAGTATTGAAATGGTTTTCCCCTCCCACCATATCTGCTAAGTGAGATTAAAGTTTTCATACTTGTTGTGAGGAATTACGATACCGGCCTTAGGTAACAGCCAGCATGCTAGTTTTTCCTTTACATTTAAATCTCATATCTTTAACTACCTTTGGGGTCAGCATTTGGAAACAGCCTATTCCATGGCACCTTGTTTTTATATGGCAGAGAAAGCAAATAGTTTCTGGCTTTCAAATTGATTATACAGTTCAAGTCTTCTTGAGAAGGAGACCCAAGTATTCCTAGAAAATATAGAGAAAACCATTATTATGAAAACAAAGCAGGTACATGCATCTGATATAAGGACAGAAAGAAATTGCCTATATGGAAATCCCACATATTAAAAAAATCACTGGCTACTACTGAGTGACAATTGCTTTTGTGAGAATCAAATTTTTTAAACAGGTTGACTAGAGACTCGAGAAGGACTTGGAAATGGATGTGTGTGCCATTCTAATCTACTCTTATCTTTCCTTGAGTTCTGGTCATTAAGATTAGACTACAACACAGCACATTTGTCTCAAGATACGAACTAGCACCTAAATGCAACTGTTAGTCCCAACTAAAGTAGACCAACTGACTCAAAAGAACTCACACAGCTGTTTTCACCCAGTTCCTATTAATTTAATGAATCGACATTATTTGAAGAATAAATTGGATTTACACCTAGATTTTCAGAGCTAGAAAGCTTTGTACAAAAGAGGCAAAGTTTCATCAGTAGATTTTGTCACGAATAGGAGCAAAATAAGAAGACTGTCAGGTTGTCAGCTGACAAGCCTAGGTTACTTTGTTTGAATTTTTGTTGTTCTTGTAACTCACAGGGTTTATTTGCTCCAGACTGGGTTTTGTAAAAGTTTGTACTGTTTGCAAGTTAAAGATTCCCTTCACTAAAATAACAACTTCCTCTTTCCTCAAAAGCACAGAAGTCTCGGCTACTGAGCAAAATAAACTTACTGCTATTGTGTTTGCAGTGCAAAATGTGAACAAGTTGCTGCTGAACTAGACTGGGGTGGGAGTAGCCAGCAGTTATGTAGGAGACAATATTTTGACCACTAACACATAGGTTAGTATCAGCTTTATACCATCTATATTATTCTGGAATCTTTACTCTTACTTTAATTATCACTTAGACTCTAGACTAAGAGAATTGGTGAAAGGCTTGTTGGAAATTTAAAAAAAAAAACATGCTGAAGAGTTAATGGTAGTGGGAAGAGGTTTGCTGGTTCAAGACACTCCCAAGGAGAATTCTCTAAATATTTCTCTACTAAAATATGAGATGGCTATTTTCCATCATACTAGCTATACCCGGTGTAGCATACACCATTCCCCCCCACGCCCTACACACACCCCTGACAGTACATACGCTGCTCCCCCGTGCTGCCCCCCACCCCTTGCCGCCCGCCCCCCCACTGCGCCACCTTGCCGCCCGCCCTGCTCCCCGCGCCACCTCTTGCCACCTCCCCCGTGCTCCTCGCCACCCCCACCCCGTGGCACCTTGTCCCTAGCCCCCCTGCCATGCCACTCGCCACCCTCCCCCATGGCATTTCGCCCCCTCACCACCCTCCCCATGCTCCCCGCCCCCCTGTGCCCCCGCGCACAGACACCATGCCACATCCCCCCCCCCAATGCTACTCACACTTCCTTGCCAGTGGCCATGTTTACAAAGGATTTAAAAGTCCACATGTTCCCGCCCCCAGTGTGCTGATTGGCTGCCCAACCAAGCTTTGATTGGTCAGTTTCCTAAGCAGCCAATCAGCACACTGGAAATGGCAACATACCCAAGAGAAATATATATATATATATATATATATATAGAGAGAGAGAGAGAGAGAGAGAGAGAGAGAGAGATATTCTGAAATGTGGAGCAACTCTTAAATTGTCAAAATTTATGTGCACATAAGGCTCATTTAAGACCATTTTAATATTACATTTCAGGTTCCAAATCCTAACACTTTGTATATTTATTTGAGAATACATCCTTCAACATTGTAACATGTGCACACATGTCTGAGTAAACATGCATGTCTGAGTAATCCTAGGTGTAATAGGGATTTGAGGGTAACAGGACAAGGTAATGGTTTTATAGCTGCCATCCCATGAGGCACTATGGATAAGGTTTTTTTTTTCCTCTCTGAAGGCCAGTAAATATTTTACTCTTATTTTCAATCTCTTCTGCTTTCAATAAGTAAGTTTAAACTATGGCAAAATTCTCTCTTGCACAACTCAATTAAATGTGAGTAACAGTTGTAGCTACTTACTGAAAATAATTTAGGAACCATTACTGCTTGCCATACAACTATTTGGTGTTTAAAATCTATCAAAAGAGCACATTTAAATCAAATTATGAAAATGAAGTTAGCTCCTGCTTGTTTCTTGCAATGGAGCCCGAACAGGCAAATATTCTGATGGACTGTTCCTGTAAGAATACAAAGAGTGTAGTACTGCTTACAAAGGAAGAAAAGAATGAATTTAAAATAAAAAATATGAATAGATGGGACACATCTGGTACCATCAATCAAACCTGTATACTAAAGAAAAAACAGACAAAGGCAGTCTTTAACTATATATTTAATATAAACCTTACCAAGGATATGGTTCAGCTGATCAAGATAGTGTTTTCCTGGAAAGATGGGCCTGTTTGATAACATCTCTGCCAAAATGCAGCCTACAGACCAAATATCAATAGATTTGGTATAACCCTACAGGAAGAAAGTGCGGGAGGGGTGTCAGTTCTTGACAGCATTTACTGCATTGTTATATACTCAACAGCTTACGAGTGCTAAGCTATGGTAATTCTGTATTACAGGAGTCTACCTCTAGCCCTGGAGATGAATCAGAACTTTACATAACTGCTCTTGAACAATGAGGCAAGCATTGTGAATTACAAAAATGAAAGTGAAGCAAAACAGAACACGTATTACAGCACAATTTATGCATGCTTACTCAGAAGACAGTTTTTTGTTCAGTAAGACTTACTCCAATGTCAATATGCATGGTCCTGTGGCCTCTAAACAGTATAAGAAATAGCTTATCCAATTGTTGGCATGTTAAAGTACACACTGCTGACTTAGAAAATTCACACACACACCTGCCAAGCAGTCTAATACTTTAATAGACCATACATTGGACATGGGCCAAGAATCACCACTGGTTTCAAATGAGTGTAGAATTAACCAAGCCAGATACAATATGAATCTCCCCACTTGTAAAGTAAAGGTAGCAACTTATTTCTTATATCATGAAAAAAATGAGTAACTTTGTAAACTCAAATTGCTGACAGAATCAAAAATATGATAACATATTTTACATGCAGTGCACTAGACCTATGATATACCCAATATATATTGGTTTGAGGCAATAAACAGATGTACTCTAAATTATTTTAACATCATGAAGGGGTCTCCACAAGTCAGAAGGCAACTTGCAGGAACAGATACACACACATAAAGATCTGACTAAGAACCAGCATGCTGTACAGGTTTGAGTGTTGGACTAGGACACTGGGAAAGCAGGTTTTTTTTTTTTATTTAGTTATTTATACCCTGCTCTTCAGCCACAAGGCTATCAGAGCGGCTTACAAATTGTTTTAAGCAATAGCTATTTACACATCTAACTGCATTAAACAGCTTCCAATGTGTGTTAGCTAATTGCCCCCACAAGCTGGGTCCTCATTTTACCGACCTACGAAAGGATGGAAGGCTGAGTGAACCTTGGAGCCCGCTGGAATCAAACTTGCAACTTGCAATGTGGTGACTTGCAGTACTGGCATTTAACCACTGCGCCACCAGGGCTCCTATCCCTGCTCAGCCATGGAAACCCACTGGGTGGCTTCAAGCAAGTCCCACTCTCTCAACCTCAGCGGAAGGCAACTGCAAACCCACTCTGGACAAATTTTGCCAAGAAAAGCGCATGACAGGTTTGCCCTAAGTTGGAAATGACTTGAAGACACACAACAAAAAACTGTCTATGGCCTATGGGGCCCATTCCAACCCTATGAGTCTATGACTAAGCTAATGATTTGAAATATGCTAGCATAAGAAAGAGTATAAATATTAAAACATGGTTACTGAACATTTTGAGCAGTATAGACAGTGGATCCCACTACTACTAAGCGTCAAATACTGCCTGTCTTGTCTTCAAACTATGACCCCTTTTGTGATCATAGTCTCACCTCTCTACTTCCCAGAACTATGATGCATACCTACACCCATTTATTTAAAGTATTTTTGATCTCTCCTCAGCCCTTTAACACATGTGCTCTGATGGTCTATCCAGTTCCTTCTTGTCTCCCACCACTGATGACTGAATGTAAGCAAACATATGAGGGTTTAAGATTAAAAAAAGATACAAGATATTAAGATACAAAAAGAATGTAAGGCTGCAACATTTTAAATTGTAGCAGCACAAGATGCTACAGACTCAATCTGGTAGTTAAATGGCAAGCCAAATATAGTATAAATGCTTGTATCCCTAAGACAACAACATTACTTTTAACAAGCAACCACAACTACCTCTGTGCTTTTACCAAACCAAATGAAACCTTCCAACCCTTTCAACAATCACTGGTCAGAAATCTGCTGGGCCATTAAGAACAGTTGCACTTTCTCAGAGAAAGCAGTTGTGCTTTCTCAGAGGCTGTTTGAGTGCAACCAACTATTGCATAAGCACACCCACAGTCCTCTCTCTCACTTTTGATTCAGTCGGTGGAACTAATCTACTAATATACAACTGGCAAACTCAAAGCCATGGTACCAGTTGCACAATCAACTATGTAGTTATGGCATCCAATATAACTATGCTGATATGTATTGACAGTATATAAGCATGAACAGGATCTTTGCCATTGTCAGTGTTTTAAGTTCAAGGGTGCAGCTGGTATACATGCAAAATTTAGAACTGAGGAATATTTTCTCAGAGTTAGTTTGTAGGGAGGGAGAGGTGGGAAGCCAAATCATGCCAACTAAAAGGAACTATTCAGAACAGTGTTGTATTTGTTCAAAACGACACTCTACTGCAAATAAACAAAACAAATGTTTCAATTATCATGTGGAGAACCCTTTAAGGGACAGTGCTCACCTTTGAATTCAACATGATTTCAGGAGCTCTGTACCAACGTGTGGCTACGTACTCTGTTAGGAAACCAGTGTGATCGTGATCTGGATCTGCAACGCGAGCCAATCCAAAGTCACAGATCTAACATTAAATAAAACAGAAGTGTTAGATAATGATGTTTCCCTCCTTTTCAATCATATTAATCTTGCTAATCATGATCCTCACAGATTCATAAGCTGTAATAAAAACTGTGTAAATTTGCTGTCTACAGTTCAGACACTGCAGATTGGCTGCTTCATGACAACAAGCAGGCTCATTCCTAGGTCCCATTTTGAGTATGAACGTAATAAGAGATAACATCCAAACCTACAAAAAGAACTGAACCAATCTGAAAATACAACAAGGGAGATCTTGAACCTGTGAACAAACAAGTTTGTTCTTGTTTGTTGTTCAAAACTTTACTTGCCAAATACCATGCCAAAGAGATCCAAAGTAAAATCCCACCTTTCTTACAATTCTGTGCTTCCCACTCTTGACTAGAACATAATCTTTTTAATCTATATAATTCATTTGGTTCTTTACTGGCATAATTATTTACAAATTTTTGGAAGTGCAGAACAAATATTTGTGTAGGGGCATGCACAGTATAAATTCCAGCATGGTGAGGAATCATGCCCTCATGATTGAGAGACACTCAACATACAGAAAAGGTACTCACGCACCTTGAGATCGCAAGTTGTATTTAGCAGCAAGTTGGAAGGTTTGAGGTCACGATGTAACACATTGGCTGAATGGATATATTTTAATCCTCTCAGGATCTGATAAAGGAAATAACAGATGTGATCATTGCTAAGATGCTGAGTCTTTAAGAGCTTGTAAAGGTCAGTCTCCATAAGATCTTGCACAATGTATCTGTGAATCAAATTAAGGCAAACAAATCAACTTTTGACACCAAGCAATGGAACTGTGGAATTCCAACTTCTTGCAGAATTTATTTCTACATTTTACAGAGAAATCAGAAAAAGACCACTCAGAATCTGAAGATGGCATGATTGCATATCCTATTAAAGTTTGCTAAGCAGCAAGATTCTTGGGAGAATTCTTCAGGCTGCTTGAAATAACTCCCCTGAATAGAATCATAGAATCATAGAATTGCAGAGTTGGAAGAGACCACGAGGGCCATCCAGTCCAACCCCCTGCCACGCAGGAAATCTTGATCAAAGCATCCCCGACCGATGGCCATCCAGCCTCTGTTTAAAGACCTCCAAGGAAGGAGACCCCACCACGCTCCGAGGGAGTGTGTTCCACTCCCGAACAGCTCTTACTGCCAGAAAGTTCCTCCTAATGTTGAGGTGGAATCTCTGTTCCTGGAGCTTGCATCCATTGCTCCGTGTTCCAGTCTCTGGAGCAGCAGAAAACAAGCCTGCTCCATCCTCAGCGTGACATCCCTTCAAATACTTAAACAGGGCTATCATATCGCCTCTTAACCGTCTTTTTCCAGGCTAAACATACCCAGCTCCCTAAGTCTCTCCTCATAAGGCATGGTTTCCAAACCTTTCACCATTTTAGTCGCCCTCCTCTGGAAACGCTCCAATTTGTCAATATCCTTTTTAAATTGTCTTGCTCAATTGCAAAATGCCAGCCTTGTGTGATAAAGTCCTTAGACTAAACTGCCATGGAGGGCATGAAAGGGTGGCATGAAAAGATGCCTAATGAATGCAAAATGGCGTGTATATCAGATGATGTTGTTTCATGATTTTGTCTTGTCAAAAAGCTGTTCTATTTTATTGAAAGGAAAAGCCATCAATAGATCTCCCATGGCGCTTTGTTGCTGGTATTGCTGGCGTTTGAAACCTCGTGTCATTGTCTTCTCGTGATTACATCATCAATGGCTGGTCCCACGACAGCCAGGTAGGGGGTGGTCTTTTTATGAACGTTCCTGATTTACTTTTAAGTTTTAAAGTGTGTTTCTGTGCGTGTGTGTGTACATTTTATGTCTGTATTTTTCTGTATTTTTAATATTTACCGTGCTTGCGGCTTCTTGCAAGAATTGCCAAGATCACAAGTGTAGAAGTGAACAGAGCTCTGTTTGTGCTCTGTTATTGCTGGGGCTGCCTTTTCATGTTACCTTAAGGTAGGTCTGATAGGAAGGGCTCTTTGCTGGGGGAAAAACACAGCAAAATATGGTGGGAAAGGAATGATTATGGAGGTTTGTCTGATAAAGTCCTTAGAATCCTCTGACAAAGAGGCATAGGGCTCATCTACATGGGCCAGAATATGTCAGCTCATGGGAGCAAGGCCCTCCACCGAATGTGACCAGCCTGGTCACATGCTGCAGGCCTGCTTTCTGGATCCAAAGAGCAATGGCACACATGGCAGGGGGGGGGGGTTGGACTAGATGGCCCTTATGGTCTCTTCCAACTCTGTGAATCTATGAGTTTAATTGTGTGTGTGTGCATGTGTGTGTTTAGGGCACGTTTTCTGTTATTGAGACATTCAGAGGTTAGGGAAGTTATTTTTGCCAATGGCCAATGGCTGGGGAGGGTAGGGTTGTGAGGTATAGTTCAAAAAAGTAACTTCCTCATGCTGTGGCCCAGTTCCTTATGCAGACTGCAGCACAGCCTTTGAAGCAAAGAGGTATCTAAAAATGCAAGCCTCTACCTGTCTACTCAGAGGGAAGCCCCATAGACTTCAACACAGCTTCTCTCCAGCTAACTTGGTATACAGGGTAAGCAAGGGGCTCTTGTAGCATACCTTTGAGACTAACTGAGAGAGTGAAAATTGTAGCATAAGCTTTCGTGGGCCTAGCCTGCTTCCTCAGATGCTACAAACTGGAGCAGACAATTATGCTACAATTTCCTCTCTCTCAGGAGATTATCAGGGGAGCGTCTAAAAACGTTTTTGTCCCACTACATTTTAAAGCGGAAGTATCCTGGCATAGTAACACTTCTTATCACACATTGCTGTAATCATGAGAAAGAGCCACCTTGAATTATTGCAACACAACTGCTAGCGCAGTTTACTTCCACGTTTTCTCATGGGTGAGACTTCAGCAGTTCTTGTGAGAAGACATGAGTGCACTTAAAAACCAGAGTATTATTTTATTCATTTATATCCTGTCCTTTCCCCAATCTTGTCCTTTCCCCAATATTTTGCAAGGTGGCTTGCAAAATATTAAAACCAATACAGATTAAAATACATAGAAAGATACCAGTAAAGATATAGAAAAGCTATTTTACAGTGCAATTGAAAAATACGGAGTTAACAATTATGGAGTTCTAAAATGTAGAAGCCTTATATCAGATACAGGACTAAGTTGGGTTTTGTGTAGCTAGAACAGGAAAGTAAAAAAAAAATAGATCTGCTGTTTAATATCAAAAGGCTAATAAGAACTAGTTCAACATAGACCAAAAAAACTGAAACAAAGGGAACACAACATCGTATATTTGAAGGATACACATCTTTCATTTGTTCAATTGTTGGAGCTCGGATAATGTCATTGATGCCAATGATATTTTCATGCTTGAAACGTAAGAGGATTTTTATTTCTCTCAGAGTTCTCTGGCAGTAAGTCTGGTGTTCAAAAGGGCTGATCTTCTTTATAGCCACCCGAACTTTGTTGACATTGTCATAGGCAGAACTAGAAGAGGAATTGTCAATATTAAAACAAACAAGTAACATTCATTTTCTACAGAAGAAGAACCAGAAGTTTAAAGGTAACTGCCCTTTCACATTCATGAAGATATCATGGCAATCTTAATTTGGTCATATGAGAAGATGCTGGTAGAGTTTCTGCTTCATAAGACATCCCTTGGTACTGAGGCTTACAAGAATTACACAGTGCCTCTGCTCAATCCTCATATCTCATCCCATTCAGCAGGATCTTACAGCCTCCTCGGTAATACCTGGGAGGGCTGCTATAAGGAGGAACAGGAATATCTGCAACTATATATTTGCATCTAACCCACTGAAGATCCCATTAGTTCTATGGCCAATTAAAAATAGTCCAGGTATATTGCCAAAGATAACTCTCTATTTTCATATGCTTACTGAATCAGCTGGTTTCCATGTTAGTCCTTCAAGTGCCAGAAGACCCTGTTTTGCTACAACAGACTAAACCAGTTACTCTTCTGGATATTGCTATCCTGGAATACCTGTGTCATAAAAATAACTATGGGGAAATTCACAAAAGCAACAATGGTGCACAAGCAAGCTGACTTCTTTCTGTAGATTTGGCTATACAGTAGCACCCACATCACTCAAGGAGACCTTCTGCTGTGCTTTCTGCAACCAGACTTGTTTATCTCGGATTGGCCTTTTTAGTCATCAGCGCGCTTGCAGAAAGCGCGGGATGAGTCCTTCCTGAATCTTCGTTTGCGAAGAAAAGCCAGAGAGAGAGAGAGCACCCACATATCTGCTGATTCAATTATCTGCGGATGGCAACGACGGGGGTGGGGTGGGGTGGGGTAGGAGGGGAAGGGTGGGAGGAGGCAAGTTTGCCTCCCCCCTCTCTTCCCTGGGGCAATTCTTGCAGTGCAGGATCCGGCAGCGCACAGAGCTGGGAGGGGGGTAAGGGGGGGAAGAGCTTGCCTCCCCCCTTCCCCGGGACGGGTCCAGTGGCGCGGTGTCTGGTGGCACGCATTTGCTATTATCCACGGATTTCACCTGGAACCAATCACCCGCGAATACGGGGGTCCTACTGTATCAATCTTATCTAATAAATGCTTTCACTGTTGTCCAGGTAACAATTAGTCACTTCCTGCTCCAATTCTTTTCAAAGACCTTTTTTCGGGATGTGAAAAGATAATAGTCTGGAAACTTGCCCAAATATTCACAAGACCAATTAAAAGTTTTCTTCTGAGTATAAAGCAAGACAACTGACCACTGCCTGGGAGCCAAGCTTCCACTTTTTAAAAATGATTTCAAAAGATCATTCCACATTTGAAGCCTAATATTTAAACTGCCCATAATGCCTGTTCTAACCAGGAAGTTAGCATACAATCTTTGAAAGAAATGCAGACATTTAAACCTGGTAGGAATAAAGCACACTACTGCCTGCAGCTTCAGCATCAACATCTTCATTTAGACAGCAGGATGCTATGGTGTGACTAAGCAGAAACAAGTTTTTTTAAGAGGTAACAGTTATCTGGCAAAAAAAAATCTGAAGATCAAATGAATAAGATTGAACAGAGAATTTATGTTTTAGAGAATAAAACTTGGTATATTTTTTCACATGCTAGCAAGAGCATTTAGGAACAGAAACTTCTATGTGTATGTATCATTGTCTCTGTAACACACTCCCTCCCTGCCCATTAAGTATATATAGAATTAAAAGTCAGGAACAAATAATTTGACCAAATTACCAAACTGAAGAGATGAAGAAAGGAAAAAGAAAATAGTTTTATAATCCCAAATGTGCCTGATGGAACAGAAAAGATGTCACTCCTCCCTCTCTCTCTAGGAGTGAGCATATTACACCAATATTAAAGTCACTCCACTGGCTGCCAATTAGTTTCCAGGCAAGTACCAAGTGTTGGTTATTACCTTTAAAGCCCTACATGGTTTGGGTCCAGGGTACCTACAGGATCGCCTTCTGCTGTACAGTCCACCCCATGGACTCAGGTCCTCTGGGGAACATTTACTTCAACCAGCCAGGACTAGACTGGCAACTGTCACCCAGAGGACCTTTTCATCAGCCACCCCCAGACTGTGAAATGGCCTGCCGGAAGAGATTTGACAGCTAAACACACTGTCGGAATTTAAAAAATTACTAAAGACCTAAAACAGGCTGACACAGTTGATTTTAATCAATGGATTTTTAATTTGGATGGATGATTTTAATGTAATGTTTATTTTAATCTTATGTGTTTTTACTTGTGTGTTTTAATGATTTTATGTTTTATACTAGCTGGACCCAGCGTACCATATGCTATTAAAAAAACTCTGCCAAAACTGCATGGTAGACCTCATGCCCGGTTGCTTGGGTCCTGTCACAGCGGCAACAGTGGCGTCCTGCTGCCGCCACCAGTTGACTGCCTGGGTCCCATTGTAATGGTTGCAGCGGTGGCAGCAGCATCCCCCCACTGCTGCCATCGCCAGTTGACTGCCTGGGTCCTGTCACAGCGGCAAATCATAAGTGGGAATTGTGCAGCCCTGAGACATTGGTGAACTGGAAAGGCCTGAAGCCTTACGAACTATAGCCAACACTGTAGCACATTGTTTGGTCGCTCCCAGTATGCAGCTATGGCCACGAGTGGCAGGAGTGGATTGTGAGGTGGAGAGGGAATTTGCTTGTGAGTGGTGATTGGCTGAGGAAGTGACAGGAGTGGCCAATCAGCACACTGAAAGAGGCAACATACCTAAACGCATTGAACATACCCAGGAGGCAACATACCTACATACCTAAGGCCACTGTACATACCCAAGAGTTTTATATATATAGATATAGATATAGATATAGATATAGATAGTATTTCAATTCATTCATGTTGTACCCTGCCTCGAGCCTTGGAGAGAGGCGGGTAAGAAATAAAAATGTATTATTATATTATTATTAAACTGAACAACAGATCACTGGCCTCCTAAGTTGAATAGTGTCCAGCCCAGAACTGAATCAGCTTCTAGTCAGTGATGGCAAACCTATGACATGCGTGTTAGCACTGAAATGCGTAGCCATTGGGCTGACACGTGGCCGTAGGGCTCCTCCCCCCCGCCCGCAACCTCACCACCCTCCCTAAAGTGGCAATCGGTCACCACTTTAGGGAGGGTGGGAGGATGGAGGAAAGTGGTGGGCGGGGCTACGAAGCCCCGATCGCCACTTTAGGGAGGTGGGGGTGGAGCCTCATCCCCACCTTGCCACACACACCCCCCGAGGCCTGCCGTGCTTCCCTGGAGCCTCCTGGGAAAGGCCGGGTAAGGCGGCGGGCAGGCGAGAGTCTGCACAGCCTCTCCCTGGCCTTCCCGAGGGGGCTCCTGGGCTTTGAAGCTCTGGAGCCGCCTCAGAGAGGCCGGGGAAGGCAGCGGGAGGGAGGGACTCTGCCCACCCTCTCCCCGGCCTTCCCGAGGGGGCTCCGAGGCTTCGAAGCCAGGGGAGGGAGAGACTCTACTTGGCCTCTCCCTGGCCTTCCCAAGGGGGCTCCAAGGCTTCAAAGCCCCGGAGATGTCTCGGGGAGGCTTAGGAAGGCAGCGGGGGGGGGGGGGTAGGGAGGGACTCTGTCCGGCCTCTCCCGGCCTTCCCGAGGGGGCTCCGAGGCTTCGAAGCCCCGGAGCCGCCTTGGGAAGGCTGGAGAAGGCAACGGGAGGGCAGGAAGGAGTCTGGCCGGCCTCTCCCCGGGCTTCCCGAAGGGGCTCTGGGGATTGAGAGCCCCATATAGCCTCTTCGGGAAGGTTGGGAGAGGTGGAGGGAGTGTGGCGTAGAGGCTTTTCAGCTACCCCATCCTCCCAAAGCAACAACAAGGCTTGGAAAGCTCAATTGCGGCTTTGGGAAGGGTGGGGAAGGCCAAAAAGCGCCTTTCCTGCCAACTCCCTGCTCTCCCGGGGCTTGGCTCCCCCCGCCCCCGCCAAATGGAGTCAAGCCCCAGGAGAGTGGGGAGTTGAGCACCTGGCTTGTTCAGCAAGCACTCCGTTTAAATGAGCTCCTCTCCCTTGAGTAGGAGGGAGAGAAGCTGATTTAAATGGGGTGCTTGCTGAGCAAACCGTGAATAATCAAAACCACAAGAGTGAACGCTGCGAATGTGGAGGGGCAACTGTATACATTTATGTTATTTAAATAATAAATATCACCAAATAATGTTTTTTCCTCAAAGTGACACACCACCCGAGTAATGCTCAGTTTTTTGGCGAAGTTTGACACACCAAGCTCAAAAGGTTGCCCATCACTGTTCTAGGTTAAACTCTGACGGCCAGAGTTAAATTTGTCATTAATGGCAGCCAACATAGAACAAATGTCCATACTTACATACTAGGAAAGGTGAAGGGGAAAAGAAAGAGAGAAAGACATCACACTTGGTTGCTAGATTCAATCAAGAAGGTCACAGGACCTGAGTAAGGTGGTTGGGGGGGGGTTGTCTCATCCATGGGGTCACCATGAGTCAAAGCCAACTTGAAGGCAGTTAACAACAATATTTAAAAAGCCAATATGAATTACTTTTTGGTATGATACCCATTTAGACTGGTGTTTGAAAACTAAGTGCTACCATTTATAACTCTATACCACTAAAGAGGTTCATGTTATTATGGATTAAATTAAAAATGTCATCCTAATAGTAAGTTACCCTAGTTTTTTAGTTCTAACAATACAGCTACTAATTTAGGTAAAGCTGTATCATTTTGGAAAGCTGAGACATCAGACAGGGATGATTTTCATCTGGTTATTTGATTTTTTAGAATGGTAATGAATATTAGCCCTGGTGTATTGGCTACTGGAAACAGGTCCCATATGGCAGATTGGGATTTATAAGGGTCCCAAGGTCTTGGCAAGTTGAAATGACCGATTTAAATAAATCCATCCCTGAAACAGAATGGAATAGCATGGGTAAAGCAATACTTTGTTAATTAACCAGCCAATAAATTGATGTAAAAGCTTGAAGACCAGAACAGATGCATGCAGCCTTGCTCAATACATCCTGCAAAGCAGCAGCAGGTTTATGGAATAGCCCAGCACAAAGCTTTCACAGCATGCATGCACCATACAACAAATGCAGATGTGGTACCTAGGACAGGTTTTAGCTGGCTACTACATGAAAAAAGCTGTAGAGCAGAGGGTGCTTGATCCTAAATGAGTTAGGGAGTGGGGGGTGTATGAGACATACACCCCCAGTTCCAGTTAACTGATATTGGCACCAACTGTACCCTATTACACAATTCAGTGGGAAAGCCCACTGGCAGTTTAAGTTGCAGATGTCTATGGCACAGAAAAACAAACTTTTTCTATAGCTTTGAGATATCACTAAATATGGGAAGTGGTACTGAAACTAGTAAATAAAAATAGTGATTAAGCATGTTTAAACTGTCTGGATTACATGCACAATTTAGTACAAGCAGAACACAGTTGTATCTGTAATTACAGTAGTTCCATTTTTTTTTCTTTTGTTACAATGAGATCTTGTTTGTATGAGGATCACTAATTCTTATCCTCTTATTCCAAACATACTTTAGTTCCTTCCATCACACCATATGATTTATAAACATAATATATTCCGTTTCACCTACACCAAGTGTTGGTATATATGAGTTACATTGTACTTTTTATAAACATTGACACTGCAAGACTGCAAAACATCAGTGATGGTGTGCAAGTATTAATCAAGCAGCAAGATAGCTTAGAAATCATTATTTTGCACCTCACTGCCATAACTCTTCCTACCCATATTTCTACAAGTAATATAACCCTGTACCACAGTTTTCTTTATCTACTGTGAACTTTATAACATACTAAACACATATATGTGCTAGACTTAATGGTATTACTCTTTTAAAATCTTACTTCCCTTCCCGTGCATCTAGTATATTGCTCAAACCAGCAAGTAGTCACTGTTTATTAACATTCATCAAAATCTAGCCGAGAATCTCTTTCTACTCACTTTTGCAGCATGCCCATGGCAGAGGAAATGGGAAGAAGCAACATCAGACAGAAAAGGGAAAGATTATGTACTTTTTGAAGAAATAATATACAGGGAAGTGGGGTGGAGTGGGGAACTACCCTATCTCTAGCTCCATGCCTTTAATGCTTTATCCATTTCTGTAATGGGGGAGCAGATGGTTCTCCACTATACTTCTAGAATCTTTCTTGCATGCCAGAAAACTCCCATATCATATACACAATAATCAGACAGAACATAAAAACCGAAACAGAAGCACACACAGTCACTTGGTTTCATGCTCACAACCTGCAGAATGGTTATGCAACTTCTGCAATTGCATTTTATGTTTATATTCGTTTTATTACTGTAAATTACCTAGCATGCTTTTAGCTGAAGATAAGGGAGTCTAATATTACAAAACCATTAACACATAAGACATAACATACAAGAAACTCCATCTCCGTCTGGAAGCAAAAACAGTCTGGACCCAAATCTTGCCCTCAAGACAGCAATGTCATATACTTACCAGGGAGTAAGTCCTACTGAACTCAACAATGTTTACTTTTGAGTAGATGCATTTATTTAAAATAGGGCTGGAGCATACAGTATGTGACCTTCCAGCTGCTGTTGGACTGCAACTCCTAACATCCCTCATCACTGGCCACACTGGATTTAAAAGGTTTCTAAAGCTGCCTTAAAGGTAAACCATCTCTAGAACTGAACTCTTGCAGCTCTTTTAATCCCATATAAAAGGGACTATAATTATGGTGCATGTTAAGGTTCTGCATGCTTTGTTGTTGTAAAATCCCAGTGAGCTCAATGGGGATTTACTTCTAAGTAAACATTCATAGGAATGGATTAAAATCTGCAAATTGCAAGCGCATGCTTACCTGCAAGCAGGGCTCAGCCATTTTATGGCCTGATTATACTGCTTTCACAATAAACATCACTTTACAAAACAGCTCCCCATCATTAAAATACAACATAACAAAGTGGATGGCAGGTGTTTTTACATGAGTATACAATGGGATTTTGGACACTGGGGATGGGTTGTTCACAGGACACTTTCTCAGGCAACAGGCGACATAGGAAGAGGCAAAGGAAGTCATAAAAAGAAGCCAATAGGATTAAGTGGCAGGTGAGTAGGCTTTGATGATTCGGGGACAGTAACAAGTCAATCTGAGTACCTTGAGCTGACCCAGAAAGGTAGAAAACGGTTTGAAATAAGCCAACATTCCAGGCTGCAATCCTTCACACCCTTTACCCAAGAATATGCCCCACTGAACAAAGTTGGTTTTATTTTAGAAGAAAAAGACAAGGGGTTATGCTACTGATTTTAGGCTCAGGGGAATCCACACTAGAGAAATAATCCAGGTTGAAACTGGATTGTTTGCCATGGCTCCTTCCTATGGAATCCTGGAACGTGTAGTTTTGCAAGGTCTTTCGCCTTCTCTGCCAAAAGCATGGCGGTGCCTCACCAAACCACACATCCCAGGATTCCATAGGAAGGAGCCATGGCAAAGAATCTAGTTTCAAACTGGATTATCTGTGTAGTGTAGCTGCACCTTGAAACTGGATTCTTTGCACAGCTCCTTCCTATGGAATCCTGGGACATGTAGTTTCGCAAGGTCTTTCGCATTCTCTGCCAAAGCGTGGCTGGTGCCTCCCCAAACTACACATCCCAGGGTTCCATAGGCAAAGAATCCCATTTCAAACTGGATTATCTGTGTAGTGTGGCTGCGCCCCAGGTTGAAACGGGATTGTTTGCCTATAGAATCCTGGGATGTGTAGTTTTTACAAGGTCTTTCGCCGCCTCTGCCAAAGCGTGGCTGGTGCCCCCCCCCCCGCCACAAACTACACCCAGCTTCTAGTCCTGAACAATTTCAGCACCACAGAGGGCTCATGACACATCCCAGGGTTCCAGAGGAAGGAGCCATGGCAAAGAATCCCGTTTCAACCAGGATTATCTCTCTGGTGCGGATGCCCCCCCCCGCCGGGAGCGTATAGTCCGAACTCCTCTGTCGCAGAACGCCTCGCCGCAACCGACGCCGGGAATGGTGTGTGTGTGTGTGTGTAACAGCCGCAATGTAAAGTGCTGGGAGTTGCTTTAGGAGACAACATGTGAATTAAAACCGTGATATAGATAGACGAGAGGGGAGGAAAGAGCCAGGCAAGGAAAGAGGAGATGTGGGAAGAAAAACACACAACACACACGGCTGCCGTCTTACCAGACCATCCCATACGCGCCTTCCCCGATATAGGAGAGGTTGGTGTAGCGGGGCCCCACGTCGAAGACCTGCCCTCGCACCATCTCGGGACCCCCGGCCGGGTTGGCCCCGCTGCCCACGGCCGCCCCCGAGACCGCCGCCATGTTGCTGTCCGCGAGGGGAGGAGGTGAAGCGGGGCGGGGGGGGTTAAGGAGGAGGACAAGACCGAGAGAAAGAGGGAGGGAGGCTACCACCGGGGGACGGGCTCGAACCCTTCGTCGCCCCCACTCTGGCCGTGAGGGAAAAGACGGGGGGAAGGAAACCGAGGGAACGGGGGAGACCGCCGCCCGTCAGTCCGCCCGCCCGTCTGTCTCCTCACAAACCGCCAGCTGCTCTGAGGGAAGCAGGCGCTGAGGGGAAAGGGGCGGAGCCTCGCTCTCGCCTTCTCCCCAGACCCCGCCCCTCTGCCTTTGCGCGCGCAAACCACGGTCAAAAGGGAGGGAGGGGGCGGGGCGGGCACAGGAGACGGGAAAGGAGGGGGGCGCCGCCTACTCCTCGGCAAGCATTGTGTCTACGGAGGCGAGGCCGCGCCAGGGGTGGGGGGCGTGGCCTCCGCTGAGGGAGTGAGGGCTCGTCTCTCGCTCCAGCTGGGAGGGGCGGGGTCCGAGGGCCAGACTGCTGGCCAATAGGAGGAGCGGGCGGGGAAAGGGGGAGGGGCGGCCGAGGAAAGGGCGTGGCCTCGGGTTGGGAAGAGGAGGGGGGGCTGTCCCGAGGAAAAGCCTAATTGCCCTCCGGGCCTTGCCTGATCGCGGAAGCTAAGCAGGGTCAGCCCTGGCTAGGACTTGAGTGGGAGACCGGCAAGCAATCACCCGGGGCTGGAGGCTCAGGAGAAGAAGGAACTGGCAAAGCCACCTGGGAGCATTCCTTCCCTAAGAAAACCCTATGAAGTTTATGGGGTCGCCAGACAGGCCACTTGAAGGCACACACAGGCACATATACTGTACAAGATCGGACCTTGGTCCCTTTTCCCCCAAATGCTGCAGGCTAGAACTTCCAGAGCATGGGGCGAAAGTGACTTTTTGGACTGTCGCTCCCAGAATCCCCCAGCCAGCATAGCTGGCTGGGGGATTCTGGGAGCGGCAGTCCAAAACAAAGAGCCATTTGTGACTACCCTTTGGGTTTGGTCAGGCAACCAATTACAAATCCACCTAACAGTTGCACTGTCTAGCCCGCATGTTACTTTTTTGCAAGAATGTCATGGGGGACCTTGTCAAAAGCCTTACAGAAATCAAGATACACTACATCCACTGCGTTCCCTTCGTCTACTAAGTTTGTAGTTCTTATTAAAAAAAGAGATGAAATTAGTCTGGCACGACTTGTTTTTGAGAAATCCATGTTGACTTTTTGTGATCACGGCACTACGGTGAACTCGCCACGGGTCAGCGTAAGAGGGGTGCTCCAAAAAAGCGATACAAGGATTCCCTGAAACAACACCTCAGGCTCAGCCAAATTGATCACCAACAATGGTCCGCCCTGGCTTCACATCGGGAGGCATGGAGACGCACTATCCACAATGCTGCAGCCTTATTTGAGAACTCACGCCGAACAAGTCTTGAAGAGAAACGACAATGCAGAAAGAATCACAACCCGGAAACATCACCCAAGGAGACCTTCTGCTGTGGTTTCTGCAACCAGACTTGTTTATCTCGGATTGGCCTTTTAGTCATCAGCGCGCTTGCAGAAAGCGCAGGATGAGTCCTTCCTGAATCTTCGTTTGCGAAGAAAAGCCAGAGAGAGATATAGACTGTTTAATGATTTGCTCCAGAATCTTTCCTACTATTGAAGTCAGGCTGACTGGGCGGTAATTATTTGGGTCTTCTCCCCCCCCCTTTTTAAAGATGAGGACAACATTTGCCCTACTCCAGTCTGCTGGGACCTCTCTTGTTCTCCAGGAATTCTCAAAGATTATTGACAGTGGCTCTGAGATTACTTCTGTCAGTTCTTTTAATACCCTTGGATTAAATCTGGCCCTGGAGACTGAACTCATTTGTTCTGGCCAGGTATTCCTGAACTACCTCTTTACCAAGACTGTGCTGTATTTCCCCTACTGCATCATCTGCTCCATCATCTGATCAATGCAGTCAACCACGTGCAATGAGAGCGGAACCCCTGGAAGTGTTTTTATGTGTAGGGTGCTCAAGGCAGTCTCATATTAACACATTCCTAAGTGACCCCCCTCCAGCTGAAAGGATGCAGTTGAACAGAATGAAGTCCCTGGCAGTTCATTTTTATGTGCTTGGTTTCTTCACTCTCAGCTCCAGCTGTCTCCCTTGACACACATGGTAACTCTCAATTCAGCTCAGCTTTTCCCTCCCCTGTAAAGGTTTACACCCAGTCACATAGTGGAGCCAGAGCCAAAAGCCTACGTAGAAGAGATGGAGTGGGACTTTATAGTCGTGGGTTTAGCACATCAGTTGTGCAGCCCTATCTTGCTATTGAACTGCAATTCGGCACAACTGAACAGGCACCCAAGGGGCATGCAGTGGCGGCAGGAGGGTGTGTGTGGAGAGACACCATCAGCTGGAGGGGTGATATAAGCCTTCATGATGCCACAGAAGGCATGTACAGTGCATGTCTATGTGCAGTGGGCATGTACATCCACGCACAATGCTAAGTGCACCCAGAGGCAATGCACATCCAGGCACAACTCCACTTCTGTAGCCTTGAACAGAATGCAGCTGTTCTCCATTGGACAAAAAAGGTCCAATCACTTCTGTAGGGGAACTTGTGTGTGCATAAGACACAGGATTCTGGTCCAGGAATATTTTGTTTTATTGATTGATTGATCAGCAAAGCTTGCCTGACCCTAGCTACAACCCTCACAATAGCAACTATTGGAGGGGTGGATTTTCCCATCAGCAATCTCCAGCTGTGAGCTATATCTATTTATTGCAAAGTATGGGGGGGGGGTTGTTGGTCTTGAATGGGGAATTAAGAGCCCTTAGCTTTACAAAAATCCTGTTCTTGTTGGAGATGAAATCGGTTAGAACGGGTCTGTTGGTATGGGTCTACACAGCTGCCTGCATCACTGGACTTTTTGAGGCCATGATGAGTGTCCGCACTTCAGGGTTTTCTGCTGTGTCACTTGCTAAGTCTATAACACCACCTGTCTTTTTGTACCCTCTCTCTGGGAGGACTCAGTCCTGCCTACCACAGGTGAACAGTGCAGGAAAGTTTTTTTGTCCCTTACGCCACACCCCCTGTATGGATGAGCTACTATACACTGTGTACACACTCATTTGTTGCGTAGGTGTCAAAAGTTGGCCATGCAATTTATAGAATGCAGAGGTTAAAGTACACTGAAGTATAAACCCATCCATCCGGAGCACCTGTTTGCCCAAACTGTTTCCAGTGCAACACTGCAGAACAGCATGAAACAGGTTTTCTTGTCAATGTTTTCCTTTTTTTAAATTTGGTCAGGAACATGAAGTTTGGTGGTGGTGGGGAGATCACAGATGATAATGTTACTTGGTACAAAAATATTTTTCATCTTCTCATTACATAATCTGAGCAGCTTTCACAATGAGGGGGAGGACCAGATGGTTAAAGATGCAATCCTGCACATTGTTCAGCACATTGATAATACATGTGAATTGGGCATACGCACAGCTAATGCTGTGCAGGAATGCAACCCAAGTCTTCATATTGCTTTTTTTTTGGCACATAGGGTCCACCTCATTTGGAAGGGTTTGGGCAATGAAAGGATCCTCCCCCCGGCTCAGTTAATCTGAATAAAATGTCATTAAATTTCATGAAGATATCCAGACTTTTTCTGAATTGATCCTGAATTCAAGTCCAGATTGGAAGTCTGACAATTCCATCGAGAGAACAACTATTGCAAATACCAATTTCACCCTGCC
This sequence comes from Gambelia wislizenii, assembly GCA_030847615.1. Classification (NCBI taxonomy): domain Eukaryota; kingdom Metazoa; phylum Chordata; class Lepidosauria; order Squamata; family Crotaphytidae; genus Gambelia; species Gambelia wislizenii. Next base: position 6,128,440 of record JAUMIR010000013.1, on the reverse strand, counting down.
GCTTGTCAAAATCTAATGCAGAGATATTCCTGTAATCAAATGACCTTTTTTAAATACACGGGAGTGCATTTGTATGTGGAAGGACCAGAGCTTCATTCAATTCTGGTGCTCAAAACAAACTCCTAGGATTAGAATCCATTCATCAGGTGGGCACACTCCAGAGTCCAGGGGGTGAATCCCTTGATTTTCACCTCAGGAGCTGTAGATTACTGTAGGTCACCATGGTGGCTGCCATTTTGAGTGGCTGGAAATGACATTGTATCATTCCCAATCATGTTGGAGGGCTGTTGGTGGGTTTATTTTTTTACTATTATGGGGCCCCAAAACATTTTTAAGCATCCCAAACCTGCTCTGGTATTTTGGGGATTTTTTTTTTCTTTTGGCTGAATTTTCCTCCTGGGCATGTGTTCCTAGAGCCCCATTGGATCCCCCTAAGGGTTGCATGTAGTACAAAAGCCACACAATTCCCATTCTTACTCTAAATGTAGGTCTTTAATACCTGGATCTCTGATTTCCAGTAAAAAAAAAATTGACCCCATAAGCTTGAAGTCTGCCCAGCCCTGGTCCAAAGTGTGTTGCGTCAAGGTCATGTAGGGAAGCCTAGGTTACAAGACTTCTTGGTTTTCACTAAGAAAAATGCAGCAGGGTATCTATGCAGATGGTCAGCACCCTTGCATGAGGCTGCTGGGTGTGATAATGGGAAGGTTTGGCATTAGATGCCTCCACTGCCTTTAAAAAAACATTATGGCAGGGAGAGAACTAAGATTTAATATGGTCTATGCTTTGGTGGATAGAAGCCATCTTCATATGACCAGCAGTGTAGCCACGGCCTGGAGAGTAAGACCTAAGCCAGGCAGTTGATGTCAGGGTGTCTTGGAGGTGCTTCATTCACAGGGTCACCTTAAGTCAATGTTGACTTGACGGCAAATAACAACACGCTCGTCATGACAGTCCCTGTAGCCCATGCCTCCAAGAGGAGTCCAAAAATGCATCTGGGTGGATGCATCTCTCACAAACAGTAACCAAGATCCTACATCAGTGTGCCCCTCCATCTGCACAACTCAATGTCCTTCCCACCCTGCAGCTGTCAAGGGGTTGCTGCTGCTTACTGTTGGGGAGGAGGCAGAAGCTAATTCAGGCCATGAAGTACCAGCTTGGGAGAGGGGAACAAGCTGGACAGCTGCCCAGGAGGAGTTGGGACACAGGGGAGGGGCAAGAGAATAGTCCCCTGCACCCCATCCAAAAAGAGATATGTGCATGTATAAGGCATAATTACATGCTTGTCAGGCTATGTTCACTGCCCATTCCAGGCAGACCTAGGCACCATAAAATACTTTGCATTACAACAGGGGAAGTCTACAACCATTTATTGTGGATGAGATTATTCATTATCCACTTTCCACTGTAAGGACTACAGCTATGCTCAAAGGGAACAGGGAAACCTGAGAGGGATGGCAGATGACAGCATTGTCACTGCTATTCAAAACGTCTTTGTGCTTTGACCTGGCCAGCCCTGGTTCTACTATGTAACAGGTATATAGGATCTCAGCCTGAATTTTTTCTTTACTGACAAGTACAAAGTACAATAATCAACATAAAAAAAAATTAGAAATGCAGACACATAAGAGTTCCATTTTCATAGCAAATTTCATTATCCATTACAGAGACCTTGAAATTAATCAAGGCTATTCTGTTCCTCTCTGTCAATTCTCTCTCTCTTTGAACAGTCCGGTTGTTTTGTGACTTCTAGTACTCTACCGAGCATTCCAGTTATAATAGTTTTTCTCAATTTCGACATTCATTCTACAAGGTTCTAACTTGCGTTTAGCATGACTCCCATCTAGAATTAGTCATCCATATCTTTATACATTTCTGTGGGACATTTTAATGACAGCGTAGTTTATTTGGACTGCATTTTTTAAAAAAAGCTCTGAACATCTAACAGGCCAGCCCTACCAATAGAGTGGAAAAAATGCTTTAGGTGGCAGATGTGGAAAGGCAGAAGCAGGGTGTTGGAGTAGAGAGCTGTGTGCCATGTAACATGTCCAGCACCCATGAGCCAGTCTGTTGTGTTCAGGTGAGGTGATGAACACCCTCCCGTTGTCAATGTTGAAGATTCATTTGCCAGTTTTGTCAACTTTTGTACATGGAAAGGGAGGGAACACTCCTTTTTGCCTCAGAAAGCAAACTATTTTGTGTAGACCCTGCTGCCTTCAAAATCTGTGAAAAAAGTTAATGTTGCCCATTCTTCTGTGACAGTCCTTCCTGCCTGCCTGCTGTTTTTCAGTACACCAATGAACAATAAAGGAGAATAACAGTGCTGGTCTTCTGTTTTGATCTAAAAGTGACTTTCGTTCTTGGTGGCTTTGTGGTACCAGTACCAAAGCATCCTCAAACAGCCATGCAGAGTGGCATAACCTAAAATATAGGGGCCCAGCTCTGTCTTACATGAATCAGTTGGTGGGCAGGAACAGTAAGGACAAAACAAGTGGGTCAATGGTTTTGTGCCTCATTCCCAAACAAGGCTCTGTAGCCCCCCAAAACAGGTCAAGAGTAGGCCCTGCTGTCTCATTGATGCTGCCTGATTGAACTGGCTGCCAATTTGGGAGAAACCCAATAGCAGTTGACTCCAGCTGAGCCAAGAGAAGGAGGTCTTCTCTACTCCAGCCTCCCCATTCAAGGGAGGAATGGCTAAGGATGGGATGGTGTGGGATACCCCGCCCAGTAACATGGTACCTTTGTTTGGGGGAGAGGCCTTGCTTCATACCTTTCTGATTCAAAGCAAGCACCAGCAGGCTGAGTAGGCAAGGAAAACCTGCCATCCAATAATTCATGGATAACTTGTAATGCAAACTACAGAATTATTGGACCAGAATGCAGTGCCTTAGTTCAATGGCTTCTCCCTTCCAGAAAAACAAAAGAACCATATTGTGGCAGTTGGAATACAATGCAGCTGCAGCCCAGCTGATAAGGAGATCCAGCTGTGTGAAAGCCAACAGCACAAACACCCCTTTCTCTAGATTTTTAAAAAGTGTTTTGACAGTTTGGCAAAGAAGAATGGGTGGTGATGTATCCGCCCCTTTGCACCAGTGAAAATGTATCTGATGCTCATGATTTTGTGAGCTGCAGTCATCGGCTTTCAAATTAGGCCTCATGTTTCAGCCTTTAATAAACAAAGAACAGACAACTTAAAAATGAAATCTTTTCTTATTTATTTAACATTCCAAAACATTACGTTCCATGACCATTTTCCTTAAATTTCCTTCCCCACAGTGTGCAAATAGGTACATGAGGCACTCTGTGCAAATACTGGAAAAAAATCCTCTATCTTATCTTATCTTATCTTATCTATATCCATCCATCCCACACAGTCCAATAAACCTCATGCAATATAAATAGAAAAAACTGCAGAATGTATATAAGCACCATTAGAAAAGAAATATACATAAGAGAAATACAATCTGCATAAGCATATAATTATGGTTAACAGCAAGATTCATGCACATACCACAAATGGGGGAGGGGTTTCCTAAAAAATACTGGCTAAAGGGCCAAAGCTCTAGTTTATAAAACTCCAGCTTATTTCAGTCTTTTTAAAAAGTTTACTTGCAGACTGTCTTTCAAAATAAATAGGATTACAGATAGAATGACACACAGTAAAGAGTTTCCTTACTTCTAAGCATAATTGCCGCTGGGGTTCCTTTCAAGGCTGATTAGCTAACAGGATAGAATGAAAAATGCTGCCAAGATAAAGCAACAGTTAAGTACCCTCAAAGTCATTAATACTGTCAACTTTTACAAAATAGTAGAAGGATTACAGAAGAGGAATGTCACTGACTGAACTTCAGTAGTTACATAAGATGCCAAATGCTGGGAGATGGTTTAATGGATTGACGGTTGCATTATGAACTGCAGCTATTTGATTGTCTCATGTACAGGGCTCTCCTCCTCCCCATCTGATCTTTACAACAACTCTCTGAGGTAGGTCAGGTTGAGAGTGAGTGACTGGCCCAGGGTCACCAGGTGAGTTTCATGCCTCAGTTGGGACTTGAACCTGGATCTCCCAAGTCCCAATCCAGCACTGAACAGACACTAGTAAAGATGTGCAAACAAATGTACACAAAGAGCCCTTGGTTAATGCTTTTAAAGGTTGCAAGGATCTCTTTTTGTGACCTGCACAATTCTCTATCTTCCTCATGGCTTCTGGTCCTCCGCTCAACTGACCTGTGCATTACACTTTAAAGAATGCAAGTGTGGACATGGCCAATTCTGAGTTGAAGAATTTGAAGTTTCATGGAGAGTACTGGAACCCATGTCTATAGTTCAGCTTTTGTAAGATGTGGCACCACTCACAGCAGCACCATCAATGTGCATGGCAACTGAATGCTAGAATGGGACAGGTCCCTGCCCCAAAGAGGTTACAATCTAAAATTCAACACAGGAGAGACAATGTAACCAGAGGCAGGAGATGGAAGGGCGGCAGTATGTGCTTTAAGAAAAGGTGGGTTTTGAGAAAGAAGGCAAGAGAGATGGCACGAGTGTTTTGAGGGCAGACTGCTTCCCAACATTACGAGCCTATCAAAGGCCAGTTTGAGGAACTGGAGGGGAGTGGGCAACATTTCTAGAAGCCTGCCAGTGACCTGCTACAACCCAATATACATTTGATGAATAAGCACAACCTTCCTGATGGGCTACAGGCCATGCATGCATACTTAGGATTGAATGGAGAACTACTTTTGATCCACTGTTTCAGTTTTACAACCTCCCCCATGTTGAATATTCTTGCCATAAAGCGTATCTTGTCACCAGAACAAGTATATTCTGTTCCTGCCTTTGCAGAGTCCATGTGCAAAACTGGTTGGGCCTCTGCAATCTGTCAAGTAGAATCCAGTCCTGGGACAAAATTCAGAAGGGCTATTATTGATCTAACCATTTGATTCTAACAGACTGCCAGGGAATGTTCACACCTGAATGGCACAGTGGTTAATGGCACAGTGGTTAACAATGTCTTGCGCATGTGTATCACCTAGGTGACTGGAAAAATAAGGCAAGGAAGAAGACAAGCAGAAGGACAGGGATTAACACCTGACCAAGAAATAAAACAGTGAGTGACACATTGGATGTATTGCGGTTTGTTTCAGAATCAAGTTACGTTCCTGTCAAATGAAACTTCCAGCGATAAAAATGATACTTATTTCACACCACACAACATCCACCGAGCCAATAGCAGAGATGCATTGAGCAGTGAGGTACTGAGTCCATAAAAGAAAAATAAATGAAAACTAACTGCCTTTATCAAAATGTACTGTGTGGAAAGAGCCTCTGTCTACCAAGGTGGCTCTCTTCTTCTGAAAATCCCCCTGCCTGGGAGAAAAGTAACCCAAACAGACTCCTCCTTCCTTGCATGTTCAAGTCTACCTGAGTCCTAACAAATGAACAGGGTTTAGAGCTTCACTGCACTGGCTGGAGAAGAGAAAAATGTTCTCTTTCTCCAGAGGAATGAGTAGCAGCTTTCAATTATATGGAAGAAAAATGCACTTGGGAGGAGGGAACTAATACCTGCCTTTGACACTGTCTGGCCTACACTGATAGGGACTGTGTGAACAGGGACAAAGCCTGAATACACACATGCATGAGGCATCATACGATATACAGCCCAGTCACTTTTTTCTAAAAAAAAAACAGAAGTAAAAGCGAACAGATGCCAACACAATATGAGGCATGTGGTTCTACAGACACTGACAATAAACCTGAAGCTGCCCCCTAGCTTCAGTGAAAGAGAGCTAAATTCTGTTGGAAACAGATGAGCATACCACAGTTTCCTGGGTGTGCTAAAGTTAATCGTTTTCAGTGCCTTTCTCCTTACATTTAAACAAACAATATAAGGGAAGTCCCTCTTGTAAAGATTCAAAGAAATGATTTCTTATAAAACGTAATTTCCACATAAAGCTTTGAATTTGTTTGAGCACCACATTCGACCCACATTAAGTGTACCTCCCCCCTCCATCAAATACTTTAATGGAAGTATTTATCAGCTGTTGGGACATCTATTGTTAAGTAAATATAAATCCAATCAATGTGCTTAATTAGATCATGCTCTATTGAGGGGGGGGAAGGGGGGCAGAAAATGTTCTGGAAAATCTGTATCACTGTAGCCATGTTTGCTTTCCATCTAAGTCCAATCTCCATTTACTGTCCAGAATGAGAAAGTGGGTAAGCAAGATTGGTAGGGGAGAATGCCTGGCACTCCCCTTCCTCCTTGCCTTGCTGCCTCTTGCTCACTGCCTGGCTCTGAGAGGAACAGAACTGGCAAGCAGGTGGCAACAACCAGGAGGTGGAGCAGAGGGTGCTGGGGCTTGTGCAGTGGGTTTCCTAGTTGGGAAGGTGCAGCCTTGGCAGCTTCCAAGGGATGCAGACCCTTGATGCCTACCCTTTGACCCCAATAAACATCCAAGGCATAGGCACTTTAGTTCACCCAATATGCCACAGGGACAGTGGGGCAGTGAATGGGCCTTAGAGTGGGAAATGCCTGTGTTTCCATGAGAAAGCTGACCTATCGAAACATGAAAGACTTGACGTCTTGTGGGTAAACAGCTACATAAGGACAATCATATTATTTGAAATATAATGACCATATGAGAACTGGGTCAGATCAATGTTGTTCTAATCTAAAAGAGCAAGAAACAAACTAGGCTAACTAATGGAGCAAGTCATTGCCTGCCACCCACTTTCTAGCAAAGAGAGGTTTTTGGGATACTACCCTTCTCGAGCCAAACATGGCCACACTGGCTAATTCAGAGGGAGGAAAAAAGAGGTCCTACAGAAATAAAGGGAGATGCTGCCAGCAACCCAAGAAGCAAACCTATTTCAAACACAGATCATGTTCTTTTGCACATTTCAAGGCTTTTTCCAGTAAAAATTTAATCACTCTGGAAGTGCATAAGAGGAAAAGGGTGACAACACAACCTGTCATCTCACACTTGAGTTCTACTAAGCATCAACTATTAAAGTCATTGCTGTGATTAACACTACTCAGCTGCCAAATCTGCAGAAACAAGCAAGTTATTCATCCTATCAGTACAAATCTGCAGTATCAAACCATCACTAGTCTTCAGGAAATGTAGTTACACCAGCAGGTGTGTGTAGCAGTACCTGCACATACAGAAAGTGCACTTTTTTTGTTGGCCTGCTTTCTTAAATATTGTGCTTTATAAATGCCACAGTATTTACAGACAGAAGAAGTGCCAACTGCATGAAGAAACCATGGAATCCATTTTAAAAGCTTCTTCTACTCTCTGCCAGCAAGCCTGTACTACCTCTCTAGCACTTAGCACCCCTCTATAAGAAAGAGACATTTGTGGTTCTGTTTCCCAGCCTACCTCCTTTTAAAAACAGGCACTAATAATTATGAAATGTGTTCCCATCATCCCGCCCTCTCACTCCATCACCACCACCACCACCAATATTAGAGGGTGGGTTTACTTAAAATTTCCCCTTCTTCCACTGTTCTAAAAATTGTTCTGCACACTCCCTTGTTCTCTCAAATGATTTGCAAAACACTACATGTCAAACAGATTAACAGGCTGTGACAAGAACCCTTTCCCCCTTGCAGAACTCTCCTTGTTTACACCAGTAAGTGGTGCATTTCTGGTCTGCTGAGTACAAGTCTAGAATATTTGGCTTGCTAATATTTTCTCCACATGTGTGTTGGGTGGCCTATTAAGTGGCAGGAACCATTCAATCTATATGTTTGAATTTCAGTTTCATTGGAAATGTGGATTACCATACAAGGCACTCTGAACACTTTCAGTACAAAGGCCAACACTCCTATATTATGCTAGGGTAGTACAGCGAGAACTATAGTGTAGTTTTACAAGAGGAGGGCTTAATTTTTTTTAAAAAATGCATAGGGGTACAGAATTTAATCAAGCATATTCTTAAAAACCCCATCATAAACTTAACCTAAAGGTGTCAATTAACAAAGGGGGATAATGGTGCTAAACCAGACACTCAACCCAGTAACACTATCTACCTTGCAATGGAAGTGGTGCATTTATACACACACAAATATAAACACTTCGCAGGGGATTTTAAAACTACAACTTCCAGGATCCTGGATTCAACTTTTTGGACAACTCAGTCCAACAAATAAGTTTGCCAGGCTCCACTCATGAGCAGCGCACTGGTGCATACTGCCTGATGGTTCTGTCTTTGCTCCTCCCTCTAGCGGCAGCAGTGGCTACAGTGGCTATGAACTCATAAGGAAGATAAAGCTTAGCATGTCACCTAAACCTATCTCCTGGCTTGCCACTCCCAAACAAGTCAGGAATTGGAAATCATCAAATCCTGGCTTCAGACCCTCTTAGTGGAGCAAACAATCCAGAAGTCAGAGACAACGATATGCTCTTTTCTGGCAAGTTCTTTGTTATTTGCAGGTGCTGCTGCTGGCAGGAAGAACCTCCTATGTTCAAGGAGCCAGAATGACCAAAGGACCATTGTCTTTTGCTTTGCCTTAATAACATGCCAAGAGCCTGAGTTCATCTTATGGGCCATTCAGACAGAGAATTATGCTGAACCTCAGAGACTAGTAACCTTAAAACATTTCCACACCTCCTAAAATACTTGACTAATTATTGATCTATTCTAGCCCAATTAAATGTTTGGTCAAATCAATGTAATTTATTTGTAATATATCAAGTGAAACCGTGGCCCTTGTGTTATGATAAACCATAGAGCACTGTGTAAATGCTATGTGCCCTAGCAGCAGCAAACTTTGGGTTTGTGCACTCCCTGTTTCCTTCTTTTCTCTTGGTATGTCTTTGAGAAGGAGATTTTTTAAAGGAGTGAATGCTTTTTAAACTAACCAGAGTTTCTTGTTACTTCTGAAAAGGGAGAAACTCTAGTCAGTTTAAACTGCGGTTTCTTCAAACAAACCAAGACCAAAGCACACTTTGTGATCTTGACTTGTTAGCAAATCACAATGTCAACTCCTCCTCAGTTTGGTTGTAATGAAACAGATCTCCTTATGGCTGTGCAAGAAAAGAGTGAAGCAGGGAGCAAGCAAGTCCAAGACTTCCCAAGCTTGTGCACATACTGGTTAAGAATGGCTTAGCAGCATTCTTTGTGAACCAGTCCTATGAGTCTTCCAACATGAAAATGCCAATGATGTTTGCTTTTGTCACCCAGCTTAGATACTAATTAGCCAAGAATCTTTCCTAACTTTTTAAATTATTCACCACATCTATGAAGAATGCATTACCAGTTTCTGATATATTCTGAAACACTGCATTTTTTTTTGCTAAGATATACACTGCAAATTCACTTCCCCTCCTTTAAAAAGGCCACTCCAATTTGCAATTTTTATGGTAAATTAGCACACTTCCCAAATCACTTGAGAAACCTAATGGTCCATTAGCTGGCTCCTGTTCAAGTAGGACTACCACACCTTCTGCTTCCAGCACATGCCCTAGCCTCTTCTTTTCAAAACAACAATACAAAATATAGAACACACACTTTTATCCAAGTGACACAACACATACTAGAACAAGCCAAGATCCGACAGTTTTGCTACCTGTCAAGCAGTTGTGTGTTGACAAATTAAACTGGAATAAAGATATGCAGAACCACCTTCAGGTCTCAAGCTCAGGGACACTGGCAGACCTCTTTATTTACCATTTGAGTTAGCCTCAATCATGTATGATGGAGATAGTGGTGCAGCATCCTATTTTAGTAGCAGGAGAATGTCTTCTTTCTTTCTTATTCTGCCTTTCTCCCAGCACTGTACCAAAGGCAGTTTACAAAAAAGCTAAACCAAGATAAAGCTAAAAATTGCAATTGTGTAGCTGAGGGATATTGATCTTTTTCCTCTCATGCAATTTACATTTTCCTCCAATACTTATTTTCAGCTGGGTTTCTTCACTTGTAAACTTAAAGATTAATTTGAGGGGGAAAGGAATTCAAGAGATGGGTTGCAGCACAGTAGGGAAGGTACTGCCTTAACACTGCTTCCTTTCACAGGACAGGCTCACATTTTAATAAAAAGAGTCTGTTAAGATCTATACTTCAAAAATTATTCTTTGGGTACTGGTACCTGCCGAAAGGGATCTGATAATTTTATATACAGTATCTTGAGAAAGGTTTGAAATAACTTGTCCTGCTCTTGCCAGAATGTACCCGAACTACACCATTTTCTGCATACATAATTTAAAAGCCTTAAGTGCTTTACGAGTGTTTGTATGCACAAAATAAACCACCTCTTAAGAATGATAATAAAAGCTATCACATGCTCCACACAATATAATAGAAATAAAGCAGCCCTGTCCAGCTTTGTTAGAGGGCATATGGCACTTGAGAACACCCAGCTTCAGAGGCAAAAATAACCAATATGTACATCTAAATCTTGATTTAAATAAAGCTTTCAACATATTATAACACTTCCAAAAAAAGGTCCCCAGCAAAAAAACAGTATAACAATAATAAAATACTTAATTATACATATGGTTCACTATGAGATGCATACAATAGGAATAGTAATTTCTTATCACACTGGCTCAACAAAACGTTCGTATATAGTCCTGAATAAACCCCCAAACAGAAGACGATGGTAAAACCCCAAATCCAGAGAATGCTGCTTTTTGGCACATTCAGTGAAAAGGATGAGGCCTGTAAAAGAACTGCATTTGGTGAACCAGCTGAAACACTTCACACTCACAATGCCCTAGCAAAGCTTAATGGCAGTTACAAGTAATGATACATCCACGAGGAAATTCCCCTACTGTTGGTTAGTTATATCAGTAGATAGCAGTAGATATTTTCTGCTTGTATTTTCCATTTCACTATCTGACTTTTCTTTCTTGAGCCTCATTAACACCATCACTGACATTCCTCACTAATATTTTCTTTGGTATGTGACAGAAGGGGCCTTAACCCTTACACAAAAATAAGGCTGCTAATGTTCCAGTCTTGGTTACTTCACGTAATACTGAATCTGTCCACAGGAATTAACTCATCTCCAGTGATGATGACAGTAGCTTATTCAAATACATTGTCATTAAATAATATCTGAATGCAGCCCTCTTTAAATCATATGTTATTCAACAGCATTCCAGAGAGCTCCAAGTCTTAGTCCTAAACTCAACTGTAAGGTGCAATTAGAGCAGACTCATTAAATCAATGGGAATTTGGTAAGTCAATATTTGTGTAAATTCCACTGATTCACTAGGTTTACTCTAGTTCAGACAAACTGGATTTAGGTCTTGATCTTTTGTTGAGATACATTTTACCATCTCCTAAGACATATAGATGTGAATGGGCAGACTTAAAACTACTGCCAAGGAGTAAATGTACAAACTCCATGGCGCTCTGAGGTCTAGTTCTTATTAAGATGGTAAAACCTGTGTCTGAGCTGAATCACTTCAGACCAGAGCTTGGAAATAAATAGATACAAAACAAAGTTATTTGGAATTATTTGTTTCCTGTCAGATTATAGCTACATTATAATTCTAACCTAATGATGGTAAAAATCCATCTTGCTGAAGTGCAACTGTAACTTTAAAAGTTACTTTTAAAGTTACAGAGGTGCAACCTCACTAATTGTTAGAAAAGGAGTTTCATATTGTTTAAGGCCTTGCTCCTGCTGCTGCCAGCTCATTTTCTGTTGTGGGTGTTGAAGCAGCAAGAAGGCAGATCGAAGCAAAGTGTGTTTTGTTCCATAGGCCAGTGGCTTTGTATCCTTCAGATCCTTTCCTGAAGTAACTAAAAAGCAACACATTTAGTTGCTTTTAAGATATGGGTAAATAAAGTTACTTTTAAAAAATGTAACTAAATTTCTGTACATTGGAACTATAATCAATTACTTTTTAAAAGTAACTTTCCAAGCTCATCATACTGACTGTGTCTCCATTAAAAAAAAAAAGCAAACCAAATAATCCATATTGAAAAGTCAGAGAGAATGTGAGGCTACAGCTCTCCCTCTTCCTAGAAATAATGGCTTTTAAAAAATCCCAGCCTTTTTCTTTGTAGGGTGTCAGCTCATCCTCCACCCTACAGTCTGAAGTGGTACAACCCAGGCACAGGCCTGTTTTATAGAAGAATCCAAGTTTCAAAATGTTGGGTCACTTGAATTCTGGCATTTTGTCCACCACATAGTCATTTTTGTTTCCAGTGGTAACAGAATTCTGGTTTTCTCTTTTCAAACCTGCTTACATTTGGATGTTGTGCTTTCAGTGGATTCAACTGCCACCATTTCAATTGTTTGTTTTAGAACTGAAAATGTTAAAGAGTGACTCTGTTGCACCATCATCTGCAGAACAACTTTTGGGGTCTCTAAGACAGTCAGCCATAATATCTTTGGGTTCCCTGAGAAATACCACCATAACAGTGATGTTGTCAGTGGATCCACTCTCTTTTGCTGCTGTGACCAAGCTCTCAGCAGTCTTGACACCATCCCCTTTGTTTTGCATTAAGTGCTCTAGAACGTGGTCCACCACCTCAAAAGGTTGGATGGCATCAAAAAATCCATCACAAGCGAGAAGCACATAATCTTCATCACCTGTCAGCTCAAACGATGCACTATCTGCACTGCCAGAGATGTATGGCTTTTGGAGCAGGTCACCTAAAAAATAAAGTAGAAGAGAATGAGGTAATAGACTGGTAGCTACTTTATTCCTCTTGTGAATGTTCAACACTTTTCTTCATTTTTGATGAAGGCCTTCCAGATGTTCCTGAACTACAAGTCCCATCATTCCTCACCAGCAGCTATGCTGACTATGGCTGATGGATGGCACAGCACAACAACATCCCAACCTTACTTTTAGCAGAGAGCTTTCAAAATCATTGGAGGTAGGAGGTGAATTGGGACGATAAAGATAGAACTAAAGATCTTCTGTGGGCGATGTGACCTGCTCCCTCTACGTCTTGATATTATCAAAAATCTTGTTTTGTTTCTTAGCATTTTTTAAAATTCCTTTCAATTTTTTTTCAAATTCCTTTCCATTTTTTCAGATTTTGCCTAAGCAGAACCTGCATGTTTTTCTTTGCTCAACATTTGTTTTTAAGACGTAACATTTTAATTTCACCACTGCTTGTTTACCATTTGTCTTCTTTGTACAGCATGACCCCCCCCCCCCTATATCTGCAGGGGATACTTTCCTGGAGTTACCATGGAAATGCAAAACCACAGATAATAGTGAACCCTATTGAAATCAACAACTTCTGGCCCAAACATACCTTAGTCACATTGGAGGACCTAGAGATTCCTAGAGAGAACACCTCTCTAGGCATTTCTAGGTCCTCTATCATAACTCTATGGTCAATTTCCAGCAGAAGTTATACCATAAAATTGCGCTGGAAGACCTAGACAGAATTTTTTTTTATATGGATAAGTGAAACCATGGGTACCAGTCCAGCAGATACAGGGTCATACTGTATTTTATGGTTAAATTGTACTGTTTCTGTTTTTAGTGTGAGCTGTTCTTGATACAATTCAAGAAAAGCACAATATAAATACTATACGAGGAAGAGGCAATCTAGGAAATTGTGTAAAGTCCTCTTGAGAAATACTCTTTTTAAAACAAAAGAAAAGCAGAACATATTCCCTTTTCAACTGTAAGGGGAAAAAAAGAGGTGTTGCTGTCTTCTGCAGACAGGCAGTCTTGGGACTGGAGAGAAGTTTTCATTTATCAGAAAGGGACGCAAAACCAGAAACAGATTCCCAGATCCAGAGGCAGCATCTAACCAAATTCTGAATGTCCTGTTTCTCAAGGTGGGTTACGGTTTGCAGATTACAAACTGACACAAAATACACAGTCAACTTATAAAGGCAATTAATCAACATTTTTAAAAATTGTAAAAATCAAGCATGGCTACTGGGTCCATTCTATGTTGGTTGGCCTCACACATACCTACCTAGTGGGCAGCGGGCAGCATTCTACCCATTCTGATCGGTACAGAGGGTAGCCAAGAGCTGCCATTAAAATTTTCTACAATCCCGTGGAACAATGCTACATAGGTGGTATCATGGTTAATGACAATGGCAGTTCCTTGATGGCGTTCTTAAGAAGGGCTCACACTAAATGTTAGTAGTGGCCCTGCCAAGTGAGTGGCTGCCTGCCAGTGGATGACACTGAGCTGCAAGCTACAGAAGGAATCCACCAAACACACCTCCTATGAAATATCTACTCCCTTCAGCAGGTCTTTTGCACTTTCTGTTGAAAGGAAAGGGAGGCTGAAAAGAAGGCATAATGGGATGTCCTTAGCTTGTTTCTTAAAAAGCACACACTACACACAAAAGCAAGTGTTGAGGAATGCACCTCTCTCAGGAGTTTCTGATCAGTCACTGGTTATAAACATTTGTACTATGCCTTTTGTCCAAAAAAGGCTATCAAGGTGGCTCATAACCATAAAAATCTATGAATATACTTACAATATTGAAACATTTTTAAGCATCAGACCAAGACACTGGCATCTAAGCAAGTGTTTGCAACAGGCAATGGTTAGATGCTTTGGTGGATTTATTCTGCTGCTGCTGAAAAAAAAAATGCCGCTGCTGATATATTGCTTAGTTTGTGCTTTATTGTATTTTTGCACACATTGTGAATTGTCTGAAAGAAATACTCTTTATGAAAAGAAAGACAAGTTAAACATGCTTTTAATAAATAACCCCCCAAAAGCATTTCATATATAGAAGTGAAAGCAAACCTATAAACTACAATTTCAAAGCATAAAAATGTCCAATTGTCAGCTAACATAAAGAAGAAACATTATCAATAGCTTCTGATAACCAACACACACATACACACACGGGCCATCTTGAGTGGCACATCTACAATCTTAAAATATCATTACAGATGCTTCCGGAAGGGAACTGAAGGAGCTTTATTCTTTAGCATACTGTGCCAGGTGTGTGTTACTATGGCAATGTACTGTGCAAAGCAATTATTAATGTAGGTGCAGTAATGGCAGCAACTGAATCCAAGGTTAGCAAATGCTGCATTGTCTCTTAACGTTATGAAAAACACATGGTTTTGTGCAATTAGGATTTATCTCGGGCTTTTTTGTCTCATTTTTTTCAAATTTCCACAAGGAATATACATTCTGTGTCCAGCACCATTTTTATAAGATATTAAAAAAATAATTGGTAAGTTTTTAATTGTTGAGACTGTGTTTTGCAATAATCCGTATAAAGAAAAATTCAATTTGAATTTCAAACTATGGGAGAAAAAACAACAACCTTCCATCGCAGTTATATGCTGGCGTTTTTAAAATTGAGCTAAATACGTTAAATGAATGTCCTCTTATAGACTTGTGATCTTTCAGAAACTTGCTTACCAATAGCTCTGGAAACAGCCAGGGTTCCATTGACACGCCAGCAGTCCATGTAGGTTACACAGCCTCCTAACGCTTCTATGCGTTGTCTTTCATCCTACAAAAATAAACAAGCCTCACTAAGCCTTTGTTGGTGGACAGTGCATACACTAAATGTGGTTTCTGGAAAGGGGGGTGATAGTCGCTTCGCCTTCCCCCCACTCCTGAAACTTCCTCATATAGCTTAAGAAAGTAAGGATGTTTTCAACAACCTCATGGGGTGCATCTCACTCACTCTTCCCATACCAAAGCACTTACTAAGCTCTGATACATTTGGTTTCTGTGTTGCCTAAAAACTCAGAATCCACATATCTGTAGGAAAGTAATACTGTACTGTCAAAGCATCAGATAAGTAGAATTTACACACAGTCACTCTTTGAGATGTGTATGCACAGCTTAAGAAAGTATAGCTCATAATCAACCCTATCTTGACCTTTCACATGCAGCCAGAGACATGTGGGAGCTGCTTTTCTATTAGCTTTATCCCATGTGGCAATGAACTGTCATCTTGAGTCCCCAGTTTAATGAAAAACTGGTTATGTCCAGCCTAATAACTTTTTGCAGTATTACTACCTAGGATCCAACTGCTGCAGTCCAAAGCTGTCCAGACAGTTGGATGGTGTTCTCTAACTTTTTCCTAGCAATAGCAGTCTCTCAAAACTAATCCCCACCTGTGAGAAACCTCAATAATTGGGCTTTCAGCTCACATCCACAACATTCTCTGGCTCAACTGCTCTCAAAATTACATAGGTCCTAGAAGCTCACAGGTCCTTAATGGGTCATTGTGTGGTCTTCAAATATTTCTTCTTCATTTAATTTGGAAACAGAATATCATTCTACATACCTAGGGAGTCCCCCACCGACACAGACATCTTCATAGTTCTGGAAAGCCTCATTTTGCAACAGGCAGAGGGTGATCCATATTGTTTTAGAAAAGAATAATAAACTCTTCACTGAAACCAAGAGGTTTGAAGGAAAGACTCAAAGGAGCAGCAGTTACCTCTCTCTCTGGTTTGTGAGGTTCCATCAGGGTTACAGCTTTCCCTTGCTGCACCAACATTACCTGGGAATCCCCAAGCCAAGCTATATGTAACTTGTTCCCAACAAGCAAGGCAGAAACACCTGTGCTACCACTGCGCAGCTTCTGTGGAATAAAAAAGGGAAAATATGTTCTAGAGAGTCTTTAAAGGATGAAAGGTACTCTGTGTGTGGGTGTGTAGGAATTAGTGCTCATTATTTAAACAAGAAGCAAGCCGGTGTCAAATATATTCTGTTACTGATGTGGAAACAATTACAGTGAATTCACACTAGTATACTTTTGTTGTAATGATTATCTGAGTGTTGAAACACCTGTCAAGAAATAAAACACAACTAGTTATTCTGTACATACATATACACACATCCTTGTTGTTGTATGCCTTCAAGTCATTTCAATGTATGGCGAACCTAAGGTGAACCTATCATGGGATTTTCTGCACATCCTATTCGTCTTCAGTTCTGTGACCAAGACTGCAATCTTATGTATACTTAGCAGAGTGAGTCCCACTGGATGGCGTGGGACTTGCTTAGAGCTGTTGTAGTAAGGGCCATTTCAAGCAGGGCAATTTTTGTATCTGTCTAGTGTTTCTGTGGATAAAGCCATATGGAAACTAAACTATCATGTATAAACAAGTCTATTACTTCAAACATCATGCGTACTAATTACAGCAATACATGCAAACTCCTCCCCACAACATAGAAAGACAACTAAACCCTCACATTTGAAGAAGCTCTTGATTTGTTTTTATCCAAGACAGTGTTGTCAGATTGCAATATTTTTGTTAGTGCTTTTGAATACAGAATTAATCACCACAGTGGTCAAAGTGAGACAGTATGACCTACGGTAATATAGAGAACCAAAACAACAGTTTCATGGTTGCATAGTGCATCAACATGAAATAGCTTCCTATACACTCTACTAATGCTCAGATGTACTTATTTTCCTCAAAATGTAGACAATTAATAGGAGAGGGACAAGATTGTATAATCAGAATCAACAATCCCTTTGCCATTGGAATACTCAAAATGCTCAAGTTTCATTTTAATATCATACTGGTGGTAGCACATCTCATATTATACTGTGAATGTAAGCACACTTTCTTAAAATTAGTTCTGCCTATTTCCAAATGAATAGAAAAAAGAAAATTCAAGGATCATGCCAGGTGGAAAAAGCCAATTTTATGATGTACAAAGACTAGGTTACAGAAATTAATTATTAGGTTCTGTTTCATATGGATTTAAAAAAAAACACTTTTTGTTAAATGCTTTTTCAGATTGATGCCCTTCACCTTGAGGAATAACACTGGTGGTAGGGATTTGAAGAGAACCATTCCTAGTGCTGCTAGTCAAATGATGCTGTTGCGCTAACCCATCTTCCTCTTATTAATAGATATTATTTGGTAAGAAAAAAAAGGTGCAAGACATAAAAACACTGGAATGTTACAAATGGAAGATGATGACACAGTCTGAACTTCCTGTGAAATTCCATGAACTTGCCTAGTGATTGCACAATAAAAGCTTCATCTAGAGAAGCTCCTACACAGAAATGATACCACACAGATGTTCTGAGAGGGAATTTAAGCACAGGGGCAGAGAAGCAGAATGGGTGGAGTTTACAAGTCCAGGAAATTTCTGGTGGATGAGTATGGTAGTGTTAGAGGAGTAAAGGTCATGGCAAAGGATACAATGGGAGTGGAATGACAACATTATTTTCCTTAGTAACCTTTATTTGGGGAAGTTCTGAATGCTGTTAGCTCGTGGTCCCAAGCAGGGGTGCCTCAATGCACAGCAGTGGTATGAGACAGCATCCTTCTACTTGGACTCCAGGGCATCAATCGTTCTGGACAAATGGTTGATAACTAATCATGTTTTGGGATTGTCCTTGCATGTGCATACAAGGAGAGCCAAATAGCAATCCACTAACTTCATAGTTGTCTACTCTAAATATATGTCCAAAGGTTTGGCGTTATTCCTTCACAGTCTATAAGATGATCTACTGGGTTGCAAACCCCAATACTGTTTAATTTTTAATAATCACCAAGTTAGCATGCACACGTGTTCAGGAAACATGAATTACACTTTTGGGAAATTAATTTAAATAGATTCCCCTCCTTTCTCTCCACTAGGTCATTATACTCTCTCTTCTACTGTGTGCTTTTCTACACTGTCAGTAGCATAAGAGTAACTATCCTGCTTTCCCCACAAATTTCTAATCCACACAAACAAGAAAGAAGGGCTTAGCTCTAACAGCCACATCTCAGATTCAGTTTCCTCTAAGGCTTGGTCTATGCCCTGTCAAGAGAAAAAGTCAACTAGATAAAATCTAGGTATGTTTAAAAGATACGGCTAGCATTCTGGAAAGACCCAGGTATCAAGTAATGCTGACCTAAACAAAAATTTTCATCTCCTCCAATTTGTGGACAATGACTGTTGAGCTAAAGCCTATTAAGTCAACCAATCCAT
This sequence comes from Gambelia wislizenii, assembly GCA_030847615.1. Classification (NCBI taxonomy): domain Eukaryota; kingdom Metazoa; phylum Chordata; class Lepidosauria; order Squamata; family Crotaphytidae; genus Gambelia; species Gambelia wislizenii. The sequence goes on along the minus strand of JAUMIR010000013.1, from coordinate 6,109,576 downwards.
TATTCATCTGGGATGCTTAGCAAACTATTAGGTACTAAGTAGTTACAGAACAGTTAATTGTCAAGAGAACACACTTCTCAGCAGGCCAACAATTTATCAGTATTGTAGGTCTTGCTTCTTCCCACTCACCTCCCTTCTGGCTTTCAAAAGAAACATTTCATCTGTTTTTTCAAAGGATTCTCTTAAGGCCTCCACTGGATTTTTCAGGATCTCCTTGTGACCTGCCACATTTACATGCAAATGAGTAGCTGCGTAGTTAGCAGCATCTATTCCACCATGGCCATCAAACACAGCAAAGTACGCTCTGTCCACATTATCCTTTTGATAGCAAGATCATGTAAAGACAAGAGAAAAAAACACACACAAAAGGAAAGATGGCATGAAAATGTCTTATTGGTTTGCAGAGCAGCTGGCAACTTAAGCTGCATCCTCTGATCAACTTACAATTGCATTTAATTTGGGCTACATTCACAACTTTAAGCAACCCTACTCTACTCAGCCCTGCATAACCTCCAGTAATAGAAACCCTTATACCATGGGTAGGCAATGGGTGGTCTTCCAGAAGCTGCTGGATTACATCTCCCTTCATTCCTCACCACTGGCTATGCTGGCTACAGCTGATGGGAGCTGAAGTCCAATAACATTTGTAGGGCCAAATGTTCCCCACTCCTGCCTTACAAGCAGGCATATTCAGGAATTCAGATTATTAGCTCATTATTATGGGTTTTCATATGAAGTTTTAATGGTCTATTGTCCATAAGTGCTGCTTCTGACAATGGCCTCGGGTTATCAAATAACAGAACACATAGCTTAACAAATAGTTTGAAATCACTGTGGTTTACGTATACACTGTGAGACTAGGACTGTTCTTTGAAGTGTGTAGGACTATATCAAATTTTCCATTTTAAAACTGTGTCATGGCCAACAGAAAGAAACATTCACCACTGTTAGAACTGGATGATCTTTGCTCATTGATCTGAATAGCTAAAATTATCTCAAAACTGGATTACAGATACTGTGGGTACCTGGGTTCCCTCACCTGAACCCTAGAAATTTACCGTCATGCCAAAAAGTTGATTAAACTCTGGGAGACAAACATGTCTGTCCTCCATTTTCCGGCGGCTATTACGGGTTGCGTGGATAGAAATCTGGAGGTAGCGGTCAAGGGGCTTCAGAGTTGGTGGCTGCTTCTGCCATTTGCAGCAAACATCCCAGAGCTTGTTAAAGAAACAGCGTTGCAAAGGACCTTCATCCAACACTGTCAAAAAAAGAAAAGAAAGATGTTATGGGAAGTCATTATTTGGAGGCCAACACTGCATATTTTGTTCTTTCCTCCATACCATTCCTCTCACTGCTTCAGTTTCCTCCCCTCCTCAAAGTTTATTTAGTGTATTATTATTAATATTTTTTTCAAGGCTGATTTTCACTGTTTTCTTTAAGTACTGATTATAGTTAATGAAGAAATTATGCTGTAATTGTAAAATATAGCAACAATGCTGAAAATCCTGTTTCTCTTCCTTCATTTCCCAAAAGCATGGATTAGAACAAGAGGAGGCAGAAATTAGACCTGTAGAATTTACTTTGTTCCTTATGAGCATCCCAAGATCCACCAACCAAAGCCATTTAATGTTTCCTCCAAAATATCATGCCTGGTGCAGGAAGTTGCTCTTTCCCAACAAACATGCAACACTGTTTTATTGCATATTGGCATAGTACAGTCCATGTGTAGAGATTTTACCAGTTCAAGCTTCCCGTGGAGCAATTTTCCTGAAATGGCTATAACACAGAAAGTTGCAGAAGTTACCATGTCCATAAAATGGCTTGAAAAAGAACCTTTCCTCTGGTGTCTGGCTTTCATCTTGGGCATACAATTATCTCCCTTACAAGTAACTGAGTGAGTATACAGGCAGGATAAGAAATGTTTTTTTGGTGTGTGAGTGTGTGTTTTACTATTTGTTATTGTGTGCCTTCAAGTCATTTCTGACTTATGGAGGCCCTAAGGCAGTTTTATTGGCAGAATTTGTTCAGAAGGGGTTTGCCCTTGCCTTCCTCTGAGGTTGAGAGAGTGTGTCACTTACCCAAGGTCACCCTGTGGGTTTCCATGGCCAAGTGGGGATTTGAACCCTGGTCTCCCAGTGTCCTACTCCAGCACTCAAAACCACAATATCACACTGGCTCTCAAAAAGGATTTTTTTGGAGTAAGAATTTTTACTATAATATGCCAAAAGTCTATAAAACTTCCTCAACACCTCAAAATAGCTTCTTTGAGGATCCCCAAGAGCTACTTGTCAGATAAAACGATCTGCATTTCCTTCTATGGATCAATTAATCCCCCTGAACCCCTCGCTGCTAGCTTTAATCCTGTGTGCCCAGATTAGTGGAAGGGTTCTAGTATTCAATCTATTAATGAATTTTACAGCAAAAGATTCAGAAGTGCAAAATACCTGTGAGAATCTAGTAGTTAAAACTGATTGACCATAACTTGACATTTGACAGAGCCAGACCCTGGGACCTGGGGAGCTGACTGGGCCAGTCCCTCAGAAACTGAACCCCAACCTCTTGAAAATGGACCAATTTTCAAAGGGGTAGCCATGTTAGCCTGTTGCAACACAACAACAGAACCCTGTGCCAGATTTATTATGGCATCAGGTTCCATGGCTACACAGCCCTCTTCCTCAGATTAACAGAACACAATATTGAAGTTTCAGGGCTATACAGGACATATGGGTGGAGGTGGGATGCAGACACTACAGTGAGAACATGTTTAAATGCAAAATTATTAGCAGTGACAATTAAATGGACACAAATATACTGGAACAAAGTAGTGCAGTAAGTCTTTTTTTTTTCTTATGGCAAACATGGTTACCTCAGCTTTCTATAGGCCGTGTGGGGTGATCTAGCACATGATGACAAGAAACTTTTGCAAATAAAAGACAACAACCTTTTTAAGAAGATAAAGAGAGATCTACGTGTCTTGGAGCAGTATGAATTAAGATTTTGTGGAGCAGCTGAAAATCAAGAGTAAATGTGGTATGTTGTTCTCAAATGTTGCATGAAGACATGCAGTTTTTATGATCTCCAGAAGATGGAGACAATTAATTACGGTACTTCATGTGCGTTTCAGAGGAAAAACAGACTGCTTGATTAGAAGAGCTGAATCCTATCTAGTGTTTGGAAGGATCTTACATTCTATACTCTAGCTCTCAACAGAACACGAAAACAAAACTTCTAAAACAATTTAAAATCAAAGTGAAAGCCATCAACAGAGTTTTGGGTAGCCCTGAGAGAAGAAAGTTGAGAGCAGAACAGCATAAAATCAGACAATGAACCAGGGTTTTCAGCCAAGAGAAGCAGCATGAGGAATAAGGGAGGGGGGAAATTGCCAAATAACCTGGGTATCTCTATCAAATAATATTGCCCAGAACCAAGGTTTGCTCTTTTGTGGCTTTAACAAACAAAAGTGTACAGAATAGTGCCTGTGGTCCCTACGCAACTCCCCTCTAAAAATTGGGGAGGAGTCTACTTCTAGCACATTTCATTTTTTCCTTCAGCTAAGGCCAAACACCCTCATAGCCCCCAAAGAATTGGGAATGGTTGCCCTTCCTTTTCTGCTTGTTGTTTAGGTAGAGGTCCTCCTTCCTACCATGCCACTGACAGCATGTGAGCCTTCCCAGGTCCCTTAGCTAGCAGGCGCCTGAAGAGGATACTAAAAATTTATCAGCTGGAGCTATCCAACCCTTAGCCTTGTCTCACCACCTCCACCTCTCAGTCTCCCCAGGGGCTTTTTTATGTCCTTCTTCTTTCCTGACACTTTCTGTCACCTTTTACATGTTTCATCACATCTTCTAGTTTCACCCCTTCCTGTGGTTGAATGGTGCACTTGGGTGACATCAGTTTCACATGCTATCTGCCATAGTTGAGCAGCACAGTCAGTTTGCCAGTGCAAGGATAGGAGGTTAGGCAGGAAGTTAAATGAATCTGCTCCATGGGAGAATGTTCACAATGAAGAAATGTGAAGTCAGCATACAGCAGTGGTTTAAAAACAATCCAGGTTCACACCTCCATGCAGCCAGAAAATTCATTGGATGGCTTTGGACTGTATCAGTCTCTTTCAACCTAACCAACCTCCACACCAGATCAAACCCCTGACATCAGACAAGACTGGGTGGTGAATGGTGCAGGAGGATCATATATACTGCCTTGTATACCCTGGAGAAAAGGTAAGATAAAAATGTAATAAATGACTGAATGTTGCAAAGCAATAAATGACATGTCTTGGCAGCCAACTGAATAGTGGGAATATAGGAGGAACAGTCAAAGGCAACACTGGCTTTGGGCTAGGCCCTTAAAACTGATGGCACTGTTGGTATGGGACACAAAGAGAGGTAGCATTGCAAGAGAGAGAGAGAGAGAGTGAGCAGCTCAGTGATGACAAAATGGTGATTCTTTGAAAAAGTAGCAATGATTTCCTCCAGACAGAAGTATCAAAAGGCATAGCCTTGTTAGCCTGTTTCAGTATAAAAAGAGACTGCATAAAGGAATCCTGTAGTACCTTTTCAGACTAAGAGAGAAAAAGAAATTTCTAGCATAATATTTCATGGACATATATACAAACAGGGGGAGAGGGAGAGTGCAAATTGTAACAGAAAAGCAAAGCATGTGGATATAACCACTGTTGAGACTGAACTTGTCACCCCATCACCACATCTACATGCCTTGCATTTGTATTACAATTCACACTCCCCACACTCCACTGATATATACGTTGCCCACAGAGGTTTTTCTCCGTGCTCTGATGAAGTGGACTGGAGTCCACGAAAGTTTATGCTAGAAATTTATTTTTCTCAGTTAGTCTCAATGGTGCTACAGGATTCATCTATAACTTTTCCTCAAGACAGTTTAGATATGGGTGAACTTACATTTTGTACAATAATCTCACCCACAATGTTGTCATCACGCTCTCGTGCAAAAGAGGAAGGACATTTGTTCTTTCACATTCATACTAGTCTGAAATAAAGCCATATCCTTCCTCATAAAAACCAACTCTCTCTAAACTGTCCAGAAAGATGATATTAAAGCAATGAGGAAGATAAAATCTCAAGGGATATTACAGGAAATGTACTACTATTACAAGTTGGTATGGCATTAAAGGAAATTTACCACCAATACAAATGTGTGTAACATTTTGGCTTGCCATGTGATTTATAATGAATTTTTACTGTATGAACTCTGAGCCACTGGAAAAGATCCAAAGCTGCCCTTCTGCTCATGGAAGTTATCTTCTGCTCACAGAAGCCCTGTAACTCAGTGGCAAAGCACATGCTTTGGACACAAAAGAGCACAGGTTCAGTCCCAGGTAGACCAAAGCAAGACAAGTCCTGCCTGAAACCCTGGAAAGAAGCTGCCAGTCACTGTGTACAGAATGTTGATCCAGATGGACCAGTGGGCTAACACGGTGTAAAACAGCTTCCTATGTTTCCTTAATGCTCTCTTACTCCTTGAACTAAAACTACGTGAGAACAACAAAACTAAATCCAAAGAGATTGCCAAAATTTCTCGCAGAGCAGTTTCTTCTGTAAGGTAGGGGAAAAAAATGTCACGGTAGTACACTGGTACCTCTGAGTATATCAAGAGAACCAGGCAGCAAAAGCTGTTGTAGCAGAGTTGCAATCACCAGGCTTTGAGCACACAGACACAGGCTTGTGTCTAAACTATTCCTCTTTACTAAAGCATGTTGGAGTAATATTTACAATGAGTCTGAGACTCCTAGCATACAGACTACATAACACAGCACAATACACAGTGCAGTCTTGCACTGTACATTCCAGACTGGATGCACACAGTCTGAGAACTAAATCCAAGTCAAGTGCAGAGACAGTGGGGTGATCTAGTTATACAGTACAGATACAGTACAGTCATGGGTTCTGGAAAATGCTGTCTTCCCAAAGGATGTGGGAAATTACTGGGATAAATTTACTGCATTTACCGGGCTCTACTGCATCTTCTGAATATTGAAGAGCTTTCCTTTTACTTCAGTGGTAGAAGCAGCCCCATAAGTTCATGTCACTTGCACAATTCATCAGGAAATACAATACAACAATAACATCTCTATAAGCAAAATTAGTTTTCCCAATTCTTCAAAATGTTTTACTGAGATGCCCACAAATGTTCAGATGGTGCATGTGAGAAAACTACATACTGCTAGCCACACTGGACAGTGCTGCTTCACTGTTTCCCTTCTGTTTGCTATTTCCCTTCTGTTTTGTGATGAAAAAAGATTTTTGTTTAACAGTTGTACCTTGCATGGTGCAATGAAATTCCCATGCCATACAAAATGAAATGTTTCTAATTCTGCCTCTTGCAACATTATGACCCCCCAGGCTATAGCTGTGCTCTAGTAGCCTCCTGTTTGGATTACTGCATTACATGTGGGACTGCCTTTGAGGGTTTGGTTAATGCAGAATAAAGCTGCCAGTTTTGACTAAGACAGCTCCTTCAGACAATCCCAGCAGATTTAACAAAGCTTTACTGGCTAGCTTTCTTTTCTATGTCCAATTCAAAGTGCTGCTGCTTATCTTTAAGCCAGAGGTAGGCAACACACACACTCTGGACTGCATATGGTTCCCCAAGCCCATTTTTACAGTCCCTCAGATCTTGAACAGGGATAAACAAAGAATTTTAAAAAGGATAACTGGTGCTATTGGCAATGCTCGTTTAGAACACTTTGCAGCCTCCTTCTGCCCACAACCTTCTCAGGGTAAAAAGAGGTGTGTTACAAAACCGGAAGTATATTTCTGGCTTCAGGGGCTGGTGTGGTCTACAGTGGGTCCCAGGAGGAGGAGACTGGCTTTAAGCCTTTGAACAGTTTGGGTTCCAGCAACCTTAAGGACTGCCTACTCCTGTATTACACCCTGCCTATGCTCTAAGGCTATCTGCTGATGCTCTTCTCCAAGTGCCGCTTCCACGTGAAGACAACTTAAAACAGGAGCTTTTCAGTTGTGGTGCCCCAATTGCTGAATGCCCTTGCAGAATGGACATTTTTAGCTTTGAGGAGCCAGGCTCTACCTTTTTTGCTTGCTTGTGCATTTTAAATATTGCTTGTTTTACTTGGTATCTGCTTCTTATCAATGGAGATGTTTTTGGAGTATTTTAATTGTACCCAGGTGTTGTATTCTGAAAGATTGGTAAAGAACACACTGGAATATATTTGAAGGAAGGGTAGTATGCATATATTTTAAATTAGAGAAATAAAAAAAAATGAGCAACATCTACCAAATAGTAGTGAGTCTTTGCTCCAGATATTACAAACATACTTACAAGGAGATGTCCCATGGTCTCCGGCTTCCTCCCCTTCAACGTTCTGCTTTTGAAAATCACTAAGATCAGTCTGTAGCAGATCAGTGATTGCAGCATGAATCAAAGATGCTGCAAGCAGAGGCGGTGCATTTCTGATGAGAAAAAAATGAAAACATACTGAAATGGGCAGCATGAAGTAGGCAAGGCTAGGAAAGTCAGCATTTTGACAATTCAAGTCTAGATCAAAGCCACTTCTGTTCCCTCTTAACAAAACAAAGACAAAAAAATAAAACACTTGAGATAGCATTTTCATTCATTATATAAGATTTCTACCCTGTGCTTTAGCCAAAAAGACACCCAAGGAGAAGTATCATGTCAGATCCTACCCTCAGGATTATAATCTAAATAGAAAACATTTTAAACAAGGGAGAGGAGATACGGAGGAAGAAGGGGAAAAGCCAGTTCACTTCTTTTAATGGAAGCAGTTCAGGCAGCCTGTTGGAACAGCTGCCACTGACTAAATGAAAGCTGAGTGAGGGACAAAGGCAACTGGTCTTAATAGTGGTAATGGACTATAACAATGGTTTGGGTCAGATGTGATTTCAACCTGTTTTGGTATTACATGAATGACCCTTGGACTCATATACTCCTTCCTCCCCTTGAATAATGCAGTTGGTCAGCAAAACATAATTTTGGATTATGAGAAAACTAGGCAAGTTAAGTTTGTCTGGAAACTACATTGTGCCTCCAAGCAAGGATAGAATCTGGCCTTCCTCTTCAAGTTAAAAAAAAAAAGAAAGAAAGAAAGAAAAAAGACTGTCCCTAAGAGGATCAGAAGGCTGACAGTTCTACAAAATTCAAAATATCTCAATACATCTGCTATGCCCCACCCTTATTTAAAGACTTTATAAGACAGGGTTGTGCAACTTCTGTGAGTCGGGTGGGGTAATCTTGTCCACTAGGACACATCATGGGATACACCACCAATGAAACCAGAGGTCTACCGTACTCCCAGTTTAGCTCCCCTTTGACTAAAACAAGGCCTTAGAGCTGTAGTCCAAAAAAGATAATTTACTTAGTTCTCCTTCCACACCTTTGCTCAGGGAGTTCCCTGTAGTTTCTATCAGTGCTTTTCCAACTGTGTTCCAGGAATCCTGGAGCTCATTGCAAGTTAATCAGGGATTCATCAATTAGATCAGTAAGATGAGACAAGCTTAATAGAAATTATAACTACCGTACCAATCTTGTCTTGCAGCAGGTCACAAGGAATTTCTAAGAGCAAGAGGAAGAACAGGGAAGTGGTAGGACTGCTGCATGGAGAAGATTACAAGATGCTAATAGGTGAAAGAGAGAAAGTGGAACTGTTCAAGACCTACTTTGCCTCTGTCTTCTCCTAAAAGACACACAGCCTGGTAAAAACTGAATAATGTAGGGATGGTGCTGCTTTTAGTTCTAATATGCAATTGTTTCACTACCATGTACTTTTGCTTAGGTATTAGTACAAGAAGCATGTTCTAAAGGCTTCCTAGGAAAAGTGAGTTTATCATTCATATCATGGAAATATATCATAGAATCATAGAATCATAGAGCTGGAAGAGACTACGAGGGCCATCCAGTCCAACCCCCTGCCATGCAGGAAATCTTGATCAAAGCATCCCCGACAGATGGCAATCCAGCCTCTGTTTAAAGACCTCCAGGGAAGGAGACCCCACCATGCTCCGAGGGAGTGTGTTCCACTGCCGAACAGCTCTTACTGTCTGTATTCCACTGCTGAACAGCTCTTACTGTCAAAAAGTTCCTCCTCATGTTGAGGTGGAATCTCTGTTCCTGGAGCTTTCATCCATTGCTCCGTGTTCCAGTCTCTGGAGCAGCAGAAAACAAGCCTGCTCCATCCTCAGCATGACATCCCTTCAAATACTAAAACAGGGCTATCATATCGCCTCTTAACCGTCTTTTTTCCAGGCTAAACATACCCAGCTCACTAAGTCTCTCCTCATAAGGCATGGTTTCCAGACCTTTCACCATTTTAGTCGCCCTCCTCTTATCATGCTCCAATTTGTCCATATCCTTTTGGAATTGTAGTGCCCAGAACTGGACACAGTATTCTAGGTGAGGCCTGACCAAGGCAGAATAGAGTGGCACTATTACTTCCCTTGATCTAGACACTATACTTCTATTGATACAGCCCAAAATCGCATTGGCCTTTTTAGCTGCCGCATCACACTGTTGGCTCATGTTCAACTTGTGGTTTACTAGGACTCCTAGATCCCTTTCTCACGTAGTCTCGATAATACTAATTACAGGTGATGTACACAATACCAAAGCTTGGAAGAAACAAGCTACAAGTAACATGGTAACAAGTTTAGGGGGGAATGGCATAATGCAGTTACATTTAAAAAATAATGCAAAGGATGTGAATGATGGCCAACATGTATTTTTGGTTTAATGAGTAACACTTTTCTCATTATTTTAAAGGGCATGTTATGCATTTTAGTGCAGTTTTTCAAGTTTTACACCACTCTCTTGACAAACTTAAGCTTAAAAATGAACAGAAATGTAACAAGCAACATAAGAAGTCACTAAAATTCTCTGCAACAGTAAGAAAATACCCTCACAGTGAGTTCCATAATGAATTATAACAGGCCTCAGTTAACAATGCCTCTCACAATGTAGCTCCTTTTTTACTAAGTTTTATCATGCTCCCCATTTCCCTCCTCATCCTAAGTCTAGCTGGAAGGTTTTTAAAGCAGCATCAGCATTGGGAAGATGGTGAAGGAGAGTTGGAGAGACACAAACTTTTGGTGTCAGGTTGCAGCAGCATATCTGCAGTAAGCAATTAATAAAACTTGAGCTGGGAAAGAATGGGATTCCACTCTAGCCAATGCTACTGTAACTGTGTGTGCCTGCCTACAACAGGCAAAGTAAATAGAGCTGGTTCCAAAAAACCTTATTGAGTGTGCATGACCCCCCCCCAAAAAAATGAGAAAAGGGGAGAGCAGATAAGCCTGCTCCACTAACTACTCCCACAGCATGTTAAAAAGCTCAGTAATGGCCATAAAAATGGAACTCACAAGAAAGGCTGGTGAAACAAAAAACGTATCCTGCAATACATTTTGGAAGAAGTCTTCAAGTGGTCTCTAGAATGTTTAAAATGTTTTTCTTTACTTAAGTAAGGCTTAGCTGACCTGGCTGTTTCATTTCATGTGCACATATTGCTAGTTTTGGTAAAAAGTTTACAGAAACTTGAACTAATCTTCTTTTTGTGGTGTAGGAACCTATTCCCTATTTTTCCCATGTTATTTCTGCCTCTGGTACCACATTTTCTGCTAAAGAAGTAATGTTCAGAAATCTATTGCATTAGTAGATTAGTATATCTTAGTATATCTACACTTTTAAAAAGGAATTTTCCAAACTCTGCACAACATACGTTCCAAATGAAGACATATGAACACTCTCTGGATCAGCAAAATAAGGTTAATGTTTGGTTTAAATATAAAATATCACTCTGTACTTATAATTTTCAGGGCAAAATTAGAGTGTTTCCACCCCAGCATCTGGGGAACTGGCCATGAAAATACAATGTAAGAGTACCACTATTTCTAAATAAATACTGCCAGATAAGTATAATATACAGTAATATAGTAGGACCTCCGTATCTACTGATTAATTACCCACTGATTCAACTATCCACGGGACTCAAAACAGCACACCTAGCATAGCATCTTCCTAGAAAATGTGTCCTCTTTAGCCATTTTCTAGGTCCTCCAAGGCAACTCTACGGTATTTTAAACCAAAAGTCCCATTATTTTCAATGCTGTTTTGCTGTTATCTGCAGTTTTTGGTATCCACGACCCCCCCGAACCAATCCCCAGTGGATACGGGGATCCTACTGTAATATACGATATACTTTAACCCCTTTCAGCTATGTTGATAAAAATGTGAATCTATGCTAAGGTTCAAAGCTGTCGTTATTACAGCTTATTCTATAGATCTAAGACAAAATATTTAATTTCACATATTCCATCCAGTTTACCCCTGAAGCTCTTTAGCCCATTCATACATACTTTGAGAGGTATTTTCAGCTCTTAGCTAATTCTAAGTATTTCCTGTTATTCTCTCTTCCCTCCCCACACCCCAACCATGTCCTGCACCAGAACTGTGATGGTAACAATAGCATCCTTCTTCCTCCCAGAATTTCCTACAGTACACAATCTAAATCTCTTGGTGTTGAGTAATACTTGGCTTCCTTTTAGGAAAACTAAGTGGAAACAATGTAGACAAAAAGAATCAGACCTTACCAGATAATTAAAAAAAAACACTTTATTCTTCATGGGACAATTGTGCTAGGCACAGTACATTGACACTGTGATATTCTATATGGATAAAATCACAGAATATCTGCAGGGGGACAAGTGTGCTAGTGGATGACACCCTTTCTTTTACATGGGGGAAACAGCACAAAAGCTGAAAAGAGAAATGCACAGACTACAAGGAACTACAGTTGGCCCTCTGTATCCATGCATCTGGCATCCACAGATTCCATCATCCACGGTTTGAAATTTAAAAAAAATATTCAAGAAGCAAACCTTGATTTTACCATTTTATATAAGGAACACTATTTTACTATGCCATTGTATATAATGGGACTTGAACATCCATGGGTTTTGGTATCCATGAGGGCTCCTGTAACCAAACCCCAGTGGATACCAAGGGCCCACTGTAAATAAAAGTATGAGATTTTAAAAAGTCAGAAAATTGCTTAGAATCAGTAGAGTAGGGAATATGCTCTTACAGCATCAGCTCCAAGACCAAAGCAAGGACGCTGAACAGAGGAAATTCTACCTTTGTTCACTTAAAAAAGCCTGACAAATGGGAGAGGATGAGTGAAGTCGAAGGCTTTCATGGCTGGCATCCATAGATTTTCCTTGGGTTTTTCAGGGCTGTGAGGCCATGTTCTGGAAGAGTTTACTTCTGATGTTTCGCCTGCATCTGTGAATGGCATCTTCAGAGAATGGTTGGGTAGAAGTGTGTGTGGAGTTTACCACATACCATGCAGCTGTGGACAAGTTTACATAGGCACCACTAAACGCAGTGTGCAAATACGAATCAAGGAACGTGAGAGACACTGCAGACTGGGCCAGCCAGAAAAATCAGCAGTAGCAGAACATGTTATAAACCAACCTGGACACAAAATATTATTTAAAAACACAGAAATTCTGGACCAGGCCAACAACTATCATGTCAGAATGAACAGAGAAGCTATTGAAATCCACAAACACCTAGACAACTTCAACAGAAAAGAAGAAACCCTAAGAGTAAACAAAATCTGGCTTCCAGTTTTGAAAAACAATAGAATCAAAACTCAACACTTGCAAATGAATTCCACCCAGGGACAGGGGGATTTCCATCAGATAATGGCCCATCAACCAATCATTAGCCAAACAGACACTAATCCTCCTTGCATTTCTACACCCAGAAACTAACCATTCAAATACACAAATTTACATATGCTCCCCTATAGGGGTTCACAGTATATAAACTCCACACACACTTCTACCCAACTATTCTCTGAAGATATCAGCCACAGATGCAGGCAAAACGTCAGAAGTAAACTCTTCCAGAACACGGCCTCACAGCCTGGAAAAAAACCAAGGAAAATTTAGGGAGAGGATGAATTTGCAGGGGACAGTTAGGAGTGTACTTGTTCTTCCCAAAGCCAATCTGTATTCACTACTTCTGAAATTAAAGCAGAATTGTACCTTGTAGATTGTTGTGCATCAAGGAAATATAACATACTTGCCAATTAAATCATACAGTAGGATTATTTTTCCTCTCAAGAGCAAAAATACTTTCAGGATTTAGAGTAGTTTGAAGTGTAATTCAGAGATGATGGGGCACAATCCCATGTCTCTTGCCATTGCTGTCATGTGCTTTCTAGTTGTTTCTGACTTATGGTGACCCTAAAGTGAACCTATCACAGGGGTTTTCTTCACAAGATTTGTTCAGAGGGGCTTTGCCTTGTCCTCCTCTGAGGCTGAGCGTGTGTGACATTAGGACTACTGTTAGCACATTTAAGTTGTCCAGAGAACACACTACTTATGACTGTGGGCAATATGTGTTCTCTCTCACCACTATCCCCCCCCCAATCACCAAGCCTCCATAACTACAGATATATGGTAACAGTGAACATGTTGCATAATTTTATGTGTGTTCACTAAGAGGTAAGCCTCACTGGGTTCAATGAAGCAAACCAGATAGATCTCTTCTCCAAAACTGTTAATCAAAATGACATAGGCAGGTACTTCTTTGCAGAAAGGAAACATCTAACAGGTCACTTGTAATTATGAAAAAAAACCCACCAAATCTGATCAAGTCATTACAACTTAATTTTTCTACACCACCTCAGAGAAACGTTTCTGGAGACAATTTTATTGAATGCTCCACATTTGTTATTCACAGAAACAGCATAAGTAGTACACCTCTCAAAAGTGGCATGTTTTGTTGGCAAGAAAGTGTGCCACTCCCTCCTTAAGAATTTTTGTGGTAGAAGACGAGTAATAAAATTGGATGAGGCTTGACAGTTTAAGTCCTAGGGATTTAAGCATCCCTGGGATGCACAGTCTCTCCAACTAACACTAGCTTCAGGGCAGGTATGCAAAGAATGCAACTGCTGACATGTTAGGCTCTTGCATTAATATCAAGAGTAACAGCTGGGATAAAAGACCTGCAAACACAGCATGAATTTTACTACTACAGAGATAATTCTCCCCAATCCTGGTGCCCTCCAGATGTTTCAGCCTACAATTCACATTCTACCCACTGGTTAGAGAAGATGGGGCCTGATGTCCAAATGTCAGGCAGGTACCAGAAGGCCTTGGGATCTTGGCTCCTCATTCCATACTACATAGAAGACTGAATGCTGAACTGCCTATTTCCTACATTTCCCAAAGAAATGAAATAGCAGTATGTAGCCTATTAAGAAAGTGCCTCTGTGCCTCAGTAGAAACTTAATTTCCTCCCTCTCTTCAACTCATTGCTCTCAGGCTTCTCTGACAGCACAAAGCCAAGATTTCATTTAGGAGAGTTTTGAAGGCTTGCATTTAACCTATAATATCCTACAACAGGCATTACTGTACTTTTAAACAACATATGTTCATGGTAGATACATTTTAAGAAACTGGGGAAGAGATAAATTCTGACAACAAAACAGGTATTCTCAGGGGAGTGTCAAAATACTTGCATGTCACTTGTGAATGGATGGAAATATATCAATAGGGTGGAGAAGATCTGCTATCCAGATGTTGTTGGCTTGTAGCTTCCATCATTCCTCACAATTGGCTATGTTGATTAGAGCTGCTGGGAACTGCTGTCCAACAATTAGATGGCCACACCTCCCCAACCTCTGCTCTACATCACATAAGGAGATGGAAAAATCTTTAAAGATTAAAAGATAATTTGAGAGAAGGAAGTCTATACCAAATCCAGGTTAGACAACAGATGGCACAGTCACCCCAGGTGGCCTGGCAACATTAGAGAAAAGTTTCCTGCAGTCATCATTGTTAAAAGTGTTTTTACATACAAAGAATTGTCTGAACAACACTATGGATATGTTTTAAGAATTCTGAGTGTGCCCTCAGTTATCTTGTTTGCATCCAGATAACTGTAAGGTCATGATGTTGGAAGAGCCTGAGAAAGGGAGTACAGTACAGAGACCGATCGTACACAGTCTCCTTTGCTCATTCTGGATCAAGAACTTTGAGGTTGCTTCTGAGATCAAAACCAAGTCAAATGCAATGCAGTTGTGACTGCTGTGCAACAATGGCTAGGGAGAAGCTTGCCTTCCTCTTTTATAACACAAAAACTTGCAGTCATCCACTGTAGTTAAATGACTGAAGATTCAAGACAGATAAAATGTAGCACATCTTCACGCAGCACATAAACTATGAAATTCACTGCCACAAGCTGTAGTTGTGGCTGCCAAACCGGACAGCTTTAAAGAGGAACTGGATAAATTTAAGGAGGGTGGAGCTATCTATGGATAGCTATATCTCACTTGTTTATTTACTCAAATAATTTATATCCCACCCCATATCTGGGATCTCAAGGAAAGATAAAAGTAAACTCAATTGAAACAATTTAAAACAATTCAAAATTGAAAGCAATAAAAACACTTTAAACAGACCAAAAATATATTGAACAACTTGACAAGTTAATACAGCTTAAACGTTTGGAAAATTGTAAAACTATATACTGTACATGCACATTTTGGAAAAGATAAACTAGGCTTCAAAGGCTTTAATAAAAAGCCATGTTTTATTTGATGCCGAAATGAAACTAACATCAACACCAATGAAAACTCCAAAGGGAGAGTATTCTACAGCAAAGAAGGCCCTCTCTGATGTCCTCCCAAAATACTACTGTATATTGCTCCCCATGGATAGCAAAGGAGGGGCTGCTACCAGATCTCAGGCAGTCATATATAGTGAGAGACACTCCTTCAAGCATCAAGGTCCCAAGCCATTTAGGGCTTTGAATATCATCACTGGCATCTTGAATTCAGACAACAGGCATATTGGCAGTCAATGCAATTCCTTTTAAGACCAATGTTACTTGGAGTCTATATAGCACTCTGGTCAGCAATCTCGCTCTTGCATTTTGCACTAGTTGTAGTTTCCAAGTCATTGTCAAGGGCAGCCCCATGAACAGTGTATCATAGCAATCTAACTGGGAAGTTACCAAAGCACAGATACTGACTAGGTTGTCCCTGTCCTGAAAAGGCCACATCTGGTGGACTAATCAAAGCTGGTCTCATACACTCCAAGCCAAGGAGTCCACCCGGGCCTCTAGTGACCAAGATGAATTTGGGAACACTTCCAAACCAGGTACAGGAAGGCCCTGCTTGGGTTTTGTAGTTTGAATCCTGAGATTTGTAGTTTGCTGAGGCACCAGCACACTTTGGCAGAGAGGGCTAAAGACCTTGTAAAACTACAAATCCCAGGATTCCATAGGAAAGAGCCATGGCAAAGAATCCGGTTTCAAACTGATTATTTGTGTAGTGTGGATTAGAGTCTTCAGTTAAAAAGGGGGATACGGTATTACCAGTATGATGAATTGTTACCCACAGATTCAACAACAGAAGAAATTCATTTTAAAATTGCTGTTAAAGAAAGATGTAGGCAAAAGCTAAGATAATGAAGGACACGGGTCAGGGCAGCAGTCTAAAAAGGACAAGGTACCGCACAGCTGCCTTTGGTCAATGGTATAGTTTATGTTTCCAGAGCTCCTTCACAAAGTACTCTGTATATTTTGTTCTGATGTGATCTCTTGTTAACTGTGTCTCTCACTTTTTTATATAGTCATTTTGTGAGGGTGCAGCCCTAAATAAGCATGCAGATCAACAATACTTCCTATAATTAATGCAAAACCTTGCAGTGCCTCTTCAATGAAAATCACTGAGGTAGTATGATTTTGGAAGCCCAGCAGGGTTGGCCCTGGTTAGTACTTGGTTGAATACCAGGTGCTATGGGCTATATTTGAGAGAAAGGAACTGGCAAAACCACCTCTGATTATTCCTTGCCTAAGAAAACCCTAGGAAATGCAGGGGTTGCCCTAAGTTGACAGGCGCCTTGAAAGCACATACACACAATTCAGTCGCAAAACATGTGCATACACACAATTCAGTCAAAAGATAATTGACTAATCCTGAGTCAGAAGTATATTTGCACAATCCACTGAGGATTCTTAAAAACAGATTATGACCAAACGTTTACAAATCATCCAGCTTTTATTTATCGTAGTTTGATCAGCATTAATCTACCAGCAGAGTGCTCCATAGTTCAGCCCCCTATTGCTTTTCCTCTTTACAGGCAAGCACTCCCAATCTGCCTTTCAGGGGAATGTCTTTTGTACAGGGATGCTACACTGCCTTTTCTATCATGCTGGCTCTGTAAAGGAAGTTCTCCCAATGGTTTTGGGGTTATGCTTTCCATCCTTTCCCCAACCAAACACAAATAACCATAGATATTTAAAAACACCCCCACATAAACAACAGAACACCAGACCCAAAAGCCCAGTCCAGGTCCTTCAAGCCCCCAATAAATAGGTTTTCCTTGGGTTTTTTCCCAGGCTGTGAGGCCATGTTCTGGAAGGGTTTATTTCTGACGTTTCGCCTGCATCTGTGGCTGGCATCTTCAGAGACTTGTGACTGGCGTCTTCTCTGAAGATGCCAGCCACAGATGCAGGCAAAACGTCAGAAATAAACTATTCCAGAACATGGCCTCACAGCCTGGAAAAAAACCCAAGAAAAATCTATGGATGCCCGCCATGAAAGCCTTCAACTTCACCCCCAATAAATGTTGGTTAGAAGGTCAGGCTACTCATCTTTCAAACAATAATCAATGAACCCACGGATGCATTAATAACCCCACACATGCACTTGACCACACCCATACATTCATTCATATGCCCTCTCTGATGACTCTGCTGTGTACATTTGTGTGCTAACAATCCCCCACTGAGATCAACAATCTGTTTCCCACACAATGCTATGGGCTTACCATCCATTACACACATGAGCCCACATAACCGGCATCATTCTCACCTATTCTCTTAGGATCCTAGTTCTATAGAGGAATAAATCCTTCCTCCCCACACTTACACTTTTGATATCTCCTTCCCCTGTGTCTGTGTGCCCCTGACACACTTATGAGTACCCTCCACACCCCATGCAGATCCACACTAAAAATCCCACACCAGCTCTAATAATAAACCCACCAGTACATTTATATCTACGCATGCTGTGAGAGCCAGAGTGGGGGATTGGTTTGAATGTTGGGCAATTACTCTGGAGACCAGGGTTCGAATCCCTGCTCGGCCATGAAAACCCACTGGACTATCTTGGGCAAGTCCCACTCTCTCAGCCTCAGAGGAAGGGAAAGGCAACTCCCCTCTGAAGAAATCTTGCCAAGAAAACCCTGTGATAGGGTTGCAATAAATTGGAAAGGACTTGAAGGCAACAGCAAACACATGCTGGAATGCCACCACTGTGTGGACATGGACTAATAAGGAGGCATCCCCCTCTGGCTTTTCTTCGCAAACGAAGATTCAGGAAGGACTCATCCCGCGCTTTCTGCAAGCGCGCTGATGACTAAAAAGGCCAATCCGAGATAAACAAGTCCGGTTGCAGAAAGCACAGCAGAAGGTCTCCTTGGGTGATGTTTCTGGGTTGTGATTCTTTCTGGGTTGTCGTTTCTCTTCAAGACTTGTTCGTCGTGAGTTCTCAAATAAGGCTGCAGCATTGTGGATAGTACGTCTCCATGCCTCCCGATGCGAGGCCAGGGCGGACCACTGTTGGTCATCAATTTGGCCGAGCCTGAGATGTTGTTTCAGGGAGTCCTTGTATCGCTTTTTTGGAGCGCCCCTCTTACGCTGACCTGTGGCGAGTTCACCTTAGAGTAGTATTTTTGGGAGGCGGTGGTCCTCCATCCTAGAAATGTGCCTTGCCCAGCGCAGCTGTGTTCTCAATATCATCCACACAACACAAATAACTCAGTTTGAAACTGGTCACTTTATCACACTGCACTGTTGTAGTGCTATTGTTCCACTTTAACTGCTCTGGCTTCCTCTTGTGGAATTCTGGGACTCGTAGTTTAGTGAGGCCTAAGAGCTCTCTGGCTGAAAAGGCTAAATGCCCCTCCTGAAACTGCAAATCCCAGGATTCCACAAGAGGCATCCATGGCAGTGAAAGTGGAATAATAGTGCTGTAACAGTGTAGTGTGAAAGCTGGCCAGATGGTTTGCCCATGGCTCCTCCGTATGGAATCCTGGGATGTGTAGTTTGGGGAGGCACCAGCCAGGCTTTGGCAGAGAAGGCGAAAGACCTTGCAAAACTACATGTCCCAGGATTTCATAGGAAGGAGCCACGCAAAGAATCCAGTTCCAAACTGGGTTATTTGTGTGGTGTGGAACCCCGCTCAAGACTCCTCTTCTCCCTGCCCAGCTCTACGAAGAACTCCACCCGTGAGTGCCCAAAGAGCTAGCAGGTGTGGAGGGGACACGCGTGTCCCGAGCGCCTGTGGGAACGATGAGGGTCCTAAGCTTGCGCTTAGGACCCTCATCGTTCCCACAGGCGCTCGGGACACGCGTGTCCCCTCCACACCTGCGCTTAGGACCCTCCTCGTTCCCACGGGCGCTCGGGACACGCGTGTCCCCTCCACACCTGCGCTTAGGACCCTCCTCGTTCCCACGGGCGCTCGGGACACGCGTGCCCCCTCCACACCTGCTCTCCGCCCGCTTGGCTCCCGCTGCCCAACTTCTCCCCTCGTCGCCTCAGGAACCCGCTTCCCGCCCCGCCGCCCTCCCTACCTGCTCCCCAAGAAGGTCCTGGCCAGCTCGGCCAACTCGGCCGGCGCTTCGGCTTGGCTGAGGGCGCCCCCGCGGCCCGGCGGGCTCCAAGGCAGGGCGTCGTCTGGGCCCAGCGGCCTCGGGAAGTCCCGCAGGAGGGAGCTCAAAATACCTCGCGCCGCCGCCGCCTCAGCCTCAGGGCAGGCCATGGCCGCAGACACGCGTCGGCGTCCCTCGCCCGGACGACTGCTCGGGAGGGCGGCTCGGCCTCCGTCACACCGCGGCCTCCGCCTCCTGCTCTTCCCGCCCTCCTCCGGGGAAGCGGAGTCGGCGCAGGACCCGCCCGGCAACGGGTCCCCTCAGGGCCGGCGGGGGGGGGGGAAGAAAGCGCGGGAAAGGCCGCCTGAGGGAATCCAAGACGAGGGAAACAACGCCACCGGGCGGCCTCTCGGAGTCAGGCTCAACCACGCCCACCTCCCCCCCCCAAAAAAAACCCGTTAAGGAACTTGTCTAGATTTTCAGACAACACTGTTATAGCGCTATTATTCCACTTTGACTGCTAATGGCTGCCTTCTGTGGAATCCTGGGGTTTGTAGCTGAGCGAGGCCTAAGAGCTCTCTGGCTGAGAAGGCTAAATGCCCCTTCCTCAACTGCAAATCCCAGGATGCAGCCATTAGCAGTTAAAGTGGAATAATAGCACTACAACACTGTAGTGTTAAACTCTGACTTTCTTCTCTTCCATCCTTGTTCACCATCCTCCTTTTATCACACTACACTGTTATAGTGCTATTATTCTACTACCTTAACTGCTAATGGCTGCCTCCTGTGGAATTCTGGGGTTTGTAGCTGAGGGAGGCCTAAGAGCTCTCTGGCTGAGGAGGCTAAATGCCCCTTCCTCAACTGCAAATCCCAGGATGCCACAGGAGGCAGCCATTAGCAGTTAAAGTGGAATAATAGCACTGTAACACTGTAGTGTGTTAAACTCCTTTCCTTCCTTCCATCCTTGTTCACCATATGGTCCTTTTATTACACTACCCTGTTACAGTGCTGCTATTGCACTTCCACTGCTCTGGCTGCCTCCTGTGGAATCCTGGGATTTGTAGTTTTAGTGAGACCTAAGAGCTTTCTGGCTGAGAGTTCTAAACCCCCCTCTGTCAATTTTAAACCCCAGAATTCTACAGGAGGCAGCCAGAGCAGTGGAAGTGCAATAATAGCACTATAAGTCACACTCCACTGTTGTAGTGCTCTTATTCCCCTTTAACTGCTCTGGCTGGCTACCTCCTGTGGCATCCTGGGATTTGCAGTTTAGAGAGGGGCATTTAGGATTCTCAGCCAGAGAGCTCCACTAGAAACCCCAGAATTCCTCAGGAGGCAGCCAGAGTAGTGAAAGTGGAATAATAGCACTGTAACACTGTAGTGTGATAAACATTGTTGGGTGCAAGTTAGGAAACTGTCCCATTACTTAAAGAGAAAGAAACAAGGATGTTGGATTGCAATGTCCATCAGACGTTGTTGGATTCCATCAGCACTGCAAAATAATGGTGGTGGAGGGGGCTTTGTAGTTGAACAATATTTCCAAGGTAATGGTTAGGGGGCTTTGTAGTCAAACAATATTTCCAAGGTAAAGGTGAGGGGGTTTGTAGTCAATATTTCCAAGGTAATTGTGAGGGGCTTTATAGTCAAACAATATTTGGAGGGACACACCCATGTTATTGGGTTTGCTTGTTTAAGTGCAGCCTCTGTAATAGCATATCAGCCTCACTTGGACTGATGGAGCTTATGCCCAGAGGGCAGCACATGTAGGATCCCAACCTCCTGGCACAATCCTGCTTGCAAGCTACTCAGAAATAGTTGTCAGATCTCAGAGCTTGCACCCTCTTCTCTAGTTCTCGGAGGAGGAAGCTAAGGGCTATATGAACGGTCTGTTTCAAAAACTCATTGAAGTCAAAGTGGTTTATTTAAGCAGTCTAATTGAATAGGATTTTGTCTCTTCTAAAATGCACATCAAACAGGTATCTATGTATGTTTTTACTTATTTTTATATGCCACCTTTCTCCTGGAGTGGGACTCAAAGCAGCACACATATATAAAATTATTATATTAGCCAAACAGATGCTAATCCTCCTTGCATATCTAAATCCAGAAACTAGCCATTCAAATACACAAATTTACATATCTTCCCCAATAGGGGTTCACAGGATATAAACTCCACAAACACTCCTACCCAACCATTCTCTGAAGATGCCAGTCACAGATGCAGGCAAAACATCAGAAGTAAACTCTTCCAGAACACAGCCTTACAGCCTGGAAAAAACCAAGGAAAATCTATGGATGCCGGATGTGAAAGGCTTCGACTTCACATAAAATTATTTATTTTATATGTATAACAGTACCAGAGTACTTTGCACATTTGTTTTGCCACAATTGTTTATGTGAAGTAGGTCTCCCACAAATCGTGTTTCAGGTGCCTCCTATGGGAAACTAAAATGAAACACGCTGGCAAGTTCTCGAAATATGAGCTACTTTGCACCAAGAATTGTGCCTGTGTCTACCAAACTAACAACTTGAAGGCACACAACAACAACAAATCTGATCACTCCTAGGTGCACCAGTAACCAGTCTGGCTGCCATGTGTTGCATTAATTCAAGTTTCCAAACTTGTTACAGAGGTAGCCCATTGCAGAAGTCCAGCTTTGAGGTTACCAATACATGCACTACAATCTTTTGCTGCTCCAGCTCTAGGAAGGGGAGTAGCTGGTGAATCAGCTGAAGCTGATAGTAAGCACTCCTGGCCGTGTCTGTCATTCGGAGTGATTGATCCAGAAGCACCTCCAAGTTGCAAACACAGTGTTTCAGGGGGCGTGTAACCCCACCCAGGACTGGTTGACACACTTCCAAATCCCTGGACCCTTGACAGTAAGCACCTCCATCTTGGCTGGATTCAATTTCAGTTTGTTTTTCTTCATCTAACCTAGTGGTTCTTAACCTGGGGTCCGGAATGTCCGTACAGGGGGTCCGCGAAGGCTTGAAAGTTGCTTGGGCCACCTCCTCCCTGCAGTGGAGTGGACATGTGAAAGGAGCCAAAGCAAAGGCTGGCTGAGCCTACACATTGCCATTCAATCTGCTCCAGCCACAAACTTTCTGAAAGAAGCAGGGGAAAAGTCTTCCCTCCCCCTTCAGTACCTCTGAGGGAAGGTTTTATGGATGGTGTAACTGTATTATTATGATTACTACTGCTGCTACTATTGTTGCTGTTTTACATGTTGAGTTAAAACTTGGGGGTCTGCAACAACAAAAGATATTTATAAAGAGGATCCCTGGTAAAGAAAAAGTTAAGAACCCCTGATATAGGACATTGGTCTCACCAGTCAAGGCAAGGGGAAATGCAGCCAAAGAAAGGGCTGCCTTTTCAAAATAAAAGAAAATCCCTGCTGAGCCAGGCCAAAGGTCCATCTAGAGCAGCATCCAATTTCAAACAGTGTCAGACCAAGTGCCTTTGGGAAGCCCTCAACACAGACCTGAAGGCTTTTTGTTGCTGATACTAAAAGGCATACCAACGCTGAACCTAGATAGTCACCAATAGTCTTGTTCTCCATGATCAGTCTAATCCTCTTTTCAAGCCATGCAAGCTAGTGGCTTGGCGGCAGCAAGTTCCTTAAATTAATGACATACTGCATTAAGTTCTTTTTGTCCGCCCCCAATCTCCCAGTGTTTCAGTGGGTGATCCTGAATTCTATGATACAAAAGTTTTTCTCAGTCTGCTTTCTCAACACCATTCATAAACTTTATAAACCTCTATCATGTTCCCACTTAGTCACCTTTTGTTCAAAACTAAAAGTCTCCAGTCATTGGACTTGCTTTCATTGTACCAATATAGAAAAATAAATTAAAGAGACAGGATTAACTGAAACACAGACTTTATATGGAATTTAGTTATTTAAGTTATTTAATTATTACTATATGAGGGTCATTACACAAAATAAGCAGCCAGAGCAGCCATTTTGTCTTTTGGCTTCCTTGGATTGGGCCTTCCTCCAGGCCGCCTCCCCTTCCCTCGTCCCCGTCCCTGTCTTTTCCCCTGTCCTCCACGGTGCATAGGGTGCTTCATTGCTGCATGCTTTAATTCGACCAGATCCTGGAACACAGGGTCACAGAACACACAGCCAGAGTGCTGGGTCTCATTGCCAGGGAGGGGAGATTTGGCTTTATTGAAATCTACATCCACCAGTGCAGCGTCACATGACTCACAGGTCTCTGCTGACACGCGTACCTTGTGAGCGTTTTCAAAGAAGTGTACTACCACATTGCATTTGTTGCAGGCCATCTTCCATTTGGGCCCAGAGATTGGGTCAAGCACCAGCACTCCATTCTCACATTCCACGCACTGTCCGATTCCAAGCATGTTCAGAGAGTGTTGGCATGTGGGGTGGGTGCACTCATTGCAACCCATTCCTGAAGAAAAGAAAGAGCAATATAGATTATCCAACTGTAAGAAAAACTTGTGCAGCATATTCTGGTTCTTTTTGTATGCAAAAAAGGTAATAACTGGATCTGCAATGCAAATACCCACAAACAAATTCTGCAGTCTAACAGTCCAAATTTAATATCTAGAAAAAAGGATGAAAATTAGACAGTCCTGAACACTTCTAACAGCCAGCATGGTGTAGTGGTTTGAGCATTCTATTATGACTCTGGAGACCAAGGTCTGAATCCCCGCTTGGCCACGGAAACCCAACAGGTGACCTTGGGCAAGTCATACTCTCTCAGCCCCAGAGGAAACAAAGGCAAAACCCCTCTAAACAAACCTTGCCAAGAAAACCCCTTGATAACATCACCTTAGGATTGCCGTAAATTGCAAATGACTTGAAGGCACATAACAATGAACACTTACACCTACTTTGTGTCTTTATTTGATTTGGATTCCATTTTATAAATCTTGAATCTTGTGAGAGGCCTAATTAAGGATTGAGATGGGAGTGGGGAAGGAAGGGCTCAGATCTGATTATTTGGAAGCAATGGCTGTGTAAGTCTGGACTGAGAGTTGTTTCAATGGAGAAAAGCCCATGCTTTGAATAAAACACTGGAAACTTCATGGAGATTACTTTCTATACCTTAGAAAAGTTTTGTTTTAAATAAAATTCTGAAAGAAATCCTGATTGTTCCCAATTTCACAAACACCTCTTTTAAGAATCAACTTGGCTGTAAGCACACTACAAAACATAGAATAGAACCTCTAATGCAAAAATGTGGTAATTACTGCAAAATCTGAGAATTCCAGCCTTCACTCTTGAAAAGGGCAAGTTTTTAGAATGATGCCTCAGAGCTTGCAAATTTGCTCTAACACAACAAGCTGATATTTAGAGGTTTGCAGTAGATATCAGGTTTTGCACTAGAGAATATACTTTGTGGTCTGTGGTTCACTTATAGCCAAGTAGATTTCTTTAAAGGGAGTGTATGAACTCAGCAACAATTGGGAGTTGTTTGAGAATTCTGCTCAGGGGAGGGGGGAACAGAACAACAGTGGCTCCTTCTGCCTAGTAAAAAGAAAACAGACAATGCTTTATAGACAGCTGTATTCAACTGAGCTGTCATTTATTAACAGTCTTACGAGCCTCACAGATTTCACTACCACAAAGGCTCAAGCAATTTATTTAATTTTTTGCAAATTAAATTCCTGTAATTCTAGTTTATTCCTTTAAGTGAAATTGTACTGACAGAAGCAACCTTTAATCTGTCAGCCAGAAATCTGTATGTTCCACTTGTTTCTGTGTGCAGATAAACAAAAACATACAATTGATAGGAATGAGTTACAGGCACACCTCTGAATGAAAATGGGGTCTTCGGTAGTAATCCTAAGGCTCAAAATAGTTTTCAAATTCATTCTGATGTATCAGAATGACAACCACAGCTCTTTAGTCCTTACAGTACTCAGAAAATGTGTGTCAAAAAAGGAACGAAGAAATATATATTTCATTGTATGAAGCCTAACCTTTTTTCATGTCCCTGAAAGGGGGGTGGTTATAACAGTAAGGGCACAGTGGGTAGCTCTTCCCTCTCGACCCAGAGGACCAAAGCACCAGTTCAAAATCATCCAAGGGGCACCGTAACTCTTTGTAGAGTTTGATGGTACCATTCTGAGGAAGGCTGTAGGTCTCATCACAGTGGGAACAGTGTAGACGGCTTGGCTTTGCCTACAAAGAATGAATAAAAACACAGTATTGATGTTGATTGTACCTTCCAAAGTCTTCTTCAGGCAAAAGATAGACAACTCAATCGAGTGTGCCTTGCTCATGTAGGATTCATTCACTATTTGCAGAACCTTTCTACCAGAAAGAAAATCAGTGTTGAAAAGTGTCTGGAAACTTCACCTGTTCTCTGCCAACTAGACTGATGAATAGAACCAGTTCTTGAGCATACGTGACACCCATATTATAACAATATAATGGGCTTCCTTTGCATCTCTGTGCTAAATTACTTACACACACACACGAGAGTACATTTGGTTGTGGGGAAATAACTATGAATCTGTTTCTCTTGCATCAAGTTAAATTCTTAATTTTCTTCACCTGGATGTATTTCATGAAACGATGACATTTTCCACAGCGGGAGAGGGGTTTGCCTGTGGCAGCAAGTGGTGAAAAAGACACTTCCATCAATTCATCCATACCTGCCAAAATGAAACAAAACCATAACTCAGGTCATAGAAAGTATGGAACGCTACACTTCTTGGTAACAGCCAGAGGGAAAAAAGGAAAACTGAACTGATGAACTTCCTTCTAGAACGTGGATAATTAAGTGGCAAGATCAGGAGTCAGTTGATTAGTAATATTTCCCATAAAACATTTTTTGACACTTTGTAATGTTATTTTCATAACAAGAAAATGCAAGCAACTTGATATACACTCAACCATGAGCATATTAACTGGGAAGTAAGCAACACTGAAGGCTATGGAATTTACGTTGAAGTGCAGTTGGCACTGCAATCAATATTTTTGCAATGTTCTCCATTTGTAAACATGCGTGTTGGGTGTGTGTGGTGGAAATTGTGACCATTTATGGCAATAACTAGAGAAAAGATGTAATTTAAGTGACAAACTGTATGTAAAGGAAAGAAATGATGTCTGAGAGCTTAAAAGTAACAAGTGACAAGCAATGTAGTGACCTGTTATAAGTTTCCTTTCCAATCTTTTCCCAATGATTGCATAAGTCACATTTCAAAAGTAATGTAACAAGTGTGGACCAGGAGGAGCTTGTCAGGGTAACAAGTAACATTATCTAGTTACTTTTCAAGTTACCCTTTAAGGGCATTGTACAGCATTTGAGAGGCACCTTGAATGGAATTATTCAAGTTTTATGCCATTCTTCTAATTAAACTTAAAGGTTCACCCTGCCCCAAAAGTAATGGCAGGGGTTGCTATGTTAGCAGTAACAAATTAAGGGGTGAGGATTAATAATACCGTATGTTACATAACAAATTGCTTTGAAAGTAACAGTGTTCCAGAACATGGCCTCACAGCCCGGAAAAAAAACAAGGAAAATCTATGGCTGTCAGCCATGAAAGTCTTCGACTTCACATTAACCTTCCAAGCTCTGTGAAATCTTGACAGGGACAAGCATTGCAGAAGGCATGGACAAATTTAATGTGGTGCTTGCTTCAGTATCAGAAGTTTCCTGCAAACTTTCCATTCAGATCCCTAGAAAACACAATCTGTCTCTCTTTCAGTAGCGGGAGGGGAGGTGGTGGTCACTTCAACCATTTTTGGCTTGGGCCCTGCTCACTGCCAGCACATGATGCCCAACAGATTATCCCTGAGGAGAAACGTTCCCCACTCCTGCAGAATGGCAAAGGAAAGAGGCATAAGCAAATGTACACTTCTTGCTTCTTCAGCAGGTTGAAATCCCATATGTTGGCTCCATTCACACATGTTAATTTTATAATGCTTACAGATTTAGCAAGAAATGGCACCATTTCATATTTTCTTGGGGCTCTAGAACTCTTGGGTACAAGACCATCCTGCTAAAGCAACACTGGAACTTGCTCAGGAGACAGCAGGCCACCAGTGAGTTCATTTTTATTAACACTCCTGTAAGGAGCAACAAGTTAACTAGCATCAGCCTGATATTTCAAATGTGAAGTATTGAAAAGGAGCAATTTTTTCAGCTCTATCTAAATATTTTATGACTGTTAGCCTACCTCTCCAAATAATGTTGTCTTAGGCAAGCAATATTCTCTTCTCTTTGATTTGTTAGTCATTTGTGAGAGTTCAGTTAATATTGGTTATGTATTGATTAATAATATTGCCATGAGCCACATCAGAGTAATGCTGTGGGTTCTGACATTTTTCTTAAGCTTCTTTTGCTTTGTGACTGGTGAGTAGGTGTGAAAGAGAGAGAAAATCAGAGTTAGGTTAAAGGTAGTTTCAAGAGTAGCCCTGGGAACTTGGTTTTGCTTCTTCTTTGTGGATGCAATTAAACTTCTGATGGTTACAGTGACTAAACAGGAACTTCTTAGATCCAGATACCTTCCCTAAAGAGAATACTACAAACCTTGGGGAAAAAAACTAGAGTATTCTACACGTTTTGTTTGCTTATTGATTTTAGTACCCAGGACTAGGTAGGTTTAAGTGTGAAAACATCCTTACCGGCGATTGAATCAACAAAGTAATGGAACTTTCTTTTGAAGATATCCAGGGTGTGCTCCAGGACCTGGTGATAATTTGCTTTACCCTGAGCAATTAGATTAAGCTGTTTCTCTACTGCACTGCGGATTGTGGGAAGCACAAGCTCAGCATCTAAGAAGGGGGAAAACAAACAGAGGTACACAGTGGTTCTAACAAGAAGAAGTAGGAATATGTATACTAGGTATGGCCCACCAGGAACATCTCCACTTCATGCTCCATTGGAATAACCTGGATTTGTGCCAAAGCACTCCGGTTCTCTTGGGCAAATCCCATTCATTTAAACATGTCTTACTCAGAAGATGTTAAGTGGACTGTGCCAACTGTCTAATACAGGGCTAGGGGACCTGTGGCCCTTCTGATGTTTTAGATGACTTCCACAATAGCTTACTATTGGCCGTGCAGGCTGGGACTGATGGTAACTGATGTTGAACAGCATGGTTTAACTACATTTGCCAATATCTGTGCCCATGTTCAGCCACGTGTCAGTCTAATTAATTTTATCCACCAGTGATCATGTACTTAGGTTTTTCTAACCACATTTTTACCACTCTCCTCCTTTAGTTGGACTCCCTAGAGCTGTTCAAAAATTAAAAGAAAATCATATACAAGGTTACCTATTTTATAGTAGCCATGGACCAGAACAATGCCCAGGTTTGTAGGCTTCAGTCTGCGGCCATTCTCCACAGTGACATAGTTGCGCTGGCAGATGTTGTTGATATGAACTGGAATGCTGGCATCCGTTCCTAACAACAACACAATTTGTATAGTAGCTTCAAGTGTTTAAGGTGCATTTCATATCTATTATCAAGTTGCAATCCTAAGACTAACTCTGCAACAGTGCTGCTGTTGGAAGGGGTGGGATGGGGGCTTGCCTAAGTCCACCCGATAAGTTTATGACACAGGAAAGATTTAAACTGGGATTTCCTGATTTTGTACTTCATAGTGCAATCCTATACAGGCTTACTTAGACCTCATTCCCAGGTAAATATTTATAGAATTGCAGCTGCAGCCTTTCAGTTACTATGCTGATTACTTTATATCCACCTGTCCTTTTCCCTCAGTCCCACCC
Organism: Gambelia wislizenii; assembly: GCA_030847615.1. NCBI lineage: Eukaryota > Metazoa > Chordata > Lepidosauria > Squamata > Crotaphytidae > Gambelia > Gambelia wislizenii. The sequence goes on along the minus strand of JAUMIR010000013.1, from coordinate 6,080,189 downwards.
CAATGTCCTCATTGGTAGACTAGGGTCAAGCTGCAGTCAAAATGCTAGTGGAGCACATGTCTAAGGCAGCATACTGCAGTTCTGTCCCTTTGGCTGCTGATAGGCTTCCGGGGTGCATTCCAGCTGCCCATGAACACCCAGGGCACCTAAAAGACCCTGGCGCAATGCTGCTGCTTCTTTGCTGCATGCATGAGGACAGCCAGAACACACTTGGGCACATTGCTGAAGCCAATCAGTGGCCAAAGGGACTGAGATGTGCCTGCAAGCCCCGCTGGCTGCTATTGCACACCTGGGGCAAAGGGTGCTGCATAAGGAGATACTGGATATCACCTTCTACAATGTCCCAGAGATACATGTGCAGAGGTTATGCCTATACAGTCGTCCCTTCACATTCGCGGGGGTTAGGGGCGGAAGATCCCCGCAAATGTGAAAAAACCACAAATAATAATAGTCCTCCCCCCCACCAGTCTGCAACAACCCACCCCGTCGCCACTCCCCCTCAGCCCCCCCGCCCTTCCCAAAGTGGCGTAGGGGGTCCCTTGCTGCCTTGGGAAGGGACTGGGGTGGAGTGAGGGAGGCTTTCCATTTCCCCTTTCCCAAGGCAGTGAAGGGGTTTGTGAGAAACCCTTCGCTGCCTTGGGAAGGGACAGGGTGGAGTGGAGAGGGGGGGCAGGCGGCTTTCCGCAAATAATCAAAACCGCGAATGTGAAAGTCGCGAATGTGGAGGGGCAACTGTATACATCTCCAAGAGGATTCCAGTCCCTAACTGTATTTCTTCTACACACACACATCCCAATACACCATTCTTCAGCTGATGAGTTTTGGTTTCCTCTTCTTTAACATGCACATAAGAAGCAGTCATAAAGCAATGAAGTGGTGGACACAACCAGGAGAAAAGCTTTACAAACAGCACAACAACAGCTGCCTGACTTCCCAAACAGTCACAGACACAGTATGATGGAGATTTTGAGCTCAAAGTACTTGCTATGAGCCTTCAAGTTGACTCCAACTTACAGTGACCCCATTCTAGGCTTTTCTTGGCAAGATTTATTCAGAAGAGGTTTTGCACTGCCTTGCTCTAAGGCTGAGAGAGAGAAAGAGACTTGCTCAAGGTCACCCAGTGGGTTTTCATGGCTGGGTGGGGATTTGAACCCTGGTCTCCAGAGCTGTAGTCCAGCTCTCAAATCACAATGACCTGGTACTAAAAGCAATTCTTGAACTGGTACTTAGAGGCACCCTGTTCATTCTAGGTCTTTCTCCAGCCATCTGAGCTTCTATTTTAGCCTGGTTCTGTTGGATGGACCTCAGGCTTCTAGTAAAAAAAACAAAGTAGATTCCATAAGCCTGAAGTCTGCCCAATCCAGTTTAATAGTTCATCAGGAATACACCTCTCTTTCTTTCTCATTCCCATCACCATGTCCACATATATTTTAAGAAACATCAGATGATCATTATTAAAGTTATTTTCTTCTTCAGTTACACGTATGTTAAATGTGCTACTAGCAATTCCTACCAATTCCATGCTTTTCCATAAGAGTGATGAGTTCAGCTTCTGTCAAGTAATCAGGAGGATTGGTTTGTTTCTCCAACAGTTTTACTTCACTGACAGGGAAGACATCTCCTTTCTCACAGCTGGGGAGACTCTCCTCTGGTGGGATGCTCTGCCAGGGCATGATCTCTGTAAAACCTTTAGTAAGGTTTAAAAAAAAAAACCAAATAGTCAAGGTTGTTGCTGTCTGAACTTTTCTACAGATTAACCCTTTACTGGTTGGAGCATATTGGTTGGTGACTGGCTCTGGTATCAGAGAGACCACCAATTAAGTCAGTTTTGAGATCCCAATGAAATGCAGGTGACAATAACCCCTATTATGTGTAAAGAAAGCATAAAATGTCACAAAGAACTATGATATTTATTATACAGGCAGAACTATACAAAGTCTTATGGTCTGTGACACATTGGTCCTAGTGTTAAGAAGGAAACTGCACAGTTACATAAAGATGACACTTGTGGTCAGTAACAAGTCAACCCCAGTGTTAAAAGAAGCACACCAAAGATGTTATTGTTGCTATGTGCCTTCCACTGAGCTCTAACTTATGGCAACCCTCTCCTAGAGTATTCTTAGCAAGATTTCTTATTCAGAGGAGGTTTGACATTGCCTTCCTCTAAGACGGAGTGTGACTTGCCCAAGGTCACCCAGCAGGTTGCCATAGTTGAGTAGAGATTTGGACCCTGGTCCCCCAAAGTCCTAGTCTGACCATCAAGCCACTGTCCCATCCTGGGTCTCATACACCAAATATACAAAGAGTTAAACCGACTCCACATTCCAGGCTTGGCAGCATATAAACTCTATACAACACTATATTAAGTTTTATATTGAGAATTGAGAAAACAATTTGAAAGGGGAAATGATGCTATGCAATAAAACTACGCATAGGTATTATTGCATGAATAAATGTAACATTTTTCTCTTGCTTTTTCCAAGGAATTCAGAGAAGCATAAGTTCTTTTCCTTTCTAATGTTGTCCTTGCAACACAATCCTCTTGAATTTTCTTTACCACTCTAGGAACAGCAATAAGCCCTAATATATAGAGAAATTAAACATCTGTCTCAGCTGAAAAGATATGGAGAATGAGAAACATCATTTTTGGTTCTTCCTCACCTGGTGAAATAACCGTCTTTCCTATGCAAGTAAAACATTCTGGTCCAATGCTGCAAGCAATGGTTGTTTGGAGGTATTTGCAGTCAGCACTGACAGTAGCAATGAAATGCCTGGTAATATATTCATACAGCCTCCATCCATCACCACCTAGAAATAAACAAGATTGTTGCCCCACAGGACTCAGGCTGTGTACTACTGTAGAAAAACGTTTGTGAAATGATACAGGAAAAAAAACGTATTTTCCCTATTCATGTACATTTCTTTAAATCCTTATAGAGATCTGCAAAAAAATAAACTTAATTCTCCCCCTACCCTTCCCCATTTTTTGCTACAGCTTGATGGATGTAGAAACACTAACAACCTGAACCCTTAGTTTTTATAAGAGATAAAGAAGCCCCTAACTTTGCAGCCAGGAAGGCAGTGTTGGCTACTAATATCTTAGCAGACTAATTAAAAAAAAAAAAGACTTGTACCAAAATAGCCCTGGTGGAGGAAACGGATGGTTCTTCCCATTCCCTTCTGTCTGCATGCTAGATTGCTACACTAGAGGAAGAGGCTTTCTTTCTTTTAGCAGAGGAATGAAATATGCCAGTGGATAAGGGATGAAGCACCCTGTCCTTCTCCACCAACATATTAATTCACCTGCAGGAAATGCCTTGTAGCATATGACTACCAGGCAAGTTGCTAAATACAGGATGAAATGGTCAGCAATCCGTATGGGTTTAGAATTATCAATTCTTAGTCACCTAGTTCTGCTTCTGTGGCAGCTCTCATTGGTGTTATTGGAGGATGGTCCCCAGCATCGTGGCCTTTTCTTGGTCTGTTAATACCTTCAGCCAGTAATGCTTTTACCTAGGAAGAAAACAAGAGAAAAAGAGGGCAAGCTACAGAGTGTGGATTCAACTTAATGGGTAACAATCTAGTTGGTTAGCCATTCTAAGTCCTATTAATTTCAATGAGAGATTTAAGCATGTACTTGCAGGTCTCATTAAAAACAATGGGACTGAAAATTGGCTATAGCATGACATAAGCGTTTCCCAGCATTTGCAAGAAACTTTGTAACAGAAGTTCCATTTTCAGTGCAATGACTTTTTTCCACATTACTTTTCCAGACAGAAAATAGTATGTATAAAAAAATAAAACTTCATGTCATAGACTTACTGTTTCAGCCCAGTAAGGATTATTAGCCTGCTGCCGTAAAGAGCCCTTCAGGTCAAAGTTTTCTGGGTAATGGGTAGTTTCTGTTCGAGGATAACTAATATAACCTTGAGTATAAAGTCGTTCAGCGATTTGCATAGTATGCTGCGGTCCCATTCCTAGAAGTCAAATGTATACATTTTTTTTAATGGTTAACTACATCATTGGTTAGAACAAAATGTTTATAGGCAAAGTGGTGTGACTTTTTTCAGAGTTACATCAAAATTAAAGCTTTTCCACAATGAGGAACACTGGCAACTTTCTCATCTGAGGTCAATCTGCTCATCCATCTAGCTCAGTATTACCTATTCTGACCAGAATCAGCATTCCAGCTCTCAGGTCAATGGTCTTTCCTATCACCTGCAACCTGGATCTTTTTAACTGGAAATGCCTGGGTGTGAACCTGGGATCTTCTGCTTACGAAGTACTGCTCTGTTCTGAATAGACTGATGGTTCTTCCCCAAGTTTGTCAGTCAACAAGCCAGAAGCCCTTTCTAACATTTGATCTGTAGCATAAGGGAGTACTATGAGTTAATATAGCAGATCATTAAAAAAAAAACCCAAAAGCTTTTGACTAAATGGAAAAGCTGTACCCAAAATGGGAAGGGGCAACAGATTTTTTTTGATCCCCCGTGCTAATCCTTATGAAAACCATGCAAACCATCAGGCATCATCATAATCTAAGATCATATTAGGCATCATCATCTAAGATGATGCCTAATATGACACACACATATACCTTATCTAAAAACAAGAAAATGTGCTCTGGATCTATTTTTTCCTAGTATGCATGTTTAATAGGCAAATTATACAGATTTTAATAGATTAATTAAGATTTCCTAACTAGAATGACAGTCTTACTAGAAATCTAAGTAAGCCAAATGATAGGAAGAGAAGAAAAAGAAACAAATGCTAGCAGAAGACATATAGCATTGTTCTTGTGACTACAAAGCCCTCCCCAGAGGCAGCATATGCTTCAGCCTAGGAGGAGGGAATGTGGAGTAAGGGTGGAGTGCATTTAAAATAGAGGGACATGGAAAGTTGTTTAAAGCCTACCCCTACGCAGATTTACTCAGGACTATGTCTCGCTGAGTTATATGGGAGTTACGCCCAGTCAGATATACAGGATCATACCCTTCTTCCTTGGGCTCTACGGGATCATGTGGAGTATGAGTAGAAGTCTAACTGAAATTAAAACCGAATTAAATGAAATTAAATTAAAACCAAAGGAAGGTATAGAAATGTTGGAGGCATTACTCATTTGCCATTAATTGTGTCTCCTGAACTTGTGCATGTTTCTACTTGATCTTACCAAAACATTTTTAGATATACACTCGCAGACAGTTTATACTTGTGGGCCAAACACTCACCCAAAGCAGCGCTGGCAACTCTTAACATTTCGACAGTATTCAGAGCCAGAGGCCTTTGCTTAGCCTTCTCCTTCTTGCTTACAGATTCTACCTGCAAGAGAAAACGACCTTCCTTAGTAAGGTCTGATGATCACTCAGAAAAATCTGAGAGAGTGCTGACCATTCTCTGTTAAACACTTGAAATTTCCCCGAGAAGGACTATCTGAGTAAGCGAGGGCAGAGAAGTCCCAGGGCATGTTGTTTCCTGAGGAAAAGGGCAAGATGCCCTTCCTGAAATTCAATGTACTAAAAATGATCAGATGGGCAGCTGAAAATTTCTTCAGTGCTGTTAACAGAATAGCATCTTCACCCATTCCAGCAGGCTAACTTGGGCTGGAGGCTGAGACACACGAGGCAAGCTGCATGATGAACTGTTTTGCCCTCTAGCTCCCTGCTGTCACTTCCCGCCTCTTAGCATCTGCTGCCTGAGGGTGCAAAGGGGGTTAGGAAATGTGAGCATATTTTATTCTGTTCCTATGCCAACTAAATTTTGATCATTTTCACTTTAATTTTGTGATCCTGAGGAGCTCAGTTTATCTTAACATAGGAAGAGGGCCTATGGTTTTAATATATATGCTTGAAGTTGTTGGCTTTACTGCTTAAATTACTGATTAGACGGCTGAATGTGATGTTTTGTTTGCTAATTAAATGTTATATTTATGAGCAATTTCCTCTTGAATAGTTTGGGGCTTACCTTGGAGGAAAAACCACAGTAGCTCTTTTTTCAAATTTATCTTTGCATCTACTCAAAGAAGTAAATTCACTAAAATTTTAAATTAAAGATAAAAATTAAGTGTAAGGAAAAACTGTTTAAATTTTTCTCACGCTAATTTAGCACAGCAGGGGTGCTTGAGGAAAGAGGAAGCCAGTGTGTGTGTACATACATATGTATGTGTGTTTATATGAATGCACACACACACACAAACCTCTGTGTATTGTTGTATACTCTTAATTTGAGCACTTGAAAATACCAAACATGTATGACATAATTTAAATTAACCATGAGACTTAATGTTACTTAAATTGAGCAGTGAAGATTTCTTGAAACTAGGAATAGGAATAACACATTTTTATAGCCTCACCTTTGCATCCTTTGCTGCCTTTGTTATGTTTAGGAACATCTGAGCAATCTCCCTGTCAAACACTCTCACTCTGTCCCAGTCCAGAGTCAGACAACTGTCTTTTTCATGGCTAACCTATCAGGAGGAAAATACAGAGAAAAACAAAAGTATCTTCAGTTCTTTTCCAAAAAACCCTAATCTGGAGTACCTTTGTCAGGCAGCTCCAATGAATACGGTAATGGCATACTAACATTCTACCACTATCAGCATAGTAACAGGCAAAGAATAGGAACATAGGTAAGACCATTGTTCTGTCTAGTCCAATACTGTCAGCTCTGACTAACAGAGGCTCTTCCAAAACCAGATGAAATTGGGTGTGTTTGGGTGTGGTATGGTGGCATGATGTTACATGTCAACCCCCCAAGACTAATAAAACTATTTCTGAATGTACACTTTCTTTACTAGTAAGATAAAGATTCTGTTTTTGTGGTTCATAATGCAAGCCAATGGGTCCAGATACTCATTCCCTTGTCACAAACCCATTTGCAATTATCTTAGCATAGAAATTCACTTATTACAGTGGGCTCTTGGTATCCACTGGGGTTTGGTTCCAGCACCCCCTGTGGATACCAAAATCCATGGATGCTCAAGTCCCATTATAGACAATGGCATAGTAAAATGGTGCCCCTTATATAAAATGGCAAAATCAAGGTTTGTTTTTTAGAATTCTTTTTGGGGGGAATATTTTCAAGCTGTGGATGGTGGAATCCATGGATACAGAATCTGTGGATATGGAGGCCAATTGTACATATCAAGGTTTCAAATTTTGGCAAAATCACAAGTACTAAGTAGGTACAGAAAATTTATCACTGCAACAGTGGAGACAGGGAGGAGTCATGATGGTTTGCTATCTTTGTTATTGTTAATTGTTTGCTCTCCCAGTTGCCATCCCACCAGTCACACAGCAGCTGCTTTGAGCCATCAAACACCAAGCTAAACAGTCTCAAACAATACGTATTGTATTGCCTTGGCTCTCCTCTGTCCTTCTCCAGTTCCATAGTGGCTGCACCTGGACTTTGTTCACCTGATCACACTGTGGTTAACCTGAAGGCCATGAAACACAAGTTGCTCTTCATATTATATATTTGTAACACACCCTGAAACATGAACTAAACAACTTATTTTAACCAGTAACATTACCGAACAATTGCATGCTGATGGAGACAGAAACAGTGGATAAAGCTAACCTTGGCTTGCAACACCCAATATGTTTCAGGCTTGAAAGACTGGATTTTATCATGCCGTTCCACACAAAACCCCAGCGTTGGAGTTTGACAGGGCCCAAAGGAGATTAACGAGCTGTCTAAGTTGCCATACTTCCCCTGGAAGTACTTTGTTTGAAACCTTTAAGAATAAGTAAATAAAACAAAGCTATTACAGTTTGCAGTGTTGATAGTCAATTTAACAAGTGATTTCTACATATGGAATAATGCTAGCATGGTTTTGGAGGAGACTGGATTCCTAGATTGTGACCATCTTGCATCCACTTCACTTACAAATCTTACATGTACCTTTTATACACAGAATTTATTGTGCATGGTTCCTACGTATTCTAATACTTTAACATTTGCTATTTTGAAAACTGACATTTGTAGCAGCTTTCATCTATGCACAACAATGGCAGTATGTTATTAAGCTAATACAATGTAAATGTACAAAGACACTAAGGACACAATGCCATTATTGTTGAACTCCAAAATCAACAAGGCAAATTCACAAAAGCTGAGCACCCTGATGGTACTACAAACAACTGCTAGGGAAACAATCTCAAGGTCAGTTAGTGTATTTCTGAAAGCACACTTTACTGTGTCTCCTGCTACATTCATAGCCATCTTAATAATAATAATAATAATAATAATAATAAAATTTATTTATACCCCGTCCCTCTGTTAAACAATCGGGGCGGCTTACAAAAATTAAAATACAATACAGATAAATTCAACATCTTTATTCTCCTTCTCTTTCACTTTTCCCTTTAGCCTCCCCACAACTCCTACTGGGGCTGACTTCTGACAAACTTCAAAACTCAAGGTATAGTTCACAGAATACAACCATCCCCCTTTCTGCTTCAGTTTACAGGTGGCCAGTAGCCAGTGTAAATGGGATACACGTCATAGGGACCAACATCTCCAGAGAAAATTTTACCTCACAATCATCGTCCAGCCATGCAAGCTGGGGTGGGGGGTTAGGATGGTCCACCATATTTTGAAGTTTCCACCCCTGTCTTGGTGGATGCTAACAGTGCAATCACAAATGGGGAAACCCATGCAATGGGCCAGACGCACACAGCTAGCTTTCCTAAGCAATATGGCAGAAATGTGACAAACAGGATACAGGGATGCTAATCACTAGGATAAAGGTACTGTTTAGACCATCTCTCAGCCAGTACTAATGCATAGCATGCCAGGGTAGAGAAGCTATACAAACAAATACCTTGTAAATGCGCAGCCAATTCTCAGATCCAGCTCCTGACGGGCATCCACTGAGAGCGCTTCATTGTGGTTGGGCTCTCCTAAGTGGTTCATGGCATTGCAAATATCTGTGTCAGTAATAGAGCTGAATTTGGCTCTGTATACTGTCTTTTCACTGCCACGAGGTTTATTCATCACAGGAATGGTAGCATCCAGGACCTACAAGTAGTAAATATGAAAGCTAAGGTCACAACTGACAAGGAACATGTTTCCCACAACCACCATGGAAAAACTCAAGACCAAGTTGTTCAAAATCACACTTGTGAACCTTTCAGTTTTTTCTTTTAATAAAAACAGACAATTCAACAAATATATTTTTAACAAACACAAACCAAAAACAATCATTTTCAGAACACAAGAAGATGGCTGGACAAAAAAACCCTCATCAATACATCAATTCACTGGAGAGCAAGAAAAAGAAGTGCATTAATCATGACAACACATGCTTCCATAAATCATCATGAGATGAGGGTGGGGTATAATCAAAGGATTATTATTCACACAGGATAAATAAATGGTTGTTAAGGAACAGGAAATCTGTCTGCATTAAAATCTCTTCTTTTTTTGTATAAAAAGGTAACTTTTCAATTAGAACTAATTACATAGTCTACTTCTCCACTGTAACAAAGACAGATCAAGAACTATTTCCAACTGTGTGGATAAGCAGCAGAACTTAATAAATACCTTGTACAGAGACCAATGGTACCTGTATATAAAGATAACAAAGCCAGTTCTGCAGAAGGAATTATAGATTAATACATCATTCAATATCCTGAAAAACCAGCAACCAAAAATCTAAGAAATTTTTGGCAAGTCTACCATATGAACCCATAACTGTGGAATATTTCCAACAATTTTGTGACATATCCTTATTAATATAGCAGGATGGAGGACCATCGCCTCCCAAAAATAGTACTCTACGGTGAACTCGCCATGGGTCAGCATAAGAGGGGTGCTCCAAAAAAGTGATACAAGGACTCCCTGAAACAACATCTCAGGCTTGGCCAAATTGATCACCAACAATGGTCCGCCCTGGCCTCACATCGGGAGGCATGGAGACGCACTATCCACAATGCTGCAATCTTATTTGAGAGCTCACGCCGAACAAGTCTTGAAGAGAAACGACAACGCAGAAAGAATCACAACCCGGAAACATCACCCAAGGAGGCCTTCAGCTGTGCTTTCTGCAGCCGGACTTGTTTATCTTGGATTGGCCTTTTGCGGGATGAGTCCTTCCTGAATCTTCGTTTGCGAAGAAAAGCCAGAGAGAGATCAAATGCCAGCCATTAATGTGCCTACAAATGCACTTTATGTTTTGCTGACACTAATGTACAAGGCATATCTTTCCAAATCCTATTTCAGCACTTACCACCAATTTCAATATTCAAATCATTCTTACATACCAGTTTGGCTCCCCCTAGTGTTGGGAATGACATGTATGTCAAAATGTTACACTTTTGACACTATGCCTTTTAGTTCACCTTCAGCAAGCAAAATTAACTCTTGAAAAGAAGAGATGTAATTACGGTATTTGCTCTTTCACTTGCTTTTGAGAAATGAAAGTAATTATTTGTAAGATGAAAAACCAATTAATGGGAGCGTCTCCAGAACGTGCACAGAACTAAACTAACTAAATTGCCCCAGCTGCTTATGAACTTTCCTACAAGTGCTTTATTTCATCCCCAGACAAGAATAAAAATACTGTAGTTAAAGAATAAATACATTCATGGGAAACATACCTCAAAGCAGATGTTTTCACCTTCCTTATCACAATCCAACCACAGAACAATATAGTCACAACCTCTTCCTTCCACCTAAAAATTAAAACAAGATACACATCCCAGTGACTATAAAGCAGAGAAGATGAGCATCTCTTTTAGTGTTTGTAGTAGGCCAAACTTCAGATGAGTGGTGAGGAACTGAGTCATTGGGTTCTTCACATTCATCCTATATATTTAATACAGTGCCTTGTCCTATACAGCCAGTACAATGGTTAGTCTAACAGACTTTTTTGTGGCTTGGTAGCTTTCTTGGTTACCCTAGTAGGCCTCATGTGATAAACCATTAACAGGCAAAAGCAGAAAAGCTTAACATTTTTGCAGCTGTTGCTTTGTTGTACCAGTCTCCCCATTAGAGAAGAGTACTGTCTCATAGGCACTGACAGGTTCCCTTTTTGATGCTGCATAGTTGAGACCTGGGCCATAAGGAGGAGTAAGATCTCCTCCCAACCTGTGAATTTCACAATAGATTCTAGGAAGGGGTATAAATCCCACACCTTGGGGAGAATCTCTGAGTCCAAGAGGAAGGACAGCCAGCTGCCTACTTAGGAGGTCTTGAGGCCCAGGAGCCTGCATAGTCAGGGGGACCAAGAAATACCCTCAGCTGTGTCTGCTTACTTCAATTGAAGGAGTACATAAGAACTTGCTATGCATTTCTTTCTTATGTATTCTGAATCCATTCATCACCTGTCTGTAATCAACAAAGGTGCTTTTGTAGCATAAGTGGCTTCATTTGCTTTCAGCAAACCTCCAAATCTAGTTTAGCTAGAACCTGAGTGGGTCAGCCCCCTTGCTCAATGCAGGCAGTTTAGAAACTATGGTTCAAGTTTAATAAAATCAACAGGATCCTATGGCAAAACCTTGGCTCAACTACAGTGGGTTGTTATACTCTAGAGATGTGTGGTATGTGGCTGCTGCACCAGTTATATCTACAGCAGCTATATCCACTTCTTTTCATATTTAAAGCCACCACATCAGGGAAGATGTACTGTAAAGTGCTATTTTTTTAAAAAAACAACAACAACACTAAACGTGTCTATTTTCTTTCCTGGTGGATTATTCTAACTTCATTGTCCATCCTGTAGCTTAAGATGATACATTGGGGGTGGGGGGGCACAAAACTTCATCACTTGATGCTGCCAGTGTCATAAACTGTCTCTATTAGCCCAGTCTTATATTCCATCAAAGGTTGCAGTCTCATGCATACCTACTTGGAAGTAGGGACATAACAAGCTGCTTATCCTAGGTCAGACCACAATGACTCCTCAGGGCTTGAGTAGAAAAGGGTTTTTTCCATCTGTTCTAACAGGAAATATTCTAAATGTCATGAGACTTACTGTTAAGTGAATATGCATAAAAATATAATGAACTAGACTGTACAATGGCTGCCATTTCAGTACAAAGCTATCCTAACATCCCACCCGACTACCTGACACTCTATATGGGGCATGGTTAAAGGTATCAGCCTGTTCAGAGACAATTGTGTATGTTTATTTAAATAAACAAATAAAATACCTGTAAGAATTTCACCATATTCAGTTTGGGATTAGCTTCTTTCTTTTCTGTAGGAGCTTTACTAAAAAGTTCAGCTGGGTCCACTTTATCCCAGTTGTTGTATTTTCCTAAAATGGTAATAGAAATAAATATAGGTCTAATTAATTTGATACAGTGGCCCTTCTGCCTTAGACTCTAACACTTAGAGGATGATGCTTCTGTAATGAGAATTCCATATACTGAGCCAGTGAGGTATAGTGGTTAGAGTGATGGACCGAAACATGGGAGGTCCAGGTTCTAGTCACCACTGAACCATGAAACTTGGGCCACTCATACCCTCTCAACCTGACCTACTTCACAGGGTTGCTGTGTGGATAAAGTGGTGGGGAGCAGAGCCATCTATGCTGCCTCAAGCTTACTGGAGGAAAAGTAGGATATAAATGCAACTAACCATTAAATAAAATAAATATTCCAGGGGTACGTATCTACATCAATTGAAAAGTATACCAAAGGGAATAAATCTCATGACATTCTCTGAACATAAAAGGTGTTAGCTAACATGACATTTTCCCACTTTGTCTTCCAATATCAGAATTAGCGCTTCACGATGGGCCTCTGCAGATATGATAGCAGAATCATGGACTGACTGTTAGGGCCATGCCTCCAAATCATGTGCTCTTTCCTCTGCTCGCATGTTTCAATTTCCCCCTGTACTTCCTGATTAATAATAATGAAAGTTTGCTGTAACAACTAAATTGGCCAAACAGCACCTTACTACAAACCAGAGTTTGCTTCCAAACCAGAACCAGAATCCCAGTTCAAAATGTGATTTCCAATTCTGGTTTGGAGGCAAACTATCACTTGTAATCCTTCAGTAATTTGTTCATCCTTTTAGCCTACATGAGGCTTTTAACAAGCTAAACTGCCGAGCTGGATCTGCATTCTGAACTCCAAAGGGGTGCTAGTCTAGTTTGTAATATGAAAGGGTTCAGCTTGTTAAAAGTTTCAGTCCACTCCACAACCATTCTCTCCCTAACACCCCGTAGTGGCTTTAAATAAAAACAGCAACAAATAATATTGTCAACACTAAACAGATAATATACCTATAAAATCCAATGTCATCACATGGCCACACACAGATGTCATCTTGAAGTGGGCACTTTGTCCTATGAATGAACCTGTGTATTCATGCACTGAACATGCTCCATTTAGCCCTTTGCGAGAAGACATGTTTCCTACAACAAAAAGATATGCCAGAAATAATGAGATACACCACATTTTTTTAAAAAAAAGTGGAGTCGCACTTTATTCTAGGAGAGAGGGTGACCATCATTTAAGAAAGACAAGTTTACTTCCAGCTGTATGTAGTCTCTGTATGTATGTATGATCAATAGATATAAGAAACACACTCAATTATATTATCATCTGGTATTTAACTTGCCATTTTAGCTGGCAAATATTTGAAGAGAAAGCCAATTCTCTGCATTTACTCCCATCACACTTTAGACTTAGATGTACAACTAAACTGTCTTGACTACCTAGGTGGATGTCCATCAGGGAGGAGGTGGCTCCTTTTAGGTGGAAGGGTTGTTTTAAGGTTTGAAAGGAGTGCTTTTTCTGTTATAGCTCACTTTCATGGAATTCCCTGGTTCCTTTTTAACATTCATTCAGGAAAGATGTGCAATTGCTTGGTGTATGGCTGAGGATTTGTGATTTTTTAAGCAGCTTTTATGCAGATGACAGGTGTTTTTTTTTTTCTTGAGTGTTATCTACATTAAAAAAAATGCTTGTGGTGAGCTTTGTAGGCGTAACTGTCTACAGGCTGTGGGCAAAATGGGGCAATTTGTGACAAAGTCAGGGTTGCCCAAGGATCCATTAAATCTCCATCCCAATGCTGTGATTTATATTTCTTAGCCTGACTGCAAGCTGCCTTGGGTCCCATGGTGGGAAAAGGACGGATATAAATTACATAAAATAATGGAGCCCTCAATTATGCTAATCTCAGAGCTGGCATATCTGATTCCTTCTCTTTGACCAAACTGGGAGAGGCGAGTAAATTAAAGAAGTGACAAAGAACCATCACCATCATCTCTCACATTGCTTAGCAAGCCAACAGGGCTTAGGACGTGGCAGTAGAATCGCATAGACCACTCCCTTGTTCTGTATATTTAATCCATTCAGCAGCTCCAGTCTTATGTACATAAGAGCCCTGCTGGATCAGACCAAGGGTTTGTCCAAATCCTGCCTTCATGAAAGCAACAGCCTTCCACAACTGTTTGTTTTTCCCTCCCCATCTCCAGCATCTCATATTCACAGAAATATCACTTTGGGGGCTGGTAAATTGTAGCTATCACAACCAAAACCTGATTCACTTCTCAATATGCATGTGGCTCTCGGTCATCCCCCAAAGCCCCCACAAAATTTCAAAACATTTTTGGTTTGACTTTTGGGCAATTTTCATCCCAAAACTGTGCCAAAACCACACCAAACACACTAAGACAAACATCTACTGCAAAAACCATGCATCCAAAGCCTTCAACTCCATCATAGCTCCTTCTTTACTTGTAGCCTTACCTGATACCTTTCAGATACCTTACTTATCTGAAAGTGATGCCATGCTGCCAACAGAAGAGGTCTGTTCAAGCACCGCAAGGGGGGGCAGCCTGTGTGTGGGGATATTGGCTCTGACGCCAATGCAGTTGCCCACTCTGATGTATTAGATCAGTGGTTCTTAACCTGGGATCCAGGGACCTTGCAGGGGGTCCACAGAGGGCTGAAAGTTGCTTGGCCCACCTCCTCCCTGCAGTGGAGCAGCCACGTGACAGGAGCCAAGGCAAAGGCTGCCTGGCTGGGCCTGCGCATTGCCATTCAACCCAGCCACAAACTTGAAAGAAGAAGCAAAGAAAAGTCTTTCCTCCCCCTCCAGTGCCTCTGAGGTAAGATTTCATGGATGGTGTACTTGTATTATTATTATTATTATTATTAGGCATTATTAGCAGGAATTGTTGTTGTTTTAAATCTTGAGTTAAATTTTGGGGATCCATGGCAACAAAAGATATTTAAAGGGGGTCCCTGGTAAAGGAAAGGTTAAGAACCACTGTATTAATTATAGACCAAATTAATATAGAAATATTGCCAAAGTGGCACAAGGAAGAATGATAAAGAAAGCAAATGTAGATTCCTTCCAACCTCTTGAAAGAATTTTGGCTATAGACTGAGCCAGAGATGGCTTCTCTGCTACCATGAGAACCGTCTTCATCTTTGGCAGAACGAAAAGAGCCTTCACTTGAATAAAATCCTATCCTGTTTCAGCCTGTGGAGCAAAAACAAAACCTGCTCATTATTTATTTTAATAGGGCACCTGAAAGATTCCTTACTTCCTCACTCAGTTTATTTATTCCACAAATACATGAAAACCAGCTACGTGTTGTCTAGTGTTCTCATCTTCATGAACGACAACACCTAAAAGTAAACTCATTGTTAAAGTTATCTTCCTGATGCATTTTTTCCAAATTTAGGCTGCAATTCTAAACATAGTTCTGACTAAACACGTCTAAGACCACCACACCTCTGCAGTGCAATTCTACATACCCCTAGACAGAAGTATTAAATTCAATGTTAATATTTTAGTATTTAATTCCTGGCTAAGCAGGTATAAAGGTGTAGCCTAAATTTAACCAAGAAAGAAAGAGACAAAGTTAGTGCCATGTTAGGAAGAGGTTTTTTCCCCATTTGTTCAAAAGCAAGAACCATCTATGCAATTCAACATATGATAATGGAGCACAGAGAAACAAAGTTGTCTTCAGATCCATGCAACACTGTCTCTTTCTCTTTGGCTTTTCTTCACAAACGAAGATTCAGGAAGGACTCATCCCACGCTTTCTGCAAGCGCGCTGATGACTAAAAAGGCCAATCTGAGATAAACAAGTCCAGTTGCAAAAAGCACAGCATAAGGTCTCCTTGGGTGATGTTTCCAGGTTGTGATTCTTTCTGCGTTGTCGTTTCTCTTCAAGACTTGTTCGTCGTGAGTTCTCAAATAAGGCTCCAGCTTTGTGGATAGTGCGTCTCCATGCCTCCCGATGTGAGGCCAGGGCGGACCACTGTTGGTGATCAATTTGGCCAAGCCTGAGATGTTGTTTCAGGGAGTCCTTGTATCGTTTTCTTGGAGCGCCCCTCTTACACTGACCCGTGGTGAGTTCATCATAGAGTACTATTTTTGGGAGGTGATGGTCCTCCATCCTAGAAACGTGCCCTGCCCAGCGCAGCTGCGTTCTCAATATCATGCCCTCAATGCTGGTGATCCCTGCTTGCTCAAGGACAGCAACATTCGTCACATAGTCAGTCCAGTGTATACTTAGGATTGTGCGTAGATAGTGCTGATGAAAGTGTTCGAGGAGTCGTATGATAGCGATAGGTGACCCATGTTTCAGACCCGTAAAGGGAATAGACAGTACAATGGCTCTATACACACTGATTTTTGTGCTTTGCCTCAGCTGTTTGTTACTCCAGACTCTTTTGTAAAGCACAGAGCACAGAGAAACAAAGTTGCCTTCGGATCCATGCAACACTATGCTACATGTATCAAAGATTAAGCCCCAATGAGCAAGATAGGATTTACTCCCACATGCCTGGCTCTCCTTCTCCACCCAGATCCTCTGCAGGATGAGGGTGCTGGGCTTAAGGGGCTTCCAGGGTTGGTTTAAGGGCCCTGTAGCACCTGCACCCACAGCCCCCCCCCGGTCATTGTGGAGCCCCTGTCATAATCCTCCTCCTGCAAAAACATTATTGGTAATAATCTGAATATCCTGTACTATGATATTAGCAGGGCCGATTTCAGGGCCGTGCAGCATCTGCAGGGGGCCCCATCATTGTGGGGGGCCCCTGTAGTAACCCTCCTCCTGCAAAAACATTATTAGTAATAATCTGAATATCCAGTACTGTGATATTAGCAGGGCCGGTTTCAGGGCCGTGCAGCAGCTGCAGGGGGCCCCATCATTGTGGGGTGCCCATTGTAACCCTCCTCCTGCAAAAACATTAATTTAGTTTTAAGGGGTGGGAGGGTTAGGATTGGGAAGGATTGTTTTAACTTGCTGTAGTTTTAATCTTGTTGTACACCGCCCGGTTGCCGAGCAGAGGGGTGGGTTAAAAATAAAAACTTATTATTTATTTATTATTACAGTATTAGTAATAATCTGAATACCCTATACTGGGAATAGGTTAGGTTACATTAACCTGAGATAAACATATGCCCCCCCCAAAAAAATAAAGCGTAGCAGCACCCCCCTCAAATTCCTTAAACCGGCCCTGGGGGCTTCCATCCCAAAATGGATTTGAACCCCACTTGGTGGCATAATGGTTGTAGAGCCGGCCTTGGAGGCCAGGGTTCGAATCCCCGCTCGGCCAGGGAAACCCATTGGGTGAGCTTGGGCAAGTCACACTCTCTCAGCCTCAGGGGATGGCAAAGGGCAGCATCCTCCGCCCCCCCCCCGGTTGAATAAACCTTGCCAAGAAAACCTTAGGGCTGCCATACATGGGTCTGAAAGGACTCGAAGGCAGCCCACAACGGCTCCCTCTCAAATTCAGTTTTGTTTTTCTGGTCTTTTTGGGAGTCAAGCAGCTCTTCCGCTGTTTCAGCCCCACAACACAGAGGGAGCCCCTTAGCGTTTGGGGGGGGGGCTAAGAATTACCTGCCGTCTTTCTCTCCCCTTCACCGCCCTCCCGGGCTCCCCCAAAGGAGGCCCATGCCGCCCCCCTCGGCCCCGACTCGCCCCTTGTCACCCTCACGACCCAGGCGGGACCCTCATGGCGCTCACCATGGAGGAGGAGCAGAGAGACGGCGGCAGCGGCGGCGAGGAGGCCGCCGTGACAGAGGCTTCCGTTGCCGGGTCGGAGCTGCGAGGGCGGGCCGGAGGGCGGGGCCGCTCCTGCCTCCTCAGGTGCGCTCGTTGCCGTGGAAACGGGGCCTACACCCTTCCAGCCGACCCTCTGGGAGTGAGCGGTGGGGCTCTTTCGGGGCTGCCCAGGAGGGGACTTTCTCTCCCACCTGCCCGGCCTCCCCCGAGGAGGCCAAGCTCATCTTCCTCCTCCTTGTACACGAGGACCCCCGTATCCACTGGTTCATGCTCCACTGATTCATTATCCACGGGACACAAAACAGCACACCTCCCATAGAGTCTTCCTCGGAAATGTGTCCTCTACAGCCATTTTCTAGGTCCTCCAAGGCAGCTCTCTTTAGTATAGCTGTACATTAGGACCCCCATATCCACTGATTCATTATCCACTGATCCGATTATCCAGGGGACACAGAACAGCACACCCCCCATAGAGTCTTCCTCAAACATGTGTCCTCTCTAGCCATTTTCTAGGTCCTCCAAGGCAGCTCTCTTTAGTATAGCTGTACATTAGGACCCCCATATCCACTGATTCATTATCCAATTATCCAGGGGACACAGAACAGCACACCTCCCATAGTCTTCCTCAAACATGTGTCCTCTCTAGCCATTTTCTAGGTCCTCCAAGGCAACTCTCTTTAGTATAGCTGTACGTTAGGACACACAGAAGCAGCTCTGCTTCGCAACAGCTGCAGAGCTGTTTGGGCTGGAAGTCAACCTGCAGAAAATGGAAGTTCTTTACAAGCCTGCACCACAGGACGAACACCACCATCCCCACATTGCTGTTGGCAAATCTGTGCTCAAGTCCGTTCAGCAGTTCACCTACCTGGGAAGCATCATCTCCTCAGATGCCAAGATTGACAAAGAGATCGATCACAGATTAGCAAAGGCATATAGTGCATTTGGAAGACTTCACAAAAGAGTCTGGAGTAATAAACACCTGAGGCGAAACACAAATATCAGTGTGTATAGAGCCATTGTACTGTCTATTCTCCGTTATGGGTCTGAAACATGGGTCACCTATCGCCACCACTTACGACTCCTTGAACACTTCCATCAGCACTCTTTACGCACAATCCTAAATCTACACTGGATTGACTATGTGACGAATGTTGCTGTTCTTGAGCAAGCAGAGATCACCAGCATTTTGAGGCCATGATATTGAGAACACAGCTGCGCTGGGCAGGGCACGTTTCTAGGATGGAGGACCATCGCCTCCCCAAAATAGTACTCTACGGTGAACTCGCCCTGGGTCAGCGTAAGAGGGGCCCTTCAAGAAAGCGATACAAGGACTCCCTGAAACAACATCTCAGGCTCGGCCAAATTGATCACCAACAACGGTCTGCCCTGGCCTCACATTGGGAGGCATGGAGACGCACTATCCACAATGCTGCAGCCTTATTTGAGAACTCACGCCGAACAAGTCTTGAAGAGAAACGACAACGCAGAAACGAAGATTCAGGAAGGACTCATCCCGCGCTTTCTGCAAGCGTGCTGATGACTAAAAAGGCCAATCCAAGATAAACAAGTCCGGTTGCAGAAAGCACAGCAGAAGGTCTCCTTGGGTGATGTTTCCGGGTTGTGATTCTTTCTGCGTTGTCGTTTCTCTTCAAGACTTGTTCGGCGTGAGTTCTCAAATAAGGCTGCAGCATTGTGGATAGTGTGTCTCTATGCCTCCCGATGTGAGGCCAGGGCAGACCATTGTTGGTGATCAGTTTGGCCGAGTCTGAGATGTTATTTCAGGGAGTCCTTGTATCGTTTTTATTTTATTTTTTTGGAGCACCCCTCTTACGCTGACCCATGGCATTAAAAAGACACATTGGAAACTGTTTAATGCAGTGTAGATGTGTAAATAGCTATTGCTTAAAACAATTTGTAAGCCACTCTGATAGCCTTGTGGCTGAAGAGCGGGGTATAAATAACTAACTAAATAAAAATAAAAATAAATAAATAAATAAATAAACACACACAATTTTTCTATGGAACTTTATATAGTATATAAATTGTAAATCATAACCACCTGGTTTTATATAGTATCTGTATATAAAACATCAAATATGCTAGAGTGGTGCTATTCAAAGTGGTGGTCTGCTGGCTGGTGCCAGTCCCCAAGTCATCTGCGGCTGGTCCCCTGTAAGTTTTCAGGAAAGAAGGGTACAATTGTACCCACAGGGGCACAAATACAGTGCTAGTCCCTGGCACGTTGGGGGGAAAGTGACTATCTCAGACACCCTTTGAGTTTCATGACTTACTGCATGTTTTGAAAGCTGGTCTATCTAGTCCTGACTCTATATTCGAACCACATTTGCTGTTCTGTCCTCCACCCATGTTTGTCTAATCTGGGGGGCATGATTTTTACTCAATAAATAATTTTAATATAATTGTCCCAAAGAATAGGATGATGTTTGTATTAGGATTAATGTTTGAAAAGTCACAAAACAATAATGAAGAAGCCTTTGCAATTTACCAGAGTTCTTTACCCACCCGCCACAAGTAGGAAGAACCATTTTGTTACTTCATTTCCTCTAACTGATACTTACTTTACATTTTTGTTATTTTTGCTCTGACAGAATGATCACAGCCATTATCTGAATTCAGCCTGATGAAAAGTTGTGATTAATCCAAGCAGCTGGATTTTTTGGTGATTGTTTAGTTATCTTAAGCAATGGTATTGTATTAGCTGTTCTTTTTTGGCCTTTTTGCAGTTGACTATCTTGAGGGCTTGCAATTCATGGGCTCATCTATACGAGGCAATAAAAGGTAGATTGATGTGCACTACAGTCGTCCCTTCACATTCGCGGGGGTTACGTTCCAAGGACCCCCGCGAATGTGAAAAATCCACGAATATTGTTTGCCCCCCCTCCCCTGCCATAGCGACCATGGGGCCTCCGGAGGCCCCATAGTCGCTTTCCCCCGCCTCCCCACTCCCTTCCTAGGCCTTCCCGGGGCCTCCGGAGACCCTCCCAAGGCCCCGTGGATGCCTCCCCAGCCCTCCCCCCTCCCGCCCAAGCCCTCAACGGGGCCTCCGGAGAGTCTCCGGAGGCCCCGCGGAGGCCTTCCCGGCCCTCCCCACTCCACCACCAGGGCCTTCGCGGGGCCTCCGGAGGGTCTCCGGAGGCCCTGCGGAGGCCTTCCCCGCCCTCCCCACTGCCCCACAGGGTCTTCACGGGGCCTCCGGAGGGTCTCTGGAGGCCCCGCGGAGGCCTTCCCCGCCCTACCCACTGCCACCCCAGGGCCTTCGCGGGGGCTCCGGAGGGTCTCTGGAGGCCCCGCGGAGGCCTTCCCCGCCCTCCCCATTCCCCCCCCAGGGTCTTCGCGCGGCCTCCGGAGGGTCTCCGGAGGCCCCGCGGAGGCCTTCCCCGCCCTGCCCACTGCCACCTCAGGGCCTTCGCGGGGCCTCCGGAGGCCCCTTGTCGCGGTTTTGGGGGGGCCTGGGGGGGCCTCCCAAAACCGCGAATAATCAAAACCGCGAATGTCGAGTTCGCGAATGTGGAGGGACAACTGTAATGCCAATTTGCAGCATCTTTCACTTGTCTCCACATTTTCCCCCAAGATCCCAGACATGTTCAGACCGGCCTGCCTGCAAATCAAGATGACAGGCATGGATTACTCTGATTTTATTCTCACCAGTTGCCGCAACTGAACAGTTTTAAAAAAAAAAACAATTCCAAGGCAATCGTCTACTTAAATAAACAGAAAAAAAAGAAGAAGAAAGGCTGTTTCATTGCCTCAGCTCACTATGATCACTATGGTGAAAATCCAACATGGTGGTTCTTGGCACTTGCCTCTCCAGCAAGCTCCACCCTCTGCGCACATCTGACCAATCAGCTTTCCGCTTCCACCCTTATTGGGAATGTGCAGCAAAGTGAATCGGTTGTCCCAATGAGTGGAAATGCACATTTCCTTCAGAGCTTTTTTTTTTTAAGGGGGGTAAGCCATGAAGGCTTTTCCTGCAGAGTGATGCGGGATCACATTGGGACAAAAAGTACTCTCCTCAAAATCTATGAGGAGTATTTTTGCTCTATAGACAAGCCCTAAGAGTAATAATGTTGGGCATAATGTTTTAGGAGTTTTCAGTTTTTAATAATTGTATATTGTATTTCTAATTGTTTTGCATTTTGCATTACACTCAGTAATGCCCACAGAGATTATTAACGGTAGACACATACATTTAAACAACCACCACAACAATAATAATAAACAATAAAAAAGCTATTTGATGTGTGTGTGTGACCTGGGTTTGGATTCTTTTCAGTCATCATCAGCTAATGGGTGGCTTTCAAATCATATTTTCTAAAACAGGGCTTGGCAGACTCCATTTTCACTTCTCCAGTTCCTTGGCAGGTCATAGTGATACACCCCATGGCACCCAGGACTGATATTTAAAGTGACTGGAAGTCACTTCCAGTCATTGAAATAGTGCTTTTTTAATTTATTTTTTTGCTGTTTCAGGTTTGGGAAGCTGTTCTTTTCTGGACCTGAGTTTAATCCCAGGCCTCCCCAAGACTGGCACCAAACACTGGCACATATTACTCCTATCAGATCAGCTTTATTGATGCCAAGTGATGCAGATGGTCTACAGCAGATAATCAATCAATCAATCAATCAATCAAATAACACTAGCTGTACCCAGAGTAACATATGCTGTTACAGTAGATTTGAAAGGTTCACACGGTTTAGCTACACTCTATTATTGAGGGAGGAAATACCACCTAGAAATCTCTACAACCATTGAGTGATGGCCTTGGTGGCTGGTTCTCTTGCCCTGGACTCTCAGGCCTCTGTGGTGTGGCGGCTTCTCCTCTTGTGCTCCCACAATGAGGCATATAGTGGAGGTGGAAGGGGGCTCCATTTAGGCTCCCGGAGTCCTTGCCATGGCTTCTGGGTCAGCTGATCTCACTGCCACCTGCCTCCCTGGGCCAGGATCACTGCGTGCTCAGGTGAGTGGCCTGCAATGGGGTCCTTGTGAGGCTGGGGGTGCAGATGCAGATTGAGTGGCAGGAGTGGATTGTGAGGTGGAGAGGGAATTTGCATGTGGGTGGTGATTGGCTGAGGGAGGGAGAGGAGGGAGGGGATTGGTTAGGTATGTTTCCTAAGCAGCCAATCAGCACACTGGGAAAGGAAACCTACCCAAGAGTTTTATATATATAGATTTATTTGCTCCTCTCTCATATACTGAAGTTCTAATTAAATGCTACATATAAAAGTATAAATTAACAAGTCTGAGGATGGGGCATCCGTATAATATTGTTACTTGCAGCACTAAAAATCCGTACAACAAAATTGGGTGCATCCAAACTGATTGAAAAGTTCCAGATTTTGTTCCTGTTCGTTCCGATTGTATACTGGGTATACAAATACAATAAACTGACCGAGGGAGCTGGGATGAAAAGTCTCTGATCACACTGGGAGCTGGGATATTCTTGGATAAACAAAACGTGGATGGATTTCCAAAATAAAACAGGAAAGAACATGGGGGGGGGGAGAAATCTGGGACTTTTTGATATTTTTAATCCGTCTCTCTACTCGTGATGAATAATATTCCACGTTTAACAATTTTGTATTTGGCCAGGAGAGGGCAGTAATACCACACGCTAACAATGTATGTACAATGAAAAAGTGGAAGCAACGGTAGACTTGTTGCAAGACATTGGCACACACACATGCGTGTGTATCACTGTAGACTGCATTGGTGTATAGAGGGAAATCAGTTTTAACTACTGTACAAGTTTTTGTAGTAGCTGTCTATGTGAGAATGGTTTATGATGCCAATAAGCTGGAAGCTGTCCCTCCAGCTGACTTTTAGTTCTAGCCAAAATGGATCCAAACCAGGAGCTTTTGGAGGGCAGAGGAATGAATTTTTCTTATCAGTCCCAAAGTTGCATGAAAATGTTTGGGATTTCAACTGAAGTTCAAATATCGTTTAGTCTAAATACATGTGCATTCCAGAGCAAAAAAAAAAAACCAAAACAAAACCCCACAACCCACAGAAATGTGGGGTTTGTTGAGGAGGTACTGAAAATAGTTGATGGACCGAGTCCAAAACCTTACTCTGGTCTTTGTTTTGGTCCCATTAGATAATGCACCAAGGCTGAAGATACATCAGAGTTGCATAGCACAAACAATTTTGCTACATAGCTCTTGCGTTGAAAGGCAACATTGTACGATTGAACTTGGCTTGTACAATTGTGCAATTGGCTTGTCTAGAGGAGAAGATATAATCCTGCACATTAATGCAAAATTGCAGCAGCATTCTTTTGTCTCCATAGTCCTTTGGCAAAATCGCTGGTATACGAAGTGATCCATGCTTGAAGTTCACACGCAGCCACACCTGCAAATCAAGATGGTGGCTCATGTTATCATTCTCCACAAGTTGTTGTGCCTGCACATAATTTTTTAAAACAGTAAATCAAAGGTGTGCAAGTGTGCCTTCTGCTTTAAAAAAAGTGTTTTGGTTGCCTAATCACAGCAAAAAAGCACACAAACCGATAATGTGAAAATTCAAAATGGCACTTCCAGCCACTTAATTGCTGACAAACCGTGCACATCCGACCAATCAGCTTTCCACTTCCACATTCACTGAGAATGTGCAGCATTCTGAATCAGTTGTCCAAATGAGCGGTAATGCGCATTTCCACGCATTATTTTTAAAACTTCAGGAAAAGCCACCAAGATTTTTCACACACAGTAATTAGGAGTTTTTGCCTCCCCCTCCTTCTTAATACTGTGAATCTCATTCCCTTCTCATTGGGACAAAAGGTATTCTCCTTGCATTCTATGAGGAGTATTTTCACCATCCAGACAAGCCCCAAGACACCAAATGTCCCACTGAACACACAACGACATGCACATGCGCAGTGTGCATCCATTTGCAATGGCACTGCATAGGTTTTCCATGGGTTCTTTCTGGGCTGTGAGGCCGTGTTCTGGAAGACGTCATTCCTGATGTTTTGCCTGCATCTATGGCTGGCATCTTCAGAGAATGGTTGAAGATGCCAGCCACAGATGCAAGCAAAACGTCAAGAATGAACTCTTCCAGAACACAGCCTCACAGCCCGGAAGAAACCCACAGAAAACCTATGGATGCTGGCCGTGAAAGCCTTTGATGGCAGTGCATAATTTTGTGGTGAAGCATAGAATCACAGAATTGTAGAGTTGGAAGAGACCACAAGGGCCATCCAGTCCAACCCCCTGCCATGCAGGAAATCACAATCAAAGCACCTCTGACAGATGGCCATCCAGCCTCTGTTTAAAGACCTTCAAGGAAGGAGACCCAACCACGCTCCGAGGGAGTGTGTTCCACTGCCGAACAGCTCTTACTGTCAGGAAGTTCCTCCTAATGTTGAGGTGGAATCTCTGTTCCTGGAACTAGCACCCATTGCTCCGTGTTCTAGTTTCTAGAGCAGCAGAAAAAAAGCTTGCTCCATCTTCAATGTGACACCCCTTCAAATGCTTAAACAGAGCTATCATATCACCCCTTAACCGTCTTTTTTCATGAGGATTTGTACAGCACAGAAGGCGAAACGCTTCCAGTCATAGTATAGACCTCTAAACAGGTAAGTGAACAAAAAAATCATAAAAATCTGGTCTATTATGCAGAGTGTCATGTCCCTGACTGTCTGCCTGGTGGCTCTGGATGCAAATCCTGGGTGGCTGAGGAGAGGTTTTTTTCCCCTTGATTTCAAGGTAGCTGGGATTCTCAGGATCAGATCCTATACTGGATGGAAAAGGCTACTGTCTGAACATATTTTATGACCCACCCCCACCTCCACCCCCACCCCTGATGGGTGATGTTGTGCTTGTGATGGCAAAAGATGAATGCAGGTCATCACTGTGTTTGGCAGTTAATGCATCAAACCATATCACCCCTGCTAAATTCTCCATATGACAAGTAAAACAAAAAGGAGTCAAGAGCTGTGTATGTTTACTTGGCAATCAGTCCAACTGAATTCATTGGGACCTCATCCCCAGTACAGTACTGTCGTTGTTGCTGCTGCTTGTGCTTTTCATGTGCCTTCTAGTCAACTTCAGTTTATGGTGATCCCACCCTAGGGCTTTCTGGCAAGATTTATTCCAAGCAGATTTGCCCTTGCCTTCCTTTGAAGCTGAGAGGGTGTGACTTTCCCAAGGTCACCCAGCAGCTTTCCAGGCCTGAGTGAGGATTCAAACCCTGGTCTCTGAGAGTCCTAGGGCTTGTCTCGACATGACGGTTTAATGCAAGTGGCTGCACATTTTTGCCCATTCACAGAGAAGTGGATTTGTCTTCACCATTTCGGTGGCTATTTGCATCCATTTGCATTCATTCAAACTGAGCAGTCATACGTGTTCATAAAGTGCAATTAAGCAAAAATGCACAGCAATGAGAATTCGGGTGGCCACACATCCAAAAATGCTCATCGGCACGCATTTTCCAGGAAGCTTTGGGGAAAATTGCAAATCCTTTTATTGCACAGTTTGTGGAGTTTTTAGCCCCCCTCCCTCCGAATACTGAGAATTCCCTTCAGATCGCGTTTGGACAGATCGTATTATCTGCAAATTCTATGAGGAGTATTTTCATCCTATAGACAAGCCATTGGTGCAACACTCAGACCACTACACCACACTGGCTCCTCCCATAAAGCACCATAAAACAAAACCCAAGGGCCAATTTACACTCTCAACTGGCATGCTGAGTACCATATGTGCTGCATGCCAGGTTTGGTGCAGATCCATGCAACCTGCATTCCCTACATGCCCCATAGGTCACAACATCGGGGAGGCGGGAAGCTCCATCATTGTATTCTAATGCCTGAGTGCCACACTGTAGATGCAGGCTGCAACCAGAGAATCATGGGTGCAGAACAAAAATGGGTATATAGACAATTGTTCTGTGCCAAAAAGTGCATGGTAGGGCTAGATGAACGTAGGCAGACAGGCAGGCACACATCAGGGCATTTAGAATCAGAAAGTTGAAAGAGACCACAATGGCCATCTAGTCCAACCCCCTGCCATGCATGAATACACAATCAAAGCATTCCTGACAGATGGCCATCCAGCCTCTGCTTAAAAACTTCCAAAGAAGGAAACTCCACCACACTCTCAGGCAGTGCATTCCACTTCCAAACAGCTCTTACCGTCAAGAAGTTCCTCCTAATATTTAAGTGGAATCTCTTCTCCTGTAATTTGAACCCATTGCTCTGTGTCCTTGTCTCTGGAGCAACAGAAACAAGCTTGCTCCATCCTCAGTATGACATCCCTTCAAAAATTTAAACATGGCTATCATGTCACCTCTTCACCTTCTCTTCTCCAGGCTAAACATACCCAGCTCCCTAACCTGCTCCTCATAGGGCATCATGGTTTCCAGACCTTTTGCTATTTTGGTCTCCCTCCTCTGGACATGTTCCAGCTTCTCAATATCATTCTTGAATTGTGGTGCTCAGAACTGTGACTTGATGAAGAATTTATGAAAATTTTAGCCCTGTGACTTGATGAAAAATTCCTTTCTGACCACAAACATGGCTGTCGGAGCTTGAAGAAAGCTTATCTGCCAAGACTATTTTAAGGATGTACCTCCACATTACTATCTGGGACCATTTCACACTTACCGTTATAGCACCAGGATTCCACTTTAACTGCCATGGCAACATCCTATGGACCCTGGGCTTTCTAGTTTAGGAAAAGGCATTTAGAATTCAGAATTTAGAATTCTCCGCCAGAGCGTTCCAGTGCCTCACCAAACTACAAACCCCAGGTTTCCCTAGGATGCAGCCATTGCAGTTAAAGTAGAACAATGATGTTATTCTTATGTGGTGTAAAAGGGCCTCCAGGTTGTACTGTTCCCTAACTGATGTCTATTACTGTTGGTGATATCATGCCAATGGAAATAAGTATGGCCCAGTGCTCAGATTATCCGGGAAAGAGTTGAGAGGCCCGTAATGAAATCCCACTAATCTCTCCCTTTGACACACAAACACACCCACACACCATTTTAGCCAATTAATGGCCCCGTAGTCTTTTAAAAACAGTAGTTAAAGGGCTGCTGAAAAATGATAAGGGACATATGTGGTACTAGAAACAGCATGTTACCAAAGTCCGATTGAGGTGTTTTGGGCCCTGGAGCAATTCCCCAAACAGGGCCCCCTTTGTACACACGTGCAAGCGGTTTCAGGAGTGGCATAGAAATGCAAGAAATGCAAAACCAATAGACAGCAGCACGGTCATCTTCATAGGTGAAAGAAGCCATTTCTAGCCCTGCAGTTTTAGTGACACCAACAGCCCGTGTGTTTTTTAAAAACCCAACTTACTGCAGTAATGCACAAAATATTGACAATAACAGAAGTGCACTGGGAGATTTTAAAAGAAACCAGAGAAGAGGCTGCATCTTTTGCCTTCAGCACTGGGGCCCTGGCCAGTGAGAGGCCCAGAGCAGTTGCACCAACGGAACCGATAGTAATCTAGCTCTAGTCCCTCTTGTTACGTACACATAATCAGGTGCACATAAACCAAGATGGATGCTTTTGCTAGGGCATTTCAAGACGGGGTATTTGTTTTTCAGTAGAGAAGTGATTGGACAAAGGAGAGTATTAGAATCATAGAATCATAGAATTGCAAAGTTGGAAGAGACGACGAGGGCCATCCATTGATCCTTTTCCATCTATGGGCTCATCTACACCAGCCAGGATACACCGGCTTCCCACCTGTTCCCCACCCCACCCCACCCCAGTTACTGGAGAAAATGGTCCAGAGTCCACACAAGATGCTGGCCTGTTGCTGAAGTTGCTGTTGCCTTTTTCTCTGCTGATCTGGAAGCCAGGCAGAGGTCCCACAACATGTGATTGCAGGCCCCCTGCATGTCACCAGTCTTGGTCATATGTTGAGGGACCCCTGACTGGCGAGCTGGAGGCAGCAGAGAGGAACAGCGTTTTGGGATGGGCTCCCACTGACATGTGGGGCCTGATCCGGCAGTACCAGATTAATCCAGATATTTTTTTAAAATGCAGTAAAGGGGTCCTATCCTGGTTTGCTCCCATTCCAACCCCATAACTGTCCCAGAGGTCATGAGGACTGCCCAGGGGCAGATCAGGGTAAAGGCCCTGCATTGTTTGGACTGCAAGGCTCTGGAACAGGGGCAATCCAGGTATTCGGCCAGTGTAGACAAACCCTATCCCACTTTCCTACTTCAAGTACCCCTCCCCTGTATCCTGACTGCTTTTCCTATTGAATTTATATGAAAGCATCCTCTCCAACATTTTGTAGATGAAAACCAGGACATGTGTGGTCAAAGAACATCAGAGTGTGGTCAAGATGGCAAAGTTATTAATGAAGAAGAATGAACAAACTTGGAATGGCTGCAGCAGTTTGCTTTTGCCTGAGCCTTCTGGGAAGGGCAAGATGTTGCCCCTTCCTCTCCTTTCCTCTGCTGAGTTAACTACGTGCAGACTACTTTTACACTTTGAACTTAGTTTGCAGCAATGGAAGTAAGCTGAGGACAAAGGAGGAAAGTAGGAGGAAGAAACCCTTCATAGCAGCCCTTCCAAATCCTAGTCTTCTTCTGATTTCTTCACTGCCGCCTCCTCACTGATGAATGGCTGAGCCAAGGGATGGGAACTCTTGAATAATTTCAATGTCTTCATAGTCTTCTTTAAAGTTACTATAAATCATTGGTAGTCATTAGAATCATAGAATCATAGAATTGCAGAGTTGGAAGAGACCACGAGGGCCATCCAGTCCAACCCCCTGCCATGCAGGAAATCATGATCAAAGCATCCCTGACAGATGGCCATCCAGCCTCTGTTTAAAGACCTCCAAGGAAGGAGACCCCACCGCGCTCCGAGGGAGTGCGTTCCACTGCCGAACAGCTCTTACTGTCAAAAAGTTCCTCCTACTGTTGAGGTGGAATCTCTGTTCCTGGAGCTTGCACCCATTGCTCCGTGTTCCAGTCTCTGTTTTGTTTGCTTAATGTTCAGCTGTAAACCTGCCTTTGCACTTTCTTCCTTGACTTCCTTCAGTACGTGATTATTCCAAGTCTTTGCTGTTTTCAGCACTAACAAGTGTTAGCTATGGTGCCACCGCTGTTGCTTCCGAGAGATCCTCCGCCAGCAGGGAGTGTGGGCCTTTGTGTTTAGCAAGATGATCAAAGCTAACTGGTGGGCCAGGAGAGGACCTGAGTGAAGTCTTCTCTTGTTCCTGAGCAACACCCCTACCTGTCAATCAACAAGGCTGCCTCTGATTGGCTGGCCTTCCTGCTCCATACTTTGAATATGATGCTGATCCTCACCTCACCTGCATCTGCAATCCATGAATTGGTGTTCCTGATGAGTCAGGAAACACACCTTCCTCTGTTTCCCCACTGTTTTCCCCACCTGTCTTCTTTTGACAAACAGTCTGTTCTAAAAAATGCCAATCTAAGAAATATTACTTTTTTGGGGCTATGGAGATGATCAGACATGGGGGATGCGCCAAAAAACTGCATTCCCAACCGCATCAGAAGATCGCTAGAAGAACAGAAAGGGCGACATTACACATTAGCAGATGCCTGTGTCCTTCAGCCATTCCCAGGGGGTAGTGCTGTCGTGGACGAGGCTGCCCTTTTTCATTGATGGGAACAAGCTGCCAACAAAAAGAGATGCCTTACCTACACCCGTTGGTACATGCTACATGCCCGTGCTATACCCCAGGGGTGCTGGAGAACAACGTCATCTGATAATGTTGCCCCTTCTCCTAGAGATCTTCTGATACAGTTTTTGCCGTGCCTGATAATCTCCTATAACTCACAGAATCCCCCAATATCCATGCTGAGTAGGGGTTGGATGGGGAATTGTAGTCCAGAGAAGTGATTTGTCCAAGCTCTGGCACCATGTCTTTGGAATGGTCACATTAGGACCCTCTGCCTGGAAGCACCCAAAATATTGTAGCCACAGGTGCCAGGAATAGTCCCATTTCTGCACAACAGGTATGATGTCATGTTTGTGATATTTCACACATCCAAACTGGTTACCATATGCATTATAATAAAAAAGATTATATGTGGATGATGGTAGTTTTATGTGGATGGTGGTAGTTCCAGTGGACTAATATGAATACAGTGCCAAGGCTTGTCCCCAAGAATTCCTTAAGATCATGGTAATGTTACCTACAACAAAGTAGCTGGCGTTAAATTTTTAAGGTCCTTCTCCTCTCTCACCCTCCTCTTCCTCATTTTCTTCTTCCTCTCCCTCTTCCTACTTGTTCTTCCTTTCCTCTTTGTCCTCCCCTCTCTCTCCTCCCTTTCCCTGTCTTCTTCTTCCTCCTCCTTTCTCCCCTCCCTTCTCCTCCTGCTTGTTCTTTTTCCCCTCTCCATCACCCTTCCTCTCCCTCTTCTTCCTTCCTCCCCTCCTCTTCTACTTCCTCTTCCTCTCTTCTCCTCTTCTTCCTTTCCCTCCCCTTCCTCCCCCTCTTATTTTTTTAAATAAAGAAGAGACTGGAACATGGAGCAATGGATGCAAGCTGCAGGAACAGAGATTCCACCTCAACATTAGGAGGAACTTTTTGACAGTAAGAGCTGTTCGGCAGTGGAACACACTCCCTTGGAGCATGGTGGGGTCTCCTTCCTTGGAGGTCTTTAAACAGAGGCTGGATGGCCATCTGTCAGGGATGCTTTGATCGTGATTTCCTGCGTGGCAGGGGGGTTGGACTGGATGGCCCTTGTGGTCTCTTCCAACTCTGCAATTCTATGATTCTATGATTCTATGATGTCTGAGAGGCCATAGCTGAGTGGTACAATGCCTACTTTGCATGCAGAGGTTACCACATTTAGTCACCAGCATCTCTAGGCAGGGATGGAAAAGATTGCCTGAAACTTTAAATAGGCACACATTTTGTTGCAGACATTAAAAAAACAACCCAAAAACCAACCAGCCACATACATCCTTATAAGGAAACGGAAAGGAATAAAATGGTACATGAAGAAGTGCAAACATAACAGAAAGCAAAACAGAGAGATTTGCCCATCCCTGCAACTCTTGTGCTGGATCTCTCCTCTTCAGTTACCTGTGTATATAACATTAAAGTTGGCACTTATCCTCCATAGTCTTCTAACTGGGATGCGATGGAAAAGTGAATTTCAGCCCTTAGCCCATGTCATTAGTCGAATCTCCTAAGAACTAAAGCAGTAGTGGATTTCTAATGCTCTGGTGCCTAGAAGCTTGAGGGAGTGAGAGGGAACTTTATTTGCATAAAAACATCTGGGGGGAGGAGCTCAGAAAAATGGACTACATTTCCCAGAATCCCCCTACCAGCTTATGAGGGATTCTGGGAGTTGTGGTCCAACAAATCCATACAGCATCTAATAGGGGAAGGGTGATGGAAACAATAAAGATCTTCAAGAAATTAAATAATATCTGCCACTGGTTCCTCAGCTTTTGGCCCACCAGATGTTTTGAACTTTAACTCCCAGAAGCCCCAGCCAGCATGGCCAATCACCAGGGACTCTGGGAGTTGAAGTCCAAAACATCTGGAAGGCCAAAGGTGGAGCGCTGCTGCTGTAGATCATCTGAGGAAATGTGTCCTTCAGGAATAAAGCAGATGTATCAAGGTCTTAACCAAACAGCAACCTCTAACCCAACTACCCTTAGACCACAGCATGAGGTCCTCTGCAGCAGGGGTGGCCAGACCTCAGACTTGTGGAATCCACTTTCTGTTGTAGGAGAATCCCTACGGTCCAGCAACTAGAGCCAGGTGCAAAATAGTTGCAATATGTGTGGGATTGCTCAGCCAGGATTTTTTTTTAATCAGAATTTACTTTGCAGTCCTCTTTGGCACAAGAATATAACTCATGATCCCTCCCTCAGTTTAGCTTTTTTCATTTCCACTGCCTAATTTAGAGGTGGGGGTCCTGTTTGTCCTCCCTCTTGCTGAACAATTGGGAGCCAGAAACCCTTCTGATGTACTGCAGATCATTCCTTGTACATCCTGGACTACCCCCTCCCTTCTCTACCTCCATATCTCCAAATTCACAGTCTTTCTGCTTTGACTGTTGCCTCACTGGACTTATGCTGCTAAAACAAACACTTCTCCAAAAACCTGCCTCTTCCACTTGGTTTAAGTAATAGCTGGACACCTGTTGGGTTTCTGCAGAGGATTTATCTGCATGATCTGCATAGATATTCTGAATCTCTTTTAGGACAAGCATCAGGAGTTGGCAAGGTTGGATACCTTATTTATTTATTTGATTTATATCCTGCGTTTCTTCCAAAATGGCACCCAAAGCAGCTTACCATAGAAGTGAAAACCAAATAGCTAAAACAAGATGTGGTACAATAGTTGAAAACGTGTTAAACAATCAATCAAATTAAAGCATTACTTTTAAAACAATTAAAAACACATAAAGTACATCTTACTTATTACAAAACAGCACACTCATTGCATATCCTTCTACCCCAACCAGCTAAAGTCTGTTTGAATAAAGTCTTTGCTTGCTGGTGAAAAGAGAGCAGAGAAGCGGCCATCCAGGCTTCTCTTGGGAGCAAGTTCCATAGCCTGGGAGCAACCACTGAGAAGGCTCTCTCCCAGGTCCTTGCCAGATGAAGCTCTGAAGGTGGTGGGATGGAGAGAAAGCCTTTCCTCAATGACTGTAAGACTTGGGCAGGTTCATATTCCTTACTAAGGGTTTGTCTGTACTGAGGGGAAAAAATGTGGATTGCTGCAGGGTAATGCCAACTTACAGTAGCTTCAATTTGTCTTAATGGTCTATTTGCAAGATCACAGGCATACAAAGCAAACTGCGTTTGGTGTTCCCTGTGTATCAAAATGGCAGGCATGAGTGAATCAATTTTATTTTTCCTCTGGTTGCCCCTGCTGAACATTTTTAAAAAATAAAATACAAAGTGCGGAAAAGTGACCTTCCGCTTTAGCAAACACACAAGAAAGAAAGAAAGAAAGAAAGAAAGAAAGAAAGAAAGAAAGAAAGAGTCTGTTTTCTCACCATAGTGCATGATCGCTATGAGGAAAATCCAAGATGGTAGTTCCAGGCACTTGCCTTGTTAGCAAGTTCTACCCTCCGCACATGTCCAACCAATCATCTGCTCATATTGGGAAAGTGAATCAATTTGATTGCTTGTCCCAATGAGCAGGAATGCACTTTCCCCTCACTGTTTTTCAAAAAATATGGGAAAAGCCATGAAGGCTTTTCCCGCAGAGTGTGTGGCATTTTGGGGGGCCCTCCTTCACAATACGCCAAATAGATGTGGGATCCCATTGGGACAGAGCCTATTCTCCTTGCATTCTGCGAGGAGTATTTTTGCTATTTAGACAACCCCTTAGCTACTGCAAAACATGTAGAGATCTGCCTGATCAAGCCTTTTCCCACCCCTGGCATAAGAGTTTGTGAACATTCCCATGAAATAGAGCACAACCTCTTTACCAACTTTGTCCTCAGGAAGACTTGGGTTAGGATGAAAGAATCCCTCCCCCCCCCTTGGCAATCTGTGGGATCTTACGCATGTGTAACTTTCCTCACACATGCAGTTGTATTGATTTATTTATTTTGGCAGATACATAATTCAGTTGAAAGTTTAAAAAGCAGAGTTATGCATGTGGTGCTATTGCACTCCATTGCGCATCGTCTGCTCTGTGCCACTGCACATTAATTACGTGGTTGCACATTTCCGACTCCACGCTGATGTGCAATAGTTGTGCAATCTTGCGATTCTGTAATGATGTGGCATAGCACAACCGAGGTGATACTGTAGGTGTGAAGTTATGTTATGTCTCTTTGTCTTGGATGATATTTGTAATGCCTTTGGAATTCATGCCAAGTACATGACAAATTGCCCTTCTTGAGAGGAGAGGCCCAGGAATCTTCTCCTCCCCACCCACCCAGTGTCTGATGCTGATCTCCCCCAATGAGAAGCTGGATGATTTTCTTGAAACTGTTTCTTGAAACTGTTTGATGGATGGAACTACAGAAATTACAAAGTACTGTTACTTGTCATCATTAATAGCTTTCTTCCCTGGGCTAAGAACTAGTCATCTCATTGATGCCCCCCCCTGCTTCTATCTCCAATTTACTCACTAACCCCCATTTGTTTTTAACCACATTTTAAAAGATGGCAGTGAAATTAAGTGGTATTGACAGCAGGGTCAGTCCATCAGGAACACATCTGGAAGGAAGTTCAGAGGAAGGAGAAGCACAGAGCAAATGCAAAACTCAGAGCATAATTGATTGCACTCTTACAAAGTTTCCACTCATTCATCCAGAAGTTGTGCACAGGAGATCTTGAAGCCATCTAAAAGGATCACACTAAAATATCTGAACAGAACTATTCATGGGGCAGGGATGCTGGTGAAAAGTGCTGCTGGTACATCCAAAATCTGAATTGTATTATTTATCGTTATTATTATTTTTAGGATTACATAAAGCCCCATATTTTGCATGAATTAATTGTGTTGGTTTTTATTTTCAGAAATGGTGGCAGTGATTACTTTGTAGGGATAATGCAGATGGTACCTTTAAAAAGCCCAGAATTGGGGGTTGTTTCTCCCCCTACACACTGTAGTTCAAGGGTGTCCAACCATCAGGGTAAGGAGCTGCATGTCCCCCTCCCCGACCTCAGATTGCTGCACATCCCTGCTGCACCCCAATGACCCCAAAAGGCCTCAAGGATGTTGTATGTGTGGGGGGAATCCCTGTGTTTTTGGTCCAGCTGGGCCATATTACATCCAGGAGAGGCCTCTTTTACAACAGCAAGTGACTTGGAAATCAATTTCCAAGTCACTTCCTGTCAGGAAAAAGGCTGCCCCCAAATGTGGTAAAATTGCCCCCCTCTAGATGGCATTTGGGACCAAAAGTGGATCAGTTCCCCCCAAAAATCAATTTAGAGCCTGGTGGACTTTGAGACCCACAGAAACAGGTCTGCACGTAGTCCGTGGGCTGAACTTTCCCCACCCTTGTCGTAGAGAGGGTGGCCAGAGTGAAAACTGGGGAGGGCTCCTGTACCTTTAATGGCTGTGTAGAGGAAGGAATTTCAGCTGGTCTTCTTTGTCACACAACCAGGGGCTGGTCTACATGTGGGGCAAAAACATGTGGGGCAAAAAAGGAGTTCTGCCTGTATGCCCCCACATTCCCCCTAAAGCCCTACACATTATTATTCTCTGCATGGATGCGTTGTACCTTGTCTTCACCGGCCCTGCGGAGTTTCGTCTGCTACCACCGCTGTTGCCACCACCACCACCTCAACCAAAATTTAAAGCTCTGGAGGCAGTTCCTGGCAGAAGGGAGAGGTTATCACCCTTCCCCTCGCTGCCTCTGCACTCTGTCCCATTTGCCAGTCACAGGAAGAGGCGCTTGAAGAAAGCGCTAAAATGCCGGAAGACAGGTGAGTGGCAGAGGCAGCGCTGCCGAGCCAGGGGAAGGGAGAAAACCTCTCCCTTCGGCTAGGAACTGCCTCCAGAACTTTAAGATTGGTCACGGTGGCAGTGGTGGCAGTGGGCGAAAATATGGAGAAAACCCTGAATCCCACATACTCTGCAAATCTGGGCCATGCAACATGTGGCTGGATCACCCCAGATTCAGTGGAAAGGCCATGGCATGTGTGGCCTGATCACCGCAGATTTGAG
This sequence comes from Gambelia wislizenii, assembly GCA_030847615.1. NCBI lineage: Eukaryota > Metazoa > Chordata > Lepidosauria > Squamata > Crotaphytidae > Gambelia > Gambelia wislizenii. The sequence goes on along the minus strand of JAUMIR010000013.1, from coordinate 6,043,594 downwards.
GACATTCGCAGGGGGGTTTGGGATATTTGACAGTGTAGACAAGCCCCAGGTAACAAGTAACATCTGCTGAAATCCCCTCTTCTACACAACCACTAAAGGTCGTAACAAACACTCAATGCTTCAATTACATTATACATTGTGGTTTTTTTCCTTTGTTTTTTAAAAAAAAAAAGACACAGGAGCCCTCTCCAGTCTTCTCTCTGGTAACTGGTAGGTATACAGCATGTTTGACAGTATAGAAAACAGACACAACAACAGTCTGATCCATTCCATTGTTCAAATGGCAATGATTCTCACTGTTAGATGACCAAAAATCCATCGGATTAAAAGTGAGGAACTGAGGAAGGAGGAGACATGTGCATTTGTGTCAGCAACAGGGTTATAGCTATGAAGAGGTCAAAGTGAGGTCATCCCCCCCCCCAAAATAAGAATTCTGGACCTAAAATGAAATATTCCTTCACTCCCCAAATTTTTAACATTGTGAGAGTGAGGCAGGGAAAATCCTTCATGTCTAGAACTCTTCTCTTTGCTGTGTTCACATTCCCTTGGTTCCCTTGGCCGCTCCTTTTTCTCAGGATGACATTTCTCAATGCTCAGCTGAAATTGTAACTTACTGCAATGTTGGAAATCAGGGGACAGAAGGGAAATTTCACAGGAGGCCAGAATTCTTATTTGCTCTTGCCTTCTTGTGCTCCCCACCTCCCTGTAGCTCTACCTCTGGTCCTCTTCATCACAACATCAGAAATGACATGGGAACAGCATCCAAACCTTCTCATTTTAATTTCCAGATTTATTGCAGAATGAAAATAATCTGGTGTTGAGAATATAGCCTAAATTGATCGGGAAAAGGTATGCATGATGTAAAAATCGAAATAAGAAAGTGCCAAGCCATGCCCGTGAATACCACCTTGAAATGCAAAAATTCCTCCATCCGGTCCCCTCCCCCTTTAGCTGACTGCTGTGCCATAGCAGGAGACAGATCTGGATTTTAAATTTTACACCACTAGCAAACATGACATGTTTTACTGAAAGGAAGAGGGGGAAGGGATCTGGAAAAAAAAAACTTCATTGTAGCAGACCCATGGGATTTTCCCTTCCTCACCAGTGGAGAAAAATACCATCCTGATTCAAGTTAGGTGATGAATGGTCCCAAAATCAAACTCTTAAAAAAAAAATCATTGACAACCCTGGTCAGGTTTTAGGTAAGATGCGCCCTGCAAGTATTTATTCAAAAGGCTCTCAAGACGTTGGGGAGCAAAGGGAGTTCAAAAGCTTGAGACTTCCAATCTGACAAGGCTGTAACGTTTCAAGAATGTCAGGAATCCATGTGGCTGTTCCATTAAACACCCCTGATTAGTGAATGCACTGATAAACCTCAAGAGGCCAGAGGTCAGCCTGTGGAGCTGAAGGTACCCCAGGTATTGGAGAATGTCTCTGGGATTCAGATTCCATTGGTACAGTTAACCCTTCCCCTGCCTAGAGAGAGAGAGAAAGAAAGAAAGAAAGAAAGAAAGAAAGAAAGAAAGAAAGAAAGAGGGGGGGGGAAAAAAGATGAGTGCTGGGTAACTCTCATGTTTCAGCAGAATCCACATTTGCCTGAAGAACTGCAATTGTCCCATTCATTGCAGTGGGAGAGTTCAGAAAAACACTTTGTACTTACTAACACAAAATGTTAAATATCCTTGTGTCCTTGTTGTGTGCTTTCAAGCCATTTCAACCTTCTGGAAGTCCTATCCAAGGGTTTTCTTGGCAAGATTTGTTCAGAGGAGGTTTGCCTTCCTGTGGGTATCCATGGGCAAGCAGGGATTTGAACCCTGGTCTCTTGGATTTTTTGGCGGGGGGGGGGAATTAGGAATGCTTTTATTGGAATAAGACCATTCTATTGAAAAATACACCCGGCCGCAAAAGGCCATAACAATACCCCCCTCCAAATGTTTTCCTCTTTTCTTACTAATACAAAAACAAAACTATCTATCCTAACACTAATACATTTTTCCTCTTAATCTAAACACACTATAATCACTCTTTTTTCTTTTCCAACGAACATTATATTGACACATTACAATTATACATATTTGGAAAATAAAAAAAATAATAAAAGATTAATAAAAATAATAATATAAGATAATACAAAAACAATAATAAAATATTTATTTAAAGGTATCCCTTAAGTTATTGCTGGGGTTGTCTCATTAAACCATGGCCAAAACTTTTTCCAAGGATGGTTTGGCAATTGTTCTTTTTTACTCAGAGCTAAATTTTCAATTACGTTCTTAACATAATAAGCAGTGCCTTTTATATCCTGCAGATTTTGATTCTTTACCTCCCTTTGTCTTTGGAAAAATAATCCCAACATTACATAGAGGCTTACCAGGAGCACCGTGGACCAGGGCACTGTCCAAAAACTCTCAGCCATGGAACCAGACTCCTTCCTCTTCCTCTTTTGGCCCACTGACTTTCTGGGTCCTCTGACACCCTCCGGAGGTTCGGTCCCCAAAAGCACTGTCTCCCAAGTCTGTTGTAACAAATCTGGCCAATCCAGGACCCGGGCCACCTCCTCCCATGTTTCCCAGGCACTCAGGCAGTCCTGGGCAAAATGCCTGACGGTCTCCTTTTGTGCCACATCGTAGTCCAACACTCAAACCACTGCACCCCGTGGGCTCCCTACCTGTCATTAGAAAAATGTGAAACACAGCTCCTAATAGGTTTTCCAAAGAAATCACAAATATCAGAAGAAATGTTTGAAAGAGACAATGTAGGGACAAATGCATTGAGAAATATGGTTCTGGCAGTCCTGTCCAAGGGTTTTGGATAGTTGAGAAATAATGGTTGAGAAATAATGGTTGAGAAATAATGTTAAATGGTTGAGAAATAATGTTAAAGGGAACCAGCGGATGTGAGAGCATTTTGGTAAGTCCAATGCCTGCCAGAAAAGGGAAATCTTCAGGTGATGGAGTCAGCAGGGGAGAAGGAGACGGATCCCCTAAGCAAGGTGTTTCAGTATTCCTGCGATCACAGGGAACATTGCTCTGCTTTGTAGCCAGCTGTTCTTCTCAATCTGCAAGATACAGGAGACGAAAATCAAATTGGCGGGGTGGGGGGACCACACTTGACATTTAGTACCATCCTTCTGCATAGTTTTAAAAAGCAGAAGCTAGCCAAATATCAAAAAGAGAGTGAAAATGAACCCATCTTGGAGGCTGGATTGGAAGCCATGAGAGCTTCTCATTTGAATGGGACCAGCCTATTCGTTGGATGGATGGGACATTTGTTTTGAACACCTGCTCTACTGCAGAGGGCCCAATAATCAGCAATCACATGAGATCTGGGTCTTTTTAGAAGAGGGTCTATCCTGCCTTTCCTCTATTTGAAAGGCTTCCTGGTCCAAATTCCATTTAAGGATAAGAAACCATAGGAAAGAAAAGTTCCCCACCAATGCTTAGCCCACAGGAATACCGGAGAACCTGGTTACAGTGTTTCCCGCTATAATGACATGTACTGTACTGTATTTCTGTTTAAATTTTAGCAGTTCTTTCTAAATTTCCATGTTCTGTTTCTAGATTTGCACCAAGACACACATGTTCACAGGTGCACAGTCTGTGGAGAGCAGAGTCCTTCCCCCCTCCCCACTTTCCTTGTGGTGTGTTTCCTCTCCCTTTTTGGGGAAGAACATAAATGCCCACCCTTGGAATGCTGGTGAGTTTTCCTCTGAAAGCAAGGCTCAGGAGGGAGGAAGGCTTCCTTCAGGCTCAGTCTGTGATGAGCCGCATCAAAATTCAATCACTCAAACAACAGGTACCAGGGCCGGTTTAAGGAATTTTGGGGGACCCTGCAATGCTTTATTTTGGGGGGGCCATATGTTTATCTCAGGTCAATGTAACCTAACCTAACCTATTCACAGTACAGGATATTCTCTCTCTCTCTCTCTCTGGCTTTTCTTCGCAAACGAAGATTCAGGAAGGACTCATCCCGCGCTTTCTGCAAGCGCGCTGATGACTAAAAAGGCCAATCCGAGATAAACAAGTCCGGTTGCAAAAAGCACAGCAGAAGGTCTCCTTGGGTGATGCTTTTGGGTTGTGATTCTTTCTGCGATGTTGTTTCTCTTCAAGACTTGTTCGGTGTGAGTTCTCAAATAAGGCTGCAGCATTGTGGATAGTGCGTCTCCATGCCTCCCGATGTGAGGCCAGGGCGGACCACTGTTGGTGATCAATTTGGCCGAGCCTGAGGTGTTGTTTCAGGGAGTCTTTGTATAGCTTTTTTGGAGCACCCCTCTTACGCTGACCCGTGGCGAGTTCACCGTAGAGTAGTATTTTTGGGAGGCGATGGTCCTCCATCCTAGAAACGTGCCCTGCCCAGCCCAGCTGCCTTCTCAATATCATGGCCTCAATACTGGTGATCCCTGCTTGCCCAAGGACAGCAACATTCGTCACATAGTCAGCCCAGTGTATATTTAGGATTGTGTGTAGACAGCGCTGATGAAAGCACTTGAGGAGTCGTAGGTGGTGGCGATAGGTGACCCATGTTTCAGATCCATAAAGGAGGATAGACAGTACAATGGCTCTATACACACTGATTTTTGTGCTTTGCCTCAGGTGTTTATTGCTCCAGACTGTTTTGTGAAGTCTTCCAAATGCACTATGTGCCTTTGCTAATCTGTGATCGATCTCTTTGTCAATCTTGGCATCTGAGGAGATGATGCTTCCCAGGTAGGTGAACTGCTGAACAGACTTGAGCACAAATCAGATGATTACTAATAATGTTTTTGCAGGAGGAGAGTTATGATGGCCCCTCCACAATGACAGGGGTCCCTGTGGCTGCAGGTGTTGAAGGGCCCTTAAACCAGCCTTGACAGGCATCAGTTCAAATGCTTTATTGCAAGGCATTAAAGTGAACAGCATCAGGTTATTGACAGTTCTGAAGCAAGCGTGCCAAAAGCACAGCACTAGTATCTTGTCTAGGTTTCACTTTTCCCCACCCACCTGGCTTATTGGAGTCTCTCTGTTTCAAGCTCTCACCCCCTAATTCTTCCCAGGCCCAATGGCCTTGAATCATGACACCGTCCTTGGAATCTCTCATTAAAAAATCATAGAAACACAGAGCTAAAGACTGTCAGGGCCATCTAATCCAAGCCCATTCTGCCATGCAGGAATCCTCAGCCAAAGGACTCCTGAGAAATGGCCCTCCAACCTCTGCTTAAAAACCTCCAAGGAAAAAGAGTCCAACCCCCCACCCCAAAGAAGTCTTTTCCAATGCTGAATAGCTCTTACAGTCTGAAAGTTCTTCCTAATGTTTAGGTGGAATCTCTTTGCTTGCAGTTTAAATCCATTGGTTCTTGTTCCAGTCTCTGGAGCTTATGGGCTTGCCTACATAAAGCAACCCACTCCTGTCCCTAGATCTGGTGCGATAAGGCCACATGATGTATGGTTTTATCCCTGAATCTGTTGCGGTAAGGCCACATGATGTATGGTTTTATCCCTGAATCTGGTGTGATAAGGCCACATGATCTATGGCCCTATCCCCACCAAACTTGGGGTATTACCACCTTAACCCAGGTTTTAAAAACTCACCGTTTGCTCTGGAGTTTGCTGGAAAATCCAGTGTTTTCACCTTGGATTCAGAGGCGGGTGGGAGAGGCGGGACAGTCTCTTGCTATGAGGAAAACAAGGTGCCAAAATCACATGGCTGGGTGTCTCGTTTACCTGAGAGCAAGTGCTGTGTGCCACACAAGTGCTGTGTGTAGAGGGAAAAAACTTTCTTCACTGTTGTGGGTGGGAAAGTGGCTCAGACATCCAGGGAACTGCGATGCCTGCCAGGTAGCAATCTGCCCCGCCTCTCCCCCCCCCCAACACACAGCCCGAATCCAGGGAGCTGATAGAGAACTAGAGCTTGGAAAAGGTGTTTTGCCAGGGAGCTGATGGAGAAAGGCAACGGCAGTGGACCTGAGCAACCTGTGGATGCGGAGACACATGTAGACAATCTATCTGATGTCTCTGCAGAGTGACAGGTAGCGTAGGAGCTACAGGACGGCTGCAGGTGGCTCTCAGGTGGGAGTGCATTCAGACTTTTGCCCCTAGTGTAGACAAGGCCTATGGTATGTTTTATACAGTTGTCCCTCTGTATCCACAGATTTGGTATCCACTGATTTAAGTATTCATGGTTTGAAAATACAGTATTCTTTAAAAAATAGTAATCCCAAAAGCAATCCTTGATTTTGCCATCTTATTATATCAGGGATGCCATTTTGCTATGCTATTGCATATAATGGGACTTCCTGGAACTAAACCCCAACGAATGTGAAGGGACAACTGTATTAGTATATCCCTCATTTCTGCCGATATTCTGGGGGCTCGTCTATATGAGCCCCCACCCCAAATGTAGTACCCCACAGAAAAAGCAAGTCTCAGCAGACTTGTCTTAATGGTGGTTTTATCCCCAGCAGTCTCCATAAGCTTCACATCCCAGATGACAGCTGAAGAAAGGAGAAAGGGGCGAGAGAGCCCTCTTTCCCCTTCCTTGGCCCCACAGGAGTGGGCAGGAGGGTGGCAGAGAAACCAGGGGAGAGGGCTCTTTTGCCCTCTTCCCCTTCTTTGGCCCCATAGGTAGGTGGGCAGGCGGGCAGCAGAGAAATCGGGGAAGGGGGAAGAGGACTTTTTTGTCCTCTTTCCCCTTCCTTGGCCGCATGGGCAGGTGGGCAGCAGAGAAACGAAGGGAAAAGGACTCTTTTGCCCTCTTCCTCCTTCCTTAGCCCCACAGGCGGGCAGCGGCGAAACTGGGCGGGTGGGTGGCGGCAGCAGTGGAGGGATGGGGGAGGGAACTGGGGAAGGACAAAGAGGAGAAGAGAGCTCTCTGCCCTTCTCTGCCTCCAGCGGTGGCGGTGGCAGGGGGTGGGAATGACAGCTGCACTCCCCCCTTCCCCATCCCCAATCACTCGGGGAAAAATATGGTGGCAGCGGGTGCTTGCCTTACTAGCAATCCCCGCCCCCTGCGCTTGTCTGGCCAATCAGGGGTGTGCTTTCTCTCATTTGAGCAAACAAATCAGATCGATTCGCTTGTCCTAACGAGCAGGAATGTGCCCCACCTTGTTGTTGTTGGTTTTTTTAAAAAAAAAGACGAGAAAAGCCGTGAAGGGTTTTCTGGTGAGTTTTTTGGCCTTTTTTGCCCCCCTCCTTCACAACAGGGCAAAATCATATAGAATGCCATTAGGACAGGTAAGATTCTCCTCGCATTTGGTGAGGATCTCTGTAAACTGCAGGGTATTAAATAGATAGAATTTATTTCAGCAGAAGATGCAATGAGGAAGAACCGATTTCAGGAGATGCATGAAGTATTTCCCCTAACTGGCTTATCTACACACACAGCTAAAATAGCACACCTAAAAATACAGGGTGTCTCCCCCCACAAAAAAATGTATATACCCTTAACAGTTTATAATTCTGGATTTTTTTTTCTTTTGCAATTCTTTCCAAAAATATATATACACCCTTAACAGGATTAAAGATGACAACAGTAGAGAAGTGTCACAAAATTACAAGAGAAACTTGTAAGTGAGGTTGGCAACTCTGCTTCAGCAATACAAGCAGTGCATTGCTACACAGGGATCTCAATTTGAACAGCATATGTAAAACTGTAATTTAAGATGGAACTTGTAACTCTGATTAAATCATTATCATAAAGTTTATTCTTCAATATAAATGCATTTATTTAGCCTTCAAATAATCACCATAGCTACTATTAGCTATTAAAGGGTGTATGCATTTTGGGGTGACACCCTGTACTTCAGACATATCAAGATAGCTGTAAAGAAAGAGCTAGCTGCAAGATCATCTTCACAGGCCTTTTGCTGAATGCTCCTATCAAATCAGGTGAGGGAGATGGCACCTATAGCAAGGGCCTTTTCAGTGGTGGCTCCCTCATGTTGTGTTTGAGAGACTGTGAAATTCAGGATTTTATCAGACCAGTCCCCTAAACCCCGTTCTTTTGCTGGCATAACTTTGCCATTTTTATGCTGGCAAAAGAACTCCCCATGTCAGACTTGCCTTCTATCCTCTAAAAAGGCTTCCCCAACAATGATGGAGGAGTGAACACTGTTCATTTCTTCGATCAAAATCTGGTGCATTCTCATGAAAAAAAACCAAAATAACACTCGAAAAGTTACACTAAGCACATAAACACACCTAAAAACTTAGTCATAAAAAGAGCATCATCTACCTGGATGTCACAATCTCACCCGGAAGCGTTCTGGCCAGACCGGCCATTGACGTTGCATTCACACCATTACAATGTCGCATGGATTCAAACGCCGGCAATGCCGGCACAAAAACACTAGGAGACATCTATTGATGGCTTAAGCCATCAATAAAATACCGGCAGTTATGGAGCACAAACGGAACTCGATGGCGTGAGGATTCAAATGCCGGCAATGCTGGCAACAAAGTGAAATGGGAGGTCTATTGACAGCTTGTCCTGGCAATAAAATAGGATGGCTTTTTAACTAGATATGATCATGAAAGGACATTATCTAGTATGTGCACCCTTTCGCAATCATTAGGCATCCTTATGATGCCATATTTGCAGCATCTGATAAAGTCCTATGTTAGCCTATCGAATAAATCAATGAAATGGCTTTACCCTAATTTGGTATGTGTAGATTAAAACAGACATGTTTGAACATGGCATCCCAGCATTTCATTCTTTCAGTGTTCCCTCCTTGATATTGTTTGCCCTCCTATTGACTGCTGTTCAATTTATTTGAATTGCCACTATTCATGAAGAATTCAGGGCATGGAAAAAGTATTTGGGACTATAGCTCTGTGTATTCTCAAGCCAACTCAGCCACTTGCACTGCTGGTTGGGGAATGCTGGGCGTTGCAGTCCAAAAAACCCAACTTTCTGAAAATCTGCGATGCAGCCAACCAGTTCCATCCAGCAACAGAAGGTTCTAAAATGTTTTGTTTGAAAGATCTGCAGAGTGGCTGAGATGATCCGTTGTGAAGAAACTGTACCGGGGAAGATATTGTGAAGAAACTGTACCTCTATTTCCCCTCATGTTGAGGTTCACCGGAATCCTGCATATGAAAAATGGGTGTCGTGTTTTTCAAATTTATTTCAGGCCTCCAGAACCGTCAGTCCCTGTTATCCTCCATGGAACCAAAATGCATTTGTGGCGCTTGTGCAAACATTAACAAAACATGCTGTCTCTATGACCTGTCAAAGAGGAGTCAAGATCGAATGATGCTGAAGAAGAAGAAGACACAAAGAAAACACCCAACCACACTGTCCCCTCTTAATACGCGGACTGATGGCTCGCTGGATCTCCTCCCCAAACAATGTGATTTGCAAGCCGTGAATGGTTTTTAAATGGCCCGGGTTTGCTTCCTTGATACTGTCAGGACTTGCTTATGTTGAAAAGACCCCTTTGCCCCTAACTGGCCATTCTTTTCTTCCCTCCTACCCCCCCCCCAGCCATCCGCCACCCATCTATGTTCGGAAATTTGATGCAGAGGGAAAAAGACTACCAAAATCAGAAGTTTTGGGCCTGAAAGGCTCTTTGTTTGCAGGGTAATTCGTGTGTGTGTTTAAGGACAGAGTCATAGATTTGGAAGGGTCAGTCATATATCTTAGGGTTTTCTTCCCTGCCCCCTTTGATTGATTAATTCCAGTCTCTTCAGATCTCCGCCTGTTCCCACAAACCTGGCATCCCAGGATTGTTTGATTAAGTCATGGTAACCATGGCAATCCAAATGCCTCTGGCCAGTGTGACCTTTGACTGCATTCAATTCAGGAAAAAAAAGAAGGAATGGTCAGAGGATAGAAGGGTCTTGGTCCAACCCCCCCCCTCTCATCTTCCACTAGTGCTTCCAACTGGATAAATCATGCATGGACCAAACAACTTGAAAACATTTAGAAGCCTTCAGGCTGAATAAATGGGGGATTCAGTAGCCACCTCTTCCTCACACACCTTCATGCCCTATGCACAAGAGAGCATGGTGGTCTGTTTTCTCGCACCAATGGCCACGTTTCCATTCTCATTTTGGATTTTTTTTTAAAAAAAAAGAGCATTCTCTTTGTCCCCCATTGCATGGCTGGGGAGCCCTTGCGGAGCATCATTTCATCTCTGTTTCTTAAAGAACCCGCCCAGATGATAAAGGAATTGATTTCAAATGATGCCAAGCCCAACATTTGAGTTAGGGCTTGGTGGAAGAAATCCATGTTTCAGGTTTCAGACATGCCCTTCTTGACAATTTGACTTAGCCTGAGGGGGGGAAAGTATTAAAAGGGCAAACCTTGAGAGGAAAAGAGATGATGGGGAGGGAAAGACTTTATTTTGAAAGTAAACTTCCTGCCATTTGTAAATGGGCTTGACAGAATGACAGCAGAGAGGCAGCTGTATAAAGGATTATAGCTACAGAGCTAAGAGATGTTAATTTTTGAACTAGAACTCCCAGAATTCCAGTGTATGGCCAGTGGCCATGCTAGCTGAAGGGGACTTTTGGTACCAAAAAATAATAATAATAACATTTCCAAACTCTAGGCTTATCTAGATAGTGAAAATACTCCTTGCAGAATTTGCTGGGAATACCTTTTGTCCCAACGAAATCCCACGGTGATTCGCCTTATTTGGAAGGAGGGGGTGAAAAACTCCATTTACCTTTGCAGCTTTCTCTGAATTTTTAAAAATAGTGTGAGGGAATGCGCATTAGTGCTCGTTAGGGCAATCAATTGGATTTACTGCACATTCTCGGAGAGGGTAGAACTGGAGATCTGATTGGTCCGATGTGCGTGGTGGGTGGGCTTGCACCCTGTTGGATTTTCATGTTAGCGATTGTGCATTTTTTTTGCTCTGCTGAGGTGCCCAAATATTTTTTTAGCAGAAGGTTGCACGTGCGCACCTTTGCTTTACTGTGAAAAAAAAAACTTTACACAATTCAAGTATATAAAAGACATAAATATAAGAGTGATGCTCAAGAATAAGAAGGAAGGAAGTCATTTTAATGTTTTTATTAGCTGTGTGGGCTTTTTTTGGACAAATATGTCTATATATTTGAGTATGTTTAGCAATCTAATGTGGTAGATTAGATATTGTATATATCTTTTATGTTTGTATGTAAGTATTTTATTGCTTTTTTCTTTTTATCTGACATACATAAATATATTATGTTTTATGTTTTTGTGTTTCTATGTTTTGTACTAATAAAGATAATTAAAAAAATATTTTGCAGCAGCAGCGTATAACATGCTAATTTACAGCTGCCATCTTGATTCGCAGGCGTGTGAACTTCAAACACAGATAGCTTCTTGTTTTTGCTGAAAAACCGTGGAGAGAAAAGAAGGCTGCTGGGAATTTGCAAGAACGTGTGGGAATGAGCATTATTCCTTCTGTTATATAACTGTTATATAGGGCTGTCAAGTGATACTGTCCCTGGCCCTGAAATGGTGTTCACCATTATCTGCTGATTTCAGTATCCATGGGGGCCACCCCAGAACCAATCCCCCTCGGATACGGGGCTCCTACTCTATTGCCTCCTCCGGTGGGAGACAGAGGAGGCCTCAATTCTCAGACAGGCATATATGGAGAGAGGTGCTCCTTCACTCATGATGAGAGCACTGCAAAGTTACATTTTTTAACAGCTCTCAAAATCCCAAGGCATTTGGCCATACTACTTGGGAGCTGTCTTTCAAAAAGGAAATTTGTCCGAGTTCTACTCAGGATGCTTTCAGATGAATGGCTCTTGGCGCTATCAAGGAAAGGACAACCATGCACAGCCATCTCATTCTCAAGAAAGCACCTTGAATAGAAGAATCCTGAGTGTTGCTACTCACTTTCAGGCTGGATTTTCATCTAATTTCAGGGCACTGCAGCCATCACGAGGGCAAACATTGGCTCCCACACACACCACAATTGCCCACTCTTTATGTCCCATGTGCTGTGATGTTTTCTGGTTACACCTGAGACTGTTCAATTTGCTGGGAAGGAGAAGGAAACAAGCAAGGACTGATCCACTGTTTTTGAGAATATAAAACACTGCTATTGCTTGGGATTGCCTCCATCTTTAAGCGCAACATACAGCTTTCTTGTCAGATAGAAAACAGATGCAGAGAAACATTAGGTTACAAGCTTGTCGTTGGGAGGATGAAGTAGGAGGATAGATGACCAAGGAGATTATTAGATGCCTTTAATATGGCATTACATGAATGCCAGGAGATTGCCAAAGGACCAACTTATCAGATGACGTCGTCCTCATCCCGTGCTGGTTCCATGGTGCCCCTGTTTCTTCTTATTCATGGCTCAAGCCATGAATAGGACGCCTGTTCCATTCCTGTCATGGAACGACGGGCGAACGAAAAGGAGCCCTGTTATGCTGGCATGATGCCAGCGTTAGTGGGAGGTCCGTGCCAAACACTTCTGGGTGCGATTGGGACAAGGAGGTAAGTGACACCCTTCCCCCCCCCCCGGGTTACTTCTATTATTTTAACTGTGTTTTTGTGCTTGCTGTCACTTTTCAATCTTTATTTTCCTTTTTATTTTTGAATTTCCCATGTGCTTGACCTCTCGCAAGAGCGGCTGGGAACTCAAACCAGGAAGCGAATGGGGCTCTGCTCGAGCTCCGTTCTCTCCTGGGCTGCCGAGAGGAGGGGGCGGTTGCACGAAAAGGTAGGTCTGAAACGTGGGGTTATCGTGCCGAGAGGGGGACAGGAAGGGCTTGGGATATAATATAGCGAGACGAGGATACTTTTTTGGTCCCCGTCTGATAATCTCCCAAGTCTCAGAAGAGAAGTACCTGCTACTATACTGGAATCTCCTTCCTAGCCTATGACTGCTACGTTGCAAATTTCTTTATGTTGTTGAATTGTTTTCAATTATTTTTGCCATTGTTTCATTTTGTTTGTATTGTTGGTACCCTGCCTGGACATTTTTAGATACAGGACAAGATATAACTATTTAAATAAAGAAATAAACAGTAAAAGAAGTCATATTCACAGGCAGCAAGATATACTGTACACTACAGGCAATAGCAGAAACAGCAAGCTGCCACGGATGAGTGGGCATTTGAATTTGGATCTTTGAAGTCATAGAATCATAGAATCATAGAGTTGGAAGAGACCACGAGGGCCATCCAGTCCAACCCCCTGCCACGTAGGAAATCACAATCAAAGCATCCCCGACAGATGGCCATCCAGCCTCTGTTTAAAGACCTCCAAGGAAGGAGACCCCACCACGCTCCAAGGGAGTGTGTTCCACTGCCGAACAGCTCTTACTGTCAAAAAGTTCCTCCTCATGTTGAGGTGGAATCTCTGTTAATGCTGTCCTAGTCCAGCACTTTAACCACTACACCGTGCTGTCTGTTTGTTAAGCCAGAAGGATCAGGCTAGCAGATGGTAGACCAGACCTCTGCTTAAGTGTCTGGAGGACTGCAGCCAGAGTCAATAATACCAGGCAAAGGAAGGGAGGTTGTTTGACCTGGAAGAGGACTTCTTCTGTCCCTAGCAGAGCTGGGAAATGTTACTTTTTGGGTGAAAATCTATAGTCTAAAAAGTAACTTTTCCAAGCTGTAGCTCCTAAATTAGTCTAGGTTTTCTGGGGAAGCTGGCTAATAATGTGTAACCATGTCTACAATAAGCTGCAGCAGCCTTTACCAGCCTAGTGCCCTCCCAGGGTATACTATAGCTCCTGCCATCCCCAGACAGCATAGCTATGCCTCTGGAGCACCCAGGGTTGAGGAGTGAAGAGCTATAGTATCTACATGCCTCAGAGTCATAGCGGTTGGCTGGCTGATGAGTTGGAGCTGTCTCTTCTGTGGTACAGCTTCCGTCCTCTGTTATACAAATATTGTGTAATCATAAAAATAATAGTGCTCAATACAGTTGCCCCTTGTTATCTGCTGGGGTTTGCTTCCAGGACCCCCCATGGATACCAAAATCTGTGGATGCTCAAGTTCCATTATATAGAATGGCATAGTGAAATGGTTTCCCTTATATAAAATGGCAAAATCAAGGTTTGCCTTTTGGAATTTTGCTTTTTTGGGAATATTTTCAAGCCATGGGTGGTTGAATCTGTGGATGTAGAATTCATGGATATGGAGGAGGACCGACTGTAATACAATCCAGATTTTGTAATGCACCAGCAGGACCTTCTGCCAGCATCCTCGCTGCTGAAAAAGCATGGTTGGATTTATTTATTTATTTATTTATGTGGCTAGGAATTTTTTTATTGGAATAAGACCATTCTACTGAAAAATACACCTGACCGCAAAAGGCCGTAACAATAACACAAAAATAATACTAATTGTTTTCCTCTTTTCTTACTAATACAAAAATAAAACTATCTATCCTAACACTAATACATTTTCCCCTTTAATCTAAACACACTATAATCACATTATATTTACAGATTATAATTATACCTATTCGGAAATGAAAAAATTAATAAAAGATTAATTAAAAATAATAATACAAAATAATACAAAAACACAAAAACAATAATACAATATTTATTTAAAATATCATTTTATGTTATTGCTGGGGTTGTCTCACTAAACCACGGCCAAAACTTTTTCCAAGGATGGTTTGGCAATTTCTCTTTTTCACTCAGAGCTAAATTTTCAATTACGTTCTTCACATAATAGGCAGTGCCTTTTACATCTTGCAGTTTTTGACTTTTCACCTCCTTTTGTCTTTGGAAAACTAACCCTAACATCACATAGAGGCTTACCAGGCGCACTGTGGACCAGGGCACTTTCCAAAAACTCTCAGCCATGGAACCAGACTCCTTCCTCTTCCTCTTTTGGGTGGTTGGAGGGTACGCAGCCATAGTTTGAGAAAGGTTGAGAAGGGGAGATGGGAGGTGATGAGGTGACTGGGTGGATCACTTGGAAAACCTATAGCAGTAGGTTGGGAACAGATTGCACCAGTGAGGTCTTGTGGCACACAGTTTTAAAAATTTGTTTCTTTTCAAGGCAGGGCTTTCACCCTGAGATCCTCCCCCCCAGACCTGGTAGAGAGAGACCAGCCATTGAGACTCAGGAGATTATCAGACGGGAACAAAAAAAGCGTTCCCATCCCACCATTTCCTTTCCTGACCCTCTCCCATCCTTGTCACGCCACAGTCACCCAAAGTTTCAGACCTACCTTGGTAGCGTCTTCGTTCCTGCCCAGGAGTGAATGGAGCTCAGACGTAGACGGAGCTCCATTCACTTCCTGGTTTGAAATCCCGGCTGTTCTTGCGAGAAGACGAGAGTGCGGGGAATTCAAAAATTAAAAGCAAAATAATAGGAAAAAGGTGTCAGCAAGCACAAAAACACACTTAAAACATAACAAGTAAACCAGGGAGGGTACAAAATGTGTGTCACTTATCTTCATGTCCCGATCTCACCGGGAAGTGTTCTGGCATGGGCCTCCCATTGATGCTGGCATTGCGCCAGCATAGCAGGGTACCTTTTTAGATGCAGGGCATTCTGTGACAGAAATGGAATGGGGGATCCATTGACGGTTTAGTCCATCAATAAAAAGCAGTGCTGACAGAATGGCAGCAGCACGGGTGCACGACGAGATGGGAAAGACGTCATCTGAAAAGGAAGCCCTTTAGCAATCTCCTGGTGTTGTGATAATGCCATATTTAGCGCATCTGACAATTTCCTCAGGGCCAGGCTTTGAGCTCTGAGAACATCTAGGTTTTATGTCTCAAACGCTGGTCCTCCTAATGTTTTGGCCTGCAGTTTCCAAAAGTCCCAGTCCTAAATGAGAAACATCAACATGACATTCTGCCCAAGCTAGCATTTCCTATGTTGATGAAATAGCAAAGAATTACATCAGAACAGACCCAAAGTGATGGGAAAATGTGGAGAGAAACCAAGTTATCAACATGACATGGTGCATCCCTGTGAACAAATTGTCAATTTCGGTTTCTCTCAGTTTTTCGTTTTTCCAATCTTAAATGTGGTTTATCTAGATTGAACATGGAGAATTTCCCCAATATTACATTTACTTCATCCTGAACTGTAAAGTCACAGGAAAACTCCCATGCACTCAGTGTGCATCTCTCCTAATTCATGCATTTTTGTACCCAATTTTGCCATACACATTTTTGCTAGCAATTTTGGCCAGCAAGTTTTCTAATATAACACAATTTTGAACTTTATCAGTGTATGCATTTTTGTGTGCCTTTTCCCCACAGATATATAAATGTTTGTGTGGTTTTGTTTTTTTCCTACTGAAAAACCCCATATAAAATTTGGAGAAATGCAAATGTCATCAGACAGAGAACTGCTTCAACAGACAACTCAGTGCATTCCTTGTATTTGTTAAAAAATGCAAAATGAAGTAAGTTTGCAATAAAATGTGAACCAAACAAGATTTCTATTCCATCTCTAGATATGCCACTAAGGGCTAAGCTTCAAATTCCCATGAACATGTGGAACTAGTTGCCTGAATATTTGAATACTGACCACAGCATTCTTCAAAATGGAGCATAAGACATGCTTAACTAAAGCTTTTTAACCCTCCTTTGTCATTGGACTCCTGCTGTACTACTGTCATTATCAACTAGAGTTCAGCATTTATTTCTCTCTTTCATTCCCCTTAAAGATTACAACCTAGGCAAGTTTGCTGTTGCTCCTAAACAATGTTTCTCCAATTACAAGCTATGCTGACAATTACAGTGATTTAAAACCAAACTAATTGCAAAGTACTTTGATCATGCTTAGCCCAACTTGTGGTTTGTAGACTGCAGCTAGTTGAAAGGAACCGTTAGAATCCCAATTTCCCTTTAATATAAATTTTAAGTTGATATATAAGACCTGATTCCAATCTTAAAATTAAAGCCTTGGAATTTCTCCCTTAATCCATTTCTTTAAAATATATGTCTCTATATTGCCAGAGGTTTGATCGTTCCTCCTTTACATTAAAATGTCCTGTGGCATTGGCTGGACCTGAACTTGACTTTCCCTACATTTATATTTAGCTGGTAGAAAGTTTAAATTATTGAGTCACTGGTTTGTGGGGAGGGAAGGAGAGGCACAGTTCTGCCAATAGCTACCAACAAATAATAGCGTGAATTTCTTACTCTCTCTCCCTCTTTCTTTCTTTTTGGATATTAAGCAACCTAGGACCCAAGTGGCCATAAAAGAGCCCATCAAAGCTAGCCGTGTTGCGAGCCACACCACCATGTGTATATTTGTGGAGCCAATGTAAAATCGGACAACTCCTTTTCTCATCATTTGCCCCTTTTTAAATGATGAAACCATCCTTAATGGAGCTTGTATTTTGCACTAAAAAGAAAAGCAGAAAATAGGAAACGTGACTGATAAATTACAAGGATTATTTTTCGCCTTAGGTATTAGTGGTGTGTGTGGGGTTCACACCGTGAAAATACTCCTCACATAATTCGCTCAGAAAATGAGCTGTCTTAATGGGATCCCACATTGTCTTGTTCTATTGTGAAGGCGGGGAAAAAAAGAGGAAAAACTATGTGAGGAAAGCCTTTGCGGCTTTTCTCGATTTTTAAAAAATCCTCCAGAGATATGCGCATTTTCACTTGTTAAGACAAGCAATTTGACATGGATCGCTTCCCCATGCAGGACACAGTGCAAACCTGATTGGCTGGATGAGCGCAGGGGGTGGGGCTTGGTTACAGGGCAAGCGCCGACTGCTGCCATGTTGGATTTTCACTTTAGCGAGTGATTGCTAAGGCGATAAAATGGAGGTTTGTGCTATCTTTTTTTCTCTTTATTTTTGGGGAAAGGTGAAATATCACTTGTGTGTACCATAGAAATATTTTTTTAATATTTTAATATTTTTAATATTTTTTAAAAAAAAGTTTGGCAGGGGCAGATTTAAAAACACATTGGCAGCAGTCTCAGCCACAGGCATGGTTTTTTTTTTATGGGGGCTGTAAAACCATTAAGACAGGTGCAACTTGCTATTACTGTGGAGCAGTCTGCCCCCCCCCCTTTGTGTAGATAAGCCCTGTGTGTGTTGAAACATATTCAATTGAAGTCTGAGAATCTCTCTCTCTCTCTCTCTCTGGCTTTTCTTCACAAACGAAGATTCAGGAAGGACTCATCCTGTGCTTTCTGCAAGCGCGCTGATGACTGAAAAAGCCAATCCGAGATAAACAAGTCTGGTTGCAGAAAGCACGGCAGAAGGTCTCCTTGGATGATGTTTCCGGGTTGTGATTCTTTCTGCGTTGTCGTTTCTCTTCAAGACTTGTTCGGCGTGAGTTCTCAAATAAGGCTGCAGCATTGTGGATAGTGCGTCTCCATGCCTCCCGATGTGAGGCCAGGGCGGACCATTGTTGGGGATCAATTTAGCCGAGCCTGAGATGTTGTTTCAGAGAGTCCTTGTATCGTTTTTTTGGAGTGTCCCTTTTACGCTGACCTGTGGAAGTCTGAGAGTAAGCCCCATTAAAATCCATCTCTGAGTAGACACACATTGGAAACTGCTTAATGCAGTGTAGATGTGTAAATTGCTATTGCTTAAAACAATTTGTAAGCCGCTCTGATAGCCTTGTGGCTGAAGAGTGGGGTATAAATAAATAAACAAATAAAGACTGCTATGTAAGGCATCCTTTGAGATCTGCCTTTCCCCCCTCCTTTCCCCCCAACCCACCCACATCAGTTGGTTCCTAGAAATGGCCCATGACATCCACCCTGCCCCTTGTTTCCCTTCCTTTTCCCACTTTCAAGCCAGCGGTGCTTATTTTCAGCTTCCTTTCAGGTACCAGTGGCTAGTTCAAAGGGAGGTATACATGTTGGCCCCATCCAAGACCAGGCGCCTCAATGCCTGGGAAACCTGAGCATTTCTGTCCTTGCTTATGAACCATGACATCTGTGCATTCCATGGGTGCTGACCTGGGGGGTCAGAGATCAGCCCAAGGTCAAGCAGTTTCCTCTTTCACCACCAATAGAGACCTTGACTAGGAGTAAATTATGTTGCCATTTAAGGAAATAATTTGAAACACTCTTGTAATTATAATAAATTTTGCTGTTTACATTTTAATCTTTGGCCCTTTCACCCTCTGCTTTCTTTCCGCCCCCACCCCTGGCAAAAATTCCCCCCCTTGTGTGTGTTGGCTGGAGGGTTATATATTTAACTAAAAAATTCTCTGCACAATGAATGGTAAGGCCAATAAAGAGCACCACTATTGCTGTGCAAGGTCTTAGCTCTGTGGGAGTCTGTGTGTCTGTTTGTGTGTGTGTATGTGTGTGTGTGTGTGTGTGTTATAAAAGGAAAGCCAGCTTCTCAGGGTTGGTCAAATGCTCTCTTAGCAAGCCTCCTGCCCAAACAAGTTCAGCAGAGATGGGGTGGCCCTGTGAGGCTGCTAGGCCTTTTAAAAAACTACTTCAGGCTAACAGTGGATGCGATCCAAGAGGGTATTGTCCCCTAAAAGGCCCCTTGAACTGAAGAGCTGCTCCCGGGCTTATTTTGCCCGAAAGGAACTCATTTCAAAAAAGACTTGTACCGTCAACTACAACCCAAAGATTGTATCCCCAAATTGAGATTGGCCCTGAAGAACCTGCAGCCTTCCAGATGTGGCTGAACTCAAACTCCCATCAGCCCCAGCCAGCATAACCAAAGGCTGGGTATGATGGGAAATGTAGCTCCCCAAACCTATAAAAGGCCAGAGTTTCCCCAGCCCAGATCTTCGTGAATTAACATGATCTTCCTCCTCATTCTGAACACGAAGGATCAATCCATGGGCCCATCTATACAAGCCCCTAAAAAACGGATTTCTCCACAGTAATGTCAAATTGCCAAATCGCAGCAGCTGCAGTTTGTCTTAATGGGGTTTTTTTTGCCCCCATAAGCTTCGGGCAGCACGGAGGATACCTATAGGGAGGCGGTAGAAGAGGAGACAGCCACTCCCCCCCCCCTCCCCAGTCCCAGCGGTGGCGGCAGGGGGAAGGCATCCATAGGGGGAGGAGAGAGCCATTCTCCCCCTATCTGGTCCCGGTGGCGGTGGCAGTGGCGGTGGTGGAAAGGCATCTGGGGTGTGAAGGCATCCATGGGGGGAGGGCCATCCTCCCCCTCCCCATGGCTGCCCTACCTGGGTCTCTTCTGTCAAAAAGAAAAAAAGCGTAAAGAGCAGGATCATGCCTGTGCACCCCGACCAATCAGAAGGTCTCTTCTGCCCCCTCCAGACTGTGGAACAATTTGTGCGGCTGTCTTGATGGTCTGGGGTGCGCATTTCCCTTGGAGTTTAAAAAAAAACTCCGGGAAAAGCCACGAAAGCTTTTCCTGCAGAGTTTTTGCCAGGTTTGGCCCCCCGTCCTTCACAACAAGGCAAAACAACACGGATAGCCATTAAGACAGGTCATCTTCTCCTTACATTCCGTGAGGAGTATTTTTGCCATTGAGGCAAAACCCTTTAATCCAACAGCTTCATGCGTTTCTGGGATTCTCCCCAAAGATCTGTGCAGAAACGTGTGCTCAGGCATAATGCTCCTGTGGAAGCCTTTGAGCAGGAGATACAGGCGTGTCTTGTGGTTTATAAAATGGCAACATCTAGGTTTGCTTATTGGAAAATTTTTTGAGGGGGGGGGAGTGGAATATTTTCAAGCTGTGGATGGTGGAATCCATGAATAAAAATCCATGGATATGGAGGGCCAACTGTACCCCTTGAATGGCACAACCCCCCACTGCTGCCTTTATCATATGCAAAGAGGGGATTCAAGGCAAAGCAAAAGACCATGTCCACAGTGGCTCAACCCCACTGCAGCCATCTGTACCATTTTGATGATCCCACAACCCTCATCTGCCTGCAGCACACTATGGATCTTCTAGAACAGGAGGGAGCATACGGTCGATAGGGATCTGCTGGTAGTTCTCTGAATGATTTACCAGATACTGGCAAGGTTTTTAAACCAGGATGTAATTTCTAAGTTCTTTCTTGGCTGTGGCACCCGGATTGTGGAATGCCTTCCCCTTAAGCTTCAGGGGGTGCTGAGGTTGGCCTCGTGGTGGTGCCAGGTTGACATTTTGCCCTACACTCAAGCTTTGGGGCCTTGGTGATTATCCTTGCCTTGTGGATTTTGTTTGAATTATGCTGAACTGCTTACAACTATTTAAAATTGTTTTTAAGCTCTTCTATGGACTGTATGCACCCTGAGATTTTTGGATAGAAGGCAGGGTAGAAATAACATATAGATGAATAGACAGGTAGATAGGAAGGTATAAGATAGATAGATAGATAGATAGATGGATGGATGCCAATTGCAACAAGTAAAAAGCCCCTCACCCTCATTTGGGTCGCTGAAAAATAACAGTGAGGAGGTGCCAGGAAATTTAACAGTGAAAAGACTTCTGATTATGTAGCAACACTTGAAATACCCAAACATCGAAGGGCCTTTACTCTTGCACAGTGCTGTGCCCTCCCTTCAGCTGTCCTTGAAGGCGGATACAAGAAGATCCCCTTCTCAGACAGACTGTGCCCCTGCAACTCAGGCCAAATAGAAACAACAGAGCATGTATTACTCCAGTGCTCATACTACAGGGACATACGTCTCAGACTTATTTCACCCCTGTTGCATAAATATCAAGGGCACACTGGACAATTCTACATAAACTTGTTGCTTTCAGACACCAACCCAGGAACAACTTGTAATGTTGCCAGATTCTGCGCAGCTGCGGTTAACATACGACAGACAATGTCCTCAACAGTAGAATAATAGCAACCAAGTCTTGTTATACTGGAGCTAACATTTTAAATACTACTTTTAGCCTGTTTTTATCCTGTGTTTTTACCTTTACTCTGTATCCCTTTTACCTGTGCTGGTTT
The DNA here is from genome assembly GCA_030847615.1 of Gambelia wislizenii. Lineage (NCBI taxonomy): Eukaryota > Metazoa > Chordata > Lepidosauria > Squamata > Crotaphytidae > Gambelia > Gambelia wislizenii. The sequence continues at coordinate 6,021,822 of JAUMIR010000013.1, read as the reverse complement.
ATGACCGTAATAAAGTTTCTATTCTATTCTATTCTATTCTATTCTGATTATGGTTCTGCTATTGATTGCAGATTTACTCAGAAACACTCTGTTCCTTAATTTGTAGCATATTTCCACCCACTCAAGCTACGACTTTACACTTGGCTACAGAACTTGACAAAGTTCTTTTTGGGCTATAACTTTTCCAGTCAGAGCTTAGAAAATTTACTTGTACAGGCACAATTTTTTAAAATGAACATCCCTAAGAGGGAGAATGTCAGGGTGATCACTCTAGAACTGGAAAGTTATTTCTTGGGACTACAGCTCACAAAATCCCCAGACTGGATGGCCACTACCTGCTGACTGGGGATTACTGGAAATTGACGCCCCCAAAATCACTTTTCCAAAATAACTTTTCCAAAATAACTTTTCCTAGGTCTGCTGGTAACAGCTGGTGGGCTTCAGAGTTCCAATAAAAGAGACAAAAAACCTAGATCTTGCTAGCTTTAAGTCTGCCCATCTCTGTTGTACAATAGTTGTGACATGTACAACAAGCTCACAGTTACTCCATTTGTGAGTGGGACCTGGCACCCGTGAACAGCAGGGAAATTTTGTGTGGGACAAACGGTAGAGCTCAAACAGGCTTCTCATACCCATCTAATCTACATATCACACAACCTTCTGGGATACTCTTACCTCAAGATAATTCCTGGATTTCTGCCAGCTTTTATGGTTTAAAAGTAGGTTCTCTGAGAGGAAATATCGGAAATCTTAGGTAAATTTCTTTGCTGAAGACTCTTGCAGCTCCCCATACTTGAACAAATGCTTCATTGGGCACCACAATTCCAGAAGGATATGGACAAGCTGGAACATGTCCCAAGGATGGCAACCTTGGTCTGGAAGCCATGCCCTATGAGGAGTGGCTTATATGTTTAACCAGGGGAAGAGAAGGTTAAGAGGGGACATGATAGCCATGTTTAAATATTTGAAGAGATGTCATACTGAGGATGGAGTAAGCTTGTTTTCTGCTGCTCCAGAGACTAGGACACGGAGCAATGGACTCAAACTACCGGAAAAGAGATTCCATCTAAACATTAGGAAGAACTTCCTGATGGTAAGAGCTGTTCAGAAGTGGAATGCACTGCCTGGGAGTGTGGTGGAGTCTCTTTCTTTGGAGATTTTAAAACAGAGGCTAGATAGTCATCTGTTGGGAATGCTTTGATTGTGTATTCCTGCAGGGCAGGGGGTTGGACTGGATTGCCCTTGGGGTCTCTTTCAACTCTATGATTCTATGATTTACTGCTTAAAACATCCATCCATCCATCCATCCATCCATCCACCCACCTACCTATTTACATCTCTTTCTCTCTCCTCTCTCTCTCTGGCTTTTCTTCGCAAATGAAGATTCAGGAAGGACTCATCCCACGCTTTCTGCAAGCGCGCTGATGACTAAAAAGGCCAATCCAAGATAAACAAACCTGGTTGCAGAAAGCACAGCAGAAGGTCTCCTTGGGTGATGTTTCCGGGTTGTGATTCTTTCTGCGTTGTTGTTTCTCTTCAAGACTTGTTCGGCGTGAGTTCTCAAATAAGGCTGCAGCATTGTGGACAGTGTGTCTCCATGCCTCCCAATGTGAGGCCAGGGCGGACCATTGTTGGTGATCAATTTGGCCAAGCCTGAGATGTTGTTTCAGGGAGTCTTTGTATCGCTTTTTTGGAACGCCCCTCTTACGCTGACCCGTGGAGAGTTCACTGTACAGTAGTATTTTTGGGAGGCGATGGTCCTCCATCCTAGAAACGTGCCCTGCCCAGCGCAGTTGCGTTCTCAATATCATGGCCTCAATGCTGGTGATCCCTGCTTGCTCAAGGACAGCAACATTCGTCACATAGTCAGTCCAGTGTATATTTAGGATTGTGTTTATACAGTGCTGATGAAAGCGTTTGAGGAGTTGTAGGTGGTGGCGGTAAGTGACCCATGTTTCAGACCCGTAAAGGAGAATAGACAGTACAATGGCTCTATACACACTGATTTTTGTGCTTTGCCTCAGCTGTTTGTTACTCCAGACTCTTTTGTGAAGTCTTCCAAATGCACTATGTGCCTTTGCTAATCTGTGATCGATCTCTTTGTCAATCTTGGCATCTGAGGAGATGATGCTTCCCAGGTAGGTGAACTGCTGAATGGACTTAAGCACAGATTTGCCGATGGCAATGTGGGGATGGTGGTGTTCGTCCTGTGGTGCAGGCTGGTAAAGAACTTCCATTTTCTTCAATAGAACTATAATTATGGAGTAAAATTTATACCCAATATGGTGTAGTGGTTTGAGTGTTGGACTAGGACTCCAGGAGAATAGGCTTTGAACCCCCAGTCAGCCATGGAAACCCACAGGGTGTCCTTGGGCAAGTTGAACTCTTTCAACTTTTGAGGAAGGCAATGGCTGACCTCCAAGAAAAACCTATGATAAGGTCACCATAAGATGGAGTCAAGGAAGGGACTAACAATAATAATGAAAGATTCATGGTCACTGACATGCAGAGGTGTCTCTACCCTTAGAAACAGGACACCCACCCTCTCAGGTGGTAAATTCTGGGGACTTAGCAGTGGCACTCCCTAGACCTTTCTTCTGAGCTGCTGGCCACTACCTCTGCCGGAGGGCAGTGCTGGGTGTACCATATGCCCTCTACCACCTATCTAAAACTAGCTGACTGTCCTGAGGTGCCATGGAAGACAGTGTCCTTTTGCAGTCTGAAGAAATGCCAATCCATTTCACTTCCGTACGTGGAATGAAGGGTGGCTTGAAGGGGGGACATTTTGTCCCTCGCTCCAGGCAGCAAAATCTCTTTGGTCAGCCCAAAGAGGACGTGAGGTCTTCAGGACTGATTGTTATGGCAGTGGTTCAGGGTGGATTGTGGACCTTTCCTCGTATCAACCTCTTTGAAACTTGTAGCTGACCCAGGATATTTTTTTTTAATAACATATCCCTCACGCTTCCACTGAACGTGTTATTAAAGAAAGGTTTGACTTATTGCTGGCTTGTGTGTATTAAGGAAAAACAACAGTGTATTCATTATGATTTTATCACCACCCCACACACTTTAGTTCTTCTTTCCCCCATTTGAATCAGACAAAAATCAATGTTCGTATGATATTGCTAATATGTTTGCGGAGGGGCTGCCGTGATATTTCTTGGAACAGCCAAGTCTATGAATGTGCAACCCATTAAGTGAGGTTGCCGGAGGGACAAGCAGAAGCCCCTGTGATTCGACATGCATATTATCCAATAAGAAACCAGCTTTGGAGTCTAAACTTCCTTTTTCTCAACTTTTCAGTTTCCATACCATTAGGAGAGCAATGGCAAGAGAAAATTAGGCCAGTTATTTGAACAAGAGAGCCCCTTCTCTTTTGAAGTGAGGCGTCTGCACACCCAACAGAATTTCAATAGTGTAAGGTAATGTAATTAACCTGCATTCCCTCATATGCATTGCTAATAATAATAATAATAATAATAATTTTAAAAAATGTCTCTCATCTCCTGTGTCTGTCTTGAAGTCAGGTGAGATTCAAGACACATTCAAAAATAATAGCACTATAATACTAACAGGTTATCATACTACACTGTTATAGTGCTATTATTTCACTTTAACTGCTATGGATGCCTCCTGTGGAATCCTGGGATTTGCAGTTGAGGGAGGGGCATTCAGAATTCTCAGCCAGGGAGCGCTTAGACCTCACTAAACTACAAACCCCCATAATTCCACAGGAGGCAGCCAGAGCACATAAAGTAGAATAATAACATTACAACGGTGTAGTGTGATAAAGTCCAAAAGGGAACTTCCTTTTACCAGTTCGTTCAGCTCACACTATTGAGCTACCCACCCTAGTCTTGTTTACTTTGATTGGCAGTAGCTCAGGGCCAGTTTAAGGAATTTTGGGGGGTCCTGAAACGCTTTATTTTGGGGGCCACATACGTTTATCTCAGGTCAATGAAAACTAACCTAACCTAACCTATTCACAGTACAAGATATTCAGATTATTACTAATAATGTTTTTGCAGGAGGAAGGTTACGATGCCCCCCCACAATGATGCCCCCCCTGCGACTGCAGGTGCTGCAAGGCCTTTAAACCAGCCCTGCAGTAGCTGGCCCATCTCTCAGAGACTTATCGCATGTCGAAGTAAAGCAGCAGGGCAGCCAGAAGGTTCCATCTTCCATGCTGCCATACTGCACGATGTTTTAATTCTTCTGTCCTGGTCCCATAGGAAACCGAGGTAAAACCTCATATTTTTGCTAACCGGAAAACATCTGTTAGCCAAAAGATGTGGTTTTACCTCAGTCTCCCATGGGACCAGAATGGCAGAACACCAGAAGAATGATGACATCATGCTGTAAGGCAGCATGGAAAGCGGAACATTCTGGCTGCCCTGCCGCTTTACTTCGGAGAGTGGTAAGTCACTCAGACACCTGCTACCTGAAAACATTTTCAAACTGAAGATGCCAAGGATGGGACCTTATGCGTCAGGTCCAGCCCAATGCCTTCTTAGGCAAATGCCACCCTCTCTGATCCATAATCCAAATCTAGGGGTATCGTGAATAAATTGAGATCCAAAGGAAGTCACAGTACCACCCTATTCTGCTGTAGTCAGGCCTCACCTGGATTACTGTGTCCCATTCTGGGCACCGGAAGAAGGTTATTGAGAACATGTTCAGAGAAGGGCAACCAAGATGGGGATAAAATAAAATAAAAATAAATCTGGAAGCTAAAGGGGTTGGGTATGTTTAACCTGGAGAACGAGCAATATGACTGCCATTTTTAAATACTTGAAAGGCAGTCACATAGAAGATGGCACAGGTTTGATTTTTGGCTGCTCAGATACAGCAGACACTTACCCAAATCCATGCATTCAAATGACAAGAAAGGTAGTTCTGACTAAGATGAGGAAGAACGTCTTGATGATGAGAGCTGTTTGACAGTGGACTAGAGAGGCTCAGGGGAAGATAGACCCTGCTTCCTTGGAAGATATTAAGACAGGATGGATGGCTGTCTGTCAGGAATGCTTTCCCTGGGGATTTCCTGCATTGGCCCTTAGGGATGGGTGGGTTGGATTAGATTACCTTTGAGATCCTTGTTCACCTACTCTACTTATTTTGAGATCTGAAGCAGAACATCCTGCAGGCATCACTTCTGGGCTAATTTGGGATGGTGGTTTCCTCCTCCCTCTCCACCAACTTCTTTTCATCTTTTAAATACTGCTTACAACTATTGTTGCAGGTTGTTTTTACTGGCTTGTTGGAGTCACTCCAACTCCAACCTGCAATATTTTGTTTCCAGTCCCCCTTGCATTAACGCCTGGGGACCTGGGGGAATGTTGGAATGGTTGCTCATCAGCAAGGGACTTTCTACCGCTTGGTTGCTGTGTTTTCTTTCTTGGCATGTTTCAAATTGTGTTTTTAATTGAATTGTGTTTTTCAAAGTTGCACTTGCTTGTGCTTGAATGGGATCTTCTGTTCATTTTGTAAATTGGGAGCCACCTTGATGCCCACTTGCGGGAGAAAGCGGAGAGATAGAACTCTAATAAAATGAATGAATTAATGAATACGCAATGTTCAAGATAATGAACACCTCACCTAGAATACTGTGTCCAGTTCTGGGCACCACAATTCAAAAAGGATATTGACAAATTGGAGCGTGTCCAGAGGAGGGCAACTAAAATGATGAAAGGTCTGGAAACCATGTCTTATGAGGAAAGACTTAGGGAGCTGGGTATGTTTAGCCTGGAAAAAAGACGTTTAAGGGGCAATATGATAGCCCTGTTTAAATATTTGAAGGGGTGTCACATTGAGGATGGAGCAGGCCTGTTTTCTGCTGCTCCAGAGACTAGAACACAGAGCAATGGATGCAAGAAGCTCCAGGAACAGAGATTCCACCTCAACATTAGGAGGAACTTTCTGACAGTAAGAGCTGTTCGGCAGTGGAACACACTCCCTTGGAGTGTGGTGGGGTCTCCTTCCTTGGAGGTCTTTAAACAGAGGCTGGATGGCCATCTGTCAGGGATGCTTTGATTGTGTATTCCTGCATGGCAGGAGGTTGGACTGGATGGTCCTTCTGGTCTCTTCCAACTCTACAATTCTATGATTCTATGATTAACTTAGATGTTAATAATGGAAATTTTAATTTAATTCTTTTTTTCAACTTTGGTAACTTGTGATGTTTTAGTTCTATTTTTTAACTATCATAACCCGCCTTGAATCCCGTCTTGGGAGAAAGGCAGGATAGAAATCCAATAAATAAATAAATAATAAACATAGAATCATGAATCATAGAATTGTAGAGTTGGAAGAGACCACGGGGGCCATCCAGTCCAACCCCCTGCCACGCAGGAAATCATGATCAAAGCATCCCCGACAGATGGCCATTCAGCCTCTGTTTAAAGACCTCCAAGGAAGGAGACCCCACCACGCTCCGAGGGAGTGTGTTCCACTGCCGAACAGCTCTTACTGTCAAAAAGTTCCTCCTAATGTTGAGGTGGAATCTCTGTTCCTGGAGCTTGCACCCATTGCTCCGTGTTCCAGTCTCTGGAGCAGCAGAAAACAAGCTTGCTCCATCCTCAGCGTGACACCCCTTCAAATACTTAATATTCTACTGTATGTGCTTGGTCTTTATGTCTTTCAGAGTAGGTTTCTTCAACTTGGTACCCTCTAGATGTGTAGGACTATTACAACTCCCAACATCCAGAAACAGTGCAGTTAACAACCAAGTTGGATATGGATTATGGCAGCCAGTCTTTCACACAATCTGGGGAAGGCTAGGTGAAGAGAGGCTGTTTTAGTATTTAAAATAAAACAACATACCAACCATCACCCAGATGATGTTTGACTGGTAGGGAGAACTTTTCCTAAGCACAATGAAATAGGGATGGGCCTCCTAGTCTCCTGTTTATTTTTCAACTGTCCCGTAGCCAATGAATGAAACAATCTTTGTTACCATCTGCCCTGCTGAAGGGCCCATTTCATGTGTTGTCCACTTTCAGAAAGTTAATGGAAAAGAGCACATTGCTGGCATAGCAGTGAAAAGCATTTGTAAACACTGCCACCATCAAAGAAGGACCAAAGAAGTCGAGGCTGTTTTCTTTCACCTTGCCAGTTCATGTCTGTAAATGACTAATTGTTCCTGGTTTTATCTCCAGAAGGTGCTGGGTGGCAGGAGATATTTACAAGAAAGAAAAGCAGGAAATAATTCATCTTGGGAGTGGTGGGAGAACTGAATTTAATCAGAGGCATTTAGGAATTTTTTTGTGGGGGGAGAATTAGGAATTATTTTTATTGAAATAAGACCATTCTACTGAAAAATACACCCGATCGCAAAAGGCCGTAACAATAAAGCAAAAAAATTGTTTTCCTCTTTTCTTACTAATACAAAAATAAACTATCTATCCTAACACTAATACATTTTTCCTCTTAATCTAAACAGACTATAATTACTCTTTTTTCTTTTCCAATGAACATTATATTTACACCTTTATACTAAAATTAGAAGGGTCTTTCAAAAAGACTCTTCCCTTCACCAACAAAAGCCCTGATTCATAATACAGTGTTCCTTCCTATTCTCTGGGGTTTGATTCCAGGACCCCCATGGATACCAAAATTTGTGAATACCCAAGTCCCATTATATGCAATGGCATAGCAAAATGAGATTCCATCTCACTCCCAGGCAGTGTATTCAACGTCCAAACAACTCTTACTGTTAGGAAGTTCTTCCTAATGTTTAGGTGGAATCTCTTTTCCTGTAGTTTGAACCCATTGCTCTGTGTCCTAGTCTCTGGAGCAGCAGAAAACAAGCTTGCTCCCTCTTCAATATGAACAAAAACTGTCTAATCGTATCACAAACACTTCCTTCTATAATATCCATAATTAACATTAAAGGTAGCAAAACGCTGCTAATAACAACTGCTGTAAAATAATAATACTAACAGTAATAATAACAGCAAGAAATATTAGAAGAAGTGAAATTGAACAGCATCTGTAATTGTGTCGTTCCAATAATGACTAAAAAGACCTATAAATGTGCTAAGTGGGGAAAAGTAAATTTAAAGAGAAAATCAAAAGTAAGGCAGGAGAAAATCTTGGAGAACCAAGAAAGCAAAGTTACTTTGTAATTTGTATAGTTACAAATTCTAACTATAACAACCACCATTGGGGGAATTTTGAAACTTTTGCCTGTGACATTATTTTAAAAAATAACTTCCCAGGTTCTGGTAATACAATGGGTATAAACAACTGCTATTGACATTTTTACTTAAGAACGTTTTACAGGTATACTTCAGTTAATGTGTTCCTGGGCATAACTTCTTTAGCAGAAACTTTGGTACCAGAGGTAGAAATAACATGGAAAAAATAGGGATGGGTTCCTACGTCACAAAACAGAAGAGCAGTTCAAGATGTTTCAGCAAACATTTTTTCAAAATTCACATTATGCACAGGTGAAATGAAACAACCAGGTCAGGGAAGCCTTGCATAAGTAAGCAAAAACATTTAGAACCTTCTAGAAACCACTTGGAAGATTCTTCCAAAAAGCATCTCAGGATGATTTCCCCTCCTTTTTGTTTTAATGGCGGTGCCTTCGATCACTTGGGAGTTTATCAGAAGTGGCAAAAATCATGGGATTATGACATCATGGTAGCGTGAATGGGCGTGGCCATCGCATGACGCCATTATCTTCGCGTGGTTACTCCATGCCCCAGCCACGGAGAAGCCATTGCTTCTAATTGATGGGATAAGCCATCAATAGATCATCAATATCACTTTTCTCATGGTATTGAGGGGGTGCGAAACCACGTCCTATTGTAATTGCGAGATTGCAGTATGAATGGGCAGTCCTCAGTGAGAAAATTCCAAATCTGAGAACACGAAAATGAAGCACAGGACGTTCTTTTTATGAATGGTTCCCTTTAGTTTGCAATTTTTTAATGTTTGTTTCAGTGCTTGTGTGTTCATTTACTTTGTTAATTAAGTTGTTTTTGGATTTTTTGTCCAATAATAGACCAATGGCTGGAAAAACTGCAAGAAACAATATATATGGACAGACTAACGATGCTACTGAGAGGGATAGATATGCAAAAACATATAAAAGACTGGCAAAAGATAATCAACGATCTCACAACTAGATGGGGGAAAAATAACACCAGACATTAATATTTGACATGAAGAAGATAGAAAGTTCTTAAGAAGAAAAGAGTTTCCAAATACATATTAAGACTATTTGTAGCAAGAAACTAGGATACTACAAGAAAGAAAATGATTTCAGAAATACAGAAACTGAGAATAAATAACACAAAATTCGCTGTACAGCAACAGCAAAAAATCATATCACGAAGTAACCAGAAAGGAAGTTACAAGATAATATACAGTAAGATCAGTGCATTATGATAGAGAACATATACTTCAAAATCAGAAAATGTAAGATGAAATATCAATTATTAATTGTATGTGTTACAAAACTTGAAATATTATACATTGTATGTAAAAGGTACATTGGATGTAAATCAAACAAAAAAGACATTATATAATGCACTGGGAAAATTTCATGATTTTATTTGTCAATACATTTTAGTCACAATAAAAATTATATATATATATATATATATATATATATACACACTATATATATATATATATATATATATATGGTGATTCTGGAGTTTTAAGTGTGCTTGCGTATTTTTGAGAGAACTGCTGAAATCTCACCCATGCTAAATTGGGGAGGTAAACTCCCATTCTTAAAGAACCAGCAGGACAGGTTTAAGGAATTTTGGTGTCTCCTGCAACACTTTATTTTGGGGGCCCCATATGTTTATCTCAGGTCAATGGAACCTAACTCAACCTAAGCTATTCAGAGTACAGGATATTCAGATTATTACTAATAATGTTTTTGCAGGATGAGGGTTACTACAGGATGTTTCTGCTATCCTCATTCGTGGAATTACAGCATTTTAAAATTCTCATCTGATAACGTCCTCTGAGTCTCAGGACCTTACCCCTTCATCTCTGGTCCTCGGGGCAAGAGGAAGAAATCTCAGGGCAAGAGCATTGCCATAAAAGGGGGGGGTCATATATTTTTCCTTGTTTGTTAGATTGTGCATGTGTGTTTTTAAATTGAATGGCATACTCCATAACAGCTGCGGGTGATGCTGAAGGGATCATGCTTAATGATATCACTAGGGGCCAAATCTTGCCACATCACCCTTGGAAGATCACCAGGGACTGCCCCCTGTGATATGACAAGGGGTCATCCATGAGTCTCAGGTTTTGGCCCTGAAATCTCAGAGGCTGAGATAGGCAAGCTTATCCATCACCCACTACCAGATCCTTTTAACTGGGTTCAATTTTCTCAAATCTAAATCATTTCATGGATATGTAATAGATAAGCAAATAATGTTATTATAACTTATTAGCTGAGATGGAAACAGAAGAAAGAAAAAGGAAAATAGTGAAGTGGATTAAAGATGGAGTGATGGGTTATAAGAAGATCTAGGATAAACCAAGGACTACAAAATGTCAAGTAAGCTCCCTGGGTCGATTAGGGGTAACAATAGGGAAGTTCTTTTTAAAATATAGTTGTCCCTTCACATTCGCTGGGGGTTAGTTCCAGGACCTCCCGTGAATACCAAAATCCGTGAATACTCAAGTCCCATTATATGCAATAGCATAGCAAAATGGTGTCCCTTATATAAGATGGCAAAATCAAGGTTTGTTTTTTGGATTTTTTTTAAAAAGAATATTTTCAAGCCGTGAATACTTAAATCCGTGAATGCCAAATCCGTGAATATGGAGGGACAACTGTATATGTTTGTATAAGCCTTGATAAATATAAGGAAATAAATAGATAAAAACTTTTATAAGAAGATAATGTAAAGGAAAATGCGTGTACAGTATTAGAAAATGTAATATGGACTATGACCATGATGTAAATAAATTGGAAATATATTTAATAAAGATGATATAAAAAATAATCTAAATCATTTATTAGTAGGAATCATGAATACAGTCTATGAAACAGCCAATACATGTCTCTGCTTTTCAGGCATTTAACTCTCCCCCTGTGTGTTTAAATAAACTATGTGTTGCCTTATAGCCAAAGATTTCAGGGCAATAAAGCCACTTTACAAAATATAAAACACTATAGAAACAATCCAGAGCAATGTACGTTGTACACCAAAACAGAATCAAATTGTAGTCACCTGGCTTCGAAAGGTTTTAGCTGGGTTAACTGAGATTGAATTTAGGACCTTCTACGTACAAAGCATGGGCTCTACTACTGAGCGCTGCGTTCTTTTGCTCCTTTCTTTTATATTATTATTATTATTATTATTATTATTACTGTGCTGAGCCACCTGGAGTCCCATCTTTGGGAGAAAGACATTTGAAAGAGCTTCTGGTCATGGTGGTGATGCAGGAACTTGCAGTCTGACACATCTGAAGGATGGGTTGGCAGTTCAGGTGGTATCAAAGCACAAAGCTGAAGGAATTTATTTTTTATTTACTTACTTATTTATCATGGGATTTTTAGTTTGATTTATTTATTTATTTATCGTGCCATATGTAATTTGATGAGGGATTTAGAATTCTCTTCAAGAAAGAAACTCAAAACTAGATGTATGTTGTAAATCAAATGCTATATTCAATGAAAATAAGTTCTTTTGATTATTACATGTCAAACAAATACATAATCATGATGTATAAAAAAGCCTTATGACTGCTCAATGAAAAGTCCATGGTACCAGATGAAGTAATATAATAATACAAGATAATCCAAATATGATAATCCTTTTCTTGTTCTCCCAATGTAAATACAGATTAGATTAAATCCAGTTACCGTACGGATTGGACCGGTAAATTCTAGATCCGTTTCAACAAACTTCTTCTTCAGTGGTAACTCTGGATAACTTAATTACATCAAACCTAGCATAAATTTAAACCAGTATAAAGCTTTTCTTTTTTCTTCTTCCTATGCTGGTTTAAATTTATGCCAGGTTTGATGTAATTAAATTATCCAGAGTTACGCTGAAGAAGAAGACTGTTGAAATGGATCTAGAATTTACTGGTCCAATCCATACAGTACTGGTTTAAATTTATGCCAGGTTTGATGTAATTAAGTTATCCAGAGTTACCACTGATGAAGCAGTCTGTTGAAACAGATCTAGAATTTACTGGTCCAATCCGTATGGTAACTGGATTTAATCTACTCTGTATTTACGGTACATCAGGAGAACAAGAGAAGGATTATCATATTTGGATTATTTTAGATTATTATATTACTTCATTTGACACCTTGGACTTTTCATTGAGCAGTCATAAGACTTTTTTATACATCATGGTTATGTATTTGTTTGACATGTAATAATCAAAAGAACTTATTTTCATTGAATATAGCATTTGATTTACAACATACATCTAGTTTTAAGTTTCTCCTTCTTGAGGTGCATTGTGCTCAGGTACCCTCCTTTTGTTCAGTGTAGCCACTTAGAATTTTCTGCCAGAAAGCTCTAGTGCTTCACCAAGCTACAAATCCCAAGATTCCATAGGATGTAGCCATGGCAGTTAAAGCAGAATCATAATGATTTAATTGTGTAGTGTGACATCTGGAGGCACGGGTTTGGAAAGGCTAGCTTAGACAGAGAATTGTCCAGTTTTAGAAAGAAAGAAAAAATAGCTCTTATCTAAAACAGCGCTCAGAGGAAAAGTTTTCCCAGAGCATGACTAACGGAAAACAGTAGTTAATTGATCTAGTTACTTGATAATTGAGCACATTAGTTGGTCTAGTTAATTGATAAAGATGGACTTGGGAGTTTGTTTTATGGTCAACATGGTTACCCCTGCAGCTACTTAACTGAGCTTTTGTAGGCTCATAATTGACTCACTGGTTTACCATACAACAAAATGGTTAGTTTATCCATCCCAGCTGTTTTTTGTAATGTTACTAACCACTCTACAACTGAGGGAATCTCTGTATTTTTCCAAACTTTAGCAGAAACTACCCTTGCCGTAGTGATCATATATAATAACATCCAACAGAAATTTCTTTCTATTTGTCCAGTCCCTCTAACATGCAACCGATGTGCAAGTTTAAGGAGGAATGGAATTGTTTACTACCCATATGGGAGGAGAAATGGGGGAAATTAGCAATATTAAGCTTCTGAAGTATAGTTAAAAGTCAGAAGTTAATCCTGAAATATTTTGACATTTGCTTCTATTATTTTTCTTTCAATATCTCCTGATTTATATGGTTATATTTAAGATACCAAAGTAATCAGTAGACATATTAGTAATATAGTTTATGATATTGAAGAGGTTAGGTGTTTACAAATTTAGAACCAGAGTCCGAGAAACTGGAGGATAGAAAATTATAAGCGACGATACTACATACATTAGGAAAAGGGCTGTTCTTTTTTGGATGTAGTAAATATGTATTTTTCTTTTCTAGATTGAGAATTAATTATCATATTTAATGTATTTATGTATTTTTTCATTTTGTTGTATTTATGTATTTATGTATTTATGTTGCTAATTTGTTTTTATGTTGCTTTTGAGATTGTTTTACAACAATAAATATAAAATAATAATAATTGTATTTTGACTAAGAGGAGACACTGTTTAGTTCTTGGGATGCAAACAGGGATAATTTTTGGTTTCATCAATGTCATGTGCTTTACCTATTTTGCCCTGGCTGTTACAGAACTGCAAATGTTCCACACAAATTAAACGTTTTACAACCATTTTGTGCCTAATTGGTTGCAGATCATTTATTGGCTTTAAGCATAGGAGCTGTTTAAAGTGATTAATTTAGTGGGGGGCAGCAGCTGGTGATTGCTCTTTCTTTTGAAATCACTTCTGGTTTTTAATATAATTTTAAAAGATCAATTAATTTGTGTTTGAGAAAGGGCATGAAAAATGTTCCCCGCCCTCAGGAAGCCATAGTCACAAATTGTGGCAATAGTTCTCTCATAATATTGCTTTAAAAGTGGCCAGAATGAGGGGAGAAATGTTTTCAAGGTTTCACTTTATTTGGCACAAGAGATATTAATCTTGTAACGTAGACATTAACACCAGAGGTCTGGAGGGTTTTTAGGCAACGGAAAAAATCCTCAAAGAATGCGGGCAGAATACCTTTTGTCCAGATGAGCTCCTGCCGGGATTTGCCATATTGGGAAGGAGGGGGCCTGAAAACTCCCAAGTAGTTCACGAGTACAACTTTTGCTGTTTCTTGTGACCTTTTTTAAAAAGTATGCAAAAACACACATAACAGCCTGTCTGAATAATCAATTCGAATTGGGGCACATCCAGGAAGTCAAAATGTGGTTGGTTGGATATGCGTGGGGGCCGAGCTTGCCGGTGACGAATCCGCCAGAGCCGCCATTGTTGTTTTCGGGGACACGATCAAGCGCATGATTGAGCGCTGTTTTCAAGTGGCAGAGCAAAAAAAAAAAAAGTTTGTAAGCAGAAGATCGCTCTTCCGCATCTGTCATTTAACGGCAAAAAAAAAAAAAGAGAGAGGGGGGAACGGAGGGAGTTTTTCGGGAGATAATAAGGCAGGTAATTCACTCGCGGCCACCATCTTTTCTCACGGCCGTGCTCCGTGTGAATTGCAAACTCGGATAGCTTTCCATGCCAGTGATCTTGTGAATGATTTGTGGGGACAAATGAACACTGCTGAGATAGTGAGGTAAAGTGCTATTTTCTGCAATGAATTGTCCTGTCTGACTGAGCCCTGGGAAAATTTGTGGTTTTGTGTTTTTTTTTTTAAATACCGTTTTAGAAGTGTTTCTTCTTTTTTAACACAGAGCCTTACTATGCTCCAAAGAAAAGTGGCAAAGCGGCGGGAACATCCTATCTTTCCTGCTGCCTTACTGCATGGTGTCGGCGTTCTTCCGGTGTTCATTTGTTCCAGTCCCATGGGGGACCGAGGTAAAACCATGTCTTTTTGCAAACAGATTTTTCTGGTTAGCAAAAAGATGCGGTTTTACCGTGGTCCCCCACAGGACCCGAACGAAAGAATGTTGACACCATGTGGTAAGGCAGCAAGAAAGACGGAACATTCCTGCTGCTTTGCCACTTTGCTTCAGAGTGTGGTAAGACTCACCAAAAAAACCCTTGTTAATGACCCCCTTTCCCAATTCTGTTGTGCTATGATGTGTTGTGCAAAAGTTTAATTGTGCTTTTATGCAAATTTTGGGTGGTCAGGGTCTAATGGGCATGTTTTGGGTGGCGAAACAAAATAGTGATCAGAGGAGAAGGGGTCTTTTTTTTCAGCGTTCAACTCACTTCCTTGTTATACGAATGGCAGTGGTGGTAGTGATGGCGGCTTCAAAGTTATCGCTTAGCAGCAGCTCTCAAACAATGCTGCTCAGCTCGAGAAGCCCCTTCCTTCCTCTACCAAGCACACCTGGGGCTGTTGTTGCCCACCCAGAATGAGCCTCCCAAAATATAAGACACCATGGGATTATAGCATTATAGTGACAGATAGGACTTTATCAGATGAGTCAATTACAGCATCATAAGGTTGGCTAATGATCGCGAAATGATTGTCCTTTCATAATTGTATCTTGTTTTAAAAAACATACTTTTTTATTCACGGCCCAAGCCATCAATTGATCCCCGTGGCAATTTGTTGCCGGCATAGCCAGTGTTTGAATCCATGTGCCATTGTACTCCCGTGAATGCAGCGTCAATGGGCAAACACTTCCGGGTGAGATCAGGACAGCCAGATAGGGGATGCTCTTTTTATGACACCCCTCCCTCATTTACTTGGGACTTTTAAAGTGTGTTTTGGTGCTGTGATGTAGTTTTTGTGTCTTTGTTTAATTTCCTGCACTTCTCATGAGATTCGGTGAGATTTTAAACCAGGAAGTGAACGGAGCTCCGTTTACTCCCCGTTAGTGACTGGGAAGCCTCTTGAACACAAGCAAGGAGTGTAACCCTCTCTTTCGACAGCCTCTTGCTTTGCTCATTGGTTCACTCTGGGTGGGCAATGGAGGGCCCAGCTTCTTCCCAAATGCATCCAGGGATGACTTTTTATTTCCCCAGCTTCCACGTTTCTTTTGATTTCCATATTGGTGGCCAAACTTATTTTATTTTATTTGGTTTATTTATTTATTTATTTATTTTATTGGGTTTATATTTCTTAAAATGTGCTGGGGGTAGCTGGTGAGGCAGGCTTATCTGCTTTCTCTCTGTTTTCTTCTTCTCACATGCTCCATAAGAGATCCTGAGGGCAGCTGCTGCTTCCTTGGCCTGTTGTAGGCAGGCGCACACCGTTACCATAGACTTGGCTACAGTGAATCCTGCTCTTTCCCAGCTCAAGCGTTGTTTATTGCCCTGTTCCCTGCAGAGACAGCTCTGCAGCCTGTTACGAAAGTCTGTTTCTCCACCCCTCCTTTGCCTTCTTCCAGTGCTGATGCTGCTAGAAAGCTTCTAGCTACTCAGAGGACAAAGAAGACAAGGGACGTGGGTGGCTGTAAAAAAACCTTTGTAAAAAGGAGCATCTGTGTCAGAGGCTTTGTTAACTGAGGCATGCCTGTATACTTTAAAAGAGATAGCTGGATCCAGATAGGATGCAAGTTGCTTTAGTACCATATATAGAAACAAAGTAGCACCTCTGAGAAGTTTTTTTCCAGATCCTAGAAGGATGCAGCTACTAACAGTGCATATTTCGCAGCGTGATCAATGAACAGAACTTTATAAATGAATTGACAAAATGAAGGATCCACCTATCTTCTTTCAAGTGTACCCTCCTGCTTATCTGACATCCAAGGTGGTGTTCTGAATGGCTCACTTTTATTTTTAACAGCTGAAGAAGGCAGAAGCCAAAAACGTTTTGTTAATTCCTTTCTAGAGTTCTGTTTGTTAATCACTTTATGAAATCAGGACTTTTAGGGATTAGCATCATTCTCCTGGGATCCAGAACAAACTTGTCAGAAGTACTGTCTGTGTGCGTATACGGTCAGCCCTCCGTGTTCCTGGAGGTTAGAGGCACAGAGTCCCTGCCAAGGCAGAAAAACCTCAAATATCTCTAGGCCCCTTCAAATCATATTTAACACACAAAAAGTATGATCTGCAGATTCAACCCACCACAGATGCCTTTGAGGCGACAGGGTTCCTTCGCAAGGCAGAAGTGGGCAGCCGGTGAGATTTGTCCCACCTCCACTTCTGCCCTATGCCATTTTTAGTAAGGATTTACAAGCCTCATGGTCTGTTTCCAGTCTCTCTAAGTCTCGCGAGGCTTGCAGTCCCTATTAAAAGTGGTACAAGGCAGCAGTGACAAGGGGGGAAAATGTGGATTGATGCCCACTAAGGCCAATTCAAAGCAGCTTCTATTTGTCTTAATAGTTTTTTGGCAAGATTGCAGGCATGCAAAGCTATCTACTTTGGCTGTTCCAATGGACATGCCTGCAAGTCAAAATGGTGGGTGCAAAAGAATTACTCATGTTTTTATTTTCCTCGAGTTGCCACTGCTGGACAATGTTTTTTTATTGATAAGTTAGCATCTCATTTTTATCATCAGATCATTTTTCATAGCGCTTGGTTCATAGTGCTTGTGCTTGTGTTTTTGGCTTGTCTTAATAGATATTGTATTAATATGTTATCCTAAGCTACATTGAGCTTCTGTTTGGAAGGGGAAAGGGAGTAAAATCATTTACAATTACATGAAGTTGTTTTTATATTTATTTACTTATTTATACCCCGCTCTTCAGCCACAAGGCTATCAGAGCAGCTTACAAATTGTTTTAAGCAATAGCAGTTTACACATCTACACTGCATTAAGCAATTTCCAGTGTGTATTAGCTAATTGCCCCCAGAAGCCGGGTACTCATTTCACCGACCTACGAAGGATGGAGGACTGAGTGAACCTTGGAGCCCGCTGGAATCGAACTTGCAACATGGTGACTTGCAGGGCTGGCATTTAACCACTGCGCCACCAGGGCTCCTTTGGTTGGAATTTTTGTTGTTTTGTTTTGAAGTTTTGTTGGAATTCTTGCAACAACCTTGTAAGGTGGGCCATTATTGTTACCATAAAACACTGCTTGCCTCAGACTACCTGCTGAGTATGTGGCAGGGGTGAGGTCGGATCCTTATCTCAATCTCATGCCTCCCACAGACTCAGTTTCATGGCTTCCTAGGAAAACAACATTGCAGTTTTGTGAGGGCTTGGAGAACAACAGAACACAAGGTTACTTTGCTAAGAGTTTCAATATTGTCTTCATTTCTTGTCCACAAGTCTTTATGGATATGTTCTTGTTGTCATTGTTATATTTCTGTCCTACCTTTTCCCCAGTTTGGGACTCAAAGCCGCTTACAATTTAAAAACACATCATTAAAACCCACAAGATAAAAAAGTGAACATTACATTTAACAATCAAAACATTTAAACCAGGTAAAAACATATATCATTAAAATGGACACACACACCAGCACTTCATTTAGTAAGATCCAGCACATTATTTCATGGGACGAGCTTTATATAGTCACTCATCAAAAACCTGTCAGAATAGAAGAGCCTTTACCTGTCTGCAAAAAGAAAGTAGGGAGGGTGCCAGAGTGACATCTCTGGGGAGGGAGCTCCAGAGCCTGGACACCTCCTCTGAGAAGCCCCTCTCCTGTATTCCCACCAGATGTAGTAGTGAGGGTAGTGGGACAGAGAGAAGGTCCTTCCCAGCAGATCTCAAAGCACGGGCTGGTTCGTAAGGGAGAATACAGTCCTTCAAATAACCTGGACCTGAGCCAGGTAGGGCTCTATAGGTCAAAACCAGCACTTTGAATGTTGGCCAGGAACAGACTGGCAGCCAGGGGAGCTGTTGCAACAAGGGAGTTGTGTGCCCCCTGTAGCTAGCCCCAGTTAGCAATTTGGCTACAGCCCTTTGGACCAGTTGAAGTTTCTGAACACTCTTCAAAGGCAGCCCCATGCAGAGCATGTTAGAGTAATTCAACTGTGATGTAACTCATAGAATCATAGAATTGCAGAGTTGGAAGAGACCACGAGGGCCATCCAGTCCAACCCCCTGCCACGCAGGAAATCTTGATCAAAGCATCCCCGACAGATGGCCATCCAGCCTCTGTTTAAAGACCTCCAAGGAAGGAGACCCCACCACGCTCCGAGGGAGTGCGTTCCACTGCCGAACAGTGCCAAACTAAGGTGGATTGCCTGTCAAGGCAGCAGGAAATTCCCCAAGAGCCATCAGGAATCCACCTGGATTCAGAAGCCTCCAGGGCCAAACCATCTTAATGGGTCCCCCACCCTTGCAGTAATGAAGAAGTGCTAGTTGTCCCTAAACTGTCCCCCAACTCAAACAACCTGGATAGTCTTGGCAACAGAAGCCCTGGCTTGAAAATGCTGCTGGTGAATGCCAGTGAATGGGAAGACCACTGCCATTCAGGACTTGGTCATGGATGAGCATGCTGACTTGGAAGGTATTACAGAAACCTGGTTGGATGAGGCTGGGTGGTGGTGGTTAACTTCTCTCATTGTTCACCAGGGTTCTCTGTTCAGCAGCAGGGGAGACTGGGGTAGGGTGGGGTGAGGAGGTGGAGTTGCATTAATCCATCCAGTGTGTTTACCTGAAGCTGGGTTCAGAGCAGGGATTCTGTTGCTGTACTGTCCACCCCCCCCCCGCTGCTCAATTCCTGAGCTAGCTGGGATGATCTCAGGGTTCATAGAATCATAGAATCACAGAGCTGAAAGAGACCCCAAGGGCGATCCAGTCCAACCCCCTGCCATGCAGGAATATACAGTCAAATCATTCCTGCCAGATGGCCATCCAACCTCTGTTTAAAAACCTCCAAAGAAGGAGGCACCACCACACTCCCAGGCAGTGCATTCCACTACCCAACAGCTCTTACTGTCAGGAAGTTCTTCCCAATATTCAGGTGGAATCTCTTTTCCTGTAGTTTGAGTCCATTGCTCCGTGTCCTAGTCTCTGGAACAGCAGAAAACAAGCCTGCTCCTTCCTCAGTATGATATCCCTTCAAATATTTAAACATGGCTATCATGTCCTCTCTCAACCTTCTCTTCTCCAGGCTAAACATGCCCAGCTCCCTAAGCCTCTCCTCATAGGGCATGGTTTCCAGACCACCCAGCATCCTGGTTGCCCTCCTCTGGACACGGGTTGGTGCTGGAATTCCCCCCCCCCCGTGTCTTGTAGTGCTGGGGGATTTCAACATCTCTGCTGAGACTGGGAAGCAGCTCAGGACTTAATGGGTCTGTCCCAAGTTGTATCTGGCCCAAAGTCCAGAGTGTGCCCAGCATGAGTGGGGCACCTGCCCTTGGGGGACACTTTAGGGACAACAAGCCCCGGCCAGAGCTTGGGGGAAATTCCTTGTTTAGATGATGACTTCCAGAACACCCCCCATCAACCAAGCCAGCATGGATTTTGGGAGATGCAAACCAAACAAGGCACTTTTCCATGCTTTACAAAGAGGCTTATACCAAGACAGACAATTTATACAACTGTTCCAAAAGGATCTCTCCAACCCACACCATACAGTCATTTTCACACAGTGGAACAGAGGTGGGTTAGCAGTAACCATTAATTTAATTGTACAATTAACTACAATTAGTTATTAAGTAATTAAAGGAGAGACCATGCTAAACAGCTAACAAATTTCACATTTCTCCACTGTCCGGGTTCTTAACCCAAAGCCTAGTTCTCTTGGATTTTGTAAATGGCTGCTTGCTTTTTGTTAGTTCCAACATTACATTGTTTTGTACAGTGGTGAATTATGATGGCTATTTGTGACAACATTCAAACCACTACAAACACAAAAGGCTATGGGGAGCTTTGTTTATTTTTGTTCATGATCAGAGTAGGATCAATCAGTTCATTCCAAGTTTTAAATATTTTAAATCTACAAGTACAAAGTGTAGCTTTGAATGGGTGGTGGTCTTCTTTACATCTAGGTGACCCTCTAGTTTTGTACGCCCAATATTCCATAGAGGTGCCTCATCCATCCCAGGAAATTGAATTTTGAAGGCTCTTAACCTGTTTGTTTTTTGTTTGTTTTTTTTGGCTGGGATCCACATGGGAGTTAGTAAAACAAAGAAAAGGTAGAGTGGAAGTTGAGATTATAATCCTTATAATATAAGGGAAGGAGAAATGGAAAGCAAGAAAAGGAGGTTTGGTGAGGTGGGTGGGAAATGGGCATTTTCCAAAAAATCCATGCAGCTGTTTCCTACTCCCCTAAGCACAAGAAAAGGACAACGGGAAATGGAAGAAAAATTACAGAAGGTATTTTTCAGCATCATTCTGTAAAAGGTTTTACTGAAGCTTAAATATAAGTGTAACATAAACCCAATAGTTAAGTTTTTCCCTTTCTAACAGAAATGCAATCACATTAGATTTTTGTAGCTGATTATTGAGTAACTAAACACATTCGCTCTTTTCTCCTGACCCTCCTGACTCTAGTTTTTCACCTGATAATTATAGGCATCACATTCATACGCGGGCTGTGTAAAACTGGTATCATGGCTCCCCTCTCTCGCACTAGTCTTACCACAAAAAACAATGTACTGTTATGATTATGAAGCAAAGCAGAAGTCACCTCTAAATGGGGAGCTCACCTTTAATGCTTGCAAGGGCTGCCCTGGCCATTTTATTTTTCATTTTCCTAGGCAACATCTGTTGATTCTCTGACTCCAGTTCAAAACTAACCCCAAGTTTAAACCTGTATCAGTTACATTATATTAAGTGGAGATCTTATTAAGTAGTTCAAAATGACACAAAGACTAAAACGTAAAATTTTGGTCACGATAGGAATGCCAGTATGAGCTGCCTTCAACAAAAAGGGATTCCACCTAAACATTAGAAGGTACTTCCTGACATTAAGAGCTGTTCGGAAGTGGAATGCGCTGCCTGGGAGTGTGGTGGAGTCTCCTTCTTTGGGGTTTTTTAAACAGAGGCTGGATGGCCATTTGTCAGGTGTGCTTTGATTGTGTGTTCCTGCATGGCAGGGGGTTGGACTAGATGGCCCTTGTGGTCTCTTCCAACTCTATGATTCTATGGAATACACTGCCCAGGTGTGGGGTGGAGTGTCCTTCTTTGGTGTTTTTAAAACAGAGGCTGGATGGTCATCTGTCAGGAATGCTTTGCTTGTGTATTCCTGCATGGCAGGGGGTTGGACTGGATGGCCCTGGTGGTCTATGATTCTATCCTTTTAAATTGGTTTCCAGTCTAAAAAATATCAAAAATATATAGAAACTCCTCAGAGGTATGTTGGAGGTGTAAAAAAACCAGAGGTACGTACTATCATATGTGGTGGTGATGTGAAGAGGTAAAGAAATATTGGTGTAAGATTCACAAGATTATTACAAAAATGCTAGACGTAAACTTCAGTTGCGAGCCAGAAGTATATTTATTAAATATGCTGCATAATATAAAACAATGGAATAAGGGGAATTATACAAGGATCCTCCTTTACGTGGTAATGGCAGCAAGAATTATTCTTGCAAAAAATTGGAAGAATCAACAAACACCAATAATAGATGACTGCTTACTAAAACTCTACAACATGTATGAGATGGATAGGTTGACGACGATGTTAGAGGGGAGAAAAACTCAAAAAAGTTATGAAGATTGGAAAATTGTAACCTCACTTTGGAAAGAAAAATGGGGTGACAGGGCAGTCTCAAATATAGAGATTTAATTTAAAATGAAGAGACTTAAACATAAAATTGAAGAAATGGGAATGGAAAAACACTAAGATAAAGCCGCAACAGAATCAAGAAAGTAATATTAGGGAAGAGCGGGAGAAGAGGTACATAGTTAAAAATACAAGATAGAAAGTAAAGAAGGAGTAACCTTTGTAATTGTTGTTGTTTTATGTTGGAATATGTTCAAGTATATAAACTTTCTAAATTATAGCTGTGGGGATGAATGTAACGACGGGTGATGGTATGGATGGAAATGTATAAAAGTGAAATGTATAGTTTTATTTTTATTGAAAAAAGTACACTAAACATATAAAAAAAAATGGTTTCCAGTCTGAATTGAAGGTGCTGGTGAGTACATTTGGAGCTGTAAATGTCCTGGGGCCTTCATACTTGAAGGACCACCTCTCTCTCTCTATACTTTCCTAAGCACAGAGATATACTGGGAAGGCCCTCCTCCGTATCTCACAAGGGAGCGATATATAGTTGTCCGTTCGTATTTGCTGGGGTTTGGTTCCAGGACCCCATGGATACCAAAACCCGTGAATACTCAAGTCCCATGATATACAATGGCATAGCAAAATGGTGTCCCTGATATAAGATGGCCAAATCAAGGTTTGCTTTTTGGATTATTATTTTTAAAAGAATATTTTCAAGCCGTGAAGTGAAGACTTAAATCCATGGATACCAAATCCGTGGATGCGGAGGGACAACTGTACTACGTGGAGACCCAATAGAGGGCCTTCTCTGGTGTGACATCCTTGTGGAATGCCCTCTCTTTGGAGCCCAGTTTGCCACCAACATTGACTTATTTTGGCGACAAGCTTAAAAGCAAACACCTTTGGATCTAAAGATCTTGGCTTGCTTCTGTGTACACAGATGAACAACAATGAAATTTAAAACATAGTCAACATTGGTGCAACGCCGGGCTTCAAAAGGAGGGCATTCTACAACAAGGGTGCCACACCAGAAAAGGTCATATCCTGCATCTCCATGTAGTGTATTGCTCCCTGATGGGAATACAATTTAAAACAGAGTTTAAAAAAATGGATTTTAGAATTGTTCGTTACTATTTTAAATGGCTTTCAATTGCTTGAGTTGTTTGATCAAAACAATAGAAGAATTGTTTAATTTTTTTGTGTGTTTTGGTGTGTTTAAAATGCTTGTAAATTGTTTTTTTACTATTTTAAATGGTTTTAAATAGCCTTTTGTCTGTGTGCTGCTCAGACCTTACGATACAGCATGGAATCAGTGATAGAATTAACTAATTGAAACCCATTACGTTATTAACTTTTTGGTTGAGGCAACAAAATTATGGCATAACTTGCCTAAAAACAATCTTTGAAGTCCTACTGTTAAATGTATATGCTGTATATGCCTAATAAAGGTTGACTGACTGGCTAGCCATTAAGTTAGAAAATGAAAAGGGGTGATTTAATTACATTTATTTTAAACTTAATCAATTAGGTTTGCAGCATTAACTTAATTCCAAAGTCAAGTTATTAATTAAATGAGGGCCCAACAAATTTTACATTCTCCCAGCTGGTTCTTTAATAAATGCCAATAGCTAAAGGCATCTTTGTTTATTTTTGTTCAGGAGCTGAGATTGTATCTGCACTACAGAAATAATGCAGTTTGACACCGCTTTAACTGCCATGGCTCAGTGCTATACAATCCTGGGATGTGGTGTTGTTGTGGCATCAGAGCTCTCTGACAGAGAAGGCTAACAATTACATATCCTAGAATTCGATAGCATTGAGCCATGGCAGTTAAAGCGGTGTCAAACTGCATTATTTCTGGCAGTGCAGATGCAGCCTGAGTGGATTAGTTTAGTTCATTCCAAGGTGAAAATATTTTAAACTAACAAGTAGTAAAGGCAGATTGGAAAAGGATGCTCTTCTTTTTATCCAGATAACCCTCCTGTGTTTTACACCTGACACCGCGTAGGGATTCTTCATCTTTCTCAAGAAAGTGATTTTTGAAATCCTTAACCATGGAACTTTTCCTGGGGTCCAACTGGGAATCAGTAAACCAAAAAAAGATGAGGAGGAAAAGGAGAGGAGATTGCAAGGGGCAGGAAAAAGAGGAAAACCAAGGAAAGGGTCCTGCTAGGTTGGGTGCAAGCTGACATTTCAAAAATCCATGTAGCAGTTGTCTCCTCCCCAAAGCTCAAATTTTTCAGCTTCATCCTGCTAAGGCTTTTACAGCAATCATTTTAACTTCAACGTAAATAGAATTTTAGAACCAACTTAATAGTTAATTTTTCCTGTTCTAGCTTAAATATATCTGTATTAGCTGTTTTTACTTTTAAAATACGAATGAAATGTTTTAACCCTTTTCTGCTAACTTTCCTATCTCTGGGTGGGTTATAAATATTTTAGTAGCTAAAAAGAATAATAAATACATTGACAAAATAATTTTCCTTTTGTTAACATAGATCTGCATAAGGTCTGACTTCTAAACCAAGCTCATTTGTTATTGTTGGGAGTACAGAAATGACCTTTATAGCTGGCTAGAAGAACGAAGTCCAACTAACCAAAGTTCACAGACCCTGAGATTTTCACATCGTCTGAAATTGATTCCCATTTGTTGGGATGCACAAATGACCCATTTACAAGAAACCAGTAAGTTTCTCCAGTATGAAATAATCCTCTCTCATAGAGATTCATTTTGTTCTGTTTTACTGTCAACAACCATCAGCCGACAAACATTTTGAGAAACATATAGTCATTACAAGAATATGTCTCCATCATTATATTATATGTATGTTCTGAGAATTCTCTGCTCCGCATGGGCTGATTTGCAGCACCACTGAAAAACCGATTTCCCAAGTGCATTTTTCCTTATACACACCACACAGTCCTAGAACTTTGATTCCACTGTAACTGCCATGACCGCATCTTATGGAATCCTATAATACTGTATTTATTTAGGTGAGGCACTAGAGCTCCCAGGCAGAGAATTCTAAATACTTTGCTGAATTGCAAATCCCAGTAGAAGAGGTACCAGAATACTATCATTGGGAAGTGTGGAGAACGTCCTAATCACAACCCCCAACTTTTGACCAATTTCCATTTCCCTGACTGTCTAGAGCAGCCTTTCTCAACCTTTTTATCCTGAAGGAACCCTTGAAATAATTTTCAGGTCTCAAGGAACCCCTGCATAAACATTATTCTATATACTGCTATCGCTCCCCCCACAATCACAATCTCTTGAGGAACCCCTAGCAACCTCTTGGGGAACCCTAGGGTTCCAGGGAACCCTGGTTGAAAAACACTGGTCTAGAGAGTACTAACCCTCATTTTTTGTTGCTTGGGAACTGATCTGCAATTGGAGTTTCAGACACTAAGAAATCACATTACATCTTCCTCCTTACTTTTAATCTAGTCCCCCAAATCAAATACAGTTGTCCCTCCATATCCACAGATTTGAGTATTCACGGAAAATGTTCTTTAAAAAATAATAATCCAAAAAGCAAAGCTTGATTTTGCCATCTTAGCAAGCAGGGATCTCCAGCATTGAGGCCATGATATTGAGAACACAGCTGCGCTGGGCAGGGCACGTTTCTAGGATGGAGGACCATCGCCTCCCAAAAATAGTACTCTACGGTGAACTCGCCACAGGTCTGCGTAAGAGGGGTGCTCCAAAAAAGCGATACAAAGACTCCTTGAAACAACATCTCAGGCTTGGCCAAATTGATCACCAACAGTGGTCCGCCCTGGCCTCACATCGGAAGGCATGGAGACGCACTATCCACAATGCTGCAGCCTTATTTGAGAACTCACGACGAACAAGTCTTGAAGAGAAACGACAACGCAGAAAGAATTACAACCCAAAAACATCACCCAAGGAGACCTTCTGCTGTGCTTTTTGCAACCGGACTTGTTTATCTCGGATTGGCCTTTTTAGTCATCAGCGCGCTTGCAGAAAGCGCGGGATGAGTCCTTCCTGAATCTTCGTTTGCGAAGAAAAAAAGCCAGATCATATCAGGGACACCATTTTGCTATGCCATTGTGTATCATGGGACTTGAGTAGTCACAGATTTTGGTATCCACGAGGGGTCCTGGAACCAAACCCCAGCGAATAGGAAGGGACAACTGTACTGCTGCTACTACTAATAAACATCTTTCTACACCTCAATCACATGGGAATAATAAAGCTCTCAGATGTAACACAGTGTCAAGGTCTTTTCAGTTCCCATAAACCAAATTCTTGGAGAAGGCATCCTTGGTCATATCTTGCTCTCAAAATGTACCTAAGAATGTCATACAACAAACCTTTTAATGGCATGGTTCCTTTTAATCGGAGGGAGAAACCTGACACATGAGATTATTATAAATTACTCTGAGCCTGTGCAATAATGACGACTTGTTGGCAAACTAATGTACTATTACAATTTAAATGAATTAAATTTATTTCATGTTAATTATGAAAAATAGGTTGTTGAAAGAGCAGCATTAACACTAGGCACATAATGGAGGCATGATTTGTTGTCAAGGTTTTCTCTGGAATTGTTCGTCAAGTTGCAGTGCTTGGTACCAAAACTGAGCACCTGGAAGTAGAAACAGGAAAGTCCAAAGATCTTGTGGGTGTGAGGTCAGCAGCAAAACTCTCTTTTTAGGACACTGTTTTGAGTGACGGCTGGAATTTGATCCCTTCACTGTCACAATCACAATCCTCCTTCCATTGACAGGACCCAGATGAACCTGCAAGTGAGGAAAAGCCTTCACTTCAATGGGACTTGCTTAGGGCAGCTTACCACCAGATTATGACCTAGGCTGCTGCCACCTTGCAGAAAAAATGCATCTTGACACCGCTTTAACTGCCATGGCTCAATGCTGTGGGACTCTGGGATTTGTAGTTTTGTGAGCTAGTTAGCCTTCTCTGTCAGACAGCCTCTGTGGTGCCACAACAAACTACAAACCCCAGGAATTCCCGAGGATGAAGCCATGATAGTTAAAGTGGTGTCAAACTGGATTATTTCTGCAGTGTGGCAGCAGCCCTAGTCTAGATAAGAGGATGGTGCTGAGCCATCTGAGGTTAACGCAGAAGAAAACAAGCCTTTCAAGCAGGATGCAACTCTGCCTTGGGCAGAATGGAAAGGGAAGACTGTAAATGTGAAATATTCTGACATGAGAGCTTATATCATCATTTACCTAATTCATAGTTTCTCTGCTTTGGGATCAAGCTGGCAACCACAGTGCTTGGCTGATTTGGCTATAGAGATCCTGTTCTGGGGTCACCAGTACTCTACACTGAGGGGACCATAGGTGAGGTATCACCTATGGATCAGGTAGCAGATGATGGGAAAGGATCTTCTTTGCCTGTGGTCCTGGCCAGCTGCTACCACTCAGAGTGGATAATATAAAGCAGGATGAATTGCTCAGAATAAGGCAGTTTCTTAAGCTGGGCAGAGGATGGAGAAGAGAACGTGGCCAGGATACAACGATAAGCCCTGGAGGACAAATTGTCCCTTTTTACGAGGGGTGGAGCAAGTATTTGGGCCATGCTGGGAGGGGCATTCTTTCCATTCAAAAAGTAGCATTTCCAAATTCTGGTTTGATTTGATAACCCAGCACATTAATTCCTTGGGTTAAGTTGCAAAATCTGCAGCATCAGAAACCATGCCTGTTACCTAACTTAGTCCAGAGCTTAGAAATGTTACTTTTGGGGGACTAGAACTGCCAGAATCTCTCCGCCAGCATGGCACACTGACTGGGGAAGTCTAGAAGTTGTAGTCCATCATTAATGTTTCCAAGTTCTCCAAGGCTCAGTCAAAAAGTTCTTCCTGTGTATGGCTGCTGTCCCTGCTCCGGGTCCAGTTCAAAAGAAATCAGGGAGAAGGTATGGGGAAAACAGGTTTCTCTGCCTGAGATTTTGAGAGATGCTGCCGGTCAGAGACGGCACGATTGGGCCAGATGGAGAACTAGGATGACCTAAATGTGGCTTCCTTGACTATATCCTTAAGTATAATTTCTACAGCATTTGTAGAATCGTTGGACAGAATTATTACAGCATTTATAGGGGCCTGATGATCTGTATAATTTATACCTCATTCAATCACACATATATGACTGTCCAGGTGGAAACTTAATACCCAACCTCTGGTCGGCTTAGTGTGTATACTGGCCTTCTTCTCTCGTTCTTGACCTCAAAAAAGAATGATTTCTTCCTCATCACTGGGGAAGAAAGTGGTGGTGGTGTCAATTTATAACCTCCCTTAGTAGCAGTTGCCTACAATTTCCCTGCCCTCTCTGCTTTTGATAACTGTCCTTCTTTTAACAAAATATTTGCTAATACTTTCTTAAACCTGACATGGCTGCGACTCTTTGAATGTTGCTTAATTAACATCTCTGCTTTTCTTTGCAACATTTACTCTTCACATCCAAAACCCCAAGCCTGGGAGATGTTTGGATTAACATATTGGCTCTTAACAAATTGAAATGACCCTCTGTCTTCAAGTGGATTAAATTCATTTTACCAAACAGGAGTGAAAATCATGATCTACATGGGGTTTCCCCCCCCCCCTTTTTTCCAAGGACTGGAGTTCCACCATGGTGCTTAGTAGTCACAGAGTCTTCCTATCTCAGCCTCAGAGAAGGTAGTGCTTTAGGAAACCGATCAAGTCAAACAAACACAATTCTTAAGTCATAAATAAGAATTAAAAAACCAAAAGTAACTGTATCTGTTTTCCCCAGTGACAAAGAAAAAAATGACCATTGGGCAATTACCTTTATTTCACTCAGCAAAAATGTGCAAGCTGTTGAGGTCTCCAGAACTCTTCATCAGTTTAGGTAACACAGAAAATTAGAGTATAGGGGAGGAAGCAGGAAAGTCAAAAGGTTAAACCAGGATGTTATTGCTCTGGGGTCTGCAGGTAAACTTGTTTTTAAAAATATCATTTGAACATCTCTTCTGATTTGAACTGTGTAACAGTTTGCTGTTGAAGTCCTTAATAGAAATTTTCGTTGACAGGGGGAAAAAAACTACTGGATTTGAAGAAAAATAGCAAATTTTAAGGAAGTTGTAGCTTTTATGTCCTTCTAATTTCATAAACCGAACAGCTGAGAAATTGTGGTAAGTTTGTGTATTGAAGCTAAAATAAATGTGTTGGTTGGCAGCAAAATGTTGTAGGAGTCCTGTTTCCAGAGACTAACTGGTATCAGTATTTGTAGCAATATACACTTTGATAATTTGTTAAGATGTTCTTAAATGATAACACACCAATATTACCGAAGAAGATTGTTTTGAAATACATTTCCTCCTTGTTTGGAATTATTTGTTTAGATTGAGAGGACACACCACTAGCTGAAAACATATTACAATTGTCCCTTCATATATGCTGGGGTTTGGTTCCAGGACCCCCTTTCGTGGATACCCAAATCCGTGAATACTCATCCCATTATATGCAATGGCATCACAAAATGGTGTCCCTTATATAAGATGGCAAAATCAAGGTTTGTTTTTTGGATTATTATTTTTTAAAGAATATTTTCAAGCCGTGAATACTTAAATCCATGGATACCAAATCTGTGGATACGGAGGGACAACTGTAATTTGAATCTATGGGAAGTCGTTCTTATCAGATTTGTCACACACACACACACACTTTCATCTTATGTCTCAACTGACAACTTGACTTGCTCTAACACCTTCCATTGCAAATAATTACATTTGTTTATGGAGATATGATGGTCCTGTTGAATAGGATCTGTTCTAAACATTATTGGCAATTTAAAAAAAAACAGTCAGGGATGGTGCTTGAGATTTTAGAGAAGTATTTGTATGCTGACTAGAAAATACCTGGGATTTCATACCAATATGTGGAGACAATGGAATCTTGTGTTTACAGTTTGTTAATGAAGATTTGAACTCTCAGTTAGAAAAAATTAGTAAAAAGGCAACTTCATAATAAAATCACTGGTTGTACACAGCTGGGGATAGTAAAATGGAGGGGTGGAAGCACATGTAATTAGCCACAAACTTGCAACCGTATTGATTATTAAGTTTATGAAAGAATGTTTGCCTTTTTTTTTTACTTTGTACTTTAAAGCCTACAGATGAAGACTGCAGCTCCACTCAGAAAAAATAATAATCATGACCCCCTCCCCAATGTTTCACCAGTTTGACCATTTGAAAATATCAAGAATGAAAATTAGGAACTGAGACTACACGTG
Source organism: Gambelia wislizenii (assembly GCA_030847615.1). Classification (NCBI taxonomy): domain Eukaryota; kingdom Metazoa; phylum Chordata; class Lepidosauria; order Squamata; family Crotaphytidae; genus Gambelia; species Gambelia wislizenii. The sequence continues at coordinate 5,990,982 of JAUMIR010000013.1, read as the reverse complement.
AAAGCAGTAATTTCCTAATAATTTAATTACATTATTATTGTAAAATATTTGCACACCATCCTGTCTTACAGCAGAACTTTCAGAGCAGTTTAGAAAAACGAATGTATTGTACATGAATTGAACATCCATACAGTTAAAATGAAAATTTTAACTGACAATCGGGCTTCTGGTAGGTATGGGGTTGGGGTTTTTGTGGGGGGGGGGGATCAGAGATGTTTCCATTTAGTAAACAAACAAACAAACAAACAAACTTCCCTATACAGAAGGGAAACTAAGACATGTCATTTTCAGAAATGGTACTAAGGACAATGTTAATTTTTTACTAGAGCAGCACAAATGAAAAGATTCTAGGTACTTCATTGATTTACCACAGATGATGATGGAAAGGTAATTTCCCAAAATGTGATTTTTCTAAAGGGCCTTTAGGGACACTAATTTCTTAGGAGAGACGTGCAGTTATATCCTGAATTAGAACTTGCAAAATGCCCTGCTGATTTTTCTTCGGAGGGTGTCAGAATTATAGCCAAATTGGCAATGGTGCCATATGATCCAAGCTGTTATCTTCTCCTTTCTGCATTCCCTTGTAAGTTGTCCTACAGGTCAAACCCATTAGACAGCTAAAACATTCTGAAGAAGAATATGTTAAGACTTCCAAACCATTTCATTTGGTAAAACATAATTTGAATGCAAGGCTTTACCCCATGCTACAAAGGGCTAGTAATTTAGTTGAGGACGGCTAGTAATATTTTTTGTATAAAAACAAAATTTCCACATGAGTTAACCAAGGGACCCGGTTCCTATGTGCTTATTTCAATAAAATCCTTTATTAATTCTCTGTTTTGAAATAAACAAGAATGTGTTGGGTTAACACTGAACCAATGCTTCAAAACCCAGAAATACTCAGAATTTAAGATTTTTCTGGTTTGCTCTTCTAAAAATGGTACTATTTGCAGAAGAATTATTTTTACTTTTAGGATAATCTTTAACTAAAATTCTTAAAAACCTGATCTCTCTTCCTCTCCTTCTCTTTAAAAAGCAACAAAAAATCATAGGTCTAAGCAAGGCAGTAATGGAATATTTCATTTCTATTATCAGAAAGAGGAATGTAAATGTTCTTTTTTGCAGGGTAAAAACAGTTTAATTTAAATGCTAGCAGACTAATCACACACAAAATAGTTACAATCCAAGTCCCAAACAAATCATTTAGAAATGTTTGTTGTGTTTTAAAAATCTTCTTCCTTTGGGGATGGAGAAAGTTTTCTCCAAATGTTATCAAATTTCCCGAGTTTAACATTCTTACCAAAACAATTGCCCATAGCATTGGAGTTAATGTGAATTAAAACACAGAGAGAGAGAGAGAGAGAAAAGTGGCAAGATTTAATCTGCTAACAGAAGAAAAATCACGGTAAACTCCTAAAACAGTTTCAAGTTTGAGATGAAATAATACATTGTAGAAAATATAGAACTATGTATAATCTGTAGATTTTTATATACATAGTTTAGAATATACACAGTCACACAATGAAATAGGGCTGCAGTTGGCAGAATTTAAACTCCAGTTTACAGAATTTATTTTTTAAAAAAATCTTTTAAAATGTTTCTTTAAAAGGAAGAAAATGTGTAGGTTCATGAATCAGTGACTGATGTATAGACAAAACTTTCAAGAGTTTCTACCATTTTCAGAAAACATAGCAAGCCACTTTCTTCTCAGAATCAATATGAAATTTAAGACACCCCTTTCCAGTTTGACTTTAAAAAGAAAATTAGCAACCAAATAGAAGCAAGACTTTCTGAGACATTGGGATGCCTGTGTGTCTATAGTAGAGGTTGGAAAACAGATTTCTGGGGAAACCAGCCTTCTTGAAGAGCATTAAGGAAGGTTTGTGTTCCAATAAAGAATCCACTTTTCTTTTCTCATGTCAGGGTAGTACAATATTTTTGTGAAGTAACCTTTCTTCTCTCCCCCCACCCCAATCTTGGTTTCTCTTAGAAAGCAAGTCAACTGTAATTACTTACAGGTGAGTTACTCTATCCTAATGAAATTGCTCTAGGAAACCAATGTTATGAATTGAAACTTGGATGCCAGAAAGGAATTGATTTATTTCTCCTATGGTTTCTTTTCCTTCCCCCCCTTCAAACATTTAACAATCACTCCCTCTTTCCCCAATAGAAAAGACATTAGGATTTTAAAAAAGAAAAAAGAAGGGAGGGAGAGAGAGCAGTTGACAGTAAGCATAATTTAAGCAAGTTTTTTTTTAAATGACAAAGCAAGCAAGCAAAAACAAAACAGGTTGGGAAGGAGACAAGAGAAGCCAAGCTTTTAAACTTGTTGGAAAAATAAGACCCCTTTTCTTCACAAATCTCTATCTGTCCAGTCCAGAATTTGCTAGCAACATCCTGATGCTTACCTTTTTAAACAAGCAGAGAGATTAATTTACTTTGGCTGGGGAAAAAAAAAGTTTAGTTGACTCCTCCTCCTATATGTCTGGTCTCCCCCCCCCGCAATTCTTTTTAACTATTTAGAGACTGGATCAGAGCAGATCAAAATCCACACTGATACTGCACCATTGATTTTTAAAAAAGGAAAGATATTGCATTGAAATGGTATTATTGACCTCACAACACAGCCAGCCTCCAGACCCACAATGGACTAGCTGCAGCCCACTGCTCCTCCTTGAAAAAAGATCACTCCCGGCAGCAAGGGTTACTTTCCAAAAGAGAGGTAAAAGAAACCTTTGGCCCAAGGAGCCTCATTCATTTGTTTAGATCTTTCTGTGGTGTTTGGAGGTTGTTTTTTTTAAGGAGGGGGGGGGAGAATGGGGAAAGGGAAGGTTTGTCCTATTGTGTGTGTGTTTTATAACTTTTATCCAGACCCCTGCCTATTGATTTTCAGTCACATGAAAGAATTTAGGAGGGGGGTTTGGCTGTGTGTATGTGTGTGTGTGTTTTAAAGCAGAGTTTCCCTGAATGGCAAGGGGCAATACCACCCACTCAGAAGGAATGCAACCTATTGCAATTAAGCTTGCAAAAGAAAGGCATTTCCCCTTAACCCCCCCTCAAAACAAGGTATCTATTAAAACTCTCCAAAGCCATCAGTACTAATCAATGGGACCAGTGAATGTTAACCATTTCACCTCCCCACTCCCTTTGCTAGGTTTCTTTGCCTGTTGACACATAGGTAGGGTGACACCATTTTTTTTTTCATGGCACACAGCAAAATCTTGTCCCCCACCCCACCCCAGCAAGCCCCTCCTGAAAACCTGTTTCATGTTTCACTCCCTCTTAACCGGATAGGCGCCCACCCCAAGTGCAGGCTGTGGGTCTCATTAAATGCCATGGAGTGAACCCAACTTCAAAAGGGGGTTATTGAGAACTGGTCCCCAGTTGAAGAAGGTGGGAGGGGGCAGCATGGGAGCAGAGCTCTCCATAAAACAGAGAAGAAAGGGAGGCCAAGCAGGCCTGCCATTGGGAAGCAAATTAGGAAGGGGAGTAGTGAAGGAGTTAATCGATGCCAGGGCTGCAAGCAGGAGGGAAGTAAAGGAAGATTTTTCTTTTCTCTCTCTTTTTTTTTTTAGAAGGGGGGGTGGCTGGATTGCAAGAAGAAAGGAAGGGTTAGGCCTCTTCTTTCAGGGGGAAAAAAAGGATGGAGGGGAAACCCAGTGAAAGTTGGAGGAGACTGCTACCAGGCCAAAGACAAATGTTGGTTAAGCTTTGCCATTCCAAGGGTTTCTTTTTAAAGGAAGGCCCCATTATGAACAATGGCCAAGCCTTTTTGGGATAGCAGGAGATGCTTTGCCCGCTCTCCTCAAGGGATGGACCCCCCCCACCCCTGAGCTTTCTTGCATCAGGAGGCAATATTTTATATATATATATATATATATATATATATATGTGTGTGTGTGTGTGTGTGTGTGTGTGTATATATATATATATATATATATATATAATTTAATTATTTTTTTAAAACCATCATTTTTTAAAAAAAGTTCTGGACTTAAAAGTGGAAGAATCTCCCAATTCCAGATATGTTTAGGAGGGTGGTAAGGGTTTTAGCAACTGTGAAAAGTGTACTCTGAAAGGGTTTTGTTCTAAGCTGCCTTAAGAGATGTGTGGTGTGTGTGGAGAGAGAGAGAGAGAGAGAGAGAGAGAGAGAGAGAGTTGGGATTCAACAAGATTGGGGAGGATTCTCTTCATTTTTGTTCACTTCCTAAATGCCTCGTTTTTATTTCCAGCGTGCACACACAATTGGACACATCTTTTCTTTTTTCTTTTGAAACTCCAGCTTTTGGCTTTTTCTTTGGCTCATTCTGCTTTTCAACCCTCACCTCCAGCCCACCAACAGCATAGCCAAAACTCAAGATGTCTTCTGTGGAGACTATCTAACCCTGGAGGTTAGAATCACTTCACTTTTCCTGAAGTGAGCGAACCGGGTGAGTAGTGTTGTTTTCTGAAATTTATTGAGAGCAAACCTTGACAGGAAATGTATCCTAAACAGTGGAGGCTGTCTGTATACCAATTTTCATGTTGGATGTTAAGAGTTGTAGACATCTTCTCAGACTCTTTCCCCCTCTACCCCATTTCCTTCTTGTTTGCAATTTCCAGCTAATGGGAACAGAATTGTTAAAGCTGTTTAATCGCCAAGCCATGTAGGAACATTCAGCATTTAGTATAGTTAGAGTTGGGTTTGGCACATTTAAAATTTTTCAATTTAGCCTTTGGCAGCTTTGCAAATGTTGCTCACAATATATTTGGGGGTGTGTGATAAATAGATCTATTTTGATTTCTTGTTAAGAAGTTTAATTTCCCCCAATTCGTAGTATTTACTTTGCTACACTTTATGGGAACCAAAGAATTCTGATAACACCATGGGTTGTCAGCTACACGGGCATACCACCTAAGAGTCTGAATGACAGATAAGTCACATCTCAAAATCTTGGAAGTCAAGAGAAGAAGGAAAGAACCATGTTAGGTATGTCAGGAAGTCTGGTGCCACAGAGAATGAATGTGGAAGATTTTAGACACTTCAGGTCCAATCTCTCCTGTTTGAAATCTTGTAATTATGCACAGCAATTCTAGGTTAAATATTTTAATTCTCCAGGGATTTCTCCCCTCTTAGAAACGTAGGTGGCTTTTTTTAGTCCCTGGGTGGAACAGCTGGATTTTCTCCCCCTTTTATGTATGAACAATGTTTTTCAACTGGGTGATTTCGTGTTCCTTACTCAGAAAGACTTCCAGAGAGTCGGATGTGAGCAGGGGCAGCATCAAATGTTCTCCCTGATTTTCAGGTTAATTCACCAATCACTCCAAATCCTTCTCTTCATTCAACCTTTTCCCCACCTACCTCCCATCTTCCTTTCTGCGAGTGCCACCCATTGGCTGGAGGGGGGGGGGAGCCCAAACTGAACCCATGGGTGGGGTGGGGGGTCTGGATATATTGCTCACAGATTTTCTCCCCTCTTCCAACCTAGCATGGACAGGCCCTGTTGGCCCTGGGTGCAAGAAAGGCAGATATTTTTTAAAAATCTAAAATGTTTGGATGCTGCTGCTGCTGATGATGATGTAAAAAAAGGGCCGAAAGATTTAACTGGAACAAGAGGGGCAGGCCCCTTCTCATAAACTAAGCCAGCCTGCTGTAGATTTAAACAGGGGTAAGGCCTTGAACTGAGGCAGGGAGAGGAAAGCAAACATATGGAAACTCCACCCCATGACGTCACATGGAAAGACCCTACGGGGGGGGGGAGTGTGTTTGGTGGGGAGGAAAGCAGGCAACTTTTGCAGGAACCAAAAAAAAAAAAAAAAAGAGAGAGAGAGAGAGAGAGATTGAGAGAAACCTTAGCCAGTGTGATCCCCACCCATGGCTTGCATGCATTTCTGGCTTTCTTTTAAGTTGGACTGCTTCAACAATAATGCTCACAAATACTAATGCCATTGCCATTTTTAACAATACTAATGCCATTGCCAGTTTTGTACAACACTAATGCCATTGCCATTTTTTTTTTACAAATAATTACAAATGATGATGCTGATGATAGGTTAACCAGAATCTTAGGACAATATTAGAAGGAAACGAAGAAGGGAGGGGGAAAGAGTGTCTTCCCCATCCATGCAACATTTTGGTCTAGAACTAAGTGGGGGCTTGTTGCAAATTTTCAACCTCTCTTAAACAGGATTGGAAGGGAAGACCAGATAATCCTGCAAAGTTAGTCTCTCTCATTGTCTCCCCCACTCCCACTCCCCCGCTGGGGCAAAGATCTTTCGCTGTAAAGATTTAGCAGTTTTTTTTTAAAAAAAGCATGCAAAATAACCCCAAAGTCAGAGAGGTTTGCAATGCCAACTTGGGCTTCTCTCTTGTGGGTTTTGTTCCAGCATGAGAGGGGAGAAATGGGTTGTGCCCCCCCCCCCAAACCTTTGCAAGCCAGGCATTTTAGAAATGTAAGCCACCAAGGCGGTCTCAACACCCCACCCCCCCAAAAAGCCCATTCCCCCTGCCTGGCTTCCTGTGCAATATTGAACAATCCAGCGCGTGTTTTCCTCCGAAGCCAGGTCCTCATTGCTCTGCATGGGGCTTCCTGAAAGTCTTTGGAGGGTGGCAGACATCAGTTCGGAATACCCCCCTCCTTTATATTATGCTCATGGGCAGAAGAGATATAAGATCCCAAGGAAAAAAAGGGGGGCCCTGATTATGCTTATCTGTGTTGCAAGGGAAGGGTTGGAAGGCAGACTTCTCCTCCCCCACAAAACTTTCAGGACCAGCAGAGCTGAAGTTCTGTTTGCTGAGCTTGCTATCTAACAAGCCCCCAATTAAACACATCCTATCTGTTGCCTGTAGATAATTCCGGATTTTCTTTGGGCTGCATCCTCTCCAATTCCCTCCACTTTGTGGCATGCAGGCCCCAGTTCCCTTGCCCCCGCCCCAAATAAAAGAACCATGGGGCATGCAAGTGTAGATCTCTCTCAAGGAGGACCAGGTGAGGAAGACTGTTCACCTTGGCTCCAGTTTGTGCTTCACCAGCCCTTTGCAAGAAATGACCAACCTCCCCCCTCCCCAGGAAGAAATGCTAGGATTCATGGCGTTGGCGGCCAACAGCAAGCTCAGGACCCCAGCACACTGCTCCCCCCCCTCTCTGGCTCCCCTAAGTGTCTGCCATTTTGAATCCAGAAATCTTTTCCTACAGCCTGAGGAATCTGTCTTGAATTTCCCCACCTTCCCCCCTCCCTGCCCATTTGAATTCACGCCCTGCCTTACATCAAAGGTGTTTTTTTTTTCCTGATTAACTACACAATCAGGTCCCTGCAGATCAGGGGGGATAGAAAAGCCCCCTCTCTCCTGGAGAACAATACCATTATTTCAGCTCCATTGGCCAGGAATGCAAGATTTCACAGGCCACTGCTTCTTCAATCATTCCCATCTCCCCCCCAAAACCCCCCACCAGAAACCCATCGCTTAAATCTCCCCACCCAATTTTGAGCCAAAAAAATAATATATCTCACGTTTTAAAAAAGCACCACCACCACCAAGGGGAGGTTGTCCACCTTTCAACTTTTTCCAACTCCAAAGATGTTGTAAGTGTAGCCTGATTTGGACACATATTTTTTCGTTTTTCTGGGTGTTTGGTTGCAAAGGTTTACCAAAGAAAAGGTTTTGCATCAGCTGACACAAGAGTTTGGGGGAGAAGAAGTGAGGATGTGGGCAAAAGTGCATGCCAGAAAATAAAATTCCTTTGTAAGAAACTTTAAATCAGGGCAAGGGGTCATACATTTATAGCTTTCTGGATCCTATTACATTCCATCCCACAACGGTGTAAATATGCCTTACATCTGAGCATTTCTTATCACTCTGTACTGCACCCAAAGAAGTGGGTTTATATCCAGGAAAGCTCATGTAAAAATACAAACCAGTTGGTCTGAAAGGTGCTGCTAAATTCCTTTTCCTTCTCCCCTTCCTTCCTCCTTTTTATGCTGGAAGAGGTTTAGGTAGCTACTGCTTTAAAATAAAGATTTTCTTTGCCTGGTTTTACAATGTGTAATAAAATTGATTTTGTAACAATGATTATTGGAAAGAAACTATGTTCTCTTTCTATACACTCCTCACTGTTCATGCCTAGTTTCTTAATGAAATGGAATTGCATTAAAAAAAGTATACAATTATGTGGCAGCAGTTTTGATTTACATGCTAGTAACCCTTTCAAGCCCTCCAATCGACTGTAAAATTCTGTGATGTTCCAACCTTTCCTTCCTTTTATAAAAAATAAAAATGTAGCCAACCCCTAAAGTTCTAATATAATACTTCTGTTTGCAGTAATCCTGAGTTATCTTTTTTTTTTTTTAAGTGAATATTGGACAAAACATCGACAAGAATTGGGAAAAGGATAGACCTGATCAGATTGAGGAAATAGTACATTTCAGTTGAAACGAATTTGATCCTGTTAGAAATTAGAGGTGTGAAGTAAAACAGGCAAACCACCGGATCTGTAAAATTCGTTTGGGGCAGAGGGGAGAATGGCATTGGTTTATTTGAAAGAAATACGGTGTAAAAATTAAAGGGAACAACCCTAACAGTGTAGAGATTTATTTATTAGCCATGTTGAATCTCTAAAGTTTGCCTTTTGCTATTGGGGGGGGGGAAATCACTAAGAAAATCAGTTACAATCTGTTTGGCAGAAGCAGAAAAAAAATAATAACTCACACATCCCTCCGACCACATCTCTTAGCTAAGAACGGTTTAGGCTTAAATAACTTTCCAAAGATCATCAACCCCTCCAAACAACAGAGGGAAGGGGAACCCAAGGGAAGAAATCAGTTTGTGCAACTTTTTCCTCTTAGAGTGGTCTTTTGATTTATCTATTTACAAGCCAAACCTCCCCCTCTTAGCTGAAACAACAACAACGAAACAAAAAAATCAATGAAAACCTAGTAGGGAAAAAAAAAGGCGGGCAAAGGGGGGGGAAGTATAGAAGGAGGGGGGAAATTTGTGAATGGAAGAATGTGTTTGTGCATTCATTGTTAAAATAAAGAGTGGCTGTGACGCGGCCCTCTCGGCCAGCCAATGGGAAGCGAGCTGATATTTTTAAATCGCCCCGACGCCAGCCAATGGGGAAGCCGGTGGCAAAGACTAGCGCAAGGCCGGGCCAATGGCGAGGGAAGTCGACTAATAGGGAATTTGGTCGGGCAGGAGGTGAATGTCAACTAGTCAAAGATGGAGGCTGGAGCTGGGAAGCCATGAGGTTTGTACTGGAGGGTCCCCCCCCTTCTTTCTGTCTGTCTCTTCCCCAATATCTTAGAGCGGGGTGTGTTTGGGGGAGAGGGGCGGGAGGCACCTCCTCTCCCTCCCTCCTCAGAGGGAAAGAACTGGACCTTGGCTGTGGGGCTTTTCTTTGGCCAACTTTTACCCACCCACTTTTCTCCCCCCCCTTTCTCTCCCACTTCCTCCGCCCCAAAGCTGGGGAGTGCTGCCCTGTTCGGTCAGGTACCATTCATAAAAGGGGGGGGGGAGTTGGGGCAAGCTAGCTCTCTCGCTCTCTGTGTGTGTAGATATATATATGTGTGTGCGCGCGCCTCCCTCTCTCTCTCTCTCTCTCTCTCTCTCGCTGCAGCTGTTTTGTGAGTAGCATCCGGGTGACTTGGCGGAAATGGCGGGAGCTCAAGGCTAAAAAAAAAAGGGGGGGGGAAAAAGAAAGGAACAAGAGGGAGGCGAAAGGGGGGGGATTTAAACCGGGGCTCTGAGGGGGAAGGAGGAGGAAAAAAGAAACCGGGGCTCTGAGGGAAAAGCTCACACAAACCGGGGCTCTGAGGGGGTGGAAAGAAAAAAAAGGCAGCCGGTGAGGGGCTGTGAGGGGAAAAAAAGGGGGCGTCGGAGTGGGTGCCTGAGGGGGGCCATGTCTCTCTCCCTCAGGCTCGGCTTGAAGAGAGGGGAGGCAAGGGAGGAGGGTCTCCCGAAGCCCCCCGCCAACCAGGCCGGCCTCCGGGGCTCACGGACGGGGAGAGAAAGAAAAAGCGCCAGCCAGCCAGCGAGCTTTTTCCAAGAACGGCGGGCGAAGTTGTGAGTTGTGGCGGCGCTTGGTCTCCACAGAGAGAGAGGGGAAATTTTTTTTTTCGGGGGGCTGAGGGAAGGTAGGAAGGGGTTATTGAGGGGGCTTTTCCCTCCTTTTTCGCCTCCCGTTGAGGGGGAGAGCCGCTTTAACTCCTCCAAGCTGAGAGGGGAGTCCCGAAACTCCGGCCCCCTTTCTCCCCAATTTTATTTCCCCCCCTCAGTAATTCCCGCCTTCCAGCCCCGAAATGGCGAGGGGAGCCCGGCTTGGACTTCTCCCTTATTTAATTTTTTTGGGGGGGGGAATCACTTTCCTCTTATTTTTTTGGGGGGGGGAAACTTTCCAGGGGTCGGGCCTGGCCCCCCTTCGGTGGGGCTCGTTTTGGGGACCTCCTCTCGGCAAACTTTTCTTTTCCTCCGTCCGGTTCTTCTTCTCGCTTTTTTCCCCTCGCTTTTGGAAACCTTTTGGGGACACCCGCCCCCGCTTTGTGGGCCTCGAACCTCCTTGCGATTCTGTGGAGGGGAAAAGTGGGGTGCCTTAGAGCCCCCTTTTTTTTAAAGGGGGAGGAAGGACACACTCAGGAACCCATCCTTAGGAAACTTCGGAAGAAAGGCGGCGGGATCGAGAGGCGTTTGGATGGACTCCGTGGAGCCCCCCCCCAAAAAAAAGTTTGGGAGCCCCGATCGCGCTTCCTAGGCCCGGGTTCGTGCCTTTTCCGTGGCCCCCGTTGTTGATTTGGGTGTTTTTCTTCTTTTTCTTCAAGCCCGGCGGTGGGCAAAACGGAATCGGGACCACTGAGCTTCGCTTTCCCGTTCCCCGCCGAGATGGCTCTCCAGAGTCTTGGGTTGAGCCAAGCCCGCTTGGCTTCGCAGTCCTTTCTCCCGGCTTTTTAAACGGATCGGAGGGATGGAAGGAGAATTTATTGCCTTGAGTGGGTTTGGTTGGGGGGGAAGACCCCCAAATTCCCCCCACCCCACCCAGTCAACATTTTTTAAGCCTCAAAAATACGGTTGTATCTTTGCACCTGGGCGTGATTGGCACTGCATTGGGAATCTTGTCCCAAGGGCCATCTAGTCCAACCCCCTTCTGTCCTGCAGGGATACACAATCAAAGCATGCCCGACAGATGGCCATCCAGCCCCTGTTGGAAGATGCCCCCAAGGGCCATCTAGTCCATCCCCTGCCGTGCAGGAATAGCCAATCAAAGCATTCCTGACAGATGGCCATCCAGCCCCTGTTGGAACAGACCCCAAGGGCCATCTAGTCCATCCCCCTGCCCTGCTGGAATAGCCAATCAAAGCATTCCTGACAGATGGCCATCCAGCCCCTGTTGGAAGAGACCCCAAGGGCCATCTAGTCCAACCCCATTCTGCCCTGCAGGGATACACAATCAAAGCATGCCCGACAGACAGATGGCCCAAGGACCATCTAGTCCAACCCCCTGCCCTGCAGGAATAGCCAATCGAAGCATTTCCGGCAGATGGCCATCCAGCCCCTGTTGGAAGAGACCCCAAGAGCCAATCTAGTTCAACCCCATTCTGCCCTACAGGGATACACAATCAAAGCATGCCCGACGGACAGATGGTCATCCAGCCCCTGTTGGAAGAGACCCCAAGGGCCATCTAGTCCAACCCCCTGCCCTGCAGGAATAGCCAATCGAAGCATTCCTGGCAGATGGCCATCCAGCCCCTGTTGGAAGAGACCCCCAAGGGCCATCCAGCCCCTGTTGGAAGAGACCCCCAAGGGCCATCCAGTCCAACCCCATTCTGCCCTGCAGGAACACACAAAGTACTCCCAACAGATGGCCATCCAGCGCCTGTTTAAAAAACCTCCGAAGAGGGAGACTCCACCACACTCCAAGGGAAGAAGCTTCGGGAGAATGGGAAATCTCGATTATGACTACTACTGCTATTTTATTTTATGGCAGATTTTGGAGATCATGGGGGGTGGGAGGGATTTGCTTCCTCTTCTCCCCCACTCCCCCGGAAACAAAGCTGAGGAGTAGCAAGCGATTTCTAGTCCGTATTTATACAGGCTGCGCATGGAAATCTCGTTTTAAAAAAGCATAAGAAGAATGCGTGACTTCGAGCAGCGATTTGTGCGGGTGTGTTGTAATAAACCCCCGGCGTGCAAGCCAGTGTGTGTTTTTCTGTGCCATTCTTGCACTTTGCCCCAATTCCACCCCAGGTCTCCCTAGTGTGCAGTCTTTTTGAGTTGTGTCCCTGAAAAGCCTCGTCCAAGATCACAACCCCTAGGGTTGTGGAATTTTGACAGGGTCCCCCCCCCCACCTTTTTTTAATCCCCTACAAGCCTTCCTTCCTCCTTGCCTTCCTTCCATCTCTCTCCCTCTCAAATGTATATAACAGGGTTGTTTTCACTTTCCAAGCTCTGTATAGATCTCTTTCTTCATCAGACTGGAAAAATAAACAAATAAAATTCCCGTAAGAAAACAAGGATTCAAGTTTAATTCAGCTGTCTGACTAATTTACCTCCTGGTACAACTCTGTACTGCTAATTTAAAAAGTAAACTTTTTAAAGTTTGGGGTCACCCTTACTAGCTGAGGCAAAAACTCCCTACCACCACCTTGAATGAATCTATTCAGGCCCCTTGCAAATATCTTGAGCTGCTTGGAATTTTCTACATAAGGCTGTGAAAGAGTTTTAAAAGTTGGTTCCGTTGTTTCTGTTCTTTTAAAAAAAATCCAAATTGTTTTAATTTGTGTGGGGTGTCTGTGTAACTAAACGATCATTTATTTGATCATTGTGAGTCTTGACAAAACTTTCTAAAAGACTGTTCCAGAGTTTTCTAGCCCTCCAAAGTATAAACAATTTCCAAGTTTTATTGTTTCAAACTTTGATGTCGTGTTATGGCTAATTTCATTGGCTTAACTATGCTTAGCAATTCAACAGTAAGTGTGTCAGCACAATGTTCTTATTGCAGTGTATGCTAATAGTTTTTATAAGCCTTGTTTAGTAAAAAAAAAAACCTTGGCTACAATTGCTTAGCATTTAGATGATTCAAACTTTTTCTATTTTTCCTCTCTTCCTTACTTAGAATTAAATTTTATTGGTAGCAATAGGGCTTCTTAAAGCCTGAAGTAAAATTAATGTGTCATTAAACATCTTTAATCAAAATACAATGCTTAAAAGTTTCTAGCTCACCCTGCTATGTAGCATCTACATCCTTGTGCTGTACTAATTATGCATCAGATTTGTACTGCTATCTGTTGTTTGATGTAGCAATGCATTTCACTATTTGTATTCTTTATCTTTTCATTTGTTATGATGTAGCTCACATAACATTTTTTTTAAAAGCACATTTTAAGATACTGATTTACTGTATATTGTAGAAAGACTGCTGATCTTGTTAGAACTGTTGTAAACATGGCGGAAAAATAATGCTACAGAATCCACATGGTGGTGGCAGAAAGGTTTTGTTTTGCTGTGGATCTGTTGTAAAGAAAGTCTCTCACAGGAAAAAAAAAGCCATCACATCAAACCTTTTTTTGTGTGTGTGTGTCTAGTATGGAAAGACTTTGAGGTCTGTTGCTGTCCGGAGCCCTTTTTCTGTTGTACTACTGGCAAGTATGATTAGCAGTGCAATATTAAAAGGGCATTGGCTGGCAGACTAAGCTCCTCCTCCCCACTCCTTCAGAAAGGCCAAATCAACAGTAGGATCCATTCTCTTTCCAGAGTATTTTATGCACATGTGTGAAAATAAGATCTTTTGCATGAATATAAGTATATAATGGAACCCAAACAGTAGGTGTGAATTCTTTCCCCTCCTTTAGTGTGTTTTTGTTTAGAATACATGCATTCTGTTTACAATGCAGAGTTCCAAAGGGGATCTGGAGCATAGATTTGTTATCACTCACCTGCCCCATGCCTTCATATTATGCCTCTTGTTAAAAATGTTAACAGCAATCATTCCTTTCCTATTGACACACAGGCATTTTGGCAAACTTTATATCGTAAGATAGTCAGCCACTAGGGTCTTGTGTGGCTGAATTTAAACACACTTTCATCTTTGATTTCTTTGTCTTCATTGTGTGTCTGCCCTTTTAAAATGATACTAGGTATGCTCTTCCACATGATTTTTTTATACCCTGTTTTTATAGGCTATCACATTTTTACAATGGGAAGCACAAACCAATTGTTTGAGTACATATATCCTGTATGGGTCCATCTCTTCAGATAATGCTATGGGTTCTTCCACATTGTTTGTAGCACCTTAAAAATCCACACATTGTTGAACCAGTAGAGAAGCTTCAGTACAGTCTGGTCATTTGAGAAACCTTTTGTGGGGGAAAGGGGTAAAAATAAATCAGTAGAAAAAGTCTTGGTTATTTATTTGCAAGAATGTTTGGCTTTTTCAGCTTAAAAGTCTGCTTTTGCTGTTTTAAAAAAATACTACATGCAATACACATTGTAAGAGAAAAGACAGAGTGATGAGTTAATAATCCTTTGCCTCTTTTTGTGACTTTCAGTGCAGTTCTATGCAGGTTTACTTAGAAACAAGTTTCACTGAATTAATTGAGACTCCCAGGTAAATGCATAGGATTGTTGTAATGGACCTAATATAAAATATACCATGGGGATGGGGGAAGACCATAGCAGCACCAACCTAGATCTTTGATGAAGATTTCTGGTGCTCACACTTAAGGCTCCGTTTTCTATCCTGGCCTATGTTTCTATATAAATAATATTTGTATAAATATTTACATTGGATATGTCAAGGAGCTCTCTCTTAACTAGGTTCTGTTAGAAAGAAAAGGCAGAAAATTAATGTGTTTTTTTGCCTTCTGTGTGTATGTGTCCTTGCTTTAACCTTGGTAATGCTGATCTCAAATTTTAAATCATTCTGATTTTTATTTTATTAGGGTTTTCCAATCATATCTGTTCCTGTAGTATAAACTATCTTGCTTTAACAAATTCCTGTACAAAGGGCCTAGAGTGGTAGTGGTGGAGGAGGAGGAAAATACAAAGGTAGCTGCATACAATACTGCTAGTAGGCTGCTGGGATTGATGGCTCTGACAGTGTTGCACTACTGTCTACACAAATTAAGCAGTGCAATAATATTGTCAAAGCATTTGGTTCCAGTCCTGATACATCCTTGTTTATTATGGTCTGCCCAGTGTGGCAAGGATCCACTTTCTTTTGCTGGTTACTGAATTTGAGCAAGTCAGACATTCCCCTTTGATTTTGAGGGAACTCACTACTTGTTTAAAAGCTTGCCAGTGGTTGTTTAAAAACTGGCCCAATGATAAAAAGCACGTGCAGGTAGACAGAGTGTTCATGTTATTTGAATATTTATAGTTTCTGAACCTTTCTGATGGTAGTGGTGGGATTCCATGGTAGCTTGCTTCTCCTTCTTTGTATCTAAAGACAACACAAAGTTTAAGACTTAAGGCAGTGTAAAATTCCATCTTCAGAATAAACCACTTTGGTAGAACGGCCCTATCTTACAATGTTTTACTTGCTCTGAGTTCTAGAGATCTTTGGATGGTTACTGTTAACCATGGGATTCCATTCTATATATTTCACAGAGTTATATTTAAGTATCAGTCCTTTGGCAGTTTGCTTTCCAGGTGCCATTTAAGTTACAGCGGCTTGGGTTACTCCCCTTTTCCTTTTTATCTTTTGGATTTTAAAGAGGGATGCTTATTGTTGTTGTTGTCCAAGTAAACATCAAATAGTCCTTTGCATAACAAAAAGGAAAGAAGAACCAAGCACAAAACAAGACCAACAAACAATAGAGATGCTATGTATGTTCAGAATCAATGATGGGATGGAAATCCTGTATTCCAGCTATTTGGTGGTACAGGCTTCTAAATAGGAACATTGTATATAAAGACTTGTTCTCTTTTAAATAACAATAGGTTGGAAGTGGTGTGGTTACTTGAATGACTGCTGGGAGCAGATGTGGAATTTCTTTGAACAGCTGTTAGGGAGAAAGTCAGTGCAAGGAAGGGTAAAAGACTGGACCCTTTTTATGGAACTCTTGATTTGTTACTTTGGAAGGTGAGAGGTGAGGCATTGAGAAAAAAGGAAGGGAAGTGTGAAGGCTTGAAGCCAGACTTTTGTGAATTACGTAGTTCTTCTGGGATGGAATGTGAATTCACCTGAAGGCTAGGTAGACTGACTAAAACAGTCTGTTCTAAAGTTTGTGCT
The DNA here is from genome assembly GCA_030847615.1 of Gambelia wislizenii. NCBI lineage: Eukaryota > Metazoa > Chordata > Lepidosauria > Squamata > Crotaphytidae > Gambelia > Gambelia wislizenii. The sequence goes on along the minus strand of JAUMIR010000013.1, from coordinate 5,974,783 downwards.
CCTTTTCAGCTTTGAGCACAGGATGTATGTGTGTGTTGCTCCGTTTGTGTCCATAAATGTTTTAGAAGTGATAATTCACTGCCATGCTTTTCTGTTCCTGAATATGATGTCAGGGGGCAAACATCTCAGGCTTCCAGATATGCATCCTAGAGAAGGCTACATAGAACCAAAATGTCCATAATGGAGTGCTTGTTTTTTTAAAACTTAGTCAGTGGTGCACGTCATTTTTTACACATAGAGTTGTCTCGCCTTTTGGTTGTATTTGCTATGTTGATCTTTCGTGTTTAATTAAAGTTACAATCCTGTGCAAATTTACTGGTGAGTAATCCAGTTTAAACTAGTGGGACTTACATCTAAGTAAAAATACATAAGGTTGAGTACATTTCTGTGCATTTGAGGAGTGTGCAATGACCATGTTAAATAGGGCTGGAAAAATAACTGGTTGCTCAGTGTATAAGGCTGGCCATTGAAACTTGGATTTTTGGCAATTAGGTATTTCTAGCCCTTTGCTTAGCACACCCTCAGCAAAGAATGTATTTTCACATTATTTTATCTTTAGTCATTACTTTGTTACCATAGGTATGATTCACTGTGTCTCAATCCATCATAATAGCAGTTAATGTTCAAAGCACTTTAAATTACCCTTTCTCAGTAATCCTTGCAGCAACTCTTGCAAGGAATGTTTATTCATTTATTATCATGTTTCTGTTCTCCAAGCCATACTCCAAGGTGATCACTGTGGCCTAAATGCTCTTTTAATATCACAAGCACATGAGGTAGGTGGAGAGATACTGTAGGACCCAGATAAGCTTGAGGGCAGAGCTGGAATTTAAACCTATTGTTAAGTCCCAACTCTCTCCTCAATATACTACACTGGTTTTCAGGATAGGTTGGGTATTATATCACAGTTGGATAGAGCTTGGAAAGTTACTCTTTTAGACTAAATCTACAGAACCCTGCAGCAAACATGACCACTGGTCATGATGGATGGAGTATTCTGGGGTTGTCCAAAAAGGAGCTTTTTGAACTCTGCCATAGGGCAGGGTAAGCAGGGTGAGAAGTAATGGTTTGCTAGAGGCAACCCAGTGAGTCTGTAGTGTATGTAAGATTCAAACTGGGAACCTTTTGCTATATTTAGGCTTTATTCACCTCAGGCTACTTTGTACATCTAATAATGAAACAAAAGGTCTTATGCAATGGCAAACCTGTCCATGTTGCTGCTCATGTGGCTACAGCATGCTCCACATACCTGAGAAGGGCTTACCTTTCTAGGATTAAAGAAAAACAGAAAATATTTTAAAATAGACTTGGAGTTGATAAACTGCTCCAGGTGAGCAGTGATTCCTTTTGGGACAATTTCTAGTTGAAGCTGAGAGAGTTAGAAGCAGAATAAAATTCTATGAAGTAAATCACTGATCATACTGATTACAGAATCATTCTTTTCTTCCAATAGATTTCCACTGAAAAGCAGAGCTTAAGACAGCTACTGACTGGGAGATTCTGGCCATCAGTGTCCAAATACTAACTTTCCTAAACTCTGCCCCCAAATGCAAAGCACTGGTAGATTATTATTAATTTGATGCAGGTTGAAGGTTGTTGGAATCTTTAACTTGTTTCTCCTGGCTACACAAACGTAACTGTTGAGTGACCTCCATGTTAATAATAAAAAAATAGTAAAATAATAAAATAAAATAAAAAAAGAGTAGTACTAATTTTTCTCTCCCTGTCCCCCACCTTCCCTTTTAAAGTCTGTCTGGAGCAGGAGTGACTTTTGATGTTGCATCTGGATAGAGACATTGAGCCAAATCTAGTGGGAGATGAAAGCAAACTTTTTGGGTGGGTGGGGGGAACAGGCAATATGGCATGTCAGCCAGCCCTTGCTGCTGTCCAAATGTGTGTTTTGTAGTGGGTTGGCTCTTTTCTAATATGGGACAAAGTTTGGCTGTTTTGCATTGGGGCTAGACTCAGAACAGCAGACATAGTCTGCAGGCTGTGGTTGCAAGGAGAGCCTGTTTGGGATGGATGAAGGTGGATGTGAGTTGGAGGTATGATGGGCCCTTTCCTGCCTTACAAAGGTACTTTTTAACTTTTTCTTACCTGCACCCACAATGTTTCATTGAGACAAGACATTCCAAGAAGGTGCAATTCTTGCATGTGACTCTGAAAAGTAATTGGGTAGGGGAAGAATTATATGTAAAAATGCAGAAAAGGAAGTGGCTCTCCTTTTGGGAAAGGTGCCTCAACAGAAGAGAATTCAAAGACATAGCCATGTTAGTCTGGAATATCAGTACACAAGGAGATCTTGTAGCACCTTTGATACTAACAGAGAGAGAAAATTGTAGCATAAGCTACATCAGAGGAAGTAGACTACGTCTACAAAAGCTTATGCTACAATTTTCTCTCTCTGTTAGTCTCAAAGGTGCTACAAGATCCCCTTGCTCACTTGCAGAGGAGAGTCTGAAGGTGGTGGTTGCACATTCCAGAGGTGGCTTATTTCTGACCCTGGCTGGCAGAGAGGAATTTAACAGTGAAAAGGAGAAGAGGTAGGATGGGGCGGGGAAGGGGAGGGAAGTTAGGGGATTCAGGAGCACAGTCCTCCCCCTCTCTCCTGGAGTGTGTGTATTTACAAAGGAAACTCTGTGTGCACTTGTGTGTGCGCATGTGTAAAGCATTCCAAGTTTTCTATCCAGTTGGGCACTGGAGGGAAGGGGGATTGTATGGAATGCAAAGAATCAAAAGTCTGCCTGAGGTGGGGAAGGGTTGTGGAACGCTGTGGAACAGCTTCCATCCAGTTACTGCATAAACCTGTTAAAGAACCCCTCCTCTATTTCTTGAAAGGATCATGCATAGGAATACTACAATTCTATGATTCTATGATTCTACTGGCACTTGTTGGGTAGGGTTTAAAGCGTGTTGGGGGGGGCATCTCCTTTCCTGCCTTGACACCCAACTAGATGACAAAATCAGATGGGTTTTCCCATTTCAAGAAAGAATAGTGTTTCTTTGCCTTGTGTTTTCTTCCCACCAAGTAGGATATGAGTCATAGCAGTTACCAGATCCTTGCTTACACAGATGGGTTAGGGGGCGAGGGGGAATTAAAAGGGGAGAAGGAGACCTGTTCCTTTCTTAGGTTTAAGTTTAGGCTTAAGAAAAGAGGTGTGGCACAAGTTGATAAGAGTAAACAAACAGCAAAAAGACACTGGGGATGATGGGAGCTTTTGGCCAAGCAGATCTGGAGAGCCTCAGGTTGGGGAAGGTGTACTTGTTGTTCAAATAAAAGTGTAGGTGAAATATGCAATGGACTGGAAGGAGTGTAACTTCTTGTAGCCCTTCTACAGTGAGTGACATTCCTGAGGCAGTTGTGTTATGTGCTCATACAGGAACATAGGAAGCTGCCTTGGTTCCTACAGGAGTCACACTGTTGGTCTACCTAGTATAGAGGCCACACTGATTGGCAGCAGCTTTGTGGGCTTTTCAAAAATGAGTTTTTCCAGCTCTGTCTGGAAAAAACATGGGGTAAAATCCTGGATGTTCTGTATGTAAGTGTTACTTCTGCAATTGATACTTCACAAAATAAGGTTTATTTCAAGTGTTTGGATGTACTATATACAGAGTTTCCTTTTAAGAAATACTTTGTTTCACTTGCAGTACCAAGGTCCAAAAGGTAGCTATTTACCTTCATAGTTACAGTTTTAAGGAAATAATTTTACACTTTCTCATTTTCAAAAATAACTAAAATTGTTATTTTGAAAAAGATAATCTGAATGCTTCAAGCTGCAGGCCTGTGGTACAAAACATATTCTCCTCTCATCTTCCTCTCCTTACCTTGAGGTCCACAATACAGCAGAAACCAGCACTGAACCATGCAGTATTCCTCCTCTACCATTTATTGAAGCCATACCCTTGTAACTCTTAACAGTAATTAAAAGGTAGTTATATAACCAAAAGTGAATTCATCCTTTGATAAGTTACAATCATAATGACTTGGTTATGCTTAATTATTGCGAAAAGGAATAAATTACAACGATTGCATGTACCTCCAGGTCAATCTATTCTTTTAGATTACTGTAGTACTATTTTTTTAAAGGCAGTTTCTGCTAGAAAAAGTACCATGCACCTGGTCATCAAGAAATTTTATACAAAGAATGTGCTCTGGATTTTTCTCCCAAACTGGTATGTACCAATCTGAATTCATGCAACAGGTTGTGAGAACATGTCATAAGTAAGAAATTTGGAGCAAAAGCCATGTTTTCATACAAGGATGTAATCCAGGGCTTGTAAATGTTTATTTCTGAATTACAGTTCTCACAACCCAGCAGCTAGTGGCTATACTATCTGGTGAAATCTGGGAGCTGTAGTCCAAAAAAATTATTCAAGGTCTGGGTAATGTCCATAACAAACACTGATGGAAGGTATAATTTATTTGGGTGGCAGATTGGGGAATGGTTAAGAATGTTGGACTACAGTGGAGACAACCAGCTTCACGTTCAGGTTAGCTATGAAGTGCGTGGGGTGATGACCCATTCCCTACATCTCAGCTGAATTTACCCTATGGGATTTTTGAGATGGTAAAGATGGGGTGGGGAAATAGTGCAGGAACATGGCGGCAAGCTGGGATATAATTATAATAAGTAAGCTGGCTGTCTCACCTGTTTGCATCTGATCAAGTGGGCTATAGTACAGAGTGTAGCCTTTTCTGTTGCCCTTGAACCACAGTATATGGTCAAACAGTCTTATAAGGGTAGTGACTAAGGAAGAGGGGGAACTTTGTCTCCCCAGATGTTTTGGGCTACATCCCCCCACTGTTCTTTGCTGTTCTGGATGGTACTGATAGGAATTGCAGGCCAAGACATCTTGGGGCCAAATGTTCTCAAGCTATCAACAAAGGAATTTGGAGGATGATCCCCAAACATGTTGAGTGGAGTAGTTTCTGTGCTTCCCTTTGGGCTCATATCTGAGAGCACAGCAGGCATAATTTACTTTTGGATTACAGCTCCCAGAACCTGCATGCTGGTTGGGGGATTCTGAGAGTTGTAGTCCCCCAAAGTAGCATTTCTAAACTCTTGAGATTATTTCATGCTTATTTCAAAAGCCTTTCTGGAGCATATGTTCGCAGTTTGCTTGGTTGGCTCCACAGAGAGGCCAAGATCTATCACAGCTGATGGATGCAGTAAGACCCCACCCTTGGGATCTCCTGCCTTCCACTCCTCTTGGCACCATCTTTGTACAGGTTATGAGATGAATTTGTACCATTTGGGGAGATTAACATTGTGTGTGTGATCTGCTTGTGCAACAGCAATACATAGCTGTGGGTTTTCACATTACCGTTTTTGCTACTGCAGCTCTTGAGTAAGGGTAAGCAATCTAAGCTTTAAAGTGTGCACGCACATAAGTCAGTGCTGGCAAGCTCTGTGCAGAAGAAGTCATATAGTGTGAGGGAGGGGAGAGAGATGTTGATTTTTTTTTTAATGGAGTCTGAGCTGGTTCAGTAGCTCTATCATTCTTTTTTAGTGGTGGGGAAGGAGACAGGGAATGCAGAGCTTAGCTCCTGCTGTTGAAAAAGGTGTAATTGAAACACATCAGTGCTAAACAAGGCAAAGAAGGAACTTGAAGTGGGTAAAGGCTTTCTAGAAGGGACCCCCCCCCCTTGTAGTGATAGAGGAAGCAAGGAAGCACACACAGAGAAAGTAGTGATTCATGCATGATTCACATGGGTGGGTGCAATCTGCTTAGGAAGGTCGTCTCTTTGGAAGATGTAGGAATCCTTGCTGAACACATCTGAGCAGGTTGGCTCTTGTAGGGTTGAAAAAAATCCCTGCTTTCTGGTAGGATTTGTACCAGCTTGCTAGATAGCTCAAGAAACCAAGATAGGAATGCAAACAATGTAGTGCATGCCTTACAAAAAAGAAAATTTTGGATAGGAAAATGGGGTGGTGGGAAGCAATACTCATAACATCACTTGAAAAATAACACTCATGGGATATAAAGGGGGCTCAGATTAGATTATATTCAATGGTTTAGTATTTGCTGAAGCAATTTGGGCCTGCCTTTTGCAACCAGCTTCTATAGCCCTTTGCCTGAAAGTATCCTACCTTTCTTTCTACAGGAAATGCTACCTTTCTTTGTTATAGGTAAAATTCCTAATGATAAAAACCTGTGGGGGTTTCCTGTTGGATTTTACCAATCGTGTACATTCTATCCAGTGTCAAGAGTATTTGAAAACAGTTTTATTGGAACTATGGATACCAGTACTACAATCTTCAACTAATTAATTAGCCAGGTTACTCTTTAAAAAGCTTTTAAATGGGCCAAGGAGCTATCTCAATTGATTGGGCGACAGATTTATTTTATTTAAATAAAATCATTACTTTTTATATAGGTCTGTATAAAAGCTCAAACACTGTTATCAAAGTATTGGTGTCTGTGATAAAGTTTCTCTAATAGTGAAATGGTCTAGGAAAGGCTGGTAATGCAGATGAATGAGGTTCTCAGAATAATGAAGGTGCACAAAGAAACATTTTTGAAACACGCCATCAGCAAGCACATTAGGATAAAAAATACAGCCGTAAAAGCTAAAAAAAAAACCCAAACAAAAGACAGTCAAACTAATTGATTGTTCATGAAGTGTCTTTTTATTAGCAATTAGGAAATAATAAGATACCATTTTAAAATGTTAGCATAGGATTGCATATCCTAAAAGATCAGTCAACCACAAATCTGTGTCCTTAATGTTTTTATTTTTCCATTTCCCTTGATAAAGAGACCCATCAGGTGCAACTTACTTGTGCAACAAGACATCTCCAAGACAACATCTCCAAGAAAACTACCTGTACACAGCAGCAGTATATTTCTTCAACCTGATAATTCTCTATGCTGTGATGGTAGTTCAATTTTTAATATTACAACTTTGTGCTTACTAATTAGTGTTGCACTGAAGTTCTCGTTTTAAATGCCTTTTTTCATATATTATGCCAATTTGGCTTTATCACATGATTATTTTGTCTTTGCATTTTGTTACTTCTAAAAATTATAAGAATTTCAAAGTTATGTTTTACATGTTAAAACCTAACAACAGGCTAAATGTATTGCTTCATTGCCCCTTTCACTACAGAAAACCCTTTTCAAGTAAGGAATGCATCTGGTAAAGTAGACTCAGACTACAAAAGCTTACACTGCAAACTTCTCTCTTTCAGTCTAAAAGGTGCTACAAGATCCCTTTGTCTATTCAAGTGAGTAATGCTCAAACAGGACTAGAATCTGAGAGATTTCAGCTTCTATTTATAACATGCTTTCTCAAGAAATACAAGGCTCAGGGTTCCTTAAGCATAGGCAGGAAGGAAGAATAGCTGTTAGGGTGGCAGGCAAATCAGGGATATTGATCATTGGGACACAGTTGTGTTGGTAGGATTTATATGTCTAAAATGTAGTTGTAAATGTTGTGCATACATTTACTCCATACTGTAAATACATGACACTATGCTGCCACGTTTGGACATTAAGACAGACCATAGGATTGTATGGGAAGGAATTTTCTCTGATTGATTGATAATCAGAATTCTTTAATCAGGTGACAGACTGAACTGATGTTTTAGTACCATAACCAAAAACCTCACAAGTCAAATCACCCACCAGGAAAGACTATCTTGCTTTTGACATTTCCAGATGGATGCTCCTCTGTATAGTTGCCTTGAGGGGGTGTATTCAGCTTTAATTCTGAGAAGATCCAGGCAGATTCAGATCTCAGGGTGGCCTTCTCTTGCGTCCTTCTCTTGCAAGAGCAAGGAGACAGAAAGATCATAAAGAGAAGGCATGAAAACTGTTTTGTGACTGTTGCATGCACATGCTTTATAAATGTTAAGTATAATTCTTATTAATACAATTTGCATATTAAAATGATGTAGATGTGCAGAGTAGTCCTGTATGAGCTGACTCAGATGTTAGCCCCCTTACCTTACCCCAATTGGCAAAAGAGTATAGGATAGCAGCCCAAGGCTGTACTCAAGGGGACTTATTCCTGAGTAGAAATATACAGGACTGTGCTATTAGATACCATTCATATTAATCAAAGGCTACATCATTCGAATTCTGCTCCCCAGAGACAAAACTAACAAGCTAGACACATGTGTGATGCTTTATTTCAAATTGTACATGCATAATATTTATGGGCTGAACCCCAACAAAAAGGCATCTGGGTCGGGAATCCTAATGCTTTGAAAGAAAAAAAAATAGTTGAATTTTATATTACATTAGCAAACTAATTGTGATATATAATTATGCAGATGTGAGTATGTTTAAAAGAGTTGAGAAATGGTAATTGGCTTGAAAATTAAAAGCGAATCTGATACAAACTTTTCCCCACACTGGCATGGCACTTATTGGACGTTTCCTAAGGAACCTGGGGTTTCTGACTCACAAACATGGATTAGAGACAACTTCTGAAGACAAATGTTGAGTTTAGTCTGCTAAGTCAAGAGAAATCCAAGTTGCATCACTATCACAATCGAGTTAATCAGCATGTTTTGAAGTATAGAGGAACTGAAATTTGATTAAATGTATATTGAAATAACTTTAATGAGGAACTTTTCTTTTCCCTTATCCAACCTGAAGCAATGTTCTGAGTTTGAAAATTTGCCCACTACTGTGTGATATCTTAAACTGTCCCCCTTTAAGGCACTGATTGTATTTGCACATCACAGCAAGCAGGGGTGTGCACTATTGAAACCTGGCTTTTTGTGATGTGCAAACTTACCTCTGTTAACAAGCCATGGTTTGTTAATGAGACACAAACTTTGCAAGCTGAAGCCATGGTTTGTTGCCGCTTTATACAAATACTGTGTTGTTTAAACCTTGTTGTGGCTTCCAGACTCACAACCTGTAGGGGCTGGGCTCTCTTGTCCCTGGTTTGTTTCACCAGCTGTAAAAGAGGAGCTGATAAAAAGGGCAGGAGGAAAGTGAACTGAAGTGAGGAAGACAAGCCCACAGTTTGGTTGTCCTTCATGCAATTTGTGGATGGAGTACCAAATCTTAACATAAGCCAGGGTGTTCTGTGCCAGTATAGAATTTGCTGCTGTGTGTTTAGGATCACACAAGAACAAAAATCCCTTGGAAGCCCACTTTTCCTTTCACACTCTCCTCCTTAAGCCATTTGGCTTTCTAACTGGTCTTGGTGACATTTCGTTTCTATTAAAAGTGATCAGAGAACAGAAGAGGAGGAAGTGATGCTTCTAAACATATCTCTAGACACATATCTGGTGAGGGGGAAATAAATAGCAACTGTGCTACAATACAGTTCTTTAAGTTGTTTTTTTAATGCAAGTACCACTTATATTGCAGGCAAATTATTTCCAATGGACAAAAAAAAATGTAGTACAGCATCTGTCAGTGGACGTTTCTGATCCATTCATTCTTTCATACCCACACTGTGAAAGCTGTTCATGGATGGGAGTTTTTGGATGTTACCAGTCTGTAGTGAGCTGTTCTATATTGCACCAAACCATTGTCTCATCTGGTTCAGTGGTTCCTGGGCTTGAGACTTCAGATGTTGTTGGACTTCTCCTCAAAACTCTATCCAATATGGCCAGTGAGATGTAGTTGGAACCATATTGGAGGACCCAAGGTTTGGGAAGCGCTGATCTAACAACAGTAACTGAACCTGCTCTCCAGGGTTTCAGACAGATTTTCCTAACCTTGCCAGGGACTGAAGCGGAAACTTTCTGTGTGCAAGTCTGTGCTCTCCCAGTGAGCAACTGCTCCTTCCCTAGAGTCTTAGGAGGCTACTGTATACAGTCAAACCATTACTCTCTCTAGCCCAGTATTGTTTGCACAGACTGGCCGTGGCTCTTCATGGTTTTGGGCAGAGGTATTTTCCCAGCCTTGCCTAGTTGTTGGGGGTTGAACCTGGGACCATCTGTGAGTACAAAGCAAGTGCTCTGTCATTGAGCTACAAACACCTCCTAAAAAACTAATGTTTCTATGACAAATGGAAGTTAAAGTATTTGGGAGAACCTTTACCATGCCCCAACCAGAATTTGTGAAAGTTACTTTTTTGGACTGCAGCTCCCAGAATACCCTTGCCAGCAAGTTCTGTGCCCCACTCTGCTTCACTTTGCACCCAGGTAGATGAAATACAGTCCTCCAGATGTTGGTGAACTGCATATCCCAGCATTACTTCCTGTAGGTTATGCTGGCTAGGTCTTATGGAGGTTGTAGTTCAGCAACATTTGGAGGGCTACACTTTGTCCACACCCTGCTTTACATACCCAAATGCACACATATCAAAGTTGTGTGTGTGGAAGCAAGAATAATTGAAGGGGGAGGGGATTAGATAAATTGCCCTTGCTCTGTATCTTTTGACAGAATGTTCCATGAGGTTCCATGCAACCCAGTGAGATGGACTGATCTAAATTGGGAAGAAAAAAAAACAGATCTTCAATTCACTGGTTTAAATAAAGTTTCCAGTTTTTAAAATCCATATGTTTCCTGAACTAATACCATACAACATACTTGCCCAAGATTTCACAGATTGAAATAGGGACACAATGCTCATACCTCTGTTTGCTGCTGAAAGTTTGTTGTTGTTGTTTTGTAGCGTTTGGAAAAAGCACAGTAACTTCTCCTCCAGAGGGAGCCATGCTGGTTTGGGAATTCTGGAACTGTAGTCCTAAAACTTACTTTTTCATGCTCTGAATTTGAAGAAACTTAGGTGTGTGTTTCTGAACCCAACCCTGTTCCACCACCACTCACTCAGTTCTCATGGCTGTATTCTTTGCTAGAGAAGTTGCCATGAACTTCACAGCAATCTGCCAAAACCAAAACCTCCATGAGCCAAAAATGGTTGATCAAAGCAACCAACAAAAACCAGATTGATGTGGAATGCATATATTAGTGAGAAATGCATAACTAAATAAAATTCCATCTTCTCATTCTACTTCTATGCAAATCTGGTAGAGAAGTACTGTAAAGTATCAACGTGGTGAATTTTGGTTTTCAACCAAGTTCTATTCATAGAATCATAGAACTGGAAGAGACCACAAAGGCCATCCAGTCCAACTCCCATTCTGCCATGCAGGAATACACAATCAAATCATTCCCGACAGATGACCATCCAGCCTCTGTTTAAAAACCTCCAAAGAAGGAGACTCCATGACACTCCCAGGCAGCGCATTCCACTGCCAAACAGCTCTTACAGTCAGAAAGTTCCTCCAAATGTTGAGGTGGAATCTCTCTTCTTGTAGTTTAAACCCATTGCTCCGTGTCCTAGTCTCTGGAGCAGCAGAAAACAAGCCTGCTCCATCCTCAGTGTGACATCCCTTCAAATATTTAAACATGACTATCATGTCCCCTCTTCACCTTCTCTTCCTCAGGCTAAACATACCCAGCTCCCTCAGCCGTTCCTCATAGGGCATCATGGCTTCCAGACCTTTCACCATTTTGGTCGCCCTCCTCTGGAGACGTTCCAGCTTCTCAATATCCTTCCTGAATTGTGGTGCCCAGAACTGGACACAGTGTTCCAGGTGAGGTCTGACCAAAGCAGAATAGAGTGGTACTATTACTTCCCTTGATCTAGACACTATATTAATGCAGCCTAGGATCACATTTGCTTTCTTAGCTGCTGCATCACACTGCTGACTCATGTTCAGCTTGTGGTCCACTAAGACTCCCAGATCCCTTTTCCATGTACTGCCCTCAAGCCAGGTGTCACCCATCCTATATCTGTGCATTTCATTTTTACTGCCCAAATGTAGTATCCTACATTTCTCCTACATTGATACACTTCTTTCCATAGCGTCTCTAGGGAGAACAGATCACACCAAAGGAAAGCAGATAGCGCATACTCACAAAATCACATTTTTGTTTCTTTGGGTTTTTTTGTTCTGGTTTAATTAATCTGGAATAACGACACACTGATTCTGTTGTGATAGTTATTAACACAAATCAGAATTGCCACTTCATGCATGTTAACTGGATATAAAGATGAAAGGTCCTGTTCCCTTTCTTTTAAGAACCTATGACTGCAACCTGACACACACTTGTTGAAAGTGGAAAATATACAGGACTGATTGTTGAGGTGAAAGTGAGTTTACCCCCTAGTGTATTTCTTCACAAGTTTTAAAATTAGTAATAGTGGGTATCCTCTCTTGTCTCTGATTATAGCATCGCTCTGGTAGCAAGCAGATAGGTGAGGTGGCAGTGACAGTCCTGTATCTGCAACACAGGTGGAAAAGGTTAAGTTCCCTTTCAGTGTGCCACAAATCTGACCTTAATTGCTCTCTGGGGTTGCTATTTAGCATTACCACCACCACCCTCCTGCAACTGCAGGGCACATGGCCTTTCATTTCTTGTATTGTCTAGAAGAAAAAAAACAGATCTTCAATTCACTGATTTAAATAAAGTTTCCAGTTTTTTAAATCCATATGTTTCCTGAACTAATACCATACAAGTTCTTAGTTCGCAGATAGGTAGCTGGGCAGAAGGACTGTGAGGTAACGGAAGCAATCCCTGACCAGCTGTCTCCACACTAGTAATGGCTGTGCAGCAAGCCTATGTTACAAGACGTGGGAGGTGCTAATCACAACAGATAGGGAATATCTGTTGTGTGTTTTATGTTGCGTTCTAAGATCTGACTTACAGCAACCCTACCTTGGGGTTTTCTTAGCAAGACTTACTCTGAGGAGATTTGCCACGGTTGTTCTCTGAGGCTGAGAGAATGTGACTTGCCCAAGGTCACCCAGTGGGTTTCCATTGCTGAGCGAGGATTTGAACGCAGGTCTCCAGAGTCCTAGTCTCAACACTCAAACCATTGCACCACGCTGCTCTCTTGAATTACTAATGGTTTTGTTAATTTATACTTAACTCTAATTCCCCCCCACAAAAAACCCCAAACTACATTTCCCTCTAATTGCTTTTAAACACAGAGTTCTGTAGAAGTAAACAGTAAAAGTTTCAAAAGAATTGCATTTGAATCCCTTGATTCAAGAGTAGTTGTTTCCTAGTAATAAACAGCATGCTAGGCCAAAATATTAAGAAAGCAGCTTAATAACATTTATTTTTTCTCAAAGATATTTGAGAGCAGATGACTTTTAGAACGTAGCTTAAAATCAGTTTAGATGGTTTTGGTTTAGAGTTTCCTCCATATCTGAGGCAACCCTCAACCAGCTCCCCACATCCTCCTCATATGACCAATCTGGTTTAGCACTAAGTCCGGTTCCAGGGATGAGGGACCCCTGCAAGATGCCCTCTGGGGAGTCCCCTCTTACATTATCTGCAGTGGCTGGTAGCAGACCGTTCAGCATTTGAATTGCACAGTCATTTACTAGGGTAATGTTGCTGTCAGGGAACTGGAATATGTAAGTGGCAGACTCCAGTGGACACATGGGAATTAAAATGGGGAGGGCTTCTACCCAGGTTTAGAAGAGGGTAGTGCAAGAAGCATCAGTGGTTCTCCCTCCCCCCACTCCACAAAGGTTCTGTGGCCTTTACAATTGCCCAAGGATGCTAGGGAAGGCCAGTGTGATGCAGTGGTTTAAGTGTTGGACTGCTACTTTGGAGAGCAGGGTTTGAACCCACCCCACTTCGCCATGGAAACCCACTGAGTGACCTTGGGTAAGTCACACACTCTTAGCCTCAGAGGAAGGCAAAGGCCAACCTCTTCTGAACAAATCTTGTCAAGAAAACCCCACGATAGAATCACCTTAGGATTTCTGTAAGTTGGAAACCATTTGGTGGCACACAGCAAAAACAAGAAGGATGCTAGGTTATGTGGCCAGGCTATTATTTCTTGCCCACTGCTTGGGATCACCCTTAGGAGCAAACAAGCAAAAGTATGCATGCTCCATCCCATCTTCAGAAATGCTTTTGGAAGTAGCAGTTACTTTGCTTCCTCCTAAAAATAAGTGGCACTACCTTCAGTCTGGACTCTCAGCACATCTGCTCTTCTAATCTCTACACAAGACATTTCCTCTTCAGACAATACAACGAGTTAGTGTAGTTTTTTCATATTTCTCTGCCCTCCACATCCTGTATGTCTGGAAATTCACAGGTTTTTTTGGCTGGGCCATGTGTGTGTGCTTATTTGTTTTGAAATTGTTCTTACCATAATTTAATTCCCAAATATTTAATAGTTTAATACATGATGTTTAATGAGCATTTGATTTAGTTTAGTTCTCACACCTATTTATTTCTACATACCCAGGGAATTCTCTGAGTAACTGGAAGCCATTCCCTTAGTTTTGTATGGCCCTGAATTGCTTCCAAATGGATAGGCACTTAGCCACCCAAATTTGCTGTTAAAGTGATGCTTTTATTTGAAGGGAAATGGGGATGTGCCCCATTCTGTTTGAGATCAGGTGTTCTCTGGTGTATAACTCTTTGAAGTATTTTTACACATGACAGTAACAGCACATTTCATAGCTACTATGTGTCTTGTATGCATGTGTGAATACTATGTGTTGGCTGGAATGAAGAAAGGAACTCTTTTAAAATGAATATCTGTTCTAGTTAGCACAACATTTGTATTTGACTTACACAGGTAGGGAACTTTTAAAAAGTGCTTGTAGTGCCATGTGTGAAAATGAATTTTGTAGCCCAGCTCACACATACTGAGTTAAAATGTGAGTCTTAAGGCCTTGCTCAGTTGAATGGGGCATGCATGAGATAGAAGCTTTAACAAGCTGGAACTCAGTTTCTGCTGAGCCATGCACATTTATTTGGCAGCCCTGGCCTAACTGCCACCTTTCTCTAAGCTGTGGGAATAAAAGAGTGGGACAAAGCACCAGTGGCCTGTAGTCTGACTTGGGGAAGGGTTTCTCATTCTGCAAAGATGGCACCATGGGCTGTTGATGGCTCAAAGCACTTTTAGTTAGAGGATGTTGTGTGGTGATGATTTGGAAGAATTTCTAAAACAAAAGACCATATAGAACAGATGAGTTTGGACTTCATTCAGCCTTTTACTATGGGGGGAAGGTTGAAAGGAAGGTATGGATTATTGGCTTTCCCCAACCCAAAAGGGCAGATGATTATTTTATTATAATGTTTACAGACATGTTAAGAAACTTCTCAAGGTTCCTGATGCAGGAAGTACCATCCCCTGTGAGAACTCTGAGGATAAGACCCTATCAATATTGCCTCTGCTTATGTGTTAGGTTCTAGTAGTGCAATATTGCTTATAGGGTCTTTTCTTTGGGGAAGCGCTCTTCGTTGGAAAACCCCCCCAACCCTAGAACAAACAAACAAACAGCATTAACAGGAAGGGACAGACTGGTTACATTGTAGCAATACGCTTGTGCTTTTGGTCAGAAACTGTTCCTGAAAACACTGGTATGAAAAATGATTTGGCATTAGATAGTGCCATCTTCTAATTAATTGATCAGGTTTGGAGGGGCATGTAATTCATGTAGAGATTTTAACAGGGCAAACTATTTTCATTTTTAAAATCGGCTGGGTCACCCTGTAGCCAGTGCTAAGCGTCTTCATTCTAAAGTATTATTGAGTTGAATAGGACTTATTGCAACATTACAAGTGCTTTGGATTGCAGATTTGAGGTACCAAACATGCAGCCATCTGTCTGTTTTGTCTGTCTATCACCTCTCTCGCTCTCTGTCTGGTTATTTATTTCATTTATATCCCTCCTTTCTCCCAGTATGGGCCCCAGGCAGCTCAAAATATAAAATAAAATACAGTCTACTGAGAAGTTAGCTTAACTGAATCTAGTGCGACTTACTCCTTGAAGCAGACCGAGGAACTTGTGTCTGTAAAACTGATGGTGTATCACTTGCATCCTAGAATTAATTGAATCTGATAAGCGAATGGCCTTTCACCCACGTATATACCCAGAAAGGCTAACAGTTCTGTACTCTGTTTTCTTTTTAAAATGTTAAAGATACCTGTAAAGTAAATGCAAAACGTCTGTTGTGGGCATCCTCAGCTAGTCTCTTGTGCATTGGTTGAATGGATCTCCTGAACCTAAGGAAACAGGGGCTGTATGTGATCAATGAACATTTCTCTCCCCCCCCCCACCACATACCCCTCCAGAGCTCAGTACTAAGGTATGTGAGAAAACAGTGGGAGTGAAGAGTGTTTAAATCCCTTACTTTTTTCTTTGTAAATTATCAGTGGAAGGAGAAGGAGGATTGACAGAGGTTCTGAAAAGGGCCGAGTGGGTGGCCTCTTGTTTTTCAGGTGGTCTCCCTGCGCTCTCTTCTGGGGGCCTTTGGAGGCCCAGGAAAAGGGCAAGGAGGGGAGGGAGAAGGGGGGACTTCAGACTGGATTAGAAAAACAGCAGAGGAGCAGAACTCAAAAGGGAAAAAGGTGGGTGGGGGATGCTTTGGGTGAGGGAAATTGTTGGTGGTGGGCTGGCCTGGTGAGGAGAGGTGGTGCTAATCAATTCCCTGCAGCAGCCAGCACTGAAGAGAGGGGATGAAGCACAATGGTCAGAATGGAGCCATTCTCTGGGCAAGGCCAGAGCATTCCATATCTCAGGCCCTGCAGGGCCTAATGCCAACGCGCCTCTTCACAAAGAATTTTGGGCTTTGGAGGAAGCAGCCCTGGACATTCTGTACATCTGTGTGTGCATCTTGTGTGTGTTTACACACCCACACAGATATAACAAATTTTGGAGCAAATTTCCTCCCCCTGCCCCTTTAACAAGTGAAAGTATGCAAGGTTCATTTTACAAAAAAACAAAACCAAACCCTTCTTGCTTGTGCATTCACTCACACCTCAGATCCCCAGAAGGAGAGACCCAAGATCTAGCAAGCATGATGGGGGGCATTTAAGAACTGTGTGTGGGGGTGGAAAGAAAAGTGTGCTATGGGGCCGTCTGCTACTCTTTCCCTGTTGCACTACTGTACAACTTCACAGCTAGCAGTGCAATAATGAAAGGGCGTCAGCCACTCCACAGAGCAGCAGAACTGAAGCTATAGGGAAGTTGGGAGTAGGGGGCAGTTCCATTGCAACTAGTTGGCCCTTCCTGGATTGTTCCTCTCAACCACTTGAAAACCAACACTTCCCGTTGGTTTCTGGTTTGTGTCTGCCTGTGCCAAGATGGTGAGGAGGGCGCAGGTCTGCTTTTAAAATAAACAACCAGGCTGTTAGAACAGTGCTCCTCTGCCCTGTGGTCAGCAACCATCTGGGTTGCTTACTCCTTCCCATACCCTCCATGGGGGACTTTGAGTGTTGGGTTCTTTTGGGGATGCAGTTTGGAGACCTGCAAGTCTTTTGCCGTCATCAGTGGTTTCGCTGAAGAAGGATGCAATAGAACAGAGGCATGGGCAGAAGCCTTCCTTCAGAGCGCCCCACTTCAGCTTCTTGTGTGTTGCCTTGCACATACGTGTGAGTAGCTGAGGTGGGTAATAATGGAAAAGTGCTACCAGAACTGCTCTTGTAAGCAGTATGCAGACATTGGAAGTTGCCTTACACCATCCAGTCCAGAATGGCCTGCCCTGCTTGATAGCAGCTTCCCAAGGTCTCAGGCAGAACTATTTCCCACCATGATGCCAGGGCTTGATCCAGCGACTTTCTCCGTGCAAAACCATGTGCTCTACCACTGAACTACAACTCTCCTCTGCTTCAGTGCTGAGACGTCTGAAATGTGAGTAGTGTGGGAGCCATAGGCTGTGGGATCAGGACTATGCTGGCGATTGTATGGAATGTCTTTGGGGGCTGTATTTGGGCCACCTAGGAATTCAGTCATATTCATTTTGGAATGAAGGGAAAATATTGTTTGTGTAGATTTGGGGGTGGAATGGGGAGACGAGCTTGTAGCACTTAGCCAACATATTTGTGTGAGACTGTACAAAGTGATATTTAATAAAGGCATTTTGCCCTGTTTTGTGTGTATGTGTTTTAAAATTGAGATTTCAGTTTTATATACAGTAGTTCCCCAAAGTTTATCTGTACTAATAGAAAGTGAAAAGTCCCTCATCATTCTGTCTGAATTTTTTTGAGGAGAAAGTTGGTTTAAAGAACTACCTGGGTGAAGAGTAAGGACACATTAATTTCTGTACATGGGCATATTTCTGCCATCAAAAACAGCTGCATTCAGAGTGCCCAATTTTAGTAGGCTCACGAGTTTTCCAGTGAGTAAGACATGGCTAGTTTAACACTAAGCTGCTGCATGAAGCTCTCTAGAGCAGTGCATCTCAAGGTATCTGATGTGGCCGACATGGCAATTTCCCCACCAGTATAATTGTGCCCATTAGGTTCAATTGTTTCAGTCTTTCTTGGAAACTCACCAGGGACTAGCACCGACCACCACTTTGAGTAACACCAATCTAGAGCATAAGCTTGAGTGAGCATAAATCCCTCACTTTCACAAAGTTCATCTTTTTAAAAGAAAATTAAATCTGTGAGGATGTTTTCATACACACACATGTTTCAATCAGTGGCAGATTCATGCAAGCCTGGGGTGTCAAATGTCTCCTTTGCATTTCCTAGCTGGATTACACATGAGAGGGTGCAGGGGAAGGCTTCTTCTGTGTTCATCCCATATCAGGGATGCTTCCAGTGCCTTGTGCGCTAAGGCTCTGAAAATGGCCCCTCTCAAATTGACCTAGAATGTTGACATAAAGAAACTGGCTATCTAGGAAATTGGTCCCCAATGCCAGTGTTCGAGCCACACCGGGTCCAATGCTGCCTTCAGCTCCCCTTCCATGCCTCCTGTTCACCGACCTTGGGCGAGGTGACGGCCATGGCCAAAATGGTGGCTTGGAGGAATGTGTGGGTGGGCCTGGTTTTCAGGAAGCCCCCCTTTTATCCCGTCAAAAAAAAATGGTGGCAGTTTTTCTTTGCCATTGCCCTGGGACTCTCCCCCAAGTGTCAGCCTGAGCTGGAACAAGGGGCTGGGGGGCATGTGGGGAGACCTGCATGGGCCCCACTGTTTTCATTTCTCTTTGCTAACCTTCTGGGGTGGTGGTCAGTGGCAGCAGCAACAGCTGCTGGCAGTGGCTGGGCCTTTGAAGAAGCAGGAGGTGGTGACCCTATGGCCCTCTTCCTCTCCAGGTCCCAGGAGGTCTCCAGTCAGTGGGGGGGAGGGAAAGGGAGGGGGCTTGATGGCTGCTCTTTCTCCCAAGTGCTGAACGAAACAGGGCATGGAGAAAGGAGAGAAAAAGGAGCCATTACTTCCACTTGGGAGACTCCTGAGCTCCTCTGGGGAAAGGGGAAGGGAGAGACAAGGAGGAGTTTAAAAACCTGGAATTAACCACCCCCAGGCTCTCCCCCATCCCTATCCCTATGGAGACGGAAGAACTGCTTGGGTTTTGCTTTGTTTTAAGGATGCCCCTCATGAGGTGATATTCTTAAAGGCAGGGTCACAAAGTTCTCCACAACCTGTTCTGGATTGTATGCTCTTCAGAGCATGGAGGCAAGGGTGGCGGTGGGGGGAGAATGTGGAATGGGTGTGTTTGTGTGGGAAGTGTCTATTACATCTGACAGAGTTAATTCACCTCGACTTTCCAGGGAAAACAAGCAAGCCAAAAGTTTGCCGAAGCCAAGAAGTCACGAATCTGCTCCCATGCCCAGGAATATGCTTTTTGCTCTCTGCATGAATTAATCCAGTAGTCCTGAAAGCCCCTGGTGGGTTCTGTAGTCCAGATTTTTTTTTAAAAAAATGTTGCTAGAATTCCTGGAGGTGGTTGTGTTGAGTTTATTCAGAGAATGATGAGATGCCCCCAAATGGTGAGCACGATACATCCAAAGTGGCTTTTGTCTCTAGAGCAGCGATTCCTAACTATGGGTCCCCAAATGATGGTGGACTACAACTCCCAGAATCCATGACCATTGGCCATGCTGACGGTGCCTGGTGTTTGCTGAAGTCCCAATAACACCTGGGAAAACCAGAGTTGGGCACCACTACTCTAGAATAACTTACTCCAACCTGGTAACCTCCAACTATGTTGATCTATGACCTCAGTCACACTGGCTGGAGATGATGAGAAAGTTCTAGTCCAGCTCATCTGAAGGGTGCTGGGTTGCTTTAGACTGGCTGGATGGCTATCTGTCAGGGATGCTTTGATGGTGATTTCCTGCATGGCAGGAAGTTGGACTGGATGGCCCTTCTGGTCTCTTCCAACTCTACAATTCTATGATTCTATGGTCTTAAAGAGCCTTAAAAATTTGCAAATAAGCAAAGCTTCACTGAGAGGATTAAAAAAAGAAATAATCTGTGTACACATGGCATTTTGAGTATACCTACTTTCCACTAAAAAGAAGTTGGGTTGCTCTGATTTCTAGAACCTTTGAGAAATGGGTGAACAAAAGGGGTGGGGAGAGTGTTATCAATTCCCAGAACTTTGGAGCCTATGGTCCAGTGAGGCTGATGTAGCAATGGTACAAAAGCTAAGCTGCCCCGTTACATGCTGCCCAGACCCTTATGATGGAAGGTAGGAGGGAAACATGGGTTTAAAAGCCTGGGCAGTGGCATCGGCAGTGGAACAACAAGGATGTATAGTTAGTCTAGAAATGCCTCAAGGCAAGGGGAAACATTGTGTCCTGTAAAGGAAGGACCATAGCTCAGCAGTAGAGCAACTGTGTGTCTTCAGTGTAGTCTAGTTGTCACAATTGCAGTCTTCGTGTGTCCATCGCTTCCTGCTTTTTGAAATGAGTATTTAATTTTAGAAACACAAGATAACAGACAAAAAAAGCCAAGCAAAACAACATGCACAGTCTGTTTATCCGTCATAGGTCCTGGAGATTTTAGAATCATGGTTCCTGGATCTCCACTCCTGCTATATGTTTCAGTCCATCCTAACAAGAAACATCTGTTTTTAACTGTTACTAGCTGAACTAGTAACTTACCAGCTATTATACCTTTCCAGAAAAAGGACTGCACATTTGGTGGATGCTGCTTGGTGGGCCAAGTATTAAGGTATGTAACAAGGGGGAAACCATTTTTCTAAGAAGGAATCTTGCTTGTTCAGCTCTTTCGCTGATCAGTTACATACACTGCATGCATTTATCAATGAAGGCTACATCCCTAATTTATCGATTCAGTGTACCCTCTTTATTTTACAGTAGGAATGTAAAAAAAAAAATCTACTCATTGTTTTAAAAGGGAATGTCTTGTCACTCTACTGATGAATCTGCCCCTCCTCCAAATTCTCTTCCCTGTCCTTTGAATATAGGTATGCTCCATCTAACTCAGTGCTGTTGGCACTGATGGACAGTGACTCTTAGGAAGAACTTCCTGACAGTAAGAGCTGTTCAGAAGTGGAATTCACTGCTGCATCGGAGTGTGGTGGAGTCTCCTATTTTAGAGGTTTTTAAACAGAGGCTGGATGGCCATCTGTCGGGAATGCTTTGACTGTGTATTCCTGCATGGCAGAGGGTTGGACTGGATGGCCCTTGTGGTCTTTTCCAGCTCTGATTCTACCACTGAACTGAAAAGGTCTTTACCCTTTTCTTAATATGGTGTTATTGTGTATGTGAGAGATCTCCACAATGCCCTCTACTGCCTCGCCATGGCATGGAGGTAAAACTGGGCTCTTGAAACCTATGCCAACACAGCACAAGTTCTAGCAGGGTTTTGTGAAGTTGGTAAGGCTTTGAATACACCCCTGAGGGCATACTGCACTCTGCTGTTGAGGAATGAGCCTAGTGAAGTATGAAGAGTCATGTTACCAGAAAGATGGACATCGGGTGAGGAACTGGTGACAGCAACAGTGAACAGAATGAGCATGTGAAATAGTTGCCACCTGCATTGGTGGTGGAGGTGGCTACCTGTACTGATGCAATTATGGATTTTTTTGGTCATGATAACACACTGGTACCTCTGAGCATATCAAGAGGACCAGGCAGCAAATAGTTCTTATAGCAGAGTTAGCAAACATCAGGCTGAAGAAATGAGCACACAGACACAAGCTTGTGTCTAAACTACTTTCCTTTACTAGAGCATATTAAAGTAATATTTACAATAAGTCTAGAACTCCAAACAGACTGCATAACACAGCAGATATACAGTACAATTCTGCACTGTACAGCTTAGACTACATGTGCATAGTCTTTAAGAGCAAAATCCAAGTACAATGGCAGTGTGTGGGAACATCTAGTTATACAGATACAGAAACAGTACATTCATGGGTTATACAGTTAGGGTTTCTCATACACATGGGCTACCCAACAAGCTCCCAGAAAGATATCATGTCAGCTCTTTACATTATAAATTTCTCTGTGACTGTATGTCCCATTACCCTGACATTTTAAAGGTATATATGGGAAGCGAGGGTAGAATACAAGAATAAAGGAAGACCCCTGCTGGATGGTGCTATGAATCCATCCATTCTAGCGTTTTGTTTCGCCACAGTGACCAGACAGATGGTTCTAAGAGAGGCACCTGCATTCCAGTATTGCACTGTGGAGCACTCCTGTTTAGAGTTCCAGTCAGCTGTGCCTTGTTTTGGGCAACTCTGTTCCACTCCCTCACCCCCTTGCCTCCCCCTAGATTTCCAGGAATTACCCTTTAATGATCAGCAAACATTTTGTGGCCACTGAGCATGGCCAGTCCTCATTAGATGTCTTGTATTACCTCCTCCCATTCTTGTTTTATTTTTGTAACTTTAGGGTTCTCTCAAGGGATAGGCTGTTTTGGCTACGGTATTCTAAGCAGTTGGAAAATGAGTTTGCTATTACTACACAGGATATTGTTGTTGAACATGGAGAGTCTAATTAGCTAAGATATCTCACAGCCATTGAAAAATGTGTCAGCCATTAATTTTAACTGCTTTTAAATGTTTTTCATTATCTCTGTGTTCCAAACCACAATAGGATCCCACCCAGGTTGCAATGGAAGCAGATTTACACACTGAATTTAGTAGAATTTTAGTAGGCCACACTGAATTTGGTAGAATTTGTTTTACCTAAACACATACAGGAACTCACCCGTGGTCTGCTGCTTTTGGATTTGCATTTGAGTTTTAAATGCCTCTGTTTTCACCTGGGTCCCCACTTCACGCATCAAGAGCACTTAGCAGCTATGACGTAGCAAGGCTCAGCTCTGAACTCACAGTCTGAAGGTCCAAACACAGGCTCAGCATGGGAAGCAAGGGCAGAAAGGAGTTCAGGCCCAAACGAAATGGCAGGACAGGAAACAAGGAGTGTGACATTATAGCACGGTTATGGAATATAATGGCCCACTGGTAGAGTTGCTTCTGCTGCTTCCCTCCACAGAAGGAAGCTTCCATGTATCTTCATGACCATTTAGTGGACAGAGAAGGGCAGGGAGCACTCCGTGCTTGCCTGTAGTTCTGCAGCAAAGACAACAGAGCCGATGCTGCCTTGATCCATTTCCCTAACTGTACTTGGAAGTTGTCTTCTATGGGTGTGGATGTGTTGTGTGACAAGGTACCCTATGCCTGCATATGTCTTTTATTTTTTGTTGCTGTGGAGGTTGATACTTCCTTCTTCCCTTTACATAGACCAAAGCACCCCTGACTACTGAAGGGCCTGTGAAGCCCCTGGAGGAGAAATGGGGGAGGGGGTTCACAGAAGTATCTGGCTAGTGTCTCAGCCAGATGCAAAATGATTACATCAGCCACTGAGACCTCATGAGTGTTTAGGAGGACCCTGACAGACTGACGGATGCAATTGCTTAACTTCTGGCTACAGGAACATAGCCAGGCACTTCTTTGTCCTCCCTTCCTCCAAGCACAAAAGGCCATGTGGGTGGGGGCATCAGCTGCATTATGGTAGGTCTGGGGTGGCAGTGGTGATGGTGTTAAATGGCTCAGTGTAATGTAGTTACACATGTGGATCTGCTATGCTAAGCTGATACCTGCAGGATTGTAGCCAGTGTTATCTATCACATTGGTCTACATGTGCAGAGTATCCAGCTCATGAGTAATTCTTTACTCATGAGGACACCTTCCTCAGGCAGGTACCTATATGTGTGGCAGTGACCAGGTCTGCCCCTTTGGTCACCTGTATTTCCAAAAGTTTCATAGCTACTCAGTGGCCCTTTCCAATTCAGAGGTAGAGTCATACACATCTTTTTTTAACACTTATTTGTCACCAATAAATAAGAGTAAAACTCAGGTAAATAAATAAATACAGCACAATTCCAGCATGTGTTTCTTATCACATACTACTACATTATACAGAAACACCATTTAGAGATTTTTCCATAGGGAATAACATGTGTTGCTCCTCCAAACAGTTTCATCATACTCACCCATGCCATATGTTTTGATGTAGCAGATTAGAGAGTGTCTTTTCAAAGCTTCAAATGAAGAGAAGGTGGTCTGATGTCACAGAACTAGAATGTATATATGAAATAAAGGCAACTATATCAAAAACCTGTCTCATGGTTTGCTTCCTTTCATTACCCTTAACTTGTACTTTAACTTCTACAGCAGTTCAAATTTTTCTACCGTTGTGTTATTTCACATCAGGCAGTTGCCAACAATGGGGATATCAAATATTTCTGCATTAAACATGTGTTGATCACAGTGAAAATCTATAGCAGAATTAGTTCCCCACAATGCCTGATCTGCTGTTCTGTCACTTATAGTAATATGGATATTACATGATTCCAAAATCTTGTAACTGGCGGAAATTCCAGCCACATATGTATCAACATGTCCCATTGACTACACCCTCTGAAACATATTGGAGAGGCATTTTTATCAGTTGTAGGTATTTTAACAAGACACTGATAAGCTTGATAGTGTTCTCCATTCAAATCAAAATGGAGCTTTATGATGGGGACATATTTCCCTACTTGCATTAGGGATGTCACGTTTCAAAACTGTTTCCTGAGGAAATTTTACATCCAGTGGGTTCCAAATTGACTGTCAACTAATCAGCTGTATATTTTAGATATTAAGCCCTTGTTTTCAAAGGATGTTCTACAAAGGTCCCCAAAGTTAGCACTTCAATATGTATAAACTTATGCACAAAGATCTTTATTTGTAGCTCCTACAACCACAGAAATTATGCCATGCTGGGATTTTTGTTTCTTTGATTTGGTTGCTAAATTGGAAAGGTGGCATCTGAAATAATAAACATTTGGAAAGAAGAAACATTTTCACCACCGCTTCGGATCACCTGGCACATGTCTTATGCAGTCAATATATTGGGTGTTTCAAGCAGGATTATTTAAGAGAGCTCTGTCAATGCCTGGATTTTGCAATGATCTGATAGTGGAGTATTTATGAACAGTAGTTTCAATTTGGTTATGTTTAATTCTACTTCTCTGTAAAGGAAAAAAACTATTTAAGGCACCAGATCCTGTCTGATCTTGGAAGGTGTGCAGGGTCAGGCCTGGTTATGTACTTGGATGGGGGATCACCAAGGAATTCCAGGTACAATAGGCAACAGCAAGCTGCCTCTCAATATTCCTTGACTAAGAAAACCCTATGAGATTCGTGGGTTAACCATGCAATCAGTCTCTCCCTCTCCATACACACACACAGAGCGCAATCCAATACTTCACATTTTTTAATTCCTTTTGAGGGGTCTGAGAGAAAAAGTTGCACATAATCTGGAATCAAGTTTAGCAGATGCACTCTTTCAATATCTGGCCAGTGCGTATGTGCTCTCTCAGGGGTTCCACAGTCAATAAGAGGAGATAATGGGTACATTTGATTAATGGATGCCTCTCTAAGTGTATTGGCATCACATGCATCCTATTTGTGTGTATATAAGCCCGAGACTTCCCACACATCCATGAAATCAGTAACAGCTAAAATATGACAGCCAGAATCCTGTTGGGGTGTCGTGCCTTCATAAGTGGACTTTCATCTGCAGGAATTAAATTGTGCAGTTGCACAACATACATATCCAGAAGAAGACTGCTGTTATGTTATTATGTAGCAGAGCCTACAAAGTGGCCGATGCACATTGGTGCCCGATGCACTGCATTGGTCCCAGTGAGCATTGGGCACTCTTGACAGTGTCCCAATACACATCTTTGCAATTCAGCAGCCAGGTTTCTTAGCACCTCTGTTTCTTAGCTCAGTGTACATAAAGATAAGTTATGTAAAAGGTAATATAAGATTCTGGTGGACTTCTTTAAGAAGCTAAATAGGTAAGGCAGCTCAAGACAGTCAAATCCCTTGAGGGGGGTCCAAAAACCAGAGAGACAGCTACTGTTTCTGGTAACACAATTACTGTATTTACGACATGTGGTATTCTCCTGACAGCATGGGTCATTTGGTGGGGTGGCATAAAGCCCCTTTGGTCACTGGGTATATTTTGTAAAATCTATCTATCTATCTGTCTATCTCTAAAAGGCTTGGGTATGTTTCCTTTCCTGGAGTGCTGATTGGCTGCTTAGGAAACATATCCAACCAATCCCCTGCCTCCTCACTCTCAACCACTCACCACCCACATGCAAATTCCCTCTCCACCTCACAATCCACTCCTGCCATGCAACCTGCATCCACATGCAAAATTCCACCTCACAACCCACTCCTGCCACTCATTCCGCATCCACATGCAAATTCCCTCTCTACCTCACAGTCCACTCCTGTCACTCAACCTGCATCTACACCTCCAGCCTCACAAGGGCTCCTCTCACTCCCTCAGCCACTCACCACCCACATGTAAAACAATGCAATATTTTCCCCATGTAGCTGAACCGTGTGAAAGCCCAGCAAAGCGCATGTGCCGGACACCAACTGCAAGTTCCAGGCCA
The DNA here is from genome assembly GCA_030847615.1 of Gambelia wislizenii. NCBI lineage: Eukaryota > Metazoa > Chordata > Lepidosauria > Squamata > Crotaphytidae > Gambelia > Gambelia wislizenii. The sequence goes on along the minus strand of JAUMIR010000013.1, from coordinate 5,948,160 downwards.
CAACCACCACTTGAAACCTCAGCAGGGCATATGTTACGCCAGGTACACCTAGTAAACTCATAATGTGGTGTGGTAAAATGGAGGTTCACAATTTGAGACCTGATTAAGAAATGTTAGAAGTCAGTAAGTTGATAATTATGCATGTCCCCCTCTGGCTTTGGTACTGCAACAACCTGTGGAAGAAACCACCTTTCTAGAATCATTCCCATATGGAACAATGTTATTAAAGAGAAGTTTCAAATGTAGGATTAAGTCCTCTCTAAACACTTTATAAAATTCAGCATAGTACCGGTTGGTCCCTGCGGACTGTTTGGAAGACTCCAAAGGCAAGCAGGTGCAAGTTCAAAGTATGGAGAAGCTCATCTAGGTTCTGTTCCTTTCTTATTCCACATGCAGGCAAATCTGAGTAAAATCTTTGAAAAGCCATGTTGATTTCCTCCAGAGATGTTAGTAATATTCTTGTGCAGATTTAATGGCTGCTATCATATTTTTTGCATGGTGCTTTTTGGAATAGTCTTGCTACCATACTGGAGTTTTTATTTCCTACTGGCATTTTAAATGGATGAGGGATGTCTCACTCTTGCTAATGTCTGGAGGCTTCAGCTCTGCCCTTTTGTGGAACAACTCAGGAATGTTTTTGCTGCCTTTTTTCCCATGCAAGTCTTCCTGAACCCTCTTGTATATGACACTCCCATGCATCTGTCTTCAAGGTGTCTCAAATAGCTACTTTAGAATTCCCTACGTGGGGTTCTCTTTTAAAAATAAGTTTATGCAATATTTGATTTTTGTCACAAGCAATGCATTGATAAGCAGACTGGCATTAAGCCTCTATGTGTGTGTGTATGTGCCTTCAAGTCACCTGTCGACTTATATTTCATGGGTTTTCTGAGGCAAGGAATACTCGGAGATGGCGCTGCTGCTGCTTCTGAAATACAGCCTACAGCATCTGGTATTCCTTGGTGGTCTCCCATCCAAGTACTAAACTGGGCTGAACCTGCTTTGCTTCCAAGATGAGCTTGGATATGGAGCCTTTAGGATATTTATGCCCCTGGAGTGGCTATAATATTTTCCATGATTTTGTATTCGTCTTGCTGCTCTAATGATAAGCATTTGATGACTAAAATGTATAAATTGCTGTTGAGGTTTCAGAGGGAAGGTGAGCAGGTAAAGTATTGTATGGTAAAATGGTCACAAAATATAGGCTCACCAATTCAGATGGACCAATGGGAGAGAGTTTGGACCAAAAGTTTGAAATCTACTTTGCCTTATGATCTGAAAGAGAACCTTTATAAGATGATGTATAGATGGTATGTGACTCCTGAACGACTTTCTAAAATGTATAACCACTGTTCTAAGAAGTGTTGGAAATGTGAACAGATAATTTGGTCACTGTTTCACATGTGGTGGACTTGTGATAAAGCTCAGAAATACTGGACTCAAATCCATAAGACTTTGAGGGACATTTTAAAAATCAGGTTCCAGATGAAACCTGAGACTTATTGACTTGGCATGCTAGAAGAAAACTTCGAGAGAAAACACAGGAGAACATTCCAATATATGATCATGGCTGCAAGCCTTTTGTATCCTCAAAAATGGAGAGATGTATCGATTCCATCGTAAGAAGATTGACTGGCAAAGACACACAACTTGGCTGAAATGGATAAATTGACGAAGTTGGTTAAGGAGAAATCTTCTGGTTAATTTTTTAAAAAGTTTGGGATTTGTTTGTCCCTTTTCTGAAACAAAGTAATGGGTATGTATCAACTTTGGGCTTTTTAAAATAGTCGAGTTTTGAATTAAAGTAGATGCTGGAATATTGTATCGCTTAATGGAAGGTATTTTATTAGTGGAACATAATCATCAATTGAGGGGAGTCATTAGTAGCTTTGTATTAGCTTGTTTGGGGTTTGTGTCTATTAGTTTGAATCTTTTATGTATTTAAAATAAGTGTGTGTATGTTTTTTCTTTGTGTTAATAAAAATATATATTTTTTAAAAGTTCTGCTATTCTAATGCTGCTGTGGCTGAAAAAACACAAGGCTTGCTCTTACACAGCAAAATAGGATGTTTACTGAAGAATTTCTGGCTTACTCCTGCCCCAAAGCCAGCCATGTAAAGGTATGTAAATATAGAGGTTTAAATCCTCTCCCATAAGGTGAGAAGCGTGGCTAGAAAGGTACCATACCACTACAAAAACATCATCTACATTTCTCAAATGAGAGGATGCACCTTTCATTGCTATAGCAGTTCCTGCACCTTTGGTTCATTATCTTTGGAAGAATTTGCCACTTCAAACTGATGCATCTATCTTTTCCAAATGCTATGACTCTTGAATACAATATAACTATATAAGTATAAATGAATTAAGCCTCTATATTCACACCTCTCTTGCTTGGTGAAATTCCCATGTCTGCTTTAAAACAGCTTTAATTATCAGCACATTCCCATGAAAGAGACTGGATACATGTTGGGCGGGTGAGCCGAAACCAGGATCTGATTAATAGACACTTCAAGCATCTCCAAGGAGGTTAAAATAACTTGGAGGTGAAAATGGGGTCTATTCCAAAAACAACACTGGAGCTTTACAGAAATATATATCTCTCTATTTAAAACTCTTGGGTATGTTGCCTTTCCCAGGGTGCTGATTGGCTGCTCAGGAAACACACCCAACCAATCACCACCAACATGCAAATTCCCTCTCCACCTCACAATCCACTCCTGCCACTCAATCTCTGGTTCAGATTGGGACCCAGGCAGTCAACTGGTGGCGGCAGCAAGACGCCTGCGACAAGCCACCTGCAATGGTACACAGACCATGCGGTGGCGGTGGCAGGGCAACAGAGCAAGTCATCCTCACCAATTCCAGGAAAAGTGTGGAATGCTGAGAAGGGGGAGGAGGGATTTTAAAATACACTGCCCTACCTTACAGGGTTGTCATGAGGTCTACCAGGCATTTGGGGGGGGCGTTTTTTAATGGCATATGTTATGCCACGTACAGCTAGTGTATCACACACACACACACACACAGTCAGCTTTGAGAATTTCTATCTGTCCAGGTATCAATTAGTCCATTCTGCTTAAGTCATTCAAATAAACTACACATGGTTTTGTGAGGCTTAGAGGCAAAATGAGAATACCTGTCCAGGTTTCTGTCAAAGACCATATTTGTGTCTCCCACAAGTATCATTTGCTCTTTGCAGAAACAGTCTTGTTTCTGTTATGAGCATATTTAACATAAATTGTAACTGAGAGGAGTTTGGCACAAAATGTGATCCCAGAGTCAATTGCTTGTTTGCCAGTTTTCCTTTTACAAATAAAAATCTGCCATTTAGGTCTTTTATGGACCTGTTTGAGTGTAAGCAGACATGTCTTGGTGAGTGTTATTGTCACTCCCCCATTTTTTGAAGGCTCAGCTGGCACAATTGTTTCACCAAGGCTTGGGTGAGACCATACTTTTTTGGTTTGATTATGTCAAAAGGTTTGCTGCAAGAGTATTAGTTTGGATTTATGCTTTCTAATAACCTTGATCAGTGGTTCTTAACTTTTTCTTTACCAGGGACCCCCTTTAAATATCTTTTGTTGCCATGGTCCCCCAAGACCTAACTCAAAATTTAAAACCCTAACAACAACAACACATAATAATAATAATAATAATAATAATAATAATAATACAGTTACACCATCCATTAAACCTTCCCTCAGAGGCATCCAGGAATCTCTGGAGGCAACCACACATTCTATTACCTTAGCTAACAATGGAAACTGGCTGATAGTTATCCATTACAGAGGGATCCAGGGAAGGGTTTTTTTTTTTTTCCAACAAAGGCCTTACAACTGCCTCCTTTAGCCATGTTGGAACTTTGCCTTGTTGTAAGGAGGTGTTGACTACTCCCTTCACCCACTCGACCAATCCCCCTCTGGCCTTTTTAATAAGCCAGGAAGGGTGAAGATCTAGTGGACATGTAAGTCCTTTGACATTAAGTAGACACCCAAATTCAGATTTGGGCTTTGGCAGGTGTGGCACTTAAATCTGGACCAGAGTACAGTAGTCCAAATGTCATGTGCTGCAACTCCAGGCCAAAATAATCGGAGTATCATCTGGATTTTTATCCCTTGTGTAGTCAAGCTCTTAGTGGGCTGAGAAGTTGAACACCCCCAGAATTAGCTCCTCCATTCTGAAATTCTGAATGCTGTCATGTCTAGAACTCTGCATCGTTCCCATCCTTGGGAAGTGGAGGCTACAGTTAATACCTTCCTTTCATGGAACATCATCAGCTTGAAGAGAAACCTGCATCTGTCGCAGATGCCTGCTCTGTGAATGGTTTCAGAGCTTTGCACTTTCAGGACTTTATCACACCAGCCTCTTTTCTTGCAGCAATTGTGCTAGTGAAGCAAACGGGAACATACCTGTTTGAAAATGTTCAGTATCACACTGTTTCTTCAACCACACAAGTATGCTGCAATTGTGCAGCTTTGGCAATCTTCTGTCCTTCTGCACTAGCTCCGTAACTCTGTCTTCAGCGCATATGTGCCTTTCTTTAAAAACAAAAAAAAAATGCCGCAATTCTCTAATCACGGGGAAACAATAATCCTACAAAACTACAACTCTCAGAATGCCATAGCATTGAGCCATGGTAGTTAAAGTGGTGTCAAATTGCATTATTTCTACAGTTTCGGTAGCCTTGGAGAAACACAAAAAGTTCTGCTAATGACCCAGCACATGAAGCTTCTATCATTGCACCACTCACTGTCTGTCTTTTTTGAAACCAATGAACATAACAGCAAGCAAGCAAGCAAGAACAAAAACGAACAGCGGACCAAAACGACACAAAGGGAAAATAAACTGCTCCGTCCTTACTTACACAGAAGCTATTTGAGTACTGTCATGGGTTGTTACATAATATCACCCACAATTTCAAATCAATTTACAAATGAGTACTCCAACAAAATGTGGCTGCATAGCCATTTGCTCTGAGTGCTCTTTTACGGGGATGCAATTGGTCTGAAACTGCAGCTTTGCAGTGCTGTTGAAGTCTCTTTAGGTTGAGGGGGAGAGATCTATAGAATGGGGAAAGAGTGGAACCTGCCCTGACAGGCCCCCACCTTTTTCATAACTCATCAATTGGCTAAATTTCATGTATTGGCTTATAATTGGCGCTCCACATGGTTGGCAGTAGACCAGGGACTCCCAAATAGAAGGAATCAAGGTTTGCTCAGAAAACCTAAGGAAGTAGCCTGCTCAAATTCCAAAGGACATGCCTGGGAAAGGATTAAGCAACCCTCCCCCCCCCCAACTGATTAGTTAGGGAGAAATGGACTAATACTAATTCTTCCTGCTGTTAATAATAAAGTAGCCTTCTTTTTGAGCCCAGGACTGGTGCATGGTCATTTTGCCTGCTTTATATCCTGAACCAGCATAACCTCCCAAGCCAGGGAGGTGCTGCCAGTGTAACATTGGGCTACTCATTCACTTTGTCTTGCATGCATGACCCATCGATACACACAGACAGTCATTTTTATTTTTATTTTTATTGGCTCTCTCCCAGTTGGAAGCCCACTTTGCAGACTTCCAGGGCATATGTCGTGTCATTGATTCCCAACTGCAAAACTCCCATGGATTTAGCTCAGCACAGGAGGAGGAACACAGGCTATCACCTGGCAGGCCCTGACAATGGAGGGTGTGCTAATCTAGTGTGTGGCAGAGGAATCAGCAAGTTTCTATGCAGCCAGTCACCCCTGAGATGTTGGGGAGAATGCAGAAATGGATGACAGAAAGAGATTGTGGCTGAGGTTCTACATTTTTGAGTGCAGAATAAAAGTCTCAATGGCAGAACTACACTACTGTTAGAGCTCTGTTCATTCCTGGGCTGCCTTTGGATGCAAGAGAAGATAAGTCTGATGGGGAGGGTTATTGTGTCAGGACAGGGATTGGTCTGGAGATTGTGGGACAGGAACACTTTTTGTGTTCCTGTCTGATAATCTCCTGGGGAAAAGGTGGGGGATGATGATGATGATCATCGTCATCATCATGATATCCGGAATCCTCTATGTACTATGTTGCTACGTGACCATCGTAGCGACGTAGTGAATCCCAGCCCAACTCCCCCAATCTCCACTTACCAGTCAACAGCTGCTGTGATCAATGGGGGTCTGTTTCCCTGTTGCTCAGGAAATGTCCAACTAACATTCCAACCCACCCCCCGCATGAACGATCTCCATTGGGACATGCAGATACAGGGTCCCTGTTGCAATCCCCCCTCGCAGCAGAGATCGCTCACCCAGTGCAGAGGATGGGATGAGAAAGTCAGTCCGCCGCTTCCTGATCAACAGAGGAACAGACCCCTATCCATTGCAGCAGCTGCTGACCGGTAAGTGGGGATTGTGGGACTTTCATGGTCCCTATGTATCCCCTAAATGAGGGGATATGTAGGGATCATGAACTGACCCAGTCACAAATATGTAACTCTCGGTTATGCATTCTTAACAACCCAGTAGGATTCCAGCCAATAACAGATATAAGTAAGCTTGTTTACAGAGTCCTGTTTTCAAAGCTTTGTGTAACACCTAGAAAACGTTAGGCATGTTATAAAAAAGCAAGTAAGATATAAATCTTACAGACATCTAGCTGGCCTTATGTCCCATGCATAAGATTGCACTTTCCATCTGGTTACCGTTCAATTTTTTTGTTTTATTTTTAGATGAGCCTAGATTTCATCCTTTTAAGCTGTGCTTAAATAGTGTTACATACTAACACTCTTATTACACCTTTAGCTACGGTTTCCTTTTAAAAAAATTTTTGGTCACTACCGAGTTCTGTTGATGCCTTTTTTTGAGGTAAGGTAAATGAATTTGATTTTGTCTTTTTTTTTTTTTCCTACAACCAAGGCCTTGTCTACATGGGCCAAATGAAATGGCCTCCCCCTTCCCCATTCCTGCACCCAGAGGTCCAGACGACATAGGGTTTTGGCTTTGTTTCTAGTCCGAACTGTCCAGATGGCATCTGGGCAGTTCTGATGAGAATTTGGGGCAAACACCCCTTAAAACAGAGCAGACAGGTGGTAAAAAAAACAACAACACCCTACTGCTTGATGCAGTTCTTCCAGAGAAAACGGTGAATTCCGTTACCGCAATGGGGGAGGGATTTCCCGGCTGGGTCACATGCATCACGCCTGCCCATTATACCATTTTATCAATAATTATGAACCCACTGTCAGTACAGTAATGACAGAAAAAGGGGCATCTAAATAAACCTGACTTGACAAAACGTCTAAATCTTTACTGGCCTGGTTTTATGTGCTTCTGTTCAGAAGCTCCACTGCATTCCATGAGGCTTTCTTCCAAGTAAGTGTATGCTAGATTACAGCCTTGTGCATCTAATGTATAAGCACTGGCAAAGAATTCAAATGAAATGACTTTTCAGCAAGCCAGACTACTCCAGGATTTGGCAGCAGGCTTCTTGTTTTGGTTGGGCCCAGTTCTAGGGAAAGGCAGAAATCAGAGCAGCCTGATGCCTAATTTGAAAGGCTGGCTCCCAACATTTTAAACTTCGCTTTTAAACAGCTGCATTTGGCTATGATTTTTGGCAGCTGGGGTGGGGGCGGAGAGAGAGTGAGAGAAAGAAAGAGAGAGAAAAGCAGCCAGAAGTATTCCAAGAGTCTCAGTCACTTTGGCAGGTGCCAAGGCATAAGGCCCTTCTCACCATAAATTTGCAGACAATTTGCAGACGAGTATCGCCAAATTTGCAATATTCTCATGATTGTCCTGCACATGATAACACAAGCGGGCTTTTCATGTTTTACAGAGGTAGGCCATTATTTTAAAGTACTGTATGTACCCAGGGACCTAAATACCCTGAAGGCACCAGATCCTATCTGATCTTAGAAGCTAAACAGGGTCAGCCCTGGTTAGTACTTGGATGAGAGACCACTGACAGCTCTATTTCAGAGGAAGGAACTGACCAAACCACATCTGAGTAATCCATGCCTAAGAAAAACCTATGAAATTCATGGGGTCTTCATAAGCTGGAATGTGTCCAGAGGAGGGCGAACAAAATGGTGGGAGGTCTGGAAGCTATTATGCCCTATGAGGAGTGCCTTACGGAGCTGGGCATGTTTAGCCTAGAGAAGAGAAGGTGAAGAGGGGACATGATGGGCATGTTTAAATATTTGCAGGGATGTCATATTGAGGATGGAGAAAGCTTGTTTTCTGCTGCTCCAGAGACTAGGACACGGAGCAATGGCTTCAAACTGCAGGAAAAGAGATTCCACCTAAACCTTAGGAAGAAATTCCTGACTTTAAAAGCTGTTCGGCAGTGGAATCTGCTGCTGCCTAGGAGTGTGGTGGAGTCTCCTCCTTTAGAGGTCTTTAAACAGAGGCTGGATGGCCATCTGTCGGGAATGCTTTGATTGTGTATTCCTGCATGGCAGGGGGTTGGACTGGATGGCCCTTGGGGTCTCTTCCAACTCTATGATTCTACGATTCTAAGTCAACAGGCGACTTGAAGCCCCCCTACCCCCCACCCCCCACACTGAGTACCCCCACAGACAGGACACAAAGCAAATAGAGCATTGTCAACTAGTGGCCAGAGTGTGGCACTACATGGAACATATCTGTGTGTATGTGTATACGTGCCTTCAAATTGCCTGTCAACTTATGGTAACCCGATGAATGTCCCATAAATTTTTTTAAGGCAAAGAATCCTCAGAGGGGGTTTTGCCAGTTCCTTCCTCTGAAATATCCCCAATGGCAGCACCTGGTATTCATTGGCATTCTCCCATCCAAGTACTAACCAGGGCTGCCCCTGCTTATCTTCCAAGATCAGACGAGATCTAGTGCCTTTAGGGTATTTAAGCCAGGACACCTGTGATGAGTAACATTAGCTCCCAACTGGCCAGCGGTAATCAGACAATTGGTTTCTAGGTACAGCTCTGTATATCCTGAATATGTCATGGAATGCAGAATGAAGGGGCTTTGTCGTTTAGCTGTGCATTCTGGCCAAGGGGAATTGCATTCATGTTACAAGCCACCTTAAGCAACAAGAAAAGTTGTCTTCAATTGTTTATATAGCAATATTCCCAGTCCTTTTGAGGCTGTTTTCACAAGAGGGGCTAAACATATCTTTTGGCCAAGAGTGCATCAAGGATGGGAAAGCAGAAGTTTCCCAATATTTAAATGGTCTCTCGAGTTTCCATTTCTCTCTATTTTGTACATGCAAATGTTACTAATGTGGAACAGAATGCAGAGCAATGTTGAAGCCAACTATCAGCTGATATCCTGGACTGGAAGATGTAGCATAAAGATCTATACAGATGGGACTATGACACACCCTCCCTTCATTCCCCCCCCCCACAAACTCACCTTTAAAGTTGTTGCAGCCCCCCTCAAAGTGCCAATTTATTGGCTGGTGGAGAATGGGGCTACAGTTTTAGCTGAATTGTGTGAGGTCCGTGAAGATCCCACTAGTGTCTGAAATTATTACAGGGAATATTTAATTAGCTCAAATATAGCAGCAAGAGCTTGGGTAACATCAGGATCTTTTAACCTATGTATACAGGTAGTAACAGAGGAGATTCTAAGCCAAAAGGTACAATTAAATGATCTTTATTGGAAATTAATATCAACAGCATTCAGGCTCCAGGCAATCACACAAGGCTATCAAGGATAGTAGGATGTATTTGGATAGAGGAATAGAGTAAGGGGATTTTGGGTTATACTGTAACGATCCTGCAGAGCTGAGATTGTGAAGTAAGCTGAGAGTGAGGGAGTCCAAAAGATGGGATGGCTACACAGTCTGATGTGAAGTGGAACTGTGCACACTTGGGTGGTGTTTTAGGGTGATACTTATATGGAATAATTCCCCTGAAGGGATAGGATTTTGAGTGGAATAGAATGTTTCTCGGAGGTTCCCAGGACTAGACAAAGGGTGATCCAGAAGAGTTAATAATCATTAATGGTTGATGCACTTTGAATTGAATAGGAGGAGCAGGCAAGGTTTATTGATGGAAGGGGGTGAGGGAAGGATGGACCCCTTTTACAAGCATCTAGGACTCTGCTATCATTGAGTGGGTTAGTGAACGACTCACCTCCAGATGTTAGTCTCTGACCTGAGTATTTGGCTGGGGAATTTCCAAAGGCCTTTGGTCATACATGACTCCAACCTTGGTACTTGGGGGTCCCTGGTTTACTAGCTAACCACATCGAAGGCCACATTAAGCCAAATTATTAGATATTGCCAATTATTTGATATTCCAAGATGGGGGCTATCAGGGTAGGTAACAACATGGCCATAGAGCATTGTCCTCCTATGTTCCTATAGCTCAGGGGTGTGCAAATTGATGCCTGTGGACCACCTTCAGCCTCTGAACCCAACTTTTATGAATCCTCTACCAGTCCCTCAAAGTCCCCCATTAAAAAAAACCTGCAATTTTGGGGTACTTTTTGCCTCCAAACCACACAGGATGTCTCCCAAATACATGAAGATACATGAAAATAACCTCATCTATCCCCACAAGTTGCCCAGAACCCTGAACTACCCCTAAATATTAAATCCCTTTGCAGTCCCTCTCAAAATGGCAACAGGAAGTGGCCCAGTGTCACTTCATTTCACCATTTTGAGAGAGACTACAGAGGAAAATGGAGGTATTTGGGCTTGCTGTGGGGATGTATGGTCCATGAAGGGTTCTGGGGTCAAAATTGGCCCCTGGCCATCATGAAGTTGCCCTTCCCTGCTACAGCTAGACTGAAAGTGACCAGCACCCTACAGGACCTTCCACGGAATTCCATAACTCCTTTTGTTGTTGTTGTGGAGAACAGAAATCTGGAGGATTTCCAGAGGCTGGAGGAAAGCGTGGAGGAGCAACACAGCATCATCCAACTATGTCCCCATAGCTGGACACACAGCAATGATGCTGTGTTGCTCCTCCACGCTTTCCTCCAGCCAGTAAACTGGCATGAGGGGTGGCTGCAGCAGCTACACAGGAGGGATGGGGGGAGTTTGGCTGTCACATGCTCAGTAGAGATTTCTGTTCTCCACAACAACGACAAAAGGAGTTATGGAGGCGTAAGTAGGACTTTGGCTTTCATAAGCCACAAATAAGATGCCAGTCATTTTCTACACTGGAATTACAGGCAAACACAAGGGCATGGCCCAAGTCCCTGAGTTTGATCCTTGGTACCTCCAGGGAAAGCATCTCACGAAGCAGGGCTAGGACCTAATCCACATTAAACAAATAATCCAGTTTGAAACTGGATTATTTGCCATGGCTCTTTCCCACTGAATCCTGGGATTTGTAGTGTTATACGGTCGTTAGCCTTCTCTGCCAAAGAGTGCTGGTGGCTCATGAGACAACAAATCCCAACATCCTATGGAACCCTGGGGTTTGTAGTCTGGTGAGGTGCTGAAGCTCTCTGACTGGGAATTCTCAACACTCCTCCCTATTGCGCCGTAACAGTGTAGTGTGCAAGGGCCTGTGGTACAATAAATGCCAACAAGGAAGGGCCCATTTGGCCCCCTACTTGAAAGTTTAGTAGAGGGTGAATTAGTCAAGCATTTACAAGAGTCCGAGTCAGGAACCCTTTCCACGTGACGGACGTAGTTTGCTGGCTAATTCTGCAGCTGCCAGCAAGGAACCTGACCAGAAAAACCTCAGCAAACACGCCAGCCCTGTAAACCAGACACCAAGCAAGCAGCTGCTGCCATTGCAAAGACCGCTGCAGTCCAGCTGTTGAGTGGGCTCCTGCCTGCGGCTGCAGCTGTAGCTACTGATTTCACTGGTGAAGGATGAGAGCAATTTTCGTCAAGGTAACATGGTCAGAAAAATCAGAACTGGGGCCCTACGGGTGGGGAGTGTTTAGATTTTTAAGAACTCTGAGGACAAGGCTGAAGAAGGGAAAAAAATACTAGAACTAGTGACTCCGCCATTACGAATGATGCTTGGAACAGGGAAAAAGTTCTTGCAAGATTTTGACAGCACCATTGAAAATCTCATTCTTCTAAGTCACCAATTCATGCACAAGGGGGAGGGATCACAGGTTTGTGGGAGATCCCAGGGTTTTCAGAACTAAAATCTTTACAGAAAAGAAGGAACACTGGTTGAGTCTTCTAAGTGATGGCGGGAGAACAGAAAATGGAGGATGGATTGGTGTAAACTACAAAAGAGAATGGCTAGCTAGCATCTAGCACTGCAACATTCTGTCCTCATGTTTGACAAACCAGCTTCCTATTACCTTATAGCAATTTATGGCAAGCTTTGTTCCTTCCTGGTGGTTCCCAGCTATAGGTCATTGTCTTGCCAATTTTTCACTCAAATCCAAGGAAAACACTGTCAATGCCAACCAAACATTTTTAGGAAGAGGCCACCACTGAAAAGTCCCAGTCCCTCATTGCCGCTCAGCCTCAGCTGTGAAGTTGTGATCACTGCAGAATACCCTCTAGACAGGGAAATTTGTGTGGGAGAAGATTCCGTATAACTGGTCAAGGTCCAAATTGTTTAGGGCTTTATTCTGAAGATTCCCTTATAACTCCAAGATTTGTGGGAACAACTGTGATACGCTCAAAGATGGGGCAAGAGTGAAATTTCCCACCTTTCCTCTTGCCAGATTCCTTGCTACTTACTGGTGGTGGAGGGAGGTGACTTGCCTTTTTCCTGGGCTGTATTTCTAGGATGCCAAGCATCTGTTGAAGCTCTTTACTATAATCTGACATGTCTGTAATGAAGGCACTCCAAATGAGTCACTTTCCATGCTTACCTCTGCCATGGGTGCCCTTTCAACCCCCAAGTAGATCGGCAGGTCCCAAGGTGACTACCCAGGTTCAGCTAGGCTGTGTAATGGAGGTACATCTCCTGGAATTGGCCAGTTGCTCTGGCAACGAGGAGGCAAACATGTTATTATGGGTCACTTTTGCTAAGTGACCACTGTGCCTCTGGGGAAACAGAAACCACTTTTGAACGAAACATGATATTGGTGGTGTGGTGGTGGTGGGGGACAATGAATGAATCCTGTCCTCCGAAAAATCCTCCCTCCGTCAAGCTGGGAGAAATGGCCTTCTGTCCTCCGAAGACTACACCCTGCTTGAAGAGGAGTCTGCACAACTTCTCTCCCTATTCCCTTTAAAGAAATCCAGACAAAGAGGGTGACCTTTAATAGACAGAGCCTTGAGCACTCTCCTCAGGTCATGGGCTCTCAAGGACTTATCTGATATACACATCCTTCCAATGGTTTCTGTGCCCCATCTGGGATGAGAAACTATGGCGGTCATCCTGTTAGTGGCATATGCGGACTTAAGTCAACCGTACACTACCATCTCTTTTTGGTTGATGTGGAGGTTGGTATTCTCTTCCTCCCTTTGCACCAACCAAAGCCCCCTGGACCTACCATAGTGGCTGTAGCTCCCCCACCCTCCGCCATGGGAGAGGGGATAAGAGAAGCATCTGGCTATGCCCCCACAGCCAGACATGAAATGATTATATCATCTGTTGAGACCTCTGGAGGACCCTTGTGGACCTTAGCAGGATGATGTAATCATTTTGTGTCTTGTTACGTGGACATAGCCAGACACTTCCAATCTAGCTGCCATTCTCACCAGGCAAGTAATGGCTGGGGAAGGGGCTGCAGTGATTCTATGGCAGGTCCAGGGGTCATTGAAAGGTCAGCTATAGCATATTTCTGCATGCAAAACTACTATGCTACTCTGGACCATACAGGGTTGTGGCCCAAGTCTCTCTGTTGGCACTGTCTGGCTCCTACGGACTACCACAGACATATGAAGGCCCTGACAACAGGGAGGACCAGTGGGTGGGAAGATGTGTAAGGCTGAAGTGAAATCCATCAGCAAAATTCAGGGAGGCAAGGGTGAAGGAAAAAGCTGATACCCCAGTCTTCCTAGTACTGCACCGACAGAGGGATTCCCCCGATGCCCTGACCGGGTTAAGAGACAATGTTGGATCAGGCCCACCTGCTAAAGAAACCTGTTTGTTACAAAAACTGAAAAGCTGGAGCAGTACAATCTCTATGCTTCTGACTTATGGCGACCCCCAGGCAACCCGATCACAGGGATTTCTTGGCAAGATTTGCTCAGAAGGTTTGCCATTGTCATCCTCTGAAGCGGAATGAGTGGGACTTGTCTGAGGTCACCAAGCAGGTTTCCACGGTCAGGTGGGGATTCAAATCCTGGTCTCCCAGAGCCCTAGTTCATATCTTCATAGCATTTAATCCAACATAACAGAATCATGCTTTACTCCCATTGAAACAAAATGAGTTATGTTAGTCATGATTAGGTCACTGAATCATGACTAATGTCAGGATGCAACCCATTGATCATAGGTGCCATCACCAGGCTGTAGACCAGTAAGTAAAACTCAGTAACATTCTGATAATAGTGATGGCAGTGCCTAGGGATAAAAGATTCCTGTGCCTAACAGTCAAGGTAAAATTCCTACGCAATCTCTGCTGGAATGCACCATCACCCAGAGCCTTGCTGGAAGTGGGGTCCTCGTGCCCAAAAGAGCCTCCAGACTCTTGCTGCTTGCTATTGTGTCAAAAGGGTGTTTGCTTTTTTCATAAACTCTTTGATGTGCTGTCCATTCACAGCTTTCATTTCCCTCACGGGAGTCAAGCAAACAACATAGCTGCACAGCCATTTTACCTATTGGGACAGTGTACCCACTGACACTATGACCCGTAAGTAGGTTGCAGCCAAGGAACTCAGCTTAAAAAGAAAGACAGGGACACAACTGGTGACACATTTGATCACACCTGCTTTTTTGTTTCTTGGACTTTTTGGAGCAGGAAAGAATGTCAGGACCTAGCTTATGAGATGCAGAAATGTATACATGCTAAGGGTATATGTATATATTTCCTTTACATAACACAATTTTTAAAGCATAAGTGTACAAAATGAAAAAAAAACACAGTTGCATGTGATAATGAAACTGCTGTACACTGTACAAAACAGTGTATAATGTATAGTACAAAGAAGTGTATAATGAACAGTATGCAATCGTGCTTCTATTTGCAGCAAAAAGAATGTAGCAAATCTCCCTCTCACTACTGAAATGTTACTTTAAAACATTGTCTTTATTCTAAAATACCTACATTAAACCTACATTTTCCCCATGGGATACAAACACTAACAGCAAATAATTATGCACAGCAGCCACTTAAAGTAAAAGAAGATGACTCAACTGCAGGTACTTTTAGTAAGATTATAGATGTGTTTTATCTACAAAGCCCCAGATTTTCAAGATTCATACTACAACACACACCTCCATTGCTGAAAACAAGGCTTCAAGGCAAATGTTTTTCATGAATTTACTTAAAACTTAAGAAAGTTTTATTGCACTTTGGATCAGATTGTTTACACTGCAATTCACCATTTTCTCTTAGTTTACAAAAATGAGAACAGATGAGATAAGAAAAGGAAATGGCTTCTGAAAATGGAAGGGAGCCAAACAGTCAAGCTAACATCTTGTCACTCTCCATTCCCCAAGAGTACAGTTACCCATGAAAACATTGCTCTCCAAATCTATTTCAATCCCTTTAAGGTATTGGTGATTCAGAATGATATTTACAGAATAGGACCCACGCATACACTTTGGTGGAGAGGTTCTACCTAAGAATTTTTTCACGTGTTTAAAGCTCATCATGCTTCGTAGAGTCCAAGCTAGGTTTAATGAAAACACCTTCCATTGCTTTCCAGTAGTTGTGATGATTAGGAGACTGCATGCCATGGACTTCCCGTTGGCCCCTGATTGGGTGACCATACTGTTCGCCAGTCACTGAAAGAAAGACATCAGTTCCTATGTGCTTGAAGCGAACGGCATCATCCCGGTCCCAGTATGTTCCACTGCACTGTACTGTCCACACATCCAAGTCGTCTCCTTCACCATCATCACCAAAGGCGCTTACTTCCTGTTAGACCCAGTGGAAGAGGAAGGGGGAGAAACTGCTTTAAACATATATGTTGACAGAGAAATCAATCCAGGAAAATAGCAATGTCAAGTGAGATATGCTAAAGTGATAATGTACTAGCTTAGAGACCGTAAGACTTTACCTACAACTACCTTTTCCTTTTCTAAGAATCTCAGTGCTAAAAACTCACAGAAACTGACAGGAACTGTGAATGGAATGAGTGCCTTGAACCTACTAGGCAGCCTTCGATAAGCACTCACTGTCAGCCAATTACTGTAAGAAATGGCCATTTAGTACTGAGTAATTGTTTCATATTATATTGGTTTTTTTGTAGTTATCTGGATAATTTGTCTTGCAATTGTATTTTATAGTTTTGTATTTATTATTCCTTCCTTCCCTCGGGGTGTGTTTGTGTATACACTTATTTTAGATTACAGGTACATGCCTTTGGCAGGAGCCAATGTTTTCTTTCATTTTTTTGCTTGTTCCTGATGTAAAGCGCCATGTACATAGATAAATAAATAAATAAACAACAATATATGAATACCATAAAGCAGTGCGCCTCAAGCTGTCCAATGTGGCAGAGCAGCAATTTCCCCTTCAATGAGCTGGGTACCATATTTGTGCCATATTACTATTATATGTCTTTGCTAATCTGCTAATCTATAGTGCATTTGGAAGACTTCACAAAAGAGTCTGGAGCAATAAACACCTGAGGCAAAGCACAAAAATCAGTGTGTATAGAGCCATCGTACTGTCTATCCTCCTTTATGGAACTGAAACATGGGTCACCTATCGCCACCACCTACGACTCCTCAAGCGCTTTCATCAGCGCTGTCTACGCACAATCCTAAATGTACACTGGACTGACTATGTGACGAATGTTGCTGTCCTTGAGCAAGCAGGGATCACCAGCATTGAGGCCATGATATTGAGAACACAGCTGCGCTGGGCAGGGCGCATTTCTAGGATGGAGGACCATCGCCTCCCAAAAATACTACAGTTGTCCCTCCACATTCGCGAACTTGACATTCGCGGTTTCGGTTATTCGCGGTTTTGGGAGGGCCCCCTCGGGCCCCCCCAAAACCGCGACACGGGGCCTCCAGAGGCCCCGTGAAAGACCTGGGGAGGGGTGGGGAGGCCTTCGCGGGACCCCCGGAGGCCCTCCGGAGGCCCCGCGAAGGCCTGGGGAGGGGTGGGGAGGCCTTCGCGGGACCCCCGGAGGCCCTCCGGAGGCCCCGCGAAGGCCTGGGGAGAGGTGGGGAGGCCTTCGCGGGACCCCCGGAGGCCCTCCGGAGGCCCCGCGAAGGCCTGGGGAGGGGTGGGGAGGCCTTCGCGGGACCCCCGGAGGCCCTCCGGAGGTCCCGCGAAGGCCTGGGGAGGGGTGGGGAGGCCTTCGCGGGACCCCCGGAGGCCCTCCGGAGGCCCCGCGAAGGCCTGGGGAGAGGTGGGGAGGCCTTCGCGGGACCCCCGGAGGCCCTCCGGAGGCCCCGCGAAGGCCTGGGGAGGGGTGGGGAGGCCTTCGCGGGACCCCCGGAGGCCCTCCGGAGGCCCCGCGAAGGCCTGGGGAGGGGTGGGGAGGCCTTCGCGGGACCCCCGGAGGCCCTCCGGAGGCCCCGCGAAGGCCTGGGGAGGGGTGGGGAGGCCTTCGCGGGACCCCCGGAGGCCCCGCGAAGGCCTGGGGAGGGAGGGAGGGAGGGCCGGGGAGGCCTCCGCGGGGCCTAGCAAGGCCCTGCGAAGGCCTGGGCAGGGAGGGAGGGAGGGAGGGCTGGGGAGACCTCCGCGGGGCCTAGCAAGGCCCCGCGAAGGCCTGGGGAGGGAGGGAGGAAGGGCCAGGGAGGCCTCCGTGGGGCCTAGCAAGGCCCCTCGAAGGCCTGGGGAGGGAGGGAGGGAGGGCCGGGGAGACCTCCGTGGGGCCTAGGAAGGCCCTGCGAAGGCCTGGGGAGGGAGGGAGGGCCGGGGAGGCCTCCACGGGGCCTAGCAAGGCCCCGTGAAGGCCTGGGGAGGGAGGGAGGGAGGGCCGGGGAGACCTCCGCGGGGCCTAGCAAGGCCCCGCGAAGGCCTGGGGAGGGAGGGAGGGAGGGAGGGCCGGGGAGACCTCCGCGGGGCCTAGCAAGGCCCCGTGAAGGCCTGGGGAGGGAGGGAGGGAGGGCCGGGGAGACCTCCGCGGGGCCTAGCAAGGCCCCGCGAAGGCCTGGGGAGGGAGGGAGGGAGGGCCGGGGAGGCCTCCGCGGGGCCTAGCAAGGCCCCGCGAAGGCCTGGGGAGGGAGGGGGAGGGGTGTTTGTTATTCGCGGATTTTTCACATTCGCAGGGGTCCGCGGAACGGAACCCCCGCGAATGTGAAGGGACGACTGTACTCTACGTTGAACTCGCCACGGGTCAGCGTAAGAGGGGCGCTCCAAAAAAGCGATACAAAGACTCCCTGAAACAACATCTCAGGCTCAGCCAAATTGATCACCAACAGTGGTCCGCCCTGGCCTCACATCGGGAGGCATGGAGACACACTATCCACAATGCTGCAGCCTTATTTGAGAACTCACGACGAACAAGTCTTGAAGAGAAACGACAACGCAGAAAGAATCACAACCCAAAAACATCACCCAAGGAGACCTTCTGCTGTGCTTTTTGCAACCGGACTTGTTTATCTCGGATTGGCCTTTTTAGTCATCAGCGTGCTTGCAGAAAGCGCGGGATGAGTCCTTCCTGAATCTTCGTTCGCGAAGAAAAGCCAGAGAGAGAGAGAGAGAGAGGAGAGAGAGAGACTATTATATGTGCGTAGTTTCTTGGAACTTTGCCATAGACTGGCTCCAATCTGCAGACCATACCTAAAGCATTCTGGTCTAAATCAGGGGTGGGACTACTATAGCCCTGCCATCCTAGCCAGCAGAGCAAATGATGACGAATGTTGGAATTTAGTCTCAATAACATCTGGAGGGCCACATGATTTTTACCTCTGGCCTAAATCCAATTGTTAATCCTAACCAGAGCAGTGACACAACATATTCTGCCTATTTGTGTACTTACCAAGTTCAAATTGATTCAGGGGGGTCTACTTTAGTCAGGACTAACAATTAGGTTTAGGCCTATAAAAACACTTAATGATACTATGACTAAACATGTGCTAGTGTCATGGAGGATTCTTACTGCAGAACTACAGAGTTGGCATTCACATTTTCTCCCTGTTCCATATATTACATGTTCCAGGGCAACTACTACTGTCAGCAGCAACCATAATGAAAATGTTTCACAAATTACAGAATGTGACAAAGTTGCCTTCTGCTGTACAACTACAAGCCAACTCTCTACGTTATCTGGATTAGGGACATGTATTAATGTAACCAACAGGTTCTGATTATTTAAAATGGATTTTTCCGTTTTCAACACTAGCAGTGTCATTAATGTATTGGTCTCATTTCAAAAAAATACGTACATGTAGCCTAGCTTAGGCCTGAATCCTCAACACACTTACCAGACAGTAAATCCCAACGAATACACAATTCTTTTAATTCTGGGTAAGCATGCATAGAAGTGCACTGCGTAATTTGCATGGCAAAACTGTAAACTGCATATTGTAAACTGTAATATTGTAATAACCTGCTTGTAAACATGTACATATTTTATGTTTTAACCCTTCTCCAACATCATATCTCTCAGATGTTCCCGTGATTCCCCAACCTGCCTATCTGCCATGCTGGTTGGGGATGATGTGAGTTGGAATCTAGCCCATCTGGAGATCTTCTGGTTGGGAAGGTTGCTCTAAATCAATGTAAGAGGTAACTACATTTGCATTTGTTTACATGTACTAGACACACGTAAAATAACCAGAAGGCAAAGTGCAAAGGACAAACTCTGATTTTACCTGATTATTGGAGAGCGGTGATGGGAAGTGGTGGGTGTGCAGATTTTTCCCTGTATTAACATGGGTAAGGCGTACAGCTTGCCCACACTTTACTGGCATTCCTCGCTGGCAGGACCCATCAGTTTTGCCTCTGATCCGCCAATAGCTATTAGCATCATCTGAAGCTTCAACTCCAGTCACTGACTGTTGACCGCTACCTGTTAACAAAATTATCACTATACTGTCAATGTACAGCACATGCAGGAAAAAGGGAGCAGAACTTGCTTTGAAACTGTGCCAAGTGTGGCTGCCCCACCTGTGGGTTCTTTCTTTTTTGAGAATGCTCTCTGTTTTGCAAAGAGAAATCTTTATGTTAACAAAGTGGATTTGTTTTTTAACAGATTAATTTGGTACCAGAGGCGGAAAAAACATGGAAAGAATAAGGACAAGATTTCAACATCACAAAAAAAGAAGAACAATTCAACAATTCAACAGCAAACATTTTATTCAGAATTGGCCACTTGGAAGCTTCTTCCAAAATGCACCCAGTAATTTTTTTTTCCTTTACCAGCTTCCACTTTTCTTATGATTTCCATTTTAGTGGACAAACAAATAGATTCACTTTAAAAAATGTGATGAAGATAGCTGGTGAGGGATACTTATCTGATCTCCCCTTTTTCCTCTGCCTTGATGTTCATGTGTGCTCAGTAAAGGTTTCTGGGGGCAGCTGCTGTTTACCTTGCCTGTTGTAGGCAGACACATGCAGCTACATAGGATCAGCTAGAGCAGAATCCCATTCTTTCCCAGTTCAAGCTTTATTGCATTCTTTACTGCAAACATGCTGCTTCAAACCTAGAGTCTGTGTTTCTCCAGTGCTGATGCTGCTAAAAAAATCCAGCTAGACAGAGGGCAAAGAGTAAAAAAAAAGGGGGTAGGGGCATTAAAAAAACATGACTCTTTTGTTAGTGAGTTACCCCAACACATCCAGCTTGCCATTGCTGGAAACAGCACACTGAATTAAATGGAGCCTCAAATCCTGTCCAGTAAATTTCTTCTTATGTACTGATAAAAGATTTGATCAACTCATGGTGCCCATCAACAGTGTGCAACTGCCAAACAAGACGAAAGTTATCATGCCCGTAAGAGCTAAAAAAGTAAATAAATCTCCATGGAGAGAACTTGTTGAGGAGGGGACAGCAGATGTCCACCATTCTCTTGATGGGTCTGCTGGTAAGGTTCCCCAAAGGCATCTGCCAGAACCATTGTGGAAAGCAGGATGCTGGACTCATTTGGCACCCAGGTTTGATCCAGCAGAAATGTTCTTGCATTCTTTACAAAGGAACAAAGAGAAAAAGTTGCTGGGACACACTTACTAACCATGACTGCTAAAAATAGAAGCTCCACGTTCAGAAGTAACTGACCAATGAAGATCAAGCCATGGTCATAAATGAAAAAACAAACAGCAAGGGTAGGGATTTCTCTGTTGGCCTGGTCTAATGGCACCGTTCATATGTTCTATACCGGGGTGGGAAAAGTGTGGCTCTACAGATATTGTTCTACAGCCACTTCTGGAGGATCACACATTGCCTATCCCATTCTGTACACAAAGCTTAAACAAATCTTTGTTGGGCGATGCCATTGAAACAGCTGTTACCTATGACTAACAAGACTGGAACCTCCCAGTTCAGGAATTGTCTACCTTTGACAATTAACAGCAAGAAGTGGCAGAGAGAAACAATGGGATGCCCATTATTTTCTTTCCTGCCCGTTGGAGAGCTTCCCTCTGGCAGTGTTATACTGTAATGACTTAAGGGCTGAAAGGGTCAGAGTGCTGGAACTTGTTCATAACCAGGGACACCCCCCTTCCTTGTGTCCTCTCAGCTTAGCTGCGTAATCTTCACAGCAGCTAGGAAGTGGGGGAATGGATTTGCTTTGGCAACATCCCAGTTCTAGCTCAAAGGGGGTAGCTTGTTGTTCCAGTCCCAGCAATGGCTTAAAAAAAACCCTCCAGGGATCAAAAAGCTACAAACAGTTCATAGAATCATAGAATTGCAGAGTTGGAAGAGACCACGAGGGCCATCCAGTCCAACCCCCTGCCACGCAGAAAATCACGATCAAAGCATCCCCGACAGATGGCCATCCAGCCTCTGTTTAAAGACCTCCAAGGAAGGAGACCCCACCACGCTCCGAGGGAGTGTGTTCCACTGCCGAACAGCTCTTACTGGCAGAAAGTTCCTCCTCATGTTGAGGTGGAATCTCTGTTCCTGGAGCTTGCATCCATAGCTCCATGTTCCAATCTCTGGAGCAGCAGAAAACAAGGTTGCTCCATCCTCAACGTGACACCCCTTCAAATACTTAAACAGGGCTATCATATCGCCTCTTAACCGTCTTTTTTCCAGGCTAAACATACCCAGCTCCCTAAGTCTCTCTGATGGCTCTGGATCAACACAGCTGCCTGAATGTTTGCACTCACCTTCACGTAGAGCTACAGGCACTGTCTTGACAGACGGCTGCCTTACAAGCCTCAATAGTACACCACTGCTCAGATGAATTTGATGTAGGACTTTATCAGACACAGCAAATATGGTGTGAAAGGGCATGCATATCAGATGACACCATCCTTTTGCGAGCATGTATTGTCAAAATTTCTATTTTATTGATGGGCCAAACCATCAATAGCTCTCCAGTTGCGTTTTTGTGCTGGTACTGCTGGCGTTTGAAACCTCGTGCCATTGTGCTCATGTGAATACAGCATCAATGGGCAACACTTCAGAGTGAGATCACGAAAACCAGGTAGGGGACACTCTTTTTATGAACCTCCCCGGTTCACTTTTAAGTTTCAGAGTCTCTTTCTCTGCTTGTGTGAAACATTTTCTGTCTTTGACTTGCTTTATTTTAAAAATTTGCTGCGCTCGTGTCTTCTTGTGAGAATCGGCAAGATCTCAAACCAGGAAGTAAACAGAGCTCCATTCATGCTCCGTTTATGCTGGGGCTGCCTTTCTGACACTGCTGGAGGTAGGTTTGATAAAGGGCCCAAAATGCCACAAAATGTACCGGCAAAAGAACATTTATGGAGGGTGGTCTAATAAAGTCGATAGTCAGAAGCAGAGCTTGGAGAACCTACTTCTGGATTACAACTCTGAGAATCCTCATACTGTCTGGGAAAAATTAGTAGCTGTAATCCAAAAAAGGAACTTTTCCAAGTCTTGGAGCTCAATTGTTTCTAGTCCCACATGAAGAATTCCTGTGAGCTCAAAAGTACTTTAACACTGCTTCCTGACGTTTGAGTTGGTTGCAATAAAAGTATGATGTTGGGACTAGCTTTAGGCTTGAGGGGACCAATGACATTGCACCCTTGGGTGGACTCCTTCCCCACAGCATTACCAGGGTCCCGTTCCCCACAGCATTATCTAACAGAGAAACTCCTCTAATCAAGACCAGGCAGCCACCACCCGTCAGTGCTGGCAATAGGGTTGCCAAGTGTCCAGTTTGAGCCTGGAATAGCCACGAATTGAGCTTTATCTGTAAGAGAATTTCCAAGGCTCTAGTTCTGCCCTTGAGTTCAAGAATTCACCTGTACCCCTAGGAACTACTTGAGGTTAGTACTGGAGATGTGAAAAGCCACTGTTGTGGTCTAACACCCACCTATCACCTCAAGAGGACTAAGCAGAAACGTGGGAGAGATATAAAGTGTATGAAAGTGTGTGTGTGTGTAAGAGAGAGAAAGAAATACTGCGTAAAGAGAGGGAGAAATCATGGAAACTGATCTTGGGCGATATTGCAAACTGCCTAGGTCCCTGGTGTCCAACCTATGGCCTGCCAGGTGTTTTGGACTCCAATTCCCAAAAGCCTGAGCCAATGGTCAGGAATCCTGGGAGCTGTAGTCCAAAACTCCTGGGGGGGGGCACAGGTTGGACAGCACTGGTTTGGTGTCTACAACAGCGGTGTCCAACTTGTGGCCCACCAGGGGTTTTGGACTCCAACTTCCAAAAGCCTGAGCCAGCGGGTCCCATGGTCAGGAATTCTGGGAGCTGTAGTGATCACCAACGGTGGTCTGCCCTGGCCTCACATCGGGAGGCATGGAGACGCACTATCCACAATGCTGCAGCCTTATTTGAGAACTCACGACGAACAAGTCTTGAAGAGAAACGACAACGCAGAAAGAATCACAACCCAAAAACATCACCCAAGGAGACCTTCTGCTGTGCTTTCTGCAACCGGACTTGTTTATCTCGGATTGGCCTTTTTAGTCATCAGCGCGCTTGCAGAAGGCGCGGGATGAGTCCTTCCTGAATCTTCGTATGCGAAGAAAAGCCAGAGAGAGAGAGAGAGAGAGAGAGAGAGTGTAAAACACCTGGAGGGCTACAGGTTGGACAGCACTGGTTTGGTGTCTACAGCAGCAGTGTCCAACCTGTGGCCTGCCAGGTGTTTGGACTCCAACTCCCAGAAGCCTGAGCCAGCGGGTCCCATGGTCAGGAATTCTGGGAGCTGTAGTCCAAAATACCTGAGGGGGGCACAGGTTGGACAGCACTGGCCGAGGCCATGGCGAGAAACGGCGCTCGAGAGTCGCCTCAGGCAGTCAGACGGTGGCCAAGGGAGGGCTCGGGACTCCAACTCCCACGCTCCCCTCCCTCCCGGCCCCCTCGCCGCCCTCTGGCCCGCGGCCTGGCCCCTCGCTCTCCTCACCGGAGCCGTACTTGACCTCGTGCGAGTGGAGCCGGACGTTATGCCGCGTGTTGAGCAGCTTCAGCACCGAGCCGCAAGTGACAGCGCCCGCCTCGGCCGCCTTCGCCGCCCCCGGGCCGCCCAGCAGCAGGAGCAGGAGAGGCGGCAGCAGCCGCGCCCAGAGCCGGCGAGGGAAAGCCCGGAGCCCCCGGCCGCCCGGCCGCCCCATTGCCTCGCCGCTCCCTCACCGCCGCCGCCGCCGCCGCTACAACGAGGGGCCGCCGACACTGGTTCCGCCACCGGCGCTGAGCCTCGGCCAATCAGCGCCTGCCAGCGCCGCCCCCACGCGCCCCACGGCCGACGATGGCGGCGTTCATTGGCCCACGGCGCGCCGCGGAGGAGCCAATCGGAGGCGGCGGCGTGGCGGCGCGCTCCCGCCGGCCTGCCTTCCTGAGAAAGGGGGCGGGGAGAAGGGATGGAAGAGGCGGGGCTTGCGTTGCTAGGCGCCCCCAGGCATCCCTCCACCGGGGGGCGGGGAGCGATGCTGTGGCGGGATGGCGGGCTCTCGCTGGGCCACAGGTTCGAGTCCCGGTGTTGGCGTTCAGCGGGGGTTAGTCCCAACTGCTCAACATTTATCCCCTTCCCCTCGGGGTGAAGGGGGACGGGGGGGAGAACCAGAGTTTGCTCAACAAATACAAAACAGGCCTGCGGCACCTTCCAAGATAATAAAGGTAATGAAATATATAGTCTCTAATGTTTGTTAGTCTATAAAAGGCTACAGGATTGTGGTAGTCTTGGAGAAAGTGGCTCTTCCGCTTAGTGGGAAGGCATCTTGCCCATGCTCAGATGCCACGGTTTCCCCGTTTCATTTGGAAAAGTGCCCCCTCCAGAAGAAAGGCGTTTTTGCGCCAGGTGCTAACTTTGGAAAAGGCATAGACTCAGAATCATAGGTTGGAAGAGACCCCCAAGGGCCATCTAGTCCAACCCCCTGCCATGCAGGAAGACACAATCAAAACATTCCAGACAGGTGGCCATCCACCCCTGTTGGAAGAGACCCCAAGGGCCATCTAGTCCAACCCCCTTCCGCCCTGCAGGAATACACAATTAAAACATTCCCGATAGATGGCCATCCAGCCTCTGTTTAAAGATCTCCAAAGAAGGAGACTCCACCACACTCCCAGGCAGTGTATTCCACTTCCAAACAGCTCTTACTATCAGGAAGTTCTTCCTAATGTATAGGTGAAATCTCTTTTCCTGTTGTTTCAAGTCCATTGCTCCATGTCCTTGTCTCTAGAGCAGTAGAAAACAAGCTTGCTCCATCCTCAATATGACATCCCTTCAAATATTTAAACATGGCTATCATGTCACCTCTTAACCGTCTCTTCTCCAGGCTAAACATGCCCAGCTCCCTAAGGCACTCCTCATAGGGCATCATGGCTTCCAGACCTCCCACCATTTTGGTCGCCCACCTCTGGACATTTTCCAGCTTATGGCAACCCCATGAATTTCATAGGTCATTTTGGACAATGTGTCTCCAGCTGATAAAAGAAATTTCAAAGAGGAAGCCCATAAGGTATTGACCGTGCATTGGATACCTGAAGACATTGTATGATGCTGCAGCATCATTTTTTAAAAAATGGTAGTACTCTCACTTCACAGTGGTATGAAATAGGAAAGTTTACAGTCTTTTGCTATAGCACTGTACAGTATGTTGAGAGTGATGCTGACAAGCTCTATGTGAACTACTGCTTCTGATAACAAGAAAAGTAAGGGGTTATTGGTCCGTGGGTGCTCGGATCCTGTTGTGTGTGGTGGCATAGCGGAATGGTGTCCCTTATGTGGGATGGCGGGATCGGGGTTTGCTTTTTGGATTGTTGGTTTTTGAGGAATATTTTTAAGCCGTGAATGCTTGGATCCGTGTATGCCAGGACCGTGGATATGGAAGAATAACTGTAATAGTGCCACACTATTCTGCTTTGTTCAGACCTTGCCTGGAATACTGTGTCCAGTTCTGGGCATCACAATTCAAGAAGGATATGGACAAGCTGGATTGTGTCCAGAGGAGGGCGGCCAAAATGGTGGGAGTTCTGGAAGCCATGATGCCCTCTGAGAAGCGGCTTAGGGAGTTGGGCATGTTTACCCCGGGGCAGAGAAGGTTAAGCAGGGACATGATAGCCATGTTTAAATATTTGAAGGGATGTCATACTGAGGATGGGGCAAGCTTGTTTTCTGCTGCTTCAGAGACTAGGACATGGAGCAATGGACTCAAACTAACGAAAAGTAAGAAGTGTTCAGCAGTGAAATGCACTGCCTCAGAGTGTGGTGGACTCTCCTGTGGAGGTTTTTAAGCAGAGGCTGGATGGCCATCTGTCAGGAATGATTTGATTGTGTCTTCCTGCATGGCAGGGGGTTGGATTAGATGGCCCTTGGGGGTCTCTTCCAAATCTATGATTCTATGGAATACACTGCTTGGGAGTGTGGTAGAGTCTCCTTCTTTGGAGTTTTTTAAGCAGAGGCTGGATGGCCATCTGTTGGGAATGATTTGATTGTGTATTCCTGCATGGCAGAATGGGGTTGGACTGGATGGCCCTTGGGGTCTCTTCCAATTCTATGAGTTTATGATTCTATGAGAACATAGATCAGAGGTGGGTGAAAGTTTTCAGAGAAATGCTAGAAGGTAGTGGCAACGGAATGAAGAAAACTTATTTGTGCATTTTCTGTTCTTGTTTCTAATGCCCACGGTGAGAAATTTTTCAGTTCAATGATACAGCTATGGACCAAAGCGGAAAACAGGCTGAGTGATAGGGCTGTGAAGAGATTAAACATGTCAATTAAACATTGACAGGGCTTGTGAAGAGAATATAGGCCGATTTAAAAAAGAAAGAATGAAAGAACCTGGATCTATATAAAAAAAAACCCAACAACAACAATAGCAAGAGGCCAGCTCAAATATAAAATTAAAGAGCAGAAAGCGGTAGGACAAGTCCACCCATCTTTAAAGTAAAAACAGTACAATGCATGTAAAACATTTTTGTATGGAGGGAGAGAGGACAGAATAAGCTGAAGAGAGTGACAGAAATGCCCTCTACTAGTGGTTGTCTTTGACGACTCTCCCCAGGGCTTACTTTGGTTTTTTTTTTTAATATTCTTTATTTTAAAGGGTTTTCCTTTTTTTTTTTTTTAACAGAATGACAATAAAATGATATAATAATAAATAATAAAATTTATTTATATCCCGCCCCTTTACAAAACGCAATTGGGGCGGCTTACAACATTTAAAATATACATTTAAGACCCTCCATCCCACCCATCCCTTAAAATACAATTAGATAATTAAAAAAAATTAAAACATACTTAAAAAATACTAAAAATAAACAATAAACAGTGGCTGTAGTGGGATCGGGATAAATTAGATTTTTCTTTCTGATGGCCAGGTATCTATTCAGGAAAGACCCGCCGGAAGAGATCCGTCTTAAGAGATTTTTTAAAGCTATTTAGGGTGGTAATATGACGGATATGCTGAAAGACAATGGGATACTCTGAGAAGCAAACACACAAAAAAGAATGTAAAATAAATAAAAGAGAGAAATGCTCTCTGGTCTCTAAAGTCTAAAGCTTTCCAAGTCTGGCTGTTAATAATAAAGGCTAATTAAAGAAGTGAATTTCGGTAAATTTGATTTCATTTGGAGGAGTGGAACCAACTAGGGATTTCCTCAGCCAAAGCTGGGAGGCTGCCATTTTATATTTCCCACAATGCCTAACAGCTCATCGTAGGAAATGGGTGTCTTGTAGCTTCCCACCACTCCGTGTGAGGTCAGTGTGGGATGCCTCTTAGGATCTTGCTATGGTTATCTTTCGTTTTCTTTCTATTTTCTCCTCAGTGGACCAAAGGCAATCAATATCTACTAGCCATACCCAGCGTCACATATGCTGTTAAAAAACTCCCCCCAAAACACACAGTAGGCCTCATGACAACCCTGTAAGGTAGGCTGGTGGATTT
This sequence comes from Gambelia wislizenii, assembly GCA_030847615.1. NCBI lineage: Eukaryota > Metazoa > Chordata > Lepidosauria > Squamata > Crotaphytidae > Gambelia > Gambelia wislizenii. The sequence continues at coordinate 5,919,748 of JAUMIR010000013.1, read as the reverse complement.
TTAAATTCCTCCTCCCCCTTCTCAGCGTTCCACATTTTTCCTGGAATTGCCGCCACCAGCTGACTGCCTGGGTCCCGTCGCAGGAGGCCCATCGCCACTGCTGCCACCAGCTGACTGCCTGGGTCCCAATCTGGGCCACAGGCTGAGTGGCAGGAGTGGATTGTGAGGTGGAGAGCAAATTTGCATATGGGTGGTGATTGGTTGGGTGTGTTTCCTGAGCAGCCAATCAGCACCCTGGGAAAGGCAACATACCCAAGAGTTTTATATATATATATACATATATATGTGTGTGTGTGTGTGTGTGCGTGCGTGCAAGATTAGCAACTTCCCCCCCAAACAGTCTGGCCCCCTCAAGAAGAATTTGTCTGAGCATGTGCAAAGTGCCCTTTCTAGGAAGAAGAGAAAACACGCCATCAGCCACCAAGTGGAAACCAAACAATGCAAGGAAAGAAAAGAGAACGGAAGCAATCTGAGATAATCTGACACTTCACACAATGCATTTGAAGGCTATTCCCTCCTCGTAGGAATGACAATGGCTCATGCTGTTTTTCTGTAAGGGGGCCAAACAGATGTCTCAGGCTGCCAGCTTGGGCGTAGAAAATCAATCATAATGGAGCTTTTTCTGGCATCTGTTTGTCTTTCTGGGAGGTCATCACTTCCCAAGGTTTTTTTTTTCCAGTACAGTTTGCATCATGCTCCATACAAGACTTTTCAGTTGTGTTGAAAGAAACAGAACAGGGGGAAGCAACTCCCCTAAACGGTTGCTAAAGCCCAAGAACTTGGTTGGTACTGAAAGACTCTGATTCTTTGCACTTAAAAAAAAATACAGCTTTTTACTGTGTTCCCATAGTGGCTGCTCTGTCTAATATGAAGATACTGGAAGATAAGTCCGTTGAGACTGGGTGGTGTATCCACAGCTTAGAAATAATTTCCTCGATTTTGGTCTACAACTTCCAGAATCCCCCAGACAGCATGGCCAGTGATCATGCTGTCTGGGGGCTTGTGGGAGTTGTAATCAAGTAATTTTTCTTGATATACCCCAGCTCCCACTCTTGATATGCCCCAGCTCCCACTAAGACAGTTGTAGCTTTGCATAAACCACAAAGCCATCATAAGTTTGTCAGTACAAGAGACTGAGCTTTCTCTGTAGCAGCTCCTAGACTGTGGAACTCCTTCCCAAAAGAAATCAGTCTGATTCCATACTTTCCAAGCTTCTGACGGGTGGCCAAAACCCTACAGTGGCCTTTAGGTTTCAATTTTTTTTTTTAAAAAAAAATCTATCATACATCACTTTGGGAGTCCTGGTGAGCTAAAGAACAATAAACCAATGCTTTAAATAAATAAATAAATAGTTATTTATTGTTACTGTACCAGTTTAGTTTGAGATTTTAGGGAAAACAGTCTTGCTGCCTTCCCCGCTAAAGCTAGACTTGCGGGATGACGAGACTTTCCTCAGAAGTTCGTTGGATGACTGACCCACAGGTTCCACTTCTGGCAAAAGAGGCTGCGACCCTCTGTTGCTGTCTTGGCCGACACTTTGTTTCCGAGAAGACACTGACTTCTTGGGAGACAGAGCGGGTGACGGCCCCGCTGAATCCTGGGGCACTCTGGACATTTTTAATGAGCTGTCTTCAGAAGCAGCAGATCTCATAGGACTATCTACAGGAGTAGTAATAGACCCCCTCAGGGCGGAGTGTGATGGCTGGATCACCGAAACCTCATCTCCCTCATTGGCAGAGAAGTCATCTATCTCACCTTCTCCAGGAAACTGTGGAGGAACAATCTCGAAAATCTCTGGGCCTTGGATTTCCTCTTGCTCAGTAGCAGAATCGATGCTTTGGATTTGCCCACTCTCGAGCTCTTGCTCCGTGGGTGTCGCCATTACTATGACTTTGCCACTGGGTATTTCAGATTTGAAAAGGACGGTCTTTTTCTCTCCCGGTTTCTTTGGCATTCTCTTCTTGTCCCTGGCTTTCTTTTTGTCCCCCGGTTTGCGTTTGGGGGCCTTGGGCTTAGGCGGACGCGGTGCATAGATCTCGTCGTAGACTTTGCTCCAGTCAATCTGCGAGGACAACCGGATCCCGCTGCCCTTGACTTTCTTGTAGCCAAACATGATCTCCAGGAGCACCTTGGTCACAGGGACCGATATGAGCCCCAGCTTGGAAGAAAGGAGAGTTTCATAGTTGTATTTATACAAGATAAGCTTGGCCGCATTTTCAATCAAAAAATCGATGACAGATTGCTTTGGGAGAGGGCGGGCCTGCAGACGGGCCCTCTTGATGTCTTTGGGAGTAATGATGTGCTTTGTAAGAACAGTCTGTGAAGAACAAAAAAAAGAGGACAAGTTTTAAAAGGTTTATCAGATCTGTTACTAGGCCCTCTGATAGAGGGTCTTGTCTACACGAGTGATAAAATACAAATCCGCCCCCAAATCTAGCCCGATAACGGCACACAATGTGTGGCATTATCCCTGGATCTGGTGCAATGGTGCCACATGACCCTAACTAGACTCAGGGCATACCACCTAAAACCTTGTCTTGGAAGACTTGCAATTTTCTCGGGAGTTTGCTGGAAACTCCGGAGAAAACTGTAGTGTGGACAATGGATCCATGCTGGATTCAGGGGGTGGGGAAGCAGGACAAGTGCTATCTGACAGGCACCACCATTCCCCCGCTCCGCCGTGCCGCCAGCTCTGCCTTCCCAGCATGCAGTCACTTGTTCAGTATGCACCGGGAAGGCAGAACCAGAGGGGGGGGGAGATGGCAGCACCTGGGGGGGGGTGTCCACCTTGTTAAAGAGTATGCATGAAGCTCTTTGGAAAGATGCAGCTGGCTAGGTGGTGGACCTAACAGCAGGGGGTAAAAATCCGGTGGAAAGAATTGGACTTTTTGGCCAGGTAGGTCTGGCACTTAAATCTGGACCAGAGTGGTCTAAATATCGTGTAGGACAGCTGTCTGCCAAAGAAGTCCAATTTTCAATCGGATTTTTAACCCCCCACCCCGTATAGTCAAGCCCAGTTTTGCCTTAGGGTTGCCGTAAGTCAGAAAGGAGGCACACAGCAACATGCTACTGGGCAAGACAACTTGCCAGTTCTCCTTGGCACTCCTGTAACATTTGAAGAGAGCAGCAGACGGGGTTGTTGGGACCATGGAGCATTTACCTCTCCCAGGACCAGCCTCAGCTATTTTGCTGCCTGACTGCACCCCTACCCAATTCATGTACTGAAACACAGTGAACTGGCAGGTGAATCTTATCTGAACATTAGCAAAGCCACTAAACCTGAGAGAGCATGCTAGTTTAGGGGACCCAGGGCAGTTTGGTCTCTTTTACACTACAGAGTTATAGCACTTTGATAACTGCCATGGCTGCATCCTATGGAATCCTGGGATTTTTAGTTTGTTGAGTCATGTTGCTAAGTTTATAAAACAACAATAAGGGACAGCCAGAATTCATGACGTGCATGGTTGACAATCAGGAAGTAGCTTAACAAGTTTGCATTCTACCAAAATACCCAATGTTAACTTAGCCAGCTGTTTCTCTGTAAAATTGATATACTGTTGACATTCATAAATTAGATGATGTACATATTCCTGTCTTTATGGAGGGCCCACCCCCCCACCCCCAAGTACAGGATTTTTTGCCTCTTGTTCAGTCTATATAAAAGGAAAAGCTTTCCAACTCACAAAATATGGGACGTTATATAGGGACAATTTTAGCCAGATAAAGAAGAAGCTTTCTGGCCCTCACATAAGGGGCATCCCTTATGTCAGTGATAGGTTCAGGTGATGTTTGTGCTTCATCAGCTGCACTGGCTTCCAATCCCTTCCAATTCAGAGTGTCAGTGTTGACCTTGAAAGCCCTAAATGCCCAAGTATGTAAGATAATGGTGCCCAACCTTGGGTCCCTAAAAGCAGCCCTAGCCAGCATAAGATGGTCAGCAACATCCAAACAGCCCAAATTTAGAACCCACTAAAAAGGAACATCTTGTCCCATATGTGCCAGTCTGGACTTCTGGGTCCAATTTGGAGGGTGTCCGATGGGTGTTACCATCAAATCAAGACAGGTGGATGGCAGCAAGAAAAAGGGTCTTCATGGTAATGGGACACCGCCAAATGAAGGCCCTCCCCAAGATGGGTTTCTTAGCAGCCACACTGTGAATTAGGCAAACACATCCCTCTTTCCTCAGACATTCCAGATGTTAGATCCCATATTTTATACATAGATGTGAGAATTTTGGGGTGCCTGTAGAGTTGGAATGGCTGCTTTGAAATATGTTACATCTCCTGTGATGTTTTATTGTACATAGTGTTCTTTATCCACCCAGAGAACTACAGGGTGGATTCTGTGATCCTATATATTGTTAAAAGATGGTCTTAAAATAAGGTCAAGTCAAGTCAAGGCCTTCTCTTGCTGTTTCTAGGTGGTGGTAAACAAATGACTCTCTCTAAGCCTCAGATCTGCAATATTGGGATAAAAATACTGATGGGAAGACTTCACAAAAGAGTCTGGAGTAATAAACACCTGAGGCAAAGCACAAAAATCAGTGTGTATAGAGCCATTGTGCTGTCTATTCTCCTTTATGGATCTGAAACATGGGTCACCTATCACCACCACCTACGACTCCTCGAACGCTTTCATCAGCGCTGTCTACGCACAATCCTAAATATACACTGGACTGACTATGTGACGAATGTTGCTGTCCTTGAGCAAGCAGGGATCACCAGCATTGAGGCCATGATATTGAGAACGCAGCTGCGCTGGGCAGGGCACATTTCTAGGATGGAGGACCATTGCCTCCCAAAAATACTACTCTACGGTGAACTCGCCACGGGTCAGCATAAGAGGGGTGCTCCAAAAAAACGATACAAGGACTTCCGAAACAACATCTCAGGCTTGGCCAAATCGATCACGAACAATGGTCCGCTTTGGCCTCACATTGGGAGGCATGGAGACGCACTATCCACAATGCTGCAGCCTTATTTGAGAATTCATGCCGAACAAGTCTTGAAGAGAAACGACAATGCAGAAAGAATCACAACCCAGAAACATCACCCAAGGAGACCTTCTGCTGTGCTTTCTGCAACTGGACTTGTTTATCTCAGATTGGCCTTTTTAGTCATCAGCACACTTGCAGAAAGCGCAAGATGAGTCCTTCCTGAATCTTTGTTTGCGAAGAAAAGCCAGAGACCCAACAGAGCCATATTAAACAAAGTGCCTGAACATAGTAGGAAAAAAAGGCTGTCATGGAAAAGTCTAATACACATTCTTTCTGATGAACTACTTTCTATGCACAAGAAATTATATAGTCTAGGAGTATAGAAATATCCTCTTAAGGGTGCATCTACATTGTAGAAATATTGCCATTTGACACCACTTTAACTGCCATGGCTCCCTCCTACAGACTCCTGGGATTTGTAGTTTTCTGAGGCACTAGCACTCTTTGGCAGAGAAGGCTAAATAACTTGTAAAACTACAAATCCTAGGATTCCATAGGATGGAACTATAGCACTCAAAGTGGTGTCAAACTGCATTATTTCTATAGTGTTGATGCACCCTCAGAGAATATTTTGAAGGCACATAATACAATCTTGATGCTGAAGCTAATAGTTTTGTTGAGGCTACTATTTGGAAGGTGGACTACTGTGGAATCTAAATACATCTCTTGTATTTAGCAGTATTTAGCAGTCAGCGGGGACTGCTAAATAAATACAGAGTTTGAAAGGCCCCACCACCACCAGTCAATTAAAGAGCTTAATTTTAACAAGGGCTGAACTTTAGACTGACTAGTGGTCATGATGGCTGAGGAAATCTGGGATGTGTAATCCAAAAAGTACCGTACCTTTTCGAAGCTCGAGCTGAACACTGAAGATCTGTTTTCTACTTAGAGTAGATTCCAAAGCAAATGAAAGAGTAAAGATGACACCCATATTTCTGCATGTCTGTAAGAATGCATTCCCCCACCATTCAGTCATCTCAGCCAGCCCCTAGGACTATTGCCATGGCCAATTGGTAGATAAATTCAACACCGTACCTGTTTGGGTGCCTCAGCTTCCATCTGGACCGAGTCTTTTTTCTTCTGTTTTGGTTTAGGAAGTGGAGGAGGCACATATTTTGGTTTGGGTGGGGGGGTCTCTGGTGGTGGCCTTGGCTTCGTTTTAGGGAGTGGAGGAGGCACATATTTGGGCTTGCGTTGAGGTTCTTCAGGTATGAAAGATTTCCGCCTGCTTTTGGGAAGCGGTGGCGGTGTGTATTTTGGTTTGCTCTTCTCTTCCCCTATTGGTGATTCTGCCTTCCTCTTTTTTTTCTTTTTCCCTTTTCTCCTCTTCTTCTTCTTCCCATCAGTTGACTTGCTTCCTTCCGATTTGGAGTCGCCATCCTCTGACGACTCTTCTCCACTCCCGGAACCTATTGAGCCACTCCTTTCTTCCTCCTCTTCATCACTGCCTCCCATTGAAGACTCCCAGAACGTTACAGGGTGGCCATGCTCATCAAAAAGGTTCAGCAAAGGGACTCCATCTGCTCCCGTCGCCTCCAGGACTTTCTGAACAGCTTGGTTTATAATATCTTGAAGGGCCGCAAGGATTTTGTTTTCTTCCAAGAAATCCAGAGCTTGGAAAGGTTGCTGTCCTGGATAATACAAAGGAATGCTGCTTGGCGTTGGCCGTTTCAAAACGTTGGTAATTTCCTTATGGAGGGACTCAACCGAAAACGTCTGCTTCGGTGGCTCTTTTCTAAATTTGGCAAAATAATCTTTTTTAGGTGGTTGGAGCTGCTCAAAAGACTCTGCCAGTTTGGCCCAAATATGGAAGTGTTCTTGCTGGAAAAAATAACTGTCCCCTGATCGTTCAGAAAATGTCTGTAAGTAAGCAATGGAGAAAAGTAAAAAGAAAGGAGAAAAGTGCATTATAGCTGTATCCTAACAAGTAACAAAAGGAGGAGTACAAATATTGTAGAGGATGCCGGGAACAGGCTGATCCCATTCCATTTTTGGCAGATAGGACAAACACAGAGTGTTAAATAAGGACACAAGAAGATGCTTACTTCCAAGTTAGGCTGTTGGTCTGTATGGTCTACACCAAAGATAGATGGCCTTCCAGATGTTGTTAAGACAGTTACTCATATCATTCCTTACCTTTGGCCATGCTGGCAAGGTCTGATCTGAGTTCCAGCCCAATAACATCTACAACCACAAATTGCCCATTTCTTCTCTACACTACACTGGCAGGAAGTGGCTCTCCTGGGTTTTAGGTAAGGGTCTTTCCCAGCTCTGCCTGGAGATGTCAAGAATTCAACAGGCACGTGAAGGCTGTGCTCGCCTATTGAGCTACTGAAGGCACAGCTGGCTTGTGTAGGATTCAAACCCAAGACTTTTTGCACCCTGAAAACCCTACTCTCCAGACTATCAAACAAGGTGGCCAACAAACCCAACTGACCAGTTGGAATCCCTGGACAATTTCCACATTTTTACATGGAAACTGTAATTTTTTAAATGTGTTTTAACCATTTGATCATCTGAGCCAATTCCAACACCCTTCACCTTTCCCTTTACCACATCAAATTGTCACCTAAAGGGGAACTCCAAGTAGAAGATATGTTTTAAAAAATGATTTATGATAGCTGATCTGTATCATGTAAACAAGCACCCCCTATAGAATACTTGGTCAAGAAGTATATAATTCTCATTGTTGAATTGCACACACCCCGCACACACACCTTTTCTCTTATGTGTGCAATCCTTTCTCTGAATAAGGGAAAGAGGAGGAGGGAAAGTTTCTGACAGAGGAAGCAGGACCTTTAGTGCAAAGCAGACTATCTTCGCTTTTAGTTACATTGTGAGCAGTGGTATTGGGCTCACATCATAACAGGCTGCATTTTTCAGAAATCATTAGAGATGGCACTGGTGCTGTCCAATAGATACTTGCAGCTGCAAACAACATTCCAAGCTGCAATACCATTGCTAGTTCCCTTCTTGGCTCTCTTCCCACTGGCAGGGAAAGATCTTTTTATTTAGGCAGGCCTTTGGAACTTAACTGATCATAGCAGGAAGTTTTTTTTAAAAAAAATTGCAGCGTGCTGCGTTTTATCATTATTACGCCGGAATTGCCTTTTTAACTGTTTTAAATCCATCACCGCTTTTTAACACAAGCAAATTAGTTACACATGCATCACTAAGGGGCTTACCGCACTCCGAAGAAAAGCAGCAAGGCAGCAGGAACGTGCCATCTTCTGAGCTGCCTTACCTCATGGCGTTGTCGTTTTTTCATTCTGGTCCTGTGAGGGACTGAGGAAAACCATGTCTTTTTGCTAACCAGAAAAAAACAGTTAGCAAAAAGACTCGCCCCACCCCCCAGAACCGGAAAGAAAGAATGCTGGAAGAACAGTGACATCATGTGGTAAGGCAGTGGGGAAGATGGAATGTTCCTGCTGCCTTGCCGTTTTTTCCTTCTGAATGTGGTAAGGCTCTAAACAGAGTCTCCTGGCCCAACCTCCTCCTCCTCCAGGCCACCTTGAGGGCCAGCAGACAGATTGGGAGAGGCAGGTCTGTTCAGATGGCAATCAGGATGCAAGGAGGTGGAAGGTTCCAGTCACCACCCACCAGCAACTGAGGCTGTGACAAGTACTTGTGACAGGGCTCCTAGGTGGGATGGGGTCTGGAAATGTCATCTTCCTTGCACCCCAGTTGACAGCTGAACAGACCTCCTTCATCCAATGCAACTGCTAGCTGTTAAGACAAGCTGAGAGGGCCTTTATGTAGTCTTACAGTCAGACCAGGTAGCCTTACTGAATATGGAGCGGTTATGGATCCATAACTCTAGGTTACAAACCCATAACTGCAATACATTCTGCCAGCCCATGGTTTTATGATTGTTTATTTAACTTTTAAAAACTTTTGTATTATCCATTGCTTTCATTGTACAGTTGGCCCTCCCCTCCTTATCCACGGATTCTTTATCCATGAATTCAACTAACCATGGCTTGAAAATATTTCTTTTTTTAAAAAATTCCAAAAAGCAAACCTTGCTATTCACCATTTTATATAAGGGATGCCATTTGAATGTGCCATTGTATATAATGGGACTTGAGCATCTATGGATTTTGGTATCCAAACCCCAACTGATACCAAGGGCCCATTTTGTTTTAATTTATATTTTGAGCCACCTTGGGTCTCTTATTGGGAGAAAGACAGGCTATAAAATAGAAAGAGAGAGAGATAGTCATCATTTGCCCAGAAACAAGGTGTCATGGTTGGAGTGCTAGGAACACACACAACTAGAGGATTGCTGAGAAACCAGAGTGTCTCATCCAGAGATCCATACAGGTACCGGAAGATTACCTGCATACCTGGGTTTCTGGAGAAAACAATGGCTAGTTGTGCATAGATTGCCTGTAACATTGGTAGGGATGGGGCCCCCACTCCCATTCTCCACCACAGCATGCCCTTTTCATAGTGGATACTACAGGTCCAGATATTTGTGAAGAGATTTATTTCCATGCATGGGTTACATTGGCTGGATAAGGGTGAATAAACTCAATGCCACTGTGAGTTCCAATCCTTCAATAATGGCCTGGAAGTACCTCTGCATGGAATCCTCCAGACACTTTATCCATAGCCTGCCTGTCCAGCCTGGGGAGTCTAGCAGCATACTTATCCAAGAGACACATTTTGCGTTCTGGTTTAGGTTCTCTTCTGATCTTGGCATGTCGTTCCCAGTCTTCCTCGGAGCTGGAGGTGGTGGTGGTGGTAGTGGTGGTGGTGGTGGCGGTGGTGGTGTGATATTTAGACTGGGAGTGTGTCGAACTGTAGGAAAAGGACCACAACTCACTGTCCACACTCGAGGGAGACTCTTCTTCGATGTCAAAGATACGCTCCCCATCCTCGGTCGTCACATTGCGGAGCTTCCGGACCGCATCCTCCATGATGCTCTGAAGACTGTCCAGGACATCCTCGTCAGCTAAGAAGTCCACAAACTCTGAAAATTCATTGGCAAGGTGACTGCTTTCGCCAATGCTGCAGCTACTTTTGCGGTGTTTTCGTCTTCCTTGGCGTCCAGAGGGGAAACCCGGAGAAGTGGACGTTGAGGCAGACGGCTCTTGATTCCAGAACTGAGGGCTGGAAGGTGGTCTCAGTAAGCTTCTCCAGTCATTACTTCTTCTCTGGCTGGGGTTTCTCATCTGTAATCAAACCAAACAGGGCTGGGTCACTGACAAAGGTAAACTGGTAAACCGTGAAGGGTGACAATGGAACGGGACATGAGAACAAGAACATCCTGCTTGTCATGAACAGCACTCTTGTCGCTTGTTTGCTTCAGGATGTTCAGCCACAACATCTGTAGGAACAGCAAAATGGTTAGCCAGTATGAAATGGGAGCATAAATGTGAAAAATACCGGACATTTCCCCTGCCAATGGAAGTACGTAAAACTTTCACACGGTTACATTTTGAACAAATGGATATAATGATGAAATGGGGAAGACTCTATGGTATCCCAGTACAAGATAGATTGTGTATCTGTGGTGAGCCAGCTCTGGAAGATTTGGCTCATTATATCTTCGAATGTCAGATATATACTGACATTAGAAAAAGTTGTTTAGAGCCGTTCCTAAAGAAAATGAAATACTGGGATGTGAAAGAGAAACGTAATTTTCTGTAACAACCAACAAATCAACATGTGATTCAGAGGGTCGCTGCATTTGCGGCAAAGGCTGACAGATGCAGAGAAAAATTCCTGGAGTCCATGTTGGTTAATTGTCATAGGAACCAGACGATAAGAGAGTATAAGATGCCTTTGTATGACACAAAAGGTTAAACGTTACCCTTCCTTTGTTACTGTAATATGACTTGTTTTATAATACATGCTATTTGTACTTCAAGTTTAAGTATCTATCTATATAACTCTCTTGGGTATGTTGCCTTTCCCAGTGTGCTGATTGGCTGCTCAGGAAACACACTCAGCCAATCACTACCCACATGCAAATTCCCTTTCCACCCTGCCACTCAGTCTGTGGCCCAGATTGGAACCCAGGCAGTCAGGATGCCGCCACCGCCATTGCAATGGCATCTAGGCAGTCAACTGGCAGCAATGGCAGCTGCGACGGTGGCAGGGCAACAGAGGCAACCACCCTCAGCAATTCCGGGAAAAGTGTGGAACGCTGAGAAGGGGATGGAGAAATTTAAATCCACTGGCCTACCTTACAGGGTTGTCATGAAGTCTACCAGGTGTTTTTGGGAGTTTTTTTTAAAATGGTGTATGGTATTTCAGGTCCAGCCTAGTATATTTTATTTAGTTAATTTTAATTATGATTGTGTAATTGTATGAAAGTTTAGATGTTTTGTACTATTGTATGCTATTGCTTATTCTATGCAATGGTCATTGGACTAAGCAATAAACATGTTCAGTTGTTTGCCACAACGATCTTCCCGGCTCTCCCTGATCTGGCAAAATTGTCACCAAGAGCAGCGTGACAATGACACCAATTGCCTAAAAGGAATCTTGGTCTTCAGACTGAGGGTGGACCCTGTTGCAAAAAATGCCCTTAGCACCAGTAGCATCCTGAGGTGGCAGCAAAAATAAGACAATTCCTCCCAGAGTTTGGAAACATTCCTTTTTTGGGAACTAATCTCCCAGAATCCTCCAGCAAGCATGGCCACGAGCTGTTCTGGTTGGGGGATCCTGGATGTGGTGGCTCAAGAAAGCAACTCCCTAGTTTTCCTTTCTAACCTCATGGTCTTAAGTTGGAGTACGCAATGAGATTCCTAAGAATTTAGTAACTCTGTAGCTTCTGAAATTTTCCTTGGTTCAGGATACATTTCCTTCAGTGTGACTCTACCTTAATTTGGTCTTATGGTCGACCTCTGTTTTTTTCACATCAGTCCGAATTCAAGTAGAATCACTGAATGAATTGTTGAATGGTAAATCAACACATAGGCAAAGCTAATTGAGTCAGTGGGTCTACTTCAGCCACAATAATAGTTAGGTCACTGTTAACAGCAGTGCAGATAACATCTTAGGAGATTTTCAGACTACACTGTTATAGTGTTACTATTCCACTTTAACTGCTCTGGCTTCCTCCTGTGGAATTCTGGGGTCTGTAGTTTAGTGAGGCCTAAGATCTCTCTGGCTGAGAGTTGTAAATGCCCCTCCCTAAACTGCAAATCCCAGAATTCAACTGGAGGCAGCCATAGCAAATAAAGTGGAATAGTAACACTATAACAGTGTTGTCCGAAAATCTCCATAGAATGCCTATATTGGCCAAGATCCTTCAATACAATCATTGAGTCAATTATCAAGCCATGAATCAGCATGTAGGTAAATAGCAATTCTCTTGTTGGGACTAATAAGAGGATTTGGACCATTATAGGTCTAGTTCTGCGTGGCTTCTGCAACAAAATGCAATTGAGGGAGGTATGATGTCCCACCCTAGTGCATGAGGCTTACAAAGGACCAAAGAGCAGGCAAAGTGGACCTGGCCAAGCCCCGAGGAAGCCAGTAGTTGACTCAAGCCTTGCCCTGGCCTAAGGCTTCTGTTTGAACTACCTGTGGGGTTTCTTTCACACTACAGTTACAGCACTGCGATATCATTTTCACTGTCATGGCTCCATCCTGGGATTTGTAGTTTGTGGAGGTACTTAGACTCCTCTGCCAGAGACCTCTAGGGCAGGGGTGAGCAAAGGGCAGTCCACGGGCTGTGTGCAGCTTATAGGGCTCTAAAATGCACCACCTGAAACCCGCTGACCCATTAAAAATAGACAACCATACTAATTTGGGCATGATTTTCCCCCTGAAACAAAATCACCCCCCAAATGGCCACAAATGTGGTGATTTAATTCCTCTGCCCCCCTTGCTCCCCCCAATGGTAAAAAAACCCCAGCCCAAAGTGACATTGTATCACTTCTAGTGTGCTGAAACACAACAGTGTGGCTTTCAGGGGGGAGTTGGGGGGAATGGCCCCCATCCCCTCTGCCATTGCCCACTAGTATGTCCCCAAACTACAAATCCCACAATTGCATAAGACAGAATTGTAGAATTGTTGGAAGAGACCACGAGGGCCATCCAGTCCAACCCCCTGCCACGCAGGAAATCATGATCAAAGCATCCCCGACAGATGGCCATCCAGCCTCTGTTTAAAGACCTCCAAGGAAGGAGACCCCACCACGCTCTGAGGGAGTGCGTCCCACTGCCAAACAGCTCTTACTGTCAAAAAGTTCCTCCTAATGTTGAGGTGGAATCTCTGTTCCTGGAGCTTGCATCCATTGCTCCGTGTTCTAGTCTCTGGAGCAGCAGAAAACAAGCCTGCTCCATCCTCAGCGTGACATCCCTTCAAATACTTAAACAGGGCTATCATATCGCCCCTTAACCATCTTTTTTTCCAGGCTAAACATACCCAGCTCCCTAAGTCTCTCCTCATAAGGCATGGTTTCCAGACCTTTCACCATTTTAGTCGCCCTTCTCTGGACACGCTCCAATTTGTCAATATCCTTTTTGAATTGTGGTGCCCAGAACTGGACACAGTATTCTAGGTGAGGTCTGATACAGCCATGCCATTTATAAAGTGGGATCCAAGTACTGTATTTGTCCAATGTGGAAGAGAGCATGCTGTTTTCTTTTAATGCTGGAGGTTTGACTGGAATCCATCTGGCACTCTTTGGTGCCAGTTGGATGACTCCCTTACCTTCTGAGTGGGAGTCAAGGGCAAGGAGTCATCTTACCTGAGGTCCCCATCATCTTACCTGAGGTCCCCTAAGGCTCTCGTCGTCGGCCAGATAGCCGGAGTATCTGCGACTCACCATGGTGCTGAATGGACAGCGCCTGGACCCTGGCCTTCTCACACACTTGCTCTTCTTCCTGTGCACACAGAAAATAGGTTTCCTTTTCAAAGAGGACACTCCAAGGGGATGGGGTGCTATAGGGTGTTATATGGCACCATTTAACCCATCAGCAGGTAATGTTCTTTTCCCCAAAGTGCTCAGATTAATTCTTGGAGAAAAGATGCAGCAGCCATTAGTGAAAGTGTTTGGTTTGAAATATATCTTATCTACCTCTCTAAATATCAAAGAAGGAGGAAAGCAAGTAAGCAAACATTGGAAAAATGATCAGAAATCAGGGCTGTTGGGGCATCATTAAATAGCACCCATTAAGTCATAATGACAAATGACTAATGATAGAAATAATCCCCCCCCCTTTTAACTGCCAGGGCTCCATGCGATGGAATTCTGGGATGTGTAGTTTTGTGAGCTATTTAGCCTTCGCTGTCAGAGCGCGCGGGTGCTGCAAGAAACTACAAATCCCAGGATACTGTAAGATGGAGCCATGATGGTTAAAGCTTTATAGAAAGAACATAGATGCCGCCTTTTAAACTACTCACACTTGTGTTCCTCAAGGGTAAAAATCCCAGATTCGGTGAGGTCGGTCTCTTCCCTTGATGACAGTCTCATTCACAATTCTGATTGCTGGGCTTTAAAAAAAAAACTGACTGTTTTGCCAACGTAAGAAAGAAATCTGGCTTCACCAGTTCAAGGAGAAGCAAAAGAACTGCACAGAGGTCACCAAGAATTTTCCCTCCCATTGTTAGGTCAGCAGTGCTGTTTGTTCATGTCATTCCGTCAATTTGCATAGGATGTTCCTTTCAAACCATAGGCCAGAGCTTGGAATGTTAATTTGAAAAAATAATTAGTTACAGCTACTGTATACACCCACTGGATGACTCTTTGCCTGAGAGGAAGCCCATGCCAAACTCTTCTCTGAACAAATCGCAACAAGAAAACCCTGTGTTAGGGTCACCATAAGTTGGAAATGACTTGAAGGCACACAACAGCAACAATAAACCCAAGGGACCCCAAAAGGTACTAGTTACCTCTGTAGTTACAGTTTTTCAGAAGAGTTAGTTACATCCATAATAATAGTTTTTTCAGAACTCCTTGCTTCATCCTTTTCTCAAAACTAATTAAAATAGGGTTTTTTTAGTTGTTTAAAAATCTGAATGCCAAAAGTTGCTGGTTTGTGGTACAAAACATGTTCTCTGCCTATCCCCCTCGTTGTTGCCTCAACAGCCACAACAGAGCATGAAGCAACAGCACAAGGCACAAATACAGGCCATAGAATCATAGAATCACAGAACCACAGAGTTGGAAGAGACTCCAAGGGTCATCCAGTCCAACCCCTTGCCTTGCAGGAATACACAATCAAAGCATTCCTGACAGATGGCCATCCAGCCTCTGTTTAAACACCTCCAAAGAAGGAGACTCCACCACACTCCAAGGCAGTTTACTCCACTGTGGAACAGCTCTTACCATCAGGAAGTTCTTCCAAATGTTTAGGTGGAATCTCTTTTCCTGTAGTTTGAATCCAAGCCAGCACTGAACTATGTAGTTCTCCTCCTCCCTTTAATGAAGCCACACACCCCATAATGATAAAAGTCATGAACAGGCTAGTTACATTGCAAAAAAGAGTGAATTTACCCGTTTTAAATTACAATTGTAAGGAAAAGTAGTTGCACCTTCATTACACAGTAACAAATTACACAGGAGTTATTTGTAAACAAGTTCCTTCTGAGCTTGCTTCAACCTGGATTGCTGGAACCAAGAATCCAGATATGAAGGCCTTCCTCTTGAATCACAATGCTACGTTCTGAAGCAAAGAATGGCCAGAAAAGCTGAAGATGACTGAATCTATTTTTGTTGATTTACAAATATTTGTGTATCACATAGCTCTGAAAATTTCAACGTATGCTAATAAAATGTAAAATAAACACAATAAATAGACATGACAGGGGGTTTCTGGGAAATATAGTTGAAAAATAACTTTCTCAAGCTCTGGATGGGGGTCACCCTGATGTTCTCCCTCTTAGTGTTTTTCCCCCACCTCACCCTGAAGATGTTTTAGGTCTGTGAAAACAGTGGCGTTATCTCCAGTCCAGTGCTTGAAAAAGTTGCTTTTTGGAGTACAGCTCCCAGATTGTCCATGGCCTTACTGGAAAGGGGAATTTGGGAATAGCCGTCCTCAAAAGTAACCCATCCAACTTCTGAACCCCAGCCGTATTGGTCAAAGCAATGAGCTTCTAGCAGAGAATCTGCCAACTCCCTGGCACTGCCCCTGCTCCTTCTCAGAGCCAGGCCATGTGTATATTGAGAGATATCGAACATTTAGCAATGTTCCTCCCTGTGCTCTTTACAAGACTGGCAGCCATAAAACGGATGGCTTTTAAACCTCCTTAGAAAGCACAGTAAATCAGCAGAGTTTCTCTGTTTAAAATATATATGCAGCAGACACATATTGTTTCCAGCATGCAAGCTTAAGATAACCACCACCCAATTTCCCCAAGTTATATTTCTAGCAGAAAAAGGAGTCAGAAACACTTAAAAGTAGTTTAAAAGTATGGAGATGGTATTTAACCCCATTAAGATTGAATCAAATAGATAAAAAGTACTCAGCACAGTGTTGGAGGGGATGTCAAGAATTGGGGACGTATATTCATATGTGGTGGAATTGCAAATATGTGCAGAGATTTTGGAAAATAGTAATGAAGGAAATAAGTGAGATAATGGAGATAAATATACCTTTATGTCCAGAAATAGCATTATTATCATATTGTGAAAAAATACAAGAATCTCAAATTGTTAAGGAATTATTAACAAATCTGCTGACAGCAGCAAGGTTAATAGTAGCAAAGAAATGGAAAACACAAGGTGAATACCAAATAGAAGAATGGTGTAATGAAGTATGGAATATAGCTATAAATGAGAAATTAACAAATATGGTTAAAGAAAAAAAAAGGAGGGCTAAATAAGAATGGTTTTGGTGAAAAATGGAGTAAAGTCTTAGAATATGTATAAATAAAGGGGAGAGGAAGCAAACCTGAGTTGGGAACAATGGCATTTTGGAAAGAGGGATGAATGTAAAGGGAAGTCCCTGGGTGGAGGGAATCACTGTTATATGTGTTTGTTAAGTTGTGTGAATAAATTGTATGTTGTTTAATTTTAAAAATTAATTTTAAAAAAGTAGTTTAAAAGTATAAAAACATCTTTACTCACAGTCTCAGAGTATTTCTCACAGAACACCAGCAGCATTATAACAGGTGCAGGCTAAACTCTTAAAAATGACTAAAAACTACATGATTACAAACAAAAATATGCAGGACCCCTGCATGGTAGGTCCTCACTCTAAAAGGGTATCATGGCGAAGAAGAGCCAACCTCATGATATTTTCCAGACAAAGAGGAGGACTTGGACACATCTCTTTCTCTGGAGGCAGCTGTAGTCTGAGGCAGGCCATTGATCACACTGACCCTGACCTTAGGGCATGAGCTGATGTTGCAGGTCAATGGTCACAGTGTTTGATGTATATGACACCAGTTCTTTTCTTAACCAATGGGATGCAACATTCGGGTGCAAGACTTTTTAGGACCTAGCAAGGATGGGAAGTGAGGTGAAAGACCCGATTTGCACCAAATCCTGTGCTCTCTGTTGCCTGCGGGTCCTTTCCCGCTCCAACCCAGTGAGTGTAATGGATTCAGGCTTAGCAGCAATGACTTTTTGTAATTAGCAATGGCAATGGTATCATCTGCTAGGCGCTTTCCCCCTCTGAGCTTAACTCCAGTCCTCACTGTAGCTGGCAGGGAATGGGTCTTACCAGAAACAGTGCATTGTTGTGAGGCATCCCTGTAAGGATACATAGTATTTGGGGAGACTCAGTCTTAAATGGGCAATGAAGATCCATTACCTTTACAAAAGGCCTGCTCTTGGTGGAGACAAAAACTGCTATCATCGATTCATTGATATATATCCACTACATTTTTGGACTCTGCTGGAGGCTATGCCTCCTGTCTTTAGGAGTGCTTGCTCTTCAGCATTTACCCAGCCTTGTTCTCCCCAAGGTGCCAGTGAAAGAAAGAAAGGCAGGAGGGAAGGAAGGAAAGAAAGAAGGAAGGAAGGAAGGAAGGAAGGAAAGAAAGCCAGGAGGGAAGGAAAGAAAGAAGGAAGGAAGGAAGGAAGGAAGGAAAGAAAGGCAGGAGGGAAGGAAAGAAAAAGAAAGAAAGAAAGAGTAAGACAGGAGGGAAGGAAGGAAAGAAAGACAGAAGGGAAAGAAAGAAAGAAAGGAGGGAAGGAAGGAAGGAAAGAAAGAAGGGAAGGAGGGAAGGAAAGAAAGAAAGACAGGAGGGAAGGAAGGAGAGAAAGAAAGGCAGGAGGGAAGGAAGGAAAGAAGGAAGGAAGGAAAGAAAGAAAAAGAAAGAAAGAAAGAAAAGGTAAGACAGGAGGGAAGGAAGGAGGGAAGGAAGGAAAGAAAGACAGGAGGGAAAGAAAGAAAGAAAGAAAGGCAGGAGGGAAGGAAGGAAAGAAAGAAAGGAAGGAAGGAGGGAAAGAAAGAAAGAAAGATAGGAAGGAAGGAAGGAGAGAAAGAAAGAAACAAAAAGTAAGACAGGAGGGAAGGAAGGAAAGAAAGACAGGAGGGAAAGAAAGAAAGAAAGAAAGGCAGGAGGGAAAGAAAGAAAGAAAGGTAGGAGGGAAGGAAGGAAAGAAAGACAGGAGGGAAAGAAAGAAAGAAAGGAAGGAAAGAAAGGAAGGAAGGAAGGAAGGAGGGAAGGAAAGAAAGAAAGAAAGGCAGGAGGGAAGGAAAGAAAGAAAGAAAGAAAGAAAGAAAGAAAGAAAAAGTAAGACAGGAGGGAAGGAAGGAAAGAAAGAAAGACAGGAGGGAAAGAAAGGAGGGAAGGAAGGAAAGAAAGAAGGGAAAGAGGGAAGGAAAGAAAAAGACAGGAGGGAAGGAAGGAGAGAAAGAAAGGCAGGAGGGAAGGAAGGAAGGAAGGAAGGAAAGGCAGGAGGGAACGAAAGAAAGGCAGGAAAGAAAGACAGAAAGGCAGAAGGGAAGGAAAGCAAGCAAGCAAGAGAAAGCCCGCCCGCCCGCCGTTCCAGCTTTCCTGCTCGGGCGGCTGGGCCCCTCCTGCGAGTCCGGAGAGTGCCCCTGGGGGCCGCGTGGGGGCGCTGTGGCGCTGCCGGAGTCCCGCCCTTGGCGGCCTCCCTGCCTCCCTGCCGGCCGGCCTGCCTGCGTGCGTGCGGGGGCCGGGGATGCCGCCTTCGCCTTCGCCTTCGCCTTCGCCTCCTCCGGGGCTGCTCGGCGCGGCTCACGATGGGCGGTGAGTGGGCGCGGGCCCCGCTTCCCTTTGGAGCCCGGGGCGGGGGGGGGTCCCTGGCTGGGAGGCTGGGAGGGAGCCCCCCTTGGGGAGCCCCCCCAAACCCCTGGGCTTCCCCCCGATCCCTCCTGGAAGGGCTTGGGAGGGAAGGCTAGTCTGGCCCCGGCCCCCACATTTGGGGGGGGGTGTCAGAAGAATCCAGAAACGAACCTCGATGCCCCCCCAGCTAAACCCCCTCCCCGCACCCCCAAAGGTACAGGCTGACCCCCCTCATTGTGGCTCTGGCACCCCCAGGGGTCCACAAAGTCCTCCCAGGGGGTCCACAGAGGCAGGAAGGCTGCTCCAACACCCCCCTCCCTCTTCCCTGCAGTGGAGGGGTCACGTGACAGGAGCCAAGGCAAAGGCTGGCTGGCTTGGCCTGCGCATTGCCATTCAATCCGCTACAGCCACACACTTGCACGAAGAAGCAGGAGGAAAGTCTTCCCTCCCCATCCAGGGCCTCTGAGGGAAGGTTTCATGGATGGTGTAATTGTATTTTTATTTATCATTATCAGGTATTATTATTGTTATTGAACAGTGGGAACGTTTCTTACTAATCTATTGTCTTGTAATTTGAAGGCTTGCTTTTAAAAAGAAAATGCTGGAGCACATGGGTTTGGGCTGGGCCTCTCCTCCTGTTCTTGAATAGGAGGAGACCCTCATCAAGTTCTGTCAACTGTCACCAACCACTAGTATTTGATTGTGTCTTCCTGCATGGCAGGGGGTTGGACTGGATGACCCTTGAGGTCTCTTCCAACTCTATGATTCTATGAGGGTTTTAAAGCTGGAATGCATCCAGAGGAGGGCAACCAAAATGGTGGGAGGTCTGGAAGCCATGATGCCCTAGGAGGAGCGGCTTAAGGAGCTAAGTATATATAGCGTGGAGAAGAGACGGTGATAGCCATGTTGAAATATTTGCAGGGATGTCATCCTGAGGATGGGGCAAGCTTGTTTTCTGCGGCTCCAGAGACTGGGACATGGAGTAATGGGTTCAAACTCCAGGAAAAGAGATTCCACCTAAACCTTAGGAAGAACTTCTTGATATAAAGGATGTGCAATGATAAAAAATGGAAAATATGGATCGATCCGATAGGAAGTTAAGGGATGAGAGAGGAATGTGACAGGAACGAATGGGTAGGGGAAGGGTCGAATGGTTGGAAAATGGAGGTGTGAATCAGGAAGAATGTTAGAATGATAGGATGTCAGAATGATAGAAAAGAGGTGTATGTAATAATATGAATATACATATACACATACACAAGTTAAATGTAAATTGCTGTACAAGGACTGCAAGACGGCTAAAAGGGAATGAAATATGTAGGAAATGAAATGAACATGTATAAAATGAAATGTATGAGACAAATATGAGTTTTATAATTGAAAATGGTTTTGAATAAAAAATATGGGGGCGGGGGGGAAGGAAGAACTTCCTGACAGTAAGAGCTGTTTGGAAGTGGAATGCACTGCCTGGGAGTGTGGTGGAGTCTCCTTCTTTGGAGGTTTTTAAGCAGAGGCTGGATGGCCATCTGTTGGGCATGCTTTGATTGTGAATTCCTGCAGGGCAGGGGGTTGGGCTAGATGGCCCTTGGGGGTCTCTTCCAACTCCATGGTTCTATGATTCTATGAAATCTTGAGTTAAGTCTTGGGGGTCCGCAGTAAGAAAAGATATTCAGAAGGGGTCCCCTGGTGAAGAAAAGGTTAAGAAGCACTGGTCTAGAGGAAAGATCAGTGGTTTGCCATTCTGTTATGGAGTCTGGCTCACCTGTGCCAGTTTTGATATGACCGACTGTTGGGATGGACCCAGTCTGGCCCAGTCATTAGGCAGAGTGAGGTGACCACTTCTGGTGGTAAATTTTGGGTGTCATAATCAGCGGTTCGTTTTGTACTTGGTTATTGATTTATTTTTAGTATTTGTATCGCTAGGGATGGAAAGAGTGGCTTCTGGGCTTTGCTCTCTGGTCTCTGGCCCGAAGATTCGGCTGCCTTTTCCCTTAGGCAGCCACTGGATTATTTCATTTTTTTTCTTTTTAAATTATTGTACGTTTTTAATCTGCTTAATTTAATATTGTTTTAAGGGGCGGGTGGGTTAGGGTATTAATGTAATTATGGGATTTTTATGATGTAAGCTGCCCGATTGGGCTGGCTTCCATTGTGACTTCAGTGGATGTGGAATGCCATTGGCTGTTCCACTTCAGGCAGCAAAATGTCCTGGGGGGTTCTCTATTCACGTATCTGGGACGTAACTCATACACCTTTGAGGGCTGCAATCAAATTCATCTAAAAGGGAGAGGCAACTAGATACCCTTTAGATGATTTGGGCTACAACTGCCAGAAGACCTAAGTCAGCCTGGACAATGGTCACGGGTGATGGGAGTTGTAGCACCAGTTTATCAAGAGGGCTCCACAGAGGACTGAATAGTAAGAAGTTAGACTGAATGGGATACGACGGCTGTTGATGATTAGCATTACTTATACCCTTTATTTATACCTTTCCCCTAAAACTGGGGCTCAGCTAGACGGGAGAATTAATTACGGAAAAT
The DNA here is from genome assembly GCA_030847615.1 of Gambelia wislizenii. Lineage (NCBI taxonomy): Eukaryota > Metazoa > Chordata > Lepidosauria > Squamata > Crotaphytidae > Gambelia > Gambelia wislizenii. The sequence continues at coordinate 5,898,048 of JAUMIR010000013.1, read as the reverse complement.
AGTGCATTACCTCACTATCGCAGCAGTGTGCATTTGTCCCCACAAATCATTTGCAAGATCACTGCCATGGAAAGCTATCCACATTTGCAGTTCACATGGAGCACGGCCGTGAGAAAAGATGGTGGCCGCGAGTGAATTACCTGCCTTATTATCTCCCAGAAACCTCCATCCATCCACCCCCCTTTTTGCTGTTAAATGACAGGTGCGGAAGAGCGATCTATTGCTTACAACATTTTTTTTGCTCTGCCGTTTGAAAATAGTGCTTGATCGTGCGCTCAATCGTGTCCCCCAAAACAACAATGGCGGCTCCGGCCGCTTTGTCACCGGCAAGCCCGCCCCCACGCACATCCCACCAATCACATTTTGACTTCCTGGATGTGCCCCAATTCAAATTGGTTGTTCAGATGGCCTGTTATGCACATTTTCATGTACTTTAAAAAAAAGATAGCGAGAAACAGCGAAAGCTGCAATCGCAAACTACTTGGAGCTTTCAGGCCCCCTCCTTCCCAATATGGCAAATCCCGGCAGGAGCTCATCTGGACAAAAGGTATTCTGCCCGCATTCTTTGAGGATTTTTTTTCATCTGTCTACTGCCAGTATGGCAATAACGTTCAGCTGGCAGTTCAGTTAGGTTTTGTACATGGAATTTGGGGGCGGGGGAAGAATGCCATGTTGTTCTTTGCCACAGCCAGCAAAATGTCTTGGGCTATCCCAAAATGTTGTTCTTAGTTATCATCTTCTTCATCAACAACTATATTCCACTTTTACTTCAAAATATTATTACTATACTAGGATAGCTGTATCCGGCAGCCTTTATAGGAATTTGTAAAGATTATAAATTAATAACTCATTTTATATATTTATTCATGTATTTCATAAACAGCAGCAGACATGAAAAGCATACTAAAATTCCTAAAAAGTTTTAAGATGTTTGTCTAAATATATATGTACCAAGGAAGCTGGGAAGCTAAAGCTGTTATGGGCTAAACTGGCTGTGAAGTTCAGCGAGCTGCCTTGGACCAGCCATTCCTTCTCGGTCTAGTCAACCTCACAGGGTTGTTGTGACCTTTGTTGGGAGGAAAAGGAGATGCACACTGTCCTGAGTTGCTTGGAGGAAAAGCAGGATAGAAATGAAACAAATAAATACCATGTGTGAAACAAATACATGCCATGTATAAATAAAACAGCCTTACATGGCAATCCTTTACCCTCTTTCTTGGGAGAAAGCCCCACTGCATTCTCGTTGTAAATATTTAGAAAGGTTTATTCTTTCGTTGAACCAGTTTTCTTTGGTCGTATGTGTGGAGTTGCTTTGAAAATCTGGATTAAATACCGGAGACAAGCATTTAAATAAAAAGCAGCAGTCAACCTGATTATCTTATAACTGAGAGGTGAAAGTTGAGAAACCTTTGCTCCCTCCACCCTCAGGACTTCAATACCTCTAACTTTTAATATAGTTATTTTCTTGTACCGCCCAGCCATCTCTAGAAAGCAACACCTAGCCGAATACCCCGCCCCACCCCAGCCCTCCAAGGCAAGGTTGCTACTTCACTTCTCCCCACAGACAGTTGATTTAGTCTGGAGGCATTTGAACCATCCGGGTCCAGAATTGGCGGCTGCTTCCCTTGCTTTCTGCTTCATAACCGGATTCGCTAACGGCCGTGAGTACAGCTCATTTCTTCCATAAATGAATGACGGCTGGAGGTTTCCTGTGCATTTACACCCCACACGAAGCTACAGCACGCCACACACAGACTCGGTCATGCCAGCCAGAAGCTTGAATTTAGAAAGAAAGAGAGGAAACTGACACCAAAGCTCTTTAAAAGTCAGAGAGGAAAAGTAGATTCAAAAGAAGGGAACAGGAAGCCCCGAGGCAGCGTGAGGTCAGGTATACACTTCAGGGTGGTGGTTTTATGATTCACATAAAAAGGTTCTCCCAGAGTCTTGGGGCACCTTTAAGACTCGCCGATTTATTTTAGGCTGGAGCTTTTGAAGATAGCAATCCACTTTCTCTGATGCACAGAGAATCATTTTAGGTATACAGGTGGAGCCCCTGTATCTGTGGGGGATATGTTCCAAGCCCCCCTGGATACCTGAAACTGTGGATAATAATGAACCCTATTCTTTTCAATAAGAAGAACACCAGGTGCTGACCATAGAATCTCATCGGAGGACCTAGAAATGCCTAGAGAGAACATACATTTTTGGACGTGGATAAGTAAAACTGTGGATACGGGGGCTGACCTGTACAGTTGCCCCCCTGTATCCATGGGTTATGCATCCATGACTTCAATGAACCACAGCTCAAAAATATTTGGGGGGGGGGGAATTTCAGAAAGCAAACCTTGTTGTTGGCCACTTTGTGTAATGGACACCATTTTACTACACCCTTGTATCTAATGGGACTTGAGCATCCACAGATTTTGGTATCCGTAGGGGATCCTGGAACCAAACCCCAGCGGATACTGAGGCCCCCATGTATGCATGCCGTGTACACATTGAGGCTGGGACCAGATCAGACGAGCTTGGAAAAAATGCCCTGTTTTGGGACTACAAGACCCAGAATCCTGCTGCCAGCATGGCTGCTGGGAGCTGAAGTGCATAAAAAAGGAAGTTTTCCAAGCTCTGGAAATGGGAGGTTGGAACAGAGGATTATATTATTAGCAATGGCCCTAAGCAGAGCTGTTGGGAATGCTAATTCATGGTAGTTGGTAATGTAGAAGAAATGCACATGCTTGCCATGACTCTTGACTCTGTGGTGGGACATGTTTGCTCATGCACGGGAGTCAGACTGCTGTTAAGTTAGGTGGAGAAACTGATTACTGTTAGTAAAACAGTGTGAAGAACATCTTGTTTGGATTATACCAGTTCAGACTGTACCATATTCAGATCTGAATGTTCACATGTGTGTGCACGCACAGACCTTCATGCGTACACACAGAAAACCTGCATGGAGACAGCAAATAGGTTGGAGAGAAGACTAGGCTAGTAACGTTCTCCCTGATGTGCTAGCTTTCTAGATGCAGGGTTTTTTTCATGTTTTTTGCCTGTCCATTTCCTGCAGTGTATGTCATGTTAATAAGTTCTGTTTGCGTGGTGGTGTTTTCTGAAACCCTCCTTCCAGCTGCAGACTGTTGCATGCTCAAAATCCTACAGTCATTTCTTAGGATCCTGTCCTCAAGTTCCAAGAGTTGGACTTCATTGAAGTAAATGTGCAGCTATTCACTTTTATGGGAGAAACATAAAATGGTGCAAAAAGTTGATTCTTATGAAAGTTGGTGGCGTTTATTCCAGCTTTTGCTAACCTGATGCCCTCCAGATGTTTTGGACTATGATTCTTAAGCTTCCTGACCACTGGCAATGTCGGCTGAGGCCAGTGGCAGCTGAAGCATCAAACATACTGAGCAGACCAGGTTGATAAAGGCTTGCACTAAATTAAGTAAGGAACAAGCATATGAACTGTACTGTATAGGACTGCACTGTCACTGGCATCAAAGAACAATTCTCTTGCCAGTCCCTGGATCACACTCAGTTGCAAAATTGGCCCACCTTCACTAACGCTACCTAATCATAGAATCATAGAGTTGGAAGAGACCACAAGGGCCATCCAGTCCAACCCCCTGCCCTGCAGGAATACACAATCAAATCATTCCTGACAGATGGCCATCCAGCCTCTGTTTAAAAACATCCAAAGAAGGAGACTCCACCACACTCCCAGGCAGGGCATTCCACTGCCCAACAGCTCTTACTGTCAGAAAGTTCCTCCTAATGTTTAGGTGGAATCTCTTTTCACCTAATTTGAGGGATGTAGCCCTCCAGATGCAGTAGGACTCCCAACTCTATCAGCCCCAGCCAGCATGGCCAATAGTTGGAGAAGATAGGAGCTATAGTCTTAAAACCAAAGGGTCTGCAACACTATTCTAACCATTACACAATGCTAGATACTTACGGGGCACACAAAGCACAGATCCCCCCAGATCTTGGACTAATGCCTCCACCCAGGATTCGAGGCGTTGTAATCTGCTAATATCCAGAGGGCCAGAGGGCCCCTTACCCTGCTGCGTCATATCCACCAGTTTCACTGTTTGATGAAGTGAGTTCTTGCCCCTACCCGTAAAAATCAAGCTGCCTTGATAACTGTGTCAGTTTTAAGGGTATTCCAGAGTTTTTCGCTGGCTTGCTGCAAAAGGCGAACAACAAGGAAATGGCATTAGCTTTTTTGGCCCAGTTGCTGAAAGTTTTAAGGCCCCTTGACCTTTTAAATCTTGGTGGTGGTGGTGGTGGTGGTGGTGAGAAGAAATGCCCCCAGGCAAATCCTGTTGAGTAACTTGGAATGTGGTCACACCTTCCATCCTTGAGTAGCTAAGTAACTGCTGCTTTGAATTCAGCATGCATGAGGGGTAGAACCACTGTGGCAAGGCTGGGAATGACGAAAGGCATGAAAACTGCCCTCCAGTATGTTTGTGATCACGCTGGGGAGGAGGTGGCACTGACTCATGCTTCAATTCACATCTTATCTGGTCTTGTCATTTCCTGTGCCTCTCTAACACATGACAACTCTGACTCACTTACAGCGTTTGCCTTCCTTTTTGAATTTTTGCTCATAGGGCTGACTCCTGATGATGCCCAAGGCAACAGTGAAGCTCATAGTAACCGGAGATGACTTTGGCTACTGCCCAAGAAGAAACCAAGGCATTGTGGAGTGTTTCCGCGCTGGCGCCGTGTCCAATGTTTCCCTTCTGGTCAATGGCAGTGCTGCATCCGATGCTGTCCAGCTAGCAAAGAGGTGAGAGCATCCTCACCAAAGCTTGGGCAGGTTACATCCTGTCTGGATTATTGTAATGCCCTCTAAGTGGGGTTACCTTTGAAGAACGTTTAGAAATTTTATTGTGGGTCCCAAATGCCGCAGCCAGGTTGTTACAGGGCTGGCTACAGGGAGCACACAACTCCCTTGTCGCAACAGCTGCACTGGCTACAAGCCATTTTCAGGGCACAATTCAAAGTGCTGGTTATGACCAACAAAGTCCTATACCGGCTCAGGTCCAGGTTATCCGAAGGACCGTATTCTTCCTAGATGAGCCTGCTGTGTCTGGTAGAAGATAGGTGGTGTCTGCTTCCAGGCTATGGAGCTCCCTTCCTAGAGGTTAAACCTTGCTATTCTTCTGTAGGCATGTGAAAGGGTTTTGTTTCATCAGGCCTTTGAGGGCTGATTGCTGGGAAGGCACAGGGCCTTTCATAATGTGCTGTATTGTCTATACAGTAGGACTCCCATATCCACTGATTCATTATCCACTGATTCAGTTATCCACGGGACACAAAACAGCACACCTACCATAGAGTCTTCCTAGAAAATGCATCCTCTCTAGCCATTTTCTAGGTCCTCCAAGGAAACTCTATGGTATTTTAAACCAGAAGTCCCATTATTTTTAATGGTGTTCATTGTTATCCACAGTTTTCAGTATCCACACACCCCCTTGGACCAATCCCCAGTGGATATGGGGGGTCCGAGTGTACTTGCTGTTTTTCATCTTAATGGTTGTGCTTTTAACTGCTTTTAATTCCATGGAACGACTTAATTATATTTTAAACTTTTGTATGATGTGAATTTCTTGCCTATACCTGTTCTAACTTCTTGTAAGCTGCCTTGAGTCCCAGACTGGATATAAAGAAATACAGGTTGCCCACCCCCCATCACATCCATCAGGGATACATTCTTGGACTTACCATTTATAAATGAAACCGTGGATAATAGTGGACCCTATTAAAATAAAGAACTGTGGTACAAACATGACAGAGAGTTGCATTGGAGGACCTAGCGGTTTCTAGAGAGGATACCAGTTGTGACATTTGTCAAGGATGCAAAGCATTGCTAAAATCAATGGCTGCTGACTCAGGCGTCAGCTCCAGCACAATAGCTGTCAGACACGCAGAGCACAACTCAATTCTATGCATGTCCATTCAGGTTCAAGCCTGGAATGACCAGCTTCCCAGACCGCAAAGCAGAGCATAGTTTCATTCAACAGCCCATGGGTTTGAAATACCATTTATTTCTGGAGGTTTTTAAGCAGAGGCTGGATGGCTATCTGTCGGAAATGATTTGATTGTGTATTCCTGCATGGCAGGGGGTTGGACTGGATGGCCCTTATGGGCTCTTCCAGTTCTATGATTCTATGATTCTTACCACTAATTGGAAATTAGACCAAAAGAAGCTCGGAAGCCTGGTGGTTCCTCACCATGGTTCCTAGCCTTCTCTGAGTAGTATTGTAACTCTGCCTTCTTCTTGGGAGAACATGTTTGTACCTAAAACTCCTTTCCCCCCAGGTACCAGTTGTAGAAATAGGAGGAGCTCTCATGCTGCAAACTGCAGCTAAGACATCTAAAAATGAAAACAAGTTTAACTTTTTTACTCCTGCATCTCAGAAACAAGAGCTTTGTGAGGTCAAGGGACACACAAAAAGCCTTGAGCCCGCAACTAATACAATCCAGCTATTGTTGGACCCAAAGGTCTGTACAGTAGAAAGTGTCTATAAGTCACTGTGAGAGATCTAAAGTTGTATTTTAAAATGATTTTGTTTTGTTTTTTTAAATCGGATACTGAATTTCCTAATTTATACTGTCAGCAGCAATGGAAAGACTATGATCTTGAAAGGTGGCAAAGAAATATATAAATAAATGAAAGTTAAACAAAGACAAGACAGTACACTCCTGCTTCTGTAGAAGCAGCATGGAAAATCTGCAGGTTTCTTAAGTCCCTACATAGGTACCAAACAACGTTGTTAGTGGGGAACGTTGGTTGTTCTCCCTTTCTGGAATGCCCAGGTTTGCCTTTTGTAAATATAGAAACCACCTGGCCTAGTTTCTGATTACATGCCTGGCTGAGTTTGGAAATAGGCCATGTGACTCGAGTCTGAAATTGCTTCTTTAAATCCAGGTCAGAGCATTCATTCTGGCAGCTTGGGTGTGTTCTGTCCACAAGTGGGATCTGCAGTGTAGTGTGGCAGTATGGCAGGGATGGGCATAACGTGGCCCACCGGCCGTAGGTAATTCCTGGACCCCACCTTTTGTGACTCTGGAAGCTCTCAACCGGTCCACAAAAGCCACCCAACCCCATTTTTTTTATTAAAAAAAAATCATTAAAAAAATATGGGTCCATTTACAGGCAACACCTACTCCCCAGTCACACAGAAAGTCCCCCAAATGCATGAAAACACGCAGAAATAGGCCCACTCCATCCCCACAAGCACCCCGGAATCCCGCACTGCCTCCAAATACCTCTGCTTTCCCTCTCAAAATGGCAACAAGAAGTGACATCACTTCCTGTCACCGTTTTGAGAGGAACTGCAGAAGAAAATTGAGGTGTTGGGGCTTTCTGTGAAGGCGTGTGGCCCATGGGGGTTGGAGGGGAAATGATCCCGACCCCCACGTTGTTCCCCATCCCTACAGAGTATTTCATGTTCAGGATTCCAATCTCTCTATTCCATTTCTCCTCCCCATCTCCACTTGAAATAATCCTTTCCTGCTGGCAGATCTCTTGAAATTTGCAGAGGATTCTGTTAGCAGAACTGCTCTGCTGGCTAAATATTTGCAAACCTTGCCCGGCCCAGGAACGCAATCACAACATTGGTGCCAAGTTGGGGCGAGAGTAGCGATTTCCAACACTCATTGGCCAGGAGCCCAGTGCTGAAAGGGAAAGTCCCCTCATTTTCAATGGCATTCACTGTTATCCACGTTTTTCGGTATCCACGGAGGCCCCCGGAACCAATCCCCCACGGATATAGGGGTCCTACTGTAATGTACTATGTAAATGTAATTGCAATTTTTAAAATCTTTACTTTTTATTTTATTCTGCTGGCTATATGTTGTAATAACATTTTAGAATCTGGTTCTCATGGGAAGGGAGTTCCAAAGCCTAGGGGTAGCCACCAAGAAGGCCCTCTCTCGCATCCCCACCAGCCGTGCCTGTGAAGGTGGTGGGACCGAAAGAAGGGCCCCTCCTGAGGTTCTCAGAGCCCAAGTTGGCTCATATGGGGAGGTACAATTTGGGATTCAACTGGTCAAGAGTTGGCTTCACCGGCCCTTGTCCATCTTCAGCAGTTGGGATGGCATTCTTAGCGTTCCAGGGCTGAAATCCTACATTGCATAATGTAGCATAAGAGTTCTGCAGGCTCCCCATTCACCACCTCCAGGACTCATGGTTTTGCTACAGTAGCCCCGCTGGACAGCTATTCTGTGGCTGATGGAGAGTAGGAGGGGGATCATATGACCCCCCCCATTGAAATAGCTGCATTGGCTACCAGTCTGTTTCCAGGCGGAATTCAAAGTGCTGGTTTTGACTTTTAAAGCCCTAAATGACTTGGGTCCAGGCGATCTGAAAGACCACATCTCCCTATACAAGCTGGCCTGAGCATTAAGTTCAGCAGGGGAGGGCTTTCTCTCAGTCCACCACCTTTGCAGGCATGGTTGGTAAGGACTCGGGAGACACCTTTCTCTGTGGCTGCTCCCAGACTGTGGAACTCCCTTCCATGGGAGGTCCAGTTGGCTTCCTCCCTGCTCTCTTTTCGTCAGCAGTTGAAGATGGTTTTATTTAGGCAGGCGTTTGACATGTGCATTTTATTTGGTGTGCTGTTTTTTTTAAAATGCATTTTTATTGATTTTATGTTTTTAAATAATTTATTTAATTTAGGTATTTATACCCCGCGCTTCAGCCACAAACACTCTCAGAGCTGCTTACAAATTGTTAAGCAATAGCACTTTACACATCTGCACCACTTTATAGCGCGCTAGGCACTCTCCAAGCCGTTTCCAATGTGTATTAGCTAATTGCTCCCAACAAGCTGGGTACTCGTTTTACGACCTACGAAAGGACAGAAGGCTGAGTCAACCTTGGAGCCTTTGGGATCGAACTTGCAATGTTGTGGCTGCCGTACTGGCATTTAACTACTGTGCCACCAGGGCCCTCCTTATGTGTTTTTAATCTATATGTTAATGATGGAAATGTATTTTAATTCTTGGTTAACTTTTGTAATTTGTGAGGTTTTAGTTGTGTTTTTTAACTATTGTAACCCGCCTTGAATCCCATCTTGGGAGAAAGGTGGACTATAAATCCAATAAAATAAATAAATAAATTGGAGCGGTGTCTGGTTATGCGATCTGCCAGAATCCCGTTGGATGGTATGATCAGATTGCTTCTCCAATCCCCTCCACTCTCCCCCAACAATGGAATGAAGCTATAACAATCCAATTGTGAGTCCGGGGAGGAGAGTGCTTGAGTTGTCACCAAGGGAGGAAGAGGACACCAACTTCTGCAACAACCAAAAAAGACATAAACTCCACCCCTACGGGGGTTTATTTTCCTCTAAATAATTTTTGTAGTTCTGAAAACCTTGGGGCTCCCCTGAACTTGTTGCTGACACCTCCTTTCTTATATGGGGGTGGTACTGTTTTGGCTGTATTTAAAAAAAAAAAAAACTCCAGCACTTCTGAGCATTGAAAATAAAGGGAATGATATGGGAAGATTGTTCTTCAGTTTATTGACCAGTCCTTATACTGGGAGCTTAATACAAACAGTTTAAAAAACAAAAACGGAACATATGCCCATCATATTTTGCAAATCTTGTTATGGTAGTGGTTATAGATCCTGCCAGTGTTTAGTGCGAGCTGCCTCACTGTATGGAAGGTGAACCGCACATGTTAAACATCTTAGAGAGAAGCTTGGAGCTGGGTCAGCCTTTTTTTAAACTGACTGTTACGATATATATAGACATTGATAGCCAACACCTTAATCCTTTTAACCGCCTCTGCTGACTGAAAGGATTGTCTGTGCGTGGGCGTTGGAGCAGAAATGCAAATGTTATAAATACTCACAGACTGCCAATGACTTCTGGAGGCCTCACTGCATAAATCAGAGCAGCCTTTTCCAATCAGCTGCCCTCATAATGTGCTGGATTGCAGCTTCCATCATTCCTAGTCAGCCCAGCCATTCTGGCTGGAGAGTAATTTGGAGGACCCTGGGATGAGGAAGTATTTTTTAAAACTTACTTAAAGTATTTTATAGCTTTTCTGCCCACCAGCCCCAAAATGATGTTCAACAAAATATACCAAAAAAATGAAAGAAAGACAGAACAGATTAAAAACCAGGCAGAATAACACAGTGGAAGCTCAAAAAGAAGACGGCCTGACTTTTTTGGGAGTGAGTTCCACAGTTGAGGGGTACACCAAGCCCTGCCTTGTGTACTCACCAGCTTAGCCTCTAGGGCTTGGATGGGACATATTACAGGGCTTCAGTTGAAGATCCAAAATTTTGGGCAAGTGCATACAGGAGGAAGTGGTCTTTCAGATATCCTGGCCCAAAAGCCATGAGGCTAAATTAGAATCATGAACTGGTTTTAAATGCAGATTCTGGCAGAGGAGGACACAGATTTCTGTAATGGAAGATCTGTTGTTTGTAACTGCCTTGAACTATCCAATGAATCGATACAGGGCTGGCTCCAGGGTCTTGTCTAGACAAGAAGATATAATGCAGATTGATACGCACGATCGCAAATTTGCAACAGGGCTCATTTGTCTCCATGGTCTTTTATTGTATGTGAAACAATCTGCGTTTGAAGTGCACACACAGCCAGGCCTGCGAATCAAGATGGTGGCCGAGAGCACAGTGCATTATTATTCTCCACATTTGTTGCATCTGCTGCACAATATATATATTTTTTGTACTTGTAAATCAAAGGTGCGCAAGTGTGATCTTCCACTTAAAAAAAACTCTTTGGTCACCTCAGCACAGTGAAAAAGCGCACACTTGATAATGCGGAAATTGAAAACGGCACTTCCGATCACTTCCTTGCTGGCAAGCCCCCCCCACCCGCATGGCAGACCAATCCACTATCCACTTCCTCCCTCACAGAGAATGTGCAGCATCCCAAATTGGATGTCTAGATGTGCAATAATATGTAAGCCTGCACATTATTAAAAAAACCACCAAAACCCCAGGCATGCCCCCTTTTTGCAGAATAGATATGAAGAAATAAACATCCCTCATGAAAGCTAACATGACCGCTCCCTGTTAAACCCATCATTCATAGAAATGTTGCTCATTGGCAAAATCTGGAAGCTGACCACCATTTTAACATATTCATTCTGTAGGTATCGTATTCCAATAGGACTTCATGCCAACCTTTCTGAGGGCTCTCCGGTTTGTCCCGCACTGAAAGAGAAGTCCTCGCTACTCAACGCAGAAGGGTTCTTCCATGGAAAAATGGGGATCCGGACAGCATTAGCAGAAGGCTGTCTTAACCTGTCTGAGGTGAGAGGAAGAAAGATATGTCCAGGTCACCTCCTCTTTCAAGGTTGCCTGGGGGTGATGCCGTGTGAATACAGTTGTCCCTTTATATTCACTGGGGTTTGGTTCCAGGACCCTCTGTGGATACCAAAATCCGTGAATACTCAAGTCCCATTATATGCAATGGCATAGCAAAATGGTGCCCCTTATATAAGATGACAAAATCAAGGTTTGCTTTTTGGATTATTATTTTTTAAAGAATATTTTCAAGCTGTGAATACTTAAATCTGTGGATATGGAGGAACAACTGTATTATTAACTTTGCCACCACTCTGCTGCCATTCGGGGTTCTGGCCTCACCTCCACAGACAACCAAGCGGAGAGTTCCTTCATCTCTTAGGAGCAGCAGCTGTTGATGGTCCTTTCTTCCATTACAGATGATCTGTTTATCCTTCATGGAGTAGCTTAACTAGCTGTAAGCTCAAAAAGAAATACAGTCAGACACCTGTATCCACAGAACCAAAATCCGTGGTTTCAGTTATCCGTGGCTGAAAAACTAGGAACACATACCATCGACTCGTTGCTGGGAAATGCCTAGAGAGGTAACTTCTCTAGGAATTGCTAGGTCCTCCAAAACAACTCTATGGTATATTTATACCGGAAGTCCTTTATTTTAATAGGGTTCGCTATTATCTGTAGTTTCCGGTATCCGTGGTAAGTCCAGGAACCGAACCCTTGTGGATCCAGGGTCCAACTGTGCTCGCAACTCATTTTAAAGCAGGCATTGCAACTTTGCTAGGTCCATGGATGATTTTTACCCTCCCTCAGATATCAGTGGGCTGTACTGCCCCTTCCTCCTGCTGAAAAATAATTGGTTTGAAAATAGCCACACATTTTCCCAGAAGCCTCCAGGGCCCTCCATTGGCTGTGTAAAAGACTCTCTTCCCTGACCCCCAGGGCTGGGCTTTTTTTTAGGTCTAGACCTGATCACATCTGTTTTTTTTTAAAGTTAGTATGGGCCCCAAACTTCATGGTGGTGGCAAATAGTCTTTAAATGGAGGGGGGGGAGGTATAACTGGCAATTTTCACACCAAACAATTGTGGGGGGTGGCACGGGCCATACTGGACATAGGCTGCCATTTGCCCAACCCTCTCCTAAAAGTTTTCTTGTAGTAACTGCTTTGAAACAAATTAAGCTCAGCTTATATAAGTGCCTGCTCTTGATTGTTTTCCTTCGGTGTTTTCTCTTCTTAGGTGAAACAGGAGCTAACAGCCCAAGTGGAGTTGTTCCGTGAACTCACCGGCCACTTACCCTATCATATGGATGGACACCAACATGTCCACGTTCTCCCAGGTAGAGTGGACCTCCCCTACCTTAGCTGCACCTCCAACCATTCTGTTTCCAACTTGGTCTCTTCTGTTTCCTTGAACCAGGGGTGGGGTGAGAAAGCTTTGCCCCAGTGACTTTTGTACCCGAGGTTTACAGGATGGCAGAAGGAGGAGTTCCTAGTGTTGAGGCACAGAGCATTGCTGTGCTTGCAGGTCTGAGGAAGCAGAAACTTGGACTCATATTATTGTTTTTTCAGAGCCATTTGTACTGCGCCTTACATAGAGCACTTCTTTGTCTGCTGTTTGAATTTTACCCAGAAATATCTTTTGATTTTTTTAAATGTCATTTTTCTATTAGAAAATATGAGGCATTAAGTTTCATTTTCTGGCTTCCTGTTAGCGATTCATCCCTGTGTAAGTCCAACTTACTTTTTTGAAATTCACTTTTTTGGCTGTTACTTAGGTTGGGATTTTTTTCTGACCCAAAGTCCCTCTCCTGCAAAAAAAAACCACCTTGTAAGATGTGCAGCCTGAGGCAGCAACTTTGCTTTGCATAATGGCAGGGCTAGTCCTGTTTGTACCTGGAGTTGAACATCCAAGTAATGGTTTCCCCCTGCTTACCTCCTTCCAGAGATAAGACATGTATTCGCACAGGTGTTGGAGGATTATGGGATCACCTATACCCGGGTCCCCATAGAACCAGACCTTCCCCGTTGTGACTGGATAGATCCTCCCTTAATGGCCTTCTATCGGAGTGTGGAGAAGGACTCACTTGACACCATGGACGTGTTCCGGAAGCATCATATAAGGTGAAGCATCTATGTTTTGGAAATAATGTTGGCTGTACCGGTTCTTGACATGTCTTAAAATAATTTTAATCAAAAAACACTTTTCCCCAAGAGATGGTACAGCTGGTGTACCAACCAAAATGGAACTATGGTGGTCCAGGGGAATGAACACACATTTGTAGACCTGTGCATACACACACACTTGCAAGCGCACACACAAGGAGTTCCCTTTTTCCTCCATTTCCCTGCTAGAGCAGGTTTGGCAATTGTGTGAGGGCCAATGTGTGCCCCCACAACACTTCCCCCCGCCCGCATGGGCTGCACCATCACATCTGGGTACACTGGATGTGACACCACATCTTTTGGCCAATTTTCTTTTGTGAAGGAGGTTGGAGGTTCTGGCTGTGCATGACCCAAACCGCCATATTTGCGGGCAGTTTTGGCCCATTTGGCTGTCTGTGTGGTGAAAGATTTCCTGAAAATTGGTGAAGTTGTGGAGAACATTTGTGAGGGTGGGGAGGCTTTGGGGGCTTGAAAATTGGGAGTTGGGCCAGCATGTGGTTATAGGCCCTCCTTTCCCCATCCATTTTACATAGATGCTTGAAAATTCCTGTTATTTATTTTTTTAAGTATAGCCTTGGAGACCCTTACTGGAGTTAAAATGGCAGTATAGGTATAACTCAGCAGATGAAGTCAATTCATTTCTGGGCATTACTTCTTTAACAGAAAATTTGGTACCCGCAGCAGAAATAACATGTAACGTTAAAAAAAAAATAAAGAGGATAAGTTCCTACACCACGAAAAGAAAAGCAGTTCGACATGTTTCCACAAATGTTTTATTCAGAACTAGCACAATATGCATATGTAAAATGAAGCAACTAGGTCAGCCTTGCATAAGTAAAGATTTTGAACCTTCTAGAGACCCTTTGGAGGTTTCTTTCAAAATGCACCCAGGGATAATACTGTCTTTCACCGGTCTCCACATTTCTTATGATTTTCATTTGGGTAACCAAACTTAAAGATCCATGCTTTTTAAACTTACTGGTGGTATCTGTTCAGGCAGACTTAGCTGCTTTCCCCTTTCCTCTCTGTTTTGCTATTCACACATGCTCAGTAAGGGATTCTGATGGCAGCTGCACATTGCCTTCCTGTTGTAGACAGGCACACACAGCTACAGTAGGGTCGGCTAGAGTAGAACCCCACTCTTTCCAGCTCGAGCTTTGTTTATTGCATTGTTTACTGGAGATATGCTGCTGCAACCTGACATGGAAAGTCTTATGTTTTTCTAGCCCTCCTTCACCATCCTCCCAATGTCCATGCTGCTAAAAAAAATCCAGCTAGACATCAGATGAGGAGGAAAAGGGGGGGGGTTAAAGAGCCTTTATAAAAGGTAGGTGCACTGTCAGAGGTGCTGTTAACTGAGGTATGCTTGTAGAGATATATCTTTATAAAGTTATAATTAACTTTAAAGCTCGTGCGAAAGAAAAATGGCATCCTCCAAGGAAATCTATCAGCGGTATTCATAGGATTTAATGTTCCTCTTTCTCTCTTGACAGGTGGCCAGATATATATATAGGTCTGAGCACCATGGGGAAAAACATGTCTGTTGTCAATATCCTTGGTGCCATTGATAATGCGACTGCTGCTTACCTGGCTAAAGAGGACTCCACTGTTCCTTTGAGTTCTTTCCTGGGCTCAGATCAGGAATCCAAAAGTGTAACCATTGAACTGATGACACATCCGGGATACCCAAGCATTCCGCCGGTTGGGGGCTGTGGTGAAGGACCGGATTATTTTTCTCAGTCCTGGGAACGCTTGCACGAACTGGAGACCTTGAAGAATCCAGAGCTGCAGAACCATTACAAAGCAAGGAACATTGAACTGTGTGCATTTCAACACCTTGAGATGTGACGGAAGCAGACACTTTAGTTTGGGGTTGTGGAGGCAGGGCCAGATTAAGTGTGACTGCCTGATGTGTTGTAGCATTACGAGCCCAAATAAATAGAGATACCTCTGTTGCGGGGGGGAGATCCTATACTGATCCTTGCCTCTCCAAGGATATAGAGGGCCCGCTAGCTCATCCCCTTTCACAAAAGAGAGGAGAAGAAGCTGTATTTCTCCACTGGTCAACCTGACATGCATGAAGCCCTGAGCAGCAGCCACACAGAACAAAAGGAATGGGCAAGAATCTCTGGGAGACCTGGGTGGATTCTTCTGGGCTGTCACCATAGCCTTGCCTTTGGTGTAAACACCAACGTGGACAAACAGGTTTTACAAGTTAGAGTGTTTGAATGAGCTTCCATGTATTAGGAGTCTCTATCCCTCAGTCTACCCCACTAATGGGTGGAGTGGTCTCTGTAAGTTCAACACAAAAACAAAGGTGACTCGGATTTCATGCTGGCGACAACAGGAATCTGCCAGCTGTATCAGCGATGGCAACGCCTGTGTGTGAGATGCCAGAAGTGCATGAAAACTGCATCTTGACGGTTGAAATCCTGCTTCAGGGGTGGCAACTTCAGTGGGTCTTGGGGCAAGTCTGCCCTGTGGGGAAAGCCTCCCTCTCTCCCTGCTCCACACTGCCAACATTAGTGGTGTGTGATTATACGTCCACTTTAGTTTCAAAGAACCATTTTTTTTACTGTTAAACACCAGGTGGGGAGTATGCCTTGGTTTCAAGGAGAAATTATTATTTGTATCTGTGCAATTTATATGCCGCCTTTCTCCCAAAGTGGGACCCAAGGCAGCTCACAGAACAATTTGAATCACAGTAAAAAGCAATTAAAAACATACGAATTAAAAAAAAAACCCCAGAGGAAACCAACATAAAAAACACAACACCACTAAAAGCTGCACAGGCGCAGTTATACACCAAAGGCCTGCTTGAACGAAAATGTTTTTTTCTGCTGGCAAAACGAAAGGGAGGGGGGGAAGCCTAGCGTCCCGTGGGAGGGAGTTCCAAAGGGTGGGAGCAGCCACCGAGAAGGCTCTCTCTCGGGTCCGCACCAAGCGAGCCTGTGATGGTGGCAGGACAAAGAGAAAGCCTTCCCCTGAAGATCTTAAAACCCTTATAGGTTCATAGAGGGAGATATGGTTTTTTAGATAGTCTGGTCCTAAGCCGTGTAGGGCTTTATATATAGGTCAAGACCAGCACTTTGAATTGTGCCCAGAAATGAACCAGTGAAGCCGTTTTAAAACGGGGGTTATATCCTCCCTATAACTGACCTTCCTGGAATCACCCTAGAAGTTTCTATTTCTTAAAAAAAAGCATTGTTGGTAAGGCAGAGGGCCCTGTTGAACTTAGACTCCCAGTTACATTTAAAGCTCACCTTTACAGCCAGAGATTTAGGCATCTGGCTATTAAACAAATTTTCAGGCTTTGGATGATACGGGTTTGGAGCACAGATGGCCGTTTAGTGTGAAGAGTACTACCATGAAGAAAGGGAATGGAATTTATCTGGCCCAGTGTGTTCACTGGTGTGAGAATGGAAAGAGGTGTGCTTGACTAGATGTTTGCTAGACACGCCACAGCCTCTGTGTAAGGGATATCCTTTTCCAGTGATTTGTAGGGGCTACCCACCAATGGCCAAACAAAAAAGACCTATCTGAATGACCACTGGAATGTGATGGTTATAATAGCCAGACCTTGGAAGTAACTGTAAATAACTAGTTATTTGTAATTAACCTCCTCCCAATATGAAAGTATAACTATGCTATGTTTGTCCTTTAAAAATTGCAACGACAATGGCAACTTAAGTTTTTTGTACCTTGAAATTAGAGCTGTGATTAATTTATAGGTAATAGCCTCTACCTTGAGCAGCTAGGCTTAGAGTCCAAATTATATTTGGAAACCTCTGTTGGAATCAAGGCCTTTACAGCTGTGTTGAAGGTTTAGTTCCATCCTCTAAGATGGAGAGTGGAACCAAAAGTTAAGACATAAAGAGATCTATTTCACAAGGACATCACAAAATAAGCTCTCCTCAAACCTCTGCGTCCCCTCTTGTATGAAAAAAATAAATGAAGGCAACGGTTGGATTTGGTTATAGCATTCCACTTACATTGAGGAAATTTCCATACTTACCTTGCATCTTAATAGTAATTAGTTATAATGGTTATTAGTGACGCTACCCATCTGGTTTTGTTAGTTAGGAAAATGGTGACGCTGATGGTGAAGTTGCCTGCAGTACTGTGAAACTAAGTCTTCCTATAGCTTGTGCACTGTGAAGCCTGTTGTCACCACCATAAATACATTCAAGTGTAACACAGTATAGGGGAGCATTGTGTCCCTATTGAGGGAAGTCATAGTTCCACTCTATTCAGCTTTGGTCAGACCTCACCTGGCTCCTGTGTCTGGTTCTGGGCACCCAAAATCTTTAAATATTTGAAGGGATGTCATGTAGAAGATGCAGCTAGCTTGTTTGCTGCTGCTCCAGAGACTAGAACATGAATCAGTGGGTTCAAATTGCAAGAAAAGAGACCCCACCTGAACATTAGGGAGAATTTCTTGATGGTAAGAGCTCTTTGAGAGTGGAATAGATTGCGTGAGGGGGTTGGAGGGGGCGCTCTCCTTTGGAGGTCTTTATACAGAGCTTGGGTGGGCATCCTTCGGGAGTGCTTTAATTGTGTACTCCTCCATGGCAGGGGGTTGGACTAGATGGCCCTTGGGGTCCTTTCCAACTCTAGGATTCTGTGATTCCAGTGGCCATTTAGATGGGACTTCTTTCTTTGGCCTTTCGTTGAAGGTCCCTACAAAGCACTGGGTAAATCGGTCCCTCACACCTGGGCTGCTAGGTATGTACAGACTTTTTAAAAAGATGCCTCCCCCCCCCCCATATTCATCTAAGGTAATTTTATTCTGCTGTTTTGAGACCCAGCAAGGGAACTGGTGTTTTTTTATGTCCTTGCATGGAATGGCCAGAGCCTAAATCACAGCTCTTATAAAGAGAATGGGGACAATGGCCAATACTGCTCAAGTATAATGCTGTCTACTGTTTTAGTTTGGTATCACATGCAGAGTTACACAATTTCAAAGAAAAAAGAGGCTGTCTTGACCCATGGAATAAAAGTCCAAAATCCACAGGATTTCAAAAGCAGGCACTTTTTAAATTGATCCTTGAACCTGATAAGGGTATTTATTATCCACCTGTGGATTTTGGACTTTTGAGTTATAACAAGTGGCACCTTTAGCACGCTATTGCCAGGTATCCTCGCTTCTTTTGCTCAGCATTGCAGATGCTCAGACTTGGTTGGGTTCTTTTCTGCTTTTGTCCCCTTGTTTTTGTTTACTTCATTTTGTACTGCTGTGCTTCATTGGGGAGACCTAATCTCAGCCTGGGCTGCATTGAAAAGCCTTTTTTAAGATTGGAAGTAACTTTCTGGTTTTGAAAAAAAGGATGGGGTAGCCTGTTGTGAACTATGGTATATGAAAATGGGCAGTACATGGTCCCCAGATCATTGACAACTGCCTACCTATCATCTCCACTAATGAGAGGATTACACAAGGATTTCAGGCAGGAGAGGCCAAAGGAATCGAGAGGAGAACTATGACATGAAAATATTTGAGTAGCTTCCTAATGCACCAGTGATGCTCAGCATAGGTCTTAAGTCTCCTTTTTTACACATGTTCGCTATTTATCTTGCACTACATAAAGGGCTATGGTGCTCGTGAAGCATCTGCTGATTGGCCAGGCGACTTCATCCCGGAGGTGGGTGGCAAGGCAGAAGGCACTTTTGCTAGAACTAGCCAGCCTACTTTGATCCCAAAGAGGGTCAGAATATGCAGAAACTCCCAAGCTGGGACCAGCCCAGGGAAATGATCAGGAAGAGAAAATGAACAGGAGACTGTTGACATGTTAATGCTGCACCACGTCGCTGTGGCAGAGTTATGCACCACCCATTGCTAAGTCACTACTGCCATGAGCAGCCCGCTCACAAGCTGTGAAGTTGTGGCTAGAATGGTGGGTTTCAATTGGGGTCTGCCAGCTTCAAATCCCTCCACACAACCAGAGCTTAAAGGTTGGCTGTAGATCTATTCTAACCTACTTCGTGGTGCCTTTGGGAGGACTTTCTTATTTTTTAAAGTTACATTTACGTCCCACTTTTCCTCTAATGAGCTCAAGGCACTCTTTACCCCAGTTTATCCCCAGTTTATGTGTTATGCTGCCACTGGCTCAAGGCCTCTTGGCAAGTTCCATGGGTCAGTGAGGACTAGAACTGAGCTCTCCCAAGTCCCAGTCCAACACCATTAATCACCACGCCAGTCTGGAAGGGGAAAGACACTCCTGAGAGGCAGGGTGGAACACAAACACCAAAACTCATGTAAAGGTCCAGTTGTGCCACAGGATTTTTAAAAGCACAATAGTCATCAGTAGCCCAGTTTACTCTATCCTGAAATTACATCTACAGCACCTACTCTTTACAACATCCTCCTCGATCATAGTAGCTGAGGTTTGTAACTTCAGTGATTCATCATGCATTGCTGAGTGAAATGTACAAACAAATTTGGCTTAAATCCCATAATCCCCCTGACTAGAGTAGACCCATTGAATCAACTGGATTTACCAGTTGGAGTAGGACTCTGGGAGTTGTTGTGTTTCCTTCATTTCTGACTTACAGCAACCCTAAGGCAAACCTATCACAGGGCTTTCTTGGCTGAGCAGACTTGAACCCTATGAGTTGTAGTCACACCACTGACTCTCTCCGAGAGATCAGGGTGCAAGTCCCTGTTCAGCCATGGAAGGCCACTGGGGGGCCTTGGGCTGTCCCACTCTCTCAGCCTCTGAGGACAGTAATGGCAAACCCCCTCAGAACAAATCTTGCCAAGAAACCCCATGATACATTCACCACAGGGCTGCCATATGTTAGAAACAACCTGAAGGCACATAACCTGTTGACTTGCCATTCAACAACTGATTCAATGGGTCTACTCTAATTGAGACCAACCAACAGGACCCCAACCATCATCTTTCAAAATGCAACAGGGTTTGTTTACACGGACATGACCATTGTGGTAACACCCATCCCCACACAAGTGACATGAAGGAACCCTACTGGATACTTGCAGAGGACTCTACTGGGATAACACATTTTATGAAGCACACTTTTTAAAAAATTGAGATGCCAAGGCTTGAACCCAGGGCATTCTACACACAAGGTATGTGATGTGACAGAGCTCCAACTCATCCCCAACTAACTAAACATATCCCAAGGCGGAGGAGAAAGAGCTAAACGGCAATGTCTGAAGAACATCCCACCCCACACTCTTGAAAGGATGTTAGAATTGCCAGATGACTGCAAGGATTCGTCCTTTGGACTACTTCAGCTTCACATTGGCTCAGCAGAAACACTGAACAAACCTACATTGCAATGCAAGTAAACCATGCCACAAAGCCTTTGAGAGCATTTTTATTCAGGGTAGCAGAATGGAATCGCAAGAAAGCCTATACCAATACAAGAAAGGTGGTGTAGACTTGGAGATCTCAAAACTACATGTTTAGAATTCAGCCTCATTTTGGGAACCAGACAGAACCAAACAAAGGGGGAGGTGTGAATGCCTGAGTTGACACTGCTTCACTGTATTCCTCAGCAATTGTGCATGCCTCAGCTATGCTGCACTAAGGGGACTGTTTGGCCATGACTCCCCCCAACCCCCACCTCTTATGTGCCAAATGGAACAGGCCTTGGGACTTGTAGGCTTCCACTTCCCTCCTTCTCCAGTTCCGCTCACCATGTGAACAGTGTGAAATCAGTATATAGGGCCGAGACCACTTTGAGACTCTCAGCAAGTGGGCACTCATTTCTGTGTGCAAGCAACAGGACCCATAGAAGACTCTAAGGCCTGTTCTCTGTCTAATCCCAGGGGGAGAGGAGGGAGGAATTTCTATAAATAGCTGGAAAATTATCTTGAGGAGGGTACTGGAAACATGTCTCAGCTATGGAGGCTCACCTCTTAGGGAGCACCCAGCCGTTTTTTTTTTAAATTATTATTTTAGGTTTTACGTTATTTCAACTTTCCTCTTCACTTTTGTAAAAAGGCTAATTTGTTCACACGCCTTGTGCACAACTGAAAAAAACCTCACTTCTTGGGGATTGGCAGTGGAAGTCTTGAGGAGCAAAGTTGAAGGTGAGTACCCTTAATAAACTTGAAGCTGTCAGGTTCAAACATTTTAGGATTTTCTTTGTCAGGTGCTGCTCAACTGTCCCAGGGATGGATGGACAACATGCCACAGCTACATCAGGTCACCTTGCTTGTCATCTGATAAAGTTGTGGCCTAACAGAAACAGTTTCCATGACCAGGGAGGCTTAAAAGTATGCACTCCCAGGATTACAAAAGTTCCTTTCAGAAGACACTCGGTATATGTGTGGAGACTCTGGGTCATATATAACATTCTCTGCACAAACCCAGCATTCTAGAGGTATTGCCCAGACAATGTTCAAAACATTCAAACCAGCCACCAAAAAGCAAAAAACAATGTTTTGGTGCACACTGGGCGACTGAGAAAGATTAAATTCCCCCAGGTTCTATTGTTCCTTTTTCAGAGAGCACCAGTTCACATATATGCAGTTTGACCTGAGAGGTTAACCACTGAAAAGATAGGTATATTTTGCACTATCAATGTAACAACAGTGACAGATAAATGGATATAGAGCTGTGTATGGAACAAGAGGCTACCATGCCAACAGATGCAATGGACAAGTGAAAAACAAACATGGTTCATTGTAATGAGATTCAGGATTTACATACACTTCAGTTTGACAGATAAAATTTGGCATTTTTGTTTATTTTGAATCTGCGTAGCGTGAATGAAACAAAGTCAATACCAACTTTCTGCAAATGAGGACACAAAAAATGTGGAAATTTTGGTAAATAGACAGTGCTGGTCACCAAGCCTGAACACACACACTTAGGAAATGCAAGTGTCCATTAAGTAAAGGTAGTTTTTTTTTCTTTTTTTAAAACTTTACTTGCCTACCAAAGATTTTTTTTCCCTAAGAACACTTAAAACAGAGATGCTTCATACCCCATAAAGAAAGAAGGTTTTGTTTTTTTAAAACTTTTCAACAGAGGTACTTGGCTGTCAATCTTTTACGGTTGTAAATCAAAAGCTGGAGTAGGGAAGGAGGGAGAGATGGTATATAAAAACATTTAAACCCCAAATGTTACTCTTCTACTGCCCTGACATACATTAGCCCTGAAATGTGGCAAAGGCAATAACTAGTTCCAGATTTCTTAGACATCCACCTAGGTATGGAGGGATTTACTAATGCAAGTGCCTGCAAATAAAATGATATGTACTTCTTGCTCTCTTAAGATTTCATAGGGATGGAGCCAAAAGCTTGTTTGAAGCAGGCATTTAAAACAAGAGGCTGGGAAGCCACCTTTGGTCATGTGGCTAGAACCTTTTAATGGTATCCTAAACTTAAAATATTAATTCTAAAATGCAAAGGCTGTTCAGTTCTAAATGAGAAGAAAGTCACTTTAATTCAGCAGGAATTTCTCAGACTGAAAGAAACTCTATTAACTCCTCTAACTCTAGAATGCTGCATTTCATACAAGTTTTTTATGAACAGCAGTAGCATATGTATCTGACGACTGGCTGCTTATTGCTTAATGGAAACTCCTTGTGTTTTCAACAACAATCACACAATCCATTATTAGGGGAAGGTAAGTTTTTCACTCCAGAGGAGACAGGTAATAAGATAGATCTATGTGTCCAAATGACTACAAATTTGTTTTTCAAAATGACAATTAAGAAGTACTCCTTCTGTAATGCTCTCCTTCAAAAGGGCGTAGGGATGGGGGAACTTTTGTTTTCTCACTTTGGTACCTCTTGGTCCCTAATTTGAAATTCTCCCAAACCGCTTTGCAATGCTGTTCTGAATAATTATTTGCAGTACTCTGCATAGATACTAAGAATACAATTGAAAAATTAATTTAAAAAAAATCACATCCCACTATTACTTTGCTACAGAACATCCTGTGTCAAAAATTTCCCAGAAGCAGGACATAAACCGTATTGTAATTCACTCAAGCACACAAAGCTTGGAGTTCCCCATTTAATAAACATTATTGTAGTAACATCAGAAAGATGTATATAAGGTTAGGGGCTCAGTGTATGGAGTACATGTAATGGATTATGTTACAAACTGAAGTTAAGAGAAAGTTGGGATCAAGTTTCACAAAGCGCAGTGCAACACTGAAGAGGGGGAAAGGAAGCAAAATGCCCAACATTCAAATCTTTCTCCTTTTTTTTCCTGGGACAATATAATTTTGCTAAGACATAAGTATATGGGTTTGTGGAGTGGACAGAAGAAGAAAAAAAAATTACACAGGAGGGAGGGATTGTGGGGGAAAATAAGAAATAACAGCCACAACCTTTTGAACTTTTAAGGGCAGATTAAGTCTAAGATATTTTTGATAAATTCTGACAAGAAAAAAAAAAAAAAGGAAACAGCATCCTTTAAAGTATATTGAAGCAGTGATTTTAAACAAAGAAAGCAGAACTAGAACATCTTAATTGTTTAATCCATTCTTTACAGGTTACCTAGACCACTTTTGATTAAGAAACTGTAGAAAGTTAGTAACAGCCACAAGTTAACACCGAGAGGTGACACTTGTCAATTTTCCATAGAGTCCTGCTTTGTGGTGTGTCTGAAATGCACTGCTCCAGGTCTTCTCACACACATTGCTGACATCAACTCTGTCAGATTTTTTTTTTATTTTATTTTTTAGTCCACTGGTCGCTTTTCACCATATTTCTTTGTAAACTCTTCAGCATTCTTACAGAATTTTTTACGGTCCTTAGAGTATTCTTCAGCTAGGTCGGCCCGAAGTGGGTGCTCGGGCTGGGGGTCGTTCACCAGTGCTATGAGGGACTGGATTACTGTCATGGGGGGAAAAAAGCAAGAAAGATGTCAGTATGGGTGTGTGTTCACCATGAAGCCCTAATCTGCTTCCACAGAGGTGGCCACAGGCTCTTTGAAGGCTATGCTGGCAGCGTGCAAGCTGTGGCAAGTTCTAACAAACTGGTAAGGTTTTGAGTACAGCTCCTCACTGCATTATCTGCTGTCCATGGAGCAGTCTAGCTATATATAGAACAAGTCGTCATTAGAAGACTGGCCTCCGCATGGTTGAACTGGCCACGCAGCAACCACAAACATAACAATACTGTAGAACAGCTGCAGTCTGTGTTGGTGGAAGGAATACAAACCATGGCTCTGCAAAGGTATACAAAGCAAGAGGTAGATGTGCTTGTCTTGGCAGACCACTAAACCTGCTACTGCTACAGAACAGAACCGCATGCTCAGAAGTAACATACACACCAAGTCTTCTGTTGCTGAAATGAAGGGGGAAGCCTTGTAAGGAGAAGGAGTTCTGTGTCTGCACTGGAGCTCTTGCATGTGTGAATGTTGCTGAGGCAAATGGGAAGGTGTTGCATCAGTGGATGTTTCAAATAAACCAGTAGGAATCCACCACAAATCAGTTTCTTAGGGCCATCCAGTTAAAATTGTATTTAAATGATCTCTAAATCACAGAAAGCCAGTGTGGTGAAGTGGTTTGAATGTTGGGCTGGGACTCTGGGAGACTAGAATTTGAGTCCCTACTCAGCCATAGAAACCATCTAGGTGACCTTGGGCAAGCCACACTCTCTCAGCCTCCTAAGAGGGAGCAACAGCAAACATCCTTGGAGTAAATCTTGCCATGAAAATCATATGCTAGGGTTGCCATGCACTCCTGGAGTCAACTTGAAGGTGCATAACAACAAATTATGACTTAAATCCAGGTGACACACTAACACAGTGCACTGTCACCAAGGTTGCATAGCACTGCAAAGGAAAGGCAGCCAATTAGTGCTTTTTCCTCACTACCAGCCACAAAGAACCTGCCATTTTATGTCATTTTAGTCCTGCCATTGCCACTGTGCTACAATAGCAGCACCTGGGTGCCCCCCACCCTGTATTTTTTTGCTTCCTTGTATCTGAGACAAACATTTCTCAGCATGAGCTGCCTAGATGCCCAGTGCAGTTCAAAAGATCCCTACTCAATCTAGATGAGTTAATTTTAAAAAGGTGTCATTTGAACCATACTGAATGCTTGCTTTCTGCATTTTGGAGTCAGATCTGGGTAACTGTTATTGCTGTTTTTAATGTTATATTTATATTGTTCCTTTTGCTTTTGTATTGTTTTAAATATGATGTTAGTCACCTTGAGTCCCATTACAAGGAGAAAGGTAGGATATAAATGTATAAATAATAACAACAACACTTATTTAACAACAGTAATGTACAGCATACTACTACATACTTTTATGGCTACTATAGCCAGGCATTAATGGCTACTAGCCAATAAAGTAAATGTAAAGATAAATCCTGCTTGCACTGTTGTTGCTATAAAGTACCATTCTGGGTGACTGACCCTGGGTTGCAATTTAAGGAAATCAAATTGTGGGTGGGGGAAGAGACCATTTGAAATGACACTGTAAACCTAATATCTATTCTAAATAAAACAAAACCCATGGGGGGGGGAACAAAAGCAGAGGTTTTAATAAACCCAATAAACCCACATGGCCAAAAATACCAATTGCTTGCTCTTCTCACTCCCTTTCCAACAGCTTAGTATGTGCTGGCAGTGATTTTAAAGACAGCCAAATCTCTTACAACCAGACTTAGTTTGGGAGAAACTGTAGTCATTGCTGAAAAGCCTTACCTTGATCAGTTTTGGTGGCTGGCTTCCAGTTTTCAGCACTTATTACTGGCAGACAAACCTGCCCCTTTTCATCAATGTTAGGGTGATAGATCTTTGTTTTAAACGTAATCTTAGGAGGTTTGAATGGGTACTCTGCTGGAAAGTTGATTTCGATTCTGAATGCACCCTTGTCATATGGAGGATTGTCCTGCAATGAAAAGGTAAGACAATAAGAGTGGGCCAACAGTAGGTAGATAGCAATTAGACAGGGACGAACAGATTTCAGGCACACAGAATATAGGAATCTAAGTGGATGTTGTTTTAACTAGAATCCCAAAATTGACAGTAGTGGCTCAGGAGAAAAGTGAGTGGATATACACTTAGAAAAAGGGATCAGTGAGCCATGTGTGAAAATGCTCAGTCCAGAATTTGGTTTCAGTATTAGAACTAAGCCCACTTCCTTTCCACACACATAAAAACCCCTTCTGATTCCTTGCATCCTCCCTGGTCTTCCTCATTTAAGCAGCTTAATTTAGAATAAAAGCCATTTTGTTGTTGCTCAATAACTTGGTCTAATACAACCTACCAGAGATCTATGAGTAGATCTCAAGTCTGTCTCCTGCTCCCTGTACACAGTGTAGGAATAATGAGCACCTGGGGCCTGAGGCTTCCCACTGCTGCCCCCCCTAGGGGGCAACATCTGCATTCAGATGAAAGGGGGTCACAGAGATAAAGTTTGAGAACCACTGCCATAGCCAATGGCCTGAAAGTTACAGTCCAGTAACCGTTGGAGGACTGATTCTCACTACTGATCGACAGGAGTCCACCAGTAGACAAAAAGGGAGGGAAGCCACCCTGCTCACTGTCCTCCCTCCTACCCATTTTTTTTTTTTTGGAAATTATAGCAAACACCAGGAAGAAAAACACTATGAAATAGCACTACAAGATTCTATTCACTAAAAATGCATACTTTCAAGGTTGTAGTCTTATGCATGCTTATCTTGAAGCAAGCTCCAATACAGAGTGGGTCTTACTTCTGGGGTAAACAGACATAGAATTATTTTATGTAAGTATCCTTGGGAAGGGTTTTCTCTGAAAAGGTACCTACAAAAAATATTGCAACAAGATGATTAAAATTCAGTTGCTCTGTGAATTTCATAAATATGCCAAATAGTACAATAGTATATGATGGCTAACTTAGAAATGATGCATTAAACGGCAGCGGTCCATAGAGAATTTATCCTGGAACCTGTGGGGATGAAGGCATCCAGTGGTGGCTGGGTCAGTGTCCAGCTGTTCTGTCATCTCAAGCTGGCTGGGTACTTCCAGCATCCATCCCCTCCTGGGCCAATCAGTGAACCACCTCAGGTCATTTGGCGGGGGGGGGGGGGGAGGAATGCCAGAACTGCATCCAACCAGCACAGAGAATAGGCCAATAACATGCCTTGCTTCAGCCTGATGTCTAGTAGACAATGTCAGTACATTTGCTGTATGTACACCTCCCCTTTAAGCTGGTACACCGACACTCAAACAAGGATGCACTGGATGCCTCCATGTATGAGGTTTTAAAAAGGCCCAGCCACTGGCACAAGCTCAGAGTTGTGTGAGCAAATCAGTAAAATAAATTTAGATTTGATAAAAAGGATAAGTATATATGCCATATACTCCAATATTTCTCAAAATTGGCTTTTTCCCATGGGTTTGATATTTCCAGAATTTTTTACATCTCTAACTGCCTGAGTCATTTTTACTCCCCCCCGCAATTATTGCAGCTCTTTCCTCTACAAAAGATAGCTTATTTGGCTTATTCAAAAACAAATACATCCTACCTTTCCACTAAGAGCCCTCAAGGTGGCTAACTACTACAACAACAAAAATTCACAACAAAGTAAAATAATAATCCATTGTATGGCCAACAGTCCGGGGTGGGGGGATTCAGAAAAAAATCCAACAAACAAAGCAAGCACGCAAACAGTAGCAATGCAGTCACAGACAAGAGTTATCAAATGGGGTCCAAAATACAGTTGACAGTGCCAAGGATCTGTTTCACCCATTTGGAAGCACAGGCACTGAAGGAAGACTTTTCCCATGAAAGGCTAGATCCATGGAGATTGCTGACAGGGCCTATTCTGTAGTGGCATCCCAAGTCCCCGACCTAGCTACTTAGGAGGGTGGACTGGATGGCCCTTGTGGTCTCTTCCAACTCTATGATTCTTCCATCTCAAAAATATGAAGGACAAACTCCCAATGGTTTTTTTTTTCCTGGTGGGAATTTCCTACAATGCCACCCTTTCTTCAAGTCATTTACATCATCAACCCTACACCATGCTATCTTCCTGACTCAATTGGTTCTGTCTGGCTCTCTTTCTTCTCCCCGGACTCTTATTTCTCTTCTCCTTTTATTTCTCCTAATTCAACTTGGTTTGCCTTATTCCATTCACATTTCATCTTTATCTCTGAAGACTACATAAATGTTGACTGCATCAAATGAGCCTTTAAAAAATATCTCACATGCCCATGATCCACACACTTCATAAAATCCCGTGTAATGAAGAGATCTGGAGACCTCAAAAGGTTGCACAGTTTTGTGACCTTTGAGTTGGACTAATAAAGAAACTGCTCATTTTCAAAAATCAAGGCATACAGCAAGACTTCACTGGACTCAAACAATCCAAAGCCAACTGTTCTTTTTTTTTTTTCTATCTCTGGTTAATGGTTTAAAACTTCCCTTTTAAAAAGCTTTTCTTCCCAGTTCAATATATAAAATGCCATTAAGTAAACCTGCACACAACAGCCAACGCTAATAAAAAGAACAAATGAATGATCCATGGAAACAGTGACAGCAAGTTAGCAAAAGGCAAGCACTGCTTGAGATCATTAGGAAAGTGCTTAAAAATTATGCAGAACATCACTTTAGGCATGTAAATCAGTTGGCCAAGGCCCAATGAACCATGCAACTACTTCCTTACAACCAAGGAGGAATTGCACTTGTTTGCTAAAACCAAGGAGAGCTGCTAAAGTGCTTTGTAAATTGGAAAAGGAACTTGCTGAATGGAGGGATGACCCTGAAAAATCCCACTCTGTGCACTAAATATATACAGTATACAAATATCAATTGGACTCAAGCCAAGTATGGGCCTAGATACTGAGTAACCTATAGAGTTCTAGCCACCTCACCTCTAAAGGGCACTGAGAACAGGAAAAGGGTATGCAGCAGTATAATATGAAGGAGCTGGAATAGAGGGGTGTTTTCCATTTTGTTAAAAGATGGGCTATATAAATTCATGGAAGATACCAATGTCAACCACATGATAGAATGGAGTCAGAGACTGTGAGAATGTGTTATTATTGTGTAACTTTATTACAGAGATGAAAGAATCAGACTGACTTCTTTTGTTCTCTTCCCAGGAGGGTCTTTATAGAGTTCTATATGGCCTTCCTTAGCCTGAATGCACAACCTAATGTAACTAAGTTCATTGCAAAATTTGTATTCTAAGCTATAACGGTGTGTACGTCAGTTCTGCAGAATTTATAAGGGGTACTGGCTATCTTAATTTTGTCTTTTTAAAGAATCAAATATTTGTTTGGGGGATTCAAAGACTGAATGGAGGGAGGGAATGGATTGTTATTAAAGGTGATAGTGATACTGTTTATCAGTGGTAATTAAGCACTGTCTATCACAGTTAATTACCATGGGAATTATCCACCAATTACAGGGGTCCTCCACTTCCTGGTCAAAAACCAGAAATCGTCCAAATGTAGAGGCTAACACCAATGAATAACAATTGCTGGAGAACAACAGTACAGAAATATCTTGCCTGCCTGCTTTCAAATTGTATAAAATTAAGTGTGAGCCTCTTCAAAAAAGAAGGAAGTAGTTGCTAAATGCAAACATGGTATAACAAATGGGAGAGATGTAGTTGTGAAAACTATGGTTGTGCAATTCGTCACAGCCTTGTTTGTAAAATCAGGCTTAAATGCTCAGAAAACCAAGGTTTCTAGGATGAACTGAAAGCTTCACTAGTGCATTGAGAGCCCATATACGGATAAGCAATGATTAGGATTGCTAAAGGTAAAACACACTGCTGGCCTATGAGAGCAGCTAGAAGCATGGCAGAAACCAGAGAAGCCTTCAGCTTCTTACTGCCAAAGAATCAGATGGAATAGTCTGAGCTAGATTCAAGCTCAAAGTTGATCTGCTTTCGAAAGTATTATCTGAAATAGTAATTTTGGAAGCAATACATTCACAAATGAAAATATCACTCTTATTTTTTTTTTAAGTGAAACTATTGTTCAGCCCGTCTCTCAATTTCCCAGGAGATTCTGATGCCCAGTCAGACCAACTCAGATCCCAAATGGGGATGAGGTTGTCTCCTGTACCTGGAAGCCACTCTCTAAAGTCTCAGGCAGCTGGCATTCTATCCAAAAATCTTTTCATTAGAGATGTTGGGAGTTTGCACCTTGACTCTTCTGCATGCAAACCATCCAGTCTATCACTGAGCTACAGTCCCTCTAAACTGCTGTCCAGAGAAGAAGGGGAAAAAAAATCTCTGGCAGAAAACAGAATTCAGATTCTTGAAACAAACTCTAACTTAGACACATACTGATACTCCACAGAGCTCTGAGGTCTCCAGTTAGTTATACAAAATAAGCCCACATCATTAATAGCCCTTTCAGTGGTTATTCCAACTGGTCACTTGTAAGATTAATCTTAGGAATATGTACATGTATTTGCTTGCTTTTCTTTATCCTTCCCACTCTTTTTTTTCATTGAACTTAGAGCTAAGAGCTTCTATATTTTTATATTATCCATACAGCACTACATAGATATAAATTACTATTAAATAAAAATGCTAAGTATTATTGAATTAAAAACATTTGGCATTTCTATGGATCACACTTCTTACACAAACACCAGAGAAATGCTCTTTTATACCAATACATTAATTTGCCCAGCCAGGTTTGCAACTACGTGTTTCTAAAGGTTTTCTAAATTTTCTAAATCACCAAGTACAGACGCCCTGTGCAGCAAACTTCATAATGGTAATCGGCCACTTTCACACTCACAGGAACGATAAGCCCTTGCCAAGTCAATAAGTTAGCTTCATCAACTTGGATATTACGGAAGTTCTTCATTCCACACTTGCGGATTTCTTCAAGCTCCTGCAAAAGAAACACAGCAGAAAGACCACATTAGCAAGAACAGCTAGAACAAGGAAGCTTCACATAATCTACAATACTTCCTTCCACACTGACCTAGTCTGGAGGATCACTACAACTCCGGACAAACACTGGGGCTCTGTGTTCCTCCCTTCTCAGCCTCATGTCACAGAGACCAACATAAAGTCACAGAACTGCAGAGTTGGAAGGGGTACTAAAGGTTATCTAGTCCAACCTCTGCCAAGGCAGGAAATCCAAAGCTAAAGCATCCCCCAACAGATAGCCATCCAACCTCCAGTGAAGGAAAATACATCATCTTCCACAGTAGTCCATTCCACTAATATTTAGTTGAAATCTCTTTTCTTGTCACTTGAATCTACTGGTTCAGATCCTACCCAAACTTGCTACATCTTCCATATATCAGCCCTTCAAATATTTAAAGATGGCCATCATATCACCTCTTAATCATCTTCCTCAAGGAAACGTAAAGATCCTGGTTTATTTGCACATTGTTTCATTAACCAACATTAAGCTCATTCTTCATTTCAGACATAACAAGGAAATCTGGCTTAATAAAAGCCAGGTTCTTCATGCTGAAGGCAGGGCCTCAGGGGAGGGGAAAGTGCTCAGCTCCAAGCCTAGTTCCTGGTTTCACAAACCATGGTTTATGAAGCCTGGAATGATTGTCTGAAACAGCCCAACAAGCAAACTGGGACTGAAAAATGAGTGAACTGCTATAAAACCCCAACATCGTTACATAAATATATTCATGTCCGAATGATTTCAGTGGGAGACTATAGCAGGTGCTTAACTCTCTGACTAAAATGTCTGAGACATAGGAACACTTCACATTAATTCAATACACTAACTTCAACAGCCATTAGAAACAGGATGAGTATTATTGCCATGTTTATATCACCTATTTATATGATTCAGAAAATAGAAAATCCATTTCCATTACCAATATAAGTAAAATTTCCCATTTTTAAATTCATGTGTTTATTTTCTGAAGAAGCATGCATACCAAATGGTAGTTATGAATATATCTCAGTTTGCAGCTACACTAAGGATTCCCAAATTTTATGAGACCAAAGGCAAAAGGAAATTTAAGTAACTGAAACAAAATGGCTGCTATCAAGGTCTGGCTATCATAAGAGACAGAACAGAAGCAGAGGCTGGGTGTGCACCTCAGTCCACATATGAAACACTATGCAAGAAGGAAAGCTACTGATACCTGGGAGACTGCTCCCCTAAAATACAAACACCAAGGAAGCACAGAGAGCGAGAGAGATTAAATTCTTTTAGGCGTTCCTAATATCTCAGGATGAATAGGAGAATAAGGACCCAAGAGCTGGGGAAAGGGCCACCAAAGGCTTTCAAACCCCAGTAGACCACTATTGAGACACAAGAAAAAACATGTGTGTCCTTCCCTCCCTCACCCCCAGTATACAGTAAGATCCCCTTATCGACGTACACGATATCCAGTTTCAATTACCCATGCTACAAAAAAAAAAAATCCCCCTGGAAGAGTTTGTGGGCCTCTCTAGGTCCTCCAGTGCTATTCTATGGTATGTTTCCAGCCCAAGTACAGTCAAAACATAGGATTTGCTATTATCCGCAGTTTCAGGTATTCATGGTGGGTGTTGGAACGTATCCCCCATGAATATGGGAGTCATACTGTATTTCAACAGAAATGGCTTGAGTGTACAGTTGTCCCTCCATATCCACAGCTTTGGTATGCATGGATTTAAGTATTCATGGTTTGAAAATATACTTAAAAAAATAATAATCCAATAAACAAGCCTTGATTTTGCCATCTTATATAAGGGACACCATTTTGCTATGCCACTGCATATAATGGGACTTGAGTATTCACGGATTATGGTATCCACGGGGGGGTACTGGAACCAAACCCCAGTGAATATGAAGGGACAACTGTATTAACAAAATAGTCTCTGAAGAAAGCATCAAGAATACCCATAAGCTTTGTGGCAGGGATGGACAGCCTTCATCCCTTGGTCTGATCTCATGTAACTACTGACCAATTACAAGAACAGCTGACAAATGATCTGTTCCCTGCCAAAGCAATCTGGTGTTTTCCTAGCAGCCTGATAGAGTGACAGAGAAAGGAAAAGTGTGAGAGAAGGAAAATGAGCAGGCTCATCTACTTCTGGCTCTGACCCCCACCCACCACCAGCATACAGACCCCTCCCGACATATTACACTTGTGGAATGCAGGCTTTGAGTGAAAACAAGGTTGGCCAACCTGCCTTATGGCACAAGGCATATTCCTTCATTCTTACATTGTTCAAATATGCCTGTCTGTTTATGATGCACATTATCAAGATGGGGCTATGGCATAACCTGCTGGCATTCATTTGATAAGACCATGCAGACCAATGTGTTTGCTTTGGACGAGTTAGATACAAACTCAGCCAGAGCAGTTCACAGCAATTTCCACAGCAAGTTAGTATATTATTTCGTGCTCATTTAAGAGAAACAGGCAACCTGTTCTAGTGTTTCTTCAATTGTCAGACAGTGTACACACTGAAATAAGGAGAAGGCAAACAGCAGTGTTAGTATCAAAATCCAGCACTGTCAACCAATAATACACAAATTGCTTTAATAGAAGCATACATTAAAGGCATCACATCCAAATTAAGAACAAATGGTACAAACACCACTGAAACAGATTCTCAAACTACACCGTAGCTTGTTGTTCACCAGGGACCATTTATCTAACCATTTACAAAAAGACATTCATATTGGTAAAATGATAGTCTTGCACATAGAGGACCTTGACAGACTGACTTCAATGCCTAAGTGTTGCACACTGCAGCTTCCACCACTATCAGCTGGGTACTAATGCTGCTCATTTTCTACAAAAAACAAAAACAAAAAACCCATACATGTATAGCCAACTTGCACCTGTGTATGTCACTAACAAGATGCTGGCCACTGGCTCTACTGATATCCCCCTTGACAAGGAAATACTAGTGTACTTGTACAGTTAAGAAGCATCTTTTCCCCTAACAACTTGTGACGCCTTTCAAGCAATGCCTGCCTCACAGTATGAGAACATCTGAACAACAAGATAAGATTTGAATTGCCTGATATTAAGTTCATCAAGCCCATCTCTTACCCCTTTAAATTAACAGCATAGCTGACAAGAAGAGTAACCAATTTTGGCTTCACTGCAGTCAGGAGGGAAATAAGATGAAATTAGTGGTAGTGATTTATTGCAAACCAAGAATGAGACTGGAATGGCAAAACCATGTAAGCTGTGTGTATAGCTATATCGGCATTCAAGGGGGTACAGTGTAGCACATAAGGAGGGGTTTTCACGTGATGGAGAGTTCAGAGGTACACAGGGGATGCTCCAGATATAGTGCTGCTCCTGATAAAGGGAGTTTGGCAGACAAGGCAAATAGGTGACACAGGGATTTTACAACAAAGATGTTTTAAGTAAATAGGCTCCCTTACCCATTGGAACCAGTGATTTTTGTGAGAGATAAATTGCAGTTGTGGCACCCAGACGCTTGCAGAGTAGAGTCTGGGTGATGAAGCCATTTTTGTTTAATTTAAAATTGAATTTACTTTTGAATTTCAAGCTCCAGATTTATGGGTAATGGCAACAGGATAGATGCATTATCTTCCAAATGGTTAGCTATTTTTACGTGTTTCGAATAGCTGGTAGTTTCAAACAGAGCACTACGTACATTTATCAATGCTTAGTAACCATTCCAACAAGCTCTCTATTACTGCTACAATTCCAGCATGGGCAACATGTTCTTCTAGCAAGATCACATGGAAACAGTCAGAAGGAAGTAGCCAGCTAACAATGACTATGAATATTATAGCATGGCTGCACATGTAGCACATTTAGGAGAAATTATATAATTTTTATGCAGAGCTAGCTATAGTAACTCAGCATCACTGGATGATAATATAGAAAGGGAATACAGTTGTTACCTTTCCCTGAAAATCTTTTAAATTCTATCATCCACAACAGCCGCCTTTCACTCTGCACTTTCCCTGCCATTTCCTCTTTAACAAGCAATGAATCTTCTTTCACAAACTAGGGTGGCATTACTAAGCTTACACATTTAAAGCTACATGTTTAAATTAAAAAAAAACATTTGAAATTCTCATTCTGCCTTTTTAAATCCAAGTCACAAACACAAAAAGCAATCAATGACTTGATTCTTTCTTGAAAAGAACAAGAAAGCAGTGAAATTCTAAGAAAAGGCTGTAGGACATGCAAAAATTACTGGAATCTGAATACAACTTATAGACTGTATGTTGCTATACTTGATTTTAAAAGTGATGCAAAAGCCCCTCCCCATCCACAAAAAGATTTCAGAATTGCATTATTGTTCTTTAAAAAATAAGATTAGGAAAACCCCTTTTCATGTTTTACAAGGGGGGGGGATCTTTCCACTTCCTGTTTTGAATGTTGTATGAATGTGACACACAATTCTAAAACAGCTAAATACTGATGTGAACAATGATCGTACTGTAAACTCTACTGCCCCCCAGCGGTAGTGACTATGCACCAGTGTTTTGTGAGATACACATATACCTATCTCACTTTGCATAAATCAGAATGCTTGCATGTGCATTTAAAAATAGCCTACTACCTGACGCTAAGGCTAGACTTACACAAAGTTTTATATACAATGACTGGTGAAGGGGATTAGATACTTGCATTTCAAACTCATTTCATTTCATATAAATCAGATAATAACCTTTATAATGGTTCTCCTACCCCTAAGCGTCAACAGTAACTGCTAGCATTCTGAAACTCCACATAACAGTACAGAGTATGAAAAATGTATTTGCTTTCCAACTATGTGTTCAGGGATGTCCCTGCCAGACCTTGCTAGTAGGACTTTGGTTAAAAGAACAGGTGGTGACCATTACTTGAATCAGTCTAGAAAGTTTAAAACCCATGATTTTGATCCAAAACACATCCCAGTATTACAGATTATATGAGCTACTTATACCTATGCAGACTAGCCTGGAGCACTGCCCACCACATTTGGGCATCCAACAAAATACATACACACCAGACTTAAGGAACTAGGAAAGCATTTCCATCAGGAATATAAACTTTTCCTCAATGGGTACAAATATCTGAATATAAATGCTCAAGGTTTGTTGCTAGGTGTGGCTGGTGCTTTCAGTTTATGAAGGAGTTCAGCTGAGTAAATGTTTGATGATGTAGCTGCTCAAGCAAACATGTTTAAAAAAATAAACCAGCTTGCTGACCTTGCCTTTAAGGCAGAAATTCCAATACGAGTGATATTAACATGTTAAATGTTTCTAAGCACTTCAGACTTAAGAAATACAATCAGTCAATATGTCTGGACATGGGTACCGGTAGTTACTTTCTTCTTCAAGGAGCCAGTGCCACATTAATGTTGTTATGTGCTTTCAAGTAGATTCTGACTTACGACAACTATCATCATTTTCTTGGCAAAATAAATATATTATGTGACTTGCTCAAGGTCACCCAATGTGTTTCTATGGCTGAATGGATTTTTGAACCCTGGTCTCCCAGAATCCTAGTCAACACTAAAACCACTACATGACCTTGGTCCTTATTAATACAAAGCAAAAACCACCAATATGTCACACACATTAGACAATTCCTTTTAATGCACCAACCACTACTCATAATGTACAGTATTCATACATCACATAATCTCCAGAAATTCTTTCATCACAACTTGGGTCTGTTTCTTCCATTTCAAATGTAAAAGAAATTCAAAAGAACATTTTACAGAATTATTTGGACATGTGGTGTCTCTCATGCAACAGGCTTGTAAGTAAGCATGTTATAAATCACCCGGAAGCGCTACTTCTGTGAGCTATATGGGGGTCATCTTGGGTTCGTTCCCTCCCTCCTCTTGTGTTACTACAGTTGATCCCATGATCCCAAGCAAGTGATTAGGCTGTATGTTTCAGCACCACTGCCCAAGAATGGTAAGGAAGGGGTGGTACTGCCAGAGATCGGTTTCTTATATGGTGGTGTTATGCTGAGGGCCACGAAAAAGCCCCAGCACAGCAGTGCAACTAATTGTTGTTTTGCCAATTCTGGGGACTAGCTCTAGAAGCCACCAGCTAGACTGGCCCAAAACAGTCATCCAGAGTTCTGGAGAAACCTGGCCTCTAAGCATTTCCCCCCTCTAAATCAAAACAAGAATCTTGAAATTACAATGCACTCTTGCACAGCTGGTGTGAGAGTCACTTCATATATTTTTATGTGCAGCTGCTTATGTCAGAACAACAAAAACACTGTAGCAAAATAAGTTGCTACTTATTCTGATAACACAACATATTAGAAAATATTTTCTATACATTATCCTAGCTCTGTGGGTTTTGTGACACAGGTTTGCATGTGATCATTACCATTTCACTTGTTAGCATCCAGGTGAAACAAGTGCTAGAGCCAAGTATTTCTGGCTCATCTGCTCCAGAACAGAAGGGCAACCCCCTTCTTATGCTGTTGTGTCACCATCAGGAGCTGAAGACTACCTGGCTGCTGTTCAGATACATCAGAAGAGGTTGGTGTTAGCCTGCTCTTCACTTGCTCTGTATCATACAAAAGCTTATGCTAGCGGTGTTCTCTAGCACTAGACTAGAGCAACCGAGGCTGCTGCTACCTTCACACCGGAAGGGCCTGTATTTTGCAACAGAACTAGGTAGCCAATATCTTATTATCACATCCTCTGCTACCACAATGTTCAGACAACAAGTCTTCCACACGTATGGTACAGAGAGTAGCTTATAATGAGACCTGAGATTACTTGTTACACCCAAAATGCAAACAGGAAACATTACTTGTATAGTGCAGGAGTGGGAATCATGACAGCAACCCAGAAATTGCTGCAATTCCCAGCATTCTTTGTCACTGGGCATGCTGGCTAGGGCTGCTGGGACTTGGAGCCCAACAACTGGAAGACAAGCTGCTTCAGACGATCCACAAGTACACAGCAATATCATACCTAGACCATATTGTTGTTTAGTTGAAATTGGAATGCATGAACACTCCACTGCTGGTAAAGGGAAATGCACAGCCATCAAAGAGCAAAATAAAATTGGCAGGCCTTCAGAAAAGCAATGGCAAACTGGATGCCCAAACTGCATGTAAAAGTTCTTATAACTTTTTTTT
The DNA here is from genome assembly GCA_030847615.1 of Gambelia wislizenii. Lineage (NCBI taxonomy): Eukaryota > Metazoa > Chordata > Lepidosauria > Squamata > Crotaphytidae > Gambelia > Gambelia wislizenii. Next base: position 5,859,636 of record JAUMIR010000013.1, on the reverse strand, counting down.
CCCTTATAAGGAAAAAAAAAATCTCTGAAACACAAAATGAAAACAAACCATTTAAAATACCAGGGTAGCGCTGCAGAGTGGTAGCAATAGCTTTATTTGGCACTTTTAAAAAGATAGTTGAGCTGGATGTCATAGTGAATCTGTGACAAAAGCCTTCAAGAAAAACCAACATTAACTTTGCAGGTATACATTATCATTCATGCATATTGTTAGGAACGCAAGATACCCTTTCAACAAAAATACAATCTTGGGGGAAAGTAGCTTTACCAAACACATGTCCTTTATTTATTTCTGACAGGTACCCCACCCTTTCAGTAAGTAACCACTACCGTACAGTATATTCAAATAATGGACTACCTTAAAATATATTTTACCATAAGACAGAGGTGAGGAATCTGTAGTAGTCCACATGTCACTGGGGTATGACTCCCATACTCTACAACTACAGGTCAACCCCCATATCTGCGGGGGATAATTTCCAAGACCCCCTGTGGATACCTGAAACCATGGATATTAGGGAACCCTATTATTTCTAATGAGACAAATGTTGGAAGTTGACCATAGAATCACATTGGAGGACCTAGAAATGCCTAGAGAGAACTTTTTTTCTGGATGTGGATAAGTGAAACCATGGATACTGAATCCATGGATATGGGGTAGACCTGTACTGGTCCTGCTGAGTGGGGAGAATAGGAATCAGCATTTATATTCTCCTTCAGTGTTATACACTGTCTAAACCCTGACACAGGAAAGCAGCTTACAATGACAGGCTGTTTGAGAAACTCAAATTCACAATAAATTCCAGCTATGTCAGACCATGTATAGTAGGACCTGAATCATTTTCCCTTAACTACCAAACCCAGCTATGTTTATTTCATATTACAGAAAGCAAGATTTCCCTTCCAGCAGATGGGAAAGCAGACATAATCAATTTGAGTGTTATCCTAACTCTCACTTAAATGTCTAAGTAAATAGGGGGATAAGAATGAGAAATCACAGTTGCTTTTCAACAACCAGAGCCAACATGGTGTAGTGATTTGAGTATTGGAGTAGGACTCTGGGAGACCAAGATGTGAATCTCAACTCAGTCATGGAAACCCTTTGGGTGACCTTGGGCAAATCACCCTCTCTCAGCCTCAGAGGAAGGGAATGGCAACCCCCCTCTGAAGAAATCTTGCCAAGAAAATGCCATGACAGGTTAGCCTTAGGGGTATGATGAGCTGGAAATGACTTAAGGCACGCAACAACATCTGGTGAAAGACATAGTGATATTCCTCTCAGATTGTGTGATGCCAGTTGATCATTTACAGATCAAAACCTAACATGAGCCCAATTATGTTCATAGGAATAAGAATCAGAAGTTCCCTATGGGTATATGACTCAGAAGATACATGCCCTGGTGTTTATTATGCCTTGCAGCTCCCATTGAAATAAATACTAAAACAACCTTAAGTCACAGAACCACTGAGCAATATAATCAGCAATTTAATATCTGCTAATAATAGTGCACAGATTAGAAGGAAGTCAAGTTAAAACTGCATGTATCTGTTCTATAACTAGGAGATATTAAACTACCAATGACAGCAAGCAAAGGCCAAACCTTGGGGAGTAACTTTTCAGCTATTAGTGTGTAAGAGTTTTAAGTTTCACTTTCCTTTCAATGAAGAGCAACCTTCTTTCCTGGTTATCTCCTTTGCTATAGCACAGTGGCTCTTAGCCTTTTCTTTACCAAGGACACCCTTTAAATATCTTTTTTTTTTTTGCCATGGACCCCCAAGACTTAACTCAAGATTTTAAACCCTAACAATAATAATAATACCTGATGATAATAGTAGTACAATGACACCATCCATTAACCCTTCCGTCAGAGGCATCAGAGGGGAGGGAAGACTTTTCTCCTGCTTCTTCCTGCAAATTTGTGGCTGGAAAGGACTGAACTGCAATGCAAAGGCTAAGGCAGCCAGCCTTTGCCTTGGCTTCTGTCATGTGGGCTGAGCAGCCTTCAAGCCTTCATAGAACCCCTGTGAGGACATCATGGCCCCCCTGAGGGGTCTGTTAAGAACCACTGCTAAAGCAAATGTATATGCATGGGCAATGACATGACACAAACATTTATACACAGGATGTGGGAGTACTTTGTACATTATATTAATGTCAGGGGCAGCATCGCTTGCTGAATAGCCACACTTTTGGCTGGAAATCAACCAAACAACTTATTTGGCATTTACACAGGAAATAGGTTATCTTGACAGCAAGTTTTGCAGGTCTAATACACTGATACTGCAAATGTGTTTCATACTCATCACTCTTAAGTCTGTTTTGGGTTAATACACACAAAGTCCTGCACACTTTGGTTTGCAGATTAACTATCTGTAAGCACCTTTTTGCCCCTTACATTTAATTGTATTAAGGAATGCATTCCATTTGTTTAAAACATGCAAATGACTGGATACAGTGATTAAGAACAGAAAGGCAGAGTTGTTTAAGAAACAATAATCTCTGTTGTTTCTAAGAATTTCTGTTGCTCTCTAAAACTACAAGCCTGTCATAATGACATACCAACACCACAGTAAGTGACTGCAATAAAGGGGCAATTACAAAGTAAAATAGGACAGATTGTTTTAAAAAACAACAGCATTAATTTTTATTTTACACAATGAAACAAGGCTTAATCATAAAGACCTCAGAACTTGTTTTTAGGTGGGGAGGTTTCAACAATGGTGGACAGGTTGTTATTAATTTTGCCTAATTACTGGGGGGGGGGGAGGCAAATTACTTTTCCCAGCCATTATCACTGAAACATCCTTAAATACACAACGTATACTGTGAAGTGTCCTCCATGTGTTCAGTGTATTCCATTCCCAGGTATGTGTGCATAAAACAGATTACAGGTAGCCTTTATGATTCCTCAGAAGGATCAATGACAACAATTGTTTTAATGATTCTTAGTGCTTGATCATTTAGTACACTTCTGACTGATAATTCTACAGAGGCTCAACCATACAAGAGTCTTTCTTGGTAGTCCAATTTTGCCAGGTCATTTCAAGAGGAGCTCAGTCCCTTCTTGTCTAGTCTAGACTACACAAAGGGTAGAAGCACCATGAGGAGAATTAAATCAAATTAAAGAACACCATTATTGAATTCAGAATTCCCTTTAGTCTGGGCAAGTAAACCCTATCACTGAATAGTTTCAGATCCTAACTAGTTCTGTCATCCAACTATAAGGAAAGTTGGTCCTGCCACTAATCTCGTACAATTAATCAATTACTTATGCATATGAATAAGAACAGGATAAAGAGTTTCAAGTAAAAAAGTACACTTTGTATTGTTTAGATGATACACATGTCACAGTATATATTTTAGAAGAACCATTCCTTCCTGTGTAAGATAAAAGGGGAAATGCCTCTTCTATGATGGCCACTCTGGCTAAATCACTAAATACAGTTTAACAAAACCAAGGGCAGCTTTTTAGTCAAAGGGCACACAAGAACTGCAGTCTCCCACACAATTTTGTGCAATCTGTTAAGGTACAATCGGTTGAAAAGCCATCTTCCTAACAGTCCTAGGAATCCCCTGCAGTAGGTTACAGCAAAGTAGAAAGCTAAGTTCATAGCACCTAAACTGTCCTCTTACTACCTGGAGAAAAGACCCTCCCAGTTCTCTTATCCTAGAAAGGAAATTATACCATGTAAAAACAGGGCCCAGAGGGAGACATCTGTTCGGTATGTTGGGGGGTGGGGGGGAATGAAAGTTACCCACACACAATACAGTTGTCTCTTCATATTTGCTGGGGTTTGGTTCCAGGACCCCCGTAGATACCAAAATCCATGAATACTCAAGTCCCATGATGTGCAATGGCATAGCAAAATGGTATCCCTTATATAAGATGGCAAAAATCAAGGTTTGCCTTTTGGATTATTATTTTTTTAAGAATATTTTCAAGCTGTGGATACTGAAATCCGTGGATACCAAATCCTTAGAAACGGAGGGACAACTGCAGATTGTGGAAAACTTAGTGGATACGGAGGTCCTAATGTACAGTTGTCCCTTCCTATTTGGTGGGGTTTTGATTCCAGGACCCCTATGGATACCAAAATCCGTGAATACTCATGATATGCAATGGCATAGCCAAATGATGTCCTTTATATAAGATGGCAAAATCAAGGTTTGTTTTTTGGATTATTATTTTTTAAAGAATATTTTCAAGCCGTGGATACTGAAATCCGTGGATGCGGAGGGACAACTGTATATGTAGCGTGAAGTCGAAGGCTTTCACGGCCGACATCCATAGATTTTTCCTTGGCTTTTTTCTGGGCTGTGAGACTGCATTCATGGTCTCACAACCCGGAAAAAAACCAAGGAAAATCTATGTACGGTTGTTCCTTCACATTCGCTGGGGTTTGGTTCCAGGACCACCACCACCCCCGTGAATACCCAAATCCGTGAAAACTCAAGTCCCATGATATGCAATGTTAGAGCAAAAAGGTGTCCCTTATAGAAGATGGCAAAATCAAGGTTTGCTTTTTGAATTATTATTTTTTTAAGAATATTTTCAAGCTCTGGATACTGAAATCCGTGGATACTGAAATCTGTAGATGTGGAAGGACAACTGTATATGCAGCACTTTTGACAGACAATGCAAAGAAAGGAAGCCTCACTGCATGTAGTGGTACCTATCATGAGTGAACACCTGTCGGACTCGTGTCCGTAAGTGTGGCACATGGTTTTAGGAACCCACATAATATTTGGCTGCCTTTCCTGTGAAGGAAGTTCCTGTAAGATTCCCTCTTTCTCTAGCCCCAGAATTCAATAAAAAGCAACCCCTTCAATCCTGTTGAAGGATCCCTCTGAAGAAGCCAGTTTGGAAAACGGAAAAGCACTGGAAGGGGATGGAGAGAAAAGCCATCCCACCCCAAGTGCCTTTGGAACCCGGGTCCCTCTCCCTTTCAGGGGGTGTCCACACTAGAGAAATAATCCGCGTTGAAACGGGATCCTTTGCCAGGGCTCCTTCCAATGGACGCCTGGGATGTGTAGTACGGGGAGGCCCTTGTAAAACTACAGATCCCAAGGTTCCAGAGGAAGGAGCCACGGGAAATTATCCCGTTTCAAAGTGGGCGATTTGTACCGTGCGGAAGGAGCGAGACAAAAAGGCGCCTTGCTAGGAGGAGGAGGAGGAGGCCAAGGGTGTCCCCAGCCCAGAGCAGGTCAGGAGTCCGCCCGCCCCGCCACCTTTCCCGGGTTTGGCTCCAACCAAGGGCTGCCTTTGCCCCACAGCCTCTTTCGGAGGCGGGAGCCCCCCGCCGCCCTTCTCTTCCCCGGCGTCTGTGTGAGGGGGGGATGAATGGCGACGCGGCCCTCTCGGCCGCCCTGCCCGCCTTTGCTTCGTCACTCCGGGAGGCCCTTTCGGGACGGCGGAGGGAGCCCACGCCAGAGCCGTTTCCCCCCCGGCCGGCCGGCCTGCCTTCCTCCCCGCCTTGCCAAGGACTCCCCGGCGGCTGGGAAAGCCCGAGGCCCCCAGCGGGGAAGCGAGGAACGCCGCCGCCGCCGCCGCCCTCCCCGCCATGGCGGCCTAGTCCCCTCAGGCGCCGGTGGCGGGGCCGCCTCCTCAGCCAAGCGGAAGCGCTTTCGGCGGCCGGAGCTCAGAGGCCTCTCCCCCCCCCCGAAAAAAGGGCGGCCGAGGGGGGCCTTTGACGCCAGAGGGGGGCCTTGGGGGCGAGGAGGGAGCCCCCCGCCGCGCCGGCCGAGGCCTCCCCGGCCCCGCTCCCCCCGCCCGCCCGCCCCGCCGGCCTCGGGGACTCTGGCCCGCCCGCCCGCCTGGATGTTACCTTCATCAGCCTCCTGCTGGCCGCCATCTTGGATCTGCTGCCGCTGCCCCACAATGCATGGCGGCGGCGGCTGCGGACGAGGCGGCTACATAGCCCCGGCGCTTCCTGGAGGAGCCCCGGCGCCCGGCCGGCGGGAAGGAGGCAGGCCCAGGCCCAGGCCCAGCCTCCGACGGCGCCTCAGGGAAGCAGGGAGGGCGGGGGTGGGGGACTACACATCCCAAGGCTCGGAGGCCAGCCCAGCCCCTGGTGAGTAAGGCTGGCAGCCGCGCGTCCGCAGCAGCCGGAGGGCCTCAGGGCTCCCGCCTCAGGCTGACGGGGGCATAACTGTGTGTGTGTGTGTGTGTGTGTGTCATAACTTGGGGGTCCACAACTAAGGGGGCACCCCTTTTTTTTCCGACTTCGCTTCTGGAAATTACGGTAGGACCCCCGTATCCGCTAGGGATTGGTTCTGGGGATGCCGTGGATACCGAAAACCGTGGATAACAGCGAACGCTGTTGAGAATAAGGGGGCTTCTGGTTTAAAACACCACAGAGTTGCCTCGGAGAAGCTTGGAAATGGCTAGGGAGGGGCATGTTTGTCTAGGAAGCCTCTCTGGTAGGTGTGCTGTTTTGTGTCCCGTGGATAATTCATAGAATCATAGAGTTGGGAGATATTCCCAAGGGCCATCTAGTCCAACCCCCTGCCATGCAGGAATACACAGTCAAAGCACACCTGACAGATGGCCATCCAGCCTCTGCTTAAAAACCTCCAAAGGAGGAGATTCCACCACACTCCCAGGCAGTGTATTCCATAGAATCATAGAGTTGAAAGAGACCCCAAGGGCCATCTAGTCCAACCCCCTGCCATGCAGGAATACACAATCAAAGCATTTCGAACAGATGGCCATCCAGCCTTTGCTTAAAAACCTCCAAACTCCACCACACTCCCAGCCAGTGTATTCCATAGAATCATAGAGTTGGAAGAGACCCCAAGGGCCATCTAGTCCAACTCCCTTCTGCCCTGCAGGAATACACAATCATAGCACTCCTGCCAGATGGCCATCCAGCCTCTGTTTAAAAACCTCCAAAGAAGGAGACTCCACCACACTCCCAGGCAGGGCATTTCACTTGAATCAGTGGATATGGAGGTCTTACTGTATATCAACAATTACTGGGCAAGACATAGCTCCCACTCCAGCATCATTCCTGCTCTCACTTTTTTTATAGATGATCACAAATCATTAAAACAGAAGGAGTTCATCTCATTTTTTTTGCTTGCCATCACTAGACTAGAAATTGCCCAGAAACAGAGGAACTTTCCCTAACCCAATGGTGGGCCAGATTCTGGGAAGTAGGGTTGATGGAAAAGTTAGCTGACAGCCTTAAATGACCGACCAAACCAGAGGGCTCTATACCAGCCTTTCTCAACCTTTTTACCCCGATGGAAGCTTTGAAACAATTTTCAGGTCTCGGGGAACCCCTGCCTAAAAATTATTATATCTACCACTAACAAAAAAAAAAAGTTTAATTTTTTAAGTCTCAGTATCTCACGGAACCTCTAGCAACCTCTTGTGGAACCCTAGGTTTCCTGGGAACCCTGGTTGAGAAACCTTGCTCTATACCCTTCAGTGAAAGATGGCTACCTCTCATAAAGTTCATTAACTCTGACGCTTGCACCCGAGATCCTCCCCAGCACCACGGATCGCTGTGGAAAGACGTGGTACGTGTCTCTGGTTAGCCTTTGTATCGACTTTGGGCTGGTCTAGAGGAGGGAATAAAAAAGGAATTGGGACACAGAAGCGCCAATTTGCAGCAGCCGTCATTTGTCTCAACCTTTTTTTGGCAAGATCACTGGTGTGCAAAGTTCTCCCGTGTTTCCTGTTCACACAGAGGCATGCCAGCGAATCAAGATGGCGGCCGTGAGTGAATTACTCGTGGTTTTGTACTCCATCCCCAACTTGCCCCCGCCAAACAATATTAAAAAAAAAACAAACCTAACTCCAAGGTGCGGAAGAGCGATCATATGCTTAAATAATAAAAGAAGAAGGAAAGAAAGCCTCTTTCATTGCCTCAGCGCATGATCGCTACGGCAACAATCCAACATGGGGGTTCCTCGATCTGCCCTCTTACCAAGCTTTGCCCCCTGTGCACGTCCAACCAATTAGCTGTCCTCTTCAGCAATCCAGTGCAATGCGATTCAGTTGTCCTAAAAGGCAAGGGTGCGCATTTCCGTTGGTTTTTTTAAAAAACTCGGGGAAAGTCTCGGAGGCTTCTGCTGCAGACTTCCCCAACTTTTATTTCCTCTCCCTCCAAAAAGGACAGAACGCTGCGGGATCCCATTTGGACACATGGGATTCCCCGTGGATTCTAAGAGGGTTTTTTTCACCGTCTGGACTACCCTCTCTCTTGGGAAGAAGGCTCATTGCCTAACGACTCCAGTTAGGTAGATCATAGTAGTTTACTCGTTTCTGTTCCTCTTTGAGTTGTATTTTTACACCACTTTTGACAGTTCTTTGTTGTAATGTTAATACCTCTGTGTTGTAATAAAATAAAATGAAAAAAATAACGGATGGGCAGGAACGTATTTATTGCAATGATAACCCAACCCTCCCGCCATGAGCTCAATATGGGGCCGTGGATGTCTTCCTTCTCCTCTCCACTTTTATCTTCACATCAATCCTGAGAGGAAGGCTGGGCTGAGAAAGGGGGGGGGACTGCATTATGGTGACTCAGCCAGTTCTGTGGAGTGCGAGGACTTGAACTCACATCTTCCAGAATCTAACAGTCTCAAACTGCTACACTACCCTGGCTTTCCTAATATGCAGGCTACACTTATTTTTTTTTTAATTACGTAATGTTAATGCCTGCAGAACTGTGGTTATTGGGTGGCTTAAAACGTGCGAGAGACAGAAATTTCCAGGGGTGCATCTACACTGTGGAAAGAATGCAATTTGACACCACTTTAACTGGCATGGCTCCATCCTACAGAATCCTGGGTTTTGTACTTTTGTTAGGCACCAGCACTTTTTGGCAGAGAAGGCTAAATACCTTGTAAAACTACACATCCCAGGATTCCATAGGATGGAGCTACGACACTTAAAGTGGTGTCAAACTGCATTTCTACAGTGTAGATGCACTCTGGGTTTTCCTTTCCACTTGGTCACAAGGCTTCCTCAGTTCCTTGGGTTGGCCATTAAGAAGAACCTCCTGATAGTAAGAGCTGTTCGGAAGTGGAATGCACTGCCTTGTAGTGTGGTGGAGTCTCCTTTGGAGGTTTTTAAACAGAGGCTGGATGGCCATCTGTCGGGAATGATTTGATTGTGTATTCCTGCATGGCAGAATGGGGTTGGACTGGATAGCCCTTGGGGTCTCTTCCAGCTCTATGATTCTGATTCTAAGACTGAGCAGGACATATAAACTTGCATTCATGCCAGCAACCCAACATACACAAACTGAACAAATGAGAGCCAGACTCATTGGAACTAAGCTACACCCCACCAGTATCAGAGGGAAATACACATACATATATGCATGCACTTCTTAAAGCATAAGACAGCACTTCAGACTAGTCTGTTCTGGATCCAAGAAGTCTGCAATTAATCACTTAAAGAGAATACACACATATATTTTACAGTGGCTACGAAAACAAATAATTTGAATATTATAGCAGGACATTTCTGTTTCTGTCTTCTTCAGCTGCGCTAGAAAAAAGTAAGCTGTACCCAAGGTGGCAGTTATAGGAAACAGGGTGGAATATTTCAAAGTAGATCCTCTATAAGATTGCTCTGAAATCTGTCTATCTCCAGATAGATTCAAGTCAAAGGTATTGATGTGAAGGCTACATTTCTGCATGGGGAAATAATAGAGGAATTGTCTATGGAGGAACCGCCAGGATTTATAAACCAGGATCAGCCACCTCTTGTTTCCAAGCTTAAAAAGGGCTTGTATGGATTTAAGTAAGCTAGAAGGAACTGGCAAAACCACCTCTTGAGGATTTGTTGCCTAAGAAAACCCTATGAAATCCATGGGGTTGCCATATGTTGACAGGTGACTTGAAGGCGTGCACGCACGCATACTCAGAGGTAGAGTGAGAAATGATAAAATGGTCAAAGGGCAAGGTTTCAGGCAAGCTGAAGCAGATTAATGCCTGTACACCAGATACAAAAATAGGCACAACTTTTATTCTGACCTATGGTGATGATTTGGTTGTGGCAGCGCAAAGAGCTGAAGACTACACCCATGTGCATCACACAACAAAGAAGTGGATGTTAACGAATTGGAAGTGCTATTTACTAGTTAGGCATTTGGACTGAAAGGAAAGGGGAGGGTTCCTTTTCTCTAAGCCCATAATAATAATAATAATAATAATAATAATAATAATAAAAAATGACCTCTTAGAGACATTGCCCCAGAGATACTGCAAGATACCAAACCATGGTAACAGACTTCCTTAAAAACAATGAAGAAACGAGGCTTTTGTATTGCCAAATAACCTCTACAGAACAGCATAAGGGAAGCTACTGTATTTGTCTACCAATGCTAAACCTGGCATAGCAGCTTCTATAAGGATTTCTGTGTAGAAGAACTAGCTTACCCACAGAAAAGGACAGGAGTGCTGTCAAAAGAGTAGCTAGATACGCAACACTTGCCAACAGACAGTAATTCGAAACTTGGCAAACAATCAACATCTACCTCTGCATAAGTGGCAAGGGACTGTTTTCAGTTGGGAGTGTCAGGGATATTTGTTTATGTTTCCCTAGCTGGTTGTTATTTTCAAGGTAGTGTTGAATATGACTTGTTTCTTATAGCATTTCACATTCTTAAGCTATAGCCTCGAGAAAGTACACCAAGCTGTATGATACCTTAAAAAATTTGATTCTTCTGGTTGTTGTCAACTGCTGTCAAGTCAACTTTGATTTATGGATACCCCTGAATGAGAGACCTCCAAGTCACCCTCTCCTCAACAGCCCTGTTCAGGCTTCCTTGATTGAGTCTTCCTTGATTGAGTCTAACTATCTGGAATGTGGTCTTCCTCTTTTCTCACTGCCTTTTACCTTCCCAAGCATTATTGTCTTTTCTAGTGAGTTATGTCTTCTCATGATATGGCCAAAGTACGACAGGCTCAGGTTAGTCATCTTGGCTTCTAGGGAGAGATCAGGCTTGATTTATTGTAGGACCCATTTATTTGTCTTTTTAGTAGTCCACAGTATCCGTAGAACTCTTCTCCAGCACATTTCAAATTAGTTGATTTTCTTCCTATCAGCTTTCTTCACTGTCCATCTTTCACAATCATACATAGAAATGGGAAATGCGATGACATGGACAATCCTAATTTTAGTACAGTTGTCCCTCCGTATCCATGGATTTGGTATCCACGGATTTAAGTATTCACGACTTGAAAATATTCTTTAAAAAATAATAATCCAAAAAGCAAACCTTGATTTTGCCATCTTATATCAGGGACACCATTTTGCTATGCCGTTGCATATAATGGGACTTGAGTATTGATGGATTTTGGTGTCCATGAGGGTCCTGGAACCAACCCCCAGTGAATACGAAGGGACAACTGTATTCAATTATATATCTTAACACTTTAGGATCTTATCTAGTTCCTTCATAGTTGCCCTTCCAAGTCCTAGTCTTCTGATGTCTTGACTGCACTCTCCATTCTGATTAATGACTGAGCCAAGAGATGGAAAGTATTTCAGTGTCTTCATCGTCTGCTTTAAAGTTATGCAACCCTTCTGTGGTCATCATTTTTGTTTTCTTTAATGTTCGTCTGTAAACCTGCCTTTGCACTTTCTTCCTTGACTTTCTTCAGTAATTGTTCCAAGTCTTTGTTATTTTCTGCTAGTAGTATGGCACCAACAATGGTCCGCCCTGGCCTCACATCGGGAGGCATGGAGACGCACTATCCACAATGCTGCAGCCTTATTTGAGAACTCATGCCGAACAAGTCTTGAAGAGAAATAACAACGCAGAAAGAATCACCACCCAGAAACATCACCTAAGGAGACCTTCTGCTGTGCTTTCTGCAACCGGACTTGTTTATCTCAGATTGGCCTTTTTAATCATCAGCGCGCTTGCAGAAAGCATGGGATGAGTCCTTCCTGAATCTTCATTTGTGAAGAAAAGCCAGAGAGAGAGTATGGCATCATCTGCATATCTTAAATTGTTTGTGTCCCTTCCTCCAGTTTTCACACCTCCTTCCTCTGAGTCTAATTCTGCTTTCCGTATGATATGTTCAGTGTACAAGTTAAACAGATAGGGTGATCAAATGTAGCTGTGCCTGACCCCCCTTGCCAATGGGAAACCATTCTGTTTCTCTGTATTCTGTCCTGATAGTAGCCTCTTGTCCTGAGTACAGGTTATGCATCAGGGCAATCAAATGTTGTGGCACACCCATTTCTTTAAGAGCGATCCATAATTTTTTGTGATCTACACAATCAAAGGCTTTGCTATGATCTATAAAGCACAGGCTGATTTTCTTTTGAAATTCTTTGGCGTGCTCCATTATCTGATATATGTTTGTAATATGATCCCTAGTGCCTTTTCCTTTCCTGAAACCAGCTTGCACATCTGGCATTTTTTGCTCCATATATGGTAAAAGTCTTTGTTGTAGACTTTTGAGCATCACTTTGCTTGCATGGGAAATTAATGCAATGGTCATGTGGTTACTGCAGTCCCTGGTGTCTCCTCTCTTGGGGATAGAATCTGTGGCCCGTGGTGTCACTTTCCATATTTGTTGACAGATTTTAGTTAAAACTAGAGTAGATTCTCCCTGTGTGGCTTGGAGCAGCTCTAAGCTTTCTTTCTGTTAAACTTCATGGTGCTTAGATTTTCCTTGGTTTTTTTCCGGGCTGTGAGGCCGTGTTCTGGAATAGTTTCTTTCTGACGTTTCGCCTGCATCTGTGGCTAGCATCTTCAGAGAGAAAGATGCCAGCCACAGATGCAGACGAAACATCAGAAAGAAACTATTCTAGAACATGGCCTCACAGCCTGGAAAAAACCCAAGGAAAATCTATGGATGCCGGCCGTAAAAGCCTTCGACTTCACATTCATGGTGCTTTTTAGCTATTTGGCATACAGAGAGAGGGAAGGAAAGCGTGAATGTACTCATCACTCAGTCTCCCTCCTGGGGAAAGGGGGTGCCCAAGAAGTCATAGGGAGTGTGTGGGTAGTGAGTATGAGTGGGTTATCATAAGAGTGAGCCCTCTCTTGTTTGCTCAAGACTTCAGGGTGGAGGAAAAGCCAAGACACAACCAAGAAGGGATACTGAAGTATGAGTAGGCTACTTTGCAGGCAGAGTCAATGTTCTACTTTGCTTCCCTCCCACCCTCTCCTTTTGTCTTGGCAGTTCTGATCTCTGCGGGGCCCTGAGCAGCCATCTGGACCAGTGGCTGCTCCCTTATCGTAACTGAAATGACAGAACCCGAGGGCCCATCTAAACAGTGAAAATACCCCTCATGGAATTCACTGGGAATCTTACCAGTCTAAATGGGATCCAGTGCCAATCCACACTATTCGGAAGGAGGAAGGCTCAAAACAGCAAAAACAATGGGGTAAAAACCTTCACAGATTTCCGTGTACTTTTTCACAAACCGTGAGGTGGGTGCACATTTTTGCTCGTATGGACTTATAGAACAATAAAAACTCGAAGGTAAGCACAAAGCTGATTGGCCAGGCAAGAGCAAGGGCGGGGCTTGCTAGGAGGGCAATGTTGGATTTTCGCCTTAGCGATTGCTCTCTAAGACGATAAAAAGGATCAGTATTTTCTGTTTTGCTTTCTTATAAAATTGGTGAATCACTCTATCACACCAGCGCACCTTAGAATGTTTTTAAAAAGGCAGTGTTGAAGAACTAACATGAGTAAATCACTTGTGGCTGCCATCAGGAATGCGAGGCTTATGGGGGCTTCTGAGGCCAGAAAAACCATTTAGACATGTCGATGCTGCTGTGAGATGCCAATACTATGAGGTATTTTAGATTTCTCCCCCTCATGTAGATGAGCCCTAAGTCTCTTCTTGTCTGTTCCCCTAAAACTAAGCCTGTGTCTTTGTTCACATGGATGAGATTGTGAGTAAACTACTTTTTATATATGTTGCTGAAATGGGACTGTCTACTGTCTTCTGATGTGCTGTTGGGGAGGGGGCTGGTTATCCTGTTCAGTTCCATTTGCTTTTAGTTACTCTTGCTAGAGGGAGAAAATTAATATCTCTCAAATCCACAGCAGAGTGGGGATTTGAAGCAGGGTTTCTCCCCAGTCCTAATTCAGCAGAACTGGCACCCTTTTTGAAAAGGTGTCTTTTAATGTTGGCTTTCCTTAGCAATAAACCCACTCAATTACGTTGAATTCTCCCTTCTATGACAGTATTCTAGTAAATGAAGCAACTTGCTCCAGTTGGAAGCCAATCAGTATTTAGCCCTTCAAATTCCAAATGCATTTTCCTCCTTTGGAATCAATTTACCCTTTTCAAATAAATCTCAGACCCTGAGAAAGCCCTCATTTGCCTGATCCTTGTATTGTCCTTTGTCACAAAGAACTCTTCCTATAGTAGGAATAGGCAAATAGGCAAAGGATTTGGAACCAATGGATTGGCCCACGGCTTCTAGCGACCTCTATAGGGCTGAATCCACATTGCACAAATAACCCAGTTTGAAACTGGATTGTTTGCCATGGCTCCTTCCTATGGAATCCTTGGATTTGTAGTGTTACAAGGTCTTCAGCCTTCTCTGCCAAAGAGTGCTGGGGTCTCACCAAACTACAAATCCCGGGATTCCATAGGAAGGAGCCATGGCAAACAATCCAGTTTCAAATTGGATTATTTGTGTAGTGTGAATTCACTCCAAGTGTGGTAGCCAAAAAAAAAAAAAAAAAGAAAAAAGGATTGGTTATACTTTTGAGACTTTTCTTAAGTGAGAGATAAGAAGGGTAGCCCTGCTTCTACTGCATGATTAAGGTTGTCTTCAAAATTGTCCCACTTTGTAAAGAGATTGTCTTTAACTGAGTTAGCAGATGTCCCTGAAACACCTTGAAGTGCAGCTCAAAATCAGAAATTGTATCACACGATGTTGGAATTGTGGAATTACACCAGGATAGTAACAGCAACATTATTGCACGATGCCGTCTCTATTCCGTTGCTGGTTTGCATTCCGGCATTTCTGTAGTGCACTTCTTCATTGACAGGGAAAACCCATCATCAATGGCTCTCACTATCCCTGCTATGCCAGTATTCCCCTTCATGCGATAAGTCCCTTCTGCAGCAGTAGCGATATGACGGACGTCATGTGGCATGAGGGGGCAGGATGTTCCTCCTCGCTTTATCTCTCCCGCTTGCTATTTGCAAGCAGCCAAGATTGGTTTTTCTCCATGCCTTTCTTTTTTTTCTTCTTTTTAAAAAACGGTTATTGCGTGACTACAGGGGAATGATAAAATATTTTTTTATTGTTTCCCCATAATTATGAAATCACAGCAAAATAAAAATAAAATAAAAAGTGCCGAAGGCGGGGTTATGGTGCTGGTGCGGAGAGATAGGCAATTGCCAAAGCAGTCCAATCGCAGCACACTTGCGCGTTTGAAGAACAGTGTGGTAATGAACGTTTTCAAACAGGTATGTTCCCATTTGCTTCACTAGTGCGACTGCTGCGAGAAAAGAGGTTAGTGTGATAAAAGTCTAAGTCCCTCTTTTTCTGCAGGTTTGAGGCTAACCATTTTGGAAAGTCTGGTTTCTTGTCATTCAGGATAAATATATTTATCATCCTTTGGCAGCACAATCATCTACTTTGATGAATTGGAAAAGACTGGAATCAAAAGAAAAGCCTGTGTACCAAAATAAAAATAAAAATAAAATAAAATATTTTCACTATGGCAATTCTACCCCAGAAGCAGCAAGAGGAGGAGGTTCCATTTTCAAAGCTGTTTTATATATCCATTTTACCAAAGGAGTATAATTACAAGCTACAGTTTCCTTGACATCTTTATGAATTTTGGTGCCCAAGTATTTGAGAGCTGATGGGCATAACTTTTTATTTGACTTTTATCCTGCCTTTCCTGACCGAAGCCTGGGGCAATTAACAATCTACATCAATACATACACATGAAACCTCTGTGTAGGTTCTTGTCACAATTTGGAAGTACAGCAGTCAGATGAAAGCAGGGACCAAGAACCTGCCTTTAAAGCGGTATTGTTTTCAGATTTCAATTAAGAGTGTGACAGAGAAAGGGAAGTCTGATGTGATACAACGTACTTGCCCCTTAGGAAGTATTTTCCATATTGCGCCAACGTTGCCGGATCTTCAGCGCATTGCTGCAACATCAGCAGAATTCCCTTGGTTACCAAGCAACATGACTCTACTCATGTGTATCTTACTGAGTGTATCTTACTGTAAGTGTATCTTACTGAGGAGGAATATAATATAAAAAAGCCCGACGTCTGTTGGGATACTATGCAAACCCCCAGACGCTAGTTATTAGTGAAAAGATGGATATACCACTTCATAAGGAAGCCTCAGTATTTCTTGAAGAGAGTTTGGAGCAGAAATCAGTGACAGTTACATTGAGTACTCCATCAGTAAGAGCGGTTGATATTCCCCTTGATGTACAAGCACAACCTGACTCCCTGAAAGCATTTTAGTTATTCACTGGTTATTAGTAACACTTGGTTCAACATGGAGAGAAGTGACCAGCAGGGTACCACAGGGTTTTCTCCTGGGCCCAGAGCTATTCAACATCTTTATCAATGACTTGGATGAGGGAATAGAGGGCATGCTTATCAAGTTTGCAGATGACACCAAATTAGGAGGGGTAGCTAATACCCTAGAGGCCAGGATCAGAATACAAAATGACCTGAACAGATTAGAAAGCTGGGCCAAAACTAACAAAATGAATTTCAACAGGGAGAAATGTAGGATACTACACTTGGCAGTAAGAATGAAATGGACAGATATCGGATGGGTGACACCTGGCTTGATGGCAGTACCTGCGAAAGAGATCTAGGAGACTTAGTGGACAACAAGCTGAACGTGAGTCAGCAGTGTGATGCAGCAGCTAAAAAAACCAATGCGATCCTAGGCTGCATCAATAGGAGTATAGTGTCTACAACGAGGGAAGTAATAGTGCCACTCTATTCTGCTTTAGATTACTTTTGATGACAAAAATGTTATTTAATGTTATTTAAAAGCTGTGTGGTGGTGAAAATGGACATTTACAGTAGAACAATCATGGAAATGATGAATAGGGAGATTGTCATCTGTATTACAGATATGACACACGGACGGTTGGGCAGGAGGTGAAGTTAATATATGGGAAGATAGTAGATAGGATGGAATGTAGTATGTGTGAAGGCATGTGAACGTGCTAAAAAGTGTAAGTATAGAAGTGGGGGGGAAGGAGAAGGAAGAAAAGTGGAATGAATCTGTTGTAATGCAAAGGATGGGAGATAGTAGTTAGAAAGGAAAAGGTGAGAGAAGAGTATAGAATGGGAAACGAATGTTTTTAAAAATATAAAATGTATATGTAATCTATGAGATTGTCTGGAAAACGCAAGACTATGTATGTTAATAAAAAAGATTTGAAAAAAAATTCTAAATTCTAAAAAAAAAGAAATACCCTACCTATGATCCTGTTGATACTCTGGCTGGTCTTTGGAATGGAGCAAAGGCCAGGGTGGTGGACCCAAGAGCTCCTAAGTGTCCCCTACATGGAGTGGAGCCAAGCAAGCCCCATGGTTTACTAGGGAGCAGGTGGTGAAGAAATGAACGGGATGGAGACTAGAGTTTCGATGGTGGAAAATTCAAACGAGTCTGGTTGTACATGGGCTTGAGCAGTGGTGTCCAACCTATGCCGCTCCAGGTGTTTTGAATTATAGCTCCCAGAATTCGTGACCATGGGACCAGCTGGCTCAGGCTTCTGGGGGTTGGAGTCCAAAACACCTGGAGGGCCACAGATTGGATAGCACTGGGCTAGAGCTTACTGAGGGGTTGTCTAAATGGCGAAAAAGCTCTTCACGAAATGCAAGGAGAATCCTACCTGTCTAAATGGCAAGCCATGTTGTTTTGCCGTGTTGTGAAGGAGGGCCCCCAAAACGTTAAAAACTAAGCAGGAAGAGCCTTTGTGGCTTTTCCTGGAGTTTTTGAAAAACTGCAGGGGAATGCACATTCCTCCTCATTCATTTATTTATTTATTTATTTATTTGATTTCTATGCTGCCTTTCTCCCAAACTGGGACCCAAGGTGGCACACAACATGTAATTTATTTTTTTTTTTAAAAATGACAGTTAAACGTAAAAGCAATTAAAATAATTACAATTTAAAATTAAATATAAAACGTATAAAAGTAAAAAGAATAAAACAATAAAAACACATCGCAATGAAAGCCTCTGTGCCCTCAGCTACAAATTGAAAGCTTGCTAGAATAAAAAAGTCTTTGCCTGCCGGTGAAAGGAAAGCAGGGAGGGGGCCAGCCTAGCCTCCCATGGAAGGGAGCGCCAAAGGATGGGAGCAGCCACAGAGAAGGCTCTCCCTTGGGCCAAGCAATTCAATAATAATCACTTTCCCATAGGAGAGGAAGCACAAAGCTGATTGGCTCAATGAACATGGGGGGGGGCGGGACTTGCTAATAAGGCAAGGGCCTGCTGTGCTGCCACCATGTTGGATTTTGGCTTTAGTGAGTGAGTGCTAAGGCGAGAAAAATGTTGTTTTTTCCATTTTTTTTTTTTTTTGAAAAGCAAAATATCACACCAGCGCACCGTTGAAACAGTTTTGGTTTTTTTTTTTAAGTTTGGCAGTGGCAGATTACAGTGGATAAAAATGTGAGTAATTCACTTGCAGCCGCCTTCTTGACTGGTGGGGATGTGACGTTTTGGGGGCCAAAAAAACATTAAGAGAAGTTGCAGCTGCTGCGAAATGCCATTACTGTGGGGCATTCCGTTTTTGGGGTGCTCGCATAGACAGGCGCTGAGAAGCTTGTGCCATGATGGTGGTGGCAGCGAAGAATTCATAATTCTCTGCCACAATAGCATCTGAACAGTGTCACCCAGCAGAGCTGTCTCGAGCGGTTAGGGAATTTTTTACACTCTTGAGATTTTCAGAAGGGAACGAAAAAAGCATTCCTGTCCTGCAATCTTCTTTCCCGCCCTTGTCACACCACAGGAAAAAAAAAAGTTTCAGACCTACCTTGTTCGTGTATCCATGCCTGCCCAGGAGTGAACGGAGCTTGGACGGAGCTCCATTCACTTCCTGGGTTGAAATCCCGGCTGTTCTCGCAAGAAGATGAGAGCGTGGGAAATTCAAAAATTAAAAGGCAAAAAAAAAAAAAAAAGGAAAAACGTGACAGCAAGCACAGAAACACACTTAAAAAAAAACCAAGTAATCCAGGGAGGGTACAAAAAAGTGTGTCACTTACCTCGATGTCCCGATCGCACCAGGAAGTGTTCTGGCATGGACCTCCCATTGATGCTGGCATCATGCCAGCATAACGGGGCACCTTTTCAGTTGTCATTCTGTGACAGAACCAGAACGGGGGATCCATTAACGGCTTAGCCCTTCAATAAAAAGAAGCGCCAGCGGAACGACAGCAGAACGGGAGCATGACGACACAGGAATGACGTCGTCTGAAATGCAAGCCCTTTAGCGATCTGGTGTCCTTATTACGCCATATTTAAGAGGGTCTGAAAATCTCCTCTGGCCCAAAAGAAGAGAACATAGATTTCTGTGAAGAACTTGCAAGATACTTGGCAGATAAAATTGCTCAGATCCTCTCTGACTTTAATGCTGCGGTTGAGGCAGATCCAGTGGAGCTAACCGTCACTTCTGCTTGGTGTGTGGTATTGGATACGTTTCAGTTAGTGCAATCCGAAGCTCCTTGGACAGGTGAGAGCCAACCTGGACGTAGTGGAGCTGTGCCCTTCTTGGCTCTTAAAAGCAGCCAGAAAAGAGGGTGGGCTGGCCAAGTGAGCTTCGCAGCAGCATCCTGGCCAAAAGAGTGTTGTGAGGCTGTTACTGGGGGGAAAAAAAACCCCACTCGTGAACCTTACCATACTAGAGGAATGACCAACCAGTCTCCAATATCTCCTTTTTGGGCAAAGTTCTGGAGTGTGCTCTAGGTCCATTTCAATCTGGTTTCAGGCCTGGATGTGGACAGAGGGGCTGTCTAAACAGTGACAATACTCCTCACAGAATGCGAGGAAAATCCTACCTGTCTTAATCATAGAATCATAGAATCATAGAATTGCAGAGTTGGAAGAGACCACGAGGGCCATCCAGTCCAACCCCCCTGCCACGCAGGAAATCTTGATCAAAGCATCTCCGACAGATGGCCATCCAGCCTCTGTTTAAAGACCTCCAAGGAGACCCCACCACGCTCCGAGGGAGTGTGTTCCACTGCCGAACAGCTCTTACTGTCAAAAAGTTCCTCCTCATGTTGAGGTGGAATCTCTGTTCCTGGAGCTTGCACCCATTGCTCCGTGTTCCAGTCTCTGTGAATACATTACACCGTATTCGAAAGGAGAGGAGCAAAAAAACTTCAAAAACTCTGAAGGAATCATAGAATCATGATCCCGCAACATTACACCATATTTGAAAGGAGAGGGGCAAAAAAACATCAAAAACTCTGAAGGAAAAGCCTTTGCGGGTTTTCCTGGAGTTTAAAAAAAAAACAAACAGCGAGGGGAATGCACATTTCTGCTTGTAGGGACAAGTGATTTGCTTTGAATCGCTTTCCCATATGAGCAGAAGTGCAAAGCTGATTGGCCAGATGAGTGCAGGGGCAAACGCCCTGAGCCGCCATGTTGGATTTTCGCCTCAGCAAACAATCACTAATGCGATAAAACAGGGTGTTGGGTTTTTTCTTTTTAGTAAAGGCAAAATATCACTCTATCACACAAAGGAATTTTTTTTTAAAGTTCTCTCTCTCTCTGGCTTTTCTTTGCAAACGAAGATTCAGGAGGGACTCATCCTGTGCTTTCTGCAAGCACGCTGATGACTAAAAAGGCCAATCCAAGATAAACAAGTCTGGTTACAGAAAGTACAGCAGAAGGCCTCCTTGGTTGTTCAGGATGCTGCTGAACAAGACTGTCACCTCCTGGGTCAGCCTCAAGTGACCAAAGTCCTGAACCGCCTGCATGCAGGGTTGGGTCTGCGGCTTCAGTGCATCTTTACACCTGCCATTTTGTCCCTTGCCTATCACTACAGGGCTTTTTCGGAATTGGATTTGTCCTTCGAGCCTGTGCAATGGATTTTTCTGGTGGAGCGCAGCGTGCACAGAACTGGCCTCACCCTTTAAACCAAAGGTTCATCTGCTGTGGCCTTGCAGTGAGCTATGCTGGCGGTGGCATAATAGCCACCGGTAGGGTCTCCCATGCCAGACAGGTCAAAACCGAAGGGTCTGACAAAGAGTGTCAAAGGGCTGGATGTGTTCTCTAGCCTTATGGCAACCATCCTAGGAGAAGGAAAACCCTAATCCCAAACCTGGGCAGATGGAGTTCGTCCAACCCTGTAAGGTCAGCCATCTAAGAGAAGGAAACTCTAATCAAACCTACAACCTGAGGACCTTTTTTAAAGTTAGGCAGCGGCAAATTCTGGTAAATTAAAATGCAAATAATTCACTTACAGCTGGGCATGCAAAGCTTTTGTGGGCCAAAAAACCATTGAGACAAATCGCGGCTCTTGTGATTTGCTATTACTGCGGAGCAATCTGGGGTTCTTTTGCCTCATATATATGGGCCCAGAGACAGCTCTGATTGCCTAGGTGGGGAGTGTGTTCCTCGTGGTTCTGCTGGACATTTCAGTGGGTTATGATACCATCAGACAAATGACGGAAAGTTCACATATATCCTACTTTAGGTACATATCTGTTGTTAGCAGTCTATTTTATTCTCTCCCAACCTGGTGCCCTCCAGATGTTTTGGACTACAATTTCCACCAGCCTCAGCCAGCATGTCCAATAGCCATGGCCAGAATGGTTGAAATCTAGATCAGATCAATACAATATTCACTTCTGTCCACTTACAAAAGATTTTTCTATTATGACCCCAATCCAGAAAAGCGTCCACTTAAATCCTATAGATTTCACTGTCGCTGCCCAAACAGGTACTATAAGAATTGTGTGCTCTTCAAAAAGTGGCTTTATATTTCATCAAGCAATGATACACGACACCACTAGATGGCAGAAGAACCCAAGAAATTAATCTATATACTTTCACTCATACCCCATGCTCTTGCCAAAAATCCTGATCTGGAGTTTTTGAAAGCAAATTACATTTATTCAAGTTTACACACACACACACACACACACACACACACACACGTCCTCTATTTTGGCCCATATGCTTGTGGGGTTTCACTGACAGTTGCCATTGGCACATCTCTAATTTCCACTGGCCCTATATCTCAAGATACGCCATCATGTGTGACTTATGCCAAATCATAACTGCAACTTTTATGGCATAACTTGGGAAAGTTAGTTTTTTGATGGCCAGAATCCGCCAGCCATGCTGTGTTCCCAAGCTGTGTACAAGTGTATAGTTACTGCAGGATTGTGCTCTTAGTTTGCAACAAACCAGTCAAAGTATTCTTTGTTACAATCCTTTGCATCAGGAACTACATCCTGCTTTTAGTATGGACATACCTCAGTTAACAGAGCCTCTGATTGTTAACAGTGGATTCTTTTTTTTTTTTGCAAACCCAGCCCCCAGTGCCTCCTCATCCTCTGTCCAGCTGGATGCTTTTTTAGCGGCATCAGCATTGGTAGCATGGTGAAGGAGGGCTGAGGAAACACAGGTATTATCTAGACTGTGATAAAAAATCCTCCTGGAATGCGAGGGGAATACCTTTTGTCCAGATGAGCTCCTGCAGTGATTCACCATATTTGAAAGGAGGGGGGCCCAAAACTCCAAGAACTTTGTAATAACCTTTGGTATTTCTCATGATGATTTTTAAAAAATACACGGAAATGTGCATGCCAGCCCGTTTGAACAACCAATTTGAATTGGGGCACATCCCAGAAGTCAACATGTGGTTGGACATGCGGGGGGGGGGGGGCTTGCTGGTGACAAAGTGGCCGTAGCCACCATTGTTGATTTTCATGGAAACGAGTGGGCACTATTTTTGAGCTGGCAGAGCAAAAAAAATATTTTTTTAAAGCATAAGATCACTCTTCCACATCTCTGATTTAACAAGGGAGGGGGAAGGGAGCTTTTGGGAATCTCTCTCTCTCTCTCTCTCTCTCTCTCTCTCTCTCTGGCATTTCTTCGCAAACAAAGATTCAGGAAGGACTCATCCCGCGCTTTCTGCAAGCGCGCTGACGTAATTCACTCACAGCCACCATTTTTACTTGTGGACATGCTCTGTGTGAAGGTCAAACATGGATAGCTTCCCATGCCAGCGATCTTGCGAATGCATCGTGGAGACGAATGAATGCTGCTGCGACGGTGAGTTAATGCACTATTTCCCGCAATTAAATCTCCCATCTAACTGAGCCCACAGACATTTAGTGTCAGGTTGCTGCAGCATGTTTGCAGTAAGCGATGCAATCAACAAAGCTTGAGCCAGGAAAATCTCTTCTAGAAGATCCTATTGTAAGCCATGTGTACCTCCTTACAAACAGGCAAGGTAAACAGCAGTTGCCTCCAGACTCCCTTACTGAGGGCTTGTCTATATGAGCCCCAGAAACCCAGCGTGAGCCACAGTGAAGACAAGTCACAGCAACTGCAACTTAATGGTCTTACCGCCCCCATAAACTTTGCCTGCCCTCTATTCAAGATGGCGGCTGCGAGTGAAATACTTGCATTTTTAAATCTACCACCATTGAACTTAAAAAAAACTATTTCCATGGTGCACATAAGCAATATTTCACCTTTACACACACACACACAAAAAGAAAAAAAAATTGTAGTCTTAGCAATTGCTCGCTAAGGCAAAAATCCAACATGGCGACAGCGGGCATTTGCCCTGTTAGGAAGCCCCACTCCTGTGCTTGTCCAGCCAATCAGCTTGCACTTCCTCTCCTATGGGAAAGTGATTCAAATCCAGTTGCTTGTCCCAACAAGGGGGAATGCGCATTTCTTTCGGAGTTTCTTTAAAAGTCCGGGAAAAACTGCGAAGGCTTGCCCTTTGCAGTTTTTGACATTTATGGACACCTTCCTTCTGAATACGGTGAAATGATGCGGGATGCCATTTAGACAGTCCGTATTCTCCACGCATTCTGTAAGGAGTATTTTTGCTGTTTAGACAAGTCCTGAAGCATTAAAGAAGCATAGATTTATAGACCCAAATGGAAACCATAAGCATACCTGACCTGGTTGTTTCATTTCATGTGTGCGTATTGTTAGCTAGGAATCAAAACATTTGCTGAAACATGTTGAATTGCTCTTCTTTTTAGGAGTATAGGAACCTATCCTTTTTTTTCTTCATGTGAGTATCAAATTTTCTGTTCGAGGAGTCATGCCCAAGAAGACATCGCCTTCGTTAAACTGAGGTATGCCTCTATTTAACTGCAACTTGCCTTCTGGGGTGGTCTTTGCTGTAGCCTTGAGATGCGTGCTTCTGATCCTCCATGGACCAGAAAGGATCCAGTCACACAAAGTGCCTCCATGTGATATTTTGGGGTTCGCCTCTCCCTCTACACCACAGCTCAGCCCATTCTGGAGGGTACCACATTTTCAGGGTGCCGACAGGGGAGAAGGGGTCAGGGATGTTCACTTGCCCACACCCAGAATCAATTTATTATTTATTTAATTAGTTAATTTATATGGCGCCTGTCTCCCAGAATGGGCCTCAAGGCAGCTGACAAGAACATCAGAGACTAGGACATGAAGCAACGGGTTCAAACTACAGGAAAAGAGATTCCACCTAAACATTAGGAAGAACTCCCTGACAGTAAGAGCTGTTCAGCAGTGGAATGCACTGCCTCGGAGTATGGTGGAGTCTCCTTCTTTGGAGGTTTTTAAACAGAGGCTGGATGGGGATGCTTTGATTGTGTATTCCTGCAGGGCAGAATGGGGTTGGACTGGATGGCCCTTGAGGTCTCTTCCAGCTCTATGATTCTGTGATCTAAGATCAAATAAAATACATCATACAATTTAAAATGATTAAAATCATCACCATTTAAAAATTTAAATTGGTATAAAACATATAAAAATTAACAAATAAAATAAAAACACACCCCAATAAAAAGCCTCTGTGAGCGCAGCTACATATTCAAAGCCTGCTTGAATAAAAATGTCTTTGCCTGCCGGCAAAAGAAAATTATGGAGGGGGGGCAGCCTAGCGTCCCGTGGGTGGGAGTTCCAAAGGGTGGGAACAGCCACCGAGAAGGCTCTCTCTCATGTCCGCACCCAGCAATCCTGTGATGGTGGCAGGACAAAGAGAAAGCCTTCCCCTGAAAAGCTTAGAACCCTTGCAGGTTTGTATAGGGAGATACGGTCTTTCAGATAGTCTGGACCCAAGCCATATAAGGGCTTCATGATCTAGATCCAGTGTTTGACATTGAATTGGGTTGATTGGACAGGAGAATATGTCACTCTGCAAGAAAATATAAAATAGGTACATGATGATAATTAGTGACCTCTGATCAGCTTAGGTGTGTGTGTTGCATAGTCTACCCAGCTCAGAATATTCAGCGGACAGACCCGGAACAAAAATCATTGCATCCTCTTATAGAGTGACATTTTGATTGCTTTCAAAAGATTCTGGGATTGTGCAGCCAGAGCACACCAGTCCTGGCTTTTGAGAGCATTTTTAGTGCCCTGGCAGGGAGCCAGCATAAGGAAAGAGTGTCTTATTAGCCCTCTGTGGACCACTGGTCTAGGGTACTTATAGTTTACCCCCGGGCCGGTTTCAGGGCCGTGCAGCAGCTGCAGGGGGCCCCATCATTGTGGAGGCCCCATCATAACCCTCCCCCTGCAAAAACATTATTATGAGGAAGGCTTCTGACCCTCATCACATATTATTGGTGACAAATTATGTATTAATCTGAATATCCTGTACTGTGAATAGGTTAGGTTACATTAACCTGATACAGTTGTCCCTTCACATTCACTGGCGTTTGGTTCCAGGACACCCCGTGAATACCCACATCCGTGAATACTCAAGTTCCATTATATGCAATGGCATAGCCAAATGGAGTCCCTTATATCAGATGGCAAAATCAAGGTTTGCTTTTTGGATTTATTATTTTTTAAAGAATATTTTCAAGCCGTGAAGACTTAAAACCGTGAATGCCAAATCTGTGAATGTGAAGGGACAACTGTAGTGTGAAAGAGTTACCTAAATGTAACTCTCCAGTTTGGTCAAAATGGTTTCATAAAAGTGTATTCTAGAGCAAAACTATCGGAAGAGTGTGATCAGGAGGTACCTGGAGTATTTGATGGATTGGATCAAAGACCTTTTGGTAAGCTTTCTGTCCCCTTACATAATGCACCACGTTTAGGGACTGTAATTAGACATGTGGGTTTGTATAACATAACAGATAAAAATATATTTTTCCAATCTGGGTGGGAAAAATCCAAGGCGGGGAGAAGCCATCCCCCCAATGGGTTACACCAATACTCCCAGCTTGACTGGAAGTGATATCATGTCACTTTGGGGCAGGGGGAGGGGAGAGAATCAGGGGCTGTGGGAATACCCCGTATTTCTGCTATTTCCTGAAAGGCAGTTTCTGTATAGATACCAATCAAGCAAATAAAGGCAGCAAATCTAAACGCATCTGAAATCAAATGTCTTGAACAGGCTCCCTGAAGATCCGCTAGTTTCCTGAAGGGTCTGCTCTTGAATTTCAGGGACAGGGTCTCTCAAGTCAGGCTGGTTGGAGCCCTGGGAATTTCAGCTGGGTTGTTTGAATTTATGCATGCACAGGGACACTCGCACACAGTCTGATCTGGCAAAATTGTTTCTTCATTGCAGCCTCTTTTTTTTTAATGGCACATACCTCCATAAAGCTCAGGGTAGCCTTTTGAACTTATTATTACACTCACAAGTGTGGGAAAACCCCTTTCGGGAAAGAAATGACACAGTTAATATTTATCGCCACAAGGTTCATTGCAACATGTTGTCTGGTATTAATTTCACCTCTCTCTCTTCCCTTACACACACACACACACACACACATACACACGGTTGCATTGCAAATAATCAAACATATTCACGCCCCAAGCGAAACCAGCCACATCACTGGCTGTTTGCCTGTATTGGCTTAGGTGTGAATTTTCTTGGCATTTTGCATTCATCTGAAGAGAAACCCTCCTTTTTCCTCAGCAGAAAATTCGGTTGCCACCCAGCAAAAGTGATGGGGGATGAGGGATGCATCCTTGTAATTAACATGTGGGTCCCACCGCTACGGGGCTAATGCAAGATTTTTGTTCACTATTTTTGAGCAGCAGAGCAAAAAAATTATTTTTTTTTACACATAAGATTGCTTTTCCACATCTCTCATTTAACAAGACCCCCCCCCCAAAAAAAGGGAAATGGAGGGAGCTTTGGAGGAATAATAATGCAGGTAATTCGTTCACGGCCACCATCTTTTCTCACGGGCATGTTCTGGGTGAACTTCAAACTTAGATAGGTTTCCATGCCAGTGATTTTGCAAATGGATCGTGGGGACAAATGAACACTGCTGCGAGAATCAGTTAATGCACTATTTTCTGCAATTAATTCTCCCATCTAGCTGAACCCTTAGTGTCACCATAAGTCGAAAATGACTCAATGGGACACAATAACAACAAACAACCAGAGCCAAGCTTTCAACTTATTTTACACAATAATCCACTCCTTCTATTTCTTTATTTTTCTTTATTTTTTCTTTAGTTAGTTATTTATACCCCACTCTTCAGCCACAAGGCTTATCAGAGCGGCTTACAAATTGTTTTAAGCAATAGCAATTTACACATCTACACTGCATTAAGCAGTTTCCAATGTGTGTTAGCTAATGTTAGCTCCTGTTCTTTCTTTGAGCCTCCCTTTTCAGCAACAAAAGGGGTGGGCAGGAGGACAGTTTTAATTTCTTACATGTTGTAATTTAAGTAATTTAAAGGGAAGTTATTTAGTTACTTGCAGCTAAAAAAGCATTTTGCTTGGTATTGTTATAGACATTGGCATCAGAAACCCTTGTCAGTTTACTATAAATCACACAGAGCTGTATCGGAGGATCCAGAGTTTGGGAAAAAATTGTAAAGAACTAATCTCTTATCTGGGATTTGTTAAATTTTTTAGCAATGCATATTACATGTATTATTTTAGTCACACAATGCTCATCCATTTTGTAATGATTAACTGTTCACATTATTTCTACTTGTTACTTATGGGGGTGTGTGGAATTGAAGTGGGGCTTTTCTGGGGCATTTTTAATCATTTTAAATTATTATTATTATTTAAATTAGCAATGTAACAATTTATTATTTTAAAGTAATGGTTAATGTAACAAAGTCATTTTATATGGCAATTTAACAAATACGTTTTCTCCAATCATTTAACATCAACACCATGGGTGGCTCACGGACTAAGTATGGGGGTGATGTCCCCTGGCATTTTGGGGTGAGCCCCTGACACTTGGTTTGCTTTCTGCCTCTAGTAACCCTGCTAGTGCTAAAGCAAATGTTTCCAAACACTGCCTGGTGTAGAGGATTACAGTCTTAAGCCCAGCAACCCTATACATATTGATTGAGAAGTAAATACCACTCAATTAATTGGGGTTTACACCTAGATAAGTAGGGATAGGATTGCAACCTTACTTGTGTTCACAGGTAATAGAGCTTACCTAATTGTCGCTGAGCCCTGTCTGGTCTACCCTGTCCAGCTTTATGCATTGCAAATCTATTTTGCATTTCACCTCACCTGGGAAGTGATAGACTGCTGGCTCAGGTGAAAAGCACACATGCGCCAAAAGTCTGCATTGCGAATGAAGCAAGCAAGCCAGCAAGCACTAAAATACTGAAAGCTTTTGGTTTTTTTTTTTTTTAAAGAAGAAAGTTTGAAAAAGTTTTTTTTTTAAGTTTTATTTCACAATGCGGCTATAGGATGCTTGTTGTGGGAGTGTCACTCCTTGAAGAAAATTATGAGAACCAAACAAATTATGCGGAAGAAGCAGAAGCCCCGAAGCACGAAACTTTTATGCCCTCATTTGGTATAATTGCATGTCTGTGAATTTTTCTCCAGAAAACCATCAATTTGGGGGCAGAGGCAGTGGAAGCTGTTAAAAAAGTATTCTTCCATTGTATGAATTGATGAGAGTTAGGGTATTATTATTATTATTATTATTTTATTGCCAGACTTCTCTATTGCAATATACAGGTGCGTCTACACTGTTGAAATGACGCAGTTTGACACCACTTTAAGTGCTGTAGCTCCATCCTATGGAATCCTGGGTTTTGTAGCTTTACAAAGTCTTTAGCCTTCTCTACCAAAGAGTGCTGGTGCCTCACCTAACTACAATCCCCAGCATCCTGTAGCCTGGAGCAACAGCAGTTAAAGTGGTGTCAAACTGCATTATTTCTACAGTGGAGACGTACCCTACGTTCTGTAACTTTACACATACTTAGCTATGTAGCAGAGGCACTAAGGGACCGGGTTAGTAAGCTGCAAAGATGTGTAACAGGACACCAGCAAGTGCATCCCAGTATGCACCAGGCTCTACTGATGTGCGCTAACAAATCAGTCCCATTTTTTTTCGGTCCTAATGCGCGACCGCAATCACTTGGCTGGCTTCCCTACCTAGTAACGTCCCAGCAGTCCGTTGCTAAAGACAGATGTGATGAACCTGCTTAGTTCTATTCCCCGCAGTTGGAATTCCACTAATGAAGAAATAAGTCCCCATGTAAATTCTGGCCAATAATCATAGGAGATGATCAGACAGGAACAAAAAAAGTGTTCCTGTCCCACAAGCTCCTTTCCTGCCCCTCTCCCGTCCCTGTCCCGGAACAATTACAGAAAGTTTCAGACCTACCTTTAGCAGCATGTTAGGGCAGCCCAGGAGTGAACGGAGCTCAAACGGAGCTCCTTTCACTTCCTGGATTAAAATCCCGGCTGTTCTTGTGAGAAGATGAGAGCATGGGAAATTCAAACTTAAAACGAAAAAGAAGCAGAAAAAAGATACTACCAAGCACCTAAACACACTTAAAACTTAACAAGTAATGTGTGGAGGGTACAAAAAAGTGTCACTTACCTGGATGTCCCAATCTCACCAGAAAGTGTTCTGGCATAGACCTCCCATTGACGTGGGGATCACGCCAGCAAAATGGGGCACCTTTTCAGACACTTTAAAATCGGTGAAAGAAATGGAATGGGGGATCAATTGATGGCTTAGCCCATCAATAAAAATCAGTGCCGGCGTAATGACAGCTGAATGGGAGCATAACGAGAGGGGAACGACGTCATGTGAACGGAAAACCCTTTAGTGATCTTCTGGTGTCGTTATAACGCCATATTTAGAGCATCTGATAATCTCCATAATTGTCATTTCCATCATGATTGAGGCTTTTAAAGATATTCCTTCTGATTTGACAGTTTTATCACTATTTATTTAGCGTTATGAAAAGAAAACAACTGTGGTCTCGGTGGTGAGAGGTGCTCTGGAAGCAATTCCAAGTGGACTGGCCCAACATCTGAAGGAAATCAGAAGAATGCGATTACCAAAAATGGCACTGCTCAGAATGTGCCACATTCTCCAATGATACCTTGCCGATTCTTAGAGATTCTTGGATAGAATTTGAATCGCTGACTGCAGTCAGTAACACCTGGTAGGCTGTGAAACCGATTGATGATGATGAAGATGAGAAAAGGCCCAGCCCAGTCTCAACATCCTAAAGGGCAAAATTTCTATATGCAAAATCGCAGGGGTGTAGTGGGGGGTGGATGAATAAAATTTGTCCCCAATGATTTTTTTATTTCAGACCCCACATTTCTAATATTGTATTTGATCATTTTGAACTATAGTTAAGGCATCCAAAGAAAAGGACATGGTTGAATCCTGCAAAATCCCAACACTAACACTTTGTGAACTTACCCAAATATTGTACATGTACAAGGAAGCCTTTCCTTGCATGTACGCTTTGGATGCTGCAGAACACCCCTTTGGTGCCTCTACAGCTGTGTGCAAAAATTCATCCTTAACTTTTGAGGTTACTATTCAGGAATCACATCCAGGTATTAGCGTATTTGGCCAGTACGTATCCCACGACGTCATCTCTATCTCGCTGCTGGTTTGCATTCCAGGCGCTTCTGTAGCGCACCTCTTCATTGACGGGGAAAACCCGTATTCCCCTTTGTGCGATAAGCCCCTTCCGCAGCAGTAGCGGTATGACGGAAGTCACGTGGCATGAGGGGGTGTGATCCCCCTCCTCTCCTCCTCTCTCTCCCCTCCCCGTCGCTATTCCCAAGAATTATTTTTTTCTCCATGCCTTCCCCCCCCCCCCAATTTTTTTGCTGTGATTGCATAATTGCAGGGAAACGATAAAATAAACATAATTTTGTAACCATTTCCCTGTAATTATTGGGGGGTGGTTAAAAAAAAGGCTCACACATGCAGAAGACGGGGTTATGGAACCGATGCTGAAGGACAGAAAATTGCACACTCACGTCATTGTAGAGATAGTGTGATACCAAACGTTTTCAAACAGGTTGGTTCCCATTTGCTTCAGTAGCGCAATTGCTGCAAGAAAAGAGGCTGGTGTGATAAATCCCAAACTGACCCAGGTGCTCACAGCCATACAGGCATCCAGCACTTCATCAGAGAAAAGTCAATTCAGTCATCTTGGCTTTTTGAAAGTTATCTACTCGAAGGACAGTCTCTCCCAAAGTTTGCAGAAAAAAATCACAGCACTTTAGGCTTGATTAAGAATTCAAAGATCCTTATAGCAGGATGACTTGTGCAGTATCCATTTCCTTCCTAGTCGCTGCTGTTTAGTTTCCACAACTATTTTGTGTGTGGAAAAGATTATATTTTAAATTGATTTGCTTTTATTGGAAGCTTCACAACACACTTTCTAACTACAGTGCTTTAATGGGGGCTTATTTTGTCATTAGCTATGAAAAACTTTTTCTACAGAAACCTCTTTTTATAGTGACCAATGTTCAGACCCTACAATTTTTGTCTCTGCTCCACAGTGAATATTGCCTTGCTACAGCCCTGAAAAATTCCATTTTTCCCTCTGGATCAGGTACAACAGTCATTTTAGCCAAGCACAGAGTTTAGAATCATAGAACTGTAGAGCTGGAAAGGATCCCAACAGCAATCTATTGGAAATAAAGAAGTAAAGAGTCAAATGTAACATTAGTTACCAGTAAGGAGTTACTACTTTTTTTTCTCCTTTTCAGTCAACACGTACATAACAAAGTTACATTTCTACAGTGATGTGGGAACAATGCTACTTCATTGGGGTAACGAGGTTTTCTACCATTGCTGTATCCAGTTAGTTTGAAGTTATTTTTTGGAATCACACCTTCCAGAATCCTCCAGAATTCATACCGGTTGGGAAATTCTGGGAGTTGTAGTCTAAAAAAGTAACTTTCCCAAGCTATGCTGGTTGGGGATCCTGTCCTGGACAATTTGCACTTTTCACCCTCTCTGACTGTTCAGAAGTAATGAAATTTCCCTGCAACCAAAGTGGCATCTCGTGTGTGTGTGTGTGTGTGTGTGTGTGTGTGCTGTTGAATATTTTGTTCTGCCACTGCTTTAACAATGACACTGTGGATTAGACTGTGATAACCTACAGAGCCCCAGGGACACATTCTCGCCTGAGATTTTACTTAATTACTGGCAAACTCTGTCATTTAGCAGCCAGAGATGGCCAAGCACTGTACTGTATAACCAATACAGCTAATTTGATTTCATTTTAGATTGTTCTTAGGGGTGGGCTTCAACTGTTCAGCTTTTGGAATCTTTCAAAATTTTCTCTTGATGCTACAGTTAACAGACCAGTAAGCAAAGCCTCTGACAACGAAACACTTTTTCACAAAGCCTTTAAACACTGAAAGGTGTGGGTTTTTTTTAAGTAGTGTTTGCATTGGGAGTATGGTGACTTTGTTGACCTCTGTGCAGCAAGGAAGGCAGGATATACATTAAATAAGCAAACAAACAAACTTAGTGCATTGTATGTGGATCAACGTGCATGGCTGGCAACCTACTGTGGAATTGCAATGCTCAGTGTGCAAAGGCAATTCACATTTACAGGCTATGCTTTGTACTTTTATGCCCAATGGTTCCACAGGCTCAACTCTGCTTATGTCACCATCAGCTGGATACGACCATTGCGCATTGTGCCACAAAATCACTTCACGTGCGTAAGCACAACTTACGCCTATGTATAATAATAATAATAATAATAATAAAATTTTATTTATATCCCGCCCCTCTGCAACGCAATCGGGGCGGCTTACAATATAAAAACCCCATACTCACAATACCCTAGCCCACCCACCCCTTAAAATAATATTAAATTGCAAAGGATTAAAAACATGCATTAATTAAAATATATATAAATTAGAAGAAAAAAAAATTAAAAACATACAATCATAGCCTATAAAGGGCAGCTGAGTCTTGGGCCGGGATAATTATTCAGGAAAGGCCTGCCGGAAAAGATCCGTCTTGACAGCTTTTTTAAAGCTGTCTAAGGTGGTAATAAGACGGATCTCGTCCGGCAGGCCATTCCATAATCTGGGAGCAGCAGCAGAAAAGGCCCTCTAGAAGGTCACCGACAGCCTTGTTTTCATAGGCTGTAACAGATTCCTCCCAGAGGACCGAAGTGTGCGGGGAGGGTCGTATGGAAGGAGGCGGTCCCGGAGGTAAGTTGGACCCAAGCCATGTAGGGCTTTAAAGGTCATAACCAACACCATGATGCCAGCCCATATGTGTTAGCTTGCTTGCTCACCTAGTATTAATTTTTGGTTCGCCCCTCTTCTTTTCTGTCTAATATTGGAAGGTACAAAAAGTCACCTGGCAGTTGTATCTCCAGTCCTCTCAGAAACCTAAAGTAACTGAGAGCTAGCAGCTCAGCGCTTTGGTTGCCTTTCAAAGCATCTTTGGTCACGAGACCTGCAAACATCGCCTCAGCTTGTTGAACCAGTTCTAACCGCAATAAGATTACAACCTTCACAATTTGATTACGATGTAAGTGGGGGATTATTATGAATTTAACTTATTGTAGAACGGCTTTTATGATTCTTAGTGTGCTATTACTCTGATAGGACCAGAATTGTCAGCAGAATGGAAGTTGCCAGATCAAAATTGTAGCAATGTTCTGCTTTTCGGTTGAGAAAATGTCCTTGAGCTGCAATTTCGGCAAGCTTTATTGCCCTTTGAGCCTTAAATGAAAAACAGTCCCTCTGTCTCTCTACCCCCTGCAACCCTAATTCCAAGGATATTTTTCACACCTTGGTCCTTCCTTAAACAACTGCTTTCCTCCCAACCCCATTGGTTGGAGCCTTTGCATGCAATTTTTGGGCTAAGCAACATTGATATATCCGTGCTGTTTAGGATGGCTTGGGGGTTGTCTAGACGGTGAAAGTACTCCTCATAGAATGCAAGAAGGATACCTTTTGTCCCAATGAAAAGTGAACAAGATTCACGGTATTCGGAAGGAGGGGGACCAAAAACTCCATATACTGCATGAGAAGAGCCTTCATGGCTTTTCCCGAAGTGTTTGAAATAATGCACGGAAATATGCTTTACTGCTTTTTTGAACAACCAATTCTCATCACAGTGCATTCTCGGCAAGGGCAGAACTGGAAAACTGACTGGTCGGATGTGCGCGGGGGGTGGTCTTTCTGGCAAAGAAGTGGCCAGAAGTGCCATTTTGGAGTTTTGCATTGTCAATTGTGTATTTGTGTTTGAAGTGCATACACAGCCATGGCTGTAAATCAAGATGGTAGCCGAGAGTGAATTACTTTGCATTGTTATTCTCCACAGGTTGTTGCTTCTGCACAGTATTGTTTTTCACTGAAAATGAAAAGTGTGCAAGTGCAACCTTCCACTTTAAAAAGCTGATCCTGGGATTTGCAGTTTAGGGGAGGGCATTTAGAATTCTCGGGAAGCTCTAGTGCCTCCCCAGCCTAGGGTTCCAGAGGAGGCAGTCATGGCATTTAAAGTGGAATGATAGTGCTGCAGTTCCAGATTAACTGCCATGGCTCTATCCGGTGGGACCCTGGGATTTGCAGTTTAGGGGAGGGCATTTAGAATTCTCCCACCAACTGAACTCAACGGT
This sequence comes from Gambelia wislizenii, assembly GCA_030847615.1. Classification (NCBI taxonomy): domain Eukaryota; kingdom Metazoa; phylum Chordata; class Lepidosauria; order Squamata; family Crotaphytidae; genus Gambelia; species Gambelia wislizenii. The sequence continues at coordinate 5,824,646 of JAUMIR010000013.1, read as the reverse complement.
GGACAATGAAGGAGGAGAAGAGAGAAACAGCAGCTCAAAAAATGGGACAACAGAGGGTTAGTCAGGGCTGTCCTTTGCCAAATCAGGACAGGTGGAGTAGAGGTTCTCTCAAATTGACCCATTCCACAGCTGACACTGATGAGTCAGGTGGGGCCCTGAAGGTTCCAGCCTCCAAGCCTTCTGGTGTAGGCCAAACACTGGAAAAGCTCATCTTGGGTGCTCCTCTCCACCCAAGGCCTGTTTCCAACCCTCTGCCAGGACCTTGGGGCACCTTTTGGATGGTGAGTCTAACTATTGGCCCCTTGCTTCTTTGTACCTGCTTTCAACTTGTGCTCCCTGAAGGGAAAAGTCATACACAGTTGTCCCTCCGTATCCATGGAGTTGGTATCCACGGATTTAAGTATTCACGGCTTGAAAATATTCTTTAAGAAAATAATAATCCAAAAAGCAAACCTTGATTTTGCCATCTTCTATAAGGGGCATCATTTGGCTATGCCATTGCATATCATGGGATTTTGGTATCCGCGGGGGGTGGGGGTGTCCTGGAACCAAACCCCAGCAAATATGAAGGGACAACTGTATTGCATGAAGGCTGATGCATTTGTGTGGAGCACAGCTGTCCCGTGATGGAAGCTGCATGAGTGTCAGCTTGCGTAGCTCTTTCTTCCTCTGGGTCACCACATTTCTTTTAATCTCTCATGTGGCTGCATGCATAGAAAGGAAGCCATGCCCAGCGGGGTGGTCTGCAGAGCAAGAGCAGACTTGAAACAGCCAAAGAGTCTTTCAAGCAGACTTGAAACATCCCAGCATCACCCCAGGCCTCATCTGAAACTAGGGGCCTGTCTACATGGCAGAAATACAGCTGTTTGATACCACTGTATCCAGCCTCTTCTTATCTTGGGCAAATTCTAGTATTGGTTTAAGAATGGCATTGTTTAACTGTGTGTTATCAGCAGTTGACTTGACTTGATCACACTGCACTGTTGTAGTGCTGTTATGCCACTTTAATTGCTATGGTTGCCTTCTGTGGAATCCTGGGATTTGTAGTTTACTGAGGCCTAAGAGCTCTCTGGCTGAGAGTTCTAAATGCCCCTCCATAAACTGCAAATCCCAGGATTCCACAGGAGGCAGCCTTAGCAGTTAAGTGAAAATATTTGCTTTATTATCACACTTCACTCTTATAGTGCTGTAATTCCACTTTAACTGCTCTAGCTGCCTCCTGTGGCATCCTGGGATTTGCAGTTTAGGGGGGCATTTAGCACTCTCAGCCAGAGAGGGCTTAGGCTTCACTAAACTACAAACCCCAGAATTCCACAGCAGGCAGCCGTAGTAGTTAAAGTGGAATAATAGTGCTGTAAGAGTGTAGCATGATAAAAATTCAATTTTTTTTAATCACACTACACTGTTGCAGCACCACAACTCAGTTGCAAGGTTTTTGCCTGCGAGTTCATCAGTCGGCGGCTGAATGTCACCCCAACAGGTCAATGTCTGATCCAAAGTGGAGTTTGTAGAGTTTAGAATCCTTTCCTCAACTATAACGCCATCCTCTTTATTATCAAGATACTGAGTAATCTTCGCTTGTTTCTTGTGTTTGCCCGGAAGGGGATCAGATCACCAGCATCAGGTGTAATTCCCAACGTCTTGTAGTTTTTATCCACCTTAGTTCTATGCTATGGAATCCTGGTGAAGCACTAGAGTTCTCTGACAAAAAAGACTACCTCGGAAAACTACAGATCCCAGGATTCCATAGGACAGAACACTGGTGGATAAAGTGGTGTCAAAAAAGTGCTGTATTTCTGCAGTGTAGTCATTTTTGAAAGGCTCCTTTCGGCTGTACAAGCCTGCCTGAGCTTTCAGGCTCTGTTGTCTGCCTGACCAGTAGGCGCTGTTAGGTTGGCAGCCATTAGGTGCGGCGCCTCTTTAGTGGTGGCCTCACACCTTTGGGAATTCTGCCTACTGGGATTATGTATGGGCACATCGTTGCTGGTTGGTTAGGAGCAGTCTGAAGACGTTTTTTTTCCAGACCGTGGGTGGTTAATGGCCAAGGCTTTGGCAAATGTTATTTATTTATTTATTTATTGTATTTATACCCAGCTTTTCAGCCACAAAGGCTATCAGAGTGGCTTACAAATGTTAGCTCGTTCTGTTTTAAATGAATGGCTCTGGATTTGTCGCGGGTTTCCTTCGTCTACGTTTACGAGGTGTTTGTGTGAAACTTTACTAATAAACCAGCTTGTGTGGTCAATGTACCCTAAAAGGCAGGTTAGACATTCTTTTAATTAACGAGGGAAGTGCAACCAGTCTTTAGGGTCCAACTTCTACCCTGAGGGAATCCACACAACACAAATAATCCAGTTTGAAATGGGATTAATTGCAGAGCTCCTTCCTATGGAATCCTGGGTTTTGTCATTTTACAAGGTCTTGAGCCTTCTCTGACAAAGAGTGCTGGTGCCACACCAAACTACAAACCCCAGGATTCCATAGGAAAGAGCCCTTCAAATAATCCACTTTCAACCTGGATTATTTCTCTAGTGTGGATGCCCCGTCATATCATCACCTTTTGGGTGCCAGTTTGAATGACGCAGCCTTGTGATGCTGTGGCATTCTGGGACTTTGTGGCAAAAAAGAAACGTGGGGCTTTTGTACATTGGTCTAAAGAAATCTGAGTTTGTACAACATCGGACCTTGGGTTTTGCTGGTTGTTGTCAGTTGCATGTCAACTCCTCCGGATCTTTTGCAGGGCTGTTTGTAGTGGTTTCTTGAATTTGTATTAGGTCTCTTCCAAAGGATAATAATAATTAGATTTTCCTTGGTTTTTTTCCGGGCTGTGAGGCTGTGTTCTGAAATAATTTTTTTCTGACGTTTCGCCTGCATCTGTGGCTGGTATCCTCAGAAGGCTTTCTCTGAGGATGCCAGCCACAGATGCAGGCAAAACGTCAGAAAAAAATTATTTCAGAACACGGCCTCACAGCCTGGAAAAAAAACAAGGAAAATCTATGGATGCTGGCCGTGAAAGCCTTCGACTTCACATAATAACAATGATTATTATTTAAAATCAGAGCAGGCTTTGCTGTGATGCTCCTATCATTTGATGGGCTTATCGTTTCTCGGCCTTTTGGCTAAGAAAGCATGCACTATAAAAGTCTTAAATCGGTTCTTGTCAGTTTTATGTTCCGAGACATTTACATCGAGCATATTTCGGGCCACCGCCAGTATGAGGAGTCAGTTCCTGCTCTTGCAGAGAGGTGGTGATAAGATTGGGAATAGCTTTTCTATATTAGAAATTATTTATAGTCTATGTATGGTATGCATCTGTTGGATATGTTAGTGATCACAGATTGTGATCTGAAGGTCTCCTTTAGTATGTTCTTTTCTCTTAAAATATGTTTTAAGAATTTAATTTATTCGAGGAATGAGATTTGCTTTATGTATACTGTTGATACTGTTTATTATTATACTATACTTTTTGTGCAATTGCATTCTTTGGATTTGTTATGAATTATTTTATGTTCTTAGGTTAAATTGTATTTATAAATATTCTCTAATAAAAGGATTAATCTGTTATTATCAGTTTGATGGGCAAATTTTCTCCTCTCCAGCTTAAAACAGAATTCATAGATTGATAATGCAATAGTGTAAAAGTGCCATTTTACTGGGGCACTGATGCACTATAGCACTGTAACTCTAAAAATAGCAATAGCAGTAGCACTTTTATTTCTGTACCGCTTATCAGTGCAAAGCACTCTCTAAGCAGTTTACATTGTTTTTTAGCTAATTGCCCCCACAAGCTGGGTACTCGTTTTACCGACCTATGGAAGGATGGAAGGCTGAGTCAACCTTGGAGCCCTGCAGGATTGAATTTGCAACATTGTGGCTTCAGTACAGGCATTTAACCACTGTGCCACCAGGGCGCCTTTAAAAAATAAAATTAAAAAGAGGAAAAAGAAGAAAGAGAAAGATTTTTTTTTTAATGTCTCAGAATTAAAAAGAAATCTGTTGAGTGGCAGGAATAAAGCAGTGCAGGTGGTGCCAGGTATTGACGGAAAATAATTTGGGACAACAGAAATGTTGTTTGGATATTTTTTTTAGAAAAACCAAGAGCCACAGTAACAAATCACATAACCTCCAGAAGATGCAATAGGACCCTGATATCCATGGGACCCGTATCCCTGGTTTCACTTATCCATGTCCGAAAAAATACGTCCGCTCTAGGCATTTTCTAGGCCCTCCAAAGTGATTCTATGGTATGGCGGTTGGGCTGGAAGTCATTCATTTCTATAGGGTTTGCTATCATCCAGTTTCCCATTTCCATGGAAAATCCAGGAATATCTGCAGATATGGGGCTTGTACTGTACACAATTTCATTTAGTCTTTCGTAGAATAATAGATGTGGAAGAGATCACAAAGGCCATCTAGTCCAACCCCCTGCCCTGCAGGAATACCCAATCAAAGCATTCCCAATAGATGGCCGTCCAGCCTCTGTTTAAAAACCTCCAAAGAAGGAGACTCCACCACACTCCCAGGCAGTGTATTCCACTGCCAAACAGCTCTTTCTTCATGCAACAGCTTCCCAACTGTGGAGAAGGCAATAAAATAAGACCATAAGAGAAGCCATAATGAAAGGCCTATCTCACAGGTGGGGAACCTCTGGCCCTCCAGGTGTTTTGGCCCACAACTCCTCAAATCCCTTTCCATTGGCTGTATTGGGTGGGGCCAAATATGGCCCCAAACATCTGGCCAAAGCATCTGGCAGGCTAAAGGTTCAGCCTTCTGTTCTCACTGTGACCAAGCAGATGCCCAACGGAAAGCCTCCAAGCAGGGCATGGATACAACAGCACCTCCAGCTTACATTGTTCAGCCGCTGGTACAGTTGTCCCTCCAGATTCACGGATTTAGGTCTTCACGGCTTGAAAATGTTCTTTAAAAAATAAGAATCCAAAAAGCAAACCTTGATTTTGCCATCTGATATAAGGGACACCATTTTGCTATGCCATTGCATATAATGGGACTTGAGTATTCACGGATTTGGGTATTCATGGGGGGTCCTGGAACCAAACCCCAGTGAATGTGAAGGGACAACTGTATTGAGAAGTGTGCTTCTTCTGATAAGAGGAGGTAATACTGTATATACTTGTCTGTCTCTCATCTGTAGAGTCCATTCTCTCCTTTATCGTAGTAACCCATACCCTCCAACTGGGGACAGTCCTGGTTCATCTTCTGACATCCTACCTTTTTAGATGCTTCTAAAATGTCCCAGTTTCTTTCTCCTCCTTCTCCCCACTTTTTTTGTCCTCACTTTCTTCAATTACTGAAAACTGAGTGCAAAGCTCAAAAGGAGTTTGCATGCCATTAACTTTTTAAAATTTTTATTGATTTTAAAAACAACTTAATTATTACATTCTCTTTCTCTCATAGTATATATTTACATGATCTATTTCCAAGACTTCCTTTAATGTACCCTTAGACTAAATTTCTGCTTTACAACATAACACATAACTGTCTTCCGTTATAATATAATAAATAAAATAAATAATATAATAAAACAAGTATGATAAAGTAATATATACACATCTATTTCTTTATCTAACTATCCCTACATATGTTTTCTTGATATTTTTCTATTCTCTTATAATTCACAGTCTCATTCCACATCCTTAATATCTATCACCATTTCTATCATAAAGACCATCATGTATTGTTCTGTCGGTTTACAGCCTTAGCATCATAAATCAATAACGTGTCACAAATTCATATAAGTGTATGTTCCCTCTGTATTTTCCCAGTACTTTATTAATGCTGACCAGTCCTTTCGTATCGTGCTGCAGGGTTTATTTCTCAATCTATTTGTTAAATCATCTAGTTCTAGATATTTGTTAGCTTCATTTCCCATTCCTCAATTGTTGGCGCATCCGTTAATTTCCATTTTCCCCCCACTATCAACCTCGCTGCAGTTGTCATGTATAATATAATTTTCCAGTACTGATTTTTTTTCTTTCTGTTTAAACCCTTCATCATATTTAAGAGATACAACCCCGGAATAAATTCCAGATTTATCTGTAGGATTTCTTTGATTTTCCCATGAACTTTTAACCAGAAATTTTGAGTCTCTTTACATTTCTACCACATGTGGAATAAAGAGCCCTGGTTGTTCCGCATTTCCAGCAAGTACTATTAGTTGACTTGTTCATTTTATTGAGTCTCAGCGGTATATAATACCATCTCATGGCAATTTTGACATAGTTTTCTTTCACATTTTGGCTAGCTGTGAATGTCATAGATCTTTTCCTAGCTATTTCCCTGTCTTTCGGTTCCAAAGTATGTCCTATGTCCAATACCCATTTCAACGTGTATTCCTTAATGCATTCTGACTTTAGTTTCCTGGTTAACAGATTGTAAAGGTTTATAATTTGCTTGTTTTTTCTTCTTCTTCTCATCCCAGATTAATTTGTCCAGTTCATTGAATTCTGCCTCAATGCCTCCACTTTTCTGGTCATCCTTAAATCTTTCTCTTATCTGATAATATGTGAACCATAGAATCATAGAACTGTAGAGTTGGAAGAGACCACGAGGGCCATCCAGTCCAACCCCCTGCCACGCAGGAAATCACGATCAAAGCTTTATGTTAAATTTCCCTTGTAACTGGTCTTTTATGTTTAGTTTCCTTACTCCATTCTCTATTTCTGTGATATCCTCATGCACTCCATTAACTTAGCAGGGGGGGACCCTGTTCTGATGTTGCTTGGCCACACATGTGCCAGTTTCATCCGAGAAATGGCTGCAGTCCCCAAGAATGCATTACGCAATGCCCGTTGCCACATCTTCTTGGCTAGAAATTGGAAACGGTGACAAAAAATAGTTTCTCCCCACCCCCCAGCTAGCTCCCAGCTTAAAAAGAAAAAGAAGGACTCTGTTTGCTTTGGGGAGGGGAAGACAGACTGGCATTTCCACTTGGCTAAATTGCAAGAGTTTCAGGTTTGCTGACATTTCTTCACAATGCTGTCTTCCCTGCCCCCCAACAAACCACCTGAGGCTGTGTTGGAATGCTGGCTCATGAAACTTCCCCCATAATACGGTCCGGATTTTTTGTAAAAAAGCTACATCTGGACCAGTGCCAGCCTCCCTTGAGAAAACACATCTGGACCGGTCCTGCCACCACCACCCTGCCTTGGTCACCAACATCCTTCATCAGTCTGCAAATAGTTGAAGAGAGTTGCTGTTTTGCAGAGAACAAGAAGGGCTGGCTAGAAGAAAACCCAACAGGAGTGGAAATGGGTCCAACATTGGCTGGGTGTCACATACCAGTTTTCTGTAAGCAACCAACCAATCCTTTGGTTGAAAACTTGCAATCTCATTTTGACCTTGAAAATTTGCCCGAATTGTGTCCCGTGCCCTCCAACTGTCCCAATTTGGCAGGGATAATTAAGCCTCTGTCATCCCACTTTTTCAGCTGCTTTTAAAATATCCCCTTTTAAAAAAATCTGTTAGAAAAAAGACTTGCTTTTACATCTGTCTCTCATGGGACCAAAACTAGAGTACAACATCATGGGGGAAGGCAGAATGGAAGGTGTAACAATCTGGCTGCACTTCCATTTTACTGCCTCAGCAAATAGGCCTTTGGTTTGACAATTCTTATTATCTTGTCCAGGATACTGTTTCCCTTAGCATCCAATCAGATTCCCTTGGGAAGCTCCAAAACAGGCAATGGGGCAATAGCTCTCTCTGGCACCCAGTGGCATGCTGCCTTCTCTCCAAAGGTCTACAGCAAGGGCAGGGACCCTTTGCTCCAGCCAACACGGAAGGATTGTGGTAGTTGGAGGCCAGAACATCTGGAGGGCCCAATGTTACCCCGGATTAAACCAACCTTCGCCAACCTGTTGCCTTCCAAATGTGTTGGAACACATGTCCCAGAACTCTCGAGCCATGGTGGCTAGGGCTGATGGGAAGTGTAGTCAAACACACCTTACAGACACCATATTGGGGAAGGCTTGTCAAAATTAAAGAAGAAAACATAGCTAACTAGCCTCCCAAAGTAACTGATTAATTGTTTCCTTGTCTAAAACACATTGACCTGCAGCGGTGAGGAATAGATGGAGCCCCCAGCATGTTTACAACCCTTCTGAAAGTATTTTCCTTTTCTTTTGGGTGGATTGCATTTTGACTGCAGGTTTGGCATGAAACCTGACTTGATGGATGCAAAGTTTCCTGGCTTCAGGTCTTTGATTCCTGTACTGCCCACAACTCTGGTTAGCTGCCCAGACCGTACAAGTCTGCTACGTGAGACAGGGATGGAGAGTGGGGCAAGGAGACATTTGATCTCTTAAGACAAAAGCTACAAACATATGAGTAATTGCAGGGTAAGGAAAAATCCAGGCAGTTGGGGTGTGAACTCAAACTAGTCTTCGAAGGTGACAGAGAGGTATACTGTCAGAAGGCTTGCTTGTAGCTCAGTGTGTATGGTCATTCCAAGATTTAAACATGGAAAAATGCTTATAAGGCCTTCTAGGAAAGAGCAGAACCTCATTCTTTTAAAGCAGAGCTGAGCACACTTCAAGCTTGTGGGATCTACCTTGCACCCCAAGATCCATCAACCTGAGCTAAACACACAAGACATACACTGAAAATGAGAGAACACTCCATGCATCTGAGGAAGTAGACCAAGTTTGTGAAAGCTTACGCTACCATTTATTTTTCTCAGTTGGTCTCAAAGGTGCTACAAGATCCCCTTGCTCTAAGAACACTGTGCTCCAGAGCTTGGCAGTGATAACTTCTAGTGCTGGAGTCCAAAAAGTCCCTTTTCCAAGCTCTGTTCTGACCTAAGAATTTGGTTTTGTCCCCAAAGCTTCACTGAGCTCATACGAAAGTCGACTCGTTGGGTGACTGGTGTTTCAGCAGTATTGGCATTTAGGCAGAAAAAGCCATTCGGTGGTTGCCACCATGAAACACATGGGTGTTGGGATACCTTGTCAATTAACTGCAAGTTACCTTTGGGATCTACCAAGCACATCTTCATTTACTTTCTGCTTTCTCCTGCTTTGAACCTGAGAGTCCGAGCTGGCTTATACTGTAATGTACCTTGAAAAACATTTAGATGGCATATCGGGGACTGTCAAAAGGAAAGGTGACAAGATGAACATGACTAATGAGCTGTGTCAAACCCAGAAATGCCAACCAGTGCCCATGTGCGGGGTGAGCTTTGTGGGGCAACTACTCCAGCCTAGCATTAATACGGGGGGGGGGCATGGCTGTCCTTGGAGTAGGCTGGCTGTGTTGTTCCTCCTTTTTGTAGTTCTTGGCAACTTATCTGTCTTCTCTGAAGGAGTGAGCAGTTAAGGGAGTCAGGGATGGACTACCTCCGCATCTTTACTGTTGGCTTGCAACTCCCATCGGCCCTCCTCTGAAGGACCAAAGGTAAAGAATGGCAGGAACTGTATTCTAAAAACATATGGAGATCTAACTGTATTCTAAAAACGTATGGAGAGAGGAACCATCCTTGCTCTGCATGTTTCCTCTCTCTCTCATTCTGCTTTCTTTCACTATACACCAGTGGTTCTTAGCCTGTGGTCTACAGACCCCCAGGGGGCCATGACGTCCTCACAGGGGGTCTGCAGAGGCTTGAAGGCTGCTCAGCCCACGTGATAGGAGCCAAGGCAAAGGCTGGCTGGCTGGCTTGGCTTGCACATTGCTGTTCAATCTTCTCCAGACACAAATTTGCAGGAAGAAGCAGGAGTCTCTGATGGAAGGGTTAATGGATGGTGTAATTGTATTATTATTATTATTATTATTATTATTATTATTAGCTGGACCCAGCATACCATACACTGTTCTCCCAGAATTGTTGAGGGTGACTCACTCTGTTGCTACTGCCTCCAGCTGACTGCCTGGGTCCCGCCGCAGCGGAGGGCCAGTTGACTGCCTGGGTTGCTCCCACTGCCAGTTGACTGTCTGGGTCAGCCCTGCCTGGTGAGTGGCTGAGGGAGTAAGAGCAGGGAGGGGCACTTATGAGGCTGTGAGGCAGGAGTGGATTATGAGGTGCAGAGTGAATTTGCATGTGGGTGGTGATTGGTTGGGTGTGTTTCCTGAGCAGCCAATCAGCACATTGGGAGAGGAAACATACCCAGGCCTATTGTACATACCCAAGGCTTACATATATAGAGATTATTATTGTTGTTGTTAGAGTTTTAAATCTTGAGTTAAGCTTTGGGGGTCCGTGGCAACGAAAGATATTTAAAGGAGGTCCCTGGTAAAGAAAAGGTTCAGATCCACTGCTCTGCACGTTTATAGCACTTCAAGACCACGTTAACCACCATGACTGTATCCTATACAATTTCAGGATTTGTAAATTGGTGAGATCCCCTAGAGTTCTCTGGCAGGCAATTCTAAATTCCACATGAAGCTACAAATCCCAGGGTTCCTTAGGATGGATCCATGGGAACTAAAATGGCGCGACGTGTCAGAGTGTTTGGGGAGGCTGTGTGGATACTCATGGCTGCTTCTTCTTGGAAGGAGACCAGTGAAAGCACCAGGCACTCCCCATTCCCCCAAACTGGCAGTGATGCCAATAAAACAAATAACGTCCAGCATCAGGTGACAAAGGGCTTGTCTATACAGCGAAAAGACTCCTCATAGAATTTGAGGAAAATGCGATTTCTCTCAATGGGATCCCGCATCATTTCGCAAGTGGTTGTATTCCCAAAATTCTGGGGCAGCTCTTTCTTGTGATTACAGCAGTGTGTGATAAGAAGTGTTATTATGCCAGGATACTTGTGCTTTAAAATATAGTGTGGAAAAAATGTTTTTAAAAGCTCATCTGATAATCATAGAATCATAGAGTTGGGAGAGACCACAAGGGCCATCCAGTCCGACCCCCTGCCCTGCAGGAATGCACAGCCAAAGCAGTCCCGACAGATGGGCATCCAGCCTCTGTTTAGAAACCTCCAAAGAAGGAGACTCCACCACCCTCCACTGCCAAACAGCTCTTACTGTCAGGAAGTTCTTCCTAATATTTAGGTGGAATCTCTTTTCCTGTAGTTTGAACCCATTGCTCCGTGTCCTAGTCTCTGGAGCAGCAGAAAACAAGCTTGCTCCATCCTCAGTGTGACATCCCTTCAAATATTTAAACATGGCTATCACGTCCCCTCTTCTCTTCTCCAGGCTAAACATACCCAGCTCCCTAAGCCACTCCTCATAGGGCATGGCTTCCAGATCTCCCACCATTTTGGTTGCCCTCCTCTAGACGTGTTGCAGCTTCATAATGAGGGGGGTGGGATGGGTCACAAACAACGTAGTGGTCAGTTTTGATGTGCAGATCCTCACCAGGACAGTCTCTACACCAACCCCCCCATGGAAAGTCCCAAAAGATAGGTGGCTGTATTGATCTTAGACCATTTCTTGCTGTTTTCATCTCCACCTAGGGTAGGTCTTTTGTAAAGCTAATGATTCTGGCCGACTCAAAGCCAAGCTGTCACCGAATGCTTTAGATTACAACAGGGATTGGTCATAACAATGCATTGTTGTTGGGGGAAATCTCCACCTACTTTGAAGATGGCAGTAAACTCAGAGGGAAAGGGGGAGTTCTGTGGGGCTGGGTGCACCCCACGTGTTGCATACACCTGAAGTAAAAGAATGAAGGATGGCCTTTATATCTAAACTCATCGTCATAAGTGACAGCAGTAGAAAACAGACATTTTGGCCAAAGGAAAAAAAAGCAAGAGAATCTCTTTTGCTTAATATTGGAAAGTTAATTAAAAAGTTGTATACAGCAGTCAGTAACTGAATATTTATTTTTTTATCATCTTACACCTTTTTGTGAATGGAACGAGTAGTTCCCATGGTGTGTGTGTGTATAGCCAGGCAATGAAAGATGTATGAATTTGTTGTTGGCAGATATCAGTTACTAAGAAAAGAAAGCTAGTCTATCAGCTCTTATTTTTATATGGACACTGAACAGAACTAAATCTCTGGCCAACTCCCATCAGCCCCAACCCACATGGGCAGTGTTGAGGAATGATGGACATTGTAGTCCAGTACCTGGAGAGCTGCAGGTTGCCCACCTTTGCTTAAAGCAGTTCTTAAAAACCAATTCAAAAACAAATACTGTAATTAGAACAGAGAGAGCAGTTTCAAACCCCAAGGGCCATGTGGAACAACATCAGTTTAGCCGCCCACCAGAAGCTCAAAACAGATGGAGCCAGCCTAACTTCCCTTGGCAGGGAGTTCCACGGTCTAGGGAAAGCCCTATCACATGTGCGCACCAACTTAGCCTTGTGAGGTGTTGGGAAACACCACAGGGCCACTGCTGAAGATCTCAATTTTGGCGGAAGGTCATATGGGAGATGCCCAGACTGCCTCCAGCCTTCTTCCCTAGTTCACCAAATCATCTCCCCATGTGTGCGTGTCTGTGCCTTCAAGGTGCCAGCCAACTTCTGCCATGGATTCTAGGCTTGGGGAAGGTTCTCGGGGATTCTGGGAGTGGCAGTCCAAAAAGGCACCTTTTCCTGTGCTCTGGAAGTTCTCGCCTGCAGTATTTGGGGAAAAGGGACCAAGGTCAGATCTTGTGTGCTGTGTGTGTACCTTCAAGTTGCCCGTTGACTTACGGTGACCCCATGAATTTCCTAAAGTTTTCTCAGGCAAGGAATCCTTGGAGGTGTTTTTGCCAGTTCCATCCTCTGGTATATCCCCATAGTCTTCTAAAATAGTAACTAAGGGAACCGTCACAAAAGAGGATCTCGAATGCTCTGGCTCCCTTTTGGGCTCCGCTGCTGCCTGATCCCTCAGAGCCCCCATTTTATTTGATCAGACTTGCAAACTGGTTCGCCTGACCAGTTGATGGGAGTCAAAATGGTAGGCCCCCTTTTTATCAAAATGCCCCTCCTTTGGATTGTAGTGCCGATCCTCCCAGAAGCTGTTCTATGGGGATATTGCGCAGGGACTACCGTAAACGGTTTCGATGTCATGCCCCAAATGGCTCAGCTGGGCCTCTTCCCCCCCACCTCCCTCGCAGCACAAGGCAACTGCCCCGGTGGTGACTCAGTCCTGTTCCTTTGCTGCTTTTAACCCGCAGCAGGTCAAGAGTTTAACAAAGTGACTGTGGCCACGAGCCAAGTCGCCAGGGCTGCCTTCTGCAGCCAACATCTGGAACGCATTTGGGAGCGATAAAAAAACACGACCCAAATGCACACGATTCCTGCCAAAGCAGCGATCTTTTTTTGGCATCATGAGCCTGGCTCTTTTGTAAGAAATTTCTTTCTGGAGCTGGAAAAGGCTGCTTTCATGTCTTGTAATAAAAACAGCACAAAGCAGAGCCAAGAGCTAGGCTGGGTGAATAATGCGGTATTTGCTAACCCTTGGGAGATAATGATATGGAGTTGAGTTGTGATGGGCCCCTGGACTCAAAGGGCGATGTCTGTATCAGCACTTGTGTCTCATTTAATTCCTGCCTCCTACTTTCCTGAACCCTTGCAGCCTCAGGATAGACCGTGCCCTTTTTTTTGCATATAGATGGGTTTCTCCATTCCCAATCCAGAGAACTGCAGGCTAAGGCTTTATCTGTATCAATAAAAGAGAATGTGCAGGCGTGCCTGTCTCCAGAATAGCCACAACACCCTGAAACCTAGCCACCTGGAAAATGTGGCACAGATATTAAAGGGACCCCTTTGCATTTTGGGATTATTTTGTTTTCAAAGTGGATTAATAAACTTTGCTTAATTAAAACTGGCCTGCAGCACCACCTTCAGACACAAGGCAGCTGTAATCTATACTAGAGACAAGGCTCGAGGAAGGCTTGGGAGATTTATTTCTTCACCGGGCCTCTAGGTAGGTCCATGTTCTGCTTCCCTTTGCAGGGTCCAGAACTCTTCAAACAGTTTAGGGGGAGAGAGATACCGAGATCCTGTTGCCTTATGTGTGGGGTGGGGGAGAGAGAAAGACTGAATAGGCATGAGGTGGCAGAGGGAGAGAAAAACCAGGGAGAAAGAAGAGTGAAGAGAGGTGGAGAAAGAGTACCAGGGCAGCAAAGTGTTTTCTGCTTTTCTAAAATCAATAGCTAAGGAGGATAGCACAAAAGCTAAGGGGCACAGGTTCCTTCTTCCCATCCCATAGTATAAACATTGTGCAGTACAGTAGTTTTGGCCCTTGCGTTCCCATGCTCAACCCCGTGTCACTTAAAGACTTAGCTCACTCCTCTTTCTCACTCTTAGCATTCAGTTTCTCCTTATCTCCAGCCAGGCATGGGAATGACATGGCCCTTCAAATGTTGTTCAGCTGCAACTCCCAACTGCCCTAGCCAGCATGAGCGATCGTGAGAAATGTTGGGAGGTGGCCAAGAGCCTCCATGGTCAAGAGTAGCATAACAGTCCCTTCCACTCATGGTTGCACTGCAATAGCACCTATCCACGGCCATTCCGTGGCTGATGGAGAGCAGAGGGCACCAGAGGAGCACCAGGCTGTGTTCCTATCACTAGATACAGAAAGAGGACATCTTCCATCAAGATCTAGTGGGGTCCTCCAGAGGTCTCCATGGATCCTCTCTGGTCTCCACCAGCCGCTGAATGGCCATGAGAGGAGGGGCTATCATAGCACAACAGTGAGTCCAGTGTGGAGGCTTTGGACCCAACAACCAACCCCCCCCACCTTACTCTTGCATGTGTCACTAACAGGATGCTAGCTTCTGATTTCCTGCACAGAATCCCCCCCGCCTCACAGAACATATGCATGCACACAGGCTGGCATCCTTTGGTCAGTTGCAACTAGAGGAGACCCACTCAATTGATTGTTGAAAGGTGTGTCAACGCATAGGTAAATTCCATTTGTGTCATGGCTCTACACTAGTCAGGACTAACAACAGGATTTAGCCCACATTTGCTTTTCTCTGCGGGAATCCACATATTTTAGGCACGCTGCATAATTTGTACGCAAATTGTGTGACCACATATAGCTTTCCTGCAGATGTTTGCTATGCAAGAAAACCCTTGCTGATATCCTACATCGCCTACTTAGTTAGGAATGCATAACTAAGTAATGTCTCCTGGCCTGACCCTCCAAACCCAAACTCCAAAGCCAGCAATGGCGTCTGCTGAAGGAGGTCTGCCAATTGGAGTGCGTCAGGATGACATTTCCAGCCTCCTCTCACAAGCAAGGGAGGCTGTGACAATCAGAAGCAGGACTCCTGTCCCACTTCTTCATCACTTCCATCTCACTGATGGAAGAGAGCTAGGAATAGCTACCTTACAGCCCAATCACTGGCTGAATGGCCGTCCTTCACTTGATGTGGTCGCTGGCTGTTAAGGTGGGCTTGGGGGGGCATTTATGAGCACAGCCATAGTGCCACAATTGTGATTATGCCATGGTACTGAATGAATATGGAGCAGTTACGGACTGGTAACTCTAGGTTGCAAACCAGTAACTGCAGTACAAAATACCACTTAATATTTTTGTCCAGGAATCTATACATTTTGTGTAAAACACACATTTCCTGTCCCCAAATACGTCGCTCAAATGCATTTTCCCCAATGAAGTCCCCACGTACAAATAGTGCTCAAACATTGTGTAGGTTTTTTTTTGTCTATTCACAAAATTGTATTTCGTCTATTCACAAAATGGCTGAGATCTGAGATGATTCATTCTTTCCGGTAGGAGTAAAAATAACTGAAGATTTGCAACCCTAGTAGAGAATGGGATCCCTTCTGTCTTACCACCACGGGGATGCCCTTCCAGAAACCAGAGGATTACTGTGTCATTCAGCTAATTTATTGACATCCATTTCATTCATTTGATCTTCATTTCCCCACTCCTTGTGTGGGAGCCATTCCTAAAACTCTCTTTGAGCCATCCTTCTGTAGTTGTTACTTTATCGGGTCAGGGTTAGAAGAGAGAAAATGGCGAAGGCATTGCTAGCGAAATGCTTGCCGCTTGCTTTGTACGGCCTGGAAGACAGCAGAAAATATGTTGCTGCTTAACCGAGAGACAGATGTAAGACACATTTGTCTTGTATTTCTGGCACAAGGCGGAGTGTGAAATATTTGAGACTCACATTGTTGGCTTCCTTGCCATTTGTATATTGGAAAGGGGCAGGCAGGGAAGGCCAGATGTTGTGATAAATGTTACACCTGGGACCAATTACAAAATATAAAATAGATGGAATGAGAGACTGGTAAGTGTGTGTGTGTGTTGTAAAAATGATGCCTTAAATTCAAGCAGAGTAAAGGTTTATAGACCATCACCTCACCTTTTCCATAGCTTGAGCTTCACTTCTGTGGTCTCGACTTCCTTCCTGGCTAACATCACTTTCTTCTGTTGCACCAAATCTTAACTATATCTTGAAGCTTTATACCTGCTGGACCTGAAGACTGAACTGGAGACCTTTGGTATAAATTCTCCTGTGGCCTTTACTGCCCTGCTAAAACTTCCATTGTCTCCAGCGACTGTGGCCTATGATAGACAGCTTAAAAGCAGCAGCAATGGGGAACATGTGGTCCTCCAGATTTTGTTGGACTGCAACTCTCATCCAAAATCCCTATGCTGTTAGGGCTGAGGGGCATTGCAGTCCAACAGGATCTGGAAGGCCATTCCCTACTTCTGATCTATATGATCAGACTTTAACACGCCTTCCAACATTTCACAGATGAAACCCAGGACACATGTGGCCGGGCAGCATCAGAGTGTGGTCAAAAGGGTGTGGCCAGGCAACAAGAGGGCAAATATTATTAAGGGGGAAGAACATGCAAAATTACTATTTTTTTAAAAAAAACATGGAATTTACTGAGTTCAGGAAAGCCTGGGAAAAACAACAACAAATTAGCCTCCTGGGAAGGGCAAGACTCTCTTCTCCCTCCTGCTGAACTTCTTGAGTGCAAACTACTTTTGTACTCTGAACTCAGGGGGCATCCACACTAGAGAAATAATCCAGTTTGAAACTGGATATTTGCATGGTTCCTTCCTATGGAAACCTGAGATTTGTAGTTTTGGTGAGGCATCAGCACTTTTTGCTAGAGAAGGCTAAAGACCTTGTAAAACTACAAATCCCAGGAAGGATTTGCATAGGAAGGAGCTATGCAAATAATCCAGTTTCAAACTGGATTATTTGTGTTGTGTGGATTCCCCCTCAGTTTGCAGCAGTGGGAGTAAGCTGAGGACAAAGGAGGAAAGCGGAAGGAGAGAGAAAGCAGGGCATTTTGAAACCAGTGGAGAAAATGGGACAGCAGAGGATTAACTGGGACTATCCCTACTGGGACAGTTGGAGTGTATGGCATTGGAAGCTGCCTTGTACCAGCTAATGTTATTTGTCCATCTAGCCCATTATTTTCTGCTCTAGCAGAAAGTTTCTCAAAAACACCCAGTTGTTGGTGTTTGTGTTTTTTGTTAGTAAAGAAGCCTGGGGTGTTTTTTTTTGCGGGGGGAGGTCTGTATATTCTCCCAAGGCCTCCCTTCAGTGAAAACAAGCAAAAATGTGGTTTTCACTTGTCCAACAAATGTTTTGAGAGTCCCTGGTCCAGAAATTCCTGAACTTTGATTCTAAATAGCCCCTGAAGGACATCTTGGGAGTGAGTACACACAGGCTGAAACACATCTGGCTTTTTTTTTTTAAACTAATATAATAACCATCCTCTGAGCATCTAGAGATGCGCCTCTTATTCCTCCTCTGGATTCCACTGGATGCTCCCCAAATCCCTGCTGCTTCTAATCTGGCTTGCAGCATGTTCTCAAGCAGAAAAGAGACCTTTCCCATCCTTTGCTTGGCTACCTGGTTTTCTTGAAACAGGTGAGGCCAGGAGACAAACATGCGGGGACAACACGGATGCCAGCAGTGGTTCGGTTCAGGCTGGACTTTGAGACTGTCCATCCTAGGAGCTCCCAAAATGATCTCCTGAAGGGACAGTTGTTGGGAGATGAACTGAGGAGGATGCACCAGGAGATAGCTGTGTGGCAAGAGCATAATAAGGGCCCTGCACAACTTATCATGGGTTTTTTTGGTTGGGTATTTAAAATATTTGAGATTGGTTATCTCAGTAAGCAGAGCAAAATCGCGCTTTAGCAGAAGGGGTTTATATTGAGACTCAGCCAAGCCAGCCACCAAATTGCTCCTCCCTACACAGTCTAGCTAACGAAATAAAACAAGCTTAGTCTTCGTTAAAAGTTCTGTATATAAAAAGTAGTTTACTTACAGAATATCTTATGTATGGAAATATACAGGTACATCATCTTGAAATATGCAAGCAGGGTAGTAAAAATATAGTTTCTACATGATAATCCGCTACGGACCCTCTAGAAAACATGGTGAAGAAAATTAAGAAGTGTCTCTGCCCTCGTGGGGCTTCTCCTAGGGAATGGAGGAAGACCTCCAATCTGAGCTAGTACTCAAACAAAGAGATCAAAGGGTTACATATGTGCCAGAGGAAGAACATAGGGGTCATAAAACAGACAAACAGGAAGTTTAGTCATAAACATTCCATTCATGCACTTTTAACTCTTTAACTGCCATGCAAGCCCATGCATGCCAAGGTTGCAAATATCCCAACATTTTTGCAATCTGGGATGGGAGTGAAGTGCTGCGGTTCCCCCTGGTAATGGTTGCCGACTCCTGGGTGGGGGGAGCAGGAACTGTCAGCCAATGCATTCAAACTTCGGTTTGAATTCATTGGCTGGTGGGACCCGATCAGAGTGACCCGGTTGTAGGCTTCATCCTGGTCAGATGGGGGGAAATTAAACCCCCTGCTGTCCTGGGCACTGAACACTTCATTCTGCAACATTGCTCAACCAACCTCCCTCCATTATGTTGGTTCTATGCTTGTTATTGTAGGGCTCGGGCGTATTACCAATTATGTTGTGTCTTTCAATTTGTCACAACTCTTGGGGGGTGGTTGGCATGAGTCCTGGATCTGGAGCATCTAGTACAAGGGTCTCTCAGGCACTGGGTAGCATTGGGGGGTTGCCTTGAGGGACTCAGGGTGCAGGATATAATGCCCGGCTCGAGGGAAGATGCTTTCCTGTTCCCCCCCTCCGGTGGCAGGGGGACCATGCGGGGGACTTCTACCTATGTAGATTCTCTCCTGTCACCCCAAAGGTTCCAGTAGTGGTCCAGAGGATCTGGCTTGCCAAGCAACAGGCGGGTTGGTCGATGCCTAGATCTGGACCCATGCCTTTGGCAACCCTACCTACAGTTGTAATCAATTAAATTTTGACCGACCTCTTCTATGTATTTTGTGTGTATGGTGTATCATTTTCATATGGAATGTGGACACACAATGCTCATTCACTGCCAACTTTTTTCATTATTAATTTTCATGGGGTTTGTAAACCAACCTCAGCTGCTTTAAAACTCTTAAATTTGAGAGAGAGGGTGAAGAGGGGGATGCTTGACCAGGGCGGGCTCTACCTTTAGCATACCCTCCAACAGTCCCAGTTTGGCAAGGAGAGTCCCAATTAGTCCTCTGACATGACACTTTTTCAGCTTTAAAATGTCCCAGCTTCTCTTCTCCTCCCCCTTTCCCCCCAGCTTCCTTCAATTGCTGCAAACTGAGTTTGAAGTGCAAAAAAGTTGTTTGCATTCAGTGTGGTGGGGGGAGAAGAGCAGAGAAAGCTGCGGCAAACGCAAACTGCTGCACCTTGTGTGTTTTTCCTCATTAATAACTTTTGCCATCTCGACCACACTCTGATGTTACTCGGCCACATGTGTCCCAGTTTTCATGTACGAAATAGTGGAGGGTATGCCTCAGCAGTCACCGTAGGCAGTCACATACCAGGGTTGAACCCGCACACCTCAACATGAGATGTTTTTTAAAGGAGAGGCAGAAAAGGATCCTAGGAGCTGGAGGGTGAGGAGGGGCGAGCAGATGGTGTTGCCAATGTGCATTATGTGTGAATTACACAGAAGCACAGATGTGGAAGAGACCACAAGGGCCATCCAGTCCAACCCCCTGCCATGCAGGAATGCACAATCAAATTGTTCCCGACATATGGCCACCCAGCCTCTGTTTAAAAACCTCCAAAGAAGGAGACTCCACCACCCTCCACTGCCAAACAGCTCTTATTGTCAGGAGGTTCTTCCTAATGTTTAGGTGGAATCTCTTTTCCTGTAGTTTGAACCCATTGCTCCGTGTCCTAGTCTCTGGACCAGCAGAAAACAAGCTTGCTCCATCCTCAGTATGACATCCCTTCAAATATTTAAACATGGCTATCATGTCCCCTCTTAACCTTCTCTGCCCCAGGGTAAAAATGCCCAGCTCCCTAAGCCACTCTTCATAGGGCATAATGGCTTCCAGACCACTCACCATTTTGGTTGCCCTCCTCTAGACACGTTCCAGCTTCTCAATATCCTTCTTGAATGGTGGTGCCCAGAACTGGGCACAGTATTCCAGGTGACATCTGACCAAAGCAGAATAAAGTGGCACTATTACTTCCCTAGATCTAAACACTGTACTCATATTAATGCAGCCTAGAATCGTATTGGCTTTTTTAGCTGCGGCGTCACACTGCTGACTCATATTCAGCTTGTGGTCCACTAAGATTCCTAGATCCCTTTTGCATGTACTGCCATCAAGCCAGGAGTCACCCATCCTATATCTGTGCATTTCATTTTTATTACCCAGGTGTAGTATCCTACATTTCCTGTTGAAATTCATTTTGTTAGCATTGGCCCAGCTTTCTAATCTGTTGAGGTCATTTTGGATTCTGATCCTGTCCTCTGGGGGATTAGCTACCCCTCCTAATTTGGTGCCATCTGCAGACTTGGTAAGCATACCCTCTATTCCCTCATCCAAGTCATTGATAAAGATGTTGAATAGCACTGGGCCCAGGACAGAACCCTGTGGCACGCTGCCTTTCCTCCAATGAGCTCAAGGCATCTCACATGGCTCTTCCCTCTACCTTGTCTTCACAACAACCCTATGAGGTAAGTCAAGCAGAGAGAGATTGGCTCAGGGTCACACACTGAGTTTTATGGCCAAGGGGGGGACAAACCTGGCTCTTCCGACAGGCTCACCACTGCAGGACATGGGAGAAAGGGGGAGGAAGGAGATAGGATGGTAGCAGGCAGCCAGGATGGTGAATGGCCTGTGAGTTGGGCCAGGGCAGCCTCTCACCCACCCTTGGGGACCTTGCTTAGTGACCCTCAAACTGGGCAGTGCTGCTATATACAAAGCATGCCCTCTGTCATAGAGCCGTGGTCCCTCCTCGGGAGTACTTTTTCTCCTAGCCTTTTCTTTGTTGAATGAAAACTCTGCACATGCATGTGAG
This sequence comes from Gambelia wislizenii, assembly GCA_030847615.1. Lineage (NCBI taxonomy): Eukaryota > Metazoa > Chordata > Lepidosauria > Squamata > Crotaphytidae > Gambelia > Gambelia wislizenii. Next base: position 5,803,418 of record JAUMIR010000013.1, on the reverse strand, counting down.
TCAAGGGTTCTCATTTTTAAAAATGGGAAGCCCAAGTACAAAGCCTTAATAAAAACCCCACCTTCTCTTTTTGGCATGAAATTAATTCTGTGCATGCTCAGAGGCACGTGGGCCGAGGATGCTTACCCCAGAAGAACCCCGAGAGCGAAGTGAAAAGCCTGTCTCATTCCCTACTATCTTTGGTTGAAGCTACTACTGGCAGTGTGGCCCAGCTCTTCCTGGAGCCTTTGCAACCAAAGAGTTAAGAAGTTTGAGAAGGGTAGAGCAAGGTTTCAGTGCAGCCCATCACCACCACCCTTCCCCAAACGATTTTCAGCTCTTTGGCTTAGTTCAGCCAGCAAGCGACACACCAAGGGCAGGTTTCCCACCCCGCCCTGTCGAGACCTACAATGAGGGTACCGAACTGAGGTGGATGTCTGGGAAGGGCTGTGTGAACAGGTGTGAGGCCTGCAGCGGGGAGATGCCGCCGCCGGAGGCTGGGCAGGGGTGGGTGCCAAGCTCTGGCTTTCTCTCTCACGCACACACGCCACACACTAGCAAGCTGCAACTGCCATGCCCTGCTCCAGGCTGACAAGAACAGGCATTTAAAAGGCCTTCCACTATTAACTCTTCCTTAGCCCTCTCGAAATACCACCGCTTTGCCAACAGCTGGAAGAAGACCCAAGAGACGGCTCTTCCACTCTTTCCAGAGACTACTTGAAAGCTTCTTCCAAAATACATCAATTTCTTTCATCCCCACCCCCACCCCTAGCCTCCACTTTTCTTATTTCCATTTCCCTGGCCAGATCCATGTTTGAACATGTTGAGGGAGCTAATAAGGCTGGCTTATTTCCTCTCTGTTTTGCTATTCACACATGCTCAGTAAGGGATTCTGGTGGCAGCTGCACATTGCCTTCCTGTTGTAGACAGGCACACACAGCTACAATAGGGTCGGCTAGAGTAGAACCCCACCCTTTCCCAGCTTGAGCTTTGTTTATTGCATTATTTAGTGCAGACACGCTGCTGCAACCTGACATGGAAAGTCTGTATTTCTCCAGCCTTCCTTCACCATCCTTCCAGTGCTGATGCTGCTAAAAAGCTTCCAGCTGAACAGAGGACAAGGAAGAAAGACAGGCTGGGCAGGCATAAAAAGGGCTTTGTAAAACAAAGCTTCTTTCTCAGAGACATAGAGGCCTATCACACGGCAAAGTAAAGTGGCAGTGCAGCTGGAAGGTCCTATCTTCCCTGCTGCCTTACTGCATGATGTTGTCATTCTTCCGTTCCGGTACCATGGGAGACCAAGGTAAAACCGCATCTTTTTGCTAACCAGAATATACATTAGCAAAAAGATGTGGTTATACCTCATTCTCCCACAGGACCAGAACAGTAGAACGTGGTAAGAACGACAACGTCATGTGGTAAGGCAGCAGGGAAAGCGGAACCTTCCGGCTGCCTTGCCGCTTTACTTTGGAGTGTGGTAAGCCTCAACGGGTGCTGCCACATTGCAGAAATAAAGCTCTTTGACACTGCTTTAACTATCGTGGCTCCATCCTATGGAATCCTGGGATTTGTAGTTTGTTGTGGCACCAGCACTCTCTGACAGAGAAGGCTAAATATCTCACAACACTACAGATCCCAGAATTGCATAGCATTGAGCAACGGCAGTTAAAAGCGGTGTCAACCTGCATTATTTCTGCAGTGTGGCAGCAGCCTTTGTTAACTGAGGTATGCCTGTATTGTTAGCATTAAAGACATGCTACTTAGACAGCAGCGAGAGAGCACTGTTGCCTTCCTGACTTGCTTAGGGGCTCGCTTCATTTACACCTCGGTCCTAGGCAAGTTTACTCAGAGGTAGGCCAGTGGGGCTGTCTCTCAAGTGAGTGTACCTAGAAATTGCTGCCTCAAAGCATTTTATCCCATTCTTCAGCCGAGTGGCTTACAAGGATCAGTAACAACACAGTCAATGCCCTCAAGGTTACAATCTTAAAAAAAAAAGTGTGACACAAAAGGAAAAGGGAACAGGAGGGAAGAAGAAAAGTAAGCAAACAAGCTTAGGTACTAGCTCTTAGTAACAAGTTTGGTCGGCTGCTCCAACCGCTGAAGCACATTCTCAGAAGGGGCTCCAATGCAGCCAATGTTGGCCTCAGCAAATGCTTTCCATTTTCTGGGCTATTGTGAGAAGAGCTGGACTAGGTCAAGGGTAGGAAACCTGTGGCCTTCCAGATATTACTGTACTGCAACTCCCAACAACCCTTACCTTTGGCCATAGTGGCTGGGCCTATTGGTAGCTAGAGTCCAAGAATATCTGGTGAGCCAAAGGTTTGTTTGAAGGGACCCCTAGTCCTGGCTTGAAGTGCCACTATTCTTTGGAGCAGATTGAGCTGTATCTAAGGGGCTTACCACACTACAAAGTAAAGCGGCAGTGCAGCAGGAAGGTTCCATCTTCCATGCTGCCTTACCACATGATGTTGCCATTCTTCTGGCGTTCTTTCATTCCAGTTCCTTGGGGAACCAAGGTAAAATCGTGTCTTTTTGCTACCGGGCTTTTCCAGTTAGCAAAAAGACACAGTTTTACCTTGGCTTCCCTCAGGACCGGAACAGACAAAAGATGGTGTTGTGTGGTAAGGCAGTGTGGAAGACGGAACGTTTGTGCTGCACTGCCGCTTTTCTTTGGAGGGTGGTAAACTTGCTGATTGTTCCATTTCACAGGTGCACACTGCTAGTTTTTAATAAAGACGTTGCTGAAACATGTTGAACTGCTTTTCTTTTTTCTGCGGCCCATCTATATGCCCCCCCCCAAAAAACAGAATTCCCTGCAGTAATGGCATTTCGCAGCAGCTGCGACCTATCTTAGTGGTGTTTTGGCCCCTGAAAGCTTTGCGTGCCCACCAGCCAAGATGGCGGCTGTGAGTGAATTACTCGCGTTTTCACCTACCATAATCTGCCACCACTGAACTTTTTTAAAAAAGCTATTTCAACTGGAGCAATATTTTGCCTTTCCAAAAAAAAAAAAAAAAAATCACACACCCCGTTTTCTCGCCTTAGCGCTCTTTTGCTAAGGTGAAAAATCAACATGGCGGAAGCAGGTGCTTGCCCTGTTAGCAAGGACTGCCCCTGCACTCCTCCGACCAATCAGCTTTGCATTTCTTCTCCTATAGGAAAGCGATTAATATCGAATTGCTTATCTCATCGAGGGGGGATGTGCATGCCCCCTGCAGTTTTTTAAAAACTCAGAAAAAAGCCGCAAAGGCTTTCCCTGCATCATTTTTTATGTTTTGGGTCCCCCTCCTTCAAAAAATGGCAAAAAGACTTGGCTTGCCATTTAGACAGGTAGGGTTCTCCTCGTATTCCGTCAGGAGCTTTTTCACCATTAAGACAAACCCCTGGTGTAGCAACCTCTCCCTATTCTTTCCATGTTATTTCTGCCCCTGGTACCAAAGTGTCTGTTAACGAAATAAACCCCAGGAATGCATCTGCTTCGTTAACAGAGGTATGCCTGTATTTTCTTTTCTTTTCTTGGTCTTTACTTCATGTGGATTTCCAGTGTTTCAACAACTGGGTAGCTCCAGGGAGGGTGAAGGCAAAACCAGGTTGTGTGTGTACCATCTTCTTACCCCAGTAAACATGGCTTTTTCCCAGCTCTGCCAATTTTTTATTTTTTTTTATTTATTAGTTATTTATACCCCGCTCTTCAGCCACAAGGCTATCAGAGCGGCTTACAAACTGTTTTAAGCAATAAGCAATTTGCACATCTACACTGCATTAAGCAGTTTCCAGTGTGTGTTAGCTAATTGCCCCCACAAGTTGGGTACTCAATTTACCGACCTACGAAAGGATGGAAGGCTGAGTGAACCTTGGAGCCCGCTGGAATCGAACTTGCAACGTGGTGACTTGCAGGACTGGCATTTAACCACTGCGCCACCAGGCAGGGAAAGTCCAGCCAATGGCAGGGCTGCTTAGCTGACCTAGGAGAGGACTGCAAAGTAGATGCTGGGGTGGAAATCTTCTTTTTGGTCCTCCTGATGAGCATGTAAGCATTTCCCTGCTGTGCTACTGGTCCGTCTTGCACCCATGGTCTTTCCTTGTTCTTGTGTGCCTTCAAATCCTTTCCAATTTATGGTGACCCTATCACCGGTTTTCTCCTATCCTTTCTCACTTTCAGTCAGTCATGTGGCTCTGGTCAAATTTTGTACAGTGATGGATGGCTATTGCAGATTTCATCTGTGGGCTTTATACCTGCTTATCTTAGGCTTAGTCCAGGGGGACATAGAATCATAGAATCATAGACTTGGAAGAGACCACAAGGGCCATCCAGTCCAGCCCCCTGCCATGCAGGAATACACAATCAAATCATTCCTGACAGATGGCCACCCAGCCTCTGTTTAAAAAAACTCCAAAGAAGGAGAATCCACCACACTCCCAATACAGTGCATTCCACTGCCAAACAGCTCTTACTGTCAGGAAGTTCTTCTAATGTTTAGGTGGAATCTCCTTTCTTGTAGTTTGAACCCATTGCTCCATGTCCTAGTCTCTGGACCAGCAGAAAACAAGTTTGCTCCATCCTCATTAAGACATCCCTTCAAATATTTAAACACGGCTATCATGCCCCCTCCCCACCTTCTCTTCTCCAGACTAAACATCCCCAGCTCCCTAAGCCGCTCCTCATATATGGGGTATGGCTTCCAGACCTCCCACCATTTTGGTTGCTCTCCTCTGGACACATTCCAGCTTCTCAATATCCTTCCTGAATTGTGGTGAGCAGAACTGGACACTGTATTCCAGATCAGGTCTGACCAAAGCAGAAGAGAGTGGCACTATTACTTTCCTTGATCTGAACACTGTACTCCTATTAATGCAGCCTAGAATTGCATTGGCTTTTTTAGCTGCTGCATCACACTGCTGACTCATGTTCATCAGCACAGACTCACCCTGAGATGGGAGGGGAAACACGCAGTGAGTTCCACCAACATGGGTCCCATTTACAGCCATTCTGCTGGTCCCCCCCACAGCAAGTGGGCTGGAGCCAGGGGGTGGGGGTCATCAGTCAGCAGAGGGATCATCCCATGCTTGGATCAGTGCCCTCTGTTGCGCTCTAACAATAAAGTCGGCGCCCTTTCAACTCAAGCTAATTGTGTGATTCGGTCCCTCTTTGTCGCTAGCCTGGCAATTCAACATGATACAGACTAACCAGATCAGTATTTATTTGACCAAGATTTCTCTTTCTGGATGATCATGCCCAGTTAACATACCCTCGCCCGGTTGAGAGATGAAAATTGGAATCCTCCTTTAAAATGCTGTGGACAATTCTGCATTCTGTTGCAGACTAACAGTGTCTGCAATTTCACACTCCTATGGAGAAGACTTGGCTAGACTGACATTCTGTAGGTCCTGTCCCCCCAAATATACACTATCATATTCCCCTGCTGCTCCCTCCCCAGCCCAATAACTTTTTTTCATCAGGATTGGCTAGTCCTTTCCAAATGTAAGCCAGACCTGAGAAAAGTTACTGTTTGGGACTACAGCTCCCCAAATTTTCCAGCCAGCAGGGCTCCCACACTGGCTGGTGGATTCTGGGAGTTGTATTGTAAAACGTCCAACTTTTCCAAGCTCTGATGTGAATTCAGAATCATTAAAGAAGTGGAAACAGCCTTTAAATGAATTTTGGCTTGGTCGCTCCGGTCATTTGAATTAGAGAGAGAACCTCTCTCACAGTTAGTCCAAGCAGCAATTCTGGGGGAATGCGTGTAACGGCATGAGGGGAAGGGAGAATTCCCTACAGTTTATTATCAGACGTTCAAAAATGAGTCACGTCAGCATGTAAACTGGCAGGCGGTCCTGCATCCGCCACCCCACGGTAAAGATTTAATTTCTAGGAACTTTGACAAAGGGGCTGAACGCCTAGAGGTAATTGTAGCAACTCATGTTGACCCGATGTGGGGGATTTGGGGAGTTGCAGTAACTTTTCCAAGGTTTTCCTTGGACAGTTGGGTTGGCTTTTATGTTCTGGCATGAGCATCTCATCCACATTGGAATAGCTAATTGACTCTTTAAATGTTTACAAGCCCCTTTTCTCTCTCTCTGTTCCTTTTGTGCCATATGCCTTTCTTCTTCTTTTAATTAATATCGGCCCTGCCTCGACACATCATCTTGGCTGAGGCCAGGCGTTTGGCGTGCCAGATTTTCACATTCCTGAAATACACAGCCCGCCAGCACTGCAGATCCAGCTCCGAGGCAGAGCAACCGCAGAAACTGGGCAATGCTCCCGGAACTTAAGAGATTTCCAGGAAACTGTTGTGAAAGCGTGAGGCTCTGCTTTGGCTCCCCTCTTGAGCCCTGCAAACTGCGTGGGTTGCAGAATGTCCAGTGGCATTTCTCATCTTTATTTTTTTGGGAAAAGTGTTTGCTGTGAGATTGGATAGCTGGTGCCAAGTGCCCCATGCAGCCTTCTTTCTTCGTTTGGAAGAAAGCCATGGCCAAACTAGATACAATATTATGTAAGGGGCAGGGGGCCATACAGTCTGTGGGAGACATGGGTTGCCCTAGCCCCTCTTCGTGGCCATTGCGGTCCCCCAAAGGCCAGTCATTTCCACTCATTAAAAAAAAACTAGCTGTACCCAGCGTAACATACGCCTTTATAGTATACTTGAAAGGTTCACATGGTTCAGCTACACACTGTTATTTTAGGAAAAAGTATTGCATTATTTTACATGTGGGTGGTGAGTGGCTGAGGGAGGGAGAGGAGGGAGGGGCCCTTGTGAGGCTGGGGGTGTAGATGCAGATTGAGTGGCAGGAGTAGATTGTGAAGTGGAGAGGGAATTTGCATGTGGGTGGTGATTGGCTGAGGGAGTGAGAGGAGGGAGGGGCCCTGTGAGGCTGGGGGTGTAGATGCAGATTGAGTGGCAGGAGTGGATTGTGAAGTGGAGAGGGAATATGCATGTGGGTGGTGATTGGCTGAGGGAGGGAGAGGAGGGAGGGGCCCTTGTGAGGCTGGGGTGTAGATGCAGACTGAAAAGCAGGAGTGGATTGTGAGGTGGAGAGGGAATTTGCATGTGGGTGGTGATTGGCTGAGGGAGGGAGAGGAGGGATTGGTTGGGTAAGCAGCCAATCAGCATACTGGGAAAGGGAAAATGCCCAAGAGTTTTATAGATAGATAGATTTTCAGTAATTAAAAAACAAACAAACATATTCATCACAATTTTCAGGCAATTTTCTACCAAAATGACCCGAAACGTGGTAGTTTGCCTCCTCCCCAAACAACCCACCACCCAACCTCTGGATCAGCTGTAAATCAGCCGACAATGGTGACACGAAGTGATGGGACGCCACGTCAGGTGCACCCGAATGTACAACTGCCACCCACTCGCAGGTGGGTCTCAGGTGTAAAAATTGGCTCTCTCCACCACCTGGATATAATTGCCCATCCCTAGGAGAATTCCAGTATTCCAGGTTAGGGTATCACCTAGACTTTTTGTAGCGAAGGGCATTTCTGCATCCCCAGAATCGCCCCAGTGGAAGAAATGTCCATTTCCCCCCAAATGGGATCAATCGACTAACAACCAGAGGAGGTCACTTCTGCTTTGGAGCACAGTGGTTTGCTGGGAAGAGCTCGAGATATATATATATATATATATATATATATATATATATATATATCTGGCTTATTCAGAACACACAACCATACCCCCCCCCCCAGACCAATAGCAAAAATCAAGAGATTGTAGGGGGGGACTTTTATTTATTTTTTTACTTCTAGTTGTTTGTTTTTTGGGTGTTTTTTTATAAAAAAAAAAGTGCATGGAAAATAGCCAAAATTTGGAGAAATTGTTTATAACCGTTCAGGTGAAAATGTTGCAGAATGCTTATGTTTTAAAAAGAGTAAAGCGTGGAAGAGTAAAATGACTCATCGTGGTATACGAGAGGGAAATGCATGTCCATAATGTAATGTATAGTTTTAGAAAATGAAAATAACATTGGCTGAGGGGGTGTTATTTGGGGGGGTCTTTGTGGGGTGAAGACTTAGTTTAACTCTTTCTTCCCTGGCTGTGGTCCAAAAGAAAACCCTTTTCTAGTGCTGGTATTTCCTTTGAGAGGAAACACTCCATTGGTGATAAAAGCAGCATGTGGTGGCGATATGTTGGTGTGTGTGTGTGTGTGTGTTGTCAGGACTGTGGCTGATTAATTGTGCACATTTCAGAAGAAATTCTTCAAACCAAAATCTCCTCCATTTGCACCCATGCCAAATTCCCAGCCTGGAGATGACCAGGTTATACTTGTATGCCTTTTATTTCATTTCATTTTATTTATATTCCGTCTGTCTCCCAATATGGGACTCCAAGCAGCTTTGAACAAGTTAAAACAAAACAGCTAAAACGAAATATGTAATGCAAAAGTTTAAGGCACATTAAACCATCAGTCCAGTGAGAACATCAATTTAAAACAATTTAAAAACACATCAACCACGTTACGTATTAAAAAGGCAGCACGCCCAACGAACGCACGCCCTTCGGCCCCAACCAGTTGGAGACTGAAGGTGGGAGGGCGGAGATAGCAAAGCTTGCAGAGTTGCAAGGCAGAGGGTTGAACTAGATGGCCCTTGTGGTCTCTTCCAAGTCTATGAACTTGTGGCAAGGTGCAAGAATAGCATCCTACCTCCTCCTGCAGCCCTGATCTAGACATGTTTTGAGGAGTTGTCTAGATCAGGGCTGCAGGAGGAGGTAGACTGCTATTCTTGCACCTTGCCACAAATTCATAGACTTGCAAGAGACCACAAGGGCCATCTAGTCCAACCCCCTGCCTTGCAACTCTGCAAGCTTTGCTATCTCCGCCCTCCCCCTTGCTCCTAAACTTTAACAGTTGCATGAGGAAAGCCTAGATTTCCCCATATGAGCCTGCCTGAGTCTTATGAACTTCAGGGGAGCTTGTTTCTCTCAGTCCCACCACCCTCCCAGGCTCCCCTGGTGAGGACCTGGTGAGGTGAGGTGGAGCAGAAAGCGCAGGATGAGTCCTTCCTGAATCTTTGTTTGCGAAGAAAAGCCAGAGAGAGACATTGAGGATGGAGCAAGCTTGTTTTCTGCTGCTCCAGAGACTAGAACATGGAGCAATGGATGCAAGCTCCAGGAACAGAGATTCCACCTCAACATTAGGAGGAACTTTCTCACCATAAGAGCTCTTCAGCAGTGGAACACACTCCCTCGGAGCATGGTGGGGTCTCCTTCCTTGGAGGTCTTTAAACAGAGGCTGGATGGCCATCTGCCAGGGATGCTTTGATCGTGATTTCCTGAGTGGCAGGGGGTTGGACTGGATGGCCCTCGTGGTCTCTTCCAACTCTACAATTCTATGATTCTATGACAAAAGAGAGAGTGCCTCCTCTCACACCATGTACCTCATAGTACAACTCCCCCTCCTCGTCCCACATGAACAGCACTTAGGAAATGGGAATTGATTCACCGTCCCTCTTTATGAGAGGTCTTTACATGAGATGGAAATGAGTCCTTTTTAATGGTGGTTCCAGATCTCTGGAATTATTTGCCAGTAGAATCCATTAAGGTGTGTGTGTGTGTGTGTACACAGTTGTCCCTTCATATTCGCTGGTTTTTGGTTCCAGGACACACCGTGGATACCAAAATCCGTGGATACTCAAGTCCCATTATATGCAATGGCATAGCAAAATGGTGTCCCTGATATAAGATGGCAAAATCAAGGTTTGCTTGTTGTATTATTATTTTTTTAAGAATGTTTTCAAGCCGTGAATACTTAAATCCATGGATACTAAATTCGTGGATACAGAGGGACAACTGTATGTGTGTGTGTGTGTGTGTGTGTATTTCTCTTGGGTATGTTGCCTTTCCCAGGGTGCTGATTGGCTGCTCAGGAAATACCCCCAACCAATCACTACCCACATGCAAATTCCCTCTCCACCTCACAATCCACTCCTGCCACTCAATCTCTGGCCCAGGTTGGGACCCAGGCAGTCAACTGGTGGCGGCGGTGGAACACTGCCACTGCAACTGCGACAGGACCCAGACAGTCAACTGGTGGTGGCGGCAATGGCAGCAGATGTATAAGCAGCAGGGCTTGTTTTATTTGGTACGTTTTAGATTTTATATGTTTTAATCTGATTTTTTTTTATATGTCAATACAGTTGGCCCTCCACATTCACGGATTAAGTATTCACGGCTTGAAAAAAAATCTTTAAAAAATAATAATCCTAATAGCAAACCTTGATTTTGCCATCTTATATAAGGGACACCATTTTGCTATGCCATTGCATACAATGGGACTTGAGTATTCACGGATTTGGGTATTCACAGGGGTCCTGGAACCAAACCCCAGCAAATGTGATGGGACAACTGTATTGTATTTTTAACCTGTTGTTTTGTGGAAGCTGCCTTGGGTCCCATCTTGGGAGAAATGTAGCATACAAATTAAATAAATAAATGGGTGGGTGGGGGTTCCATTTGCTGCTCCACCTCAGGCAGCAAAATGTCTTGGGGCTGGCGAGCAACCTTGCCATATTTCCGACTTCTCTCCCTTGAACAGGGAGGTGGGGGGGAGCATTTGGCACATCCAGAAAAACGACTTGAGGGAGCAAGGGGAGGAAATGGGGAAAGGAGCCTAGCAATTTGCAAAAAATAAAATAAAATAAAAATTCACCTCAGGCGTGAAGCTTGGCAAACAAGTGTTGTGCTCAGGTGCAGATTGAAGGGGGTGTGGGGGTGTTGGGGGGAAGAGAATAAAGCCAGTTCCATGAGAGAGATGCAGATGGACTGAGCAACTGCAGGAACCTGGCAAACAAACATCTCTCAATGGCAATGCTCCAGGGCCCGTGCAAAGTGAGCGAGGCAGGTTTCCCCCCCCCCCATCCAGGTTTTGCACAATATATGAACATGTCTGCCTCATTCATTGTGCACTGACACAACTTTATACGCTCTCCTTTCCAGAGATAGGAAAACCAGTGGAAAAATTCTGCTATGTTACATTTGCACCAAAAGGCTAAAAACTTATATTAATGATGTTTCTGTTCAAAAGAGGGGGTTGATTTTAATTCCATTAATTCTAAACCGGTGTTTAAATTTAGGTTGCATCCCACTAAGGCACAGTAAGGTAAGTGTAACATCCTCTCCATGAGTTCACTCCTTCCTCCTCCTCCTGGTTTTGAGCTTTGGGAGAAGGAAACCACTATACGGCCTTTGGGAAATCTGATTTCTTACCCACCTACTCACCCACTGACTAAGGAGATTTTCACACGGGCTATATATCCTGTGGCAGGAACAGAACAGGGTCGGGAAAGGTTTTCCCTTTCGGACGACGTTGACCCCGTTCTGTCCTGCATCCATCCTGCTCCCATGACTGTTCTGGAACGATGTAATCACGATTTTTCATTGTGAATAGACCTCCCATTCTGTTGTTATCACACAATCACGGGTGTGCGAACAGGAGCCCCGTACCTGTTCCGAAATGACAGCCGCGGAGGGGAGGTCCATTCTGAGCACTTCCGGGCACGATCTGGACATCCAGGTAAATGGCACCCTTTATTTTAACCTCCCTGTTTTGATTGTGTGATTTAAAGTGTGTTTTTGTGCTTGGTGAACTGATTTTATGTTTGGGGGAGTTTTATTTTTAAATTTACCGCCCAGCCGTTATCACGTGATAATTGCCAGGATTTCAGACGGCCGGTCATAAAAGCAGCCTTACGATGGCTGCACTTACAGCCGGCCAGCGAGGGGAGGGGGAGCCGTTCCTGCTGCGGAATTAAGGTAAGTGTGTGAAAGATTTCCGTTATTCTGTGGCAGGAACAGGAGAGGAGGTGGCGGCCCCATGTGAAAATCTCCTATGGGAATGAATAAGATTAAAAAGAAAGAAAGATACAGAGGGAAAACCTTTTATATGAAATAAAAGCCATATTCCTCCCCCCCACTTCAACAATACTCCACAATACAACTCTGAATTTTACATACAAGATGGTTAAATGTTCTTTTAAAGAAATAACAACTAGCAAAAGGTACAGCTTGTCTACACGAAGGGGGAAAAACGGATTGCTCCACAGTAATAGCTAGCTGTAGCGCTGCCGCCTGTCTTAATGGTTTTATAGCCCCCATAAACTTTGCATGCCTGTATTGGAGATGGTGGTGTTAAATCTGCTGCCACCAAACTTTTTTTTAAAAAAACCCACTGTTTCTATGTGCGCACAAGCGATATTTCACCTTTCCAAAAAAAAGAGAAAAATATAACACAAATCCCCATTTTATCGCCTTTGCAATCATTTGCTAAGGCCAAAATCCAGCATGGTGGCAGCGGGCACTTGCCCTGTAACCAAGCCCTGTCCCCTGTGCTTGTCCAGCCAATCAGATTTGCGCTTTGTCTTGTATGGGGAAGCGATTCTTGTCCGAATTGCTTGTCTTAATGAGTGAAAATGCGCATATCACAGGAGCTTTTTTAAAAAGCCAGGGAAAGCCGTGAATGCTTTTCTCATGTGGTTTTTCCTCTTTCCCTCCTTCACAATACAACAAGACAATGTGGGATCCCATTAAGACAGCTCGTATTCCCAGAGAATTCTGTGAGGGGTATTTTCACCGTATAGACAACCCCATATTCTCTGCATCAGATAGTTCAGAGACTGGCACTGCTTGGAATCTACTGCTTCCCTTGGAAGGCATCAGTCGGCTGCTGTTCAGCTCCTCGGCCGCCTTCTCCTTCCAACGCCCTCCATGACTTCTTTCCGTTTGTCAGGAGGTACTCTTTGAAAGGCAAAAGAGAGAGAAAGACATTGTGAAACAAAACTGGAAAGAAAGCACCGTCACATGCACAATACGTTCTCCTTTCTTAAATGAAAACCAAAAGTATAACATGGGAAAGTCCATCGCTCTGAGCAGGACTTACCTTAAAATCATGTTTCCCAAAGGCACCTCATCCAATCTCTGTCCTAATAACCAGAGAAGGATCTGAAAAGGAAAGAGAAAGATTTGCTGTTGTTGCGTGCCTTCAAGTTGTTTCCGACTTATGGCGACTCTAAGGCAAACCTGTCACAGGGGCTTTCTTGGCAAGCTTTGTTCAGGTTTTTTTTTTTTTTTGGCCTTTGCCGTCCTCTGAGGCTGAGAGAGTGTGACTTGCCCAAGGTCACCCAATGGGTTTCCATGACTGAGGGCTTGTCTAAACACAACGGTTTAGTGTGAGTGGTGCACATTTTCACCCATTCGCAGCAAAGCTGATTTGTTTTCACATTTCTACACCTATTGGCATCCATTTGGATTGAGTGGGGACACACGTCGTAAAGGGCAGTTGAGCGAAAGGGAACAGCAACGTGAATTCAGACAGCCACACGTCCAAAAATGCACGTCTGTGCGCATTTTCTGGGATGTTTCAGGGGAAATCGCGAATCATTTTACGCCATGGTTTGTGGAGTTTTTAGTCCCCCTCCCTCCGAATGCTGCGAATCGCATTTGGACAGATTATATTCTCTGCGAATTCCATGAGGAGTATTTTCATCATGTAGACAAGCTTTGGGTGGGGATTTGAACCCTGGTCTCCAGAGTCATAGTCCAATGCTCAAACCACTACATCATGCTGGCTCAAAAGATAAAGGTATTTAGCTTGGAGAAGGGGTGATAGCTGTCTTTAATCATGCAAAGGGAAGATGGGGGCAAGCTTGCTTTCTGCTGCTCCAGAAAGTGAGACCCAAATGAGTGAATTCAAATGATAAGAATGGAGATTCTGGCTAAACATTAAGAAGAACTTCTCATGGTGACAGCGATTTCAACAGGCTCCCTCAGAAGGTGGTGGGTTGGAGGTTTTTAAACAGAGTTTAGGGGGTCACCTTTCAGGGGTGCTCTGGGATGGATTCCAACACTGGCAGAGGAGGGGACTATGCGATCCTTGGGGTCTCTTCCGGCTCTACAATTCTGAGATTCTGAAATTGACATGCTTGGGGGAACCCTGGAGTTTAGAGAATTACAAAAAATGGCCAGTATATAGTGTGATCATTGCCCTCATGAAAGGAGTCGGGGGCAATTCCATCTGCAGCCCCCTTCCCCGTGTGTTCTAAAAACCACAAAGGCTAGGAAAACTCTTGGCTTTAAGTGCCAAAGAGGGATGCCGAAGAGGGCGTGGGGGGGGTGCTGAAAATCCCAATGCCACCGCAAGTGCCATGTTGGATTTAGGCCAAAATCTTAAGGGGAGAAAAACCCAGGGAGGAGAGATCTACCAAAAATCCAGTGAACCTTGGAAGTAGCACACTCCAAAAAAAAATGCATTCCTTGTACAGTTGTCCCTCCGTATCCACAGGTTTGGTATCCATGGATTTAAGTATTCACGGCTTGAAAATATTCATAAAAAATAATAATAATCCGAAAAGCAAACCTTGATTTTGCCATCTTATATAAGGGACACCATTTTGCTTTGCCATTGCATATAATGGGACTTGAGTATTCATGGATTTTGGTATCTACAGGGGGTCCTGGAACCAAACCCAGAAAATATGAAGGGACAACTGTAATTGGTTCCTTTTTGCAATAATGAAGATATAACTAAGTTACATCATGATTAGACCATACTGAACGATAACTTCATTCCTTTTGCATTGTAACTGTGTTTTTAGTTACAGGGGTATGAGACCTCATTACTTTAGGAGTTTTTCATACCACAGGCTGGCAGCTTGTAGCATTCTGATGTTTTCTAAAAAGTGATGAAAACTGACTCGTTTAGGGGCTTACCGCACTCCTAAGTAAAGCGGCAGTGTAGCAGGAAGGTTCCTTCTTCTGTGCTGCCTTACTGCAGGATGTCATCATTTTCCATTCCGGTCCCGAGGGAGACTGAGATAAAACCACATCTTTTTGCTAACCGGAACACCGGAAGAAAGATGACGTCATGCGGTAAGGCAGCATGGAAAGTGGAACCTTCTGGCTGCCCTGCCGCTTTACTTCGGAGTGTGGTAAGCACCTTTAGTTAGTTAGTTAGGAATAATGAGAAAGAGCAGTTTTTTTTAATCAAAAATGTAACTATAACATTAAATAACCACATCATCAGGCCTTGGAACTACACTGGTAACTGCTTTTTTAAAGTAACTTCCCCAGCTCAGCTGAGACCATCAGACTCTGAGTGCCTGGGGGGCAGATTGGTAAACTAGTGGAATGGGAATGGAGTGAAGTGGCTGGAATCTCAAAAGCTGCACCTGTGTATATATATTGGCCGGGATTCACTTGGGGATGTATGCCTTTGTAAGTGGCCTTCTGTCTGCAGGAAACAGAACTGAGCAGTTTTGCAAACGTATTTAGCAAAGGGTTGTCATGATGTTACTATGCAGGGGGACCAGCAAGGTAACCGTTGCAGATTGCACACCGTAGCCCGCCCCCCAAATGCACATCAGTTAGAGCCCAATGTGCATGAGGACATTTTTGCTGGTGTCCCATTACACATCTTTGCAATTCACTACATAGCTAAGTACGTGTAAAGTTATGTAACGTAGATTGTGATAGAGAACTCTGGCCGTTAATAGTAAACTCATTATTTGAGCAAGGATCCCTATAGCCTAAAGAGCACTCACTCCATTGGGAGAACCCCAAGATTTCCAGAAGTATATAAAAATATTTACAGGGAAGAACTGGAGAAGCAGGGAGATAAGAACCAGCTGCTCAAAGAGAACTGGCCATGTGCAGTGGGTATGAAATACCAAAAGACTGTTGAGGAGGAAATGGGAATGGAATGGAGCCTTTTGGAAAGGGGCTGGCTGGTATCCTGGACACGAATCATAGAGTTGGAAGAGATTACAAGGGCCATCCAGTCCAACCCCCTGCCCTGCAGGAATACATAATCAAATCACTCCTGACAGATGGCCATCCAGCCTCTGCTTAAAAACCTCCAAAGAAGGAGACTCCACCACACTCCCAAGCAGTGGATTCCACTGTCAAACAGCTCTTACTGTCAGGACGTTTTTCCTAATGGTCGAGGAGTGCTCGACTTGGCAATGTTTTGTTGCAGGTCTCACCTGTTTTAAGCACAATTTATTTTGAAGTACTGGGGCCCAGCACTAAAGCAATTTTCACAGGTGTATTCTTAAACATTTTTTTTAAGATGCAAGTGAACAATGGTCCAATTTATTCCCCTCTGGGCTAAGGGAGAGATGCCGCCAGAGAGCCATTAGGAAATCACCTTCCGTGCAAGACAATTAGGCAACCTGCCACATTTCCACCCTGGCTGGTTTCTTCTGAAGCAAGAGAGCCAAGCATGCCAGCTGCTTCCCCTCCAGCATAATGCTCCCCCCACACCTTCATGGCCCTTGAGCCACATCAGCTTCTGTAAGGAACTGAGACCAGCCCTCATTCAGTTCCCCCTCCTCCACCTATGGAGAGGCTGAACAATGGTGCTCTCTGCATTGTTGGTGGGGGCTGTGATGGCAGGGCTGAGCATATTTGACCCAGCGTTCTGAAGGCTTCCCCATTCGTGCCTTCCAGATCTGTAGGACTGTCAGCATAGTCCAGTGTATCTGGAGAAGACCAGGTTTGGGAAAGCCATGTTCGCAACGTGAATTTAGTGGTGTACAGTACAGCAAGAGAAATAAAATCTCTTACGCAGGGTGGGGGAAAGACCCCAAAATGAAGCAAATCTGTGGCTGCCATCATTTTTTCTGAAGAAGGCTCCTTTGACTTTAATTCAGAGCTGGGCAGTGTGGCTGTCCGGATGTGGCTGGGTTGCAGCTCTGGCCCATGATGAGGAACGATGAAAGTTGCAATCCAACAACATGATTCTGCTGCTGTTATTGTTATTTGCCATCCCATTTGGCTTTGATTTGCGGTGACTTTATGAACGAGAGACATCCAAGAGCCCCAGTCATCACCTGTGCTGCTCAGGTCTTGCGAGCTCAGGGCAGCCATGGCTTCCTTGACTGGACCCAGCTATCTGTACCGTGTCTTCCTCTTTCCCTAATCCCTTCATGGATTCCCACCATGGCCTTAAGAACGAGGAGGTTTCTTCAGGGCCTCTCTAGCCACAATTTCCCAACAACTCTACTCTTCCTGTAAATCTCCTTTTCCAACTGACCCTGCCATTGCATCACAGCAGTCTGTGCCACTGAGAGGAGAGGCTTCCGTGTTTGGACCATTCTGCGGCCAAGACACATGCTCAGCCTTTAGTTTGAGGGGTTTTTGTCCTCCCACAGGATTTGTCTCTGGAAAGGATGCTTCCAAACCTCCATCTTGTTTCTCAGGAGACCTCCTTTTTCTTTTCTTTCATTCTTTCTGGCTGTGCAGCTTTTAGAAATTAGCACCTCAGTTTGCTGTTGCGTGAGGCAGGTCCCTTCAATGTATGCAAGAGGCAGAAGGGGGAATGCCGCCCTTAAGTTAATGCTTGTTACCTGCAGGGTTTTCTTTTTTCAAAAAAGGGGCACATGTATTTAGAAAGATTGCTTATAATCTTGGTGGGACGTGCAGTCCAACAATGGCAAGTTGCCCACCAATGTTTTCATTTGACAAGGGCAATGTTAGATAAAATATGAAGAGAACAGCTCAGAAGAGCACATTGTTTAACACAGATCTCAAATTACTGAGCAGGGTTGGGACACAGGTCAGCTTTGCTTTTTGGATGCCTCCTTAGCTACTCTTTTTGGAAAGCGATAGAGAACGGGCAGGAACCATGCAACTCTCCCCATGTGGTTGGCCTCCACCTTTCAGCATTCAACAACATCTGGAGAGCCACAAGATTCCCACTCTGATATAAAAAGAGGGACATGATTTGGCTAATTGTATTTATTTATTTATTTATTTATACCCCGCTCTTCAGTCACAAGGCTATCAGAGTGGCTTACAAATTGTTTTAAGCAATAGCAATGTACACATCTACACTGCATTAAGCAGTTTCCAATGTGTGTTAGCTAATTGCCCCCACAAGCTGGGTACTCATTTTACCGACCTACGAAAGGATGGAAGGCTGAGTGAACCTTGGAGCCCTGGGGATTCAAACTTGCAATGTGGTGACTTGTAGTACTGGCATTTAACCACTGCATCACCAGGGCTAATGGCGGGGGGGGGGGTTCTGAGAGAGTTGTGGATCTCATTGAAGCCCCCCTCCCCATAACTGGAGTATTGATTGAACAACTCCCAAGGCATAGGCCCTCCATCCATGCTTCTGCCGGCATTGCCATTTCTGTTGCTGTGAAGGGAAGCTGAGGCATGGAGGTGGGCAATTCAGATTGGTCTGGTGAAATGCAGGCCCTTTTAGCAAGTTAAGTGTAAGGAGGGCCACCTCTGGGCTACGTGTGAGTTTTATGAAGCAGATGCATGCTGGCTGGGCATGATGGGAGTTGTATTCCAAAATATCTGGGGATGGCAGGTTGGAGAGTGCTGGGCCTGCA
This sequence comes from Gambelia wislizenii, assembly GCA_030847615.1. NCBI lineage: Eukaryota > Metazoa > Chordata > Lepidosauria > Squamata > Crotaphytidae > Gambelia > Gambelia wislizenii. Next base: position 5,785,099 of record JAUMIR010000013.1, on the reverse strand, counting down.
TTCTACAAATGAATACTAAGTGTCGGTTGATCAGTCAACAGTGCCTAGGTTTGCACATAACTAATCACACCATATCTGCAGCAAGAAGCAAACCTCCTGGATTGTCAGTTGCTATTATGTGTCAACTAGCTGTACCCAGCGTAACATACGCCATTATAGTAGATGAATGCGGATGAAAGAAGGAAGGCTGCCTCTCTTAAGAGCGTGCTTCCCGTCTGCAGTTTTTCTATGCACTTGTACTAAAAGCCGTTTATAAGGCTGCTGCCTGATGAATTGGGGGCACTCTTTTATTTGATTTACAGAACAACCCTATGGGCTTGCGTAGTGGAAAAGCCTCCCGTGACTTCCTATGCGTTGATAGGCACATCTGCTGGTTAGAACAGAAGGAATGTGTGCATGGGTTGGGGACTTTTGTCTTTTCCCCTCTTTGTCCTTTCAAGAAACTCTCCTGTATGGAGGGATAACAAATACCCCCCCCCAACTGTCCCAATTTGGCAGGGGCATTCCCAATTAGTCTACCTCTGTCGTCCCACTTCCTTAGCTGCTTTTAAAATGTCCCGGTTTCTCTCTCTTCCCCTCGCTTTCCCTCTTTGTCCTTTAGGGGTGTTTACTTCAATTGGCGCAAACTGAGTTCAGAGTAGAAAAGCAGTTTGCCCGGAGGGGGCAGAATGTCGCTTGTGCATTCTGCCTCTTTGGTAACTTTTACCATCTTGACCACACTCGGATGCTTGGACACATGCATCCTGGTTTTCATTGCTTAAACGTTGGAGGGTATTTGATAATTGTACCAGCTTTAGGACTAGCATAGTTGCCCTCCTCTGTTAGGAGGATAGGAGAGCTGTGGATCCAGTGGATCTAAGCTGCCTCCTTCCGTTCACCCCTATCATGCCCCTTGCACTAGCCACGAAAGAGCAATGGTGGCAGAGCTTTGCACCACTGCACTGATGATGGAGGGCCATTTCTCAGCTTTCTGGGACAGCGATACAGGCCAATGGTTCTCAAGCTTTAGCCCCTCTGATTTTTGGACTTCTCTTCCCACCATCCCTGACCACTGCCCAAACTTGCTGGGGCTTCTGTGAGGAGCAGCCCAAAACAGCTGGAGGAGCAAAAGTTAAGATTAACCACTGGGCTCAACCACCCTTCCCTAACATGGTGCCCTCTCAATGTAACTTCTGTCATCCCTGAACATTGCCCATGCTGGCTAGGACTGATGGGAGTTGTACCAACTACCTGGAGGGTACCAGCTCAGTGGAGGCTGATTCAGGCTCCAGTTGCCTCCAGTTGGAACTGCTTTTGAAGTCATGGGATTTCTGGACACGTATGCTTTCAGAGGACGGGAAGCCTTGTGAAGCTGTCCCTTATTTATTTATTTTTTAATGATTCACCTTTTCCTAATTTGGCATTAAATAAAATTTAAATAAAAATGTACCTTTGGCACAAAAGAAAACTTATCTAGAGGGCCTGAAGATGCCACAAGTGGTAGGTGGTGCAACCTTGGGCGGCGGAGTGGGGCGGAATTGGTGGTGGTCCATTCAGTGAAAGTACAACTCAGGATCATCCTACATCTGCTTGCTCAAGAATGTTGCGGCACCGCTTGCCTGAAGGGTGAAAAGAGCCAGGTTTCCAGGGGAGGGTTGGCCACACCAAAGAATGCACAGGCAGAGAATCCTAGGGTGATACAAGCCTCCCACAGAAGGCTGGTCCCCAAAGGAGGCTGTTTCACAGAGTCAGCCAGTCTCTCCCTCGACTTGTTACCATTTTTGTCTGTGTGCACGATTTCTCTCAGAGCAGGTTTCTGCAAGTCAACTAGAATCCAAGACCAGCCTTCCTCAGGCTGGCACCTTCACTATGCATTGAACCACAACTTCCATAGTTCCCGGGAGCATGCCGTACTGCAACATTTTGTTGCCGGTCCCAGTTGTGTTTATTTTATTTATATTTATTGCTTAAAATATTTATATCCCAACCTCTATCTGAAGATCTCGAGGCAGAGTACAGCAGGCCCTTGATTCTAGGACCCCCGTGGATACCAAAATTTGTGGATGCTTAAGTCCCATTATATACAGTAGCATAGTAAAATGGTGTCCCTTATATACAATGGCAAAATCAAGGTTTGTTTCTTGGAATTTATTTTTGGGAGGAATATTTTCAAGCTGTGGATGGTGGAATCTGTGGATGCCAAATCTGTGGATATAGAGGGCCAACTGCACAATAAAGCAACACAATCCTTTTAAAACAACGTAAACAGTAAAAATGATTTTAGAAGGCTAAAAAAGTATTAGACAATGTAAGAAGTTAAAAGAAGCCAAATTAAAACTAGCTAAAATGGTTTAATGCAGTTTAAAACCATGTGCATGTGTGGCTCTGTGTAAAACCAGTTAGGCCCCAAAGGCATTTGTAGACAACCAGGGTTTCACTCAGCAATGGAATGACAGCAATGTAGGTGCCAATCGGGCCTCTAAGGGGAGTGCACTCCATAACTGGGGTGCCACAGCAAAGAAGGCCCTCTCCCACATCTTCTGCTAGCATATTGCCTGATGAATGGGACACAGAGGCGGGCCCCTCCATTCATTTGTACAGATGAATGCAATAACAACGATGGCATGAAAGAAACTCTTTTGAAGTCACCCTTCCCCTTCATGTTTATGGAAGTGGTTGGTCTCTCCAGCATTGCAAACCTTCATCTTTTGTTTAGCTGTTCTTTCTTAGAAGACTCTCTCCTTACTTTTTGATAGTAATGGATATTGCTTCACTCATTTAAACATGTGGCAAAACCCTATGAAATCCATGGGGTTGGCATAAGTCGACAGGTGACCTGAATCATAGAATCACAGAATCATAGAATTGGAAGAGACCACAAGGGCCATCCAGTCCAACCCCCTGTGAATTCACACCACCTGACTTCCTCCCCTCTTCATGCTATCTTTTTCTCCTCATCTCCTGATAGCAGACTTGGAACTGGGTTTCAGTGGGAACACACAGCTTATATGCACAGATGAGGGGGTGGGGTTACTGCCAAAGTACAGCTCTAGAAGCTTCGGAAGATCTCCATGCAGGCACAGAATGATCCGTACGTGTGAGGTCACAGATGACCACTCAAAAGAACCACAGTTACAAGTGGGCAACCTATTCTTCCTCATTAATAACTTTTGCCATCTTGACCACATTATGGTGGTACTTGGCCATACACATCCCAGTTTTCACATGTGAAATGTTGGAGGGTATGCAGTCTCAGGGTTCCTGCTCTCCCTTTTCCTGGCTCTTAACCTTTAAACTGGTGTCACCTAACAGTCTTTCAAAGACAGCAGGGGTTTTCAACCTTTGTTCCTCTAGATATTTTGGATTTCAAGGCCCAGAAGCTCCAACCAGCATGGGCCATGCTCAGAGCTTCTAGGAGTTAAAGTCCAAAGAGTCTGGAGAGCCAGATGTTGAGAACCACTGAAATTGCGTACTTTACAGATGAGGACTGTCACCTGTAAACTTGAGCACCTTGGCCACCCCTACCCGCTTGCCTTACAGTTCCCCTCGTTTTTAGATCAAGGGGTGAGGAACCTTTGTCAACCAGAGGGCTGAATTCAATTTCAGAGATGTTGTTGGGGGTCCATATTTCAGGGGTGGGTGGCACCAAGAGTGGGACCAAAAATGCCAGCATATTTTAGTTTATAGCTCTTAGTGCCAGGAACTGAGCCTTAGGTATAGAGTTCCCAGATTAGATCTGGGTTGAGGCTCCTGGAACTTTAATCTGGAATAAATCTCAGAGTGAGACAAGGTACCTATACAACTCCATCAAGCAGGACAAAGGTAGCTGCAGTCCCTCACCTTCCAAACCCCAACTTTCAAGCCCCCAGCGAGCTCCTCCCAACATGGCTGTTGCTTTGACAATGGAGAGCACAGGAAGGGGAGCAGAGGAGCAGCCAGCTCTGTTCTTGTCACTGGACACTCCATAGTTAAGGCAATAGTGATGCTGGGAGGGGACAGTGCAGTGGAAAACTGGGGGTTGGGACATGAGGTAGATGGGTCCCTTCACCCTGCCTGATGGAGCTTTGTGGTACCTTATCTTGTTCCAAGATCTGCTCAGGATGAAAGTTACAAGAGCCCCATCCTGGATCCAGTTTGGCAACCCTGCTTAGAAGAGACATTGCAGCCTTTTAAACCTTGTCCGAGGAAGCTGGGAAAAGCTTGGAAACCCTCCAATGATGGTGTCATGGGGAAGGGGAGTGGCCATCTGGAAAACTCCAGAAGGCCAGATTTGGCCCAAGGGCCTAAGCTTCCCAACCCCTGCTTGAGAGAATAATATGCATGGCCTCACTTACCTTGCCGCAGCTGGGGCTCCTTCTGCGCCACCTCTCCAAGCTGACAGCGCTCCCACCACAAAGGGAGGGTTGCAAGCCCTGCTTTCTGGATTGCAGGGAAGTTTGGCACAGAGCAGCCTGTACATTTCACGAGCCATTGGGAGCCCTACAGCCCTGATCCAGGTTGGCCACCTTGTTCAAGAAGGAGGCCAAGCGGCAAAGGGACCGGGACGAGCAGGGGGCAAGCTATTATTACAGCTGTCTTCCGATCTTTCTTCCCACGTAGTTCTGTGGCTGAAAGAGGGGGACTTAGAAAAACAGCGTGCTCCCTTTGTGATGAGCTGCCGTTGAAAGATGGTTCCAAGGGGAAACAGCACGGGAGAAAGGGAAATGCACAAGGCAACTCCCCCCCCCCAGCATCCTAAGGGCCCTTTGCTTGCTAGAGCTCTCTCCCTTGCAGCCCTGACCCCCGGCTCACCTGAGCTTTTGCAGGCAGAGCAAGGGCTTGGCATGGCCTCTAGGAATCGCACGTTTATCCCATGGCTCCCTCCTTAGTGCCATGGCCTGCCCCCAGCATCCTGGAGGAGACTTTTCTCATAAAGCAAGAGCCTAGGGGTGGGGAGAGTGGAGGGAAGAAAAATAAGGTGTTTTTTTAAAAAAAAATAAAGATGCATGTTTCCTGAGTAAAGATGGAAAACAGCTGGTCAGAGGAGCAAAGGGAGGTTGGGGGAGGGAGGCCTGTTTTGCCAAGCAAAAACAGTGGAAAATACGGATCAAGTTTGGGTTGTATAATTCCACTGTGTCAGCCTTTGGCTAAGGGGGTGGAAGGCAGAGCAGCTGTGGCTGGCCACCAGCCACTGCCAGTCAAACAAACAATTAGATTCCATCCTGAAGGATCTGGTGACCACAAAAGTCTTGGGAAAGGGTTCCCGAGCCCTAAAACGAGAGGTTCTGGAGGTAACAGACATACCTGGGAAAACGCGCTCTGTTTCATAAGACCCTCCACCCCGGCCTCTCAGGACCCCAGATGTGAGGAAAGAATGCCTATCTTTAAAAAGAAAAAGTTAAAGGACAGTTGTCCCTTCATCTTCGCTGGGGTTTGGTTCCAGGACCCCCGTGGATACCAAAATCTTTGAATACTCAAGTCCCATGATATGCAATGGCATAGCAAAATGGTGTCTGTTATATAAGATGACAAAATCAAGGTTTGATTTTTGGATTATTACTTTTTAAAGAATATTTTCAAGCTGTGAATATTTAAATCCATAGATACGGAGGGACAACTGTATCCTATGCCATTCTATGCCATCTTCAGGCTCCCACCTTTTTGGACCTTGGGAATGTTGTGAGTGCTCACACAATATGGCTGCCATTCTGAGCCAAGGAACATGGCAGAGAAAGTGAGTCCAAGGGAGACGGGGAGGCTGAGCATCCCGTCGGCCCACTGATATATTTGTCCCCAGAAAGCATGGCAAAAGACCCCTTTTGGAAAAGGCAAAGAGGAGAGGCTTCAAGAGAGACACAGGGAGAAGAACACCCACACATTCACACAAGAAAAAGCAGACAAGGCAATCGTACATTTAGGGTTGCCAGACTGAAAACTGGAGAGGACTCCTGAGCCTTAATGGCTGTGTAGAAAAAGGGAATTTCAGCAGCTGTTACTTGTCATGCAGCCAGGTAACAAGCAGCGCCTGCTGAAATCCCGCTCTTATTTATAACTCTTAAAGGTAAAGGAGCCTTCTCCAGTTTTCAATCTGGCAATCCTACAGGTTTTCCCCTCACCTGTCTGCTCTCAAATGGCAAAATGCACATCAAAACCAGCTGTACACAGGCAAAACAGACACCACAACAGAAACAAAGAAAACCAGCCAACAGACACCATGTTACAGCACACCTCAAAAGCCAAAAGAAAACACCAGACTAGCTCCCACTAAACATTCCCTCACTCCCTGCCACTGTCTCTCATCCCCCATGCTCCCACACTAGCCCGCTAGGATACCCTCTACCATTCCCAGTTTATCTTTTTTTCCCCCTGGGCAGCTGGGTGTGCTTCAAAATGAGGCTCCAGGCCTGCGTCAGCCTGCCATTTTTGTTTTCTAAGCATGCCTCTGGTACCCATACGGAAATAATGATGGCACGAGAAACCGAAGTCTTGTTCTGCAGCGTACCAGCTTAGCATTTCATATCTTTCAAAAAAATAAAATAAAATTAAAGATCATTACAAATATTAAAAATCAGGAGGGACAAGGACAAGGTGGGTGTCAAAAGACACCGCTGAGGACTCAGTGGTGTACATGGGCACCCCATTAGGATGACTGGAGCGGTTTATTTAAAAAAAGAAGAAGCCAGACTAAAAGGAGATTAAAAGCAGATCCATAGTCTCCCGAGATTAAAACAAAGCATGGGAAATTTACTTTCCAGATTAAAACTCCCAGAATCAATGCTAACTGTGGGGTTCTGGGAGAGACAAACCAAAAAAAAGCAATGTGTTGAAGCTCTGGATTAATGTACTAAAAAGCCTCTTGGAATAAATATTCATTAACTCCCTACTGGAAAGACAGAAAAGAAGGGGAGCATTTATCACTTTTAGTTAGGATGACACTGTCTAGAACCTTGTTGGTGTCCTGCACATATGTTAAGTTCCCCTGCAGAAGCGGTTGGACATTTTTGCCCCAAAAGCAATGTTCAAGGTTTGAGTCAAGGTTGCAGGAGTGTGGTGTGGATGCTTCCAACTGGCGGTAGGGTTGCCAGATCTCAGGGCTCTGCCCTGAGTGTCTGGGCCTGGGAACTCATCTCTGGTCCTTAGGGTAAGAGTGATGGATCTCAGGGCTTGCTTTGAAATGTGTGTGTATAGATATTTGCTCATTGAGTACGGTAGATCTGGTGTGGGTTTTTTTTTTGAGTGGCATACTCTGAGCATACTCTGAGCAATTATGGTTGCTACTTAATGTATCCTAGTTAGTAACATCACCAGGGCCTGCCTTTGATGAAATCACAGGGGGTTGTTCCTGGGTCTCATGTTTTGGCTCTGGGAATCTCAGGGCCTTCTGACCTGACAACCCTAACTGGTGGTAGTAATTAGGGTAGTATTTAATCAGGGTAATAATTAATTAATGATTAATTAGGGTAACAATTAATTAGGGTAGTAATTAGGGTAGTAACTGGTGGTAGTAATTAGGGGAGTCAGGTCAGGATGAGTCCAGGCCCTGAGATTACCCTGAGATTACCGAGCCAAAATACAGACCTAAGAATAACTTAGAATCATAGAGTCGGAAGAGAGCACAAGGGCCATCCTGTCCAACCCCCTGCCATGCAACCTCCTTGAGATGTTACCACAAGTGGTCCTTGGTGATGTTACAAGGGGGCAGCCCCTGGAGATGTCATTAGGAATCTGCCACAGTTGCACAAAGGTTGCCATTCAAATACAGTTGTCCCTTCACATTCGCTGGGGTTTGGTTCCAGGACCCCCGTGAATACCCAAATCCGTGAATACTCAAGTCCCATTATATGCAATGGCAGAGCAAAATGGTGTCCCTTATATAAGATGGCAAAATCAAGGTTTACTATTAGGATTGTTATTTTTTTAAGAATATTTTTCAAGCCGTGAATACTCAAATCCGTGAATGTCAAATCCGTGAATGTGGAGGGACAACTGTACAAATAAAACACTAACAAATGAAACAGATACATGCGTGCATGCTCAACATTGCCATTCAACAAAAGAGCCACGTAGCATACTCAGCCTGCAACTCCGTTCGTGGAGATTTGCAGTACCCAACCCCAGGGCAGGATCTCTCAGTGGTCCCCTATTCAAACAGGCAATCTGTTTGAAAGGCTGTCCAGCCCAAGCCCAGGTTAAAGGTAGAGAAACCTCAGAAAGGGGAGCAGGGACCTTGGAGCTGTCCACCCACAGCGAGCGCTACCTGCAAGGAGTACTGAACTGGCAGAAGCCCAGGTCACCTGGTCACAAACTTCCCCACTGTGGTGACATATGTGAGATTGTAAACCTGAGGGCAAAGAATTTTCATATCAGCTATTTCATATCAGGGAGACTTTTTGGCTAAACGGAGTGGTATAAATACTATACTATACTATACTATACTATACTATACTATACTATACTATACTACAGTTGTCCCTTCACATTCGCTGGGGTTTGGTTCCAGGACCCCCCGTGAATACCCAAATCTGTGAATACTCAAGTCCCATTATATGCAACGGCATAGCCAAATGGTGTCCCTTATAGAAGATGGTAAAATCAAGGTTTGCTTTTTGGGTTATTATTTTTTTAAGAATATTTTCAAGCCATTAATACTTAAATCCATGAATGCCAAATCCATGAATGTGGAAGGACAACTGTATACTGGTTGAGTATCCCTTATCCAAAATGCTTGGGACCAGAAGGGTTCCATATTTCAGATTTGTTCAGATTTTGAAATCTGAAATGTTCATTGCTGACCTCTCCAGAGCCTCTCTGAGCAGGGGCCCCTCGTGATGAGCCACAAAACTGCACCTTAGAGTCTCTTCCCAGCAAGGAACTACCGTCAGCCTCCATACTTGCGGGTTTAACTTTTGCAGATTTGATTATTTGCGGGTTATTTGCTGCCACCTCCGCTGTTGCCTTATGACATTTTAAATAGGGACTGCAAGCCTCATGAGATGGAGAGAGACTGTGATTGCATGGCGACACTTGTAAGTCCCTATTAAAAGGGGCATGGGGGATCAGCGGAGGCGGCAGCAAATAATCCCTGCCAGCAGCCTGCTTCTGCCTTGTGAAGGAACCACGGTGCCTCAAGGGCCTCCGCGGCGGGTTGAATCTGTGGATTGTACTTTTGTATGTGTGTGTTAAATATGGTTTGGAGAGGCCTAGGGAAATTATCAGTTTTTCCATTTTCGTGGGGGGGACCTGCACCTCTAACCCCAGCGGATGTGGAGGACCGACTGTATTCTCTGGCTCTCAGCTGGGGGGCCGTTGAACACTCCTAGACAGGAAGGACAATCACAGGCTTCCTGTTTGAGCTGAGAACCCCTGAGAACGAGTTTTTCTTGCTCCGATGTGTTCCTCAGCTCTACTCCCTTGGGCCCCTCCTGACATTTGTTTAGCCCTGGCATCGACTCGCTGGCTCAGCTCGGACATTCCAGATGCTCCACGTCCGGACAGCCCCACCCGGAGCCACATCATAGGCCTGCGTGTTGCTCTTCCTGTCCTCCCAGGGCCAAACGTGTGCAGTCCAGTGTTGATAAGACACCATCTGCGGTCTTAATCCCCAAAGAGAAACCGGTTCCAAAGCATCTGAAGGCCCTGCAATGCCATGAGCCAAAAACGTGATCTCATGCTGGGCAAGGGAAAAAGGGCTGGCAAAAGTACCAAAGAGGATTGTAAAACCAGGGTTGTAAAAGATGGGATGTGAGATGAAGAAGCCACAGGAAGTTGCTCAAGAGGGAAGGAAAAGTACCAGCAAGGGCAAGCTGAGAAGCCTTGGGACAGAGATTTATCTGACGGAGGGGGTGTTAAAGAGGGGGGTGCAGGGAGAAGGCTGAGGCTCAGCTCTGAGGCTATGGAAACTGAAGCTAAAACAAGGCTGGGAAGAGAGCAAGCCCTGGTGTGCTATATATCAAAGAAAGCTGGGGGGGGGTCAGGGGCTGGGGAGCAAGGAATAATGAATGGACTCTCCTTAAAGCAAAGTTGACAACCTAATGCCAATTAACTACTGGCACTTTTGCCCTTTGTGGAAATGCTGACATAAGCATGAGATAAAAAGGCAAAGCAAAAGTGAAGCAGAGGGGCAATTTAAAGAACATTCTGTAAAGGACAGCAACCTTTTAAAACACAATTGCTAGAAAGTAGGCATGCTAGCATTAAGGGTTATTGATTCTGCAGCTGGCATCATGTGCTGGGGCTCGCCAGACTGGAAGCCCTTTAACCCTCCACAGTTAACAGCACCAGGATTTCACTTTAACTGCCAGGGTTCCATCCTGTGGAATCCTGGGGTCGGCAGTTTAGGGGGATGTTTAGACTCCTCTGAGAGCTCCACTGGCCCCTCCCCAAACCACAGACCCCAGGATTCCACAAGATGCCACCATGACACATGAAGGGGAATCAGAATGCTGTAGCAAGGTAGTGCCAAAGGGTCCTTGGTGCCCACTAAGCCTCTCCAAGGAATCCTTGGAGAACCTGCACACAGTGCAACAGCCACGGGAAATGGTTGCTCCTCGGATGTTTGGGAGATCAGCTCCCAGAAGGCATAGCCAGTAGCTGAGGATGATGGGCCTTGTGGTCCAGCATATTTGAAGGGACAACAGTCCCCCTCCTCCCTGCACTGCAGAATTAAATTGGCTCAAATGCAGAGGCAACAGCAAAAGGAAAAACAGAACACCCAGTGCATTCTCACAGAAAAGGGGTGATGGTGTGGAGAAGTTTTGTCCCACATCAGCCTTGCCCAACCTGATGGCATCCACTGAAGTGCAGCTCCTGTGCAAAACATCAGGGACATTAACTCAGGAGCATGGGTGAGGCAGGGCTGGGGTGTGTGTGCAAAAGGGGAATGGAATGAAGTCTCCTAAAAAAAGACCTGGCTGTTGGGGACCAGGAAGTTCAACACTGGGTTAAAGCTGAAATGGGAGAAAATGAAGAGAAAAGCTTATTTTTGCATGCCTGGCACCCAGACCTTATCTTAAGCGAGGCAAAAATTTCTTTACTCTTCAAATGTAGCTGTCATTAGAATCCTTGGGTTTTTCTGCCATTCTCCAAGCCCCAACAAAAGGCAAAAATAGAGTAGAACAATTCAAGTGTTCTAAAGCATAATTTTTTAAAAAAACTCCTGGGAAGAAACTGCTGGTTCTTTAAAGCCCAGATGGCATGCAGTGTGCAGTCCCTAGGATCTTATAAATCTCCCTGACGTTTAAAAATACACAACAGACACACCAAAAGCCTTTGGGTCGCTGTGGGTTTGTGTAGGCGAAATGGCAGTGAGGGATTGCTCCAAAGTAGAACTGTGAAGTTCGGACAGAGGACTGCATCTTTTCGCCTATTCTCCTGTTCCACTCCCCAGTCGTTTTTCTCCCCAGAGGGGAAAAGATCCGAGTCCTCTGTCCAAACTCACAGCTTCACAACGCTGATTTTTTTTTTCCTTGGCAGAGGAAGATTCACACAACTTTTGGGCTCCATGCAGTTCAGACATAAGCTTTTGCTCAGATAAGGGATAAGGTTCACTTGAATGCTTGCCTGACTCATCTCTGTCGTTGCTCTCTTTACGTGGAGAGCAATAATCCAAAGAGCAGAACATCTGAAAAGCAGAGCTAGAGATGCAATCCATAACCATGAAAGATCAGGGTTTCTGATGGATAGGGTAGGACTGCTCTGCTTTTTCCCTTCACGCACTCAGGTTAACCTTTTCCTGAATTTAGGATAGGGTTCTAAAGAAATCAATGGCCAGCAGCCAAAATTGATGGAACTTGTCATTGAGTTTCCCTCCATCCTGATAGTGAGTGTAAAGGGAGGGACCGAAAGACATAAAGATCGTGGTTACCACCAGGAACATACTCAGCCTTACCTTGGGGATAGGAAACCAGAGATATCCAGGCAAAGCTGGGAAAGATTCCTGTCCAGATGGTTGCACCAATTCTGAAAGGATGACATTGGCTGCCTAGCTGCTTTAAAGCCCAATCCAGGGCACTGCTGCTTATCTCCAAAAGCCCTAAACAGGTTGGCATCAAACTATTTGAAAAGTCACCTCCTTCCATACCAACCCATTTGCCCATTAAGATCTTATGGGGAAATGCCCTTCTTGGAGTTCCATCAGTAGGAAAGGTTTCTCATATGTGTGCAAAGGAAGAAATGGCCTTTCTGTGGTTGTGCCCAGACTCTGGGCTCCAGGGGAGCTATGATTGGCGCCGACTCCGTGCCCTTTTTAATGCCAGGTGAAAGCATCTGTCTCGTCCCGCATTCTGTTCACACAGTAGCCAACAAAACGCCCCAGGGAAGCTCATGAGCAGTTGAGGAGTGCAACATCCTCCTGCTTGTACTCCTCAGCAGCTGGTATGCAAAGGTATATATTGCCTCTGGTACTGGAAGGAAAGACCAACATGGTGGTGTGGTTTGAATGTTGGACTAGGACTCTAGGAGAGCAGAGTTTGAATTCCTGCTCAGACATGGAAACCCACTGGGTGACCTTGGGCAGGTCATACTCTCTCAGCCTCAGAGGAAGGCAAAGGCAAAACCCCTTGTGAACAATTTTTGCCAAGAAAACTTTGGGATAGGGTCGCCAGAAGTCAGAAGTGACTTGAAGGCACACAACAACAACAGGAAGGCATATCCATCTAAGCATCCATTCTGGACAGACCCTTCCTCCATGCATTTGTCCAACTCCCTTAAAGCCAGCTGTCCAAGTTAGTGGTCATGACTACATTGCCAGGTAGTGAATTCCAGAGTTTAAATAGTTAATTCCAGAGGCTGGATACCTTCAGCCCTTCCAGAATATAGGGGATATAATTCCCACAATTCCCACATGCTCGTTGAGGCTTCTGGGAGTTGAAGTCCAAAACAGACGGAAGGCCAAAGGTACTAGGAGGTGGTGTGGGGACCTTCTCATAGTTGCCAACTGCACGGCTGGTAGGCCTATTGGTGAGAGCAGGCTCTACTACCCGAACATTGAGTTTTAATGGCCAGTGGGGCTTGTTTGAACGGATCTGCTGTCCTTACACTACAAAGCCTCAGAGATTACAAAATGGCTTTGCAAGGGAGGGGGGGGGTCTCTCGCTCCAACACCACCTGCACTTTAACAATGGATAACATCATCATAACCTGTACAGGATTTACAGGATTTGCTTCCATTGTACAAGGAAGGCGTACATGTGGATACATGCACACAGCCTTCGAGGGTCTCATTGCCCCAGCCCAATGGCTCTGTTCCCACTCCTCCCCCTACCCCAGCAATGGCTCCTCATTTGTTTCCCCCCCCCTTCTTTCTCTGTGCTTTGCTGTCCTTCTCTTTAACCTTGTTGGGTGAAGCACATCTCCAAGGACAGATAAAGTGGATTTTCTAACCAGGCACTGCTGACTTTGCAACCTGCCAGGAATGGGGGTGGGGAAGGGGAACTGACTAAATTCAAAGCTCCTATAGTCAGTCAGTTTAAAATATACAGTCAGCTCTGCAGATGCCTTCGAGCGGGAGGGAATGCATTTAAAGTGGGGTGGCTGGAAGACAGCATGTTGGGGATTGTTACATGCAGCTGGACCGGGAGCAAAACAAGGGGGGGGGGGAATTACATTTAGCCGACATTACAACACAGGAAATCATCTCTAAATACTGTATTAGGCTTGGCTCGTTTGCCCTTGTAGGGAATGGAACTTCAGGATGCGATGGAAGCTGTTCTGGTTGGAAGGGGAAAAAAATATCCAAAGCACAAATCCAGGGAGATACTCAACTCGGAAAAATGTTATCCTGCAGAAAAGAAGGCCTAGGTGTTGCTAAGGGCTGCAGATGATGAGGGCTGCTCATCATCACTTGGGTGCTAAGGAGATCTTTGGGAGCAAGAACCTCACCCCCCCACACATCCAGTCCGGGCTTGTTCCAAATTCTTCTGTACCAAATTAGCCATATTTACATACACCCAGAGGGGAAACCTGAAATCACAGCCAACAAGCAGCCTTCCCTTGGCTTGTTAGGTGCACTCCGTGGAGAGGAAAGGTGGAGAGGATTTAATAGGAAGTGTGTGAGGCTGAATCCACACTGCACATATAATTCAGTTTGAAGTTGGATTAATTGCCATGGCTCGTTCCTAGGGAATCCTGGGATGTGTAGTATTACGAGGTATTTAACCTCTGCCAAAGAGGGCTGGTAGGTCACCAAACTATAAATCCCAGGATTCCATAGGAAGGCGCCATGGCAAATAATCCAGTTACAAACTGGATTATTTGTGTAGTGTGGACTCTACTCCCCATCATTCTTCTTTCTGAAATATTGCCAAGTTCCCTTTAAAACAGAGGTAGGCAAAGTATGGGCCTGGGGCTGCATGCAAACTCCCCCCACCATTCCTCTAGGCCTCACATTTTCTGGCAGAAAAATTTGAGAGTCTTATTGCACTACACTGGTATAGTGCTATTATTGTACTTTAACTGCTATAGCTGCCTCCTGTGGAATTCTGGGGTTTGTAGTTGAGTGAGGCCTAAGTGCTGAGAGTCCTAAATGCCCCTCCCTAAACTGCAAATCCCAGGATTCCACAGGAGGCAGCCAGAGCAGTTAAAGTGGAATAATAGCACTAAAACAGTGTAGTGTGATAAAGCTCTGAGCTGTCTCTTCTAGAAGCCTCCTGAAGCAACCATTCACCATTAAAGAGGCCATGGGCATGCCCAATTTGCACACCTCTGCTCCAAAAGAAGAAATCCAGGCTGTCACTGTACCATGAGCTGAATGCCTCAGCACCCTTGCAGGTCCCACTTCTGGTGGCTGTTTTGCCCTCCTATCATCCCCTCCCTTCGCTCCCCCCCCCCGCCACTCCCCTGGTGCCTCAAGTAGTACTAGGAGGCAGAGTCTAGATACTTTTTAAAACTTTCCAGTGTCCCTGATGTAGCACCACTGTGTATGTAGGACTGGGAATTTATAATGGAAGCAAGCCCTCAGCCTCCTGCCAATGCTGCTGCCAGTGCCAGAGAAAGGGGCCCACCTGAGTGTATCTTGCCCAGCCCAATGAAGGCCAGATATGTTTAAATGGGCATGGGATGCTCAGTGATGGAATGGAGCATCCTGGGAAAGGGCAGCGTCCGCTGGCCTCCTGCACGGGAATACCTCACATTGCAGCCATGGGTTGCAGGGCTTACTTGTATGCAGCCTAACCCTTTGAGCAACATACCCGCTAACGTTTCACAGAGGAAAACCAGGACACATATATGGCCAAGCAACCTCAGAGTGTGGCCAAGATGGTAAAAGTTATTGATGAGTAAAAACAAAAAAGGTGGGAGAGGCTTGCAGCAGTTTGCTTTTGCCTGGGCCTCCTGGGAAGGGCAAGATTCTACTGAGTTAATTGAATTCAACTACTTTTGCACTTTGAAACTGAAGTAAGCTGAAGATCAAGGGGCAAAGTGTGAGGATGAGAGAGAAACGGGGGCATTTTAAAAGCAGCTGAAAAAGTGGAATGGCAGAGGATTAATTGCAACGGTCCCTGTCAAATTGGGACTGCTGGAGGGTATGCAGCCGAGGTTGCAAAGTGCGGCTGAGGATGAGGCCCACAGTCCTCTTGATGTTCTGGGAGGGGGGAGAATCCCATAGAAAAAAGCACGGCCCTCCTTCTGATGGCCCCCTCCCCAAATGCAAAAAAACAACAAGCAAACAAAAACAAAACAGAAGTGGCTGAAAGCTGTTTGTTAAAAAAGTATTTGGAGGCACGTGTGGCCCATGGTGGGTCCTGGAAGAAAACAATTGCTCCCATGCCATTTGAAGTTGCTGCCCTCTGCCCTAGAGAAAAACCTGTGAACACCTTGTTTGTCATCAGCCCTCTGCAAGATGCCTACATTGCAATTTGAATATTCCCTCTTTAACATTAGCTTTGGAAATGGACACAACTCACTTCATCTGCTTTTTTTACCTACAGAAGTACAGTACATGTTGTGTGTAGAACAGCCTGTACACCCACAGCCCACTCTCAGACCTTCAGCCCCTAGAGAGGTCTCTAAATTGTTTTCAAGAACTGGTCTTCAGATGCATACGGTATCCCAGCTTTTCTTAACATTTCATGACACTGCAGGTTTAAAAGGCAGGTAACTTGATCCTGCTGGTGCCAGCTTCAGGGTTTGTGGGGCTTGGAGGCAAGAAGCCCTCCAGCCATTCCCTGCCATCATCTGCTTACCCTCCCAGTCACGTTTCCCAGCAGCTGACAAACTCCATGGATTTCTCTCATCCCCTTTTAAAACTGTCCAAGTTGGGAACCAACACTACATCTTATGTCAATGAATTCTGCAGTTTAGATATGGATTGTGTGAAGAACTGCTTCCTTCCAGGATCTGTTCTCAGTTACTCACCCATTCAGCTTCAGTGGATTAATCCAGGTTCCTTCCTCCACCTCATGTAAGCTTTTTATAAACTTCTACCTTGTCTCCCCTTTTTAGCCTTATTTCTAAGCTAAACAGCCCCAAATGATAGAATGTTTCCTCTTGCACATCAGTGATGCTTAACTTGCCTGGGTAGAGTCTCATTTTGAGGCCTCAGCTACAAGTCACTTGTGGACTGCACTGTAGGAGAGAGATCTTTAACTCATGTGTGATCTTTGGCTTGTCATACAGCACCAGCTGGGCTGCATAACTCTCTTTGGATTCTTCCACTATTCTGATAATGAGACCCATCTGCTTTTGGAGGTGTAGAACACAGCTTTATCCCACAACAGGCAGCAAAGCAATGATCTTGCAGGGGATTCTCAGGAAACAATCTTTTGAAAGGTCTTGGCAAGGGGTGGGGCGGAGAACCAAGTATTTCTGCAGCATGTTTGTATAGATGGGACTATCATACACCAAGTTCTGTCTTAGAATGGAAGGATGCTTTGGTACACCATGCAGCCAGCAGAGCTAGGACTAAACCCAATTTTAGTTACAGCTAAATGAGAACCATTTAAACCAATGGCACTTAATGTAAGCAGTGGCTAAGAAGTCCAGTATATCAGTGGCTCAAATCCTCTGCAAGACGAGTGGTTAGAACTCTTGCTGGTGTAGTTACAGTAGACTACCAGAAACTATGTGCCACTTTGAGATTCATGATGGCAATGGTAGGGACAGAAATGTAATACACATGGTTTGCTCCTAAAGGCTCTCTAAAACAGGATCTCGTTTGCCTTGCCCAAGGGCTAGCAAGTTCCTTCTGAGAAATCTGAAAACAGGATATGAAGGCAAGTGCCCAAGCTCATTATTCACCCCACAACTCAACCCTCCATATAGCTTAAAGAGACACACAAGTCCAAGATTGTAATTTTCAATCAACCTTTTAATGAAAAGTTCATAAAATAACAGTTTCTCATCACTGTACATTAAGACTGCAGATTACTGAATGCTGAGATCATCTTATAATTTCTGTATTTTTTAAACCCCCCTCCCCATATGACACTTGAGTTGCAGCCACAGCATCCTGCAACTCTGACCTGAATTCAAGCTCTTGAAGGAAATGAACAGAACATTGCAACAGGAATGTCAGCCATGCTTGAGGAAACATCTGGGACTCTTGGTTTGACAGAGAGTTAAGGCTTAAAAAAGAGAGAGGGGGAAGCATATCATTGTTCTTCCAGCTGAACTTTAACTTTAAAAAAATGTAATAATCCAAATGAGGCCTTTGCTAGTCCCTCCCTGAAGGGGAAAATATGCATCTTTTCACAGTCAAAACTGGGTCCATGCAATTACTGCCTTGCGATTGGTCAAATTATAGTTTTGTTTTGTTTTTAAGTACATATAACCTATCTGGGAGTAAAAGCAAAACTTATGAACTGCCTAGGCATGACTTTTCCCAACATCTTTTCCTTGAAACTGGGAGTTATCTATGCTATTCCTACATGAACTGAGATATGCTAGTCAATGCATCCATACCACATGACTTATTTGGACCAGGGGGTGGGGAAAGGACACACAGAAAGAAAGAGTAGAACACTTATAAAAAAGGTTCCCATTCTCCAAGCCCTTTCCAAGAACTCTGAAAGACAGTTTGGAAGAGAGAAGAAGTATTGCAACATCCACTGGAGGTACAAGTGAGGTAGAAAAGGGGATTTGTCCCCGTAACACATGAAGCTACACACTCAGAGAAAGGAAGCTTGCCACAATGTAGACATTTCCCTCCAGAGCCTAGTAGCCTCTTCCTTTCTAGGAGAAGGGATTTGTTTTTGGAAGCTGTTCCAGAAATTGAGAAAAAAGCCAGGAGTAATGATAACCAGGGACCTCAAATCAGGCCCGGACAGAGACTGCTAACAGGGTGACCAAAGTGAGGCAGCAACACCAGATCAGGATGTGTTATGCTGAATGAATCGAGAGATTTGAATCTTATCAGCGGTAGCAATGTAAACTAGCAGAGAAATGTGAAAAGGCTCTTTTGTCCTCCTTTTGAAGTCCCGTGTTAATTTTTAAAATCTCTGTGGTAAACAGTTTCTCCACCTAGAACTTTGGGTGACAACACATTTTAAGTATCCATGGAGTCCCTCTTGGGGGATGGAGGCTCCCTGGACAGACAGACAAGAGTTCGTATAAACATTCCCTTAATTTCCTTGGATTTATCATCTTATTGCCATAAGGCCCATGGACAAGATTAGTGTTTAACACTGTGGGCCAAGAGCTGATGTTCTGGGCAGATGCCTGGGACATGACCCTGACGGCCCTTGTAATGCATCCTGGGAAACACAGAGGAGGGACATTTCCCAGCTGGCGGTTTCTCCCCTCCTCCCAAGCAAAGACGTGTTTGGAAGCCTGTCCGGAAAGTACAGTAAGCAGGAAAAGGGCAGGATGGAGAGACGACGAATTTAACTCGTGCTTCTCCAGTCCTCAGTGCACAAGCGTTTCTGATCCCCATTCATCTTCTAGATGAGAATGTTTTTTGCTGGAGAAAAGGAGGGGCACTTTCGATAGCCATATGTATCTCTGTGTGTAATGCTAACTTGCAATCTTTTGGATCCAATGTCTAAGGTGAAATACTGACTGAAACATTTGCTTGGCTGTAAACAGCCACAATTCCTGGCTTAGTTTAGGGTTTGCTCTATCCTGCTCAGAACATCAGGGCATCCAGATGCAACCCCGGGTTGCTTCACGGGCTGTGCATCCCACACAAGACCACTTAGTGATCTCCATATTAAAAGACCAACAACAAAGGCCCACCCAACTTTACTCAGGCGGGCTGATATGTGGTATGGTCCACTGATGCTTCCTCAGCTGCAGTGCATTGTGGGGAAAATTGGGCAAATACTGTCCAATGATGCAAAGCCAGATACAACACCTGAGTACATGGATAGGATGGAAAGCCCTGCAGAACAGGATTAGCTCAGTGCATAACCACTATAAAATCAAAGTCTTATTTTTCCCCTCAATAATATCTTTTGAGCCCCATCTATCTGCCAAAATATTTGACTATTATTGCTTACACTGTAAACACTGAGAAGGCTAAGAAAATGGTAGGAACAGGTTGGAAGGCATTAGGGCTTTTCCCCATTCAAGCATCAAAAAGAGCCAAGGTTAATGAAGCCTGTACCTGCTTGCTCTCTCCTCCAGTTTTGCCACAGTCCCATTTAAAAACCCCAAAAGAAAAAAAAAATCCTCCACCAGATTTCAGGTTTTCCCTTCTTTTACAAAATGTCCCAAGACATTTTCCTCTAAGTCTGACATTCCTGCATTTCAGAACAGAAGTGACATGGTAAAAAATAAAAATACTGCTAACCCAGACTTTGACCTGCACCGCTCAAAATCAGTGCTTTTTAAACACTTGCTCTCGCTCTCGCTCTCTCACACACACAGATATACACATACATACAAACATATGAGAGGGAAAAAAGAAGACAAGAAATTGTATAAGAGTGACACCATAATTGGAAACATTTAAATACAGCAAAACAAATTTGTCTTCTATGCAAAAAAAAGCTACAAAAGTCCAGTCTTTGTATTGTCTTCACAGGTTATGGTTTATGGCTATGCTGAGAGTCTCTGAGATTCTTTTTTTTTTCAGTTTTAAAACTTTTTTAAACACTTTTTTTTTTTTTTTTGAAATCCTGTAGCGAAGACCCTGCGGACACATCTTTTTTTCTTTTGCAAATGCTCTGAGTTTTTTTTCTTTCTTTCTTCTCCTTGCAAAACTGTGCATACAGAATCTTGAGAAATAAATACATTCATTACTGCACATACATATTGATACAAAAAACAACACTGTCAAATAGTGTTTGCACCATCTTTGTTAAGATATTCAAGACCAGGCAAAATTAATATGTTTGTTTTCCATCAGACTCTCCCCAACTCTTCCCACCCCATAGATTTTATATTTAGATGAGGTGGCTTTGGCATTAAAAAAGTTGAATAAAAACAGCGCTAAATTAAACAAGAGCTGTCACTTTGGGAATCCTGTGTAATTTGGGAGAGCAGGCGCTTAAGAAATTATAGACCCTCTTCAGTGATCATTCTTACTTTTATCTAAACAATGCAAAACCAGGCATGCCATTTTTACACAGAAATATTTTCTATGTCTGTTGGATCTTTTTTTCCCTTTGGAAAAAAAGAATACACTAGGAATGCTTCCACACATAAGGACTACAAACCTGAGATCCAGCCAACCCAGGTCACAGTCTGACAAAGCCATGGAGGAGAAAACGTACTGCACTAGCAGGGTGAGGAATGGCTCTCAATGGCCTTCAACTTCTCTGTTGTGCCTTGGGTTGTCCAGAGCCACGTGACACACACAAGGCCTTGCAGGGAGAATGTGCAAGGTTCACCTCGGGAAGTGTGTGCCAGACTGTGAACTGGATTGGGCAGACTTCCAGTTTCAGAGACTTGCACGTAAAAGCCCCACCAAAAGTCCCGTTGGAGTGTGTGTCCTCCAATGTGTCAAGCGGGGGAAAGAACTGAACCAATTTGGTATAGGAACCCATGCCCCCAAGCCCAAGGAGGGCACCAGCTACCCGAGCCGGATCTCGATTGGATTAGCAAGCCCTTTCATGCCTGTGGGCAGTTCAGGGTGGCAGAGAAGAGCAGCCGGGAGACCAGTGCTCCTTTCTGAGACTCATGTCCAAGATAAAGCTACTTTTCAGAAGCTCTTTGGTGCCTTCTGCAAATGTTGTGTGGCTCTCCTGGCTGGTTTTTGGCAATTCCCCCATTAGCAGGGGGCTAGAAAGGACAGTCCAACTGTTACCATCAGTGTTAAGTGCCCACTTCTCTCCCGCTAAAGATGCCTTCCGGTTGATTTTATCACCATCTGCCATTCCCACTAGCCCCCTCTGATGTCTGATTGCTGGATGAATCTCTTCTTCACTTGGTACCATATAATAACTGACCGTAAAGAGGTACAATTCTTTCCAGCACAGTGGTATCTTAACAAAAGGAAGCCCAGTCTTACAAAAGGCCCTCTGTGACATAATCCAGTCCGTCTCGAAATGGAAATCTGCAATCACAGGGCATCAATGGACATTGGTAAGAATAAGAGAAAGACAGAGTGCCCCGGGCCCTCCACATGCTGTTGAGCTACAAGCCCCCTCGCCCATCATGCCTGACCAGTGGCCATGCCAGCTGGGCTTGTTGAAACCCAACATCCAGACAGCCACAGGTTGCTCACTGCTGCAGATACTGATGACTTCCTATACAACCGGTGAGGTGTTTTCAGTTTTCGATTAACTCTCTCCCCATACACAATTGTTTGTGATAGTCTTTTGACAGCTAAACCAATGGAAAAAGCAAAGATTAATTTTGACTGGCCCCTAAGATCTGTTGAGGTCTGTAACTGTAAAAGTTTATGTAAACAATGAGATAAATATATTAATTCTTTTTTCTGAGCCAAGTGAGGTTCCATACTCATTCAAATGTGCTTTGGTTTAAAAAATAGTTTTTGTGAATTTGGGTATGAGCTATCTTTTTAATACTTTCCCCCCTACTTTATTCTTTATTATCCTCTCCTGTTACTCCGAAAACATTCTGGATCTAAACTGACTAAAACATATAGTTAAGCTGCCAGGCCTCTGTAACCTTACATAAAAAAAATATTCCCCCCAGGAGGCTTGTTTTGTATCTCAAAAACAAAACAAAAAAGAAACCAAGACCAAAACCAAAAATGCAATTCCCTCCCCACCCTAACCCTAGAACTCTTAAAATCTTAAATATGAAACTAGTGTTTTGCTTTCTCATTAAAATACAGAAAATGCTTGATACAATACTATGTCGTACAAATGCAGTTTTGAGTGTCCAGGCCCTCTAAACGAGCCCTGAACAGTCCCTGAAGTTTTGAGTATTATTAGGTTTTTATTATTATTGTCACAATTTGGAAAGAAGTCATTAATTCGGTATATGGAACACAACTCTACACAACTATGTTTCCGAAGGAGGGGGGGGAGAAAAAAAGGAGACTTTTTCATTTTTGTACAATACTCGCGCTGTACACAGACTTTTTGTCATATTTTTTAAGTGCTGAGGGGAGAAATAAAAATAAAAAGGGGGCTGTTTTGATGATAATTTTTAAAAAATGAACACCCCCCCAACAAAAAAATGGATCCTGAAACTTCAAGATCCCAAAACTTCAAACCTTAAGCAAAACAAAATCCAAACCAACCCTAATACCTTCACCCACCCTTCACCACACACTATTGGAAGTCTAATAAAATTCTGAGGGACTGAAGTATACTTTTGCACTAGCTACACCTTGGGGCTCCTCTTTGGATAACAAATGATGGACATTTACCAAGCAGCAACATACTATGATGGGAATAAAACCACTCAAGGGCATGGTTTCCATAGCATTGGCTTTGCCACCAAGTAAGTGGGTAGATGCTACATCTGGCCAATCACATATGGATGTGATTATGTCTCTTTCATGGCTACACTATCACTTGGAATTCATCTGCTATCTTGGCTCAGCAGAAGCTCTCAGCTCTTTTGATTAGTGGTACTAATGCTTATCATGGTTAATACCAGTTGGAAAAATGGAGACAGTATGGAGGTGGGGTGTCTTTATGGAACTACGGCAATGGAATGAAGGCAGTCACTGTCACTTTGTAACTGCATGGGAAACATAAGTGACAGTGGTCTGCTTTTCAGGAAGGTAGGACTAAAGCAGAGGACATCTCCACTCTCAACTTCAGCCACCAGATTACTGGCTCAGGACTCTGCTCTGAAGGCATCTCAAGAGTTAGAAAAGATCTGAATATCTGAGAGGGTTTGGGGCTAGATCAAACCAAACTCTAATGGTCTACAGTGTTGAGAAACTAAAATTTCACCCCTGTGCCCCTAGCAAATGCTGGCAGCTGGGGGTTTCCATCCCAAAACGCTAATTCAGATTATCTGACGTGGAGTCGTCTCATTTTGGCAAACGATGTACCAACCCTACCAAGGATGTTGCCACAACAACGTCCACAAGTGGTCAATGGTGGTGGAGCAATGTGCTTTCCCCACAGAAAGAACTATAACAGGTACAGCACAAGAGTGGTGGGTTATGTGGGAGTGCAATCGTTTTGTTAGATCCTTGTGGTTAAGGGTATGGAACTCTACTGCCAGCAAGGATTTCCACCATCAGATCAGTTCATGTGGGGTGGGAACATCTTAGAATATAGTAAAAGATGGGCTTCCCCTTACACTGGGGCAAAAAAAGGGCTGAGCCCCCCCTGCCATTTGGGAACTTCACGTGTACTATGCATAGAACTTGAGGTGAAGGTTTTGTCTTCATTGCTTCCCATAAAAGCAGATCATGTTTTTAAAAATAGTGATTCCCCCCCCCCCTCAAAGAGAGAATATCTTACTATAAAAAAGGAGAAAATGGTTTCAGATGAGTGCTCTGAGAGTGGCCCACAAAATCTAGAAGAAATTTAATTTGTGGTACTAGAACAACAGGGGCTGTAGGGAGTTCAGAAGCAGCGCCCACCCTCATGATAAGTGAGGTAAAGTTATGAAGGATTAGGACCAGGACGGAGCGAGAGGGGGGCAGATTCCCTGCAACATGATTTAGGCTCAATGTGGCTATATTTAGGCTCAACATGGTTATATTTAATCTGTACTGTATGAAGTTCAGGAATTGAGTTATTTTTTTTTTCCAAAGTGACCCCAAATACACTTTACAGAAAGACTATTTCTTAACAGGATCTTTTTAAAAAAAAAAATTATGGTGGTAGGGGGAATAAAAGCTTATCTTTGTTTTATAGTTGAACACACTCACTTTTATTTTTTGGTCTAAACTTAAAGACAAAAAGGTTTTTTCTTTTTCTTTTTCTTTAGAAAAAAGACATAGGGCTTTGGTGAGCCCTACCAATATAATAATAATAATAATAATATTAATCATAATAATAATAATAATAAAAAGAACAATGGTTTTGAGCAAGAAAGTTAAAGAGGAAACAAAAATGTAAACCTTACTCAATTTAGACAGGATCATTCTAAAGGGACTGCGAAATTTTTACCACCACACTCCACCCACAGGGAGTAAGGGGGGGAGCCATTACTTTTTACGAAAGGTCACGCCAACGAAGTCGAGGGGCCATAAAATAGCAGGCGATACCCTGTCCTCTCCTCCTAAACCTATAGCAGCTGTTGGCTGTGATGTCTTCTACAGATGCAGTGAGAATTTTCTCTTCCATTTATCCAACTTTTGTGTGCATGCAATTAAGATTTCCTTAACAACAACGACAACGACAACAACAACAATAATAATAATAAAAAGAAGAAAACCACACACCCACACCCTCCCCAGAAAGGGAGGATATGAAACACTTTGGTTGGGCTTCCCCCACATTCTTATTGCACTCTGGATCCTAGTTAAGATATTATCGCCTGCTACATCATTGTTCTCTTATCCTGGCAGATGTCACCTGCTAACACAGATGTGTCAGGAAAGCAGTGGATTAAGAGACATCTTCCCCCTATAGCATCCAGGTTCAATAAACAAGGCTGGAAAGAGCCCAAAAGCTCTTTTTATTAAAAAAAAAAAAAGTTTCCTCATGGATAGAAAAAATGGTAATTTGGTGAAAGCCAGTGGCCACTATTGGGCTATTCACTTGGGCCTTTGGCTTATCATCTACCTATTGTCTTTGGCCAAGTTTTGCTTCTATCATGATTTTAGCTGACTTCTTGATGGAAGGACGAGGTGGTAAAAATCCCTTAACTTTTAATTTAGTTTCTACTTTGTACACTTACTTACAATTGGGGCACAGGGCAGGGGGGACAAAACGCCACACCTAATATTTCACTAACCATCTTATTGTTCTCATGAATTCAAGAGGTAGCAAAGGGAACGGGACATCCATACTGACCCGTCCGTTAGTGAGGGAGAAAAAAAGCGAAAACGCACACGCACGCGCGCACACACACACACACACACACTCGCGCACACACACACACACACAAAATATTTTTTTAAGTACCTAAAGGAACTTGTCGCAATTCCAGCCTACAGCAAACCCACTCCATAGTTACCTCACACCTTCCAGTTCCAACAATTACATAAACGTTAACAATGTGTGTGTGTGTGTTTTGCCTCTTAATAACACAAGTACCTCTAAGCAAAGTGTATTCATACGAAACTAGTAGGCAAACAAAACAAAACATAAAGATGACCCCTGCTCACTTGAAAGAAATTCCGGAGGGGGGGACACGGGATACCCCATCCCACCCCACCCATTCAGTCATGGATAAGGCTAAAGAGGTTGAAGGAGAGACAGGGAGGGGAAAGTAGAGAAGGTGTGTCAAGGCTACAAAAAGGGAGTGTGTGGGTGTGCGTGGGTGTGTATTTCTGTGAGAGAAAGAGAGAATATGTCTGTCCAATGCTGCCTTCCCAGATTTGATAGTGTTCCCCTCACAGCGTGCAAAGACTCTTCAGGCAAAATCTCTCCATGCTAATTCGAGAGAAGGCCATGTCCTCAGTCCTTCTCACAGGAGTTATAAACTGGCTATCCCCCCAAAAAGTGTTTTTGTTTTTTTTAAATCCACAACATAGCAACTTAAAAAAAACACAATAGGGCTGTTGACAAGAAATGACTTCATCGATAACTTGTAAGGACAAAACTGTCAGGAAGAACGTGGAGGCCTCCAGCTAGGGAGAGCAAGCCGGAGGTCTGTGGGGGGCAAAAAAGAAACAAGAGT
This sequence comes from Gambelia wislizenii, assembly GCA_030847615.1. Lineage (NCBI taxonomy): Eukaryota > Metazoa > Chordata > Lepidosauria > Squamata > Crotaphytidae > Gambelia > Gambelia wislizenii. Next base: position 5,759,038 of record JAUMIR010000013.1, on the reverse strand, counting down.
CGTGGTTTTCTCATTACAACTCCAAAGTGCTACGAAAGCCAGCTGGGGGAAGAGAAGTGGCCAGGGCCCCCTGTTTCAGCCACAAAGAGCCCCCCATTTGTGCCACATCGTCAACTGGCACAACCGGAAAGCCACCCTTTTCTCTTCTCTCACTGCCTCTCTGCACCTGGGCTCATAGTCCCATCACCTCCCAGAGTTGTGGCACTTTGTGTTACAACCTGACCTAGCAGATAAAAGGGGGGGGCTTAAAATGTGGTGGGGGAGCTTAATTGTTAGCTTGGGTTTTGTTTTTCTAATATGGAAGAAAGGAACAACCAGGAAGTGTACGGAAAGAGGGAGAGAGAGAAAGAGAGGGGGCAGGGAAGCAAGCAAGCAAGCTCTGTTTGGTTGAGACCTCCTATGACTGAACAGGGAACAGAATGGCCCTTATTTTTTTGTTTTGTTTTGTTTTAAAGCAGCAAGTCTAGGAAAAGGTTATGTTTATGGCGGGTGGGCTCCGAGCTCATTGCAGAGTCTTTGGCTTATGTAGGAGAGGTATGCATTCGCAGGTGGCTGATGAGGTTGCGTTGCTGGGTGAACTTCCCGCCGCACAGTTGACATTCATAGGGCTTTTCCCCTGAGTGGACGCGCATATGCTCTGTCAGTCGATACTGCCGGGTAAAGCGCATCCCACACTCTTCGCAAGCAAAGGGCTTGAGGCCCAGGTGGCTGCGCATGTGTCGCGTCATGGTGCCCCGCTGTGTGAACATCTTGCCACAGATATTGCAAGGGAAAGGCCGTGTCAGCCAGTGAGTCTTCTCATGCTGCCGGAGGGTGGCCGGATCTTTGTAGCTCTTCTCGCACACAGAACACTTGAATGGGCGGGATTCTGTTGTGTAGGGCTGGTTGGGGTTGGACAAATCCTCCGCTTCCTCCTCCTTATCGTCATATGTCCCTTCCTCCTTGATGTAGAGGTCTTCCTCCGTGTGTTTCTCCACGTGGGCATTAAGCTGCTCCGAGCTGGGGAAGCCCTTCCCACAGGGGATGCAGACGTACAAGTTATCCCCAAAGGCCACTGGCTCATAGCCTTCCTGCCGGTAGACATAGTTGGTGCTGGTGTGCCCGCCACTTTCGCTCTCACTCTGCCCACTGTCGTCACTATTGTCCTTGCCATTCTCCACATCTTCTTTGCAGGCAAAAGGCAGCTCTGACCCGTAGGCACCCAGGCTGAGGCTCCGCTCTGCCGACTTACACAAGGGGCCCACAAGGATACCGTTGGGGAGCCCCTCGCTCTCCTCGCTGCCTTTGCCACCGCCCTCCTTCCTGTCAAAGGCGCTGTCTTTCTTGATCCACTCTTTCTTGCGGGACGAGTGGCGCAGGCTTTTTCGCTGGCTGCCTTCCGGAAGAGACTGGCGGTCCTCGCTCAAGTCCATTTCCATGGGTTCGCAGTTGTCAGCTAGGCTTGGGGGAGCTCCGGCAGTGGATTCTTTGAATGGTGAGGCACTGTTGGCTGCGGGGGCTGAGGCAGGTCGGGGGGAACCACGCTGGCTTTCACTGTGCTGCGTGTCATCCTGGGATGCTGCTGGAGGAAGTGAGGGGCTTTTCTTAGACAGGTCGAGGCCAAGTTCTTGGTCCCCGCTACTCCCATTTGCACTGCTGCTGCTTCCATCTCCGCCATTCTTACTAATTCCCCTACTGAAGGCATGAGAATTCTCTTGGTTGGAGCTGCTGATGAAGACCTCATCATCTGAGATCTTTCCCTTTGGCATCTCCTTTGAGTGAGAGCCCTTCATCCCCTCAGTTGACCCTGAATAACGAGTTATGACTGAAGCAGTGGAAAGTCTCTGGCTACGAGGAGGTCTTCCAACGCTGGGGGCACCGCCAGCCCTGCCAGCGAAAGACCGCCCATTGCGCTTCAGCTTCTTTCGGCAAAGGGCTGCCAGGTCGGGTAGTTGGAGGTAGCTTGCGGCGGTGAGGAGAGCATTGAAGTTCTGTTCACCAGGCTGGTCGGTCATTAATAGCTTGCCAGTATAAATAAAGTCCAAGATTTGCCGGAACACGGTAGGGTTGACCATGTCTGTATCTAAGTTGATCAGGTTGTCGTGCAGGACAAGGGATTTGAAATACATGCTGCTGGCAGCCAGGATATTCTTGTGGGCACGAAAGAGGGCATTTTCTACAACAATGATCACATCACAGAGGAAACCTTTGGCTCGTTGCTGGTTTAGCTGCAGCAGCAGTTGTTTGGCATGATTTGGCAGTTCCATCTCCACTTTCTCTTCCTTTCACTGTTCACCTTATCACCTGAGAAAAATGGCAGAAAGTACAAAGATGGTGAGTCCATTTTCCACCCGTATCAACATCTGCTTCCATATACTCCAAACATTGCTCAGCTAAAAACAGACACAACTAGATATAACTGGGGTTCAGTTCTCTTAGTAATAATCAGTATCTGTGAGTTTCCCATTCCTGCAGATACTCCACAGATAGCTATATAATAAATCAATTGCATGACTATGATTTTAAAAATTGCTTTTGAAAGAGAAAACTTAAGTTTGTTAAACACAATGTCAGTCTCACACCAGATCTGGTCATAATTTGATATCACACCTTGGATCCCATCCCAGGAGAAAGGCAAAGTAAAAATCCAACAAATAAATAAATAAAAAGTGGAGCCTGCAATAAAATGTTTCAGTAACTTCCTCCTGTTCAGGATTGAACTCAGCCTGGAATAGGAACCTTATCGTTGCTGGTGTGCAAGGGAGGGAAAGGGGCAGCTTATGGAATGTTGTATCAGTCAGTTCTCAAGGCCTCTGGAAGAAACAGACTCAATTAACTTCTACTCCTTTAGATCAGGACCACAACCATCAGCATCCCAATCAATTGTCAGGGAAGTTGGAGGCACACTTGTTGGGCTGTTTTGGGATATTTTAAAAATAAATGTCCCAAAACAGGGATGATTATTTCTCAGAAGCAGCTACCAGAGAACAGCAGGAAGGTGGAGCATATGATATTAAAAGAGGTGGACCCTACACCCCAAACACAGCTTCTTCCAGATGTTTTCAACTACAGCTACTATCAGCCTCTGTCATCATGGTCAAAAACCTGAGTCCGTTAGAGATCATGGGTACTGTAGTACAAAATGCATAGGCAGAGATGGCCATCAGAAATGATAGGGACTGCAGTCTGAAACTTCTGAAGGGCCTAGGTTGAGGGAGGCTGCCCTCATCCAGAACTAATGAACTACTTGGATTCCAAATAATCCCTGTGGCCCTGAGAGGGTTGGAAAAGGCAGCATTATAAAACCTAATCAAACCCTCCAAATATACAAAATTCAGAGCACCAGAAATCTTGGTACACCAAAGTTAAAAGGTACAACACAGAGGGTCTCACATTTTACAAGCCGGGGAAAGTCAAGGGTTATAAACAATGTTTCACAGCCCACCAGTGTAAATCACTTAATGGTTTGCAACATAAAACAGTACTTCTGTATCTTCAAATCTGCCTGCCTCAAACTATCAGCACCATGGCTGCAACATAAGAGAGTGAAAGACATCCTGATTTTTTTTAAAAAGAAAAGATCTATACTGATGCCTAGCCAAAACCTGGACTTGTCTCTTGAAATAGCACAGCTTCAAGGATGAATCTACATTATAGGGAAAGCCTGGAAGACTGTAGAAGACATTGGACCATCAGACCATCAGTTGACAACTCTCAGCTTACAAATATTTGAGTATGGGCGTCATTATCAATAACTGCGTAGAACTACAGATCTTGTTCTTTACATAATTCAACTTTATTCCTCCCTTACTTGCTAAAAAGAATAGTGAGACATCCACATCTAGCCTGAAGTGCTGAGCAAAGCTTGTAATGGAAGAAAAGAGGTATATTAATGGGAAGGGTACATGCCTCCCTCACCTTCTCAGGCAGGGCTCTAAAGGAATTTCCCATGGAAAGGGAGGGAAATGCAAAATGGAAAACATGCAGAACAAAATGGAAAGCACACCATGCAATCATTCTTTAAACAAACGAAAAATGAAATGAAAGGAACTCCATATGTTTATGGAATTTCACCCTACATAAAAAAAAGCTCTGTATGAAAAATTCAATTGGATTGGTTTGATTTGTTTTTCATTAGGATGAAAATTAAATAGACTGAAACAGATTGTACAGGTCATGGAAAGGCTACCTAGGGGGCAGGGAGGAGAGAGCAGAAAAACTTGACAGGTCTAAAATTGAGACATTTTGTCCAATCTGTTTGAAACTCAGCCCAAGAGGAGGGGTAGTAGAATGCTTAAATATTTTGCCTCACATAAAGAAAAAACATGGAAATTACACAGGCAACAGAAGGTTGGCTGGCTTCACTACGGAAACCAGTGGAAATACAGAAACTTTGAAAAATGAGGTGAATACAATAAAAAATAAGATGAATAGGAAATGGGTGGAAAGGTGTTTTGTTTGCATATCCCATACGATGAATCTAAGATGTGATGAGGGGGGCAAGGCAACCCAGTTTGGAAGGCTGTTTTTGTCCTATCAGCTTACCCAGCTATCCAGATTTAGTATCTAAGACCCTATCTCTGGATTCTGCTGCCAGGTGAGTTGTAGTGGTGTGGGCACACTCATATGCAGAGAGACAATTTTTGGGGCTGTGGCACCCTGAATATGAATGATTGGCTGGTGCCTTCATTGCTATGCTTCAGGCACAAGGTGAAGAGGCGCTGTAGTAGATTTTGTTTAAAACTTTCGAAAATGTTATAATGCTGTCCGTATCATTCCCTCTGCCCCCAGTTGGTTTATTTTGCAACTATATCTTTCATTGACATTTCATGAGTGCCCTTCCATTTGAAAATAAGATAAATCAATATGTCACAGAGCCCAAAAAATACTTTCTAAGAAGCATCCAAGCATGTGAAGGGCAAGACAACAGGGAAGGAGGAAGGCAGACTCTTTAGAGAGGTAGCACTGGTTCCCTTGTTGTTAGGACCCTATCCTGGGTGGTCACCCACTAGACCACATATGTCAAGGCCATTTGGAGCAAGACCTCCGGGAAATAACTTAACATGGGATTGGTTCTTCCAGTGTCACTTTCACTGTAACTAGCTTGGCAGGTGTCCAACAGAGAGGATTGTCAAGTACGTTTTTAAGGGCCAAGGTGCTGCCTTCTCTACTGGAGAACCTGCAGTAGGTATACTAATACATTGGACAGAATGGAACTAGAGATGTAATATATACAGCCAGGCTGCCTGCTGCATTACTGGCCCTACAAGAATTGCTGCATTTGCATTAGATGCACACCAAAGCACTGGCCCTTTGCCAATGGTCCGATGTGCAACTGAAATGTGAAGGGGAAAAAAGAACAGAAGAGAGGTGTAGGCATAACTGCCCAGCTTTAAAAGGAAATGCCATTGCCAAATGAAAAAATGACAGTGAAGCCAGAAATAAAGAACAAATAGACTACTTAACAGCCAAGATGAAAGGTTTCAGGCCATGGCTCTGAAACCTCTAGGCAGACTTCCACATTGGGGGTCCTCAACCATAGGATGAAAGCAGACGATGCAGCTAAAGCTAAATGGAATGGGTTCGCCTTTTTGTTCAGTGTCTGGATGAAAGACAGCCTAGGAACTCTATGTAACAGACATACGTTCCAAGATGAAAGGCAGGCACATGGTTAACCAACCAAAGCACAGGAAGCATAAGCAAGTCTCCAAGTCTTGCCTGTGGACCACAAACTTGCCTGGTAGAGAGGCAGCCCACCATCATAACTGGCATAATATGGTGCTCTGTGCCTGTCCTTTCAACTGACCAAAACTGTAGGCAGCCAATAAAAAACTCCCAGTTGTTTTAGGGTTGAAGAATGGAGTGAATGTATGGCTCTCCTGATTGATTCACGGGACCAACTTTTTCCTCCAAGGCAACTGTAGCTTGTGTATTTTTAATTCAAACTTGTAATAAATGAACCCCTAAGGTAGCATGCAATAATTAAAGGGAAAATAAAAAATGCACAAAACACGTAACAAACAATTATACAACCATAAAGATAAACTCAGAGCTCTAGAACTCCCAAAGCCCACACCCAAAGCCAGGGGTAAATTGGAAAGCATAAGAAGAAATATTCAGCAGGATCCCAAACTCCCATTCAAACAGTTTAGTATTTTTGCACTACTACATTGGTAACTGCATTAGGCCCAAGATTATGGACTCTTGCAGCTATACTCAGGAGTCTGAAATCCTTTAATACAAGCCAACAGGTACACACTGCCCTCAGCTATCCGTAAGTTTTGCTCGAGTTCCAAAATTCCAGCAGGTATCGCTTCTCTGTTTCAAGGCTGACTTAGATTTGAAGCTTCTCCAGGCCACAGTTGTTTTATGGTTCAACTTAGCTCAAAATGGAATCTTGGTTTGGAGAGAAAAGCAGGCCAAAAGCTTTTAGAAAAGAAAGACACTTTCTTAGAAACTTTTTTTTTCCAGAAAAAGGAGAAAGAACTTGCTGAATGCTGTGCTCAGTACAAAATTCCATGCTTCCTTAGGATGGTTGAACTCCCATGTATTTTCATTACCCCATTCATTAAGGACCATGAAACCCACCCCAACCTCTTTTCTGATTTTTACCTCTTTATTGATCATCACTCAGACTCAGTTTCTGCCTAGCCTGACTCCATTACCAGAACTGAGCTGGGAAAACAGTGGCTGGAGAAACACACTCCACAGAGGTGCAGTGAGAGAAGGATTGATGGAACTGGATATGGCTATTCTAGAGAAGGTAGGGAGAGACATAATAGCTTTCTACACCTGTCACACAGAATGGAGCAAAGACTTATTTATAAATATTTTTATCAAAGGGTCATTACCAACGTAATATAAAACAATAACATGTAAAATACTGTATACCCAATGTACAAAACACACCACAGAAATTCTTCTGAAGTCGACCAAAAAAAAAAATGTTAGATTGGACTAAATAGGGAGGTTTTGCTCAAATAAATATGCTTTTTACATGCTTTGAAAACTAATGACCTTTGGAGCATGCCAAAGTCCTGATGGAAGAGCATGCCACACAATAGGAGCCACTAACCTAAATGCCTTGTCCTGCCACTCAGCTGAAGTCCCTCCTTCTTGCACGGAACAAGGTCTGGTCTTATAACTTCCTGGTGGCCAACAATGAAAATCCAGAAGAAACCAGAGCTTAGAAAAGATACTTTTTTTTTTTTAAACTGCAGCTCCCCAAATTCCTTGACAAACTTGGTCAGTGCTGGCTGGACACTTCTGGCAGTTGTAATCCCTCAAAAGCAGATTTTCCAAGCTCTAAACAAATACACTCTGGTCATGTTTCTTCAACACAAACTATTGCTCCTTGGTTTTTAAACTTGTTATGAGCCACTTTGGGTCCTGTCCTGGCAGAAAGGTGGAAATACAATAAAATGAAACATCAATTCCTAGGTTCCCCACTCATCCACCCACCCTTGCTTATCCCTCCCTGTTCCCAGTCCCAAATTCTTTGAAAAGATCTAAACAAAAGCACACAAATCTTTACCTCAAGGTAAGTATGTTTACATGCTTGTTATTTTACACCAAGGAACTATATTAACAATCAAGGCGTTCCCCCCGTCTGGAATTTTGAATGTTTTAGGAATGGGGTACAAAGGGTCCTGCCAGTCTAACCAGATACAAGAGAGACAACTTTAGAAGTTCTGTTGGGCAAGATGCAAGTTTAAGCCTAGGCGTCACATCAAAAGGCATTTGAATGAAGCAATGAACAAACTGGTGCTTGAAAACCAGGCAAAGCTGCCAGTTTCATTTAAGAAAGGACGCTTGTGGGTGGGAACAGTGGCTGGATGCTAAGAAAGCTACCATCCCTGGCTGGCTCTGCTCAAGATAAAAATCTAACACAAGAAGATGGAAGCCACATCATCAAATGAGAGGCGATTAAGTTCCATGTGAAACCAGAAGCAAGTAGAAAGAAGAGGGAGTGCTGAACCTTGTACAACCCCAGCTTCAGCATTTCCAGTTTAAACTGGTCAGTAACATGTGATGTGAAAGGCCTCAGCTATCCATCAGAGTAGACAAAGTAAGAATAGCTGGACCATTAAGCTGACCTTGTGCAAAGCAGTTTCCTATAAACCAAACAGACATGACCATACTGTTTTAATTCTGATTTTGTATGTGTTTTGTTTTTTTACATATATGTGTTTCATTGTATTCTCTGTCTTTTTGTAAACTGCTTTGAGTCTCAGCCTGGGAAAAAGATGGGATATAAATAAAGTGATGGATGGATGGATGGGCAGAAGGACCAAGGACTAAAATATATAGCCTTACCGTGTTAAAAAAAATATGACCATACCATTACCCACAATTATTCCTGCTGTTAGCAATGTTTGAGGAGCAGGACCACTCCTCATGCATCCTTATAATCAGTAACTTCCTTAGCTAGGGTCCCCAAATTTTGTTGGATGTCTACTTCTAGAATTCATGGCCATGCTGACAGGGCTTTTGGGAGCTGAAGTACAACAACATCTATGGACCCAAGTTTGGGAGACCTGTTTTAGATAGGAATGCATATACAATTCAAAATGTGTTCTGCCATTTTTTGGGGGGGAGGGGGACTCCTATTCACCCTACCAGCTAAAACCTTGGATCTCTGCTCCAAATTTCTCCCCTAACAGCACTACTGCCTGAATGACCCCAACCCACAAGCAGAGACCGTAAGAGGCATTAAAGGCTTCCCAATCAAGTTCTGGTATTATTTCGTGCCCTCTCCTGCCCATGTTCAGGTTGATATTGCACTTCTGCTGCCAGCAATGCAACACAGTGCCCTCACAAGACTCTTATCATTTTCTCTCACAGAAGGGAACATGCTCTACCCGACAATCACTCAACAGGATTTATAAGAGCCACCACATTTGGTGACATAACTAAATCCACACCTCTCTTTATAGCTTCTTTAGCATAATCATCAACCAAGGTCCATTTCAGTTTGGTAGATTGGGAAGTGGATGGCTTTAGGGATGGCCCCTAAACTGGCCTCCTGTCCTTAGGCACAGTGGATCCTGGCTGTCCCTTTGCCAGGGTTAAACATAGGTTTATCTGCCAGTGCCATTTGCTGGATTGCTGGGGGGTGCCATCTTGTCCTTTGCTTCAGGCAGCAAAATGTCTTGGGGCAACCATGACCAGGGTCACTCCTTAATTATTTTTATTGGTATATTTAATGTTTTCTATTCATTGTACATCACCTTAGGGGCCCTATTGAGTTAAGAGATGGTACATAAATACAAGAAAGAAGGGAGAGAGGGGAGAACTTTTGTCTCTATAGATATTTTGGATTGCTATTCCCATGATCCTTTTTGACCATCATGGCTGGGGCTTCTGGGAACTGAAGTCCAAAACAAGTGAACAGCAAAAGGTTCTGTGCTCCTATTATAGCTGTTATTAAATGGAACCTCCTTGTTTTTGCACCACCAAATACCAACTGCTGGGATGGAAGGAGGCATCAGTGGTTATTGCCTTCATATCCCTCTTGTGGGCTTTACAGAGGTTTCTGGTTGGCCATGGTGGGAAACAGGATGCTGGAGTGGACAGGGCTTTGGTCTGATCTAGCAAGGCTCTTTTTATGTCTTGCAAGTCCTCAGCACTCTTTCAGATGTTACTGCTGCCTCCCCAAGGCCCTGATCAGCAGCAAAGGCGAAGTAATTAACAGAACAGACAAGCAAAAAGGAGCATCGGCAAACTTTGTGCTGACGTTGCTATAGCAAAGAGAGGTTTCTTCTGCAAGCGCAGGCAAATTGCTGGACCTCAAGGCAGAATCAGCGAATGCCTGTCTGTGAAGATTACAGCAGAGCCAAGACAGACTAAGCTTAGGTTGAAGTCCAAGATATGGTAGGGGCAATTTTACTCAAGCGTTCCCAGTGCTAGAGCTCTCCCCTAGATTTGGTTATTTTCACCTAATTTTATTTACCTGTCCAGTGCTTTTCAACCACATAACTCAAAGCTGTTGAACATCTATCTAAGCAAAGTAACAATCATGAAAACACGAATAATATCACACACACAACCACTTCCTCTAGAAGCAAACTCAGTTGGTGTGTGCCAACAAGACTGGAATTAAAAATAGCACACTAAGAAAAAAAGGGAGATATCAGCATGCTCAGGAGAGCCCCAGGGGTGCATGCGTACCCCATCCCCATCCAAAAAAAAAAAATAGCCTAAGGAACCCTCCCTCCTCAGCCATACAAAATATAGCTCAACGGGGACTGAATAGGGCTGGCCCTATCATGAGCCATGGGGCTCAGGTGGCGAACTGTGCCTCCCATCTGCTGCCATTGCCATGCTACCACTACCCAGCTACTGCTGTCCACATCCCCACTGTAAAGCCCGGCAGCTTTTGCTGCTGTACAAATATTGTTCAACGTTAAACAGCATTTGCTACTGCAGGACAGCAGCTGTAGGTGCTCTTGCAGTGCACTCAGGAATATTTAAGCCTCCCTTTGAGGAAAGGATCCTTTCTCTGAGTGAGGCACAGTGGGTGAGGGAGCCCTTGCTGGGATGGAAGCAGTGAGACATGGCAGAAAATGCTGCTTCACATTAAACCAGCCTTTCTCAATCTTTTTATCTTGGAGGAACCCTTGAAATGATTTTCACTTCTCAGGGAACCCCTGCATAAACATTATTCTATATACTGCTATTGCTCCCCCCCCCCACAATCACAATCTCTTGAGGAACCCCTAGCAAACTCTTGGGGACCCTAGGGTTCCAGGGAACCCTGGTTGAGAACACTGAGTTAAATAGTATTTGCTGCAGTCATACTAGGAGTCATATCATTTCTCCTAACAAACACTGTCGTTTTCTTTATCTTAATTTCTCTGTATCTGAATTTGGAACTCGGATTACTTGGCCTTGTTCCTGAAGCAAAACTGGTGCCTCCAAAAGTTTCCATTTCTATTTTTTTCATGTCCACATTTTGCACAAACTGCTATGCACTTACAGTTCACTGCAGTTCTTAGTTTAGTTGTGCCAACCCCCCACCAATAATATCAGCGTGAACACCGAGAATACACAGTAACTTTTAAAGAAAACAAAATAATTGTACATATATATCGAGATTACCTTTGTGCAGTTTTGCCTATGTACAGCTGTGCATCAGTACAACACTGCAGAAAATGAACCTTCATACAATCAGTGGACAAATCCACCAAGAGTGCTTTTTTGTGCTGTTACCAATGCACACTTTTAAGATTGGGGTGGGTTGAGGGAAGATACAAAGAGATCCACATAACTGAAACACATGAAAAACTGAACATGTTTGTTCTCTTTGGCCCTGTTTAGTTGCTTCTCCCTTACATGTTCCCCATTGTGCAGGATTCTAAGTCACGCAAGCATAGCAGGCTCCCCACATCAGGCATTCGGGGGGCGATATCACCAGGAACACAGCGGCAGGGGGCATGGCCAGTGAGTGTATTCCCTCCTCAGATGACAGGGGAACATATAAGGAGAGATGCCCAAACAAGAATTCAGGCTGAGTAGAAATACAAAGAGGAGCAAAACAACAGCTGCACTCTAACAATAATGCACATTTTATGTGCACCTGTGGGGTTCCTAGGAACAAAGTAAGCTACCTTCTATTAGGGTCAGACAATTGCACCCAATATTGTCTGTTTCCTGGGAAGACAATCTGATGGCCTCCTGATGTTTTAAACTCCAACTCCAATAAACACCAGCCAACATGTTGTACAGTTGTAGCCCAAAATATCTCAAGGGCATCAGGTTTTCTTCCCTTCTTCAACTTTAACTGGCTGTGGCTCTCCAGGGCAAGCAGAAAAGGGTTTTTCCCCAAGACCCTTTCAACTGCAGATGCCAAGGATGTGCTCTACAGTTAGCCATATATCTCTATTTCGAGGCCAGCTGGGATTAGCTCTCAGAGCAGAACTCATCTGATGCAAGCCACTCATGACAGCCATTTGGGCTGAACAGCCAGGGTTAAAAGCGCTTAAATAAATGAATAGAGCAACAAGGTGCAGCTTCCAGGCAGGGTCCTGGCTCCCACAGCTACAAATCCAAGGAGTTAAACACTGAAAAACAGAGAAGCAGTCACAAAATCTTCAAGTCAAGGCAAAATAACCTCATGACCAGGGGAGCTTGACTGAAAAGGAAATCATAGTCAGAAACAAAGGCTGCCCTTCACTCTTCACAGAAAAACGTTTAAAGCCAGCAGGGCATGGAACATGATGCTGGGCAGTCAAAAACCTGAGGCTCAGTGGCATAAACAGGGTGAGTGAAACCCAACAGTGACAACCGTTTTAAGAAGTGGGGGTGGGTGGGAGGGAAGCTGGCGGCTGCTGTGGGATTTGCTGACTATAGGAAAAAAGGCAGGAGCTCGCTATTTCTCTGCCAAATTGATTTGGCTCTGACTTCACATTGCTTGCACCCTCCGCTTCTCGTGGAAGACAGTTACACTTGCACCAATGGCTAGAACATTACCAAGACTAAGGCAGAAGAAGCTCAAAAACAGAGCTTGTAAAAGCCCCCCCCCCTTTGCACTGCACTTCCCAAAATCTCTTAGCCAGCATGGCTAGAATCCATGGTGGTGGGAAATTCTGGGATTTATAGTCCAAACAAGTAACATTTTCAAGCTCTGTTCAAAAGAAGAAATGGAGGGGAAAGGAGAAAGAACCTGTAGTCTTGCAGGGCATGCTAAAGTGCCCCCGCATGTGCCCATGCGTGAACTTGCCTTACCAACCATATTCTAAAAAAAAGGGGAAGGGGAGACAGGGGGAAAACATACCACCCTCAAAGTCTAGGCAGGTCTGAATTATAGGGTGTGTTCCCCCTCTTTTCTAGGACAAAGTGCCACTCAGGTCTCCAATGCAATGACACTACAAGGAGGATAGAGATGAGCCTGATGGAGCCCCACCCCTTTCATGCTGCAATATCTCCTACACATAGATAACAAGGTTCTCAAACAAGGATTGTAACTGAGGACTACAAGGTGCCACAGACTGAAGAAGCCTGGAAGCCATTTTGACTTCTGATAGCTAGCCAAAAGAGAGTAGCAATTATGCGGGGGGAGGGGGATTCTTTTCTATCTTTAAAACGTTTGTGTGAGTTCCTAACCATGTCCCCCCCCCTACCTTTATACTGTTTCAGGCACAGGCGTCACATTTCTAAGTGAGTGCCTATTTCCAAACCCAATCCAATCCATTTTAAGCAGTAGGCAATACAAATATTTGGCACTAATCCCTAACTCAAGAGATGGGGCAGGCAAAGAAATACAGATTTGGATCCAATGGAAGATGTTTGGGTGATTTACAGTCTCATTTTCTAGAATTTCTGATTCCATTTCACAATAGCCAAAACTAAAAAGTCTTTCAACCCCTCTCCCCTAAATTTGGTTGCTCTAACAAAGGAAGCAGGGAGGACTGCAGTGACAGCGACACTGAGCAGAGCTGCAAGCTCAGTTCTTAAAACAAGTTCCTAGGCTAGGCGTATGCTTCTCAGAAGCCTTGTGGTCCTTAACTTGTCCTCATCTTCCCAGAGAAACCTCTGTCTTGCAGGCTGCATACGGCCCACAGAAGTTCCCAAACTGGCCCACGGGGATCCCCCACCCACTAGGTCTTTCTGCTATTTCCAGACAGTATTTGGAGATAAAAGATTATGTGCAACTCAGGATGCATCTGTGTGGAACTGAGCTCCAGTCCGCAGCCCCAGATACTGTTGCACTAGGGCTTGCTCATGAGTAAGCCCTAGTGCAACATAGGATATGTACAACTGAATATACAGAGTTGAGCCGTGCTTCATAAGCTTGGTAGGGGAAATGTCCAGATTGGGCAGTTTTACCTCTGGCCCCAGACATCGATGAAACCCAGGGACCCTTCCCAAATTGGAATTTGGCTCCTGGGCTGAAAAAGACCATCCGCCCCCCCCCCCAGCTCTTGGGCACAGCAAAAAGCCAACATACAAAGGCACTATATAACCAAGATAGGAATGGCTAACCAAAAGCAACCCACAAAGGCAGCTTTCAGGGGCAGGGGGTGGGGAGACAGCAACTCAATGAAGCCTTGATTTTTTTTTTCCAGGTAAAGCAAGTCCATGGGGAAAGAAAGCAAGACCAAGACATACAACACAAGAGAGTCACAAAAAGAAGTAGCAAAATTAATTGGTGCAAAAGCTGCATCAAAGCGGGGTGGGGGGGTAGAGGAGGAAGGGAAGGTGGAGAGGATGAAGGTGGCCCTGCTGCATGAGGGGAGACCCTGAGCATTAGGAATGCAGGTTAACCCCGCTTTGTTGCCGCTTACCATGCCAGGTACATGGAGCTAAAGGCACCTCCATCCAGTGCTGCCCGACAGGCCAAGGATATCCCATGATGTTCCATTGAAATCACAACAGGCCATCAAGAGAACGGGGCTTGCACAGATGCTGAAAGAACCACCAGCAGGGATCACTGTTAAATGCAATTAATCGCAATCAAAATTGAAACATCCATTAACAAAAAGAAAGAAAATGAAAGAAAGAAGAGAGATTTAAAAATTACCATCTAAGACACCCGTCAAATGTTGCTATAAACTTAGCAACCCCCTCCCAAGCTTTGGGAAATGGGAAGGAGTGAGTGGGGAGGGCTTTTGCCCATATTCAACCATATATTTAATAAGGCTCTGGATGCTGGAGACCCTGAAAAGGTTTCATTACAGGACAAAGAAACATAACCGTGTGGTACGGTCACTGGAACCTGCCACTCAGATATAGCACCGGAGAGACTATCAAGACTGGAGAGACCGTCTCATGTATACAAATCAGAACTTCGGGCCACTGTCTTAAGATGCTCAAACGCTACACAAGCCTTTTATGTAACAACGGTCCTCAAGTCTGTTCTGTCTTCTGCCTCAACTAGTGACGGGCAAGAATTTCATTTTAAGCTCATTTCTGAATAATTTACCAGATTTGCAAATGTTTTCCTTTTTGGAAACAAAGGTATATAAAGTTTCAAAAATCAGAATGCAGGAGAAAAAGAAAGAGTCCTCATATTCTGATCCCTAGCCTCAACTCCCCTACCATGGATCTCCCCAACTCAGCCCTCATTCTTCAAAACAGACAAAACATGTCAAGACGGACCTCTTCCAGCATCTTTCCAACCACACATACACACAGACACTCTTGAGGTTTTCTTGGAACTACTCAACAATAATGCTTTGCTAAAAAACAGGTCATGTTTTTCAACAAACTAAAGATGCAGTTTTGCCTTCTTTCCTCCCTTCCCCACCTCGTTTACACTTACTTTGAAGTCCTTTAGCTAAGCATTTCCAGATCTCAACATCTATAATTTCCTTCACTACCTCTAGCATGCATAGGGAAACTTTGCCCCCCTGCCCCATATTTTGGCCTAGAACTTCAAGCACCCCCCCCCAGCAACACAAGCCTTTGGGAGCTGTAATCCAGAACACCTGAAGGATCAAATTCCCCCCAGATATGTTCTCCAGAACAACAGCCCGATTTTCACAGGATGTCCCCTTTCCCTTGGCAAGTAGGGAGAAAACTATCCCTGCAGTCACAAAAGCAGCACAGCAAATAATGAACTTTTGCTTGGCCTCATCTCTTGCATGATGCTATTACATTTGCAGGAATATTTTAATGGAGGACCATTCATTTTTTTTAAAAAAATGTTAATTTAACTGTACTTTTCAATTAATTTTTTAATAGGAAGAGCTCTAATAAACCTGTGTTTAGGTTTTATTGCCTAAAACTGAGGTGAACATCTATTATAAT
Source organism: Gambelia wislizenii (assembly GCA_030847615.1). Lineage (NCBI taxonomy): Eukaryota > Metazoa > Chordata > Lepidosauria > Squamata > Crotaphytidae > Gambelia > Gambelia wislizenii. Next base: position 5,743,309 of record JAUMIR010000013.1, on the reverse strand, counting down.
TTGAGGTAATAAGGCCTAAACACACATTTATCCCTTCTCAATGAAAATCTCTGGCCTAAGAATTTCTATTAAAAACTAATAAAGGATTTTATAGCATTTAGGTGCTGCTGTACACTTGAACAAGCTCTCAGAGCAGCTTACATATCAATAAAAAAAACCAGGACAAGACAATCCCTTCCCTCAGGCCTGTAATCTTAAAAGGGTGTGATACAAAAGGAAAAGGGAATATTGAGGGGAAAGGAAAAGGAAAAAACTCAGGCAAACATTCTTAGGATTACAGAAAAGGAAGACTGGGCAGAAAAGACTTAAATATAGACCTTTTTCATAAGAATGCTGGACAAAAGGAAAGAAAGAGGCTAGCAGAAAATAAAACTGAAGCAAAAATGTTTACTTGTTTCAAAGTGTTTATAGGCTACCTTTCAGGACATTTAAGCTCAAAGTAGGAGTCTCTGGATTAGGATAGTGGCGTAGTTTAGGACAGGACAAGCCAAGCCAAGCAAGAATAATGAATTTTGTAGAATACCCATGAAATGTGTGGGCAGCAAGTAGTTTCACTAAAGGAGGTCACTGTGGCATTTTTTGACATAAAACAAAAAACCACGAATGATAAACCTGACAGAGGGAATTTCTATGGACATTTCTTCCTTGATGGTCTATGTATGCCAGATCTGTTAACTGACCAAAGACTGGACACGCACATACATTAGCAGATCCCAACCCACAGTAGCTTTGGTCTCTCTTCCTCGCTTCCAAAGTCTCTCTGAAGACTGCCGAGAGAACAGCTTCAGTGAACACCTATAAAGGAGACGGCATTAGATCAGTGTGTGAAAACTGTACTATGCAAACATGACACGAGATCTCCAGACTTGGACAACTTGTTAGACTCATAAAACCTGTACAGAGTCAACCAATGGTGTTTTTATTGGACTGTTTGTGCAACAATCACCTACTTGCCAAAACCAAACATTGGCAATATGCTCTCTGTAGGTCAGAGTTTAAGAGAAATACTGGCTTGGGCCTTCTCTTCTCTACCCAGCAAAGTTCTCACAGATAGCTGAAGAGTGTGCCTTGAACACGTAAAATTATGGTCGTCACTTCAGAGATGTTTGTAAGGGACCCCCACATGTGGGGAGTTGGGAGAGTGGAGAATTCTCATCAGAAAAATGGGGGGACCCCTTGGCATTACTTATCTTCCGATTAAATCTATGGGGCATACTTACCAAATTTGCAGATGACACCAAATTAGGAGGATTAGCTAATACCCTGGAGGACAGGATCAAAATTCAAGATGACCTGGATAAACTGGAGAGCTGGGCCAAAGCTAACAAAATGAAATTCAATACGGAGAAATGTAAGGTACTGCACTTAGGGCGAAAAAATGAAATGCATAAATATAGGATGGGGGAGACCTGGCTGAATGAGACTATGTGCGAAAGGGATCTAGGAGTCCTAGTAGACCACAAGTTGAACATGAGTCAACAACGTGATGCGGCAGCTAAAAAGGCCAATGCGATTTTGGGCTGCATCAATAGAAGTATAGTGTCCAGATCAAGGGAAGTAATAGTGCCGCTCTATTCTGCCTTGGTCAGACCTCACCTAGAATACTGTGTCCAGTTCTGGGCAACTCAATTAAAAAAGGATATGGACAAATTGGAGCGTGTCCAGAGGAGGGCGACTAAAATGGTGAAAGGTCTGGAAACCATGCCTTATGAGGAGAGACTTAGGGAGCTGGGTATGTTTAGCCTGGAAAAAAGACAGTTAAGAGGCGATATGATAGCCCTGTTTAAGTATTTGAAGGGGTGTCACGTTGAGGATGGAGCAAGCTTGTTTTCTGCTGCTCCAGAGACTGGAACATAGAGGAATGGATGCAAGCTCCAGGAACAGAGATTCCACCTCAACATTAGGAGGAACATTTTGACAGTAAGAGCTGTTCGGCAGTGGAACACACTCCCTCGGAGCGTGGTGGGGTCTCCTTCCTTGGAGGTCTTTAAACAGAGGCTGGATGGCCATCTGTCGGGGATGCTTTGATCGTGATTTCCTGCATGGCAGGGGGGTTGGACTGGATGGCCCTCGTGGTCTCTTCCAACTCTACAATTCTATGATTCTATGAAATCAGGGTTCTTAACCTGGGGTCCATAGATGGACGTGCTTCAGGGATCCAGGAAGCAGGCACAACAACTGATTTTGTTTCCATTTTCTTCCTGTTACTTTGGATTTTTCCCCCCCTGCCATGGTGAATTTTCCAGTAAAATATTAGTGCGCTTTCTGTATTTTTTTTCTTTCCTGACTAGCCTATCCAAAGGGAACCCGTTTCTAATGCAGTAAAATAAATTGTATGCAAAAGGTGATGTATATTTGTTTACTTGCATTTTTCTGTGGAGGGGGTCTCTAGTTTTCAGCACATTCTCCCCAGCCCCCAAAAAGGTTAAGAACCACTGCACTAAGTTATATCATAATTTGCTGTAGCATTCAGGCTATTTAAAAGTATCCGTGGAGGATACAGCTACCAGTGGCCACTAGTCATGATAAATATATGCTCTCCCTAGTACCAGAAGCACTATATATCTGAACAACAGTTGCTGGGGAGCACAAGGTGAAAGAAAGGCACTTGTTACCCTGATGTTCAGCTGGTGGCCTAACCATTTTGTAAACACAATGCTAGACCAGACTGGCCTTTGGTCTCTTCCAGCATGGCTCCTATGTTCTAATGGCTTCAGCTATGATGACTCACCTCTATGCATAACATAATGACATCATTGGTTGGAAGGATGCATAACATGTACATAGTTTCTTCTCCCAGTGGCTTGGCTCTTGGGGATGCAGTACTGACCTAATGGTGTGGGCTCAGGGAGCATCAAATGTGAGACAGTCAAGTGCAGATGTCCTTCAGCCAAGGTTGGAGTGAGGACCCAGGGCAAACGGGAGACCCTTAAAGGGAAAGATTGCATGGCTGTGTAGTGGCAATGAGGGAAGTCAGAAAATGCTGTCTCCACTGTCACTGGAAGAATGAGGCTTCCCAGCACTGACCAATCTATTTCTCCATTGCCTGGCTCTAGGTGGAACCTCTGAGTCAGGATGTTATGAGAAGACTGCCTTTGAAAATTGCCTTGACCACTGCCACAGTTATGTTGGTATAGAGCACCAGCAGACTCCAGCTTAAGTTTGCCGTTATGGAAACTGCCTAATGAGAGAGAACTAATATTACTCAAAAGAGCTAAAGGGTAGCCTTTTCAATTATTCCCCTGCCCCATGGACCTCTCTCTCTCACACACACACCCAGCTGTTGGGCTAGCTGCTCTTGTACAACCAAGATATCATAAGGGCATAACAAAACACACACACTCACACTAGGCAAATATACACTGCTGCAATCCCATGAAAACTGAGATATTTGCTCCCTAACACAAGATCTGGCAGCTGCTTTAAATTCCTATGGATCTCTGCTTTTGCTTGCCTTTGCCTAAACAAATACAGACAAGTTTCTAGCCCTCTTTGTTAAGTTCTTTTATTACATCAATAGATGTCAGACTTGGGACAAAACTTTAGCCACAACCTGCTCTATGCGATGCACTTGTAGATTTTGTTTTTGACTCTCTCTCTCAACCCCTCAAATAGTACATAGGATGCCGAGTGGGGGCGGCTGAGGAGTGAGCAGCACCAGCTCCTGCCTGGGAACCAGGAAGGGACTGGAAGGGTACTTCTGGTGTGAAAAAATAACACATTTCTAGTTTGGGGGAAAAGATTCTGCAATAACATGTCATGTGTACGGGGGTACAACTTGCTGTAGAATCCTTGTTCCTGGAGTCTTCTGTGCATAGCAACTCTTGTTTTAAAGGAAAATTCATTGGGGGCGGGTAGGTTAGGAGGCCACAAAGACAGCTTGGCAGCTGCATTTATGAGAGACAGAGCACATGATTTCTACCCCTGATTGAGCCCAGGTTAGGGAAACCTGTGGCTCTCCAGATAATGATGAATCACTACTCATAGTATCCTTCAACCAATGGCCAGCCTGAAGGGTCAGAGGTTCTTGAACCATATAGTACTACTACTACTACTACTACTATTATGAACATTATGTTGATTCCAACTTACGGTGACCCTATCCTAAAGTTGTTTTCACATGATTTCTTCAAAAGGGGTATACCATTGCCTTCCTCTAGGCTGAGAGTGTGTGTGACTTGCCCAAGGACACCTAGTGAGTTTATGTGGCTGAACAGGGATTCAAATTCTGGTCTTCTAGAGTCCAACACTGCACCATGCTGGTTCCCAGCCAACCTCCACTGTACTCAGTCAAAACCATTGGCTCCTAACCTTGGGTGCCCAGATGTTTTTCAACTTCAACTCCCAGAAGCCCTACTAGTCAGCATGGCTAGTGGTTAGATTATGGAGCGTCACAGTCTCACAATATCTGGAGATCCACAGGGTGGGAACAACCACAGGAGAAATGTGAAATGAAGCTTCTCTCACCCCTTGTACCACAGACTGCAGCTGCTAGATGTGTAGCAAACCAATAATGGAAAATGTATGTCTTCCTTTGATATCTGCTCCCCTCTTGGCTGTTTCCTCTAAATGAAGATACCAGAAGAAAAATGGGAGAGGCACTACTGGTACCTAGCTATGTGCAGACATCTCCCACCCCACCCCAATATACAGCCCCTTGCCGCAGCTACAGGATTAATAAGGCAAAGTTCTAGCCAGGTGCACCTGCACACCCTGAGGGCTGAACAAGCAAGAAGGGCTTCTTTCACAGGCTCAAAATGCTGAGAAATACTTGGCATTCAAAAGCAGTTGGCTAAAAAAAACTGGGAAGAAATTTCTATTTCCGGTCACAAGGAGGGGAAAAATCAGGCACTATTTCATTAGCTGTGACAGAGAGTCCAAACGTTGATAAAAGCCATGACCCCCAACGGGGCTGATATCAGATCCAGCTATTTTAGACCTCTTTTGTCTTAAAAATAGAACCATATTCTTAGATTAATTTGCTACGGGAAGGAGAAGAGGAAAGCAACCAAAAGGAGGCAAACAAGAAAAACCAACCATCTCAAAACTCTCCTTATGTTATTATGTATCTATATATGGTAATTCTATGCTGGCTCATTGGGAAATCTCGGGAAACCCAGCTTGTAAGGCAGAGCAAACACTATGTCCGGCAAGAAAAAAGAATTTTAAAAAATGTCCAGCAAGAATGATTTTTTTAAAGTTGTAATTACATTTAAAAGTTATATCAAAAAAATTCACAAAGAATTTCCTTGAATGCATCGCAGCCTGTCACAGTGGAGGATTAAACATTTACAGAATCCTGAAATCCTTGGGTGAGATACCAAAATACCTTACTACAAATCACTAGCAGTTCTTACAGGATGTACGGCAACAGGAGACAATACAGCCAAATGTATAAAGGATGGATATGCTTGTATGAATGCCTCCTTGAAAAGCTCTTGGGCATATATAGTGATATAGTGGTCAAACTCAGGAGTGTATAATGACAAACCCCACAGCTGCATACCCTTAAGGTGAATTCACAGCCTTGAACCATGTCCTGCTTTTCTATTATTTATGTCAAAGAAGCCAACACAGAAGTCTATGGTAAGACAGAAAATCCAATAAAAACAAACTATAATATTGTCCAACTAAGTTTACAGGGCATGTCTATAAACCTGTGTGAAGTTAACTTAGAGTAAACCTCTTTGGACTCAACGATGCTGACTTCTTCCTGCTGATTTTCAAACTTGGAAGGCCCACTGTGCTAACAAGAGCTCTGCAGTCAACTGAAATGCAACCTTCCATTTTTAATCAGAAATACAAACAATCTTGCATGTTTAATTAACACTTGCAGGAACGCCATCAAACAAAAAGAGAAAAACTTCTAGCTTCTGCTTCACTGATTTCCTTATTTTCTGATTTCCTCTGTGCTGATCTGTTACAATAGCACAACTTGACAGCTTCGTTATCACCACTCTCAAAACCAGGGTACCTTAGTTTCCCTGGCACTGCAGCAGATGCCATTAGTTCAGCTAGAGAGGGAGGAACATGACATCCCAGAGCTATGCTCCTACCCGCCCACCCCCCGCCATCAAGCATGGCTGAGGGTGCATCCACACTACACATATAATCCAGTTTGAAACTGGATCATTTGCTATAGCTCCTTCCTACAGATATCTGGGATTTGTAGTTTGGTGAGGCACCAGCACTCTTTGGCAGGGAAAGCTAAAGTCCTTGAAAAACTACACATTCCAAGATTCAATAGGAAGGTGCCATGGCAAATAAGCCAGTTTCAAACTTGTGTGGTGTGGACACAGACATCAGGGAAGAGAAGTTGGTCTTTGTTGTTGTGTGCCTTCAGGTTGTTTCCAACTCTAAGACCAACCTATCATGGGGCTTTCTTGGCAAGATTTGTTCAGAAGGGGTTTGCTTTTGCCTTTCTTTGAGGCTAAGAGTGTGTGACTTGCCCAAGGTCACCCAGTGGGTTTCCATGGCTGAGCAGGAATCTGAACCCTGTTCTCCAAAGACATAGTCAAACATTCAGATCTCTACACCACACTGACTCAGTTGGTCTACACTTAGCTTTGTGTCCATTAAACAAGGGAAATGTATTGGAAGATGTGCTTAGCATGAGATCTCAGATCAGTCACCATCCCTCAGACTGGCTTGCCTCACAGGAACGGTGTGAGGATAATAATATTTGGGAGGGGGCACGTATGTTGTCTTGAAGGTCTCAGAGAAAAAGCACGGTCTAAATGTTAAAGAAATTAAACTAGGCCTGATCTGGACTTTCTGTTCTCTGTACCTGCTGGGAAGAGCTGCTGCACACACACATGAAGGAATATGGATGAGTTATGAGGTTTTTGTATGTAACGGCTTCGACATAGTGCTTTTCAAGGGGAAGGGGGAATTAGGCAGCCTCGAGCATATTTTAAAAATAAATATTGTGGTGTATACATTATGTCTTAAAATGGCAACAAACACAAATGTAGTCTTCTGAAGCCATTACACAATTTAGTCAAGAAGGGATTTCCCACCCACCCCCATGGCATGTTTAGGGTTGTGGCCGAGTCAACAGGCAAGCCAAACCAGTTTGGCCTCCGGGGCAAAACAGGGGCTGGCTTACAGATGGCATCTAGTTTCTGTGATGGTATTTAGGAATTGACTTTTTAGGGCTCTTCAGTCCCATGATCCCAGTAAACACTAGCTAAGCTCCTTATATCAAACTGATTAGCTATCCCATGGCAAGCTTTTAAACAAAAACAGGAGCTGTAGACTCCCAAATAGTAAGGGGTGTGTGTGACGGAACTGAACAAACAGAAACTGTCACTGATCTCAATTGTATTTGGGTAGGGAAGGACAGAAGTAGATACTATGAGAGATACCTTTCTGAACTACAGCTCCCAGAATTCTCCAGACAGCATGGCCACTGGCTACACTGCCTGGAGATTCTGCAAACTGTAGTGGAAACAAGAAACCTGTCCAAACTCTGGACAGGAATAAAGACAAAACATGTTTTTTTTTTTAAATGGCAAGAGTATAAGGATATAAATTAGGAATATGCTAGATCGAGACGTTGGAAAGGATTTTTCAAAGACACCAAGGCCTAAATCCTGTTGTTAGTCTGACTAGAGTAGACCCACAGAATTGGTGGCATCTACTTATGTGTCGACTCATAATTCAACACTTGATTGACTGGGTCTACTGTATTTGGGACTAACCAAGAGGATGCCAGCCTAAATGAAGATGCACATGGGACACAACTTAGGCTGCTGACACACTGCAGAAATAATGCAGTTTGATGCTGCTTTAACTGCCATGGCTCCATCCTACAGAATCCTGGGATTTGTAGTCTGTTGTGGCACCAGAGCTCTCTGACAGCGAAGGCTAAATATCTCACAAAACTACAAAACCCAGATTCCCATAACATGGAGTTATGGCAGTTAAAGTGGCGTCAAACTGCATTATTTCTGCAGTGTGGGCGTAGCCTTATAAACAGTACTGTAGTAATTTTCTGCTTCAAGACGTCCACTTGCTCTGCCACACAAAAGCTGAACCAAGCTTCTTTTTAAGATCTTTCCACTTTAGGAGAAAACATTTGAAACTCTTCAACTGGATGCCACAGTTAAAAGCTTCAACGTTGGAGCTGCCTCAATATATGAGAAGCTCTGACCACAGGAGCCACCAAGTCAAGCAGCTCTCCCATTTCCCACTGTTCAGGCCCACCAGCAGCTCCTAAAGACAATACCAGGGGGTGCATCTACACTGTAGAAATAACACAGCTTGACCTCACTTTAAGTGCTGTAGCACCATCCGATGGAATCCAGGGATTCGTAGTTTTACAGGGTCTTTAGCCTTCTCTGCCAAAGAGTGCTGGTGCCTCACAAAACTACAGATTCCAGAGTTCCTGTAGGATAGCGCCCATGGCAGTTAAAGTGATGTCAAACTGCATTATTCCTACAATGTAGATGTATCCTATGTCTCATCATTGTCCCGCAGCAAGGGATATCCATGAGCACACCAGCTTTCAGCCCCAGGTGGTCTGAACTGCTTCATGAGGCTTTCATGGGGATAAGGATACAGTAAGAAGAGGAAAGCCATCCACACAAGCCTTGAGTTCATGGGAGGCGACAGAGTTTATAATTATAATAATAAACAGGAAACAAAATGAAATAATCCAACCACAACAAAAACCTAAATAGTTTGGCCTGAAGCTTTACCAAGTTAGCCCTGAATTAACTGTTGAATGGTGACTCAGCACAGAGGTAAATCTCACTGATCCAATGTGTCTACTCCAATTGGGATTAACAATAGGATTCAAGATTATGTTGAACATATGGGGCACTGCTCTGCCCAGCTTGTTTTAACTGCAGATTTTATCATTTTAAACTGGTGTTTTATCACCTTTTTTTTCATATGCTGACCCAACAGGTTTTGCTAAAGGGTGACCTATTTAAGCAAATCAATCAATCAATCAATCAATAAAGGTGAAAATCACATCAAACAAAATCAAATTATTGAAGATCATCTGGATTTAAGATCAGGATTAAGACAACCAATTCATCTTAAAAAAATGTCTCTTTTGGTCTTCTTGTTTGAATTACCATTAATTCAGTTAGTTTGGGTGTTTTGGGTAGTCTTCCATATTCTATGTACCTTTTTCTTTTCTTAATGAGGGGAATATTAGTCAAACTCCACTCAGATGTTATCGGGATTTTTGCAGGAACTAAAACTAATGCACACACAGATATGGATATATAGATATTAATGAAATTAAATTGCAGGGATTGTTTTTCTTATCAATGCATCCATATAGAGAAAGAAAGAAAATGATTTTTTGCATATATGTGTGTGATCATATCCCTTTCCACTGATTTGCCTTTGTTTGCAGAAGTTACCAATGCCAGAAGTACAAACACCAAATGCCTGCTGCTGCTGCCTGGCATCTTTTACCACCAAACCTCCCGCTGTATCCGTTAGCAACTACCTCTGGAGAAAAGAGTCCAGAACCTAGGATTAAGCTCAGTAACTATAAGGGGCTAGATGAAACTGACATTGCACATACTCGCATTATCTTTCATTTCTTATATTACAACACTGTGATGGATTTTAATTGTTTTGAATACTGTTTTGCCTGTCTACTTTCACTGAAAAGTGGACAGAATTCCAACAAATTCATACATTGCCATATGTATCCTTAACATGCTCAAAAGCACATTTTATACGCCTATGCCCCAACTCACATTAATAAATCCAAATCCAGACTTGATGGACGTTTAGCCTGGATCAGGACAAAATGTAGTCAGCCTCTCTCCCTGAAGCAACAAAGCCGGATAGCTATCCCTATGGGAATAGAACCTGTCACTTATTTTCATCCCAAAGATTTTCTCTGGCTACAGAAAGGGACAGAGAGATCATTTGTGAGCAGATCCCTTAAGAACTGCCCTTGGAGTTAAACCTCACTGCTGACTGGAAGCACTGGCTCAAATAATCCTGGAGCAAGGGGTAAAATTTGAGAAGAAGTTGCCTCGAGCATGTCTTTCTCAACCCAGTGCACTCTGATACACAGGGCTACAGTGACCATGCATGATGGGAATGAAGGCTGCTGCTGATCAACACATCTGAAGAGTACCAGGTTGGAGTAAGGCTGCTCAGAGATGTGTAGACGTTTTTGAAAAAGAATTTTCTGAGGCATTCTCTAAGCATATTTCCCACGCACCCTCAAACTGTTGAAGATGTTTGTTGCCTACCCCTTAAATTCTCTTCCAAGAATTTACAGAAACAGTCCTTCCCACCTTTCTTCATCTTTTCCAGCTGCAAAAAAAGAGGAGAATTTTGCTCACCCTGGCCAGAAACAGGAAGGAAGAGGAGGAAGACGACCTACAAAGTGTGGGTTAAGAGGGAACAAACCCCTTACACTTCCCCAATCAAATCCCTTTCCCTTCCCAAGGCATCTTATAGCTGTCACCAAACAGGTGTGTCCCTTTAAATATACTGAGAGGCAGCATTTGTGTCCTGTAGACACCATTCTAAGGATTATGTTAGTACCAAGGCACACCAGCTGTAGCTCACCCCATAGGGGTATCTGATAACTGCCCTCAAAAGGGAAGTTATTTTCAAAAGCACACAGCACCCCCTTGGCCTATGACCTCAGAGAATGTTTGAAGCAAGGGAACATTTGTGCTCCAAAAGTGTGCAAGAATGCGCACAGCCTTTTTTCTCACCCACCGCCACCCCTCCCCACACCCACTCGAGAGAAAGCAAATGGCCGGCTTGACATAGGAGTGATGGTGGGGTGTGATGTGAAAAAAAGAATAATTTACTGCCAAAAGCCATATAGGATAGGATAGGGTGGCGATACACACAAACACACACACACACACACACACATACAGTCAGACCCCATTGGTCCATACAGTCCAGTACTGTCAACTCTGACCGGCAGTGATCCTCCAGAGTCTCAGGCAAAATTCTTTTTTCCTAGCCCTATTGGCAAAACCACTTCCAATTATTCCTTGCCTTAGAAACCCCTATGAAATTCCTGGGGTTGCCGTAAGTCGACAGGCGACTTGAAGGCACACAAACACACACCTGAAGATCCCTGGTGGTCTCCCATCCAAGCACCAGGCCCAGCCTTGCTTAGTTTCTGAAATCTGATGGGATCTGGTGTGTTCAGCATTGTGTAGTGGTAAGGTGTGATAGTATGTAGCACTCAACAGTGTTGTACAACACACTCTAACAAGCTCATCAGGGCAAAAACACCAGTGATTTTCAGGGCTGATGGAAGGTGGTGTACAACCAACTGGAGGGCACGAAGTCAGGGAAGGTTTGATATTTTGGACACACACTCCCCATAATCTGTTACCACTGCCTGTGCCAAAAGGGCTGATAAGAATTGCGGGCCAAAACATCTGGCTGGCAATCATGCCAGAGAAATGCACAACACTTCTGCTGATGCCCATTTCCAGGAAGGAAAGATTGATTGAAACAGACAACCCTGTGGGACATGATGCACTACAAAGGGTGAGCTGGAACAGGGTGGGAAATTAACATACAAGCTAAATGAAGAAAAATTCTGGCTTCAGTGATGAACCTCTTTGGAAACAACTGTGGGGTGTGATGTGAAAAGGAAACATTGTTTCAAACAGAGTTGCCAAAATGAATGTGAAAAAGGACACAAAAACGCCAAAGGGCAGAATTTTGTAGGTAAACACAATGGCTCAAACTGTCTATGCCATGAGTTTTTTTAAAGCTATGTGGAATTCTTGATCACATGTTCAATAAAAAACCAAAAAAGAAAAAGGAACAGAAAAGAAAGAAATACAGAAATACAGAAATACAGAAATACAGAAATACAGAAAGAAAGAAAGAAAGAAGGAAAGAAAGAAAGAACAAAATAAAAATGGCAAACAATTTTGGCTTGGCAAAAGTTTGTATTCAAATCTGGCACTGTCATAGGCACAAATAACCAAAAGGGAGGAAAGGTACTGAATGGGACAAAACACAAAGAAGACAAAAACTTACTACAATAAGATAGAACTTGGAAAAGTTACTTATGCAGCAACTTGCCAGGTTCTCGGCAGACAGGATCTTCTCCACCACCATTTGCCTGTTCCTTTGAGATCCACGGATTGTATGCAAAGTAGGTGCTGCTCTAGCACTGACTACAATGATGGGAATCGTAGTTTTAAAAAAGCAACGTTCCCAGTCTTTGGATTCAACCTGCGGGGGACAGGCTTCTTCCTAGACTAGGATTCAACACTCAGCAAAGCGGATGTAGGACTGATATCCATTAAAAAAAAAGGATAATATTCCAATTCATACACTACAGCAAAGTACTCTGAATTCAGACCTGTTTTGCCACAAGCAAATATAAATGCAGGCAGAGAGCAAGGAAGGAAGGAAATTAATTACAGTTGTCCCTTCATATTCTCTGGGGTTTGGTTCCAGGACCCCCCATGGATATCAAAAACCATGAATACTCAAGTCCCATTATATGCAATGGCATAGCCAAATGGTGTCCCTTATTTAAGATGGCAAAAACAACGTTTGCTTTTTGGATTATTATTCTTTTAAGAATATTTTCAAGCCATGAGTACTTAAATCTGTGGATACGGAGGGACAACTGTAATGAATGAATTAATTAACAGGGCTTTTACAGCATGTCAAAGTTAGAAATTAACTAAACTACTAAAAAATTAAAAATTATACCCAGTTAAAGCAAAAACCATTAAAAACAACAAGTATAAATCCACCCATAATACAAACCTCTTTAAAAAATCCATTCTAAAAGGCCTGCTGGAATAAAAAAAAGTCTTCACCTGTCTGTGGAAAGACAGCAGGAAGAGTGCAAGTCTAAGCTCTCTGGGAAGGGAGTTCCAGAGCCTGGGGGGCAACCACCAAGGAGGCCTTCTCTTATGTTCCCACCAAATGTACCTGTGAGATGGTGGGTCAGAGAGAAAAGCCTTCCCAGAAGATCTCAAAACACAGGCAGGTTCATATGAGATAAAATGGTCCTTCAGATAACCTGGACTTGAGCTGTATAGGTCCTTGTGAATACTGTACTTCGAATTGTGCCTGGAAAAGGACTAGCAGCCAGTGGAGCTGTTGCAACAAGGAGGCTGTGTGCTCCCCGTAGCCAGCCCCAGTTAGCAATTTGGCTACAGCTCTTTGGACCAGTTGAAGTTTCCAAATACTCTTCAAAGGCAGCCCCATGTAGAACATGTTACAGTAATCCAAAGAGGAGATAACTAAAGCACATGTCACTGTGGCCAGCTTTGATATCTCAGATGGAATGCATCTCAGTGATAAATATATATTGGTTTGCTTTACCATGGGTTTCTTCACAATGTTCATGAAGATGTAGTTTTCTGAGGACCATAAGCATGCTTTTGGTGGGTATCCTTCACCTCTCTACTCCTAAAAGGTGTAACTCCTGAATACAACTTGGCAAGAAACTATGAAAATCCAGAGCTTGGAAAAGTTATCTGTGGACCATGACTCTCATAATCCCCCATTCAGCATAGCCATTGGCTGGGGGATTTTAAGAGTTGTAGGCCAAAAATGTAACATTCCCAAGCTCTGGATATGCCCTAATTGCAACATGTCACCTGCTCAAAAGCCACATTATACGTCTTACATAGCTGTCCACACACAGTACCAAAGGGGTCTACCTATTTCAGAATGCTGGCAGCAAAGAATTGCTCCATTGTGTGCTCCCCTTTCTTAAGAAGAATAATTTCTGTATTTGGAATACAAGCAGAAAAGCTGGCCACAAGTCCTTTCTCTTTATAACCTACTTTACCAACTGCAAGGATTCTTTTAAAACAAGAGGAGAGAGTCATTCGGTTGTGTGATTCCCTGTAAGTCACACAGTCCTAGGATCACATGATCCCATGCCAACTGGTGACATAGTTCCAACACAGCTAGAAGGCACTAGCATGAGGAAGGCTCATGCACCCCTCTCTTCTTTTGTTCTCTGCCCTTCCTCCTCATAAAATGCTGGAACAAATCTCTCCTACCAGGAATTTTTGGCGGATTAGGAATTTTTTATTGGAATAAGACCATTCTACTGAAAAATACACCCGACCCCAAAAGGCCGTAACAACAACACAAAAATAATAATAATTGTTTTCCTCTTTTCTTACTAATACAAAAATAAAACTATCTATACTAACACTAATGCATTTTCCCTCTCAATCTAAACGCACTACAATCACATTATATTTGCACAATACAATTATACCTATTTGGAAAAGAAAAAAATTAATAAAAGATTAATTAAAAATATAAAATAATACAAAAAATACAATAATAATAATAAAATATTTATTTAAAATAGCCTTTTAAGTTATTGCTGGGGTTGTCTCACTAAACCATGGCCAAAACTTTTTCCAAGGATGGTTTGGCAATTTCTCTTTTTCACTCAGAGCTAAATTTTCAATTATGTTTTTCACATAATAGGCAGTGCCTTTTACATCCTGCAGATTTTGACTTTTAAGCTCCCTTTGTCTTTGGAAAACTAACCCTAAAATCACATAGAGGCTTACCAGGCGCACCGTGGACCAGGGCACTTTCCAAAAACTCTCAGCCATGGAACCAGACTCCTTCATCTTCCTCATTTGGCCCACTGACTTTCTGGGTCCCCTGACACCCTCCGGAGGTTCAGTCCCCGAAAGCACTGTCTCCCAAGCCTGTTGTGCCAAACCTGGCCAATCCAGGACCTGGGTCACCTCCTCCCATGTTTCCCTGGCACTTGGGCAGTCCTGGACAAAATGTCTGATCGTCTCCTTTTGTGCCACGCTACTCAAAATCTCAGCCTTTTTACATTTCAGATGAGGACAAGTCTGCTCATCCTCTGCGGTCCACGGTCTCCTTCCCCTCTGATTAAGAACCTGATGGTAGGGCCTCCACCTCAAGTCCCACAACTTTTTGGGGACCCTTTTGTCCATGAAATACTCAGTTGGGCTAGTCTGGTGTTTTAGGTAGTCTGACAAATCTGGTTTGGCCTGACGTTTTTGCAAGCACAGGTTAACATAAATCTCCTCCACTATTTTCCTGTACAAACCTCTCTTGATGCTCTGACCTGGCCTGTCTTCACCCTTCAACTCCCCAGCATGGATTCTATATTTCTTTAGGTAAAAAACAAAGTATCTCAAATAATCTGGTGCTTTCAATTTTTCAGGCAAAGAAAACCTAAAACTTAATGAGCCTTCCTCCCACCAAGTCTTTCCCCATCTAGTCCCCATCCAGCACTCACAAAAAACAAAACAAAACTAGCCAAGCCTGAGGTCTACCAGGGGTCTAAAATGATCCCTTTTGGAGACCATCTGAAATCAGGCTGAGGTTCGCATGAATAAAATTGCACACCCCTCGCATAGCCATACAGTTCCTACTATCTTCTAAAACTGAGCTCTAATGCAAAGTACATAGGGTTTTCACCACAGAGCTGCCAAGAGATAATGCAACTCCCTCTACGTCCACAGAGAGTCACTGACAATGGCTACTTTCCACTTTCTATGCTGTGCTCATGCTGGGTGACGTGCTAGCCATTTTCTGTCTCTACGGCATAGCTACAGCCCTTGCATCTTGTCAAAGGGCTTATACTTTGCATTCACCTCAGCTGCCACTATGGAATATTAAAGCATCCACAAAAGAAATGAGCCAACAGGTCCTTCCAAGGTATGTGTCGCTGACCTTTGGGGATGATCATTTTAATTTTGCTCACCTTACCCCAGAGCCACCCACTAGTCACATTTTTCATACTAAGGTCTAGGAGAAGAGAAACAGGCCCCTAATGAGAAGCCACACACAATCATTTCAGGAGTGGTGCAGGAACTACTCTGTAACTTGGCTGACCCTTCACAACAGTTTATGGATTCAAGGAATATTACACACACACAAAAGTGGGAGTGGGGGGAACCAGAGAGCAGCACAGGATTTTTCCATTCCGTGTAAGTAATCACAATCGGGGAGTGGGGGCGGGGGAGACAGTCCCAGCTTGCATTTCCTTTCCTCAGCCAAAAGGGTCAGGAGAAGGTTATGGGAAAATATGAAACATGTGTCTCTTGGATAGAAAGATGTAACACATGCTCTCTGCAGGAAATGTACAGGAAAGAGCCCAAGAGGACGAGTCTACACTGGTCAAAACATTCCCATGGCAACCAGCACTAAATAACATCTTGGTTATGGATTTCACATATGGGCTCCTCACCTGAATTACTGGCCCCCTGCATCAACCGCGCAGCTTTCTCTCTCCCCCATTTGAAAAATGTTTTCCCTGGCTATAAATGCTTTTTGCATCAAAAAGATCATAAAGACAAAAATTTCAACTGGAAACCAGCAGTGACAATAGGCAATATGCAGCACAGGACTGAAGGACCCAAAGACAAGATTTTGACGTGACCAATAGTCCTCTCTAAGTCACTCTGCCTCATGTGCATAACTTCCAGAGACTCCTATAAGCAGAATTCCTATTTTCACATGGGAGCCCATCTGAAAGGATGCTACTTGTCCCATCCTAATATTTGAGAAATTTGTTATTCCACCTTTCTCTCTCACAGACATTCAAGGAAACTTACATTAACATTTCACCTAGTGTAAAAATGCTATTAAAGTTGACATTAGGCAAACAGGTTTGGAGATAGTGTTCCAGACCTGGGATGCTACCACAGAACAAGGTTATGGCCTGTCTTGCTTAGTGGCAAAGGTGAAAAAGATCCTTGCCTAAAGATGTGATCTAAACAGTCAGGCTTGTACAAGCAAAGGTGGCCTTCCAAGCACTCTAGTCGAAAACAGGCTTCTCTGGGGAGTCTGTCAAGTATTCTGCCATGTTGATTTTCAGAGGAAAATTGATGAATATATAACCTATTCATATATGTTTGTGACTATATACAAATAATATGCACATTAAGAGCTTCTTTGGATTATAGCGGCAACTTATCTCTTAGCCACATGACCTTCTCAGTGGTGGTACTGCTCTAGAAGACCCAACCAGAGGAGAATTTTACTGGCTCCCTCACTACTGCCCTTTGGTGGCTTCAGAAATTTCCTCCCCCCCCCCTTTTAAACAAGATGCAACTCTGCTGATTGTAATTTGGTTGGGTACTGTTGCTGTGTTCAACTGTGCAAGGTGTGGCCCTCCAGATGTTGCTGCACTGCAGTTCCCAGCATTCCTCCCCATTGGCTATGCTGACTATGGCTGCTAGAAAACACCAGCAATGGGATAAAGTGGGATGCACAAACAATCTTTCCTACCAGATGCTTGTAATGTTTGATTTTATCACTCAGAACTGGAATGGCAAAAACATTATGGAACAGAGCATTTTCTTAAAATATACTGAAATAAACATTTAACAAAAAAATTAAAAAGGTTTATTCAGAAAATCACAAGGTCTGACTGGGCTCGGCAGCCAGTTACTGTATCTAATTGCCACCAAAGTTCAACTTTTTTCACTTCTCAGCGATAGCAACAGCAATAGCATTGATATTTCTATACCTCTTATCAGTGCCAAAGCACTCCCTAAGCTAAGCGGTTTACAGAGTTTTTGGAGGTTTTTTTTTTAGCTAATTGTCCCCCCACAAGCTGGGTACTCATTTTACCAACCTACAGAAGGATTGAAGGCTGAGTCAACCTTGGAGCCCTGCAGGATCGAACCCATAACCTTGTGGCTTGCAGTACTGGCAGTTAACCACTTCTTGAACTACAGGGGGAAAGTAAGCACAGTCTTTCTGTATGTGTTAACTGATCAAGAGTTTTCTTTAGAAGTCGTTAAAAGAAGTTGAACATGTCCACCTCCAAACCAAGACACAGATACTGAATTCCAGCTCATACAAAGCAAACAGCAATTTTAAGAGAGATACCTTCTCAACCCATGTGCAGCCAGACCAGAAATATTTCAACCCACCACCCACCACTTGTGCAGACCATAACAGAGGCTTTCATTGCTGGACACCAGAATTTAATTCCTGGCAACTCAGCTGGCAACGATACCTGCAGCCTCCATCATCTAGACTTGAAGGTACTTTGTGCATTATGTTTCACACAAATATAACACATAAGGAGAGACCATAACTCACTGGTAGGAACACCTGCTATGCAGGCAGAAGACCAGTCCTACAGTCAGTTCCTCATCTGACTAGTTAAAAAGGATCAGGTAGCAGGTGATGCGAGACCTGGAGAGCCATCAGTCAAGTTGTGACCATACTGTGCTAGATGGACCACTGATCCTACCAGATACAAGGCAGTCCCCTATGTTTTAACATGCAATGGCCAAAAAGATAACACAGAACTCTTTACTGCAGCTTTTCCAGCCTACTGATGTCCAGATGTGGACTACAACTCCCATCATCCCAGTGGGCGCTGTAGTCTGCCACATGTCATGGCAGGTCAACCACCTGTAATCCCAAATTATTGTGCCAGCTGGGGATGATGAGAATGCTAGTCCAAGTGAGTCAGAGGACACTGGGAGAATGGAGATGAAGCTACAGATTTCTCTAGTGAGCCCATACAGAGCCACCCAGAGGCCCCTGTTAAAACAGCAAAAATTTACATTCCACCTTCCACTGGCAAGCTGCTTTGCTTGAAGGGTACAAAAAAGGGTCATTGCTGAGTATCACAAATTAATAGATCAGAATAACCTTGGGAATGTGGCACGTAGCACCTCCATCTGAGGAGAGTGTGAGAAACTATTGAAAAGTAATTTTAAACACATAACACACACACAAAAAAAAACTTTTCTTACCTCAGCTACCAACAGGGGGAATTTTCCCTGGGGCAACATGCAACATTACCTGTTGGGAGAAAAAAAAGAGAGAAAGAACTTTCAGTTGATTTTACTCAGGAGTGAACACCACAAATAAGTAACAACCCTTCCACCTCCTTTCCATTAGCACCCCAAAAAAGCACGGTTGGGGGAGCCAAGGCCCTCCCAATGTTGGACTACAACTCTCCCCATCCCCAACCACAGGCAGTGTTCCCCATCACCTGGAAGTCCACAGGTTCCCACCCTGTTCTCAAGTGCTGAGAACAGAGAGAGTCAGCAAGCCAGCAAGACCTATTTGGAAATCTGCTCCTTTTGTCTTTCCACCAGAGTGTCAGGCGGATGGTATGCAAAGGGGGTGGGGTGAGGGTCACAAAGGATCTTGACTAGATTACAGCCCAGCCCTTGCCCACCACGTTTCTTGCTCTTAACTGGCAATACCTCACCCCCTCAGCCACTGATAAGCCATCTGATTCCTGCTGACTTTTCGTTTAGCTAACCAGCTTTTTTTGGTGGGGGCAAGAAAAACCCAAAGATGACATACCATCCCCATTTCAAACACAGTTCTAGCATAACAAGTTTGCATGCGATGTGCCATGCCTGGGTAATTTTCTTTTTTTTAAAAAAAAAGCTGTACTAGATAGGCTAGAAATAGAACTGTTTTTAGACCTAGCCCAATTTAAATTAAGACCCAAAGATTTGCTAGAAACCTTTGACTAAGACAAGCATTGTTTCCAAAGCAAACAAGCAAAGTTCCTTCCTCTGAAATACAGCCCATAGCACCAGGTATTCATTGGCAGCCTCTCATCCAAGAACTAAACAGAGCTGACCCTGCTTAGCTTCCAAGATCAGACAGGATCTGGGCCTATAGGGCATTTAGGCAATTAATATATCCTAAGACCCCGTCCAAATTCAGATACAACTCGCCTCCACTCTGCCTGTCTTTTGAGTTTGGTTGAAATTAATCCCTTAAAAATAACGGCAGTGAAAAGGAATCTAAGTTGATTGTTCTTAAGGGACATTAGGTTTGTAACTGTTATAGGAAGGACTGAAAGCTCTCTCCTACATATCACACACACACACACACACACACACACACACACACACACGATTCTAGGGTGTGTGTTTTTAAGGGGAGGATGAGATCTTTTGATCTCAGATGCATCAGATGAAATGGACTGATTCCATGAAAGCTTCTACTAGAATTTTCTTCTTCCTAGTTAGTCTCAAAGGTGCTACCTTTTAACCTCTGAAAGATTTTTGGGGAGTCATATGCTACTGATGCAACGGAGTAGCTTGAAAGCCCTGAAAAAAAGACTGTATCCCACTCAATGACTGGTTGGAAATGGCATGTTTTCATTAAAGGCCAATATTACAAAGATGAATCTAAGGGTGCACCTAAGTTATAGAAAAAAAAACAGTTTGACACCATTTTAACTGCCATGACTCCATCCTATGGAATCTTGGGATTTGTAGTTTTTTGTGGCACCAGAGCTCTCTGACAGAGAAGGCTAAATATCTCACAAAACTACAAATCCTAGAATTCATTAGCATCAAGCCATGACAGTTAAAGTGGTGTCAAACTGGATTATTTTTGCAGTGCAGATATAGCTTATGTGAGCCATTACATTTCTTGGGCCTCATCTGGAAAGACTTTAAGACTTGACCCCCATACTGAAATAAATAGAAATGGGCTTCTGTAACTCAAGTTACAGTAACTTTTAACAGTAAGTATGAAGCTTGCACACAGATTTCAAATGTATAGCCAAGAAGCTTAAGGTCTCACACCACCATTCCTATTCCATTAAGGTAGAAAAAAATATGATTCTTCCTGAACAGAATATATGTACAAAAGAATCCTTCATGCTTGCTCATATATGGTAGAAAACAGTCCTTGTTACACTAGAACACTCCACTGAGCAACAGCTCTGTATGCTAAAGACTTGACCCCATTACGATCAGTATATATGCACACAGGAGTGGCATAGTAAACTGGACTATACTATTTTAGACTGCAGGAAGGGGCAATTCGTTGTGAATGCTCAGTATGTGAAAAATAACCAGAGCCTAAAGGTACTTTCAGGATGACCACTCCCAGAATTCCCCAGCCAGCATGACTGATTCAAGATGCTCTTTTTCCAAGCTCTCAAAATAATAATCCCAAGCACTCCCTGCAAGTAGAAAGCTAGCACAGCAAGGAGCAGGCAAGGCTAGGATCTCTTTCCTGCTGAGCTTTAGAATTCCGCCCCTGAAAGATTAAAGTTCAAAAATGACATCTCTGCCAGCAGCCTCAAATGATATAGCCACACTGTCTACACCCCAATTCTGTTGGTAAGCTCCTTTAGAGACAGTATCCAGATCAAGGAATGCCATAATGGACATTACCTGCTAAAGTCGCATTCAACTGTTTGCAGTCCCATAGACACCCCCTGCCCCCCCCCAACAAAAGAGCCCCAAAATGCTGACAGCTGTGTTGATCTCATATTAACAAGTTGGTTCCAGCAGGTTTCATCTCCACTGGAAGCAGGTCTTTTGAATGGCTAATGAGCCTTCATTGTCCATGCAAGACAAAGGTACTTTCCAAAATGCTTTGCATTACTACTGGGATGCCTCACAACAATATGTTATTATCATTTGCGGGGGGGGGGAGGAATCATTTCACCACTCAGCTACTCCGAGGATTGCAGTTCAGTTCAGAAGAAACAGGGAAACACGAGGGGTTGGCAGGTGACCCCCATCACCCCTAGAAATCAAGAAGGGCCAGACCTTGGCCC
Source organism: Gambelia wislizenii (assembly GCA_030847615.1). Classification (NCBI taxonomy): domain Eukaryota; kingdom Metazoa; phylum Chordata; class Lepidosauria; order Squamata; family Crotaphytidae; genus Gambelia; species Gambelia wislizenii. The sequence continues at coordinate 5,721,792 of JAUMIR010000013.1, read as the reverse complement.
TGAAAGCCCCTAGCCCCCTACAATATTGTACCTGCTCTCATTCCTGCCCAGGGCACCATGCAAAAACCATGACTCAATGAACTTGGCGTCCCTCCACTACTCCCCACCTATTTTTAAAAAATTAAAAAACAAAACAAGAAGGCCTCACTTGATGAAGAGAGCTGGACAGCCTAAAACTTTGCATATATTTTATTTGCTTTTGGTTGGGGCAATGAAGGTATTACACTAATATGAAGAACCCATGTGATGTGGTCAGAGTGGAGGACTGGGACTTCGGAGATCCGGGATGATATTTTCAATCATCAAAACAAAGTGGAATTTTTCTCTTGACCTGTTTCGACCGCTAGGCTTTAATATTTATTCTATTAGATAAATAGATAGATAAATCACTTCAGAGCAGAGTTCAAAACATGGACAAAGACTGGCTTATTAAAAAACTTTTTAGAATGTGAAGTCAAAGGCTTTCACAGCCAGCATCCCTAGATTTTCCTTGTTTTTTTTCCGGGCAATCTTGAGCATGAAAAGTACTTTGGGCTGCTGCTGCTCCCACAGTAGTGTGTGTGTGGGGGGGGGGCACTGGGAAGAAACTCATCCCAACTGCCCCCTCAGGCCATGCATGGATGTGAGAAGGGAGCATAAGTGTTAACACCCTGGGGTTCGTATTCTAGAATGTTCCAAAGAGGTCCTATAAGACTGCCTGCCACAGATGTGGCACTTTTAAAAACGAAAGTCACCCCATGGATTGAATGGTTTGGGCAAGAAAAAGGATTTTGGGGGGAGCTGGTTGAGGGAGGGGGAAGAGAATAAAGGTGGCATGCTGTTCCAAATGACAAAGCAAGAAAATGGGAATTCCAGAAGAAGAAAAATAGGAGCAGAGTGGTGTGAGGTTCAGGAGTGACAAAAGGAAGCCTTCACGCATTACATGGTTAACTTATAAAATTCCCTGCCCCAAGGATGGGATCGCGGCTACCAATGTAGATGGGCTTTGAAAGGAAGTTAAATGAATTCACAGAGCAAGGATACCAGTTTTGTGGTGGCATCCCAACTTTTAAATACCCTCCTCAAGTAAGTTCTGCCAGCTTCAATGTTACAATTTTTTCCATGCCAGGTCGACACATTTTTGTATGCTTCAGCATTTTAACTGACTGAGTCGCGACAACAGGCTGTATAACTTTACTGTCTGTTGCCTCTGCATTTTTATTGTTAAGGTTGCTAAATATTTTTGGTTTTGTTGCACTGCCCTTGCAATTTACATTGCTTCTGACTGTATGCCCCCCCTGGTATCCCATAGTGCTTCTGACTGGACACCACCCATGGATGGATGAAAGGCCGTCTATCATTTTTAAAAATTAAATAATGTGCATCAGCTCCTGGACGTCAGTTGGTGGGAAGCCCCAGTAGGAGAGGGTTATTGCACTCATGTCCTACTTAGAGCTTCTCATTGGCATCCGAGTGGCCAAAGTGGGAAAAACGAGGCAAGACAAGTCAGGCCTCTGGTTGAAACCAGGAGGGCTCTCACACCCCCACTGTGTGTGTATGTGCCTTTGAGTCTCCTATTGACTTATGGCAGCTCCGTCAGTTTCATAAGGTTTTTTAAGGAAAGGAATCCTCAGAGGTGGTTTTCCCAGTTCCTTCCTCTGAAATAGAGCCTACAGCACCTGGGATTCATTGGCGGTCTCCCATCCAAGTACTATCCTGGGCTGACCCTGCTTAGCTTCCAAGAACAGACAAGATCTGGTGCCTTTTGCCATTACTGTGGCAGACAGAAAAGAACTAAGTCCCGAGGGTCTTCAGTTATATGCAATTTCACACAAGAAACCACCATCTCAGGAGGGGAGGGGCCAGGCCTAGCTCCTTGACTAAAGCTGTCAAACAGGGTGGGGAGCACATGGCCCAAGGGCCACGCTTGGCCCCCTGCCCATTTTTGTGCCCACCACTGCTCTCACTGGCTCCCCCTGCTGAATACCTGCTTCCCAAACTTTTGCAGTGACCACTGTTTCCTTTCTCCCTTCCTTCCCTGGCATCCTCCTGTGCCACAGAAAGCCATCAGAGTGGCTGATGAGCTTCAGCAGCAAGGGCAGCACGGACAGAAATCCCAGTGATAACCACTTTTCAGCAGCAACAGCAGTTGCCACCTCCCCACCATCAAAACTGGGACGTTGCCCACCCCACACTCCAAATGTTCTGAAACAGGCTTTGCATAAGTACAGGCTAATATGTGACAGCACAAAGACCACAAGCACACGCTGAATACATGAGGTGGAAACAGGCCTATGCCAGCTGGCCCTGTGCCCAGTTGTGCCCTCCAGCATCCACAGGGCCCTTTCTCATTTGTACCAGCTTGTGAGCTGTGTGACCAGCAAGCACATAGGTGCTTAGGGGTGGGGACAGTGGGTGCAGTCCGCTCCCATCTCCTCACACACACACACTCAACATGTGTATGGGGTGGGAGGGGAACGTCTGCACACACTTCAAAGAACCCATCCTTGAGATAGGACCATGGCGAAGAAGAAAACAATGACCCCATGGAAGAAAAGATAGGAAATATTTTATAGCATTTTAGAGATGCATATACTAATGGTGAAGTACTGAGCAAATCTATCATTTAAAAGATCCTACTGTGATCAATAACTGAAATTTAAAGGTAGGACAATACAAACCTTGTTTCAATACTGGTTTAATTCCTGCCTGCTTCACCACAGCTCTCCATACTATACACAAGGAAAACATTTTGCAGAAAGTGTAAAGGACAAAGCATTTGTGTGGAAACGTAGGCCTGGTGTCTGCTGTTGCAGCAAATGCAAAAGTATATTCCGATGAACAGAGAGAGAATCAGGAAAGGGAGAGAAAGACTGTTCAAAAGAGGAGAGAAAAAGAGAAAGAGGGCGTGAGAGGAAGGGAGAAAGAAAGTGGAGGAGAGAAGAAAGAGGAAAAAAGAGCAGAGGGAGGGAGAAAGAATGAATTTATGAAATTGGGGGACTGTAGATGGGGTGAGCACAATGCAAGAGTGACTGAGCAAGAAGCCAAAACCACCAAGTACTATTTCTTGGCTTACAACCAGCAGCTGGGATGCATTCTATGGACCCGGGCCAAAACGTTAAGTTATTATAGTCAAAAGACCATCTGAATCCCCCCAGCTCAAGCAAAGCTGGCCTGTGGCTCTCGCTTATGCTGTATATCAATTGAATATCAAACCACATTTTCCGCCTTCTGAATAATAAAAGCCTGCTAGTTTAGGACTCCCATATGGTCTATTGTTAAAATTATTTCCAAACACTAGACTGCTGTTTTATGTTGGAGGACTCCACTCAGCCTTTAGAGAATATTGCTTCAAATTTATTTTTCAAAGGGGCATGATGAAATATGCATTATAGGTATAAGGAAAAGAATTAAAAGCTTATGGTGACAGAAATTAATTTTATAAAAACAATTACATAGCATTTGGCTTTCTTAAACCCACTGCCATATGCAAAATATTTGCTTGCAGGAAGAAGGAGCAGGTGGCACACCATGCCTTGTTTCCTGAGCATTCAGAGACCATAAACCAACCTAACAAAGGAAGACCACACAGAATCGGGATATCCACAAATAAGATCCAGTTTGATTAGGCTGTTGTTATAAGACAGCCCATGGATTCAAACCAAGGGTTAAAGCAAACCACACCAATATATAGCCATGAACCCCCAAGTTAGAGTGACCAACTGGGGAGATCATGTATCACAAAACTACAGAAAGCCAGAGTTAGAGGGCAGTGTTTGTTCACCGGTATATACAGTATATGAGTCTATAGCAAGTAACACAGTTAAACAACTGCCCCTAGAACTTTGCATCCACTATGTTAAAGCCTTCACAAACGGAACTTAATAAACACAAATGGAACGTAATAAACACTTCCAAAAAAGTGACTTCAAGCACATGAGAATTCATGGATTTTTATTGTTGTTTCATTTCATTTACAAAACTGGGCCAACTGGAAGAGTATGAAACTCTCCTTCACCAGATTAAGCAGTGCAGAGACTGAGAATGAGAGAGTGAGAGACTTGTATATGTGTAAAATTGGGCCACAGGGTGCTGTAGTTTATATTGTGCCAGTGCACATGGCCAACTTACACAGTGATAGACAGACCCACTGCCCCCAAGGATTCTACAATCTGACTGGAGGTAGCCCTGTAGCTCAGTGGTATAGCACATGCTTTGCATTCAGAAAGCCAAAGCTTTTATTCGCCGGCATCTCCAAGTGAGGCTGGAAGTCTGAAACCCTGGAAGATGCTCTCAGTTAAGGTAAGCCAGCAATGACACTCATGATGAAACTTAGTGTGCACCTACACTGTAGAAATAATGCCGTTTGACACGACTTCAAGTGCTGTAGCTCCATCCTATGGAATCCTAGGTTTTTTTAGTTTTATAAGGTCTTCAGCCTTCTCTGCCAAAGAGGGCTGGTGCCTCACCAAACTACAACACCCAGGATTCTGTAGGAGGGAGCCATGGCAGTTAGAAGTGGTGTCAAAGTACATTATTTCTAGAGTGTAGATGAATCCTTAGTAAAGATTCTGTTAGCATCCCACATTTCCATGCTGTCTATAGAGGCACTAGGTCAGATGCTCCAGATGTTGTAGGACTCTTCCTCCCATCAGCCCCAGCCAGCATGGCCAATGGATGGGAATGATGGAAGCTGCAGTCTGACATTATCTGTACAGCTACCAGGTCTCCACCAGAGAAGCCAAGTGGACTGGCAGTAAGGGGACAAAACGATCTCTCTCCCCTCTGGCCTTTTGCTCACTCATCACATGGCCCTGTACACACATAGGCCTTTGATGAAAGAAGTATTCAACAACTTTTGTTGCTGTTGTGTGCCTTTGCTTATGGCAACCCTAAGGCGACTCTGTCATGGGATTTTCTTGGCAAGAATTCATCCAAGGGGGTTTGCCACTGCCTTTCTCAGAGGCCAAGAACTTGCCAAGGTCACCCAGTGGGATTCCAAGGCTGAGCAGAGGGGTTTTGAACCCTGCTCTCCTGAAGTCCTAGGCCAAGTCCACCACTCAAACCATTACACTGTGCTGGTTCCATTCAAACAACTACGCACATGCAATATAAAAATTCTGAGTGAACCAAACTGGTTGAGGGATTGCACTGTCAGGCTCTCATCATGCCCCAATGTTGAGTGATGCAAGTTCAAATCCCTGTTTAGCCATGAAGCTCACTAGGGAACTTTGGACTGGTCACCATCTCTCAGCCTAACCTCCATTGCAGACCTGTTGTGAAGATAAAAGGTGAAATGGAAGCAAGAACCACATGCCCTTCCTTGGGCTTTGTGGAGTAGAGGCAGGATATAAAAATGATAACATAAATGTACACATGAGCCAACAAGGATCCGTATATAATAAAATAAATGATTTTGGGGAAATCATTGATGGAAACACCACAGGCAGAGGTTTCTGTTGTGCCAAAAGCATTATGTATTGTTGGAAGGAAATTCACACATTCATTTCTAAATTATCAAGTATTCAAGGAGAGTGGAAATGAAAAATTACAATGTGTACATGTACGTACACTTATTCTGAGTATATAAATCTAAACACTCTACAGTACTGACAAATTTTGGGGAATTCCATTTACGAGGATGAGGCGATCTCCAATTAACTGGTGGTGCAGTGGTTAAATGCCAGTACTGCAAGTCACCACGTCGCAAGTTCGATTCCAGCGGGCTCCAAGGTACACTCAGCCTTCCATCCTTTCGTAGGTTGGTAAAATGAGTACCCAGCTTGTGGGGGCAATTAGCTAACACACATTGGAAACTGTTTAATGCAGTTAGATGTGTAAATAGCTGTTGCTTAAAGCAATTTGTAAGCCGCTCTGATAGCCTTGAGGCTGAAGAGCGGGGTATAAATAAATAAATAAATAATCTTACATATACATTTGAAGAAAACAATAGTCCAAGTTCACCTTCAGATGATTAGCTTTCAAACCAATTGGCAACTTGTTCAAAGTAGCATTGTCCTGGTCTAGAGTAGTCTTCCCAACATGGCATCAGCTAGATGTTTTTGGACTACAATGTCTATCATTACATCCTTTGGTCACATTGTCTGGGGATGGCAGGAGTGGAAATCCGACACATCAGAAGGCCACTGGACTGGGGGAAGGCTGGTCTAGTACGACAAAGAAAGCTGACAAGATGTGCCATGTTTTAAACGTTGCAAAATTTGGGGAAATGGACTGAGCACCATTCAATGCCCCACCCAAAGCCCTCAAATTCCCAAACACAGCAACTGATTGTCTCGCAGCACATTTGCCTGGGACCCTGCCCACAAATACTCACGCACATACACACCATCTACTTAAAAGCAAAAGAGGGACATTTTCCATTGGTGATATTTACATGCTAGGTTACCTTAATGACTGAGCCATTGCCATCCACCCAATAATTACTGACAAGGAAATTTAGTCATGTAGAGGTAGTGGCGCTGGCAGAACCTGCTCCAAGGGATAACCAAGGCCTGTTTTCTTTTCTTTTTTTTTCAACACAACCCTCCCTTTAATCGGCACCCTGCATCCCTGGAGGGCACCAGTGACTGAGACAAAGTATTGAATTTGGTATATGAATAGAAAACTCCAAGAAAAGCTAGAGACAGACAGACAGACACATATGATTCTCAATGCTAACAGTGACAGGTGAGGAATCTTTGAACCACCCCAAAAATGCCAACGCCGCCACAAATATGAACAAGGACTAAGTGCAGTGGAAGATAAAACAATTCACCAGCAGGTTTGGAGGGCCAAACCCTTTCTGCCTCTGCTTTACAGAAAGCTGGAACAACCACAAATTAACTTTCTAGGCCAGGTTCCTACTAAAGATGGATGGGTCTCTATTTCTGGCCTTGTCAATTTCACATGTCCCTTTTGCATTGTTTTTGCATTAGTGTGAGAGGTGTGAGAGGTTTTTTTTAAAGAATGAATACAAAAATCTGCATGTAAAATACATATTAAATACATGATTTTGATTAATTTCTTATAAAATATGTATGCATGCAAGTATTTTATCTAAATACGCACATTTTCATCCTAAAGGTCGCACATTCAAACTGCATTTTGATACATTCAAGCTGAGAAATGCACTAGAAAATTCACAGAAAAGCAAGAGCTGAATGGTAAGTACTGTACGTTCCAATCCACACGTTAGATCTGGAGGAGCAGAACAGGTCAGCTCCCATCAGAGTTTGCAAAGAGTTAATTCCTCAAGCATTCAAAATTCTACAGAAGAGTGAGGAACATGCAGCCCAGGAGGCTGTTGCATTACAACTTCCATTAGCCTCAGCCAGCATGGTCAATGGTCAGGGATAAGGGGGAGTTACAATCCAAGAGCAATTGGAGAGCTACAGTTCCATGGAGGATACTAAGACTCAAAGATGCTTTTGAAGGCCAGATCCTAGAGGCCAAAATCCAACTATTCTAGCAACAATTAGCAACAACAATAAAGAATATATAGACTTTCCTACCCAAAGCAGGAAACATGTGGTTCCCTCCATGTTACTGGGCTCTCATCAACACTAGCCAGCTGGTAGCCAACAAAAAACACTCAGTTAAAATCACAAATTATAAAAGTCTGCTAAAATGCAATAAGAATAAACACAAAACCAGTGATACAGGGCAACTCAATCACCTGCTTCTTTTCCAAATTTCATACAAAGAGACCTTTTTAATTGGTGTCTAAAAGCCAAGAGGGTGAGTAACAACCAAAGCTGTAATGGAAAGGAGTTTCAAAACTGGGATGTCACTAAGAAAGCCCTGTCAAGTACAGCAGCCTTGTGGGCCACATTGTTCCAGAGTACCACAAATTTTAGGATTATTTGAAGCAGTTGCTCTGTGAATTGCATAGACCAACCTTTCCTAACCTTGTGTCTTCCAGATATTTTAGACTGCAACCCCAATCAGCCCCATCTAACATGACCAGTTGTGAAGGAAGTCCAAAACATCAGGACTGGCTTATGTGTAGTTTCATTTGCAGCTCCACTTCATTGCCCATGAGTGAGCTCCATTGATATGCTTGGCTTGTCATTTCCAAATGTTGGTAGCCATAATAAACTTTTGTTTAAACCTCATTGCCTTATCATTGTTTTATATTAGTTTAAGCATTTCATAATGGTTTGCTGTCCATCAGCAGTCTACCCTATCCAACCTATCTAGGCAGTCAAGCACCAGGGGGTGAAATTCCTGCAGAAACAATGATTGAGATGTGGAGCTGAGGAAGAGCTCAACACCTAAAGGTAGCTCAAGTTTTTTTAAAAAAGGAAAATAACACATTCTCTAACTATGGATCTTGGTTTTCACTGGTCTTTCAGAGCTTGGAAATGTTACTTTTCTGGACAACACTTTCCAGAATCCAAAATTCCAGACTACAGAGTTCCAGAATTGTTAAATTCCAGTTTCCATAATGGTTGGGAATCCTAGAAACTGTAGTCCAACAAAGTCAACATCCCCAGTTTGAGTCTTACAACAAACAACAAATAACTATGAAAAATGAACTCAAGTCAGTGTTGTGTCCTGGAATCTTGACCACTCCAGAAAGCTACTACAAGGTTTTTCACTACCTTTTCCTCTGATTGGCCTACCCTATCCAGAACATTCTGGAATAGCCTTCTGTCAAAAACCATCTTCCAAAAATCTTCCTGTAACCAGGCCTAAGTGCATAGTGTTCAAAATAAATGACATATTCCTTCCCTGTTTTTCCCTGCCTCCACTTCCCTCTTTGGCTGCTGCTGTTTCCTGTGTTTAAATTTTAGACTAAAGGCTCTTTGGGGGAGGAACCTGCCCTCTTGCACCCTGTAAAGGGCCATGCACACAGATGGTGCTACATTCACTAAATACATACATAAATCTTGTTTCACAGACAAGCAAAGCATAACTCCTTCAGCCACCCTTAGCCATGGGCCTGCAGTTCCAAGGTATTATATGAATCTGCAAACATGAAGAACTTGGGCTGGAGTCTTCCTACTTTTCTTTTCCCTCCCCACTTCCTTTTCTTTTCTGTTGTGCGTTCTTAGACTGAAAGCTTAGGGGCATGGGCTGTCTCATTTTTATGGATATCTAAGCTGCTCTGATAGCTTGCCCAGCTGCTGAGTGGGGTATAAACACTGTAAAGAAGTAAATAAAATAAATCCCTATTTGCCCATCTGTCTAGCCCAGAGCTTGGAAAGTTTTTTCTTAATATTAACTGGTTACACTTCTGGCATGATGACACACTCAGTACTTAGGTACCATCATAATCACATTTTTAAAAAGTCAAACCTTTACTTTGGAGTTTCTCAAAAGGAACTAAAATATCTTTACTTACTTAAAAAAACAAACAAATCTGAAAGCTACAAGCTGCTGGAGTATAGTACACAACACTGTCCTTCTGGCCACCTCAACACGCACAACAAAGTATACAGGCACAGCATGAGCCAGCATTTGAACCATGCTGTATTCCTCCTCCACCACTGAGTGAGGCCCACCAGATCCTCTAGAACTACAGAACTAACTGAAAAGTGAGTTAGATCTCAAAAGGCGTCAAGTTACCCCTGTTCCATTACAAGTGTAATGCGATGCTGTTACACCTTTGTTATAGAGGGAGAAAGAAAGAAATTCTGCACTATTTTGTCATCAGTTACTATGAGGCTCTGGCCCAGCACTGGACTGACACTGCCTTGGCAATTTGTGGAGGAGAAACACATATACACATGCACACACACCCCACCCAGGTGGGTAAAGACTGACGACTCCAACACCATTTCACAAAAAGGCAGGCAGGAGGACACATACTTTCCTGATTGCATAGCTGTCTCTGCTGCCCATCTAATCTCCTTAGAAAACTGGTTTTGAAGGATATGGCTCAGACATACCAGCCACATTTTGGGGGTGGGGAAGAGACAACTGCAGCTGCAAGAGATAAAAGAGAACCAATTTCTCAAGGGTTGCAACACCTCGGCTCTCTTTCGCTCCCACCCACCCACCCCCACCTCCTCCTCTTGAGGGTGGGTACTGGGAGATTCTTCAGAGTCAGCAACATGGGCACGGCAAGGAGTGGAGGCCTCTTTCCCCATCACAAAAAAAAAAACCCCACACGCCCCTGAACAAGGGCACAGTGGAAAAAAGCAACAGACTAAAAGCCAGACTCAAAAGGGGGGTGGGTGTTGGAGACTCTTGCTCCAGTTTGTTCTACCTCTCTCCCCCTACGCCTGGGGTTGGATCCAGGAGCTGCCTTCCAACGGAAGGGCTCCGCTTGTGGAAAGGGCCTCCACCCGATTTTGGGGAATCTCCTTCTTCTCACAACAGCCCAGATCATCCACTTCAGCAGGGCCTTCTGGTCCCAACCATCTGTGGTGCTTTCAAGGGCTGGAGGTGCTGCTATCAGGAGGCATGGGGGAGCCCTCCTTCTGCCAATCCAGCAGTACATGCCTATATCTGGATCTAACCCCTGAATTTGTGGGGGAGGGAGAGGAGAAAAGAGAGAAAGAGTGAGGTAAACAGAACACTAGATTTTAGATCTCTAATCACTGGCTTGGGTTGCATGTTTTGACAAGAGGGTGGTCAACCCCAAGAGGTCTTTTTGCAAGGGTACCCCTTGTCAATCTCACTGCACAACTTCCCAAATAAGAGTTTTCAGGAAAGTTAGTCTCTTCCTTCTTTCCCCCCATTCCCCACCCTCAATTGGCACTAAACAGAGCCTGGAAAAGTCAGGTTTTTGAACCACAATCACCAAGATCCCCTAGCCAACAACACCATTTGTAGGCCAAAATATCTTTTCCCAGGGGTTGTCCAGACGATGAAAATACTCCTCGTAGAATTTGCAAAGAAGACTATGTGTCCCAACATGATCCGAATGAGATTTGCGGTATTCAGAAGGAAGGGAACTAAAAACTCCATAAACTGTGCAATAAAAGGATATGAGATTTTCCACACACTCACCCAGCATCCCTCCACATAAAACAAGCCTTTGGTCAGACCTCACCTGGAATCCTGTGTCCAGTTCTGGGCACCACAATTCAAGAAAAATATTGAGAAGCTGGACCGTGTCCAGAGAAGGGCTACCAGGATGGTGGGAGGCTTGGAAGCCATTATGCCCTATGAGGAGCGGCTTAGGGAGCTGGATATCTTTAGAGAAGGTTAAGAGGTAACATGATAGCCATGTTTAAATATTTGAAGGGATGTCATACTGAGGATGGAGCAAGCTTGTTTTCTGCTGCTCCAGAGACTAGGGACTTTTTCGGACAAACCAAAAATAACGCTAGCAGCCTCGCCAGGTTGCGAGGCTGCAGCGCTAGAGGGCGTCCGTTTCGCATGACGCTCCTTCCCAGCAGTACTGTTGCAGTACCGCTGGGACATTTGACCGTCATATTTTGGATTTGACCAACGATCGTGAGTAAAATATGACGGTTATTTTTTGTTTGTCCGAAAAAGTCCTAGGACATGGAGCAATGGACTCAAACTACAGGAAAAGAGATTCCACCTAACCATTAGGAAGAACTTCCTGACAGTAAGAGCTGTTGGACAGAGGAATGCACTGCCTGGGAGTGTGGTGGAGTCTCTTTCTTTGGAGGATTTTAAACAGAGCCTGGATGGCCATCTGTCAGAAATGATTTGATTGCGTATTCCTGCATGGCAGGGGGTTGGACTGGATGGCCCTTGGGGTCTCTTCCATTCTATGAAAACTCAGGAGGAGCTAGCTAATGATGATCTTGAACTTCATTGGTATTGTTATAAACAATTATTGGAAAGATGTAAACTTGATAAAAAAACTTTTTTGTTTTGAAGGAGAAAAAAGTGAATTTGAATCAAATGTTTGTAATGATGATCAACATTTGGGAAATTTACAAATTTTTCTTAAAAACAACTAGAAGATGAGCAAGTTAAAGAATGTTTAGTCAAATGGGCTCAAATTTTTGGCTATATATTGAACTGGAGTACTGGGAGAAAATGTGGACTGATGGTCTAAGATACACAGCTGTCCCTCTGTATCCACGAATTTGGTATCGACCGATTTAAGTATTCACAGCTTGAAAATATTCTTTAAAAAATAATAATCCAGAAAGCAAACCTTTATTTTGCCATCTTATATAAGGGACACCATTTTGCTATGCCATCGCATATAATGGGACTCACGGCTTTTGGTATCCACAGGGAGGTCCTGGAACCAAACCCAGCGAATATGAAGGGACAACTGTACTGAGATAGGATCGTAGAGAAAAATTTTCTAAGATGATGTATAGTTGGTATCTGACTCCAGTAAGACTGTCTAAAATGTATAAAGGACTTAAAAAATGAATGTTGGAAATGTGGGGTATGAGAACGTACTTTTTATCATATATGATGGTCCTGTGATAAAGCCAAGATGTATTGGAAACAAATACAGAAATTGATGCAAAATATCTTTAAATGTAAAATACAACTGAGGCCAGAGTTGCTCCTGTTAGGTATAGCAAAAGAGAAGTTTAAGGGAATTAATTTTAAGGTGATGCATGATTTTAGCAGCAAGATTGCTATACGCCCAGAATTGGAAGAGTGAACATATACCATCAGAAGAAAAATGGACTATCAAAGTCTTTGAAATGGCAGAGATGGACAAACCTGCAATGCTGATTAAAGAGAAGTCTTTGGATAATTTTTTTTTAAAAGACTGGGGACCATTTTTTTAATGATATCAAGAAGGAAAATAGGAATATTATATTTGTGGATCTGATGCCTAAAGTTATTTTATTATATTTTATGGTCAGAAGTAGTAATGAGTGCAGTAGTTTGTTTATGGCAGAAATCAGATCAGTAGGAAGTATAGCATAATTATGGTGTTTATAGTTGCTAGTCAGAGGCAGAATTATTAACTTAGGGGTTAGTGTTTGTCATGCTTATGTTTTCTTATGTATTTTATATTCTATTGTTTTATTGTTGTTTCTTTTGTTATAATGTAAGTGTGTTTTACCTATGTAGAATAATGTTTGCTTTAATAAAAATATATTTTTAAAAGACATAGCAAATGAGTGATTTTAGTAATATAGAGAAGTTCATTATAATTTGCTTTTATATTCTTAGATTTGGAGGGTGGGAAGTTGATTGTCTTTTTGTATTAGGTTTGTTTTGTGTTAGGTTTGTATTAGGTCTGGTTTGCATTTGTGTTGGTTTGAGTGGGGGAGTACTTATGTGTATTTTAGTATAGTGTAATGTTTATCTTTTAATGTGTTGATAAATCAATAAAATACATTCCAAAAAAACCCAAAACAAAACTGAAAGCCCCCCCTGTTGGCCATGTACTGTTATGAACAACAGTTTCCAGAACCCCTGATCATGAGCCATGTAGGACTTGTAGTCCAAAAATCTGGAGGGTACCAAGTTGCCTACCTGTGACCTAGTAGAAAAGGTGTGTATGTGTGCGTGTGTTTGTGTGCATGTGTCTTCAAGTCACCTGTCGAATTATGGTGACCCCATGAATTCCATAGGGTTTTCTTAGGCAAGCAATCCTCAGAGGTGGTTTTGCCAGTTCCTTCTTCTGAAATAGAGCCTACAGCACCCTTTTTTTTTTTTTTGCGGTCTCCCATCCAGCAGGTTGACCCTGCTTAACTTCCAAGATCAGACAGAATCTGGTGCCTTTAGTGTATTTAGGCTCTTAGTAGAAAAGGAATAGAAAAGGAGGAGCACTTATACTTCATTTCTGCTGACATGACTAGTCACAGGGCACAGATCAAGGTAGAAAACATTTTCATTGACCCACACAGTGTTCAAATTATGGCAGCCAGCTTAAAGGTTACACAAAATTCTCCTTCACGCCTATGTTTTCAAAGATGAGAAGAGAACATGAAAAGTAGAGGATATTCAAGATGAAGTTGAAACTTGGTAGCACTAAACAGCCTTTTAAAATAAAGAGAATAGAGAAGTTTGAACAATAGCTATGTTAATTAGATAACAAATCACTTGCCCTTCATCACAGAAATATACAATAAATCTTATGTGGTTAATGTCACCCAGCACACAACAATAAGTTAGTTTTGCCCTTACAAAGGATCCCAAGAGGCTCAAGGGAAAAAAGTCTCAATATCTCCAAGTCACTAGCATGAAAAGAACAAGAGTTTTCTCATGTTTTAAGAAGTGAGAAAGATTGCATTGCAGTCACCTTTCAAAAAGCAAAGAGAAACACAGATGATTTGCAAAATGATCTAAAAGAAGCAGCAGCCAATTATAAATCCATCTTTGCTCACCAATGGAAATGACAAATGCACAAAACAGACTCAAGTATATATATACACACACACATTAACATAACCAAATAGCTCTCAACAGTGGTGGCGAACACTCCTGCACATTCAATGCACCTTTCAGGCGATTGTGGGGTTTATAGGACAAAAAGGACAGACATCACCAGAACCTCTATCAACAACTTTACTTTTGAAAAATTCTGCTCAGATGGAAAAACAGTGCTGTCATCCAAGCCAAATAAAATTAGAAGATCTCTTTGCTGATCAACTGTGTGAGTTTTGCTCATTTAACTGCCTCAGTTTTGCGCATTTAACTGCCTTTAAAAGAGAGCTTGCATGATGCATTATTTGAAGTGTTGGACTGGGACTCGGGAGACATTGTTTTAGTCAGATCTCAGCCATGAAACTTCCTGGGTAACCTTGGACCAGTTACTCTTTCACAGTCTCACCTATTTGGGAAGACTGTTGAGAGGACAAAGCGAGGAAGAGGAGTTTTTCCTGGAGTTTTTTTTAAAAAAGCAGGGGGAATGCACATTCCTGCTCGTTGGGACAAGCGACACAAACTGATTCACTTTCCCAAAGGAGCAGAAACTGAAAGCTGACTGGCTAGACAAAGCAAGCACCAGGAACCACCTTTTTTTTTCGCATTAGCGAGTGAGCGCTAATGCAATAAACTGGGGGGTTGGGGTTTTTTTGCTTTTCTGTTAAGGCAAAATAGTGCATTTTTGCACCTTATATGTGCTTTTATTAAAAAAAAATACTGTTCAGCAGCAGCAACTGGTGAGAATAAAAACACAAATAATTCACTCACTGCGGCCATCTTGATGGTCAGTAGTGGCTACAATGGCATTTTAGAAGGAATGGTCTACACTGCTGGGTTCCTCAGTCAGATAAAAGAACATCTTAAAAAGAGAAGCTTGGGCCAACCCGGCAAGATACTCACAGAACTGGACAAAAGAGGCCATTCCACTCTCCAAAGCTCCCATCTGTGTTTCAAAACATCCAGAATGACTCTTGTTCCACGCTAGTTGCTTGCGTCGCTGGCCTTACTGAGATCCCGCCCAAACATTTAAAATTAGCTCTGAGTTTTAAGTCAGGTTGGGGAAACTTTTGCCCTCCTGTAGTTTCAGACCACCACCTTTGCAACCCCTAACCCATGGCCATGCTGATGGGGCTTCTGAACGATAGAGACCAAAATACCAGGGGAGGAGGGGGTAAAGATTTAGCCTCGGTGCCCAGGGCAACAAGGAACTCTGGCCAGCTAAGCAAAGGTGGGATCCATCCTTCTCCTGTACTCAACACAAAACTAGGCAGGCCAATAGAGAAAGAAATACATAAAGGAATCCAGTAACACCTTTGAGACTAACTGGGAAAAATAAATGTCTAGGAGAAGCTTTTGGGAATTATGGTCTACTTCATCAGACGTATTTAACAAAGTGGACCAAGTCCTCAAAAGCTTATGCTAGAAATCTCTTTTCCCCAGTAAGTCTCAAAAGGTGCTGTTGGATTCCTTTATGTCCTTTTATACTAAAACAAACTAAGACCACAATTTCTTTGAAATGCTACTACAGAGAAAGGAAGCACCTTGTTACAACCCCAGCATGAAAGTTTGTAAGCTATGAGAAGAGGCGCAACATTTTTTCTCCCTCTTTTGCTAGCCCCCCCCCCAATACAAACATTTTGCAGGCTAGTTTGTGCTCATTTACAAGGCTGCCAAAAGCAGTAAAGAGTACCCAGCTTGTGGGGGCAATTAGCTAACACACATTGGAAACTGTTTAATGCAGTGTAGATGTGTAAATAGCTATTGCTTAAAAAAAAAAACAATTTGTAAGCCGCTCTGATAGCCTTGTGGCTGAAGAGTGGGGTATAAATAACTAAATTAAAAAAAAAAAGTAAACAGAAAATACACAGACAGACATCATCATTTTAGCGGTTAAGGCACAAAATGCTATTGTACTGTATATCAAACCCTGTGAACAGTTGGGGAGGAGCTGTCAACTTTTCAGAGATCAATTTCATACTAAATTAGTGATGGGGAATGCGTGGACTGTCTGATGTTGCTGGACTGCAACTCGCATCCTCCACCATTAGTTATGCTGCATGAGGATGATGGGAGTTGTGCTCCAACACTATCTGGAGGGCCACACATTGTCCACTCCTGGACTAAATTAACAACCTTGTCTGTAGTAGACAGAAGAAAGAACAGCGAGGAGAAACAGCCATGGGACTAAAGATTCTAAGAGACAATCTCTGAGTTTTTTGATGGAAGTAGGGCATTGTTAGAGAGAACTAGATGATATTGCTTAATGAAAAAGCAGAATATTTTGAACACAGCAGGAGCAATCCCAACATTTCATCACTGTAGCTATAACTCCCCTTTCCTCCAAGGAGCTCAGAGGTCACATATAGGGCTCTATCTGCCCAAGCCTCTTTCATCCACACAACAGCCTTGTGAGGTAGGTTCTGCTAAGAGAGAACGTAGCTGGTCGAAGTACAGCCAGTGAGCATGGGGGGGTGGGGAAGGAAGCCTGAGCCTGGCTTCATCAAATCACCAACCCTGCTTAGCACAATCTCTCTTGTTCCATCTACATTTCATTACCAAACATCATTTTCCCCCATATGCTCAATCAGCATTCATATTTTCAGCTCCCAAGTGTATTCCACAAACCCACCTCCCACCCAAAGTTCTTATTTTCAATCCTGCACAGCATTCATCCATCCTGAGTCAGACAGCTGGTGGGATGCTGTGTCCAAAAAATGAACAAAGGCTGCCAACCCTCCTGTGTCTAGTCTGAACAGAGTTTTTTGTGTGCTCCTCTTTCATGGTCAGGGCAACCCTGATCTAACAGAGTATGCCCTCAAAATCTTTAAAGTATTAACAGATACAGTGCTCTGCTTTGGAGGAGCCAAGCATGCTGGTAAAAACATGGGATTACAAACCTCACTGCTTCCAGAACTAAACTCCAAGAAGAAAACAAGCCTCTATCTCCTCCCCCAAAAAGCCCGCAGAGTATTGACCTGGGAAAGAATTTTTTTCACTGTGGCCCCCACCACCTATGGGATGCTTTTCCCTATGCAATCCACCTGGCCCTCACGGGAATCATCTTTCTGGCACCAGACCATGATATTCTCTACTCTCAGATATTTCCTAGGATGTCTCTGGCCCATTTTTAAATGTTGCCCTTATGGCCAATTTGTTTGGGGAGGGAGATGCTATTGCATATGACACACAGCTTTTGTTCCTAGCTTTTGCATATTTTAATTGTAAGACATCTGGCATCTTTTTTTATTAAAGAAGAGACATGCAAAGAAATGTGATAAAGAAAACATCACAATTACTATTACCTTTACCACCACCACCCCAGCATCTACTACCTGGAACGAAGGCTTTCACAGCCAGCATCCATACGTTTTCTGTTTGTTTTTTTCAGACTGTGAGGCTGTGTTCTGGAAGAGTTTATTCCTGATGTTTCGCCTGCATCTGTGGCTGGCATCTTCAGAGAATGGTTGGGTAGGAGTGTAACCCTCCACACACTCCTACCCAGCCATTCTCTGAAGATGCCAGCCACAGATGCAGGCAAAACATCAGGAATAAACTCTCCCAGAGCACGGCCTCAGAGCCTGGGGGTAGGGGGAAACCCACAGAAAACCTAAAGCCTTTTCTATTCATGTGGGTCTCTGGCAAACTGACCTCGCTGGTTGTGGAAGCGGCATTTAGCCGGGTGGATGTTGCATTTTCAGTTATTAGCATTTCTAAAAATGCTTTTATTCATTTTGTGTTCTAACTATATTTGAATGGTTTCACTGTAAGCCAATTCTAGCCCCATTTGCAGGAGAAAACCAGGATATACATTAAATGACTGAAAATAATAATCTTATTTATATCATACATGATCAGATTATTCTGGGGGGGGAGGGGAGTCAATGGCAAAGAAAGTGACATGAATGCCGACCTTCACCTGCTACTTTCAACACATGCCCCTGTGAGCCACACCACCCCAGGCAGCTGCCTAGCCAGCCTGTACAGTCGATCCAGCCCTGCCCGTTCCACTGCAATGAATTAAACGTGTAGGGAGTCTGCGGCACAAAAGAGAAAAGGGTACTACTACCCAATCACTTCTCTTTAGAAGGGCAGAAGCAAACCTGTCTGGCTTGCCCCATTCCTTCAATGGGCCGATACCCAGCTTCTGACCAAAACTCGAAAGCCTAGTACAGAAGGCAGCCATTAAAAGGAGTAAAATGGATACAAAGAGCCCTGGCAACAGCATGAAGCTATAACGTGTGCCATTGTACTGACAAGGACACATGGCAGGTACAGCTTGTGGCAGTGGTGACCTCCTGGTCCTAACGCGGCACTGTTGTGGCAGGAGGGAGAAGAGACCATCTACGCTTTTGATTACAAGCAATTTAAAAGATACCCACGCCCCTCCACAGTTTCTTGTGGTGGTGGGGGGGTGCATTAGCAAAAAAAAATAAGTAGGGTGGGGGGTTTGCATTTAGACTATATTTTGCATTTACATTTGTTCTGGTTTTAATATTCTGTAAGGCATCTTGAGACTCAAGATTAGGAAAAAGGCAGTATATAAATGAATAAAATAAAAATAAAATAATAATTGTCTTACACTCACAGTAGCTCCTGGGTCTCAGGAAGAGAGGGTTCCTCCCATCAACTGTTCCCTTATTCTTTTTAGAAAGAGATCCTAGAGATTGAAACTTGAGTTTACTAAACAAAAAGCATGGATTCTGCCATTGAACTATGATCCCTTCCCTACAGTATCCTGTCCAACACAATGAAAAGATAAAGGGTTAGCACATTCTGGCTGGCATTTGAGAAAACCTTTGGCTCTGCAGCTGCTTTGGGATTCATCTCACAGAAGCCCCAGCCAGCATGTTCAATGGTAAGGGTTTCAGGAGCTGAAAATGGAGGGCCATTCCACGGAGAGGAAAAAGCCATTTTAAAAAAACATCATCAAGAGAACTTGAAGGTGAAACAGTTAAAGAAGTAATAGTTAAATGGGCTGCAGATATCGAATAGACGAGTGAGAAAACGCATGGCAAAAAACAAATAAAAATAACAACAGGTAGACTACAACACTGTGTACCAAAACTATGTATCTCTAAATATTTTATAATGTCATCAAAAATACAATATTCAATGGATCCTAAGCTATACCTATTTAACATGATTTCAGTGCTTAATAGAAAAAATACTGGAGAATAATACTTTACTTGACTACGGCTGCAAGAATAAACTTAGCATCCATATGGAAATCAAAAGAAGCCCCCTCCATAGATAGATGACTGGCTATTGAAATTAAATGAAATGAAAGAACTAGACAGATGACACATATTCTGAATAAGAAATTTACAAACAAAGTAGAAACAGACTGACTTCCAATAACAAAATACTAGGAAGATAAGATGGAATATTAAACATGATGTATTGATTGAATAATGTGTGTAAATGAAACATTACAAGGGTAAATTAAAAGGATAGTTGGGAATTGTAATACTGTTTTAAAGATATTGGTACAGTGGAATGCATCTATGATAAAATTATATGGGAAACATGGAAAAATTTAAGTGAAGTTGATATTAAAAGGAAAAAAGTTTTAAACAATTCTTATAAGATAGTAATACTTGGGAAGTCATGGAATAGAAGCCAAGAGGCAAAATGGTTAAATGTTTGATTTATAATGTATTGGTGATCTTGATAGCTTCATTCCTTTTAAATCTGTTATATTGTACATTTATTTTTTGTTTAATTAGATAACTTATGTATACTTAATAAATGTTTTTTAAAAATTAAAAAAAAACAACAAAACAGCACAGCAGTCTTTTTTAATGTGCCCAAGTACACCTAATACAGCCAGGTTGTCATCCTGCTGACAGTCACAATGGAGATCTCTTGCTTCCTGACAAGGGGCACATCAAGGAAGACCTATGCAAAGAGACACTTATCCACCCTTTATGTTGGCTAATGAAATGGAAGGCTAAGAACTTGAATCTTAAGCTATTTCAGTCAACATATATTATTTATAGCCAATGGCCATTTTAAGCCAAGGAGGTGTGGGGCCCTCCAGATGTTGGACTGCAACTTCCTCTGTTCTTTGGCACTGGCCGAGGTGGATGGGCACTGCAGTCCAAGAACATCTGGAGGACCAAATGTTTTTCAATCCTGCCTTAAGCTATTTTATTTATGTACATTTATACCCTTACTTTGCTTCAATCAGCTCAATGTTCTCCTCCCCATATCCTCAAAACAACCTTGTAAGGTAGGTCAGGGTGAGCAAGAGTGACAGGACCAAAATCAGCTAGGGAGTTTCATGGCTCAGTATGGACAAGAGTGTAGATTTTCCAAACCTCCGTTCAACACGCTAACCACTATGCCACCCTGATATTCCCTTTCCCCTGAAAATTTTACAACACCCGATCATAAATGCCCAGCTGCTTCCGAATCTTACCAAGGCAGCCTCGAACTGCCATCCTCCAACCGCCAAGCCCGCCACGTCATGCCAGGTGAGCAAAGCCTTAAAAAGACTGAAGCTGGAAAAAAGGGTAGGATACTGTTGAAAATGCAGGGCAGCGGACAACTCTCCTCCAAAAACTTGGCAGCAGAGGAAGGAGAGGGAGCAAATGGGAAAAAGGTCAACCCCTCTCCTTCACCAAGGTAACTGACCAGAAAACTTAGGAGCAATTTGCAGATTCCACAAGATGCCCCTTATCTTAGCCAACTCCTCATTCCGAGAATTCATTTGTTGCCTCACCACCAAAAGGAGGCCTAGTGCCACAGGGTGCTCCTCAAGGTCATTTACAGAGGGCAAAGCTATAAATACCACAGCTATGACTCATGCGGCTTCCTGCAGCCCTTTGGGCATGACTGGGCAAAGCAGATAGGTGATTACTTATCCAGCTCCATCTCTCCCTGGCCATCTTCTTTCTTCCCCATCCTGTTCATTTCCGTTGCCCATTTTTAACCCTCATGCACCAGCACAGGATATTTTAGACCCATTTTGCTGCTGAATCCATGTCGAACTAGACCTACAATGCCAGCATTCTACATACAACATTGTCACCTACGCAGTGATTAAAAAAATGTCCCCAAATTGCCACCACTTGACACAAAGGGTTTTTCTCCCCCCTTACCAAAAAAACTTGTCTTAGATGAAAAATATCCCAACAAATCCACCCATTTTTGACCATGGAGTATCTTTTTCTCTCAGCCAATATAATGTACTGTATTGAGACATTATAAAAAATCCTCATGTCATTTTCCAGCAAACCCTGATGTAGCAAAACAGAAGCAATAGAGCTTGGTTGTCAGTATGTTGCCCATTCAGGGGAAACAGAGATTTCTTAAATTCATTAGGATCAGGAAATACTCCATAATAAAAGAAGTGTATATTTTATTTTATTAATTCATCCAATTTTATTTTACTCTTCTTGCTTGTGTTTTCTGGCTCAGTGCACTTGGGTGGAACACTCTCTATTCTGCACACACAAAACACTCCTTTGGACACAGGGCATTTTTAGACTTTTCAATACTGCAACTCTCATCGGGGTCAGAAAACATTCCACAATTCACACAAAGCATGTTTTTTTTAAAAAAAAAAAATCTCTGAGCGCATGAGGGTTAAGGGCACAGGTGTGGCCTACATTTAGACAGGCCCACAAAAGTATCTCAGACCTTAACCCCAACTTACCCACCCAAAAACACTAGGATGTTTCAGATCTACAGTTCAAGGCAGGAAGGGTGGAAAAAACTAGAGGCCGGGGGTAAGATAACAGATTGCACAGCCCCGAGGGCATGGAGTGGGGGAGAGAACCACACTGTTTGATCAGATAGCTCACAGCTGGGTTTGGGCAACATCCACCTCATCTGTTTGTGACTCAGGGCATGTTTCATGGCCTCCAGATTTTTTATTTTATTTTTTTAGTTTCCACAACGGCAGAAGGGGAAGGAAAGAAACAACAAGGAGAGACAAAGATGAGGATCAAAGTTTTTGACCAGTTGTGAAACAGGGGTGTTTAAAAGCAAACAAGTCCATAACTGCGCCAGGGAGCCAGCCTTGCTTTATCACACTCACCCTGGCCCTCCCTTGCGAAAGGAGACTCAGCACGGGCAGAAAAGAGATAGGCATTGTCAACTTTTTGCAAAAGGACTCTGGCCCATTCCTTCCTTTTGTCTCAAGAGATGGCACAGCAGGAAAGATATGCATAGCTTCCAGATTATGGAAATAAATACATGTTCTTCCTCAATCACATGGTTTGGGGGTTTTCTTTAGCATTCTTCACCTAGACAGAGAGAGCTAGGAATTTTCACAAGCCAGCAGTACAGAACCAAATCTAGCTTCCTAGACAAGAACAGCCTTTCTACCTTTCACCCAGCCCCCAAACTGTACTAAGGTGGCCTGGAACTGAGCACTGGCTGATCTAGAAAAAGCCCAGTACTGACCTGCAGATGTGTGAAGCAACACCAAAGTTATCATACATAAACTATTGCTATTATCACCATTATTAATATAGTTGTCCCTTCATATTCGCCGGGGTTTGGCTCCAGGACACACACACACACCCGTGGATACCAAAATCCATGAATACCCAAGCCCCGTTATATGCAATGGCATAGCAAAATGGTGTCCCTTATATAAGATGGCAAAATCAAGGTTTGCTTTTTGGGTTATTATTTTTTAAGAATATTTTCAAGCCATGAATACTTAAACCAATGGCTACCAAATCTGTGGATACGGAGGGACAACTGTAATATAAATATTATTAATGATGATGGTGAAATGTAGCGATATTAAAATAAGTATATCCCACACTATATCATGGGATCTGGGATCAGAGTACAAGAAAAATCCATTCAAAACAATTCAGAATTTAAACCCATAAAAATAAGTGATGGCAGCCAACTCAGATGGTTCTAAAAGGGACAAGACATTCATGGGGTCTGTACGGTGCATTCATTTTACACGGCAACAGCCTGTGGTCAACAATCATGCTCAAATTATGGAGATTAGGAAGGAGGGCTCTTAACAAATTCCATAATGACTCCTTCCTCTTAGATTTTATCCAAGTTGTGGTCCCTCTAGTGGCCTTCCAAAAGCAGTGGCCAACAGGGCCATCAGATAAAAAGAAAGAGGTCCTTATCACCTCTTACACCCCTTCTTTACCTGTAACTCCATCGCTGCCCTCCTGTTTCCAAAAAAAGGCCATTTTAACAAGCTAACCATAAGTAGTTTCTTCTTTTTTTTTTTTAATCTTTTTAAAATAAAGGCCAGTCTCAGAAGCCAAACTGGTTATATTTTGACTATCAGCAACTTCACACCCCATTCAAAAAACATTTACAATATGGCCTATGGCAGGGGTGGAAAATTTTGACCCTCTAGCTGTTTTGGACTTCAACTCCCAGAATCCTTGACCATTGGTCCTGCTGGCTGGGGCTCATGGGAGTTGAAGTCCAAAACACCTGGATAGCCAAATGTTCTCTACCCCTGGTCTGTGGTTTAGGCATGGCAACGACACCACTGACATATTGGGGTGCCCACGTACATGTGTTTGCATGCCAAGCAAGATGCATTCACAGTTCTTACTCCGAGATTTACCTTCCAGAAACAGTAGAAAGCTGAAAGTGGAAGAACCCCTGTCTCTGTACGTAAAGTATACTATCAACATTCTAAGGCTAAACTTAGCTACCCCATATCCAGGCAAAGCATCCCAGGCTGCATAGAAAGACCCATACTTTTTAGAGGCATTATCTCCCAACTCTACAATAACTATAAAAATAGGTGGGAGGATGGATAGATCTCTTTCTGAAAACGTGAAATTGGGAAGTAGAAACAGAGAAGAGATTTAGTGGGTCTTGCTTGCTCCAAATGTAAGACACTGCATTTCGTAAGGGGTTTGGGAACGCAAGGCTACCAGTGTCCCAGTTTTAATTGCAAGGCTTGCACATTCAGAGACTATGCACAGATCAGCTTTTTGTTTTAAAGAAGAAAGTAAAAGGTGGAAAAAAGGGCGGATAGGTTAGGGGCAAATCCAGCACATCATTCATGCTTCAAGTTTGTGTTCCCCAAAAAGGAAATAGTCCCAAACTTCCTCCTCCTTGTGTGTGTGTGCTAATCTAATGTCAGGAGGCTGTGTGGGGTAGTGTGTGTGTGTGTGTGTGTGTGTGGTGGGGTGGGATATCCTGTCCTTCTTCAAACAACCTCAAGATCATATAAGTAGCAGTTCTCTTCCTCCCTTCTTTATCCTCAAAACAACCCTGTGAGGTAGGTGGAGAAGGGGGAGGGAGGGGAGAGAGAGAGATCAACTGACTGACCAACTGATGAAAGTTTTAATTGGATTGGTTGTTTACATTTAAAAAAAAAGATTTTGTACTATATATTGTTTTAGCTATTTTGTTTTTAATTTAGGAGATTATCAGACATGGCAAAAACAGAAAAGAAAAGACTGCTAGGAGCACAGGAAGGGGTGAAATTACCAGACGACATAATCCCTCAAGTGTCCTGGGGGCATAGCATGGCCATGAGTAATGCATCCCTTTTTATTGGCGGCTTGTCCCCATCAATGAAAAAGTGAAGCCTCGTCCACGGCAGCACTACACCCCAAGAACGGCTGAAGGACACAGCGTCTGGTGACGTCTCCCTTTCTGTTCTTCTAGCCATCTTCTGAAGCGGTTGGGAACGCGATTTTTTGGCACGTTCCCCCACGTCTGATAATCTCTTTACTGTATATTGGAAGCTGCTTTGGGTCCCATACTGGGAGCAAAACAGAACGTAAGGGCTTGTCTAGATGAGGTAATGTAATGTGAATTGGCGCACAGTAACACCAATTCACAGCAGTGTTCATTTGCCTCCACAGGTTTTGTTGTGTTTTTTTTTTGCAAGATCTCTGGTACGCGGAGCTATCCATGTCCAGAGACTAGGACATGGAGCCATGGGTTCAAACTACAGGAAAATAGATTTCACCTAACATTAGGAAGAACTTTCTGACAGTAAGATCTGTTTGGCAGTGGAATGCACTGCTTGAGAGTGTGGTGGAGTCTCCTTCTTTGGAGGTTTTTAAACAGAGGCTGGATGGTCATCTGTCGGGCAGGGCTTGGATTATGTATTCCTGCAGGGCAGGAGGATGGACTGGATGGCCCTTGAGGTCTCTATGATTCTTTGATTCTATGGCTGATGTTCACACAAAGGCATGCCTGTGAATCAAGATGGTGGCCGTGAATGAATTACATGTGTTTTTATTCTCCACAAGTTGCCACCACCAAACAGTATTTTTTTTAACAGTAAGTAAATCTAAGGTGCAGAAGTGCAACCTTCTGCTTAAATAAGCTTAAAAAAACTGTTTCATCACCTCAGTGCTGCGAAAAGCACACCATCGCTACTGTGAAAATCCGACGTGGCAGTTCTGACCAATCAGCTTTCCAATGCTCTGTGACTCGACTCGGTTGTCCCAATGAGCAGGAATGAGCATTTCCCACACATTATTTTTAAAAATTGGGAAAAGCCATGAAGGCTTTTCCCGTGCAGTATATGGCATTTTTGCCCCCCTCCTTCCGAATATGGAGAATCACCATGGGATCCCATTTGGACAAAAGGTATTCTCCTCCAGTTCTATGAGATGCAGTTTTACCATTTTAATATTGCCAAAATTAAGTAAGTAAATAAAAACCAACCCCCACTGACTTGCTTGGCTCAGCTGAGACTTAAACTTGGATCTCACAAGTGCCACTCCAATGCTCAGTCTAACAACTCAGTTATCTAAAGTTGATCCATCTTATACCCCTCCTTACAAAGAGCAAGTCAGAGCAAACAGACTGGTAACAACTTAGGGTCCACAAAGGTGGCAAAACTGTCAGGAGAAAAATCTAGCATTT
Organism: Gambelia wislizenii; assembly: GCA_030847615.1. Taxonomy (NCBI): domain Eukaryota; kingdom Metazoa; phylum Chordata; class Lepidosauria; order Squamata; family Crotaphytidae; genus Gambelia; species Gambelia wislizenii. The sequence continues at coordinate 5,695,695 of JAUMIR010000013.1, read as the reverse complement.
CCAGGAAACCATATGTTAGCACAAAATGCCAGTAAAAGGGATTAAAATAAAAGTGCCACACTAAACATATGCTCGAGACAGAAACACAGTACAAAGGTATGAAAATTCCATCTACACAGCACTTTAGTTTGCCTACGGGTCATAGAAGTATCCCTGTTGCAACGAAGTAGAACATTTTAAAACCTGGGCAACTCTTCTTTCTTAAGCATAAGGTAGGTATAATTAAAATCTCCCACATTCACATTAAGTTTCAGAAAGAGAAAAGAGATGTCTAAACTGTTTCTTTGAAGCTGAAAGCTGACTTAATATTTGTGTTCTGTTTTTTCTTGTACCTCTTCGTTAAAAAAAATTATTAAACTAAAATATAGGCTGAAATGCCACACCAGCTGCTGTCACGGTCCAAAAATGTTAGGATTTTTAAAACTTAATTCCACCCTTGGTATAGGACAGACATGCACACACATTCCTGTCAATCAGCCCTCAGGGGCAAAATGGACAGGAGCCTAGGATGGATTTCAGAAATGGCACCCTGCTTTGGGCCATTTGCAAAAAAAGCATTCCCATGTAAAAAGTCACAGGTGGCCTCAGTTGTCCATGTATGAGTATTGTTTTGTGCCATGTTAAAATCTTCCACAAAGCTGTTGTTGAAGGTGTGATCCCACAGGACTCAAAATCTAAATTGTGCAAGGAGCTGACATTCATGTGCTGGCTGCTGTTGTTGTTGATGATGATGATGATGATGATGGCATGTGCCTCCAAGTTGACTCTCACATATGGTGAGCCTGTCCTAGCATATTCTTGGAAAGATTTAGTCAGGGGAGGTTTGCCATTGTCTGTCTCTGAGGCTGAGACAGTGTGATTTTCCCAAGGTCCCCCAGTAGGTTTCCAGGGTTAAGTGCAGATTTGAACCCTGGTCTCCCAGAGTCCTGATACAACACTTAAACCCACTATACCATGGTTTCCTTTCATGTGACAGGATCCTGACTTATGACTTTCTCCTCAAAAAAATGGATGGGGCCCAGGGTGTGATGGAAGAAGTCAGTGCCAGTGAGCAAGGCCCACTTCACCATCCTCCACGATGTTGATTAAGGCTTGTTACTTTTGAAAAGTAACTTTTGAAAAGTTCGTTACTCATTAAAGCAGTTCATTACTCATTATTAGAACAGAGACATATTACTAGCACGTTACTAATGTGCTGCTTAAAAAAAAAAAATGAAAATCACCAAAATCCCCACTAAATAATCCCCCCAAGAGCAAAATTGTAGGGATCACAAGCAAACATTGCTCACTACACTAATAAATTTAATGATGCTACCAGTTTTCTTCTTCTGCAGGAGAAGCCACTTTATGTTTCAGTTACCTCACAAAAAAACACATTGCAGCATTCTTCTGAATGGTTTCCAAGCTTTGGAAACAACAGGTAGAAGATGGCTCTAAACTGTGAGTGGAGAAGCTCCAAGGACCCCCAGCAGGTAATTTCCTAGACTAAGCACACATACATAAATCAAGAGGATAAAAAATCGAGGTTGCTGGAAGTTCACTTCTGCTTTGTTAAAAGGGCCTCTTTTTTTCCAGTCAGAGGAGCAACTCAGGAGCTACAATGTGCTTAGAAAGTAAGCTGCCACTTTCCAGGAGTAATTGTTCCTTGTTGTGTTTGCCTTTTTTTCTAGCAGGGCTCTGAGGTGGCAAAACTGGCCACAGGCCCCGGATTCCACCCCGATGCAGCTCTGTTGGGATTTCTCACTCCCAGTTTAAGGATTACAGTAAAAAATAAAAATACTCCTCTTGCTCTAGACTATTGTTCTGATGTGAAGAAAATTTTGTTTTTCACCCGGACTGGATTTTGGGTAGCTCCACTTGGCTCTATCAAGCCCTCAGTGAGTCATGAAACTCACCGGGCAATTTTGGGACAGTTACCACCCCTCCAGACTACCCTACCTCAAGGGGTTGTTGAGAGGATAAAGTGAGGAAGAGGAAGAGAGCCGTGTATACTGCCCTGAGAAAAGTTTATCCACCACCACCACCCCCGGCACAGGGGATCAGTGCCTGCAAGCTCAATGGGCAGCCACTTCACTGCCTCAGTTGCCAACTTCATCTGTTTCAGCTGACTCCAAACATGCAAATTTAGCAAATCTGCTAGTCACGAGGAGGGGCAAAGTGCCATGCAATACTGCAACCCTCAAGACCTTTTCTGTCACTCCTGCAAGTTGGGCACTTTCACCAGACAGTGGCCATGCACTTTCAAGTGGGTATTACTGTAGCCTTATGCGACAGCAAGATGCCTCCATCTCTTCTTTAAATGCTGAGATTTCTTGGGGGAGGGTAATTCTGTACATAACAGCAGACTGTTAGCTTCTGCAGAATCATCAAAATTTGTCAAGGCACTCACTGGATGGAACCCACCAGACAAGAGACTGAGAAGTGAAGCCAGCAAGATGCTAAATCTGAGAAGTCAAACTGGGCACTAATTAGCTAAGGATTAAAATAGCCTTCTGCAACCTGGCACTTTCTAAAACTACAGTTCCCAGAATCCCCCAGCCAGAGGAAAGTATTGCTTTCACCAGGGGTAGGAAACATTTGTCCTTTCAAGTGGTTTGGCATTACAACCCCCATAATACCTTTCTATGCCAACTTGGGCTTCTGGGAGTAGAATTCCACTTGGGAAAACCAAAGGTAGGAGTACAGACAGCAGAGCTCACTAGGAGATTCTGGGAGCTGTAGTTCAGCAGCTCTGGAAGGCACCAGGTTGCAGAAAGCTGGGATAAATGATGATTTTGTTCAATTGTCTCTCACATTCTTCCTAACCCTGGGACTCATGGTGGTTTACATGATTTAAACAAGCTACAGAGAAAAGTTACCATCAGTCAAAACATAGAACAGTTAAAATACTGTAGAATTAACTATCAATCGGAGTTCAAAGCTACTTCAAAACAAATCCATTAAAAAGTAAGAGGTATGGACAGTGTAGCACATTATTAAAAGCACTTTCCTCATAGACGGTCAGTTGCCAAAAGCCTGTTTAAATAAAAGAAGTCTTCACCTGCTGCCAAAAGGACATGGGGTGGGGGAGTCTAATCTCTCCAGGAAGGAAGTCTCAAAACCTGGAAGCAGCCACCAAGAAGATCCTGTTTCAACAATACTTTTGATACTTTCAACATAACTTCTCTTCAAGGGTGCAGCCACAGTGCATAGTTACGGCACTTTGATACCACTTTAGTTGCCAGGACTCTGCCCTATCATAGAATCATAGAATTGCAGAGTTGGAAGAGACCACGAGGGCCATCCAGTCCAACCCCCTGCCATGCAGGAAATCACGATCAAAGCCTCTGTTTAAAGACCTCCAAGGAAGGAGACCCCACCACGCTCTGAGGGAGTGCGTTCCACTGCCGAACAGCTCTTACTGTCAAAAAGTTCCTCCTAATGTTGAGGTGGAATCTCTGTTCCTGGAGCTTGCACCCATTGCTCCGTGTTCCAATCTCTGGAGCAGCAGAAAACAAGCCTGCTCCATCCTCAATGTGACACCCCTTCAAATACTTAAACAGGGCTATCATATCACCTCTTAACCGTCTTTTTTCCAGGCTAAACATACCCAGCTCCCTAAGTCTCTCCTCATAAGTCAACAACCTAGAGTTTGTCGTTTGGTGAGGAACTTCTAAATTATCTGTAGACAGCTACTAGAGCTCTCTATTGGAAAATTCTAAAGTTCCCTGCCACACTATAAACCCCAAGATTCCATAGGGTGGAGTGATGGCAACTAAAGTGGCATTATAGTGCAATAATTGTAAAGTGTGGACACATCCCAGAGTTCAGTGGCCTGACCGTGTGATTCTAAATCTACCTGGTAATGCTGCTAAGTGAGACCATGAGGCCCAGGTCCAGAGCTCTGTAGCCCATGCATGCACCAAATGGCCTGAGCACAACAGGTGAAAAGGCAGCAGCCAAAGGCAAAAGCCTAGTTTAAACCAAATGACTTTAAAAAAAAAACCACACTCCTGGTATTCATTGGTGGTTTTCCATCCAAGTCCTAACCAAGGCTGACCCTATTTAGCTGCCAAGATCAGCCAGGATCTGGTGCCTTTAGGGTGTTTACTACAAATTGCCTGGACTTCCTTCCAGAGATGAATCAAAGTTAGCCATTGTTCCATTTGGTCACATACTTTACACAGGACATGGCCACAAAGAAAGTCAGGCACATATTTTTAGTTCTTTCACATACCTCCCCTCTCTAGGTTACCAACAGATTCCTAAGGGCATCATTGAAACATTGGGGAAAGCCTCTGGTCTTGACACAGTTCTGTATCTGTAGGATCACATCAACTTTCTTTTGAAGTTTTGTGTTTTAATGACATACCCAAGCGGGCATCAGCAAACATTCCACATTAAAAAAAAACTTGATGCAAGCCAGCATACAACTGCATCAAGATGGGGGTGGGGGGAGGCCAGGGTTTAAAAAAGAAACTCCTGCTTCTTAAAAATTTTATTCTTTTTAAAAAAATCTGGCTATTATTACTATTTTCCAACCCTCTTCCTGGAACAACAATGACTGCTTGAATTTAAACATTTTAACCTAAACAGTTAATTGGCAGTTGTTCATTGTTAGAGCAGTATCCAGTGTCAGTGGCTTCTTTTTAATCACTTTATTTTATAGTGCAAGAAATTGCATTCAGAAACAAATCCTTCAATTAATTTAAGTTCAACCAAAACAACTTGCTTTAAAAGAGCACTTTTAAAAGAACAATTGTTATTTAAGCTAGTGGCCATAACATCTGAACTGCATTTTCCTACTTAATTTTCCAATTTAATCCTATATTAGTTTTAATGGGGGGGTGGGGTTTAAACCCCATGGTTTAAACAAAAAAAACCCCAAACAAACAGGTTTGGTGTTGTTCTTAAACTGTGTTTTTTCCTACCTTTGGGAGAGAAGACGTTGGGACATTTCACTATTTAGTATAAATCAGTAATATAAAGGGAAATGCAATTGAAAATCAATTGAAATATTGTAGCAAATGGCACACATCCTCATTTCACAATTAGGTTGTAGCACTTCCCTATGTTAAACTGGAATTTCACTAGGAAGTACTTCCCCATACAGTGCACAATTAAACTAAAGCATTTACCGCAACAAGATGTGGCAACTGCCACCAATGGCTTAACTGGGCAAATGCATGGAGAAGGCTATCAAAGGCTGCTAGTCATGCTAGCTATATGCTACCTCCAGGTTCACAAGCAACATACCTCCAAATTTCTAGCAGCTGAAGAAGAACAGCAAGAAGGCAATCATTTGCACATCCTTCCCACAGACATCTGGCTGGACAATCTGTGAAAACAGGATTCTAAGCTAGACAGACTTTTTCTCTGACCCACCAGGACTCTCACAGTCACCTTTGGATCAAGGAGATGGAGGATTAAGGTGCACAGTTGATATTTGCCCCGATTTTTCCCCTTCAACATAGGGGTGAGAATTGGGTAGCCCTTCAGTTGTTGTTGGACTGCAATTGCCAGCAGTCCTATTCAGGACAAGCGGCAAGAAATGCTGAGAATTGCCATTCAATGGTAGCTGAAAGGCTGTATCAACCCCACCACTGGTTTAACAACCAGACACAGCTCTCAATACCAGTTCCTGGGGACCCAAAACAAGGGAAGATATTGCTCTCATCAGGGAGAGGAAACGTTTTGGTCCTTCAAGTGCATTACAACTCCCACAATCTCTTGCCATGCTAGCACGGGCTTCTGGAAGTTGAAGTACAAAACATTTGGGAAAGCCAAAGGTAACCCTGGTCTTTGTTTCCTACTTCTAGGCTTCCCGTAGGCCTGGCTTAGGGAAAGCATTTCAGAATGAGGGCTACATTCTCTCACATGCAAAATGTGCTTGGAGATAGCAAGAAACGTTCCAGGGGAATAGGTAATCAGCCAACAGACTTTGTCTGCGGTTTGGGCTCAGTGCAGGAGGTGGGAAGGGGTGCATGCCAGTAGTGTCAGAGGCAAAAGATATCTCTCTCTCTCATGTCCACACATCCTGTCCATCCATCCATCCACTGATTCATTCATCCACACTCTCAAACATACTGGATGTAGTGATTAAACTTGAAAAAAGCCTCCTGTGGAGCCACTGGGGTTTTTTTTTTTCAGACCTAACACCCAGGCAGGAGGTTATTTGGCGGGAGCTCTCTGTGCATGCGCATGCCTTCAAGTCACCTGTTGATTTATGGCTACCCCATGAATTTCCTAGGGTTTTCTTAGGCAAGGAATCCTCAGAGGTGCTTTTGCCAGTTCCTTCCTCTGGAATATAGCCTACAGCACCTGGGATTGGTTGGGGGTCTCCCATCCTAGTATTAACCAGAGCTGACCCTGCTTAGTTTCCAAGATCAGATGGGATCTGGTGCCTTCAGGATATTTAGGCTGATGGGATCTGTCGCACTCTCCAATTGCATCTCCCTTCCCAAATTCTCCCTCTCTCCAGGGTGATTAGGCTTAGGATGGAGTTTGTGATTATGGAGTTTTTATATTGTAAGCCACCCCGATTGTGTTGCAGAGGGGCGGGATAGAAATAAATTATTATTATTATTATTATTATTATCATCATCATCATCATCATCATCAAAAAGCCTCTGGAGGTAGTAATGGCAGCTTTGAAAACAAACCTAATCACTATACAGAGAGAAGAGGGCAGGACAGATAGGGGAGGCCTCACATCTGCAGGCCAGAAATTCCCCACCCTGCCCAGAGGCATCCTGTTGGCTACAGAGGAAAACGGGATGCAGGACTGGACAGGTTTCAAATTCAGGAAGAGAGGAACACACAGGGCATGGTGACCAATGGAACAATTCAAGAAACTAAGCATGGAGAAAGAGGCTCTTGCTCAGGAGAGGAAAAAATTATTTGACTGATATTGTCTGTGCCAAGAATAGGGAACATATGGCTGTCCAGATGTTGGGCTGCAACTCCCATCACCATTTGCTACCAGGTCTGTTGGCAAAGGCTCCAGGGCGTTGCACAAACATCTGCCCCCACAGGCCCCATCTCTGGCCTAGCTATCGGATGCTAGACGCAAGACGGAAGGGGCTTGGGGTGGGGAAGCTCAGAGAGTCTTAGCTACAGGAACGCAACAGGGTAAACCAATACCACTTCCTGCACTGAGCCCAAACCACAGACAAAATCTGTTGGCTGATTACCTATTTCCCCCAGAAAGCTTTTCCTATCTCCAAGCACATCTTGCCTTTTCTCCTGCTCTCTGAAACAGGATCCCAGATGAAAATGGACAAGGCACCAGATTTTTGGAAACCCAGCTCTTGTTTATCTTGACTGATAAGCCTGTAATCTTGGCTGCTGCTCCTTCAGCAAAATGCCTGTGCTTCAACAATTCCCGTTTGCCCAGGAGAGTTGTGCCCTTTACCCCACCCTATTAGAAATCAGCACCTTCCAGATGCGTTGGATGACCCACCATCTCTCACTGTTAACTATGGACCACCTTTATGTTCTATCCAGAACCACAAAGATTTACTTTATGTGAGAAGGGGGGGGGGGAATCAGAGAAGCACTGTGGCTTATTACTGGCTAATCATTTATTTTATACATATCTGGGAAGGGATGTATGGTATAGCATTTGCATCCTGAATATCCATTTTCATTACAGAGTAGGGACAGCAGAGGGAGAAGTGTGAAAAAATGTTGATCCAGTTCTAATTTACAACCATCTCAACATAGGCAGTGAGGGCTTGTTGATCCAGTTTTAATTTACAACCATTGCAATATATGCAGTGAGGGCTTTCTCTCCAGATTTCAAGTTCAGCATTCCCTCCAGTGCATATCTGTGTTTTGCATATTTGCCCTGAACTCTCCAGCTTCATTCCCTCCCCACACAAATGTACAGCAAAGAGGAACAGCCCTCTCTGACCTTGCATAGTTGTGGTAGCTCATCTGGCAGGGCTCTGTGGTCAAGGAACAGAAGAGTATAAGATGGTTGGTTAAGACACAGAGCTTGGGTGTTGTAGTCCACCACCTCAAGAGGGTGCTGAGTTGGGAAGGTTGCATTGGCATAACAATGGGTACAGTTGCACATTATAACAAGCCATGATTTATGTTAACCATGGTGTGTTGATTCAGTAACAGAATGCATGGCAGACAAACAAACATGGTATGGCTTCTTTTCCAAACTTCTGTCTTGTATTTCTCCTAGCTCTTTTGTCAATTTCTGTTCCATGAGTGGCAGCTGGGGAAACAAGTATGAGACAAGCCACTTATGAGTTCAGAGGTAAAAAAAAAAGCCATGGTTTCAACAAGACAATATAAGCCAGCAACAAACCAACTGCAGGTTCAGCATGTAGTTTGTAGATGGTTAACAAACCATGGTTTGTTAGCAGAGATGCTAACTAGCATCTAACTAGCCACAGTAAGACAGATGCCACTAAACTACATCATGGTTTGCTGGAACATGTAAATACAATCTATCTATCTATCTCTGTGAATTACAAGAAATTACTTCCAATTTCATGGCATGAGTAACCAATACCGGGACCATGGGATCTTTCTAGTCATGCACATTCAGATGGTTACAAAAATTTGCACACCACTACTGTTCTCCTGTAAATTACTTTTACTGCCACTGACTTTTAGCCATTCAACACAACTATCTCTTTTTAAGAGCCAACTACGTAGTGACTCTTCTAGTTTGTTTGTTTTTTAATGAGGGGGGGTTGTTGTTGTTAAGACTGAACAATGGCAAAAACTGGTGAAGCCATCTCCATCTGGTTCCTGTCACTTTCCCCATTTTTACTCATGATCCTGTTTCATTTTGCCATTAATGTGGACCCATTTAAATATATATTTTAACAAATATTCCAAACATGTTTTCCTCTAAAAGTATATTTTTATATGGTTGTTCAGAACTAGGAAACCTGTAGCCCTCCGGATGTTATTGCACTAGAGATGATGGGAGCTATAGCCCCTAGTGTTGGAAGCCTAATTCCCAGATATGATGGGAGCTATAGCTCCTAGTGTTGGAAGCCTAATTCTCACTTGTTCTTATAGGCATGTTGTGGTAAGAGAAACCACTGGAATTTTTGGGAGTTACTGAGAAAGCATTACAAGATTTTAAATAAATTAACTGATCACTCCACTTACAAAAGTAGGTGAGTGGAGCTAGGCAGCATGGAAAGAATAGAGCTAAATTGTCAGTTATCACATGCCTCCCTCACCCCGTTTCATTTGACTACCCAAGCTAAGAAGTTGCCCATTCTCTATGAAGTCAAGTTTTAAATGCATGTGACCCAGTGTCATGTTTCCAGGGTGAGGGGGGGGTAGAGCTGACGGGGGGGGGGCAGCAGAATACACAAAGAAGCATCTATCTTTTCAAGTCATGACCACTCCAATCTCCAAAACAATTTTGCATGAAATTCTACATGGTGCCTTTTATAGACAGCCGTATGTATGGTTTGTCTAAAAGACCATCTAATGACACCCTCATTGGCAAAAACAAAAGAAAAAGAAAAAAAGTGCATTTTAAAGTAGGGGAAAATACACACTTTTCCTAAGGCCAACCAGTGCAGGTCATGTGTTTGTCAGTACTGCCCATCATCATCTGGTGACCACTGAATTCCAACTCTTAAGTAGTCTAAGCTACTTATGGAGGAATGAAGAGTTGGCAGGGTTTTTTTTATAAGCCAGAAATTCTAAGAACTACTACCCTTAAATACATCCACAGTCCTCTTTTCAGGGTAAAACCTCTCACAAAGCAGATTACAACCTAAAACTACAAACAAGATCATCAAACCCTAAAAAGAACAGCCAAGACCCAATGGTCCACAGTACTCCTCTACCCAATGGCATAGGAACCAGGACTTTCTTCCCCTCTGAGATACCCAATACCTGCTCCAAAGGGTACTCCTAGAGATGTAAAATTTCCAGAAATTTTGAAGCCATGGAAACAACTGGGTTTTTGTCAATTTTTCCAAGGAAAAATGGAAATTTTCAGGAAAAATTGAAAAATGCAACATTTATACTTTTTACACATTGAAAGTCACTTTGTTACTTTAGGAACATAAAATATGACTATGTACAATTTGATTTGGCATAAAATTATCACAATTTCTTTCTTAAAAATACACTGTATTCAAACAATTATTACAAAAGGAATTTACTTTTTTAAATTTTTATTTCTAACAAATGGGACAACAATCTCCTTAACTGTACGGAACCTCTTCCTTTTTTCCTTCCCCCCCCCAATTTTTCAGAAAAAAACACCAAAAAAGGCTTCAGGAAAAAAACAGGGGATTCCCCCCCCCGTTTTTTTTCTGGGCCTTCATAGCTCTAGGTACACCAACCCCCAGAGCAGGTTTTTAAGGGTCCATGGGAGAGGGGAAGCTGCAGGAAGGACTGCTGATTTTTATGGAAACAATGTGATTGGACACAAGCACACCATCTGATCCTGGTCAATATTTCATACGTAAGTTGTAAAAACAAAAAAATATAGGTGCTATCCAGATTGTCCATTGGAAGGGTTTTTCCATTTCCAGGATCAAAGGTCTACAAAAGCATTGTAGACGGAGGTAAAACCAGTGGCACCAGTATTGTTTTTTTTTTGTTTGCTTAGGTTTCCTTTTGGAAAGAGGAAGAAAATGAAGGAATGGAGCAAGGTGGTATAGACATTGCATTCTCAGGCCAGAAACCCGAGGTTCAAATCCCCAATGGATCATCACTAACACTGGGTAGCCTCTGGCCAGACACCATGTCTTAGGCTGACCTGCTTCATTCAATGCAGGCAGAAACCTTCAAGACATCATGAACTTCCTTGGAAGAAACGAATACCCTTAAGAAAGAAAAAGAGAAAGGCCAGCTACAGAAAAAGATAAAAGGGAAAGACCAGCTACAGAAAACAAAGGCGTTAACAGGCAGAGGAAAACAACAACACAGTAGGCCCTTGATATTGGCTGGGGTTTGGTTCCAGGACCTCCCATGGATACCAAAATCCGTGGATGCTCAAGTCCCATTACATACAATGGCGTAGCAAAATAGTGTCCCTTATATAAAATGGCAAAACTAAGGTTTGCTTTTTGGAGTTTTTTTTTTTTTTTGTGGGGGGGTATTTTTAAACTACAGGAAAAGAGATTCCATCTAAATATGAAGAACTTCCTGATAGTAAGAGCTGCTCAGCAATGGAAGTCACTGCCTCAGAGTGTGGTGGGGTCTCCCTCTTTGGAGGTTTTTAAACAGAGGCTGGATGGCCATCTCTCAGGAATGCTTTGATTGTGTTCTTGCATGGCAGGGGGTTGGACTGGATGGCCCTTGTGTTCTCTTCTAACTCCATGATTCTATGAAACTATGATTGGTTGAATCCATAGATGCAGAATCCGTGGATACAAAGAGCCAACTGTACCTCAAGCAGTTCATTTTTAAGTGCTGCTAACCATTTTAACCAACCGGCTTATTCCTGCTTTAAAATGAAACAAAAGTAAGCTACCATCAGGATTCAAGCCACAACAGGTCCTCTTGAACTGATTGAGACTAGAGGTGGTCAAAGACGTTTTGCTGACTGAGTCAAACAAGATGGCGCTCCACCACTGCACCACTGCCCTCCAACAGAGAGCGATGGACAGGGCCTCATGTGGAACAGCTATGAGGCTGAAGCAGTTGCCTCACTTTGCCTGATTGTCTGGTTGGCCCTGAGACACACTCAATAGGAGATTTCTGACTATGTAAGCAGCACCAACTTTAGCTAGAAGGAACAGCAAGGAAACTGAGCATCCCATCAGCTAATGAGGATTTGCTTGCACCCATGGGTGAGGACACCATTCCTAGGTAGTTATAAAGGCCTCCAGTGTGATGAGCCAGGGGGGTTTACAGGAAAACCATGGCGGCCACGGTCCCCTTCAGCAATTTCCCTGATTTTAATTTTTACCAGATTTTCAAAATAACACAAACTTTTAAAAAGAGAGACTCTTTTTAGCCCTTTTATTTGTGGAGACATCCAGGGAAAAGGGCAGCCAGTGTTCTTCAGCATTACTCCCAAGTAAGCCAGCTTCCTGTGTTTACAACTAATGAGCACAAAAGGCAGAACGCAAACAACTAGGCTTTTCCTTTTCGAGGTATTACTCTAAAACAACAACAGGTATTTATTACTATTTACTTAGTATTCAATACTTAGATTCAAGCATACTACACCAACTGACTCCCTCCCGCAGCTGTTCAGACCTGCCCCTCTAAACTACATGTTCAATGCAATATTAGAATCCTCTTGGAGTGTTACACCAGCATAACTTTGTGTAAAGAAATATCAGATACCACCTTCCGCAAGCACTTCCCCATCCATTGGCACTGAACAGGATCTCAAGTCAATACATTTTGTTTGTTGGCCTCTTGTGTTTTCGGCTTCCAGAGGCATTTAACACTGAACACCAAGAGGGAAATTGATTTTTTGGCCCCTGTGCATCTCATCAGTTCTCACTCAAGTTTATGAGAGACACGATTAGATTTTTAGGAGAAGTGAGGATTAAGTGAGCTACAGGATTACTGTGAGCTGTTTATTGTAAAAGATGGCAATGCCACTCTTCTTCAAATAAAAACCAGAGCAGGTTGCAACAAAGTAAAATCAAACCTCAATAAGAAGAAACAAGCTATCAAAAAAAAAAAAAAATAGAAAGAGCAGTAAGTAATTCAGCAGTCCGGCCATCCAGTTGTTGGACTTCAGTGTCCATCAGCCCTGCACTGATGTCCAACTGTTTGAGATATAATAGCAGATGTAGTCCCTCATCATCTATGGGGTGCAGTGGGGGCAAAGACTCCTCAGCCCTGGTTTAAAAGCTGAAACAACCAAGCCACAACCAAAGTAAAGCAGCAGCAAACCACAGGGAACTCCCAACACACTGCCAAGAAAGGAACAAGCTGCTTTGGCAAAGGTTCCTGTAAAAAAGCCCCATTTTTCCAGATCTTTTACAGGTGACCCTGGGGGTTGGCCAACAACCAGAATTCAGAAGTATAAATGAATACAGTATACCCCATTTCACAGGGTGAAACGATCCATTCATTTAATAGGAAAAATAGACAGGACCCAACAAAAAGCCAAGAAAATACTGAAGAGCTATGTGTTTGCTAACCATTGTAAAATAATGCAGTGGACGGGGGCTGTGAGGTGGTGTTGTTTTTTTAGGGAGGGGGCTGTCAGAAATTTACAGGCCCCTCCTTAGCTCTCGCTGTATCAGCTCAACCCCCCTCTTATAGGTCCTGCTCTTCACAATGATAGGGAAGACAACTACCAAATGCCCAAATAGGGTTCTGTTAGCAACACAACTCAAAAGACTCTTCTCTTTGCAGCCAGCCACCCACCACACTCCAATTGGCAGGCAAATCCCAAGCATGGTCTCACATGCAAGAACATACTGAAGAAGGAAATTCTTATGAATAAAAAGCATGGCTTTAGCATACAAGCTACTTTTTTTTTTTTTAAGACTGGACAAATTTAAGCAAAAGTCCCATGCAAATGAAGCAGCCATATAACCCCAATACCTGTACTCCAGGAGCAGTACCAATTCTAAAGAAAAATATATGCATGTTTAATTTCCTCCAGGTTAGTCCTGTGCTATCAGTGCAACCAGGTCTATGCAACCAGGTGCATATATTGTTAAAAGAATATAATAAATTGTCTCCTCACCAATGGCAGTTATACTCTGTTTAATCTAATTTGCACATCAAATCCAAGAAAGATTGGTTGAGAGATATGTGAGGGGTGGGAGCAACGAATCTTACAGTGGTGTGCATTTACTCAAACAAGGCATTTTTATAAGTGTGTACAACTGGCTTTTTATGGCATTTTATTAAAATTTTAGGGTTTTAGCCCCCAAATATGGTTCCACACACCCCAGAGGCTTGGCACTGTTGGGAATGGTGAGGCATTTCCCTCCCCTTCCTCTGTTTCCGTCATGGCAGATAGCTAGGTTGCAAGTTTCATGGGGCAAGGACCTGCATTCTTATTGAAAATAAAAGTGTTAGGCACACTGAGACCATGATAAGAGTAACAGCCCAGAAGGCTAACATGCCCACTTTCAGATATGTACCCTCTCCCATCTCCTATCTTAAACTGGTCTATTCCAGGAATAAACATGTGGAATCTACACTTCTACGCTCTGCCCCCACAAAGAGCTGTTAGCTATGAGGATGCCCCTTCAAACAGGCCCCTTTAGCCTCTTACCTTGAATTATAGAAAATGAATCATTCAAAGGGTTCCAGCTGGGTATTTAAGTCCAATACTTTGTCCTAAGGCAGCTTTACCTTCTACTCAAAGCCTCACAGACACATGTCTAACCTTGTCTGGAAGGCATCCAAAGAATGAGATTCCACAACCCTGTTGGCAGCCTGTTCCATCACAGTACAGGCTTTAAATCTACATCCCTGCATGCTGAATCCACAGCCTGGGAGAAAAAGGAGTCAAAATTCAGTCAGAACTTGAAAAAGTTCCTCTTGTGAACAAAACTTCCAAAAACCCTTAAACTGGAGAATTCTGGGCATAAAACTCCACTATAGCAACTTTCCCAAGTCCTGACTGAATTCCATTACTTCTTTTTCCATCCTCAGGCAAAGAGGGTGAAAATAATTTAAATATCTGTGGGTTTATATCTCTTTTATAAAATCCTTACTTTCTGAAGCCTAGACATACCCAGTTCCTTGATCCTTTATTTCAGGGGGAGAAGAATTTCAGACTTCCAAGATCTTTGTTGGTGTAATGTGCCTTCAAGTTGCCTCTGATGTATAACACTACTGCGCAACTGCACAATAGACTTCTAAGCACTACACTCTATCAAAATCCCACTGATTTCTACACATAATTACATGCCTCCAGTTTCCACCTAGAACACACTACTAAATCTATTGTTTACAGCCAAGCGCTCTGATACAAATGCATCTACTCAGACCCACAAGACAGAGACTCAAAACTCCAAGATCTACAACTGACTTATGGCGACACTGTTTCTAGGATTTTCTTGGCAAGATTTATTCACAGAAGGTTTGCAGCTTAGAAGGAAGACAATGGCAAACTTCCTGGCTCTATATTGTAAGATGTATCCCAACTGTCACTGCCCTAGCCATGGAGGGAGAGAAGAGGCAGGCACAGCTCCATCATGCTTCAGTCCAGAAGCAGATGAAAGGGCTTCCTTCCTTGGAGGGAGAGAAGAGACAGTATCTGCTGGATTTAATCCCTACCCCCACTGCCATTCCCTTTTCCTTGTGTGTAGTGTCTTATTTAGATTGTAAACCTGAGTGTAGGGCACTGGCAAGTTAACAATTTGTAAGCCACTCTGAGAGTCTTTGTGGCTGAAGAGCGGGGTATAAATACTCTAAATAAAATGAATAATAAATATATATTCTAAGATCTACCTTTTTTAAAAAAAAAATTAACCCCAAGATATACCAACCAGAACCTGATGTTAAGAAAAGAATTAAATTTACACTAAAAAAAAAAAAAAATTCTGAGTGCAGGGAATTTATTTTGACTCTGTACTCTCAAATTTTGCAAACCTTTGCCCTCCAAATGTTTGAGAAAAATCCCACAGCCCTTACCATTGATGATGCTGGGTGAGACTGATGGGAGCTGTAAGCCAAAACATCTGGAAGGTCAAAAGATCCTCACCCATAAATCTACTTGGGTGCCATAATAAAACAACAATACCTAAAAAATTTTTGGCCAAGATCCGCCCAGGATACATTTTGCCACTTTAAAACAGCTGATGGGAAGAAGGTTTGAGAGTCACAGCGCAGTAATGTTGCTCTATTCTTTTTCTTCTCCCACTCATTCATTAAACAGAAATCCTTTATTTTGGCACAGTCTGTGAGAAATACCTTTGTTGTGCTTGTTCTTAGAAAGCAAACAAGTGTTCCTAAAAAGAGGCTGGTTTCAGATACAGCTGCCTCTGCAAGCAAACTGATACCGGTACTTTTCTACCACTGCCACCAAGACACTGAGGAATGAGAAAAGTCAATGATTCAGACTTGTCAAAATATTCAGTACCTTTTAATCTATTTGGCTGTCTTTTTAAAAGAACAAATACAGGACCTGATCTGGGCAGCTACTCAATTAAAAGGCTGTTTTTGAGGCAGGGACCATGTTTTCCAAGGTTAGATTCAACAGCATCAATTTCATCAGAAAGCTATCTTGGAAAACTAGTGCATTTAATAAGGGTTCTAAAATAACTTGTAGGTCCTTCAGGTATTTCAGATAAATCTACCAGATGTTTAGGGTTGACCGTTTGACAGCCAAATGCTGCCAAAAATTAAACATTTAGTACTGAAACACATACGCATACATGTGTATGTGTTGCAATTTTAAAAAATTAAAGAATGTGTAATATTAAATTTCTCAGAACCTCAACAATAGGAGACTGGGCCAATGGTCTGCCCACCAAAAAAAGAACCCTCTCAACAATTAGTTAACTTATGAAAAGAATTAAAATTCTAAATTGCTATAACCAAATATGATTGGTCACTGGCAAGACTATGCAAATAAAAATGTATGTCAGTGACATTCAAGAGATGCAACAGTTCCAGATGACTTATTTAGAATGCCAGAGACAGGCCAAGCAGTTACACACTGTATCCGTGGGACCATCTGAAAAAAATATGTTGTCTCTAGGCGTTTTCTATATCCTCCAGCACGATGCTTCCACCAGACGCTGACCACAGAGTCACACTGGAGGACTTAGAAAATGCCTAGAGAGATGTTCTCTCTAGGAATCTCTAGGTCCTCCAGAGTGACTCTATGGTATGCTTGGGCCAGAAGTTATTCATTTCAATGGGGTTCACAGTTATCTGCAGTTTTGCATTTCCACTGTAAATTCAAGAGCATATTTCCTGCAGATGTGGGGGTCATACTGTACTAGTATGTGTCTAGATGATCTGCAGTAGATTAGACACAGTTTGACTCCCAACTTGTTTAATGATAACCATGTTCAGTTCCTGGCATTTCCAATTAAAACAATCCAGTAGCATTCCTGATGGGAGTATTCCTGATGGAGGAATACTTTAGTGCCAAATCTTCTCCCACTCTGACACATACAATGAGTTCATTTGGTGGTGTTTTCATGCTGCAGTTCCAATTTAACAGTATGCCAGCAATTTATATTATAGAGGCTACAGCCCACTTCAAACAACCTGGTCAAACCATAACCATACGGAGGAGACCTGAAGCCATGTGCTACATCCACCAAATATTTGGTCTAAAAATATTGGTAAGAAATAAGGTGATGCTCTTCCATCAGTCAACAGGCCAAAGCTATGCAGCCAGTCAAGATCAAATTTCAGAGATGTGAACTGGAAACTAGAATCCTACAAATCTTGGAGCTGTAATCCTCTAAGTAGCTTTTCCAAGTTCTTCTGCTAATACAGGGTGGACAAATGTGGTCTTCCCAATGCTTTAGGGCTACAGTTTTCATCATCCTAGCCAGCATACCCCTCTGGTGAGGGATTATGGGAGCTGCAGTCCAAAAGCATCTGCTTAGCTTCTGAAATCAGACGAGATTGGTGTTTTCAGTGTGGCTGGGGTATGGTGGTATAAGAAATGTGTCACAGTTCTGTGAACTGTGTCACAGAAGACAATACCTGTACCTCATTTGGTTTAAACGTTATATTTATTAGACTTTAAAACATACAAAGACATTCACAATACCCAATCATAACAATTAGTCAACATAGATGAAACAAACAAAAAAAAAGGCCAAGAAAGAAAAGAAAAATACACCATACATACATAATACCTATATAAAACTAAAACCAAGTAGACCAACTACACAAAGCTAACACCATAAACACAACCTAACTAATTACAAACTAACTTTAACTAAAACACAAAGGAATCCTGACCCCCACCTGACTAAAACTTTAATGTGAGGGGGGGACCTATTTGTGAAAAATATATTATTTTGTCATTATAGATCTTACTAATCAACTTGATAGAGTTACTAATAGTCAAAACCACAAATTATTACAAGCGTTAGCTGTCTTATTGCTAAAAAAATAAATAAATCCATAATCAGTTTTCAATCTTTCAAAAAGGCTTACATTGCTTTATCTTTTAAAGTCCATGTCCCCATTCTTCCATTGTCAGTGCTTCGTCCATTTCCCTGTTTGCGTATTCATACAAGAATTGTATTCTTGTCGTTGTTATCATGTATCAAAGAAGTAGTCCATTTGTTATCCAATTCTTTATCCATAATACCCAACAGAAATATTTCTGGTGTCATTACAAACTCTACCTTTAGAATTTTTTGAATTAACATATACATTTTAGACCAATAACTTTTCACCTTCTTACACATCCACCACATATGAAAGAAAGATCCTTCATTATCCTGACAATCCCAACAATGATTTGAAACACCTTTAAATGTTTTTGACTACGTACTTATTTGGAGTTAGGTACCATCTATACATCATCTTATACCTGTACATATTTTCTTTCAAGTTATTACACAGAGTAAATTATATAGCTTTTGTACACATTTCCCCCCATACACCCATATGCACATTATAGCCAAAATTTTGTGTCCACCTTATCATATATTCTTTTACCGATTCATCTTCCATCTACAATGTCAAGAGAGGCTTATAGGCTTTAGAACAAAATACTTCATGAGCCAGTAT
The DNA here is from genome assembly GCA_030847615.1 of Gambelia wislizenii. Taxonomy (NCBI): domain Eukaryota; kingdom Metazoa; phylum Chordata; class Lepidosauria; order Squamata; family Crotaphytidae; genus Gambelia; species Gambelia wislizenii. The sequence continues at coordinate 5,677,074 of JAUMIR010000013.1, read as the reverse complement.
GGATGGGAGTGCTGGAAGATGACTCCAGAAATATGGGTTTGGGTTTGAATTTGAATTCCACCCAGCCAGGAAATTCAGTAGGGGACTATCTTTCATCCGAATGTACTGCATAAGCCTGTGATGAAGGGAAGATGGAGGAGAGCGCAACATACATTGTCCTGTAATCTCCGAAGGAAAGGCAGAATATAGATGTAAACCAAAGCCAACACTGAGCACATGACAGAGAGATGTTACAACTTCTCCTGATAGGTCCCCTATGGCTACTAGTTGGTACAAGAAATAAAATCGCTACTTTATCAAATTTCCTTTTAGGAAAAAAAGGAAATATTGGATCTCAGTCAAAATATTTAATTTTTTTCTTAAGCAAGTTTTAAATAATTTTAATACACGATTCAGTTTCTCCCTCTCACACAGAAAATACAACTACTAAAAAACCTCTTTAAGCCAACTACTACAGTTAAGCAATTTTGATTTTCTCAGCATCATAAACCTCAATATATACATATTGCCAATAATACTATAAGTCTCAAAATTACCCCACATTACCAGCAATAACCACAAACAGCCAAGGTTCAAAATTACCATTACTACCAACAATTATAAATCTCACAAATACAAGAAACATCACCTGTATAGGTAGAAAAAGTATGGATAGGAACGTTTGTAGATCATATGGGAAAGAGACTAGCACAAAACCCAGATGAAGTAGGAAGACTCAGTGAAGTCAATGTGATTATACGCAGCTATATAATTAATCTTTTTATTACATTACATTTGGGATACTCAAACATTTTTTTCTGAAACGCATCTGCATCAAGGTGATTTTTCAAAATGCCAGATAGCTCTCTTCCAGAAATGGGCAGTTTAAAAATTGTAAATTACTTTTTAAATGGCTATAACCAAGAAAATCTCTTCCTCTCCTTAAAGGCACAACTGGTTTGAGGCATGCTGAAATTAGAATGTGTTCATGGTTCTCCCACCCCACCCCAAAAATTATATAATGGAAGGGGAAGTGCATCTTTCTAAATAGCAATGCTTTTAAACTGATAATTATTCCAATAAAAATAACTTCCGAGTCAAGTTTTGAATGTGTTGAACTATAAAATGTAAGCCACATCAAAGCTGTAGACCTGTGCACACTTACTGTACTTGGGTTGCACTCAACTCATGGGGACTTGCAACTGAATCAATACATCAGGGATAGGTTGGTCAGATGCTGGAAACCACAAGGCTGGACTACTCCAGTGCATTTCATGTGGGGATATTTTTGAGCTAGGTTTGAAAGCTGCCACTAGTGCAGAATGTAGCTAGCCCAGCTGCTCTATTTTTGCTACTGGGCTAGACTCAAGGTTTTTGGTTCTAGTGTAGAGACAATATGACACTAGTCTTAAAGGAGCTACGCTGGGTTGGCAATGCACTTCTTTCTGAATTCAAGGTGCTGGTGGTGACATTCAAAGCCCTAAATGGATTGCTGATTTGATACCTGAAGGAATACTTCTCCCTAAACTTGCCTGCCTGAGGTCTGAGGTCTGCTTCCAGGGTTCTCCTTTGTCTCCCACCAGTAGGAGCAATATATTGCTGGAGAGAGCTTTCTCTGCTGTGGCACTTTCAGTTGCGGAATACTCAGACACCCAACTGACATCAACACTAGTGTCATTCTGACACCAAGTAAAGTGTAACTTTTTTTTTTTAATTGAAGCCTTGGGGTCCTAATTACTTTTATTCAACTCTGCACATATGTTACAGTTATACACTGCTTTAAAACTGATTTTGTCTTGTTGTAATGTGTTAAAATGTTTAATACACCTTCAGAGGACTTTAATTATTTCCTGCCATTTTATATAATTGGTTACACTGATTTTATTGTATGATATAGGACAGGATATAACAATTTTAACAAATAAATAGCACACAAACCCCTAAACAACTGAGTGTCAGGACACCCGATATCAGGTCTTTTCCCTGTCATCCTGTCTCATCACCACAGTCTTCTGAGGTTGCACACCTGATGCTTTCACAGTGATCTTAGATTCCCCTGAAGTTTACCAGGAGTTTGGGCCTTTAATACCTCATCTCTTGTGCCCTTCCAACTGAGATTAGGCACACAACTACACCACTTTGTGTTCCATCCACCCTGATTTTTTCTTTTTGTTTTATTAATGTTTATGTACTGCAATTTTAATTTGGTCATTTTAATTTACTGTACACAGCTCTGAAATGGAGCTGTCTCCACACTATACAAATAAAATTGTAAGTATACATAATTGGGGTGTTATTTTGCTTTCGTCCAATACTCAGTTCACCATTTTTCACAAGAGCCAACACAGAGAGACAGTTATATAGTAAGGGAAAACCACACACAACATACCTTTAAATGTTTATTTCCTAAATATCAACAAGCCACCAGAACATACAAAATCAATCTGAATCAATTTAGAACATTGGGAATGAAGGAGGAATTCTTTTCAAAATCTTCCAGGAAATCCCCACTACAGATGTTTAGACCCAGTGAAGAAGAAGGGAATCTTAGAAGAAGCAGGTTTTCTTTCTTTTTTACACATATTTTCTGTGAGGGTTTTTTTTAAGGCTGAGGAGGGGGTTTAAGGGCAGCAAAACCATGGTAACTACAACTGAACAATGACACAGGACAGTATCAGGGTAAGAATTTCCTAAACACAGGCATGCACCTCTGTAGTAACTAGAGTGCAGAAAGGAACAAAGGAAAACACTTTATTCTATGGTCAGATTATTTGTCCACCTCAAACCAGTATTGTCATTCCTGACTAGCAGTAGATCTGAGTAGAGAGAGTTCTTCCTCCCACCCACCCCCATCATCTCCTACCCAAACCTGTTAACTGGAAATGTCAGGGACTGAACCTGGGGCCTTACATCTACAAAGCAGGCTGCTTTACCACAGAGCTGCCATTCTCTTGCCTGAGTAGTTGTTATGTTTAAATACCTTTCCTCCAAAAAGGTCCCACTTCATCTTCACAACCCCCTGTGAGGTAGGTCAGAACAAGTGACTGGCCTAAGTGAGTTTCACAGCTCAGTAAGAACTTCCAACTCAACACTCTAACCACTACACAAACTTACAACCCCTCTAGTCCCTCCTGTATCCTGACCTCTCCGGGACGGCATGGCCCAAATCAGAGACTGATTACTGGCTGAAACATGTTCAACTGTTTTAAAGAATAAAATCCATTCCTCTAACATCCTGGAACTGTCTCTCTTTTGCACTGGGTAAAATTCTAATATGTACCCATGTTGGAAGTATAGGTGCAACCATCTTTTCAAATGCCATGAAGACACAGCAAGCAGATGCAATGAAAACCCAAACAAAAAGCCCCAAATCAGCTCATGTTGACTTGGACATGCAATACCCAAAGGTTGTATCACCTGCACAAAGAAGAGAAAGGGCCAAGTTGGCTGCCATTCTATCATCTAAAATATAAAGACATGTAGAAAAATGGATCCAAAGGTTCCCCATCTTCCAACCAGGTCAGATTGTTGAAGGAAGCCAGGACCTTTGGATCCACCACCCATAGAAATAATGAAGCCCTGAGAGGACAACAGATGCAAGAAAGAGGTTTTAATTTCCAACATTGCCTACCAACCGGCCTCTCCTTAGAATTCACTTCATAGTTTGAGTACTGTAACTTCCTAGTGCACCAACTTGCCCCCCTCCCAAAGAGTTGGCTTATAACCCCTGAGATGATGAAGCGATAGTCTAGCCTCTCTAAAAGATGCTATGTTAGGAGCATGCTGTAGTTACACACCCCAGTATTAAGTCACAACTGTACATCCTGGCTATCAACAAGACCAATTCATTGATTGGCTTCATGACCTCTGGAACTCACATATGAACTCCTGACTGCATTTCTACACAATTACTGTAATACAGGGATGGTCAAGAGCCTGTTGCTGTTTACGTAACCCACTCAAGCATTCAGTGAAAAGGTCACTCTAGAACTTGGAAAGTTACTTTTAATAGGAATTAGTTCCAAGACCCACAAAGTAGACAGGTGTTATAGCTAGCATTTTACCACTAGCTTTGACTTCCCAATTTAGCAAATGTAAGATAGGTTTTCTGTGGGGGGGGGGGGTTTGGGCTATGAGGCCGTGTTCTGGAAGAGTTTATTCCTGCCGTTTCACCTGCATCTGTGGCTGGCATCTTCAGAGAATGGTTGGGTAGGAGTGTGGGTGGGGTTTATATACTGTGAGCCCCTGTTGGAGAGGATATGTAAATCTGTGTATTTGAATGGTAGTTTCTGGGTGGAGATAGTTAAGGAGGATTAGTGTCTGTTTGGCTAATGGTAATATAAGGTAGTTACTTACTAGTTAAGTTTATAAAGATCTGAAGGCTACAAGCCATTGATCTATGGTGCAAAACACATTCTCCTCCTATCTTCCTTGTCATTACCTCAATACTTACAAGCTACTATGAAGTACCAGTCCCTGGTGAGTTTTCAGGAAAGAAAGAAGCAATCGTACACTGGGAAAAAACTCACCTCTCAGCCTCTCACAAATCTTGTGACACCGTTCCGAACACGCAGTGGACAAATGAAAATGGAAAAGCCATGCACACTATAACATCTTTGGCTTGGCTTTCAAACAGACATCTTCATTTCAGAACTTTTTTAAAAGAGCAGACTATAAATGCCATGACAAAAGTGCCACTACTACAGCGCTCGACAGCAATGAGAACCAGAGTGGTGTGGTGGTTTGGTGTTGGACTAGGACTCTGGAAACCAGGGGTCAATTCTCCACTCAGCCATGGAAACCCTTGGGCAAGTCACACTCTCTCAGCCTCAGAGGAGGACAATGGCAAACCTCCTCTGAAAAATCCTGCCAAGAAAACCCCCATGATAGGTTCACTTTCGGGTCAACTAATTGAAGGCACACAACAACTACAGCTCTCAGTTTTTTCTGTGTGTGGAAGTGGGGATGTGTTAACTGGTTACATCCAAAAGCTACTGTGCTTAACAAACCTTCCTTTGAATCATGAACAAGCATAATGCGCTCTTGCAACCTTCATTCATGCTGCCTTTCAAGCCTTCTGCTCCAAGTCATCTTCTTTCACACATTATTTTGGCTCAGTGGTTGTTGAACTAAGACTCCTATCATCCCTCTCCATTAGCAATGCTGGTAAAGGAGCTTCCCACTTGTTTAACCCTTCAACACCAAAATAATCCTTGTCTTCATGCCATTTATCACCGAACTACTACTGAGTAACATAATCTTAAAGAAAAAAAAAAACATGCAACAGCACAACTGCACAAGCAACACAGATGTGTGGAAACATCCAGGGCCTTTAAAGTGAAAAACTGACAATCCCAAATGAACAGACACCACTGGATCTAGACCAAACTCAAAGTGAAAGTCAAGTTCTCCCAAAATATCCATTTCATGATCAAGCAAAGAGCTGGAAAAGCAAAATTCTTGCAATAGATTTTGGCTATAGAAACTATTTATGTAAGGTACAATTAATTTAGGCTATTTACTGAGAAGACTGTTACAATGGCTGGGAGCCATTTTAAAATATCAGAAAAATTACATGGAAGGCTCAAGAGCCAACTGGTTCACAAAAACTATCACACACAAGACAGAGATATTTTGTTCAAAAATACAAAGAGCTGAAAATCACTACAATCAGAAGCAGCAGGTAAGACATCTGAACATCCCCAGAGTACCTCAGCCAGCCAAATACAAATACCTGGATAAACTGACTAGAACCCAAAAGATAATGATGCCAGGCAGGGCTCTGTGTGGAGGGCATTCTACAACAGGGTCACTGCTGGAACCAAGAAATGCCCCCTCCCCACCTTCAGCAGTAAAGCTGGAACTGATACTGCCCTCCTTCTGCTGCTTTCATTAAGGAAAGTGCAACCAGAACAGGTTGAGATTTGAATTTCCTAATTTTTTTAAATTACAAATACCAGAAAAGGAAAAGGAAGGAAAAGGAACCAGGATATAGTCATGCGCTTGGCTATACACATTAATATAAAGTAACCATATGTTTCTCCAGCTTAAATAATCTAAAGGCTCCAGATCCTGTCTGATATTGGAAGCTAAGCAGGGCCAGTCCTGCATAGTACTTGGATGGGAGACCATCAACAAATACAAGGTGCTGTCAGCTATATCTCAAAGGAAAGAACTGGCAAAACCACCTCAGAGGATTCCTTGCCTAAGAAAACCCCAGGAAGTTCATGGGGTCGCCATAAGCAGACAGGTGACTTGAAGGCGCACACACACACACACACACACACGTTCCCCACCCCAAAAAATCTGATCAAAGTCAGTGTCTGTAAGATATATACATACATGTGTAGAGAAAAATAATAGAATATTCTGTCTATTGAATAATAGATAGTGAGTATTTGACTTCTCAGTCTTGCAGCACAAATCTTTCTGATACAATAAGCATGCAACATCTAACTACACTGACCATCACTGAAGTTCCAAGTCACAAGTATGCGATTTTAAAATACATGTCTTGTCAAGGATTTTTCTAACAAAAAACATCCACCCAGAAAAGACCCAGTATTTGACTCAGCAGAGGTAAACAGATCACCGCTGCAGCCCAGTGTGTCTCCTAAGCAGTTATTTGGAGCAGGTATAGTCTTTAAAAACAAACGTGAGTCCTCAGAAGACTGGCACTCACAACTTCTGACATTTAGACAAGGTCACAATACACATCAACACTTCTTACAAAAAACAGAGTTGTCTCTGTTGGACATAAGAAAATTTATCAAATTATTTGGCCAAGCAAGGGAGAAAATACATGCAAATTTTCAAGATCTTGAGGTCTCATCTCAACTTGGCTAAAAAGGGCCTCTGAGCATCTTGAAAGCCTGCACACATTTTGCACCCTAATTGTTACCGTAATATGGGCATCAAAAATTCTGTGCAAGTTTATGGGCTGACAAAAGACAGCAGAGGCCGCTTCGCTGCCAAAATGATTTTGACCTACAGCAAGCGGAAGTTCTTTTCCAAGAATTTTCTGAAAGTGTTGAGTCATGCTGAATGCTGGCATCAGGCCACATAACCCAAGGCGAAGGGACACGAACAAGACACAAACAGCCAGCTTCTCACAAAAGGTTCAGAAAAGGGGCAGGTGCCCCCACAGCAATTGGGGGGGGGGTTTCCAGGAAAGTGAGTGGCATTAATTAGCCTCTTTCGCAAAGCAACAGGCTGGAGGGCACTGATGCTTTAACTATGGCAAGTTCACCAAGACAACCAATACATTTACTCAAGCTGGCCAAAGAAAATATATAGAAAGAAAATGCTTCAGCCTGCCATGTTGAACCCATCTAGATGCAGACCCTGGAAAAATAACGTTTTGGACTACAATTCCAAGAACATGCTAGCTGGGGCATCTCGGAGTTTTAGTCCAAAATGTTAACTTCTCCAGACTCTGCTTAGATGACAACCCAAAATGCACTGTATAGCCCGTCAGAAAGAAGAACTTTGGTGGGTTTATGGAATCAGAAATACCTGCCAAGGTATATTGGCAGCTATCTTGAGCACTCCACCCATGTTCATTCATCTGCAAATTTGATGCTGATGCAGCCTGAATCCAAAACATTGTTTATCTAAGTACAGCCATTATCAAAGACACATTTCCATAGAGCAGTGCACTCTTCCCCCCACCACCTGCACTAAGGTATTTTTCTGCCCTCAGTTTTTTAATATAGGATATAATTTCCCTCTATTTCAAGACCTCAGGAGATGAGTGCCATTGCCTTTATGTAGGCAAAACTGTACCACCCACATACTAGAAAGGAGGTGTCAACAGATCTGGGGAATCTCCCAAGTAAGAAGCAGACTCCACCCCCCAAAAAAGCCTTTAGAAACAATTAAGACAGATGAGACCCCCTCAATAGCCCAATGAGGACAGAGTATGCTACTTGGCCTGAAAAGGTAGAGAGGAAAAAAATAGGAGCGGGGTGGGGGGAATGGAATAGAATCACTGAATTCCTGAACAGGAGCACTTCACAAAGCAAAAGTATTGCAATTCCCACTTACCAATGCCAAATATAAGATTTTAAAAGGGGAAAAAAATAGTCAGCTAGCGTCTTCAGCAAGTTCACCTTTTCCTCAATAGGTTGAAAAGCTGAGGAGCAAAAATCGCATGCATTTCCATCTGTTCCCCCAGTTTGTACTCTGTCAAGTAAATCCCCATCTTGCTCCTTCTTATGCCTGGGCTGGACCCTGCCTTCCAGAGCATTCACACAAGGCCGTCTCTTCTTTGCTCACCACCCCTAGCACTCTAATGCCTCCTCAAAGACCACCATTCTCAGAAACACTTTGGCACTTCTGCCCTTCCCTACTGTAACTCAATCCAACTTGCAATGGGAACACCTCTTCTTCCCTTGCTGATCTTCATCTCCACCCTCCTGATGTCTTCTGCTTTCCCCTACCTCAGATTACAGATTGTAAAACCTCTGGGGCAGGGACTTGTACTCTGTAAAACACTATGCGTGCCAAGAGTTCTACAGCAATAGTCAACAAAATGCATCCCCCCACAAGCTCTTTAATGATCTCTTGGCAATCTTCCTCTGCTTCAGTCAATGCACATTTACCACCATTCACAAGTTATACTCCTGGTTGCATCACCACAGCCTTTCCAGCTAGCATGAATGCTGCCTCATGTCCTGTGGCTAGACTTGGATACAATTCCATCACATGTGTCTGGTTACAGTCTGACCGTGTTTAGCCCTCCTGGTGTACACCCTTTTCTGCATCGCACCTCCATAATTTCTCCCCACCATCCACTCCCCTTTCGTTTTCTAAATGAAATGAGTGAAACTGATGAAGTCAGTGAAAAACTGTATCAGTTGCACCAATTCTTCCTCAGGGCTGATCAGTTTAATTGAAGCATAACCATGATGCACCAACATGCTCTTCTGAATCAGAGAAAGAGGGGAGGATCTCTGCTGATGAGAGTGACAGTTTTTCTCCTGATGTTGTCCATTTCTGTGGGAGAGCTGGGGGAGATGGTTAATGAAGTCCTACAAGTGGAGAGGAGAGAAAGAGAGACACCTTTGTTACTAAAAAAAGAGTTTTGTGGAACCCCTGACTAACATGTTCATTATGGCATAGGCTTTCATGAGCTAGGGTCCACTTCATCAAATGTGTGAAGCATTATGCTCCATTACGAAAATACATGACGGAGAAGTACGGACATGTAAGAAGACATTCTCAACATAAACAATTCTACCGTGTGTGTGTGAGTGTGTGTGTGTGTGTGTGTGAATGGATGGATGGAAGGAAATATTAAGCTTCAGATACAGAACTCATCTGTTCACTAGCAACACAACAGATATAGGAATTCTACTTTCCTGCAAAGCCACTAATCAAATTAAGAAGCTGATACAAGCACATTTACAACTGCATTTCTATCTTTTGCCTATGCACCCTGATAGGAAGAGTTCTAAAAAAAACAGTTTAAAAGAGAGTGGGAGGGAGAAAGAGAAATTAGTTTTGAGTTGGTCCACATGTCACAAGCAAGCCATGGCTATGTCCCACAGTAACTTTCCTCTCCTGGGAACATCCAGATTTGCTGAAATAAAAGTCCTATCATCACTAGCCAATATAGCTGTGCTGGCTGAGAATTATGGCAGTTGCAGTCCAATGCCCTTAGTCTACTAGGCTGGAGAAGGTTGAACGAGAAAAACAACAGAGCCACAAGCTTTACGTATCTGTCAACCCCACCAAAACTCCACAAAAATGTGAGGAACTGAGAAGGCAGGACAAAACACAACTCTACACTAGACATGTACAACCTACTCAGACATGCATGTGGCACATATTAATGCTTTAGCAGCAAAATGGGCAAAATGTCTTGTTTTCCAGGTTGGGTAGTACAAGAGAGTGAAACAGAAACAATTATTGGCTTTACCACACAACTGTTCCATCACTTTATTTTGGAATGTTGCCCCTTTCCTTCCTGGCCTACACTCAGGGTCGCTGTAATGCCCTGAATCCACACTTTCCCGGCCCCCACACTACTTACAAAGCTCAGTGCAAAAGTGAAGGAACCTTTGGTCCTCCAGCTGTATTGGGCTACAACTCCCTGCTGGGTGGGGCTGATGGAAATTGTAGGCCAAAACATCTGGAGACACAGATGTTTCCCATTACTGGCCTAGGATAAAATATGGCTTATGGGAAAAGCTCAATGAATCCCTTCCCCTTATACCAGTGATGTTGTTGGAGAGCAACTTCCTACAGCCCTAGCCAGCATAGCCTATAGTGAGAAATGCTAGGAATTGCAGTCCAACAACAATTGGAGGACCACATGATTCCCATCCTGCCTTACACTAACTGTGCAGCTGTGCACAAATCATGCTGCTTACTCACTCTCTTGTTTGGCCTCAGTGGATCATGACCAGAAGCCCAGCTTTGGTGGCAAGCTGATGCCACCCTGGGGACTAACAAATAGTCACACCCCCCCTACTGCCAAGCAACAAACTGAATAACTCACCTGGTTTTGCATCACAGCAACCTGCTGAAAGAGCCTGCTCATGAAAGAATGACCCATGGGTTGTGATCTCACGCCAAGGAGTGCTGGTCTCCTAAGTCCTTCAAGCTTTGAGACATTACAACAATCTGAAGTCTCCTGGTATTCACAAGGTTTGCATGCCCGAAGCAACTGAAGATGCATCTGCAGATATACAACTTTGCTCTCTCAACAAGCAACAGTTACTATTCGATCTGACATAGCTTTCTCTCTCTAGCACACCCCTAAGGTAAGCTAGCCCTCTCCCTTTATCTCAGTTCTACTCATAACAGGGCAGGGATAAAGTTCAAATGATGTGCATGTTGGGAGTGTATCCCACATGCATGCAATGTATCTTATTGGAAATATGTCTATAGGGTCTAGAAAAGCCCCACATGAACACTACACATGTTCCTATCTTGCTTTAGAGGAGATTCATGGCTTCTGGGGCCTTCCAGGAGCAGTAATTCTCCTCTGAAAGAACCCCCTGCCCAGTGGTGGCAGCACTACCACTAGGGAGAGCCAGCATGGTATACTGGTTTGAATGTTGGACTAGGACACTGGGAGACCAGGGTTCAAATCCCCTCTGCTCAGCCATGGAAACCTTAGCCAAGCCACACCCTCTCAGCCTCAGAGGAAGACAAAGGCAAACCCTCTCTGAATGAATTCTGCCAAGAAGACCCTGTGATAGGTTCGCCTTAGGGTCACCATAAGTCAGAAATTACTTGAAGGCACACAACAACAGCGGCTGCATCTGGGAGCCCTCCAAAATGGGTGGGTTCAAATGCCAATCACATATGGCTATGATTTGGCACACAGGGGTTCTGGAGCAAGGGGTGCAATGGCAAGGAATCTGCCAATGAAGAGAGTATAGGTTCATGAAGCCTTTGCTCACTGCAGACAAAATTAAGTGCAACTGGAGGGGAAGGAGAGAATGTGGGGTTGGGAAGGGGATGTTGCATGTGTACTGGAGCTGAGCAGAGCTGGAAATGAGATGGACACGCAAGAACAGAGGAGCCAGGCAGCTCTAGTTGATGAGGTTTGAGCAAGCGCATGTAGTTGCAAAGAACCGGGAGCTGCAAGACAGGCTGGATGAGGCAAGAGCTGAACCACAGACTTCCCACAAATTCACACCCAAAAAAGACCATAGCTCAGTGGCAAAACACAGGCTTTGTATCCTGGGCCCAGCTTCAATCCCCAACTTCTCCAGTTATAACAGGAGTGGAGAAGCTTTGCCTCTCTGGACACTCTGAACTGCAACTCCCATAGTCTTACAGCCCAAAGACTGTGGCATTTACAGTCCAATACATCCATAGGGACACCAATGCTCATCTCTGGAGTAGGCAGTGAGAAAGATGTCCTGTCCAAGTCTCTGCCTGCTAATCAAAGTAGACCATACTGGGCTGGAAAAACAAGAAATCTAGTATGGCATAAAGCAGGAGTGGGGAAACCTTTGGTCCTCCATATGTTTTGGAGTACAACTCCCACAATCCCATACCATGGCCATACTGGGTAGGGCTTCTGGGAGTTGAAGTCCAAAACATCTGGCAGGCCAACAGTTCTGTTATAAAGGGAATGTCAACTGCTCACTTGCCACAAGCAAGACACTGTTCTTTCAGATGACTCCTCTACACACGTGCATACACACAAACCACCAAATCCACAACATGGGCAGTGATGGTGCTGGTCTTATCTATATGTATCTTGTCAGGATTACTAAAATCATGTATGCAAATCTGCTTTGACTATTTTGCAAAGAGTAAAAGAAGTTGCTTGTATTAATGCATACAAGGGGCCACAAGTGTGTAAAAGGAGAAGCAAATTTATATAGCATGACAGTTGTCTGTTAATAAACAATTAGTAGGAAACGGATTAGAGATCTTTACATGCCAGCTTCAGATAAACCCAGAAATTCTGCCCCCCATCCCATTCCTAGGCAGAAAAATTAATATGTTTCTGTATTCACCATGTATTCCTCCATGAAGATGCAATGGGCAAAAATACTCCAGCGACAGGTGATCAAGGATTCTTTCACTGACAGATATCACATACGTGCTCTTAGAATGGAGTGGGCAAATGTGGCCCCTGAATGTTGGAGGATTGCAACTCACAGCACCTCTAACCAACATAGGCAGTGGCAAGAGATGATGGTGATTGCAATTCAACAACATCTGGAAGGCCAGAGTTACCTACCCCTTTCTTAGGTGCTTCACGCTTTGGGCAAAAGTGGGCCACTTCTTTCTTTCTTTTCTTTCTTTCTTTTTTTCTTTCACCTCTCCCTCTGCAGATTAAAACAAAAAGCACAGACACCAAAAACACCTCAAAACTAAAGTTTTCAAGGAGTTAACTCCTTGTTCGAGACCTTCCCAGTACAAAAAACACCCAGTTTGGGGGGCAGACAATATGAACTATTGGACATGCTGAGGACTGCCATTCCAATAATGACAAACATGCGTGCGTATGAGCATGTGTGCACGCATATGTGCGTATGTGCGCACACGTACAGACAGGCATCTTATCCAGAACAGCTGACTTCAAGTGCACAGCTAGGCATTGGTTATTAACAAAATGAGAAATCTGATATATAAAAAGAAAACACGATGTGGAGATTAATCCTGTGTCACAGTTTGCAGACAACACTGGGCCTCCATCCAAAAACTGAGAAAGCAACATGATTGATTCAGCGATTCAGCTGAATCCTATCACTGCAGGTACAACTACAGATGCACTGGGACATCTCTCATGCTGTAAACCTGACCACTGCTTTTTCAAATTTCTTTCCCATTTAATATCCAAGCCTGCTTTTTTATGCTTTTGTTTTCCCCTTGTACTCCCAAACCCTGGGACCAAAAGAAGCAATTCTCTCTCTAGGAATTGCTACTCAAAGCTTAACTAATTCTGACAAGTTTGGACATCTAGCAGTTTAGCTCCTTCAACAGAAGACAACTATCCTATACATGTTTTCATGTCAATTTTTATAGGATGATAAAAAAGATTTGGGGAATGTCAGATCCTAAAACAGAGAGGAGGAAGGGGGAGAGAAAGAGAATGACTTAGACATATTATTAAGGCAGCACATCAGGAGACCTTCTTTACCCCAGTAACTGCAGTACAATGGCATGAAATATCTACCGCATTATAGCTACATTCCAGAAGAATATAATAGTATGAGCCCGTAGAAGCATGGCAAAAGCTCATTCATTTTCTTGTGGTGTAAGATCTGTTGTTGGCAATCTGAGACTGCCATGAGAAAGTCAGTCCCACAATAAAGCTGTTCAAAGCCTGAGTACAGTTAAATCAAAATCGTTTTGGCTGTATGATGCAGACAAACTTCTCACTGGCCAGCAACTGAGAGAGCAAAGCAGCAGAAACTTCCACAACATCTAGCAAGAGAATTCAGATGTCAAAGTGCAGTGCATTGAGAACTGCTCACACTTGGGACTGCCTCGGGACAGAGAACTGGGACAAAATTCCCAGCATCCTTTAAAAAAAATGCCCCAACATGGTTTGAATCAAGTCTCCACTTCCAGTTACAATATTCTACCTTGACAATAACTCCAAAAGGTGATTTTAAACCACTTTTCCACCGTAGCTATCAGTTAAGACTGTTGATCTTTTTATTTTTAAGGCAAGTCTCTAGCTTCGTAGCTGGGCTTGGATTCTTTGGTAAGAAACTCAACAGCTGAATGCCTGTTAATTTTTCACCAAGTCCGACCAGGCAAGCTTGTCCAGCCATGCTGAAATACAACCATCACCACCCTGCTCCCTCTTCCCTGCCCTTCCCCCACTTCTTCAGACCCCATTGAGCTTAAGCTGTCACACAGCCCACATAATGGCTGAATCACAAATGCAATTCCTTTCTGCCTCTTCCTCCCCCCCTCTCGTGCCCACCAAACCTTTCCAAGACAACATCTGCTACTGGATTGCTGAAACCAAGGCGCTCTTGGAGGCAAAGGCTTCTAGTTCTCACTAAAACCCAGAAGTGCTACAATGGAATAGAAGCTACCTCGGCAAAAATGTTCTTTTTAAAAAAAAAAAACAATAAAAAGAATACAAGTACCAGTACCAACTGCATATGTACCCATGTGTATTGTGAGGGTAATTGTTTCTTCTTGAAATGGCTACTTCTCTCATTCAGCTTAGAAGATGCTCGTCCAAGATGGCACAGTGTTGGAGGGCAATGCAAACTCAAATCCCAAGTTTGATCTTTCCCTGAAAACCAAAGCTGACTCCATAGGCTCTCATCGTTCCATTTTCCACCCAGGCATCAGAACAAAGCTACATGTGCTTTTCTGCTCCCGCATTTTCCTTTATGAATAGGCAACTGGCAATTTATGTTTTAAGGAGCTTTGTTATCAGCCAACACACACACAGACCATCGCCTCACCTTGTCAGCATTTCTAGTTGCCTCTCTGCCTCCAATTTTTTTTTCTTTAAGAGAAGTTGAGAGCTGAAGAACGCACAGTAGTGTGGGTATAAACCCTTTTCCAGGCTTAAGCAAACAATAAACCACCACCCATCCCATCCAATCTTATCACACCGTTTCTTCTGCTAAACAATCCAGGACCGACTTGCTCCAGCCCATCACAAGCAAGCACAATGCTTTAGGGGGCCTTCAGCCACACTTTTTAAACCACAAGTAGTTCTGTACATAACAGCTTTCTTTACAAAATACTGCTTTGCTCAAGTCCGCCTTTGACATCTAGATTTTAAACACCAATTACATTTTTGTATCAGACTATGAGCTAATCTCCTTGCCAAAGAACCCAGAATCCAGGACACCCTTGTTCATAAAACTGTTTCTGTTTTTAAAAGATGAGTGCAGATACATCTGAAAATGTAAAATATCAACAATGGCATGAAGATCTCAAAAGGCCATCGAGGGAATTCACCCCCACGTTGGCATGTGCGCAGCCCTTCCTAAACAGGAAACAAAAGCAACTGTAAATGTAGGTACCCACATCCATTTCTTGGCATTCTTTGCACTGATATACCCGTGCACTCAAGGACCATTTCTGAGCTTAATTTTCTAAAGAAATGAGTGGGTGTACCCACATCGGAAGGTGCATTCAAGTCTGTGGGTGCACACATGTGTAAATAATGCATTTTAGATACCAACGAAACAGGGCATTTATGCTCAAGAGAAAGCATCTAACAAATGCAGAGGAAGTTGCTCTCAAATTTATTTTTGATTCCTAGTTGATAAGATGCTACAATAGGAGGGGGGAGCAAGATGCTGGGGAATGCACTTTTTAAAAAGAGACAGAGAGGATGTAACCCTGTACCCAGATAAGAACTATATGTAGATTCCACTGAAATCAACAGGGTTTACACCCATGTTAAAAAGAGAAACAGTAACCGTCCAGTATTCCACTTGTGACTTCAGAAGTCGGACTGGTCTAAAATTAGCACAAGAGTCCTGTGGCACCTTCAAGTTTAACACATTTTTTGGTAGCATGGACTTTTGTGGACTCTAGCTCTAACTTTATCAGATGCAATCAAGAAATTCAGAGTTTGGGGTGGGTTATAGTTACTGATGTCAGAGAGAAATGAAATACAGAAAGTACTGACAGTAACTATGTGTTTGTCTTGAAGGTACCACAGGACTCTTGTTGTTTTTGCAGAAGAGCATGTCTATCTCTTTGGAAACTGCTTCAAAATAATCCAGCCTAAGGTACTTTGCTTCCAGCACTTTCGGGATGCAGTCATTTCATAAAAAGACAATGAAGCAGCTATGGACAATTGTGGAAATAAGTCAAGTTTCCCCTCCTATGGCAGGCAAAATTGAAACAGCCCTGGGGAAAGCCATTTACAGCTCCTACCTGACCTACTGCTACAAAAGCTGGTGTTTTGAGTCTGAAACACACACAAACACTCCTATGTCTTTGTTCAAACTAAGTTGTTTTCTCTCACACACACTTTTTCCATCATTACTAGTGCAAGTATCTCCACTTTAACGAAATGAAGTGCACTTAATAAAATCTGCTTTCTGGTCACTAAACTTTTTCTTCCACTTCTTCTTGTCTTTCAACAAACATATTCCAGTCCCCCATATACTCCAATAATAGCCCCAACTGGCACCTATACCAGTACATGGATTTCTCAACAGATTACATTCAGCAGAATGTACATCCTCTCTACCACATAACAAAAAGGCAAGCACAGTGGTACGGAGAGGGGCAGCTATTTACAACAAGCCATGGGCTAGATCTAATTTTTAGTTCCAACTCGAGTTGTGGTTGTTATGTGCCTTCAAGATGTTTCCAACTTACAGCAACTCTAAAGCGAACCTATCATCAGGTTTGTCTGACAAAATTTGTTCATAGAGGGTGTGCTTTTGCCTTCCTCTGAGGCTGAGAGTGTGTGACTTGCCCAAGGTCACCCAGTGGGTTTCTATGGCCAAGCAGGAATTTGAACCCTGTTCTCCACAGTCCTAGTCCAGTGCTCAAACCACTATACCATTGCGTAAGTACCATTGATTTCAATGGATCAACCCTATTTGGGACCAAAACAATGGACTTAACTCCTTATTCTCTCTTTTATAAAGGTAATGTTTCCATTTTCTTTTTAAAAGATCTTCAGAATTCCCTCTGTGGCCCCTCCACCCAAGGCAATGACACAACAGCCTTCATAAAATGACTAAACAAGAAGAAACCAGCTGGAAGGACTGATAAAAGGAAAAAAAAGTGGCCCATGGCATGGATGCAGCTGAGCTGGGCAAGGGTGGTGGGAGGAGAAAACCTTGTTTTGTTCATCGTGGGGTGCCCAAATCTATGTGAAAGTCAGTTCCCAAGGAGAGCACTTCCAATCCCTTCTTTTCCCACTTCATCAACAGACGGCTGTCCAAACCAAGAAGTAGCATGCCCAGCAACAACAACAACAAAACCCACAATGAGGTAGTTTTCACTTGTAAATATCAGTCTTCTAGTTAGAGACCCTTGGTGTCATTTCTCATGCAGAAAAGCATTTGGTTCATCAAATCTCATCAAAAGCAACTGGAAAGAAAAAAAAAACCATATGCACACCGCACAGAATTTCTCCAAGGACTGATTCTGGATGCAAGCCTCCAGGTTCAAAGTTGGCAAAGTTGGAACTTCTTTTTTATACGTGGAATATGCATACTTAATTATACATATCAGGTGTAGATATATCGCCTAGGTTAATTCCTTATGGAATTAATGTGTTTGGGGGTCCAGTTTAAAAGAGGAAAAGCCAAGTCTGACATGGCAAGAGCAGCACAACAGCAAAACATACCTGGAATATGTGGTCCCTTTAACAAAATAATTCTGGAGTAGCTGAAATACCCTGGCTGATCTTGGAAGTTAAGCACAGGATCAGGCCCTGGTTAGGACATGGATGGGAGACCGCCAAGGAATCCCAGGTACTGGAGGCTATAGTTCAGAGGAAGGAAGTGGCAAAACCACCTCTGATGATTTCTCACCTAAAAAAACCCTCTGAAATTCATGGGGTTGCCATAAGCATGGGAAAAGGTGTCCTTTTGGACAGAATCCTTAGGAGACCATTGCTGGCTGGGGGATTCTGGGAGTGGCAATCCAAAAAGAATAACCTTCCCCAAGCCCAGAAGGACTGCCAAGGAATACCAAGTACTGGAGGCTCTATTTCAGAGGAAGGAACTGGCAAAACCACCTCTGAGGATTCCTTGCCTAAGAAAACCCTCCAAAATTCTTGGGGTCGCCATAAATTGACAGGAAACTTGAAGGCACACACACAGCTCACAAGATCTGACCTTGGTCCCTTTCCCCCCAATGCTGCAAGCTAGAACTGCCAGGGGGGGGTGCCACCTTTTTGGACTGCCACTCCCTTAGCCAGCAATGCTCTCCTAGGGATTCTGGGAGTGGCAGTCCAAAAAGAAGAACCTTCCCCAAGCCTAGAAGGACTGCCAAAAAACCCCAGGTACTGGAGGCTCTATTTCAAGAGGATGGAAGTGGCAAAACCACCTCTTGAGGATTCCTCACCTAAGAAAACCCTCTGAAATTCATGGGGTCGCCATAAGCATGGAGAAAGGTGCCTTTTTGGACTGCCACTCCCAGCAACGCTGTCCTGGGGATTCTGGGAGTGGCAGTCCAAAAAGAAGAACTTTCCCCAAGCCCAGAAGGACTGCCAAGGGATTCTAGGTGCTGGAGGCTCTATTTCAGAGGAAGGAACTGGCAAAACCACCTCTGAGGATTCCTTGCCTAAGAAAACCCTCCGAAATTCATGGGGTCACCAGAAGGGTACAAGATTGGACCTTGGTCCCTTTTCCCCCAAATGCTGCAGGCTAGAATTTCCAGAGCATGGGGGAAAGTGCATTTTTGGACTACCACTCTCAGAATCCCCCAGCCAGCATTGCTGGCTGGGGGATTCTGGGAGTGGCAGTCCAAAAAGATGAGCCTTCCCCAAGTCCAAAAGGACTGCCAAGGGATCCCAGGTAGTGGAGGCTCTATTTCATCCTCTACTACCTGGAGGATAGTGGCTGGGGGGTTCTGGCTGGGGGATTCTGGGAGTGTCAGTCCGAAAAGAAGAGCCTTCCCCAAGCCCAGAAGGACTGCCAAGGAATCCCAGGAGCTGGAGGCTCTATTTCAAGAGGAAAGAACTGGCAAGACCACCTCTGAGGATTCCTTGCCTGAGAAAACCCTTCTGAAATTCACGGGGGGGGGGTCGCCAAAGTGACTGGACTGTACACCCACCCACACCCACGCACAGCCTATCGAAACAAGGGAAGATTCTCCCCAATCCCTAAGGGGATCAGAGGCAGAGGAGGGATGGGCATTTGGATCCAGACCCCCCACACACACACACACCAAGGTTAAGACACGGGAAAAAAAAACCTTGTTCCGACCCCTTTTGAAACTCGCCCACCCGAAACTCCCCTGATCCTGTACCAAGGCTGGGGCGGAGAGCCGGGGTGTGGGGGCTCTCTTCGATGGAGAGGGAGGCTGGGGGGGGGGGCTGGAAAGAGAAAGAGATGGAAGAAGCGATGTGGCAAAAGTTCAAACGCAGCTCGGCCAAAGGGAGGGGCGTGGTGCTTTCACACACACACACACACACGCGAAGAAAAAGAATAAGGTCGTGGGGATGGGTTACTTTCCCATCCGCACGGATATTTAGGGGAGGGGGGGTTTCTTTCGGGGATCGCCTGCAAAAAGAGGCCAGGGAGGGGGTGCCATGCCATCCCGGGAGTCCCTCGCCTGCCACCACGAGAGTGGGGGGGGGCTTTCCCGCGTCCTGCCACAATCCCGTGCTAAAACCCACCCACACGCACGGAAACCCACGCTCCCTTTCTTTCCCTCTCCCCCAGGGCCGGTTTCAGGGCCCTGCAGCCGCAGGGGGGGGCGTCATTGGGGGGGGCATGGTAACCCTCCTCCTGCAGCAACACCATCAGTAATAATCTGAATATTCCGTACCGTGAGTAGGTGAGGTTAGGTTCTGAGATAAACATATGGGGACCCCAAAAGAAAGCGTGGCAGCACCCCCAAAAATCCCTTAAACCGGTCCTGGATATTAAGTTATATTGACCTGAGATAAATATATGGGGCCCCCCAAAAGAAAGCGTTGCAGCCCCCCCAATCCTTTAAAGCGGTCCTGGATGTTAGGTTACATCGACCTGAGATAAATATATGGGGCCCCCCAAAAGAAAGCGTTTCAGCTCCCCCCCCCCATCCCTTAAAGCGGTCCTGGATGTTACATCGACCTGAGATAAATATATGGGGGGGGGGCAAAAGAAAGCGTTGCTGCCCCCCCCAAATCCCTTAAAGCGGTCCTGGATATTAGGTTACATCGACCTGAGATAAACATATGCCCCTCCAAAAACAGAAAGCGTGGCAGAGGGACCCCAAAATCCTTTAAACCGGTCCTGGATATTAGGTTCCATTGACATGACATAAATATATGGAGCTCCCCAAAAGAAAGCTTTGCAGCCCCCCCCACAAAAAAACCCTTAAACCGGTCCTGAATATTAGCTTCCATTGACCTAAGATAACTATATGGGGCTCCCCAAAAGAAAGCGTGGCAGGGGTGCCCCCCCAAATCCCTTTAACCGGTCCTGGATGTTAGGTTACAGTAACCTGAGACAAACATATGGAGCCCCCCAAAAGAAAGCGTTGCAGCCTCCCCGCAAATCCCTTAAATCGGTCCTGAATATTAAGTTACATTGCCCTGAAAGAAACATGTAGGGACCCCAAAAGAAAGCGTGGCAGGGGACCCCCAAAATCCCTCAAAGCGGTCCTGGATGTTGGGTTACATTGCCCTGAGAGAAGCATGTGGGGACCCCAAAACAAAGCGTAGCAGGGGGACCCCCAAAGTCCTTACCCCAGCCCTGCTCTCCCCCCCAGGCGCGTGCACGCTGGAGCCCCCCGTTCCCTCCCCACATGGGGGTCCCCTGCCTTCTCTGACCCCCTCCCCGTTCCGAAAAGGGGTCCCGCCGAGGCCGGGGGGGGTCCCGCCTGGCCTGGGGAGCCCGCTGGCCTGGCCGCTCCCCTCCCCTCCCCTCCTGCCCGCCACACCCCCCAGCGGCCGGGCCAAGAGGGGCCGAGTTTCCCCCTCGGCTGACCGGCTCCGGAGCGCTGGGCTCCGGGCTCGGTTCTGGTGTCGCTCCTCCCGAGAAGCCCGAGGCGGGTCTCCGAGCCCGGGCGGAGGGGGCGGCGGCTTCGCCATGCCCGCTTGTGGGGGGAAGCCGGCTGAGGGGGGACCCACGGGGCACAAAAAGACACCCACACATACACACACACACCCCTCGTCCGCCGCCCTTCCTTTGTGTCAGCCTCCCCTCAGCCAACGCCACCCGGCCGGAGGAGACGGGCTGCTCCTTCGCCCGGCCGCCCCTCAGCCACGCGTGTGCGCGTCCCCACATACATACATACATACATACCCCCATACACGCCCACCCACCCGCCAGAGCGAGAGCTGCCGCCGCCGCCGCTGACCTTTTGAACGGCATGCTTCCCCGGCCAGGGCCGGCTCTTCCTTGGCCTCCGCCGCCGCCGCTGCCGCCTCCCTTCGCTCCGTGGTGGCCGGGCGCCCCTGCTCGCCCGCCCGGTTTATACCCGCGCCTCCCTCATCTCACAGCCTTCCTCTCAGCGCCATCTTGTCAGCTGCTGACGTCGGGCGCCGCTCACCCCTGACCCACATTTGAATGGGAGCCAAAATGGGACGGGGGGGGGCGGCGGTGGCGAGCCAGGCGGGAAGGAGACGCCGCGGCGGTTTACCTCACGAGCGGGAATTTACCTCAGGGCGGCCGAACAGGCAAACGGGCGAGGGGCTGGGGAAGGCGTTGGTCAGCCAGCGAGGGGGGTCCCCCGAGAGGCCGCCGTGGCCGCCAACCCGCCCCCTCGCGTCCCCACACCCCCACGCGTGGACTAGCCAGACTCGAGGAGAGGCTCCAGCCACACGCCGCCGGAGTCTCGGGGGCTCTTGAGGGGGGAGGCGAGCCGGGCTTGAACCCCCCTCCCCGCGTCCTTTCTCTTTGCCTTCCCCCCCTTTTCGTTTCTCCTTTCCGCTTTTCTCTCCCCTCCCCTCCCCTCCCGCGCTTTTCCCCGGGCACGGCATTATGGCCTCGGGGGAGCCCTCGGGCGCCTTTTTTTGTTGAGGGAGGGGGGACCGGGAGGCGGATTTCGGACGAGGAGCAGCAGAGGGGGGTCGGGATGGGGGTGTTGTTGGCACCCCGGCTGTGAAGCTCGGCCTGAAGGAGACCGGGAGGGGGGGGGAGACGGGAAGACACCAGACTCGGGAGAAAGCGCCGCAGGAGCGGAGCCGCCGCCTTTTCGCGCTGCCGCCGGCCTGGAGCAATTCCCCGCGAGCCTAAGTAGGTCTACTCCAGCCACAGCCATTGAGCTCGCTAGGACTTAACTCACGGCCTCCCCACCCCCCGGAGACGGGATTGCCTCCGTGGAGCCCATCCCCTTACTTGGGAGCAAGCCTGGTTGAAAGCAATAGGCTTTACTCCGAGTAGATGCACCCAGGCTTCATCCCCTTACTTGGGAGCAAGCCTAATTGAAAGCAATAGGATTTACTCCGAGTAGATGCACCCAGGCTTCACCTACCTACTTGGGAGCAAGCCTAATTGAAAGCAATAGGCTTTACTCCGAGTAGATGCACCCAGGCTTCATCCCCTTACTTGGGAGCAAGCCTAATTGAAAGCAATAGGCTTTACTCCGAGTAGATGCACCCAGGCTTCATCCCCTTACTTGGGAGCAAGCCTGGTTGAAAGCAATAGGATTTACTCCGAGTCGATGCACCCAGGCTTCATCCCCTTACTTGGGAGCAAGCCTAATTGAAAGCAATAAGATTTACTCCGAGTAGATGCACCCAGGCTTCACCCACCTACTTGGAAGCAAGCCTGGTTGAAAGCAATAGGATTTACTCCGAGTAGATGCACCCAGGCTTCACCCACCTACTTGGGAGCAAGCCTAATTGAAAGCAATAGGATTTACTCCGAGTAGATGCACCCAGGCTTCATCCCCTTACTTGGGAGCAAGCCTGGTTGAAAGCAATAGGCCTGGAGGCGTCTCCTTGGAGGTAAAGCCTGTTGCTTTCAACCAGGCTTGCTCCCAAGAAAGTGGATGGGCTCCACAGAGGAAATCCCACTGAACTCAATGGAATGGCTCCTGAGTTAGCCGCCCTTAGGGGGATATATCTTGAGGAGGAGGGACCACCACCACAAGAAAAGTCCTTAAAAGTTTCAGCCATGTTGCCAGTTTGCCAGAGTTTGGGCATAATGGTAAAGAGTCTCCACTGCCTGCAAGGTTAATAAAAAAAAGTCCCTTTGTGAAATATTCCTGCACTGTTAATTGCAAAGGGGGAGCACAGAGGGAGCTTTTATTAAATGCACCTGTGGGCTCCATTTTCCAAAGGGTTTTTTGTCTGAATTGTGTGTGTCCCCCCACCACCACAACACTTGGTGTGTGCCATGCTCTGTGGGTAAACTTCCAAAGCAGCAAATGTATTAGTTGCATCCAGGACCCATTTAAGGAATTTTGGGGGAGCCCTGCAACGCTTTATTTTGGGGGGACCCATATGTTTATCTCAGAACCTAACCTATTCACAGTACAGGATATTCAGATTATTACTAATCATGTTTTTGCAGGAGGAGGGTTACTACAGCCCCCCCCCCCACAATGATGGGGGCACCTGGGGCTGCAGGGCCCTGAAACCTGCCTGGTTGCATGGGACAAAAGTCAAGATTTTCTGGATACTTGAAGACCCAGCACTTCAGGGGATGCACCAAGCATGGCTTCCCTTGGCAGAATCATGCACATGCTTGGGTGCCTTTTTTTGTAAGCAATTGGGTCAGAGGGAAGTGAAATGCAAAAAGTTACAGACTGATGGTTATCATTAACAAACAGGTGGTCACACAGACATCCTTGCTCAGATGAGCTGATTACCCCATGCGGTGTGGGGTGTGTTTTTTAACAGAAAGGGGGGGACCCTTTGTCCCTATTCAAGCAATAGGAGATAGGGCTGAACTGTTTCAGTCTGGGGTGTGTGTTTTTTTGCATTGAAATCTGTCTTTGAAGTCCTTTTGTTCAAGGGTGGGCACACTGAGGTCAGAAACAGCGCTCTGAGTCCTGCCAGTTAGAGCAGACCTTTTGAATCAACTGGAGAATGAATGGTAAGGCAACACTTCTGGAAATACCATTGATTCAAAAACTCCTTGAGTTGGGACTACCAGTCGGATTAGGCTCCTAAGAGGGAAGCGTCATTCTCAAGGATGCACAGGGGATCACAGCTGAGATCTTTTGAGAACTGCAGGTGACTTCTCATCTGCATTTGTTCTGTAGATGGTAGAATATCTGAGGGTACCAGTTTGTTCTCACTGATCCCCACCCCACCCTTTGCTTCATCAGGCAGGTATAAGTCTGAGAAATGTTGAATATCAGTTCTTGAGTTGTGAGTCTGTCAGCTTAAGCAAGGAATGAGGAACTTGTAGTTCCCCAGCAGGGCCAGTTTAAGGGCCCTGCAGCCACAGGGGGGGGGCATCATTGTGGGGGGGCCATCGTAACCCTCCTCCTGCAAAAGCATTATTAGTAATAATCTGAATATCCTATACTATGAATAGGTTAGGTTAGGTTCCATTGACCTGAGATAAACATATGGGCCCCCCAAAATAAAGCATGGCAGGGGGCCCCAAAATTCCTTAAACTGGCCCTGTTCCCCAGATACTGTTGGTTTCCAGCTACTATTAGTACTATCAGTCCAGCTACATAGCTAATGCTCAGAGGTGATGGCAGTTGTAGTACAACAATATCAGCAGATTCACATTTCCCTTCTTGCCTTAAAAGCTAAAATGTTTTAGGTTGCAGTCCTCGTGAACACAGTGGCCCTTACTCTTGAGTAAACATGCCTAGGCTTACATTGCTATTATGGCAGATTCTTCCATGGGCTGAAGGCCACTCCATCAGGTACATGTTCTCCTCAGTTGGCAGTTATTTAAATAGGTGTCTATCATATACTTAAAGTTACACACAAACACGGAGGGTGTCTGACAATGGAACCTAAAAACACCCCACAGGGAGTATGTATTCTAATAACAACAGTCTGGACAATTAATTTGTAACAATATGACAATGTTGTTTTCCTCCAGATCTGTAATGTAACAATAGAATGAAATAAACTCCAACAAATGTTGCAATGTGATAATGTTTTGTAGTTCTTCCAGCTATGCAATATTATATATAATACAATAAACTGAATTCAAATCTTTGTGGTGATTAACTCTATGAGTACAATATCCAATATCCTATTGCTTTCTAAAGTATATGAATAACACATTTAACATACATTCACTCAATATACAGTAGATAGCCTTGTTGTCATTAATATTCCAGCACTGTACAACTGATTAACATAAACCACTTTTTAACTTTTGTCCCCCCAAAAACAAACTAATTTTTTACAATATGTATTTTTGTACAGCCAGTATACACATTAACTATATTATTTCTTTAAGAATCAGGTAAGCAATGAAACAAATAATGTTCTGTCCCGGAAATGTCTGGTGATTTATCCTATACTAACAGAAAAGCTAATAGCAATTCTCCCAGTGTGAATACAGTACTTGTGTTGCCAAAGCTACACCATCTATACACACAAGAGTGTTAGCAGGCTCAGGACAATGCCAAGATTTATAGAATTGAAAAATATAATTTAGAGGGCCAGGGAACCTAAAGGGACTCCCTTCTTCTAGACACATGACAACTGTCTGCAGAGGCTACAAAACAAGAATACTGTACTGCAACGGTTTTCCCTTCTGGTGCCATCCCTCCTACTTCTTACTGTGTTTCCTTTCTCAGCAAGTGGCATGGATGACCCACCAGCCAATCAAAGATAATTGCACTGAAAGTATGGCATCGCACTGCTTTACAGCCAATCATGTTTGGCTTCATAGTGGCATCATTAAGGGCAAGCAAGTGAGCATGTTGGTTCACGGGCGGTACTTTGATGAATGATTGCAGCTCACTAGAGACCTAGGCTGCGTCTGCACTGCAGAAACGATCCAGGTTGACACCACTTTAACTGCCATGGCTCACTGCCATGGAAGCCTGGGATTTGTAGTTTGCTGATGGCAGAGCTCTCTGACAGGGGCGGCTAAATATCTCACAAAACTACAAATCCCAGAATTCTATTGCCTTGAGACATGGCAATTACAGCGGTGTCACACTGGATCATTTCTGCAGCGTGGCAGCAGCCCTAGTGATTAAACTGGGCTAGTCAAATCCCCACCCAGCTGTCAAATGCACTGTGACTTTGGGTCAGTCTCTTTCTCCCTCACACGCAGGCACACCAACGTCTTCTTCCCCAGCCTGGCCTACCTCACAGGGTTGTGAGGTTCAACAGCAGGGGAGGAGAGGCACAGCCCTTGCCTTGAGTCCCCCCAAAGACAATCTATGTAACCAATGGATAATATTGAAACTTGGGAGATGTGTAAAGAAGAAGATGGCATCACAGTGCTGCATAGCCAATTAGATATGGCGAGGGGCCAACATCGCTACGGGCAAACAAAACTTAGTTGGAACCGAGACAATTCTTTTCGGCAGCTGAGCTCTCAACCCGTTTGGAAGCACTTGCTGAAACACCTTTAAAGGGGAGCGCTTTTTAACATTGCTGCACACTCCCAGCCAGGTTTCTTCCTTTTCACCTCAACCCTTCTTTTAATATATTTATGGTTATGTTTTTAAAGTATTTTTTTAATGTACTGTTTGTTCTATCTATGGCAAGCTACCTTGTTCTTTTTTAGGACAGGCTGAAAGGATGGGGCATCGACATTACTGGACAGTCTATGCCATACAAAGGCACAAAGCTCAGTCCACCTTGCCTGCTCATTAAAGTTGCTTTGATTCTTAACTTGCTTGGAGTTCAAAGTTTTAGCCACAGAGGTCTCTTGTTCAAATCCAAAGGGCTTGCCCAGACAAATAAAAGATAAGAGAGAGACCAACAGTGTCCGAAGAGCCCCGACCTTTAGTCTTCTTACTGTCCACATAGAGGAGAAGAATCCTTCAGCTGTAGCAAGAAAGGGCAAGCAAACGGAAAAGGGGGGGGGGAATAAAATGACACGCAAGCCAGTCTGGGACATCTTCCTATATTCCCAGGGAATCTCGAATTAAAAATGTGATGAGAATAATGGGGTTTTTTGGCTCTGTTCAGAAGCTAATGATTCAGGTGGCTCCTATACATGATGTTGTTGTCTGCCTTTTAGTCATTTCTGGCTTTCAGTGTCCCTTTCACAGGGTTGTTTTTTTTTTTTTTTTCCTGGCAAGATTTGGAAACGGCTTAATGCAGTGTAGCTGTGTCAATTGCTATTGCTTAAAAATGTGCAAGCCGCTCTGATAGCCTTTGTGGCTGAAAAGCAGGGTATAAATACCATATCTTATCATATCGGCATTTTCTTGGCCTGCTGAGGCTGAGAGAGAGTATGACATGCCCAAGATCACTCAGTGGGTTTCCATGGTCAAACAGGGATTCAAACCCAGGCCTCCCAGAGTTCTCGTCCAACAATTGCACCACTACACCACACTGGCTCTCCTACACACATGCAAAGAATTTATTTGTTGTATTTCCTTTCTTCCAAGGAGCCCAAGGAAAAATGACTAGCCCAATGTCACACAAGTGAGCTTCGTGTCTTAAGCACAAGTTTCACAGTAAACACTATACACTAGATCTTCATGGGGCTGATGTTTGCTATGCATGAGAAAGAGTTCTATGAACTTCCTGATGTTCATAGCAATATCTCTTCTGCCACCTCACCCACACCATAAAAGCCTCATTTTGAAGCATCCTATGTCATGGAAAGTAGCCAGCATGGCATAGTGGTTTGCGTGTTGGACTATGACTCAGGAGACCAGGGTTCAAATCCCTACTTGGCCATGAAAACCCACTGGATAACACACACACTCCCAAGTCACACACTCTCAGCCCTCAGAAAACCCTATGATAGCCCCCCCCCTTAGGTTGGAAAAGACTTGAAGGTACACAACAACAACAATATGTCATGGAGAGTTTGTTCCAGAGTTTGCAAATAATTTTACTGTAAATGATTTCCTCTCCCTTTTCTTTTCTTTTCTTTTCTTCTTTTCTTTTCTTTTCTTTTCTCTTTTCTTTCTTTCTTTCTTTCTTTCCTTTTTTTTTTTTTTGGTAACAACTAACCCATATGTAAGGATTAAATTCAATCTTAGTCCCCACTAGAACAGAGCCACTGAAAGCAAAAGTACTTACTATGTAAAGAGTGATAAAGAAGTAGCATTTCTTTCAATGAGTCTACTCTAGCTGAAACTAAAACTGGATTTAACTATAAATTAGATTATAGCTAGGAAAAAAAATCACTCCTTTTGTGGTGCTACTGTAATGTTTAGTGACTTTTGGAGTTAGTAGGGGTTAACTCATTACCCAGGTATGGTCCGAACCACCTGCCTTTTTAAATTGCTTTTCCATAAGGAGAACATAAAGAGTTGCTTTTTAACAACTAACTATGATGGTACCAAACCAGGGTGTGCGTTTTTTTTGTGGGGAGGGGGACCTTTGAACTGTAACCAGTAACTTTTAGAAGGTAACTTACCAATTTCTGACTTCTTTTTCACACTTCACTGTCAAGTGTTTCATGAGAAAAACGAAGCTAAATTTAAAGGCGGTGTTCTGCTTGTATAACCTCTGCCAGAAGTGGAAAATAGAAAAAAATACTATCAAACCCACTTTTACAGGATTGCTGAAGTTATGATAGGGAGTCCAGAAGCTCAATCCTCCAGAGAGGTGTAGTCTAAAAAAAATGAACTTTCTGGAACCACTGGCCATAGCACGATGATGGACTACATTCTTTACATGCCGAGGGCCCCCAAATTCAATCCTCTAGCATCTCTATTTAAATGGATCAGGTAGCAGGTGACAGGAAAGGTTTCTGTTTGACTGCAATGTCACAACCAATCAGGACAGACAAAATATTGCCAATGGACAGGGAGTATGAGCATATAGAAGAGAGCTCCTAGGTTTCTATGGGGACAATTTCTGCAACTACAACAAAATGGTACCCCTCCATCCCCAGCAGGGACCAACCTTTCCTGTGGCCATTCCTATTTTTTTCCCCAGAATGCCCTGGAATGATGTTTTGAGCATTATGGAAGAATCCAGGAGGAGGATTCTAGACACTATTGCTGGAAACAAAGACAAAAATATTTTAAAGTGAAGCGGGGGAGTTTTGTGAGTAACAGAACAAATTTGAAGTAACCAATGACTAAACATAGCATGTATTTTACAAGTTAATAATAAAACAAACAGCAGCTTTATTTCATTTTTAAAAGTGTTTTTACCCCTCACTTTGCTGCAACAACTCAGTGCTGCTTACCTCTGACTACTCAGAGCTTGAACTTGGAAAACCCACTGACCTCTAACAGATGATCTTCAGCCGGCTGAAAAGCAATAGCCTAATAGGTTTAAATTCCAAATACAAAGAAGCATAATCATTTCCAGCTGCTAGCGAAGGTAAAGTCAAGAGCTGCTTGATCATTTTTTTCATTCTCTGACTCCTCTGTGCTAATCTGTCACAAACAAGAGTAAAACTTGAAAGCCTCCTTATCACCTCCTTCAACTGCAGAGCAAGGAGGGTCCATCAGTTACCCTGGCCAATGAAATCATTGTCTTTTATGTGCAAAAGAAGCGGGAGCTGCACTCCTCTACTACATGATAGCATGGATTAGCAACACCCCCCACCCCCAGTGGTCCATATAGAAGTGAGATGATGGGGGGCCACCCGTTATTTTGGCTAAGATCAGCAGCTATTCATCTCTTTCTCTTCTGTAACTCTCTTCCTTCATTGGCCATTCTGCCTGCTCATGAAACACCTATGCAGCTGTGAAGAATCTGTAACCAACCTTCTTTCTTTTCTGCTAAATTAGTGACCAAATATATATTGTTAGATTAAAATTCTAGATTCCAAACCTTCAGGACACAGGATGCAAAGGTTTCCTTCTTACAGACATCTCTGCAGCAGTTTAATGCTATTTTAAATGGATTTTTAAATATGTTTGATCTAGGTAGGTGTTTACTTGTTTCTTTCCATCCTGTAAACTGCTTTGAGTCCCAGCTTTGGGGGAAAGGGTAGGGAATAAAAAATAAAATAATACAACAACTCAAACTGCAAAATTCCAGCTAAAAATAAAATGTTAACAAGCTTGTTGGTGCAGCAGGAAAGCAGCTATGCCAGACATTTCACTTTGCCAAACTTCATTGTACCGTTTGGGTTCTCAGGAGCACGGCTTAGAAACATTACTTTGAACTACAACTTCCAGACTTGCCCAGTCAGCATGGTCAGTGGCCATGCTGGTGGGGTGGATTCTGGGAGTTGTAGTTTAAAGAGCAACTTTTCCAAGCTGTGCTCAGGACACAGAATACACGGGCTGCCTTCTTGTGGGAATCTTTGTGCCAGAATCAAGATGCTTTGCCTATGGGAGTGAACTGTGAATGGGAGCCAGAAATCAAATTGACTCTTGCTACCTCAAGATTACATAAGATCTTTAAGATCTCCAAAGTGCCAATTCGAACAGCAGCAGTTTACAAGGGAAGAATTAATTATTGGCAACAGAACTGCCAACAGCTTGCCAGCCAAGTGCTTTGATAGAAATTAATTTCACCATGCTTGATGCTTGGAGAATTTCCTCTTGTGTGGCTTCCAAGGTGGCCTGTTGGCCAATGCAGCCCTAGGCTAAGGAAGAAATGGGATTTTTTTCCCCAGAAGAGCTATTCCAAAAAGAGAGCAGGCTCTCTAGCCAGATTCCTCTATGCATGCACGCACACACACACGCGCACACACATGCACATGAGTGCAAGCGCATACCCCATGCACTAATAAGGCCCCAAAGGGTTGCAGCAGACATTTAGCAATGCAGGAATAGAACCAAGATGCACAGCAAGATTAAGAACCTCAAAAAACTATTGGCCAGATTAGCGTAGCAAAGGAATGTAATCAAAAAGAGGCTATTGAACTGGTGAGATCAATTGTTCACTGAGGAAAAGATCAGAGAGAGAGAGAGAGAGAGAGAGAGAGAGAGAGAGAGAGAGAGAGAGCACAATTATTCTGCAATACATGTGAATTCTCCTATGTTTTCCTTTTTTGTAGAATTTATTTTCAGGCAGCCTAAACAGGGATAGGCAGAAGGTAGATTAGGGTCTGTTACTACATTTCGGGATCATTTGCAATAGGTGCAGGAAGGGCTTCTGAAATTCTGATTCTCACTCTTTTTCAGCAGAAGCTACAGCAAAGTAACTTTTTACCACCTAAAGAAAGCTTGACGGAAGCAGGAATGGGCTTTTGTTTGGAAGAAGTATGAGCTCAGATCACATGTGACACACTAACAAATTCCTAAGATATGCTCTGGTGCACCCTGTCCCCCCCCCCCCTGCCCATTTCTAGGGGTATCTCTTTTAACCTGGTTCTGGTTAGTTAATATTGGGATTCTACTAAAAAAAAAATAAAGCTGATCTGATCAGAGGCTGGAAAATTACTTTTATAAAGCAATTATGGTTATAGGTCCAAAGAACCCTCCTCTCTGTAGTTAATTACCATTATAATTATATTTTTAATGTAACGCTACTGTTTTTTGAAAGTAACTACATTCAATAGTTTTTAAAACCTCTTTGAAAATTTAAATGGTACAAGCAGCTGATCTGTAGTTTTAAAAAATACAGGTGAGTTTCAGTTAACGTCAGGGTTGTGTTCTCAAACTCAGGCTGCGGACGTACTGCAAATATAGGGGCTTACTGCCCTCCAAAGAAAAGTGGCAAGGCAGCAGAAACAATCCATCGTTCCTGCTGTCTCACCACATCGCGTCATTGTTTTTTCGTTGCAGTCCCGTGGGGGACCGAGGTAAAACCGTGACTTTTTGCTAACCAGAAAAACCCGTTAGCAAAAAGACATGGTTTTAGCTCAGCCCCCCCACCCCCACAGGACCAGAAGGGAAGAACAATGCAAGAACCACAATGTTGAACGTTCCTGATTCCTTGCCACTGTTCTTCGGAGGGCAGGAAGCCCCATAATCCAGTTTGACACCATTTTAACTGCCGTGGCTCAATGCTATAGAATTCTGGGGTTTGTAGTTTTTGTGAGCTGTTTAGCCTTCTCTGTCAGAGAGCTCTGGCGCCACAGCAAACTACAAATCCCAGGATTCTATAGGATGGAGGCATGATAGTTAAAGTGGTGTCAAATGGCATTATTTCTGCAGTGTGGCAGCAGCCTCACAGCATAAATTGAGACTAATGTAAATGGGGGAAGAATTGCACGCACACACACACACGAAGCAAAAAGAGGGAATCTCTTCCAGTCACACCAAAACTACAAGATTCCAGTTTCTTCTGCCCCCTCACATACCCGTTCTAAGCTGACAAAGGAAATCCCTTCCTTCAAACAACAGCAAGACTCAAGTTTCTTCCTCCCCTTCATGCTTCCCCCTTCCTTCCAGCAATGCCAAGGCAGCAGTTATTTTTTCGCTCTTTCTACTTCTCCTAGGCAAGTAAAAGAAATCAGTTTTTCTTAACACTCAAAACTTTCCACTAAAACTCACCATAGCTTCACTTTCTCACCTTTCCTCACCCTCCCATTTCACTCACTTGCACAGGTGCACTGGGAGAACTGTGCATTGCAGGTGAGACTTACATTTTCCTCCCCTTTATTTCTGGAGAAATGTACATCGGAAAAGTCATACATTAGAGCCTTGCCACAGCCCTATAACTCTAAAACTAACTTTTAGAAAGTTGCATTTACACTGCCAAAGGAACAACGGGTCTTCTGGCACCTTCAACAAAATGGCGAGGTTGGGGAGTACATGTGACAGGGCTTTCTCTGTGGTATCCCAACTGTGCAATTCCCTCCCAAGAGAAGTCAGACTGGCTCCGTTCCGTTTGCGCTTCCACAAAGCAGCTAAAACTATATTGTTTTGCATGGCCCTCAGTCCTTTAAACCAGGAGCAGCTGCGCCAATTGTTTTAACTGCATGTGGTTTTCAATCTATTTTTTAAGAAATTAGAATCATATAATTGGAAGAGACCACAAAGGCCATCTAGTCCAACCCCTATCATGCAGGAATAGACAGGTGAAGCAATCTTGAGGGATGCCTATCCAACCTCTACTTAAAGACCTCCAAAGAAGGAGAGTCTGCTATCTTCGAAGGCAGTCCATATTCCACTATCAAATAGTTCTTACAGAAATAGTTCTTACAGCCAAGAGGCTCTTCCTATTGTTTAGGTGGAATGTCTCTTTGAATCCATTAGTATGAGTCCATTGTCTTTATCTGTTTTTATATGGTATCATCATTATCAACACCATCAACACCTTTTTCCAAAACAGGCACTCATGATGGCTTTCAAATTAAAATGAGTACAATATAGCTAAAACATATTTTAAAAATCAACATTAAAGTAGAATTAAACTATTAGCAATATTAAAATAATTTAAAACATCCCATTACAAATAATAAAAAGTAGTTAAAATGGTACAATTTAAACAATATAGTACCCTCTTAGAAGCCCTTTATCTGTTTAATATTTTGAATGTTTTCATCTGCTGGTATGTCACCTTGACAGCCCTAGTGGTAAATAAATACTACATGATCCCTTCTGATCTTGGAAGGTAAGCAGGGTCAGCCCTGGTTAGGACTTGGATGGGAGACTGCCAAGGAATCCCAGGTGCTATAGGCTATATTTCAGAGGACGTAACTGGCAAAACCGCCTCTAGGATTCCTTGCCTAAGAAAACCCTATGAAATTCATGGGGTCGCCATAAGTCAACAGGTGATTGATGGCATATCCTCTCTCTCTCCTCTCTCTGACTTTTCTTCTCAAATGAAGATTCAGGAAGGACGCATCCTGCACTTTCTGCAAGCACACTGATGACTGAAAAGGCCAATCCGAGATAAACAAGTCCGGTTGCAGGAAGCACAGCAGAAGGTCTCCACACACATACATAAATAAATATATTTTAAGTTACTTTCAGTCAGGATGCTACTCCTCTTACATTTATCTTTTCTCAACACTCAACACTCACAACAAAGCATGCACCTACAAGGTAACCATGTGATATTCTTCCTCCGCCACTTAGTGAGGCTACACCCCTGTAACAATAACAATAGCAAAATTGTTACACCAAAAAAAGAAGACAGTTATCCCTTGTTAAGTTATAATTGTCATATAATGTAATTATAAAATGGAATGAATGACTCCCCTGTTGCAATAGCTCCACTGGCTGGCTGTCTTTTTTCCAGGCCCATTTCAAAGTGCTGGTGATGACCTATAAAGCCCTATACAGGTGGCTTTAAACCTTTGCTTTACCAGTGTCCCCCTCTAAATATCTTTTGTTGCCATGGATCCCTAAGACCTAACTCAAGATTTAAAACAACAACAATATTTAATTTAATATTGTTTTAAGGGGTGGGTTAGGGTATTAATGTAATTATGGGATTTTTTATGATGTAAGCCGCCCTGATTGCATTGCAGAGGGGCAGGATAGAAATAATAATAATAATAATAATAATTATTATTATTATTATTATTATTATTGCACCATCCATGAAACCTTCCCTCAGAGGCACTGCAGGGAGAGAGAAGACTTCTACTTTTTCCTGCAAGTTTGTGGCTGGAGTAGATTGAATGGCAATGTGCGAGCCAAGCCAGCCAGCTAGCCTGGCCAAGGAGGAGGTGGGCCGAGCAGCCTTTGCGGATCCCCTGTGAAGACATTGTGGACCCCTGGAGGTCCCTGGACCACAGGTTAAAGAACCACTGTCCTATCCGGCTCAGGTCCAGAATATCTGGAGGACCAGTACCTCCCTATATGCACCTATTTGAAATCTAAGATTTCCCAGGGAGGACTTTCTCTGTGTGCCGCTACTTTCTCTGGCTTGTTTGATGGGAACAAGGGAGAGGCTTCCTCCTTGCTCTCCCTCCATCAACAAGTGAAATCTCTCCTATTTCATCAGGCTTTTAGGAATTGACTGTGATGGGCTTTTAATGGTGTGTTGTTCTGTTGATTCATATAGAGCCTTTCAATGATTTTTCAATGGTTTTAACTATAGCTTGTTTATTTGTCTGTGCATGTGTGTGTATTACTGATGTTTTTGTGTGATTTTTAATTTGTACTGGTTTCAATCATCTATCAGCAGCCTTGAATCCCATCATTGGGGGAAAGGGTGAATGAATATAAAAGGGGGGGAAAAGGAGAAGAGAAAGGTGAAAAAGAAACTAGTTATTTGTAGGTACAGTTGTCATTTCATATTCGCTGGGGTTTGGTTCCAGGACCATCTGTGGATACCAAAATCCGTAAATACTCAAGTCCCATTATATGCAATGGCATAGCAAAAAGGTGTCCCTTATATAAGATGGCAAAATCAAGGTTTGCTTTTTGGACTATTATTTTTTTAAGAATATTTTCAAGCCGTGAATACTTAAATCCGTGGATACCAAATCTGTGGATATGGAGGGACAACTGTAGTTACTT
Organism: Gambelia wislizenii; assembly: GCA_030847615.1. Classification (NCBI taxonomy): domain Eukaryota; kingdom Metazoa; phylum Chordata; class Lepidosauria; order Squamata; family Crotaphytidae; genus Gambelia; species Gambelia wislizenii. Next base: position 5,641,617 of record JAUMIR010000013.1, on the reverse strand, counting down.
CCTATCAGATGAGCCCCTTAAAAGCATTTCTTTGCCTCATTCAAAATCCTGCATATTCTCACGAGAATATATAGCGCAGGAAATTCAAAAAGAAAACAAAATATAACATTAAAAACGTTACACCAAGCACCTAAACATACTAAAATAAACTTCCAAGTAACCCAGGGAGGGTCATAAAAAGTGTGTCACGTACCTGGCTGTCACAATCTCACCCAGATGTGTTCGTGCCAGACTGGCCATTGACGCTGCATTGACGTGAGTACAATGGCGCAAGGTTTCACATGCCGGCAGTGCCGGCACAAAAGCGCCATGGGGGAATCTATTGATGGCTTCAGCCGTCAATAAAAAACTACAGGTTTGGGTGGGGATATATCAGCGAAAGGACGTCATTGTCTGATATGCACACCCTTTCACGGTTATGTGGCGTCGTTATGATGCCGTATTTTATGCGTCTGATCTGATTTAGGATAAGGCAGGTTTCCTAGTGATCAATCTGATTGCATAGATTGTCCTAGGGGTTTTTTTTCAGACTGTGTGGCCATGTTCTGGAATAGTTTCAGAAAGAAACTATTCCAGAACACGGCCTCACAGCCCCCTAAAAACCCAAGGAAAATCTATGGATGCCGGCCGTGAAAGCCTTTGACTTCACAATCTGATTGCAGTTTGCTGTTTGCAAATAGACTCAACTATTTCAAATATTTTCAAAGGTTTTCTAGTTCTGCCTAGCAAGCCCCAGTCTGTGCCCCTGCATGGCTTCCAGTTGCGATGGATTAGGCTGAGGTTGAACACTCTGGTTTAAAAGTGGTTCTAAACTCTACAAAGTTGCAGTTTGAGTCGTCTCTTACACTGAATATTCATCACAGCCAAAAAGCACGTTATTTGCCACCGTGTAATGCAAGGTGACGATAGAGGACAGGACAAAGGGGTTGAGAGTTGGTGGGGTGTTTTTCCCCCGCCAGCAGACAGAGGGCTGATTATAGGCTGGGCAGGAGTTCAGCTTCCAGTGTTTCAACAACATTTTATGGATCTTTGCTTCAAACTTTGGCCATGGGTGTTTTTTTGTTGTTTTTTATTATTATTATTTTCATTGTTGCGTTCCCATTGTTAAGACGCAAGGGCCACCTTCTCAAGACATTGGTGGTTTAAACTGAAACCACCGCTCCCAAGTCGGCTGGTAAAAAAAGTACACAGCAAAAACAGTAAGAAAGAAAATGAAAAAACACAACCTGATCAGAGAAGAAATGTGGGGGAAACAACCAAGATACCTCATTATACTTTCACTTCCGTAGCAACAGCATCACCTCATTGCGAGAAGTTGGTTTTGGGTTTTTTTAAAAGCTGCTGATGTTTGAATTTTCCCAAAAGGAAGCTGCCAGGAATCTCTCACCCTATGCAGAATCATAGAGGTGGAAGATACTCCAAGGGCCATCCAGTCCAACCCCGTGCCACGCAGGAAATCACGATCAAAGCATCCCTGACAGATGGCCATCCAGCCTCTGTTTAAAGACCTCCAAGGAAGGAGACCCCACCACGCTGATAATATGGAACCCCATTATTTTCAATGAGACTAATGCCAGAAATTGACTATAGAATCACATTGGAGGACCTAGAAATGCCTAGAGAGAACATATTTTTGCAGGTGTGGATAAGTGAAACCATGGCTACTGAATCCGTGGCTACGGGGGTCAACCTATATTTTCAAATGGTGGCCTATGCTTCCCATCATGAGCTGTTTCTAATCCTTGAGATTTTCCTGAAAACTGCCATACATTTCGAAGTGCGAGCACTCATCAGACAGTCCCCACAACCACATGCCCTCCAGAAGGGACCAAAAATATTGGCAGCTCGGGGATGACAGAGGATAAATCGAGATTGCCCCTGTCAAATTGGGACAGTTGGGACGGTTGGGGAAAAAACCCACTTTTTTTAAAAAAAACTAACCCTATTGTTGTTTGTTTATTTAAATCAGGTTTTTTTCTTGTTTTTTGTTTAAACCAGTTTTTAAAGATTAAAACTAATATAGGACTAAATTGGGGCTTGTCTATACAAGGCAATAAAGTGTAGATTTGTGTGCAGTAATGCCAATTTGCTACAGCTTGCTTTTGTCTCCACGTTGTTTTTTTCAAGATTGCAGGCATACGAAGCCATATGCGTTTGTTGTTCAAACGGGCATGCCTGTGAGTCAAGATGGCAGGTGTAGTGAGTTACTCGCATTTTTATTCTCACCTGTTGCTGCTGCCAAACAGTATTTTTTTAAAAAAAGCAAATCCAAGGTACGGAAGTGCAATCTTTCACTTAAATACAAAAAAAGGGGCGGGGGAGGCTGTTTCGTTGCCTCTGCGCACAATCACTATGGCAAAAATCAAATATTGTGGTTTCAGGTGCTTGCCTTGCCAGCAAGCTCCACCCCTGTGCACACCTGACCAATCAGCTTTCCACTTCCGCTCTTATCAGGAATGCGCAGCAAAGCAAATTGGTTGTCCCAATGAGCAGAATGCACATTTCCTTCTGAGTTTTTTTTAAAAGTCAGGAAAACTACGAAGGCTTTACCTGCTGAGCATTTGAAGTCCTCCCCCTTCCTTTCGAATACGGCAAAATGATGCGGGATCCCATTGGAACAAAAGGTATTCTCCTCAATTCTATAAGGAGGACTTTCACCACATAGACAAGCCGTATAGTTGCAAAATGCAGCTCAGATGTTATAGCCACTAGCTTAAATGATACAGTTGTCCCTTCATATCCATGGATTTAGTATCCACAGATTTAAGTATTCATGGCTTGAAAATATTCTTAAAAATAATAATAATCCAAAAAGCAAACCTTGATTTTGCCATCTTAGATAGGGGACACCGTTTTGCTATGCCGTTGCATATACAGTTGTCCCTCTATATCCATGGATTTGGTATCCACGGACTTAAGTATTCACGGCTGGAAAATATTCTTAAAAAAATAATAATCCAAAAAGCAAACCTGGATTTTGCCATTTTATATAAGGGACACCATTTTGCTATGCCATTGCATATAATGGGACTTGAGTATTGACGGATTTTGGTATCCATGGGGGTCCTGGAACCAAACCCCAACGAATATGAAGGGACAACTGTAATTGTTCTTTTAAAAAGTGCTCCTTTAAAGCAAGTTGTTTGTGTTGAACTTATGTTAATGGAAGGATTTGTTTCTGAATGGCATTTCTTGCACTATAAAATTGACTGCATGCATCTGAGGAAGTAGACCAAGTCTCTGAAATCTCATGCTATGACTTATTTTTCTGTTAGGACTTTATCAGACACACAAAATACAGCATCATAACATTGCCACGTAAACGCAAAAGTGCGCGCATATAAGATGATGTCGCCTTTTCGTGCTTATGTACTATCCATAAGCTGGTCTATTTTATTGATGGGCCAACACATCAATAGATTGGCTGTGGCAATTTTTTTCCACCATTGCCGACATTTGAAACCTCACGGCTTTTTTTCACGTTGTTACAGCATGAATAGCTGGACTGGCCAGAACACTTCTGGGTGAGATTGCAACATCCAGGTAAGTAATGCTCTTTTTATGACCCACCCTGGTTTACTTGGAAGTTTTTCAGTGTGTTTATGTGCTTTAAAAAACTTTTTGAGTGTTATTTTTGTTTTTGAATTTCCTGCACTCCATCTTCTCACGAGAATCGGCGAGATTTCAGTCGAGGAAGTAAACAGAGCTCCAGTCACTCCTCATTCATTGCCAGGGTTGCCTGTTCAATGGGTGCAAGGTAAATGTGGTATGGGGAGTTCTTTTGCCAGCATAAAAACAGCACAAATTATGCTGGCAAAAGAACATTTTTGGAGGGTGGTATGATAAAGTCCTAGTCTCAAAGGCACTACAAGATTCCTTTGGATACTATAAAATAAAGTGATTAAAAAGAAGCAACTGACATAGGATACTGGTCTAACAATGAACCACTGCCAGTAAACCGTTAAAGTTAAAATGTTTAAATGCCATCATTGTTGTCCGGTAAGAAGGTTGGAAAACAGTAATAATAGTCAGACTTTTAAAAAAATATAGGAATAATCAATTAAAAAAAAAAACCACAGGAGTGTTTTATTTTTTTTAAAAGCCATTTGGTTTAAACCAACCAACCCTGGTTGGAGGGTATGCTATGCCTTCATTGCCCATTCAGGAATGCACCCTCTCGCCTTGATTTACCAACAGGGATAATTCATAACAATATACTGTTGCTAGGGAAACCCGCACCTCACCCCAAAGCTAAAGTGAGGATTGCAATGCAATCTCAGCACCCTGACCCTGGGAGCATTATCTCCACGACACCACTACTGAATACATGAATGCATGCTGGGTTAAGAGCAGCCTTCCCCAACCTGCTCCCCTCCAGAGCTGTTCATTCCTTTGCCACCGCTAAGAGTCAACTTGCCAGTTTACTTGGCTTCTGTATCGGGAGGGAGAGCCATCTTGTCCCATGTCTAAAGCAACAAAATGGTTTCTCCCTCTCTACATATCCATGACCCACATCTCCCACACACACACACCCGCCCGCTACAAATTTGGCCGGAATCGTTTCCGATGCTTTAAGCATCTGCAAGAGCTTAAGCCACATGGAAGCATTTCCCCCCAATTCTTATTTTTAAAAAGTGCAGACACAAGGCACAATGTAAGCACGCTGAATGGACCATTAGCACCAAACTCTAAAGATGTCAAGTCAAATAGAATAGAAAAGCTCCATAAATTTTTACAACTCCTTGGAGAAAAACACTGATGATTAAAACATGAAACCTTGACTTTTCTTTTAAAAAATGCTTAAAAGATTAATACAGAAAATGTAATACCAAGGCTGCTGCAGGGATTACTCTAAATGGGAACGTTAGAAGTTATTTTAATGTAAAGCAAACATGGCCAACTAAGGAAAGATCAAAAGTGGAACGCACAGGAAGATCTGTGTTCCAGAAAAAGGAGAGTTGCCCAGGAACCATCAGAAAGGTTAGATAGTATGAACAAATTCCCCTCCATTATACACACACACACACACACACACACACATATATATACACACACACATACCCTCCTCATCCCAAAATTAAGGGTCATTGAGCCAGCCCTACTGTTGGGCAGAGTGAAGCAGTAACCTCAAGCTGCAGTTGCTTAGAGGTGGCAACAGGGTGTTACAAGAGAAAGCTGTCTCCCCTCAACCTGTGAAGTCACATTGTGGGGTCAGCTAGATGGGAGAATTACTCGTGGAAAATAGCGCATTACCTCACTATCGCAGCTGTGTTCATTTGTCCCCATGATCTATTTGCAAGATCACTGGCTTGGAAAGCTATCCAGCGTTTGCAATTCACACGGAGCACGGCCGTGAGAAAAGATGGTGTCCGCAAGTTAATTACCTGCCTTATTATCTTCTGAAAAAGCTCCCTCCACCACCACCCCCTTTTTTTAACTGGTAAATGAGAGAAGCAGAAGAGCAATCTTCTACTTAAAAACTTGGTTTTGTTCTGCTGCTTGAAAATTGTGCTCAATTGTGTCCTCGAAAAAACAATGGCGGCTTCAGCTGCTTCGTTGCCGGCAAGCCCTCCCCTGCGCACGTCTGACCAATCACGTTTTGACTTCCTGGATGTGCCCCAATTCAAATTGGTTGTTCAGATGGCCTGTTATGCACATTTTCACGTACTTTTTAAAAAAAGATTGCAAGAAACAGTGAAAGCTGTAATCGCAAAGTACTTGGAGTTTTCAGCCCCCCTCCTTCCAAATATGGCAAATCCTGGCAGGAGCTCATCTGGACAAAAGGTATTCTGCCCACATTCTTTGAGGAGTTTTTTCATCATCTAAACAACCCCTGTGTCTATGTGACCCAGGCTATATCTGCACTGCAGAAATAATTCAGTTTGATCAAAAAGCTCTGGTGCCACAATAAACTACAAACCCGGATTCCATAGCATTAAGCCATGGCAGTTTAAGGGGTGTCAAACTGGTTATTCTGGCAGTGCAGATACAGCCCCAGTCCCTATGGTGATGATACATAATCTCTATTGAGACCTGAAACCATCATGTGATGACAAGTGTCTAAGCTTCATTTAGCTTTGCTTATCATACTCGGAGTCCATATTTTTTGTTCAACCCATAACCCAAAAGCAGCCTACGATAACAGAGAAAACACGACAGAGCAGAAGTAAAGCAGTAAACAATTGTGCTTTACTTCCAAGAGCCAGAAGATGTCCACCTGCAAAAGTGCTAAACCTTTAGCAGAAATATGGTGAATAGCAGATGGCTAATTAAAAGCGATGCTGGAACACAAGGTTCTGTACCATCTATCAAAAGACAGAAGTAATGGGTGGAATCTCTGATAGACAGCAGTTCCAGAATGGGGGTGTCACCATCAAAAGAGCCCTATCTCTTGGACCAGTACGCCTGATTTTATGTTTGAATGGGACAGACAACAGGGACATGACACCCGGCATCCTTGAGAAGCAAACTGGGCCCCAGTATTCTGATAAGATCATCACAGAAGCCAGCTGGAATCCTCCTTAATTTTTTCCCCTTTGCTTGGGCAGTGCCAACCCGTTTGACTCTAGTCAGTCTTTTAATTTCCCACAATGCACCTGACCTAACATCCCTTTGGGGCATTGTGGGAAATGAAAAGTGGGTGAGAGACAAAGGATAACTCTGTTGCAATCTGGGACATGTGAGCTGGGCTGGTTCACTTTTTGCTTCGAAATAGAGACAAATGGAAACAACCCCCCGACAGCATCCTTAGCTTTTCTGAGCAGTCTTTGGTATTCTGTTCAAAATGTATACACAACCACCAGTTGTTGCCTTTGGATTTTTCCTCCCTGACATCAAACCTGCCAGGTAGGCAGCTAAGGCGCATGGCCTTTGGTCCTTGACATTTTTCTTGCTGCTTTAACTTGCTGGTTTTCATTTCTTTGAAGGAGTGTTTTTAGTTAGTTTTTAAAAGTGTTTGCCTATGGATTTAATGTTTCCAATGCAATGACATCGCCTCGGGGGCCCTGGTGAGCTGAGAGGTGATACATGAATGCCTTAAATACATCAATACCTTAATTAAATAACTGAGATTGGCATGGTTTTCACCCACTATGACACATTGTGCACCGAAAGCAGCACCTTCTAGATGTGGCTCTAATGCCATCTGGAAAAGCCATCTTGGCTCCCTGGTTCCCACCTCTCTCTCTCCCTGGCATAAACAGCTTGTGACACTGATTAGCTTTCAATTTCTCTCCTGCTTTATTTCAACTTTGGCAAAGCCCGCAGGTCTGCTCTTTTTATTATTGCTCCTGGAATCCGAGCATTCTGCTGCTGCGTTTGGCTCCACCAACATGCCCTGCAAAAAGTTTGAACCAAGAGTTTTATTAGCATCCTCATGAGCCATTTGTAGAAGGGGATTTGTCTGTTTTGCTATGTAATTTGTGATTATTTCCTCCACAGCCGCTGCTGCAGCAGAGACTAATTCCAGGAGAACCCTGGCAGACCGTGCAAGGTTGCCAAGCTGAGAAGCAGTAAATTGATGTACAAATTGTGTTGGCATCTCTCAGCTTTTTCAGCGCCACCCTCCACCCACCAACCACAGACCACTGCATCTGCAAATCTAACAGAGGGTTCTCTCTGCTCCATGCAAGATGCTAGAGACTAACCCAACACTAACCCTCTGAATGTTTCTTTCTTAAGTGTCCCTGTCTTTTTCCTGCCTTAAATGCCTCCCTGTTTGGGTCACCCAATCCTTATAACCTTCCTCATAAAAATTACCTGAGTCCACAGTGGGCTCTTCCAGATTGGCCTAGAGAAGTGGGAATTCTCACAAAACTCCTCAGGTTTTGCGGGGTTTCTCTGGCTGTTGTCAGCTCCACACCTACTTATTCCATTCTTTGGGGGGGGGGCTATTTGAAACAATTTCATGGATTTGCATTAGGGTTTTTCCAAAGGGTTTCTCCCCCCTCTTTTAATCATGGCATGGTTTACTGAGGTGCTTTTATGGTTCGAAGGGCAAATTTTCTCTTCTGAATTAAAAAACAATAATAAATCTTTACAGTTATAAGCCGGAATCCTACATGGTTGGGCATAACGTAACAGTTCTGCATGTGGCACTCTGCCATGGCTGCCGTCACCAATTCCAGGAGACCCCATTGCTCTTGGAGAGCCTCCATGGCCATTCAGTGGCTGTTGAAGAGCAAGGGGACAGGGGGTAGGATCAGAGAAGCATTGGCTACGTCCCGATAGCCAGACACAACTCCCATAATGTCCCAGCTAGCGGTATTCTGATTTAAAAAAAAAACATACAAAACATCAATCTAAAATTATCTAATTTAGTTACTTTTGAACACCAAGAAAGTAAAGGTTTGCTTTTTTAAAAAAGTGTAACAACTGTATAACAATAGCTACCTTTCTTTGAGGGTCTTGCAACTATAACTCAATAGTTGTTTAAAGTAACATTCTGAGCTCTGCTATAGAGAGGATCAGAGCAAGAACGGGGGACCTGTGACCCTCCAGGTGTTGTTGGAGTACAACACCCATCATCCTTGCCATCTGCCCATTACTGGCTGGGGCTAATGGGAGATGAAATCCCACAAAGTCAGAGAGCGTGGGGTGGTGGTGGGAGGAACACATTCCCTACCCCTGGATCAGGGTAAACTCTGGCAGCTTCACTCTCCTGGCCTTGTCCTGGTCTGACTGAGCACAGCGGCCTCCTGACATCTTGTGGCTTCACTCCACAGTACAGCTCACCCTTTCTTCTTCCACCCCACATCTCCCCCCCCCCCGCTAAAAGCATAAATGTCAGCTGACAAAGTGACCTTGGCATTAATGGCAGGCATTCGAGATCCTAATCTAGAGAGGGAGAGAGAGTCTATCCTGCCATAAAAACCAGCACAGCGCTCCTCCTGTTTTCTTTTTCCCCCTTTCCCAAAGAATGTCCCTCCTTGTGGTTTCACTGGGACTTCCAATTTTTAGGGCATGGCTAAGATTGCCAGGTTTGCAAAATAGCGGTAAGGGATATGTGGGGCAGGCCTATATAAGGCCCATCTCATATCTTTCAAAAGGAGGGCCTCTGGCAAGAATTCTGGGCTCCCTGCAAGATCCCAAATCCCACTGAATTCAGTAAATACCTGGAAATCTTGTGTGGACAAAAAGGAAGCCATTTTTTTAAAAAAAAAGAAGTTTGGCCCCAAACCCCAAACCCAACCCAGGGAGTAATACTATATAAATTCCTGGTCATGCTGAGAGGGTGCAGCCCCCATGGAGAGTGTGGAGGTGAAAATGGCCCCTGCCCCTTCACCATTGCTCACCTCTGCCCTAAGCAAACCTGCTTCCCTGGTGATGTAGGATGCTTTCTTCCACCAGCATGGAAGCCCAATTCAACTGCCAGTCTGTACAGCTTCTGGAGAGAGCAGGGCACAATCTTGTCCTTCACCTCAAGCAGCAGTAAAATATCTTGGGCCAGCCCTACATATCCTCCAACTGTCCCAATTTGGCAGAGGCAGTCCCGACTAATCCTCTGCTGTCCTGCTTTTTCAGCAGCTTTTAAAATATCCCAGTTTCTCTCTCATCTTCCCACCTTTCCCCTTTGTCCTCAGCTTATTTCAGTTCCTGCAAACTGAGTTCAAAGTGTAAAAGTAGTTCACACTCCATTAGTTCAGGGAGAGGAGAGGAGAGGGCAGAATTTTGCCCTTTCCAGGAGGGTCAGGCAAAAGCAATCTGCTGCAGCCTCTCCTAGCTTGCCTGTTCTTCCTTATGAATAACTTTTGCCCTCTTGGCCACATTCTGATGTTGCTTGGCCACATGTACTCCAATTTTCTTCTATGAAATGTTGGAAGGTATAACCCCACAGCCCAGTTTGATTTAATTGATTCATTTCTCTCTCTCTGGCTTTTCTTCGCAAACGAAGATTCAGGAAGGAGTCATCCTGCGCTTTCTGCAAGCGTGCTGATGACTAAAAAGGCCAATCCGAGATAAACAAGTCTGGTTGCAGAAAGCACAGCAGAAGGTCTCCTTGGGTGATGTTTCCAGGTTGTGATTCTTTCTGCGTTGTCATTTCTCTTCAAGACTTGTTCATTGTGAGTTCTCAAATAAGGCTACAGCATTGTGGATAGTGCGTCTCCATGCCTCCTGATGTGAGGCCAGGGTGGACCATTATTGGTGATCAATTTGGTCGAGCCTGAGATGTTGTTTCAGAGAGTCCTTGTATCGCTTTTTTGAAGCACCCCTCTTACGCTGACCCGTGGCAAGTTCACCATAGAGTACTATTTTTGGGAGGCGATGGTCCTCCTAAACATGTAATTACTGCCAGGATATTTTTTTAAAACCACCTGGGACAATATAAGATGGAAAAGATAAGAATGTTATAATCTTATTTTCAAGCGCAAGTGTCCTTATATAAACATGCTTGGATTGTGTGCCTGCTGAATTCACTCTGAAACACCTAATTACTTTTTCTGATGCACCCCAGAAAAAAGGATACGGTCCTCCGTATCCACGGGTTCTGCATCCACAGATTCAACCAACCGTGGCTCAAAAATATTCAGGGAGGGGGGAGATTCCAAAAACCTTACTGTTCACCATTTTATATAAGGGGCACCATTTTACTATGCCATAATGGAACTTGCACATCCATGGGCTTTAGTATCCATGGGGGTGGGGTCCTGGAACCAAACCCCAGCGATTAACAACAGCCCAATGTGTAGCCCAAATTCATTTGGCAATTGACAGAATTTGCCTGCGATAGATTGTTCTTGGGAATTAAAAAAAAGTCACTCATTTAAAAATAGGTTGCTGTATTATTATTTTTATACCGCCTCTGTCTTTTAATAGCCCTTTTTTTAAATGATTCCTTTTTATTTATCATTTTAATAGCCTTTGTATATAACAAAGGGGTTCAGAAGTTTATTTATTGTCTGCAGTTTGCAATTGAAAAGTATTTGGTCTGAAAGACTGTATTCTACTATGCAAGCCTGCCTGGGCTTTTGGATCAATGGGGCAGGGCCAGTTTAAGGGCCCTGCAGCACCTGCAGCCGCAGGGGGCCCCATCATTGTGGGGGGGGGGCATCATAACCCTCCTACTGCGAAAACATTATTAGTACTAATCTGAATATCCTGTACTATGAATAGGTTAGGTCAGGTTAGGTTCCATTGACTTGAGATAAACATATGGCCCCCCAAATAAAGCATTGCAGGGCCCCCCAAAATTCTGTATACCACCCCTGTGATGGGGAATGTCCTACTCTTGGTCCCAGCACCCTCATGAGGAAGGGTCTCATGAGTGACCTCTCCCAGGTTTTAGAACTCCTTTCCAAGGGAGGTAAGGCTACACCCCATACACTCCAACATTTCACAGACGAAAAGCAGGATATAAGTGGCCAAGCCATATCAGAGTATGGTCAAAAGGCAACCAAGAGGCAAAAGTCATTTATGAGGAAGCACACATAGAGCTACAGTATTTTAAGGAGAGAAAACTTGGACTGTATGTACAATGCTAAGTTTAGGAAGGGCAAGATTCTGTCTTGCCCTCTCCTCACTACTGAGTTGATTGAATGTGAACTACTTTTTCCTTTGAACTCATTTTGCAGCAATGGGAGAAGGCTGCGGACAAAGGGGGGAAGTAGGAGAAACCGGGACATTTTAAAAGAAGCTGAGGAAGTGGGACAGCAGAGGAGTAAATGGGGATGGTTAAACCAGGATGGTGGGATGGTATGAAACACCACCTTGCTGTCTTGTCTACTGCCAGGTAAATGTTTTCCTATTTAAAAGGGCTTTTTCGGCCTTAGCTAGTTGTTAAAAGAGAAGGTTTAACTGCCAAAGGTCAGGAGGGTGCCTTCCCACACCCCAATCATAACAAGAGGATGAAGGATTAATCGGGACTCTCCCTGACAAATCGGGACAGTTGGAGGGTATACCACACACACTGTCACCCCTTTATGCACACACACCCCAAATATGGAGGCTCCAAAAATGTTTTTTTGCCTAAAATTAGCCGATACTATGTCCAAGCCTAGGGATGCTACAGACCCCATCAATATATTTTCAGGTATTTTTGTGCTCACTTTTGGTCCATAGAAGCCTACTCCCTGCCAAAAAACAAAACAAAACAAAACAGGAAGTGGACAGACTAAACAGGAAGTAACTACAGAAGGCCTTTACAAGCCTTTAAAAATGGCAAGATGAGAAGGCAAAATGCCAGAAGATGTGGCAAGGTAGCCAAGAACAGCCCAGGAAACTGAGTGGGGAGTAAAGAAACAGCCTTGGAGCTGGTCTATTCCCATCCCTGACTGGATAGGGTGCCATACCTATAGGTGCAATTTTAAATGGCTTTTAATTCCATTGTGTTTTAATAGTAAAAAAATACTTGAAGTGCTTTCCATAATGTAGCATCCCGTATTTTTCTTTGTACTCGTTTATTTTAAATTCATGTTGTGAGCTACCTTGAATCCCAATTCTGTGAAAAAGGTTGCGTCAAAAGCAAGTCATTAACTTGCATTTTGTTGTGAGTTGGTTGGTATACGTATGTTATCTTTGTGTGTCCACATTTTTTAATTGTTCTCTTTCTATACGCAGACATTGGTGAGGAAAGGTTGCCGTATTTTTCTCGACTGTTTTAGATGCTGTCCTGTAGTTCATTTCCCTCTCCAGATGCTGACTGGAGGAAAGCAGTTCAAGGAAGGGGCAAACAAACAAACGAGCCAAAATGTGGAAAAATAAACCTGCTACTCTAGCTCTTCTCCATTGCTGAATATCTCTGATACCTACGTTTTCTGGACAGATAGACAAGACTGCATACCATCCAACATTTCACAGGCATAAACTGTGTGGCCAAGCAACATCTGAGTGTGGTCAAGTTAGCAGAAGTTACTAATGAGGAAGAACACTCAATCTAGGAGAGGCTGCAGCCTTTTGCTTTTGCCTGAGCTGACTGGGAAGAGGAAAAATTGACCCCCCCTCCTCTCCCCCTGTTGAGTTAATAGGATGCAAACTACTTTTGCACTTTGAATTCTGTTTGCAGCAATCCAAGTAAGCTGAGGACAAAGGTAGAAGGTGGAAGGAGGGGAGAGAAACTAGGACTGTTTGAAAGCAGCTGAAAAGGTGGGATGATAGAGAAGTAATCTGGAGAGTATGCACCCTGGTGTTGGAAAGAATATAAACAAGATGCCAGGTGAGGCTTTGAAAACGCCCTCTCTCCTGTAGTCTTGTAGTAGGGATCAAGTAGGTACAGATGTTAACTGGGACAGGTTCCAGGGAGCACACAACTCCACTGCTTCAACAGCTCCGCTGGCTGTCAGTTTGTTTCCAGGCACAATGCCAAGTACATAAAAGATGTGCTTCTTCCCGTCGCAAGGCGTACCATTGTTGAGGGGAAGAATTGAATGTCCTCCCCTTGGCTTCTCAAACTGATGGGCAATGTTGTTCCTCGAGGAGGCTGAGGAAAGCTGGAATGGACCCACCCCACAACCCGCACGGCTGCATTGGGCTGCCTGATTCTCTCCGCACTGAATGTTCGTTGATGTCAAAGCCAAGAAACCGGCCATATGGGGGATTTCATTTGACCTCACTCTCCCCATCCTGTCCCTCTGTTCTGCCAGGCTTCTTGGCTTTCAATGGAACGCAAGGTCAGGCTCTTGTATGTTGCTAGGCCAAACTGGTCACCCTCTCCCCCCACCCCACCCCTCCATCCTCACAATGCTTGCTATCATCCTCACATCTGAGCGATGGAGAGCCACATGGTAATGCTTTGGCAGTGTTGCTAAGGGGGTTGCTAGGTTAGACTGATGTCACCACAGAGGTTATAAATTGCCTTTACCCTTCTGGCCCGTTCCTTGGGCCCCCCGCCACACAATGACCTCCGAGATGGCACGGAAACCTTTGGAGCCAAGACAGGGAAGCAAAGAGCGAAAAGACCCTGAACTTGGCAGCTGATTCATGTTGGGTCTGCTGGAACAAAGAAGCTAGTTGTAATTGAAGGAGGCCATTTTTAGACTTGAAAACACGTATTCTCCCCCCCCCCCAATAGTTAGAGAGGAGGAAATTCTTTTTATACTAGGTGTGGAATGAACTTGCATCTTGGATGCGTTTCCCCCCCCCCCCGCCCCAAACAAAGCCTGTCCTTTTAACATTGCCATGGTCCCCTTTAGTTCCTGCCATAGATTTATTGTGAGATCCTCCAGGCAGTTTAAATGCAATAAGCCATTAAATGCAGAGCACCACAGTTATGACAGTCTTCTCTAGTGCCCAAGCTATTCGAGGGGGCAGGGAGACTTTAGCTAGCTCATATTTTGTGTACCCCCCCCCCTTAAAGTAATGCTTTAAGAAGTGTATGTCTCCATTTGGCTAAAACTGGATGGAGATCCTTCTTTGCTGCAAACCTTGTTCCATGTGATTCAAAGAACTGATCACTTTCTCTCTCTATCTCTCTGGCTTTTCTTCGCAAATGGAAGGACTCATCCCGCGTTTTCTGCAAGCGCGCTGACGGCTGAAAATGCCAATCCGAGATAAACATGTCCGATTGCAGAAAGCACAGCATACGGTGAACTGATCACTTTACTCACCCCTCAAATGGATTGATCACTTGGGAACAGCTATATAGTTCAGGGGTTCTTTATACAGAACTTAGAAATCCCAGCTTTTCAGTAAAAAGCAACAACAGAGCTGTTTGGGGTGTGTGTTTGATTGATTATTACAATATTTATATCCCACTCTCTATCTAAAGCTCTCAGGGCGGCATGCAATAAAATCAACATGATGAATGTAAAACAACCTAAGCAGTAAAAAATGATTTTAAAAGGCTAAAATGCTTTGTACAATTTAACAAGTTAAAAGAAGATAGATTAAAACCAAATTAATGTTCCAGATGAATGTTAATGAGGGCCAGTGTGGTGTAGTGCTTTACGTGTTGGACTAGGGCTCTGGGAAACAATGCTTCGGATTCCCATTCACTCATGCAAGCCCCCAGGTGACCTTGGGCAAGTCCTGCTCTCTCAGCCTCAGAGGAAGCGAATACCAAACTTCCTCTGAAGAAATCTTGCCAAGAAAACCTCTTGACTGGATTGCCTTAAGGTCGCCACAAATCGGAAATGACTTCAAGGCACACAACAACAACAATGTTAAATATATTTTAACATCATACCTTAGTGTGCTTTTAGCTGCACCTGTTTTTTAATCATGTTGTGAGCTGCCTCCGGTCTCAGTATTGCAAGAAAGGTGGGCTATAAAATACTAAATAAATTGTGGGTAATTAAAATGGTAAACGACTCCCAGCCCCGGACACTCCATCCAGAGGCTCCGGGACCTGGAAAATTATGAGAGTTGTAGTCACAGAAATATTTGGAAGTCCACAGCTTCCCACCCCTATTCTAGATGGACAGTTATTGCTATTAGTCAAAAGGATGGCAGATAGTCCATTTTTTTCCCTCCCTTATTTCTTTGCAGGGAGGGAGGGCTACCTGGTAAGGGAAATATATAAAAGTAGAGGTGGCTAAACACAGGGGGATCACAAAATAACTATGGTAGTAAGACTGCTCTGAGTACCTCAGGTATATTTTGCCTGAACAGGGGAGAACACCCTCTCATTTATGGAATCCCAATTTTGGAATACCTTCTCCATGTGCAAGCAGCTGGCACCAATTTATTCATTGATCTTTTTATTCCAGCAGAACTTTGAAAATTATTTTTTTTAGGGCCCTGTATAAATGTGCTGGATTTTTAATTGCTGTTGTTGTTTTGAATGGTTTATGTTTTTAACTGGTTTTAATTTTAGTTTTAACTGCTTTTTAACTTTTGTATGCTGTGAATTGAGAGCCAGCGTGGTGTAGTGGTTTGAGCACTGGATGACGACCCTGGAGACCAGGGTTCGAATCCTCACTCAGCCATGGAAATCCACTGGGTGACCTTGGGCAAGTCATACTCTCAGCCTCAGAAAGAAGGCAATGACAAACCACCTCAGAAGAAATCTTGCCAAGAAAACCCCGTGATCTATTCATCCTAGGGTCGCCATAATGACTTGATGGCACACAATAATAACAAATGCTGTGGATTTTTAAACTGTGTTTGGTTTAACTGCTGTAACCCACCTTGAGTCTCAAACTGGAGAAAAGGCAGGATATTAATAGTAATGGCAGCTGGAACCTTTGTTCCTTTGTTCTTTGTTGCCTAAGGCAAAGGACAAAACTCATTCTTTACCTTCAGAAGTGTACTGGACTGAGCCAGAGCCCAGAAGTAACTAGTTACACAACTAGTTACTTGGAATTAATTCCCAATGAGAATGATTTAACAACTTTAATGATAACGTAACCAGGTATACATGTACGCCTCTTGCAGAGTAACTGTAATGTTTTAGTTATTTTTATTGTCATAAGGGTAACTTCACTAAATGGTGGGTGAGGACTATTGCAGGGTTCAAGCCCTCATCAAGGCTGTGTCTTCTGCTGCTGAATGTAAAATATTCAGACATTTTACAAAGTAACTTTTCACTTTTTAAGTGGGAAAAGAAATTGCTACTTTTAAAAAGAACATCACAGAGGTTACCAGCCTTTGGGATCACAAACTATAACTGTAGCTAATTATTTTGGGGCATAACTATCCCAAGAATGAAAGCTCAATCTTTTGGTTGTTCTTCTGTGCCTTCAAGCTGACTCTGGCTTACGGTGACCCTCTCATCAGGTTTTCTTGGCAATGCTTGTTCAGGAGGGGTTTGCCCCAGCCTTCCTCTGAGGCTGAGAGGAGAGAAAAGACTTGCCCAAGGTCACCTAGTGGGTTTCCATGGCTGAGTGGGGATTCGAACCCTGATCTCTCAGTGTCCTAGTCCAATGCTCAACCCGTTCCCTCAGTGCTATGGATTGGACAGCATCTTCCATGTCACTTGAGAGCAGCAGGCTAGTTTAGGGACTGCAGAGGCTCCCTGAAACATGCAACTCCATCTTCCAACAGAAAGGAGGACTGAGGTGTGGCTTCCCCTACCGCCCTCCCCACAGCACTCGGCATCTGACACCTGTGACAACTGCCTTACTCAGCCCAGTCCTGGTGGAAAACAGTTTGCTGGAGGACGAGATGCCCCTCTGGCGTTTGATCTGCCAGGGTTTCTATGGGGTTGTCTAAATAGCAAAAATACTCCTCACGGAATGCGTGGAGAATACAACCTGTCTTAATGGCATCCTGCATCATATTGCCATATTGAGAAGGAGCGGGGGCTTAAATACGCCATATACTCTGCAGGAAAAGCCTTCACGGCTTTTCCCGGAGTCTTTAAAAAACAGCGGGCCAGGAGGAATGAGTATTCCTGCTCATTGGGACAAGCGACTGAATTGATTCCATTTCTCATACGAGCAGGAGTTGAAAGCTCATTGGCTGTACGAGTGCTGGGAGCAGGGCTTGCTAACAAGGCAAGCCCCTGGAACCACCTTTTTTTTTTTCCCACCTTAGTGAGCGAGCACTATTGTGATAAAACAGGGGTTGGGCTTTTTGCTTTTCTGTTAGGGTGAAATATTGCACTTTTGCACCTTAAATATGCTTTTTTTTTAAAAAAAAATACTGTTTGGCGGCAACAAGTGGTGAGAATAAAAATGCAAGTAATTCACTTGCAGCCGCCATCTTAATTCGCAGGCATGCCTGTTTGCTGTGTATGCCTGCAATCTACCAAAAAAAACCCACAAAAAACAAAAAACCCAAAAAATCCATTAAGATAAATTGCAGCAGCTGCAAGTTGCCTTTACTGTGAAGCACTCCACTTCCTTTTGCATCATATAGACATCTCCCTTTCTCTTGATTCCATTTGGGGTGTCTGTGTGAGCAAGAGCAGAAACTTGGACGGCTTTCAAATGATGTCCCAACCTTACATCCATCCCACTTAACAAGGTTGGATTGCAAGAAGCAGAGTCCAGCTTTAAAAAAATAATAATCCTAGGTTGCTTTACCAGATTTAAGCTGTGACAGAATCACATTTGGAAGTAAGCAAGCACGGACCTGCATACAAAACCTGGAAATTGCCTGTGAGACAAAACATACAGTATTATTTTGGGAGTGGATTATGGGGAGGGGGAGGGACATTTTAAAGATGAATGAAACGGGGACCCTGAAACAGTTTTTAACGTGGGGAAGGGAGGCTCAACATTGGCAGGCAGGTTGTTATTAATTTTGTCTACTTGCAGGGGAGGGCAAATCACTTTCCCCATCCATTATCACTGAAACATCCTTAAATATGAAGACTCTTACAACCACCATGCTTAGAAATGCTCTCCATGCCTTCAGTGCCACTTACTCCCAAGTAAATGCACATAGGACAGATTGCAGGCAACCTTTGAAATTCCTGGGAAGGTTCAATGACAATTGCTGTCTTCATGTTTCTCAGTGCCTGGTCATTTAGTACACTTATGATTGAAAATTCCTGAGGTGGCTGTATTACACAGGAGCCTTGGTGGTCCAATTCTGGCAGATCATTTGGGGGGGGGGGAGCAGTCTTAGGGGGTACTCTCCTCCCGCTGGCTGTTCTGGGATCCATGTAATTAAGTTTCAGGGAGTAGTTGCGCCTCCTCTCATGAAAACATATACACGTGGCCTCGTCTTCTTCCATTTGCTTTAGCTAGCCTCATTTTTATAAAGGTGTCTCGCATAATGACCCGAGGGGGATTCTCTCAGATGGAGAGAGAGAAACAGTTACATCCAGAGGAAACTCTTCCTCTGATTCTGTATCTTCCAGCACATCCCGGTGATGGAGTCTGGATACATGAATGAGAATACTCTCAGAATCATAGAGTTGGAAGGGGCATTGCCATCTGGGAAATGTTGGAGGGTATGGATTTACCCCTTTCTTCCCCTGCTGTGGTCTCAAGCAGGGTCAGCCCTACTCTACCATTAGATTCAAGGAGGCAAATGCCTCAGGCGATGATGTGGTGGTGGGGGCAACCTGCAAGAGGCAGCAGCTTTGCCTATGCCACCCCTGCCTGGCAAGGTCCTGGCCACTCTCGAGAGTAGGGTTCCTAGATCTCAGGGCCTAGCCCCTCTTTCCCAGTCCTCAGCGTGAGGGGAGGATTCTCAAAGCAAGAGCACAACATTAAAAAGTATGTGGATATTTTTTTCCCTCATTTTCCCTGTGCAACTGTGGGTGATGCTTAATGGATCGTGCTTCGTGGCGTCAGCAGGCCTCAGCTCCTGCAACATCACAACTAAGGCGAAAATTTAAGATGGCGGCAGCAGGCGCTTGCCCTGTTAGCAAGCCCCCCCCCCCGCTCTTGCCTGGCCAATCAGCTTTGCACTTCCCTTTCAATCACTCGCCTTAACAAGCAGGAATATGCATCCCCTTGCTGTTTTTTAACAAGTACGGGGAAAACTGCAAAGTCTTTTCCTGCATTGTTTTTGCTGTTTTGGGCCCCCCCTCCTTCTGAATAGTGTGGATTGGTGCAGGATCCCATTTAGACAGGTAGGATTCCCAGCAAATACGATGAGGGTCATTTTGACTGTTTAGACAGGGCCCAGGTCTTGGGTTTTGGCCATAGGCCTGGGGGAGTTCTGCCCTGGCAATTCTGCTGGAGAACCAGAGCGGAACCGTGCTGTTCTCCAAAGGTAGGAACCCCCTTGCTTGCCATGCTTCCCCCTCCCCAGAAGAAGGATGAAGTAGAAAGTGGAGATGCCTGCAACCACAACCCTCACTCCCTTTCCCCCATCCCCTCTCACATGTCCTCTACCCCCTTCCCTCTTGGGTGGGCAAGCACAGCTGCAGTTGGCCTGCCAAGAAAGCAGCACACTTACAGGAAGGGTGGCCATTAAACCAAAGCGGAGCGCACTCTTTTCTCCTCCCTTTGCACAAACCCTTTGGGAATCGCAAGTCTTGCTCTCTTCCAGAGCGCTTGGGAGGCACCGTGGCACAGAACGGTTTGCACCCCACAAAAGGCCATCTTCGCCATCACCCCCCCCAGCTGTTTCTGTCTGCTTTCCTGTTTCCTTTGTTTCTCTCAGCTCCCTTGACAGCATGACTCCCCTTTCCATTTCTCACCCTGCATCTGTTTTCCAAGTCTATTCACTTGCCAGCTCCTCTGCCACCCACTCAGCCATCCCATTTCCAGTGCTGGGGGAGGGGTGTGTGTGCAAAAACCTGGGGCCCAGACTTCTGGAGGACTGAGGTTTTGTGGGAGGGCTGTACAGTGAAAAAAACACTAACACTAATGCATTACAAAATAACTGTTGGTATCACATCAGCCCAGCAGATATAATGTCTGTCACTAAAAAAATAAATAAATAATGGGGGGGATAATTAATCTGGTCACAGTTTTGTCTTCTTAGACAGAAGATAAAGTGGGGTTCCCCCCCACACAGCCGCTTCCTTATGGGTGCTGCTTGCGCGGCTGGTACGCATTCCCTCCAACATTTCCCAGATGAAATCTCGGACACATGTGGCCGAGCAGCATCAGCATGTGGTCAAAAGGGTGCGGCCAGGCAACAAGAGGGCAAACGTTATGAATGGGGAAGAACATGCAAAATTACTATTTTAATCAGAGAAACACTGGAGTTTATGCACTGAATTTAGAAAAGCCTAAGGGTGGGGAGGGGACAAAAAAATGAGCCTGCTGGGAAAGGCAAGACTCTTTCCCCCTCCTTGCTCTCCTGCTGAGTTAACTGAGCACACGCTGCTTTTGTACTTTGAGCTCAGTTTGCAGCCACTGTAGTAAGTTGATGAAGGAGGAAAGTAGTAGTAGTAGGAAAATGGGACATTTGAAAAGCAGCTGGGAAAGTAGGGCTGTTTTGACCTAATGTTTGCTGGAGGCAGTGCGAAGAATCTGTCAATGGCACTAATAAGGATTTCTCTCTTGAGCAAATACTATCTGTCCTTCCAGGTGCTGCTCTTTGCATTTTTTTTTAAAAAAACCTGCACCTTACAGTTAAAAATGTATTGAACTTTCTATGTAGGCTGGCCCTGGATTCAGAGTGAATTCAAAGGGAAGCTGCTATCTGAGACATCAGACACGATGTTGGGGGCAACAGGGGCAATCTGAGCCCTTTCCCTTTTCCCTTTCCTTTGGTGACTCCAGAGCCCCCTGTGCTTTCTGTTCTTTGGGAGTACAGAGCTGTGTGCAAAAGTAGAGCTATTGGGGAGAGGGGGTTAAATGAGGCCATTGTCAGGACATTGGGACATACAGTGGATTTATCCTGTAAAGAGCTGAGATGTAGGAAACAGAGCTGCAGAGTTAGCTAGCTGGGCAAATGTATCAATATTGACTGAGCCCAGGAGCTGAGCTGGTGCAGAGCTGACTGGAGGAGGGTGCTAGGATCTCTGGAGACCTGGGTATTTAGTTTGTCCTATTGAGATGAACTGAGTAGTTCTTTTTTTTTACTTCGTTGTGTGGAGATGTTTTCTCCTGAATCCTGTATATAACTGTAAATATATTCTTTATTATGCCCAAGTAAAGAAAAACTGTTTATTTTAGACACAAAGCCTGTTTCTGTGCCTTTATCCTGGTGCCTGAAGGAATAATACTCTGCTGTCTATTTTATGTTGCCTGGACCTGTTTAGGTTCTCCGTGCACACTGAAAGATGGGTCACCTATTGCTACCACTTAAAACTCCTCGAACGCTTTCATCAGCACTGTATACGCACAATCCTAAATATACACTGGATTCACTATGTGACAAATGTTGCTGTCCTTGAGCAAGCAGGGATCACCAGCATTGAGGCCATGATATTGAGAACACAGCTCCGCTGGGCAGGGCACGTTTCTAGGATGGAGGACCATCGCCTCTCAAAAATAGTACTCTACGGTGAACTCGCCACAGGTCAGCGTAAGAGGGGCGCTCCAAAAAAGCGATACAAAGACTTCCTGAAACAATATCTCAGGCTTGGCCAAATTGATCACCAACAATGGTCCGCCCTGGCCTCACATCGGGAGGCATGGAGACGCACTATCCACAATGCTGCAGCCTTATTTGAGAACTCACACCGAACAAGTCTTGAAGAGAAACGAGAACGCAGAAAGAATCACAACCCGGAAACATCACCCAGGGAGACCTTCTGCTGTGCTTTCTGCAAGCAGACTTGTTTATCTTGGATTGGCCTTTTTAGTCATCAGCACGCTTGCAGAAAGTGTGGGATGAGTCCTTCCTGAATCTTCGTTTGCGAAGAAAAGCCAGAGAGAGAGGAGAGGCACACTAACACCTGACAGGCATTACCCCACCAATAAGAATTCTGCCCTCCCCATGACATCTTCTTCCATTCCCCAAATTTCCAGCACTGAAGTGATTTAACACTTCAGTTGAATATTTAGAAATAGAAGTTGGGTATCCAAAGCAAAAGAATGGGCAAAAGTTACCAAAGAAATGCGAAGACGGCAAATATAAGAAGTCTAGGTATGAACAATTTTCACTGTCTCCATCTCTGCAATGCTAGAAACTTGTGGGCTGAAGGGAAATTTCATTGGGGGACAGATTTCTTACTGGGGTGGGGGAACATACCTTCATTTTAATTCCCTTCATAGCTATACCCCAGGCTGTGTGTTCTCTAAACAGGCCTCTTGTTGGTCAGTGGTGGAAGACCCAGTCCCAGCCTTGAAGGAAAGTTCAACCATCAGTTGCCTTCTGTAACTACAAAGGAGGGGTTGCCCTCTTGCTTGTTGCCTCAGGCAGTAAAATGTGTTGGGCCAGCCTGATTATGACCGGTTACAATTAACTATGAAGCCTTGTTTCTCAGATTAGGTTATCAAGAGCTCAGTAGTGAACCTTTCCATCCTTTTCTGGGAAGACCTTTTTGTTTGATCGCCAGACCCCTCTCTCCCTCTGAAGAGAAAAGAAGGATGGACCGGCTGTCAAGGGGACACAGGGATTTACAGACAGGAACAGACTGGAATGTGGGAATTAGCAGGCTTTACTAGGTCATTTGGGGAAGTGGGGCAAATATGTCCCTCACCAAGCAAAGAGAAGTAAAGCTATCAATGCTAAGGGTACCAACGCCTAACTAGTCATAACAGCTATGTATTACTTTCTCATTGTGAGAGCATTGCCTTGAAAATCGCATCTCTGTGTTCATGGACTCTTGTTGATTTGGGGCTGCTACCGTAGACTGTTTACTGTTGAAAACAGAACCTGAAAAACTTTCTTTCATAGAATGACTACTTCTGTGTGCTCTTAAAAGGTGTGTATTCAAAGGCATCAAAAACAAAACTGAGAAAAGCTGGGCTTTCCCCCATTCAATGTAATAGCTAGGAAATATAATTTCCAACTGGAGAACTATTTTCCCATTTGCTAGATTTGCTGGTGTTTTTTTTTTATTTGAATGACATGCTGTGAGCAACTGTGGTTGATGCTTAATGACCTCAACAAACGGGAGTTCCTAGATCTCAGGTTCTGGCCCTGCCTTGGAGTGTGGTGGAGTCTCCATTTTTGGAGGTCTTTAAACAGACTGGATGGCCAGCCATGTCAGGAGTGCTTTGATTGTGTGTTCCTGCATGTCAGGGGGTTGGACTAGATGGCCCTTGTAGTCTCTTCCAACTCTATGATTCGATGAAATCTCAGGCCCCAGGATGTTCTTGACCCAGCACCCCGACACCTCCATGATCAGTGGCTGTTGGCATCTCAGTGCCAGTTGCTGCGAAAGATGAGCAGGTGGTGTTATCATCCTACTGTGTTGCTTGTGGAAATCTAGCCAGTCACTATTTGAACCGAGTACTGGACTAGATAGGCCTTTGTTCTGATTCAACAGCATGGTTCTGTTTATGTTACTGTGGGATTCAAATAACTCAGGGTTGCTGCCACCTCCACCCTGCAAAATGCTGCCTCCACCTCTCCAAAGGTAACAAAACAAAACAAAAGCCTACCTTTGGCTCAGTGAAAAGAAAGTGGTACAGGCCAGGCATGGGTTTGCCATTAGAATCCCCAGGTCTTTGGGCCTGGGGCGGAAGGGGGAGGAATCTTCATGCGAGAGCACAGCCTAGAAAAGAGTGTGGGTGTTAGTGTCTGTTAGTCACTGTGTGCTCTGGGGCAGCTTTGAGCAGCTGCTGTAGACTCTCCAGGTGGCTCACCTGCCCCCTCCCACCCTCCTCCTCCTCTCAAAGTTTCTCAAATTGTGGCTGGCACCAGCCTCAGAAGACACATCATATGATACTACCGGATTTGTTGCACTGTGGTTTTTCCCACCTTCTTTGTCCTACCCTAAATGGTTGAAGCTGCAGTACAATTCCCTTTTTTTGCTCTAGGCCCACATAGATGTCTGTCTATCCTTTTTAGCTCTGCTTAGGCAATTGATTCTTTTCTCTTTTAATTCTTGATTTTACTTCTCTCTTTTGGCTAAACATCTTTTTCTTTCTGTTCTCTCTTCCTCTCGTCCTCTTGCCTCTCCCACTTACATTCATCTTCTCCCCTCTTCTCAATTCTGTCTTGTTCTCTTTATTGTCCCCTTTATGCTCCCTGGCTAACCCTCTCCTCCCCCTGAATCTCTTTCCCTGACTTGGTGTTTTTGACTTGCGTGCTGTGAGCATGTAATGACTTGGTGTTTTGAATTACATGTACTGAGCGACTATGGTTGATGCTTAATGCATCATGCTTAATGACATCACCAGGGACCACCCCTTGTGACATCATCAGGGGGTCATCTCTAGGGGTCACATCTGGGCCCTGACAGCACAGGACCTGGGATGCTCCTTACCTGGCAACTCTGTTTAACATTTCTGTAAGGAAGAGGCCAGTGCTTCAAGAAGAAGGGATGATCTTCAAGATAATCCTTTGATGCACATTGCCCAACTCTTCCCTCCCACACCTTCTACAAGTCCAGCCTAATCTCCTGAGTACCCCATTGTGCCCCCTTGGGCTTCCACTTGAACTCAGGCCAGGATACAGGGCTTAAGAGAAGATGGGGGTCCGTCCTACCCCAGGACTGCTTTTTAAGTTGGGTGAAACCATAGGATGCTTAAAGCAGGAAGAGAGAGGATGTTTTCAGTGGTGACCCTCTAGTTGAGTGACTCCCTTCCCACTGCAAGCTTAGACCCTAGAAAGCAGCCTAAAAATACTTAAATAAATAAATAAGAAATCAAGAGAAGACTGAAAGCTTTTCTCTCTCCATTCAGGCTATAAAGGAGGTAGGCAGCCTTCCTGAGAAGCCAGATTCACTGGGCTTTGCAGCTTTCCAGCTATCATCTAGAAACCATTCCCCAGGTGGAGACATTAAGAACTTGTGTATGAGTGTTCTTGTTTTCCTTTTCCTGCCTCATCCCCTTCTCCTTTTGTGATGTGTCTGTTTGGATTGTAAGCCTAAGTGTAGGGCATGTCTTGTTTTCTTTTTCTTTCAAGGTATGCCAACTTGATAGCCTTCCTTGCTCTAGAGCTGGATATAAATCTATTTTAAAAAAAACTCCAAAACTCCATACATCAGAAACAGGAGGGTTGGACCTTCCAAGTGTATAGCAGACATATTTCCAGAAGTCTTAACTCACGGACCCATTCCTTACATAACCAGAGATCTCCAACTGGGATAGAATGCACAATGCAATGAAACAAGCAACCATCTTAACAAGAATCACAACGGTGCGGCTGCTCAGAAGAGTCTTTTCATGTGCACAATAGAGAGGAATGTTACAAGATGAAATAAATGCATACCTTGAGCGTAAAGAGAATCAAACAAGCCAAAGTAGCCAACTGGGAGTAAACAACCCTACACAGTCAGCATCCTCATACAAAACACATTAGGAGGAGAGAGAAAATAAACACACACTTACCCTCTTTAAAAGTAACAGCCCATTTGCTCTCATTCTGGTGGAAATGAAAATACACATTAAGGATGTTTTTATTGTAACACACAGTATTTAGAGACCTCATGATGTGCCTTGTAAATACCCATTAAGGCAACATAAGCCACTGAGTCACCACAGTTGCCATTAAACGCTTGCCAAAGTTGCTGTCAATAAACTCAGCGTCTTTCTACAGGGTTTGTAACAGGACCTGTGTGCTCAAATGTATGGGCCCCCTCTTTGGCACAGATGATACATCAGGCTTGTTGAGGCCAACACTGCACATTATGTGACATGCATGATCACATGGGATGGGTGGTCTAGCATACCCTCCAATATTTCATAGATGAAAAACAGGATACATGTGGCCAAGTAACTTCAGAGTAAGGTCAAGGTGGCAAGAGTTATTAATGAGGAAAAACACACAAGCTAGGAGAGAATGCTGCAGCATGCTTTTGCCTGAGCCTCCTGGGAAGGGCAAAACTCTGCCCCTTCCTCTCCTCTTCCCTCTACTGAGTTAAAGGAGTGTGAAATACTTGTTTTTAAAATGCTTTTATACTGTTTTATCTGGTTTTACTGTTTTTATGATTGTCTTTTGGAGCCGGCTTGGGTCTCATTCTGAGAGAAGGGCAGCATACAAATGCAATCATAAATAAATAACTGTTTGCAGCAATTGAAGTAAGCTGAGGACAAAAGGAGAACGTGGGTGGATGAGAGAGAAACCGGGACTTTTAAAAAGCATCTGAAAAGTGGAATGGCAGAAGACGAATTGGGGCTCTCCCTGCCAAATTGGGACATTTAGAAGGTGTGGTGTAGTGGAAAAGGTTGAACTGGTAAAGAACAGGTTGAATGAATTATCATTGCTCCTTTGATCAATCTTAAGCTGGCTGTAATGTGTATCCTTAGGAGGCTGGAAGGCTAATGGGTCCTGCTCATTAGCCAAGCCTGCAGCCCAACTATAAGGGAGCCTAAACCAGTCATGGTAAAATACAATATTTACTTCAGTGAAGGTAAGGTTGGTCAGACAGGCTTATGGGGCCCATACCAAGTAGCCTCAGCTAGAGAGTGTTGCTATATGAAGCAAGAACGACCAGGAAATACAGTACAGTACTTTAAAGGGGGCTTCTGTAGCAGAGCAGGCATCCCATGCTCATCACTCAAAGCAGTCCAGGTCCACCAGGGAAAGCGCTCAAGGCCGGAGGGACGGAGGGAGGGAGCGCTTGCCTCTGAAGATTTCCAGGCAAGCTGCTTCTAGGGAGTAAATTTTCTGGGGCAATTACTACAAGAAAAGGTATGAGTGGCATGACGCCAGCTCTCAAAGGAGGACTCCTTCTTGGGTAAGTCATAAGAGAAGGTCCCCACCAAGAGACCCATGAGACTGAGCCCCAAGGAAGCAGAAAAACACTTTGCCTGGAGGGTTTTTGAATTTGGAGGTGGCACCCTAGAGAAGCACACCTCAATTCCTATTCCCTTTTCCATGTGAAAGACAAGCACAGCTATTCCGCACTCTCCGACTGTCCCAGTTTGGTAGGGAGAGTTCCAATTAAACCTCTGTTGTTCCACTTTTTTCACCTGCTTCAAAAAATATACCAATTTCTCTCTCCTTCTCCCTCTTTTCTCCTCTGTCCTCAATTGACTTCAGTTGCTGCAAATGGAGTCCAACTCACCAAAGAACTTTGCATGCAATTAACCCAAGGTGGAAGAGAGAAGGATAATCTTGCCTTTCCCAGTAGATTCTGGCAAAAACAAACTGCTGCAACCTCTCCTAGCTGGCCTGTTCTCCCTCATTAGTAGTTTGCATTCTTGACCTCTCTCTGATATTGCCAGGCCACACACGTCCTGGGTTTCATCTGGGTTTCATATTGGCGGACATGCTAGCAATCTGCTTGATCCCAGAACAAGGCAGGAGTTTTTCACATGCAGACAATGCTGGCAATGATTCTCAAGTTTCCTGCTTTGTACAGGTACAGGTCAACCTCCATATCCACGAGGGATATGTTCCAAGACACCCCCCCATGGATACCTGAAACCATGGATAATAGAGATCCCTATTATTTTCAATGAGATGAACACCAGAAGTTGACCATAGAATCACGATGGAGGACCTAGAAACGCCTAGAGAAAGCATTTTTTTTCAGATGTGGATAAGTAAACCATAGATACTGAATCTGTGGATATGGGGGTCAACCTGTAAGGGCTTTAGGTGCAAATATGTTGGTATTTTCATTCCCAAAGGCTATTATGGCCGTTGGCCCTATTCACCACTAAAATGTGGCTCCCTGACAACTGCTCTGAAATTTCTTTCTGAAATTTCTTTCCTTTTTGAAGTTAAAAGAAGTTCCTCCTTGGTCTGAGGAGATCAATGCATGGAAAGACACAAGCCCTAACTGGTGACATTACAAGGGACAAGCTCTGGTGATGTCATTAAGTACAATACCTTAAGCATAAATTACAGTTGCACAGGATATGCCATTCAAATAAAAAGCATCTAGTCTAAAAAAGGAGGAACACACAGTTAGTGTGTGAATAACACACGCACACATATATTTTAAAAAGCTTCTGGCAGGCAATCAAAACAGTGCTGCTCCACATGACACTCAAGTGTTTGAAACTGCTGCTTTAACTATAAATTTTCCTTGGGTTTTTTTTTCTGGGCTGTAAGGCTGTGTTCTGGAAGAGTTTCCTTCTGATGTTTCGCCTGCATCTGTGGCTGGCATCTTCAGAGAATGGTTGGGGAGGAGTGCGTGTGAGGTTTATATACTGTGAGCCCCTGTTGGGGAGGATATGTAAATTTGAGTATTTTAATGGCTAGTTTCTGGGTGGAGGTATGCAAGGAGGATTAGTGGACCATTAACCAACCATTAGCCAAACAGAAATAAACTTCCAGAACATGGCTTCACAGCCCGGAAAAAAACCAAGGAAAATGTATGGATGCCAGCCGTGAAAGCCTTCGACTGCTGTTTTAACTGTTTCAAAACTGGATTCTGGGTTTGTTTTTAGACTGCTTTTAGGAGTTTTTTAAAAGAGTACTTTAACCTGTTTTAAAAATGTTTTTAATCTTTGTATTGTTTTAATGGGTTTTTATTTGTTCATCGCCTCAGGAGCCCCTGGGGGCTGGGAGGTAATTGAGAAATACTTGAAAGCAATAAAAGAAATGTTCCTGTTGACTCTGTGTGTCTACTCAAGTTGGGACAAACGACTGGATGAAGGCCACAGACCCATAATTAGATGCCAGTTCAAAGTGAGGTGGGCTAGCAAATGGCAACAAGGCGATGCTTTCAGGTGCATGGAAAGACCTCTCTCTCTCTTTCTTTCTCCCTTCCTAGCCTCGTAGGGATTCCATCTCTGTTCTCACCCATAACTAAGTGGCCTCAATGGCAAATTTAGAGAACAAATAAATAAATAAATAATAAATCCTTTCCCTGCCTTGACATCACTGCCTGTATTTTTTAATTGTTATCACTTGACCTTTGGGTCTGTGCATGTTCAAGGCAGCCTTTAAAAAAAAAATTAACAACTCAAGGCACTGTGTGCCAGAACTCAAGTGAGCCCTAATTTAATTTTAATTAGTGCTGACTTCTGCTTCCCTCGCTAATGAAACTGGGCTCGTTAGGAAGTGTAATTGAAGACCCCTAGAGGGAGGGGAGCCTGGAGACCTCATTGTGTAGACCCCAGGCATCCTGCCCAATAAAAATTCCACCCCCCACCCCACCCAAAGCAGCTTCATCATTAATTCATACTTCAAATGTTGTGTGTGTGTGTGTGTGCGTGTGTGTGTTTGCATAGCACTTACCGAGCTGCAACAAAGTCTGGTTTCTTTCCTGCAAGGAAACAACTGTATGTTCAGTAGCTACAATACTCAGCACATATAAACTCTTATTATCAATTATGCCTTCTCCTAAATCTCATTTTGTTCTGCTCTTAATGAAGGTCTGAGACAAACCTAAGGGAGGAAAGTATTGATGAAAAATAACCATGCAAATCATACCCATCTCTCATCTTTCAATTCAGAGGTGCTATAAAAGAAAGACGAAAACAATATTCTTTTTTGAGAGTGAAGGCCAGAAACATTGCCTCTATCTGATCGACCCTCTGACATCATCACATCTCCTGATCTGATTGGCAACATGGCACTGTGATGTCATCACACTGAGCCCATAATCCTTGATTGGCTGGATCATAGCAGTGATGTCTTATTCCCCAAACAACAACAGCAACACAAGATGGTACCCACAGCAACTCTAGAAAAAGGCAGTGAACAGGAAATAAATGAAAGAGAAGGGGTGAAAACATGAGCAATTTTAGGGGGAGGGATCTTTTGGAGAACACCTTCTCAGGGTTTTCAGAAAGTTGCAGGTCTAGTCCTTTTGGTTAAAAAGAGCACAGGTTATGGGGAAGATCTCTCCTTGAGACCCTGAAGAGGAATCCATAAGAACACCAGCCATGATCTTGTGTAGTGGCTGCATAAGGTACATTTACAGCAGCATAGGCACGCCAGAGTTACACTGTGCCAGGGTGATAGTGGATCACCTAGGGTTGCCAGATTGAAGAGGGCTCCTGTACTTTCAGTGGTTGTGTAGAAGAGGGCATTTCGGAACGTGCTGGTTGTCAGGCAACCAGATAACAAGCAACACCTGAAGGGACAGGAACCCTCTCCAGTTTTCACACTGGCAACCCTACCACATCATTGTACAAATGACCCTTTCAAAGATGTCCACATTGGTGGCCATCACCATTAAAAAAGAAGAAGAGCAACAACAACAGTAGACAATATATATTACCTTTTCCAAGCCATCACTACTTGGCAGTTTGCAAAGAAGAGAACAGTGCTGTGGTATAGTGCAGAGTTGGGTAGAGCTTCAGGCTTGTGTTCTCTTCCTTTGTTAGAACCCCGAGATCTTCCAAGACCTGCATTTAAAATTCAAGATTTCTGACCCCTGGAATCTCCAATCACACTTGGTAGGGTGATGCCCCCAAAGGGACCCTGGGTTCATGTAGAGCTTTCCAGCAGTCCTGTGGAAAATGAAGAAGACATGTGCAATTGCAGTTTTCTCAGGCATGTTGCCAACCTCTTCTGAATGTTAAAAAGAAAGGAAGGAAGGAAGGAAGGAAGGAAGGAAGACTTGCCTAGCAGTTGCATTTGGGGGCATTCCAGACTAGCCCACACCTGTAACCAGCTATCCAGCCATAGTGGTTTCATTGTGCCATCTTTTTCTTTCTCTTCCTCTGCTCATTCTTCCTGTTCTTCTTCTCTTCATTTCTTACCTGTCAGAAGTTAGATATCATCACAGCTATCCTGTCTTTGGACAGGGTAGCTTTAAACAACGATATTCTATCACATCTAACCCATGCCCTAAAGTTTTTCAGCCAGGAAGTTTCCTTCCTACATTTTGTTTCCCATTTATTTTACCTTGAAAAATTAGCTGTAACAATCTACATTGTGTGTGTGTGTGTGTGTGTTTATTCCTTATATGTCCAAAATAGTCTTGCTTTATGTGTCTCAGGATTTCTTGGTCTTTATTAGACATGGGGGGGGGGATATTCAAAAATATCTGGAAAACAGTTGAAAAGTGTTATTTCTCAAGTGTCAGGAAACCCTGATGAGGAAAATCCTGGGCTGACAAGATTATTCACAGTTTGGGATTTATTCTGTGCAAAATCTACACATGGGAGGATCGCACATGAAACAGCATGTTCTGTGTAGGAAACAGCCTTCAGCGCCGAAAAAACATTTTCTGCACAAAAAAATGTGAATTTTGTGCAGAATAATTCCCAAACTGTGAATAGTCTTCGAAAACTGCCGTTTTCAAAGACTTTCTTCCAGCAAGAAGAAAATTGCTAACATTACACATTGCTTCTTTCAAGAACAACATTAGCAATTAATTGCATCCCTAGTCTTTATTCATTCTCCTTATGAACCCCCGTGCCCCACTGCCAGCATTGTCAATAATTATTGTCTTTTTATCACACACAGCACAACAGTTCAACCAAAACAGACTACTCGGGCAAAAATTTAATCTTGGTTTATTCAGTAAATATTTATTACACTGACTATTAACTTCAGAAGACCCAGCCACAAAATTATACTTGCAGGAGATGATGATTCACCAGGGAAAGATTGTAATGATCCTGAAGATGAAACAATAATCTGTTTTTAAAACTGGTTAACACACAATCCTGTCATCTCATCACTCATTGGGCATGTTAGTAACAAGTTGAGGTTCTTCCTTTTCTCTTCAGTCTTTTTTGCCTTTGAAAGGTGCCATGTTTTTCTGTGGGAGATAAGAGGCAGTTAGAGTCACTCATCACAGAAAGATGGTAAGTCACCACGACCTTGGTTAGACCTGTAACAAAATGTTACAGTATAGGTGTTTCCCTGATCAAGATGCCACCACCAGTTTTCCATGTTATTTCTCCCCAACAGTCCAGTCAGTAATACATTATGTGGCCACTGAGTTGGTTCTGTTACCTGAATTGGTGGGGATCCATGGGGAACCCACTTGTGACGCCAACTTTACATTATTAATTGGGGGATTATAATGGCTCAAATGAATGGCTGTGAGAGGTCATGTAACGTGCGGGACCTTTGCACCTATGTATACCCCGTTACTGACTGCAGAGACTCCGAGTTATAATGAACCAAAATGGTTTTTATTGTAAAAATAACACAGAAGCATTTGCACACACTCATTCACAAAGACCATACAAGGCTAACAAAGAGATAAAGTAGAAAGGATGGATAGAGCAATGTTTCCCAAACTTTGGTCCTCCAGATGTTTTGGACTTCATCTCCCAGAATTCCTGACTGTTGGCCAAGGTGGCTAGGGCTTCTGGGAGATGAAGTCCAAAACACCTGGAGGACCAATGTTTGGGAATCACTGGGATACAGGAATAGATTGGGGAAGGATGGGCAATAACTACCAGTCTTGAAGAATAGAGTTTCGTGCAGCAGTGAAAACTACAACTTGGAGCTGAGGGTGGCACAGCGATCCGGCAGAGTGATCATGTGGCACAATGTGCACACTTTGCTATTGTTTGGGGCCAATATCTGCCTAACAGAGTACTGACAGAGGGTGTCTAACACTTGCAAGAACTCTATGGGAGTATTGTATTAGTATATATATGTGTGTAGGTAATTATGACATATATCTTTAAGAAATCTGTACTTTTTACTTAATTGCATTTCAATTAAATAAAACTATGTTCACAAAATATATTGTGTTTTGTTCGTTGTTTTTTACATAGAAGTTCCAAAATATTGACTTTTACTTATCCAAACTAAATTAATATTGGTAAATAGACATTATTATATAGTTTTTTAATCTACTGCACAATAATGCTGTTTCTATACAACTAATATTAACACTATTTAACTTAAGATGATACAGTTGTCCCTTCACATTCTCTGGGGTTTGGTTCCAGGACCCCCAGTGAATACCCAAATCCGTGAATACTCAAGTCCCATGATATGCAATGGCATAGCAAAATGGTGTCCCTTACATAAGATGGCAAAATCAAGGTTTGCTTTTTGGATTATTATTTTTTTTTAAGAATATTTTCAAGCCGTGAATATTTAAATCCATGAATGTCAAATCCATGAATGTGGAGGGACTGTACAGTACATCGTTTTCCATTGACAAAAGAACTAATATTAGACTGTACATGTAAGTTGTTACAAGATCTTTCAATAATAAGATTGGTGCTAAAGTTTATTACATAGACAAAAAATAATTTTACATTTATATCAATGTAGAGGTCATATCAGAAGACTGATATGTGATTGAAACTAAATAATAGATACTGAGGAAGATTTTGTGATCGAAACAGCCTGCATAAAGTTCTGGAAGTGGTCGTCTGAGCTTTTGGTGTTGATAAATTCTGCATGATATAATATTCAGCTGGTAGTACAGCTGAATGGTGTTGAAACTGATTTTGTGTTAAAAGTTTCTGCATAATATAATACTTGGTTTATATAATATGTGCTTTTGGTGTTGATAAATTCTTTATGATATAATATTCAGATGGTATTGCATATGAACTCTGATGCTGAAAGTGATTTTGTGTTAAATGGTTCTGCATGATAGAATACTCAGTTTATATAATAGTGACCTGGTGTTGTGGAAAGACTGTATGAACTTTGTTTGTAATACAGCGTAACTTGTTATTATTGAAAGATCTTGTAACAACATCCATGTATAATATTAGTTCTTTTGTCAATGGAAAACTATGTATCATCTTAAGTTAAATAGTGTTAATATTAGTTGTATAGAAGTAGCATTATTGTGTAGATAAAAATCAATGTATATTTACCAATATCAATTTAGTTTGGATAAGTAAAAGTTGACATTTTGGAACTTCTATGTAAAAAAACAACAAACAAAACATAATATAGTTTGTGAATATAGTTTTCTTTAATTGAAATGCAATTAAGTAAAAAGTACAGATTTCTTAAAGATATATGTCATAATTACCCACACATATATATACTAATACAATACTCCCATAGAGTTCTTGCCAATATCTGCCTGCCAGAACAGGATACCCTGTTTCCTATCCTGAAGGAGTGAGTTTAAGTTAGAACAAAACTTAGAAAGCGTGACTTCACCAATTGTCGTTAATGGCTGAAATATTCAAATTGATGGGTTTATGACAACCTCTGTATTGTGGGATAGGAAACGTGGGAGGATAGGCTTTTTCTGAGGATAATGGATGTTCTGGTCACTGGTTTGTTCGTGATAGATGACTCATTGCCAATGCATCCAAAAGGGGATTAGCACATATCTTGCTGATGGCATTGTTTACTAGGACCTTCGCTTAATCCTATCTTGGGTGTGCCTGCTGATAGTTTTCCACGAAACCTTCATTCAGGTCCTGGTTACCGCCACCTGCCATCACCTTTGGTCCGCTCTGGTCTACTAGACCTCATGAAGTGTTTCGATATTGCCAAATTATGAAATATTATAAGGAGGGGTGCAAGGCATGGTAACAGTTTAGTCTTCATTTGGGGATTCCTCACACCCACTTATGATTATCACACCTAATTTTATACCCCTCCATCACATTCCCCAATTACATGTGCTTTTGTCTAAACCAATGGTTCTTAACCTTTTCTTTACCAGGGACCCCCTTTAAATATCTTTTGTTGCTGCTGACCCACAAGGCTTAACTCAAGATTTAAAACCCTAACAAAAACAGCAACAACAACAAAAAACAACAACAAACAACAACAACATTGTTGTTGTTGTTGTTATTATTATTATTAGACACACCATCTATAAAACCTTCCCTCAGAAGCACTGGAGGGGGAAGGAAGACTTTCCTCCTGCTTCTTCCTGCAAGTTTGTGGCTGGAGCGGATTGAATGGCAATGCGCAGGCCAAGCCAGCCAGCCAGCCTTTGCCTTGGCTCCTGTCACATGGCCCTCCACTGCAGGAAGGAGGTGGGCCAAGCAGCTTTCATGCCTCCGTGGACCCCCTGTGAGGACTTTATGGACCCCTGGGGGTCCCTGGACCCAAGTTTACGAACCTCTAAATTCAATTGTCCCTTCATATCCATGGATTTGGTGTCCACGGATTTAAGTATTCACGGCTTGAAAATATTCTTTAAAAAATAATAATCCACAAAGCAAACCTTGATTTTGCCATCTTATATAAGGGACACCATTTTGCTATTCACGGATTTTGGTATCCACGGGGGGTGGGGGTCCTGGAACCAAACCCCAGCGAATAGGAAGGGAGAACTGTAGCTCTAAATAATGTAACTTGGCACGTCCCCCATATGTGGTAGACCACAGTTCCCATAATCCACAGCCATCACTAAAATGCCTTAGGCTGTCCCTGCCTAACAAAGCCATTTTCTTGGTCCTTTTTTTTTTTTTTAAAGTTTTTAGTTTGTTTCTTCGTGGACAGTTTGCTTCTAAGGTGCTCAGGCGGCGAAAGCTTCCCCACACCCGCAATTCCCATGATGTTACGCTCTCCCTCCTTAAAACCCAACTCTGACGAAGACCATGTGTCTGATATTAATTACATGTCCGGGCCCCATGAAAGTCATTGAAATTTAATGAGAGCAGGGGCAAACCCACCAAGCCAATGGCATTCATTACAGGTTGCCATGGAGATCCCATTGCCAGGCCTGACCCACATTAAAGTAGACAAAGGGCAAGAGGGCAGGCAGGACAAAAGCCTGTGCCAAGAGGTGCGCGGAAATATGCAGAATGAACAGTCTTTTGTATCTCCGAGAACCCGTTTTATTCTGAAAAATAATATTTACAGGGTCTTTTAGACCATCACCCATACCCTCTCCAGCATTTCGCAGATGAAAACAAGGCAGCGATATGCAGCCGCCTTCATTTCAGACTCCTGGCTGAAACCTTGAGGTGTTTCTGCCCGGCCAACCTCTAGACCAGCCGTTCTCAATAGGGTGGCCCCCAAATGTGCCAGACAACAACATCTATAATCCCCAGTCAGCATGATTCTGAACGCCAGTCACTGGGATATTCTAGGAGGAGACAGTTACCATGTCAGTTTTGGTACTTGTCCAATCAAGTAGTGCAAGATGGCTACCATTTTGATTTCCCACCATGCCCCTGTTGTAGCAATACTCCAGAGCATTGTGGGAAATAAATGGTGGTTATATGGGCCTGGATATGGGAGGGGAAATATAAAAGGGAACTCAGGACAGGAGCTGGCAGTAGGGCTTGCCAAGGATGTAGGGTGACCATTTAGCCTACTTTACAGAAGACAGTCCTCTGTTTGAAGGCATCCACTCTTTGAAAGGGTTTCAGCCCTCAAGTCTGGTTTCAAGGAGGGCGGGGGACCCTGTAGAGTTGGACCAGAGCTTGGAGTAGTTATTTTCTGGGACTTCAGCTCCCAGAATCCTTCACAGCCATTGATCATCTTTGTTGGAAGATTCTAGAAGTTGCAGTCCCAAAACCCAACTGTTCTAAGCTCTGAGTCGGACATATAGCCATATCAGCAGAGTGTGTGTTTTTTCTCCAGTTACTAAGCCAGAATAAAATCTTGCATTGGGAGGTGGGTGGGTGGGAAGAATGTGTTGCCCTCTAGATGTTGTGTGACTACAAATCCTATCAGCCTTAGCCATCATAGCAAATGGTGAGGGAGCATGCAGTCCAACATTTGGAGAAACTCATCATCCTCATTCCTGCCCAACATACCCATGTTTTTGCAGCGTACGTTTTAACCTCAAAAACTGGAGCCTGCTCAGGTTTGAAGACAATTCAGCACAAGCTGGTGGGAAGGAGAATTAGACAGGATGAAACAGAGGTGTCTCCCTTGTGTGATAGATGCTGAGGGGATGGCAATGTTTGCTACGAATATTGTCGTGTTCCAGTTAGAGGGAGTCCCTGTGTCCAGCTGTGAGCTCCTGCAAGCTGTGATCCTATACGTACCACCAGTTAGTTTTCCCCCCTGTCCCATCATGCTTAGGCTCAGGGGAGGTGGTGCTCTTACACCATTGGCGCTGTGCTGGATGCATGCTGTGTAGGTTTGGGCTTGCATTATTAACACTTTCCACCACTCTCCTTCTGCCACCTCTGTTTAGTATGCAGGCCTGGTTGGCCAGTTGCCATAGCAATCCATCCGAGTCTTCATAATACTGCAGGAAACAAGATCAAAAAGACTTTATTGTAAGTGGGGAGTGGGGGGGGAGGTTTGTAAGGGGAAGCGGCTGCTTTATGCCACCCCTCAGTAGCTTCCGGAGAATGCAGCTTCCTTCAGGTTTGCAGGATGGGAGAGAATGTGAAAAACCAGGTTGCAATGAAGATTGCCATTTGAGAAAAAGAGAGAGAGAGAAGAGAAAGGAAAAGAATGAGAAAGAAAAGAGAGAAGAAGGAAAAAAAGAGAAAGGAAGAGAGAAGAGACAGAGAGAAGAGGGAGGGAGGGAAGGAGAGAATAGGGAGGAAAGGTGAGAGGCGGAGAAAACAAGAAAGACAAGATGGGAATGAGGAACCAATAAAACCAATAAAATCATAGAACCATACAGTTGGAAGGTACCCCAAGTGTCATCTAGTCCAACCCTCTCCCAGTGCTAGAATCTACTGCTAATGCACCCTTGAAAGGTGACCATCCAACCTCTCTTTAAACACCTCCTAAGAAGGAGAGGCTACCACCTCCCAAAGCTATCTGTTCTACTGTTCAACAACTCTTACCATCTGGACATCCTTCCTTATTATCCTTCTCTGATGCACATCTGTTCACATTTTTGCTCTTCCCAAATGGATCCTTGGCCCTCACTTCAGTATCAGCAGGAAACTCCATGGCATAATTCCTGACCTGTATGAACCAACTATTAAGTTCCACATTGCACATGAATCCACAGCCAAAAGCTTCCAACTTCTCTCTGCGTAACTATAGAGCTGTGGAGCAGTGGAACAGATTTCCTTGGAAGATGGTAGAATATCCATCTTTAAGGGTTTTGAAACAGGTTGGATGGTAATCTCTCACCAGTGCTTTAGTTGGACATTCCTGCTTTCCCCTGGAGTCCCTTCCAACTCTGAATCTATGGTTCTATAAACAGTCAATGAGCTTTGGTGAAGTTCATGGATCTCAAAAGTAAACAGAGGGGTCAAAAGTTGGCATCAACTAGCAGAGCCTTGTTTGTGGGTGCACCAAAGCATTTGGGGCAGACGAGTGGACAACTGATGGGCTCAGAGGCTGAGAAAATGGGCAGAATGAGGAAAGCATTTCAGCACTTCAGGCGGAAGATACAGGGGGAGCTGTAGTTTTCTCCTAATAAATCATCTTAAGTCTCCCACCAAACTATCCTGCACCCCTTAAACTGGTCTCATGACTTCAGTTAAGGCGGAAGACTCTATCTGTTGCCAACATGGAATTGGCAGTCCAGCTGGCTTCCCTGCATGGGGCCGGGTGCCACCTTGTCCTTTGTCTCAGTCACAAGTGGAGAGAAGTATAAAGTAGAAGAGAGATTGGCCCAGCCCATGCAGAGTGCAGACCCTATGCATGGAGAGGTCTCCACAGGGCAGGGGTGAGTGTCCCTGGGCCTAATTTCAAAAGCTCATTTCAAATGATTAGGTTCAGACCTCTGGCAAGAGCAGGCTTAGCCTTCCAGAGCAGCCCACTGCTATGGGCAGAAGAAGGGGGGAGACAGAGAAAAGGGAGGTGAAAAGAGAGAATCAGAGAGCAAGGAGATGAGAGAAGAAAAGGGGGAGGGAGAAAAAGAAAAGTTATGGGAGGGGGGGGAAGAGAAGAGGTGGGCCCACCCACCCCACCTACATTGGCTTTCCAGCAATACATTTCCCCTCCAGCAATGAAACTTCAAACATGAAACCAGTCTTTCTATGTGAGTGCCTTAGGACACTGGGGGAAATTCAAAATGATGGTTTCTCTCCACCATCCAGGTCTCTTTCACACTACCCAACTGTAGCACTTTGATTCCACTTTAACTGCCCATGAATCCTGGGATGTGTAGTTTGAGGAGGCACTGGAGCAGTGGTTCTCAACCTTTGACCCTCCAGAGGATTTGGGCTTCATCTCCCAAAGTCCCAGCCACTATGGCCAATGCTCAGGAAGCCTGGGAGTTGATGTTCAACACATCTGGAGGGTAAAGGTTGAGAACCATGCCGCTAGAAATCTCCGGCAGAGAATTCTAAATACTTCACAAGGCTACAAATCCCAGGATTCCATAGGATGGAGCCCTGGCATTTAAAGTAGTATCAAAGGACAATCATGGCGAGGTGTGAAAAAGACTTAGTTGGCAACTTGCGTGCAAGAAAGAATGAATCAGTCATCACACACTGACGCATGTTAAATAATGTCTCTTTCTCTTCCCATTGCTTCAGACATACTATTTTTTTCAGTCCACGTATGGAACAGAGAGTCACCAACTGATGTTGCCCATTATGTCTATGTTATGTATGTTATGTACATCTTTATTATTTATTTCTTGGTTCCATTTATATCCTGCCTCTCCTCCAATAAGCTCAAGCCAACAACGTACATGGTTCTCCTTCCCCCTTTTTCCTCACACTAACCCTGTGTAGTAGTTGAAGTCGAGAAAGAATGGCTGGTCCAAGGTCACATAGCGATTTTCGTGGCTTAGTTGGGAGTAGAGCCTGGGTCTCTCAAGTCCCAATCTGACCACTGTACTACACTGGGTGTTTTTATTTATGTATTACGTGTTTCACAGACCAGTTATGTGCATAATGTATTTATTTAATGCACCCTACCATCCAGTTAGAGAGCCAGCATGGTGTAGTGGTTTGAACGTTAGACTAGAAGCCGATCCACATGACACAAATAATCCAGTTTTAAACTGGATTATTTGCCTGGCTCCTTCCTATGGAATCCTGGGATTTGTAGTTTTGCAAGGCCTTTAGCCACCCTCTGACAAAGAGTGCTGGAACCCCACCAAACTACAAATCCCAGGATTCCATAGGAAGGAGCCAGGCTAATAATCCAGTTTCAACCTGCATTATTTCTCTAGTGTGGCTGCCCCATGTGACACTGGGAGACCAGGGTTCAAATCCCCGCTCGGCCATGGAAACCCACTGGGTGGCCTTGGGCAAGTCATGGTCAGAGGGAGGTAAAGGCAAACCCCCCTCTGAATAAATCTTGCCAAGAAACTCCCATGATAGCTTCACCTTAGGGGTGCTATAAGTCAGAAATGACTTGAAGACACACAAGAACAGCCACCATCTGATTTAAAAAAGGCCAAAACAGTTGTTAAATTATTCACCTCCCCCGCCAATTCTTTTTAAAAAGGGGGTCTATGAATGTAGCCAGACAGAGCCCTCATCCAGAATGTGTTCCCAGCCCAGATCAGAGGTGGTTTCGAACACCCCCTCCCCAGCTGCTATTTGCCTCTGATGGTGCTTTGAGCATCTCCAGTAGGAAAGTGGTGTGTGCTCAAAATCCACATCAGGAGCACCTTCCAGATACGGCCATGTGTGTCTCCATTTCCTTCAAAGCAAAAATGGCCAGATCCAGGATGGTGGGGACAACGAGGGGAATGGTGAGCAGGAAGGGGCAATGACTGCTGCACACACACACCTGCACCACCACCGGTGTTTGGTGTCTGAAGCAGCCACCTCATTCCCCCTAGCGGTAGGGTCACACCTGATTTTTTTGGCTACTTTTCTCTCCACTTTATTATGGATGATGATTCATTGCGTCCTACACCCCCCCTCCCCCCAAAAAAGAGAGAGCAACCAATTGCCTCTTTGGCCTAATATGTTTAAAGAATTATGTGCTGGTGTTCCCGGTGGGCTCCATGAGGTGAAAGGACAGATTTAATGTACACATCGTGCTCCTTGCAGCTGCAAAACTGGCTTAGCATATTAACATGATCAGCCTGAATCTTCTGTCAGTGAAAAAAATAGATTTTTTTTCACACCAAACGGGCTCTACTGTGCTTACTACTAATTGCTCCTCTTGAAATAATAATAATAATAATAATAATAATAATACGATGATTATGATGATGATGGCCATGATTTCACCTTGAGCATCCTACCACGCTCCTCATTTACATGAGCATCCTACCATGCTCCTAGGATAACTGCAATCCTCCAAATCTCTATCTGTTCTGCACCACCTTTGTTAATTATTGATGGGGAAACAATCCATTTATCATGTTTATCCACAGGTAAACCTTAACCAGACAAGCTGAAAAATCATGCTGTAAATTGAAGAAGCACTCAGCTAAATTGGAAACTAAGTGTCTTGTTGCTTTAACTAAAAGAGTAATATGTTCTCCCCTCCATCTTGTCTTATTTCAGAAGCTAAGCAAGGTTAGGCCTTTTAATACTTAGATGGGAAACCACCTGCTCATACCAGGAATCTCCAGGCAGAGCTAGGAAAGACTTCTTTCTGAAACCCTGAAAAGCTCCTAGTGCCCATTGTTGACAGCACTGGGCTAGATGGACCAATGGTCTGAATAAGTAAAAGGAAACTTCCTATGATCCTAAACAACACAGTCTGGCCATGATTTGTCAAACCATGATTGTTTTGCAAACTGACAGTCCAAGGCACCATCCAGCATCTTTGGAGAACCATCCAGGATGATCTAGCTCATCACTGATAAATACTCCCATATCAGGCCCACCTGTGTTGTGTATAGCTTTCAAGGCTGGGACATAGACAGATATCTGGACACACAGTCTCAAAGCACTGGGACATTTTGATTAATGGGGTAGTGATGACACCTGCCACCACAACTACCACCCCAAGTGTCTCTGTCATTTCTGAACTTAGTTATAACATCTACAAGTCTAAGTGTGTGTGTGTGTGTGTGTGTGTGTATGGTGGGAGGATTGTTTCTACCACCAATCTATTTTGTGAACTACGCCAGTTATACTTTTGGAGTGGCTTGGTCTTGAATAGGCAATCAAGACCTCTTTGGTTTACAAAAGAGCTGCTCCTGATGCTGACAAAAACTCTTGGAATAGATTTATTGGTAGGAATCAACACAGCTGCCTGCATTTTGGGGACTCTCCTTCATAGCATACCTTGCAACAAGGGATTACTCACAACCACAGAACAAGGGATACAGAAAGAAAAACGCTGAAGTTCAAATAGACCTTAATGCTCTGGCAAGGCCCAACTGGAACAAGAAACCCTGCCCAGTCTTTCCTGTCTGGAAACATCCATTGGCAAGCCCCAGCGGGCCCAAGACTATCAGTATTAAGTCCTGACAAGAGGAGGCACAAATCAAATGTGTGTCTTCTCCTTGTGATGCTTTGGACATCTCCTGAAATGGGGACTTGGTTGATATGTACCCCCTACCAAGAAGCTTAGTTTCCTACCTGATGCCTGCCTTAGCATGGTGAGCAGGAAATCTATCATTTGTATTTCCTGTTTAGCTCACAAATAGCCATGTTTGAGACTGCACCCTTGTCTTTGGCTGCCAGAGGCCTGGAATCTAATGAGCCATTGTTTGAGTGGCTGAAGCTGCAATGAAATCTATCTTGGAAAGGCTACGTATATAATGTCCAACTGCCATCCAATTAAGACTCTGGTATATACATTATTAATGGAGATCATTAGTAAGCCAACATCTGACCAGCCTTTCCTGAGATAGAGCTGCCCTGCATAAATACCAAACCTCTCGGTGGGGATAAAATAGGACAGGGATCATGCTGCTGGGGCAGAGAGGAGCCTTCAACAACAGCTTCATACTTCACAACAACTCCTTACCTGATAGATCTTTTTAGTAGCTCATCTCACTTACAAGTAGAGATGGATGAATCTGTCAACTGTGGGTTTTCTTTTTTCTGTTTCTCATTTTTCTAATCTTGAATCTGGTTTGTCCCAAATTTTTGCACTCTTAAATTCAATTTGTC
The DNA here is from genome assembly GCA_030847615.1 of Gambelia wislizenii. Lineage (NCBI taxonomy): Eukaryota > Metazoa > Chordata > Lepidosauria > Squamata > Crotaphytidae > Gambelia > Gambelia wislizenii. Next base: position 5,598,613 of record JAUMIR010000013.1, on the reverse strand, counting down.
TCAAACTTTGATGTTTTAAAAAGTTTGTGCGGGCTTGTCCAGACGAGAAGATATAATCTGGATTGCTGTGCATCAGTGAAAAATCACAGCAGCGTTCTTTCGTCTCCACGGTCGTTTTGCAAAATCGTTGGTATGCGAAGCTATCCGTGTTTGAAGTGCACACACAGCCATGCCTGCAAATCAAGATGGTGACCAAGAGTGAATTACTTGCATTATTATTCTCAACAAATTGTCGCTGCTGCACAGTATTTTTTTTTTAATTGTAACTCAAAGGTGCTCAAGTGCAACGCCTCAGCGCAGCAAAAAGGTGCACAATCAGCAACGCAAAATTCCAAAATGGTGCTTCTGTCCACCGTATTGCCAGCAAGCTGATCCCCTGTACACATCCGACCAATCAGCTTTCCACTTACACACTTGCTGAGAACGCGCTGTGATGCAAATTGCTTGTCCAAACAAATGGTAAGGGACATTTCCACACATTATTTTAAAAACTTAAGGAAAAGCCGCTTTTCCTGAGCAGTAATTGGAGTTTTTGGCCCCCCTCTTCCTAATATCATGAATCTCATTTGCTTCTCATTGGGACAAAAGGTATTCTTGCATTTTGAAGGATAACTGGGGGCTCAGCTGGATGGAGGTTGTGTATTTATTGTTGTTGTTCTTGTTTTTTTTTAAAAAAAATTCAAACAACCATACTACACTAGAAAAAAATATGGTGGGAGACCATTTTTTTCATCAGCTTATAACTGGAAGAAGGCTGGCTAACCAAATACTTAACAGAAGTTGAAACATCTCAACAGAATTTGCCTTATTTCTTCAGTAGAGGAGCAGCGAAGCAAAACTGCACACAGTGAACTGCAGATGCATGTGGGAAATGTTTTTGCAAGCATCCATGTGACATGCACTGGTAGTCTGCAGTACAAGGGTGGGCAAAGTGTAGTCCATGGGCCACACAAGACTCCTGGAATTGACTTTGGTGGCTCCTGAACCCACCAGTCCTCCATAACCCTCCAACACTCCCAATTTTTAAAAGGCACAAATTTTGCCCCAAAACAACAGAGAAAGTCCCTACATGCGTGAAAACACATGAAAATACCTCCACAAGCACCACAGAACCCCATACGGCTCCCAAATATTTCCATTTTCCTCTGCTGTCTCTCTCAAAATGGTGACAGGAAGTGACCAATTGCCATTTTGAGAAACTACAGAGGAAAACAAATGAATTTGGGCATACTGTGGTGGTGGGGACTGTGGCCTGAGAGGGTGGTTGAATAGATCACTGGCTCCATACAGCTGCCCATCGCTGTTCTAGTACCTGGTACAAAGAATGGTCCTTCACAGGGGGATGTTTTCTTGCGGGAGATGGGAAATGATGGAGGTTATAAAATCAAATATGGTATGAAGATAGGGAGATCTTTACTCCCTTTTTCAAAATACTAGAACCTGGGGTCATCTTCTGAAGATGAATGGCAGAAGATATGGGGCAGATAGTATCGTTTCACACAGTGCATAATTTAACTGTGGCACTCGCTGCCACAAGATGTAGTGCTGGCCACCAACATGGAAGGCTTTCAAAGGAGGATGAGGCTATCAGTGGCTAATAATCATGGTCACGGCACATTCCCTCCACTGTCAGAGGCAGCATAACTCACAATGTCAGTTGCTGGCATCAAAAGCAGGAATGTGCTACAGCATTCAGATTCTGTTTGTGGCCTTCCTCTTGTGGCCTCTTCTTGGTCTTTTGAGAACCAAACACTGGACAAGAGCGACCTTTGCTCTGATCCAACCCGGTTCTTCTTCTCTTCTTCGGAGCCACCACTCCTCTCCTGGTTCCAGCACCTGGTGGGTTAAGAAGCGGCATGGCCATTAAGGAGTCCCCCGGGGCTGTGGTGGAGTCACATGGCTCCAAGAGCACCATGTTGTTGCCTGTTCCCTGACCCCAGGCATGTAAACACAACCACATTCTGGCAAGATGTTGAATGTCCCTGATTATGTCGAAGTTTCTGGGCCGGCTGCCAATTGGGAAGACCCTGGCTTATGCTTCCCTTGGCAAGGCGCCCAGGGCCGCACTGACACGAGGTGGCAAGGGAGAGATGAAGTAGACACACACGCAGCAGGGCAACAGCCCAGTGTAAGTTATTCCTCTCTCTCTCTCTCCTCCCCACTAGCAGATGTGGAGCCGTAAGTGCTGCTAGCTACCCTGCACAGCTACGGAAGAAAAACCAATCGGCAGAGCACTCCCTCTGTCCCCAGAGGCTGACACATTCCACCGTGAGGCTGATGTTCTGCTGCCCATGGAGCTTTGCCGCTCCCAGTCCTGCAGGCCTGAAAAATTCCAGGCAATTTCTCTTCCTTGAATAATGGAGCACCACAGACCACAGCCCAGAGAACATTTGTAGATGGGCCTTTCTGTTTTACCTGTTGGACAAAATTGAGGGGCAACAAATGGGCAGCTATTTCATTTTATTGTTCTGTTTTGAGCACCATCTCAGAGTCCTGCCATTTGACTTTTCAAAGAGTCTCTGGCCATCTCTGTTGAGGACAAGGAGGTTGGAAAGATGTTTTTGGCCAGCCAACCAACCTACCTTCCTTCCTTCCTTCCTTCCTTCCTTCCTTCCTTCCTTCCTTTTCTTTTCTTTTCTTTTCTTTTCTTTTCTTTTTTGGTAACAGAAAAAAAATATCTTGGCTTTCAGGGAGAAGCAAGGGGAAGAATTACATACCTTCAACTGTCCCAATTTGATAGGTGTAGTCCTGGTTAACCCCCAGTCACCCCACTTTTTCATTGGTTTTTAAAAGTCCCTGTTTCTCTCCTCCTACTTTCCTACTTTGTCCTCAGCTTACCTACAAACTGAGTTCAAAGTGCAAAAATGCTTTGCATTCAGTTAAATAAGTAAGGGGGAGAGCAGGAGATAGCATCTTGCCCTTCCCAGGAAGGTCAGGCAAAAGCAAACTGCTGCCAGCCTCTCCTAGATTATCTGTTCTTCCTCATTAATAACTCCTGCCATCTTGACCCCACTCTGATGTAGCTTGGCTACCTGTGTCCCAGTTTGGATCTGGAAAATATTGGAGGGTATGGAATCAGTCCAGCCACAGAAAGTTTCTACACATTGGATAATGGAGCACACCAAAGAATTTCAAAAGAAAATCAGCCCATGCTTTATAGATTATAGCAAAGCCTTTGATTGTGTAGATCACAAAAAACTATGGATCGCACTTAAAGAAATGGGTGTGCCACAACATTTGATTGCCCTGATGCATAACCTCTTCTCAGGACAACCTCTCCATTGACGCCCCCTTGTCGTGGGAGAGAGGCTTGCGTACCCTAATGATGTTTTGAGCTACGCTGGTGGTGGCATAATAGCCACCGGTAGGGTCTCCCATGCCAGACAGGTCAAAACCGAAGGGTCTGACAAAGAGCGTCAAAGGGCAGGATGGGCTCTCTAGCCTTGTGGCAACCGTCCTAGGAGAAGGAAAACTCTAATCCCAAACCCGGGCAGATGGTGCTCGTCCAACCCTGTAAGGTCAACCATCTAAGAGAAGGAAACTCTAATCAAGCCTACAGCCCGAGGACCTCGCTGCCACGTCCATGCTTGCAAGGCCACGGCAGATGAATCTCTGGTTTAAAGGGTGAGGCCAGTTCTGTGCACACTGTGCTCCACCAGAAAAATCCATTGCACAGGCTCGAAGGAAAGCGGCGCAGATACTCAGGACAAGAGGCTACCATCAGGACAGAATACGGAGAAACAGAATGGTTTCCCATTGGCAAGGGGGTCAGGCAAGGCTACATTTGATCACCCTATCTGTTTAACTTGTACGCTGAACATAATTGCAGTATTAGCCTCAGAGGTGTGAAAACTGGAGGAAGGGACACAAACAATTTAAGATATGCAGATGACGCCATACTACTAGCAGAAAACAACAAAGACTTGGATCAATTACTGAAGAAAGTCAAGGAAGAAAGTGCAAAAGCAGATTTACAATTGAACATTAAGAAAACAAAAATAATGACCACAGATAATTTACATAATTTTAAAGTAGACAATGAAAAAATTGAAATAGTTCCAGATTTCCCATACCTTGGCTTGGTCATTAATCAGAATGGAGACTGCAGTCAAGAAATCAGAAGAAGACTAGGACGTGGAAGGGCAACTATGGAGGAACTAGACAAGATCCTGAAGTGGAAAGATATATCATTGAATACTAAAGCGAGGATTGTCCATGCCATCTTATTTCCCATTTCTATATATGGTTGTGAAAGCTGGACAGTGGAGAAAGCTGATAGGAAGGAAATCAACTCATTTGAAATATGGTGCTGGAGAAGAGTTCTACGGATACCACGGACTGCTAAAAAGACAAATCAATGGGCCCTAGAGCAAATCAAGGCTGAACACTCCCTAGAAGCCAAGATGACTAAACTGAGACTGTCATACTTTGGCCATATCATGAGAAGACATGACTCACTAGCAAATACAATAATGCTTGGGAAAGCAGAAGGCAGCAGAAAAAGAGGAAGATCCCACTCTAGATGGAAGGATTCCATCAAAGAAGCCACGACCCTGAGTCTGCAAGACCTGAGCAGGGTTGTTGATGACAGGGTGACTTGGAGGTCTCTCATTTGTACAGTCACCATAAGGTGAAGTCAGCCTGAAGGCAGTTAACAACAACAACAACCCATCCCTGGTCCTGACCTAGCAATCCTAACTATAACACCCATCGTCCCCAATCAGCATGGCCAATCAAACCTAGGAACATACGACGTTGGTTGCCCTTTCTGAAAAGCTTTCTGCTATCCATCTAGGAGCTCCCATTCTATCCCTACCCTCAGAAAGGGATTTCTGATCTGTTCCAAGGTCCATGTATGATGTCTTGAGGGACCAGAGGCTTGAGTTAGATCTAAAGTCACCAACTACATTACTGATTTCTAGGGTTGCCAAATTAAAAACTGAGCCCTTTAATGGTTGTATAGAAGAAGCAATGTACATAACCATTAAAGGTACAGGACCCCTCTCCAGTTTTCAATCTGCCAACCCTACATTCCAGTGTTGACCCAAGACATTTTGCCCCCTGAGGCAAATGTTTATCTTATCTTGTAAGACCCTTTTGGTCCCATATTGGGAGAAAGGCTGGCTATACAAGGAAGGAAGGAAGGAAGGAAGGAAGGAAGGAAGGAAGGAAGGAAGGAAGGAAGGACAAAATGCGTTATCTCCCTTCCAACCCATGTACAGAATTCAACTAGAGTGCCTGTTGAAGCTTCCTTTAGCACTTTAGCTTTTCTTTAGCACTTTAGTCTTGCACTGCATCTGAGGGTAGGGGTGGATGACAGGTTGTGTGAAACACACAGCTTAATTTTCCAAAAGGAAAGGCTGGGGGGTTCAGGATGAAAAGCCGGAGGGGGGTGCTGGCACTGCTGCCCCTTGGCATCTGCCCGTGGAGGACACTGGCTCACTCTGCCTAATGATAGGGCTGGCTTGGGCAGGTGCCAATCCTCCCTTTAGTCCTGAAGGGACAAAGCAGGACATTTCTTTATAGGAATCTGAATTCCTCAAGCATCTGTCCCTCCTTGCACAAACACCCCATATAATGACACAAATGCTGCCCCTGCCCTGCAAAGGCTTTCTTGATGCCAGGTGAATCTGATTTTGCCCCACACACTCAAAGACCCAGCTTGGATGGGCTCTCCTGTGAGGGGAAAGCACACCACATGAACCCAGCTGGGGGATAATTTGAGGAGTGCAGCCAGGCAAGCGTTAAAGCGGAAGGCAGCAGGGAGGGAGAGAGAGAGAGAGAGAGATTCATTTTCATGACAATAGGCAGGGAGGAAAGGAACAGCTCTCCCCAGAGACTTGCCATGAATTCTCAGGCCTGCCAATCAGCCCAGGAATAAAACAGACTCTGTTGGGTAGGGCGGCTGCCTGGAAGCATCTGGGAGCCATGTTATTCTAAAGCCTTGGCACTCCTCATCCCACCAGCCTTGCCCTTTGGCTGAATTTCTGGGGAAAGAAAAATGGGGGCAACATGAAGGGACCAATGGCCTGATTTTAAAAGGCATGAAGTCTCTCTTCAGGACATTCCCAGGCCCCAGAAACATTAATGTTACCCCTCACATGTTAATGCTGAGCTGGGAAAGAAAAGGGATCGGCTACCCCTGAAAACGACTGGCAGAAGGCTTACAAAATTACTTGTTTCTAATTGTTACACGGACAGTTAAAATAATTTCACGTCACTCAAAATGGCTGCCCATCTCCCTCAAAAGTGATGAATACCACTGATATGAACTGTAAGCCGTTGCTCAAAAAAATACATGAATTCATGTCAGTCAGCGCCTCAGACTTAAAATGCATTTAAAATGCATTTTCAAAACTTGTCGCGAATGGGGGTAACAAAGTAATGTTTAACAAATTGTGCCAAGCTCCAGATGTTCCTGAGAAGACAAATGGAAAGGTGTGTGTGTGTGTGTGCGTGTGTGTGTACGCTAGAGCCTGGAAACATTACATGTTAGACTACACCTCCCAGATCCCTCCAGCCAGTATGGCCACAGACTGGAGGAATTCTGGGAGTTAGCCATGCTGGTTGGGAATTCTGGGAGCTGTAGTCCAAAAAAAAAGCCTCCATCTTAGAGGCTGCCACTGCTTCTTCCCCATGTCTCCCCCTTGAGATGTTTGCCTCACAGATGTTTGCCTCACAGCTGGTTGAGGCCTTGGTTGGGGCTGCTGCCTGATATTTTGCTACCTGAGGCAAAAGACAAAAAGGCACCCCACTCTTTTCCATGTGCCAGTTGGATTGGCAGTTGACTCTCACCCCAGGAGCCTCTGTGAAAGGGTGCCAGATAGGCTGTATGGGACATAGCCCTCTCTTCCCCGCAAAAGTAGTGCCCCACAGTAATAGCAAGTCGCAGAAGCTGCAACTTGTCTTAATGGTGTTTTTGCCCGCAGAAGCCCCCATAAGCTTTGCATCCAAGATGATGGCTGTGAGTGATTTACTTGTGTTAGTACTTCGCTGCCGCTGGAGTGTGTTTTTTAAAAAATGTCTGAGGTGCGCTACAGCCATAGAGCACTTTTTCAATTTAACAAGGCAGAAAAACAAACTAGAAACACCTTGTTTTATCGCCTTAGCAATTGCTCACTAAGGCGGGGGGAAACAGTGGCTCCGGGCACTTGCCCTGTTAGCAAACCCTGTCCCCTCACTTGTCCAGCCAATCAGGTTTTCGCTTCCTATACTACCAATCGATATGAATCGCTGTCGTAATGAGGAGGAATACGCGTTCCCCAGGCTGTTTTTGAAAAAGTCTGGGGAAAGTTGTGAAGGCTTTTCCTGTGGAGCTTCGGCGATTTTTGGCCCCCCTCTTTCTGAAAACAGAGTAATGCTGCTGGATCCCATTGAGATATGTCATCTTCTCCTCGAAGTCCACGAGGAGTATTTTCACCATTTAGATGACCCCACCCTAACTACTTGTAGGGCCAGGCCTGGGACAAACAGGCAGAAAGAGGGCGGCTTTGTCCTCTCACATGTGCTGTGGCTGGGCGCATGCACGTTTCTGGCCCACCTTTCCCACAGCCTAGAGGCAGAGTTAGCTGCAAAAAGGAATTCCCGTCGATATCATCAGATCATGCCCTACACGGCCTCCATCCCTATGTTCCCCCGGCCTCCTGCACTGAGGAGAGCTGGCGGCCTCTCGTGTGGCTTCACCTCCCCTTAATTCCCCTCATCCACAAAGCTCCAATAATCCCGTCTATTTACAACCTCACCTCATTGATGCTTCACGTGTCAATGAGTGCGGCGCTCTCGGGAACCCTGTGGGCCCACGCTTCTCTTTCACTTGGTGGAAGAAAGCCCTGCATTGCAAGGAACACTGAAAAACAATTGCTGCTCTCATCCAAAGCTTGGAAGTAAGCCATAACGAACCATGAATTACATTTGTAAGTCATTCCTTGCTTGCAATAACCAAGGCATAAACAAGCGACGGGTAATTTCATTCCTTTTGCAGAGTAACTGTCAACTGTTTCAGTTACTTATAACAGTTATGGGGGTCTGAGACCTCACTATTTAGGTCTGGTTTGTATTACTACTTAATAGTGTCTTTTGTACCAGCTGCTTATAGTGTTTCCAACTTTCCATACATTACCATTTTCTGGACCAGGTCTTCATACTCTCTTATCAAATATTGCTCTTTTGGACTATAATATCCCCAACTTGCAAGCCAGCATAATCACTGGCCATGCTAGCTGAGGGGTCCCGGGAATTGTAGTAATGTTTCCAAGCTCTGATACCCCCAAAGCCTCACAGGTTCTGTCCTCAGCATGAGATAATACACTGCCACAGTCACAAAGATGTAACATCCAAATTCATGCTGGCTGAGGGATGATGGGAGTTCTAGTGCACCATGTCTGGAAGGCATCTGGTTAAAGAAAGGCTGTCTTATCTAATGTTTCTGGTGTCACCAGCCCCTCTCTCTGTCTTCTAGCCCACTTTGTATGATCTTCATCAATGACTGGCTTTCTCAGCCTACAACATTAACATCACCTGCCATTTCATTCTGGCCTCAGCTTTCAATCATTCCTTGATTCAATTTTCTCTTGCAAATAGGTATGTACATCTTGCCTTATTCCATGGACTCACGGTTGCTTTCAACAGGTTCATAGGTGCCCATCCCTGTCTGTCCCCAAATGGCTGACAAATCTAAGTGTTAAGCCTGGGCAGCTTAAGGAAAGAAAGAAGGGCAAGCTAAAAATAACATTTTAAAAACTCATTCCCCTCATTAATATTTTATTGGTGCTTCAAAAAAAAAAAAAAAATCAGCCTAGCATTGGACTGAGACCTGGGAGATCCAGAGTCTAGTCTCCCAGTGAGGCATGAAACTTATAGTCCATCTCTCTTTCTCATTCTCTCAGCCTGACCTACCTCACAGGGTTCTTGAAAGGGAGAGAAGAACCACATATGTCACACTGAGTTCATTAGAGGAAAACCAGCGTACAAATGTAATGAATAAATAAATACATGCCCATTTTTGCCCATGTAATGCTGACTGGCTGTTGTTGGAGGGGTGGAGCACAGAACGGAGTGGTGGGGGACGACATGTGGTGTTCAACAAGCTGGAATAAAAGTCCCATCATCCCTTTTTAGCTATTCTGGCTAGGCCTGATAGGAATTGCAGTCCAATGTTATCTGAAGGGCATCAGGTTGTCTGCCTCTGCTCTATAGTTTTTAACTGCTGTGCGTGTGTGTCCCTATGCATCTTGAGAGGCCCCTCTGTGATGATGAGATTTCTTAGCCTTTTCATAGAGTTGGAAGAGTCCACAAGGGCCATCCAGTCCAACCCCCTGCCATGCAGGAATATTTAAATATCTTTTGTTGCCGCAGACCCCTAAGACTTAACTCAAGATTTAAAAACAACAATACTACTAATAATAGTAATAATAATACAATTTTGGTTCACTCAGCCTTCCATCCTTTTGAAGATCGGTAAAATGAGTACCCAGCTTGTGGGGGCAATTAGCTAATACACACTGGAAACTGCTTAATGCAGTGTAGATGTGTAAATTGCTATTGCTTAAAACAATTTGTAAGCTGCTCTGATAGCCTTGTGGTTGAAGAGCAGGGTATAAATAAATAAATAATTAAATAAAGTGGGAGGGGGTCAGAACCAAGTGACAGGAATCTCAAAGAGCACCACTTCACACTGCAACATTTTGTTGCATGCCTCGCTTCTGCATTATCTAGTTGCAGTCCTCTCAACAACTCAAAAATACAGAAACGGCAGGGTGTCTGACCTCTGACAACACACAAAAACAGGGAAAATATGTAACCGATACAAAATATCTGTTACTCTATCACAATTGTATAATAATGTACCAATGTCTATAATGTGTTGCTCCATAGAGACTAATGAAAATATTAACATACTTTTTGTTTATACTAAAAATTAATTGTTGCAATTCTGTTAAGGTTTTCATTAGTCTCTATGGAGCAATATAATACAAAATAAGAATATCATTGTTGGATTATATTCTTTATTATAACAAATTGCAACACAATATAGACATTGATACATCATTATACAATTGTGATATAGTAACAGATATTGTATCCATTACATGTTTTTGTGCATCCTCTCAACAACCACACAAGGTAGGTGTATTACTGTATCATTGTTCCTCTTATTGCAGGTTGCAAGAGGGAAGGTCTGAAGCCGGGAATGAATGGTACGCTTAAGGCCATCTACTGAGCAAAGGGCAGCCATGAGGTTCAAACTGGAAAGCCACCTCACTACCCCCTGGATGCTCTCTTCAGAGATTGCAAAGCCAGGGGTTCAGGTACCCCTTTTTACCAGGGGTAAAAAGATGGGGAGGGGAGAGGAAGTGCTGTGACAACAAGGAAATTATGAATTGTCCTTTGGCAAAATCACTGGTATGCGAAGCACTGGTATTTGAAGTGCACACGCAGCTATGCTTGCAAATCAAGATGGTGGCCGAGAATGAATTACTTGTGTTATTATTCTCCACGAGTTGTCGCTGCTGCACAGTATTTTTTAAAAAAACTGTAAATCAAAGGTGCGCAAGTGTGACCTTCCACTTAAAAAAGCTATTTGGTCATTTTGGCGCAGCAAAAAAGCACATGATCGATAACATGAAACTCCAAAATGGCACTTCTGGCCACTTAATTGCGCATTTCTGACCAATTAGCTTTCCACTTCCACCCTTGCTGATAATGCGTGCGATGCAAATCAGTTGTCCAAACAAGCACTAATGCACATTTCCATGCATTATTTTTAAAAAACCTTGGGAAAAGCTGCAAAGGCTTTCACCCCACAGTTTTTGGAGTTTTTGCCCCCCCCTTCTGAATAAGGCAAATCAACACAGGATCTCTTTGAGACAAAAGGTATTTGTGCTTTCTATGAGGAGTATTTTCACCGTCTAGACAACCCCATGTTCTCTTTCTCCCTTTCTGTTTGGCCTCTCTCTAAGTACAAAAACAGAAGAAGTCAATGAACAGAGAATTCAGGGAGATGCAGTAAATCTGGAGAAGTTATCTGGTTATAAATACAAAGGATTCCATTTTTTGGTGGATTGAAAATTAATCCGAAAACCATTCAGAATCATTGCTTAGTGGGCCTCTGCCTACTAATGGAACCTACATCTCTGCATATTAAAGTAAACAATTGCGTACTTCTCTTACAATTAATGATCAAATGAAACCTTCCTCATTAGTGATGCAAACAGATTTAAATCATTAAAATTGAGTCCCTCAGAAAAGTGATCTAATTCGTTATTTGAATCATGACTAAATCAATTTGATTTCAATTAAACCAGCCTTGCCCATATAGATAACACTGGTCACAATTGTCAGGTGTTTACGATTACATTGTTTTTCCAATATTCTATTCTTCATAAAATGACAGACTGCAAAGATTTCATCTGGAGAAGGAGGGACCAAACTTCACTCCCTGCCAGGTCAGAGGAGGGCAAAGTTCTCTGTAGGGAGCACGGAGGGAAGACAATGTCACTCAGAGAACAGAAACCACTGCTGACCTGGGGCTTTTCTAGACACGATGGCATACTGTGTTTTCACCCATTCGCAGCAACACCGTTTTGTCTACACTTTCCCCCCCCCCGCCTACGTGGATTGTTCACATCTATTCGAATGGAGCAACCACATCCTCTGATAAAGGGCAATAGAGCAAAAGCATGCAGCGATGCAAATTTGGACAGCCACATATGTGGAAATGTGCATCTACGTGCATTTCCCGGGAAACTTCAGGGAAAACTGTGAATCTTTTTACTATGTAGTTTGTGGAGTTTTTACCCCACCTTCCGAATACCATGAATCTCATTCGGATCATGTTGGGGCACATCGTACCCTCTGCAAATTCTATGAGGAGTATTTTCATCATTTGGAAAAAACCCCTAGGAACTTTTACAAAGATTATCACACAAAGTGCTTTCCCTCCTACTTCTCTCCTGTTTCGTGATGCCTTTCTTTTCCCAATAACTCTCCAATATAGGGGTGGTGAATCTATGGGGGCTGGGGGGGGGCACATTGCCACCTCTGAACTCACTGGGCGCAGCACCTTCACCCTCCAGCACCGTGCTGCCAAACTTTGGCAGCGTAGCAGCATTAAAAGGGCACTTCCCAACTCTTCAGGAGCACCAATTTGCAGACTTCAGCCACAGGTAAAGCAAGGGTGGGCACCATATTCCAGGTGCCTGGGGCTGTTTCTCTTTCCCAAAAGCCCACAGCGTTTTCCCAAGCTGTGGTATGGAGCAGAAGGCCAGACAATCAAAGGCAGCCTGGCTGGTTTGCAGGGGGTAGGATTCAGGAACAAGTGAAGTCTTCCCTCAGGTCCTCTCCTGGCCCATATAAGCTGCTTCCCCAACCCCAGTTAGGTTTTGCTTTTGAACAAGTCCCTTGGACAGGAGAGATGGTACATGGGGAGAGGGCTTCCGGGGCGGTAACTGACTGCCATATGAAGTGCACACTCCTCTGTATGTTGTTTTAATGTAGAAAGGCCTTGTTGAAAGGCCAAAATGGCACTTTTCTCCTTGCTGCCATGCTGCTGGTAGCACAATGGTGACACCAATAGGAACCTCTTGGCATCACAAACATGGCCAAGTGGCTGCATCTAGTCCCTGTGGGTTGCCCGCTGCCATCATGTCAAACTTCAGCTGAGCATTTAGAAAGAGAGTTTAGGCCACCAAAGAAATGGGGCAGGAAAAGGGACCCAGGGAATGTGAACACCAAGTAAATAAGAGTCCTAGGTGTGAATGGTTTTCAGTGTCTCGCTCGCCCTAGTGCTAGAAACTTGGGGACTGAAGGAAAGCTTCATAGGGTGTGTGTGCAGAATTCTTCTCTGGAGGGCTAGCGACCTCATTTTGCTCCATCCCCATAGATTCGCCTAGCCAGTGCACACCTCTGCTCTAAAAGCAAACCCAGCTAGTGATTGCAAATAGGATTGTAGCCAAAACGGGACACCGAGAAATAAGAGGGAGGCATCGGCATGCTCTGGGGAACCCCTCAGTTTGCAAAAGTACAAAAAAGAAAAATGAAAGGGACAACAAGCAACCCAACAAAGGACAACCCAACAAAGGCTAAACATGCTCTGTGGCCAGAGAATACTGAATCTCTCTTTGCGGGGAAGGGAAAGGCATGTTTTTTTTGTTTTTGTTTTTGTTTTGGAAAAGGCTAGCAGCTAACTGGCATCCTGTATATGTTCCCCTACAGGAGCAGTTGGACATTTCTGTCCACTGTGGAACAGCCATATTCAGTTCAGGATTGCAAGAGCGGAGTTGCGCATGAGGTGCAATGGCACTTGGATGCACAGTACAGAGATAAGGATGAATGCACATGGATGTACATGAATGAGGTGGCTTTGTGTGATGGGAAGAGTATAACATTACCTTCCATCTCCTTGTTGCAGGATCTCTGCCTTTCTCACAGGTCCCGCCTGTTTTTACTGAACTACAAAGCCCCACATTCATTTACCTCATCTTGTTGGAGGTGTGCTCCAGCCCCAGATCATTTTGGCTGTCATTCTCTGGGTGGGACATCTCATCAGAGCTCACTAATGTTTGGGCTACCATTAAAATGCTCATTGGCGCCTGGGCCATTCAGCTGTTTGATGAGCAACTTCATAAATAGATTTCCCAGGGAGGCCAACAGCTCTCCTGCTGAAACAACAAGCACAAGGCATCAGCCTGATTCTCTTATGTTACTTCATCTCTCCCAGCAGGTGTGTCAAAAGATATTTCCAAAGAAAATCCATAGGGTGAAGTGAAATAGGCAAAGCCAGCAATTTTGGCTTACTTTTGATGCGTTTCCAGACAAACCGGCAAAGTCCTTCCTTTGGCCCATGCTGAGTTTTGTGATTCCTGAAAAAGGTTTCACTGGAACTTGATATATGTGTTTAATGTCTGGAGAAAGATTTTTGTGGAAGGCTGCTATGTAAACGTGCACATAAATTTGTGTGTGAAGAAAGTCTCTTTCACACTAAACAATTATAGCATTTTGATACCGTTTTAAAAGCCATGTCTGGATCCTATGGAATCCTGTCATTTGTAGTTTGGTGAGACACTAGAATTCTCTAGCAGAGAATTCAAAGTAGAAACTACACCTTTCTAGCATTGCAGTCCCTTAAAACGCTTCAGTTGAACATTTAGAAAAACAGTTTGGGCAACCAAAGCAACAGGGCAGACAAAGTGACCCAGGGAATCTCCCTAAGATAATACTAGCTGCCTCACTGCAGATGTTTTTTGTAGGAAAGAATGGTTCTATTCTGATGATCTCTTGTATTTGAGAAAAGAAAGTTGGGAGCTTAAATCAAGAGAGATGCTTCTCAAGGAGGATAGATCTTAATTGGCTTGCTTATATGCAACTCAAAGAGAGATTTAATGAAGATAAGAGAGGCCTAGCCAAAGAGGCCAGAAAAAAATGGGTTTTACTTAGAACTGTGTAAGGATGACGATTACATGACAGGGTGGGCCCAAAATTTTGGGCATAATGTTCAAATGGATACTGCATATGGGGGGAAATGTGGACTAAAAATGTAAAGTGGTTTGACTCTGTCTCCTGGGCCTGAATAGGGATAAAAGCTTGTTATATTAGTCAGCTCATCAAACATGGATGTCTGTTTTACCACCCAGCTACTGTTTGTTAATTATCACTGCTAAGGTAATGGTCAATGCCTGTATGTTTCACATTTCAGTTCCTTCTCACCCTCCCATCCAAGCAGGTGTATCCACCTAAGCACTGCCAACTGAAGTAACACTCCATAGATCTAACAGAGTGGATCACGAGTCACAAAAGCTTATGCCAAATGAAAATTCACTAGTCTGGAAGGTGCCATTTGGATCCTGGGATCTATTTGGTGTCTTCCACATACATACTGTATGTTCTCCTATAGAAGCAGTAGGACATTTTTGTCTGATGCAGAACGTCCATATGCTGCTGAAACTTTTGGCAGCAGAGGTGTGCATGCATGCCCATGTGCTTGCAGATGTGCGCCCACATTCATTTGTGAATTTGGGTGTATGTTCAGTTCCACAATGTTGCCATTCAATAGAAGGTGTGCATTGTACAAACCATGTTTACCGCCCCGTGGGGAGATTTACCCTATGAAACCCTGAAGTAGGCTCTCTGTGTTGTATTTCCTTTCAGAGTTGTGACCCAGAGATTATTGAATCATAGAGTTGGAAGAGACCACAAGGGCCATCTAGTCCAACCCCCTGCCCTGCAGGAATACACAATCAAAGCACTCCTGCCAGATGGCCATCCAGCCTCTGTTTAAAAACCTCCAAAGAAGGAGACTCCGCCACACTCAGGCAGCACCATTCCACTGATGTGAACACCCCTAACCGTCAGGATGTTCTTCCTCATGTTTAGGTGGAATCTCTTTTGTGGGTGATCCTCACGGAACCTCAACTTGTCTTTTCTCCCTTCTGGGCTTCTTTCCTCCCAACCATTCCATGTCCTCTTCCTGCCTTGTCAGTCTGCAGGTGGAATGGCTCCTGAATTATTTACCAGTGCCACTGACTTAAGGAGCTGCAAAGGACCGGCAAGGGAAACCCTCGTGGGACTCTTGCCAGAGCGCAAATGGAGGCGGCAATCCTTCATTAAAGGCAAACTCCCCCACTTCTGCCTCTCTGCCCAAGCCAATGCTGGTAGTCCCATGGTCACCATGGCACCTGAAAAAGACATGCCAAACCCAAGGCTTCTGGGTTGCCGTTTCTTCCCCAGTGGATGCCATTCAGCAACCTGTGCAGTCTTGTCACTGAAAGGCACTGTTCTTGCTTTTGCACTCTCTTTATTCACATGCCATCACACCAGGGAACAGTGAGGCTGTCAACGAAACTGTAACTTCTTTTCATCCCGCCTGCTCCTCTCCTCCCGCAGCTCTTTGGACACTTTCCAGGGCTGGCGTGTATTTTTATTTTTATTTTGTTTCCTCTTTGTTTTGCCACCAGCGGCACTAATGGAGTTAATGAGCACGAGACGCTTCACCAGAGCGGGGAATTGGCCTCGCGTGTTCATTATGGCATCTCCCAAAGGCACCCCAATTAGCAGAAGCATTTTTTTAAAAGGCCGGAAAAAAAGGGGACACCTTGCATGGATGAATCCCATAGCTGGGACAGTGGTGTTCCAGAAGGGTTTGCCATCATCTCCCCTTTTGGGACATGTGGAGGGGAAAGGTGTTGGTGACCCCGAGATTAAACTAGGGAGGGATGAATCTGTCCTTTTTGTTTTCTCCCTCTCTGGCTTTTCTTCACAAACAAAGATGCAGGAAGGACTCATCCCATGCTTTCTGCAAGCGCGCTGATGACTAAAAAGGCCAATCCAAGATAAACAATTCCGGTTGCAGGAAGCACAGCAGAAGGTCTCCTTGGGTGATGTTTTTGGATTGTGATTCTTTCTGCGTTGTCGTTTCTCTTCAAGACTTGTTCGGTGTGAGTTCTCAAATAAGGCTGCAGCATTGTGGATAGTGTGTCTCCATGCCTCCCAATGTGAGGCCAGGGCAGACCGTTGTTGGTGATCAATTTGGCCGAGCCTGAGATGTTGTTTCAGGGAGTCCTTGTATCGCTTTTTTGGAGCATCCCTCTTACGCTGACCTGTGGTGAGTTCACCGTAGAGTACTATTTTGGGGAGGCAAGGGTCCTCCATCCTAGAAACGTGCCCTGCCCAGCACAGCTGTGTTCTCAATATCATGGCCTCAATGCTGGTGATCCCTGCTTGCTCAAGGACAGCAACATTTGTCACAGTCAATCTCTCTCTCTGGCTTTTCTTCGCAAACGAAGATTCAGGAAGGACTCATCCCGCGCTTTCTGCAAGCGTGCTGATGACTAAAAAGGCCAATCCGAGATAAACAAGTCCGGTTGCAAAAAGCACAGCAGAAGGTCTCCTTGGGTGATGTTTTTGGGTTGTGATTCTTTCTGCGTTGTCGTTTCTCTTCAAGACTTGTTCGTCGTGAGTTCTCAAATAAGGCTGCAGCATTGTGGATAGTGCGTCTCCATGCCTCCCGATGTGAGGCCAGGGCGGACCACTGTTGGTGATAGTATTTTTGGGAGGCGATGGTCCTCCATCCTAGAAACGTGCCCTGCCCAGCGCAGCTGTGTTCTCAATATCATGGCCTCAATGCTGGTGATCCCTGCTTGCTCAAGGACAGCAACATTCGTCACATAGTCAGTCCAGTGTATATTTAGGATTGTGCGTATGCAGCACTGATGAAAGCGTTTGAGGAGTAGTAAGTGGTGACGATAGGTGACCCATGTTTCAGACCCGTAAAGGAGAATAGACAGTACAATGGCTCTATACACACTGATTTGTTTGCTTCGCCTCAGGTGTTTATTACTCCAGACTCTTTTGTAACCTCTTCCAAATGCGCTGTGTGCCTTTGCTAATCTGTGATCGATCTCTTTGTCAATCTTGGCATCTGAGGAGATGATGCTTCCCAGGTAGGTGAACTGCTGAACGGACTTAAGCACAGAGTTGCTGACAGCAATGTGGGGATCCATTTAAAATAAACCACATTCTCTCTATCCTGTTGATGAAGAAGAGGTTGCAGGTTTGAGTCAGTTCTTTTCAAAAACGAACCAATGGAAATTCTCTTCCTTTTGGGCTGGTCAAATGAAAAACATCCTGCTGTTCTCAGCATAGAAAGGACCATGTTGTCCCTACCATGTAGCTGTTACAGGTGAGGAACCGGTCAGAAAAAAAAAAAGGGCAACCCTCATTTGACACCACAGATGTGACCAAATCCATACTATATAAATAATCCAGTTTGAAACTGGATTCTTTGCCATGGCTCCTTCCTATGAAATCCTGGGATTTGTAGTTTGGTGAGGCACCAGCACTCTTTTTCACCAGAGAAGGCAAAAGAGC
The DNA here is from genome assembly GCA_030847615.1 of Gambelia wislizenii. Taxonomy (NCBI): domain Eukaryota; kingdom Metazoa; phylum Chordata; class Lepidosauria; order Squamata; family Crotaphytidae; genus Gambelia; species Gambelia wislizenii. The sequence continues at coordinate 5,580,751 of JAUMIR010000013.1, read as the reverse complement.
TTGTAAAACTATAAATCCCAGGAGTCAATTAAAAGGAGCCATGGCCAATAATCCAGTGGTTTGAGTGTTGGACTAAGACTCTGGGAGACCCGGGTTCAAATCTCCGTGTGGCCATGGAAACCCACTGGATGACCTTGGGCAAGTCACACACTCTCAGCCTTAGAAGAAGCCAACAGCGCACCTCCTCTGAATAACTCTTGCCCAGAAAACCCTAGGAGAGGCAGCATGGGGTAGTGGCTTGAGTGTAGGACTAGGACTCTGGGAGACCCGGGTTCAAATCTCCACTCAGCCATGGAAATCCATTGGGTGATGTCAGGCAAGTCACCACCCATCACTTAAAGTAAAAGGTAATAAAACTTACCCAAGAAAGCCACAAAAACCCTCCTAGAATGGGCCACCATAAGTTGGTGTTGACACTGAAGGCACAGATCAACAGTATTAGAAGGGATCCCTAAAATAATCTAGTCCAACCTACTCCCTGATTTAGGAGATCCATAGCTAAAACATCCCAGACAGGTAAGCATCCAACCTCTATTTAAAACATCCTAGTGAAGAAAAGGCTACCACCTTTGGAAAGAGTCTGTTCCTCAGTTGATGAGTGCTTTTCAAAAGTCACTCATTTTATGCAGAGATGAAAGTTTTACACAAATTATGTTGCAGGCAAACTGTGAGCACCACAACAGGAAGAAAAAAATGCACACAATCATCTGGTATCTCAGTCTCCTGCCAAAGCGTGCGTGTGTATGATTCTTGATGTTCTTTTTTGCCATGCTGAGATGGCCGATCTGAAGTAGAATAGTGAGATTTCTCCACATCTCTAGATCTCAGTTGGTCTTTATATGAGCTTGACAAGACACAAAGGTCATCATCTACTTCTCCAGAGATCCCTGCTAACTAGGTCATAGATGGGAAAGCAAGTGACAATAGAAATAGCAATATCATTTATATTTCTATACCGCTTAACAGTGCAAAGCACTCTAAGCAGTTTACGATGCATTAGCTAATTGCCCCCAACAAGTTGGGTACTCATTTTACTGACCTATGAAAGGATGAGTCAATCTTGGAACCCTGCAGGACCAAACACACAACACTGTGGCTGCAGTGCCGGCATTTAACCACTTTGCCACCAGGGCTCCTTAAGAATTTTATTTTTGGAGGGGGGATTAAACCCATGCTGGCTAGGGGATTCTGGTGGCGGAAGAGTTTGTTTTTGCTTGTGCTTGAAATCACATGTCCAAGTTCTTTACTGTTGTAGTGTGCCTTCCAGTCGACTCTGACCTACGGTGATCTCCTCCTAGGGTTTTCTTAACCAGGTTTATTCTAGAGGTTTGCCTCCCTCTGAGGCTGAGAGAGTGTGACTTGCCCAAGAGCACCCGGTGGGCTTCCATAGCCAAGCAGGGATTCACATCCTGGTCTCCAAGAAACACTATACCACCTGGGTCTCACCAATCTTTGTTGTTTTGTTTATGTGCCTTCAGGACAACTCTGACTTCTAGCAACCCTGTCCTAAGGTTTTCTTGGCAAGATTTCTTCCAAGGGGACATGCCCTTGCCTTCCTTTGAGGCTGAGAGAGTGTGGCTTGCCCAAGGTCACCCAGTGGGCTTTTGTGGCTGAGCAGGGATTGAAACCCTAACCTACTGGAGACCTAGTGCAATATGAGTGTCTCTACTATAACCACTATACCATGCTGCCCCTCTTCTAAGCACTTCCTAGAAAAGTATCAGTTTGCATAGCTCTGGACTCTCTGGAACAGTATAGACATAAACTCAGATCTAAGCAGAGCTTGGAAACAGTCTTAAACAATAAGTTACTTAGAATCATAGAATTGCAGAGTTGGAAGAGACCATGAGGGCCATCCAGTCCAACCCCCCTGCCACACAGGAAATCTTGATCAAAGCATCCCCGACAGATGGCCATCCAGCCTCTGTTTAAAGACCTCCAAGGAAGGAGACCCCACCACGCTCCGAGGGAGTGTGTTCCACTGCCGAACAGCTCTTACTGTCAAAAAGTTCCTCCTCATGTTGAGGTGGAATCTCTGTTCCAGTCCGTGTTCCAGTCTCTGGAGCAGCAGAAAACAAGCCTGCTCCATCCTCAGCGTGACATCCCTTCAAATACTTAAACAGGGCTATCATATCGCCTCTTAATCGTCTTTTTTCCAGGCTAAACATACCCAGCTCCCTAAGTCTCTCCTCATAAGGCATCGTTTCCAGACCTTTCACCATTTTAGTTGCCCTTCTCTGGACACGCTCCAATTTGTCAATATCCTTGTAACACATTGCTTTGGATGTAGTGAATTATACCACAATGGTAACATAAGAGTTTTGCAGAGTAACTTTAACAGTTTTAGTGTTTTTTGTTAGGAGGCAGGGGTAGTCTTGTGCCTTAGGTGGATTCTGTACCCTTCGAGCCTGTGCAATGGATTTTTCTGGTGGAGCGCAGCGTGCACAGAACTGGCCTCACCCTTTAAACCAGAGATTCATCTGCCGTGGCCTTGCAAGCATGGACGTGACAGTGAGGTCCTCGGGCCGTAGGTTTGATTAGAGTTTCCTTCTCTTAGATGGTTGACCTTACAGGGTTGGACGAGCACCATCTGCCCGGGTTTGGGATTGGAGTTTTCCTTCTCCTAGGACGGTTGCCACAAGGCTAGAGAGCCCATCCTGCCCTGCAGGATGGGATTCTGTACCACAAGGCAGAGATTTGTAGCATTTTGATTAGAGGGGGTGGGGAGAAAAGAAAAGTCATTAGAAGTATCTCGTTTCATTCTTTTGGTAACACACCATGGGTTCAGCTAGATGGGAGAATTAATTATGAAAAATAGTGCATTACCTCACTATCGCTGCAGTGTTCATTTGTCCCGAGGAATCATTCGCAAGATTGCTGGCATGGAAAGCTATCTGAGTTTGTAGTTCACACAGAGCATGCCTGCGAGAAAAGACGGTGGCCGCGAGTGAATTACCTGCCTTATTATCTCCTTCCATTTCCCCCTCTCTTTTTTTGCCGTTAAATGACAGATGCGGAAGAGCAATCTTCTGCTTACAAACATTTTTTTTTTTTGCTCTGTTGCTTGAAAATAGCACTCGATCGTGCACTTGATCGTATCCCCGAAAACAACAATGGTGGCTCCAGCTGCTTTGTTGCCGGCACGCCTGCCCCCCCACACACATCCCACCAATCATGTTTTGACTTCCTGGATGTGCCCCAATTCGAATTGGTTGTTCAGACAGCCTGTTATGCACATTTTCATGTACTTTAAAAAAAAGATTGCGAGAAACAGCAAAAGTTGTTCTTGCAAACTATTTGGAGTTTTCAGCCCCTCTCCTTCCCAATATGGCAAATCCCGGCAGGAGCTCATCTGGACAAAAGGTATTCTTCCCATATTCTTTGAGGATTTTTTTCATCATCTAAACAACCCCCATGAAAACAGCAAGGGAAATTATAGTTACTTTTCAAAATATAGTAGAATAAATTTTTATAGTCACTTTTAAACATATAGGTTGGCATTCCGCTTGGGACTTACGTCTTTGTAAATGGTCTTATCTGTGGGCAAAACTGAATTGAGTAGTTTTGCTACTTCTGTATTCACCTAGGGGCTACCATAACCTTACAATATGTGAGTGTCCATTGCACCAGGGTAGACAGTTGAATGATTGATGTGCCATTGCCTAAGGCACAACTGACTCCAATGAGCATCAGAAGTGCTCAATACGCCTCAGAAGTGCCCAATGCACAGCTTCCAATTCACTAACAGGGTTTCCTTTTTTTACATGTCTGCAACAGCTAGAATGCTTTATGCCCAATATTATGCTTTATGCCCAATAGGGAGCCCTGGTGGCGCAGTGGTTAAATGCCAGTACTGCAAGCCACCACATTGCAAGTTCGATTCCAGCGGGCTCCAAGGTTCACTCAGCCTTCCATCCTTTCGTAGGTCGGTAAATTGAGTACCCAGCTTGTGGGGGCAATGAGCTAACACACATTGGAAACTGCTTAATGCAGTTAGATGTGTAAATAGCTATTGCTTAAAATAATTTGTAAGCTGCTCTGATAGCCTTGTGGCTGAAGAGCGGGGTATAAATAAATGAATAAATAAAAAAAATAAATATTAGAAGAAAACCTGTCTACCATCAGCAGATGACTGGTTACTGAAAATGAATGGGGACTTGTCTAGACAAGAAGATATAATGCTGATTGCTGCGCATTAATACCAATTCTCAGCAGAATTCATTTGCTTCCACAATCCTTTGGCAAAATCACTGGTGTGCAAAGCTATCCATGTTTGAAATTCACACGCAGTCATGCCTGCGTATCAAGATGGTAGCTGGGAGTGAATTGCTCACGTTATTATTCTCAAGAAGTCGCCACTGTTGCACAGTATTTTTTTTAAAAAAACTGTTAGTCTAAGGTGCACAAGTGTGACCTTCCATTTAAAAAGCTGTTTGGTTGCCTCAGGGCAAAGAAAAAGCACAGAGTTGATACTGCGAAACTCCAACATGGTGCTTCCAGGCATTTTGTTTCTGGCAAGCCCACCCTTGCACACATCTGACCAATCAGGTTTCCACTTCTACTCTTATCCAGGAATGCACTGCAGTGCAATTCAGTTGACCTAATGAATGAGAATGCAAAAACAATGAATCACCACGGGATCTAATTGGGACAAAAGGTATTCTCCTCGAAGTCTCTGAGGAGTTTTTTCATCATCTAGACAACCCATAGATGGCAGAAATGGACAAGTTGACCTGCTGGCTGAAAACCAGTGGAATAGGAAATTTTAAAAATGAATGGGGCGGTGTCCTGAGCGATATTAGTAATATATAGAGAGAATTAAACATCGTTGGAATATTAGATTGAAGATATGAGGACAAAAAAGGAAAAGGGAGGGGAAAATGTATCCTCACAGATAGATATCTTCATTACATACCTGTTAGAATTAACAAATAATAGTAGATGAAGAGATAAGACATTAATAATAAGAAATCATCAGCCATGGTTAGAGAGGATGTTAATGTGTGAATATGTGCAAATTTTTTTGTATTGTCTTTTTCTTTTTTTGTAAGAAAGATATATGTTTGTTGACTTCCCTATGGTTTGTTAGTTATTTTAATTTTTTTTTTTAAAAAAAAGAGTCACTAACAGGGTTTCATTGCATTTCTGCAATGTAATCAGTGATTCGTAACATTACCACACGTGGATTGTGATACATAGGACCTTAACCAACATAAAGTTTTCAGAAAATGACCGTACACGGTACCAAATTACTTTGTGGGGCCTTGGGACTGTAATTGTAAAAAAGGACTTTTACAACATAAACTGCCAAAGGAGGCTGGGGCCATTTCCCAGGTAAGATTCTGCTCCTACCAACAGCACTCCCACTCTATCCGGAGTCTTTTTACCTGTTCCTCTCAAACTCTTGTATGCACACCCCTCTGGGAACTGAGCATGGGGGAATGTGTGTTTGAGGGGGGGAGGAATTCTCCAACTCAGTGAATCTCTTTCCACCCCCTTCTGATTCCCCAAGCCAAACCAGAGCCAAGGTTTGGTTTTTCTTTTTTTAAAGAAAAGACCTCTCCTCGGCTCCCCACCCCACCCCATCAATCTCCCACCTGTCACCTTGGGGCTGGTCCATGGCATGCTCAAACATATGTCTGCAGTATTGGGAAGCCAGGCCCAAGTTCACCCAAAGGTTCCTAAATGCAGTGAGCCCCCCCCCCCCCAGAAAAAACCCCAGCCAGGCAAAAGAACATCACCCAGCTGCATGGATCTAGTCCACAAGCTGATGGTGCCCCCTAATGGTGCTGTATAGGAAGCTGATTTCAACCTAGTCCATTTGATGAAAAGCTGCCTGCAGCCCTAGAACTGAAATGATCCATTCTTGCCCTGTTTGGAGAAAGTTGTAGAAAGAGAACCTAGGAGAGCCAGTGTGGCTAACTCCTCCAGCTCTGGCTCCATTCAAAAGATGGCCAATGTTAAAAAGAAGCAGGGAGAAGGTATTCCGCTGCTACCAAATGGAAGGGGGGGTGAAGATAACTCCCCAATAAGATTTCCCATGACAGTTTCCTTTAGTCTCCAAATGTCAAGCATTGCAGAGAGGAAGTTGCTGAAAACTGTTCACACCCTGGGCTCTTCTCTTTGCTGTGTTCACTCTCCCTGGGTCCCTCTGCCTGCTTTTTCATTTTGGATGCCTAAACTCTATTTCTAAAGGCTCAGCTGTGGTTTTAAGTTCCTCTGATGCTAGAAATGTGGAGACTGAAATAAAATTTCACCAGGTGGGGTGGAGGGGAGGGGGAGAGAATTCTTTTTTGGGAAGCAATGTCCTCATTTCTGCCCCTACAGCTACACCTCTCCGTCTTGGAAAGGATTGATTAATTAAATATAAAGCATCCCCAAATAATCCATTGCCCTACTTCTTTAAACAGTTTAAAAAGTTATGGTAAGCGTTAAACAGCAAAAATGTTGATCAGTTTAACTATTCATGTTTTGTATTGTTCTGTTATTTGGAGGGGTTGAGGGGGAAAGGTGTTAGTCATTTTTAGTATTTGTATTTTTTAAAAAATAAAATGATATGTTACTAATGATCTTTGGCTACCTCTTTCTTTCCTCACCTACCCCACAGGGTTGTTGTGAACCTAAAAAGTAGGATGGGGGGAATAAAGTACATTGCCCTGACCTCTTTTGAGGAAGGCTAGGAGAAAAAAGTATCTATAGATAAATGATGCAGGGTACAGAGATGTAAAGGAGCCCCCAATGTGCAGATCCATATATCCTGACTATGAGTGGATGTTGCCTTTTGGCTGGACAGACTCATCTGGGATTTTCATTTCTTGATCCAACCTGGGGCAGAACGCCATGCATGTGCTTCTCCACAGCTTCTCCCCCACCACACACACCCTGCCTGCTTCTTTTTTCTGTGCGCTCTGATTGCATTGCCAGATTATCGCTGGCAAGCATCCCATTCTTGTCTTCTCTTTCTTTCATCAGTTTAACATCAGCTCGGGAAGGCTGGATTGATGGTGAGAACAGAGCTGGGCCAGAGGCATCAAAATCCAAGCAGGATGCAGACAGGCATTTTTTTTTTTTTGGCTTAAGGGGAGATCTTTGAAATGCAGGGCAAGAGGTGGAAGCATTGGAGCTCCCTGCATGGCAATAGTCAGGCTATGGTTGCCCTCCCGGTCTGGAGGAAAATGTGCTGAGGCTCTACGCTACCCCGAGTTTATGCGGTTCCATAACTTTGTACCCATCTCACATTTTTAAAATCCAAATTTCCTGTCCCATTGTGATCCAAGCCTCTAAATTGGGGGGCGTGGGGTTGCCTGGGGGGCTGCATGGAGACCTGAAGGCTGGTTTTGTGGCTGCTGATCTCTCCAGATCCCCTCAGACTGCCTTTTTTGGGCCAAAAAAGAAGGGGTGGAATTGCCTCTCAGAAGCCTCCAAGAGTGAAAATTCACCTTTTAAATAGGGTGCAGGGCACCCCTGTACTAATATCATTGTCATATTTGGGCGGGGGTGGTCTGGTATTTTTGAGCAGTCTGTGACCCCCTAAGGGTTCCTAAAATGGGCCTAAACTGTAACTTACTTAGGGCTGTATCCACTACTGGATACTGCTTAGGCAAGAACAGAACCCCAGTCCCGCACTCTAAACAACCCTTCTACACACACCCACACACTCATTGCTCTGGAGGGTAGAAAACTGAGCTAGAGAGAGCAGAGGGGTTGGGGCAGGGTCTTGACATGACCCCAAGTGTCACACCCAAGTTTGTATGGAAATCCAGCATGCCTCCATGAGATCTCATGTTAAAGGGTGGGCTATAACTATTTTAATAAATAATAACAAACTTCCCCATGAAAAAAACTCTGTCAAGACATTACAACCCAAGATTTATTACTGATTGGATAGCTGTATTATAGCTTACAAGAGGATATAACTACCAAGCATTGTATTGTGCAACGCAGAGCTGAAGAAGGTAGTTTCCTCAGGCTGAGATCTTCCGTGGTAATGTCCTTCTCCACATCGTGGCAGCTTTGGTGGTGGTGGTGGGGAGAGAAATGAGGGTGTGCTAACAGAGAAAGCACACCCTCCTTTTCCTTCCCCTCAGAGCCTAAAGCAGCCACATCTTCATTATCTGAATTCCTTGTCCCCTTTCTCTTCCCACAGGTAAGCAGCAGCCTCTCTCAGGGCTTGACAGCAGCTAAGAGGGAGTCTTTGGGTGGGACGCAAAGGGCTACAGAATAGTGCCCTACACCCTGTCCAAAATGAGACATGCACAGAAGTAAGCCCCACGTAACACACACACACCACTAACAGGATGCTGTTCTAGATATTGTCAGACTGCAACTGCCATCAGCTCTGGACAGCATACCTAATGGTGAAGGGGGTTATAGTCCAATACATCTGAAGGGCAGTCAGTGGCAGCACTAGAGGGGTGCAGAGAGGCCAAACTGCACCAGGTGACACCATCGTGGGCAGGGCTGACACTGGCCTTAGTAATGCCACGTAGTGTATTTGACAATGCTGGGAGAGAGCCTGGCCTAGATGGACAAACCTAGCGTGATGGAAGGCCGTTCCTGTATTCTTCTATGAGTTCCTTTTAACATTTCATTTAAAACAGAAGTCGGCAATTCATGATCTTCTAGATGGTCTGGATTTTGACTACCACTATCCCTCACAACTGGCTGTTTGGCACGTTGGCGGCGGCGGGAGGGGGGGGAATCTTGCTGGTCTACCACATTAGATAGCTTAAGCAGCACTGAATTAAACAAAAGCCACAGAGCTAACTAGCTGGGAACCCGGCCCTCCAGTCTGGTCTTTTCTCCTTTTCCCCCTACTCTCCCTAAAATTGTGGTGGAGTGCCCTCTGCTGGAAACTCGACAGAACTGTCATAAGAATAAGCAAGTACAGTACTGTAGTGTCTCCTTCCAGTTCTCTCACACTATGCAATGACAGTATAGCACAGACTTTCTCAACCTTTTTGTTCTGGAGGAACCCTTGAAATAATTTTCAGGTCTCAAAGAACCCCTGCATAAACATTATTCTATATACTTCTATTGCTTCCCCCCCACAATCACAACCTCTTGGGGAACCCTGGTTGAGAAACACTGGTATAACACATTTATTTCACTTTGGCATGGCTGCACCCTACAGAATTCTGGGGTTTGTAGTTTGGGAAGCTGCTTAGAAGTCACTGCCAGAGAATTCTAAATACAGTACCTCCCCAAAGGACAAATCCCAGGGTTCCATAGGCTGGAGCCATGGCAGTTAAATATCCAATTGTTTATTGTGACAGGGACCTCAAAGACGAACACATTTTATTATGGCAAAACCTTCTGTGGGCTGGAGTCCCCTTCCTGGGAGGAATGAAGGCTTCGGCTGAGTTAAACGTATGCACACACACAGTTGGGAAAGGGACATTGTTAAGCAGTGACTAGAGCATGAACCAATAGATTCAAACTACAAGAAAAGAGATCCCACTATTAGGAAGAACCTCCTGACCGTAAGAGCTGTTCCAACAGTGGGGCTGGCTGCATTTAACCTCCTTTAATCAACAGTGGAATGGACTGCCTCAGAGGGTGGTGGACTCTCCTGCTTTCATGTATTCCTGCACGCCAGGAAGCTGGACTAGTTGCCATTTGCAGTCCCTTCCAACGCTTAGATCCTATGATACTAGAAACCTGTGAGAAGAGATTCAGCTTCACCCATAGCAGAGCGAGATATTATCATAATAGGCAGCAACTTCCTTGCCCTTTGATCTTCAACATGCATAATAAAATTAGCACTTGAATTGTGCTGATCAAGTAACCAGCAAATGCAAATTAAAATTTATCCATTTTGCCTCTGCTCTTTTCCAGGGCTTTTTGGGGGTTCATTACTGACACAAATGCACATGCCAGCATTAGCAATTCCATCACGGAAAAACACACCTTCCAACAGAATGCAGAAGTCTTGATGACCATGGGAAGTGACGGGATATTTTGCAGAGGGAAGAGGTTCCATAATCAGCTTGGCCCAGTTCTGCGAAACATGACACCATGAGTATATAAGAATGAGCCCTTAATAAGGGCTGAAATGAAAACATGGGTGATGGCTGTGGTGTGCAAGTTGTGGTATTAAAATTCAGTCTTCCTTGAGAGCAGGGGTGGGCAACTAGGGAGCTCCAGATGATGTTGAACTGCAATCCTGATCAGTCTTCAGTCAGCATAGCCAATGGTGAGGGATGATGGGAGTTGCAGTGCAACATTGAGAGAGCCATGATTTGCCCCTCCCTGCTCGAAGGCTTTGTCATGGATGTCATCTTGCACAATCACACTTGTGGCTCAAAAGCACCCACCAAGGATTCAATGCTTAAAGCACATCATGCGATGCATTAAAAAAAAAAAATCCAAGGAAACATTCCTCAAAAGGACGGGTCCCCAACCAAAATGTCCCAAGCTATGATCCTTACAGTAAGGGGGAGTCTCCAGACTTGGGCTTTAGGATGCAGGTGCCTGGCCACATTCTTGGATGTCCTCTTCCACTTGGAAATAAATCCGCCTGTCTTTCCCCGCTGCTTCTTCCACCTTTCTTTTCCTGACCACAGAAAAATCTACCAAGGAGGGAAAGAGAGAATGGCTGTGCACTGTTTTTCGACTGGTAGTGCTAGGAGCCCTCAGCTTAAAGCGGGAGTGGAGGCTAAGTGGTCCTCCAGCTGCTGTTGCACTGCAACTTCCATCTGCCCTAGCCAACATTGCCAGGGTGGGGGATGAAGGGAGTCACAGTCCAAGAGGGCCTTCTCAGTGGTTGCTCTCAGAGTGTGGAACTCCCTCAATTGGGCTGACCTCCTCCCTGCTGGCTCTGCCTAATGGGCTGGTGGCTAAGAAAGGGGCTTTTAACAGGTAGGTGTTGTAATGTTTGCTCGATACACCCTGAAAATGCTTTTTTAAACACCAAAATTGCATTTTTAGATTACAAATGTTTAATGGTGTTTTACCACTTACCATGATAACTGTGGTGGTGTTATTTTTTTAAAGATCTGTATCTGTTTTCAACAGGTACCTGTTTGTTGCAAGCTGCCTTGAGTTCCCCTTTTGAGCAAAAGCCCTGATATTAATAAAATCAATCAGCCTGCCAGGCATCTGGTTGCCAAAGGCTGGTTTTGAAACACCTGCTATCTTCATTGGCTGGCTAAAAATGTCCCTCCAGAAGAACCAATAAAGGGAAAGTGGTCTAATAGCAAGCCGGTCTCCATTGCCACACAAAAGAAAAGGGGTACCATGTCAGCAGAAAGCACCGGCTTATGCATCACTCCCAGCAATTCCAACAGGCTACTCTACTTTTGAGTGCCGCAGTTCTTCCCAGTACCTGTCAAAAAGGGTCTTTGTGTGGCCTACTTGGAGACAGCAGGGCTTGAACTATGGCAAGGAAAGCACATGCTTGAACACCAAGCTCTGTCCCCTTTCTATAGAACCATTATTTATGCTTCTTTCCAAATACCAACAGGTCTTAAAAGAGCCTCTCATCATCAGTCCCTGATGTCTCAAGTGCAGCCCAAGATCTGCACAGGCAATATAATGTGGGAGTAGAGTTATCAATAATTTTAAATGGAGGATCACTTTTAAAAAAAGGTCTCATGTAGAAAAATCCAGCACAATGGGGACAAAACGCTAGCTTCTGCACCTCCCAAAAATTGGATTCTGCAATCTCTGTAAGTGAGCAACCCTCTCACCTTGCCTCATTACCTGTTTTGGCAATTGCCACAGGCATGCCTTCATACTTTTCAAGGCCTTAGAGTGGGTTGGTTTTCTTGTAAACATGAGGAAGAGAGACACATGAGGTATATATACTAAGGTCTTTTAATTCCAATTTTAGATTAAATAGATCTATCTTCCGTAGAGTTTCTCTCTTTGAAAACCACACAAAAGGGAGAAAATACATTCTTCATGTATGTACGAAATACTGACGGTGGAGCGGGAACAATTTACAGTGCAAAGGACGATATATTAACACAGACATCATCACCTACAGACAATTATCATTACAATCTCTACAGCATTAACCAGAGCAATTTAATGTTTTTTCATTGCTCTGAGTGGGACTGCCAGAGCACCCCATTCCCACCGAGGTCTACAGAGTAGACATTTGAAGGATTCTCGCTTTCAAAGAAAATCCTTGTCTTGCTTGACAACTACCCCATTCCTATGCATACATTTGCTGTTGGAATTGGAACTGAAGCCTGTGATTGCAGCTATTTCCTATGTAATCGAGGAACACAAACATCCCAGCAAAGAGAAAAAGGAACTGGTTAAGACCTTGTTGATTGTTCCGAGGTCTGGTAAAATAGGTGCGCCCATATTTGCATGCACACGTGGGCGCACAGGATTGTTTGGAGGCAGTACATTGTGACATCAGGATTCATGTGTCTCAGCTGGAACAAAGGCGAAGGGATTGTGGCCATCACAAGTTTCCCCCCACCCACAGGAGGATCCTGGTTGTTTCAGTAAGGAATATCATTCTGATAGTACTGGATCATATCATAGGTCTTGCTCCTAAAAAAAAGAAAAGAAAAAAAAGTATAGCACAAATACAATGGTGTCTCAGGGCAGGAGAACTAGATAGACCATTTTGAGCAAATTCCAAAAAATCCCCATCTATTACTTTTTTAAAAATGGCTTCCAAACCAGAGAAGGAAGACTCAGGAGCAAAGCTTGGAGACTTGTTGTTGGACTCCCAACTCCCACAATTCCCCAGCCACCAAGAGGTGACATAATAGCCATCTTTAAATATATGGAAGTATATACCACATAGAAAATGGATCGAACTTGTTTTCTGCTGTTCCAGAGACTAGAACATGAACCAATGGATTCAAATTACAGGAAAAGAGATTCCCTCTAAACATTAGGAAGAACATTTTGATTGTAAGAGCTGTTTGACAGTGGAATGGACTGCCTCAGAGAGTGGTGGATTTCCTTCTTTGAAGATCTTTAAATAGGCTGGATGGCTGCCTTTCAAGAGTGCTTCAGTTGTGTATTCCTGCATGGCTGGGAGTTGGACTAGATGACCCTTGTGGTTCCTTCCAATTCTATGATTCTATGGGCCCTGGGAGATCAAGTCTGCAAGCTCTGCTAATAAGCATTGAGAAACCTCTTCTATACTCAGCGGCATGGGGCTGAGCCAAATTAATGGCAGTGTGGGAAGGGGGCGGGGCTTTAACACTTTGCCCCCACTGTGGTCCCAAATGGAATCCCAAGCCCCAACTTTCATATCAGAGGTCCTAGGTTCAATCCCATGTCCATTTCAAAAGGACCAGCAGCAAGTGAAGGAAAACACTCTTTGTCCCCAGACCATGGAATGCGGCTGCCAAACAGAGTAAGCCATATTGGGTTAGATCAGGGGTGTGGGGAGGGGGACTTTTTGGTCCTCCAGCTGTTTTGGGCTACCAATGCCACCATGCCAGTTTCTATTAGAGGATAGCCAGGAATAAGGCTGAGAGAAACAAAGAGGCATACCGATTGCTGAGGAAGCAGCTTTGAATGATCTTTATGATGAAGTTTGCTGCTTCTCGCTCCGTCATGTTGGGGCTGAATCTGTTCCTGTTCAAGAAAGAAGCAAGAGGAGAAAGGCAGAAGATGGCGCTCTTAGTAAAAACTTCCAATTCTTATAGGTTAGCTTGATCCAGCTTGCTCAGCTGCTGGCTTGGAGCTGGACTGTTGACAAGTTTACTCAGCAGCAAGTCCCACATGCTTTAATGGGATTTACCAGCAAGTATATGTGCAGCCTCAGTTGCTTTGGTTTGCAAGATGTTTGGGGGAAAGCATCCAAATGATCTTGTTTTTTTAAAAAAATATATTTGTGATCTGTCTAATTAAAAAATAATAAACAAGAGCATTTGCATGCTTTTCTCCAAATATCTTGCAAACAAAAGCAACTGAGGCTGCACACTTTCTGAGAGCCAGCATGATGTAGCGGTTTGAATGCTGGATTAGGACTCGGGAGACCAGGGTTCAAATCCCTGCTTGGCCATGGAAACCCATGGGACGACCTTGGGCAAGTCATATTCTTTCAGGCAAACCTCCTCTGAACAAATCTTACAAAGAAAAGCCTGGGATAGGTTCACCTTAGGGTTGCCATACATTGGAAATGACTTGAAGGCACACAACAACAACGTGATCTGTCTATCCCACCTTCCTCCTAGTGAGCTCAAGGGGGTGTACATAACTCTCCTCCTGCTCACTTCTTTTTCACAATAACTAGTGAAGAAGGTCAAGCAGACAGACTGGTCCAAGGCTACCCTGTGAGTTTTATGGCTAGCAGGGACTTGCGAAGATAGACCTCCCAAGTCTCAATCCTATACTACACCATACCACACTGAAAGAACAACTCTTTGGTCTTCATTAATTCACAGCCATTACCTTCTTCCACAGAACTCAAAGGAGTCTCCCCACTAAAGCACTAAATAGATCCAGATCTATTTAGCTCTAACTTGACCACATGATATGATTTCACAGCAAACTCAAACATTAAGACATATGAATAACTTACTTTAACAGTTTGATTGTCTGCCCTCTGAAACAAGGTAGTCCTGTGTCCAGCATCAATGTAACCAAAGAGACCACAGCATCCATGTAAGGCCTACACATGAGGAAAGAAAAGGAAAAGCTTAGATTTTCTTGCAGCTAGGAGAGAGAATAAAAACAGAAGAATTCAGCTAGGAATGTAGGACACCTTATGGTTTTAATTAAATCTACACTGCATAAGTCTCATCCATTTGCTGATGAAGCCACCCTGCCATCTACAATCTATCAATTTAACAAAATTACTGTGGCAAAGGTAGTTCGACTTCTCTGGGCTTGGAAGCTGCCCCACTCTGCCCCTCTAAGTTGTGGGAATGAAATACTGTGAGGTAGATAATTTCCTCAAGGTAGAAATGCTAGGAGACCATAGTTTCTGAAATTAAGGCCCACTTAACCAAAAAAATCTCTAACAAGTTCTTCTTGGATTCTCCAAAAGCTTCTCATCTTTTCCTTCAAAAATCCTCCATACTCAGCTTATCTCTCTACTCTAAAGATGCCTTCTCCCCCTTCTGTCAAAGCCACCTTTTCCATGATGATCTGGAACAATCCCTAGACTGGAGATAGGAAACCTTTGACCCTCTGGATATTTTGGACTATAACTCCTGTAACCGCTTATCATTGGGCATGCTGGCTTGGGCTGATAAAGAGTTGTAAGCTAAAACATCTGGAGAACTAAATGTTCCCCACTCTAAGCCTAATATTCCATTGTAAATAAGAGCCAGACTAAATGTGACATTTAGTTGCATCTGAATGCAATTAACATGCACATTTGAAAAATGCAACGAGCCAGTTGCAAGAGGGGAAAGGGGAAACTCTAAAGTCGCAAATCTCATGAAGAGTTTAATAAACCATAGTTTATTAGGCCAGATTATGTCCAACTGGCTCTAATGGACATATTGTAGCTTAAGGTTTTGAGTGGGAGCATCCACTTCATCAGATGCATAAAGTGCTATCCTCAGTTGGCAGGCACAGGGAAAACGGGGGGAAAACCGCCCAGCAAAATGGTCTGTGGGAATTCCATGTAAGGTTTCACATAATCAAAAGTAACAATTCACAATAGCAGTAGTTTGTACTAACGCTCTGGTAGTTTTTCTAACTTAATTAGCACATTTATTGGGAAAGGAAACCACACTCTCTATTGAAGTCCAAGTGAACAGATTTGGATTTCAACTGGATGGATGTTTTTCAGGCATCACAGTTTTAAGACGGATGCTGGAAGATGTATATAGAGCTTTCTTGGGAACTATCAGATAGAGTGATCTCAGCAACCCTTGCAAATTTTGTGGGCAAAAACATTAAGGTGCCTCTTGGTTCTCAGTGCGAAACTCAAGAAGAAATTACCAGGGGAAGCCTCCTCACCTGACTGCCAGGTACCCCCTGACACACATCTCCATGAACCATTTGAAAGGTGTCGCCTCCATTTTCCCTCCCATGATCATCACCATCTCGTCGGTCAGCTTGATGTCTGGTTCCCAACCCAGATTGCCGCCAGGTGAGCTTTCAAACATGAAACCAAAATCTGTGCCAGGAAGGAAAAGAAGAGAGTGTTCTTTTCATGCGGAAATATTAACTGTCACCAAGAGGCTCAGACTTGCAGTCACTTCTGAGAAGCTCCTAGTGCAGGGATGGGAAAAGGGTGGTCCTCCTGATGTTGTTGGGCTATAACTCCCATTACTCCTCACCACTGGTTAGGCTGGCTAGGGGTGAAGGGAATTGCAGTCCAACAACTTTTGAAGGACTACGTATTTCACATCCCCTGTCGGAAGCTTGGGAAAGTTCCCTTTTGGATTGCAACTCCCAGAACTGTGCTGGTTATGCTGGCTGAAGGATTTGGGGACCAGCAGTCTAATCTCAACTTTGCCAAGGTCTACCGTTGTTTTAGCACCTAGACTCAATCCCGTGCCACCTCCCAGTTTTAGAAAATCAACCCCTTCCCCAAGGCAATGGGGCTGGCACAGAAGCTATGGGGCCTACACGGACCTATAATCTGAGCTGTGTACCACTGTGAGCAAAGCACAAATATTTCCTATGGCTGTAGGCAAGAGATGGTGCTTCCTATGTATGGAAGCTGACTCCAACAGGCACCTGAGGGAACACAGGTCTCTTGGAAGTGGCATGTTGCCTTAGAACAAAGCTGACAGCGTAGAGGAAGCAAGAGCAAAGTGTAAACTAACCAATATGAATGAGATGCCCATGTTTGTCCAGCATGATGTTGCCATTATGCCTGTCTTTAATCTGGAGCAGAAACAACAGAAGGCTATAGGCTGCCATGCTGCGGATGAAATTGTAGCGAGCCTGCAGGGGGGAGATGATGCCAATGGTTAGACCAAAAACAAAAACCAGGAGAAGAAAGTTCAAGACGAGGCAAGAAAAAAAGTAACAGAAAATCACTGAAAAACTTGAGATAATTTGCAGGGGTAGGGGAAGAGAAAATTGAACTTTCTGAGGTGACAAGCATCTGTTCCACCAAGTAAGGCACGATGGGACAAGGCGTCCTCAGCCTAGCATCCAATTTCAGCTAGGCATGAATGTGATGGTAATGCAGCCTTTTCCATGCTTGGGTTCCCAGGTATCATTCAGCTGCAATTCCCATCATCCCTAGTTGACATGTCACATGGACAGGATGGATGGGAGTTGTAGGCCAGCAATGCTTGGGATCCAGAGGCTGAACGGAACCTTTTTGTTCTGCCTTTCTGGAAATGGAGTGGGTGTGCCTGGCAGCCAAGGCGGGGGTGGGGGGAAGCAAATTTAATTCACTTTGGATTGCAGGGACTGTCCACTGCTATGGGAATGCTGAGCTCCTCATCTCTATAGGGAGGTGGATTACACAGCTGTATCTCTCAGTTATACTTAAAATTAAGCAATTCCTCAAATTCAGCAGGAGTCAAACAGAACTTAGGTTTCTTGCAGAATCACTGGCTGCAAAATTATTTGACAGGATTACTGGGTTCAGAAACAACACAGTCATAAAAATCAAATACTGAACTGGAAGAGTGTTGTCAACACACAATTGCATCTGTTAAAGTACCTTTTGGAAAGCCAGAGTGGATTCATCCCCGTACTGCCTTGTAAAGTAATCATACATCCCAAAGTCCGTCTGCCTGCCCAGCTGGTCCCGGGACGTACAGTCAGGAATGCATTCAATGACACCACACTAGAAGAAGGCAGGAGGGAAAGGAATGATCAGAACAGAGAAAGTAATGCAAAAATACATCTGCACAAACAGCCAGGTAGAATTCTGTTTCTTAAGTCCCTAGTAACTTCTAGCTGCTCTATACAATTTTTAAAAACAGAAAAACATGAGGTGGGCATTTCCATCCTTGGTGTCCTGGAATGCTTTAAAGATGCCTTCCTAGATCTAGTACCCTCTAGAGGCGTTGGACTCCAATCCCCATCTTTCCCCAACCAGGACAGCCCGTTTGGTTTGGGAAGGCTGCTTTAGAACATCCCATGTGGCAATTTGCACATCTGCAGCCTCGTATATAGAATGCAAGGAGGTCACAAGAGAAGAAGGTTAATAATAATAATAATAATAATTATTATTATTATTATTTGTATCCCGCCCCTCTACAAAATGCAATTGGGGAGGCTTACAGCATTTAAAATATACATACAAAACCCTCCAGATGTGCAGACAATACATATCTGCAAGATTAAAAGAACACTCACAGCAGTAGAGGCACATGGCCTTACATTTCAAAAAGGCCATTCAGGTTGCACTCATTTTTCCCCTTACCATTGGAACATTCCAGCACAAATACTCACCCCTGGGGCTGTGGCCACTACTCTGTAGGGAAAGACGTACAGGTCAAGGCCCACCAGCTGAAAGATGTTCTTGAAAAGGTCAATGATTTGCAGGGCCAGCATGTCCTGTTCACCAACAAATGAGAGGGGTGTTAGAGGAAAACCAGAGGCAATGAGCCAGACTGGCATCCACGTGACCAAAATATTGCAAGGAATGTTATAGCCCCCACCCCAAACAGACAGTGGCTGAAGTAAACTAGGATCACCAGGTGCCATAAGGGACAGGGCTCCTCTCCCTTTAATGGTGGTGTAGAAGAGGAGACTGCAGCTGCTGAAATTCCCTCTTCTACAGAACCATTAAAGGGAGAGGAGCCTTGTCCCTTATGGCACTTGGCAACCCTAGAGTAACCCCAGAGCATGTTTGATGCCTGCTGAGGGGACACCACTGGAAAAAGTCCTTCCCTGGTTATTTTCTCCATCTCTCTGTTGTCATGTTGAAAATGGCCACCTTGCAGAAGGCTACTGTCCTATGGGGAGTCATAAAATCCTTAGCCAAAGCTAACAGAGAGGGGGGCATGGGCATGGAGTTTCTAGATCAATAGTGGCCATCTATCTATTAGATTCACTGGCCCAATTTGGATGCAACACTGAAGTGTTACATTGAATGAGCAGCAAGGACATTTTTACTGCACTGAATAACTGTGTGGGAGTAACTGCATATACCATGGGCAAGGGACACACATGTTCACCTTTCTCCAGAGAAAACTCAAACATTATACACAATTCTCATTGCAGGCAAACATTTTGCCATTGCTGTGAGAGCCCTGTTACCTGTCTGCAGTCATCGCCAACTTTAAAGATAGCTGCCTGCCAGCAGATCTTCTTGCTTTCTACTCCATCTTCTCCGCTTTCATCTATGGAGTCTGATCGACAACGCAGACCTAGAAATAGAGCCAGCATAGGACAGGGCTTCAAATTGCCATCACTTTACTGACCTTGGGCCAGTCACTAATTCTCAGCTTATCCTACAAGGTTGTGAGGATTAAAATAGGGAGGAAGGCCATGGATGTGGCCTTGAGCTCCTTGGAGTAAAGGTGAGATATAATGTAGCACACAAACAAATAAAACAAACACTCCCACACCCCAATTAACAACTCCGAACTATAATAAACTGAACAGAGGTTTAGACCACAGGTCCCTGAACTAATTTTCCTAAGATCTGCAATTCAAACATAAAAACTGATATGTGCACTTGGATATTTAAATAATTCTCTTTTCCTCTCCTGTTCTGCATAAGCAACATTTAAAAGTGACACATTCCCAATTGAACAACATTCTTAATGCCAAATGGAAATACCTACTGACTACTGCAGGCATTAAGCTGTGGAATTCCCTAAGGAAGCAACAGCACAATCCTATCCATGTCTACTGAGAAATAAGTCCCACAATGTTCAGTGGGAATTGTTGCCTATTGAACGTGCACTCCCTGTTTAGGACTGCAGTGTGATTATTTGGTGGCATCCACCATCCAGTTGGCTTTGGAAATCACTACTCTTGCAATACAGATTTCTGCAGCATGATAATACCTATTAAGGAACCTTTGGGGATTTGGGCAACATTTTTGGATACCTATTGGAATTCAACCATTTCTTAGAATTGATTCACACTTGATCAGAAACCTCTATGGGAACACCAGTGTTTGCAATAATAAATATTGGAATCTGAAGGCAAGATCTGTATATCTAAACATTCAGGGACACACAGTGGGAAGCCAAAATGAACAACATATATTGGGAGCTACTGTACAAACCTTCCTTTTCAAGTTCACTGACTCCACACCGCTTCACCTTGAACTTGGCCAAGTAGGGTGCTTTGGCTGCGCTGAAAGAACAATGAGAATATAGAAAGGTAGACATGTCTGAAGTGGCCAGTGAATATAAATTTAGAAGGGGGAAAATCTCAGATTTTTATCACTGAAGGTAAATTTTACCAAGAAAGAAAACAAGACCACCCAGTACCTTTGCATAGGGGTTCCTGACTTGTAGTCTATGTCCAAAACGATCGCTTCAGGATTGCTAGGCAAATAGCAACCTATGATAGAGGGAGAAGGAGAAATCCTTGATAACGCAAGTGAGCCTGACACCAGGGAAGTCTCAAGAGATGCCTGATGAGACATTTCTCCTATCATTTACAAATCAGTCCAGCAATTAGAATCTAATACCGTGTAGCTGTTGCATACAGATTGTAGCCTGAAGCTGTTGGCAGAAGCCCAAGTTATTTGGAGGATGGCATTTCATCTTCATACACATGGTGCAATTCATTTGCAAGTCAGATAATTAGCAGAAAAATTACAAATCCCTTGCTAATAGCTAGCAAGTACTGAGAAACACTGTTGGATGGATGCACACTCCCCTCCCCCAAACCTTGGTTGCAGACATGTGAGTAGAGGAATTATTATAGAATCATTAGGGAGGGATTAGTCTATTCTTTCTTTCCTGAAAACATTTTTATCCCATTCTTTAGCCAAAAAAGACTCTCAGAGCAGTCTGAATATGATCAACAAAAACAAAACAGTCCCACGAGTGACAATCAAAAAAACATGACACAAAAGGGGAGGGGGAAGCAATAAGAAGGGAGGAGAAAAATGAATGAATTGGGCACCAGTTCTTCAAAGTTACATTATAAGTTCTTATAATGACTGGACAGAGTCAATTCAGGAGGAGGAGTGGCCCCTGAAAGAAGCCAAAAGCAGGACTGTGATCTTTTGCTACCTTGGAAATACTTTTGACTAAGAGGTAGCATGCAAATAATAATAATAATAATAATAATAATAATAATAATAATAATAAATTATTTATACCCCGCCCCTCTGTTAAAACAATTGTGGTGGCTTACAAAAATTAAAATACAATACAGGCACTCCTCAATCAACAAAGCCTCTGACAGTGGAGCTCTTTTTTATAAAGGCTTTTTACACACACACAGACTCCCATCCTTTGTCTAGCTGAAGGATTTTTTTTTTTTAGCAGCATCAGCATTGGGATGATGGTGAAGGAGAAACATAGATTTTAGGCTTGGATACAAAGACTTTTGGTGTTGGGTTGCAGCAGCAATGTCTGCAGTAAACAATGAGGGTTGTGCTGGTCTATGACCGTAATAAAGATTCTATTCTATTCTAAACAATGAGGGAAACAAAGCTTGAGCTGGGAAAAGGACATTTTTTACTCTACCTGAACCTGCTGCAGCTTTATGTCAAGGGTTCTTGTAGCACATTTGAGACTAACTGAAGAAAGTAGTTGGAAGCATAAAGTTTTGTGGACTTAAGTCTAGTTCCTCAGATGCATGGAGTGAAGTGCTTAGGAACAGACCTTTATAGCTGAGAAGAAGCAGGTTTTGTGTGTGAATAACAACAGAAATGCAAAACTTGTGGGTATGGTGATGAGGTGACAAGTTCAGTTTTAACAATGGTTGTTGGGGAACAAAAGCAGGAGGAAAGATGTTGCTTAAAGCCAAGGTGAGTAGATAACCCTATGAATGGTGGAGGGAGTTATTGGAATGCAGTGTGATGCTGGCTGGGAACCAGAAAGAAGATGTGATAAACTGGCCAAGAGAGCCCTCATGAGGCTGGGGTGTTGACTAGTGTTTTAATAGGTTTAGTGTGCCAGCAAAACCATTGTCTCTGTTCAACCCACTGTCAATAGACTGGAGTTTGTGGATATATTCCAGTTCTGTGGTTTCTCTTTCCAATCTTCCTTTGTGGTTTTTTTGGTCAAAGACTGCTGTTCTAAGGTCTGAGATGGAATGCTATTCTATTTATCCTCTGGTGCAGAAACTGGCGGGTTTGCCCAATGTAGCATGCTGAAGGGCATTATTGTCAGAGGATGGCACATATCTCATTAGAGGATGAACAAGTGAAAGTACCTCTAATATTGTGGGTGATGTGATTAGGTCCTGTGATGACATTTCCCTCGTAGATGTGTGGGCAGAGCTAGTATCTGGGTTTGGGGCAAGGTCTACTGTAGCCATGTATGCCTGCCTACAAAAGGCAAAATAAACAGCAGCTGCCTCCAGAATTTCTTACTTAGCAGGTATAAACAGCAAAACAGAGAGGAAAGGGGAGAGCACATAAGTCTTCCTCACTAGTTCTCCCCAGTATGTTAAAAAAAAAAAAAACAGATCTAAAGTTTGGACACCAAAATGGAAAGTATAAGAAAAGGGGAAGCTGATGAAAGAAAAAAAATCATGCCTGGATGCACTTTGGAGAAGTTTTCAAGTTATCTCTAGAAAGTTCAAAATGTTTTTGTTTACTTGTCAAAGGCTTACCTGACCTGGTTGTTTCCTTTCACATGTGCATATTGTTAGTTTTGAATAAAAAGTTTAAAAGCTAAAATAAGAGAAGTTATAAATATGGTAAAGTAATAATGGAATAAACAGAGATAAGAGGTATGGTGAAGGGACATTATAGTACAGGGGTTAAGTTAAATGGAAAGGGGAGGTGGAAAACCCAAATTTTAGAAGTGTTAAGTTTAAAAGTTTTGTTGTTTGTAGATAAACATTATGATATGAATGAAGACTTCAGAAATATTTATGTCATAAATGTTAAGAATGAATTTTTGCAATAAAAATATAATAAATAAATAAATAGTTTGCTGAAACATGTTGAACTGTTCTTCTTTTTTGGGGGTGTAGGAACCTATCCCTCTTCTTTCCTGCCTTTATTTCTGCCTTTGGTACCAAATTTTCTCTTAAAAAAGTAATGCCCAGGAGCACATCTGTTTTGTTAACTGAGGTATAGTTATATTTGTATATATGGTTGTATTTGTAATTAATTAAAGAAGAAAAATGCAGGGGGGAGGTAGGGAGGGAGAAGGGTAGAGCTAACTGAAGCTTTTCAAGTAAAGCTATTCAGCTTGTCTTACCAGGCTGCACTTTCACCTCGGACAAAGCATTCAAACAAGCCTTCTTCCTTTCGTCACCTTTTGGGTAAGGCCTGTGAAAAAGAACCTTCTGTTTTAGTAAATGGATCATGAAATTTAGCATGCTGGCAATGGCATTTAATTGTTAAGAATACATTCAACTGCAAGAGGACAGCAGCCACTCAATCAAGTCTGGGGTTCCCATTCAGAGTGTGGAATAAACAGCATGACTGAGCAGGGGTAGGGAACTGGTGGGCCCTCTAGCTGTTGGTAGACTACAGTTCCCATTACCCATTGCTAGCATAGCCAATGGAGAGGAAGGCTGGGAGCTGCAGTCCAACAACATCTAGAGGGAAGCATGATTCCCACCCTGGATATAGAAAGCCAGCTCTCACGAAGCATGAGACTTTGCTCCCGCTCAAGAGCACCCTCCTAGCACAGCAAATTTGGGGTGAGACCCAAACAGAGGCTCAATCCAGGAAGTACTGAACCCAGTGGGGCTTGCGGGTCCCCCTCAGTCATACCTTCAAGCCCCGTTGAGATGGAGGTCCCGACGGAGCTGGAAGAGGTTGACAGGAGAGGGATAGGCAGCCATTGCCGAGCTAAGGCAATCTTCGGATTGAAACCTATTCTCCCCGACTTTAAGGCAAGGGGACTTTTTAAAGCTGAGTGAATGGAATAATATGGTCTGTTTTGAATTCGACTGAGGAGCTAGGAGGGACTGATCAGTACCAAACCAAGAAGAGATGAAGAGGGTATGTCAGCTGTCCTTTTGATGTTGCAATCGGGACTTGTGGAAGGAAAACAAATGGTTTCTAATGCAAGGGTTGGTGAGTTGGTGAGTGAATACAGAGCTATGATAAAGTCTTACTGCATATCTTTGATTTTTGGTTTTCTATATGCATATTTGCTGGGATTTGGTTCCAGGACCCCCCGTGAATACCAAAATCCATGAATACTCAAGTCCCATTATATGCAATGGCATAGCAAAATGATGTCCCTTATATAAGATGGCAAAATCAAGGTTTGCTTTTTGGACTATTATTTTTTAAAGAATATTTTCAAGCCATGAACACTTAAATCCGTGTATACCAAATCTGTGGATATGGAGGGACAACTGTACTTGCATTTTGAGAAAAACGTTGACCCTATTCAGATCCGTCCTCTAGGCCAAGTGTGGGACTTGTGTGGTCTGCAGGCTACATGCAGCCCCACCAACCCTCAGGCAGCCTGGCATCCTCCCAAATCAGGGGAGGGTATGTGCTTTTCAGTCAGAAAACACAAAAATTTCCAGGGCAAAAACTCCTTTGTAGGACTACTGTACACTCTTTAGAGGATTCCCCACCCTGAAACAACCCCCACACCAAATATCATGAGAGAGGGCTGGAAGTAGTGGCCACAGACCTCTGGAAGAGCCAAGAATTGGGCGCTCTGCCTTAGGCAGCGCAATATTGTCAACTAATGGTCCCTGCCCAATTTCCTGAGTACCTGTACTTACTTAATGATGGCTGAAACATTGGTGATTTTATTGAAGAAATCAAATTCACGTTGGTAAAATTCCTTTGCTGGCCCAGATAAGGAGCCGGTTATCTCCTCAACCAGCTGCTCCAGCAGCTCCCCGATGTCAGCTGCAAAATGAACCCATCAGAGGAAGATGCGTGAGACACCCACTATGAACACATTCTCCAAAACTGTTCCAAAAGAGACTGACTATTCAATAAGTAAAACATTGGGCATGATCCAGTCCAAGGCCAGTATTCTGAAATACTGCTGAATGAGGGCTTGAAAAAAGGTACTTCTTCCTTGCCTCTCTGTGCAGAGATCCTGTTTGGAATGTTCTAGAAATGAGCAGCTCTTGGTGGGAACCCCACCATCTTCCTCCAACTATGTATGTCTAAGTCCGCCAAAGCTACTCTCCCTTCAGTTTGTTTTTGTCCTTCATTAGAGGAACACATTTCAGTATGTTCTCAGCTGAGAAGCCTTCTCATTCCTATACTTCTTGTAATTCTTATGTTTTTCTTCTCCAAGTACTCACTTCAAATGGACATCGTGTCTGGTCCATCATAACAGCAGCAAAACAGGAGAAGAAAATAATCTTCCCAAGGCTGTCATAGTTGTATGTGAGTCCAGTCAGCCACTCTTCATTCCAGTTTCCCCAGCCTGGGGCCCCTCCCAATGTATCAGTATCAGACTACAACTCCTATCATCCTTAGCCAGCACAGCTGTGCTGGCTGGGAATGATGGGAGTTGTAAATCTGACACATCAGGAGGGGCCCAGGCTGAGGAAACCTAGATGGCTGAGTGGAGTCACGTACAACCAACTCTTAGGGAAGAACATGAATTTTTTTAATACACTCATTTTGGCATTAAAAAAAAAAGGCAAGTGAGCACTTTTTCTCTCTCCCAGTGAGCTGCTGTTTGAACCCAAGCGCCATGAATCTGAGAACACCAATGCCCCCTCAGACATTAAGTGAGCCCAGTGGGACCTATTCCACAGCAAATGCATATAGGGTAACAGCCATAGATGGCATGTCCTCAGAGATTCTCAGCACAGGGGTGGAGAGCCAATGCTGCACAGCAGGTCAACTTCAACACTAGTTTGTAAGAATAAACTGCTTGTATCTCACGTCTTCTGCTAGCTCACCCCAACTAGATGTAGCTGAAAAATGGAGGATATCATGGCAACTGAAGCAATGTATTTCCTGTTCCATGTCGCTTGGTCTACAAAACCCCCAAACTATAGACAAGCCATAAGCCAAGGATAGGTCTGCTCCTCTAGATGGTGTTGGATTGCAACTCCCACCAACCTTAGCAAGCACAGGCAATGGAAAGGAACAATGGGACTGGTAGGCCAACAAACTGCTGGAAGGCCACACATTCCCCATCCCTGCTATAAGTCAGCTAGTTTTTTGCTACTGGCTTGCAAGATATACTTGTTAGGCCCATCCTGAGATGTTTTTGAGTAATAAGTTTATAAGCTAGCTGGGGTGGGGGGATTTCTGCTAAATCTGAGTCTAGGGGGAATGTTTAAAGATCAGCATCACAGGCTTCTCAATCCAAAGAAGTTGTGAGGCAACATCCCAAAGTATAAAACACTCACGGTCTTTCTGATGTCCTTCTTCATCCAAGTAGATATTGGTTTTCATATTCCAAATGAACTGGTGAGCTAGTAGCTGGGACTTGGCAGCAGCCCACAAGATGTACTCCCTCACGTAGCCCATCTGAGAAGGTACAAATGTGCAGAACTCAGAGGTAGCATTTTGAGAGGGGAGCATAATGGATTGCCTGCTCCCACACGAACCTAATCCTAGTTAGCAGAGGTTCTTTTTCAGTTCCTGAAGTCACAGCTTATGCGCACAGATTGAAAATGATACTTTGCTGGACTACAAATCCCCAAATCCCCCAACCAGCACTTCCATTCTGGGAGCTGTAATCCAACAAAGAAACTTTTTGAAGCTCTGGGGAAAGAGACTTCTTAATCGTTTCACCTCACCTGTGGAACACTCTCCTGAAGGCTGCTTGCTTGCTTGGTGCCAAGACTGAGGAGTTAAGAGATGCCAGGCTAAGAGCTTTTCATTTCTCCTGTCTTTTAGAGGTCTTGTAAATCTCTGGCCAGCACAAGTCTATGACTGGAGGACCCCAAAAGGGGTGGTACGGAGGGAATGCCAGGGAAGAAGAAAGGGGTGGAAAAGCCTAGTCTTTCTCAGAATGCACTTGCAGTTAACATTGGCTACTTGTTTCTGAGCTCAATTTAAAGTGCTGGTTTTGACCCTGAGCACCACTAATAAGTTTGGGACCAGTTTATGTAAAGGGCCACCTGGACTCATACAACCTTGTCTGGGTTTTATCAGCCTCGGGGGCCCTGCCTGTTGGAGCAGGTACAAGAGACTTTTCAGTGGTGGCCTCACATATTTACAATTCTCTTCCGTGTCCCCATCTCTATCAGTTTTGTCAATGGAACTTTAAAACTTCTATGTTTCAGTCTGTCTCTGAATGAAGCTTTGTGTGCCATCTTTCTACTGCCGTTGTTAATATGGGATTGAAGTTATTTTGTATATTTTATAGTTTCATCTGTAACAAGTTTTATAAGTTGCCCTGGGAGTGTTCTGTTTTGAAAGGTGACATATAAATTCCATAAATTAAATTAAAGCCCACTTTGTGTATTCATGTTTCCTTACCTTATCATATCTAAGCGCCTGCACAATCTGTGGAATGTAAAATAAAATGGCATCCTGGGGTAGCAGAAATAGGGAAGGGAAGGGGAGAGAAAGAGGAAAAAGCAGTTAGTGTTTCTTTCAGTGAGAGAAAGTAACTGAAGGCCTCTTCAAAACACAAAAAGAGCAATAAAGGTTTAACCCAATTCTGGCTTCAGAAGTAGTTCTCCTCCTTATGGTACTTGACGATCACCCCGCCTTCTCCAATATATGTTTGTCTGACTTTCACACACACACATGTAAGTAAGTCCTCAAAAGTTCATTGCCTGCAAAATATTTTACTAGCTAGCTAAGAGACTAGTCAATTGCACTTCTAGACTGGCTACAGAGGGAAGACTTTCTCAGGCAAATAAACCAGCTTCTTACCGGAGGGAAAGATCGGAGGACTTTAACTCCATACTGAGCTGTCAAAGGATGCGGTGGATACATGCTGGAAAAATATGAAAGGCCTGTTGGGGGGTCTGTAGGAGTCCAGCATAGGATGTGACTGAGTTCAGGAGCATCCGCATCTATTGTGTGCCATGTGACGAGATACTGAAAGAAGAGGGGGAAGAGAATGACTCAAAGAAAAAACATGCCCTGCACAGCAGGAGAGAATGTCACGCAACTGGCCAAAATGTGAGTACATAAACTGGGACAAAATTTAAGTACCATTTTTAGGGACAGCTCAACAGAAGCTGCCCACAAGCTGAAATGTATTTCATTATTATGAGAACCAATAACTCTGCTTTATCAATTTTGAAAAATTAAGCAATATTGGGGGGCATGATGGGACACCCTAGGAGTAAAACTGTTGTGACTCTCTTCCTATCTAATAAAACACTCAGAGGTCAGTGCAATTCAGATATACCAGTTACAGTAAGCTATAGTGCACAGGAAAATGATGCCCAACCACTGGAGGAATTCTTGTCCTAATACTATCAAGTAGTATCTCCAGAGCAAACAAATGTGTTTTTACAGCCCCTTTTGCACTACACAATTATAGCACTGTGATTCTACTACAACTGCCATGGCTGCTAACTGTGGAATCCTGGGATTTGTAGTCTGGTGAGCCACTAGAGATCTCTGGCTGAAAATTCTAAATGCCCCTCTCTCAACTGTCAATCTCAGGATTCCATAGGATTCAGCCATTGGCAGTTCAAGTGGAACCATGGCACTATGATTGTGTCCTGTGTGAACAAGTAGTTTACAGACACAAGGTAGAATGTACACAAAGAACTTACCTTTATTGCCTCGGGCACATCACTAACTGCTCCTGGGTCCAAGCGAACCAGACGGGTTACTTCCATTCCAATGGCTTCAGTGTTTTTAAACCTAGGAGTACCCAGGGCATTGTATGTGTTACTAGAGCACAGTCAGCATGACAATGTCACCTTTCCCTTTCCATTGCCAGGAAGTGATGAAAACACAAGTGGCTCATGGGCTGAGGAGGTAGGGGTTCTTCCCAGTCTGCTCCCCAACTCAGATCATAGGCCATCCCTTCATAGCAATATTGTTTGGCTTTCCAGCTTAGGCCCAAAGGAGGCAGACATAACTACAGGGAGGGGAAGCTCAGGCCCTGAGTCCTGGCCACCCCAGGGTCTCAATCCATCCCTCTTGGCTTTCTGAAATGGTCACATCCTCTTCCCCATGACACTAGCATGGTAATTTCTCAGCATTAGTACAGTTTTTAAAGGTTAAAAAAAACACCTCTGTCAGGGATTAATTATTGGCAATAAAAGTTTTAAGCTATAAAATATGTTGGTGTTTGGGGTTCCATCCCTTTTGCCTTTGGTCCTGCCACCGTTAGAAGATAATCCCTGAGAGCTTCTCTACAATTAAATTCAGCTCCACCCTTGTTTTAGAAGGAAGGCTAGGGCTGGAATGAGCTAGAAAGGAGGATTCTATTTGGGTTGAAGGTGGCAATGCTCTCCATGAACTTTGATTCTGGCAAAATCCTATTTAACTTGAGTTGCATGGTCCGGTTCAGGCACAGAAATTCTCACCCTGCTCCTTACTGGTGCAGAAGCGGCAGAGGCTTCAGTGAGTAAGGAAGAGGTTGCAAGGTGATCACATTGAGAACAGCAATAGCATTAAGTCAGATCTCTTGCAAATGGGATGCTCACCTGGTGGGCAGCTGGACAGCTAAGTGAGGAGAAATACTCCATGCCAGGTTCACATTATCTTTCCACTGCTTCTCACTGAGACTGATGTACTTCGACCGCCAGTTTGCAACACTATTCTCTCCGGTTTGATCTAACTCCAACTCTGGGGACGAGAGGGGGTTGTACCACGTGATGAGGCGTTCTATCTCAGTGGCCTTCAAAAGAAAGAAGAAACAAGATGAGGAACAGGCTTTGGATGACCAGAGATAAAACACTTTGTTTCATACTGGAGTGACCACAGCCGAGTGGTAGAGCACATGCTTTCCATACCGAAGATCCCAGGTTCGATCCCAAGTCAGCTCCACTTCAAAATATTGCATAGAAGGCAATGGGAAAGCCCCTTTGCAGGAGAGCTCACAGAGCCCCTGCAAGTTGACAAGGCTAGGCAAGAGGGACAAATGGTCTAAGACAAGTTGCTGTGTTTTCTCCTCTTCTCCAAGCTTATTTCTTGCTTTTTTGTCACCGACCTAATGAAAGTATTCAGGAAACCCAAGCCAGAGTCATACTGTTCTAGCAGAAGGGATGGCCTACCAGCAATGACAGCAGCAGCGTTCTCCTTTTCATGTAGTATTTGTGTAGCTGGGTACCTCTATTGGTCTTCTTAGACATCCCTTAAAAAGAACAACACAGAGAACCTTCACACTTTCATATCTGGCTGCCTCATAGGTTTCTGTTGATCCACTCCTTAACACAAATAGAGACACCCCTTTGATTAAGATGGGGATCTTATTAGTTGCAGAAGGGTCTTTTAACGGTACTTTTATTGTCATAGTTATGCTTTAAATGCTTTCAAACTGTTTTAAATTAGGCCTGTTTTAAATGGGACACTTATTTAATTGTTTTTAAGCTTTTTAATTATAATGATTGTGTTTTAGCTATCCTTTGTTTTAATCTATGTTGTGAGCCACTTTGGGTCCCATGTTGGAAAAAAGGAGGGAAATCAATTCATCAATCCTCAGTTATCAATACATTCAGGCTATGAGCTACTCTCTTTGATGCATGTGTAATCCTGCATCTCTACATTTAGAAATCCACAACTGCTTTGAATTCTAAGGTGGCCTTCCCTGTATATAGTCCCAGGTTCAGTTCCCAGAATCTCCACTTTAAAATACTGTAATCTCAAGTACTGGGACTGGAAAGATCTTAGCCTACATCTCTGTGGGCCTGTTGCCAGCAAGAGTACACAATATTGGGCCCGTGTAGTGTAGCGTAGTGTAGTGGTCTGGGAACTATACTAGTACTGGAGAGACCCTGGTTCAGATCCGTACTTGAACATGTAAACTCATAGCCACCATCCTTCCTCGCACAGTTGTAGTGAGGATAAAACAGGGGTGGGGTGGGAGAACATGCATGCCACCTTGAATCCCCTCAGAGGAAACACAAAATGTAAAATAAATACAGGGAACATTAATAAGAGAAAGTAACTTCATGTCAGACCTGACTTTTTGGAAATAGTTGACATGCCACTGGACAATGGATATGTATTTATCCACCCCTGTGTGGCTTGCTGACGAGATCCAACCGTGATGTCCAGGTTGCTCCGTGTGTCTTGATTATCTGAAAGTAAAAACCGGTGTTCTGCAACTGAATCAGACTACTAAACATGAAGAAGAAAAATGTTGCTTCTTCTTTCAACTTAAGACTCACCAGGGGGCACAAGCTGGCTGGCTGTTAAATATTTCTTGTCAGAGAACATTGCGGTCCAAAACTTGATCAGTATGATGATGTCCTCACGCAGTCTCTTCTCACCTTGGGTTGGACACTTTGGGGCACAGCTGAAACATACAGTGCACATATTACAATAAAGCATTTGCTTCTGAAAAGAGACAAATGGCCTGGTGGACAGAATGCTCTAGTATATTCAGGCTTGTATGCCCCTTCCTCCCCTGTCCTTCTCTGGTGTAGCCATAAGAAGACAAGAGCAAAAGCCTCCACTTCTCTTTTCAGTTAACCACAGTTTATTGCTGTGGCCAAATCTTAAACTGTGGTTGGTCTTAACTATGGTTTAGGACAGGGGAAGTTTTAGCTATGGTTTTAAACATAGCTAAACCAGAGAAAGCCACTGAGAGCACAGTACAATGCTGTAGCCCGCTTAAATATCAGCCCTGAGTACTTTCTGGGCAGCTAAGGCATCACAACATCTTCCCATTGTGGTATGACACAGGGGAAGGGGGGGTCCATTTGGATTGCCAGTTTAAATTTCTCATTTAGTAGATTAGGAGGAGAAAAATGGTATTACCTGAAGTAATCAAAAGCAGTTGAATAAATCTTCTCTCTCAAGACATTGCGAATTGTTGCATTTGGAACCACATCAGCATGAAGCAGAGACAGTCCCAGGGTCAGCAGCCTAAACAATTCCAAAGCAAATAACATGTAAAAGGCATGGGAATCCAGGCATGCTAACAGGCTTACAGTTTCAGTCACTTCTTTTGCCCCCATGTAGTGGTTTTGTGTAGCCCGCTGAAGTCACACAGCATCACTGGACTATACTCAGATGTCTACTACCACATGTGAATGGCCCTCCCCATACACCACACGTTCTTGGTGGCTAGTCAGCTTTTATGGAGGATGCCAGAGAATAGGGAAAAGTTTGAATTATAAATTATGAATTCTTCTTTTCATCTCTAGTCAATCCCAGACTGCATACTGGTGTCTTTGACCCACAGAGCTAAATGAGAGAAACTGAGGACCAAATCAATTCTTATCTGCAAAATGATGACCATTTTAACTGCTAGGTTCTGTCTTAAGATTCATTTCTGAATCATGTTACAGTGTGAAAGAGACAGAACGAAGGTTGTTTTTTAAAAAATGAATACAAGTATAAATGCTGGGTTAGCATGAACCTTCATCTTTCATGAGGCTCCAGAATAATGGGTTTCAGAAGAATTAAGCCTGTTTTGAATAGAGAGGTAGAGAACACTTTATATCAGTCCTGTCTTTCCATCTGTGTCTTCGAGCTGACAGCTAAAAAAATGCAGTACAAAGGGAGCCACATATGCATTGTAACATCAGGTGATCACTGGTATCAGGAACAGAAATTTGTCCTACACTCATTTTTTAAGTAGGTGCATGTAGTTGAGCTCAGTTTAGCAGAGCAGTTAGATCCAAGCTCAGATCTCCCTCCAGCCACGAAGCTGTCACTCTCACCCTAACCTACAGGGTTTTATTCATATAAAGTGGTAGACATGAAAGAGGGAGAATCTGGTAAACTATTGCTGCATATACATCCTTGCTATTTAGAAGTAAGATATAGAGTGGTCCTGTGCAATACTCAGGATAATCCCAAGTATCTATCACCTGGTCTCTTCGATCAC
The DNA here is from genome assembly GCA_030847615.1 of Gambelia wislizenii. Classification (NCBI taxonomy): domain Eukaryota; kingdom Metazoa; phylum Chordata; class Lepidosauria; order Squamata; family Crotaphytidae; genus Gambelia; species Gambelia wislizenii. The sequence continues at coordinate 5,547,884 of JAUMIR010000013.1, read as the reverse complement.
CACCCCCATCCCCTGCTAAGTTACTGGGACATACACTTACTTGAAACGTGGCCCAATAGCTGCCACGTGTCGATTCATGCTGCCCTTTGATCCTCCAATGTTCAGAGAAAGGGATCGCTGAAGTAAACTGGAGAAGATTTCCACCTGGTCAGAGCTGCAGTATTTTGCAATTTCAAACCTCTGCACCAGAAACTGTGTAAATGAAATAAATATTAAGATCTCACTCTCTCAATCTCCTCAGCACTTAAGCCATTTGTTGAAAGCTCATTTTAAATCTACAGGGTCACTATCACAAGGTGTGGTGATGTCCACTGCTGTAGATGCCTTTAAAAAGAAATTAGATGCCATCACAGAGGACTACTCTGTCATTGGCTACTAGTCTAGTTTGTTTATTGGATTTATACCCCACCTTTCTCCCGGGATGGGATCCAAGTTTCCTCTTTGGACTTATCTCCCAGAATCCTGTGGCCAACCATGCTACTGGCCTTGCTGGCTGAATATTCTGGGAGTTGTAGCCCCACAAAGAAACTTTGCTGAGCTCTGAGTTTCAGTTAACTCTTAAGTGCAGAGGTAATATACCACTGAATACCAGCTACTGAGGAGCAGCCAGGGGAGGGACTGTTGCCCTCATGTGCTGCTTGTGGGCTTCCCAGGGGCTTCCAGCCGGCCGCTGTGTGACACAGGATGCTAGATTAGCTGAGCTTCTAGTCCATTTTGTGGGGCCTCTCTTGTGTCCTTAACATCTGCATTCTTACACACTCCTATTAACATAAGACTGCTGTTTTAGAGACCACAAGAGTCAAGTAAAGTTTTAGAACTGGCTCCAGGCGCGCCTATTCACAACAACCCAGTTCCCAAGAGGTACATCTTTCTACTTCATCTCAATGGTAAGAATTTAGCATTCCTGAAAAGGAGTACTTACTTCTATCCAGATGTAATGTGGTGTGACTTCTGGTGGACACGGCTTGGGCTGACTCTCTTCTGAAGCAGCTAATGGGTCTGCTTCTTTCCGTTCTGCTGAAAACAGGCCAAATTTCTGCTCCACTGTCATTTGCCAGGCTCCTGACATTTCACGCATGAACTGGGCAGGGGGAGTCAACACACTTACTTAGTTCCAGCTTATGGACCCTCATCTTATTAATCACAGAGTATGCAGTGAAATGAAAAGAACTGAAAAGAACAAATATGCTCCTTTGGTCTGTATTAGAATGCAGATATCCATTAACAGCTGCTGGGCTGTGGAGATGGAATCGGAAGCAATTTAGGATGGAATTGGAGTCACAGTCGGTAAAATGTACTGACTCCAACTCTGGATTCAAAATAAAAACTTATAATATTAAATGCCAAGCTTGTTGCGTATGTATTTTCATAGGAATTTAGGAAGGATTTCTTGTTCAGAAATGTTAATCTAAGAAATATATTTTCTGTTCTATCAATCTAAGTAGCCTGGAGATTCATGTGGTGGTGATGAAAGACCTTGTACTACCATTTTACTATAGTACATTTGTTACCATTAATTAATATATATTTGCCATTTATACAGGAGTATAAATACAGGAGTCAGACAGCAAAAAAAAAAAAAAAAAAAGAAAAAGAAAAAGAAAAAGAAATAGAAAAAAAGAAGGCATCCGAGTTGGATACTGACTTCACAGCCCTGATCAGCTGCATAGGGTATTTGGGGGACATTTTGGATTCCAGTTCCAGATGCTCATGAATTCCAGTTCCAAAAACAACAATTACGGTAATTTGGGTTATGCACCCTTGCTAGAGAAGCTTATGACATTTTTCCACCCTAAGAGAATATTTCCAAAATTATGGCCGAAAGGAAGTCCAAGATGTCTACAAATGGTAGCTTGCAAGCTGTTCACTGTGTAGCAGTGACACCAATTGGTTTGATTTGAATGTAACTATATAGTTGTTCCTCTCCTGTTGTGCTGTTAGGCTGAAAAGCTGTAGGAAAAGTCAGGTTGGTTGAACATGGGCGGCCTGGCCCCTCTTTTTGCCAACACAGAGACAAAGAATGACATCTGTGGGGGTTGTCACTGGGATGCAGACTGCATTAAAACTGCAGGCCTGCTGCTCACCTCTTTGATTCACCAGATTAAGCTGCTGAGCTGTGCCTAAGGCTGCTGCGGTGAGTAGTGGCTGGTGGGCTGTTGGAGGTTTTAGGTTTTATGCATGTTTGATGTTCCACCCTTTGGTGGAACGGGTGTTATAAACAAACATTATTTACTACTACTACTACTTATTATTATTATTGTTATTATTATTATCATTATCATCATTATTATCATCATCATCTGTTTTAAGAGGTCAAGTGATGTCACATTGAGGGCCACTATTTAGCCACATCCTTAAATGCTGATGTCCTTCCTGCCCTGACTAACTAGCATTGTGGAAAGGAGAGGGTGTTATTCTGGTCTGGCAAGGTCAAAGAAAGCCAGATAACAGTGAGACACTCTATGAAAATCCTGTCTTCTAAGTAACCAGAACTACAACTGAGAGGAGTCCCTTCCTGACAGATGCTTAATGGAACCTCACCTTTAGCATGACTGGAAGTAGCCTATTTAAGATACCTTCTTCTGCATTTCTAGCATAGTCTATTTTGAAACACCATTTCTACCAGGGTTTATTTTAAAACAGTATAGTAGGACCCCATATCCACTGATTCATTATCCACTGATTCAATTATCCACAGAACACAAAACAGCACTCCTAACATAGAGTCTTCCTAGAAAATATGTCCTCTCTTGCCATTTTCTAGCCCCTCCAAGGCAACTCTATGGTATTTTAAACTGGAAGTCCCATTATTTTCAATGGTGTTCACTATTTCCCATGGTTTTCGATATCCACCCCCCCCCCAAACCAATCCCCAGCGGATACAGAGTTCCTACTGTATTTTTAACACAGTTTAATCTGAAAATTTGACTTGGCAAACCAACAGAAGGTTTTGAACATATCCATTCTTACTGCTAGACTAATTCCAAATTTCTCTTTGTAAGATTCCCATCCAAGAGCATTCATGTCCCTACAACACAGGTGTTACGGGAACTCTTCACCCATGTATTATTGCACTGTCCTTTCTGTTGTGATTTGCATTTTGATATTATTACCCCAATTCTCCAGAAACATCCAGGGAGATCTGAGACATTCTGTGTGGATTATACATTCTCAGACCTGAATTCTCAGGTTACAAGGAAAGTGGCAAGATTTGGGGCATCTGCTATTACTTGTAAGAAAGTGATTATGAATAGTAATTAGTTGGAATAGTAATATATGGTGATTTTTCTTGTAACCATTATAGTAGATGTACAGTATGTGTGTATTTATTTTGTTTGTTTTGGCTCTGTGCTTTGATCTAAACTTGTCTCTTACTGCCTATTATTTTATATAGTTTTGTTGTCTATAAAAGAATGATGGTCTTTGGGTATAAAAACTTCTGTATTAAGCCTCCAACTTTAGGTCTGCAATCCTACAGAATGCACCTATGGGGTAAGTGCTACTAAACACTTTCAAACTTCTTACAGGGTGGGAAATGTTCTTATTCTCCTTACCGGCACTTCTATTCCATTCTTAGCAGCAAGCAACCATTCCCAGCAAGCAATGGCTGTTTCCATGCCATGTTCAGTAAACATTCGCAGAGGGCCCCAACATAGGTGATGAAGTAGCTGCGGGTCGGTATCTGAAAGGGAAACCTTTATGAATACATTTTAAAGCAGATGTTTTCAATGTGTTCCATTTCTTATATTGCAATTTCTCTTTGGGGTAGAAATTGGGGGAAATGAAAAAGTTTTAAAGAAAATACTTGCAAAATATTTGTCACACAAATATTATTTGAACAAAACACAAACGATACGTTGACAGCAAATTGTATCATTTAGAAGACTCTATATATTACCAAAAGAATGTGACTCGAGGGAGTGCTGAGCCTCCAATACTTTGTGAGGATGCTACTTTCCCCCAATATGCTTAGTATCCGACCAGAGTTGGACACTGAATTATATGTACTACAGGTAGGGAAGGTAGCTTACCTGTTAATTGTGCTTCTTTCTGTGTTCATCTGTGAACTCACTGGCATCTGCGCAGTGCAGCATTTGGAACTTTCTAGATCTGAGTGTTTTGGTGGTTGCTGCATCCCACCCACCTCAGTAAACTTGTCTAGAAGCAATTCCCACCTTTCCCCTCAGTTTCTTTTCATTTGCTGTAGCGGCAACAGTGAGAGGAACATGGTCTTCAGAGCTAGAGCTCTAGAAGGTTCCAAACAACGTCCTGTGCAGGCACCAGTGAGCCCTATGTATGAGTCAGAGAGACCATGAAGAAGAATACTCCTGCCCACTAGGATGTGCTGAGACAGCCTTCTTCTGAGGAATCACTAGACCCACTGAGTGTCCTCACCTCCATGAGACAAGGAGTGCTTGTCTTGAGACCCAAACAAGGAGAACTCCACCCAGGTTCTTAATGTGCACAAGAAATGTTCTGCACAAACCTAGTATCTTTTTCCTTTGTGAAGCAAAGCACACAAGTGCAACAAGCACACAAAAGGACTGCCTGACTGAAATAAGTCAGAAACTGAATCCCTAATCAGGGGCGGGCAAAACTGGCACATGGGCTGCATGCCACCCCAAGCCTCCTCCACTCACTCACTCACCTACCCACCCACCCCCACACGTTTCTAAAGATTATTTTTTCTAGCTTAAAATGGGAGAGGGGGTTACATAGCTATGGCAAATCATACCCCTCCAAAGCTTCTGGGGAGGTGCAACTTTCCAGTTTGGGGGCAAACCTTTTTTTGGGGGTAAACTCAGGATGCATAGCCCACCAAGATCCAGGGAAAGACAAAAACGGTCCCCTGACTATCAGAAGTCACCTCCATATATATATATATATATATATATATATATATATATATATATATTCTAGATTCTCAATAACCTAGTTGAATATCAACAGGATGGTTTTCTTTCTCCAACCATTCCCTATAACTCAGATGGCAAATGACAACATGATTGCAGGTAACACAGGGCAAGCAAGAAACAAAGTGCAAAGATGTGTTAATTAATAGCTAATATTACAGCTATGTAACTAATAAATCATCTGTAGTAGGAAATTCATAATCATTTATTGGCTACTCTAAAAAATAAAAGTATGCTCTTAAACATATGCCTCTGTGACTTTTCTCATCATCACACACATATACAGGGGCACACTTCCATTGTTACCTCTACTACTGATTAACAACGCCGTCAACTTAAACATGGCTTGAGTGTAGTGTTCCGGCTGGCCTGGTTCTAAAGCATCGTTGAGATGTTTGATCATTAGCTTATTAAGATCTGACGCGCGACCTGTGGCGCTGCAGTAGTGAATCATCCCAGCAACCTGTGAAGAGACTTTCCCTCAGTTGATAAGCCTCACAAAAAAAAACTTCTAAAGGAACATATATTTAATGTGATGGCCACATGACTATTATACAGTTACTGAGTTGCCAATTATAATTGGTTAACAACCCACTTAGATGTTTTATTATATTAAGCAGTATACAAGTGTTCCAAATAAATACATAAATAAATAACCTAAATAAATAAATATCTTTTTAGCACAAGGTCATTTTTTAAACTTTTGCACAATGTTGATGTTGCATTCTGAGATGTCTATACTTCTACATGTTTCACTTAGTTTGCTTAGTGAGTCATTTTATTATCAGTTAATTGAGGAGTCTGATCATTAAAAATAAATACAATCTAAATAAATGGTCTAAATCCAACCTTATACTCATGGAGAAAAACAGTTTGCTAGTGCAGTGCTTCTCAAGCTCTGGCCCTCCAGATGTTTCTAAGTTCAGCTCCCAGAACTCTATACCTTTGGCCATGTTGACTCGAACTGCTGGGAGCTGAGGTCCAAAATACGTGGTGGACCAAAGATTGAGAGGTACTGTGCTAGAGGAATCCCACTGTTTTTTCCAGGTGCACAAGTGACAGCACTTGTATTGGTTGTGTAATTGCTTGCACAACTAGGAACTATGTTGGGATTTCCTCCTTGTGTATAATCCACAACTAGGTGTCTGTGATGCAATGCCATTGGCTCTAGCAGAACAACATCTTTGGATTGTTGTTGTGTGCCTTCTGGTTATTTCCAAGTTATGGTAACCCCAAGGAGAACTTATCACAGGGTTTTCTGAGGGCTCAGGGTGTGTGACTTGGCGAAGGTCATCCAGTGAGTTTTCATAGCCGAGTGGGGATTTGAACCCTTGTCTCTAGAGTTGTAGTCCAACAGCCAAACCACTACGCCACAATGGCTGACATCTTTGGATACTGGCTAATATTCTCATGCATTCCTTTTGAATGGTAGTAATAAATACGTCTTGTTTGTGTCTAAGAATCTACATGCGTGTATATGACTAGCACCCATGTTTTTTTATTCTGGCATGAACTGCTGTGATCTCTGGACCACTCCCTGAGCCTGACAGAGACTTAGAAAAAATACTGAAACATTTGTTAAGCTATTTTTCCAATCTTGCCTCTTTGAAGGCACTGCAGAACTCAAGACTATTGCACTTACTTCTCCAGCATAGCGGTTGCGCAGGTTAAGAGAAGCCATGAAGTTGGAGTAGTCTTTCTTTACACAGGCAGGCCTCTCCGTTAACTGGGTTGCCTACAAATGACACACAATTACGACTTTAAAACACACACACACACACACACGAGCACCTGAAGTGCCAAGCATAATTCAGAAATGCTGGAGGTGTTAAACAGGGAAATATACAACAGATGCATATCCTGCTTTTGTTTTTGTTTTTTTACCCTGCTGTTCCATACTACCCCCAAACGTCATCAGGAACTGGAGAGCTGGTATAGCACAGAGGCTGAGAGACTGGAGCTGAGAATCAGGAAACTGGAATTTTGGGTCTGCCAGGAATTTATGGCAGGTACCTGTTGTCTCCGATTCAGCTCCAACCTATGTTACAAGCATCTGAAAGGATTAAATAATGTAATTCAGCAGTGGGAAACCTTTGGCCCTCCAGATGTTTTCCACCACAATTCCCTCACCACTGGCCAAGGTAGGACTCTTGGGAGATGACAACCAAAACATCTGGAGAGTCAAAGATTCACAACCCCTGGTTACAGGGCAAAAATGTGCAGTACAGCCCATATTTGTTGCTTCTTAATGGAAATGTTTTTAAACTGCTTTCAGTTCTGGTGAGAATCCTGTCAGGGACTTACGTCTTTGTAAGAGGACTTAAGTCTGCAGGAGTTACAATCCAGCAGTTCTGTAACATCCATATTCAGTAGAAGGCTGCTGTTACGTTACTGCACATGGGAGCCAGCAAGACCAAAGTGCATCAGTCCTGCTGTGCATTGGGACACCACTAGGGTGTGCCAATGCAACGAAGCATCAGCCCTCCTTCGCTTTGTAGCACTGGCACTCCCTAGCTGTTGACACACCGATTCCCTGTTCCTTACAGCTAGACAAGCCAGTGCCCACCATCACTTCTTGTGACAATGAACTCCATAAGCTGGTCATGTGTCACATGACTCTGGAACACTTAGAAGTGCTACATAAAATACAAAAACGCTATGATCACTGCCCTAATCAGATGAAAACTTTAATTCCACTGAGGGTACTTTGTTTTGGTTATATAAAACAGTCACCAAAAATCAACAAAGGACACAGAAAATCTGGTCATTTAACCACAGAGGTGATTGTTCTTACTCACCCCCAGTGTAGTGTTCTGCCTGTTGTAGCCTGCAAAGTGAAGAATGCTCTCTGTAGCCATGGCCAGCCCAGTGTGCTGTGACAAGCCTGACACCCAGTTCTGATGCTTGTTCAAATATTCCTGAAAGAGGTAAAGAGAGATGTGATTCAGAGGAAAGCAATCTCAAGTGTTACCCACTACTTACACACATTCTCTCTCTCTCTCTCTCTCTCTCTCTCTCACACACACACACACACACACACGGAGTAGGACTGCAACCTAATTAGACAACGTTTTAATGAGTAATCATATCAGTTTTAGTCTTAAATTAGCATATGGGAAAGAGCAAGAAGCACTTTCTTCAGTCTGAGATAATACACATATCTTAGCAGGTATCATCTTAGAAGAGACGTTGCCTCCTATGTACGAGATAAGGAAGGATGCTTCCTTTGAAATGAAACACCTTCATATTTTTTACTCTAAACTGAACTCCCAATACACCTGCAACCACAAAGTATTTATTGTAACTGTACCTGCAAGTGAGATTTGGTGACTGATGGAGCCCATTTCATGGCTTCTTGGAGAATCATTCCACAGCGTGCAGCAAAATCTTTTACAATACTCTAAAAGGAGAGACATAAAGCAGTCAGTCAGAAAATCAGCTCTTGTGCTTAACAACAGAATAAAAACAAAGCACTCGCTGGGAAGGTTGGGTGTACATGAATAAAATTGAGTGTACATGGGCCCACCTCACAGAGATAATTCCTAAATTTTATTTGGGATATTAATGGTGGAGTTCAGGGCCATACACACATTCGTCCTCACATAGGAAACATTTTGGACACATGATGCCAGGTAGGTTAAGGGAAGGTAGGCTCTTTCTTCCCTGGGTAAGTGCCTCTCTGTTCTAGCCCATGGATAATGGACAAAATATTACTTGTCTTTCAAAGAAGGCCTTGGAAGTAAAGAGCCCAATAGAGCTAAAATGTCACTCTGGAAATATTCCAAATGATCTGGAAGAAATCACCATGCACAGTGCTTAAATAAATAGGCACTTTCCAATTATAAACATGAGCAGAAATAAGATCACACATACCCAGAAAACATCACAGTAACATGTTTTTTAAAGAACAGTTTATAGCATTTACCTCTCTAGCTTCATATGTATCAGGAACAGTAATTCTATAGGGTGCATCTGGAATGTCATAATATGGTTGGTCCTTGTGAATGTCCTAAAAAGGAAAGCAAACCATATAACAAGAACAGAGCTCATTCTAATGTTCTTAAAAACTCAGTCTTCAATTTTATACACTGAACTAGGACAGCTGTACCTGGCGTAACATATGCCGTTATAGGAGATAGTAAAGGTTATAAATTAAGAACTCATTTTATATACATATTTATTCATATATTTCATACATTGTTTTACTTGTTTTTTTTTCTCAGACTCTTTTCACACAGTTCAGCTACATGGTACTATTTTAGGAAAAAATATTGCATTATTTTACGTGTGGGTTGTCAGTGGCGGAGGGAGTGAGAGGAGGGAGGGGCCCTTGTGGGGCTGGGGGTGTAGATGCAGGTTGGGTGGCAGGAGTGGATTGTGAGGAGAGGGAATTTCCATGTTGGTGGTGATTGGCTGAGGAAGTAAGAGGAGGGAGGGGATTGGTTAGGTAATGTTTCCTAAGCAGCCAATCAGCACATTGGGAAAGGAAACATACCCAAGAGTTTTATAGAGAGAGAGTAGATTAAAAAAACACTAATTATCAGTAATTATCAGTAATACTCAAGAGGGTGGAAATATTGCATTTTTGGACTACAACTGCCAGAATCCTCTATCTAGGGGATTTGGAGAACTGTCAACCAAAAAATAGCTTTTCCAACCTCTGGTGATACTGATATCACAAGTTGAGTAGTTCAGCTTTTGCCAACCAATCACCAGAACCACCACTTCCTCAAACAATCAGCTCAGGTGGTGGGTGTTGACAGGACTGGAATCAAAACCGGGCTGCACAACAGAAGTATCAGCATGCTTGGAGAAACCTTAGACTTTGCAGAGGGCTTCAACATAACAGTATCAGCTCTAACATTACCAAGAACTCTACAGATGAACTTCTTAATAACTGAGCAACAGATGAATGATGTAGAAGTACTTACTGCACTCAGAGACAGTGAGAGCGTCTGGAGGATATCTAACATGGTTTTTAGTACAGTTCCACTCCACAGTAAATGAGGGAACCTTAAAACAAGAATGACAAGTATGAATATAAAACAACTTTGGCTGAGAAAGAGCAAGTATCACTAAATTTTAAACTTTTAAAAGCTTTTTTTGTATATCACTCAGCAGTTACAGTGGCTGAGTGGCCAACCTAGGACTAGTGAAAGGATCTAGTAACCTTTCTATGGCCAAATGAAGAATTTTTTTAAATGAATTGAATGGCTGATGAGATCCAGTACACTACAACATATTTAGTTGATCTTGACAAAACATCACATTAAGAACAATGTTTAATACTCACTTATCTACAAGGCCTGATAAGTATTTATCTGCAACACGTCTGATCCTCTTATGAATGTGGTTAAAATTCACCAGCAAGAACTGAGCATGCCTCTCTAGCTCTTCTTCGTTTTCTTTTGTTTTAGGCTAAACATGTGAAAAGAGAACCATCAGGCTGTTGTTTAAAAAAAAAAAGGTGCTAAAGCTCTACTGAGAGTTGCAATCCTGAGCACAATTACATACAAGTAATTACCACAGAGTGGAATTGAGCCTAACCCCTGACAAAATATAAATAGGGTTTTTGCGATGTAAAAGTATATTCATGTATATGAACTGGATTGGATTTAGCCTGTATTGTGCCTGGTGCTATTTAACAAGATGACAAAAGGTCCCTGATGCAGGGTGTTTACAAAGTAGAGTTCTTACAAGACATTGCTTTATCAACCCATAATGCCCTGGTGGCGCAGTGGTTAAATGTCAGTACATAACACACATTGGAAACTGTTTAATGCAGTGCAGGTGTGTAAATAGCTGTTGCTTAAAACAATTTGTAAGCTGCTCTGATAAGCCTTGTGGCTGAAGAGCGGGGTATAAATAAAAAAAAAAAGTAATTGTTGCTCACTAAAAAGTAGTTAACTGATGCCAATTATCAGATCAGTTCTTTAACTACTTTTTGCTATGATGCCTTCTTGAGTAGGTTTTGCCATCATTTAGGACATTCAATGAATGCTCTTTTGGGGTGTGAGCCAGTCTCTGCATTAACAGTCAAATTGGTCATTACATCTGAACAGAGCAATCTATGCAGAAAGCTCACTTATGTAACTCCAAATCACAGCTGTGTATTACACTGTTCCAGGATACATGGTTGTGCTCCACATTTCTCTAAATACCTGGGCAAAACATTCAAGCTAACCTCTTCTGAGCAAGACAAAAGTTTTGGGGGGTTAAAACTCAGGACTATCCTGTAGAGTCTTCAAATGGTTTGCAAAGGATGGGGGGCGGGGGGAAAGAAAGACATCTCCATCTATCTATCCACCTGTCCATCCATGATCCTACACAGGGGCTCCTTCAGTGTGTCAGGGCAATAACAGAGAAACTAATTTAATAGCTCAAGAGCTTGGTATGAGTAGATCAGAACTACAGAGTTCTAAATGAAGCTCATGTTTACAAATGCTCTCTAGGTTTCAGCTGACCGAAGTAGTCAGCCGCAGTATGTTTATTTTTCACCAACAGGTAACTTACTTTGTCAGCCATCATGCTGAGGAAAGCTTCAAACACCTTGTCTGCAACGGCTATTACACATTGCATCATTCCTGAAAGAAGGAAATGTTGAGCATTTAAGAAGAAAAAAAAAATATAAAACATGCATGTTAATTGCTTTCAGATAATTAATTCAGCCAAAAGAAAAAGAGAAAAAATAATAATTTGGGATACAAAAAATAATACACATCAACAAGGTACATATCATTTGGATGCCCATGTATATAAAGGTATGCATTTCGTACATATTGGTGGCTCAGGTACTCAATGGCTATGAAGTCGGGCTTATTGGGTAGAAACAACTGTATTTGTGGAAACAAATTACTTATAAGTGATGTGTATCAAAATACACTTCTGGCCTTTCGATCTCTGCCTGGAGAATAGCTTCCCACAAAAAGACAGATGTTTCCTATGCTGACTGTTTTATTCTACCTCCAGTTCTACAGTTCTACCTCCAGTTGACTGGCATCTCTTCTAGCCAAGCTTGGTTTTCTTCTGGCTTTATCCTTCTTCTGGGCCAATGACTCTAGAACTCCCCTAGAAGGGTGAGAAAACTGTGGCCCTCCAAGTGCTGTTGGACTGCAAATCTCATCAGCCCTAGCAAGAAATGGGGAAGGGGTGTGCATATTCCCCATCCCGACTGTAATCCAACAACTATACAAAAATGTGAAAAGAAAATTAGTAAAAGTTCACTTACTTTGCTAAGGGGAGACCCAAATCTTTATCTAGTGTTGGTTCTTTTCCTCTCTATGTTCTTACCTGATTTATCTTTTTGAATAGCTTTATCCTCAAAGTAGCAAAACATCACTTGGAAGCGATCTGGGTCCGTTGAACGCAACACCCTAGGATAGCAATAATATGTGTTAACCAATTTCAAGAGAGATAGAAATAAGTGTTTTTGTCAGTATTATGAGAAGGAAGGAATATTCTATTTTAAAAAATATTTATATTCCATTGTATACCCAAAAAATCTTAGTACAGCATACATTAAAATAAATTTTAAAAATTAAAGCAGTAAAAGATAGGAAGAACTTCCTGACAGTAAGAGCTGTTTGGAAGTGGAATGCACTGCCTGGGAGTGTGGTGAAGTCTCCTTCTTTGGAGGTTTTTAAACAGAGGCTGGATGGCCATCTGTCCGGAGTGCTTTGATTGTGTGTTCCTGCAGGGCAAGGGGTTGGATTGGATGGCCCTTGTGGTCTCTTCCAACTCTATGATTCTATAATTTACAGTCTAAAGACACATCAAACTACATAGCAATATTAAAACCGTTAAAACCATGTATATGCACAAACTGGATACAATCATTCAATCCCTGAGGCTTTAATAAAAAGGATGTGAAAGGACTGAAGTCAATGAAAGCTTATGATGAAATAAATTAAGTCTTTTTATCTGTGAACCAGGCTTCCTTTAAAAAAAAACACACAAAATAACACAGAGTTCTGCTCCACTCCTACTTGGGATATGAAAGCTGAACTGAAAAGTACAAGCATTACTTCTAGCCTATATTTTACACACAAAATGTAATTCACTGACACAAGCTGCGGCAATCGCCACTAGTTCAGGCTGAGAGAGTGTGACTTGCCCAAGGTCACCCAGTGAGTTTCCATGGCTAAGTGGGGATTCGAACCCTGGTCTCTAGAGTTATAGTCCAATGCTCAAACCACTGGTACTGTTTCTGCAATCACATTGTTCAGAAAATAAGACAAGAACTTTGGAAAACTTTATTATCTGAATGAATGGTGACTCTAGAGAATATGAATGTAGTTTCATTTGATGTGAATGACTTAGGATGGTCAGCCAAAAGATTTAATGTAAGTACAAGATGTTTTTTTAAAAAAACCCTATGCTCTGACAGCCTGTTTTTACAGAAAACTCATCTAAAGAAAAACGCAGCTAAAGTGTTGTGACATTCCTTATTAGGAGAACAGTAGAGTATTCAGACTAACTTGAAATCAAGGTGTGGTGACATTATATTGAACAAGATTTGTCACTTTAACATTCAGGATTGCTTATTTGATCCGAGTGGCAACTATGTTTTTGTAAATGAAAAAGTAGGTGCCACAGCATAAACACTAATATTATGCCCCAAACATAGATACTTGACAGATGCTTAATGTATTGCAAGTGTTCAAGCAACAGAAAAAAGAAACAGTTATATAATCTTCAGACTTGCTCAAGGTGTTTGATCACCTAGAATAGCCACACTTGTCTGCTCTGCTGGAAAAAAACAAATATAGAAAAAGGTTTTGTATCTGTTGTAAAGAGGTTATACAAAGGGTCATAAGTGGTCATCTTGATTAATGGATTAGATTCAGATAAATTTAGTTTACATAGAGGTACAAGACAGGGTTGCCTGCTATGACCCAGAAACTGCCAAAATTTCATTCTTATTTCAAAGACTTCCATTGTGCCCTCCTGTGCTGCAAATTACTAATCTCAAATAATGCACTAGGAAAATAATTATTGCTAGAAGTAAACGGCTCAGATTTGTGAATAGAATTAAATATAGGATAGCATCAGGAGGGAGATAGGCTGCTCCAAACCTAACTAAATACTATTCAGACTTTCAGCTAGCACAACTAGCAACATTCATAACACAACATGAGACCACTGCATGGGTCCATACGGAAAGAACAATGGGAAGAGATGTTCTGGATTCTGACTTTTAGGCTAGATGTAAAAATCAGCTTGGTTGCAAATCCCTTGATAACAGAGAGGATAAGAATATGAGAAATATTGGCTCCTATGTTCTCACTGTTATGCCTCATTTTGGTCCATCTAGAGTCTAGGAATATAGATAAATTTGAGCAATATGCAACGTGAAAGGAGAACGGCATGCATCAGGTCAAAAATTTATTTACCGTATATGAGGTAAACCTTTAAAAGCAGACAAAATACAAGCATTAATAACAGGTCTCAACTTCTCCTGGTTGCAAACTATGTTCTTTGCAACTTTCTTTATAGAGGCACAGGACCTCTTACTTATGAAGTAGGGTGTATTGATGTAACCGCTAGGACAGAGGGGAGGGTAATCTCACAAATACAGTTGTCCCTTCATATTCGCTGGGGTTTGGTTCCAGGACCCCTGTGGATACCAAAATCTGTGAATACTCAAATCCCATTATACGCAATTGCATAGCAAAATGATGTCCCTTATATAAAATGGCAAAATCAGGGTTTGCTTTTTGGATTATTATTTTTTAAGACTGTTTTCAAGCCTTGAATACTTAAATCCGTGGATACCAAATCCGTAGATACAGAGGGACAACTGTATACACAATTTTAATAGAGAAATCCTATGGTAGGCTAATAGGATCTTGAATAATTTGCGAGACAAATACAGACACCCCACCTCAGAAGAATATTGAAACAATGTATGGTCCTCTTTATATAAGTTGATATATGCAACATCAAAGGAGTGTATGCATGTGTCCATCAAAGCTCCATAGGATTAACAAAGTTATCTACAATCCTTCATGAGGGTGTGAAGAAGTAAGATTGTTAGAACATTTTTGGTTGTGATGCCCAAAAGCTGCTGACTTTTGCACTGAAGTAGCGGGCTGGCCAGCCCAAATGAATAATCAGGCAATAAACCTTAGGGATACAACTGTTTCTGTTACTGATATTTGATGGGAAGAATAAAAATTTATTACATAAGAACCTTATTTCAGTAATCTTAGGACCAGCTAGAATGGAGATTGCAAAATCCTGGAAAACCTTGCAAGGTATCCCTCTAAGAGGTCAACTTGTCAGGTAGGGACTATGATGTTATCTCAGAAACTGATTTATTGCATTCACGTAGCTAGAAAAGAAATAAAGGAGGATGACTTCATGGCAGTACAGACACCCTTCATATTGGTGCTGCTAGACCTCCTGGAGCAGCATTTTGAGTTCTGGAGGAACTTTTCGGACACAGTTATTTTCTGTTACAATTGTGGTTGAGAATGAACTAGACCCAGGACACCTTTTTTCAGCTGGATCACTTTCTTGGACTGTGATTGCGATTATTAGTTTTTGAGCATTAACAAAATGAGAGGGTTGGGGTGATGAGAGGGAGGGGGCCTTTATTAAATTTGCTCTAGGACTGAGGGTTTTTTGAAATGTGAAAATAAAGACTTTTTAAAAGAAAAGAAAAGAAAATGTGCTGGTTCACATTTTCTTCCTCTGATTCTGTAGAGAACAAAAACCAAAATGCATCAAATGTCAGAAATTAAACACTGGGAATCCACAAACAGGGTTTAAACATTTACCTCATGCATTCCAGCCGGTACACAGAGAGCAGGTAGGTAGACATGGCAAAGTCGAGTTTATTGATCAAGGCTGATACCTCTGGAGGTGGATCTAAAAGATTTATGATGGTGCTTCTTAACTCACTCAGTTCAGCCTGAGGGCAAAACAAAACCCACCTAATTTAGTATTGGGAACAACTGCACACAGGCAAAACTACTGTGTTCCTAATTTAAAGATGTTAAAATTATTGAGAGCACAACACTACATATGTCTACCCAGAGGTAAGTGCCACTGAATTCAATAGGACTCAATCCCAGGCAAGTGTCCACTGGATGATAGATTTAACCTGCAGAGCTCCATTGAAAAGCCATCCATTCTGTATTCTGCACAAAGGGAACTAAGTAAGAGAAACACAAAATCCTTTTGCCACTAAATAGAAGATACTCAACTATTCTGGAGTGCATCCTGGGGGGAAAACAAACAACATGTGTTTGCCTTCTAAGTAGTGAGGTACAAAAATGCTGAGGCAGTTCAACACAGCTCATCACAAGTGGGATGAAGCCTGCCAACAAAAATTCCACTTAGAAAGCCAACATATCTCTGAACCTTTTTTTTTCCATTATAAAAAGTATATGCAGTCATGGGCTGGCTGCTCCACGAGACAGAAAAGAAAGGCAATCATCAAGGATTAACACCACTGGCTTCTAAAATCCAGCGGAGGTACAGAATCAAGTCACCCCTCTACTACAACTTTGAATAGGGAGCCAGGCAAGTATCAAAAGGGGCTGGGGGAAGGATGACAACATCAAAGCCATTAATTTCCTCTCTTGGTCTCTATTTATGGTAACCCTTGGGGAAAGAACTCTCTTAAGAACTAAAACGACTTGTTTGTCTTGTAATGCTAAAGTCGGAGGGGTCATTGCTTTTAAAGGGGAAGAACAGAGGCAATAATGGCAGTTGGAACATGTGGGCAATGGGGACAGGAACATGGTGCTCTTCAGATATCATTGGATTACAACTCACATCATATCCCATCATTGGCTGTTCTGGCTAAGGCAAATGAGAGAGGTCATGTTTCCTACTTCTGACTTATATCCTTGATTTCCTACTGATTCTTCTCCAAAAACCCTTGCCTCAAGGTGTTTTTTTTTTATTCTGGTGCACTGGAGGGTTTTGGAAAGGAGGCCTAAAGGGTGGAGTTGCAGGGGAGAATTGGCAAACACCAAAAGGTTTAAATGCTCCACCTGATTCTGCATTGCAAAACATCTAGCTATCTACCAGCTTGCACCATAACCTACTTCGGATCATGGCTCAGTGATGGATATCTTTTAAAAATTGCTTTATTCTCTTGGGCCAGGAGTTGCATGGCACATCGCCTAACTTCTCTGTTGTAGATGCATTTATGAAATATATACTCTGTACATTGCTGACTGTCTGAATAGTGGCAGAAGAGGAAAGATAAACGTACAGATGTGACGGTATCATTTTTCATGGCAGAGTTGTACTGAAGAACAGAGCGAAGAGGCTCTTTGCTAGGAAACGTCAGGAGTGGTGACTTGGTGGCTATCTCACAGACACCCTCATACCATTCTTCTGGCCAAAGACCTACAGGGGCAGGGAGGAGAATAGTAAACTTTATTTCAGGGAAACAAGTCCAATATGCTCACAGAATGACAAGAACGTTTACTAACATGCACCCCACTATGTTATGTTAGATTATAACTTCGGAAAGTTATAGCAGTACAGTATAATCCATTTTTTCCTTCTTAAACTGGAGTTATTTTGAAATCAAATCACACCTGTATTTCCAGGTAGGATTTGATTCCCAATGTAGACCCCCAACAGCAGACTGACACTGCAAACACACACACACACACACATGTATATTGCATTGGTGGATTAAAGAATAAAAGTAACACAGTAAGTTCATGGTGTTCTTTTTTTTAATAAAACTAAATACTTATCAGAAAGATTAAGGCTTAGTTGGTACATAACTACAATCTGGTGTTCTCAGAGCAATAACCATATTCAGGTGTTAATTTTCTCACTGTTGTTTCCTAATACCTTGTTGGTTGTTTATATCATCATCATCATCATCATCATCATAGAATCATAGAATTGCAGAGTTGGAAGAGACCACGAGGGCCATCCAGTCCAACCCCCTGCCACGCAGGAAATCTTGATCAAAGCATCCCCAACAGATGGCCATCCAGCCTCTGTTTAAGGACCTCCAAGGAAGGAGACCCCACCACGCTCCGAGGGAGTGCGTTCCACTGCCAAACAGCTCTTACTGTCAAAAAGTTCCTCCTAACATTGAGGTGGAATCTCTGTTCCTGGAGCTTGCATCCATTGCTCCGTGTTCCAGTCTCTGGAGCAGCAGAAAACAAGCTTGCTCCATCCTCAGCATGACATCCCTTCAAATACTTAAACAGGGCTATCATATCGCCCCCTTAACCGTCTTTTTTCCAGGCTAAACATACCCAGCTCCCTAAGTCTCTCCTCATAAGGCATCGTTTCCAGACCTTGCACCATTTTACTCGCCCTCCTCTGGACACGCTCCAATTTGTCCATATCCTGTTTGTCAATATCCAATTTGTCATCATCATCATCTACTGCTACTACCCCCACCACTACCACCTTATTTCCTTATTGTTAGCTTCCATGGCAATTCTTGGGTCACCAATTTAACTGTGAGTGATCAGATTTGATGAAGAATTAATTGTATTTTTAAGCAAATGACAAGAGAGCTCAGTAGCACCATAAAAAGAAATACTTATTTTAACCTACGCTTACTCTAGCATAAGCATCTGAGTGAAGGGGATATAAAAAATAGTAGGTATGTTACAACCTGAAGCAAAGGCTTCTCTTCCTCCTGTTGGTGCAAGGTGTGTTTCTGTGCCTGTTCCTGAGGGTCATTCAGGTTGTAGCGCACTAAGGTTCTGCAGTTCATCTGAATGGGTCTTTGCAAAGTGCCACCAGACTATTGGAATCTGTCAGCCGTAAAGTTCCTAGTAAACAATCTTGTTGTGGTTGCATGTCTTCAAACCGTTTCCGACTTATGGCAACCCCACGGTGAACTTATCATGGGGTTTTCTTGGCAGAATTTGTTCAGAGGGTGTTCTAAGGTTAAGAGAGTATGACTTGGCCAAGGTCACCAAGTGGGTTTCCATGGCTGAGCAGGGATTTGAACTCTTGTCTCCAGAGTCATAGTCCAGTACCCAAACCACTACACTGTGCTGGCTGACTAGGTAAACAAGCTCCCCTCCCACCTGCTATATATCACGTGTTATATCACAGCCAGATACTCATGATCTATCCAGATAAGTACAGCAACACCTCCCTAAAAAGGAAAAAATTAAACAGCATAACATTCATCTGCTAAACAAGGAACCAAAGCACAGAGCAGGGTCTCAACAGGGTCTCCAATAAATAGGCGAAATGAATTCAAATCAGATCATTTTTTCTAACTCTTCATTGAGAAGGTTTTTTTTTTTTTTTAAGAAGTCTTCGGACTACCTGAGCCTTCTACAGCAAATCCCATGAGCACCGAATACAGCCAGAAGTCACGGAAGAGCTTCTGCAACCTGGGCTTAGCTTCCTTGATGGGTGGCAACCGTCTTGTGAGCTAGCAAGGAAACAGAAGAAAAGCAAAATAAAAAAAATAAGTTAAGGTTCTATTCAGTAATTTACCAGCAGAAGGGGAACAAGGTTTTGACATCCTGCTGCTTCCAATCTTGGCTTCCCCACTTATGAATTAATCCACACCAGATTAATCCCCATTACTCACCCCCTATGGATTACAAATTCCCACCTCTGCTATGACTTTTTGCAGGGGTGGGCAACTGTAGAAGGCTAGAGGGGCATATTAGTCCCCCAAGAGACCTTGGAAGGCTGCAGCCCCCCCACACACACTTAAGGACACGAGTCCGACAGGTGTTCACTCATGATAGGTGAGTGAACCTACATGCAGTGAGGCTTCCTTTCTTTGCATTGTCTGTTAAAAGTGCTGCATATACATAGATTTTCCTTGTTTTTTTTCCGGGCTGTGAGACTGTGAACACGGTCTCACAGCCCAGAAAAAAAACAAGGAAAATCTATGGATGCTGGCTGTGAAAGCCTTCAACTTCATGCTGCATATACAGTTGTCCCTCTGCATCCATGGATTTCAGTATCCACAGATTTCAGTATCCACAGCTTGAAAATATTCTTTAAAAAATAATACTCCAAAAGGCAAACTTTGATTTTGCCATCTTATATAAGTGACACCATTTTGCTGTGCCATTGCATATAATGTGACTTGAGTATTCACGGATTTTGGTATCCACGGGGGTCCTGTTTTTTTCCTGAACAAAAGGGGAAAAAGTCCTCTCTCTTCCCCATGGCTTCAAAAGTTCCAGAAATTTTACCTCTCTGGGTGGGTACAAAAGACACTAAAAACCAGTCTTATATTCCCCAACCATTTTAAACATCACAAGGTCACTGGTGTTGGGCCCAACTTCCTCAAATGGTTTTTTAGATATATTTCAAAGCAGGGGTGAGCAAAGTGCAGACCTGCAGCTACATGCAGCTCTCAAGGCTGTTTTCGTACCCCCCCCCGCCCTTGCTGGGCAGCCCTTTTTCTGGCAAAAAACCTGGTGAATTCCCTCTCCTGGAAGTTTACAGGAACCACAATTTGCCTTCTAAATTCTAAATCAGTCACAGACACCCCCCCCTCACTGTTTACCATAAGAAACACCATTTTTTCAGAACCAAAAGAAGACTTCTGGCCACTTCCACTTTGTGTTCTTTCCTTTCTTTCTTCCCATTTTTTGGCAGAAAGCTGATCCCCAGATCTACCAAAGGGGCCACCCCTATTTGAAAGCTTTTGGGGGAAATTCAACAGAGGAACTCCAGGGGGAGGTTATTTAACCCTTTCACTTACAGCAAGAGTTTCTCTTAAATTCTACCCTCCTGCTGTCCATTTTCACTTACAGAGGAAAACAGAAGGCATGTGTATCTTTTTCAGGGTGGGGGAGAGAAAAGCAGATTTGGAAGGGTGATTTTGAATGTAAAAACGGTTGAAAGGGGAAAAAAGGTTAAGTAGCAGTTATGACAGGACATATGCTGGCATATGTGGGAAGTCTATTTTAAAGGTGTGCTGATCACACATTAGTCCCTGATCTTCATGGGATATGGCTCACAGGAGAAAATCAAATGAACTGTGGATTCAGAAGACCACAGGGCACACTTATTATGTCTGAGCCTGCCAAACCCAGATGTTGTTCGGCTGCAATGCTCATCAGCCCTAGTCACTATAAGCCAACAGTGTGGGATGAGGGGAACTACAGTCCAACATGTGGAGGGCCACCCATTCCTGATTCCTGAGTTATACCATTAGGAACTGCCTTGCAACCCCCCAAAGCATCAGCATGTATGCTGAGACCTTTTTGCCTCTAAACAGACAATAAAAAAACATATGTGTGTTGAGGGGAGGTTCTGGGTGGATGGATAGATCTGAGCACACAAGAGAGCAGAACTTCAACTGGAAAAGACAGCAAACCAATTTAAGGGATTTCAGCTGACAAGATAAGCTTAGCAGTGATTGATTTACAGCCTATTTACTTTAGCACATACCCATACGCCAAAGTTCACATTCTCATCCACCTTATTTGAGGCGCTCTTTCAAGCATTCTGTTTGGCAATACAGGAGGTAAGGAATATTTTTATCTTTTAGAGGTGGACTCATTTAAACAAAGTGTTTCTGGACTGAAAGGGGTGGATTTACTGGTTACCAGAAAACCGAAGAAAGATGATTAAACATTGGTAGCCATAATAATGTACAAACCTCATGAAACATCACAGTATGAAGGAAGGCACATAATATACCTGCCAACTTATTAAGAGCAAGTCTATGACAACAGAGAATCAAGCACGCTTTGAGTTACTATCAAGTTAGGATCTGAATGGGTCTGCATTACATAATTAAGGATAAGCTGTAGTGTTCAAGGCTGAATTTCAAAATTATTATTATTATGAAATTCATTTTTATATTTGGTGCTGTATGGATTTGATCTTTCACTTCTCTTGGGGCTTTGCTCTAGATTTATTAATTTTGGAGGGGGGGAATGTCAGCCAATGGGTTGTGATTTAGAGATGCACAAGATTTATTCTGTTCATCTTCCCTAATCACTGACCATGCTGGCTGGACAAATGGGACCTCTAATACTTGCATGGGTGGGAGGTGCAGGTTGGGAACATCTATGAGAGATTTTAAACATCCATTTTAGGTGGACCCAATTCAGTTTTAGAGTCTGGAGCCCAACACTTACTTTCTCATATAGATGCCTCAATGTATCAACCAAAGTTGGTTACAGTGCAGTTGGACACATTATGCACAGAATGGCAGTAAAGGGACAGATTTCCATGCAGGCTTACTAAAAATACATAAGTAGAGTGTCTAATTGTGATGTTTTGAACCTTCTAGTTTCTGGCTCATCAAGATGAACCTGTTGCTATGCACAGTTATCTTCTCTCTCACTGTAACATTGGCACTGTGTGGAATCAAAGACTTCCATGAGCACTTTGAACAACTCAGTGAAGCTCAGCCTATCGGTCTGCAAGGGCTCCACAGCAACGGAACACTTAAGCTCTCACCCGAGTTTCATAAAGAGAATACAGTGACCAATGACTTGAGTATTGAAGAAGAGGAGGAGGATGACTACCTTGACCTTGATAAAATATTAAGTGAGGATGAAGACTACTTTGACATAATCGATGCCACTCCAGATACAGTTTCTGAATTCAAACAAGGGAATATTCTGGAACTCTTCCAAGGGAAAACCAGAATCCAGCGTCTCAATATCCTCAATGCAAACTTTGCCTTCAACCTTTATCGGAGCCTGAAGGACAAAGCCAACTCCACAGATAATATCCTTCTGGCTCCAGTTGGCATTTCTACAGCCATGGCTATGATTTCGTTGGGACTGAGAGGTGAAACACAGGAAGAAGTCTTGGATTCACTGGGCTTCCGAGGTTTTGTTAATGCCAGCTCCAAGTATGACTTGATGACTGTTCACAACCTCTTCCATAAACTTACTCACCGACTCTTCCGAAGGAATTTTGGCTATACGCTCAGGTCAGTCAATGACCTTTACATTCAAAGACAATTTCCTATTCTGAGCGAGTTCAAAAACAACATGAAAAGGTACTATTTTGCTGAGGCTCAGCTGGCTGACTTCTCAGATCCAACCTTCATCCCTAAAGCTAATGAGCGCATTCTGAAACTCACCAAAGGATTAATAAAGGAAGCCTTTGTACAAGTACACCCTGCCACTCTGATGATGATTCTCAACTGTGTATACTTCAAAGGTAAAGAAAGACAAAGTCCCAGCAGAAATTTTCCACAAGTAGAAATGTATAACACAGGACAGCCTTCTCATCCTGGTGCCCTCTAAATGTTTTAGATTTCAGCTCCCATTCACCCCAGGTAGCAGGACCAAGGTCAAGAAGTGGCGGGGGGGAGGGCTGTAGTCCAAAACACAAAGTCAAGGAAGGCTGACATAAAAGATAACCAAACAGAAGGCACTATTTTTTAAAAAGAGCATAAGAGCTTTAATGCAGCCACTGTCCCAACTAGAGTACAGCCATTGAATCAATGAGATTTACATGGACTTATCATTCAACAATGGGTTTAGTGGGTCTACTTTAGTAGGGGCTAGCAATGAGTAGAATAAGGAAATTCACTAGTGCTGACCATGGTTCTAGCAAATGTACGGTAGCCTTCTCGTCTTTAATTGGGCACATTATCCTTCTTAACATCAGCTGAATACAGCATTTTAGCCAGCCTAAAGAAAAATAGGTCTTAAGCCATACATTGCCTGCTCAGGACAAAAAAGTTGACTAGTTATCAGAAGAAAAAATTCTAGAGGTTTCCAAATTATGTAGGTAAGGGTAAGAATCATACCATCAATGTAGAAAGAACATAAACAAGAAATCTTGCATTAATTTATTTTTGTTTTTAACAATAACCAGAACAGAGATAACATGAATAATATGAATGTGAACAGCAATACATTTTAAAGCTGCCATTCATTCTTATGGATATTAGGATATCATACTAATATAGTTAAGTCAACAAAATGTAATTAAAATAATGAAAAATCTTAAACTTATCATCAAAATGGAAAATCAGTTTTAAAAACCTCATAAAACAGATGAAATTGACCAAGTAAAGTGCTTTGGCAAATGAGATTTTGAGCTGGCCCTAAAACTGCAGCATTGGCATCAGTCACACCTCCAGGGGAAGAGTATTCAATACTTGAGGTAACTGCAACTGAGAAGGCTTTCTCTCTTGTAGAGACATGGTATACCTGAAGTACTTAGATAAGAGTCTTTCCTGATGATCCTAAGTCACAGGAAGGACAGATGCTCCTGCAAATACTAAAAGCCGCTGCTGTTGGGTCTCTTTCATGCTACACAATTTTGACATCACTTTAACTCCAGTGGCTGCTTACTAAGCAATCCTAGGATTTGCAGTTTGGCGAGGGACTTGAGTTCCCTGGCAGAGAATTCTAAATGTCTCATGAAATTACAAATCCCAGGATTTTGCTGGGTTTAGCCAGTGGCAGTTCAAGTGGTGTCAAAGTGCTGTAAGTATGTAGTGTGAAAGAGAGCTTGGTGGTAATGGTGAAGAATGGATCAGGACTTTGATAATGGAGGATGACTTAACTTCTTCCTCCATTTTCCTGTTATCATCTCTCTGTGATGGAGCTTGTACAGGATAGAACATGGGGGCCATCAGTGCAGTG
Organism: Gambelia wislizenii; assembly: GCA_030847615.1. NCBI lineage: Eukaryota > Metazoa > Chordata > Lepidosauria > Squamata > Crotaphytidae > Gambelia > Gambelia wislizenii. The sequence continues at coordinate 5,523,424 of JAUMIR010000013.1, read as the reverse complement.
CAAGGCACACACATAAAATTACTGCACAAAATTGGAAGCAACCCTGCACTTGCCAGGATCCAAGCCTATGTGTGCTTAATTAAGAATTTTTCAGACATTAATGTCTTATACCACTTTACTGTTTTAGTAATCCCTAAACTGATGAACACTTTAAAAAATAAAGACTGACTATAAAAATTGAAAAGCAGCTACATAATAAACCTTCCTTCTACTTGTGTCCTAATACCCTCAAAACTTGGTAACTAAAAACAGTAAAAGTTATGGTACAGCCATGGGCTGTATAGTAACATTTAAAGAAATGTGCAGTCCTAAGGATAACTGTGTACTGATCAAGATAAGCCCAGGAACATCAAATTAGGTCAGTCTGCTTAAAAATGCAGACTAAATAAAATTCTCCCCACCCCTACTTAGAAGAATACTACCCCTGAAACCAGAAGCTGCATACAGCCATCATGACTGGTAGTGGACAATACACTTGTCTATCATGCCTTCGGATTGGCCTTTTCAGTCATCAGCGCGGGATGAGTCTTTCCTGAATCTTCATTTGCAAAGAAAAGCCAGAGAGAGGGTTAATCCCCTTTAAAGTCATCTAGATTGGTGGTCATTAACACATCTTGAAGAAGCGAATGTCATAGACCAAATTAATACACCCACAAGTTTGTGCCATTTTATACCACCAAGGGCTGAACAATTATTCAGGTTTGTTGATTAAAACTTAAATTGTGTTAGCATCAACTGAATCTTTTATTGTAAGCATGATCTGTGTTTATTGGTTTCTAAATTTGGGTCCCTGGATGGTGGTGGACTTCCCCTCTCAGAAGCGCCAGCCAGCACGACTAATGGTGTGACCCTCTGGGAGTGGAAGTCCAATAATGTCTGAAAACCCAAGTTTGAAACCACATCTTGAGACAAAATTCAGTTCTCCCTCTGTTATGCTGTAATCTTTGGACAATCACTTTTTTGAGGGGAAAACATGCGACCTCTAGAAAAGAAGGGAACTGGATAACCTTCTCTAGAACTGCCAAGGTCACTGTAATATTGCTTCCACAGCTTCAGACCATCAGCTGTACTGCATGTTAAGATGTGGCTTAGGACATAAGAGGAATGCCCTCAGGTTTTTACTTTCTTACTAGGAACCTGGGAAAACAAGTTTCCAGTGGAACTGACACAAAAACACAGTTTCCGTCTGAATGAGAAAGAGGTTGTGAAAGTGCCCATGATGCAGACCAAAGCCAATTTCCTGGCCACTGTGGATAATGAGCTTGACTGTGGTGTGCTCCAGCTACCCTATGTGGGTAATATCAGCATGTTGATTGTACTGCCATATAAGCAAGCAAGCATGAAGGCGCTGGAGAAGCAACTGACCCCCCAGGTGGTCGAGAGGTGGCAGAAAAGCATGACTAACAGGTAATTTAGTCACAGATTCAGTTTCTTGCTTAACGTCCCTTCACCCTGCAATACAAACCACCTGTGTAAAAATACATACAGCATATCACTGGAAAACATTATTGTAATCAAGCTGTTCTGTATTACGCGAATGTCCCACCATGTAGACTGCAGCTTCTCTAGAATATTTGGTTACAATGCAAAGCATGTGAACTGGTGAACAGTGTAAAGGATTTAAAGAATGGGAGAATCTAGAACAGCTTCGAGATCCTGCTCTGGCCTAGAGGTTCAGAAACCCCACCCTTTCCTCTTTACTGGAGGTGATGCTGGGAAACCTCTATCCAGCACCATAGCTAGTGAGTTACGCTGTCTTCTGTGTCCTTTAATACCTACATGAAATTAATAGGGGAGATGATCCAGTGATCTGGAGTTTGATATCATCAATACACTGATGAAATTAAATACTTCCTGCTTTCCATCACAGACCAGATAGAGTTCTCAATCAGTTCTCAGTAGTGTTACTGACCCAATGACTGAGATGCAGCCTACGTTAGATAAAGTTGCACTTCCCTTGGAAAAATCAGGTTTGCTGTCCCCTTATTCCCAGGTAATGGCTGTGACTTTGAGTACTTAGGCTTAGATGTCCACTATGCCTGCTTCCAGAAAAGATCAGGATCACACATGCCTTAGTTACATCAAGACCAAATTACTTGAACATGTACAAGGCAGGGCTGCCTTTGGAAACCTGGACACTTTGGCTGGTACTAAATACAGCTACTAAAGTTCAAGCTAGACCCTTCTCTTTCCATTCTATTTAAAACAAATATTTTAGAGTTACAGTGCAAAACTACCATTTCACTGAAGCGCTATAGCAAACAGAAATTTAAAATAGAAAGGAGGAGATTTTTTGTTCAGATATATCTCTGAATTAAAAAGAAACTACAGAACACTATAAATGCAATACAATATGCCAGCCTTCCCCATTCTAGTGCTCTCTAAATGTCTTGGACCACAGCTCCCATAATTCCCAGCCAGGATGGCCATGTAATAGGTTCTACTGTTGTAAGCACAGATTAAACAGTCATCTGAAATCATGATCTTGGCTTCAGTAAATTAAAACCCGTGCCACTATTTTGCTCTTCACAGGACAAGAGAGATACTGCTGCCTAAATTCAAGCTGGAGAAAAGCTATGACTTGATTGAATATCTGAAAACTCTGGGAATAAATGAGCTGTTCACTCAAAATGGCAACTATTCAGGGATATCAGAAGAAAGCATTATTATCAATAAGGTAAGTAAGCTCTGGGGGCAAAATAAAACCAAGATACCCCTTGCCAAAAGCTTTCTATGCCTTTGTGAGCCTTGGCTGAGGGGCAGCAGCAGTTCACAGGCTGAGGGGGGGGGCACCTCTTTATGTCATTGTGAGATGAGATGTTGCCACTGCCTAGACCACAAGCTACCAGTGGCAGACAAGAACAGCTCAATGTCAGCCTCAAAGCATATAGCTGAAGATACTCCAAAGTGTGGGATAAAACATGTAGATTCCTGGTGAGGTCAGATGCTTTGTTCAGTTATGACATCCAATATGCAATTTTTGTGCTTATTATTGATGTTCCATAACATTCCCCCCTATCATTTACAGTTCAGTCATCAAGGGACTATTACAGTGAACGAAGAAGGCACTGAGGCTGCTTCTGTGACCACCGCAGGCTTCATGCCCCTTTCGGCTCAAATTCGTTTTGTCGTTGATCGCCCTTTTCTGTTCCTCATCTATGAGCATCGCACCAGCTGCTTGCTCTTCATGGGCAGAGTTGCCAACCCAAGCAAGGTCTGAGAAGCAGAGTTCAGCGCTCAAGATGCACACATCTATAGGCAACTTTAATACTTTTTAATGTAACCAGTTTTATATGCAGATTTTAAGTGATATGTTAGTAACAAGTGCTATTGAATGAAAAATGCAACATCACTCAAATGAAAAACACAGCAATTGATGATTGAATGACAATTTCTAAGGATAACTGTGGCCCTAAAAATATGAAAAGTCCTGTTCATTAAAAACAAGATGGAGGCCAGGAGCATTTACTCTGCATCTTGGTGAACATTTTCATGCCACCTGCAAACTTATTATAATTGGCTTAATTGATCTTTAGAAAGTCAAGCAATTAGCAAGAGCAGTTTTTAGACTAGCAAAAATGGTTGCTGCTCATGATCTTTCCCATTGGCCAAACAGAAATTATCTCCTTAGAGGAGAGTGACTAAAATTTATTAAAAGGTCATGAGATTAGTACAGAATACTGTTTTTAAGAAAATTAATCTAGACTGTATTTAAAACATAATAAAGCAGAGGGTAGTGCATGAATTTGGAGAGGAAGAAATAACCAGAAGTCTAAAAACATTTCCTCTAGGCAGATAACCCGAACCACACTAGCTGTTAGTAACTACCTAAATACTAAATAAATACTAAATAAGAAGAGCTCAATATTCTAAGGCGAATGTAAGGGATCGTCTTAACATGTGGGAACTTGGATCCAAAATTGCAGATGGTACAGTCCTAAGCAAAACATTACCAGATTATATACAGCAGTAATCTAAATGGGAAAGAAAGTACAGGACAAGCTGTCTGGTTTCACTTAAAAACAGGAACTGCCTTAAATGCACTAACACTGCAATCCTATGTTGACTTGGTTGGGAGTGTTGGGACTGTTGGGAGTAAGCTACAGTGAATTCAACTGGAATTTAAATCTGACTTGAAATGTACAGGATTTCACTGCAAAGAGCCCTTGATCCATCTACCATATTGTTGTCTACCCTGCTTGGTAGTGATTCTCCAGGGGCTTAAGCAAAAGGCCTTTCCCATGACTGGCTACTTGGGACTCCTTTAAACTAGACATAATGGGGTTTAATATGGGATGTTATGCTTGTAACGCAGGTCCTCTACCGCCAAGACAGGCCTCCCCTCCTGCTAAGTGTGCAAGGCTCCATGCATATACCTTAGCTAAGGAAAAAATAAAGACCTATTGCCATGGTTAAAACAACACCAGCAGCACCAGATTCTGAATGGTTAATAGGCTTGTGTGCCATCCATTTTGTTGGCTTTACTCTTATTTTTGAAGTGAACAAGTACAATCAGAATTCAGAGCCTGATGCTTAATACATAGAAATGCCTTTCAAATAGAGGACTACATTCTAAGATAACTGGAATTCTTCAAGTTTCCTGCATAAAAGCATTTTTTGAAACATTAGGGTTTAGTAAAATTCCCCTCCCTATAGAGAATAGCCACCTCTAATTTGGTGCCATTCTGGCTGGAGATGGTGGAAGGGATGGTACCAAGTTGGGGAAGGCTAATATAGAACATACCTTCAAGCAAACAGCACCAGAATAGAGAACTCTCCTTTTGGGATTCAAAAGCAAGAGCATGAACCCAATTTATTCAAGAATATGCGGATCTATTTTATTCTAAAACATTTCATCTCATTTGAAGCAAGAACAAATCTGCCCTTTGGACACCAAAGTTGGTGTACTAATGTTTACACATCCTAGAGAGGTCCTAGTCCCAAACAAGCAGACATATATACATGCACAGGTTGCTCTTATTTTACTTTTTATGCAATGTACACTGCAGTCACATGTATGCATGATTATTAAACAAAACAAAAAAACCTCCCGTATTTCTGAGAATATCTAACGTAATTATGATGTTCATTCACATTTAATAAAAGGTTGTGGTAAAATCCTGAATTTGGATAGCAGACACAGATTTTATCTATATTTGTGTTAGTAACAACATAATTTGGAGTTCTGCCACAGTAATTTTTGGTCTATTGGTACAGAAAATACTGTCAAACCTGGAACTCAGTTGAAGGTAACTTTTGGATAGGGAAATAGTGGGGGTCAGCAAACTTAGGCTGAAACCATATAGTCCCTGGAAAGTCACATCAAGGACCAGAGGATTTTCAGACCACCACTATCAACCCCCCCCCCCGCCACAAGAGATGTCTCCCAGGGTGTGGGACGGCGGAGATGCCTTGGAATTTCTCTTCCAAAACCTGCAAAAATGTTTACAGTGATTCCTTTCTCATGTTAGAAAGTGAGGAAAGGTCCACATGTTGGATGAGGTTTTGGATTCACATCATCCAGTGTTCTCCCTGCCTCCAGACACCCTCCAACAAACCAGCTGCTGATCAGTACGAGCAGAAATGCTTCTCTTGCCTTCTTTCCACTCAGCCATGGTTAGCTCTGACAGGGCTTCAGATTCATCAGAGCACTCCATGTCAGAGGTTTCCACAATCGGCAGGCTTAATCTATTAAGCATACACTGCATACATACAGATGCATGAGTAAAGCGTTTACTTAAATATTTTCCACTAGTGCTTAGATGCACTACTTTTGGTCCAAGTATGCTAAGTGTATAGAAGTACTGGTATTTTATTTTTAAAATATTCCTTTCAATGCGAAAGAGTTTCTACTGAAGACAAGAAAATCTTCAACACAATTATATTTCAGCAACCCAATGAGGACTAGTAGGATGTGTATACAAACAAAGTATCTGTAAGATTGGAAACTATAGTCTGGATTCCACAGGGGCCTAGCTTAAGGGGAGATCCCTGAATTTTGCTGATTTCATCCTTCATTCACAGCCCCCAAAATCACACTGAATGCTGACTCTGACGCATAAGGAATGCCCAAGATGCTAGAAGGAAAGGAAATGAAAATCCTACAAACAGGAGCCAGACACTTATAAGCAAGTACTGTAGTAGTTTAAAGCCATTTTACCTGTCAAACTTGTATTACTTGGAAATAATCTGGTCAGAAGTGGGACAAATAACTATAAAATGCATACACTGGTTGTACAAACAAAGAAATTACTTTGTTTCTTTAAGTATGTGCTGATTAGCTTTCTCATGCCAAAAGAAGAGCTCATGTGTTCGTCACGTAACAGTATGCATTTCCCCTAGTACTAAGATAATGGCAACACAGATGTTCCTAACTAAGCACATGAGTTCATTATTAGTATACCTGTATATAACCATGCTGAACACATGAAGCTGCTCCTCCACTGAAGAGCCTTTAATTATTTTTTATGAAACAAATATCAATTCCCATAAGCAACCTAAAAAAAAGTTAAATGGAACAGCACATACAATAGTAGCTGCGACCTCACGATCATCATAAATTGCGCAAGAAAACCAAATATTTGGTTTACAGGCCCCTAATGTAACCATTAACCTCTGTGAAGGGTTGTAACAGTATTTCCAGAGAGCTGAATGGCTGCAAAAAAGAAATGCAGATTGGTGAGTCTCAGATGAAACACTAAACTATCTTTCAAGTAAAGTACATATTTTGACATCTTCAGAATAATTAGTGTAAATAGTATTCTCTGAGCAGGAGGCATTGGTCAACGCGGAAAAGCATTAATTTTCTGAAGCTATCTACAAGCCAGGCAGAATCAAAGACAGCTTTCTCAAGTCAGGACAAATATAAAGGTGTGTGGAAAATGACAGAGCTACTGTGTGAAGTTTTCATTCTAAACCAGAAGTAGGCAACTTCAGCAGACTTAAAGGACAATTTCATACCCCAGATCGCACCATGGGCTGCACCAGCTGATGCCACTGTGCAATGCCAAAGTTCATCAGTGTGACAGGAATAGATAGCATACTGTTATCCCCAAAGCACATGATCCTGCTATAATGTGGTGCCTGGCTCTCACACAGCAGTTTGTCCCATCACCTAACAAGGCAAAGCTGGTGTTTATAGGTGACAAGGCCTTCTCTGTAGCAGCACCAAAACTGTGGAACTTTCTGCCCAGGGAGGCTAGGCTGGCTCCTTCTCGTCTGATTTTCTGGCAGACAGCTAAAACAGGTGCTGTTCCACACAGGCTTTGGTCCTTGAAAGCGCTCTGGCTGTTTTAACAGTTTGATTTTAAATTGTTTGGAAGATATCTTTTCACTTTGTTTTTTAAAAGCTTTTATCTATATAATGTTGAAATGTTTTTATTAATGTTGTGCATTGTGCTGGGGGCCCTGGTGGGCTGAAAGGTGATATATAAACGCCTTAAATTAAGTAATAAATATATGTGAAAATGTATTCCTTCCCCCTGCCACAAAGCTGTGTTGCTGAAATCTAGCAGTATGCCACTGACTGCAAGGCTTGCAAAAATAGCCATGTGACCCAGGTGTTGGCCACCCCTGTTCTATACACAGCATTCAAGAAGACTCAATGTAGGCCCTGGGTATAAAGAAGCGCTAAATCATATCCTGACTTTTATATCCCAAAGGACCAGTAGCACACAACATGATCACTCACAACTTAGGGAAGTCTGTCTCAGTACAAAATCCTAGCATTCTTTTCCAACAAACATTCCCATGACTGCATCTGAATATTGAATGATTTTCATATAACCTGACTATGTGACGAAGGTTGCTGTCCTTGAGCAAGCAAGGATCACCAGCATTGAGGCCATGATATTGAGAACACAGCTGTGCTGGGCAGGGCATGTTTCTAGGATGGAGGACCATCGCCTCCCAAAAATACTACTCCACGGTGAACTCACCACGGGTCAGCGTAAGAGGGGCGCTCCAGAAAAGCGATACAAAGACCCCCTGAAACAACATCTCAGGCTCGGCCAAATTGATCACCAACAGTGGTCCACCCTGGCCTCACATCGGGAGGCATGGAGACGCCCTATCCACAATGCTGCAGCCTTATTTGAGAACTCACGCCGAACAAGTCTTGAAGAGAAACGACAACGCAGAAAGAATCACAACCCAAAAACATCACCCAAGGAGACCTTCTGCTGTGCTTTTTGCAACCGGACTTGTTTATCTCGGATTGGCCTTTTTAGTCATCAGCGCGCTTGCAGAAAGCGCGGGATGAGTCCTTCCTGAATCTTCGTTTGCGAAGAAAAGCCAGAGAGACATGGAATTTAACTGAAGATCAACATGGTTGGATCCTGCTGGCTCTTCCTGTTTCTGAGAAAGAAGATAGGTCCGTGCCCTGAGGAACTTGCAGTCTAAAATTCTAGACACTGGGAAGTGGAAGGCAGGAGTAAACAGGAAAGGAATTTGCAACTGTTTCAAGTTGCACACAAGGTGCTACCGTACTTCCATTTGAATCTGTTCATATTGTATTCTGTGAGGTGTGTGCCTCCATTCCATAGACATAATTCACTTCCAGTGCTGCCTGGTTTCCCAAAGAGAAATTGGGAAACCAAACTTAGAAACCATTGGGGGGAGGTTGAGGATGGAGATGAGACATAGATCATAGATCATAGAACCATAGAGTTGGAAGAGACCCCAAGGGCCATCCAGTTCAACCCCATTCTGCCATGCAGGAATACACAATCAAATCATTCCCGACAGATCCAGCCTCTGTTTAAAAACCTCCAAAGAAGGAGACCCCACCACACTACGAGGCAGTGTATTCATTCCACTTCCGAACAGCTCTTACTGTCAAGATGTTCTTCCTAATGTTTAGGTGGAATCTCTTCTCCTGTAGTTTGAACCCATTGTTAATGACATGACCCATTAGAAAAGATGATAATGCTTGGTGACAGGGTGTCTTAGAGGTCTCTCATTCATAGGGGCACCATAAGTCAAAGCCAACTTGAGAGTAATTAACAACAATTACCTGACTGAAAAGGTGTCATTCCTGTACACTTTTTAGCTCACTCACACCAATTATTGCTAGAGTTATGCATTCGTATTTTTGTTTTATGATTACTAACGGGCTCAGCACTGTCCAACATTAAGGTCAACATTTGTCCTCACCTTAATTATTCCAGCCTCTTTACTTTCTCCCGTAAATTCACTAGAAGTATTTCACTTGAACTGGGAGACAGCAACTGCAGCCTTACAAACTTGACATGCATTTTGCCAGAGTTAAATTATACTGTAATAGCAAATAAAGCCACAGCAATTCCAACTATAAAAGAACTAGCTCAAGCCATCATTTAAAAATTACATACAATAATCTGAGAACAAAGATCTAGAATAAGTGCATTTGATACCCCTCAGTGCCATTTAGGACCTCTTGGATGAGTATGCATTATGGAGCATATTTTTAAAAGTGGGGAGACAGATGGCCTATAATCCCCATATGTTGCTATGCCATGTTGCTACCATACAGGATACTATTTTCTAACACATTATCACCTTTTTCTTTTCCAACCCAACATTCTGGTACTATTTTTTCTATCTGCATACCTCTGCCTTTTGTGGTACTCTGATACCAATGGTTTTTCTCAATATAACATGCCCTTAAGTATTAGATATCATTGACCATAATGATCTATTCGAAGTGAAAGCATTCAAGAGGTGCTCACTGTACCATACTTTTAGCAATGGAGGGCATGCTTCAATATACATCTTTATTCAGTTATCACTCAAAAGATCCATCTTCCTATCACCATGTGCTAATTCAGGAGACAAAATGATCTGGTAAAGTACTCACCACAGCAATAACAGGAATCAGTACTCCCAAGTTGCCTGCACTGCTTGATGCCTAAAGGAAAAAAGTGGTGGTGGTGGGGTGTTTGAAAAACTGAAAAAGCTAGGAGGAAAATCAGCCATTTTTATGCATAAAACTAAGTAGCACAGTAGTTCTTTGAACATCTGCATTTCACTGACCAGGGGAACCAAGGAATTATAATCCAAAAAATTAACATTTCCAAGCTTTGACTTCAGTCTCTTTCATGCTGCACACTTTGATACCACTTTAACTGCCATGATTCCTTCTCCAATGGAATCCTGGGATTTGTAGTGTGGGGACGGATATAGAATTCTCAGACAGCACTGGGCTACAGTTCAGGCAAATTGGTCTGTGACACAAAGGGTCAAGGCTTATCATGGATACAGACAGTACTGAAAGTAAGCAGATCCTGATCCATCTAAAAGACGAACTTTAACACTATTCAAATCCAATTCTGGGATTGCCAGTTGAAGCGCAGACAGGCACGCTAGGAAGCAATTCAAAAACATGTGACTTTGAACTGTGCAAATAGGTCCTATTTGTCTGGCTCCCTAATTAGATCTTACTTCTCCATTTAATGAAATTAGTTACTGATAGGAAGATCTGTTTAAACTGCCTTAGTAGCCACAGTATGACAGACAGTGGCTTGCTCCAGTAAAATGGCACACTTACATAGGACCAGCCAGCTCTGTCTCACTTACGCTCCTTCAAAGCAGCTTTAGACTGTGTCATACTATCCATCATGTAGTCCAGTGCTGTTTACTCTGTCTGGCAGGCAAATCAGCTACTCCACCACTTCAGCTATGTGGTGGAGTGGTATCAACAGCTTCAAAAAGCATCAAGATCCTGCTTACATATTAAAATCCATGCAGCAGCTCCCAGAAAACAGAGGTTATTTTTTTTCTTTTCCTGCTACATTCAAAGCACCAGCTCCTTAACTCTATCACTATACTAATTTTGTGATTGCTGGTGGATCTGTCTCGAATCAGTCGTTGTTCCTAACTATTTTAATACAGCTCTCTCTCTCTTTCTTTTCTCACCTGGACAGATGAAATACTGTAAAATGCATATGCTCCAGCCAACTCTCTCAGAAAGTGAGGTATTTCAGGGATCACATCAAATTTTGGGAATTACATTTCCTTCTATAAAAACCATTCTTTCAGACAGATTTCTTCCCCTCAAATAAACCACCACCACCCTGCACACACATGGAAGTTTTCAAGGCCATTTTCTGGAAGTCAGGCTCCTAACCTCAGAGCCACAAAGCCTTCACAGCTTGTCCATCTGGAGCACCCTTAGGACAAACATTTTGGGGAGCAAGAGTACACACCAAAAAAGTGGTGAAACTCAGAGTGCATCTGATGCAAACAGTGAAATTAATGTTAAAGGTGAATCTGTAAATGCTTCCTCCCTCTCTCATGCACACACACACGCACACACACAATACGACACTCAGTTTCTTTGACTATTAATATTCATAATCAAGCATGCAGCTAAGGGTTCTTAAGTGCACACTAGAGGTGACAACAAAAGACCTGTGATCAGATAGTTTGTTGTTTTAAACCAGTTTAATCATACTGATAAGTGGGAAATTCAACTGGCCAGTAGTGCTGGAGTGGGGGAATGCTTAACCCCAGACAGTTTCCTCAGCTGAAATCAGCTCCAAAAGCCATTTGTCCATATCATACCAGCATGGTTGTGCTTCACAGGTAATTCAAGCTGGCAATGATCTTTGAAAAGGATTACAGGTATAACACCTCCCACAGCAGCATAGTTTGGATTAGATTTACCCTCCTCCCCCTCATGCTGGCAATCAACTTTTTAAAAATGATAGATTTCTATCACAGATTTCCAGATACTCTATACAGTTTAAGCTTAACTCTTGCTGAAACTTGTTTAACTGGACATGGGATTGTAATAAGTGTCAATAGCTTATCAGCAAGAAGCCTGGTTTGCTTTCTCCCATTGTACCTTCAGTGCTGGACCTTTTTCACTTGCTCTCTCACTTGCTCTCTTTCCTTCAAGCCCAAGTTGTACAAACAGTTCTAGCAAGTTCATCAGTAATTCGTCCACAAGATGTTCATCCTGTATATTTGCAGCTATGTTAGCCAGGGCATTGATAACAGCTAAGGAACAGTGCCTGAGGAAACAGAAGTAAGGAAATCATCAGCACCTGTCCTTTGACTATTGAAATTTCCTGTTTTCATCTGCAGTAGAACTGCATATATGCCGATTACAATTTCCTCTAATTTGAACACTGACAACAACATTTAAAAAGCTATTTGAACTAAAAGTACATTAACTTGCAAAGGATGTCAGATGGAAAGCATTTAGAATATTACTGAAACAACACTAGAGGCAAAGAGAAGGAGCAGACACAGTTTTTGCACTGAGAGAAAAATGTTGCTGGTGACAGAAGAGATCAGATTGTACACATAGTGGGGAAGATATGAGGATGGGGGCAAAAAAAACCAAAAGGTGCATAAAAAGGAGTTAAGGGAAGCCATGGCTTCCATATATTTGGCTGCACAGGAAACCAGGCAGGGACCTTGCAGGATCTGACAGATGCCTGCTAAGAGAGGAAACTGTAGTCTACCTGCTCGAAGGGGGGCATCTTCTGAATGGCACAGGTAATGTGGCCACCTGTGACTCCTTATGACCACGTACCTGAAAGGTTGTATATCTTAAGTCAGCCCCCCAAGGATGAGCTCCACCACGACCCCCATCCCGCCCCAGCCCTTTTATCTCAAACCAATAATTTCCTTGTGACCAACTCCAAATGCTGAGGTCATCAGAAGGAGACAGCAGATATTTATCAGAGAATGGCAACGTTTAATTCTGAGGTTTGGGAATTCACAGCTCTATTGCAGAAAGGGCAATGGAATGATGGATTTAGCATAGTGCTTTGCCACAAGCCACAATGCCATCAGGAACATTATTAAGAATGAAGCCTAACATTGTTGTTAATTTGAATCAGGTGCAATCTAATACAAGATAAAAACTTGTGATGTTAATCTAACTTTGGTCAATGTTGCCTTCTGCACATGGGAAAATAAAATGGTAACAACTTTGGGAAGAACCTGCAAAATTTCATAAGACAAGGAGTCTTTTTTAAAAAATTAAACAATTGATCAATCAATCACATTCAGATGAGCCAGCACCTATAGTAAGAGTACCTGTATCCATGATCCTTGTAGTCTTTAGTTGCAGAATATACAATTGAGCTTGCTTTAACACTGATCTGCTGAAACAAATTCCATACCTCCTGGTAAATATATTGCTGGGGAGAAGAAGAAAAAACCAAAGTAGCATTGAGTATAAAAATGTATAAAGAGCGCCAATACAAATAAAACCAGAAAGCTGGGGAGAGGGGAGGGGCACTTGCAGGAAAGCCTGCTGACTGAATCACCCCTTTCAAATTCCCCCACAAGCCAAGTTCAGTTCTACTCAAGGGTTTGGAAAAGTTCCTTTCCTTGACTGAAACTCCTAGAATCCCCCAAACCAGCATGGACAGTGGCTATGCTGCCTGGGGGATTCTGGGAGCTTTAGTCCAAAAAAAGGAAGTTTCCCAAGCACTGCCTTTAGCTCTTGACTGAGAAGGGAACACAACAGTTTAAAACTGTCACAAGGAACACTTGAAAAGCAAAGTTAATGGAGGCTTAAGGCAAAGAGTACGCACTCGGTCTCACTAATTCTCACCTGAAAGAACCCCCCATATTAACCCCCCATCTTTCCCTTCTTGCATCTAGCTCTGCCTCTTGCTCAGCTCCTTCCCCACAGCTTGTTCCTGCCACTGACTGCTAGTCTCATCATCTTCTTTCTGCTACCTGTCCCTGTGTGTCCAGTCCTAGAGCAGAAGTCCCTCAAGTCCCTCAAGGGATTATTTGTCTATTCAAGGGAGCCTGTCTGTCAGAATAGGGTGAAGAAATAGCCCATGACTCTCATTCTTTCTGGGAATCATGTTGAGGTTGGGAATGAGAAGAGACTGAGAGCAGTGCCACACACACACACACCCCAGCACAGCATACAAAACAGAGCAGCTGCATCTATAAAACAGGTATTATAAGCCTTCAGTGTCTTTGTACATCTAGACAAACAGATGACATCAGCTACAATTGACAAGCTCTCAGGCAATTTGTCTTTTCTTACATTTCCAGTGATAACTAAGCAGCCCAGCTGGTCAATGATGAGCACATCAAGAGGAGACGGCGGCTGGCAGAACTTCTGCTGTAGGATCTGAAGAATTGGCTCCATCACTTTGGGCGTGTCCCTTAGTGCCACTGCGATGTGCCCCAATGCACGGATCGTGTGATCAGGGATGAGATGGGCTTCCCTGAACAAACAAAATTGCATTTGCATCAACTGCAAAACTGCATATGTATTTTTTTAAACATCCAGTGCTAGTAACAGGAACAGACATGAGAAACAATTTGAGCTAATATAGAGGGTCAAGTTGTAATAAACTAGATGTGCCCTAACACTGTCTACTAATTTAGCAGAAATTCTAGTTGATTAATTAAATATGCTTACATTTTCACAGATACAAAATAATTAAGCATTTAAAAAGTTTTATTCCTTTGTTTTTAGACGATGCACGTGTAATGTTAGGATTAGGGCATGGGTGGCCTTGTTGATGTTGGATTTAGCTCCCGTTGGCCTTGACCAGCATAGCCAATGGTGAAGAAAGATGGGATCTGCAGTTCAACATCAGGAAGGCCACACATTCCTCATTTCTCTGTTACAGAAACATCATTTTAGATATTCCCCTTCTTTTTCACCAAAGAAGAAAAAACTCATCTTCATTCTGTTATGATGATATCTGCTATTCACAGGTTTGATAACTATTTTTACTGGAGAGAGGAACTTTTCATCAGTTGATCTGTTCAACTCTAAAATAAGCCCATTTTGTTTTCACTACTTAATGGTATGTCAGATATCTTTGTAATTTCACTCTCCCAATGAACTATTCACCCATCTCACCACCAGACCTGTATTACTGCTCCAGTTGATATTTTTATTCTTCCTGCTCAGCTGAGTGTCTCTTGGAGAAGAACAAGAGCATAATGATGCTGTCCCCAATGACTTTATTCGGGATTACCTCACCTACCTGACCAAACACCACATCACCTCTCTGATCCACATCCTGTCTTCAACTTTTGATCTTCTTTCTCTCCACTTGTCCCTTCTTCACTCTGCCCAAGATTCTGCTTCCTTCTTTAGTACTAAAATTGAATCCACATGGCTCTGATCTCTAATTCTCTCATTCCTCCCCACAATCAGCAGCTCTCCCTCCTTTTAACACCGCCTTTAACCCTTTCTTTTCCCCTTTCACACTTTATAAGCATTTCCCTATTTATCTGCATTTAAAACTCCATGTGTTCCCTTAATTGTATCCATCCTGTTGGGAGGGCTTTTGTCATTATCTCAGTCTCCTTTCCTTTCTTATTTAAATTAATCACTCATCCCCACTCTGAAACCCATAACCTGCTACTCTATTTCCAAGTCCCATCCAATTTCATTTCTATACTTTCTCTTCAAACTCAAATAATAATAATTCCACTCAAAACAGATCTGTGTAATAACTATTTCTAAAGGACCAGGCTGGAACTATTTGAACTCTGCCAAAGAAACTGCTATAATTCACAACACAGAGACATGCAACACCAGCATCCTTTGAAAAGCATTTAGCCATGCTTTTTTAAATACAAGTGGACCCCCATATTAATGGGGGTTTGATTCCCAGACCTACCAGGGATACAGGAAACTGTGGATAACAACGAACCCTTATTAAAATAAAGGACTTCCATGAAAAACATACCGTAGATTTGCGTTGGAGGACCTAGAAGTTGCCTAGAGAGGACTCTTCTCTAGGCATTTTCCAACACAACTCTATGGTATGTCTCCCTATTTTGTGTTCCACGGATAACTGAAACTGTGGATATTGGTTCTGCGGATACAGGGATCTGACTGTATATGTTTCCCCTACTGGTAATTAAAGGAAAAAAAGAACAGAGCAAAAACATTGTTCAGCAGTGAGGCAAGCCTGATATGCACAAGTTGTAAAATTCTTGCATACAGCCATTTCAGAGTTCCATAAGGTTCATCAAACTAATTTCTTCAGGATTCACAAAGACACATGCGCATCTGTAAGAGACGTTTTTACCCAAGCTTACTTACTCCTTTTCAGAAAACAGTAACATTCAAATTTGCCCTTACCGAAAAGAGATAAATAGTTGCCATTACACACAGGTAACTTACTTATCACTCTCTTGTGAAATGTAGAGGCGGTTGGACAAGCTTGCTAAGAAAGCTTCAACAATTACTGGGTCTATAGTTAGGCCAGCTTTCAAGCATCTGCAAGAAACGGCAAAGAGAATAGGAAAATTAAAACATTAAAGCACCTCTGGCTGACAAGTCGATGATGTTTACAATAATAAAAACACTACTCAATAATCAGAGTAGCCATGCTGGCTGGGGGACTCTGGGAGCTGTACTGAAAAATAACTTTCCCAAGTTCTGCCAGTCATTACACTTGGCTTAAGCTCTAGAGCATCTGAAATCTGAGAGTGAATGGCTAATATGAAAGTGGAAAACCTCGCCACAACTCTGCAACTTCCACTGGGCAGCTACACTGTGGAAATCTCTCCCAAGGGAAGCCCACCAGACTCCAACTTTAGTGGGTTTGAGATAATATGGTTGTTTCAGTGGCTATCTGGGACCTCAGAGAATTAGGTGCAATCTGTTGTAATCCATTTTACCACTGTCTTCATGAGGTTATTCTAAAAGCATCCTTTATTGCTGGAAGGTGTTTTACAGATCATAAATATGCAATCAGTGGTATTAATAAATGTTGACATGCTTAAAAACAGCAAGGGGTGGCAATTCTGGGCATAGAAACATGGTGGGGGAGTGATGGTGGGACACAGCAGCATTTTGTGGTGTTATTAAGCAGGCAAGACTTCCATCCTCTCTCTCTTCATGGTCAGCTCCACCAAGAATGCTTTTTTTTTAAAAAAAAAAAGAAGAACTACATTCCAGATTTGACAACGCACACAAATGTATCAGAAGACCCCTCCTCTGCTCTACAACAGACTAAACTGAGCCAAACAGGCTACAGGCTATGCTGGGCCAACTTTCACACCTAAATGAGAGTGGCTGGAATTAGTAAAGTCTCTGGGAACATTCTAAATGTGAGTCCACTAGATAGCCACTAGTTTTCACAATTCTGTCTTGTGGTCCACAACGATCTGTCTGAAGGACTATACTAATACTACCCATTAACGAGTGCTGTATGTTAATCTGTTTTGTTCCACACCTCAATCCATAAAGAGAGGCGGGCAAGAATGAATGAATGAATGAATGAATGAATAATATTCCAATATGAGCCTATCCGGGCTTTAAGATCTTCAGGTGAGGGTCTCCCTTTGGTCCCACCACCTCCACAAGTGCACGTGGCAGGAAGAGGGCCTTCTAAGTGACTGTTCCCAGGCTTTGGGACTCCTTCCCTAGGCAGGCTAGGATGACTCCCTCCTTGCAGTCCTTCTTCCAGCAAGTGTAAACTTTTGTGTTTTAGCAGGCTTTCAGAAATCTGCTGCTAGGCCTTTTAACAGTGTTCTGTTTTGCTGATTTTAATGTTTTTTAAATGTTTTAAATGGTTTTCCTCTCCATTGACGCCCCCTTGTTGTGGGAGAGAGGCTTGCGTACTCTAATGATGTTTTGAGCTATGCTGGCGGTGGCATAAAGCCACTGGTAGGGTCTCCCATGCCAGACAGGGCAAAACCGAGGCTCGGTCAAATTGATCACCAACAATGGTCTGCCCTGGCCTCACATCGGGAGGCATGGAGACACACTATCCACCATGCTGCAGCCTTACTTGAGAACTCACGCCGAACAAGTCTTGAAGAGAAACGACAACGCAGAAAGAATCACAACCCAGTAACATCACCCAAGGAGACCTTCTGTTGTGCTTTCTGCAGCCGGACTTGTTTATCTCGGATTGGCCTTTTTAGTCATCAGCACGCTTGCAGAAAGCGCGGGACAAGTCCTTCCTGAATCTTTGTTTGCGAAGAGAAGCCAGAGAAAACGGTTTTCATTTCTGTGGATGACTGAATCACATTTTAAAAATAAATTTTTGTATATTTTTATGTATGGCTTTGTAAATGTTTTAACTGTGTGTGTTTTGACTTCTGTAATTTGCCTTGAGTACAAGTATTGGAGAAAACACAAGATATAAGTGAATAAATCATCGTCAGCAATTCAAACATAAGCAGAAACCACAAGTCTGTTCACTCCTGATTTAAACTAGCAGCTCCAAATTACATGATCAAGATTTGTACTTTACAGTACAAGGACAAAAAATACCTAGCTCCTAAAAGACAGCTCTTCTGTATATCTAGGACAAATTGATACCTGCAGATGTTATCTATCGCAATGTCCCGAAGCTGTTCATACATGGAGGTCTGACTCTTCTTGCCTGACATCACACTCACAGTGGACTCAGCATGCTCATTTGTTATGCTAATCTTGATGTCATTTCCTCCTAAGGGAACAAAACAGGGGAACGGAGGAGGTAAAATAAAATGCTTTGCTGGATCTTTGATGTTGTAGAACAACACTTTCTAGTGGACAGAAGGCATCTATGAATGAGATGGCTATCCTAAGCAATTTAAAATGATTTGGAACAGCCACTGTGGTGCAGTGGTCCAAGCACTGGACCGGAACTTGTGAGATCCAGGTTCAAATCCTCACTGAGCCATGGAACTCTCTGGGTGACCTTGGGACAGTCATTCACCCTCAGTCTATTCTACCTGACAGACTTTTTGTGGGGATAAAATGAATTTCTGGGAGGAAGCAGAATAAAAATGAATCATGCTACACTACGTACAATAAATCATGATGCTAGTTAAAAGATGCCATCTTTAAAAATGCTGTTTCTCAATTTTTTAAAAAAGAAAATGTTTATTCTTAGATATTTGTTTATACAGTTGCCCCTCCACATTCGCGAACTTGACATTCGCGGTTTTGATTATTCGCGGTTTTGGGAGGGGGCCCCCCCAAAACCGCGACACGAGGCTTCTGGAGGCCCCGTGAAAGCCCTGGGAGGGAGCGGGGAGGGCCGGGGAGGCCTCCACGGGGCCTGCAGAGACCTTCCGGAGGCCCCACGAAGGCCTTGGGAGGGAGAGGGGATGGCTGGGAAGGCCTCCGTGGGGCCTTCGGAGACCCTCTGGAGGCCCTGCGAAGGCCTTGGGAGGGAGGGTGGAGGGCTGGGGAGGCCTCCGCGTGGCCTTGCGAGGCCCCGCAAAGGCCTTGGGGAGCACCGGGGAGGCCTCCGCGGGGCCCTGCGAGGACCCGCAAAGGCCTTGGGAGGGAGGGTGGAGGGCCGGGGAGGCCTCCGCGGGGCCTTGTAAAGCCCCGCGAAGGCCTTGGGGAGCACCGGGGAGGCCTCCGCGGGGCCCTGCGAAGGCCTTGGGAGGGAGGGGGGAGGGCTGGGAAGGCCTCTGCGGGTCCTTCGGAGGCCCTCTGGAGGCCCCGCGAAGGCCTTGGGAGGGAGGGGGGAGGGCCAGGGAGGCCTCTGCGGGGCCTTGCGAGGCCCCGTGAAGGCCTTGGGGAGCACCAGCGAGGCCTCCGCGGGGCCCTGCGAGGCCCCGCGAAAGCCTTGGGAGGGAGCGGGGAGGGCTGGGAAGGCCTCCGCGGGGCCTTCGGAGACCCTCCGGAGGCCCCGCGAAGGCCTTGGGAGGGAGGGGGGAGGGCCTGGGAGGCCTTCATGGGGCCCCCGGAGACGCTCCGGAGGCCCCATGAAGGCCTGGGGAAGGGGTGGGGAGGGCCGGGGAGGCCTTCATGGGGCCCCCGGAGACACTCCGGAGGCTTCATGAAGGCCTGGGGAAGGGGTGGGGAGGGCCGGGGAGGTGATCATGGGGCCTCCCGAGACACTCCGGAGGCTTCATGAAGGCCTGGGGAAGGGGTGGGGAGGGCTGGGGAGGCGATCATGGGGCCTCCGGAGACGCTCCGGAGGCCTCATGAAGGCCTGGGGAGGGAGGGGGAGGAGGGGGAAAGCGACTATAGGGCCTCCGGAGGCCCTGTGGTTGCTTTGGCGGGGGAGGGCAATTGTTATTCGCGGATTTTTCACATTTGCAGGGGTCTGGGGAACCTAACCCCCGCGAATGTGAAGGGATGACTGTACAGTTTTGATCAGGGTTGCCAAGGCATGCTGCAATAAAAAGAGAAATGCAATAACTAAACTGGCAAATCACAAAAGAAGCAATCCTGTGATGAAAGAGGCATACCTGTTTGATATTGGTTATGATACTTGTAAAGTTTCACCAGGACTGGAGAAGGGATCACAAGGAAGTCTCTCAAGGATGGAGTGACCGAATGAACAACCACAGGGAATCTCTCACACAAGCGGCCGAGACCCTGAGAAAAAGAATGGCAACATTACAAAAACAGAAAAGCAGGAGTGCACTCTTACTCTAACAAGGAAGGCTGTGCAAGATTCTTTCTATCAATTCAGGGCTATAACTGTCATGTGGTAGCGCTTTAGGCTCCAAGTCTAGGCACTTGAAACACTAATTGGACATAACAGGGATAACACCACAATTTTGTGCTGCTGACCTTCCTATCAGTAAGGGTGAGCTGCATGGGGTGCGGGGAGGAGCATACCACTGTTCTCTCCAATCCGTGACTGGAGGTAACAGCAAGATTTCCCTGTGCATCTTTTCTTATCTTTGCAATTAGGAAGGCCAATGGTGCATAGGGGAATTTCCCTAACACTGGAGGGTGTGACTTCAGGGATGGGCCTTAGAAAGGGTCTCAGCCAGACCTTTAGTAGGCTGGATCACAGTTAGGCCACATGGCCTTGGCCAGATCCTGAGTGGTCCAGATTAGGTCTGGGGATTCCCATCCCCTGCTCTACAATACATAACTACTTGCAGGATGATATTATTCATAACATATCTCACTAGATTCTTTATCTGGATGAGGACTGTAAGTTATATTTAAACCCACCCTTTATCTATAACAAATTGTGGAAACAAACATTGTGGAACATTGACAGGATTAACTGTCAAAATGGCTATCTTAGCAGACCTGTAAGCAGCAGATCAGAAGAGGCAAGTGAGCGATGATCACTTTGCTGGAGGTCTTGGACTGCAGCTTTTCTGACAGCTTGATGCACAGGTTTTCTGCTCCTTATTTGCAAAAGAACAGAATTTGAAAGTATTACAAGTGAACATGCCTGCACATTTGGATGAAAAACCTTTTTTAATTGACAGCTTTGATAATTATTTCATCACGGAAGAACCGATGTAACCAAACTATTATATTGCTTTCTCTACAAAATCAAGTAAAATGAATTGTGCATTTCAAAAGCCTCTTAAGAGTGGGGCTACAATCTTTGGCATAGCCCCCTCTACTGAAGCCCTTGATAGGGCACAACATATGATTGTCCAAGATTGCAATCTGAATACATTTGTACTTAAGAACACTAAACTCTCTGGTGGCTTAAATGATGGGTCAGCTAAGAAGCCATTTGTTTTTCACGAAGGATTTCATAAATGCATAGGTCTGAAGTTTATACACATTAAAAATCCAACAAAAACATCAGTTAAATGTACAGTATCTTCAAATGGGAGGGGAAAACCACATGCCAGCAAATATACCTTGTTCATCTTTCACAGCCCACACCATGAGATCCACACAGGCTGCATTAGCTTGGCAACGCAGCTTCAGTGGATTCAACTCATTGTGCAATCTGTCAACATCATGAAGGAGTTTCTGGAGTTCTGCCTGGCTACTGTTGAACTGTTCTAGCACAAAATCGTGAATTTCCTTCACAAACGAGTTTGGGAGATCTAGGAGAGGAAAGAGAAGAAGCATTCAAAATTCTCACAGTGGCCACATCAGAATGAAAAGAAAGAGAGGGATGAAAGAAAGAAAATGTAAAATGTGATTAAACTGAACAGCATCTTTTTGAAACCAAATAGTTGCAAAGAGACTGGAAGTCTTTCACTTCTGTGAAATTCAACTGGGCAAATTAAGGTCAATTTAAACTGTAGTTTCAGAACAAACTAGAATCTGAGACCACAGGGTTATTTAAACAGGCTTGTTCTAACAAACCATTAAAAAAACAGTTCCCTATGTTCAGATATAGTGAGAAACTGCCGTTTCTTTAAAAGCAGAAGCAAAAGTTGCATATTATTTTGTGAGGCTGTAAACCATGGTCCAGTGGCATCACTAGGGGGTGCAGAGAGGCCAAACCACACCAGGTGACACCATCAGAGGAAGGGGTGACACTGGCCTTAGTAACGCCACAGCCATGGTCTCTGTTTATATGGTGAAAGATCTGGAAGCCATTACGCCCTATGAGGAGCGGCTTAGGGAGCTGGGTATGTTTAGCCTGGAGAAGAGAAGGTGGAGAGGTGACATGAGAGCCATGTTTAAATACTTGACAGGATGTAATATTGAAGAAGGAGCAAACTTGTTTTCTGCTGCTCCAGAGACAAAGACACGGAGCAAGGAACTCAAGCTACAGGAAAAAAGATTCTACCTAAATATCAGGAAGAACTTCCTGACAGTAAGGGCTGTTCAACAGTGAAATATGCTGTTGCCTCAAGAGTGTGGTGGAGTCTCCTTCTTTGGAGGTTTTTCAACAGAGGCTGGATGGTCATCTGTCAGGGGTGCTTTGATTGTGTATTGTGTGGTAGAGGGTTGGACAGGATGGCCCTTGTGGTTTCTTCCAATTCTATGTTTCTCTAGTATTTCAGCTGGTCTACACTGTCATGTGTGAAACCCATTATCATCTTAATTCTCCCACATTGCTAAGACATTGAAAAATGTATTAAGGGGCTTACTAATTCATTTTACACACCTTTCATGTAATACAGTGTGTCTCTCAACATCTTGAACTGGGCTACATACAGAGGATCACTGAACATTTTGTAGAATAGTTCCGTATGAGGATTTGCCTAAAATGTATTTAAAAGAAAGAGGATTATGGTTACTGATGGGATTCTGAAAAAATCAGTCCATAGACAAATTCCAAAATATCACATTAACATACAGAAATCTTCTTCAACATTAATTTCCAGGAAAAAAAATGTTTAGAGTTCTCCTGTCCCCAGTTGTCTTCCTCACATTGCTTTTTAGTTTGTATGCCTCTTGGGGCAGGGCCTCAACCATTATGTACACAGATGGTGTTGTATAAAGAAATTAACGTCAACATACTAATGTGGAAATGAAAGATCGAGTCTACGAGTGTCACATGCATGTTGGCTACATTTGCAGACAAAAATAAACCAGAAATCCTGGCTTACTGAATCACAATGTGCAACCACACTGCTCATTCCCATGCAGCCTACTCACTCTCACTTTACTTCTTCCTTCCCACAAGCAAGTAATCAAACTAGACAGAGGAAGCTTAGCACGATGTTTGAACCAATGGCCTGGTAAACAAGTCTAGTAAGATTATGGTCTGGTAAACAAGTCAAGGTTCTAAAACAGCTTCAAACTAGGATTTGTAGTTATCTTACAAATCCTGGTTTGTTTGGGCATAATGAACCATAATCCCATGTTTGGACATTGCACTAAACTACCCGGGCCTGCTTTATTTACCGGTACCTACTTGTGCAAAGGAAGAAGAGAACAGGCTGCAGACATGAGCATGTGCTTCATTCACACTGTGATTCATTAAGCAAAGATTCCTGTTTATTGTTATGTACAAATGTGGTCCCATGGTTCAGTTCTGCACAAATTATTTGACTGAAGACCAGTCCCAGAGACAATAATAGTGGTCCTGCTGTATATTTAGGTATCAGACTTCCACTAGAGAGGGTCCAAGATGCAATGCTGATGTTGTCACTATTATTATTAATGGAATTATCATTTGTTTGCCACTTACTCACATAGATGTGCCAAGTAGCTCAGCGTAATTCTAATCAGAGGAAAAAGTTTACATTTAAGTCACAGCCCCAACTTCAGCATCATCCCAGTAACTGTGAATTAACCAAATTTGCAGAGAGCTACTTTTCACATTAAAAAGGATTAAAATAGGACACACAGTAAACATGCTACCTTTGCTAATGTACGTAGTTTTAACGTTATGTCTGTATTGTTAATGCAATAAATAACCCTGCGGATGAATTTTTTTGCATATTTTTGGTCACTATTCCTGCTGAACAACCTTCTGCCACGACTAGGTTTTAGAATCCAGTTTAAGATCAAAGCCCTTCAATTCACAACAGTCCACAGTAAGTTGAATTCTTTAAATTTTAATTGTGTGGTGAAAAAGTTGACATACCTCAATAATCTCAGTGACCACTGCATCTAAGGTTTTGAGAACAGAATCTCCAACGATCTGTTTTACCTAAATGACAAAACAAACATTTTAAAGAGACAGGATCAAATAAAGAGTGCCCCTAGCATAATGGACTATTATCTAGTTCTGACATGAGGGGTTTAACCTCCTGATGCGTGGCTGGCAATACTAACCTTAACTTGTACTAAAAATACTTTCTTTCTGATATGTGGAAGTAAGAGGGCCTTCTCTGCTGTGGCACCCTAATTATAGAATACAGTACTAGGATAGCTCTACCTGGCGCAATAACTCATTTTATATATGTATTTATTCATACATTTCATAAATTATTTTACGTGTTTTTTCTCAGAATATTTGCACACAGTTTAGCTACATGGTTTTATTTTAGGAAAAAATGTTGCATTGTTTGACATGTGAGTGGTGAGTGGCTGAGGGAGGGAGAGGGGGGAGGGGCCCTTGTGAGGTTGGGGGTGTAGATGCAGATTGAGTGGCAGGAGTGGACTGTGAGGTGGAGAGGGAATTTGCATGTGGGTGGGGACTGGCTGAGGGAGTGGGAGGAGGGAGGGGATTGGTTGGGTATGTTTCCTAAGCGTCCAATCAGCACAGTGGGAAAACATACCCAAGAGTTTTATATTTATAGATAGATAGATATAGATATAGATATAGATATAGATATAAAGAGAGAGAGAGATCTTCATCTCAGAGGCCTGACTGGAACTATGCTGGTGTTACTCCAGTGCCAAGTCAAAATATTAATGTTCCTTAAAGCCTTCAGTGTGTAATTGATCTTCTACCATTTGTACATGTGCTATGGTTTCTCATTATTTTACACCGTTTTAACTGGATTAAAAAGTGTCTTGCTTTAAATGATAAATGATTTAATACATTTTTAGTCTTTTAAAACTGTTATTGTTTTAAAATGTTCTAAACTGATTTTACTGTACACTGCCCTGATTTTATTTGTACACCTATATCTTTGGATATAGGACAGTATATAAATGTTTAAATAAAATAAATAAATAAATACCATGTTGAGCAGCTGGCGGAGCATTTCTAGCGGAATGCTGAATTCCTTGTTGCTAATGCCATTAAAGAGTGGAGAAACAGAGAAGCTTGAACTAATATTCGAGAAGTAATACTCAGGATCTACTGCACTCCCATCAGGCAGGTAGGAGCCTGCTTATTAAAAAAAAAAAAAAAGGAGAGGGAAAAATGTTACTGAGTTATTACAGCATATTTCCATATTGCCTATGCACTCCACAGGCCATTAAACATACTCACAGACAAAAGCACACTGGTACTAAAAGTCAGCAAGCCTACTGAAGACACTAGGTATGAGGTCTATCTATTAAATAACAAGACTGCACTTCTACCTTTCAGACAAATCAGGGAGAACTGATTGTGAACACTTGAGTGATGACCTTAAACATGTCTGAATCTGCAGGACAAACATCAATGCTCTCGGCCATTCAGTTAATTGTCACTCATTGTTTAAAGCTGCTGTGTTGTCATTGTGTGCCAGAAAAATGCTAAGTTTAAAGGTCAAGCAATGTGACATTCTGCAACAACTCGAGGTGGACCCAAACTTTTTTCAAAAAATTATCACTTGTGATGAAACCTGGATCTTCCAGTATGATCCTGGGGCAAAATGAGTCAATGCACTGGAAAGCACCATCATCACCAAGAATGAAAAAAGCACGTCAAAGCAAGTCCACATTCAAAGCCATGCTCACTGTTTGTTTGTTTTACATCAAGGGTGTAATTTGGGCAGAATGGGTTCCAGAAGGCAGAACGGTGAACCAGCATTATTATAAGGAATTTTTGACAAAGCTGAGAGAAAGTGTCAGAAAAAAAGGCCAGAACTGTGGAAAAATGGTTTCATTCTTCATCAAGACAATGCGCCTGTTCACACAGCACTTTCTGTGAAGCAGTTTTGGGCCAATAAACGCATTACTATACTTGAACATCTTCCATATTCACCAGATTTGGCAACATGCAACTTTCTTCTTTTCCCTAAAGTGAAATCGGTGCTTAAAGAAACCTGTTTTGAGTCAAATGATGCAGTAAAGAAGAAAACGGCAGATGTGTTGAAACAGCTGACAGAAACTTTATATGCTCCACACCTTCAACGAGTGGAAAGCAAGACTGCCTCAGTGTGCGCATGTGAACGGAGAGTATACTGAAGGGGACAAGCTTTAGAATTGTAATACATATAAACAAAGATGGGTTATTGTATCAGTCTCGTTATTTAATAGATAGACCTCATATATGAGCTTACTTGGCTTCCAGACTGTAATATTCCCATAGGTATGCAGAAGGACTAGGGGATGAATATTATTCTAGACAAGACCTGCATCACCTCTAACTGGAATATAATGAGCTAGCATTTTGGTTTTCAACTGTGGAGTCTGGAAGGCTTACAGACAGAGCACCTTCAGTGTTAGCGTCCCCTACCTAAAAAAGGCAGGACAAATTGAGATTGTGCTTAGGTGGCATCTGATCATTTTGGATGTTCTGTGCAAAGTGGAAATGGTTAGGGCAGTGGACTTTCTATTGAATGATGTGCCCTTCCCCAAATACTGCTGTTACAAATTATTTATTTGGTGCCACTACTATGCCAGACATTTAAAGAAGTCTGAAATGGGAACACAGTCCTTTGAAGTAGAAATAACAACCCAAGTAGCCAAGGTAAGCATCGATTTCCTCATTTCCTGCATCTCATTCTTGAGAAACAGCAAGGCAAGAACCCATTTTATGGTCAACACATATGAACCCATCTAATTGAATGTCTTTCCAGATGCAGCAATTGGTTTATTTTCCCACTGATACAAGCCACACATTCTACATTTCATTGTACAATGTCTCTGCTCCTTATTTGTAACTGTAAAAGGAAATTCAAAATCCCTTCCCTGCTCTGCAGCTTTTGTGAAATACAGTACAATGCATTCTTGTTTGAAATTACTCTCATTAATCTTCTAAACTATGTTTTAGCTACTACAATAAGCTCTTTGCAGCTAAGCAACTAGGGGTTAAAGGATTTTTTTTTAAACAGCTTCTGCCTGTGTATGCAGAGAATATGTTTTCTTGTCTGATAATATCCATTCTTACTCCCAATCATTTCGATAACATTTCCTTACAGGTAAATATGCTTGGAACTGATGTTGTACCCTAGTTCTACATGTACATACCTGGAAATAACTCCACGGTTCAGCAGGACTTACTCCCAAATAAGCGTGTACTGGCTTATATCCAAACAGGATGCTCTAAACATACTGAACATTTTAGCCATATCTATTTATTTTAACATTTTATATAATCTAAATCAGTTCCAGGTGTTCAAAGACTTTATTATGCCCTAATTAAAACCATCTATACCAGAGAGCAAAACTATACCTTCGAAGTACTGTACAGCAGTACCTCCAGGAGAACTGGGTGGAGGAATTCCACGTTCTGGACTGACCTGAAACAAACAAAAAATACAGACAAGTATCACTTGGAGCTCACATTTTCATACAGGGGAGGGCGGAATCATGCATATGAAGATGGCCAACAGAATTCTGAAGTGCCAAATCTAAGACACTCTCAGACCAACATGTAATAACATTTTAAAAACTGAGATCCAAGACCCGCTTTTTCATTGCTGTCTGCTTGAGGAGAATAAGGTCGAAATGAAAACATTATCTCTTTCCAAGGAGGCTGCTAGAATAGGAGGATGCCCCAATCCACCTGACACTACTGGTCAACATAGCACACTACTGCCTACTCAACTGGCAGCAGTTCCCTAGGTCTCAGGCAGAGAAGGGCTTTTCTCATTACCTGCTTACTCTCCTTTTTAATTGGACATAACACAGACTGAACCCAGAATCTTCCAGAAGCAAAGCATGTGCATTACCACTAAGTTACAGGCTGTCTCCTAGTGGTCTTCCATGCTATTTGAAACAAGACACTTAATTTCAATCCCGAGCCTATCAGCCTGACAGTTAAAAGTAGTGTCCGGTTGATTTTATTCAAGAATAAACAAACCTGTGAGATGCTGGATACACTGCTGGTCTTTCTCTTTAACGATCCTTCTTGACAGACTGAGAGTAAGGAGTTTGGAAGTATCGACCTGAAGTCATTAAAAGAGCGTCTTCGAATACCATCCAGCTCATTGGGGGCTCGAAGGGAATGTGGAGTAATTTTAGGAAAAAGCTTTGACAGGAGAGATTCTTCTGAATTGCTGTAGCGTCCAAATGCTCGTGAGATTCCAATCAGGCATGGCACAGCGTATCTGCATAAGTATTCTGGAAAGCAAAAGTAACCTTTTGTTTTCTAAGCTTTATTCCGTCCTACTGGCAACTGGCACACCCACTTTCTAAAAACATTACTGTCACTATGCCTTGATTCAGATGCAGTAAGAAACCAGTTTCCCACTATGTGTAAAAGCTGTGGCAAGCTCTCCTGTCTCTTTTTTGCGGTTGCAAGGAGATGATCGCCCGGACATTTTAAACAAACCACCATCCCCCTTCACAGATGAACTCTAAGAACTACATGGTGTCTTGCTTAAACATAATGTTCAGAGAATTATAGATCAAACTGCAGTTTCCATTCTTGGGGGTTGTCTAGATGAGAAGATATAAAGCAGACTGGTGTGCATTATTGCAAATTCACAGCAGCGCTCCTTTGTTTCCACGGTCTTTTGGAAAAAATTGTATGCGAAGCTATCCACGTTTGAAGTGCACATACAGCCATGTCTGTGAATCAAGATGGTGGCTGAGAGTACAGCATGTTATTACTCTCCACATGTGTTGTCACTGCTGCACAGTATTTTTTTTTAACTTGTAAATCAAAGGTGCGCAAGTGCAACCTTCCACTTATAAAAAGCCCTTTGGTTGTCTCAGTGCAGCAAAAAAAAGTGCACACTCAAGAACACGCAACTTGAAACTGGTGATTCCAGCCACTTCCTTGTCAGCAAGCCTGCCCATCACCCACGTGGCGGACCAACCCGCTATCCACTTCTGCCCTCGCCAAGAATGCACAGCATCCTGAATTGGATGTCCAGACGTGCAATAAAACGCAAACCCGCCCATTATTCAAAAAACCTTGGGGAAATCCGCAAAGGCTTTTCCCTGCAGTAGATGGGAGTTTTTGCCCCCCCTCCTTCTGAATATTGTGAATCTTGTTTGCAGCATGTTGGGACAAAAGGTATTCTAGTCGAATTCTTTGAGGAGTATTTTCATCATTGAGACAACCCCTTGTTCTCATGAAGCAGAATTTAAACAAACCACAGTTCATGGTCAGACATATCAGTGAAATGTGATGTGTTCACAATCAGAAGCAGAAGTATCCAATCTCTTTCTCATGGCCACAAATGTAAATCAGAACGCCATGGCAACCCAAAGCTTACTGCATTTTGTACAAACAATGGGAACCAACAGTTTCCTGTTATATTTGAAGTGAATCTCATATCCATGGTATAAAAGAGAAGTAGTACAGGTTGAGTATCTCTTACTCGAAATGCTTGGGACCAGAAGGATTTTGGATTTTATTTTTCAGATTTTGGAGTACAAATGGCATAGTACATACTGTATTTGAGAGGCTGGAGAGAGACTGAGGATCTGTGAAATGGCAGGAATCCAAGCATAGTGCGTGGCACAAATCCACACCTCCTGCCATTTCACAGATCCTTGTGTCTCTCTCCAGCCTCACATTTCTCCACAGTCTCTTTCTCCAGCATCACATCTCCCTCCAGCCTTGTGTCTCTGTACAGGAGATTTCGGGAGGCCCACCAACTGCCTGCTTTCACCTTCAAACAAACAGCTGCTGCCTTGAAGGTGGAAGCAGGCGGCTGGCAGGCTCCCTGGAGGCAGGGGAGCCCAAAGACTGCGTGCCTGGCGCCCAGCGCTTGCCATCACCTCCACTGCTGCCCTGAGCCATTTTATAAATAAGTTTTTTAAAGTTCTGGATTTTGGATTTCTGTATTAAAGATGCTCAACCTGAAATATTAATCTCATTTAAAAACAACAAAACCCAGAACAGCCCTTTTTTTTGGCACTTAAAGGCTGGCTGCAGTTTTGGTTATATTGGCCAGTTGCAGAATGAAGGTAACAAAACAAAGAAGAACTAGATTTTACATTAGCTGTCATAAAAGTAACATCACCTATTGGAAAAGCATATCTAGTACCTTTGTCCTGGATTTGTGGAGACTGGCACATTCCCAGCAGCACCTGCATCACTTGTAAAATTGCCTCTATAACCTACAGTATTCAAAACATACATTGTTAAAAACCTGCAGATGGAAATGAAGCAAGAAACATATTTGTACTATTATTTACCTTGCCGGGGGTCGGGGAGAGAGAGAAGAGGAAAGGACAGAAGCAACCCAGTCTATCAGGGTATGATGTTTTAAACTACAGTTGTCCCTTCATATCCGCTGGGGTTTGGTTCCAGGACCCCCCGTGGATACCAAAATCCGTGAATACTCAAGTCCCATCATATGCAATGGCATAGCAAAATGGTGTCCGTTATATAAGATGGCAAAATCAAGGCTTGCTTATTGCATTATTATTTTTTAAAGAATATTTTCAAGCTGTGAAGACTTAAATCCATGGATATCAAATCCGTGGATATGGAGGGACAACTGTACTATCTTTTGGAAAGACGCAGATTCTGCATCAAGAAATATTAGGATTTTTTTAAAAAAAGCTGATGCTGATATACAAATTATATAATTCCATGATCATCTGCATGACCCAGAACACAGCCAGAATTCTTAACAAGTGTAGAGAAACATTTTGACAAACTGGAATCTATGGCACTGCATGCTACTTTTCCCCAATTCATTTTACCTGTTCTCTCAGAGTTGCATCCCTGTAAGCCACATCTGACAATAAGGTCACCAAGCAGAAGCTGAAGTTTTCTGCAATTGGAAGCATGCCTGCAAGTAGAGTAATAAATACAATGGGATTATGACAAACCACCTGAACATACATCAAAATGAACAATTCCAGTTTAAGAAGGAGCCCTGGTGGCACAGTGGTTAAATGCCAGTCCTGCAAGTCACCACGTTGCAAGTTCGATTCCAAAGGGCTCCAAGGTTCACTCAGCCTTCCATCCTTTCGTAGGTCGGTAAAAATGAGTACCCAGCTCGTGGGGGCAATTAGCTAACACATATTGGAAACTGCTTAATGCAGTGTAGATGTGTAAATTGCTATTGCTTAAAACAATTTGTAAGCTGCTCTGATAGCCTTGTGGCTGAAGAGCAGGGTGTAAATAAATAAATAAATACATAAAATAAGCACAAATGAAATTTTGAACTATGCAGTTTGAGAAGCCACACTATCTTTCTCCAAGTTGGGTTTGGAAGAGGTGGGGGGAAAGCAAGACAGTGAGGAATGACTGTGAAATCACAAGGCTTATTCTCAGTTCAGTAAACTGCGGTTTACCAGAGAAAAATTGTTACAATAGAACCAGGGCTAAATTCCTTCAGTATCTGATGGCACAGCTTATAAAGGTACATCAACAGGCAAATACATGCAGACCAAAATGTCATATTGTAGTTTGTTCTACAGGCAGTAAGACCTGCTCCCTTAGACATCATCCCAGAGTGTAAGACTTATTTATCCATGTGCAACATCTGCTTTACTGGGAAACCCAAGCAAATGGGCAGGGACTAATTGCATAGATCTTTGCCACGAGATCTGGCTGCGCCAGGGAACTGTAACTTACTCACACAATTGGGTAACAGTCTCCAGCCACAATGGATTTGCTCATAGAGAGGTAGTTCCCACATAGTAGAAAGGACATCTAAAGGACACCTCTGTGAGCAATTTGTCGGAAAGCACGTGATAAAACCAAAATTGCTGCAGCTAAACTGGTCTGGTTAGCACCTGGATGAGAGGCTACCCTCAAACTCTATGTTTGTCATCTTGTGATCCATATAAGAAAGAGAAGATATCAAGATTAACATAAATAACAATTATGGAATCTGTATGTTAAAGAACATTCAAAGCCAGATTAGTGTGACTCTCTCTAATGTAGTTACATCATACAAAAAGAAAACAGAATTGAAAACTCCCATTTCTCCTTAAGCTGTAGTTCCTATATCCTCTTACCAGGGACTAAGCCTAATTGAGATCATGAAGACTGTCTTCTAAGTAGGCACATATAGGCTCACACATTTATGACTAAACCCAGTCGCAACTAGAGCAGACTCACTGAAATCAATGGGATTTATTTCACTAGTAACTAACAAGTTCCATTAATTTTAATGGCTTTATTCTAGTTGGGACTAGAGAGGTACTGAAACCTACATACACCTGGACACAAAGAAATTGAAATGTCACCTCGGCTTTTCCGTGAATTGCTTTCTTCTATCCATTGCACTTTAGGAATGCCTCTCAAGAGCCGGAGAAGATAGGGAACAAGAGTATCTTTATGCTGGAATGGAAACAGGACATTTTGAACAACAACAAGGAGACACAACCTGTAGAGGAAAGGCAACAGTGATATGAAACCTACAAGCTAAGGGAATGGTTTGCAGACCACATGCTTGACTTCTGAAGCCTCTGTGACCAATCAGAATGAGAGAGAGTTCTAAAAGAGAAGGAGCCAAATCCAACTGAATATCTGGTCCCAATGAAAAAACAGAGCAAGATTTGCTGTGTTTCTGAGGCAACCAAATGCCAAGAGAGACCAAAAACAATGCACCAGAAAAGGTAGTTCATGATTTCCTTAAGCAAGGAGTATGGCTGCTCATATGAAGACAATATAAGAATTTGCATGGAGAAGCATTCCTTAGAAAGAGAACATTTAAACACAAAAACTTTATTTAGAGCATTAAATTATTTGTCGCCCACCCTTCTTAAGTAATTTGTGATCAGTGTTTTAAAAACACCTTCTTAGAAAAAGTCTCACTGCAGAACTCATTTGACAGGTCCAAATTAGGCATTTGGCCAACCAATCAAGGCAAACTACTGTAGATGTGATGGTGGTACATCTGTTTATTTAGACCCAGGCCTCTCCTGATCCTGTAGAAATCAAAATAACTAGCTTCCTGATTTTGAGAACAAAAGGGGAACACATGACAGGAAAGTTGTAGTAGTTACCCCTTCACAGCTTGGGACTGGGGTACCTTTTCCGCTGTCTGTACACTATTGTTGTTTTGCCAATGAACCACCTGCCCTCCCTGCATTTGGCTGTCTCATTTTTTATCTTATGGCTTTTAAATGTCTGTAATCTGCTTGTATGCTGCTCTTTCATTTGTTGCTATTGCTGTTATTTGCTGCCAAATCTTCAACTTATGGTGCCCTATGAATAAGACACCTCCAAGATCGCCCTGCTCAGGTCTAGCAAACTCAGGGCCATGGCTTCCCTGATTGAATAAATCCACCTGTAATACACCTTTTCCTATTGCCTTCCACTTTTTTTTATTTTTTTTTATTTACTTATTTATACCCCGCTCTTCAGCCACAAGGCTATCAGAGCGGCTTACAAATTGTTTTTAAGCAATAGCTATTTACACATCTACACTGCATTAAACAGTTTCCAATGTGTGTTAGCTAATTGCCCCCACAAGCCTCAGTTTATTTATCATTGCTTCTAGTGCAAGTTCAGGCTTGATTTGCTCTAAGACCCACCATTCCTTTGTCTTTTTACCAGTCCATAGTATCCACAGCACTCTTTTCCAGCACCACATTTCAAATTATTTTTTCCCCTTTCCAGCTTTCATGATCACACATAGAAATCAGAAATACTATAGCTTGAATAATTCTGACTTTGATATTTAATGATGTGTGTTTACACTTGAGGATCTTATCTAGCTCCTTTATGGCTGCCTTTCGCAGTTTTAAGTCTTTTTCTGATTTCTTGACTATAGTCTCCATTTTGCTTAATGACTGAGCCACGGTATAGGAAATATTTTAACTATTTTAATGTCTTTGTTACCCACTTTAAAGATACTGGCCACAATCCTGTTGGGGATTTACATCTTTGTAAATGGACTTACGTCTGTGGGAATTAGAACTGGGCAGTTCTGTAACCTCTGTATCCAGTAAAGGGCTGTTATTATGTCACTACGTAGGGAAGTCAGAAAAGTGACCAATGCGTATCGGTCCCATTGGCAACGGGACACTGGCTAGGCAGGGAGTGCCAATGCTCATTATGCATCTTCACAATTCACTAACAGGGTTTCTTAGCACCTCTGCTACATAGCTAAGTATACATAAAGTTACATAATGTACAGTGTGTGACAGAGGACTTTGGCTACTGTGTTATTTTAAGATTTTTGGGTAATTTGTTTTATTGTAATTTAAACTTGCTGGAACCTGCTCTGAGAGCTTGGTGAAAGGAGGACAATACCAGTGCTAATACAGTGATGCTCCTGAGCTGGTCAGCAAGCCCTCAGCTGCTGGTCCATGGTGAACTTCCAGAGAACTATGTGAATACAATAATAATATGTTGCAAATATGATATCAGTGCCTGGCACATTGGGATAAACTGCCAGTCTACCATATCTGACATCTTGAAAAGCACCAGACAATGCATCTTAGATAAAGGAATTTTGGATTAAAAAGAAAACTGTAAAAAAGAGAATTGTACCTGCAGGTCAGACTCAATTAGAAAAATTCCCAAGGCAATCACAGCATCTCTACGACGTTCATCCAGCTGAAAGATCCCATGAATATCTACTGGGCACATGCAAAGTAGTTTTTGCACCTAAAGGAAGGAAAAAGAGTTTATGTGAGGATAACTGTTGCAAAAAGAAATATGCTTCCAGACATCTTCCCCCAACTACTACCGTACAACAGTATCTGTTAAGATTCAGAAAAGACCCAGACAGTTCTGTCCATTGTTCTGCTTAAAGACAGTATATCCTCCATAATACAAATTTCCAATTCTTTTGGAAAATCCTCATTGGAAACAGCTTTCTCCTGTTTCTCGGCAGAGCAAAAAACACCAAAAAAAAAAAAAAATCCTTAGCCTTTGTCATTCAAAATGGGCCTGCACCATTTCATGACACTGCATCCCATGCTGGCATGATAAACCAGAAAATAACATGTGCAAGCAACAGCAACACAACGGTCTCATCAACCAGTCCAGCATCATCAAAGCAAGTCTAGCTTCTTTCCAGCCATGAAACTTGTAAACAGACACAGGAAGAAGCAGAAAACTTCCATTTGCAAATGCTCCTTTCATAGATGTGCCTCACTTGCCAGCTGGCCAGAACTTCACGTTTATTTCCTTTGTTCATTTATTCAGAACATGACTCTTGTGCTTCTCAACCCAAGAGGTTCCTAACTAAATAAGACAAGAAAGAGTCTTAGAGCACCTGTAAGACTGACAAGTTTATTTTAGCATGAGCTTGACCGGATCACAATCCTTATTCACCGGTGGATCATAATTCATGAAAGCTCATGCTAAAATAAAGCCAGTCCTAAAGATGCCACACGACTCTTCATCGTTTTGGCAGGACAGAGTAGCATGGCTACGCCTTCGAAAATAACAATACATATGTGATAGGCAGAAGGAAGATCTGAATCTACCAGTTCAGTAGTTCCCAACCTTGGCCTTCCAGATATTTTGATCCAATGGCAGCTGTTGGCTTATATGTGAACAGGGAATCCACTTCAGGTGCACACTTCAAAGGAGCTATCTGAGGTGCTAAACTCTAGTCTTCAAATATTTTTGAGATTAGTCATATTTTAAATATTTTAAATTAGTCTCAAAATCTAGTCTCAAAATCCTCAAAAGTTCAATCTAAAGTCTGGAGTCTTGTCTCAATGATATAGAAGCCACCAGTTGATGCTGTTTTGGACTTCAGTAACCAGGACCCCTGACCACTGACCATGCTGGCTGGGCGTCTGAGAGTTAAAGTCCAAAACATCTGGAGGACCAAAGGTTGGAAGCCACTCAGAGCAGTAGATTTCTGAGTGACCCACAAGAGACCGGCAATGATTTCTGACTCTCAGGGGTTTAACAACAACAGCTACAGTGTCACTTCTCCTCAAAAGTATTCTGCAGAAATGAAGTTACCAGGATAGCATTTTTGGACAAAAAGACTGTGAGCTCTGTTCCTTTCTGTTCCCTAAAGAGATTTCTGAGCTCAGAATGCTTGAATATGAAGTGTGTTTCTTTTGAACTTGTTCTGGTTGGTAGAGCTCAGGATTCTTGTAAAAAACAAAGTGTGTGTGTCACCAGGCCTTCAAGTTGCCTGTTGATGACCCCATGAATTTCATCAAGTTTTCTTGGGTAAGGAATACTCAGGTGGTTTTGCAGTTCCTTGCTCTGAAACATATCCCACAATGCTTAAAGACCACTCACCACTAAGATAAGTAATTAAAAGCAAAAACTCAACAACAAACCAACAGAGTCTTGTAGCACCTTAAAAGACTAACAGATTTATTACAGAATGAGTTTTCACCTATACCATATGTAAGAAATGCTATTCAGAACACACACACACTCTCCCAAATCTGCA
Source organism: Gambelia wislizenii (assembly GCA_030847615.1). Classification (NCBI taxonomy): domain Eukaryota; kingdom Metazoa; phylum Chordata; class Lepidosauria; order Squamata; family Crotaphytidae; genus Gambelia; species Gambelia wislizenii. The sequence continues at coordinate 5,486,803 of JAUMIR010000013.1, read as the reverse complement.
GTAAAAGGTGTTCTAAAAAACCCAGTCAGCAATCCAGGATCACACCCTTGTGCTTTAAAGGGCTGTATCACCTGTAAGTACCTTAGGCAAACTGTCACTTTTAGGTGCACAGTGACTGGCAGGACCTACTGTATTAATCAACATGTCACCTGCTGGCTCTGCAATTTTATTTTTGTGATCAAATGCAGACATACAGGATGACATCTGCAATACATGAAGAAAATAACCACAGATCTACATATGCACTTCAGGAACCACCATATATATGTATGTGTTTGCATGGTTTGGGGGGGAATGTAGACAATGGGGTCAACTACAAGTACTGGAAAGCTCATGCTAGAATAAATTTGTTAGTCTTTAAAATGCCACAGGACTTTTTGTGTTTTTGCTGCAAGAGACTGAGTAGGCTACCCATTTGGAAAAACAAAAAACAAGAAGGGCTACCAGTAAATAATAGCCAATGAAATCATAAGCAGCAGTGACAAAAAGACCAGGAGCATCAAATTTTGGCTAGCACTAACTTAACTTAAGGGGCGGGGGGGAGAGAAAAAGAAAGGAAGCCTTGCAAGGTAATGGGGGGGGGGGAGCCTAAAGCCACATTGTTATTAGCACCATCCAAAATTTTACAAAAATGTAAGCAAGTCACTCGTTTCTCCGAAACATTATTTTGAACTCATTGGTATAAAAGGCATGAGCAATGGGAAAAATTAAAAAGTACAAAAATGAGGCCACATGATGTGGCCACGAGGGCTACATTTCAGACCCAGTCTAAAGATAAAGACTACAGACTCAATGAATTAGTCACTGCTGTGCTGCAGGCATTGAGCTAACCCTAGCATTCTGCGAGAAAGCAAGAATGTCTGGCATCTCATTTAAAAAAAAATTTTTTTTTTGAACCCTAGAAGATGCCCAGAACCAGAACTTAGAAAATTTCTGGACTACAAAAATCCCCAGAAGAGATTTTATTGGACTACAAAAATCCTTAGGAAGATTTGGAGAGCTGTACTCCAAAAGAGTAAATTTTCCAAACTCTGCTTTGAACAAGATAATCTCCACTAGCTGCTTGGTTTCATTTGTAACATAGTAGCCAGGCGCTGGGCAAGTTGCCCTCAGTGGACTGTTTAATCATACTGTACCATCAGACTCTTCAGCAGTGCTCCTCCCTTCCATAACATTTGGCCTATTCATGATGGTGGAAAGGACCAAAGGGCCAGTACTTGCAGGCATCACCATCTGAATTATGCCCATCCCACTTACAACCTGCATATACTGGGGCCAAATAATTCAGTCACCAGGATCTGGGAGATGGCCTGGCAGCAGTGTGAGTGAAGCCTCCTGACTATATACCTCTACTCAGCAACATACACAACAGGAGGCCAGAATAGTTGAAAGGGTAGCCCTAGCAAGTACACATGTGCCACGTGGACCTAGTTGTCCTTCCAGTCCTTTGTGGAGAGAGGGGACCAAACAACTCTGGGCATCACCAACAGAAGCGCTCTAACTCAAAAAAAAGGCCAAGGGTGTACGGTAGGTAGGTTCAAAGGACTATTAGGAAGGCAAATGGAAGAGAGTGGATTTACTGCAAGTTTGGTGGAAAGAAACTAGAAAAACCTGAGTGGGGGGAATGAAAAAGTCAGCAGAAATAACAGGGGGAGAGGGTTATGGGACCATGTATTCTCCTTTTTTCTTCCCTTCTTTGCTTTCTGAAGTGACTTATTAGGCTGCAAGCTTCCAGGCAAGCAAACATTTGTGTTTATACAGGTGTAATACCATTATTGAGAGCCAGCATGGTGTAGTGGTTTGAGTGTTGGACTAGGACACTAGGAGACCAGGGTTCAAATCCCCACGTGGCCATGGAAACCCACTGGGTGACGTTGGGCAAGTCACTCTCTCTCAACCTCAGAGGAAGGCAAGGGCAAATTCCCCCTGAACAAATTGTGCCAAGAAAAACCTGTGATAGGTTTGCCTTAGGGACACCATGAATAAGAAAGGACTTCAAGTCACACAGCAACAAATACCATTATTAGCCTTGGGTCATTATGACATGGTGAGTTATAAATCTGAGTGGAAAATGTAGTTCTCTCTCCCATACTGAAAAGCCTTGAGATGGAGAAGATGCTTGCTTCTTGCAGTAGAACCTTACCACAAGAAAGACCCACCACCCATCTTGCTCCAAAATGTCCTCCTCTAAACAGACTAACAACGTAGAGCTTTGCAAGTTTATACAGATATAAGTCCCACAGAGATCAATGGGGCTTTCCCCCAGGTAAAGGTATATAGGATTTCAGCCTTAATATAGACATCCTTCAAGTTACAAAACTAGCTGTAAATGGAAACTGTCATGCATGGATGCTGCCACAGCTGGGCTAATGCTTTTTGTACACAATACTGCAAAAGCACACACTGTTTCTCAATAAGGTTTGTGCCTGCTAGTTTTAATCTTCACAATTAAACAGATTTATCTGCCAAATATAAGCATTAAATTCTTTGCTTTCACCCAATGTTCAGAACAAACTGACTGTGTGACTGACATTGCACCATGTACAAAAACAAAGTACACCCCCCTTGCCAAGCAAAACAGGGGCATAAATGACTTTCTTAATGATAAAGTGATTGACAGCACAGTCCTATGCAAATTTACTTGAAGTACACTTCACCGTGTCCAGTAGGGCTTACGTATTTACAAGTAAATAAGGTGATTGAAGCCCTAATTTCTCTAACATGGCAAGAAACTTACTTGGGATTTAGCCATAAACTAGTCAGACTGACTTGCTTTCTTGATTTCAATGGGATTAAATCAATGCCCACCATGTTGCACCAGGCATACAGAGCAAGACTTTGTATGTTTACTTAGAAGTAAGTCCTACTGAGTTCAATTGAGTTTACTTTTGAGTAAACATGCAAAAACTTGCTTTGTAAATGTTTACTTCAACCCAACTGGACTAGAACTGGGCTGATGGGCATTGGACCACAATGGTGGTCTATCCTGCATGTCCAATGGCCACATTTTTCATGTATTTATATAGTACCTTTCTTATATGCCTCCACCAGGTGGTTTAAAAAATTAAAAACATAAACAATGCAAAAGTCATTAATACCAAACAAGAAAAAACCCATAAAACAAAAAATAGTACCAACAATAAAATAGCAGAAGCCATCAAAAATTTTCTACTACAGGTCAGCATGTTCATCAGTCAAGAACATCTTGAATTAAAAACAGGCACAGGTAGCCAGCTTTTTAGTCCATGTTTTAAAAAAGGCAAAGGGAAAGCCAGATCAGTTTCTCAAATTATGTGTCCTTAATCATAGTTTGATAGCATGGCATGGGAGTCATCATAGATAATTCCAATTTGCCAAGGTGTCTCAATAGCATAGGCATTTCTAAGGAAGAAATGGCTTGGGAGCACCAGAAGAGTCCAAAGGAGTATTCAACCCAAACCCATGCCCTGGGGCAGGATGCTCCATACCTAGTACATCCCCGCCAAAATGCAGCACATCTTGGGGAAGTGCTACCCAAAATAAGAAGAAGAAGAAGAAGAAGAAGTATGCATAGATGCAAATGTCTAAGGAAAGTGATGCCACAACCAGTGTAGGCAGCTTTTGTTTCTGTGCTGAGCTGCCATTAGACTGTAAAGGTTCTGTTTAACACAGGGAGGAGGAAGCTTTGGTCCTCCAGATGCTTTGGATTTTAACTCCCACCTGCTTCTCCCAGAATGACCCAATCAATACAGTAGTTAGAGATTATGGAAGATAAGGTCCAAAACATATAGAGGGTCCAAGGATTCCCACCTCTGATCTAATCCATAAATTAACCCCGTTCCTCTAATAATTAAAACTTTTCTTGGCAGGCAACGTCATCTTCTCGCTAAGATCCTTTTAAATATTTGAAAACTTTTAGCTTTCTCCTCCAGCAATTCATGTTTCTTCTAGGCAAATATATCAGCTCCTTCAGACAATTACCTGCTAGTTAAGCCCCTGCAATAAGTCCACTTGCATTACTTGTCACTGTTAAAGTTTCCAGATGTCCCATGTACTGGAGTGGAGCATAATTGCCCAGTTGCCATTAGCAGGAAATGATCAGAGCCTAGTAGTACTGGACAGATCAGGAAAGGGTTCCTGCTGGTGCTTAAAATTCAACTGGATCTGACATCCAAGCCTGCTGGGACAGGGACGAGGAACATTTGGCTCCTGAGACGTTTCTAAACTTCAGCTTCTGTTATCCCTAGCCAACATAACCAATGTTGTAGACTCCAGTTGCAGCTGCAGTCCAACACCATCCAGAAGGCCACACGTTCCCCAACCCTCTGTTTAGATGGAGTTGCAATTTGGAGTGTAAGCTGAATAACAAAATCCCCAAGTCTGCCTGAGCTAAAAAAAAGGCAAAACCCTCTAGATTTTATGAGCAGGCCAGCCCAGAATTGCTGAGTCCTCAGAGAGCTAGAGGATGGGTCATAGGTGGTCAAGCTGACACCTGGTGATCTAGAAGACACAAAGTAACACCTAGACCCTTTCACACTACACCGTTAAAGTGCTATGATTCCACTTTAACAGCCACGGTTGCATGCCATGGAATCCTGGGATTTGCACTTTAGGGAAAGGCAGTTAGAATTCTCAACCAGACTAAACACCCCAGGATTCCCTAGGATGCAACCATGGCAGTTAAAGTGAAAACATAGCGCTATAATTGTGTAGTGTAAAAGGGATCCCCGTGGGCTAGAAAGCAGAGTGTCACTATGCTCAGTAACTCAGGGTAGAACCCAGTGAAGATCTGAAGGTAAGAGCTGATGCTCTGAAGCCAAAGAGAAAAAAACAGCCCTCCGCCGAAGGGAACTGGAGTCCATCACCCCTAGAGCACCACAATTTCCTGAGCCTGGTTACATTTCTTCCCCATAGCTTTCCAAATCTAAGTTTCCAACGACAACTCCCATCAGCTCCACAAACCACTACAATATTTTACCATAACCATTTACTACAACAACAGCTTTCAAGTCTCATAATTATTATTGCTTACTTATTGTTTTATGTTTACAAAATCCAATTAAAACATACCTGTTAAAACCCAGGCCAACACTAGGAATCTTAACATCATTATTTTGCTGTCTTTTATAAGGACAACCAGATCTCAGGATTATTATTAGAAATATTATATAGTAATAGCATTTTATTGTTTATCCTAATGGTAAACAATGATAAAATACTCCTAGCAAGACTGAACAAAAACACCCCAGAGGCAAAGCAATCCTAATTGTAACTGTTGATGAAATATTTGTAATATTAATAACAAAATTCAGGGGTATAGCACTCCTAGTGAAAAATTATGAGACTGTATCATTAGTAATTGAATAACAACAACCACCATCCAGAAGCTTGTCAATGCTATTAATGTTGTTGTGTGTCTTCAAGTCCTTTCCAACCATTATTACTATGATGACATTACAGTTGTCCCTTCATCTTCGCTGGAGTTTGGTTCCACCCCCCTGTGGATACCAAAATCCGTGGATACTCAAGTCCCATTCTATGCAATGGCATAGCAAAATGGTGTCCCTTATAGAAGATGGCAAAATCAAGGTTTGCTTTTGGGATTATTATTTTTAAAGAATATTTTCAAGCTGTGAATACTTAAATCCATTAATGTCAAATCCGTGGATACAGAGGGACATCTCCATATACAATTGTCCCTTCATCTTCGCTGGGGTTTGCTTCCAGGACCCCCCCCCCCGGATACCCAAATCCTGGATACTCAAGTCCCATGATATGCAATGGCATAGCAAAAGGGTGTCCCTGATATAAGATGGCAAAATCAAGGTTTGCTTTCGGGATTATTATTTTTTAAAGAATATTTCCAAGCCAGGAATACTTAAATCCGTGGATACCAAATCCGTGGATACAGAGGGACATCTGTATATACACTTGTCCCTTCATCTTCGCTGGGGTTTCGTTCCAGGCCCCCCCCCCCGTGGATACCCAAATCCTGGATACTCAAGTCCCATGATATACAATGGCATAGCAAAAGGGTGTCCCTGATATAAGATGGCAAAATCAAGGTTTATTTTTAGGATTATTATTTTTTAAAGAATATTTTCAAGCCGGGAATACTTAAAACCGTGGATACAGAGGGACAACTGCATATACAGTTGTCCCTTCCTATTCGTTGGGGTTTGGTTGCAGGACCCCCGTGGATACCAAAATCCGTGGATATCAAGTCCCATGATATGCAATGGCATAGCAAAAGGGTGTCCCTGATATAAGATGGCAAAATCAAGGTTTATTTTTAGGATTATTATTTTTTAAAGAATATTTTCAAGCCGGGAATACTTAAATCCGTGGATACAGAGGGACAACTGCATATACAGTTGTCCCTTCCTATTCATTGGGGTTTGGTTGCAGGACCCCCGTGGATACCAAAATCCGTGGATACGGAGGGACCCCTGGTACCGACATTATGACCTGCTCCCTGTTCTCTGTTCTGCCTAGTCTGAAGCCTCCGTCAGGCCCTCGTCGTCATCCCCGAGAGCGGCCGCCCACGTCAGGCGGCATCCCCACACCGAGGGCCCACCTGTCAAGGGTCCCCGAGGTCCGCCCCACATCCTGAGGCCCCCCTCGGGGGCTGCGAGGGAGGCCCGCGCTCGGTCTCCCCCGCGCTCGGTCTCCCCCGCCTCGGTTCCCCTCAGGGCGGGCGCCTTCACCTTCTCGAGCGGCGCGGGTCTCTGCACGGCCAACGAGCGGGCGAGCGACAGCACCGTGTTGAAGTAGAAGCCCCGCGACGCCCCCGGGCTGCTGGGCTTTTCCGAGCGGGCTGCGGTCACCGCCGCCGCCGTGGCGGCCGCCGCCGTGGCCACGGCCAAAGCCGACATCTTTGGGCGGGAGCCGGAGCGCCGCTTCCTCAAGTGCGAAGGCGCCGCGGCCGCCTCAGAATGTCATTCCCGGCCTCGCGCGCGCGCCTGGCCCCGCCCCCCGCTCGCTCACTCGCTCGCCTCAGCCGGCAGCTCGCCTCGCCGTCCAAACTCTCGTCGCTCTTCTCGCGAGACTCCCTCCCGAGTTCAACCCAAGAGCCTGCTGAGGCCAGAAGGTTAGCGCGCTGCGCCTCAAGAGATGCGGGAAAGCCGTCCAGGCAAATCATGAGCTGGACGACCGGTTAAAAAACAACAACCCCACAACACCATTCTCGCACGACACTGGGGGAGTGCTATCGTTCCACTTTAAACTGCTCGGGCTGCTTCCTGTGGAATCCTGGGATTTGTAGTTGAGGGAGGCCTAAGAGCTCCCTGGCTGAGAGTGCTAAATGCCCCTCCCTAAACTGCAAATCCCAGGATGCCACAGGAGGCAGCCGTTAGCAGTTAAAGTGGAATAATAGCGCTACGACAGTGTAGTGAATATCACACTGCGCTGTTACAGTGCTATTATTTCGCTTTTACTGCTAGGACTTCTTCCTGTGGAATCCTGGGATTTGTAGTTTAGTGAGACCTAAGAGCTCCCTGGCTGAGAGTGCTAAATGCCCCTCCCTAAACTGCAAATCTCAGGATGCCACAGGAGGCAGCCAGAGCAGTTAAAGTGAAATAATAGTGCTATCACAGTGTAGTGAATTTCACACTACGCTGTTAACAGTGCTATTATTCCACTTTAACTGCTCAGGCTGCCTTCTGTGGAATTTTTTGTATTCTTTTTTTATTAATCTTTTATTGATTTTTTTTTCCAAATAGGTATAATTGTAATGTGTAAATATAATGTGATTATAGTGCCTTTAGATGAAGAGGAAAAATGTATTAGTGTTAGGATAGATAGTTTTATTTTTGTATGAGTAAGAAAAGAGAAAAACAATTATTATTGTTGCATTATTGTTACGGCCTTTTGCGGTTGGGTGTATTTTTCAGGAGAATGGTCTTATTCCAATAAAAAAATTCTTTAAAATTCCTGTGGAATCCTGGGATTTGTAGTTTAGTGAAGCCTAAGAGCTCTCTGGCTGAGAATTCTCAATTACCCTCCCTAAAATGCAAATCCAAGGATTCCCCAGGAGGCAGCCCTAGCAGTTAAAGTGAAATAATAGCACTGTAACAGTGTAGTGCAGTGGTGTCCAACCTGTGGTCCTCCTTGTGTTTTGGACTACACCTCTCCCAGAATTCCTGACCATTGGACCAGCTGGCTCAGGCTTCTGGGAGTTGGAGTTCAAAACACCTGGAGGGCCACAGGTTGGACACCACCGGTGTAGTGTGATAATAGTGCCAAAGCAAGAAAGGACCCCCCCCTCAGGCTAATATGACTCTTTACTGGTGCATCCACACTACACAAAAAATCCAGTTTGAAACGGGATTATATGCCATGGCTCCTTTTTATGGAACCTTGGGATTTGTAGTTTGGTGAGCCGCCAGCCCTCCTTGGCCGAGAAAGCTAAAGACCTTGTAATGCTACAACTCCAGGATTCAACAGGAAGGCACCATGGCAAATAATCCAGTTTCAAACTGGATTATTTGTGTAGTGTGGATTTGGCCTGATTTGCTTGTCTTTGTGATGAAAGCCAACCTCAAAAACTAGGGGCAGGAATTGGGGGGCTTTGCAGATGTTTGACGCAACTCCCAGCAGCCACTGGGCCAGTATAGCCATGTTAAGAACTGCTGGGAATTGTCATTCAACAACATCTGTTGGCCTATACCATTCCCATCTTTGCTCTATTCCCAAACTGTGGTCCTCCAGATGTTTTGGACTTTATCTCCCAGAATTCCTGAGTGTTGGCCAAGGCGGTTAGGGCTTCTGGGAGGTGAAGTCCAAAACACCTGGAGAACCAAAGTTTGGGAATCTAACCAGTGGTTCCCAAACTTTGGTTCCCCCCCCCAGGTGTTTTGGACTTCAATTCCCAGAAACCCCAGCCAGCTTGACCAACAGTCAGGAATTTGGGGGGAATAAGGAATTTTTTTATTGGAAGAAGACCATTCTGAAAAATACACCCAACTGCAAAAGGCCGTAACAATAACACAATAATAATTGTTTTCCTCTTTTCTTATGAATACAAAAATAAAACTATCTGTCCTAACACTAATACATTTTTCCTCTTAATCGAAACACACTATAATCACTCTTTTTTCTTTTCCAATGAACATTATATTTACACATTACAATTATACCTATTTGGAAAAGAAAAGACTAATAAAAATAATAATACAAAACAATACAAAAATACAACAATAATAAAATATGTATTTAAAGATATCCTTTTAAGTTATTGCTGGGGTTGTCTCATTAAACCATGGCCAAAACTTTTTCCAATGATGGTTTGGCAATTTCTCTTTTTCACTCAGAGCCAAATTTTCAATTACGTTCTTCACAAAATAAGCAGCACTTTTTACATCCTGCAGATTTTGACTGTTGGCCAACCATCAGGGATTCTGGGAACTGAAGTCCGAAACATCTGGAGGATTGTATAACCTGCTTGTATTGTATTGTATTGTATTGTATAACTTACTTGAATTGTACTGAATTGCATTGTGATGTTGTACCCTGCCCCGCTCCTGAGGGGAGAGGCGGGTAATAAATAACTCAGTATATTATTATTATTATTATTATTAGGGATGGGTTTGGGCATTTTTTGGACTTCAACTCCCATAAGCCCCAGCCAGCTTGGCCAATGGCTTGGGATTTGGGGCAATGAAGTCCAAGAAAAACATCTGCAGGCCCAAAGTTTGAGACCCAAAGTCTAAACTTATTAGTTCTTATATATTATTGTTATTATTTATATTATTATTATTATTAATCTTATTATTATTAAACATTATTATTCTCCTTTTGGAGAATGGACAATATTGGGCTCTCTGTATGCTACTGGAATAGTCTTCAGTAGCCCTAGCCAGCATAGCCAATAGCCAGGAGTTGTGGGAGTTGTACTCCATCACACTACACTGTTACAGTGCTATTATTCCACTTTAACTGCTCCGGTGCCTCCTGGGGTTTGTAGTTTTCGTGAGGCTGAAGAGCTCTCTGGCTGAGCGTTCTAACTGCCCCTCCCTCAACTGCAAATCCCAGCATTCCACGGGAGGCAGCCCGAGCCCTTTAAGTGGAGTAAGAGCGCCACCAGCTGTTGCGGCTCGCGCTCCGGGCCGTCATGTGACCAGAGACGGCGCCGCCCACCGCTGCTTGGAATCCCGCCCCTTAGAAAACCAAGACTGAACCAAGTCGCCAGCCTCTTAGAGCTAGGGCCAGATTTTTAAATAATCCAAGTAAGGCCACACAACACCCCCCCTATTTAATGAGATCATTAAATGCGCCTCACTACAAGTTGGGGGGGATTTGTCCAGAAAGCGGCAAAAATGTAATTGGTCTTTTATTCTTTCCCCCCCTCACCCGAAGACCGTGGTTGGTTCATTCCGGGCGCGTCCATTTTGGTGTCCTTCCCCCCCCCTTTTCCTTGAGTCATGGTTTAGCCCGGTCGAGTGTCGTTGCCTCTGCTCGTGAACGGAGGAGGGGAAGAAAAGGAGCTACGAGGCGGCGGTGGCGGCGGCTGGTGAGTGAACTCTGAGGGCAAACTCCGAGGGCAGTGGCGGGGGGGGGGGTCCGAAAATACCAAAGCTCCAATATTTATCGGCATAATTTTTTTAAAAAATTATATATCTTTCTTTTCTTCTGTGGGGTTGCTCAAGGGCGGCGTTACGGAATTCCCCTCCCTTTTGGGCTCCTCAGAGCAGCCCTTTGAGAGGCAAGAAGCTTCCTCGCTGAGGGGAGGCTCTCATTTTTCTCCCCTCTCGACACCCCTGTTCCGTATTTTTGGCTAAAAAAAAAAAGAGAAAAAAAGACCGTGGTCCCTCCGTATCCGCGGATTTTGTATCCGCGGATTTCAGTAGCCACGGCTTGAAAATATTCTTTAAAGAAATCGTAATCCAGAAAACAAACCTTGACTTTGCCATCTTAGATAAGGGACATCATTTTGTTAGGCCGTTGCATAGAATGGGACTTGAGTATCCACGGACTTGGGTATCCACGGGGGGGTGGGTCCTAGAACCAAACCCCAGCGAATAGAAAGAGACAACTGAGTTGTCCTTCCATATCCACGAATTTAAGTCTTCATAGCTTGAAAATATTCTTTTAAAAAAATAATAATCCAAAAAGCAAGCCTTGATTTTGCCATCTTATATCAGGAACACCCTTTTGCTATCCCATTGCATATAATGGGACTTAAGTATTCACAGATTTTGGTATCCACGGGGGGGGGGTGTCCTGGAACCAAACCCCAGCGGATATGAAGGGACAACTGTACTAGCAATTGGCCTGAGGTGAGCTTTGTGGCTAGAGATTTAAATTGTCTAATCTCCTTTCCTCTTTTTTTTTTTTTTTTTTTTTTGCATTTGTGTATAATGACTGTTCGCTAAAACACAATAAGCTTGAACTTTATGGCGAAGCGGGTCTCTCAAGCAGTTGATCAGAGCAACCCTGTGAGGTGGGCAAGGCTGAGCTGCAGATGTACAGACTGGCCTTGGTCAACTTTGTGGTTGTACTTTCTGAGCTTCACAACAACCCTGGGAGTTAGGAAAAGGCTGGAGGGAGGAAATGCTGATGGCCCTGAGGTCATGCAGCGAGGATGCCTGACAATGTTTCCCCCCATCCTTGGTTTTGGGGGAATCCACACTACACAAATAATCCAGTTTGAAACTGGATTATTTGCATGGCTCCTTCCTATGGAATCTTGGGATTTGTAGTTTTACAAGGTCTTTAGCCTTCTCTGCCAAAGGGTGCTGAGGCCTCACCAAACTACAAATCCCAGAATTCCATAGGAAGAAGCCATGGCAAATAAACCAGTTTCAAACTAGATTATTTCTCTAGTGTGGATGCCCCCTTTGTAAGCATTCTCTCTCTCTCTCTCTCTCTCTCTCTTAATTGAGGTACTGTACTTGTATTATGTTCAGAGAAATAGCCATCCTGGCTGGGGTCATTTGGGAAGTGTTAAGCCCAAAAAAGTAACGTTTCTGAATTTGGATTATGTTTATGGTTTATATTTGAGATGCATGCTTTTGGTGGGGGGGCTTGTCCCAAATCGGATTGGGGATTTATAGCTGTTAAGTACTGTAGGTTATTAAATAGTCTGCTTTAAGAGCTCATCTTGGCTGAAAAACAGGCTATAAGGGTTTTTAAAAAGCTAGGCCTAAGCAGTTACATCTTATAACCCCCACCCCCAAAAAAGTCTGATGTTAACTTAGAATCCCTGCTTCACCTTGCAAGTATGACTCACAAGAGTAACTTGGTTGTTTCTCACACCCTCCTCTTTAATACTTCTTGTGAGGAGAGGACATTATTTAACAGGAGGTTATGTCTTTGTCTCCAGGGGGATTTTTGATTGTGGTCCCTCAAACTAGAATTACAAAGTAGTAATTCTCTATGTGTTCTGAGATGCTCAGAGGTAAAATGAGGCCTCTGAGAAACATTTTGGCAGCTACAGTTGATAAAATTTCCAGGGGTGGGGTGGGGTGTGCTTTGTAAAATATAGCTTAGGACTTGGCATAATGCTTACTCTCTGTAACTCTGCATGCATTTCCTGGGAATGAAATCCCACAGAATTTAATAGATAACTTTAGTGAATAATAAAGATGGTCCATTTGTGTTTGTGAAGATTACTTTATTATTATTATTATTATTATTATTACACATGTGAAGATTACTTTTGAATTAACAAGCTTATGATCATACTGTAAATGTCATTACTCAGACAGGAAATATTGTGCTATGTTTTTAGGTTTAGTTTGGTGCTCATTTTTAAACTATGTAAAATACTGTATATCTAGTAAGTATTTATTTATTTATTACGGTCAAAGACCAGTAGATACTGTATATCTATTTTTATCCTGTTGTGGTCTCCTTGAAGATACAGTGGCATATGAATTATGATCTGACACTTGCATCCTTGCACTGGGATGGGGAACACGGGGCCCTCCAAGTGTTTGGTGGACGGCAGCTCTCATCAGCCCTAGCCTGCATAGCCAATGGTGAAGAGTCATGGATGTTGTAATCCCACAGCCTTTGGTGGGCCACACATTGCCTTACCCATGTTAAGGGATCTTGTTGACCTAGGTCAAGTCCCAAAGCTGGTATCTACCTTAGTTAAGTGGGAGAGGTAAGCACAGCATGTGACAGGGTGTCCTGAGACAAGGAATGGCTTGGTGATTAATCTGGTATGTTAGCTCACATTCCTTTCAAGGAATCTTGTGACTTCCTTTGTCAGTGGGTGCTCTTTGACATCTATAACTTGTGCTGATCAAAGATTTATTTGTGTAGAGTTAATGTGGTGTAGGGGTTTGAGTTTTGCCCTAGGACTCCAGGACACAAGGGGTTGAATCCCTGTCTAGCCATAGAAACTCAGTGGGTAGCCTTAGGCAAGTCACACTCAGAGGAAGGCAATGGCAAACCACTTTGGAAGAAATCTTGCCAAGAAAATAGCAATAGTATTAGCATTGATATTTCTGTGCCATTTGTCAGTACAAAGCACTCCCTAAGCAGTTTACAATGTGTTAGCTAATTGTCCCCAACAAGCTGGGTATTCGTATTACTAATCTACAGAAGGATGGAAGGCTGAATCTACCTGGAGCCCTGCAAGACTAAACTCAGAACATTGTGGCTGCAGTACTGGCATTTAACCACTGCGCCACCAGGGCGCCTTCAACCCCAGGATAGTTGCCATATGTCAGAGCTGACAGAAGGCACATAACAACAACCGTGTAAAGGAAAATTAAATAACATTGAGGATTGATGAAAGACAAATGTTGACAGCATGGCTAGAACAAGGAGTCATTTCCCTCCTGTAAGGGCTCATCCTGCACTTCTGCTGGATTCTGAAACAGTCATTAGGCCAGCTCACCTTAAGGATGGTTTGATTCCTAACTTAAATAAAATGACTTAAATGAATCATTCTTTTTTTCCCCTGTTTCTCAACCACGTAGAAGAAATGTGAAGCTTGACCTCTCCAACTGCTGGTCCATTTAAGTGCTGATCAGTTTAAACAAAACTGATCCACAGATCTATCATAGCACTGGGATATATATCAGAGCGGGTTGGCTTTACCTTTAGGGAAAGCAAGGTAAGCTCCTCAGGCAGCTGATTTGGGGTGCTATGAAAGGGCTGCAAATGATAGCTGTTTACTATAATCTTATTGTATTTTTACTGCCAGGGAGAGATTTTGTGTGCATATTCTGCCTCAGGTGCCGAAATAACTTGGATGGCCTTGCGTACTGTATATCTTGATGTGGGGGAGGGGAATATGGCGCTCTGCCTCAGTCAGCAAAATGTCTTGGGCCAGCCCTGCAGTGCTTCTTACAAAGTATCACTCTCGGAGTGCGACTTCCAAAAACATTCCCACAGATGTGACTGAAGTAGATGAGCCAGGTCATGTGTACAGAGGAAGGCAAGAATGTTTTGGAACTCTGGGAGCATCTTTTCATCTCCTAACCAAATAAACTGCTTGCCCTTTTGTCTCCTCTGAAGAGTAGTACTTGGCAATTTAAAGAAAAGCAGAACAAAAAATATATTCTGGTGGTTTGGGGCTGAGAGAGGAAGTTGTCATTGGCAATCTTTCTTTATGGAACTGTGTGAGTATGCATTCTAGTGAATCATTTGAACTTCTGTTTACATTTTACTAAGAAGCTGCTTTTTTTTTTCCCCCTCCAGAGTTTGGCTTTCCTGTCCTATGAATGCTGCCTGTCTCTGATATGAAGGAATTGATCTGAGTCTGAAGAATATCAGTGGAATCCCATTCTACCCTTGTCTGCATTTACACGTTGAACAAACCCCTGCATTTGGAGCTGCAATTATGTCAGCCTATACAAAAAGTTACAATCCTTTTGATGAAGATGAGGATGAAGACCTAAAGCCAGTAAAGTGGAATGACAGTAATGAGCCCGCCAGGGGAAGCACCGATAGACAGAGCTATCTCCAGCAAGAAGTCCTGAGACGATCCCAGGCCACAGTGGATAGCACCAATCGCTCACTGTCCCTAATTTATGAGTCTGAACATGTTGGAGTAGCCATGTCCGAGGTAAGCAAGATTCCTAATACATAGTCTGTGCAAGTATATTTTATGCCTATATAGTTTGAAGGCACCAGATCGTGTCTGATCTTGGAAGTTAAGCAGGGTCAGCCCTGGTTAGTGGTTGTATGGGAGGCCATCAAGGAGTTCCAGGTGCCGTAGGCTAAATTTCAGAAGAAGGCGATGGCAATCCATTTCTAAGCATTCCTTGCCTAAGAAAACCCAATGAAATTCATGGGGCTTCCATAGGTTGACAGGTGACTTGAAGGCACATACACACACGTATATTTCAGTGCAAGTGCTTTGTTTAAGTATTTGCAGATAATTGCATTGTCCTAAAATAATACATCTTTAAAATAATACCGTGATCTTGATTGCAAACTTCATGTATATCTGGGATGGGAAAATTTTATTCCTCTGGGTATTGATAGATGCAACTTCCATCATACTTCACTATTGGCTGTGCAGGCTAGGGCTGATGGGGGTTGCAATCCAAGGCTGCACATTCCCAATCATAATGTATACCGAATAAGGGAAAATAGTGTCTATTTAATAAAGCTGCTTGTCATGTAATGCAGCCTTCTATTTAACAGTTCACCGGTTAGTCATAGCCAACCAACCAGCCGGCCCATGCCCCAAAACGGACAGGTTGGTTGTGTGTGTGGGGGGGTGATCCCTCCATCCCTCCAGCATTGGTCTGTTTCCTAGCCTGTCCGGAATCTAGTGACTTCCCCTTCCTAGGAATTCAGGATGCTAGCAAACTAGTAAAAATATTTTTAGGTTAGCAACTTTAGTGGACTTGACTTGTAGGGCTGCTATAGCATCACATTATACATCTAAATAGTTTTAAATCTAGTGGAATTTGCATCCAACTAAAGGTTTCAGAGTGGAGTGTGCGAAATGGCTGCTAAATCATGGGTACATCATAACAGTGAGGTGTATATAGTAAAACCTGGTCCCCTATACAAGAGTATGCTGTGGTGGAGAGAACAGTCATGTTTTTTCCTATACCCATTTGTTGTCACAGTCATCAGCACTTCAAAAAATATTTTAAAATGTAAGAGAATAGCACATGTCAACTACAACATTTGATGTACAGTTGTCCCTCCGTATTCACGGCTTGAAAATATTCTTTAAAAAATAATAATCCAAAAAGCAAACCTTGATTTTGCCATCTTATATAAGGGACACCATTTTGCTATGCCATTGCATATAATGGGACTTGAGTATTCATGGATTTTGGTATCCATGGGGTGTCCTGGAACCAAACCCCAGCAAATATGAAGGGACAACTGTACTCCCATCCAAGTACTAACCAGGGCTGACCTTGCTTAGCTTCCAAGTTCAGATGGGATCTGGTATCCCTTATATATGATGGCAAAATCAAGGTTTGCTTTTTGGATTATTATTTTAAGAATATTTTCAAGCCATTAATACTTAAATCCGTGGATACAGAGGGACAACTGTACTATCCCTGCCAGTGAATACCAGGTGCTGTAGGCTGTATTTCATAGGAAGGAACTGGCAAAACCATCTCTGAGGATTCCTTGCCTAAGAAAGCCTAAGGAAATTCATGGGGTCGCCATAAATCGAAAGGCAACTTGAAGGCACAGACACATGTGCATTTAAATGCAATTTTAAGTGATCTCTTGAATAGTACAGGGCTTGTCTATTAAATAACGAGACTGATACAATAACCCATCTTTATTTATATATATTACAATTCTAATATTTGTCCCCTTAAATTTACTCCCCATTCACGCTCAGTCACCAATGCAGTCTTGTTTTCCGCTGGCCAAAGGCGTGGAGCAGATCAGTTTCTGTCAGCTGTTTCAACACATCTGCCGTTTTCTTTGTACTGCATCAATTGACTTAAAACGTGTTCCTTTAAGCACCAATTTCACTTTAGGGAAAAGAAAAAAGTCACATGGTACCAAATCTGGCTAATATGAAGGACGTTCAAGTGTAGTAATGTGTTTATTGGCCAAAAACTACTTCACAGAAAGTGCTGTGTAAGCAGGCGCATTGTCTTGATTTTGAAGAATGAAACCATTTTCCCACAGTTCTGGCCTTTTTTCCCCAATTCTTAATCTCAACTTCATCAAAACCTCCTTATAATAATTAATGCTGGTTCACTGTTCTGCCTTCTGGAACCCATTCTGCCAAAATTACATCCTTGATGTAAAAAACAAACAAACAATGAGCATGGTTTTGAATGTGGACTTACTTTTGATGTGCTTTTTTCATTCTTGGTGATGATGGTGTTTTCCAGTGCATTGACTTGTTTTGTCTCAGGATCATACTGGAAGATCCAGGTTTCATCACAAGTGATGATTTTTTGAAAAAGGTTTGGGTCCACCTCAAGTTGCTGCAGAATGTCACATTGCTCAGCTTTTAAACTTAGCATTTTTCCAGCGCAGAACAGACCACACAGCTGCTTTAAATGACAACTGACATGTACAGGGTCACCACTCAAGCATTCACAGTTAGTTCTCCCTGATCTGTCTGAAAGGTAGAAACACAGTCTCGTTATTTAATAGACAGACCTCACATGCAGTTGAAACTCAGAAAAAGTGCTCAGGGATTGTGAAGGACACTGGCAGATTATCCTTTTTTTCCCTAAAATTTCTTGCCTATAACACAGCAGAACAGTTTACTGTATTCCTGTTTTTGCTAATCATTTTCCTGGAGGCTTGCTTTAGTTTCAGATTTTGAAGAAGAAAAAAACCCTGCCAGTTCTGTATTTTTTTCATGGGTTTGCATGGCATGTTCTACTCAGAATATTAAGAAGAAGCAGTTGCTTCTTCTCGGCTTCCTTCTAGTATCTTCAAATGTGAAGTGAAACTTTCCCCCCACTGGTTTAGTGCAGGGCTGGAAATTATGCAGCCCTCCAGATATTGTTGACCTGCAACTCACAACAGCCGAAGGCAGCATAGCCAATTGTGAGGAATCTGTGCTGTTCAGCAGCATCTGGAGTACTGCATGATTTCCACCCCTGGTTTATGAAACCATTTTGACATCTTACGCAGTTCTTCAGATGGTTAAGCTTCTGTTTGGAGTTTGTATTTGAAAACACTATGCATATAAATACTGATGATACTGTTTTTCTCCAACCATGAATATGCATATCTTTTAGTAGGTTGAATGGAAATGTTGTCCTTAGCCTGTATCCTTCAAAACCTTGGAAAAGTGTTGATAGGGAAGTTATGGTGTTCTCAGTAAATAAAGAGGAACCACAGCTCAGTGGCAAAGCACCTACCTGCACAGAGAAGGTCCCAGTTTCAATTCCCAGCATGTCCAAGTATTGCTGGGGGATACTTTTGCTTTGAAATCCTGGCAAGGCACTACCAATCAGTGCCATCACCACTGGATAAGAAGGAGCAATGGTCTGACTCGGTATAAGGCGCCTTCCTGCGTTCCTGTGAAATTAAAAGCTGAAGGAGTGCTAGCTCATACAAATCAATAAGAATGGAGTTATTTCTAAGAATGTATACAAGCCCAGATTGTATTTCTAGTACAGTGAAAATGAGTTTGTATTTTTCCCCCTAGATGTGACTGCAGAGGGTTGTATACCTGCAAATTTGAAAATCCACAACTACAGCTCACATTTGAACTAAACTGCATTGTTTTCTGAACTCTCAAATTAAATCTCCAAAGAACCTTTTCATTCCTTGATATCATAAGCACACCTTATCTGAAGGAATGTTTGATAATAGGGGAGGGAAGTTGGTGTAAGGCACTGCAGCCTTTTTCTTTCACATGTACCTCTAAGTCTGATCTGCCAGATGTTTCATACAGTAATGTAAGCATTTTTTAAAAGTGGTCAGTTCTGAGATGAGCACATATGATTCAGTTGACAGGCAAACTGTCCTAACCAGGAATCAGAAAAGTCCCATTCTGAACATCATTGCCTCCTCTTCATTTTTATCTTTATTATGTCTTTTAAATGATTTTATACTGTTAGAAATCATGTGCTTTTTTACTTTATAGCTAATTTGATTTTTTTAATGGTATTAGGTTTTCACTTGTATCTTGTTTAAACCTTTTTGTAAGCTGCCTTGGATCCCTTATTGGGATATAAATTAAACACAGAAACAAATATATAAAATAGCTGCTTCTTCTGACATTTAGATGCATGAATTTTATTTATACTCTATAAATTATATTTATGCTCTTTAATGCTGTAGAAATGCAAAGAATAACCAATTAGTTCACCTCTCCCTTAGCCCTCCAACATTACAGTATGTTGCAACTTACTAAAGAAATGTGGAAAATAATATTCACTTCAGTTGCAGTTCTTGGGAAGTGATTCTGTGGTGAGTTAAATGGTCACATCCCTAAATTTTCCTTGGGTTTTTCTCCGGGCTGTGAGGCCGTGTTCTGGAAGAGTTTACTTCTGATGTTTCACCTGCATCTGTGGCTGGCATCTTCAGAGAATGGTTGGGTAGGAGTGGGAGAGGGTTATATCCTGTGAGCCCCTCTTGGGGAGTATATGTAAATTTGTGTATTTGAATGCTTAGTTTCTGGGTATAGAAATGCAAGGAGGATTAGTTGCTGTTTGGCTAATGGTTGGTTGATGGGCCATTATCTGTTGGAAATCCCCCTGTCCCTGGGTGGAATTCCTTTGTAAGTGTTGAGTTTTGATTCTATTGTTTTTCAAAACTGGTAACCAAACATTGTTTACTTTAAGGGTTTCTTCTTTCCTGTTGAAGTTGTCCAGGTGTTTGTGGATTTCAGTAGCTTCTCTGTGCATTCTGACATGACAGTTGTTGGCCTGGTCCAGAATTTCTGTGTTTTTAAATAACATTTTGTGTCCAGGTTGGTTTATAACATGTTCTGCTACTGCTGATTTGTCTGGCTGGCCCAGTCTGCAGTGTCTCTCATGTTCCTTGATTTGTGTTTGCACACTGCGTTTAGTGGTGCCTATGTAAACTTGTCTACAGCTGCATGGTATGTGGTGAACCCCTGCAGCTGTGAGGGGATCTCTTTTGCCCTTCGCTGAGCGTAGGACAAAAACTGTCATGTCAGAATGCACAGAGAAGCTATTGAAATCCACAAACACCTGGACAACTTCAACACTAATCCTCCTTGCATTTCTATACCCAGAAACTAACCATTCAAATGCACAAGTTTACATATACTCCCCAACAGGGGTTCACAGTATATAAACTCCACACACACTCCTACCCAACCAGTCTCTGAAGATGCCAGCCACAGATGCAGGCGAAATGTCAGAAGTAAACTCTTCCAGAACACGGCCTCACAACCTGGAAAAAAAACACGGAAAACCTATGGATGCCGGCCGTGAAAGCCTTCGACTTCACATGTTCACATCCCATTTTTTCAGCCTTTTAAAAAAACATGCTGTGTTGTGTGTGTTTTTTTTCTAGGAACTTACCCGACAGGGTGAGGTACTGAAGCGCACCGAACGCATGGTGGACAAGATGGATCAAGATTTAAAAACAAGCCAGAGACACATCAACAGCATCAAGAGTGTGTTTGGTGGCTTTGTAAATTATTTCAAGGCCAAGCCGCAAGAGATCAAACTTGAACAGAATGGAGCCTCTGAGTACCAATCAAGCAACAAGTAAGCATCTCAAAGGAAGCTAGGAATTACGTGAATTGATTGAAATTTGGGGAGCTGAATGAAATCAGGTGTGCAAGCCCAGGATGCAATTTCACAGTGACGTTTAGACCACATGTTCAATATGGCACCTTTTGTTCAAGGGAATCAGGAAGGTCTACCTTAACCACAGTGGCCTAGTTCATACATCATAAGCCAGAACTGATGTGAATTTGGGTGAATTGGGGCTTGTTATGCACCAGCAGCATTTGCCAGATCTTGCCTTTAGGTGCAGCTAAACAAACCAGAAAGCTGCCTAGAGGTGGAAAGACCCAGAAAAATGCTGAGAAATATGGAAAAGCTTTCCCTGTTTCCCCTCTTCCCCTGTTGGGAGTTTTCCAGTGAAAAGCTTGGACACTTGGGGGAACAAAAAATGACTGATGAAATAGTTTTTCTTTTGGAATGAGCAAAATGCTTTTTAAGGCAAGGTTTTATTAATTCAAAATGACAGGAATGGCATAATCAGAAGATTGGTATGTAAGACACGTTGATAGAATTAAAGGATGACAATTCCTGGGCCTACCATAGACGTATAAAACATTCAGATCTAAGAGGCATATCTGCACATAATGGGTGCTGTCATCTTTGTAAGAGGAGCATGTGGGATGTGGCTTTGTTGCTTGTGGTGATAATGCATTGTAAAGAATCCAATATATTCAGTGTTGAACTAAACTCTCAATATGCTGCTAGCCTACTCATGAAGATTATGGTTGCATAAAAAAGGGTTCTGTCCAAACAATTTTTTTTACAAGCTTTTGGTTTCTGTTCTCATTTTTTACTTCTCAAGTGGCCAAAAACTATGATCTGTGTGCTTGGGAACTATTTATATTTACTATTTTATATTTAGATTTCAAATAGTAAAACTAACCTAGTGAGTATATGCTAACTAAGTTATGAACGAAGCATTTTATGTTGCTAAAGTAGTAAAATAAGTTTGGGTTTGATATGAGAATAAATATCACGCATGGCCATGAGTCATGGTCTTAGGGAAAAGGTGGGACATATGTTAAGCGGCTGATTCAAAATTTCTGGAAATTTTTCATTTCTGTAACCTCCGTTGCTACCTTTCTAACCTTGTGTCCAAACTGGGATGTGTGATTTGTTGCTCCCAAAGAATCCAGGAACCTGAAACCAAGAAGAAACCCTGGCTTCATTTGCGTGGTTTGTTTAGCCACTCTTAATTGGCAGGAGGTGCCAAGCACAAGCAGTTGAGCCTTGCAGAAGCACCTTGGTCATGAATAGTAAGCCAAAATTCACCAAAAATTGGTATTACGTTCACATTTTGAATCCCTCTTCATGCCCAGCACCCAATTTGAATAAAAATACAGTCAGGAAAGATGCAAAATAAATCACTGTGGTACATGGAGTGAGACTTCATGAATACTGTGTTTTGCTTTTTTGAAAAGCCCTCTATTTTTTCCTCTGTTAAGGGTTTAATCAGTTGATTTTTTAAAAACACAGCCCTTGTCAACCTGGTCCTCTTCAGATGAGTTGGACTTAAGTTCTCATGGGAATGGTAGTTGAACACAACTGGAGGCTGCCAGGTTGCGGAAGGCTGTTCTAAGATCTCTGTTCAGTGGCACTTTCTTGAGTTCAAAGAACTCTGATCTCCACATTATCCCAGTTTTTTGGGGGAAATGACATCTTGCATCATTTTTCATTAACTTGAAATGATATTGAGAGCATGCAGAAAAGAAAGACATTAAAAAAAAAAACACTGTTGCTAATGCAGCATTTTTCTCTCTCCAGATTAAAAGAAGCCATGTCTGTCAGTAAAGAGCAGGAGTCAAAGTACCAGGAAAGTCATCCAAATCTGCGGAAGCTGGATAATTCAGGTTGGTTTGACCTTGTTTATTGAACTTGGTTGAAACAAGCTTGATTGGATCTCTTTTACCACTGCAGACCTCCTTAGTTGTGAGCACTGATCATTTCTTTATTTAATTATTTAATTTAAAGGGTTTTTGCCCTACTCTTCATCCCAAAAAAGCTCTCAGAGCAGCTAAGAAAAATCAGGCACTAGACAGTCCCTTCCCTCAGGCTTGGGACTTTTTCGGATGAAGAAAAATAACAAAAGCAGCCTCTCCAGCTTGCGAGGCTGCAAAGCGCCCCTTTCGTATGACACTCACCCCTGCTGGTACTGTTGCGGTACCGCAGAGAGAGATGAGCGTCATATTTCATTGATTTTTTACTCACGAAAGTTGATCGTGAGTAAAAATCAACGAAATATGACGCTCAGCTCTCCCTGCGGTACCGCAACAGTACCAGCAGGGGCGAGCGTCATATGAAAGGGGCGCTTTGCAGCGCAGCAGCCTCGCAAACTGGAGAGGCTGCTTGCGTTATTTTTCTTCGTCCGAAAAAGTCCTTGAAGTCTTAAGAGGCCCAAGGAAAGGGATTGGGAAGGGAGGAGGGGGGAAAGTGTGGTGGTGATCAGGGCCAGTGGTAACATTCTTATTCTGGGTCAAAGTCTACTCAATACTGCAGCTATTCTCTTTGTGGGCTGCCATGTTCTTTGCTGGTTTGTTTCTCTTTTCGTTCTTGCTGGTTTTCTTTTCCTGTCTGTTGAGTTCATACTTAATCTGCTGGCTTGTTTCTCCTTTCTTTCTTTCTTGCTGGTTCTCTTTTCCTTTATGTTGAGTTCAAACTTAAATTTGTTTCATCTCCCATCCCCTCAGTGGAAAATGGGTCTTCAAGGGCCCTTCTGATACCGGGGAGGGGAGGGCCACCACTGGTAGGTGGATGGGCTCAGTTCACCAAATTGACTTGATGGTCTATGTACCATATTTATAGAACTATTCTGTGTGTAACATTGAGGGGTAATGCAATGAGTATTACAATGCCTGTCAAGCCAGGGTATATCTAAGGTACAAGCTGTCTCTCCATAGCCACTGCTTCCTTTACCATACCAACCGGAACACACTCCATTTCATCTGATTTTGAAAGGTTAGCACGGCAGGGCAGAGTTAGTACTTGGATGAGAGACAGTCAATACCAGGGTAAGGAAACAATTCTGCCTGAAACCCTAGAGAGCTGCTGCCAATCAGAGTTGACAAGACCGGGCTAGATAGGCCAATCCTATGACCCAGTATAAGGCAACTTCCTGTGTTCTATAAAACCAGTTGAGTATCTGTGGTGAGACACAACATACACTAAATGACTGATTTGTTAATTAAAGCAGTACACATTTTGATTATCATGTGGTAATATCCTTCAAGTGGCCAAGAATACACATAGTCTAGAAAGGAAATCTTCAAGGACAGGTGGTCTGACTATGAACATTAGAGATGTGGGAGTTCTTGACAGATGTCAGCTTTGCCTTTTACTGGATGACATTTTCTTACAACAGACCTGAGGTTACAAATATATGCATGGTATTTGGCAGGTTTGAAAGAAACAGTTGCACTGCTCACTTCCAACTACAAACAAAGTTAATCATTAGCAATTAGGAGTTTCAGTAATTCAGTAATACTTGCTTGCAATGAGGCACATGTCCTGTATGGCTTTTAGAACTGGTGGTATCAAAGCTGGTGCTCAGTAAATATCTAAAGGTCTGCTTCACCTTTCCTCCTCAACAGAGTATAGTTCCAGTGGAACCCATTCAGATTCTTCCTTCCAACCTGATAGTTACCCCAAGAATCAACACCTCCGAGCTTATCACCAGAAGGTTGATCGCAACTTAGGTAAGCTGTAACAGCTTGGGCTTCCTAATGTTTAATCTCTAGTTTTTCATTCTAAAAAGAAGTCTTGCTGATTTTTCAGGTGGAAAGTGGGTATTTCCAGAGAGAAAGGGACATATGTCCCCATTTTTTTCTTATTCTGCAGAAAGAGAAGATGGGAAATAACTCTGTGGCACAATAGTTAAGTGACAATTTCAGCTTCCTCCCCCACCCCTGAGACACACAAAATTAGGAAGCGGAGGAATATAGACAGAATGGTTGATCATGTTGGCTTGGGCTGATGGAAGTTGTGGTTCAAAATATGGAAGCTGTCGGGTTGGAGAAGGTGGCCTTAGAGCTTTCAGAAATTAAAATGAACATCCATCTGTATAACTATTCTTTAACCCAGGAAATGAACAGAACTATATTTGTTGTGAACCGCCTCTCAAGAGAAGTTGGTGTTACCTTTCTGCTGCTAATCTTGCTACGTTTTCGTTTGGCCTCTCACAGATGAAATGTCCTCCGGCCTGGGCCGTCTGAAGAACCTCGCTCTTGGCTTGCAGTCTGAAATTGAAGTGCAAGACGACATCCTGGATCGCCTTACCACCAAAGTTGACACACTGGACATCAATATTAAAAGCACGGACAAAAAAATCAAGGAACTTTAAGGAGTTCCAAATTCTGAACTCCATATTGGAACTCAGTGCATTTTATACAGCTGTCTGTTGTTTTGCTGTCTGGAAAACTAGCACCATAAGGAAATGGCATATGTGACCGTCTTGCCTTGTGATTAAAACCGAATAACCCTAAATGCAATCTGAGAGATATAAGCCACCTTCTTTAATGTGTATAAGGGCAATTTTAAGGATTGCCTGTTTGAGCCTCTGATTTCAGAGTAACCATCTCAGTTCTGGACAACACTACAGAAGTTATTACCTGCCACTTTTAAGGTACCATTTGGCCTTTAATTGTGGCAGGTGTTCAGTATGATGTGTGTATGCACATTGCCTGTTTAATAAGAAGTCTTATTCATTCCATATTCTTAAATGTTAAACGCTGTAGGCTGTAAATTGCAAAGTAGCTCTGCAGTTACTTGTTCATCAGCATTTTGAAGTTCAGGAATACCAAGGAACTTTGGGAGCACTCTGCCAAAATCCAAGGCTGTGGTCCAGAAGCAAGCAACGATAGTAAGGAAGCAGTGGTTGCAGTAGTCTTTCTCCTCCAGTATAATCAACAAGGCCCAATATGATTAACCACATATTTTTAAAAGAGATTTACATTGAAGGTGGGGCATAGCTGATATTTTAAAGCTTCTGTTTGTAAATAGACTTGATGAGGGTGTTGCCAGAGTGCCCAGCTTTAGAACTTTTCATTTCTTGAACAGTAGCCATTCCCCTGCTACCTCTGTGCCAAAGGCAAACTGCTTCTGCAACTGGCTTTTGTTTCAAAAGCAGTGAGTGAGCTGTCATCCAGGGATACCCACATGGTTTGGACACACATTAAAATAACTGCATACTGGCCAATACCTATATATCACCTGCTTTATAATTGCCTATGGTATTGGAGATATTTCTGGGCTCATGTTGCTGAAATGGGCACCATCCTGTTCCATAACTAGCCTGTATATAAATTCTGCAGTGCAGCTCTCTATGTACAATATAACTCTCTCTCTCTCACTCTCTCTCTCTCACACACACACACACACTTCTTTCTTTTAAATCAATGTGATTGTTTCTGTCTTTACAAAATATGAAAACAGGTTTCAAAACTGTACTTACTGACAAATACCAGCACTTAAATCCATCTGGTGAATCATAGAGGAAATAAGGAACTAGTGGAAATTACAGTAATTAATATAATGGCATCTGTCACATGTCATTGGTCATCGAGTACCAGCTGTGGATGGTAGAGTTTCAATTATAAAAGTATACTTTTCTGCTGACTGTGGCTTCAACTCCTCTCTTAATTCCTTGGAAACTTGGTAGAAGTCTTATCAGTACTGCAGTATCAACAGATCAGTGCTGCCAGGTCTGTTACTGTAGTTCTTAATCCACTTCTCTCGTAGTCAAGGTTAAAACTGAGTGGCTTATTGAGTGCCAACACAATTGTAAGAAATATACGTGCCTTCTGACTATCAAGGAGCTATATTTCAGAATGTCAAGTGCAGGAGCTATTTGTCTAATATGATCCAGTTAGTTACTCCTTTCTCAGCATATAGGAACCTTAATGTTGGCATTATAGAGGTTGAGGATTTACATGCACATCCTCTTCATTGGTGTAAGAGAAACGCCCCTTTCAGAGTTCACACTGAAATTAGCAACTCTTGTGTCAGTTTGTCTTAAATCAGGATGGTTAACTGTAGCTCTTCAGATGTCATTGGAATGCAGTTTCCAGCATAACCATTGGTTATTCTGTCTAGGCCAGATGGAAGTTGTAGTCTAGCTGCATCTGGAAGGCCACAGTTACTCATCCTATCTAAAATGTTTACTGGCTGTTTTAAGGATAACAGTGACTTAAGAATTTCGGGTATGTTTGTTTACAGCTAATTTTTACAAACCTGCCAGCTAGACTCTGACTTCACAAGCAAGAGAGTTACTTGTTATTCTTTCCATAAACTATAAAAAGAACTTTGTCAAGCTGGGCCTGGAGAACATTCCCTGGCTTATTACACTTGTCTGTGGTGTTGGCAATGGGTGGATTTCTTAACTGGAAGAGAGAGGACCTTTGGAAAGGACTGGCAATGGTTATGACTTTGGTTTCTTAGTGTCAGAGGACTGCTGTGGTGTATTTGCCAAGGAAGAAAGACAAAAATAAAACTTCCCCTCCTCATATTAAGCTGCTTTGGTTGCTATTCTCAATGGACTAAGAAAACTATGCACAGATCTTCTCTGCATCGTAATTGCCTTTTGAAACTGCTTCCAAAATAAAACTTGCCTTTGCCCCACTTCCTACATTGTTTTGACGCTGGCTTTTTTCCTCATGTTCCACTTCTCTCCTGTTTTAGCTAATTTTCAACATCAAGTGCTGCTTGGGGTATACTGATGGGCTTTTTCTCCTCTATTGGGACTTTGCAGTTCCTTCCCTTATCAGGATTTATATATGCTCCATGTGACACCTAGAATTTTCCTGCTTTCAGTAGACTGCGTCTTGAACCATCAGCTGTTGCAAAAGGCAAACGTGAGTTAACATGAGGGAAAAACAAGGCTGTTTTGTAATAATGATGCAGTTATCTGGTATCCAACTAAGACAGCTCTGATGAAATGTGATGAAGAAACTGGCTTTTATCCCTTTAAAAAAATGTGAATTCAGGTATTGCTGAAGGCTTTGGTTTTGTACTTACTATTTTTACATTTCTCTTTAATTTAGCTTTAAAGAGCAACCAAGTAATCTCTATTTATTAACTAATTATCCTATTAAACTACATCACTCTCTGGACTAGAACATAATGTTATTTGAAAAGACATACTGTACTAGCAATGTTTATATACAAACGGATCTTGAGTTTGTGAAAGCTTATGCTACAAACTTCTTTCTCTCGGTCTCATAGGCTCTACAAGATCTCTGTATACTGATATAGATTAACAGGGCTGTGTATTGGAAATTTTGTGTTGTGCAGTGTTTGTGTTCTTTGTGAAAGTCAAGGTAACCATGCTTAAGAAAACACTGCAAGGTGTAGGATTTTGCAAGTTGGAGGGAGAATAGTCATAGCAATGTAGGAATGGGTAATTTGGTGCCCTCCAGACATTACTGGGCTGCAGCTCCCATCAGTTCTTGCCAGTATAGCCAATGGTGAGGGGTAATGGGGGATGCAGTCAGTAATATGTGGAGGACCACAAGTTGCTCTTTGATTTAATGAATAGCGCCTTCTATTTATATCTTCAACAAAGTAAGAGTACATTGGACTGAATTGGTGTTGAAGTTAGTCGCGTTCATTGAAAACCATAGGGCTGGTTAGTCAAGACAACACATTGATTTCAATGGGTCTGCTCTGTATAGGACAGTCTGAATCCAACCCATTGTATCACATCATGTTACATAAAATGTCTGTGAGGGTAAAAGTACTTTTCCTGGGTGATTTTTGCAACATGTTGGATCCTCAAGTACTAGGAATAGGCAGACTTTACAATTTGTGTGGCGAGCTCATGAGCAAAATGCCCTCTTATGCTCACAGTCAGATGTTTGAAATATACTGGATAACTCCACTTCTAATGTAAAAGTGTAGCATCCAAACCACAAGTAATTGAGTGTACGCACATTAAGGATTTTAAGTAATCACCTAGCTAAAAATGGCTGCAATAATTGCTAAGGGTTTCTCCTCATTTCTCTGTGCTGCAAGACTACAGTTCTCCAAAACACTTTAAGAAAACTTTCTTGGCTGCTGTAATTTGCAGTTCTAATTTCTCTGGAAAACATCTGAGAATGGCACACAATTGCTTGAGAGGTACCAAAAATGGTTTATCGGAAACATCTTTCTGACTTCATTATTTTCAACAGTATATAGTCCTTTCCTTGGAAAATATGGTTCATGGGTTGAACGTCTGCCTGGTTCACTTACTCACCCACAGTTCCCCTCAGAGTCTTAGTGAATTTTTTGGGGGGGGGCATAATTTATCTGTTGCGAAGTAGATTTCTGCAAAGTAGGGAAGCTGTGCTTCCTAACCAGGTCTTGTCTTCTTGATCCTTATGTTTTTCTTTTCAGTGCTGTAGATGTATTTTTAGCTTTGCAGAAAATGACTACCACATCTCTTAGCTTACCTTTTGTTGTGAACTAAATTTCTACCTTGTTGAACTTTTATACTAACAAGACTAATCTTTCTATTTAAAACATGAGAGAGAAATGTACTGTTGTTGTGTTAAACTTTATTTAATGTGTTTCCAGTAGGCTCATGGTCAATAAAGGTGCTGGTGTTCAGGGTCTCTTCTGTTTCTTGGAACTGTTGTTACAAAGGTAAAACAAGATCTTGGGATGTAAGAGGCTCATTTTAACATACCTGCAAATAAATATTCATATGGCCTTAGGAAACAGGAATCTTTACATACTTAGAAAGCAATATGAAAATCAACCTGTAGAAATTTTACAAAAAATATCCCTCCAGATCTAGCAAATGGCAACTGATAGTATTAAGAGTAGTACGTAAAGCATTGTAATCTTATGGATTTTTCTTTTTCTCCTTGTGTATCAAGGCTGGTTGACAACAGAGAGAACAAGTAAAAATCTGAAGGTTTGTGACCATATGGAGATAGCTGTTTGATATGTATCACTGTCGGGTTTACTGTATTCTTTTTATTGCGTTTACTTCATGCGTCAGTGGATATAAGCATGTGCATATGCAACTTTTTTATTTATCTAGTTGAAAATAAATCCTGTTAATGTATGTGTATTGTCCCCCTCCCTCCTTTCTTAACAGCCCCTGAAGGAGGCCATTACAAACATTTCTAAACTGAAACAGCTTGGACTATTCCTTAGAATAAAACTACTTTTTAACTCCTCCTTTTACATCAGCTTTGGAATTTCCCAATTTCTTTTCCTCTTGGTAACCCTAAAGGGCTGCCTAAATATCCTAAAGGCACCAGATCCCATCCAATTTTGGAAGCTAAGCAGGGTCAGCCCAGGTTAGTACTTGGATAGGAGACCACCAACAAACACCAGGTGCTGTAGGCTCTATTTCAGAGGAAAAAACTGGAAAAAATACCTCAGGATTCCTTGCCTAAGAAAACGTTAGGAAATTCATGAGGTCTTCGTAAGTCAACAGGCGACTTGAAGGCACAGACAAAAAGTGTTGGAAATGCAAACAATACCTTGCAAGCTTCAGCACCAATATTTTCTTCTCAGGAACACGAAGTCTATTTATCAATATCATGGCCTCAATGCTGGTGATCCCTGCTTGCTCAAGGACAGCAACATTCGTCACATAGTCCAGTGTATATTCAGGATTGTGCTAATAAAGCGCTGATGAAAGCATTCGAGGAGTCGTAAGTGGTGGCGATAGGTGACCCATGTTTCAGACCCATAAAGGAGAATAGATAGTACAATGGCTCTATACACACTGATTTTTGTGCTTCACCTCAGGTGTTTATTACTCCAGACTCTTTTGTAGACTCTTCCAAATGCGCTATATGCCTTTGCTAATCTGTGATCGATCTCTGTCAATCTTGGCATCTGAGGAGATGATGCTTCCCAGGTAGGTGAACTGCTGAATGGACTTAAGCACAGATTTACCGGTGTTCTTCCTGTGGTGCAGGCTGGTAAAGAACTTCCGTTTTCTTCAGGTTGACTTCCAGCCCAAACAGCTCTGCAGCTGTTGCGAAGCAGGATGTTAGGCACTGCAGAGCTGCTTCTGTGTGGACAACAAGGGCAGCAGCATCACCAAAGAGCAGCTCACGAACTAGATCGTTTAGAGTCTTAGTGCCATTATATACAACAGCGTAGTAAAATGGTGTCCCTTATATAAAATGGCAAAATCAAAGTTTGCTTTCTGGATTTTTATTTTTTTGGAAGGGGGAATATTTCAAGTCATGGATGGCTGAATCTGTGGATACAGAGGGCTAACTGTAAACCAAGAAAAATACTATTGGATTTTTAAAATGACAGTACATTTCCATTGACAATCAACCTCGTGAGTTTGTTATGGGAAGGATCAGTGTGATTTCTGAGGTAAAGGGGATAGTTTTCAGACTATAAATAGATTGCTATCAGTTACTACTGGGGAGGCGGGAGCTAAGAAAGCCAAAATAAAACTTGTTAGTTTTGAAGGTGCCAACAAGTCTCTTGGGTTTATTTGTTTTCTAGTAGCCAGTCTAGTGATAGGAACTAACTCATTAAAATAAATTGTTACAAATGAAATTCTTTCCTAATGAAGCAGGCAGTTTAAATATATTTTTAACTTGGTTGAAGTAGAAATTTTAGCATCAACTTAATTCTGTAATTTAAAAGATGAGAGACTGCACTCAAAAGTCAGCAAATTTTACATTTCTCAGCTGGTTCTTCACCCAAAGCCTAGTTCTCTTGGATTTTTTAAAAACTTAACTGCTTCATGTCAGTCCCTTAGGGCTGGAGACTTGCAAAGTTTAGGTCACAAGATTCAAACCACTTTCATAGTACCGGTAGTTCCAGCAGGATGAAGGGCTTTTAAGATTAGCAGTGTCAGTCAAGTGAACCTTCCCCACCTTATTTCTACACATATTAAAGGATGCATAGTACTGAAACCAGACATTTCCTTAATCTATAAACCTGGGAGGACTTCAGAAATTTGTGAAAACACTTGAAATTAATGTGAAATACAGACCAAAAAAAAAGAGGAGGAAAGGAGAAGGGATTAAAATCAGGGGTGGCATTTCTCAGATTCATTTTGTTAAGATTTTTTTTAATATAGGCATTTAACATAAACTTAAATATACACAAACTCTCTTCTTTTAACATTCCTATCTGAGCCTCCGAAAGAAAAGGAATCATAAACTGAAAAGGAAAAAAAGGTGATCCAGGTGTCAGAACTACTTGCTGGCTGCTCATTCTATATACCGTAGGCTATACCACACTGCTAGATTAACCACTGCTTTTAAAGGTACACATGTGCCTTCAACCCTCCAGCTCAGCTTTTCTTGCCTTGCAGCTTGCAAAGGCAGGAGGTTTTTCTGAGGTCTGCTGTCAGCTTCAGGGTGGGAAGCAGAAGGAAGGAACAAAGACCAGCCCCCAGTCTCCAACAGCCAACCAGCCAGGCTTTGCAGTAGTTGGTTTGCTAGCTGCAGCACATCCAGTTAAAAGGTTTGGTTTTCTTCCCTTTTGTTTAAGGAGGACGAGTCCCCCCTCCTTGACCTCCCCTAAGGGAAGGGCTCAATTCCTACAGACTTTGGGAGGGACTGGAAATATGGCAACCATAGCATCTTACTGTTGATATAATCTCTTATTACCTTCCTTATGTTTCCTTCTCTCCCTTTACTTGTATCCCTGTATAAAATGTTGAGTCCCCCACCCTGCCCAATAATCAGAATGACACAGCAGCAAAGAATTAGCTAGCAAAAGAAGCAGTTGCTTAAGATTTTGCATAGCGGAGTGATGAGAAAACCTGGTGACATGAAGCAATTAACAGCAATATTGTGACATAGCAGCAGTTTGTGATACAGCAAAAAGCTAAACAGACAAATCCATTCCTTTTGCCTCGCACATATCTTTTGCAAGCTCTAAATAGTCATATCGGAAAGAAAACAGATTGGTTATGCAATGTGCAATCAAACTGTTGCTGATAATACAAATATCCTGGTGCGAGGTTATCGGCAATAGTTGCATGAAAGGCCAACACTGATAATGCAATTGTCACTATCAGTATTTCCTGAATCTCGTGAACTCACTGTCTGCAATCCCACCCCAACCATGTATACTATAGGATTTAGAGTACATAAAAATCATGCTATAAAAACATGTTAGCCTATAACAGGGGTGGGATTTTTGTGACCCTTTGTTGAACTTCAACTCCCAACACTCCTTGCCATTGGCTATGTTGGCTAGAGCTGCAGTACAGAAACATCTGGAGGACTTCACATTTCCCAATCCTAATTTATAAGGTACCACAAGACCTTTTTTGCTGTAACAGACTAACATACGGTAGTTGCCTCATCGGAAATAACTCCAGCTAGCACTTCCCCCATTTCCACCATATCTTGCTTTGTTTTGATAATCTTTCTTCTCCCTCTCCTTTGTTGGAAGCATGTCAGTTTGTCCCATGTCTAATGGATATGTCCTTGTAGAGCTTGAAAAAGTTACTTTTTAAAAACTGCAACAGAATCCCCCAGCCAGTGTGGCCAGATGGACTTGCGGATAATATAATCTAAAAAGTAACTCAATTTCCCCAAAATACAATTTCTTGTGTTAGCTACTCCTATTGAGAAAACATTAACCATCCATCTGATGATGGAGGCTAGAATCCATGAAAACCTAATGCAAGTATGGACAACTGCACAGCAG
Organism: Gambelia wislizenii; assembly: GCA_030847615.1. Lineage (NCBI taxonomy): Eukaryota > Metazoa > Chordata > Lepidosauria > Squamata > Crotaphytidae > Gambelia > Gambelia wislizenii. The sequence goes on along the minus strand of JAUMIR010000013.1, from coordinate 5,453,576 downwards.
GTGGCAGGGAATTCCCCCACTATTGGCCACACCAGTGCATCCCAGCATACTAGAAGGGATGTCGTGTCACTTCCAGTTACTGTTTTTTGGACAGGTTTTAGCTGAAATAAAATGATTCTGAGTAAGGAGTTGGGATAGAAAAGTGAGTGAAATTGCTGTATTTGCTAATGATTTTCTTTTCTTTTGTTGTTTGTGGGCCAAAAATTATTTGAAAAATGGCCTCATGTTTTCAATAAGCATCCAGATAGGTAGCTTTGCAGACTGACAAGGAGTTTTGGGGGGCACACAAGTGGAGTTCAGGGGCCAACACTTTTCCCCACCCCTGTTTTAGCATCAGAAAGATGGTCACCCTGAACTAGGTATGTCTAGCCCTGAGAAGAGATTAGAAGGACACAATGTGATTAACTGCCTTCAAATCTCACAAAGGCTGGCATGTAGAAGATGGGGCAGATTTGTCCTCCTCCACTCTAGAGAGCAGAGGCTAGAACCAGTGGTTGAAACTGGAGAACTGAAGTTAGCTAATCATTAGCAAAAACTTCTTAACACCAAGAGCTGTTTTATAGTGCAAGAAATGGCCTCAGAAAGTGGCAGGCTCTCCTTTTGCTAGAGATTTTAAAGCAAGGATGTAGCCATTGCAAGATTACTACATCAAGCTAAGGCTGGTCTAGATAACCTCTTGAGATCTTTCCCACCCTTAAAATTCTGTAATTTTAATTGGCTTGGTTGTTCACTTTGGGGACACTTTGAACATTCAAATAAAAAAGGCTTGCTGTGCAGCCAGATGGCTCTGCAAAGTCTGGTGGTGTCAAAAGCAGCTGAGAAGCATAAGAGGATTAAAAGAGTCACATTTCCCCCTGCCTATCTGTGGACAAAGCTCAATCTTCAAGTCTCCTAAAGCAGTTTCAAGCTCAAGGAGGATCCTGGAGTGAAAGGGGTCTAGGAATAGCTGCTAAACTTAGGAATGCCTGGAACTGAAGGCCACCTAATTGTAAACCTCAGAAAAACTGGAGCTGTGTTGTTTGGTTTTTAAAATCCCATGCATCCCCCAACAACCTTGTGACATAGGTCATCCCACAGAAAAAAGGTTACTTTTGTGTCTGAATGGGGATTTGAACTAACTAAGGTGACCTGACACATTAACCACTAGCCAAGACCAGCTCCAGGTTTGGGGGTGTGTGAGTAAAGTACATTCTGGTGACCCCCTTCCTGTTAATAGGCTTTTGAAAGCTTAACTAATAGTAACAGCAGTACCTCGAGTGTCTGTGGGCTTCCATTTTAATTTCCCACACTGCCTCTGAGAGAATGATGCTACATCAGCTGCATTGTGGAAAGGTAAATGACTGACATACAGGAGCTGTCTGATGCTGCTCAGAGCATTCGTTTGAGGGGAAAACCACATTAAAGTGAGACCAAGTGTAGGTTTTAACAGTGGGCCCTGCTAGGCTGCTGAGACCTCGGTAGTTGCCCAAGGATGCCAAGCGCTGAGCCAGACCAGAGCTTGATTTTTTAAAAGTAACTAATGATTGACTAGGAACTCTGTGTGTGTGTGTGCGCGCGCGCATACACACACACACACGCATACATACTGTTGCTTGTTATTTAGAGATTAACACAATAATAGCACATTTTTAATGTGCTCCTTCATTACCTCATAACTTTTTTTTTTTAGAAAACATACAAAAATGGCTCAAAATTCCCATAAATACCTCTCCCAGCATAGTTTTAGGTACAACAATTCCAATTTATTTACCTACTTAATAAAGTCATTGCCCCTTGTTACTTCAAAATATTGAAAGTTCCATATAACATAACTTTACTGGGTTATATCCAAACTCTGCAAATGTCCTGCCACCATCCCACAATGGCTTTTCCCCCCCAGAGCCTGGACAAATTCCTTTGTGGACTACAACTCCCCAACACCACCACCCCTCAGCCAGCATGGTGACCAGATTCTGAGAGTTACAGTCCAAAAAGCTAACTTTGGAGGTAAGAGTGGGCTCCTTTGATGGAATGGTTGGGGTTGCCAGCCAATGAGGTTGCAAATACAGCTGCAGCAGTGTGCTCTACACCAGTAAGCATTTGGCAGCTGAGTCATTTCCAACGCTTTCCTAAAGTGATGAGAGGCTGCTGGCACCCTTTTGTGGCCTTTCTAAGCAAAAGCTACAAACCACAAACTATCCCTTTGCATCAAAGGCCCACTGAAACCTAGGGAAGTTGGTGGTTTTTGGAATCCATACCGGGTTTGGAACTGTATCCTTCCAGTAACCTCGCATGGGAATTAAGTCTACAGAGTGACTTCTACTGAGAGCATTGCTAACATAATCTGAACAAAACATTTCCTCTCCAAGTAGTTTACAAATGTTCAGCACTCGTCACCACACAGAGGTGGGCAGCTTTCAGGCAAGCAGGACTGGCTTCATTTTTTATTTAACTGCAATGTTCATCGACCAAAGTAAAAAATAAAAAGATAGTGGGGGTGAAGCCAGAAGCAAAAAAGGCACCATATCCCACCTGATCTTGGAAGCTAAGCAGGGTCAGCCCTGGTTAGTCCTTGGATGGGAGACCCCCAACGAATCCCAGGTGCTGTAGGCTATACAGTATTTCAGAGGAAGGAACTGGCAAACCACCTCTGAATGTCCCTTGCCTAAGAAAACCCTAGGAAATTAACGGGGCCTCCATAAGTCTTGAAGGCACATATACATCCACAGGGAGGTGAAGCCAATGACCTACTGGCTTCCATAAGGCAATCACTGAGATACCAGAGCCTTCTTGATGGCTGCTCTCTCAGGCTGTTGGTATAAAGATTGATCTGTGACTGCAGGGCATCTATTCGGTTGGGTGCTAGTTATGTTTAAAACTAAGGATTTATATACAGGTATTTTCAATGTATTAGATGGTTTTGTTGCCAGGATGCAGGGTGTCTTACAGTATTAAAATATAACAGTTAAAAACAAGAACACTATATCTGTAATGCAAAACTACCCTTCTCACTCAGAGCCTGGGAGCTGGTTAAGGGATTCTGAGGGTTTGTAATAAAAAAAAAAAGCGACTTGTCCACCCTCTGCCCCAAGAGCAATAAATCAAAAGGATAATCAATCAGTTTAATACCTATTTGCACATTATGAAATTTGATTTTAAATGTAGTGTGCATGTTATTACTGTTAGTCACCTTGTTTTGGGGAGTCTAATGAAAAACGTGCTATAGGAGCTGCACAAAAATCTAGGAAAAGTCAATCACTTAATCCTCCTGTTTGCAAGTGAGAAACATCAAGATTAGGAAAGGTAGACATGGAAATCAGACCACTGAGCTGTTTAACTCTGTCTCTACTGCCTGGCAGTGGCTCTCTGGGCTTTCTGATGGGAGTCTTTCCCAGCCTTAACTGGGAATGGCAGGGAATTGAACCAGGGACCTTTAGCATGAAAAGCACATATTTGGTTATGGAGTTACAGACCTCCAAAATGCTTGAAAGATCAGCAGTGATCAAAAGGCCAGGCATAGGCCATAGCAAATAAATCTGCAAGTAGGAAGTTACCTGCTACTGTAAATTCCAGGGAGCTGAAAATATGAGCAGAACTACAGCAAATGATCCTGAGTCAGACCCAGGGCAAGTCCTGTCATTAAACTAAGTGAAGCTGTTACCTTGGTGGCAGATACTAGGAGGCAGCAGTAAGGTGTTGTAGGACAGCACTGTGAATACTGAGCCCCATAAATTACAGTTGTCCCTTCATATTCACTGGAGTTTGGTTCCAGGAACCCCCGGGGATACCAAAATCTGTGAATACTCAAGTCCCATTATATGCAATGGCATAGCAAAATGGTGTCCCTTATAGAAGATGGCAAAATCAAGGTTTGCTTTTGGGATCATTATTTTTTTAAAGAATATTTTCAAGCTGTGAATACTTAAATCCTTGGATACCAAATCCATGGATATGGAGGGACAATTGTAGTCTGATGCCTACAGGTAAAGTGGTAGATGTTGTCTCATTCCCTATGTTGAAGTAAGTTCCAGCAGCCCATCCAATTGGCTTCTATGCATGGAATGGGTGCCATCTTGAGGCTTCCCTGCCGATACCCGTCTAATCTACCATGTACCTGCCCTGCCCACTCCACTACTGTATACCATACCATATCATGAACAGTTGCTTAAACCAGAATTTAAAGAGATGTGCCAAGAATGTTACATTTCTTATTGGTAACAGGACTGTCTATCTAAATTAGGACAGTCTCTATGGGGATAGGCAACTCTTGGGGATTAGGTGGTTGCATTGGCCTCCCAGGGAACCTTGGAGGACCACCTTAAGTTCTGATGTTCATTCCCACTTTGTCTCTCCCTTCTCACAGGCAGGTAAACAACTTAGGAAGGAACCAATGAAGATGATGATTAAGTGTCCAAGGCAAGCCAAGATTCATAAGATCACAACAAACACTGGCTTAAAATTGTCTTATTATCCCGGCTTGTTTGGGGAGCAGTTAGCCGTAACTGGAGGTATCACAGCCTGCACATCCTTTGTGCAGGTGTTCAGTCTTCTGCCAGCACAGCCAGGAAAGGAAGGAGAAACATAGAAAGATGGAAAAACAGATTCATAATTTTAGGTGGTAGGCCTGAAACCATGAAATACAAACAAAACACCCATATTGTAACATTGTGAACTACTGGGGACACTCCTCTCCTTCCTGATCAGTATACTTTGAACAGAGAAACTATATCTGGGCTCTCAATTCTAGAGGGGGTATCCAGATCAGTTTGCTGCAGCAAGGGTCTTGTTTGTGGCACTGACTTGCAAATTTATCGTGACACAGCATAAAGAACAATTTCATCCAATGCAAAATAAAGTCAGGGCCAAAACCCAGTAAAGGGCCATTTGCTTACCTCTGAGTCCCCTGATCATGCTCCGCTTCTTTCTATCAGGGCCTGCCAGGAGAAGGCAGGCAACAACTGCCGGGCTTGCCCTGTCCTTTTCCCCACTGTAGGACTGGGCTCAGGGGAAAGGGGGTAAGTGAAGTGAAGGGACAGCCTGCAACATAAGTGAGGAGGCGGCAGTCCCACTATCGTGTGTGCATGCATGCTGAGGTCATAGAAACATAGATTTGGAAAAGACCACAAAGCCATCGAATCCAACCCCCTGCCATGCAGGAATACCTAATGAAAGCACTCCTGACAGATGGTCATCCAGCCTCTGTTTAAAAACCTCCAAAGAAGGAGACTCCACCACACTCTCAAGCAGTGCATTCCACTGCCAAACAGCTCTTACTGTCAGGAAGTTCCTCCTAATGTTTAGGTAGAATCTCTTTTCCTGTAGTTTTAATCCATTGCTCTGTGTGTTTTGTCTCTGCAGCAGCAGAAGACAAGCTTGCTCCATCCTCAGTAGGACATCCCTTCAAATATTTAAACATGGCCACCATGTCCCCTCTTCACCTTCTCCAAGCTAAACATACCTGGCTCCCTAAGCTGCTCGTCATAGGGTATGGCTTCCAGACCACCCACCATCCTGGTTGCCCTCCTCTGGACACGTTCCAGCTTGTCAATATCCTTCTTGAATTGTGGTGCCTAGAACTGGACACAGTATTCAGGGTGAGGTCTGACCAAAGCAGAATAGAGTGGCACTGTTACTTCCCTTGATCTAGACACTAGACTCCTCTTGATGCAGCCTAGAATAGCATTGGCTTTTTTAGCTGCTGCATCACACTACTGACTCATGTTCAGCTTGTGGTCCACTAAGACTCCTGGATCCCTTTCAAGCCAGGTGTCACCCATCCAATATCTGTCCATTTCATTCTTACTGCCCAAATGTAGTATCCTACATTTCTCCCTGTTGAAATTCATTGTGTGAGTTTTGGCCCAGCTTTCTAATCTTGTTAAGGGGGTCATTCTGAACTCTGATCCTGTCCTCTGGGGTGTTAGCTACCCCTCCCGATTTGGTGTCATCTGCAAATTGGAAAAGTGTGCCCTCTATTCCCTCATCCAAGTCATTGATAAAGATGTTGACTAGCACTGGGCCCAGGACAGAACCCTGTGGCACCCCACTGGTCACATCTTTCCAAGAGGAAGAGGAGCCATTGGTGACTACTCTCTGCATGTTGAGTTTTCACTGACCCAAATGCATGACTTGAAGATCATCTGATGGGGTCACCCAGCCCCCTCTTTTTACAGCCCATTCTTTGGCAAGTTTGCTCAGAGTCTGTCTTATCAAATCCAGTAGGCCTTACTCTCAGGTAAATGTGTACCAGATTGCATGCAAAAGTGCCAAGAGATCCTTGTTCGATACAAGCAACCTCCTCTCTTACCTTCACCACAGCAGTGGCCACACACCCATGTTGTTCACGTGTTCCCCTGTCATCTGAAGGGGGTCTTCCTGCATCCCCCCCCCCAGGTATTCAGCCTGAGATCCTTCCTGCAGATGAAAAGGGCCTGGCCTTAACCAAGTTTTTCTAAGTCCCGTGAAGGCGGGGAGATGCTGAAGACGTCCAGTGGGTTGGTCGTCTGAACCTGGGTTGGAACCAAAAGCTGTTTCTGGCCAAGATTTCTTTCTCTCGTTACTATGGTTAACCAATCCCTGGCAGCACGAGCCTCACTCTCCACGTTTACTCAGGCATCCGTCTCCGTTACTCCCCGAGTAACTTAGTGGCCGTTACTCCCCGAGCGTTCATCTCTAAAGCAGAAACGAGAGCAAAGAAAGTCAGAGGGGGGTGGCGGTGGTGTAGTCGTTACTGGGCCATGAAATGCCTCTGGCCCCGTCTCTTGGCGTGATCTACCTCGCAGGGCTGTTGTGAAGGTAGAGCCAAGTAGCCGCTTGGAAGCAACGGGAAGCGAAGCAGAAGGTATTCCCTGTTGCGACTACGGAGACCAGCAGGTCCCCTGAACCCGCTCACCATTTATATGTATTTTTTTCCTCTTTTTTGACAGCGGAGGCGACAAGAGAAGAGAGGTCGTGGTGCTAACGGGGCCGGGGAGGCGAGGGGGCAACAGCCAGGGCGCCTCAGAGCGGCCGTTGCCCAATGCCGCCCTTTAAAATGGAGGGAAGGGGCCCGGGGTGTGTGTGAGAAATGGGGTCTGAGGGGAGAGCGAGGGAGAGTGTTTCGCCTCAGGAGGTGGCAGGAAGGCCCGCCTCAGCTGACCCCAAACCAGACCGCTCTCTTTCACTCCCTTTTAGCGACAGCAAACCCCAAATGGTACCCCGACTCCCCATTTGAAAAAAAACACCCTCTGAAGCAACTTGGCGAGCAGCTCCTCCCGCCTCCAGGAACAAGGCGAGGCGATGATTCACAGCCTTCGGCGGGGACTACTTGTTCTGAGGCGGCCGACCCTCAGCGGGCCGGATTATGACTCGCCGCGCTCCCCCCCCTCCCCGCAGCTTGTTGGCCTGAGGAGCGGAGGGATCTCCAGAACGGGGGTGATGGGGTCTGGGAGCTGAGGCCGAAAAAGAAACGCCAGCCGGCGCTGAGGGAACCAAAGCCCTCCGAGCGCCCAGGCGGCGGCGGCGGCGGCGGCGGCGGCGGGGGTTCTGCGCGTGCGTAGTCCCGGCCCCCTTTGCCTGCCTTCTTCTGAGGAGCCAGCCAGCCTCCCCCTCCTCACCTTGCGCGCGGATGTGGGGGGCAGAGGCGCCTCTCCCCTCCCGGCTGCCAGACCCTCGGCGCTGCCCTCCCGGTCCGTGAGGAACCCCTCTTGCTCCCCCCGCCTCTCCCTTCTCTTTCTGGGGCACCCCGCTTCCCTCAGAGGGCGGCCCCTCCCCGCCCAGCCATGGCTCAGATACTCCCCATAAGGTTTCAGGAGCACTTTCAGGTGAGCGGGGGGGGTGTTTGGGGGGGGCACGGGGAGAGAAAGGAGGGAGGGGGAGTGAGGAGGGGGGAGTGGGGGGAGTACCCCCCCTATTTGGAAGACCTCCCACCCTGTTTGAGCCTTGGGGGGAATGAGGGGCAGTTGAATGGATGGGCAGGGGGGGTGCGGCCTAGTGGGGGGCAGTGGGGTGAGTGGGGGGCTTTTCACTTTGAAGGGGTCTTGAGGGAGGGAGAGGCTAAGCCTCCTTGAAAGCGGGGTGGGGTGATTCTGGTAATGGGGAGAGGGAAGGTGCTGAGGGAAACTGGAGCAACCCCCCTTAAAAGAGGGGTGCTTTTTTACCTTAAAAGGGGGGTGCTTTTTTGCCTTAAAAGGGGGGTGCTTTTTGCCTTAAAAGGGGGGTGCTTTTTTACCTTAAAGGGGGGGTGCTTTTTTACCTTAAAAGGGGGGTGCTTTTTTTTAAGTGTTGAGGATTTAATGCCTCTGAATCCCCCCCCCCACTCCCTTTCCTAGAAGGAGAGTACAAAACCAACCCTGGCTTTTCATTGAGCACGGGGAGGGGGGGTTGTGGATGAGGTCTTTTTCTTTTTTTTTAAAAAAAAATATTTTATTTAAACTGTGGAGGTCTTTTTCGAGCTCGAAATCTGCTTGGAAGCAAAGCAGGAACGGCGTACAGATAGATCCTAATCTAAATGGGTTTTCGAAAAAGCGATTTGGGGAATAGAAGCGTGGACTTGCTGCACCTGATCCAAGAAGAATGGAATGTGATTGATTGATTGATTGTGTGTGTGTGTATGTGTGTTTCCTTTCCCCCTCGTGTTGCCTGAGTGAGGGGTCTCTCCCTTGTGATTGCAGCCTTGTGTGGGTATTTATGCAGAGTCACTGGCTTGCCAGAATGACTGACTGACTCTCCTCCTCCTCCTCCTCTCCTTCCCTCTCTGAGCTGTTCGCCTGCACTATTGCTTCACCGTAAAGGAATATGGGGTGCAGAAAAAGGACATCGTCGCCTTAAAACTGTGGGATCGGCCATAGAACTATGGGATGGGAGCTGCCCTGGTTCTGGCTTCATTGCCACTCTCTCTCAGCCTCCAGTTGGAGGGAGTGGGGTGGCAGGCTTGGTGTTTTTTTTTAGTAGGGGGATGTCTTTCGACCCTGGGAAAGATTTGGGCGTTGAGCAGGCAGTTCTGATCTTGTTCGGGAGAGCTGCACCACATTTTCTTTTCCTTTCTGTAACCATTTCTGGGGGTATTTAAACGACAAAGCAGAGCTGTGGGAGGATGGACCCCATTATGAAGATTTATCCTCGGCTCAGATAATAAGGGAGGGAGTGTTAATGATCTAAAAGGAGAGTAATGGGGGGGGGATGGCTGTGGGTTGTTAGCGAAAATGTTAGCCTGAGAAAAAGCGATTTGTGGCAAGAATTAAAGGAATTCCGTAAATGAATGAGAGGACGGGAAGTGGACTTGGGGAATGCTCTTGCCTGTCCCTTCTCCACTTAGATCACAGAGACCCATTCCCAAATGTGACTTGACTTTTTTTTTTTTTTTGCTCGCTCTGTCTTAAATTTTAAATTCCTACCTAGTGTACTGTTTAAACATCTTCTCCTATCCGTGGTAAGATTATGAACTGGTCTAAATGCTTCATGAGTGCACAGGATGCCAATTTATTACAGACTTAATCCTACAGAACAGTGCTATTCAAAGGGGTGGTCTGGGGACCAGAGCTAGTTTATGAGCCATTGACTGCCAATCTATGCTGATTTTCCAGGAAAGAAAGACACAGTTGTAGCCCGATGGGCAGTAGCCTGATACCAGTCCCTGGCACATTAAGAAGAAAAAAACCATCAGCCTCCCACATCAGATAGCCAGAGCAGACTTCACCAGTGCTCTCTGGATGCTTTGAACTACAATTCCCATCAGCTCCAACATGGCCAGTGGGGAGGAAGGGTGGGAATTGTATTTCAAAACAGCTGAAGGGCACCAAGTTGAGGAAAGGTTTTGTCTTGTAACTGAGTGATAGTTGTTCTCATTCCGCTACAACACTTCCATTATCAAAATGTGATTACAAGTGTAGAAAATAAGCTTATGACTGAGAATTTATTAGTTACAGCATGTAGCATAATCCTGTACATGTTTACTCGGAAGTAATTTCCACTGTGTTTGGGAGGGCATGCGCCCAGGAAAGGGTACATAGGATTATAACCTTAACATCCCAGTGTTTGTACTCTAGCCTAGCTAACTTGAATTCAATAGATGCATTAGCCACATGCAATTACTGTCTTTCTGTTCTGTTAGACCAGTGGGCAAAAGGCACCTCTCCAAATGTTGTTAAACTGTAACTCCCAGCACCCCTTGCTATTGGCTGTGCTGGCTAGGACTGTTGGGAGTTGCAGGCCAGCGACATCTGGAGGTCTGTATTTTGCCCACCCTTTTGTTAGGTTTTCCAGTTGACTGCTGAACACAAAATACAAATTATTCTAAGCCATCAGCCCACTGTCCAGTGGCTGATGGTGGCTTTTCTGCTATAAGCAGAAAATGTAAACTGCAGAAATGTAGTCATTCTGAATGTGTTTATACATTAAATACTTTCACCATTGTAAACAAACTGGACACTATTTTGGCATTGTGTGGAGACTGCATTGCAGGTAGAGATGTGAAGGCCTGGAAGTAAACTGGAAAAATTCAAGGGGAAATGTTTTTTCCATTCCTGCCCCCTCCACCTCTATTTCTGGAAAAATTGAAAAAAAGTATTTTGGTATATTTTATTTTAGAATGATGAATAAAATATTTAAGACCAGGTATTAATGTATTTACTCCCCCCACATTATTTCTAAAAACTATGTGGCAGGAAGATATTTTTGTAAGATTATGATATATCTCATATTGTAATTCCTGATCTTGGTTTCCTTTTCTCAGTTCTTTTTATGGGAATGAGTGTTTTCTGTCAGTTTGGCACTTTGGAGGACTACAGGAGACAAAGATAATTTCCTTTGTTTGCTAATGTTGATGGTTTCTTCTGTTTTTAATCTGGGGGGGGGGTTGCCTGCTCCTCATAAATTGGTAAAAGCAATGAGTTTCAGGTGTTCCTTACCATTCAAGACCATGTAGCTCAATTTGTAACAATATTTTTAAAAGTAAATTAAATTTGTAATTGTTTCCTAAATGAAATTGTATCTTTAATATATCAAACGTGATACTTTTATGCCAGCCCAAGTTATGCACAGTGCATTTTATGGTGCTGAAGTAACAAAGTGACTTTCATTCTGTCAAGGGTGCTAATACTTCATTTTTCAATTTTTCCTGAAATTTCCATTTCCCAAAATATACTGGAAAATCTGTTTTTTCTCATGGCTTAGAGTTGTATGTTATATAAAGGCAAACTGTTCTAGCTGTGTGCAGAACTTGGAAATACTTGTGTTTGCTGTGTATTTATTTATTCCTTTGTTATGTGTTTAATTTGTATCCCACCTTTCTCCCAGCTAAAGGTAGCTTACAGTGTAGATTAAAATAAAGTATAGCTAAAACTTATTAATAAAAATGTTTTTTTAAAACCTGTTAAATAAGCAATCCTATTAAAAACTTTCATCATATACTCTGTGTTCATATAGACTAATAGTCTGATTGCTGTTGCTAGACTTAAATTTACAGGGCTACATTTTTGGAGGGTGGAAGACTGATAAACTAGTGCATCAGTAAAATATCTCATAGTAAGTATATCTTTGTCTTCTGCAGGGTGGAAGCATTGGCTGGAATCCTGTTGGTGACTTATGCAATCATATGGGGCATTTGTCCCAGAATAAATCACGTTTTTGACCAGGGCCTAGTAGTGTTGGGGAAATGGTAGTGAAAACCATCCCCATCAGGAATTAAAACTGTTCTGCTGTCTCCATAACTGTTCAGGAGCCTGCGGGGCAGATTTATCCCTTAAAAGGGACAGCTTTTGCTGTGGGCCATTCCACCCACCATCACTGTAGTGCACAGCCTCTTTTCCTCTACTGCCATGCCACTGCCACCTCTTTTTCCTCCAGTGATATAGTTATGCCAGCAAATAGGATTTTGGTCACTGAGCCTAGCTTTTGAAGCAGTATACTGAAAGCTAATGGTATTATACTAGCTCTTGTCCTGGGCAATTTCCTGGCAGATGCTGTTAGACCCAGGTTTAGTTGCAACAGCTAATAAAGTAATTCATTCTGTCATAGTGATGGTATAGCTGTTTTCTCTGAAAGCTGTATCTTAGACCTATTATGAAGTACTTGAGTTCATGTCTAGTTTGTTCTGTGAGGTCTTTAAACAGAGGCTGGATGGCCACCTGTCAGGGATGCTTTGATCATGATTTCCTGCATGGCAGGAGGTTGGACTGGATGGCCCTTGCGGTCTCTTCCAACTTTACAATTCTATGATTCTATGATTCTAATGATCGTTTGTTGATACAGCTCTTAACTGATTCAAAGTAAGTTTCAGTGGATTCTATGGATGTAACAAGAACACAAGACAGCAAAAGGTAGGTGAATAAAGAAAGCTTATAAAGGTTTAGATGAGCAGAGAGCTTGGGAAAAAGGTACTTTTTTGGATTACAGCTCCAAGTGTCAGCCAGTGGCCATGCTGTCTGAGGGATTTTGGGAGCTATAGTCCAAAAATAAAGTTTCCAAGCTTTCTGATTTGGAAGCAGTGAGATGGGTTTAATTCTGCTGATTATTAGAAAGCTGTTGAGAAGCTAAGCCTCATTGAAAATGACATTGAAATTGAAAAATCTGGTTGCCTGGTTAAATGTCAGCAACTACAATTTTTAATACACTAGGATTTGTTTTTTAAGAGTGGCATGAATAGTAACTTGGCTGTCCACTGGCATCTGCTAGATTTATTTGTGGTTTTGATGTTTAGATTGCCTGCCTGCAAGGTTTTGTTGTTTTAATGTTTTGAAGACCACACACATGTATTTTCTTAACAAAAGAATCTTGCCAGGAAACATTTTAGGCATTTAAGTCTGTCAAGTCTTTTCTTTTAAAAACACACCTACTTCCAGATGAGTAGATTGCAAATCATTATTTGAAAAGAGCCCCTCATTGACAGACTAATTCCTTCACAGAATGCAGTCATGCTGAAAGTTCAAGAAACAGTGCTGAGAATTTGAAATTAGCATCATTAGTTTTCTTCCAGCTAATTGTGTGGGAATAAGTAGCTAGTCAAAATTCAACTTACAACTTTGGGAAATGGTCTTGAAATATTTATTAGTCAGTGATAGTTTGAACAACCTTTCCTAATTTGGGAATTCCTATCAGATGTGTTAGCATGTAATACTGAAGCATGGCTTCCCGTTGCCACGTCCAGGTCCAAGCAAAGAATCAGGTTTGTACACACCCTTCCTCTCATGTGTCTAAGTTGGAGGAGAGCTTTGACAGAGTTCAGTTTCATTTATAAAGAATTCAAGGATCTTGTTTTAAGACAAACTCTGGTAAACTCTAAGTAAGTCAGCTTCAAACAAATGGCTTGTGAAAATTGGCTTCCTAAATTAAGCAAAGTTTTTTTTTAAGGAATCTTACAGCTGGGATTCTTAAAATCTCTCTCTATATAATTCTCTTGGGTATGTTGCCTTTCCCAGGGTACTGTTTGGCTGCTTAGGAAACATACCCAACCCATCACAACCCACATGCAAATTCCCTCTCCACCTCACAATCCACTCCTGTTACTCAGTCTGTGGCCCAGATTGGGACCAACCAGTCAACTGGTAGTGGTAACAGGCTGCCAGCAATGGGAACCAGGCAGTCAACTGGTGGTGGTGGCAGTGGCAGGGCAACAGAGTGAGTCACCCTCAGCAATTCCGGGAAAAGTGTGGAATGCTGAGAAGGGGATGGAGGAATTTAAATCCACCAGCCTACCTCACAGGGTTGTCATGAAGTCTCCAGGGCATTTTTGGGATGGAAGGCTGAATGAACCTTAGAGCCCTGCAGGACTGAACTCACAACGTTGTGGCTGCAGTACCAACATATAACCACTGTGCCACTAGGGTTCCTTCAGGCTTATCCTCATAGTGCTGCGTATGTTTTAACTTTGAATGAGAACCAGCACTCTGTTTGGGTGTAGGTGTAAAACTATCCTATTTGCTAAAAGTGAATTGAGCCAGGCAGGATTAGCAATAAGAATGGCAGGCATACATTTAATCAGAGTTGGATCTGAAACTGAAGGGACTAAGCAAATCAGATTGGGAGCTGCAAGCACAGAGTCCTGAATAGATCACAGGTCCAGTTGTGAGCCAGTTCTTGGAAAACATTGTACAGACTCTAGCAGCCTACAACATGAGGCATAGCAGTGTGCCAGCCAGAGATTTTCTCTTTTCCAAGTTTCTGGAAAAGGTCTACTATACTCTTCAGTTACTTGTGTGCTGTATTTAGTTGTTGAAAACCTTAGGCAAAAGATTAATGATCGAGGTTTTAAAAGCAAAATAAGCGAGCAAACTAGATGTGGTTAAATTGAAGGAGGGAGAACTGTTAAAACATTTACAGCTCTGTCATAGGAATTCATAATAATTAGTCTTTTCCTCCTTTCTCTTGGGGCTTACTTGACCTTTTTTTGTGTTTGTCAGGAAGTAGAGTATTGGTATAAGAGAGCTGGTCTAAGGAGGAGAAAGCTTTAAATATGGGAGAGTCATAAAGGGACCAACCCAGCATATTGCCAGGATTCCATTTTTCATCCTTCTAAAAACAACTTTTAGATCTTTTCTACTCATGGTTTTGGCAACTGTGGAAGGCATTTTTATTTCTGCTACTGAAGAAGGAATTCCAGATACTTCAGCTCCTTATATTTGCAGATTGGGAAAACAGGAGCCCACTCCCACTCTGGGTATGTGTTTGTTTCTGGGTAGGACCTGTTGCCTTCATTCAGTCTGGTTATGACTAAGATTGAAAAAAATCAAGAGCCTTGGATTGTTCTGTGGGTAGGTCTTCAAAATTTTGAAAAGCTATACCAGATAATCTTGACGAGACATTCTAATAACAGCATTTAAATTGTGCTGTCATTTTAGATGGTGGGGAATCTAAATGCCTAAACAAAAAGTTCTTGATTTTTTACATGTTCTGTCCAGAATAGTTCACAGGGTGAAACACTGGTCTTCTGAACAGTAGAAGAGGGGTTATAACATTCCTTTAAGCTGCTATTTTTATGCCTATTACAAAGCATTTCCATCCATGTCTCCTGAGAACAGTCTGTAACCGCAATGAACAGAGCCTATTGATGTTAGAATGGAACATTGCCATAACTCAGAAGTATAGCAAGTGGTAACCTCATCTTGCTCACTGTTCCATAATACAACTTGCAAGGTTTTTCTTGTCTCCCTCTCCTTCTTTCCTCTCCTAGTTTATTGAGAACATACAGTATTAAAACATCTTGTGCTTAGATTGCAAACTAAACGCAAAACTTTGCAAGCCTAAACTCCTCCCCCCCCTTCCATGCAGTACTTGTAAAAATTGGTCAAGACAGCACTGCTCAGATATTACAGCTTGCATCCCTTTCAGTGGTTGGTTTCCTTTATTTTTAATGTATGACTGCTGAATAATTCTGTATTCACTAGATAATTTCCAGTAGAAGGTAATCACATTAATGGGATGTAATGGATTGTCTTGTTCCTTTTAGGTGGGTTTCTGTGTGGTGTTGGTCCCCCTATAGGGTTTATAAGCTAGCCTAAGACATGTCTATTAGGATTTTTGACAGTAATTAAAGGAAGAAACTGCACCCACCCAGTTTGCTGCATTGACTTTAAAATACAGCCTTCTAAAATAAGATGGGCAGTAGTATTAAATTTTCCATGGTATGGAGACAAACTTGCTTCAGAGTTCCATTAATGCAGAATAACTGTTTGTTGCCATTTATGGCAGAAAATGCAGCAAAATAAATGCTGAAATAATAAATGTTGGAGCAATTAACACAATTGCTTGGATATACACCTTTGAATCATAGAGTTGGAAGAAACCACAAGGACCATCCAGTCAAACCCCTAAAGCTTTTCTTTAGAAAGGACTTTGAGGTGTTTGGATTTGAGAAGTGCAGGTTTTCCAGAAAGGAACTTGAAATATAGAACTGGATTGCTAATACCTAAACTAAACTAGAAATATGGTGTCCATCATCATTATCATCCTTTTAGCAGAAAGCTATACTCATTTAGCATGGTATATTTTAAACAAGGAAACAAAACGGTTATTGGAAGTTGATGCCATGTGGTGTAGTTTATAACGGAAAGATTGATGTGTTGGAGATTCTAGTAGCTATATGTGCCAACATTTGGTTACCACAAAAGTTCAGCAAGATAGGAACTGAATAAATCTGGTTTACAAGCTGAGATAGTCATTAATTACTATTCATCCAATGCACAACCAAATTGCTACAAAGGATATGTGAGTAGTAAGCATGTTGGATACACGGCCAATCTTTGCATGAATGTATTTGGTTCATAATTCACAATAAATGTATGTGGCTCTGTGGCTTGATGTCCATCCCACTATGTAATTAAGTTACATGGAAATGGGCTGAAATTGGTCACGTATGAAGGCAGATCCTATGGTCACAGTAAGAGAGATTTCCTAATGCCAGTTAAATCACAAATATATAAGTAGTCTATATGGTCAGATTACTCTTTGGCCTGCATGTCAGTCCTAACTAGAGTAGACCCTTTAAATACATTTATAAGTGTTGACTTATCAAGCTATCAGTGATTCAGTGGGTCTACATTAGCTGGAATTAACAATAGGATTTAGCCCTTAATGTCACTTCCCACTCACTCCTGAGATATCTGCCCCAAGAATAGCAGCAGTGGTGATGTGCCATCTGCAAAGAGCTCTTGGTAAAACAAAATTCCTCTGTGGAGAAGACCTGTGGCCATGTAGAATTTTGAACAATAGTTGGATTTGTCATGTGGTTCCTGTAGAGCAACTTTTTTTAGATTGCTGGTAAACTGAAGGTCAGTCTTAACATAGTATGACAGAGTCCAGTTTCTTATATAAATACGAAGGAATATATGGATCTGCTTGTGGCCATGAAAGACTTAAAATAGTGAGGAAGTGGACTAAACTGGAACCAAAGTTGTGACAGGTGTGGAAAATTGAATGTGCAATGAATTAACAGAAGAAAAGAAAAGAAAGTAGTGGGAAGTGGTGATAGTTGTTGGAGAAAGTCTGGGAGTGGGGAAGAGTCAAGTAATGAGTAATTGATCAATTAATTGAAATATAGATGAAATATGTTACGCAGATATGTATAATCTATATCATGTATGTCATGTCATGTATGTTATGTTATATAATAATTTTTTTTAAAAAAGAAAGAAAATGGAAGGTGCTGCTATGCCTAGGCTACTACCCTCTCAAAAGGATGCAAATGTCCTTTTCAGAGGGTGGATTTAATTTTCCAGATTTGAGTTTGTAGAAATAACTGGCAAACCTGGCCTAACTCAGGTATTCAGATGGATTGTTTTAGGTTTTGTTCATGTAGGAAAGATGTGGTGCCTCCTGCAATCATTGCTGTCAGGGTGGCTTGGAATATAATGTTTGGTCAATTGCAGTTTGATCCATGTGGTTATGTTTAGATAACTCTATGGGATAATCCTGATTTGAAGGTTGGAGAACAATCTTCTTTATTGAAGAAATGTTTGCCTTTTTCCACATTGCAGTCTTCTGTTTCATGCCTCTAATGAAGTACAGGGAGTCTACAAAAGCTTATGCTACAAACTTCTTTCTCCCAGTCTCAAAGGTGCTGCAGGGTTTTTTGTAGCTTTTTATGCTGATATAGATTAACATGGCTAGGTCATTGAAGTGTTGTTATCTGTTACCCATGGGTACATGACAATATTTACAATTGGAGCAGTGTTTTTTATGTGGACCACCAGCTCTGAGTGTCTGAACCATGTTGCAAACATTAATCATGTCCTCAGAGAAACTAAAATCAACTGAAATCAACAAGTCTGGTTTATAGATGTTTGTTGGAAAGTACTAAATTTGATGTTAATGAAGTTAGAGTTGAGTGGACTAAGGAGTCAGGTTGTCCTTTGCAAATTAACCAATGGAAAACTGCCCTAGCATCAATACTTAACATCTCTTTAGACCTAAATCTCTGTTTAGTCTAGCAAAAATCGATCTGTTGAGTGTATTGGACACCACTGTGCCTTTTTAAAGAAGAAACTATGTGTTTTAACTCAATGTTGTTGATGTAATTCAGGGAATACTTCCTTGTGGCATGTTCAGTGGTTACTTCTTTTTGGTTGGATGTGCTACAACATGTTCATTTTGTATTAGAAATATATTTGGCATTTATAGATGTAAATGTTCTTTTATATTCCGGTGGAGTTTAGCTGAGGATCAACTTTTCTGAATCCTGCATGCTTTTACTGTTGCAAACAGATTTATGTGCCAAGGTTCAGAAGATTAACCTTCACCATCCATCTTTCAATAGTCAGAAATATCTTACTGCTGTAGCTATGCGTGAATATGTATTTTATAGAAGTCAACTTCTATAATTGTATTTTTGGAAGTACAGTATAGTCAGCTATATCAGTATCCTATATCAGGAAGTATTTCAATGTAGATGTCTAGCCCCTGTTTATATCCTATGTACTTACCCCTTCCCTTTTTAAACTTTCACATTTTTTTCCTGTTTCTTTTCTTTGTAATCATGCTTTAAAAATTCAATTAAAATGTTTAAAAATGGACCGGTTATTCCAGAACCAGGTTGAAGGAGCAAGTGTGCAAAAATCTGGACCAATAATTTGTGATCAAAAGATCTTTCTGCTGAACAGTTAGGAATGTCCTTGTCTCTTTTCTTAAAGTTGCGATAAAGTAACATTCAAACTAACTGGTGATTTCTCCCCCTTTCCTTAGCTCCAAAATCTTGGAATTAATCCAGCAAATATTGGATTCAGTACCTTAACGATGGAGTCTGACAAATTCATATGTATCAGAGAGAAAGTGGGTGAGCAAGCACAGGTTGTGATCATAGATATGAGTGACCCAACAACTCCTATCAGGCGCCCAATCTCTGCAGAAAGTGCCATCATGAACCCTGCTTCTAAAGTAATTGCTCTGAAAGGTAAGTTTGCTGTCTTGCATTTGCTTGTCATGGTGCAGCAGGGCAACAGTATCATCTTGGTTCTGCTTTATTTTGGGATGAAGTTAATTTTACAAAAC
Organism: Gambelia wislizenii; assembly: GCA_030847615.1. NCBI lineage: Eukaryota > Metazoa > Chordata > Lepidosauria > Squamata > Crotaphytidae > Gambelia > Gambelia wislizenii. The sequence continues at coordinate 5,434,640 of JAUMIR010000013.1, read as the reverse complement.
ATTGAGTTTGAGAACGATTGCAAAACTGGGAGGCTGTGAATAGTGTAAAATTATAGAATTAAGTTGTATTAGGAAGGAAGTAGTTTTGCAGTGGTATGTTTAATATAGGGTTTGTCAGAACAAACTATTGAAAATTAATCTTAAGATTATACTGCGCTGCGAAACTGGTATTTTCAGGGCTGAAGAAAATTCTTAGACGCCACCAGTTCCAAAGTAGAGTGCCTTTTCCAGCCAGGTGTTCAGCAGCAGTGATTTCCCAGCTTTTGAGTGTAACAATTGGATTTATGTTAGAAACAGGCTGTGCCATGTAAGTAAAAACTCTGATAAATAAACTTGGGTTATACTGCAAGTGTGGCTTCAAGTTTCTTCTGTGGCTTACTTGTCTTTGATGTGCCTTATCATACAGAAATGTCCCTTATGAGTTGATGCAAATGTTTTTAAAATATAAACTAGTTTCACTGTCACTGACTGTGTACTTTTCTTCCTGCATTCTTGTCTTAAAACAGATGGTGAGTTAACTTTGTCCTGACACACTTCGTGTTTAATAGTATGGAATGGTCTAATCTCATAAAAAGTACTGAATTCTCTAAAAGAGAGAGAGAGAGAGAAAGAGAAAGAAAGGAACGAATGAAAGAAAGCAATTTGGCGCATGGCTGTAGAGTTAATTGGGATGTATATGCTACAACCTGAATTTGAGGGAAATTCTTATTGTTTATGACTTGCTGGTTATAACTGTACCAAGAGATGGCCCTACCCAGTCCCATCATAGTACAGTTAACTACTAAAAATCAAGTCACAATACTTTTATGAGAGACCTCTGCTAGCATGGTGTCTTGTGTGCTAGTCACTTATTTAATCCTAAATGTGGTACTTGGTCCCCAAAATCCATGGCAATATTCACAGGGGTCCACGATGCTATTTTTTAATATTGAACTTTTTATTGGGAATCTAGGAACAATGAGTGGATGCATGTGGACAGCTGGCACTTAGCATCTCCAAACTTGCTAAAACATACCCTGGTGGTAGTTGCAGGCTGTGAATATGCAACATGGGGGTGAATAACACAAATGGTCTTTGTCTTATGAGTCAATACCTACATAATGTTTAAATTCTAATTATCTTGGGCCCCTGTGCATCACGCTATTGGCCAGGAAAGCTAATATTTAGTGATAAACCTGGACAAAACTCTTATCTAATGCACTATTCCATTGCTATGCATTAAATACTAGTCACAGAGATGCAAGTAACTTAGAGACATAACTTAATGTCTCTGCCCCCCCCACTCCCCGCATTCCATTACAGATTCCAATAGCACTACCATAACCTTTTTTGCTTGCCTTTTTTTGAGTTAAGAGTCCAGACGGACAGACCTGACAACATCTCTCTGGGATATAATTATTCAGTAAAAGGGTTATAGCTTGCACAACAATGTAATGCCCAAGAGAAGTACAGACCAGCTTGTATACAAATACATTTAGAAATGCACTCCAAATATTCCTTGCGGATAGGAGTGTGACAATGACAAATCCTCCAGATAATGTGTTGTCCTTCAAATTCTCATTCCTAAGGTGATCAATGAACATACAATACCACTTCTTCAGAGAGGAAATGCATCTCTAAACTGTGATAAGAGTATGGTGTGTGCATACAAATTGCATTTCTGACTTGCATGTGGCATTCCTACAGTGACCAAAGCATTATTGTCCTTGTATCTATGTATCCTGTGTTGTTCTGTACCATGAGAACGCCTACAGTATCAGTGTTGAACAGAATGGGAGAATGCAGCACTTTTTGGGAGACATTTCCATACATGCAGCATGGGAATGCAAAAACGCAATTTCATCCCCTACTCTTGCACAGATGTATAGTGTTCAAAGCCTTTTTTTAAATCTGGGTGTGGGGGAAGTATTCTGGCCTGCAGTTACTGCAGTCACCTGAACAGAGAACAGATGTCTGCCTTTTCAAGATAAACAGCATAATTCAATTGTGTAATTCTTGCTGCTTTGTGTTAATCCTTTGGTGGGGGTGGGGTTGGGGGCTAGACTCTTATGTTAAGCTTCCTTGGTGGGACAACAAAATAGAATGTAATACTGTTGTTGTTCTGTTATCACACCTTATTATTAATAAAAACTTATTAACAAAAGAAAAAGAAAGAAAAACTGGGGTGAAATTGTTGCATATTGCACTCTCCCCAAATTCTGTTGGAGTATTCTAGTCCTTAATGCCTCACTCAAACATGAGTCCCTTTCTTAGGGCTCCTCTGCTCCTTGCATGCTCCTCCTGTAACAGTAAATCCAAATAAACGAAAGTAGTTGAAGAAGTGATGGCTAGACTGCTGGGGATTAAAGTCTTTCGGGTATCTTGTGGACTTCTACAGTGTACCCCCATGTCTCATACATGTATGTGTGTAAATTTTGCAACTGAGAACAGCACCTCATGAATTTGAAGTGGGCTCTCACCAATAAAAAGGTGGTGCAGTAATCTAGCTTGTAAGATTCCACAGGACTCTGTTTTGGGAGGCAAGAGACCAAAGTAACAACAAAATATACATTCCAAGTGCTTATTGGCATATCTTGAAAGAGAGCAAGTGCTAGCTGGACATAGATTTCTGCAGGGGGGGTAGCATTTAAATGTGATATTAACCTTATCTCTGTACAGTTAGGCTTTTTCATGACATTGTTGCAATAATAAAGCCTCTTCTATAAGATGGGAGTTAACCGAGTAGACCGTGTCTCTCTCTTTGAAGATTCCTACAAGGAAAAATATGGCTATAAATATGGCATAAAATTAAGTGTAAGCTAAAGAAATGATGCACTAGTACATAGTACATTGAAATACAAATAAATACAGAGACCAAAACCTAGTTGAATGCTCCGATGTTACAGTATAGTTAGGGTCAAAAGTAAAGGATGAGGATTCAGACCTTTCAGGGCCATTGCACAGAGGTGTGTGTTCAGCTACAAGAACCCCCCCAAGACTCATCAATTTAGAGCAGTGGCTCTTCGTTTCAGGAGAACCTATTATTGCTTGAATTCTGTAGGCCTCAGTCTGACGCCTCTACAATTCTTGTCAGATTACAGCCTTATTCCTGTCTATCCTTGCAAACAGTAGCAAAGAGGGCAGTTGAAAGATAAGGCCTCCCTTGTAACTGAAACATCTGATCGTAGGGATATGCAGGCAGCTGCATTTCTTTTTTTTACTTTGAAAAGAAGCTTTTCTCTGATCTTTCCATCCTGTATGAAGCCATCCTGCTTGGCAGCCACATATTTCTTCTGCCTCTGATCTTAGAGTATTTCTCTTTCTTTACCCTTAGAAAGAAAGGGTGTTTCACTACTTTCTTTGCCTGCCTGCCTGCCTCCCTTCCACACCCATGCTACTTCTCTCTCCTCCCAAGTCCAGACCATTTATTTTTTGGAGAAAAGTAGGAGCAGTCTGGCTTGTCTCCAGATGGGGATAGTTAAGCTTGGCTTTACAGGCCTTGGTGCCTTTAAAGGTCTGCAAAAGAAATGGCAATTTGGGAAGGGGCAGATAAAATATAAACAGAGAAAATGCATATGGATAGACTTCCGTATCCACAGGGGATATGTTTCCAGACTTCCTGTGGATACCGGAAACCACGAATAATAGCAAAGCCTATTAAAATGAATGACTTCCAACCCAAGCATACCATAGAGTCATGCTGGAGGAACTAGAAGATGCTTAGAGAGACCATGCTTTTTCAGATGTGGGTAAGTGCATCCACAGATGTAGGTCCTGTAAATACAGGGGTCTACCTGTATATATAATATACTTTGAGAATGGCACATTTCTCTTTGAGCCCCACAATAGATTGACCTGCTGTAGAGCCAGTAGCATTGTGCTGACGTTCACAGTTACACTGAGCATGTGTGAAAATGGCATATTCCCCCTGCCCCCCAAAAGTTGTTCTTGAACATTGCTGGTAATTTTCTGTGTTGTGTATTGTCAACAGCTGCAGTCTCAAGGTGTTTAGCTTAAGATTGTCATGAGACTATTTTTCAGTTGTAAAGTGTAGGGAGGATAAATGCTATAAATAAATAAAAAAACATAATAAAGGAAATACTGAAGGCTTCTGTACTTCAGCATTCTGTTCTCTCAGTGTCTAACCAGTTGCATCTGAGAAGCCTGCAAGCTGGACGTTACATTAGCATCCTCAGTAGCAACAGGTATTGAGAAGCACCCTCCCTCTGGTAACGGTGGTACTATATAGCTATCACGATGAATTGATTTATCCTCTCTAGTTCGGAGCAGAAAGGAGCAGGCTAGTGCATGTACAGTGTTTTGATTATGTTTTCAAGAAGGCTATGTTAAACAAAATTTTAGCAAACCATAGGTTGGAAAGAGAGTTGCTTAATGTCTGCTTCTTAAAATCCTGTCTACTGCATATTATCTATTGCTCCTTTGATGCCTTGAATTATTGCAGTAGTAGTATCTTTAGAAAGCTGACTAGAATGTGGACTTCCTTTAAGAAAAGGGAATCTCTTTTTCTTTTTAACTCATGAAATCTAGCCTTGTAAATGACACAGGGCTAAATTTTTCAGGGCACATTCACAACCGTATCATTTATGGGGTTCAGCCTTTTAGGTTAATAGTGATGTATTGCTGTGTCCTTCCTAACTTCCTGGATGAAAAAGAATAGGATGACAAGCAAGCCTGTTGCACAGCAGCATTAGAACAAAGATTCTGATCAGAGCAGTAAAACCATAGTTTTTGCAAGAATATGCAGCATTGTGGTTTTGCTGAACAGCTGAATTGTTTAAATTCTGCTTTTGAAACTGGTACAAAAATAGTATTGCTGCACAGTAGATTAGGATTTGAGGCACGATGTGTGAGACAAACCCTGCCCCTCACTGTACCTGTGCACATTCTTTGCAACATTGGGCTGCCTGCAGAGTACAGTGTAAACTTGGGATTTTTCAGTGGAAAAAATTGTACAATCATATTTTGTCCAAGGACATACTGGATATCTTCCATTAGATCTTGCTTTGACAAAGTTGATAAGTTATCTGGCCTCGATCATTCCCAAGTCTGTCTTCATGAAATATTGCAGTAAGATATTATAGAGTTTTTTTCCTCCTGGGAATGCCTTAGCTTATGTTGGGATAGTGTTCTCTGGCAAACATCATTTCAGTCTTTTGTCTGCTTCAACTGCTCCATGCCATAAACACCAATATTCTACCTGTTCTCCTCTTCCTGAAGGGGCTTTTACCTTGAAAGGCAGGAAGTGAACCACAGGGATTAGCAAATGGCTTTTATGTCCCTTTGTGACAATGCTGCCCTTGGCTTTATGTTCTTGAATTCTAAGTAAGGCTGTTCATAAGTGCTTGTCATCAGTGCTTCATGCCCTAGCATCCTTCTTCTAAGCCAGTTGAAATAGATGGGGCTCTGGATAAAGTACTTCTCTGTTAGACTGACACGATTTGTCCTCAGTCATTCATACTCCACTTCCGGTGTTCTAAATCATGCCAGATCTACACACAAAGCAGAGAGGTGGTAAAGTGAACTGTACCACTTCAGCTGGGACAGTATTCAAAAACATGCTTCCCCCTGCAACTGCTTCTGAAGTGGTGCTGTATATCCTCTTTTCTGGCATCTTATTTTGCTGAATATGTATTTGAGGCTGATTGTAACCCTAGAAGCTATTTTAAAAAGTCTCTCTTGTAAGAAGAGCAGGAACGACTATTGCTTAACATTTTGGAGGTCTGTGATTCCCTTTGTCTTTCTGTCTTGTATACCAGCGGGGAAAACACTCCAGATTTTTAACATTGAGATGAAAAGTAAAATGAAAGCACACACAATGGCTGAAGAAGTGATCTTTTGGAAATGGATATCTGTGAATACAGTTGCCTTAGTGACAGAGACTGCTGTTTATCATTGGAGTATGGAAGGAGACTCCCTGCCACAAAAGATGTTTGACAGACACGCCAGTCTTGCAGGCTGCCAAATCATCAACTACAGAACAGATGAAAATCAAAAGTGGTTACTCCTCATAGGAATCTCTGCCCAGGTAAGGAAAGCCATGAAAGGGATACAAATATCAGAGCCTCAAAGTGTTGTCTGTTAAAGAAACTGGAGATAAATGTTTTTCAGTCACAGCTGGCAAGTGATGCTACTGTTCATTGAACATAAGGTGAACTTGTAAACTGTGACATGAGCCTGAATCTGTCCTGTCATGTTAGTAGTTGGTGTCTTTTGTGATAGACAGCAGGATGAAGGGCATGGACTGAATTAAGAATATGAATTGTTGATGTTCATGGCATTAATGACATTCTTAAGCATCTGAGCTATTGAATGTTCATTTGTTTGCTTCCTTAGCAAAACCGTGTGGTTGGTGCCATGCAGCTGTATTCAGTGGATCGAAAAGTTTCACAGCCTATAGAAGGACATGCAGCAGCCTTTGCAGAGTTCAAGATAGAAGGCAATGCCAAGCCCTCCACCCTCTTCTGTTTTGCTGTACGCAGCCCTGCAGGTGGCAAGGTAAAAACCTTATATTGATCACTGTGACTAAAAGTAGCTGTTAGGCTGGATGCAGGCAAAGTCATGAGACAAAAACCAGAGGAATAAAAGTTCCTCAACGGTTTTTTAGGGTAAGGGTTTGCACTAGTGTAGCTAAACGATGGATGCCCTCATAATATATCAAGAAGAAGCTTTTTCTACATTTAGAGGATTGGGTTAGTACACCTGGTGGTGATCCAGTATCTTTTCCTGATGCATCTTGACAAACGCTGACAATGACAATGTTGGGTAGTATCTGGTACTGGGTTTCTGCTGATGGAGCAGTTGAAACTGGTGGAAACGAGAGAAAGGATCTTCTTTCCTACTGCAGCTCTCTCTGCACTCCCCAATCTGATTCTGGTCTCAGTACTTAAGCAATGTGGATTGCTGGGAGGTGTTGTTGGAAGGTCTGCCAGTGCAGTTTAGAAATAGCCTTCAGATTCCAGTGAACCTATCTTGATGTACAGGCTCCTTACAAACTCAGGGCATGGAGCACTTAGTGTAGAGTGTTCAAAAAATTGAGTTATTGGTTAAACCATTTTCAAGTTAATAAAAATCGGTACCATCATTTTGAATGATTGTCTTTTTAAAATAATTTCCAATTAGAGTAAGCTTTTCTACTCAAACTAAACAATTGATTATAATTCTGTCTCTTCTCAGCTGCATATAATTGAAGTGGGTCAGCCGGCAGCTGGAAACCAGCCCTTTGTCAAGAAAGCAGTGGATGTGTTCTTTCCTCCAGAGGCTCAAACAGATTTCCCAGTAGCAATGCAGGTAATATCATAGGAGCGTATTTAAACATTGGTTGATTTGGCCAAATTATATCAAGTGTTATGACAGTACTGTAAAACCTCTAGTTCTTTACAGGCTCTCATGGGTAGACAATGAATATATGGCATTCCAAAGTACTGCATGGGTATGCAGACTTGCTTAAAATGATCCAGAATTGAGTCCATCCGTTGCAGAACTGAATTGTAATTTGCATGAGCTAGATTAGTATTTCAAGGTGTGTAGCTACTTCTGTTGAAGAGGCATAGATCCTTTTAGGCATAAGATTCCCACATGACAAGGTACTCTAGAAACCAGAGGGACATCCAGAAGCAGGACAGGAGATCACTTGGAAGTAGGAGAGGTTTAGAGGCTTGCTGTTTGAAGAAAGCTTGAATCCCAGTGGATATGCCCAAGCCCTGGTTAATATGGGGGAACAGAGTGGAATTCCTCCTATTTAGCTAGAGGTTCTCTCTGGTTTCTTGTTAGAGTGTTGGCAATGATGTGAATGTAAGCAAGACAAATGCTGAAAATTTACTATGGAATGCAAGGACCCATGAGAACCCTTTAGGGTCATCATAACAAATGTGGTGGTTACAACAGGGAATGTAGGTCAATGTAGTGCTGTGGTAGCAGTGACTTGATATAATACTAAGACTGTAAAGTATTTGGTAGCAGTGTTGCTCTTTTATTTGCAAAGTTTTTATACTGCTTGATGTGGTAAAATCTCTAATTAGTTTTCATTAAAATAACATATTAAAAGAATATGAGAGTTCAAAACCAATTAAAAATTCCTAAATAGAACAACACAAAAACAGTAGTTATAACTGGCTGAGGAAGGGCTGTGTAAACATGTACGCTATTTCTAGTTTATAAATGCAAAACACAAAGTGGAATAATGCTGGGTGATTTGGTAGCTGAAAAACATATAGACAAGGCAAAAGAGAGATCAGCACCCAATACAGGTGAGTAGGAAAAAGAGGAAGATCCTCAGCACTGTTCTGGAAAGTCCTGCGTGTTTCATCTGACACCTTGAGGAGCAAGAATTGTTTTTTGGAATACTTCAAGAAGGCATATGTCTAAGAAATTAGTCTTCTTGGTGCAAGGCTTCTTGTCCTAGGAAGCTTTGCACTGAGTTATTTCCACAGACCAGGGTCAATTGTCCCTGGAGAAGGAGCAGACTAAAATGTATGTTCCTTCTCCATAGAATCCTAGAGTTGGAAGAGACCACAAGGGTCATCTAGTCCAACCCCCTGCCATGCAGGAATACCCAACCAAAGCATTCCCGACAGATGGCCATCCAGCCCCTGTTGGATGAGACCACCCTGTTGGAAAATACCTGCAAAGGTTGAGTTAGTGAGTCCCCCAGGGACAATTGACCCTGGTCCATGGAAATAACTCATTTGTATGCCACCAAATATTTTCCTTTCAGCTGTTGTGGCACCATTTTGAGTCTTTGTTCCTTCTGATCACCTGAAAAGCACATTAAACCAGGTCCATCTGTATTCACTAGACTTAACTGGGCTGTAGATGCTGGCTTGTACACTGTAGTTCTCATACACTGTTTATATAGAGAGGTATATTCTGTGTTTTTCTCTCTTCTAGCACAGAGCTAGCTGTGAAGCGCAACAAGATTTCACTCTTCTTGAAAAGATTGCTGCTGCTCCGTACCGGCACTGAATATCAAAGGATTAATATCAAGATAGGGTCCAACTTTCTGAACAAATGAGCTATTAAGAGTGTTCATTAACACTTAAGAATTGGCACAGTATAGTGACTATTTCAGTTTGAAAGCACATTCTGTTACACTGTCCTTCAAATTGTAATGGTCTTTGGCCTAAGAACACAAACTGCAAGACAGGCCATGAACTAACCACCTTTACTTAGGCAAGCCTTCTCTCTCTACCATGACAGGCACTTAACAGATTTGTCAGGATGGCTACTGGAACTCTTTAGTGTGCTCAAAAAGCTTTATATAAAAATAGCATTTATATTTCTATACTGCTTATCAGTGCAAAGCACTCTAAGCAGTTTACAATGCATTAGCTAATTGCCCCCAACAAGCTGGGTACTCATTTTACCAACCTACGGAAGGATGGAAGCCTGAATCAATCTGGAGCCCTGCAGGATCGAACTCAAAGTTGTGGCAGAAGTACCGGCATTTAACCACTGTGCCACCAGGGCTCCAATAAAATAACTTCAGTTGAATTGAGTTCTGCTATATTCTTCTCTGCATGGCAACTGAAAGATGGATTAAGGCTGAAAAAATGATTTGCCAGGGTGCTTGTGTAGCTAAAGTCCATAAATATCTTTTGTGAGCTGGATAAGTGGTTAGCTTTTAAAAACTTTTAGTGTTCTTGCATCAGGCATAAAAAGCACTAGGCTCTCATCTAAACATGATATTAGCTCTTTAATCTGAGAGATGGGTGAAATAGTTTAGTTGTCTTGCTGCCATGCTATAGGGCAGAGGTGGGAATTGTACATCTCTCCAGATGTTGCTGGGCTGCAGCTACTAACAGCCCTAGCCAACACAGCCAGTGGTGAGGAATGCTGGGAGCTGCAGTTCAACAATACCTGGAGGCCTGCAAAATTCCAACTCCTACTGTAGGATTAGCCTGCACCCCAGATAAGACTTAAGGAGGTAGTGAACAGCTCTTGAACTGCTCAGCTTTAACAGGTTAAACTTGTCTTCTTTTTCTTTGTTTGATAGATTGGAACAAAGCATGGCGTTATCTATCTGATCACAAAATATGGATACATTCACATGTATGACTTGGAATCTGGAGTCTGCATCTACATGAACCGTATTAGTGCAGACACTATCTTTGTAACTGCACCTCATGAACCTACCTCTGGTATAATTGGCGTAAATAAAAAAGGGCAGGTAAGATGGATGCATGAAACATCTAAGCCAAAGAACTAGGTTAATAAGCCTTTGCCTCTCCACACGTGGATGAATTACTACTCCTGTTATGCTTCATTATCGGCCAAGGTGGTTAAGGCAGATGTAAATTGGAGCTCAACCGTCTGGAGAGCCATATCTTTGTAGTTGCCAATGTTGATGACAGAATAGCTCTACAGAGCCCCCCATGATACTGTGTAAAATGCTGCAGAAATATTAGGTGAAATAATTTCTCCAGCAGAAATCTCTAATGCATGCAATAGAGCTGTTCATTTGACAGGTGAGCAGTCAGTGATGGAGACTTTTCTTTCAATGAGGACCCTAAAATAGGACTTCAGTGCTGATCGGTAGCTTATCCAGTATTTTATTCCCAGCTGTTGTGTTAGATATTTCTTATGTCTAACCCAAAGGGAGACTTTTCAAAGCCGTTTTGCCACTTTCCTCCAAATCTGTAATGTCGTTTATAAACCCATAAAGTAGTACAGCTTAGATTGAGTTTGTCATCATAGACTTACAGTGTCCTCTGACTTCATAGGTACTCTCTGTTTGTGTGGAAGAAGATAACATTGTAAACTATGCCACAAATGTTCTCCAGAATCCTGACTTGGGTCTGCGTATGGCTATCCGGAGTAACTTAGCTGGAGCAGAGGAACTCTTTGCCAGAAAATTTAATACTCTTTTTGCACAGGGAAACTATGCAGAAGCAGCCAAAGTGGCAGCATCTGCACCAAAGGTAAGAGTCTTCCAGGTCGGCGTAGTGAATGGTGTGTAACTTATGCAGTGAATTTGGTAACATTTAACCTTGGTGAAACTAGCAGGCAGTCCCCGATCATGTGACATTGTTCCTTCTTCAAGGAGGCATGGAGAGTTTCTAGAGAGATTTAAGCCACTGCAGAGTACCTTGATTGGAGTAATGAATTAGTACTAGCGCCACTGAATAGTAGTACCCAAATATTACAGTCTTCCTCTCTTGCCTCCTGCAGTTATTTTTCTAGCACCCTAATGCATGCAAAGCATATTGCATACGCTAGACCTGCTTGCAACTTTCATTTCCTGTTCGTAGCTAGAGGACAACTGGAATATTCTGTCTCATTCAAGAGAGCATTATCGCTTGCTCAGATGTGGATCCCAACAACAGTACGGTTCAACAGTACTTACTCCTTACCAAAGTGTGCTTAGGATTTTAACCTTATTTTTATTTATTATTAAATAGGTCTCAAGGAACCAAACATGAGTCTTGGGACCTAAAGTCTTTTCTGGATAAGTGGGGAAGAGTGGCTTACCTGGGTGTTAATTTAGATGTGCTTAAGAGGGACTTGGGTAATTCATGGAGGATAGGTTTTTTAAGGCTCTTAGACATGATGACTAAATAGAACAGAGCACTCAGCAACCATGGAGGCAGAAATTGATGGGTGGGGGGACAGGAGAGGGTTATTGCTTTCAGCTTGGGGTATGTGATTAACAACTATATTAACTAAGATGGTGGACTGATCCAGCAGAACACTGTATGTTGCATTTGGAGTTCTAAAACAGCCAACTGGGCAAGCACTGGCTGCCTCTTTTGAAACCTCTTTGAAGCAGACTTTATGCATCCTGTTCCAATCTTCAGGGAATCCTGCGGACAAGTGATACCATCCGAAAGTTCCAGAGCGTGCCTGCACAACCTGGCCAGGCCTCTCCCTTGCTACAGTACTTTGGTATTCTCCTTGATCAGGGTCAGCTCAACAAATTTGAGTCTCTGGAACTCTGCCGTCCTGTTCTTCAACAAGGCCGCAAACAGCTGCTAGAAAAATGGTTAAAAGAAGATAAGGTGAGCAGATGCCTGTTTAAATTTGTTACTCCTTGGTCTAGTGGTACCCATGCCAACATAAACTTAGAATGCCGGTCTAGACACATGAAAACAGGTGTGTGGCATTAAAACATTTCTGTTAGTGACAGATGTGTTGCTGATGTGCTCCTGTGTGTCCAGATAAGAGGTCTGCTTTCTGCTTGCTTAAAGCATTCCAGTATTGGGGGTTTGATTTGTTTGTCTTTCCAGAGGCCTTCTACAACCTAGTGTCTTCCAATGTGTTGGACTATAATTTCCATAATCCCACAGCCAGTATCCCAACACATTGGGAGGGCACAAGGTTGGAGAAGGCTGCTTTTACACCCACCTGAAGCTAGTAGCTTTTTTTTTTAAGCAAAGAACACCACCTGGCAAAAGTTATGGGCTGCATTCCTATTCTAACAATAGAGTTCTGTTCTTGAGCATTGAGTTGAATCATGAAGACTCAGATGGGCATAACATGTATCTTCAGAGGGATAGCAACAATTGCAAGTTGCTAGCTATGGCAGGGATGAGGAGGGAGAGATGAGTGGCACCACTTATCTAGGCAGATAATGTTAGCCTAAAAGGGCTGATGGAGTTGAAATCCTCTATCTACTCCTAGCAAACAAAATGCAGCTTCACCCTTGCATTCTGCGTTGGTTCTGGAACGCTATTTTTTGTTTCAGCTGGAATGCTCCGAGGAACTGGGAGACTTAGTAAAGACTGCTGACCCAACCCTTGCCCTCAGTGTTTATCTCCGTGCGAATGTACCAAACAAAGTAATTCAGTGTTTTGCAGAAACTGGTCAATTCCAGAAAATTGTTCTTTATGCCAAAAAGGTAAGTATCTCATCTTCCCCTCTGAAAAGTATGTGATTGTGTAACGCTTACTTGCCAGTCAGAACCTTCTTGAATACACAGTTATATTTTATCTTTCCTGAGATAAGACAAGGTCTCAGAACATTCCAGTATATCTGTAGTATGATAGCTAAGAATCTCTCTCTGTTAAGTTTCAGTTGCTTAAGTTATATGGTCTTTGGAACATTCAGTGGATTCTAGGCAAAACAAAACATGAAATGGTACCAGAACTTCAAGGTATGTTTTGTAGGCAAATTAAATATCATCGATTCTGTAGGGTACTATAATTTTTCTAGATCAAATTATGTAATTAAGTTGAGCCCTACAACATGGTTTCTCATCTTAGTAACCCCTGGATGTTTTCTTTATTTAAATGTTAAAGATTACACTCTTCATTCTCAGAACTCCCAAACTGGCTAACAAGTAACAACCATAAGAGAAACAACAACAACAACAACAGAGCAGTACAGTTTCTGCAGAATCCAACACTGATCTGAAAGTTTAAAAGGCCTGGACAAATAAATTCTTACCCCAGTTCTGGTAAAACACCACCACCACCACCATAATATTTAGTGCTATGTGAGCTTTCATAGAGAGTGTGTTCCACAGATTAGCCCATCCCCCACTCAGCACATTGAAAAAGGCCCTTACCCTGGTCTCCATCTGCTTAGTCTTCAAAAGGTGAGGCTGCCTAAAAGATAACTTCCATGTTCAGATAGGTTCACATGGAAGTCTGATCCTCTAATGCAGAGGCGGGATTAGTGTGGTCTTCCAGATGTTGTTGGACTGTAGCCCCCAGCAGCCCTAGTCAGTACAACCAGTCATGAGGAATGCTGGGAGTTGCAGTTCAACATCTGCAGCTCCACAGCATTCCCACCACTGCTCCAGATTTGAACAGACTGGTCTGTGCTACATGTAGCTATATCAAAGGCTAGGTGAATTTTGGAATAAGAACTTTTGCAGAAGTGCAGAAGTATCTTGAGTTTGCCCTTTTTACATTTCCCAGTCATCATTGGTTCAAGCAAACTAACATCTTCAAATGTGATTTTTCAGGTTGGCTATACACCAGACTGGATTTTCCTGTTGAGAAGTGTGATGAGAGTCAGCCCAGATCAGGGCCTTCAGTTTGCTCAGATGTTGGTGCAAGATGAAGAACCCCTGGCCAACATCAATCAGGTAAAAACTAGCTTTAACCTCTTGCAGTGTGGCAACTCGAGAAGATCAGCCAAAATAACATGTCCCCAAATCCTAATATGGCTAAACAGCAACTCATCTTGTTGAAATTGATGCAATTTGTCTCGTGGTCTCTTGATCCAGATAACTTGGATGGTTTTACAATTCACTGGCAAAGTAATCAGAATTGATTGCTCTGGAAAGTATAGATAAGCTCATGAGGCTGTGAGTATTAACTAGTTAGCTATAGTCTTGAAAGACAAGCTTAAGCCACTACATGAAGAGTTGGTAGTCATGGAATTAAAAAACCAAAATGTACCTTTGGAGAGTCAGTGCTCTTTCTAACAACTCCTTGTAGGAACAGCCACTCTTCCAAAGGAGAGATTTTGAACTGGTTAAACTAACTTGGAAACATCCTTGTTTCTCTTAAGAATGTACTGGTAGGCCTCATTAATGTGAGTTATCCCTGCACTTTCATTTTTGCGGAATTTCTTATACACTATGTTTTCATCACAATGTTCTGGGTGAAATCCAGTTTTTGTGCCAAATAGAACAGACCCATTGAACTGAATGGGACTTGTTACTCACAGCTTAAGTATCATTCATTTCAGTTAGTCTACAGTTGTCCCTCCGTATCCACGGATTTAAGTATTCACAGCTTGAAAATATTCTTACAAAAATAATAACCCAAAAAGCAAACCTTGATTTTTGCCATATTATATAAGAGACACCGTTTGGCTATGCCATTGCATATAATGGGACCTGAGTATTCATGGATTTTGGTATCCTCGAGGGGTCCTGGAACCAAACCCCAGCAAATATGAAGGGACAACCGTACTCCTCTTGGGACTAAACTTGGATGTAACCATCTGTTGGAAAATGTATACAAGTGCCTACATTTGGTGTGGAAACACTAATGTATCTGAAGCTTTCAAAAGCCAATGTGTATAGACTGATGCAGCCACTTACCTTCAAACAGGCTTGATGGTGGCATTGTGGACAACCCCCAGCTTACATAAAACCAATATAGCTTTATAGCATGCTACATGGCAATGATTTACATGTCTGAAAGCCAGGTGTTCATTCTTTTGCCATAGATAGTTGATGTATTCATGGAGAACAGTTTGATTCAGCAGTGTACTTCCTTCTTGTTGGATGCCTTGAAAAATAATCGACCTGCTGAAGGTCACCTTCAGACTCGTCTGCTTGAGATGAACCTCATTCATGCTCCACAGGTAATTCCTCCCTACCTGGTTTTGCATATTTTTAGGAGATGCTTCCATTTATACTTCCACATCAAATTTTATTTGTACATGCTTTGGAAGTTGGAAACATTTTTATCTGTTTTTTGGGTGGGTATAAAATTGACTGGCGCTTTTGTTAACTTCTTTTAGGTTGCAGATGCCATCTTAGGAAATCAAATGTTCACACACTACGATCGTGCCCACATTGCACAGCTTTGTGAAAAAGCAGGCTTGTTACAGAGAGCATTGGAACACTACACTGATCTTTATGACATCAAGCGTGCTGTTGTTCATACTCATCTTTTGAATCCAGAGGTAAGATGAAATGCAGCTGCTTAACATACATATACTTAACCAATTAGTCTTATTCTTCCTCAGTCTCCATCTTGCTAATTTCTGCTGGATGCTTCATTTGCTAGGGAGCAGACAGACCTTCCTGTTCTTGGAGTAATCTCTAGCCTATACTTAAATAAGTAGATATGAAATGATGATGTAGTTGAGGCGTGGGCAGAGCAGAAACTGAATCTAGATCTACCAACAGGTTCTGGGTGGTTTACAATATATCAGGAAGGACTTCTGACTCCCAGTTGTTTAACAATAGCAGCAGCAAAATCACCCGTCTTCCATGCTTTTGAAATGAAGAAAACCTGATGGAACAGGCATGAATTATGGTGTGAAAACTGACTTTTGTGACACTGATTTCCATTTAGTTCTCACAGTTGGAATAAATTCCCATGCTTAGAATGCTTTGGATTCTAAGCAATTTTTTTTGCACCAGGCTTTGATTGGTGGATTTCAAGATTCTAGTAAAAGTAAAGTGGGTCCTGCAAGCCTTAAATATGCTCATTGAGCTCTGGTTGGGCTAAGACTGGGAAGACCAAAGCTCAGGTCCCCACTTGAACCATGAAGCTTTTTTGATGATCTTGAGCTAAGCACTGTTTCTTAGCCTAAACTGCCTCCATAACGTGGGATGGATGAGTTGTGGAAGGAGAGCTTTTTGAAGGAAGGCTGATCTCTGTATTAGTTACTGTGTTGCCAAAAAATGAAACTGCCATAAACGCTAAAGAAGTGATTGTGGACCTTGATGCCTTAATACATAGCTTTATCTTGGCTTTAGCAGGTGCTGTAATGTTGAGTGTCTACCATCTCATGAGGCTCACGTAACTATAAGAGAATCTGCTAAAATTCTTACCCCCTTTCCCCCTAGTGGCTTGTGAACTTCTTTGGCTCTCTGTCAGTTGAAGATTCTGTGGAGTGTCTGCGTGCTATGCTGTCTGCCAACATCCGACAAAATCTTCAGCTCTGTGTGCAAGTCGCTTCTAAGTATCATGAACAGTTGGGCACGCAGTCTCTTGTGGAGCTTTTTGAATCCTTTAAAAGTTATGAAGGTAAGCCTGGGTAACCCAGTAGTAGCCCTTGCTTGCTGTAATTTTGTGTCACTGAGGACTCCATGGTGTTGGCTAACGGAAGTGGGGGATGGTGTGTCTTCCATGGAAGCACTGAAAACAGCAGAATGTAAAAAGTGGGAGCTCATTTTTTAAAATAACTCAGACGTAATACTTCCAGCCCATGTGGCTGTGAGAAGCTAGCCTTGAGAGTATTGGCCTTACGGAGTGATGTCATGTAAGCAGGAATCATGCCTAAGTAAGAATTTGAATGCAGAGACTTCCCTTCCTCAGCAGGAACTACGCAAGATACGGAATACATCATGCAAAATAAAAATGCATGATAAAGCTGTGTGATAAATAAAAGGGCATTATTTAGAGGAAATATAGTTTTACCTTTTCCTGCCCAGCACTTTCCTCCACAACAGTTCTAGTGTAAAGAGCAAAAAGGCCTGTCTCTGTTGGTAGTTCCAATATGAAAATAAAGTAACATACTAGATAGAATCTTGTAGGCCTCTCTTATTCTGGCTCTCCAACATTGGCACAATAATGGCAAACAGGCAGATACTGGAAGGTTGATCTAACAGGATCTATAAGAGGGGAAAATAGCCAATAATGTAAAGAGAAGCAACAGCATCCCATAGAATGGAAAACTCTGGCAGTTGCAGTCCCCCAAAGTAACATTTCTAAACTCTGTGTTAACAGGTATCTGACAGATACCTTAATGTTCAAACACGGTAGTTCTCTAGACCATGTCTTGTTGAAGCCATTCTAATTTGATGCATGCAGAAGTGCTTTTCAGTTGTGTTATTTCTTTAACTTGAAGGGGGAATTGTCTGCTAAAACTGGTGGAGAGAGTGCGGGTACATATTTTATCTATGTGTTCATGCTTGGTTGTATGTATACTTTTAACTGCTTGTGTCTGTATATATCTCTGTAGGACTATTTTATTTTTTGGGCTCTATTGTGAACTTCAGTCAGGATCCAGATGTCCACTTCAAATATATCCAGGCAGCTTGCAAGACAGGCCAAATCAAAGAAGTAGAAAGGATCTGCCGAGAAAGCAATTGCTACAATCCAGAACGGGTGAAAAACTTCCTGAAAGTAAGACTTCACTGAATGTTCAATTGAATAGTGATTTTCGAAAATGTTATTTAGCAGATATCTGTACCATGTCTGTGTAACATTCTACTTCATCTTGTTCACTTTCAAAGTTTGTCTGTGAAAGGTATGTTGGTTAGCAGCTTCAAGGGCAGGTAAGGAGTAATAGTGGGAAATGAAGACATTGACTTCTTCACCATTCTGTTGTCCATCTTGAGAGGCTGAGGTATTAATTTTGTTGCTACCCTCTTGAGCTTGATGCCAGTTAATATTTTGTAGTGGAAAACATTACTTTTTCCTCTGAGATGAAGATGGCATGGGTAAGTAATGAATTAGGAAGAAGAGAAACCTATACTGTAGAATACTTGCTATGGAATGTAATGGGAAAGGTTATCTGAGACAAGGTGTCAAGCCTTTGGTGGTGTGCAGAGATGGAGATGGCATGGGTAAGTAATGAATTAGGAAGAAGAGAAACCTATACTATAGAATACTTGCGATGGAATGTAATGAGAAAGGTTATCTGAGACAAGGCGTCAAGCCTGTGGTAGTGTGCAGAGAGGAGTAGTTCACCACAGAGTTCATAAAGGGTGCTCTGAGGTGGAGGGAACCTAGGACTGTAAGATGGAACAAAGACTACTTTGATGCGTTCAGAGAAGCAAAAGAGTTAAGACGGAGAAAGCGTGTTCTTTATTTCTCTTTTTTTAAACAATGGAATTGTAATAAAACCTGTCTTTGTAAAGTGTAGTGTTCCACATTGCTACATTCTTTTCATTTAAAAATGTAAATGTGTTGTGAATATAGTTGTGTTATCTGATAATTTAAGTCCCTGTACTATGTATACAAGATCTGGCTTCCATATGAATGCCATCACAAAGGAATTGTGTACTTTTCCTGCAGTGTGGGGAGGGAATCCTTATGTTGGGTCTTGCTCTTCCCACACACCTTTGAGGCAGGGCTTAAGACATGTCAATCAACCTCACTGCCTAAGGGGGAGAGCTAGCCCCTCCCCCAGTTCCATACTGCCTCTCACCAATGTAGGACAGGGCTTTGCTTTGCTCTGGCCTTTAAGAACGTTGAGTGATTCAGAAAGGAAATTTTATTTTAAAAAACATTCTGAGAAGGGAATCTTCTTTGTCCTCTCAAACTTTACTACCCTAACGGAACGGCTGGTTATTTCAGAGATGTAGAGAGATCACAGTCCCTAGCCCTCGTCATATGAGGAATCGGGGTGCATGGGTGGAGGCAGAGATGCCTGCTGGATGAGGCCTGATAAGGCGCCAACCTACCCATACTGAGGATCAGATCCTGCCTTGTTTTGCAGTTGGAAGTTCAGGGCACTTGTGTTGGTCCAGATGGGCAACATGTCCACCAAAGTCAACATAAGTAAACAGCAGGGGGGTGGGACTCATTCTCAGTCCCTGATGGCAGAAGCGTCCCTCCTGTTGCAGTGAGGGGGCATCTCGCCTTCAGTCATTCAGAGGGGAGTATCTCAAGGGACAGTTGAATTTTCAGGTTGGTTGGTTGAGCAGGGAGAGTCTGGACCAGGGGGAGTGGGCTCTGTACTCACTGGTCTTTCACAGAGTGGGCCAAAGGTTTGGCACCCCTTGGATCTCTTTGTATCTCTGGAGAATCACAAGCTTCTGTGATTCATATCGAGGTTCTGGATGGAGAGGGCATTAACCTTCTATGTTTTGATGATTGCTTGACCAGAGGTTTTGTGTTACACCTTTCCACCAGTTATACTGCTGTCCAGGGTGTTGAGGAAGATAAGAATGGAGGAGGCAGAGGGGATTCTGATAGTGTCCCAATGGTCATGGCAGCTGTGGTTTTCGGAGATAGTCAGCATGCAGGTTCAGGAGAGTTGGGCTGTACCAAATTGGCCAGATCTTCTACAGCAAAGAGGCCTTCTGCATCTTGACCCAGGCTAGTTACAGTTACACACCTGGAGGTTAAGTGGGAAAGGTTAGTGGCTGAAGGGTATGATGAGAATGTTATTCAGACCATTCTGTCAGCTAGGAGACCATCCACTAAGCTCCTGTATGAATGGACTTGGAGGGCCTTTTGTAGATGGTGTAGGCATAAAGAGGTGTGTTCCCAATCTGCTGCAGGGGTTTCCATCTTGGTCTTCCTGCAGGCAGGGTCAAATAAGGGCCTCAATACCATTGCTCTCAAGAGGCATGTGTCAGCTCTATATTGAAAGGGAAACAGGGCAAGCCACTTGTGTCCCATCCTCATGTACAACATTTACTGAAAAAAGTCATTTATTTGCCTAGGGACAGTTCATCATTTTCTGTCTTGGAATCAACACGTAGTGTTTCAGGTCTTGATGAACACCCTGAAGGTGTTGTTTTTAGTTGCTATTACGTCTACTCACAGGATCTCTGAGCTCAGGGTTCTGTCAGTGCCTAAGGAGTTGTGTGCTGCTGATAAAGGTTCAGGAGTTCTTTGTTTAAATACTTCCTTTATTCCTAAGGTGAATTCAACTTTCCATTGACAGAAGGTTGTTGTTCTTTCTTTTTGCCCAGATCCTAGGGCAGCACAGGAGAAAGAGTGGCATAGGTTGAATGTGTGCAGGGCTCTTAAATTCTATTTGGAGAGAGCTAAAGATTTCCATAAGTCAGATTATCTTTTTGGGCAGGGGGTGTCTTCCTCTACTTGGTCTCATTGGTTAAGGCTTTGCATTGAATTAGTCTATGTTCACACCTCTTTGGCGTTCCTCATGGAATGCAAGCAAATTACACACATAGTGGTTCCACCTCTGTGGCTTTGGGTACAGCAGCGTCTTTGTTGGAGATTTGCAGGGCAGCCATTTGGCCTTCCCCGTCATCCTCTCAATCCTTTATAAGATTAACAAAAATTTGCTTCTGCACATGCATTCTTTGGCAGGCATGTTTTGCAGCAGGTTGTTTCTCTGTAGTTTTGGTTTATGGAACCTTACCTGCCTGAGGGGCACAGTGACCGCTTGTGTAGGTCCCAGCATAAGGATTACTTCCCCACACTGCAGGAAAATGGAACATTGGCACTTAGCGTAAAGGTTCCTTTTCTGTAGTAGTGGGGAGGGAATCCTTCCTGCCCTTTGTTGGAGGGTGCTAGTGTTTTTGAGCCATTGCTGGTGTCTTTGTGCCTGTTCAAAGCTTGTGGGGGAGTGGCTAGATTGACATTTCTTAAGCCCTGCCTCAAAGGTGTGTGTGAGGAGCAAGACCTGGCATAAGGATTTCCTCCCCACTACTGCACAAAAGGAAAATTCACACTAAAATACCAGTGTTCCATTTCAGGAAAATCTGCCTGTTGACTATATTATGTTGTCATATTGTGCACCGCAACACTGTAGATAGATGGGGAGACTTTGATCATTTATCTAGAAGTTGTGTTCTCTTCTGGATTTGTATTAATACTCACATTTATAATTATCCTGGTTATAATGGTACTTGCCTTGCACCCTCTCTTTTTTTCCCTTCTTGCACTTATACAGGAAGCCAAGCTTACTGACCAGCTTCCCCTCATCATTGTTTGTGACAGATTTGACTTTGTCCATGACCTGGTTCTCTACCTGTACCGCAACAACCTACAGAAATACATTGAGATCTATGTTCAAAAGGTAACGCGTGAGCTCCAATAAGCATTGCCAGGAGCACATAGTTTCATAGAAACATTCAGTACAACTTAAAATGTGGTGGTAAGGAGTTAATTGTGAGTTCAGGCCAGGATGAGGATGGTCTTTTTTTCATGGCACTCTGGGTTTGGGGGACCTTTGCAATGTGTATTTCATCTGTGTTTGCACTTGGAATTTTTCTTATAACCCTTAAAACTAAAGACATTGACTTGTCCTAGGTAAACCCAAGCCGTATTCCAGCCGTGGTTGGAGGGCTTCTTGATGTGGATTGTTCAGAAGATGTAATTAAGAACTTGATCATGGTGGTGAGAGGGCAGTTCTCAACAGATGAATTAGTGGCTGAAGTAGAAAAAAGGAATAGGTAAGACCTCATGGGTGAACTAAAATTTCCAGGTCTGGTCCAGACTAGGTTTGCAGTAGGATCCCCGTATCCACTGATTTGTCATCCGCTGATTCAGTTATCTGTGGATGGTGATGGTAGGGGGTGGACGGGGGAGGGAGGAGAGCTTGCCTCCTTTCTTCCTTCTCTGTAGGGGGGTGGGTGGGTTCCAGTGGCTCAACGGAGCTGGCAGGGGGGGTGGATGGGGAAGGGAGGGAGGGAGGAGAGCTCGCCTCCTTTCTTCCTTCTCCACGGGGCTTCCGGTGGCAGTGGCAGGGGGTAGACTGGAGGGGAGGGAGGAGAAGAGCTCACCCCCCTTCTCTGCAGGGCTTCCAGTGGCGGCAGTGAGGGAAGTCCGGCATTTGCTATTATCCACGGATTTCATTATCCGCGTGTGGCCTGGAATCAATCCCCCATGGATACGGGGGTCCTACTGTATTTCTAAAGATCTGTTGGATTTATTTCCCGCTGTATGCAACTGAAGGCACTGCACCTTGGGAAGCGACTATGTAAATGAAACATAGCAGTGAAGATACTGGCACAGTAACAGGATTCTTTATGTTCCCTCTTTTTTCTTTTTCTTTTTTTAAACTGAGGCCTGACTGATACGTCTGCTTTTCTTGTGGGTAACTGCTTTGCAGAGAATCCTCCACCGGTTTGGACCTTTCCTTTTTTACAAAGGCTGGGAGATACAAATTAAATGTGGTCCCTGAGTGCAGGCCAGTCATGGAAAGGTAGAATGTTAATGGTGTAGTAAATGAAGCTATGTTGTTCTTTAAGGCTTAAGCTGCTTCTGCCGTGGCTCGAGTCCCGAATCCATGAAGGCTGTGAAGAACCAGCAACGCACAATGCGCTGGCTAAAATCTATATTGACAGCAACAACAACCCAGAACGCTTCTTGCGGGAGAACCCCTTCTACGACAGCCGGGTTGTAGGCAAATATTGCGAAAAAAGGGACCCACACTTGGCATGTGTTGCTTATGAGAGGGGGCAGTGTGACCTTGAGCTCATCAAGGTTAGTGTGCATTGCTTTCTTTTGAATGTGAAAACTTAAATGCGGAGGAAAGGAGAGAGGGTCTGCTTGTTTTAACACTTAACATACCACATTAAGGGGTAGCCGTGTTGGCCATGCAGCAAAACAAAATCCAACCAAATGCAAAACACACAATGCAAGCTTTTGAAGCTCCACTGGCTTCTTCATCAGGCAAAAGATGTTTAAAAAGAAAGCAAGAAAAGTGATGATGTTGGAGTCACAGGCCTACATGCTGTTCCAGATGTTACTTGTGTTGTTGTTGTTCAGGTGAGGGGTCTCATGCAGGCAGAGGCCACTCCTACTTCCTGGCCATGTGGAGTTAAGACAAAAGACAGTAAAATTTAAATCCTTTTGCAGCAGTCAGGCAACCTCTCTAGCGTCCAGGATGCCTCTTTTCTTTTGTGAAGCCATGGGCCCCTTTGTTAGGCAGAGATCATTAGATTTTTCAAGAATTTTGGATTTTAACATACCACAATTTTGCGTGCAAAGTAGCTCCTCTAAATCAGTGGCTTTCAAACTGTATGCCAGGGAATTCACAGGTTCCTTGGTAAGAAGATCTGTGATGATAGATAGGCCACTTTCTAGTTCTTACTTCAGTTCAGCCCCATTCCTCATCCCTCCCCATGCACACACACCATTGCCAGCTTTTCTGTATGGTAGAAGGCCTTCCTCAGTGGACAGTTCCAATGTAGTTTCAGAGAATCCTTCCTTCAAAGTCAGTAAACCACTGCACTAGCTAAACACTACTAGCTCCTGGGTGCAAAAAAGAACACTGGCAACTAGCTTTCACTAAGCTATTGTATGTCTGTTGAACTATCCCTGACACTTGACTGTCAACAAGAATATCACAGTATGACTCAGGTTTTCTTGTAATAAAGCACTGCTCTTGTTAGTAATCATATTGTACTGCTAGGAGTAAAGACTGACATCTCCTGAAATTTAAAGTTCATCTCTGGTGGCGCAGTGTTTAAATGCCAGTACTGCAAGTCAACCACATTGCAAGTTCGATTCCAGAGGGTTCCAAGGTTCACTCAGCCTTCCATCCTTTCATAGGTCGGTAAAATGAGTACCCGGCTTGTGGGGGCAATTAGCTAACACACATTGGAAACTGCTTAATGCAGCGCAGATGTGTAAATTGCTATTGCTTAAAACAGGTTGTAAGCTGCTCTGATAGCCTTGTGGCTGAAGAGTGGGGTATAAATAATTAATAAAAATAAAATAAAATTTCCATTTGTAGGAATGATTTTTATAAGGCTTCTGTTGTTGAAACAATTGTGGTTGGATCAAGTAAAAATGCTTGCAATGGTGTCAAAATAGAAGGTGATGCTGTATCACTTGAGGCTACATTGTAGCTTGTAGTTAATTTGATAATGGGACACTGTCTCAAAATAAAATTGTTCTCTTACACTGGCTCTACTAAACGGTTACACTGTGGACACTTTTGAATAAACATTTGTCTGCATTCAGCTTCATGCAGTTCTTAGAGAATATTTAACAAAAAAACAGCAACTGTTCTCAAAAGGACATATGCACTTGCCTTTGGTCGGGCTCCAGACATTCTTGCAAGACATGATAGATGAAATCACTCAGACCTCTGGACCCATGTTTCATGTCTGAGGCTTCAGTGTTTTGAATCTTGCCTTTCTTCTAAAACTAAGCTGCAACACAAGTGTTTCAAAGACCAGGAGAAAACAATCTGTTTGGTAGAGTCAGGCACAGTCAACTACCCCTCTTGAACCTTAAAAAAAAGCTGGTTAATAAAAGTGCCAGGGAGTAGGGAGCTTGGCAAGCAAGTCACATTTCAGCCTAAATACAACTTAACAGTGAAGCTGGAAATAACCTCTTGTAAATACCTCCTTTCAGTCCAGCATATTTACTTAGTTTTCTTTTCTCCCCCTCCCCCTACCTTTGTTTCTCTCAGGTCTGCAATGAAAACTCCTTGTTCAAGAGTGAAGCTCGCTATCTAGTACGCAGAAAAGATCCAGAACTGTGGGTAAATGTTCTGGAAGAAAACAATCCATTCAGAAGACCACTAATTGATCAGGTATACCATATAGGCTGAATTTTCAAAAATAAGCTGAAAAAATTAACTGGTGAATGAGGAAGAAATTTGCCCTGTTTTAACAATGGAGTATTCTGAAGTGGGTGGCAGTTGCCAGAGATCATCTGTCCTCCCTTTTGCTTCTCTTTTAAAGAAGATTAGTGTGGCTTCTTTAATGCTCTTTGAGTATTCCACTATCTGCTGTCTGTATCTTCTCTGTGTCAGCTAGTTGGGGAAGCCATTTTCATTTGAAGCTATGTAGAATCCTGCCTTCTTGTAGAAATATCTTTAATAATTTTTGCATTGGTTGTCTGTAGTGGAGGCTCCCCAAAATGTGGTAGCCAAACCCCTTCTAATCCATCTGTTTCTTGCATAACTGACAAGCTTCGTTCCTTGAAGCCTGTATCTCTGAAGGGCATTCCTGCTTTCCTTTTCTACTTGCTGCCTAAAACTAAACTATTGTTATGCTCTCCTCAGTGACAATAACAAATAATTTTCCAAATATCAGGTTGTCCAGACGGCATTATCAGAGACTCAGGATCCAGAGGAGGTTTCTGTGACGGTCAAAGCTTTCATGACTGCTGACCTCCCCAATGAACTCATTGAGTTGCTTGAAAAGATTGTTTTGGATAACTCAGTCTTCAGTGAACATAGGTAGGAGAGGGAAGTTCTCCGTAATACAAAGAAGTAACTTTCGTATTTCACTTTTGCGGTCATTGTTCTAAAACAGATATACAGTGCAGTATGTTACAAGCCATACTTCTCTCATTCTGTGCTTGAGAATAATCAGCAAGGAACTTATTGGCTTGAAGATGGCTCTAACTTCAGCTGTTAGAAACTAGTTCTTGTTATAAGTGAATGATACTGATGCTTTGCGTGGGTTGCTGCTTACTGTATTGCAGTTTTATTTTATTGGTGCAGACCTACGAATCATTCCTCTATTAAAAAAACTCAGTAAGGTCTTGTCTATACAAGTGCGGGTGGGGGGGGTGGGGAATATGAACATGTCTGAAAAAGCAGGCACTCGCATGATGCAACCTGTCTTCACAGTCTAAAGAGCCCACCTAAACTCCGCATGACCCCCTAGCCAAGATGGTGGCCATAAGTGATTTACTGGTGATTTAAAATCTGCCACTGCTTTTAAAAAAAACATGGTGTGCACAAGTTATAGTTCTTACTTACAAAAAGGAAGAAAAAAAAGAGTATAAAATCACCATGTTATCGACTTACTGGACCCTTGCTTAGCTGAAAATCCAACATGGCAGCCACAGGCATTTTCCCTGTTTGCTAGCCCTGCCCACCCACCCCCCGTGCTTGTCCAGTATCATGCCTGTTCGTATCTGTGTGAATGTGAGTGTTCAAATGATCGCACATTTGCATGTTGTGTGGAGCTTTTTAAAAAATCCAGACGGAGCCCCAGATGCAATGCACACGAACTTTGTGGTGGATTTGGCTGTCCCTCTTCTGAATGACACATATTTATGTGCATGTCCATATGAACAGATTGCCATATGTTCACATCCCATTCGTATTATTTTGACCGTATAGACAAGACCTTTAATGCCGATTGGCTAAAGCTCCTTCCCTAATGACATCTTTGTTACCGTTTAAGGAATCTCCAGAATCTACTAATTTTGACAGCCATTAAAGCAGACCGTACCCGTGTGATGGAGTACATCAACCGTCTGGATAACTATGATGCCCCAGATATTGCAAATATTGCTATAAGCAATGAACTCTATGAAGAAGCTTTTGCCATCTTTAGGAAATTTGACGTGAATACGTCTGCAATTCAGGTGAGGCATAGTAATGATGGACAGCTTGTGTATCTATAAACACCTACCTTGATTTTTAAAATACAGGTATACCTCAGTTAACAAAGTCAGTGTATTCCTGGGCATTATTTCTCTAACAGAAATGTTGGTACCGGCGCAAAAATAACATGGAAAGAATAGGGATAGGTTCTTACACCACAAAAAGAACAGCAGTTTGATCAATTGCAGCAAACTTTTTATCCAAAACTAACGATATGCACAAGTGAAATGATATAACCAGCTCAAGTAAGCCTTGCATAAGTAAACAAACATGTTCAGCCTTCTAGAGACCACTTGAAAGCTTCTTCCAAAATGAATCCACCTTTCTTGTGATTCCCATCTTGGTGGCCAAACTTAAAAGAATTATGCTTTTTTAAAAATAAAATACTGTGGGGAGCTAGTAAGGCAGGCTTATCCGTTCTCCCCCTTTTGCATTTCATGCATGCTCAGTAAGGGATTCTGGAGGGGGCTGCTGTTTACATTACCTGTTGTAGGTGGGTGCACACAGCTATAGTAGGATGGGCTAGAGTAAAATCCCATTTTTCCCCACCTTAAGCTTCATTGCATTGTTTACTGCAGACATGCTACTGCAACCAGACACTGAAAATTTGTGTTTCTCCAGCCCTCCTTCATCCTCCTCCTAATGCTGAAGCTGCTAAAAACCTTCCAGCTAGACAGAGGATGAGAAAAAAAAGAGACTGGGCAGGCATAAAAAGACTTTGTGGAAAGGAGGTTTCTTTGTCAGAGGCTTTGAGATGTGCCTGTACTTTAAAGTTCTTTCAGTACTGAAGTTTAAAACCACTAGCAAAATGTACCATATGGATTTTGGTTTATTTTAAAGGCTGATTTTAACAGCCCCTTTTTGATCCTTATTACAAAGACGGGTAACACTTTGGTATAGCTGACAGTAACTGCTTTCTGGGTGTGTTAGGAGGCAAACTAGGCTGACTGTTACGCTGAGGACTTTTTCTTTGGCCACCGCCAGATTGTGGAATGACCTGCCGGAAGAAATTTGTCAGCTGGAGACTCTATCTACATTTTAAAAACTGTAAAGACCAATCTCTTCTGGCGGGCCTATCCAGATTATTTTTAAATTATTAATTTCAAAGTATTTATTGATGCATTTTAATATGTATTGGTTTATATGTTCTTTTAACTGATGCTCTATGTTATATTATTTGGTGGTATTCCCTTCCTCACTCCATAGTGAGCGGTGCATAAGAAATAATTGTTGCTGCTGCTGCTGTGGGCCTTTCCTCCTTTTTGTACATTTGAATTATTTCCTTCCCATCCTCTACCACACCAATGCTACCTACTATACATTTGCTGAGACAACTTTTACAACATTTGTAACCTTCTAGGTATTGATAGAGCACATTGGCAACTTGGACCGTGCTTATGAATTTGCAGAGAGATGTAATGAACCAGCAGTTTGGAGCCAGCTGGCGAGGGCACAACTCCAAAAGGACTTGGTTAAGGAAGCCATAGACTCTTACATAAAGGCTGATGATCCTTCTGCCTACATGGAAGTTGTACAGGCAGCCAACAAGAATGGTAAGCCAAAGGACTCCTGGAGCTTAGAAGAAACTTTGGAATATAGGAACCTTAATATACGTCTGAATAATAGGAGTCTCTGGTGATTTCTTTGGAAGGCCACCATTTGAAGAAGGGATAGACAAATGAGTTTATTTTTGGTCCATTTGTGTGCATTCCTAAGTCATAGTCATCCAATTTTTCCGTCCATCTGTTAACTGTTGAAAAAATCAGCATGAAAACTGATATTGTTATTGAGTGTATTTTTTCCACAAAGTATGGACATTGGTACGTATTTTAATCACACGACACACTTTTTAATGCAATTTTTTAAAAAAAATACATCATTCAAAATTGAGGAATGCAAAAACAAGGATAGGACATTCCAGTTTCTTTATTAGTCTGAGAAGTATGAAATGTGTCTGTTTGCTTAGAAATGGAGACCAAACAATCCTTGAGCATCCCCATTTGTCAGGGCTGGATCATTAAAAAAACAAAAACAAAACTTGTTAATGCCATTCAGAAATCCAATCTAGCCAGAAAATTCTAATGTGATCCTCTGCGTCTACAAGAATTGCATGGTTATACACAGCAGTATTTACGATAGTTTAAAAGTAATTGGTAAAAGTACTTATCTTCAGATAATCTGATCCTTAAAAATGCTGTTCCCGTCTGGGATGAATTTGCCCAAGTATGTAGTCTCTTCATATTGCTCAGAATGGAATGTAGGGTTGCGGTCATTCCATAGCTGTCCTTGCAAGTAAGTGTAGGACAGATGAAAAAGGAAGGGCACTAATTTCTGTCTTCTCCTTTTCTCTCCCCCACCCTCCTTTTCAAGATAACTGGGAGGATCTGGTTAAATTCTTGCAAATGGCTAGGAAAAAAGCAAGAGAATCTTACGTTGAGACTGAACTTATTTTTGCCTTGGCCAAAACGAATAGGCTCTCAGAGTTAGAAGAATTTGTCAGTGGACCTAACAATGCTCACATACAACAGGTATGTTTTTGTGTTTAAAATTTAGCAGCGTCAGCTACCCTAACTTCTGACTTGCCTCTTAACTGAATGAACGCTAGCCCTGATATTCTTTCACTGTCACAGATCTTCTGTCCCTTTAGGTTGGAGATCGCTGCTATGAGGAGGGGATGTATGATGCCGCAAAGCTGCTGTACAACAATGTTTCTAATTTTGCCCGCCTGGCATCTACGCTAGTTCATCTTGGAGAATACCAGGCAGCAGTCGATAGTGCCCGCAAAGCCAATAGCACCAGGACATGGAAAGAGGTAACTTGCCTTGGTGCTTGTTCGAAGAGGAAAAAATGTTAAGATCATGTTCTGATCCCAAGCAGGTAAAGCAGGGTGAGGAAACCTGTGGCCTTGTAGATGCTGCTGCATTTTAGTTCTTATTGGCCCATGATGAGGCATGATGGGATTGGTAGTTCATTGGTATCAGAAAAGCTGAAGGCTCTGCACTTCATGTTAAACTGTGGCTACTGTAAAAGGTGTACACTACTTTTAAGGCAACTGTAAATGTTACAGCACCTTTTTGAAGTCAATAACTGTGCTTAAGTGTGCATCTACTGCTCTGTAAAGACACTTTTGGTGACTTTTCATATGTTTAAATGGGGGATGCTTAAATGCTGTATTTGTTACACTATTCTAGTACTTTATGTGATTGCACTCTGGATTAACATTTAATGTACAGAAACCTCAGACTCTGAAGGCCTGACTGCTTGGGCCTGTAAAATAAAAACATGATGTTGAACTGTACATGCTCAGCCAGCAGCTTTTTTCTTGTTTCTAGGTCTGCTTTGCCTGTGTGGATGGAAAGGAGTTCCGGCTTGCACAGATCTGTGGCTTACACATAGTAATCCATGCTGATGAGCTTGAAGAACTGATCAGCTATTATCAGGTTGGATTCCTTTAACCATCTAAGGTGTAAATGTCCTTTTCCCTTCTTGGCAGTGTTGTAGTTATTTATATTATTTCTTGTCTCAGCAAGGCAGCTAACAATGTTACAAAAGTGGCTGAGTTCATGAATGAAGGAAACATAAGTGGCATGTAATATCTGTCTATAGGGCTCATACAGGTGAGTGCCTTAAGATGTAAGTTCAGGAATGATTTGGGTGGCATGAGCTTTATCAGTTCAAGCAGAACATTTTGTTATATCAGGGTTGGAGAGAGCACAGCTATAGGAGGGTAGGAGAGAGCACATGTGGCCCCAAAAGACCTTTTTTGCAGCTCCATTTTCTTTTTTTAAAATTGACATTATGGCTCACTATTGAAATTTGGCAGCAAACTGCTAAAAGTACTATAGTCAGTGGGAAAGGAACAGAATGCACTGTAGTCAATAGGATAGTCACCATCATAATCAAGATAGTCAATGTAGTTCTTTTCAGATGAATGGCGTATTAAAGTCAATTTAATTACATTTCAGGTTCATTATATAGAACAATACAGTTGTCCCTCTACATTTGTGGGTTAAGCATTCATGGATTTGATTATCTGCAGACCATAGAATTGCACTGGAGGATCTACAAATGCCTAGAGATAACACTTCTGTAGACATTTGTAGGTCCTCCAGCACAATCCTATGGTCCCCTTCCATCTACTGATTTTTAGCTGTGCCCAATTGGTTTGAAGTTTCACATCTCTAAGCTGAACTGCCTATTATTATACCTTATAATGAATTCCCTTCCAAAGTCTTATGATGCAGACTGTAAAATGGTGTGTAATTACGACATGTTGTTACCTTGCACCCTAGGATCGTGGCTACTTTGAAGAGCTGATTGCCCTGTTAGAAGCTGCTCTAGGCCTGGAGCGTGCTCATATGGGAATGTTCACTGAACTTGCCATTTTGTATTCTAAATACAAACCACAGAAGATGAGAGAGCACCTGGAATTGTTCTGGTCCAGAGTCAATATTCCAAAGGTATTTGATCCAGCTGCAATAAATGTAATGGAAGCACCTTTTAAAGTTGTAAACACTGATATCCTGCTGCTCTTGCAACAAGCGTCCAACATGGCTAACAGTCAAAATGAATAAAAATCACAATTAAACATATTGGAGCAATGGAAGAGGAAAACAAATAACAAGCAGCAGGAAATCATCAGGCAAATGGATCTTTAGAGACCCTCTAGAACAAAAGTGTTTTAGTTGCAAACACTAGAACAGAGGGCAAGGAGAACACAGGGGAGGGGTTTGCAGTGCCTGGGGCCACCCACATAATTACCACAGTCAGGGATGGGCTAGAAGAGGACATTCAGTGACGGGGCAGGTTCATATGGGAAGAGGCAGCCCTTTGCAGAGCTTGGTCCTAGGCTCTTCAGTGCAAGAGTGGGCAGGCTTGAAGCTTGCATCATCGACTTTGTATTTTACTAGAACCCTGACATCCACCAATTAGAGCCAGGTACAAAACGGTGGCTAGTTCAGGCAGACATATGCTAAAAGTTACGGAAGAGGGTGCATCTGAGCACATGCTCGGCCCAGGAATTTCTGGTTGGTATCATAACCAAGCTTTGAAATCCCTTTTCGCTCCACTCCTCTTCCCTGTCCCAGTGTTATTTTTCAGCAACCTAATTTAGTGATAAAATACTTTTTTCTTCATTTAGAAAATTAGGAATTGAGAAACCCTTGCTGATGTATTATAAATCGCTCAGACATCTTCCAGTAGACCCCAAATGACTTCCTCCTTGCCCCCATTTAGTACCCTAAAGGGCATTAGTAGCATTCTTGAACTGTTTTCACTAAATAAGTATTGTACGTACTTGTACTGTATGGTGTCTTCTTGTCCTGGCTCTTGTCTGCCTTGCAACTGCCTACTTCTTGTCTCATCACACTTCTTCAGGTGCTTCGAGCAGCAGAGCAGGCCCATCTCTGGGGAGAGCTGGTTTTCCTCTACGACAAATACGAAGAATATGACAATGCAATAATTACAATGATGAATCATCCTACTGATGCTTGGAAGGAAGGGCAATTCAAGGACATAATTGCCAAGGTGAACACCTGTAATGAGAGCACCCTCAGCTTGACTTCCACCACATGGTGTGCCCAAAACCAAGTGTTACATGAGTGGAAGTTCAAATACTCATGTAGATTAGTGTGCTTGAAAATCTAGATGACAAAAAGTGACAAGATGCCACCTAAACATCAGGAAGAACTTCTTTATTTGTAAGAGCTGTTGGAGAGTGGAATAGGCTGCCTTGGAGGGTTGTGGACTCTGTTACTTGGGAGACTTCTAAGCAGAGTTGGATGGCCATCTCTCAGGAATGCTTTGGTTGTGGATTTCCTGTGTGGCATGGAGTTGGACTAAATGGCCCTTGTGGCCCCTTTCAACTCTATGATTCTGTGAAAAAAGTATTAAACACAGAAAACATTGCGTGCACATCTGGCAAGGTCCAAGTTGAAATTGTTCCTGGCAGGGCTGAATGCAGCATAGTTTGTAGGTAGTTATGCTCCAAAAAACAGGAAGATGCCTTATACTGAGTGAGACCTTTGGTCCATCCAGGTCAATATTGTTAACTTTTACTGACAGCAGCTCTCTAGTATTTCAAGGCAAGAATTTGCTTCTACCTGTTGATGCTGGGTACTGAACTTGGGAGCTTCTGTGTACAGTAGGACCCCCTTTTCCACTGAGGATTAGTTTTAGGTGCTCCCATGGATACCGAAAACTGTGGATAATAGTGAACACCATTGAAAATAATGGGACATCTGGTTTAAAATACTATAGGGTTGCTTTGGAGGACCTAGAAAATGGCTAGAGAGGATACATTTTCTAGGAAGACTCTATGGTAGGTGTTGCTGTTTTGTGTCCTGTGGGTAATTGAATCACTGGATACGGGGGTCCTAATGTATTCAAAGCATGTGCTCTACCACTGAGCTACAGCCCCTCCCTCAAGGGATTTATAGATGTTGAAACTTTTTGTGGAATCTATACATGTGTTTCATGGTGAACTTTTCTTTTTCAGACATGGTACTCTTGTGTGCACCTACTTTAACCCCTATGCTTCCTTTTCTTATGAAAGGGATAGGTGTTCGGCGTACATGTTGGTTTTGTTTAAGCAGTTGTAACTTATTCCACTTTTGGTGCAACATGACTGGAATGTGTCTGCCCAAAATCCCAAACATACCTGCACTGCAATGCAGAGTTGTTCAATGCTTGAGCATCATATGCCAACATAAAAAGAATTGTGTCAGGCCAAACCCAAGACCTATCCAGCCCTGTATTCAGTTCCTGCAGTAGCCAACCACTATTGGTAGTCTTTGAATAGGGCAAGAATGCAATAAAACCTTTGCACCCATGCTTTTCAGCGACTGGGTTTGAGAGGCACAAGCTTTGATAAATACAGCCATCATGACTGCTAGCCATTAATAGTTCCATTTTTTATAAATTTGTCTAATTCCCCTTGTCAGGATTATTCACTAACGTTTTAATTAAATCTAATGCAATTAATTCACTTTAGAGACAAGCAATTATCCCATAGTTTCTCCTTGCTCTCTAGGTAGCCAATGTGGAGCTGTATTACAAAGCCCTGCAGTTCTACTTGGATTATAAACCTCTGCTGATCAATGATCTCCTCTTGGTATTATCGCCACGGCTGGATCACACTAGGACAGTCAGCTTTTTCTCCAAGGTGAGTTGGGGGATACATTTCTAAAGCCAGCTAAATTATTTGCTTCTCTATACATTCTTTGGTTTTCAGCAGAAGTTCAGGGCAAGGAAGCTCATGTGTTAACACAGATCTTGATTCCCCCCTGCACTTCCAAATCTATTGCTACCCATGCCAATCTATATATAAAACTCTTGGGTATGTTTCCTTTCCCAGTGTGCCGATTGGCCACTTAGGAAACATACCCAACCAATCCCCTCCCTCCTCTCACTCCCTCAACCACTCACCACCCACATGCAAATTCCCTTTCCTCCTCATAGTCCACTCCTGCCACTCAATCTGCATCTACCCCCCCAGCCTCACAAGGGCCCCTCCCTCCTCTCACTCCCTTACCCACTCACCATCCACATGTAAAACAGTGCAATATTTTTTCCTAAAATAATGCCATGTAACTGAATCATGTGAAAGCCCAGCAGGGTGCACGTGCCAGACAACAGCTGCAAGCTCCAGGCCGCAACCACCACTTGAAACCTCAGCAGGGCGTCTGTTACGCGGGGTACAACTAATTTATATAGATTAGCTTAAGTCTTTAAACAGTCCAGTTCTCAATTTCTTTTTAAAAAAACATTTAACATGAAAAAGACTCTTGTGTTGTTTTGGGAAAGTATGGGTTTCTAACCCCATGGTTTAAATTGACTAATTATGTGGGCCTGATTGTCTTAGAAGCATGCTTGTGTAATGACTTTCAAGAGCAGCTTTTTGTCTTAATTGTCACACTGTCCTATAGGTTAATCAACTGCCTCTAGTGAAACCTTACTTACGCTCAGTCCAGAACCATAATAATAAAGGAGTCAATGAGGCACTGAACAACCTTTTGACAGAAGAGGAAGACTACCAGGTGAGTTTCTGGACTGGTGATTGTAGTATGGTTTGATAAAAAGATGAATATGGTAGGAATGCCAAATCACCACTTAATGCATGACTCACGCTAAAATATTTGACACTTGCAGTCAAGTCCATCCACCTAGCATTCTGCTAAAGCAGCACTCACTACAGCTATTGATCTTGCTGGTGCTGTGAAGTTCTAGTTCAGTGTGGACTCTTCCTGCACCAAGAGGCAACCATTTTGTATTAACTGGATCCCTGAGTTGCTTGTAAGTATCTCAGTGAACAGTCTTCCTTCTGATTTGTGTGTAATAGCTGATGCAATCTACAGTCACATCACATGAAGCCTTTTGCACACTCTTTGCCCATTACTGTGTTCAGAAAGTTTTGCTAAAGGTTGCAGCCCCCCTTCACAGGAGCATTGTGGGAGAAACAATCCAGTGTAGTGGTTAGAATGTTGGACTGGGAGAACCAGGTTCAAGTCCCCACTCAGCCATGCAACTCACTGAAAGTCACCTTAGGCCAGGGACTAACTCTCAGCATGACCTGCCTCAAAGGGTTGTTGTGGAAATGTTATGTGAAAGAAGAGAATTATGTATACCTTGAGCTCCTTGGAGTAAAGGCAGGGTATAAATGTAATTTTTTAAAATAAATAGGATGTGATGCATTTAGGTATTTAGTTTCACCAGGATGTTTAACTCCTCCATATGCTGACTACCTTTCTGTTCCTCCAAATAGGGCTTGCGGGCATCCATTGATGCCTACGATAACTTCGATAACATTACACTGGCTCAGCGTTTAGAGAAGCATGAGCTGATTGAGTTCAGACGTATTGCTGCTTACTTGTATAAAGGCAATAACAGATGGAAACAGAGTGTGGAGCTCTGCAAGAAAGATCGTCTTTATAAGGTCTGTTAATGTTGATGGTTCCCTTTTGTATGTCTTGGAGCAAAGGCTTCTGAACGTAGAACAGTCCTACACTGTTTTGTCTGTGCATTCTGCTCTAGCATCACATGAGACTGATGGTGTAGCTTCCTTATAAATGCAAAGATGAGTTTCATGCTCTTGGTGTTTCACAGGATGCTATGCAGTATGCTGCAGAATCCAAAGATGCTGAGCTAGCAGAGAAACTGCTTCAGTGGTTTCTGGAAGAAGACAAGAAGGAGTGTTTTGCAGCATCTCTGTTTGCGTGCTATGACTTGTTGCATCCCGATGTGGTCCTTGAGCTGGCATGGAGACACAACATTATGGACTTTGCAATGCCTTATTTCATCCAGGTGATGAGGGAATACCTTACCAAAGTAAGTGTAACTTCTCCAGAACAGCTGGTTGCTTGCACTGTTCTAAATTTCTGCATATCTTTCAATTTAACAATCTGACATAAAGTTAACCAAATTGAGCAGATACCATAGTAACCATAAAGTTCATGGAGGGATTTCATCGGTCTTGCGGGGGAGGGGGGCAAGAATTGGAAAAAGATAGTTCTGTCTTGTTTAGTTTTCAGCTCACATTTTTGGAACTACCAACACCCAGTAGGCAGCATTCTGATTTTTAGTCTTCTGCTTTGTATGATCAAACCTGATTGCCAAAATTTCTCATGGCTTGCTCCCACTGCCTCCAAAACTGGATGCAACCATTTCTTCATATAGCAGTTAATAGCTTATTCATGTAGCGTAGTTGTCTGAGGACATGGACTCTACTGCTTTTCTCTACATTTTTTTTTTGTTTCTGAATAAAGTACACCTCATAAACCAGTTCACTCAGGAATTATGCCTGCCTTTAAGTTGTTGGTCCCAATGTGGAATCCATCATTTCAAAAGCAAATGGGTATGCGTGCTTGCTTAATTCCTTCCTTTCTTCCCTATCTGTTTCTCCCCTGCCCAAACAGCACTATGTGGTCTTTGCTTTTGTCTTTAAATGGCTTCTTGGTTTATTGATTTTAAGTATTCCCCTTTGAATTTTCTTGCAGGTTGATGGTCTATTTAATAAGGTGACAGCCTCTCTGGTTTTACACCATTTTCCCCATTTATGTCCCTTAAACATATTTAAGATTACATGGGAGTCTAGCTGTAGCTTTTGCTGAAAAGCAGAATAATCTAGCTTGGTCTAACTAATGCTATAGTGAATATATATATCTTCCTAAATAACTTTAAAAATCCAGCCAGACCTTGCTTGCTTCATCTGTTGGGAAAACGTGAACAGTGTACCCAGCAGCTGTAGATGTGTTCAAAATTTGGATATTCCAAGGCCAAGAGCCAAATTCTCACTGTTAAGATGTAGATCTGACAATACAATGCTCCCAGTTACTAGTGAAAGCTGCAAGAGTATCCTCTTGTATGGGCAGTTACAATCCAAAAGCTAGCTGGAGGCTTTTCTCCTGGACTCTCTAGAGAAAAGATAAGACCATAATAAGGTTGTCTGTGTTGGAAGAGGAGGGGAATATGGTTTACAATGAAATTCTGAGGTGAATAGCTCTGATCCTTTTAAACATTTAAGATCTAACGGGGGCCAGGTAGACCTAATGAGCACTATCACGGCTGTCTTCAAGCAGAACTCTGGTTGGATTTTGCAAGTGATGAGTGTTTACTAAATGTTCAGTCTTTCAGAAAGAGTGTGCATGATGACACTAGTTTTTAAAGTAAAAACTAATCTAGTCATGGCATTAGTAACAAACTGGAGAATGAACTTCCACCTTGTTATTGTTTAACTCCCCTCATGTGAGTATGTACCTAACAGCTGACATATCTCCTGCTACCAAAAGACATATCTCCTATTAACAAAACAAAAGTACCTTTTTTAATAAAAGGAGAGAATATCCTGGTAGATACATTTAGTTGCATGTCTACCATTTTGTGGATGGAAATCTGGAAGAAATTACTCCTGTCGGAAGAAAGAATCTGTGGTCAGACATCTCAGCTGGCAGGCCTTAAGTTCTAGTAGATACAGGGCCTCTCCTATTAAAAGGATGTTTTCGATACATTGTCTGCTTATCCCTTTTAAAGAGTCCATAGAATAACAGCATTTTTGTAGTTCCCAAAAGCTCTGTAGGAGAGTTAGGCAGCAATCAAGAGTTGTACTCTGTCAAGACATGGAACTGTAAGAACTGGAGGTCCTTCTGGTGTTCACACACTGGAAGGGAAGCTGATGACTGGCATTTCACCTTGAGTCCCTATATTGGGAGGAAGGTGGGATATAAATAAATATAATAATAATTTCAACCCACTCCATTTCTTAAAGAAGTTATTTCTAGTTGGCAAATGTAAAGACAGCTTCATCCCTGGTTAAGGCAGAAGTAAGGTTAAGGAATATTGTGCCCTCAGCCAAGGGAGTGGCAACTACTTGAGGACAAAATGTAAAGGTGAAGCAGTGTGGCTTAGTTAGCAAAACTCTCTTTTCAGGTTCTGAAAACATAATTCTCATTAGAAACAAAGCTCTGTTTAGGTCATTGTCTCTTGAATACAACTTCTCCAGTACGTTGACTATCCCAGGCAGTGATGCATAACAGAATTTTGGTGGTAATGGGTCACTACAGAGAAAATTCTCTACCACAACACTCCAGTGAATACTCCTAGCATTGAGACATACTGCTGCTACTGACAATGGCATCACCAGGAGGGTGCAGACTGCATTGGGTGACATTATCAGATGGGGTGACACCAAAATGGCTGTCTATAAATTTTTTGTGCCATGTTTCAGCAGAAAATTATTACTTTTAATAAAGATTTCCCTGGCACCATGTCCAGCCAGGTGAGCCTTCCTGCTTGCTCCTTTCCCACGTGTAGGTTTTCAGTGACCCTCAAAGTTGCGTGCACATTGCTGGGATTACTAAGGATTGTGCATGGTCTGGTACAGGAGGAGGTCCATGGGAGTGACACCAACCCTAGTGATGCCACTGGCTGCAGAGGTGGTACATAAATGAGAGACCGCTGTTCTGGCATGACAGCTTGAACCTAAACAGACCTTGTTTATATTCCTTTAAAACTGACAGATGCTTGCCTTGATGTCCAAAGTAAGCAAAAGCTTCTCTGAGTCTTCCTAGTATTGGAGGCTGCCACAACTGTACTGGTGCAATTAGTATAGTATTTTTTCTTATTGTGTTGGACAAATTCATCAGTCCACATAGCAGGTCTCAACGACTGCAGTGAGATCAAACACTTAGCTGTTTTCAAGTTCTGCCACTCAAGACCTTTGCTGTAACATCATGAGTCAAACCTTCCTTCAGTGCGAGTGGAAATCCCATTGAGTTTGATAGGTAGGGGAGGGGTGGACAATACACTTCTTCCAAAATCTGTATCCTCCCAGCCTTGGTCAAGTATAGGGTGGGGGACAGATGTACCTTTTAGATCTAGCCTCGTTTCCCTCTTCCTCCCCAAACAAACACGGGCTTTGAAGAATAGCTCTTTCATCCTTGCCATTCTTAAGGCCTGTTCGGAGTGTAGCAGGTGGAGGAGTCTGTGCTGCTGTTCACATTGTTTCACCCTCCCTAAATTCAGCTCCTTTGTAGGGATGAGTGGGAGCAGGGGGTAGCGTTTTGTTTCCAGCCTTGAAGAGGCCAAGAATCAGATGGGGATGGAGTATGCTATCCCCTGTATGAGAGGGCAGGGGGCTTCTTGAAGCATGGATACACACATGGAGTCCATGTTGGATCAGCCCACAAAGTAGACAGCTTGTGCCCCCTCCTAATCCCCTCCAAAACCCCAAAGTGCAGCACCTTTTGAGGGAAAGTGGAAATAAATCCCACAGCCATTGACTTCTGAGTATGCATCTGGATGCTGCTGTGGGCAAAACTATACTTTCCCATGGTACCCTTAGTGCTGGGCATGAAAAGAAGGGTATGTATCCCTTTAACTGCATTGGTTTCATGTGCTCATCAGTTTTGTCTTGTAAAATTCCACAGGAACCACTAACGCCAGCAACCAGTCTTAACACATCCTGGATTCTGTTGCTTGAGTGCCCTAGAACGTGGGCACTGGCTTTACAGAGTACATGGGTTGAAAACTACTGGCAGTGGACCAAGGCAGCAGCTTTCTGCTGCTACTGCTCTTGCAAACTTTGCTTCCTCACTCTTGCTTGTATCGCAGACTGCTGTATTAGAGGCTTGGTCTCCTATACAGCAATTGCTTGACTGTTTTCAGCTTCCATAATCCAGCCCGACTTGTGGCTGGTCTAGATTCACTGATACCTGAAACACTAACTGGTCTATTAAAAGAAGGCTGACTTGGTGGGAGGGAATTGGAACTCTTAAGTAGTATCAGAATACAGGCTCTCTAGGAAGTTCTTACCTCACATTTCCTGTTCATTTTATAACTTAGGTGGATAAACTTGATGCTTCTGAAAGCCTAAGGAAAGAAGAAGAACAAGTAACAGAACCCACTCCAATAGTATTTGGTACGTGAAGATTTTGTTTCTGTTTTTTTTTTTGGCAGGCTGTTGATGCGGGGGGGGGGAGGCAGCGGGGAATCTTGACCTAAAATTCAAATTAGTCCACTCCCTTTCTAACATGCACCTCCTGTTTCTGTGTGTTGAAATGGACAACTGTGAGATTTCTCCGCAGGGTCTAAGATTCTGTTAGTGCCAGGAACTGTCACTCAGTCATTGCACTGTAAAACCAAAACAGTGGTATTTTGAATGAAATCTTGTTGGTTTAACTTATTTTTTCTGGCCATCCTAGAGACAGTCATGCAGTCCATCTTGTTTACTCAGAAGTAAGCCTCAGTATATTTCATTGAGTGTGTTTAGAATTGCAGGCTTAGGGCATTGTATTTGCAGATTCTGGATGTTTCCAGAGTGGTCCACTGAAGGTACATAATAACAAAAATAACCTTGCATATTGCTAATTTGTTCCCCAATCTGCAAGTGGACCCTAGATTCCTAGATAGACTTCTGCTCCTTGAAATACCTTATCAGTAACTTGCATGAATTATCCATTCTGGCAAAAGCATATATGCCCCTAGAAAAATTGCTCATACTCAGATATGGGATGTTACACTGGAGTTGGCTCTTGGCCTTTATTTTAGTAGAAAATATCTATGCTTGAAATGATTTGCTGATCTAAAAGTTCAATATTTCAAGAGGAAAATAATATTCCTTACATTTCTTCTGATATTCTCCTGAGCTGGTAAGGGAGTGGGGAGGAGTAGCCTTTTCATGGGTGACAAGGCTTTTAAGATGGAATTTGGAAAGGCAAGCCCTAGTTAAGAAAAAAAAATTCCAGCAACATGTATAAAATCTCTCTTGGCTCATTTGGCAAAAGGTAGACTTTATTGACAATTGCATTCTAGGTCCCTCCATTTAAAGGAAGTTCATGATGGTGAGGTCAGTGTCCTAGTGGGAATGGCTTTTGATGGGAGTTCAGTATTCCCTGCATGAGGCATGCGTGATTTTTTTTAGTAGTGTTAACAAATTTGTGGCTGTTCTGTGGCAGAATTAATAAATGAGCCTAGGCTGGGGGAAAGATAACCAACTGTTGACTAACCGGTATAACTGCAATGTGTGTTCAGCTTCTGACAATGCAAAATGTCTGTATTGTATGTTTCTTCTACATTTTAATCTAGTTTCCACACTATAATTGCTGTGATACTAAATATCCCAAACCACCCCCCCCCCCACTCATTTGCTACTATATCATTGAGGAAGGTATACATACTAGAGCCATTGAACTATACAGTAGAGGCTGTCAGTTCAAGTATTACCTGTCCACTTCCATGTTTTGGAAACTGCCGACTTCAACTCTTTATTTAAATGGAATATAAGAACTGTCCTTTGATGTCTTTGTAAGTATTTAGATCCAGAAGAGTCATCACTCAGTGGCAGAACTATTAAATTAGGTTTGTTTTTTCACACACACACACACACACACACACACCCTGCAGCTCAAGCCACTTAAATGGTTCTGTCCCTCCTCCATTGAGCCTCACAAGAATCTTGTGAAGCAGGCTTGGTTGAGAGATAGTCACTGGCCTCGGATACTCAGTGAGTTTCCTGAGCGTGGTGGGGTCTCCTTCCTTGGAGGTCTTTAAACAGAAGCTGGATGGCCATGTGTCAGGGATGCTTTGATTGTGATTTCCTGCGTGGCAGAATGGGGTTGGACTGGATGGCCCTTGTGGTCTCTTCCAACTCTACAATTCTATGATTCTATGACTGAGTGGGGATTTGAACCTGTGTCTCCCCAGTCCTAGCCACTGCACCACACTGGCTCTCAGCATGTATGGCAGATCCCAGATTTTAACCCCTGACATCTTCAGTTTAAAAATGCCTTGACAGCCAATGATGAGAAACAGCCTCTGCCTGAGATACCAGGATGCTGCTGCTGCCAGGGAGCAGACTACTTGTCTCTCTATTCTAACATTGTCAAACTTAGTTTTTAAAAAAATAGCTTCCCATGTGTATTGGCTCTCCTGTCAAAAGTGGATGTGTACTTCCCTCTTTCTATTTTGGTCTTTAAAAACAAAAACACCCCACCCTTGCATTCATAGTTAGGGCTGTTCTTCTACAGTTTAGTTTTCATGTCTGTTAGGTGACATTGTGTGGGATATACAAAAGCTCTTACCTTTTGTCTGGTTTGGTGGCTGCATGTGTGTCTCTGTATGTTTTAAACCAACTCTTCCCTTCCTCCTTCCAGGCCAGCAGCTGATGCTAACAGCAGGCCCCACCGCAGTACCTCCACAAGCCAACTTCTCATATGGGTACCCAGCACCAGGATTCACCCACCCACCAGTTTACGGTTTCAACATGTAGCTTGCGCTGTGACAGACCATTTTAACTGGTCACCTGCTCTCCCGTCCCCTTATACTTTTTTTTTTTGGTTCGTTTGTCCAAGGAGGCACAGATGACTTGGCTTGAATGCCTTTGTGGTCAGGTTCAGATCAGAGCCATCCCCAAGGGCACTGTGTTATTTATTGCTATATCCTGTTACATTTCACCTTCTAAAGAGGCAGCTTCCTACCTCCATTTCCACCCATCCCTTTTTTTTTTACTGACATTTCAAGGCTCTTATCTGAAGGGGAGACAACACCTCCACAAACTCAACAAACATAGCAATAACTTCTTGAGGCCAGGAGGGGAGCAGACATGCTGGTGCTTCCTGTCATTTACAGAATCTGCATTTTCATCTAGGGAGTCTCCTGGCAGCAAGCTGTTAATGCTTGCTCCCTCCAACTACCCCCCCACACATTTATTTGTAGGGCCGTGCAGAAAGGAAACACAGATATTGGGGGGGGGGCAATTTACAGAATGATGCAAAAAAAAAAAATCTATGCCTTCTGAAATAGTGTTTGAAACTATTGGAGAATAAATTGGATCATTTCTCAGAGCAGACACTTCCATCTTTTTTCCCCCCACCCCTGTAGTACAGGGTACCGTGAGTGCATGACAACTAAGATAATACACACGAAAAGCCCCAAATGAAGCTCAAATGCAGGATTAGAGAAGCAGAGGACTAAGATGAGGGAGAGGTGGGGTGCAGCCACAACTCATACCAGCATGTGGTGTGAAAAGAACTATTTGGGCAAGACGGAAGGGGAAACTTCTGCTTTATGTATCTTGACACCGAAGCTTGAAAATGGGGCTTCCTGATATGCTGGTTGCATTTGATTTGAACCTCTAAACCCTCTGGGCATTTGAAGATGCCTTTTTGAACTGACAACAGTTCGTGATTTTTTTTTCCTGGCTCTGTTGGGATTCTGTCATGTAAATGGTATGCCCACCATATTCTCTCTTTCTCTCTCTCTTCCTCTCCCCCCTGCTCTCCAACAGAATGCCAACAGAGATGTACTACTTTGTGCCACTCTTCAGAGACGTATATCATTAACATTTTATGTACTTAAAACTAGACAACAATGTATAATTTATGGCTATGAATCTTGTGCTAATCATGAATATTATGAAAGTCCAATTATAAACATAAACCAAAGCATTATCCACCGTGTGGTTTCAAATACTGGGGCTGGAGGGAGTTGTGGTGCCATTCAGCTATGTCTGCAAAGAGAAAGCATAGCAATCTCAAAAAGGATGTTTTTCCTCCTTTTGGCAAAACACAGGGGAGAAGAGGAAGAGTTTTGCTAGTCTAGTCTAGTCAACCTGGTTTGGACTTTAGCTCTCAAAAGCCCCAGTGCACGGAACCAACAGTAAAAGACTGTGGGAGTTGTAGTCCAAAATATCGGCTTACAGGGCACCCCCACTTGCCTTCACTTTCTTCTTTTTCTTTACTAAGTCTATTAGTTTTTCCCTGATTCTCCTATACAAGCTACGGACTGCCGTCCCATGGGGTGGGGGGGGGGAAGGCAGCAACATTTAATATTAAGTACTGGTTTCCCTTGTTTACATGGGGGATATGTGCTTGGACTTCCCACAAATAAACAAAACTGTATAATAGCAAACCACCATATTATATACCATAGAATTGCACCA
Organism: Gambelia wislizenii; assembly: GCA_030847615.1. Lineage (NCBI taxonomy): Eukaryota > Metazoa > Chordata > Lepidosauria > Squamata > Crotaphytidae > Gambelia > Gambelia wislizenii. Next base: position 5,390,575 of record JAUMIR010000013.1, on the reverse strand, counting down.
GAGGACCTAGAAAATATCTAGAGACGATGCCTCTCTAGGCATCTGGTACAACTCTGTGGTTAACTTCTAGCAGAAGTTGACCATAGAGTCATGCTGGAGGAACTCTTGATGCCACCTCCAGTGCAACTGTATGGTCCTCCAGATGCCTAGAGAGATCCCCACCTCCCAATCACAGGTAAGTGAAACCACGGGTACCATTCGGTAAGTAAAATCCCTTACAAGAATAGAAGAACTGGCGTGATTTTGAAGAATTGTTGCAGCAGAAAGTTATCTTCTATCTCAGTTAGAATTTTGATGCACACTCATTACTTGCAAGCTTCCATAAATCAATGTAGAAATCTGGGTTCTGTTATCTTTCACAGACTGAATGTGGAAACCTGAGGAGTACAAGCCAGGCCTACTGGAAAAGGAAAGAAAATCACGCCTGAGCTTAGCTTACTCTTCTGTATAAGGGCAGAGAAAGTAATAGCACCAGGCTTGGCCTCTCTTGGTCTGGTAGCTGTTTTGTCATCCTGAGCAATCCTAGCATGAATTGAGCAGGCACCCAAATACCCTGCTTCCAGCTTTTGATCAAACAGGCCACAATGACTTACTGGCTCAATTGGCCTTAGATTTATGTTGCAAGGCAATAATGGGTGGCTATGGCTTTCTAAATGAGGTTGGACTGCAACTCCCATGATCCCTCACCATTTTCTGTGCAGGCTAGGACTGCAGGGGGTTGCAGTCCAACACCATCTGTGTGGCCACGGTTCCCCCAGAACCAGCATGTTGCAATCACCCGTGATAGTACAACAAAATGACTTCAGTTTCCAGTACTTTGCTATCAGCTGACCCTTCCTTTGGGCAGAGTGAGGCAGCTGCCTCAGGCAGCAAATATTAAGAGACTGGGTGTGGCAGTGAGTTATTGAAGGAGAGAGAGCTGTGGTCACCATGCAAGAGTGCCTTCTAAGCTAGTTTGCTGCCCAGGGCTGATGGTGGAGAATGCTGCCATGGCCTCAGTGTTGAAGTAAGTCAACTGTCAGCCTGATTGGCTATTATAAAAGGTATAGGATGGAGACCATCTTGTCCTTTGCTTCAGACAGCAAAATGGTTTATGTTTGGCCTGTTGCTTAGAATTGGTTAGAGGAGCCAGCTTGCAACATCATGGGTTATTCAGCCGGACAGTAACTTGGCACCTCCAAACTGGCACCAGAAATTTGAAAGAAACATTCAGAAGCTGGGATTCAGACAGGGTATCCCTGTCAGTAGGACTATTGCTTTCTGCTTATGTCACTTCAGCAAGCTGTCCTACTTGGCATCTTCCTTGCTGAAAAATGCAAATAATGCAATATGAGACTCAGAAAACTAAATTTTGGCTTGCAAAGTGAGAGACAAAGGATTTGTTCATAACCTGATAGCTTGGCCTTACGGAGTACAAGTGGAGCTTTGCAACAAAACTTGTGAAATGCTTCTACCAAGCATCCCAGCCTCTCTAGGCCAGCCCTACCGTCAGCCGGTGAGGCAGCGAATGTAAGCTATTCTGAAAAGGCAGCATGGTGTGAATTGCTACTGTGGTTTGACTGCCAGGGTGATGAAAAGAGCTGCTTGCAGAATTTTCTGTTGAAAGTGCCAAAATAAGTTGGTTGGCCTTGGGAAGTATGTACCAGGGGCTCCATTTGCTGCTCAGCCTCAGGCAGTAAAATGTCTTGGGCTGACTGCAGCCACGTCCTTTCACCCTCCTCTTCCCATCAGTATTGCTTTCCTGTTGCCTCTCAGAAAGCACCAGCTTGTGAAACGTGTAGAGATGGACAATTGTCAGACATTTTGAAGACATGGGGGAGGGGAAACAAAAAAAAATTGTGAGTGGAATTTTGCAATTTTTAAAAACAATGATAGTAGCACCCTTTACAAACTGAAAATCACTTTGTTGCTGTAGGAACATAAAATATATTATATACACAATTATGCCGTTTCACTGGGCATAAAACTATGTTGGGTGTATTCAAAATACAGTGTAGTCAGACATTTGTCGCAAGCAGAATTCCCTTATTAAAATCGTATTTTATTTTGTTACAAAAGTGAACTGTAAAGATCCTTTTTGATTTTGCCAAAATCCATTTTGGTGGGGATGAAAGGCTAGGGGGGATGACTGTTGCCCTCCATATTTTTTCCTCCCCCGCCCGTGTCCATCGCATCTCTAGAAATGTGAGAGATTTTAAAAATATATATAAAACAAGTGGTGTGTCCTTTTATGAAGAGCAGAGCTCGCCCTGTGCGTCATTAAGGCTAATTAATGAAGTGTCTCTTCCTCTGTAGTGTGGCAAAGTCCAGAATTCCTGGGCAATGTGGAGCAGCAAGTCCTGTGAGGCCAGTGAGGGGCCCTACTTTGTTCTCCTTACTGTGGTCAAGGCTCCTGTCCTAACAGATGGCTGGATGGCTAGATGGCTAGACTTCCTCTAAGGCGGTGTTCTGCAATGTGCCACAAGGTGGCAGCAAAGACTTAAAAATGGTTGTCACCTGTGAAAACACCTTTGGCCATCAAAATGTACATCACCATGTGGATGAGTGTCTCTCCTTGCTGTTTCCCTTCTCCCTCCCAAAAGAGGGGAGGCTGCAGCTCTGAAAGGCCCTGATGGGCAAAACCAGGGTGGGGGCCCTCTTTCAGCCCAAGGCCCAAATTCAGTTTCAAAGACCTTCTGAATGAGCTGGGGTGGGTGGGGCCAAAGGCTAAAGGGGTGATAGCAAAAAGGCCGTATTTTAGCTGTAGCTAAATATCTGACCAAGAAAACCCTAGAATAGGGTCACCAGAAGTCAGAGTCAACTTGAAAGCAAATAAGAGCAACAGTTGTAAAACTGAAAATCAAACATTTGTGCCCCTATGCTACAAGCAAACTCCAGGTCTACCAGCAAGTCTGGACACCCTTCTTTCTACAGCAAATTCCACATCTTCAAAATGCTTTGTGCCTGTTTCCAGGGATGCCACAAGAGCCTTCTCTAACCTGGCACGTCCTCTCCCCATTACATGGGTTTGTGGGGGGGGGATGCTGGATCTTTACGCCTACCCCTTGGGAGGGAGCCAAGTTAGGGGGTGCCCCATTCTGTGTAAATATCAGTAACAGCTGGTGAGCTATTGCTGGCCATGGAGAAGGGAGTACTGTGGGCCCTTGGTATCTGCTGGGTTTGGGTTCCAGCACCCCCTTGGATACCAAAATCTGTGGATGCTCAAGTCCCATTATATACAACGGCATAGTAAAATGGTATCCCTTATATAAAAATGGTAAAATCAAGGTTTGCTTCTTGGAATATATTTATTTGAATATTTTCAAGTTCTGGATGGTGGAATCCGTGGATACAGAGGGCTGACTGTACTTAACTCTCTCCCTGTTGGTTCCTTGGTGTCACATATCCCTTCTGAACATAGTTTGCAGGAGCTCATGTGCTGTGCTTCTGTTCTGCACAATTAGTGTGGGAGAATTTGCACATATGGGTACACAATCTCAAGCTAAAAGAACTTGGACAGAGGCTTTCTTGTTCCTGAATGGTATGAGAAGGACTAGGAGACTATTGGAAACAGCACAGCACTGCTTCCAGGAATCAACACCATGTGAAAACATATTCTGGATATGCTGTGGATTTCATGGCCAGTTCTGCCCAGTACAAGTTACATTTATTCAGTGATATATCAGTGACGGTCATTAGAAGCGCTGGCTTTCTCATTACATTGAGCGAGGTGGTTGTCTCCTAGGGTTTTCATGGTAAGATTCATTCTGAGGAGGTTTGCCATTGCCTTTCTCTGAGGCTGAGAGTATGTGACTTGCCCAAGGTCTTCCAGGGTCCTAGATCAACACTCAAACCCTTACACCACCAGCTCTCCACACATACATATATATATAAATATCTCTCTCTCTCTGGCTTTTCTTCGCAAACGAAGATTCAGGAAGGACTCATCCCGCGCTTTCTGCAAGCGCGCTGATGACTAAAAAGGCCAATCCGAGATAAACAAGTCCGGTTGCAAAAAGCACAGCAGAAGGTCTCCTTGGGTGATGTTTTTGGGTTGTGATTCTTTCTGCGTTGTCGTTTCTCTTCAAGACTTGTTCGTCGTGAGTTCTCAAATAAGGCTGCAGCATTGTGGATAGTGCGTCTCCATGCCTCCCGATGTGAGGCCAGGGCGGACCACTGTTGCTGATCAATTTGGCCAAGCCTGAGATGTTGTTTCAAGGAGTCTTTGTATCGCTTTTTTGGAGCGCCCCTCTTACGCTGACCCGTGGTGAGTTCACCGTAGAGTAGTATTTTTGGGAGGCGATGGTCCTCCATCCTAGAAACGTGCCCTGCCCAGCGTAGCTGTGTTCTCAATATCATGGCCTCAATGCTGGTGTTTGGACCTACTTATCAGGTCCAAAGCTCCTTATACAGTACAGATGGTCAAACATTAATTACTGATAAAGCCTCCATCCTAAATCGTTGGGCTGAACATTTTCAAAGTCTCTTTAGCGCCAACCGAGTAGTCCAAGCCTCAGCTATCCAATATATGATACAAAAACCAATGAAAAATGAATTGGACATAGCTATCACTTTGGAAGAGACCCTTAAGGCCATACAGCAGATGAAAAACGGCAAGGCAGCTGGGATTGATGGAATCCCACCTGAAGTTTGGAAACACGGAGGTCATGCACTCCACGAAAAATTCCACGAATTCCTTGTGAATTGCTGGGAAAAAGGGGAACTACCATCAGACCTCCGAGATGCAGTCATCATCACCCTGTACAAGAAAAAAGGAGCAAAATCCGATTGCTCAAACTATCGAGGCATAACACTGCTCTCTATTGCTGGAAAAATCCTTGCAAGGATACTCCTGAACAGGTTAGTTCCTGCTATTGCAGAAGAACTTCTCCCTGAAAGCCAATGTGGCTTCAGAGCCAATAGGAGCACTACAGACATGGTATTTGCCCTTAGGCAACTGCAAGAAAAATGTAGGGAGCAGAACAAGGGTCTCTATGTAACATTTGTCGACCTCACCAAAGCCTTTGACACTGTAAGTAGAAAAGGTCTGTGGCAGATCCTGGAAAAACTAGGATGTCCCCCCAAATTCCTTAAAATGATTATCTTGCTACACGAGGGCCAGCGTGGTCAAGTCAGATATGGCGATGCTCTTTCAGAGCCCTTTCTAATAACTAATGGAGTGAAGCAAGGTTGTGTTCTTGCACCAACTTTATTTACAATCTTCTTTAGCACGATGCTCCAAAGGGCTATGGCAGAGCTTGAAGAAGACGACGGCATCTATATACGTTACCGTACTGAGGGTAACTTGTTTAACTTAAGCCGTCTGAGGGCTCACACTAAGACTCTAAACTATCTAGTCCGTGAGCTGCTCTTCGCCGATGATGCTGCCCTTGTTGCCCACACAGAAGTAGCTCTGCAGCGCCTAACATCCTGCTTTGCAACAGCTGCAGAGCTGTTTGGGCTAGAAGTCAACCTGAAGAAAACAGAAGTTCTTTACCAGCCTGCACCACAGGACGAACACCACCATCCCCACATTGCCGTCGGCAAATCAGTGCTCAAATATAAATATACACACACTGTATATGTACAGTATATACACACAAGACATGCCATTCTGAAGGCTTGAGTGAAAATGTTCACAGAGGCAAACCAGGACACGTGACCAACAGCAGAATGTGGTCAAGGTGGCAAAAGTTATGAATGAGGAAAAATAGGCAAGCTGGGAGACGCAGGAGTAGTTTGCTGCCACCTGGGAAGGGCAAGACTGACTCCTCCTCTGCTCTCCTCCTCCTGAACTGAATATTTCTGGATTTCGAAATCAGTTTGCAGCCATAGTCAGATCTCCCTGCGTGTCTTGTGTTCCTTTCCCTGAAAACCCCCCACAATAATTGGTATTCTGCTTTCCTGTAGAAACCACACTCAAGTTAATGACATAGTCTCTCGCTAGAGAAAATGTGGAGTCCATTTCCAAACAGGATCAAAAGGGAAGAGCAAACTCTGCCCCGTGGATCAGATTTAGCCTCGCTTTCCAATGTCCAAGGCAGTGAGTACCATTGCTTAGGTAGCCAAATTGGCAGGACCCAAGCGGAAGGTGTAAACAGCCTTGGCCAAAAAAAGAGAGGATAGCATATGTATAAAATATGTGGGGTGGCCCCTTAAAACTAGGCATGGGATTCCATTTGATTGGAGGAAAAAGCAAAGGAAAACCAAGAGGGGGGATGGAATATTTTATAGAAATACTGTTTTATAGAATAATAGAGTTGGAAGAGACCACAAGGGCCATCCAGTCCAACCCCTTTTTTGGCTGGAATCTTCAGTACTGGTTTTTCACATTAAACCATTTGACAAAGTTAAGAGCATTTAACACCTGTTAAAATAGTTCAGGGTAAAGACAGAGATTTGGGAGTTGGACTAGGACTGTGGCGACCCGGGTTCAAATCCCCACGTGGCCAGAGTGGTCTCAGGAACATCTCGGAGAGATCATATAACTCCAATACTAAAATCTCTCCACTGGCTGCCTATCAGTTTCCGGGCCCAGTATAAGGTGTTGGTTATTACCTTTAAAGCCCTAAATGGCTTGGGTCCAACTTATCTCCGGAACCGCCTCCTCCCATACAATCCTCCCCGCGCACTCCGGTCCTCTGGGAGGAATTTGCTTCAGCCACAAAAATCTAGGCTGTCTGCAACCTCCCAGAGGGCCTTTTCGGTAATCGCCCCCAAATTGTGGAATGGCCTGCCAAATGAGATCCGTCACCTGACGAGCTTGAGTAGCTTTAAAAAAGCACTAAAGACGGATCTCTTTCGGCAGGCCTTTCCTGATTAGATCCCGGCCTCAGGAACTCAGTCTCCTGGCTTTTTAAAAATTATGTATATATTTGTTTTTAATGTGTTTTTTTAGCTAGAAGGTTTTAATCTTACTGTGTTTAATGTCTTTTTATGTGGGAGGGTGGGGGTGGGGGGTGTTTTTAGTCATTATTATAATGTTTTAATTGTTGGAAGCCGCCCCGATTGTTTTTAGCAGAGGGGCGGGGTATAAATAAATATTATTATTATTATTATTATTATGGAAAGCCACTGGGTCACCTTGGGCAAGTCACATTCTCTCAGCCTCAGAAGAAGGCAAGGGCAGCCCCCCCCCGAACAAATTGTGGCAAGAAAACCCCACGATAGGGTCACCGTAAGTTAGAAAGGACTTGAAGGCACATGGCAACAGCAAAACAGTTTAAGATCATTTGAAACCATGCATGTGGGCAGGCATTAGGTAGACTGCAAAGGCTTTAGTAAAAAGCCACATATGCTGGTTTTAATCGGGCCTCAAAGGAAGAGGATTCCATACTGGGGGCACCACAGCAGAGAAAGCTCTGTCCCCTATCCTCCCACAGTGTCCTGCCCCCACTGGTGGGACCCAGAGGAGGTTGAATAAAAGAAAAAAAGAATAAAAGTATAGCAACCCCACCCCATTCAAAGACCCTTTCCAACAACCAAAAACCTGCCTACATTTAAAAGGGCTTTGCTTGTTGGTAGATGGAGAGGAGAGAGGAGCCAACCCAGGCTCCAGTGGGAGGGAGTTCCACAGCCTAGGAGCAACCACTGAGGCCTTGTCTCCTGTCTTCACCAAATTTGCCTGTGGGAGTGGTGGTGATGAATTAAAAAAAAGGAAGGGGGGAGCAGAGGAGAGATGATGCAAGGGACCAAGCCTGCACACAAGGGCGTAGGGAGGGCCCCCCAAAATGACATCCTTGTCCCACCCCAAGAATTCTGCCTCCCAAAATGAAATTTTCCTTCCTTCCTCAAATTTCTAGCATTGCAGTAATTTAAAATTTCACTGGAGAAGTACAGTTTAGGTATCCAAAGAAAAGAGGCAAGCACATACCCCGAAACTGTGTCTGTTCAGCAGGGCCACTTCCAATTAATTCTCTGCCATCCCACTTTCTGAGTTGCTTTTAAAATGTTCTGGTTTCCCTCTCCTCTTTTGTCCTCAGCTTACTCCAAGGGCTGCAAACTGAGTTCAAAGTGCAGAAGTAGTTTGCACTCCACTGGGGATAGGAGAAGGCTGGGGCAAAAGTAAACTGCTGCTGCCTCTCCTAGCTTCTCCGTTCTTCCTCATTAATAACTTTTACGATCTTGACCACATGCGGCCAGTTTTCAGTTTGAAAGGTTGGAAGGACTGCAGGCAAAGTTACCGAAGGAATGCAAAGGTAGCAAATATGAAACCTAAGGCATGAACGATTTTCAATGTTTCACCCTCTCAGATGCTAAAAACGTGAGGACTGCAGGAAAATTTCATCGGAGAGGGCAGAATTCTTACGGGAGAGCAATGCCTTTATTTTGCAACCCTGGCAAAGCCCCGTGTTTGTTCCCCCCACCCGTTTGGCAGCATTATATCTCCTTTATGGCTTAGAGTTTCGCCACTTTCCCCCCTTTGCAAACAGAGGAGAAAAAAAAAACAAATCCACACTACACAAACAATTCAGTTTGAAACAGGATTATTTGCCACGGCTTCTTCCGATGTAATCCTGGGATCTGTAGTTTGGCAGGGTCTTTAGCCTTTTTTTTGCCCAAGAGTGCTGGTGCCTTAGGAAACTACAAATCCCAGTATTCCATTGGGAGGATCCTTGGCAAATCATCCTGTTTCCAACCGGATTATTTGTGTTGTGTGGATTTGGCCTTGGAGATGAAAACAGACTACACAAACAATCCAGTTTGAAACAGGATGATTTGCCATGGCGCCTTCTGATGTAATCCTGGGATCTGTAGTTCTGCAAGGTCTTTAGCCTCTACCAAAGAGTGCTGGTGTGTCACCAAACTACAAGTCCCAGGATTTCATAGGAAGGATCCATGGTAAATAATCCAGTTTCAAATTGGATTATTTGTGTAAATCCACACATAGGAGATCATCAGACAGAGACAAAAAAAGCCTTCCTCTCCCAAATTCTCCACTCCCGCCCCTGTCCCGTCCTTGTAATGCCACAATCACCCTCCCCACTACATTAACCTCCTCTCCCTTCACTTCCTGGATTGAAATCCTGTGGATTCTCACAAGAAGACGCGAATGCGAGAAATTAAAAAAGAAAAAGGACACCAAAAAAATGACAGCAAGCACAAAAATACACATTAAAATGTTCAAGTAACCCCAGGGGAGGGTCATAAAAGTGTGTCACTTACCTGGATGTCCTGATCTCACCCGGAAGTATTCTGACAGGGACTTCCCATTGACACTGGGATCTCGCCAGCATAACGGGGCACCTTTTCGCTCGCAGGAACATCCGTGACAGGAATGCAATGGGGGATCTACTGACAGCTTCTTCCATCAATAAAAAGCAGCATCAGCGGAACAGCAGCAGAATGGGTGCATAACCAGGGGGGAACGACGTCGTCTGAAAAGGGAGCCCTTTTGTGATCTCCTGGCGTTCGTGTAACGCCACTTTTGACGCATCGGATAATCTCCATAAATACAGTTGTCCCTCCGTATTGATGGATTTGGTATCCGCGGATTTAAGTCTTCACAGCTTGAAAATATTCTTAAAAAATAATAATCCAAAAAGCAAACCTTGATTTTGCCATCGTATCTAAGGGACACCATTTTGCTATGCCATTGCATATTATGGGACTTGAGTATCCACGGATTTTGGTATCCACGGGGGGGGGGTCCTGGAACCAAACCCCAGCCAATATGAAGGGACAACTGTATTCATGGCTTGAAAATATTTTGTAAAAACTAATAATCCAAAAAGCAAACTGTGTTTTTGCCATCTTATCTAAGGGGCACCATTTGGCTATGCCATGGCATCTCATGGGACTTGAGTATCCACGGATTTTGGTATCCACGGTGGGGGGAACCTGGAACCAAACCCCAGCGAATATGAAGGGACAACTGTAATCCAGTTTGAAACTGGATTCTTTGCCCTGGCTCCTTCCTATGGGATCCTGGGATTTGCAGTTTTCCAAGGTCTCTAGCCTTCTGGGCCCAAGAGTGCTGGTGCCTCACCAAACTCTAGGATTCCATAGGAAGAGGCCATGGCAAATAACCCAGTTTCAAATTGGATTCTTTGTGCAGTTGTGATGATGGAGTCCCATCATGCCGCCTCAAGGTTGATTGCAACTCCCATCAGCCCCCAACCTTGTGCGCAGGCGCAAGAAAGAAAAAAAGGGGCAGGCGATGGGGGCGGTGCCGTGGGACCCAAGCCCCGCCCCTGATCTTTCGAAAGCCCCTCCCCTGCCCCGCCCCTTCCCCAGCGCATGCCCGCTCGCGGGCGGTGACGTTTCCTCGGCCACGCCCCCCCCGGGGCTTGGGCGGGAAGGCGGGGCGAGAAGGGGGCGGTGGCGGCGGCCGGCGCGGCGCTGAGGGAAATTGCCGCGCCCGGAAGCCCGCCTGGCTCTCCCCGCCGCCGGAGTCGGGAGAGGACGCGGGGCGCTCGCCGGAGCCGAGAGGGAGAAAGAGACGGCCGCCGGAACGACTTCCCGCGCTCGGAGCCCCCTCCGCGCCGCCGCCCGTGTGGCCGAGCCATGGCTCCCCCGCCGCCCGCCTTCGTCAGCCCCTTCCCCAGACCCCGCTGCCTGGCCGCCGCCGCCCCGGCCGGCAAAGCCAAGCTGACCCACCCCGGCAAAGCCATCCTGGCAGGTAAACCCAGCCCCTGTGGGGAGGGGGACCACCCATCCTTTTGGGGGGGCTGCTTTGGTTTTAAAGGGGGGGGGTTGAGGGAGGGACCCCTTGGCCCCTCAGGGGAGGGTTGGCTTCCCCCCCGCCGCCCCCCCGTCTTCGAGTCGAGCCCCCTTCTTCCCTTCTTCCCTGCTGCTGCTTTTCTTTTTTTGGGGGGGGGGCTTCTCTGGCCAAGTTTGTGACTTCTCCCCTCCCCCTGCGTTGGGGTGGGCGGGTGGTTAAAGTCCCCATTCCACCCCATCGCCCCAATTTCCTCAGCTTTTTGGGGGGGGGGCGAGCCTGGCACGAGGAGGAAGAGTGGCGGGCTCGGAGTTTCGCTTGGGTTGCCAGATCCCAGCCGGCCGGCCGGAGCATCAGCTGCTTCGCTTCTGCCTGTGTGGTCAGGGCCGGTTTAAGGGATTTTGGGGGTCCCCTGCAACGCTTTATTTGGGGGTCCCCATATCTTTCTCTCAGGTCAGTGTAAACTAATCTAAGCTATTTGCAGTACAGGATATTCAGATTATTACCAATAATGTTTTTGCAGGAGGCGGGTTACTATGGGGCCCCCTCCAATGCTTTATTTTGGGGGGGCCATGTGCTTATCTCTGGTCAGTGTAACCTAACTCAACCTAAGCTATTCACTGGACAAGATATTCAGATTATTGCTAATAATGTTTTTGCGGGAGGAGGGTTACTATGGGCCCCCCTCCAATGCTTTATTTGCGGGGGGCATGTGTTTATCTCAGGTCGATGTAACCTAACTCAACCTAAGCTATTCACAGTACAGGATATTCAGATTATTACCAATAATGTTTTTGCAGGAAGATGGTTATGATGCCCCCCCCGCCACAATGATGAGGCCCCCTGCGGCTACGGGGCCCATGTGTAGTGTGTGTGGTTTTGTCTCTCTCTGTGTCCTGCCTGCGGTGTAGGGGAGATCCAACCACAGCCCTCCCAGGAGCTCCGCCCGATCATCTCACACACACACCCCCATACACTGGGTGTGCTGTTGCCCCTGCCGCCTGCTGGTTGGCCCTGGGCGATCAGGCTCCCCTGGGCACCGCCTTCGCAGGGGCGATGCTCAATTTCCTAGTCCCTGGGCACTTGCTACCCCTCTTCCTTAGCTTTGCCCCTGGGGAGATCTAGTGGCTTTCCCCCAAGATCTCCCTGCTTTGGCTCCCTCCTCACCACCACCACCATCTCTGGGGCTTCCTGGGGGCTGGGTAGTTGCAAAGAAGGTTGCTCAGCAAGGCTTGGGAAAAGAGATGGGTTTGGACCATCACTCCCAGAATCCTCCAGGGGGGGGGAATGGGAGTCCCAAAAGGAACTTTTGCCCAAGCTCTGGGTTGTGAGCCTGTGGCAGCAAAAGCCACAGTTCTGTGCAGTGGTGTAGCTACCAGGATGGTGGAATGAAGGCATGGCACCCCCAGATAAGATTTCTGTTCTCCCCCCAAAAGTTTTTCTTCAATACCCACATTTCTAGCATTGCAAACACTTTTATTTTATTTTATTTTATTTGTTTTTAGGTATTTATACTCCACTCTTCAGCCACGAAGGCGGCTTACATGCTGTTAAGCAATAGCACTTACATATCTACACCGCTTTTATAGCGTGTTAAACACCCTCCAAGTGGTTTCCAGTGTGTGCGAGCTGAAAACCTTTCACACCTAGAACTTCTTATATTTCCTGTGTTCAACTTTCCCTTGGTCACTCTGCCTGCACCTTTAATAAAAATGATAATATAATTTATTTATATTCTGCCTTTTCCCTAGGGAATCCCTTTAATTTGGATGCCTAAACTGTATGTTCTAAATGCTCATGGGGAACTTTAGGATGCTGCAGTAGTTCTTAACCTGTGCTGGGGGGGGGCGCAGGGGACTGTGATGTCCTCGCAGGGGATCTGCAAAGGCAGTGGAGCAGCCACATGACAGGAGCCAAGGCAAAGGCTGGCTGGCTGGCTTGGCCTGCACGTTGCCATTCATTCCACTCCAGCCACAAACTTGCAGGAAGAAGCAAGAGAAAAGTCTTCCTTCCCTCTCCAGTGCCTCTGAGGGAAGGTTTTATGGATGGTGTAGTTGTATTGTTGTTGTTGTTTTAAATCCTGAGGTTAAGTCTTGAGGGTCCACAGGAACAAAAGATATTTAAAGGGGGGGGGGCTCCCTGGTGAAGAAAAGGTTAAGAACCACTGGATTACTACAATGGGGATTGAAGGAAAAAGTCATGGGGAGCAGAGCAATCTTATTTGGGGGAGCAAGGTCCTCATTTTGGCCCACTCCCCCCCCACCTCTGTGTCACCTTAAAGACAGGTTAGGAAGTACAGTACATTTTAGGAAGATTTAATTTGATGCAATGCTGAAGCCATCCATAGGGCGAAGAGCCTCCTCCTACTGCTCTGTTATGGATGGCTCTTGTATGGTGATTTTGTTTGTCTCAAGTTACCTTTCCAAGCTCAGCTTCAAGACTGAGAAACGTACTGCAGCATGAACCTTCATAGTAATAGCAATAGCACTTCTATTTCTATATGGCTTGTCAGTGTCAAAGCACTCCCTAAGCCAGCCTTTCTCAACCTTTTTATCCTGGAGGAACCCTTGAAATAATTTTCAGGTCTCAGGGAACCCCTGCATAAACATTATTCTATATGCTTCCCCCCACAATCCCAATCTCTTGAGGAACCCCTAGCAACCCCTTGGGGAACCCTAGGGTTCCAGGGAAACTTGGAGCCCTGTAGGGTTGAACTCACAATGTTGTGACTTCAATACTGGTGTTTAACCACTACGCCACCAGGGCTTCCTTCATGGACTGTAGCTTTCTTCATCAGATGCATGGAGTGCTCTTTAGTTTCTCTAGGTGCATGGGCAGGGTTGGGATTGTATCCGCTGAGGTCAGAGGGCAGTGAAATGTAGAAGATAATTAAGGCTGGCAGTTACATGAATAATGTTGGCTACTTACCTGTTCGGTTAAAATCTGGGCTGGTGACTGTGTGACCCTCCAGGCGTTGGACTGCAGCTCCCATCAGACCTAGCAGGCGTAGCCAATGGTGAGGGATTGTGTACGTTGAAGTCTGATTGCTCCTGTTCAAAATGGATTTGTTGGAGCTACATGTCCTTCCTCCCCCTCCCTCTTGTAAGATTGAGTCCCAATCTTGGGTATAAAATGATTGATGATTATTGGTTGGCACTGGGGATGGCAGATAATTTCATTTTATAATAATGTGATGGTAACAGTTCATTTTTAAATTACTTATTAAATTATTTTTAAAGTTTTTAAAATTTATTTTAGGAAGTTAGGTGCCACCACCATATAGCCATTTTTGCCAGGCAGTCCCCAGCAAAGCATTCAATGACTTAAAATAGTGACCGCAACAGTGGCAGTTAGTTAGTATAATAACAGTGATATCTGAACACCTGACAGTGCGGCAGGAGGTACCGTATTTGTTTGGGGCAGGAAAAGCTGGCTGCAGAGGCAGTGTCCCAGCTTCGAGGCTGGCATGTGTTTGCCCCTTAACAAGAATATTTATGTTGGGGGAGCAGGAAGGCTTTGGATCTAGTGCAGGGGGGTAAAGGTGTAGCCTAGGGGGTTGTTCCAACCATTTTTTTCTGCCCTCTCACATCCCTCCCCATTTTTTCTTGGGTAAAAAAATTATCTCCAAATTGTACAAAACTGCCTAGAGTGGCAATAACATGAAAACACAACTATATGGCTTCCCTGAGTCCAAAAACTTAAGCACTCAGTTGAAAATCCCAGAAGTGAAAATTAGAGGTAGACTTCCGGTTGCTCTTCGAGTTATTTCTTAAAAATAAAAATAAATTTTATTATAACACAGGTATTAACATTACAACAAGAAACTGTCAAATGTGGCGTAGCAGTACAACTCAAAAAGTAACAGAAATAAACAAACGACTATCATCTACTTAAGTGGAGTCACTGGGCAATGAGTCTTCTTCCCAAGAAAAAGTCAATACACGGGCTAACCGGAGTCATGTATCACGTCTTTCTACAGCGATCCGTGATGCTGGGGAGGGTCTTAGGTGCAAGTATCAGAGTTAATGGAAGTTAGGGAAAGTTTACCTGCTTTCCAATTTTGGGCAATTTCTACTCTAGTGATGGCAGGCAAAAATGAGATTAGCTCCTTATGTTTTAATGATTTCTGCTCATCTATAAAAAAGTGAGAGCAGGGGTGATGCTGGAGTGGGAGATATGTCTTGCCCAGTATTTGTTGATATAATTTCCAGAATCAAGGTCCAATAAGAGTGGGTCGACTCTGGAAGTGATTTTTGGCCCCTGCCACAGTTGTCCACCTGGGCTAGGAGATCCAACACCCCGCCCTTGGATTTATCTCACCATGCCTCTACGCCTTATCACTGTCTTCTCCTTGTTGGGGGAGCAGCGGAGGAGCATCAATGTGTGGGCTCCTTCCTTCTACTCAGGAAAATCCACTTAATCTGAGGACCTGTTGGTTACCCCACTTAGGTACCATCAGAAGGCCTGGCTCATTACTTATCTAAAACATCAGCATCAGTGGACAGAGTTTTTTAAAAAATAATTATTCATCAGTTTATTGCTAATACTTGTTTGATTTGTACCTAGTTGTGAGTTCTCAGCATCATGCTAAAATCTGTAATTTGCCTTCCTCTTTTCTGGATTGTGGACTTCATGCTTTTAGGTTGACGTGCTCTGATGGTTGCTCTGCTGAATTGACACATCAAGATCCTCCTTGGTGTGTCTTGTAGAAAGTGGCAGGCCCCTTTGGTAAGAGTGATGTGGTGCGTATTGTTGTTTTTGATTGTCCTTGGAAGGGACGAAACAGTGAATTCTGGCTACACAGTTGTGGACAAACAAGGAGTAGAGGTGACATGTATTTGAATATAGGAGTGTAGTGATGCAGAACACGTTTTGTGGCCACAAAATTGTGTCACGTTGGGCATTGCCCATTTCTGCTTAATTATGTGGAAGATGGTATCCCCAAATGCTTGTATCATTCTTGAAGACCACTGTGGAATAATCAAAATGTTGTGATGTTAAAAATGAGAATAATGCATGTTGGTGTATGTGTGATTTTATTTTAAAGTTCTTGGGGCTGTGCTTGGCATACTGCCGCTATAATTAAATGCCATCGTTTTCAATTTTTTTTTTTTTTTGAGGTCCCCTTATGGAAGCTGACCTCTAAAAAGTACAGTATTCCACAATCCTTTGCGGTAGTTGAAGCAGTTCCCTGTCTCTTCAGAGTCTGTATTTAGTCTGGACCTGTCTTCTTCTCTACTGCTGTGGAAGAATTCTGTAGGGAACCTTTGGCCTTTTGCTGTCTGTCAACATGCTCACTGTCAACCTGTAGCTCTCCCCCTCCCCATGCATTTCTTTATGACAAGGGCAAGCATCTGGGGGTGGAGAGGGGAGGCATTGCGTTACAAAGGCTGGCTTGCGATCAGCCCTTAGAGACCAACTTTGGACATTTTAACGCTGGGGATTTTTGCAAAGGCACCTGACAGTTAAAAAAAGGAAAAAGGTCTAATGAATTTTCATACTGTTTTAACTGCTGTGGCAGCATACTGCCAGATCCTGGACTTGGTCATTTTGTGAGGTATTTAAAATTTTCAGCCAGATAGCTGTAGTGCTCTCTTCCCCACCCCAAACTACAATCCCAAGCATTCCATAGGGTGTAACCATAGCAGTTAAAGTGGGGTCAAAGTGCTACACAGGCATGCCTCAGTTAACAAAACCTCTGACAAAGAAGCTTCTTTTTACAAAGGTTTTTTTACAGCCACCCACGTCCCTTGTCTTCTTTGTCCTCTGAGTAGCTAGAAGCTTTCTAGCAGCATCAGCACTGGAAGAAGGCGAAGGAGGGGTGGAGAAACAGACTTTCATAAAGGGCTGCAGAACTCTCTCTGCAGGGAACAGGGCAATAAACAACGCTTGAGCTGGGAAAGAGCAGGATTCACTGTAGCCAAGTCTATGGTAACGGTGTGCGCCTCCCTACAACAGGCCAAGGAAGCAGCAGCTGCCCTCGGGATCTCTTATGGAGCATGTGAGAAGAAGAAAACAGAGAGAAATGGAGAAAGCAGATAAGCCTGCCTCACCAGCTACCCCTAGCACATTTTAAGAAAAACAAACCTAGCACCTATAGATCTATAAGTTTGGCCACCTATATGGAAATAAAAAGAAAAATGAAGGCTGAGGAAATAAAAAGTCATCCCTGGATGAATTTTGGAAGAAGCCTTCAGTTCAAAATGCTTAGTTTACTTCTGCCAGCGTTACCTGACTGGCTTTATTCAATATGTGCATATTGTTAGTTTTGAATAAAAAGCTTGCTAAAACGTGTTGAATTGCTTTCTTTTCTGTGTTACAGGAACCCTCTTCTTAAAGTGTTGTCAAACTGCATTGTTTCTACAGTGTAGAGGCACCCTAGGAGCACTCAAGGTTCTAGTCCCTACTGAGCTAGGCCAGTAATTCTTTTTCTGCTATCTGTACCTCACAGAGTGGTTGTTGTGGGGATTAAAGATGGGAAGAAGGAAGCTTGTTAGAGGAAGGCCAGGACATCAGTGTAATACATAAGGCTGTATTTTTAAAGAAACTAAGATTTGCTTGTTTGGAACGTGTGTCAAACTCTTGTGTATTAAAACCTGGCACCTTTGTTTTAGTGCAAATCTCAGACTGTTGAATGAACTACTGTTGGGAAAGAAAACAGAACTGGAAAGCCTATACGGTATTGCTTTCTCTGTGGTATTGAGATAATATTACAGGTAGAATGGGAACAAAGTTACTTTTGAAAGTTACTTTAAGGGCATTTTTGGAAGTGTTTGGACAAGGATTTTTCAGCGCCATTCTCTTGGCAAGCCTAAGTGTTTTGTTTTTTAAGAGAAAGAAGTGATGCTCATTGCAATGTGTGTTACTTCTAAAACCTTTTAAAGGGTATTGTCAATGAATGACTTTCCAAATGTTGCAAGATGTGGGCAAAGTGTGGTCCTCGGCCAAGATGTGTCCCCTGGCCCCCTTCTGCCCCCCAGCCTTCATTATGGCCTGAAAAAAGGGCCTCCAATGGTCAATCCAGGGGACGTAGTTGGTCATTTTAGTGCAGAAAACGTTCAGGTTGGAGGGTGCTGCGGCGGGGGGGGGGAGGTGTCATTCTGAGGTCCTGGTGTGTGGGGGGTGGGTGGGCCTCCAGACAGCTAGAGGTTGCCCACCCCTGCATTATGATGAGTAAGGGGCACACATCATTTTTAAAAGGTTAAATTTCCCAGTTCCGGGAGAGGAAAGGAAGACCTCTACTGTTCAGAAAGATTGCCAGAAAGATCTGGAAGCAGAGTTTTTTTGAGGCGGGGTGGGGGTTGAGTTGCTTTCTTCCAAGCCTTGATTGCATTTGCTTTAAACAAACCTATCTGCCAGGGGAGGTAATGAGCAGCGTTCCTGCCAACAGGGAGCCATCAATCCTTTTAGGCGATGGAAATTGGCACAGGGAGGACTTCATTTTGTAAAATGTGCTCCTGGCTATATTTTAAATGTGTGGTGTGTTCTATCTTTTTCTGTTTTAAAATTATTATGTTGTTTTAGTGAGCCTGGTTGTTGTTGTTGTTGTTGTTTAAAGGAGGGGTGGTTGGTTTTTGTGTGTGTGAGTTTCATTCTGTGAACTGCACATTAGAGCGGCCAGGAACATAGGGGAAAGCAGTCTTAGACCAAACAGTGTGTTGGGCTAGTTGGACTAGTGCCAAGGCTCAAATACCCAATCAGCCATGAAGAATGCTTGTTAACCTATATCTCAGGTTAGCTGGATAAAATTGGGGGTGACCATGTGGACCATCGAAGGTCAGATACAATTGAATAACCATGAATACTTAAACTCATTCACACCAGTGGTCTGTTTAGCTTGGCATTGTCTGCACCAGCCTTCCCCCAACCTGGCACCCTATAGAGCTGTTGCCCTGTAACTCTCATCATCCCCAGAAAGCACCAGGATGGTTGGGGCTGATGGATGCTGCAGGACAGGATATTGGTGAGCACCAAGTTGAGGAAAGTTGGTTTACATTGACTGGCTGTAGTTTTCCAGGCAGGCATTTTTCAGCCCTTACCTGGAGATGTCAAGATTTGGGTTTGGTAGATACCATGATTATAAATCATAGGTTGGGATCTGACAGCCAGTGGGCCAAAATTGGCCTGCTGACAGTTGCTTTTTGTCCACCACCCATATGTTTGGGGGCTCTGTGGGAGCACCAGGGTGATCTAGTAGACAGAGATTGTTGGTCGTGGTAAATTCAGGCTCTAGTCTCCACTGAACCACAAGATATACCTTGGATCAAGTTGCACATGCTCTCAGCCCAGCCTACCTTATGGGGTTGATGTGAGGAGGAGAAGAATGGATACCACCTTGATCTCATTGAAAGTTATGCAGGATCAAAGTGGAACAAATTTTTTAAAATGGTGCCTTGAAATACCTGTAACTTGAATTGCTAATCAAGGTTCCTAGGGACTTGGTTCATGAGGAGAGGGGAGTTTCTTGCACCTGCTGGTCTTAGTTTGCCAGAGGTGTATCCACACTGCACAACTCTAGCACTACCACTTTAACTGTCATAGATCCATCCTGCAGCATCCTGGGGTGCTTAGACGTCACCATAGCTCAGAGGAGCACTAGAAAGTTCGAAGTTTCTCATGAAATGACAAATGCCAGAATTCTGCAGGCTGGTGTTGGAGGTGTAACATTTCTGGTGATTCTGAACCTATAGAATACACACACACAAACACACCTTTTTTTTGCAGAAAATATTTATGGTTTTGGAAATATGGGGAAAATGCACTATTAGTACCCATGGCAGATTGACAGTCATTTTGTATACTACATATAACTTGGTTTGGCATAAAATCAGTACGACTTCCATATCCACAGAACCGGTAACCACGGTTTCACTTACCCACATCCAAAGAGATATGTTCTCTCCAGGCATTTTCTAGATCCTCCAACATGATTCTATGGTATGCTTCTGTCAGAAGTTGACTATAGAGTTGTACTGGAAGACCTAGAAAATGCCTAGAGAGGTGTTCTCTCTAGGAATCTCTAGGTCTTCCAGAGCAACTCTGATATGCTTGGGCTGGTAGTCATTCATTACAATAGGGTTTGCTGTTATCCACAGTTTTTCATTTCCATGGTAAAGTCCAGGAACATATCCTCTTCGGATATGAGGGTCGTACTGTAAATCCAGAAAATCATAGAATCATAGAATTGCAGAGTTGGAAGAGACCACGAGGGCCATCCAGTCCAACCCCCTGCCATGCAGGAAATCATGATCAAAGCATCCCCGACAGATGGCCATCCAGCCTCTGTTTAAAGACCTCCAAGGAAGGAGACCCCACCACACTCCAAGGGAGTGCGTTCCACTGCCGAACAGCTCTTACTGTCAAAAAGTTCCTCCTCATGTTGAGGTGGAATCTCTGTTCCTGGAGCTTGCACCCATTGCTCCGTGTTCCAGTCTCTGGAGCAGCAGAAAACAAGCCTGCTCCATCCTCAGCGTGACATCCCTTCAAATACTTAAACAGGGCTATCATATCGCCTCTTAACCGTCTTTTTTCCAGGCTAAACATACCCAGCTCCCTAAGTCTCTCCTCATAAGGCATCATTTCCAGACCTTTCACCATTTTAGTTGCCCTTCTCTGGACATGCTCCAATTTGTCAATATCCTTTTTTAATTGTGGTGCCCAGAACTGGACACAGTATTCTAAGTGAGGTCTGACCAAGGCAGAATAGGACCTTTTTTTAATAATTACAAATTGAATGTATTTTTCTAAATT
Organism: Gambelia wislizenii; assembly: GCA_030847615.1. Taxonomy (NCBI): domain Eukaryota; kingdom Metazoa; phylum Chordata; class Lepidosauria; order Squamata; family Crotaphytidae; genus Gambelia; species Gambelia wislizenii. Next base: position 5,370,186 of record JAUMIR010000013.1, on the reverse strand, counting down.
TTACTTTTTGTTAAAATGGAGTTACAAGGTCCTCAAGTGTAAGAAACACCTGTACTGTTAGGAACCTCTTTAGTTTTGCCAGTTTGTGATAAATAGACAAAAATACCGTATAATCCATTTTTTCAATTTTCCAGAAAAAGTCTTCAGAAAAAAGTCCCCCCTTGAATTTTTCCGTTTTTTTCAACCTGGAGCTTCATATCTCTAGATGATACTAGTTAAAGTGGTATCCAACTGCTTATAATTCTGCTGTGTGGATACACCCCAGGTCTTTGCAGCTTCAAGCCACTCTGCTTCTTTTTTAAATTAAGAATTGGCAGGGAATTGGCCTGGATTTCTTACAGTTTGTCTAGCTGTGATTCAGGGAGGCAGGGAGTTAAGCTACTTTTCTTCTGCCAGGCTCTCCCTGGCTGGCTTTGCATTCCCTGCCTGCACCTAGGCGGAGTTGGGCATGAGCCTCCCACAACTTACTCACTCATGCAGTACTGCTTGCTGACAGTTGCCTGCCATTGCAGGCACTCTCTTTCATTATTCACTTGGAACATTTCGTGCCCTGAATATTTTATAGGGGGGACAGGAGGGGATGTTTATCCATGTCATCCTAGTTCCAATTTCTATGTATGGTTGTGAAAACTGGAGAGTGAAGAAAGCTGATAGGAAGAGAATCAACTCATTGGAAATGTGACACTGGGGGAGAGTTCTACCAATACTGTGGACCGCAAGAAAGACAAATCAATGGGTCCAAGAGCAGATCAAGCCTGAACTCTCCCTCGAAGCCAAGATGACCACATTGAGGCTGTTGTACTTTGGACACATCATGAAATGACATGACTCATTAGAAAAGACGGTAATGCTTGGTAAGGTGGATGACGATTGGAAAAGTGGAAGACTGTATTACAGATGGATAGACTTAGTCAAGATGCCCTGAGTTTTCAAGACCTGAGCAGGGCAATTAATGGCTGGAACTCCCGAAGGTCTCTCATTCATTGGGCCACAATACATTGAAGCCAACTTGAAGTCAATTAATCAATAAAAATAGGATGCTTATTTTTCTTGCCCAGAAATTGTGATAGGCTGGACCTTGGGAGTAGGACATGTGCTTTGCATGCAAAAGGTCTCAGGTGTTGATCTTGCTGTCTCCAGGTAGGGCTGGGAATAGGGTTGCCAGAATGAAAACTGGAAATGGCTCCTGTGTCATTAACAGTGTAGAAGAGGGAATTTCAGCAAGTGTTGATTGTCACACAACCAGGTAAGAAGCGACACCTTAATTCCACTCTTCTGCGTGACCATTAACAGTACAGGAGCCCTCCTCAGTTTTCACCCTGGCAAGCCTAGCGGGGAGAGAATCCGGCCTAAAACCTTAGTATGTGGGCAAACTTATTGATTTGGGCTATGGTTCCCAGAATACCCCCATCCACTAGAGTCTGACTGGGGGTTCTGGGAGTAGTAGTGGTCCCAAAAAGGAACTTTTCCAAGGTCTGAATGGATGAATGAGCTAGATGGGCCAAAGGCCAGAAGCAGAGGTGGGCAAAGTGTGCTCTACGGGCTGCATGTGGCTGCTGGACCCACTCTTGTGCCCTCCAGCCTCCCCATTTTAAAAAAAGTGCAATTTGGGGTCATGTTTTGCCCCAAAATCACACAGAAAGCCCCCCCAACATGTGAAATCATGCAAAAATGTACTCACTCCACCCCCACAACCACCAAATATCTCCTTTGTCCTCTGCAGTCCCTCTCAAAATGACAACAGGAAGAGCCCTCCTGTTGCTTCCTGTTGTCATTTTGAGAGGGACTGCAGAGGACAAAGGAGGCATTTGGGCCTGCTGTGAGGGGGGTGCAGCCTCTGTGTGGATCTGGAGGAGGGAAATTGGACTCTTGCTCCTGCTCAGTTGCCCACCTCTGCCATAAAGCATCCACCTGACAAATGAGCTAGATAGGCCAAAGGCCTAAAGTAGCTTCTTGTGTACCTATGAAATCAGTAGCTCCAACAAAAACACGTTTGTGTGATATTCTGGGTCTTGATTTATTGACCTTGCAGAAGTGGGGTAGTATTTTAGGTGAGGTGTGGTATTTACTTATTAGTAACATGTAACTTGCCTTCCTTCAGTGAGCTCAAGATGACATGCATGATTGTCCTTCCTGCACTTTATCCTCTCAGCAATCTTGTTAGGTAGGTCAAGCTGCACAGGCGGCAGGAGTGACATTTTTGACCTCACCTGGAATATTCCCCAATTCTGGGCACCACAGTTCAAGAAGGATATTGACAAGTTGGAACATGTCCAGAGGAGGGCGACCAAAATGGTGGGAGGTCTAGAAGTCATTATGCCCTATGAGGAGGGCTTAGGGAGCTGGGTTTGTTTAGCTAAGAGAAGAGCAGACTGAAAGGTGATATGATAGTCATCTTTAATTATCTGATGGAATGTCATGTGGAAGATGGAGTGAGCTTGTTTTGTGCTGTTCCACAGACAAGGATGCAAGCCACTGGTTTCAGAGTACAGGAAAAAAGATCCCACCTAAACTTCCTGGTAGAACAGAAGCTGAATCCCCCATATCCCAACCCAGCACTCCAGTCACTGCTTTGGGGGCAACAGGAGAGGCATAATTGGAAGAAGAAATGGGGAACTTAACTAGGTTTGGGTTTTGCGTGATGGGTAGTTAGGGAAATGGACATCATAAAGGATTGATTGTAGCTACATAAAGAGTGGAGACTGCTTCAAACTGAGTAGAATTCAAGAGCTATGGCAGGGTCACAGAACCTGTGGCCCTCCAGGTGTTGGTGGACTGTGGCTCCCAACATCCCTGACTGAGCTGTTCTGGCTGGGGCTGATGGGTTTTGTGTTGTACTGTACTAACATCTGGAGGGGCTTCCAGTTCCCTGCCCACTGCACCACTGTTCAAGAAGGATATTGAGAAGGTGGAACACGTTGAAAGGATGGCAACCAATATGGTAAAAGTTTTGGAAACGACTAAGCCCCATGTGGACAACTTTGGGAGTTTGGTCTGTTTGGCTTGGAGAAGACTGAGAGGTGACATAATAGAGCCATCTTTAAATACAGTTTAGAAGGGATGTCATGTAGAAGATGAAATGAGATTGTTTTCTGCTCCTCTAGAAACTAGAACACAAACCAGTGGGTTAAAATTCCATCTAAAAGAGATTTCACCTAAATATTAGGAAGAACTTCTTGACTGTGAGCTGTTTGAGAGTGGAATATGGACTTCCTTGGAGGATGGTAGACTCTTCATCTTTGGAGGTCTTTAAACAAGTTGAACGGGCATTGGTGTTTTAGTTGTATATTTCTGCATAGCAGAGGCTTGGACTAGATAGCCCTTGTGATCCCTTCCAATCTAAGGTTTTATTAGTCTATGAATTTAAAATAAAAACCTCTGAATGCTACAAGTTGCAAAATCCCAGGGAAAAATTCCTGGGGCAGATCTTGGCATCCCTACGGAGGGAGAGTCCTTCTGTGAAGATAGCTGCTTAACTGTCAGGTTGTGACCTGCTTGTCACGTACAAAACAGCTTTGTTTGCTAAGGCTGCAAAAAATATTCAGGCAATCTATCTGAATGCTGTTGTGGTGAACTGTGCAGGGGGACTCACTAACTCGACTTTTGCAAGTATTTTCCAACAGAGTGGTCTCCTCCAACAGGGGCTGGATGGCTATCTGTCAGGAATGCTTTGATTGGGTATCCCTGCATGGCAGGGGGTTGGACTAGATGGCCCTTGAGGTCTCTTCCAACTCTAGGATTCTATGACTTGTTGTTTGAAACTAGTGACATCCAAGCTCTGGCCCTGTCCTGTCAATCCATAAAACTGCCTTGACCTTTTCTATCTGACAGTTCTAGAAAATATCTTGTCATGCTGCTGAGGTAAATTCTTGCTTTGATAGCAAAGGGATTGTGAAAGCAGAGATACCTGGAGTACCGGCTTTTTTCCTGTGAAATGAGGGACAGGATGCATTGCTTCACCCCTTCTTTTCTCTCTCTGGCATTATCTGTGTCTTCTGTTGACTGATGGTGTTTACCAACCTGGCGACATAATGTGCACAGAGAAACCACAGCGTAATATTTGCCGTTCTTCGCGCGTGTGTGCATTGCGTTCTGAGCTCAGAGCTCTTTTATCATCCAACTGGAACATCTTAACTGACAGGCCCTGGGTGGCCATCATGTTGACATGCCAGCAAGGAATGGTGATTAAAAACTAAAGTCTGGGGCTACACTTGGTGTTCTGTAAATGAAGTAATTTCACCAGAAGAGGTCTGACTATAACAAATGAGCATTTCCCCTCAGACCCTGAGAGTTTGGTGTTTATCAGCCTTGTAGACATTTTGGAAGCCTTGATCTGGGGGCTTGAATGTGCTTGGTGGTATGTCTTGGTCGAAGGTCAGGAAAGTTACTTTTGGGAATTCTAAATTTTTTGGACTCCAAATTCTAGTATCCCTTCCTGTTCGCCATGTTTGCTGGGGCATCTGGGAGGTGAAGTCCAAGGCCAAATGTTCCCCATCCCATGGTTGAGCCTTTATTTTAATTTTTACAGCATCTTCCCAATTTTCCATCTTAAGAGACCTTAATAAACGTAGACTTTGTGTTTTGAACATCAGCCACTTTTTTGGCTTTGTTGATCACTTTTCTGCTGAAGAGTTCTACAGAACTCAAAATCTCACACAAATTCTTTTGTGATCCAAGTTGCTATCACCTCAGTTGATGACTTTCTCTGAGCTGCTGGCATGGCAGTTTGAAAAGAAGGACAGGATCCACAGAGCAGCTGAACAGGGTGATAGTAGGGAGAGGAAATTGATCATGCATCATGTATTTAATCATAAGTCTGTTTTGTACAGTTTACATATCAGTCTGTGACAGATGAGAATCATGCAGAAAAGACAAAAACAACCCAGATGTGCTTGCGCCACAGTTCCCAGTATTCCTTGCCATTGGCTATGCCATGTGGGGCTGCTGGGAGCTGCAGTGTAACCACATCTGGAGAACTGCCTGATTTCCACCCCATGGTCTGTGGGGTTGTTTTAAAGACTGAAAACACACAGTCATTTTTGTCTGCAACGTTCTTTGCTAAATACATTTGAGCTGAAGATTCATATCACAAGCTTGGGGAGGTGTGCAGTCCCAAAAGAGACCCGTGTTCTGAACTGCACAATTGTCCAAGAACCGCCAGCAAAGTCAGTTCACTTAAAACCGAGGCCTAAACAAAACAAAACAAAACAAAACAGAACTCTGTGTGATGGTGAATTGACACACTTGTGTCCCTTGGTGAGTATGGTTAAGACATCTTTGTGTGGAAATGGCTCACAGGCCAGAACACACGTGGAGCTTTCATAGCTCGGGGCACCATTGGAGGGTCTGGGACCATTTTCCACCATCCCTGGTCCTGCAATGGGTTGTACCAGCCCTTCTTGGCAAGTCTCCCCCCTCCGCTCCATGATTTATTCCTAAAACAAAATGGGGGGGTATGCCTTTCTAGTTGCCCACCCCTGCCTTACAGGCTAGGGCTCTAGTGTAGACTCTGTCAGGAACAGTCCTTTCCTAACCTACCATGCAGGGCAAATAGAGGTTTTGCTGCCTATTTTGTGAGAACTTTGACCCCCACCGGCTCTGCTCTTGCAAGATGACAAAGTCCAAAACTGAAACCCCTGTCCTGCAGTCACTCAGGCAAGAGACGAGTGGCTCTTGGACTCTGTGTGTGTGTGTGTGTGTGTGTGTGTGTGTGTGTTTTCTATCTGGAGCCAAAGGAGAGCCAATATGCGTCCTTTGCTGAAGGTCATTGGCACATGTATTGCTGAAGTGGTGACATGTCTCTCCCATGGGCCTTGGGAGCCAGGAGAATTTCCCTTTTCCCTACTTGGCGTCTGGGAGGCCTCTTCCTTTTTTGAAGCTGGCCGTTGGCTTCCCCCCACCTTGCCACAGCTCAGGGTGAAGGCAGTCCTATACTGGCCTTCCTCATAGTAAGTTCCTCCCATCTCACCTCCACCCCCACCCCTGCCTGTGCCTTGCTGCTGTAGATAGGAGAATTCCTATTCTCAGTGGCAAGGAAGCCTTTATTTTTACTTGTTAGCACAGCTCAGGGTTCCACAGGGCTCTCTTCAGACCCTGGCCACCCATCTGTTTTGTAGCTTCAGAAACAAAGGTAGCTCTGTTGCTCTAGAAGTACAGAGTGAAAATGCAGGACCCACTGGTAGGCACAAACTGCAGGGCATTCCATGGAATTCACAGAAGAACCTGGAGACTTGTCTCAAGATGCTCAAAAGATTGTTTTATTAATAAAAAGCCAGTTCCTTATTAATCAAACAACCATCTTTTGAGCATCCCAAGACATGCTTCCAGTCTGTAATATTAATTCCAGTCTGTAATATCCAGCTTGTGGGGGCAATTAGCTAACACACATTGGAAACTGCTTAGTGCAGTGTAGATGTGTAAATTGCTATTGCTTAAACCAATTTGTAAGTCGCTCTGATAGCCTTGTGGCTGAAGAGCGGGGTATAAATAAATAAATAAATAAATAAAATATTATTTCTAGTCTTCCAGCATTATTTGGACCAACTACAGTTGGCCCTCTGTATCCACGGATTCTGCATCCATGGATTTCACTGTCCCCGGCTTGAAAATATTCAAACCCCCCATCCAAAATCCCTTAATTTTGCCTTTTTACATAAGGGACACCATTTTACTATGCCATTGTATGTAATGGGACTTGAGCACCCACGAATTTTGGTATCCAGGGGGGGACCTGGAACCAAACCCCAGCGGATACCAAGAGCCCACTGTACAATTCCACAGCTGTGTGCAACGTTTTGAGGTATCTAGAAGTCTTCATCAACCAAGATGGTAAAAATAAATAAATAAGGGAAGTGGATGCGAGTAAACCAAACATTAGGCTAGATATTTTAAGCCATGGGGTCTGTAGTTAGATCCAAAATAAAGTCTGCCGACTTGCTGAATCAGTGGTAGGTGTGCAGGTGTCACATGATCTCTACCAGTGCCTGCTGGGATGAAGACAACATTGTGGGTCCTTGGCTCTGGAGATACAAGGCTGGTACCCTGCTCAGACATCTGACTCTTGCTTTAAGCAAAATTCGCAGACTACTTTGGCAGCATGCAGCAGAAGTGTGCTTTGCATCTTTCTCCAACCTGCAAAGAAAAACATGATTTAGAGGTTGAGCAGGGCTGCACCTTCTAACAGACAGCTATATTTTGTATATTTTCAGTCTGACACTTCTCAGTTTTGCATTATTGGACTGAGAAGTGTGTGTTTGTCTTTTCCCCTTTCCCCCTCCCATGAAAATGAGCATGAGTGAAGTGTGGGGCTTGTTCTTGGTCTAAAACATGCATCTCATCTTTTGTTCAGGGGGGAATCTAGTGCGGGTCCCCTGACGCTTGAAACTTGCCCACTCCAGTTAAATGAAATGTATAACTCTTTCCTCAAAGTATTTTTTTAATTCTCTTTTCCTAACACAGAGCAACGAATTTCCACAAGAAATCCATTTTAAATTTTGGTTGATCCCAGTTGCACGCCTTCCTATATCGTTTTTGGATGTTGTTGAACAGCAAATTAATTGGGAAGTGTAGCTCCTCTCTCCCTCTCTCTCTCTGGCTTTTCTTCGCAAACGAAGATTTAGGAAGGACTCATCCCGTGCTTTCTGCAAGCGCACTGATGACTAAAAAGGCCAATCTGAGATAAAAAGTCCGGTTGCAGAAAGCACAGCAGAAAGTCTCCTTGGGTAATGTTTCTGGGTTTTGATTCTTTCTGCGTTGTCATTTCTCTTCAAGACTTGTTCGGTGTGCGTTCTCAAATAAGACTGCAGCATTGTGGATAGTGCCTCCTATTGCTTATATTTTTTACTGAAACTCGGCTGTATCATAGGTTTTGTAGTCTTAAAATGCTAAACAGCTTCACACAATGTTTCTGAATGTCCCTTAAGCAACTTGGGTCAACGAGATGGGCTTTTATGGAGGGTAGTTTTCTAGAACCATAGGTTTTGTAGTCTTGGAAAAATGAACAAATGGTTGTTCTTCTCCTTGTGTATGATCTTGTATCAAGGCAGAATACACTTACTCAAGTGGGAGCACAATGGCTCCAGTGAAAGCAGGGAGGGTTTGTGTCAATCTCTCTTGTTTTAGGACACAATAGTGCATTTGGATGGAACACCTGATGTTAATAGACGCAAGCAGAATTCAAGAGCAGCCCTTGAAGAGACCTGAGCATGTCTGTTGATGCTTCCTGAGCCTTATTTGCAGTTTTATGAACTAATTGCAAGACCGCCATAGGTGGGGTGGTGGTGAAATGAGATGATGAGGGTGCTTTTGTGCAATTAGCAATCAGCGTTTTCACTCTCTCTCCTCCGCCTGCTCACGTCTCCACTAAGTAAACGCCTCTCTGCTGGAGCAACTTAGGAAAAGAAAATTGAAAAGACTGAGATCAGTGGGCAGAGTTTTTGCAATGTTAGTGTTTTTTTAGGGCAGTGGTACAGTGGCAGCTTACTGTTTCTTGCAGTGCATAGTTAAATTATGAAATTTGCTATCACAAAATGCAGGGATTGACGGTTTGGCTTTAAAAGGGGAGTTGAAAGATTCATGGAAGGAGCGGCTATCAGTGGCTATTAGTCAGGATGACTAAGGGGCTCTCTGAACGGTCAAAATAATCCTCATAGAATTTGCTGAGAAATCGATCTGTCTAAACAGATATTTGCATCAATACTTCTTATTCAGAAGGGGGGCAGCTAAAAACTCCATAAATTGTGACCGGAGAGCCTTTGGGCTTTTCTCAGAGTTTTTAAAAAGCTCTGTAGGGGATGCACATGTCTACTCATTTGGACAGTTGCATTCGCATATCTGCACCGAGGCAATGCAAGCTGATTGGCTGGACGAGCACGGGGGCAGGGCTTGCAAACAGGGAAAGCGCTTGCTGCCGCCATGTTGGATTTTCGGCTTAGCGAGCGATCGGTGATGTGATAAAATGGCAATCTTTCTCTTTTCTTTTTTTTTCTGTTGTAAATGTGAAATATCACTTGTGCACACCATGGCAGTTTTTTTTAAAAAAAAAAAGGTCGGCGGGAGCAGATTTTAAATGCGAGTAAATCACTCATGGCCACCATCTTGGCTAGGGGGCATGTGAAGTTTATGGGGGCCCCTAACCATTAAGGCAGTTTGCAGCTGCTGCAAATTGTTACGACTGTACTGTGGAGCAATCCATTCCCCCCCACCCAATATAGACAGGCCCTATATATCCCCTCCAGTCCAGGGGTGGGGAAAGTGTGGCCCAGGCACCACATGCAGTCCTTGGGAGCTCATCTTTTGGCCCCTACGCCCCCAAAGAGACCCTGCAAGCTCCTTCTCCACATCTGAGAAGTTGCAATGTCTCTCCTCAGGCTTAAGTAATGGCAGCAAGAGCTTTAACCTAACCTGTGGTGGAGGTTTTGGCCCTAACCACCATGGGATTTACTGTCCTCCCCAAAAAAACTTCTCTGAAATTGATATTCTTGGGCAGAAAGAAGTTCCCCACTCTTCTTCTAAGCCTTTGGTAACGTTCCCCATGGAACCATCCCCGTAAATGCTGGTGCCTTTGGGTCCGAGAGTCTTCTCATTGCTTCTAGGTTTTAAATGGATTTTTCAAAATGTTGAGTTCAGCCACCTGTCATGTGAAGTCATTCAGAAAATCAGATCATGCCCTCACTGGCTGCTTGTTGTTGATTTCCTCCTGAAAATACTCTGTTAACAAGTGTATTCTCCGGAGGGTGTGGAAGTGAGCTCTTTTAACCCTGGCAGCGATATGTTGTAGCAGATTTGTCCCAGGAACTCACAACCAGTTTTTATTTTCTTTCTAAATTTAAAGAGAACCCCCCACCCACCCACCCACAAGTCATAGTCCTCATGGTGGCAGAGGGAGGCTTTGAGGATGGAGAGCAAATGATTATGTGGAGCCAGGTGCAGGCAAGGATTTCCATGCTGGTTTTGTCAAATTCTTGCAGAGACTTCACTAAGTGGACTTTGGCAGATACTCCTGGATTGCTAAATTGAAATCCTTCAGGGGGGAAAAACCTCCTCTCTCTCTTTCTTTGACTAGTGGGGTTGGGTGCCATCTTTGTGTGCATGGGCTTCCTCCTTGGGCAGGGTGCCCAGCAAAAAGGGTGGGTTTTATGTTAAGCTTTTGGTAGCCTCTTGTCTGGAGGAAGAGATGGCTTTTCACCTGCCAAGAGCAGTAGTTGAAGCAAGTATTTTCACACAGAAATGGAGTGTTATCTACTCCACACAATTACCGCACTGCAACCATGTGGAATGATGGGATATGTAGTTTGGCAAGTACTTAGAAATCTCTGACAGAGAACTCTAATGCTATATTTCAGGGGAGGGCAGTAGAGCTCTCTTAAGAATGTTGAGTACCTTGCCAAACTACATATCCCAGGATTCTGTATAGTGGAGCCATGGCAGATAAAGTGAGGCCAAACTGCTATCTATAATTGCGTAATGTCGATACTTTCCTGGGGACACAAACACTGTCTTTCTTCCTTGCGCCACTTTTCTCTGTGGAGAGAAATTTGCTTGTTTGAAATCCACAATTGGGCAAAGCCTTTTTATAAAGACTCGAGCTTGGAAACATTATTTTTGGACTACAGCTTCCAGACTCCCCCAGCTAGCGTTGCCAAAAACTTTGCCAAGCTGTGGGAGAGTCCAACCAAAATGCCAAGCTCGGCGGAAGACCAGCCAGACAGAATGCCACAAAGTATGCCAACTATCTGACTCTCTTCCTTAGGCTGGGGGTACAAAATGCCATTTGAGTTTCACCAGAGTTCCATTCTGTTCTGTTATTTTTATTTGTCATTGCCATGTCCTGGCCTTTTTTTGTTTTTTTCAGCAACTTCCCAAGTTTTCTTCCCATCATGAAAACAAATGAAAATGTCAGGCTGGTTGATCACACCTGTAGCCAGGAAGAACTCTTAACAGGTTTCCTATAGAGGCAGAGAGTTTACTTGGGCTACAACCACCTCTGCAGGTTGTGCGTCTTGAACCATTCTCAACATCACCTCCAGGCTCTGGGTAGGTGTCATGCGCTTGACTTGTGTAGCCTGACTCAGAGCTTGGGAAAGTTACTTTTTTGCACAACAACTCCCAGAATCCCCCAGCCAGCATGAGCAGTGTGTCCTTGCATGAAACCCTTCCTTCGGCATGTTGATTTCCCAAGATTTTTTAGGAGATTGTGCATGTTACGCAAGAGTTAGATGTCCATGAAACTTTGCCATTTGTGGTATTGAGAATGTGGTGTGTGTGTGTGTGTAGTTGGGTCAATGAAAAACAAGCCCTGTAGATTCTTAATTCAGAATATTTTGTTCATTTCATAGATAGTTGGGTATTAGGCATGCTGCAAAGTGGACCTCAAAAATGTTGAGGAACCTCCGAAGTTTGCCTTGCAAAAGACATATTGTCCAATGTGTTTCTAGTATTAAAACCTTTATCTGGGGGCAAGGACAATACTATGGCCTGAATCCTCTTGGTTATTGTCAACTAAAGTAGACTAACTACTATATAGCGAGTCAAAACATAGGTAAATTCTTCAATGTGTTCCACTCTAGTTTGGACTAACTAGGCCATTCTCGTTTGGAAACCTTTTTGAGGTTCTTGCTCCTTTCATTTCTGCAAAAGCCAGCAGTTTGATCTAGCTTGAAATAGGTTGGAGAAAGAGTGGTAGTCCAGGGAAATAGTCCCTGCTTTGCATGCGAAAGGTTCCAGATTCAATTCCTGGTATTTCTTGTTAGGCTAGAGAAAGACTTTGTATTTTTGGGACCTGAGAAAGCAACCATGGCCTCTGTCTCCATGATACCTGAAAGGGAGTAACAACATTACCTGTAATGCATTACTTTTCACAGTAACAAGAACATAACAGTGTTTTTATTTTAGCACTATTTTTACTTATAATGCAATAGCTGATAAAATCATTACTGCTGATTGGTTTCCGGGCACAATTCAGAGTGTTCTTTGTGACCTAGAAAGCCCTATACAGTTTGTGTCCAGACTATCTGAAAAGCTCTAGCTCACATTATGAACCTCCGTGAGTTTTAAGATCTTTGGGGGATGGCTTTCTCTCAGTCCCACTGCGGTCACAGGCACATTTAGTGCAGACATGGGATAGTGCCTTTTTGGTGACTGCTCCAGACTCTGGCATTGCCTCCCATGGAAGGCTCAGTTGGCTCACTCTCTGTTCTCTTTCCCATCAGCAGGCAAAGCCCGTTTTGTTTGGCTAGTGCTTTGCAGAAGAGCTTTTTAATGGGGTGGGCTGTACTTTATCCTCATGTCTAAAATGCTTTTTAAACTGGTTTTAAATTAATGTTTTTAATTTGCTTATTCAGTTTTTAAACACTGTAGTCCTTTGTTATAGTGGTATTTTCTTTCTGCCTATACTGTAAGTTCCTTAAGTCAACTTCTGGTTCTTTTGTTTAATTTAGGTCTCTGTTGGTTTCAAACAGACATTTTTAAGCACCACACCTCACCAACTTTCAAAATGTTCCCTCACACTAAAATCCCCCCCCCCAAAAAAACCCTTACTATTGTAGTATCTTTGTCAGGGTAACCAAAGACACACAAGGATGATGTGCACAAGCGTTTAGAGATCTCCAGATTTCTCATTGGTTACAAAAAGCAGACTGGGTGGGTTGGGGCAGAGCTTGGAAAAGTTCCTTTTCAAATTATGATTCTCAGAGTCCACTGCCAGCATAGGCAGGCAGAGGATTTTGGGAGCTGTAGTCCAAAAATGAACTTTTCCCAGCTTGAGGAGCGGGAGGGAGAGACATTACAAGAGCCCTCTGGTGTTGGCAGTGTTTAATCTACAGCAGACTCCTTTGCAGTGAAAAACATAACTCATGCTCTTAAATTACCATTGGTGCAGGCATGTTCCAGAATGAGCCTGCCCCCAGCAGTCCATGCATTCAGACTAGTGCAGCTCTGATGTGTCTTTATTTTTTCCCCCAGCTGATACACAGGCACACACTCCTCCCAGATCAGGCCTGAAACTGGACCTCTTTTGGCTCCCAAAATCCGCCTCCACCACCCTCCCTGTCAAGCAGGCGAGGCATTCCTCCCCGCTACTATCATTCATAAAGTATACTAGTCAAGCATGATTCAGCAGAAGAGGCGCCCAGCTAATGCCATTGGCCAGCCAGCTATACACCCAGGTAACGCCCAAGCTTAGAAGTTGAAAGGAAAACAGGATCCTCATCAGCTCCAGGCCTTAAAAACACAAAAAATAGTCTTGGCCGGCAGAAAAAGGAAAGAAAAGATTTTGCATATGTGGGAAAAGTATTAAAAGATGAGAAAATGCCCTGTGGGTTTGGCTTTCTGCATTACAGGTGGCATCTGGCAGATGATTTCTGCATGTTACCTTTCTTGTAAAATGTTACACCTGCAGTGGGCGGCTGCACCAGCAGTTACATGGGGACTACAACACCCATCATGCAAAGCCGGCAGTGAGGGAAGATGGGTGTTGCAGTCCAATAACCTCTGGAAAATATGTTGCCCACCTCTGCTGTAAAGATTTCAGTTCTATGTTAAAAGGTATACAAAATGTTGCAGGCATGGGGAAAGCAGCTGGGTTACTTAACACTAACAACAGTTTGGTCACTCTCCACTAAGGCTGCATCTGCACTGCAGAAATAATCCAGTCTGACACCCCTTTAACTGTCATGGCTCAATGCTATTGAATCGTGGGATTTGTAGTTTGTTGTGGCACCAGAGCTCTGACAGGGAAGGCTCAATATCTCACAGAACCACAAATACTAGAATTCCAGAGCATTGAGCCATGGCAGTGTCAAGCTGGATTATTTCTGCAGTGCAGATGCAGCCTAAGAGTCCCTATGGCCTACAGGAGGCTTCTCATAAAATTGTAGCTGGGGAGGTAAATGGGAATTCTCCCTACAGGAAAAAATGAATAAACTGACAAAGGACTCCTCCAGACTGCCCAGTTGTTTCAGAAAATGCCAGGACATTCTCTTATGAGATTTCATGCCTTATAAGTTATTTGTGCTTCTACATCCAGTCATCCCCTAAATATACCAATTTTTAACCATGGTTTGCTGCAGGTTATAGTACCATCGGCACATTTCTGCATGCTGTTCTCTCCAGCGTGAAGTCTGGTTAAATTGGGGTGTGGATGTGGTTTCCCGCCATCTCCTCCATGAACTGAACAGCTTGCCCCATAGGCTTTTCTTCCCTGTCTCTCCACCTATTTTATTTTTTTAAAGTTCATTAAAAAAGGTCATAGTGCAAAAGAGATATAAGGCTACCCCACTTCAGCATTATAATGCTAAAAAAGAAGAAGGGGAGAAACCTTCCACCTAGTAACTGGAACACATGCATGTTTCCCCACTAGCACATGATTTCTATTTTTAGTTTTCCATTTACTTTTTAAAATGATATATGTATCGTCATGGTGCTGAAGGGACTATGTAAGTTGAACACTATAACTCTAAAAAGAAGGGAGAAGACAGGAACGTTCAGTCTGGTAACCAGAAATGTATTATTTCATCTTCTAGCATTATTTGGGCCAACTACAGTTGGCCCTCTGTATCCACAGATTCTGTATCCATGGATTTCACTGTATCCATGGCTTGAAAATTGTCAGCCCTCCCCAATCTAAAATCCCTTATGCCAAATGACGAACAGGAAGTTTTACTTATGTGACCGCCCCCATATATTTTTGAGCTGTGGTTGGTTGAATCCGTGGATGCAGAACCCATGGGTACAGTACGGAGGGCCGACCGTAGTGGGAATTGATGAGAAAAGTGCCAAGCCAGGAAGGATGTTGCATGGCTATCAGAAACTCCGCCTTCCCAGTTGTTCCCTTCATGGGAATATGATCAACATTTACTCCTAGTTCTTCCAAATATTCTAATTCCTGCTAATTAGAAAAGAGGAAGCTTTAGGGGAGCTGCAAGAAAATTGTTGCATTGAAATGTGCCCACATTTAACTTTTAAACGTTGAGATAGGTACCCAACATGCTTCCACCTCTATCATTTGCATGGTCAAATGTGATTTTGCACGTTGTTATTGTTCTGTGTCTTCAGGTCATTTTTTACTTATGGTAACCCTAAAATCTAACACAAGTTGCCTTCCCGTGAGGTTGAGAGTGTGTGATTTGCCCAAGGTTACCCAGTGGATATCCATGGCTGAGTGGGGATTTGAACCCTGGTCTTCTGGATTCCTAGTCCAGTACTCAGACTACTACACCACACTGGCCCTGGTGATTTTATATATTAATCTTCCAGTGGAGATTGGTTTCATCTTAATTCTTTTGCAAAGAACAACTCTCACACTTCACAAAAGATAGATTTTGAAGGCTTGCTGAAAGCGTGGCAGATCACTTTGGGCAGCCCTGTTACCAGTGCAGGTGGGGAAACCGGTCTTCCAGTTATCTTTTGCAACAGGTGTCCTCAGATGTTCCCAGAGAGCCGAGAAATAAAAAACCCATTCACAATCTGTACTGCCACCATCGGTCCCCCCCCCCCATGAATTGCAAATTAACTTTAGGTGGTGGGACCTGTTTTACAGGCTGAGGTAGAAAGAACAAGACATTACACAAAAATGTTTCATATTACTTTGAAAATAAAGGACTTGTTCTCCCTTCCCACAGCCTGCCCCAACCAAGCACCCTCCAGATGTGCTGGACTACAGCTTCCATCTGCCCCAGCCAGCATCTGATGGAAACTGTAGTCCACTGCATCTGGAGGGCATCAAGTTGAGAAAAAGCTATTCTACAGCTATCAGGTATCTCTGAACACTCAAACTTTAATTACTGATCATGTTACCTGAGAAACAGGTTTTGGGCACACACCCAGTGTCAGTTAAAAGCAACCTGGCACCATTACTCCTCCACGTTTTTTCTTACACTCCGAAGCCTAGAGCTGATGCTACAGAAGATTAACTCTGTACTCAAAGCTCTCCCATATTTTTTTAAAAAGAAAAGCAAGTAAGCAACTGAACTCCAGACAAAAAGCTTCCAAACACAACTGTTACTTTCTCACCAGGAGAAAAGAGAAAGTTAACAACAGCAATACAATTACACCATCCAGGCACTGGAGGGGGAGAAAAGACTTTTCTGCTGCTGCTTTCTGCAAGTTTGTGGCTGGAGCGGATTGAATGGCAATGTGCAGGCCAAGCCAGCCTTTGCCTTGGCTCCTTCACGTGGCTGCTCCACTGCAGGTTGTACTCCACCACCACCACCCCAGCGCACATCCGACCAATCAGCTGTCCACTTTGGGAATGTGCAGCAATGCGATTTGGTTGTCCTAATGAGTGGGAGTGCGCATTTCCCCTGCAGTTTTTTAAAAACTTGGGGAAAGTCCTGCAATCTTTTGTAGCATAGTTTTTGCTGGGTTTGCCCCCCCCCTTCCAAATACCACAATTCAACACAGGATCTCATTAGGACAAATGGAATTCTCCTTGAATTCCATGAGGAGTATTTTTGCCATTTAGACAAGCCCTAGAAATGCAGACCAGGGTATTTGGTACACACAGCTGTCCTCCAAGCAAGGGGAAAGGCTTGGGGGCTGCCCTCTACCATCTGCCACCTGAGCCGGTTGCATGTCTCCATTTAATGGTGGGGATGGCCTTGGCGATATCCTTCTTTTGGTTTTTGTGTACCAAGGATGCCACATGTTTTCATATTGATGCTGGACTGGTCTTCTGAGAAGCTTTTCCATAGGAGACAAACAAAGCAATCCTGTGTTTTAGTTACACTGGCTCAGGGGGTATAGAACGTGATGGAACTAGGAGACATGTTTACTGTGTTGCATATGTTGGCAAAAGTGAACCTGCAGCCTTTGCATGCAAATCATGCGCTCTGCCCACAGAGCTGCCAGCCCTCCCCATGAGCATGGGACTGGATATCGCTTCAGAGTTTTTAGGTGGGTGTTTGGTTGCCGAAGAAAAAAAAAGGGAAGGTTGCCTTTTTCTATTGGAGGTACAACTGGTGTGAGCAACACAAGTTGTAGGAGTGATTAGGACATGAGCATGTTAGGAAAGGATGGAATTAGAACTCAGAGATGTGATGAGAAGAAGCACCCATGGAGGTCATTGACGCCCCCTTGTCGTGGGAGAGAGGCTTGCATGCCCTAATGAAGTTTTGAGCTATGCTGGCGGTGGCATAATAGCCACCGGTAGGGCCTCCCATGCCAGACAGGTCAAAACTGAAGGGTCTGACAAAGAGCGTCAAAGGGCAGGATGGGCTCTCTAGCCTTGTGGCAACCGTCCTAGGAGAAGGAAAACTCTAATCTCAAACCTGGGCAGATGGTGCTCATCCAACCCTGTAAGGGCAACCATCTAAGAGAAGGAAACTCTAATCAAACCTACGACCCGAGGACCTCGCTGCTACCGTCCATGCTTGCAAGGCCACAGCAGATGAACCTTTGGTTTAAAGGGTGAGGCCAGTTTTGTGCACGCTGCGCTCCACCAGAAAAATCCATTGCACAGGCTTGAAGGATGCGCAGGATGAGTCCTTCCTGAATCTTCGTTTGCGAAGAAAAGCCAGAGAGAGATTTTGTATAATTACATTTTATTTAGAGTAGGCATATACAGTAGAGATGAACTAATCAATGCAAATGAGCGGCATCAATCAATAGCAGGAGGAGAACACCAAAAAAACAGTCACATAGTAGCAAAGTATAGTGAAATCTTTGTTTTCTAGAAGAATTCATGTTTCTCTCTCCCTCTCTCTCTCTCTCTCTCTCTCTCTCTCATTCTCTCTCTGTTCCTGTATATGGTTATCTGGCTTGCTGTCTATCATTAGTGGGCTCATGTTGAACTTGTACTGTCCCTTAAGGCAGGCACAGATTCTAAAGCAGAGCGATCCCTCAGTTAATGCATCCGGAATGGTGTTTTTGCCTTGAAGCTGGTGTGTGTGTTGTGTTGTGTGTATGCTTTTCTCTTTTCTTACCTAATGCCAAAAAAAGGGAAGAAAAAAAATGCTTCAGATGCCTTTATGCTGTGTTTTTGACCCCACCATGGTCTTCTGAAAAGCTCTTTTTTCTTTTCTCCCTGGCACCGTTTCACATTTCTTAAGAAGCAAACACTGTATTTGCTGATTCCCCCTGCTTTCTCATTGCATGCGAAACTTCTGGTGTGAGAGAAGATAGATCTACTTTTTTTTTTTTTAGTTGCATGCAGCAAAGTCATGTGGAAAGAATATTTGAAAATATTTGATCAACAGATGAAATCTGTGTTTCCTGTGTGGGGGAGAACCCCGATGAAGTGAATTCCCTCATGACAAGAACCTTCTCCTTTAGAGCCTTTTCTACATGAGAAAAACCCCTGATGTACTGTGCAGAAAAATGCAGTCCTGCATAGAAATGCAGTTTTCTTCCAAAAACACCACTTTTGTGCAGTATATGTTCTGAACTGCTGCTGGTCCTCAAAAACTGCAGTTTTTGAAGACTTGCTTGCAGTGGAGAGAAAAACAGCAACATGATTCATTGTTGCAAGCAGAAAGGAAATTATGAAGATTTACATTCCTAGTGTGGGCTTGTTGGGGTGCAGACGTTTGGCTGGGAGTTGTTGCAAGTTTAGATCTTACTTTTTTAAAGGCCTGTTACAAACAGTGTTTATGCTTAGCTTTAAAAACGAAATGTGGAGGATCTGTTATTTTAGTTGATCTTGTCTGGGGATCTGCTTTTGACCTGATACTATTCTTTCTACATTCTCATGGCTTTCAGCATCACTTATATACCAGCAGTTTCTGGTCGTACTTCTTAAGAACCAGGCTGCACAGTGTAACTGAAGATCAGTGTGTCCACTATGCAGCACTGAAAGTTGAGGGTTCGTTTTTTTTTTTTAAAAAGAACTGGGGTTGATGTACACATACTGAAGTGTAATAAGGAAGGCTGTTGGTATCATTCTAATCTATATCTAAATGGAAACAAGAAGTGCTTATTCTTTTCTTTGTCATCTCTAGGTGGCATTGCTGGTGGTATTGAGATCTGCATTACATTCCCTACAGAGTATGTGAAAACTCAGCTCCAGTTGGATGAGAAAGCAAACCCACCACGCTATAAAGGCATTGGTAAGTCTTACCTTAGTGGTTTAGTGGGGTTGACAACCACTGGATATTGCCACCACCACCACCCCCGCTTGCAAATCCACATGACCAAACCAAAAGTGGTACTAGCCCCTCTCCTTTGGAGGGTGTAGCAGGAGTGGGGGAAGTGCCATTTTACCGGTGGATGGGAGGTATGAACATAGAGCCAGCTTCAGGAGTTGGCATTGTTGGTCACTCGCCAGAGTTCATTGACCCTGGAGCCCTCCTGGCTTTGTTGCTGTCTTTGCTTTCTGGTTCAACTGTTCTCTCTCAGCAAGTTCACAATGGTAGAAGAAAGAACTTCTGATTGGTTTTCTCTCTCCTCCAGATCAGGAGTGGGCAAAGTGCCCAGGGCTGTTTTGCCCCGAAATGCCCTGTAAGAGGTATGGGGGGGGGGCATTTTTGCTACATTTTTGGCCACGTGGGCCATTTTAGGTCCAGGAGAGCCTTTTTCTAAAAGAGGAAGTGAACAGGAAATGACTTGTGAACAAGAAATGACTTCACACAAAAAGGGAAAGGTGATGGCAATACCTTGCTTGTGTTCTTCCCATAGGCATCTGGTTGACCACTGTGCAAACAGAATGCTAGGCTAAATAGGCCTTGAATCTAATCCAGAATGGTTCTTCTTATGTTCTTAGTTCGTTGCCTTTCCTTCAGCAAAGTCATTGTGGTGTGTGTTGCTCTTCTCCTTTGCACTGTATCCTCACAACCATCCTGTGAGGTAGGTCAGGCTGGCTAGCCCAGGGTCACCCAGTGAGTTTCATGGTTCAGTGGAGTGTAGGATCTGGATCTTGTAAGTCCTGTCCAACACTTTTAATTATGTGCACCCCAGCTTTGCACTTCAGTGAGGAAGAGAATGCCCCAAACCTTTCAGAACTGGCACTGCACATATAGTTGTTTCCTTTTAAAATATCCTGTCAGGTCGCTATATCCTTGTAGTATCTAGTATACAGTTGTTCTCTTGAGCCTGATGGCTGTCCCTCCCCAGCAGCTTCAAGTTTGGACTTTTCTCCCATAATGCATCAGGCAAGTAGCATCCTTTCAATAGCAAGAAAAAGGGATCTTGTGCACACTAGACAGTGGTTGCTGATTCATCGCCAAGACGGTTCCTCCACTGAATCAGTAAAGAGGGTGGCAGAGTTCCAAAGAGACTGGAAGAGGCCGGATTGTAACTTTCTGCTGATTTCATACACGCTGTACTGCTGCAGCTTCTCCTAGTTGTTTGGCCTTGGACTCCTTGGAGCTTACCTTGCAGGGCTATCCTTGAGCCAGGAGCATAGCAGTGGGCCATATCAATAGCAAACATAGGAAAGGGGGGATGTGGGTAAGGTTACAGTGCACAGGCAATGCATCCATGTTGGAACCATGCTCAAATGGAATGATCCTCTGATGTGGAACACCTTCATGCCATTCTGGTGCACAGCTGCTGTTCATGTGCTGTCTTCTCCCCTTCTTGTTGCCTGCCTCTCTCTCAGGTAATAAAAAATTCACTGGGCTAAAGGGAGGGAGGTTGAGGGTAATCAAGGACACTGCACTTTGATTTGGCAGGAGGAACACTTGGGTCCTCTCATACATCATTGCAGGAAAGGCTGGTTTCAACAGCAGTTCAGCTCTACGAGATTGCATGTAAATCTTTGTGCGGAGCTCAACCACTTGCAGAGAGCCCAGCTGCTGATGTAGCGCCTGATTTATATGCCAAGTCAGACTGTTCTGTCCATCTAGCCCAAGGCAGGCTAATCTGGCAGGATAGCACTTCTGTGGGGTTTCAGGCAGAAGTCAGTTTGGCCTAGTGGTTAGAATGCTGGACTCAGACTTGGGAGGCTTAGATTCAAGTTCCCACTGAGTCATGTAACTTACTGGGTGTCCTCCAGCCAGTCTGCCTCCCTCCCTCCCCCTGATCTACCTTGCAGACTTGAACTCATTGGAGGAATATGCCATCTTGAGCTCATTGGAGGAAAGGCAGGATATACAGTAAATGTTCATCATCATGATCCTCCTCCTCCTCCTCATCTGCTACTTGTCCTTTCCACTGAACATACCAGATATTGAACCTGGGACCTTTGCTATTCCAAGCATATGCCCTACCACTGAGCTATAGTCCCTTTTACTATTGGCCATGGTGCTACTCTATCAGGCTGCCTTCTGCTGTAGTCAGAACATTTGGCCTGCCTGGCGCCATATTATCTACTGTGACCAGCAGGAGCTCCTTGAGGTCTTGACGAGAGATCTTCCATGTCATCTGCTACAGGGTCTTTTTTTTAAGCTGGAGTTGGCAGGACTTTGCTTGAGTGCCTTGCATCATAGTTTTTTACATACCTATCTCCAAAGCATTAGTCACACCAGAATAGACTATGCACCTTCTGTAACCAACACACAGGCTTTCTTGTTTCATAAATGGGACTTCCTGAGTACAGAATTTTCGTTTCACTTGTTTTGTCTGGGGTACCCACAGTTATGAGGACCATAATCAAGTTATAGTCAGTCTATCTTTTCTTTTTTAGGTTCGGGGGTGAATGTCATTGCCTCTGTAGCGAAAGCTGCACCATCGGCATACAAGAGAAAAATATACAGACTTGGGGGAAATCCCAAATACAGTATTTGCATTGTCCTCCACAGTCCTTCTCTTAATAGCACTTCTGTCACTATTTTGACAGGACTGCAGAGAAAAAAGGGAGGTATTTTAACTTGCTGTGATGAGCTGTGTCCCACAGAGGGGAAATCTTTGGGGGCTAGCTCCCCCACCCCTGATGTTCCACTGATGGCTGAACATGAATTGGATCCTGAAGACAAAAAAATCTTCAGGGGGAACCCCTCCTGATGATCCTGTTATAACTGAGCCATGCGCAGAGGCCAAAGAATACTGAACCATGGAGAAAGGGGAAATGGAATGGAGAACCTCAGAGGAAGGCAAACAACCCCCCCCCCTGAACAAATCTTGCCACGAAGATTGATGGGGTCACCATAAGTTGGAAAAGAGTTGAAGGCACACAACAACAGTTCTTAGGGTTCATCTGCATGAGCCAGGACACCAGCTCCCCGCTGGTATATCCCGGCTGCAGATCTGGCCCATTCTCCCCCCATTCTCTGCACAGAATGGGAGGAAGTCCTGACAGGCATGCTGGCCTCATTGCTGCAGCTTCCATCATCTTCCATGCTCTCTCAGCATCAAGGAAGCCAGCTGCAACATATGCCAAGGCCCCCTGCATGTGACTGGCCTTGTTTACATGCTGCGGGACTCCTTCCTGCCTTCCGGAAGTGCCAGGAAGACCACAGTAGCTGTGAGGGCCAGCCTGCAGGAACGGGCTCCTGAGGACATGCAAGGGCTGATCTGTTGTTTGCCGGCGGTAATGGAGTCACACGGGTGTTATTATAAATCATTGTATCGTACCTTACCCTGTCCTTGCCCCGTCTCAGCCCCGTCTCTGCTCTGGGGGTGGTGAGGACTGCCTGGAGGCAGAATAGGGCAAATACTCTGCATCATATGGACTGCAGGGTTCTGAGTTGGGGGCAAGATGGGGTATTTAGCCCGTGTAGACAAGCCCTTGGAAAGGACATGGCCTGTTGTTGGCTGGGTGGAATTCAGAACAGGAACATTCCACACTGTCCCATTTGTCAATGCATTGTTCTCATTGAACAGGTAAAACTATGTCTGGACAATATCATTTCAGGCGGCACATAAGGGCTTGTAGAACCGAAGGCTCCCTCAAATACATTCCTTCTTTGTCAAAAACAAGATCGTAGGATACACATGGCATTCTCTGTTGAATGAACTGACTGTTGTGCTGGGGATGGGATGGGGGTGGAGACCCAGAAGGGAGGGGGCTTGAAATGGCGTATCCTCGAGGAGGGTGCCGCTCAGCAGATGAAATGCTGAGCAGGATTACTCCACACTTCAACATTTTGTTGCAGGTCCATCTTGTCATTCATTAACTGTGGTCCAGCAAAATTTAATTGCAGCTCTGCTGAGTATCAGAGCCTTGTGGAAAGCAGAATCAAATTGAAGAGGTAATGAGGAGGAGGAGAGAGATGGAGATAAACGGCTGGCGACGGCATGCCCTTTGAGAAGATGGAAGGAAATGGCTGAATTTAGACTAGAGATGTCTGTTCAAAGGCGTGGCTGAGCAGTTGTTGTTTTCTTCTAAAATCGTAGAAGGATTAAATGGGAGAGGGTGTTTTCCCCTGTTAGCCTCTGCAGAAGTGTGGACAAGAAGCAGGCTGCTTTACCCTCAGGAAGAGTTTTTAGATTTAATGTTATGGAAAGGTGCTTTGAAGTAGGAGAAGTTCAGCAGTGGCTTAAGTTGCCATGGATGTTTCTGGACTCTTCCTCCTCAAGGACTT
Source organism: Gambelia wislizenii (assembly GCA_030847615.1). Lineage (NCBI taxonomy): Eukaryota > Metazoa > Chordata > Lepidosauria > Squamata > Crotaphytidae > Gambelia > Gambelia wislizenii. The sequence continues at coordinate 5,346,793 of JAUMIR010000013.1, read as the reverse complement.
GTTGGCTAGGTGTCTGCCAAGGAGATGAATTTTGGCCAGAGCTTAGATGGCATTGCATGACCTAACAACAGAAGAACAAGAAGAGCCATGTTGGATCAGACCCAAAGCCTGTTGAGTCCAACATTCTATTCACACAGTGCCAGTCAGTTCATAGAATCATAGAGGTGGAAGAGACCACAAGGGCCATCCAGTCCTGCCCTGCCCTGTAGGAATACACTATCCAAGCCTTCCCGACAGATGGCCTTCCAGCCTCTGTTCAAAAACCTCCAAAGAAGGAGACTCCACCACAATCCCAGGCAGGTCATTCCACTTCCGAACAGCTGTTACGGTTAGGAAGTTCTTCCTAATGTTTAGGTCTTTTCCTGCAGTTTGAACCCATTGCTCCATGTCCTAGTCTCTGCAGCAGCAGAAAACAAGCTTGCTCCTTCCTCAGTATGACATCCCTTCAGATATTTAAACATGGCTATCATGTCTCCTCTTAACCTCCACTTCCCCAGACTAAACATACCCAGCTCCCCAAGCTGCTCCTAATGGGGCATGGCTTCCACACCTCCCAACATTTTGGTCGCCCTCCTCTGGATGCTTTCCAACTTCTCAATATCCTCCTTGAATTGTGGTGCCCAAAACTGGACACAGTATTCCAGGTGAGGTCTGACCAAAGCAGAACAGAGTGGCACTATTGTCTACAGGAAGCCTAGCAGCAGAACATGAGCACAACGATGTCCTCCATTTTGCGTTCCCTGACAACTGATATACAGAGACATGCTGCCTCTGATACCGGAGATGATATGTAGCTGTCCTGACTAATTTAATCAATTTAATTTTTAGTTAGGTATTTATAACCCGCTCTTCAGCCACAAAGGCTATCAGAGCGGCTTACAAATTGTTAAGCAATAGCTATTTACACATCTACACTGCAATAAGCAGCTTCCAGTGTGTGTTAGCTAATTGCCCCCACAAGCTGGGTACTCATTTTACCGACCTACGAAAGGATGGAAGGCTGAGTCAACCTTGGAGCCTGCTGGAATCGAACTTGCAACGTGGTGACTAGCAATACTGGCATTTAACCACTGCGCCACCAGATTCCATCCTCATCAATTTATTCAGTCCCCTTTTAAAGTGAGGTTGGCAAATCTGTGGGGGCCAGGGACAATGTGTTTTTGTTTTCACCATCCCAAATAATTCAGTGCCATCAACAAACATAGCCACCTCACTACTCATCTGCAATTCCAGACAACCAATGAAAAAGTAAAAAAGCACAAGTCCCAATACAGGTACCTGAGGCACCCCGCTGCTCACATCCCTCCATTGTGAGAACTGACCATTTATGTGTCTTTTCTGCTTCCTGTTCTATAACCAGCTTTTGATCAATTCAGAGTCTTCTGTTCTCTCAGGACTAGCTAATTCATTCAAGTTTTTGTTTTGTTTTGTTTTTTTGTTTACTGTAGTAAACAAAGTAGTAGCAAACCAAACTTTAGTAACGTTTGCTTACTGTAGTAAGCAAAAGTTACTGTTTTTCCTTTAAAACTCAGTGGTTTATTATGAAAAATAAATAAAACATAAGTTGTCTGTTGCAGTTCATTTGCAAGAAATTCTACTAATCTTTTTGTTTTTTTTTTAAAAAAAATCAACTCAGGAGCCATTCAAACCTCTTATGGCTTTTGTCTTAATTGTTAACTTTATGAAGCATTAGAAGACAGACCTTGGGCCAGTCACCATCTGTCAGGCTAACCCACTTCACAGGGTTGTTGTGAGGATAAAATACATTATTAAAGAGCCCTTGGAGGGGGGGGGGAAGTACTAATAAAAACTGCCGTTTGGAATATATCTCTGCATTGTGGAATTTTTGGAAGATTTTTCTGTTCTCCACATGAGTGAAATTGGGAAGAAGGTTATGTGATTCTTCGCAGGGTTGTTGTGAGGATAAAATGCATTATTAAAGAGCCTTGGAGGGAAGAAAAGTACTAATAAAAATTGCTGTTTGGAATATATCTCTGCATTGTGGAATTTTGGGAAGATTTTTCTGTTCTCCACACGAGTGAAATTGGGAAAAAGGTTATGTGATTCTGGGGTGATGCTTTCTTGGGTTTTGTGTCTTGTTTTAGGGAGTTTTTTTTAATAACCACATACACAGGCCTAGATAAAATGGCTGCCTTTGGCAACGAGCTGCTTTTATGAACTTTGATTTAAGCAGGGTTAGGCTTTGATCCCGTGAGTTCCTTCTAGTCTGTGATTCTGGTCTAGACTGGGAGATTACTTAAAAAAATTATATCCAGCAGTATTAGTAAGAATAACCTGCTCCCCCATGATGACATTCTTCTTTTTCTCCCTCAGCGGACTGCGTGAAGGTGACCGTCCGGGACCATGGGATCAAAGGCCTGTATCGAGGCCTCAGTTCGTTGGTGTATGGCTCGATACCGAAGGCCGCTGTGAGGTAATCACGGTTTTTTTCCCCCATGTTGGCTCTGCAGTATCAGGACAGCCAAAAGCCTGGGGTGAATGTAGATGGCTCATTACTTAACCAGATAATAATGAAATAATGATTAAAGCTCAGAGTAGGCTGCCAGGGATTAGTCAGGACCGAAGGGCAGGTTAGGGACCAAACAGAGCCCAGGCAGAGATGGCTGCTGTCTCTTCTCTCCTTAGCCAGGAGAGTAATAGTTTCTGTCCTTAGCAAGTTGGTTATTCTTGTTGCTATAGTTTAAACTGTATGTTTTAAAATGTGGAGGTTAGGTTAATTCCAAGAGCCAGGGTGGTGCAGTGGTTTGAGTGTTGGACTAGGATGACAGGAGGCCAGGGTTCGAATCTCTGCTTAATCCTGGAAACCTACTGGGTGGTTTTGGCCAAGTCACTTCCTCAGTTGAAGAGAAAGGCCGTGGATTGTAGATATGTGTGTGTGTGCGTGTGTGTGTTCATGCCTTCAAGTCGCCTGTTGACTTATGGAGACCCTGTGGATTTCCTAGGCAGGGTTTTCTTAGCCTAGGAATCCTCAGAGGTGGTTTTGCCAGTTCCTTCCTCTGAAATAAAGCCTACAGCGCCTGGGATTTGTTGGCCGTCTCCCATCCAAGTACTAACCAGGGCTGATCCTGCTTAGCTTCCAAGATCAGGTGGGATCTGGTGCCTTCAGGGTATTTAGGCCATGCGTTAAAATATGATACACTATAAGCAAGGGGATCTTGTAGCATCTTTGAGACTGGGAAAAGTCGTGGCATAAGCTTTTGTAGACTTGGTCTACTTCCTCAGATGCATGTAGTAGATCAAATCTATGAAAGCTTACGTATGGTACAATTTCTCTCAGTTAGTCTCAAAGGTGCTACAGGATCCTGTTGCTTACTGTTATTCCAGACTTAACACAGCTATGTCTTTGAATTCTATGATATAGTATGTATATTGTGTATGTGTGGGGGGTATGTGCCTTCAAACCTTGGTTAAGTCCTTGGATGGGAGACTGCCAAGGAATCCCAGGTGCTGGAGGCTCTATTTCAGAGGAGGGAACTGGCCAAACCACCTCTGAGGATTCCTTGCCTAAGAAAACCCTGTGAAATTCATGGGGTCACCATAAGTTAACAGGTAACTTTAAGGCACACACACACATACAAGATACGACCTTGGTCCCTTTCCCCCAAATGCTGCAGGCTAGAACTTCCTGAGCATGGGAAAAGGTACCTTTTTGGACTCATTCCCAGAATCCCTCAGCCAGCTATGATGGCTGGGGGATTCTGGGAGTGGCAATCCAAAAGGAAGAACCTTCCCCAAGCCTAGAAGGACTGCCAAGGAATCCCAGGTGCTGGAGGCTCTATTTCAGAGGAAGGAACTGGCCAAACCACCTCTGAGGATTCCTTGCCTAAGAAAACCCTCTGAAATCCACGAGGTCGCCAGAAATCAACAGGCAGCTTTGAAGGCACACAAACACACATTGTATTTTAATTTGGAGAGCCACCTTGAGTCCCAGTTTTGAGGAGAAGGCAGGAATATAAATAGAGATGATAACAGCAACAACCAAGTCAGATTTAAATCTCCCATTAAAAGCTGTTGAAAGAGCCAGAGTGGCATAATAGTTTGGGTGTTGGACTATGATCTGTAAACCAGGGGTTCGAATCCCTGTTCAGCCATGGAAACCCACTGGGTGACCTTGGGCAAGTCACACACTCTCAGCCTTAGAGGAAGGCAAAGTTAAAAAAACCAAACCCTCTGAGCAAATTCTGCCAAGAAAACCCCACAATAGGCTCACCATAGCTTGGAAATGACTTGGAGGCACACAACAACAACAATAGCTGTTGGCGAATAGCTGTGACCTCCAACGTGCTTTGCGTCCTCTTTGCTTGCCTCCATTCTGGTTTAAAGTCCAAACAAGCCATGAAGCGGAATGGGGAAGGGTCCCAAACGTAGAATTCTTAGCTTGTGCAGAAAGGATATAGCTGCAGGAGGGGAAAGGTGGACAAATTAAAACTCTGCGTTGTCAATTCCATAAGATGGCATTTAGAGGGGAAAAGGCTAGGGTTTGATGGTGAAACATTAGCTCCAAAATATCTGGCAATGGTACAGTCACCTTTTCCACAAGGGTTGGCTGGAGACACTTTGCTGCTTGAGGTGTGACAGTGAATGGTTCCCCCCTTCCTCTCTCCTTGCCCCGAAGGGTCATTGTACGGGATGTCTGTGATAGTGGAGAGAGAATGGAGGTAAGACAAGATACAAGAGTAACCAGGGCCACTGAGGGCAAACAGAATTTCATATTGTAAGGCCTGGCTTGTCTGTGGTCAAAATGCAGAACGTACATGGTTCAAAATGGAAATCTCTCACTTTCATTCTCAAGTGGTAGTTTTATTTCATTGGTGTTCTATCTAATATGCTGCCTTTCCTCTGAGGAGCTCAGGGCAGTATAAATGGTTCCACCACCACCACCATTTATCCCTAGAACAACCCTGCGAGCTAGGTTAGGCTGTGAAGGAGAAAAGCTAGCTCAAGGTGTGAGAAAGCTGTGAGGGAGAACAGCTAAGTCAAGGTAACCCGAATTTCCTTGGTCCAAGTCTTGACCGTCTAATCAAAACATTCTGGTTGTTTTAGAAGCTCCTATTTTATTGTTGAGAAACAGAAAGGTTACTTTTTTAAAAAAAAGCAACTATAATGGTAAGCAATTACTGTATTTTTTTGAATTTTGGAACTGTAATGGCACCTAATTACTTTTAAAAGTAACTTTCCAAGGTCTGAGTATTTTATATATAGCATTTATCTTCATTTTGGCCAAATGATTGTATTCCCCTTCTTTCTTTCATGGGCTGCCTTTCTTCCCATCCAGGTTTGGCATGTTTGAATTTCTCAGCAACCACATGAGAGACGCAGAAGGGAAGCTGGACAGCAAACGTGGCCTTCTTGCCGGCTTGGGAGCTGGTGTGGCTGAAGCTGTGGTTGTGGTGTGCCCTATGGAAACAATAAAGGTATAAACCAGGACTGGACAATTTCATGAGTACAAGAGATCCTCCCCCCATGGGCTACACACACCCCCAGCAAGCCCAAACACCTCAGTTTCCCTCTGCTGTCCTTCTTAAAATGGTGATAGGAAGTGACGTTGCCTCACTTCTTGTTGCTATTTTGAGAGACACTGCAGAGGAAAATGGAGGTATGAGGAGGTAGTATGGGTTTTGGTGCTTTGGGGGATGGAGTGGGGGTGTTTTTGCATGTTATCATGGGGTCGGGGTGCTTTCTGCATGGTTTGGGGACCAAAATTGTCCACAATTTTTAAAAAATGGGGATGGAGACATTGGGAGGCTTCAAGGGCCACCAAAGTGGGGGCCAGAGGCTGTGTGCAGGCCACACTATGCCCACCCTTGGCTAGGAATAAACAGCCAGATGTATGATTTGCTGTCTCTCCAATGAAACCCTTGGCTTGGGTTTTTTCCCCCCTAAAAGGGAGAGGCCAGATGTGAAGTTGAAGGCTTTCACAGCCGGCATCCATAGATTTTCCTTGGTTTTTTTCCGGGCTGTGAGACCATGTTCTGGAATAGTTTCTTTCTGACATTTCGCCTGCACCTGTGGCTGGCATCTTCAGAGAAAGAGAAATTTCGGTTCCTGCTTTGGTTCCTCCATTGAATTGTGCCCCTGTTCCTTTCTCCCAGCCCTGAGTATAATTGGGTTTGTGTTAACTTTTCAGACAAACTGGTCTAGCAAACCCGCTTCATGTGTCACACTTTCTGTACTAGGAGATGTGGGGAACATTAGGCCTTCTGGTTGTGGCTGGGCTGCAGCTCCCGTCGTCCTTTGCCAGCATAGACTTGGTGAGGGAAGATGGGGGTTGCAGTCCAACAGCATCTAGAGGGCCACAGGTTTCCCATCCTTGCCCTGCACAGAGAGAATCTGTTTGATAATCACAGTTGGAACATCAGTGCCAGCATTATGGCATGGGAAGGTGCGTAACTCAGTGATGGAGCCTATGCTTTACTAGCTGAGGACCCCAGCCTCAGTCTCTGGAATCTTCCAGTAGGGCAAGTCCCCTATTTCAAACCCCGGAGAGCTGCTGCTGTTTGATGTAGGCCAACTTTTCTCAGCCTGAGATCCCCTCAACTATTTAAAACTACAAGGGCCATTCTTTTCAACCAACATGGCATTTCTGAGGGTGATGGGTGTTGTGGTTCAACATGTCTGGAGGGCCTCAGGTTGGGGTAGGCTTGTTTAGACAGCCTTGAGCCAAATGGTCTGGCTCAATATAAGGAAGCCTTCTGGGTGAGAATGAGAGAAAATGAGTGTATTGAATGTATTAATCAGTTAATCACATATTTGCCTAAAGACATGCAATTGCGGCAAAACCAAACATTGTGGCCGGGGGCAGCTTTCACATGTAGTCATTTTTCCATGCCGATCTAGCAGGGCTAAGGTGAAGTTCAGTTTATTCATATGCTACTTTTCAACAGTAAACTATGTCCAAAGCAACTCACCCTAAACATTAACCTGTCAAAATACTTAACATTTGAGAGGCTGGGCAGGAAGCAGTTTGTAAAAGAAGTCTGTCAGTCCAAAATTGTATGTTACCTGTTTTAATTTGTAGGGCGCCTTGAGTCCCAGTTCTGGGGAAAAGGCAGAAAAATAATAACTATTTGAAAGGCTGTGTTTAAATGAGGTTTATGACTTACCTTCTATTATAAGCATTATTTGTGCCTATTGTAACCCCAGAATAAGAGATCACTGAGGGATATGGAGAGAAGGTCACAGAGAGTGGAAAATTAGAGGATACAAGAACTTTAGAAAGACTTCACTGTCTTCTAACAGTGGGCAGCCAGTCATGCTAAGAAAACCTACAAGTAGGGTACGATCGAGGCCTTCATCTCCTAATAATTGCCCTCAACGTCTGTTACTTGAAAACATGATTGTTCCTTTTATTTCTGATGGGCTGCGAGTGCTGTTGCTTATGCAGTAAAAACTGTACAATACCTGCATAAAAGGGAGGGGACAGCAGCCTGGGGGTGGGGAACCCACACTTTGCCACAGTGCAGAATAACTTTAGAAAGAAATGGTGAGGTGAAGGAAACCTCCAACACAGCCCAGTGAGGGCAGAGTGTGTTCACTGGCTATGGAGGACCAAGCGTGGGAAGGAAGGGAAATGGAATGGAGCAAATTGCTGGAATCCTGAAGATTTGATTACAGGCCCCACTTCTTTCTCCTGGAGATAGAAGGGTTGTCTGTACGAAGCTATAAAATGTGGGTCGATGCACACTAATGCCAGTTTTGCAGCAGCTTTCATTTGTCTCAATGATATTTTGGCAAGATCGCAAGCACATGAAGCTATCCACATTAGTTGTTCAAATGGGCATGCCAGCAAATCAAGATGGTGGGCACGAGTGAATTACTTGCGTTTCTATTCCCACCAGTTGCCACCGCCAAAGAGTTTTTTTTAAAAAAACAAAACATGTCCAGGGTGCGGAAGTGTGATATTCCGCTTAAATAAATAGTGGGGGAAAGGACAAAAGGCTGTTCCATTGCTTCAGCGCATGATTGCTACAGTGAAAATCCAAGATGGCAGTTCGGGGCACTTGCCTTGCCAGCAAGCTCCACCTCCTGTGCACATCCGACCAATCAGCTTTCCACTTCCGCTCTTATCAGGAGTGCGCATCAAAGTGAATCAGTTGTCCCAACAAGCAGGAATGCCCACTTTCTTTGGAGTTGTTTTTTTTTTAATACAGGAAAAGCCGCAAAGGCTTTTCCTGCGGAGTATTTGGCATTTTTGGCCCTCCTCCTTCCGAATATGGTGGATTGATGTGGGATCTCATTAAGACAAATCGTATTTCTGCTGTATAGACAAGCCCAGTTTCTGGTTTTTGCTGTTCTGTCAAGTAGCTCTTGAAAGAACTGTCCTACATGAATGATAAGGCAGAGGTTGCTGCTTAGTTGTTTGTATTTCTCTTCAGCATGCAAGAATTGCTATATATCAAACCATCAGTAGGGACCTATCCAGGTCATGGTATTATCTGACTGGCAGTGGCTCTCCAGGTAGATCTTTCCCATCTGTTCTGCCAAAGTACCTTTCTCAAACTGGATATAGCAGGAACTGAATCTCCTGTATACAAAAAGTTGGTGCTTTACCCCCTTGACCTACAAGCCCGCCTGAGTTAAGAATGAGAATGAACTCTCACAGACTTGCTAATCAATTTTCCGCTGTTCTTCCTCCATAGGTGAAGTTTATCCATGATCAGTGTTCTCCAAAGCCAAAATATCGAGGTTTCTTCCATGGAGTGCGGGAGATTGTTCGGGAACAAGGTAAGATCTGTACCAGTGAGGAAATCATTGTCCTTTCTCATTGCAAGGAAATCATTTGGCTTATATCTATGTGCTCCATTAGCTAGAGTGGATCAGGCATTCCCTGTTGCTCCAAAGGGTAGGATTTGAATTAATTGAGGAACAAGCAAAGAAGCAGATTGGGACTAAATGTTAGGAGAAACTCCCTAATGGCCAGAGTTGCTGGACAGTGGAACAGACTAGGTTAGATGCTTTTGGGCTGTCCTTTGTGGGAAGTAAGGAGCAGAAAGTGGATTGCCATCTGTCAGGAATGCCTTAGTTGTGTGCTGTAGATACTGAGCTGAATGGGGATTGGACAAAATGGCCTTCAAAGTCTCTCTCTGCTTTAAAATTTTTAAGAAGAGGCTGCCCTTCTTCAACCCTGAATGAAGAAACTTTCAATAATCAAAGCAGCTCTTTGACATCTCACTGTTTGGTTTCTTCTGAAGGCTCTTCTGTGTATCTTTGAGCATTAGCTTGGAACAGTTACTTAGAAGCTCCCAGCCAGCATAGCTATAGTCCTTTCCAAGCTCTGTTGAGCCTATATCATAGGAGAGTGTACGGGAATTTAGATTTTCTTTGATAGGTTTCTTTGGAACCTCTGTGTAAACTCGCCTACTGAATGTCAAAATAGGACTTTCTGGGCCAGTGAGCGATCTCATGTTCTTGCTAGCATAGGTCTTGTGGATTTAGATAGCTATGCCACCTGCAACCAGGCCTAGGCAAAGAGAGCCTGCGGGAACTTATCTACACACTACCAACAACTCAATTTGACTACTGTAACATGCTGTGCATGGGGCTACCCGTAAGGGCTGTTTGATACAACTGTTGGAAGCAACAGTGAAGTGCAAATACAGCATCACATTTATTAACTAGGACCCAGATGTTGCAGTTTTCACGAGTTTTTAAACAGCTAGTCAACCCGTCTGTTTCTGAGCACAATTCAAAGTGCTGGTTCTGCCCCCAAATAGCTATGGACCTGGGCACCTGGAGGCACACCTTGCCGCCCCCCCCCCCATTAACCAGCCCAAGGATTGATACTGTCCTCCAGGGATCTGCTATGGTTCCCCCTGCTCCTGAAGTAAAGTGAGTGGTGTTAGGACACAGCACTTTCACTCTTATGGTGCCCTGCCTTTGGAATTCAGCCATCATGAAAAACTTCATTCACTCAAAAGAGCTTGTAAGCCGGCCTTTTGAAAAGTACAGCCTGTTTCTTACTGGACCTACTTTTTGGCTGACACTTTTCCATTTGGGATTCAGCCAGAATGAACCCAGAGTAAAGAAACTTCCTTTAAAAAAAAACTGCATGAAACAATATGGTTCTAGGATCCTCTTTAGGTCACCAAAAGCCACACATGGATTGTGTTTGAGAGAGAGAGAGGGAGAGAAATGTGTCTAAAATGGGAACCCCATAAGAAGGGATAGGGGGCTTGTTTTTGAGGACTTAGTTTTACCCATGTTAACAGCAATACTTCCTTTCAATGGCTTCCTTTTTTTGCTGTAGGCTTCAGGGGAACCTACCAGGGTTTAACAGCAACTGTCCTAAAGCAGGGGTCGAACCAGGCCATTCGCTTTTTCGTCATGACAGCTCTCAGGAACTGGTACAAAGGTATTTGGAGGCGGCCTTTTGATAATATTTCCTATTTATGCCATCCTTTTCCACCACAACCCTACCTTCTTGGACATTGGCAGAGAATAATGGCAGAGTCTGCAGTCCACTAACTGGAAGGGTTCCTTTTGGGAGGGAAACAAAATTTTTAAAACTGCATACATGAAATTACTTGGTTTTACCATTTACAACATGCACTGGTACAAAAACAACTTCCTTCTGCCGTGAATGCCAGTTTCAGGAGGAGGATTTTGTTGCAACTCTGGCAAATTAAATAATAATAAATAATAATAATAAATGAAGCCTGCCCTCCTCTGTGCATTAGTCTATATCTTCCCCTTCTCCTGTTGTTATGACAAAAAGGCACTTCCAAAGCAGCCATATATTTAAGGTGCCACAAAGGGCTCCACTGAAAACCTCCAAATTCAGCCCGATAATGCCACACAATGTGTGCCTTTTCCCCTTGATTCTGGTGCAAGAGTTGCCATTATTTTCCTCCTTGGCATCACTTCTCATTCCAAAGGCAAAGCCCCAGCGGTAGTTGCTGTTCCTGGGGTCAGAACCCCTGGTGAGCCCCGCCATTGCGAGGCTAGCCACCCATTCTGACTTCAGTGGCTACTGCTGAGGTTTTGGTTTTCTGGTGCCCAATTGACCCTCTGAGCTCCGGGAAAAGCAAAGCCCTGCGCTCTCTGAAGCCAGAACAGGCAACTAGCCTCATGATGGAGGGCCAGGCCACCCATTCTGGCTTCAGTGAGAGCGCTACCTCTGGGGCTTTGCTTTTCACAGAGCTCAGAGTCAACTGTGAGTAACAGCTTTGAATGGAAGCCAAGTAAAAATCTGCATGCAGATTCGGGCTTTGGCAGGTGTGGCACTTAAATCCAGGCCATAGGCTGAATTTCATGCACTGCAGCTCCAGGCCAAAGTAGTCTGAATTTCATGTGGATTTTTAGACACACACCCATGTAGTTAAGGCCAAAGCGTCCTCTTAAGAACTGTGGTTTTTTGGCAGCAAAGCCACTAATGGGTGCTGTTTACCTAGTTTCCTCTTCACCAGCCGCATTGCTAGAGGTAGTGAGGATTTGGCCCTTTATCCCAATGAACTATATCAACCTAGTCCTCTATTTGTTTTACTTTATTGTATTTTTAAATTACTCTTGGCAGAAGTTCTGTTTTTGAAACTCCCTACACTCAAACCTGTTAACCTTATTTAGAATAAACCCTTTATCTTCTACTAATTTCGGCATTAGAGTATCTTGACCTAGAATGAGAATTGTAGCCCAAACCATCTGGAAGGCTGCCAGGTCGGTGGAGCCTATTTTAAAATAGGACACATTCCTTTTTTTAAAGTTTTGTGGCTTCTAACCCTTTACTTTCTGTTTCTTTATTTGCACCACTTCCTGTTCTTCCAGGGGATAATCCAAACAAAGTCATAAACCCCCTTGTGACTGGAGTATTCGGGGCTGTTGCTGGAGCAGCCAGTGTTTTTGGAAACACCCCACTGGATGTTGTGAAGACCAGGATGCAGGTACACCAAACACATCCATGGGGGGTGCGCTATCTGGCAGCCTCACATTGCTTTATTTTACATCTGGATTCCTTCTGCAGGATCTTGCTATTGTCCAAGATACCCCACAGCACTTAAACCTTGAGGAGTCTGTGTACTCTGCTTAGTTGCTCAAACAAGTTAGGGTACGCATTACATTCCAGGTGCTTCTAGCACATGCACCAAGTTAGGGTCTGGAAGTCATTGCCTAGATCAGGAACACCCTGCGGTTGTTGCTGAACTGCAACTCTTATAATCCCTCAGCATTGGCTTGAGTGGCAAGAACTGATGGGAGTTGTAGTCTGGCAACAACTGGAGGGCCACACATTTCCCATCGCTCTCCTGAAGACACCATAAGCCAAAGAGGTTTGTGAAATTCATTGCCACAGGTGGCTATGGTTCTGACTGGAGCTGATTGAAGTCATCTGAATGTCAGTTTCCTTTCTACAAAGTGCATTACACTTTTACTACAGACATTACATGTTAATGTAGCTAATTAATTAGAGCTAATATCCTTTCTTGCTGTGTTCCATCTTAAACTGTTTCTTCAAGTGAGCTTGCAGTTGGGATGTGGCTGTACTGATTGGAAAAGCAAAGCAGGTCAACAACCTCCAACCAAAATGGTCTTTATAGTGCAAGCCCGGTTAATTTTGTGAGAAAGAGGATGTTTCCAGATGGACAGTTCCTAGTGTTATCAATTGGAAGATGTTGTGTTCCTGTCTTATGTTTTTCTTCTTAATATATTTTTTCTAATAGGAGACAAGAGGGAAGATAAAGAGGAAAAACATCGGAATAAAATTGTATCTTGACCCTCTGTAAAATTCATTGTTTGAAGCAGAGTATTTACAAGATAATAGCTCCACATGGACGTACCCAGTATATTTGCACTGCCACTTCTACAGGAGGGTGTAGGGAAAAAAGAAAGATGGGATGTCTGATCATGGGTATCTTTCATCTTGTCTATTTTGGCCCAAAGGTTGAAATAAAGGTAGCATAACAACATGAGGATGTTGGAGATGAGCCATGGGACAACGTAACATTATATTTAGCCTTTTTTTAAGGAATAGTAGCAATCTAGGTCGCTGATTCTTTTTCTTTCTCCTCTTCTGTTTGTAGGGTCTTGAGGCGCACAAGTACAAGAGCACCTGGGACTGTGCCTATAAGATCATGAAATATGAAGGACCTCTTGCGTGAGTCTTGAATGCATTCTTTCCAAATCTATAGTTTGGCAGTGTCGTTTTTAGGACTAACAAGAATGCCATAGAAGTGTGCAAGCTTTTGACTCTGTCAGGTTTGCCAATATGAAAAACAGGGGACGGAGAAGAACAGAATAGTCTCAAAATTAGGCCCGGTGTTGTGGGCATGAAGCCCGCAGTTCAGACCCTCAAAAGGAAGGCTGTGGATTGAATGAATTAATCACTGGTGGATGTTGCAGGAATTGTACCTACAGTGCATTCTGGGACCAAAAAAGTAATTGCTGATCCCCTTTTCTGAGAATGTAAAGGCCAGCTGTGACTTATCTGTCTCTTGCCCCAAGGCATACTGGGAAATATTAATATAGTAGCATCAGGTATTTTTCAAACGGGAGGGGAAGAGAACAGATATTAGGCTGGCCTCTACAGGGATGTTGGGCAGCTGCTTAAGGATGCTATGTCCTGGTGCTGAGCCTGAGGGAGATTGTGGGTGTGACCAAACAGTCCAGATGACACCCAAGGCAAAGCCGGGGCAGGGGGAGGAAGCTGGGGTAAAGTCTGTTAAAACGTTCTAATTAAACACCCAGGAAAACCCACTTCATGCGGTGAAACCTGGATCAGGCTAGCATGGGAATGCAGGGAGCCCTGGCGGTGCAGTGGTTAAGTGCAAGTACTGCAAGTCACCATGTTGCAAGTTCGCTTCCAGTGGGCTCCAAGGTTCACTCAGCCTTCCATCCTTTTGTAGGTCGGTAAAATGAGTACCTGGTTTGTGGGGGCAATTGGCTAATACACATTAGCAGGGGGTTGGACTGGATGGCCCTTGTGGTCTCTTCCAACTCTACAATTCTATGATTCTATTGACTGTGGATTGACTTCCGAATCTGCTGCTGGCTTTTTTTTTTTTTTTTGTCTGTGACATGCCCTCTCGCCTTTTGCCTCTTCTCTTGTAGGTTCTACAAAGGTACCATCCCTCGTCTGGGCCGGGTCTGCTTAGACGTGGCCATTGTGTTTATTATCTATGACGAAGTGGTCAAGGTCCTCAACAAGGTGTGGAAAACTGACTGAGTGCTTGTGGTGAGCGGCGGCGGCAGCACCATCTCCCCACCTGCCAGGCAACAGCTGGGGAAAGGGCATGACCAACCATAGAAGGCATTCTAGGGGGGGTGTTGTTTTTTTCACTGTGAGGGGGCCCCAGCAGTCAGGCCCCCTTCATGGGTTCAAACCGGACACTAATCAAGTCTCTGAGCTGCTGTTTCTGTACCAAGCTTCGTGATGACATATTTATCGGAATTAACTGTAGAGATTTTTTTTTAAATTACTGATTGTACAATAACATGACCAGGGGAGGTTTAGGCAAGGAAGGGGATGGAATGGCAGGGGTGGGGCTGTATTCATGTGCCATCTTCAGCTAAAGGCATTTTGTGCCACCTTGGGAGAATGAAGGTTAAGTGGAGCAGGAGAGTTCAGCTGGTGCCTATAAGGGAGGGAGAGAGGGTGCCCCCTCCAACACAGAGAGTTCTAGAATACACATTCAAAGCCACTTCTTCCCTTTTAGAAAACAAATGAATTTCAAATGGTAATGGGGGAGTTCGCATTTAAGCTTGTGTCATTTTAAAAAAATGTTTCTCCCACAAAAAGAACAAGCGGAGTTAGAATGTTTACTGGGAAAACTCCCCGAAAGAAGATTTTTAGCTATTCCAGCACTCAGTGAACCCACTGAGAAGGCCAATAGAATAATTGACTTAGAGGAGCTGAAGAATGGGGGAAATTGGATTTAGAATGTAAAAGTCTTCAAGCCTACTTCAGTGCATGCACGCATGTGCACTCTCTCACACACGGACGTGCTTTCATTGACATTGGCACGCTTCACAAACAGTTGCTGCAAGCAGAGAAAATGCTTGGAGATGGTGGCGGCAAGAAAAATTAAACACATTCCACAGGTCAGTTTCCAAAAGTTTTCTCTCAGCAAGTAGCAGCTCTTCATGGTTTTCCTCTGAAGCAAAGCAAGATGTTTTAGGCTTCTGGCCCAGATAGGGATCACACCACTGCATTTGAGTGGCTTTTTCTTTTTCTCAACCCCCCCCTGTTTTTTTGTTTTTGTTTGTTTGTTTGTTTTTTGGAGGGCTCAGGAACAGATGAAGGCCTATCCATCTGTAGAACCTCCTGTCCTCAGTGTAAAGGCTAGGGAAGCTGTTATCTGGAGATGGGGACCTCTCCAGATGCAAGGCCTCGGCTCACTGAGTGAGTCCCACCACAAGTGGCAATGGTTGCCAGAAGCAATGTGGGCAGCTGCTGTGCAGAGATGGGCCAGGTGAGGGGAACGGACGTTACATCAATGGCAAGGAATAGTGCCTGCTGTAGTTCCCACCTCTGGTAGACCTTGGCATCTGTCCCCATTCATTTTGTAGGCAGGCAAGCAGCAATTACCACAAGTATGTGGAAAACTTTTTTTCCTTCTTCCTTGAGAAACCCTAGTTTTCTGTTCCTAGCCCCCTAAATATTGTTGCAGGACAACTCCCAGAACCGCTGACCGTTAGCCATGCTGCTTGGGAGTTTGAAGTCCAATATCTGACCGCAGGAGGAGGAATCACCATTTTTGCAAGAACAGTAGGGCATAGTGGTAAGGAGTGGACCCAGTTGCCCCAGGAAAGCCTAGCCTCCGACCAACCAGAGAAATGGAGCTGTTGGCAATGGGCCAACCAATGTCGCCATTCCCAGTTATTTTGGGCATGAGATAGGAAACCTGTGACCATCTGTGTGTTCTAGGACTGCCACTCCCCTCAGCCCTAGCCAGCAGTGCCAATGCTGAGGGATGGTGGGAGTTGCATTCCAGCACAATAGTCCCCATTCTTGTTCGAATTATGTATGGAGTGTATGTCCTGTTACATGTTCCCATGGAGCCTACCCATATACAATGTCCTGCTTGTGTTGCCCTGCTGCCAGTTGGGAACTCACTTTTTCCTAGGCCCCCAGCCCAAAGAGGAGTCTTAGGTGGGTTTTTTTTCCTTCACATTAAAGATTTTTAAAAATGGGAATATTTTCCCCTGTCCCTCATGAAAGATGGCTTTCTGTGCTTGTTTAACTGTTCCTGTTGGGTTGGGAGGGAAAAGCCCTCCTTGCTTGCACCGTGAACTCATTCCATTGAATCCACTTGTTTACATTGGAAGAAGGATGCTTCGACCTTGAGGTCAGCAAATGGCCAAGTGAGCTCTCCCTTTGGTGCACGGAGACACCTGAGTCTAGACAGAAGGGGGGTGCCCCTTATCTGTTTTCAAAGACTCTGTCTTCTCCTTCCCCTTGGATGCTTCTCCCTTTTTTCATTTGGTTTGAGGGCCATAACAAGTCCCTAGGTAAGAAACTAAGACTTGACAAACACAAAACATTGAATTTAGTAATGCTTGTACTGTATTGGGAGGAGACTATATAACCTTGTCCTTTGTTGTCCAGGTGCCAAGAGAACTTGTGACAATTCTGTTATGCATTTTGTGCCAAATTTTGTATGTTTCTCTCTTTCGGTACATGTGGT
This sequence comes from Gambelia wislizenii, assembly GCA_030847615.1. Taxonomy (NCBI): domain Eukaryota; kingdom Metazoa; phylum Chordata; class Lepidosauria; order Squamata; family Crotaphytidae; genus Gambelia; species Gambelia wislizenii. Next base: position 5,330,159 of record JAUMIR010000013.1, on the reverse strand, counting down.
GGTCTTCCCCTGACTCCGGTGTTTGTTGGCTGTCTACTGTTTAGTTTAACACAGCCTGTTGTTGGGGCTGTGGGACAAAGGCAAGCTGCCCCTGCCACCACGTTTTACGGTATCTTAGGGTTGCCAGTTGAATAAAATTATATGGCTGATTTTAAGAAGTTTTGGACTGGAGCCAAACTATGTGAAGCATTTTGAACTGGACTGGAGCTCTGGGTAACCAACCAAACATACAAGTGCATTGGCTGCAAGTGGTAGACTTTATGTATTGTGTTAACTTCACAAAAATTGAGGTATGCCTTTGCAACATTCCCCCCACATGCACATTGGTGGCTTTGAATGTAGGTTACTGTTTACTGTGGGCTTTGATAGCAGGTGACTGAAGTATGCTTGGGCTGCTTTCTAGTGCTGCGTGGTGAGCTGAGGCAGACAGACGCCTTATGGAAGGGGCAGGTTTCTTCTATTCTACAAACCAAGGATTTGTTGCCTGGACTTGTGCTGAATGTTTTTAATTTTCTCACTATGTGCCCCGGCAGCCCGACACTAGAATGATTCTGGAATGTCTGAGTTCTCCAGCAGGGATGCCAACAATAAAACCAAAGTTGCCTGTTTAATGAAGTCTCTTAGCGGTTTCGTTTCATTTTGTGAGCCTTCAGACTGTCTCCCTCCAGAGCCCTGCAGTAGTGGTTCTCAACCCCACAGGAAGTGTTGGGAGAAAGAACTCTGCCTCACCACTGTTTCTATACAAAACCAGAATCCTTTACTCCAGAATGGGCAACTGTTGTTTTGGCCTACAGCTAGCTCCCTTGGCCAAAGATGAGAGATTATGGGAACTGCAGTCCAACAACACCTAAAGGGTCCCACTTGCTACCCCTGCTGTAAACTGTTATAACTGTGTATCTAACTGCTCACGTGGTCACTGGTGGTCAGGAATTCCATTCAGGTGAGTAAGCAACTTGTGGGAGGTGTAGATTGCTCCATTTGGCTTCTGCTAATCCATCTGGTTTCCATGCTAACTGCAGAGGAAGGAACCCTTTTTCTTCCGTAAGAAGTGTAGCAGTGAAACAGGGAGGACAGACTGCTTGGTAGAAAGCGAATTATGGATTGTATGTCCAGTTACATGTTCCCATGGAGCCTACCCATATACAGAGTCCTGCTTGTGTTGCCCTCTGTTGTCGGTTGGGAACTCACCTTTCCAGGGTTCCTGGTCACATACAGCTTTTATCCAACTATGAGTAAGTTGCATGGGAAACATGTCTTCAGGCATAATACTTTTTAAGATTAGGAGAAAGGTCAGACCTGAGCTACTCAATTGATAGTCATCTCATCCTTTCCAAGAAACATCACTTAATTTGAAAATAAAGACAACCAGACAAAAGATGGGGCCATACATTCTTTCTTAAAACAGCTGTTGAATATCAGAAGAAAATGTTGGTTCCAGCAGTTGGCAATGTAGTACCATTCAGAGTCTTTGCACTACAATTCCCATTATCCTACCATGCTGGTTGAGTTCCATGTCCCACCTGGACATCATAGTCAACATCTGGAGGCCACCACATTGCTTGCCTGTATACTTTTGACCTCTTGTGAAAGACTGTCTTGACAAGTAAGAAATAGAAACACCAGTTTGCATGTTTGTTTCCAAGGAAGGAGAAATAAAGATGTTGACACATTTCAGGAAACGATCCACATCCAAATAGAGGTAAGAAAATTCCACCCCACATGGAAGGTCATATAAAAAGGGATCTGTTGACAGCTTCATGTGAGAGGTGGGTAGGAACTAACAGTAGGTGGGTCATCTTTATCTTTCTCAGACCTACCTTTCTATCCCAACAGAAACTGCTCCCCTCCCCTCTGGCAGTCCAGGAAGTGAATGGAGCTCTTACCAAGCCCCATTCACTTCTTGGAAAGCAAAACCTGGCCATTCTCACGAACGATCGCATGGGAAATTCAAAGTTAAAAGCAAGAATAAACACACACAAGTAAAACAAAGCAGCTAAACACATTTTTAAAAACACCCAAGTAACTCAGGGAGGGCAAAAAAGAAAAAAGTGTGACACTTACCTCGATGTCCTGATCATGACTGGAAGTGTTTGGCAGGGACCACCCTGCATCGCGCCAGCATAACGGGGCACAGGTTCAGACGCCCATGATTCCGTAACAGAAATGGAACAGGCGATCTATTGACAGCTGAAGCCATCAATAAAAAGGAATGAGGATGGAACGGAGGGGGCATGGGAGCAGGATGAGACATCTTTGCCCTTTGAAGAGGGAAAAATACACATACCAACCAGCCAAGAAAAGTAACTTAAACTATGTAGCTCATTACTGAAGCTAAGTAAGAAGGGTTGTTGTATCTAGGAAAGTTGACTTATTCTGACACGTTTGTACAGTAAAAAACAGATTCAAAAATGGACTTTGCAAGGGATAAATATACAGTAGAGGATTTTAAAAAGTAGTACGGTGAGAGCTGAAAGAAATCTAAGTCTTGTTATTCAATAGACCTCATCTGACAACGGCTGACATCCTATTAGTGATATATGCAACTATATGTCCACCTTATGATGGCCTATGTATTTTTTGCCTGCTGCAGATGCTGATATTCTTTTCTTCCCTTTCCAACGTCCAAAGCCCCATAAAGACTAACTGTGGCTCTGTGACAGCTACTCCCCACCCCTTGGCCATTCCATTGCTGTTGGAGAGAGGAAGGTATCGGATGAGCATCTGGCTATGTTTCCGTAGCCAGTCGCAAACTCATGACACAATCCACTGACACTCCTAGATGACCACAGCGGATCTCCATGGAAGATAGATAGAATCATAACAGTACAATAACAAAAAAAGGGTACTGCTTGGAATGTACTATTTTGGCCAGAAATACCTCACTGATTCATAGCTTGTTGAACAGAATCTGAATCATTGATGGCTGACTGTGAAATTTATAATACTGTATTCTTTGGCTTTTCTTTGCAAACGAAGATTCAGGAAGGACTCATTCCGCGCTTTCTGCAAGCACGCTGATGACTAAAAAGGCCAATCCGAGATAAACAAGTCCGGTTGCAGAAAGCACAGCAGAAGGTCTCCTTGGGTGATGTTTCCGGGTTGTGATTCTTTCTGCGTTGTCGTTTCTCTTCAAGACTTGTTTGGCGTGAGTTCTCAAATAAGGCTGCAGCATTGTGGATAGTGTGTCTCCATGCCTCCTGATGTGAGGCCAGGGCAGACCATTGTTGGTGATCATTTTGGCAGAGCCTGAGATGTTGTTTCAGGGAGTCCTTGTATCGCTTTTTTGGAGCACCCCTCTTACACTGACCCATGGCGAGTAGAGTACTATTTTTGGGAGGCGATGGTCCTCCATCCTAGAAATGTGCCCTGCCCAGCGCAGCTGTGTTCTCAATATCATGGCCTCAATGCTGGTGATCCCTGCTTGCTCAAGGACAGCAACATTCGTTACATAGTCAGTCCAGTGTATATTTAGGATTGTGCGTATATAAAAGCCTCTCTCCCACAACAAGGGGGCGTCAATGGAGAGGATACTGTATTACCACCTCGCCAATTTATCGCCCTTTAATGATGTGCCAAATCTGCTGCCTGAAGCCGCTGCCTTGCTTAACCTAGCAGTCAATCAGACATGGGCAGCATTGATCCACAGTTAGTTGACATGTGCACTGACCCTTCTGTTGAATCCACTATGAAAGGCTTTTGCCTTTTGTAAATTCTCCAACTTCAAAAAGAAATGAAACCAGAGAACATTCTGGTTTTAAGACCCAGGAGGAACCTCTAGTAGGAGTGAAAAGAGGCGAAAAACTTTTTTCTCCCCAGTTAAACCTCCAGCCAATCCTCTTGGGTGCATCAGGCACTTTACACCAGTGGGTGTTGCTCCTTGCCTAGAAAACTGTCCAGTTAGTCTAAGCTTCACAGTGACAGCACTGACATCAGCTCTTGAAAGGGGAAAGGCAGGGGATCCAAGCAACAAAAATCTTTCCAGTGAACCAAATGCTTGTCCCCTGATGACCGCTTGCCAGGTCTGGCCTCTCCAAGGAGGCATCTTTCTTTCCATGCTGTCAGCTGGATAGATGAGAGAGCTGAACACCCTGGGACACCATGTCCCTCTAAAACTTTGCTGAGGTGCCAACGTCCTCTACCCAGGGCTCAGCTTTGGAGCTGGAGTGAAAGAGAGCCATATTGGGAAAGACTTTTCAAGAGCAGTCTGGCTTGAAGGTCATCTCTGTACCCGGTGCTTCCTAACAGCTGTGATGCATCCCAAAGCCAAGGACATGCCACCGCTGAGCATCAGTGTGGGACACTGGCTGGTCTTTTGCTCGTGGCTTTTAGCAACTGGATCTTTTCAGTGTGCTGAGGGGGGATGCGCCAGTCGGGAGGCTCACAAATGCTGCCCAGGTCGGAATAACGATTGCTCTGCCTTCTCTCGGAGGAGAACCCCGTGTTACTGTGACACCTATTGTGAGAAGACGGGTGACTGCTGCGAAGATTATCACACTGTCTGTCAGGTATCAGGTGAGTTGCCATTCTGTGGAGGAAGGGATGACCCACTAGGATGACATGGGTTGGAGTCCTACCTTCTGGAGCAGCAGAAAACAAGATCACTGTGGGAAGATATAAGGCAGAACAACCACCTTGAGTCATAGTTTGGGGAAGGGAATGCAGGCTATAACTGAAATTAATGGGAAGAGGAGGCATCTGAGAGGGACTATGTCACACATGGCTAGCACTTACCTTTTAAAGTCTTGTACAGCTTGGGACCATGGAGATGGATTGGCTCAGGACTGTAGTACGAGAGCACCTTAACAGGTTGAAACATTCTGTGCTCCGGCAATCTAATTCTGTACCAAGAAAAAGAAAGAATACCTTTTCCTCTATCCCAAGGGTAGGGAAATGGTCTGGGGTCATGGGCTGGTCCCACCACTACCACCATCACCACCGAATGCTGCAAGCCAGATATGCCAGAGGGTGTGGCCAAACTGCTGTGATTGTGTAGTATGGAAGAGACCTTAGAGACCTGGCTGAGGTCTTGCCTTGTGCCTGGGTTTGACAATATCAGATGTCAGGGGTGATGAGGCCTCATACGACTGAAGGTTCCCTTATCCAAAAATAACCACCTGCATGTGGGAATCTAACACATCAAAAAGAGTGCTAGGCTAGAATCTTTTTACCTGGGGGTTGTCTAAACGGCAGAAATAATCATCAGGGAATCTGTGGGGCATTCCCTCTGTCCAAATAAGATACCACGTTGACTTGTGGTATTCAGAAGGAGAGGGGGCAAAACCCACAAAAACAATGCGATAGGAGACTTTGGGGATTTCCAAAAAAAATCTCTGAGGGAAATGCATACCCCCAACCATTAAGACAACCACACAAATGGTTATGTGGTCTGCAGGGGCAGAACAGACCTTCCTATTGGTTGGGGGTGTGCAGGTGATCTACCTAAAAACATCAACACCACCAACAAAAAAGTCCCATTAAGACAAATCACAGCTGCTGCAAGTTGCCTTTACTGTGGAGCTATCTGCTCTCTTTCGCCTCGTAATACACCAGCCTGATGTCCCAACACTTTTTCTCTATGTTCCTCCAAGGGCCACTTATGGAAAGATAGTTCCACAGTTCTTCTGACATGTCTCTCCTTCCTACATCCCTCCAAGCCCCCTCCCTGATCCAGTAACTTCAGGAGGCCAAAAATGAATACCAGCAGGGAAAGGGAGGGTCGTCTCACATTTTGCTCAACACTTAAGAATGCTGTATAACATTTTCTACCGTTCAGGGCCTAGGGTTGCCAGAGTGAAAACTGGAGAGGGGTCCTGTACCTTTAAGGATTGCATTAGAGGAGGGAATTTCAGCAGGTGTTGGTAATAAGAATCACCTGCTGAAATTCCCTGTTCTACACAACCATTAAATGTACAGGAGCCCTCTGCAATTTTCACCCTGGCAACCCTATCAGGACCTGACCAAGACACTGGACGTCCTGAGGCAGAGAACCAAATACAATCCCTTACTCATCCAGGTACCCAAAGCAATCTGAGGTATTTTGTTTATTAATATTATTTGTTAAACAGATTATTATATTTTAAATCTCAGAACCACTTTTCTGCATCCTAGAGAAAGTAAATAAAAATAGACTGTTCTTTCACGACACCTCAAATCTGCCAAAGGCAGCCACCTTATTATTCAAAAAAGAAAGTCAAGTTTATTTTCTCCCTGTAGGGGAAAGAGACCTTGAGACAACATATCTTTTGCTCTCTGGGAGAAAAATATCTGGGTGTTACATGATGATTTTTGTGTAGATAAACAGCAGGAAGGAAAGACCTGCACACCCTACCTATTACTAAAACATAGACCAAATCCGCACTACACAAACAATCCAGTTTGAAACTGGATTATTTGCCATGGCTCTTTCCTATGGAATCCTGGGATTTGTAGTTTGGTGAGGCAGTTGCAATAGGGCTGGTGATTGTCCTATGGTTTTCTTGGCAAGATTTATTCTGAGGAGGTTTGCCATGGCCTTCTGGTGAGGCTGAGAGTGTGTGACTTGCCTAAGGCCACCCAGTGGGTTTCCATGGCCGAATGAATATTTGAACCCAGGTCTCCCAGACTCCTAGTCCAACACTGAAACCACTACACCACGCTAGTTGTTTACAACTTTACACTTGGTTTCTTGATTTTATCCTAAGTGACCGAACCAGAGATGTAGTATGGTAGTGACAAATTTTGAAAGTGCAGCCCTTCATCATGACAACTTCCACAAGGAATCCAAAATTGCAGGCAGCTGCATTGATGCAGGTCAACAAACCAATTCCAACCATTTTCATCTCCCCTAGGAGCAGTCTTTTCTAAAGGTAATGGATCTTAATTACCCATGCAAGATCAAGCCACCCCACAATGTTCTGCAGTAGGAGTAACTTGAAAAAATCTTGCATTCGGTTGCACATTTGCTGTCGTGATTCAGTTGCGTGATGTGGCCATTCAACACAAGCGTTGCATAGCTCAACTAACGCATACTTTCACTTGCTACACAATCCCAAAGTATGATCTCAGCCAATGAACTAGTTTAGAATATTAATTTTCCAAGCTCTGAGAGACAGACAGAGAGACAGTCTTCCATGTTGCTGCTGTTGTTTGTTGTTGCTGGGTGCCTTCAAGTCGTTTCCGACTTAGACAAAGCGATCACAGGGTTTTCTTGGCAAGATTTGTTCAGAGGGGGTTTCCTTTTGCCTTCTCCTGAGGCTGAGAGAGGGTGACTTGCTCGAAGCCACCCAGTTGGCTTCCTCGGCCAAGCAGGGATTTGAACCTTGGTCTTCCAGAGTCCTAATCCAAAGCTCAAACCACAACATCATGCTGACTCTTAGTTAACTTCTAAGTTGTAACTAGTTACTTTAAGGCTAGGACCAGAATATACAAATCAGCATGTATAAAACTGAGGCCAATCTGCGTCCTCTTTCGTGGTCACATATAAGTTAATAGTTAAGGTAGATGAGGAATAGGCAACTTCTGCCCCATGGAAATGGTTGGACTGCAACTCCCATGATCCTTCACCATTGGCTATGCTGGCTAGGGCAGATGGGAGTTGCAGTCCAACGACCTTTGAAGGGCCGCACGTTGTCCATCATTGAGTTCGGTGGACCGAAGGCCTGAATCAGTCAACGGGCACTTGCTACAAGCATCTTCGACCTGCTTTCTGTTACCGTGAGCGTCTGTTGCAGAGCAACGTATCTGTCGATGCTGCTCACACGGCCCTGCTGGGGTGGGGTTGGGGGAGGTGGGAACACAACGCCAATAAGCCATCCCTAATCTCCACAGAGATTAGCCTGGTCACAACTCAGCTCGATTACCACGCCATGGCATCTGCTAGTGAATAAAAGAGTCAGGAAGCTGGAAACCATGTAGCCGCACCTTGTTGGTTTAGAAAGCGCTTCACTATCAAAAAGCCTTGGCAACTTCAGCCCCAAGCCACTGAAACAGAGTTCGGCTTGCTTTTTTCTCACATCTAACCCTCACAATGAGTCACTGGGTCAATTTCAGTGGCTCATTTTCCCTAACGTGAAGTTTGTTTTTTATCCTGTTTCCGCATCAGTTTGCAAATTTGGGAAGGGAGGGGGAGGAAGTCCGTACGAAAATTCGTGTGCATTTTTGTTTGCATTTCTCCTAAGGGATATACATTATGTACTAACATGAAGAAAAGCTATGGGCTAGTTGAATACAGCAATGGAAATATTATAAATACATTTGTTCAATGCACTTTTCTGCAATACAAGGAATTTGGACAAGGAATTTCCTGTAATATAATCCTTTTCTGCACATTGCCTCTACTAACAGCCTTTTGTATACACTCTCCACAAAAACACATATTTTTGTATATTTTTGTTTGATTGTTGAAGGAGTGGATTGCAAAGTCTGGAAAATGCAAAAGTTAGATCACTGTATTTCAATTGATATTACCATTTAGGACTTTGTGTATTGTGTACATTCGCCTTAAAATGCACATGGAATGAACTTCACCCCATCACTACCTAAAACTACAGGATTGAAAAGTTCCTTTTGGGGGGGGACTACAACTCCCAGAAGCCACACTGCTTTCCAAGCTGTGGATCAATACATACTGTATCTCTAAAACGTTGAGCTGAGGGAAGAGGGTTTTTGGGCATTAGAATTAAAACGGTGACTACTCTAAGCTCTGTAGTAGACTGTAGCCAGGAATAAAAGATTATAGGAACTATAGTCTAAAACACAAGGAGAGCCAAAGGCTTTGCATCCATGCCCTATGAAGAGCAGCTTAGGGAGCTGGGTATGTTTAGCCTGGAGAAAAGAAGGTGAAGAGGGGACATGAGAGCCATGTTTAAATATTTGAAGGGATTTCTTAATGAGGATGGAGCAAACTTGTTTTCTGCTGCTCCAGAGACTAGGACACAGAGCAATGGGTTCAAACTACAGGAAAAGAGATTCCACCTAAACATTAGGAAGAACTTCCTGACAGTAAGAGCTGTCTAACAGTGAAATGCACTGCCTCGGAGTGTGGTGTAGTCTCCTCCTTTGGAGGTTTTTAAACAGAGGCTGGATGGCCATCTGTTGGGAATGATTTGATTGTGTATTCCTACATGGCACAGGGTTGGACTGGTTGGCCCTTGTGGTCTCTTCCAGCTCTATGATTCTACACAGCCAGGCTGGCCGTGTACAGGAGATGTTCCAGTTTGAAGGCTGTCGGTTCTCTATCTGAAGGCAGCCTCTGTTGGAAGAACTGTCCAGTCAAAGTCCAGTTTCAAGAGAAAGAACCATAAAAATGGCAATGGTTGTGGCTACCTAGGGAGGGGATGAGAGCATTGCCCCCCAATAAGAATGCTGCCCCTAATGAATTTTTCCTTCAGTCCCTCAGTTTCTAGATTCCAGAGAGTGAGACACTGAAAACTGCACCTAAAATTCTTAGACCTGCTGTTACAAAGTCACCTTAGTCTCTTTGCTTGCCCTTTTTCTTTTCTTTGGTTCCAGAGAGTGAGACACTGAAAACTGTTTGCACCTAGAACTCGTAGACCTGCTGGCATACTGTTAGGCAGTAACCGTTTGGTGTTTACATTCACGAGCGTAGCACTATTGCCATGAGTGCAAATGCTCCCCAAAACCCCATTTAAAATCAAGGCAGCCATATGGATGGCCAGAGTTCTGCAGTGCTGGTGAGCAGGGCGCTGGATGATGACGCCTCCAGCCTCTTTCCGTCAGCAAGCTGCAATACAACAAGCTGAAGGAGAGCTCCTGGTGCAACTCCTTGGCTCTCTGGCAGGAGCGGGCTGGACGTGTCATCCTTCAGCACCCTGATCACCAGCGCCATAGAACTCAGCCCCTCGGTGCGGCTGCCTGGATTTTAAGGTGGGATTTTGAGGTGCTTAGCCAAGACAGCATAGTTAACGTGTCTGTTGAAGGATCCCAGATGCTATTTCTAAATGCTCAACTGAACAGTTACTGCAAGGCTAGAAATGTGGGGACTGAAGGAAAATTTAATGAAGTGAAAAAATTCTTATTGGGAGGAATGTCTTCATTTTGCCCCTCTGTAGCTACATCACTGAAAAATGGTGAGCAGGAGGCCCTTGAAGTTGTCTATCTACTGTTAGCAGCATCTGAACAGCAGACGAGAGCTTGAAAAAGTTACTTTTTGGACTAGAACTCCTATAGTGCCCCCATGGCCATGCTGGTGGGGGATTAGAAACCTCTAGTCCAATATGTAACTTTTCTAAGCCCTGATACAGGATTCTTCTCCACTATGGTGAGATCGGTTTCATTTCTGTTTAAATTTGAGTCATGGTTTCTAAATGTGTGTCCCTACTTATTGGCATATATGCATTTCTTGTAAAAAGCATGTCTCTTTCCTTGGGCATGTTGGAAGTAGCTGAGCATTTCTCAGAGCCGAGAGTATTTGGAGCTACAGAGCCCCAAATCCCTCCTATCCAGCATGGCCACTGGTTGTGAAATTCTGGAAGTTTTAGTCCTCCAAAGTAATTTTTCCAAGTCTATTTAGTCTTTTTAGCCAAAGCAAATAGGTTCCAGTGGCAGATAAGCAATGCATGAATGAACTGTCGGACTGGGCTCTGTGAGAAAAAGAGTGTGGCAGAATCAGCAGGACGCCAAAGAAGAGAAAGAAGGGAACTCTTCATAGTAGGGGCCCTCAGAGATGATGACAGGAGGTGGGAAATCGCACTGAGACCAGGCTTTGCTTCCTGTGCGGGCATACAGAGAGATTTTTAAAGCTCATCTTCACCCAACGACAGCACCAGAAAAAGTACTGAAGAGGACATATGAAAGGGGCAAAGTGCTTTGTCCTGTACGTTGGATTTCTGAATGAAATACAATGGGACTGATAGCTTTCAAAAGGGTTTAGCTGGCTAAATTATGCCTCTGTATAGCAGGAGCAGGGCGCATGTGGCTACCGGGCCCCACTTTTGTGGCTGCTTAAGCCACAAAACCTGGCTACTGAATTTATTTGTGCAATTTCTATGCCACCTTTCTCCCAAAGTGGGACCCAAAGTGGCTCACAGAACAGTTAAAATCACAATTATAACCAATTAAAACATACAAAGTAAAAAACAGATAAAAACAACATAAAAAACCCACACTGATAAAAGCCACAATTATACATCAAAGGCCTGCTTAAACAAGAATGTTTTTGGCTGCTGGCAAAACAAAAGCAGGGAGGAGGCCAGCCTAGCCTCCCGTGGGAGGGAGTTCCAGAGGGTGGGAGCAGCCACCAAGAAGGGCCATCTAGTCCAACCCCCTGCCATGCAGGAATAAACAATTCCACTTTCACAACCGCAGTTAAGTTGTATGGAATCTTGGGATTTGTAGTTTTGTGAGGTAGTTAGAATTCACTGCCAGAGACCTTTCGTGCCTCCCCAAAGGACAAACCCCAGGATTCCATAATATGGATCCATGGCTGTTAAAGTAGAATAAAGTGTTAAACTGCTAGAATTATATAGTGTGAATGATATCCCAGTGCATGATCATTTAGTACACTTCTGATGGATAATTCCTGAGGAGGCTCAACTGCATAAGAATCTTGTTGGTCCAATTTCGACAGATCATCATCAGATCTTCAGGGAGCCTGCATCCCTCTTCCCCCATTCCAGGCTCCATGGTCTTCACGGGTTCCACCTACTGACCCATTGGACCAGTACCATGCAAACCGCTGGTCCCCTGAAAGAATTCCACTGGCCAATAATATGGCAGTGGAAGAAAAAAGGGGCTGTTTTTTGGTTCCGTCACTGAACTGGCCGTAAAATGGGTTCCAATGTGTGCAATGGGATGCCTTGTGCTTTTGTCTTGCTGTTGTGTCTTTGCAAGCTGCCTTGAAAAGTCAGAAGGACATTCGAAACGAACCAATAAATACTGAAATCCCATGACACCTCTCAATTGCCAATTGTACTGAAAGAGATGGAATTTCCCTTTTGCACCATAGAGAGTTTTGACAAGAGACTGGGGGGAGGGAGGGGGGGAGAGGGAGGCTGGGGGCTGGGTTGGCTGGCCATTGCCCCCCCTCCTTTGTAGGGCATGGGATTTTGAAGCCGCCAGGCCAGACAGTCAAGTGGGGGAGGCCCTGAGAAGAAAACTGGACGCAGTGAATCAGAAGGAAGGACAAGCCAACATGTTTTGCCAATGGAGACAGGCGGCTTATTAATTGGAGGGGGCTCCAGGGATCTGTTTGGCCGCCCCTAATTCCTCAGGATTCCAAGCGCCCTTTCATTCTGAGTGATGCCCATCGGATTCAGAAATGAACAGGCTGAGGATGGAGGGAGGGAAAGGCCTCCATGCGCTGATGAAAGAGAGCGCATGGGAACTGGTCAATGCCAGCTTCGACTACAGCATTGATCTTTCTACCCCTTTCTATCCCACTTCTCCACCTCTCTATCCTTCTCCATGCCACTTCTCTTTGCCTGTCTGCCATTGTTCATTTGTTTCTGCCCTCCCCCCCACCTCGAAACTTCTGTCCTCTTGCTTGGGTCTTCTCCGGTATCCTATATGTCCCTGATCCATTTTGCCTGGCTCTCCCCCCACCCCTTGTGGTTTCCTTCGTTTCTAGCAGCTGTCGATTGTGTGGTCGGGCCCTGGGGACCGTGGAGCGAATGCAGCTCTCTCTGTGGCACCGGTAGCAAAGACCGGACACGTCAGGTCACCATGCCACCGCGGAACGGAGGGACCCCCTGTCCGGATCTCAAACAGAGGAGAGGGTGCCTGGGGGACAACCCGGTTTGTGAGACAGCCAAAGGTAACATCCAAAAGTGTGCGATCAACAAAACACAAGGAAAACCTGATTCCAAAGCCTGTTTCAGAGGATGAGGGTAGGCTCTCAGCTGGTGCCCTTCACATGTTTTGGATGACAACTCCCATCATCCTAGGGCTATGTGTCAATCCAACACATCTGGAGGCACAGGCTGCAATAAGCTGATTATGCATGATATTGGTTCTACTATTAGACAGAAGGAGCCTGTCTTAAGTGGCACATTTCTGGGGGCAGTGGTCACAGCTGTCATGTCATTTCCCTTGAATCTTCATAGAATCATAGAATTGGAAGGGACCATAAGGGCCATCTAGTCCACCCCCTGCCTTGCAGGAATACCCAATCAAAGCATTCCCCCCAAACCTCAATCAGCATCCCCTGACCTAGTGTTCTGGAATCGCCATGGACTACCATACCCTCTAACATTTCACAGATGATAACTGGGACATGTGCCACCCTGAAACGTCCGCGAGTGATCAAGATGACCAAAGGTATTAATGAGGAAGAACAAATAAACTAGAAGAGGCTGCAAGAGTTTGCTTTTGCCTGAGCCTAATGGGAAGGATAAGATTCCCCCTCCTCTCCTCTCCCTTTTGCATAACAAACTGAGTAGAAACTACCTTTGTGCTCTGAACTCAACTTGCAGCAAAAGAAGTAAGCCGAGGACATAGGAAGACAGTATGAGGAGGAGTGAGAAACTGGGACATTTTAATGGCAGCTGAAAACGTGGGACAGCAGAGCGTTAATTGAGACTCTCCCTGCCAAATCGGGACAGCCGGAGGTCAGGGACTACATGTCCCTTCACTCATGCTGGATGGGGCTGATGGGAACAGTAGCTCTCAGCATCCGGAGAGCACAAGGACGTTGTCCTGTCCTCTGTGTTGGTGTCCCATCTACTTTTTTCTGTAGGCCAACCCTTTCACTTTCCCTTTAGCCCAGAGATGGGCAACCTGGGATTGTACGGCCACAGACAGCCCACAGCACTGAATCTCAAGAGCAGGCTGCAGCTTGCTAGGTGGGGAAGACGTGGTGGGGAGAGAGAAACATGGAGGGCAGAAGGAATGAGAGAGAGAGGTGGGTGAGAATGAAGGGGTGGCTCTGTCCTTTTCATAGCTAACTTTAGCCCCACACAATGCTTGAGAGAATGACCCTCGAGAGAACGTGGCCCTCAACAGAAAAATGGCCCTCAAGCCCTGCTTTAGAATAAGCCATCATGCCATGTTACAAACAATTTCAAGTGATGGTGGTTCACCCAAACCAAAGTGCGTTAAAGCAAACCAGGATCATTTTGTGGCTTCAGATCCTGATTTTGCTAACTAACATTGTAGCTGCAACATGAACGGTTGTAACTCACACTTGGGCTTCTCTAGGGTTGCCAAATTGAAAACTGGAGAGGGCACATGTACCTTTAATGGTTGTGTTTAATGTTTAATTTCAGCAGATGATTCTCATCATGCAACTGGGTAGCAAGCAACACTTGCTGAAATGCCCTCTTCTACATAGCCATTAAAGGTAAAAGGAGCCATCTCTAGTTTTCACTTTGGCGACCCTAGCCTGTCTGCCCTCCCCCCAGTTGTCAACTATTATTTTGGAGGGTGGGGTTAGATATACCTATATTTCATGACAAGTGTTTGTTACATTATGAATGATGAGCATCTAAAATTTGCAAATGGTTATAACAAAAAGAATATATCTTGAGGAGGTGTGATTTGATATAGCCACATTTGAATCAGTTGATTTCAAGGAAATTTAAATGCTAAATAATGGGCTTTAAGATCTTGAGGCACTGAAAGGCAATATGGTTTGTATATCTCTTGCAGGCAAGCACTGTGTAAATTGACAGCTGCTCCATAACAGCAGCAACAACGACAACAACGACAATCCAACTATTGACAATGGAAAATTGCAAAGCAGTGCTCCATCTTGTCAACCGTGTGACTTTTAAATGAGTTTTCAGTTTGCTCTCTGCTCTGAGGGTTTGAAAAATATCATTCCAATAGGCTGGAGCAAGCAGTTAATACGTTCTTTGTTTTTTCTCTTTTGTCAGAGGTGTCTAAAATCCTGCCTGATTCTTTTAAAAGGGACTTTAAGGATCCCTGGCGAAGACCGCACATGCTAATGAAGGAAAAACTGCCAAGGTAGGCTGGTGTGTCTTGCCAAGAAATCAGATCACAAAACTCTGTTGGGAACCTGTGGTATGTTGTGTTGTGTGTATCTGTGCCTGAAGGTACATTGCTCATTCTGTAGCATTAATAGCTGGGTGGGCATGCATGTATAAATGAGCTGTGACACCAAGGCTAGGCAGGCTTCCAGATATTTGGACTACAACTCCCATAAACCCCAGCTATGCATCAGGGATAATGGGAAATGGTGCCCAGAATCCTGTCGGCATCTTACACATGCATGCATTCTCTTACAGAAGCAGTTGGACATTTTGGTCTCATGTGGGAAAGCCACATTCAGTTTGAGGTTGCAGCAGTGGAGCTGTGCATACGGTGCAATTACACATGGATGTGCGTTTGACACCAATCTAGTCATGCAAATGCACATGGGTTGTGCATTTGGTTGGCAATTTGTTGACTTGGTTCAGTTGTGCAATGTTGCCATTCAACACAAAAGATGCATAGCACAAGGAATTAATTTAATTTCATGTGGAAATCTATACTACACAACCCTGCTGGAAGAACTCAGCCATAGTCTACAACAGTTGTAGGCTCTGTTTGTTTGTTGTTGTTGTTTGCATGGTGGCAATAGCCGATTCATCCATGAACCCCTTGTAGGCCACACCTCCCCCACAGCAGGTCCAAATCCCTCTGTTTCCCTCTGTAGTCCCTCTCAAAATGGCAACTTGAAGTCAAGTTGCATCTCTTCCTGTTGACATTTTGAGGAGGACTCAGAGGAAGACCTAAGTATTTGGTGGGTAGTGGTGGTGGGGCTTTGGGGTTTGTGTGGATGGGGGTGTTTTGTGTATTTTCATGAATTCAGGAGATTTTCTGTCTGGCTCTGAGGCAAAATAGCTTGAAAATTGCACAATTTTTTTAAAATAATGGGAGACTGAAGGGCTTGAGGGAGTGGTGGAGGGCTTCAGGGTTTACAAAAGTGGGGCCCAAGGGCATCCTGGGAGCCACACTCTGCCCACCCCAGTCTAGAGTGTCTGGAAGTCTTCTACTAGGAACACTGTCTACTCTTCATTATGTTAGTCTGTTAAAGACCATTAAGGCTAAAATCCCATGCACATGCCTGTATGTCCCACAAAAGCCAATGGAGCTTAATTATGAGTAGACTTCTAAAGAAGTACACTTTAAAAACAAAGGGAAAAGTCAGACATTCCAATCCTTGCCTTGGGTTGATCTCAGGTCTTTTGGTTTTGTACCTTACTATTCTGTTCGGGGACAAGCTGGAATGTGTCCATAAGAGGGCAACCAAAATGGTCAAAGGTCTGGAAACCAAGCTCTGTGAGGAACTGCTTAGGGCATGTTTAGCCTGGAGAAGAGACGACTGAGAGGTGATATGGTAGCCGTCTTTAAATATCTGAAAGGATGTCATATAGAAGATGGAGCCAGCTTGTTTGCTGCTGCTCCAGAGACTAGAACATGAATCAGGGGATTCAAGTTGCAAGAAAAGCGATTCCACCTGAACATTAGGGAGAACTTCTTGATGGCAAGGGCTGTTTGTGAGTAGAATAGATGGCCTCAAGGGGTTGGAGGGGACTCTCCTTCTTTGGAGGTCTTTATACAGAGCTTGGATGGGCATCTTTCAGAGGTGCTTTAATTGTGTATTCCTCTATGGCACGAGTTGGACTAGATGGCCCTTGGAATCCTTTCTAACTCTGTGATTCTTTATTTCTCTTTCTTCCTTTCTTCTAAAAGTGTAAACTACATTACAGTTCCCCATAAGCCCCAACCATGGTTAGTTGTCAGAGATTTGTTTTTGTGTGGCTTCAAGTGTCCTGTATTTCTCGGGTTAGGCTGCAGATACCCAATAAATCAGCTTCCCGGTTCAAAGGGAGTAACCAAGTCTATTCAACTTACCAGCCCATGGAGCAAATGCAGTCCGGTCCGAGGTCATGCACAAAGAAACAGCAAACCAGGCAAACAATCCAAAGAGGCAAAGTCACAAGGCAAAGGTGGGGTCCAAGATGGCAGTCAGTCAGTCATGGAGTACAAGGAGCATGATCCAGCGTGGCTTTCACCCAAACAGGTTGGTTGTCAGCCATGCTCTTCTGGAGGAGGTGCTGGTTATTTAAGGTCCAGCTGAGTCTCGCAGGTGGTTCCTGATTACTTCATGCTTTCTATATAATCTATATAATTCCTTCTCTTGACAACACTGAGTGAAACTGCGTAAGTCTGTATTCTGATCCTCGGAGGTTTGTGGCTGTGAAATATTCTGTTGTTCAGACGAGTGAGCCTGCTGGACAGTGTCCCTCAGAGGCGTGTAGCTGTTGGACACTCTGTTCCTCAGTGTGTGGTGGCTTCTGGTCACTTTGCTCTAGCCCAGGCATGCTATCAAAGCTTTCAGATTCCTCCTCACTGTCCTCTGAGGGGCAGGTCATGACATCAGGTCATTTCCGACTGATGGTGACCCTAAGGTGAACCTATCAAAGGGTTTTCTTGGAAAGATTTCATCAGAGAGGGGTTGCATTTGCCTCCCTCTGAAGCTGAGAAAGTGTGGCTTGCCCAAGCTCACCCAGTGGATTTTCATTGCCAAGCAGGAATTCGAACCCTGGTCTCCATAGTCATAGTCCAACACTCAAACCACTACCCCACGTTGGCTCTCAGAGATTGTAGGAGTTGAAGTCCAAAGAATCTGGAAGACAGCAGGTTATCCCCTCTGTCTTACATTTTTCCAATACTAGAATCAGCTGCCTGGCAAGGCATCAATTTGGAAACCTTACCTTTTTCAGACTCTCACTGGCCATGCTGGTGGGGGGCAGGGGAGATTTGGGGAATTCTTGTCCAAAATGTCTCTTTCCCCAGCTGTGGATCACTGCTGATGCCTGCCACTGGCCTCCCTTTATGGTTCTGGTCCTCTGTCTGTTTCAGTGTGAGAGCTGCCATTAAAATTTTCCACAGTAGCTGGAGTGAACAATGCTGCAACTGAGGCATTGTGGAAAGGAAAAATAAAAATGGCACCTTGCCACCTGGCCTAATCAGCATGCTCTTACTACTGTCGTCCACACAGAGAAATGGGCCAAGGCTCTTGCATGTAGAAGGGGGTCCACTGATAAAGAGATGGTTTCCACAGCAAATAAAAAACAAAGGTAGCCAGCCGTGTTGGTCTATGGGCATGGGGAGCAAGAGCAAACAGAAAGATTGAGGAACACTTTTAACCCTAATGAAAAATAAAGCATGTGGGCTTTTGAGTTTCCCAGAAGTCCTCATCAGGACAAATGATACATTTCAATTTGTCCATCCCTTTTGTGTAAGACTGAGCCGGATGAGGAGCGCTGAGGAACTCTAAAGCTTGCATACTGCTTAGTCCTAATGGAGTTTGATCCTCCTGGCAGAGTCCAGGGCTGAGATCCTGCATTTGGAAACATATTGCAAAGTTCTGCAAATGTGGAACTATTGACACCTCTCCTGCTCAGCCCCCCCAAACCCTACCTTGTAGCTGTTGCATCCCCCCACCCCACCCCGCAACATAGCCATTTGCCAACCAGTGGAGAGCGAGGGGGATGATAGAGAAGCATCCCAACCATTTTTCTATAGTCAGACGTACAGTGACAAGCATCTTGGGGAACTTTTCCAACCACTGGCTGTTTGGGGTGGTGGTGGTTGCAGCAACTAAAAGGTGGGGGGGCATTTGTTCAGCACACTGTTTGTAGAGGAATCCAACCCCTGCAATGACCAAAAAAGGGAGTTACATAGGCATAGGTTGGACTTGTATTTATGGAACTCATTAATAGGATGCCAACCCTAGGAGTCCAGCAGCCAACTTCATTATCTGAGAATCTCCCCCCCACCCAAAAAAAATTACCTTGGAGGCTTTCTTATTCTCTCTGGAGTCTGTTTCACAAAAGTGAAAAGCTCTGCTTGTGTCTCTGTTTGCCTTCATGGCTACCCCATGAATTTCATAGGGTTTTTCACAGGCAAAGAATAGAATCATAGAGTTGGAAGAGATCCCAAGGGCCATCTAGTCCAACCCCATTCTGCCCTGCAGAAATACACAATCAGATCATTTCTGACAGATGGCCATCCAGCCTCTGTTTAAAAACCTCAAAGAAGGAGACTCCACCACACTGCCAGGGAGCAGTGGATTCCACTGTACAACAGCTCTTACCCTCAGGAAGTTACTAATGTTTAATACTCAGAGGTGGCTTGCCAGTCCTTTCCTCTGAAATATAACCTGGAGTACCTGGTGGACCCCCATCCAAGGACTCCTTAGGCATGGCCCTGCTTAGCTTAAGCCACCAAAATTCCCTGCCAAAATCATGCAACCAGGTTAGCCTGGGTCCAACAAAATTCCTCTTCTTTCTACCTCTGTGCTATCATTGCTTTCTTATTTATTGCCCCGGATCCTTTGTTGGGTATTTTGGTTTCTTAGCAGATAGAAGAGGGGATACAGAACAGAAAACCAGCCCTCTTCTTTCATCTTGAGATCCTGTGTGCCTCCCTCCTTTCTTCCCTTCACCAAGCACAGGGCTTTGGTAAATGGGGGAATGGAATTTTAAGCAGGATTATTAGCAGAGGATTATCTTGAAAAGGAATCTCCAAGTGAAAAGCAAAAAATGGGGTGGGGGGAGGAAGATGAGGAGCCCCATGTTCTCTGAACCATCTCCCTGTACCTAACACAGAGCTTAGGTATCCCCAGATGCTGTGGGAAGAGAGTTTCCATAGGGCAGGGGGGTGTCTTTACCTTGTTCACTTGGTGGTCAGTTACAAAGTTCACTGGCTGTAGTTCGCATCACGCTTGGGACCACATGTTTGGCATAGCTGGCCAGCTTTGCTCAACTTTATTTTATTTTTTTTAAATAAAAGGCCAGTGCGGCTTGTGCCTCAAACAGGGGTCTTTTACTTCAGGACCTCCTCTTTCTCTGGCTTTTCTTCGCAAACGAAGATTCAGGAAGGACTCATCCCATGCTTTCTGCAAGCGAGCTGATGACTAAAAAGGCCAATCCGAGATAAACAAGTCCGGTTGCAGAAAGCACAGCAGAAGGTCTCCTTGGGTGATGTTTCTGGGTTGTGATTCTTTCTGCGTTGTCGTTTCTCTTCAAGACTTGTTCGGCATGAGTTCTCAAATAAGGCTGCAGCATTGTGGATAGTGCGTCTCCATGCCTCCTGATGTGAGGCCAGGGCCAACCATTGTTGGTGATCAATTTGGCCGAGCCTGAGATGTTGTTTCAGAGAGTCCTTGTATCACTTTTTTGGAGCACCCCTCTTACACTGACCCATGGCGAGTTCACCGTAGAGTAGTATTTTTGGGAGGCGAGGGTCCTCCATCCTAGAAATGTGCCCTGCCCAGCGCAGCTGTGTTCTCAGTATCATGGCCTCAATGCTGGTGATCCCTGCTTGCTCAAGGACAGCAACATTCGTCGCATCGTCAGTCCAGTGTATATTTAGGATTGTGCTAATAAAGCGCTGATGAAAGCGTTCGAGGAGTCGTAAGTGGTGGCGATAGGTGACCCATGTTTCAGACCCATAAAGGAGAATAGACAGTACATTGCTGATAAAGAACTAGATACATGGTGAGCAAAGAAAGACAGTGAGAAATATAGAAATGAAGTCTTCCTTATGATTCCGTCTTTCTGACAAATTTCACTTAGGGATAGATCAATCTGTGCCTTTCTGGGCAGCATCAGTTTGTTTGTACCTGTTGGGCCAGTCCAGTCACCTATTAATAGCAATAACAGTAATTCTTGTCATCCTCTTCCTCATGATTGTTCAGATCTTTCAGCTGCTACAAGACGTTTTGTTCTTTTTGCTGAAAGACTAACACAGCCCACTCCTTATCTATCAGCAGCACAGTGACAGCAACAACAGTGTCTCTAAAATACACATTTATATATGAATGGTAATGAGTAATTTCTCTCAAAATAATATTTAAATCTATAGTTTAATATGTTTCAGACAGTCAAGAACTGTGCCATCACTGCTGGGTGAGTGGGAAATTGAGTCCCAGACCGTGGGGAAAAAATCAGATAAATAAATAAATATGAGAACAACTTTCATGCATGCCATTTAAAGTACTTTTGAACCTGTTTCATTTCTTATTGTTGTAAGCTTGGGGTGGGTGAATGGGTGGCTGGAGGGATTAAATCCTTTGCCCAGTTCTGCCTTGGCACACCCTTTGTTAGGTCAGGGAGAGGTGCTAGGTTGATATGGGAACTAAATGATTTACTTCCAAAATCTAATATTGCATTGCACTGTTATAGCACTATTATTCCACTTTAATTGCTCTGGCTACCTCCTGTGGAGGATTTGCAGTTTAGAGAGGAACATTTCGCATTCTCATTTAGCACAGAGCTCTTCGGCTTCACTAAACTACAAACCCCAGAATTCCACGGGAGGCAGCCATAGCAGTTAAAGTGGAATAATAGTGCTATAACAGTGTAGTGTGATAATAAGTCAATTGCATCTCAATTACAGGATCACTTGGGGGAATGATCTGGCTAGTTCTTCCCTGCTGTGTTTAGTATCCTGGATTCTGTAGGAAGAGAAGATTTAAGTTTAAAACAAACTTAGAACAGACCCAGCCAGCTGTGTTTGGGGCTTTTTTAGGTTGCTTAAAGTGCTGGCTGCCTCCCTTGAGATCTGGCTTGGAAACAGTGGGTTTAGGTTTTCCTATGAACTTGAGGAAGCTTACACGGCTCTCCTCCTGCTTACTTTATGATCATGAAGCCTGTGAGGTAGGAAAAACTGAGAGAGAGAGAGAGACAGACTGGCTCAAGTTTGCCCCATGAACTCTGTGGCTCTGCAGGGACTAAAGGCTGGATTTCCCATAACCAAGTGCCACACTATAATCGCTACGCCATTTAAGCTGTGTGCCTCCACCCACGTCCAACCTTCAACTTTAAACAGGGGTAAGCATTACAAAGTGCCAAGAAGCCCCCAAAAGCCTCCTTCTGAAAGAAACCAAACCTAGCTAAGTGCTACACCTCTGGAACGTCTCACCACTTGGAGAAGATGGGTGCACACATCATGTTATGTGCCTATAGTAGGAGTGAGCATCTTGGGAAGGCCCAAGATCCAATTACCACCCCCAGACTACTTCTGGCTGCATCAGCCCCTCCTGCTGAAACTGCAAGTAAAGCCTATGAGAAGCGGTTGGAAGTCCACTTCCATTTTAAAAACAAACACACACACACAACTTACTTTTGGTCAAATCCACACTACACACATAATAAATGCACACAAATAAAACTGGATTATTTGCCATGGCTCCTTCCTATGGAATCCTGGGATTTGTAGTTTGGTGAGGCACCGGCACGCTTTGTCAGAGAAGGCTAAAGACCTTGCAAAACTACACATCCCAGGATTCCATAGGCAAGAGCCATGGCAAATAATCCAGTTTCAAACTGGAATAATAATAATAATAATAATAATAATAATATTTATTTTTACCCTGCCCCTCTGTTAAAAACAATTGGGGCGGCTTACAACAATTAAAATACAAATGCAGATTAAAATCCCTAAACACCACCCACCCCCACCCACCCCTAAAATATATGTGTTACATGTGTTTGAGCAAGCAGGGATCACCTTCATTGAGGCCATGGTATTGAGAACACAGCTGTGCTGGGCAGGGCACGTTTCTAGGATGGAGGACCCTCGCCTCCCCAAAATAGTACTCTACTCGCCACGGGTCAGGGTAAGAGGGGCGCTCCAAAAAAGCGATACAAGGACTCCCTGAAACAACATCTCAGGCTCGGCCAAATTGATCACCAACAATGGTCCGCCCTGGCCTCACATCGGGAGGCATGGAGACGCACTATCCACAATGCTGCAGCCTTATTTGAGAACTCACGACAAACAAGTCTTGAAGAGAAACGACAACGCAGAAAGAATCACAACCCAGAATAATCACCCAAGGAGACCTTCTGCTGTGCTTTCTGCAACCGGACTTGTTTATCTCGGATTGGCCTTTTTAGTCATCAGCGCGCTTGCAGAAAGCGCAGGTTGAGTCCTTCCTGAATCTTCGTTTGCGAAGAAAAGCCAGAGAGATATGTGTAGTGTGGATTTGGCCAAAGTCTTTTCCAAAACCAAGCAAGGCATGTCTTCCCCCACCCCACCAAGATGTAGGATCTCTGGTGTTGCAAAAAAATAAATAAATGGGAGAGGGCCATATGCGGCCCACAGGCTGCAAGTTGCCCACCCCTGGCTGAAAGTAAAGACATCTGTTTGCAAGAGCAAATGCATTCACAGGACAGATGCCCCCCCCCATCCTTGAGATTCAACACCTTGCTTAAAGGAGCATGTATATTTGCCTGTGTTGGGTTTTTCAAAACAGATCAAGAGCTGAGCAGGAGGAAGGCAGGAAGCCAAGGCAAAACAATTTAGAAATGATGTTGTCTTCCCCCGGATTGTCTCCGGCTGCTGCGCTCTCACAGTGCCGTGCTGTGAGAGAAGAGATTCTGGACTCATTAGGGGAAGGCAATCAAAGCCTCCGCTTGAACGGCCGAGGCACTGGTGTTGCTGATGTACAGCAGAGAGGCTTCCTGAGGTAACATTGCTGTCTCGCTCACTGAGCTGTCACTTGACAGCTGGCAAAGAACGTGGCCTTCCTGGGCTTTTACTCTCTGGATGTCAGAGAGAGAAAAAAATGAGCATTGCTTTTTATTCTGTCTGTGTCACCCTACACAATTCTAGTAGTACTTCATACCTGTTTAACTGCCATGGCTTCATGCTATGGAATCCTGGGATTTGTAGTTTGGCGGTTGCACTGGAGGTAACCACGCCATTGCCATTTTTATGGTTCTTTCTCTTGACACCGGACTTTGACTGGACAGTTCTTCCAACAGAGGCTGCCTCCAGATAGAGAACTGACAGCCTTCAAACTGGAACATCTCCTGTAAAGTAGTGTACACGTCCAGCCTGGCTGTGTAGAGTCATAGAATCATAGAGTTGGAAGATACCCCCAAGGGCCATCTAGTCCAACCCCATGCCATGCAGGAAGACACAATCAAATCATTCCTGACAAATGGCTATCCAGCCTCTGTTTTAAAACCTCCAAAGAAGGAGACTCCACCACACTCCCAGGCAATGCATTTCACTGCCAAACAGCTCTTACTGTCAGGAAGTTCTTCCTAATGTTTAGGTGGAATCTCTTTTCCTGGAGTTTGAACCCATGGCTCCATGCCCTAGTCTCTGGAGCAGCAGAAAACGAGCTTGCTCCATCCTCAGTAAATATCCCTTCAAATATTTAAACGTGGCTATCATGTCACCTCTTCACCTTCTCTTCCCCAGGGTAAACATACCCAGCTCCCTAAGCTGTTCCAAAGACATGCTTCCATTTCCCCTAGAGGGCATTTAGGGGAAAACCTTATTTATTTTTATTTTGGTGGAGGCAGGTGCTGGGGGAGCGATGTGGCCTTCCAAGGTCAATGCAGTCCCCTAGTCTTTTAGTTGCCCACCCCTGATTTAGAGGCTAACAAAATTATTGCCAAAACCTTAGTCTCTTGGTGCAGTGAGGAACAATTGCTCCTCATTACTTGTTTAGCTCTTTCCTGACATCTCCAGGATGACCAGGGTGTGTATTTGTTCTCTTCTGCTAAAATGTTAACTATTTTCCTTTTCGACAATTACCATCATCCTGCTGGTTTCTTCCACATGTGTGAACTCCCCTATAGATGCGGGTGGACATTTTTGTCCAATGCAGAATGGCTGCCTCGATTTCAAGGTCACAGGTGCAGAATTGCGCATGGAGGCCATGGTGCATGGCTGTGTTTTGCATGTGGGCTTCTGCATTCTGTTGCAGATTTGACGTCTTGATTCAGTTGCATGATGTGGCCATTCAACACAAGGGTTGCATAGCCCAACTAACCCATAATTTCACTTATTGAGATTTACGCGACACAATCCTAAGGTATGATCTCAGCCAATGAACTAGTTTAAAATACTCATGTTCCAAGTCTTACATGTTATGGTTGTTGTTGGTGCCTTCAAGTCATTTCTGCTTATAGTGACCCTAAGGCAGGGTTTTCTTGACAAACTTGTTCAGAGGGAATTTGTTTTTGCCTTTCTCTGAGGCTGAGAGAGTGTTACTTGCCCCAGGTCACCCAGGTATTTTAACACTGGGCTCCAGAGTCATAGTCCAACACTCAAA
Organism: Gambelia wislizenii; assembly: GCA_030847615.1. Lineage (NCBI taxonomy): Eukaryota > Metazoa > Chordata > Lepidosauria > Squamata > Crotaphytidae > Gambelia > Gambelia wislizenii. Next base: position 5,305,135 of record JAUMIR010000013.1, on the reverse strand, counting down.
TCACTATGCCATGCTGGCTTGAGGCCAATTTAACAGAATCTGACTCCCTGTTTTTCAGCTACTGCATCTACTTCCGTCTGAAGCAGGCCAGCCCTGCTTGCCACCTGCATCTCTGGAGCAGCCAGTTGGTGAGAGAACGGCGGGTTTGTGTCGAGTGCCAAGGGGGTGCTGTGGGCAGCAAGAAACGATGCCAAGGGGATGGCCTGCAGGGATCCAGGTGGGTGGTGCCCAGGTGTCTTCCATATACTCCAGCTGAATGGGGGTGGGGGTGGGTTTGAATGATGCACTTTGTGTACTACAAGTCCCCAAATCCTGGAGTCAACGTGGCTCTGCTTGGAATGTAGGAAGCTGCCATGCAGAGCTAGGGCTTTAGTCTGCCTACAGGAGGGGCGTTGAACCATGTTTGGACAGGGAGGGAGCAGGATTACTCAGCCCTCCATGGTCCAGATTCTGTCAGGAAACCGTACTGTGCGCTTGGCCTTCGTGTGGCCTCAGGCCAAGTGCCAGGTGAAGCTTTTCCCCAGTGCTTCAGCTGGGATCCTGGCTTTGCTCCTAAAACTTTTGGAAGCAGAGAAGAAACAGGAGGAACAAAGCCTTCTCTCAACCATCCATGAAATGCTGCTGAGATTTGCCATGCTGGGTATTCTCAGGTATTTCTGTAAGTCCTGGCTGAGTTCTGATGGAGGTCCAGCTAGGATGACTGATAGTGCCTGACTTCACATTCTTTTCTAGCAGTGCCTTTCCTCTTTGGGGGCATCCTAGAGGAAGCCAGAAAGCCATTATGGTGGGGGTGATAGACACATAGCCAAGTAGACCCAGACATTTCTCCCCACTCTAGTTACTTCTTGCTATGTTGACTGTTATTTGTAGGTGTCCTTCCTTCTCAAAGTTTAGCATCATGGTCCTAGGAAGAAATCATCCATGTGTCTCACGGAGGCTATTTCTAGGAGTTTTGTAATTAAGTTAGGGTTTTTCTTTTCTCTTCTGTATGCACACTGCACGATTGTAGAAATTCGATAGCACCTTTACTGCCATGGATTCATTTTAGGGGATCCTGGGCTTTGTGGTTTGGTGAACTCTCTAATCCAATCCCCTGAACTATAGTAGTAGTACTGTCCAGCAGAAAAGTCTACATTTCCTCACCAGACTATAAACCCCAAGATGCCAGAGGATGGAATCATGGCAGTTAGAATGGGATCAAAGTGCTATAATTCAATAGTGTGGAGACAGATTTGCTATATTCCTGAATAGAGTACCACAAGCAATAAAGTGTAGGTTCCCCCCGCCCCGTTATTATCAGGCAGTTATCAGAGTATTTCTCTCAAAAATCACAAGTTCCACAGCAATGCTATACTCTGCAAGTATAAGTATCAACAATCCCTACGTAACTTAACTATTTTTTTGTTGCCTTCCCATTTCTAGAACATTCTGGACTGCAGCTTCCATTGCTGGCTGTCAGGGATCTTGGGTGCAAGAGTCGCTACAGGACAACTGTGTGTGTCCTCAACTTTCCTTTATCTTTGTATGATGTTGCGTCAAGTTGTGTGACAATCTGAACAGAGACAGAGAGAGAAAGAAGAGGTGTATCAGCCACAGCCATTTTGTTGCTAAACAGTAGGCTGAAGAAGCGGAGGAAATACCAAATGCAAAGCTCGTGCTGCTTTATACCTCAGCATCCTTATAAATCCATGTTCTGTACCCCTCACCCTGTGCACACTCTTCACGTCTTGTCTATTGGCTGCCTAGCCATATGCTGTTCCAAAGCACAAGAATGTCTAATGGATTTTCTTTTTTAAAAACCTAGAAATTACTAAAAAAAAGTTAATAATGCTATGTACCTCCATCATTGTCACTAAACTGGAAGAGTTTCTTTTTCTGCTTTCTGCAACGACACCTTTAAAAAATTTAGAACAAGGGAGCAAGGGGCAGCTTCGCTTTTTTTCAGAGCTTGGAAGTGATTTACAGGCATCCTTCCACATTTGCAGGTTAAGCATTCATGGATTTGATTATTCACGGATTACTAAATATGTTCTTTCTCTCTAGGCAGTTTCTAGGTCCTCCACTGCAATTCTATGGTATGCTTCCACGAAAAGTTGACCACAGAGTTATGCTAGATTCCTAGAGAGAATACTTCTCTAGGCATTTGTACGTCCTCCAGTGCGATTCTGTGGTCAACTTCTGGCACAGTATTTATTTTCTTTTTTGTCGTGAGGGCATAGCAAAGTTACATTTCAAAAGCAACAGCAAACATTGGAGCAAAGTAATTTAGTAACACATAGTGGGCTCTTATGTTTACAGTGTAACCTTCAAAGACCACTTAAAAGCAAAAGTTATTCTGATGAGAATTTTCCAGGTTTTATGTCACTTTCTTACCAATCCTAGGGGTCTTTGTTTTGGCCCAGTTCTCAAATCGGTAAAGAGATTCCACCTGAACATTAGGGAGAACTTCTTGATGGTAAGGGCTGTTTGAGGCTGTTTATCAAGTTGTTGATAAAGGTGTCTCCAGGATGACTAGGAACCACCACTGAACCCTACTTTAGGTAGTCCATTAGCCAACTACAAATGCCCACAAGAAAAGATGGTGGCCGCAAGTGAAGTACCTGTCTTATTATTCAACCAAAACCTCCCTCCACCCCCGTTTTTTTGCTTTGCTAAATAAGAGATGTGGAAGAGCGATCATCTGCTTAAAAACATTTTTTTTCTTGTTCTGCCGCTCGAAAACAGTGCTGGATCATTCCCCCCCCCAAAAAACATAAGAGCGACTCCAGCCATTTCGTTGCCAGCAAGCCCACCCCTGTGCATGTCTGACCAATCACATTTGACTTCCTGGATTTGCCCCAATTTGAATTGGTTGTTCAGATGGGCGGTTATGCATATTTTTGCAATTAAAAAAAAATCAAGAGAAATAGCAAAAGCTGTGATCGTGAACTACTTGGAGTTTTCAGCCCGCCTCCTTCCCAATATGGCAAATCCCAGGAGGAGCTCATCTGGACAAAAGGTATTCTGCCCGCATTCTTTGAGGGTTTTTTTCATTGTCTAAACAACCCCTAGATTTGGGGCACTATGAGAAAATAAGACAACAGTTTACCCAGATCCAGCACCCAGCTCTGATTAAAGAAAGGCATCAGCATGGTGTGTGTGTGTGTGTGTGTGTGCGGCTGCTGTCAAGTTGCTGGGCTCCAAACAAGCTACCAGAAGGTACCACGTGTTGGTCATGACTGCGGTGTAGCCGGGGGCAAAATTAGAGTATTGCCCTCTCAAGTAAGAATTCTGCTCCCCTGAATGACATTTTCCTTCAGCCCCCCCAATTTCTAGCTTTTCAGAGAGAGAGGCACTGAAAATCATTCAGGCTCAGAGCTCTTCGATTTGCTGCGTTTGCATTCCCTGGGTCACTTTGCCCATCCCTTTGCTTTGGACGCCTAAACTATATTACTAAATGCTCAACTGAAGTTTTAAATGACAGCAGTGCTAAAAGCCTGAGAACGGAAGGAAAATTTCATTCCTCCCATAGCTACTCCACTGGGCCCTGGGTGTAAGGCCCCCCAAGTTCCTTGTTTTCCTCTATGAAGCTTTTTTTCCAGGATACTCAAAAATGTTGTTAATAATCCTCATTTTGTTTTCTCACTGGTGGCAGTGATGCTTATCTTTTTAGTCTTGGGGAGGGAAACCTCAAGACCTGGGGCTGAATCTAGCTCTCCTTGGGTCCAAATCTATCCATTTGGGGCTGCCCAGATAGTTTCGGTGGAATCTCTTTTTTTGCAATTTGAGTCCACTGGTTTGTGTTCTAGTCTCTGGAGCAGCAGAAAACAAGTTGGCCCCATCTTCTACATGACATCTCTTCAGATATTGAAAGACGAGAATCCTATCACCCCTGTTTTCTCTTCAAACTAAACTTACCCAGCTTCCTAAGCCATTCCTCATAGGGCTTGTTTTCCAGATCTTTCATCATCTTGGTTGCCCTCCTCTGGACACCTTTCAGTTTGTCCATATCCTTCTTGAATTGTGGTGCCCAGAACTGGACACAGTATTCCAGGTGAGGTCTGACCAAAGCAGAATAGAGTGGCACTAATACCTTCCTTGATCTGGATGCTATACTGCTGATGCAGCCTAGAATTGCCGTGGCTTTTTTGGCTGCTGCATCACACTGTTGACTCGTGTTTAGCTTCTGGCCTATTAAGACCCCTAGAGCATTTTCACATGTACTGATTTCAAGCCCGGTGTAACCCACGCTATATTTTCATTGAATTTTTCCTGCTTAGATGTAATTCTTGTTGTGTGCCTTCAAGTCATTTCTGAATTATGGTGACCCTAAGGCCTATCACGGGGTTTTCTTGACAGAATTCGTTCAGAGGGGGTTTGCCTTTGCCTTCCTCTGAGGCTGAGAGGGTGTAACTAGCCCAAGATCACCCAGGTGTCCATGGTTGAGCAGGCATTTGAATCTTGTTCTCCCAGTGTCCTAGTCCTAGTCCAACACTCTAACCACTACACCACACTGGCTCCTTAGATGTAGGACCTTTATCCCTGTTGAAATTCATTGTTAGTTTGGGTCAAACTCTCCAATCCGTGAATTCTGATCCTGTCCTCTGGGGAGGTTAGCTACTCTTTCTATGAATAAAGGTGGGAGTGTTTGGATCTTTCATGCATAGTGTCCCTCAGACAGTCATCATATTCAATTACCAGAAGATGAACATGGCATGCAATCATGTGAGTTCATCTTGAATAAAATTTTCAGTTGCTCCAGTGGGTATTGGTCAATAGAGTTCAATTACAAGAGAGGTGTTTCCATCTAAATATCAGGAAGAAGTCCTTGGTGGTAAGAGCTGTTCATCAGTGGAGTAGATACCTCAGAATGTGGTGCATTCCCCTCTGTTTGCAATTTTTTAAAAAACAGAGATTAAATGGGCACCTCTTGGGAGTGCTTTAGCTATGGATTGCTGTTCTTGAGGGGGGTTGGATTGATGACCCTTGGCGTCCCAACAGTATGATGCCATGTTTCTAAATTAGAGCTGAAGACTAGGCTAAATGCTGTGAAACCCATTCATTTAGAAAGGTGGCTCATTTCAAAAGCCTGCTCTGAGTCATTTGTTTATGGACGGCTGTTCATCCTCTGACCCTGTTCCTGGACAGCCTGTGGGAACCAAAAAGGCAAACAACAAAAACGGAACAAACAAAAGGACAGCAGTTTTCCCTGAAAAATAAGAGTGAATCCGATAGAGAGGGATCTTTCCTGATCTCAAGGAAATGTATTGCCTTAGATCTTTTAGGCGATATGGTGGAACCGCCATTTTAATTCTGAAGTTCACATGTCAACATTTTAAAGAGGCATCTTCCCGAGGACTAACAATTAGGGACAAAAAAAGAGGGCAGGAATTTGCTAGAAGAGGCCTAGGAGAAATACGTCGGTAGGCCCTGTTACAGTCTCCAACCCAGCCTTATTTTCCTTCCAAAGGCATACCCTTCGTCTCAATTTCTCAGAGGGATACTCCCAATTAATCCTCTGCCGTTCCACTTTTAAAATGTTCTGGTTTCTTTCTGCTTCCCCCCTCTGTCCTCAGATCCCTTCAGTTGTTGCAAGCCACAAAAGTAGAGCTCGGCTGTACAAGCCCCCAAAAACCGAGCGATCCACAGCTGTAAATTGTCTTAATGGTCTTACAGCCCCCATAAACTTCGCATGCCCTCTATTCAAGATGGCAGCCGTAAGTGAAGAATTACTCAGGTTTTTAATTCTCCAATGCCAAACTTAAAAAAAAAAACCAACCTATTTCCATGGTGCACAGAAGCAATGTTTCACCTTTACACACACACAAAAAGAAAAACAACACCCCATTTTATCGTCTTAGCGAACAGTTGCTAAGGCAAAAATCCAACATGGCGGCAGTGGGTGCTTGCCCTGTTAGCAAGCCTTGCCCCCTGCACTCGTCCAGCCAATCAGCTTGTACACGAATCCACATTTCCTTCATAGTTTTTTTAGAACTCCAGGAAAAACTGTGAAGGCTTTCCCTTTGTAGTTTTTGACGTTTGTGCCCCCCCTTTCTGAATACGGCAAAACGATGCGGGATGCCATTAAGACAGTCCGTATTCTCCTCACATTCTATGAGGAGTATTTTTGCCATTTAGACAACCCTGTAGTTTACACTCAATTAACACTGTTTACAGACAACCCCATAGTTTATACTCAACTCAGCAAGGGGAGAGGAGGATGGAATCTTGCCCTTCCCAGTGGTCTGAGGCAAAAGCAAACTGCTGCAGCCTCTCCTAGCTTGTGTGTTCTTCCTCATTAGCCACGTTTGCCATCTTGACCGCACTCGCAAGTTGCTTGGCCACATGCGCCCTAAGTTTCACTTGTGAAATGTTGGGGGGGTATGCACAGGCGTCCCCAACTGTTCCTTTGGAGCCAAGTCAAAGGGACTAGGGTCACGCTCTTGCAAATTCATGTGACATCTTGAGCCTCCAGGCTTGCCTGGTTCGCTCTGTTTCCCACCAGCTCCAAAAGTCAGCCTGGCACATCTGAATGGAGGCTGCTGTCATGGCTGTGGAGAACAATGGCTCAGCACTTTGCAGGCAAATCCCCCTTCGGGTGGACAAATGTTTGGAATGTCACTTGTCTCCCCCACCACTACCACCACTGGCTTTCCCTGGGCTAGGGTTGTATAAAAGGAGGGTGTGGTTAGAGGCCCCTTGTTCAGTGGATTGAAGGTATGAAAGGCAAACAAGTTTTAAATGACTACTGGGGGTGGGTGGGTGGGGTTTGAAAAGAGACCTTTTTATTCAGGCCAGCCTTTGGCAGTTCAACAGGGTTGATGTCAAAGGGGTATTTAATCTTGGTGGGTGTGGCCTTGGAAACAACGGCTTTCTTTTTCAGGGGCTTTTCAAGGCATTTGCTTGAATTCATCTCCCTTCGGTTTTTCACCTGTATCTGTTAATTATGGTGAGCTCTGTTGTGTCTGAGAACCCCAGTAAGATGCCAAACTTGTGGTTGTTTAGCTCAGGCATACCCTCCAACATTTCCACAGATGAAAACCAGGACACCTGTGGCCAAGCAACCTCAGAGTGGAGTCAAGATGGCAAAAGTTATAGATGAGGAAGGACGGACAAGCTAGGAGAGGTTGCCGCAGCTTGTTTTTGCCTGAGCCCACTGGAAAAGGGCCACTTCTCTCCTCCTTCTCCTGCTGAGCTAAGCACATGAAAATTACTTTTGCACTTTGAACTCAGTTTGCAGCAGTTGAAGTAAGCTGGGAACAAAGGGAGAAGATGAGAGGGGGAGGAGAGAGAAACCGGGACATTTTAAAGGCAGTTGAGAAAATGGGACTGCAGAGGATTAATCATGTCGCTGCCAAATAGGGACAGTTGGAAGGTATGCATTTATAGCAGTTTGATACCACTTTTAACTGCCATGGCTGCATCTTATGGAAGAGTAGAATGTATAGCTTCTTGACATACCACAGCTCTCTGGCAGAGAATTCTGAAAAGCTCACAAAACTACAAATCCCAGAATTCCATAGGCCTAAAGAGACTAAATGTGTCAAGCAGCTACTGGGCACCAGCAGCTGCAGTAGTGGAAGGTGACACTGGTGGAGGAGCTCTCAGATACAATGGTAGTAGCGCCACAACTAACGCTTGTTATTCTTGCACAGAGGGAGGTAAGCCTCCTTTCGAGTATCTTTTGCCACAAAAACCCTATGATGAGACAATCCTAAATGAAACAAGAGATAGTGCCAGAAGACAAAACTCCCAGGTGGAAGAGACCTCTATGCCTCAGTTTTTTAAAAAAAGGCTTTATTAAAATGAGACAATCCCCTCTACAAATGCTTTGTCCAGAATGATCACTGAAGCTCCTTATAACAGGAGCAAAAAGTGAAATACTGAAAACAAGACAGCGTAATACGCAGCCAAGGATACCCCGCCTGAAACCTTTTGAGTGAAATCCTTCTGATTACCTTTAGAGCAATCTCAACCTGCAAACAGTTCTGCTGACCCCGAAAGTACCGTTTAGGCCACCGATGCTGATCAGAACAGGTTTGTTAGTCATAATGGAAGGAGGCGCTGGTGTTAAAATGGTAAGAAAGGGAAGAGTTAAACCTCCCCTCCAATTTGAAACCCCACCAGGCCCTTCCCTAACCTGCCCAAATTGGTGTCTGTAGCCAAATGTGCCAGCCAGAAAACTGCCCAACTACAAGGGGGAGGACTACATACAGTGGTGACTTTTCCCATGGACTGTCTGCCCCATCAAAATGACACTCCTGCTCCAGCTGGTGAAACAGCAAGGTGGGAGGAAGTGGGGGGCAATTTGGAGAGCTTTTGCATCCCAGCTAGGCTTCCACAAAGGCTTCCAAGGGCTGCAGTGAGCTGGGTATTGGTGTAGCTCCTACCACCAAATAGGAAGCACAATGGAAGACTTCCTGTCTTTTCCCTGGCTTGACATCCCAGCTGTTGCTCAGCAGCTGCCTATGGTTTAGCTGTGAGATGCGAGGCTAGTGTCTCTGGGTAGCAAGAGAGTGATCCTATTCCTTTGTGCCCAGATGGAATCAGAAAGTATGGGCTTGTTTCAATGGCGAAAGTACTCCTCCTGGAATGCCAGGAGAATCCTATCTGTCTTAATAGCATTCTACATCATTTTGCTGTATTGAGAATGAGGGGGCCCCAAAACATCCAAAACTCTGCAGGAAAAGCTTTTGTGGCTTTTACTGGAGTTTTCTTTTTAAAATGAGAGGAATGCTCATTCCTGCTCATTGAGACAAACAATTCGATATGAATAACTTTCCCATAGGAGAGGAAGCGCAAAACTGATTGGCCGGGTAAGTGCAGAGGCAAGTGCCCGCTGCCTCCATGTTGGATTTTGGCCTTAGTGAACAAGCACTAAGGCGAGGAAATGGGGTGTTTGGTAGAGGGTTTTTTTGGTGTTTTTTTCCCCCTGTTAAATTGAAAAATCACTCTATTGCACCTTGGACATTTTTTTTTAAAGTTTGGCAGCAGCAAATTGAGGTAAGTACAAACATGAGTAAATCACTGGTGGCCGCCATCTTGCATGAGAAGCTTACGGGGCAAAAACACCATTAAGACAAGTCGCAACTGCTGCGAAATGCCATTGCTGCGAGATACTCTGTTGTTGTTTTCTGTCTCGTATATATGTATCCAACCACATCTTGGGTACAGCCGCTTCCTCTATCTGGGGCAGGAAGACGCAAAACAGAGAAGGAAACCAGGATCACAGTTCTCTTTCTTGTCTCTGCCTCTCCCCTGTGATTAGAAGTCCTTAGAGATTCACTGAAGGCATGCATTCAGGTTGGCTCTAGCTTCCTGTCGGTTCTTGCTCCGCCTCTGTGGCGACTGGAGGAGCCATTCCATGCTCCTTGAGCAGTTTTTGCATAGACGTAAGTTCACATCTCAGCTCCTGGGAAGTAAAGTGGATCCCTTCAATGCTGGGCATCTTCCTTTCTTCCACAGACTCCAAGACATGGAGTACAAGGGTCACCGTTACCAGCAGCGTTGCAATGGCGATGTGTACTTTTGGACAAACCAGAGCTTTAAGGTGCAAGGCAGTGTTGCAATCTGAAACGTGAAAGAGACAGTTGAGCAGTCCTACTACAGTGTGCCGCCAGACTGAGTGACATATCGCTTTCTCTCCACCACCACCACTTTCCTGCTACTGAAATCCAGTGATGCTGAAAAATAAGGCCTCTTCCTGCCTTCCCTTCTAGAAGCAATGAGATGCCCGCCCCGGCTAATTGGCAAGATCTATGGTGCAGGAGGGCACTCAAGAAAGTCTCCTGTAGCTGCCACTGAATTTGAATGGTGGCCAGCACTCCCCCCCACCCAAAGTTGCACAGCCCTTTTCCACCATATTAGCCACAGTCCCTCACAGTAATCGATGCCATCATGTTAGCCCTGGTTAGACAAAGAAAAATCCAAGGCTGTGCTTACCTTGCAACAAACCTCATGTCCAGCTGCGCATTTTTACAAGCCTTCAGATTAAGTTTGCCAGAGTGAAAACTGGAGAGGGCTCCTATACCTTTAATTGCTGGGTAGAAGAGTGAATTTCAGCAGGGGCTGCTTGTTACCTGGTTGCGTGACAAGGAAGACCTGCTGAAATTCCCTCTTCCGCCACATTCCTGTATCATAAGACATTATCAGGCATTCAGTGGCTTGATCAATTTATGCAAAAGAACAAGGTGGTCGAGTTAGCCAAGAAAGCAGATTTTTTTGGGGGGGGGGTACACATGTTGAATGGAATATACTGGAAGAGAACATGGCTGGTTGGCACACCAGGCAAGAGCCCCCTGTGCTGCAACATTCTATTGCACTTGTGCAATATAAAATTCCCAAAATGAAATTATGTGCATGTACAGACATTGGCCTGGAACATTTGGTTACACACTTGAAGGTTCATTTTTACAGCTTTAAGAACTGGAAACTTAAAAAAAAAAAAAGAAGAGTGCAGCTATCCCTGGGATGCTAAATTTCATGACCAAGCCCAATTGCTGGGATTGGAGAATCAAAGAAGTCCCAAAGTCCCAAGTGCTGGTAAGACTCCAGTCTACTGACATCCTTCTTAATATGCAGCGCCTGCCTTTAGACCCACCTTGGCTCCACCACAGCCTGCAGTGATGGAGGTTGGAAAAGAGCTCAGGTCCAGTGGCTTTGAGCCAGCTCTGCACTGGCTTCCAAAGCTCTGGAGAGCTGGACGCCCTGCTGGAGAGCTGGATGAGAAAGGGCAGCAGCATTTGGGAAAGGACCCCTGGCTCTACATAAACATTTGGCTCATCCTCTTTATATAGACTGACAGCCCTGTGTGTGGGGAAGAGAGAGACAGAGACACAGAGAGAGGTATTAAAAAGCCACCATGGCGCCTTGATTTACACCTGCCTTCCCCAACCTCATGCCCTCCAGATGTGGTAGACTACAACTCCCAGACCAACCAGCTTGGAGAAGGCTGATCTCAAATCTTGAAAACATGAGACCAGGCCATTAGCAAACAGAGGATAATGCATTTTTGCGAGGGCGGAGGCACAGCGTTTGATACAGGGTTTTATGGACTCGCTTGTTCATTTGGATCAACAGAGCGTCCTGCATATCTGAACTTTCCTTAGGGGCATGGCTATGGGGACTGTTATAATTGCTTGTACCACTGCTCCTCTCTAAAACCATGGACGAAACAAGAGGACCAGCAATCGTGAGAAAGGACAAAACAAACATGTGTTCCAAAAAGTATGAGTATAACTGGTACTATCTAACACCATTTGGACCAGAGGCAACTTGGTTATCTTCATGGATCGCAGCAAATATGTATTGGTGCTGCTAACACGTCTTTGAAGACGGAAAATAACGTTCTGTAGCTTAAAGTACCACCATGAGTAGCTGCTAGTGATTTCTACAATGCTCCAACAAGTCCTTGCCACCAAGTGTTGACTCTCATTATTTTTTATGTTTAGTGAGTTTTATTTATACATCGTGAGTTGGGGTTTCCTTTTCTGCTCTCCCTTTAGATATGTATTGGTAGTTGCTATACGAGGGTTCCGTTCCTACACTTCTACTATAGGCTGTTGATGTGTCATTTGTACAGGTACACCTCGATTAACAAAGTCGATGTTCCTGGGTATGACTTCTTTGACGGAAAAATTGGTGCTGGAAGCAGAAACAACGCAGAAGGAACAGGGTGAGGTTCCCACATCACACGAAGAGGAACAGTTTCACATGATTCAGCAAACTTTTTGTTCAAGATTAACAATATGCATATGTGAAATAAATAATGAGGTCAAGTAAAGCTTGGCATAAATAAAAACATTTCCAACCTTCTAGAGACCATTTGACAGCTTCTTCCAAAATGCATCCAGGGGTGACTTTTTCATTTACCAGCCTCCACTTTTCTTATGATTTCCATTTTGATGGACAATCGTTTTGAACATATTGGGGTAGCTGGTGAGGCAGGCTTATCTGCTTTCCCCTCTTCGCTGTTTTGCTGCTCATCCATGCTCAGTAAAGGATTCTGGAGAAACAGAATTTCCTTGGTTTTTTTCCGGGCTGTGAGGCCATGTTCTGGAATAGTTTCTTTCTGATGGTTTGCCTGCATCTGTGGCTGGCATCCTCATTCTCTGAGGATGCCAGCCACAGATGCAGACAAAACGTCAGAAAGAAACTATTCCAGAATACGGCCTCACAGCCCGGAAAAAACCCAAGGAAATTCTATGGATGCCGGCCGTGAAAGCATTCGATTTCACATTCACAGCTGCTATTAACTTGCCTGTTGTAGGCAGGCACATACAGCTACCATAGGCTTTGTTAACTGAGATAAGCACATCATCTGATTTTGATGATGTTATACAGTACGGATTTACTTTTTGAACTTTTTTTCAATCCTTTTTTCGGTACTGCTGGCTCTCTTGTTCTGTGGCTGTTAGCACCCGAGCCCCTGCTCTGTGTTTCAGTGAAGCCCTGGTCACCACTGCTAGTCAATGTCGATTCTATTAAGCTAGATGGACCAATGATCCAAGTCAGTGTAAACCAATCTGGAAAAGAATTGGGGGCATGCTCTAAAGCTTGGCTCTCCACTGAACCAAGTATTACTAAGTGTCAAGGTTTCTGGGCCTGAGCCTGGCAAACTTAGCCAGCAGCTCTTCAAACACCTGAACTCGGTTCTCTGCCCACTCCCCTCCCATGTTTAGAAAGCAAGCTCTTCATCCATGTCCACTCTGTCCCCAGCACCCCACCCCCTTCTGTTACTTACCCCTTGGCCTCCAGCTCACTTAAAGCACTACTGAGATTTATTGGAGGGAGATGACGCACCAGAGTTGCAAAGGTTTCTGGGTAATTCCCAAATTTGTCCAACAGGAGTTGCAGCAGGCCTAGCAGGGCCTTGTTAGTCTGCAGCAAGATACAGCCATTTTGAGGTGGAACGACAATGTAGCTGGCAAAGATGGCGGCTTCATGCCTCACTCTGTGGTCTTCATCTTGGAGGAGGCGAATTCCTGCATCAATCAGGCTGAGGGTGTGGCAATAAACATGAACATTAAACCATTTTGAAGATTCTTGGTGCAAAAGATGGGAACTTAAACAGATCAGGGAGGGAGATGAAGGAGAAATTGATTCAGTATTTATCTCAGTGTAAACTTACCTACTACACACTTCCTGAACCTATATGTGAACTGAAACAGATTTATACAATACAATCTCTGTATCCACAGGACTAGTACCTGCAGTTTCACTTAGCCACGTCCAAAAAAATATGGCCTCTCTAGGAATCTCAAAGTCCTCCAGCATTACTCTATGCTATGCTTGGGCTGGAAGTCATTCATGTCAATAGGGTTCACTATTATTGCAGTTTCTGGTATCCATAGTAAGTCTGGGAATGTACTCCCCCTCCAAGGATACAGGGGTCATACTGTACTTCCAGTATTTACACTGAGTGTAATTGGCAAGCACAGACAGTGTGCCAATTGGCAGGCACAGACAGCAATAAACATATTGGGGAAGCATGCCAATACCATAAAATGAATTATAGTAGGAAATACTCTGTGCAAAAATGCCTGTATTAGGGAAATTGCAAACAAATATGGGTATATTAAGAGAAATTGGCATGGAAGTATGTACCCTTGTTTGAGCAGACAGAAAAAAAAAATTACCACATGGATGAGGAAATGGGAGAAAACAAACTGAAGGATGCAAAGAATGAGAAACAGAGCAAAAGCCAAAGTTACAGACCCTATCTGTATGTGTAAACCAAAGTGATTGACTAGATAAAATGCTGGACTTAACAGAAAGCTGAGAGGAAATCCCAGTTGAGTCAAAGGTCCTCATTCAAGGGTGGGCAAAGTGTGGCCTATGGACAGATTTGTTTTTTAAAAACCCACTATAAACAGGGGGGGGGGTTAACACTCTTGGAGGATTCCAGTTTTTGTACTGGCACAGTGGCAACCCCACTTCACTGAATTGGATTTTGTTTTCTAGATTTGTTACATTTCCAGTCTTGCAGTGGGTGCTGGGGGTGAAAACTATGTTCCAAACCTCACCAAAGTTGACTGCTCCTGCCTTAAGTAAAGCAAGTTTGCTTTTGCACTTTGTAAAAAAAAAAATCAGTGTGATCTACTTCATGGAAGGTGGTAAACAATCTGCTCCTCCTGAGGGTCACACATTCCAGCCTTTTAGCTAGAACACAGAGCTAGGCAGGATCAAAGAAGACCTCAGTGGACTCCCTCCTCTCAAGTCTTTTGGGTTCCCACAATTCCCTGAAATCTGCTAGCCAGACATTTCTCAGGGATTCAGGCAACTGCCCAAAGATTCCAGACACGGGTGCCAACCTTGCAGTTACATACCGCAGAGCCATGCCACGCAGGGCTGAGCTGGAGGATTCCTGGGCTCTTTGAATCAGGTCTCTGCCTGCTATTTTCAGTGATTTGGCTGCAGCCATCCGGAGTACTTCAGACGAAAAGGCTTTGCTGTGCTGTTCTATTACTGCACCCCATCGTTCCCATAGAGAATAATCCTCATTACTGTCAGAAGAGAGAGGGAAGGTTAATCATAAGATACAGGACAAGTGTCAAAATCCATTAATGCTTTTAAGACCAGAAAATTATATGTATGTATGTATGTATGTATGTATGTGTGTATATATATATATATATATATATATATATAAAATAAAATTTATTTATACCCCGCCCCTCTGCTAAAAACAATCGGGGCGGCTTCCAACAATTAAAACATTATAATAAAGACTAAAAACACCACCCACCCCCACCCACCCCCATAAAAAGACATTAAACACTATAAAATTAAAACCCTCTAACTAAAAACACATTAAAACAAATATATACATAATTTTAAAAAGCCAGGAGACTGAGCTCCTGAGGCCGGGATCTAATCAGGAAAGGTCTAGCGAAAGAGATCTGTCTTTAGTGCTTTTTTAAAGCTACTCAAGCTTGTCAACTGACGGATCTCATTCGGCAGGCCATTCCATAAATTGGGGGCGATTACCGAAAAGGCCCTCTGGGAGGTTGCAGACAGCCTATATATATATTTAAAAAGCACTATCTACACACAAGAAAGGGACATAAGCAAACTTGGGAAAACCCTGTCTGATCCAAAAAAAAAAAAAAACTTTGAAGGGGAAAATATCTAAAGGGGGGGAATCCGGAAACTATGGATTAAGCAAACACAGCACAGAAGCACTGCTGACTGTTAAACATGGGCAACAGAATGGAATCTCTTGAAAAAAGGCATGGCTACCTAGCACTAGGAAAGGAGCACACCACGCCCCAACGTTCTGTTGCATATCCCACTTGCAAAATCTATCCAGAAGGTACACTGCTCGTGCTCCTCTGTGGCCTTCCTTAAATATTCATGTCCTGGCTTTTTACTAACAAGCTGCCAAGGCCCAAGACAACATCAGAAGATGATACAATCAAATCCTATTATCCCTTGATCTAGCTCAAGCATGGAGAAGCTCAAGCCCTGGAACCCAATCTGGCTTTCTTAAGGTCCCCATCTAGCCCTCTGGGTTTCCAAGATAGGCACATCCCCTTCTCCACAAGACCCTTGTTGGGGATTTGCCAGCTTCTGCATGGGTTTTTCTTGCATTCTAAAAAGTGGAGAGGCCTCTCCAAAAGCTTAGTGACTGGCACTAAGAACTTTAGGCTGAAATGTGCTGGTACTGGGGTCTCACCCATTTGCTTTTGGCTCTGCTCACCACTAGAATTGAGCCCCCTGAGAATTCTCTGAAGGTGAATTTGTGGCCCTGGACTGGAAGAGTTTCCCCAACTTCGATCTAGCTATTTGCTTTAGGTACTTAGATACGACTTCTTTTTGGGCAAACTACATAAAGGTCTTTACGTATTAATATTAACTTAATAATCTCCTTACCTCAGAGTCAGGAGGAAAGCAACAACACACAGCGCATGGCCCAGTAGTTCTGGGCTGAGATGGTCACTTTCCACCATAGATAACAGGACTTTCCTGGACTCTGTGCACCCAGCAGCCAGTGGCTTATGGGGAAAATGTAGATTTGGAAAAGGGGGATCCCCACAGATGTGGACAAAAGCCTCCAGGTACAGTTTCAGAAGCACACAGTTTGTCTTGCCTTTCAGCATCTCTTCTACAGTCTCCTAATCAATGGAAGTGAAAAAGATTTAGAATAAGGAAAAATAATCACACAAGTGAAGTTAAAAGATACACCAGGGGAGGCGAGGAGGATATGATAGAAATGATAGATAAAACCATTTTTAAAAACTGCTATTTTCAGGGAGAGGAAATGGCGGCTGTGAAGTGGTAGCTGCTAAGATAAAGCACAATGGTCATTTATGGGAATGGGGCTGGTTTAGCTGTGAATTTCATTGCCTGCTTCTGAAATCTGCAGGGAGACTTTGGCCCTGTGCACAGGTGTTTTCTGATGGTAAAATTTAAGCTAAAAGTGATCCCTGAAGAACTTTGGCTCAGCCTTTGGCTCAGGACCCAAAGCTGGCCAAATTATTTTGACATGTGAAGCAGAGAATCCCACAAATGTTTCTTTCCACCTCTGGCAATAAAAATACAATCTGAAGATATTAAAACAATTAGCAATTTTACTGCTCTCCAATGACATGTTTAAGTATTTGAAGGGGTGTCACGTTGAGGATGGAGCAGGCTTGTTTTTCTGCTGCTCCAGAGACTGGAACACGGAGCAATAGATGCAAGCTCCAGGAACAGAGATTCCACCTCAACATGAGGAGGAACTTTTTGACAGTAAGAGCTGTTTGGCAGTGGAACACACTCCCTCGGAGCGTTTTGGGGGGTCTCCTTCCTTGGAGGTCTTTAAACAGAGGCTGGATTGCCATCTGTCGGGGATGCTTTGATCAAGATTTCCTGCGTGGCAGAATGGGGTTGGACTGGATGGCCCTCGTGGTCTCTTCCAACTCTGCAATTCTATGATTCTATGACATGCCACATCTAATTGAGGTGACCACCTCATTCCGCCTAAGGGTAGGGCTTGCTATGTCAATTTTATTCCCTAAGATGTTTCATCATTTCAAAAGGCCTTTTGCATAGAACTCTTTTGTATAGAGGACGGTACTAAAATGACGCTCAGAGTTCCTTCCAACTCTATGGACCTATGTGTGAGAGCTCCATTGCCTGTGAGCTTTGCAACGACACCAGGGCTCACCAGCAGCGTTAGATGCAAGTCCTTGCTTAAATTCAGGCCCGTTCTCTCTTCCTGTTCAATCACCCAGGTCAAGATGGCTACTTGCACATCAACGCTCCCCCTTCGAAGGAACCAGTGGACTTTACCAACTCTCTCAGGACATCCCAGCCTAGTTGCCTCGTGGCAAAGGAAACAGGCAGCACGTTGGTAGAAGGTAGCCAAACCCACCTGGAACAGAAGAAGAAAAGCTTAAAAATGGAGTTTGGGTATATTTGAAGAAACAGGGGTGTGTAGCAGTTAAAGTGTTCAACCAACACTGTGGGTTCATATCCTCACTCAGCCATGAACCTTCCCTCATCCACCAAGGTCAGTGGCTAATTCTCTCTCAGAGCTTGGAAGTAACATAGGGGTTGTCTAAACAGCGAAAATCCTCCTCACGGAATGGGAGGAGAATGCTACCTATTTTAATGGCATTCCACATTGTTTCGCTGTATTGGGAAGGAGGGGGCCCCAAAATGTCAAAAACTCTGCAGGAAAAGCCTTCACAGCATTTCCTGGAGGGTTTTTTAAAATTATTTTTAATTCAAATATTAAAAATAAAAAAGACAAAGCATTTTAAAATAACTATTTCTGCACCCCCAAAAAGTTCAAAGGAAAGCAAACTTGGTGCAGATCCCCAACAGCTGATCACTGAGGCAAGAGTATGCGCTCTGGGTATTTTGACAAAAATAATGGGGCAAATTCCTACTTTTTAATGGCATGTTTTCTTCATAAATATTTCCCTTTGGGAGAAGCACTGAAGCACTTCATCCCTTTTCCTTACATCTCCCAGCTCCACTTTGAGCCAGGGTCTTGTGTGTGAGGTTCACCTGCCCATTCTCCTCTATGGATGCATCTGAAAAAGTGGACTGAAATCCCCAAAAGCACAGGCTAAAATAAGCCAGTTCATTAAAGGTACTGCTAGATTCCTCCCCTCTAAATTTCCTCCCCTTTCTTTTTGGTAGCAGGTAATCAGAGGTACCTGGACTGGAGAGATACTGCACTTTCCTGTGAACCGGGAGTCAGCCAGCTCACAGCTCACAATCTTCCAAACCTGCCGGGCAAAACTTTGGGAACAGCTTCCCACCAGAAGGGAGATGACTTGGAGATAGGCTGTGCGGACCAGGGGACACTGCTGCATGCTACTGAGAAGCCAGACATGGTCTTCCATCCGACAGGCAATGGAGAGCAGGGCATCTGAAGAGAGACTGGAAGGAATAAAAACAACCCTTTCCCCCCATCTCTCTTCAACCACGGGAAGTGGTCAGGAGGAAGGGACAAGATGTGGCCCATGAGCCACCGCTGCTAACCCCCTGCCCATTTTGGGGGTCTGGAACCAACCCCCTCCCCTGAAAAGGCTTTTTTTTTCACAGAAAGGAAAGACTCCTACTCCTTGAAGCCTCAGCACTCATTTTTCCTTTAAAATAAAACACACCCCTCCTGTATCTTATTTTAAATTAACTGCTGACAATTAATGTTTTGATTACATTGGCTGTTTAAATGGTTTTAAACTTGTATTATATATTGTCGGAGCTATTTTAACTTACGTTGTAAGCCGTTCTGTGTCCCATATTGGGAGAAATGAGGGATATTAATTAATTAAATTATATGATTTAAAGAGGTCCCTCTCCAATTTTTTTTAAAAATAAACAAAACCACAAGTGGACTTGCAGCCATGGGGGGGGCACAACCTGTTGGGGGGTCTAAGGTAGCAGGGCTAGGGGAGGGGTAATTGTTCTCTGGACCCCTGGAGCATGCCCACTCTCACTCTCAACTGTCTCATGTTTGCTGCAATAGACTAACCCAGCTAATGCTCTAAAATCTCAAGTGAGGACCACGTGGCCTGTCAGATGTTGCTGGCCTACAATTCCCATGAGCCTAGTTGGTATGCACAATGGTGAGAGATGCTGGGAACTATAGCCCAACAATATGTAAAGTGCCATATGTTCCCTGTCCTTATTCTAGAACCTCCTCCCCATTTTCCACCATATTGGTAGGGGATAAAACAGGTTAAAGGGTGTTGCAACATCCTTCATGTCCCCACTGTGGCTCACATTTTAGGTCATGGTGGGTAACTGTGTGAGGGCCAGGGGCCACCCCCACCCCCAGTACGGCAAGCCCCAAACACCTTTGTTTAGCCCTACAGTTTAGCACTGCAGAGCTAAGCAGAGATACTGGGTGTACCATGGGGTTCTGGGGTGCCTGTGGGGATGTTTTCATGAGTTTTCACATCTTTTGGGGGCTTTCTATATTTTTTTAAGGCAAAAAGTGCCCAAAATCCCACTGATTTTTTAAAATGGGTGTTTGGGGGGGTCTTTGGGTGACTGGTGGATCCACCCCCGTTTTAGGTAAACAGTGGACCAAATTCTTTCTAACAGGTTGTGCTGCCAGGACTCATCTGGAGCTCCTAGTGCAGCTGCCTTGGGCCATGAACTACCAAAACTGTGTTCTGAAGCCTCCATTGCTGTCCATGAATATTTCGAACCTACCGCCTTAGCTGTAGGTAGGCTATGCACTGTTAGAATAGCCTGTCATGATGGAGTCCCGCGTGACATAGTCACCTACCAGTTCACATGCAGCGCTCGAGTCAGCAGCGCCTGGATCTTCAGCAAGCATCCATGCAATGCATTATGGAACAGAGCATCCTCTGGCTGCGGTAAACTTGAAGCCAGTCGCAAGAGGACCTTTCCATATTGCGTCAGAGGAACTAGAGGCACCAAGGCCCGGGCTGCCATCACCCGCACAGCATAAATGGGGTTTCCTGAAAGTTGGATCAGGGGCTCCAGAAAGCAAATGGAATTGCTGGAAAAACAAGCAAGGACAAGTACAGGGGAGGTCAAGCTTGAATGCCTAAGGATCTGAGGGTACTGCTAGAGCCAGTGGAGCCAGAACTCACAGGGCTGAAGGGCTGGGGCTTTTTGATAAGTTGGGTTGAGTCAGGGGACTCTTCGCAGTCCCCTGACTCAAAGCTTCCTTTTTCTTGCTGAACTTAGCAGCCATCCTCACAGAAACTTGAGAGAGTGTCAAAGATTGTTCTCAGTGATGTTATCTTGTTGTGATCTCTCCCTATGGTGACATGAAGTATTCGGTAGTGGCCTAGTCTCTCAAATGGGTTATGCAGACCTGTTCACCTTACAAAAGCCCCACTCCTGACCAAGACAGAAACTGCTAGAATCTGTTTGTGGACTTTGAGATCAAGCATTTCTCCCTGGTGCTTGGAAAAGCGTCTCATGACAAGTGCTCACACTTCAAAATTTATAATGGTGCCAAGCTCTTCTGTGTCTGACATCAACTTGCAGCAATCACTGAAAGCAGACTTAGGCCAAGTGAGACTATTTGTTGATCAAATCCAGTGGGTTTTCCCTGATCCTTTTAGCTGGAGGTGCCAGGGATTGAACCAGAGACGATTTGCATAAAAGATATGTGCACTCTAAAATAGATAAGTAACTTCATTCTTGTTATACTGCACTACCAAACTACAGTTCCTCCCCTCAGTTCTAGTTACTAACGATACGCATCTACTTGTACAGAATTCTTTAAGAACCCATGTACAGGTAACTGGAGATTTTGATAAAGCCAGACTTGCAACCATGGGTACTGTTATCTTCAGGACCAGCTCCACTATGAGGCAGAGGGAGGTGACTGCCTCAGGTGGCAGATGCTGAGGGTCAGCAATGGCAGCCCACTGTTCCTCTTGGATTTCACCACTCTTCCCCTCTGCCACACAATGGAGTCTTTTTAAACTAGTCTGATGCCCCAGTTGTACTGAAAAATACTCTCCCATTGCAAGTGTGGAAGATTAAATTTCCCATCTGGCCAACTTCTTTTGGTGGAATGAGGAGAAATCAACTTGTCTGTTGCAAAACAGGCACAAATTATCCCAGAATAGGATGTTTCTATATTTTCCCTTAGGGATCTAGGAGTGAAAGCCAGTTAGCAGTGACTTATACCAGAAAATAAAAAAAGCCAGGGGACCAAGGGTCCCCCTGCCATGCAAATAATCACAAGCACCCCATGATCCATTCCAGAATGCTTTTCACTGGAGAAGGGGTGTAGAATACAATAAAATAATGTTTATTCCATCAGTCCTTGAACAGAGCAGCTTAAAATCAGGTAACAAGATTGATATAAAAATGCAATAGTCAATGTTCAGAATTAATTCGACTGTTAAAATTAGTAAAATGAGAGGGTAATAGATATGGAGAGATAGATAGATAGATAAAAAATAAAATGAAATAGTGGGTAATATATATATATATATATGCATATGCTTGTTACTTACCATATAGATATGTAATATTGCTAATGGGAGGAAATAAGTTCTAAAATTTATGCCAAAATACTTTCTCACATTTTCAGATCTCCCTGGAAATTTACACAAATGGATGCCAAGTACTTTCCCCGTGCATTTGGGAGTTTCCCCTGCAATAATAGCAACCTTCCAGGTGACATACTGCTTAGCTGCTTACAGCAAAAAGCCCAATTTCATCTGTGCATCCCAGGTCTTCATTTTCTTTAGAAACAGGCCTAAACAGTGTTCACTATGACCAGTATGGAACTAAAATCCCAGGATGTGATGTATTAGCTCCTCCAGAATTGGTTTCCCACAGATACACAGTCTTTCTTGGACCAAAATGGTATGAAATGTGTGTATAAAAAAATTACAAGAAAGAAAGAAATCTACAAATACACTACACTAAATATTCCTGGTACATTGATCCTCTCATTGGCTGTACCAATTGTTTCCTTGCCCTTACTTGCTTACCTGTTCAGAGTGTCTGCACTAGGCTGGAGTTTGGCCAGAAAAGTAAGGATGGCATAGAGGGAGGGGTACAAGCGAAGTTTCCCTCTCTGGGTCCCTTCAGACATAGATGCCTCTGCAGCTGAGGTCAATTCTCCAAGCAGAATGCTTCTCAGCTGAGGATAGGAGCTGAAGAGGGCCTCAGAGCTCAGCCCTTCCTGACTAGGTCCATCATCCCGAGTCCGCTTTTGACCCAGAAGACGAACTGTCAAGGCACCTGAGAGAAAAAGAAAGCAGGTGAAGATAAAAATTCAATTTTAAAAAACCACTTTGTCATAAAGCATCTGAGACACGAGAAATTAATAAAAGAGACAGACGACTAGTCAAGAGCTGTGTATACGGCCTTGTGCTCCTTAGAAGAAAAAGCAGAGTATAAATGTAACAGAAATATTGAGAGAGTGACAGAACCTAAGCAGAAGGTTGCCATAACTTGCCCTCCCCATTTCTCTACTGCAGAAGAGGATGCCCCAAAGTGCTGGTCAACATGTCATGAGAAGGAAAAGGAAAGTAAGTACTCACCAAAGAGCTGGATGCCAGCATTTCTCATGGCCCAGCTAGGGGAGCTGAGGGCCTTAAGAAACAACATCACCATAGGTGTAATGTACTTGTGCAGAGCTGTTCCAAGTCCAGAACCACGGATCAGTGTTTGCAACACATGGACTGCCGAAACCTACAAGGGGAAAGCAAGAGAGATTATCTCATGCTCAGGGCTGGATGTGACTTTCTGGAGGCCCTTGTCTGCAGCCAATCTAATAGATAGCTCTGCCTCACGTTTCCTGCTGGGAACAATTGTCTGGTTTGACATTCCTACAATCCTGCTCTAGACTCCTGAGACCCTGACCTTTGGACTGGCTGACAACTCTGCTTGACTCTCAAACCCTCAGACAGATGACCCTGCTTGACTCACTGAGCTTCGGATTGGATGCTCTCAAGAGACTTTTGTCGATTTACAGCCTCTGCATAGCTGCCCTTACCTAGGACAGCTCAGAGTTAATTGCTCTCTCCCCATCAACGGTGAACACCCACGCTTGCTTTAAGGTGTCACAGGACTCTATTGTTTTCGCTGCAACAGACTAACATGGGTACAGGTTTGGAAAATATGAACTTCTGGGCAAGCCATTCTGGCTTCCTTACCTGGGGCAAGTCCACTGTTTGGTCCCAGTTGTGGGGAAGAGGCTCACTGGCCAACGCCAGCAACGTCTGAATGCAATCTGCCAGAAGAGGACGTGATTTGGTGGGGTCTTCCCCAACCATGATGCAGAGGAAGAGCATTGGGAAACCGGCTGCCCTGCGAGTAATGGAACTGTTCCTGGGACTCCTTAATAAAGCCAAGCCCTGGGGTCAGGGGTAGAGGATAAAAGAAACAGATGGAGCAAAGTTGTTTCCCCAGGTGTCACAGTGAGCTTTGCTGATGGCTAGGAATTCTGGAAGTTGCTGTTCAAACAAATACACTCTAGTTGTAACACAACAATATCTGGAAACCCAAGGTTCAGGATGAAGGGACTGTCGTTACATCCAGAGAAATGAAGGGCAAAGACTGGTGTGTATGCATGTGCGTTCAAGGCACCTGCCAACTTATGGCGACCCCATGCATTTCAGGTTTTCTTAGGCAAGGAAGCCTCAGAGGTGGCTTTGCCAGCTCCTTCATCTGAAATAGAGCCTCCAGCACCTGAGATTCATTGGCTGTCTCCCATCCAAGTACTAACCAGGGTGGACCCTGCTTAACTTGCAAGATCAGACAAGTTCTTGCAAATGGGATGGGATGTTCAATGCGTATAAGCATTTAATGCCTCTGTGTGCCTTTAACTAACAGCTGGCGGACAGGAGGGCTGCAGAACAGCACACGGGAGGCTTTAACCCTTCCTGCCTCAACCCTTGCTGTAGTCCTAGGGAAATCTATACCACAAAGCCTTTATTAGACCTGGAAGGGAATCTGTAAAAAGCTACAGCCTATGTGGACCACTATCCTGATCAGTCCACTTCCCAGTTGCCTAGGCATCATGGTAGTGGGAGCCTGACACATCTGGAAGATCCTAGGTTGGGGAAGGCTGTTTGCCTCTGCCTATGTTCGGTTTGTATGTTAAGTCAAGTGTCACAAAAATACCCGAGTTCCCAGTCTTCTCTCCACAACAGAAGCAAATTGTTTGTTTATTTGTCTAAGGATTTCTATGCCACCCTATAATAAAAGATCTCAGTGTGGCGCACAAGTAAAATCAATATAAACATGTTAAAATAATTTAAAGTAATACAAAACAATTTAAATAGACCAAAGACATATTAAATAGATTGACAAGTTAAAAACAGGTTTCAAAGATTAAAGCTGTTTTAAAACCATGTGCATTAGCATTATAGGCAACTTGGTGAGGTCTAAAGACCTTGATAAGCAGCCACGTTTTTATCTGTTGATAAGCGTAAAAGTCAGGGTGGTATAGTGGTTTGTGTTGGACTACGACTCTGGAGACCTGGGTTCAAATCCCTGCCATGGGAACCCACTGGGTGATCTTGGGCAAGTCACATTTTTTCACCCTCAGAGGAAGGCGAAGGCAAAGGCAACCCCGCTCTGAATATATCTTGCCAAGAAAACCTCATGATAGGTTCATCTTAGGATCATTGAAAGTTGGAAATGACTTGAAGGCACACAACAAGCTTTGTTGGTAAGCATTGCCCCTGGATCTTCTCACTGCTTGGGGGAAGCGATAACAATACATGCACAAAAAAACTTTACCTGGGCTAGCATTGTCTCTGGTATAGCTTGCAGCTCTTGGTCAGGATGTCTGAGTAAAGTAGTGCAGAATTTAGTGAATCCCAGACTGCAGCCTTCCACTGCTCCCTGGAAGTGGGACATGGGTGGGGGGAAGAGAATGAGAGAAATGAGCATTTCTTTCCTGTTTAGCTGTCCTACTGTAATGACCAAAGTTCAAGAAACAGAAATAATCTGGATTATTTGGACAGAGAGCAGAGAGTGGGTAGAAAATAACTGGACTGCCTTTCATAACACTTGTAACAAAGATCAGTTTTGTTTACCTGCCCTTTATTGAAATTCTCCATAAGAAATAATAAGCTAACAAGTAGAACCTCTCAACAAAAAGACTTTCCTGTTCAGGCAAACACAATTGTTTCTTGAGTTTTCTACAATCTGATTTTATTACACTGTGGTTTTGCTAGTTCCTTCCTCTGAAATAGTGCCTACAACACCTGGTTTCTGTTGGTGGTCTCCCATCCAAATGTTAACCAGGGCTGGCCCTGCTTCGCTTCCAAGATCAGATGGGATCTGGTGACTTTGGGGTATTTAGGCAGGTGATGGTGTTACACTGTTGTAAATTATGGGTTATTTCATCAGGATAGCTCATTAGGCTAGCTCATTGAATTGCTTTTTAATATTTGTATCAGCAGTTTCTTAACTGTATCTGGTTATTAATTTTGTTGCAAGCTGCCTTGGGTCTCCTGTTGGAGGGAAAGGCAGATACAAATTAAATAAATAAATAAAATTAAAATTATCAAACTGCCAACACTTTTTTCTGCATGTAGTTACATCTGCTCCATGTAGTTAAGGCTCAATAGGGTTCCATTTTAGAAATACACTTTTCACAGTACAATTCATCTACTCCCACAGGGGAAAATATCCCCCCCTCCCAATATCCTGTTTGAGTAACATCTAGAACATGGGCATCCGTATAGAAACCTGGAACCAAGAAAGATTCTTTAAAGCTAAATCCACACTATACAAATAATCCAATTTGAAACTGGATTATTTGCCATGACTCCTTCCTATGGAATCCTGGGATCTGTAGTTTGGTGAGGCACCAGCACTCTTTGGCAGCAAAGGCTAAAGACCTTGTAAAACTACAAATCCCAGGGTTCCATAGGAAGGGGCCATGGCAAATAATCCAGTTTCAAACTGAATTATTTGTGTAGCTTGGATTTGGCCTAAATCTCACTGTGGGTGGAGGATAAAACTGGATACCAACCTAAGAACTTCAACACTGTAAGCCGGTGGGGATGTTCTGTCTATTTTGCAGACTTGAAGACAGAACCAGATGCAAGGGAGCTTATTTTGATGGGTTGCAGCGACATAACCTTTGCATTTATTGCTTCTGCAGCCATATATCATCTGTGTGTAGCCAATTAACCATCATCTTGTAGCCCCCATGCCTGTTTCATTTTGTCATTCCTTGAATTTGGTTTGGTTGGGACCTGGGAGGATGAGGTTCTACACTCAATGCGAGAGAATTTCGGTGACAAAGTCAAAGGGCTTGTCTATACAAGGGTGGGGGGACACGGATTGCTCCTCAGTAATGGCAAATCGCAGCAGCTGCAATTTGTCTTAACGGTGTTTTGGCCCCCAAAAGCTTTGCATGTCTGCTGGTCAAGATGGCGGCCACACATGATTTACTCGCATTTTTAATTTGCTGCTGCTGAATGTTGTTTTTTTAAAAAACTATTTTCCATTGTGCACTTCAGCTATATTTTGTCTGTTGAAAAAAAAAAAAAGAACACCCTTTTTTCTTGCCTTAGCACTCGTTCGCTAAGGCGAAAATCCAATATGGCAGTGCCGGGCACTTGCCCTGTTAGCAAGCCCCACCCCCTCTTGTCCAGCCAATCACCTTTGCACTTCTCCTCCTATGGGAAAGCAACTCGTATCGAATTGCTTGCCCCAACAAGGGGGAAT
This sequence comes from Gambelia wislizenii, assembly GCA_030847615.1. Taxonomy (NCBI): domain Eukaryota; kingdom Metazoa; phylum Chordata; class Lepidosauria; order Squamata; family Crotaphytidae; genus Gambelia; species Gambelia wislizenii. The sequence goes on along the minus strand of JAUMIR010000013.1, from coordinate 5,278,519 downwards.
GTACATGCCCCACACAGTATATAAAAAACTTTGCGGGAAACTGTGAAGTCTGCTAGCGCGCAGTATATGGCAGTTTTTGCCCCCTTCCTTATGAATACGGCGAATCGCTGTGGGTTGCCATGAAGGCAACATGTGTTCTCCACTAATTTTACAAGGATTATTTTCACCGTTTAGACAAACCCAAAGTGCAGCCTGATGTGGATTTTTCTCCCCGCCCCCCATACATCCATATATTTGAGTCCTTTTTAATTTAGCTGTTTCACAAAGTGTTTGGTCTTACCCAGTGCCGGCACTTCAACAAGATATCCTGGAAGGTCTCAGCAGCCAGATTTACAACCTGGAGTGGCAGGAGGGGTCCGCAGCCTCCAGGCGGCACTAGAGGTAAAATCTTCTCTACTAGGCCTCCCAAAAGCAGCCCAATTTCCTTGGTAGTTAAAAATAAAGATGTCAGATGGGGGTGAGGGAAGGACTAACAACTAACAAAGCTTCTTTTTCCATGGTGGAGCTGTGTCCAATGCAGAAATGGGCTGGATGAGGAAAAACAGATTGAGATTAAATCCAGATAAAACGGAGGTGCTCATGGTAGCGGCCCCCAAACCAGGAGTTGGGTTGCAACCTCCAGTCCTGGACGGGGTCACGCTCTCCGTTAAGGACTGTGTTCACAGTCTGGGGGTGTTCCTTGATTCATCGCTTCAGATGACGAGTCAGGTGAATGCGACAGTCAGGAGCGCCTGTTATCAGCTTCGGCTGATACGCCAGCTGCGCCATTTCCTGGAAGTAAGGGACCTTGAGACTGTGGTGCACGCGCTGGTAACCTCCCGTCTAGATTTCTGCAATGCGCTCTACATGGGGCTGCCCTCATGCTTGGTCCGGAAACTTCAGTTGGTACAAAATATGGCAGCCAGAGTGGTCTCGGGAACATCTCGGAGAGACCATATAACTCCAGTATTAAAATCTCTCCACTGGCTGCCAATCAGTTTCCGGGCCCAGTATAAGGTGTTGGTTATTACCTTTAAAGCCCTAAATGGCTTGGGTCCAACTTATCTCCGGAACCGCCTCCTCCCATACAATCCTCCCCGCGCACTCCGGTCCTCTGGGAGGAATTTGCTTCAGCCACAAAAATCTAGGCTGTCTGCAACCTCCCAGAGGGCCTTTTCGGTAATCGCCCCCAAATTGTGGAATGACCTGCCGAATGAGATCCGTCAGATAACAAGCCTGAGTGGCTTTAAAAAAGCACTAAAGACGGATCTCTTTCGGCAGGCCTTTCCTAATTAGATCCCAGCCTCAGGGGATCCTGGCCTCTTCTAGGCTGCTGGCCATTTATTATATTTATTGTATTTATAGTTTTAAAAGTGATTTTAGATTAGTTGTTTTAATTTATATTTGTTTAATGTTTTTTTATGGGGGAGGGTGGGAGTGGGGGTGTTTAGGGATTTTATTTGTATTGTATTTTAAATTTTGTAAGCCGCCCCGATTGTTTTAACAGAGGGGCGGGGTATAAATAAATTTTATTATTATTATTATTATCTAAATCCCCAACAGCACTATAAGACCTCCACAACTGATATGGCAGTGGTTTTATGCCACAGGTCAATTTCAACACATTATTTGCTTTGGTACACTTTGCTCACTCCCCTGAGACTCTTAATCAATCTCCTCAAATAATCCTCTCTCCCACCTCCATAATTTACAGTTCCTCCTTATTTCAACTGCTGTGAAGTTTCTTCAGAATGTGTGTCTGTGCCTTCAAGTCACCTGTCGATGTATGGCGACCCCATGAATTTCACAGGGTTTTCTTAAGCAAGGAGTCCTCAGAGGTGGCTTTGCCAGTTCCTTCCTCTGAAATAGAGCCTATAGCACCTGGTATTCCTTGGCAGTCCTTCTAGGCTTAGGGAAGGTTCTTCTTTTTGGACTGCCACTCCCAGGATCCCCCAGCTAGCTGGGAGTGACAATCCAAAAGGGCACTTTTCCCCATGTTCTGGCAGCTCTAGCCTGCAGCATTTGGGGGAAAGTGACCAAGTCAGATCTTGTGTCTGTGTGCCTTCAAGCTGCCCAATGACTTAATAAAACAGGGGTTTGTGAGTTTTTTGCTTTTCTGTTAAGGCAAAATATAACACTTTTGCACCTTAGATATGCTTTTTTTAAAAAATACTGTTTGGCAGTGGCAACTGGTGAGAATAAAAACAAAAGTAATTCACTTGCTGCCGCCATCTTGATTCGCAGGCATGCCCATTTCCACAGCAACATGGATAGCTTCACATGCCTCTGATCCACCTAACTCCACCCCCCAAAAAACCTTTAAGACAAATCACAGCTGCTGTGAGTTGCCTTTACTGTGGAGCAATCCGCTTCTTTTTGCCTCGTATAGACACCCCCCCCTCTGCACTATATAATCTATAGAGGTTTATAAACATGTCCACTTTGATCTCTCTCCATCAGATGAGGACACAAAAACTTGTCATAGTTCCCTCTTGCAGTAAGTTGCTTCAGGGGCTGCATTCTCCTCTAGCAATGCAGACTTTTTGTCCACGGCCCCTTTCTGACTGCTTTCATTTGAAGTCTACTTCTTTCATTAGCTGATATGAGCATAAAGCGCTAACCACTAAAGCATGGGTAAGAAAAGAGGCAGCATGATGTATGAGCAGTTTGAGTGTTTGAGCAGGACTCTGGAGACCAGGGTTCTAATCCGCAGTCTGCCATGGAAACCCACCTTGGGCAAGTCACACACTCTCAGCCTCAGAGGAAGGCAAAGGCAACCCCCCCCCAAACAACTCTTGCCAAGAAACCCCTATGACAGGGTTGCCTTAGGACTGCCATAAGTTGGAAATGGCTTGAAGGCACGCAACAAACAACAAAGGAGAAAGCAGGGTTGTGGGATATTTAAATTGGAGCATCAGCTAACCAAATAGTAAAATGTAAGGGGGCAGGGCTTCCAGGCATCTCCCCAAGTATACCCCCTTCGAGGCTTGCACAGCCTCCTTTTGTGTTAGAAACTTAAGCACTGCTCAAATTGCTCACTTTCACAGAAACCCAGCAGCAGGTGAGGATGAGGCTGTACTCCTCTGAAAGCAGGACTGAATCCTCTTCCTCCTCCTCTTGTGAGCCCAGGTCCTTCCCGAGCTGGATGAGGGAGCCGATCGCATTCCCCATGTCTGCAAAGGAAGGTGCAGCAGCTGCAAGGAAATCAAGGGAGACTTAGCTAGCTGGAACAGAAACTGAAGAACGATTTAAAAACCCCATTGCTTGTCCCTCAACTATCACCACCAACAGCCACTGCAGTAAGCCATGCATTGGGGGGGGGGCATAGTGTGGCCTGTGAGTCACAGGCAGACCCTAGAACCCACTTTTGTGGACCCTGACCAGCTCCCCAAAGCACCCTGACTTCTTTAAACAAATTAAAATATTTCTCTGTGCTTTACATATTGGAAATGTGAGGACATTTAGCAAATGCCCCCCCCCCGCACTTTACTCCTTGGAAGTACAGCAAATTAGCAGAGTTCATTCATACATGCAGCGAAAACATTCCCACTTATTGGATTGCAAACTATATATTCCAATATTACAGGCAATTTTTCTGTGTGAATTTAAAGCAACTTTTGTTCTGGAACCATGCAGAAAGCATCCCAAATGCATGAAAATACACACTAATACCCCTCCCCTCCCTGTTACTATCCCAGGTTCCTGTACCACCCCCAAATACCTCTGTTTCGCTCTGTAGTCTTTCTTAAAATTGCAACAGGAAGTGCTGCGCCATCACACCCTGCTGTGATTTTAAGATGGAATGCAGAGGAAAATGGAGATATCTAGACTTGCTGCTGGGAGGGGGCAGTTTGCAGGGTGTGGGGTCTTGGGGGGAAAAACTGGCCACTGGTCTCCACACAGTTGCCCACCACTGCAACAGGCTGTAGTACAGAGGTGGCAAATGACAAAGGGGACAGAAACTAATTTTCTCCCTGCCCCATCCCTGATGGCATGGGAAAATACCTCAGAGTTTGGCTATATACCAACCAAACAGTGACCAGAAATGATGCAACATTACTTCTGATCACTATTTTGGCAGGTAGGTGGACAAAAACTGAAGTGTTTTGGGGAGGAGGCTTCAGGGGGATATGGTAGCATAGGAAGGGGTTTTAGCACATTTCCATATGCTTGGGTGGGTTTTGGCATATTTCGGGGGCAGAGGTCACACCAAAATCATACTGAAAAATATTAAAAGGGGACGGTTCGGTGGACAAGAAGAAAGCATCAGAGGCTGCAGAAGTGGTTAAAACAATAACATTAGATACAGTTTAAAAAACTAAAAGACAGTCAGATCCTCATATCCATGGAACCAATATCCAAGGTTTCAGTTATCCACAGAACACAAAACGAGAACACATACCATATAGTCTTCCTAGAAAATGCCTAGAGAGTCATCCTCTCTAGACATCTTCTAGGTCCTCCAATGTAACTCTACAGTATTTTTAACCAGAAGTCCCATTATTTTAATAGGGTTCACTGTTATCTGCGGTTTCTGGTATCCGTGGTAAGTCCGGGAACCAAACCCTTTCAGATATGGGGATCTGACTGCACATAAAATATTGGTGCCCCCCTCTCCCCTGGTGCTATATCCTTCCCACATCTGGCCACGAGTTGCTCTTTTTCCACCCCTGGCTTGTCTCACCTGGTTGGTTTACGCTTGATGCCTGCTTCCCTTGTAACACTCCCAGGAGGAAGCTGCTGATGTCCTTGGCAGTGTTCACCAAGCAACTAAGGAATATTTCCCAATGTGGTGCCTGCTGTGACTTCAGCATGGAGGCCAGCACTTCTGGGACCTCAAGCAGACATCGCCTCAGAGCAGAAATCACTCCTATGGAGACACAACACTCTGGTTACCAAGGACTGAGCTTCTGCAAATGTGGTTCCCTTTCCTGACCCATCTCCGATCGTTTAAAAGAAAAACAGCAAAACAAAGAATTCGTAACAAAATTTACTCAGAAACAGCAATCAGCAACAAACCAACCACCACATAATCAATAAACTATGCCAGGGGCTCTTAACATTTTCTTTAAAAGGGACCCCCTTTAAATATCTTTTGTTGCTGTGGACCCCCAAAACATAACTCAAGATTTAAAACCATAATAATAATAATAATAACAACAACAAATGATGACGATGATGATGACGATGATAATAATAATAATAATAATAATAATAATAATAAATTTACACCATCCATTAAACCTTCCCTCAGAGGCACTGGAGGGGGAGGGAAGACTTTTCTCTTGCTTCTTTCTGTAAGTTTGTGGCTGGAGTGGATTGAATGGCAATGTGCAGGCCAAGCCAGCCAGCCAGCCTTTGCTTTGGCTCCTGTCATGTGGCTGCTCCATGCAGGGAGGCGGTAGGCCAAACAGCCTTCAAGCCTTCATAGACCCCCTGCGAGGACATCGCAGACCCCTGGGGGTCCCTGGATCACAGGTTAAGAACCACTGAACTATGCATTCATTATGGAACCAATGAAAAGTTGAAAGTTCAGAGGATGTGAAGGCAGAATTCCAGTCAAAACACAGAGGTTCAGCCAGGGTAGAAAATATGTCCCCCCCTCTCCATTGTTTTTGGACAGCAACTCCCAGCTCTTCTTTGGTTTATGAAAGTTGCAATCCAACAGCATCTGAAGGGCTATGCCAGTGTGGAAATTATGCAGCTCTCAAGATGTTGCTGAATTCCAACTCCCAGCAGACATAGCCAGCATGGCCAATGGTGAGGAACACACTGGGAGCTGCAGTCCAACAACATCTAGCAGGGGTCACATGGTTTCTACCCCTGAGATACACATTCCTCTGTTCTAGCCCTTCACTACCAACCAACTGAAAGCATCCCCAGTCCCTCCTCTGAAGATGCCAAGGAATAATACCAGAACTGCAAGGGACTGACCCTGTATTGGTTTGGTGCGGGCGGCCAGCAATAGGTTCTGGCAAGCAACAGCAAAATGGTCATGCAGCACCCCAAGAAGATGCTCAAGGAAAATGAGGCATCGGCACCGCTCAGTCTGCTCTTCCTCTGCTGCTGGCAATACATGTCTCAAAGTACAACCATCTAATCTGAGGAAGCAAAGGCAGCAACAGTCACAATGACCAACCGCTCCCTCCAAACTACGGTAAGCAAAATGTCTATGAATGTAACATATTTTAAACAAGAATTCAGAGTTGGGGTACTGGGTAACATCAGAAATAACACCCCTCAAAAGATGCAGCGGAGACAGAGAAAGTTTTGCACCTGGAAGAGAGGCCGATCAAAATGTTGTAGTGGAGTCAGGGCTCAAAGGGTTGAAATACTGGGACTTTTGGATGGGGAGGAACTAAGATGTCAACTGCCACCCCCTCAAGTTTCTGTTTCCTGAGCTTCATTCAGCCCTGGTACACACTTAATTTCCTTTAAGGCTTACATTCCTTCTATTCTAAAAATCTGTCTTTTGCACCAGACTCTGTCTGGTGGATCCTGAGAAAGAAATGGTCATTTGGGGATATTGTTGTTGTTGTTATGGGTCTTCAAGTTGACTCTGACTTATGCTGACTCTTTCCTAGCATTTCTTGGCAAGATTTATTCAGAAATGTGCTCTTTTTGAAGAAGTTTGCCATGACCTTCCTGTGAGGCAGAGATAGCTGTGACTTGCCCAAGGTCACCCAGTGGGTCTTCACAGCTGAGCATGGATTCAACCCCTCGTCTCTCAGATTCATAGTCCAATGCTCAAACCACTGCACCACACTGACGTGGGGTGGGCTGAGTATAATAAGCATCGTCTGTGCCATTAAATAAAATGTTGACTCGTATGTAGAGCCCATTGTTTTAATTCACGGCTGGGCAAAGTGCGGCCTGCAGGCAGCATGGACCATTTTTGTGGCCTCCAGGGCCCCCTAGGGTTCAAAGCATTTTTTTTAAAAAAATAAATTGTCCCAAACACCCTCTGGGTGTGTGTATGGTGGTGGTGGGGGGGTAATTTGGTACACACCCCTGGCCATTTTAAGCCCAGGACAGAGCTTTTTAAAAAACATGACGTGATTTATTGGTAACTTTCTATTGCAAAAAAAAGGCCTTTCCTTGGTTTAAAATGGCCTGGGGGCCAAAAATGCAGCAAAATTGTCCCCACAGAGCATCTTTGGGGCAAATTTTTTTTAGTTTTTTTGGGGTGGTGGTATGTGTGAGCAGCATGGGGGTGTAGTCCTTCCTCCAAGGTTTCCTCTGGGCCAATGTGGTCCTCTAACCCCCAACAGTTGCCCCTCCCTATATAATTGGTCTACTCCAATTATATAGTAGATATAATTGGTCTACTCTAGTTGGGACTACAAGAGGATTTGACCCCTTACGTTGCGCTCCATACCCCCACTGGGAAATACATTTGCCAAGCAGGCAGGGCAAGCACAACCCAGAAGGGGAGCTCAGATGGATGTTTGGAATGGCTAGGCCTCTGGGCGTCCTCTGTATCTACAGACTTGATGATCTTTGAGTGCCAGTAAAAAACAAAGCAGATCCCAGAAGAATGAAATCTATCCACCTCTGGAAATCAGTAGCTGGAATTCAAAACAGGAGGATTCCACACTATAAGGTTAGGTTATAAGTCCCATGAGTAATTTTACAAATTCATGATTTAAAGCAGAAATGGGCAATTTTGGAAGGGCCAGGGAGACAAATTTCCATCTCCACAATCCATCACAGGCTGCAATAGCCCTGGAATTGGAAACCAAACATCCCAAGAAGAGGAACCAGACACCTACAAGAATCATGTGAAAATTCATAGTGGGGCAACAGAGGTCTAATTGAAATGCAGCAGCAACCAAACACGCTGGTACAGACAGAGCTGCATTCTATCAAACCTAAAAGGTCTCAAAGAACAAAGGTGCAAAATTCTACTTCTGGAGGATGGTTTTCATCAACACTGCTCCTGCTTCCGCCTCCTGAACTCGGGGGCTGCCCATGGCTTCTTGGGCCCGCTGGAACAGAACTGTAGCGATGGCTTCTGGTAAAGGTGATGGGAAGTAGCAGACAAGCAGCTCTGATGCCAACTCACGGATCTGCAGGAAATCAGGAGAGAGCGTGAGGGAGAAACTGCAATGAGGGGGAGACTTCCAAACAAAAGAAAAATATTAAGTGGTGTGCACCTCCACAGAATGAGAGACCTATAGAAGAGAAAGCCTTCACAAATACTGGACTCAGCTGATAAGGCACACTGAAGTCTTTTAAAACCTATTCAGAAATAACATTTTTTGGGAGGAGGGGGAAATCCAAGATGCAATCTTCTCTGGAGTTATTACCAATTCAGGCCAAAATCTCAGGGATTTTATGAAAAGTGCCTTAGCATTATTTGAACACTACTAAAATGAAGCAAAGTGCATTGCATGAACACCCAATCCAACCCCATTCTGCCCTAGTTCTAATCTCTGGAGCCACAGAAAACAAGCTTGCTCCATCCTCAGTATGGCATCCCTTCAAATATTTAAATATGGCTATCATATCACCTCTTCACCTTCTCTTCTCCAGGCTAAACATGCCCAGCTCCCTAAGCCGCTCCTCATAGGGCATAATGGCTTCCAGACCTCCCACCATCCTGGTTGCCCTCCTCTGGACACTTTCCAGCTAGTCAATATCCTTCTTGAATTGTGGTGCCCAGAACTGGATACAGTATTCAGGGTGAGGTCTGACCAAAGCAGAATAAAGTGGCACTATTACTTCCCTAGATCTAGACACTAGACTTCTATGATGCAGCCTAGAATAGCATTGGCTTTTTTAGCTGCTGCATCACACTGCTGACTCATGTTCAGCTTGTTGTCCACTAAGTTTCCTAGATCCCTTTCGCATGCACTGCCATCGTCAGGTGTCCCCCAAACCACCTGAGCAAGAGGTTGTGCCACTGATTTTCAGCAGTGGCTTTGTCTGAGCCTGGGGGTCTTGGAGGGGCACAAAATAGAAGGCTGGGGGGAAGGGTCACATGCAGAGCATAGGCTGCACCTTTCTCTTCTCCTGCTTTAACTGAAGAGACTTCTTTCTCCGCTGGCAAAGCCAGCCCTACCACACTGTAGTTCAACACATTTGTAATTCTGCCATTGTGCACAGACAGACACTGGAGTCAGGGCAGGAAGGATGGGCCACGTACCTCATTCGTACTGTCCTGCAAACAGCTCAGCAACGTCAGTGTATTACTTCTGGAAAAAAAATCCCAGCAGCCTTTCCTTCTAGCCCAGTTTAGCAGCACGGCCATATTGCCTGCAAAAAAGCATGTAAGGGGAAGGAATTGGAGAAGAGAACTGTACTTGAACATATCAAGAATGAAATGACTGGGAAGTACAAGTGGAGTTGTACTTTTTTTTTTTTTAATTATTCTGACAGGTTTTGGAGAACTGAAGGCTTTAAACCAGGGGTGGGCAACTGCATGAGGGCTCGGGACCAAAGCCTGGGGAAGAGAAGGTGAAGAGGGGACATGATAGCCATGTTTAAATATTTGAAGGGATGTCATCCTGAGGATGGAGCAAGCTTGTTTTCTGCCTCTCCAGAGACAAGAACACAGAGCAATGGACTCAAACTACAGGAAAATAGATTCCACCTAAACATTAGGAAGAACTTCCTGACAGTAAGAGCTGTTCAGAAGTAGAATACACTGCCATGGAGTGTGGTGGAATCTCTTTCTTTGGAGGTTTTTAAACAGAGGCTGGCTGGCCATCTGTCGGGAATGATTTGATTGTGTCTTCCTGCATGGCAGGGGGTTGGACTAGATGTCCCTTGTGGTCTCTTCCAACTCTATGATTCTATGAAACACCCCCCCCCCAACTTTTCAAAGGCCTCATTCCCACATACCACAAGCCCAAATACCGCTATTTCCCTTACAGTCCCTCTCAAAATCACTTCCTACCCCCATGTTGAGAGAAACTGTTTTTTTTAAGGATTCCTTCTTCTTCTTCTTCTTCTTCTTCTTCTTCTTCTTCTTCTTCTATTTATTTCTATCCTGCCTTTTCCCCAGTTTGGGACTCAAAATGGCTTATAAGAAATTTTTAAAAACACATAGTACAAAATTTCCGAAATGCAAAAGAGACGAAACGATTTAAAAAAAAAAACAGATTTAAACATACACTACAGTCGCCCCTCCACATTCGCGAACTTGACATTCGCGGTTTTGATTATTTGTGGTTTTGGGAGGGCCCCCCGGGCCCCCCCAAAACCGCGACACGGGGCCTCCGGAGGCCCCGTGAAAGCCCTGGGAGGGAGCAGGGAGGGCCGGGGAGGCCTCCACGGGGCCTTCGGAGACCCTCCGGAGGCCCCGCAAAGGCCTTGGGAAGGAGGGGGGAGGGCCGGGGAGGCCTTCACAGGAGCCCCGGAGACACTCCGGAGGCCCCATGAAGGCCTGGGAAGGGGGTGGGGAGGGCCGGGGAGGCCTCCATGGGGCCTCCAGAGCGTCTCCGGAGGCCCCATGAAGGCCTGGGGAGGGGGTGGGGAGGGCCGGGGAGGCCTCCATGGGGCCTCCGGAGCGTCTCCGGAGGCCCCATGAAGGCCTGGGGAGGGGGTGGGGAGGGCCGGGAAGGCCTCCATGGGGCCTCCGGAGCGTCTCCGGAGGCCCCATGAAGACCCGGGGAGGGAGGGGGGAGGGCCGGGAGAGGCCTCCGTGGGGCCTTGCTAGGCCTGCGAAGGCCCGGGAGGGAGGGGGAGGGCCGGGAGAGGCCTCCGTGGGGCCTTGCTAGGCCCCGCGAAGGCCCGGGGAGGGAGGGGGAAGGGCCGGGAGAGGCCTCCGCCGGGCCTTGCTAGGCCCTGCGAAGGCCCGGGGAGGGAGGGGGGAGGGCTGGGAGAGGCCTCCGCTGGGCCTTGCTAGGCCCCGCGAAGGCCCGGGGAGGGAGGGGGAGGGCCGGGAGAGGCCTCCGTGGGGCCTTGCTAGGCCTGCGAAGGCCCGGGAGGGAGGGGGAGGGCCGGGAGAGGCCTCCGTGGGGCCTTGCTAGGCCCTGCGAAGGCCCGGGGAGGGAGGGGGAAGGGCCGGGGAGGGAGGGGGAAGGGCCGGGAGAGGCCTCCGCCGGGCCTTGCTAGGCCCTGCGAAGGCCCGGGGAGGGAGGGGGGAGGGCTGGGAGAGGCCTCCGCTGGGCCTTGCTAGGCCCCGCGAAGGCCCGGGGAGGGAGGGGGAGGGCCGGGAGAGGCCTCTGCCGGGCCTTGCTAGGCCCCGCAAAGGCCTTGGGAGGGAGGGGGGAGTGCCGGGGAGGCCTCCGCCGGGCCCCGCTAAGGCCCGGGGAGGGAGGGGGAGGGCCGGGAGAGGCCTCCGTGGGGCCTTGCTAGGCCCCGCGAAGGCCTGGGGAGGGAGGGGGAAGGCCCGGGGAGGGAGGGGGAAGGGCCGGGAGTGGCCTCCGCCGGGCCTTGCTAGGCCCTGTGAAGGCCCGGGGAGGGAGGGGGGAGGGCCGGGAGAGGCCTCCGCTGGGCCTTGCTAGGCCCCGCAAAGGCCCAGGGAGGGAGGGAGAGGGCCGGGAGAGGCCTCCGCCGGGCCTTGCTAGGCCCCGCAAAGGCCTTGGGAGGGAGGGGGGAGTGCCGGGGAGGCCTCCGCCGGGCCCCGCTAAGGCCTTGGGAGGGAGTGGGGAGGGCCGGGGAGGCCTCCGTGGGGCCTCCGGAGACTCTCCGGAGGCCCTGTTGAGGGCTTGGGCGGGAGGGGGGAGGGCTGGGGAGGCATCCACGGGGCCTCGGGAGGGTCTCTGGAGGCCCCGTGAAGGCCTAGGAAGGGAGTGGGGAGGCTGGGGAAAGCGACTATGGGGCTTCCGGAGGCCCCATGGTCGCTATGGTGGGGGAGGGGGAGGGCAGTCGTTATTTGCGGATTTTTCACATTCGCGGGGGTCCATGGAACGTAACCCCCGCAAATGTGAAGGGACGACTGTATTATCATTTTAACCATTGTTTTTAATGCCATTAATAGATTAATTCAATTTTACTGTCCAACTTTGGTATGTTTTAACTGCTTTGTATTTTTTGAAAAATTTGAAAAACTGCCTTCAGTCCCACTTTTGGGGAAAATGCAGAGTATAAAATTAACAACAACAATGGGGGACAAAATAGCCCAGTGACAATCCAGGCACTGGTAATCTCTTGCCTGGACTACTGCAATGTATGTGGGGCTACCTTTGAAGACAGTCCATAAATTTTAACTTATCATATCATATGATTATGGAGCTGATCTCACAAAGTAATCTAGTCCAACCCATTGCCAATATGCAGGAAATCTGCTACTACATCCTTTCCAAGAGGTGGTAGTCTAGCCTCTGCTTAAAAACCTTCAATGGAAGAGAATCTACAACCTTCTAAGACAATCCAGCCCACTGTTAAATGGTGCGTACCACCAGCAAGATCCTCCACAGATGTACAGTAGTTTAAAATGCTTTTTTTCTTGTACTTTGTATCCATTGTTTCTTAGTGGAAAAGAGAACAGCAAGGCTCCTTGTTGAGTCTAGTTGTTCTGAACATATCATTTCAGCATTGGGCCAACTTTACCGGTTACCAATTTGTTACCTGGCCTGTTTCAAAGGGTCGCTGATAACCTTGAAACCCTAAATGGGTTCAGAGCAGCCTGGACAAAGACGTACCCGCTCACTTATGTTCCTGCCTGATTATTAAAGTACTCTCTAGAAGGTCTTCTCTGGGTGGCACTGCCCACTGGGGGTCTCACTGTGGTTACCAGAGAAAGGGTCTTCTCAGTAGCAGCCCCCAGATCTGTGGAATGCACTCCCAAGGAAGATCTGCTTGGCATCCTATTTGGAGGCATTAAAATGCCAGGGGTGTATCAACACTACACATTATAGCCATTTGATTCCACCTTAACTGTCATGGTTCCACCCTATGGAACCTTGGGATCGGTAGTTTGGTGATAGTTTGCTACTCACAAGGTATTTTTTTGTGCTGTAATTCAGGGAAATGGGTGAGAGAATCCAAAGCAACCCCCGAATTCAGCGTATCCCCACTCTTGGCTTTTTGTCAATGGGACAGCATAAAGTGACTTACAAGGAGGTTGCCCCTTCTTCCTCTCAGGACTCCACGTATCTGTACAAGTTTCCAAAATGGCTGCCAATAGAAGGAGGGAGGTTTTCCTCCGCTGGTAGTTAGACCCCAACATCAAAGAGGACATGCAGAGCTGCAACAGCCACTCAGTGAAATCTAGATGAGAGAAACATTTTTTTTTAATGGAGTGAGCATGCAAAGCAGGATGAGGAAAGTGGCTGAAAATACTGGGGCAGACAAGGGGAGACACAAGCCCCACTGAGACATTCAGTAAGCGTATGTATGCCACATAGGAGAAGAGGCCCCTGATTTTTCTGTGTTCTGACTTGTGTGTGGAGAATTACATTGCTTTCACACGAGGTAAGCAAGGCTAGCACACTCCTGTCCTCAGGTGTGGAGAAGAGACGCTTATTGAACACCTGAACAGGACTACAGAGAAAGACTAACAGCCCTTCCACATAACATAATTATAGCACCTTTGACTTCACATTGGATGCTGAACTGTTTTTAATCACTTTTTAATCATTTAATTGCTTTTTATTCTTTTAACTATAGGTTTGAATTCTTTTAATACTGTTTAACAGTTTAATTTGATTTTAATGTTCCCTCTTTGTATGTATTTACCTGTAGAGTTGGACCCCTGTATACATGAGAGTTTGGTTCCCAGACTTATTACAAATACCAGAAACCATGGATAAGAGCGAACCCTGTTAAAATAATGGGACTTCCGGTTAAAACATATCTTAGAGTTGTGTTGGAGGACCTAGAAGTTGTCTAGAGAGAATGCCTCTATGGTATGTGTCCCTGTTTTGTGTCCTGCGGATAAATGAAACTGTGGATATTGGTTCCATGGATACAGGGCTCCGGCAGTATTATTCATTTTAAACTGTAAGCCACCTTGAGTCCCAATTTGGGGAAAAGGCGGTATACAAATAAATACAGTAACAACAACAACTACTACTGCTACTACTACTACTTCCCAAGCACTGTCCAGAGTCCATTAAAAGCTGAGGAGAATGAGCTGACTCACCTACCGCTTGTACCAGAGAGATTTCCTGATCTCCTCCAGTTAGGCTTGGGGTTTCCTGCAGACTTTGAGGCTTCTTCTTTGGGGTTTTCTGCCGAAGTACGACGAGAGAGCTATCCCTCATCCTGACCAAAGCCTTCTTCATGGAGGCTTGGAGGAGCTGCCGGAAGGAGGAGGAGTCACAGTTCAGGTTCAGTGGCAAGAATGCCTTCAGGAGATGGATTTCTGTCTTGGACAAGGCCTGGTTGGTCCTGGGAGTGGAACACAGCAAGCCCAGTGCCGCCAGCCGAATGTTCTCCTCTGCAGAGAAGAGGCACGAGGCCAGTCTCTCAAGGGTTTCACTGTCTGCAGGCAAGGCCCCGGTGACCGTCTTGTGAACGCTCAACAAGGTGACCCAGGCCCGGAGCTGAGAAGAATGCCTGCCACTAAAGCTTTTGGCCAGCAAAGCAGACGAGGCAGGGAAAACCCGCAAGGTCGCCCCGAGAAGGTAGTTGGTGGCATTGCTCTGAAGGAAAGCGTCAGGAGAAGTCAAGGCACTGGATAGGGTGGGCAGCCAATGATGGGCCCACTTCTGAGCCAGCTCGTCCTCAGGGGCGTGGCCATGACCCTCTGTCCAGGCTTTGCGCTGCTGCTGCAGGATGGTTTTATACACATCTGAGGCAACAGGACACAAGTGGTTGGTTGAAAGGCAGCTGAGGAGGTTCAGTGGGAGTTCCTTGTCGAGATCTAGAACCTTAGCAAAGAAGATGAGAACCAACCAACATCAGAGCTTTTTATGCTACATACGCAGGCCAGGATCCTATCATTTCTGCCAGCAGGGTACCAGCCGAGGCAAAGGCAGCAGTGGCAGCAGAAAACAATGGGAAAAGGCAGCAGTGATGGCAACAGGAGGAGAAAGCTGTTGGCTCCCTGACAGGTAATGCTCTGGGACAGTCTATTGTTCAAGCCATCCCTGCCATACTGCCTAGGCATCATGGCTGCCCCACCACACCCCTAGAAGCCATGGCATTGAAAGTGGGGGATGAGGAACATTTGACCCTTCAGTTGTTTTGGACTAGCACAACTCACTGACCAATGGCCACAGGGGCTGGGACTTCTGGGAATTGAAGTCTGATACATAGAATCATAGAATCATAGAATCATAGAATTGCAGAGTTGGAAGAGACCACGAGGGCCATCCAGTCCAACCCCCTGCCACGCAGGAAATCACAATCAAAGCATCCCCGACAGATGGCCATCCAGCCTCTGTTTAAAGACCTCCAAGGAAGGAGACCCCACCACGCTCCGAGGGAGTGTGTTCCACTGCCGAACAGCTCTGACTGTCAAAAAGTTCCTCCTCATGTTGAGGTGGAATCTCTGTTCCTGGAGCTTGCACCCATTGCTCCGTGTTCCAGTCTCTGGAGCAGCAGAAAACAAGCCTGCTCCATCCTCAGCGTGACATCCCTTCAAATACTTAAACAGGGCTATCATATCGCCTCTAAACCGTCTTTTTTCCAGGCTAAACATACCCAGCTCCCTAAGTCTCTCCTCATAAGGCATCGTTTCCAGACCTTTCACCATTTTAGTTGCCCTTCTCTGGACACGCTCCAATTTGTCAATATCCTTTCTGAATTGTGGTGCCCAGAACTGGACACAGTATTCTAAGTGAGGTCTGACCAAGGCAGAATAGAGTGGCACTATTACTTCCCTTGATCTAGACACTATACTTCTATTGATACAGCCCAAAATTGCATTGGCCTTTTTAGCTGCCGCATCACACTGTTGGCTCATGTTCAACTTGTGGTCTACTAGGACTCCTAGATCCCTTTCGCACATAGTCTCATTCAGCCAGGTCTCTCCCATCCTATATTTATGCATTTCATTTTTCCGCCCTAAATGCGGAAGGCCTGGAAGCATCTGGAAGGCCAAAGGTTCCCAATCCATGAATTAAAGGAATGCCAGTTAAAAGCAGCCCTGCTGCTGCTTTTCAATGGGGCATGTTATTATTTATTTGCTGAATGTACACTTTGCCTTTCCACTCAAACAGCCTGCTCACTGAGAAGAGCAGACAGAGTTCTCTTCCAAGTGGGTACCAACTGGCAACCACATGAAGGGCTTTCCCGATGATAAACCTACTCTTTGGAACAGCCTCACCTCAGATAGAAGTTATGTGCCAACACTACTATTTGCTGAATGCTGACAATGTATTTATTTCACCTGCCATTGCCTCATCCATGATACTGTGAGTATATAGTACCTCTAGACTGGGCTAGGTATTTACTCACGGTGAATCAAAGAAATAGACAAATGCTTTGTAAATAAATAAACAAATGGCAACCTAAGAGCAAACTCGGAGATGGTGGGCATCAACAGAAATGGAACCTAAAACATAAGGAGATACAGCAGGACCCCCATATCTGCTGGGGACTGGTTCTGGGAGACCCCATGGATACTGAAAACCGTGGATAATAGCGAACGCCATTGAAAATAATGGGACTTCCAGTTTAAAATACCATAGAGTTGTCTTGAAGGACCTAGAAAATGGCTAGAGAGGATACATTTTCTAGGAAGACTCTATGGTAGGTGTGCTGTTTTGTGTCCTGTGGATAACTGAATCAGTGGATAATGAATCAGTGGATATGGGGGTCCTACTGTAGCTGCATACTCACAGGGACCCGGAGACTTGTTTCCTGCCATTTCTAACGCCTTCTGGGCGCAACACCCCCCCCCCCAACCAAAGCATGGAAAAATGGCAGAGGGATTCAGAGCTATAGCCCCAAAAGTAACATTTCCAAGCTCTCTGCTGAATACACACACACACACACACAATGTGCTTACTTTTCCAGTGCCCAAGTAGGGGAGAACCGATACGAGCACAAAATATCGAGTTCTAGCCTGCCAAGGCATAAGGATGATCCTCTGCAGGAGCTCTTCATAAAGGGGTCTCTCCTGAGCCTCAAAGCGATCACATTCTAGGCTGTAGATCTCCAAGAGAAGCTGGAAGGAGCTGCGGATGAAATCAGATACCCCTTCCACCTAAATATGAGAGTGGGTGGATGGGTAGAAAGTAAAATTATCAGTGATGGAATCATTAGACATGTAACAGATGCAGGTAACAACAGTTCTGACACAGGAAACAGGACTTTCACAACAGCTGGCTCACAACTAGTTTGGAAACATTATTTTTTGGACTCCAACACCCAGAATCCCATGCTGACTGGGGGATTCTGGAAGTTGGAGTTCACATAAGTAATTTCCTCAAGCTCTTCTTCCAACATCTTTAAATATGGCTGAGACGAGATTGGTCAGGATGTACAAGGCAGCTTTCTATGTTGCTGTCCCTAACCTGTAGAACTCCATTCCTCATGAGATACATCTAGACATCCCTCTACCTACCTGTCTTCTAGCTCTGAAGTAGGCATTTAGCCAGCTTATTTATTTGGTTTATGCCACCCTTCTCCAAAAATTAGGACTCACAGCAACTCAGAAATAGATTAACTGAAAGTACAGATAAAAACCACAAAAAGTTCTATTAACACCATTAAACGAATTACAGTATTAGAAGAGACAATACACAGCTTGCGATCCAACTATTAGCACTACAGTTCATTGGGGATTTTTGAATAGAAAGAGCATGGGTAATTAACACAAAATGGTCTTTTTTGTAGTGGGCAGAGGGCATCCTACTGCTTGATTCTCCCACTAGGGATGGTAATTCTCAATTTTTCTATTCCTGAGAGACATCAGGAAAAAGCGATCAGTTTTCCTTCCCACAGTGTCAAGCCACTCAAGAACTTTCCCCCCACAATGATAGGAAACTGCGTAACTTTCTGAAGAAACCTACAGCTTCCCCCAAAGCAGCATAATTTTCCAGGAGGCACAGCTTGCCCATGAAAGCTATGAGTTTCCCAAAAGGGAGGAGGAAAATAGCACAACATGGAATGCCGCACAACTTTAAATGCTGCACAGCTTTTTTCTCCTAAAAGATGAGGGGGGAACCCCAAACAGAATGATGCACAGTTTCAACAATTACAGAACTTTCCAAAAAGTTGAAGAAGAAAAAAGCACAAAACAGAAGGTTGAACAGCTTTATATGTTGCACAGCTTTAAAATGGGAACTGCATCCCCAAAGTGCAAGAAACAGTACATTGTCCATAGAACAGACAAACAGCATACTATGAAGATAAACACTTTAGTTATCTGTTTGTATAAGTTTTTTATTTTGTGCAGTTTCCCCAAGCATTGTCCATAGAACAGACAAACAGCATACCATGAAGATAAAACACTTTAGTTCTCTGTTTGTATAGGGTTTTTTTTTATTTTGTGCAGTTTTCCCAAGCATTGTCCATAGAACAGACAAACAGCATACCATGAAGATAAACACTTTAGTTCTCTGTTTGTATAGGTTTTTTTTTTATTTTGTGCAGTTTTCCCAAGTGCACATACAGCAAAAGACAATGCAAGCTTTTTCTTTCTTAGAAAGCTGCGTAGTTTCTCAAATTGCACATTTCACAAAGTACACAGGTTTTGTTGGGAACAAAAAAAAAGTTCCCACAAGGCTGTGGGAACTTTCCAGTTGCTGTTTTCCCTTCCACAAATGTTCCCGAGGGGTTCGGAACACCCATTCCATCCCTACCTCCCACTCACTCCAACAAACCAGTAATTTAACCAGTAAGGTTTGTCTGGAGCCCCTAGTACAGTCGGCTTTCTGTATCCATGGATTTGGCATCTATGGATTCCACCATCCACAGCTTGAAAATATAAAAAAAAAAATCCAATAGCAACCCTTGATTTTGCCATTTTCTATAAGGGACACCATTTTGCTATGCCATTGTATATAATGGGACATCATCTACGGATTTTGGTATCCATGGGGGTGGTGGTGGTCCTGGAACCAACCCCAAGTGGATACCAAGGGCTCACTGTATAAGAGTGGCAACCTCAGGAAACTAATCTCATGATAGCTACAGTAGAAAAGCTTTAGAAAGGAACAATAATAGAACAACCATGAACCCAATGAGAATCAAAAAGACAACAGAAAAGACAAAAGAGCCAGTAATAAACACCGACACTGGATCACCATCAACAACATAAGTACTATCGGAAGAGGAAGAAGTCCTCTGTCCACTACAGAAAATGACATGAAACAATACGAACAATCCTATAATTGTCATGGAGGACATGAAGTCCTAAGGCACTTTTGACTGAGATCCCAAGATCATTTCCACACATACTGCTCCCCAGCCAGGTGTCACTCATCCTAAATTGGCACATCTGACCTTTCCTGCCACAGTGCAGAACCTTACCTTTATCCCTGTCGAAATTCACTAAGTTTGTTTTGGCCAGAGTGAACCGGCTGTGGTCATCTTGAATCCTGAGTTTATCTTCTGCAGTTTTAACTACTCCTCCCATATAACACTTCCCAAATAAAATAAAAGAAATCAGATACACTACCGGGCTCTCTGCACTGTTCCAGAGGAATTGGACCAGTTTCTGGAGAAGACTGGAATTGTCTGCCAGTACTCGGTTTTCCTTCACTTTCCAAATCTCATCCAGGGTCTCTCGGAGACTTTGAAGCCACAAAGAAAAAACTGTAGAGACAGACAGAGGGTAACTGCACAGAACTAGCATGTGACAGACCCACAAAGACTGCACCCGTTGGACAACTACCACCTAAATGTATGTTCACAATGGTTTATGTAGAAGTGCTTCTTCAGATTCTGGAGTGCAACTCCAGCTCTATCTTTTTAGCATGCTTGGATGGAGCTTCAGCAGAGAGCACCCCTTCTTTCCAGTACAACCTGCCAAACCAAGTCTCCAGGTTTGCTTTTTTCCTCTTCCCTCCCATCTCTTTTCTACAGTTTTCCAGACAGTATATCTTCAGGTAGGGCTGTCTCATTTCCATTTTTTTTAAAAAAAATAAAGCTACCACTACTAATAAAACAATACAGTATGTGGATTCATAGCGATGTGCAGTTTCCCAAGGTCTTTTCAGCCCGTGTAAAAAATAAACACATTACTAAGCTTGGAAGCAAATATGACAGCAGCTTTGACTCAAGATATTAAAAGCTTGGCTCAGATATTTCCTCCCTGGTTAAGAATTTGGTATTCCATGGCTATAAAACTGGAACTGTAAGGAATAGGGGGAGAAGTCCAGCTTCACTTACCTTGAAAGCAGTAGTAATAGCAATCCATTGGCTTCTCCATCATGTCTAAAACGGCTGGGAAAAGCACATCCAGTAACAGACAAGCCTGCAGAAAAATATATAGCTTGTTTGGCAGAAGGAATGGAGAATGTGGGGAGAGAACAACTAGAAAAGGTAGGGAACTTGGTTAATAGGCAGCTGCCTGACACATTTCACTGGAATAATTCCTTGCGGCACTAAAAGAAGATGAAGAGAAGACAAGAGGCTTTGTAATAAATAAATAAACAAACCAACAGCTTCCTTTTGAGACCCTGCTTCCAAATTTCTGTACCAGTTGGAGTTAACGGGGTGTGAAAGTTGTGAAAGAGTTACTGATTCATTTTATGCTTGTCTGTTTTGATTTTCATATCATTTTTTCTTAACATATTTTTGTAGTTTAGATTTATAATGAAAAGCTTAAAATAAAGGAAAGGAACTCACAGGTATAATAAAAGTGATCAAATACCACCTTCTTACAGAAGTGGTTCATCTTACCAACCTCTGATTAAAAGGTAGGGCTGCCAGATTAAGACCTGGAGAATGAAAACTGTCCCTTTAATGGCTGTGTAGAAGTGGGAATTTCAGCAGGCGTTGCTTATCACACAACCAGGTAACAAGCAACATCTGCTGAAATTCCCTCTTTAGCACAGCCAGGTTGTTGGACACTAAGGTTGCCGGAGTGAAAACAGGAAAGGGCTCTGTAACTTTAATGGCAGTGTAGTAGAGGGAATTTAAAGCTAACCTGTTTTGGGCCATCCAGCCGGCAGCTCAGGATCTCCTTCTTGCAACAGGATAAGAGGCCCCGCGTCAAAACCAGCCTCTCCAAACTATCTGGACTCCCAGCAGAGGGGACCAGGTTGAGCATCCCAAACTGGTATTCTCCTAGGCAGGAAAATGTTTATATACACAATTACAGCACTTTGATAGAACTAACTACCATGGATCCATCCTATGGAAACCTGGGATTTGTAAGTTTCATAAGGTACAGGTTGACCACAGTATCCACGGAGGATGTGGTCCAAGACCCCCCCCCCCCGAATGGGTACCTGGAACCATGGATAATAGGGAACCTGATTATTTTCAATGAGACCAACACCGGAGGTTGATCACAGAATCACACTGAAGGACTTAGAAATGCCTAGAGAGAACATATATTTTCAGATGTGGGTAAGTGAAACTGTGGATACTGAATCTGTGGATACAGGGGTCGACCTGTATTAAGAATTCTCTGCCAGTGCCTCACTAGACTAAAAATCCCAGGATTCCATAAGATGCAGCCATAGCAGTTAAAGCAGTAAATCAAAGGAAACTCAAAAATCTAACAAAAATGAGGTGAAAAAGCAAATAAGCAATCCTATTAAAACACATTTCAAAAATTAGTAAAGAGGACTGAAGCAGAGTACATCCTATTAATAGATGTTTTAGCCAGAGCCAGTTAACAGCCAAAGGACTGTCTAAACAAGATATTTACCTACTGGTGGAAAGAAAATAAAGAGTGGGCCAACTTAGCCTTCCATGGGAGAGTTCTCCATAGTCTGGGAGCAGTCATTAAGGAGGTTCTATATCCCATGTCCTCACCATATGAGCCTGGGATGGTGGTGGGACCAAGAGAAAGCCTTTTCCCAATGATCTGAACATCTCAGGCAGGGTCACTTAGGGAGATATGACCTTTCAGACAGCCTGGACTTAAATTGTATAGGACTTTATAGGTCATAAACAGCATCTGAATTCTGCCCACAAATGGACTGGCAGCCAGCAAAGCAACACTGGCATTAAGTATTCCTGGTAACCAGTCTGGTCATAGCATTTAGGACCTGCTGAAGTTTCCAAAGGCAGCCCCATGTAATCCAAATGGGAGGTAATCAAGACATGTATTGCTGTAGCAGGATCTAGCATCCCCAGGAATGGGTACAGCTGGCATGCTAGTTTTAACTGTGCAAATACACTTGCGGCTACTGCCAAAACCAGGGCATCCAGGCTCAGGATTGCATCCAGGGCTATGTCCAAGACTTTTTTCTTTACTCTCTGAAGCAGTTACCTCTTTAGTTACCAGCCTTAGGTCAAGTCATCAAGGCCACACTGCTGCTTGTAAATATGCAACGAACTCAAAATTATGGCTCATGGTCACTTTAGAGAATCTCCATGGATGATAAGTCTTATTAATGGCCATTACAGAAACAATGTTGGAATAACATATTTTGTGTGTAGTTCAGGGGTAGGGAATTCTAGAGTGTCTGAAGGCCATTTTCAACCTCTATACCCCTGTAGACTGTACAAGTGCCTTCCGGTGAAGTGACATGCAGGTCAGTTCCAGTTTTTAGAAATTGCTTCCTGGGGCCTATGTGTGAGGCAGTGGTGCACACCTTGTTTTATAGGAGAACTGTACCCCCTGGAGGCTTCTGGAGGTGTGACTTTCCTACACACACTTTGGATAATGGAGGGCCAAAGTTCTCCAGCCCCTGACGTTTTCCCACTGCAACCTTAAGACAAAGTAGCAGACATGAAACATGTTGGGATCTCAGACCTGGAAAAATAACATTTGTGTGTACCTTCGTAGTTGTCCATTATCCCACCTGTCTTCTGTGTAATGGAATGGCCACCTCGATTCAGCAAGTGATAGAGACTGAGAACAGCGCTGGCTCCGTGCTGTGGTTCAGGTGCTGTGTTAACCAGCATACTCACAGCAATGCCAGCCAGCAGACGAGTGTCCTTGCAGGCTGCCTAGGATGAACAAAGAACAGGTGAATGTTGTGAATGAGAATCCTTTTTAAAAAACAGTACTAGGTTTATAAGTGGGGACTGCAACAAAATGCTGCAGTGTGGCATGCTGTTGTTCAGAATTCCAGACACTTCATTCCAACCCCCCACCCTTCCGGTTCTCCATCCATCCCAGACAGTCACCATTCCATGGCCACTGAACATGTTCAGTCCACATTAGACATTTTTCTGGATCCCTTCCCCAACTCAGTACAGGAAGCCCCTGCCTTTCAACGGCTTGTTATCTGACAACTCACTCTTTCAGCGCTTGCCATTTAAGGACAAGATCCATTCATTCAATGAGGAATCCACTCTTTGGACAGTTCTTGCCTATGGAGGCTTGCTTTGGGGCTGACCACGCACGTGCATGCTGCTCACAAAGCGAGCTGAGTGGTGGGGGGAGTCATCAAGCCAACTAAGAGTCTTTACAAGCCGCGTATGCAAGCATCCACGAGCGCACACAGGCAGTCCCAAGTGAGCCATGCTAATCCTCTCATGTTCCCTACACGGGTTCTACTTTTCAACCAATTCTGGTTTCTGACACTGCTGCAGTCCCTAGCCTGTCAGATAAGAGGGGGCTTCCTATATTCTCCTCCTGCACCACACACACATTTTCTGCATTCCTGAAAATCTGCAGTTTTCCCAAGTCTCCTGGTGTCTCATTCTTGTTTGAGGAGCATGCAGCACTAAGATCTTAACTGCACATTTTCAACTGTTAAATTAAATGCATCACATCTTGTACAGATCGGGATTCTTGTATTTTTTCCAAGGCGGTCACACACAACTAATGTCAGCCCACTTTTGGTATGGCAGACAGGGTAAACAGTCACCTTTTCCATCAGGATTTGCACGAGAGATCCCAGAATCCTTTGCAAGATGCCAGTGCTCTCCATTCTATCCCATGCAAGTGGCATGACTTCTGTTGGCATCCACTTGAAAAGCTGCAGACAAATCTATAGAGGTTGCAAAGTAGTATTATCACACCATCCCCTTTCTTCTCTCCCAACAGCGCAACATGAAGCTCATTTAATCTAAACCCAGTCCCACTGTATACAGCAAGACTTTGAATATATCTACCCAACAAAGAAATACACAAAGAAATCTACTTTACTTTGAGAGTAATTGGAAAGAAGAATATTGCGGGGAGGGGGGTGCAGCATGGGAATACAGCTTTCCAATGTCTCCTGAGAGAGCCAATGTGGCTTCTTAACTTCCGACGGTTAGCCAGGGGCTACAGAATACTTAACTACAGCATAGTTAACATTTCTATCACAGAAGTAACCAAGATGACTTCTACAGTGTAGGGGTCTATGGTTATTATGGACATGTTAAACTAATGTTAAGAGACACCAACCTAGAAAATGCAATAGACAAACAAAGCAAATCAAAAAAGGAAAATTAGAAGTGGCCAGAATTATTTTTATGAAACTTTTGGTTTCATAAAATTCCTTGGGGACAAATGAGGCTCAAGGAGCCCCACACCTTGTTTCAAGGCGAGAGCATTTCTTCTAGAGACTACCAAGAGCAGACGGTGTCCTTCCTTTAAGGCCTGGGGGCCATAAAAACAGCCTTAAGGCCACACGTGGCCCATGGGCTCCTACTCTTGATGTCAACATTTGAATAAAGTTTAAATACAAAAGAGGGAAAGAAAAACTGACATGTTACTAGTGTGGTAAAGAAAGGCACATAACAAAACAGATTTTTTTTGGAGAAACAGGATTTCTTTACTTACCACGGGAACATGAATTTTCAAGGTTACACACATTGAAAATATGGCATATAGTCTGAGATCAAGCGTATACAGGATTGTAGCCTAAAGCGGTGGGAGTAAGCCTGCTTTCTTACCTTAACTGTGAGGTACAGCCACTCCCCATTCCGGCCTCTTGGGTCCTTCAGAATGAAATCAAAAGTGGCAGCAATGCACCGCAATAGTGCCATCAGCTTCTTTTTCCAGTAGCATCGTCCCAGTGTACTCTCCTCAATAAATATGCACACTGGGAATCCAAAAAACAACACGCAGTTGCTACAGCCTTTGATAGTTAGGAAAACCCTTTTAAATCCTGTACTGATCTAGTATAGACCCTCCTAGGATTTAACATCATCTAGGTTTGAGTGTTGGACTATGACTCTGGAGACCAGGATTCGAATCTCCGCTCGGCCATGAAAACCCACTGGGTGACCTTGGGCAAGTTATACACTCTCAGCCTCATAAGTCGTTTCTGCCACAAGTTGGAAAGAACTTGAAGGCGCACAACAAGAAAGGGGAGCTCTGCCTGTGGCGTCCAAGAGTAAGTGAGGCCTATAAAGCTACCATATGTGCCGGGGCTTTCTCCCTGGTGGCACCCTGTTTGTAGAATTACTTCTGTCAGACATGCAGTTGTCCCTCACGCTTTTGTCTCCCCAGGTACCTGCTAAAAATGCATCTGGTTCTACAAGTTTACGGGGAGAATGCAAGTGTTTAATCTCTTTCTGACCACTGCTGGTTTGTCTTGCTCTTATAGCATTTAAGCAGGCGTTTACAACTCATCATTTTAGACATTTGTGAATTAAGATCTTTCAAATTTGGGATTTTAACTGTTGTTAACTGCTAGCATCCTGTTAGTGACATATGCAAGGGTAAGTCCAACATACATCTGAATATGTCTTTTGTTGTTGTGGAGACGGTATTCTCTTCATCCCTCTGCAATGACTAAAACCCCTCCAATGACCCATCATTTTGCTGAGACAGCACACACACCCCATGACCATTCAGTGGCTGGTGGAGAACGAAGAGGGGGGATTGAAGAAGTGTCTGGCTATGTTCCCATAGCCAGGCACAGAATGATGATGTCAACCTCCAAGATCTCTAGAGGACCCCAGTAGATCTCAGTTGATGATATCATCAGTTTGTGTCTGGCTACAAGCACATAGCCAGATGCTTCTACGATCCCCCTGCTTTCCATCAGCCACTGAATCACCATGGAGGGAGGATTATCACAGTGAAACAGTGAGTCTTGGGGCACTCAGTGATGTAGGATCTCAGCCAAAGATTGTTCGTTGCCCTGAGCTCTTATGAGGTAGGGTGGGTTATAAACCAAATCAAAAAACCAAGAAACAACAAGGGTGTATTCACCAACATTAGACAAGTCCTCACATAGCAAACTATACCACTTCATAGTACACCTGTCAGGTTGATTCCTGCAGAGAGAAAGCTAACTCTTCATGGACAAAGCTCCTAGCAGCCAGTTGGATTAAAATGGTACAAAACATGGCAAATTAGCCCAGAGCAGGAAGGGCCTGGAATGGGAAATTTCTATTGGCAGAAGGGAGGAGAGGGTTTGGAGACTGACCTGTCTGCAGAATCCCAGGAGACAGCGGCTGAAAGGGGAAGGAAACAAGCATGTTGGGGAAGGATCAAGCAGAGGCATCATAACCCACCCAGCCATGCTCTTTCCTTCTAGTTTTCCTCCCTTACCACATCAGTGGTCTGCCACAAAGCCTGCTTAGAAATGTGAAAGGGGTGGCAGGAAAAAAAACCCAGACAATATATGAAAACCTTGTCTTAAATAATTTATTCGTAATTCTATAAGAAGATATCCCATACTCCATTTCCCCATTTTTCCAGAAAAATGGCTTTGGGGAGGGGGGAGCCCCCCTCCCCCATCCCCCCCCCACGTGCTCCCACATACAGATCAACTCATTAAAATGGCAAAGCGCTTCTGTTTTACCAAAAACATCTTTTCAAGGCTGAAACAAACCAAATCTCTTTCACCTCATTGTCCTTGGTGAGGCCGTCCATAAACTCATTCACCTGTTCGGAGACCAAGCGTTCATTCCCTTCTGCCAATTTTGCAACAATCTAAGGAAACAGAGATAATAATCTGGGGTGGTGGGGGGAACCTTGTTTTAAAAACATCTTCTAATCAAGACAATATTCAAATACAGTATAACACCTCAAACTTACCCATTACACCAATGTATTCATATATAGTATTCAAGGGATCCCCACCTATCTTACCCACATATTTTTTGGCTCCTTGTTCACAAAGATCAAACTCGTGGGCACCAACGAGATAGCACCTTGGTGGTGGTGGTGGGTGATACTACAGCATTTGTTTTAAAAAAGAAAAAGCTCCGAAAAGTTCCTTTTGTCCATTCCCAGAATTCCCTAAGCAGTCAGTGGCCAGGCTGGCTGGAGGATTAATGGAAACAGAGAGAGCCCCCCCCCCCAAAATGGGATTTTCCCAAGCTCCGGGAAAGCTCCGCAATGATAACCACCAATGTGGAAAATTCTAAAAAGAGATTAAGATGCATTCATAGAGGATCAGACTACCTGTAGCTGGCAGTCACAATGCTGGTTATGATCTATAAAGCCCTATATAGATTGGGTCCAGGCTCACAGACCGTATCTTCCCATATGAGCCTGCCTGGGCCCTGAGATCCTCAGGAGAGGCCCTTCTCTCATTCCCACAACCTTCACAAGCACAGTTGGTGGGGAAGCGAGAGAGGGCCTTCTTGGTGGCTGCCCCCAGGCTCTGAAACTCCCTTCTCAGAGAGCCAGAATGACCCCTGTCTCCTTACTGCCCTTCCTTTGTCAGCAAAGACTTTTTTAAAAATTACATCAGGCTTTTAGAACTGTAGGTTTTTAAATGTAGGGCTCTTAAGAGGCTGCTATATTGTTTTAATCTGTACTCTTTTTTTTACCTGCTCTTTAAGTTATTTCTAAACGTATTTGAATGGTTTTAACATTTCAAACAATTTAACCCCATTTTAATGGCAGCTTTTTGTATGTTTTTAGCTGTGGTGTACTTGTAAGCCACTTAGTCCCACTTTGTGGGGAAAGGCAGGGTATAAATACCCTGCCAGGAGTGCTTACTACCAGCTTCGGCCATTACGCCAGCTGCACCCCTTCCTAGAGTTAGACCTAAAGATGGTAGTGCATGCACTGGTAACCTCAAGGCTGGACTTTTGCAATGCACTGTACATTGGGCCACCTCTGTACCAAGTTCGGAAACTTCAATTGGTTGAAAACACAGCAGCCAGATTAATCACTGGTACACCCATATTACACCAATATTAAAGTCACTCCACTGGCCGTTAATTCGTTTCCGGGAAAACCAGGAGCTCTGGTGGCGCAGTGGTTAAATGCCAGTACTGCAAGCCACCACGTTGCAAGTTCGATTCCAGCGGGCTCCAAGGTTCACTCAGCCTTCCAGCCTTTCGTAGGTCGGTAAATTGAGTACCCAACTTGTGGGGGCAATTAGCTAACACACATGGAAACTGTTTAATGCAGTGTAGATGTGTAAATTGCTATTGCTTAAAAAACAATTTGTAAGCCGCTCTGATAGCCTTGTGGTTGAAGAGCGGGGTATAACTAACTAACTAAATAAATAAAATAAATAAACTACAAAGTCTTGATTATTACCTTTAAAGCCCTACATGGATTGGGTCCAGATTACCTACAAGATCGCCTTCTCCTGTATAATCCGCCCCATACACTTAGGTCCTCTGGGGGACATTTGCTCCAGCCAGCTAAGACTAGGTTGGCAACTGTCACCCAGAGGACATTTTCTTCAGCCGCCCCTAGACTCTGGCCTGGCCTACCAGAAGAGATACAACAGCTCAATACGCTGTCTGAATTTAAAGTAGTGTTAAAGACCAGTCTCTTCCGGCAGGCCTATCCAGATGATTTTAAATTGTGAATTTTAAACTGTGTACTGATTTTTTTTCAAATGTCTTAGTCTTACTTGTTTTTTCTAAATGGATAAGTTTTAACTGATATTATGTTTATGTCTTAATGAGTTGTTGTTGTTCCCTGCCTCGATCCACAGAGAGAGGCATGTCAGAAATAATAATAATAATAATAATAATAATAGTTGTTGTTGTTGTTAAATAAAGATAATACCAACAACAGTCATAGCAGTTGGATACTACCTCCATGTAGGCAGTAGGCCGCTCAATACCAGTTGCTAGGCAACAAGGGCAGGAAGGTACTGTTGCCCCCGTTTCTTGCTTGTGGGCTTCATAGGCTGGCCACTGGGGTAAGAGAATGCTGGACTGGATGGGCCTTTGGACCAAACCAGCAAGGATCTTTATGTGTCCAAATTCTTGGTGGAGCATCCAGTGCCTGCTAGTTGTTGGGATCTATGCAAACAGCACATTTTGCTGTCTCTCTCCACGCACCCCCGCAAAAAAAAACCCCAAAAAACTTAATATTTAGTTATTTGTTACCCGCCTCTCTCCTCAGAATCGGGGCAGGGTACAAAATCATACAGTACAGTATACAGTAAATTCAATACAGTACATTACAATGCAATTTTTAATACAATACAGGTATCGAGAGGAAGCTGCCTCCAGTGCTGGAGACAACATACTATAGGGTTACCATATTTAAAAAAGTAAAAAAGACCAAAAGAACCCGACAACACACACACACACAATTTAAAACTACATGTATACATATTCTGGAGTGAATCAACAAGATCCCAAAGGCGTTAATGAACGGCACATTTTTGCTTGGCGGAACCTATATAAAGGTAGTTTTGGCACTAGTTGGGTATTCAAGGGCAGGGCATTCCAGATTTGGGGTGCCACAACTGAGAAGGCCCTCTGCAACTGAGAAGGCAGTGCCTTCTCCTCCATGAATACATCTCATTCCTTTCTACAACCATTCAGGCTGGCAGCAGGTACCACATCTTGCAGCAGAGAATTCCATAGTTTACCCATGCATTCCACCATCAGGGAACTCAGCTCTTTGCACATACTTCGTGTTATATTATTGTGTGGAAATATAGAATATATATATATATATATATATATATATATATATACATATATATTTAAAAACCTCTTTGTACATACCTTCTCAAGTCGGCAGAAAGAGCTAGAGCTGCTTACAGCCTTCATTTGGCAGGCCACGACACAGCGCACCAGAGGAAGCATGGTGTCACGATCCAGTTCCCATAATCCTTTGCTCACTCCCGTCAACATCTGAAAAGCCTCGTCCAGGTTTTTATCCTTACATCTCTTCACCGAGCTTCTGGAAACAAACAAACAAACAAACCCATGAAAATCCCACATGGTTTTTAGGCTGCATCCAAATCACCCATAAGCATCCCGATGCACTGTAGAAGGAGTCCCCTTGAAAAACACATACATGAAAAAAACCAACAACCTTTATGTTATCAATGAGAAATCTCAGGTTCATTTAGATCCCTCCACAGCCTAAAAGTGAAAGCCTGAAGTGAGTGCCTGAAGAAGTAAGCTGCTGCCTTGCCATACCCATAGCACAACCAAGCATTGCATCTCCAGCATCTGGCCTTAAGCCCAGGGGTGTAGTGGAACCAGGGCTCCCAGAGTTAAAATGCTAGGACTATTTCATGAGCAGGGACTGCGGCATTATTTGCCATACCCCTTGGACCCTGTTCCCTCTGAGTTTAGCTGCCTTCCCCACAGTAGCAGGAGAATAAATGGATTTTCCTCAACAACCATGTATTGTTATGAGTGATCCCTGTTGTGATCCAAAGGATTTGCAGGTGGCTTGGTCTTAAGTGGGCAAGAATCGTTAGCTTTACAAAAGGCCTGCTCCTAGTATATAAGATACCTGCTAGAAATGGGCCTTTGGGGATGACTCAACATAGCTGCTGTTTTGGATTCGTCTTCAAAGTTAGAGGAGGGAAACAGTTTTTTTCTGGGGAGGGCTCCATTCCCTCAGAAGCAATCTGTAAGGGGCTGCATGCTGGCAAGGACTCACTCAAAAGCAGTGATAAGAGCCAAAAGTGGACATGGCCATTTCATTCTTATTTTATTGTTATATTTGTACCTTGACTGCCTTCTCATGAGCTCAAGACACTGTAGAGCACTCTCTTCTTCCCCACTTTATCCTCACAACAACCCTGCGAAGGCAGTCAGGCTGGGAGAAAACGATTGGCCAAAGGTCACTTAGTAATTTTTGTTTGTTTGTTTCAGTGGGGACTTGGAAAGTGGATCTTCTAGGCTGCTGGCCATTTATTATATTTATTGTATTTATAGTTTTAAAAGTGATTTTAGATTAGTTGTTTTAATTTATATTTGTTTAATGTTTTTTTATGGGGGAGGGTGGGAGTTGGGGTGTTTAGGGATTTTATTTGTATTGTATTTTAAATTTTGTAAGCCGCCCCGATTGTTTTAACAGAGGGGCGGGGTATAAATAAATTTTATTATTATTATTATTATCTTCCAAGTCCAACGCTCTAACCACTATACTGCTCTGCCTCTGAAATACATGTTTTCTCGCTCTCCGCCATCCCTCCCCTCCCACCTCCATAGTAGCCACATAAGTTTGGTGAAGAATCATATTAAACCCATCCAGGATTTTAAATATACCTTGGGCTGCTGTTCTTTTAGTATAGTTTGTAATTTGAGCTGTTGGTTGTTGTATAGTGTATTGATCAGAATAGCATCTTTATGCTGTATTTTTATTGCCTGCTTAGAATCATAGAATCATAGAATCATAGAATTGCAGAGTTGGAAGAGACCACGAGGGCCATCCAGTCCAACCCCCCTGCCACGCAGGAAATCACAATCAAAGCATCCCCGACAGATGGCCATCCAGCCTCTGTTTAAAGACCTCCAAGGAAGGAGACCCCACCACGCTCCGAGGGAGTGCGTTCCACTGCCGAACAGCTCTTACTGTCAAAAAGTTCCTCCTCATGTTGAGGTGAAATCTCTGTTCCTGGAGCTTGCACCCATTGCTCCGTGTTCCAGCTTGTTTCTTCTAATTACAGTATTTTGTATTTTTAACATTTTCCCTCCCCTCTTCTTGGTCTGATCTTATATAAAGTCTTATAATCCCAGAGAGGAAATGATGGGGCAGATCTGTCAAATAAATTTTGTCAGTCAACACTCAGCAGGCTGCTGGGAAGGGAGAGATTATTCCCACTTGAGGTTTATAAACTAATTGCCTCTTGAAGGCTTTTGAAATTAGAATTTTTCTTTACTCCATTCCAGAATAAAAACAACTTGCAGCCACATTCATCCCAAGTTATGCATCCCAAATATATGTCAATCAAAATTTAATGTAGAACCATTTCCATCATCATTCACACCATAAACCGGAGTTTTCTTTATAATCATGTTTTTCGAATCTAGCTGCTTCTAAGACTATCTGCTCCTTTCCACCACAGATTTGGCTAGAGAGGGAGCTTGGTTTGCAATATTAGCACGTAGCCCTAGCAATTCAAAGTCTTATAATAAAGTGTGTGTAGAGTGCATGCCTGTGTATGCCTCTGAGCATGTGCAGAGAGACATTTCCGAAACATGGTGGTGATGAATAATACTACCTTCTCACAGGTTCTGGGTAGCAGGCCCTTACTTGCTAACACTAGTTTCCTGGCCATAAAACTGCTACTCGCTTACAAGAGGACACATAACATGGATAGGAATACAGGGACATGGCCCTGTTGTAATCCCACATGCCAACTCTGTCCCCACATCTACACTGGGAGCAACACTAGTTCTTAATAACATCACCCTCAACATAGAATCATAGAGCTGGAAGAGACCCCAAGGGCCATCCAGTCCAACCCCCTGCCATGCAGGAATTAAACAATCAAAGCATTCCCAACAGATGAGCATTTACATTTTCATTCTCCAAATGCGATTTTTGCCACCCTCTGTCAGCAATGCCCTTCTGCACTCCACACTGGACAAACGTGACAGTGTCTACACAACAGAATAAATGGACACAAAATTGACATTACAAATGGCAACATCCTCAAACCAGTTGTAGAGTATTTCAACCTTCCTGGACATACTGTCTCTGACTTACAAGTAGTGGTTCTCAAACAAAAGCATTTCAAAAGAAGACTTAAAAGAGAAACAGTGGGATTGGCATATAGTCACAAATTCCAGTCTGTCAGCATAAGTATGAGAGAGCCAGTGCGTACGTATGTATGTACAGTTGTCCCTTCATTCTCTGGGGTTTGGTTCCAGGACCCCCCCCCCCCCGTGGATACCCAAATCCATGAATATTCAAGTCCCATTATATGCAATGGCATAGCAAAATGGCATCCCTTATATAAGATGGCGAAATCAAGGTTTGCTTTTTGGATTATTATTTTTTTAAGAATATTTTCAAGCCGTGAATACTTAAAACCGTGAATGCCAAATCCATGAATGTGGAGGGACAACTGTATATGTATGTGTGTGTGTTAACTGGCTGCTTACTTGAAACACAATAAACTGACTCAGGCTCTCTCTTCTGAATCTATACCAGTAGAACATCTGCCTGTTACGCTGTATACACTAAACCAGTGCTGTCCAACCTGTGGCCCTCCAGGTGTTTTGGACTACAGCTACCAGAATTTCTGACCATGGGACCTGCTGGCTCAGGCTTCTGGGAGTTGGAGTCCAAAACACCTGGAGGGCCACAGGTTGGACACCAGCTGCTGTAGACACAAACCCAGTGCTGTCCAACCTGTGGCCCTCCGGGTGTTTTGCACTACAGCTCCCAGACTTCCTGACCATGGGACCCACTGGCTCAGGCTTCTGAGAGCTGGAGTCCAAAACCCCTGGCGGGCCACAGACTGGACACCACTGCAACTCAAATGGCCATCTGTTGGGAATGCTTTGATTGGGTATTCCTGCAGGGCAGAATGGGGTTGGACTAGATGGCCCTTGGGAGTCTCTCCCAACTCTTATGATTCTGTGGAAGGCACTGCCTGGGAGTGTGGTGGAGTCTCCTTTTTTGGAGGTTTTTAAACAGAGGCTGGATGGCCATCTGTTGGGAATGCTTTGATTGGGTATTCCTGCAGGGCAGAATGGGGTTGGACTAGATGGCCCTTGGGAGTCTCTCCCAACTCTTATGATTCTGTGGAAGGCACTGCCTGGGAGTGTGGTGGAGTCTCCTTTTTTGGAGGTTTTTAAACAGAGGCTGGATGGCCATCTGTTGGGAATGCTTTGATTGGGTATTCCTGCATGGCAGAATGGGGTTGGACTAGATGGCCTCTGTGGTCTCTTCCAGCTCTATGATTCTATGAAATCAACACAGGAGGATCTCAGCTCCCCCAGGGCAGTGTTTCTCAAGCAGTGCTCTTCCAGATGGAGGGGACATCAACTCCCAGCATCCCCCAACATGAGCCATATTGGCTGAGACTTCTGGGCTTGGGAGTCCAGTGGATCTGGAGGTCCAGAGTTTGAGAACTCCTGCCCTGGGGAGCCCTGCGATGAGAGCCCCCACCCCCAGGCGAAGGGCTCCGAAGGGACTTGGCTGCCTCTCCCCCCCCACGCGATCCACGCAATCCACGCGGCGCGCAACGGCTCACCCTACAAACTGCCGGAGTTGGTCCAGGATCGGGAGCAGGCAGCCCCGGCCCCTTGCTCCTCCTCGGCCCTCCGCCTTATAGAAAAGCCAGCCTCGCTCCAGCTCTTCCTCCGCGGCGCGCATCGCGATCCACAGGCTCCGCCAGGATCGGGCAAGTCCCCAAGCCGGCTGGCCGCAGCGATCATAGAGCTCGCGGAAGGCAACGCGGCCACAGCGGAGGAGGCGGCCTGGCGGGCACGCCAGCGCCATCTAGCGGCTCCTTAGCGACGTTCCTTGGGTGGACTACAACTCCCAGCATCCCCCAGCTCGCAGAGAAATTGCCAAACCATCCTTGGAAAAAGTTTTGGCCCTGGTTTAGTGAGACAACCCCAGCAATAACATAAAAGGATATTTTAAATTATTATTATTATTATTATTATTATTTTGTATTATTTTTAATTACTCTTTTTTTTTATTTTTTTCTCTTTTCCAGATAGGTATAATTGAAATGTGTAAATATAATGTGATTATAGTGCGTTTAGATTAAGAGGAAAAATGTACAGTATTAGTGTTAGGATAGATAGTTTTATTTTTGTATTAGTAAGAAATGAGGAAAACAATTATTATTATTATTTTTGCATTATTGTTACGGCCTTTTGCGGTCGGGTGTATTTTTCAGTAGAATAGTCTTATTCCAATAAAAACATTCCTAATCCCAACCACCCCCAGCTCACAGAGCCAGAGGTGGCTGAGGGAATCCTGGGAGTTGTAGCACGACCACTGTTCTCAACACCCATCGTCCTCTTTATTTCAACTTGAAATACAGCTGGCCCTTCATATTGGCTGGGGTTTGGTTCCAGCACCCCCGTGGATAACAAAATCCGTGAATACTCCAGTCCCATTCTATGCAATGGCATAGCCAAATGGTATCCCTGATATAATAAGATGGCAAAATCAAGGGTTGCTTTTGGGATTATTATTTTTTTAAGAATATTTTCAAGCCGTGAATACTTAAATCTGTGGATATGGGGGGACAACTGTACATTCTAAATAGCCTGTTCCCTAAACCAGAGCCCAAAGCGACTGACACATTAAAACAGATGCAATTGAACTAAAACATATGCAAAAGGTTAATGTTAAAACATAAACCGTCAATACATAGAAAGAAACAATTTAAAGCATACCATTCAAATAACAAAAAGTGGTTTCAAAACAATACAGTTGAAAGCCTTACACAGTCTGTCTAGTAAATACCGAGACTGCTACAATAACCCATCTTTATTTCTATGTATTACAATTCTAATGGTTGTCCCCTTCAATATACTCCCCTTTCACACTCACACATGGATGCAGTCTTGTTATCCACTGGTTGAAGGCATGGATCAGATCAGTTTCTGTCAACAGATTCAACACATCTACCCTTTTCTTCCTGCTGCATCAATTGAATCAAAACTAATGCTTGTCCCCTTCAATATACTCCCTGTTTACTGTCACACGCTGATTCAGTCTTGTTTTCCACTGGTTGAAGGCATGGAACAGATCAGTTTCTGTCAACTGATTCAACACATCTGCCCTTTTCTTCCTACTGCATCAATTGACTCAAAACGAATGCTTGTCCCCTTCAATATATTCCCTGTTCACATTCAGATGCAGATGCAGTCTTGTTTTCCACTGGTTGAAGGTGTGGAGCAGATCAGTTTCTGTCAGCTGATTCAACACATCTGCCCTTTTCTTCCTACTGCATCAATTGACTCAAAACTAATGTTTGTCCCCTTCAATATATTCCCTGTTCACATTCAGATGCAGATGCAGTCTTGTTTTCCACTGGTTGAAGGTGTGGAGCAGATCAGTTTCTGTCAGCTGATTCAACACATCTGCCCTTTTCTTCCTACTGCATCAATTGACTCAAAACTAATGCTTGTCCCCTTCAATATACTCCCTGTTCACATTCACATGCTGATGAAGTCTTGTTTTCCACTGGTTGAAGGTGTGGAGCAGATCAGTTTCTGTCAGCTGATTCAACACATCTGCCCTTTTCTTCCTACTGCATCAATTGACTCAAAACTAATGCTTGTCCCCTTCAATATACTCCCTGTTCACATTCACATGCTGATGAAGTCTTGTTTTCCACTGGTTGAAGGCGTGGAGCAGATCAGTTTCTGTCAGCTGTTTCAGCACATCTGCCCTTTTCTTTCTACTGCATCAATTGAGTCAAAACATATTCCTTTAAGCACCGATTTCACTTTAGGGAAAAGAAAAAGGTCACATGGTGCCAAATCTGGTGAATACGGAGAATGTTCAAGCATAGTAATGAGTCTATCAGCCAAAAGCTGCTCCACAGAAAGTGCTGTGTGAGCAAGCACATTGTCTTGATGAAGAATGAAACCATTTTTTCACAGTTCTGGCTTTTTTTCCTGACTCTTTATCTCAGCTTTGTCAAACGTTTCTTATAATAATGCTGGTTCACTGTTCTGCCTTCTGGAACCTGTTCTGCCAAAATTACACCCTTGATGTCAAACAAACAAACAAACAAGAGCATGACTTTGAATGTGGACTTGCTTTGATGTGCTTTTTCCATTCTTGGTGATGATGGTGTTTTCCAGTGCATTGACTGTCATTTTGTCTCAGGATCATACTGGACAATCCAGGTTTCATCACAAGTGGTGATTTTTTTGGGGAAAGGTTTGGATTTCCCTCAAGTTGCTGCAGAATGTCAGTGCAAATTTCCTTGCGGCACTCTTTTTGCTCTGGAGTGAGAACCTTAGGGACCATCGTGGCACAAACTTTTCTCATGGTGAGATCCTCATGCAAAATTTTCCGCGCAGTGTCTTTGTCAATGTTTACGGCTTCAGCTATCATTTGGGCACTGAGTTGGCGGTCTTATCAAACAACCTGGCTGAATTTTTCCACAATTTCTTCAGTTCTTGAAGTGGAAGGTCCTCCAGGGTATTCATTGTCTTCCACATTCTCACGTCCTCTGAATCTTTTGTGCCACTCAAACACACGCACATGAGACATGCAGTCTTCCCCATAGGCCTCAGTAAGCATCTGAAAAGATTCTGTTGGCATTTTGTTCAATTTTACTAAAAATTTCAAATGCACACATTGCTCGACTTTTAAACTTAGCATTTTTCCGGCACGCAACAGACAACACAGCCACTTTAAATGACAATTAACTGAACAGCTGCTGTGTTGAAGGAGTTAAGGCTGCAACTATCACACAGCCGGGTTCTCCCAGCAACAATAGAACCCATTTTCCCCTCCAGCTACTAAGAGAGTTGCAGCTAAATTCAGAGAAAACAGGGGAATTGTGGTGATGATGTTGGCCGATAATGTCATAGTCCTTGCTATGTTGCTATGAGCTATCTATCTCCCTGTTATAACCCCAAGCATCTGGCAGTGGCTTCTGAAATGACTGGTCCCAAGCAGAAGTGAACAGGGATGAACATGGCTAGAACAGACCAAGTCCTGAGATCTGGCAACCCTAGCAGCCTCACTTGGTCCACCTGTAAAATGTCCCCAGTGCCGTCACTCAGTGTGGCTGAAGCCCAGAGCCACAACAAAAGTTTGAGGCTGCATTTTGCAACTCCAGAGGGCTTTCCAACTTTGAGTTCGGGCAACGGATGCTCAAAGGATGCCTTCTGAGTCAACCGGCCTGTTTCATTTTAAATTAACTCTTCCTAAACAACCACACTTTGTTCAGTTCTTAATCTTTTCCTTTTGCACTCAGCTCCCTTTGACTCACAAGGGAGGGCATGGGCCATCTCTCCTCCAGCTTCAACACAGAAAGATTTTCCAAACCTATAAATTCAATTTTGACAAATGAACAGCTAAAGCAGATTAACCTCTCTCTCTCTCTCTCTCTCTCTCTCTTTTTTTTTTTTTGGTGGTAGTGGTTAATCCCTATAATGGTTTTAGAATCTCTTTGCCCAATAAGAAAATGATAAAAGGCCTTCTTTTCTATTCTCTTCATCCATATCTCTACATTGTCTCGGGCTTGTCTACATTTTTTCTTCCACCTCTCTTGTTTTATTTTCCTCCCTTTCTTTCTTTTTCTAATATGGAATCACACCGAGATCTTATCTCGGTAAACACAACATCAATAAATCCCTTCTTCTTATTTTCCCCTTTTCAGGAATGGGGTGCAAGGCAGTGTGCCGGCCTGATGGGGGGATTTGATTACCGGCCCTTATCAAAAGTCCTCTTTGTGAAATCTGGGTCTTAAATCCCATAATTCTTTGATAAAAGAAGCATTACCAGTCTATTTTCCCCAAAGTGAAAGGTATGGCGAGAATGAAAGAAAGCAATCAGCACAGAGACTAATAGGCTAAGTGTATGGGGCCCCTGTGTGGTTAGAAGGGTGGTCAGTGCAGCAAGCTAGGGGTTGGGGATCAAGGAGAGCAAGCCGCTGTGGCAGATGGGATTTGGTGGCAGCTGAAGAACAAACCTGCTTCCGGCTGTACAATAGTTACAGCCTTAACTCCTCCAACACAGCATCTCGTGCTTCCTTGTTGGTCCACACACAGTTGTTGGGCCCAACAAGAGCAAACTCAGCTCTTGAATGGTAAGCCTCCACTTGTGTAAGTCCAATGGACTTAATGGGTCTACTCTACAACTGAATTTAGATTAGGTTGGGAATCATGTCATGCCATGGATCCATCCTATAGAGTCCTGGGATTGGCATTTTAGGAAGGGCTGAATTCTGGCAGCCAGCATGGTACAGGGGTTTGAGAGTTGAAGTGGCACTCCAATAGACCAGAATTGTTTAGTGTGGAAGGGCTCAAATGTTGCTGAACTCATAGAATCACAGAGTTGGAAGAGACCACAAGGGTCATCCAGTCCAACCCCATTCTGCCCTGCAGGAACACACTATCAAAGCACTCCCAACAGATGGCCATCCAGCCTCTGCTTAAAAACCTCCAAAGAAGGAGACTCCAACACACTCCCAGGCAGCGTGTTCCACTTCCAAACAGCTCTTATCCTCAGGAAATTCTTCCTGTTTAGATGGGATTTCTTTTCCTGGAGTTTGAACCCATTGCTCCGTGTCCTAGTCTCTGGAGCAGCAGAAAAAAAGCTTGCTCCATCCTCAATATGACATCCCTTCAAATATTTTAAACATGGCTATCATCTCCCCTCTTCACCTTCTCTTCCCCAGGTTCAACATACCCAGCTCTCTAAGCTGCTTCTCATAGGGCATGGCTTCCCGGCCTTTTACCATTTTGGTCACCATCCTCTGGACATGTTCCAGCTTGTCCATATCCTTCTTGAATTGTGGCACCCAGAAATTATTAGACACCCTTGTTGTTCAGCCCGTCCAGGGGCATAGCACTGGAGCAGACAAGGCATCACTTTTTATTGACGGGCTAAGCCGTCAATGAAAAGTGACACCTTATTCACGCCTGTGCTACACCCCTGGAACGGCTGAATGACAACGATGTCTGATAATTTCACCCTTTTGTGTTATCGTGGCGTCCTTATGATGCGGTTTTTGCTGTGTCTGATAAAGTCCTTGGGGGGCAGGTGGAGTTGGGCTACAAACCCCATCTGCCTGAGCCAACACAGCCAAAGCAAAGGGATGATGGGCTTTTCATTTTGATAGTACTTTTAACTGTCATGGTCCCATCTTCTCGAGTTCCATCCCAGCATCTGTAGTTTGGTGAGGCACTGGCGTTCTCTGGTAGTCAGGGTGGGCAACTGTGGGGGGCTTGTTGTTGCGCACCTTCAAGTTGTCTTCAAATTATGGTGACCTCAAGGGGAACATATCATGGGGCTTTCTTGGCAAGATTTGTTCAGAAGAGGGGTTGCCTTGGCCTTCCTCTGAGGCTGAGAGAGTGGGACTTGCCCAAGGTCACCCAGGGAGTTTC
Source organism: Gambelia wislizenii (assembly GCA_030847615.1). Classification (NCBI taxonomy): domain Eukaryota; kingdom Metazoa; phylum Chordata; class Lepidosauria; order Squamata; family Crotaphytidae; genus Gambelia; species Gambelia wislizenii. Next base: position 5,238,463 of record JAUMIR010000013.1, on the reverse strand, counting down.
TGTGGCTCTTTCAGTGTTCTAGTCCGACACTCAAGCACTACACCACGCTGGCTTTCAAGCGCAAAACCAAAAACAAAAAATGATATGGCCCCAAATACCCTGAAACACCCGGGGGGGGGCATGTGAGGGGAATCATATTATTTTTCCCATCCAATTTTAGGCTTAGAATAGTTTTTTTTATTTTAAAAAAGTCACTTCCTGTTTGTAAAAAGGGCCTAAAATGTTCTGGGGACTCCCAAACACCTCTATCTTCCTGCACCCCTCTAGAGGCCATTTTGATGATATTTTGAGGCAATTTTTTTGGGGGGGGGATTAAAAATTGAGCCCCTGAGGGCTGCATAAGCTTTCATGGACTACAATTTACCTCATGATATGTCTCTGGCTGCCTCCTGTGGAATTCTGGGATTCGTAGTTTAGTGAGGCCTAAGAGCTCTCTGGCTGAGAGTTCTCAATGCCCCTCCCTCAACTGCAAATCCCAGGATTCCACAGGAGGCAACCAGAGCAGTTAAAGTGGAATAATAGCACTGTAAGGAGATTTTCACACTACACTGTTATAGTTACTATTCCACTTTATTTGCTCTGGCTGCCTCCTGTGGAATCCTGGGATTTGCAGTTTAGGGAGGGGCATTTACAACTCTCAGCCAGGGAGCTCTTAGGCCTCACTAAACTACAAACCCCATAATTCCACAGGAGGAAGCCAGAGCAGTTAAAGTGGAAAAGTAACACTATAACAGTGTAGTGTGAAAATCTCCTAAGAATGTAGTGTGATAAAGTCCTTAGTAAAAGAAGAAATGGAAAATATCAACATCGCAATACTTGGGGTGAGCGAGCTAAAGTGGACAAGAATTGGACATTTTGAGTCAGATCATTGCATAGTGTTTTACTCAGGATATGAAAATCTAAGAAGAAATGGGGTCGCATTTATAGTGAGGAGAGATTTAACAAAAGCAGTCACAGGCTATAATGTGACATCTGAATGAATCATGTCAATAAGACTTCAGGGAAAATCCATCAATATAACCAAGCTTATGTTCCAACCACAAACGCAGAAGAAGAAGAAGCTGAAAGATCCTGTGCTGGAGTCCAGGCGGAAATTGATCGTGCACCAAAACAGGACTTCTTGTTAATCACAGGCGGCTGGAATGCAAAAGTAGGAAAGAGAGCAGAATCAAAGATTGTAGGAAAATTTGGCCTAGGATCAAGAAATGAAGCAGGAGAGCAACTGATTCAATTTAATGAGGTCGACAGTTTGTTCATTAGAAACACATTCTTCAAGCAACCCAAGAGGCAACTGTATGCATGGACATCACTTGATGGCCAATAGACATCAAAGATAATTGGAAGCAGAAAATGGAGAAGCTCCATTCTCTCTGCAAAAACAAGACAAGGAGCAGATTGTGGCACAGACCATGAAAGGCCAAATCAAAAATTAAAGTGTGAGTTTTTGCCAAAAAGGCAGCTAAGGAGTAATGGTAGAACAGTTTTGAATATATTGACTATTTGGAATATCATAATGACAAAAAGACTGCTTTGATTCCCCCCCCCCCGCCCCAGATGCAGAGAAAACCTTTACAGCTTCCAAGCCCCATTATATACAATGGCATAGTAAAATGGTGTCCCTTATATAAAATGGCAAGGTCGAGTTTTGCTTCTTGGAATTTATTTATTTTTTAATATTTCCAAGCCATGGATAGTGGAATCCATGATTGCCAAATCTGTGAATACAGAGGGCCAACTGTACACACGCGCACACACATACATACAACCCAGGAGGGTTGTCCAGTCAATTTTATTAGAACTTTTAAAGACCAATGGATATTTTCTTCCTTTTCTCCCATCTGACCCAGAAAGTATCTGTTACAGAAAGTATTGCCTGATTTTTGCTGAGGGTGACCAGCAAGATACACCTTAAAATATTATATGCTTAAAAGAATCTTACTTTTACTGTACAGAGATTTGTTACATGTTTATGGATTTGTGCGCATGTGTGTCACGGATTTTTGTGCTGTATTTGATTTGTGGGAGTTCTGTTGTGAGGTCTTGACTGGATCAATCAACGGCATTCATATTCAACATGGCAACCTGTAGTATTTTGCAGTTGCGGGGGGAACGGTATCAAAATGCAACAACTTTTCTTGTACTTTAAGGAACAAATAAATTGGCATTAGGAAAGGTCCTCTGCTTGCAAAGGGTTTGGATTGCTAGAGTTATTTTCTGTTTTCTATTATCCATCTAAACCTTCCCTGTACCCCCCACCCCACCCTAGCTCTACCAACATCCACATATTGTGCGATATGACAGTTCCCTTTTGATGGGAAGGCTTTCATTTGGTCAAAGGGGAAAAAAAAGATAATTTGCTCCTCTTTTTTAAAAGGAGTTAATCCTTCTGGGCCATTTCTGGGCCGGTGAAATGGCTTTTCTCTCTCTACCCCCACCCACTTTGCTCCCCCATCTTGAACTGGAGGCTTCAGACACAATGGGTATCATAACCACCTCAAATCTACACTTGAGATAGAGAAATCAGATTTTCCTTCTGGAGTCATTTCGGTAGGATTAGCTAAATCTTAGATCCACACTAACCCTTCACAAAGCTGTCAAGATTAGTTAGAATTTATTTTATTCGAACAGGGGGGTTTATGGTTTTTCTTTCCAAGAAGGATTATATAGAGATATACGTATATATTTAGGATGCGCTTGGGTGTAAAGCAGCAAGCTTAGTTGGGCGGAGGCGTGGGGTGAGAGAGGTGAGGGGGGGAGTACATGTGTATTTTGGTCTGCCTGGCAGTACATAAAATAAAAAGGAATGGGAGGTTTAAATAAGAAGCGCTGGCCACCCAAAGAAGGCGGTTTGTTCATTCTCTTGGGCCATGATTGCTTTGGTTTTTTTAAAAAACAGGTTTCTTGGTTCCACCTCTGCAGAATCAGGTCTCTCCCCATAACACAGGAGCGCTCTGGTTTCCAGGCACTGTTGAGGGTTCTTGAGGAGGATGTCTGGCGAAGCTCCCTCAGACGGAGACATTGGGAAGAGGAGCCTCAAACGACCATGCTCCTTCACTATCGAGAACATCCTCGCCGGCTCGGCAGACCGAAGACCCCAGGTTCTTTTCCCGTTCTATTTCCGGGGGGTCCTGGACTGTGAACCCAAAGGGCTGGGTGCCTTGGGAAGCATCGCTGCCAGCTCACTGCAGGACGAGGAAGAAGCAGATGAGGTGGACGTGGATGCTGGGCAATGCAGCTGCTGCTGCTGCTCCCACAGCAGTGCTCATCCATGGCCAGAGACCACCAACTGGCTCGGTAAGTAGCCTCGGGTTGCATGACTCGATGGCACAACAGAACTCGTGGGGGAGAGTTAACGGATTGCGGATGACTGCTGTGAGCATTACCTCAGCAGGGTGGGATAACATGATGGCTTTTGGACCACATGCCACAGCCTTCACCCCGCTGACATCCTCCAGATCCTTTCCTTCAGGATCAGAGTTCATGTCACCTGGGGCTGATGGGAGTCATGGTCCAAAACACCATGCTCTGGAAGGCTGATACAAGGCATTCTCTTCATATGTTTCTCAGGAAGATTGGGTCAGTTTCTTCAGGCACTGAGTTCTGGCTTTATTCCATGGAGGTCAAAGCCTTGTATGCATCGCTCCTCAGGAATCTCTTATGGGGGAACTTTTAAGACCCAGAACTGCTTAGCTTCAGCACCATGGCGGTACTGCATACCTTTAGACCAGAGCTGAGAATCTGCCACTTTCCTGAACATCAATTCCCACCCACCCCCAGCCAGGCTGGCCAATAGTGGGGTTATGATGGAGATTGTAGTTCAGTTGTGGGTGGGTGGGTGGAGGAGACAGGCTTCCAGCTTCCCTAAATTGCTTGCTTCGGCCACAGTTTTATTGAGATCATCCAAATGAGAACTGGGCAAGGTGAGGTCCCCCAGATGTCTCTGGACTGCAGTCCCCATTGGCCCTCACCATTGATTATGTTGATGAAGGCTGATGGGAGCTGCAATCCAACAGCATCTAACAACAGGTTCCCCACACTGATATCCTGAATGCCCCCACATTTTCTACATCCAGAAGGGCCGTATCTCTTTGCAATTAAGCCAAGTGACATGGAGCTGTGGGACATCACGGCTAGCTTTTAGTTGGAATGTTTTCTCTGGAATGTTTTCTCCTTTACAAAAATGTTTTAGGAGAAACGTGCAATCACTTTTGCACATTCCCACCATGCCAAATCTGTGTTAATGGCCAATAGGCCATAGTGGACTAACACTAGCCAAATATAGAGAAAAAAGCTAACCGGAAAGTTGCATTATGAGTGAAAGATGTTTACTAGCTGCCTCAAGTGCTGTTATTTTCTTAGTAGACAGATGGGATGAGAAAATAAAAATAAAAATAGTAAAAAGGTGGGGCTTTCAGTTACAAGTGCATTTTAAAGGAATCTTTTTCTAATTTAATTAGCACAGATCACGAATATTTCAAAGCACTTTAATTATGAGCCAAGAAACTCCAGCAAATTCAGTTAGTATGCATTCATAAGCTTAAATCTCACCACCTGTTCTTTCCAGCTAGTGTGGGAGAAGATACTTGCCTACCTAGATGATGGCACTTGTACATATTTCCCTACAAGGAGATCAACCCCACCATTCTCATTCTAAGCTTCTTCCCTGTGCTCCTGTGAAACTGACAAAAAGTGCTTTTTCCCACTATGCAATTACAGTGGACCCTCCTGATCCACGGGCTCCAGATCTGTGATTTCGAGTGGCCGCAGATCATCACATCCTGTACTAAAATGGCAGCGACGTGAATGTGGACATGCTGAAGCATCCATGTGCACATTGCCACCATTTAATAATATGGGATGCAATCACCTAAGGTTTTTTTTGTCATCTGGGGCAGAGTCCCAGAAATGAACCCCTGTGGAAGTGGAGGGACCACTGTATAGCATTATGATCCCACTTTTAAGTGTCATGGCTACATCCCACAGGATCTTGGGATTCTCAGTTGAGGAGGAGGCCTTTAGAATTCTCAGGGGCTTACCACACTCCAAAGTAAAGCGTTAGGGGAGCAGGAAGGTTTCATCTTCTGTGCTGCCTTACCACATGATGTTGTCATTCTTCCGGCATTCTTTCATTCTGATCCCGTGGGGGACCGAGGTAAAACTGTGTCTTTTTGCTAACGGGCTTTGCCGGTTAGCAAAAAGATGTAGTTTTACCTCAATCCCCCATGGGACCAGAATGGAAGATGGAACGTTCCTGCTCAACCCAGGATTCCATAGGCTGGAAACACAGCAGTTCAAATGGAATCAAGGCACTATAACTGTGTTATGGGAAAGGGTCCAAGGTTGGGATAAACAGCTATTAGTTTCACTACAGAAGAACAAAAGGGGATGGATAGCCTTCCATCATACTTATGCACAGTCTCAAATGCATATAATTCTGTGGAGAAAGGAGAGTATCTCCTACAGCTTTGATGTCACTTCAAAGGTCATGGCTCTATCTCATGGAAGCGTTTGGTTGTGAGGTGCTCTCTGCCAGAGTTCTAGTATACTCCCCTGAAACTTAAACTACCTCACTAGGGATGACAAACTACAAATCTCAGGATTCCATAGGATGGAGCCCTGAGGGGTATTCAAAGGGCTCTTTCTACCATACATACACTCATCAATGGCTTTTCGGTGTGCTCGTCTCCGGAATGTTAGCTGCTATTGAATGAGGACAGGAAGCTTGAAAGCTGCTTGTCAATCCATCTTCCTTCCTCATTCAAAACTGCATTTGTTTATTCCACACGTTGACCTCAACAACAGAGAGACCTAAGAGCAGACCAGCATTGAACTGTAGATACAAATACCAATGTAAGTGTGTAGCTATTGGTAGAACTGGAAGTAGAACTGCATACAGATCTGGAGGCAATCAGGTGATACTCCTATTTTACAGGTGAGGTACATGAAGCCTAAGAGCATAATGCCAGTTGTGGTTTGTTAAAAAGTTGCTATGAAATTTTCAGGCACTGGAAAGGTTTTCTGCAAATTGGCCAAAGATCTCTCCCCTGGCAACTCCAGCTTCAGTTCCCCCTAAAAACGTAAGTGGCAAGAGAATCCTATAGCTGGAGGGGACAAAAAAGCCATCCACTCTACCCTTTTGCCAATGCAGGAACCCTCCTGCTATATTCTCCCTGTTAGGTGGTTATCCAGCCTTTAAGAATATCTAACAGCAAGTTGTAAATTGGTTATATTTTAAGGTGTTACAACAGTGGCATTTGCTAAAACAGCTGCTCCTCTGCAATCAGCCTCCATTCGAGGCTGTTTAAAGTAATGTTGTTTAAACCATTACTAATTGACACTATTTTAATATCTTATTTCATGTTTGGAAAGTACAAAACCACTATGGAACAGACAGAAGAGTGAAACCTTTTTGAATGTAGTGGGGGAAAGCCATCCAATTCCTTTCTTTAGCTTGCGGGAAGTTGATCTTAAATGCAAATCTCATTTCCACGTTGCCCTGTCAGCTTGGAACTTCAGCTTGGAACCCGTTCGATGTGCTGGATGAAAACTCCTATTATCCCCACCCCTGGGGCAATGACAGGGATGACGGAAGTTGTTGCCTCCCAGATCCAGAGGGTGCCAGGCTGGGGAAGACTGCTCTACATCGAGATAGGTGCAGCAACGGCCTTTTGGCATGCACAGATACTACTGCCCCTTCCCCAGAATTTTTTTTAATGACCCAAAAAGTGATTTTATTTTTTTTTTTTGTTCTCTGAAGCTTCCACAAGTGGCATTTTTCACCTTAAAGAGGTTGCAGCCCACTCCTAAACCTCAAAACCTCCCAGATTCAAACTGAATGTGGATCCCCTGGCACTTCCGGTTTGGGGGTTGCTCATTTTGCAGCCTAGTGGTGGGCCGTGGCAGGGGGTGGTGGAAAATTAGTTCCTAGACCCTCTGAAGTTGCCCACCATTGGTCTATATGCCATACTCTGCTCTAGAGTTCTTGGCTTAGAATTCTAAATGGTCCTTTGTAAACTGCAAATCCCAGAATTCCACAGGCTGGAACCATTGTTAGAAGTGCAACACCATGTAGCACTAAAGAGTCAAAAATGCCTCAGAGAGGGCAGTAGTTTGAGTGACCCTCTGTGATGTAAACTGATATTCTTAGGGATGCTTTCCCACCTCTTCTTCCCTGAAATTTCTTAGCTCGCCCTAGCGATGTAGCTATTTTGTAGCCCTGGTGGCGCAGTGGTTAAATGTCGGTACTGCAATGGTCAGTGGTTAAATGTTAAATTCCAGTGCTGCAGCCACAACGTTGTGAGTTCAGTCTTGTAGGGTTCCAGGTTGACTCAGCCTTCCATCCTTCCATAGGTTGGTAAAATTAGTACCCAGCTTGTTGGGGGCAATTAGCTTAACACTTTGTAAACTAAGTGCTATTGCTAGCTAGCTTAGGATAGCACCTTGAGTAACATTCCTACAATAAAGCCTTAGTTTGTTTTTCTAAAGCCATTGGTGTCTTTGCTCCTGAAGTCAGGATCTCGAATTGACCTCTGCATGCATGCATTTTTTATCAACCATGACAGTTAAAGTGGAATTATAGCATACATTCCAATGGTCCCGATTTGGCAGGGACTATCCCAGTTAAATCTTCTGTTGTCCCACTTTCTCAGCTGCTTTTGAAATGTCCTGGTTTCTCTCTCCTCCCTCTTCTCCCTTTGAGGGTATGGTATGACCTAGGCTGTTCTTTGGTACTCTAGGCAAACCAAGTGAATTACAAACCTTCCTTTCCCAGCAGACACCAGGTTTCCCTGGCCCATGGGGCTCTTCCATCCCATCGGCAGGCCATGCAAGAGCGCACATGGGAGCCAGAGCGAGCTGCAAACCTTCCACCAGATCCAGCGACGGACCCGCCGGCACCGGACCATCTTCACTGAGGATCAGCTGCAGGCTCTCGAGGCCCTTTTCCACCAGAACCAGTATCCCGACGTCATCACCAGAGAGCATCTGGCCAACCGGATCCATCTGAAAGAAGAGAGAGTGGAGGTAAGGTTCTGTCTTGCCCTGGGTTGTGACGAGGAGAAAGAACCAAAAGGGGAATAAATACTTCAAAACACCTGCTGAATAAAACCAAAGGCTGGAAGTAACTTGTTGAAGACAACTAGTTACATGTAATGAATTCCTTTCTCCCAAAGCAAAGGCATTAACTACATTACCTGATAATTGTAACTTAAGGGATAACTTTACTCTGGTGCCTTTCACACTATGCAATTACAACATACCCTCCAACTGTCATGATTTGGAAGGAGCAGCCCTGATTAATCCTCTGCTATCCCATTTTCTCTGCTGTTTTTAAAATGTCCCAGTTTCTCTCTTCTCCACGCACTTTCCCCTTTGGATTGGTGCCGGCAGAAATATTATGCACTGCAGTCTCATGCTTTAACTAGCTGGATTTAGAGACAGCTAGTTTTTAAAATTCTGTTTTTGTTTTTAAATTGTGGACAAAATTTTCTTTTTCTCCACTCCCCCCATCCCTCCTATACACAGGTTTGGTTTAAAAATCGTCGAGCCAAATGGCGGCACCAGAAGAGAGCATCGGCCTCAGCGCTCATCCTTCAAGGCACCAAAAAGTCATCTGAGGGAAGCTGCTCATGATGGGGAGTGTAGTTTGACTGGGCTAAGACTGGCTGCCCTTTTATTTCTGTGCATAACTTTGGATTAGAGTTGGGGGGAAAAGAATTAAGATGGCTGTCCAGGACCTTTTCACACAGCACAAATAGAACACTATGATTCCACTTTAACTGCCATGGCTACTGTGGAAGCCTGGGATCTATAGTTTGGAGAGGCAGTAGAGCTCTCTCTGGCAGAGAATTCTAAATGCTCCTCCCTAAACTGCAAGCCTCAGGATTCCATAGGATGGAACCACGGCAGTTAAAGCAGAATCATAGTACTATAATTGTGCCATGTGAAAGGCCCTAAGCGCCTGTCAGTTAAGGGAGTAATAAAAATTGCCAAGAGGCAAAAGCTGTAAATACCTCTAATGCAACAGCAAGACCTACCTAAGAGCTTTGCTTGTTTCCTGATAAATGCCCAGTTGTTAAGGCTCATCTCCTCTATAAAATAATCTCCCAACATACACCTTGTTCTGCTCTTTCTTTGTGACTGCCATTTCTTCATCTGAATTATTGGGAATTAAGTTAAAATGAATGACGGCAAAACCAGGAGGGACAGGCACTGATGGCAGATCTTTGGACTGATATTCTGCCCCAGGACTCTCTGGGAATCACAAGGACTGCCAAAAATCTCTGGCTTTTCTTCGCAAAGGAAGATTCAGGAAGGACTCATCCCACGCTTTCTGCAAGCGCGCTGATGACTAAAAATACCAAAATACAAAATGAAATCAGAAAAGGTTGGAGGAAGAGGTCTGGCTCTGAAAACACTGGCATCTTTTTTTCAAAAAAGTATTGAGTAGTGCATTCTCTCTTTTCTTTGGCTTTTCTTCGCAAACGAAGATTCAGGAAGGACTCATCCCGCACTTTCTGCAAGCACGCTGATAACTGAAAAGGCCAATCTGAGATAAACAAGTCCAGTTGCAGAAAGCACAGCAGTAGGTCTCCTTGGGTGATGTTTCCGGGTTGTGATTCTTTCTGCGTTGTCGTTTCTCTTCAAGACTTGTTCAGCGTGAGTTCTCAAATAAGGCTGCAGCATTGTGGATAGTGCGTCTCCATGCCTCCCGATGTGAGGCCAGGGCGGACCATTGTTGGTGATCAATTTGGCTGAGCCTGAGATGTTGTTTCAGGGAGTCCTTGTATCGCTTTTTTGGAGCGCCCCTCTTATGCTGACCCTTGGTGAGTTCACCGTAGAGTACTGTTTTGGGGAGGCGATGGTCCTCCATCCTAGAAACATGCCCTGCCCAGCGCAGCTGTGTTTTCAATATCATGGCCTTGAGGAAGCAGGAATCACCAGCATTGAGGCCATGATATTGAGAACACAGTAGTACAGTACATCACTGCAAACTACAGTAGTACCCCTGTATTCGCTGATTCACCATCCGGTGATTCAATTACCCACGGATGGCGACAGCAGGGTGGTGGTGGTGGATGGGGGAGGGATCACTCCCGTGGTGGGAATGGCCACGGGGGTGCTATTATCCAAGGATTTCATTATCCGCAGGGGGCCGTGGAACCAATCCCCAAGAGATACGGGGGTCCTACTGTGTTAATAAGGTGAACTACCTCTCCTGGCTGTTTTTAGAAGAGGCAATTCAACCTTCATGGTGGCAGGAAAAGGGGGATCCAGAAGGGGTTGTGGACTGCAAAAACAACCTGAGGCAGGCAGGGATCCCACACAGCTAAATTGTGCTTTGTAGGTAAACAAAAAACACCTCCGCCTTCAAATAAGCTTTACAACTCTCACGTACAATAAGTAAATCCGAGCCTCCAGATAGCTGAAATAAAACCTTAGATCTGACCTATCTCAGGTACTTTAAATGTTTGTTTTTTTAAATCCTCATTTACTCATGTTCTTATTGGGGGGATCCAGACATTGCTGTTTTTCATCTGTAAGTGTCCTTTCTTATCACTTCACAGTATTGTCTGAGTTGTAGTACTGTCTGGAAGAACCTTGAGACTTGGGGCCAAAATACATACTGTGTGATCTGTGCAGGAAAGGGTCTCCTTCCAGGCTACTATTTCATATTCTTTGAGCCTGTCTATATGAGGCAAAAAACCAAAAACAAACCACACAACCCAGAATGCCTCGCAGTAACGGCATTTCACAGCAGCTATGACTTGTCTTAATCGTGGCTTTGCCCCCATAAGCTTTGCATGCAAGGTGGCGGCTGCAAGTGATTTACTTGTGTTTGTACTTACCTCAACTTGCCGCTGGCAAATTTTATTTTTTTTTTTAAAAAAGGTGTCCAAGGTGCGATAGTGCGATTTTTCGATTTAACAGAAAAGCAAAAAACCCACAATGTTCCGCTCACTTGCTACGGTGAAAAACCAACATGGCAGTAGCGGATGCTTGCCTTGTTAGCAAGCCCCCGCTGCACTCACCCAGCCAATTGGCTTTGCACTTCCTCTCCTATGGAAAAGCAAATCATATCGAGCCACTTGTCCCAACAAGCAGGAATGCACATTCCCCTCACTGTTTCTTAAAAACTCTGGGGAAAAACGCAAAGGCACTTCCTGCGGAGTTTTTGACGTTTTGGGGCCCCCTCCTTCCCAATATGGCGAAACGATGTGGAATGCCTTTAAGACAAGTAGGATTCGTCTTGCACTCATAGAATCATAGAATTGTAGAGTTGGAAGAGACCACAAGGGTCATCCAGTCCAACCCGCTGCCACACAGGAAATCACGATCAAAGCATTTTCAAAGCATCAAAGCATGAGGAGTATTTTCACCATTTAGACAACCCCTCCAACTGCCTTGGTTTTCCACAAATAGCCCCTAGTTCCCTCTGCTTCTCACTTTCTCAACTGCTTTTAAAATGTCCTGTGGTGTGTGTGTGGGAGCTGAGAAAGAATTACTTATGTCACCACAACAGTATAGACCAGGGCAGAGCCTTCCAGCTCTTGTGAGGTCCAATTCCCATCATCCCTACCCAGCAAAGAAAGGGATGATGGGTCTTGCAGTTCAAAACAGCTGGAGGGCTAAAAGGTGTCCCAGGAGGGTACACAGTTAATACAGTATCCACAAGGCAAATGTGCAATGTGAATTGCACATTGGGGGGAGGCTGCAGCAGGAGGGGGGCTGAACGCTTACAAACAACCCTGCAGTGTCGTCCAGTGTAGATGTGCGAGGAGGAGACTGAGAGCACGAGAGAATGACATGCAGCAGTCATGCTCTTCCTTTGTGGGATGCTGTGCACTGAAATGGTTTTGGCGTCATTGTTAGGCACACAGCTTGGAAAAATTACCTTTAGGGACTACAGCATATGCTCACACCACAGAAGCAGGGTGAGACTGAGACTGAGTGAGCAATTGATGACAACCCTGCTATGTAGTCCAATGAAGGCACCTATCTAAATTGCTATGCCAGCACCACTCCCGTCTCACGTATATGCAGACACGCTGCGTTCGTTCATTCTTTCTTTCTTTATGCTATTTCTATGCCGCCTTTCTCCCAAAGTGGGACCCAAGGGGGCTCACAGAACAGTTAAAATCACAATTATAACCAATTAAAAAATATACAGTAAAAAAAAGAACAAAAACAGCATAAAAATGATATACAAATACACCCTGATAAAAGCCACAATTATACATCAAAGGCCTGCTTAAACAAAAATGTTTTTTTCTGCTGGCGAAAGGAAATCAGGGAGGGGAGGGCAGCCTAGCGTCCCGTGGGAGGGAGTTCCAAAGGGTGGGAGCAGCCACCGAGAAGGCTCTCTCTCGGGTCCGCACCAAGCGAGCCTGTGATGGTGGCAGGACAGAGAGAAAGCCTTCCCTTGAAGACCTTAAAATCCTTACAGGTTTGTAGAGGGAGATACGGTCTTTCAGATAGTCTGGACCTAAGCCGTGTAGGGCTTTATAGGTCAAGACCAGCACTTTGAATTGTGCCCAGAAATGAACCAGTGAAGCCGTTTTAAAACGGAGTTATATCCTCCCTATAACTGGCCCCAGTAAGCATTCTGGCCACAGCATTCTGGCCCCACTGAAGTTTCCCAACAGTTTCCAAAGGCAGCCCCACGTAGAGTACATGACAGTAGTCCAAATGGGATGTAATCAAGATATGTGCCACCGTGGCCACATCTGATATCTCAAGTAATGGGTGCAACTGGCACACCAGTTTTGGCTGTGCAAATGCATTCCTGGCTATTGCTGAAACCTGGGCATCCAGGCCCAGAGCTGAGTCCAGGAGAACACCCAAGCTGTGAGCCTGAGGTTTCCGGGGGAACGTGACCCCATCCAGCACAGGCTGGGTCCCTATTCCCTGATCGGCCTTCTAACTGACCAGTAGCACCTCCATCTTGTCTGGATTAAGTTTCAGCTAGCTGGATTTGCTGTACTATATGCTATTAAAAAACTCCTCCCCAAATGCCTGGTAGACCTCACAACAACCCTGTAAGGTAGGCCGGTGGCTTTAAATTCCTCCTCCCCTGTCTCAGCATTCCACACTTTTCCCTGAATTGCTGAGGGTGACTTGCTCTGTTGCCCTGCTGTCACCGCCGCCACCAGTGGACTGCCTGCGCGGCCCGTGACTGGTGAGTGGCTGAGGGAGTGAGAGGCATTCATAACCAGGGGCCCTTGTGAGGCTGGGGGTGTAGATGCAGATTGAGTGGCAGGAGTGGATTGTGAGGTGGAGAGGGAATTTGCATGTGGGTGGTGACTGGCTGAGGGAGGGAGAGGAGGGAGGGGGAGGGGCCCTTGTGAGGTTGGGGGTGTAGATGAAGATTGAGTGGCAGGAGTGGATTGGGAAGTGGAGAGGGAATTTGCATGTGGGTGGTGAGTGGTTGAGGGAGTGAGAGAAGGGAGGGGCCCTTGTGAGGCTGGGGGTGTAGATGCAGATTGAGTGGCAGGAGTGGATTGTGATATGTAGAGGGAATTTGCATGTGGGTGGTGATTGGTTGGGTGTGTTTCCTGAGCAGCCAATCAGCACACAGGGAAAGGCAACATACCCAAGAGCTGGAAACATACCCAGACCTATTGTACATATCCAAGAGTTTTATATATACAGATTTGTTTGCCCTCATCCAGTCCATTGCTGACAGCAGGCCTTGGTTCAGTACCAAAACAGCTTCCTTGAAATCAGAGGGAAAGGAGAGAGAGAATTGGGTGCCATCACCATGTTGGTGACACTTCACCCCCAAACCCTGCAATAACAAAACCAGCAATAATTTAAGGGATATCTTTAAATAAATATTTTATTATTATTTTTGTATTATTATTTTTATTAAATGTTATTAAAATTTTTCTTTTCCAAATATATATCATTGTCATATGTAACTTCTAATTTTAGTCTAAAGGTGTCGATATAATGTTCATTGGAAAAGAAAAAACGAGTGATTATAGTGTGTTTAGATGAAGAGGAAAAATGTATGATAGCTTTCTTTTTGTATTAGGAAGAAAAGAGGAAAACAATTTTTTTGCGTTATTGTTTCGGCCTTTTGTGATCGGGTGTATTTTTCAGTAGAATGGCTTTATTTCAATTAAAAAAAAAATCCTAACCCCCCAATAAATAAATAAATAAATAAATAATAATAATAATAATATTTTTTTATTTTTAACCCACCCCTCTGCTTGGCAACCGGGGCGGCGTACAACAAGATTAAAACAACATCAAGTTAAAACAATCCTTCCCAATCCTAACCCTCCCATCCCTTAAAACTAAATTAAACTAAGAGAGAAATAAAACAAAGATTATATATATATATATATATATATACACACACATATACTGTACATATATATATATATATATATATATATATAAATAAAAAATGGCAATAGCAGCAAGGGGACAGGTAAGCCCCGGCGGCCCTCTCCCAGTTTCAGGGGTTCAACAGCCTCAAATCCACACTACACAAATAATCCATTTTGAAACTGGATTATTTGCTGTGGCTCCTTCTTGTGGAATCCTGGGACTTGTAGTTTTACAAGGTCTTTAGCCTTTCCTGCCCAAGCGTGGAGGCGCCTCACCAAACTACAAATCCCAGGATTCTGTAGGAAGGCGCTATGGCAAATAATCCAGGTTCAAAGCGGATTATTTGTGCAGTGTGGATCTGGTATCGAGCTTTCAAACAAAGCCGGAAGCCATTGCGCCGTTAGCCAGGCTTCACTTTGCTCTACCTCTAAGGCGCGGTTCAGGTGACGTCATCCCCGGGGAGGAGAGGGGCGGGGCTTCCCAGACTCCTGCCTGGACCCGACCAATCCGCACGAGAGGCTGTGGCCGCGCTCTCGCGTGACGCACTCCGGCCGGAAGTGGGGAGGAGGTTGCGCTTCCTGTTGTGGCCCCGTCGTTTCCGGAAGGGCGAGGGTCGGGCTGCCTGTGCCTGGTTGGGAGGGGAAGGAGGCCGCCCAGCTGGGTTGCGAGGGTGAGGGGTTGGTGGGCCTCGGGAGCGATGGAGCCGCCGGCCTCCGGGGTGGCATCGGCCCGGGCGCTGGTGCCTGTCCAGACCGAGGCCCGCGTGGTCGTGGTGGTGAAGGAGGCCGCCCAGGAGGCGCCCAGGGGCCGCAAGAGGGTCCTGGACGAGGACAGCTACATCCAGGTGAGGGGGCGAGGGAGGCTCGGCCGAGGCTGGGAGACTTGGGGCCCTCCTGGGGCTCAGTTGGAGACGCAGACGGGGTGCGGGGGTATGCGTGCGGGGGGGGGAGTGTGGCCTTCCAGACATTAGTGACTCTATCTCCCATTAGTCCCAGGCAGCACGGCCCGAGGGGAGGGGATGATGGGAGTTGTCGTCCCTCTGCCCAAATATTGGAAGGGATGTCATCCTGAGGGAGGATGGAGCAAGCTTGTTTGCCACCTAAACATGAGGAAGAACTTCCTGACAGTAAGAGCTGTTGGGCGGTGGAACGCGCTGCCTGGGAGTGTGTGGGGTTCGACTAGATGGCCCTTGGGGGGGTCTCTTCCAACTCTATGATCCTATGGAATACACTGCCTGGGGGTGTGGTGGAGTCTCCTTTGGAGGTCTTTAAACAGAGGCTGGATGGCCGTCTGTCGGGAATTTGATTGTGTGTTCCTGCATGGCAGAATGGGGCTGGACTAGATGGCCCTTGTGGTCTCTTCCAACTCTGTGATTCTGTGGAAGGCACTGCCTGGGAGTGTGCTGGAGTCTCCTCCTTTGGAGGTTTTTAAACAGAGGCTGGATGGCTATCTGTCAGGTGTGCTTTGACTGTGTATTCCTGCATGGCAGGGGGTTGGACTAGATGGCCCTTGGGGGTCTTTTCCAACTCTATGATTCTGTGGAAGGCACTGCCTGGGAGTGTGCTGGAGTCTCCTTTGGAGGTTTTTAAACAGGCTGGATGGCCATCTGTCAGGAATACTTTGGTTGTGTGTTCCTGCATGGCAGAGGGTTGGACTGGATGGCCCTTGAGATCTCTTCTAATTATATGATAATTTGGTATGCTCCAGGTGCGTTGGGATGGTTGCACACTCTCTCTTAGGTTGATATACCAACCAGAGGCTATAACTGGGGGGTGGGGAGGAAGCAGGTAAGTTCCCCTGAACTCCTTGGAGGGGGAAGAGAGGGTGGTTTGGGGATACAATTGTAAATAAATAAAGCCACGGATGGGAGGAGAGTCACAGTTGCAGAGTCACTTGAAGGCTGAGCTTTGAAGCACAAAGGCTTTGCAATGGACTAGCGTGGCGACCTCCCCTCTCCAGAAACTCTTTCAAAATTGCTGGGGAAGCTGTAGTGCAATGGTTCTTAATCTGGGGTCCGTGGACCCTGGGGGTGGGTGGGATGTCCTCACAGGGGGTCTGCGAAGCCTTGAAGGCTGCTCAGCCCATGTGACAGGAGCCAAGGGAAAGGCTTGCTGGCTTGGCCTGTGTATTGCCATTCAATCCACTCCAGCCACAAATTTGCAGAAAGAAGCAAGAGAAAAGTCTTCCCTCCCCTTCAGTGCCTCTGAGAGAATGCTTAATGGATGGTGTAAATGTATTACTATTGTTATCAGGTATTATTATTATTGTTAGGGTTTTAAATCTTGAGTTAAGTCTTGAGGGTCTGTGGCAACAAAAGATATTTAAAGGGGCTCCCTGGTAAAGAAAAGGTTAAGAGCCATTGCTGTAGTGTGTATGTGTACCCATGTATGTGTGGGGCTTCCCATTTCAGCAGTTTTTCCCCATGTTGCCTCCCTCTTTGATTAACTAGTTGGATGGGAAGAAGGTGGGAACAAGAAGAAAAACTGAAATCCATACTTACCTGGCAGGGGAGACACCTTGGTTATGAAAGATATGGGAATAAGGCTGTGATGTATTTAATAGGGACCATATATTTATAGTAGCGGGGATTTTTCATATTGAAGAGTTGAGGTTTAGTTCCAGGTATCTCTAATTGAAACAGGTCAGGTAGCTGCTTGAGAACCTAGAGAGTTATTGCTAATCAGAATAGACACTACTAGCCTAGTTGAACAAAGAGGACAGCTGATAGAGGCCAACTGTCTTCTGATATAATATGACACTTAAGTTAGATTGATGTATGCCTGACAAGTCAAGGTTCCTTGACTTGGTTTTGTGGCATCTTGTAAAATGTGATCTGCCAATCTTACAGCATATAGCTGGAAGGCTTTACCGTTCTAGGTTTACAGACTGCTGCAGTGAGGTCCTTTTCTCAGGATCTTGTGATCTGCATGATCTGCTATTTGCAATCTGCAACTTCCACCTTTCCTAATTGTATCAGAAACAGTCATTGTAAATTCATGTCTTGCAGAGTCTGGAGAAAATAATCCAAAGGGATTTTTTCCCTGATGTGGAGAAGCTGCGAGCTCAGAAGGATTATCTGGAGGCTGAAGAGAGTGGCGACTTGGAGAAAATGAGGCAAATAGCCATCAAATTTGGCTCCTCCCTGGGCAAATCTTCCAAAGACACACCTGCACCATGTAAGAATTGGAGTCTTTGGACCATTGGTATTGATGCTTATTGCAGATTTCTCAATGTGTTCCATTGTCATTTCTTTGTGTTTTTAAGGCAATATCTACAGACCATTTTTATGAGATGTTCTTGCTTATAACCCTGTCCTGATGTATAGTTTCTGTATTACAAGAGGAGTTAGCACTGAAAAGTTATCCATTTTGTAGTCCTCTTTGTTGTCATAGTGGTAAACTGAATATTTTGGATGTCTAATCTTGGTGATGGTAGCAGTTTTCCATTGTTTTGCAACCTGTGTTGTCTTATATGTGCCCTCAGAAACTTTAACCTGTTTTACATGGCATCAGGTGTGAACTATGTCCATTGTAAATTGAGGCTTCCAAATTTGATTGAATGGTATACATCACTGAATAGAAATATAGGAGTTTGCCTCTATGCTGAGTCAGATAATTGACATTTCTTCCTCAGTATTGCTTATGTTGATTGGTGGCAAGTCTGGGTTTCAGACAGGGGCCTTTCCAAATCCTCTCTGAAACCTCAAGAATGGCCAGTCACTTTTTAATAGCAGCCAGAAGTTGTGTTACATATATGAATGTCATAATAGGTGCATTCACATGACAACTGAAGCCAGAGCTCTGTAGGAACCTTGACTTGTCATGAACAAGCAACTTGTTAGTGCACATTGCTCAGTTGCTCACACTTGAGCAGCTAAACAAACTGTAAAGCTTTTCTGTCCAGTTCATTCATTGCAGGGGTGGCAAGTAAGCAGCCCTCCACATGTTCTTGGACTGCATCTCCCAGCATTGACTATGCTGGCTAGGGCTGATGGGACAAGTTTCACAGTATCCGGAGGGCTGCATGGTCGCTACTCTGGTTTATGGAATCGTCTGGTAGCTGGCATCCTCCTATTTCTGGTGTCTTCCCACTCAGCCAAGGAAAACCCTAGATTATTTTTCTGATTTGTTGGTAGAAAGCAAACCAGACAGAGGAAGCTGCCAACTGCATAAAACAACTATGGAACAAATCTTTGTTTAGCTACTTCTGCTTGCAGAAGCGATTGAACAGTGTGCGTCAGCATGTTGCTTATTTATGATGGGCCAGGTTTCCTGTAGATATGTAGCTGGTGCCACAAGAACATTACCAGTGTTTTTCAGGACAAAGAAGGGTGATGATGTAAGAATGGGACTGGGTGGACTGAGAAGTCACACAGCATGTGTGATGTGACCTCTCCTGATTTAATATTCCTGACTTCATGGGCTTTGTAATTTTTTCTCTCTTTAAAAAACCTTTTTGATCAGATGTTACTCCAGCAACATTTGAAACACCTGAGGTTCATCCTGGTGACCCCGCTGTGTTGAATAAGCCCAAGGTGCCAGTGAAAACTCGAGAGGAAGGTAAGAAACACTAGTTCTGCTCTTGGTTGTCCAAATTTTTGCCATAAGGGTTTGTTGTTGAGAATGCTGCAAAGTGATTCCTTCTTCTAACTCCAGTTATTGAAATGGGGAGGGACTGTAGCTGAAGGATAGAGGACATGCTGTATATGCAAATGGTTCCAGATCATGTCCTTGATATAGGAGTGGGGAAGAAGCAGGGGAAGAAGAGAGCCAAGGTGCCCTGCCTTGCCTAGACACCTTCCTGGCAAAACACACCATTGGCTGCACTAAAGACTAAAGCTGATGGGAGTTGCAGTCCAACAATATATGGAGTGCCATTGGTTGCCTGTCTTAGTATCTATTTGGACGGATTCAAGCTTCTGGTGTCTTTTTTAAAAGTAGCACTCTTGAGTTTTCCAAACAGAGCCAGGCACAAAATGGTGGCTCTAGTGGCACAGTTAATTGTGCTCTACAGATTGTATGGTGGAATCTTTCTCTCTATGTAAAAACCTACAGAGGTAAAGGATTGTAATGCAACAGTGTAAAGGTGACCTGCAGAGCTTATAAGGATTTGTTCAAAAGCAATTTGTTAATGCACCTATTTTACAGAGAAGGAACACTGAGGCTGGGAGATGAATAATTCATACATGCCCATGGAAATAGCCCCTTGCGTAGGTCTAGTTGAACATATTGATTCAGAAATCCTTGAGGATCTACTGAAAATCACACAGGGCTCTAACAGTAGATCCTGAACTGCCTTCCAGCTGCCTCTGCCTCAGGAAGCCACCACCAGACAAATCAGACAGGCTAGGGCTAAGGAAATCAGTGGTGTAACCTGATGTAAGGCAGCTTTCTTCTGAATAAATGCTATCTTGGATTGAGCTTATCTGTCTATTGATGTGCTTTGGGAACTGAGTTAGCATTGGTCTCTGCACTGCTCTGTGGTGCCACTTTAGGTGAATCATCATATTCAAATCTGAATTTTGATTTCTGTGGCACTGCTTCAGAATTATTGCATAGCTATTTCCCCCCACATATTTGATCCAAAGGAATGATTCATGTTGTCTATACAGAAAGGAGTTAATTTTGTATATCAGGTTCACAAAGCATAGATTTGTCACTTCAGACAAAAAGGGCAACTAGGAAGGAACTGAGGGAATTTGTGAATCCAGGATGTAACAAGACATCTTATTGATCCCTGAAGGCTTATTCTCATAGTGCCACATGTGGATTAATGTTAGAATTTTTTGTGCCTGATATTACTCACTTCAAACCTGCAGGATGGACATTAGATAAAGTTGAGCATCCTTGTATTTGTTTTTCATCTGCCCAGTATCTTCATTTAAACTCACAGCTACAAGGGCTTACTAGTTTTTTAAAACACAATTTTTAGTAGAGGATTCCCCAAATTGCATAGTGTCTATAGCCACATGAAACTTGTCTTGAGACCCAACATAGGCCAGACTGGGCGGAAATCATCTGACAGTTACAAATGCAGTCATCTAGCATCTGTCGTGTTCATATGTTATTTCTTCTGGTACCACAGTTATAGCCTTGATTAACAGCATGGGGAGTCTACCTTGTGTAGCTTAGAGACTGCATAGGAAAGTGCTTCTTAAAAAATTAATAGTATTCCTCTTTCCTGCAGGGGACGCAGGGGAAGAAGAGAGCCAAGATGCCCTGCCCTGCCTAGACACTTTCCTGGCAAAACACACCAGCGAGGATAATGCTTCATTTGAGCAAATCATGGAAGTAGCTGAAGAGAAGGAGAAAGCAAGGCATTCATGGCTGTACGAAGCTGAAGAAGAGTTTGCCCAGGTGAGAGGAAGGAGCTTGTCTTTCTAATCTCTTTAAAAGGCTCCATGCTTCATGCTTATCTTCCACTGGTCAAACAGCAGAGAAGTAGTACAGAGTTCTAGGGTGCCTCACAACATTTGAAAGATTAAAAGTATGTGAAAATGTGATGAAGCTAAGTACATCTAGTCTAGACCATCATAGTGGTCAGTGCCAGGATTGGAGATTACTTAGGCACCCTACATGGACCTTGTTTTTATGTTATTGACATGAGTTCTTGAGTTCTATTGAATTTAAGAAGGATGCAAGTGTAATTAATAAATAATTGGGGGAGGTGTTCGGTGCACTAAAAAAAATGTAAATTATTAATTTTGTACTTCCAACTAAATTGCATGTCCCTTTAATTTGTATTTTTCTCCTGTACTGTGGTCCAAAACTGAAGCTCTCTTTACATTTACATTTAAAATTCTCTTTCAGCGGCATCAAGAACAGCTGGCACTTCCCTCCACAGAAAAGCAGCAAGCCCTGACTAGTGGGAAAGCTGGAGTAGAGACATGGGAATATAAAGCAAAGAATTCCCTAATGTACTATCCACCAGGTGAGGCAGGTGTCTCCAGCAAACAGCAGTACCCAAAAGCACTGATTACTGAAGAACACACACAAATGACAGGAGATGTCCTGTTTGTCTTCATCTTACAGTATTGTTGTATAACTGCTGCCCACTTAGCAACATTGGGATTGCACAGCATGACAAGCCGTGGTGTGGTTTAGTGACATCTGACTTGTTCCGATTTGCAAGCATGCCTCTGATAACAAGCTGTGGTGGGTTAACCAGCCATAAACCACAGTCTGAACCCATTAAGTTGTAGTTGTCTGGCTTGTTGAACCCATGGCCTGTTGTGACATCCAAACCTGTGCCTTTTCCCTGGCTTGTTTCCCCAGCTCTCTACTTTGGCCTTGTCTAGTGTTATGGGAGAGGATGGAAAAAAAGATGCTCTACTTTGTCCCCACTCTGGTATGAGATTAAAGGAACAGTGAAAACAAGGTTGATGGAAAACCCATGCTCTCTTTTGGTTAGGTTTTCAGTTCCTTTTTCAGCTCTCCTGTTAAATCCTTGATGCAGTACGTTTTTAAACATCTGAAAATAGCACAAGTTCTGTCTACCTTTTTGTTGATAGGCAGACTCCTTTCTGTTGTTACATTTTTTGTCTTTGTAGGTGTTCCTGATGAAGAGGATGTGTTTAAAAAGCCACGAGAAGTGGTCCACAGAAACACCCGCTTTCTGAAAGATCCGTTCAGCCAAGCAGTGAGCAAATCCCAACTCCAGCAGGCAGCAGCCCTCAATGCTCAGGTGGGGGCAAGAGAGCCTTTTCCATTGTCTGTTTTTATTAGTTTGGTTCCCATGTTCCCCAAAATTTCCAAATGGATAAAAACGCATCATGTCAATATAAAACACTGCCCATAGGAAAACCAGTCTAATCTAACAAGCTAAAAGCAGAGCTTCCCAAAATCCTGCTGTTCATTAAATACCATTTAAGCAGAAGAGTGGAGCTTGAACAAGTAATTTCCAACAAGGAGGCCAGATGTGGAAGGTCTCACTCTGCTCCTAAACCAACATTTAATTATTTAATTTGTCAATACTTGCTGATCCTCTGTTTATTTATTTGTTAAGTGGAGAGGCTGGGAATTGAAGTGAGGCGTTCAAGAAAAGTAGTAGCAGTGTTAGACCAGGACAGACAGTGTTATCTACCAACTGGTAGCAGCTCTCCAGTCTCAGAGGCCTCCCTGAACTGTAGGTCTTTTTTTCCTTGCCTGCCTGAACCTTCCCCCCGGCCCCAACTTGTTTCACTAGGGATTGAAACACTGGTTTTCTGTGTGACTTACAGCTGGAGGTCCTCCCTATGCTCCCTTGATTCGTAAGGCATCAACAGCATTGTGCTTTAGACGACAGTTTAAAGCTTCAAAAAGTGCTCTCCAGGGTTTTTAGTGTATAATTTACATTTCTGATTCTTTCCTCTTAATGTTGACTTGGTTATGTTTTTCTGCCTCTGATTTTAAGTGTTTCATTGATTTTACCTGAGTAGTGTTTTTTTTAATTCTAAGCTACTTTGGATTTTCTAAAGAGACATCAAGATGTAAAATGTCTTTAAAACATGTTTATAAAATGATAGGCTGGGCTCTGAAAATGCAATGTGATGGTTTCTAAGCAATATTCCCTCTCTTTTAAATGTAGTACAAGCAGGGTAAAGTTGGTCCTGATGGAAAAGAGCTCATCCCCCAAGAATCTCCCAAGGTTAACGGTTATGGATTTGTGGCCACCCCATCCCCTGCTCCTGGTAAGAGGAAGAATTGCATATTGTGTTTTGCATCAAAAAGATAAATGGGATTGCTGTTCAGCAAGGCAGAACTCTCTGTTTTGTTAGCAAGTGCAGCTAAATAAATGCTCAGCCTTTGAGTACACAGACATAATGAGAGCAACATTGTTAATTGAGCATCTACATTTGCAGATAAAGTAGATAAAATATGTTGTCTCAGTCCTAAGCAAATGAATGGCACACCAGTGGAATAAATATTTACCCAGTGGATCATGTTACATTATGTACTAGTGCCAGGTGTACTTGTAGGACAAGCTTGTTAAGATCCACTGAACAGCAAATGCAGTGTGTGTCCAGGAGATTTCCTTGTTGCCTCAGGGTCCTGAGGCATGGCAACAGTGCAGGAATTGCTAGGATGGAAGGGGTGGGGTGGGCAGTGGATGAGGCCATGTTGGGTGGTAATGGACTCACCTTTGCTGTTAGCATGTACGTACCAAACAGGAGCATGACTAGCTGAAACAGTACTGCCTTGGAAAATGCTATCAGACTATGTTGTTGCAACCATTGAAGTTTGGCACGTTAATCATTGAAAATTATTTGGCTGAAGACCATTGAAACAATGTCACCGGTTCCTGGAAATAGCTGTCCAAAATCTTTTCCTATTTCGCCAGTATAAACATCATTTGGAATTTTTGCCAGCATTCGTAGACTGTATTTGTATGATCTTGAGTTCATTGTGTGTTCCTTCAGATCATGTTTTAAGAGGATAGTGGTTTTTTTTAAAATGTATGTTTGCAGTCTGTGTTATGAGTAGTTTAAATTCTATTTCAGTCTTCCTCTCTGTGTGTATTGGTAGTTGGTCATGGTTTACTTGCTATCTGCACAGGCTGTTTGTTTGAGTATCTTCTGAAATTCTGCTAGCATTTATAGACTGTATTGAGTTGAAGTTATCATGTGGTCCTAACAGATCATGTTAGTAATTTTTGATGTATTTCTGCAGTCTACATTTTGTATAGTTGATAATGCACTGTAGACTTGAAGTTTTGTGGTTGTTCAACATTTGTCTATACATTTTCATGCCGTTGATGCTATCATAGTGGATTATTTTCATACGTTTTTATATGAGTCTGTTTACTTTAGGTATTTTCTTTAGTTGTGGTCTTGTTTGGTATGAAGTCATGCATCTGTGACTCTTCCCCAGTTGTATTTTTTAGAGTTTAAATCAAGGCTTCTGAGTCATCTGTGAGGGATGCTGGAGTTGCTTTTGTGCTGCAGGTCCTGTGTTGATCAGGGGGTTGGACTTGATGGTCTCTATTGTCTCTTGCAACTCTGTGGCTTGGCTAACTTTGGGAGGCATCTGGGGCAGAGGTGGAGCTTATTTTCTTTATCTTCTTTATATGTTGCTTTTTGTTAGCATGAGACGCAAGGTGACTTATAAGAATAGCTTGTGGAGATAACTTTGGGATATGACACATTTTAAGCCTTGCATAACCATGTGTAACTGAAGAGCCTCCAGCTTCTGTTTCATGTAGATTGACCTACAAAACTCTCTTCCTAGGTGTGACTGACTCTCCTCTGATGACATGGGGAGAGATAGAAAGCACCCCCTTGCGGTTAGAAGGCTCAGACACACCCTATGTGGACAGGACCCCCGGACCAGCTTTCAAGGTATTTGACAGTTCCCACATGAAACCAGGACACATTTTGTCAGATGGTGTATAAACAAGGTGGAGGCTGGCTGCAGCGAGAAGCTCTCATACTCAGGCCTTTGACTGGCAAAAGTTGCTTTTAAAAGTACCACCATCTGCTCTGTTTGCCCGGCTTGAGATAGAGCAAAGCCCAGAACTGTCTGTCTGTCTTAGGGATGAAAACCTCAGGCTCTGTGTTGAATGTTCCCCTTCCCCTGTGGTATCATCGTTTATTGGTTTCCCAGCATTGTACAGTTTTTCTTTTCCATTCTAAAAGACTGGGATGCCTTTTAGAGGCTCTGATACTAATAATAAAGAGTTGGAGCCAATACAGGCAGATATTTTTGGTCCCACCCCTTTGGGATCTGTCTCCTCTCACCACTGGCGGTGGCCCCTCTGAATTTGGACTGAAAACATTTCCCCATTAAGAGTCAAGACGAGGTAGCCAGCAGCTGGAGTAGCCTTCCCCAACCTGGTGTTGTGTGGTGTGGGAAGTGTGGTGAACTGCACTTCCCATCGTTCCCAGCTAGCACAGGTTGCCCTGGCTGGGGGTGGTGGGAGCTGTAGTCCAACCCATCTGGACAACACCAGTATGGGAAATGCTGCTCTAGCTGCTGGTTAGACTCCTCCCTCCCTAATCTGAGCAGTGTTACTAAGTCTAGTGCACTTCTAGAGAGTGAGCCAATCTCCATAGGGGTGTTAGTCTGTTGTAGGAAGAAACAACAGTGTCCTGTATATTTTAAAGACTTAAGAAATTATAACGTGCAAGGGGATCTTGTAGCACCTTTGAGACTAACTGCAAGAAAGACGCAAATGTACGAAACCTTATGCTACCAACTTCTTGCTACAAGATCCCTTTGCATATTGATCCAGACTAACATGGCTGTGTTTTTAAATTATAACATGAATTTTCATAAGCTATAGCCCACTTTATCAGATGCATGCATGCAATGTTATCCAGAATTTCATACGCCCATGCGCACATAGGCTCTCTCTCCCTTCCCTCCCTCCCCCACATACGTGACTGGGAATGCGAATGTTTCAAGGTCAGAGGGAAATGAATTGCCCAAAGTGCTGATAGTGACAGTGATGTTCTTTAAGCAACAGTGTGGTGAGCATGTGGGTGTCTGTGTGCCAGGAGTGAGAAACTGTGAACTGGGGAGGACTGTCTCCCCTTCATCAGCCATAGTGTTGCTCGTGGTGCTCATCTCAGTATTTAGCTGAAAAAAGATGGGTTTTCTTTGAGTGGCTCCCCCCCCCCCAGTGTTGGGGAGCAAATGCCATGTTTTGTGGCATATTGAGTGCATTGGGAGCAAATTTTGACAGAAAAACTGTCTTTTTTTTAATTGGGTGAGCTAGGGGCTTCAGAGATCACCAAACTAGTGCCCTTGGGCCTCATGCCTATCCCTAATGCACAAACACCCCTGAAATTCCCTATGCCTCTGATGAAGTGGGCTATAGAACTTGAACAGTCATGGTGTAATAAGTGTGCACTAGTCCTTAAAGTGCAACAAGACTCTTCATTATTCTCCCCAATTCTGTTACTCACAGAATTGGGGAAGGCAGTCCTCAAGTGACAGTGTTGTTCTGGAAATGTCTAAAGGCATTCATAGCAAAAATGCCCAAAGGAGAAATAAGCTGGTGTGTACCAGCATGG
Organism: Gambelia wislizenii; assembly: GCA_030847615.1. Lineage (NCBI taxonomy): Eukaryota > Metazoa > Chordata > Lepidosauria > Squamata > Crotaphytidae > Gambelia > Gambelia wislizenii. Next base: position 5,212,134 of record JAUMIR010000013.1, on the reverse strand, counting down.
CGCTCACAAATTCTCCTACATACAAAATTGGCTGTTGTCTCCACAGATCCTGGAGCCTGGCCGCAGAGAGAGGCTTGGGCTGAAGATGGCCAATGAGGCAGCAGCTAAAAACCGAGCAAAGAAACAGGAAGCTTTAAGAAGAGTCACTGAGAATCTGGCCAGGTGAGTGAGTTTTCCAACTGGACAGCTGGGGCAGGGCTAAAGAAATGGCAGCATGCAGAAATAGACACTGAACTATGGAGGTGTGAGGGTGTGTGTGTGTGGTTTTTTTAAAAATTGCCAATTAATATGTATGGAACTAGCTAAAACTAGGCCCTGGTGGCGCAGTAGGCTTACGCAGCCAAAACTCATGCTAGATCTTGAGTCATAAGTTTGATCCCAGGCCCTCCCCCCAGGTCAACTCAGCCTTCCGTAAGCCGGTAAAATGAGGACCAGCGTAATAAAGAGTTGGGGTGGTATGCTGTGGAAACTGTTAATTCAGTTTCCAAAAAAGCAGCTGCCATTTATTTGTGTACAGTTGTCTCTCCATATCCATGGATTTAAGTATTCACGGCTTGAAAATATTCTTTAAAAAATGATAATCCAAAAAGCAAACCTTGATTTTGCCATCTTATTATATAAGGGAGACCATTTTGCTATGCCATTGCATATAATGGGACTTGCATATTCATGGATTTTGGTATCCACGGGGCTCCTGGAACCAAACCCCCGCGAATATGAAGGGACAACTGTATATGCAATCTGCAGTGTACTCTTGTAGTGTCGTTGCATGCCAACAGCACCATCTACTGGCATTTGCATGTACAATTGTCTGCCTCTTATTGTTTTTGCTCTGTATTTGCTTTGATGCTCTGTATCTGTTACTGTATTTGCTTTGAATTGTATTATACTGTGAATAACTGCATTACATTGTGATACACTGTATTTGTATTACTCTGTTGTTGTACCCCACCTTGATTCTGATGAGAGAGGCCGGTAACAAATAACTAAGTATTATTATTATTAACTAAGTATTATTAAAACTAACACAGACCAGAAAGATCCATTCATCTCTGTGCAATAGAGGCTGAAATCTTCAGCCTTTGAAATGATCCATTCTCTTCCCTTTTTCCAGGCTCTAGCAATTTGTGCAACTGTTTCTCAATGTAAAATGTTTTTTTTTTAATGCGTGTGTTTTTTTAATTCCAGCCTTACTCCTAAAGGACTCAGCCCAGCAATGTCTCCGGCTCTGCAGCGCTTAGTAAACAGGACTGCGAGCAAATTCACTGACAAAGCTCTCCGGGCCAGCTATACCCCTTCCCCAGCCCACCTTGGAACCCCTGGTTACAAGACCCCAGCAGGTGGACCCCAGACACCCACTGTCACCCCAACGCCCCGGACGCTTTCTCAGACACCGGTGACTCAGGACCCAGCCTCAATCACAGACAATCTGCTTCAGCTTCCGAAAAGACGCAAAGCATCGGACTTCTTCTGAGGAGGGTGGTCTCTCGTGGGGTCCTGCGGAGCTGAATATGCGGGAGTTGCTGGTGAAAGGCGTACTCCTGACAAGAAGTGACAGGAGTGGTTCTGCTGTCTAGTCTCGCATTGCCCTGAGGTAGCAGAAGTAGCCCTTACTGAACAGAACTTGGGCTTCTTCTATACCGGGCACAGCTGGCACCAGGAACAAAGACTAGAGCTACAATAGTGTTATTGGGCATTTTGATGGATTTTGAGTTGTTTTAATGAAGGGGGATGGATGGCTGTGGCTGCATTTTGGGTGCCTGTAATTCTGACTATACAGTGTTTTTCTTATTTATTGACTACCAAAAGCCTTTGAATAAAGGCCTGGCACAAATTTGAAATGAGTGGGTCTGCCTACGACTCAGACATCACTGAAGGAGAAATGCCGATGAATGCCCAGGAACTCATTTGGAAGTGAAATGTTTCAGGCGGGGAATAGCTTTTTGGTTGTCGTTTTCATGTTGAGATGGCACATGTCAAGACTGCTCATCTGTGTTTGCCGGAGCCAGAAGCTTGCCCTCCAGTGTAACAAAGCCTTTGTACATGGGCTGAATGTAGGCCCTGCCCCATACACACTGTTAAGGAGCGGCCAAGTGTGTGTCTCCACTTGGACTGCATCAGAGTGAGGACTGTTGCCTTCACACTCCGCCTGGGGCGGGTTGTGGGACGCTGGGACCAGACAGCCCCTTGTTTGTGGTCCATCTGAGCCACTCTTACATTCTGTGATTTTCCTGAAGTGCAGTTTACGGGTGCAAAGTATAGACTTCCAGATGTTGTTGGACTGCAGTGCCTATCATTCCAAGCTGCCTAACCCCATGGTGAGGGATGATGGGAGTTGGAGTCTAGCAACCTGTGAAGGGCCACAGTGGCCTATCCCTAGTAGAGTTAAAGCAGGTGGGTTGGTGATCTTTGGTCTCTGTGCCTTTGCCTTACAAAGGGGTTAGAGAATGGAAAGGAGACAATGCTGTAGTTCTGCTGTGGCACCCTCAAACAGTAGGTTGGGATCCAGGAAGGCCTGGGTGTCAGTCTGTACTCATTTTGGCCACTTCTCACCTCCTGGTCTAGCCAAATTCACCAGGTTGTTCTGAAGGTCAAGGTCCTCCATCGAGGGGACAGTGTGTAACTTGATACTTTCTGAGTTATGTGGTGGTTGCCCAATGCTGCCTCATTCGTGAATTGTGATGTTGTACAACCAGACTCATGCATCTTTATGTGCCAGACAGGCACCCACTACACAGCTAGTTGCTTCTGCAACCATGATGTGAATGTGACTGTTCCCCCATTGGGTCAATGCTTTTTGTAAGCGAATGTATGCAGATGTAAGGTACCAGTAGGATTCTGCTCCTGTGTGTCATCTTGACCTTCAAGACAGGGTGGAATAAAGATGTAGTAAATAAGTAAAGGAGCCAGGATGGTGTAGTGGTTTAAGTGTTGGACTATGACTCTGGAGACCAGACTGTGAATCCCCACTCAGCCTTGGAAAGCTAGTGGGTGACCTTGGGCAAGTCACACACTCTCAGCCTCAGAGGGAGGCAAAGGCAAACCCCCACTGAACAAACCTTGGCAAGAAAACCCCATGATAGGGTTGTTGTAAGTCAGCAGTGACTTGAGGGCAGATAACACATAAATAACCATCCCTCTAATAGTAAACGCGGTGGTGAGTGTTGCCAGTACTGTAACCCAAAAGGGGACATGAACAGGGATGAAAAAAAGAGGTTTGGGGGTATCCTCATGGAGAATGCTGACATTTTGTAAACGTAGAAAAAGAGTTAAAGAAAAATAAGAGGGCAGACATGTCTACAGGCAATTGTGCTTGATATTTAGAATGCCGAGTGCCTGTTTGAGGTTGGGGGGGGGAGGCTGAAAATGGGAGGTCGAATGGAACGGTATCTTTTAGAAAAGGACACGGCTGGCTTCAGCCCCCAACAGAAGCACTGCACTGTGTTATTTGCAGGGCTTACTGGTAACTATGATGGCTTATCTCACTATGTAATTCCACCACAGTTTACAAGTGTACAGGCCAGTATCCAGGGTGTAATGGGCAGAATGCTGAACTAGATCTGAAGAAGATGCCCCATCTTGCAAGTGCCGCAATGTTGCTTAGTTGCAAAATGTGCTGCCTGGTCATGGTCAGGTCATGATCTTTCAACGTGACCTCTGGGGCATGTTGTAAGGATGTTGTGAGAAAGGTGGTGGTTATGTGCCTTCAGGTCAACTCCAGCTTAGGGCAACCTTCTAGGGTTCTCTTGGCAAGATTTATTCAGAGGAATCCTCCCCCCCCCGTGGTCTTCCACTGAGGCTGAGAGAGTGCAACCTGCCCCAAATCACCCAGAGGTGGGTGTTCCATGGCTGAGTGGGGGGATTTGGACCCTGGTCTCCCAGTACTCAAGCTGCTACACCATGCTACCGGTCATAGGGTTTTCTTGGCCAGATTTATTCCGAGAAGGTTGGCCTTCCTCCGAGGCTGTGACTTGCCCAAGATACCAAAGCAGGTCTCCATGGCTGAGTGGGGATTTGAACCCTGGTTTCTTGGTGTTCTGGACCAGCACTCAAAAGGTTACATCATGCTGGTGCTTCAAGCCCCTGTGAGAAAGGTAAGGTAAAACTGATGAAAAAATACACATGGGTCTCTTAAAAGTATGAAGGCAGCTTCCTATTAACAAATTGGAACAGAAAAAAAAATACTGTGGTATACCTGAAAAATTTCCACTTTGAAAAGGTTCCCTCAAGGGATCACGGGGTTAATATTGCCATGGTTTGGGGGGACATTTTTGAAAACGGAAGCTCCCAAGTGGGCACGAGTGGCTTTTAAAGCAAGGATTAATTGTCTAGACTGGCAACACTCAATAATCTTGGTTGCCTTTTGTTGCATGAAGAAGCCTTGATTCTTGCAATTAAAAAGCAAAACGATTAACTGCACTGTGTATCATAACATGAATTAAAGTAAGGCCAGTCAAGCCAAGGCACTTCTGATCTGGCAGAAGTTTTGAGTTGCCAGAATAGGGATATAATAAAAGAGAAGATTTGAATAGCCATATGTAACATTTTGAGCTTTCCTTCCTCTAAAATACACTGATGTTTCATGGCCAACTTGACAGATAAGGCACCATGTTGTCCTTAAGCCGGCCTTTCTCACTGTGGTGTCTTCCCCAGGTGTTGGACTACAACTACCATCATCCCCATCAGATGGCTGGGAATGGTGGGAGTTGTAATTCAACACATGGGGAGGATGCCACAGTGAAGAAGATTGCTCCGGTCTGTGAGTTTATTCTCATCATAGAAATATCTGTGAAGAACTGCCCACAATCATTCCACCAAGGAGGGGAAAGAAAGACATGTAAACAGAGCAGACTCCTTGCAAAAATTCATGCTGGCTCTGCATCTCTATTGGACTTCCCCCACCCCCCAATCTGTTTCCTCTAGGAAATCTCAGTAGGAAAAAGATTGCATCTTGCATAGGTAATGCATTTGAAAAATCCACTTTCCCAGCTACAACTGTTGTTTGCCTTCAAGTTGTTTCCAACCTATGGCGACCCTAGGGCAAACGATCACAGTTTTTTTGTGTCAAGATTTGTTCAGAGGAGGTTTGCTGTTGCCTTCCTCTGAAGCTGAGAGGGTCACCCAGAGGGTTTCATGGCTGAGCAGGGATTTGAACCCTAGACTCGAGAGTCGTAGTCCAACTTTCCAACGCTTGCTCCCTCAGCTAGGGCCAGAAAAAGGATAATCCAAGCTATCTGTGTGCTTGAAAAAATGAATGTAACAAGCATCAGTGAAGCTGTGTGGCCTGATCTTTTCTGAAGGGACTGAAGGCAAGCATGCATGTTTTTCAGAACAGGAGATTAAATGGAAATCGGCTGTGTTGTATGCTCTACAACAGGAATACAGAAACTAATTCTCTTGACACTGGTTGACTACAACAAGGAAGGTGATGGAAATGAAATGTCACTAACAATTCTCAAAGTGTGTGTATTTATTTAAATACCCTGACATATTTTATTCAGAAATAAACATTTTTCTCCTCTTTGAATTAATGATAGAGTATGGGATAGCTGTTTTAGTTATTTCAGAAATCATTGGGGGAAATAATTTGGGGATTTTTTAAAAAAATTTTGGAGAAGCAGTCTATTTTTGAACAAAGTGTCTCTGAGCAATTTAAGAAAGCACCTTGATAATTGTGCTCCTCTCTTGGTCTTATTTTGACTGCAAGTCCCGTCATCCTTGACTCTTGGTCTGGGGCTGATGGGAGTTAGAGTCTAACATCATCTGGAGGGCCTCAGGTTCCCTAACCCTGCACTGTACCAACACAATTGAGAATGTGGGAATAGTACTTTAGGCAATACACAGATTGAAAGAGATAAAGCAAAACTAAGCTTCCTACAGCCAACAAAGCAAAACCTAATTCAAGCATCTTGGCAGATGATGTAGATCCCATCTTATCAACAGGACCATGAAGGCCTCTTGGTTCCCATTGCCTCTAAAATGGTATGCCTATTGAGTGGCCAACACCTGTTAAAACAGGGATGACAAATGTGTGGTCTTCCAGATACTGGATTGCAGCTCCCATGGTCCATCACCATTGGCCATGCTGGCTAGAGTTGATGGGAGTCATAGTTCAACATCTTGAAGGTCACAAGTTGCCCAGTGTTTTGGTAAAAATCAGGGATACCAGATCATCTAATATTTCACAGACAAAAACTGGGCCATTTGGCCAAGCGACATCAGAGTGTGATCAAGAGGGCAAAAATTAATAATGAGGAAGAGCACACGAGTTAGGAGAGGCTGCAGCAGTTTGCTTTTGCCTGAGTTGACTGGGAAGGGCAAGATTCCTCCTCTACTGACTTAACTGAGGTCAAATTACTTTTGTCCTTTGAATGCATTTTTCAGCAACCGAAGTAAGTGAGCTGAGACGAAAGGAGGAAACTGAGGGGAGGAGAAAGAAGCTGGGACCTTCTAAAAGCAGCGGAAAAAGTAGGACGAGAGCAGATTAGTCGGGACTGTCCCTGCAAAATCAAGGCATTTGGAGTGTCTGGGTTCGAGGTTTAGCCATTTTGGGGTGAGAGGTAATGGAGGCCACGTAAATGTCTGCCCATTTTTTCAGTTTGGCCACATAGGAGTCGACAAAAAAGTTCATTTAGGGTACACAGACTAAGATGAAATGGATTTTCAGGGGAATTTTTGGGCTGCTCTTCGCAAATACTTGCTCCCCTTTAGTGCGGCCTGACTCTTAAAGAGAATTTAGGCCCCTTATTTTCATTTAAGGGATCTAAGCTGTCTTCCAAGACAGTTGTTCCAACATCACCGGTCCTAGATGTATGAGCCTCTGGGTTTCATAATAGGCAGTTGACACTGATAGCAAAGTATGTATCAAGTTAGAAAATATTTAATTGCATTGCTTAAAAAAGTGCTATGAAGAAAGCCCTTTACTTTCTTTCCCAACCCTCATTTTAGTCTCTCTTCTTTTCTGATCGTTTCATCCATGAAACTCTTACCTTTCACCTCACCCCACCATGTCCATTGGATCATTCAGAGAAGCTATGGCCTGGTTGCATCGAGGGAAGTTTTTGGGTCCAGTGTGGCCTTAGAGGTCCGTTGTTGCCTCAAACTGGGCTGGGATCTCCTCTACGGTGTCTTCTTTCCCTGTTTCAGCCAGCACCTCTTTTTCTTCTAATTGGTCCAGTTGGTCTGGAGCTGGTGGTGGTCTGGACTCGCCCTTGTTCTCCGGTTCCACTTCTGTTCTTTGCACCGGCTTCGGCTCACCCGAAGTCCGGGAGCACTCTCCGTTTTTCCCAATCGAAGTGATTGATACTGCTCGGGGTTTCGGGGGCTGCATCCATATGTGATTTAACACCTCGTCAATGCGCAAGCGCCGGCCCACGTCGGGTTGGAGCATGCGGTAAATAAGATCCTTGCATTCGATTGTGAGGTTTTTGGACTTGGGGAAATGGACTCTGTGCTCCTTCTGGAGCCGTAGCATTTTCCGAATGTTCGAGTCGTCGTAAGGCATAGAACCGCAGACCATGATGTACAAAATGACCCCTAGACTCCACATATCATACACTTTGGGTTCGTAGGGAATGCCTTGCAGCACTTCAGGGGCTGCGTAAGCGGCAGAACCGCAGAAAGTTTTGCTGTGGATAATTTTGCCTTCGTCGTCCCGAACTAAGCGTTTGGAGAAGCCAAAGTCTGAAAGTTTCACATGGTAATCTCTGTCCAGAAGGAGGTTTTCGCATTTCAAGTCCCGATGAACGATGTCAGCATCGTGACAGTACTTGATGGCGGCGCATAACTGACGAAACATCTTGCGGGCAATGTCTTCGGGCAGTGCCCCTTTTGTCTTTATGAACTCGAGCAAATCCCCTTGGACGCCAAGTTCCATCACAATGTACACTTTGCCGTCAGAGGTTTCAAAGATTTCATAGGTTTTGATGATGGATCGGTGATTGACTTTGGCCAAGATATCTATTTCTCTTGGGAGAAACCTCTCCAGGAAGTCAGGAGGAGCCTTTTTCCGGTCTATGATTTTGACGGCTACATCAAATTTCAGGCGTTCGGAGAAAGCTGATTTCACCTTTGCATAAGAGCCTTCTCCTAAATTGCCTCCCATGACATAGCCTCTTTTTTTAAGGACCGCAGCATCGTCCATGATGCTATAGGCAGCTGCTAAGATACATTTAGCCACATGGTAGATATACGTATCCAACTAGTTGACGAATATTCCATGGCGGGTGGTCATCACGGGAGGGTGGAGTTCTTGGAAGCTGGATGATGTAGAACTCTGAGCATTGTTTAATGGGTGATGTCTTCACATGATGTCACAAAGCCAACTTGAGAAGAGGAGCTAGCAAATTAATCTGCCTTGTTCAGACTAGGTATAGAGCAACCAGGAGCCAATGGAAATAGCTTTCTAACTCAACCTCACTGAGAGAATGCTTTGGTTTGTACTGAAATCTTACGGTTAAAAAACACATACCCTATTTATTTATTTAGTGGATTTATATCCTGCCTTTCTCCCCAAATGGAATTCCCAATCCTTTCTCTTGCTTTTAAATTTCACAGTGGAAGAAGGAAAAGTGTCCCTAGATGCCTTGTGTGAATAGGCTTTTGATTCATACACATTGTTTCTCAATGCATTGGGGTTTACTACCTTTTTTTTTTTAATATGGCCAAACAATCTCCAAATCGTTTGATGAGTGTCTGTGTGTGTGGAATTTTTTCACTATGTAGCACAAACATTGGATTAGCTTCTCTGAAGTTTGGATTGCTGACAAAAGTCGAATATTTAGAATACACCCAGTTTAAGGTAGAGAAATTATTTCTCTTCATGTCACATGACTCAGTTACGAACGTGTAACTCTAGCTGACACATTTGTAACTATGAACGTGAGTTTCAGCCATCTTTTTTTTTTACCAGAAAGTAGACGAAGTCTTACACTTGCATCAAATCTATTATAATAGCTAAATTCTAAAAGTAATAATAGTCATCGATTCCAAAATTCAGTTCAGAAATCACTAGGAAAAAACCAACCAATCGTTAAAACTGTTAAAGATGAGTTGAATCCACACTACACAAATAATCCAATTTGAAACTGGATTATTTGCCATGGCTCCTGCTATTGAATCCTGGGATTTGTAGTCTGACAAGCCCTTTTGCCTTCGTTGCCAGAGTACTGTTGCCTCACCAAACTACAAATCCCAGGACTCCACAGGAAGGAGCCATGGCAAATAATCCAGTTTGAAACTGGATTAGTATAGTGTGGATTCAGTCTAGGAAGGGAAAAGCAGTTTTCATTTCAACTAGAGCAGACCCACTTAAATCAATGGGACTTCCATATGTGGTAACAAGTTGTATTTGTTTTGATGGGTCTATTGTAGGTTGGAGAGAACCAGTGTGGCGTAGTGGTCTGAGTGTTTGACTACAACTCTGGCAACTAGGGCTGGAGTCCCTGCTTGGACACGAAAGCGGCACTCTCTCAGCCTCAGGGGAAGGTAATGGTAAATTTCCTCTGAACAAATCTTGCCAAGAAAGCCCTGTGATGGTCACCTTAGGGTCGCCATAAGTCGGAAACAACTTGAAGGCACACAACAACACTTGCATGGTGGGACAAAGCATGAATGTTGTCCCTAACATTACAATCATATAGTGGAAAGGATTGTCCCTGTTCTGCATTCTAGAAAACTGTAAAATCTTTGTCGGAAGACTAATGGGAGCTTTTCAGTTGAAACACATAGATAACTATGGACTGAAGGTCTAGACAGTCTGGCTTAGATCCTGACAAACTGGAAGAGCCTGTCTCCTTTTAGAACCTGCCTAGGTTTTAAAATCCTTGTGAGAGGGTTTTTAATTATCAGGTTTTTAAAAGATGATTTTGTTTTAATTCATGATGTGATGGATGGACAGAAAAACAGACAGTTTGGCAAAGTGATAGTTATACAGGTAGATAGTGTCCTTGTTGTGTGCCTTCAAGTCGTTCCAAACTTCTGGCGACCCTAAGGCAACCCTGTCACAGGGCTTTCTTGGCAAGATTTGTTCGGAGTGTGTGTGTTGCCATTTGCCTTCCTCTGAGGCTGAGAGAGTGTGACTTGCCCAAGGTCACCCAGTGGGTTTTTATGTCTAAGGAGGGGTTCAGACCCTCCTCTCCTGGAATCCAACACTCAGAATCCTACACCCCACTGGCTCTTGAGGCAGATGACAGACAGACAGATAATAGAAATATGTCAAAACGTAAGACATTGACCTGCAAAGCTGGTGACGAAGCCACTGACAAACGCCTTCCGGTACACCCAGAGCTTTGACCCCCTTGTATTCAGAACATTGTTTGAACCAACATTTCTTCTGAGACAGCGTTCAGCCTTCAACAATTTACTGATTTTGGTTTGGTCACCACCAACAACAGATACAGGTTTGGGGACTGAAGAAAAATTCCATGAGCATTTTAGAGGGGAAAACTTTTTTTTCAGAAAAAAACAAAACTAATGGGTGATGGTGACTGTGGCAAAGGGGTACTAGGTCTTCAGAGGGCAACTTGTGCCCAGTTTCCAGATCTGAAAACAGCAATAAGATAATAGTGACATCAGAGGACAATGCCATTACTCTTTTATGATGGAGGAAAATACTTAAAAACATAACTTCTTCTTCAGTGCCGTAGGGCTAGTCTACATGGGACAATTTACCCCATCTTGCCCTCAGCTTGGAGTCCTGCAGTCCTGATGAAGCAGGGCTTTTGCCCCATTTTGCCCCCCCAGTCCTGACAACCCCTCGGGGCTATGATGGGGTAGGGCCCAATCAAACATTTTAGGAAAAAATACTTGTTTTAATGTGTTCCAGCCAAAATAAAACAGATCAGGCCCTGCATGATCACAGGAGCCCGTTCTGGCCCATCACTGTAGCTGCCATCTGCCTCGCTCTTCTGGATCCAGGAAGGGGGTCTGCAGCATTTGACCAAGGCTGGTGACACGCAGGGGGCCTTGCTCATGTGTTGTGGGCCTCTTGCCTCGATCCGGAGAGTGGGATGTAGGCAGCAGCGGCTGCAAGGATGGACTGGCATGCCCGTCTGGTCTGTGGTCCATCTTGTCCGGGTAATGGAGGAGGAACAAGTTTGATCCACAGGCAAGATATGCCAGTAGGAAGCTGGCATATCCTGGCCTGTGAAGATGAGCCCTTAGTCATGTATGTAGGTCGGTATTCTACAATCATAGAATCATAGAACTGTAGAGTTGGAAGAGACCACGAGGGCCATCCAGTCCAACCCCCTGCCATGCAGGAAATCACGATCAAAGCATCCCCGACAGATGGCCATCCAGCCTCTGTTTAAAGACCTCCAAGGAAGGAGACCCCACCACGCTCCGAGGGAGTGCGTTCCACTGCCGGACAGCTCTTACTGGCAGAAAGTTCCTCCTCATGTTGAGGTGGAATCTCTGTTCCTGGAGCTTACATCCATTGCTCCATGTTCGAGTCTCTGGAGCAGCAGAAAACAAGCCTCCTCCATCCTCAACATGACATCCCTTCAAATACTTAAACAGGGCTATCGTATCGCCTCTTAACCGTCTTTTTTCCAGGCTAAACATACCCAGCTCCCTAAGTCTCTCCTCATAAGGCATGAATCGAATTAAGCTGCTTTAACGAGTTCTTGTGTTTAATACTCCTTCACCCTGTTTAAGCTATTTTATGGAACTGTTCAGAATTGTTGTTTTATCTGTAGACAGCCCTGAAATCCTGTGGGGATTTGAATAAACAAAAAATTTGAATAAAAAAAATCAAAAAAATCATGTACAACGTGTGGAAATAAAGAGTAAATACCCACAGAGCTGTCTGCTGATTTATTATGATTTAATATGCCCATTGGTTTCTGTTACCCACTGCTGCCAAAACATGGGATCCAATTACGCAATTGCCCTTCTATGTATCATATTTCATGAGATCACGGTTCTTCAGGGAGGACCCTATATAATCCCCTTATAGCTCCAATGCATTGTGAGACTCTGCAGAAGATGACTCAGTTAGGGGAATTTACCTCATCTCCTGACAGGCGTTTTTATGTGAAACCATTGTATTTGCTGTGAGCAATCCGTGTCTGTTCTCCTGTCAATTGGGACGTAGCAGACTGACGTTTCCACCCCACTCCTGTGAGTGATCTTCAGTGTGAGAAAGAACAGGGACAGGGTTCCTGCTTCTGACTGTTTCACTAGAGATTGTTGGTGAGAGGGTGTGTGTGGAAACATCAGTTTGCTGTGTCACAATCAACAGGGGAAAAGAGCCCCATCATTTGCAGTAGCTGCTGCCTGGTAAGGCAGGATTGGGGAGGTCAGGCCAGGAAACACAGCTATGCAACTGAGATAGATACACAACTAAGTACAGTCAGCCCTCTGTATCCATGGATTTGGCATCCATGGATTCCACTATCCATGGCTTGAAAATATTTTTTAAAAATTCAAGAAGAAAATCTTGATTTTGACATTTTATATAAGGGACACCATTTTACTATGCTATTGTATATAATGGGACTTGAGCATCCATGGATTTTGGTATCCATGGGGGTTCATGGAACCAAAGCCCAGCAGATAGCAAGGGCCCACTATACTGCATGTAGAATTCTGGCCAACCTAAACCCAGTTATAAGAATCAAATCGATCAGATTCATTGACTCAATAGGAATTTGGTAAGTCAACACTTTTGTAGGGTTACCCTTGGCCCAGCCTTGGGGTCCCCAGTAGTGGTATAGTGGTGTCAGGGCTTGCAGGGTCAAAGACCAGAGATGATGAGATGAACAAGGATCATGGCATCATCTGCCACTCCCTGGATTTCACTCTTCCCTATGTGTTAAGCTGCCATCTCCATATTAACCAGAGGGGAAATGGCTTCTCCCAGCCACAATGTGTTGTTACAGCTGTAACAATACATTTGGATGTGTTTTTACAAAGTATTTGGGTGTGGCTTTACAAGAGACCTGTTTCTGGTAAAGATGAATCCTGCTAGAAATTGCAAGCAACACTGCCCATCACACTTTTGGACTCTCCGTGGGAGTGTTGCTATAGAGACTGTCTTGGGAAGGGTCTGGACTTACCTTTATACCTCTGGTCCTCAGATGGCACCTGACTACAGTTCCCGCCATCCTCTGCCATGATCAGAGTTGTAGGGAGACAGCATCTGGGGAGACATGCTTGGGAATGGCTGGAGAACACTGCCTGGCCATGGTTCTCCAGGGCTTCATCCAGGAGCCTTTCTCAGAAATGCCGAGAGGCTGAACCGGGGACCATCTTGCATACAAAACACAGGGATGAAGGATGCTGCCTTATGCAGAGGAAAGCCCTGGTTTATCTAGGCTGGTGTCTTTGGCACTGACTGGCAGCCGCTCTTCAGAGCTTCAGGGATGTCTTTCTCAGCTCTCTGTGGAGACGCTGCTCATCTCCGGCGTACAAAGCAAGTGCTCTAGCACTGAGCCTTCCCCCTAAAATAATTTTAGGGATGGGCACAGTATGGCCCGTGGGCCTCATGTAGCCTCTGGGACCCACCTCTGTGGCCCTTGAAGCTTCCCACCAGTCCTCCAAAGCCCCCAACTCTTCAATTTTAAGAAGTGCAATTTTTGCCCCCCCAACCATGCAGAAAGCCCTGCAAACATGTGAAAACGCATGAAAATACTCCCACCCACCTCCACGAGCACCCCATCCTACCCTCCAATGGCTTTGCTTCCCTCTGCAATCCTTTTCAAAATGGCAACAGGAAGTGATGCGATGCCACTTCCTGTGGCCATTTTGAGAAGGACTGCAGAAGGAAATGGAGCTATTTGGGTTTTCTATGTGGGCTATTTGGCTGGGGGTGGCTGGGGGGAAATTGGCACCTGGACTCCACACATTGTCCCACCCATGAATACAGGAAGTTGCCTCATGCCGCCTGTTGTGAGCACTGGTCAGTCTAGCTCAGTATTGGACATGCTGACTAGCAAGGACTCTCCCAGATCTAGAGGCACATATCTTTCCCCGGTCAAGGTGGAAGTATCAAGGATACACACTTTCTAAGGATAAAGCATGTAGTCTGCAGCTGAGCTACTCATTTTTGCCCCAGACAAGGAGAAGTTGTGTTCTTATCCTTAATGGAAACAAGTTGTGCATGGAAGAGTGTCCTCATAAGACCCAGAACAAGACATTAGAAAATCCACATGGGTTTGTAAGGTATGGTGCTTTAAAATTTGGAAATGTGATTTTGTACCATTTGGGTGTCTGCTCCTCATGGGTTTAATTTTGCATACTTTTAATTTAATTAATTTAATTTAAGGGTATGCAAAACAAACATTATCTCCAGGATAATGAGAGAGAATCAGAGAAAGCCAGTGGTTTGCATGTTGGACCAGGACTCTGAGAGATCAGGGTTGGAATCCCCATTAGCCATGGAAACCCACTGGGTCACCTTGGTCAAGTCACATTCTCTCAGCCTCAGAGGAAGGCAAGGGCAAACCACCCCCTCTTAAGAAACCTTGCCAAGGAAACCCTGAGATGGGAGTCACTGTAATCACTGTCAACTTGATGGCTATGCCCTCCACCATTTCCCAGACAAAAACTTGGACATGGGTGTCCAAGCAACATTAGAGCATGGTCAAGATGGCAAAAGGTATTAATAAGGAAGTACAGACAATTTTCAATTTCACAGAATCATAGAGTTGGAAGAGACCCCAAGGGACATGCAGTCCAACCCCCTGCCCTGCAGGAATACACAATCAAAGCCCTCCTGACAGATGGCCATCCAGCCTCTGCTTAAAAACCTCAAAAGAAGAGACTCCACCACACTCCCAGGCAGTGCATTCCACCTCTGAACAGCTCTTACTGTCAGGAAGTTCTTCCAAATGTTTAGGTGGAATCTCTGTTCCTGTACTTTGAACCCATTGCTCTGTGTCCTTGTCTCCGGAGCAGCAGAAAACAAACTTGTTCCATCCTCAGTATAACATCCCTTCAAATACAGAGCAGCTGTAGCAGTTTGTTTTTGCCTGAGTCTACAGGGAAGGGCAAGACCGTACTCTCTCTCCCCTCTGCTGGTGAGTTAATTGAGTGAAAACTACTTTTGCACTTTGAACACAGTTTGCGGCAAGTGAGTTCAATTGAGAGGAGGAGAGAGAAACCGGGACATTTTACAAGCAGCTGAAAAAGTGGGATGGCAGAGGATTAATCCGGACTGTCTGTGCCAAAACCAGGACAGTCAGAGGGTATGCAAGTGCCCTGTGAGGCCAATGCAGTCTTCCAGCCCTTGGCAGTTGATCACCCCTGCTCTCCTGGAATCTGCACATTAAACATTTCTACAATCAATGTGTAACGTATGTTGGGTGCTCCCGTGGCGGCACTAGGGGAGTGCGGAGAGGCCAAATCACACCAGATGACACTGTCGAGGGAGGGGGCACACTGGCCTTAGTGACCCCATAGGAGTGCTCCAGGGTGCTCTGGGAAATTTAACGTGGCAGCTCATGGGTCCATTAACCCAGTGGAGGAGTCTGAAGGCAGATTGGAAGATCAGTGGGTCTTTCCAGACTGTTGGGAGTTCCACCAGAGCCTCACACTGCGAGGTGCTGGGAGCGATTCATTTTTGTGCTTCTAGAACAGTGATTTCCAAACTGTGGTACTCCAGGTATTTTTTTGGACTTCATCTCCCAGAATTCCTAACTGTTGACAAAGGTGGGCTTCTGGGAGATGAAGTCCAAAACGCCTGGCGGATCAAAGTTTGGGAATCACTGTTCTAGAATATTAGCTCTAACTTGTACATGCTCTAAAAGGAGGATAGATAGGGAACTTGTACCACTCCAGGGGCTGACCTACACCAGCCAGGATACGCCGGCTCCCTGCCTGTTGCTGCAGCCATCGCCGCCATTTGCCTGGCTGTCCCGGAAGGCAGGACCAAGGCCCCCTGCATATGACCAACCTTGGGCCATATGCTGGGACCCCTTCCTGCCTTCCAAGACAACAAGGCAGACTGGCGGCAGCAGTGAGGGCTGGTCTGCAGGGATGGACTCCTGCAGTTTCGCAGGGCCTGATCTGTTCCTTCCCGGTGGGGATGCAGTAAAAGAGGTTTTTTTTAAAGTTGGTAAAACCCTGACTTCCCCCTGTCTGGGCTGCGTATCTGCCTTGGGGGGTGGTGAGGATTGCCCAGGGGCAGAACTAGGCAAATGTCCTGTGTTGTCAGGATTGCAGGGCTCTAAGATGGGGGAAGATGGGGGTACATAGCCCATCTAGACAAGCCCTAGATGTTGTTGGGACTAAAACTCCTATCAGTTCTAGGCAACACAGCCAGTGGTAAGAGATAATGGGAGTTGATTGCCCACTGCTGAAGTAGACAATACATTTTTTGAAAAATGAAGAGAGAGAGACAAACAGACAGACACACAGTGCCACTTAAGTCATATTTTTAGTTGATCTGGATCTTCTTACACCTTCACGTCACTGGTATTTCTATTCTGTTTGGAAGTACCAGTACATATCTATCTAGTTCATAGGTATACTTTTTCC
Source organism: Gambelia wislizenii (assembly GCA_030847615.1). NCBI lineage: Eukaryota > Metazoa > Chordata > Lepidosauria > Squamata > Crotaphytidae > Gambelia > Gambelia wislizenii. The sequence continues at coordinate 5,195,652 of JAUMIR010000013.1, read as the reverse complement.
GGCAGAAGGGTGTATTTCAAAGTTGCAGACAGTTCAAAGGCAAGCGGGCAGACTGCAGCATGTGTGTTTGACACAGCAAACGGGTTGGTGCTCCAGTTCTTAGGTCTTTGGCTGGTTGGATGCAATGTGATAGATCTTGGAGTACCATCAGGCCAACCTGAAAGGGGAAGGAGCAAGCCTCAGATCACGGCAAAATTAATCTACAGTGTTTCCCCCCATTTTTGAGAAGATGAACGCGGGGAAGAGGGGGAGGGCCAATTTCTCTCCTTCCAATGTTGTGCCTCTTATAAATGTCAATATTTGGAACAGGGCAGATGTTAATTGGCTTTGGTGGCTTCCAGGATGGAAATCCGAAAGCACTTGATGTTGGAAAAAGCTTTCTTCCCTTATTTCAATCTCTTTCCCAAAGTTTTTAGCACAGAGACCTTTCAAGTTGAGCCGCGGGTAGCCACTTGTCCATCTTTGGGTGGTCACTAGGTCTCTCTCCTTCAGAGGGCAGTCCTTTGCACCTGCTCGGAGAGTTTCTCCATATCGACATGCTTTTCCTCTTGGATAACTTGTTCATTGTCTGAGGGCTCAGGCCCTGATTCTTTGCCGTATATGGCCTTGATCTGATTCTGATGTTGGGAACACTCACCTGATTTTGGCAGCGTGGTGTCCGAAATGGATTTGGGGTCTTGCATCCAGATATGCATCAAAACCTCATCGATGCACAGTCGACGGGACACGTCAGGTTGGAGCATGCGGTAAATGAGATCCTTGCATTCAACTGACAGCACTTTCGACCGGGGAAAGTGCACCCGATGTTCCTTCTGAAGCTTGAGCATTTTTTTGATGTTGGAGTCGTCGTAAGGCATGGAACCGCAAACCATGATGAAGAGCACAACACCCAGGCTCCAGATGTCATAAACCTTGGGTTGGTAAGGGATGCCTTGTAGCACTTCAGGGGCCGCATAGGCTGCAGAACCGCAGAACGTTTTGCTGAGAACGACCCTGCCGTCCTCATCACGAGCCAAACGTTTGGCGAAGCCAAAGTCCGTCAATTTGATGTTGAACTCTTTGTCCAGTAGGAGATTCTCACATTTCAAGTCCCGGTGAACAATGTCCAACTCGTGGCAGTACTTGATAGCACCGGCTAACTGGCGGAACATCTTCCGAGCAACGTCTTCAGGGAGGGCTCCTCTCCTCTTGATGAACTCCAGCAAGTCACCTTGTACGCCAAGTTCGGTCACAATGTAGACTTTCCCATCAGAGGTCTCAAAGATCTCATAGGTCTTGACAATGGCCTGGTGTTTCACTCGGGCCAACATCTCGATCTCTCGAGGAAGAAATCGCTCCAGAAAATCCCGTGGCGCTTTCTTCTTATCAATGATCTTGACCGCCACGTTGCATTTCAGCCGATCAGAGAAGGCCGATTTCACCTTGGCGTAGGACCCTTCTCCAAGATTGATTCCCATAACATAGCCTCTCTTTTTCAGAACCTCTGCGTCGTCCATCGTACCCAAGACCACCCCTAACTGATACGTTCGAGGTGGCTGAGCATCACTAATCCTAGCCCCAGCCTCTGGACCCTGGCCCCATTCACGCACTCTGAAATGGCATGGCTCCTTCTCCTAGGCTGGAGAGCTGCAGAACTCTCAACATTCTTTTGTGATGTCACAAAGCAGACCAGAGATGATTAAACATGCCCTATAGGGCTTATGTCAAATCTAATTCATAGGGACGTCATGGACAGAGATAACATTCTTGGGCATCATTGAAAAGTAGGGGTGTTTTTTATTTTAAGGAACCTTTCAAAGGGTTGTTTTGGACTATGAATAGCATATACAGGTCGACCCCCATATCCGCAGGGGATATATTCCAAGACCCCCCATGGATACCTGAAACCATGGATAATAGGAAACCCTATTATTATTATTTTTAAAAATATTTTTATTACACCAATTTCCATACAGTAAGAAAAAGTTAATACATAAACAACAACCCTCAAATTAAACAGAATATAATACAGCAAAACATAACACCTAACATTTAACACATAACACACAACACGACAACCACATAACTTCTCTATTTCCTTATCTTTTCCCAGTTGTGGTAATTAATATATATCATCCCTTCTTAACTTGTCCTCGTACTCAATTGTCTGCCTTCTGTAGCCTACATGTATGAAATATAAAAATTACAACTCACATTCTCTATTTCTGTTCTTACAGAGTATTATTGTTCTTTATTTTCAATCCTCCATACTTATCAATGCTAGATTTCCCCATTTGTTTTTCCACAGGGGAAGGACATTTTCCAATCCTCTTTACATTTCCCTAATGTTTTCTCATTCATGGCAATTGTTAATTTGTCCATATCATACATTTTGTAGAGTATTAAAGTCCATTCTTCCTATGTCGGAATTTCTATATTCTTCCAACTTCTAGTGTATAATAACGTAGCAGCTGAAACCACATATAGTAATATTCTCCAGTAGTTTTTCTCCACTTATTTATCTGTTATGTACAACATAGTAAGCAAATATACTTCAGGGTTCATAGGATATTCAATATCTAGAGTCTGTGTTATTATAGTGTGAATTTTTTTGCAGAATTGCTTCACTTTCCTACATGACGACCACATGTGAAACAAAGTGCCTCTTGTTTCCCTGCATTTCCAACATTTATCATCGCAATTTTTGTATATTTTGGCTATTTTCTCTGGTGTTAAGATGTTCTATAAAACATCTTGTAATAATTTCCCTTAATATTACAGTATAACTTCTTGGAAAGGTTAAGTTCCTATTCCAGGTTTTCTCCCAATGCTCTAACGATATGGTATGTCCAAGATATGGTGCCCAGTTATTCATATTGTCTTTGATTCTTTCTTGTTCCAATTCCAACTGTTTATTTGCACTTGGTAATAATGTTTCAAATTCCATTTTTTCCAATTCTATTCTTTCTAGTTTAACATCTTTTAAAAATTGTCTGTGTAATAACCAGTGGCAATCTATTTCATCCATCAACAGCTTCTCTTGTTTTGATTCTACAGTTGTCCCTTCATATTCGCTGGGGTTTGCTTCCAGAACCCCCGTGGATACCAAAATCAGTGAATACTCAAGTCCCATTATATGCGATGGCATAGCAAAATGGTGTCCCTCATATAATAAGATGGCAAAATCAAGGCTTGCTTTTTGGATGATTATTTTTTTAATAATACCATTTTGCCATGCCATTGCATATAATGGGACTTGAGTATTCACGGATTTTGGTATCCACGGGGGGTCCCCAGCAAATATGAAGGGACAACTGTATATTTAACACACAAAATATGTAGATTCAACCCACTGTGGATGTCTTTGATGTGGCGGGGTTCTTTTGCAAGGCAGACACGGGCAGCTGGCAGAGTCGCTGATGGCTCCACTGCTGCCCTACACCATTTTTAATAGGGATTTACAAGCCTTGCTGCACATTTGCAGTCTTTCTTAGTCTCATGAGGCTTTCAGTGTCCCTATTAAAAATAGCATAGGGCAGCAGCAGAGGTGGCAGCAAATAATCCGCAAATAACGAAATCCACAAAAGTTAAACCTGCAAATGTGGAGGGCCGACTCTATATTCCAGAGGAAGGAATTGGCCTCCCAGTATTTCTTGCCTAAGAAAACCCTATGAAATTCATGAGGTCACCAAAAGCCGACAGGCAACTTGAAGGCACACAAACACACCCACGTAGGCAGCGAAGGAGAACAAAGATCCTTCCTCTGTCTTCCAAACTATAAGGGATGTCATGGATTTTGCTTCAAGGAAATACAAATTCTTTGAATCAAAGTACATATGGGAGTTGAGATTGACTTGGGCTTAACAAGGACAGAGAGCTTTGGCTGAGATGGACATTCGCATAGGGACAATCTATCAGGGTCAGGAGCCCTGGTGGCACAGTGGTTAAATGCCAGTACTGCAAGCCACCACGTCGCAAGTTCGATTCCAGCCGGCTCCAAGGTTCACTCAGCCTTCCATCCTTTTGTAGGTCGGTAAAATGAGTACCCAGCTTGTGGGGGGCAATTAGCTAACACACATTGGAAACTGTTTAATGCAGTTAGATGTGTAAATAGCTGTTGCTTAAAAAAAAAAACAATTTGTAAGCCGCTCTGATAGCCTTGTGGCTGAAGAGCGGGGTATAAATAAATAAATAAAAAATAAAATAAATCATCTCATCCTCATTTCAGGAGAATCCTGAGGATGGCCTCCACACTTAAGCCTCCACTCACCCACCGCTATCTTACCGCAAAGTTCTCAACATGTTGATGAAGCCTACTTTTGAGCCTCTAAGACAGGCGTCACTCAGATGTCTAGCCTGGAAAGTTCCTTTCCTTGCAGCCGTTAGTTCCGCAAGGAGAGTGTTGGAACTTGGCGCCTTGTCAGCACCAACTGTACATCTTCCATCTGGATTCGATGGTCCTGAGGCTGGCTCCTTCATTCATGCCCAAGGTTAACCTTGTTTTTCACAGGTTGCAGGAGGCCACCCTTTCTTCATTTTGCCCTCGTCCAGCTAGACCCATGGAGAAAACCTGGTATACTCCCTCCCACTGAGTTAACTGAATGCAAACTACTTTCGCACTTTGAACAAAATCTGCAGCAACTGAAGTAAGTTGAGGACAAAGGGGGAAGGTCAGAGGAGGCAAGAGAAACTGGGACATTTTTAAGGCAGGTGAAAAAGTGGGATGGCAGAGGATTAATCAGGACTGTTAGAGGGTATGGAAGGCACACAAAAACAACACAGCCTCCAGGACTGGCAGCAATGTCTGTCTATCTAACCATTACTAGTGAACATGAGTGAGAGGGTGATATGGATTTGGATCCAACTTCCCACAGGCATTTCATTGACTGCTGTAGGTAGCTGAGCCCAAAGATAGGCCTTTGGAGTAAACCAGCATGGTTCTTCTCATAGGACAAGAGGGAGGTAAGGGGATTTCCCCCCTCTCCTTACAGGACTGGCAATCTGGCATGTTTTCTAGGCACCACTACTTTAAAAGAAACGTGAGACAATGAAGTACCACACAAAACCACAAATAGCAATGCTCTACTCCTTCCGAAACTTAAGGTACCCTTGAGCCAAGGAGAACCTGATCAAAGGAATGTGCACTGCATATGGAATGTATGCAGCACCCCTCTGATGGCTCACACTGTGTTGCATCTGGGAGAAACGTCAAAGCTTTGATAAACAAGGCGTTGAGAGGCTATTCTTCTTAAATGAAAGTAACTGATTCAGCAGCTGAGTGTTTTTTGAAGGCTCCTGGGAGACCCATTTTGCTTTGCAAAAATCCCCCAGCCCAAGATGAAGGCTGCTGTGTCTCTGATGGATGCTGCTAAATTCACACACACCCCTTCCAAAATATGACATTTCTTCTCCATTTAAGCTTCAGGAGGATGTCTCAGAAGAGCCTTGGACCACATTTATTGTAGTACCAAACTCCTCATGGTACTTTCCTGATACCATGGGAAAAAAACCCTTCTGATCCCCCACACCCACCCTTACTAATAGTTGGGTTGCCAGATTGAAAACTGGAGAGGGCTGCTGTCCCTTTAATGGCTGTGTAGAAGAGGGGATTTCAGTGGGTGTTACTTGTTACCTAGTTGTATGACAAACAGCACCTGCTGAAATTCCCTCTTCTCCGACTCAAGGTGACTAGAATTTCAATCCCCGCTGGCCATGGAAGCCCATCAGGTGGCCTTGGGCAACTCAAATTCTCTTAGCTTCAGAGGAAAACCCTGGCAAACCTCCTACGAAGAAAACTTGCCAAGAAAACCCCATCCCAGGCTTGCCTTTGGCTTGGCATAAGTCAGAAATGACTTGAGGGCACCCGCCACCAGCATAGCCTACTCCAGTTTTCAATCTGGTAACTCTATCATCATCATCAGCAGCAGCAGCAGCAAATGTTTCTTAGGGAGAACTGGCAGAGAGACAGTATAGTGTACAAGCTATGGAATGGCTGTTCTACCGAGGCCCATCTCCTTTTCTGTTCCTCATGCTGAAGAAAGGAAGGCACTTCTGCCCAAAGGAATTGGCTGTCCCACACCTTCTTTCATAACAGGAAGTGGTAGACAAGGAAACTGCTCCATGGGCTTAGGAGTACTGGGATGGTGGTAAGTTTGGATGACCATATGCTCACCACAAGAGCAAGGAGAGTCCAAAAAGGCAGGCAGCAGGTCTTTTGGAATGCCGATGGATCTTCATTGCCTAGTCAAGACAAAGCCATCCCCAAATATTTTGGATGATAACAAAGATAGGCCATGATTATACATTTTGTCACAGGGTAAAATACATTCCACCATTCCGCTACAGTGAGGATTTCAGCTGTGTTTGGAAGGAACATGGAAGCTTCTGGGGTGTTGGCAGATGACAACATTGTCTCTGGTAACTGAAAAGTCCTGGTGCTTCAACCCTGCTGGGCCTGATTCCCTTACAACGTTGTTTAGGGGGCTGGCTCACCTCCCCCAAGAAACTGGTATTCTCCATGCTCCTGCGTCTGAGGAATTCAGCAAAGTCTGAGTGTGTGGATGTACTGCTGTCATTTTGGGGGCTTTCTTGGTGTCTGTTGCCAAGATATGGAACTCCCTGTTTAGGTCCTCTCTGCTGTCCTTTTTCAGGCAAGCAGGCCCTCTGATTCAGACAGGCCTTTGACATCTAGCTGGGTTTCCACCAAAGTCAACTGTGATTTCTTTTTTTTTTTTTTTTTGTAATTTTATTTAATAGTTTTAAGACAGACAGTATAATTCACAACCAAGGTATAAGTCAAAAAGAAAGGGAAAAAAGAAAAAAGATATACATATATAAAGATATACATGTGCATATAATTAGGACTAAAACTAAACTAAAGCTCAAGCCCAATACTAAAACACTATACACTAGCTACAACACTAAACACCAACTAACTTGGGGCTTATCTACACTAGCCAAGATAAGAGGTGGCCGTTTTCTCCCCACTGTTACCTGCAGAAAATGGGCTGGAGTCCAAAGAGGATGCTAGCCCATCGCTAAAGTTGCTGACGCTGCCATTTTCTCGCTAACATAGATGCTAGGTAGGGGTCTCACAACCTGTGGTTACAGGCCCCCTGCATGTGACCAGCTTCGGTCATATCTTGAGGGACCCCTGCCTGGCTTCCGGGACAGGGCCCAATCTGGCCAAAATGGAGTAAATTGAGTATTATCTTAAAATGCTGTAAAGTACCTTTTCCCAGCTAGCTCTCATTCCAGCCCCATATATGCCCGGGGGTCGCTGTTTGGAATGTCTGGGGGCAGATCTGGGTAAATGCCTTGCATTGTTTGGACTATAGCCTCTGGAATGGGGGCAAGCCAGGGTATTTGGCCAGCATCGACAAGCCCTAAGACACAAAAGGGCTCTGACCCCGCAATCTAAACTGTAATGAAAGAAGAAGAAAAAATTGAAGGAAAAAAATTATATTACCTTACCATTACAGATCCTGCTACAAATTGCTAGTAACTATAGTGACAAATTATTATACCATTAGATTTCTTATTACTCCAAAAGTCCATAAATGGTTTCCAGGCTTTCAAAAATAATAATAATAATCTTCAAGTGGTTTATTCTTTAAAACCCATGTTAGCTTGGCAATTTGAGGTAACTCTGCAACCTTAACCATTTTTTCTTTCTTTCATCATCATCGGTGCTTCAGTCCATTTCCAGGCTCAGCCAGCTATGCCAATCCACAAAGAAGAGCCTTCCCCAAGCCCAGAAGGACTGCCAAGGAATCCCAGGTGCTGGAGGCTCTATTTCAGAGGAAAGAACTAGGCAAAACCACCTCTGAGGATTCCTTGCCTAAGAAAACCCTAGGAAATTCATGGGGTTGTCGTAAGTCGATAGGCAACTTGAAGGCATACACACACATACGTAAGATCTGACCTTGGTCCATTTCCCCCAAATGCTGCAGGCTAGAACTTCCAGAGCATGGGGAAAAGTGCCTTTTTGGACTGTCACTCTCAGAATCCCCCAGCCAGCTATGGTGGCTGGGGGATTCTGAGCGTGGCAGTCCAAAAAGAAGAGCCTTCCCCAAGGCTAGAAGGACTGCCAAGGAATCCCAGATGATGTAGGCTCTATTTCAAGAGGAAGGAAGTGGCAAAGCCACCTCTGAGGATTCCTTGCCTAAGAAAACCCTAGGAAATTCATGGGGTCACCTGAAGTCTGCAGGCGACTCTCTCTTTCACACACACACACATCCCAGCTGAAAATGTCCCAGCTCCTATTTCATTCCACCTCATTCCAGTAGGTGGCAATCATGGAACATGGCCTGATGCTGCTTCTGTTCAGAAAGATTTCTGTAGGACAGAAGCATTTAGAGCAAGGGTGGGCAATGTGCAGCCCGTGGACTGCAAGTGGCCCTTGGGCCACACTTCTGTGGCCCTGGATGCCTTCTACCAGTCTTCCAAAGCCAACCTGATTACTTAAAAATAAAGTTTGGTGCAAGTTTTTACCCTCAAACCATACAGATCCCCCAAGACATGAAAACACACGAAAAATACCCCCCCATCCCCACAGGCAACCCGGAATCCTGTGCAACTCCCAAATACCCCAATTTCCCTCTGCAGCCCTTCTCAAAATGGTGACCAAAAGTGATGTAATGTTACTTCCAGTCACCATTTTGAAAGGCTGTGCAGGGGAACATGGATTTGTTTCGGCTTGTGTAGGAGGGTGAATAACCCCCAGGGCACCTGGGGGAAAATTGGCCCCTGCCTCCCAGCTGCCCACCCAATTTAGAGGGTGCAATTGGCCAACGGGGGCCATTTTTGCCTCTTGGGCTTGTATTTGGCCAGTGGTTCCCCCCCTCAAACAGTGCCAGGCACCCCCCCCCATTCATGTCGATTCCATAGAGCAGGGGTGGGCAACTGTGGCAGCTCCTTGCATCTTTTAAGTCACCAAAGCTGGAGTGACAGGGACTGTTCCATAAAAAATGGGGAAAGGATCTGGCGTCTGCTTCCAGTTTTTGAAAAAGTTGGTATTTTTTGATGTTAAACAGTGGGGGATGAGTACAACCTGTTTCAACTGGGAATTGCTGCTACTGGAGGCTCCCTAGAGAAGCAGTTCATCCTTTTTGGGGGCCCAAATGGTGGTGGTAGTAGTGATGAGAATGATTATCATCATCATGATAAATTCTACAGGGCTCCAAGGTTCACTCAGCCTCCCATCCTTCCGTAGGTTGGTAAAGTGAGCATCTAGCTTATTTGGGGGGGGGGGGGCAATTAGCTAACACATTGTAAACTGCTTAGGGAGTGCTTTATTTGTGTAGTGTGGATTTGGCCCTGGATTCAGTTGGAAAAGCCCATCTAGTCTAGCATCTTGTTTCTCACAGTGGCCAATCAGAAACCACAAAAAAAGCACACAACCATGGTCTTTATTCCTTCCATTCCAGAACTGTCTCTGTTTCACCTGGTCCTCGTGTACCCTCAGTGTATGACCCCAGGAAAGAGCTAGTGCCTATGCTGGCATCTTTCCCCAATTCCTTTTTTATCTGATATCACAGAACAGGGAGTCTGTGATTCTGCAGAGGTTTTTGAATGATATCTTCTATCCTCCCCCAACCACTCACCATGTGGGACTTGGAGTCTAACACTATCTGGAGGGCTGCAGGTTAACCCATGTATGCTTCATTTTCTTGATCCTAGAATAAGGGTGGATGGCCCCAGAGGGCTTGGAGGCTACCTTTGAGCCGTTTTCAAACTCCTAGAGCCCCCATGAGGTGTACTCATCCACTTTTTCCAAAGAAGAAGTGACCACATGATCCCTTCCAGTTTGAAAAATAGGCTTTTTCAGGTACAGAAAACCCCACTCTTACTCAAAACATCTTTAATATGGAGAATTAGTCCCAGAAGATTTCTGGTGATGCAATTCTCCATTTTTGCAGCCATTTTTTCCTATGATGGCAGATGTCCAGTGGGGCTGCCCCAGGGCTTGGTAACCTGCTTTGATCGAGAACTGTCAGTCAGTCAATAAATATGGATCTCATAAGGAGAACAGTGCAGTATCATTCAAGAACAAGAAATTAATATTTACTGTACTCTGCCAAGCAATAAGTACTCCTGATAGCATTTCATGTTTGTTCTTTACCATCTGGTTATTCTCAAAATCTCTGTGACCTGAGGTGCTTTCCCAGCACCCAAGGGTGGTTCAAGACCTCTTCGATCTGGAGCCGGTGAGCAACGTCAGGCTGGAGCATGCGGAAAATAAGATCTTTACATTCGATGCTCAAAGAATCCGGGAAGAGCACTCGGTGTTCCCGTTGAAGTCGGAGCATTCGCTTGACATTGGAGTCATCATATGGCATGTACCCCGAGACCATGACGTAGAGAATGACACCCAAGCTCCACATGTCATAAACTTTGGGATGGTACGGGATGCCTTGGATCACTTCCGGAGCAGCATAAGCCGCGGAACCACAGAAAGTCTGGCTGGGAATGATCCTGCCATTCATATCTCGGAAGCACCGTTTGGAGAAACCAAAATCGGACAATTTGACATTCATATCTTTGTCTAGGAGAACATTATCACACTTGAGGTCCCGGTGCACCACGTCTAAATCATGGCAGTATTTGACGGCACAACACAATTGGCGAAACATCCGGCGAGCAACTTCCTCAGGGAGCCCACGGTTGCTCTTGATAAACTCCAGCAAGTCACCCTGCACACAAAGTTCCATTACAATGTAGACTTTCCCAGAGGTCTCAAAGATCTCGTAGATCTTGATGATGGAGCAGTGGCTCACGGTGGACAAGATCTCCAACTCCCGGGGCAGAAATTTTTCCAAGAACTCAGTTGGAACTTTTCTCCTGTCTGTGATTTTCACGGCCACATTGAATTTCAGACGCTCCGAGTAGGCCGATTTTACTTTGGCAAAGGAACTCTCACCCAAACTACCCCCCAGGATATAACCTTTCTTCTTCAGCACAGCAGCATCATCCATGACGCAAAGGGCAGAGATGCCAACCTCCCATCAGACTGTAATTTAGAGGGGTGTACCTTGAGGTTTGGTGATGGTGGTCACCTCAGGGACTTTTGAGGCCAGCTGGGTGTCAGGTCTCACAGCAGTGTTTTGAATTGCTTATGTCACCGGATGAGATCATAAGGGAACACTGTAAGGTGCTTGGACATGTCACTCAGGGACTTGAATGAAAGGAAACACTATTACAGCAGACAACCCCAAAGCTTGGGGAAAGTGAGTTTTAGGACTGTGGTTCCCAGGATAAACCAGCCAGCATGGCCAGTGGTGCAAGTAGGGTGAAAGGTCCCTTACTTTAGGTTTCTCCCACAAATGATTTTTTTTAAAACTTTCAAGTTCTTGCTATTCCAAATATGAAGAAATTTGCTAATTTTGGAAAATTCTTATAAAACATGAACAGAATGACAATTCTCCCTCATTGCTATGTACCACTGTTTCGAGCCAACAACCCCTGGCCTAAGTCAGGACACAAGGGTTATAGAAATGAATACAGGATAGAAGAGATGATGATAGAAGAGATAGTTATGCGACCCCCGAGCATTGTGATTTCCTGCATGGCAGGGGGTTGGACTGGATGGCCCTTGTGGTCTCTTCCAACTCTGCAATTTTATGATTCTATGATGGCAAGCCTTCAAGCAACATGCAACAGGTGGGTGGGGCAACAGCATGGATCGCTGGCATGGCATTATTATTATTAACTTTATTTCTATCCCACTCCCCCCCCCCCCCCGATTTGGGACTCAGTAGAGGTGTTAGAAATATGTTTTCATCTACGAAATCTTGCAGGGCATGTTATTGCCCCATTTTTAATAGGGCTCTTTTGAAACATTTACAAGTGGAGATCAGGTAAAGTATCCCTTATCTAAAATTCCAAAATCCAAAATGCTCCAAAACCCAAAATATTAAAAGAAAAATAATAAATTAATTAAAATATATTTTTTGAAATGCTGCATAAGATTATCTTCAGACTATGTGTATAAGGTCTATATGAAACCTTAACGAATTTTGTGTTTAGACATGAGTCCCATCTCCAAGATATCTCATTATGTATATGCAAATATTCCAAAATTTGAAAAATCCAAAATCCAAAACACTTCTGGTCCCAAGCATTTTGGATAAGGGAGAGTCAATCTGTACTACTGTGTATTCCACTGCTTAAACTTCCAGCAACATATTTGACCTGTCTAGAGTTGCCCATGGCTGAATAAGAGGAACTGGACAATAAAAAAAAACAACTTGGTGCCAAAAAGTCATAGGAGTATTAACTATTATTTGTCTGTCAGTGTGTGTGTATGTGTGTGTGTGTGGGTACATTGCAGTTTGTAAATGTGTTTACAATCTAAATAGAACTTTTAAAAAGGTCTAGGAGTCAGCAGTAGGTAGGCAGTTTGACCCACAGCATGGAGATGATGGAAGTTGTAGTCCAACACACCTGGAGACTACTGGGCTGGGAGAATCTGGGGTAGATAATACTGAGGTTGCTGGACAAATATACTGAGTTAGACTAAAGCTGATTCTCAGGGCAAAGCTTATAGCTCCATGGCAGACAGTAGGTCCCGGGTTCAATTCCAGGCATCTTGGGTTTCTTCACATAAAATCAGTAGCTCTTCTCTGCTTTACAGCAACAATGCATTTATGAATCTGCCATCACTCACCAGCTAAACAGGACAATCTAATACTCATGTACCCATGCAAATTCCAGCTCAGTGATGCTTACACAAGAGCCATGCCTGCCACTTTATACTGCTGAAATTGGTAAAACTGGTTTTCTCATCTTTTAACCAAGAGTGTTGAAAAATGCCATCATTTAAGCGCTTAAGAAACACTTCATCTGCCTGGTTTGCCTTCTGTTTTAACAACTGCACATTATCTGTTCTCAAGCTGCACATCCCCCCCCCCCAACTACGCATTTTGTGTCCAACTGCGCACACACAGCCTTTAGCAGGAGATGGGAAAGACCTCTGCTTGTGTCCTTGCAGTGCATCCTCATGGCCAAATAGACAACACTGGACTAGGGGAAACAATACTCATTTGTATTTGGAGCCACATTTTCACAGCTTGTGCCAGACGCACAGCATGTGAACAGCCTGTTAAAAGAAAACACCACTTCCAAACCCTGACACTTTCCCTCTCCAGGTCTCCTGTGCTTTGCTTGGCTGTGTTTACAGGAAGGTGCCGCTTCTCACTAGTGCGGTAGGGGGAAAACCCCTCCAACCACAACACAAGCAGGTGTCAGCCAAAGCTCTGTGAAACACCAATTCCCACAGCAGCCTGCCAGCCTGTGGTTAGCAAGTGGTGCTGTGGGCTTGGGTTCGAAACACCTGTGACTTAGAGCAACTTCTGCTTGCAGAAGGCACTTATTGCAGTTCAGGAGAACCTCAGCTACAGTTGCCTGGAACATGGAGGTTAAGCTGGAGCCTAGTTCTGCAGGGCTCTATGGATTATTATTGTTTAAATTAGGTATTTATACCCCGCTCTTCAGCCAAGGCTATCAGAGCAGCTTACAATTTGTGGCAATTTACACATTTACACTGCATTAAGCAGTTTCCAATGTGTGTTAGCCAATTGCCCCCAGAAGCCAGGTACTTATTTTACTGACCTATGAGAGGCTGGAAAGCTGAGTGAACCTTGGAGCCCTCTGGAATCGAACTTGCAATGTGGTGACTTAGCATTTAACCACTGTGCCAGCAGGGCTCTCTATATAAAATTCTATATAAAACTCTTGGGTATGTTGCCTTTCCCAGTGTGCTGATTGGTTGCTCAGGAAACACACCCAACCAATCACCACCCACATGCAAATTCCCTCTCCACCTAACAATCCCCTCTCCTGCCACTCAATCTCTGGCCCAGACTGGGACCCAGACAGTCAACTGGTTTTGGTGGTGGCAGGCCGCCTGCAATGGGATCCAGACAGTCAACTGGTGTTGGTGGCGGCAGGATGCCGTTGCTGCCGCTGCAACAAAACCCAGACAGTTACCTGGCGGCAGCGGCAGAACGCTGTTGCAATGGGACCCAGACAGTCACCTGCCGCCATCATTGCAACAGGACCCAGACATTCAACTGGCGGCAGTGGCAACAGAACAAGTCACCCTCAGCAATTCCAGGAAAAGCATGGAACACTGAGAAGGGGGAGGAAGAATTTAAAAATCCACCACCCTACCTTACAGGGTTGTTGTAAGGTTTACCAGGCTTTTTTTGGAAGTTTTTAACAGCGAATGTTACGTAAGGTACAGCTACTATTTATTACCTATAACCAATGAGGTCAAAGCAGGAAGCGTGGATGTCCTCCTCCTTCAGTATACTCACAGTTCTGTAAAGAGTGCTAGGCAGTGAAAGGCTCAAAGCCACTCAGTGACTTTCATGGCTCAGTAGGGACTCGAACCTCCATCTCTTCAGCCCCTGTCTGTACATAAACGCAGGACAGCCTGACCATTGGCAGGCCCAAATGTGGTTTTGTATCGGCTTCAGAATGGTGGTGGCTCTCAAGTCAGTGAATCCCTTCCAGGTTTTTCTAGATTTAAAGGCGCTGTCCAAGGTGTTGAATCTATTTTAGGAATAGGATTCAGCACCTTGGAAAGTTCTTTTAGAGCTGGGAATCGAACCTGGAGTCACTGCCCCAATGACCTGGGAGGTGCCACTGCTGAATCCAGCCTCATCAACGCCATCTCCATAGCTAAGCTTTCCCCGTGCTTGTCGCTTTTTAGCATCCCTCAGAGGGGTATGGGCAACTCATTGACCACCGTGTGAAGAAAATACAGTTGTCCCTCTGTACCCACGGATTTGGTATCCACAGATTTAAGTCCTGACGCCTTGAAAATATTCTTTAAAAAACTAATAATCCGAAAAGCAAACCTTGATTTTGCCATCTTATATCAGGGACACCATTTTGCTCTGCCATTGCATATCATGGGATTTGAGTATCCACGGATTTTGGTATCCATGGGGGTCCTGGAACCAAACCCCAGCAAATATGAAGGGTCAGCTGTAGAATCAAAACAAGAGAAGCTGTTGATAGACGAAATAGATTGCCAGTGGTTGTTACACAGACAATTATCCAAAAGATTTAAAAAAATATGTTAAACTAGAAGGAACAGAATTGGAAAAAATGGAATTTGAAACACTATTACCAAGTGCAAATAAACAATTGATAACAAAAATTTGTACGACCCTAATAGAAATGGAATTGGAACTTATATAATGGTATATACTATAATTGTATATCATGGGACTTGAGTATCCACGGATTTTGGTATCCACAGGGGGGTCCTGGAACTAAACCCCAGCGAATGTGAAGGGACAACTGTGTATATATAACATAATACATACACAGTATCTTATATATAGAATAAATTGGTATGGCTACGTGCCCACATATGCACATAGATATAATACAACGTAACCTGCTTGGACAGCATAAGCTGTAAAGCGGGAAAGCAGTGTCATAAATAAATACCAGAGCCCCTCACCCGTGACGTCACTTCCCCCCTCCGCGGGCCTCTGGCGAGCGGCGCTGCGGGCCCTCATTAGCCATGCGCCTATATGCAAATTTCCCCTCGGCGAGGCTCCGCCCCTCGCCTCCCCATTGGTCGCCAGAGAGAGGGCGGGGAGGAGACGGCGGGGAGGCGGGGCTTGGGCGGGGAGCAAACGAGCGAGTGAGGGTTCGAGCGCTGTCCGCCATTTTCTTCGGGCAAAGCCAGTCAGGCGGGCGAAGGCAGGGTCGGCTTGGCCGGAGGTCGGTCGGAGCGGGGCGGCCACAGTCCGGTGGCTGTGAGGGGAGAAGCGGGAGGACGACGACGACGACAACGACGAGGAAGGCCGCGGTTGAGGCGGCTGCCCCTCCCCTTTCCTTTCCCCCTCCTCCGCCCCCTCCTCCTCCTCCTCCCCTGAGGGGGGGTTTATGTCGCGGCGCCGGGAGGGAGGATGAACGGAGGATAAATGGTGCCCAAAGCAGACAGCGGCACTTTCCTCCTCCTTTTCCTCCTGGTGCTCAGCATCACCGAGCCGCTGCGGCCAGGTACGGGGGCCGGGAAGGGACACGCGGGGCCGGGCGGGAGGGGGGCTGAAGGGGGGAGCCGCCCCCCTACTGACCCCGGAGTCTCTCGGGGGTGGGGTGGGGGTGGCTCCGAGGAGGCCCTTGCGCCCTCTCCCCCCCCCATCAGAATCACCTTAAGGGCTGGGGTGGGGTTGCTGGCTCCTGCGAGGGCTTGGGGGAAGCTGCCCTGAGGGGGGGTCTCTGGGGGGTCTTGGGGGCGGCTGAGGTGGAGAGGAGGCCTTGCTTTGAAGAAGGGGGTGTTGGGGCGCCCCTTTCTGGAGGGGATAGGGAAGGGGGGCGGTCCCTAGGGGTTTGCTTTTCTCCTAGGGAGGTGGGGTGACCGCCGGAGGGGGTGGCAGCCCCCCCTTCCGCACGGCCTGGGGATCTTGGGGGAGCCCCTGGGGGTTTCTCAGGAGCTGGGGGTGTTGAGAGTACTAGAGGGCTAAGGTTTCTGTGGGGGGGGGGCTGAGCAGTGACCTTAATAAAAAGGGGGTCGTTTGGGTGATCTTGGGGAACCCTGGGTTATACCCCCCCCCACTGTATGGGGGGGTTGGTGAGCATGGGCTCAAGGGGGAGCTGAGGTTCCTTTGTTAGGCGGGCCCTTCCTACTTGTGAGCTTCCCCCCTCTAGTTCAGCCTTGCTAGGGATTTTGATGAGCAGTGTAGAGATTAAGGCATCGATTGCATGCCTGGGGTTTGTGTTGTGGGGTTTGGGGATTGTTGGACACGGCTTTCCCCTTTTCCCCTCAGAGCAGTCTGGACATATCTGGCGATGAATAAATAGGAGGGGAGTTCTCCCCCCTTCCCCGGGTTGGGGGGACTAGGTGGGTTTCTCTAGGAGTTGGGGACTATTGTGCAAGGGAAGAGGAGGAAAATCTATGAAGAGGAGGATGCTGGAGTACAAGGGAGTTGGAGGTTTGCTTTTTTTGCATTGCAGGAATAGAGAGGGGACTGCTGGGGCGCGAGGGGGTGGGTTGCTTGTGGCTGTGTGGTTCCTGGGGAAGTGTGGAGTATTGTGTGAATGTGTGTGGAAGGATTGTGATGGGAGTGTGGGACTGATATCTAAGGAAAGTCTTGACTGAAGAAGGGGAGACTGTCTCCCCTTCCCCTCAACTGGTAATGCTGGGAAGGTCCTGCCCCCCTCCCAAACTGTGGTGTACAGTATTTTAAATGTGGGGAGGGATGAGGGGGTGTTTCTAAGATAGAGTGGGCAACTAGTAGCCCTTGTTGGGCTGCCATGTTCCCTCACCATTGGTTATGCGGCCTGGGGATGATCTGAGTTGCAGTCGGATAACATCTGGAGAGCCACCGGCTGCCTATTTCTGCTGTAGGTTTTTTGTACTGGTTAACTGAGAGAACTGGGGGTTGCCCTTCGTTGCCTTCATGGCATTTGCCAAAAGGGCTGGTAAAAGTCTCTGAGGACAAGAAATCTGTGAAGGGTTCAGCTAGCAGGAGAAAGGAACTGGGACGTGCTGCAAAAGGGGAGTGGGGGAGCTTCTCAACTGTTTGGAGCTAAACTTGATGGTTATCCTGAAGTATCTCCAAACAGGTGAGTAGAGAAGGCTAGATGGGCTTAAAGCTTACCTAGGGAGAGGAGGGGGGAGTTGAAGTAATATTCATGTTTTGGGGGAAGAAATTGCATTTGTGGAACTTCAGTGGCTTGGGAACTACTGAAGAAGTGTGACCTCAAAAAAGGTCCTCATGATGTGTCAGGTGAGATGATTCCTGGGGTGGTGGGGTAGCTGTGTTAAGTCTGTGGGACTTCAGTAAATTCATCTGATGAGGGGGGTTGCTGTGCATGGAAGCTTCTGCCCAGTGAAATGTGCTAGCCTTTAAGGAACCACAAGACTGTTGCCTTAGGTGAAATAATGTACATGAGAACATTGGGAAGTGTGTCATGCTTTGGAGACAAATGCACAAGAGGAGAAAAGAGCCTTTCAAATAAGATGCAGTAGCGTTTAATAAGAGAGCATAATACACTTGGCGTACTTGGCACTGCTGTTTTCTAGCTAGCCCTAGAAAAGAACCGTAGTCTTGAATTTGGGAGTTTCAGAACAGGTATATTTACTTCCAGTGCAGTAGCTGGCGAAGGGTGTGTGCCTCTTTTCTATACTTTATTTGTTGGGCTGAGGGGGAAGCATGGTGCTTTGTTCAAAGCATTTAGGTGAGTCATGTGTTCTCCCAAGATCTGTTTGCAGGTGACAGTGCGAGCAAAAATCTAAAACTGTAATTTTGTCGATAGCTAGGAGAAGACCTACACTGTCAACCTGTCATTGTCTGCAGAACCTGCTTGGGTGAAGGCACAGTGGTAAGAATGCTGCTTTGTGTTGCAGCAGAGTTTTAATTGACTGATGGACCTGGTTCTGTGTTATTTTTTGGTCACGCAGTTTGGCCCTCTAGAGAGAGCTGAGAATTTGTGTCTTAAATTCTCCCCCAAATTTGCAGCTACGGAGAACGTTATAATGTATAGATGAAAGTAATAGCATTTCAACTCATTACCTTACCTCTCTTGCTAAGCTGCATTTCTTTGAAAGAGGTTTGTATCAGAAAATGAATGATCTACAAACACGGTGTAGCGTTTCTAAAGTATTGTCACCAAGTTACATAAATGTCTTAAGTATGTATTACTGGTATGATCATGAACTGGTGTTAAGTGTCAGGTTGTAATCATTTCACAACCGGAGGACAGTTTTAAAATAATAACAACAATAATAATATCTACTTCTAGAGAATGCATTTTCCATGTTATATAACCTTGCTGCATGCAGAATTTAATAGGTTTTTACTGCCTGTACTCTTCTTGTAAATAAGAATACTGGAGAGAACTTGATGATCTCATAGCATAGCCTAGTTGTGGCTTGTTCCCTTAACTAATGATGCAATGCAGCGTTATAGAGTATAACATTTAAAATGTAATCATAGCACTTAAACCCTTTAGAACATGCCTTAGTCTTCAGGCAGTTTGCTCTGACAGAGGCTTGGGTAATTACTAGAATATTACAGAGTTCTTCACAGCATATTCTTTGTCCTCTTTTTGGTAGAACTTTTAGACTTGGTCGTAAAGTATATTGAGTTGATAGCAGGAAGTTGTGACATTTGGAACAACAAAAGCAGCAAGGGAACAATCTCTTTAAGATTTAATTTGCATATTTGGGGTTACAGCTTTATATGGGAAGAGAAACTTTGTACCAACAAACAGTGCATATATGGTGGGGGCCTATGTTCTTAGCAGGGGCCTTCCTTGGAGCTGCCACTGCAGCCACGCGTGCTGCTGAAGAGGCAAATTGAATTTTAAACTAAAAATTGCCTCTTGAGCAGTGTCGGTGATGCAAATATAAAGCAGCTTGGAGGGTAACCATATTTATAAGGTCAGGACTTGGGTTCCTTATTAGAGTGTATTTATATTTTTATTTATTTAAAGTATTTTTGATACAGTCATTGTTTAACTTGGTAGAATTGAATATGCTGCCTTGAATTCATGAAATTGCTTGCCCTTAACAGCAGTAATAACTAAAATAGGGGTGGGGAAATTGTGGCCTGCACACTGCATGTGACCCCAAGCCTGTTCTCTCCCTACCCACTCCCCCAAAGCCCCTGTACCCCGTCATCTTTTTGGGGAGAGCAAAACACCCAAATAATTTCTTTTTCTGCTCATGGAGGTGTCCAGAAGTACCAAATTTGCTTAGCCCCTCCCAGCCCCCTAAATGGTACAAGAACACTGGAAGTTGCAACCAGAACTGACTTTCAGTTCTGGGGTTGTTATCTGCTTCTTTCTAAACATTTATATGCCACTTTTCATTTTTAAAGATCAAACTGTTTCACAATTAAAAAAAAACAGTGGAGTCTCCTTCTCTGGAGGCTTTTAAACAGAGGCTGGATGGCCATCTGTCAGGTGTGCTTTGATTGTGTATTCCTGCATGGCAGGGGGTTGGACTGAATGG
Organism: Gambelia wislizenii; assembly: GCA_030847615.1. Lineage (NCBI taxonomy): Eukaryota > Metazoa > Chordata > Lepidosauria > Squamata > Crotaphytidae > Gambelia > Gambelia wislizenii. The sequence continues at coordinate 5,175,689 of JAUMIR010000013.1, read as the reverse complement.
CCCTTGTGGTCTCTTCCAGCTCTATGATTCTATGAAAATAGTTGCTGAAAGAATAAAATGATAAAACAATAAAAGGCAACAAAACCACTCATTAAAAACCAGGGAAAATCAGTAGAGTCAGCAACTAGAAAAATCAAAAGGAAAATGCCCTGCATCTTGCATCTCAACATATTTTACATTCCTCCTAGGCATGGCTAAATCTCTGTTAATGAAGTAGAAGTGTTTCTGGGCATTCCTACTTCAGCAGAAAATTTGGTCCCAGAGGCAAAAATAACATGGAAAGAATAGGGATTGGGTCCTATACTGCTCCCCGCACCAGGCAGTTCAGCATTTTTTGGTAAACTTTTTATTCAAAACCAACAATGTACATATGTGGAATGAAACAACCGTAGGTGGGACTGCCCTGCAAGAGAATGCCATGGTTCTTCCAAAGTTTCCTGTTGCCCATGATACCCCTCTATCAGGAGTAGTAGGCCAGTGTAGTACTTCAGTTCCATGATATCAAAGGGCTTCCATGTTTTGACTTGTTCCTCTTGGTCCATGCCCTGAATACATTCCATGCCTCTCTATTTGTTTCACAGATTACATGTTAAAAAATGCTTTCCGTGAGGAGCAGTTCAAAGGTTTTTAGCACTGTGTCTTTGTTTGCATCCTTCTTTGGCCCTGACCATTTCTGAATGATGGCTTTGGCTGTTCTTTGGTGAACTGTCTGTGGATGTCTGCACCAGTATCTCTGCTTGGTCCTTCCTGGACTGGATACAGTGAAAGGTGTATTTGTTCCCCATCTGCCTTTGAGCAGGGGTGAGTTTGTTTCTTGCTGGAGCATTCTCACCAGCTTCTCTGCATCATGCTTCAACCGTAAAATGACGTGGGATGTTTTTTATTCCAATGCATTTATACTGTGTGTGAGAAAAAAAGTACTGCAATGGCAAAATGAACTAGATGGGTTGGGACAAATATTTTTTGTCCCAGCTGCATGTTTCCCAGTTTAAAAACAAAACTATATGTGGCAGGTGGCTGAGACTCAGGAACATTGTTTAAAACTCATTGCCATAAAGTCTTTTATGTAGGTCTGAGTCTGTGTGAATTCTGCAAGAAAATAATGGCTCTTTGTTATGAACATGCCCTGTCTGGTTGGATGTGGGTGAAGATAAGGAACAGAGTCCTGTGTGTCTGCGCATCTTCTTAATTTGTAAGTGGTCCACACTTCCCCCACCCCTGTTTAAAGTGAAGGTTAAAGTATTTTCTGCACAGTGGAACTGTTTGACATGTGCCTACTAGCCCCACCATGCAGCAGAAATGTGGAGAATGGCCTGGCGGGATGAGGGAGAAGAAAGAGTTTGTGTTAATGTTGTTAATGTGGAGAGTAACAGTCTTGTATTAATTGCTTCATCAGGCTGTTTAAAACAAACTGCCTGGCCTTTCAAGAACTTGATCAATATCCACTTGTTGACATCTAGCTGAGGTGTTTGGAAATTGCTTAAGTGTGCCAGTTTGTAGGATTAAGAGGCCTTCCAGTTCCATCAAGTGAGCGCTGCAGTGGAACAGTTAAGAGGCTCCATTTCCCATACTGGGTCATACAGTTGATCCATCTCAAATGTTCTCATATTCAGAAGTGTATTATGCTTAAGCAACTTGGCCATACAAGTCATGTGGATGCGAACTTCCCCTTAGGATCCTCCAATCCAAGGTTTGCTGTGATTCTCTGTTCTCATGTTCCACCACACAAGGTGTGCAGGTCACTTCTGTGCATGTTTACTTTGACCAAAGTCTTGGTTTGTTCAATGCAGCAAACTGAATGTGCGCATCCCCTTGCACAGACTGAGGGGTTTGATTCTTATGGCCCAGAACTGTATGCTGAATTAAGAGTGGGTCATCAAGGATCCAAGGTTGCAGAGACTTTTTTCAACCTCTTTCCCTATGATTTTCTTAATTGGAAACTGAAAAAAGACAAAACACACCCAGACATTTGCTTTAATTCTGCTGTGAATGGCCAGGGCTTAATAGGCAAGTTATTCCAGCGGCATGATCCTTGTTTCTTTCTCTCTTTTACTTTATTGAGGGTTCTTGCTATAAGGAGAGAGGACGAGCAGCTGACCAGATGGGAAGATGGCAGGAAATCTTTTATAGTTCTGCAGGAGATACTTTAGGACTGCCTTGTAAATAAGTCCACAAAAATTAACTAGCCCACAAAATGTTTTACTACCTTGCTGGACTGTAACAGAGGGGGGACAGAGAGTTCCTTCTGAAGTCTCCTGAATTTCTGTGCTGGGCTCTGGGGAGGGGACTCCCCTTCTTAGCTGAAAGCTACTAACTTAATTGCTCTGTAGCATATGGTTTGGCTGTTAAATTCCAGTCAGTATTTAAAAAGTGGCCCCTTAGATTCAACCTCTAGTGGGTTTTCTATTCTCTGTAGCTTCCTAGGTGTTCCTCTTCCATCTGTCCCACCATACCAGACAATATTGCAGACTGTCTGTTGTTCCAAGGGTGGTTGCTGCTTTCTTCTTCCCCACTTATTCATTTTTCCTCTCTTAGAACCGTATTTTTCCTCTTAGAGTACGTCTCCTCTAAAAGAAGTGGCTGTAATGTTGCAGAGGAGGGAGTATGATCACTCTTCCAAATAAAAATCCCCTTATTTCCAAAGATTCCCTCTTTGGCACCTCTGCAACATGATATGCGCAATCATGATGTGAGTGAGGTAGAACCTTGGTGAAGGAATTAGAGAGGTTTTACCCTGCGCTCCAGAATAACTGATTTTGCTGGTTTAATTGTGTATTCTTACATGGCTGGGGGTTGGACTGGATGGCCCTTGTAGTCGCTTCCAACTCTATGAATCTGTGTGTGTGCACGTGTGAAATATTTTATTTATTGGCTACATTAATATCTCCCCTGAACACAAAGCAATGTCCACGGTTTTACTCCTTATTTTTATCCACTCAACAACCACCCCATAAAGTAGATCAAGCTGAGACTGTGCATGGCTTTCTCAAGGTCATCCAGTGTGTTCCATGCCTCAGCGAGAACTAGAACTTGGATCTCCCATGTCCAACTCTTAACCACCATATCATGCTGACTCTCATGAGTTTTCGTGCCACATTGAATTTCATCATCATGTGTTCCCACCCCCAATACAAAAATGTCACATCTGGCTTCATATAATTGATGGAGGAGATAAACATGTTACATTGAATATACCAAAACAAAACACCTGAGCTGAGATCCTACATCATTGAGTGTAGTGTGAAAAATTCTGCAGGTGGAGCTACATTATAGTTCCCCTCTTGCCACCCCAGGACTCACCGTTGCACTCATTAGCTCCCCTCCACAGCCATTCGGTGGCTGGTGGAGAGCAAGGGGGTAAGAGAAGTGGCTGGTTGTTTACTGGTAGCCCGACACAGACCAATGACATTGTCTGTGGAGATCCACTGGAAGCCTCTATGGATGATGTAGTCGTTCTTTGTCCACCAGCCATTCAGTCCACCACAGCTGTGAGAGGGCCATTGCAGTGAAACAGTGAGTCCTCACGGCAGGAGCCATCAGTGGCTTTGGTCATTGTGGAGGGAGGAAGGGAATACCGACCTCTGCAATGCTCAGAAAAGACACAGGCAGGTGTATGTCGGATTTATGCTTCTATATGTCACTAATAGGATACTGGCTGTGGTATGTTTGGTATACGGAGTTTTGCAAATCATAGGTATAATAGCTGGGTATGTTTAGCCTGGGGAAGAGAAAGTTGAGAGGGGACCTGATAGCCATGTTTAAAATATTTGAAGGGAGGTCATACTGAGGATGGAGCAAGCTTGTTTTCTGCAGCTCCAGAGACTAGGACACGGAGCAATGGGTTCAAACTACAGGAAAAGAGATTCCATCTAAACATTAGGAAGAACTTCCTGACAGTAAGAGCTGTTCAGCAGTGGAATGCACTGCCAAGGAATGTGGTGGAGTCTCCTTCTTTGGAGGCCTTTAAACAGAGGCTGGATGGCCATCTGTTGGGAATGCTTTGATTGTTTATTCCTGCATGGTAGGGGGTTGGACTGGATGGCCCTTGTGGTCTCTTCCAGCTCTATGATTCTATGATTCCCACCCCAAGGGGCTTACAGTTTAAAGTAGACACAGTGAAACAGATGAAAGTAGTGGGTGGGCATAAAGGCATGGCTAGGCAGGGGAAGGGTATATGATTATTTCTATTACACATTTGACTTGGTTACAGGTTAAATTCAGTGCTAACAGAATTCATTGTTAATAAATATTTCAGTGATGCCACTCAATGCAAGACCTTCACACCACTTGTCAACAGTATTGCTTTCCAGGAAAATGTTTGAATTAGAAAAAAAAACTTTATAAGTCCTAAATCAGATGGGATCTGATTTGGCATGTTTGCTTTATATTCAGTAAGCAAATGTTTAAAAATGAGCTACAGTGATTTCACAAGGTTTATAAATATCAAGGTCTTGTTGCCAACAGCAGTTGAATTGTTAAATCGCTAGGGAAAATCAACAAAGCACATCGAATTAAAAAGGTTGCATATACAAACCAACTCTAAAGCTTTACTTTGGAAACTATTTTTATTGGGCTATTTGTCAGTGTTTTATGACATGATAATACTAGCAGTGTTAGTGCTTTCATTGTTTAAATGTTAAGGACATTTGAGTAAAGAAATGGAGCCACAGTTTCATACTTACTGTACCATGCCAAAAGAATCTGAGTGCATGTGAGTGGGGGGAGAATGAGTGTAGGTACCTGAGAGCAACTACCAAAAAAAGGGGAGGAGGAGAATTTGGCTGCTAGTGTGTCCCTTCATTATGTTGGCCATTAATGTTTATGAATCCATGCCTTTTCAAAGAAAGGAAGGTTTCCCCACCCCGCTCTACAGCTCTTGCATGCCAATAAAAGCAATCTGGATATGCTGTCTGTACAAGATGGAGTTCTAAACTATGAACAAATTATCTGCGTGGGTCTGGCTAGAGTGCATTTTTCTTTCCCCTAAACAAGGAGGGACCAGATCTTGATGGAGCGGGTTCCTTGATATTGACAGTTTTCTTGACTTCACTTGTGACCTGGGTATCATCGACGTAGTGCTGAGACCCAACCCCCAAACTCCAAGTAATCTTCCCCAGAAAGTTTATATAAATGGTAATGCAGTTGGACCCCTGTATCCGTGGCGGTTTGGTTCCCAGACTTAACTGTGGATACTGGAAACAGCAGATAACAGTGAACCTTATTACAGTTGGCCCTCTGTATCCATGGATTTCACCATCCATGGCTTGAAAATATTAAAAAAAATATATATTAAAAAAATAGGTCTGTGGCAGATCCTGGAAAGACTAAGATGTCCCCCCAAATTCCTTAAAATGATTATCTTGCTACACGAGGGCCAGCATGGTCAAGTCAGATATGGCAATGCTCTTTCAGAGCCCTTTCTAATAACTAACGGAGTGAAGCAAGGTTGTGTTCTTGCGCCAACTTTATTTACAATCTTCTTCAGCATGATGCTCCAAAGGGCTACGGTAGAGCTCGAAGAAGATGACGGCATCTATATACGCTACCGTACTGATGGTAGCTTGTTTAACTTAAGCCATCTGAGGGCTCGCACTAAGACTCTAAACTATCTAGTCCGTGAGCTGCTCTTCGCTGATGATGCTGCCCTTGTTGCCCACACAGAAGCAGCTCTGCAGCGCCTAACATCCTGCTTCGCAACAGCTGCAGAGCTGTTTGGGCTGGAAGTCAACCTGAAGAAAACAGAAGTTCTTTACCAGCCTGCACCACAGGACGAACACCACCATCCCCACATTGCCGTTGGCAACTCTGTGCTTAAGTCCGTTCAGCAGTTCACCTACCTGGGAAGCATCATTTCTTCAGATGCCAAGATTGATAAAGAGATCGATCACAGATTAGCAAAGGCATATAGCGCATTTGGAAGACTTTACAAAAGAGTCTGGAGTAATAAACACCTGAGGCGAAACACAAATATCAGTGTGTATAGAGCCATTGTACTGTCTAGTCTCCTTTATGGGTCTGAAACATGGGTCACCTATCGCCACCACTTACGACTCCTCGAACGCTTCCATCAGCGCTGTTTACGCACAATCCTAAATATACACTGGACTGACTATGTGACGAATGTTGCTGTCCTTGAGCAAGCAGGGATCACCAGCATGGAGGCCATGATATTGAGAACACAGCTGCGCTGGGCAGGGCATGTTTCTAGGATGGAGGACCATCACCTCCCCAAAATAGTATTCTATGGTGAACTCACCATGGGTCAGCATAAGAGGGGCACTCCAAAAAAGCGATACAAGGACTCACTGAAACAACACCTCAGGCTCTGCCAAATTGATCGCCAACAATGGTCCGCCCTGGCCTCACATCGGGAGGCATGGAGACGCACTATCCACAATGCTGCAGCCTTATTTGAGAACTCACGCCGAACAAGTCTTGAAGAGAAACGACAATGCAGAAAAAAACACAACCCGGAAACATCACCCAAGGAGACCTTCTGCTGTGCTTTCTGCAACCGGACTTGTTTATCTCGGATCGGCCTTTTTAGTCATCAGCGCGCTTGCAGAAAGCGCGGGATGAGTCCTTCCTGAATCTTCGTTTGCGAAGAGAAGCCAGAGAGAGAGAGCGAGAGAGAGCGAGAGAGCATATAATGGAACTTGAGCATCCATGGATTTTAGTATCCACAGGGGGTCATGGAACCAAAACCGAGCAGATACCAAGGGCCCACTGTAAAATAAAGGACTTCCAATACAAACATACCATAGAGTTGCGTTGGAAGGCCTAGAAGATGTCCAGAGAGGCTGCCTCTCTAGGCATTTTCCAGTGCAGCTCTATAGTATGTGTCCTCTATTTTATGCCCTGCAGATAACTGAGACTGTAGATATTGGTTTTGCAGATATGGGGGTCCATATATATATATATATATATATATATATATATATATACACACATGAGTATATGTTCCTGTATGAGCCTGCGTGGGCTCTAAGGCTTTTGTGGGAGGCCTTTCTCTTAGCCCTACCACATTCCCAGGCATGTCTGATAGGAACATGTGAAAGCGACCACTTGGTGGCTGCTCCCAAGCTTTGGAATTCCTTTCCTGAAGAGGGTAGAATGACCCTCTCCTTTCTCTCCTTCAGCTAGCAAGTGAAAACTTGCCTATTTTTTTCTAACATAAAAAAGCTCTTCTGCTGCTTCTCCATTATATTGCCATGCTTTGTCTTTGTCTTAAACAACATTTAATTCTTAGCCTAAACAGGGGTGGGTGGGAACCGTGTGGCCCTCCAGATGTTGTTGGACTCCCGCTGCCAGTGTGCCTTCCCATTGACTGCATTGGCTGTGGCTGTGAGGAGTTGCAGCCTGGAGGACCACACAATTTCCATGACTGGGCTCATCCTTGGTATACATTTTCAGTCCCAGGTGTAGCACACACAGTCGTCTTCTTACTACAAAGCAAGTCCACTTCCAGGTTCTCCCCTTTGTCCCTATCTTCTTTTTTTGATTTGGCCCTCCATGGTGTCATTTCCACTCAAAGGAGCAGGGAAACACTGCTTGGTAAAAACATGGTCTTCTGTTCTCCCTCAGATGCCCAGAGAAGAAAACCAACAGGAAGTCTAGAAACCAAGAAAGCGATAGGGATGTGTGAGGAATTTGGGGTGTGTCCACACTGCACGTGTAAAACACTTCCATGAACTGCAGTGCTGGAGCTCTCACAGAGAATTCCAAGTCCCTCACCATGGCAGTTAAAGTGGTATAGTGCTGTAATGGTGTGGTGTGGATACACCCCTGGGTTTCACCTGAACTGCCCTTTGCCGACTATCTTTGGGCCAAGTGCAGTTTACACTTTGGAGTCTGTACTTGGAAGGAGTGATTGTGGATCTACCCCCCCCCCCTTTCAGATATACACAAAATACTGCTTAAGTAGACTTCAGCCAGTGGGAGAAATGCATTCAAGCAATCTGTACAATTTTAAATGTGCACACAGACACACGTGGGCAGGGAGCAAGAGAAGGGATGGATTCCACCCCCTAAAATATCCCCCCCCCAAACCGGTAGAACTGTACATGGAGGTGGGAAAGAGAGGCAGCTGGTGCATGTGGACTTCATAGATGTGCATCTCTCAGTGAAGGGAAATAGCACTGAGAGAACCCCAAAGAGAGATTTAAAAAGAGTAGAGTGATGCTTTCTTTCTCCCCTCCTCTGTCCTGCATCTGTACCCAATCAGTAGGTAATACAGAAGCAACAGCTTTCATACCACATCTCTCTTCCATCGCTCACGTGTTGTTATGGTCTGGAGGTGCCACTGTCGCAAACAAGATCGAAAGAGACCTTCTACCTGGCTAGTTTGTCCCTGTTTGTCATTGGTGAGCTGTCTGTCCATGATGACTGTTTTCACTGAGTAACCTGTGGTTTGGAGCTTGTTAATGCTATGCAAGAGATGTAGGTTGTGTGACTCGTCCTCTTAGTGCGTTCTTTGGGAAGTAGCTTGTAGATAAGATTTAATATTATGTAATAAGTGTGCAGTAGTATGAAGCTGTTCCTTATGTAATGAAGTAAAAGATGTTTCAGAGACCATTAAAGAAATCAAAACTGGTTAGAAGAAAGCTTTATTCCCAAAGATGGCGACATCCAAGGCAATTACTAAAGGCCATGTAACTGTAATTCCCCTGATCCCCCCAACATCTGTCTTAAGGCTAGGTGACTTATTGTGCTTTTCCAGCATGTATAATAGAGCCAGTGTGTTGTAGTGGTTTAAGCGTTGGACTATGACTCTGGAGACCAGGGTTCGAATCCCCGCTCAGCCATGGAAACCCACTGGGTGATCTTGGGCGAGTCCCACTCTCTCAGCCTCAGAGGAAGGCAAAGCAAACCCCCTCTAAACAAATCTTGCCAAGAAAACCCCGTGATAGGTCTTGCCTTAGTGTTATCATAAGCCGGAAACTCCTTGAAGACATGCAACAATAGCAAGCATGCAGAGCACTTTTGATTAAAGTGGTGGTTTGTTTTCTATCTTACTTCATGTTCTCCTTCTGGCCAGCATTAAATACTGCTTTCTGTACAAAAGTAAGTGCTATCCAGTGTGTGACTTTTGGCCTGTCTTCCAATTCTGTTTCTGTCAGTATGTTGGTGGATCTTTGCTAATTTTGCTATATATTAATATATGCTTAAGCTCCCCCTCCTCCAATTGGTATTCTTTTTATAACTCCCCTTGTATGCATTTTCAGTCACTAAGCAAATTAGTGCCCTCCAGGTGTTTTGAGCTGCAGTTCACAGTTTTGCATATTGACCATTGGCCATGCTTATGGGGCTGATAGGTGTTACAGCCCAAAATCAGGAAGGCACAAGGTTACCCAGATACTAAGTATTTTGCTTTGAACTGCTATTTGATGATGATAGTGGTGATGACAGTAGTAGTAGTAGTAATATGTATATCCAGCACTATATGATAAAATCTCAGGGTGACTGCAGTCTGATTCCTACTTGTGTCCCATAAACATAGGAAGCTGCTTTTACTGAGTCAGACACTGGTCCATCTGGTGCCATGTTGTCAACTCTGACTGACAGCCCTACCTAGAAATCCCTTGGGAGTAACCCATGTCAAGTTCAGTAAGTTCCTTAATAATGACATATATGACTTTAGCCCTGCAGACCCGTCTCATTGCACCTGATTAATAATAGAATATTACAACAAGTAGTGTGCAGCAAAACACAAAACAAAACAGAGTAAACTATTAAAACCACCACTGCCCTGGAGGAGGAAACCTTATCAGTAGGCACTGTATGAGACAAGATTAAAGTCAGTGGTTTTCCAAGGTAAAAACAAAACCTTGGGGATGCTTTAAATTGTGCTTTGCAACTGTATCGCAGCAACCTTGGAAGGAATATGGCAGCAAGTCTTGGGAATCTTTGGGTGGGGTTTTCAGGCTCTGGGATGTGTGTGTGTACCTGAGAGTGTGTGCGTGCACACACACACACAGTATTTTGCTGTGCTGTATTGTGCTGCAAAGTTGGGAGTGCAACTTAACATGCCTTCAGTGTAGTTTCTGTATTTTGGTTGAAATGAAGATGGCAAGAACATACCAAGAATGGTCAAAACAGGCATCTTAATCTGAAAGACTATACCCCAGACTTCAAAGAGGTAGTTCTGTTAATAGCAAACCTGAAGGTGTTGTGATATCGTGAAGACTTATTGCGGCTGATCCCCAGGCTTAGCTTATAGACCTTTTAGCTTTGCATGGTGATGTATGCCTTGTATGCTGCTCCCTTTTGCCCCTTCTGTTTAAAAGGGGATTTTTCAAAAATCCATATCTGTTCATCGCTGCCAACTGAAGCTAACACATCAGTAGAGCTCCTGCTTTGCATGCAAAAGATCCTGGCTTCATTCTCTGGCATCTGCCGATAGAGCTGGGAAAGAGCGAGCCTGAAACCATGGAAAGCTGCTGCCAGTTGGTGCAGACAAGTGGATCTCACTCCCCCACCTTCCCCTTGTAACATTCAAATATTGCTGGGAGTTTGGCAAATCATTTAATCATCAACAAATCCTACATTCCACCCCCCCATCAGCACCAGTACTGTTAAAGTTAACATTGTATTATGTAAGTTGTAGGCCTCAGGTTGCTGAGAAGGACCCTTTTAAGTAGTAAATCTTCAGGGGGAAAAAAAGAATGGTTTATGCAGCAGGCCACCAACAGGCCACATCCCCCACAAGCCCAGCTAGCTCTGTTTTTCCTCTGCAATCCTTGCAAAATGGTGAGAGGAAGTGACATTGTGTCATGCCCATCACCATTTTTGAGAGGGACTGTGCAGGAAAATGGGGGTATTTGGTGTGTGTGTGTGGGTAGAACGTAGTTCTGGGAGTCTTCTAAGTGTGGGATATTTCTGTGTGTTTTTACACACTGGGAGGCTTTCTGTGTGCTTTTGGAGTAAAAAATTGCTCAAAAATCATGCTGAGAAAATGTTTTAAGGTTTTTTTTTGTTGTGGGGTTGGGGGACTTTGCGGGATGGGTGGGGATTTCAAGGGGCCACAAAAGTAGGATCTGGGGGGCCACATGAGGCCTGCAGGCTGTAGTTTGCCCACCCCTTCAGTAGATGAGCCAATAGTCTGACTTGGTGTAGGGCAGTTTCTGCACCTGAGTGAGTGGCTTATGGGATAATAAATGTTAGCGTATGTCATAATAAATCGGTTAGCCTTTGAGGCACCATGTGAATGTATTCTGTGGTTGCCTTTGGTATGTTTCAGTGCTTGAGAATAACGAACACTGCTTATGCTAATGAATGTTGGCTTTCACTAGTTTTAGTGAGCAACAAATCTCGTTTTTTCCCTTGAAGTTCCTTACTGTAAGATTAATAGGGCTTGAGAATGCTGACAAGTCCGATTTAATGCCCAAAATCATCAGGGCAAGCCGTCTTTCATCAGTAGATTGTGTAAAACTTTAATTCAGGTTATTATTGCTAAGGGCAAATGAATGTCTTACATATGTCTTCAGAGAGCTATTAGGATTCAGTGAGGGGCTTGAAACAAGCTAACTTTTTAAAATATTAATCTTATTAACAGTGAGCAGCACTAAGGACACTTCTGTAGGGTCACTGGGCATTTTTAGCAAGCTGTTCCAAAGCCTGCTTAATAGCCCATTGATCTCTCAGTTTTATAGTTTCACGGCACAACATGATTGATCAAGGTTACCTGGAGGAAATAATTGGATGTTGTTAAAATCTTGTGCCTCAGCTAATCATCATTAGCTGCAAGGTTTGCCATTGCAGGTATAATTAAAAATTGATTTCAGTCTCATTTTCTCGTTAATCTAGATATACTTTTGATGCTGTTTTGTTGGAGCGGTACAGTGTGAGGTACACAGGGGTTTACAAATTTTGACTAGGCTGACATGATTTATAGGTGTCACCAGCAGCCTCCACTGCTTTGTCTGACATGCACCTTGGGAAGGAACCAAGGCCTTCTCTCATTCGTGTAGGATAGAAGGATCTCTCCTTCTGAGGATCTCTTTGGCTGCTTGGGATGATCTTCCTATTTGTTGCCTGCTTGGAAGGTGTAGTGGAAGTGAGACCTGAAGGGCAGGAGGCTGTGGTGCTTGTCCTGCATACAAGAGAATTGGGGCCACTTACCCCTCTGGAGGGCTGGCAGGTGGGTTTGTGGCTGCCTGTGGCTTTCTGCCAGGCTAAGAATTGGCCCACATGGTGGATCAAAAATTGCCTTTTAAATTCTGTGCCTCTTTAAAGTCCCCCGCCCTTTAAATTATATGGCCAGAAGCCTGTTGGAGCATTCAGTGTAAAAATATTTGCCCAGGCAGTTGTGTTTTCTTACTGGTTGTGTATGTGCAGGTTGTTGTGCCACCAATTGTTCCTCAAGCACCCACACAGCCCTTCCCACCTCTTGACATGGTGGGTGAGGAGCTAATTGTTGTGTTGAGGGTGAGCTCTAGCTGTGGGGCCCCATTGCTCAGTGATGGAATCCTGTATAACTGTGCTGGCATAAATTTATGATATGCTGAAAGGGCACCAGATTTTGACCTATAGCTGTGTTTTTAACTACCTTTAGTGTAGATTTTAAAGTGTTTTTTTATGACTCATACAAAATTGGCATATTAGTATAATCTCATTTTTCGAAACCAACTGCTTTTGCTTATTCATAGTGAACACTCCTTGTTGCACGGTGAACAGAATTATGAAGTAGAGTAGCATATATATATAATTAGATTATTTTCCCACAGAATTTTGTTTCCCTTTCTGTACATGTTCCCTTTTAGGAAATGGATTGGTAACATAAAGAATAGGTACAATATCAGTCAGATCAGGCAATTTAAAAGTTGCATTTTCTAGTTTTTGTTTTTTTTAAAATTCTGGCTGCATTTGGACAGTCTTTTAAACAAAGTTCTGGAAGACTGAATGGTGAAATTTGAACTCACACTCTATATCTTTTCTTTTCTCTGTTTATGAGGAAGTTAGAAGTTTTAGAATCTGGTCTGCATATCACTAAGTAGGAGGGACCCAGGCCCAGCAATCTCAGGGTGAGCGCCAATCCTGCAAGGTAGCAACTTCCTTCAACTCTGTACCATTCACGCAGCTTGGGTCAGGGGAACCCCAGTTCTACTCAGGCCATCCCTAAGAATCTAAGAACCAAAAGGCCAGCACACTGTGATCTAGACCCATAGGCAAAAAACTTTAAAGAGTAATGGCTAAAAGGTACAGAATGGATATGGTACCAGAGGCAATCCATAGAATAAAAAGGTGGTGGTGGTGGGGAAGTCTAAGTATATACAGGTTGAGTCTTCCTTATCCAAAATGCTTGGGACCAGAGGTATTTGGGATTTTGGAATACTTTGGATTTTGGAATATTTGCATATACCTAATGAGATATCTTGGAGGTGGGACCCAAGTCTAAACACAAAATTAATCTGTACACCTTATGCACATTGCCTGAAGGTAATTTTATAGCCAATATTTTAAGTAATTTTGTGCATGAAACAAAGTTTGTGTACATTGAAGCATCAGAAAGCAATAGTGTCACTATCTCAGCCACCCATGTGGACATTTTGGAATGTTTCGTATTTCGGAATTCCAGATAAAGGAAACTCAACTCAAAAATCTCTCTGGCTTTTCTTCGCAAACAAAGATTCAGGAAGGACTCATCCCGCGCTTTCTGCAAGCGCGCTGATGACTAAAAAGGCCAATCCGAGATAAACAAGTCCGGTTGCAGAAAGCACAGCAGAAGGGCTCCTTGGGTGATGTTTCCGGGTTGTGATACTTTCTGCATTGCCGTTTCTCTTCAAGACTTGTTCGGCGTGAGATCTCAAATAAGGCTGCAGCATTGTGGATAGTGCGTCTCCATGCCTCCCAATGTGAGGCCAGGGCGGACCATTGTTGGTGATCAATTTGGCAAAACCTGAGATGTTGTTTCAGGGAGTCCTTGTATTGCTTTTTTTGGAGCGCCCCTCTTACGCTGACCTGTGGCGAGTTCACCGTAGAATACTATTTTGGGGAGGCGATGGTCCTCCATCCTAGAAATGTGCCCTGCCCAGCGCAGCTGTGTTCTCAGTATCATGGCCTCCATGCTGGTGATCCCTGCTTGCTCAAGGACAGCAACATTCGTCATGTAACGACAGTGTTGCAAAGTTATGAGCTGGTGCAGTATAGTGGTTTGAGGGCTGGACTAGAATTCTGTGAGGCAAAGGCTTGAATCCCCTCTCAGCCATGGAAATCCAGTGGTGACCTTGGAGTAGTCACACACTCTCAACCTAAGAGAAAAGCAGTGGCACATTTCCTCAGAATAAATCTTGCCTATGATAGGGTCGCCATAAGTCAGAGTCGTCTTGAAGGCGCACAACAACAACAACAACAAAACCAACAGTTATAGTTGGTTATAGTTAAACCCAAATGACCTCACTTAGATAGGATCCTGAACTGCAGGAACAAAAGGATGGAGAAGTTTGAACAGTAAAAATAAGTGCAAGCTGTGATACAAAGTGTGAGGCCTGAGGGAAATGAGCAGGGGCGAAGGCTACTTCTATTATTATTATTGTTAGTTATTTATACCCCGCTCTTCAGCCACAAGGCTATGAGAGCGGCTTACAAGCTGTTTTTAAGCAATAGGAATTTACACATCTACACTGCATTAAGAAGTTTCCAATGTGTGTTAGCTAATTGACCCCACAAGCTGGGTAATTTTTTTTCAAGCTCTGCAAAAACAGCCTTTTCCCCTTTCTTTTTTGCCCTGCCTAAAAGATAATAATACTAGAAACATAGGAAGTCTTACATTGGATTGTACCAGTGCTCTATGTAGTTCAGCACTCACTACATTTGGCTGCAAGACTGCTGACTGGAGTCTTCCCAGTCCCCAATACTTCTAGTACTGTACACCATGTCAACCAAGATAATTCCAGTTGACCAGTTATAAGACCTGAAGCTGAAATTTCCCAAAGCTTTGTCACGGTGCAGTTTCTCATGTGAACAGAATTGAAAAAATGATCCCAGCTGCTCAGGCCGCCAGAACCCTTGACCAGACCAAAACAAGGCCTGGTGGAAGCAACAATGGGGGCCAAATCCGTAGCTATCAGAGGATTAAACTACCAGAAGCTCACAGAAAAAAATGGTGGTCCTGACACAAGCCATAATTAGACATTTACTCCAGATGTACAAACTATGGTTTTATTGAACCATGAACAAGTATCCTGCACCACAGGCTAACCCTGTTTGGGTACAGCCCTGCAGTGCACTGCTTTTGGAAGCAAAGACAAACTGTGGCGTGCAGAAAAAGCAGAAATGCCTGATCTCCTTCTCTTCTGCAGATTAAAAGAGGAGACAGAAGAAGAGAGAGTGTGTGAGCTACGAGGTTGCTTTTGTTAATTTCTGATCTAAAATGCAGCCTCCTCTTTGTTTGTCAAGTGAGGTAGAGGTGGTTTTAAACAGCGGAGTTAATTGAGAACAAAAGCAGGTAATCCAAACATGTCAGACAAAATGCCAGTCTAGTTTACGGTATTGGGAAATCTCCTGATTTCAAAACTGTCTGGAAAACGGCATCACTGACTTTGGGGAGTAGCTCAGTGAAAAGCAACATGGAGAATTTTCTGTCAACAAATTACAGAATCCTTTTAAGGGTCCAGTAGCTGGTGCTGAATCTTCAAATAGAAGCAAAACAACATTTAAGGCTATTTTTGGCAATAGTTTTGCTTCTGGTGCAGTTTTTTTTTTAACATTGGGATCTTAGGAAGCTTTCTTCTGTTGCCAGATATGGCTGTATAGCCCAGCAGAGGCATTTGAGCAGTTTCCACATTTGGCAAAAGATGATGATTGTATCCAAATGGTTATGACAACATTGGTCTTTTAAAAAAAACACGCTTTAAATATGCTGAAATCCGACTTAGTATTATAACATTGATTTGAAATCCTTTTGGATTAAGGGACTGTGTATGGTAACAAAGGATTCTTCAGAGTAAATGCTTGTTGAGAATTGCAACCAGGCTGGGACTGCATTGTGTGAGGCTCTGAGCAGACGTAATAAATGGTTTGCTTTTGTTAAAGAGCTGCTCTGCACAAAGCATCCCCCCCCCCCAGTCCAGCTGGTGTATTGACTGCTGAGAAGTATTCCAAGTGTTAGGTGAGCCCCCGCCTAAGCAGACTTGGATGGGTGCCCAGGCAGCTTTGTTCTGACCACCCACACTATGCCCAGGAGGTAGGTGTCAACTTGCCTTCACTCTCTCTCCCATAGGGAGAGCAAACAACTCAAGTTGCACACAGTCCCTGCTGGCTCTCCCAGTTCAAAAGTGAGCTGGCTTTCCATTTCCAACTCCTGCTACAATTTACATAGGGATGGGATACCAAGTGGTAGGGCAAGGGTGGGGAAACTTTAACCCTCCTGCTATTTTGGCCTAGAACTTCCATCAGTCCCACCCAGGATAGGCACAGGTAAGGGACTCTGGGAGTTGTAGTCCAAAATATCTGGAGAGCCAACGTTTCCCTGTCTTTGTGACAGAGCAATACTACAGAGAAGAGATGGTCCATGGAGAAGACTTCTATCTATATGGTGGATCCCAAGAGTGTGAGCAAAGCAGACTGCGAGAATTTGCTCCAGGTGGATTTATACCACCCCCCACCATCTACCTTTGGCTGCCCTGTGGAAAGGATCTTGATACTGCATATAATGCTTTCAGATGTATTTTGATGTTACTTATAAGCTGCCTTGGGAGTGTTCTGTATCCTGAAACACAGGAGACACACACACACACAGGTATATAACCCATATTATATTAAAAAAACAGATTTTCTTTATCTATCTAGTTGGAAGGTTTTTAGCAGCATTGGTATTGGAAGGCTAGCGAAGGAGGGCTGAAGAAACCCAGATTTTCAGTGTCAAGTTGCAGCATCCTGTCTGCAGTAAACAACGCAATGAAGCTGAAGACAGGAAAAAGTGGGATTTTACTCTAGCCCATCGTACAGTAGCTGTGTGTTCCTGCCTACAACAGGCAAGTTAAATAGCAGGTCCCTCCAGAATTCCTTACTGAATATGCAAAAGGAGAACAGACAAGCCTGCCTTACCAACTCCGCCAGGTATGTAAAAAAAAAAAAAAAAAAAAGAGTAGATCTGTAAGTTTGGCCCCCAAAATGGAGATCATAAGAAAGGTGGAGGGCAGAGAAAGAAAAAAAAAATAGAATCATAGAATTGTATAGTTCGAAGAGACCACAAGGGCCATCCAGTCCAACCCCCTGCCACGTAGGAAATCACGATCAAAGCATCCCTGACAGATGGCCATCCAGCCTCTGTTTTAAAGACCTCCAAGGAAGGAGACCCCACCACGCTCCGAGGGAGTGTGTTCCACTGCCGAACAGCTCTTACTGTCAATTGTTTCTCCTAATGTTGAGGTGGAATCTCTGTTCCTGGAGCTTGCATCCATTCCTCTATGTTCCAGTCTCTGGAGCAGCAGAAAACAAGCCTGCTCCATCCTCAACGTGATACCCCTTCAAATACTTAAACAGGGCTATCATATTGCCTCTTAACCATCTTTTTTCCAGGTTAAACATACCCAGCTCCCTAAGTCTCTTATAAGGCATGGTTTCCAGACCTTTCACCATTTTACTCGCCCTCCTCTGGACACGCTCCAATTTGTCAATATCCTTTTTGAATTGTTGTGCCCAGAACTGGACACAGTATTCTAAGTGAGGTCTGACCAAGGCAGAATAGAGCGGCACTATCACTTCCCTTGATCTAGACACTATACTTCTATTGATGCAGCCCAAAATCTCATTGGCCTTTTTAGCTGCCGTATCACACTGTTTACTCATGTTCTAGTTGTGGTCTACTAGGACTCCTAGATCCCTTTCGCACATAGTCTCGTTCAGCCAGGTCTCCCCCATCCTATATCTATGCATTTCATTTTTCTGCCCTAAGTGCAGTACCTTACATTTCTCCATATTGAATTTCATTTTGTTAGCTTTGGCCCAGCTTTCCAGTCTATCCAGGTCATTTTGAATTTTGATCCTGTCCTCTTAGGGTATTAGCTGCTCCTCCTAATTTGGTGTAATCTGCAAATTTGATAAGTATGCCCCTAATTCCCTCATCCAAGTCATTGATAAAGATGTTGAATAGCACTGGGCCCAGGACAGAACCCTGTGGCACCCCACTGGTCACATCTTTTCAAGACGAAGAGTAGCCATTGCTGAGCACCCTTTGGGTTTGGCTGGTCAACCAATTACAAATCCATTTAACAGTTAACTTGTCTAGCCCACATTTTCTAAGCTTGTTTGCAAGAATGTCATGGGGAACCTTATCAAAGGCCTTACTTAATCAAGGTATGCAATATCCACAGCGTTCTCTTCATCTACCAAGCTGGTAATTTTATCAAAAAAAGAGATCAGATTAGTCTGGCATGACTTGCTTCTCTGAAACTCATGTTGACTTTTTGTGATTATGGCATTGCCTTCTAAATGTTCACAGACTCTCTGTTTAATGATCTGCTCTAGAATCTTCCCTGGTATTGATGTCAGACTAACTGGACGATAATTGTTGGGATCTTCTTTTTCCCCCCTTTTGAAGATGGGAACGTTTGCCCTCCTCCAGTCTGCTGGGACTTCTCCTGTTCTCCAGGAGTTCTCAAAGATTATTGGCAATGGCTCTGAGATTACATTTGCCAGCTCTTTTAATACTCTTGGATGTAGTTCATCTGGTCCTAGAGATTTAAATTCATTTAGATTAAGAAGGTATTCCTGTACTACCTCTTTGCTTATTCTGTGCTGGATTTCCCCTATTGTGTCCTCTGTTCCATTATCCTCAGGTTGGTCACCCTTTTTCTTTTCTGAAAACACTGAGGCAAAGAAGGTGTTGAGTAATTCTGCCTTTTCTCTGTCCCCTGTTAGCATTTTGCCATCTTCTCCGCGTAGTGGCCCTACCATTTCCTTCTTCCTCCTTTTGCTGCGGACATACCCAAAAAAACCCTCTTTATTGTTCTTAACCTCTCTAGCAAGCCTGAGTTCATTCTTCACTTTAGCTTTTCTGACTTTACTCCTACATGTGTTCGCTATCTATTTGAATTCTTCTTTGGTGATTTCCTCCTTTTTCAATTTTCTGTGCATGTTCCACTTAAAACTTAGCTCCGTTGAAAGTTCTTTAGTCATCCATCCTGGTTTCTTGAGACACCTCCCATTTTTCTTCCTCATTGGTACTGTTTGAAATTGTGCCTTCAGTATCTCCCTTTTGAGAAAGTCCCATCCGTCTTGAGGTTTCTTCTCTTTTAGTATTCCTGACCATGGGGTCACCCCCAGTGTTTCCCTGAGTTTATTGAAATCAGCTCTCCTAAAGTCAAGAATGTGTGTCTGACTATGCCTGGCTTCTCCTTTCCATTGTATAACAAGCTCCAGGAGAACATGATCACTCTCACCTAAGGATCCCACCCCTTGCACCCCATTCATTAACCAGGTCATCCCTGTTGGGTAGGATCAGATCTAAAATAGCTGACCCCCTTGTTGCCTCTTCCACCTTTTGGACCATAAAATTGTCTTCCAGGCAAGTAAGGAATTTGTTAGACCTTGAAGTTTTGGTTGAGTTAGATTGCCAGCAAATATGAGGATAGTTGAAGTCACCCATCACTACTACATCTCTCCTTTCTGCTTGTGTGTTCATCTGTTTTAGAAAGGCATCATCCAATTCCTCCGTCTGACTTGAGGGTCTGTAGTAGAGTCCCACAATGACATCCCTGTTGTTTCCCTCCCTTTTAATGTCCTTGGATGCATTTTGGAAGAAGCTTTCAGGTGGTCTCTTGAAGGTTGGAAATTCCTTTGTTTACTTCTGCCAGGCTTACTTGAGCTTGTTTCCTTTCCCGTGTGGGTATTGTTAGTTTTGGAGAAAAAGTGTGTTGAAACTTATTGAACTTATTATTCTTTTTTGTGGTGTAGGAACCTGTCCCTGTTCTTTTTGTTTTTGTTAAAGAAGTCCTGCCTAGGAACACATCTACTTTGTTAACCGAGGTATACCTGTAATGGTATGATGTTTATGTCACGCACTTCCCTCCAGTTCTCTGTGGAGGCAGTAGTGCTGGGTTCTGTATTAAAAACCAGTACCAATTCAACGTCTTGCACAGCTGCTAAGAGCATATAACTTTACTTAGAGTACACATGAGATGTTATGTAGGGCACCAACAAGCAATTCTAACAGGTTTTCTGGCGATTCTCATGCACTTCCAAGCCTAACTCTTTAGCCATAAGGGCTCAGTGTTTGGAAAATGACATGGAGGACAGTGAATTTTGTACCTGTGCTTTCAGGATATAGAAGCATAGAATCATAGAGCCATAAGGGTGGAAGGGGCCTCATGGGCCATCTAGTCCAACCCCCTGGCTCAATGGAGGAACTCCAGCTAGAGCATCCCCAGCAGGTAGTTGTCCAGCCTCTTTTTGAAGATGTCCAGAGAAAGAGATCCCACCACCTCTCTAGGTCATTGGTTCCATTGCTGAACTGCACTTACCATCAGGAAATTCCTTCTCACGTTCAATTGAAACCTACCCTCTGGTAACTTCAAACCATTAGACCTGGTCCTACCCTCTGGGGCAGCAGAGAACAAACTTGCACCTTCCTCTCTTCAACTTTTCCTTATGTTTTGTACTCCATACATGCACACATTTTCTGTCTTCCCCTTTCTTGTAATGTGGTTTTGTAGTGGATCTATCCAAGCAGTTCTAGTTTGGAAAAACAAGGTTAAGGAAAATGGGCTGAGATCATGAATGTCTTTCTCCCCATCCCCTGCCACCGCAATAAGTACAACCACAGCTTTTTGGTTCCTGCTGAGCATCAACAGTTCTTAAGAGTCAGCAGTTCTATTTTAATAAATGAGTGAAGGGGAAAAACAAACAAATGTGCACTGAAAAAACAAGTTCATCATGTATGCATAATCTAGCCTACCTTGAAGGGGGAGTTCAGCAGTGGAGTTTTGTTGGTTCATCAATGTCTGTATCTGTGCTTGTTGAATAACCAATCTTAGCTGCTGTGGTCCAGCAAGCTTAGTGGCAAATCCTTTGTAGCCACTTGTACCATAGAGAATGTGTGTGAAAGAAGGACAAGGACTTGGGTAAACTTGCCCATTTTGTTGCAGGCTCCATTTTAATTTATTTGTTTGTTACATTTATAGCCAGGTTTTACTCCAGTGAGGGAAGGTGGTGTGCATGGCTCCCCATCCTCACGACAGCAAACCTGTGAGGTAGGTCAGGCTGAGAGAGAGTAATTGGCCCAAGGTGACTTGTCAGGTTTCCCTGGTTAGTGGGAATGAAAAACCTCCATCTCTCAAGTCAAAATCCAGTACTGTAACCCTGTACACTACACTGGTTAATACTGATGGGTAGAATTGGTGCATTTGAGTGATTTACCCAGCCTGAACACACAGATTTTAACTATGAAAGTAAGAATGCTTTGTAAAGATACGCAACAGCAATTCCTTCCCATGCACCTATATTATTACATTCCAAGCTGGGAGGGTAATAGAATGAGCGTGATGTAAGTCTAAGCCCATTTTAGGTTGAGTAAATAATTTTGGATCAAAGCTGAATGTAGACAGCTCTCCTTTGCCTTTCTGTTTTTTGTGCCAGTGCACTTACTGAAAGTGTTTTGCCTCTGTTGAAGTTGCCAGCTTGGCATGAGATAAGCCACTCCTTTTGTGAGCTGCACCAATGTTTCAGAAGGAAGGAAGGAAGGATGGCATTTGGTCTAGGTTCCTGTGTTGCATAACATGGAGCTCTGTTGAATTTAGGCAGCTGAGGATATATATATATATTGCTGCTTTCCTTCATGCTTTGGAAGCTTGGAAGTACTTCCCTCTTTCAGCATGACAAAAGGTCTCTTTGTTTTAAACCTGCAAAATCTTCAGCTGAGGTTGGGGGGGGGTTACTGCAGAATTTTGAACTAGGGATTCAGTTCACGCAGTTAAAAATGTCCTTGCCAGTCCTGATGTTCAGCCAAAGTGACACATTTCTCCAGCTTCTTGTGTTGATCTTATTGGTCCTGCATGTGGCCCTCTTAGAACAAAGGGCAGAATTGCAAAGATCAAGTTCATATCCAGCATTTTCAGTGGATTGGCTTGTGCTCTCTAAACGGCTCAGTTGGAACAAGCCTTGTTTTTTTGGATTTCTGCCAGTTGAGTACAGTTGAGTGGCATGAGTTTGTATATGTTATTCCTTTGACAGTTACATCAGGCATTAGTATGCAAAGGGATATTGTAGCACCTTTGAGACTGAGAGAAAGAAGTCTGTAGCATAAGCTTTCGTAGACTAAGTCCATTTCAGCAGATGCATGGAACGAAGTTACTCCACTCCATGCATCTGATGAAGTAGACTCAGGGGTTGTCTAAATAGCAGTAATATTCCTCATAGCATTCGAGGAGAATATGATTTGTCTAAATGCCATCCTGCACCACTCCCCTGTATTCAGAAGGAGGGGGGCCAAATCCACCAAAAACTCTGCAGGAAAAGCCTTCACGGCTTTCCCCAAAGTTTTTTAAAAGGTCCGCAGGGAATGCATATTCCCACTTGTCCGGACAATCCGATTCACTTTGATTCACATTCCCGATAAGAGCGGAAGTGGAAAGCTGATTGGTTGGACATGTTCAGGGGGCGGTGCTTGCTAACAAGGCAAGCGCCCAGAACCACCATGTTGGGTTTTCGCCTTAGCGATTGTGTGCTGAGGCGATGAAACAACCTTTCCCCCCTTTTAAAAATGTATTTAGGTGTAATATTGCACTTTTAGATATTCTTAAAAAATATTGTTCAGCGGTGGCAACTGGCAACAATAAAAACATGAGTAATTCACTCACACCCGCCATCTTGATTCACAGGCTTGCTTGTTTGAACAACAAACGCAAATGGCTTTGCATGCTGGTGATCTTGCAAAAAAAAAAAAAAAGTAAAAAATAAGTAAAGACAAATTGAAGCTGCTTTGAATTGACCTTAGTGTGCATCGTCAACGTTTCCCCCCCTTGTATAGGCAAGCCCTCAGTTTGTGAACGCTTATGCTACAGACTTTTTTCTTCAAGTTATTCTCAAAGGTGATACAGTATCCCTTTGCACAGTGACCCAGAATACAATGGCTATGTCTTTGAATTCTACCATCAGGCATTAGGAGGGCAAATTTTCCTCCTATTTTAGCACGGAATAGAAGAGTTGCAGTGTTCTAATAGTGTTCATGGGAATGGGTGCAACAAACAAACAAAACTAAACCCACCAATAACATTCTAAATGACAGAGTTGCTGTATAATTTTACTTTCTGAATTCCATAGTTGGATAACTATTTATTACGGGTAGGAATTGTGTGGGCCTGCAGGCACAGTTGAACAGCAACTCTCATCCACCCTAGCCAGCGTAGCCAGTGATAAGGTGCTCTGAAAATTGCAGTTCAGCATCATTGGCAGAGCCACACAGTTTCCATCCCTGGTTTATTAGGAGAGACCAGAGTGCCAGAAGTTGGAGACAGGGGAAAGAACAGCAAAATCCCAAACTAGGACAGATGTTATAGCTGGGAGGTCTGCTGTTTATGTTGTTGTTAACTGCCCTGGAGTTGATTTCAACGACACCATGAATGAGACACCTCCAAGACTTCCTGTCTTCAACTTCTCAGGTCCTCCGGGCTCAGGGTTGTGGCTGCCTTGATTGAGTCTATCCATGTGGACTTCCTCTCTTTCTACTGCTTTCCACCTTTCCTAGCATCATTGCCTTTTCTAGTGTGTCATGTCTTCTCCTGATGTGGCCGAAGTACAACAGTCTCAGATTAGTCATTTTGGCTTCCAGAGGGAGACTGTTTATACCCAGTCTCAAAATGGAGACTTCAAGTTTGAAGAAGTAATGTGCTACAGGTTGAGCCTCCCGTATCCAAAATTACAAGATCCGAAATAATCCAAAATAGTCACACCCTTGCTTTCTGATGGTTCAGTGTACACAAACTTTGTTTCAGGCACAACATTATTAAAAATATTGTGTATAAAATGACCTTCAGGCAATGTGTATAAGGTACGTCTGAAATATAAATGAATTTAATTTTTAGACTTCGGTCCCATCTCCAAGGTATCTCATGATGCATATGCAAGTATTCCAAAATCTGAAATATTCTAAAACCCAAAATATCTCTGGTCCCAAGCATTTTGAATAAGGGAGACTCAACCTGTAGTAGGTTTTGTAAGTTGCCTGTTTCAGATTTACACCTAGCAGGAGGTTTTGGGACAAAGAAGGAATGATGGATTCCTCGTTTCTCAGCGCATAAAGCCTGGCTGCAGCTCTAGTCTTTTGCATGTTAAGAGCAAAATGCACTGGCATAGAGTCATAATATAAAATAAAATGGAACAATTATTTTAAATGAATTAAAATAATTTTTTTTTTGTTTTCAAGCATTTAATAAAATGAACTGCATAAGGAAAGAATGTTTACAAAAACAAAATCACAACCATGTAAGATTATCTTACGCATCTCAGGTAATTCTGAACAGTACAAAAAGGGTGCCAAACTTTCTGTAGTGTCAGTTGTGTTACTGGATATGAATGGAATAAGCCAGTTAATTCCATAAATGTAAACTGTGTGTGTCAGACCTTAGTCAGCCATTCTCTCTGACCTGAAATCTATCTGTTAATGCAACTGCTTATATGGTGTACAGCTGCAGTGGTTGAGTGCTGCTTTGGGAACACACTTGGCAGCATTTTAAGGATGTGAGAAACTCTGCAACCTCTCGGAGCTGTTTTCACTTTGGTGCAGCTCAATGTCTGTTCTTGGGGTTTCATGGCTGGGCTCCTGCAGATGTTTTCTGTTGTCTCTCATTAAATTTATTTGTTGGTATTTGTTTTTCAATATGCACAAGTATTAGTGGTGGAATCCTACCCCTCCCCAATATAGGTTGAATTTAGGCATATGGGGTCATAGCAGCCGAAGAGGGAGAAGGGCATGAGCTAGTTTTTAATTCATGCTCCTTGAAGTGTGGCTTGTTGGTAAGTAAAGACTTGGCCCAGTCTTTTGTTGCCTTTTGTTGGGGTCTGATAATACTGTACTTTAAAAATGTAGTACAATCTCAAGTGTTCAAATGCTCTTCAGCAGCTCTGTAAGAAGGGGCAAGATTATCATCTCTGCTGCAGATGGAGGGGTGGGGCTGAGGATGAGAATAGTAGCTTACCTGAGACCACCTAGTGAGCCTGTTGTAGAAGAGGAGAGTTGTGCTGGAGATAAACAGCTGTTGGTTATATGGAACTTTGGAGGCAGTACTGTCTCTGAATACCAGTTGCTGGTGAGGATGGTTTCTTTCATGCATCTGACTGGCCACCATTAGAAGCAGGATAGTTTGGACTGCTGCAAATCACCAGAACTTGTATGGGTGCTCTCAGCATGCTTTTGAAGGGCTGTGCTTTCTTTTATACCTTTATAATCTTGCCTTTCCTCTTGTGTGTTCATGGAGGTGTGTGTACCCTTCCTAATCCTTAGTACGACCTTTAGAGGTAGGTCAGGCACAGAAAGAGAGAGAGAGAGAGAGTGACTGGCCCAAATTTGTTCTAGTTTCTTTTCATGGCTTAGTGGGAATTAGAACCTGGGTCTCTCAAGTCCTAGCCTGAGGCTCTAACCACTCTGCAAAACAATGGCACTCTAGTATTCTGTCCATAAGAATACTGCTATACTGCTGAGCAAAGTATAGGTTGCGTCATAATGCCAAGCCCAATACCCACTATGTATAACTGATGCATAGAAACCAAAATGAATGTTTTTGATCATTTAATCAGTCCATGTATGCATACAGCCAGTTTCTAAGACTACAGTAGCAAATAGTGTGGCGGTAGAGGTCCTGGTTACATGGAATGAACCATCTACTATGCCACTGTCTCTTTCCTAAGATGACTTGCTCCCTTTCCTTACCTCTGGAAAAATTCTGAAGTTGTTCTCATGAGAAATGCATGTTCTAAATATTAACAGCTACAAGTGCTTTGTGGCTGAAGTAGGTGCATCTTGTTTCTTCCTCCATGCCCTAGTTGTTTGTGTGTTTTTCCCCCCTAAGAAGGTTGACCATCCTTGTATTGGTACATTTAAGTCTTCTATCCTTTTGTAAGTTTTCTTTTACATTTCAAATTGCAGGTGCACGGCTAGCTCTGGCAAGACTTCTTTCAGGTGAGTGTCTGAATTGGACAGATTATAAAGGATCTAATGATCTTGCTAGTAGTCTTCTTATTTAAGCTTTTGGATGCATAATATATTTTTTGGCCATCCCTCTGAAAGGTTTTTTTTTTTTTTAAAGAAAACTTTCTTCTGTTAAATGCCGAAATTTGATACAGGTTTCTCATCGTCCATAAAAATATTTTTATGGACAATGAGGAGCCTGTCTGTCTGTCTGTAATCTAATAGATTTGTTTTCAAATTTTCTGGTTTTGTATGCCTAAAATAACCCCATCCTTCTCTCCCCCATGGCGTAGATTTGAACAAGGAATTTTAGATGAGAACATAGGTTGGGCTCTAAAGTGAGTGAGTGAACATCTGAATGGTTGCTACATGTAGAAAAGAACATTCTTGGGTTGTTGTTTTTTTGGTAGCATCTGATATGCTCTGCTTGCTACATTGGGAGGCGAGGGAGGGTAGGAGTTCATGAAATTATGAGCGGAGCAGAGCCAGTTAATACAAGTCTTCCCCTCTTCCCTCTCCCAGATTGTTAGAACTCAGGGTCACCTACTAAAATGGATTAACAATAGAGCCAGGATGGGACAAAGTATTTCATGTAGTGTCTAATTTTATGAATGCCTTGCCATAGGATGTGGAGGGTGGACACAAGAGATGGCTTTAAAAGAGGATTAGCTAAAGGGCCTGTTGATAACCTTTGACCGTGGTAGCTCAGTGGAAGCTCCTGATTGGAGGCAGAGTTGCTCCCAATGCCAGTTGCTATTGGGGGGAAAGCCGTTGTTGCCTTGAGGCTTTCTTTCCTAGTCACATAGGAGTGGTCAGCATGGCCTTGCTGTGTCAAACCAGAGGCCTCGTACCCACAGTAGTCAACCAGGTGCCTATGGGAAGCCCCCAAGCAGGATAGCATCATCATCATCTTTATTTCTATTCTGCTTTCCCCCCAGTTTGGGACTCAAACCAGCATACAATAAAAAGGCATGGTTAAAATCAGGAAAATGCCAATGTTAAAACACAATTAAACAACGAAAAAGTTAAAAACAGACTGGTAAATGCCTGCCAAAACAAAGTTTTTACTTGGCTCCAGAAGGACGGCAGGGAGGGTGCCAATCTGACTTCTCTGGGAAGGGAATTCCAGAACCTGGGGGCAGCCACTGAGAACTCCCGAGTTCCCACCAGATGTACCTGTGAGGATACATGTGAATGATACATGTGATTCCAGAAGTTGCCTACAGCCATCCTGACCAATGGTCATTAAATCTTTCTCAGTTGAATTTTCTTATTCTCTCTTCCCCCGCCATTCGATTTTCTTTTGGTGCTGGGATAGCAAAAGCCTCCAAGTGGGGATTTCCTTGTCTTTTAATCTCTGCATTATGCTTAATCAATGTTTCAAATAATAACACAGGTGACCTATCTTCTCTTCTTCTGATAGTATGTGAGAGGGTGTCCCACATCTCAGGAGTGGGATTTAGGGTGCAGGGCTGAGGGGGTTTTGTGAGAAAAGGGGAACACCTGAAATTTATGTGGCACATACAGGCCTTTTGTGGGCCTTTGCATGCCACCCTTTTTAACCACCTGGTTTCATGTGTTTTTCAGCTGGTGCAGAAAGCAAATCCTGAAGTCTCTCATGCATTTCACTAAATTTGCTGTAAAAGAACATTTCTTGAGAAAACTCCTTGTATGTCGTTTGTGTGTGTGTGTGAGAGAGAAAAGATATATATCTTTCCAGTTGGAGGAATTCAAAGAACTGTCTCAAACTCTTTTGAAGCAGGCCCTTAAATTTCACAATACCAGCTTGGCATTTTGCTTGCTAGCACTAGCTAGAATGCGGGGATGTCTTTCATAAGACAGGCTGACTTGAGAGCTGCTGAAAAGAATCCCTGTGCCTCAGGCTCATACTGTCAGATGCCAAATGTGACATGGAAAACCGTTGGAAGCCCAACCCCAAGATGCGAGAAGCTGACTTTACAGTTAACACCCTTAAACTTAGCCAGTTACTTAACTCGGTGTCATTGCTCAATGGTGAAATTGTTCACTGTTCACCTTTCTGAAGGAATCACACAGAGATCTTGGGGTGGCATGGCTTATGCACCTGCAGTCCGTGTGGTCTCCCTCTTTGCTGGGGGCTGCCCCTGTTTTCTTGACCCTCATGTGTTGAGTGTGACCCTGAAAGAAAGACAAGTTGAGTGAGCTCTAACAGCCATAACCTGCACAGCTCCTGGAGTGCAAAGGGACTTGTAGAGCCTGGCATAACGGGTGCATTCTAATTAACTGAGCAAGCTTCTAACACATGATAATTGGTACCAAGCAAGTACATTGCCTCCTGTAAACAATCTTACACCTGCCTGAGCTCTACCAAGTTACCTCACCCTTCTGATAAGGATTATTCCCCCCTGACTCTATGATATGTGTCCTTATTTTTTCATCCGTGGATAACTGGAACTGCGGATATTGGTTCTGTGGGGGCGCGGGGTGTGTGTGACCTGTACTTATTTGTGCATCCATGTAGCCTTTTTGTATAATCACTAAACTGTCATCCTAGTGTACCTATGACTCTGTTTCATTTTAGCAAATCCTTGAATCTGATTTGACTGCAACCTGAGTGGATCAAGCTCACCCAGCGTACCACACTTAGTTAATCGCAAAATGCAGGGGTTACCTCCTAGAGCCTGGTGATCTCCAGATCTTCTGGACTACAGCTCCCAGAATCCCCTAGCCAGCAGTGCTAGCCATGGCCAGAGGGTTCTGAGAGATGTAGTCCACCATATCTGGAGGGCCCTGGTTTTCAGAAGGCTGTTTTAGACCTTTTTTTAAAAAAATCTTCCTTGGTAGTTGATGGTGACAGATGGGGTGGAAAGTCAATTTTCAATATTACTTGCTAGACTTGTCATTCTTCAGGGCTCTGTTTTCTTTCTGGTGCCTCTGAAATGTAACATTTCTGAGAGGAGAGTATTTTTCTGTAGTGCACATCTATGCAATGTCACGAGTGTGTGCATTGAGGCATGCGGTGCTCAGCGCTGCTGTTCAGTATGCTTGGAACTGCAAGGGTATATGTTGAATTGTTCATGTCCTCTGGAAGTTAATCTTTAACCAGAGGAATACACTCTCCCCCTGGCTTTTTAAATCAGCAGAGTACATTCCAGAGTAGATAAATGTAGCATAAAACAGGTGGGATAGAGCACAGAGGAATGTAACATTGAGGTGGAGGTGGAATGATATGGCAATCCTTTGTGTTACAAAGATTGCAATGTTACAAGTATGCCCCTGTTTTCAGCTATGAAAAACTGGAAGGCATGCCACTGCCCATGCCCAGCTCTGGTCTGTCGTTTCACTCCCACTCTTACCCTGCAGTAGTTGCATTACAGTGGAGTGTTTTGATCTCAGGCAATAGTAGAAGATGGGAAGGGGTGAACAGCTTGAAGTGGTAGTTCAGCCTGTTCCAGGCGGAACAGTGGTCATCAAGAATTGGGAGATGTCGAAGGCTTTCACGGCCGGCATCCATAGATTTTCCTTGGGTTTTTTCCGGGCTGTGAGATGCAGGCGATACGTCAGAAAGAAACTATTCCAGAACACGGTCTCACAGCCCAGAAAACCCCCCAAGGAAAATCGATTGGGGGATGTTTCATTGGTGACTGCTCTGGTCTGTTTTGTCTCCTCAAAGGCACAACCTTGGGTTGCTTCTGGATTGATTGTTGTGGCTAGAAATATGTATTTAGATAAAATGTTTGTAGCTGTTCTCACAGTTGGAGTTCATCACATGATATTCCAGGTATTAAGAAAAGTCAGGAGATGTGGTAATAACAAAAGCAAATTTTTTTTTAGTATCTATCTTGAATCATGAGGCAGGGCAAAACATAAAATGAGTCTTTTTCCTACCCTGCAGAGCTCTTTGTATGTGCTCTTCTTTGGGGCCTTCAAGTCAGCTCTGGACATAAGGTGGCCTTGTCCTAGGGCTTCCTTGGCAAAACTTGTCCTGAGGAGGCTTGCCTTTTCCTTCCTCTGAGGCTGAGAGAGTGTGACTTGCTCAAGGTCACCCAGTTGGTTTCTGTGTTTCTGTGGCTGAGCGGAGATCTGAACTCTGCTCTCCCTGAGTTCTAGTCCAAACTGTTACATCATGCTGGCTCTCTTTAGGGCATGCTCAGGTTTAATAATGCAGGTTAATACTTTGGAAGCACATACATTGAGGCCCTTATGAGCTGCAGGGTTTTGACACAGACAGCCTTCATGTCCTACAGTTTTCACCTTCAATTGGCCTTCAGTGTCATGTTAGGCGAATCTATACTTTAAACAGTCACTTTTGGGTGATAAGACTTTGTTTCAGGCCATAGCGTAGTCCTGGAGGAAGGAAGGCAATTTTTCAAGAGGCAATTCTATGCTATCTTTATCTGGTAGCTTTAGCTTTCGCATGATCTTGCCTCCCAACCAGAAAAAATGTTTAGACAAGAGTCATGCACCCAACCTGGGTGTGGGGGAATTGGAAAAAACGATGCATGGGCACAGCGCTGTGTGCATTTATGTGCTGCTGCAGCAAAAGAACCCCTTTGGGATACTTCTCACATTCTATTTGGCAAACACTTGATGGGGCATTTAGGGAATCCATTCCAGAGTGCAAAATACATGCATGCATCTCATGTTGGTTGAAAGATGTGCAGGCATGTTTAAATTGGTGTGTGTGTGTGAGAGAGAGAGAGAGCGAGGTGTGTGTGTGTGCGTGTGAAATGTACCAGAATAACAAAGGGGTCTAGGCCCTGCTTCTGAATGTAGGATAAGCTGCAATTTAAAAATGGTGTATGTGTGCACACACGCGCATGTATGTATGTGTGTGTGTGTGTGTGTATGTACATGCTGCTATCAGCTGACCTAAGGCACATCTGTTTTCCCCTCTGGTATACTTGCATAAGTAGACAATGTAGAGTAGAAAATATATATGCTCCATGCATATGTGAGAATGAATTGAGAATGGCTGTATGAAGTTGGAAACTGTTTCATTACAGCGAATTGTAATGGCTCTGTGGCCAACCATGTACTCTGACTGGTAGCATCTTCTTG
Organism: Gambelia wislizenii; assembly: GCA_030847615.1. Taxonomy (NCBI): domain Eukaryota; kingdom Metazoa; phylum Chordata; class Lepidosauria; order Squamata; family Crotaphytidae; genus Gambelia; species Gambelia wislizenii. The sequence goes on along the minus strand of JAUMIR010000013.1, from coordinate 5,144,527 downwards.
AGCTCTTGGGGCAGAGGCTGTTTCCTGGTGTCACTGCTGGCGATCCTTTCAACTGGAGATGCTGGCATCTGAACTTCTGCATGTGGAGTATGCGCTGTGGTCTTCAGAGGGCACCCGAGCTTTTCCCAGGCCCCGCTTCTGTTCATTCTTCTGAGATGAGAGAGAGGTGTGGTTATTATTTATACAGTGCTTTAATGGCTTGGCACATTCAGCAGTTGTGTTCAGCACCACTGCAGACCTTGCTTTCAGATTAGAAGGCAAGCCTTGAAAACAAGAGATAACATTGCAGACACTGTGTTTAAACCCAGGCAGATGGACCTGAAGCTGGAGGAGTGGGGTCTACTTTGATCTGTACTAGAAACAAAAAGGCCTTCTCTGTGGTGGCAGCCTGGCTTTGGAACACCCTCACCCACTGTGGTGCCAGCCTGGCTTACTTTGCAGTGCAAAATTACAATGTTCCTTTCCCCTGGGCATTTAAAATTTGAGTTTTCTTTTTGTTTCATCTAAATATTGGTCTGTTGTTGTTAGTGGAAGTGTTTTTATACACCTTATTTTGTCATTATACGATTCTTCTTCTGTTGTTGTTTTTTTAAAAGATTTTGTACGCTGCCCTGGGATGGACCATGGATGAAAGGGGTAAATGTTTAAAAATGAGGAGAGCCAGGTGTAGAACAGTGGCTCAGGAAGTAGCTCATAGACTTTTGGAACAAAGCACATACTCAGCCCGGGAATTGGTTTAGCATGCTAGTACTGGAGCTTATGCACACATCTGTTTGTGTACCTGTTTCCCCAGGCTTTTTGAATTTGCCCTCATTTAGGAGAACCACTTTTTGTTGTTCAACCTGCTAGATCCCCTTGCTGATCTACAGCAAATTGCCTAGCCTTTCCCCCGTAGACCCTGGTTTATCTGTTCCCTGCCTTTGTTGCAACAAGTAGGGAGAGGGGTGGATTTTGTGAGGCAGCAAGCATCTGATGAAGAAAGGTAGCAAGACACAGAGGGCTAAGACCTGAAAAGAGGCTATTGGAACTTGCAGGCACCATTCTCATTTGACATAACCCCTGCCTGGTTTGAGCTTCTGGTTCATGTACTTCTATGGTCAGCCCTTAGACTGCAAATTATAGGGAAATGAATCAGAACTTGGTAACTTTGATGTTAACATTCATGCCTTAATGCTAAATCAGTAGAGAAATTTGATCTGTCAGTATTGAGCTATTTTTTTTTTATGTTAAGAGGAATCTACAAAATCCATTTGTTAATTCATTAAAACATTTCATTACTGTATTAGGTTAAAAAAAGTTTTAGTTTTTTTAAAAAGTTTTAGCTAAAATGGCAGAAATCCCCCCCCCTCTAAAAAAGCAATGGAGTAAAAGTGCTCATCACGGCTCAGAAATAATGTTGGTGTTTTTAATTATTTAAAATTGCACATTTCAAGTGGCGTTTGGTTAAGGATAACAAAAGATAATAACTTGTTTCCAAGCTGTGATGACTGGGAATCCTATAAACCTAAGTAGTAAAGATGCCCTAGTTTAGAACTGATTTGAAATCCCAAAAGGTGTGTCGGTGCGTGTGGGGGCAGAAAACTGAGCCTAAGTCGAGCATTCTTAAGCTCTGAAATAAGTGAAGGTAATCCATAATGTTCACCTTTCTTCCCTCTTGCGTGGTGGTGTGATTTACCCGATAACCTGATCACCAAGCTTGGCATTCTAGTTTTTCTTTGCTTCTGGAAGCAATTTTTTAAAAAGCCTTGCTTGATTGTACAATGTTTCTAGTGTAGGGTAGGATGGTTAATGTGATGTGTTTCTCATGTAGGATATAATTTTAGAAAAGCACACACCCCTAAATGGGTCAAAGCTGTTTTGGCTGTGTTGTACCATATGCTGTCGTCTATAGTAGTCTAGCAGGACTGAGTTCTTAGCTGTCTTTGTGACCTCAATGTTCATTCCAAGTAGGCGGCGTGTTGAGCAGGACAAGCCTATTTTTATTTCCTCCCTCTGGCTTGAGCTGCTTCTGTGCTCCTTAAGACAAAAGCCCTTCACAATATCATGAAGCTATTTGTCTTTTTACACATTTTATGCATGGGTACTATTCATTTTGATTTTCCAGCAAGTTCAAATTCTTCCTTTGACACCTAATATTGAAGTAAAACATCTTTTAAGTCAATTTTAATTTGGGAGGAAGACTCGCTACAATTATGCAACAATAATATATATATATATATATATATATATATATATATATAATTATAAATGGTTCTCTTTTGCCTTCAAAATCTAGGGATTATGTCATCCAAAGCTAAACAGCTTCATGTGGCTGGCATGGATCTGCATTTAATTAATGCCAATTTGGGAAACTTCCCTTGTTTGCTTTGGAAAAAAACAGCATTAATGCTTCAAATGCACCCAAATATTGGTGGATGTTCACTGCTAGCCTGAACTGAATTGAACTGTAGTGTAATGTGCCTTCAGTGCTTTGCTATGAAGGTGTTCTTGGCAAGGTTAATGATGGCTGTCAGTTGAACAGTGATAGGAACTAATAACATGAAATCAGTCAGGTTATCAGTTATGTGGGAAATTTGCCAGTGGAGAGGGGTAACCTAATCAAATGTATTTTTAATGGAAACAATGGAATTGTGTTGAAATTTCAGCATCAGTGTTTCTCCAGAATTAAGTTAGTTAAGTTATTAATTCATTAAATGAGCCATGGTGTTAAGCACTAACAAATTTTACACTACCCCATGTCTAGCCTATGTCTGTCATGTTTTACATTCTCTTTGTTCGGCATACATGTTGACCCCTGTATCCGCAGATTCAGGATCCGTAGTTTCACTCATTCACCTCTGAAAAAATATGTTCTCTCTAGGCATTTCTAGGTCCTCCAATGCGATTCTATGGTCAACTTCCGGCATTGGTGGCATTGAAGATACTAGGGTTCCCTATTATCCACGGTTTCAGGTGTCCACGGGGAGTCTTGGAATGTATCCTCTGTGGATACAGGGGTCAATCTGTATGCGATTTAGAATTAACATTTCCTCTATAAAAGTTTACCAGCTTTGCTGTGCTGAAATGGTGTAGTAGTTCAGTTTCCAAGTAGAGAGATCTCATTTTAGATACAGTTTGTTTGCAACCTTCAGTAGTTGTCTCCTTTGTCTTTTGCAGAGCTGCGCTGTATCCCTGGGCAATTTGCTTGTCGCAGTGGTTCCATCCAGTGCATCCCCTTGAACTGGCAGTGTGATGGATGGCCCACCTGCGAGGATGAGAGCGACGAAGTTGACTGCCCAAGTAAGTGCACCTTTAAATCCAGAGCTTTTAGAAGTAACTTCGTACAAATAACAAGTCACTTATAATTAATACCCTTTTGCAGTCGCTAAAGGATAACCGAGTGGCATTATCATTGTACCACAGCAAGGGGTAACTTCACTCCATTTGTGGCACAGCTTGAACTTACAGGGTGTATGTTGCCTCACCACTTTGGTGTGTTTTGGGTTTGTAGTATTATCGTGTTTAAAAAAACAGTAAAAGGAGAATTCTTTTACAGTTGGCCCTCTGTATCCACGGATTTGGCATCCATGGATTCCACCATCCATGGTTTGAAAATATGAAAAAAATAATTCCAAGAAGCAAACTTTGATTTTGCCATTTTATATAAGGGGCACCATTTTATATGCCATTGTATATAATGGGACTTGAGCATCCTCGGATTTTGGTATTCATAGGGGGTGCTGGAGCCAAACCCGAGTGGATACCAAGGGCCCAGTGTAGTTACTCTTGTGTACTGAGAAAAATCAGTGTAACTGATTCCTTTAAAAAAAAATAACTTTCTGCTGAAATGGTTTATGGGTTCTACTTCAGCAGGAAAATCTTAATGGCCCTTTGTAAGGACATAAAACATCCTCCGCACTTTTTAGGGGAAATAACCAGAATATTGGGAATAAAATCTGATTAGCTGATGTTGCCTGCAATCCTCTGTCCAGATTTGTTTTCAACACTGTGGCTTAAAATAAAACACAGTCCCTGCCCAACTATGCTGTTTTCAAGGCTCTAACTTGCGTTGGGGGACTTTTGGCCTTCCAGGTGTTTGGGAATTCATTTCCCAAAAGCCACAGCTAGCCTTGGCAATGGTCAGAGAATCTGGGAGTTGAAGTCCAGTAACTATGGAGGGCCAAAAGTTGAGATCAGGCCTGCTGTAATGGAACAGATCTGTTGCCCTTTTGCAAGGCTTTCTATCCAGTTGGCCTTTCTGTTTCTGAGCTAGCCTGGACCTTATTTGTACTTTTAATTTATGTGCTTCTGAGATTGAGCATGAAAAGGACCTTTAGATGAGTCAGTCATGTTTTAATGCCAAGTGTGAAAGTCTCTTTAACATGTGTAAGTTCTGCCATTAGTTTTAAAATCAGGTTTCAACTGGAACTGGAAAACCAGAATGTTGAGTGATTTTTTTGGCAGGGAGAGAACGTGCAGCAAAGGGCTTAGTATAATCAGAGTGTCTGGTAAGATTACATAAGAGATACTTAAAAAAAAATCATTGGCATATACTTTCCAGCTATTTTCTTGTGCTCCCCATTTGTGTTCATCTTTCAGCACAGATGCAGAGCTCTGTTTGTTTTGGCTGAATAATTTCAGCCTTAATTTGTAATAAAAGCAGCAGTTTTTAAGTACCCTGATTTAAAACAAACGGTTGTGGCATATACCTGATAACTGAATAGGCACAGGAGAGATCAAGAATGGGGAGCTTGGTGTGAATATGACAGTAGGGAAGTCAGCTAGTGTTGGGTAGAATATTGGAAGAGAAGCCAAGAGAGAGTTTGAGAGACAATTGGAAGGGGCTGAGAGGCATCTGTATTCGAGTGAATTGTACTGGAGTGGGGGGGGCATTGTGACACTTTTATTCTATGCTTTTAGTGTTTTAAATCATTTTAATTCTACAGGCAGTTTAGTCCTATTGTAATTTAATTTTTTGTATGTTTTCAGCTACATGTGGCTTTATTTATATTTTGTTTTATCTGTAAGCCGCCTTGAGCCCCAGTCTAGAGAGAAAAGGTGCGGTATAAATTAAGTGATGGATTGATATTCCTGTTTTCTTGAAAGCATACAACCTTGGTATTTAAAAGTAATATAGGTGTGAACAGTCAAGGTTTAATAGCAAGCATACTGCTGTTTATCAAGGGGCTAATAGAGAATACCACACTACACTGCTATAGCACTATTATTCCACTTTAACCACTCTGGCTGCCTCCTGTGGAATCCTGGGATTTGCAGTTTAGGGAGGGGCATTTAGCATTTTCAGCCAAGAGCTCTTAGGCCTCACTAAACTACAAACTTCAGAATTCCACAGGAGGCAACCATAGCAGTTGAAGTAGAATAATAGCACTATAACAGTGTAGTGTGATAATCTTAGATCAAGGTTATTTGGGGAGGATGGAAGTGGGTTTTGATTCTTTGGCTCAATCATTAATCATAATGGGGACTAATTGGAAGACAAGTAGGACTTGGAAGGGCAGCTCTGAGGAACTAGACAAGATCCTGAAGTGTCAAGAAAGTTAGGATTGTCCATGCCATTGTATTTTCCATTTCTGTGTATGGTTGTGAAAGCTGGACAGTGAAGAAAGCTGATAGGAAGAAAATCAACTCATTTGAGATGTGGTGCCAGAGAAGAGTTCTGCGGATACCGTGGACTGCTAAAAAGACCAATAAATGGTCCCTAGAGCAAATCAAGCCTGAACTCTCCCTAGAAGCCAAGACGACTAAACTGAGACTGTTGTACTTTGGCCATATCATGAGAAGACATGACTTACTAGAAAAGACAATAATGCTTGGGAAGGTAGAAGGCAGCAGGAAAAGAGCAAGATCCCATTCCAGGTAGAGAGACTCCATCAAGAAAGCCATGACTGTCCTGAGTGGAAGACTTGAGCAGAGCTGTTGATAAGAGGTCTCTCATTCATAGGGTTGCCATACCTCAAAGTTGACTTGGTGACAGTTAACAACAACAAGTGGGTGGGGAGGGAGGCCCTACCTCCAGTGTTGCTGTTCCCATCAAAATTGCCATACCCCATCTCCATGGGTGCTTGTAATCAAAAGACATGTCAGGTTGGATCACGGGTGTATTGTAGTCTGTGTACCTTGGGCCAAAGAAGGATCTCTTAGTGTAGAAGGACATGGGAGACAGCCTTCTGGGCAGTGGCACCCTTGGAGGCCTGATTGGTACCAACACTGGTATCATTTGGGCACCAAGTCAAAATGGGGCTTTTTAGTAAAGCCTTGTATTTATCCAGGTCATACATGTGCTATGGTTAGTATTGGTTTTATTGTAAGCCCCGCTGAGATCTTTGGATATAGGGCGAAATGTCAGTATTTAAACAAACAAATAAGTGCGGTCTTTTTCCCCGATGTCATGCTGAACCATAACTTAGCATGATGTGAGCAAGCTGCTTGCATGCTCTCTGCTTCCTCTTTCATCCTCTTATGTGGCTAAAAGGAGTTTGGAAGCATTCACTTCCACTTGTGCTTTCACTGTGGTAGGTTGGTTGGTTGGCTTTTTGTCTGAACTCGGCAACTGTGCTTAACATTACCCTTCTTTGCTTTGACTCTGGCCAACCTGAAAAGAGGTTACAGCTGTCCCTTCATATTCACTGGGGTTTGGTTCCAGGACACCCCCCCCCCCGCCCCGTGGATACCAACATCCGTGAATATTCAAGTCCCATTATATGCAGTGGCATAGCAAAATGATGTCCCTTCTGTAAGATGGCAAAATCAAGGTTTGCTTTTTGGATTATTATTTTTTAAAGAATATTTTCAAGCCGTGAATACTTAAATCCATGGATACAAAATCCATGGATATGGAGGGACAACTGTATTTTAGACAGTTAATGCTTATCACAATTTGTCAGTCCTTCCAAATTGACAAACTGGTTAAGCTGCAGAAATGACCTCGTCTAAATTCCTTGGAGCTGAGTAGGAGGAAAAGAAGGGAGCGAGGAGTTCATGAAGCCCCTCCCGTTGTGTTTTCTCTCTTTGCCAAGTGGCAAAAGGTATAGCACCTTCATCTCAAACACTGGCTTTATTTACATTGGTTAGAGTAAATAAAAAAGATGCATACCATTAAATATAAATATACCAGCCTCTTGCTGTTTTAACACTGAGCTAGTTACGCATGAAGTTACATATGTATTGCGTGTTCTGTTTTTAAGTTTTGTTTTGACAACACCGCATGCCTTTCTGTCAGTCTTAAAATTTCTGGGTGGTGGTGGCAGTAGTGCTGGTAGCTGCTCCAGAGAAATAGTTTTTGGCATTGAAAATTTCTGGAAATTTGGCACATCTAGATAAGTGTTTCATATGCTCCCAGTTGTGGGTGATTTTGTTGTGGAGAAGTTCAGGTAACTCCAGAAAGCCAACCATGGACTGGAAGGTTCTTCCATCAGGTGCTGACAGTCATGCAGTCTGAACTATAACTGCCGAACAGTTATACCCCTTCCCTACCGTAAATTAGAGAGATTTTAAACACATGTTTATCCAGTGCCCCCTGCAGTTTTCTTTAACAGATTGCTGAAGCTACATAGTACTCTAGAACATTAGTCAGGGTCCCCTGGCAGCAGTGCTGAGCCCCCTTCCTATTTCTTCCCACTCATCTCTCCTTTCTCTACAAAGTTTATTTTTAACAACCCAATTGCATTAAATTCTGGATTATGTTTTAAGGCCTGATGGTTGACACAATTAAAAAAATAAAACCCAAACCAACATCTACTCCCACCGCCCCAGTAACCAGTGACATTCTTGGCCTGATGATTTTGCATCTTTGATCTTTTGCTCCAAAAGGATAAAGGCCCTCCCGCCTGTGCAAAATTACTGGGAGGAATTACACAGCATTTGCCCTAGCTCTTATTATTATTATTATTATTTGGTGGTGTTTAGTGTCTCAGGAGATTTTCACACGGGCTATATATCCCGTGGCAGAAACAGAACAGGGTCGGGAAAGGTTTTCCCTTTCGGACGACGTTGACCCCGTTCTGTCCTGCATCCATCCTGCTCCCGTGACTGTTCCGGAACAATGTAATCACGATTTTTCATCGTGAATAGACCTCCCATTCCGTTGCTATCACGCAATCACGGGTGTGCGAACAGGAGCCCCGTTCCTGTTCCAAAATGACATCCGCGGAGGGGAGGTCTGTTCCAAGCACTTCCTGGTATGATCTGGACATCCAGGTAAGTGGCACCCTTTATTTTACCCTCCCTGTTTTGATTGTGTGATTTAAAGTGCGTGTTTGTGCTTGGTGAACTGATTTTATGTTTGGGGGAGTTTTATTTTTTAAATTTACCGCCCAGCCGTTATCACGTGATAATGTGATAACGTTTCAGACGGCCGGTCATAAAAGCAGCCTTACGACAGCTGCACTTACGGCCAGCCAGCGAGGGGAGGGGGAGCCCGTTCCTGCTGCGGAATTAAGGTAAGTGTGTGAAAGATTTACTTTATTCCATGGCAGGAACGGGAGAGGGGATGGTGGGGCAGTAACGGGGCATTTTGGCCCTGTGTGAAAATCTCCTTAGTCACCTGAATTAATATTCTGCCACTTGGGGAAAACTAGCAGATTTGCCAGTTGAAGCAGGCTGTCAGTACTCTGTGCATGTGTGTGCATGCGCTTTAAGACCCAGAGACCGTGTGTTAATGCTGTGGCTGCTTCAGTCTCTTGTCCTTTAACACTCTATGTGGTGGTAGCCCCAGCCTGCTCCCTCCCTGCTTTATCTGGCAGCTCTTACAGGCCTGGTTTGCATTAGGCACTCCTCAGGGCTGGCCTGTGATCTCTTCCCGCCTGAGACAAAGGCCGATGCCCTTCTCCATCCCATATGTAGAAACCGGCTGAACTGGCATTTAAATCTTAAGGTCCTCCGCCTCACCTGTGGGCAGCAGGTTAACATTATGGGCACAGGCTGGGCAGTACATCTTCACGAGAAGATGACGTAATCATGCCCTTGCCCTTCTTGGCAAGACCTTTTTTCTTCTTAGAGATCTTAAAGGTCCTCACTCCAATTGGGTTGGCTTGGTAGCTTGATGAGGAGTGTTGCAATTATCTGAGGATCATAAGAGTATAAAAAGGGCTTCCCTGAACAACACCTGCCTTGTTTTCACCTAGTTTCAGGTGAAAAAAATAAAGTTTTAAATGCCATTTCCCCCCAAATCTCATTTAGTTAGTTAGTTAGTTAGTTATGTATTAGAATATTTATATCCCACTCTTTCTCGTGGGATCTTCATCTTAGGGTGGTGCACAATATAAACAAATTGAAACACTTCCAGAAAAAAACATAAATATTTTAAACCAGCTAAAATATATTAAACAAGACAACAGTTAAAACAGCTTTGAAAGTGACAGCAATTTGAAATCATGGACACATACATTTTGGAGTCCCCAAGGGCTTTAATAAAAAGCCGGCTTTTGGCTTGGCAATGGAAAAAACCAAGGTTGGTGTCCGTTGGCCCTCCAAGGGCAGAGTGTTTCACAGTTGTGGGGCACCACAACCAAGAAGGTCCTCTCCCATGTCCCCCTACTTCATATTGCCCCCACTGGTGGGACACAACAGCAGATAAAGAAATCTTGCTCTTCCCTCTCATCTTCCCTAATGCAGCTTTTTCCAAGTGCTGATGTGAGTGAGGAAACCCATAGCAGTGACAGGGGCAGAAGGAAGAGGTAAAATAATGTGAAATGGAAGGACAAAGTTGTCTAACCCAGAACTGTTGGGAGATGTGCGTGGCAGGGGGTTGGACTGGATGGCCCTCGTGGTCTCTTCCAACTCTGCAATTCTATGATTCTATGATTCTATGTGTGTTTATTCTGCCGGAGTCTCTAGTTATTATAATTTAGATTTTCTATCTCTCTGAGTGAAATAAATTTTGATTTTAGGTGCAGAGGCCTCTGGACAGTTGAGCATCTCTGAAATTGGGTGGGAATCGTGCAGCTCTCCAGATTGTTTTAGACTGCAACTCCCATCAGCCCTAGCCAGTGATAAGGAATGCTTGGAGTTGCAGTCTGACAGCGTCTGGAGGGTGGCATGATTCCCACCACTGCCTTAGATGCTTTCAACATGCTTTCAGTTTAGGATTGTACATCAACATAAACCTCACAGTCAAATGAGTTCTGCTCACCTTTCCAAGAACCAGTGTTACCGATCATATTTTGAAAGGTTTTTGTTCTCATCTCCCCGTCCCCGCCAAATCCCCCCTTAAATGTCTGAAGTAGGGATAAATGGATGATTTCAGCAGCTGCTTCTACATTTGTGATCTTGCCCCCACTCCTGGAAGTAGCTCCCGCTGCCTTCTGTTTGTGCGGGTGTGTGTGTGTCTGTTTCTGATGTCACACTGCTCTCAGAAGTAGAGTGCTTGTATAAGCAGTTTGTTACAGGGCTTAGCTGGGCGCAGTAATATTTGCAAAGCCTCAAGGAGGAGGAGAAATTCTCAGTGTGGTCTCATAACACTAGAGTGCAGCGGGGTCATTCACTGAAGTGGAATGGTGAGAGAATCAGGACAGGTAAAAGGAGGTACTTTCCTGCAACCAGTTAATGATCAAAAATGCCTGTTTAAATGAAAGCATCTTTACCTGCCAACAGAAGGAGTGGGACAGCGTAGCCTCCTGTGGTAGGGAATCCCACAGCCTGGGAGCTTTCTCCTGTGCTGTCACAAGACAGGCCTGCGAGGGTGCCCTTCCCAAACAATCTTGTAGGACTTGGAAGATAGTTCACATAGGAAGATATACTTTTTCAGATACTCTGAACCTAAGCCATACAGGGTTGTCTCAGTCATAACCAGCACTCTGAATTGTGTCTGGAAGTGAACTGGTAGCTCGCTCAAAATATGAGTGACACAGCATGAAGATTTGTGTATAAGACAGTCTACAGCAGGGGTGGACAATTGTACAGGGGGCAGAAGGTACAGGCTCTGCACTCCCTCCTCCCCGAGCAAGCACAAAAATGCTTTTTTAAAAAAAAGTTATTAGTAAATTTTAAAATCACAAATAGCAAAATGCAATAAACAAAACCCTATTCCCATTCCCCCTACCTCATTGAAATCATTTCTCGGTTTCCCCCCCCTTCCTTTTTAATGAAGGTGTGGGGAACCTTAGGCCTTCCTAATGAATTAGCATACAACTCCCATCAGACTTATCCAGCATGCCCAGTGGTAAGAGACTATGGGAGTTATCATCCAAACCATTTGGAGGGCAAAAGCATCCCCAAACGTGTTCTGTTGCTTCCCCCTGCCTCCTCAGCAGGTACTTTGCCTGTTCTCTGGAACTTCATAATCTCATCATTTGCAGGGACCCATCTTGGGATGGCTTTATTCCTGTTAGTTTGAACATTGTGCAGGACTTACATTGCCAATTGTACTTTTAAAAAATGGATTAAATCAAAACATAAAATTTGCCTGCTTCCCTGTGGCTTCTTGACTGTGTCTCCTTTTCACTCTAGATTTTACGGGGGACCAACGGACCTACCATGGGAAGGAGACCATGGATTCCAGGCACAATCGGGGAAGAGGAGGGGATACGACCCGCTTTCACACGGTCAATGTGGCGCAGCCAGTTCGGTTTAGCAGTAAGTTGCAGTCTTGGAAGCAGGGTCTAAGTTCCCTAGTTGCTGGCTGACCCATGAAGGTCTAGGCAGGGCTTGTCAAAATACTTCATTCTGCAAAACAGCCTCAATTAAATTAAAACTCCAAAGGTGGTAGTTTCTGAATGTTCCTTGGCAATGTAGGCTTGCATTCTGTGAGAGACATACACAAGTGTAAGTCCACCTTACACTTGCATGTGTATTTTTCTGGTATTTTCTTCCTCCCTTGACAACATCTAAAGTCCCCTGCCCTTGACATGCTGCGAAAGCACCCCTTCTATGTCCATTCAGTTGCTAGTGGAGAGTGGGGGGGGGGAATCAGAGAAGTGTCTGGCTATATCCCCGTAGCTGGTTGCAGACTGATGACATTGTCCATAAGACCTCTGGAGGACCCCAGCAGATCCTGAGGAAAGGTGTCCTCAGGCTGTGTCTGGTTGTGGGGACAGAGCTGTTTACATCTCCAGTTCCCCCTGCTGCCCACCGATCACTGAATGGGGCTATTGCAGGAGAACAGTGAGTCACTGCAGGTGAGCTTGACCATGTGCAATCTTGGCTGTGGTGTATTACTGAGTTCTTGGGGCCCGAGTATCCTGACATTCAGATGGTTTCTGTTGCTTGGTCTGTCACCAGCAGATATAAGTGAACAGCTTTGATTCATTGTATTTTATGGATGTAAACCCACGCTTATTTCACTCTTGTATGAGAATAAGAAAAGTCATTTCCCCCCCTTGTTGCCTGTGAGGTGGTGTGGGATTTTTTTTTTTTTTTGTTGGTCTCAATGACAGTTTGCATATTTTTGCTCAGATTGTACTGTTGGGCAAAGCATCCTAGCTGCTGCTTTGTTGCATGGACTTTGAAAAAAACACAGTTGGGGTGGATTGTTTGTGTCTTTTTGATTTGTCAGTCAGATGTTGTTGGACTGCAGCTCCTGTCATCCTTCACCATTGGTGATGGCAGTTGCAATCCAGCAACATCTCAAGGGCCAAAGCTCAAGTTTAAATGCTCCTTCTTCTGAAAATCCTCTCCTCATTTGGAAGACTAGCCTGTCAGGTTAGGCTGTATGGCTCTTTGCATCTGCTCGTTTGCTGAGTGCAGAGGATTTTGGTATATGGAGGGGTACTTAGTCATGTGAGTTTCCAGCTGATATCCATACAGGTACAGATAAAGGATTTCCACTGCAGGGAGGACTAGGGATGACACAAATCTTTTTAGCAATTCCTAAACTGTGAGAGCCAATGTTTTGTAATGGCCTGAGTGTTGGACTGAGCCTCTGTGAGACCGGGGTTCTAATTCCTGCTTAGCTGTAGAAACCCACTGGGTAACCTTGGGCAAGTCCCCCTCTCTCTCAGCGTCAGAGGAAAGCCATGGCAAACCCCCTCTGAATCAGTCTTGCCTAGAAAACCCTCGGATAGGGTCATCATAAGTTGGGGCAACTTGAAGGCTTATAACAGCGACAAAACATGATGCGCAGGTTTGAGATCCTGACTAGGGGGGGATTTTTTCCCCTTCTCTCCTTCATGCTTCCTAGGGAAATGCCCATCAGGATGGCATCACTATGAGGGCACGGCCAGTTGCTACAGGGTGTACCTAAATGGCGAGAACTACTGGGACGCTGTGCAGACGTGTCACAGAGTGAATGGATCCCTGGCCACCTTCACCACTGACCAGGAGCTCAAGTTTATCCTGCAGCAGGAGTGGGACTCAGAGGAGAAGGCCTTTGGGAGGAAGGACCAACGTAGGTGAGTGTGCACAGAAGGGCCAAATTCCACTCGGAAACAAAACCACATCTGTTTCTGGACTGGCGTGGGTTTTTTGCATATTGAATGTGTGTTGTTACACAGGATCACTGAACTGCAAAGGTGGAAAGGATTCCAAGGGTCATCTCGTGCAGCAAATGCCAGAATCTGCAGCTAAAGCATCTCCAACAACTGGCACAGTTTCCCTGGATCCCATTTTCATCAACACAGAACCTTTTATGTTACCAGCTTTAGCAGTGTTTCTTTGTGTCATCCCAGTATCTTTGAACCAATTCATACCAGAGGCTTTTGCCATCTACTGCTTTAGAGACCTCTCTGGGTGGGCACGCTCTGCACGGGCTACATTTAACCATGGGTTCTGACAGTCTTGGGCTCTCTCCATGAGGGTTCACAAGCTTTGTTGGCCAGTGATCTGATACCTAGTTTTTGTCTGCTGCTTATCCCTATGCTCATTTCCTTGTTTGTTTTGTATTCTCTATAAAGTGAGGGTTGGGATGCACGTTTAAGGGTACAGGTTGATTAATTTTTTTCTAAGGTAAAGTCCCTACCTGCCTTACCTCCTAGATTATAGGCTGTTATTTGCTTGCTGTTCTTATTTAACCAGGGTACCGAGGGCTGGCCTGTGTCACATTACTGCCCAGGTCAGAGCAGCAAAATGTCACCCACCACTTGACAAATATGTGGCACAGAGTACCCAAGGCTGGTCAAGTTATCTAGGCCACTGCGGGCACATAATCCCACACTCAACTTCCTTATTTCTGTGGCAGTAAAAATACAATAACAGAAAAGGGGGGGGGAAGCATTTGTTGCCCTTTTATAACACCACAAACCTGTTTCCTTAGGCAGCTCCCTCATTCCATAATGGTAGGGTTGGGCCTGTTGCAGGCAGAGGAAAGTTAGTAGAAAAGAGATGCTTTTTAGCTAATCTTCAATCGGCAATGCAGTCTAATTCCAAAACAATGTTATGTTAAATTGTCATTAAAATTAAAATTAAATGCTTTACCACATTGAAGTTGAAAAATATCAGCCATGATTTTTCTCCCTTCTCCCTCCAGCTGGTTTTGTTCCGAGCTTAGCGAGTCCCATGTACATCCCAGCAAAAGTCCCAGGGATAAAAGCGTCAAAATTCAGTTTCATGTGGTGTCCAACACAGAATACACAATGCAGTGTCTACGCCCTCTCGCTTCCAACCCACGCTCAATACTAGTGACCTAAACCTCGGAATTCACCAACTGTGAGGAGCTAAAAAATAAATGACAAGTTGTTTTGCAAAAATCCAAGAGAACTGGACTTTGAGTAAATAAGTAGCTGGGAAATGTGAAATTGCTTGCTTTTTAGCACTATTTTTCATTTAATTAATTAAGAACTTAATAACAACAGCATTTAAATTGATGCTGAAATGCCAACATAATCAATTAAGCTAAAAATAAATTCAAGTTGCTTTAATTTCTGTCTTCTTTGAGAAGTTAATTGATTTCAACTAATTAGTCTACCACTATCCTAATGTTACAAATAGAGTTGAAGGCACAGTAGTGCTCTGATAGGGAATGGCCTGTAGACCATATAAGAAATACATATAACCTTACATATAGCCTTCCAGTTTCATAGGAGGATAGGATTTTTTAAAAAACAACTCTAGATCTTTGTTCACGTCAAATAAATTCAACAGTATTTCCCTCTTGTTTGCTCTTTCTGATTGCAAAATAGTGCATTGCCCTGCAGACTTCTGGATTCTAAGGTTTAATTTTGATTGCAAAAATTGCACAGCATGGCTATGTGTTCCTTTGGTTTGCCAGGATTTTTCACGTCTAGGACAGTTTTTCCCCATGAAGAAAAAGCTTTCGTAAAGGTGCTTATTAAAAACAGCCTTCAGATCGGAGGGCTTTTCCAGTATTCACTTTTTATTTACATAGCCCCTCCTGGGGGTTTGTTTCTTTCTTTTCAAAATCTCCAATTCTAGGTTCTGGGTTGGATATCAATATGTCATCACCAATCGAAATAATTCTCTAGAAGGTCACTGGGAGGTTGCTTATAAAGGTAAGATTCTGAAAAGTGGGGGTGAGTTTTCATGCTCTTTAACTCAGGATTGAAGCTGGCTAAATGCATGTTTGTGGAAGCCGCCTTCTTGTGCAAACAACCAAAATGCCTTATACCAATTGAACATCATCCTACATTGCTTGAGATAGTATGTTGATTGCTCCAAACCAGCTGCTTGTGATCTGCTGATCTTGTTCTGCTGACGCATGCACACTCACCATCTCATCCTCCCTTTTGTTTATCTCTTATGCTTATCTATCTAGATGATAACTGCAACTTACCTCACTGAAAACAAATACTGTTTCCTATTCCCCGTATAATTTCACAGAGGCCAAAAATTGTGTGAGAGGGACATACCTTAATTTAATTGGGCATCTCTTTTGTTTTGGATACTTAGTATCACACGATGCCCCTCTTTTTTTCAAAACGCTAAAGTTTTTGTTCTAGCTTAGGGCTGTAATGAAAATCTCAACCAGAGCAGGTTGCGCTGGCTTGTATAGCTGCACGACAGTCACACAATGACACCCTCAGCCTTTTGTACTGCATGCACTGTGTTGAATACCACCTTGCTCTTCTCTTTCAGTGCCCTTATAAAATGTCCAGCTGTGGATCTGAGTCCTATTGGTCATCTCCACCTAGAGTAGGCCTGTTAATCAATGGGTTTGCCAATCAATGTGTGGGCTCACCATTGGATTCAGTGGGTATATAGGAGTCAAACCATAATTAGTTAAGAAACAGTACTTCTTTCAACGACAGCAAAAGATTGAAAGGAGGAAGGCATTTGGAAATAATTAAAAGGATTGGGGGGAGATGTTATATCGCAACTCTGTAAATAGGATCAACATTTGTCACTAACTGTATAAAAATCCTTATAACCTAGCCTTGGCAGCTGGGGATTGGCACATGTCAGGAGAAGGGAAGTCGGGGAAGCATAAACCATGTTCCTTATAGCATAGCATAGTTTTTGGTGTGATGTATGTCCATATTGAATTACAGGTGCCCATCCCCCGCCCCATATGCACAGGACTGGTACCTGTGGTTCCAGTTATTTGTCATCTGAAGAATATGGTCTCTCTAGTCATTTCCTAGGTCCTCAAACTCGACTGTATGGGGTTTGCTGTTACCTGCGATTTCAAATATTCACCATAAGTCTGGGAACATATCTCCTGCGGGTATGGCAGGCGACCTGTTCTGTCAATACCCCCCCCCCCGGTGTGTGTGTGCTTGTTCTTGCTGCAGTGCAGTCTCAGGTCTGCTCATGTCTCCCATCTTTCAGGCCTCACCTTGTCTATTCACTGTTCAACGTGTCATTGTAGTGATTTCAACTTTAGAGTGGGTGATGAAGACAGCAAAATAGTTCCAGATTTTCTGTACCTGGGTTCAGCCATTAATCAAAATGGGGACTGTAGTCAAGAAATCAGAAGAAGACTTCAGACATGGAAAGGTAGCTGTGAAGGACCTGGATCCTCAAGTGCAAAGATATTTCAGAATCAGTCAGAATCACCCGTGCCATTTCTAGCATTGCTGTCTGTGGTTGTGACAGCTGCACAGGGAAGTAAGCTGACAGGGAGAGAATCAGCTCATTTAAAATGTGGTGCTGGAAGAGAATTTTATGGATAGCACAGGATGCCAAAAAGACAAATGAATGGTTCTGAGAGCAAACCAAGTCTGAACTCTCCCTAGAAGCCAAAATGACTAAAGTGATGCTCTTGCACTTTGGACACATGATGAGGTAACATGACAATAATACTTGATAAAGTTGAATGTAGTAGGAAAAGAGGAAGGCTACATTACAGGTGGGTAGACTTAATCAAGGAAGCCATGACCTGAGTGAAGTTGAAGGCTTTCACGGCTGGCATCCGTAGATTTTCCTTGGTTTTTTTTCTGGGCTGTGAGGCCATGTTCTGGAATAGTTTCTTTCTGACGTTTCGCCTGCATCACAGATGCAGGCGAAACGTCAGAAAGAAACTATTCCAGAACACGGCCTCACAGCTTGGAAAAAACCCAAGGAAAACCCATGACCTGAGTCTTCAAGGCCTGAGCAGGGCTGTCAATGACAGGGTGTCTTGGAGATCTCTCATTCATATGGTCACCATAAGGTGAAGCTGACTTGACAGCAGATAAACACATCTAACTATGAATGAATAAAGTAGAGGTGTGGCTGCTGGCCTGCGTGAGGGACTGGTGTTCTGTGGCAAAGTGCATACTTCGCCTATTAGAAGGTTCCAGGTTCAATCTCTGGCATCACCTTGCTTCTCGGAGGTTCTTAAATAGCTGTTAAAGAAAAGACTAGTTATATTGATTTGCTTGGGTTCCTGGTGTAAAGAATGTTGGTTTTAGTATGGTTGCAATCTAAATGTCAGTGCTATAATAGAAAATCTGACCAAACATTTAGCATTTGGTTTAACTGCAACAAGACTGGAATTAGGCATTCTGTGCAGTCTTCACATTCACTTACAAAACTTGAGCTGCGCTGCCATCTGCTGGTTGAGCATTTGTCAAAAAATGCAATGAAGCACAGTTTCCATTGAAGTCAGGATTCATAAGATGTGGGTGAAACCTGACTGCTTCATGGATGCTTGTTTTTCAAACAAGCAGGTCTTGAAGGTTGCACACTTATTTTTCTAGCACGTTTGCTTTTCTGTGGTCCCTTTTGAACATCCTCTTCTATCTTTGGAAAGGAATGCATTTTATAACCTTTAAATATGCGTGCATATTTAAGATGCAAAACCTCAGGTCAGTCAGTCATGCTTAGTTTTGTGAAGCGGTAAGCATATGATTCTAGACAGCGTTTTTACATATTAAACCTTTTAATTCCTTTTGGAATATAAATGACTTTAACCTTCATCTGCATGGATAAAATCTTGTGACTCCCGGGATATTTTCTAATCCCAAGACAATTCCAGTGTAGCTCAGGGTACAAAAATTCCCCATATCCACAGGATTCTTTGTAGGTGTAAAATGAATTGTATTCTAATATGCCGGAACATCCGGAGCCAAAAAATGCATGTTCATGCAAGGCAGAAGACTTGTTTTGAGTAGCTGACCGACCATCTTTTCTGCCAAAAAGGTAGGCAATTATAAAAACATTACAACTTTTGTTACTAACTGAAAACCAGAAAAAAGAACCCTCTTGGGAATGCCCAAATTAGGAAATGGTTACAAACCTTGAAAACGAAGAGCTCTTTTTACTTATTTGCCCAGAGAGCTAACATTAATTATTTTGTGGGACAGTTTTCTATTCTAATAAGAAAACTGCTTGCTGGAGGAACTGGTCCCCCAGAGAAGGACCATGCTTTGTGCTTGACGTTTTACAGAAAACCAGAGTATGTTGCTTGGGCTGGCACGGTGGTCCTTGCAAGAAAATTGCCCACATGTGGTATACTGTCTCCTGGCTTTCTTCCCGGATGCTGTACTGCCAAAGTAAGAGGAGGCGGGGCTTCTGGCATAAGGTGCTAGTTTACGGCATGTTAGGTCTTTGCTTAGCTGACTTTCTAAGATGGTGAAAAAATAGTCTTATCATTGTTCAGTGTAGAAATTTGATTCAGCCACACTGTGAGCTAGCTAAGCTTTCTGGGGCGTACTATGCTACCTGCTCAGGTAAATGTTTTCCTTCAGAGGATAGGATATTTTGGCACTTCAGGCATACCACCCTCATATGGCACGTGAGGCCTCTTTTTTCCCTGGTTTCCTTGGCATATACTGCCAGAACGGGCTTTCCCCTCTGAGCTCAACCAGCTGTTAATCAATAGTTAGAGCCACCCCTGGGGTGTACGGTGTTTTCAGTTGCTTAGCAAAAATAGCCCATGTTTCCTGAAAGGCAGCCAATTTGTTGGTGAACCTCTGAAAGAGCATGCCGCAGTTCTTCCAAAGCATCCTGTTGCCCAGGATGCCCTTCTACCAGGAGTAGTAGGTGTGTGTATTCCTACAACTTGATCGTATCATGGGGCTTCCAAGCTTTTATGTCATTCGGGTTCCGCTTGGCTCAGAGATGCCATGCCATGCCTCTGTATTTTTAGTACTGTGTCTTTCTTGGGCTCCTTCTCTGGCCCTGGCCATTCCTCAGCAATGCTTTGGCTGCTCTTTGATGCAGTGACTGTCTGCACCCGGGTCTTCTGTTGCTGCCTCTTATGCTCTCAGCATCTCTGCTTAGTTCCTCCTGGACAGGGTCACCGTGAAGGGGTGCTTGCTCCCCTCCGAACTTGGAGCAGGGTGGTGGTGTTCATTTCTCATCCTAGCATTCTCACCAGCTTCTCTACATCATAGTTCAACCCCAAAATGGCATGGGACATTTTGTGTGTGACAAGAACGTACCACTGTAGAGTTCTTAGGACATGTTTTGCTTCAGCTATTCTTCGTCTTGTGTGTATGTGTGTGTGTGGTGGGGGGTGTATTTGGCAGGTGACTGAAACATAAGGACATTGTTTAAAAGACTTGAGGTGACAATGTCATCAAGTGCATGCCTTATTTGAATTCTGCAACACACTGTGACTTCTTGAGTTACTAAAATATCCCGTTTGTTGGTGTGAGGCTTAATAAACTGATGTTAGCCACTGTTTACTCCTGTCCTGGCAGTATGAATGTATGAAAAATAGCCCCACCGCCTCCATCATTACTTCCATTACTCTCGTCACATGAGGAGTGTTTCTCTGAAGAGGAGAGCCTGTGTGGATAATAATATAATAATAAATATATATATTTTAATTTCTTATCCGCCTCTCCCCAAGGCTTCAGGTGGGGTACAGTATGAATTAAAATACAATACATAACATAAAATCATTAAAACACACAGGATTATAACAAACATTACATTAAAATAATTCATACACATTTAACATTCATAGATTAAAATCAACTGAGTAGGCCTGCTGGGAGAGATAAGTCTTTAGTACTGTTTTAAATTCCAACAGCATGTTTAGCTGTCAGATCTCTTCTGGTAGGTCATTCCATAGTCTGGGGGTGGCCGACAAAAAGGTCCTCTGGGTGACAGTTGCCAATCTAGTCTTGGTCGGTTGAAGTAAATGTCCCCCAAAGGATCTGAGCGTACGGGGCAGATTGTATGGGAGGAGCCAATCCTGAAGGTAACCTGGACCCAAACCATGTAGGGCTTTAAAGGTAATTACCAACACTTTGTACTTTGCCTGGAAACTAATTGGCAGACAAAGGAGTGGCTTTAAGATTCTCGATTGTGTGGAGAGCCTCTGTGGATAGAGGAGGTTCTCCTCTGTAGAAAGCTGTTCTTTGTGTGAGGAGAAACCCAGAAGCAATGACAAAGAAGGTGGGGCTAGCATGCTCCCCCTCCCCATGTGTTTATTTCCCCTACATTCATAATGGCCCAGGAGGGCTTTTTAGTATCTAGAAAATGGGGCTTTGCAACCTGCAGCCCTACAGTATGTGTCTTGGTTTACGGGATCGAGTGCCCAATCTGAGCAAATCCAGTGCAAGGAACAGCCAGGGAATGAATCCAAGCCTGGTTGGGCTGGAGCACAGGGTGCCCATGAGATGCCAGCACTTATAAGGAGCAGGCTGAGAGATTTATCAAGAGGCAGCCTGAGGTCACGCAAAGAGCAATCCTGCCCATTTGAGGAGCAATGAAGGAGTAAGCTGGAGAGGAATTGAGAGTGCCTGCCAGGTTCAGGAAGCCAAGGGAATTGATGAGTCAGGAGTGAGCTAACACAGATGGAAAGAACGATGTTAGACTTTGTCAAGCAATCTGTGGATTGCAGAGTGGGAGAGGTTGCCTTTCCCACTACCAGCTATGGCCTCTGACAGATTATCCCCACGGGAAACATGGCTGGATGACAGGTCCCCTAGGACTGCCATAAAACCTGTAATGTATGAAGCCATAAAGCAGGGTTGGGAGACTCTCTGTCCATCCTGATACTATTAGGACTGCAACTGTCATCATACCTAGCCAGACCTAAGAAAAAGAAGGACGATGGGACCTTCAGTTGGACAACATCTGGAGGACTACGTGTTCCTCAGCCCTTGGTGGAAAGTGTTCAGAGCTGATCACTTGTGTCTCATTAAGAGCTTTCCCTTTTAAAGTTTTCCAATGTATCTCCGGGCAGATTGTTTTCCTCCACCATCTTTGCATATAACTTTTCCTGTGATGTGTTTTTGTTCTTTCAGGGTCATCGGAAGTATTTTTGCCCCCTAACCCGACACTTCCGACATCTGTGTCTGAAAATGAAAACATCCTCTGTGCTCAGTTCCAGTGTTCCCATTTCCCGACCCTTCGACACCGTGGTTTTCACAGCTGGTATGCTGAAAACTGCTATGAGAAATCTTCATTCCTTTGCAAAAGAAGTAAGTTGCCTATTCTAGGATTGCCTTTCTTAGTTATTTTTTTATGAGGACTCTGTAAACACACAGGAATAAATTAGAGCCCCCCTCCCCGCCACAATGCAGCAGGTGAAGACAACATAAGAAACGGAGATGCAACACTGCGGTGGATTTATCATTTGGGCAAGGTTTAGGGTTAAGGTAAGAGTTAGGGCTGTGGTTATTATCAATTATCGGTTGATATTATTGATAATGGATAAAAACCTTAACCCTACCCCTTACCCAACTGGTTTTGCAAGACAATCCCAACCAAATGCAAATGGTTTTGATTGTATTTTCTTTTCAAAATGACCAATGATCAATTGATACTCAAGCAGAACCGCGCCACACTGAAATGGCTGCACTGAAACGTCCTAGAACAGCCTCTGCTGTCCTTATGAAACTTGTGGCAAATCTAAAGGAAAACCCTCCCCTCTTCTTTCAGTCTTTCCCCCCTTTCCTGGCTAACTGTTGTCAAGGGTCTTTTCCCCATCCACCATCAACTGCCCATTTTCTTGACTATGGTGAACTGTTGCCAGCCACTACTGCTCAACCTACTGCTCAATACACAGCACTCAGTTTTTCTGCCTGTGTAAGAGTGTTTTCTTCTCACGGGAGAAAATGGGGGAGCCACTAGATCACAGCCGTAGTTTCTACTGACCAGTTTTGTTGGTAGATGTCCTGTTGCGAGAGAAGACAGAGCTGTATATGTTTTCTTCCTGTTTCAGGCCAAACGTGCGTGGATATTAAAGACAATATTGTTGACGAAGGCTACTATTTCACTCCAAAAGGAGACGACCCCTGCTTAAGTTGCACGTGTCACAATGGCGAGCCAGAGATGTGTGTGGCAGCTTTGTGTGAGAGGCCGCAAGGCTGTCAACAGTATCGCAAAGATCCCAAGGAGTGCTGCAAGTTTACGTGTCTAGATCCTGGTAAGAGGTATTTTCTTGTAAAACATGTTCTTTTAATTTCTCTCCTCCCGCCCCATCTCCTTTTGGTTCTTAGGTTTATCTTTCGCTTGGTGAAGCCTTTAGCCTAGGCATACGGAACCTGTGGCCCTACAGATGACAACGACTCCCAATTCCCATCAGCCCCAGCCAGCAGGACCAGGAATGATGGGGGTTGTAGTCTGGGAATGCCTGGAGGGCCACAGCCTTTCCCACCCCTGCATTAGTAGCCCTTTGAGAAGCATTTGAGTCTTTCTATTAAATTATAATTTGTTCCTAAGAACAACTTGAATGATGTTTCTTCATTTTCTTTTTCTCTTTCTTTAATTTATATCCTGCCTTACTCGGAAACATGTTATAAATAAAACATACATGCACCACCTGTTAATAGGTTGCTAGCTGGCCGTGGTGCCTGTTTCAGCCGTGCCTCAAAGTTCATGTTGGCTCCATTCAGATGTTACAACCTCAGTCAAATAGTGGGTTTTCATTATGTGTGTATGCTCCTTCCTTCCCTCCTCACTTCTCTTGCACGCCACAATCCAACATTCCTGGAGTTTGTTAAACCATAGGTTTTGGCTGCCTCCAATCTGGAAATTATAGCTAAATCTCACTCTAATAATTTCACCTTGTGAAGTTAGGCTGGTGGAACTGGCCATGGAAAATTGGGTTTTGGTCTGTTTAGAGAGAGCAACAGAATTTGAGGGAAGAAGAGTAGGAGAGAAAGTTGGTGTAATGCTACCTGTGCCCTTTCACACTACACAGCTATATCACTTTAAGTGCTATGGCTGCATCCTATGGAATCCTGGGATTTGTAGTTTGTGGAGGCACTAGCGTTCTTGGTATGAGACTTCCCTCCCTAAACTCCCAATCCCACGATTCCCTAGGATGGAGCCATGGCAGTTAAAGTGGAATCATAGTGCTATAATTGTGTAGTGTGAAAGGGTTCCTTGTGCCTGTTCTGTCCTGTCCAGTTGTTTGGCAAGCTGTCTTCTTCCACAGAGGAATAAAGAAGCAACAGTGGTGTAAAAATATACTCCACCAGTTAGAGAAAAATATTGGGCCAACAACTCTGGTATGTTCTGGGTTTTCCCCTCCTTGCCATGATCCATGACATATGTAATTTAGACTGCTGGTATTGGAGTTCAGTGACATGGTTCAGATGTATCAACATTTTTGTTGTTTATTATTTATGTCCCACATTTTTCCAATTCTGGGACTCAGGGCAGATTATAATTTAAAAGAAGTTTAAAATTCACAAAATACAAAAGTTAAAAAAAAGTGATTAAACTACCAAAAAATTAAAACCAGTTAAAAACATGGACCCCCCCCCCCAAATCCAGTTAAAACCCATCCCATAACAGCACAACAAATGCTAGTTTAAAAATCCAGTGCATTATATGAGGCCTGTCCTGTCTAAACAGTCCTCAAAGGCTTATTGAAAAAAGTCTCCACCTGTTTATGGAAAGAAAGTAGGGTTTGTATGATGTTACGCTTCACGGTGGCTGAGTGCCTTGCATTCTTTATTTTGGATTTTGGACCGAAATACAATTCTGCCTGTTATTGTTATTTGCCGTCAAGTTGACGTCAACGTGCGGCAACCCTATGAATGAGAGATCTCCAAGAGCCTTGATCGTCATCTGCCCTGCTCAGGTCTTGCAGACTCAGGCTAACCGTGGCATTCTTGATAGAGTCTATCCATCAGTAATGTGGTCTCGCTCTTTTCCTGTTGCCTCCCACTTTACCAAGCATCATTGTCTTTTTCAGTGAGTCCTGTTGTCTCATGATATGTCCAAAGTACGATAGCCCCAGCTTAGTCCTGTTGGCTTCTAAGGAGAGTGAGTTCAGGCTTGATTTGCTGTGGGATCTGTTCATTTGACTTTTGGGGCAGTCCAGGATATCTGCAGAACTCTCCTCCAGCATCACATTTCTAATGAGTTGATTCTCTTCCTGTCAGCTTTCTTCACTGTCCAGCTTCAAGCCATTCCTGAATGCCTTTTCCCTTGAAAGCCCTCTGATGAGATTCTGTCTGTACCCTTGTTCTAAGTTGCAGATGTCTTGTCTTCTCCCTGCTCAAGCCTGTCCCTCGCATCTTGTACGAGTTCCCTCTTCCAACTGTCTTAAATGAAATGGTGTCTCTGCTTAAAACAAGAGTAGCAGTGTGACTTTGATGTGCGGTTTTGGAATATTGCTTTGATCTTAACGTCTAGAAGATGCTACAACCAATTTTAGTCCCCATTAGAAAAGGTCTGTTGAAATGAATGGGACTTGTTACTCATCACTTACATAAGTCCCATTGATCTCAGCTGCTACCAGAATTGGATTTCACCCTGGGTGCCTTCTATCCAGCTTACTAGATGCCTTATTTTATTACCCTGAAAATGTTTGAGTGGACAGCCTGTGTATGTTCTGTTCTCTTTGAGGATCTATGTTACTTTGATGCGATTGTATTTGAAAAAGCAAAACCTTTATGTGGGGCTGCCATCGAAGATGGCTCAGAAATTGCAGCTAGTGTAAAATGCAGCAGCTAGGCTACTGACGGAAACAGCATACAGAAACCATATAATGCTGGTTTTAATGGATTTGCACAGGGTGCCAGTATGCTTCAGGTCTCAATTGAAGGTGCTGGTAATGAGATTTAAAGCCCTAGATGGTACAGGACCTCAGTACTTGAAGGAGTGCCTCTCCATATATGCCTGCCTGAGAGTTGAGATGTGTTGGGGGGCCCTGCTTAGTGTCCCATCAGCAGCTGCAGGAGGATACAAGCGAGGACCTTCTTTGCTGTGGCACCCTGGGTATGCTCTCCTTGGAGGTCGGATTGGGCCAAGCATTGCCATCGTTCTGGCACCAAGTGAAAATGTGTCTGTTCGCTTCACTTTACATGAACCCTCACTCGTTCAGGTTAACTCAACCCTGAATGCTTGAGCAGGGCTCATGTCTCCTAGAATGATCCTTTCATTTCTGCTGATGTTGCTAAGGTAGCAATGAGCGTGTCTCTCTTTGTACGAAGGTTGTGTAGGCAAATCTCTTGGTTTCTGCTTTTTCTCCTGGGTGCTGCATTTGTCTCTCTCACCTTTCTGCAAGATGGCACTCTACAGCTGCCATCAGCTTCACCTAGCAAGGTCAGGGAGGCTGAGAGTTGTAGTTTCAAAGATCTAGTGGGTGCCAGCCTGACCTGTCTCTGTTGCATTCTTGGGATGGCTTTGTCTGCTCTCACTGACTCTGTTGCTTTCCTTTCACAGATGGCAACAGTTTATTTGACTCCATGGCGAGTGGCATGCGCCTCATTGTGAGCTGCATCTCCTCTTTCCTTATTTTGTCTCTGTTGCTCTTTATGGTCCATCGACTGCGGCAAAGACGCAGGGAGCGCATTGAGTCCTTGATTGGAGCAAACCGTAAGCAGCCTCGCTCTCTTGCCCTGTTCAGCCCCGTCCCCCATGATTAGGGTTGAGTGAGGGGGAGAGTGGGGTTGACCCCATTGGCCCACTCCTCACCCAACTCCCCTACACATTATGGGTGAACCTCTGTGGGAAGGAGTGATGGTTGGCTGGGAAACGGTGATTTAAATAAACCAGGGTTTGTAAACCAGCAACACATCATGGTTTCTGATTGTAGGTTGCTGCTTGATTTCAGGGGCAGGTTCAGATGCACAGCTTAGCAAACCACAATCTGGTTTGTTGCTCCCTCTGAACCAGTAAGTGTGAGCACAGCCATGGAGTATTTTACAAAAGACAATGCTTTGTAACACACTTTGTGTGTGTATTGTCCTCTTTATAGTGCACCACTTCAACTTGGGCCGCAGGATGCCTGGCTTTGATTATGGCCCAGACGGTTTTGGAACCGGCCTCACGCCACTCCATCTTTCAGACGACGGAGAAGGTGGAGCGTTTCACTTCCACGACCCACCTCCACCCTACACGGCTTATAAATATCCAGATATCCAGCATCCAGATGATCCGCCTCCTCCTTATGAGGCTTCCATCAACCCAGACAGCATGCTTTGTTCTCCACCAGGTACCTCATCACAGTGTTGTCATCCTAGTACAGGAAGCCCCTGCCTTTCAGCAGGTCGTTATCTGACGGCTCACTCTTTCGATGCTTGCAAATTAAGGACAAATCCATCGTTTGATGAGAATCCACTCTTTTGAAAGTTTATTGCCTGCGGGGGCTCGCTTGGGACTGACCGCACACATGTGCGTTGCTTACAAAGCGAGCTGAGAGGGGGAATAAGTCACCAGGTGGACTGAGAGATTTGTAAGGAGCATGTGGGCGGGCGCAGGCATTCGCAAGCGAACCACCATAGTTCCCACATGTTCCCTACATGGATTCTGCTTTTTGACCAATCCCAGTTTCTGATACTGCTGCAGTCTCTAACCTGTCAGATAAGTGGGAGCTTCCTGTATTGTAGTGCTGTCAATGCAGAAGGTACTGTTAGTGATAATTCTATGAACTGGCCATTCATAGAATTGTGGCTGTTAACCAACCCAGACATCCTGGCTCTAGGCCAGGGAAGGGCATAGTACAACCAAGGGGTTGAGTGCAGTCCCTGGACACCACTTGTGTGGGCCCTGAAATCCCTCACCAGTCCTCCAGTGACCCCCAGTCCCCCAGTCCTTTAAAAGTATGGGACAATTTTCAAGCAGTTTGTGCCCCACAGTCATGCAGAAAGGCCCCCCAAACACATGAAAATACTTCCATTCCAGCCCTACAAACACTCCAGAACCCTATACTACTCCTAAATACCTCTGTTTTCCTCTGCAGTCCTTCTCAAAATTGCAGCAGGAAGTGGTACAATGTCACTTCCTGTCACCATTTTGTGAGCGACTACAGAGGAAAACAGAGGTATTGGAGCTTGCTGTTGGGCCGTGTGTGGTCTGCAGTGGGTCTTGGGGCAATTGCCCTCTGACCTCTGTGTGGTTGCCCACCCCTGCTCTAGCTAGACTAGTTTTAGTAATGAGATGGTCACTGTCAGCACTTTCTGCATTTCATTTCCCACTGACCTCACTGTTTACCATCCTGTCTCCAATTGTGTGGGCTGTATATATGCCTGAAATTCTGAATAACACTACATGAATCTCATGAAATGGGCTGAGGTCTATGTAAACCCACACACTAATAAATGTGTATGTCTTTAAGTGCTACAAGTTTCTCTTGTTGTGTGTGAGCATCATTTGTTTCTTGGCCTCAGTTTCTCAATACGGGAAGTCCTTATGGAAGGGATACTCTGAGAGCAAACGTGAGCCAATCCTCCTCCTCTGGGTAACTTCCAGGTGTTTTGGATGTCTACAATCTGTCACCATCTTCCATGTTTGCTGGGACTGATGGCAGCTATAGCCAGCGCTTTGGAAAAGTTATCATTTGGACTACAAGCCCTAGAATCCTCCAACCAGCATGGTTGCTGGATTCTGGGTGTTGTAGTCCAGAAGGTACCTTTCCCCAAAGCTCCCATTAGAGTCCTAAACACCTGGAAAACGCCACCTTTGGGAAGCCTGACATAGCCAGTAAAGCAATAGTTGAATTAAATAATGGTTGATAGTGAATTTGCATGGATGTTGTTACGTACTTTGGTGCCTCTGGTTTCTGAGTCCTCGCTTGCCTTTCTTTTTTAGATGGAGTCCATTCCCAGACTGGGCAAAACAATCAGTTGGCGCTAGGACATGGTGACGCCTCTCCCCCGCTTACAGAAGGGTCTCTCCCTCCTTCGGTTGGCCCTTCCCCAATTGAGCTGGAAGACTCTGCTGACAGTAGTACCCTCCTTGTACCTCCTGACACGCCCTTAAGCGAAAGCACACCGGCAGAGACCCTAACGGGCAGCCGCCACAGTCACTGTTCTCTAAATACCATTGTATAAAGGAGATAAATGGAGAGACAGAAACAAAACCCTTACTGCCGGTCAGAAATAAAACAAATTGAGCAACCGTTTGCACACCAGAGTTACAGGTGGACGCTCGTCAGTGGACTGAACGTCTGAAATAAGCTCCGCTTCTTCAATTTTGGAACACTAGTTTTAAGTTCTAGTCTAGATTTGTGCCTCCTGGCGCTTGCTGTCATTTTCCATTCTGGTTAGGTTGCCCTCTTGAAAAGATTGTAAAAGCTGCCCTTTTTCTACTGGTTCTGGAAAAAGAGCAGAGAATTTTTTTAAAGTCATTTTTTGTTTTTAAAGAGGAAGAAAGCATGGATGGTTTTCTTGTCTGCCCTCTCCCCTTGTAAATTGTGGAGCAGAAAGGCCGTGTGATGTACATTGGCTGAAGACATTTGGAAATTGGGAGCTCTAGGATCTGGGGAAAGCAGGCACTGAAAAGAAAGGTACGAATTGGCCAACTGCTATAGAATCATTCACTGCCCTAGATCCTGTTATATCCCCTTCTTGAGGGCAGAAGAAGATTGGACTTTGGTTCTGTTTGTTGCCTCTTTGAAGAGAAGCCAGATCCCTGACAGATAGAAAAATGAGCCAAAAAAGTGGGGGAGGGAAGAAGAGGCTGAGACACACTTTCTTATCTTCATGCTGCTGTCTTGGAAGCAGGACGGTGAGGGCGGAGGGGGTTTGTGAAACATTTGGCTGTTTCCTAAAAGCAGGTACTAAGCTCCAAATGTGGAACTACCGACCTACTGGTTTAGCTGTAAAACATGCAGATCTTGTGCTGGGAGGTTTTCCAAATCTGTGACCCACAATCTGGGGCAGGCTTGTGACAGGCGTTGCACATTTTTTAGGTACTGGGGTTTGGGAAAGAGAGGAAGGTGTTGGAATCACTCAGCTTCTTGAGGGTCAAAAAGAGAGGGGAAAAAGAGAAATGGTTCATAGGTGCAGTTGCATCAAGATCATCCCTTTCCCCTTTAATTCTGGTTTTCATTTCAAGCAGTTAGATGGACATTAAAGCCTTAAACTATCATTTTAGGATCCAGCAGTGATAAGAATAGTGCCCGTTTGGGGCGACGGGGTAGTGAATATTGGACTTCATAAATGGTCACTGTTGTCAGTGCAAGTTGGGATTCAGCTCACAGGTGGCTTTCTTTTGTTCCCCCTCCTTTCCGCCTTGGTTTCCTAGCATGGCAAAGCAAACAGCTCAGTTCATCGTTTTTATTGGATGTGGGGGAGATGAAACATTTGCAGCTAGTAATGCTCAGATGTGTTCCAGCTTAAATATCCCCCCCCCCCGAGAAGTTCACCGCGTTGAAATGGAAGGGGGTCTTTTTCTCTCCCCGAGAAAGCTTGTAAATATTTGACAGATTCTAAATGGAACTGGGAGGAATTTCCCCCCATTGCTAGCCTGTTTGCCAGTTGGAGAGCATGGCCAGGGATTGTTGGTGGAGGTTTGACTCCCTATCCTTTTATCCATGTGATCCTGTTGCCTTATGAAAGGCAGGTAGCCTAGAGGGACAGGAAAGGAACATTAATGGTGGTGGTGGTATGGAGGAGTAGTGCTACTTTGGCTCATTTTGTTGGTCAACCAAGCTGGTTCAGTATCAAATGTGTCAGGATGCCTCCCCCTTTTGCTGAAATTTACTCCCCCACCCTCCCTGTATCGTTCCATATCCAATGTTGGCAGAGAGTTGGCCCTTGGTTCCATTTTGGCATGCAGAGTTGGGATTTCTCCACACGCAGGCTGTAGCTCAGGGACAGAGCCCTGGCTCGGCATGTGGGACACTCCCAGAATCAGACCCTGGCACTTCCAGGTTTGGTGAAGGAAGATCCCTTGGGCTGAAACCCCAGAGAGCTGCTGCTAGTTGGAGCAGCTCTGATTGAACTGGATGGACTGGTGCCCTGACTTGGCATAGAGGCTACTCCAGGGGTTCGTATAGCCTGGTGATAATGGTTTGCAAACAGTCATAAAGCCATGGGAGGCAATGTTAACATGCAGCAGTCCTGCTCCTGTCTAAGCATGTTGGGAGGATTTCTGCTAGGCAATCCCATGTCTTGTGGGTTCTGGCAGACGGGGCTCTTTGTCTGGCATCTGGTAGAATCACTCAGTTTCTTTTCTCCCTCAACCCAGGGGCTCTCAGGAAAGAAGTTGGTAGAAGTCTTTCTTGGAAAATGGGGTGGCGGGCGGGAGGCAACGGTGGCCATCAAGGTGCTTTTGGTTTACACGTCTCCTTAGACCTAGCTAGCATAACCAATGGTGAGGGCTTATGGGGAGTTGTAGTCCAAAAGTACCTGGAGGCCAACAGGTTGCTCACCCTTGTTGTAGAGCATTCCAAGGTGGAAGAAGCCATGGCAGCCATGGTGAGCCAGATTGGATGCCTAGGTGACTGACAACAGAAATTGCCACAGGACTCTGAGGGCAAAGCAGTCCCTGGTGGGCAAGGGTGGAGTTCTCCCTACAGCTCTTGAATTGTGAGTGGCGAAGGGCCCAATCCTTCGTTTGGAGGACTTGCAACTGGTTTTGCTTCATAGTTGTGAGTCCTGGTGTGGATGGAGAGCTGTGGCTTAGAGTTGCCTCTTTGGCAACTGATACTGAGTGTATCTGAAGTATGAAAAAGAAATTAAATAAAAAATAAAAGCGGGTTATGTGCGTTTTTAGCACACTCATCAGTTTTATACATTGTATGTACTGAGTTCTTTAGTTTTATATGTGTGTGCATGTGTGTGTGTGTGTGTGTGTGTGAGAGAGAGAGAGAGAGAGAGAGTGAGTGAGTGTATGGGAAATGCTGATCATACCAGTGTACACTGCAGCTTGTGATCTCAAGGAAACACAACAAAAGTGTCAGTTAGGAAACCTTGCCAGACTGCAAAGCTGGTTCTTGGTTTCAGTTGTTCAGTTGTGTGGCAGATTTGTGTGGAAGTGTAGGAGAATGCACAATGAGCTAGCCCATAATAGTCTTGAACAGAGCTTGGAGACATAACTTCTGGGACTACAGCTCCCAGAACCCCCAGCCAGTGCTGCCAGTAGACAATGCTGGTTGGGGGAAATCTGAGAGCTATAATCCAGAAATGTAACTTTGCAAAGCTCTGGTCTTTATAGCAGAATTCTCGCCTGCTGGGTTTTATTCAGTTTCTCTGGAGTTCATTTTCCCCTGGATCTGGGCCTGTGTGTTTACTGTAATCATATGCAGACATTCCTAACACCTTTTTACACTAACCTTCCCCAACCTGGCGCCTCACATCCCTATGTGGGATGATGGGAGTTACAGTCCAGCACATTGTGGGGAGGTCATCATATTGGTTGGAAGAGGCTGTTTTACTGCTGTCAATTAGATGAGCCACTGTGTGTGTGTGTGTGTAGGCAGGATAGGGTGTAGAACTGCTCTTGACGTGTCACTTAGCAGGCATGTCATCATTGTATTATCCCCAAGAGCCAACAGAGGGGCTAGCAAACCTTGACTAGCAGGGTCCATGCGCAGGACATTGTCATGGCATTGCACAGAAAGGCAGGAGACTCAAATCCTAGTTCTAGTCTGTACATGTTGGGTTTATCTAATTTCTCCCCCGTTCTGTATCACCATTAGGCCAGAAAGCAGCTACCTTCAGGCGCTCCCATTGGTTTTGCAGGCTTCATCTCATTATTATTTTTTTAATTGTTTTGCCATTGTGTGTGAGGGTACAGTTGATTGAGCAGTAAAGGTTCTGTGGTATCTTGGCACAGATCTCTCGATTTGGACTATTTGTCTCGTAACTGCATCTAGCCCTAAATAGATCTATTTATTGGCTAATTTTGGGGCCACAGTCTCAGTGACTAGGAAAAAAAAATCACTCTCCAAAATTTGGGACCAACTGTAGCAAGTGGTAAATTTGAATCCTGTTGGTTCATCCCAGCTGGGGTAGGTCCATTGAATTGACTGTGGAATGGTGAGTCAACAGTTATGTAAACTCCATTGGTTCAATGGGTCTGCTATAGTTAGGACTACTAATAGGCAGTTGATTCATTCTTACAATGAGAGAGTGGCAGACTCATCCCACTGTTGTGTCATTCCTGTTACAAGTACTGAATTATAGAACACTGGTGTTCATGCTGGGAACAACCTGTTTTACTGTGTCTTTTGGAGTATTTTTGTTTTAAATGGTGATATATTTTGTCTGCTCATTTCAAGAACTCAAAGGTTGGTTCGTGCATCATAGTCACCAGTAATGTTAGTTTGAATGCATCGGCTGTAATATCTACAAATGATTGGGAATATGTTGGAATGGAATCCGTTGCCACTAGCAGTTAGGATGGTGAATTGGGTTGTTTTCTGATAGCAGATAAGTGAAGAAACATGTTCTAAAATAGTTGTATCACTGAGTTCTCTGCAAAGATGCTACACTTTCATTGGGTTTTCCAACTAAATGCTGTAGACATGATCCAGGCAAAGTTGAACACCCTTATGGGGTCCCTCATTTGAATGTGAGACTTGATGATACACGCCAAAATCTCCTGGTGAAATAAAATTGCATGCAGCCTGTCTTCATTTGGTGTCCCCAGGTTGCTCTTGGACTACCAACTCCCATAACACCAGGCAGCATGGCCAGTGCTCAGGGATACCGGACTTTTATCCCAACATCAGATGAATATGACTCAGATTTAAGAGAGGCCAGTTACATACCCTAAAAGCACTGGATCCCGTCTGATCTTGGAAGCTAAGCAGGGTCAGCCCTGGTTAGTGCTTGAATGGGAGACCACCAACAAATACCAGATCAGAGGAAGGAACTGACAAAAACCACCTCTGAGGATTCCTTGCCTAAGAAAACCCTTATGGCCATAAGTCGACAGGTGACATCAAGGCACGTCCACACACACAGTGTAATGGTTGGATCCAGATTTTTCCTTGCTCTCCCACCTCCCCTTCAGTACTTTATTAACAAATGTTTCCCCTTTCCTCCTCCACAGTGGATTTCTCCCACGTTGCTCGTGGACCGTGTTGCTGGCATCGTGGACCGTGTTGCTTTGTCCAGAGTGTGTTTTTGATCTGATTTTGTTCTTAATAGAATGGCTAGTTTGCAAAGGAGGAAGATTGGGTAAAGATTTCTGTGGGTAAACTGCACTAACCTCTTATCTAGGTTTAGTCCTGTCTCAAAAGGCAACATTTTGGACTGATTCCTTGTACAGTTGTAATGATTTTATGCATTTTTCACTCAGTCCCAAGGGTTCACTACCAAACAATTATTTTTCAGAGGGGGAGACTGAGCAGCTGAAACCAACAAGAACCTCCCCCAAATCCCAATATTAATTAGATAGAAATAACTCATTACAGTAGGGAGCCAACGCGGGGTAGTGGTTTGAGTATTGGACTAGAATGCTGGTTGACCACAGTTTGAATGCCTGCTCTGCCTTGGAAACTGCCTTGGGCAAGTCGCACTCTCTCAGCCTCAAAGGAAGGCCAAGGCAAACCCCCGCTGAACAAATTCTGCCAAGAAAACCCTGTGATAGTTTCGTCTTTGAGTCGGCATAAGTCAGAAACGACTTGAAGGTGCACAGCAGCAACAATGACACAACTCCTTATGACAAGTTGCATTTTATGAAATGAAAGCTTAATTTGATTTTGGTGTACTAAAATGGCACTTCCCCTGTATGAGCTGCACTTGGCGAGCTGTATTTTGCTTTATCGGGGCTGTCAGTTTTTTTAAAAAGTTATTTTTTATGTTTGTTTTTTCTCCTAAGTCTCTCTTCTAGGGGACAAACGCTTGCTCTGTACGGGGACCTGGATTTTGTTCATAAACACAGGCGTGTGGAAGGATGCACTGTGGGATTCCCTTTTTTGTTGGTTTCCTCTTGCTGGTAGACTTTGTTTTGGATGAGTTGGTTGGATTTTAGTATGTGTCCCTGCCCGGTTTAGAGAGCAAGGTAGGCACACTGCCAGGCACTGTTCCTGTTTGACCTCAGTTCATTACGACAGCAGTGGTAAGGGGTGTACAGGGTGTGTATTAGCTAGCATAAGGTTCACTGGCTCAAACAGTGAGCCAGTAGAAGAAGATTTCCAAGATGGATTCTCTTGCCTCCTTCCCTCCTTCTCTCCCTCTGGGTGATTTCTTCATGTAGAAAGGAAGAGCCTGTTCAAATAACTGTGAACTACTTGGCTACAGAAAAACACCACCGAAATGAGCAATGGTGGTAGCGTGTATGCTTTGCGTATCAAAATGCCCAGGTTCAGTGCCCGGGTACCTCTAGATGAGACTGAAGAGCTGTTGCCGGTCACAGTAGACCAGGGCTGAGGAGCCTCTGCCCTCACCCATATATTATTGGATGCAAGCTCCCATCATCCCTGACCGCAGGCCATGCTGGCAAGGGCTTCTGGGAAATGGGAATTCAAACACCTCTGTAGGGTCACGGCTCCCCCTTGTTGTCGCTGTAAACCAGGGCTCCTCACCCTTTGGTCACCCAGATGGCTTGCCTTGGACGGGCACTCCTCAAAGCCCCTACTGGCATTGCCGTCGGTCAAAGGTTCTGGGAGCTGTAGTCCCGGTTAACATCCAGAGGACCCAAGGCTGAGAACCATTGCTGGAGTCAGGACTGAGTGAGATGGACCAATGATTCAACTTGAGCTACGGCAGCTTTCTTGTGTTCAAATTTTGTTTCTGTTATCATGGTTTTGTCTTGTGGGCTGAATGCCAGTTTCCTGTATGACTGGGAGGTCTGCTGTGTGTGTGTGTGTGTGTGTGTGCGCGCGTATTTGTACAAGCGGGTTCAAGACAACCAACAAGACACTGCTTTTTACTTTCTTCCCCCAAACACTTTCAATCAGGGCTGTGTCTACAGACACTCCCCACCATCCCCGGGTCATTGATTTGTGACTGAATTGAACTGTGGCTGTGTGTGTAAAAAAAAAAAAAGATTTTGATATTCAATGAAATAATATGTAGAGATGAAATTTGATACTGTAATAATTTGGTCCCTGTGACATTTTATGTTTTAATGTTTTGCTCTTTTTTAAAAAGGAAATGCAAGAGGAGGTGGAAGAGGGTGGGATGGGTTGACACTAATCTTTTATTTTTCTCAAGATGCTGTGAGAGACATGACATCCGAATGCCAAATAAATTGTGTCCTGTAAAGAGGAACCTGTCATGGTGTCTCTGTGTTTATTTATTTAATAAGGTAAGATTTGGAGAGCATCACCTTTTGACAACATTTTCCAGTACAGGACGACCCCCTGTATCCACAGATTCGGTATCCATGGTTTCACTTATCCACATCCCCCAAAATACGCATTTCTAGGTCCTCCAGCGTGATTCTGTGGTCAACTTCCAGCATTTGTCTCATTGAAAAAGATATGGTTCCCTATTATCCACGGTTTCAGGTATCCACAGAGTGTGTGTGTCTTGGAATGTATCCCCTGTGGATACAGGGGTTGACCCGTATGCAAGACCTGATCTTCAGAGGCAACACAGATTAACTTCTTGGAAAGAATGTGTAAACTTTTATTACCTTCCTGAAATGATTTCATGATTGAATTCACAGTGGTATACATGAGTGTTCCCACCAAAATGATGCTGCTACCTAAATTATTATGCTTATTTCAAACAATTCCTGAAATAATACCAATAAAATTGATAAGAAGTTGGGACAGGTCAATTAAAAGATGGATCTCAGGGAAAAAGAAACCGAGGATTCCTAATGGGCCATTCTACGGATATCAGGCAAAAGGAGTGTGGGTGGCTCCTCTTGAAATATACTTTGAAGCAATACAATTTTTAAGAATATTAGATCTTGAATATGATGACCAAACAAAATGGGTAAGGATAGAAAAGCAAATTAATAATATGGAATATAGATCTATATTTCAAACTAAGGCAATTGGGCAAAAAATTAAAGAGAGAATAATTGGTCCTACGTGTGTAAATCTTCAGATTTGGGATAAATGGCGTAAGAGTTTATTAATAGAAAATTGGAAATGGCTCCCAGTTGAATGTGGGTAAATAGAAATAATATTGAAGAAATAGGGAAAACCTTAAAAAGAATAAAAGCAAAAGGTTATAAAAATAGGAGATTTATATGATGGAATTGGGAAACCTGTAGAGGAGAATGAGTTAACTTATTTAATTGGTACTCAATATTGGCTTCAGATAAGAGGAATCATAAAAAATTTGCAAGAATTAAGATTAACTGTTAAGGAAGAAATTAAACCATTAGAGGGAATAATGAAAAGAAAATTAAGCCAGGAAAAAGGCTTAATTGGCAAAATATATAGGGCTATGTTAGAGACTAATATTGAAGAGGGTTTGATAGCCTGCTGGGACAAAGACTTAATAACTAGAGATGAAATTAAAGTATGGACTCAAGAAATAGTAAAGAATAAAAACACAAAAGTAAAAGAACAACAAATGAAACTGATGGGACGGTGGTATAAAACACCACGCCAACTATCCTTTATAAATGGTAATTGTTCATCAAACTGTTGGCATGGCTGTGGTATAAAAGGATCCTATATTCATATGTGGTGGGGTGGTACCTTCATTCAGAAATTTTGGGGAGTGAAGTAAATAAAGAAATAAATGGGATACTAGGGAAAGATATACAGCTCAGTAAAGAAAACAGTATTACGCTTAATTTGAGTAAAATGGGCCTGAATAAGAATGAAGAGTATGTGACAAAGAAGCAAATATTAAAAGCAGCACATGCAGTTATTGCCCTGGGTTGGAAAGAAAAATCCAAGTGGTGTAAATCAAATCTCGAAAAATATATAGCAGAATTTCTATTATTTGACTTTTATACAGAACGAAGACTGAAATATATAGGACAGATAAAGGAAGAAACCTGGAACAATAAATGGAAAATGGTGATTCAAAAAGTTAATGAACAAGGGGGGGGTAGCGCAGTAACCAATGTGAATGCAACTATTACCCATATCATGGAAAATGTATCATGAAGACTTAAACAGATACATCCTCTGCAAAGCTGTTGAAGAGGGTGGGAGGGAAGGAAGGGAGCAAACGAAAAATGTGATTATGTAATGTGTTGTAAAATATTTAATAAAAAAATATTTTTTAAAAAACCATGAGTGTTCCTGCCCGGCTGATTTGGAGCCCAGCCTCCCACCTTTTTATTTCACAATTGAACCCCCCTTTTTGGAAGAGCAAGAAGGCTTTAGGCATGGGGCGGGCACCCGGTACCTGCAGACCACAGCAATTATAGCTTTTTTTTTAAAAAAGGAAAAGGGTTACGGATCTAATATAAAAACAACCCCCTCCCTCCCGACCTTTATTTTGTTAGCGTTTACACTTACACTCCAAAAAATAGTTTGTTTCAGTTTGCAGCAAGTCCCAGTGAAGCAACAGGCGAAACAAATAATGGGAAAGCCAGGGGGAAAGTGCGGTGTAAAAGAAATAAATGATAAACAAGACATAAATGGATTCCTCTAGGCCTATCTAATCACAGTCCCAAAGGCGTATGGGGGAGAGCGAATGTGGCATGGTAGTTTTGAGCATTGGACTACGACTGGAGACCAGGGTTCAGATCCCCACTCAGCCTTGGAAACCCATTGGGTGACCTTGGGCAAGTCACACTCTCTCAGCCTCAGAGGAAGGCAAGGGCAACCCCCCCCTCTGAACAAATCTTGCCAGGAAAACCCTGTATCGCCATAAGTCAGAAAGGACTTGAAGGCACATAACAAGAAGGCATATAGAGCCTAACACTTTTCAGACTTTATCAGACACTCAAAATACAGCATCATGATGCCACATAACTGCAAAAGGGTGCGCGGATCAGACAACGTTGCCCTTTTGCGGTTAAAAAGAGACCCAAACCTGTACCTTTTGACAGCTTAAACTGTCAATAGATCCCCCTGCTGCTTTTGCCAGCATTGCCGGCATGCGAAACCTTGGGCCATTTAAATCTCTTACCCCAACAATGGCTGGTCCAACGTGAACACTTCTGGGTCAGATTGGGACATCCAGGTAAGCTTCACTCTTTTATGGCCCTCCCTGGGTTACTTGGGTCTTTTAAAGTGTGTGCGTGTGCGCTTTGTGTAACTTTAAATGCTTTATTTTTGTTTTTAATTTTGCATTTCCTGCGTGATGCAATTGCGCGAGATTTCGAACGAGGAAATGAATGGGGCTCCATTTGAGAAAAAGGGGGAACTGACTTTGTGCCTTGTGTAGATAATGTTAAACAGTATGAATTGCAGGCAGAAGCTCCCTGGGTTCAATCTGCACCATCAGACGTTAAGAGGATCAGAGAGCAGGTGATGAGAAAGACTGGCAATCCATTGTCACTCTGAATAAACTATATATATAATTCTCTTGGGTATGTTGCCTTTCCCAGTGTGCTGATTGGCTGCTCAGGAAACACACCCAACCTACACCCAACCAATCAGCACCTACATACAAATTCTCTCTCCACTTCACAATGCACTCCTGCCACTCAGAGTCTGTGGCCCAGACTGGGAACCAGACACTCAACTGGCAGCGGCGGTGGTGGCTGGGCAACAGAGCAAGTCACCCTCAGCAATTCTGGGAAAAGTGTGGAATGCTGAGAAGGGGAAGGAGGAATTTAAAGCCACCGGCCTACCTTACAGGGTTGTTGTGAGGTCTACCAGACTTTGGGGGGGGGTTAACGGCGTATGGTACGCCTGGTCCAGCTAGTACTGGTGTAAGTGGACAACCTGTCTGTATGTTTCTGACTTACGGCGACCCTATGGTGAACCTCTCACAGGGATATCTCGGCACCATTTGTTCAGAGGGAGCTTCCCCTTGCCTTCCTCTGAGGCTGAGAGAGTGTGACTTGCTCAAAGTCACCCAGTGGATTTCCATGGCTGAGCAGGGATTTGAACCCTGGTCTCCAGGGTGATGTAGTCCCAATGCGTAAACCATTCCACCATTCTGGCTCTCTTTCACGTCTGATATATTCCTACAATTGAGGCTGGGCTCTTTCTTGGGGGCTGTTGGCATATTCACCGCTGAGAATCCTCACAGACTGGAGATTTTTAGGAGATTAGGAGCCATCTTCACCTAGGCAGGTTGAGTTTTAGTGTGCACTTTCCCCCTGATGTCTTCCTTTTCTGCGGCTGCATCTTCGATTCGCTTGCATTTGCCATACTGTGCTACCATGGAGAGTTCCTGTAGTACCCCCTTTCTTGCTGCAGAGGGCAGTAGCTGCAAGGACAAGCTCAAGAATGGGAAAGAAATTGCACTGAGTTTGCATCGCTTTACTGAAAAAGCTGTAGCGCATTTAAGACTTGGCAACAGAATGGAGCACCACGTTGGCAATCTGTACATTTCTGCATTTTGCAGTGTGTGTGTGTGTGTGAGAGAGAGAGGTTTTTTTTGGGGGGGGGGAAGGAAATGTGCTAAAAGCCACAAGTACATTTGAACACCGTATACAAGCATGTTCTTCAGAGAGAAACACAGAGAAAAATGTGTACCTTGGAAAGACCCCCCCCCCCGAACTATACATTTCCATGTAGAAGGCACAGTAAAGGCTCACAACCTGCAATGTATTCATCCTGCACAATTATAGCAGTTGGATGCCACTTTCACTGCCCATGGCACCATCCTAGAGGATCCTGGGATCTGTAGTTTGGAGAGGGACTTAGACGTCTCTAGTCTATTCCCCCAAAGTACAACATTAGAGCTCTCTGGCAGAGAATAATAAATATAGTGTGTGATGCAGCAGTTAACAAAGTCAATGCGATACTAGGCAGCTGTTGTTCCCAGGACAGCAGATTCAACAGATCACATGAAGGAAAGGAATCCTAGCAATAAGAGAAAACGATCCTAATGCTTAGCTAGTGTAATATTGCTAAAGCCCTTTAACATTTTGACTTTATCTCCCAAATAATTATTAAAAAGGGCTCAGTGGAAATTGGTGAAAGTCAGTTGCTGAAACGTTGCCGGAGGACTTTATCACACCAGCCTTCTGTCTGTCTCACCGCAATAATGTTAGTTCAGGGACTGGAGACATACCAGTTTGGGAAC
Source organism: Gambelia wislizenii (assembly GCA_030847615.1). Classification (NCBI taxonomy): domain Eukaryota; kingdom Metazoa; phylum Chordata; class Lepidosauria; order Squamata; family Crotaphytidae; genus Gambelia; species Gambelia wislizenii. The sequence continues at coordinate 5,104,058 of JAUMIR010000013.1, read as the reverse complement.
GTTCCTTATTGCAACCCTTTGGAATTGCTCAATCGCACTGCTTTGGTGGACTATAGTCACGCGATCTGTCTTCTACACCAGTGCCATAACACTACCTTTCTGAGCGATGTCCTACCCAGGGTGCCTTTTGGTATTTTTTTCCTTTTGATTTTTGTCGTAATTTTGCAATGATGGCAATACGATGGGGTGGGGGAAAGAAAAGAAATAGAAAATTAAAGGGGAAAAAAAAGCCTGCTTTGGAATAGTGAGAGGGAGAGGAAGAGAATCATGCCGACTTATGCCATGTGACTGCCAATATCTCGCTACTGCAGCGGAAGGGACCTATTGCACAGAGAGCTGACATGGAAAAGTAGCGAGATTGAGAACCATTGATGGGTTTTCCCTGTCAATGAAAAGGTGCACTCCAACAACGGGTTGAATAGAAACTAGCAACAGGATGGAGACAACATTGTGGCGATACAAGGACTCCCTGAAACAACATCTCAGGCTCGGCCAAATTGATCACCAACAGTGGTCCGCCCTGGCCTCACATCGGGAGGCATGGAGACGCACTATCCACAATGCTGCAACCTTATTTGAGAACTCACGCCAAACAAGTCTTGAAGAGAAACGACAACGCAGAAAGAATCACAACCCGGAAACATCACCCAAGGAGACCTTCTGCTGTGCTTTCTGCAACTGGACTTGTCTATCTCGGATTGGCCTTTTTAGTCATCAGTGCGCTTGCAGAAAGCACAGGATGAGTCCTTCCTGAATCTTCATTTGCGAAGAAAAGCCAGAGAGAGAGAGAGAGACAGCTGCCATTGTGCTGTGCAAGCCTCGTGATAAAATCCTGAGTCTATATGTGATACATGATCAATGAGAGAGGAGGCAGAACACAAGGGAGGAGGGTGGGAGGCAGGAGGAATTTGGGTGCGGACCTGGGAACATGCAGATAAAATAAAATAAAAAAAGAACTGGAGACTCAGCCAAATCTCATTAACAAACTCAGTGGCAGTATCTCCAACACTCTGCTTTCTCCACAACACCAGCCCACAAACAGTGCATCTTGTGCTTCGACTATGTAGGAGAGCTTGATTGTCAGCCCGCTGTCTAGTCACAGCCGTGATCAAACCCACTTCGGCTGTGCTAGTCTGTGGTCTGTTGCTCCAACATTTTTCCTTTTGTGATTTGCCTTTTGCCGTCTTGACCACACGCAGAAGCTGCTTGACCACACATGTCCTGGTTTTCATCTTGTGAAAGGTTGGAGATATGAGAAGGGAGTTCTCAAGCCCTGGGCAACCACCAAGCAGACCCTATCATGTGTACCTTCCAACTGTACCCCTGAAGGTGATAGGACTGAAAGAAGAACAGAATACAGTATTTGGGATAAGAGTGGGTATTATGTGCAAACAAAATAAAATAAACATGGGCAAACCAGCAAAGAAACCCATAAGGCAAGTGATGAGTTGAGCTGAAATATTATGTCTGGCGCCAGTCCCCCCCCCCCATGTTTTAATCCCTGCATCTGTTTGTCTTTTAGCCGCTTTTCCAAGCTGCTTTCTAGCTTTTCGGAACAATTTGCTTGTTGCTGCCAAATCCCAGAATAGGCACATCTCACAGGCTGTCACCACTTCATGGAGACGGCTGAGGCAGCCACAGTCCTTTGCTGTGGCTCTGTTAGGCCCACGTTTTTCAGACTATGAGCTCTCTCTTCAGCCGGAGAGGCTGTGGTCCCTGGAACACTGGAAAAAAAAAATATGCCAGTCTGCCACATCAGCTCTTTGGAGAAGTGTTGCTTGACCTGATGGGTTTTAGCATCCCCTTGCAGCAAGTGGTAGGACTGAGTCCCTAAACAACAGGTTCTACCTGAACCATTCCCAGGCTAACACTGTAGATTCCTGGTCCCCCTTCACCTTCCACTATGGCAACTGGCAACCTGAGGTTATGTAGGGTAGAAACAAAGGAAACTGAACTGCACAGGTGTGACCCATCTCTGATCCTCTTAGGTTAGGAAAACAGTATATGCAAGTTGCTAACAGGGATGTTTATTCCCTTGGTCCGCTCCCAGCTGCCTCCTTATCCTTGACCTGCCAGGCTAAAGCATCAACTAATGACTGAACACAAAATAGCCTTTCTTATGCCACTAGAGAGAGCTATCCATGTTCATCTATGGTGCTGGGAAGGAATCTAGAACTCATCTGCTTGGTGGCAGGGGACCACACCCACTCGAACCACTAAGTGCTTTGGAATGCCCCAAATGTGTCTTCTCCCCTCTGTTGTCCTGTTCTGCTCTTGGCAGCAGCTTAGATTCCCCATGAGAGAGCTCATCATTCCAGGGAGAGGCAGGGAGTCAGCTAAGCTCACCGAAACAAAGTGCAGAGGCAATCCAGTTCAGTCCAAAGTCATGCATGAGTGGGCAAGCAGTCCAGGCAAACAATCCAAAGGGAAATCCAGAAGCAAGGTCAAGAGACAAAGGTCGAGTCCAAGGCAACAGGCAAACGACCATGGAGCAAGGCACCAGTGTAGTGTGAAGTCGAAGGCTTGCACGGCTGGCATCCATAGATTTTCCTTGGTTTTTTTTCCGGGCTGCGAGGCCGTGTTCTGGAAGAGTTTACTTCTGACGTTTCACCTGCATCTGTGGCTGCCATCTTCAGAGAAACTGTGGCTGGCATTTTCTCTGAAGATGCCAGCCACAGATGCAGGCAAAATGTCAGAAGTAAACTCTTCCAGAACATGGCCTCACAGCCCGGAAAAAGCCCAAGGAAAATCTATGCACCAGTGTAGCTTCTACCAAGAAGGATGGTTATCAGCCACACTCTTCCAGGGGATGTGCTGGGTTATTTATGGCCCAGCCAAGTCTCACAGGTGCTCCCTCATTGCAGCATGTTCTCTATATAAACGCTCTGAACACCTGTGAGCTTCCTTTTCCTGGCAATGTTTAGCTGGGGTGAGGGTAGATAAGTCTACTTTTCTTGAAGAGTTGTGTCTGCTGGCCACTCTGTTCCTCTGGCTCTGGCCCTGGCATGCTCTCTGGGCTTTTGGTCTCTCCATCAAAGCCTTCACTTCCAGAATCAATCCATCCCAGGGTCTGGGAGGCAGGGCATGACAATTGTAGGGCTGCCAGAGCAGGACTACAAGATTTTAGTGCCCAAACCTGAGACCAAGGAAGGGACCCTTGTGATGTCACTAAAGTGGACCCTGGGGATTTTACAAGAGGCAGCCACTGGTGACATCATTAAGCATGATACTTTAAGCATCAACCACAGTAGCAGAGGGTATGCCATTCAAATGAAAAACACCAGGTCTAAGAAAGGAGAAAAATACGTATACACTCGTACATACTTTCCAAGGCAGTGTTCTCACCCTGAGATTCTTCTCCCTTACCTTGAGGACTGGAGAAGCTAGGCCAGGTCCTGAAACTCAAGCATCAACCATAGTTGATGCAAACATTAAGCACTGGGTTAAACAGCTAACTTAAGCATTAATGACAGTTGCATAAAGTATGCCACTCACATAAAAAACACAAAGTCTAACAAAAGAGGGCAATATAGGCAATGGTCTCACCCTAAGATTTTCCCCTCCACCCCGAGAACTGGAGGAGAACAGCCAGATCTTGAGACTCAGGGTCAGGCCCGGAGATCTGGGAACCCTAAATCTTCTTCCTTCCTTCTGCCTCCTCTCTGTCAAATCTGAATTTCTAAGTCCCTTGAGGTGAAGGGCCTGTCGCCATGTCATCGGCAGCACTAAAATGCCCATTGACAGAACAAAATAATAGCAGTGATCAAAAACCTGCTGGACTTCTTTCCTGGATCTTTGCTGCCTTCAACTCTCCTCTGTTGTACTTGGCAGAGAAACCATGGGGAGTTTCTGCTGCCTGCTGTCACGCCAACTGTTTCGCTTTGGCTTTGGTTTGGGATTTCAAACCGTCGCCTTTATCTGGGTCAGGAGACACCTTTTAAGCAAAGTCAGCAACCAGGAGCCCAGCTGCAGAGAACCAAAACACCATTTTGTAAGGTGGCGGCCGTGGTGGCAGGTGAAATCTGTCGTTTTAGCTGTCATCCCCATTGCAAGAGAGGTGACATTTTTGCAGTTGCGCTTTTGCAGATGCCCAAAGATCTGAGCTCACAGTCTTCATCTGCTGGCATATGGCAGCCCCAGCTCATGAGTAATCAGCAAATGCATCCCAGCCTCTGGTTAGAATAAGACCAGGCCATTTACAAACAAACCCATTTAAACCTGCTTTTAATGGGGTTGCTTTTGTTGCAGCTCCTTCTTGTTCCTTTCTGTCCTTGCTTCCCAAAGTCAGGCATTTTGGGGGTTGTCAGCACAGGGCTATCACAGGTCTAGAGATGTCAGGGCCAAACTCTGAGACCTAGGGCTAGCCCCTGGCAATGTCATTAAGCACGATACAGTCAGCATCAACCACAGGTGGACTAAAGCTGCTGACAGTGCAGAAATAATCCAGTTTGACACTGCTTTAACTGCCATGACTCCATGCTATGGAATCGTGGGAGTTGTAGTTTGTCATAGCGCCAGAGCTCTATGACAGAGAAGGCTAATTATCTCACAAAGCTACAAAATCCCAGCATTCTATAGCATTGAGCCATAGCAGTTAAAGTGGTGTCAAACTGCATTCTTTCTGTAGTGTGTCAGCAGCCAGAGTATGCCATTCAGATATAACCCAAGTCTAACTAATGAGAAAAAAATCCTCCTGCCCTCCATCTCACACAAACAGTTACTTTTCAAGTCAGCGCTCTTATCCTGAGATCCCTCCCCTTCACCCTCTGGCCAGGCCTTGAGATCTGGGAACCCGAGGCCCTGCCACTCTACTCATGATTGCAATAATGGGAACAGAATCATAGAATCATAGAATTGCAGAGTTGGAAGAGACCACGAGGGCCATCCAATCCAACCCCCTGCCACGCAGGAAATCTTGATCAAAGCATCCCCGACAGATGGCCATCCAGCCTCTGTTTAAAAACCTCCAAGGAAGGAGACCCCACCACGCTCCGAGGGAGTGCGTTCGACTGCCAAACAGCTCTTACTGTCAAAAAGTTCCTCCTCATGTTGAGGTGGAATCTCTGTTCCTGGAGCTTGCATCCATTGCTCTGTGTTCTAGTCTCTGGAGCAGCAGAAAACAAGCCTGCTCCATCCTCAGTGTGACATCCATATCACGGGACACTTCACTCCATATCTCCACGAACCCCATACTTTCCCCTTCCCAGCGGTGAAGATGGACAGCTCTGGCAGGCCAGCTTCTCTGCAAAGCCTCTGTCCTCCCCTTCCTTCCTTCCTTCCTTCCTTCCTTCCTTCCTTCCTTCCTTCCTTCCTTTAAATATTTCTGTCCTGCCCTCCATCATTTAGTGGCAGCTAAAAAAGCCAATGCGATTCTAGGCTGCATTAATAGGACTACAGTGTAGTCCTATTAATCAAGGGAGGTAATAGTGCCACTCTATTCTGCTTTGGTCAGACCTCACCTGGAATACAGTGTCCAGTTTTGGGCACCACAATTCAGGAAGGATATGGAGAAGCTGGTGTGTGTCCAGAGGAGGGCGACCAAAATGGTGGGAGGTCTGGAAGCCATTATGCCCTATGAGGAGTGGCTTAGGAAGCTGGGCATGTTTAGCCTGGGGAACAGAAGGTGGAGAGGGGACATGATAGTCATGTTTAAATATTTGCAGGGATGTCATATTGAGGATGGAGCAAGCTTGTTTTCTGCTGCTCCAGAGACTAGGACACAGAGCAATGGGTTCAAACTACAGGAAAAGAGATTCCACCTAAACATTAGGAAGAACTTCCTGACAGTAATTGCTGTTCAACAGTGGAATCTGCTGCTGCTTCATAGTGTGGTGGAGTCTCCTTCTTTGGAAGTTTTTAAACAGGCTGGATGGCCATCTGTTGGGAATGCTTTGATTGGGTATTCCTGCAGGGCAGAATGGGGTTGGGCTAGATGGCCTTTGGAGATACCTTCCAACTCTATGGATTCTATGAGCTCTCAAGGCAGCATACAAATAAAACCATGTAAACAATTAAAAATAATTCCAGATTTAAAAAAGAAACAAACAATAACAATAGGATAAAAGCACATTAAACAGTTTATCAGGTTAATACAGCAGAAAAGGCTAAAATTATGAAAAGGGGAGTGCTACCACATGCTCCCAGGTCCCTTGCCATTCTTGCCTCATAAAAGCAGCCCGAGGGGGACCGGCTGAGTGGGTTAGGGGAGTAGCGAATGCCTTCCTGCAGCAAGGCAGGTTTCCATCATGGAGTCATTGAAATAGTTCAAGATTTTCCATCCTTTGGCTCAGTCATTAATCCGAATGGAGGCTGCAGTCAAGAAAATCTTGATAAATCCTCTGCCATCCCACTTTTTCATCTTTTTAAAAAAGTCCTAGTTTTTCTCTCCTCCTTCACTTTCCCCTTTCATCCACAGCTTACTTTAGTTGCTGCAAACTGAGTTCAAGAAATCAGAAGAAGACTAGGACTTGGAAGGGCAGCTATGAAGGAACCAGACAAGATCCTGAAGTGGAAAGATATATCATTGAATACTAAAGTGAGGATTGCCCATGCCATCGTATTTCTCATTTCTATGGATGGTTAAACACCAAAGAACCAAACCACATTAAAAAACCCAACCAATTTCTTGCTGTTTTCCCTCCAGCCATGAGCAGATCTTTTGTACAGCTAACCATTCTTAATTGCCCAAACAAGACCAAGCCAGAATTGTTTGGATTACAACAGGGATTGCTGACAATAATGCATCATTCCTGGGAAAATCCATTGCCCTTCTGTTTTCTGTAGGGGTTGTAGCTAAACTCACAAGGGGGCGAGGGGAGTCCATGGGGCATGGCGGATGATGTCACAGTCCCTGGTCATTAAAAAATCCCCGGGTGTTGACCCTGGGAACCCTGGCTCCACTACAACGCTGGCAGTGTTGCTCCTTATGGAGCTGTATACCTGTTGCTGCCAAGGATGCATTTGATATCAGCTCCCCATGTTTAAATGAGGATGTGTCAGCCCTGAGAGCCTTTCAAGGCAATTGTATTAACGAGGAAACCGGTGAACGAGGAAACCGGTGAACGTCCTCATTTACAAAGAGTGAGCCCTGCAGAGCTCAGGCGGGCTCCCCAAATGTCAGTGATGCATGAGAAGGCTAGAGAGCCTGCTTGGGCTTGCCCTGCTGTGGAGAGATTTAATTTCTTCTTTCTTTCTTTTTTCCAACAAAGGTCTTAAAAAAGGAAAGAGGCCCCCGTGCTCCATCAGCCGGCAACTGCTTCATGACTCACAGGAAGGCAAGCGTTCATCGCCCTGTGGTGATGGTGGTGGGGCGTGTCTCCCACTTTTTAGAGATTACAGCATCATAGGGCTGGAAGGGACCACAAGGGCCATCTAGTCCAACCCCTCCCATGCGGGCACACTATCAAAGTGCTCCTGAGAGATAGTCATCCAACTTCTGTTCAAAGACCTCCAAAGAAAGAGAATGCACCCCACCCTCTGAAGCAGTCTCTGGTTACACACATAGCAGTATCCTAGTCTCTGGAGCAGCTGAAAGCAAGCTCCTCTGTAAAGCGATTGTGGGGGGGGGGGCACGGGGCAATTTTTCAACCTTGCAACCCTGTTCCTGTGGGCTGCAGCTGAAATGAAGTCACAGAACTTCCGGTCACCACTTTTGGCCAATTCGTTTTGTCCAGGGGTTGAGGAGGGCCTATAAGAGGGGATTCAGCCGGTACATCGGACTGGGCCTGGAGAGCCGAGGAGGGGAACATGAATTTATGACAGTCCCCTCCTTAAAAAAAACCCCAAAACCAGAAACCTACCCCAGCAGAAAATCCCCCTTCCCTGGGACCCAAAAGCAGTCTTGTTCCACCTTACAAAATTTCTCTCAGAGTCCCTGGGGTTGGGAACATCTGTCCTGTGTGTGGATGGCTTGAGGGTAGAAAAGTGCCCCCAAACAACACCATTTTTTAAAAAATTGTGGCCTTTGAGGAACTGCTGGGAGGCCTTAGGGGATAAAAAGGCAGGGGCCACATGCAGTCCATTGGCCATAGTCTCCCCACTCCTGAATTAAAGGGCTGTTCAACTAACTTGGACACCAACACTTCCCCACAGACCCGTGGCCAAGAACGCTCAGTGTATGGTCAATAAAATGTGGCAACAAGAGAGCAAAACTTATTCATGAGGAAGGACACACAAAGGTACGATGTAAAGCAGGGGACTCCTGGAATTTAAATAGGGGGTTTAGGAAAGCCTGGAAAAAAGAAAACAACAGCAACCTCTCCTCTCCCTCCTGCTGAGTTCACTGAGTATAAACTACATCCAGAATCTTCTATCATGTTGTATATTACATAACTTTATACATACTTAGCTACAGGGCTGGTTTAAGGCACCAGCGGTGTCAGCATCTGCAGGGGGCCCCATCATTTGCCCCCCCCCTGGTAGTAACCCTCTTCCTGCAAAAACATTATTAGTAATAATCTGAATATCCTGTACTATGAATAGCTTAGGTTGAGTTAGGTTACATTGACCTGAGATAAACACATGGGTCCACCAAAATTCCTTAAACCAGTCCTGCTTAGCTATGTAGCAGAAGTGCTAAGAAACCCTGTTAGTGAATACACAACTGGACAATGGCAAGAATGTCCCAATACACATCCATAGCTGGTGTCCTGATGCACAATGGGACCAGTGTGCCTTGAACCCAATGCCCATTGGTCCCAATGCATGTCAGTCCCAATGTGCATTGGCCCCAATTTGGCAGGGACAGTCCCGATAAATCCTCTGCCGTCCCACTTTTTCAGCTTCGTTTAAAAAGTCCCGGTTTTTCTCTCCTTCTCCACGTTCCCCCTTTGTCCACAGCTTATGTCAGTTGCTGCAAACTGAGTTCAAAGTCCCAACGTAGTTTGCACTCAATCCAGTCAGTAGGGAGAGGGGAGAAGAGAAGAACGAACAGAGTCTTGTCCTTCCCAGGAGCCCCAGGCAAAAGCAAACTAAGCTTTTCCTAGTTTGCTTTGACTCATTAATAACTTTAGCCATTCTGACAGCCCTCTGATGGCTGCACATGTCCTGGTTTTTTGTCTTTGAAAAGTTGGACGATATGCAAAATCTCCCTGCCTATGGCTTAAGGTTAGAGCCAGAACCAGATAACTGTTGAGTTTAATATTGTCAAAAAAAAAAAAAAAAGGGGGGGGGGCGTCCGCGGTTGTGTGTTTCTATGTCTCCTTGTAACCTGAAAAACCGGCATAGCATCTCACTAAACTTAATCCATTTAAATCCACAATCTTTTCCTCCTTTCCATGTTATGACTGTGACGAAATGAAGACTTTGCGGCTACTGCATCATGCCAGATTCTCACCCCCCCCTCCCCTTGCTTCATAAAATTAATTGTTCCAGGAGATATTTTTTTCTGAAGAAAAGTTGGAGAATTTTCTTCCTCGTCCCCCCCCCCACTTCCCCAAAGAAGACCAACTGAACAGTTTGCTGGCCCTCTGCCACTTTAGTAATAGGGTTTCCAGATCTCAGGGCTTGGCCCTGAGTCTCTGGTTTTCAGGGGTCATCTCGAGCAGAGAGACAAAGGTGCAAATTCTCCAGTTTTGCTGGGCTCAGCTCCAGGCAAGGTTAAAGAGCTATGTGCAAATCTCCAACTGTCAGGATCTGTCCCCTTTGCTCCTACCATATTCCTTAGTTTCCCCGTAGCCTTGGTGTAGAGTGTGCATAGCAGTTTCTGTAGGGGTGACATGTGTAACTGTTTGGCTTTTGCTTGGGAAAGGAGAGAACAAGGCATCTGCAATTAACAGCTTTAATTTCAAGGCTAGAGACGTTGGGAAGATGGTCACCAATAGTTATGCAGCCCTCCAGATTTTGTTGATTGTAAAATGCTTTTGATTTCGAGCGTATCCATTAGGTTCTCAGTCTCAGCAATAACTTTGTATTGTATGCTTCTTGGATTTCTGGCAAGGAAGCTTTCTGATGAACCCTGAATTTGGGAATGCTCTATGAATTTGGGAATGCTGATACCTGACACCAACTCGGGAAGTAGCAGCTTGTTAAAATTTCCAAGGCTTAACTGATTTGTTGCTGCAATTTACTTGTGGGTGTGTGTTCCTATGTATTAACTTAGCTTCCTCCTTTCCTCACAGTCATTGTGGCACCCGGCCTCACCCTCTATTCTGCTCAGCATCCACTTTCTCTCTAGAAACCAAGTAGGCAGATTAAATGTTCCTTATCCTTTCTGCCAAAGTAAGTGAGAAGAAATAAGTCCCTCACTGCACCTTAAAAAATAGCCTCTTTAGCTAAGATTTGTCTTAATTTTCAAACAGGAACATGTGTTCTCCACATGTGTGTGTTTCAATGACAAGCTAGGAGCAACTGTGCTTGGTACGTAATGCATAATGCTTAACAACATTGCCCAGGTGCCATTTCTAGACCTCAGGTTTTGGCCTGATCCTGAACTGTCCACCCCAGTCTTTAATGGTTATGTAGAAGAGGAGCTTTCAGCACCTGTTGCTTGTCACAGAACCAGGTAACAAGCAACACTGGCTGAAATTCCTTCTTCTACACAACCATTAAAGATACAGGAGCCCTCTCCAGTTTTCAGTCTGGCAACCCTTATACACAGTTCCAGGCTGGCATCCTGTTGGTTACTCCCAACTAGAGTAGACCCATTCAATTATTGGTGAATTGACACATAGGTAAATATACACTGGACTGACTATGTGACGAATGTTGCTGTCCTTGAGCAAGCAGGGATCACCAGCATTGAGGCCATGATATTGAGAACACAGCTGCGCTGGGCAGGGCACGTTTCTAGGATGGAGGACCATCGCCTCCCAAAAATACTACTCTACGGTGAACTCGCCACGGGTCAGCGTAAGAGGGGCGCTCCAAAAAAGCGATACAAAGACTCCCTGAAACAACATCTCAGGCTTGGCCAAATTGATCACCAACAGTGGTCCGCCCTGGCCTCACACCGGAAGGCATGGAGACGCACTATCCACAATGCTGCAGCCTTATTTGAGGACTCACGCCGAACAAGTCTTGAAGAGAAACGACAACGCAGAAAGAATCACAACCCAAAAACATCACCCAAGGAGACCTTCTGCTGTGCTTTTTGCAACCGGACTTGTTTATCTCGGATTGGCCTTTTTAGTCATCAGCGCGCTTGCAGAAAGCGCGGGATGAGTCCTTCCTGAATCTTCGTTTGCGAAGAAAAGCCAGCCAGTCAAGACTAACAACAGGATGTCGGCCTCAGTCTTCAGCATTTCCAGAGACTCCCATCTGAACCTCTGGAGAGCCTCTGTCAACCAGCAAAGAGAATCCTTAACAATAGTGAGACCTGAAAGAAGACTGCCACCTTTGAAAGCATTTCCAGGCAGGTAGCCATGTCGGTTTGTTGCAGTAAAACCAACAAGGATTCTAGTGGCACTTGAAAGGCTGACATGTGTAAATTAACTTGAACTTTTGTGGACTCCAGGCACCTCGGATTGTGGTGGAGTCTTCTTCTTTGGAGGTTTTTAAACAGAGGCTGGATGGCCATCTGATGGGCATGTGTATTCCTGCATGGCAGCGGGTTGGACTGGATGGCCTTTGGGGTCTCTTCCAGTTCTATGATTCTATGATTCTGTGAAATGACCAAGGCATGAATGAAGGTATTAGCAGAGGAAGCAGGAAGAAAAGGTCTGATTTTGGCAGGGGTGGTGGTGGTTTTTGGTGAGCAGAAAGCTTGGGAACAGCCACCTAAAGTGGGATGACTTTTTAAAAGGACTGTAAATGAGGCAACTGATCCCATTGTATTGAAGCAAGAGATATCAGTTTGTGAGCCTCATGCCAAGCATTGAACTAGTTGGCTGTGGTCATCATGACCATCTGAGATGTTGGGGTTCAAGGCTCTCAAAAGAAGGCTTTTGTCTTACTTTAAGGGCAGCTGCAAAACTCTCCAGCCCCCACTGCTGGGAACACAAAAGCGCCTTTCAGTGGGAATGAATGCAGAGTCCAGAGCCTAAGCCACCATGTTGCGAAAAGATCATGAAGCAGAATCCATACACCTCTGGTTGGGCCGGGTGAGTGCGTCCACCTCTCCAGAGGATCAATGCTGCTTCCATAAAGGTAAGCTGCTCTTTTGGGCTCAAAGAGTTTGTTTCAGGTTGTTTGTCTCCTCCCCCTCCCCAAAAGCCAAGAAGTTCTCACTTCATTGGCTGGGGACGATGAGAGCTGCAGTCCAACACATCTGGAAGATTCCTGGTTATGGAAGGGTGATCTGGTGACTTGACAAAGGGCCAGTGTTGATGATTTAACAGTGCGGGTTTGAGCCTGCTTCCCCATCTAAACTCAGCTGGCTGTTTTATTTCATTTCTGAGTTTATTCTAAGCTGTCTCTCTAATTTAATAACTCTAAATCAGTAACGCTAAATTAGTAACTCGAGTTGATGATTAACAGTCAAACAATTTGTACTGGTGTATGTGCATATAATATAGGCATTATTGAAAGCATTGGCAGCGGAAGACTCCCCCGTTAGCAGAGTAGTGGATCCCCTCCAAACATTAGTCTGAATTTTAAAGACACTGGACTTTATCAGATGAGGCAAATAGTGGCAAAAAACTGCATCATTTAGGATGCGACATAGCAGAAAAGACAAAATTATCAGACGTCCTCATCGCTTACCTGTTCCTGCTGCCTCATGCTGGCACAAATGAGGCATCACTTTTTATTGATGGGTTAAGCCATCGATAAAAAGTGATGCCTTATTCATACCTGCACAACACAGTGGGAATGTGAAGTCAAAGGCTTTCATGGCCGGCATCCATAGATTTTCCTTGGGTTTTTTCCGGGCTGTGAGACTGTGTTCTGGAATAGTTTCTTTCTGATGTTTCACCTGCATCTGTGGCTGGCATCTTCAATGGGAAGCGATGTTGTCATCTGATAATTTCTGCCCTTTCTTCTATCTTTGCGTCCTAACGCCATGGTTTTTGCCGCATTTGATCAAGTTCACTAGCTGAGATGCTGAACCCCTTAGAAAGGGCCTTCAAAATTTAGACCAAACTTGGGTCCTCCAGGGGTTTTGGACTTCAACTCCCAGAAGACCCATCCGTCTTGGCCAACAATGAGGAATTCTGGGAGCTGAAGCCGAAAACATTTGTGGGATCAAAGTTTGGGAACCACTGATTGAGACTAAGATGGTGTTGCTAGGTTATCAAAATACCAAGAAAGGAGATTTGAAATTCATAACATGGAGGGCTGACGGTCAGGGAACCAAATAACTTTGTGTTCTTCCTAAATACCAAAAGAAAGTCTTGATTTAAGTTCATTTAGCTATGCAGTTCTCTGTAAAATGAACATATTATCTACATTAATAAATGACATGATGCACATGTTTGTGTCTTTCTGAAGGGTCCAAACCCCAAAATAGAGAAATTTTTTTTGGCATCTTGTTCCATCAATATGAAAGGAAAAGCTTTCCAACCTGCAAACAATAAGTTGCTTCCATGCCACTGACATGGAAGCAGGGACTAAATGTAAGGAGGCAAGAGAAATCAGGAGAAGGCTCAAATAAAAATGTAGCATCAAGAGTCTAAAGGACATCAGGAAAACTCTGGCTAAATAAAAAGGTCTCGGCCAAATACTGGGGGGAAAAAAATCAAAGCATCTCCCAGCAGTGGGTAAAGCTTCCGTGGCTTTCCAGAAAGAGCAAGCCACAACTGTGAAAGCCCTGTTTCTAGATGCCCCCTCCAACTGCCCTCCACTTGGGGTGCTGGAGGAGAACCTTTGTGGGCGATTTCAGTAGGCTAGGCTTTGGAGAAGGTCCTCAGAGGATGGCCTCCAAAGGCTACGGCTTTGGAAGGGAGTCTTGGAGGATGACCTCAGGTGGCTGGAGCTTTGGAAACAGGCTACGGAGGTTGACCTCGGACGACTGGGTTTCTAGACCTGGCTCTTAGGCGGTGGCCTTTCCATGAAGGCAGGGTTCGTGTGGCAACTGCTATGATCTACTGGTTCTTACGTTAGTGACTCAGTGGTGAGGCGAACGTCATACTCTTCTGTCACAAGCTCTAGGGCAGGGGTGTTCTGTTTATGTAGCTCCGGGGGGCTGTCAACAATATTTTTGAAACCCCCCCCCATTTTTTGCCCCAAATGCCCTACGTTGGGACATTTTCGACACATTTTTGGGCCCCTGGGCCATTTTGAAAAACACAAAGTGAGCAGGACTCCAGTCACTTCCAGTTGCTAAAAAGGCCTCTTTTGGGCTTAAAATGGCTCAGGGATGGCCAACAACATGGCGGACAAACAACCCCACACCTCTAGAACATGCTTGGTGGCAAATGAAGGCAATTTTGACACCCCCCCTCCGGGTATGCTGTGGGGTTGTGTGTGGAGCCCTCCAAGGTCTACCTCAGGAGCTCATGTGGCCTCCTAGCTTCCCAGAATTGCTTTAGAGTCAGACATTGCACTGGGATCTGGTCAGTTTTCCCAGGTTGGGCCCTTGTGAGTCTGGCCCGAAATTTTGCTCTGCTTCCTGCTGGACTCTAGACGGCTTGTTTTTTAATGACCTGGGGGCTGAAGTCCCGTTCTGCCCTTCCTTGAAGCCACTTTGTGTTACTTTTGAGGAACCTGTTGAGATTTTTCTCCACTTGTCAGACCTCGCTGGATTATTCTAAGTCTGTTTCTCCCAATATAACACTCCAGGGCATCATTAGGAAGTTATAGTTTTCATTTCAACCTCTCTGCCTTCTGCTTTACAGGCTCTCATGCCAGGTCTTTAATAGCTTTGTTTCAAATGGTAATTGCAAAGCCAGAAAACAATAGCCACCCCCCCCCAGCAAGGAGAAATGGATTATTTCATTATCAACCATGCACAAAGAATGCAACTGGGAGGGCAGGAGTGGTGGAGGGGTGGCAGCCCACCCCTTGTATGTTCCACTGCTCCCATTCTTCTTGTCCCAGGAATGGCTAAATGCTCCTGCAAAAAATGAACACCAGGACAAAATTAAGCCATCAGCGGGCCAGATGGTAAGCATTTAAAGTGTGTGTCCAATAGTGGTCACCCAAGCAGGTGGTATCAGCAGGGCTTGTGGGAACCCAAAGGTTTTCAGAGGTAGCCCAGCCTCCTGTTAGTGACCTAGGACATTATCAGATGCAGCAAAAATTGCGGGATTATGACATCAGGGTAGTGCGAATGGGCCCCGCTATCGCACGACGGCATCATCTTTGCGTTATTACTTCATGCTCTAGCCGCGAAAAAGGCATCAGTTCTAATTGATGGGAGAACCCATCAATAGAACATCATTAACACTTTTTTCACACTGTTGACTGCATGTGAAAACACGTCCCATTGTAATTGCGAGTTTACAGCGTGGATGGGCGGTCCTCAGCGAGAAAACCTCTGGGTGAGAACGTGAGAACGAAGCACAGGGCACTCTTTTTATGAATTGTCCCATTTAGTTTGCACATTTTTATGTTTGTTTCAGTGCTTGTGTGTTCATTCACTTTGTTTATTAAGGGTTTTTTGGAGTTTTAAGTACACTCACGTCTTCTTGCAAGAACCACCGAAATCTCACCAGTGCCAAATCGCAGAAGTAAATTCCCATTCTTAAACTGCTAGTGGTGGCTGTGCGATAATTCCGTGGTGTTTCTTTTGCATGATTACAGCTACATGTGATATTAAGTGTTATAAAGCTGCAATGTTCCCGTTATTTTCATTCGCGGAATTACAGCATTTTTAGATAGCAGTCTGAAAGTAAGTCTACCTTACACTTGCATATGTATTTTTTGGATCATTGTGGAGGTTGGTATTCCCTTCCTCCCTCTGCAACGCCCAAAGTGTCCTTGCCAGGACTCAGCTTTTTGATGTGATAGCCGTCCCCCACCGTCCCCATGGTCAATCCATTGCCGGTGGAGATTGTCAGGGATTGGAGAAGTGTCTGGCTAAGTCCCTGTCACCAGACGCAGACCAAAGGCATCATCCACTGAGACCTCTAGAGGACCCCAGAAGATCTCAGTGGGAGATGTCCTTGGGCTGTGTCTGGCAACAGGGGCTTAGCCACATGCTTCTCCAATCCCTTCTGTTCTCCACCAGCCACTGAATGGCTGTGAACGGTGGGGGGAGTGTTATTGCAGTGCAATGGTGAGTCCCGGAGGTAGTGATAGATGAGCCATAGTGGAGTTTTGAATAGATTTTCTATTAAATATACCATAGTAGGAAGAAAAAACCCGAGAGGAGCAGGGAAGCCCCTATAGTGGGAGGACTATGATCGCTTCCACACTGTACAAGACTGCTCAGTTATGATTCCCATGCAGGAGAAAAGCATGCTACAAATCATATCAATCAATAAATAGCACTTTGATACGGCTTGGACTACCATGGCTTCATCCTATGTAATCCTGGGATTTGTAGTCTGCAGAGGTATTTAGACTTCTCTGCCAGAGAGCTCTAGTGCCTGCCTAAACTACAGATCCCAGGATGCTGTAGGGTGCAGATTTGCTCTCCGTTTGCTTCAGAAGGTAGGGCCCCAACGTGCAACACGGACGGAAGACGTGTCTGGGTGCAACTTAGCTTGTGCTCAAGATTGATGCTATGGGAAGGAACAGACAGGGTCTTAAGTCCTATATTGTTAGTCCCAACTAAGGAAAACCAATGAAATCAGCATTGACTCAGCATCTCACAATTGACATCCCACAATGGACACAATTGACTCGATCTACTTTAGCTGGGACTTCAGGACAGAGAATGAGACCTCCCTGGGTTGCCTGTCCTTCACCTGCCTTCCTTCAAGTCCTAGACATATATGTCTCTTGAGTCCCCCTCCTTGGCTTAGTTTTGGAGGCTAGGGACAGACACATCACCCCACATTTTTACCCTATTTCAATAAAACTGGGATTCCTCTCCTGCTTTTCACAATGTTTTTCATGCAATAAATATGAGCTTTTTTGTTCTCCGGAGTGAAACGTCTAAGTGAGATTGCTTTCCAAAGTGTCCTCTGGGAGAGCTTTTACTTTTATCCCCACCTCTGCCACCAAATGTGAGGACCTCCTCCTGTCTTACTGCTATGGCATCCAATATGGGGATCCACTAGATGCCCTCGTGGTTCCTGTGCGAGACTTCATTTGTCTAGTCCCACCACTGGCTTAGATTACTTTTGCCCTGAGTATAGGAGCATCAAATGTTGTGGCAGGCCCTTTTCTTTAAGCGCGATCCAGAGTTTTTCATTTGGAAGATGCCGAATGGGGTTGAGTAGGAATGAATGATGGCAGGCATGTGTGTCCATAATGCAAGGAGCCCTGGTGGCGCAGTGGTTAAATGCCAGTACTGCAAGCCACCACGTCGCAAGTTTGATTCCAGCCGGCTCCAAGGTTCACTCAGCCTTCCATCCTTTCGTAGGTTGGTAAATTGAGTACCCAGCTTGTGGGGGGCAATTAGCTAACACACATTGGAAACTGCTTAACTCAGTGCAGATGTGTAAATTGCTATTGCTTAAAAAACAATTTGTAAGCCGCTCTGATAGCCTTGTGGCTGAAGAGCGGGGTATAAATAAATAAATAAAAATAAATAAATAAAATAAAAATAAGAGGCATAGCCTGGGTATGCCCTAGAAAGAGAGAGCCTGGCAGGTGGAAGAGATGCTGAGCACTGTAAGGTTGGAAATGAACAATGAAACCCTTGACATCAACTGTGGCTCAGAAGCTTATTTCTGAGGTCCCCAAGGCCTCTCAGACAATTGCCTCTTGATTGGTTTTTTTGGAGAAAGCTGCTCAAAAGCCAACTTAGGATACACATAAATGCCTAGGATTCATGTCCATTAGCCCAAGATCAAGAGGGCAACATCCTGGCTGAAACTGATGTGGTGCCAAAATCCTCATATCAGAGGATCTGAAGATAGAGTTGCTGTGTCAGGACTATCCCAGATCCTGAAGGCCAAACGCCGAGATGCTGGGAATGACCCCTTGTGATGTCATAGAGGACGGGCCCTGGTGAAGTCACAAGGGGGCTGTGACAAGGAGCAGCCCTGATGACATCATTCAGCATCGTGCATGAACTGTCAGCCGCCGTTGCACAGAACATGCCATTCAACTGCAAACATCAAGTCTAACAAATGAGGAATACACACAAACCCTCCCATATGTACAAGGCAGTGCTCTCACCCTGATATTCCTCCCCCTCGCCCCAAGGCCTGGAGACTCAGGGTTGTACCCTGAGATCTGGGAACCTTCGCAAGAGAGGGTAAAAACAGGTCCTCAAATGGGCTAGAAGGGGGTGGACAATTGCCAAAGGTTGGAGGTGGCTGCTCTGGTCTTTCACGGGACATTGAAGGCCCTCATCCTGCTGCAAGCCCTCAAAGTTGTGTGGTCCTCAAAGTATCTGAGCAAAACGATGGATTTCCCCACCAACGATATGTTTTTGAGAGCTACCCCATTTGAGAAACAAAGGTAGGCTTGGTAATTAAGACCCATTAGCTGAACAAAAGACCTGCTCCTGGTGGATATGAACACTGCTGGAACCAGTTTGTTAATCTGAATCAAGACAACTGTCTGTATTCTTAACAATCCTGCTTGGGGTTTGGATCCATGTGGGCTGTCCGAATGGGCTTTAACGTTTACCACTACATCACTGCTTGTAGAATCAGAATAGATTTGTTGCATCAACAAATGTGTCAGCTCCTCATTCAACCATTGATTGAATGGGTCTACTTTACTTGGGACAGACCACTAGAAGGCCAGCCAGTGTTTCTTTTTTTCTTTGGCTTCCTTCAATTTGTAATGTTTTTGTAAGATCTCCATTGACCCAAAAGGCTCATTTGCAGTCGAAATGTCTCCCCCTCTTCTTTCTCTTCTGCGCCGATCAAATCGGACATGGCAAGAGGAGAGGAGGAAAGTGCTTGAAGTCTTAAAAATGCTTGCCGAATGTTGCCTCCGGCAATCAATGATTTTAGTCAACCCTCCAGCAAAGGAAAATCAGTATGCTCAAGAGGAAAGTGGTATTAGGCAGCTAGATATTTTCAGGGTTGCGTTTCAAGCAAATGGCGTTCATGGCTCAATCCTAAACATATTTACTTCGAAGTGAGTGCCCTGAACATTGCAGTGACAAGTGAGATCATTTCTTTTCCTAGGGTTTGTCTAGATGAGAAGATATAATGTTGATTGCTGCACATTGCTATAGTTTGGTGAGATATTTAGCCTTTTCTGTCAGAGAACTCTGGTGCCTCGCTCGCTATGGCTAAAATCCAACATGGCGGCTCTGGGCGCTTGCCTTGTTAGCAAGCTCTGTCCCCGCACACGTCCAACCAATCAGCTTTCAATGTCTGCTCATATGGGGAAAGTGAATCAATTCAGTTGCTTGTCCCAATGAGCAGGAATGTGCATTCCCCACTATTCTTAAAAAATTCGGAAAAAGCCGCAAAGGCTTTTCCAGTGTACTTTTTTTGGGGCCCCCTCCTTCCGAATATGGTGGAGTGATTTGGAATCCCATAAGGACAGATGGTAACCTCCTCACATTCTGTGAGGAGTATTTTTGCCGTTTAGACAATCCCTTGGTTAAAAAAACCTAACCCATTTTGGCTGGTGTTTATGCTCAAGGCCACTTTCAGAAGCTATTTAGAATGAAAGTTCAGATATTTGTGAACCAGGAACTCTCAAAACATTTATTCAACAAGTGAAAACCAATTATCCACTGAATGGTTTGAGAGTCCCTGGTCCAGAAATTTCTGAACTTTGTTTCGAAATAGGCTCGGAGGAAGGCCTTGGGAGTAGAGACAGAACGAAACACGTCAGGGTTTTTACTAATAAAGCACCACCTTTTGAACATCTTTAGATGTGGCTCCAATTTCTTGTATTTTTGCTGCCAGAGATAGGGAAAGGTACTTGTGGGACTTCTAACATATTTGCCTGGATAACATGACTGGCTTTGGCTGCTCTGCACTTTGACTTGGGTGGGTTGGCGAGGGGACCATTTCCTGCTCAGGGTGCTACGGGCCAGAGAGGCCTTAGTACTAAAGATGTTTTCCAGGGACGTTCTCTTTCCTCTTTTCATAGTTGCTCTGTGGAAAGTGGAAAAAAAGATGGAAGCAGAGGTGTGCAAACGTGGCTGAGTTGCAGCTAGAGGAAGGAGGCATTGTCACCTGGAGCCATTGTAAAGTTCTGCCAATGAGGGTGATGGCATGATAAAAGAAAAGCCCCATTTGACAGCACCCACAAAGGCAGGACAATGAACCTATTCTTTGTTGTGAACTGCTGCCAAGTTGACTTGGACTTATGGTGACTCTATGAATGAGAGACCTCCATCAATAGCCCTGCTTGCAAACTCAGGTCAACTGTGGCTTCCTTGATGGAGTCTCTCCACCTGGAATGGGATCTTCCTTTTTTCCTCCTTCCTTTTAACTTCCCAAGCATTATTGCCTTTTCTAGTGAGTCACATCTTCTCATGGTATGGCCAAAGTGTGACAGTCTCAGTTTAGTCATCTTGGCTTCTAGGGAGAGTTCAGGCTTGATTTGCTGTAGGGCCCATTTATTGGTCTTTTTGACAGTATCCACAGGACTTTTCTCCAGCACATTTCCAAATGAGTTGATTTTCTTCCTATCAGCTTCCTTCACTGCCCAGCTTTCACAACCATACAAGAAATAGAAATGGGAAATACAATGGCATGGACCATCCTCGCTTTAGTATTCAATGATATATCTTGACACTTCAGGATCTTGTCTAGTTCCATGGCAGGGGGCTGGACTGGATGGCCCTCGTGGTCTCTTCCAACTCTACAATTCTATGATTCTATGATTCCTCAGAGCTACCCTTCCAAGTCCTAGTTGTCTTCTGATTTGTTGACTGCAGTCTCCGCTCTGAATAATGACTGAACCAAGGGATGGAAAATCTTAAACTATTTCATTGCCTACTTTGTCTACATTGTCTACACGTTATATATGCAAACCTTCTGTGGTTATTCTTTTTGCTTTCTTCACGTTCAACTGTAAACCTGCCTTTGCACTTTCTTCCTTGACTTCAGTAATCGTTCCAAGTCTTTGCTATTTTCTGCTAGTAGGATGGTGTCATCTGCATATCTTAAATTGTTGGTGTTCCTTCCTCCAGTTTTTGCACCTCTTTCCTTCAGGTCTAATCCTGCTTTCTGTATGATATGTTCAGCATAGAAGTTAAACAGATAGGCTGATCAAATGTAGCCTTGCCTGACCCCCTTGCCTATTGAGTGCAATGATGATGGAGGGCGCTTTGGTCCCACTTTTAACTGCCCTGGCTGCATCCTGTTGAATCCTGGGATTGGCAGTTCAGGGAGGGGCATTTAAAATTCTTCCCCAGGGAGCTCTAGTGCTTCACCAAACCCCAGAATTCTGTAGGATGAAGCCATGGCCAGTTCAGGATCATCCCACGCTCTGAGGTATCTGGGCCAAAACCTGAGATGTAGCGATGGTGCCTGGTGATGGAAGTGTTGGGCATTAAGGACCAACCCCATTTGCTCCCACCTTGCCACTCAAACACCCATCTACCCAGAACATGTTGCCCTGTTTGAAAATTAAGACAGAAATCTTAATGGAAGAGAAAGTTGTTCCCAGATCAAGGTGAAATGAGATTATTCCTTCTCATTTACTTAGGGAGGCAGGAGAAGAAACATTTAACTTAGTCTACTTGCTTCTAACCAGAAGGTGGATGCAGAGCAGAGTGGAAGGTGAGCCCTGGCACCACAACAACTGGGAGGGAAGGAAGAAGCTAATGAAGTAAATACATAGACCCTGCTGGAAAGTCTTCCAAGTTGCAGCAACCAATTATTGAATCTTTATAAATTGTAGCAGGCTGCTTCTCTGCTACCTGAGCTGGAAATTTGTGCCCAGCCCTTTCCTCTTGCCTAGAGCTGAGCCCAACAAAACTGGAGAATTTGCCCCCTTATCTCCCGTCTGGGGATGGCCCACAAAAATGGGAGATTCAGGGCCAGATCCTGAGATTTGGCAACCCTACTTAAAGTGGTATCAAAGTACTATCATTGTGGAGTGCAAAAGGGCCTTGAGGCTAGGTGACCAGAAGTAAGGGGCCCCTTCACACTACACAGTTATAGCGCTATGATTCCATTTTAACTGCCATGGCTGCACCCTGGGGGAGTCCTGGGATGTATAGTTTGGTGAGGCACTAGAGCTCTCTGACTGAGCATTCTAAATACTCCTCCTTAAACTGGGCCTGGTACCTTCTAAGATGGACAGTTGGCGAGTATGGGTGGGCTTCCCTCTGTTAAAATCTTTTTAATGACTCCAGAACCACCTCTTGCAGAGCTTCAAAAAGATCCTCTCTGGGACTCTAGCTCCCAAAATCCACTGGTGGATTCTGGGAGCGGGAGTCCCAGAGAGGAACTTTTCCAAGCACTGATTTTATTTTATTTTTTTTTTGCTGGAGAGCAACAGTGTCAGATCTCTAGCCTGACACCAGGCTTATGGGGAGCAAGGTTCTCCCCTCGCCCTGCTTTTCTGCTCCCTTTTGTTTTTGTGGCCTCTTCTCAGGAGACAAGGAGTTAAAGACTCAATCCCGGTCTCCTTGCAATGAATATTTAACAGCAGCCAGTGCACAGGCTAGAGCTCCAGATTCTTCTCAGCTTGTCTTGACAGCAGTGGCTGGTTTAAAAGCCTCCTCCAGCCGGAGTTGGCTGTGCTGCACAGGGATTTTACGGGGAAGGAGGATACCGAAGCACAAGACCAGCCAGAGGGCTTTGGGGCACCTCTGTCTCCTCCTGTAGGCAGGGGAAAGCCCTCCTTGGTGGATGCTCCCTGCCTGGGTTTTCCCCACAGAGCGGTCCGTGGGTCTTCGAACTGTCCAGCTACCATGAGGATCCCAGTTCTCCTTGGGATAACTTTTGCCTCTTTGCCTTTTGTTCTCCAAGCAGGTGAGCCACACCATAGAGTCATTGTGATTTGTTGCCTGAACGGGGGGGGGGGGGCGTGGAACTGGGACCCTCCCTATGCCTTTGAATGGGTGGCTGGGAGACTGACCAGTCTAGATCTGGGCCATCTC
Organism: Gambelia wislizenii; assembly: GCA_030847615.1. Lineage (NCBI taxonomy): Eukaryota > Metazoa > Chordata > Lepidosauria > Squamata > Crotaphytidae > Gambelia > Gambelia wislizenii. The sequence continues at coordinate 5,081,095 of JAUMIR010000013.1, read as the reverse complement.
AAGCCACCTGGCACCTAACACCTGTTGGTCCCTGGCCAACTCTTCTCCTGCCTCTTGACACCTCCTGCTCAGGCCGGGTTGAGGTGGATCATTTGGAAAAAAACCCTCCCCAAATTAGGGGGCTGCATGTAGTCTCTCCCCAGCATCTCTCTCATTCAGGAAATGCTCTCCTTGCAATAGCTGGCTGTCATTGTTGTCCTTGGCGGGGTGGTGGTAGTGTCAAATCTGATTAAGTACCATGGCTTTGGCGGGCTTGACAGACCTCAAAGATCTGTTTCTGTGCCAGAAGTTTCCCGCAAGGAGAAGTCCCCTCCTGTCTTCAACAGCAGTGACGTTGGAAGGCTCCGGATGCCGCGCATGAGGCTGAGTGGCTCTGGAGAGACTGTGATCTCTTTTAGAATGCTTCTCCAGCAGCGAAGGCTGAGGCACGCAAAGTGCGATGCGCTCAGAGGCACAGCCGGGAGCAAGCGTGCAAGATGAACCTGAGGATAGGGTCATACTTCCCTGCCAGCGTTGTCCTCGAAGGACAGTCTTCTTCCTGTTGCAAGAAAGTCTTGGAGAACTGAGCTGTTTTCAAAGGCTAGCTGAAGTTTGGGGCTTTTTCGACGCAAAATTCACACGTGGAATTTTTTACACAGAAAACAGCATTTTCCGTGCAGGAAAGAGGATTTTTCTGTACAGGAAAGAACATTTTCTGCATGGGAAACAATATTTCCTGTCCAGAAATATTATTTCCTGTGCAGAAATCACTGTTTTCTGCACAACAGCATTGCATGCGAATTTTGTATAGAATAAGTCCTAAACTACAAAAGATTCTTGTCAGGCCAGGAGTCTCCTCATCACTGCTTCTCGATACTTGAGAAACAGTTTTCAACCATTTCCAAATGTTTTTTAATATGCTTGAGGGTGTGCTGAGACCAACCACTTAGCTGTGGCATGGCATGTTCTGATTTGTCTGAGTGTCTAGATCAAGGGAAGTAATAGTGCCACTCTATTCTGCCTTGGTCAGACCTCACTTAGAATACTGTGTCCAGTTCTGGGCACCACAATTAAAAAAGGATATTGACAAATTGGAGCGTGTCCAGAGAAGGGCAACTAAAATGGTGAAAGGTCTGGAAACGATGCCTTATGAGGAAAGACTTAGGGAGCTGGGTATGTTTAACCTGGAAAAAAGACGGTTAAGGGGCGATATGATAGCCCTGTTTAAGTATTTGAAGGGGTGTCACATTGAGGATGGAGCAAGCTTGTTTTCTGCTGCTTCAGAGACTAGAACACGGAACAATGGATGCAAGCTCCAGGAACAGAGATTCCACTTCAACATTAGGAGGAACTTTTTGACAGTAAGAGCTGTTCGGCAGTGGAACACACTCCCTCGGAGCGTGGTGGGGTCTCCTTCCTTGGAGGTCTTTAAACAGAGGCTGGATTGCCATCTGTCGGGGATGCTTTGATCAGGATTTCCTGCGTGGCAGGGGGTTGGACTGGATGGCCCTCATGGTCTCTTCCAACTCTGCAATTCTATGATTCTATGATTCTATGATTTCTCAGCTGGTGTCGACATCGCAATCATGCCAGTCCCCTTACCAGTCATTTGGGCATGGGTAGCAGGGGAGGAATGGAGCCACTAGGAAAAGTGAGCATGCATGGAAACCATGCCCTATGAGGAGCGGCTTAGGGAGCTGGGCATATTTAGCTTGGAGAAGGGAAGGTTAAGAGGGGACATGATAGCTATATTTGAATATTTGAGGGGAAGTTATATGAAGGATGGCGCAAGCTTGTTTTCTGCTGTTCCAGAGACTAAGACAAGGAGCAATGGATTCAAATTACAGGAAAAGAGATTTAAGCTAAACATTAGGAAGAACTTTCTGATGGTAAGAGCTGTTTGGCAGTGGAATACACTGCCTTGGAGTGTGGAGGAGTCTGCTTCTTTGGAGGCTTTTAAACAGAGGCTGGATGGCCATCTGTCAGGAATACTTTGATTGTGTATTCCTGCAGGGCAGGGGGTTGGACTAGATAACCCTTGTGGTCTTTTCCAAATCTATGATTCTATGGTGACGTGAGCATGTGCTGGAGAACCCACACTACTCCTTTGCAATGCACACTGTTGACGTCTGCATTTGGGCAGAGAACTGGAGTCCAGCCGGCAGGACCTTTGGGTTGAGTGTCAATCTAGAGTCCTTCCACTTCAGCCAGGGAGGAGAAACCCTTCATGCATTAACAGGACACAGTCAGAGGGATTCTGGTTTACTTTAAGAAGGTATTCCACCCACCCTTGGTCTGGTTTCCCCTGATTCGGTGATCATTGGAAGAGCCATAGTGGTGTACCTGCCCCAGAAAGATTCTGAAGATTGCCATGTGAGAAATTTCTAGGGTTTCAGAGTTGTGTGACTGTGTAGTGTTGGAACATCTCTAAATCAACAGCCTGGACCTGGGGCCCAGAGGGTGCCCTTATCAGAATGTCCAGGGCCAGTTCTAAACCAAATGAGGCCCCAAGCAAGGTTCATCCTTAGCACCCTCCCACCATGCCTTTGGCTTCATTGCATGCGCAAACCCCTTTCTTGCACCTCTAACGGCCAATGCGCCTACCTTATTTATCCCTATGATCACGGTGACTCACAACTGCAGAGTTAGCTGGGTGTGCATAACTATTATGTCTTTTCAGGATGATGAAGATGATGACGAAGGTAGTGTTGAGGATAACCTTGCTCCCCAGAACAGTGGTGGCATTGTAAACTGGGAAGTGCAGCTGCGCTTCATGCCACATCCCATAGCCTAAGGAGAGACCCCAAGGGTAGGCAGCTGTGTTGATTCTGAAGAGCAAGCCAGTTTTAATCCATCTCCACCAAGAGCAGGTCTTTTGTAAAGTGAATAGGTCTTAATTGCCCACTCAAGACGCAGACACTTTGTATTGTGGTCCCCAAAGTCACTCCCCCCAACACCCAGCTCAACTTTAAAAATTGCCCCCACACCATTCAGACCGCCCCCCAAGCCCATGAAAACCCATGAAAATACCCCTACCCCTTCCCCCCAAGCAACCCAGAATGGCATATGACCCCCTAAACCAGCAGGGCCAATTCCCCCCGACCCCTGCCCCACACGGGCCACCTACAGCAAGCCCAAATACCTCCATTTTCCTCTACAGCCCCTCTCAAAATGGTGACAGGAAGTAACATGATGTCATTTCCTGTCACCCTTTTGAGAGGGACTGTAGAAGAAAATGGAGATATTTGGGCTTGCTGTGAAGGGTACATGGGATGAAAATGGGCCTCCTGCCTTCACACAGTTGTCTTCTGAGAGGTCCTGAGAACCTCTGTGGTTCACTGTGTACCGTCAGCATGTGGATTGCATGGGCTCTGATCTCCTGGAACTGTGGAGTAGGGTTTGGGAGCTAATGGATGCAGCCTGGTGGGCTAAGGTGGACCCTAGCAGGTCAGGGTAAAGCTTAGCAGCCCCTGGTCCCTGAGAGCTCAGGAGTGGAGCTGGGCTTTGCTGGATATCTTGAAGGTAGACCCTGAGGACATAGAATAATAGAATCATAGAATTGCAGAGTTGGAAGAGACCATGAGGGCCATCCAGTCCAACCCCCCTGCCACGCAGGAAATCTTGATCAAAGCATCCCCGACAGATGGCCATCCAGCCTCTGTTTAAAGACCTCCAAGGAAGGAGACCCCACCATGCTCCGAGGGAGTGCGTTCCACTGCCGAACAGCTCTTACTGTCAAAAAGTTCCTCCTCATGTTGAGGTGGAATCTCTGTTCCTGGAGCTTGCACCCATTGCTCCGTGTTCCAGTCTCTGGAGCAGCATGGGGGTGGGTGGCACTTACAGAAGAACCTCTCAAGCAAAACAGAAAACATAGTACCATTTGGCCCAGTCTCTTGGGATTCTCTTCCAAATGCAGGAGACCCCGAAAGGGCTGATAATAAAAGTGCTTCAGTGTACAGCTTGGAAAGTTATTTTTAAAAATGAATTAGTAACCATAGTTCAAAGGGGGGGGGGCATTGCTGGTTAATGTTATGGTTAACTTTTGGGAAAAAGTAACTTTTGCCTTCCTTTTTTTTTTTAAAGGAACTAAGTTAGTTACTTTAAGAAGTCAGGTAGCCTGTGCTACAAAACACATATTCCTCTTGTCTATGATGCTCTGGCCAGACCACACCTGGACTCCAGTGTCCAGTTCTGGTTGCCACCGCTCAAGAAGGATATTGACAAGTGGGAAAATGTTCAGAAGAGGGTGACCAAGATGATCCAAGGTCTGGAAAAGAAGCCTTATGATAAATGATTTAGGGAGTTGGGTTTGCTGGGCTTGGAGAAGAGAAGACTTGAGAGGTGACATGAGAGCCATCTTTAAATATCTGCAGGGATGTCACGTAGAAGATGGAGCCAGCTTGTTGTTTGCTGCTTCAGAAAATAGGACATAAACCCATGGATTCCAGTGGCAAGAAAAGAGATTCCACCTAAACATTAAGAAGAACATCTTTACTGTCAGAACTGTTCAAGGGTGGAATAGACTGCCTGGGAAGATGATGGACTCTCCTTTGGAGGCCTTGAAACAGAGGTTGGATGGATTTCTTTCAGAAGTGTTGTAGTTTTGTGTTCCTGCATGGAGGGTGGGCTAGATGGACCTTGCAGTCCCTTCCAACTTTGATTCTGTGATTTTATGATTCGACCAGAGCATAACTTCTGCACCCATAACAGAGGGCTTGGTAGCAGGTGAAGCCAGCACTTGAACCATGTGATATTCCTCCTCCACAGTTTAGTGAAGCCACACCCCTGGAACTGAAAGAGCACCTTTAAAAAGTTATAGTTCATAGAATCATAGAGTTGGAAGATACCATAAAGGCCAACTAGTCCAGCCCCCTGCTATGCAGGAATACACAGTCAAAGCACTCCCAACCGATGGCCATCCAGCCTCTGTTTAAAATCCTCCAAAGAAGGAGACTCCACCACACTCCCAGGCAGCACGTTCCACTTCCCAACAGCTCTTACTGTCAGGAAGTTCTTCCTAATGTTTAGGTGGAATCTCTTTTCCTGGAGTTTGAGTCCATTGCTCCGTGTCCTAGTCTCTAGAGCAGCAGAAAACAAGCTTGCTCCATCCCTAGGCACTGCCCAATGCGTTCCTAGGTCATCATTGTGATTGAACTGTAATGTGGCATAGGTCTCCCTTCACTCTCGAGAAAAAGAAATTCATCACAGGTATCACAAATCACACCTCTAGCAATTCAAATTGCTCTTGGAACATATCCCCCACAGATATGAGGGTTAACCTGTACTACAAAATTGAACTGTAATGTGGCATAGGTCTCCCTTCACTCTCGAGAAAAAGAAATTCATCACAGGTATCACAAATCACACCTCTAGCAATTCAAATTGCTCTTGGAACATATCCCCCACAGATATGAGGGTTAACCTGTACTACAAAATTGAACTGTAATGTGGCATAGGTCTCCCTTCACTCTCGAGAAAAAGAAATTCATCACAGGTATCACAAATCACACCTCTAGCAATTCAAATTGCTCTTGGAACATATCCCCCGCAGATATGAAGGTTAATCTGTACTACAAAATTTGACAGTGTTTTTGGTTGTTGCATTGGCCAGTTTCAAGTTGAAATTCCAAATGGTGGTTCCTAGAAGCAGAAGGAGGGTCTACCAGCAGGAAATCATTTTTAAAGGGCTAGAGAATAGGCGAGAGCTCTCTGAGGCACTTCGGAGCATGGTGGGGTCTCCTTCCTTGGAGGTCTTTAAACAGAGGCTGGATGGCCATCTGTCAGGGATGCTTTGATCGTGATTTCCTGTGTGGCAGGGGGTTGGACTAGATGGCCCTTGTGGTCTCTTCCAACTCTACAGTTCTATGATTCTATGATTCTATGATTCTATGATTCTATGAAATGGCCTCTCTGATTGAGTCTCGCCTCCATGCTCAGCATGCACTTTGCCTGGCTGGGAATCGATCGGCTTTCTCCTCTCAGCTCCAAAGTTGCCAACTGTCGTGGGGATGGATGGGCAAATGGAATGACGCATGCATGCGCAGCGTTTCCCGTGGAGTGCCGTTCAATTTATGCCTCAGCAAAAACCAGGTTGCGTCCAACAGTACTGGATGTCTTTTCGCTGCCAGCCTGGATATGGTTTTTACTTAGAGGGTTGTTATTTAAAACAAGCGAACAGGCAGGAGGCCAGCTATCTGCTGTCATTTCTGCTGGATCCCATCCAGAGTAATTTCATGGTGTCCCGTGGGTTCTTTCCATAAAGGGTTGGAATGCCTTTTTTAAAAAGCCCAAAGCACCAAAAAGGTTAGCTGTGTTAACACCATGGGCCGTAAGTGGTAGCGGAGAGATTGAATATTGGAATTTGGAGCTGTGGTCTACGGGGCAGGGAGCAGGTTATATGGAGGAACACATCAATGTTTCAGTTGCGCAGGCCGAGAAAGGTGGACACCATTGAAGGATTAAAAACAAACAAACATCTTGCTGTCTCATGTTCCCTTCTATTTTTGATGTTCCAGCGTGAGTGCCAACCGAGGCACCATCCAAGCTGAGTAGGAAGGTGTTGGGAGGCTCAGGGGAATACCATAGGAATGGAGAAGTGTTTTTTTTTTTCCTTAAAAATAATTTTGGAGAAAAAAAATCTTAAGGAGGTGAAGAAACCTTTGGAATAACTCAAGGAGGGCTGAGCATTCTGGAACGACTTTTGGTGGGGAATGGAGGGCTTGTCTATACGAGGGTGGGGGGAATGGATTGCTCCACAGTAATGGCAAATCAGTATTTCCCCAGCTCGGCAGTGCTGCCTCTGCCGGCTCTCTCGCTTGCCTATGCTGTGAATTGGGGCCATGCCACATGTGGCCTGATTGCAGCAGTTTGGGGGCATTTGTTGTTGTTGTAGTTATTATTATTATTGTCTTTTATTTCTATAGCGCCATCGATGTACATGGCACTTTATAAGAAAAAGAACAACAAAACAGTTCCTTGCCCTCAAGCTTACAATCTAATGAAGACATGATACAAAAGGAAAGGGGATGGCAGTAGGGGAAGGGATTAAGGACATTTTCAGGCATGTCTTACCGCACAAGAAGACTCTGGGAGAGATACGCGGCTCTCCCATGGCAGGGGGTCCTTTTCGGATGCCGCTGTCCCTCTCGCGGCATCGTCCGTGACAGTTTGTCTGTCCCATCTACAGCAACCGCACCATTTTTTAATCCCGGACAACTTCTGTGAGTAAAAAATGGCACGGTTGCTGTAGATGGGACCCGGAACTGTCACGGACGATGCCGCGAGAGGGACGGCGGCATCCGAAAAGGACGCCCTGCCATGGGAGAGCCGCGTACCTCTCCCGGAGTCTTCTTGTGCGGTAAGACGTGTCTGAAAATGTCCTAAGTCTAACATTGTCTTCTCTCCCTCCTTAGCCAGGGCAGTGGCAGTTGGGATGGAGGGAGGCCTGTTTTGCTTCTCGGCCAAGGCAAGCGGGAACTCTGCCTGACTTTCCTTCTCTCCCTCCTTGGCCAGGGCAATGGCCATTTTTGCATGGGGATTCGGGGTGTTTGATGGTGGAGACAGGCCTTTTGCCTGCCAGTGGAAAGAGAGCAGAGAGGGGGTAAAGTGGGTCTCCTGTGGAAGGGAATTCCCCTACCTGGGCTCTCTCCTGTGTCTTCAAACATGCCTGTGATGTTACTGGGATCGAAAGAAAGCCCTCCCCTGAAGATTGTAACATTCAGGATCTTAAAACCTGAGTAGGCTCACACAGGGAGATATGATCTTCCAGTATCATTTGAGCTATCCATTTTTGATCTTAAAAGCACATGGCCAAAGTCAGCGGTCTGTCAGAGATTGTCATAGATAGCCTCTGAGGCATAACAGTGCTGTGACTCCTATATACTAGTCCAGAAAGTGTAGGGTTGTCAGGCATCCCTTATGGGATAAGAGGATACCTCTTATTTGAGGGCTGGAAATCTTGCCCCTTACAGAGATGGTAGGTGTCCCTTATTTTGATATCAAAATATTTTAATATCACCTACTGTATTTGAAGGTTGGAAAGCTTTTCCTGCTATATAGATGAACATGATGCCCAAAAAGCCTGTCTTTTTGAGTGTGGGCCCTTCCTAAAGACAGAAATATATGCACCACATAGTTGGTGAATGCGGAAAACATGTTAATATTTCAGAGAAACACAAGGCAATGGTGGCTGAAATCAGTACTTTTGTCTGACCCTTAGGTAGAGCAAAAACAGTAATCCGAAATCCGTAATCCGAACAGTAATCCGAAGAGCTATTCCCTACAAGTTCGTTGCTCAGAAAGAAACCTAACTAATAAGCAGTATACTAAAAGCATTCTATAATCTACAAAATATGGCAGGCTATACAGTCATTGGCTATCCATCATCCCCACTCATAGGACATTTTCAGACAAGTAAAAAGTGCTGCGGAGGGCTCGGGAGAGGCATGCGTCTGTTTTGCGGCAGGGGCCAGTTTCTGATGACACTGTCCCTCTCGCGTTACCCTCCGTGTTCCTTCCATGTTGCATGGAAGGAAAAGGTGCCACGTTTTACTCACGGAAGTTCTTCATGAATAAAAAATGGCACCTTTTCCTTCCATGCGACACAGAAGGAACACGGAGGCGCGAGAGGGACATTGTCGTCAGAAACTGGCCCTCTGCCGCGAAACAGGCGCATACCTCTCCCGAGCCCTCCGCAGTACTTTTTACGCGTCTGAAAATGTCCTTCGTTCCCACCATACTTGAGCTCAGCCCACTTTTCCCAGAGCTGAATCCAGGTGCTGGCTTTATCAGACAGTTACAAACATAGAGCACATACTCCCTCTTCACAGTTAGGGGCTTACTGAACTCTGAAGAAAAGCGGCAAGGCAGCAGGAATGTTCCATCTTCCATGCTGCCTTACCGCATGTTGTCATTGTTTTTTTGTTCTGGTCCCATGAGGGACCAAGATAAAATAGTGTCTTTTGCTAACAAGAAAAACCTGTTAGCCAAAAGACGTGGTTTTAATTTGGTCCCCCATGGGACCAGAACAAAAGAACGCTGGAAAAATGGCGACATCATGTTTTAAGGCAGCAGGGAAGAGGGAATGTTCCTGCTCCCTTGCTGCTTTTCTTTGGCGTGTGGTCAGCCCCTTAGACTACATACTCGTTAGCAAGTACAAAGAATGCAAACACAATTAGCCACAAAGTGATACAACAGAACTGAACTTGGCAGGAAAAGGTCATGTCTGGGACCAATCCTGACACAGGTTGAGGCTCCCTTATCTGGAATTCCGACATCTGAAACTTTCCAAAATTGTCCGCATGAGTGGCTGAGATAGTGATGCCTTTGCTTTCTGAGGGTTCGATGTACAGTAGGACCCCCGTAACCAAGGGGGATTGGTTCCAGCCCCCCCCCACAGATAATTAAATCCATGGATAATAGCAAACACCCCACATCGCCATTGCAACCATAGGAGCCATCCCGGGGGGGGGGGCGAAGGGAAAAGGGAGGCGAGATCTCCCCTCCTCTCCTCCCTCCCCTGTCCACTGATTCAATTATCCGCGATTGGTGACAGTATTGATCTGCTGTCACCAACCACGAATAATTGAATCAGCGGATGGCAAATCGGCAGATATGGGAGTGCTACTCTACACAAACTTTCAGACCCCAAATTATTTAAAATCTTGTGTATAAAATGACCTTTGGGCTATGTGTATAAGGTGTATGTGAAATGTACATGAATTTCATATTTAGACTTGGGTCCCATCTCCAAGATATCTCATGAGGTATATGCAAGTATTCCAAAATCTGAAATATTTCAGAATCCAAAATACCTCTGGTCTGAAGCATTTCAGATAAGGGAGACTCAACCCATAGCGAGTTTCTGGATTGTCAGCCCTGCACGTCATGAAGGTCAACGGTCCCTTATTGCTGTTTTGAAAACCTAGCCACCCTAGGGAAGTGTGAATTAGGTGAATTAGGAGCCCTGGTGGCGCAGTGGTTAAATGCCAGTACTGCAAGTCACCACGTCGCAAGTTCGATTCTAGCGGGCTCCAAGGTTGACTCAGCCTTCCATCCTTTCGTAGGTCGGTAAAACGAGTACCCAGCTTGTGGGGGGCAATTAGCTAACACACATTGGAAACTGTTTAATGCAGTTAGATGTGTAAATAGCTATTGCTTAAAGCAATTTGTAAGCCGCTCTGATAGCCTTGTGGCTGAAGAGCGGGGTATAAATAAATAAATAAATAAATATAGGCCCATTCACTCACAAACATGGATGGACGGCATTGCTCCACTGCCCCCCATCCTACATGGAAATTACAACCAAGAGAGTTCCTCACCACAACATGAAAGCAACTTTGACAGCTACGCGCCTGGAGAAATACTAAGTGAGGGTAGGAGAAATATTACTTTTTCCATGTTGCCTCCTCAGGCTGCAGGCAGGCAAGTGATGAGGAAGTTTCTGTGGCGCAGCAGGAGCGGAGCGAGTTTTACCTTGCGGCCTCTCCAGCGCACACTTATTAGATATCAGCCATTCTGCTCCAGCCTTTCCCAGATGGAAGCAATGGAGAAAGTATTGATTTCCATATTTGTTGGCAACCGGTAAGTCTGTATCCGAGCTGAAAGGAAAATGGTGTGTGTGTGTCTGCGATCCTCCAGCAAATCCTTTTTTCCTCACATTTGCTTGCTTTTTTTAAAAAAATGAGATTTATCTTTCTAATCCTGTTATTGAAATTATTTTGCCCAGTGGCACACAAGGTGTTTTTTTGTTTTTTTTTTTAAGTATGTGAAAACTGGTTTTGCATTGCAAAACAGAAATAGTTCGCCGCAGGCCAAGGATACAGTTTGCAAACCAAGGAAACCTAAGTGACTGTGTAATCGTTCGGCAGACGACAGTCTGCATCTTGATGAATGCAAAAAGACTGATTTATTTCCTTATTTCTCTTTAGAAACAAAGGAGTCGCGTCAAGAAAGACTAAAAAGAGAATCTCATGGCTCAGCAATGGCTGAAAGATGTAGTTGGGCCTGTCGTGGCGTGACAGAGGAGCAAAGCAGATGTGTGATGTGGGATATTTATTCCAATAATAATAATAATAATAATATAATTACATGCAGTGTTAAAGGGTTTTTCTTTTTCCATTGTTCTTGTTCCATGGCTGACAGATTCTTGGTAGACCAGGGAACATTCCCAGTTCCAGTCCAGTTCCAACTCCCAATTCATCTCTTGAATTTTTAGGCCAGGGCATCCTGGTAAATTCTGAAGTGCGACTCGTGCCAAGACAGTCTTCATCAGCATCCCCCCAAGGATGAGTCCAAAACTGCAAACAACCATTTTGATCCATATCCACAAACCAGTCCTAGTGGTTTTGATCTCCAACACACGGAGGTTGTTTGTAAAGCTAATGGCTCTTAATTGTCCCCTGAAGCCCAGGACACTAAAAAGATGGTCGCTGGGCCCTTTCACATGACACCATTGTAGCACTACAATTCCACTTCAACTGCCGTGGCTGCATCCTATGGAGTCCTGGGATACGTAGTTTAAGAAGGGGCATTTGGAATTCTCATCTGGATTGCTCCAGTGCCTCAACAGAATACAAACCTCAGGATTCCATCAGATGCAGTTGTGGCAGTTCAGGTGGAATCATGGTGCTATAATTTTGCAATCTGGAAGGGCCCTTAATTGTCCTTTTAGGAAATAAAGGCTATCTTTTTTAGCGGCATGAGATGTGGCTCTTTTTTCTTCACGGATTTCACTGAACACTCTCCAGTTTCTGCTTTCTTTCCATTGAAGACCAAGGCACCCCCAAATACTTTGCCTTACAATGGGAATACTTCCAAACGATATTCTGTTGCTCGGAAAACCCATCTGTCCTTCCGCCACCGACTTGAGGACTGCCGCTGAGTTCAGAGGGAGAAGGAAAGCATGCAGGACTGGCAGATGCTACCATTGTTCTCACTAATTGAAAAGTTCAGCTTTGACCTGGAGACCCCTGGCTCCACAGTTGTAGGCTAAGGGTGTAATTCTTTGCTTATTTTCTTCTTCAAGGAAGCAAGGAGTAATTTTTAGTAATTTTCTCCCTGCTGTGAAAAAGTCTTCCAAAACTCTGCCATTTTCAAAAGGCTACTGACAGCTTGGGACTTATTTCTGTGTGAAATTTGCCGCGGTGTTTTCTGCCCTGCTGCTTTCTGCACGAAAATGCCACATGCAGATTTCCAGCCAAATAGGCCCCGGACTCTGACGGTTTTCTTCAGTTCAGGATTCTTCTTGTCAGGGGGGTTATCTAGACGAGAAGCTATAATGCAGATGGGTGCACATTACCACAAATTTGCAGCAGCGTTCATTTGCCTCCATGGTCTTTTGGCAAAATCTATTGTATGCAAAACTACCCACATTTGAAGTGCATGCAGAGCCATGCCTGCGAATCAAGATGGTGGTCGAAAGTACAGCGTGTTGTTATTCTGCACACATGCTGTCGCTGCTGCACAGTATTTTTTTTTAAACTTGTATATCAAAGGTGCATAAGTGCGACCTTCTGCTTATAAAATCTCTTTAGTCACCTCAGCGCAGCAAAAAAGCGCACAGTCGATAACCCGAAATTCAAAAATGGTGCTTCTGGCCACTTCTTTGCTGGCAAGCCTGCCTCCCCTTTAGGACAAAAGGTATTCTAGTTGCATTCTGTGAGGAGTATTTTCATTGTTTAGAGAACCTAGGGTTTCTCGATACCCAGAAAACACATTTTCCAAGCCATTTTTAGAATATTTTGGAATATCCTCTCCATCCCTATGGTTGGGCCCTATTGTAAGCTTAGCCATTCTTACATGGCTCATCCTTTTGGAATTAAACTCAAGTGATCAGGGGGTTGTCTCTACGGTAAAAATACTCCTCACAGAATTTGCTCAGAAAATGAACTGTCTTAATCAGGTCTCACATTGTCTTGTTGTATTGTGAAGGAGGGGGGCTAAAAAGAGGAAAAACTATGCGAAAAAAGCATTTGCGGCTTTTCCCGACTTAAAAAAAAAACCTCCAGTGATATGCACATTTTTGCCTGTTAAAGACAAGCAATTTGAAGGGGTGTCACGTTGAGGATGGAGCAAGCTTGTTTTCTGCTGCTCCAGAGACTGGAACATGGAGCAATGGATGCAAGCTCCAGGAACAGAGATTCCACCTCAACATGAGGAGGAACTTTTTGACAGTAAGAGCTGTTTGGCAGTGGAACACACTCCCTCGGAGCGCGGTGGGGTCTCCTTCCTTGGAGGTCTTTAAACAGAGGCTGGACGGCCATCTGTCAAGGGATGCTTTGATCGTGATTTCCTGCGTGGCAGAATGGGGTTGGACTGGATGGCCCTTGGGGTCTCTTCCAACTCTGCAATTCTATGATTCTATGAATTCGACATGAATCGCTTCCCCATACAAGACAAAGTGCAAACCTGATTGGCTGGACGAGTACAGGGCTGGGTTATAGGGCAAACGCCTGCTGCCTCCATGTTAGATTTTCACCTTAGTGAGTGATTGCTAAGGCAATAAAATGGGGATTTGTGTTATCTCTCTCTCTTTTTTTTGGAAAGGTGGAATATCACCTGTGCACACCATAAAAATAGTTTTTTTAAAAAAGTTTAGTGGCAGCAGATTTAAAAATGCGAGTAATTCATGCGAGTAATTCATCTCGGCTACAGGCCTGCGAAGTTTATGGGGGCTGTAAAACCATTAAAAAGAGTAATTTTAAAAAAGAACTCATATTATGGGCTTCATGGCACAAGTTTGCCAAAATTCTACAATCCATAATAAATACCTTACAATTAAAGAATGATTTAACTCTACTGGATGCTTTTATTCAGATAAGAGAATTCCACCATAGACAAATCAACATTGCTAGACTTCGTGGGAAGTCTATTGCAAGGTGAAGTTTTCTCCACTTTTGGCATGACAAGCTTCTTGGCTTCCTTTCTACCTGGTGGTGGAGGAAACCTGTCCTTGGCTACCACTTATCACCCTCAAACAAACAGCTTCTCCGTTACGTAGCCGGCCCACACGCAGTCTGCAGTCTGAGCAAAGTCCCTTGAATATCGGGCAGAAAACAAATCAGTAAGAAGAACTGGAGAAGATGTTGTAGCAACCTCACGGCTAAGTGATGGCTTTACAGCAGTCAGTTCGGAAATGATGAAGGCAGAGGCTGTAGGCAGTGAGTCACCACCGCTGAGCTTGGCTTCTGAAATGACCCGTGTGTTAGGGGGAAAAAAGGAAAAGGAAAAAGAGAAGAGTTTTTATAAGGAACTTGTGGGAAATGGGACAGAAGAGCAAAAATCATGTCATCCCCCGAATGTAGGAAATAGCAAATCCGGACATCTGATTAGAAGACTGTTCAAAGCAAGAAGGCAGAATTACCTGGGGATACAATACCTGGTTTAGATTTTTATCTAATTGGAAAATCCTCAGACATCTGTGTGCAGAGAGATGACGGGAATATACAGTTGGTCCTCTGTATCCATTGATTCTGTATCCACGAATTCAACCATCCGCAGCTTGAAAATATTCCAGGAAAATTCCTCCCCCCCACCACCAGTATCACACAAAGCTGTAATTGTGCAGTTACAATGGGATGGTAGCATGAATGAGCTCCCATTATTGCACGACGTCATTGTCCTCCCGTGCTCTGTTCATGCTCCATCCATTCATCAGGCACCACTTTTAATTAACGGTCAAAAGCCATCAACAGCCCTCAATATTGCTCTTTTCGCAGTACTGATGAGCATGCGAAATCACAGCCCGCTGTAATTGCACAATTACAGCATGGCTGGGCACTCCTTTCCCTCCTCCCCTTTCCCAATGAGAACAGCGGATGCACAGGACACTCTTTGAATGGACTGTCACCTTTTCTTGGTACGTTTTTATGTTTATTTAAATGTTTGTTAATTTCTTTCGTTATGCATGTGTTTTTGGTGTGTTTAAACAAAGTTGCCTCTTCTTGCAAGAAGAGCCGAAATCTTGCCCATACAAAATCACAGAAGTAAAATCCCATTCTTAACATGCTGGTGGTGGCCGCGCAATGATTCCGTGGCTGTCGTATCACACAGTTACAATGTAATATTGCACAATTACAGTGACATCCAATAAATACTGTAATCATGCCACTGTGTTTCTGCTTTCCTCAGTAGTGGAACTGCAGCATTTTTAGATGCTAGTCTGATAAAGTCCTGTGTCAGCCTTTCCCCATTTGCTGAAAAGAAAGGGGGGAAAAACAGACCAAACCTCAAAAACCTTATCTGACAAGTTTGGGCTACCCAAACTCTTTTAGATCTTTAATGCTTTGGCGGTGAAAATGATGAGCCATGTTGTTGTTGTTAACTGTCATCAAGTCGTCTTCGACTTATGGCAACCCTGTGAATGAGAGACCTCCAAGTCATCCTCTCCTCAACAGCCCTGCTCAGGTCTTGGTTGAATCGATCCATCTGAAATGCAGTCTTCCTTGTTTCCCACTGCCTTCTATCAACCTAAGGGGCTTACCACACTCCAAAGTAAAGGGGCAGGGGAGCAGGAAGGTTCTGTCTTCCATGCTGCCTCACTGCATGACGTCGTCGTTCTTCTGGAGTTCTTTCGTTCTGGTCCCATAGGGGACCGAATTAAAACCACGTCTTTTTGCTAACAGGGTTTTCCAGTTAGCAAAAAGATGTGGTTTTACCTCGGTCCCCCATAGGACCAGAATGAAAGAACACTGACATCATACAGTAAGGCAGCAGGAAAGACGGGATGTTCTGCACTGCCGCTTTTCTTTGGAGTGCAGCAAGCCCCTAATCATTATTGTCTTTTCTAGGGAGTCTCATGATGTGTCCAAAGTAGGACAACTTCAGTTTGATAATCTTGGCTTCTAGGGAGACCTCAGGCATGATTTCATAGAATCATAGAATGATAGAGTTGGAAGAGACCACTAGGGCCATCTAGTCCAACCCCCAGCCATGCAGGAATACACAATCAAAGCATTTCTGGCAGATGGCCATCCAGCCTCTGTTTAAAATCCTCCAAAGAAAGAGACTCCACCACACTCCCAGGCAGTGCACTCCACTGCCAAACAGCTCTTACCATCAGGAAGTACTTCCTAATGTTTAGGTGGAATCTCTTTTCCTGTAGTTTGAGTCCATTGCTCCGTGTCCTAGTCTCTGGAGATGCAGAAAACAAGCTTGCTCCATCCTCAATATGACATCCCTTCAAATATTTCAACATGGCTATCATATCACCTCTTAATCTTCTCTTCTCCAGGCTAAACATACCTGGCTCCCTAAGGCGCTCCTCATAGGGCATAATGGCTTCCAGACTTCCCACCATTTTGGTCGCCCTTCTCTGGACTTTCTTGTCCATGTCCTTCTTGAATTGTGGTGCCCAGAACTGGCCACAGTATTCCAGGTGAGGCCTGACCAAAGCAGAATAGAGTGGCACCATTACTTTCCTTGATCTAGACTCTATACTCCTATTGATGCAGCCTAGAATCGCATAGGCTTTTTTAGCTGCCGCATGACACTGCTGACTCATGTTCAGCTTGTGGTCCACTAAGACTCCTAGATCCCTTTTGCATTTACTGCCATCAAGCCAGGTCCTCTATAGCCATGGACAGTCATACTCCCTCAGAGCGTGGTTGGGTCTCCTTCCTTGGAGGTCTTCAAACAGAGGCTGGATGGCCATCTGTCAGCGATGCTTTGATCATGATTTTCTGCATGGCAGGGGGTTGGACTGGATGGCCATTGTGGTCTCTTCCAACTCTACAGTTCTATGATTCTATGATTTGTGAGCTAGGAAATGCACGATTCAGGCCCAATCTTAGCATATCCTGTCTTTTCGGGGAGTCTTTTTGTGAACTGGGGTGGTATAGTGACTAGAGTGTTGGGCTCAGGCTTGGGAGATCCAGATTCAAGTCCTCTGAGATCCATGGAACTCACTGGCCGAGATCCTACATCAAGTAGCCAGAACATAATACCCCACTTGCGCAGTTGCATCTCCCCCGCCCCACAAGCAATTTTCAAGGTCCAGGAGAGTCTTCGGGGGGGGGGGTTGAAAAAGCTTTTGTTTAAATAATTTTCTTTGTGGGGGAGATTGGGGGTCTTTGGGGACAGGTGATGGAGGGGAGCTTCAGGGCCCCCAAAAGTGAGGCTTATGGGTCGTAAGTTGCCAACCCCTGATTTAAGGAGTTGTTGGGAGAACTCTGGCAGAATTTCCCTTGGGTGACATCTGCAGTAAACACAGCAGAAAGCATCCCTGGGCCAGAGTGTTTAAGAAAAGGTGGACATAGAACCAGACAAGGAACTCCCCCCACTTTTTTTTTGGCAAGGGATGGGATGCAGTCAGCTTGCAGTAGGAACACCATAAAAATAGTAAATACAGGCAGGTCTGAGGGATAATTAGAGGGGGAAAGCAAATATACTGAATCCTCGAACAACAAGAAACTTTCTCTCTCTCTCAACTAATAATAAAAGGCTCTTCAGATCTATTATTAATAGGCAGAAGATAAAAGAGAGAGGGGAAAACAGTCCAATTAAGGGGGGGGGTCAGAATGTTTGAATGAAGGAGGCCCCCAATTTGGCAAGAGCGTGTCACTCCCTTTGAAAAGGCAGAGGGAGGCATTAAAAAGGACCTTTAAGATCCTAATTAGTTTAGGTTTAATGGAACAGGTGGTGGTTGTCCCTTTAGCTTTTTAGATTTTCTACCAGCGCATCCTGGCTGCTCGTCTTTGGCCTCTGAGGCTTACCTTCATCAAGCAGCTTGTCTCATTTTAAAAAAGGAGAGTTTGACCCAGGTTTGTGGAACCCTTGACTAAGAACTTTATCAGACGCAGCAAATATGGCGTCATAACGATGCCCAATGAACACGAAAGGAAGCCCATTTTGCACAATGTCGGCTATGGCGTTCTTCTGCAGTGAAAAAGGCGTTCTTTTTTTATTGACAGGCGAAACCGCCAATGGATTGGACGTGGGTTTTTTTTGTTTTTTTAGTGTGATTGCGAGTGTCTGAAACCATGCCCCATTCTGCTGGCGCAATTCCAGCATCAATGGGCAGTCCCCACCAGAACACTTCCAGAAGAGAATGCAAAAACTAGGTATGGGATGCTCTTTTTATGAACCTCCCCAGTTTGCAGGCAAGTTTTCAAGTGTGTTTCAGTGTTTGTGTGTTCGTTTTGTTTTTTTAATTTAGCCATTTTTAGACTTTTAAGTGCACTTGCGTCTTCTTGCGAGAATGGCCAAGATGACGCACACCCACCAACGTGGAAGTATGGGTCTGCTTTTTCATGCTATTACAGCAATGCTTGATAAAAAGGGTTATTGTGCCAGCACACTTATGGTTTAAAATATGGTGAGACAGAAACGTTTTTAGAGGCTCATCTGATAAAGTCCCAAGTTCCCTGTGAGGAATCTCTCCCCCCTGCCACCTCCCTAGTTCCTGGCCTTGAGGTTCAAAGATTACTTGGTGGAGTTGAGTGTTGGATTGGGACTTGGGAGATCTATTTGTATTGTATTGTATTTATTGTATTGTATCGCATTAATTACACCTTTCTCCCAATATGGGACCCAAGGGGGCTCATAGCACAGATTACAACAAAATACATGGGGGGAAAAAAAGAAAAGAGAGAGGGAGAGAGAGGAAACCAATCATCACCATCCCAAAATAGTTAAAAACAATAGCTGGCATCCTGCTAGTCAGTTATGATGTCATAAGTTAGACTTACAACCTCATAGCGGTTTCTCCATTCACATTGATGACTGTGGTACCATTGCTATGCTAGTAAATGCTCCCTAAACTCACCTTTCAATCCAGCCAGCCAGACCAAGAAATGGTGTTCTGTGGTGGCGGCGAGCAGGGCCCTGAAGGATGACATCTCCAGCCCCCTCTCCTCAACTAGACATGGTGTGCTGATGAGTTATGATAGGACCCTATCAGTGTCCCTGCTTATGGTCGTCACACCATAGCTTGCTGGCGAGAGGAGGATGGAGACAGCATCCTTCCATGCCCTGCTCACCAGTGCCACAGAATCTTAGTGTGTCTGGGTGGATTTTAAGGTAGGCTTGGGGGCTCAGATTGGGAGAGGGAACATAGCCAGAACAATGTGGCTATGTCTCTGCTACCCCCACAAGGACCCCAGAACCCCAGAGTACCCTGAAATACCTCCATTTTTGGCCAATGTCTGGGCAACCAACCAAAGGCTGATTACTGCACAGCTGATAGCAGAGGCACAGCACAATCAAGCTAATTACAGGCAAAGGAATCAAGGCTGCGTGAAGTCAGACACTTTACTAGCAAGCAAAACACAAGTCCACAAGCAAAGTCCAATATACAAGGTCCCAGTCCAGCAAACAGAGTTCAGGGTAGTCCAGCAGAATCCAGGTCAGGCAAACAGAGTCCAGGTCAAACACAGTGAGCAGGAACACGACGGGTCACCAGATAGGTCAGATAATCTCCAACAACCCCTGGAGGGCAGAGCTGCATATTTGTAGAGGAGCACCTAATGCAGCTGCTGCTTAACTAATTGCTGCTTGCTACAAATATGCTGAGACCGCCTCAAGCCCTCCTTTTGTTGTCTCTCTGCTGTTAAGGTAGGTATAGGTAAGTTGTCCTCTGTATCTGAAGGGGATCAGGACCCTCTGCCAGAACTGGTACTGTACTATTGCCTCTGTCTGAGGCCTGAGTCTCTGGAGCATCCTCCTGCTCTGGTTCAGCAGGTCCTGTCCTGTCTACTGCTTCAGTCTCTGAGTCAGAGCCGTCATATCCTGCCTGGGGTAGATGAGCCCACTCTCTTGTTAAGTTACTATCAGATTATAATTTAGGCCTTGGTACAAATGGGGATGAATGACTTGTTATTTCTAAGCTTTCAAGTGCTGAGTTAAAGACCAGAAACTTGCAGTGTTTCAACTTTTGGGGGCATCATGAATGGACATTTCTGAGGAGCCAGTTTCTAAGAGAGCCTGGGGTAGGCCAGCCTATTCTTGGTGCATCCAAAGTGCTTTGCCACTCTCGTTGCCTGCTTGGAAATCTAATATTTCACAACTGATCGATCAGGAGAGAACCGTGAAGTATTTTTATGAGCTTAGCTCAGTGAAAGGCCCCAAATGCCAGGCTTCAATTACTCCACTGATTATGAGATCTCCCAGTTTGCCATACTGGTAAGCTTCCTCCCCCCGCCTCCAGCAATTCCTGAGAGTGTGGTGCAAAGTTGTGTCTCATACTACTGGGACGAGTCTTCTCAAAGCGTGTTGTGTGGCGATGAATCACTATGCTCCCTTGGTAGCGATGAGGCCGATTCCTTATGGCCTTCCTCTGCTACTGATGCTGTGC
Organism: Gambelia wislizenii; assembly: GCA_030847615.1. NCBI lineage: Eukaryota > Metazoa > Chordata > Lepidosauria > Squamata > Crotaphytidae > Gambelia > Gambelia wislizenii. The sequence goes on along the minus strand of JAUMIR010000013.1, from coordinate 5,060,826 downwards.
TCATTTGTGCTCTCTTGAATCCACAGCTGACATCAGAGGTGGGCCTAGACCAAAAAATGAAAATGGACAGATCTTTGAAAAGGACTGCAAAACACACAAAACACTGTAGTGCCAAAAAGACAGGGGAAAAAAGGGGGGATTACATAAGGGAAAAGAGGTAATATACTATAAACCATATGTATAAAACTGGTAGCAGAGATACAAATGCACACCCTCCAACATTTCATGGATGAAAATTGGAACACATGTGGCCAAGGAACATCAGAGTGTGGTCAAGATGGCAAGAATGATTAATGAGGAACAGCATACAAGCAAGGAGAGGCTGCAACAGCTTGCTTTTGCCTGAGCCAACTGGGAAGGGCAAGATTCCACTCCTTCCTCTCCTTTTTCCTTGCTGAGTTAACAGAGTGCAAACTACTTTTACACTGTGAACACGTTTTGCAGCAACCGAAGTTAGTTGATGATGGAGGGGGAAAGCAGCAGGAGGTAAGAGAAACCGAGACATTTTAAAAGCAATTTTAGAAATGGGACAATGGAGGATTAATTGGGACTGTCCCTGCCAATTTGGACCAGTTGGAAGGTATGCAAATTTGTCCTAATTCACCTGGAGAGTAAGAAGCCACATGGATAAGTAGCATTCCAGTGGTCAAGAACCCAAGCAATCAGTCAGTAGCTGGGAAAACCAAGCTCAGTACAAGGAAGTGTGGAAGAGTATTTACGTTCCAGCTCCACGTTTCCCGAAAGCAGGGCAGAGTCTGAGCTGGCTTGGGTGCCTTTCACACAGGGTGAGTGATCAACGTTGCTTCCAGCATCTGATGAGCATCTGCTTTATCTAGGCAGATTGTTCAGGGCAGCACCAACTGAGCTGCTGCTGGTGTGCCACGTCCCTTCCCAAACACTCTTGTACAGCTGCTGTCTCAGAGGGAGGTGTGACAACATTACAGATTCCTGGTATCTGTCTGTTTCAGCAAATGTAGGGGCTTACCGCACTCTGAAGTAAAGTGGCAGTGCAGCAGGACAGTTCTGTCTTCCGTGCTGCCTTACTGCATGACCTTGTTGTTCTTTCATTCCAGCCCCTGAGGTAAAACTGTGCCTTTTTGCTAACCGGAAAAACCCATTAGCAAAAAGATGCGGTTTTAGCCCAGTCTCCCACAGATCCAGAATGGTAGAACACTGGAAGAATGCCAACGTCATGCAGCAAGGCAGTATGGAAGGTGGAACCTTCCTGCTGCACTGCCGTTTTACTCTGGAGTGTAGTAAGCCCTATACAGTCTTCCTCCGAAATTACTGTGAATACAAGGTTTATACATACAATGAAACAGAAATGTGCTACGTGGCCTTCTGTGTATCTTCCTGAGCTCACATGCTGCCTTCAGGTCCACTGGAGGTCATTGTTTTGCAGAGGAAGATTCCGCAAGAAAATATGTCAGTCAAGGGGAGGGGAGAGTGTCTGTATCTCGTATAAGAAAGGGAGGAAGGTGTGAAGGTTTTCCCTCTTGTCTTTCATCTCAAGCAGAAAACATTGTGGGCCAAGCCAGCTGGAGAAGGAGGAATTCAAAGGCGAGGCCAAGTCATACTGTGAACAGAAGGGAAAGGTTGGAAGGTGGCCACAAGGCCATAATAATGTAGAGCCATGCTAAAGGAAAAGTATTTAGAATCAAGGAAAAAATTAGAAGCTGTAGAGTTACTACGCTCTTAAAAATCTCAAGGAAAAATATTACCAGAGCACTCTTACCCTACCATGGACTAACTGGTGCTCTCCACTAATAACAATAACAATGTGAAATGTAAGGAACAGGTTCAACATGAATAGCTTTTGCGTGGTGCTTGCTTGGTCATTTTCCATTACGACTTAATAAAACTGCTGTTTCATTATTGGCTAATGCATGTCCCATATCTGCTTATGATTTGCTATACACTGCTGCTAGGGAGGTTTTCTAAAACTGCTATAAATGGTCAGGTGAATGTTTCTTTCGGTGGCAGATTGCTCAGAAGGAATGCTCACATCTGGACTGACACTGTATCATTCAGTGAACTGTTGGCTTCAATTCGCTGTGCTTTCATTCTTGAATCCAAAACTGGGCAGGTTTCCCCTTCAGAATGCATTTCTTATTCATGATACTTGCAAGACCAGACTCCAGCGCTGTCTTCTAGCTCTTTTCAATTCTCTTCTTTCTCCCCCACCCCATTCTTTTTCTCTCCTGCTGCTGCTGCAGACCACAGACGAAAAGGAGCAGGTACGATGTGGCATGCTGGCTTTGGGGACATGTAGAAAAAGGCCTGGATGCAGCTTTTTCGTCTTCATTTTTAAAGACTGCATCAATGGAACTTGAACAGTTAACACTTAGACAAATGTCCTTGATTCAATGGGGTCTACATTAGCTGTGACCAAACAGTTGGATTTAGATGGGCATCATGTGACCCTCCAGATAGCCTTGAACTGCAATGGCCAGTGGCTGTAGCCAGCATAGACGATGACAAGGAATGCTGGGAGCCGCAGTCTAAGAACATCTGGAGGATCACGAGACTCCTGATTTGAGCCATAGAGTTGGAGAGGGAGTACAATAGTTGAGACAAGGTTACCCCCATGATAAAGTGAGAGCCAAAGGTTTCTTCCCCCCAATACAGTTTTAATACAGTTCGACCCCACGTATCCACGGATTCGGTATCCATGGTCTCACTTATCCATATCCCAAAATATATGTTCTCTCTAGGCATTTGTAGGTCCTCCAATGTGACTCTATGGTCAACTTCTGGCATTCTTCTCATTAAAAATAATAGGGTTCTCTATTATCCATGGTTTCAGGTATCCACAAGGAGGGGGTCTTGGAATGTATTCCCCACCGACATGGGGGTCGACCTGTAATTGCTTGTGTTTGATTCTTGTTGCTGCTGTTCCATTTCTTTTTTCTTTTTCCCTGTTATATTTGAACTTTCTACAATAAATATATAAATAGCTAAGTGATAGGGGGAAATACCGACGGTCTCCTTTAGGCACTGACACTCCCTGTTCTGTCAGGTCTGTTACTTCAAGTGAGGCACACACTCTCTTTTCTTCTGCCAGATGCAGTAGCTTTGTTTTATTCAGGGTTGGGGAACCTATGATGTTCTGAGAATTTTGGATTACAGCATCCACAATCCCTTCCCATTGGCCATCCTGGCAAGGACTTCTGGAGGTATAACCCAAAACATTTGGAGAACCATAGGTTCCCCATCCCTGGTTTAACTGTTGGTTCTTCTTGTCCACCCTTCTCATATGTTGTCTTTCTTAATTTGCTTTCCCCTTCCAGGTAGTTGGTGTTATGATTCACAAGATCCTAAGTGTGGTAAGTACGTGAAACAAGGCTTTTGAAATGTTCAGTGTGTTGCATTGTCATACCTCCAAGATCTTCCAGCGATATCTTCTGGTGAGTGCTTCCCTCAATTTATTGCATAGTAGGTATCTACGGAACATTATGGCTGGCCAGCTCTAGGTTTGGATGGGGTCCAGTGTTGGTGAACCATGTCCTTACCTTGTGGTGGCCAATCTAATTGGCCCTTTTAATGCCCCACAATGGCCCAAAGATGGCTGCCCACCTCTACTGCCTCTTCAAGCAGTGGCTACACTCCCCTTCAGAGTGAGGTAGGAAGCATTGCCCTCGTCCCAAGTTGGCTTTGTGACATCATAACATAGGCAAATCTGATTGGTTCTGCAGTTCTGCGGCATTATGAGACAACGTAATCATGGATCTCCCTTTCTAAGGTGGCAGTGGAATCCCCCCACCCCAGAAAGATTTTCCTGGTGCCCTTTTAGGGGTCTTCCAGATGGGGAAAACATGTTTGGCCATGATGGTATTTGTTGATGTACGTACTCCTTCTTCTCCCCTCATTTTCTGAAACGTTCTGTTCCTATACCTGAAAGGAGACAGTATGGTGTAGTGGTTTGGGACTAGGACTCTGTCAGGCCAGGGTTGGAATCCCCGCTCAACCATGGAAACTCACTGGGTGACCTTAGGCAGGTCACACACTCTCAGCCTAATCAGTAGGATTCAAAGACATAGCTGTGTTAGTTTGGATCAGCATGCAAAGGGACCCAGTAGCACCTTTGAGACTAACTGAGAGAAAGAGGTTTGTAGCATAAGCTTTTGTAGACTTGGTCTACTTTATCAAAAGCAATGATGATGTAGCCTACCAAAGCTTATGCTACACACTTCTTTCTCTCAGTCTCAAAGGTGCTACGAGATCTCTTCTCTTAGCCTAAAACATGGATGGACAATTGTTTGTGTGCCAGGGCCAATTACTATCTCCAGACCCCCCCCAAAGGTTCACCCCCTCCAAGAGCTAGCCCAAATATCTGTTTCCTCCGTGATCCCTATCCAATGGTGACAGGAAGTGATGCCATGCCCCTTCCAGACACCATTTTGAGATGAACTGCAGAGGAAAACTGAAATGTTTGAGGGTAGTATAGGGCTTGGCTGCGGGGTGGGGGGGGAGGCTTGAAGGGATGGAGTGCAGTCTTTTTGTGTTGTCATGTGTTGGGGGGGCTTTCTATGTGGTTTGCATGGAAAAATTACCCAAAATTGCACCATTGAGGGTTTTTTTTTTGGAGGGGGCTATGGAAAATGGGTGTGAGCTTTGGGCCACAAAAATAGGGCCCAGAGGCTGTACACAAATTGTGGGCCACAATTCTCCCACCTAAGAGGAAGGCCATGGCCAATGTCCTCTGAATAAATTTAACCAAAACCCCCCACTATGATAGGGTTGCCATATGTCAGAGTTGACTTACACAGAACAAACTCAAAGGCAAGTTTTCAAATATATTTAGGAGGTACTGTGGAAATGCCTCTGGGGATAAAATGGCAAAGGGGTGGGTGAAGGGATTTGGTTAGGTGCACCTCCTTAAACCATCACAACCTGTGTCACGATCGTACCCACAAATGACCCTTTCAACATTTGAACAGGTCATTTGCTATCATCAGTTTTCACCTGTTTATTAGGCATAACCAAAAGCTTCTCTGATCCCCTGCACTTTCCACCAGCCACGGAATGGCCACCCAAGGGGGCTGTTGCAGCAAAACTGTGAGTCCTGGAAAGGCTTTGATTGTTGCAGAGGGAAATAAAAACCACCAGCTTCTACAACGACCAATGCAACTAACAGGATGTCAGTCATTACAAATGTCATCTTGTGCAATAAGTATGTAACTCCGCTTGTAGAGATTTATTGCATGCAACCCTGATTTGGATCCGGGCCCTCAAATTCTTTCTGCCTTGAATGCAAAGACAGGTGACAATTTTGGTAAATTCTTGACAACAATAACAGCATTTTATTTCTTACCTCTCCCTAAGACTCAAGACAGGGTACAATATGAAGTAAAATACAATATATAACATAAATTCATTAAAACACACAGGTAAAAACACATAAGATTAAAATAAACATTACATTAAAATCACCTGTACAAATTTAAAATGCATAGATTAAAATCAGCAGGGTAGGCCTGCCAGAAGAGGTAGGTCTTTAATGCTGTTTTGAATTCTGACCACATGTTTAGCTGTCGAATCTCTTCTGGCAGGTCATTCCATAGTCTGGGGGCAGCTGATGAAAAGGTCCTCTGGGTGCCAGGTGCCAGTCTAATCCTGGCTGGTTGAAGTCAATGTCCCCCAGAGGACTTGAGTTTATGGTGTGGAGTGTACAGGAGAGGGCGATCCTGAAGGTAACCTGGACCCAAACCATGTAGGGCATTAAAGGTAATAACCAACACTTTGTACTTTGCCCGGAAACCAATTGGCAGCCAGTTGAGTGATTTTAATATTGGTGTAATATGATCACTCCTGGATGTACCTGTAACCAATTTGGCTGCCATATTTTGAACTAATTGGAGTTTCCAAACTTGGTACAGAGGTAGCCCAATGTACAGTGCAAAATAACAGAAACCCCCCATACAAGAAAGCAAGAAAATGTGATGTGGTATCATATCTGGTTCATTCGTAACTGGATTCCATCCCTACCAGGGATGTTTTGCAAATAAAGCTTACTTTCAACTATTGAGCTGGTTAGAGCTGGTAATGCAGGGATGCTCGAAGGGATAATACAAACAATACAGATACAAATAAATAAAGGTTTGGAAGACTTCTGAGACTGCAAAAGCCCCCAAAATAGCTTGTCTGGTCTGTCAGGCCAAATATAGACCCAACAAGGAAACCCTGTTGAATTATAGATAAGAAAAACCCTGCTCATGATTATTAATGAAGGTCATCTCAGCAAGAGGGCATCTCTTCTTCATGACAGAAGAGATGGAAAGAACACCGTCGGACATCTAATGAATGTTTTGGCTGAGGCTTCCCTGTAGCACAGGTCCGCTGGCGGAAGTGTTGATTTTACCAGTATCCTTTAAAAAAAAAAAAGAAATCAATGCAAATGGCTTCCATTGAATGGAAGATGGGGGAAGTTAAGGACTCTTCCTCCTGTTTGACCAAGGTTGTCAATAGTAGGAGCAACGAAAGGGATCCAGCAGATGGAAAACGAGAGAGGATCAACGTTGCCAGAACAGTGATTGAGATTCTGTTTGGGAGTTCCGTCTTTGTCAATAGCCTCACATGGATGCAAAATTGAATTGAGTGGTTTTGCAATGTCCATATTTAACTAGGGGCTGCTGTGATGTCACAATGTACGTGCGTCTGTTGCGCAATGGTGAATGACTGAGGTACCATGGCCCAATGCACAATGGGCATTGGGCACCAGCTAGGAAATTTCCTGCTCACAATAAGAGCACCTGATGTGCACCAGAAGTGTCCAATGCACACCAGAAGTGCCTGATGTATATTGGAGCCCTCTTACCGGTGCCCAAATGTGCACCTTCACAATGCAGTAACAGGGTTTTCTTGTGTTTTTCAACATAGCTATGGATTTGTGAAGTTACAAAATAAAGACTGTGATGTAGGATCTCCGATTGTATTTCTCGGATTTTTCCATGCTTTAATGGTTGGGTGACCATTTCTGTAGAACCAAAGGGGACTCAGGTTTGCTTCACAATTTCACTTGCTAACAGGTTGTACAGGAATTCACAATGATCTGATTGGTCAAAGATGCAGAGCCTTGGACCAATTTTACCATCCTTTGTGATCAAAGATCTAGAAACCAAGCCCTGTTAGGAATGACTTAGGGCGTTGGGCACGTTTAGCTTGGAGAAGAAAAGATTGAGAAGTGGTATGATAGGGCTATCTTTAAATGTTTGACATATTTAGAACATGGAGCAAGCTTGGTTTCTACTGCTTCAGAGACTAGGACATGAACCAATGGATTCCAATGGCAAGAAAAGTGATCCCACCCAAACATTAGGAAAAACATCCTGACAGTAACAACTGTTTGACAGTGGAATAGGCTGCCTCAGGTAGACCCTCCTTCTTTGGAGGTCTTTAAACATCTTTTAGGAATACTTTAATTGTGTATTCATGTGTGGCAGGGAGTTGGACTAGATGACCCTTGGGATCCATTCCAACTCTATGGAGATTTTCACATGGGGAAAATATCCCCCGGAGAGATCGGGACAGAAAGATTTCTTTACCGGAAGCAGCGCCGTGGTTCGCACGCCCATTTGCCTCTCCCGATATGCCGTCGTCATCACGCTGTGTTATTTCTTCCCTCTTCTGAAATACTTTACTAACAGGAGTTCGCCGTTAATCAAATATTCCGAAAGAGGGAAGAAATAACCCAGTGTGACGATGACGGCATATTGGGAGAGGCAAATGGGCGTGCGAACCGCGGCGCTGCTTCCGGTAAAGAAATCTTTCTGTCTCAATTTCTCCGGGGGATATTTTCCCCGTGTGAAAATTTCCTATGATTCTACACTCCTATGCATGGCCAGAAGGCTGGTACCACCTAAAATAGGTGAATGAGGTGGGGCAGGCAAGGCATAAGGCATTTGTTCCCCAGGACTCAAAGCATTTTCTCCAAACAAGGAGCCTTGCTTTCTCACCTTCACAGAGTGAGCCTTCCTTCCAGATTTAGCCTCATCTCCACCTTTCTGCCTCACTTTCCTACATTCTTTAGGCCCTTTGCACTGGAAGGAAATCATGCCAACCTGTGGGGGAGAGAACCAGTCACCTGTGAATATTGACCGAAGAAAAGCTCAACGGAACAAGGACCTTGATGAAATCTTGTTTGAAGGGTATGACCAAGCCCCGCCTGGCAGGTGGAGATTGTTGAATGATGGACACACAGGTGAGCATGGAAGAGGTAGCTCATTCTAGAGCTGCTTTCCCAATGTCTTTTGAAAGGCTTCTTCGATTAGCTTTCATTCATTCAGCTGTTTTTACTTCAATGTGTGTTTGATTTTCCTTTGGCTAGTGGTTGGAACATAGTGGTTAGAATACTGTTGGTGTCTTACACATCTGGAAGTCTGCCAATGGAAAGGGTTGCACGTTCATCAAGGTTGTGCATGTGGTACTGTTGCCAGTGCAGATGGACATTTTTGGCTCATGCATATTCCTCTGCCCCTGCTGAAATTGGCGGCACTACTCCTTGGGTTTAAGATTTAATCACACATTGGGTTGCACAATATTGCCATTCAAATCTCCACATGCAGAGTTAGGGGCTTACCAAACATCAAAGAAAAGCAGCAGTGCAGCTGGAAGGTTCTGTCTTCTGTGCTGCCTTACTGCATGACAATGTCATTCTTCTGTTCCAATCCCATGGAAGACCAAGGTAAAAAAAAATCTTTTTGCTAACTGGAAAAACCTGTTAACAAAAATCACAGTTTTACCTCGGTCTCCCATGGGACCAGAATGGCAGAACACCAGAAGAATGATGACGTTGTGCAGTAAGGCAGCACAGAAGACAGAACCTTCCTGTTGCACTACCACTTTACTTCAGAGTGCGGTAAGCCCCTAACTCTGCATGTGGAGATTTGCAACATCTATGTAGGATCTCGGTCAATATTTTGAATGAGTAATCTGGAGTCTAGAATAGTCAGCAATCATCGAGCAATTGGGTCTTCACTCTTGTATTCCTCTCCATTCACTCTCACCCATAAGTGGAAATAATAGCAAAAAGTTCTCCCAAGTCGGGCTTAGATGTGAAATTTGTGGCCTCTTGCAAGCCCATCTAAGAATATAAGATCTGTGCTGGTGCAGTCCAAAGGCCTTTCTAGTCCACCATTCTGTTCCCAGATGGCCAACTAGACTCCCAATTGGAAGCCCACAAGCAGAACCTGAGTATAAATTCAACTGGTGGCTCATATTCTCCACCTGGTGACGTGCAGAAGTATACTGCCTCTGATACTGGAGGTAATGTATGGCTATCATGACTGGTAGTCACAGATAAGCTTATTCACCATGGGGTAGTTCAATCCCCTTTTAAGGTCATCCAAGTTGGTGGCCATCATGACATCTTGTATTTAGAAGGAGATGGTATACAAGGGTTTCTGTGGAGTGCTTCAGTACAGTGTACAGTGTCCTGGATTGGTGGTTGACTCTGCCTTGAGCAGCAGCGTGGAACAAGGCAGTGGAGTGTCCATCCTGGGCAACAGCTGGCTTAGGTTGGGGTGGGCAAACTCCAGCCCATGGGCCACATGTAGCTCCTGAACTCCACTTTATGACCTCCTGAAGACCCCTGTCAGTAACCCTAAACCTCCAAATCCCATTTTCACCCTATAAATAAATGAAATTTTGGGGCATTTTCCACCTGAAACCAGCATGGAAAGTCCCCCCACCCTGTTCAAAAACACCCTCAGTCCCACAGAGAAAGCCTTCTACCCCTAGCATCCCCCAAATACTTCTATTTTATCAGACTCCTTCTCAAAATGGTCATGGGAACTGACATGATGTTACTTCCAGTTGCCTTTTTGGGATGGACTGCAATGAAAATGGAATTATTTGGGAGCACATGTGTGCCGTTCATGGGGCGGGGGGAGAGGTTGGAGGGAGGAAAATTGGTCCCTGGCTCCTGTGCCAGTGCCCATCGTTGGCTTACAGGGTCCAAAACTGATTACAGTAGGCCCCCCCCCCCGTATCTGCTGTGGATTGGTTCTAGGGGGGCCCGTGGATACAGAAAACTGTGGATAATAGAGAATACCATTGAAAATAATGGAACTTCTAGTTTAAAATACCATAGAGTTGGCTTGGAGGACCTAGAAAATGGCTAGAGAGGACACATTTTCTAGGAAGACTGTATGATAGGTGTACTGTTTTCTGTCCCATGGATAATTGAATCAGTGGATAATGAATCAATGGATATGGGGGGTCTTACTGTACATGGAACGAACAGCCCCGTCCTCCCACACAGGTGAATGGATAGCAGACTCTGCAGTAGGGCTTGCGAGGTTGCCACTGCCACCTTCCAGCATCTGTTGCCTGAGATAGTTGCCTCACTCTGCCTAATGGTAGGGCTGTCCCTTCCCTTCCCTTCCCTTCCCTTCCCTTCCCTTCCCTTCCCTTCCCTTCCCTTCCCTTCCCATACAACTCATGGCAGTGTTGGAAAAAAATACCGGTAACTCTAGAAGAAGTTGAAAATACTGGCTTAAATCCTATTGGTTAATTCCAAGTAGAGTAGACCCAGTCAACAAAGTGTTGAATGTTCCTCAATGCACACCTAAATCCCCTTGATTCAGGGGGTCTACTGTTGTTGGAACCACCAAGAGGATCCAGGCCAAGAAATCTGTAAGGCTCGTGGAATCCACAAGAAACCTCCTTCGGCTTCTCCATCAACACTACCAGCAACAATGGAGAAGCAACAGGCCTTCCAGAAGCATCAGGTTTGATTTCACCTTCCGAAAGCTGGTGTTGCTTCACATTGCCTTGGGGAGGTCATCCCGCTGTGGACCTGAGGAATGGCTCAGGTACTACCACAGTTGCCCCTGCCCTGAATCTGCTGCTTGAGGCACATGTCTCACTCCGCCTAATGATAGGGCTGGCCCTGCTCACTTCTTCACCTCCTCCTAGGGGTTTTATGGTGCAGTGACTGTCTTCATATGGGAAGGAGAGTCACCAAGGTATCCTTGTTAACCAAGCAGAAATGTCCCCCCACCAACGACCATTGATTCTGCCTTCATCATTAGGAACCAGTTGGCTACTCTTCTCCATCCACCAAGTGAGGGAAAAGCTAGCAGTATCGGTAAGGCTGTCAGAGAGTCTTTCTCTCCTTTTTGAGATTTGACTGGCTTCCTTTGCAGTCATCATGAACCTGGATGGAGCCTCCACCGCAGAACAAATTAACATCACCAAAGGAGGACTTCAGGACACCTACCGGGCCTTGCAGTTCCACTTCCACTGGGGGGACTTCAACAGAAATGGCTCAGAGCACACCATTGATAGCATCCAGTACCCCATGGAGGTAAGTGGAGCTTTCAGGCTTTTGACTTGTTTAGCTTTTTTTGCGGGGAATCCACACTACATAAATAATCCAGTTTGAAACTGGATTATTTGCATGGCTCCTTCCTATGGAATCCTGGGGGTTGTAGTTTTACAAGGTCTTTAGCCTTCACTGTGGAAGAGTGCTGGGGCCTCACCAAACTACAAATCCCAGGATTCCATAGGAAGGAGCTGTGCAAATAATCCAGCTTCAACCTGGATTATTTCTCTAGTATGGATGCTGCTACCCTGCCTTTCCTCCATAGAGCTCAAGGTATTAGGCATCTCTTTCTATTGGATCTTTACAACAACCCTGGGAGGCAGTTTGTTTTGAGAGTGACTGGCCCAGTGAGGGTTTTTCTTTTTAGCTTTGTGGATCTCCCAAAGGCTTTGGTTGGAGTCTAATATTGGGCTGTAAGGTACCTTAGCCAGGGCCTAAATACCCTAAAAACACCAGATCCTGTTTGATCTTGGAAGCTAAGCAGGGTCAGCTCTGGTTAGGACTTGGGTGGGAGACTGCCAACAAATCCCAGGTGCTGTAGGCTCTATTTCAGAGGAAGGAACTGGCAAAACTGCTTTTGAGGATTCTTTGCCTAAGAAAACCCTATGAAATCCATGGGGCTGATAGGTGATGTGAAGGCACATATGAGGTCTGTCTATTAAATAATGAGAATGTGTTTCTAGCTTTCAGACAAATCAGGGAAAACTGATTGTGGACACTTGAATGGTGACCTTGAACATGTCTAAACCTGCATGACAAACATCAACACTCTCGGCCATTCCGTTAATTGTCAGTCATCATTTAAAGCAGCTGTGTTGTCTGTTGTGTGCCAGAAAAATGCTAAGCTTAAAAGTCGAGCAACGTGCCAATTTGAAATATTTAAGTAAAATTGAACAAAACACCAATGGAATCTTTTCAAATGATTTAGAGGTGAAAATTGTCTGAAAATTTAAATTTAGAGGGGTTGGGGGGGCTTTGGGGGGGCAGTGGAGCTTTCAGGTGGAATTCAGGAGTCATACTTTGCCCACCCCTGCTTTGCTTTACAAAACAACAACCCCTCACTGTAATTCTTTGCTACCTTTCTTTTGCTTTGGGCACATGGGATGCCAGTATATCAGCACCACAGTTGAAGGCCAACACCCCCTTATCTCCAGATCTTCCAATTGATAAAGAATTTTCATTTAATAAAATGATCAATTTCTGCTAGTTTGTAAAGCTTTCTAAGCCAATCTTCTTGTGTTGGTATCGAGCAGCCCTTCCATTTCTGCGCATGTAGAAATCTAGCAAAGAGCCCTGTTTCAACCAAGGGCTCAGAACATCTCTGTTTCTTTTTTTGACAGCTGCACATTGTCCACATGAACGCCAAGTACAAAACCCTCAGTGAGGCGAAAGGACATCCCAATGGACTCGCTGTCTTGAGCTTCTTGTTTAAGGTATCTGAAGCACGATGCAACAGTAGCCTTGGGATGACGGGTCAAATTGGTTCCCATCTTCTTGGTTCCTATGAGCATATGAAGCTCGTCCACGTTGAGTCAGACTTAGAGATGGGAAAGCCCAGAAAAAAACCAGATGCAGCCTAGAATCGCATTGGCTTTTTTTAACCTGTCGCACTCTCCAAAGCTAGGAAGTGATGCTTCCCTTCCTCTACACAGGATCTTGGCCTTGGTCACCCTCCCTCTTTTGCAGCTAGCCACCCTACATGGGGCCATGTTTCACTCTTTTTTTTGTGATGCAGGTGTCTGATGCAGATAACACCAATTATAACACAATTGTAGCAGGCCTGAAAAACATTTCGCAGGCAGGTAAGTGTCAAGTCTGAGTTATGCATTGAAAATGTTCTCCTTTGATATACTATTATTTTCTTTGCTGTTATTTGGATGTTTTTTCTTCTTCTCCCCCTTTGGTCTCTGTCAGTCTGATCACTGCAGATGATGCTATAGAATTCTAAAATCAGAGAATAGGAAGGGATTCCAAGAGCCATTCATACTTTTTTTTGGTGACAGCTAAAGCAGAAGTTAAGTTATGGCTCCAGTATAACAAGGGACAATTTCACTCCCCTTGCAGTGTAATTGCCTTAGTTATTTTTACAGTTACAGGGTGTGTGGCCCCTGGTATATTTTTGTAGCACAAGATACAAAACACCTTGGCGCAAAATGTTGAGTGCCCAAAAAATACACTATGCTGTATTTTGTCCCCTGTAGTGTTATGATGCAGGTTTAAAAAATAACTGAATAATCCAGATATTTTTTGAAAAATAACTCTTTTAGTTACGTCTGAATCTTGATAAATTGAAGGGCTTGCCTAGATGAGAAGATACAATACTGATTGCTGCGCATTAATGCAAAATCGCAGCAGCACCCTTTTGTCTCCACAGTCCTTTGGCAAAATCGCTGGCATGTGAAGCTACCTGTGTTTGAAGTTCCCATGCAGCCATGCCTGTGAATCAACATGGTGGCCGAGAGTGAATTACTCGCGTTATTATTCTCAGCAAGTTGTTGCCACTGCACAGTATTTTTTTTAACTGCAAATCAAAAGTGCGCAAGTGTGACCTTCTGCTTAAAAAAGCTGTTTGCTTGCCTCAGTGTAGCAAAAAAGTGCACAATCACTAATGCAAAATGCCCAAATGGTGCTTCCGGCCACTTCATTGCTGTCAAGCCTGCCCCCCACGCACGTCTGACCAATCAGCTTTCCACGTCTGCCCTGCGCTGCAATAAGAATCAGTTGTCCAAATAAGCAGTAACGGATATTTCCATGCATTATTTTTTTAAAAAAAAAACTTCCTGAAAAACTGCAAAGGCTTTCTCCCCAAAGTTTTGGGAGTTTGGGGCCCCCCTCCTTCTGAATAAAGAGAATCCCTGCAGGATCTTGTTGGGACAAAAGGTATTACCTGCAAATTCTATTAGGATTATTTTCACCATCTAGGCAACCCCGAAGAGTTATCTTAAAGTTGTAATTATAACACTAGCTAACTCACCAGGGTGGGTGAGAGGCTTGGGATAGTAACTGTACTTTTAGAAAGTAACTTTGTACTAGGGATGGAAAGGATATTAAAGAATATTTTTAAAATGGTCAAAAACATGTCCCCCAACATTTGGAAAACCAGACAAGGAGAGTCCCAGACTGAGAATCTCTACCGTTCAGGATGTATTCTGCACAAAATAGAGTTATGGTATTTTTGTGCAGAAAACTGCATTTTCTGCACAGGAAACAGGATTTTTCGGCACAAGAAAGAGCTTTTTGTCTTTTTAATGGCATTTTATTCTTTAAAGTCGAGATGTGAATTGTTTTAATACTGTGAATAGTTAATTCTATTTTAATGTTCACTTTTTGTCTATGTTTAATTGTACTGTTCTTCTAAATTGTGAACCACTTTGAGCCCAAATTTTGGCTAAAATCAGGATGATGATGATGATGATGATGGTGGTGGTGGTGGTGATAGTGGTGATAGTGATAACTCTGCTCAGAAAATGCTTTTTTCTGCACAGAAAATGCTTTGTTCTGCATAAAATCTCATCTGTGAAAATTGTGCAGCATGAGTCCAGAACTGTGAATAGTCTTTGAAAACAGCATAGTTTTCAAAGCAGAGTTTTCAAATGCTTTCTTGCATCAGGAAGAAGCTTGATAAAATTACTCACTGTGTCAGGCTCATCCCTGAATTCTGGGATTAGCAAGCACCTTTTTCACCAGTTTTACATGGGACGTATAGTCCTCAGAGTAAATCAATACATCATCCAAATACACCAAGACCCCCTTGTACAGAAATTCTCTCAAATCATCATTAATCAAGTTCTGAAATATGCCAGCAGCTCCCTTTAATCCAAATGGCATTACTCGGAACTCGAAAGTCCCCAGGGGGCAATTGAAAGCCGTTTTCCATTCGTCCCCCTCCTTGATTCGCACCCTGTAATAAGCCTCCCTTAGGTCCAATTTGGTAAATATCTTCCCTTTGGACAAATAAGCCAGTATGTGCTTCATTAAAGGCAGGGGGTACTGGTTCGAAACACTGATTGCATTTAGCCCCCGGTAGTCTTGAATCAGACGAAGACCCCCATCTGATTTTCGTCTGAACATCACCGGGACCCCCACAGGTGAGGTCGAGGGCTTCCTTTAAGAACAAAATTAGCAAAGAAATACAACCCCACTTTGTACTCTCTGGGGTGAACTAAATGCTGTCACAAATGTATAACCTGAGAGATATCTGTTTTGGTGATCAAGTACCCTGTCACCTGCTATTTCCACCCTGCCTGCATAAAACCGGAATGGAATTCTTCCTTTTCCACTAACAGTTTCTGTTTCTCTGCCTAGAGGATTATGTTGACTTGGCCTCCACATTTTCTGTTAGCAACCTCCTCCCCAACATGGCCTTACTCTCGAAATATTACCGCTACAAGGGTTCTCTCACAACTCCAAGCTGTGACGAAGTGGTCACATGGACTGTCTTTGAAGAACAGATCCCCATCAGCAAGCCACAGGTAACAACAGCCACTCCTTCCATGGCAGGGGGTCTGGCCAAATGGCTTCCATCCTTGACATTGCTCACTCTTTAAAAACAACAACATTGCATTGATTTCTCCTTATGGTCTTAAGATCTGTGGATGAACTCCTTCTTTTCATTCCACCATTTTGTGAGGCACATTTGGTGGAGACCTGAAATAGGGCCTTTTGGGGAGCTGCTCTCAAGCATGTGGCCTCAGCAACGACTGTGGGACACTGTGTCGTGTGTTAGGGGTCAGATTTCTACCCCTGAAATGCTCTAGGGTGCACACAGACTGTTAACAAACAAACCCCAAAGTAAAACCTGGACATGGCTGAAGTTCATCTGGTTTGTAAAAATAGATTTTTTTAATGTTAGGGGGGGGGAAACGGTCCTGCAACTGATTTAAAAAGGTGAATTGCTTGGAGTCTTTTGAAGGCTTTCAAGAGAAGGAAGTCACTTTTAAGTAGGCTAGGAAAGGGTGGTTTGGGGAGTCTAAAGGACCACAGGCCAAAAAACCTGCCTTGGATAGCCCTTTGCCCACCCCTGCTTTAATGACCGGTAACCTTTTTTCACTTTCCTTTGTTCAGCTGAATGCCTTTGTGAACACCCTTTATTTCAAAAAGATGGGAACGGCGTCCTTGAGAATGACCAACAATTTCCGTCCCGTCCAGCCTCTTAACAGTCGCAAAGTCTTTGCCTCCAAAGATGCCACCATCAGCGGCTGCTCTTCACTTGCTGCCAGTCTCGTCTTCCTTCTTTTTTTGGCTTTTTTGGCTGTCCAGTTCTCGGGCCTCTCCTAGCCATCTCAGTGGACAGCTGAGGTCCATCGTGATTGATTGATCCTTCATGGCATCTTCATACCCATGCTTCTTCACTGTGATCCTTTTTGAGCCACTGGGTTGGATCGAGACTTGGCCCTGTAGACCCCCTAAAATCCATAGGCCTTCCATGAGTCACAGCTTCCTTCTCCAGTTGATTTCAAGGGGTTTGCTCTGAGCCTGATTAAATCTGGATCCAAACCATGGTGTTGAGTGATGCATGAGCTGGAAGCGAACTGATCGGGGGAGAACAGGATGTTGGATCGCGATCTTTTGTTGATGTCTGAAGACTTGCTTTCATCCTGCTAAGACACACGTGTGCTCAGTGTATGAGTAGTAGATAGTTCAGCTGAAATCAAAGGAATCCCGTGACACTGATGCACCATGTTGGGGCAAGAAGCAGGATGAAGGTTCTGCAAATTTTTTCAACATGGCTGGTCATTGAGATGTGCTGGGAAGCATGTGGGGACATGGCGCACAACATACCTTTTCCATCAGAATGTGAAGCAAATGCTACAATGGTGTAAATTGACACAATAATGAATAAATCTAGAACTCTTAATTTTTCCATGATCCAGGCCAATGCCACAATGTCTTGTCAATGTCTTGTAAACACTTGATTGGTACCTGGAAGATGCTCATGAAACAGTGTCCAGAGACCTGCTCCTAGCCTAGCTACCTTCTGGAGAGCTCCATTCAGTCTCACCACTAAACCTTCTTCCTGCTAGATAGTTGCCCTGCCTTACTTGGGAGGGAAGAAGGTAATACAAGGGAGTCATAGAACCATGGAACTGAACAGGGCCACAGGTCCAACACCTGTGAGTGCAGGCATCTACCACTAAAGCATCCCTGAGAGATGGCCACCCAACCTCTGTAGGAAGACCTCCAGCAGAGGAGAGTCTACCATCTTCTGAGGTGGGCTGTTCCACTGTTGAGAAGCTTTTCCCCTCAGGAGGTGCTTTGTAATGTTCAGTTGGAATCTCCTTTCTTCTAATTTGAATCTATGGGTGTGGGGGTCTTATCTTCTAGAGCAGCAAAAAACGAATCTGATTCTATTGTCTGTGTGACAGACCTTCAGATACCTAAAGGTAGTGGCCCAGATTCCACACCACAGTCTGTGTTTTGTAACTTTACAAATCCACAGCTATGTTACAGAAACACAATGGAATCCTGAATTGTGAAGATGTGCTCCTGGCATTAGGAAGAGTGCTCCAGTCCACCCCAGGCATTTCTGAGGAGCACTTGGGGCCATTCCAATGTGCATAGAGTGCTCCTGTTGAGCTCCAGCACGTCCTAGGTGTTTGGATGCACATCAAGGGGGCTCTGATGCTCATTGGTGCTCACTGTGCATTGGGCCATGGTGTGTCTATCACTCCACTGGCTACCCTTGCACAACAAATGCCCCTACATTGCAACATCATGATAGCCCCTAGGTGAATATGGACATTACAGAACTACTCAGTTCAACTTCCTTCACACGTAAGGCCACTTATTAGATGTAAGCCACATACAGCTCAAGCCCTGTATCCGTGGGGAATATATTCCAAGACCACACCCCTGTGGATACCTGAAACCATGGATAAAAGGGAACCCTATTATTTTCAGTGAGAAGAACACTGAAAGTTGACCATAGAATCACATTGCAGGACCTAGAAATGAGAACCTGTATTTTTGGATGTGGATATATGAAATCATGGATACGGAATCCATATATAGGGAGTTGACCTCTACTAAAAGCCAGCCAGCTTCAATCTTCTTTCTTTCTTTGGGCTAAATATATCCAGTTCCTTCATTCATTCCTCATAGGGCTTCTTTTCCAGATCTTTTGCTATCTTGGCCACCCTGCACTGGACACATTCCAGCTTGTCCACATTTTTCTTAAACGGTGGTGTCCAGAAATGGACAGAGTACTCCAGGTGACAGCTGGCCAAAGCAGAATAGAGTGGGTACTGTTACTTCCCCTGATCTGGACAATATAGTTCAGTTAATGACATCTAGAATTGAATTGGCTTGGTGACGCAGTGGTTAAATGTCGACACTGTAGCCACAACATTGTGAGTGCTATCAAAGAGTGCTCCAAGGTTGACTCAGCCTTCCATCCTTCCGTAGGTCAGTAAAATGAGTACCCAGCTTGTTGGGGGCAATTAGCTCACACACTGTAAACCACTTAGGGAGTGCTTTGCACTGATAAGCGGTATAGAAATATCAATGCTATTGCTATTGCTATTTTTGTTGTTGTTGTTGCTGCACGTACGCTCTCGACTCGTGTGAAGCTTGGGGATCTGTCAGCTTGCGAGTGCCACCAAACCATGTCAGTTGGGATGTGACGAGAGAAAACAAACCGGCGGGTGGGAGAGAGGATGCAGCTGAACAAGATGGAAAAGCCAACTCCTGTAGTTTCAAATAGCTACAATGCAGACCCTGCGGTATGTTATGCTGTAATTTAAGATGCTTGATAACAGAAACTGTCAGACAGGGACATGTTGCATATTAACCTTGCCACCACATAGCAATAATCGCAAGACTGATGCCACGAATCCACAAATAGGGCTGGTGGAGATTTTCTAGCTGGAATGGCCTAGATAACACATCCACCATCTCATCCTCTCCAGAGCGACACTCCAATTGATAGATAGCTGTGTGGTACCCATGAACATGGATACATCCAGAGCTTGGGAGGTTATTTTAAATTGGGGTGGGGAACATTGGTAGGTCTAGGAGCCAAATTTCTACCTCATGGAGCTCTCCAGCAGCTGTGTACACAGAAATAAACATCCCCCCCCCAATTCTGGAGGTAACTAGAAGTTGAGTTCTGGCTTTGAAAAACTGGTATTTTTTTGGTGTTAAACAGTGTGGGTGAGGGGGACTGTAGTGTATTTAGAAGGCATCTTGCCATTCCCAAAAGCTTCCCAGAAAGACAATTCATCCCTTTCTTGGTTTTTCTTTTCTTCACTGGTCAGAAAAAGGGCAGTCCTGGGGTCTAGAAGAGTTGAGGGCTGCAAAAGCACCCTTAGGGGCCATACATGCCTTGAGGTACTTTCCCCACAGCTACTTTAAGTAGTAATTAATTGACACCCCCCCCAGTGCCTAGTTACCAGTATAGTTAGGTTTTTTAAAGTTATTCTTTTTGATCACTCAAAAGCAATGTGGGGAAGGGGTGGCCCTCCAGATGTGTTTGGACTATCGGTCTTGGGATGCATCAGCTTTTGTTTTTAAATGCTCCACTGCAGTTTGAAGTTACTGCAATGCTAGAAATGTGAGGATTGAAGGAAAAATTCATTGGGCGGGGAGAAGAATTCTTACTGGGGTGGGGGCAATGACCTCATTTGGGTCCCCCTCCCCATAGTTACATCCCTAGGGTATCCGCACTAGGTCTGCTACAAAAGAAGCCAGAAAGAATCTTGTGGAAAGAGTAAGAAATAATGGTTGGAATCCACAACCTTCCAGGGAATACCATCTTAGCCCCCATGGATGTGGAATCCCTATACAGTCCGACCCCCGTATCCATGGTGTGTGTGTGTTCCTGGACTTACTATGGATACTGAAAACCATGGATAACAGCAAACCCTATTAAAATAATGGGACTTCCGGTTTAAAATATCATAGAGTTGCACTGGAGGACCTAGATGATGTCTAGAGAGGATGCCTCTCTAGGCATTTTAGAGGAAGACTCAATGGTATTTGTTCTGTTTTCTATCCCATGGATAACTGAAACAGCAGATATTGGTTCCATGGATATGGGGGTCCAACTGTATATCACCATCCCACACACGGATGGACTTGAAGCTGTCAGAAACATCATTCCAGATGGGACCATAGCAGACCTAGCCACTTTGTTCTCATGCAGAACTACTTTATTTTTGGTAATAATATATACCTTCAAGTCAACAGTACTGCCATGGGCACACACATGGTACCACAATATGCTAACATCATCATGGCTGATCTAGAACACTTCCTTAACTCCCGCATCCAAAACCCTCTTCTTTACCTGAGGTACATTGATGATAGCTTCATAATTTGGACACTGATGAGGGAGTACCAATCTGCATTGGGACACTGTTCAGGTGTCCCATTATGCATCTTCACGATTCACCATTGGGGTTCCTTAGCACCTCTGCTAAGTATACTTAAAGGACTTTATCACACTACACAGTTATAGAACCATAGAATCATAGAGTCGGAAGAGACTCACCTACCTCTTGCTCTTATTAACAGCAGCCCAGTTGCTCTGCTCTCCAGAATTCAGAGCAGGGATCATAGAACCATAGAATCATAGAGCTGGAAGAGATCTCGAACAGCTCTTGCCATCAACAGCAGAAAAGAAGTTTGCTCCATCCGCAATATGACATCCCTTCCAATATTTAAACATGGCTATCATGTCCCCTCTTAAACTTCTCTTCCCCAGGCTAAACAGCTTTCTAAGCCCCTCCTCATAGGGCATGGTTTCTAGACCTTTGGGAACTGTACTGAGGATGGAGCAAGCTTGTTTTCTGTGGCTCCAGAGAATAGGACATGAAGAAATGGGTTCAAACGACAGGAAAAGAGATTCCACTTAAACCTCAGGAAGAACTTCCTGACAGTAAGAGCAGTTTGCAGTGGAATGCACTGCCTCAGAGTGTGGTGGAGTCTCCTTCTTAGGAGGTTTTTAAACAGAGGCTGGATGGCTATCTGTCAGGCGTGCTTTGATCATGTGTTCCTGCATGGAAGGGGATTGGACTAGATGGCCTTTGTGGTCTCCTCCAACTCTATGATACTATGGAATGCACTGCCTGGGAGTGTGGTGGAGTCTCCTTCTTTGGAGGTTTTTAAACAGAGGCTGGGTGGCTATCTGTCAGGCGTGCTTTGATCATGTGTTCCTGCATGGCAGGGGGTTGGACTAGATGGCCCTTGTGGTCTCTTCCAACTCTATGATTCTATGGAATACACTGCCTGGGAGTGTGGTGGAGTCTCCTTCTTTGGAGGTGTTTAAACAGAGGCTGGATGGCCATCTGTCAGGTGTGCTTTGATTGTGTGTTCCTGCATGGCAGGGGGTTGGACTGGATGGCCCTTGGGGTCTCTTCCACCTCTATGATTCTATGATCCCTGCTCTGAATTCTGGAGAGCAGAGCAACTGGGCTGCTGTTAATAAGAGGAAGAGGTAGGTGAGTCACACATGCCTGACCTTGCCAGCAATGGTTGGAGGGCAGCTAATTACACAGCCTACTCAAGAGGATGAAAGCGGAGACAGATGCCCGTAGAAGCAAATTGACAAATAATGACTCATTTACATAGAAATACAGTACTGCTCACCATAGCAGTGTGTGTGTGTGTGTGTGTGTGTGTGGCTGTGATATACCCTGCAACATTTCACTGATGAAAACTGGGATGCGTGCAGCCAAACAACTATAGAGTGTGGCCAAGATGGTATAAGTGATGAGTAAGGGAGAACAGACACACACTTAGGAGAGACTGCAGCAGGTTGTTTTTGCCTGAGCCAACTGGGAAGGGCAAGATTCCTCCCCCCTCTCTCCTCTCCTCTCCCCCATTTCTGAGGGAGTTGACTGCAAACCACTTTTGCACTTCGAACCCAGATTGCAGCAGCTGGAGTAAGCTGAGGACAAAGGAGGGAATTGGGAGGAGGAGAGAGAGAGAAACTGGGACATTTTGAAAGCCACTGGCAAAGCAGGGACAGTTGGAGTGTATGCTGTGACCTTCTCCAGCGGCTGACCAAGAACTGCTCGCTGTTGATGGGCAACTTCAAGGATCCATCTCTCCCTTCTGAGTTTTTTCTTACATTGCTAACTGGACTTGGACTGGTTGTTGCTATGTTTCTGACTTATGCCAACCCTAAGGTGAACTTATCACAGGGTTTTCGTGGCCAGAGCTCTTCAGAGAGAGTGTACCATTACTTTCCTCTGAGGCTGAGAGTCACTTGCCCAAGGACACCCAGTGAGTTTCCATGGCTGAGCAGGGATTCGAACCCTGGTCTCCCAGAGTCCTAATTCGACACACAAACCACTGCGTCATGCTGGCTCTCTATTTGGACTGGACAGTCCTTCAAACACAGCACAGGATGAGGAAGGTGTGCTTTTCAGGTGTTTTGAAATAGCATAATCCCTCCTCAGTGTCTATCCCAGCTGAGGTTACTGGAACCTGTATGCCAGATGCATCTGGAAGGGCAGAGTTGCCCACCCCTGAAACAGAGCCAGGGTACGGAGCTTGCGGCCCACCAGATGTTGCTCAACATCACCTCTTGTTCCCTCCTGACAACATAGCTCATGGTCTAGCATGATGGGTGATCCAGTCCAACAGCATAGGGTGGGCTAGCAGTGGTGTAGTGGAGCCAGGGCTCACGGGGTTGAAGCCCCAAGACTTTGGGATGAGCAGGAACTGTGCCATGGTTTGTCACCCCTTTGGACTCCTTGGTCCCTTCTAAGGATATTATCAGCAAAAATTGCGGGACTACGACATCATGCTAGCATGAACGGGTCCCGCTATCGCACGACAGCATCATCTTTGTGTTCTTACTCTGTGCTCCAGCTGTAAAAAAAAAGCGTTATTTCCAATTCATGGGACAAGCCATCAATAGATTGTCAATAGTGCTTTCCCTCCAGTATTGACTCTGTGTGAAACCATGTCCCGTTGTAATTGCGAGATTACAACATGAATGGGCACTCCTCAGCAAGAAAACATCCGGGTAAGAATGTGAAAACGAAGCACAGGATGTTCTTTTTATGAATTGTCCCCTTTAGTTTGCACATTTTTAGATTTGTTTCAGTGCTTGTGTGTTCATTTACTTTGTTAATTAAGGGTTTTTGGAGTTTTAAGCACACTTGTGTCTTCTCGTGAGAACCACCGAAATCTTGCCCATGCCAAATCGCAGAAGTATACTCCTGTTCTTAAAGCACTAGTGGTCATTGTGTGATAATTCCGTGGTGTTCTTTCCCATGATTATAGCTACGTGCAATAAGAAGTGTTATAATGCTACAAATGTTCCCGCTACCTTCATTCATGGAATTACAGCATTTTTAGATGCTAGTCTGATAGTGTCCTAAGTTTACTGCAATCTCCGTAGCAGCTGAAAGGGAAATGAAATACATTGTTGTGTGTGTCTGGAGTGCAGTTCATCTTGAATGAGCGAGACCTGTTCAACAGATCTGCTGCTCTTAAAGATGGAATGACACACAAACACAGCCACCTACATTTCTGGACTCTCCTGTGAGGTCTCAGTAGGACTGTTATGAGGAGGGCCCCACACTTCAACATTTACCGCTCTACCATTGAGGCCACACATTTCCCAACAGTGGATGTCTGCCAAGAAAGCACTCCTCTCTCTAAAGTAGGACACACGGCCACTCTAGATGGTTGAATTTCCACCCCTTGGATCTATTGAGTTAATTTCCAAGTGATTTCCTACTTGTTTGTTTTTAAAGGCCTAAAATGGCCACCCCTCCCAATATGGAAAATGCCCCATGACTGCAAGGGATGTTGGGGGGACATGGGGGGGGGATACATTTCCCCAATTTTTTTAGGGGGGGAGGATCATAGAATTGTAGAGTTGGAAGAGACCACAAGGGCCATCCAGTCCAACCCCCTGCCATACAAGTGAATATTATTATTGATTATTATTATTACATTAGGAAATCCACACCCCAAAGATGCTAAGTTTAGACAGAGTTTTGAAACACTGCTCTCTCTCTCTCTCTCATTTGGACCACAATTCCCCAAATCTCCAAATCCGGAAACAATCTCAGTGGACTGCCCTGCCTAGGAGTGTGGTGGAGTCTCCTTCTTTGGAGGTGTTTAAACAGAGGGTGGATGGCCCTCTGTCCAGAGTGCATTGATTGGGTATTCCTGCATGACAGGGGGTTGGATTAGATGGCCCTTGTAAATCATAGAGTTGGAAGAGACCACAAGGGCCATTTAGTCCAACCCCCTGCCATACAGGAACACACAGTCAAAGCACTCCCAACAGATGGTCATCCAGCTTCTGTTTAAAGACCTCCAAACAAGGAGACTGCACCACACTCCCAGGCAGCAGCAAATTCCACTGCTGAACAGCTCTTACTGTCAGGAAGTTCTTCCTAATATTTAGGTGGAATCTCTTTTCCTGGAGTTTGAGTCCATTGCTCCATACCCTAGTCTCCGGAGCAGCAGAAAACAAGCTTGCTCCATCCTTGTGGTCTCTTCCAACTCTATGATTCAATGAAAAATGGCTCTGGGGTCCATGCACTTTCCCCACTTCTGCTATCGGCAAATCATTGTTTGAGTTCAAAAATCGATGGAGGGCTGTGTAGCTGTCTCAATTTAATTCTCCACAGTGCTTTCCTCAATGGCTGGCAACCTTGAATGTTCTTGAGGTTATTCAGTTTTCTTGCTCTGCTTAGGTTCCTCCTTTTGTTCTCTCTTGGGGCATTTAGCATCGGTTTAAATTTCATAGGTGCTTTGAGAAGGAAATTCCCACTGAGAAAAAAATAAATAAAATAGAAATCAAACTCTTCCCCCCTGCCCACTTCCTCCCCTGTTATTTTTTCAGGAAACAGCAGTCCTGAGGCAATGGAGCTGCTCTACAAATGAGCTTGTGAAGGGGTTACTGCAATTTCCTTGTTTGTTCTCTCTAATTATAGGTTTAAATTGATCACCCAGGAAATTTACCTAAAATTAACTCTGGGGGAAGGCCAGGCAGTTCTTAATGGGCACAATACACAACCACAACACCTACACAGGGCTCAACAGTGAAATCCACTTTGTGTGGTAATCTTGATTTTTTTGGATCCTCTTAGGTTCTGTTCTTAGTTTCACGAGTTTCACAAAGATTGAGCTGTTTCAGGAGTGGGTGGGCTTGGGGAAGGGGTAGCCCTTCCAGATGTTGCTATACTGTAGCTCCCATTAGCCACAGCCTGCATAGCCAATGGTAAGGAATGCCTGGAACTGCAGTCCAACAACATCTAGTATAGTGTCTAGAACAAGAGAAGTCATAGTGCCACTCTATTCTGGTTTGGTCAGACCGAACCTGGAGTATTGTATCCAGTTCTGGGCACCACAATTCCAGAAGGATATGGACAAGCTGGAGCAAGTCCAGAGAAGGGTGACCAAAATGGTGGGGGGTCTAGAAGTCATGCCCTATGAGGAGTGGCTTAGGGAGCTGGGCATGTTTAGTCTGGAGAAGAGGAGACTGAGAGGAGACACGATAGCCATGTTTAAGTATTTGAAGGGATGTCAGATTGAGGATAGAGCAAGCTTGTTTTCTGCTGCTCCAGAGACTGGGACATGGAGCAATGGACTCAAACTACAGGAAGAGAGATTCCACCTAAACATTAGGAAGAACTTCTTGATGGTAAGAGCTGTTAGGAACTGGAATACACTGCCTCAGAGTGTGGTGGAGTCTCCTTCTTTGGAGGTTTTTAAACAGAGGCTGGATCTGTTGGGAATGCTTTGATTGTGTCTTCCTGCAGGGCAGAATGGGGTTGGACTGGATGGCCCTTGTGGTCTCTTCCAACTCTAAGATTCTATGGTTCTAAAAATACAGGTAGGAGTTGGAGCAATGCCAAGAAATCCCAACTGGAAGTTTTTAATCTCCTTTATGGTAGCTGTAAGGAAACCAGGATGAGGTGAGTCCAAACTTCAGAAGTGATATGAGCTTAACGCCTGAAGAGACTTGAGGGGCTGTAGAAAGAAATCTGGTGGGCCGCCCTTTGCTCACCCCTGTCTGAAAGGGTCCTGGGTTTCCAAATGATGTGTATCGAGGAGTTCATAATCTATAACTTTGTGAAATGCACCATCCACCACACCATCCATTGCACTATGTCCCCCCCTTCCCGCCTAAAATACACCATCGCTGTTAGTTTCAATCTACAGAAGACTGAACAACTCAATAACAGACAAGCCGCCTGATTTATTGAGTCTGCATGGAGTGTTCTGTCAAGAGTGTCAGGAATTCCCTGGTGATCTATTACTCACCCAGCGGTACTCAGACACTTTTAACTGATGTAATAGAAACATATCGACAGTGACACAGCACAGTAATTATGTGTTCTATACCATGGCTGCAGAACCAGTCTTGGCAGGGTGATGCGCAAAGTGGGATGCACATTGCCATATGGAAAGGATCTTCAATTATTTTGTTTTCAGTGCTTGTCCCGACCTTACAGTAAAACCAACGTGCCAAGGTTAGGGCTGTTTCCTGCCATGTCTTGCAAATGGGGGGGCAGAAGTCTGGGAAGTTATTTTGAACAGGGAAGGAACTGGAAAGTTACTTTGCAGGTAATTACAGCCCCACATTGAGGCTGTGTAGTTGGCCTCTGCATGTGGAGTGATGCTTTCATTGTGCTACATA
The DNA here is from genome assembly GCA_030847615.1 of Gambelia wislizenii. NCBI lineage: Eukaryota > Metazoa > Chordata > Lepidosauria > Squamata > Crotaphytidae > Gambelia > Gambelia wislizenii. The sequence continues at coordinate 5,033,887 of JAUMIR010000013.1, read as the reverse complement.
ACTGGGATACAGAGGGAAATGAAGGTGTTTGGGGAAGTCTGAAGGGTCACCCACCAGTCCTTCTCAAAATGGTGACAGGTCACCATTTTGGAAAGGATTTTTGATGAAGCTAGACGCATTTAGGAGCACTGTCCAGTTCTGGGCACCACAATTCAAGAAGGATATGGACAAGCTGGAACATGTCCAGAGGAGGGTGACCAAAATGATGGGAGGTCTGGAAGCCATGCTTTATGAAGAGCAGCTTAGGGAGCTGGGCATGTTTAGTCTGGAGAAGAGAAGGTTGAGAGGGGATATGATAGCCATGTTTAAATATTTGAAGGGATGTCACACTGAGGATGGAGCAAGCTTGTTTTCTGCTGCTCCAGAGACTAGGACATGGAGCAATGGGTTCAAACTGCAGGAAAAGAGATTCCACTGAAAGCTCAGGAAGAACTTCCTGATGGTAAGAGCTGTTTGGCAGTGCGATGCACTGCCTGGGAGTGTGGTGGATTCTCCTTCTTTGGAGGTTTTTAAACAGAGGCTGGATGGCCATCTGTCGAGAATGCTTTGATTGTGTCTTCCTGCAGGGCAGAAGGGGGTTGGACTGGATGGCCCTCGTGGTCTCTTCCAACTCTATGGTTCTATGGGGGGGGGGGCTGAGGCCCCTTGGGGGTTCAAAGGGGGAAATTGGCTCCTGGCCCCCTGCAATATTGCCCACCCCACCTCTAGGTCTACCAGTGTCATAGTCTAACACTCAGATTCCTACACCATGCTGGCATAACTTTCACCCGCAAGAACATTCAACCACCACCCTAATTTCACGTCTTGGGCTGCAAACGTTAGGCACCCTTTCAAGTGATGTCTTCTATAAACTCTGCCTCATGCTCCTGTTGATTTCTCAACCATCAGCGGAAAGTTGCCAAACCATTGTAATCTTTTTCTGTAGGATGATGAGGACTAGCAACTTTCCTTTTGAAACAAAACAAAACAAAACTCCCAATTTTGTGGAGATATATATATATATATATATATATATACACAGTATACAGTACTGCATCCAATGAAGTGGGTTTGTATCCACAAAAGCTCATGTGAAAATAAAAACCAGTTAGTCTTAAAGGTTTCTGCCACATTTCTTTCTTTCCTCCCTTCTTTTTATGCTGCAAGAGACTACCGTGGCTATTTTTTTGAAAGCCACCTCAAGAGGAAACAAATCGCTTTTGGTTTCTGTGACAGCCAGAGTCCTGCCAGCAGTCTTTAAAGGGCACCTATGTCCTCTCCCTCCCCTGTTATTTCTAAAAAATCACAATGGGTTCAAAATGTCTCCAAAAGGACCGAAGATGAAAGAAAAGCAGCCCGAGACTTTTGTGAGGTATACAGTTTTTTTTTTTTTTTAATGTAGGCAGAAACAATGCAGGAAAAAAAGCCACCACCATCACACAGGAACCTTTTGCAATATGATTTGCCTCCCAGGAATATGACTGCACAGATAGTAAGGTGTGTGGCATCATTGTTTGCAAAGGCATCTCCCTCAAGCCTGGTTTGTGTGGGCATCGCCTCTCCCAGCAGGCAAAGAACCAGCCTGGCATTTACTTTTCCAAAGTGGTACCCTCTTGCCCCTTCTCAAGTGCTGGTCACTTTTACAAACTCCTAAAGCTGCAAAGAAGGACACAAGCCTCTTTGCAATTAGGAATAGTCGGCCAGAGCCTCAAACAGCAGGCTGCTCAAAAAAGACCACATGAAAGCCATTGCTTTGAGCTGGGAAAAGAGTGCAGGCAGAGCCATTGTGGTTCCAAGCAGGTCCAGAGAGAGAACAGCTAGACTGAGAAGAGCAGCATTCCCTCTGTCCCCATTTACATTATTAGCCAGAGCTTGGAGACTTATTTTCAAAAAGTAATTAGTTACAATTACTCTACCAGGGCCCTAAAAGTAGTTAAAGATAGCTATTTTTTTCTATAAAAAGGAAAAAAAAAAGTTTGTATTGCATTGAGTACAGGGGTTTTTGGACTGGATAGTCCCTGGGGCCCCTCCAGCTCTTACAATTCTATTCTTTCTTTAGCACTTAAAAAAAAAAACCAACCACCCCAAAGCATTGCTCTTCCACCAGCAAAACTGGTGAAAGCAATTAAGAAACATCTGATTTCTCTAAGCCACTGGCCAGTGGTATAAAACACCCTTCTTCCTGTCCACCTTCTTAATGCCTTGACACCCACAGCAATGCACACAAGCCCAGAATGAGCCAGCACTTGAACTGTATGATCTTCCTCCTCCTCCTCCTCCTTTTATTTATTTGGATTTATATCCCGTCTTTCTCCCCATATGCGGTTCACTCATTAGATCAGGCCATGTCCTGTAACTACTGTAATGTTAAAAGTTGCTGTTACATTGCAAGAGGAGTGACAATTTCCTTTGTTAAGTTACAGTCCTAATGCCATGGAACTCGGGGCTTGTCTACATGGGCAATTTACCCTGTCTTGCCCCATCTTGGAGCCCAGCAGTCCTGATGATGCAGAGTCTTTTGGCCCGTTTTACCGCCAGGCAGTCCTCATGATCCTGGGGCAAAGACGGGGCTAGAACGGGGGGAAGACAGGGTAGGTCCCAATAAAACGTTTTAAAATAATACCTGTTTAAATGCGTTCCAGCTGGCAAAAAAACAGACTGCAGGTCCCGCGTGACCTCAGGAACCTGTTCCAGCATGCTGGCCCATCGCTGCAGCCGCCTTCTGCCTCGCTCTTCCATAGCCAGGAAGGGGGTCCGCGACATGTGACCAAGGCTGATGGTCATGTGCAGGGGGACTTGCTCATGTGATGTGGGCTCCCTTCCTGACACCAAAGAATGTGATGTGGAGGGCAGCGGCAGCAGCTGCAGGAATGGTCAGGCATGCTCATCAGGACTCCGGCCCATTTCATGCATGTAATGGGGGAGCAATGGGCCTGATCCATAGGCAGGATATACCAGCGGAGAGCTGGCATATCCTGACCTGTGTAGATGAGCCCTGGGTGATGCTTTGACAGAAGACTCTCTCTTCCCATGTACTTAGTTCAGACATCTAGAGTCTCGGTCAAGTGAATATCACACTGGTAGCAAAGCTCAGAAGTAACGTGTTGCAAATAAAACATTACTCACTATTCCTTTTGCCTTAAACAACTTATTATTTGTACAGTTGTCCCTCCGTATTCAAGGATTTGGTATCCACAGATTTAAGTCTTCACAACTTGAAAATATTCTTAAAAAAATAATAATATAAAATGCAAACCTTGGTTTTGCCATCTTATATAAGGGACACCATTTTGCTATGCCATTGCATATCAGGGACTTGAGTATTCACGGATTTTGGTATCCACAGGGCATCCTGGAACCAAACCCTAGCGAATATGAAGGGACAACTGTACTTCCAGACTTTGCTGTCAGTATTGTTTCCATCTGGACCAGACCCCTTAGGGTCATAAGCCAATTATAGGTGAAAGATGCTGTCATCAATATCTTGGGAAAATAATTTCTTTTGGGAAAGAAAGTCCAGGATTTTTTTTATTGATGTCATTGGTACCCCTCCTTTCCACAAAGAAAAGGTGTTCAAGGTGGCTAACAATTAAAAAGAAATACAGATACAAAGCAAAACTTTGATAAAAAAAAACAGCCGATAAAAAGAAACTGATTAAAAACCCAGTAACAAAATACACCCAACTAGTTAGAAGCCTCTCCATGGCAGAACAGCTCGCATGCCAAAGGCCTGTCTTTACCTTCCCATTGGAAAGACTCCAGAGAGGAATGAACAGGAAGTTCATTCCCATAACAGGAAGTTCCAGAGTTTCTACTGAGAAGGGTGGCTCATCATTGTCCCAAGGGTACCATCCCAATAAGAATGATGAGGTCCCATCAGAATGACAGTTGTGTGGCCATGCACTCAGATTTCAGTCTAAAGGTGCATCCATCTTCCGGTCACCTCCATGGACCTCCTCCATCTATGCTGAGCCCAAGCTGCTCAGTGAGGTCTGCCATCGCTGCCGCCACATGGTGGGTGAGGTTCTGCTACTCCGGAGGTTCTTTTACTGCTGTACTTTCCGTTCAGTGAAGAGGTTCTGGGAGCTGGAGGTGGTATAGTCTTTGTGGGAGGCTTCTTGGCTCCTGCTTTGGCAATTGCTGGGGGAAGAGCAATACTTTTGTTCTGCCCTGGCTCCACGGGGTCTGAATGTGATCTGGACAAGTTGGAAAAGAAACTGTTTTGGGCTGTCATGGTGGCCATGGCTCGGAGCATGGCTTGGCTTCTGCTGGAGACAGGGAGTGGGTGAAGGGTTGGCACCGATCGGGATTTGAATTTCTCTTCAGGGGCAATGTTGCCCTCCAGTCTTCCATCCTGGGAAAGCCTATGGTGGGTTCCCTTCAGTTGGTCAAGTACGTTCTCATCAAGTTCCTCGAGGGGACTCAGGTCTGAGGCCTGGAGAAAGTGGTGGTCTCTATGGGTCTGGAGATCCTCATGGAGACTGCTCAGTTCCCCCATGACTTCCTTCTTCATGGACTCGATGCTGGCCATTACCTCTCCCTTCAGCACTGACATCTCCTTGTGCAACGCCTTCACCACCTCCACGGGGAGTCCCTCAGAGCACCTGGGGGGATTCCTCCACAGCCCACAGGCTGGACATGGCCTCTCCAAACTCACCTCCCCACTCGTTGGCAACTCTCTTTCCCCTCCCTCCCCATGATGGACTACTTTCTCCACCAGCTCCATGTCTGGACCTTGATCCTCTTGCTGTGCCTGGATGGAGACCTGGGCCTGAAGATGACTTCGCAACTCTGCCAGTCTCTCTTTATCTCCACCTTCATTCTTGGGGGTATCAGGAAACGTTGGGGGTAGAGGGCTTTCCTCCTTGCCTTCCTCAATCTCTTTCTGCCCTCCCCCTGGATCAGAAGACACAGAATCCATCTCCTTCTTTTTCTTTTCCACCTTCCTCTCTCTTTTCTGGGAAGCAGGCATGTCCTCATCCCTTTGCAGCCTCTCCGTTGCCGTGTGAAGGAGACGTACGTGGTTCCAGGACTTAGGGGCCTGTGAAAACATCTTGGACCCACCAGCGTCCTTCTGCTCACACCCTGGAAGCAGACTGTGTGAGAGTTAGCTTAGAGATAAGCAGACCTGAGTCAGGGAATCCCACAGAGAGGTTGAGGAGAGGCTTGGGGATGTGGCAAGAAACGACTGCTATAGCTACTGAGAAACACAGTTTGTAGCCCTAGTGAAGTCTCCAGAGACGTTCCTGCTTGGGATGGAGATTTTCTAGCCATCTAAGTGAGAGAAGGCATGGAAGCAAAATCATTACTCTTTCCCCAGAATAAACAATTCTCCCACACACTGTGGAATGCTGACAATTTTTTAAAAATCCTAGGTGGGGTGTAGTTATGGGCTGTATGTGTGAAAGGATTGCACTTCCATATGAGAATTCTGCCCGGCAGGATGGGGTATTTTGTCCGTCTAGAGAAGCCCTTAGAAAAACCTAACTCTACTATTCCTTAATTCTCAAAAATAATTGAAATTGTTGCTTTAGGTTCCTTTAAGAAAAATCAGAATGCTTTCTGTTTGACAGTATGAGCCAGATGACTAAAATGAGGCTGTCGTACCTTGAACATATTGTGAGATATGTTCCAATGATATGACTTATTGGAAAAGATGATAATGCTGGGAAAAGTGGAAAGCAGTAGCAAAAGAGGACGAACACATTCCAGGGGGATTGATTCAGTCAAGGAAGCCACGGCCCTGAGTCTGCAAGACCTGAACAAGGCAGGAGATTTTCACACCGGGGCCAAAAGCCCCGTTTCTGTCTCGCAAGCCCCTCTCCTGTTCCTGCAACGGAATGGAGGTAAATCTTCACACACTTACCTCCATTCTGCTGCAGGAACCAGCTCCCTTCCTCCTTGCTGGCCAGCTGTAAATGCAGCCGTTGTAAGGCTGCCTTTACGACCAGCCGGCTGAAATGCCGCTTGTTCTCGCAAAAGGATGGGCGGGAGGGAAATTCAAACATAACACCCCCCAGCTGTCAAAGCAAGAAAGTAAATGTAAAAATAATTGTTTTTTAAAAAAACAACCTACCCAGGGAGGGCGGGGAAAGGGTGCCACTTACCTGGATGTCTCGTTCGTGGCTGGAAGTGCTCGGCATGGACCTCCCCACCGCGGCTGTCATTCCAGAACAGGAATGGAGTGGGTGGTTAATAACGACTTCTCCCCATGAATACTATATCACGGAGAGAGAACAGAACAGTCATGCTTAGGGCACGGAACAGGGCGAACGTCATCAGAAAGAAAAATCTTTCAGCGACCCTGTTCTGTGCCTGTAACGGAACAGATTGGCTGTGTGAAAATCTCCGCAGTCACCATAGGTCAAAGCCACTTTGAGAACAACAACAACAAACCACAAGCCAACAAACCATGTGATATACCTTTCCCACCATGTATACAATAATAATATAATATTTATTTTTTATCCGAATCTCCCTATGGATCGAGCAAGGCTGTTACCCTTGTAACTATTTAGTTAGTTTTAATGATGCCATATACCCCTGTAACTATAAAAGTAGCTTCAAACATTACACTACACCCCAAAAGGAGGGACTTTATCCTTGAAGTTGCAATGATGATGCAGTTCAGTACTAGGAAGAGGAACTATTTACTAGCAACTAGTTACTTGTGTTTACTTGGAACTAGTTCCTTCAAAGCTGTGTGTGGATTTATATGCACCAGCTCCACTTTTTTCTCTTCTCTCCCTCCTCCTGGCCTGTGTCTTTGATTCCCCTCCCTTCTTGGGGCAGCAGAAGTTTGCTTGATATACACGGATTAAAAACACCAGGAACAAACGTATATCTTGTATTCAGTAGAGTACAATTGAAAGTGATCTCTCTGGTCTTTTGTACATCCAATTAACCAAGTTAATTACATTGACAGCTGAGTGCTCTTTATCTCAGGGGACAATCCATTGTAAGATCTTCAAAAATGCTTAGATGTTTGAATTAGATTTTTTTTTTTAATTAGATTTTTAGATCCTACTTCTTTGATGATCATTTTGTAGCGTGCACAGTGCTGTGAATGGTGATTGGATATACAGAGTGTCCTTGGTATTCCCCAAGACCCCCGTGGATACCAAAATCCATGGATGCTTAAGTTCCATTATATATGACGGTGTAGTAAAATGGCATCCCTTATGGAAAATGGCAAAAGCAAGGTTTGCTGTTTGGATTTTTTTTTGGGGGGGGGGGATATTTTTGAACTGTGGTTGGTTGAATCCATGGATACAGAATCCGTGGATATGGTGGGCCAACTGTATAAAAGACTTCACCCCAAATCCATGGTTTTAAAACTAGGAGATGCAGTCTTACAGAAGATGCAAAAATGGCAAAGGGAATGAGGGGGGCAAATGCAGAATATTGAATATATGCCAATGTTTTTGATTGATTGATTAATCACAAATAATTTATATGATGCCCTTCAATGGACTTTTCAGATCAGGAATTACACACATATACATACACACAAAGATAATGATCTAAATCCTCTTGTTGGTCCCAACTAAAGTAAGGCCATGAAGTCAATTGGATTTAGTCAATAGTTCTTCTCTAGTTGGAATTAATCAACAGGATCCCAACCAAACTATGCATATATGTAAATAAAACCACGCATTTTAAAGAGAAAAGAAAACATTAAAATTGCTACCATATCACCATGAGTGCATCCAATCTCTTTGGATTATCAAACCTCAGTGCCTTGATGGAAGACCACCACAGAACACCAAGGATCTCTAGCTGGGGTTAGGAAAGAGCCCTATGTGAAACCCTGGAAACCCATTGCTGCCAGTCACAGTTTGCTTAATGATATCACCATTAAGCAACGGTGATATTGTAATGGACCATGCTTAGTGACATCATCAGTGGCCACCCTCTGTGTCATCACCAGGGGCCATCCAAAGGTCTCAGGTTTGGGCCCCAGGTGCTCCTGACCTGGTAACCATAGACCCCACTCCAACCGGGACTCTTAGTACAATTTAGCCCAAGGCCCTAAGCCTTAGGCAGGGGTGGGAATGACCTTCCAGTTGTTGTTGGACTGCAACTCTCATCACCCCCAGCCATCACAGCCCACGGTGAAGTTCAACAACATCTTGAGGGTCGCACCAATCCTTTGAGCTTTACAAGTAAAATGGAAGAGAACTGAGTTGTCTCTACCACGGGTTCACTGTAGAAAGAATGCAGTTTGACACCACTTTAACTGCCATGGCTTCCTCCTACAGAAGCCTGGGATTTGTAGTTTGGTGAGGCACCAGCACTCTTTGGCAGAGAAGGACAAAGACCTTATAAAACGACAATCCCAGAATTCCATAGTTTGGAGCTACAGCATTTAAAGTGGTGTCAAACGGTATTCTATCTACAGCGTAGATGCACCCAAAATGTCCTTATTCCTGTCTGTACATTGTTTTATGGGGTCCAGAGTTGTAATAATATTTAGGAAGAGGCCAAAGTATTTGCCACCTCTGTGTTCAAGGAGGCCTCAAGGGGGTTCTTCTCCTCATATCTGGAGATCGCTGGCTTGGTTACTGTTGAAATCAGGCCCCAAAGGAACAGAAATCATTACAGCCATCAAGAACTTGTTTGCATCTGGGTGCCAGGGTCAGAGTTAATTGGGAGCTGAGGTGCTGTTTTTGTTGTTTGCTTTCACTCTGGGTTCATTAGGAATCCCCGTGTCCCACCACTTTTACAAACAGTCGCTGGGACAAGCGGTGCGAATTGGTTCTCTTTCCCACATGAGCAAAAGCTGAAAATTGATTGGCCGGATAAACATGGAAGGTAGGGCTTGCTAACAAGACGATTGCCCAGAAACTCCATGTTGGATTTTTGCCTTAGGGAGCTAGCGATAAAATGGTGTTGGGGTTTTGTTTTTTTTGTTAAGGCGAAATATCGCTGCATCACATCTTGGGTATAGTTTTTTTAAAAAAATATACAGTTTGGTGGCGGCAAATTGGTAAGTAAAACCATGAGTATTTTACTCACGGCCACCATCTTGATTCACAGGCATGCCTGTTTGCACAGCAAACCTTCACGTGCGTGCGATCTGCCCCAAAAGCCATTTAGACAAAAAGCAGCTGCTGCGAATTGCCTTTACTGCTGAGCAATCTGCTTTTTTTTTTTTTTTTTTTTAACCATGAAATCTCACCAGGTGATTGCAGGCTAATCAAACTCTCTGTCTCACACTGGCCTACCTCGCAGGGTTTTTGAGAGGACAGAGTGGAGGAAAGCCGCAGATAGGCTAGAAACCAATAAAGAAAAATATACAATTCCTTGCCAAAAGCTTTGTTTAAAAAGTGCTGCTGTGTCCATTCTCTTTTAGGTTACAAATGTATCATTTTATATTATGTTGGAGGGGGGTTTTTTTGCCTTGCAAGATGAAATTGCAGATGGTCAGGACTCTCTCTTATTTTATGTAGGTCCTCTCCAGGGCCCCTAGCGCATGCACAGAGCAATTATACGCAAATAGCCTCCTGTACCCTTTGTGCAATGTTCTGAGCCACAGTTCAAAAATGTATGAAATGATGCAGCAATAAGAAAGCTCCCAAAGGCCTCGTTTCAAATATAAATGGGCAACAAGCCCTGCAAGGAAAGAAAGCTCTCCTCCTTCATCCCCTCCCCTTTGCTGCCTTGGTTGCTATTGATCTGCGGAGGCCATGGGCATAAACATGGAAGCCTCCATGTTGGCAGCAGATATCGCATGATGGCCGAGATCTTGCGACAGGGTTGTGTGGCATAAATCGCTGCATGGAGAATTGCACGGTGATGGTGCAATGCGACTGTTAAGTCCCCCCCTCCTCTGGTTACCTATTGATTCAAATACCTATTGAGAGCCAGTGTGGTGTAGTGGTTTGAGCATTAGACTACGGCCCTGTCTATATGGGGGGGGGTAATATTATCTCCTCTGAAGAAACAGCACTTTGCAGTGCTAGGACCTGTCTTAATGGTCAATAGAGCCCCCGTAAACTTTGCACGCCCCCTAGCCAAGATGGCGTTCACAAGTGAATTACTTGCACTTTTAAATCTGCCACCACACATTTAAAAAATAGTTTACCATGGTGCACACACGCAGTATTTCATCTTTTAAAAAAAGAGAAAAAAAGAAGAGAGTAAAAGATCGCTGTTTTATAGACTTACTGGACACTCGCTTAGCCGAAAATCCAACATGGCGGCAGCAGTCACTTTCCCTGTTTGCTAGACCTGCCCCCCCCCCCATGCTTGTCCAGCCAATCGTCTTATGCTGCCTGGTCACAGCAACGCCAAGATAACCCCCATGATATGTTCACCTTAGGGTCTCCATAAGTCAGAAACAACTTGAAGGCACACAATAACAGGTTACCTATTCCTTTTGATGAGAACACAGCTGCGGTGGGCAGGGCACGTTTCTAGGATGGAGGACCATTGCCTCTGAAAAATACTACTCTACGGTGAACTCGCCACGGGTCAGCGTAAGAGGGGCGCTCCAAAAAAGCGATACAAGGACTCCCTGAAACAACATCTCAGGCTCGGCCAAATTGATCACCAACAATAGTCCGCCCTGGCCTCACATTGGGAGGCATGGAGACGTACTATCCACAATGCTGCAGCTGTATTTGAGAACTCATGCCGAACAAGTCTTGGAGAGAAACAACAACGCAGAAAGAACCACAACCCAAAAACATCACCCAAGGAAACCTTCTGCTGTGCTTTGTGCAACCGGACTTGTTTATCTCGGATTGGCCTTTTTAGTCATCAGTGCGCTTGCAGAAAGCGTGGGATGAGTCCTTCCTGAATCTTCATTTGCGAAGAAAAGCCAGAGATAGAGAGACAGTAGCACCCCAGTACCCGCTGATTCGCCAACCACAGATTCAATTATCCACGGTTGGCAATGGTGGAGGGGAAGAGAGGGGGAGGAGGGATCCCACCTCCCCCATCCCTTCCCCTAGGAAGGCTCCTGTCACCACCGCGGAGATCACTTCTCTGTCCCCTTTGCCCCCGCCATGGCACCGCTGTGGCAGCAATCGCAGGGGCGAAGGGGGAAGGGGGTGAGATTGCTTCCCTACCCCTTCCTCCTTTGCTGCTGCAATCACCACCGCGGTGACAGGAGCCCTTCCAGGGGAAGTGACCTCACCCCCCTTCGCCCCCATGATGGCTGCCATGGTGGGGCTATGGCAGGGCCAAAGGGGGAAGGGAGAGGGGAGGGGGAGGAGCAAACTCTCCCTCCTTTCCCTGGGATGCCCCCCCCCCCGATGGCGTTCACTATTATCCGCAGAATTCACAATCTATGGGAGGCCCTGGAACCAATCACCTGCGATACGGGGGTGCTACTGTATAGCTATGGAGGGTTGTACCTGACTGCTATGTGTGCAATGCATGTTGAGCCACTGAACTTACTCCCAGGTGTAATTTGAGGGTGAGATGTTGGAAGTTCAAGAGCAAGCTCTTTGCTTCAGGGTGGATTTCCAAGCTTTCTCTCTATTTTCAAGTTTAATTTCCCCAGTGTTTCCAACACGGCCTCCCACTCTCCTTCCCTTTCTTGCTCCTCAGTGGGAAAAGATCTGCAGAGAGGCAGAGAGCTGACTAGCCAGGATGAATTCATATATTCTGAAAACAGAATGGCTCAATTTTGGAACCCTAATTCATATATTTTGAAAAGATTTGGGAAACAGAGAGCAGTAAGACTACACTGGGTGTCTACTACTTTTATAAATGTATTTATAACACTTATACCCCACCTTTCTGCCTGTGAGCTTCAGGTATTGTGCATAGGCTGCAGGCTTTTATACTAGCAAAAACCCTGTGAAGTAGATCAGGATGATACACAGACTCAAGTTCACCCAATGAGCCTTGTGGGTGGGTCAGGACTGGTCTCTGGATTTCACAAGTTCTGGATCAGACACCTGTGGAACATCTGTATTCAGTTCAAGATTGTGGAAACAGAGTTGAGCATGCAATGCAATGCAGATGCACACAGGACATGTAGATATTGAGATGATCTGATGAGGCTACAGCACATGCGTTTAAATCTGAGCTTTCCCGTGAATTTCACCCCATGAAAAGTTACAAAGAAAAAGCTGTCTTGTCAACAATCGACAATGGTGTGATCATGAAGGTTGCAGTTGTGGAACAATGGAGAATTCATAATGCCCAGTGACAGTTACTAAAAGGAGATAACAAGAGTCGCTGGGAATTGCTTTAGCTCATCTCACCACTAAAACCAGCAAATTTCCTCTTTCTCTCCAAAGTAGGACAGAGAGTGGGTACTCTGAATGAAGAATTTTGGCTGGATTACAACAAATATGGCTGGACTTTGGTTCAGATTAACAAAGAATTAAAGAGGTTTCATTCCCATAGAACTCAATGCTTTTTGGTGACAGGGATTGATCTCCAGGAAGCAAAGTAACAGGGTAACTGTCCAAGGTGCTGAATGCCATACAGGCTTGAACAATGCTATGGAGAGAACTCTCCAGGGTCCTGAATTCTTGAACCCTTCCAGCAGGAGTGGTGTATTGAAGTGGAACCAATGTTGGCCCTAGTTTCAATTATGAGGCCCTTCTCAAAATGCCATCCATGCTCCTCCTCCAACATCCACTGGTCCCCCTCGCATGTGGGTGAACCCCATTTGGGGTGGCGACATGGAGATCAACAAAAAGGAAGAAACCTGTTTGCTCAATGAGGGCAACAGAGGGTGCAGATTTCCAATTTGCACGTGCCAATTCATCCAGAGAGGTGTAAATAAGGAATTGTTATGATCGGAAGGAGCCTGAAGAACCTCAGCAGAGCAGTTGAGGACAGGGAGTTTTGGAGGTGTCTCATTCACAGGATCACCATGAGTCGAAGTCAACTCAAAGGCAGTTAATAACAGTGACTGAAAGGCGAGCCAGTGTGGTGTAGTGGTTTGGATGTTGGACTAGGACAATGGAAGACCAGGGTTCGAATTCACACTGAGCCATGGAAACCCACTGGGTGACCTTGGGCACATCACATTCTCTCAGCCTCAGAGAAAGGCAATGGCGTCCCCCCCCCGAAGACATCTTGCCAAGAAAAATGTGGAATAGGGTTGCCATACATCACAGTGCTTTACAGAGAAACACAAGGTATCTAACTACAGTGGGGAAGAAGGCTGTGTCCTCCTCAGCCTGCCGTCCAGCGGCGGCTAACTGAAGGCTTCTTAGCTCTCCATTCGTAGGACTCCTCATTGTAGACCTGGACTGGTTAGCCCTTCAAACAGAGGATGCCCCTCAGCATCTACCAGCTACTTGAGGGCATGGCATGCCAACCAGAGCCAGCCTAAGACCTTTTCCTCCCTAAGGCAAAGGACGGGATAATTTCCATCTTCTTTCCAGTTCACACACAGAAACTAACTGGGCCAACACTACTAGTGGGATGGTGTCTTCTGCCATACCTGAGTTGGCCGACCAGTTTCTGAATTGGCCAACCAAAGCCAATTTGTGTGGCAGAGGAGGACAGCCCAAGAGTTCCAGAGGAACAGCTTGGGAGCTGCTACTGCCGCCCGCCAGCACCTGCTACCTGAAGCAATTGCCTAACTCACCCTAATGGGAGGGTGGGCTGGTCCAGATACTGACAAGAGGCCTGAATGTTGGTGGTCAGAAAGAAGGACTTTTAAGCTGGGCCTGCGCTTCTTTTTCACAGAAACAGCTGGTTGAGGATGCTGGGATAGAAATCTTTGGGGCTTGTGCAAGGCCCCAAGGCCTCAGGTCTCCTCCCCTAACAACACAACAACCAGAGGGAAAGCTTCTGCTGAGTCATTCCCTCATTGGTCTTGTTCATCAGCTTCCATGTTTCCCTGGTGGATTAATTATGGTGAGCCCATCTCAACCTGGCTGTCCCAGCCGAGTTGTAATTAAAACATTTCTCTCTAATGAAATAAGCATGACTTAATAAGCAGTAAACAGCACGATGAACCTGTAGAGATAGCTGATTTTGATTGAGGGTTCAAAGTGTCATGGAATGATGGAAGAAACCACAAGGATCATCTAGTCCAACCTGGTTAGCCCTTTGTTTACCTGGTTGGCTGTGGTGGCCAGATAATGGTGTAGTGGTTTGAGTGTTGGACTAGGACACTGAGAGACCAGTTTTCAAAACCCTACTCGGACATGGAAACCCACTGGGTGACCTTGGGCAAGTCACACACTCCCTCAGGACTTTATCTGGTGTGCTAAATACGGCGTCATAATGATGCCACATAAACACGAAAGGGTGCACATACCAGACGACATTGTCCTTTCGCGTTTATGTCTTGTCAAAAAGCCATCCTATTTTATTGACAGGCCAACATGTCAATAGATCAGCTGTGGTGCTTTTTTGCCAGCATTGCTGGCATTTGAAACCTCAAGCCTCCCCCACCCACGCACATTATTACCGCATCAATGGCCAGTCAGGCCAGAACACTTCTGGGTGAGATTGCGACATCCAGGTAGGTGATGCTCTTTTTATGAACCTCCCTGGTTTACTTGGGACTTTTAAAGTGTGTTTCTGTGCTTTTAAAAAACTTGTTGTGTGTTATTTTTGTTCTGTTTTTTGAATTTCCCACGCTCGCGTCTTCTCGCGAGAATCCACAAACTTTCATTTGAGGACGTGAGCGGAGCTCTGTTCACTCCTCTGTCATTGCCGGGGCTGCCTTTTCACCGGATAGGAGGTAAGTGTGGTAAAGGGGTTCTTTTGCTGACACAAAAGTGTCACAAATTTTGGTGGGGGGAAAAAAAGGCAAAATGAGGGTGGTATGATAAAGTCCACAGTCTCAGAGGAAGGTCAAGGCGAACCCACTCTGAACAAATTCTGCAAGAAAAACTCGTGAAAAAACCTTAGGGTCGCTGTAAGTCAGAAATGACTTTAAAGCACCCAACAACAATAACAACAACAGCAAAATAAACAAATAAAAACTTTCTGAAGAATGAAGACAGTTAGTTACATGCCCCCCAAAACCCAAGTGTAAAAAATAAAGGGCATTATGGTAAGATATTCTAACTCTTTACCAATCCATAGAGTGTTGACACTGTGTGATGGTGGCAGGGAGGGGAAAAATGGAAATGAATAGAATCAACAAGCAAGATTAGACTCTGGGGAATGTGTACCAATGATGCTTTTTTTCGTATTTAAACATTGGCTTACTATGCCAAAATCAAAATATATGTGCCTCATTAAACAATGCATAAATGCATACTAATAAGGTCAGATTTCCATTCATCCATCTCTATATACCCCCTTCCCTATATTTTATCTTTAATAAGCCCTGTGTTTCAACCTCAGCCAGCTCGCCTCGATTCCTCAGCATATATCTGACATCTGAGACCCCCAGCTTTCTAAATCTGTTTCCCGCACCTTTCCTCTTTTGTAAATTGCCAGTAAAGAGCTCATTAATTTGGAAAAGGGGTTTTATTTTTATTTTTTTTGGTCCGCTCTCTTTCAATATTTTGCAGCCATTAAATGTAGATTCATGGCCCTAAGGGGCAAATTTAGAACCTATCTATTATGGCGTGAAGATCCCTGACAGCCAATTTGTTTGGCTTAAGAAGAGAAAGAAAGGAAGGAAGCCAAAAGCCAAAGAGAGGCTGTTTTTTTTCCTTCTTTGGTTCTTGAAGTTCAGTGGAGCCTTCACCTACACCCAGAATGTCTAAAGAGGCTTCATCATGCAATTGAATGGTCTTTTGCTTTTGGTGCTATAGATTTTTTAAAAATTCCATGCCGTTTTGAGCTGATCCAGTTGTAAAATGCCTTCCGAAAGGGGAACGGAGGTGGAATTGCAGCTGCGACTGGTGGCATCTAGTTTGGACAGGCCTGAGCTAGAAAGTTCTCATTCAGATCTGGGTGGGAAGTGGAGCGTTCAAAGGCTCTTTGTTCTGAATTAACAGCTCATTCTTACTTTCTTCCCTACAGGCAATAAGGAAAACACTTAAACCGCCTTCTTTCCTTGGGAGCCTTCCTTAAAAAAAGGGTTACCCATCTTCTCATAGCCTTGGGTGGTAGCTGTGGGGTGGCCGGGGGCAATTCCCACCCTAGACCCTCAGCGTGGGCCACCTTCTCTCAGCCAGTCCAAATCAGCCTATTTTCCTCTGCAGCCTTACTCAAAATGGCGACTGGCAGTGACGTTGCGTCACTTTCGGCTGCCATTTTGAGAGGGACAGCAGAGGGAAATGGGGTTCTAGGATGGATGTGTGGGTGGGGTGGGGAGGTGTTTGTGTGTTTTCATGTGTTCGCGGGATTTTCTGCACAGGTTCCGGGCCCCCAATTGCCTGAAAGTTGAGCCCCAAAATGTTAATTTTGGGGGAAGGGTTGGAGAGCTTTGAGGGACTGGTTGGGGACTTTTGAAGCCACAAAAGTGGGTTTTGCGGTTGCACCACACTCTGCCCATCCCATGGAACACAAAGCCACATTTGACTCGAACTCATCTGCCTCGTCTTCCCATGTAACATATCCCAGCTTCTGTCAACAGTGTCCTTTTTCCTACTATACAGGGGAAAGAGAGCAGAAGAAATGCCCACAAATCTGACACCATACACAGCAGTATTCAAAACACCAGTGGGAGAACACGTCAACCTCCCAGGATGCTCTGTCACTCATGTCAAAAGTAACTATTGTGGAGTAAAGAAAGCCCACAGGGATATTAGAGAGAAATGGCTGAGGGTTATTTATTTATTTAATTTATACCCCCACCTTTCTCCCAGCAAGGGACTCAAGCAGCTTACAAAACAAATACATTAAAACAAAGTCCAGGTAAAATTTGATTTACAAAAAATTAAAAATAAATAGTTAAACAGATAATTCTGTGTATATCGCTAATAGGATGCCAACCAAGATCCACTTACATTTCATCAGATGTACGTCATCTGATTTGTCATAAAGCTTTGCCATGGTTTTTGGTCACGTAATCGAGGCCAGCAGTTCAGCTTTATTAACCCATGGGCTCTTGAGCATGTTTCGGGGTGACTCTACACTTAACAGGCCAAAAGCAAACTGTCTCTGCACCTGCCTTCATCCCTTGGGCTCTTTCCCTGTGCAAAAGTCACCATGGTAACCCTGCTCAAAGGCATTGAAGAAAGCCCCCAAAGAATAATAAAAACACCAGGAGAGCCTGGTTGGATGAGACCAAAGGTTAATCTACTCCCACATCCTGTTTCCCACAGTAGCCGGCCAGATGTCTCTGGAAAGCCCACAAGCAGGGTTCAAAGGGAATAGTTCTCCCTGCACATTGCTGAGTCCCCAGCAACCAGTATTCAGGGGCTTAGCATGTCTGCCCGTAGGTCTTTGCTCCTTTAGCTTGCTCTTGGTTTAAGTACTTAATTAAACTAGCTATATCCGGTGTAACATATACCATTTAAAAAAACTCCCCCTCAAAACGTCCAGTAGACCTCACAACAACCCTGTAAGGTAGGCTGGTGGGTTTTTAAATTCCTTCTTCCCCTTCTCAGCATTCCACACTTTCTTCAGGATTGCTGAGGGTGACTTGCTCTGTTGCCCTGCCGCCACCAGTTGACTGCTGGGCCCCATTGCAGACGGCCCTCCACTGCCGCCAGTTGCCTGGTCGGGTCCCAGTCTGGGCTACAGATGGAGTGGCAGGAGTGGATTGTGAGGTGGAGAGGGATTTGCATGTGGCTGGTGATTGGTTGGGTGTGTTTCCTGAGCAGCCAATCAGTACACTGGTAAAGGCAACATACGTAAGAGTTTTATATATAGTTGTCCCTCCACATCCACGGATTTGGTATTCACGGATTTACGTCTTCACGGCTTGAAAATATTCTTAATAATAATAATAATAATATTTATTTATACCCCGCCCCTCTGTTAAAAGCAATCGGGGCGGCTTACAAAGATTAAAATACAAATACAGATTAAAATCCCTAAACACCACCCACCCCCACCCTCCCCCATAAAAAGATATTAAACCAATGTAAGTTAAAAACAACTACAGTCATCCCTTCACATTTGTGGGGGTTAGGGTCGCCAGACCCCCGCGAATGTGAAAAACCGTGAATAACATTCACCCCTCTGCTGTGCTTTCTTTCTCCCTGCAAAGGGAGCGAAGAAGCAGCAGAGGAGCAATTTCAGAGGCTTTGCCTCCCCCCCCCCCAGCACTTGAATGGACCTTCACTCCCTTTGCAAAGGGAAATGAAGAGCCCGGAGAGGGGTGGGTGGGTGAGGGAAACCGTGAATACTCAAAACCACAAATGGCAAAGCCGTGAATGTGAAGGGACAACTGTAATCTAAAATCACATTAAAAAAAATAATAAATAGCCAGCAGACTAAAAAACAATAATCCAAAAAGCAAACCTTGATTTTGCCATCTTATATAAGGGACAGCATTTTGCTATGCCATTGCATATAATGGGACTTAAGTATTCATGTATTTTGGTATCCACAGGGCATTGGGAAGCCCTGAAGAGAGTAGTTAGACAGGAAGTCAATGACTGGGTTGGTGGTCACGTATGCAGAAAGTCCCATAGTGTGGAGATCAAGAAAGCAGAACTGTGTAGCCATTCGTAGCACGGAAGCTGAATTCGCAGCCTTGTCTGAGATGGCAAGTGAGGTACAATGGGTAATGCAAATGCTTGCAGATCTTGGTGAGCTGTGCCAAATGCCTGTTGAGGTGCACGAGGACTCACAAGCCTGCATAGCTATGGCAGAAGCAGAAAATCTGAAATGTAGGACCAAGTATATAGAGGTACGTTACCAGAATGTGAGGCGGTTAATACAGGAAGGTGTCCTGTGTCTGAAGTACTATCCATCTGAGGACAATGTTGCAGACCTGCTCACAAAAGCCCTTCTAGCAGGAAGCCATGAGGGGATGGCAAAGAGGGTGGGCCTTGTCACAAGTGTGTAAAGGTAAATGGTCTGCTGAGACAGTTTTTTGGCTTCTGCCGGGGATTGAATTATCCCATCATCCCCTGACACCTGGAACCAAACCCCAGCCAATATGAAAGGACAACTGTATATAGATGTTTTCACCTCTTCCCAATGTTTTCTTAAAGATCTCACACCACCTTGCCTTCAGGCGACATTATCAGACGACGACGTCCTTCAGCGGTTTGGGGGCATAGCATGGGCATGAACAAGGTGTCCCTTTTTATTGACGGCTTAGCCTCATCAATAGAAAAGTGAAGCCTCGTCTGTGCCCCTGGAACAGCTGAGGACGCAGGCGTCCGATAATGTCACCCTTTGTGTTCTTGTCACGTTCTTCTGACACGGTTTGGGATGCAGTTTTGTGCCATGTTTCCCCACGTCTGATAATTTCCTAAAAGCCTAGTAACCAATTTGGACAAGTTAAAACAAGACAGTTAAGATCGGTTCAAACAATTTGAAACAATTCTTGTTGGCTACACGAACCAACTAGTCAAGGTAACATTTCCAAAAATGTTGATGTCATGGGAAAACTACACATTTTTCCCTGGGTTTGTTTTGCAAAAAAAATCTAATTGTTTGGAAAAACCGGGGTTGGGGTGGGGAATGATACTAGCTTCCTTCACCAATTGAAAATTGCTTTCTTACTTTAGAAACGTAAAATGTGTTATACACATAATATGAAACAATTACTATTTTTTGCCCCCCCCCCCCGGTCTTTGAACGGTCACTGAAAAATGGAGTTGCTTTTTGCATAGGTTACATTTTGCTATTTCGGTTCAACCCTACAACAAAATCCTGCGCTCGCTGGTTTCTGAGGCACGTGATTACCCTCCACCCTCCCAGGTGGTGGGCAATGAACTTTCTCTTGAGGTTCGAGTGGGTAATTACCCAACTCCAGATTACCTTAAAGGCCAAGTCGATGCCTTTTGTGGAAATGAGAAGGGGTGAGAGAAGGCATTTCCACGCTTGATCTTTCCTTAATTATTTCATTAAGGCAAGAACGGTTGTTCCTACATTCCATCCAGCCTAATCATTCCAGTTGAAAAAGACCTCATTACACAAAAGACCTTGCAATGGTGAAGACTCCAGGGGAGGCTTGGAGACCTGGGCAGCTCTAGAAGGTCAAGAAACTCAACATTGGCCTGTCCTTTGCTCTGTGGCTGAGCAGAAACCCATGATTCCCCATGAAAGGACCTTGGAGGGGAATGTCACTGATGTCCCGTTGAGGAGAAAGTTGGTGATGACTAAGTAATTCTTGGAGTGAATGCAACCCAAGGACCATTAGATGTTCCTTAAGCCATGCAGGCCTAGGCTAATAATACTTAGTATATGTTGTGCCCCATATCTGTGGGGTATACATTCCTGGACTTACCATTGATAAGTGAAACCGTGGATAATAGCAAAGTCTATTAAAATAAAGGACTTCCCGTACAAAAATACCATAGAGTTGTGTTGGAGGACCCAGCAATTCCTAAAGAGGACACCTCTCTAGGCATTTTTCAATGATTCTAT
Source organism: Gambelia wislizenii (assembly GCA_030847615.1). Lineage (NCBI taxonomy): Eukaryota > Metazoa > Chordata > Lepidosauria > Squamata > Crotaphytidae > Gambelia > Gambelia wislizenii. The sequence goes on along the minus strand of JAUMIR010000013.1, from coordinate 5,013,526 downwards.
GATATGTGTCCCTATTTTTTAAATCTGCGGATGGCTGAAACCATGGATTCCGTGGATACAGGGGTCAACCTGTTTCTCTGTCTGGTACCATGGAGCTGAACCCCCCTCTCTCCAATACACCCCTATATTTGGAAATGGCAAATGTGGGGAGGGGGGAAGCTTTTCAGAATTTTTCCCTCCATTTCTAAGGCTCTTCTGCATGCCCCACGACCAGGCTAGATTGGTGGGGCCAGCTGACATTGATAAATCACAATTTTAGATCTCTCTCCCAGTGAAGGTCAAACTGGCTCTTTGATTGCTGAGTTGTGGGTGTGTCCAAATTTCTAACATTGCAGAGAGTAAGACGTGGAAAACGGTGCATGCCTAGAACACCACACATTGCTGTGTTTGCATTCCCTTGGTCACTTTGCTTGCCTCTTTGGATGCTTACACTGTGGGCTTCTCTACACCGGCCAAATGCCCTGGCTTGCCCCCATTCCAAAGCCCTGCAGTCCAAAGGATGCAGTCCAAACAACCCCCAGGGCAGAGATAGATCTGGAAGGGGGGCAAGCCAGGACAAGGCCATTTACCGTGTTTTAAGAAAATACCCAGTTTAATCTGGTATCGCTGGATTGGGCCCTGTGTGTCTGCAGGCAATGAGGTGGAAAAGATTTGGAGAAGAATGTACAGCCCCCCCCCGCCAGGTGGTTCCAAGTGTACGTTGTCCATAAAATATGGTCTCTCTAGGCATTTCCTAGATCCTCCAGTATGACTCTGTGGCAACTTCCAGCAGAAGTTACCACAGAGTTGCACTGAAGATTGCCTAGAGAGGCTGCCTCTCTAGGCATTTCTAGGTCCTCTAGTGCGATTCTATGAGGTTTGTTATTACCCATGGTTTCAAGTATTCTGGAAACGTATCCTCCACGGACGCAACGGGCAACTTCTATGTGATGGAAGAGTAGAGGCTACAAAGCATTCCAAACTGAATTTTCATGTGTTTTTTTGGGGGGGAGGCTGAACCACTGGTCGCTAACCCCATTGTATCTTAACCTCTCTGGGTGTCCCACGCCTGCAGCTGCTCCAGTTGCCTCCTGTTGTGGAGCCTGAGAAAGCAGCGAAATAACAAACAGTTTCTTCCGAAGAAAAAGGAGGCGGAGAGAAAAGAAGAGGAGGGGGGAGAGAGAAAAAGCTGCAGAGCAAATTAATGAAAGTGGGAAAAAACAAAAAAACAAAACCCAAAGGTGAATGAAAGGCTAAGTAGCAAAGGTGCCTTGTGAGCCCATGCAACAATTAAACAGAAAATCACTAAAACACAATGTAATTGAGGTGAGGGCTAAGGTATAACTACAGGCCTGAGGGTGCTTTGGGAAGGGTACTGTTGGCTTGTTTGGTATGCAAATGGTTGTCCTTCCAAGAAAAGCCAAGAAAAGAATCTCTCTCGCTCTCATGTTTTAGTTCAAGAATAGACAGAAGGTTAGGTGGTGCTCTCTCCATGGATTTTGGGGTGATTTTCAGTAGCTTGCCAAGGTCTTCCGACCAGGGTTGGCCTGAATTTAATGCCTGATGCAAAGAACAAAATGGCATCTCATAGGGTTGCCAGAGTGAAAACTGGAGAGAGGGCTCCTGTGTCTGTCTTGCTCACTGCAGCCTCCTTTCTCTTTCCTCTCAAGCTTGTTAGATAAAGATTGGGAGGGGGGGGGAATCTATGTGCTTGGAGTCAAGCTGGTTCCATTTCTCATGGCTGTTGAGTTTTATAGGAGACCTTTTTCACATTTTAAGGGAGCCAAGAGAGAATTCCAACTTTTGTTATGGCAGAAAGAAAGTTCCAGGGAGTTGATCTTTGGCCTTTTCACATTTAACTCAGGTATGATTTATTAGCTTATAAACAACCAGGACAGGTTTCTCCAGGATAGGATAGCAGGAAACTAATGAAGCATCTACTGGCCTCTAGAGACCCGGTTTATGAAGCTGACAGAGCAGATCCTCAACACATTGACCCCCAATGCATTGGTAGTGAGAACCTGAAGCAAGATCCCTTGGAGGTTTCTGTTGGTATCATCATCATCATCATCATCATCATCATCATCGCCAGGGCTGCTGCTGCTAATTGCCACATCATACATGTATAAAGCATGCTACAAAGAAAGAAAGGCGAGATCTCTCAGCCCCAAGCGGTTTACAATCTAAAAACAATGGCTGAGATCCTAGATCAGTTACTTAGTTAAGTACTTTAAGTACTTTAAGTTCATTGAGGCCAGTCCTGCTTCAAGAAAGCAGAAGCAGAGTTACAGTTATCCCTCCGTATCCACAGTTTTGGCATCCACGGATTTAAGTATTCACGGGTTGACAATATTCTTTAAAAAATAATAATGCAAAAAGCAAACCTTGATTTTGCCATCTTATATAAGGGACAACCATCTTATATAAGGGACACTGTTTTGCTATGCCATTGCATATCATAGGCTTGAGTATTTATGGATTTGGGTATCCACGGGGGGTCCTGGAACTAAACCCCAGTGAATATGAAGGGACAACTGTACACTTAACTAAGGATTTTATCAGACGAGGCTCTAAAAACATTTCTTTGCCACCATATTTTAAACAATTAGTGTGCTGGCAAAATAACCCTTCTTATCAAGTGTTGCCATAATAGCGTGAAAAAGCAGCCCTGTACTTCTGTGTTGGTGGGTGTGCCTGATCTTGGCGGTTCTCGCAAGAAGACACAAGCATGCTTCAAAGCCTAAAAACAGCTAAATTAATTAAACAAAACAAACACACAAGCACTGGAACACACTTGTTTTGAGCGAGGTGGGATATGAAACCTGCATCATCACTGGTCATTCTTCCATAGATCAAGAGGTCTGGATCACCGGAGAGACTCTCTCTAAATATCACGACATAAATACACACCACGATCATGACAGTTTATTAATGAAGAGCATTTCTGGAGGGACAATCGAATAACGTGGCTGAACTGTTGGTAATGAGACCCCCAGGGAGAAACAAGGCAACTCCTAAATCTTCCATGGCATGACAGCTAGAGCTACAGTCTGTTGTGCTAATTGAGGTCTTGGTAGAATAAATGAGCTCCCGGAATCCTTCCGAGAAATGTGTTCTCCGGCCCACCCACTCTTCCATTTATCTGTGGTAGGGGGACAAAAACTCTTCTGCCGGTATGCTGTGGGGGCACTGTGCCATGGGCACATCTACACTGTTGAAATAACACAGTTTTGCACCACTTTAAGTGCTGTAGCTCTGTCCTATGGAATCCTGGGATTTGTCATTTTATAAGGTCTTTGGGGTGGTCTAAATGGTGAAAATACTCCTCCCAGGAGAATCCTACCTGTCTTAATGGTATCCCACATTGTTTCGCCACATTGTTTTGGGAAGGAGGGGGCACCCAAATGTCAAAAACTCCGCAGGAAAAGCCTTCACGGCTTTCCCCGGATTTTTGAAAAAACAGCGAGGGGGGCTGCGCATTCCTGCTCATTGGGACAAGCAATTCGATATGAATTGCTTTCCCATAGGAGAGGAAGCACAAAGCTGATTGGCCAGGCAAGTGCGTGCGGGGTGTGTGCACTAACAGGGCAAGCGCCCTCTGCCACCATGTTGGATTTTCACCTTAGCGAACGAGCACTAAGGCGAGAAAATTGGGTGTGGGTTTTTTGCTTTTCTGTTAAATCAAAAAATCACTCTATTGAAACTTCGGCATCTTTTTTTCTAAAAAAAAGTTTGGTGGCGGCAAATTGAGGTAAGTACAAACATGAGTAAATCACTCACGGCTGCCATCTTGAAGGCAAAGCTTATGGGGGCAAAAAACCCCCCCATTAAGACAAGTCACAGCTGCTGTGATTTGACATTACTGAGAAGCAATCCTGTTTTGGGGGGCTCATATAGACGGGCCCTTTGTTCTTCTCTGCCAAAGAGTGCTGGTGCCTCACCAAACTACAAATCCCTGGTGGCACAGTGGTTAAATGCCAGTACTGCAAGTCACAACGTCATGAGTGTGATCCCAGCGGGCTCCAAGGTTGACTCAGCCTTCCATCCTTCCGTAGGTCGGTAAAATGAGTACCCAGCTTGTTGGGGGCAAATAGCTAAAAAACGCTGTTAGGGAGTGCTTCAGCTCAGGTAAGCGATATGTAAATATTGATGCTATGGCTATTGCTATATTCTGAGTTAACGGAGTGCCAACTCTAACTGCCCTGGTTCCATTCTATGCAATCTTGGGATTTGTTGTTTCATAAAGGTACTTCGAATTCTCTACCAGAGAGCTCTCATGCTATAGTTTGGGGTACTACACTAGAACAGACATTCCAAGTCCCTGGGCACGTCTATACAAGCCCAAAAAAACCTGGAGTGCACCACAATAATGCATTTCACAGCAGCTGTGACTTGGCCTAATGTTTTGGGGGTTCTTTTGCTCTTAAAAGCTTCACACGCCCACGGCAGCGGCAAGTGAATTACTCCCATTTTTACCTACCATAATCTGCCACTGCCAAACTTTTTTTTAAAAAGCTATTTGCATAGTGTGGTGGAGTGACATTTTGCCTTTACTCTCTCTCTGGCTTTTCTTCGCAAACGAAGATTCAGGAAGGACTCATCCCGCGCTTTCTGCAAGCACACTGATGACTAAAAAGGCCAATCTGAGATAAACAAGTCCGGTTGCAAAAAGCACAGCAGAAGGTCTCCTTGGGTGATGTTTTTGGGTTGTGATTCTTTCTGCGTTGTTGTTTCTCTTCAAGACTTGTTCGTCGTGAGTTCTCAAATAAGGCTGCAGCATTGTGGATAGTGCGTCTCCATGCCTCTCGATGTGAGGCCAGGGCAGACCACTGTTGTTGATCAATTTGGCCAAGCCTGAGATGTTGTTTCAGGGAGTCCTTGTATCGCTTTTTTGGAGCGCCCCTCTTATGCTGACCCGTGGCGAGTTCACTGTAGAGTACTGTTTTTGGGAGGCGATGGTCCTCCATGCTAGAAACGTGCCCTGCCCAGCGCAGCTGTGTTCTCAATATCATGGCCTCAATACTGGTGATCCCTGCTTGCTCCTTTCCTCCTTTTGCCTTTACAATCAAAGGGTAAAGAAACAACGCCCCATTTTCTCTCTCTCGCCCTCTCTTGCTAAGGTGAAAATAAAATATGGTGGCACGGGACACTTGCCCCATTAGCAAGCCCCACCCCTGCGCTCGTCCGGCCAATCAGCTTTGCACTTCCTCTCATATGGGTCATCAATTCATATCGAATCGCTTGTCCCAACAAGGGGGAATGCCCTTGTTCCACTAGCCATTTTAGACTCCCTGCATCCCTTACCATGGACCAAGCATTTGCAACTCGACCTACCATTCAGCAGTGTGAGGCAGGCACATCAAGTGGCAGAAGCTGGGGTGGAGGAGAGCTTGGAAAAGTTCCTTTCGGGGAATGAAAGTTCCTTTTTTTGGAATATAATTCACCAAGATTGCCAAGGCAGCAGGGCCAGTTGTGGGATTCTGGGAAATAGTATTCCCAAAAGTTACTTTTCCAAGCGGCAGGAGCAGGGAGACAGAGGCAACTCTCCCAGGCTGTTCCAGGCTGTTCAGGTCTCTGAAAAGGTATGTATACCAAACAGCCTGGTTTGCACCCTTGCTTGCCCTTCCACATGATGGAGGACCCTGACCTAGTGCTAGTGCTGAAGTAAGATTCAATGGTCAATGCAGGCAGCTCCAGCATCTGTGTTTGGAATGTCGGAGGGGGGGGCACAATTTTTGTGCCTCAGACAGCAAAATAGCTTGGGCCACCCCTCCTGCTACCAATCAGGGTTGCCAAATGGACACCGATGGACAAGCCACTTGATGGACTAATTCAGGATAAGGCAGTTTTCTATGTTCTTGTTATGAATGGTAAGGAATGGAGGATTTCATATGTAACCATCCCACTTAAAAACACACACCCCCCCAAAACCAGATCTGGCAAGGAAAAATTCCAATGAGAAATGTAGATGGGGTGACTATTGTAGCCTGGGATCCCTCTTCCAAGCTTGGACAATGGCTGACCATACCTTTGGCTGAATGGAGTCCACCAGACATACAGTATATCATAGAATCATAGGATCATAGAGTTGGAAGAGACCCCAAGGGCCATGTAGTCCAACCCACTGCCATGCAGGAATACCCTATCAAAGCATTCCCAATAGATGGCCATCCAGCCTCTGTTTAAAAGCCTCCAAAAAAGGAGACTCCACCGCACTCTGAGGCAGCAGCAGATTCCACTGCCAAACAGCTCTCACTTTTTGGATTGGTTCCAGGGAGAATATTGCACAAGAATATTTGTTTTCTCTCTTTGTCCTTCCCTGCGAGAATGAACTAATTGAGGGTTTACATTCCCACGCAACATGTAGGCCATTCAACACCAGGATTCTATAGCAGAATAACAGCATAGCCTCTCTTGCACAGATTTACACGATGTAACCCCAATGTATGATCTTAACCAAAGTCTGGGCCATATATTTCAGGCCAGCTTTAATCATAGTTAAAATCCCACCTGAGCCGAAAACCTGAAGACAAGCCGGTTTATAATTCATCCCGCCTTGCTGCTTTGGATGTTCCTTGCCTTCATTAACTCAGACAAGCATATGAATATAGATCAACCCACCATTTCCCACCCATGCCTCCTCTAATTCATTCTAAAAGCCCCGTGGCTAGGAAAATCAGATATTCCCATAGATTCGTCTTCAATTAATTGTGCCTATCAAAAGAAAACACAGCGCTTTTGGAGTAGATCATGCTGCTATGTATTATTCATTGATTAGTCATTCGGAAAATTGTCATTTCAAAACCACCATCGAGCAAAAACCTTTAATCAATAATTAGTGAGGTTTCCTCCTCCTGAAGCGAAACAGAAAGTTAAAGAGCTGGAGTCAAACTTTATTTTAGTCGCATGATTGCGCCAACAGATGAGTAGCAAAAAAACCAGACAGAAGAGATCGAGGACTGGGGGATTGTTTCTACCTCCTTGCTCAGGGGGTTGTTTGGGGGCTCCTTCTAGCCCATTTCCACCCCCAGGCCCCCCACCATAGGCTGCACCCTCTATGGCAAGCCCAAATGCCTCCATTTTGCTCTGGTGCAATGCCATTTCCTGTTGCCATTTTGAGAGGGACTACAGAGGAAAACAAAGGGGTTGGGGGGATTTTTAAGCAGAGGCTGGATGGCCATCTGTTGGGAATGCTTTGATTGGGTATTCCTGTAGGGCAGGGGGTTGGACTAGATGGCCCTTGTGGTCTGTTTCAACTCTATGATTCTATGATTCTGGATTCCCCCCCCCCCCACTGATGGGGTCCAGCCAATGGTAGAACTGAGCCCCCAAACAAATTCTACCCAAACCAATCCTTTGGCTGATGATCAAAGTCAAATCCGCATTCTGGACATATGGTGGTGGGGGGGCAAGGCCAATGGAAGATGGGCTCCTAAGGGTGCAGAAGCAAAGAAACAAAACCAAAGTGTGCAGCCCTAAACCCATCTCCTCCCTAATAGCTATGAGACCTGCAGAAATAAGTTTGCAACAGAGAAAGATTCACCTCCCACTGCTAGTTGGCTCCCAGCCTTCCTATCTTTTCCCAGCCTGAAACAGCAAAAGGAATGCAAAAAGTATCCCACAAGGTCATCAATACAAGTTAACTCTTTCACACCACTGGACAGCTGTTCATGTTTGGCCATGATGCTAGCAAGGACTCCAAAACCCATCTGCTTAGCAGCAGAGGCCCAACTCACTATGGTTGAAGCTGTAGCCTGTGGTGTTGGGATTTGTTGGGATGGGAATTGGCACCTGACCCTCACACAATTGCTCATCCTTGATTTAAAGCAAACCGACCCTGATTCTATGCCTCACCACAACTTAATCGTTCGGCCTTGAATGACTAAAACGGTGTTCTGGTATTTTCGATTCTCTATCGAAACCCAGCTGTGCCACCTGATTGCTTTTGAGTTGCCAAAGCACCTGGAGATGGCAGTAGAGTCAAACAGATCCAAATCAAAATGAGGAGGGTGTGGTTTTTTGGTCATTGCCTCTAATTAAAGGAGAGGGAGGAAGGGCCCTCAATGTCCTAAAGGCACCAGATCAGCATGATCTTGGATGCTAAGCAGGGTCAGCCCTGGTTAGGACTTGGATGGGAGACTGCCACCAGGTGCTGCAGGTTATACATGTTTTTCAGAGGAAGGAATGGGTCAAACCACCTCCAAGTGTTCCTTGCCTAAGAAAACCCTACCAGATTCATGGGGTCGCCATAACTTGACAGGCGACTTGACGACACACAAGATCTGACCTCCATCCCTTTCCCCCAAATACGGTAGAACTTCCAGAGCATAGGAAAAAGGTATCTTTTCGGACTCTCACTGGTTGGCTGGGGGATTCTGGGAGTGGCAGTCCAAAACAAAGAGCCTTCCCCAAGTCCAGAAGGACTGCCAAGTAACCCCAGGTTGCTGCAGGCTCTATTTCAGAGGAAGGAACTGGCAAAACCACCTCTGAGGATTCCTGGCCAAAGAAAACCCTCCGAAATTCATGGGGTCCCCGTAAGTCAACAGGCAACTTGAAGGCACACACACACACACACGATCTGACCTTGATCCCTTTTCTCCAAATGCTGCAGGCTAGAACTGCTAGAGCATGGGGGAAAGTGCCTTTTTGGACTTTCACTCCCATAATCCCTGGCTGGGGGATTCTGGGAGTGGCAGTCCAAAAAGAAGAACCTCCCCCAAGCCCAGGAGGATTGCCAATGAATACCAGGTGCTGGAAGCTCTATTTCACAGGAAGGAACAGGCAAAACCACCTCTGAGGATTCCTTGCCTAAGAAAACCCTCCGAAATTCATGGGGTCTTCGTCAGCCAACAGCTGGCTTGCAGGCACCGACACGCACATGGCAAAAAACTCCCAGCAGAGAGCAGGGGTTCCCCTTCTTGCAAAGTAGTGAAAGTCAGCTCACCACCACTTATGTGAAGGGCGAAAGGCTTAATCGAAAAGCTTGTGCCTTTGCGATGCTTTGCATGCGTGATTGCAAATGATCAATTCAGAGAGTGAGAGGAGTTCTTTTCTAGAAAGTGAAAATGGAGCGAGATAAACTAGAACACTCATTGACTTTCTATAAGAGAGGTGGGTATAGACTCATAGAATCATAGAGTTGGAAGAGACCACAAGGGCTATCCAGTCCAACCCCCTGCCATGCAGGAGTACCCATTCAAAGCACGCCCAACAGATGGCCATCCAGACTTTATTTAAAAACCTCCCAAGAAGGAGACTCCACCACACTACAAGGCAGTGCATTGCACTGTTGAACAGCTCTTACCATCAGAAAATTCTTCCTAATGTTTAGGTGGCATCTCTTTTCTGGGAGGTTGAGTCTATTGCTCCATGTCCTCATCTCTGGAGCAGCAGAAAACAAGCTTGCTCTGTCCTCAGTATGACATCCTTTCAAATATTCAAGGATGGCTATCATGTCACCTCTCAACCTCCTCTTCCCCAGGCTAAACAGACCCAGCTCACTAAGCCGCAGGGCATCATGGCTTCCAGACATCCCACCATTTTGGTCGCCCTCCTCTGGACACATTCCAGCTTGTCCATATCCTTCTTGAATTGTGGTGCCCAGAACTGGACACAGGACTCCAGGTGAGGTCTGACCAAAGCAGAATAGAGTGGCACTATGACTTCCCTTGATCTAAACACTCCCTCTGGCTTTTCTTCGCAAACGAAGATTCAGGAAGGAATCATCCTGCACTTTCTGCAAGCATGCTGATGAATAAAAAGGCTAATCTGAGATAAACAAGTCTGGTTGCATAAAGCACAACAGAAGGTCTCCTTGGGTGATGTTTCCGGGTTGCATTGGGTAAAGTATGGCTCGTGGACTACATATGGCCCCCATGCTGATTTTGGACTATGTAGTCCATGAGCCATACTTTACCCAATGCAATTCTAGGCTGCATTAATAGGAGTATCCTAAATATACACTGGACTATGTGATGAATGTTGCTGTCTTTGAGCTAGCAGGGATCACCAGCATTGAGGCCATGATATTGAGAACGCAGCTGCACTGGGCAGGGCACATTTCTAGGATGGAGGACCATCACCTCCCAAAAATACTACTCTACGGTGAACTCGCCACGGGTCAGCGTAAGAGGGGCACTCCAAAAAAGCGATACAAGGACTTCCTGAAACAACATCTCAGGCTCGGCCAAATTGATCAACAACAATGGTCTGCCCTGGCCTCACATCGGGAGGCATGGAGACGCACTATCCACAGTGCTGCAGCCTTATTTGAGAACTCACGCCGAACAAGTCTGGAAGAGAAATGACAACGCAGAAAGAATCACAACCCAGAAACATCACCCAAGGAAACCTTCTGCTGTGCTTTCTGCAACCGGACTTGTTTATCTCGGATTGGCCTTTTTAGTCATCAGCACGCTTGCAGAAAGCACAGGATGAGTCCTTCCTAAATCTTCGTTTGCGAAGAAAAGCCAGAGAGAGAGAGAGAGAGAGAGAGAGAGAGAATGAGCTATCTTGGTGATGGGACCCAAGACTAAACACGAAATTTGCTTATGTTTCATCTACCCCTTATACACATAGCCTGAAGGTAATCTGATACAATATTTTTAATATTTGTATTCTATGCATGCATGTATATATGTATGTGTTTTTATTTTAATATTTTTGTTATTTTTTTATTTACATGTGTAAATATTTTGGATTTTGGAGCATTTTTGATTTTGGAATTCCAGATAAGGGATACTCAACCTGTACTACAGAAACAGCCTGTGGCCCATGGAACAAGACTTTGCTTGTAGCTGGCTTCTAAGGTATCCTCATACAAAACAAACCAAAACAACACAGGTTGCAAATTCTTGCAAATAAATAAATGAAACTAATATTATGGGTTGACAAGTTTGGGGAATGAAAATAAATTAGAATGTTTTTCTCCCCCCTGCCTGTTTTCATTGAACCAGTTACATTTGGATGTGCCTAGTTTCATTTCTGGTGTCATCTGTTCGTCCACCTATAGAGGCATAGTTTGATGAGGTTCATACATCTTATTTTTCACTTTTCCCCCCTAACTGGAGTGTGTCTCATATTCGCCACCATGTGGCACTCAAGGTCTGGCCGTTGTCACGGAAGAGAGTAAGTCTCTCCTTTGTACGGTTTTCCCGTGACCAGTTCGGGCCACACAGTCCTGTTGTTAGAAATGTTCAAGCTGCTTTTCTGGACCATGTCCACCCAAGGACATGAGTACCTTCCAAAAAGCAAAATGAAAAAGACGTTAGTTTGAATCTTATTGAATCAGTTGTTCATGGCCCCCACATCCTGAAGCGGGCCCCCAGGCCTATTGCTAAGGCTAAGGGCAGCGAGATGCTCTACACAATTTAGGATAAAAATTAAAATAAGTCAGCTTAAATGATGACACCAAAGTAATATATATATTTATTTTTAAAAAATTAAATTAAACTTAAGACTTGATACATTTAGGAGAAACAGGTTGAACTTGATATGGATAGGAAATCGTTTTATATGGTGTTTTTTTTAAGGGGAAACACTGGTGAATCAGGGATAAGACTGGAAGTTTTGGAAAATAAAATAATAAGAAGACAAAAGAAAGAAGAGAAGAATGGAAAATATATAAAGTTGTCCCTTCACATTTGCTGGGGTTTGGTTCCAGGACCCCCCGTGAATACCCAAATCTGTGAATACTCAAGTCCCATTAGGTGCAATGGCATAGCAAAATGGTGTCCCTTATATAAGATGGCAAAATCAAGGTTTGCTTTTTGGATTATTATTTTTTAAAGAATATTTTCAAGCCGTGAATGCTTAAATCCGTGAATGCCAAATCCGTGAATGTGCAGGGACAACTGTATTTGTGTTAGTAATGCTAGCATACTTAAATGATTAGAAAGTTTCATGAATTTCTTTAATGACATGTTGTTTTTAGGAATGTAATGTAATAGTGACATGTACTGAGAGATAATATGTCAAATAGGAAATGGATTTGAGTTGGTTATGTAACATAATAAAAATATTAATAAAAAATAAATGGATTTACATAATAAAAAAAACCGTACAATAATATCACACCGGTCCCCCTCCTAATCCTGGGCCCCCGGGCCCCCAGGCTAGAACCCTGTCAGCACCCCCTTGTAGGGGCCATGCAGTTGTTGAATAGTGAGTCACCCCGGAGGTAAATCCAATGGATTTAATGGGTCTACTTTGGTGAAGGCTAACAGTAGGAGTCAGGCCAAGATATCTCTCTCTCTGGCTTTTCTTCACAAATGAAGATTCAGGAAGGACTCATCCCGCGCTTTCTGCAAGCACGCTGATGACTAAAAAGGCCAATCCGGGATAAAGAAGTCCAGTTGCAAAAAGCACAGCAGAAGGTCTCCTTGGGTGATGTTTTTGGGTTGTGATTCTTTCTGTGTTGTCGTTTCTCTTCAAGACTTGTTCGTCGTGAGTTCTCAAATAAGGCTGCAGCATTGTGGATAGTGTGTCTCCATGCCTCCCGATGTGAGGCCAGGGTGGGCCATTGATATACAATGTTAAAATAAAGCAGGAAAATATAGGCCAGTAAACCCCATGATAGGTTCGCCTTAGGGTCACCATAAGTTGGACATGACTTGAAGGCACACGATAACAACAATTCGATATCAGCAGTGACCTCTCCTGATCCAACCCCCCCAAGAAAAACCTGATGGAAACATCATTTATTGGTGCTCCAATCAGACAGAATGGACCTCCTTCTCCCTGTCCAGCGGATGTCTGATAAAGTAGGTTTAGAGGGGAGTCAGGACTGTAGCAATAGCATTGCAATCGTGACTGAGGGCTTATCCACATGATTTAATTTAATTAATTTTAATTTAATTAGATATTTATACCCCACTCTTCAGCCACAAAGGCTATCAGAGCGGCTTACAATTTGTTTTAAGCAATAGCAATTCACACATCTACGGTATGCTGCATTAAGCAGTTTCCAATGTGTGTTTCCAATGTGTGTTAGCAATTGATGATGACAATACTCCTCATAGAATTTGCAGAGAATACAATGTGTCCTAATGCGATCCGCAGCATTCGGAGGGAGGGAGGCTAAAAATGCCACAAACCACGCTACAGAAGGATTTGTGGTTTCCCCCAGCACTTCCTGAAAAATACGTGTAGATGTGTGTTTTTGGAAGTGAGGCTGTCCGAATTCGCATCAATGAGTGTTTTTGCTTAATTGTGGTTTGTGAGCGAATGAATCCAAATGAATGCGAATGGATGAGTAAATCTCAACAACAGAGGAACACCAGAAAGAAAATGTAGGCCTTTGGTTCTAACATCACCACCTTTCTTCTCCTGTATGATTTTTAACATCTTTGCCTGATGAGGAAGCCAGTGAAGCTTTGAAAGCTTGCAGGATCTATTTTATGATTTGGAGCTGGCCCAGTGTAAACGAAACATGTCCATCCACAAGGCAGCAATCTCAGCAGACTTGAAGAAACCATAAGATTTGTGGATTATGACAAATAATTATTTTCTGGGGTGGGGAATACCCTAAAATATTTGAAAGAGGACTGAGCATACTAAGTGGCGGTGAAGGCTGGTGGTTCTGATGTCAGTGGAACAGTGACTCTGGTCCAGGTTTTAGACCTGAACTTTGAAAGAGTTATCCAAGGTGCTGAGCCCTATCTTACCTTGGATAACATGTCTTAAGTTTGGACTAAAACTCAGAGCGGATTCACTACAGCACTGACATTGGGGCCATTAGCTTGGTGGATACAGAATCATAGAATCATAGAATTGCAGAGTTAGAAGAGACCACGAGGGCCATCCGGTCCAACCCTCTGCCACGCAGGAAATCACATTGTTGACAGCTCTGTGGACCTTATCAGACAAAGAAAAAAAATTGGGATTATGATGTTTGGGTAGTGTAAACGGGCCCCTGCTATCACATGATGTTGTCGTCTTCACATTGTTGCCCCGTGCTACAGATGTGAAAAACCCATTGCTTCTAATTGATGGGTTAATCCATCAATAGATCAACAATAGTGCTTTTTCACGTTATTGAAGGCGTGTGAAACCACGTCCTGTTGTAATCTCGTGATTACAGTGGGAGTGGGCAATCCCCGGTGAGAAAACTGCTGGGCGAGAATGCAAAAACGAAGCATGGGATGCTCTTTTTATGAACTGTCCTGCTTAGTTTGTAGGTTTGTTTCAGTGCTTGTCAGTTTTGTTAATCAAGGTGTTTTGGGGGTTTTAAGTGCGCTTGCATCTTCTCACAAGAACCGCCAAAATCTTGCCCGTGCTAAATCTAGGACATAAACTCCCATTGTTAAAGTGCTAAGTGGTTGTCATGTGATGATTCCATGGTGGTTCTTTCATGTTATTACAGCGACATGTGATAGTAAGTGTAATAATGCCACAATGTTTCCGTTATCCTCATTCGTGGAATTACAGCATTTTTAGATGTTAGTCTGATAAAGTCATGCTTTGGGTGTGTTTTGTGTGTTCCTGCAGGGCAGGGTGTTGGACTAGATGGCCCTTGTGGTCTCTTCTGACTCTTATCATTCTATGATTCCATGATCATATTTTGATGGATTGATTGATTCCATGATTCTATACAGGAAAAGAGATTCCACCTAAAAAAGAAGAACTTCTTGACAATAAGAGCTGTTTGGCAGTGGAACGCTCTGCCTGGGAGTGTGGTGGAGTCTCCTTCTTTGGGTTTTTTTAAGCAGAGGCTAGATAGCCATCAGTCGGGGGTGCTTTGATTGGGTAGGCATGGAAGGGGGTTGGACTAGATGGCCCTTGGGATCTCTTCCAACTCTTTGATTCCAGCTGTGATTCATGGCCAGGGAAGGGTGGGAGCCCCTTGAGAGTGTGTCTGTGTGTCTGTACATCTAACAGCAGATCTGAAGCTGAGAGGAGAGAGCAAATGTCTTTTTCCTGGATCTCCAGCAAGTACTTGAGTACAGTAAGTACTGGCTGGAGGTCCAGCAGAGCAGCCTCAATCATTTCCTCTCAACTGCAGAGCTGCAGCAGACGCTGACTGGCTGCCTTCCACTTCCCAAGGCCTCAAAATGGTGCCGGGATTGTGTGCCATTGCTTGGAAACCACTTTTGTGAGTATGTGAACTGCACTTGGGGAGTGTCGGATCCTACCTATCATCAGTACTGAGATCTCCAGATCTAGGGCTGACTATAAATATTTTAAATCAATGATACAGAAAGACATTTAATTTAACATGTAGCAAAAAGTGTTTGAAATCAAGAGCATTTGAAAAAAAACCCACACAATAATACAAACCCATGATTACCACACCGGGTGCTTGATGGAGTGAACAAGTCTTCAACAAGTCTTCAACAGACAAAAAGGATCTTGCTGGAATAATGTGTGTGTAGTGTGTGGTGTGTGTGCTTTGAGGGGGAGAATGAGAGACAGAAGCTTTTCAGTGACCTATTTTTAGGGGCCATCTGGTGGCTGTGTGAGCCAGCTTCTCCTGCCATATTGTAATTTTAGCAATCATAAGAAGACTCGAAAACAAAACCTGGGTGGAGGTGAAATTCTGAACTGTGGTTGCAACATCTCCAGACCATGATTCAGATTCAAGAAAGACACGTACTTCTTGGCATGATTTCGGTTACATTTTAAGTTTGTGTGTGACAATTTTGGACACGTTGCGTGGACCTCCTAAAACAGGGGTGGGCAACTGCTTAAGGGCAGTTGCCATACCCCAGAAGTGATGCTACCTCATTTCCAATTGCCATTTTCAGCCAGTTTTGGACCATGGTGATGGGTTTGGGGTGTGGTGATTCCCCCCAAAATGTATTTTTTGTCCCACGTTGTTCCACAGAACAGCTTAAAGAAGAGGTCAGGAAAAGGAGATGAGAACCCTATTTTGGCCCTACATACACACAGGATTCTAGCTCACACTTCATAAGCCTAAGCACTCAAAGCCCTCAGCCTGAATGGACACATTTACCAGGCCAAATCCATACTATAGAAATAATCCAGTTTGAAAGTGGATTATTTGCCATGGTTCCCTCCTATGGAAGCCTGGGATGTGTAGTTTTGCAAGGTATTTAGCCTTCTCTGCCAAAGAGCGCTGATGCCTCACCAAACTACAAATCCCAGGATTCCATAGGATGAAGCCATGGCAAATAATCCACTTTCAAACTGGATAATTTCTGTAGTGTGGATTTGGCCCCCGTCTTGCTTTCTCCCATGTCCAAGGTTGTTGGTTTTTTAAAAAAAATCTCAAGTTCTTTTCACCCCTTTTATGCCAACATTTACAGATTTTGTAAATTCGTATCAAAAACAGAAGCAAACAACGGTCTTGCCCCATCCCTAGCAGGGGTGTAGCTACACTGGACTGGCAGTGTAAAGTCCCTAAGCAGTAAGCAAGGACAGGAGGCACAGCCTGGCATGGCCGGCCTGCCCGCCCCTCTGCCAAGGAATTGGAAAAGGGTTTGTGAGCTCGGCTAACTTGAAATCACTTTGACCGAGGTGGGTGGACCACCCTTGCTACCTTGCCTCAGGCAGCAAAATGTCTTGGGATGACCCTGGTTGCAGCATAGCAATGGGATAATTTGGGTCTTATTGGGGTTGTCTAAACAGTGAAAATAATCCCCATGGAATTCATTGGGAATATGAGCTGTCTAAATGGGATCCCGCATCAATCCGCTGTATTTCGAAGGGGGGGGGGTCCAAAATGGCAAAAGCACCATAGCAAAAGCCTTTGCAGCTTTTCCTGTCGTTTTTTTAAAAACAGCGAAGGGGGGGTTCATATTCCTGTTCGTTGGGACAGGCGATTCGATATGAATCACTCTCCCATAGGAGAGGAGAGGAAGCGCAAAGCTGATTGGCTGGGCAAATGCGGTGATGGGCTGCCATGTTGGATTTTTGCCTTAGCGAGCAATTGCTAAGGTGATAAAATGGGGTTTTGTCAGTTTTGTCATCATCATCATCATCATCTTTTAGAGTAGTGTACAGAACATGTAAAACAACAATTGTAAAGGTCTAAATTAAAAAACTCGTGGTTTGAACTCAGTTAGTTTCGACTAGAGCAGACCCATTGAATCGATGGGATTTATCAATGTGTTGACTTACCATTCAGCAACTGATTCAATAGGTTTACTCCAGGTAGGACTAACTGGGAGGATTCAGGCCAAACATAGCATTTCTCAAATGTTATTATATTCTAGTTTACCATTTTAATCAACAGCTAGGAAAGTATTATGCTCTCCTCTGCCACATTCTCGTTTCTGAGCATAGCGTTCAACTTGGGCAGCTGTTTTTGGTTTTAAAAAAACACACAGAGGAAGAAAATCTCGGAGGGCAAAATTACACATGATTAATGTCATGGATCTTTTGAGCGTAAACATAACCTATTTCACTTGACTGGCCAACAGAGAAGAGTCACAGTTGTAGTCTTCAGCTTCCCCAATTCTCGGAAACCATAAACAGTTCTTAGAGATTTGCCGAGGAACTAACGGTTATGAACACAATTCTGCCAACATAAAACATTTCTCCCCAGTGTCACTGATTTCAACAGAAGCGTGAAACTAACGCTTCAGTTATCGGCATTTCAAAGTATTCAACTTTGGCTGGATCATCGATGCTACGTATCTGTTGCTTCCTGATGCAACATTCACAAAGAATCCAAGTTGCTATGCTTTTAGCACAACCCATATGTTGGAGACAGACTTAGTCAGGCTTAGAAGACATCCATTGAAATCCATGAGAGTTAGACTGGCCAAAGTATGACTATGTTTGGAGCCAACCCAATTATTTAATGTTTGTGCTCTAGGATTAGACATTTTGTAGGAGAATCAACACATTTCTGGACCTGCAATGTTGGCATAGCATGAGTAGGAATTGTGTGGTCCATGGGTTCCTTGTGGCACCTTTGTCCCCAGCACTGAAGAATTTTCAGCTGAAGAAAATTCAGTTTTTTGGCCAAAAACCCCCCAATGCAAAATAGTTGAAAGTGCCCTGCAAAGAGGTTTCCTTGCTGATCTTCCCCCTTACCCCCAAAGAGAAAGAAACTCTCCTCCTTGGCTCTAGAGGCAACCAGGAGTGAGGCTGCATCACTTTGGGTGCACCTAAAATGGTGACCATGACACCACAGTGTAGCCTAGAGGGTGCCAGGATGGTGTCTATTGGTCTTCTGGGCTCCACAGCATGGCCAACCCTATTGTGTGGTGATATCTCTGTAAACAGAGATTTGCCACCCTGGTTGTGTAGCGTAAACCTATGCCCATGGAGTTACACCATGGTTGTGCAAGGTCATGCCTAAAGTCAATGCTGGTGTTGCACAACCAGTCAGGTGTCTGCTAATGTGCTAGCTTGCTACCCCATTGGAGAATGGGAAAGGTGGAATGGAAGTCCAATGAT
This sequence comes from Gambelia wislizenii, assembly GCA_030847615.1. NCBI lineage: Eukaryota > Metazoa > Chordata > Lepidosauria > Squamata > Crotaphytidae > Gambelia > Gambelia wislizenii. The sequence goes on along the minus strand of JAUMIR010000013.1, from coordinate 4,995,181 downwards.
AATGGAACTCCAGTTCAGGCTGTCTATGCAATCCCAGGCTGAGTGCCTAGGTTGTGGTTGTGAGGTATAAACTGATATTCATGTAGTTACATGATTGTGGTTGTGCTATCCCATGCATCTGATGAATACCGGCATTGGAGAACTGATGGCATTATTTGCCAATGTGCCTGCTTACGGTCCCATATGCAATGGGGAATGCATGGTGGATATTGCTGCAGTTCCAGGGGGTGCTCTGAAGGCACTGCTGAATAGTTCTGCCCCATCCCAGAATGTGCAGCTGTATGGCTGGAATCCTGTTCTTTAGTCCCAACTACAGCAGACCCATTTCATTGCATGTTGAATTGTGAGTCAACACATAGGTAAATTCAGTTGTTTCAATGACCCTGGTTGGGACTAACAGCAGGGTTCAGGGCAAGGAAATCCACAATAAAAGCATCCCTAACACAGGGCAATCTAGACTTTCTTTAAAACAGGGGTGGGCTGTATGTGGACCCTATGCTTATGGCCCCTGAAGCTCCCCACCAGTCTCCCAAATCCTCCTGTGTTTTAAAAGAAAATTTGGCATGATTTTGGGCACTTTGCTGAATATAATAGATGAAAATATTAGAAATGATATGAAAAATATTTTTTTATATATGATTACAGCTGCCAATTAGCGTATGCATGATAAGAAAATCTCTTATCTAGAAAGAAAATAAAATACCTACATGTGAAGAGTGGATTGTGAAAGTGCTATGCTATGTTTTACAATTTTCATTTCAGAATAACTGGGGCTCGATCCAAAGAAAGGCAAGGAAACATCACCATGAATGTTGTATTTATAGACAATGCAGAAAGACTAGGCCACGGGCTTAGAGCAGGGAAGGAGAATGCTTGCATTTGCTCAGCTCAGCTTTGGAACAGATGTGAGGAAAGAAGCCATTTAACTCTGGATGGGAGCCTAGGACATGCTCTTAAATTTTTAGGGGAAAAAAACCATTAATAATCTTTGGTCATGGTCCTTCCTTGTGAGGGTAAAGCTCCATCAACAGGGAGGAATAGGTATAGGCATTGTTGGAACCGACACCCAGGGCCAGGGACAGTTTGGACCAGTACTTCTCAGTCTCTGGTCCTCCAGCTGTTTTGGCCTTCACCTCCCAAAAGTCCCATCCAGCAGGGGGTCAGGAACTCTGGAAGCTGAGTCCCAAACATCTGGAGGACCAAAGATTCATAGGTTAGGGTTGCTCACCTAGTGCATTGCATATCCCATATTCAGGTTCATTTGCTCTGGCTGATTACATAAAGAACTTGACTGTCCCAATCTATCGCATATTATTTATGAAAGCCAGATGTAATGTTTTTCCTTCAGCAACGTTGCATGGTAGATATGCGGGGCTGCCATTTGCATCAAGGCTCTGTGCATGTGGGTCGCAGGAGATGGAAACCATGTCTCCTCTCCTACTATCCTATGTCCTTCATTCTCAGAGTCATAAACAACTGATTTCTCCCTCGCTATGCCATCTACCTGGCCATTCGGAGAGGTTCTATGTCAAATTCTTACTAGAGGATAAATGTCCTAATATTCCCTTGTCAGTTGCTAAGCTCTTATCTGTGGTCATTAAGACCAGTGAGAGGGAAGTTAATAGTTGAATAAATTGGATGAGCTCCAAAAAAGTCTATCAATAAGTATCCTAATTTTATTGGTTTGTATTATGGTTTTATCTATTAATGTACCCCATGTCTGTTATTTGATGGGTCTATGGACTGTATGAATAAATTGATTGATCGATAGGTTAGGGACGGCGTCATCCAAAACTGCCCCCATGCCACGCAGCAGCCTTGCAACACGGACGAGCCTTCTTGCATTACAAATCGCTGTCTGAATAAGTTCAAACTTTGAGACCATTCCAGCTTGATGGTGTGTTGATCAATGTATTTTGAAAAATAATAAAATAAAATAAATGTTTTCTTGCAAAGTATTGTTTTTAAGAAGATGCCATTTCATCTCTAAGTGAACATTTCAATATTCCATCAGTTCTCAAAAAAATTCTTTCTTTCTTTCTTTCTTTCTTTCTTTCTTTCTTTCTTTCTTTCTTTCCCTTTGCTCCTTCTTGCATGGTTTCAGGCAGCTGCAGCTTTCAGCTCCTCAGGTGTCGAGCTAGCTGGTTCTAATTTTGATACAGATATGCAAAGATCTTTTTCGCTGTAAGAGGAGTCAGCTATGGACTTTGTGATGCTTGACAAGAATGCTAACAACCAGTCCTGTGACCTTGTAGCCTGGGTGTGTAATTACCAATAATTCAGATTGAGGGTTTGATATTGCAGGTGCTGGTGGCTCATTAAAAGGTCTTCTGTTGATTTTTGTCCGTGTGATTAATCTGGTGTTAAACTATGGGTTGAATCCTGTTAATAATCCCAAATGTTCTTAAACTTCCTGACAGTAAGAGCTGTTTGGCAGTGGAATGTGCTGCCTGGGAGTTTGGTGGAGTCTCATTCTTTGTTTTTTTTAAAAATTATTATTATTTTATTCCATGATTTACATTAGATAGATTGCTTAATTATTGTGCGCTTAATTCTTGTTCTGAATTACAGTTGTCCCTCCACATTCACAGATTTGGCATTCACGGAGTTAAGTATTCACGGCTTGGAAATATTCTTAAAAAATAATAATCCCAAAAGCAAACCTTGATTTTGCCATCTTATGTAAGAGACACCATTTTGCTATGCCATTGCATATAATGGGACTTGAGTATTCACGGATTTGGGTATTCACGGGGGGTCCTGGAACCAAACCCCAGCGAATGTGAAGGGACAACTGTACTCACATAATTTCCAATATTCCTTATACATCTTCTTTGGGGGTTTTTAAACAGAGGCTGGATGGCCATCTGTTTGGAATGCTTTGATTGTGTAATCCTTCAGGTCAAGGGGTTGGACTAGATGGCCCTTGTGGTCTATTCCAACTCTGTGATTCTAAGTGTAGGCCCTTGCAGACCACACCAGTGATTCTAGAAAGGACAGCTGGACACGGCTTGAATTCTGAGGCCAGGGCAGTGGTGGCCACATTTGAATCCTTAAACATTGAAGAAAACATATTACTATTATTGAAAATTGAACATACTGGTTGATACAGCAAAGTTGATGTATCACATTGAAACTACAGGAAGCCCCCGCCTTCTGATGGCTCGTTATCTGACAATTTGCTCTTTTGATGCTTGCACATTAAGAACAAGTACCATTCAGTCAATGAGGAATCCACTCTTCCAACAGTTCTTGCCTAAGGAGGCTTGCTTGGAGCTGACTGCACATGTATGCGCTGCTTGCAAAGCGAGCTGGCAGGGGGAACCGCCAAGAGGACTGAGAGACTTTGGAAGCAGTGTGCGTAGGCACTGGTGGGTGAGCATAGGCAGTCCCAAGCGAGCAACTATAATTCCCTCATGTTCCCTTCATGGCCTCTGCTTTTCAACCAACACTTGCTGCAGTCCCTAACCTGTTGGATATGCTGGGCCTTCCTGTACTGTTTATATGCTTATGGATGTCTGAACTTGTTATGTTGTTTTGTAGATAAATAGGTCGGAATTCTGTTAGGAACATACATCTTTATAAGTGGTCTTACCTCTGCATGAAACAGAATGGAGCAATTTCCCAATGTCCATATTCAGCAAGAGGCTGCCATGATGCCGGCCAAGTTGGGGTGACAGCCAAGGGACCAATACACAAGGGGAACGATGAACATCAGGACACTCTTTCTGATGCCATGTTACTCATCTTTGGAATTCACTAAAAGGGTTCCATAGTGCCTCTGTTAGATAGCTGTGTAAAATTAGATAGATGTGTAAAATTACACAACATAAACCACAATAGAAAATTCCAGCCATAAACTTTTTTTTTTAAGTCCCAACTCGAGTAGACCCCTTGAATAATGAGATTTATGTAAGTGTTGACTCACCGTTCAACAACTGACTCAGTGGATTTACTCTGGTTGGGACTACCAATAGCTATCCAGCCCAAATCATGTATTATTATTGGATAGTTGTATTTGGTTGGGTTTTTTAAAAAAATAAATAAATGTTGGTGTCACAGTAATTTTGTTGCGTGCCTCCCTCAGTGCTCATTTCCTGAGTGGAAAGTCAAATGCGGGGCTTATCAGAGCTTTGAAAAGTGACCTTTTGGGACTGGAGCTGCCAGAATCTCCCATTCAGGATGGCCAGTGGAGGATCCTGGGAGTTGCAATCAAAACACACTCTTTCCAAGCTCTACTTAAAATAAATAAAAATGGTGGAAAGATCACCCCAGTGGAACAACCTGGGGTTTATGGAGAGCTTGTCTCCTAGAAGTCCAAATATAGTCTCTGGCTGATCAGTACATACAGACCTCTGATGCTCTGGCCTTCCTCAAAACACTGAACTGCCCAAGCTAGAAAGGACACATCAGTTCACATGAAGATGCATGGTTGATTAAAATGATGAATGGTGTAGAAAGGACTATGGTTGTGGGGGCCACAGCTCAGTGGTGGTGCACATGCTTTGTAGGCAGATGTTCCCATGTTGCATCCCTGCCACCAAGGACATCTCCCATAGTAGGGTTAGCAAATGTATCTCAGGTCTCAGGGCTAGTGAAGGTCCTTGTGATTCACCACCAAACAGACCAGAGAGTATGTGGCTAGGTGAATGAGTGTTCTGGCTCAGTACTGGGCCTCTTTTCATTGTTACAACGAGAGTAGGCAGAGAGTCTGTTTCTCCCAATTCAGGGTTGAGGAACACATGGCCACCCAGATGTTAGTGGACTGCAGCTTCTCTCATCCTTCACCACTGGTCAAGTATCTACAGGTCTACAGACATCTAGAGGTTCAGTAGGCTCTTGTGGTTCACCATCCTTCTATGCTCCATCTTTTCTTCTCATTGTTAAAATGTTCAGAGGGATAGCCATTTTAGCATGTTGCAAAAAAATCAACTAGGTGTATTGTGGCATGCTGAATTTAACATAAATGTAATAGTTTATGATCCCTTTCTTCTAAGATAAACCTAACTGGGTTAAGAGTTTTTAGCCTGTCTGGAGTCCTCTTGGTTAGTCCCAGCTACAGTAGACACATTGAATCAATTGTTGGTAAATCCAGTTGATTCAATGGCTTTGCTCCAGTTGGGATGAACAATTAGGATTTAGGCCTTTATTAACCAGTGAAGTATTAACCCTTTCCTAATAACTTTTCTATCTGTGAAGCCACTTCTCCAAGCAAGCAATGGGAATGGAAGGAGCAAAGGCCCTTGGCTAGTCTTTTCCTTTGATACTGGGCAAACTGAGCCCAGAAGGTGAGGGCAAGTGAATGGGCAGAGGTCACAACAACAAAATGGAGATGGTCCCACTTGGGGATGAAGACCTCAGAAGGGTCAGCTCAAAACATTTTCCTGGCTCACCCAAAGGACAAAATGGTGTCCCCTACAACTCCAGAACTGAACTGGACTGGACTGAAAGTTGGCTTCCTTCCGCACTGGTCACAGGACATTATTTCCCGTCACACCTGAGGGCAGCAGGCTAGTTGGGAAGGTTCAGGACAGGCCATGTGGCACACACAGCTCTGTCATCCAACCAGGAAAGAGTTGTGTGGGGGCTCAGGAAAAATGGTAGGGGGACTGCCACTACTGCTCCCCAGCATCTGCCACCTGAAGTGGTTGAAGAGCTGAGCTTCAGAGAACATCGGGAGCTGGCCCTGGTCACCATTTTCACAAGGGTTGCTTCTGGGCTTCCTAGAAACATCTCACTAGCCATTGTTGAGATGGAAAAGGAATATGGCTTAGATCAGGAGTGGGCCACTGTCAAGGCTGGCTAGGGATGCTGGGAGTTGTTGACCAAAAGCCTCTTGAGGGTCACAGTCACCAGCCTCTCAGTCAGAGGGATCTTTTACCAAGATGGTAGAAGTTCCAGAAACCCAGCCCTATGAGGAACAGCTTCAGGAGCTGGGTGCATTTAATATGGAAAAGTGAAGACCGAGGGGTAGGACTAGAACATGAACCAATGAATTTAGTGTATTCCAGCATGGCAGGAGGTTGGACTAGATGGCCCTAGAACTCCAAGATTCTATAATTCTATCATTATATACTTGCTTAGTGCAGAAACGTTCTTTCTTACACCCTTCTTATTCTTCTTTGCTGAAGACAAAGTAAGTTTTTTAAAAAAGGACAGTGGCTGACCTTCCCATAGAGTGTGTTTGCTGTTGTAAATTTCTCACCATAGACCCATCTTTAGGATTATTCATGCTAACATTTTGTGATAACAGTGACTGGGTGAAAGAAAAGAAAAGAATCCCTTTCCAATGCACACGGTACATGATTTCAGGCCACTGATGGTTTGGAAATGTGTTTTTCTCTTGCGCCACTCAGCCTAGCACATGTTTGCTCCATTTTTTTGGTTGTCTTCTCTCTTTCATGAGTCAGTGGCCCTGAAAGATGGTTTCACTTCCTTTTCTGGAGATGTTTGGCCAGTACGTTCTGCTTTCTGATTGGCCATTGGCGAGAGAGGTGGGGTAATTTTAGAAGCTGGGAGTTTCCCCCATTGCAAGCACAGCTGCACTGAAACCCAGGTGGGAGGTGGGCATGGAGCCATTCTACCCCCGCTCCTTTTGTAGATGATTCAATACTGATAACTCCCCAAGCACTGCTTGAGGACTTGACTTGATACATCCATTGTTATGGATTGAATCCCATGTTAAGCAGTGACATGAACCAAACCTTTGAGTGGTGACACCAGGGAGCAGAAGCATTAGGGGAGCGCGGAAGGGGGCAAAGTTCATTCGGAGGAGGGGGAAGACTCATAGAGTTTAAAGAGACCCCAAAGGCTATCTAGTCCATCCCTGGTCATGCAGGAGCAGACAGCTAAAGCATTCCCAAAAGATGGGCCTCCAACCTCCAAAGCCCTCCAAAAATGAGAGAGAGAGAGAGACAGTCCACCACCCTCTGAGACAGTCTAGTCCACTGTGACACAGCACTTACCATCAAGGAATTCTTCCTAATGCTTAGATGGGATCTCTTTTCTTGTTATTTGAACCCATCAGTTCATTGACTTATCCCACATGCTAAGTTGTAAGCCCTGGCCTACAACAGGGCTCAGCAACCTGATGCCCTTAAGATGTTCTGGACTGCAATTCCCACAATCCCTGACTGTTGGCCATACTGACTGCAGCCAGTGAGAGTCATAACCCAAAATATCTGGAGGGTATCACATGGTCTGTCCCTTGACTACAAGTCCACCACCCCCTGTCCTCCAATGACCCTATGACTCTGATTATAGCTCTGGGCATCCACATGGTAGGTCACAGGTGCAAAGGTATACAATGAGTTCCTGCCTCTTCTGTTACTTAAAATATAACTCTGTTACTTAAACGATAATTGCCCACCAGGGCCATTAGCAGCATACACAATTGCATACAGTATTTTAAACCAGGCATGGGCAACTCCTGGAGGGTAGGCTGGAGGAAGGTAGGCTGGTCCCCCTGTCCCACCCCCATCACGCAGGCCACATGCCTTACATTTACCCAAACCCAAAGTGATGTGTCAGATACTTCTCGTGATTTTTAAAATAGATTGTCTTGTACCTGGACTAAACTGCATTTAAGAAGAAGCCCATACCCTCTAGACCATATGGCCACATTTCCCAATTCTCTTTTGAAGTAGTCCTCCTATGACCTCAGAAGACCAAGGGTCTAGAAGCACATGGAGAGCCAGTTTATTAGAGTGTCCATCAATAACCTTTTGGATGTCATTCCCTTTCAGCTGATGATACAAAGTTACCAAGAGTGGCAGGGCTTTTTTTGTGTTGGTACCCCTGTTTTGGAACCCTCTTTGATTCGAGATCCAGCTGTTCCTCCAACACTTTCAGGTACCAGTTAAAAACATGGTACATTAGCAAATGTTTGCTGCAAGATTTTAGATATTTCTAATTTTAGACATGTCATGTTGTGATTTTTGCCATTTTTGGTACTTTGTGGTTTTAACTCTTTATGTTTTGAGGTAAGATTGTTAGCCACCCTGAGCTTTTATGAGAAAGGGTGGGGGTTTAAATAAAATCAGATTTAAAAAAAGATAACACCTCATTTATTCCTGAACAAGGGACAAGAAGAAAGGCACTTAAACTCCAAGAAGGGCAGGCAGTTAAGCAAAATAATAAGAAATAACAACTGGTATACTTCCAAAGAAAGTTGCAGGCTTTTTCTTTTTTAAAAAGTAAGTTTTCCAAGTGGACCAATGCCCTGTCAAATACTCTGCACCTAGAAAAGAAAGCCATATACAAGGAATGGTTTGCTCGCTTCTAGTTTACACCCAAGGCCGATGTAGGTGGTTGGGGCCTTGGAGCAGTTCAAAAAATGGGGTTCTCTTTGTGGACATTTGTGGAGGTCTAGCGCACATCTAAATCAAGCAAAATAACCAGATAAATAAAGAACAGGGGAAAAAATTCTTGGAAAGTACAAGATTCCTGCTGTATCTTCAATAGGATTATGGTATCCACATCAAGGGAAGAGGTTGTACCTCTCTATTCTGCTTTGGTCAAACCTGAGCTGGGATCCTGTGTCCAGTTCTGGTCATCACAATTCAAAAAGAATATTGCCAAGTTGGAGTGTGTCCAGAGGTTGACAAGCAGCTTGTCTAGATGGGCAATTACCCCATCTTGCCTCTGTCTCAAAGCCCTGCAGTCCATATGATGCAGGTCATTTGCCCCGTTCTACCCCCAGGCTGTTCTCACTGCCCCTAGGGCGGAGATGGGGTTGAGATGAGGGAAAGGCAGGGTAGGGCCTGATAAAGCATTATAGGAAAATACCCAGTTTACCCTGTTACCACCGGCAAAAACCAAATCAGGCCTTGCATATTTGCAGGAGTCTGTCTGGCACGCCAGGCCTCGCTGCCGCCACCATCTGCCTGGCTCTCCTGGAAGGCAGGATGGAATCCCACAGCATTTGACCAAAGACGATCACATGCAGGGGGGCTTGAGTCACACATTGCAGGCCACCTTCCTGCCTTCTGAGTCAGCAAAGAAAATGGCAGCAGCTGCAGGAACAGGACGGCGTGCCTGTGTAGATGCCATCTCATTCTGTACCTATAACGGGGGAAGAATGGGCCAGCTCCCCAGCCACGATATGCCAGCAGGGAGCTGGCATATCCTGGCTCATGTAGATGAGCCCCAGGAAAGTCAAAGGTCTAGAAGCCAAACCTTAGGAGGAATGACTTAGGGAGCTGGGTATGTTTAGTTTGGAGAAGAGAAGACAGAGAGGTGACATGATGGCCATCTTGAGATATTTGAAGGGATGTTGTGTAGAAGAGGGAGTCAGCTTGTTTTCTGCTGCTCCTGAAAGTAGGACATAAACCCCTGGATTCCAATGGAAAGAGAAGAGATTCCACCTAAACATTAGGAGGAACCTCTTTCTCGTAAGAGCTGTTCAAGAGTGGAATGCATTGCCTCAGAGGGTGGTGTGCTCCCCTTCTTTGGAGGTCTTGGTTGGATGGCCCTCGGGGTTAGATGAGATGGTCCTTGTGCTCCCTTCCAGTTATATGATTCTCTATTTCTAAGGGGCAGCCTCCCAGAAATGTACACATGTGGATCCATTTTCACCCCTGCAGCCTGTGTGAGAGGAATAGCCTGATCCCAGTTCATCATTACTCAAGGGTTCAAATAATGCACAAAATATGGATGATAATAGGTAAAGATTCAGAAAGTGACCAGGGGATGTTTCTCCCCTATCTTTTCCTGCAGCACTAAGGCCTGGGCCAGTGTGAGATCTAGATCAACTGTACCAACTGAACCATTGACGATCTAGTCTTCTGCTGGGTTTCAGTGCCATCATGCCTTTATAAAGTCCCCTGCTAATACGCTGTATCTCCTGCACTTAACATGTTTAATTTTTCTCAGTTTTTCCAACTGTATATCTAATACCTTTCTGACTGCATGTTTTTTTCTCTCCCCAACTGCACATTTTGTGCCCAACTGCATGTAAAGAAAAAAAAACAACCCAACACCCTGGATCTTGTTTATAGAATATTCTATCCGAAACAAAGCATGAATCCAAGTGTAGAGAAACTAATATGGGTGTGCAAGCAGAAGGTAACTTCTAGTGTATCTCCCAAACCCTTGACATTTGGCCATCCCTGGTATAAGATATTATTTCAATGCTTTTCTAACAAACGTCCCCAAAACTGCTAAACTGAAAGACACCATATATACATTTTTAAATAAACAGTCCCAATGCATGGACAGGAACACCAAGGCAGATAGTGTGAGGGCTTCAGCTGCCAATTTACATGCTGTGGCTGCCAGGAGGTCTATTTTGAGCTATTGTGAAGACACCGTAAGCCAATTGTTCTTTGTTTATTGAAAAGGGAGTATCCTGTCCTCCTGATATTTACACACCAGTCAGGGTGGCTAACAGAAATCAAAACCCACCATAAAGTACAATAAAACTGCAAAACAACAACAGTATCATCAAAACAAGCTGATGACACAGAGAAAGCCTTTTCTGCAGAAAAAGCTACGTGTTTATCTGCATGGGAAAATCCTCTCGAACTCTTTGGAACATTTGAATGCTGGGAGAAAACTGTGCAAAAGTCTCCCTGATCTATTATTTTTCCCCTATAGGGTTTCCTGACTGCTAGGAAACCTATTTGTCAATGGAAAAGTGTTTTCTTCCCAGGAAATGTGGGCTGGCATCCTCTTCAGCATTTATCGCACACATATTTCCTGTGCCAAAAAAGAACAAACCAAACCATGGCTAAGGTCCGACATCAGGAGATGTAGCTATGACAATGGAGCTCCATCACTGTTGTTACCCCCTAAAAATCTACCTGTCCAGCACTTTGGAAAACCTTCTCTTGGGGGTCTACCTGGCTTCAAAGATAGTTTTTTGGGGGTAACACTGGAAGATGCAGCAACAGTGATGGAGCTCTATTCTCATAGCTACATCTCCCGGTGTAGGACCTCAGCCATGTTTTTTTTGGGAGGGGGTTGGCACAGGAAATGTGCTTTGTAGTTTTGGTCACTCACACCATGACCATGTGGCCCATGATGGTGCCATGGCAAATAAACCCTCGGGTCTTTGCCTGGTGCCAGAAGTACATTTGTGTAGGGGCCATGAGAGCTGCCACTTGCTTTATCCCAGAGGGTGGAGGAAGTCAAACCAGGCTCTCTGGCTTCAGTGGTGCAGTTGGGTAATTTTAGACAGTGAATGGAAAGGTCTTACAGGTGGGTCTCTATAGATAGCAGTTTTCACTTGACATGTGACAAGTGTGTTTAGAACCACACTTGCTCATTACATTGAGCATCCCTTGCCCTTTTGCCCCAAGTAACTGGCCTGATGGCACCACTGCATTCAATTGCAAATGTGGTGTCTTGGATCATTTGCACAACATGAAGGATGGAAAACATCTTCTTGATAGTTTATTTGATAATAGCAACAGCACCTGCATTTCTATACCACTTTATAGTGCTAAGCACTCCCTAAACTGTTTACATTGTTTTTAGCTAATTGCCCCCAACAAGCTGTGTACTCATTTTACCAACCTACAGAAGGATGGAAGGCTGAGTCAACCTTGGAGCCCTCTGGGATTGAAATCATAAAGTTGTGGCTGCAGTGCTGGCATTTAACCACTGCACCACCATGACAAAACTCATGCAGCAAACACCTGCCTCAGCAAGAAGGTTTTCACCATGGGGTGAAATACCTGCCATCTTCAAGCAGTTTCTGAGGCCCATGGCCAAGAGTGATACCTGCTGGGTCTCATTTCTGGTGGTGATATCTGAGAAGGCCTCCACTGGAGGCTTTCAGTAGCCTGGTTACAGAGGCCACTGTAGTTTTCAGTGGTGTTAGACAGGCCTCTTGCCACAGACAGCAGTGTCCTGCTTTCCAACCCCATCCCTTCCAACTGGCCCAGTTTGGCTGGAACAGCCCTGATTAATCCTGTGTGGTTCCACTTTTTCACCCTCCCCAAGCAAGAAGGTTGTCACCATGGGGTGAAGTCCTATCCAAGTGGTGCTTGACTTAGTCTGCCAGAGCAAAGAATTCCACAGTTTAGGTCCAACCTAGCTGGTTGTAGTAAATGTCCCCCAGATGACCTGAGTGTACGGGGTGGATTGTATAGGAGGAGGCAATCTCTTAGGTAACCCAGACCCAAACCATGTACTGTAGTGCTTTAAAGGTAATAACCAATACTTTGTACTTTGCCCAGAAACTAATTGGCTGCCAGTGGAGTGACTTTAATATTGGTGTAATATGTGAACTCCTGGATGTACCTGTAACTAACCTGGCTGACATATTTTGAACTAACTGGAGTTTCCAAACTTGGTACAGAGGTAGCCCAATGTACAGCGCATTGCAGAAGTCCAACCTTGAGGTTACCAGTGTGTGCACTGCCATCTTTAGGTCTTCCAATTTAGTTGTGCATTTGGTTGCTCAAGGTTGCCACTCAACACTAAGGCCGGAATTCTCTTAGGGACATCTGCACACCTAAGTGTCTCTTATGCGTGTGGATGTCCTCTTTTGGGGGCCTTGCAGGGATTGGTAGTCCTTTCCTCCCCCCCAGCACCCAACCCCCCCCCAAAAAAATTACTGTAAAGGCCTTGAAGCCATTCCTCACTGCCATTCTATGCTTCCTGGCAAGAAGCAAAGAAGTATCTGGCTGCATCCCCATAGCCAGATGCTTGATAATGACATCAGTGCTGATATCCGGGGTGTGTGCATGTCTGTCATTGTTGTGTGTCCAGTTACAGGGTGCATAGCCAGACCTTCTCCAATCCAGACAGCTTATGTTGCAGTATGGCGTGCCTGTATGAGGTGGCTTTGGGCTTTAAAAGTAAGTTTGGGTTGTGGTATATAGGTCAGTGTAACATATGGTCTGCATACAGATGTTTAGGCTGGGCTGAGGGGATGTTGGATCAAGGCCAAGGACTGCATAATGCAATCAGTGAGGAACCCCACTTTTACGCTGCACCACCCCAATGTAGGATTGTGGCCTGTGTTTTATTTCTGGCATCTCTCTTTAACCAAATGGACAGACGCCTTCTGGGCTTTAAATGTGAGGAGCACAAGCCGCTACAGACACATAGAAGCACAGAAAGCAATGTAGCACTTTTGGCAATGTGCAACAGAGAACGTACATGAGTGTGTGTGAACATTTGTGTAATAATAATTGATATAAGAACCAGGGTGTTACAAGCATGTCCCCTATTAGGGTTGGAGAAACATGTCAGTTTTGCTTTCTTCTGCATTTAGGGTTTTTTTGGGGTGTGTGTGAGAAAAACCTCATGTTCCTTCCATGTTGTTTACAAAGGAAGTGTTCATATTGATCTTGACTTGAACTGTGTAAGATTCTCCCCTGTAGTGAGTCTCTATTTTTATCCGTGAAATGTGGGTGGCAATGTTGTTTTGTCATCCATGATGGATCTGAGCTGTGAGCTTCGACAACATCTTCTCGGTGCACTGAACAAAAGCAATGAACCTTACTATGATGTTTCCTCTTCAGAATAACTCAGCCGGCCACCTGCAGCAAGATGGTGGTGAGTTGGGCTTAAATTTCTCCTTTCCTCCCCCCGCCCTGATGCCAGCCACCTCTTCCTTCCTGCTCAGCCTACAACAGCCTCCTTACATGGCCCCTCCTGTACCTCTTTCTACTAATGCTTCTCATATCTTGACTGCTTATGGATGGGGCTATTCTCAGGACCAAAGCGTGGCTTCAGTTGCAGCCCCTTCCACCCATGTCCTTGCACTCAGTGGCACTCATGCATATCACAGCTGCTCACAGGAACCCAACAAAAACCCCTGAAGTTAACCGTCAGTTACAATACTTTCTGAAGCTGGGCCTGATGTGTCAGCAAACTACCAGGAGCTCATAGTTAATCATCCATAGTGATAACTTCTGACTGAGTTGGGTAGGACAGGTCAGTAGCCACCATAGGAACATAGTTAACAGTAGGAACATCTTCTGACTGAGCTGGGGGTACACATCAGCAGCTGCCATGGGATCATAATGAGCCATCAGCAACGATATTGGCTGCATCTGCACTGTAGAAATAATGAAGTTTGACACCACTTTAACGGCCATGGCTCAATGTTATGGTATTCTGGGATCTGTAGTTTTGTGTGATATTTACCCTTCTCTGTCAGAGAGCTCCAGTGCCACAGCAAATGACAAATCCCAGGATTCTATAGCATGGAGCCATGGCAGTTAAATCAGTGTTGAACTGGATTGTTTCTGCAGTGCAAATATAGTCATTGTCTACTGAGCTAAGGATGTTACACAAACAACTACAATGGAATCATTGGGCTAAATCCAGTTGTTAGTCTCACTTAGAGTAGACCTACTGAATCAATGGAACTTACACATGGGTTGACTTACCAAGGTCGTATTGATTCAGTAGGACTATAAACTGGATCTAGCCCACAGTCAACATTAGCAATACTTTCTGAATGAGCTGGACATGACACATCAACCATGGATATAGACCAATGTTTCCCAAACTTTGGTCCTCCAGATGTTTTGGACTTCATCTCCCAGAATTCCTGACGGTTGGTCAAGATGGCTAGGGCTTCTGGGAGATGAAGTCAAAAACACCTGGAGGACCAATGTTTGGGAATCACTGTTTTAGACTGATAGTAAGCCATCAGCTTTCTATCTGCCTCATTGTGGACATATCAGTAGCTACTAGGGCTAATATGTAGCCAACATATTGTGAATAGGGATGGGAAGAATATTTAAAAATATTTGAAAAACATGTTTTCTATAGTTGAGCAATCCTGATGAGAAGATTCCTTGGATGATGAGAATCTTCGCAGTTCAGGACTTCTTCTGTGCAAAATTTGCCTGTGGTTGTTTTGTGCATAAAACAGTATTTTCTTCACAGAAAAAAATAATATTTCTATGCAGAAATATTATGCCCTGCACAGAAAATGCTGTTTCCTGTGCATAAAATGCTGTGATTGGGGATTTATTCTGTACAAAATTCACTCATGGTTGATTTGCACAGAAGACAACATTTTCTGCACAGGAAATAATTTTCTCCACAAAAACATTATTTTCTGTGCAGAAAATGCAGTTTCCTGAACAGAAAATGATGTTTTCTGCACCAAGCAATCACATGTGAATTTTGTGTGGAATAAGTCCTAGATTGTGCATAGCTTTCAAGAAACTGCATGGTTTTTTAAACAGAGGCTGGATGTCCATCTATCTGGAATGCTTTGATTGTGTGTTCCTACATGACAGGGGGTTGGACTAGATTTGGACAGGGGGTTGGACAGGGGGTCGCTTCCAACTCAATGATTCTATGATACTATGATAAACAAAGCCTTTAAATAGAGTGTAAAATAAAATACCAGTAAATGTAAAATATATTAGCAATATGTGTGGAAGTGACCAAAGTACTTTGCTGCCTCCCTCCCTGCTCCTCCACCTTTTGCAACCCATGATTAATTTGTGGAATGTCCATGCAACAAGATGATAGCTGCTAACCTAGGTGGTGTTAAAAGAGACTTTGCCAAATTCCTGGAAGAGGTGAGATCTATGCACAGCTCTTAGCCAAATATGAGTGCTATGTGGATGGAGCCTGCCTTATTCAGAAGCAGTATACTATTGCTTTGGGGACAGCCAATGCTTCACATGTAGCTCAATGGATTCATGGCATTTGCTGCCCCAATGGGTGGGGATGGTCACCATCTTAGATAGCACTAAATCGGGATTAGAGAAATGAATGCAGAACAGGACTGCCAATGGCTATATGTCATAACAACTGAATGAAATTGCCAGATTCAGGAGAAATGCCAGGGAAGAAATTGTGGAAGTTCTTTAGCAGGTTGTGGAACCTGTGGCCCTTTGGATGCTGATGAACTACTCACACAACATACCTTACACAACATGGCCAATAGTCATAGATTAAGAGTGCTGCAATCATACAGCACCTGGATGACAGGAGAGGTCCATGACCTCCATCCGTGGCCTTCATACGTGGTTTCTGGGTTTCTGGGAAGCATCTTGTTAGTAACAGTGAGAAAGAAGAATAGTAGAGCAGATGGGTCTGAGTAGAAAGACAGTGAAACAAAAATATACACAATGGTAATGGAACTGCTGGAATAAGTCACTTAGTAAAGAAACGGCATCAATGAAATGTGTGAGATTTTATTAACGTTCAAACACTGGAAACTAAAACACAAAGCAGGTTGCAAGGAGTACGGGCAAGGGGAAGATCTGGAGAATGGAACTATGTAGGACAGAAATCAGCCTTTCTCAATAACACTGGTATTGGGGGGAATCGGGGAGTACATTTGGCCCCATGGAGGAAATATGTGTTTTTTTCTTCCTAGGAGATGGAGACCTGAGGGCCACCACAGAGACATCCGCCACTTAAGAACACTGTGATCGGTTGACCACCTTCTCAATGGTCTTGCCTTCATGGGTCACCTTGCAGGTGTAGGTCTCATGAGATTGCCAGTCCGTGCTACTGAGCATCAGGTAACTGCTGGCCACATACTTGTCACCCTGTTTGACAGGCTTGCTGGTCTCCACTCCAGAAGAGATGACGCTGCCATCAGCCTTCCACTCAACCTGGACAACACCTGGGTGAAAGCCATCCATCAGACAGGCCAAGGTGGCTTTGTTCTTGCTCTTGATCTCTTCCTGGGATGGTGGGAAGAGCGACACCGAAGGAGGTACAGCTGGCTGACCTGGAAGACAAGAGGGAAAATGTTGTTACCTGCTTAAAAGAAAGATCTAAGGGTGTCTGTGAAACAGCAATGATTGAGAAGGTTGTTGTTGCCGTTGTTGTTGCCGTTGTTGTTGTTGTTGTTGTGTGCCTTCAAGTCATTTCTGACCTGGCTCAGTCTGGCATTCCATCTACAGCCTCCACATTTTAACCTTACTTTAACACTACAACCCATGCAGGGCTCATTCAAAGACTTCCATTTCCAAAACTGGAAATGGTGGTCAGTTGTTGGTGAAGAAGAGGATGAGGCATTGATCTGTCCACTTCATCACACCATTTTTTTTTCCTGGAAAAGGGATAGATTCCTTTTCCAGAAAAAGTAGTTGAATGAAAACTGACTTTGCTCCTTTAGAAAAAGATGGAGGTAATGAACAGTATGGTTCTACAAGGCCCTTTGAAGGCATTGCCAACACTTGTATTTAATGCTCCTGAACTCACACAGACAAGAGCAAATGCTGGTGCTATATGAGCCTAAATGGTTTACCACCCAAGGATCTCTCACCCACCCTGGTGCATACAGCTGCTGCATTAAATGAAGAACAACCACTAGGACATCATAGTGCCCATCACTGGGTGAGATGGAGGAGAAACAGGGTATATTTTCTGAGTCAGATGGAAAGTGATCTTGCTTTGCTTTAAGCAAGGCAACCCGTGTGGTCAAAAGCAGGGGGGGGGCAATTTTTAAGACTCTAGAGCAGTGGCTCTTAACCTTTTATTTACTAGGGAACCCCTTTAAATAGCTTTTGTTGCTGCGGACCCCCCAGACTTAAGATTTAAAACCATAATAATAATAATAATAATAATAATATCATCTGATGATAATAATAATACAATTACACCAGCAATGAAACCTTCCCTCAGAGGCACTGGAGAGGGAGGGAAGACTTTTCTCCTGCTTCTTCCTGCAAGTTTGTAGCTGGAGTGGGTTGAATGGCAATGCGCAGGCCAGGCGAGCCACCCAGCCTTTGCCTTGGCTCCTGTCATGTGGCTGCTCCACTATGGGGAGAAGGTGGGCTAAGCAACTATCAAACCTTCATGGGCCCCGTGTCAGGATTTCATGGCCCCCTGAGGATCTGTGGACTACAGGTTAAGAACCATTGCTTTAAATTATGTTGGATTGCAACTCCCCTCATATCCAACAACAAACAAAGCCTATCTGTTAGACACAATGGAGGCTGGAATCCTCTTGGTTAGTCTGAACTAGAGTACGTAGATCCATGTAATTGCTGAATGGTGAGTCAACAGGTAGGTAAATTCAGTTCAATGGCTCTACTCTTGTTAGGACTAACAGTAGGGTTTAGGCTGGGGTTAAATTACAAAAACAAAACAAAATGATAAAACCACAAAAATAAAAATCAAACACAATGCTTAAACACCAACTGATTTTACATACGGTTCAAACATGTGGGAACTCAAACTTTAAGCCCACTTCCCTTTCTTATCGCTTTTGGTGTTCTAAGTCATATTGGCAATCCCTCAAATGGAGTTTGGGGCATTCTTTTTTAATAGTCTGGATGCTAGAAAACTAGCCAAATCAAAGATATAGTGGGCCCTCAGTATCCGTTGGGGTTTGGTTCCAGGATCCCCCTGTGGATACCAAAATCTGTGGATGCTCAAGTCCCATGATATACAATGGGGCAGTAAAATGGTTTCCCTTATGTAAAATGACAAAATCAAGGTTTGGGGGTTTTTTGGATTTTTTGGGGGAGGTATTTTCAAGCCATGGGTGGTTGAACCTGAGGATGCAGAATCCGTGGATATGGAGGACCGACTGTAACCCTACGAGTCTGGTTTAGGAAAATCAATATATTCTGCTCTCTCATCATCTTTGTCTCCCACCCACTAAGCTATGAATCTCTGCCTTGGAGTGTTGTACAGGTACCTCAGGAGAATGTGTTACAAATTTTCCATGGCTGCCTGTCTGTCCAGAAACCTGCAGTCCTCCAAGGGAGTCCCTGGCAGCTGAGCCGTAACTGCTGAAATATTCATTCTTGCCAAGATAATGACTGCCTGGCACTTGGGGTGTACAAGTTTTGTTATGTTATTATGGGAGAAAACACACACTACTCAATCTTGTATAAACATTCAGAGAAAATACTCTACTACAAAACCAATCACATTCTCAATCCTCACCTTTCTCAGTCAGCCGAAAGTTTATTCTGGAGGATATATGTATCAGGGGCCCTTTCACACTACACAGTTCTAGTGCTAGATGCCACTTCAATTTCCATGGCTACACATCCTAAGGAATCCCAGGATTTGTAGTTGGTGAGCTCATTAGGGCTCATTGAATGAGGATTCTAAGTACTCTCCTCAAAACTGGAAATTCCAGGATTCAATAGAATGTTGTCATGACAGTGAAAGTGCAATCATACTGAAAGTGCAGTGAAAAGGGCTGCAGTCAAAGTGATAACAGAAAATCTACTAGATTTGTAGGAGATGGAAGAAGAAAGCAATAAAACAAGTCCCACTAAGGTTGATAGTGAGTTGATAGTGAGATCAAGGGAAGTAATAGTGCCGCTCTATTCTGCCTTGGTTAGGCCTCACCTAGAATACTGTGTCCAGTTCTGGGCACCACAATTCAAAAAGGATATTGACAAATTGGAGCGTGTCCAAAGAAGGGCGACTAAAATGGTGAAAGGTCTGGAAACAATGCCTTATGAGGAGAGACTTAGGGAGCTGGGTATGTTTAGCCTGGAAAAAAGACGGTTAAGAGGCGATATGATAGCCCTGTTTAATTATTTGAAGGAATGTCACGCTGAGGATGGAGCAGGCTTGTGTTCTGCTGCTCCAGAGACTGGAACACGGAGCAATGGATGCAAGCTCCAGGAACAGAGATCCCACCTCAACATTAGGAGGAACTTTTTGACAGTAAGAGCTGTTCGGCAGTGGAACACACTCCCTCGGAGCGTGGTGGGGTCTCCTTCCTTGGAGGCCTTTAAACAGAGGCTGGATGGCCATCTGTTGGGGATGCTTTGATTATAATGTTCTGCGTGGCAGGGGGTTGGACTGGATAGCCCTCATGGCCTCTTCCAACTCTATAATTCTATGATTCTATGATAGGTTGGACCTGAATCCTGTGGGTTGGTCCCCAAAAGAATAAACACATTGAATTAATTGTTGAGTGATGAGTAAACATGGAGGTAAACATCAATGATTCAATAGGTCTACTCTGGCAGGACTAACAATAGGATTTGGGCCCTTATGTACTTTTCCAAGTACATTTTTCCAGACCATCCAGATGTGTGCAGTACACCATTGAATTATTGGTTGCGTTGTCTGTACCATTTCAGCAGAACAGTGTACTGTACCAGAAAATCAAATATAGAATCATAGAATCTTAGAGTTGGAAGGGACCACAAAGGTCATCTAGTCCAACACCCTGCCCTGGAGGAACACACAACTAATCCACTGTTTAACAGCTCTTACAGTAAAAAGAAGAAGAAGAAGAGCTCCTAATGTTTAGGTGGAATCTCTTCTCTGGACATGAGGAGAGGGTCTTTTAGTTGGATGTTTTAATAATTAAAGAGACCCTCCAAATTAACACAGCCTTAGAGAGGGCATTATTTTCATTCACTGCCCTTTTACACTCCATGATTAGGGTCTATGATCCTACTTTAACTACCATCTGGTCACATTCTATGGAATCCTGAGATTTGCTGTTTAGGAAGGAGCATTTTGATTTCTCAGTCAGAGAGCTCTAGCTCTCCCCAAACTACAGATCTCAGGCTTCCATAGGATGCAACCATGACAGTTGAAGTGGAGTCATAGCATTATCATTTTGGAGTGTGAAAGGCAGGAGTAGTGAGGGCACAGATGAGCAACTATCCCTCCATGCCGGTTTTGCCTATCTACTACCCTTCCTCTATCCTTAAGCCATGCTTAGATGCACTGGGCATAAATACAGACATGGTGTAGGTACTATGCTTTTCTCTATTGAGGCCAATAATACGTTTGGTCAGAAATTAAATACTTTTTTCACAACTGCCCCAATAATGATTGAGATTAGAGCATGAAGGGGTTGGCTTACAATAAAGGGGAAACCTCCTTTGTCTGGAAGAAATTAAGGGAGCAAAAGGACATTTGCAGACTTCCCTTGTCAAGTCTATTCCGGCTGTATAATGCTGTAGATTGTAGCTTTATGGTGGCATCCATAGAACACAAGAATCCTTCCATTAGGTTTGATAAAATGTCATTCATAAGCTTGACCCCAAATTCAATTTTGCATTTATCTTTGCTTTCCAAAAAAACCCCAAAAACCCAACAACTCAGAACCCCTTGCTTTCACATCCCCTCTGCCAACGTTTCTGGATCATTGGATCATCAAGTGAGATATCAGCTCAGTTGCAGAATGGGAAAATGAGAAGATCCCATCAAAAACAACCCATGCTGCCACAATGACCTGATGGAAGCATGCCAATACCTGTCTGAGCTATCTTTCTTACTGAGGTCTAAAACTATGTCAGACTTTGCATTTAACCATTAAAGAGATTTCCAAAGATTGCCTTATTAATATAAAGCAAGTGAAAGAAATGGGTTCTTTCAACAAGAGCTTTACCCATGCTCTTGAACTGGGGGCAAGAGACATGAAAAGCTCCATTTGGACACACTACTGTGGCTGGAATGAAGAATTCAGCTACGACTTAAAGAATATCCTAAATCTAATATAACAAACTATTAAGTTCAGCTTGGGGCTGGAGAAAGAAAAGAGGGTGAAAATTACAGAAAAAAATGGAATATTTTCACAGAGATGGAAATGGATATAATCAATGCAATGACTTACCAGTGACAGTCAGGTGGGTTCCTCCTCCAAACACAGCCCACAGTGATAGACAGCTGTACACAAACCTGTCCTCCCTTAAGAGGATGGTCATCCATATCTATTCCATATAGGACCAGAGTGGCCAACAGGAAAATCAATGCTAAGATTAAATGTTTCTTGTTTCCAACCAAGCTGCAGTGAATGGTGAAATGTGGAAGAAATATGAACTACCTATCTGGTGAATCTCTGGACAGTGATGAAGAAGATCCTATTGACTATCCATCATCATCTCAGATCTTTTCAGTGTCTCTACTGGTGGTAGCCCATTTTTCTAGTGGAAGGGCAGATGTGATCCTTTATTCATTGTAGCTTGAACCATATGAGAACTGTAGAAGCAGTACTGATGGCTTGTCAAGTCTAATGGATGGAGAACATGTTTCTTAGAAGAGGTCTCCCAGGTGACTTTATAGGCAGGAAAGCTTTCTTTATGCTTAAATTGGTTGTATACATCAAATTCAATGCACTGGACCATCCCTTCTGTGTGTCAATATTTGTTGTGTGCCTTCAAGTCATTTCCGGCTTATGCCAACCCTAAGGTGAACCTATCACAGGGTTTTCTTGGCAGAATTTGTGCAGAGGGGGTTTGCCATTGCCTTCTTCAGAGGCTGAGAGAGTGTCACCTGCCCAATGTCACCCAGTGTGTTTCCATAGCCGAGTAGGGATTTGAATCCTGGTCTCACGTGTTTTAGTTCAACACTCAAACCAGTACACTATGCTGGCTCTTATGTGTCAATATGGGCTTCCCTGTTAGCTGGTGGTATGTCTCAGCTCAAAGAGAAATCAGTTATAATTGATATAACTATGAACCCAAGGGCTGGCTTTGGAAAGTTATTACTGAATTTGACCAAAGATGGACCTTAAGGTAACATTTCCCCACAAGGCCTGTTATAGAATAAGATACATGGCCTACATCCTTCTGTTCATCTCAGCTAGAATAGACCCATTAAATCAGTTGGATTTATCTTCATGATGACCTACATCTGCTCATCATTCAACAGCTGATTCAGTGGGCCTACTCTCTCTGGACATATACTGTGGTGGCTTTCCTGACAGTGGGGTGTTGAATTGTTCTGGGTTTTAGTCCAAATTTCTAAAGATCTATTTGATGTGCAGTCTGAAGTGCCAAATAAGTTCAGCACCTTGGACAGGTGACCCAACAGCTTGTAGTGGTCTGAGTGTTGGATTAGGACTATGGGAGTGCAAGTTTTAAACCCTTGCCCTGCTATGGAAGTCCATAGGGTGACCTCGGGCATGTCACACACTCTCAGCCTCAGAGGAAGGCAGTGGCAAACCTCCTTTGAAGAAATCTGGCCAAGAAAACCCAGTGGCCTTAGGGTCACCGTAAATCGGAAACTGCTTGAAGGCACTCCACAGCAACAACAACCTTGGATAGTTCCTTTTAAGGGCAGACTAAAATCCAGAGTGCATTCATCTCCTCACAAACATGGCAACCACCAGCTACCACTGGCCATTGTGCATTGTTGATTTTCTTCTGAAAAACTGGTAGGAGTAGGAAGTAAGAGAGTGGGAGGGAAAGTATTCAGCGTGACCCCTGTCACCTCATCCAAAATTGCATTGATCTGTTTGCTATTTGCTGAGATATTTCTCCTCTGGGGGAATCTTAGTTGCATGGTCAGGTGTCTATCTTTCAGGAAGTTATTTGGGGAGCATGGATGGTTGCCTAGCAGCCATGCAGGTTCTTTCCCCTAATTTCTTTTCCCCCCTTACTTCTCAGCCCTGGGAGGGAATAGCATTTGATCCGAAGCAGCATTGAACAGGACCTCAGCTGAGTGGATCTGAGATGAGAAGGGGATTGGAAGGCTTTCTTAATTCTTTGAAGCAACCTGGGGGAAATGTGTTAATATTGGGTTATTTGAAATAATAGATACATTTGCTCAGTAGAAGGATTAATGTGACAGCATTTATAAGAAGTACAAGTAGAGATCTTTAGTTTCAACTTTACGTTAAGGAGGGGGAAACAATGTAGTGGGTAGGAAATGTGTGCTTTTGTGTTTTGCTGTAGTGTGATTGTTGTTGTTTCGTTTCGTTTAGTTTTTGTAATGTTATTTTACATACATGTGTCCCCCCCTCCCCCGTATCTACAGGGGATACATTCCTAGACTTGGCATTTATTTATAAGTGAAACTGCAGATAATAGCAAACCCTATTAAAATAAAGGAGTTCCAGTACAAACATACGATAGAGTTTCATTGGAGGACCTAGCAATTCCTAGAGAGGATACCTCTCTAGGCGTTTTCCAGAGCAACTCTATGGTATGTGTCTCTATGTTTTCAGCCATGGATAACTGAAACTGCAGATACTGATTCTGTGGATATGTGGGGGAGAGCACAACCTGTATATATATATATACATCTATATAAAGGCTGATCCCTTGGAGGTTGGCAATATTTGTCCTCCTTGGAACAGACAACCATGGAGGACTCTCCATTGGGAAGTCATTAAACTTGAACCGCAGATGTTGCCTTCATACCATACTTCTGGAAGATCTGGAAGCAATCCTATCCTGAAGGAAAGAGGATACTGGGCTAAGTGGACACTTGGCCTGGTTAATGTGGCCTCATTTAATTTAGGATGGGTGGAATTCAAGGTGGGAGATGAGAGACACATAGCAAAAGAAGCAGGTCACTTATGAATGATGTTGAGCTTAAGGAATAATCCTTGTGGGTCCTCTCTTACTCTCAGATTCCAAAGCAACAGTTGAATTGATTGTCCTTGATAGCTCTCTTTCTTCCTCCAGATCAAGCCCTTAACTAGCTAAACAACTGAACCATCTGGATCAAAAGCTAAAGGAGCACTATGCAGATAGGTGTGGCATACAGGTAGAAGTTCACGACCAGGAGGACTGTTGTCTTTCATTGGTAGATCGCCTGTGGATTGTGCTGTACAGAAAACTAAGACAGACTTATGGTACTGACACAAAGGGGAAGCAGACATCTAGTCACATCCAACTGTTTATTAGCCTTTCTTCTTAGAGACATTCCCAATTCTCCTTGTTTTTTGTTCCTTTCCAATAGCCATGGCAGTTGTAACTCCAGGAGGCTATCGCCCAGCCACAAAGCCCAGGCGTGTAAACATTGTGAAAGAAATTGTGAGTGGTGCACGAGTGTTTATGGATGGGGCTGAAAGAACCTGATGGTAGAGAGATGCTGAGGGTTGTCTGCAGCCATTCTGGCCCAACCCTCAGACAGAGAGCAGAGATGAAAGGGTTGCAAATTGTCATTTATGCTATTATGATTGTATTTTATCTGCCCATGATGGAGAACAGAGCCTATTGGGTTGTTGTCTTCATTTGCCCAAATGGCTCACGTGTTCGGTTATGATGCACCCTGATTCTAACAAGGGAGAACTATTTGCTGCTTTGCCTCAGACAGGAAAAAAAAAACAACTTGAGACAGCCTAGCTGGAGGGACCAGTGGACTAAGTCCTCTTTTCAGCATGATCTGAAATCCACCTTCTTTGTACACAGACCTAGTACAGTTCACTCTCACTAGAGGATGGGCCAGGACTTTGTATATCTTAGAATCATAGAATCATAGAGTTGGAAGAGACCACAAGGGTCATCCGGTCCAACCCCCTACCATGCAGGAATACACAATCAAATCATTCCCGACAGATAGCCATCCAGCCTCTGTTTAAAAACCTCCAAAGAAGGAGACTCCACCACACTCCATATGTTTGTGGCAGGTGGAGGAAGGACATTTCAGGATCCACATTTAATTCCTCTGGAAATTTGGAAGAAGCTGGGCACTATATCCTGTACAAAATGGAACATGTCATGTGTGCACCTTGACAGTTGTTTCGTTAGACTTGGTGAGACAGTGTGGAGGAACAGTCTGTTAGACTAGAAAGGCCTCCAATCTGATTTAGCAGGCTTCTGCTTAGGTTCTTAAGAAGCCCTTTTGTTCTGAGCAACTTGGTAAAGACACAGCATCAATGACATGGATCAACTTTTATTCAAGTGCTAAGACTGGAAACTAACATACAAAGGAAGTTCCAGGGAGCACTGGGGAGTTTGGAGAAATGGGTTTGCACAGAACAGAAACAAGCCTTTATCAGCCAAACTAGTATTAAATGGGAATCAGAGAAGTCATCGGGTGCCATGGAGGGAACTTTTTTTTTTCTTCCTAGGAGATGGAGACCTGAGGGCCATCCCCTAGGAAGAAAAGGAAAAGGATTTGTCAGTGACTGTGTGGTATGCATCTATGCAATGGGACAACCTCTACAGCCCTATTTCCTTTATCTTAAAAGAAAAAAAAAAGCTGAAAGCATCAGATCTCCTTTTCCAATAGCAAGGGACCCTTCTCGCAATTTATGTACCTCTTCTCTTCTTGTCTTGGTTTTGGTTGGCTGTTGTTGGAAATGGGACACGAAACTAGAAAGGCACTCTGGCACAGTCCAGCAGACTTTTATTTATGAACTCATGTTTGATAATTTGTTAATAAACTGACACCAATGAAATATATCAGATTTTATTAATGTGCTAACGTAAGAAGGACAGACAGATGTGGGTCTCCAGAGGGTAGGGGTGTGGAGACAGTGGAGGGAGTGGAGAAAAATGAATCTTTATCAACCAAACTGATGTTTAGTGGGAATCAGAGAAGACATCTGGCCCCATGGAGGAAACCTATTTTTTTCTTCCTAGGAGATGGAGACCCAAGGGCCACCACAGAGACATCTGCCACTTAAGAACACTGTGATCGGTTGACCACCTTCTCAATAGTCTTGCCTTCATGGGTCACCTTGCAGGTGTAGGTCTCGTGAGATTGCCAGTCAGTGCTACTGAGCATCAGGTAACTGCTGGCCACATACTTGTCACCCTGTTTGACGGGCTTGCTGGTCTCCACTCCAGAAGAGATGACACTGCCATCAGACTTCCACTCAACCTGGACGACACCTGGGTGAAAGCCGTCCATCAGACAGGCCAAGGTGGCTTTGTTCTTGCTCTTGATCTCTTCCTGGGATGGAGGAAAGAGAGACACCGAAGGAGGTACAGCTGGCTGACCTGGAAGAGAAGAGGGAAAATGTTGTTACCTATGTAACAGAAAGATCAAAGAGTCTCTGTGGACTCCCATGGCTTCCTGCCTAAAAGACATAGCTCCTCATCTAATATGTGTTTAGTGACAACAAGGTGTCTTCATAGACTTTGTTGCACCAGCACTGCAGGGACATGAGAGATCTGTTGTAGAGGATGCTGAACTTACATGTAGGTTTAGAATTGAGTTCTTGAGGAAGGTTTGGGCCATTCCTCTCCACATTTTCCTTCTGAAGATCAAACAAAGTATTCTATGTAACGGAAAGCCTCTTTCATTATGCCCTAGGGACCACCTGCCAATTTGAGATGCAGTCCAGTTCCCTGTGCGTTGCTCTTGCAAAAGCCTTTATGGAAATAACATACCTATTGGGCTTTCCTGATAATGCAGTTCCAGTTCTTTCAATGAAGTATCACACTGTGTTTTCACCCAGAAGACTATTTCTTCCATTCATATCCCACCTCAGAATATTGCACTTTTAAAACAGTGTATCTCACTGGTGTTGCCTTTTCTACTGAGCCTGAATCCTCATAATCACCAGAGAATGCTCAGAATTAAAAGAAAGTTCTGATCATTTCAAATGTAGGGTTGCCAAACTGAATACGGGACAGGACTCTTATATAGTTAATGTTAACAAAACCTGGGGCAGGAAGATGTATCATAGAATCATAAGAGTTGGAAGGGACCCCCAAGGGCCATCCAGTCCAACCCCGTTCTTCCATGCAGAAAGACCCAATCAAAGCATTCCCGACAGATGGCCATCCAGCCTCTGTTTTAAAAACCTCCAAAGGAGACTCTACTACACTCCCAGGCAGTGTGTTCCACTGTGGAATATCCAACATGTAGGGTAAGTTTCGCCAGGTGGAAGTAAATAATACCCCCTCCCTCCCCAACCCACCTTTTACCTGATGCTTTCCACCCTCATAGAACTATCTACTGGCTGGTGGAGTGAGGGTGGGATGTCCAGTTATAGGAACATAGCTGGACTCTTCTCTGCTGCTCCTCCCTGCTCACTACCAGCAAGTAAATGTTCCACCAAACAAAGCTACGCAATGCCTCCTATAGAAGCATCCAGCTATTGCTATATTGGGGTGGGGTGGGGAGAATATAGCTGCTGAAATGTGGTGGGGGGGTGACAGACAAGGTATTGCATAGTTTAACCTAGCAGAACTGTAAGATACATCTTTCTGCCTGAACATATGTTAGCATTAAGTAACTCTGTCCCATATTCCTCCTGACAATCCTAACTACAACCCACTCTTTCCGCAGTTTTTCTGCCAATTTTATTTGTGCAATTTATTATACTTGCTTTATCAATGGGTCAGCCACAAGCCAAAAGGCAGGGAAGAAAACAGAAGAGGGATGGTTTCCAGGGAGACCTACCCTTATCTAACCTCTTTTCAGGTAAACATATCTTCTACCTGAAAAGAAATCAGATGGTTTTATGTCCATCTGGATTTTTTGGAACGGGATGGCATGCCACCCACCCCTCTGTGTTCTCAGGTCTGATTTGGTTTAGAGCACAAGACATGCAAGGTTCATTCAGAACTGTCTCTTCCTAAAAATATGCGACAGGGTTTCTTAATGGTTGAGGAAAGGATAAAAAGAAGTTAATGTATCCATTTCCTCCTGCCACATGCCTTATCCATTGAAAAAGGTTGAATGAAAATTAGACTGTTGCTCCTTTATAGGAAGATGAAGGTAACGTATTGTGTCCTTCTAGTGGGCTGGTAGCAGTGTCTTGTAGAAAAAGTTAAATGTCACATACTAATGGGCCAGTGTACTTGTGGACATTTGGCCATAAGTTTGCCAGCCCTGGTCATAACTGTTTGTCCTAAAGATCAAAGTGGCAGAGCAGTCATGAATGCAACCCTGTTACATTCAAGGACTGATGTGTCAAATTGTTCTTCATAACTTAGCAAGTTTGAGTCTTTCCCTAAGGATTGCCCAGAAATGCAAGCCCATCAGAAAAACAACTTAGAACCAAATACCTTCTACATTTACTCTCATATGGTCACATATATCAGGAAAGTACCCCACCGACATATAAGCCGGTTTTGAATTGTGCATGTTGCAATGGCATAACTCACTAGTGATCTCTTATGGTGGCAAACATGTGTCTTATCAATTCCATCCAGATGCAGGTGTGTGTGTGCACAAGAGAGAATTCCATTCAGACACATTCTGCAACAAACCCCTACATGGATGAAGCCCACCTATTGGGGTGAAGGCTAGTCTGAAACCTTTCTCTCTGGCTTCTTACCCTATAGGAAAAGCACTGCAAGCATGGAGGAACACGCCAGTATGTCAGCCCTGACATGATGTTCACAGCTATATAGCTCAGATACAGATCCACCAACCTGGTGGAGAAATCAGTTTTTGTTTCACCAGAGAATATGAGGCATCTAGGTTGGAACTTGTGGGCAGGCAGTAATTTTATCCAACCCATTTCAATAGCCTGGAAAGATTGTTTTACTCTACTTAGTTCTGTGCTGTTTGAAAACCACTGTCCCCACCTCATGTTGAGTTTGTACATGTAATCTCAAGCAAGTGGAGAAACGAAATTTCAGTTGCAACTCTTGAAGCCACCATGCCAAAAAATGGCACTTGTAACTGCCTAGAAGGGTGTCTATGAATCTTTTAGAGAAAAACTTGCAAAGTATCTTATGATTTCCAGGCTGTGAGGCCGTGTTCTGGAATAGTTTCTTTCTGATGTTTCGCCTGCATCTGCGGCTGGCATCTTCAGTGGCTGGCATCTCTGAAGATGCCAGCCACAGATGCAGGTGAAACATCAGAAAGAAACTATTCCAGAACACAGCCTCATAGCCTGGAAAAAAATCCGCATAAAACCTATGGATGCCGGCCATGAAAGCCTTCAACTTCATATCTTGTGATTCCTTAAAGACATACTGTATCTAGCCCCTCTAGACCCTAGGAGGCTCATGACTGGAGTGAAGTGAGGTGGGGCTCAATCCACCACTCTTCTCATTTTCAGTCACACATGCCATCATTAATCTGAATCTTTCAGGGACCACAAGTCCTTCTGGATTACCCACAGGTGCCAAGAACTGGATCCTAGGATGTTCCAGAATCTGAAAAAGCACTCTACCATTGCCCTAAACCTCCTTTTCCCTACTCAACTTTGACAATCAAACCTAAGGTTAATAGCATAAAAAGTAAGAGCCTGATGGGTTTTAGTTGCAATCAAAAGGTCCGGGGGAAGCATCAGTTCAAGAAATATAGGACCTTTCAGACAGCACAATAACAGCACAATGATTGTACTTCTACTGCCACAGCAAACTCTTGTGGAAACCCAAGGTTTGTAGTTTGGGGAGACACTAGAGCTCTCTGGATGAGAATTCTAAGCACGCCTCCTTAACCTGCCAATCTCAGATTGGAACCATAGCAAGGAAAATAGTTTCATTGTGCAAAAATGTGAAATGGCCTTATTATGTCCGAGGTCTATTTTGGCTCTCTTAGGCACTGGGTTTTTGAGTTTGATGGTACAATCCTTCCTCCAACTTGGACCCATTTAACTTTTTGTTACTCTGAAATGTCATCCAGAGAGTAGACTTCCATGTACGTTTTAGCACCCTTTGTTCACTGTCTGTCCAAGTAAGGTTTTTTCAGACATCCTGCTGTTTTTTTCCATTCAAGAAGATCAAGAGCTCCTTGCATCAGATCAACCAATTCCTAAGCAAGGCATCCCATGAACAGACATAGTCCACTTGTTTGAGCTAAGGTATCTGACCACTGAAACACAGACATCTCGATAATCAACAATTTAAATCAAGTCGGCTACCCAGAAATAACGGCAACACAAACTCCCTTTCTTGCAGTATTTTTCATCTGCCAATAAAATTGTTTTACGAGATTTTCAAACAATGTCAGATTAACCTCAAGTAGACCAAGAAAAAGACCAAAGAGTTTTATGGCACTTTCAAGGTGCATCTCATGAAGTGAGTTGCAGCCCGTGGCACTTTGTGCCAAATAAAATGTCCAGTCTTTAAGGTACCGTAATAGGATCCCTGAAGTTGACATGAAGTTAGAAAGAGATAACAGGGCAAAAATGATGGAAATGCTACAATATTTTCACACAGAAAGAAAATAATATGATGAATTCAGTGACTTACCTGTGACAGTCAGGTGGGTTCCACCACCAAAGACGAACCACAGTGACACACAGCAGGACAAAAACCTCCCCTCCATTCACAGCAGAGATAGATCATGGAGACCAGCCAGAGAAAGGTCATCAATATTTATCTTTTAAGGGAACAGATTCGACAGTAGCTCACCAACTCTGGGGATACAGTGAGAGGAAGTATTTCCCCTTCCAGAGAATGTGGAGTGAACCATGTGTTTTGGAATAGAAATCATGCCATGCTGTGGTTAAGCTCTGGACAAGGAAGAGATGAAGTCCTGTTGGCCGTCCATGAACATCTCAGATCCTTCAAGTGGCTCCATGGATCATGGTCACAACCTGGATGGAGGGAACCTGTTAAAGGAATGCCTTTTCTTCTTTATTTCTGGCACTATTAAGGAGAATTGTAGAATTGGTGCTAATGGGTTTCCCAGTCTAGCAAAGAATGTATGAGAATGTACATAGTGTGTGCTTCTTGAAAGAGGTCTTACATGGCACTTTTTAAAGGCAATGAAGCATTTGTCAATACTCTGATTCGTATAAATTAATTTCAATAGGCTGGACCATTGCTCTGTGTGTAAAAATGAACTTCCTCAATTAATGGATGGCCTGCCTGAACACCTAGTAAATTCCAATGTTAATTGATTGGAAATGAATTTGTTATTTTGGTTTGAAAAGCTAGCAATGAAATTCATTTACAATGGAGTCCAGAGGGAAATACGTGCTTCCACTAATACAGAAAATTGTATCCCAAAGAGGAGAGCATAGTAATATTCTATTTCACTTCCTTACACCGTGTGTTCTCTAGGAAGCTTCTAGGAGTAGGAATTCACCTTGTAGAAAGATGCCAGAAATGGACTTCCTGATACTTCCAGGTTTTTATGTTGTTATGTTTTGTTTTTGCTTTTTGGAATTTTTGGTAGTATATGTAGCCCTAGACCCATTTCCGTTGCCCACCACTGCTGGACCATATAGCATTATCCAGCAAGTCCGGCTTGTTTTCTGCTGCTCCAGAGACTGGAACACGGAGCAATGGATGCAAGCTCCAGGAACAGAGATCCCACCTCAACATTAGGAGGAACTTTTTGACAGTCAGAGCTGTTCGGCAGTGGAACGCACTCCCTTGGAGCGTGGTGGGGTCTCCTTCCTTGGAGGTCTTTAAATAGAGGCTGGATGGCCATCTGTCGGGGATGCTTTGATCGTGATTTCCTGCATGGCAGGGGGTTGGACTGGATGGCCCTTGTGGTCTTCCAGCTCTGCAGTTCTATGATTCTATGATTCTAAGTCTCCCTGGAGCTTGGGAGGGACAGCTTTTCCATCACTGTTGGCTAGTGGTGCCTAAATATGGTCATGATATCATGGAAATGCTCCACGTCAGGTGCCAGAGACATTTCACATCATGTACAATACTGGACCACCCCTGTGAGCGTGATTTCCTTTTCTACATTGTGAGCCTAAGTTCTGGTTAGAGGTGAAGACCCTCTACACCATTCTGTGGACTCTGATTTTTGCTCAAGACCATCTTCTGTCACGAAATGCCTCAACTCCTTCTTGGCAGGATCATTCTTCCAGTAGTTTTGAGAAGCCAGCTTTGTAATATTTCCTCCCAAACCCTGTCAGGTCTATCCCACATGGAAGTGGCATGAATGTGCTCAGGTGACAGTCAAGTGTGGATGTTTGCTCAAGAGCATTTGCTATCATGAAATCCTTTAACTCCTGCTTGGGTGGACCACATATTTTTATACATAGATGGTATCTCTTTTATGATAGGTGATGTTATTATGGAAGAAGAAGAAGAAGACCTCTATGGTGGTCTTGGTGGCTGGTGTTTTTCCCAGCAACGGCATGGTGACTCCATACTGAGGCTTAGTCCAAACTTCCAAGGATCCATTCAAAAGGCAGAGCCCTAACCCCAACATATGCAATCTTAACTTTGGATAATTTCTTTATAGTTCAGCCTAAATCTCAGAGTGGATTCACCTCGCTGTTGACATGGGAGCCTCCAGCCACTGTGGGACATTGTATATGTCCCTTTTTTTTGTCTGGAAAACTGGTAGGAAGTGACAGAGTGAGGAAATAAGCACCTGGCATGATTCCTATCAATTTATCTAATTGGGTGTTGATCTGTTTAGTTCATTGGTTCCCAAACTTTGGTCCTCCAGTTGTTTTGGACTTAAGCTCTCAAAAGCCACAGCCAACTTGGCCAAAAGTTAGGAATTCTGGGAGCTGAAGTCCAAAACATCCAGAGAACCAAAGTTTGGAAAGTACCGGTTCATTTGTTTGTTTGATGCATTTGTTCTCTGAAGGCATCTCACAATAGTAACATGGTCACAGTCCTCTGTTTCAGGAAGATACCGGAGGGGGGGGTTGCATGGTGGGTTGTCAGCAACCATGGACAC
Organism: Gambelia wislizenii; assembly: GCA_030847615.1. NCBI lineage: Eukaryota > Metazoa > Chordata > Lepidosauria > Squamata > Crotaphytidae > Gambelia > Gambelia wislizenii. Next base: position 4,962,064 of record JAUMIR010000013.1, on the reverse strand, counting down.
TCCTTCCCCCAGTTTCGGATTTCCCCCTATTTGTCAGTCCCATGGGACAACGGAGTCCAACATGAGGCCCCATTGGCCAGGATCTGAACTGAATGGATGTTAGAAGTGGATTGGGAAGAATGGTTCCTTGTAGGTGGGCATCATTATTGCTCTGTGGACTAGATAAAAGAGAGGACCACATACTCTTCATTCATTTTACAGATGAAAACCAAGACACGTGTGGCTGATCAACATCAGAGTGGGATCAGGATGGCAAAACTATTAATGAGGAAGAACAGACAAGCCAGGGTGGGATGCAGCCATTTGCATGAGTCTCCTGGGAAGGGCAAGATGCCACCACCTCCTCCTTTGCGCATTGAACTCCATTTGCAGCAATTGAACTAAGCTGAGGATAGAAAGGGGGAAAGTGGCAGGAGGGGAGAGAAACTGGGACATTTTAAAAGCTGCTGAAAAAGAGGGATAACAGAGGATTAATTGGGCTGTCCCTGCCAAATCGGGAGAGTTGGTGGGTATGTGCGTGTCCATTGGAAAACCACGAATGTTGAATCACCAGGCATTGCCTCCCTCTCCTCTAGACAAGCCAGCAATCTGAAATGTCTGTTTTCAAAAACTAAAGCAACAATATGCTGTGGGGTGGAGGAAAAGATGGGAGTTAACTACCAGGAGGAGTGTTGTCTTTCCATAGGAATCTGCCTGTGGTTGTGCTGTACAGAAAACAGAATTTGCTACATGGAGGGCTGTACTCTATGGAAGGTAGATGGGTGGTACGTTGTAAGCAGGGCTGGGAAGTGGACACCCGAGTGGCCATTAGAAGTGCCATTCCAGAAAGCTACTTGGGGAGCCACAGATTTATAAAACTTATGAGTTCCCCATAGAAATAACAGGGGGTGGGCAGGGAGAGCAAATGATATGTTGACTGTAGATGAACTTCATGGGTCTGAATGAATCTGTGGGGAGGGAGATACTGGGGATTATTTGTAGCACTGCGTTCCCACCCATCAGACAGACAGCAGGGTTGGGGTTTTATGAAAGGGCAGGAAAACCAGTAGTTATTTCGTTACAACTGTGTATTTCTTCCCCCCCCCCCGCCCCAGAAATGGGGAACAGATGCTTGTAGGATTTTCTTCCTCGTGTGACCAAATGGTTTACGTTTGAGGTTTTTATACACCATAGTTTTAGTGGGGCAGGGGACACTGTTTTCTGCTCTGCCTCAGGCAGCAGCATGCCTTGGGTCAGCCCAATTTGAAAGGTCAGTCCTCCTTTCAGCATGATCCCAAGTCCACCTTCCCTACACACAGGCCTAGGACAGTTCATGCTCACTAGAAAATGGAGAAGAACTCTGTGTGTGTGTGTGTGTGTGTGTGAGAGAGAGAGAGAGAGAGAGAGAGAGAGTAGGCCATAAGGCTGCTTCAGTACCCACCTTGGACTCCAGTGGAAAATCTGAAACAAGCAGAGCTTTATATTCTGTACAAAATGGAACCTGCCATGTGTGCACCTTGACTTGTTGACTTGACTTGCATTAGACTTGTTAGTTATTCTTGAAAACAAGACGTTAGACTAAAAAATGCCCCTGGTCTGATCCAACAGGACTCACCTGATGGTCTTATTTTCTTAATAACTTGGTTAAAAAGAAGAGGCACCAATGACATATATCAGATTTTATTAATGTGGTAACACTGGAAGCTAAACATACAAAGGGATTTCTAGGGACTAAGGGCAAGGGGAAGGTGTGGGGAATGGAACTATGTTGGACAGAGATCTGCCTTTCTCAATAAAGCTAGGATTAGGGAGGGGGTTGGAGAATACATGAAGGGAACCTATTTTTTTCTTCCTAGGAGATGGAGGCCTGGGGGCCACCACAGAGACATCCACCACTTAAGAACACTGTGATCGGTTGACCACCTTCTCAATGGGCTTGCCTTCATGGGTCACCTTGCAGGTGTAGGTCTCATGAGATTGCCAGTCAGTGTTACTGAGAGTCAGGTAACTGCTGGCCACATACTTGTCACCCTGTTTGACGGGCTTGCTGGTCTCCACTCCAGAAGAGATGACGCTGCCATCAGCCTTCCACTCAACCTGGACAATACCCGGGTGAAAGCCATCCATCAGACAGGCCAAGGTGGCTTTGTTCTTGCTCTTGATCTCTTCCTGGGATGGAGGGAAGAGAGACACCGAAGGAGGTACAGGTGGCTGACCTGGAAGACAAGAGAGAAAAAGTTATTGCCTGCTTAAGAAAAAGATCCAAGGGTGTCTGTGAAAGAGTAATTATCGATAAGGTTATTGTTTTCATTGTGTGCCTTGAGGTCATTTCTGATCTATTGCAATCCTAAGGTGACTGTCTCAAAGGGTTTTCCTGGCAAGATTTGTTTAGAGGGGTTTGCCATCTTTGCCTCCCTGTGAGGCTGAGAGAGTGTAACTTGCCCAAGGTCACCCAGTGGGCTTCCTTGGCTGAACAGGGATGCAAACCTAAGTGTCTCACAGTCCTAGTCCAGTACTCAAACCACACCACCATGCTGGGTCTCTTACACAAATACACTCCAGCCTATGGCAACCGTATTCTAGGGTATTGGGGGCAAGATGTTTTCATAAGAGGTTTACCGTTGCCTGCGTCGGAGGCTGAAAGAGTGGGGCTTGCCCAAGTTCACCCAGTGGGACACCACCAGAAGAACATTTCCTCCATTTATGATCATGACCTGTCTCAAAATATTAGAATTTTAAAACAGGGTGTTCCAGTGGGTTTGTTTTTTCTGTCAAGTCCTCATAATGACCAGAGTATACTCAGAACTGATGGATGCCTCCAATCATTACAACAGTAGATTGCAAGCAAGTCTGCAACATTTTGACAGTCAGCTTTCTTTTTTGCAAGTTGATAAAGTATGCAAGTATGAATGGTTCATCCCATCCCCCAAAGTAGGAAGAGAAAACATTCCTGGGACGGTTAGGCCAGATTCATATAGGTCTACTTGAAAGGAGGTCTGATGACTCAAGGTCCACCTGAAAGGAAGGAGATGATGTCCCACCCACCCCTCCACATTTTGGGTTCTGATTTAGACTACATTCATATCACATCTCATGCAATGCTCATATAGCCATCTCATTTTTGGAGATAGTACAAGAAATGGGCAGTTGTTGGCTGAGAAGAGGAGGAAACCATATCCCCTTTGTCATGCCACACAAGTATGACCTGGCTGAATGAGACTACGTGCGAAAGGGATCTAGGAGTCCTAGTAGACCACAAGTTGAACATGAGCCAACAGTGCGATGCGGCAGCTAAAAAGGCCAATGCGATTTTGGGCTGTATCAATAGAAGTATAGTGTCTAGATCAAGGGAAGTAATAGTGCCGCTCTAATCTACCTTGGTCAGACCTCACCTAGAATACTGTGTCCAGTTCTGGGCACCACAATTAAAAAAGGATATGGACAAATTGGAGCGTGTCCAGAGAAGGGCGACTAAAATGGTGAAAGGTCTGGAAATGATGCCTTATGAGGAGAGACTTAGGGAGCTGGGTATGTTTAGCCTGGAAAAAAGATGGTTAAGAGGCGATAAGATAGCCCTGTTTAAGTATTTGAAGGGATGTCACGCTGAGGATGGAGCAGGCTTGTTTTCTGCTGCTCCAGAGACTGGAACATGGAGCAATGGATGCAAGCTCCAATAACAGAGATTCCACCTCAACATTAGGAGGAACTTTTTGACAGTAAGAGCTGTTCTGCAGTGGAACGCACTCCCTCGGAGTGTGGTGGGGTCTCCTTCCTTGGAGGTCTTTAAACAGAGGCTGGATTGCCGTCTGTCGGGGATGCTTTGATCGTGATTTCCTGCATGGCAGGGGGTTGGACTGGATGGCCCTCATGGTCTCTTCCAACTCTGCAATTCTATGATTCTATGATTCTAAGTAGACGCTTTATCCAGGAAAAATTGGTCGAATGAAAAGCAGACTTTACCCCTCTATAGAAAGACAAAGGTAATAAACAGTATTGTTCTAATGGGCTAGTAGAAGGTACTTCTAGTACTTCTAACATACTTCAAGTTTCTGAATCCACATACTCAGGATTAAGTTCTAGTGATTCCTAGCAGGAACAGCTTTCCACCCGTGGATCATTATCAGCTGATACAAGATATGGGGAGGTGAGGACCAACCACATCTAGGACATCTGAGTGCCTATCAGTTGACGAGATGGAGGAGTAACCGAGCCCATTTTCCGAGTCATGCAGAAACGGCTTCTGCTTTGCTCTAAGGCAGTCAATGTGGTGAAAAGCAGGGTCGGGAAGTGACACTCTGGACATTGTTGGACTGCAGCTCTCATCACACCTAATCAGTCTAGGTAATGGCGAAAGATGGTGGGAGCTGCAGTCCAACAACACCTGCATGGGCAGGAGTTTCCCACCCCTGCTAAGAACTTTTAGTGTTAAGCATCCATTTGGCAATCAGTCAAATGAATGAAGCCACATGGCATGTTGTTCACACTTTCCTGGATTAGGCTTTCTGTTTAGTCTAGGTATAGCTTAAAATGCAGACCCGCCAGGCAAATAACACAGAACCAAATATCTTTTATATTTAGCAAGAGTACATTTTTCATGTAAGATAGATAGATAGATAGACAGACAGACAGATGGGATATTTTATACATATCCAGAGCTTATATCAAGAAGGAAAGTATCCTACCAACATATAACCAAGTTGTAGGTAAGTATGTATGGCTAAAAACACTCCACCCTCTCTCTTTCTCTCTATGTGTGTGTGTATGTGTGCCTCCAAGTCACTTGTTAACTTATGATAACCCAATGAATTTCATAGGGATTTCCAAGGCAAGGAATCCTCAGAGATGGTTTTGTGCCTACAGCGCCTGGTTTTTGTTGGCAGTCTCTCATCCGAGTACTATCAGGGCTTACTCTGCTTAGTTTCCAAAATCAGACTGATCTAGTGCCTTTAAGGTATTTAAGCCCTGTGCTATATGTGCCTTCAAGTCGTTTTTCAGCTTATGGCGACTCCGTGAATTTCATCAGCTTTTCTTAGGCAAGGAATACTCAAAGGTGGTTCTGCCAGTTCCTCCCTCTGAAATAGAGCTTACAGCACCTGGTCTTCATTGGCACTCTCCCATCCAAGTACTAACCAGGGCTTACCCTGCTTAGCTTCCAAGATCAGACAGATCTGGTGCCTTTAGGGTATTTAGGCTGGCTAGACATAAGCCCTACCTAGAGGTGCAAAGACCTTTCAGATTCAAAGCAAGTACAGTTGTCCCTTCATATTTGCTGGGGTTTGGTTCCAGGACCCCCCCGTGGATACCAAAATCCGTGAATACTCTAGTCCCATTATATGCAATGGCATAGCAAAATTGAGTCTCTTAAATAAGATGGCAAAATCAAGGTTTGCTTTTTAGATTGTTATTTTTTAAAGAATATTTTCAAACCATGAATACTTAAATCCGTGGATACCAAATCCGTGGATACAGAGGGACAACTGTACACTAGCATTCTAAAGCCCATCTTCAAGATTCATTGTTGCCTATCAGACTTTACTCTGGACAATAGGCTTACAAGTTTTTTTAAAAAATATATAATTTCAACAATAATAGGAAGTGTGTAAAATCATATACACCCCTGAATAATTGAACATGACCTAATGCTTGGCATTAAAGGCAAACTATGGCCTGAATCTTAAAGTTACTCTTAACTAAAGTAGACCCATTGAATCAATGGGAATTTCTGACATCTTTTGTCTCACTGTTCAAGAATTGATTCAAATGGTCTACTCTAGTTGGGACTAGCCAACAGGATTCAGGCTATTTCCATTCTAATAGAGCATTCTGTTTGGACCCAAGCCCAAGGAATAGCTAGAACTTCCTTTTGCATGATTGTGTTAGGTTATCCCTAGAAGGCTACAGTCCTCTGGCTGTCTATACCACTGCAGTCCCATTGACCTGAACAAAGCCATTGAACTATACTGTGGTTTGGAGTTTGTACTAGGAGTTACCAAAAGGGCAAGAAAGGTCTCCCTCACCTGTGGTTTGGAGCTTGTACTAGGAGTTACCAAAAGGGCAAGAAAGGTCTCCCTCACCTGTGGTTTGGAGCTTGTACTAGGAGTTACCAAAAGGGTAAGAAAGGTCTCCCTCACCAGTGACCCACAGTCTAAATGGGGGAGTATATGTTTCATTGTAGGGATGAAGCACCTCTCCCCACTTTGTCCCATGCAGAGCTGGTGGCTCCCTAAAGTGAAAATGGTTGAGCTACTAGGTTGTTTGGAGGTGGACCCAGAAAGCACTGAAACACGTTCCACTATGTGAATAATTGTAGGTAGTTTCTCAAATGTATGTCTTCCCATAACTGAGATATGTGGAATCAATCATCACATTATTGATTATGTTGCCTCACATATTTCAATAGGAGAATATACAGTTGAAGCAGCCATAAGGGAGACTATTGGTAGACTGTACCAGTATTTAGAGAGGGAAAATCAATGAATGAATCAATGAATCAATGACTCAATCAGCTACAGTGAAAGTCCAATTTTTATCCAAGCAGAATTGATGAGGGAGGAGATGTGTAACTATTTTTCCCCACTGGTTTTAACTATCCTTTCACATCTCTCCATGCAGTTCAGCTATTTTAAAACCTGAAAACTCAGTTACAGAGTGAGAAAATTAGATGTCCCTGTCAAAATTGGTCTAAGCAACCCCACTGACTAGCTGATGGAAACACCACATCTCAAATTCCCTTCTCTGCCCTATTATTTAATCTAGCCCAATAAATATGCCAAATGTCAGATTTAGCCACAAAACAGATTTTCAAAGAATGCCCTCATAATGCATAAGTTTAAATTAGGTTTAGATTGTAAACCAAGAGAAAGAGATGGATTTTCCTTGGTTTTTTTCTGGGCTGTGAGGCTGTGTTCTGGAATATCGTAGTTTCTTTCTAAAAAGAAACTATTCCAGAACACGGCCTCACAGCCCGGAAAAAAACCAAGGAAAATCTATGGATACCGGCCATGAAAACCTTCGACTTCACACAGAAAGAGATGGGTTTCCTTCAACAGTATAGTTGCCAATACTTTTGTAGACATGGAAAGAGAGAAAGAAGAATGGCATTTGAACACCCTTCTTTGCTTAGGATTGAAAATTCATTAGACAGACAGACATTTTGTTTTGGTCCCTGAAAATTCACCCTCAACCTAAAGCTGGAAACCTCAAGGACAGCTTGAAGTCAAAGAAAGAAAAGAGGGTGAAAATGATGGAAAAGTTGCAATATTTTCACAGAGAAGGAAAGGAATGCAGTCAATTCAGTGACTTACCAGTGACAGTCAGATGGGTTCCTCCTCCGAACACCCACCACAGTGACAGACAGCTGTACAAAAACCTGCCCTCCCTAAACAGCAGGGGATGGTCATTGATACTGATCCCATATGGAATTAGAGGGGAGAGTTGGATACGTGCTGCTTTCCTTCAACTTGAATGGGTTCCATTTCCAAACAGACTGCACTGAATGGCAAAACTTGAAAGAAAAAGGATGTACCGATCTGAATAATCTCTGGCCATAGATGAAGAAGATTCTCAGCTCTTTCGTGTTGATCCACTGACTGTGGTCCATTTCTAGATGGAAAGGGCATGGTAGACATGATCCTTTATTCATTATAGCTTGAGCCATCTAGGAGAACTATAGAAGCAGTACTGATGGCTTATTAAGTCTAGTAGATGGAGGTCGTATTTCTTTAGAAGAGGTCTCTCAAGTGACTTTGCAGGCAAGGAAGCTTTCTTTGTGCCAAATGGTTTCTTATAAATTAAATTCAATGCATTGGACCATCCCTTTTGTGTGTCAACATGGGCTTGCCTATAAGTTGATGGTACATCTCAGCTCTTAGATAAATCAGTTATCATTGATATAACTATGATCTCGATGTCTGGCTTTGGAAGGTTAACACTAAATTTCACTTAGGGTGAAATACATCCTTCCTTCAAATTGGAGGGAAGACTAATGTCCAAATGGCTTCTATCTACTCTGTCTCCTCCAATGTAATTTGATACAGTCCCTGGATATTTTTGTGTAGGTCAGTTCTGAACCCAATTGAACTGCATTGGTACTTCTGCACTCTTTCTTATTCTACAGAAATAGAAAGTTCTTTTGATTAGACTTATCAGAAGATGACCATCAGGTGCTCATCTCCTTTCCAATCCTACTTTATCCCGCTCATATGAGTGTCTTTTGGGGGTAGATTTTAGATACTCAGATTTGCTGTTGTGTGCTTTCAAGTAACTCAGACAGACCTATTTCCTAAAAGGTAGCGTATGGTTCCTACCAATGAAGAAAGCAATTTTAATTGTACTTCTTTTATTTCCTTTGTCTCCTTACGGCCTTGGGAGTGTGGCCTAATCTTTCTGTCTACATTGATGCTCCCTCAATACTTCCTTAAACAAACACCCCAGGGAAGATGAAGACCTCAGACTCCAACAATGTCCCTTTGTCCTCCTGTATGACACCCCCCACCCCAAAATTACCTGATAAAGAAGCCAGGGCTTCAAATGATAGTGTGATACATTTTTCCCCCTTTGGTTGGCTTAACAAAGGTATAACCACAAGATATACTTTGGCATCACTTAGAGTTGCATTCCATAAGGTTCACTGCTGGTCTTTCATGGACCACGTCTTGTTTATATTCAGTAGTTCAGAACTCACATCCAGTGATAAATGGTGATAAAAAAGATCTCCACATAGTACTTTACTTGCCACCTTGGGCATAAAAATGTATGAGACTGGTCAATATGTCATTCTGGAGCTTGGTGTGGAGATTGCTGGCTGAGGACTCTCAGAAGTTGTAAGGATTTGTGCTAGGTTCTAGAATGATTTGATAGCCTTTGCTACAAATCACAACCACTATGGGCATAAGCTAACACATGCAATACTTTTCTTTAGATTTCTTGAGACACCATTGTATGCCTCTACTTGGTCTAGATGCCGGATGCCTTCATACCATTCTATGAGCCCAATACGTTTATCATTTAGTTGTATGATTCCAATGTCAATGTTGGAATATTTCCCTTGACTCTGTTGTATTTATTCAAAGATAAAACTTGGTACTTTTTTTGAGTGGAATTTCCAGAATCCCATAGCCATGCTTACTGAGGAATGTGGGGAATTATGATAAAAAGTAAGATTTTGCCTTTCTGTATTTCTTTTTTCATAGAAGGGCTGAGAACAAGCTTCAGTGATGGGCCAAAGTAGTAGCAGTTGTTCCACAACCTTTGTTGCCATGAAATGCTTATAGTGTGGACTTTTCTCTCCTTTTTAGAATTAAATTCAATTAGATTAAACTTTTTTTGTTTTTTAATTCTTTCAAAATACAATATTATGTAATTGGGCATGTACCATGGTCACAGCTCTTCTTCCATTGTTTTGCCCAGAAAAGTAGCAGGATGTAATGGAGGAGAGAATCAGGGATTAACCTGAATCACTTGAATACTGAAGTTTATTCCCTTCTAAAACTTCTCCAGAGAAGAGTAGAAGAGCTCCACAGCCTTCCTTTCCATTCAGAGAGTGCTTTGGGATAGATGGATAGTTGCTGAGCAACCACTCATATGGCTTCACCTAGTATCTTATTTCCCTTTATATGTAGGCCTCGGATAGGAATGGAGCCCTCTGTGAGACACCAGAGGTTGGGGACTGAACTCTTAGAACCAACAAGGAGGACCAGAGTGATGGGCATGCTGATTACTTGTAATATGCACCATTGGTTCTGTGGCTCAGATATAGATGTATGGCTGGGTATTGTGGCTCAGGTAGATTCTCCAGACTATGGAGATTTTCAGATGGGGAAATTATTCCCCGGTGAGATTGGGACACAATTCTTTCTGTCCCGGAAGCAGCGCCGCATTTCACATGCCCACTTCCTTCTCCTGATCTCCCGTTGTCTTGACGCTGTACTCGTTCTATTTCCCTGCCGGTACCTTCCGTGATATTTTATTAACGAGAGTTCATCGTTAATAAAAAGAAATAGAACAAGCACAGCATCAGGACAACGGAAGATTGGGAGAGGGAAATGGGCGTGTGAAACACGGCGCTGCTTCTGGGACAGAAACAATTCTGTCCTGATCTCCCCGGGGAATAATTTCCCCATGTGAAAATCTCCTATGCTTTCATGATATGTTCTTCTAACAGGAAAGGCTAAACTAAAAGGGTGGAAGGTGTGGCAGTATAGCAGAAAACCTTTGGTGCACTTCATTCATAGCTTCTTTCACAGCAACTGCACACAGCAGCCCAGGCAGTCTTCTCCCAGCCTATGTCCATGTACAACCATGTATGTATTTTTTTAAAAAAAACACACTCAAGCAAGGGGGCATATGGAGAAAAACAGACTGTTCTAAATCTTCTGGTTAATCCTGACTACATGAGACCCACTGAATCAATTGCCTTGACCACTGAGGAGCCAGCATGGAGTAGTGGTTTGAGTATTGGACTACAACACTGGAGACCAGAATTTGAATCACCGCTTGGTCATGAAAACCCACTGGCTGACTTTGGACAAGTCACACACTTTTGGCCCTCAGAAAACCCTGTGATAGTTTTGCCTTAAGGTCACCATAAGTCAGAAATGACTTGAAGACACACACAACTACAAATGTGTTGACTGGCCGTTCAGTTGATTCAGACTAAGTAATAGGAGTGTGGAAAAGTACATATGCTAGCCTGAGTCTTCTTGGTAGTCCCCAGTTAGAGCCAACCCACACCATCAAAGGGATTTGCATAAGTGTTGATTTACCATTCCACCACTAATTCAACGGGTCTATTCTAGTTGGGATTTATGCCACTGTTAGTGACCTGCAACCCCATATTGGACTTTCTGTCCATATAGTTTTCCGGTTCTCCTTACTACCTTTTCTTTCAAAAGACTGTGGAAGTTGCTGTGCTAGAAAGCTATGCAAAGGCCTGGGAGAGTAAAAATTAGAGAGTTAACCAAAGAAAGAAAAAGAAATGGTGTGTTAATGGGGCTTGAGCACTTACGCTTGGTGCTCAAAAGCTCTTTTGAGTCCCATTTTGGGAGAAAGGTGGGCTATAAATCAAATCAAATCAAGAAATAACTACAAAAACTCTTAAGAGCATTTGAAGGGTCTCAAAACCAAGTTCTAGAGCCAGCGTGATCCCATGTCTACCTTCCTCTACTCTGGACATGTGCAAGGAACTCTTACTATAGGAAGGACAAGGATTGAATCTGTGTGTCTGCATGTCTGCATATATGCAGTGGGCCAACCTCAGCTTTCGTATTTTCATTGTATGAAAAATCTGGAACCACATGATCTTCTTTTGTCAGTACAAAGTAAGGAAGGTCTTCTAGGAATTTGTGAAGCTCTACTTATCTTCCTTTGGTTTTGGTGGACTATTGTGGGAAATGGGATGCTGAACTAGAAAGGCACTCTGGTATGGTCCACCAGGCTTCTATTCATCATCTCATGTTCTTCAATAATTTGGTAAATGAAAGGCACAAATGAAAGATATTAAATTTTATTCATGTGCTAACAGGAGAAGGTCAGATACAAAGGATTTTCTGTTGGGGAAAGGCATGGGGAAAATTGATGAAGTAGAACTACACAGCAGAAAAATGAGCACGTATCAACCAAACTATCATTGGAGGGAAATCACTCTTTCTTGGGAGGAAAACCTGGGGGCCACCACAGAGACATCCACCACTTAAGAACACTGTGATCGGTTGACCACCTTCTCAATGGGCTTGCCTTCATGGGTCACCTTGCAGGTGTAGGTGTCATGAGATTGCCAGTCAGTGCTACTGAGAGTCAGGTAACTGCTGGCCACGTACTTGTCACCCTGTTTGACGGGCTTGCTGGTCTCCACTCCAGAAGAGATGATGCTGCCATCAGCCTTCCACTCAACCTGGACGACCCCTGGGTGAAAGCCATCCACCAGACAGGCCAAGGTGGCTTTGTTCTTGCTCTTGATCTCTTCCTGGGATGGAGGGAAGAGAGACACCGAAGGAGGTACAGGTGGCTGACCTGGATAACAATGAGAAATGTTGATAAATGATTGTGAAGTCAAAGGCTTTCACGGCCGGCATCAATAGGTTTTCTGTGTTTTTTTTTCTGGGCTGTGAGGCCGTGTTCTGGAAGAGTTTATTCCTGATGGTTCGCCTGCATCTGTGGCTGGCATCTCTGAAGATGCCAGCCACAGATGTAGGCGAAATGTCAGGAATAAACTCTTCCAGAACATGGCCTCACAGCCTGGGAAAAAACCCACAGAAAACCTATTGATAAGTGATTGTCTGACAGATTCAAATTTTGATGCAGCAGTGAGGACCTGTTACGTATCATAAAGAAACTGCAATCTGATTGTAGAGTACAGCCCCAGGACAAAATTACTTAAGGTAAACTCTCAAGTTAGGATGGGGGGGAAACACACACACACAGAGTTGCAAACGTACCTCTGGGATCATAGACCTTTTTTGTAGAGAGTTGTGAATCTGCATGAATGCTCAGAACTGAGGCACTGTATAAAAGTTTGGATCATCCCCATTCCAAGTTTCATTGTGAAACTGAGATCAATTACTCAACAAAATATTATTTAGAACTGCAGTATCTTTAGCTGTCTGACATGGCATCTAAAAATTTTAGATGCAATCTATCAAGTATTCATCATGCAGAGGATGCTGGAGGCGCTATCCAATTCTGGTTCTGAACAGATTAGGTGCATTGAAATCAATGGGTCTTACTTTAATGTTGATTAACAAGTCCCATTCTTTCCAATGGGTCTACTATATTTGGGACTAAAACTGGATTGAGTCCAATAAAAATAATGAGATTCTTGGTTCTGCCATCCATATAGTGCTTAATCTTTCAAGAATACCCAGGGGGTCATTAGGGATCTTTGACCATTTTCAAAATACCAAGACTTCCTAATAGAACATCTAGTGGAGGTCCCTTTTGTAGCAGTTTCTCATAATGCTCAGAGAATGATCAAAACTGGGACAGATTCCTGAGCATCACAAGAGTCGATTATGCAGAAATCTTTTTGTTGTGCTCTTCACCTTTTGTCCATGTTGAAGAAGAATAAATGATTCAGCTCAGTGCTCCAAGGAAGAAAAGCAGGGAGGTAAGACCAGGATAGCCTGCAACCCCATCCTGAGCAGTGGGTTATCTTCTATTCAGATACCAGGCCACACACACTCAGTAAATTTCAATATCTGCTTGGATTAAGTCAGTGAAGAGTATAAATCATTCATGCCTGTTTCCCTTCAACATTTTGTGGACCTCACTCATATATATTGTCCTAGTACTTCCTGAGCTGGTATACCTGTCTCTGGTCTGTACCATTTCAGTCCACACTTGTGTGTGCACATATCAAAATGATCCCTGCTCCCTCCATGTAGAAAGTTCACATATCGGGTTGAAGGATAGGATACTTTATTTTCTCTTTTACTGCCCTAGTGAAGAAGTTGGCCTTCAGTGCATCAGATAATCTTTGAATTCTAGGGTAAATGTGGATTGAGGGTGTCGTCTAATCCAGATTTTGAAGGTACCGTTCAAATTAATGCATAATCTGATACCAGCTCTGGGCTGGTACTCACATATTTCTGGAAGCCTACCTTCCCATTTGTTTTTATATGTATTGTCATCTGGGTGGAGACATAGCTAATTAAAGAGGCTTCATTTGGAATAATGGAAATCGTCACAGGTACCTGCCAAGGGGAACAGCCTGTTTGCCATAGCAAAATTGATAAAGAATTGTGTGACACCTTAAAAACTAAGGACTTTTTCAGATGTCGATTTACCGCGGAAGAAAGCTCATAACACTCACAAGGCTGCTGCACGGCAGGGGGCCTGTTTTGTACGATGCCGTCCCCCTGCCGAAATCAACTGTTTCCGTTCCGGGAGAGATTGGAGGCAGCCGTGCCATATTTGGCCATTTTTAATTCATGGGCAACTTCTGTGAGTAAAAAATGGCCAAATATGGCGTGGCTGCCTCCGATCTCTCGCAGCAGGGGGACGGCATTGTGCGAAACGGGCCCCCTGCCACGCAGCAGCCTCATGAGTGTTATGAGCCTTCTTCCGCGGTAAATCAACGTCCGAAAAAGTCCTAAGATGCTTACCGTGGCCTTGGTCCATATTCACTCATGTCATAATAAATCTGCTGGTTTTTAAGGTTGCATTTGATGGTTTGCTAGCACATTATGCCAATGGACAAAGGTGTGCCAACATACATCAGTGCAGCAGAAGCTGACTTATACCTTATCATACCTTAGGTTTATCATGTTCAAAACTTTCTTGGGTTTATTTCATGCTTTCTTGGATTACATCTCCCAGAATTCCCCCAAAGCTCTGAATCAAACCTGAATCAAACCTGAATCCTGTTGGTAATCCCAAGTAGATTAGACCCATTGAACTAACAGGATCCATGAAAACGTTGAGTCAGTGTAGATAGTGTTGTAGATTATGGCCCCCATTTTTTTTACTGACCCTCAGTTTTGCAGGCCTATTATTGACTGGTGGATCAACATTTATGTAAATCCTATTGATTCAATGGGTCTTCTCTAGTTGAGGCTAACAAGGTTGTAGGCCAGTAATGGAATTTCTTCACGAAAACTCAGGGCGGAAACACTTTGGAGGATGTATCTGAAAAATGCACCAGAACAGATTGGATGAAGGAGGTCTGGTATAGCCTCTAATTATTTCAATTTTCTTTTCTTTTTTTGCAATCAGCCCCAACAGTCTCCAGTTTTGATCACAACAGAGGAAATTGTAAAGAAAGGCTATCCTTTTCTTAATTCTCCTACTCTAAACTTGCTATGGAGGAAGGAATGCAGTCCCTCTCTCATGGCCGTGTTTTCATCCAACCCAAGCCTTTGCTGGCTGAGTTGGACATTGATTAAAGCTAACCAAAGTCACTCATTGAACTACAAATCCCAGTTACAGTGATATTAAATGGCTATAACTCTATGGGGTTGATACACACATGCACTCTAACGGTAATAGTATTACCTAAAATGAAGTCCAATTGAAAGCTATCAAAATAACATAAATGGGCTTGAATCCTATTGGTCAGTCCCAGCTACAACAGAGCCATTGAATTAATTGTTGAATGGGGAATTAACACTTAAGTAAATCCCCCTGTTTCAATAGGACTACTGTAATTCAGAGTAACAATAGAATTTGGGCCACTATTGTTAAAAATTAAAATAAAATAAAAATCTATGATAGGCACAGCCAAGATATTGGACACATTCAGTGGATTTAAAAAAAAATCCAAATGGGAAGCCACCATGTTTTATGCTGGTATAAAAAGTTGGTAAAAAAATTAATAAATTTCTGATTCTACCAGAAGCTGACAGAAAATATTATTGGATAAACAAAATGTGTCCGGATCTCCAAAATAAAATTGGAAAGAATGGGAGCAAAATCTGGGACTTTCTGGTCTTTTTAGTCAGCCTGGATGTGCTCAGAATGAAGTCTTTTGGGACAGGACAAAGCTGCCTGAAATCCTGAACAGGATGACTATACGCTGCAACATTTTGTTGCGGGCACTTCTTGTTTTCAAAAGACCACTACAAACTGAATGGTGGAGTGTTATCAACAGCCTTCTTCCTCCACTTATCCCCTGCCCATTCTCCCACATTTTCTGCTAAAAGTTCTCCACAGTGATGAAGGTGGAAGAACCAAAATACTTGTTCGGACATTTGTGATTTTTTTAGTCCACCCGATATATCACTCTAAAGATATCACTCTGCTGACACCGTTGGATACTTTCCTCTAACGGACTGACATGACATTACTTTTTAAGAGTGATTAATTATGGATCTGCAAGGAATTACGCATCTGTAACTCTAACTTTGTTACTCTGTTGTCTTCTCTAGGCTCTGTCTTCAAGAAAGAATATTAAGTTTATGGGGAAAGTCATCAAAATCTATCACCCTCTCATTTATGTGTGTGTTGTGTGCCTTCAAGTAATTTCTGATTTATGGCGGCCCTAAGGTGAACCTATCACAGGGCTTTCTGACTTCTATTCAGTGGGTGTTGGGTTAGGGTTAAGGTCTTTGCCTTCAGACAGACAGATGGAGATTAGTATTCTCTCAAGCAAGCTGCAGAATCCCTTCTCAGGACATAGAAAATTAATTTTAAAACTTGCTTTTGAAAGCAACCAATTTTGTCCACATATTCCTAAAACCTCTTACTGTATAAAGACCCGAAGTGCCGTTCAGCAATTTTTCCATCCTCCACTATGGAAAAAAATCATTTACAGTGCAATCTTATATCTCTCCACTCAGAAATAAGTCACAGTGAACTTAAAGAAACTTACTTCTAGTTAAGTGTGTATTGGATTGCAGTGTATCCTATTTACTTTTTTCATATTTTGTTAGCCAATACTTTTTAGGTTCAGCCTGTAGCTGAAGAAAATGTCCTATGCAGCAATAAATATTTTCCCCTGCCCCATAAAACAAAATACAGTTGTCCCTTCACATTCGCTGGGGTTTGGTTCCAGGACCCCCCCCCCCATGAATACCCAAGTCCGTGAACACTCAAGTCCCATTATATGCAATGGCAGAGCAAAATGGTGTCCCTTATATAAGATGGCAAAATCAAGGTTTGCTTTTTGGATTATTCTTTTTTTAAGAATATTTTCAAGCCGTGAGTGCCAAATCCGTGAATGTGGAGAGACAACTGTAGATGAGCTTCCTTGCATGATATACAATGTGTGTCTGATTCTTTGCTTTTTGATTCTCATATAACTTTTATCTGGCTAGTTTTCTGTCAGTGAGAAAAGGTAAATCTACTCATCAATGACTGTCAAACCATCAATGATCCATTCAGTGCTAGATGACTGGATTAGAAAAGCTTTAAAAAACATTTTCTATAGTGAAATCTGAGCATTTTGTGAAAGCAGCAGATTTGCAAACATGAACAGGCGCCCAAATCTTATGCTCTTCTCTTTCTCCTAGAGAAAGGTGCTTTGGATTTAAGTCTTAGTCAGAACGAACAGAAACATTTGATAAATGAATTTGATCTATTCAAGCCTGGCTCGTAAGAAACAAAACCTGAGTATCTTTTAAGACAATTCAATGTAGCATGCCAAAGATTCCTCGCTGGATACAAAGACAGATTTTGGCTGGGAAAATAACACAAAAAATGAACAAAAAACGAATGGAAATGGTTGTAGATGCATTTTAAAGTGACTTACCTGTGACAGTCAAGTGGGTCCCACCGCCGAAGATATACACACAGTGACAGATGGCCATACAAAAATGATCGGAAGTTTGGTTCTGCTTTCTGGACCAGATGCCATTGTGATGATGTTAAGGGCATTGTCATCCAAGCTTTGGAAAATGTGAACTATTGTGTCTTCGTCGAAGTAATCCTTGGCAGAATTTGATGGAGAATAATCCACTGGATTGGGGCCACTGGCAACCAGGGGGGAAAAATACAACAGCCCCTCAGTATCCATTTGGCTTTGGTTACAGGGTCCCCCATGGGAACCAAAAACCACAGATGTTCTAGTCCCGTTATGTACAATGGCAGAGTAAAATGCCATCCCTTATATAAAATGGCAAGCAGCAAGGATTGCTTCTTGGATTTCCCCCCCTCCTGAATATTTTCAAGCCGGAGTTGGTTGAATCTGTGGACGCAGAATCTGTGGATACAGAGGGTTGACCATATTGCTCTCTAGTCCCCTGCCACAGTCTTGGCTTGAGCAGAATTTTAACTTAGTTGCTTCACTGAAGCTTTTTCCTGTTGCAGTTCTTGTGGCACAGATATCTTTCAAGGTCTGTAGCTCAGGTTTCTGGCTTTTCCAGAAGGGTCTGTTTATGCTTGTGAAGTGACTCAAGACCAAGAGTATAGACTTCTTTGTGGCCAACTTCTGTCTCGAACTTGAAATCGCATGCTTTAACCTGAAACATGGAGGCCTTTGTTTCAGTTTGGTCTAGTAATTTTAACACACCAGAATCTCCCACAGGTCTGACTCAGACTTTATACCGGAGTCCAGTCTGTCCTCTCTACAAACTAGGGTGTTGACAACACGAAAGGAAATACAGCCTGTAGATATGCATTACCAGGCATTCAAAGCACCTCCATGTTGCCTCCATGACTTTCTCAAAAAAGGTTGCCTGTGAAACGATGTGAAGAAGTCAGACGGACCCCTTCCCATGAATCAAGATGGTGGTCACAAGTACAGGCTGCTATTCCCCCCCCCAATAATCCTCATTGCATATTTTTTTTAACTCTTTCTTCCAGTGGGTAGAAGGGAGACCTTCCACTTGTGAAAAATATTTTTTCACCCCTGCACTGTGATACAGCGCACACTTGGTCCTCCAGAAGGCCAAAATGGTGCCCGTCCCTGCTTGCATGATGTACTCTTATTGCCAGCCAACTTCCTTCTAGCTCAGAATGGTAGTTCAGATGACCAGTAATGTACAGCACGGAGCAGTATAAAAAAAAACTTCATGGAAAATTATGAAGTCCCTAACATGCATTAAATGTAGTGGGTTTTTTTTTTTTTGGTTTTTTTTTTTGCCCCCTCCCTCCAAATATGCTGAATCTCCTGCACAGCTCATTGGGACAAAAGGAATTCTCTGCACATTCTATGAGGGGTATTTTCATCATTTAGACAGCCCCTAGATCTCTTTAGGCAGACATGAAAAGTAGGCTTCACTCTCTCTATTTTTACTGAAGTCATTCACTTAAAGCTATGCTTTCCTTCTGATGTATTCTGTAGCTATTCCCAGATCATGGAGACTCTTACACAACCCCTGAGCCCATTCTGTAGTTACACCATTCTCTCCTCCCCTGCTACTCTTGTTGGAATTTGTGCACAATGCACAGCAGGTATGGTTACTCTATTTTTGAGGGAATGCTCTTTTTCAGAATAACACCATTTTCAGAATCACACAAGGGATGTCTCCCAAACCCAACTGAGCTCCAAAACATCCCATAGAATCCATCTTTTCATTGCATTCCTCCCATGATGCTGACATCGCACAGTGATGCAGATAGGTAATGTTAATTGTGACATAAAGGTCTTATGCCACAATTACTATCTAATGGTCTTTAGATAGCAATGCCCATCACTTCAATTATTTCAAAATACAGCATCCTGTTGTGTTAGGGATCCTTTCTGTTCATTCTCCAAAGTGGACCTTGCCCCAAGAACTTTGCCCCAAAGGTCTTGCCCTCACCACTGATTTGACATTCCCAAATACGCAACTGTATTTCCAATGGGCAAATACTGACTTTGCTCACTGACTCTCCCAGATTTTTTCCCTGAGCCAAGGGCACCAACAATTAAGACAAAAAGACCACATGGAAGCCACTATCCTGCTTACCTGCACCACCATTCCACCAGATACCTTCTCTGATGTTTCAGGCCAAGAGAGTAGGTGCCTCTGTAAAATCTTGCTCCACTAGGCATTTCCAAATACTGTACTTAATTTCCAAAGAAGAGAAGCTGTGAATTGCAACATCCTTCATCAATTCATCCAATAAAGAAAAGGAAGAAAAGCAGAAGATGCATGAGGGAACATCTACAGTGCTGGTCCACATCTCCAGGAAACTGATTCAGCGTAACAATGACTTCTGGCACTGGCAGTCAGCTTTTCAGAAAGCTTTGGAGGTGTTGGGTTGGGAATGAAACCCAATAACCTTTTGATGCAGAAAGACCATATTTCCAAAGCAGACCATTGCTTCCGACTGAGAACTGTGTAACCCAGTGAATATCATATCTACTAGTTGTTATCCCAATTCTCCAAATGCCAATCCTTGCATAGTCAAAATGAGGCAAGAAGGAGTAGATCACAAGTTTAAGGAAGCCACAAGGTTTCCAGAAATAAAAAAAAAATTAAAATCTTATGAATACTCGTTCCCCATGAAAGGGCCAGCTCCCCGCCAAGCAATCTGATTACTGTAATGCTGACTGTTCATGGTGACAAAAAGCTGACTGCTAGGAAACCTTATAAAAAGAAAAAATGGGTGGTATCCTGAACAGTATCCTAAACAGAAGCATCCCACACCACACACTTCGATTGTAAATTCCATTCGCCATGCTGTTCCTCACCAGAACAGTGCCCATGGTTGTCCTGGAAAGTATGATTTGACAAAGTATGATTTGACATATTCATAGCCAAATGACCATGGGCTTAAAATATTAGGTGATACCCTATTGATTTTCTGTGAAACTCCATTCCATATATAGATCCATTAGATAGCTTCTAAGCTTTGGACAAGTGGGCTGCATCTCCTACGCACCCAGAAGCTCACAAGCCATCCACCAGAAGACCCGCAACGTGAGAACATCATCCACAGCATGTCCAGATCTAGATCGCAGGTTGCACCCATAATTCACAGCCCTATTTCTGAGGAGCTCTTCCTCCTGGGCTTCAAAAGCAGAAGAAAACTGGCAACACTTCACCAGCGATCCGTGCCTCGCAACCAACTGGCATTTTCTGAAAGCGGAGGACTGGTTTTGTCATCTGACTTTGCATTCTCAGTGCAACGGAACCGAAAACCTCAAGGCCATTTCTACAGCCCATGCAAAGAGTTAAGACAGCACCTGTCAAAGCATACAGTTAGTGGTTAGTCAAGTTTATTCATACAGTCCGGAGACCCATCAAACAATTTATAGATTATTACATAAAACCAGGTTGGCATCCACATAGACAGACATTAATAAAATTAGGATACTTATTGGTAGACTTTTGGAACTCAGGCCAGCCTTTAACTTCCCTCTCACTGGCCTTAGTGACCACAGATAAGAACTTAGCAACTGATAAGGTAACGTTAGGATATCTATCCTCTAATAAGAATCTGACATAGAACGTCTCTGAACGGCCAGGTAGATGGCTTAACAAGGGAAAAATCAGTTGTTTGCAACTCTGAGAATGAAGAGCACAGGATAGTAGAATATGAGACGTAGTTTCCACCACCTGAGACCCACATGGACAGAGCCTTCATGCAAAAGGCAGCCCGGCTTATCTGCCATCCTGCATTGCTGAAGGAAAAACATTACTTCTGGCCTTTGTAAATAATATATAGAATGGTACTTACCTGACAGAGGACACACCTTGATCACAGTTAGTGGTTAGAAAAAAGGCAAAGGAGTAGTCTTGGCCAACAAAGAGAAGAAACAGTACTTTAGCAGATCATAGAATTCTAAAGAGGTCTTCACAGACCTCGCTAGCCATTATTAAAGAACATCTTACAGCTTGGGAGTAACTAGTTAGAAATTTTTAAAAATTGCCAGGGCTTGGAAAATTACTGTTTAAAAATCCTGTAACCCATCACCCGAATGCAATTTTGTACACTTACAAAAATAAAAAAGGAACTTGAACCATTCATTACCTTGCTTATTACTTGGCTACTTTAAAAGAGGTGTAGGAAATCTGGCCTGCAGGACCCACTTAATCTCCGCCGCCCCCAGGGGATGGAATTTAGAAAAGTTTGGGGAAAGCTTAGAAAAGTTACTGATCTGGTGAAATGGCTGCCTCGGGTAGCAGATAGGAGGTATCCCAAAAAGGGTTATTGATTTTGTTCTTGTATCTTTCCCACCAGAAAGAGGGAGAGGTGCTTGTGGACAAGGCAAGTGAGGGAGAAGGGATGGCAAGTGATGACGCATCACTTTTCTCTTGCATTAGGGGGCAGGAAGAGGCCAGGCTACTGTTGCCAGAGATCTAGCAGCAGATATCTCTCCATGGGCTTGTCTACACCAGCCAAATACCCCATCTTGCCCCTGTTCCAGAGCCCCGTGGTCCAAACAACACAGGGCATTTACCTCGATCTCCCCCCAAGCAGTCCAAAGGAGCCCTGCGGCAGATATGGGGCAGGAATAGGGGCAAGCTAGGATAGGGTCCTTTACCACGTTTGAAGAAAATACCCAGTTTAATCTGGTACCACCAGATTGGGCCCCACGTGTTTACGGGAGCCTGTCCCAGAAGACAATTCTTTGCCATTGCTGCCAGCTCCCTGGCTCACCCGGAAGTCAGACGGGGGTCTTGAAACATATGGCCGTGACTGGGCATATGCAGGTGGGCTGCAGTTATGTGTTGCGGGATCCCTGTCTGGCTTCCGTGTTAGCACAGAAGATGGCAGCTGCAGTGATGGGGGCAGGTGTGCCTGTTGGGACTTCCTCCCATTTCATACAGGTACTGGGGAGGAATGGGCCTCACCCAAGGCCAGGATATCCTGACTCATGTAGATGAGCCCTGAATTACAACTTCCCAACAACGGTTAAATTCAGAGAAATCCTGCCAAAAATGCATGCAGAAAAGCCTATATTAGGGAATATAAATGCATTAGAGTGATTAACAGACAGAATTTAGTAACTAAATTAGCAAAATGTTTCAGCTTTGGCCTTCTTCAGTTGCTCAAACTAAATGCGAGCCACATCCATGGTGGCAGTTTCGAATACTGTTGCCAATATTCTTGGTTAATGATGGTATCATTGTCCTCTCGGATGAGACTGTGCAGTGTTAAGGTCTTCATTCTTTGGATCTAGAAATTCTCCATTGCATCCAACATCCTTGGAAGAGATTGCACCTCCATTCCAGACACAGACGAAGCAGAAACCACAATCAGCAATATCTTTACTGGGCCAGCTCCAAAGCACAAAATACATTATGCAAGCTTTCAAAGCTTCACCAGCTTCTTCATCAGGCAAAGAAGTTAAACACACACACACACACACACACACACACACACACACATATATATATGATTTCAAGACAAATTGGAGAAACTGTGGTGTTCCAAGTTGAAATGTCTAGTCATTGGTAGCTCATGCTTCATAGTCAAGATTTCAGACTTGCGATTCCTGAAGCATATATACACGTCTGTATATTAGGAAATATAACCTACAAAAGGCCAACATACTGGAAGAGATTGCTTGCAAACACAGTACTGGAGGAGATAACTTGCCTGGCATATCTGGACATGATTAAGCAAAATAGCCAGGAGAAATGTAAATGGGAGGGTGAGCAAAATGGTGAAAGGTCAGGCAGCCAAGCCCTATGAGTATTGGCTTAGGGAGCTGGGTATGTTTAGCCTGGAGAAGAGAAGGTGAAGAGGTAATATGGTAGCCGTATTTAAATATTTGAAGGGATGTCATACTGAGGATGGAGCAAGCTTGTTTTCTGCTGCTCCAGAGACTAGGACACGGAGCAATGGGTTCAAACTACAGGAACAGAGATTCCACCTCAACATGAGGAGGAACTTCCTGACCATAACAGCTGTTTGGAAGTGGAATGCACTGCCACGTAGTGTGGGGGAGTCCCCTTCTTTGGAGGTCTTTAAGCAGAGGCTGGATGGCCATCTGTCAGGAATGCTTTGTTTATTCCTGCATGTCCAAATGGGGTTGGACTAGATGGCCCTTGTGGTCCCTTCCAACTCTATGATTCCATGATTCTGTGATATGTTTGTGCAGCTTTTCTTCCCCTTCCAAAACGAGAAATGGATGGAGAAACAGCATAAAGTGACCTTAAGCTTGGAAAAGTGAGCAATGGAGAAAGCCCCAACCGATGGATCTCTAGCTGAAACGGCTTGGCTTCACTATGACAGCTTTGTCACGTGCCTTGATGAATTCCTAGCGGATAGGACTGCAGAGAGGATCAATGATGGTCATGCGACTCACCTCCTCCATGCCTCTGCCCTACTGTGATTCAAACATTGTGAGAAGGGGAACCTTATTACTGACTCTGCTGTAGGCAAAGGATGAGGACTTCCTGTATCAATATCCATCTTTGCTGGCACATGGTCTCAAGATTTGGCCTTTGGGATATTTGGTTGGGCTTGTAGACTGGGTGTGAAAGGGAACAGCCATGCTAAGCAACCCTATTGCTTAGTTCACATCCCCATCTAGTGTCCCTCAGCAGAACTGCCAAGCTGACACTTCCAGCTTTGTCCTTTGGAAAGTGTGGCTGGATGCTTTTTCCTCCTCAGGAGAAGCCTGAAGATGGCAGCAAAAGCAAAGAAATAGGGGGGAAATGTACATGGCAAGGCCTTCCACTTTCCACATCCTGGGGAGAAGAGAACTGGGGATAATGCACAAGCAATCACCAGCAAAGCTCAGATGGAGATGTAGTTATTCTTTCCAGCAGAAGCATGACAGAACCAGCAATGCAGTCAATTACTAAGCAACAAAGAATTCAGGTCATGTTGTTCCATGACTTCCAGGATGAGGAGGTGGCTGTTTCTCTCTGTGTGTTATGCAGACTCAGGCTTTCTGCACCTTGAATGGATGTGAAGGAAAAGCTATAGCTCAAGGGTGGGCATAGGGAGACCCCTGGACCCCACTTTTGTGGATCCTGAAGCTCCCCACCATCCCCAAACTAAAACCTAAAAAAAAAAAAAAAAGATCTCAATAAATCAGAAATGACTTGAAGAGACACAACAAGAAGGCAGGATGACAGGGTGGACTAGAGAACTAGACTCGCTGAAAGTCACACGATGTGGGCGACAGTTGATTCGTGAATCAGTATTTGGGACAGCCCAGTGCCCACAAGGCTGCGTCAATAGGCTGGCACAGAGCACAGAGGACAGTTCAACGCTGCTGTTCCTGTGCAGCAGCCATTTTAGCACTGATCGGAGCAGATGACTCAACATTGCACTGTCTCCTTGTATAAACAGGCTTCCCAATAGGCTGTGTTCTTTCTAACAAGCCATTCTTCAGTGGGCTGCTTGAAAAAAGTGGTCTTTATTGGAAATGCCATGATTACTGAGAATGTTTTCCTAACATGACATTTCCCAATTGTATCTTAACATTCAACATTCAGATGTGCAGGTGTCTAATATTTATAACACCTGCTCTTTTCAGTTTCATTAATTTGACCGCAGGCTAAAAATGAAAAGGACCAGAGAGTTCTGATGGTGTCTTTGCCTTGTTGATAGAGGAAGCTCTTCTTTGCTCATTTCCCCTCTGTTTTGATGGGCGGGGGAGTGATAAGGAGGCTGGTTCTGGTCTCATTTCCCCATAGGGATAGAAAGAATCATAGACTCATAGAGTTGGAAGAGACCTCAAGGGCCATCCAGTCCAACCCCCTGCCATGCAGGAATACACGATCAAATCATTCCCGACAGATGGCTGTCCAGTCTCTATTTAAAACCTCCAAAGAAGGAGACTCCACCACACTCCCAGGCAGTGCATTCCACTGCTGAACAGGTCTTACCATTAGGAAGTTCTTAATGTTTGGGTAGAATCTCTTTTCCTGTAGTTTGAACCCATTGCTCCATGTCCTAACTTCCAGTTTCCATCTTGCCAGCAGCTTGAAACAGAAAGAGTGGGGTGGGAAGGCATTTCAGCTGGGAAAGGTCCTGAGAATGAAGCTAAGGGATCCTGGTGGCAAGCTGGAAACTGGAGTGAGTGACTGGAAGTAAAAATGGCGGTTCGTGCCACTTCCTTACAAGCCCACCCACCCCGAACCGCATGTCCAACCAATCCGCTGTCTACTTCTGCCCTAGCCGAGAATGAACAGTGTTGTGAACTGGATGTACAAACAAGCAATAACATGCATATCCACGCATTATTTTAAAAACTTCGTGAAAATCTGCAAAGGCTTTTCCTGTGCAGTACAGTTGTCCCTCTGTATCCACCGATTTGGTATCCAGGGATTTAAGTATTCATGGCTTGAAAATATTATTAAAAAAATAATAATCCAAAAGGCAAACCTTGATTTTGCTATCTTATATAAGGGACACCATTTTGCTATGCCATTGCATATAAAGAGACTTGTGTATTCATGGATTTTGGTATCTGCAGGGGGTCCTGGAACCAAACCTCAGTGAATATGAAGGGACAACTGTATTTGGAGTTTGTGCTCCCCCCTTCCAAATACCACGAATCTCATTTGGATCTCATTGGGACAAAAGGTATTCTCTGAAAATTCTCTGAGGAATATTTTCATCGTCTAGACAATGCCTTAGCTTTTCAATATGATTGCTTGTTGCATGGCTTAAAAACATTTTCATTATTAGATTGCTCGCTGGGCTTCCTTTCACTCTCTTCTGTTGGAAGTGGCTTAGGTGTCCCATGCTGGGAGAAAGGTGGGAGAGAAACTGAATTTGCAGATTAGGAAAGAGGGAAGGCTACAGAGCAGACTTGACAGATCTGTCAGTCCATCCATGGGATCTTCCTCCTCGGTTTGGACTTTTCCTGACTTGAACCTCCTGGATCTTCGGGGCTTACAGTGCAAAACATGATAAAGACCAGGCAACGTCAACACGCTACGAGATCTTTATTGCAGAAGGTTTTGGTCTCACTTCCCCCTCTGCCTGAATCACTGTGAGCTGCACTGCCATCCCACACCTGGCAGTAATAATCTGCCTCATCTTCTGCCTGGGCCCTGGCGACGCTCAAAGTGGCCGTGTTGCCGGAGTTGGTGCCGGAGAATCGGTCAGAGATCCCTGTGGGCCTGCTGCTGTCGCCGTATATAATGAGGACCGGGGCCTTGCCAGGTTTCTGCTGGTACCAGTGCACGTACTTACCCCCAATGTTGTTCCCCGAACAAGTGATCTCGGCATTTTTCCCCAGAGAGACAGACACCGATGGTGGCTGCCTGAGCACATATTGGCCCAAGGAACCTGTATGAGGAAGGAAATATTTCAGAATAAATCAACGTTCTCATACCCCCCAACAATTCACAGATGAATATGGGAACATGTGTGGCTGAGCAACATCAGACTGTGATGAAGATGGTAAAAGTTATTAATGAGAAAGAACAGACAAGTTAGGAGAGGCTGCGGCTGTTTGCTTTTGCCCGAGTCTCCTGGGAAGGGTGAGATTCTGCCCTCTTCTCTTTCCTCTGCTGAGCTAATTGCATGCAAACCACTTTTGCACCTTCAACTCATCTTGCAGCAACTGAAGGAAGCTGAGGACAAAGGGGGAAAAGTGGGAAGAGGAGAGAGAAACTGGAACATTTTGAAAGAAGCTGAAAAATTGGAATGGCAGAGCATTCATCAGGACTGTCCCTGCCAAATTGGGACAATTAGAGGATATGAGTTTTTCACCACAAAGCAATCAGAAAAAACAACAACACTATTTTGCTTTGCAGAATGTACCTGAGCAGTAAGCCAGGAGTGTTAAGAGAGAGGCCCAGAGCATGGTGAGAATCCAGATGGCTTGTCCTTCTGAAGGCGGTGAAAGGTCCACTTTGATTCCCCCTGCTTCGCTCTTTAAATTTATAGGGTTTGTCATCCAGCCCCTGTATTCAAATAATGTCCCTTTCAAAAGGAACTGTTGTTCCTTCCTCCCCCATCCACAGTGGTAGGAAAGACTATGCAGAGAGGGTGTCTTTCAGGGGCAGTTTTGGATTTAGCGTAACTTGGTTCCTCCCTCACACCCTCTGTCTCCTCTTCCTGCTTTTGGGGCTCTTCAACAGGGAGATTTTAGCCAAAAGAGTAGTCCTGCCAGTGGATTGCTCTGTTAGAAGATCCCTAATATCAACCAACAGAAAGGCATTTCTGCCAACCAGAGAGGTTTATGCCTAATCTTAACTTCTTGCAAGTGGCATATTTTGGTGCTAGAATTGCACTTCTGGGAGTTGTAGTAAATAAGTAACTTTCCCTACTTTGCACTACACAAGCATGAAGTAAGAGTTCATCATTTAAAATATATCATTCATTTTTTAGACAGTTGCTTTTAATTTATATTTGTTTAATATTTTTTTATGGGGGAGGGTGGGGGTGGGCGGTGTTTAGGGATTTTTATATGTATTGTATTTTAATTTTTGTAAGCTGCCCCGATTGTTTTAACAGAGGGGCGGGGTATAAATAAATATTATTTATATTTATTCAAACAGATTTCTTAGTACTGAATATTTCTAAAGAAATGGCTTTTATCAGGATGCTATACTGCTTTGAATTTGTACTCTTCTAAAACAGCTTTTTATTTTTTGTAAATGGCACGTTATAAATTGTTGCTAGCCATTTAAAACCCTCCTTTTGTTAGCAGAGCCTACTATCCCTGCCCGCGAGATTCCATAACTGTACATATTAGACGCTTTTTGGGGTCACACTGACTGAGAATTTAGGCTGACTGGAGGACAGTCAAAGGTGACGGTGGCCTGAGACGTGTCTAGGATTATAACAGTGGGAAAGCCCAGCTAGGATTATGGGGAAAACCCAGCCGTTCAGGGGTCTATGCTAATCCATTCTCCCAGCCCCGGGCGTTTTAAGGAAAAATTCAATTGTGCAATCAAGTGACCATTCCTCAATCCATAACCTATGGAAATCTCTCCTCACACCCCACCTGTCCAACATTACGAGGTTGTCGCAAGCCCATCAATGTTTTATCACTCAAAGCAATCCGCTAAATGTTGGGCCCTTTTGTCTATTCCACTGGAGAGCCATCCAAGCTTTGTTATAACCAGCACACCCTTCCAAGGCACAAAATAGGGTATAATTATGATAGCTCCAGCCCTAGCAAGGTGTGATGTGGCTGGACCCCATCATTTTTTATTTGCCGTGCCACCCGCAGCTTCTGTATGAGCCTCTTTGCTGTGCAGACCTCTTTCTCTGAGATTGGCAATGATCACCGCTATACCCATGACCTCTCTATCCAACCCTTCCTGTTTTTCTATTCCAATAGCCTTGTATGGTTTGTAAGAGTGCATATTCTTGTGTGTGTTAGTCTATCTCATTCCAAGAAAAATACTTTATTTTACTTTAACTGGAGAGCTCTCTACAGTTAGTACTGGTATACATAAGTGGAAAGATCCCTGAAGTTGCCCTCCTCTCACAGGCCTCCTTTTGAGCTATAATTCCCCCAGATTTCAAAGGAGGTGCTGGCCTTGTAGGTGGCACTCCAACGTCCTCCCCTATCTCTTCGGGTAACACTTTTGCCAGCAGGCAAAGACCTTTTTAACCGCCTTTGGCTGTTAACTGTTTGTGGCAGAAAGGTCTATTAATGGGCTGTGTTGTATTTTTCTCATCTTTCCTGTGCTTTAAAGGCATTAAAACAGTCTTAAGTTAGCATTGTAATAGGATTTCTTGTTGAATGGTTTTAAAACATTCTCATTATTAGATTGCTCGCTGGACTTCCTTTCACTCTCTATTTGAAGTGGCTTGGGGTCCCATGCTGGGAGAAAGATGGGAGAGAAATTCAACTTGCAGATGAGGAAAGGGGGAAAGCTACAGAACAGACTTGACGGATCTGTCAATCCATCCATGGGATCTTCCTCCTCAGTTTGGGTTTTTCCTGACTTGAAACCCTGGATCTTCGGGGCTCACAGTGGAAGACATGATCAAGCTGAGGCAGCAACAACATGGTAGATGTGGTCTTCATTGCAGAAGGTTTTGGTCTCACTTCCCCCTCTGCCTGAATCACTGTGAGCTACACCACTATCCCACACCTGGCAGTAATAATCTGCCTCATCTTCTGCCTGGGCCCTGGCGACGCTCAAAGTGGCCGTGTTGCCGGAGTTGGTGCCAGAGAATCGGTCAGAGATCCCTGTGGGCCTGTTGCTATCTCTGTATATAATGAGGACCGGGGCCTTGCCAGGTTTCTGCTGGTACCAGTGCACATTCTTACCCCCAATGTTGTTTCCCGAACAAGTGATCTCGGCAATTTTTCCCGGAGAGACAGACACCGATGGTGGCTGCCTGAGCACATATTGGCCCAAGGAACCTGTATGAGGAAGGAAATATTTCAGAATAAATCAGCGTTCTCATACCCCCCAACAATTCACAGATGAATATGGGAACATGTGTGGCTGAGCAACATCAGACTGTGATGAAGATGGCAAAAGTTATTAATGAGGAAGAACAGACAAGTTAGGAGAGGCTGCGGCTGTTTGCCTTTGCCCGAGTCTCCTGGGAAGGGTGAGATTCTGCCCTCTCCTCTTCCCTCTGCTGAGCTAATCGCATGCAAACCACTTTTGCACCTTCAACTCATCTTGCAGCAACTGAAGGAAGCTGAGGACAAAGGGGGAAAAGTGGGAAGAGGAGAGAGAAACTGGAACATTTTGAAAGAAGCTGAAAAATTGGAATGGCAGAGCATTCATCAGGACTGTCCCTGCCAAATTGGGACAATTAGAGGATATGAGTTTTTCACCACAAAGCAATCAGAAAAAACAACAACTCTATTTTGCTTTGCAGAATGTACCTGAGCAGTAAGCCAGGAGTGTTAAGAGAGAGGCCCAGAGCATGGTGAGAATCCAGGTGGCTTGTCCTTCTGAAGGCAGTGAAAGGTCCACTTTGATTCCCCCTGCTTCGCTCTTTAAATTTATAGGGTTTGTCATCCAGCCCCTGTATTCAAATAATGTCCCTTTCAAAAGGAACTGTTGTTCCTTCCTCCCCCATCCACAGTGGTAGGAAAGACTATGCAGAGAGGGTGTCTTTCAGGGGCAGTTTTGGATTTAGCATAACTTGGTTCCTCCCTCACACCCTGTCTCCTCTCCCCGCTTTTGGGGCTCTTCAACAGGGAGATTTTAGCCAAAAAAATAATTCTGCCAGTGGATTGCTCTGTTAGAAGATCCCTAATGTCAACCAACAGAAAGGCATTTCTGCCAAACAAAGAGGTTTATGCCTAATCCTAACACCTTGCAAGTAGCATATTTTGGTGCTAAAATTGCACTTCTGGGAGTTGTAGTAAATAAGTAACTTTCCCTACTTTGCACCAAACAAGCATGAAGTAAGAGTTCATCATTTAAAATATATCATTCATTTTTTAGACAGTTGCGTTTAATTTATATTTGTTTAATATTTTTTTATGGGGGAGGGTGGGGGTGGGCGGTGTTTAGGGATTTTTATATGTATTGTATTTTAATTTTTGTAAGCCGCCCCGATTGTTTTAACAGAGGGGCGGGGTATAAATAAATATTATTTATATTTATTCAAACAGATTTCTTAGTACTGAATATTTCTAAAGAAATGGCTTTTATCAGGGTGCTATACTGCTTTGAATTTGTACTCTTCTAAAACAGCTTTTTATTTTTTGTAAATGGCACGTTATAAATTGTTGCTAGCCATTTAAAACCCTCCTTTTGTTAGCAGAGCCTACTATCCCTGCCCGCGAGATTCCATAACTGTACATATTAGACGCTTTTTGGGGTCACACTGACTGAGAATTTAGGCTGACTGGAGGACAGTCAAAGGTGACGGTGGCCTGAGACGTGTCTAGGATTATAACAGTGGGAAAGCCCAGCTAGGATTATGGGGAAAACCCAGCCGTTCAGGGGTCTATGCTAATCCATTCTCCCAGCCCCAGGCGTTTTAAGTAATAATTCAATTGTGCAATCAAGTGACCATTCCTCAATCCATAACCTATGGAAATCTCTCCTCACACCCCACCTGTCCAACATTACGAGGTTGTCGCAAGCCCATCAATGTTTTATCACTCAAAGCAATCCGCTAAATGTTGGGCCCTTTTGTCTATTCCACTGGAGAGCCATCCAAGCTTTGTTATAACCAGCACACCCTTCCAAGGCACAAAATAGGGTATAATTATGATAGCTCCAGCCCTAGCAAGGTGTGATGTGGCTGGACCCCATCATTTTTTATTTGCCGTGCCACCCGCAGCTTCTGTATGAGCCTCTTTGCTGTGCAGACCTCTTTCTCTGAGATTGGCAATGATCACCGCTATACCCATGACCTCTCTATCCAACCCTTCCTGTTTTTCTATTCCAATAGCCTTGTATGGTTTGTAAGAGTGCATATTCTTGTGTGTGTTAGTCTATCTCATTCCAAGAAAAATACTTTATTTTACTTTAACTGGAGAGCTCTCTACAGTTAGTACTGGTATACATAAGTGGAAAGATCCCTGAAGTTGCCCTCCTCTCACAGGCCTCCTTTTGAGCTATAATTCCCCCAGATTTCAAAGGAGGTGCTGGCCTTGTAGGTGGCACTCCAACGTCCTCCCCTATCTCTTCGGGTAACACTTTTGCCAGCAGGCAAAGACCTTTTTAACCGCCTTTGGCTGTTAACTGTTTGTGGCAGAAAGGTCTATTAATGGGCTGTGTTGTATTTTTCTCATCTTTCCTGTGCTTTAAAGGCATTAAAACAGTCTTAAGTTAGCATTGTAATAGGATTTCTTGTTGAATGGTTTTAAAACATTCTCATTATTAGATTGCTCGCTGGACTTCCTTTCACTCTCTATTTGAAGTGGCTTGGGGTCCCATGCTGGGAGAAAGATGGGAGAGAAATTCAACTTGCAGATGAGGAAAGGGGGAAAGCTACAGAACAGACTTGACGGATCTGTCAATCCATCCATGGGATCTTCCTCCTCAGTTTGGGTTTTTCCTGACTTGAAACCCTGGATCTTCGGGGCCCACAGTGGAAGACATGATCAAGCTGAGGCAGCAACAACATGGTAGATGTGGTCTACATTGCAGAAGGTTTTGGTCTCACTTCCCCCTCTGCCTGAATCACTGTGAGCTGCACTGCCATCCCACACCTGGCAGTAATAATCTGCCTCATCTTCTGCCTGGGCCCTGGCGATGCTCAAAGTGGCCGTGTTGCCGGAGTTGGTGCCGGAAAATCGGTCAGAGATCCCTGTGGGCCTGTTGCTATCTCTGTATATAATGAGGACCGGGGCCTTGCCTGGTTTCTGCTGGTACCAGTGCACATCCTTACCCCCAATATTGTTCCCCGAACAAGTGATCTCGGCATTTTTTCCCAGAGAGACAGACACCGATGGTGGCTGCCTGAGCACATATTGACCCAAGGAACCTGTATGAGGAAGGAAATATTTCAGAATAAATTAATGTTCTCATACCCCCAACATTTCACAGATGAATATGGGAACATGTGTGGCTGAGCAACATCAGACTGTGATGAAGATGGGAAAAGTTATTAATGAGAAAGAACAGACAAGTTAGGAGAGGCTGCGGCTGTTTGCTTTTGCCCGAGTCTCCTGGGAAGGGTGAGATTCTGCCCTCTTCTCTTCCCTCTGCTGAGCTAATCGCATGCAAACCACTTTTGCACCTTGAACTCATCTTGCAGCAACTGAAGGAAGCTGAGGACAAAGGGAGAAATTGGGAAGAAGAGAGAGAAACTGGGACATTTTGAAAGAAGCTGAAAAATTGGAATGGCAGAGCATTCATCAGGACTGTCCCTGCCAAATTGGGACAATTAGAGAATATGAGTTTTTCACCACAAAGCAATCAGAAAAAACAACAACTCTATTTTGCTTTGCAGAATGTACCTGAGCAGTAAGCCAGGAGTGTTAAGAGAGAGGCCCAGAGCATGGTGAGAATCCAGGTGGCTTGTCCTTCTGAAGGCGGTGAAAGGTCCACTTTGATTCCCCCTGCTTCGCTCTTTAAATTTATAGGGTTTGTCATCCAGCCCCTGTATTCAAATAATGTCCCTTTCAAAAGGAACTGTTGTTCCTCCCCCCCCCCCCATCCACAGTGGTAGGAAAGACTATGCAGAGAGGGTGCCTTTCAGGGGCAGTTTTGGATTTAGCGTAACTTGGTTCCTCCCTCACACCCTCTGTCTCCTCTCCCCGCTTTGGGGGCTCTTCAACAGGGAGATTTTAGCCAAAAGAGTAGTCCTGCCAGTGGATTGCTCTGTTAGAAGATCCCTAATATCAGCCAACAGAAAGGCATTTCTGCCAACCAGAGAGGTTTATGCCTAATCTTAACTTCTTGCAAGTGGCATATTTTGGTGCAAGAATTGCTGTTGTTGTTGTTCTAGAATTGCACTCCTGGGAGTTGTAAATAAGTAACTTTCCCAAGCTTCCTCATCCTGTGGAATTCCCAGGCTTTTTAATCTCGTGGCCTAAATGCCGTGGGCCAGGCTAACTGGAGACATGTCTTCTCCCACATTCACCTTGCTGTTCTTTTTATGAGTCTCCAAGTCTACTCCAGTTGATCGCGGCCCTGTCATAGGGTTTTCTTGGCAAGATATCTTCAGAGGAGGTTTGCCTTCCTCTGAGGATGAGGGAGGGGGACTTCCCCAGGGTCACCCAGCAGATTTCCCTAGCTCAGTGGTGATGTGAACCCTGGTCTCCCAGAATCCCAGTCCAACACTCCAAACACTACACTACTGTCGTCGTCCCCACGTCCATCTACCGACACCTAAAGATCATCATCTCAGGTCCTCCATCATCACACCCTACCTAATCAGACTGGTTGGCTGGAATCCTCTATCATGATGGATGTTACATAACTTTACATATGCTTAACTATGTAACAGAGGTGCTCAGGAACCCTGTTACTGAATGCCGAAGAGGCGTGATGGGACACCAGCCAGAGTGTTCAGATTCACAATGGCACCCCCTAGCCAACATTCCAATGCACAACAGGATCAATGCACAATGCACATCAGTCCCAATGTGCATCAGTCCATTTGGGAAACAATCACTTTGCTGGCTCCCATGCACAGTAACATAACAGCAGCCCTTTACTAGATATGGAGGTTATGGAACTGCCCCATTCTAAGTCCCTCAGATGCCCACTTATGAAAACCTACGTCCCCAACAAGAGTCTGGCTGTTGTTACTACAGAGAGGACCCTTTCAGTGGTGGTACCATATCTGCAGAATGACCTTGCCAAAGAGGCTCACCTGATGTTTTCTGCAGGGATATTTTGGTTTCAGGTGGAGATTTCTTTATTCTCCAGGACATTTTAAGAACTTTTCTTACTGAGTTGAAATCATAACACTCTTTTTTCTTTCTGCTAG
Source organism: Gambelia wislizenii (assembly GCA_030847615.1). Taxonomy (NCBI): domain Eukaryota; kingdom Metazoa; phylum Chordata; class Lepidosauria; order Squamata; family Crotaphytidae; genus Gambelia; species Gambelia wislizenii. The sequence goes on along the minus strand of JAUMIR010000013.1, from coordinate 4,927,486 downwards.
TTTTGCTTTGTTTTCCATCCCATGATGCTTTTATTCCTTGCAGTTTCTGGTGATAACATCATTTTAGTAGATGCTGTCTGTAGTTTTCCTTCTACTGTGTTGGCATTTTCATTTGGGTAAATCTGCTCTACACTGCCCAGAGAACTTTGGTACCCACCCACCCATCCATTTGGGTGTTGAGAACATATCACATATAGCATCTAGTGTTATCGCCTCTAATGACCCAGAAGAGATGGGGCTGCCTTTCAGTGTGTAGAGGTGTTTGGGTTTTTTGAACCTCTCTAAGTATGTGCTAGTTTCCTATCTTGGCTTCCTAAAGGGAGGAAACCAAGGCCAGAGAGGACTTCCACTGGAATTATATGCCCCCACATGGAGAGAAGCCTTGTGAGGAAGGGAGTGGAGGATGGCTAGTGAGAACTTTCCCCATGAGCCACTCTGAGACCTTCTGGGGAGGCCCTCCTCTCTGGTCCACCACGCTCACAGGTACATGTGGTGGAAGCACAGAGGAGGGCATTCTTGGTGGCTGCTCCCAGGATTGAATCACTTTTTAAAAAACCTCTGTGTATATTTGAACTTATGTCTTTGCATGTGTTTTTATTGGTACTTTTGGGGGAAGGGGGTAAGCTGGCTCAAGTCCTGTGTTCAGGGAAGCAGCAGCATATGAGTGAGATGATGGTGATGATGTATAAATTCACATGGATCTCCCCATCTCTCTCCCTGTTGGTATAAAATTCATTTTATCAACTCAAATTCTTTGCCATTCATTGGTACCCTCTAGCGGCCGTCATTGCAAACACCAAGATTATCCAGAGCGTTGGATCCAACCCCCTCACTTTCACAGGGGCATCTTAACAATTTTCAAGATTCAGGTATGAAGTTTGTCCTGTCGTTTCTTGGAGGTTCTCTTCCTCAAACCTCTGCTTGAGAAGATGAAACTCCAAGAATCCAGGTTGATTGCCACCACCCATTGACTTCAATTTCCCCTTCAGTGTAACCCAGTGGGAAGTTACAGGGTTCAACCTGTACTTTCTACTCTGACTCGGCAGAGCTTTGCCTCCCACCCGTCCCTGTGGGAAGAGAGACGAGCGAGGCACTTGAAGATAGAGCATGGCAGAGAAAGGAAAGCTTTAAAGGAAGTTTATTCTAAGCAGATTATGGAGAGAAAGGTATTTCTCTCACACGGAGGCACCTTCCTTCAGGCACACTTAAGCGTTAAAAGTCTAGTCATTCCAGCTGAGTTTATAAAAATAAACACTAACCCCAACAAGACTAAGATAGACAGTTCCCTAATCTACTCATGGGGAGTGCAGTCCAGATGTGCTGGATGTTCATGGGGGCTGGGAGTCTAGGCCTTTTGGACTAACCTATACTGAGCATCCCCCTTAGCTGGGATGAGAGTCCCCCAGCGCCAGTCTCTCTTTGTTCTTCTCCCTGCCTCGTGGCCCCTGAAGCAGTATGGATCATTTCTTCACAGAAGCATCTTGAAGCTTCCTCCAGGTGGTCATCTCCTTGGTCAGCTGTCTCCTGTCGCTGACCCCCATAACCTATAACTTCACCTGATACATCCTTAACCCTTCCTTTACCTGCTTGGCAGTGTTGCCCAGATAATGGGAGAGCCCATTATCACAAAGGTCTAAGCCTTGCGCTACTCATTCATATGATCTGACCCCAGGTGAAGTGAAAACAAGGCCAGAGAACTCTGAAGGGGTCTCTGACTTGTTCACCAAACCTTCAAGGAGAGGGAGCCATTCTTCTCTCACCCCCCACTCCTCAGGTTTGATCATCTCTTTGAATCCTAAGCACACAAGATTCATGAGTGAATGATCCCCTTGGGGATAAGAAGGCAGGTTCTTGTCTCATTTCCTCATCAGGTTGCAACACTGTGACAAGCATTGCTGTGCCACACTGCACAGTAATAATCCGCTTCGTCTTCAGGCAAGATTCCCGCAATATTTAAATAGCAGGTGTTACTGGATGTCTCTTTGGACCCAGCGAAACGAGAGGGGACCCCAGAGCCTTGGTGCTTGCTGGAATCTGAGTAATAATATAAGAGGTACCGTGGGGCATTCCCTGGCTTCTGCTGGTACCAAGACACATAATAGCCACTGATGCTGAATCCACTGCTCATGACACAGGAGAGTTTAATCGTGTTCCCTGGAGATACGGAGGCTGAGGGTGGCTGAGTCAGGGTGGGCTGGGACCTTGATCCTGGAAGGAGAAGAACAGAGAAAAGGTGATGCACTACCTGCTCATCCACTGTACTCACCTTAGTGTTCAGTTCAGCACGCACATGGTTTGCTCTCACCTGTCCACCACATCATGAAGACCAGGCTAAGTGTGGAACACCAGAACATGGTGAGGTGATTGTTGCCCTGATCAGAAAAGGAGAGAAATCTCACAGCAGATGGATGGGGCATCTGCCCACACCATCTGTCCTTTATACCCACCTTGTGTGGGGAGGTGGAACATCTGCACGCTAACTGAATGTTCAACAGCACCAATTGTATTGGCTCTTATGATCACATGGTGTCTCATGTGTATAATGCACTATTCCTTGGGATGTGATACTCCATTCATGTTTCATAAGGATATTGTGTCATTTGCACGTCACCTCTGGCCAATGACTCAGTGGGAGAGGTTCTATATTTTGTCCTGTGTTAAGGATGGGAAAGCTGCAATCATTAAGGTAGAACAGAATTTCCTCTTCACCAACATATTGAAGAGAGACAATCCTGCCACTTGATACTGTGGACCTGATTTCTTTCTTGAAATCTAGGGCTTTATGCCCCTTCTATCTACATTGGACTGGATGGCCCTCATGGTCTTTTCTGACTCTGTGATTCTATAATCCTACTTTCCAGAGACGACTATGTTTTCTTTTAAAAAAAATTATAACATTGTTTGCATCCATTGCTTCAGTGACGAAGTCCCAGTCTGAGAGAAAGCCAGGATATGAAGAGATTGATGGGTGTGGGTGGGTGGATGGAAAAACTGCAGGGCATGGAGGCACAAGGAACTGCAAAGATGTTGGTGCCAATGTTGCTGTTCTGGACACACCCGTCATTCCATCTCTTCAAAAAAGGCTTGTGGGTGAACAATGGGGAAATGCGTCTATTCCATTTCTCACCCACTGAAACATATTCACCCTCAAATACTTTCCATCCCAATTCTGCAAACATTTGGCAATGTTGTTCCAGTCTTGAAAAATGAATTGAACTGAAATTCCTCTCCATCTACACTGATCAGGTTCAGTCAGCCCGGCTATTCCCAGGAAGAGAGGACCACAATTGGAGGGGATGGGTCCCTTTATCCCAGATGCCTGCCAAGGTGACTGGAAGGGGGAAATTTTCCTCCTATCCCACTGGTGGGCTTCCTACAAGCAACTTATTTGGCCATTGTGTGAACATGATGTTGGACCAGATAGGCCTTTGCTCTGATCCAAAATGGTCCTTCTTATGTTCTTATGTTGCACCTCCCAGCGGGTGAAGTGTTAAAGCTAAAAAGCCTCCAGGGAAAAGGTGGTGACAACTCTGATTCACCAGAAGCAAGGTTGAAACTACAGGGATTCAAAGCCAGTCTTTGAAGAGTTAAGCCCTCAATGCCCTGGACCTGGGTGGATGATCTCCAAGTTTAGTTTCCCCAGCATTATTTTTTAAAAGTTTTTTTCCATGCCAAATATGAAGAAACTTACAGGCAGACCGGTGGGCAGCCTATGTGGCTTTGGTGCTCAGTGTCCTTTGGTGGCAACTGGGTGGGCAGGCAACTTGCCTGCTTACTGGTCCAAGATGGCAGAGGCATTGTTGCTGATCAGAGCTCAAGTCCATGTGCTCAATCTTACCACAGTCCAGGTATGGGTTATTTATGTCCATGGGCATGCCTTGACATCAGTGAGATGAGTGTATTGGGGAAGTGGACATGTTTAGCCTGTAGCTCTGAGCAAGAGGTCTGCTGGGAGAAACACACACACACACACACACACCAGTTTGCTCTGCAGGAGGAGGGTCTTCCTGCCCATCCAGCGGAGGTATCAGGAGCTCAACAAGAGTACTGAAAAGATGCCAGTCTGAATGGCCAAATGGTTGGCTTCGTGCTGATCAGCTGCCCCCCTGCTCCCCATCCCTATTGGACAAAGCAGAAGAAAAACACCAGGAGGAGGGGGCAGTAAGTCTGATGGCAGTGGCACTGAGCTTTGCCAGGTTCACAGTAACATGGTGTCTTTCAGCTGGCTCCACATGGGTGTCTGATGATGCAGAGGAGATGGCACTTTGTCTCAGGCTAAAGAAAGAGAAGTGGGAGCCAGTTTCATATTCTTGCTTTCTAAAAGAAAGCAAGTGTTACAACCAAGTGGTTCCCATATATAATATTCTGATGAGGCAACGCAGGGGTATCATGCAAGGAGAGAGAAAGAGTTGATGAGCCAATGAAGGCAACATCATGGGGCCCTTCGGATAATTGCACACAAAAGATCTGGTGAACTCAGAGCTTACCAACCAAGAGCTCATCATGAGTTATTTTACAGATCATTACTGTCCTCTGGTGGTCTTTCTTGCAAACACTAGGATTAGCTAGAACATGGTATGACGGAAACGTTGACTGGGATCCTGCACTGGGAGATGTCTGATGTCTGTGTGGCACATAGCTACATCTTGTTTGGTACATCTCTTTGGTGCTACTCCCCCCCCAACCCAGACTTTAAGTGATGCAGCCCTCACAACATGATGATTTCCATGTCATTGGAGAGGAAAGGAATCTGTGGAGATTCGTTCAGCAACTTTCCTGTAGATGGCTATGCTGTAACAAGCATCCGTGGAGATTTCTGGGAAGCCTCAGGAGGTCCCAGCAGATGCCTGTTGCAGGCACCCAGCTGCAGGGAAATAGCTGGACATGTCTCCTCTGATCCCTCTAATGACACTGAAATGGCTGTGTTGGGGGGACAGAGGGTTGTTCGCCTTAAAGGGTGAGGTTTAGGGAAGATTTTGGCCATTGTGCAGTTGGCAAAGAATTCCACCCTCCACAATGACTAAAAAACTGAGCTGTGATTGCAATTCAGAAACAAGATTCTGGTCATCAAATACCCCACTTGGGTTTCAAACAAATGCAAGTGCATATTTGTTATGGGATTAAAGGAGCCACAGGCTCTATTCTGCCTTGGTCAGACCTCACCTAGAATACTGTGTCCAGTTCTGGGCACCACAATTCAAAAAGGATATGGACAAATTGGAGCGTGTGCAAAGAAGGGCAACTAAAATGGTGAAAGGTCTGGAAACGATGCCTTATGAGGAGAGACTTAGGGAGCTGGGTATGTTTAGCCTGGAAAAAAGATGATTAAGAGGCGATATGATAGCCCTGTTTAAGTATTTGAAGGGGTGTCATGTTGAGGATGGAGCAGGCTTGTTTTCTGCTGCTCCAGAGACTGGAACACGGAGCAATGGATGCAAGCTCCAGGAACAGAGATTCCACCTCAACATGAGGAGGAACTTTTTGACAGTCAGAGCTGTTCGGCAGGGGAACACACTCCCTCGGAGCGTGGTGGGGTCTCCTTCCTTGGAGGTCTTTAAACAGAGGCTGGATGGCCATCTGTCAGGGATGCTTTGATCGTGATTTCCTGCATGGCAGGGGGTTGGACTGGATGGCCCTTGTGGTCTCTTCCAACTCTGCAATTCTATGATTCTATGATTCATCTGGTCAAGTGCTCTTCTCTGCTTCATCACCTGCCAATGAGAATGTTCACGGTTCAGACCTTTTTCTGTGTAAACAATGCACATGGGTTTTGTTTGTTTGTTTGCAGAGAAAATGGTCTTTTCTACCCAGAAAAAGAACATTTATGTACAGGAAATACCACGTTCTGCAATAAAAGTCTATTTTTGCAAAGACTAAGAATAGTCCTTGAAAACTGCATGAGACTAGGCTGGAGAACAGAAAGGTTTCCAGCCTGCTCTGAAACCATCTCAGGTTCTCATGCTGCCTTCAGAATGATGCAGTGGAAGATGCTGTCTGTTCCCACCCACCCATCAGGGATGACATAAGATTCAGTGGCCGAGCCAATCCACTCCTGGCTGTGGAATTGGGCAGGGGGCTACCAGATCTTCCTCAAGCAGCATAACGTTTTGCTCCGGCCCTGCTAATATTATCCTGGAAGGAGCTGCAGCCTGGAGAATCTTCTCATGAAATGACTGCTCAGAATGAGAGGGGAGAAAATGATCTCTGAGAACGGGAGGTTTTTGTCTCACTTCCTCTTGTATTTGTGTCTCAGTGCTAGATCTACTACTCTCACTATCCCAGACCTGGCAGTAATAATCAGCCTCGTCCTGTGGTTGGACATTCGTGATGGTTAAGGTGGCTGTACCACCAGAGCTGCTTCCAGAGCTGCTTCCAGAAAAGCGGTCAGAAATCCCTTCAGGCCTTTCTTTGTCCTTGTAGATAATCAGCTGAGGAGCATTGTTGGCTTTCTGCTGGTACCAATGGACATAGTACTTATCAAACTTTTCCCCTGAGCAAATGAGTTCCACAGTTTGTCCTGAAGACACAGAGATGGACGGGGGCTGCATCAGCACATAGTCGCCAAGAGCACCTGAGAAGAGGAGGAAAAATTAAAAAGATTTATTAATATGATTGTTCTCTAGAAATGTCATGTCCCCAATTGACATGTGGTTGCCTAGCTCTCCAATTCAATTCTGGTTCATTGGTCCATCAGCTGCTTCACAGATACATCCACAGGACTCTGACTTTAATCTCAAGCTTGGGACATGTGCAATGGAATGGCTGCTCTCTCTGTTTAGAGACAAAGGAAGTGACTGCAAAATCAAACAGAAACTAAAGCAAACCCTTTCATCACCTGAACCATAAGTGAGGATCAGAAGGTGGAGAAGTGGAGACCAAGCCATGGGGGGCATTGCAGGGGAACTCTCTTTGCTATGACAGGGGCCACTTCTGGATGGCTTCCTCCCAGGCTCTTAAATGCCACCAGTTCAACAACATGTTGGTTTCATGCAAATCTGCTCCCTCTTGATTGGCTGCTCATACTCCTATGATGTTCACAAACGTTACAGTCAGCCTCTTTGGCCATAGTTGCACCCCTGGTTACAAGTGTGGTCCCCTGTGAGGTGTCTACCTGAAATAGTCCCAAGGAAATAGTGTGCTGAGGGATGGAATATAGTTTCTCTGTTATTCCACTGAAGTAGAGGGAAAGCTGACCTTACTGAGTCCTTGGTGCTCAGCAAGTCACCTCCAAGCAAACATGCATGTAGGCAGGTGGGCAGGTTACCGCATGCTGGTGCTCAAGCCCAGCTTCTCCACCCTCAGCAAATCTGGAGACAAGAGGATGGGAAGGCTGTGGTGGGTGATACCAGGCACTTGCCTGAACTCACGAACCCAACTACAGTGGTCACTTGGTATCCGCTGGAGTTTGGTTCCAGGACCTCCCGTGGATATCAAAATCCATGAATGCTCAAGTCCCATTAGATACAATGGGATAGTAAAATGGTGTCCTTTATATAAAATGGCAAAATCAATGTTTGCTTTATGGCTTTTGGGGAGGGGTATATTTTCAAGCTGTGGATGGTTGAATCTGTGGATATGGAAGGCCGACTGTATCTTAACATGTCTACCTTGCGGGCAGAGCAATGCACATCATATGTGAGATCCCATGCTGGTCCCCACCATAGGCAGATGGTCTTTTAGCCCATCCTCTGGCAGCAGCCGTGGCTCAGCAGCAGAGTTGACTCCAGTGTTTGGACTACATACCCAGACTTGCTGACTCTGCCATTACAATTCTTCTGGCCTTGCTTGAGAGGTCTGGGAAGCATCCCCAGTCTCTAGTGGCCAAAGTAGCACCGGTGGCAATTACCGTGAAGAAGGGGCCGATGGTAAGAGCATTTGGACCCATGAGGGCAGAGGATGGGCTGGGCGCTGGCACCAGACCTACTCCCAACGAACTGGAGGAGGCTGTATTTCACTTCTTTTCAATGGGCTTTGCAGGATGGGAAAGGGGCTGCAGTGGCCATGGAAGTGGGGTTCGGAGACCACATGTGGGCCCCAGGCTGTCCTTTCCCCACCCCTGCCCTGGTGGAAGGGGGGGGAAGCATGCTGAGGAATGGGGTTTTGTTCTGAGGGGGAGGTATTTCTCCCCTAGAGCTGAAAGTTATTTTTTGTTGTTGTTTGAGTTCTCATCTCAAATGGATATATGTATGTGTGTTAGGTTTACATCGTTATTCTCTAGAAGAAACAAAGCAGAGCAGAAAAGTAGTTCCACCTGAATAACCAGTCTCAAGGAACATGTAAATAAAGCAGTAGGGGAAAGACGTTGGTTAGCAATATGCAAAATTATGTGGAAACACACCCACCCACCCCAATTTGATTACACAAAGCTGGTCTTACCAACGCCACCTCTTTACAGTTCAACAATACTCTCTAGTGGTATATTTTGTAATTGTCATGGTTCTATTGAGTGCTCCATTTACTTGACCAGGAGGTCCTCCAGATGATTTGTGCCCTGTTACACCACACGCAACATAATGAAATGCATAAATATAGGATGGGGGGGACCTGGCTGAATGAGACTACGTGCGAAAGGGATCTAGGAGTCCTAGTAGACCACAAATTGAACATGAGCCAACAGTGTGATACGGCAGCTAAAAAAGCCAATGCGATTTTGGGCTGCATCAATAGAAGTATAGTGTCTAGATCAAGGGAAGTAATAGTGCCACTCTATTCTGCCTTGGTCAGACCTCACTTAGAATACTGTGTCCAGTTCTGGGCACCACAATTCAAAAAGGCTATGGACAAATTGGAGCGTGTCCAGAGAAGGGTGACTAAAATGGTGAAAGGTCTGGAAACGTTGCCTTATGAGGAGAGACTTAGGGAGCTGGGTATGTTTAGCCTGGAAAAAAGACGGTTAAGAGGCGATATGATAGCCCTGTTTAAGTATTTGAAGGGATGTCACGCTGAGGATGGAGCAGGCTTGTTTTCTGCTGCTCCAGAGACTGGAACACGGAGCAATGGATGCAAGCTCCAGGAACAGAGATCCCACCTCAACATTAGGAGGAACTTTTTGACAGTAAGAGCTGTTCGGCAGTGGAACACACTCCCTCGGAGCGTGGTGGGGTCTCCTTCCTTGGAGGTCTTTAAACAGAGGCTGGATGGCCATCTGTCAGGGATGCTTTGATCAAGATTTCCTGTGTGGCAGAATGGGGTTGGACTGGATGGCCCTTGTGGTCTCTTCCAACTCTGCAATTCTATGATTCTATGATTCTTGTCCTCACCCCCATCCAAACACTTTCCTGACTTTAACAAAACAAACACCTCCAATAGAAGTTTCCACAGAATGCACCAATACTGAATTGTGCCAGGACAGGAGAAAGTCTTGCATTCGGGTAAGGAATAAACAGGTGCATAACTGATGGGGATTTCCAAGAAATACATCAGGACAAGGGAGATTTTTATTGGGATCTTGGAAATAAAAGCAGTAAGGACAGCATTGAAAGCCACCACGCCCTGATATTATGCCCGAGCGTTATCAGTTGAGTCTTAACAGTCAAAAGTCCAATGGGAGGGTCTCAAGCATTTATCACACCTCTTCTTATCACTTTTGTTCAGTGGATGGAGTAGGGACAGAGGGAATATCAAAAATATTGAAAAAATGGTCGAAAACACATTTTTCTTTTTTTCTTTTTATTTTCTAATTTTCCCAAATTAAAATTTCCCTACAAACATATAATCACATAGAATATACCAATATAACATAAAACATAACACACAATACAAATTCACACTAAAGATTAAAATTGACCTCCTTTACCTCGGATGTGGGTTGTTTTCTTCATATTTACAATTAATTCTCATTTTTAAATTTATATTAACTAAGTTTCTACTGTTCTTCGAATCCTTCTTTAAGTAAAACATGTTTCTCAAGTGTTAAGAAACCATGGCAACAAGAAAATGAGACTAACAAGAATCTCCACAATTTGAGACTTATTCTACACAAAATTCGCACTTGGTAGTTTTGCACAGAAAACAGCATTTTTCTGTCCATTCTATTCTGCGTAGAATACACATCCTGTTTCTACACAGAAAAATGTTGTTTTTCTATGCAAAACAGCATGAGCACTTGGCAGAGAAGAGCAAAAGACCTTGTAAAACTACAAATCCCAGGATTCAATAGGAAAGACGCATGGCAAATAATCCAGTTTCAGACTGGATTAATTGTGTAGTGTGAATTTGGCCCTAATCCTATGTTCTGTCTCATTATTAAGTGTTGCCATCTTGACCACACTCTGATGATGCTTGGCCACACCTGTGATGGTTTTCATCCATGAAATGTTGAAGGGTAAGTTGCTGTGGTCATTACCCCACATCCACATAACAAGAAAAAGTGGGCAGAGGAGATACTTTGCCCCTATTATCTGAGGGCTAGCTGAAAGTGGGTGGAGGAAACCCAGCTCCATCTGACCAGGTTCTGCCTTCCCATATTCTAGACTTTGAATATTCCCCCTTGGCTGCATCCAAGGGATAAAAGAGAACTTGACCCTTCTCCCTCAGTTCGATTGCGAAACTAAGCGGCATTCTCCTTTCCCTGAAGAGTTTCCATTCAAACTGGTTCAAAGACCTGTTCCCCTCAGATGCTCCCCATTCCTTCTTCTTTTGGGGAGGTGTTCTTAGACTGTAAACCTGCAAGCAGAAGCCTTCTTCTTCAACAAGCAAGGTCTTCATCAACATTTCCTTATTCAGGCAACAGGTCAACTGTCAGAAGGACACTGGCCACCGGGGGGAAAGGTCTGGAAGGTGTCTCCATTCAAGTTTTTGTGGTTTTAGTAGAAGGCCTCAGACAGCCTCTGTTTCTTATCTATAAGAAGGTCGGCCCCTTGAGGAAACAGCAAAGGTTCTTGTCTCATTTCCCCCTTGCAGTGTATCACAGTGGAAAGCACTCCCTGTCCAAAATGCACAATAATACTCAGCCTCGTCTTCTACCAGAACTCCAGAGATGGTTAAATAGCCAGTGTTAGTGGAAGCATCTCTGGACCCCGAGAAACGGGAGGGGACCCCAGAACCTTGGTGCTTGCTAGAATCTGAATAATAATATAACAGGTATTTTGGGGGACTCCCAGGCTTCTGTTGGTACCAGGACACTCCGTAGCTACCACCTGTGGCACAGGATAATTTCACCGTGTTCCTTGCTGACACTGAGACTGAGGCTGGCTGGATCGATGTGGACTGAGAGTCTGAACCTGGAAGAAGAAGAATGGAGAAATGGTGAGGCTGTACCTGCTCGCCAGGTGAACTCCCTTAGCATGAAGTTCATGTGAACATTGAGGTGCACTCACCCCTCCACCACGCTGCAAATAACAGGCTAAGAATGGGAGCCCAGAACATGGTGAGTTAGATCAATTCCCTGAACAAGCAGGAAAGGAGAGATGGAACAAATCTCATTGCATAGTGGCTCCCAGTGATGGTTTCACCTTTATAGCCACCCAGTGGGTGGAGGTGAAGCATGCATTCTCCGCCGTGATGTCATTGAGTTCCCATCTGATTGGCCCCAAGGGTGCTTAAATACAGAATGTGCCATTCACTGGTGAGTGATGCTGTGCTCCGGTTTCACGGGGATATTTTTTCATCTGTGCTTCCTCTGCGTACATGTCTCGTGGGCATATTTTGTTCTTTCATAAGGGTGGGCCATGAGGCTAGTTTCCAGGAAGCCATTATTGCTGCTTTGGAACACCGGTATTCTTAGGATAATCCCTATGGACTTCTTGTTGTTGTTGTTGTTGATGTTGTTGTTGTGTGTCCTCAAGTCATTTCTGATTTATGGCAACCCTAAGACAAACCCATCACAATGTTTCCTTAGCAAGATTTCCTATCTAGAGGAGGTTTCTCATGGCCTTCCTCTGAAGCTGAAAGAGTGTGACCCATTCCCTCCACCCCAGTGGATTTTCATGGCTGAACAGGGCTTTGAACCCTGGCCTGCTGGAATCCCAGGCCAAATCCACACTGCACAAACAATCCAATTTGAAACAGGATTGTTTGCCATGGCTCCTTCTGATGGAATCCTGGGACTCTGAGTTTGGTGAGGCACCAGTGCCCTGTGGCAGAGAAGGCTAAAGACCTTGCAAAACTACAGATCCTAGGATTTCATAGGAAGGAGCCATCGCAAATAATCCAGTTTCAAACCGGATTATTTGTGTCGTGTGGATTTGGCCCTAGTCCAACACTCAGACCACGAGACCATGCTGGCTCCTCCCTGTGAACTACAGATAGGGAAATATGTCCGTTTGACTTTCTCACATCTTCCTTCAGGGAAAAAAAAAACACTTCAAGAAAAAAAGCCAAACGTTCAATGGCCAGTGTTGGTGGAAGCATCTCTGGACCCCGAGAAACGGGAGGGGACCCCAGAACCTTGGTGCTTGCTAGAATCTGAGTAATAATATAACAGGTATCGTGGGGAACTCCCAGGCTTCTGCTGGTACCAGTACACTACGTAGCTACCACCTGTGGCACAGGAGAATTTCACCATGTTCCCCGGTGACACTGAGGCTGAGGCTGGCTGGGAAACAGTAGGCTGAGAGTCAGAACCTGGAAAGAGAAGGTTGGTGAAATGTTGAGACTGGTCCTGCTCAGATGAGCACTCACCTGAGCACTAATCATCACATGTCCAAAGTCTGCTCTCACCTGTGCACCACACCACTAACAGCAAGCTGAGAACAGGAGCCCAGACCATGGTGAGGAGGTTTCCAACCTGAAAGTGAGAGGGAAAGATAGAAGAACCCAGTCTTATACCACTGGAGATCCTGACCACTTTTGACCCATATATCAACCCTGTTTGTGGAGGTGGAGCATCTGAGAGCGGCCTTCATGTTAGATCAGGTCTAATCTGATTGGTCCTTAAGAGCACAATGGTATCTAAACACAGAATAACTGCTCTTTGATGATGCCTTAAGTTCTATTAAGATATGGACCTGAATCATACATTGTAGGTTAGCCTCAAATGGAAAAGACCTATTAATTTACGTAGTTGAATGATGAATCAACTTATAGGTAGATCCCATTGATTCAATGGGACTGCTCTAGTAGTTTTGCCTTGGTACTTGTGTTAAGAGTGGGAGTTCTAGTGGATAACAGACGTCCTTCATTGTCCTTGCACTATAAGGGGGGGGGACCCTCTACCAACTCCATAACCATAGAGCTGCTTTTCACTGAGTTTTTCAAAAAGTCTTAAGTTTCTGTTATCTACTTTGCTGAGCACATATTACATGAACGTTCCTTTTTAAAAGGGTCATTTGCACACATTTTTTCAGTAAGTGAACATGGGCAGAAACAAGAAAACCAACAGGACATCCCTGAATAAAGAGGAAATACTTATTTCTATGGATAGAAAGAATGTTTATTACTCTTCTTTTTCCTGCAGAATTATGGGTTTTCTGACATTTGAGGAAACTCCTGCAAGAAGAAGAATAGAACCGCCTGGATGATTCTTTGCATTTTGGAAAATCTTTCGGGGAATTATTCCGTGGAAAAAATGCACATGGGATTTCTGCAGGAAAGAACAATTTTTTATGTGCAGAAAACATCTCATGCAGGGGGGAAAATGCTTCCAGTGCAGGAAATAGTGTATGCAAAAAAATCACACTGTTTCCTTCACATGCACACATTCTTTTCTGCAAGGAAAACTTGTTTATTCTGTGCAGAATAAAGGTTGGAAGAAAGAACGACACAACAGGGTTGGCTCTGGAGAGAGACCAACACCAGTGGGCTCCTTTGCTCTCTGAACTGTTTCCCTTCCAGGCAGTGATCAGAAATATGATACCATTGCCACCTTGTGACACTTTCTGGATGACTTGCTTTTACTTTTAAAGTTGTTTTCACTTGCTAAGTGTTTTTTGGTCTCTTTAATTTTCTTTTCTTTTAAATTCTAAATTCTAAATTGTTACAAATGGTTGACATGAGTTTTATTGGTGTCTGTCCTGAGATTACATGATCTCATTCAGGAGAGAATGTCTTCTAATAAATGAAATACATCAATGCTCTTTAATCCTTTCCATAGCTCTTCTGCACTCTCAGGAATGTGTGCACCAAAGGCAGGCCTTTCTGGTGGGCTCTGGATGTTTTGGACTATGACTCCCATCATCCCCAGCTAACAGGGCCAGGGAATATGGAAGATTTAGTCTCAAACAGCTGGAGCTGACCAGTTGCCTAACCTGGCCATACATGAGGAAGAGGAGAGGAAATTCTTGTCTCACTTCTGCATCAGACTGCACCACTGTGGCACTCACTGCTCTCCCACACTGCACAGTAATAATCTGCCTCATCTTCTGCCAGGGCTCCAGCAATGTTTAAATAGCAGGTGTTACTGGATGCGTCTTTGGAGCCAAAGAAACGAGACGGGACCCCAGAGCCGTGATTCTTGCTAGAATCTGAATAATACTCCAAGAGAAATCGCGGGGCATTCCCAGGCTTCTGTTGATACCAGCTCACCCAGTAGCCACCAATATTCAGTCCACTGCGCATGGCACAGGAGAGTTTTGCGGTGTTCCCTAGTGACACCGAGGCTGAGACTGGCTGAGATACCACGGGCTGAGCATTTGAACCTGAAAAGATCAAGAGAGAAAATGTAGCATTCCCCCATACAAATCACCTTAGCAATCATTTGGACAGATATGAAGGCAGTGCCCACCTGGGCAGCATGTCACCCAAAGGCTAAGAAGGAGAGCCCAAACCATGATGGAGGGATTCAGGGACCCAAGGAAGAAGAAGAGAAACCAAACAAGCAATGCTGAAAGTCCCCCCAGTCCTTGCTCTTTATACTGTCCCTGTTTACAGAGGTGGAGCATCTGCACTGTGCCGTCATTTTAATCCTCTTGGATCGGATTGGTTATTATGATCACAGGGATACTTCAAGGCAATTGAGTCTCTTCCCTCTCACACACGCACACCCTTTAATGATGTTTCACTTCGACATTATGTTGGTGCTACTTCAGTTATGTTTCAGTCTCATCTTCATTTAGCTTAAAACCCTCCATCTCTCCCAATTCATCCAAAATATTATTCAATTCAATTACACATCCTCTTGGATCTTCAATGCACAGTACTAAATCATCAGCAAAAGCCCTTAATTTAAACTGTGGACCTTTTTTTAAAAACCTTTATTTCCTTATTTTATTTCATTTTCTTTTATGGCCGTAATCAGACTCTCCAAAACCATTTATAAAACAATAAAGGTGAAAGAGGACAACCCTGTCTGGTACTTGTTTGTGCCTTACTGGGTTTTATAAAGTCATTTTGACTAGGATAACTATTTTGGTGCATTTTGTGTCTGTGTGTGCAGCTTGTTTGAAATGTACTTCATCCAAGGCTTTGTGTAGTAGGAGATTATCAGACGTGTTAACAGTGGCATTACACGAACACCAGGAATTCACTAAAGGGCTCCCTTTTCAGACAACGTCATTCCCCCCTGGTTATGCACCCGTTCTGCTGCCACTTTGCTGGCGCTGCTTTTTATTGATGGGAGAAGCGGTCAATAGATTCCCCCATTCCATTTCTGTCATGGATGTTCCAGCAAGTGAAAAGGTGCTCCGTTTCGCTGGCGAGATCCCAGCATCAATGGGAGGTCCCTGCCAGAATACTTCCGGGTGAGATCGGGACATCCAGGTAAGTGACACGCTTTTTAAAAACTTCCATGGCTTACTTGGGAGTTTTAAAGTGTGTGTATGTGCTTTTTGTAACTTTTTGTGTGTGTTGCATTTGGGTTTTTATTTTTGAATTCCCTGCGCTTGCATCTTCTTGCAAGAATCCATGGGATTTCACTCCAGGAAGTGAATGGAGCTCCGTTAGAGCTCCATTCACTCCTGGGCTGCCCTGTCAATGCTACTCAAGGTAGGTCTGAAAATTTTTGTTATTGTGCCAGGACAAGGGCGGGGCGGGGCGGGAGAGGAGATTGTGGGATAGGAACACTTTTTTTGTTCCTGTCCGATAATCTCCGTAGCGATGATATACACTGAATGCATAACACAATGTCCTAGATTTGGGGGGGGGGTTGCTCTGAATTGTATACTCATCATCACCAAATACATAGCTCATTCTCTTCATCACCCAGGGAGATTAGGAAAAAAGAGGACCAGCATGTCATGGGGTTGATGCTACAATGGATAGATGAAATGAGGTTAAGGTGTCCCCAGGTAATGATGAGCACCCATCCTCACACACTGTGCTCCTTCTTTTCATGAACTTCATCTTTGCTCAAAGGAGGTGTTTTTTTTAATGGCTTTGGCTGAGTTTCTGCATCAGGAAATGCCTGTATGGCACATAGCTATGGGCCTGTTTAGATGAGAAGATACAATGTGGATTGCTACGCAGCAGTGTTCACCTGCCTCCATGGTTTTTTCGGCAAAATCCCTGGTATGTGAAGCTATCTGTGTCTGAAGTTCACACACAGCCATGCCTGTGAATCAAGATGGTGGCCGCGAGTGAATTACTCGTGTTATTCTCCACAAGTTGCTGCCACTGCACAGTATTTTTTTTTTTTTACTGTAAATCTAAGGTGTGCAAGCGCAACCTTCCACTTTAAAAAGCTGTTTGGTTGCCTCAGCGCAGCCAGAAAGTGCACAATTGCTACCGTGAAACTCCAAAATGGCACTTTCAGCCACTTCATTGCCAGGAAGCCCACCCCCCACACACACACCTCCGACCAATCAGATTTCCACTTCCACTCCTCTCTGAGAATGTGCTGCAATTTGAATTGGATGTCCAAATGGACAGTAACGTGCATTTCTATGCATTATTTTTAAAGCCTCAGGAAAAGCCGCAAAGGTTTTTCCCGCATAGTTTTTGCCCCCCTCCTTCCGAAAAAGGCGAATCACCATGGGATCTTGTTGGGACAAAACCCTTGAATTCTATGAGGAGTATTTTCATCATCTAGACAGCCACAGAGAGAGACTGGCTCAAGGTCAGCTGGTGGTACAGTAGAGACTTGCACCTGGATTTCCCACTACAACGCCCAAATGACTATACCACACTGTCTCGCCTGTGTGACAGTGCATGTAAATAATTTCTGAAATGTTGTTTGAGAGCACAGATTCTGGAGGTGGAAAGAGAGGTTCTTGTCTCACTTCTCTTCCAGAACACATCACCGTGACACACGTTGTTCTGCCATGCAGCACAGTAATAGTCGGCCTCATCTTCGGCCAGAACTCCCGCTATAGTTAAATAGCAGATGTTACTGGACGTATCTTTGGAACTAGAGAAACGAGAGGGCACGCCTGCCCCTTGCTGCTTGTCAGAATCTGAATAATAATATATGAGGAATCGTGGGGGACTCCCAGGTTTCTGCTGGTACCAGTACATATTTTTGCCCCCGACGTTGACGTCCCGACTCAAGGTACAGGAGAGTTTCATGGTGTTCCCGAGTGACACTGATGCAGAGGGCGGCTGAGTCAGGTCAAGAGAGTCTGATCCTTGGAAAAGAACATTGGAAGAAATTACCATTTTGCTCTCCAACTGAACTCACCTTATTGTTCAAAATTCCGAATAGAGATGATGTGCTCTCACCTGCGCACCACATCATTAATAGGGTGAAGAGGGCAGCCCAACACATGGTGGAGAAATATGTAGCCCTACCGAAGATACAAATATAGAGATCAATATATGAAAAGCCTCGAACACTGGGGTGTCACCAATTTCTCCCCACTTATATATAATTTCTTTGGGTAGAGGCGGCACCTCTGCACTCCCCCTTCATGGTAATGAGCTTTCATCTCATAGGTTTCCTGGGCTGCTTTAAAGGAGGATGTGATGTAGCTACAGTCAGGGTTACAGAGTCAGCTGTGTCTTCCTTGGCTGAGTGATTTTCCACATTGGTTTGGTAAGGGTGCTCATGCAAACACCATCATCATTTATTTATATAGGGCCATTGCTGTACATGGTGCTTTACAAGTAAAAGAACAACAAAACAGTTCTTTGCCCTTGGGCTTACAATCATTCTGATGCAATGGTAAAAAAATTCAGTGACCATTAGCAGAGGGGTGTCGACTTCTGTGTATCTCTCAGGGTTGACCCTCTGCGCTTTCTCCCTGGGCCATGGGCTATGCTTCTTTGACTTCGGGTGCATCTACACTGTAGAAAGAATGCAGTTTGACACCACTTTAAACTCTGTAGCTCCAGCCTATGGAATCCTGGGGTCTCTAATTTTACAAGGTCTTTAGTCTTCTCTGCCAAAGAGTGCTGGTGCCTCCCAAAACTACAAATCCCAGGGTTCTGTAGGATGGAGCCCTGGCAGTTAAAGTGGTGTCAAACTGCATTCTTTCTAATAGTGCAGATGCGCCCTTCCATGAGGATTTAGAAGATAGTGACCTTTAGAGGAACATGTGGGCCTAAATCCTATGGTTTATCCCAGTGTTTCCCAAACTCTTGTCTTCCAGGTGTTTGGGACTTCAGCTCCCAGAATCCTCTGATCATTGGCCAAGGTGGCTGAGGCTTCTGGGAATTGAAGTCCAAAACACATGGAGAACTAGTTATCCCAACTAGAGTAGGGCTATTGAATTAACAGGATTTACCTGCATGTTGACTCTCCATTTAGCAATTGGCTCAATAAGTCTACTCTCATTGGGACTAACCAACGAGATTCTAGCTGTGATGTAATTCTTGAAGACCCCTTCCCCCATTACCAGCTACTGTGTTGGCCTTCTGTATCCCTGAAGCCTTGGCAAATTCCTCTCCATTTAGATCAGGGGTGGGGAACCTCTGGTTCAGGGACCTAAACCGGTAAGTCATGGACCTAACCATGCCATCAAATAAACAAAAAGTCAGCTGGGGCGGTGCCAAGAGCATCATGTGGACATAAACCCTCCTCATCCTGTAGACTGCACAGAGCAGATCTTATCTGCTTTAAAGATAGAGGGTGCCCTCTAATGATCTTATTTGCAAATGTTGTAACAATGTAAAAGAACCACACTTCCACCATTGCAACTGGTCTGCAGCTAACAGAGAGTCTGGACATCATGGTGAGGAAAACCAGAGATTCAAACCAATGTTTTGATATTCATTATATTAATTAATATCATAGAATAAACTTAAACCGGAACACAAAATACAATTGCTTTCTAATTGAAATGTAATTTTGAGGACATTTTCTGGGGAGCTATACAGAAGAGTGGAGAGGTTTAGCATTTTGATTTGCTACATTATTTTCTTTCCCCCTCATCTCCTCCCCCTCCACTTGAGCCAGAGGTTTTTTTACTCCCTCGTAGACAGCAGTTACAGTGGCAAGCAGTGCAAAAGGAGACAGGCAGAAAAGAACAGGGGTCAGGGGAGAGAGAAGAAAGTCCATAGCTTACGGCCTCATGGTGCAGCGTGGGTATGTGGGAATGAGATTGCAGAATTGTGTGTGAGAGAGAAAGCATGGATGGAAAGATGACAAGAGGTGAGAGGAAGGATAGAAGAGAAAGTGGACAAGGTGGATGTGGGTGAAGGTACAGGTCAACCCCCATATCTGCGGGGGATACATTCCAAGACATTCCCCCCAATGGATACCTGAAAGGGTGGATCATAGGGAACCCTATTATTTTCAATGGAATGAATGCCGCAAGTTGACCATTGGAGGACCTAGAAATGCCTAGAGAGAACATAGAATCATAGAATCATAGAATTGCAGAGTTGGAAGAGACCACGAGGGCCATCCAGTCCAACCCCCTGCCATGCAGGAAATCACGATCAAAGCATCCCCGACAGATGGCCATCCAGCCTCTGTTTAAAGACCTCCAAGGAAGGAGACCCCACCACGCTCCGAGGAAGTGTGTTCCACTGCCGAACAGCTCTTACTGTCAAAAAGTTCCTCCTCATGTTGAGGTGGAATCTCTGTTCCTGGAGCTTGCATCCATTGCTCCGTGTTCCAGTCTCTGGAGCAGCAGAAAACAAGCCTGCTCCATCCTCAACGTGACACCTCTTCAAATACTTAAACAGGGCTATCATATCGCCTCTTAACCGTCTTTTTTCCAGGCTAAACATACCCAGCTCCCTAAGTCTCTCCTCATAAGGCATTGTTTCCAGACCTTTCACCATTTTAGTCGCCCTCCTCTGGACACGCTCCAATTTGTCAATATCCTTTCTGAATTGTGGTGCCCAGAACTGGACACAGTATTCTAGGTGAGGTCTGACCAAGGCAGAATAGAGCGGCACTATTACTTCCCTTGATCTGGACACTATACTTCTATTGATGCAACCCAAAATCACATTGGTCTTTTTAGCTGCCGCATCACACTGATGACTCATGTTCATCAATGTGAACATGTTTTTTCGGACATGGGTAAGTGAAACCGTGGATACCAAATCCATGGATACGGATGTCAACCTGTATTATTAAAAGAGAGGGAGATAGGAGTAATAGAGGAAGAGAAAGAGAGGCATGGAGAAAGAGTGAAAGAAGAAAGGTAGAGTGTACAGTGACAGGCTTGGAGGACAGCAGATGTCTACAAGACAAACAGCTGCCTTCAGGTTAAACTAGGGGACTGGCATGGAGAACCTTGTAATGGCTGAAATGATATTAAAATAAGGTTCTTAGTTCTCAAGGTCTGGGCCTCTTTTCTGGTCTTCAAGGTGAGGGGGAGGAATCTCAGGGTGAGAGAGCTACCGTGAAAAAGTGTGCAGCTCTATATTTTCCTCCTCTGTTTGACTTTGTGTTCTTTAATTGAGTGGCATACTCTGTGCCACTGTGGTTGATTCTTAATGGATCATACCGTACCAGGGGCTGCCCCTTGTAACATCACCAGGAGCTCACTCCTGTGACATCCCAAGGGGTCATCTATGAGTTTTGGCTCTGAAATCTCAAGGCCTCAGATAATCTGGCAAGTAAACCCATCACTAAATGATATGCTCCCTAGATGTTCACAGTCATGGCGTATTCAAAACATAAAGCCTTTCTCTAAAGATGGGAAGTGAGTTACTGTCGGACTTCCTCGTTTGTCTGTATCACTGTGAGATACGAGCGCCAAATGACACAATAATAATCAGCCTCATCTTCGGCCAGGGCTCCTGTGATGCTTAAATAGCCAGTATTACTGGATGCGTCTTTGGAGGCAGAGAAGCGAGAGGCGACCCCAGGACCATGGCCCTTCTCAGAATCGGATTTATAATGGAGGAGGTACCGTGGGGCATTCCCTGGCTTCCTCTGGTACCAGGAGACAATGTACTGTAGTCACTGATGCTGGACCCACTGCTCAAGGCACAAGAGACTTTCATTGTGTTCCCCAATGACACTGAGGCTGATGGAGGCTGAGACAGGACAAGCTGAGCATTTGATCCTGAGAGAGAAAAGAGCGGGGAGATCATCACATTCAATCCGCTCAGGGGCTGAGCTCTCCTCAGAAATGTTTCCATGTGTGTCTGACCTTTTCTCACCTGCGGCCCACACCATTAGTAGGCTGACAATGGGAGACCAGAACATGGTCATGATGGGATGGGACGGGTGGTCCTACCAAGAGAAAGAAAGAACACCACTGCAATAGGATTCCTGCAGTCCCTGCCCTTCATATGGTTCTTGCCGTAGTGGTGGGGCATCTTTGCTCCACCCCCATGCTTATCAGCTCTAATCTGATTGGTCCTGGTGATCATGAAAGACTATGTTGAGGTAGGATAAAAAGAAGCTCTGTCCTGATGAACAGAGGTCCAAGGTGAGATGGCCCAAAAGGCCAAAGCAAACATGGCTTGAGTTCCATGAAGCAAACCTACATAGAATCATAGAACCATAGAGTTGGAAGAGACCACAAGGGCCATCCAGTCCAACCCCCTGCCCTGGAGGATTAAACAATCAAAGCATGCCCAACAGATGGCCATCCAGCCTCTGTTTAAAAACTTCCAAAGAAGGAGACTCCATCGAACTGCCGAACAGCTCTTATGGTCAGGAAGTTCTTCCTAATGTTTAGGTGGAATCTCTTTTCCTGTAGTTTGAACCCATCGCTCCATGTCCTAGTCTCTGGAGCAGCAGAAAACAAGCTCACTCCATCCTTAGTATTACCTCCCTTCAAATATTTAAATATGGCTATCGTGTCCCTTCTTAACCGTCTCTTCTCCAGACTAAACCTACCCAGCTCCCTAAGGTGCTCCTCATAAAGCATGGCTTCCAGACCTCTCACCATTTTGGTCACCCTCCTCTGGACACATTCCAGCTTCTCAATATCTTTCTTGAACTGTGGTGCCTAGAACTGGACACAGTCTTCCAGGTGAGGTCTGACCAAAGTAGAATAGAGTGGCACTATGACTTCCCTTGATCTAGACACTAGACTCCTATTGATGCAGCCTAGAATCACATTGGCTTTTTTTTAGTTGTCGCACTCTCCAAAGCTAGGAAGCTGGCCCATGGAACGTGACCAAGGCCCCCAGCATGCGACCTGCCTTGGTCACATGCTGTAGGCCTGCTTTCTGGCTTCAGAGAGTGTGATACGGGCAGCAGCGGCAGGCCGGTGGGCCAGTATGGGCTCCTGTGGACCCGCAGGGCCCAACCTGTTTCTTCCAAAAAAAAGTTTGGATATTTTGCTGAAATATTTTTGGGCTTTATCCCATTTTAGCCCCATCTTCGCCTCGTCTTTGGCCTGGAGGTCATGAGGACTGCCCGGGGGCCAAACCGGGGCAAAAGCTCTGTGTTGTTAGGACTGCAGGGCTCCAAGATGGGTACAAGATAAAGTAAACAGCCCATCTAGACAAGGCCTTAGTGAAAAATTACATCCCTGGGGAAAAAGAATGCATCGAACGGCAGCAGTAAACCTCTAAGTGGAATGAAAAATTGGGGGTGGGGCCCATTCAGACCTCTTAAGAAATATAGCATGTCTTCAGCTTCAAATGTAAAATGATGTTGGATACACCACTGCTACTCTGGGGGCATGGCTAGGTTCTATTGAGCATAGATCAAGATCTACCCCAATGGCTAGATGTGCAATAAACATTCTTCTTTCTTCTATGCAGCTGCCCACCGCTTGTTGAGGAGCTCTGAGCTTTTGGCAGGCTTTCTTTCTGTATCATAGACATGCCCAGTTCAGACTCCCTTGAGAAACAGGAGTGTGGGTTGTTGTATCACTTCCCCCTCAGAGCACATCACTGTGAAACGTCTTGCTATTGCTATGATATGTTCCACAGTAATAATAAGCCTCATCTTCTGCCAGGACTCCTGTGATGGTGAGATAGCCGGTGTTGCTCGATGAGTCTTTGGACCCAGAGAAACGAGAAGGGACCCCCGAGCCTTGGTGCTTGTTGGAATCGGAGTAGTACCGTAAGAGGTACCGTGGCGAATTCTCAGGCTTCTGCTGGTACCAGTACATATGGTATCCAGTGATTACGAATCCGCTGCTCCAGGCGCAGGAGAGTTTCACGGTGTCCCCTGGTGACACGGTGGCTGAGGGTGGCTGAGACAGCACGGGCTGAGAGTTGGAGCCTGGGGGAAAAGAAATGGAGAGATTGTCACATTCATGGCACCCTGCATAACCATGTTTAGTACTCATGGGGACATTTTCTCCTACCTGTGCAGCATATGGCTAAAAGGCTGATAACAAGAAATGGAAACATGATGGAGAGATTTGGAACTCCAAGATGAAGAAGTAACTTCACAACACCTGAGGTCCCTAAGACTTTTCCTCTTTTAAATCTGTCCCTAACCGAAGAAGCAGAACAGCAATGCTCCACCCTGATGTTAATCCCCTCCAATCTGATTGGTCATTATGACAATGAGGATGCTTAAAAGCAGGACACGCCAGTCATTGGTGCATGGCACAACTCTCTGGCTTTCTAATGCGCTCCTTCAATTGTGGTCCATAGAATCCATAGAACTCCAGGGCCACATTTCAAATGAGTTGATTCTCTTTCTGTCGGCTTTTTTTTCTTTTTCTTTTTTTAAAAAGTGTCTATTGAAATTTATATAATACACACAGCAAGAAAACAAAATGACAACACCAAACCACATTCAAACAACTACATATATCTACAGATAGAACATAAACAAGGGCCAAATCCACACTACACAAATTAATCCAGTTTGAAACTGGATTCTTTGCCATGGTTCCATCCTATTGAATCCTAGGATTTGTAGCTTTACAAGGTCTTTAGCCCTTTCTGCCAAAGAGTGCTGGTCCCTTGCCAAAATACAAATCCCACAATTCCATAGGAAGGAGTCATGGCAAATAATCCAGTTTCAAACTGGATTATTTGTGCACTGTGGATTTGGCCAAGGACAGGCAAACAGCAACAAGCAGCTTCCCACCCTCTTCACCCAAGACATTTGTTTTATAAATATATTCAACTTCTCTTTTAGATTTCAATGCTATTTTGTTTCTGACTAAGATATTGGTCCAAAGAAGGAAGTTTGATCTTCAAAACCCATGATCATAATCTTTCATTCTGTCTTCTTCCTAAAGGATATGAAGAATTTTCAGTCTTTTAGAAAATTATCCAAGGGCAAATTATCTGTCAGCTTTCTTTGTGGTCCAGCTTTTACTGCCATACATAGAAATCAGAAATACAATGGCACAAATGAGCCTGACTTTATTCAATGATATAATGAATATACACTTGAGGATCTTGCCTAGTTCCTGTGTAGCTGCCCTTCCAAGTCCCAATCTTCTTCTGATGTCTTGACTACAGTTTTCATATTGATTTACAATTTATGACTGAACCAAACTATAGAAAATCTTTAACTACAGGTCGCCTTCCCCCCTGTATCTGCAGAACCAATATCCACGGTTTCACTTATCTGTGGCTGAAAAATAGGGACACGTATCATAGAGCTGTACTGGAAAATGCCTAGAGGGGCATTCTCTTTAGGAATTGCTAGGTCCTCCAATGAAACTCTACGTTATGTTTGCACCAGAAGTCCTTTATTTTAATAGGGTTTGCTATTAACCATGGTTTCTGGTATCCACGGTAAGTCTGGAAATGGAACCCCCATGGATATTGGGGAGGGGCAACTTGTTTTTCAATGACTTTGTCTACTTTAACCACCTTCCAAAAAAAAAACTCCAAAATGACAGGAAAGCATGGCAAACACAGCAGTTTTGTTCACCACCCCTGACCCATTAGGAGACCAGAGAAGTGAATATTGCCCTCACTCCACTACAGTTGCCTACCCGTACACTAATAGGAGGTCCCAGGCTGTGGCATCGCTAAGGCTGATGTCATTGCTCCTCCCAAAGGTGTCACCTGGTGCGGTCCAACCTCTCCCCATTCCACTAGTGCCACCACTGGTCCCAGGCTTCTGATGGAACGAGGCCATGTGGTAGCCCAACTGCCACTTCTGTGGCCTCGGAGGGAGAGAAAAATTGGCAGTACCTGCTGGAGTTAATCCCCTCCTCCACTGCCATCCCCTTTTCCTTGTGTGCCATGTCTTATTTAAACTGTAAGTCTGAGGACGGGGAATTGGCAAATTAACAATTTGTAAGCTGCCCTGAGAGCATGAAGTCGAAGGCTTTCACAGCCGGCATCCATAGATTTTCCTTGGGTTTTTTTCCAGGCTGTGAGGCCATGTTCTGGAATAGTTTCTTTCTATTAGAAAGAAAATCTACAGAAAATCTACACCCTGAGAGCCTTTGTGGCTGAAGAGCAGGGTATAAATACTCTAAATGAATAAATAAATGACCACTGACATTAAAGTCTTTGCTGCTAAAAGGCACAATACGGTTTCACTGTGTCCCCCAGTGACACAGAGGCTGAGGATGGTTGGGACAGCTGAGAGTTTGAACCTCAGGAAGAAATGCAACCCGCTTATCATCTGCGTAGTTGTGTAGGCAATGATTTTAATGAACATTTCACCTTCCTTTCCCACCTCTGCACCACATCACTAAAAGATGGAGAATGGGAAGGCTGATTAAAAGGACTGACCATTGAGACACTGATGGGGCTTATCTACATGGGTAATATACCCCATCTTGCCCCCATCTGAGATCCCTGCAGTCCTGATGATGCAGGGCTTTTGACCCGTTCTGCTTCCGGGCAATCCTCACCATCCCCAGGGCAAAGACAGGGGGGAGATGGGGTAGGGCCCATTACAGTGTTGTTGTTGTTTAAAAAAACTTGCTTTAATCTGTTCCCACTGGCAAAAAAACAGATCGGGCCCCGTGTGACCATAGGAGCCCATTCCGGCATGCTGGCCCATCACTGCAGCTGATGGTCTGGCTTGCTTTCTCTGAAGCAGGAAGGAGTCCTACAGCATGTGACCAAGGTTGATCACATGCAGGGGGTCGGCTTCTTAGCTTCCGGGAGAGTGAGGAAGACTGCGGCGGCGGCGGTGGCTGCAGTGATGGGCCATCTGGACTTCCGTTTCATGGATGTAATGGGGAAGGAACAGGCCTGATCCACGGGCAGGATACTGTATCATGGCCCGCGTAGATAAATCCATGGTGTCTCTCCAAAACTTAAGGGATTTCTGCCCAAGAGGAAAAGGAAGGATTACAGGTCTGCAACTTAGCTTTATCCTCCAAGCATTGTGGAGAAAATCCAAATTTATTTCTACTCACCATACAGCCATTGTAATAAATGGGATTCAAGTTGGTCGGACGTCAACAGGTCTAGCTGAAGTGGCCAAGAACTTTGTTCTGTTTGTATTTAATAAGAAGTTATTTTTGTACTGGAGAAGAAGTAAATGTCTTCCTAAATCTGAAAGATGAACTTTAATTTTAAAAGAGTTGAATGTGGGAGACAGCAAAACTGAATTTCGTCTATCCCTAATTTGAAGCATGTATCACGTCAGGGTCTTTGTTGAAAGAGACTGAAAAGCCCAGAAACATCAACATAGTATGTCCCACCAATGGGAGAACGTGGGAGATGGTCTTCTCTGCTGTGGCACCCCCATTGTAGAATACCCTGCCCTTAGAGGCATCAACAGGGTCTTCAGTTTGGCACTAAGTGAAAACACAGATGTTTATTAAAGCGTTTGCCATGTGTCCCTGGTTGGAAATGGTCTTAAATGGTTTGAAATGGCCTTCAGCTGTCCCATGTTAACTCGTCAAATGTTTCATCCATTTCTAGCCTGTCGAAATCCCTCTTCACTGTTTCAGATGACAAAATGATAAGACTCGTGGAGTTGGAAGGGACCACAAGGGTCATCTAGTCTAACTTCCTCCCACATAGGAACCCGCTGCTAAAGAACTACTCAGAGAGAGGTCCATCCAACTGCAGTTTAAGAACCTTCCAAGATGGAGATTTCCACTGGTTATGTTGATTTCATTGTAGGCTACCCTGAGATACCATGATATAGGTCTCTCTCTCTCTCATTCTCTCTCTCTCTCTCTCACACACACACACACAGTTCTCCCTTTATAGCAGGGGTTTTGGTCTCACTTCCCCCTCTCTCTGAATCACCGTGAGCTTCATCACCATCCCACACCTGGCAGTAGTAATCTGCCTCATCTTCTGCCTGGGCCCTGGCAATGCTCAAGGTGGCCGTGTTGCCAGAGCTGTTGCCGGAGAATCGGTCAGATATCCCTGTGGGCCTGCTGCTGTCATCGTATATAATGAGGACCGGGGCCTTGCCAGGTTTCTGCTGGTACCAGTGCACGTAGTTGCTCCCAATGTTGTCCCCTGAGCAAGTGATTTGGCCATTTTGTTCGGGTGACACAGACACGGAGGGCGGCTGGGTCAGCACATAGTCAGCCAAGGAGCCTGCAAAAGGAAAGGAAAGAAAGGGTGGCATGACAAAATGTAAATGGGAACTGGAGAAAGAAGCTGCTAGGAGAAGCTTCCCTTGGTCGTACCTAGGCAACAAGTGAGGAGTGCTAGCAGGAGGGTGACCCAGAGCATCATGGGAAACCTGAAGAGATTAACTCAGCAAAGAAAATGGATTCTGGTTCATATATCCCCCCCCCATCCTCTTTTTTATGCTCATGGATGGCCCTCGCATTCAAATCATTTCCTTTCGCAACACACTGCAAACTCAACTATGCTCCTCCCATGTGGGAAAATGAAACGACAATGTTCATAAAGGTGTAGAATGTGCATGGCGAGACATGTTTACGCTCTTTGCTCCTAAAAGCAAATTTGCCTTTCTCTGAGGCTGAGAGAATGTGACTTGCTCAAGGCCAACCAGTGGGTTTTCATGGCCAAGCAGGGATTCAAACCCTGGCCTTCAAAGCTGTCATCCAATGCTCAAACCACTATATCACACTGGCTCTCTACCTGCCCCAAAGCAGGTACCTAATGTCTTGGGCTTTAACAAATCATCCCATAGAATTCAGTGAGCAGATATGCTGGTCTGTTTCAAAGTGGTGAGTGCCCTGGAGGCTACACCTGTGATTCAGGTGAGCAAGCACTGGAGGAACCAAGCCAGAGGTTAAACAC
The DNA here is from genome assembly GCA_030847615.1 of Gambelia wislizenii. Classification (NCBI taxonomy): domain Eukaryota; kingdom Metazoa; phylum Chordata; class Lepidosauria; order Squamata; family Crotaphytidae; genus Gambelia; species Gambelia wislizenii. The sequence continues at coordinate 4,899,196 of JAUMIR010000013.1, read as the reverse complement.
AGTGGGTCTTTGAATGCAAAAGCATGCTCAGTGCAGTTCAAGGTCTGAGCAGGAAATGCTGTCCAAGAAGTGGCCAAAGCCAAGCAGGGACTTGCTGAAGAGACTTGTCCAAGGTACAAATTGAAGGTCAGGAGATGAAACAGGAGAGAATGCCCAATGGAACTAGGGGAGCTGTTGTCTTGCACCAAAGAGATTGCCTTGATAATTTATTATTATCGTTATGATTGCCTTGGTAATTTATTATTATCATTGTGAACTGCTGTCAAGTCAACATTGACTTATGGTAACCCTATGAATGTGAGACCTCCAAGTCACCCTCTCCTCAACAGCCCTGCTCCGGCCTTGCAGACTCAGGGCTGTGGCTTCCTTGATGGAGTCTTTCCACCTGGAATGGGGTCTTGCTCTTTTCCTACAGCCTTCTACCTTACCAAGCATCATTGTCTTTTCTAGTGAGTCATGTCTCCTCATGCTATGGCCAAAGTATGACACTCTCAGACTAGTCCTCTTGGCTTCTAGGGAGAATTCGGGCTTGATTTGCTCTCAGGTCTATTGATTTGTCTTTTTAGCAGTCCACGGTACCTGTAGAACTCTTCTCCAGCACCACATTTCAGATGAGCTGATTGTCTTTCTATCAGCTTTCTTCATTGTCCAGCTTTCACAACCATCCATAGAAATGGGAAGTGCAATGGCATGGACAATCCTAACTTTAGTATTCAATGATATATCTTGACACTTCAGGATCTTGTCTACTTCCCTCATTGCTGCCCTTCCAAGTCCCAGTCTTCTTCTAATTTCCTGACTGCAGTCTGCATTCTGAGAAAGGCAATTTTAGAAGCACAATGACTGGCAGAATCTACTATATCAAACAAAATATTGTCTTTTTTATGTGATTGAATGCAATAGGTCTACTCCACTTGGGACTAAGTATTACATTTTATCCCAATCACAGGCTGCTGCCATGCTGCAGAAATAATCCCGTTTGATACCACTTTAACAGCCATGGCTCAATGCTATGGAATTCTGGGATTTGCAGTTTTGTGAGATGTTTAGCCTTTCTCTGTTAGAGAGCTCCGGTGCCACAAGAAACTACAAATCCCAGGACTCCATAGGATGGAGCCCTCATAGTTAAAGTGGGATCAGACTGGATTATTTCTGCAGTGTGGCAGCAGCCATAGTTGTCTAACACAGAGGTTGCTCACTGCATCCCATATGCAGTAGGCACTGGGGCTGCCACAGCAGTGGGACACTGAATCCACTCTGGGTGGTTCTAGGTGTATTATTGGGAAAGTGTTCAGCACCTTGGAGAGTGCATTTGAGTTGTTATGAACATCCAGATTCATCACCCCACTGGCACAAAAACCACCAGCGGCCACTCTCAGTGTCAAGGCTGGTGTGTTGCCTTTTAAATGAAAGCAAGCATGACCTTTCGGAATCAGCACTGTATATTTTTTTGTTGCAGTTCTTCACAGATGTCCATCACTGTGGAACACGCTGCTGCCGCTGTACCACACAGCACAGTAATAATCAGCCTCATCTTCTGGTTGGGCATTGCTAATGGTCAAATACCATGTATTGCGGGAATTTTCCTTGGTTGCAGAAAACCGGCTGAGGTCCCCAGAGCCTGCAGTTGCGCTGCTGTAGTAATAGAACAGGAATCTGGGTGGGCTTCCAGGTGTTTGTTGGTACCACGACTGGGAATAATATGTCATTTGTCCACTGCTCAAAGAACAGGAGAGTTTTGCTGTCCCTCCAACAGAGGCTGAGATGGAAGGTTCCTGAGTCACCACAGGCTGTGAACTAGAAACTGTGGGGGGGAAAGAAGGCTGTTAGTTTTTGCATACAGGTTCTTCATTCAAGGAGGTCATTCAAAAGCAGCGTTTCTCCCTGTCCTCACCTGTGCACCATGCACCTAGTATGACAATGAGGGGTAACCCCAACATGATGATGAGGGCTCAGACTTCTGGAAGACGCAGCCCCTGTTCTACTGAAACTGGCACTCAGTTGTCTGCCTTTTATAGCACCTCCATGTGGCGTGCAACTTGCATGCCTTGCCTCTTATTCTAAGGTGCTCCATTCTCATTGGTCCAGTGTTTGGTTGGAGGAATACTCCCTCATGACAGAGTATCACGCCAGAGGCAATGGGTCATCCCTTACTGCCTGTTGGTGTAGGTGTTGGAACCCACCCAAACATCATAAAGGTGCTACTAGATTCCTTCTCCACCAGCCCTTGTTTTCTTTTATGCTGTAACAGACTAACTTGGCTATCTCCTTGAAAACTGCTAATTTAGAATGGGTGGGTGTCTCTATCTAATGGAATACTCCACTGAGGTCATAATCTGGAGCTGGGAAGAACATCTGAATCATACTTGTGTAAATTCCAGAGTCACAGTCAATCAGCCAAGACCCTAAATCAGGGTTGTGTTGCATACATTTCCTCATGTGGAGCTCCACAATCCTTGCGTTGATTGGAAATTGACTGCAAGGGAACTCAGTTAGCACCCCATGCATGTCTACGTTTCTTGAGGGGAGTGGTTGGACATTTTTGCCCAGTGTGTCATGTTCAAGATTCCACTCAAGATTGTGGAAGTGGAGTTGCCCATGTGGCACCATTGTCCATGTGGGCGCACATTCTTGGCTCATGTGCCTCTGTCCACTCCTGCTGGCAAGGGATGTTAATACCTCCTCTCTTGGTTGCACAGTCGGTTGGACATTCAACCCATGTTGCAAATAGACCAATCAGCACATAACTCTGTGTGCAGTGATTGGTGCTGCACAATCCTGATGTGGGATCTTGGCCACTGATTTTTTTATTATTATTATTGTGTGTTCTCATATATATATGAAAGAAACAGAAATTGGGTAGATTCAAGTGGAGACCACAGAAGAAACTGGAGACACATCTGGTGGCTATTTTATGAGTAAAATAAGTGTGTGGATATGAGTAACATCTTTGTAAATGCATTTCAATTGGCTGTATTTTCTGATCTGTGACCTATAAGACAGGTTGCTGCTGTTCATGTCATGGGATGGAATTTTGTAAAGTGAAGAAACTCATGATCAACATTTTTGCCTGATAGATTTAGATGGATGCAGCTGTTAAAAATATACAGTTGTCCACACTTCCACATCTGAAAATAATGGGTGAATAATTAAGGTAAAAGATTGCTTTTGTTTCATTATTAGCAAATTGCTTTTCTGTTGCCAATGGAGTTGAAATTGTATTACCTGTTGTTGTTGTTTTTACTGCCCTTTGTTCTCAGTCCTCACATAGCCAAGAAGGAGAATGGCTTTTGCCTACACCGAGATCCCTCCAGACCATCTCAACTGACAACAGAGTAACACCTGAGACAAAATGCAGGCCTTTCACCTTTGGTGAAAGGTCTGGAAATGATGCCTTATGAGGGGAGACTTAGGGAGCTGGGTATGTTTAGCCTGGAAAAAAGATGGTTAAGAGGTGATATGGTAGCCCTGTTTAAGTATTTGAAGGGGTGTCACGTTGAGGATGGAGCGGGCTTGTTTTCTGCTGTTCCAGAGATTGGAACACGGAGCAATGGGTGCAAGCTCCAGGAACAGAGATTCCACCTCAACATTAGGAGGAACTTTTTGACAGTCAGAGCTGTTTGGCAGTGGAACAGACTCCCTCGGAACGTGGTAGGGTCTCCTTCCTTGGAGGTCTTTAAACAGAGGCTGGATGGCCATCTGTCGGGGATGCTTTGATCATGATTTCCTGCGTGGCAGGGGGTTGGACTGGATGGCCCTCGTGGTCTCTTCCAACTCTGCAATTCTATGATTCTATGATTCTATGACTCTAACATCATCACCTTTCTTCTCCTGTATGGTTCTTAACCTCTTTGCCTGATGAAGAAGCCAGTGAAGCTGCGAAAGCTTACCTGATGTATTTTATGCTTCTGAGTTCTCCCAATAAAGGTATCGATGCTTTGTGTATTTGGGATGTTTGTTTCATCATACACTAAAGTTCATGGCAGGCATATGCTTCCCTCTGGTGCCCAAAGTCATAAGTGCATGGGTAAATTCATCAGTCCATCCATCCAGATTCTGTAACCAATGGTCAAGGCTTTTTGTGTTTGCCAGTCCCAGGAGAAGTGACATTCTTTCTCTGAGGTTCCACAGAGTAGCCAAGGAATTAGCTTGTTAACTGACTGTACCTTCTGAGCATACCATTAGTCTAAATTTAGCACTGGCAGTCAGCTTCGCAATAGTAATGAAGCAAGGCATGGTCTTTGCTCAGACTAATCTCTGCTGCAGTAACTCTTGGGCCACACTCTGAGGAGGAGGAGGGAAGGTTTTGTCTCAGCTCCCCATTAGATTGCCCCACTGTGGAACACTCCACCACTGTTGTACCACATGAAACAGTAATAATCAGCCTCATCTCCAGCCTGAGTGCTGGTGATGGTCAAATAGCCCATGTTCCCTGAGCGAGTACCAGTGAATCGGTCTGGGATCCCTGGTCCCCTGCTGCAACCATCGCAGTGCACAAAACGAGGGGCCTGTCCTGATTTCTGTTGGAGCCAGCCAACGGTGTTTGGATCGCTGCTGATGGTGCAGGGGAGTTTAACCGTTTCTCCGGGGGCCACAGACTCGGAGGCAGGCTGAGTCAACGTTGGCTGTGAAGTGACAACTTGACAAAAGAAAAGAAAATAAACAAACATGACCTCTTCATTTTCTCACTCCAAACCTCACAAGAGTACTCTGTTTCTGTGCTGGAGTCATCTTCATCCTTACCTGAGGAGTAACTGAGAAGCACAAGGAAATAGCAAGCCCAGGTCATGGTGAGAGCCTGAAAGGACTTGGACTTTCTGGAAGAAGAGGGAATCTGACTGGTTGGGCCTTCCTCCTCTTTTCTTAAATCCTCCAGGAACTGAAGAAGGGCTCATCATGCAAATTTATTCATGCCTGTTCTCCTTAGAAATGGCTCCCCTCCTCTGGTCAGGTGGGATGCTGTAGTTAAGGTAATGAACAGAGAAGATGTCTGTATGACATTATTATTTAGTCAGAAGGGAGGAAGGCTTTGGGCATTGTACGGGATGAAAAGAGAAAGGGTCCAGTATTGGGTTGGCAAGCACAAGGAGGGCCAGGCGCAGGGCTCACTGACTCTCCCAGCTTGTTGTTGTTGTTGTTGTTTCCCAAGGCTTAATTACTGGCATCCTGGTGGGAATTATTATCTCATAAACCAATGTACAATTATGAAGTTTAGAGTTGTGGCATTGCACAGCATGGTTGTATTCCCAGGAGAAGAGCGTTGAGGTAGCTACACCAATGGGACCGTTGGACAAGTGGAGTGAGCTGCATGGCTATTGTGTCACAGTCATGATGCACAAATGTACACCACTTTGTGGGACAGGCTGCCCTTGCACAATGACACTGCAAAAGGCAGGGGGAGGCAGCCATCCCCAAGAGAGCCACGGGGCACTGGTGATCCAGAATGGAGGGCAGTGGAAAGCCATGGGTGCCCTGCGTCCCACACTGGAAAAATGTCTCCACCTTTCCTTGTACCCCATTGTGAGGTGGGTTCCCCCCACTGCACAATGGGACATCTTGCGCCATGCCCTGTAAAAATACAGGCCAAGACTCTACATCACGGTCCACATTTCATAACTTCAGGAAGTGCAATTCTCTATCATCGTTGCGTATTGTGTCAGCAAATAATCCAGGTTCAAACTGGATTATTTCTGTAGTATGGATTTGGCCCTTCACCTGACAACTTTGGTTATATTCCACTAGCATGTCACAGGATCTTGTCCTATGATTTGTTTTCTGGTGCCCAAATAGAGATTTGGCTGGCAACTTGTACAGCAGCCTTCTATTCTAGATTCCTAATCTCCCATGGCATGAAAATGCGGTTCTTGCTCATGGTCCCTACCCCTTTCAGCCCCAGAAGACAAAAACCATAAAAAGGGGGATAGGAGTTTTGTTTGTTTGTTTCATAGAAGTGGATGTTTTCTCATGTAGATGCTTGATTTATGGACCCCTTACAGGGGAAAAGCCAAAAATCTTCCCGCTATTTCCCAAATGCTAGCTGTCTCTGGGTGCATCTACACTGTAGAAATAATGTTGTTCAACATCACTTTAACTGCCATGGCTCCATCCTGTGGAATCCTGGGATTTGTAGCTTTGCAAGGCACCAACGCTCTTTGGCAGAGAAGGCTAAAGGCCTTGTAAAACTAAAAATCCCAGACTCCCATAGGACGGAGCTACAACAAACAAAGTGGTGTCAAACAGCATTGTTTCTGCAGTGTAGATGCACCCTCAGTGTACACATGAGATAAAGAGAGAGAAAGGGCATTAACAATGGTTTTCTATTAAAAGGATCAGAATTGGAGCCCATAGAAATCAGCCCCAGAACATCAAGTTCTGTGTGGCAGAGCTCCTCCTCATTTTGAAATGCTCTTGAAACCAGAAGGGGCCGGTGTAGAGCTAAGACTTTCCACCTTTCTTTAACAGATAGTTTTTGCCTCACTTGCCCTTGTAAATGTGCCACTGTGGCTAACTGGCTCTTATAAGATGCTGCACAGTAATAAGTGGCTTCGTCACTTGCCTGCACGTTGGTGATGTTTAAGTAAGCGACTTTCCGAGCAGCATCTGTGGAAGCTGAGAAATGACCGGAAGCCTCAGGACCAAAATCTGTTTTGCTGGGGTTTACAGCATAGCGCAGGAGGAAACTTGGTCTCTTCCCTTCTTTTTGCTGGTACCAGGCCAAAGAGCCAAATGTAAGCGTGTCGATAGTGCAGGAGAATTCAACTGAGCCTTCCTGGGGTGCTGAGAGTGAGGCCGGCTGGGTCAGGGTGAATTGGGCAGAGGACCCTGCAAGTGGAGAAAAGAAATATTGGGTTGTAATTTTGTACGAATGTCCACCATTGAATAGGGAGGGGGGGAAGGAACCAAAGGGAGAGAGAGAAATAGCATTTTGCCTTCACCTGAACAGAAAATGAGAAGCAGAAAGGCACAAGCCCACCCCATGGTAGAAAAACCTAACAGGCCGATTTTCCAAAAAGAAAGGGCACCGTGATCAGCTCGCTGCCATTCCACTTTAAACCACCACAGCAGTTGTATGCAAATATGATTCACCTGATGGGTGAGAAGGTTGTAATGTTAGTCTATAAATTGTGACACCGGAGCCTCCTGAAAGCCAATTTCAACATGTACTGGCCAGACCAAACCATGGTGAACACTCATCGACTGCCCATTCCACTTTAAACCTCCACTGCTTTTCTGTGCAAATCCTGTGTATTTCCACCTTATTGGCTGTACTAACAGGACAGTAGTCTACCAAGCATGTCAGGCACTGTTTTAAAAAACCACAGCTAAGATGTGGTTACCAGGCCGAAACAAACCATGGTAGCTCTCCTGAGAAGTAATGCATCATTTTATAGTGAAATGAGCATCCCAGATAAACATGTCCCATTTGCTTTCTGTTTCCACTTGCTGCCCTGCTTGCATGAGATGTTTGGCAGGTGTTTACATCACAGACACAGGTGCCTTTGATAGAAAAATATGTATTTAAAGTAAAAAATTTACTCCAGTGCAGCACTAGGAAGTTTGTGTCCTCTAGGCTATTTACCCCACCTTGCCCCATCTTGGAGCCCTGCAGTCCATATGACGCAGGGCTATTGCCCCATTTCTCTTCCATGCAGTCCTTACAACACCCAAGGCAAAGCCGGGGGAAGCTGTATCAAAGCCCTTTACACTGTTTTATTAAAATAACCAGGGAAATCTGCATCATTTTAAAAAACAACAACCCTGGATTGGGCCCCATGGGAAATGCAGGGGTCCATACCTGCATGCCAGCCTGTATCTGCAGCCGCCACCACTACTGGAGTCTCTATCTGAAGACAGGAAAGAGCTCCTCAGCATGTGAACAAGGCCTCCTCCATGTGGCTAGCCTTGATCACATGTTGAAGGCCGCCTTCCCGGCTTCAGAGAGACACTAGAGGTGGTGGCAGCTACAGATACGGGTCAGTGTGCAGGTATGGATATACCTGCCCATTTTGTGTAGGTAAGGGGGGGGATGAGCCAGATTCAGGGTCAGAAGTCGGTGTATTCTGGCAGGTCTAGACAAAACCTAGATCTCCCAAAGTCTTAATTGTGGCACATGTTATTCTGGACCACAGCTCTCCAGATGGATCAAAACATGAATACTAACAGGTAAATCATATCGATTCAAGAGCTCTATTCCAGTCAGACTAAGGAGATTATCAGATGTGTCAAAAGTGGCGTTACAGCAACGCCAGGAGATCACAAAAGTGTTCCCTTACCAGATGACGTCGTCCCCCCATCATTATGCACCCGCTCTGCCAGCGCTGCTTTTTATTGACGGAAAAAGCCGTCAATAGATACCTCCATTCCACTTCTGTCCCAGACTTGCCTGTGTGCAACAAGGTGCCCTGTTTCACTGGTAAGATGCCAGCGTCAATGGGAGGTCCCTGCCAGAACACTTTCAGGTGAGATCGGGGCATCCAGGTACGTGACACACTTTTTATGACCCTCCCCAGGTTACTTGTACATTTTAAAGTGTGTTTTGGTGCTTGCTGTCACTTTTTTGTGTACTGTTTATTTTTATTTTTGAATTTCCCACGCTCGCATCTTCTCGCAAGAATCCGCAGGATTTCAATCCAGGAAGTGAATGGAAATGGTGAATGGAATTATTATGACTGTATAGGAATTATTTTCTTTGTTACAAAAAGGAAACATAACTATGAATAATTTTAACTATTTTCTTAATTTTGTATGTAAATATAATCAATAAAAAAAATTCATTTGCTGTGACTCTCTGTTATGCACTCCGGGGAGGATGAGTGAAGGTTTTTATCTCAGTTCCCCATTAGATTGCCCCACTGTGGAACATGTTACTGTACCACATGAAACAGTAATAATCAGCCTCATCTTCAGCCTGAAGGCTGGTGATGGTCAAATAGCCCATGTTCCCCGAGCGGGTACCAGTGAATCGGTCTGGGATCCCTGGTCCCCTGCTGCAACCATCGCAGTGCACAAAACGAGGGACCTGTCCCGATTTCTGTTGGAGCCAGCGAATGTTGTTTGGATTGCTGCTGATGGCGCAGGAGAGTTTAGCCGTTTCTCCGGGGGCCACAGACCCGGAGGCAGGCTGAGTCAACGTTGGCTGTGAAGTGACAACTTGACAAAAAGGAAAGAAGAAACAAAAATGACCTTTCCATCACGTCTCATGCCAAATAGCACAAGAAAGCTTCCGTGATCAATTCCTTCACACCCTTACCTGAGCAGTAACTGAGAAATGCAATGAAATACAGTGTATTAATCATGATGAGCTCTCCAAAGGAGCTGGGAGACCTGAAGCCAAGGAGGACCTAACTAGGTAGACTTCTCTCTTACTTTCTTAGTCCCCTCCCAGAACTCAAAGAAGGACTATCGTGCGCATTTATTTATTCATGGCCATTCCTTTCACATGAAATGGCTCCCTTTCTCTGATGAGATACAAATTTCTACTCAGGCCAATGAAGAGAGAACAAATTTGCATGAAGGTGTTGATCGGTTTAAAAAGAGAAGCTCTTTGCTTTGCCTCGGATGAAAACCACACCAATATCAGCCTAAATCTGATTGCTCCTCCCAGTTGGAGTAGAACCGTTGAACCGAGTGGATTTAGCTATGTTTTGACTCACCGTGCAACTATTGATTCCATGGCTCTGCTCCCATTGGGACTGATCAACATGATTCCAACCAATCATGGGGGGAAAAAGATGTAGTGATATCATTCCTCACATTACTAACTGTGTGGCTATACAATATGAAAGAGGAATAATCAGCTTCTTGTCACTCTGTTAAACAGTTTATATTTCCAAAGTAGGGATGGAAATAATTTTTGAAACTATTCCAAAAAGCATCAAAAGCCTGGTTTCTCGGGTGTCGTGAAACTCTGATGAGGGGAATCCTAGACAGATGAGAATCTTTGAAGTTCAGGATTTTTTCTGCAGGAAAAATACCAGTGGCTTTTTCTGCCAAATAAAATGGCATTTTCTGGCCAGAAAACCAAAATGTTATTTTCTGTACAGCGAAATATTTTTCTGCACAGAAATGCTGTTTTCTGTGCAAAAAAGGTGCCATTTCATTTGAACACACTAAGTCTCTAACTGCATATAGTCTTCAAAAACTGCAGTTTTCAATGACTTTCTCACAGTGAGGAGAAAAATGACAAAATTATTCATTCTTGCCTGGAACAACCAAACTGACAAAGATTTACATGGCAATTCTGGAGTGGGAACCCATGACTCAATGTGGAGAGCAGGGTCATGTGCATAAAATGTCCATAGGGGCAGTTGCTGATCTTGTATTGCCTTAACCATGGTGTGAATACACAAACTAGGTAGGTCAGAATTGGGCGTCTTTCTGTGGCAGACACGTCTCCTTCTCTGGCTCACTCCATCCTCAGTATGACATCCCTTCAAATATTTAAACATGGCTCTCATGTCCCCTCTCAACCTTCTCTTCATCCGGGCTAAACATACCCAGCTCCCTAAGCCGCTCCGCATCCTGACACCCAAGTACCTCCTTGCTACAACAAATTGTATTGCGGAGTTATGGGCAACTCTTCTTGGGTCTGTTCAGAGCTGTGTTAGGCAAACAACAAAAAGACAGCTCATGTTACAAGCAGAGGTTGAAACATTCCTTTTTAATAGTAATGAGTAGCAGGTCATCCTCCCATGAGAACTATTCGGTCATCATTACAATTGTAAGAAATGCCCTTGGTTTCCCCATTTCTCAAAAGTAACTTCAATAGCTCTAGTTATTTCTCAAAACCCATCTGAATGCTATAAGCCACCCACCTGTGGGGCAAAATGCACTCTTTTCCTGTCCGCCTTGCCATCAGCTTAGCACCACAAATAGGCACATGGACGGTCATGGGGACTATGTACCTCCGAGGATGCCCAGTAGCCACTAACCTCCCAGGACCTCTCTGACATCTCCCAAACTCTCCACTCCCAAAAGAATTTGCAAACCATATCCCAAGAAGCATAGGTTTGCTTCCCTCCCCACTCCTAGCCAAGCCTGGCTTGTTTTAGGCCTAAGCTTGAATCTAAGCATCCAAGCACACATCTAAACATGAAGGAAAAGGAAGTACCAGAAGAGTAGCCATGTATGTGGAACGTTCTCTCTGCTTCGCTTCACACCACAGGTGCAGGGGCGTCAAAGTTGGACCTGAATTCATCTAATTCTACCCAGTTGAAGAAGATGGTCCAACAGCTCCCCCTGAAGGTCATAGCTGGGCTAGCAAGCTTCATATAGGCTCTGCATAACATGAACATTAATGTTAATTAGTGCTCCAACAGTGTTCTCTTTTAGGCAAAGGAATATAAAAGTTGCATGTGCATTGCATGTATTGCTGTTGTTGTTTGCTGTCAAGTAGACTTCAATTGATGGATACCCTGTGAATAAGAGAAGGAGAGATTCGTGCTTTAAGATCCCTGGCCATCAACTGCCCTGCTCAGTATTTCAACAGGATCTGTCCCAGACAACAATGGACACTCGTGATCTTCTTGGATCTGTTTGCTCCATGGGCACCATCCATACATGAATCAGCAACCTCTGTCACATCTGGAAAAACTTCTAGCATCGTATTTCATATTTGCCATTTCTAGAGATGGTTGTGAAAGCTGGAGAGTGAAAAAAGCTGATAGGAAGAGAATCAACTCCATGGAGATGAGGTGCTGGAGGAGAGTTCTATGGATACCATGGATTACTAAAAAGACAATTCAATGGGCCCGAGAGCAAATCAGGTCTGAACTCTCCTTAGAAGCTGAGATGACTAAACTGAGACTACTGTACTTTGGCTATATCATGAAAAGACATGACTCGCTAGAAAAGACAATAATGCTTGGGAAGATGGAAGGTAGTAGGAAAAGAGGAAGACCATGTTCCAGATGGAGAATCACAACCCGGAAACATCACCCAAGGAGACTTTCTGCTGTGCTTTCTGCAACTGGACTTGTTTATCTCAGATTGGCCTTTTTAGTCATCAGCGCGTTTGCAGAAAGCACGGGATGAGTCCTTCCTGAATCTTTGTTTGCAAAGAAAAGCCAGAGATATGTGAGCACTGTGTACATGTGTGTGTATGGCAAAACATGACAAAATTGGGGGATAATGGGGGAGGGGTTTGAAAAAAATGAGGGTGCAGCCCCCCAAGATTCCTTGCATGTGCCAAGGTAGCCCCCCTAACCCCTAACAGTGGTCCACCCGTGTTCTAGGGATTCTTGACTTTCTTTTCTGAGATAACTTTTGGACAAGGTTCCTCACCAGGCTTTACCACCGTGCCATGAGCTTATGCTGCTAAACCAAGTGTGACAGTAATAAGCAGCCTCATCTTCAGTTTCAACATGGTTGATGGTTAAATAGCCTGTCCTCCCAGAGAGAGAAGCCGTGAAACGAGCTGGGATCCCTGCCCCTCTGCTACAAGTATTGCAATGCACAAAGCGAGGAGGCTGTCCAGGTTTCTGTTGCAGCCAGGAAATATAGCTGACGGTACCACTGGCAGTACAGGAGAGTTTTGCCGTTTCTCCCAGGGACACAGACTCAGAGGCAGTTTGAGTCATTGGCTGCTGTGAAATGACACCTTCCGGAAAGAAACAAACAAAGAAAAAATGGTGCTGGGTATATCTGCACTGCAAAGTTCTAGCCGCTTGATGCTATTTTCACTGCCATGGCTCTTTCCTATCAAATCCTGGGATTTGTAGTTCAGTGAGGTGCTGTCTTCTGAACTACAAGACTAGAGCTTTCTGAGAGAGGATTCAGAGTACCCCTTACCAAACTACAAATCCCAGAGTTCTATAGGGTTCCTTGCCAGGCTTTACGTTAAAGACGTGGAGACGTGGACATTAAAGTGCAATCTGTTGTTTCATTCCTCGGATCCTGGAAGGCTTTATTTCCAATAGTTACAGTTTTGTCGTAGACCCATAGGATTATGTAAACTGAGTCATTTCAGTATACTTACCTGAAACATAAGTTAGAAGTACGAGGAACAACTGAGCCCAGACCATGGTGAGCTCTTTAGACAACCTTGACTTTCTAAGGCAAACAGGTAAATAGCAAGCACCTTCCTGCTCCTTCTTTCTTAAATTCCCTAGGGGCCAAAGAAGAGAGTCCCTCATGTAAATGTATTCCTGCCCATTGGCTGCCTTCAGTCTTGGAGTCCTCCCCCAAGGAGATGTGATATTCTAGCCAGGCCAATGATTAGAGAAGATATTTGCATGAAAGGGAATAATACATATTTTTTTAAGAAGAGAGCTTTGTCCTAAACCAGGAGGTGGGGAAAGTGCAACCAGCAGACTTCAAGAGGAATTTGAACCCCTCTCTGGGGGTCCCCAGAGCCCCCACAAAATGTTCACACAATTTTTGGTCTCTTTCAATTACAGTCAGACCCCCGTATCCACGGAACCAATATCCACGGTTTCGGTTATCCGCAGGACACAAAAAGAGGAACACATACCATAGAGTCGTTCTAGAAATGCCTAAAGAGGTGTCCTCTCTAGACATTTTCTAGGTCCTCCAAGGCAACTATGGCATTTTAAACTGGAAGTCCCATCATTTTCAATGGCATTCGCTGATATCCACAGTTTCCGGTATCTGCAGTAAGTCCAGGAACCAAACCCCCACGGATACGGGGGGTCTGATGGTATAGCACTTCAACATCACTTTAGCTGCTGCTTCTCCATTCTACAATTTCATGAGTTTCAGCTCTCTGGTTGAGAATTCCAAATACCCCTCCTTGAACAGCATATCCCAGGTTTTCACAGGATGCGGCCATAGCAGTAGAAATGGTGTCAAAGCTCTATCATTGTGTACTCTGACACAGACCTAAAATATCTCAAACCATGCACAAATGCAATGATTTTCCCTCCCTCCAAGACCACCCCCACCTTTCTTACTTCAACTAAAAAACCCTCCTTTCTGCTGCTAGGTTCTTAAAATTAGGAAGGGCTTATACCCAGAGAGAAATGGAAAAAATATGTAAAATAACAATGCTTTGCTTCCTACATTGAAAACTGTCAATTGCCATTTATAAGTTCTGGAGACACACTTTTTTGGAAATTCCTGCTGGTTGATTTTTGAATCGCTCTCTAAGTAAACAGAGAGTGTTGTTTTATCTGGTTTACTATAGTATCTCTTCATGATTGCGGCTGAAATTATGCCTCACCAGACCAAGTTATAATGATGTAGCTATGCTCTGTCTCCTGAACCAACCCCCTAAAATCCAGTTAAAAGCCAGTTAGCTGCACCAAGTAAAGCAGTTCTATGGTACTAACAAGCAGGGCACTGAAGGATGACACATCCAGCTCCTTCCCACCAGTGAGTAGACCTTGTGGACACTCCATGAGATTTCACTGTCCCAAGATTTCCAGGGAATAGCGGCAAGCAATGTGTTTGCATACTTTCCAGACTCACTCTTACTTCTCAAAAGTTCTCCATAGTACTGTGCATTTATTAGGGCACGTACTGTATATACATTAGGAGTCAGTGTGGTGTAGTAGCTTGAATGGAGGACTCGGACTTTAGGAAGCCATGGTTTGAATCCCTATTCAGTCCTGGAAACCAACTGGGTGACCTTGAACAGGTCATACCCTCTCAGCTTCAGAGGAAGGCAGTGGCAAACCCCTGAAGAAATCTGGCCCAGAAAACCCTAGGATGGGGATGCTACGATTCAGATTCAACCGGAAGACACACACCAACAACAAATATATAAACATTGGTAATACGGACGTGGGCTGAGGAAGTCCCAGCTGAACTGAAGAGAAAGTGGCAGCAAACTCTGCACACATGCTACTTGTCCAATATTTGGGGGTGAAAATTTTTATTTTTTTTATTTATTATTTATTTATTATTAGTTATTTATACCCCGCTCTTCAGCCACTAGGCTATCAGAGCGGCTTACAAACTGTTTTAAGCAATAGCAATTTACACATCTACACTGCATTAAGCAGTTTCCAATGTGTGTTTGCTAATTGGCCCCACAAGCCAGGTACTCATTTTACTGACCTACGAAAGGATGGAAGGCTGAGTGAACCTTGGAGCCCTCTGGAATCAAACTTGCAAAGTGGTGACTTGCAGTACTGGCATTTAACCACTGTGCCACCAGGGCTGTACAAGATCCACAAGGGGCTTATCTGTGTGGACAATATACCCTGTCTTGCCCCTGTCTTAGAGCCCTGCAGTCCTGCTGACGCAGGGCTTTTGCCGCATTCTGCCCCTAGGCAGTCCTCACCACCCTGGGGAACATCAGACAGGGCTTCCGTGGGGGGGAGGTAAAATGGGGTAGGACCCTTTACCACATGTAAAAAAAAAAACTGGTTTAATCTGTTCCCTCCAGGAAGGAATGGATTGGGCCCTGTGTGTCCACAGGAGTCCATCCCGGCAGGCAGGCCTGTCACTGCAGCTGCCGGTCTGCCTTGCTCTTCTGAATCTGGGAAGGGGTCCCATAGCATGTGACCAAGGCTGGCCACGTGCAGGGGGTCTTGGTCACATGTTGCAGGCTGGCTTGCAGTGGCAAGTTGACGGTCCTGTCTGGACTCCGTCCCATTTCGTAGCGGTAACTGGGAAAGAATGGGCCTGATCTACAGTCAGGATATGCCAGCAGGGACCCAGCATATCCTGGCTTCTGTAGATGACACTGCAGAGCAATGTGGATGTGACAGGAAGGTTCAGAAACATTCCCTAAATTCAATCCCTGAAATAGGAAAGAAAATGACAGTAATCATTCAGTGATGCAAGTGCAGCTCTCCCTTGCTTGGAAGATCTTGAGCTTCTTTCAGTCTCAGGGGCTTTACTGGGTGGCCTTGGACTTTGCAGCAAACACACTTTTGACAAATGGATGAGGTTGGCTGGTACAGGTGTGTCGGGGGGTGGGGGTAGATGGTAATCCCTTCTTGAAGGAGATGGAAATCCATGGGTTTCCTCTTCCAATTCAGACTCATTCACAGGCCAAAATGAACCTTTTCAGGTGATCTCAATTCACCACTGAGGGAGACTGGAGGTTTTTGTCTCATTTCCCCATGAGAATAGATCACTGTGAAACATGCTGCCAGTGCTAAACCAGCACACACAGTAATAGCCTGCCTCATCTTCAGGCTGGACGTTAGTGATGGTTAAAGAGCCCGTGTTCCCAGAAGCAGACGCCGTAAACCGATCCGGGATCCCCTCTCCTCTGCTGCACCCATTACAGTGCACAAAGCGAGGGGTCTCTCCGGGTTTCTGTTGAATCCACCAAAAACGGTTGTTCCAGCTGCCACTACTGCTAGAACAGGAGAGAGTCACTGTTTGTCCTAGGGAGACTGATCCTGAGGCCGGCTGAGTCACTGTTGGCTGTGAATTGACACCTTTGACAAAAGACGGAAAAGAGATGAAATGGCAAAGGATGCTCTCTGCAGCGCAAAATGGGTAAAGTTTTACGATAAGGCGAAGACCATTTCGTTGTGGGCCTTTAGGCCTTTCTACACATTTGCTGTTCCTTACCTGCACAGTAATTGAGAAGAAGAAAGAACAGCAGAGACCAGGCCATGGTGAGCTCTCCAACCAAAGGAGTCGGGCTTTCCAAAGCAGACAACAATTGCCTGGGACCTTCCCCATTCCTTCCCTTTTCAAATCAACCAGAGCTGAAGAATGATGCTGACATGCAAATCCACCCCGGGGTTATTGGCTCTTCTGAAACTTCCTTGTCTCCCTGGGGAATATACCACATCATCGCAAATTCAAAAACACCATAGACTCTATTGGCTTACAAGGCCACATTTAAGAATATGTGGAACACCCATACTCTGGTCTAGTAGTTACCTGTTTGTTTGTTTGTGCAATTTATACACCATCTTTCTCCCAAAGCAGGACCCAAGGCACCTCACAAAACAATTAAACCGTTAAAACCAATTAAAATTAATTAAATTCTCAATTAGCAATTGAGAATTCTCTAATTTTCTAATTAGCAATTCTCAAAACATTGGTGTGCTTGAGCAAGGCATCATACTAAGAGCTCTCTTATGTCTTAAATGAGTCTTAGGGCTCATCGTAAATGGGACTTGAGGCTCATCTACATGAGCCAGGATACATTGGCTCCCCACCAGCATATCCTGGCTGTGGAGCTGGACCATTCTTCCTCTGTTACTGTCACCGAACGGGCCAGAGTCCAAACAGGAATACTGGTCCAGCACTGCAGCTATTGCTGCCATTTTCTTTGCTGACTCGGAGGCAGGAAGGAGGACTGCAAGGTGTGACTGAAGGCCCCCTGCATGTGACCAGCCTTGGCCTCATTCTGCAGGACTCCTGCCCGGCTTCTGGGAGAGCCAGGGAGGTGTTGGCGGCAGCAAGGGCCAGCATGCCGTACAGGCTCCTGTGAATACGCGGGGCCTGATCTGGCTTTTGCCAGTGGTAACAGAATAAACTCTCCGCATTTACATGGCAAAATAAATCCTCTAAGAATTCACTAAGGACTTTTTCGGATGCATGAAATATAACACAAGCAGCCTCATCGCGTTGCGAGGCTGCTGCGCTGCAGAGTGTCGGTTTTGGATGACGCTCTCCCCTGCCGGTACTGGTGCGGTACCGCGGGGAGAGTTGAGTGTCATATTTTGTCGATTTTTAAGCACAATCAACTTTCATGCTTAAAAATCAATGAAATATGACGCTCAACTCTCCCCGCGGTACCACAACAGTACCGGCAGGGGAGAGTGGGGAGAGTGTCATCTGAAACCGATGCTCTGCAGCGCAGCAGCCTCGCAACGCGATGAGGCTGCTTGCGTTATATTTCATGCATCCGAAAAAGTCCAAAGAGTCCTAATAGTTCCCACATCTTTTGGAACAAAGTCACCATATTCAGAGGGAGGGGGGCAAAAAAATCCCATAAGTCGCACAGTATCAGCTTTCACTATTTTCCCCAACTTTTTGGATAAAGTTCGCAAAATTGCGCACAATCAGTTGTGTGAACTACTGATGCGCAAAAGGCTGTGGGAACTACCAGCAATCTTCCCAAAACAGCCACAGCAGAGCTGAGCCATGATTGGTTGGACCAACTGTGCAGGGCGCAGACTTTTCTAATACCAAACATGCCTCACGTTCTCCTTAAGAGGTATGTGGGGGATCCTTTGTGTCCCATTTGTGGGAGCAATACAGTGTAGGAGAAACATGATAGAGGGCCTTCTCCGCTTGGCATCCTGTTTGTGGAATGCCCTCCTTTTGGAGACCTGGGTGGCACCAAGCTAGAACGTGGCTTCTTATTACGCCCTTGTAAAGGAAAGGAAAGTAGTTTTAGGCACAATCCCTGTGCCTGTGTGCTTATTTCTTCAGCCTGATGTCTGCTACAAGGCCTATTTGCTGCCTGGTCTTCTTGATATGCTCAGAGGTACCAGTGTGCTACTGTGACAAATCTGACAATGAGGCATCCAGGCCTAACTGAGCTCTTCAATGATGGTGACTTTGGTGCTCTAAATGAGGAAAAGGCAAGTTTTTTTGTCTCACTTCTCCATCCAATGTAACCACTGTGAAACACGTTAGCAGTGTGTGACCAAGCAACACAATAATAATTGGCCTCATCTTCCATCTGAACATTTGTGATGGTTAAAAAGGCATCACTCCCAGAAGCAGAGGCAGTGAATCGATCCGGGATCCCTTCTCCCCTGCTGCTGCAGCCATTGCAGTGCACAAAGCGAGGGGCCTGGCCAGATTTCTGTTGAACCCAGCTAATATAGGAATACCAGTTGTCAGTACTTTTGGAACAGGAGAGTTTGGCTGTTTGTCCCGGGGACACAGAGGCAGAGGCAGGTTGAGTCACTGTTCCCTGGCAATGGACACCTTTAGCAGTAGAGAGGGAAAGAGAGAGAGAAATTTTGATTAAATGATACTTCATCATCTGCTCAGAGACCACAAATGCATTTCTTTCCCATAAGAAATGCCCTGTGCAGATCATTTTGTTGGGTGCCCTTCTGAAATATCAAATCTTCACATCCTATTGTGTATGCATGTGCCTTCATGTCTCCTGTCGACATACAGCAATGCCACAAATTTCATTGGGTTTTCTTTGGCAAGGAATACTCAGAGGTGTCTTGCATTCTTACCTGCCCAGTAACTGAGAAATGCAAAGAACAGCAGAGTGCAGGCCATGGTGAATTCCTCAAAGGAGTTTGGCTCTCAGAAGGAAGATAAAGACTGTCTGGGACCATTTCCCTCCTTTCCTAAATTGCATGGAGGTAAAGATTGGGTCCTTCATGCAAATCAGCCATGCAGACATTGGCTGTGTTGGATCATCATGCTTCTATGGGGAACACATGACTTCGTGGCAAAAGCATTGATTTGCATATGAGTTCCCCCCCCCCAAAAAAAACACATTTTGGGATGTCAGAATAATGACAGTACTAAAGGTATGATAGATCTCTACTAAAAAGCCCTGGTGGTACAGTGGCTAAATGCTGGTACTGCAGCCACAACATTGTGAGTTCAATCCCAGAGGGCTCCAAGGTTGACTCAGTCTTCCATCCTTCTGTAGGTTGGTAAAATGAGTACCCAGCTTGTTGGGGCAATTAGCTCACACATTATAAAACTGCTTAGGGAGTGATTTGGAAATAGACACCCTCTTGGGAAAAGCCAAAAAAGGAAAGGAATATAAGAGGCAATCTACACCCCTGATGGGAAGAAAAGAGGGGAAGTCTTCTGGCACTTTTAAGACTGACTAATTTCATTTTACCATCAGATTTTGTGGATTACAATTCATACTTTCCAATGCATTGATGGAATAAAATATTCAACTCAGAGGTATAAAGGTACCATTTATCTAGTTTTGGTGGGGTGGAATGAGGGTGAACTGGAAACAATTGTCACATTGGTGGTAAACCTCGAAAGAGTTTCACATAAAGATTGTGGCATCTATTGGCTAATAGACAGGTTTGCTAGCTGTTACGGATCTAAATCCTATGGCCCTCCTTCGATATTTGTGTGGGAGTGAAGGGGAAGGAGGCACTGAGATGGTTTCACTTAGGCTAAGCTAGAAAAATGCTTCCATTTTGCTAGAATGGTGTGCCTTGGTTTAAGGGACTTCCAGAAAAATAAGCTATGACTAGAGCCACACCCAGCATGCCTCCTCTTTCTTGGCATGCAAGATCCATAACATCCAGCCAGTTCAGCACTGAACCCTTAAAATTGAATTTTAAAACTCACCATTTAATCTGGATTTTACAGGAAAGCTCAGTGTACATTCGGAGGATGTCTTCACACGCATTCCCACTGTGTCACCCACTGCTGCCACTGGCGTAAATTGCATCCTTCAAAGTCACAATGAGGCACATGGCCATGTGATCAATGCTGGGTGCCTTGTTTTTGATCTCAGAGAACATGACTTGCACCACCACCACCAGCACTGGGCAACACAGTGGGGATGCGTGTGAAGGCATCTGTCCAGTGTCACCATGGAGTAGAATACAGTAAGACCCCCATATCCGCTAGGGATTGGTTCTGGGGGGCGTGTGGATAATGAAAACCACAGATAACAGCGAACACCATTGAAAATAATGGGCCTTCCAGATTAAAATACCATAGAGTTTGCCTTGGAGAACCTAGAAAACATCTAAAGAGGATGCCTCTCCAGGCATTTTCTATAAAGACTCTATGGTAGGTGTGCTGTTTTGTGTCCCACAAATAACTGAATCAGTGGATACAAGAATACTACTGCACTCCAGGTTGCACCCAGATTATCTGTACATGTGCCTTTAGTTGGATGGAAAGTTTCTCCGGCACATGCAGAATGTAAGGTGACTTGGCACCTTCTATACTAGACTGTACGAGTCCTGAACTCAGGGGCCCCATACGGTTCAGATGCTGGTCTGCTGGAGTGTGGGACAGAAATGCATGTCAGTGTTAAGTTGGTTTATTGTATGTAGTCTTTATTTTTTCTTTGATTATTCTGATTAATATGTGACTCCTATATGCCTCAATGATGCCAGACACATATGAGCCTTTTCTGAACTCTGTGTTTTAAACTGTATATCTGTAACCTGTAAATTTAATAAAGGAGCATAACAAAAAGAAAGGAAGGGACGGAGGGGTGTCTTTCAATAAAGTTGGATCCTTGGTTCACCAGCATGATCTTCTAATTTCTCCTGGAATTACTGGGCAAGGAAATCCGCCTTTGTGGGATGTGGGCGAGGACTTTCTTGATTGGGACACCCCACTTCTGGAATGTCTCCCCTTTCACTGGCACCAACATGGGTTTATTTCTAGTACCAAGCCCAAACATGACTTGCTCTTAAAACCTTGGGGGACTCATTTATGTCAAAGTGTATGTGTACATGGTTTTCAATGCCTTTCAAGCTGTTTTAACTGTTGTTTTGTTTCACACATGTTTACCTTGTTTAAATTATTTATACAGTAGTTCTAAAGCTGGAAGTGTTTTAAATTGTTTCTGCTGCAAGCATCAGTCAAGCATCACAAGGGTTCCCCTACTTCACAGCAAAGGTGCAGGTGGTGTTCGTAGTTTCGGGGGCCAGTCTTATCGTTTGACTTCGACAAAGAGAGGAAAGATGGCTCAACAGTGCCTCCTAAAGGCCAAGATAGCAAGCATAGCATAAATTAAATAATAATAATAATAATAATAATAATAATAATAATAAATTTTTATTTTTAACCTGTCCCTCTGCTCAGCAACCGGGGCGGCGTACAACAAGACTAAAACATCAAGTTAAAACAATCCCTCCCCATCCTAACCCTCCCACCCCTTAAAACTAAATTAAACTAATGAAGAGTTAAAACAAGAATAAAATATGATAAATAAATAAATAAATAAATAACGGCAACGATGGCAAGGTGGTGGGTAGCAATCAGTCCACTGGAACCGGGAAGTTATTCCGGGAAGGCCTGCCGGAAGAGATCCGTCTTTAGCACTTTCTTGAAGCTATCAAGAGTAGTGATAAGATGGATCTCATCCGGCAGGCCATTCCAAAGTCTGGGAGCCGTAGAAGAGAAGGTCCTCTGGGAGGTCTGCGACAGCCTAGTTTTCATAGGTTGCAGCAGGTTCCTACCAGAGGACCGAAGTGCGCAGGGGGATCATATGGGATCATATAATGTAACTTTTTTAAAAAAAGATACAGTAGGACACCCATATCTGCCGGATTGGTTCAGGGGGGGGGCATGGATACCGAAAACCTTGGATAATATCGAATATTATTGAAAATAATGGGACTTCTGGTTTAAAATACCATAGAGTTGCCTTGGAGGATCTAGAAAATGGCTAGAGAGGACACATTTTCTAGGAAGACTCTACAGTAAGTGTGCTGTTTTGTGTCCTGTGGATAATTGGATCAGTGGATACAGAGGTCCTGCTGTAGTCAAATCACCATCTAGACCAGTCAGAATCTAGCATTTTAAAAATCCTATTTATTTCAAAGTAATAGTAGGTGCGGCTGCATGCTAAAATCACCAATACAACTGTTAGAGCAACTAGAGCAGTGGTTCTCAACCTGTGGGTCCCCAGATGTTGTTGGACTACAGTTCCCAGAATCTCTCACTATTCGCTTTGCTGTCTGGAGTTTCTGGGAACTGTAGTCCAACAACATCTGGGGACCCACCGGTTGAGAACCACTGAACTAGAGGAACCTGTCACAACAGTAATAATCCACCTCATCTTCAACCTGAAACCTTCCCTGCTTTCTGTTGATACCAGTGGATGCCACCCCATGTACCCTCGCTTTTCGACCAGGAGAATTGGGCTGCTTGAGTCAAAGACGCAGGGCATGTCTACACTGGCTCTGTAATCCGAGGCCGGTCTGGAGTGTTATGCTCCGGAGCTGCTCTGGAGCGACACGATGCCAGCTACATGTACCAGTATGGATCCATCCCAGATCCTTTGCTCAAGAGCTGAGGACAGATGGAAAAGCTAGGAGAGCTTGCCTAGGCAATTTGGGCCTTGTGGTCTGCAAGGGATTTGACCCGATCCCTTGAATTTTATAGCAAACACACTCCTGAGGCACTTTGGGAGATGATCTGTGCAGGTGGGTGGGTAACTGGTCATGCCTTCTTGAAGGAGGTGGTACTTCATGGGGTTTCCGCCTTTGATTTCAGCTTTGTCACAGGCTGGAGTCTCAGTTCACTGCTCTGGGGAGAAAGTGAGGTTTTTGTCCCAGTGCCTCACGAGAATGGACCATTGTGATACAAGCTGCCAGTGCTGTACCAACACAAACAGTAATAATCTGCCTCATCTTCAGGCTGGACGTTAGTGATGGTTAAGGTGCCCGTGTTCCCAGAAGCAGACGCCGTGAACCGATCCGGGATCCCTTCTCCCCTGCTGCTGCAGCCATTACAGTGCACAAAGCGAGGGGCCTCCCCAGGTTTCTGTTGAAACCAGCGAAAGTAGCTGTCCCAGCTGCCACTGCTTCTAGAACAGGAGAGTTTAATGGTTTGTCCCGGAGAGACCGATTCTGAGGCCGGCTGAGTCACTGTCGGCTGTGAACTGATGCCTTTGACAAGCAATGGAGACAAATTAAATAGCAATTGATTAGGCCCCTTGGGAAAATGGGAGATAATTTTGTCGTTGGCCTCTCGGCCACTCTAAACATCTTTGCCGTCTTACCTGCACTGCAATTGAGGAGGATAAAAAATAGCAAAGCCCAGGCCATGGTGAGCACTCAAAAGGAGAGGAGCTTCCAGAGAAGATAGTTGACTGAGATAGTCCCTCTTCCTTCCTTCCTTTTTTGAACAGAACCAAATCAAGAAATGATCTCCTCATGCAAATCTGTCCTGTGCTTATTGGCTGTGCTGGAACTTCAGTCTCTGCGGAGAACATATAGCATCACCCAAGAAATGCAAACAACCTATTGGATTGCAAGATACTTTTTCTAAAAGAATCTATGGAACACTCATTGGACACGGGACAGTAGCTGAATAGCTTACCAAAGGAAAAAGGCGCATGAGGATTATTGGCCATGGCCCTTGTGGTCTCTTCCAACTCTATGATTCTATGTCAATGTCTATGTCAAAGGTGTAAAGCATATGAAGGTCCCAGGTGCGAGTCCTGTCATGTTAAAATTCACCTGTGACAATCAAGACAGGAAGGAACCTGAGAAAAGAAATAATGCCATTTGATAGATTTTCCTTGGGTTTTTTTCCAGGCTGTGAGGCCGTGTTCTGGAAGAGTTTACTTCTGATGTTTCACCTGCATCTGTGGCTGGCATCATCAGAGAATTCACAGCCCGGGAAAAAACCAAAGAAAATCTATGGATGCCAGCCATGAAAGCCTTCAACTTCACAATGCCATTTGACACTGCTTTAGCGATCATGGCTCTATCCTATGGAATCCTGGGATTTGTCGTTTGCTGTGGCACCAGAGCTCTCTGACAGAGACAGCTAAACAGCTCACAAAACTACAAATCCCAGAATTCCATAGCATTGAGCCATGGCAGTTAAAGCAGTGCCAAACTGGATTATTTCTACAGTGTGGCGGCAGCCAGAGAGTCTCTGAATCTCCTGAGTCCACATTTTGTGATGAATTTGTAGAGGAGACTTTGATTGCATTCTAATATCTATTTATATCTTTTTCCTTTTTGGCATGACTGGAGCATACTTGTATTTGACATTGGTGAATTGCATCCGTTTGAAAACAAAATATATAATTTATTAATTAAAAAGGAGTTCTCATGGGATGAGAAGGCACATCCTCTGCCTGAGACCCTGGGGAGCCACTGATGCTCCCAATTGCAGAACAGACCTAGATGAAAAAACATTCTGCCCTGATAGAAAACAGCTTCTTAGAAAACAATGGGGTACTCCAGCAAAGCATCGTGTGTGAGTGTCTGTGCCTTCAAGTTTCCTGTTGATTTATGGTGACCTCGTGAATTTCACAGGGTTTTCTTGGGCAAGAAATACTCAGAGGTGGTTTTGCCAGTTCCTTCCTCTGAAATACAGCCTACAGCACCTGGGATTCGTTGGTGGTCTCCCCTCCAAATACTAACCAGAGATGACCCTGCCTAGCTTCCAAGATCAGACATGATCTGGTGCCTTCAGAGTATTTA
This sequence comes from Gambelia wislizenii, assembly GCA_030847615.1. Taxonomy (NCBI): domain Eukaryota; kingdom Metazoa; phylum Chordata; class Lepidosauria; order Squamata; family Crotaphytidae; genus Gambelia; species Gambelia wislizenii. The sequence goes on along the minus strand of JAUMIR010000013.1, from coordinate 4,874,180 downwards.
AGCCATGTACTAAGATATACTGTGAATATTGTGTGTGTGTGTACCTTCAAGTATGGGGCTGCTTTTTCATGCTATTACAGCAATATAAATATTGATCAAAAGGGTTATTTTGCCAGGACACTTATGGTTTAAAGTATAGTGGCAAAATAATGTTTTTAGAGGCTTCTATGTTAAGTCCTAAGTGGGACCTCCAGCAAAATGTTGCCGTATTGAGCACTGCTGTTGAAAACACTGGCTATTCCATGATATTTTAACATTTCAGGGTCACCGAGCCACATCATTTCCTGGGAAATCTGTAGAGATTTATGGTGCCAACAAAACCCAACCACTTTGGGGGAAATGCTTCCCTCAGTGGTGTCCAGGGAACACTGTACCATTGCAAACTGGTTTACATCCTTGAAAAGTGCTAGGAGGTCTCACAGAGGCCACAAAAAAAGAGAGAGAGAAAGGTTCTACAAGTTGCAATGGAGAAATGGACCCAGGAAACTGGGGAGAAACGTTGGGTCCAGTGTGTAAATAAGCTGAGCCTAATTCATTCTTAATTTAAAAAAAAAAAAGAACTAAATGCCACATTCAGACCCAAATAAACCCTTTGTGGTTTTATTTTCCCAGTCTGAGGAGGAGCAGCGAGTTTTTGTCTCACTTCCCCGTCAGAATAAGCCACCGTGAGGCATGCTAGAAGTGCGAGACCAGTCAGCACAGTAATAGACAGCCTCGTCGGCAGCCTGGACATTAGTGATGGTTAAATCGCCCGTGTTCCCAGAAGCAGAGGCTGTGAACCGATCCGGGATCCCTTCTCCTCTGCTGCAGCTATTGCAGTGGACAAAGCGAGGGGCCTCTCCGGGTTTCTGTTGATACCAGGAGACATAGTTGTTCCAGCTACCACTGCTCTTAGAACAGGAGAGTTTGGTTGTTTGTCCCGGGGCCACAGACACAGAGGTGGGTTGAGTCACCGTTGGCTGCGAATTGACACCTTTACAGCAACAACAGAAACATTGGGGAGAAAAATAATCAAATTACAATGGACACTCCGTGCTCAAATGTCATGAAACTATTAAGCTCCCAGTACAGATAAGTATGTGTTTGCCTCTTCAGGCTTCTGTAACCTTCGTTCTTCACCCCCTTACCTGCCCAGGCATGGAGGAGTGTGAAGAACAAGAGAGCCCAGGCCATGGTGAGCTCTTGAGAGGAGTTTCTGGCTTTCTGAAGGAAAACTGACAACCAAATGGGACCTTCCATCCTCTTTTAAAAATTGCATAGAAGGAAAGAATGGGGCTGTCATGCAAATCACTCCTACAGTCATTGGCTCTCAGTGTCTCTGGGGTGTCAGGCAAAGAATGACCCCATCATGCAAAACTGTTGTACAGTCACTGGCCAATAGATAGATGGATAGATAGATAGATAGATAGATAGATAGATAGATAGACAATGGAGCTTCCATGCAAATCTCTCCTACAGTCATTGGGTTTCCTAGAACTCCATGCCTCTATGGGGAATATAGGACATCACAGCAGAAACAAATAGACCACAATCTATTGGTGTGCAAAAGACTTAATCTATAGATAGATACTAAACTGTCATCTTTCTTCATGAGGACAATGGGCAGAAAAGGCTCATGGGGAAAAAAAGGCTGATGATGACTCATGGCTCCAAGGGAACACACAGAGAATGGAGGCAGAAGGTCCCTTGCCAGGAAAGACCTTTCTGTCCCTCAGATGCTGGCAAGCTTTGGCCAGTCAAGGGAAATGCACACCTGGCTCAATGAGGACTAAATTCAGAGATGTAGTTATGAGGGGGGAGCCAACAAAAGAGTATTGCGACATGTGAGAAGGACCTTGGGATTACTGTGGATCATAAGTTGAACATGACACAGCAGTGTGATGCTGCAGCAAAGAAGGCAAATGCTATTTTAGACTACATTAATAGAAGTATAGTTTCCAAGTCAAGGGAAGTAATAGTCCCACTAGATTCTGCACTAGTCAGACCTCATCTGGACTGTTGCTTTCAGTTCTAGACACCTCATTTTAAGAAAGATATAGACAAGTTGTGGAGAGCCAGCATGTGGAGTGGTTTGACCATTGCATTATGACCCTAGAGACAGGGTTAGAATCCCCGCTTGGCCATGGGAACCCACTGGCTGACCTTGGGAAAGTCACACTGTCTCAGCCTCAGAGGAAGGTCAGGGCAGCCACCCCCCAGCCAACTCTTGCCAAGAAAACCCAATGATAGGTTCACCTTAGTGTTGCCATAAGTCAGACACTTGTGTTGAAGGCACACGGCAACATAGAAAAGTTGGAGTGGGTTCAGAGGAGGGCAACAGGGATGATACGAGGTGTGGAGAACAAAACAGATGAGGAAAAGTTGAAGGAGCTGGGCATGTTCAGCTCAGTGAAGATCATACTCTAAACACCTCAAAGGCTGTCCCAAAAGAGGAGGGGGGCAGGCCTGTTCTCTGCTGCCCCAGGGGGTAAGTCCAGGTCTAATGGTTTGACATTAGTGGAGAATAGATTCTGATTGAACATTAGAAGGAACTTCTTGACAGTGAGAGCAGTTTGGCAGTGGAACCTATTGCCTAGAGAAGGTGTGGGGTCTCCTTCTCTGGATGTCTTCCAAAAGAGGCTGGACAGCTCCCTGCTGGGGATGATCTAGCTGGAGATCCTGCACTGAGCTAGATGGACTAGATGGCCCATGAGGCCCCTTCCAAGTCTATGATGCTAGGATTCCATGGTTCTAATTGTCTCTGGCTCTTTGCTTTATATAAATTCAGTCCCTCACCCATTACCTACAGAGTCATTGAGAAAAATCAAGGAGAACATGGTCTGGGCCACAGTGAGCAGGCAAAAGGAGTCTGGTTTTCTGAAGCACACAAGGAACTGGCTGCAACCATCTCCCTCCTTTCTTAAATCCCTCAAAGCGGATGAAGGCTGCCTTCCTTCATGGAAACCATCTGTCCTAGGGGGAGTTGTTCTGCTAAAAGTCCATGCTGGGACGATACGACATTGCTGCAAAAATAATTGCAAGAAAAATAATCTGCAGAGAAGGGGGGGTTCCCCCAAAAAAATTGGGATATGGAATGGCCAGGGTTGATTTAAAACCTCCCGAACCACCACGCCAAAAAGACTGATGGAGAAGAGCAGCCATAGATAATGGGAAGTGCACAATCTTTGCCTTCAGAAGGTCCCATTCCTGACATCTCCAGTTCAAAAGATCGGGCCTCTGGTAATAAGAAAGAGTTTTCTTGGCCTAACCAGGAGAGGGGAGACTTAGGACATTTTCAGACAGCGCTAAACGGAGCTTACTGCGGGATGAGCTCCCGGAAGAGGAACGGCGCTCTTGCGCAGCGGGGGGTCGTTTTCAGATGCCACTGTCCCTCTTCCGAGATCATCAGTGTCACTTCCGTTAAGCTTTGGAAGCGGCCGCGCCATATTTTAAGCACAGAAGTTGCCCGTGCTTAAAATATGGCGCGGCCACTTCCAAAACATAACTCGTTTAGCGCTGTCTGAAAATGTCCTTGGCCGGTCAAGTGAGCTGTTAGCCCAAATTGATCAATTGTCTGACCTAACAGAAGGCAGTTTCCAACTCAAAAGCTGTAAGGAGAGCAAAATACAGCAGCTAGATTGCTGATTGGGAGACTCTACAGAAACCACATAGCACTAGGTCTAAAGCCAGGGTGGGCAACTGTGAGTGACTGGGGGCTGCATTAGCCCCTAGCAGACCTTGGAGGGTGGCACCCCACCCCAGCACCGGGAGGGGGGAAATCAAACCTTTCTTTTGCCCCCAGTGCAGATCCTATGAGGGGCATTCTTGGATATGGGACAGAGATGGCTTTGGACAACATGGTATAGATGACCTATACCAGGAACTAGACAGGGGGAGTGTGTCCCTGTTGGTTCTACTGGACCTCTCAGAACCTTTTGGTACCATTGATCCTGGTGTCCTTCTGAGCTGGGCTGGGCTGGGACTTGGGGGCATTGTTTTACAGTGGTTGCATTCCTTCCTGGAGGGGCAAACCCAGAAGGTGATGCTGCGGGACACCTGTTCAGCCTGTGGGGTCCCTCAGGGGCTGGTTCTGTCCCTCATGCTATTTAGCATACACATGAAACCGCTGTGAGAGATGGTCCAGAGTTTTGGGTTAGGTGCCCTCAGGAGGTGGATGACACTCAACTCTATTACTCCTTTCCACAACAAGCCAAGGAAGCTGCTTTGGTCCTAAACCAGTGACTGTCATCAGTAATGGGCTGGATGAGGGTGAAGAAATTGAAACTTAATCCAGACAAATGGAGGTGCTCCTGGTCAGTCAGAAGGCAGATCAGGGAATAGGGATTCAGCCTTCCCCCTGAAGATGCAGCTCCGCAACTTGGGTATGCTTCTGGATTCAACCTTGGCTCTGGAGGCTCAGGTTTCAGTGATGGCCAGGAGTGCATTTGGACAGTTAAGGCTTGTGCATCAGATGAGCCCATTCCTTGAGACATCAGACCTGGTCACAGTGACACACGCTTTAGTTACATCCCAGTTGGATTACTGTAAGGTGCTCTATGTGGACCTGCCTTGGAAGAGTAGTTGGAAACTTCGACTGGTCCAAAGAGCTGCAGCCAGATTGCTAACTCGAGCTGCCTACAGGGAGCACACAACTCCCTTGTTGCAACAACTCCACTGGCTGCCACTCTGTTTCTGGGCACAATTTAAAGTGCTGGTTATAACCTATAAAGCCTTATACATTTCAGGTCCAGGTTATCGGAAAGAACATATTCACCCTTATGGACTTGCCTGTGTTTTGAGATCTGCTGGGGAGGCCCTTCCACCATCCTCACAGATATATCTAGTGGGAACACAGGAGAGGACGTTTTTGGTGGCTGCCCCCAGGCCCTGGGACTCCTTTCCCAGAGAGGTGAGACTGGACCCTTCCTACTCTCTTCCTTTTCTGTTTTGACAGGCCTTGGAGAACTGATCCTACAAGGCCCGTGCCACTGAAATAATTTGTGCTGGATTTTCTATTTGTTATTGTGGTTGTGCTGGGTTTTCCAACGGGTTGTGCTTTAAACTGGTTTTAATGTTTTAGATGGTCTGGTCACTCTTTAACGTTTTTATTTTGTGAGGTTTTAACTTTTTTTCAGCCCCAAAAGAAGGAAATGATCACCAGGACTCCCAAAAAAGGAGCATTAATATGTGAATCAAGGATTGAGACCCAAAGAAGCTTTTCAATGATGGGGATTCCCCTGCTTGGAGGAGGAAGAGTGAAGGGTTTTGTCTCACTTCTCCATCCAATGTAACCACTGTGAAACACGTTAGCACTGTTTGAATAAGCAACACAATAATAATTGGCCTCATCTTCCACCTGAACGTTTGTGATGGTTAAAAAGGCATCGCTCCCAGAAGCAGAGGCAGTGAATCGATCTGGGATCCCTTCTCCCCTGCTGCTGCAGCCATTGCAGTGCACAAAGTGAGGGCCCTGGCCAGATTTCTGTTGAATCCAGCCAATATGGGGATACCAGTTGTCACTACTTTTGGAACAGGAGAATTTGGCTGTTTGTCCTGGGGATGCAGAGGCAGAGGCAGGTTGAGTCACTGTTCCCTGGCAATGGACACCTTTAGCAGTAGAGAGGGAAAGAGAGAAAGAAATTTTAATTAAATGATACTTCATCATCTGCTCAGAGACCACAAATGCATTTCTTTCCCATAAGAAATGCCCTATGCAGATTATATTTTGTTGGGTGCCCTTCTGAAATATCAAATCTTCACATCCTTTTGTGTATGCATGTGCTTTCATGTCTCCTGTCGACATACAGCAATGCCACAAATTTCATTGGGTTTTCATCATCAAGAAATACTCAGAGGTGTCTTGCATTCTTACCTGCCCAGTAACTGAGAAATGCAAAGAACAGCAGAGTGCAGGCCATGGTGAATTCCTCAAAGGAGTTTGGCTCTCTGAAGGAAGAGAAAGACTGTCTGGGACCATTTCCCTCCTTTCCTAAATTGCATGGAGGTAAAGATTGGGTCCTTCATGCAAATCAGCCATGCAGACATTGGCTGTGTTGGATCGCCATGCTTCTATGGGGAACACATGACATCATGACAAAGCCAATACCGCAGCATAGATTTGCATATGAATTACACTCCTCCCCCCAAAAAATTTGGGATGTCAGGATGACACTACTCAAGATATGATAGATCTCCCCTAAAAAGCTGGGTGAGAAACAAGATGTATCTTAGGGAGCAAAGGCATGATGTCCATTGAGAAGGTCGAGCATCTCCAGAGAAAATATTGAGGTCCCTGGGAAGGCACAGACTGTTATCTGCATAAAGTTCTGGGGAGACTTTGCTAATGAGAGTGAAAATACTTGCAAAGGCACAAGCTGTCCAGCTGATAACATCCAATTCCCATCTGATATCAGAAGCTAAGCAGCATCAGCCTTAGTTAGTACTTGATGGGAGACCACCAACGAATGCCCATGATCCCTGACCATTGGTCATACTGACTGGGGAGGTAGGGATCCCAGCAATAGCAGACTGGACCGCTGTGTGTTGGTGAGCAGGAAGGACAATTTAAAAGAATACACATTTTAACTGAACACCTTCCTGCTTCACTTTGATCTCTAAGTGCAAGTCCTTCACAGGTATCAGTAAGCTTGTAGTATGAGGGGAGGCTTACCAACTGTGGGAAATCTTGACCCAAAGTGCCCCCTACAGGCCAAAGATTGAAAATATAGGCGCCTGTGCAAGTTCCTCTTGAAAACAAGTTGCTTCGAAGCAACGGTGGCAGAAGGCTATTGCGCTTATATTCTTCTTGCAGGCTTCCTGGAACAACTCACTGGACATGGTAGGAAGCAAGATGGTGGACTGCTGTTTCGTTGGGTGCAACAGTCATCTGACTAGGTCATGTTTGATATTTCCTTTGCAAAAAGTGAGGCCAGTATTCTACATAGTTAAGCACAGTCAGACCCCGATTGTAACGAGACCCATCATCCCTTGCAACAAGGCCCATCATCCCCACTACAATCCATGTATAATTGGGTATGCTTGATATCAATTTGGCCTATTGGGCCTTCCATGGGCTGACGGGAAAGTTGAACTCTGGAGCTAGGAGTCAACCGGAATGCATGTACTAGCTAGGAAGGGCTCTTTCAAACCCTAAAAAGATTCACATCTTTGGCATAAACAAGCATTAGCTCTTTTGATGTAGCAAAAGGTTCTTCCTGTTCATCTCTGAGAATGGAAGACAGCACCAAAACACTTCAATGAGAGTCTGGGAGTCCCACTGCCATAAATCTGTTTCTTATCTGCATATCTACAAGTCAAAGGGACGGTTGTCTGTCAAGTATCAGATCTAAAGATATCCCCATCTCCAGGTTCCTGGCGCATCTGAGACGCCTGGTCTTAATTTTGGGAATTGAAAAAGAAAGAAAGAAAGAAAGAAAGAAAGAAAGAAAGAAAGAAAGAAAGAAAGCCAAATGTTTTCGTCCTCAGATTGCACCTTCAAAGGTGATTTTTGCTATAAATATGCCCCCAAAACTCATCTCAGTGCGCTCAGACCCCCTTGCCTCTATCCTCCACGTCAGTCTGACCTGCCTTTCTCCACTCCTCTCCCTCTTCTCCTGTTTGGCTTCTCAAACCTCTAATACCCCTTTTCCCTTCCTCTCCAGCCTCTGGCTGGTTAGCTAGCTACTGAGACAGGCTGATCCTCCTCCACTCCTTTAATCTTAGCTTTTTGCTCTCACTTACCCTCCCTGCATCTATTTACAGCGGGCTTTGTAGTCTACTCAAGAGCAATTTACCCTCTGTTTGCTACTCATGAGGACTTTTTTGCTTCAGGATTGGTACAGTATAGCCCCAAAGCCTCGAGTCTAACCCTCTGTTTAACCATTTCCTGCTTTTTTCTTCAATGGTCTTTGTTGTGCGTGCTGGATGAGTGAATGTGGTGTGGATGTAGTTTAATTTAGCTCAAATAAATACTTTTCAGGTTATTTTGCTTTCCTTGACTCCGTATCTTTCCAGAGCCTTACTGGTATACACAGGCAAAAGGTCCTGCCATTATGCAACCTCTTGAAGGCCAACCGAGTTAGCTAATTCCCCAAAGTAAGATCAGTGCACGTGTGGAACTGTCCACGGACATGAGTGTATTGCATAACACCCAGAGCCGTGAGGGTTTGGTTCCCGGACTTACCACTGATACCGGAAACTGAAGAACAATGAACCCTGTTAAAAGAAAAAACTTCTGATAAAAACATACCATAGAGTTGCACTGGAGGAACTATAAGATGCCTAGAGAGGATACCTCTCAAGGCATTTTCCAGTCCAACTCTATAGTATGTGTCCCTATTTTGTATTATGTGGATAACTGAAACCACAGATATTGGTTCCATTGATACAGTGGTCTGACTCTATTCTTAACCACCATTTTGCTGGTGATCAGAGCATGGGTGAATAACATTTCTGTCAGCTTTGGGGAGGTTGGACTAGGAGAGGCTAATTAGTTAAGTATACTAAGTTAAGTATAACTTAAGTAAGCAAATACAAGAATTTTGTAAAACTCAGGCTATCACAATCATTATCATCATCATTTATATCCCATCTTTCTTCCGATAAATGGGACTCAAGGCAGCTAACAACATATAACATATAACAACATATAACATCATAAAAGATATAACATGTAACAAGGCAGCTAACAACATAGGAGCCCTGGTGGTGCAGTGGTTAAATGCCAGTGCTGCAAGTCACTACATTGCAAGTTCAATTCCAGCGGGCTCCAAGGTTCACTCAGCCTTCCATCCTTTCGTAGGTTGGTAAAATGAGTACCTGGCTTGTGGGGGCAATTAGCTAACACACATTGGAAACTGTTTAATGCAGTGTAGACGTGAAAATTGCTACTGCTTAAAAAACAATTTGTAAGCCGCTCTAATAGCCTTTGTGGCTGAAGAGCAGGGTATAAATAAATAGTAATATTTTTATTAATTATTTTTATTAAATTTTACCATCAATCAGAACAATGCATATCATCGGAATGCATAATCATATATTCATCAATTGTACAATATAAGTGCATTATGCATCTGATTTGTATATGAAATAAAATATGAAAAACCTGTTATTCAGTTATCCACAAATTACTAATACAATTAATCTGTTACCTATTTTAATTATAAAGTGTTACCACATAAATCTATTCCTGTGTACTTCCGTTATTAATTCCTTGAATTGATATGTTACTTTCCCTAAATGCTCTTTGTATCCTCTCTTAATTCCCAATTACAAGATAGTTCATCACTTGCTCTATTACCATTTCTTTCTGTTCATAAATACACTCTATAATTTAACTTTGCTTTATTATATTCTGTACACTTCTAAACTATAATTTCATATATACTTATATCACTTTATTGCAGCAAAAACTACAACGCTGCACAAAATCAGCACTGGATATCTTCTGTGTATGTGGGTTGGTTGTTAAATAAATAACTAATAATATTTAAAATGATACAGATTTAACCACCATCCTGCTGGTGATCAGAGCACAAGGGAAGGATATTTCTGTCAGCTTTGGCTCAGGAGAGGCTACTGAATTAAGTATATTTAAGTATATTCATGAATTTTAGAAACCTCTGCCCAGTATTATTGTCGTCGTCGTTATTGTTGCTGCTGCTGTTATATTTATATTATTACTATTGTATTCATTTATATCCTGACTTTCTTCCAATAATGGGACTCGAGGCAGCTAACAACATATTTAAAATGATATAAATTTCAAACCATTCTCAGTCCATAGCTAGTTTAAAGAGTTTGAGGCTCTCATATTCTGGTCAAAAATATAAGTGTACAATATTTAGTCTAGCCAACATCTTCAATGATTCTAATTTCCCCATGCTTAAGAGGAAGAACAAACGTTTTTGTCTCACTTCCCCATCAGAATGTATCACCGTGAAACACGCTACCACTGCTATACCAGGCGTAACAATAATAATCGGCCTCGTCTTCAGGCTGGACGTTAGTGATGCTTAAATAGCCAGTGTTCCCAGAAGCTGACGCCGTGAACCGATCTGGGATCCCTTCTCCCCTGTAGCTGCCACAGCCATCGCAGTGCACAAAGCGAGGAGCCTGGCCAGCTTTCTGTTGAACCCAGTAGACATAGCTGCCCCAGCTGCCGCTACTCTTTGAACAGGAGAGTTTAGTTGTTTGTCCCGGAGACACAGACGCAGAGGCAGGTTGAGTTATTGTTGGCTGCGAATTGACACCTGCACAAGAAAAATGGGGGGGGGGAATAACATTATAATTTACACTCTGTCCTCAGCCCTTACATTCTACTGTGGAATTCATAGTGCTGCTATCGGCCTCTGCAATGTTTCTCCATCACCTCCTTACCTGCGTAGTAGGTGAGAAAGGTGACAAAGAGCAGAGCCCAGGCCATGGTGAGCAATCGAAAGGAGCGTGGGTTTCTGAAGGGAACGGAGCAGGCTAGCCTCTTCCTCCCACCTTTTATAAAAATTGCAGCCAATTGAAGAATGGCCCCTTCATGCAAATCTCTCCTACCATCACTGGATCTCCTACCACGTCATGTTCCTTCTGAGATAATTTGATATGATTAGGGACGGAGAGTGAGGGACGCCACGCTGCAACAAGGCAGGGTTCCATTGGGTCTAAAATAGACGGTGGTGAGGGCTTTGGTGGGGGGGGGGAAACACTTCCTGAACATGCCAGCTCTAGATAACTATCTAAGATTCCCTTCTGGAACAAGGTTCTGGAGAGCATGGTGGCCTCCCAACTCCAGGGGTTCCTCGGTGAAATGGATTGTCTAGATCCATTTCAATCCTGGCTTGAGGCCTGGTTATGGGATGGGGCAGCTTTGGCAGAGGACCTGTCAAGAGGCAGTGTGTCCCTGTTGGTTCTGCTGGACCTCTCAGCAGCTTTTGAGACCATTAACCGCTGTATCCTTCTGGGCCGCCTCTCTAGGATGGGACTCAGGGGCATTTTGGGGCCTTCCTGGAGGAGTGAACGTGGACAGTGGTGCTCCAGGATTTCTGTTTGATGCCCTGGCCATTGGCCTGTGGGATCCTCCAGGGCTCAGTTCTGTCCCCACCCCCTGCAGGGAGAGGTCATCTAGAGACATCATCAAGGGGCCTCTAGTCCAATCTCCCACCACCCAGGAAGACACAACTACAGCACTCCTGAAAGATGCCCATCCACTTCTGTTTAGAATCATAGAATCAAAGAGTTGGAAGAGACCACAAGGAAATACACAATCAAATCATTCCTGACAAAATAGGACTTCCTTTAAAATATGGGGAATTCATTCTGAGGGAGAAAAATGTAGACTCCAAAAAATCTTTGTAATCTGACGTTATGCTCCTGTGACCTTTTTGCATGTAAGCTAAAGAGGAGGAGTGCCATTTTCTAGTCCTATGGTCTACAACCCTCCTACTAAAGTACCCCCCAAAAAACCCCCACAATAAATTTAGAACCACTTGGGTGAGGCTTATGCTTCCTCCCCACATTGAGGAATCCACAACTTGAGTTAACATTCATGTGACCTGTACCTGAACCTCTTTGGGCTTTTCAACTCTGCAGCAGTTGGAATGCATTCTTGCCTCCTCTCTTCTCATCAAAGCCTGGCGGGACACAGCTAACCAAGGCCAACCAAATGCTCAGCAGGGTAGTTTTGGTCCAGACTCTAAAGGAACTCTCCAAGGCATTTAACCCTATCCCCAAAATAGGTTTAGCACCATGCATAGCTAGATGAGGCAGCATGGTGTAGTGATTGCTGGGCTAGGCTTCTGGGAGGCAAGGGTTCAAATCCTTGCTCAGCCATTGAAACTCACTGGGCGTCCCTGGGGCAAATCACACTCCCTCAGTCTCAGAGGAAAGCAACGATGGCAAACCTCCTCGGAAGAAGTCTTGCCAAGGAAATCCTACGAGAGGCAGTGTGGTGTAGTAGTTTCAGCATCAGACAAGGAATCTGGGAGACGTGTCCTATACATCAGGCAATTTCCGGCCACACGGCTGGGCCTGCTCTGGATTTTCTTTTCCTGTTTGGTTGTGTGTGCGAATAAGTGAATATATGTGGTCCCAGAGTACCGTATAACTAGATATAAGCATGGATACACCTATACAGAAATGCACATAACTGAAAAATTAAAAATAAAATAAACCCACCGAAAGTCCTGCACCAGCTTTGCTCCGAAGCCAATCCTCGGCTGCCATACGGCCAATTATCTCAGTTTCCCCCTCAAATGTGGAGCAACAACGCTCAGCACTGAAGAGTCAAGAACACCTCAGAGAGGCCAATAGTATTAGGGTTAGATAACTTGAGTGACCCACAGCCCTCCCTGTTTGTCTACCTCTCCTGCTCCCTCTGAGATGTAAACTGAAACTTTTATGGACATTTCCCCACCTGCTCTCCTCCCCAGAACTTGCTCAGTTCTTCCTAGAGATAGAGCTAGCTTAGGATAGCACCCTGAGTAACTTTCCTACCTTAGGAAGCTTGCATTGTGTGTTTTCAATTTTGTTGGCTAATAAAGGTATCCCTTCCTTGTGGATTTTGGATTTTCTTTTGCTTCGTGGTGAAAACAGCAACCCTGGAATGTGTTTCCGAGATTTTCAGGTACCTCATTTTGCCGCAACAAGGGGAATCCTCAACAGGAGAGAAAGATGGACCAAGACTAAACTCTCTGAGATTTCTACCTCCAACAAAGATAAAACTTCTCTTTCAGACTATAATTGGCTAGTTTTACCTATATAGCACATAAACGTTGTTCCCAGATGGAGCAGTACAGAGACTTCTTAAAAATCCAATGATCTCTGCCTAAATACAGTTGTCCCTCCATATTCACAGATTTGGCATTCATGGATTTGAGTATTAACGGCTTGAAAATATTCTTAAATCTAAAATAATAATCCAAAAAGTAAACCTTGATTTCACCATCTTATATAAGGGATGCCATTTTGCTATGCCATTGCATATAATGGGACTTGAGTATTCACGGATTTGGGTATTCACGGGGGGTCCTGGAACCAAGCCCCAGCAAATGTGAAGGGACAACTGTAAAAAAGTTATTTCCTTCACAAAGGAACAGGGACATGCTGGATGCCAGAGAGGTTGCCTCACTGCTGCAAAAAGATTTAAATGTTACTGCTTTTGCCTCGACTCCACATGGCCAGGAAGTAGGAATGACATCTTCCTGCATGAGACCCCTCACTTGAACAACAACACCACAAGTAACATCTGGAACAGCACGTAGGCCTGTGACTCTGTTGTGAAAGTGTCATGGATGCCTGGGCCTTGAAGGCTGAAGGAAACAGGCTACCAAAAATGGAGATTCTCGCAATGCATGATAAAATGGAGACGTGACACTTGAAGCAAGGAGGCAAGGAAACAAGAACTCTACCTGGCCTTTCTTTATTGCTAAGGTGGAAATGACAAGAGGAATGGACCTGATCAAAATCAGTTCCGACTCTGATGGAAATTGCAGGAAAGGCAAATCTGATTGGCATCGAAGGAATACCTGAGTACAGCCTGCAAAGAATGTGGTGGGCAGCTTTTAGCTGGAGAACAGCCCAGGTGTACTTCAGCTGAACAGGACTAGAATAACAGAGACTTTTAGACCATTGGCCATGCAAGCAATAAAGCGCTAAGCTTGCATCCATTGCCCTATGGAAACCTGATTCATTTCCATGAGGTGCCCGTTTTGTGAGTATGGGGTTTTGAATGTGTGAGTGAATGAAACTCTTGTTACCAAAAGCTATTGTGTGATTGCGTGTCTAACAAATGTCTAATAAATGTCTAATACCATGTCTAATATATGTCTAATAAATGTGACATGAAATGAGTGTTTAAAACCAAATGTGGTGTCACAACTATGTGTCTTTTTCCTATAGTCCCAGGATCAGACTCTATTCCCTCTCTCTGGATCAAAAGAACCTTGTCTTTTGCCTGATGGAGAAGCCAGTAGAGCTTTGAAAGCTTGCATCATGTCTTTTGCATTTGGTTGGCCAATAAAGGATCACTTTTTTGTGGATTTTGCTTTCTAGTATAAGAAAAGGCTTACCAACTGTGGGAAATCTTGACCCACAGCATCCCCCAAAGGCCAAGGACTGAAAACACAGGCACCTGATGGACGTTTCTCTTCAAAACAAGTTGCTTTGAAGCAACGGTGGCAGAAGGCTATTGCTCTTACATTTTTTTTGCAGGCTTCCCGGAACAACTCACTGGACATGGTAGGAAGCAAGATGGTGGACAGCTGTTTGGTTGGGTGCAACAGTCATCTGACGATGTTGTGTTTGATATTTCCTTTGCAAAAACTGAGGCTGTGATTCTACATAGTAAAGTAAAGTCATACTTCCTGTACCCACAGGAGTTGGTTCCCAGACTTGCCATGGATATCAGAAACCGTGTATAACAGCGAATCCTATTACGGTAAACTGAAGGACTTCCAGTAAAAACATACCATAGAGTTTCATTGAAGGCCTAGAAGATGCCTAAAGAGGATGCCTGTCTAGAATTTTTCCAGTGCAACTCTATGATACGTGTCCCTATCTTGTCGCCTGTGGATAACTGAAACTACAGATATTGGTTCTGTGGATATGGGAATCTGACTCTATTCTTAACCACCATCTTGCTGGTGATCAGAGCAAAGGTAAATGATATTTCTGTCAGCTTTGGGGAGGTTGGCCCAGGAGAGGCTACTGAATTAAGTGTATTTAAGTACATTCATGAATTTCAGAAAACTCATGCCAGTCTTATTGTTGTTATTGCTGTTGTTATTTTTATTATTACTACTGTATTCATTTATATCCCATCTTTCTTCCGATAATGGGACTCGAGGCAACTAACATAGTTAAAACAATACAAATTTCAAACCATTCACAGTCCATAGCTAGTCTAAACAGTTTGAGGCTCTCATATTCTGGTCAAAAATATAAGTGTACAATATTTAGTCTAGCCAACATCTTCAATGATTCTAATTTCCCCATGCTTAAGAGGAAGAACAAACGTTTTTGTCTCACTTCCCCATCAGAATGTATCACCGTGAAACACGCTACCACTGCTATACCAGGCGTAACAATAATAATCGGCCTCGTCTTCAGGCTGGACGTTAGTGATGCTTAAATAGCCAGTGTTCCCAGAAGCTGACGCCGTGAACCGATCTGGGATCCCTTCTCCCCTGTAGCTGCAGCCATCGCAGTGCACAAAGCGAGGAGCCTGGCCAGCTTTCTGTTGAACCCAGTAGACATAGCTGCCCCAGCTGCCGCTACTCTTTGAACAGGAGAGTTTAGTTGTTTGTCCCGGAGACACAGACGCAGAGGCAGGTTGAGTTATTGTTGGCTGCGAATTGACACCTGCACAAGAAAAATGGGAGGGGGAATAACATTATAATTTACACTCTGTCCTCAGCCCTTACATTCTACTGTGGAATTCATAGTGCTGCTATCGGCCTCTGCAATGTTTCTCCATCACCTCCTTACCTGCGTAGTAGGTGAGAAAGGTGACAAAAAGCAGAGCCCAGGCCATGGTGAGCAATTGAAAGGAGCGTGGGTTTCTGAAGGGAACGGAGCAGGCTAGCCTCTTCCTCCCACCTTTTATAAAAATTGCAGCCAATTGAAGAATGGCCCCTTCATGCAAATCTCTCCTACCATCACTGGATCTCCTACCACGTCATGTTCCTTCTGAGATAATTTGATAGGATTAGGGACGGAGAGTGAGGGACGCCACGCTGCAACAAGGCAGGGTTCCATTGGGTCTAAAATAGACGGTGGTGAGGGCTTTGGTGTGGGGAAAAGCACTTCCTGAACATGACTGCTCTAGATAACTATCTAAGATTCCCTTCTGGGAAAAGGTTCTGGAGAGCATGGTGGCCTCCCAGCTCCAGGGGTTCCTCAATGAAATGGATTGTCTAGATCCATTTCAATCCTGGCTTGAGGCCTGGTTATGGGATGGGGCAGCTTTGGTGGAGGACCTGTCAAGAGGCAGTGTGTCCCTGTTGGTTCTGCTGGACCTCTCAGCAGCTTTTGAGACCATTAATCGCAGTATCCTTCTGGGCTGCCTCTCTAGGATGGGACTCAGGGGCGTTTTGGGGCCTTCCTGGAGGAGTGAACGTGGACAGTGGTGCTCCAGGATTTCTGTTTGATGCCCTGGCCATTGGCCTGTGGGATCCTCCAGGGCTCAGTTCTGTCCCCACCCCCTGCAGGGAGAGGTCATCTAGAGGCATCATCAAGGGGCCTCTAGTCCAATCTCCCACCACCCAGGAAGACACAACTACAGCACTCCTGAAAGATGCCCATCCACTTCTGTTTAGAATCATAGAATCATAGAGTTGGAAGAGACCACAAGGAAATACACAATCAAATCATTCCTGACAAAATAGGACTTCCTTTAAAATATGGGGAATTCATTCTGAGGGAGAAAAATGTAGACTCCAAAAAATCTTTGTAGTCTGACGTTATGCTCCTGTGACCTTTTTGCATGTAAGCTAAAGAGGAGGAGTGCCATTTTCTAGTCCTATGGTCCACAACCCTCCTACTAAAGTACCCCCCCAAATCCCCCACAATAAATTTAGAACCACTTAGGTGAGGCTTATCCTTCCTCCCCAGATTTAGGAATCCACAACTTGAGTTAACATTCATGTGACCTGTACCTGAACTTCTTTGGGCTTTTCAACTCTGCAGCAGTTGGAATGCATTCTTGCCTCCTCTCTTCTCATCAAAGCCTGGCGGGACACAGCTAACCAAGGCCAACCAAATGCTCAGCAAGGTAGTTTTGGTCCAGACTCTAAAGGAACTCTCCAAGGCGTTTAACCCTATCCCCAAAATAGGCTCAGCACCATGCATAGCTAGATGAGGCAGCATGGTGTAGTGATTGCTGGGGTAGGCTTCTGGGAGGCAAGGGTTCAAATCCTTGCTCAGCCATTGAAACTCACTGGGCGTCCCTGGGCCAAGTCACACTCCCTCAACCTCAGAGGAAAGCAACGATGGCAAACCTCCTCGGAAGAAGTCTTGCCAAGGAAATCCTACGAGAGGCAGTGTGGTGTAGTAGTTTCAGCATCAGACAAGGAATCTGGGAGACGTGTCCTATACATCAGGCAATTTCCGGCCACACGGCTGGGCCTGCTCTGGATTTTCTTTTCCTGTTTGGTTGTGTGTGCAAATAAGTGAATATATGTGGTCCCAGAGTACCGTATAACTAGATATAAGCATGGATACACCTATACAGAAATGCACATAACTGAAAAATTAAAAATAAAATAAACCCACTGAAAGTCCTGCTCCGGCTTTGCTCCGAAGCCAATCCTCGGCTGCCATACGGCCAATTATCTCAGTTTCCCCCTCAAATGTGGAGCCACAACCGCTTAGCACTGAAGAGTCAAGAACACCTCGGAGAGGCCAATAGTATTAGGGTTAGATAACTTGAGTGACCCACAGCCCTCCCTGCTTGACTACCTCTCCTGCTCCCTCTGAGATGTAAACTGAAACTTTTATGGACATTTCCCCACCTGCTCTCCTCCCCAGAACTTGCTCAGTTCTTCCTAGAGACAGAGCTAGCTTAGGACAGCGCCCTGAGTAACTTTCCTACCTTAGGAAGCTTGCATTGTGTGTTTTCCATTTTGTTGGCTAATAAAGGTATCCCTTCCTTGTGGATTTTGGATTTTCTTTTGCTTCGTGGCCAACACGGCTACCCCCAGAATCTGTTTCCGAGATTTTCAGGTACCTCATTTTGCCGCAACAAGGGGAATCCTCAACAGGAGAGAAAGATGGACCAAGACTAAACTCTCTGAGGTTTCTACCTCCAACAAAGGTAAAACTTCTCTTTCAGACTATAATTGGCTGGTTTTACCTATATAGCACATAAACGTTGTTCCCAGATGGAGCAGTACAGAGACTTCTTAAGAATCCAATGATCTCTGCCTAAATACAGTTGTCCCTCCATATTCACAGATTTGGCATTCATGGATTTGAGTATTCACGGCTTTAAAATATTCTTAAGTCCAAAATAATAATCCAAAAAGCAAACCTTGATTTTGCCATCTTATATAAGAGACAAGCGCGCTTGCAGAAAGCGCAGGATGAGTCCTTCCTGAATCTTCGTTTGCAAAGAAAAGCCAGAGAGAGAGAGATAAGAGACACCATTTTGCTATGCCATTGCATATAATGGGACTTGAGTATTCACGGATTTGGCTATTCACGGGGGTCCTGGAACCAAGCCCCAGCGAATGTGAAGGGACAACTGTAAAAAAGTTATTTCCTTCACAAAGGAACAGGGACATGCTGGATGCCAGAGAGGTTGCCTCACTGCTGCAAAAAGATTTAAATGTTACTGCTTTTGCCTCAACTCCACATGGCCAGGAAGTAGGAATGACATCTTCCTGCATGAGACCCCTCACCTGAACAACAACTTCACAAGTAACATCTGGAACAGCACGTAGGCCTGTGACTCTGTTGTGAAAGTGTCATGGATGCCTGGTCCTTGAAGGCTGAAGGAAACAGGCTACCAAAAATGGAGATTCTCGCAATGCATGATAAAATGGAGACGTGACACTTGAAGCAAGGAGGCAAGGAAGCAAGAACTCTACCTGGCCTTTCTTTATTGCTAAGGTGGAAATGACAAGAGGAATGGACCTGATCAAAATCAGTTCCGACTC
Organism: Gambelia wislizenii; assembly: GCA_030847615.1. NCBI lineage: Eukaryota > Metazoa > Chordata > Lepidosauria > Squamata > Crotaphytidae > Gambelia > Gambelia wislizenii. Next base: position 4,855,557 of record JAUMIR010000013.1, on the reverse strand, counting down.
TGATGGAAATTGCAGGAAAGGCAAATCTGATTGGCATCAAAGGAATACCTGATTACAGCCTGCAAAGAATGTGTTGGGCAGCTTTTAGCTGGAGAACAGCCCAGGTGTACTTCAGCTGAACAGGACTAGAATAACAGAGACTTTTAGACCATTGGCCATGCAAGCAATAAAGCGCTAAGCTTGCATCCATTGCCCTATGGAAACCTGATTGATTTCCATGAGGTGCCTGTTTTGTGAGTATGGGGTTTTGAATGTGTGAGTGAATGAAACTCTTGTTACCAAAAGCTATTGTGTGATTGCGTGTCTAACAAATGTCTAATAAATGTCTAATACCATGTCTAATATATGTCTAATAAATGTGACATGAAATGAGTGTTTAAAACCAAATGTGGTGTCACAACTATGTGTCTTTTTCCAATATCCCTAGTGATCGGACTCTATTCCCTCTCTCTGGATCAAAAGAACCTTGTCTTTTGCCTGATGGAGAAGCCAGTAGAGCTTTGAAAGCTTGCATCATGTCTTTTGCATTTGGTTGGCCAATAAAGGATCACTTTTTTGTGGATTTTGCTTTCTAGTATAAGAAAAGGCTTACCAACTGTGGGAAATCTTGACCCACAGCATCCCCCAAAGGCCAAGGACTGAAAACACAGGCACCCGATGGATGTTCCTCTTCAAAACAAGTTGCTTTGAAGCAAGGGTGGCAGAAGGCTATTGCTCTTACATTTTTTTTGCAGGCTTCCCGGAACAACTCACTGGACATGGTAGGAAGCAAGATGTTGGGCTGCTGTTTGGTTGGGTGCAACAGTCATCTGACTATGTTGTGTTTGATATTTCCTTTGCAAAAACTGAGGCTGTGATTCTACATAGTTAAATAAAGTCATACTCCCTGTATCCACGGGAGTTGGTTCCCAGACTTGCCATGGATATCAGAAACCGTGTATAACAGCGAATCCTATTACAGTAAACTGAAGGACTTCCAGTAAAAACATACCATAGAGTTTCATTGAAGGCCTAGAAGATGCCTAAAGAGGATGCCTGTCTAGAATTTTTCCAGTGCAACTCTATGATACGTGTCCCTATCTTGTCGCCTGTGGATAACTGAAACTACAGATATTGGTTCTGTGGATATGGGAATCTGACTCTATTCTTAACCACCATCTTGCTGGTGATCAGAGCAAAGGTGAATGATATTTCTGTCAGCTTTGGGGAGGTTGGGCCAGGAGAGGCTACTGAGTTAAGTGTATTTAAGTACATTCATGAATTTCAGAAAACTCATGCCAGTCTTATTGTTGTTATTGCTGTTGTTATTTTTATTATTACTACTGTATTCATTTATATCCCATCTTTCTTCCGATAATGGGACTCGAGGCAACTAACATAGTTAAAACAATACAAATTTCAAATCATTCTCAGTCCATAGCTAGTCTAAACATTTTGAGGCTCTCATATTCTGGTCAAAAATATAAGTACAACATTTAGTCTAGCCAATATCTTCAGTCATTCTCATTTCCCTATTCTTCAGAGGAAGAGCAAACATTTTTGTCTTAGGTCCACATCAGAATGTATCACCGTGACACAATCTACCACTGCTATACAAGGCGTAACAATAATAATCGGCCTCGTCTTCAGGCTGGACGTTAGTGATGCTTAAATAGCCAGTGTTCCCAGAAGCAGAGGCTGTGAACCGATCCGGGATCCCTTCTCCTCTGCTGCAGCCATTACAGTGCACAAAGCGAGGAGCCTGGCCAGCTTTCTGTTGAACCCAGGAGACATAGCTCTCCCAGCTGCCGCTACTCTTTGAACAGGAGAGTTTAGTTGTTTGTCCCGGAGACACAGACGCAGAGGCAGGTTGAGTTATTGTTGGCTGTGAATTGACACCTGCACAAGAAAAATGGGGGGGGGAATAACATTATAATTTACACTCTGTCCTCAGCCCTTTCATTCTACTGTGGAATTCATAGTGCTGCTATCAGCCTCTGCAATGTTTCTCCATCACCTCCTTACCTGCGTAGTAGGTGAGAAAGGTGACAAAGAGCAGAGCCCAGGCCATGGTGAGCAATCGAAAGGAGCGTGGGTTTCTGAAGGGAACGGAGCAGGCTAGCCTCTTCCTCCCACCTTTTATAAAAATTGCAGCCAATTGAAGAATGGCCCCTTCATGCAAATCTCTCCTACCATCACTGGATCTCCTACCACGTCATGTTCCTTCTGAGATAATTTGATAGGATTAGGGACGGAGAGTGAGGGACGCCATGCTGCAACAAGGCAGGGTTCCATTGGGTCTAAAATAGACGGTGGTGAGGGCTTTGGTGTGGGGAAAAGCACTTCCTGAACATGACTGCTCTAGATAACTATCTAAGATTCCCTTCTGGGAAAAGGTTCTGGAGAGCATGGTGGCCTCCCAGCTCCAGGGGTTCCTCAATGAAATAGATTGTCTAGATCCATTTCAATCCTGGCTTGAGGCCTGGTTATGGGATGGGGCAGCTTTGGTGGAGGACCTGTCAAGAGGCAGTGTGTCCCTGTTGGTTCTGCTGGACCTCTCGGCAGCTTTTGAGACCATTAAGCACAGTATCCTACTGGGCCACTTCTCTAGGATGGGACTCAGGGGCGTTTTGGGGCCTTTCTGGAGGAATGAACTTGGACAGTGGTGGTGCAGGATTTCTGTTGGATGCCCTGGCCATTGGCCTGTGGGATCTTCCAGGGCTCAGTTCTGTCCCCCCTGCAGGGAGAGGTCATCTAGAGGCATCATCAAGGGGCCTCTAGTCCAATCTCCCACCACCCAGGAAGACACAACTACAGCACTCCTGAAAGATGCCCATCCACTTCTGTTTAGAATCATAGAATCATAGAGTTGGAAGAGACCACAAGGAAATACACAATCAAATCATTCCTGACAAAATAGGACTTCCTTTAAAATATGGGGAATTCATTCTGAGGGAGAAAAATGTAGACTCCAAAAAATCTTTGTAGTCTGACGTTATGCTCCTGTGACCTTTTTGCATGTAAGCTAAAGAGGAGGAGTGCCATTTTCTAGTCCTATGGTCCACAACCCTCCTACTAAAGTACCCCCCAAAAAAACCCCACAATAAATTTAGAACCACTTGGGTGAGGCTTATGCTTCCTCCCCAGATTTAGGAATACACAACTTGAGTTAACATTCATGTGACCTGTACCTGAACTTCTTTGGGCTTTTCAACTCTGCAGCAGTTGGAATGCATTCTTGCCTCCTCTCTTCTCATCAAAGCCTGGGGACACAGCTAACCAAGGCCAACCAAATGCTCAGCAGGGTAGTTTTGGTCCAGACTCTAAAGGAACTCTCCAAGGCGTTTAACCCTATCCCCAAAATAGGTTTAGCACCATGCATAGCTAGATGAGGCAGCATGGTGTAGTGATTGCTGGGCTAGGCTTCTGGGAGGCAAGGGTTCAAATCCTTGCTCAGCCATTGAAACTCACTGGGCGTCCCTGGGGCAAATCACACTCCCTCAGTCTCAGAGGAAAGGAACGATGGCAAACCTCCTCGGAAGAAGTCTTGCCAAGGAAATCCTACGAGAGGCAGTGTGGTGTAGTAGTTTCAGCATCAGACAAGGAATCTGGGAGACGTGTCCTATACATCAGGCAATTTCCGGCCACACGGCTGGGCCTGCTCTGGATTTTCTTTTCCTGTTTGGTTGTGTGTGCAAATAAGTGAATATATGTGGTCCCAGAGTACCGTATAACTAGATATAAGCATGGATACACCTATACAGAAATGCACATAACTGAAAAATTAAAAATAAAATAAACCCACTGAAAGTCCTGCGCCGGCTTTGCTCCGAAGCCAATCCTTGGCTGCCATACGGCCAATTATCTCAGTTTCCCCCTCAAATGTGGAGCAACAACGCTCAGCACTGAAGAGTCAAGAACACCTCGGAGAGGCCAATAGTACTAGGGTTAGATAACTTGAGTGACCCACAGCCCTCCCTGCTTGACTACCTCTCCTGCTCCCTCTGAGATGTAAACTGAAACTTTTATGGACATTTCCCCACCTGCTCTCCTCCCCAGAACTTGCTCAGTTCTTCCTAGAGACAGAGCTAGCTTAGGATAGCGCCCTGAGTAACTTTCCTACCTTAGGAAGCTTGCATTGTGTGTTTTCAATTTTGTTGGCTAATAAAGGTATCCCTTCCTTGTGGATTTTGGATTTTCTTTTGCTTCGTGGCCAACACGGCTACCCCAGAATGTGTTTCCGAGATTTTCAGGTACCTCATTTTGCTGCAACAAGGGGAATCCTCAACAGGAGAGAAAGATGGACCAAGACTAAACTCTCTGAGGTTTCTACCTCCAACAAAGGTAAAACTTCTCTTTCAGACTATAATTGGCTAGTTTTACCTATACAGCACGTAAAAGTTGTTCCCAGATGGAGCAGTACAGAGACTTCTTAAAAATCCAATGATCTCTGCCTAAATACAGTTGTCCCTCCATATTCACAGATTTGGCATTCATGGATTTGAGTATTCACGGCTTGAAAATATTCTTAAATCCAAAATAATAATCCAAAAAGCAAACCTTGATTTTGCCATCTTATGTAAGGGACACTCTTTTGCTATGCCATTGCATAGAATCATAGAATCATAGAATTGCAGAGTTGGAAGAGACCACGAGGGCCATCCAGTCCAACCCCCCTGCCACGCAGGAAATCACAATCAAAGCATCCCCGACAGATGGCCATCCAGCCTCTGTTTAAAGACCTCCAAGGAAGGAGACCCCACCACGCTCCAAGGGAGTGTGTTCCACTGCCGAACAGCTCTTACTGTCAAAAAGTTCCTCCTCATGTTGAGGTGGAATCTCTGTTCCTGGAGCTTGCACCCATTGCTCCGTGTTCCAGTCTCTGGAGCAGCAGAAAACAAGCCTGCTCCATCCTCAGCGTGACATCCCTTCAAATTCTTAAACAGGGCTATCATATCGCCTCTAAACCGTCTTTTTTCCAGGCTAAACATACCCAGCTCCCTAAGTCTCTCCTCATAAGGCATTGTTTCCAGACCTTTCACCATTTTAGTTGCCCTTCTCTGGGACTTGAGTATTCATGGATTTGGGTATTCACGGGGGTCCTGGAACCAAGCCCCAGCGAATGTGAAGGGACAACTGTAAAAAAGTTATTTCCTTCACCAAGGAACAGGGACATGCTGGATGCCAGAGAGGTTGCCTCACTGCTGCAAAAAGATTTAAATGTTACTGCTTTTGCCTCAACTCCACATGGCCAGGAAGTAGGAATGACATCTTCCTGCATGAGACCCCTCACTGGAACAACAACAACACAAGTAACATCTGGAACAGCACGTAGGCCTGTGACTCTGTTGTGAAAGTGTCATGGATGCCTGGTCCTTGAAGGCTGAAGGAAACAGGCTACCGAAAATGGAGATTTTCGCAATGCATGATAAAATGGAGACGTGACACTTGAAGCAAGGAGGCAAGGAAGCAAGAACTCTACCTGGCCTTTCTTTATTGCTAAGGTGGAAACGACAAGAGGAATGGACCTGATCAAAATCAGATCCGACTCTGATGGACATTGCAGGAAAGGCAAATCTGATTGGCATCGAAGGAATACCTTAGTACAGCCTGCAAACAATGTGGTGGGCAGCTTTTAGCTGGACAACAGCCCAGGTGTACTTCAGCTGAACAGGACTAGAATAACAGAGACTTTTAGACCATTGGCCATGCAAGCAATAAAGCGCTAAGCTTGCATCCATTGCCCTATGGAAACCTGATTGATTTCCATGAGGTGCCTGTTTTGTGAGTATGGGGTTTTGAATGTGTGAGTGAATGAAACTCTTGTTACCAAAAGCTATTGTGTGATTGCGTGTCTAACAAATGTCTAATAAATGTCTAATACCATGTCTAATATATGTCTAATAAATGTGACATGAAATGAGTGTTTAAAACCAAATTTGGTGTCACAACTATGTGTCTTTTTCCAATATCCCTAGTGATCGGACTCTATTCCCTCTCTCTGGATCAAAAGAACCTTGTCTTTTGCCTGATGGAGAAGCCAGTAGAGCTTTGAAAGCTTGCATCATGTCTTTTGCATTTGGTTGGCCAATAAAGGATCACTTTTTTGTGGATTTTGCTTTCTAGTATAAGAAAAGGCTTACCAACTGTGAGAAATCTTGACCCACAGCATCCCCCAAAGGCCAAGGACTGAAAACACAGGCACCCGATGGATGTTCCTCTTCAAAACAAGTTGCTTTGAAGCAAGGGTGGCAGAAGGCTATTGCTCTTACATTTTTTTTGCAGGCTTCCCGGAACAACTCACTGGACATGGTAGGAAGCAAGATGTTGGGCTGCTGTTTGGTTGGGTGCAACAGTCATCTGACTATGTTGTGTTTGATATTTCCTTTGCAAAAACTGAGGCTGTGATTCTACATAGTTAAATAAAGTCATACTCCCTGTATCCACGGGAGTTGGTTCCCAGACTTGCCATGGATATCAGAAACCGTGTATAACAGCGAATCCTATTACGGTAAACTGAAGGACTTCCAGTAAAAACATACCATAGAGTTTCATTGAAGGACCTAGAAGATGCCTAAAGAGGATGCCTGTCTAGAATTTTTCCAGTGCAACTCTATGATACGTGTCCCTATCTTGTCGCCTGTGGATAACTGAAACTACAGATATTGGTTCTGTGGATATGGGAATCTGACTCTATTCTTAACCACCATCTTGCTGGTGATCAGAGCAAAGGTGAATGATATTTCTGTCAGCTTTGGGGAGGTTGGCCCAGGAGAGGCTACTGAGTTAAGTGTATTTAAGTACATTCATGAATTTCAGAAAACTCATGCCAGTCTTATTGTTGTTGTTGCTGTTGTTATTTTTATTATTACTACTATATTCATTTATATCCCGTCTTTCTTCCGATAATGGTACTCGAGGCAACTAACATAGTTAAAACAATACAAATTTCAAACCATTCTCAGTCCATAGCTAGTCTAAAGAGTTTGAGGCTCTCATATTCTTGTCAAAAATATAAGTACAACATTTAGTCTAGCCAATATCTTCAGTTATTCTCATTTCCCTATTCTTTAGAGGAAGAACAAACATTTTTGTCTTAGTTCCCCATCAGAATGTATCACCGTGAAACACGCTACCAGTGCTATACAAGGCGTAACAATAATAATCGGCCTCGTCTTCAGGCTGGACGTTAGTGATGCTTAAATAGCCAGTGTTCCCAGAAGCTGACGCCGTGAACCGATCTGGGATCCCTTCTCCCCTGTAGCTGCCACAGCCATCGCAGTGCACAAAGCGAGGAGCCTGGCCAGCTTTCTGTTGAACCCAGGAGACATAGCTCTCCCAGCTGCCGCTACTCTTTGAACAGGAGAGTTTAGTTGTTTGTCCCGGAGACACAGACGCAGAGGCAGGCTGAGTCAGTGTTGGCTGCGAATTGACACCTGCACAAGAAAAATGGGGGGGGGGGGAATAACATTATAATTTACACTCTGTCCTCAGCCCTTACATTCTACTGTGGAATTCATAGTGCTGCTATCGGCCTCTGCAATGTTTCTCCATCACCTCCTTACCTGCGTAGTAGGTGAGAAAGGTGACAAAGAGCAGAGCCCAGGCCATGGTGAGCAATCGAAAGGAGCGTGGGTTTCTGAAGGGAACGGAGCAGGCTGGCCTCTTCCTCTCACCTTTTATAAAAATTGCAGCCAATTGAAGAATGGCCCCTTCATGCAAATCCCTCCTACCGTAATTGGATCTCCTAGAACGTCATGTGCCTTCTGAGATGATTTGCTTTAATAGCATGCAATTGCACTGGTTTGCATATAAGGGTGAGGTTTTTTAAGACCGCTGGGATGTGTCCATGTGGAATAGGAGAATGGACAGTGGCCAGAGGAGAATGAGAAACAGGAATTATAACTCAGGATAATAATAATAATATGATTATTATCCTGAGTTATAATTCCTGTTTCTCATTCTCCTCTGGCCACTGTCCATTCTCCTATTCCACATGGACACATCCCAGCGGTCTTAAAAAACCTCACCCTTATACCCCGCCCCTCTGCTAAAAACATGGGCTTTGGATTCAGAAGGTCCCATCATTGGCATCTCCATTTCAAAGAGGGGCGAGCAACTATGGCAGGTCCAGGGGCCAAATTTGGGCCAAAAACCTTCCAGGGACCTCATGGACTACCACAAAACTAAATAAAATACCCAAAATGGCCAGAAGCACACCTTTGATTTTCAAAGATGAGTAGGGATTATTATTTTTTTAATGTTAAACAGTACAGAGAGGCCTTGCTCCCTAGTTAAAGGGTAAATTGCTGCACCTTTCCAGGAGCTACCTTTCACCCTCTTGTTTTTTTCCCCAGAAAAAGGTCAGTCTGGGGCTTCTGGAAGTGTCTGGGGCCACTGCAATACCTTTGGGGGCACCACATGGGGGGATAGTGAAGTTGTTATACTTCCTCCCCTGATTTAGGAATCTCCAACCTGGGCAAATATCCTGCCCCTGAGCCCATCTGAACTTTCACATTCTGCCCAAGTGGAAATGGATCAATGTTGCTTTATGGGCACAGCGTTCATGCAGCCATGGCTTTGAAGGCCCTGCCAGAGCATCCAAGCCTCATGAGTGTCCTCTTGCTCCACTGCACACCAGAGGTGCAGTTTTTGCATGTCTCCAAAGCGGGTAATCTACTCACACAAATAACATTACCCCCGAAATGTGACTGCCAGGACAGCGCACCCACATAAGTGAAGCAGAAGCCTTTATTGAAACAAAGTGCTGAAAGTCAGTCATTGTCAAATTTACACATTGTTCTATTCTCAGTGACTTCCACTTTGTCTGGGCGTCTGAGTGCATTCTAACAATATTCATTGGACCTGCATTTCACAACTCAACTGACCTTCTCAGATGTAAAATCACTGCATGTTTCTAGTTTTTCTCACTACATCCACACTTTGCTCTCGTAGTTTGGAGGGTGGTGCCAGCAGTGTAGGCCTTGCGATGTTTAGTTGTACTGTTCTTTGTTGACCAACACAAAAGAAGTGGTTGATAACCTTGACCATGGCCTGGACTCAGTTATAGGCAAGGATGAGGGTGCACAAAGTGAAATGCCATCTAGGTTCAGGGATCAAGACTCATCCTGGAAAGGATGTGGGTGCATTTCCCCTAAAACACACATTGAGAACTGCTTAATGCAGTGTAGATGTGTAAATTGCTATTTTTAAAAACAGTTTGTAAGCTGCTCTGATAGCCTTGTGGCTGAAGAGTGGGGTATAAAATAACAACAACAACAATAATATGTCTGGGTTGCACTTAGGGGTGCTCCTTGGGACTGTGTCCTCTCAGGACTTCCAGGTAGAGGTGGTCGCAAGAGGCATGTTTGCACTGGGCATGAGCGGGGGGCAGGGGGCGGAGAGGCCAAACCACACCAGGGCACACCATCAGGGGAAGGGGTGACTCCAGCTTTAATGACGCCACAGTGTGATCCTGCTGCAAAGTTTCTGGAGTCATAGAATCATAAAATCATAGAATTGGAAGAGACCACAAGGGCCATCCAGTACAGCCCCATTTTGCCATGCAGGAATATACAGCCAAAGCACCCCTGACAGATGGCCATCCAGCCTCTGTTTAAAAATCTCCAAAGGGGGCTCCACCACACTCCAAGCCAGTGTATATTGTTACCATACCCTAACACCCCCTATTTCATAACTGCTCATATTGGACACCTCTTTAGGGTCACAGTGACCGGGAATGTTTGGGGTCTACTTGATCGGAGGACAGTCAGGGTCACAATGACTTGAGATGTTCCTAGAATGCTGTGCTATTAACCCAATCATAAAGGGGTGTGTGCTAATCCTTTTTCTCAGCCCTGGGCGCTTTAAGCAATAATTCAATTATGCAATCATGTGACCATTCCTCAATCCATACCCTACGGAAATCTCTCCTCACACCCCACCTGTCCAACATTACGAGAGTGTCACAAATCCCATCAATGTTTTGTTACTCTGGAGGTAAGCCAATCAACTCAGGAAATTATCAGACACAGCTAATGTGGCACCAGAATAAATGACAGCGGAATGCAATAGGACGCCAATATCACATGACGTCATCCTTTTGCATCCCACTGTCATTATTCTGGCATTTCTTTTTATTGATGGGCTGGAGCTGTCAATGGGTCGTCCACCCTGTTTTGGTGCCGGCATTGCCAACACCTGAAATCTCACGCCGTTTTTGACTCGTGATTCCAGCATCAATGGGCAGTCCTGCCAGAACACTTCCTGGTGGGATCACGAGAACCAGATAGGCTACCCCATTTTTGTACCCTCCCCAGGTTACTTGTTTTTTTGTTTTTTTTTTAGTGTGTGTACATGTGCTTTTCTGAACTTCTTTGTGTGTATTTTTATTTTTATTTTCAAATTTCCCACACTCACATCTTCTCATGAGAATGGGTGGGATTTCAGTCCAGGAAGTGAACAGAGCTCTGTTAGAGCTCCATTCATTCCTGTGGTGCCTTTGGACACAAGGTAAGTTAAGTCTGATGGGGAGGGTTATTATGTTGGGACAGGGACGGGTCTGGAGATTGAGGGAAAGGAACGCTTTTTGCGTTCCTGTCTAATAATCTCCTCAATTTCAGACCTTCTGTCTGCCCCGTGAGAAACCCATCAATAACCAAAGTACCCCTTCAGGGTATGAAATAGGGTATAAATATCCCAGCTTAGACCCCAGCCATGTGTGATACAACCAGACCCCATCATTTTCTTCTTTGCTGTGCCACGCTGTGCCACTTTCTGTCTGAGCTCCTCCACTGTACAGACCTCTTTCTCTGAGACTGGTAACTATCATCTTTCCACTCTCAACCTCTCTCTATCCACTCCATCCTGCCTTTCCCTTCCAGTAGCCTTGTATGATTCATGACAGTGCATATTCTTGTGTGTTAGTTTATCATCTGTTTTGATTCCAATAAAATATTTTCTTTAACTTTAACTGGAGTGCTCTCTGCAATTAGTACTGGTATACATAGGTGAAACCCTATAAGGTCAACCATCTAAGAGAAGGAAACTCTAATCAAACCTACGGCCCAAGGACCTCACTGCTACGTCCATGCTTGCAAGGCCACGGCAGATGAACCTTTGGTTTAAAGGGTGAGGCCAGTTCTGTGCACGCTGCGCTCCACCAGAAAAATCCATTGCACAGGCTCGAAGGACAAATCCAGTTCCAAAAAAAAAAAAAAAAAAAAGACATAGGTGAAAAGATCCCTACATTACCCTCCTCTCACAGGCCTCCTTTTGAGCTGTAATTCTCCCAAATCTAAAGGAGACTCTGGCATTGACGGTGGGACTCTAACGTCCCTCCCCACCTCTTAGGGTAACAATTCCACTGTCAAACAGCTCTTAAACAGTAACCAGTCAAACCATCTTGAATGCGAAGGAAGTTAGGGGGTTTTCTGCTCCAGAAACTCTCGCACGGGCAAAATTTAATGCATCTCTTCAAGGACTCTCAGTTCACCACTCTGGAGAGGGAAAGTAAAGGTTTTTGTCTCACTTCCCCATGAGAATGGATCGCCGTGATACAAGCTGCCAGTGCTGTACCAACAGACACAGTAATAAATGGCCTCATCTTCAGGCTGGACGTTGGTGATGGTTAATTGACCAGCATTCCCAGAAGCAGATGCCGTGAACCGATCCGGGATCCCTTCTCCTCTGTTGCAGCCATTGCAATGAACAAAGCGAGGGGCCTCTCTGGATTTCTGTTGAACCCAGGAGACATAGCTGCTCCAGCTAGCACTGCTTTTAGTGCAGGAGAGACTGATTGTTTTTCCCACGGGGACAGACTCTGAAGCAGGCTGAGTCAATGACTGTGAACTGACACCTTGAGAGGAAAAAGGAGAAAAATGAAATGGCAATTGGTATTTTGTGCTCACGATTCACAAAATACCCATTGCAGGTCACTTTGCGGTTGCCCCGTATGCCCACGGATACTGACTTCTTCACTCCCTTACCTGCCCAGAAATTAAGGAACGTCAGGAACAGCAAAGCCCAGGCCATGGCAAGCTCTTGAAAGGAGGTGGGCTTTCTGAAACTGGCAGACAACTGTCTGGGGCATTCCTCCCTTCCTTCCTTTTTAAACTCCACGGAGGTGGCAAATGGCCCCCTCCTGCATATCATTCCCACCACCATCATTGGTTGTTGAACAAACTTCCTGTCTCCCTGGGGAAGGTGTGACACCATGGCAAAAAAAGGTACAACCAAACCCATTTGCATAGTAGAACATTGCTTTTTTTAAAAAAGCAAAACAGGAGATGCCTATTGCAGAAGAAGACAATGGGAAGTGGTCAGAGAAGTCACCACCAAGAAGGTTGCTGAGGAAGAGGGTCCATAGCTCAGGGGCAGAGTATTGCCTTAAGGGAGGGGCCAGGATTGAGCCTTGGCATCTCTAGTTAAAAGGATCAGGTCTCAGACGAGGAGAAAGAACTTTCTCTGCCCAGAGACACTCAAGCTCTGCAGAACTTAATCAGAGGGACAAATATATACAAAACTAGTATAGAAGGGCTTAGTATAAAACAGCTTTGGGTAATTCTACAAATAACAGGGTACTCCAGCACAGAATCATACTAGATTTCTGCCTAGTCTTAAAGGGGTCATGCTCTGACCTTTAAGGTGAATTGGAGGGCCATTTTTAACAGTACAGGCTACATCTCAGTTACCGGAGGTCTCCTATTCTGACAGAGAACAAAGAAACACAAGGAGCAAAGGAACAACCAGTTGGGAAAACAAGAGAAGCCTTTAATCCTCCTTCCAAGAGACAGAAATCCCCCACCCTCCAAAAAAAGATGGCCATTACAATGGTCTCCATTGAAACTCATCTGAATCCACAGGATGGTAAGAAATGTGATGTACCAGAAACACACACTCACATTAACTCAATAAGAATTCTTTATTAAGCAAGGAAACGTGTATCAGTAGCATAGGCAAAGCCAAAACTAAACATAACTTAGTACAATCCCCAGATAAACCCTTACAGCGTGAGAGTGGCATGCAGGGAGGCTCGCAGGCGGCCAGACAGATCCAGGTGCTGTGACCTTGGGCTGCTTGGAGAACAGCGTTCCCAGACCCAAAAAAGCGGGCTGGCACCCACCCAAAGGCTGAGAGGCCCAGACAGGGAGAACAGGCCAAAGCCTTTTACCAACCTCATGTCAGGATCTTCCATGGAGTTACTCTAAAACCCAGAATTCAGGGATGAGCCTGACAAGAACATAGCAAGAGCCCAGATTGGATCAGGCCCAAAGCCTCTCTAGTCCAGCTTTCTGACCCTGCACTGGCCCAGATGATACCTATGGCAAGACAGGAAGGAGGGCAGGTGGGCAACAGCACCCTCCCAACAAGTATCAAATATACAGAGTTATCCAAGCTGTGTCCAGGTTACAAAGCTCTTATTATGAGACTCAGAGTATAATCCTACTAAAGGAAAGGGGCTGATCAGGATCTGATCGTCATGCAGAAGTGAGATGGAGGTCCTTGCATCAGTACCCAAACATGGTGAACACTCTCCCACTTCACTTCTCCTCAAAGGTCCAGGTGGAGTAATGAGTCTCTGGCAAAGTTGGCCAACATCTCCCCCTAGAGTTTAGAATATGGGTAAGCAAGTACAAACAGAGTGGGTGTCATTTTTCATTCCTGCTAACAACAGAGGTGCTACAGAAGTGACATCATGTTGGTTCAGGTTTCATTTTCAGCTGATTCTTTCCCTGATTTTTTTTAAAGGGTAAAGTTCTTGGGAGGTGGGGGGGAGATCTCCTGGGTGCAAAACTGTCACATTTTGTATCGGTTGTATTTTGAGCTGTGTGGGGCCATTTGGGAGGGGAAAACTCAGCCCAGAGAAAAGTAAATTTAGGGGGCTCTTGGGACTTCAGGTGTCTCCTGGCATCAGGAGTCCCAGTTTGAGCTGGGATAGTGGCTTCATGCATATTCTCTCATCACAGTCAGTGAAATACTGATGAAGATTCACATGAGGACCAACACCACTTAGGGTTCATTCCACCTCTAAGCTCATTGGATTTATCTGCAAAGTAGTCTTACACTGAGGGGTTGCCTAAACGGTCAAAATAATCCTCATGGAGTTCACTGGGAATCCTACCTGTCCTAATGGCATTCCGCATCGGATTGCAGTATTCGGAACCCACCATAAACTCCGCTGAGAAAGTCTTTGCAGCTTTCCCTGAAGTTTTTAAAAAGCTCTGTAGAGAATGCGCATTGTCACTCATTTGAACAATCAGATTCACATTCATTCGCATTGCTGATGAGAGCGGAAGTGGATGCTGATTGGATGGAAGTGGACGCTGATTGGATGCGGACATGGGCAGGGGGCGGAGTTTGGTAACAAGACAAGCGCCCAGAACTACCATCTTGGATTTCCACTTTAGGATCGTGCGCTCAGGCAGCAAAACAGCCTTCTTCTTTATTATATATTTAGGCAGAATATCTCACTTTTGCACCTTAGATATGCTTTTTTAAAAAAAAAACTGTTCAGCAGTGGCAACTGGCGACAATAAAAATGCAAGTAATTCACTTGCACCTGCCATCTTGATTTGCAGACATGCCCATCGGGACAACAAAAGCGGATCACTTCACATGCCTGAGATTTTGCCAGAAAACCGTTAAGACACATAGAATTGGCATTAGTGTGCATCAATCCACATTTCCCCCCTCATATAGGCAAGCCCCGAGTTTATACCAAGAAACAAGAGTAGACCAGATGGGATAAGCAAGTTTTGTTAGAAATAAGAGAGGGTTAAATGGCGGGGAGAGTACAGAGACAGAGCAAGGATCTTTCTGATTCTGATTCTCCACTCTGCAGAAGCGTGGAAGTTCTTGTCTCACTTCCCCATCAGATTCTACCACTGTGGAACATGCTACCAGTGCTGTACCAAGCAGCGCAGTAATAATCTCCCTCGTCTTCAGCCTGGGCGTTAGCGATGGTTAAATAGCCAGTGTTCCCAGATTCTGATGCCGTGAACCGATCTGGGATCCCTTCTCCCCTGCTATAACCCACACGGTGGACGTAGCGAGGGGCCTGCCCAGGTTTCTGTTGGTGCCAGTGGAAGCCACCCCAGCTGCCACTGCTACTTCTACTGCAGGAGAGTTTGGCTGTTCGTCCCAGGGAGACAGTCTCGGAGGCAGGCTGAGTCACTGCTTGTGAACTGACATCTTTGGAAGACAAGAAAAAGCAAAAACCATGAGCATGGTAGATCGTATGTGCTCTCAGAGACCACACAACCAAGAGGTACTTATAGTAAATACATACAGTAAATGGGTGGTCACCTGGCCTAAGCAAACTTATTCCCCCCACTTTTACCTGAGCAATAACTGAGAAGTGCCAAGAAAACCAGAACCGGGGTCATGGTGAGCTCTCAGAAGGACTAGGACTTCACTTTGGAAAGATAGCTCAGAGGTTGGCCCTCTTTCTCCTTTCTTAAACCTTTTGGGAGGGCAGCATCATGTCTTCATGCAAATGTCTTCTTGGCTCATTGGCTCTGCGAGGATTTAACAGTTGTTGGTGTTGTGTGTCTTCACATCAAGGTAGCAAGCCTTTCAGGATCAGGCTCTGTATTTGTGAAACCGTCTTCCTTTGCACCTCTGGCTGGAGAAACATCTTACCCACTTTTGTAAAGGGTTGAAGACCTTCCTCTTTGATTTGCCAGATTAAGCCGCTGAGTATGCCTAAAGTGGCCAGGATGGGGAGCAACTGATGAAGATTTTTCTTTTAATATATTAGCATATTGAGCCCTGGACTATGACTCTGGAGACTCTTCCAGAACATGGCCTCACAGCCCAGAAAAAAAACCATGGAAAACCTATTAATATATTGTTTTAGTATTTTAGCATTTGATAGTGTTGTGTTTTATTATTTCATTTTTGACTTTACATGTTTGAAGTTTGGTGGAAAGGGCATTATAAATAAACACTATTAGTATTAGTATTAGTATTAGTATTAGTATTAGTATTATTCAAGTCGTTTCTGATTTATGGCAACTCAAAGGTGAACCTCTCACAGGGTTTTCTTGCCAAGATTTATTCAGAGGGGGGGTTTGCCTTGACATTCCTCTGAGGCTGAGAGAGTGTGACTTGCCCAAGCTCACCCAGTGGGTTTCCAGGGCTGAGTGGGGATTCAAATCCTGGTCTCTAGAACTGTAGTCCAGGACTCAAACCACCACACAACACTGGCACTCAGGACTTTTTCCCCCCTTATAGCCATACCAATCACAACAAGAGAAATATGCATTAAGAGGCAGCCTGGGAGATCTCTGGGGTCTTATCTATCCTTCAGTTGCATATAAGCAAACCAGTTAAGATCTTTGCCTTCCTTAAGAAGCATCTATCTTCATTTAAAGGTCCAACTGTCCTGTTCAAAATACAAAAGATCATCATAAAGCACCCACCTCCAATGTTTAACTCATTCTTTCCTTTAAAAAGGCTTCCTGTGGTGAGGTGACTATAATATTACCTTAGGAGAGAGTCTCTGATTGTATTTATACCAAACCTGTATAAGAGCCTTTCTAATCAAATGATTTTTAAAATCCCCATGTGCCTTAGGTTGATCATAGCAAGGATAACCACAAAGGTATATATAAGTTAAATGTGAAGTTGAATGCTTTCACAGTCGTCATCCATAGGATTTTTGTGGATTTTTTGCAGGCTGTGGGGCCGTGTTCTGGAAGAATTTATTTCTGAGATTTTGCCTGCATCTGTGCATCTGATGCAGGCAAAACATCAAAAATAAACTCTTCCAGAACATGGCCTCACAGCCCGAAAAAATCCACGGAAACCCTATGTATATCATTTCAAAGAGGAATAAGAGCCTTAGTAGAACATTTACTTTTATTGCATCAAACAATTTCCTGCCTCCTTTCAAGCTACAGGTGCAAGTCCTTCAAGCTAGCAATCGGACTAATCCTCTCAAATGTTGGAAATTTAGACCAACATCTTCCCCTACAGGACAAAGCAGAAAAGCACGTCTCTCACAAAAGCTTCACAGGCAAAATCTAACACACTTGAAATATTCACGTGCCCAGAGGGGAAGAGAAAGAGATGTCTAAATAAGAGCTCAAATTATGGTTACATTAAAGAGGGTCTTTAGCTATGCCGTTGCCAAGATGGATTTCTCAGGAGGAACATAAGGTCCTCCCTTTGCATGTCACATTTTCTAAATGGTTTCTTGGTTCTGCCCCCGGCCACTCCTGGGTCCTTTTCCACTTTGCAGTTCGGCATCTCGCAAAATTTCAGGAGCATTGTATTTGTCAGGACTATGCAGGATGAGATGCCCAGACCCACTCAGGCCCCCTTCCCCGAGAGGCCTCTTTTCTCCTTCCCCTGTTGCATCACCAACCCCTGAAACACAAATCCTCCTCTTTGCTTATATACAGAGACTATCCTCACAGACACCATACTTTGGGGCTTACTGCATTCTGAAGTAAAGCGGCAGGGGAGCAGGAAGGTTCCATCTTCCATGCTGCCTTACCATATGACGTCATTCTTCTGGTGTTCTGCCATTCTGTGGGAGACTGAGGCAAAACCACATCCTTTGCTAACGGGCTTTTCCGGTTAGCAAAAAGACGTGGTTTTACCTTGGCCTTGCAGGAGTGGAATGAATGAACGATGACGTTGTGCAGTAAGGCAGCACAGAAGACAAAACCTTCTTGCTGCACTGCTGCTTTACTTCAGTGTGTGGTAAGCCCCTTTGGCTCTGCCCAAACCTCCCCCCAGATTTACATTTCACCACTATGGCAGTTCCACTTTAACTGTTATGGTTCCATCCTATAGAATCCAGGTTTGGGTCCAGATTATTCAAAGGACTGTATCTTCCTTTATGAGCCCACGGGAGCTCTTGGGTCATCTGGAGAAGCTTTTTGCTCTATCCCACCACCGTCCCAGGCTCGCTTGGTGGGAACAAGAGAGAGGACCTTCTCAGTGGCTACTCCCAGACTGTGGAACTCCCTCCCAAGTGAGGCCAGGATGGCTGCATCTCTCCTTTCTTTCTGTAAACAGGTAAAAACATTTCTGTTTTGGAAGGAATTTCCACTCTGATGCAGTCTAGACTTTGAAATGCTGTGTGACTTGTATTTTAAAGTGTTATATATTTCAATATTTTAATGTTTGTGGTTTTCAACTGTGTAAATTATTTAATTTGTTTTTAAATGTGATATTTATACTTTTAATAATTTGTGTTGTTTTAACTTGGACTGTTTTAAACTCAATGTTATCTGCCTTGAGTCCCTATATTGGGAGAAAGGCAGGATACAAATAAAATAAATAAACAAATAAATAAATAAATAGGGAGGTACTACAGCTCTGTGGCTGAGAATTTTAAATGCCCCTCCTGAAATTGCCAACCCCAGGATTCCAAAGGATGCAACCATTGCAACTCAAGCGGAATCATAATGCTATAATTATATACTGTGGAAGGGCCCTGGGGAACAGGTCCCTGGAGATGTTGTTCTCCTCATCAGTGTCCCTACCAGCCCCATGGGGCCTAGACTCCTCAAGAACCTCCCAGGCTACTAAGCCAAAGTGTTGGTCACTCATCAGGGATGGTGAGACAAGAGGAAAGCAGCTGATCTGAGCCTCAGACCTGCTTGCCTCCACTAAGGGGGCAAAGTAGACTCACAAATTTCCTTGTCCTCATTGAGAAAGGGTGTCTCTCTCAGCTCACCAAGACAAGAAAATGGTTGGCTGCAGCAAGATTTCCTTACTTTTTTAGAGAGAGCCTGGCTGATGAACCTGGAAGAAATTTGTGGAGGAAAAAGCATTGGGAGAGCACATCACTTTGAACAACAGAAAATGAAAGATACAGTAAGCTTAGTGATTTGGTACATGTTTAAACATTTATTAACTATCAACAGGGTTTTACTCTGGAATGTTTCAGTGGGGAACATTCACAGTGAAGACCGCAGGAGAAGCACTTTTCATGGGATCCAAGCTGAAGGAGGCCTAGCAGCCTAGCCTACGGTAGAGACAAGCAACACACAGTACAGTGGGCCCTTGGTATCTCCTGGGGTTTGGTTCCAAGATACCAAAATCTGTGGATACTCAAGTCCCATTGGATACAATGGCCTAGTAAAATGGCATCCCTTATATCAAGGTTTCCTTTTGGAAATTTTTTAAAAATATTTTCAAACCGTGGTTGGCTGAATCTGTGGATGCAGAATCTGTGGAGGGCCGACTGTACAAGTTCCTTATCCAGAATTCCAAAATACAAAATTCTCTAAAATTGTCCACATGGGTGGCTAAGATAGTCACACCTTTGCTTCCCAATGGTTTATGCACAAAATTATTTCAAATATTCTGTATAAAATTACCTTCAGGCTATGTGTATAAGGTATATGTGAAACATAAATGAATTTTGTGTTTAGACTTAGGTCCCATCTCCAAACTCTCACATGTATATGCATATATTCCAAAATCTAAAACAAAAACAAAAACCCAAAATCCAAAACACTTCTGGTCCCCAGCATTTTGGATAAGGGATACTCAACCTGTAATATGGGTTATGTGCACACGCCCAAACACACATTGAGTTCAAGGCACTACTCCCACTCCAAGATACCTCTACCTTGCCCCGAGATCTGATAACCCTACCAGGATGAGAGAGACCAACACCTCCAGTCCCCAAAAACAGCATCCAGAGTGGACCTTGCTTGAGCAGAAGAACACCAAGCAACCAGCCAGTGCAAAATCTACTAGTCGCGGTTAGAAGTAGCTGTCAATTCATAGTCAAGGTTGGTCCTTTCCCACAGGAACACCATTGGGGGACATGAGAAAAAGCAGGCTCATCACCTACTAAGTAAGGCCCAATTCAATTTCTCACTGCTTCTGATTTCTTCACTCTTGGGAGAAAGAAGGTTTCGGTCTCAGTTCCTCACCAGAATGTATCATTGTGATACATGCTGCCAGTGCTAGACCAACACATACAGTAATACTCTGCCTCATCTTCCACCTGAACATTTGTGACGGTTAAATAGGCATTGGTTCCAGAAGCAGAAGCCGTAAACCGATCCGGGATCCCTTCTCCCCTGCTGCTGCAGCCATTACAGTGCACAAAGTGAGGGGCCTGGCCAGATTTCTGTTGAATCCAGGCAACTGCAGTGTTCCAGCTCCCACTGCCTTTAGAGCAGGAGAATTTAGCTGTTTGACCCGGGGACACAGACTCAGAGGCAGGTTGAGTCAACGTTGGCTGTGAATTGACACCTTTACCAAAAAAAAAAAAAAGTGGAAGAACATTATAATTTAATACTCTGTGTTCAAATATCCCCAAAGCACGTAATTCTCTGATGAATGCACTTGACAAATGTTTTTGGTGTTGGACTCTGTTAGCTCTTCACTTCCTTACCTGCCCAGGAATAGAGAAGCATCAAGAAAAACAGATTCCAGGCCATGGTGAGATCTCAGGAGAAGTTTGCCTTTCTGAAGTGAAACAGAATTTTGGCTGGAACTTTCTTCCTGCCTTTTTAAAAATGCACCAGCCCCATAAGTGCCTCCTTCATGAAAATCTCTTGTATGCCCATTGGCTCTTGTAGATCTTCCTGTCTCTCCAGGGAATATATGATGTCATGGCATAATCAAATACAACAAATACACTGGGACAGTTTTATAAAGAGGATGTTTTGTAAGGGTGTGGCATAGTTCCCCAGGAAGTCAGTGGTCTGCGATAGGAGAACTCACCCCCAAAAAGAAAGGCTCATGAGGAACAGAAGCCACATTTCAGGTGTAGAGCCCAAACTTGTCATGCAGAAGGATCAGACCTTTGCATCGTGCATGAAAATGGCCTGGCCATAGGTGATGGGAAAGCTTTTTCTCTGTCCAAGAGCTTGAGGAGAATTTGAATGTCAAGTCAAAACTGCTGCCCTCAGTGGACACCAAACCTGACCTAACAGAAGGCACCTTCTCATGAGCCCAGAACCAAGGGTGATTTCTGCAAAACATGCCAAGATGCCTTTCTAGACACTAATGCATCACTTGGAAAACTTCCACTACAGAATAAGTTAAACAGCAGGAGTGACACTTTTCCATTTCATAGACTATATCAGTGCTCCTTAAGCTATCTGATGAAGCAGACCAGCTTGGCTTTTTTTTCTCCCCAATGTGCCAGGCACTGACACCATATTTGTGTCCATTGACTACAATGGCATCTTTCTTTTCTGGAAACTCACTGATGATCAATAGCCAATGGCTCACAGACCCCTACCAGTCTGCAGACCACCACTTTCAGTAGCACTGGGACACACATTGTAGCCACTGTAGGTCTTACACTTTCAAGGCACGCGAACCCAAAAATGCCAATATCTAACTGGAAACCAACAAAGTCTTGATATTTTATTCTCACATTTGGGAATCAGAAAGTGTACCGGTCTCTCAACCATTTGAACAAATTATACCAGCATCTCATTGAACTGAAGAGAACCTAAGAATACAGGCAGAGCCAGTCTGGGTGAGAAGAAAAGCCTCTCCCACCAGCATGGCCTTCCCAGAGTGGCCCCAATGGGAAGCCCACAAGCTAAACAAGAACCGCTAGCATCCTCCCATGCACATTATCCAGGTGTTGGTTCTGAGTGGTGTATAAGGTATGGGGGGAGCAGCATAGTAGGAGCAAAGTGCATTTCTTTTTGGGTGAGCTGCAGCCCACATTGAAGGCAAATGGCAATGTCATTTTTTAATATTATATTAACATTAAAAAAAATTCAGAGTATAAAATAACTCATAAAAATCAACCACAAAAACATACAAACATACACAACCTACTATTGACTAACAAACAATAGCAAAAATAAAAAATCACAAAAACACACAAAAACGAACACATCTGTTCAGTTTAACGTCCTCCCTTTCTAGAAGTTGGTTTCAAATGTCGTTTACTATTACTCGTACATTTCATTCTCATTTCACTCCAAACGTTCTTCTACTTTCTTTCTCTTCTAGTCATCACTTTAGACGTAACAGAGGGCCAAAATCAAAAACAACATTAAAAAAATTGTGATTGACATGGTCACAGCTGCATGAGTATTATTCACCCAGAAATGGAAAGAAAAGATAACACCATCACAAGAAGATTGGCTGTTAAAATTGATAGCCAAAATGGATAGGCTGGTGGCATTAATCAAAGAAAAACCGACAGCTCGCTTTAAGAAGGACTGGTCAAAAGTTATCGGTTTATAAATTTTGAAGAATACATATAAATATAAAATTTTGAAGAATAAATTTTGAAGAATACATATACATATATATAAATTTTGAAGAATACATATACATATAAAATATATAATAAAATGTGGTGTGTGTGTGTGTTGGACTACCTTTAAATTGAAGGTTAGACTTAAATTGGAAGATTATGGTATATATGAAACTGATAAGGGAAAAGATTCATAAATATTATATATAAATGGCAATGTCAAATTTTAAAAGAAAAATTAACTGGGGGAGGGGCTAAAAAAAGGGACTGGGAGGAATATGGCTCCCTCGGGCTGGACTTCACCCATCCCAGCCTTTTCCTGCTGATAATATAGGAATTCTTTTCTATACATGAAAAGAGCCCCTCCTTCAAGTCATGGCAGGAGTCCAAAATGAAGGGGGTGAAACCCAAAGGTACAGATTATCTCTGAGTCTGAGTGACTGTTTCTGAGACCCCTTTAGCCCCGATCGATGGAGATATCCAGACAGCATTGAGCATCCTTTGAGAAAAATCTAGAAAGGTTCTGAGAGAGAAATGGATCTCTTGGGGGTGTGCAGAGCACTGGTCAGGTTTCATCTCTGCCTCATGGAGCAGGAAAAGCCAGGGGGGGGGAAGGACATCTGCAATGAAGAGTTTCCTTCTTCGCTCCAAGTGACAGGTGCAAGTCCTCCAAGGGCACTCAGGGATCATCCTCACTTTCCCCAGTGGTGGAAACTCAGACCAGCATCTACCCCTGCAGGCCCAAAGTGGAAAAGCAGGTCTCAGGTCTTGTGGCTGTTTGGCACACAAACGTTAGAATTTTTTTGTATGCCCAAGCCAAAAAAAAAAAGCAAGGGTAGCCTTCTTTCTGCTTTTCTTAAATCCTTGGGAACTGCAGTGTGGCATCTTCACACACATGCCTTTGATTCTTACTGGCTCTGCAAGAACCACTGCAGTCCTTCCAATACTACAGCTCTCTTATAATGGCAGCTCTGTTGAAATACTGCTAGGAGAACCGCCCCCCCCCCAAGGCCTTTCTTCTGACCATTCGGCCTTCTGCTGGATTCTCCTTACCGGGCAGTTGGGATCTCAACCCAATGCCATCCCACCACCCAAAAAAAGACATCCCAGGCATTGAGGTCATGGGGCGAGCAAGGGTGCAACGGCTCAAAAGTGATGTTCCCCGTACTGTCTGCACCCAAATGGAGAAAAGACAGCACTTGCCCGCTGCAACAGATATCTGTGGGAGATCAGGGCCGGATTTCTCGTGCTGAATGTATGGGTAGGTCAGGATGCACCATTGGCGCCACATGTTTGGTTTTAACCCCAAGTGCCGGACACGGAGTGGGGGCGTTTGGCAGAGACAGCATGAAACCATGGCTAAAAGGAAACTGTCTGCATGGGAATCCCACCACCAGATTAAGACCTGGCACAATAGATTTGTGAATGTTAAGAATCCACTCAGGGTTGTGAGATGTATTCCTGAAACACACCAGGGGGGGTTGGACTAGATGGCCTTTGTGGTCTCTTCCAATGCTTTGATTCTATGATGAGAAACAAGTGGAGCTCTGAGATCTCCTTCCCACATCTAGCAATCCAAAATATGACTTTTTAAAAACTGTAGTAGGACACTTAACGCAGTAATCCAACAGCCCTTCAACGTAACGTAAATATCCACAAGCAGAGATATGCTATACCAGCACTACGCAAGCCCCATGCACAATAGTAACACTGCACAACACATGTCAGTGACTGGGTGCCCATGCACAATCACAATGCACAATTGCAATGTGCAGCTGAGAGGCACAAGGTTGGATACATTGCATACATCCAGCAATCTGTTGCACTGTGACAAATAGTTTGCCCCACATGTGTTTGTCACTAAAAGGAAGGCAGCCTAAACAGGCAGTTGGAAGAAAATGGTGGCAAAACAACCAAGCCAGCAGCCTAACAAGGAAGATCGCCCATCACAGACAATTAAAGCAGTTGACAGATGAGCCCTCATTTGGCTGTCCTCCCATCCCCTCCCACCAGCTCAGCCATGTAGTGGCAGGTGGGAGAGCGCGGGCAGCAACTGGGTGGAAAGGATGGCTCATAGCTGGATATCACAACCAACAAGAGATGATGCGGCCATCCTCCAGAACCTCCCAAGGGTCAACCAGAGCCCCCTCTCAATGGAAGCAGCGGCATTCACCATCTATCGCAACCTAGCCTGCGGTGAGCCTCCTTGGTTATCTGGTCCCATCCTCCTGCCAGCTACTACATGGCCCTATCAGTGGGTGGAGGGGAGAAAGAATAGGAAGCAAAGGGGAAAGTAGGTTTTCTGTGTTGTTAGATTTTTCCT
Organism: Gambelia wislizenii; assembly: GCA_030847615.1. Classification (NCBI taxonomy): domain Eukaryota; kingdom Metazoa; phylum Chordata; class Lepidosauria; order Squamata; family Crotaphytidae; genus Gambelia; species Gambelia wislizenii. The sequence continues at coordinate 4,831,048 of JAUMIR010000013.1, read as the reverse complement.
TTAAAATAAAATTAGACTTTTTCTAAGGGAGTTGGAATAACCGCTTTGTTCTTTAAAAAAAAAACTATAGAAATCCACAACAAGGATGGACCTTCATTTGATCGATGTCTGAGCCAATTTGAACTCATAAAAACATAAGGATTAATGGATTGGTTGATTGATTGATTGATTGATTGATTGACTGAGTGAGTGACTAAATTCATACCCCAGCATGGAATCCAAGGCAGCTAACAACATAAGAAGAGTCCTAGGGCCCGTCTAAATGGTAAAAATACCCCTCATGGAGTTTGCTGGGAATCCTACCTGTCTAAACAGGATCCAGCATCAATCCACACTATTCAACACACACTCTGAAGGATGAAAATGGATGGATTCAGACTGTATATGATACAAATAGCTAACTGGCAAATCCGGGAAGTCATTAACCCTGGCCCAGAAGAGACCCTACATTGAAGAGGCATAGAGGCTGAGGGTGCAACACATGCAAGACTACCCCACCTACAAATACTGCCCTAGAAGGAAGAAACAAGGCAGATGGATCTGTAGACGGGTGGATCCGGGATTCCTCCCACGTAACCTCTCCAGGGATCAAGACCCCATGCTAGAGAAGTGGACCTGCAGCAGGGCAGCGGGTGAGAAAGACCGACAGACTGAATACTCTCCCGCTTCAGTGCTGCCCAGCCTTGGGAAATACTGGGAGCACCAGCACCAGGCGGCAGCAGCAGCAACCTGGCTACCCACGCGGACCATTACCCATATGGGCGGACCATTACCCATATGGGCGGACCATTACCCATATGGGCTGCCCACACCTGAGGTGTCCCCTTTGGATGGGATCAACCCAGAGCAACATTTCTTCTCCACCTCCTGCCTTGAAGATACTCACCACCCCCACATGCCTGGAGCCCCCTACTCTCTGGAATACAACCCCCTCCAATGTAACCAACCTCTCAGCCACATGACGGTTGCTCAAGCTCCTTCCTCCATCCATCCCACACCATCTAGTTGCTCAGGAGCACCCATTTTGGGAAATTATGACCCCCTCCTGATTTTCCATCCCACTCTGCAGACCCCCAACCTCCAGGCCCACCTCGGCCAGTTCTCTCCTCCCGCTGAGCATCAGAACTTTGACGCTCTGGACACCTTGAGCCAAGCTGACCTGCTGGAGGAAATGGACCGCAATGAGTTTGACCAGTATCTCAATGCCCCAGGACATCCGGAGCCTAGTGGGCTGTTAATCAAAGGACACGTCCAGGGGTCTCAGGTGGCAAGCATGTCGCAAGCCGCCTATGCCTTCTCCAAAGCCAGCCTTATTTTGCTCCTTGCAGACGTGACAGCCACTTATTACAACAACTAACAATCTGCCTCATCTTCAGGCTGGATCCTAGTGATGGCTAAAGAGCCCGTGTTCTCAGCAGCAGAGGCAGTGCACCAGTCCAGGATGCCTGCACGTCTGTTGTAGCCATTACAGGGCGCAATGTGAGGGGCCTGCCTGGATTTCTATTGAAGCCAGAGAACTTTGCTCTTCCAGCTGCTGCTGCCTTTAGAGCAGGAGAGTTTAGCTGTTTGGCCCAGGGAACACAGACGCGGAGGCCGGCTGAGTCAACGTTAGCTGTGAATTGACACCTTTCCCCAAAAAAATGCCAATGTAAATAACATGAGTCCAGGTTGGGGGGGGAGTGGGATATAAATATAAAAACAACATTATGGTTTTGTGTTTCAAAAATCCCCAAGGCACATAATCCTCTGATGAATGCACTTGACAAATGTTTTTGGTGTTGGACTATGCCATGTTAGTTCTTCACTTCCTTGCCTGCCCAGGAACGGAGAAGCATCAAGAACAACAGAGTCCAGGCCATGGAGAGCTCTCAGGAGGAATTTGCCTTTCTGAAGTCAAACAGAAATTCAGCTGGGATCATCTTCCTTCCCTTTTAAAAAGGCACTGAGCCCCATGAGTGCCTCCTTCATGGAAATCTTTTCTATGCCCCTTGGCTCTCCTAGATCTCCATGCCTCTCCAGAGAATATATGATGCCATGGCAAAATCAAATACTGTACAACAGTATAATGGCATCAGAAACAACAGCAATTGATCCACCAGGCCTGGGATGACATTCAAATAAGGCAATATAAGAACGCCTCTAGAGTCTTTCCTTGGACACAAGAGCCAAAATTGTCTCGGACGGCTCAGTCAGGAATCTGTTGGAGAGCTTGGGCCATTGAGAGCAACAAAATAGGAACAGAGTCCTTCGGTTATGCTCTGGAAGAAGTTTTCTTTGATGACCCGGCACTCCCTTGATTTCATCTTCTGGCTGATTTTGCTGCTGTATCCCATCTCAAGGGACACTGAATTCATTCAAACTTGAAAGGAAGCAACTTTTGAGAGTGGGTTTCAATTCTTAAATATCTGTAGTTTTTCGTTTTTAGAGAGAGAGAGATAAATAATAATATGCATATATAACTGCTAGAAGGAACAACAGAAGTCATCTTTTTTTCCCCTTCTTCCATTTCTTTTACTTTTTCTTTTTGCCTTGTATTTCTTTTCTTTCTTTAATTTCTATAATGTTTACTGTATTCTTATTCTTATTATGAGTTATCATAATTTCCTCACACCTGGGAGAAAGAGTGAAGGCTTTTGTCTCACTTCCTTATGTTACCACCGCAGAACATGCTAACAGTCTGAGACCAGACAAGATGGTAATAATCTGACTCGACACACACTCTGAAGGATGAAAATGGATGGATTCACACTGTATATGATACAAAAAGCTAACTGGCAAATCCAGGAAGTCTTTAACCCTGGTCCAGAAGAGACCCTACCCTGAAGAGGCATAGAGGCTGAGGGTGCAACACATGCAAGACTACCCCACCTACAAATACCGCCCTAGAAGGAAGAAACAAGGCAGATGGATCTGTAGACGGATGGATCCGGGATTCCTCCCGCGTAACCTCTCCAGGGATCAAGACCCCATGCTAGAGAAGTGGACCTGCAGCGGGGCAGCAGGTGAGAAAGACCCGCAGACTGAATACTCTCCCGCTTCAGTGCTGCCCAGCCTTGGGAAATACTGGGAGCACCAGCACCAGGCGGCAGCAGCAGCAACCTGGCTACCCATGCGGACCATTACCCATATGGGCTGCCCACACCTGAGGTGTCCCCTTTGGATGGGATCAACCCAGAGCAACATTTCTTCTCCACCTCCTCCCTTGAAGATACTCACCACCCACACCTGCTTGGAGCCTCTTACTCTCTGGAATACAACCCCCTCCAATGTAACCAACCTCTCAGCCACATGCCGGTTGCTCAAGCTCCTTCCTCCAACCATCCCACACCATCTAGTTGCTCAGGAGCACCCCTTTAGGGAAATTATGACCCCCTCCTGATTTTCCATCCCACTCTGCAGACCCCCAACCTCCAGGCCCACCTCGGCCAGTTCTCTCCTCCCGCTGAGCATCAGAACTTTGACGTTCTGGACACCTTGAGCCAAGCTGACCTGCTGGAGGAAATGGACCGCAATGAGTTTGACCAGTATCTCAATGCCCCAGGACATCCGGAGCCTAGTGGGCTGTTAATCAAAGGACACGTCCAGGGGTCTCCGGTGGCAAGCGCGTCGCAAGCCGCCTATGCCTTCTCCAAAGCCAGCCTTATTTTGCTCCTTGCAGACGTGACGGCCACTTATTACAACAACTAACAATCTGCCTCATCTTCAGGCTGGATTCTAGTGATGGCTAAAGAGCCCATGTTCTCAGCAGCAGAGGCAGTGCACCAGTCCAGGATGCCTGCACGTCTGTTGCAGCCAATACAGGGCGCAATGTGAGGGGCCTGCCTGGATTTCTATTGAAGCCAGAGAACTTTGCTCTTCCAGCTGCTGCTGCCTTTAGAGCAGGAGAGTTAACTGTTTGTCCCAGAGAACACGGACGTGGAGGCCGGCTGAGTCAACGTTGGCTGTGAATTGACACCTTTCCCCAAAAAAATGCCAATGTAAATAACATGAGTCCAGGTTGGGGGGGGGGGAGTGGGATATAAATATAACAACAACATTATGGTTTTGTGTTTCAAAAATCCCCAAGGCACGTAATCCTCTGATGAATGCACTTGACAAATGTTTTTGGTGTTGGACTCTGTTAGTTCTTCACTTCCTTGCCTGCCCAGTAACGGAGAAGCTTCAAGAACAACAGAGTACAGGCCATGGAGAGCTCTCAGGAGGAATTTGCCTTTCTGAAGTCAAACAGAAATTCAGCTGGGATCATCTTCCTTCCCTTTTAAAAAGGCACTGAGCCCCATGAGTGCCTCCTTCATGGAAATCTTTTCTATGCCCCTTGGCTCTCCTAGATCTCCATGCCTCTCCAGAGAATATATGATGCCATGGCAAAATCAAATACTGTACAACAGTATAATGGCATCAGAAACAACAGCAATTGATCCACCAGGCCTGGGATGACATTCAAATAAGGCAATATAAGAACGCCTCTAGAGTCTTTCCTTGGACACAAGAGCCAAAATTGTCTCGGACGGCTCAGTCAGGAATCTGTTGGAGAGCTTGGGCCATTGAGAGCAACAAAATAGGAACAGAGTCCTTCGGTTATGCTCTGGAAGAAGTTTTCTTTGATGACCCGGCACTCCCTTGATTTCATCTTCTGGCTGATTTTGCTGCTGTATCCCATCTCAAGGGACACTGAATTCATTCAAACTTGAAAGGAAGCAACTTTTGAGAGTGGGTTTCAATTCTTAAATATCTGTAGTTTTTCGTTTTTAGAGAGAGAGAGATAAATAATAATATGCATATATAACTGCTAGAAGGAACAACAGAAGTCATCTTTTTTTCCCCTTCTTCCATTTCTTTTACTTTTTCTTTTTGCCTTGTATTTCTTTTCTTTCTTTAATTTCTATAATGTTTACTGTATTCTTATTCTTATTATGAGTTATCATAATTTCCTCACACCTGGAAGAAAGAGTGAAGGCTTTTGTCTCACTTCCTTATGTTACCACCGCAGAACATGCTAACAGTCTGAGACCAGACAAGATGGTAATAATCTGACTCGACACACACTCTGAAGGATGAAAATGGATGGATTCACACTGTATATGATACAAAAAGCTAACTGGCAAATCCAGGAAGTCTTTAACCCTGGTCCAGAAGAGACCCTACCCTGAAGAGGCATAGAGGCTGAGGGTGCAACACATGCAAGACTACCCCACCTACAAATACCGCCCTAGAAGGAAGAAACAAGGCAGATGGATCTGTAGACGGGTGGATCCGGGATTCCTCCCGCGTAACCTCTCCAGGGATCAAGACCCCATGCTAGAGAAGTGGACCTGCAGCGGGGCAGCAGGTGAGAAAGACCCGCAGACTGAATACTCTCCCGCTTCAGTGCTGCCCAGCCTTGGGAAATACTGGGAGCACCAGCACCAGGCGGCAGCAGCAGCAACCTGGCTACCCATGCGGACCATTACCCATATGGGCTGCCCACACCTGAGGTGTCCCCTTTGGATGGGATCAACCCAGAGCAACATTTCTTCTCCACCTCCTCCCTTGAAGATACTCACCACCCACACCTGCTTGGAGCCTCTTACTCTCTGGAATACAACCCCCTCCAATGTAACCAACCTCTCAGCCACATGACGGTTGCTCAAGCTCCTTCCTCCAACCATCCCACACCATCTAGTTGCTCAGGAGCACCCCTTTAGGGAAATTATGACCCCCTCCTGATTTTCCATCCCACTCTGCAGACCCCCAACCTCCAGGCCCACCTCGGCCAGTTCTCTCCTCCCGCTGAGCATCAGAACTTTGACGTTCTGGACACCTTGAGCCAAGCTGACCTGCTGGAGGAAATGGACCGCAATGAGTTTGACCAGTATCTCAATGCCCCAGGACATCCGGAGCCTAGTGGGCTGTTAATCAAAGGACACGTCCAGGGGTCTCCAGTGGCAAGCGCGTCGCAAGCCGCCTATGCCTTCTCCAAAGCCAGCCTTATTTTGCTCCTTGCAGACGTGACGGCCACTTATTACAACAACTAACAATCTGCCTCATCTTCAGGCTGGATTCTAGTGATGGCTAAAGAGCCCATGTTCTCAGCAGCAGAGGCAGTGCACCAGTCCAGGATGCCTGCACGTCTGTTGCAGCCAATACAGGGCGCAATGTGAGGGGCCTGCCTGGATTTCTATTGAAGCCAGAGAACTTTGCTCTTCCAGCTGCTGCTGCCTTTAGAGCAGGAGAGTTAACTGTTTGTCCCAGAGAACACGGACGTGGAGGCCGGCTGAGTCAACGTTGGCTGTGAATTGACACCTTTCCCCAAAAAAATGCCAATGTAAATAACATGAGTCCAGGTTGGGGGGGGGGAGTGGGATATAAATATAACAACAACATTATGGTTTTGTGTTTCAAAAATCCCCAAGGCACGTAATCCTCTGATGAATGCACTTGACAAATGTTTTTGGTGTTGGACTCTGTTAGTTCTTCACTTCCTTGCCTGCCCAGTAACGGAGAAGCTTCAAGAACAACAGAGTACAGGCCATGGAGAGCTCTCAGGAGGAATTTGCCTTTCTGAAGTCAAACAGAAATTCAGCTGGGATCATCTTCCTTCCCTTTTAAAAAGGCACTGAGCCCCATGAGTGCCTCCTTCATGGAAATCTTTTCTATGCCCCTTGGCGCTCGTAGATCTCCATGCCTCTCCAGAGAATATATGATGCCATGGCAAAATCAAATACAACAGTATAATGGCATCAGAAACAACAGCAATTGATCCACCAAGCCTGGGAAGGCATTCAAATAAGGCAATATAAGAACGCGTCTAGAGTCTTTCCTTGGACACATGAGCTAAAATTGTTTCGGACGGTTCAGTCAGGAATCTGTTGGAGAGCTCATGACATTGAGAGCAACAAAATAGGAACAGAGTCCTTCGGTTATGCTCTGGAAGAAGTTTTCTTTGATGACCCGGCACTCCCTTGATTTCATCTTCTGGCTGATTTTGCTGCTGTACCCCATCTCAAGGGACAGTGAATTCATTCAAACTTGAAAGGAAGCAACTTTTGAGAGTGGGTTCCAATTCTTAAACATCTATAGCTTTTAGTTTTTAGAGAGAGAGAGATAAATAATAATATGCATACACAACTGCCAGAAGGAACAACAGAAGTCATCTTTTTTTTCCCCTTCTTCCTTTTCTTTTACTTTTTCTTTTTGCCTTGTATTTCTTTTCTTTCTTTAATTTCTATGATGTTTAATGTATTCTTATCATGAGTTATTATGATTACCTCACACCTGGGAGAAAGAGTGAAGGTTATCCTCTCACTTTCGTATCAGATGTTACCACCACGGAACTGGCTAGCAGTCTGAGACCAGACAAGGCAGTAATAATCTGCCTCAGCACACACTCTGAAGGATGAAAATGGATGGATTCAGACTGTATATGATACAAAAAGCTAACTGGCAAATCCAGGAAGTCTTTAACCCTGGTCCAGAAGAGACCATACCCTGAAGAGGCATAGAGGCTGAGGGTGCAACACATGCAAGACTACCCCACCTACAAATACTGCCCTAGAAGGAAGAAACAAGGCAGATGGATCTGTAGACGGGTGGATCCGGGATTCCTCCCGCGTAACCTCTCCAGGGATCAAGACCCCATGCTAGAGAAGTGGACCTGCAGCAGGGCAGCGGGTGAGAAAGGCCGGCAGACTGAATACTCTCCCGCTTCAGTGCTGCCCAGCCTTGGGAAATACTGGGAGCACCAGAACCAGGCGGCAGCAGCAGCAACCTGGCTACCCATGCGGACCATTACCCATATGGGCTGCCCACACCTGAGGTGTCCCCTTTGGATGGGATCAACCCAGAGCAACATTTCTTCTCCACCTCCTCCCTTGAAGATACTCACCACCCACACCTGCTTGGAGCCTCCTACTCTCTGGAATACAACCCCCTCCAATGTAACCAACCTCTCAGCCACATGCCGGTTGCTCAAGCTCCTTCCTCCAACCATCCCACACCATCTAGTTGCTCAGGAGCACCCCTTTAGGGAAATTATGACCCCCTCCTGATTTTCCATCCCACTCTGCAGACCCCCAACCTCCAGGCCCACCTCGGCCAGTTCTCTCCTCCCGCTGAGCATCAGAACTTTGACGCTCTGGACATCTTGAGCCAAGCTGACCTGCTGGAGGAAATGGACCGCAATGAGTTTGACCAGTATCTCAATGCCCCAGGACATCCGGAGCCTAGTGGGCTGTTAATCAAAGGACACGTCCAGGGGTCTCAGGTGGCAAGTGCATCGCAAGCCGCCTATGCCTTCTCCAAAGCCAGCCTTATTTTGCTCCTTGCAGACGTGACGGCCACTTATTACAACAACTAACAATCTGCCTCATCTTCAGGCTGGATCCTAGTGATGGCTAAAGAGCCCGTGTTCTCAGCAGCAGAGGCAGTGCACCAGTCCAGGATGCCTGCACGTCTGTTGCAGCCAATACAGGGCGCAATGTGAGGGGCCTGCCTGGATTTCTATTGAAGCCAGAGAATTTTGCTCTTCCAGCTGCTGCTGCCTTTAGAGCAGGAGAGTTAACTGTTTGTCCCAGAGAACACGGACGTGGAGGCCGGCTGAGTCAACGTTGGCTGTGAATTGACACCTTTCCCCAAAAAAATGCCAATGTAAATAACATGAGTCCAGGTTGGGGGGGGGAAGTGGGATATAAATATAAAAACAACATTATGGTTTTGTGTTTCAAAAATCCCCAAGGCACATAATCCTCTGAAGAATGCACTTGACAAATGTTTTTGGTGTTGGACTCTGTTAGCTCCTCACTTCCTTACCTGCCCAGGAATAGAGAAGCATCAAGAACAACAGAGTCCAGGCCATGGAGAACTCTCAGGAGGAATTTGCCTTTCTGAAGTCAAACAGAAATTCAGCTGGGATCATCTTCCTTCCCTTTTAAAAAGGCACTGACCCCCATGAGTGTCTCCTTCATGGAAATCTTTTCTATGCCCCTTGGTGCTCGTAGATCTCCCTGCCTCTCCAGAGAATATATGATAGAAAATAAAATATTTGTCATAGAATCATAGAGTTGGAAGAGACCACAAGGGCCATCTAGTCCAACCCCCTGCCCAGCTGATCTGCTGGAGGAAATGGACCGCAATGAGTTTGAGCAGTAGCTCAACACCCCAGGACATGGGTGGGCAACTGAGAATGGGCAGGGAGGAGGGGGGCTCATGTTTTTTTCACCCCTCTAAACCACCTCAGGGCCTGTACCAGCACTTTCAGCATGACCAGAAGTGAGATCATTTCATGAAAAATGAGGTCCATAAGGTATGAATAATGATATGCATTTATTTTTTATTATAATTTTTATGCTGCTACATTCAACTTTGCATATTTGATATAGCATTATCTTTCTGAAGTCTTAAAAACAATGTAACTTATTACAAGATAATAAAGTTTAAATGAAAATATTAATTGCTAGCTTATTACATAAACAGATTCCCCATCATATTACATGTATTCTTAAAATTCTCTAACATCTCATATATGCCATCTTCTTTTTTATACATAATTTTAAAATCCTTTAACCTTTATTCCATTTCCCCTACCCATACCTCCCTGATCTTCCAAACTTTTTTCCCTTCAAACTTATGTTTACCGAGTGCCTATAACTTGAATTGATCTGAATTCTGCTAATCTAAGCGAAACCTTAATGACAACTTGGACCTACCCGTTTCTAGATTTGTGTTATTCTACAAAACTTTCCATAGGTCCAAGTTGACCAGATTTTTCCATTTCATTTCCCAATATTTTTTCATCGGTAGCCATTCTTTTTCTATCTTGTCTGTCAGAATATCTTTAAGCCTAGCAGTAAGCCAGTCCATTTCCATCATATCTCTGATTCTGAACAACCATTCCTCTACCATAGGTATTTCCTTTCTTTTCATGAATAATGATATGCATTTATAACTGTCGAAAAGAAGATCAGTAGTCATCTTTTTTCTTTTTCTTCTTCCCTTCTTTTCTTTTTCTTTTTGTCTTGTATTTCTTTTTTTGTTTGTTTTTTGTAAATTTTTAATGTTTTTTTCAAAAAAAAATCTTAACAAATATAATGAGGGGGGAAAACAGAATCTTAAATATCTTCCTGGAACTTCAGACTTAAAGCCAGAGCAGATACTCTGTTCAGAATATAACAAAAAGCAGACTCGTAACATCCTCCTGAGACCCAACTCATTTGTTCAAAGAGCCAGATTTTGGTATTCTTGGGTGAAAGAGTGAAGATTTTTGTGTCTGTTCCCCCATCAGATGTTGTTTTTTTCTTTGTAGATATTAGAATCAGGATAGCTGAATGGAAAAACACTTTTGCTTATAATGAGGCAGATAGAACCAGAACTCTTTCCAATGGATCTTTATTTGATGACCAAGAGGGTAACCAATTTGGGAGGAATTGGCAAGACTTAGAAACCTTAACAAAAATACATAAAAATGGACTTGCATGCTTCCACACTCACTGAATACTGTAAAACAGCTAGGATTCCCAGAGGATTAAGGATACAAAAAAGTCCCGGGTTATTCACGAATAATAGCGAATTTAAAAACAAATGGGTAGCAAGTTTAAACAAATGTTCTAGTAACTTAATGCTTTTATTAGTTGAAAGGCTCAATACAGCTTTGAGTTCTTTTATACATCATCAATAATGTATGTGGCGAGAGATACTATCGGAAGTACATTTTATAGACATTCTCCCTTATATTTTGACTTAAGGTTCTTTTTATCTGTTTTGTCCATTTTTTTTCCAACTTTCGAGCTCAATTGTATGACCAATATTTTGGGCCCAAACTATCATATTTGGCTTAACAACTTCCTCTTCTGTGTCCCATTTTAATAACAAATTGTAAAATCTAGATATCATATTTTTGTGGGGAAAAAATGGTACATTTTACCACATATGGTGGAATTGTAAAGAAACTACCAAATATGGGGGGGGGGATAAACAAACAATGGAAGAAATTTTACACGTCAATATACAGTGGAAACCAGAAATATTTCTTCTAGGTTTGATAGATGATGCTGTAGAATTGGAGTATGGAAAGTTAATTTTTTTATATGCTGGTGACGGCAAGAATAACTTTTGCAAAAATGTGGAAAAATAAGGAATGTCCCACAACGGACCAGTGGTTAGAAAAACTGTATGAAACAACGCACATGGACCAATTGACAATGAGGTTGAAAGGGGAAACTATGGAATCCTACCTAAATGACTGGTCTATTGTATCAAATTATTTTGCTATCAGATGGAGCAACATTGCAAAATTATGACATTGTTGGGAAAATATGCACAGCAATCAAAGGTTTTAATCATAGCCAATAGTTAAATAATTTATCTTAACAAGTTAATAATTGATGGATAAAGGAAACTGTCATTAATATGTGTGAGTAGGATGTTAGGACTGATGAGATAGTAATCGGAAAAGTCAGAAAGGAAGTCTAAGCAAATAGTATTTGGTAATGCCAGTAACAAAACAATGTTAGGTGATATAAACAATGTGTATATAAGGTTGCAGTTAAATGGTTTTACCATACTATTGAATTCAGGAGTTGATTAAAAATTAGAAACAAGAGGGAATATCTAGGGAGAACATGGATTTATGTAAATTAACTTTGAAATATGAAATTTGGATCCTCAGCTGTCTCACTTAATGCTCTAGAAGGTTTTTTTTAGAGCTTATATTGAATGATTAACTCTCGTGACTTGAATGAACACTTATTTGTATGTATTGTTTTTTAAAATATAAATTAAAAAAAAAAAGAAAGGCTCAATACAGAATTGCAAAATACTACCACCCAATTTGACACACTACAAACCCAATTAACTCGGGGTCTTTCTCCTCAAAACATTCAAAAATGTCTTGACACACTTGAGAAAGAGCTAAATACATATGCTAAAGAACTTAAGTCCTACAATATTAAGAAATTTAAAAGGGACAAACTGGATTATGTCAATGACAGGGTATACCCCTTGGTTAAAGGATACGTCCCAGAAAAGAATACGTTCTGCAGAAAGGACATTTTTTTTCTCTGATGGGGAATCCTCGGATGAGCGAGGCCATTCTACAGACATATCAAACAAGGATGAATCAGACAAAAGTTTTTTAGAATCAAGCCCATTACCCCGCGGTCCAACCGGGCAGGGTTACACAACATGAGATACAACCAAAATGGCCTTCCGGACAAGATCCGTCTTATTACCACCTTAGACAGCTTTAAAAAAGCTGTCAAGACGGATCTTTTCCAGCAGGCCTTTCCTGAATAACTATCCCGGCCCAAGACTTAGCTGTCCTTTCTGAGCTGCAATTGGATTTTTTTTAATTATTGTATGTTTTAATTTCTTTTTCTAATTTATATATTTTTAATTATTGTATGTTTTTAATCCTTTATGATTTAATATTATTTTAAGGGGTGGGTGGGCTAGGGTATTGTAATTATGGAGTTTTATATTGTAAGCCGCCCCGATTGCGTTGCAGAGGGGCGGGATAGAAATAAAATTTTATTATATTATTATATTATTATTAAAAGAATAAGGACTTAGTAGTTAATCTATCTTCATACGTATTGGGTCAAAAAGAACATAAGGTATTAAATAAAGGTTTGTCTTTCGTACCGACACCAAATACAATGCCCGCTGTTATGATCATGGCACTCCATTGCAGTCGTCCCTTCACTGGCTCCCGATCCTATTTAGAGTTCGCTATAAGCTGTTATTATTAACTTTAACATTCAAAGCTCTTCATGGTTTGGCCCCCATCTATTTGTCAGCACTTGTTTCCCCCTATTTTCCTGTCCACACTCTGTGCTCTAGTGATTCAGGGCTGCTGATGCAGCCAAGGATTTCCTCTGCCCCTACGCGGATACGTCCTTTCTCCCACACTGCCCCCTATTTTTGGAATCGCCTGCCCATGAATTGGCGGACCACCACCTCTCTAGACTACTTTAAGTCTAAATTAAAGACTATTCTATTCAGGGAAGACTTCCAACTTTCATCTTGATTTTATGTCCATATTATTTGTATTAATTTACATTTTTATAGTATTGTTTTAATCCTGTTATAGTAATATTTTATTAATTTTATAATCTTGTTTGTGGTTTTAGATTGTGCACCGTAGGCAGGTTTTTGTCTTTGGACATTTTCAGTTTATTCACAGAAGTTGTCTGTGAGTAAAAAATGACATGGTTGCCTTCAATGAACACGGAAGTGACACAGACAAGGGACAGCAGCGTCCGAAACGGACCCCCTGCCATGTGATAGCGGCGTACCTCTCCCGGAGTCTTCTTGCACGGTAAGACTTGTCTGAAAATGTCCTTTGTCTTTATTTTGGATTGTCATTTTTCTCCTCTGTAAAGCGCTATGTAAAGCCTATGGCGCTATATAAATAAATGTAGCAACAATAATAATTCCTTCCAGACTAGAATAGATGTCTTTAAATTGATCCAACAATCAAAATTACGATTTCTGGGGGAGAAACCACACAATATTCTGCAACTAGTTTCAAACACCTTTCAAAATTTGATTCACCAATACAATGTCACAATATTGCTGCTTTTGAAGAACTAGTCCTGAGAGATATAGAGAAAATGGAAAAATCCTTAGACAGACCATGGTACAACTAACTTATGAACAATTCATGACTTTAAAATCATTATCCAATACACAAGAAATTATCATTAAATCAGCAGATGAAGGGGGTGCTATTGTCTTCCTAATAGGCATCATTACTTACGGGAGGTAGAATGTCAATTAAATGACATTTCTAGTTATCAAAAATTTAAAAAATTATCCAACTAATTCTGTAATGCTCATCATTAAAATCAAAATTCAAGAAGCAGTAGCCTTAGGATATATTGATTCCTCTAAAGGTGCATTTTTAATTCAATAGCACCCACGCATTCTGGTCTTTTATATACTTCCAAAAATCCATAAAGCAGGATTTCCACAACCAAGGAGACCAATTATTTCCGGATTGGATTCATTATTAGAACCATTATCCCAATATCTTGATGCATTTTTGGCCCCTTTAGTATTTTAAGCTCCACAATACATAAAAGACACTAGGCATTTTATTCAGAATATTGAAAACAGAAATATGGATACATCTGCATGTTTAATTACATTTGACGTTAATTCGTTATACGCCTCAATTCCACACGCAGAAGTAAGGGATGTCATTGAATTCTATTTACAGTCCCAAGATAATCAGATTCCGCCTACTCACTTTTTGTAGGCTATTTTGGATGTGATTCTTGAAACTATTTCAGGTTTGATAAAAAATATATATTTTTACAGACAAAAGGGGTGGCTATGGGCAGCCTTGCCACACCAAGCATAGCAAATTTATACATGTCAAAATTAGAATCTACACATATAAACAACTCAGACAGTAATAGTTTCAAAAGATATTTTTTATATTAGGGAAGATATATTGATGGCATTTTTATTTTGTTCTCAGACTGCACTAAAGTGGAAGAATTTTTCATGTGGATAAACACCATCATATGCTTAAGTTTTTCTTGAGTTGATAGGAATGACAATTTTTAAAGTGTAACACAGAATTGCAGTCGGTAGCCTTGTTAAATTTACAGACCCCAATTTTACTGTTTTTAATAAAGACCATAACATCCAAAAATGGAATTTGCTGTTTATCATAGTGGCATGTAAACTTTATATGTTGACTGATGGAGAAAGCACCATCTCAACTTACATGATGAATTTATATAGATCCACATCTACAAGATCGATAGGCTCATACCTCCTCTATGGCTATTGGACATCTGTGAAAAGCTCATACTAAAAAATATAGATAGACAAGACTATATAAGCAAGCCTCGGAAGCAATAACGGCAGAGACAGGAACATCAGTAGAAAAGGGCTTATGCATATTGTTAATCTTAGTAAGGTTAAAAAAATCTAATTCAATCCTTGCTCTCCTGCAAGCTGCTTCTGCAACACATGCCAGTTGCAAGAGTAGCAGCACATGTGTCTGTCTGCATGCATGAAGCACCAGGAAAACAGCATTTGAGCAATGGTCATTTTCATCATCTATGGAACAGAGCTGGTTGAAGAGCGTGTGCTGATGGAGATGCTAATCGCTTGTATCCTATCATAAAAGGAAACCATGAATTATATCAGTGGGGGCTTTGACTCTATTATGTCTGAAGTAAAGAGTATATAGTCAAAGGGCTGTGAGCTCATAGAAACCCAAGATCAAGATTCAACATAGTTCACCAAGTACTTTCAGATACTCCAGCAAAAGACAGAGAAGAAAGCCTTGCAGATATTATATGATTCTAACTGTGGGTTTGACCAAACTAGGCCAACCGTGGAGACTCTTTTTCATGCAACTAAGATAACTTTCTTTCCCAACATAGTTATTCAGGAATGCTCCTTGATATACCTACTCCAAACTGGAAAGCACAAATTGCATAAAACACAGGACTAGAAGGCAAATGGCTGGCCTCCGTCCTGTTGGGAGTGCTTGTGGTTGCGTTACTAAGAGAGATCTAAAATGAAAACACAAAGGAAGGCTCTCTTTCCCCCAGCAGGCAAAGACCTTTTTATTTATGCAGGCCTTTGGCTCTTGTTGTGGGGCAAGAGTATCCTTATTGAGGTGTGCTGTGGTTTTAATGCATAAATCCCAGGGTTTCTCCACTTAAAACAGTAGTTTCGCATGCCCTTCCACATTAACCCCTTTTGCCCAATTGTTCCTGGGCTAGACCCCTTGGACTACACTCTGATGGTCTTTGGCCACACGTGCCCTGGTTTTTTTCTGTGAAATGCAGCAAGATATACTAACACTAGGATCAAAGGTGAAGGTAAACAGTTCAGATTCAGCTCACAAATCAACGAACAAAACAAGAGGAGGTGGTTTTTGTCTGACTTCCCCATCTGAATGAACACCTGTGCCACCCACTCCCTGTCCACACAGCACAGTAATATTGGGCTTCGTCTTCCACCAGGGCCCCTGTGATGGTCAGCGACATCACGTTCCCTGACCTGGACCCAGAGAAGCGGGCTGGGACATCCGACGGTCTGGTGCTCGTGCTATGCATCACCGTACGAGGTTTATTCCCTGGTTTCTGCTGGGCCCACCAAGGGTAATTGCCATCCCCAATGTTTCCGCTATTGTATCTGCAGGACATGGTGACCGTCCCACCTTGAGCAACAGATTCCAGGTCCTTCAAGGTCTGCAGCTGCTGGAAACTGAGGTCTGGAAGACACCAGGGCAAGGGGGAAAGCGATTAAATCACCTGACACACTAGAGCAACAGCAAACATGTGCCAAGCTCCCAACTTAACAAAATTCCTCCCTCCCGTCTCATGAAGATCCCTCACCCATGGAGACCATGACCAAATAGAGACACAGGGCCCAAGCCATTTTGGAGGAGATGGATGGATTGGTCTTCCGAGAGCAGAAGGATCACAAGGTGGCATCTTCCTGGTGTCTCTTAAACCCCCCGACTTCATCAGGTTAGCCTCTTCATGCAAATGGGGTGCTCTTTAACTACCCCCTCCCTGTGTGGGAGGACTACACCACAACCAAAGGGAAAACAACTGCAGCCAGTTAGCTGCTTATGAAGTACTCAGAGATAAAGTCATGATTGCATAAAACACATTCTGTCCACATGAAATTTACAAAAGAACATCAGTTCTTTTGCAGTGCTTGCTAAAAGTCTTACCGTTGCACATGATACTTTGGAAATTATTTCTTGATTCAGCTCTGGTTTACTGCCACAACAACCTTGCTGGCCCATTTGCCAAGGCCTTCAAGCATTCAGGTGCCATTGGAGACAATGACTCACATTGGCTTTGATTCAGAAGTAAGTTGAGTTAACTACAACCAGAAAGCCACATGGTTCATTCCTGAACTGAAGCTGCTCTTAACCTGTGTCCCTAACCCCCTCTCATATATGTAGGGTTGTCTGGTGAGGACATAGGAGAGGGCCTTCTTGGTGGCTGCTCCTAGCCTTTGGAACTCCCTCCTACCCGATGCTCAGTCAGCCTGCTCTCAGCTCTCTTTCCCCCAGCAGGCAAAGACCTTCTTATTTCTGCAGGCCTTTGGCTCTTAACTTGTTGCAGGACCACAGTCTCTTTATTGGGGTGTGCTGTGGTTTTAATTTTTGACTATGTTTTCAGTGTCTTTTAACCATTTTAAATTAATGTTTTAATTGGACTGTTTCTTGAATGGTGTTTTAAACTTCTGTATTCCATCATGTTTTAACTACTGATTTGCATTGGGGAGATAGATCAAAGTAGTGATGGGAACAACCATCTCTTTCGCTGGGATTTTTTTCCCATCTTTTCTATTTTGCAAAAATCATATAAAGAAGAAAAGGGGAGTGGAACAAAAACCAACAGACCAAGAAAAAAACAAGAAAAATGGAAGTCCAGCAATGAAGCAATGTACACAGAACATTCAATATAGGGTGGGTGACCATGTATTCATGCCAATACCCATATGGCATTGAATGCATGCCATACCAAAAACTAAGGCAAAGTATGACTATAAGATAAACTTTATGGGAGGTAAATAGATGCAGCAGGTGACCTATAGCAGAGGAAACCATCACAACCCTTTAGCTGTTGGGTTCCAGCATCCCCTTATAGCAAGTGGTAAAATTTGCTCCCTAAGCAATGAGCTCTACCAGGACCTGCCACTGTTCGTGGAATATGCCTGTTGCACCATAGAAAATGTTTTCTCCCACATGCGTAGCACATATACAACTTACACATGTACATGTCACTAACAGGATGCCAGCCCTAGTCTCAGGACTTTACTACACCAACGTGTGAGATCGGAATAGTCGTGTCCTGGAATCAAATGGGAACAAACCAAAATGGTTTGAAAATACTCCCTAGCACACTTTCTCTGTAATCCTGCAATTTATTCTCCCTTTGGCGAGCCATGGTCCCATGCTTGCTCTTCCGCACTGACTCGCCTCCGCCCCCATGCCCTGGCACAGAACAAAACAATAAAAGTTTTAAAAGAAAAGAAATTGTACATGGGAAAAGAAACCCAGGTAAGTTATCTCAGCCTGGTTGGGAATAGTGAGGAGGAGATGGGAGGGGGGGGAGAATCACAGCCACGCATGTGACTGCCGGTATCAGAACTGCAGCGAAAGGAACCTAGCACACAAGAGGAGAGCTGGGATAGCAGCAATATTGGCAGCAACTGATGGGATTTCCCCTCAACAAAAAGCTGCACACCACCAGCAATTCCAATGCAAATCAGCAACAGGAGGGACACGGCATCATGTGATAAGCCCCAGCCAAAGACACAACTATCGCGCTCCAATTGCTGTTTACTGTTACATGTGGTAAAGTCCTCAGATCCTCCCAATGTATTTTTGGGCACCCCACTGGGAATGTTGTGACTGGGGGCGTGACCCTTGCCATGGAAGTTTTCCACTGACCTTCACTCTTCCACTATAGTTCCAGTTACCAGACCAAACATTTCTTATTTCTCTTTTTAAGTTACAGTGCTAAAGTGGTATGACCTTCTATCACTTTAGTGCTATGGCTATACCAAAAAAAAAAACTTTTTTAAAATTAAAGATATGGGGAGATGGATGCACAGGGGAAGAAGCATATGGGGGAATATGTTAAGTTCATAGAAAGAAACCATGCCCATACCACTTAACATTCACCTAGAACTATTGAACAGTCTGGAGGATCCTTGTGATGTTCAGGAAAAAATTTCTCTTCTTCCCTATGATTTTTTTCCTGATCTAAACCTCCCTTTCCACCCATGAATGGCCTGCCGGATGAGATCCGTCTTATCACTACTCTGGATAGCTTCAAAAAAGCGTTAAAGATAGATCTCTTCTGGCAGGCCTTCCCGGAATAACTTCCCAGCCCAAGTGGAGTTGATTGCCTACCCGCCCGCCCCACGCTGCTATTGTCATTTTTTGTTGTAATTTGTATATTGTATTGTATTTTATGTTGTTTTCATTCTTCACTAGTTTAATTTAGTTTTAAGGGGTGGGAGGGTTAGGATTGGGAAGGATTGTTTTAACTTGCTGTTGTTTTATTTTGTTGTACACCGCCCCGGTTGCCGAGCAGAGGGGCAGGTTAAAAATAAAAAAATATTATTTTATTATTATTATCCCCAATTATATTTACCTGTCAGGAGCAAACAGGTTTGAAAATGTCAGGGGCTTTCTAATACTTGTGAATGTCGATTTGTTTCAGCTCTAATCTCTCAGCCCTCTCACCCTATTTCTTTTCACTCAGGGCTTCATTCATTACACCACACCCTCCAACTGTCACAGTTTGGCTGAGACAGCGCCAGTTAATCCTCTGTTACCCAAATTGTTCAGGTGCTTCAAAATGTCCTGGTTTTTCTCTCTCTGGCTCCCACTTTCCCCCTTTGTCCTCTCAGCTTACTTCCGTTGCTGCAAATTGAGTTCAAAGTGCCAATGTCGTTTGCCCTCAATTAATCCAGCAGGCAGGAGAGAAACAGAAGGGGCATAGTCATATACGTAAGATTCAGTACATAAATTCCAGGGTTTCGCCACCTAAAACAGTAGTTCTGCGTGTCCTTCCACATTAACCCCTTTTGCCCACTTGTTGCTGGACCAGACCCTTTGGACTACATTCTGATGTGGTTCAGCCGCATGTGCCCTGGTTTTTTTCTGTGAAATGCAGCAGGGTATGCTAACACTAGGAACAAAGGTGAAGGTAAACAGTTCAGATTCAGCTCACAAATCAAAGAACAAAACAAGAGGAGGCGGTTTTTGTCTGACTTCCCCCTCTGAATGAACAACTGTGCCACTCACTCCCTGTCCACACAGCACAGTAATATTGGGCTTCGTCTTCCACCAGGGCCCCTGTGATGGTCAGCGACATCACATT
Source organism: Gambelia wislizenii (assembly GCA_030847615.1). Lineage (NCBI taxonomy): Eukaryota > Metazoa > Chordata > Lepidosauria > Squamata > Crotaphytidae > Gambelia > Gambelia wislizenii. Next base: position 4,811,189 of record JAUMIR010000013.1, on the reverse strand, counting down.
CCCTGACCTGGACCCAGAGAAGCGGGCTGGGACATCCGACGGTCTGGTGCTCGTGCTATGCATCACCGTACGAGGTTTATTCCCTGATTTCTGCTGGGCCCACCAAGGGTAATTGCCATCCCCAATGTTTCCGCTATTGTATCTGCAGGACATGGTGACCGTCCCACCTTGAGCAACAGATTCCAGGTCCTTCAAGGTCTGCAGCTGCTGGAAACTGAGGTCTGGAAAACACCAGGGCAAGGGGGAAAGCGATTAAATCACCTGACACACTAGAGCAACAGCAAACATGTGCCAAGCTCCCAACTTAACAAAATTCCTCCCTCCCGTCTCATGAAGATCCCTCACCCATGGAGACCATGACCAAATAGAGACACAGGGCCCAAGCCATTTTGGAGGAGATGGATGGATTGGTCTTCCGAGAGCAGAAGGATCACAAGGTGGCATCTTCCTAGTGTCTCTTAAACCCCCTGACTTCATCAGGTTAGCCTCTTCATGCAAATGGGGTGCTCTTTAACTACCCCCTCCCTGTGTGGGAGGACTACACCACAACCAAAGGGAAAACAACTGCAGCTGGTTAGCCAAAAGGAAGAAGGTAGATTAAACATTTTTAGTGGCACAGCCCTTCCTCCGCTTGGCTTCACATCACAGGTTCCTGGTGTCCCTGGAGATGTCTGCCTCAGCTTAAAGGGACAAAACTGGATACACATCACCCCCTAAAGCTTAAAAATGGGATAAAAGGCATCACACAGGTTCCTATTACAATAAAAGCATGAATATAAAAATCCTTATCTTGGGCTGGATTGTAACAATTTCGTGAATGGGAATGTTCAGCAGTCTTGGAAATTGAAAAGACGTCACCTGGACTGTGCACCCAGCCAGTTCCTCATTGCATTGTATCGCATTAACCTTTGCGCTGCATTTTCGCAAATTGAAATAATGTGCAAAATAAATTCAATAAGCAGAAAAATCCATTTTCGTGGCTTTTTATCATTACCATTTCAGGTTTGCAATGTAAAAATGAAACATTTGTGAGTTTCAATGTGCCAGCTAGAAATGTGTGACTACCATCCCCTCTCAATTCTTTTCTAATGTTCGCACATGTCCGTGACCATGCGGAAGCTTATATTGTCAAAGTTAAGAGTAGAAATTACCTGGCCACCAAAAATCCCCCTCACAAGTCTTCCATTTTGATGTTGCATATTCATTAGATCAGGAATGGGGAACATGTGGATCTTCCAGATATTTTTGGTCTATAATTCCAATCTGTTCTAATTGACACAATAGAGATGGGGGGGGGGGGAAATCTGGTAATTTTGAAGCCATTGGTGGAACAACCTTTTTTTCCCCAGTTTTTTTTTTCCCCAGGGGGGAAATGGAAATTTTCAGAAGGGAAAAAAAAAAGAATAAGGTGGAGTAGATGTGTTCCTGGACATTACTCCTTTAAAAGAAAATATGGTACCAGAGGCAGAAATAACACGGAAAGAATAAGGATAGGTACCCAAACAACCCCCACAAAAGGAGACTTGTTCAACGTGTTTTTGCAAACTTTTAATTCAAAGACTAACATTATGTGAAACAAACCAACCAGGTCAGGTATACTCTAAAAATATAAATATGAACATTTTGAGCCTTCTAGAGACCATTGGAAAGGCTTATTTCAAATTGCATCCAGGGCTAAGGAATAAGAAATTATTTCTAATCCATCCATGGATTGACAACCCATCTCCATGCCAATAGGGATCAGCCCTCCCTCTTTTAACCCTGGCAAATCTCAGTCACCCTACAGACTTGCATCAGCTTTCTCCTGAGCAGATGAAATACCTCAGAAATATGTACGTATTGCTGTGTTGTTGGTTTTTATTTCTCTTCTGGAAGGATCTGCATATGCTAAAGCTTCTTTTTATTTAAAAAAAATTGCATCCAGGGCTGGCTTTTTCTTTCACCAGCCTCTACTTCTCTTAAGATTTCCATGTTGGTGGAGAAAAGTTATATATAAGTTGTTATATTTAACTACTTTTTTCTTTCTTTTTTTTTAATATGTTGGGGGTAGTTGGTGAAACAGGCACACAATAGCTGCAGCTGGCATGGCTAGAGCAGAATTCTACTTTCCCCCACTCTTACTATTTTTCCAGTATTTTGCATATATACCAATCATGCAGCTGTTGTTGTATATAACTTAACAAAGTTTTATAGTTTCTCTCAGTCTTATCTTCCAAATCTATCATGCTTCAGGGATACAATTCAGGCCTAAATATATTTGATGGTGATGGTTTTAATTGGTTTTAATTTTTACTGATAGTTTAATTACATTTTTACATTGGGAATTACATTGCAAACTTAGAGTTATGTTGGTTTAAACTGGGATAAGCTGCTTTGAGTCACAGACTGGGGAAAAATAGGACGACAACACCACCATCCATAAATCAACTACTCAAAATTACCTAAATTCCACTGCAATGAAAATACCCATACATTTGAATACTCCTCTATTAAAACGTACCCCACCCCGTGCAAAAAGGATCATTTCATTATTCAGTTAGAAAACAGTGACCGGAATCTACTTGGTTAGTCCCCACTAGAGTAGTTGAATCAGTTGTCAAATTGTGAGACAACTCGGAGGTCAATCCCATTAATCCAATGGCTCTAACTCTCTAGTTAGGACTAACAATGAGATGCAGGCCAGTATCTATAAGTGAGACCTAAAACAAAATATCACAATGCAGATAGAGGATATTCAAGACTCCAGGTACTGGTCACAGGAACAACAAGGGATGACCATATCACACCAATATTAAAATCTCTTCACTGGCTGCCAATTAGTTTCCCGGCAAGGTATAAAGTGTTGGTCATTACCTTTAAAGCCCTTAATGGCTTAGGACCAATCTATCTATGGGATCGCCTTCTCCCGTACAATCCACCCTGTACCCTTAGGTCCTCTAGGAAAAACTTACTCCAACCAATTAAAACTAGTTGGGCCACAATCACCCAGAGGACCTTCTCTGCCACCACTCCCAGACTGTGGAATGGCCTGCCGGAGAAGATCTGACATCTTGAAGATCTAGATGTTTTTAAGAAGGCTATTAAGACAGATCTCTTCTGGCAGGCCTTCCCAGATTGGGTGAAATGCTTGGCTGCCATTTTATATTCACATTTTATGTCTCCCAATTTTAATTCTACAACTTTTCTTATTTTAAGTTTTAACCTTGAAGTGTGAAGTTTATAATGTAATATATAATGTATAATTTATAATGATAGATATTGTTTTAGTGGTGCTGTTCTTAATATCTGTATTGGAATGCTGTCCGATGTTGTATGATGTTTGCCACCCCGATCCTGATGGGAGAGGTGGGATACAAATAAATATTATTATTATTATTATTATTATTATTACTCCGTTTACAAGCACCCTTTTTTCATTTAAAGCTTTTGAACATCAAGTATTACACAGAGACAGCATCTCTCTCTTCCTGGAAGATGTTTTGGTCTCAGTTCCCCTTGCGATTGTATCATTGTGGCTTACACAAAGCTACCACCACTGCCATGATCTGCAGCACAATAATACGTTGCCTCATCCTCTGCCTGGACGTTGGTAATCGTCAAATAACGTTCCAGGCCTGATTTGGAACCAGAGAACCGGTCCGGGATCCCACTGCCTCGGTTGTCGCTAGTATCAAGGACAAGCCGAGGAGCCTGGCCTTCTCTCTGCTGATACCAGGAGACAACATAGCGTTCATAACCCCTGCTCAAAGTGGTTGTAAGTTTCACAGTGTTTCCAAGTGTTATGGATTGAGAAGGCGCCTGAGTCAGTGTAGGCTGTGAGTCAACACCTGCAAAACAACACAAGGAATGAATCACTTTGCTTACAATTCATGTGCCAACTAGGTTGTCTGGTGCACTCAAGGAGACCATCCTGTACTTCATGTGAAAGGTGAAGATTATTGAACCTTCCTCCACTCACCTGCACAGTAAGTAAGAAGCAGAAGGAGAAGAGAGGCCCACGGCATGACTGGGAGGGGGGAAAAAAACCAAGAGTGCTTGGCTTCCTAAGAAAAATGTAACCTCAGATGGTGTCATCTCCTCCAGTCTTAAGTGGCTCGAGAAGTTGTGGGAGCCACCCTGGTACGCAAAACAACTGCTTGCTCATTGGCTACAGAAGAACCGCCTCTTTGTTAAACCAAAAGAGGAGACTCCTCAAAGGGAACCATGTGGCTTTATCTCAAAGAGCATCTTCTCAAGGTTCCACAGTTCTGTTGGAAGGGCAACTACTCCGGATCAATCCATCCCCCACCCTCATATAGACAGAACCTCTGTTCCTCACCAAACTCCAGATCTCACTATTCCATCAGATGAAGTGGTGACAGTGAAAGTACTATCAGACTGTTTTGTGTAATATAAACATACTCTGAGTGTCTTTCCCTTCCAAACTTTCCAGAGGCCCTCTTCTCTGTTGCTGTGTCCATCTCTTCGGAGAAACGGCATTTGCTTTGAATTGTATGTATTGAACTGTATTCGACTGAATTGTGTTGCACTGTATTGTATATTGTAACGTATATTGTGATGTTGTACCCCGCCCCAATCCTGAGGGGAGAGGCAGGTAATAAATAACTAAGTATTATTATTATTATTAACTACAATTAGTACTGAAGAGTCAAGAATGCCTCAGAGAGGCCAATAGTATTAGGGTTAGATAGCTTGAGTGACCCCCCAGCCCTCCCTGCTTGACTACCTCTCCTGCTCCCTCTGAGATGTAAACTGATACTCTTATGGATGTTTTTCCATCTCTTCTCCTCCCCAGAAGTCTCTCAGCTCTCCTTAGAGGTGTAGCTAGCTTAGATTAGCACCCTGAGTAACTTTCCTCTCTTAGAATGGAGTTCCTATGATAAAACCTTCGTTTGTTTCTCTACAGCCATCGGTGTCTTTGCTCCTGAAGTCAGGATCTCTAACTGATGGCTGCAACACATGCACTCTCAGTCAAGAAGCTTGGGAATGCCTCAGAACTGAGGGCAAGCAGCCTCTCTAAATTCTTCCTCCTATTTGTAGGTAGGAAACAATTGGGAGAGGGAGCGTTTTGGTGAATGTCTCCCACCAGGGTCTGGAGAAATTCCCCTACAGTTTCTTGGCTATGGGAGACTCCATGGGCACCATCATAGATGCAAGGTTCCTGCAAAACCAGCTAAGCATAATGACATTACCCTTAATTCACATCATACCAAAGGTGGAGTAGCTGAACTCAGTTTTGTTAAGAGTGGTGAAGATGGAGCAACAGTTCCCTCTAAAGGTGAAAACCAGGATATCAATCACCACATGAACTATTGTTGTGTACCTTCAAGTCATTTGATCTATGGTGACCCTTTCCGGGGCTTACCCTTATGCGTTTCCAATGCAGCTATCTCTCTGGAAGTAGGTATTCAATCAGTTGAATGTAAGGCTTTGTTTGCTAGCCTTAAAAAATGGTGTCTGCATTTACATTTTCTAACTCCATCTTGAAGTTACCATTTTCTAATGCTTTGCTAATGCTTTCATACTCCTTTACCAGTCACTAGACGATGAGGAGGAGGAAGATTTCTACATTGGGTTTCTCTGCTGAGCAACTATGGACTACTGAAAGTACAACTTAATGTGATCTAAAGATTAGTTGTCCTAGACTTGCAACGGATGAGCTCTGCTGCCAGGGTCCCTTGTTACTTTCCAGTAACCCATCAGGCGATGGATTTTTACAACTTCATGTCTGTATTCATTAACTATCCTTAAATATAGAAGAGGATTTACTTTTACCCACTTCAGTGTATTAAAATCAGTATTACTAGAAGGTTGACTTAATAAGATCCCAGCTAATGAGCCTGCATGGAGCAGGAATTCTGGAAACAGCTGAGCACATTCTTCTGCATTCTGTTCTGTATAATGCTTACAAGAGAACAGTTAATCTCTCAACAGCTTTTTCTAGAAACTCATTGTAAATATTGCTTACTACTGACTTGAAGATTCATCTCCATTTCTGAAAGAGGCAATTTTTAAAAAAAAAATTCAGTGCAGATCATGAATAGGAAAAGTAAAAACCCCAGTGTTTTATTAAGTATGTAATTGCATATATGGACTATTTTTTTTTGCTGTCTGTTCCTTTTTAACTGCTGTAATATATTTCTTGATCTATGACTGCAATAAAAAAATATATTATTCTGTGCAGCCTCTCTGCAAGGCACAGGAAGTCCGGGTGGGTGGTTGGGGTGGAACTGTCAAACAGCTCTTACAGTAAACTTGTCAAAAGCCTGATTGAAATCAAGATATAGTACATCCACAGCTTTCCTCTGATCTACCAAAATTGTAATAATATCAAAAAAGAGAGATAACTCTGATCTTATGTGTTTTTGAAAAAAAAACATGCTAGCTTTTAGTAATCACCACATTCCCTTCCAAGTGCTCACAGACTGATGGTTTAGTGATCACTTCTGGAACCTTTTCTGGTATTGATATCAAGCCGACTACTTGGCAGTTGTATGGGTCTTCTTTTTCTGCCTTTTTAAGATGGTGAGATTTGCCCTCCTCCAATCTCCTACGACCTCTCCCATCCTCTAAGAATTCTCAAAGATTATTGATCGAGGCTCTGAGATTACATCTTCAAGTTCCTTTAGTACATTTGGATGCAGTTCATCTGACCCTGGAGACTTTTATTCATTTAGAGTATATAGGCATTGCTGTACTACCTCTTTACCTATTCTTGGCTACAATCTCTTTACTACTTAATTTCTTCTATTTGCTGCAGGTGAGGCACACCTTTTGGGAGAAGACTGAGGCAAAGCAGGTGTTAAGCATTTTCACCTTCTCTGTGTCCTTTACTTTTCCTCTTACTCCAAACATATCCCCAAGCCCCTTTTTTAAATTAATTTTTAACCTCTCTAACAAACAGGAGCTCATTTTGATCTTTTGGTTTTTCCCACTTTCTCCCAGTGAGTACTGGATATTTGTTTCTATTAATCTTTTCTGATTTCCCTCTTCCATTTCTCATACATGTCTCCTTTAAATCTCAGCTTGCCCAAAAGTTCTTTATACATCCATCCTGGTTTCTTTTAAAAACTTCCCACTTTCCTTCCTCATTGGAATTGTTTGCAATTGTGCCTTCAACACCCCAACTTTAAGAACTCCCCATCTATTGTGAACCCCCTTCCCCTTTGAGCATTTCTGGTCATGGGATCTCACTCAGTATTTCCTTAAACTTAAAGTTTCCCTAAATTCCTGAGTGCCTGTCTGACTACATGAGTGGCATGGCATCTTTGCTCAGCTGGAAGGCTCCTGCAAGAGCACCCAAACATAATGAAATTGTTCTTGCATCACCTTTCTACCAAAGGTGCAGGTGGGATGGGAGTCATCAGAAATGTATGTGCTCAGGGCTGGCTCTGTGACCTGGTGCCTTAAAGTATCCTTCAGAAGAGCTGCATTGCTTAGCTAGTTTGATCTTTAAAAATAAATAAATCTACAGCTTGCTCAATTCATGCCAAGACATCATTGCCTTTGAACTCTTGCTAATAGCTCATATGGATTTGACCCTTATCCAGATGTGCACTGAGAAGACATGACACACCAAGACTTCCGTGCCATCATGCCCACATCTCACATGATGTTAATGTTTAGGACTACACATAGTCCATAGGCCTTTTTAGTCATCAGCGCGCTTGCAGAAGGCGCGGGATGAGTCCTTCCTGAATCTTCGTTTGCGAAGAAAAGCCAGAGAGAGAGAGAGACACATAGAGTAGGCACCGATGCTTCAGGAATGATTTGGGGAAGACACAAACGAATGGAAAGAACAGAAAGGAGCAGGAAATCATGTATGCCCTGACTGCCCAATATTTGAAAATATGGTCCAGAACAGTGGCACTCCTAACACATGGCCCCATGCCAGACACAAGGCAAAGTAGGGCTTAGGTAGCAGGAACTGGAAGAAGTGTGCCTGAGAAAAGAGTTCAGAGACATCCCAAAACGCACTCCTTGGCTCCTGCAGCTAAAAACATCTCAGGTTGCAGGGCAGATATCTGCTGCAAGGCTGCTACCCAAACACAGGAAACTATGCTGGCAAACTATGCTGGTCTAGAGCTAAGCACTCCTTCCCTTCAGAACTGGGATACACAAAAACCCTTCTTCTGTTATGCATCTTCCTAGAGTTGGGTTCAGACATGTTTGCCTCCTGCTCCTCCATTTCAAGAGGACTGGGCTTGACTAGAACTAAAGACAGGGCTCAGCATTGCCAGTCCTTTCCCTACGCCCAGACTACTAGAAGGCTCCTTGCTGATGTCGACAGGGCCCTAGCCTATTTCTTCTTTGCATTCCCCCATATCAATCTTGGCAGCTACACTTGTAAATGAGAATGGAGTCATTCCTCCTCTACATTCAAGAACAGCTAAGTACCCATCTAGCCTACAATATGACATTCCTTATTTATTTTTCATAAGCCCTGTAAAGACCCTTTGTGCTCCACTCCCCCATCAATCCCCTGCCCCCAGAAGCTCTTCACTCAAAAAGGGCCAGAGAAGACTGCAAGCCTTATATAAACATCTGCAGCTCCTGTTCCTCTGACTACCAGTTCATTGCTAGCAGCTGGGGTGTGTTTTCCCCTCTACCTCTGAGTAGACCTTTCCTCCCAAGTAGACCTTTCCTCCTGAGCAGACCCTGGAAACAGGCCTTACTAGCAGCCAAGCAGGCACTCTTTCAACACCACCGAGAATCAAATAGCCGAGATGATATGCCACCAAGGGAGCCATCCCGGGATGGGGGGCAAAGGGAGATGGGAGGCAAGATCTCTCCTCCCCTCCCTTTGCCCCCCATCACCACTGCTGCCACGGGAGCCACCCCGGGGAGGGGGGTGAAGGGAGAAGGGAAGCAAGAACTCTCATGTGGAAAGCTTCAAGTACTTTCTAAACATGGCGGCAGAGGGGCTCTCATGTCCTTGGGGGAGGATGTAGCATGGGGGTGTAGTGTGATGTGTGTAGTGTAGGGGTGTTGTAGCTTGTGATGTGTGTGTAGCGTGGAGCATGTTTGTGTTTGTTCAATTGCATGTTGGTGTAGTGTGATGTGTGTAGTGTGGAGGTGTTGTAGCTTGTGATGTGTGTGTAGCATGGGGCGTGTTTGTGTTTGTTCAGTTGCATGGTGGCGGTGAAGGGGTTGTCGCGTCCTGCTGTGGGGGGGGTGTAGCATGGGGGGGTGAGGCGTGTGTGTGTGTGTGTGTATCATGGGGTTTGTGTGTAGCATGGGGTTTGTGTGTGTTTGTGCAATTGCATGGCGGTGGCAGAAGGGCTCTTGCATCCTGGCGCGCATGATGTGTGTGTGTAGTGTGGGGTGTAGGGGTGTAGCATTGGATGTTTGTGTGCTTGTGTGATTGCATGGCAATGGCGGAGGGACTCTCATGTCCTGGCATGCACTGTGTGTGTGTGTGGCATGTAGTGTGTGTGTGTAGCATGGGATGTGTATGTATGCGCAGTTGCATGGCAGCAGCAGAGGGGCTCTCATGTCTTGGTGCACGTGGTGTGTGTGTGTAGTGTGGTGTGTGTGCCTGTGTGTGTGTAGTGTGGGGGGGTGTACGTGCGGTTGCATACTGGTGGCAGAGGGGCTGTTGCATCCTGGCACGTGTGCTGTGTGTAGCGTGGTGTGTGTGTGTGTAGTCTGGTTCTATGGTGGCAGAGGGGCTTTTGTGCCCTGGTGTGTGTGGTGTTTGAGTGTCTAGTGTTGTGTGCATGTCTATGTGTACATGCGATTGCATGGCAGCGGCGGAGGGGCTCTTGGCATGAAACTAACCATTATAGTTGATTTGAAAGGTCATATATTAATACCTCAAATGATCGTATTCTTGACATGTTTCCTAAGTGACCAATCAGTAGAGTGGGAACGGAAACATACCAAAGTGTTTTATATATGTAGATAACAGTGTATGTTACGCTGCTTTTAGCTAGTAGGTAAGAAATACTCTTTGCGGTTTATCATGGCAGCGCAAATCTTAAATGAGCAATGCAAGAAGGAGCTGTCAGTGGTGCTGAATCTCAATCAGTCTTGTAGGGCTGTCTTTTAGGGTCTGGCCAGGATACTGGATTAGATCTAGTAGGACATGGAGCAATGGGCTCAAACTGCAAGAAAAGAGATTCCACCTAAACATTAAGAAGAACTTCCTGATGGTAAGAGCTGTTTGGCAGTGGGATGCACTGCTTGAGAGTGTGGTGGAGTCTCCTTCTTTGGAAGTTTTTGAACAGAGGCTGGATGGCCATCTGTCGGGAATGCTTTGATTGTGTATTCCTGCACGGCAAAAGGGGATTGGACTGGATGGCCCTTGGGGGTCTCTTCCAACTCTATGGTTCTATCTCAAACCCTGATTCTCCTGACAAGAGCACCTTCTACTGCAGGCAGATGTGGCTGTCAAGGGCCTCCACAAATGGCCTACTGAGATCCACCACCACCGGAAGCCATTCTTCACGCCTCCCTCTTCAGGCCAAACATCACCCCAGCAGTCTCCTCAGGGGAAGAGGACCCGGTGGCCCCTACTCTAGGGAAACCACACCAGGCCTCTTCCACGCTACAAAACCAGGCCACCTCTGGGCAACGAAACAAGGCCTCATCCAGACAAAAAAAACCAGGCCTCCTTGGGGCAAAAGCACCAGTCTTCATCTGGACAACAAAACCAGGCCTCCTCAAAGGAACCACCATCAGCCTACTCCGGGCAACTAAATGAATCCACATCCAGACAATCAAACTGGGTCTCCTTGGGGCTTAAAATAACAACACCACTCCTCGTCTGCACTCTATCCCTCCACAGAAGCTCATGCTGAAATAAATTAGCTTGTTTTCAAGTATCACCAGTCTCCATAGATTTTCCTTGGGTTTTTTCCAGGCTGTGAGGCTTTGTTCTGGAATAGAACGTGGCCTCACAGTCTGGAAAAAAACCCAAGGAAAATCTATGGAATCCGGCCAGGAAAATCTATGGAAAATCTATCGAATCCGGCCATGAAAGCCTTCAACTTCACCAGTCTCCCTTTCTTTTTCTAATGAAGCAGGCTGATGCTGCTTTCTCTGAATACTTTTTAAGGAGCTCACCACCAAGAATTCAAGGCAAGGGGAGCTGTAGTGTTTTAGGGGGGTTCCCTCAACAGCCAGAATCTCACACAACTGCCCCACTCATAGAATCATAGAATTGTAGAGTTGGAAGAGACCACAAGGGCCATCCAGTCCAACCCTTTTTTATCTTTTTCTCTTCTTCCTTGCTAGTCTCCATTGAGGAAGAAAAGACAGAATAAATGTACACAGCCATCTGAACGGAGGCATTAGGCCAGGGCAGGTCCATGTGGTTCATCCCACCCCACCAAAAACAATACCTACACACACACACACACACAGGAACGTTCTTGCACATCTCTTACTAAAATTTACTTCAGGCCTGTTTTTTGTCAGGGGGGGCACAAAAGAAGAGGAGTTAGCACTGGAGTGCTTGTGCAAATGTAGTCTGTGCTTGTTGGCTCTGCAAGGGGGACTTGCATCTTCGTAAGTGAATTTGCAGCTACAGGAATGAGTTGGGCAGTTCTGTAACATCCGTATCCAGTAAGGGGGTGGTTTTACATTACTCTGTAGGGGAACCAGTGAAATGACCGATGCACAATGGGACTGATGCAACACTCTTTCCAGTGTCCCATTACATATCTTTACAATTCACAATGTGACTGATGCAACACTCTTTCCAGTGTCCCATTACATATCTTTACAATTCACTCGCAGGGGTTTTTAGTGCCTCCACTACATAGCTAAGTACAGTCGTCCCTTCACATTCGCGGGGGTTAGGTTCCACGGACCCCCGCGAATGTGAAAAGTCCGCGAATATTGATTCCCCCCTCCCCCACCAAAGCGACCACGGGGCCTCCGGAGGCCCCATAGTCACTTTCCCCCGCCTCCCCACTCCCTTCCTAGGCCTTCCCGGGGCCTCCGGAGACCCTCCCGAGGCCCTGTGGATGCCTCCCCAGACCTCCCCCCTCCTGCTCAAGCCCTCAACGGAGCCTCTGGAGAGTCTCTGGAGGCCCCGCGGACACCTCCGCAGCCCTCCCCCTCCCTCCCAAGGCCTTCACGGGGCCTCGCAAGGCCCCACAGAGGCCTCCCCGGCCCTCCCCCCTCCCCTCCAAGGCCTTCGCGGGGCCTCGCAAGGCCCCAGGGAGGCCTCCCAGGTCCTCCCCCCTCCCCCCAAGACCTTCGCGGGGCCTCCGGAGGGTCTCCAAAGGCCCCATGGAGGCCTCCCCGGCCCTCCCTGCTCCCTCCCAGGGCCTTCACGGGGCCTCTGGAGGCCCCGTGTCGTGGTTTTGGGAGGGCGGGGGGGCCCTCCCAAAACCGTGAATAATCAAAACCGTGAATGCCGAGTTCGCGAATGTGGAGGGGCAACTGTATATGTAAAGCTATGTAATGTACACCGTGATGAAGGATGCTGGCCAGATGTTGGTTTTTTTCTGGCCTTTTTTCTCATTTCTAATGTGATGGTTCAAAGAATCTCAGCCACAGGTCAAAATAAACTGTGCAGTGAGCCTTGGTTCCCCACCCTTCGATGAAGAGTGATGGTTCTTGTCTTAGTTCCCCATTAGAATGTATCACTGTGAAACCTGTATGTGTTGCTAGAATAATAGAAGGCCCCACAAAAATAATCTGCTTCGTCTTCAGCTTGGACATTAGTGATGGTTAAATGAGCATTATCTCCAGAGGCAGAGCCAGAGAACCGGTCTGGGATCCCTTCTCCCCTAGTGCTGCTACCATAGAATACAAGGCGAGGAGCCTGACCCATTTTCTGTTGATACCAGCCAAAGCTGTACCAGCTACCACTCCCTGCAGCGCTTCTAGAGCAGGAAAGTTTCACCGTTTGTCCCAGGGGCACAGACGCTGAAGCAGGCTGAGATATCGTTTGCTGTGAACTGTGACCTGTACACAGAGAAAACAAAACCACCCTGTTAGGAAGGCATCTCTGCTTTCAAATCCTATCCAAGTGCCACATTCATCTAATAAAGATGAATGGCTTGATCCTCAGCCCCCTAGACCTTTGCTTTGGCATTCTTCATGTCATTCATTACCTGTACAGTAAGTGAGAAGGAACAGGAAAACCAGAGCCCAGGCCATGGCAAGTTCGCACAGCAAGTTGGCTTTCTAAAGGGAAAAGAGAATTGCTTGAGTCCTTCCACTCTCCTCCCTTAAATCCTCTTGGCAGCAAGAAAAGTCCGGCATGCAAATTTCTTCTGTGGTCTGTCCTAGAACATCAAGTGGCAACTGAGACTGTGCCACGTTCCAGTAAACCTTAAGAAATATTTGCATAAAGGAGATATTTAAGCTATCAAGAAGCGGCTTTGCTTTGGAGTGGCATGAAAAGAAGGCAGGGAGCAGGTAACCCATCATGGCAAAGACTGAAACAGAAGCTAAAGATGGAGGGCCCATCTAAACGAGCCCCCCTCCCCTAAAAAACCAGACTGCCCCACAGTAATGGCATTTGGCAGCAGCTGGAACTTGTCCTAATGGGGGTTTTGCCCCCAAAAGGGGGGTTTGATTCCTGGACTTATCGCGGATACCGGAAACTACAGATAACAGTGAAGGCCATTGAAAATAATGGGACTTCTGGTTGTGCATACCATAAAGTTGCATTGGAGGACCTAGAAAATGTCTAGAGAGGACACCTCTCTGGCATTTTCTAGAAAGACTCTATCGTATATGTTCCTCTTTTTGTGTCCCACAAATAACTGAAACCGCGGATATTGGTTCCACAGATGCAGGGGTCCGACTGTACTGTAACTGCATAGTGAAAGGATCCCAGAGATTATTGGACTGCAAGTCCCAGCAGCCCTAACCAACATGGCCAGTGATGCTGAATGCTGAGGATTGCAGCCCAACATCTGGAAGGCCACACAATTCCTGCCACTGTTATAGAGTGTGCTGGAAACAGTTTTGAAGCACCTTTGGTGCATTTGGAGGAAATCTGTTTTCGCAGCAGTAAATGTGTACTCAAACCACATCCAGGTAAGTGACAGCATTCTGCTTCTCTTCACTCTCAGTTTGTAGCTGACCGAGAAGCTGCAAAAAGTCAAAATAATTTCAGTGCAGCACTTCCAAATGTTCCACGTCAAATGTGACAGCTCTGGTTTATTGTCTTACATGGCCTGGATTTGTTGTACATGAGAGTTGGTGCAGAAAAACTTGAATAAATGAATAAATAACGCTGGGAAGCAAATGTCAAAGCAGGCGCATTTGTAGGATGTTTAGTCAGAGAACAAAAGGAGTCTAAGTAAAAAAAACACACACACACAATTTATGCAACATTTAAAGAAAACAAGATTTAATCTTCATCCTCAACATTTCAGAATCTACTGTACATAGGAGATTTTCAGATGCCTCTTGCCGCGCAAGCAGCTTCCAGAGCAGTAACGAGGCTGCTGTGTGGCAAGGCATCCATTTTGGACGACGCCGTTTCTCTCTTGGCGTTGTCCGTGACTGTTGCAGTGAGCATTGGAGGTGGCCGCACTGTTTCTCACTCACAGAAGTTGTCCGTGAGTAAAAAACAGTGCGGCCGCCTCCAATGCTAGCCGCAACAGTCACGGACAACGCCGAGAGAGAAACGGCGTCGTCCAAAATGGACCCCTTGCTGCGCAGCAGCCTCGTTACTGCTCTGGAGGCTGCTTGCGCGGCAAGAGGCGTCTGAAAATCTCCATAGATTAGGAGAGCGTCATCATATCCATGTAGCATTTTTCTTTTCTTTTCAAATGTTTTATTGTGTTTTTCTCTTTGATTTCCATATCATAGAAGTATATCAAAGGAGAATAACAATCCACAATTGAGTAAATCTGGGAACAAAACCGTCTCAAACAAAATGACCAGCCATACATTGAGTTATAACCACAAGACTCTTCAAACAGTCAAAAGAAATTTTTCCAGAAGTTCATGAGAGAAGGTGAAGGACTACAAGGAGAAGCTACTTTGAGGGCATACCTAATAAAGTTATAGCAAGTTTGCATGAATTTGCCTTCTGTTTCCAGTCCATTGGCCCATCTCAGATTGTGAGTTAATTTTGCAACAAGTGCAATAGGCTAATCTGTGTGTAAGTGCCTGTTGTTGCCGCTGTTGTGTGCCTTCGAGTCATTTCTGACTTATGGCAACCCTAAAGCGAACCTATCACAGGGTTTTCTTGACAGAATTTGTTCAGAGGGGGGTTGCCTTTGTCTTTGCCTTCCTCTGAGGCTGAGAGAGTGGGACTTCCCCAAGGTCACCTTGGGTTTCCATGGCTGAGCAGAAACTCAAACCTTAATCTCCCAGTACTAGTCCCACACTCAAACTACTAAACCATGCTGGCTCTGCATTCAGCCATGAATCTTGGATGGTGGAAAGATCCCAAAGCTCTCCTGAAGCCAAGTGTCCTTGGTAAGCCAAGGCCATCCCAGCAGCAGCCCTGCAAACTTTGTCATTGTTGTTGTGTGCCTTCTTGTCATTTCTGATTTATGGCAACCCTATCTGAATCATAGAATCATAGAACTTGAAGAGACCACAAGGGCCATCTAGTCCAACCCCCCTGTCAGACAGGACTACCCAATCAAAGTATGCCCAACAGATGGCCATCCGGCCTTTGTTTAAAAACCTCCAAAGGAGACTCCACCACACTCCCAGGCAGCTGCATATTCCACTGCCAAACAGCTCTTACCATCAGGAAGTTCTTCCTAATGTTTAAATGGAATCTCTTTTCCTGTAGTTTGAGTCCATTGCTCCCTGTCCTAGTCTCTGGAGCAGCAGAAAACAAGGTTGCCCCATCCTTTGTATGACATCCCTTCAAATATTTAAACATGGCTATCATGTCACCTCTTAACCTTCTCTTCTCATGGGGTTTTCTTGGCAAGATTTCTTCAGAGGGGGTTTGCCTTCCTCTGAGGCTGAGAGAGTGTGACTTGCCCAAGGTCACCTGGCGGGTTTCCCTGGCTGAGCAAAGGGGATTGAACCCTGGCCTCCAAACTTTGCAATATGCAGTGCTATACCCCTGCACAGAGAATGTTGTGTGTGGGTAACTTGAACTCTATGCCTGAGTGAGCCAGGAGGAAGGAGTACCCATGCGTGCTGAAGGTTTTCCGACTGTATCGCAGGCACAAGAAGTGCCTTTGAGGCAGGGGGTTAAAGTGAAAAAATAACCTGGAGGAGAATTAATTTGGAGGGCCTGGGGGATTCAGGGGTCACGCTTTGGGGGCCCAAGGGCTGCATGTGTGACCACCCCCCACGCTTTGCAATCCTGTCCTGCAAGGACGTTTCTTCTCTGCATTTGTCATCCTAGCGTTTAGATTTTGCAGGCAGATCTGTCCAAATGGAATTGTCCTGCCTTGGGGAAGACGATAGATCATTCCAACTCTATGGTTTAAAATGTCTTAGGGATAGTTCCAATTCAGTTCTTAGTAGTAGTTCTCAGTTAAGAATGGTTCTGTTTTGGGAGGGCAAGGAGGGATTCATTCCCCATCAGACTGAGCCACCATGGCACTGATCACTGTTGCACCCGGCAGCACCGCAATAATAATCCGCCTCGTCTTCCGCTTGGACGTTAGAAATGGTTAAGTAGCCGGTGTTGCCAGAGGTGGAACCTGTGAAGCGATCCGGGATCCCTTCTCCCCTGATGTTGGTACCAGAGAGTACAAAGCGAGGAGCCTGCCCAGGTTTCTGTTGATACCAGGAGACAGGGGTTTCCCAGGTGCCTCCACCACTTCTGGAACAGGAGAGCTTGACTGTTTGTCCCAAGGACACAGACACTGAAGCAGGCTGAGTTAATGTTGGCTGGAAGTGGACACCTGTACAAACCAAACAAACCCAAAAAACAGCTTGCCATCCTCTCTTGAATTATACAAAAATACTATAATTCCCTTGATTTTAAGCACAAAACAGATTTTTTTAAAAACCAACCCCTAAGCCTATGTAAAAGCATCCAGCATGACGCAGTGGTTTGAGTGTTGGACTAGGAGTGTATCTACGCTATAGAAATAATGCAGTTTGACACCATTTTAACTGCCAGGGCTCCATCCTAAAGAATCCTGGGATTGGTAGTTTTGTGAGGTCCCAGCACTCTTTGGCAGAGAGGGCGAAAGACCTTGTGCAACTACAAATCCCAGGATTCCCTACGATGGAACCATGGCAGTTAAAGTGGTGTCAAGTTGCATTATTTCTACAGTGTAGATGCACCCTAGTGTTCTGGAAGGTCGGGGCTGAAGACTGCTCAGCCATGGAAACCCAGCGGGAGACACCTTGGGTAAGTCCCACTCTCTCAGCCTTAGAAGAAGGCCATAGCAAACCTCCTCAGATCAAATCCAGCCAAGAAAACCCTTGGATAGTCTACACTGTAGAAATAATCGCGATCAAAGCATCCCTGACAGATGGCCATCCAGCCTCTGTTTGGAGGTCTTTAAACAGAGGCTGGATGGCCATCTGTCAGGGATGCTTTGGTTGTGATTTCCTGCATGGCAGGAGGTTGGACTGGATGGCACTTGTGGTCTCTTCCAACTCTACAATTCTATGATTCTATAAATTCTATGATTTTATGAAATAATGCAGTTTGACACCACTTTAACTGCCATGGCTCCATCCTACAGAATCCTGGGATTTGTAGTGCTGCAAGGCACCAGCACTCTTTGGCCAAGAAGGCTAAATGCCTTGTAAAACTACAGATCCCAGGATTCCAAAGGACAGAGATACAGCACTTAAAGTATCTGCAGATGCACCCAGGGTCACCATAAGTCAGAATCAACTTGAAGGCACATAACAACAACAAAGGCTTGTGTAAAATGAGAGTTCTTTGCATCCATACCTATAAAGTAATTGAGACGTGCAAGAAAAAACAGCCCAGGTGATGATGAGATCTCAAAAGGAAATGGGTTTTATGGTAGAAAAAGGTTCTGGTTAGTTGGGACCTTCCCTCTTCTCCTTTCGTAAATTTCCCCAAAGCTTATCCTTCTGAGGTTGTTGCCATTGCAGAAATAAGGCAGTTTGACACCGCTTTAACCATCATGGCTCCATCCTATGGAATCCTGGGATTTGTAGTTTGCTGCGGCACCAGGGCTCTCTGACAGCAAAGGCTAAATATCTGACAAAACAACTCCCAGAATTCCATTGCATTGAGCCTTGGCAGTTAAAGAGGTATCAAACTGCATTATTTCTGCAGTGCAACAGCAACCTGAGAGACAGAAGCAACGAGCTGATATTACGCTGCAGCCATTATAAGAGCACAAAGCAAAAGGCCTCCCCTTTTAATCTTTGTTAACACCAGTAAATGGGGTACAAGCTACCCATGACAATATGGGAGAGTTTAGCTGTCCGTCACACTCCAAAGCAGGCTGAGTCTGCTGCTGCTGTGAAGTGAAACTTTTGCAAAAGGCAAAAACAGACACGTTCAGTACAATTTCTGTATTCCCCGATACCGTAAAAGCATTCTTGCTTCCATGATCAATGTACAATGTCAATTGCTTTATAGCTGGCCTCTGCTTCCAATTCTATTCTTCAGATCTTTTTACCTGAGGAGGAACTAAAGAACACGAGGAAAAGCAGAGTCCAGGCCATGGCAAGATCTCTCCAAGAGCTTCACATTTGGAAAGAAGGACAGAAAAGCAGGTGGGTTCTTTCTCTGTCTTTAAATCTCGAGGAACTGAAGAATGACCATCATGCAGACAGTTCTGTCTCCCTGTCTTTGCTGCAAAGTTACATTTCCTCCAAGGAGGAGGAGGAGGCGGCAGCAATATAATCTAATCAGTCCGATACCCCAAGACCAAATTTGCATGGAGAGGATGTGCAAGCATGAAGAGTGAAGAGACCTGCCTTTGTCGAGCAAGAAGAGAAAATACAGCAAGAATATTACTCACAGTAACAACACTAAATACATGAAGGGTACTTGTAAGTTCACGCTGTGCTTGTAAGAGTTTCAACGATAATGGATGGGAAGAGTCATTTGCCCCCCCCCTGAAAGTAAGCAAAATTAACAACCAACTGTCAATGTTGAGCAAACCCCCCCCCCATTAAAAAAAAAAAAAGCAGCTCCAGGGTCCCTATCCAGAGTCAAAGAAGTAATTTTGGAGGAAAGGGAATTTGTGTCCAAGGGGCAATATCTGAATTGGTCAATTGGGGGAGCTAGAGAGAACTCCCTGTATTTTTCAGTGACATCATAGTAATAGCAAGGGTAACTCATGAGTAATGTTCATGGCAGTCCCTCACTGAACTCTTCCCAGAAAGGGGGCTAGGGTCTTGTACTGGATAAAGGCAATCTTTATTTTGGATATCTTTATTTTGGTTGGCCAAATAAAGATATCCCCCCAATATGGACTTTGGGATTCATTAGTTAATGAACTCTCTCTAAAGAATCAGAGTGTTACCTTTCCAGACAGCAGTAACAGTAGCAACCTGTGGGGTGTTCAGAGTTAATGAACAAATTAACTAGTTCCTTTTCAAATGTCCCATTTCAAGCTCTGGCCCTTCAATGCTAAACTTCCTTTGCATTCTGAAATAGGCCCTGGAAAGATTGCAATACACACAACCTGTCCAGACCAGAACAAAGTCGTAGTCATAGCTAGGGAAAGTGGTATATCGGCACTTGACCTCTGTGCAGTAGTGAAACGGAAGCAGAGAGCATCCGTGCATACCAGATGCTTTCCTGCCACACTGACAGGGCAGATGGTGGAGGTTAGTCTCTGATGACTGTTTCTGCCAGATGTACCAGACCGTAAAATAGCCATGAATTTCCCAGAATCTTCCCATGGAATCCAGCTAATTCTTGGGTTACTTCTTGTCCCAGGAGAATCCCAAATCACAAAGCACCCTGAGATTTATTGAAAGGCACAGGTTAAGATTCTGTATCAAGTAGGTGGAGAGTAACACTCAGCCTATGTGGTTCCATGCCCACCGCTGCAAATGTCTTTTTTTAAAACAGAGCACAATGGGCTATCCTCTAGCTCTGGGGTGGGAAATGGCAGCCATGGGCTTCATTAAGCCCTTGGACTGCATTTTTGTGGCCCCAGAAGCACTCCACTGGTTCCCCCAAATTAAAACTCATAGACTCATAGAATCATAGAGTTAGAAGAGACCTCAAGGGCCATCCAGTCCAACCCCCTGCCATGCAGGAATACACAATCAAATCATTCCAGACAGATGGCCATCCAGCCTCTGTTTAAAAACCTCCAAAGAAGGAGACTCCATTCCTGCCATTTTTGTGGCATTTCCCCTGGCTTGGCAACACTGCCTCTACCCGCTCTCCTGCTTGGCCATCGCAGGAAGAGGCACTTGAAGAACACAACAGAAGCACTTGAAGGAAGCAATTGGCAAGCGGACAGTAGGCGAAGGCAGTGCTGCCAAGCCAGGGAAAGGGAGAAAACCTCAGGCAACGTGAGGCCTGATCATAGCAGATTGGGGAACATTCACATGGGGATTCGGGGTATTTGATAGTATAGACAAGCCCTTGATCTCTGTTGAATCTGCTGTCCTGGGAACAGCTGGGTTTACTGGACATGGTCGTCTTAGCCAGTTCCAATATAACACAAACAGATCTATTTATTTATTTATTTATTTATTTAGGTATTTATACCCCGCTCTTCAGCCACAAAGGCCTCAGAGCGGCTTACAATTTGTTTTAAGCAATAGCAATTTCCACATCTACACTGCATTAAGCAGTTTCCAATGTGTGTTAGCTAATTGCCCCCATAAGCTAGGTACTCATTTTACCGACCTACAAAAGGATGGAAGGCTGAGTGAACCTTGGAGCCCGCTGGAATTGAACTTGCAACATTGTGGCTTCAGTACAGGCATTTAACCACTGCGCCACCAGGGCTCCATAGCCATGGAGAGATACATTTCATTTCTGGGTTAATGTAAACTGCCCTGGAAAGCAGAAATGAAAAGCCCTTGTAAATGCTGGGTGTGCTTCAGGATTGGGGGGGAAGCCTTGTAGAGCTCCCAAATAAAATCAGTTTGTACAGGAACAAAACCTGGGACTTTCAGAGACCTCCCCTCCCTTTGTCGGGAGAGGCTCAGTCATGGGTGAGGTAAGAGGCGAAGGAGGCTGGCTTTTGACTGAGTTCCTCATTTGGAGGCATCACCGTGTGTGCTGTGCTAGTCCACGCTAGACAATAATAGTCAGCTTCATCGGTCGCCTGAATGTCAGCAATTACTAAGTAGCAAATGTGGTTGGAGGCATCTTTGATGGCAGAGAACCGAGCAGGGACCCCCGACCCTTTGTTGTATGTCAGCAGATATCTTGGTCTTGATCCATGCTTTTGCTGAAACCAGGCAACCCCTCCAAAGGTCCAACCAGCCAGAGAGCAAGGGAGTTTAACTGTTCTTCCCAGAGACTCCGACACCGAAGGTGGCTGGATCAAAGTAAACTGGGCCAGGGAACCTGAGGAGAAATTGAAAACCTGTTTGGAATCTTATTCCGTTATGACAAGATGCATCACTTCAACATATCATACGTTCTGAAACCCCCGTGGTGAATATCAATGTAGCCCAATGTATGGGGATCGTTGCTCAATGCCCATGGCTAACAACCCATTGTGCAATCAATTGCAAGGCACAATGCACAAAAGCAATGTGTATCGGCAGCACACGTTCACATGCTATTCTGTCCTTTCATGCACTCCTGCACATGCAAGCAATTCCAGATACATATCTCTGCTGACATCCCCATCAGCGGGATATGACTGGGGCGTGCTGTCCAAAACAATCACCCCACATGGGTAGCACAGCTTGCGTTATGTGACGAGCAAGATGCCAGCCCATGAATCCCATTTCCAACCAGCAGAAGCTTTGCTCCGAAGCTGAGCATTTGAATTGGTCAAACAGAAGCAGCACCAATATATCACACCAGGAAGCCCTCCATTTGACTTTACCTGTGCAAGAAGTGAGAAGCATCAAGAGAAGCCAATCCCATGCCATGTTGCCAGTTCCAGGTTCTGAGCCTAGTGCCTTGAGGCAAATGGGAGCTCTGTCCTTTTTAAATCATCCCAAATTCAGCTGGTGCAAATTTGTTGTCTCCTCATTGGCCGCTGCTGGGTCTACTTCTCAGAGGAGATTGATGATGTCAGCTGAAACCGTGTTTGAAACCAATTCACACTGCAATCCAAATCACACAGACTAACTGGTCAACCCACACTGCAATCCAAATCACACAGACTAGCCGGTCAACCCCAACATTGATCAGAAGCATGTAACATAATACTTCCACGTAAACATAGATGATTTATGTAACTTTAAAGTAGACAATGGAGAAATTGAAATAGTTCCACATTTCCCATACCTTGGCATAGTCAATCAGAATGGAGACTGGAGTCAAGAAATCAGAAGAAGACTACGACATGGAAGGGCAGCTGTGAAGGAACTAGACAAGTTGCTGGTGTGTCAAGATATATCACTGAATATAAAATTAGTAACATTACAAACTGAACCCCTTTCAAGAAAATGAATTTTATTAGTTCCCAAACAATGCATCCTGGGATTTGTAGTTCTGTGAGATGTCCAAGAGTCTTCAAGGAAAACTTCTCAGCACTCTCATGGGACTATAATCCTCAAAGCTCTTGATGAAATGTCACAGAGACAGTATGCAGCCTAATCTGTGGCCATTATTTTTGTTTTCTTCATGTTCAGCTGTAAACCTGCCTTTGCACTTTCTTCCTTGCCGTTCTTCAGTAATCGTTCCAAGTCTTTGCTATTTTCTGCGAGTTAGGATGGTGTCATCTGCATATCTTAAACTGTTGGTGTTCCTTCCTCCAATTTTCTAGTATTGTAGTGGGAAGCTAATTGGTGTGGCAAAGGGAAACCATCAACCCTCTTGTTTAGCTGTTCCAGAGCTTATTTACTTCGACCACAGACCACATGGAGTGATTTTGTGGTTTCCTGTTCCGGTAGCACTCCAGTGGCAACTCTCCTATGCTGAACATTTGCCTGCAGCAAACCCTGAGAAGGAAAGATGTAATGGAACTGTGAATTGTTTGCTCTACAGCAATGCTTCTCAAACTATCTGGTATAGTGAACCACTCTTTGTTTTTCCAATGAGCCAAGAACCAGTAGCATATTATAATGTTTGCTTTTGTTCCTGGAAACTTGCCACAGACCAGTAGATGGTGGCTAATGTACCAGTCCACAGGCCACCATTTTGAGTAGCGCTGCTGTACAGTACAGACACCAGTAGAAGGGTGGGGAGAGTATACAAAAATATGTGGGAAATGGTTGAAAAATGTGTTTCTCAAGCATTGAGAAACCCAGACGAGAAGAATCCCAGACTAATAAGAATCTTCACAGTTCAATATTTATTCTACACAAAATCCATATGTAGTTGTTTTGGGTAGAAAGCAACATTTTTGTCTGTGCAGAAATATTTTTTCTGCACAGAAAATAGCTTTTTTGTGTATTCTACTCTGCACAGAATATGCAACCTATTTCTATGAAAATAAAGCTGGTTTTCTGTCCAAAACAGCCACACATGATTGTTTTGAGCAGAATAAATCTCAAACTGTGAATAGTCTTTGCAAATGGCACAATTTTCAGAGACTTTCTCACAGGGACAAGAAAACTGCTAAAATTATGTGTTGTTTCACTGAGGAAGAAAATTAGCAAAGAATTACTCTACAACAACCATACTAATAGCTTGTGGGGTTATGTGTTCATCTTGGTTGATTCGTCATTCCTGACTTGGAGAAGGAGATGCCCCTTCTGTTCATTCCAGGTCTAGGAGTCATCCATTGTGATTCTGTTGTGCTACCCATCTTTGTCTTTGGTAGCAAAATGATGCTATGGAGGTATGGGCACAGAAGCAGAGCTAAACTCCATTAGGTGCACACTTACTGAGGGATGACCAACTTTGATATCTGTATATGAGTGAACAAGGCAGGCCAGAAAACAAAAGGAAACATCTGGAGGGAGCCATTCCTGGCTCCACTGCACACCCCAGGTGTCAGCCTGTTGAGTAACTGTTGTGATAATATCTGTGGTATTTTCTATGATAACCTCCATTCTATCAAATTAGAGGGATGGGGATTACCAGAGCAACATCTGCCCCTGCAGGCCTAAGGGAGAAGAGCAGGCAATGTTTCACATTGGAAAATGGCTGGAGGTGATGGAGATGTGGTCCCACACATCAGGAGGGTAGCAGGCTGGAGAAGCAAAGTTTAAGAGAATGGCTGTGCTTTGCTGTAGAAGTTCTTGGGTTGGGAGGGAGCTCTAGTATCAACACGGAAAAGGCTTTCAGGTGGATTAAGGTGGAGGCCTGCCTCTGGTTGTTCTCAGTCACAGCAGGCAATATTGGTGTATATGGACTTATAGCCTGACTTGCTATAGCATTGTTTCCCATGTCTGACACATGCATAAGATCCCCTATGGAATTATAGAGCCTATGGCCAAATCCACACTACACAAATAATCTAGTTGGAAACAGGATTATTTGCCATGGCTCCTTCCTATGGAATCCTGGGATTTGTAGTTTGGTGAGGCACTGGCACTCTTTAGGAGAGAAGGCTAAAGACCTATAAAATTACAAATCCCAGGATTCAATAGGAAGGAACCATGGCAAATAATCCCATTTCAAACTGGATTATTTGTGTAGTGTGGATTTGGCCTATGTGCATGCAGCAGCTTGCTATAATGATTATGGGGCAATGACCTCCAACAGCTATAGAAAACAAGCTAATGTTTTATTACGAGGACTCCTTTAGAAACAGGGAGGTTCTCAAAATGTGCTAAGCTAAGCAGGGACAGCAGAGAACAGAACTAAGCTGGTTTCATTTTGTCTCTCTGGCTTTTCTTCGCAAACGTTCCATTTTGTAGATGCGAGATAATAAAGAGGAGGCAGAGAGAAGAGATGGAACAATCGCTAAGAATATCAGTCCACTTCTGAGAGAGGCTAGGACAAGTGAGTAAGACATGAGGAAAAATTGGGAGTCCTTTCATGCTACAGAATGGTGACACTATGACTTCACTTTAAGTGCCATGGCTGCATCCTGTGGAATCTTGGGACTTGTAGTGTGGTGAGACACTGGAGCTGAGCATTCTAAACAACGTCCCTAAAAACACATCAGGACAGAATGTGCATTGGGACCATTGCGCCATGGCTCTGTTTGTGAAATAGTGCTGGAGACGTAGCTAATGCCTCTCCTCCCCTCCTGTGAAGCTGAGCATTGTGCAACATCGCAATTCACTTTTGCATGATTGCAAAGCTAACAGGATGCTGGCCAAGAGCTACAGCAACAAATACTGTGACATCCTGAATCATTTGTCCTGTTGGAAAGAACCCTCTGACTCTGAAAACATTGTTCCTTTTTTGACATTCGGTGAGGAGGGAAGCACTTTGCACACATACCAAGGAACTCTTTCCCCCAACCTGCAGGCAAACCCTGACCCAAGGCAATGCATCTTCAGGAAAGTCTAATGCCTGAGTATTTCTAATAAAAGCTGGCTCCATTTCATGATAGATGAACACTGTCTTCCAACAAAGGAAGCCAAAGAAGAGGAACTGACAATTTCAGTTTGTCTGTAGAACCACTTG
The DNA here is from genome assembly GCA_030847615.1 of Gambelia wislizenii. Classification (NCBI taxonomy): domain Eukaryota; kingdom Metazoa; phylum Chordata; class Lepidosauria; order Squamata; family Crotaphytidae; genus Gambelia; species Gambelia wislizenii. The sequence goes on along the minus strand of JAUMIR010000013.1, from coordinate 4,785,673 downwards.
CAAACCAAAGGCTACCAGCTGTAAGAAGGTTATTGTCTCGCTTCCGCCAAATGTTGTATCACTGTGTACTGCGTGCTGCTATCATAAGATAAACAGTAATAATCTGCCTCATCTTCTGCTTGGACATTGGAGATGGTGAAGGTGGCTGCAGAGCTGCCTGTAGAACCAGAGAATCGGTCAGGGATTCCGGAGGGTCTGTTACTGTCCCGATATATCATGAGTTTAGGGGCACTGCCAGGCTTCTGTTGATACCAGGATACATAATAGCCACTGATGCTTCCACTGCTCCTGGTACAGGAGATCCTGACCGTTGATCCAGGAGATGCTGAGACAGAAGGCGGCTGAGTCATTACAAACTGGGCCAAGGTTCCTGAAAGAAATCAAAGAGCAGAAGGAGGCCATTTAGATGGAGAGGGCCACTGCAGCAAGCTGAGAGAAAAGGGAAGGAACTCCACCAAACAGTAGCCTCAGTAAAGGAATGGTCCATTCCCAGGGTTTCTCTCTACAAGAGCAAAAAGAGAGAGAAACCTGAGGTTAAGAAAGGTTCTCCTGTACCTGTGCAGTCAGCCAGGAGGATCCAAAAGAGAGGAACACAAAGCATGGTGGCAAAGAGGGAATGCATGGGCTTCCTGCTGCTAAAACGTCTCTGGATTGGGCCCTCCTGGTCTTCTTAAAGCCCCTGGTTGGGAAGGATGCCCATGCATGCAAATATGCTTCCTCTTCATTGGCTGGGGTGTCTCTCTTAGACGTAGGTGGAGAGAGTAAGCCAAGCGCTTGCCTCTCCATGGTTTGTAACATTTGCAGGCATGATAGTCTGAGCTCTTCCACAACAATCTTCCCAGTGGTATCTCTCTTGAGATCTCTTTGGGAGGGGACTTTCCATTGTCTGATATGCATACCCTTTCATATTTATGTGGTGTCATTATGACGCCGTATTTGGTGTGTCGGATAACATCTTGAGAGGCTTATCGCACGACACTGTTATAGCACTATTATTCCACTTTAACTGCTCTGGCTGCCTCCTGTGGGATCCTGGGGTTTGTAGTTTAGGGAGGCCTAAGAACTCCCTGGCTAAGAGTTCTAAATGCCCTTCCCTAAACTGCAAATCCCAGGATTCCACAGGAGGCAACCATAGCAGTTAAAGTGGAATAATAGCGCTATAGCAGTGTAGCGTGATAAGGCCCTCATGCAGGAGTTCCTTGGACTAACTTCCTAAAACGTATGCTGAAAATGGTCAACAGCATGACTTACCATGATTTTGTAATGTTACCGTTTGAACAGAAGAGGAATAGATCTTTATTATGAGCTGAGGAAGTTGTTTTTCGAAGACAAAACAGTGCAGCAGCTATCTGAGAGAGCTGTTCTACTTGATTTGATTTACTATTCTACTGAGGATCTAGCATATTTCAGCATGGTCACTTCAGTGCGGTGCGGTGCTGCTTGCATATCAATAGATAGTTTTGTCAAGAAAATACAATCAAAACCATTTCTTTGGTTAGGATTGTCCTGCAAAACCATTTGGGTAAGTGTTAAGGTTAAGGTAAGGATAAGGTTGGAATATTATCAATTATCAATAATATCAATTGATAATTGACATCTACTATGTTAATGAAGGTGGCAGGAACAGTCACAATTACTCCTCTGTCATCCCACTTTTTTCACCTGCTTTTAAAACATCCCAGTTTCTCTTCTTCTTCTCACTTTCCCCCTTTGTCCTCAGCTTGCTTCAGTTGCTGCTCAGTTCAAAGTGAAAAAAAATACTTTGCGCTCAACTCAGCAGGAGGAGAGAAGGGCAAGAGGTGGAATCGTGCCCTCCCCAGTTGGTTGAGGCAAAAGCAAACTGCTGCCACCTCTCCTGGCTTGTGCCCTCTTCCTCATCAATAACCTTTGCCATCTTGACCACACTCTGATCTTGTTGCTTGGTCACACGTGTCCCAGTTTGCATCTGTGAAATATTGGACAGTATGGAGGAATAGCTGTATTTCTAAGGACAAGTCCTCCCTTGGCTTCCTTCCAGCAAATGCAGAGCAGTGACAAGCACAATAATCCATGGGATGATCACAGGACAGCAATGGGGGGGGGGTGGAAGTCTCCCTGTATTGATCAAACCAGTATAATTTGGGAATCCAAAATGGTCCCTACCCATCATACTCTCTCTTTGCTAAAATGAACTTGAATCTAGCAATGATAACCAAGCCTTACTTCCCTGAATCAGTTGTTTCCTCTACCAATAACTTGGGGGGGGGGAGTCTCTTATGTCCCCTCGTGGCCCCAAATTCTGTGGATTGATCTGTGTGAAGTGGTGGTCTTGCATTGTACAAGGAAAAGCCAATAGTACATGTTCTTAATGGGAAATAGATACTAAGGGAACATTTTAAAGTCATATGAGCTATGTTCTACGCTAGTGTAGGCTTTAATTTCAGGTAGGAAAATGGCCATCTACATGCAATTTGCTCACAATGACATTTCATGTTGTGTCTTAGACGGCATGGTTTGATAAGTCTTGGAGAAGCTATTGGGCTGGGTTTGGTACAACCACCCAAATCCATGGGCCCATACTCTCCAACATTTCACAAATGAAATTCAATACGGAGAAACGTAAGGTACTGCACTTAGGGCGAAAAAATGAAATGTATAGATATAGGATGGGGGAGACCTGGCTGAATGAGACTACATGCGAAAGAGATCTAGGAGTCCTAGTAGACCACAAGTTGAACATGAGCCAACAGTGTGATACAGCAGCTAAAAAGGCCAATGCGATTTTGGGCTGTATCAATCGAAGTATAGTGTCCAGATCAAGGGAAGTCATAGTGCCACTCTATTCTGCCTTGGTCAGACCTCACTTAGAATACTGTGTCCAGTTCTGGGCACCACAATTAAAAAAGGATATTGACAAATTGGAGCATGTCCAGAGGAGGGTGACTAAAATGGTGAAAGGTCTGGAAACGATGCCTTATGAGGAGAGACTTAGGGAGCTGGGTATGTTTTGCCTGGAAAAAAGATGGTTAAGAGGCGATATGATAGCCCTGTTTAAGTATTTGAAGGGATGTCATGCTGAGGATGGAGCAGGCTTGTTTTCTGCTGCTCCAGAGACTGGAACACGGAGCAATGGGTGCAAGCTCCAGGAACAGAGATTCCACCTCAACATGAGGAGGAACTTTTTGACAGTAAGAGCTGTTCAGCAGTGGAACACAATCCCTCGGAGTGTGGTGGGGTCTCCTTCCTTGGAGGTCTTTAAACAGAGGCTGGATTGCCATCTGTCGGGGATGCTTTGATCGTGATTTCCTGCATGGCAGGGGGTTGGACTGGATGGCCCTTGTGGTCTCTTCCAACTCTACAATTCTATGATTGTGTGATTCTATGATGATAACTGGGGGCTCATCTACACAAGCTAACTCCCCGTCAGTGTATCCTGGCTGTGGATCAGGCCTGATCCTCCCCCGTTCCCTCCACATCACTGCAGCTGCTTTTCTGGCTCTCCCGGAAGTAAGGAAGCCAGCCCGCAATATGTGACCAAGACCCCCTGCATGTGACCAGCCTTGGTCATATGCTGCAGGACTCCTTCCTGCTTCAAAGAAAGCAAGGCAGATCAGCAGCTAAAGTGACAGCCTGGCCTGCCGGGATGGGCTCCTGAAGACCGTGGGGCCCAATCCATTCCTTTCTGGTGGGAACAGATTAAATCGGATATTATTTTAGTATACAGTAAAGGGCCCTACGTACGACTTCCGAATGTGCAATTGTTTGAACATGCACATTCACACAAATACAAACAGACAGTGCAATCTGATTGGCAAGGATGGGCTAGCAAAGAGGGAAAGCAGCCACAGCCACCGTGTTGGATTTTTGGCTAAGCGACTCCACTCCCCTCTTCTCCTCTCCCTCCTGCCAAGTTAATTGGGTCCAAACTACTTTTTCAGTTTGAACTCAGTTTGCAGCAACTGAAGTAAGCAATCTCCTTTTGTACTTTGATGTTTGCAGCAAATGAAGGAAGCTGAGGACAAAAAGGAAAGGTGGGAGGAGACAGAAACTGGGACCTTTTAAAAGAGCTGAGAAAGTGGGATGGCAGGGGATTAACTGTGGCTGTCCCTGCCAAACCTTGACAGTTGGAGGATATGTGGGACTTCAGTGAGCCATTACTAACCTGTCCCATGGTCCTGGGTATGCCTCCTTTATTTCTGACTAACACCCGATCCAATCATTTACCTTTTCTGATACTTTTAACTGTATGATTCAAATCATCTCAGGCACAGTGGGCAACTGTTATCCTCTAGAGCCTTTCAGACTGCCACTCCCATAATCCCTCACCATCAGTTCTTCTGGCTGGAGCTGATTGGAGTTGTAGGCTGAAAACCTCTAAAAGGCCACAGACGGCCACCTCTGTTTTAGATCAATTACCATCCACACCTGATGAAGGAAGTGTGTTGGGTTTCATCTCAGTTCCCCTGTTGTCATTTCCAGCTGAATGATTCCAACTGCCTCAAGACAAGTACTATAGTCATTTTTGTTTTCAGTCTACGCTGTCGGGAAGAAGAAGGTAGGTTTTCATCTCACTTCCCCATCAAAATTTACCACCGTGAAATATGCTAGCACTGCCATCCCATGTAGCACAGTAATAATCGGCCTCATCTTCAGCTCGAACCCCTGTGATGACCAGATTCCAGAGGTTCTTGGAGGCGTTGGGGGAGACGCTGAATCTTTCTGGGATCCCTGAGCCCCTGCCCTGGCTGCCACTAGTATAATAGTGATATACAAACTGAGGACTTCCACCTGATTTCTGCTGGTACCAGTGGACCCTATAGCTGCTGATGCTGGATCCAGAGGACATGGCACAGGGGAGATGTGCATTCGCACCCAGGGAAAAGGATTCTGAGGGTCTCTGGGTCAGCACAGGCTGTGCAGAAGAACCTGCAAGGAAACAGAAGCCACAAGAAAGAAGGAAATGGAGGTGTGCCCGTGGATAACCTCAGGCAAAACTTTTTCCCACAGCTAGTGATCAGCACAGCATCTCTCCAAGGCTTTCAGCTGACTCCGTTACCTGAAGGGCAGGTGAGGAACAAGAGGAGGGCCAAGGCCATGGGGAAGGATCCAGGCAAACGCTCCATACTCAGGCAAAGGGCTCTATCTGCCTGGGGCTCTCCGATTGGCTCTTTAAAGAAGAAGAAAGTGCCTCCTCCACCAATCACATCTCGCCAGGGTCCTCCACTCCACCCCCTTGTGGAAGATAACTCAGGTATAAAGTGACGCGGAGAGTCCAGAGGTTCACTTCTTCCCGGACAACAGGGAAAGAAGGGAGTCAGGGGAGAGGTTGTGACCATCAATGCCTTTCTGTAAGAAGGAAGGAATATGAGCTCGGGCCAAGGAAATCAGCCCTAGGTCCCGGCTTATACATTACAGTAGGACCCCCATATCCATGGGGGTTCGGTTCCCGGACTTAACATGGATACCAGAAACCATGGATAACGGCAAGCGCCATTGGAAATAATGGGACTTCTGATTTAAAATACCACAGAGTTGCTTTGGAGGACCTAGAAAATGTGTAGAGAGGACACCTCTCTGGGCATTTTCTAGGAAGACTCTATGATACGTGTTCTGTTTTGTGCCCGCGGATAACTGAAACTGCAGATATTGGTTCTGCAGATACGAGGGTCCTACTGTACATCAGTACATTCTCCAAGAGAAAATAAATAGGGCTGGGATTCCTACATACATTAACGCTGAAGTAGATGTCATTGAACTTAATGGGCCTTCTTTCCAAAGGAAATGCATGCAGGCCTGAGTTGCATGGGCAACGCCACTTCCACATAGATGTTTTGCATTGGGGTGGAGGGAATGTTCAAACACATCCTAGACATGAATAAGACACCAATAGGATCCCAGCCTTGGTATGGAAACACTGTCTTGATTTGAAGACTGCTTCAGTTCCCTTCCTCTCAAGAAAAGTTTGTCTCAACCCACAAATACAATTGAAACAACACAGTGAATTTCAGTGAAGCCTAGAAATTGCCTTTGTCCCATTGGTCTTGTCGGGTTTTAATGGTAGGGCCTCTGCTGCCCCCTTGTGGCAGGAGAGAGGTTCAGACTATGAACAAAGGCTGACTCCACACTGCACAAATAGTCCAGTTTGAAACTGGATCATTTGCCATGTCTCCTTCCTATGGATTCCTGGGATTTGTAGTTTTACAAGGTCTTTAGCCTTCCCTGCTAAAGGGTGCTAGTGCCCCATCAAATTATGAATCCCAGGATTCCATAGGAAGGAGCTATGACAAATAATCCAGTTTCCAACTGGATTGTTTGTGCAGTGTGAATGCACCCTTTAAAGGCCTTCAGACGCCAACTCTGTTATCTCTAGGACAGTCATAAACAGGAAACAGTGAAAATAGCCACACCAACTGTTCAATGCCTTACAAACTGGGACTCGGAACATGAAGTTGCTGTCATATTCCATGGTGCCAAAAATGAACTTACATCTGGGGGTGGTACTGTACCAAGTGAGCTTCCTTCCCTAAACCAGCCCTTCAATCAACAGGGACCTTCCCTTTGAGGGCTTTGCTCTCTGCTTGTTGGACTTGGAGCTTTGGATTGCATGGATGCATCATTGTGGACTGAGAGCTGACTGGGTGGTCCTGGCCTTGCACAAGGAGGGGGACTACCTAGATTCATTGAGTAGGAAGGGTTCCTGAGGCCATCTAGTCCAATCCTGTACCAGTGCTGGAATCCACTGCTAAAGTACCCCTGAGAGGGGGCCATCTACTGGGGTTGCCATAATTCTCTTCCACAAAACCGGGACAAAAATATACAGGACTGGGTTGGGCGGATTATCAACACACACCCAAGCAAACCACATGTTGACATTTACCATTGTTTTATTGCATAGATATTTCAGTAGTAATAGTTGCCGTTGTGGTCATCAGCATCAATCTTTATTTATATAGCACGATCAGTTTACATGGTGCTTGTTCCCTGGTTGCAAGGCTGCTTGGAAGTGAAGTCCTACACTCAGCATTGCCAGACTCGCCACACAACTCAAGGCTTTCTGTGCTCAGCATCCCCACTAACCTCCTTTCCTTTCCCACCTTCTGGGCTCTTCTCTTGCACTTGGCATCCCTGCCTTCTGGGATCGGGCACCGGCATGCCTGTGCACTACTACCCAGAGTGGCCTATGCTCCAACTAAGGAGGAATCCAGGATCTCCTGTTTCAGCCAGCTCAGCCAGCAGGGACATTTTTTTTAGTACCTTCAATCCGGGATTTTCCTGGTTTTCCAGGACCAATGGCAACCCTACATCTGACCTCAGTATAAAAGGTTCAAAAAAAGAAGAGTCCACCATCTTCCAAAGCAGTCTGTTCCACTGCCAAACAGATCTTACCCTCAAGAAGGTCTTCCTAATTTCAAGTCAGAATCTCCTCTCTTGGAATTTGAATCCAAGGGTCCATGTCCTATCCTCTGAAGCAGCAGAAAACAAGCTCATGGCACTTTCCATGTGCCAGCAGCCTTTCAGATACTATCATGAGTCTTCTCTTCTCCAGGCTACACCTACCCAGTTCCTTCAACCATTTCATATAGGCTGCCAGACCTTTGGTCTCTTCCAAGTGTACAGCTTGACCAGCTCCAGGCCCAAGTCAAACCTTCTTAGGTGTTCTCTTTTCACCTCTCCAGAGAGAAAGAGTGAAGGTTTTTCTCTCAGTTCACCATAAGAGTTTACCACCATGCAAAACAATACCACTACCATCCCACCTGCCACAATGATAATCGGCCTCATCTTCAGCCTGGGCATTGGCGATGGTTAAATAGCCAGTGTTTCCAGACTGGGAAGTCATGAATTGACCGGGAATCCCTTCTCCACTGTTCTTCCAGCGTACTGCACAAAGCAAGGGGCCAATCCAGATCTCTGCTGGAGCCAAGTGATCTCATATGCTGAGCTATCACTGAAAACACAGGATTGTTTGCCGGTTTGATAGCAACAGTAGTAGTAGCAGTTAAGTCCTCATCTGCATTGTCATTTTCCTTTGGGTTCATAGAATAGAACAGAATCAGACAGTCATGGAGTTGGGCCCCTGAGGCCATCTGATCCAACTACCTGCCATGCTGGAATTGACAGCTAAAATATTTATAAGAGATGGCCATGAAAGACCTCTGGAGAAGAAAGTCCACCACCCTCAAAGGCATTCTGTTCTGTGGTTGAAAATCTCGAAGGGGCTTACCACACTCCAAAGAAAAGTGACAGTGCGGCAGGAAGGTTCCATCTTCCATGCTGTCTTACTGCACAACGTCATTGTTCTTTCATTCTGGTCCCGTGGAAGACCAAGATAAAACCACATCTTTTTGCTAACCGGAAAAACCCGCTAGCAAAAAGATGCAGTTTTACCATGGTCTCCCATGAGACCAGAACAGCAGAACACTGGAAGAATAATGACATCATGTGGTAAGGCAGCACAGAAGATGGAACCTTCCTGCTCCCCTGCCGCTTTACTTTGGAGTGTGGTAAGCCTCTAACAGTCAGGAAGTTCTTCCTAATGCTTATGCGGAACCTCTTTTCTTATCACTTGAATCCATTGGTTTGTGTCTTAGTCTCTGGAACAGCCAAAAACAAGCTGGCTCCATTATTTATTTATTTGTTTATTTATTTACATAAGAGCCTTTCCAGATAGTCAAAGATGGATGTTTCATATCATCTCTCAGTCTTCTTTTCTCCAAGCTTAACCCACTCAGCTCCCTAAGACTTTCCTCATAGAGTTTGGTTTCTAGATCTTTTCCCTTCTTGGTTGCCGCCCTCTGGACACCTCCCATCTTGCCAATGTCCTTGAACTGTGGTGCCCAGAACTGGACACAGGATTCCATGTGAGGTCTGACCAAAGCAGGAGGGAATGAGACTATTACTGCCTTTGTTCTGGACATTATAGTTCTACTCTACTTCGTCTTCTCATACATGGGAAGTGAGACATTTTTGTCTCAGTTCCCCATAGGGACAGATCACTGTGTTACCCTCCGTGAACATAGTCCCAGGTAGCACAGTAATAATCAGCCTCGTCTTCAGCTTGAACCCCAGCAATGACTAAATTCCAGAGGTTGTTGGAGGCATCAGGGGAGACGCTGAATCTCTCTGGGACCCCTGTGCCCCTGCCCTGGTCACTACTGGTGTAATAGTGGTAAAGAAACCAAGGAACCCCACCGGATTTCTGTTGGAACCATCTTGCTCTCTCCCGGCTGATGCTGTAGCCACTGCTCATTGCGCAAGGTATCTTAACCTCTGAACCCAGAGGTTTGGACATGGAGGGTGGTTGGGTCACCCCTAGTTGGGACGCCGAACCTGCAAGAAGGCAATAGACAATGTTAGTACCCCAGCTCAGATGAAGCTTTATGCTTAAGACAGCCAGACAACTCCTCCTGCAACTTCAGCCTTCAGCTACTGGTGGTCCTCACCTGAAACAAACAGTCCTAGGAACGAAATCACAGGAACCAACAACATTGTAACCGTAATTCACACCGTCCGTTCCTCTGGCATGCATGCCTTTGGCTCTTGTTCTTTTATCTCCCCAGTGGAACCAAATTCTATGCAAATATCACCAACTGCCATTGGCTCATCCTACTGTAGTACTGTGTGACGTCATTGGACAGCATCAGGGATAGCAACTGACTTTGGAAAGACAGGACTTAAAATATTCAACACATGATCTGAAGGGGTCTTTTCCTCCTTTGCATAGGCTGGATTCGCATGTCTGAATTCTGGAACTCCTCTTTGGCAAAGGGGAGGCTCATTCTGCACATGATTTCAATGGTTGCACCATCCCACTGAGGGCTGAATCAAGGGCTCCTGAGCCCCTGCAGAGTGCTTCCTTCTGATCTCTGAGGAACCACCTGGAGTCGCCCCCAATTTGTCAGGAGCCATTGGCTAGGTTTGGAAGTTCTGGAGACCTGGCTTGAAAAGCAGTAGACACATCACATTTTAGAATGGAAAGGGGATTTAGTTCCACTCTTTGAGGGTCCCTAACAGGGCTGATTCACACAACTGCCCAGGCATGGATCAATAGAAGGGTTGGACTGGCAGGCAGGAGGTGATTAAGTGAATATGTTCACCAGGCAGCCGAAACAGAAGGTCTTGAAGGGTCTCTGTGTAGGAATGTGTACTTCTTGGCATGTGCTGAACACATCTGGCTGGTCGGTCACTGTCTGCCAGTTTGGAACATGGCTGACAGGTAAGAAAAGCTGAACACACAGATGCAAAAAGCTTCAGAGGTAGTTGGCATAAGGGCTGAAAAACACATTATAGTGATTTTTTTTTAACACACAATGGCTTGTGTTTTCAGAAGACTGGCAAGACAGTATCAAAACAAGTGATTTCCTGTGTGGCAAGGGGTTGGACTGGATGGCCCTTGTGGTCTCTTCCAACTCTACAATTCTATGATTCTATGATTCTAAGTATTGTTTGGGGGCTTCTAATTCATCCTTTCCCATTGCTGTGATACATAGCTAGCACTCTCTCTCTCTCTACACACACACACACACACACACACACAGAGAGAGAGAGAGAGAGAGAGGCATCCCTCCACATTTTTTTTATTTGATTATTTGTGAATTTGATTAATATGTTTTCTCTAGGAATTTGTAGGTCCTCCAGAACAATTCTATGGTCAGCTTGAAAGTGGAAGTTGACCATAGAATTGTGTTGGAGAATCTAGAGATTCCTAGAGAGAACACTTCTCTAGGCATGCATAGGTCCTCCAGCACAATTCTTTATAATTTACATATTTTTAAAAAAAGCCATTCTTGTCTATGTACATCCAATCTAACCCCCACAAAATTTCAGGGTTGGTTGTGCACGTGTGTATTCTAACCTGCTTAGAGGCCTGTATAAGATAGTTTAGCAGGCCTCTTTCTCTCTGCTTGAGTCTCTTGAGATTTGACAGCTAAATACTCTGTCCAAATGTAAAATAAGCATTAAACACCAGTCTCCTCCAGCAGACCTATCCAGATGGGTTTTTAATTGTAAATTTTACAATATGATTGTTTAATAGATATTTGTCTCATTTGTTCATTTCAATTGATGTTATGCATTTTAACTGATGTTGGGTGCATCTACACTGTAGAAATAATGCAGTTTGACACCACTTTAAGTGCTGTTAACTCCATCCTATGGAATCCTGGGGCTTGTGGTTTTGGCAAGAAAACTGTAGGGTTTTTTAGGCAAGTAATACTCAGAGGTGGTTATGCCAGCTCCTTCCTCTGAAATAATGCCGACAGCATATGGGATTCCTTGGTGGTCTTCCTTGATGGTTGGAAGGTAACCAGGGCTGACCCTGCTGAGCTTCCAAGATGGAATCCGGTACCTTTAGAGTGTAAACCTCCCTAAAAATGACCAAAATCTTTCTTTGGGCTCTAACCCTGGCTCTGCATGTCTGTCTGCTTTTGTCTGAGACCTCGTCCATATAGCAAACAAAAAGGTCTAGGAAGAGAAGTAGGAAAAATTACAGAAGAAAATTTAATTAAACCATAAAATTCTCCAATAACATACACAATGTAGGTATGTTCAATATCCAATAGATTGGAGCATCCAGGGTATAGAATTTATTGCCTGATATAATCCTTACTTATACTGGATGACTCTGTGTAAAAAGGCAACTTATTGAGCTCTTATAACAGCTTTATACTCCACTGAGGAAGACTTTTTAGTCAAAACGCGTTTGGTTTTATTGCTATTTTGCATGTTTGTATATATTTGTATGTTCAAATATTGAACATACCTACATTGTATATGTTATTGGAGAATTTTATGGTTTAATTACATTTTCTTATGTAATATTTCCTACTTCTCTTCCTAGACCTTTTTGTTTGCTATATGGGTTTTTTTGGTTTAGGACAACACCTTTCTTGCTTTGACTGAGGCCTCATCCATTACATTCAGAACAGAGGGTGGGGCAGGAAGCAGAGCTTCTCTTCTTGTCCAGAAAAAGCAAAGTGTTTTGGACTTGCTTCCCCATCTGAATGAACAACTGTGCCACCCACTCCCTGTCCACACAGCACAGTAATAACGGGCTTCATCTTCCACCAGGGCCCCTGTGATGGTCAGCGACATCACGTTCCCTGACCTGGACCCAGAGAAGCGGGCTGGGACATCCGACGGTCTGGTGCTCGTGGTATGCATCACCGTATGGAGTTTAGTCCCATCTTTCAGTTGGGTCCACAAAGGATAATTGCTGTCCCCAATGTTTCCACTATTATATCTGCAGGACATGGTGACTGTCCCACCTTGAGCCACAAATTCTGGGTCCTTGAGGGTCTGCAGCTGCTGGACGCTTCGACCTGGAAGAGAACAAGGCTGCAGATCCGTTATTAAGAAGATTTTCAGTGAAACATCGCTGAAGTGTCATGATGTTAGCATATGTAAGATATGTATCTCTGGCTGCTGACACACTACAGAAATAATACCGTTTGACATCACTTTAACTGCCATGGCTCGATGCTCTGGATTGCTGGGATTTGTAGTTTTGTGAGATATTTAGCCTTCTCAGTCAGAGAGCTCTGGTGCCACAACAAACTGCAAATCCCAGGATTCCATAGCATTGAGCCATGGCAGCTAAAGCGGTGTCAAACTGGATTATTTCTGCAGTGCGGCGGCAGCCCTTGCTTTAGGTTTGTTCTGTCACTTCTACTGAATGAATTTTCCTCACCAACAGCAATGAGGATGGTGAAGAGAAGCAAAACCTGGGCCATTCTGGAAAAACCTGGTGGTCCGGCCTTTCTAAATCAAAGGGATCTCCCCGTGGCTTCCTTTCCCCCTCTCTTAAAGCCCTAGACTCAAGAGGGCAGACCCTTCATGCAAATCTGCCCCTCTTTAACTATAATCTCCAAACAACAGGCAATTAGCAAACAACCACAGGAAAAGTGGAGACATCCTGTTGCTCACATTATGCCTCTGAAGAGACTGTAGTGTCAGAATCAGCTTTTTTTTTAATCTTCCAGATCTTGGGAAGAGGGAGCCAGAAGCATCTCTGAACTGATTGGGGGCCATCGGGGTTGAGTTCTTCAACCCCAACCCATCCTAACCAAGCAGCAGCCCAGGAGAGCAGAAAAATATGACGTAGATGACAGTGCTTCTGGACATGGGCAGAGTGCATTTTCCTCCTCACTGAACAACCCTGCCTGGCCTAACATTCATCAGGGATGTGGAGCTTAGCCTGTGTTTCTCTGTCTTACACTCCTCAGCACCACCTGAGAAAAAAAGTCTATCTGCCATTTCAACATAAAAAGTTCCAACCATTGCATTCCTCCTGGACTTTCCAGGTGATTATGAAAGTGAAAGATGGAGCAACCATTCCCACCATTTTACTCTCCATCAGGAACAGGCCTTTTGTAAAGATGATGAGTCTTATTTGCTCGCTGAAGACTAAACCACCCTGTGTTTTGAATGACAAGAAGGAAACAAAGAATCACAGAGCTGGAAGAGACCACAAGGGCCATCCAGTCCAACTCCCTGCCCTGCAGGAATACACAATCAAAGCATTCCTGACAGATGGCCATCCAGCCTCTCTTTAAAAACCTCCAAAGAAGGAGACTCCACCACACTCCCAGGAAGTGCACTCCACTGTAGAACAACTCTTACTGTCAAGAAGTTCTTCCTAAGGTTTAGTGGAATCCCTTTTCCTGGAGTTTGAGTCCATTGCTCCATATCCTAGTCTCTGAAGCAGCAGAAAACAAGCTTGCTCCGTCCTCAGTATGACATCCTTTCAAATAATTGAACATAGCTATCATGTCCCCCTTTCACCCTCTCTTTCCCAGGATAAACATACCCAGCTCCCTAAGCTGCTCCTCATAAGGCACGGTTTTCAGACCTTTCACCATTTTAGTCGCTGTCCTCTGGACACACTCCAGCTTGTCAACATCCTTCTTGAATTATGTTGCCCAGAACTGGACACAGTATTCCAGATGAGGTCTGACCAAAGGAGAATAGAGTGGCACTATCACTGTCCTTGATCTAGACTAGGATTTGTCAGCTAGGGTTCCCTGGAGCCCTAAGATTCCATAAGAGGTTGCTAGGGGTTCCACAAGATACTGAAAAAAATAAACATTTTTTTTAGGTGTAGATATAATAATGTTTAGGCAGGGGTTCCCTGAGACTTGAAAATTGTTTCAAGGGTTCCACCAGAGTAAAAATGTTGAGAAAGGCTGATCTAGACACTATACTCCTATTAAAGGTAGACATAACAATATTTTCTTGACGGAGGAATCTTCCCACCCACCCCCAACTAAACTCAGAGTGGACAGAGAAGCTTGAGGGATGCTACTGAAATAGTCCTAGTACTTCAACCCTGCAAGGTCTGATTCCTCTACTGCATTCATCACTTCCCTGCCAAAAGCACATCACAGGTCCTTCCCCAATTCTGCAATTCCCCCTCCTTCCCCATCTGCTGTAGAGAAAGAAGCTGCAGCTCCCAGTAGCAAATTCAGCCTGTCTTGAGAAATCCAACTATCTCTGCTTAAGAAAGGAGCTGGTAGCTTCACAAAAGGACAGGAACATCCTGGATCCCAAGAGGAGGTGCTCTACTGTTATGAAAGGTGTTAAATTTTACTGCCCTTTGTCTCAGTCCTCACATCACCAAAAAGGTAGGAGTAGCCACTGCCTGAAGATCCCTCAACTAAATAACACCAACAACATCTAAGGGGCTTACCACATTGCAAAGAAAAGCAGCAAAGAAAAGGAGAAAGGTCCCATCTTGCTTGCTGCCTTACCACATGACGTCGTCGTCCTTCCAGCATTCTTTCATTCTGGTCCTGTAGGGGACCAAGGTAAAACTGCATCTTTTTGCTAACGGATGTTTTCCGGTTAGCAAAAAGACATGGTTTTACCTCGGTTCCCCATTGGGACTGGAACAAAAGAACAACGATGTCATGTGGTAAGGCAGCAGGGAAGGTGGAACCTTTCTCCTACACTGCCGTTTTTCTCTAGAATACAGTAAGCCCCTAAGGCAAAATGTAGGCCTGTGACTCCAACACTGTCACTTTTCCTTTCTTATTTTTTTTTAACATCTTTTGCCTGATGAAGAAGCCAGTAGAGCTTTGAAAGCTTGCATCATATGGTTTTTTGTGTTTGGTGTTTTTGTTGTTGTTGTTGTTGTTGTTTTTGGGGGTTTTTTTTGCATTTTTTGCATTTTGTTTGGCCAATAAAAGTATCGCTTTTTGGTGGATTAGGGGTTTTGTTTGGTTCAGCCTGCCTTTGTTAGTCAGGGAGAACAGAGCAAGGGCAACAGCTACACCCACTGGGAGAGGAGAAAGCAAGAGCATCTCATAACCAGCAGGGGGATCCCATTGGAAGTCCTCTTCTTCCTCCTCCTCTCTGTTTCACAGTCTGCCAAGCGTTACTGGCTGAGGTTTTGGATCATCAGGGATTCAGATTCTATTCAAGAATCTAGGAATCATTGACAGCCTTACCACACTCCGAAAAGCAGCAGGGGAGCAGGAATGTTCTGTTTTCTGTGCTGCCTTACCATATGATGTTGTCATTTTTTTGTTCTGGTCCCATGGGGGATTGAGGTAAAACCGCGGCTTTTTGCTAACCGGAAAAACTTGTTAGCAATAAGATGCAATTTTACCTCGGTCCCCTATGGGACTGGAATGGCAGAAAACCAGAAGAACAACGATGTCATGTGGTAAGCCAGCACAGAAAATGGAACATTCCTGCTGCGTTACCACATTTCTTTGGAGTGTGGTAAGACCCTGAGATATTGTTGGGTAATGTGGACATTCCAAGAAGTATCACTTTGTGTAATTGGGCTCTTATGTATTCCCTGGTGGTCCATGAGCTTTTCATTTGGCTTTCTCTTGTTTCTGCGCCTCTCTTACAGGCCTCAAGGGGTTTTTTGACTCAGTTCCTCATCTGAAACCATCATGGTGCAATGCATTGCCAGACCACACAGCACAGTAATAATCTCCTTCATCGTCTGCCTGGACCCTGGTAATGGTTAACTTGGCGGTATTGCCATAGGTCTCTCCCGAGAACCGCTCAGGGACTCCGGAGGCTCTTTGTCTGGAATTGTAGATCAGTAACCGAGGAGCCTTCCCTGGTTTCTGTTGATACCAAGATGGCTGGACGCTGCTGATGAACTCCACACCCTGCAGCGTGCAGGAGAGGGTGGCCGTCTCTCCTTGGTCGGTTGAGACTGGACCACTTTGAGTCAGATCAGCTGGAGAACTGAAGCCTGGAATGGATACGATGGACATCAGGTACTACACACCCCAAAGGCTGCAAGAGGGACAGGGACCCCACACCATTACAGATACCAAGCTGGAAAATCATTTTTGAGGGAGTTTGGCCACATTGGAGGAGATCCTGATAAAATCCATACCTTGTACAGTACTGGCTTCAGTTGCCCAGATGCCCAGAGCATCTGACAAATCGAAGTCCTGGCCTGGAAGGAACAGGATGGAAAACCAACGGTCAAATCCTATACCCCAAAGGCTGCCAGAGGGGTCAGCCATTCCAGGTCTTTAAGGATGACGCTGAAGGAAAAATATGCAATGGTGGTAGTAAATTCTGCCACACCTTGGTGGGAAAGCTTGCCCTCTCCATCTTGCCTTACTAACAAGGCAAGGCCTAGATATTTTGCTGCTGGGGACAAAGGACAAGATGGCCTCTGCTAAGCCCTTGTCTTGGAAATGGGACAGTGTCCTCTAACTTACCTGAGGGGTTTGTGGCGGGAGGGCAAGTCACGCTCTCCTTCAACACCTTGCTGCCTCCCTGCCTCTGCCCATGAGGCGACTGCCTTCCTCTACCTAACGGGAGAGACAGCCCCATTTGCTAAAAGCCACAGGAATCCTGCCCTCTCCAAAGTCTTACGCACCTCTTTCTTTGGGGAACTGGGGCATCATTCTTAGCAACTAAGGCAGAAGTCAGAGAAATGGAAATTATTCCAGAAAAGTGGGGGTTATCAGGGACTTAAATGGGAACCTATTGCAATTTCAGTAATCCCAGCTGCTCACCTGTACAAGAAGCCAAAAGAACAAGGACAAGAAAGACCAAAGCCATGGCTGAGGATCTAGACCAGCTTCACTGACCATGAGATCCTCCCCTTCTTCTCCCTTAAAGCGTCACAGGGCCCACAAAAGGGCTTGCTTATGCAAATCTGCGCTTCCTAGATCTGGTCTCTGAAGAACCATTAAAAGCCACTTCAAGTTTATTAAAACACAGGCGGGATGATCCCCTCTCTGGGGTGTTTTGGAAGTAGGATGCCTGTATGGCAGGGGGTTGGACTAGATGGCCCTGGAGGTCCCTCCCAACTCTATGATTCTATTAAAGTAAGCATTTGGAGATCCTGGGCATACGTTTCAGCTTTGTGCCCAAATGTCTCAGGGCTTTTGTGTCTGCCTCACAGGTGGGAA
Source organism: Gambelia wislizenii (assembly GCA_030847615.1). NCBI lineage: Eukaryota > Metazoa > Chordata > Lepidosauria > Squamata > Crotaphytidae > Gambelia > Gambelia wislizenii. The sequence continues at coordinate 4,768,304 of JAUMIR010000013.1, read as the reverse complement.
AAGAGAGAGAGAGAGAGAGAGCTTTTGTCAGCACATGGGAAGGGTGATATTATTATTGCCCGTTATTCAGTTCATTGGTTCTCCTCCTTAAACAGGTATGAGCCCAAATTGCCCACCAACCTGTTCCATACCCTCCAACTTTCCCAGGTTGGCAGGGACAGTCCTGATTAATATTCTTGTCATCCCACTTTTTCAGCTGCTTTTTAAATGCCCTGGGTTCTCTCTCTGCCTCCCGCTATTCCCCCTCAGCTGCAAACTGAGTGGCTGCAAAAAGTCGTTTTGCACTCAATTGACTTAGTTTGTGGGGGGGAAGGTGAGACAGAGTCTTGCCCTTCCCAGTAGGATCAGGCACAAACAAACCGCTGCAGCCTCTCCTAGCCTGTGTGTTCCTCCTCATTAATACCTTTTGCCATCTTGACTGCATGCTGACATTGCTTGGCCACACGTGTCCTGGTTTTCACCTGTGGAATCTTGGTAGGTATGTTGTTCCAAGACAGCAAATGACTGGCATTTAGGCCAGCAAGCAAAGGCTTCCCTTCAGCGTCATTATTTGACCAGAGGGTCCTTTGGACTTTTCCTTCACGTGGGAAGTAAAGCTGTCTGTTAACAACCTAGAGAACCCCATTTTGCTTTTCACCAAACAGATCCTGCATGCGTTATCTGTTTCTAAAAGACCTTTACTCCAAGGTCAGAAAAATCAACATTCTCCATCCAGCCTGCAACGGTCAGGAGATCTCACTGCTTTACCAACAAAGGAACGTGCATTTTATAGACATCAGCCTCAAGAAGAAAATATCACAGACAAGGTTGAGGACTCGAGAGAGCGGTCTCCATGGCTGTTTCCAAACTGTGGAACTCCCTTCCATGAGAGGTCCAGTTGTTCCCTACCTGCTCTCTTTTCATCAGCAGTTGAAGACATTTTTATTTAGGCAGGCATTTCAAATGTGAATTTTACTGGGTGTGCTGTTTTTTACCGTTGCATTTTTATCCATTTGATGTTTTAATTATGTGTTTTTAACTATGTTTTAATAATGGAAATTTAATTTAATTCTTTTTTAACTTTTGTAATGGAGATTATCAGACGCAGGCTGGATGGGTCATCCTTCAGCACCCCATTCAGCAGTGCCACAGAACTCCATTCCTCAATAAAGCTGCCTGAATTTTAAGGTGGGTTAGGGGGCATTTGCAGTCACAGCAATGGTGCCATGGTCATAAATATGAATATGAAACAGTTACGCGGTCATAAGCCTAGTTTATGACATCATAACTGCCTACCAGGATGGCAACCGTGATCTCTCGGAGGTCTCGGCTTCATAGGTCTCAAATTCATGAGACCAACACAAGTAGTTTGATGGCAATTTACACATCTGACAGATGTTAAATTGATAGCTTCAGTGCACACCAGCTGCCTTTCTCTCTTCCACTTTCCTTCTGCTTGCTTTTCACCACTTGCTAAGACCCAGAGGGGACTTTTTGTTTCTGCTTCACGTGTGACTGCAGAACAGTGTAACACGCTATTATGCCACACTGCACAGTAATAGTCGCCTTCGTCTTCCACATGGACCCCAGCAACGGTTAGCGTGGCAGTGTTACCAGCAGTTTCTCCTGAGTACCGCTCAGGGACTCCGGAGACTCTTTGTCTGGAACTGTAGATCAGTAACCGAGGTGGCTTTCCAGGTTTCTGTTGATACCAGGATGGGTGAGCACTACTGATGAAATCCACACCCTGCAGAGTGCAGGAGATGGTTGCTGTCTCTCCCAGGCCTGCTGAGACTGGACCACTTTGAGTCAGAGCAGCTTGAGAACTGAAGCCTGGAATGAAAAGGAAGGGAAAACAAAGAATCACCACACTGATGCTGAAGGTTGCCAACTGCAATGGGAGACAAAGCTCCTGTGCCTTCTTTAACTAAAGAAAGGATTTGGGGGGTGGGCTGATTTCTCACTGGGGTGACAGATGCTCCATATTCTCATATTAATAGCACAGGATTCCTGCCCTTCCTCAGATCTAAAATGGCTCTGGAAAACTCAGGCAGCCCTGAAGCGTATTGGATTCAACTGGAGTAGACGCACTTGAATCAAGTGATGAATGTGAGTAAGCATGTGGGCAAATCCCATTGATTCAATGGCTCTATCTAGTTAGAACTAACCAATAGGATTCAGGCCACCGTTTCTTGATGGATGCTAGAAAATTACAGAGAAAGCAGTTTGCAAAGAACCGGCCACTTAAATGAGGAAGCATCCTAGCTGAATCACTCCCAATTTCTCACCGATGCAATATGCCAAGAGGAGAAGGGGCAGAAGGGGCCTAGCCATGGCTGAGGGTTTAGTCCAGCGCGGCTGACCACAAGGTCCTCCAGCAGTTCCCCTTTAAACCCTCCTGAGGCTTATGAGAGGTCTCCTCTATGCAAATATCAAACATCGAGAAAAAGAACAGACGCCACCAAGTGGTGGAAGCAGATAGTGCAGGCTGCGGGGAAAACCCAGCAAGCCATTCGTATTTGCAGCTGTACCTCGTTTTTTGTTTGTATGAGACTGTTGGAATAAATGAAGGCCCCAAAAAGTGCCTTTGAGATGGTTGTGCCTTTGGGCCAGCCACCTGCTCTCGAAGTTCTGCATACTGCCCTGCGCCAGGGAGCTGCAGTATTCTTGCAGACAAGCTGGTAAGATACAGGCTAAGCAAAGCTACTGCTAGGTGGATTTATAGCTGGATGACAGATTGAATCCAAATAATGCTCGCTAGTGGCTCATCATCATCCTGGAGAGAAGTGCCAAGTGGGATGTTATGACATCCCAGGCCCAGTATTCTTCTACATCTTTAGATGATGATGGAATGGAAGGCATGCTCATCAAATTGGCAGATAACACCAAACTGGAGGTGTAGCTAATACCTCAGACAATAGGGTTCAAGGTGACCATAACCGCTTGGGGAGCTGGGCCAAAACTAACCAAAGGAATTTCAGCAGGGATAAATATAAGGTACTTTCTATGGGTAGGAAAAATCAAATGAACACATACAAGATGGGTGACATCTGGCTTGACACCAGTCGATGTGCAAAGGAGTTCAGGGTCTTGGTAGACTCCATGTTTAACATGAGCTGACAGTTTGATATGGTAGCAAATAAAGCTAATACAGTTCTAGGCTGGATTAACAGGAGTATAGTGTCCAGATAGCGAGAAGTCATAGTACCACCTTATTCTTCTTTGGTTAGATTTCAGCTGAAATCCTGTGTCCAATTCTGAGCAAGACGGTTCATGAAGGATATTGACAAGCTGGAACGTGTCCAGAAGAGTGTGTCTATAAAATTTCAGTGCAGTGTTTCAACAGAAATTTATTAATTTTTATTTTAAAAAAAAAAATCCCTGGCACTGTGTCAAGCCAGGTGAGCCTTCCTTTCTGTTTGTCTCCCATATGTAGGTTTTCAGTGACCCTCAAAATCGCAAACAGGTTGCATAGACTGCTGGGAAATGTAGTTTCCAGAACCCCCTCTTGGCACTGAAACTAAGGATTCTGTATGGTCTGGGACCGTACAGCAAGGGGAATGCTCATTCCTGCTCGTTGGGACAAGCAATTTGCTTTGAATTGCTTTCCCATAGAAGAGGAAGCACAAAGCTGATTGGATGGGCGAGCGCAGGTACAGGGTTTGCTAACAGGGCCAGCACCCAGTGTCGCCATGTTGGCTTTTCACCTTAGCAAGTACTAAGGAGAGAAAACGGGGTGGGGGGGTTGGCTTCTCTGATAAATTGAAAAATCACTCTGTCACACCTTGGACATTGGTGTTTTGTTTTGTTTTTTTAAGAGAGGCGGCAGCAAATTAAGGTAAGTACAAATGTGAGTCAGTCACTCGCAGCCGCCATCTTGCATGCGAAGCTTATGGGGGCAAAAACATTGTTAAGACATGTTACGGCTGCTGCGAAATACCATTGCTGTGGGGCACTCCATTTTGGGGGGGGTCGTATAGACAAGCCCCAACTTCATTGCACGGTCAGGAGTGTTAAAAATTATTCGTATCCAGAGACACACAAGGCAAAAAACAGGTTTATTCCAAGGAGAAATTTCAACACTTTACATCACATGAACAGCCCCTCCTCTACTCCAGTCAGCAACCATTAAGCTTGTACTAGATGGTTCCATAGCTGACTATTTATGCTTTTAAATCTGTTAGAAGTCCTTTTGCAAGATGTATATGGCTCCCTGAATATTCAGCCCCGAAGATTCTGAGCAGATACATGAACCCCCCCCCCCAAATGGCAAGAAGTATTCCATGAAAAACTTTAGGCATTTGGGGACTTCTTAAATTCAATCCTTTCTACTTTCACGTCATCTCCAATGAGCTGGTACACGTACGTTACAACTGTTGAGCACTGGATGTCCATCAGAACAAAGGAAGGAGTGATATTTCTGGAAGGAACAGAGTATTTCTATTAGAAATATTAGAGTGGTGCTCAAAACTCACAAGTAACAATTCATCAATATGGAAGAATGGCTGAGAATTTCACTGCAGTTCCATATACAAATGTGTGTGTGTGTGTGTGTGTGTGTACAGTGTATACACTCACACTCACACTCACACACACACACAGAGTTAGATCCCTGTATCTGTGGGAGTTTGGATCATGGATACTGGAAACTGTGGATAACACCAAACCCTATTAAAATAATGGAAATTCTACTTAAAAATACAATAGAGTTGCTTTGGAGGGTCCCAAAGATGTCTAGAATGGATACCTCACTAGGCATTTTCTAGGAAGACTCTATGGATTGTGTTCCTGTTTTGTATCCCATAGATAACTGAAACCATGGATATTGGTTCCGCAGATATGGGGGTCCGACTATATACACATGCATACATACAGTCAGCCCTCTATATCTACAGGTTCTGTATCCACAGATTCAACCAACCACAGCTCAACAATATTAGGGGGGGGGTCCAAAAAGCAAACATTCCTGTTAGCCATTTTATATAAAAAACACCATTCTACAACATCATCATATATAATGTGACATGCGCATCCACGGATTTTGGTATCCATGGGGGGTCCTGGAACCAAACCCCAGTGGAGATTGAGGGCCCATTGTATATGTGTGTGTGCATGAATCAACTAAAACTTGCAACTTTTTTCATATCCGAGATGAAAAGTAATCAAGATTATCTTTTTAAAAAGAGAGGTGTGGACAGCCAAAACTGGCAAGCACCACTAAGATAAATAGCTCACATTGCAGGACTGTTCTGTTTATTTGAAGGAAAGGTAGATTTCACATCTTGATCCCTCAACCACCTAGGACATTTACAGGTGACCCTTTCCTTCTGTCTATCAATCAATCATTTTTTTCTGATGTTGACCTTGTACGTGACACCCTCAGGCACAAAAAAAGCCAAATGTATATCTCAGACATTAAGAAATAAACCTCTCAAAGAGTATTGCTCTCACCTGTCCAAGGCAGTGTAGGCTCCTGTGGCTGACCCAGGGTTGATATAGAACTTCTTCTCGTGCTCCAACGCCTCAAACTTGTGGGTATGCCCTGAAATGAGGATATCTACATCCAGTTGCCTTCTCAGAATGGCCAAGCTGTCCAGATCTCCCCAGGGAATAACCTGATGGCCGTGGATCAAGCCAATTCTAAACTGTCCAACGGTGACAATTTTCTGCTGTGGGTAGCTCAGCCCCTGGAGAAGAACATGGTTAGCAGTTCACCAATATCCCCATCAGAGGTACTGCACATCAAGGTGGGCATTGTCTGGTCCATGGACCACATGCAGCCCACTGTCATGCCTCCAAAGGCTCTGGCAACTCCCCCCAAAATGTTTTTCAGCTAACAAAAAATAGCATTTTCAGTGCTAAAAATGGAGCTACTGCCTGTAATCGGGGATCACCACCTTGAGATGACCAACACCTTCCCCCAATCCCATAGCATGAGAAGCAGCCTGAAGTCATGAGTTGGCACTTCTGTTCAACAAAATGGCAGCTGCAATGGTGAGGATATGACCTTCCCAAAATCTAGAGGAGCTCAAAGTCAGATGGTGTGACCCTTCAGGCTCCATCCTTGGGTCCCAGGCCAGGAGACAAAGTGGCATATTAGTTCATGAAGACATAAACAGGCCTTTTGTTTAAGCCAAAAGATTCCCCACCTCTTTGTTTCCAAGCTAAGTCCAGGAAAACGAAAGGTTGTAGTTGAGCGACAGAGCATGTGCTTTCCATGGAAAAGACCCCAAGTGCAATCAATCCTCACCATTTCCAGGTAGAGATGGGAAAGACCCCATTGGGAAGTCTGGAGAGCCTCTGCCAGTCAACGTATAATACCAAGCTAGATAGAACAACGTTTTGACAGAATGCAGGGCAGATTCCTATGAGTTAGGGGCAAGGAACCATTTTTAGCACAAGGGCTGGATTCCAGTCTTGGGCAGAGGTGGGCAGAGCTAAAGGCAAAGTGGGAATGGTCAATTTGATTCTTGAATAAAAGAGGTGGGGAACTCTTGCTAGCCTAGAGGTCAAGTTCCAATCTGGAAAATATCTAGGTGACTACATTCCAGCAGTGGATAGGATGTTCAGGCCTACAAAACCTACTCTGCAAACCAGAGCTCATATCACATGCAAAAAGCTCCCTGGTGTGCAAACCAGAGCTCCTGCCCCATGCCTCCCTGGTCTGCAAACCAGAGCTCGTATCGCATGCAAAAAGCTCCCCGGTCTGCAAACCAGAGCTCCTGTCCCATGCAAGAACCTCCCCAGTCTGCAAATTGAAACTCCCATTCCATGCAAAACCTCCCTAGTCCAGAAGAAAGACCTTCATGCCACATTTTGGAGAAATGCCTCTCTACCTCATCAAAGTCCCCTCTGACAATGTGAATATCCCCAGCCAGAGTCCGCAGGTATTCATAGGTCTCCTTGGTACAGAGATTCCCGGTGCAGAGAATGTGTTGAATCTTGCCTGGAACCAAGAGCTTTCGGAACTTGGCTGGGAGGCCACTGCATCGATGCGGGATATGAAGATCTCCTAACACCAGCACCAACTGATTGGAGCCCAGGGAGAAAAGGGGGGAAAGAAAAATGCAGACATCAAGTGGGAAGTTCCCAACTCAGGGTGAGCCAAATTCTAATGAGAACATACAGCGATTTCAACTCTATTTCCAAAACTTAGTCAATGCCTAGGGTCCAGGAAGGATTTGTGAGTGTTGTTGCTGTTGTTGTGCCTCCAAGTTGTTTCTGACTTATGACAACCCTAAGGTGAACCTATCACAGGGTTTTTCTTGGCAAGATTTATTTCAGAAGAGACTTGCCCTTGCCTTTCTCTGAAGCTGAGAGTGTGTGACTTGGCCAAGGTCACCCAGTGGGCTTTCTTTTTTAACATGTTGTCATTAGCTGATGAGGCAGGGATCTGCTCTCCCCTTTTCTCTCCACTTTACTGTTCAAGCATGCTCCGTAAAAGATTCTGGAGGCAGCTGATGTTTATCTTGCCTGTTGTAGGCAGGCACACCGACCACTACCATAGGATTGACTAGAGCAGAATCCCATTTTTCCCCAACTCAAGCTTTACTGCATCATTTGCTACAGACATACTGCAGTAACTCAACTCCAACCTTCTGTGTTTCTCCAGCTCTCCTTCACCCTCTGCCTAATGCTGCTGCTCTTGTTTAAAAAAACCTTCCAGCTAGACAGAGACAGAAGAGGAAACTCTGGGACTGGACGGGTGTAAAAGACTTTGCAAAAAGTAATTTCTTTGTTCGAGGCTTTGTTCATCATACCCTCCAACATTCCACAGATGACAAGCGGGATGCGTGTGGCCAAGCAACATCAGAGTGTGTTCAAGATGGCAAAACATCTTAATGAGGAACAACACAGGCTAGGGAGAAATGCAGCTGTTTGCTTTTGCCTGAGCTTACTGGGAAGAGTAAAATTCAGGGCCCTGCTGTCCTCTCACCCCTGCTGAACTTCTGTAATTCAGGGCAAACTATTTTTGCCTGTTGAACTCAGTTTACAGCCACTGAAGGAAGCCAAAGACAAAGGAGGAGGAGAGAGAAACTGGGACATTTTTACAGCGTCTGAAAAAAGTGGGCCAACAGAGGATTAATTGGGATTGTCCCTGCCAAAGCAGGACAGCTGGAGGGTATGTTGTATTTCAGACACATCTTAACAAGGCAAAGGTCTGGAGGATTTTCTTCCTAGCTACTTCTAATGGAAGAAACAGTTCTTTCTCCTTGCTTTTCACCGAGATAGCAATCTGGGCTGATACTTAGGCTGAAAGCTAGTGGAGGTTTATTTTGCTACCCAAAAAAGTTAACACCGATCTAAGCCATTGTTCTGTCCAGTCTTTATCTCTTTTCTCACCCCAGTTGTACAAACATGCTTGCCTTCCAGAAACAAAAGGCTTCCTCAAATCAGTCACACAATAACCCAAAGAATGACCAAAATCTTAACTATGCTGGTCTTACATTCTGAGAATCTCTTTGCTATCTGCAGCTCTGTGCTTATTACACAGCAGTCAAATCCACTAGGATCAATAGAAATTCTCTCCTAGAAGGGTTTGGATACCTAGCCTGGCTCCGATTTCAGAATCCCATCAGTTGCAGGGTCCTTTGTAGGTTGCTAATATTAGCCGCATCCCACTGCCGGCCCAGAAATGTAGCAGAGAGAATCCATCAGCCTTTTTATTTGGACTTTGGCCTTCAACGGATAGGTTGGGACCCCCTCCCAGGCCCAGCTTAGAAACGTTTAGGACTACAGCTCCCAAAATCCCCCTGCCAGCACAGCCAGTGGCTAGGGGAGTCTGGGTATTGGCTGTGGAATACTGGGAGTAGTTATCCAAAAAGTAACTTTTCCAAGTTCTTCTCCTCGGTTTCATTGGGGGAAACCAAAGGCATACCTCCTCTCTGGTACTAAGAAGGTGGCTAAGTATAACCACCCTGAATAAAGAAAAGCATGACTCTATAGTAAGAGTAAAGTACCTCGGAGCATATGCAGAATGTACTTCGTTTCTTTATATGTGCAGCCCTCCCATGGGTGGGAATCATGTCACCCTCCAGATGTTGTTGGACTGTAGCTCCCAGCATTCCTCACCATTAGCTATACTGGCCAGGGCTGATGGGAGTTACATTCCAACAATACCTGGAGGGCTGCATGATTTGAACTCAAGTGATGGAGTCCAACTTTAGTCTCAGCTCACGTAGACCCACTGAAATCAACAGAACTGATACAACTGGATGCACTCGGGTTGGGACTAAACCTGGATTTAATCCATGGCTTCCCAATGAAAACTCACAGCAGCCAGAGCAGAAGTTTCAAAAGTTACTTTCCATGCTCTGCCAGAGATGCTAATGTTTCAACACCTCTTTTCAAGAACAGAAGCACTTGATTCAGGGCTGCCTTCCTATCACAGAATCATAGAATCAGTGTGAGAGGCACTCTGCACATGCTCAGAGGCAACCCATACTATTCCTTCATATATACCTGTGAGAGTTGAAGCCCAATGCAGGAAAATAGCAGAAGCAGGAAAACTTTGCTCTGAATTAAGGACTTCCTAGAATTCAAGCACAAAAGGCAACATTCTTCCAGAAAAGAAGCCTATGAAGGAATTCATAAATACACACACACAAATCCCACTCCTCACTTACCATTTTGCTGCACTCCGGCTTCTTTCACTGTGCTGGCCAAAGGAGCAAAGCAAACTCCCTATATCACCCATGCAGTCCCACCGCAGCAGCTGCCAAGGGTCAACATTAGTAGGCGTGTGGCTCTCTTTGCTCACATGTGCTGCAAAGGTGAAGCCACTGCCCTTACCCTTCCCTTCCACCTTTCCCTTCCTCTCCCGTCCAGTTGTATTTTTTAATGTGGGGATCCCAATCCTGACAGCTCTTACCCCCTCGTGCTTCCTTTTAAAACTGATTTGGGCCAAGTGTGGCCTCCCAGATGTTTGCTTGACTGCAACTCCCAGCATTGCTTGCCAGTCCAGCTTCTGGAGGGCTACCTATTTATTGCCCAACCCTGTTTTTAAAAGTAGCCACATTCTAGAATTTGCTCTGAAAAATAATGGCAGAGCTGGGGAAAGTTACTTTTTTGGAATACAATTCCCAGACCCTCTCCCCAGTCAATATGGCCACTGGGAGATTCTGGGAGGTGTAGCCAACACCTAGAAGGCCATGCATGGAGACGTTGGTTTAATATCCTGGCTTCCTCGAAGCTATGGACCATAATTTCCAATGCACACAGCACTACAATGCAGCAGGGTGTGAGGATGTCATAAAATCATAGCACTGTAGGGTTAGATGGAACCCCAGAGGTCATCTACTCCAACCCCCTGCTGATGGTGCAGGAAATCTACAGCAAAAGTGTCCCTGACATGTAGATCTCCAGATGTTATCCACTGCAACTCCCATGAACCCTAAGAAAAATGGCCAGTGGTGAGGGGAGCTGAAGCTGGACAAAATCTGGGTGGCCACAGGGTCACGATCTGTACTGTAAATTAATGATTAGATACAAACGTGCCTCTGAGAATATGCTAAGTGCATATTCTCACACTGATCCCCCACTGAGGGATCATAAAGAGCTACCCTACACCCATTGACTGGAGAAGGATTTCCAAAAGTTTGAACTTCCAAAGAACCTAGAAATCCAGTACTTCTTGTCTTGGAATTAAACCAATACTTATTTCCCCTAACATCAGAAAGCATGCAGCCCCTCCTGGTGCTTTTGCACTGCAACTCCCAGCAGCCCCTAATCAGCATAAGCAATGGTTGATGAGTGCTGGGAATTACAGTCAAAACAACCTCTGGAGGCCTGCCCATTCCTACTCCAGCCCTGGCACATCAGCAGTATGATAAGATGTGAATTGGAGCTCCAGATTGCAAAAAAAAATTATATGCATCCTCTGAGTAGCTGGAAGCTTTTTAGCCGCATCAACACTGAGAGAATGGTGGAGGGCTGGAGAAACACAGAAATATGTTGTGTGGAGCTGCAAACACTGCAATAAGGCTTGAGCTGGGAAAGAACTGGATCCTCTTCTAGCCAGTCCTACTGTAGCCGTGTGTGCCTGTCTACAACAGGCAAGGTAAACAGAAGCTGCCGCCAGAATCCCTTACTCAGCATGCATGGACAGCCAAACAGAAAGAAGAGGGGAAAGCAGATAAGTCTGACTCACCAACTCCCCCCAGCATGGTTAAAAAAAGAGAAAAAGCATAGATGTATATAAGTTTGGCCACCAAATTAGGAGGAGCAGCTAATACCCTAGAGGACAGGATCAAAATTCAAAATGACCTGGATAGACTGGAGAGCTGGGCCAGAGCTAAGAAAATGAAATTCAATACGGAAAAATGTAAGGTACTGCACTTAAGGCGGGAAAAGGAAATGCATAGATATAGGATGGGGGAGACCTGGCTGAACGAGACTACGTGCGAAAGAGATCTAGGAGTCTTAGTAGACCACAAGTTGAACATGAGACAACAGTGTGATGTGGCAGCTAAAAAGGCCAATGTGATTTTGGGCTGCCTCAATAGAAGTAAAGTGTCTAGATCAAGGGAAGTAATACAGTTGTCCCTCCACATTCATGAGATTTGGCATTCAGTTTTAAGTATTCACGGCTTCAAAATATTATTTTTAAAAAATAATAATCCAAAAAGCAAACCTTGATTTTGCCATCTTATATAAGGGACACCATTTTGCTATGCCATTGAATATAATGGGACTTGAGTATTCATGGATTTGGGTATTCACGGGGGGTCCTGGAACCAAACCCCACTGAATGTGAAGGGACAACTGTAGTGCCACTCTATTCTGCCTTGGTCAGGCCTCACCTAGAATTCTGTGTCCAGTTCTGGACACCACAACTCAAAAAGCATATTGACAAATTGGAGCGTGTCCAGAGGAGGGCAACTAAAATGGTGAAAGGTCTGGAAACCTTGCCTTATGAGGGAAGACTTAGGGAGCTGGGTATGTTTAGCCTGGAAAAAAGACGGTTAAGAGGCGATATGAGAGCCCTGTTTAAGTATTTGAAGGGGTGTCACATTGAGGATGGAGCAAGCTTGTTTTCTGCTGCCCCAGAGACTGGAACACGGAGCAATGGATGCAAGCTCCAGGAACAGAGATTCCACCTCAACATTAGGAGGACCTTTCTGCCAGTAAGAGCTGTTCGACCGTGGAACGCACTCCCTCGGAGCGTGGTGGGGTCTCCTTCCTTGGAGGTCTTTAAACAGAGGCTGGATGGCCATCTGTCAGGGATGCTTTGATCGTGATTTCCTGTGTGGCAGGGGGTTGGACTGGATGGCCCTTGTGGTCTCTTCCAACTTTTCAATTCTATGATTCTATGAGAACTCACACACAAAAATAGGGAAATTTTGGAAGAAGCCTACAAGTGGTCTCTAGAAAGTTCGAAATGTTTTGTTTGCTTATGCAAGGCTTTCCTGGCCTGCTGGTTTCATTTCACACGTGTACAGTGTTGTTGTTGTTGTTGTTAACTGCCTTCGGGTCTGCTTCGACTCATGGCCACCCTGAGCCATCTCCAAGACCCCTGTCCTCAACCATCCTACTCAGGTCCTGCAGGTTCAGGCCTGTGGCCTCCTTGATGGAGTCTATCCACCTAGTGTGCGGTCTTCCTCACTTTCTTATCCTCTCCACCTTTTCTAACATTATTGACTTTTCTAATAAGTCATTTCTTCTCATGATGTGTCCGAAGTACAACAGCTTCAATCTGGTCATCTTAGGTTCTAATGAGAGTTTGGGCTTGATCCCATCTGTTTGTCCTTTTGGCCATCCACAGGATTCTCAACACTCTTCTCCAACACTACATCTCAATACTATTTCTCTGAAGATGCCAGCCACAGATGCAGGTGAAACGTCCAGAACACGGCATCACAGCTCGGGAAAAAAACACGGAAAATCTATGGATGCCAGCCGTGAAAGCCTTCGACTTCACACTACGTCTCAAATGAATTGATTTTCTTCCTATCAGCTTTCTTCACTGTTAAGCTCTCACTTCCATACATGGCGATGGGAAAGATGACGGTTTGAACAATCCTGACTTTAGTGCTCAGTTTTGTAGCTTTGCCTTTTCTGTCTTTGCAACAGTGCACACTGTTAGGTTTGGAGAAAGAGCATGCAGGAACATGTTGAATTGCTCTTCGTTTTTGTCGTATAGGGACCTCTCCCACTCCTTTCCATGTTATTTCTGCCTCTGCTCCCAAATTATCTGTTAAAGAAGCAATGCCCAGGGAACATATCTACTTCATTAACTCCCATATACCCATTCTGAAATGTAAATCTTTCTGTTTTAATTCAGGAAATATGATAACAGTGACATCTAGTGGCCATAGAGTCTGTCCCATAATTCTCATAATCGGTTTCAGCTGGTTTTAAAAAAAAAAAAAACTATTGCACCATCCACCTGTAATCCTCAACTTTATCTATAGCATGGGAGCATTATTTCCTCCAAGGCCAGGGAAAATATCTAGCATTCCCTGTTACAGCTTGCTGCCTTCTGAGGCTCAAGGGCCACTTCAAACAACTTCGAGGTGTGTGGGTTTGACCTGTGGACTGTGAAATATTAAATTATAAGCTCCTTGGGACAGGGACTTGTTCCACTTGTTATCTGTAAAGCTTCACACCCTTAGGCGGTGCAATCTAAATATTAAACAATACAATAAATCTATATTGTAAATCAGCACGCATATGGGGCAGGGAAAGATGAGCAGGCTAAACCTGGACAACATACTGTGTCTTGCATACCAAGAAGCACTCTATTTCCATCTCTCAAATTGAGGGCTGAAAGAAAATCTCATTGGGGTGGGGAGGATTGAATTTTTATTGGGGAGGCAACAATGGGTTCATCCCCCCCCCCGCCATAGCTAGACTCCTGGTATTGCATATGATTGGACAGACATATACAAGGAGAGATGCTCCCTCAAATGCTGAGGTTCCAAGCTGTTTGCAACACCAGCACCTTAAATTCAGACTGGAGATGTACTTGCAGTCAGGGCAATTCCTTTCCTTTCCTTTCCTCCGAAGGGAGCGCATTCTACAACCTACAACAGCTGAGAAGCCCCTCTCTCACATCATCGCATAGAGTATTTTCCCCATTAGTTGGCCACAGAGCAACAGATATTAACAAACTGGAGCATGTCCAGAGGAAGGCGACCAAAATGGTGGGAGGTCTAGAAGCTATTATGCCCTATGAGGAACAGTTTAGAGAGCTGAAGAAGAGAAGGTTAAGAGGTGACATGATAGCCATGTTTAAATATTTGGAGTGTCATACCGAGGATGGAGCAAGCTTGTTTTCTGCTGCTCCAGAGTAGGGCACAGAGCAGTGGATTCAAACTCCAGGAAAAGAGATTCTACTTGGGCCAAATCCACACTACACAAATAATCCAGTTTGAAACTGGATTATTTGCCATGGCTTTTTCCTATGGAATCCTGGGATCTGCAGTTTTATAAGGTCTTTAAGCCTTCTTTGCCAAAGTGTGCTAGTGCCTCGCCAAACTACAAATCCCAGGATTCCATACAAAGGAGCCATAGCAAATAATCCACTTTCAGACTGGATTATTTGTGTAGTGTGGATTTGGCCTAGAACTTTAGGAAGAAATTCCTGACAGTGAGAGCTGTTCAATAGTGAGATGCACTACCTGGGAGTGTGATGGAGTCTCCTTCTTTGGAGGTTTTTAAACAGGCTGGATGGCCATCTGTTGGGAGTGCTTTGATGGTGTATTCCTGAATGGCGGAAGGGGGTTGGACCAGATGGCCCTGGTGGTCTCTTCTAACACCATGATCCTTGGATTCTAGGATATGAATTGGTTTGCTGAATTTTTAAAAAAATATATCCTTATTAATTTTAAATATTGTACATAATTCGTAGGTTGGTAAATGAGTACCCAGCTTGTGGGGACAATTAGCTAATACACATTGGAAACTGCTTAATGCAGTGTAGATGTGAAAATAGTTATTGCTTAAAACAATTTGTAAGCCACTCTGATAGCCTTGTGGCTGAAGAGCGGGGTATAAATAAATAAATAAATAAATAAATAAATAAATAAAAATAATATGCTGAATCTCTAACACTATTCCCAAGTATGCTACTTCCCTAGAATCACAGCAATCTTGGCCTACAGATCAAGTGCAATTCTTGCAAATACCGTAAATAAAAACAACAGGAGAGGCTGGGTTGATCATTACACCTCGTTTATTTCAGCTTGAACACAGAAACCTCTCTGGAGAGGCACCTTTCAGTTTCTTTTTAGGTCTGTTGTCGGTTTTTGTAAAGGTAACTTAAGTGTTAAATACATCATATCTGACACCTGATCAAAGTAGAATGCATAGTAGAGAGGAATTAGTGCTAAAATACAAGCCTTGGGCATTTGTTGGTAAAATAAAAATAAGCAATATTACAGAGCACAGGGCATGGGAGGGGGAAAGACACTGGATTATTATGTAGCAGCCATATGAGTGAGACCTCTAGCAAAGTACACTTTTTGAATCATTCCTGCTTACATTTATATAAAGAGAAAGCACACGTTGCTATCAAGACATCATTCACCATTCTTTATAGATCTTCCTTTCTTTTCTTTTCCTTTCCTAGATTCTTGAGCTCCCAACCCTCACCCTTCAATTGGTGTGATTTCAGGCAGCTTTCCGTAACCTAATGCCTTCTTGGTATTGGACTAGAACTTCTGTCATCCTCAACCAACAAGGGCTTTGGGGATAACCGAACAATCAAGCGCATCTCCAAAGCTCTGTGGATTGGGTGGTATGTTGAAGCCATATGGCTGCATGTCAGTTGGGTGGCGAATCCATGCCAGGTTCTGGGCTTAGTTAGGATTAGCATTCAGAACCTTGGAGAGATCCTTTGAAACCTGCATTAATTCTTGGCATGGATTCACCACCCTGTTGACATGGAAGCCACAAGCCATCACCACATATGGTCCCTAGTTACAGTATTATGATCAATCACCCCCTATTCCACAAACTCAGACTGTGAAAGAGAATTTATAACTTAGAGGTACGAGCCCCTTACTATGCCTCAAATTGCATCTGCGGACATGTTTAGTCCTGACGTGGAAACAGCAGGGTATTTCTGGATAGTGTGCAAACACAATCACACCCAGGTCCAGATCAAGGAAAGTAATATCAACAGGGTCTGTATGTAGTTTTGGGCACCACAGTTAAAGAACGACACCAGCATTATAAGTGTTTCATTATAAGTGTTTAAACTACAGTCGAATGACCACTTCTCAGGGGAGCTTCAGCTGTGAGTTCCAGCACTGGCATACGGTTAGACTGGATAGCCGTAGGGGTCTCTTCCAATTATATGTAGCTCCTGCTGGAAATCCAATGCTACAAACTGCAGACTGGGATAAGGGTTTCAGACAGCCCCTTCCACCTGTAACCCGCTTATCTTTCTCCACAGTTTCACGCTTCTTTTGCCTTTCCACAAAGACTCTGTCAGAAAAGGAAAGGACAGAATACCTGGGCATTTTATTCTGATTATAGTGCTTCCCTGCCTGGAAGCCCAAAGTGGGAGGGCCCGTTTGAACCTCAAGAGAGAACACTCATGCGAGTAAGAAAGTAAGACTGCAGCATAATCTGGCACAACAAAAGCCCAAGAACAATGGCCTGCCATCCTGGTATTTGGCCGTAACCAATGAGCCCAGTTAGCACCCGTGATTAGGTGGCTATGACCCTCCAAAACTCTGGACAAACCAAACATGGCAAGTGTGCAGCCCTGCAGACTTTAGAATGTACAGTCCTCCAGTTGGGCTACCAGAGAGGCTAGATGTGTTAAAATGTGGCTGTTCTGTGTCCGCTCTCTAAACTCAATGCATTGCCTTTGGGGTCAGAGCCTGTTGAAAACAAAGCCATTGCCCATTTGAAAGCTAAACACAGCCGGCCCCCCGTATCCAGAGTCTGCACCCACAGGTTCCACCATCCACAGTTTGAAAATACACCCACAGAAAAAAAAATCCCAGAAAGCAAACCTTGATTTTGCCATTTTATTTAAGAGATACCATTTTACTACGCCATTGTTTATAATGGGACTTGAGCATCCATGGATTCTGGTATCCACGGGGGGGGGGGGGGGGAGGACGGTCCTGGACCCAAACCCCAGTGGATACCAAGGGCCCACTTTACATTATTTGGGCTACTGATGGCACTTGTGTACAAAATAAATAGCAGACAGGAGGTGGGAGAAAATGGGAAAAGATGGTGGCATGTCAGTTTACCTTAAATCGGACAGGCATTCTGGGGGCTTCTTTATGTCTGTATCTACATTCATGCATTGAATTTAGCCCAGGAGTGACTGGCAGGGGTTGGGCGGCTTCACTCGCCCCTTAGAAGACTTGTAGAGGGCTGGACTTCTGCTCCTTCACAAAAATAATTTTTAGAAAAATTAGAAAAAAGAAGGCCTCTCCTGGGCCTGAAATGGCCCAGTGGGGCAAAATGTACCCTCAAAAAATGCCTTGCTGGGATCCCAGCTGGGTCTGTTTAGTCCAGCAAATCTGTCCAGCAAACCTAAGACACCTCTGGATTTAAGTGGGGTTTACCAAAGGCAAGCTCCAGGTTCAGAAATCACCGGGCATCACAATCGTACCTCTTTCAAACACAGGGGTGTGGGATTGGAGAAAAAGTGTCCCAAACCACCTGATCCATGGAAAGCTAGCCTGGTTATGGGCAAGGTTTCCTCAACAAGCTTGTTTTTATTTTTTTAATGAGCAGGGAGGTTTTATTTTATTTGGCTCTGAATGCTTCCACCCATGCCTTGAATTAGGTCAATACCCCAGTAGCTTTTTAAAAAGAACATATTTTTTTTAACCGAGAGTACAAAGCTAGGTCAGCAACAAGTCCACATCTTAGCAAAGGCAAGATTAGGGGGCAATTGCTTATGCAAGAAGGTTAGTACATTTCATTATTCTGCCCCAGCTCATTTGCTCTCACAGGCAATTCCTCAAGTCAGTGGCGATACATGTGCAGGAATATCTAAGGCTGGTCCCCTTTTGACAAGGAAAAAAACCCATTTAACGTTAGGAGGGGCAAAACAGCAAAGAGCGGCTGCTGCTTAAAAGCAAACTGGAATAGCAATGAGCAGCAAAATCTATCTCTGATTTCAGTAGAGTCCCTTGGAGTGTACTCAGAAGCGGCACGTTATTCTGTAAAATGTATTGAACCATGAAACATACCAGGAAGTGTTGGATTATTATTTTGTTTTTTTTAAAAAAAAACCTGAATTCTATATATATATATAGACAGAGAGATCAAGAACAATGACTAACAGTAAATTCTAGGTAGTGCTTCAAGA
The DNA here is from genome assembly GCA_030847615.1 of Gambelia wislizenii. Classification (NCBI taxonomy): domain Eukaryota; kingdom Metazoa; phylum Chordata; class Lepidosauria; order Squamata; family Crotaphytidae; genus Gambelia; species Gambelia wislizenii. The sequence continues at coordinate 4,750,039 of JAUMIR010000013.1, read as the reverse complement.
GATGGACAGAATCTCTGTTTTGCCTCCCAGCATGGGTTTTCCATTTGTGCTTCAACATGGTCGCTCTGAAAGCCCAGCTCTTCAAGCATCTGGCAACGCTGAGCCCCCCCCCTTTTTTTTTCACAACAGAGAAAAGAACTCCCCCCTTTCCCTTGCAACATACAGGCAACACCACCTTCACTCTTGTGACAATGGCCAGCTCTGGGCCCTCTAGGAGACATAAGCCCAACTGCTCTTCAATATAGCTGCGATGCATCTACTTGCAAAAAGCCGAGCATTACCCAAAGCCCTGATGTGACATATTTTGTCTGTTGTGTTTCCATGCAGAAAAGAAATCAGTACAAAGAGGCGGGGATAGCAAACACCAAAGCAAGAAAAGATGCATGTTACTCTGGCAAGTTGCAAAAGGTGCCATTTTGAACAGGCACCGCAAAGATGGACCATCGTCTTTGTAAAAGGTTTGGCCCACTTTTCCCAACCAAACCTCCCTTTTTTATTTTTGGCAGCTCGTTTGCTGTTTGGAATATCCACACAATCCTTCCTCCACGTGGTGTCCGAGAGCAGGCCTGCTTGCATCCCCCATCTTCTGATGTCGGGTGGGGTCCGGCGACAGGTTGCCATGGCCATCAAGGGAATGGATGCTGAGGATTCTGATTTGCACAGCACACTGTTGCAGACAGAGCCAAATGCTCAGCTTCTGTGTGAAATGCCAGCGTCCCCAAAGGCAGGATGTTCAACTCAGGCTCCACGGTGTTCTCGCTCCACAGACGCTTTGTAAATGAGCTAAAGGGGGTGGCGGGGAGACTAGTGGCCACACCGCAGCCCCAACGGTGAGCTTTCAAGAAAGCAATTCATCCTCGCCCACATTTGGCAGGTCACTGATACCCTTCAGGTTGTCTTCACTGCTTTGCTTCCTGCTTTAAAAAGAAATTAAATACATGTTTTTAAAAAACTACCAATGGGTTTTGCTTCCTGGTCAAAAAAGGAGGATACTGGGAGAGGTCAGAAAAAGAAAGGAAGAGAGGATTGTCTGCATAGAAGACTGGCTTGAAGTGGTACAGTCCCAACAAAGCTTGACCCCTGGATGCTGCTGACTTACGACCAAATGGACGCAGCACCATTCCAGGATCCCCGTGTGTAACTGACATTCATACAAATGGAGGGTCATGTGAATAACGGAGTATCATAATCACTGCATTTTAGCTGGGCTTTGTTTTAATCTCTGCCATGTTGGGAGAACGGTGGAAAAATCAGTCAATCAATTAATTGGTTGCTTGGTTGCTCTATCTCAAGTGTGGGCAGCTATGGCCCTCCAAATGTTTTTGAACTGCAACACCCATAATCCCTTAACGCTCACAGGTGGTGCAGGCTAGGGTTGCTGGGGGGGCCATCAACATCTAAAAGCCTAGTTTCCCAAGCCTTGCATTAGCTCTTCCGGTACTGACATGTAAGGAATCAGCACAAAACCTGAGCAAAGCCTTTCCCAGTGCTGAAAAGAACTCTGCACAGACAGTGAAGCCCTGAAATTTCAGAGCTCTGTGTGTGTGTGTTTGTGTGCATGCTGGAGTTTTGCTACCAATGCAAAAATATCCGTAGGCTGGAGTCTTGTGCAGATTTGCAGCCAGTACTGAGGAAATACAAATAAATCCACAGAGCTGGTTCAGACCCAATCCTACCAACAGCTACGTGCACATCCATCTCTCCAGCCACCACACCAGCTCAGCCCCCCACCCCACCCCTGCGTTATGGTTTGAAAGAAAATGAAAGAAAAGCCATCATGCCACATATTTCGGAACGGGCCCAGCACGAGCATTCCACACGGCAGAAGTTGGCTTCATGCTCTCCCTTTCCCCGCGACATGCCCAATTTCATCCATTCCTTTGCCCAGTTCGCCCCATGACAGACAGACAGGTAGGACTAGGGGTGACTAGGCAATCACAATCTTTACCTTTGACTGATGTGATATTTCACATTTCCTGCTTTGTTTTTTCTGGAGTCGGGGGAGGCCAAAGGGAAGGAGAGGAAGAGGGAGGAAGTGGATGTGACAAAACACACACACAGGAAGAAAAAAAAGAAAGAAACAGGGCGAATTCACCCAGCATCAAGTGGATTAGCAACGGCGATATTTGGTTAGTCCAAAGAAACCGAACTGCAAACGTGAAGCAAGGGACCTCTAACAGGATCCTTTGTACGCCACACATATGCTGATGTTTGGGAACTATTTCTTCACACGGGGTTGCGGGTGGGGACAATAAGTCCCAGCTTTTCTTAAAACATGTTTAACTGGGTTTCTAGTCCTCATGGTGCAAAAGAAAAGCTTTGAAATATCGCTACATTTGCTCACTAACCTTCCAAATAGGAACTGATTATGAAGAGATCTAGTTTTCATAATTTAGTCCAATCTCTCCATATGAGTTTCCCGGCCACAGACCTGAGATATTTGGGGGAGTAGTGCAGGTGACGGAAGCAGAATGGAGACAGAAGTTATTATGGCTCCCGTTAATTCTTCTTGTTTTTAATTATGTTGTGTTTAAACAACAAAGAGCCTTATGGCACCTTAAAGACCAACCAAATTTCGAGTGGTATAAGGTTTCCTGGACTGCAGCCCATTCATCACAGTGGGCTGCAGTCGAAAGCTCATGTTAGCCTTTAAGGTGCCACGAGAACTTTTCTTGCTTTTGTTGCCAAGACTAATTCGGCTACCTTCCTGGAAATGTTTGCTAAATTTATGTTTGGTTCTTTTAATTGTATTTTTTATTACAAGCTCAGCAGGATATTAAAATGTATTAATAAATAGACCTTTTCAGAGCTAGGTCCTACCTCTGGCTCCAAAATGACTCCATTTGTGTTCAACAGTTCTTATTCACATCTCTAGCCACCTTAGGGAATTGCTCCCTGAGGAAACTGAAGGTTGGAATGTACATATTTAAATAATTTTTTAAAAATATGGCATTTTGTTTTAATATTTGGAGAAGCAGCCTCGATTCACACAGGCTGCAGGCCAGGCCTGTCATCACACTCTCCAAAATGTCACAGATGAAAACCAGGAAATGTATGGCCAAGCAACATCGGAGTGTGGTGAAGATGGCAAAAGGCATTAATGAGGAAGAAAAGACAAGCTAGGAGAGGCTGCAGCTGTTTGCCTTTGCCGGAGTCTCCTGAGAAGGGTGAGATTCTGTCCTCTCCTCTCCTCTTGCTGAGTCAATGGAGCACAAACTACTTTTTACACTTTGAACTCAGTTTGCAGCAACTGAAGTAAGCTGAGCACAAAGGGGGAAAGTTGGGGGGAGGAGAGAGAAACCAGGACATTTTAACAGCACCTGAAAAAGTGGGACAGCAGAGGAGTAACTGGGACTGCCTGCCCTTGCCCAATCAGAACAAGTGGAAGGTATGTGTCATTTGCCACCATCTCACCCCCCAAATGGAGAATCCTAGCATGTTCTCCTGTGGCTGTATATATAAGAGAAAGCCCTGCAACACTTGTTCCGCCTTACTCATTTTCTCCAAGAACCCCAATTGGCTTTCAAAGAAAAACTCTTAACTCCTGACCCAAATCCTCTACAAAGGTAGTCTGAAAAGGCCCAGCTGACTCCACAGTCCTAGGGACACTTACATCAATAGATTGCCTGGGGCAGACAGAGATCTCTCTTCTCTTCTGCTCCCTTCAAACGGATTCCCAAAAGATCTTTTCCGGATCATTGATTTTACCAGGATCTGAAAGAAAGGAAGAATATTGATTATCATTATTACTATTTTTCATGTCCAATGGCGCCACCTAAGTACATGGAGCAGCTGCTGCTGCTGCTGCTGTTATTAATGGCCAGAATCCTCTACCATGGTCTACACTGCATAAGTTTATGTATCCTTAGCTACATAACAGAGGTGCTAAGAAACCCTGTTAGTGAATTGCCATTGCACATCTGTCAGTTTACCAGGTCCCCTGTATAGTAACCTAGAGTAACCTACATAGTAATCTAAGAGCAGCCCTTTACTGGATCTGGACATTATGGAACTACCCAATTCTACTTCCCCCAGACGTTAGTCCGCTTACAAAGACCTATGTCCCCAACAGGATTCCGGCCATTATCATTATTCACAATTTCATGGCCTACCAGGTGCTACTGATTGGAGCTTTGGACTATCAGGGATTTGGATTCTCTCCCAGAATCTAGGAATCGGTGGGATGTTGTCAGATAGTTTGGGCAGTTCCAAGCAGTGCCACTGGCGAGTGCATTCAGAGGTGCTGTCAATTCATTTGGAATCGCTCCCAGAGCACCTCTCACCACCAGAACCACAGCTGGTTTCTGTTTCAAGAAGTGCATGAGTGCAATTGGTAAGTCTTGATTTCTCATAATATTTTCCTTCATTTTGTCTTCCATTCAGCTGCCACACCTATAACCCAAGCTTTCTTTTGCTCAACCACAGTTATCTCTGGTATATTATGTTCCAAATGTTTATCAGTTTAAATCTGAAAGTCCTACAGGATTTTTACTACACATTGACCAGAACCCTGTCTCAGTTACTAAGTACAGTGAGCCCTTGGTATCTGCTGGGGTTTGGTTCCAGGACCACCACCTCCCAGGTGGATACCAAAATCCATGGATGCTCAAGTCTCATCATGTATATTGGCATAGTAAAATGGTGCCCCTTATATAAAATGGCAAAATCAAGGTTTGCTTTTTGGAATTCTTTTTTTTTTTTTTTGGGGGGGGGGGAGAATATTTTCAAGCCATGGATGGTGGAATTCTTGGATAAAAAATCCATGGATACGGAAAGCTGACTGTATACTTAACCAAGTAACTTCGCCTAGTCTGACCTCCCCAAACCTGACGGAAAAGTTATTCACCTGTGGCAGAATAGATCGCCTTCTCCTGTGCAGATGATGCCTGGTAAAGTAGGTTGCGGGGGGGGGGGAGTTATGACCATGGCAATAGTGTCACAATTGTGACTAAGCAGCCACAGAACAGTTACAGATGAGCAAATCTGGGTAATTGTTTCATATTCAGGAGTGCTACTTTGTCATGACTGCATCTAATGAACTAGACTCAGTCTATGAAAGCTAGTGCTACAAACTTCCTTCTCTGAGTCTCAAAGGTGCTACAAGGTCCCTTTCCATACTTAACTAAGTAGCTGATACAGGATTCTGGACACTGGTTTTTATTATCATTATCATCAGCATCAGCATCCTTTCTTTATAGTCTGCCTTTGTTTCCAAAATTTGGGACTCAAGGCAGCTTACAAACTAAACAAGAGCCCTCATGCCATTTCAGTGTGTAGTAGAGACAGGTGGCACCATGAAATCTCTCTCACTGATGTGGTAATTAAATGAATGCAGAGACTTTTATTTTACAGACTAGAATAGCAAACCAGCACATTCGAGAAAGACGTTTCTCACAGCCTTATCCTTATTATAGCTTACTACACACAGATATTTTTTACATGGGGATTAAAAAAAATGCACTCCGCTACTAAAGCCTGAAATGATACCATCCAGAACTATATCACCTCAGTCTTTTCTTGCCTCGTTCTGCAGAATGGGCCCAATTTCTCTAACACCTTTAAAGAGCGGTATAGCTTCCTGAGTGGTTCAACCGGTTTGAAATCAATTTTGATAGGTTGTGAAGGACATGCTGGTGAAATCCCAACAGCACTGATCAGGGCAGAAGAGACAAATTTAGACTTCCAGGTCTCACTCACCACAGTGGCCAAGCTTGGGATGTGTTTCACTGAATTCTCCACCTCTTCTTCAGTCACCTCCACCAGCGTGCAGTTCTCATCCTCGGTCGGCAACGGTTCCACGCCATTTTTGGTGACCCAGGGGTGCACCTGTTTCGAAAGAGACAAAAGACAGCTCCATTGCCTTCTCAGAATAGCAGGAGCACCTCAGTGAAGCAAAGCCAATGCGGCATGGGCCTGACTTCTGTAGCAACAAACTTGGTACCAGAGGCAGAAAAACACACACAGGAAAAGCAGGGAAGAGGTCCCCACGCCACAAAAATGAAGACCAGTTCAACAGGTTTCAGCAAAAGGTTTTATTCAAAATTGATGATATGCACACGCAAAATGAAACAAACAGGGCCAGGAAGCCTTGTACAAGTAAACCGAAAACATTTTGAATCTTCGAGAGACCACTTGAAGCTTTCTTCTAAAATGCCTCCAGGAATTTTAAAATGACTTTTTCTTTCACCAGCCCTCCATTTTTCTTCTGATTATCATTTTGCTGGCCAAACACACAAATACACACACATACATACACACATATATATAACATTCCCTTTTTTTTAACATGTTGGGAATTGTTGGTGGGACTGCTCTCCCCTTTTGTCTCTGTTCTGCTGTTCACGCATGCTCTGTAAGGGATTCTGGAGGCAGCGGCTGTTTTTACCTTGCCTGTTGTAGATACATGGCTACAGTAGAGTAAAATCCTACTCTTTCCCAGCACGAGCTTTATTTATTCCATTATTTACCACAGACACGCTGTGGCAACCCAACACTGAAAGTCTGTATTTCCCCAGCCCTCCATCATCTTTCCAATCCTGATACTGCTAAAAATCTTATAGCTAGATACAGGATGAGAAGAAAAAAAGGGGGCTTGGGAGGTGTAAAAAGCCTTTGTAAAAATGAGCTTCGCAAACAGAGGTGTTAACTGAAATATTCCTGTATTGATTTCACAGCTAAGAAACAATTTTTTACAAAAATCTACCACCACAAATGGTAGCAAGCCTGAGTATTGTTACAAAGGAGACAATTACCAAAGGCTGATTAGGAATTAATATAAGGAGGGCACTGGGGGTGGGGGGAAGTTGAAGAGAGAAAGACTTTGTCTTGAGACACGCTTCCCCATGGCCTGGAAGAGGAAGCATCATTGCAAAGCTGTGGCTAAATCCAGGATTAGAACATTGGTTTACAGAATGGAGAGGAAAAGCATTTAACAGTTTTGGGTGGTTGGGAGTGCAAAGAAACCCTAATCAATACAGCTACCATTAAAAAAAATTCACAGCTAAGGCTGTGGCTCAAACATTAAGATACACACCATGGTAAACTTCTAGATTGGACTTCCTGCAATATGTTCTCCATGGGGCTGCCTTGGAAGAGGGTTTGGAAACTGGAGCTGGTCCATAACATGACGGCTGGCTGTGAACTGGATCCGACTCTGGAGAACACATACAACGCCCTTATACAAACTGATGGTGTGACCACACTAGAACTACCATATATAGTTCTGGTCACTGCACCTCAAAGAGGATGTCACAGAGGTGGAAAAATACGGAAGGCGGCAATCAAAATGAACAGGGAGCAGGAACAACTCCCCTCTGAGGAAAGATTACCATGTTTTAGGGACTTTTAGCTTTCAAAAAGTTGACAAGGAACATGGTCAAGATTTTTAAAACTGTCTATGGTACAGAGCAAAGGTGTACATGGTGCAACTCATGGGCCATGTGCAGCCCCTGGAGTCTAGTTTTGTGGCCCCAGGAGTCCCCCTCAAATGTAAAATATTTTTGGGCAAGTTTTGCTCCCAAATCACACAAAAAGCTCCCAAACATGTGAAAACACACAAAATGCCCCATCCGCACAAGCACTCCAGAACCCCGTACTACCCCCAAATACCTTCATTTTCCTCTGCAGTCCCTCTCAAAATGGTGACAGGAAGTGAACTAGCAACCTCTTTTTTTTGTTTTATAAAATGGGAGCTATCAAGGGATTTAGATCAGAGCTTGGACAAGTAACTTTTGACTACAGTTCCCAGAATATCCCAACCAGCACAGCCAATGGCTTGGGGATTCTGGAACTTGTAGTCCAAAAGGCCAACTTTTCCAAGCTCTGATCTAAACTAACACGGTGCATCTCGGCCAAGGCAGGAAATCACGTTGCAGATTGTAACTCCCAGCAGTCCAAACTCTCATAGCCAATGGCGAGGAATGCTGGAAACTGCAATCCAACAACATTTTGAGGACCACCTGACTCCCATCTCTGGTCTTAGCCCTTGCTTCCATGTTAATTCCCTGACTTACATAGCTTGAGTGGGGTGATTTGGATCCAGCCCACATAGGCCCAGCAGGTTAGACCCCTAACTGGCTTCCCCTGCAAACATGATCCAAACCTCCCTTCCCCATGGCTGTTTTCCCATGGAACAAAAAAAAATTCCAAGAATTCTAATCACAATCTAAAGTCAGATGTAGTATGAACACAGGCTTGCTAACATTCTCTATAAAGCCCTTTATGGCTTAGGACAAGCCCTTCATGGCTTAGGTCCAGACTATCTGAAAGACTATCTCCCTATATAAGCCTGGCTCAGTTTTAAGATCTTTGGAGGAGGTTTTAAGATCTTTCTCTTGGTCCCACCAGAACATCTGGTGAGGACACGGGGAGAGAGCCTTCTCAGTGACTGCTCCCAAGGTGTGGAATTCCCTCCCACAGGAGGCTCGCTTGGTCCCCTCTCTGCTCTTAACAAGGCAAAGATCTGTTTTGTTTAGACAGGCTTTTGGATGTTAACTTGCTGTAGCAGAAGGGACCTTTAATCGGGTGTGCTGTATTTCTATCTCCTTTGTTGTTACCGTGTGCCTTAAACAAGCAACCCTAGTAAAAATTCCCAACTTATGATAACCCTACGATGAACCTATCACAGGGTTTTCTCAGCCAGCTTTCTTCAGAGGGGGTTTGTCAACACTGCCTTCCTCTGAGGCTGAGAGAGTGTGACTTGCCCAGGGTCACCTAGTGAACAGCCAAGGCTGAGCAGGGATTTGAGCCCTGGTCTCCAGAGTCATAGTCCAACATTCAATCCATTACGCCACACAGGCACTCTCTCTCTCCTTTGTTATGGCTTAAATGTATTTTAAACAGCTTTAAATTAGTATTTTTACTAGGGTTGCTTGTTTAATAACTTGTATGTTATTAATAACAAGTTTAGTAACTTGTTTGTTATTAGGTTTTTAACTGTACCTTGTTTTAATCTATACTGTAAACTGTCTTGTATCCCATGCTGGGAGAAAGGTGGGATATAAATTAAATAAACAATACAGATAGACAGACATAAACACACACAGTAACTATGAGAAAAGAAAGTTCTTTTCAAGTATGCCATCCAAATGCAATGGCTCCATTGAAATTCATTTGTTACAGATTTTAATCTGTTTATAAGCTGCTTTAAGCAGCTTTGGACTATAAAGTACAGTAGTACTTTTAGAATGAGAAGTTTTCAGGCCCAGAAAGTAGTAGAGATGGTTAACACAGATAAGCATGCCAGCCCAGGCTAACAAAAACAGAGTCACAACAGGAACCCAAAGAAAAGAACACCTCCAAAAAGTTAAGAACACCATACTTCACCAGAGGTTTGGGATTAACCATCAGATACCTTAATTTCTGGGACAGTGATCCTGGATTCGGGGTTTTTGTCCAGCATCTTTGTTATCAGATCTTTCAGTTCATCAGAAATGTCTGGCCTGCAGGAAAATTAAGAGAAATCAAAATAGGTGAACTTGGCAATACTGTGCCACACAGCTATTAGCTGAGGTAGTAATATCAGATTTCATTTCTTTTGCTTTTAAGAGCAAGTTTCTAGTTCTCAAGGTTACACAACTTCAGGACTGCAGCCTATAGAATCCTGGGATTTATAGTTTGGGCAGGGCCTTCAAATTCTTAGCTGCAGAGTTCTAATGCTGTAGTCCAGGGGAGTGTACTAGAGAATTCCAATTCCAAGTCCCTCGCCCAAATACAAATCCCAGAATTCCTTAGGAGAGAACCATGGCAATTAATATGGTCTCAAGCTGCTATAATTCTATGTAGTCTAGTCCCTGAAGGTATCAAAGTGCTATAATGTGGATACGTACACTCTGAGAAGTAAAGAGAAATGGAGTAGGATGTTTAGAGGCAAGGTGAAGGATTTGAGTCTCTGCGATTTCCAGAAAAGAAAATTGCTGTTGTTGTGTGCTTTCAAGTCATTTCTGACTTATGGCTTAGAGGGGGGTTGCCTTCCTCTGAGGCTGAGAGAGTGTGACTTTGCCCAAGCCAGTGTGATTTAGTGAGGCAGCATGATACATTGAGTCAGTCCTGCTTCAAGGCCTCAAACACCAAAGAAAACATCAAACAGAGCTTAACCAAGATCTAGAGAGCTGCCACAAAGAACTGCACACCCAAGTCTTTGTGGCCATCCACACCAGCCCAAATTTCTCACCACTGAATTGCTGCCCATTCCCACACCTGCCAAAGAGGAGGACTGGCCATGCTGGCTGGGAGAATTCTGGGAATACTCCCCATAGTAATACTTCTAAGCTCTGCTTCACACTGTACTTTGAAGGTGCTTAGAATCTCCTCTCAGACTGAGCCCCAGAGTGGCTTGGAAGTCAAGGTTCTGCCAGAGCTCAGGAAATTCCCCCTACTCTTCCTGGGCCTAGAAAGGAAATGGCAAAGGGATGCAACAGAAGCCAAATGCACTCAGTAGTTTCAAACAGATGAATGGCTCTGTGGACCTTCACTTATCATATTCATAAATACTTCTATGCTGTATACTCACTGGTCTGGAAATTCCAGCATCTGGCTCTTGATTTTGCTGTGTAAACTTAAAATCCGCTCATCCATAAAAGGGCACTAGGAAGAACAAAAGAACTCAAGAAAGCATGATAAAGGAACATGTGACTGGGGCTAATTTGGACCCTGGCCTCCTACCAATCCTCCGGTTCTACCAGGAGTGGGTAAAGTGCAGCACATGGCCTGCCCCGTCCCACCAAACTCCCCATGTTTCCACAGTGATAGTCACCTGTTTTTATTTACTCTAAACTCTCCCTCCCACATTTTTTGATGTTTGAGGGCAGGTTGTGGCCCACCGTGGGTGCTAGGGGCAAAAATTTGTCACCAAACCCCACCAAAGTTGCCTATCCCTGTCCTATACTCTCTGGTTCAGCAGGCATCACTCACTCATACATAAGGGAGATCTGTAATAAGTTTGGTCCATACTAACGTACAGAACCAAATACCAACCAGAGCTTGGAAAAGTTACTTTTTTGGACTATAACTCCCATAATGGGATGCTGGTTGGGAGACGCTGTCTCAAAAAGGAACTTTCCCAAGCTCCAGTCCTAACCAACTTTGTGTCTTCGCTCCACATGCAAGGGATGTGTGGATCCTGCAATGCCTTTGGCCTGGTTTCTGACATGGAAAACCAATATTAATTTACAATTATTTTATCTTAGGGGGTACTTTTCAGTCACACAGCACTCCAAGCAATATACAACTAAAAAGAACACAATATAGTGCAAAAGTACAGCAGCAAAGCAAGCAAACAATGCAAGAAAATTCAGGATTGCTAAAATCAGTGAATGGACAAGCCCAGCTGAATAATGTTGCCTTAAGGTGACATCTAAGTAGGGGAAGGGTTAGCTTAACCTCCCAGGGGATGGAGCTACAAAACTGGGGGAGCTGCTACAAGAAAGACCCTGTCTTGGGCACAATGCCAGATTAACTGGATCCTAGAGAAACTATGTTTTTGGACTATAACTCCCATAATGCCCTATGTAATTGGTCATGCTGGCTGGAGAAGTATGGGAGCTACTGTCCAAAAAAAGTAAAAATTTCACTTTTTGTTAGGATTAGGGTGTGTGTTATTAGGGGCCAAACTAACTGCACATATCCCCTAAGTATGAATGAGCCATTGGCCATAATTGGTAACTATCCCAAACTCTCAAGAGTTATGCATAAGCTAACTAAACCACAGTTTAGGGCCTCACATTATGGTGAGCCTCTAAATTTTTTAAAAAACCCTACTACTTTAAGTTTTACATAATACTTTTTGGGTAGTGCTATAGGGCCTCTCAACCTAGATATAGCTTATGCTCTAAGCACGTCTTCATCTGTTTGTGTGCCCACCAGCCTCACCTAAATTAGGAAAATGAGGAGGGTTTCATTACCTGTCCGAAGACAAAACAGTAGAGCGTTATCCCCATTGCCCAAACGTCTAGAGCCTTAGAAAGAAGAAAGGAGAGAGGGGAAGGGAGAAATTAAATATAATCCACTTTCTCCCAACTTGCAAAGTTTTCATTCTGAATGTCTAGATAGCAAGTTTTTAAAAAAGAGTCGGACCCTGTATCCACAGGGGTTTGGTTCCCAGACTTACCATGGTTACCGGAAACCGTAGATATAATAGCAAATCCTATTAAAATACAGGACTTACGGTAAAAACATACCATAGAGTTGCATTGGAGGACTTAGAAGATGCCTAGAAAGGAGGCCTCTCTAGGCATTCTCCAGCACAACTCTAGGGTATGTGTCTCCTATTTTGTGTCCCACGGATAACTAAAACCATGGATAGTAGTTCCATAGAGACAGGGGTCCAACTATATCCAATAAAAACTGCTAGGAAATAACATGAGCTTGCCCTTAATAATGTTCAAACCAGAATATCAATCCTGGGGGGAGGAAGATCCAGAAAACACACCTAATTAGGAATTTTGGGGGAGGGAGGAATCCACCACATTGCACAGAAGAACAATTCAAAACTCTCCCCTTCCCACATGCCTCACATATTCATGTGCTCCCATTTGCCTTTCCTGTATGGCAGATGGATCAAGTATGAAAAGTCAGATAACAGCTGTAGCAAGTTGCACATGCTGATAATGCCTGTTGAATGACTGTGGAGTGCTTTTTCTGTTTATTATATTTATAGCCCATCTTTCTTCCAAGGGAACATGAGTAGTTGTTCCACACACATAAACACACCCATCCATTTGCCCCTCAGAGCCAATCCTGCCAGGCTGGCTAAGCTAAGGACTAAGCAATGGTCACACTGCAATCTTCCCGGCTGGGGAAGATTTTGAACCCAAGCTTTCCCAGTTTTAGCTTGTGGTGTATGATGGCCCTGGACCATTTCAGAGAACATAGTTCTCAATGATTAACATTAGATCAGAGGTGAGGCATATAGCCCTCCAAAGCCATTTTTGAGGCCCATAAAGCTCACCTAGCACCCCAGAAACATTTGAAGGGGGGAAAAAACAGTTTTGTACTAAACATGTCCCCCCCAAGTCCCTAAGGGGCCATTTTTGTCTCTGCTCCCGGGCTCTTTCAAACTCAGGAGGTGAAACAGAAGCTGACTTTCAGTTCACTAAGTGGTGGTGGGGGAAACAGCCCAAAGTGGCCTAAACACATAGCAAAATTGCCTCTCTGTCCCTAAGGGAGCATAAGGGGGCCTTTTTAGTGGATTTTTAAAAAATATTTCAAAAATCAGGTTGTGTGGCAGGAAAAGAATGTTCTCCCAAGTCTTGGCAGTTGCCCACCCTGTATTAAATGGTAGAAAACTCCAGTTGTTTGAACGTAGTCTCTCTCTCTGCCCCACCATACCTTTCCGGAAAATATTTTTCTGGTTTCCGAGAGGGTTTCCGGAGCCATAAACGCTGGCGTGCCCACTGTGTTGGTCAACAGCGCATCAGTCCCTTTGAACTCATTGCTCACGCCAAAATCAGCTATTTTGATGTGCCCGTCTTCTCCGACTAAGAGGTTGGAAGGCTTAATATCCCGATGGATTATCTTCTGATAGTGCACTGTGAAGGAAGACAGGATGAGACATGGCATGAAGGTCTGAAGGACGTAACCATCCTATCCTTTCTTCTGTGTGTGTGTGTGTGTGCCTTCAAGTCACCGTTGACTTATGATGACCCCATGAATTTCATAGGCAAGGAATCTTCAGAGGTGGTTTTGCCAGTTCCGTCCACTGCAATATAGCCTATAGCACCCAGTATTCATTGACAGTCTCCCATCCAAGTACTAACCAGGGCTGACCCTGCTTAGCTTCTGAGGTTAGGCAAGATCTGATGCCTCCAGGGTATTTAGGCCTCGTACATCTTGGGGTTAATTGTCAGGAGTGCCTGTTATCAACTTCGGCTGGTACGCCAGCTGCGCCCTTTCCTGGAAACTAGGGACCTCGAAACTGTGGTACATGCACTGGTAACCTCCCGTCTGGATTTCTGTAATGCGCTCTACATGGGGCTACCCTTGTGCTTGACTCGGAAACTTCAACTAGTCCAGAACATGGCAGCCAGGTTGATTTCTGGCGTTTCCAGAAGAGAGCATATAACACCGGTGCTAAAAGCTCTCCACTGGCTGCCTATTAGTTTCCGGGTACAGTACAAGGTGTTGGTTATGACCTTTAAAGCCCTACATGGCTTGGGTCCAACTTACCTCCGGGACCGCCTCCTTCCGTACGACCCTCCCCGCACACTTCGGTCCTCTGGGAGGAATCTGTTACAGCCTATGAAAACAAGGCTGTCGGTGACCTCCCAGAGGGCCTTCTCTGCTGCTGCTCCCAGATTATGGAATGGCCTGCCGGACGAGATCCGTCTTATTACCACCTTAGACAGCTTTAAAAAAGCTGTCAAGACGGATCTTTTCCGGCAGGCCTTTCCTGAATAATTATCCCGGCCCAAGACTCAGCTGCCCTTTCTAGGCTATGATTGTATGTTTTAAATTTTTTTCTCCTAATTTATATATATTTTAATTAATCCATGTTTTTAATCCTTTGTAATTTAATATTATTTTAAGGGGTGGGTGGGCTAGGGTATTGTGACTATGGGGTTTTTATATTGTAAGCCGCCCCGATTGCGTTGCAGAGGGGCCGGATATAAATAAAATTTTATTATTATTATTATTATTATTATTAATTTGAATGCCAAATTCAAAGGGTGTTGGGGCTTTCATTGCCCACTGCTATGCTGAGAAAGAGAAAGCTACTGTGGCGAAGTGTTCAAGGCTGCAATGGTTATGAGATGGTGGAGAGATGGCACTCTGCACATGCTCAGAGCCATGCCATCTTCTAGTTGTTCCTCCTATTGCAGAACCAAGTCATGGGACTGCAAATAAATACAAGAGCTTTAACGTCAGTGATAACGCTGTGAATATCTGTGCCTTCCACTCCCTTGTCACCATTTTTCTAAACATCCCTAAGGGAACTTACAGTATTCAATGCCTTTGATCAGGTCTTGGAAGTAGAACCGGGCCTGGTCTTCAGTAAGAGGTTTAAGGTTTGGAACTTCCATCACAGGCCTGCAAAGACAAGAGATAGGTTGGTCTAAAAAGCAAGACCTTTGTCAAACCTATGGGGACAAGTAAATCAAAGCCAGGCAGTTGTGATGTGGGAGGCAGTAAGCTTCCATTCCGGAGAGCTGCACAACCTTTATCCATGCCACAACTAAGGGAGTCAAGGCTGAGTCAGAAGCTTTATAGTATCAGGTAGAGCCTGATTGGTCCATTGTGTCACCTGACCCCTGCTGAGTTGGCAGCTGCAATACCACTCTCTGGACAGAGGTGGCACTGAAGCACAGCAGAGAACAAGCCAGCAGTTCTCGCTGCTCTGGCAAGCTGCCACAATGGTGCAGATCAAGGCTCACTGTCCCATTTCTGGACCCTTTGCCATTTCTAGCAGTGGAGGCTAGTAGCTCTAATGTCAGGGGGAATGAATCTGCTCCAGGTTTTAGCCTGAACTTTAAAGGAGCTATCCAAGGTGTTGAACCTGGGTGGAGGGGAGAGGCTCCTAGATAGTTCCTTTACAGATCAGGTTGAAATCTGGCGTGGACTCACTTGCTCCACTGACATTGCCACCACCAGCCTCCATTGCTTTCCAGGGCCTTAGGACTTCCAGGATGTGGACTCTCCAAGGATAGGCTTGAAAGCATGAGATACAATGCAGTTTCAGAAGCTGAGGGTGAAGCTTTGAGGCTCTGGGTGTAACCCTTCAGGCAACCATACAAATGATGCAATCTGTGTTGCTTTGCAGGATTCTGTTTTCTTGATATGCATTATTTTGGTGCATGATATAATATCTCTCTCTCTCTCTCTCAATTACTGCAAAGTGCACTCTGCTCTGGCTATGGTGGACCAGCATGAAAAACATGGGGGTCAAGAGTAGATTTGGGGAAGAAAAGTAGGGGAGGTATACCTAATGCAGAGCCATGGAGAAGTTCCAACTGATAAAAAAAACATGAAATGGAGAAAAAGGGATGGCCAAAGGGAGACTGCGTTTGTCATCTTACATATTTATGGATTATTATAAATATTTAAGAGACAACTTTCAGAGGTTATATCACTTTAAAAACAATAATGCACATCCTAAGACAAGGGGTTACGCACTTTAGAGGGGGGCACAACCCATGCAGCGTTCCAGATCTTGTCAGACTGCAAGTCCCATGAGCCCTAGCCAGCACAGCAAATGGAGAGGAATACTGGGAGTTGCAGTCTGACATCTAGAAGGCCTCCTGCTTCCCACTACTTTCCCCTCGGGATGCAGCGGTCTGTAACTCTTTAGATGCTGGCCACTATGGTTTGGCTGGCTGGGGATGATGGGGGTTCTGGTCCAAACACATCTGAAGAGCCTCCTCCCCTCACCAAAAGAAATAGGCTGATCAAGACTGCACTACCCTTGGGGCAACCAACTGTCTTTTCATTTGCCTGTTCTGTGATATGCACATTAATGGCACTGTATGAATTAATATTCAGCACAACAAGCTTACCCTTTTGTCACAAGTTCAAACACTGAAACACAAAAGAAAGAGGTGACTGTAAGGAGGAAAACTGACACAAGAAAAAACTATCCTCTTTTTAAATAATTAACCCACTAGATAGGCTTGTTTCACACATGACCATGGTTTCATGCCACAGAAATGAGCTCTACACATGCATGTTGCTTCCTCCCATCTCCTTTCACATGCTCTGCTTACTTAACTAGTTACTTCCTGGTTTGTGGCAAACCACAGCTTGCCATTTCATCTGTGGTACCCTGAAAACCAACCACGGTTTGCATCTGTCCTGCAAAACAAAGTGTAATCCTGGTTTGCAGGCCAAGTACAGTCCAGTTTTTCACTGTGAATGTAATGGCATTTTACTTTGGAAACCAGAGAGTCGTGAACTACACAGTATACAGTCGGCCCTCCGTATCCACAGATTCTGCATCCACAGATTCCACCATCCATGGCTTGAAAATATTCAACCCCAAAAAATTCCAAAAAGCAAACCTTGATTTTGTCTTTTTCTATAAGGGACACCATTTTACTACGCCACTGTATACAATGGGACTTAAGCATCCACAGATTTTGGTCTCAACGGGGGTCCTGGAACCAAACCCCAGCGGATACTGAGGGCTCACTGTATATATGGAAAGCAGGGAGCAAGTGAGTCTGAATCTTGACTGCATGGTACCCAACACAGGACCTTTTGACATTTCAGGTAGAACAGCAGGTGGCACCTATGCCCTGCCTAGGTCACGGTATATAGCAGGAGTATGCAACGGCAGGGGCCAGAGACCATTTTCTTCCCAGGTCCACTGCACTCTGCACCCCCACACAAATGCAAGCCTGAATATCTCCATTTTCCCTACAGTCTCTCTCAAATGGCATCACTTCCTGTCACCATTTTGAGAGGGACCGCAGAGGAAAACGGAGGTATTTGGGATCCGCATTGAGGTTCAGGGATGCTTGTAGGAGTAGATGGGGATAATTTTGCAGGTTTTCACACATCTGGGGGGCCTTCTGTTGGTTTTGGAGCAAAAACTGCCCTAAAAGTTACCCGTTTTTAACGGGGGGCTTGAGAGGTTCAGGGGGACTGGTGGAGGGCTTCTGGCACCACAAGAGTGGGGTTAAGGGGCCACATGCGACCCACAGGCTGCATTTTGCCCACCCCTGGTATACAGTATATAAAGCCAGCCAAGATACTTTGGCACATAACACAAAAAACAGAGCTTGGGAAATGTTGCTCTTTTTTTTTACTGCAGCTCCCAGAATCCCCAGCCAGCATGGCTAATATAATCACTCTATGAGTTGGAGGATTCTGGGAGTTGTAGTCCAAAAGCATCACTTCTTCCATGCTCTTACCTGTACCTTCCCCGCTGTGGCAGCAAGGAAATAAGAGTCAGACCGGAGATCAAGTAACTTGCCACGGATCTCCCAACAAGTCAGTGGCAGAGCAAAGTGGAGGAGGAAAGCTAAACAGTGGCAGCTGACAGCCCACCTCGTCCCGGATGACGGTTGTCTAAGAACACGGCAACATGGACTGCACCCAGAATGACAGTTCCAAAATTGTGTTCTGCTTTTAAAAAATTATATACGGCTTTGGACTGGGGAAAAACAACTTGGAAACAAACACCAGATGGTGCGCTGAGGGAGAAAATATGGAAGCATCATCCATGATCTATTTTTGTCTCTTTCCCATCTGGAACGGGCCTCTCATGCAGGCAGGATGCCTCTAAGCCTGGACCACAGGCACGCACTAGCAATTCTTAAATTAAACCCTACGCAAGCCTTCCAGAAGAAAGGCAGAGAGGGAGCCCGCAGTGGCAAACAAAGGTATCTTTTACAGCCTAAATTCATCATGGGTATGTCTGCACTAGGTTATTATAGCACTTTGGCTGCCATCGTTTCATTGTGTGGAATCCTGGGATCTGTAGTTTCTAGAGATATGGAGAATTGTCTACAGAGAACTGTAGCGCTGTAGTTCTGTGGGGCACGCTAAAGGATTCCAAGTGCCTCACAAAACTAGAAACCCCAGGGTTCTATAGGATGGAACCATGGCCCCAAAAGTGGTATCAAACTGCTAATATTTTCTCATGTGAAGACACCCCCCATTTTGAAAATCTTGCTCCCAACATGTTTTACAAACTTTATACACCAGTGCAATACATATATTGATACATATCTCTGGCTATCTCAAATTCACCACTTATTAGCATCATCTTTCTGACTGTGAACCAACTGAACAAACTTTAAAGGCTTTAAAAGGGGGGCGGGGGTAAGGATACTGATGGCAAATGGAGCTACTGCCTTGTTGGCTACTAAATCAAAAAGGTGAAGGCTACTTCATCAAGAAGACAGAGAGGTGTGAAGGCCAAGAAAGAAACTGAAAAAAAAATCCCCCCAAAAAGGGTTTCCACCCCCCCCCCCTGTTTTTCTCTGAACCCTTTTTTTTTCTGGAAAAACTGGAAATTTAAAAACTAGGATTATGGAATATTTTCTTTTGGAATGATGAATAAAATGTTTAAAACAAAATACCAGCATATATACAACCCCAAAATTATTTCTATAAGCTATGTAATAGAAAGACTTTTATGTCGGCTTGACCCTATCTATGGGAAACTAGAAGAGACAGAATAATGTTGTATGTTCTACTAATATTGAGGGTTTCTTCTGTTTTTATTGTGTTTTGACTGCTCCTAATAAAGGGACAAAACCAAAAAGGTTTCTCACAGTTTAGGACCTTGTAGTTCCATTGGTAACAAGTAACAGAAATTTTAAAACAGGGAATTCCATGTGTTACTATTGTCTCAATAAATGGTACTTTGAATATACCAAACATGACCAATTTATGTCAAAAAAATTGTAAGACTGTACAAGTTGCCCTGTTTATCCAGGCTTGGTACCCACAGTTTCACTCCACAATTGGGAGGAAAAGGTCTCTAGGCATCTGGAGGACCACAGAGTCATGCTGGAAGTGGTCTCTCTAGGCATCAGGAAGTCCTCCAGTGCAACTCTATAGTCAACTTCTGCAAGACGTTAACCATAGAGTCACACCACATGCCTAAAGAGGTGTCCTTTCTAGGCATTTTCCAGGTCCTCCAGCATGATTCTATGATGGTTCACTATTATACATGGTTTTGCTTATCTGCGATAAGTTTGAGATGGATCCCCCATGGATACAGGGGGCGACTTGTATTATATTATGTCTATAATACATTTTATGGATGCTAACATCACTTTTTTTTCCAGTTTTTCCATATATTTTTCTGGGTGGTGGGGGAACAGAAATCATGGCTTCAAATTTCTGGAACCTCCAGAGGCAATAGGCCCCCTGCTGGAACACAAATGGAGGGTGCAGCTATACTCATGTCCTGTTGGTGTGATTCATGTAGGCAACTAGTTGGTAGGGTTGCCAGGACTTCTAAATAGTAATATGAGACAGTTGAAATTCCTGGAGCAAAGTGAAGTGGGCAGAGGAGAGAAACGTCCCAGTCCTCGGGCCTGGTCTAATGACGTCCTCCCCATTCAGTAACAAACTCAGAAAAATCTCAAGATGGCAGGCCAGACGCCATCAAGAGATTATGAATTTATTGCTGCGAGCACACTGCAACGATGCTGTTCAGAGCTTGTGTGAAGAGGAGGAAGAAAGGGGACTCACAACAGATGGAGCCCTCCCCATGTGATGGTACATAATGTGCAGCTGTTTTTGCTATGTACCAAATGCTCGGGGGTCCATCTGTTGGAAACACAGCTGGTGTCGGCTCTTCCCACTCACAATGATCAGAATACAGAACTTAGTAAGTCCAGAACTGCACCAATACGGGATAGGATTTTCAGGCACGAAATAAGAAAAATCCTGTACTCCCAGGAAGCCTACTAGTTAGCCACAGTGGGAACCAAATGCTAGCTTAGACAGGCTTCTGGTCTGATCTAACACAGTTTCTCCTTCATTCTTAGCATGGCAAAATGGATGGGAAGAGGGCTTGCTTACCCATGTACAGATGGTCTTCGCTGGGATCATCTAGCACCTGTCAGTGCAATAGGAGGAGCGGGGAGGACAAGAAAAGCACAGCTGATTAGAGTGACCACATTCACCTAGATTCTTGTGACAGATTTTACTACAGTAACACAGAGAACCATAATATCTCCCATAACTCAAGGGATGTGTCATCTGCATTCCCGTTCAACTGTTGTTAAAATGTCAACTTTCTAGTCCTCATGACTGCAAGAAAGCCTATTAAACCAAGCCAGCATCTAGGAAAGGATGATAGTGAAGGACTAAAGTACTTGGTGAACAGCTATTTGTGCCTCCATCCTAGCCTCTCCTAACCTGGCACCCTCCAGATGCACTGGACTGCGTCTCCTGTCATGTCCATGCTGGCTGGGGAGGAGGGGGACCTGATTCCAACAGTATCTGGATGACACCTGGTTGGGGATGGCTGTTCTCTCTTTTGCTCAGAACTTTCCAATGTTACCTTCAGACTACAACTCCCAGAATCCCCCAGGTTGCAGTTATAACCCAAAAAGGAACTGTCCTAAACTCAGAAATTATCAATGTTACTTTTGGGACTCAGACTCCCAGAATCCCCCACCACAACCATGGCCACTTGGGACCTGGTCATTTCAATCCTAAGAAGTAACTTTTCTAAGTTCTGCTGTTTCTTATCCTCATTCTGTTTTCACCACACTACTGGTTGCTTCCTCTCATCCTGGCACACAACATTTTGTTTCCAAATTAATGACCCAGAGTTTGATATTGGCAGCATGGATCAGTTTAGGCAGCTGCATTTTGATGACTATCCCTACAAAGGCCAGACCAGAGCTATTCCCTTCCAAAGCCAAATCTAACCTCTCTTTCCAAAGATACCATCTCTGAGTCTCTCTGGCTTTATCCACAAAGTGCATTAAAGTGAATTGAACAGTACTGAAGTCCCCTGGAGTGGATTTTTGGCTATCAATAGCTGGCATTGTTCCTTTGCTTAATTGACCTTGCAAAGGGATGGAGAACACGTGGCTCTCCAGACGTTGTCAGCCTCTAATATCCGTCAGCCCCCAACAGCATCTGAATGGTCAGTGATGGGATATATAGTCCCACAATATTTGGAAAGCCACAGATTCCCAGCCTGGCTCTGAAAAGGAAAGCCTGTGTTTTAAAAGAACAGAAGCCCCACTACAGGTATAAACGTCATGGCAGTAGCTATAGTCATTGCATTCTACGGCAAAGTTTGTGCTGTAACATTAGATGGCAAGAAAATGCTAACAGAGGCACTAGTCATATCAAGAGCACCCAGTGGAGGGCGCTCTAGGGCCTCTCCCAACAGCCTCTTCCCTTAAGTAGCATGAAAGGATTAAGCAAATGATGTAAACGAGATCAAACATTTTGTATCAAAATAAAACTAAAACGAGGTTACTTTTCACTTCCCATTGAGATTATCAACATGAACACAATAAGCTCCCAATACCCATATTTTTCCTGTGATCCGCTTAAGGCTTCCACAAGTCTGAGAACCAGTGTTTAAGAAAAATGCTTTGCCCCTTCAGCAATCTCCGCTCCTAAAACATGTATGGGGACGTCACCATTGTGATTTCATTTCTCTCTATTGCTCTCTCTCTTAACAAGCAAAAAGTTAAAAGGGAAATAATGTTGCTGCAACTCACAGAAAAGGAAGACATCCTAAAAGGATGAAAGGGTCTGTTGCATTTAACCTATCTATATACTAGTGAGAGAGTATGTGTGTTGTATATTGCAATATGCAATACAATGTACAATAGATTTCCTCTCCACAGGTTATTTAAAATATTCTTTGCCCTGATTACGTCATCAGGCTCTCACATTTCTTCCAAGAGGTGTGCAAAAAGCATGCATCAACTTTTTCATTCAGCCTTTGCTAAACTAAACATTCACATGAATCCATCCCAGAGCTCAGGCACAGTGAACTGTACGTAACATTTATATGAACTATTTGAGGAGGCAGGCAATTAAGACACCATGAGGTTATAGTTCAAAAACAGTGTAAAGAGTGGGAATGAAGCAAGGGGGATCTTGTAGCACCTTACTGAGAGAAAGAAATTGTAGTGTATGCTTTTGTCTACTTCCTCAGATGCATGGAGTGAACTGGTGCCTAGGAACAGACCTCATAAGCAGGCTGTTGAATAGCCACAGAAATGCAAAAGAAATACAAAACTTGTGGGTGTGCTGATGAGGTGACAAGTTCCATTTAACAATGGTTATTGAGGGATAAAGGCAGGAGGTAAGATGTTGCCTCCTAAGGCCATGGTGGGTGGATGACCATATAAATGTAGTGGGATGCTGATGTGATAAACTAGCCAAGAGCGCCCTCATGAGACTGGGGTGTTAACAAGTGTTGTGACGTGTAGTGTGCCAGGAAACCATTGTCTCTGCTCAACCCATTGTTGACAGACTTGAATTTGTGGATATATTTCAATTCAGCCGTTAGAATGTTTGCTAGCTACTTTTAAAGACCATTTTAAGGTATGGTATCTATTTTAATGTTGTAAGCCACCCTGACTCACAGTGCTGGCAGAAGGGCAAGACATTAAATACAGTCAGGTTAGAGGTGGAGGACCCCCATGAAAGCAGGGAAACCATGAATATAGGCCCACTATTTATTTATTTATTACCTGAGAGAACACTTCTCTAGGCATTTGTAGGTCCTCCAGCCCAATTCTATGGCATGCTTCCACTGGAAGTTGACCACAGTCACACTGGAAGGCCTACAAATGCCTAGAGAAGTGTTCTTTCTGGGAGTCTCTAGGTCCTCCAACGCGCCTCTAGGGTCAACTTGCAGCAGAAGCATATCACAGAATTGCGCTGGAGGACCTAGAACATGCCTAAGGAGAACATATTAGGTAATCCGCAAATAATCAAATCCTTGAATGCTTAACCCACAAATATGGAGGGACAGCTATAAATACTTTTTTAAGAGGCACTTTGACTGGAAGTTTAAGCCTACCCTTCTTAACAACCCTAAGGAAGGAAAACGCAATGAGCACTCCAATGAGTTACTTTCCCCACAACTGTAACAAGTAACAGCAAAGCATTACTTCTCAAACACTGTAACAATAGGAACAAACTACTTTTTAAAAATGACTTCCCAAGCTCTGAACATATCAACAGATAGGCTTGCACATCCCATCTCCCACCTCATGCCACCTAGGAGTGTTGCACTGCCACTCCCATTACCCTGCGGCCATTATAGAACTCCTGCCCTCTCACACACCTGTTCTCGGGAAAATTTCACTGGGAAAATTAGGTTTTTGGACAAGTGACCTAAGACTCCCCCAGCTTCATCTTCAGTGCTGATTCTTGAGATTATAGTTTGTTTTGGGAGGGGGTTAAAGGTAACTTTTCAAAGCTCTGGCCTTCCTCTAACTCAGTCCCACTCCACATGATAAAAACTGATCATCTCCCTTCATAATTCCCATCCAGCCACCATCTTTTAAGGGGTAAAATAATGTTCAAGACACCAAAAACCAGCCTCACCTCCACCAGCTTCACAACGTTTGGGTGATCAAGTTTCTTCAAGATGGCAATCTCTTGGTAGACCTGCTCAATGGGTCCTTTGGGTTGGCAGAAGCCTTCCAGGGGCGGCTTGGCACCACGAGGGGGTGGACGGCCTGTTTAAGATAACACAGACCAGGGAGGAGGGGATTGCATCTTGAATATGAGTGGTTGCAAAGATATTTGTCAGCAGGGTCGGGGAGGGGGGAATTCCGCAAAATTGCAACCCTTGGCCAGATCTTTCAAGTCTTACTTGGGGACAATAGTTTGGTAGCCAAGCATGCAAAACATCCCAGGTTCAAGTCTCGGTATCTCTGGTGAAAAAATGGATTAGGCACTAGGTCATGGGGAAGATCTTTCTCAGATTGATATTCCTTACAGCCGCTGTCTGCCAGAGCTGACAATACAGTCTAGATTGGGGTGGGGAAAGAGCTGCCTGATTCATTCCCTCATTTTAAAAAGAAATAATTTTTTCTAGTGATGAAGAGCAACAGGAAGTGGCCCTCCAAGGTCGCTTGGGAAGCCAGCACATCCTAACCCCAACAGGTGACCACCCCTGGGCTAGATGGACCAAGAGTCTGACCCAGGAGATAAAATCTACCCTTCCTGCCACCCACTGGGTCTACATTTCTTCAGTGGCTTCACATACCACACCTCTGTCCCTGAGGGCTGCTTCAAAAACTGCCCGAAGCAATCAACATTTGCTTCATATGCCAAGTTACTCTGGCATATGAGACAGCAATTTGCAAAAGCATCCCTCCCCACCAGGAAGAATATGCGAGTTAACCATCTCATGCTCTTCCATGACACTCAAGCTCTGCTGCCTGAGGTAGCTATCCCACTCTGCCTTGCTATCTGTCTACTTGTTTCCCCCTTGTCTGATGCCAAATCCTCTATGGCTTAGGCCCAGAGTATCTGACAGTCCATGACCAGGTATGGGCTTGCTCATTATCTGAGATTTTCTGGAGAAGCCATTCTTTCTTTCCTTCCCACCACCCTCGCAGGTACAAGTGGTGGGAACATGGGAGGCAGGGCCTTTTCAGTGGCTGCTCCCAGACTCGGAAACTCCCTTCTAGAGAGGCTATACTGTTCCCCTCTTTGCTGTCCTTCTGTAGGCAGGTGAAGGCTTTTTTTTTTTTGTCTCAGCAGGCCTTTCCAAACCAATGGCGCATGAGGAAAGGGCCTTTCAAGATGTGCCCTACTGCCTGTATTTTGTTTCGCTTTTCTTTTTTAATGGGCTTGCTTTTAAATCCATTGCCAGTTTAATTCCATTTTTAATGTCGGGAGGAATGGAGACACACTATCCACAATGCTGCAGCTTTATTTGAGAACTCACGCCGAACGAGTCTTGAAGAGAAACGACAATGCAGAAAGAATCACAACCCGGTAGCATCACCCAAGGAGACCTGCTGTGCTTTCTGCAACCGGACTTGTTTATCTCGGATTGGCCTTCTTAGTCATCAGCGCGCTTGCAGAAAGCACAGGATGAGTCCTTCCTGAATCTTCGTTTGCGAAGAAAAGCCAGAGAGAGAAGGTGAATTTTAGATACGTCTGTATCAACTTTTGGAAGCCTAGAGTCCAACGGCTGGGGGAAAATGTGAGATTCAATAAAATTAATAATATCAACAACTTGATCCCCTGCCCCGCTTCTCACTTACGTGGGAACCCTGCTTGTCTCATTAGTTTCTTTTTGGAAAGTACTTTCATTGCCTGCAAGACAAATGGGCACAAAGGTAACCATACAGGCTCAGGAAAGAGTCAGAGAGCCTCGAAACTAAGCCGGGGACCCCCCTCTGTCATCTGGAGGGGTGGATGCTGGAAGCCCCAATAAACACTCCACCACCCCCAACAGCTCCACAATTTGGATGCTGAAAAGAGCCAGAATCACTCATGAAACAGGGAAGATCAAAATGGCACAAACCCAGGTATAGTTGTCATTTCCCCCACCCAAACCCAACGCTCTGCAGAGTTTATTTTTTCTCTCTCTCTCTCTCTCTCTCTCTCTCTCTCTCTCTCTCTCTTTTGTAAGGGGAAGCACAATTTATATCAGAAGCCAAGAGGGCAAAGCTAAGGCAACACTGGAACAAAGGGTTCAAGTCTGAAAGACTGATTTCCCCCATCTTCAGTGCACCCTGGACAGCAGAAAAGGAGGGAGAGATGTATGGTAATATGTAAAGGTTTTTAGAATCACTCTTCGCTTGGCTGGGTTCTGCTGTGGTTGCTTCATTTTGCTTTCTTCTTGCTGCTCTCCGTTCATGTTTTGTTACATTTCAGATTTGCGTCACAAGCTTTCCCAGAAGTGTTTTTACATGGAAGGATCCAACTGAATGAAAGAATGAGTGAATCTGGGATTGCCCCCATGTGACACAGTAACTGGGCTAGATCAGAACACCACTCATCTCAGTCCCGCACTCCCATCACTGCACCACACTGCCTGTCTCCTCTTGTTGAATTCTATGTGCAGACTTTTCTGGTCCCGTCACCATGACCTGCTCCACCACACATTGGATCATAGGCTGTTACTCACATAGTAGGTGTTATCGTTTTCATTGTATGCCAGCTTCACAACTCCATAGGAGCCCTACAGAAATTGGGGAGGGGGAGAGAGAAAACCACCAAAAGTTGAAAGGTAAGGGACAATCACCCAGAAAATCACTAATAGCCGTAGCAGTGAAATATTTGTATCCCATTCTACAGCCAAAAACCGCAGGGAGACATACAGTCAACAAAGTTTAGATCAATTTAAAACAATAAAACTAATCTTAAAAGACTAAAAGCAGTTCTGGGCACCACAATTCAAAAAGGATATTGACAAATTGGAGTGTGTGCAAAGAAGAGCAACTAAAATGGTGAAAGGTCTGGAAATGATGCCTTATGAGGAGAGACTGAGGGAGCTGGGTATGTTTAGCCTGGAAAAAAGACGGTTAAGAGGCAGTATGATAGCCCTGTTTAAGTATTTGAAGGGGTGTCACATAGAGGATGGAGCAAGCTTGTTTTCTGCTGCTCCAGAGACTGGAACACGGAGCAATGGATGCAAGCTCCAGGAACAGAGATTCCACCTCAACATGAGGAGGAACTTGTTGACAGTAAGAGCTGTTTGGCAGTGGAACACACTCTCTTGGAGTGTAGTAGGGTCTCCTTCCTTGGAAGTCTTTAAACAGAGGCTGGATGGCCATCTGTCGGGGATGCTTTGATCGAGATTTCCTGCGTGGCAGGGGGGTTGGACTGGATGGCTCTCGTGGTCTCTTCCAACTCTACAATTCTATGATTCTATGATTCTATATTACATCTATTAAAATGAGACAATTTAAAACTAATTAAAACTATTTAAAATAATGTAAACCTTGGCACACGTGCAAACTGCATTAATTACTGGGACTCACCAATATGCTAGCAAAAGACACAGGCAACCAATTGGTCAAGAGAGGGCAGAGTCAGAAAAGATGCACTTTCCAGCATTTATAACCTAAAGAATTGGGCTGCAGGTCTATGCCAGTGGGTCTCAAATCCTGGTTCTCCAGGTGTTTCAGACTTCCAACTGCCAGGGATTCTGGGAGCTGAAATGGACCTATGGAGGATCAAAGGTTGGAAATCCTGGGTAGCAGCCCTCCCGGTTCCAGAGAAGGGAACCCTCCTACCTGCAGGTGTCAGGAATTGAACCTGGAACCATATACATCTACGTAAGCCAAGCGCTGTACCAATGACCTACAGCCCTCTTTGCAACCCTAGAAAAGACACCGGCAGTTGCCTTATCACAAGGCCGTGATAAGGCAACCATTTCCCAACCATAATTCCCCAAATATTTTCGGCCTGCAACCCTCATCACTCCAAACACTGCTCGTGCTGGGGATGATGGGTTTTGACATCCGAGTCATCTGGGAACCCAAGGCTGGGGAAAGATACCAGCTTATCTCATTCAGGTTTGCGTTCCCCAGCTGACAGTGGCTCTAACAAGGACCCAGGCAAAGAAGCCCCCAACCCCCCTACCATCTGCTGAGCTCATTTGGACTGAAGAGGCTGGGCCTGCTAGGATTCCTCCCATCCAGCATGGCTGCGACTAAGACTGGAGCCTGGAGCCTCTACTCCAAGAGTGAGGAACATGAGGTCACAATCTGAAAAAATTCCTTTTTGGACTCCACCTCCTAGAATTTCCCAGCAGGCATGCCCAGTGGCCACTCATACCTCTCAGCTCCATCCCAGCTATAATTGGACTCCAATTTCCACTTGATTCTCTCCCTGAACCACATGGGTTTTACCCAGTTGCTCTGGGCTCAGGGGTAGGGGCAAGATGTTAGCTTACTGGGAATGCTTTTGGGATTGCCCCACAAGTGTCCACAGAAGGGAATCTCTGGCTAGCTTGACAGCAGGATTGGGGAAAATGTGGACCATGGGTGGCCTCTGAAAGCTATTTTAGGCCTCCTGGAGGATGTGGGGAGCAATTTTGCCACTTCCCCCCCATCCCCCAAGATGTTCTAGGCCCAGTAGAGGATTTGTTTTCAAAACAAGTCAACCATTTTCAAAATAGGAAGTCAACCTTTTTTGAAAAAAGGAAATCCACCTTTTTTGAAGCACGCAATAAACTGGCTTCCCATTGACTCTCTCTTGCCCTTTCTTTCAACTCTCCAGCCCCCAAGTGCACGCATTTATCATTACAATTCCCAGGCCGCATACTTATGCACCAAGTTCACAAGGTCTTTTTAAAAATCATGAATCACCTTTCCAATTTCATCTTTCAGAGTGTATTGATTGAGCTGCACACAGTCCTAGAAAGCAGGAGAAAGCCAGAAAATAAAAGGATTTGTTAGGAGGTTCTGGAAGCAAAATAGGGGCTGTTCATTTAGACAGCGTTTGGAAAAGTTCCTGTTCTGGAGTACAACTCCCAGAATCCACACAGCCAACACGATCACTGTCCTTATTGGCTGGGAGATTCTGAGAATCAGGAATCTTCCCCCCCCCTCAAGTAACTTTTCTCCACCTCTGTTTGGGGGTACATTTCACACCTTCTTTTTTCCAGTTAAAATAGACAGGTACTCTTCCTTAAATGCATCTTGGACTAACAGTATCAATGGCCATGTTGGCTGGGGAGGATTAAAGGTGCAGTCCAATACAGCTGGAGGCAAGGAAGGCTGGCCTATATCATATCATTACTCACCCTGAATCCTGCAGACAGAGGCAGGATATATATAAACAAGCTCTAAAAGGAAAGTATTTTAAGTTGAATTATGACAACGTTTTAAGACACCCTTCCCTTGGGATTCACTCGGAAATTGCTGCAGAGGAAGAAAATATTGAGTAGGCTCTCATGTGGCTGATTGCTTATTAATCAACTTGATTACTCCCATCAGCTAGCAGGTTCGAGCAAGCTCAGGAGAGACGACAACCCATTTCGAATTTGCCTACTGCACAATGCACTACCATCATCCACTAAACTGCAATATGGTGTTAGAGGCAGACTTTAGAGAGACAGCATCTAAGATCGAGGTGGGCAACTGAGTGGGAGCCAGAACCCAACCCCTCCCCAATCCCCCATAGGCCACACTCCACCACTGCAAGCCTCCAAATACCTGTTTTCTTCTGCAACCCCTCTCAAAAAGGTAGTAGGAAGTGATGGGAAGTTGCGTGTCCATTGAACAGTGAAGCACCTAGGTTTTATTCAGGTTTAAATTTATGGCTGCCAGTCCCTCCAAACAGAATTTGGGCATGAAACAGAGTGAGATGAGGTATGTATTACTGGCAGCCTTCCCTCCCTCACTCTGTTATTCATAGACATATTTCCCCTTCAAGTTCACTCAAAACACTTAAGGGTGAGTAACTGTAGGTTACAAGAAAGCATGGAAGAGTACCAACTGGATTCTGAATAACTAGAACATGACAGATACTAAAACCGTTTCTGTGAACTGCTCCAAATTTCCTGGATGCCAACATTCACAAGTCTAGATTCAGGATCAGGAACTGTTCAAAAGCTTGAGACAATACATTTTAATGGGACTGGAAACATGTGCTACAGCAGGGGTCAGGAAAATGCAGCATGTAGGTCAAACACAACCCCCTGGACTATCCTTGTGGTCTCCAAGGCCCCCTAAATTTGGGTGGAGGGAATTGGCCCCAAATGCCCTCCAGATGCCTCGGGGGGGTAATGTCACCATGTTTTTGGCTCACTCAGATATCTTAGGCCTAAAAAGGCCCTTTCTTAAAAAAAGCAACAGGATATGACCCAGTAGTTGACTTCCATGTCACTTCACACTGGAAAGAAAGGTCTCACTGGGCCTAAAATGGCCCAGAGGGCCAAAAGCATGGTGAAATTTCCCCTTACACCTTCTAGGGCTATTGGGGGGAGGCAAATAGGCGGGGTTGTAGACCTCTGGGGGCCACTGCAGCTTCCTAACCCCCAACAGTTGTCCACCATCGGACTCAAGGATTCCCAAGTAGTGTGTACAAAAAAAGAGAGCACATACACACACACTCAGCATTCATCTCAGGGCCTTCTCTATGGCTGCTCCACATTTTGGAATTTCCTCCTAGGGAGGTTAGAATGGCTCTTTCTTTGTTGTCTTTTTTGCAGTAGGCCTTTCTACTGTATTTCTCTTCTTTTTTATACCTTTCTATTCCAGTGAGGCTTTGAGATTTGATTGTTAACAAGACAAGGGATTCTTATGGTGCTATGCCATTTTTTTAAAAGTACAGCATGATTCCTGTATCCACGGGGGATACATTCCCACAAATCGCAAGATAGTAGTGAACCCTATATTTCCAGCAAAAGCATACCATAGACTGTGTAGCTGTGGAAGGCAGGGGGGCACACTAACCCCCCCTCCGGAGACCTTGGAGAGCCACACATATATACCCCACTGCACCTGCCTCTGCATGGAAAAAAAATCAAAACTTTTTGGCCCCCAAACACCCTTTGGGGACATTTTTATCATATTTTGGCCCTTTCTTGGGCCAATTTAGGTCCAGCAGACACCTTTTCTGCCAGGAAGTATGTGGAAGTCACTTCCTGTTCACTTCCTGTTTCAAAAAGGTTTCTCCTAGGCCTAAACTGGCCACTCCCCCCCCCACTGTGGTGGGAATGCCCCCCTACTCCCTGGAAGACATTTGGGGGCCAAAAAATGACCCCTGGGATGCTCAAGGGGCCTACAAACATAATGGAAATGCCCTCCACACCCGCTAGAGGGCATTTGAGGGCATTCTAGAGCAAAAAAAATGTTTTTTTTAATTGACCACTAAGGGGAAGAAAATAATCCTGGGGCCATATGCGCCAGGGGGGAAGTGCTTTGCCCATCCCTGCCCTATAAAGAATGCCCTCTTCTCCCTTTCTTTGCCTCTACGCCTACTCCAAACCTAAATAAAGATGAGTCTGAATGAGAGTGAAGGAGTAGTTGAAAAGCACTGTACCCTTACCTGCCTCCACAGTAATAATTGAGCAGCTGAAGGCTCTCTTGCTACCCCCAGCCTCAATGTTTTCCTTGCCTCCTCACTCAGACTTTCCCTTCTACTGAGTAAAACATGCAAAGACTTCATGCCAGCAGCCAAGCTGCATTAGCATAAGTGCATCTTGCCTTCTAATGCATAATTGAGAAAGAACGGTGTTGGATGCCTGCGTGCCACCCACCTCTCTGGTTTTAATCAGCCGCAGTTGTCACAGATCCTAAGATTCCATATATGGCTCTCTAAAGAACATCTCATTGTCTTCACCGTTCTTCCCCTCCTCCTGCCAGCTCCCCAAATCCACTAACCCAGCACCTCCCTTTCCCAACAACAGCAACAAAGCAAGGGGGTCCACAAAGGGTGGTTCAAGCTGGCAGGACTGGATGCAGGGGCTGGGAATGGGCAGAAGCCTTCAGGCTACCAGGAGCCCCGCTAAAAGGTCCACATAAAACTGGAAAAGGCCGCCAATCAATCAAAACAGTCCCAGGGTTGTTCCTCTACCTACACATATGCGTGCAGACACTTTCCCTTTAGATTTCATTATGTAACTAAGAGAATGTTCCAGGGTACATTGAACAGCACTAAACCATGTGGGATAGCACATTTAATGCACCTCTAGACTGTTCCTATGACTTTGTTCAAAACACGCTGGAGTTAACTGGCTACCTCTAAAATGCCCTGCAGTATATTATACCATTATTCCCTCAACAGTTAGCAGGGAGTGCCACTGCTCAACTCACATGTGCTATAAAGCAATGTTTCTCAAGCTTTTTGATGTAGCAGCCCAGTCATTTCCCCCCGCTATGTGCCAGGGAATGGTACCATATTAGCACCCTCTTATTATCCTATTAGCATTAGACACGTGCTGTGGACTGGCAGACGATAGCTAGTGGACCACCACCAGTCCACAGACCACCACTCAGTGGCACTGCTACAAGGAACATCAGGAGTCAGATGCCTGTGAAAGGCCAGGGCAAGAGACAACAGCCACAGGATGTTGTGGACAACTCATGACTCGCCAGATAATGCACTCTGACTCCTATCCTAGTCAACATGGCTAATGATAAGAGAATGTGCAATTTGCAGTCCAACTTCCATCTGGAAGGCCACAAATCACCCATCCCAGCCTAGAATAATTGGGCAACATTTCCAAATGGGTATAACCATTGTCAACCCTACATACACACACACACACACACACACACCTGTCGCTTCTCTTACCTGCAAACCTGTAATGGAAACTCTGTGAGATTCTATGGTTGGCCTCCGGGGCAAACGAGGTGAAGAATGGGGTGACGTAACGGGAGAATATGGGAGAGAAGGATATATGTAACGTCCGTTGACACCCACATTGCTCCCGGGTGACTGGACCGACTGAGACCTTTCCTGGAGAGAGAGTTTGCGACTAGAAAGGTTGAGTTTGATGCGAGGTTCCCTCACATCTCTCAAAGGGGTCCCTAGAGGGTCTCCAAGAAAACCCTTTTCTTCCAGTCCTCCGGAATCCAGGGCCATTGGCTGTGCCTCACATGGCTCCATGGGCTCCTCATCCTCCAGTTCGCCCTGCTGGGGACCAGAAGCTGGATTGTACTCCGTCACCACCACAAAGGAATCCATCTTTCCAGAGTGGTTGACGGTCAGCAGTGAAAAGCCAAGCAGGACATCGTGAGGCTCCTGACCTTTGCAGAATGGGACATCGCGGAAAACGAGCGTCTCAGCGGCAGACCTGTCAGAGATGCATGTTGTCATGATGTGCTTGCCAGCTTCGTGCCAGTGGTGTGGCAGCCAACTCCAGCAGATGCTTGAGCAGAAAAACAGACATAACACCATGAACGGGATAGCAAGTTCTGAGGCTCTCCTATAACAGTGCTTCTCTCAAGTCTTTGGTCTTCCAGAGGTTTTGGACTTTGTCTCCCAGAAGTCCCAGTTAGCATGGCCAACAGATCATGGAAGTTAAAGTCCCAAATATCTGGAAAACCAAAGCTTGAGGACCACTGCTCTACAGGCCGTCCTCCTCATTTGCTGAGGTTAGGAGAACAGGACCCCTGCAGAAGTGGAAAAAACACAGATATCTCTATCCCCCCAAACCATATTTAACACACACACACACACAAAAAGTACAATCCACAGTTTCAACCCACCAGGATGCCTTCGAGGTGGCAGGGTTCCCTTGCAAGGTGGAAGCAGGTAGCTGACAGGGCTTTCCGCTATCTCCACTGCTGCCTTGTATCATTTTTAATAGGGACTTAAAGCCTCACTACACATTCACAGTCTCTCAGTTTCTCAAGGCTTGCAGCCCCTATTAAAAACACCACAGGTCAGCAGCGAAGGTGGTGAAAAATAATCTGCGAATAATCAAAACTGCAAAAGGTAAACCTGCAAATGTGGAGGGCCAACTGTATATGACAAGCTTTTCCCACTGTCCAAAATTTATCTGATCTGTACAATAAACTCATTGGAAATGTTACTCTGGAGGACTACAACTCCCAGAATCCCCCAGCCAGCATGCTCAGTAATCAGGAATTTGAGAACCTGAAGTCCCAAGCATCAGGAGAACCAAGATTTGAGAATCCCTGCTTTTCCCATTATCCAAAATTCTGTCTAATCCACACAGTTAATTAGAACTGGAAAAATTACTTTACAGACTACAAATCAGTATGTTACTCCAAGAAAGGCTGTCTCTGAGCATGGAAGCTTAAATTCTAACTACCATGGTTAATAGCTTTTGCACAGCCATCATGCATTTGATGAATCTTTGCCCCCCTTTCATTTATGTTTTTAAAAGATCTCCACACTGAGCTCACCAATAAACCAAAGATTTGATAGAATGCAACAACCCTATTTTTTACCTCCAAGTTGGCCAGAGACTCGGGCTAGGTTAAGACATTTAGTGACTCAGGGACAGGAGCAAATGGCCAAAAACACACCCTCCAAGTTAAGGTGCTTAATAGTCAAGCCACCGCAGTTATCCGGCAGAGGCAGCAGAAAATCCCTCCAAGCACTCTCCCACCCAAATCTGTAAAAACATAACAAAGTAAATAACTAACCATTTTCTGCCCTTTCATGACACCACAGACCTGCTGCCTGAGGCAACCGCCTTGCTCTGCCTAACAGTAGGACCAACCTGCAAAAATAATAATAATAATAAATAAAAATTTTAAAATTAAGCATAAATAGGAAAGAGAATCACATGCTATTATTATCTTTTACTTTCCATTGCTGGCTATTTTCTTAACACTTTGGAAAAACAGTCATCAAAATTCAGGAGACTCGTCTAAAATTAAAATTCCTGTTAAAGTTATGCCTGTAGCCTAGCAACTATGAATCAATATAATAAAAACTACACATCACACACACACACACACACACACACACACATATATATATATATATATATATATATATCTTAAAAATTAAAAATGGGATGGGTAGGTGGATGGTGGCAAACACCTTTGCCTTCTAATTATATCATTGCTTTTTCAGACACCAGGTGACACATATAAAACACGTCTGCAGCCAGGAGCCCGTCTGGTTTCTTACACATGCATTCAATTCCCTACAAAAGTGTCTGGACATTTCTTGGCCAGTGCAGAACATCCACAGTGAGTTCAAGTTTGTGGAAACAGAGTTGCACACGCTGTGCCTTTGTGCATGAAAACGGGCATGATGCACACTGGTGTGCAAAACTGCTGGGGCATATGGGATGCGCATGCAATGTGCATGATGCGCACAGGTGCACAAGGCAGTTGTTGCATGCAGGATGCACATGTGCATGCAGATGTTGTTGGAGCACACAGGAAGCAGATGCGCATTCAGGTGCGCAAAACTGCCCTTCCGCACAAGGTTTGTGTTGTACAATCAACGCATAACTCCACATGTGGGGATTTACACTGCACAGCCCTGATATTGGATCCTGACGTCAAAATGGCTGACTGGTGTCATCATCCAATCTTCTACCTCACTGCTCCAGCCCCCAAAACCACACATTCATCTGATCCCTTGAAACACAACATTGAAAAGCAGAAAAATACAGTTGGTTACAAGAATCACCGTGTTTCAAAAAGTGACTTTTTGGCACTACTAATCACTACCTGAGCTTTTGTGCACTACAACCGCCAGACTCAGGAAGTTGTGGTCCAAATAATTTTTCCATGCGCCAGTCATAGTTGCATAGATCACTGCAGGCAAAGGCATAGAGGGACACACCAGTCTCAGTTTTGAAGGGACCTATAACTGAGCTATAAACAAGGTCCAGGCTACCTGATGGACCACATCTCTTCTGATGAGCCTACCCTGACCCTGAGATCTGCTGAGGAGGCCATCCTTTTCAGTCCCGCCATCTTCACAGGGACAGGTGGCAGGAACACAAGAGAGGGCCTTCTCGGTGGCTGCCCCTAGACTTTGGAACTCCCTCCCTAGGGAGGCTAGAATGTCCCCTTCTTGCTGCACTTCCATCAGCAGGTGAAGACTTTTTTATTCAGACAGGCTTTCGTAACTGAAGGCTTTTAAAGAAAGGACTTTTAAGCATGTGCGCAATATTGTCTTAATTGCTTTTTATCTTTTTAAGTGTATGTTTTGAATCTAGAATATAGAACAGTAGAAATAAAGTCAAAGACTAAAAGCATATTACACTTGGACAAGTTAAAACAAAACAAGTTAAAGCCATTTGACATAAGAGAAAGTTCTCTTCCATTTGCCCTGGAAGGCAATGGTATCATCAAGACAGCTGCTCCTGTACCTCTTAATGACTGGGTAGATTTATAACAAGATACGTTGGACCTTCAATGGCCAATACATGAAAAAGCAACAGAAGTCTTGCAGCCCAACATTATCTTTAATATGTGGTTTGGATGACTGTAAGTACAGGTATCTGTGAAAAGCAGGCGCCGTCTTACTTTGGAGGAAGATATCCAACCAGCTGCAGAGTGATATAAGAGTGGGGAGGTTCCCAGGTGTCAGGGCCAGATCCCAAGTCTCCAGTCCTTACAGCAAGGGGGAGGAATCTCAAGATAAGAGTGCTGCCTTGAAAAACACATGAATATCACACTCTATGCAGCTGTGGCCAATGTTCAACGTACCATGCTTAATGACATCACCAGGGTCTACCTCTTGCACAGGACAAGGATTTATCCCCCGGTCTCAGGTTTTGGCAATGAAATCTCAGGGCCTGAGATAGTCCTCATCTTGCAACCCTAGGTACAACTTAAGTCTGACGTGGACAAAATACAGCCCCCTAAGGCTTTTTCTCTGCCCTCCCCAAGACTCCATGCATACACAACTTTTAACATTTTGATCACACATCCCATGCCTCCAGGGGGTGGTTCCGCTACGCCACTGGAGGCCATTTTCAGGGGTCAGGCTTGGTTTAGGCCTGTAAAGGGACTCAAACCCAAATGTGAAAGAATAAACAAAATCAAACAGACCCAGAATGGGCAAAAAATGACCCAGAGATGTGCCCAAAGATGTGGGCATTCCAAAATGGAAATTTTCCCAGTGCTATATTTTCCCCCACACCATATACATACATACACACAGTTATCCATAGCTGTCTGGGGTCTTGTGCTTTCTGGGGAGGTTGTACTGTAGTTATTTTCTCAACATGAAATAGAACTGATAGGTAGTTTGTTGTTTTTAACTGTCGCCAAGTTGACTTTGACTTATAGCGATCCCATGAATGAGAGGTCTCCAAGTCACCCTATCCTCAACAGCCCTGCTTAGGTTTTGCAGACTCAGGGCAGCCATGGCTTCCCTGATTGAGTCTATCCATCCGAAATATGGTGCACAGAGTGAATTAAGCTAAAGGTACTACAGCTATCCCTCAGCAAAACGAAATTGCACTCTCTCTCTCTGGCCTTTCTTCGCAAACAAGATTAAGGAAGGACTCATCCCGCGCTTTCTGCAAGCGCGCTGATGACTAAAAAGGCCAATCCGAGATAGACAAGTCCAGTTGCAGAAAGCACAGCAGAAGGTCTCCTTGGGTGATGTTTCTGGGTTGTGATTCTTTCTGCGTTGTCGTTTCTCTTCCAGACTTGTTCGGCGTGAGTTCTCAAATAAGGCTGCAGCATTGTGGATAGTGCGTCTCCATGCCTCCCGATGTGAGGCCAGGGCGGACCATTGTTAGTGATCAATTTGGCCGAGCCTGAGATGTTGTTTCAGGGAGTCCTTGTATCACTTTTTTGGAGCACCCCTCTTACGCTGACCCGTGGCGAGTTCACTGTAGAGTATGGTACTATTTTTGGGAGGTGATGGTCCTCCATCCTAGAAACATGCCCTGCCCAGCGCAGCTGTGTTCTCAATATCATGGCCTCAATGCTGGTGATCCCTGCTTGATCAAGGACAGCAACATTCGTCACTACTGATGTAAGATATATCAGAGACAGCTCTCTTTAGGTATGTGTTTCCAAAGAAGCAATGTTCTTTCCAGCGTAGTCATTTTTTGTTGTTGTTGTTAAATATAAAGGAAATGTACACTATTCTCTTTACATTACTACAAATATTCCAGTAAAATGATTTCCAGGTAAAACTTTGATCGTGTTTGAATATAACTTTAAACCAAACAGGTCATATCAGGGAACATTATTTAGACAATTTCCAGTTCGACTTTGTCCAGAAAACCCACATCACTGATCATGCCCCCCAAGGTCTGAGTGAGAGGCACAAATGGCTATATTTGGGGGTGTGAAAAAAATTACCCAAAGTTTGGCGGGCACAGGGGGACAAAAATGGGGGGTGCAAACCTGTGGAGCCTGTGGCGGACAGATGTAGTGGCCCAGAAAGTTAGCCCTTTCAAAGAAAATGATTGAGCAGCCAAATACAACAGGCTTCACCTCTGTGAACCCTGTCATTAACCCCACCAGAGCCAGCATGCATCCAGCACTGCTAGTGACAAGGTTAAAATGGTATCCTGCATTTTGACTGTCAGTCATGCCCCCATTTAAGACTTTTCTAATCATCTGGGATGTACCACATTTCAGAACTTGGACATTTTCCTTCTTTGGACTAAAACAGAATTCCCCAGCAGACATGCTGGCTGGAGGGATTCTGGGAGCTGAATTCCCCCATCCCCCCCCCAAAAAAAACTTCTTGGGAGTCAATTTCATCTCACTCATTTTGAGGAGGACCTCTACGAGATGTTGTTTTCAGACAACAGTAGCAATTTGGAGAGCCTTGGGCTCTGGAAACAAGGAGCTTGTCTACACAATGAAAATACTCTACTCATAGAAGTCGCAGAGAATATACTGTGTCCGAACATGATTCACAGTATTCGGAGGGAGGGGGGCTAAAAACTACACAACCAAGCTGTAAAAGGATTCAGAGTTTTCCCCAGAGCGTCCTGGAAAATCCGCATAGATGCGCATTTTTTTACTTGTGGCTGTCCGAATTCACATCAATGCGCATTTTCGCACAATTCCCATTTATGGGCATGTGTGCCTGCTCAATCCGACTGAATGTGAATGGATACGAATATGACCAGAAATGTGAAGACAAACCAACTTTGCTGTGAATGAGCGAAAATGAACACCCACTCACAGTAAACCCTTGCGTCTAGACAAGCCCAAAATCCATTTTGATTTTCTGGATGATGTAGCAACAGCTGCACTATTTTGAATATCTTCTGTTGAGAGACTGCCATACAGAGATCCCATTGTTATTTGTTTATCATCAAGGAGAAAACACTGGACCAGACAAATATCAAAATATAGATATTATGCGAAGAAAAACTACACCAACAATTTTGAAAACTCCATGAGTGAGTCAATGTCAGCAAGGACCAAGTATCTTTGAATAATGTCATATTTGTTTTGCCCCCACTAGACAGAGTCTCTACATTACTCTTTGTAGGTCAAGAAAGTGAAACGTGCAATTTGTTACACACCTTCAATTACTGTCCCTTGCCTGGTTTTACTCAGAAATGTTGGATACAAAAACTCCATCTTCACGCAGTTGAACTTGCAGCAAATCTTCCATCAATTTAGCTAATGCACTCAGACCCCCTGCTTTTTTTATTCAGCAGCCAGGCCTGCACTTAAAGCCCAAGTGAACCTGTTACATTAAATTGATGCCTTGAGAGCCCAGGAGAAAGGCATTTTGTTGCTAAAGGTTGTTGGGATTGTACGTAAGAATGAAACTAAACTGAAACAATGAACAGGGCCAAACAAGCACTCCAGAGAGAAAAACAACAAGGCTCAAGATTTAAAGGAAACACATCAGGACTTCCAGTTATGCCTATTTAAGAGGGAGAGGATTGATTTTAAAATTGATATCCTGTTAAAAGGCTTGGAGTTGGAGGCAAGAGCCTTGGGCGCAAGAGCTCCCTTCCTGGAGTAAGGAACCAGCGGTTCCTAACCTTCAGAAAGTTAATGGTCTAGAGACAGACTGTAGTAAGCTTTGGACTCACAGATACCTTATTGTCACCACCCTACTACTCCAGTATGGCTTTGAGTTCAGAATCATTAACTTCTGTTTTAGACTGAGTGTCATTGGCCATGAAATCTGAAACAAAACAAAGTGCAGTTACTTTTAACTATGGTTAGATAAAATAAGCCAAAATCCAACTGCAAGACACACAAGCATAATGAAATCAGGGGGACTTAAGCTGGTCATGAATAACCTAAGTCCTACACTGCTTTCAATGCATCAGTGTTGAGTCTGACTAAATCTGAATTCAGTCCAAGGGCTTGTACAGAATGCTAAACTGTGGTTAATCTAATGCAGAAGCTTAAAATCCCCTCCTAATGGTTGTGGCACAGAAAGGGAGAGGAAGTGTTCAAGCTGTCCATGGTGGCCAGGGAATGATGAGCATTGTAGTCCAGCACATCTGGAGAACACTGTGGGCAAACTCCAACCCTTATGTCACCAAATGTTGGGGGGTTCCTCTCAGGAAACCCCAACACTGTGGCCAAATGTAGGGTTTCTACTCCTTAATGCACCATGCGTAAAGACTTGCACATTGCTTACTGCAATGGACTTATTCCT
This sequence comes from Gambelia wislizenii, assembly GCA_030847615.1. Classification (NCBI taxonomy): domain Eukaryota; kingdom Metazoa; phylum Chordata; class Lepidosauria; order Squamata; family Crotaphytidae; genus Gambelia; species Gambelia wislizenii. The sequence continues at coordinate 4,709,635 of JAUMIR010000013.1, read as the reverse complement.
GCCCCCTTGTGTGACACCAACTGTGGGGATGGTCTAAATGCCCTTAAGGTTCTTAGGAGGATTTATACAACCTCCATACCCAATGCCCCATGCTCCTCTTTATTCAATGCTGCCACCACAGACACCTTGTCATTTAAGACAGCATGCCTGGTGGCCAAAAGTGTATAAAAACAAAGGCAATTCTTTATTTACAGAAGTTAAGCATAACAAAGCAGGATATTTATTGCATTTAAAACCCAGCTATCTTAACTAAAACTAAACTTAACACCAACTGTCTGACTCCCATTCACAGCCTCATGCAAGACTCTGCAAATATTTCATGCCAACCTTCCATTCTCTCCCCGCTCCCAACAGCTTCCCACCCAGCCGCTGGCTGGGGGATTCTGGGAGCTGTCATCCCGAAGGGTAACTTTTCCAAGCTCTGATCAGGCTGTGAGAGAATGGCTGGCTAAAGAGCACCCAGAAAGCTTCAAATTTCCAGCCCAGTACTCAAACCACTGTACCACAAAATCTTTGCAAATAACAAGAACTCCCTGCCACTAAGTAAGCCAATTGATATGTTATCAGCAGTGAATAAGATAACTGTCACTCACAGTATTTTCTGTATTAGATATCCCTCAGACCTCATCATCTAAGCTTATATGCATTATATATGCACCTGAGGTTCTGGATAACACACTGTGTAGCTGATAAAATGGGGTCAAGTCAACCAAAATGTGTGCTCTAATAAACTGGCTCATCTTTAAGGTGCCCCAAGTCCCTTTGTTGCAACATGCTCAACATGGCTATTCCCTGGAAATCACTAAACCACACTGGTTCTCTCAACAGGCCTGTCTTCAACCATGTAAAACAGAGGTGGGAATCAAGAGGCCCTCCAGATGTTCCCAAACTGCACCTCCCAACAAGCCTTAGCCAGCATAGTCCATGGTGAGCAATGCTGAGCTGTGATTCAACAATATCAGGTAGGCTACATGCCTCCCTCCCTGAATGGACAACCGGCCAGACAAATTCCCACCACGCAGATCTATCAATAACTATTTAATCATGATGACACAGAACCTCTTCACTCCAAGGCAGTATATCTCTGAGTCACAGCTGCCAGAGACAAAGCACTGAGGAAGGCTTATCAGTTCTAGGCAGCCCAAGTGAGCATGCCACCAGGAAATCTGGTTGGCAGCTGTCAAAGGCAGATAGCTAGTCTTGACAGACCTTTGGACTCATGCAGCAAGGTGTGGTTCTCATTATGGGAGACAGCGGCCACCCTCCAAGTACATGACTGAGGTGAGATTTGAACTGGTGGCTTTGGTGGCTCACAGCTTGCGCACCTCCATCCCTAAAGCACATGCTAGCAGGCGCCGACCTGTGCAATTTCATACACGGGAACCAAAACGTGTAGATCAAGCACCCTCAAGCTGGGGGCCTGGCAGATATGGCTACTGATAACTCCCCTCCATTGCCTAGGTGGGCCAGGGATGATGGGAGCTGTAGTCCAACACACCGGAAGGGTGCCAGGTTGCAGACAAGTAATGATGAGGAGGAATTCAAGCATGGTACTTGCACAGCACATGATCCATTTTTTGCATGACCTGTTCATTCCTTTGGACTGTAAGCTACACATAATTGACTTTCCACATTTCAGAAGGTACCAAACTATGTGCGGGTGGGGGCCTTGCACAAACACACCTTCAGCCCTCAGTGTTCCCCTTACACTATGCATTTATGCACCTTCAAGCTGCCTGTTGATTTATGGCAACCCCATGAATTTCATGGGGTTTTCTTAGGCAATGAATCCTCTGAGGTGCCTCTGCCAGTTCCTTCCTCTGAAATAGAGCCTCCAGCACCTGGTATACCTTGGCAGTCCTTCTAGGCTTGGAGAAGGTTCTTCTTTTTAGACTGCCTGGCTGGCTGGGGGATTCTGGGAGTGACAGTCCAAAAAGGCACTTTCCCCCATGCTCTGGAAGTTCTAGCCTGCAGCATTTGGGGAAAAGGGACCAAGGTCAGATTGTGTATATGTGTATATTCACTGGCAGTCTCCCATCCAATACTAACTAGACCTGACTCTGCTCAGCTTCCACGGTCAGACAAGATCTGATGGTGCCTTTAGGGTATTTAGGCCCTTCCCCTTACACTAGTGGGGAGGATATAGCAGTTGTGGAATAAATACTTCCAGTTTAGGGCAGGTATTTTAAATCAAGTTGTGTGTGGTTTTTTTAAATTGTGTTAGCAGTGCTATCATGAAATATTTGGAATAGGTTTTCCTTAATGCAGGAACAAAAAACTTTTTACTGAAAATGCAACTCTTTTTTTTAAAAAAAGGTGGAGGGGGGAATCCTGGATGTTGTAATGCAGGGTTGATTTCATTTACACCATGATTTAAATCACTTCTGAGAAGGACTGGATTTTAATGACTGAAATAACCAGTGAGGAAGCCTCTGTTTAACTGTCTTTTCTTGTGGAAGTACATGATTATTTAATGTACCCTTAACACATATTCAGAGATGTAGGTTTCATTACAAAGGAAGTGCACACTCAGCAATGACTCTGAAGCGTTGTCAGATTAATTTTCAGTTCATTAAAAATGGGACCTCTTGCCTCTATAGCTAGAGTCTTCCTCATTCAGATTTATTCCATCTACCCAAATATTCTACTTATTGAACTTTACACACACACACACACAGAGAGAGAGAGAGAGAAAGAGAGTAAAATGCAGAGGAAGGGGGAGAAAGATACAGTGGACCCTTGATATCCACAGGGGATTGGTTCCAGGACCCCCCATACATACCAAAAAAACACACATGCTCAAGTCCCTGTTGAAAATGGTGTAGGGCAGCAGCAGAAGCAGTGGCAAGCCATGCCATAGCTGCCCGCTTCTGCCTTCCAAAGGAACCCCACTGCCTTGAAGGCAGAAGCAGATGGCTGGCATGCTTCCCACCGTAGATTCAAATGTATTATGTACATTTGAATTCGCGGTGGGTTCAATCTGCAGATCGTGAGCCCACAGATACAGCAGGCCCACTGTGCTAAGGGAGTGTGCACTTTATGTACACCACTTGATATACATAAGACTCATCAGGCTAACTCCATCAACCATTGTTAACATAGTCATAGAACATAATTAGAAGTTGCATAGAATCATAGGGTGCACCTACACTGTAGAAATAATGCAGTTTGACACTACTTTAAGTGCTGTTGCTCCATCCTATGGAATCCTGGGATGTGTAGTTTTACAAGGTCTTTAGCCTTCTCTGCCAAAGAGTGCTGGTGCCTCACCAAACTACAAGTCCCAGGATTCTTTAGGACAGACCCACAGCAGTTAAAGTGGTGTCAAACTGCATTATTTCTACAGTGTAGATGCACCCATAGAATCATAGAGTTGGAAGAGACCACAAGGGCCATCCAGTCCAACCCCCTGCCATGTAGGAAGACAAATAATCAAAGCACTTCTGACAGATGGCCATCCAGCCTCTGTTTAAAAACCTCCAAAGAAGGAGAGTCCACCACACTCTGAGGGAGGCAGCAGTGTATTCCACTGTCGAACAGCTCTTACTGTCAGGACATTCTTCCTAACGTTTAGGTGGAATCTGCATAATTGGCAATCACAATGGTATTGTTGACTCGAGCTATTCTTTAACTAACTGCTTTCAGAAAAATGTCAAAATCTGGACTTAATTTTGCTTTCTAGAAATCCCATTTAAATTATAAAATCTAATATTTAAATTTCTGATATTTAAATCAGAAATTATAAGTATTTGGTTTAAATTTTTTAAACTGTTTTTTTTTTAATCATTGATTTTTACCATCTATGTTATAAGGTAGACATACTCTGTAAAAAGGAAGTGAGCAAACAGAGGGTAAAACCTAGAATAGAAGAACCCAGCGCTAGCAAACTAACCTATGCATTGGGCTGAGTAAATGGATGGCACAGGCTTTGCTACTGGCACATTACTACGGCTGGCACCGCTTTCAAAGTGGACAAAAAGCCCTTCCCAACTGCACTTTAAAGCTGAAGCCCACAAATGCATTTAACAGACGCAGTAGCAGATGGGCCCGAAGGCTGGCTTTCCATTTACTTTCAGATCTGTGTTTTAGGAGCTCTGCCAAATGGTGTATATAAATAGTTATCCCATTAACTGGGATTGGTGCCCATAGAATTGCACCCTTAGCCACTGCCATGACCTCACTACCTTCCATGGGGCCCACCTCAGAAACCACACACACACAAAAAGGAAGCAGATTGGCAGGGGGTCGTGTCAACAAAGGAAGTGGGAAGAGTCAGAAAGGAAGTGGTCAAAAGGAAAGATGGCCAGCACTGAAAACAGATGGACACAGATGTCCCTTTGAAGTTTGTAATTTTTTTTTAAAAAAAAATAATTCTTGGCATTTACGTAGTGGGGAGTGAGAGCAGCAGAGAGCTGATTCGCAACAGCATATACAATAAGCCCTGTAAAATATGAATAGTTTAGGTTGCTTCTATATTCACTGCTGTCTCTAGAATTGTTATACTTGGTTCACTCATTTTAGAGAAGCTAAATAACTTCACTGCCAAACCATCATAGTCCAAGGCTTTCGTACTATCCGGAGGTGGTTTTTTTCAGACCCAATTTGTGACTTACTAGTTTATTCTACAATATCAGTTCAATTGCAGCATTCAGACCTGCCTGTGGGCAAAGCACTATTGAGGCTTATTCTGGGATTCCAGAGCTCTTTAATTAAAAGCTTCCTGCTTGCAGGATGGCTCTGGCCATTTTATAGTGGCTTCCTGTTGAGCAAAGCTGGAGGTCATTGATGAATATTCTTTATTGACCCACTGTCAGTTTCTGTTCCCAGGAAGTAGGGAGGAAATATTTATTACTGATGTACTATCTTAATATTTATTACTGATGTACTATCTTTAAAAATGTAAAAAGGACAGCAGTAATTAACACTTTTCTCTCCTCCTCTGAGAGCTGAAATTGACAATAGAGCAATCAAAAGAAGCTCTTTGAAGTGAAACTAATCCCACTAATCCTTATATATCACTAATCTTACAGCCACACTGAACAGCAGATAATAAAATGGCCAGAGTTTGCAGCAGGACTGTTTTCTAATATCAAGTTTTATTAATTCTTTTTACAATAAGGGAAGGATACTTATTTATTATGTGTATCTTGCCTTAGAGGGTACAACCCTCTCACCATTTAGTCACAACACTCAGTACAACCTACCATACAATAAAAACATTTCAAAATAGGACTGCAAATTAAATGACTAAAAACAGAGGCAGCCAAAACAGGAAACCAGCAGAAGGCTCCCCGCAGAAAATTAAACAGAACAAATACGTTTTTCAAAGCTGTTTTTCAGACAGCTAGACCTGTGGTTTCTCAAATTGTGTTCTGGTGGACGCTGGGTTTTATCAGTGACAAGTTCAGTAATGGCTGACCAACTATCCCCAAAGGCAGATAGCCATGACTGTGGGTAGAAAAATAAGGTTGCCAGACTGAAAAGAACAGAGGGTTTCTGTACCTTTGATCGTTGTGTAGAAGAGGGAAATTCAGCAGCACCTGCTGAAATTCTCTCTTCTACACAATCATTAAAGCTCCAGGAGCCTTCTCCAGTTTTTCTTCTGGCAACCCTACGGAAAAAGCATGTTGATGGAAAGAGGGAATTGCCACAGAAAAAAAATACTGGTAGCCTAGTATATACGCATCTATGTCATTGTTCAAGGTGGTGTACTTGGCTCTCATTCTTTCCACTTTATCCTCATAACAACCCTGTCAAGCAGGCCAGGCTAAGAAGCAGTGACTGGCCCAAGGTCATCCAGTAAGTTTCATGACCCAGTAGGGACTTGAACCTGGACCTCTCATGTCCCTCTCCAGTACTCTAAACTACTACACTGCACTGGCTCTTCACATTTTGTAGTAAAGCCCAAGAATGATCATATAACAGTTGCCTGAAGCGGCTGCCTCACTACCTAATGGTATGACCAGTCCTGGCTCCAAGATATTGTGAGAAATTTATATGGAGCACACCACATCTTGACGCATGGGTTTGCAACTGATCTCTTGACCAGCTTGAAGGCTAACTCTCTTTACCTCAGGTTAACAAAAAAATTCCTTGAAGTCTAATATTTGCCAATGGAAACTGACCTGTGACAAAATCCTAAACAGGAACACTACTACACAACCATAACTCCATAGTACTTGAGCTCTTGCCTTTCCGTTTCCACACTGTGTTCTATTTTCTGATCTTCACTTGACACCTATAAAGTCCAAGAGAAGCAACTCCTCCCCATAAACTTCACCTAGCAGCCTGGCGTTACGTGAGCCATCACTTTTTATCTGTTTTTAATGAGGTTAATACAGCAGATATTATACCTCTTCCCCTTAACATCCTCCACCTCTCCTCTTAAAGCAGGATCCTGACAGTTGCTTGTCCTGTTCTGTGGAGTTAATAGCAAAAGCCAGCTGTAAAACAGTATCTCCATCACACACAAGACATGAAAGCTGTCTGGGTTAAAATAAACTGACATACATGCCAATTTGCGTGAGGTTTCAGGACCCACGGAGAGCGAGGCAGAATGTGAAAATCGCTCAGAACCCAGACAAGTTCATCAGGAAACCTGCAATTAAGGGTACACCGAAGACTTCATAACATGGCACTACCCTTTAAACAGCCATCTTGATATTATAGTTATTACATACCTGCATTCCTAAGTCCATTCATGTTGTTATCATACCCGTACATTAATTAAAACAAGACCAAGCATTTTGCTGCCTCAAGCAAAGAACAAGGTGGCACTCCCACCCATCTTTCACCCAAAAATCAGCTGGGATGCCAAATTAAGCTTTCTTCATCACCTGCTGCTTACCCCACAGCTCCCTCAACTTACACCTTGTTGCCACCTCCCAAATGCCTGAAGCAAATGCCTCACTCTGCCTAATGGTAAGGCCTGTGCTCACACCGAAAGCACATCAGAGCTCTGTTCCAGCTAGTTTGGTATTATCGGCACCAGCTATCCCCAGCATAGCCACACTGGGAGCTGTAGTCCAATACATCTGAAGCGTGCCACATTCGGGCAGGCATGTCTATGCACAGATCAACAGCAACCGTTTAGGCTCACTGGCCAGAAAAAAAGTATTCCATATCACCTACTACCCAGTCCTTTTAGCTGGCGATGCCTGTGATTGAATCTGGGACATTGGGCACACAAAGCATGGGTTCTACCACTGAGCTACTGTCCCTCTCTTTAAGGTAGGAGGAATTCTTCTAACCCAGCATACTAGTTTTCTATGGGCACCAAAGACAGCTGCACAAGAGTTCTAGCCTCCTGCACCTTTAATTGTCATGCCCCACCTGCAGAAATTCCCTCTTCTGCACAACTATTAAAGGTACAAGAGCCCATCCTCTTTTGCAGCTGCCTACCCCATGTTGGCAGATTCCCACTGAGGCTGGTGGACACTCTGTACCCCTTTGAGTGTAAGGGATTAGGCGGACCAAACAATTAGACCACCTGTTCCCATGGGGAGCCTTCAAATGCACAATGGCTATCCAAAGGATCTTGAATCTGAAAGGTGGTATTTACCCCCTTTGGACCTACTGACTTTACAAAGCGGCCCTTTGAGAACTCCCTGTGCTTGGTGAAAAGACAATCTTGCAACAATTAAGCCAAAAGGAGGGGAGTGAGGGAAAAGTGGGGGAGGAAGACATAGCAGCAACCCACATGCCAACAACAGAGCTTGACAATATCGCTCAAGCCACGTGGATTTTAGCAACAGTTAGAGCTACAGTCAGCCCATGGGAATGCTGAGAATCTGCAGAGATAGCGCTTAACAGCTTGGGAGGAAGAGGTGGGGGGAAAGAAGAAGATAAAACAGAAGAGAACAAGGACAAAAAAGGGAGAGAATCAACTAGGGAGAGAAAGCACAAGAAGTTCCATTGAAGGAATTTCTTTTTCAGACAGGGACAACTAGATGCTTTGTTTCCTCATCAATTTATCTGCCACAATTCCCATACTCTGCACATGCAATGTCATTTTTACCCATCAGACTTCAACCTTATTCTGGAGGATTCAAAACCAGCCATTTTGTTCAAGACACATGCAACACACCCACACGCAGACCAAGCAGCAAAATCCTTGAAAAGATAGATAATAGGCTCTATCGAAACATAACTGCACTAAAATGCATATTTCACTTATCCCACTGGTATGCAAACACAACACTCGTTTCTGCTGGAAGGGAATGGAAAGGGAACCTAAAAAAGCAGTCAAAAACCCAGGTTGAGGCATGGTAGATGACTGTGGAAGGGCATGAATAATAGGGATTTCTTAAATTATAAACCATGGAAAGCTATTTTTTTATCCCCCCTTTGGTATGCTATACTATATTGATATATACAACATATCAAGCAGATTAATAGCAGGTAGAGTACAGCCCAAAAGGTGAGCAGTTCCACCCCCAATTCCTAATTAGTCTACGTACATAACTCCTTGCCACAAAATGTGGAAATGGTCTAGCCTCTCAGTTACTTAAAAAAGGATCAGAGGCATTCAGCAAGGATGGCACAAAATGGAACCTCCATGGACTAGAGCATTATAGACAGACACCAATATATTTTTTTAAATGACCACCACTACCACCCTGTCACTTCCATGTGCCCAGAAGCAATGAATCACTTTTGGAGAAAAGAATATTGAATTAATCTGCTTTCACCCAGCAAGATAGAGCACATAATACCCCAAAGTACTTTAATTAATCAAAGCGGCCCACTTTCAGCGATTTTCATTAAACAGTGAAAAGTATATTAATATCTGTATCTGAACAATGCCAACCCCGGATCTTACAGTACCATGACTATTCTGAATGATATAGCCTGGGATGGGCCACGTATTGTCTTCAAGGAGATACTCTGAGGGCACCAAGCTTTTCTCAGAACACCGCCTCTCATGTGGATTAGCAAAAAGCAGCCCGCCACACATGTCACATTTCTAGCCCTTAAGATTTCTCAGTGCACACAACTCTCATGCTAGGCCTCTCATGCGACAATACTCCTTCAGACCTCAAATGCAGGATTCATAGAATCATAGAATCATAGAATCATAGAATTGCAGAGTTGGAAGAGACCACGAGGGCCATCCAGTCCAACCCCCTGCCACGCAGGAAATCACAATCAAAGCATCCCCGACAGATGGCCATCCAGCCTCTGTTTAAAGACCTCCAAGGAAGGAGACCCCACCACGCTCCAAGGGAGTGCGTTCCACTGCCGAACAGCTCTGACTGTCAAAAAGTTCCTCCTCATGTTGAGGTGGAATCTCTGTTCCTGGAGCTTGCACCCATTGCTCCGTGTTCCAGTCTCTGGAGCAGCAGAAAACAAGCCTGCTCCATCCTCAGCGTGACATCCCTTCAAATACTTAAACAGAGCTATCATATCGCCTCTAAACCGTCTTTTTTCCAGGCTAAACATACCCAGCTCCCTAAGTCTCTCCTCATAAGGCATTGTTTCCAGACCTTTCACCATTTTAGTTGCCCTTCTCTGGACACGCTCCAATTTGTCAATATCCTTTCTGAATTGTGGTGCCCAGAACTGGACACAGTATTCTAAGTGAGGTCTGACCAAGGCAGAATAGAGTGGCACTATTACTTCCCTTGATCTAGACACTATACTTCTATTGATACAGCCCAAAATTGCATTGGCCTTTTTAGCTGCCGCATCACACTGTTGGCTCATGTTCAACTTGTGGTCTACTAGGACTCCTAGATCCCTTTCGCACATAGTCTCATTCAGCCAGGTCTCTCCCATCCTATATTTATGCATTTCATTTTTCCGCCCTAAATGCAGTACTTTACATTTCTCCGTATTGAATTTCATTTTGTTAGCTTTGGCCCAGCTCTCCAGTCTATCCAGGTCATTCTGAATTTTGATCCTGTCCTCTAGGGTATTAGCTACTTCTCCTAATTTGGTGTCATCTGCAAATTTGATAAGTATGTCCCTGATTCCTTGCTTGAATGCAGCCTTCCATCCAAATCTCCCTGCAAGGAGAAAACCAGCATGTCAGGGAGAACGTTCATCCGTCCAAGGTTGGTGGGTGTGATCCTTTAGAGGACTCTGCCACATGCTTTCCTGAACCACTGAAACCAGTGCTAGTAAGGCTATAAGTGCACTTCAGTTTTCTTGACCTAGCAACAATCCTCTATGATTGTCTACCAAACAGGAAAGATTTATGTAGAAGAAGTTAGAAATGGAATGGAGGAAGGGAAATTAGCTCTTTTTCTTTTGAAAGTCTGATTTGCATGCCAGGCTAAGTAGTGACTTCACTGCAGAGATGTTACCAAGACAGTTCAGAGCTAGATGGATATCTTGACACTTTCAGAAGTGATACTTAAATCACTGTCTACATTTGCCCTGTTTTCAAAAAAGGGTTGCTCTACATCCCATACTATGTTAAGAACCACCAGATCACTACCAAAAAAAAAACCTGCACAGGAACACTTTTTTTAAATCTAACATGAAAACACTCTCCATGCCCCCTTCATTGCATAATGTCCTGGAGTTACCAACCAACCCTGGGGGTGGGAGCATGTGTCTCCTATACACCCAATGTACAAAAATCCGCGAATGAAGCTATTCACAGCATGGCAACAAACCATCTCTGGCACTAGTGTTTCTGCCTCAGGCTGATGTTAACAGGTACAGCTATCATGACTAGTTGAGAAGTTGGCAACCCAAAACTGCCACAGAAGATTTGGTTGACTTTGTATTTTCTCCTCTAACAAAGGCTAAAACCAACATTTTCCCCATCCTCATACACCCCCGCCCCCGCTGCAAGACACAACATGGCCATTCCACAAATAATAAGCCTTAAGCTCAGCATCATTAGTTCATTCCCTCCCGAAGAACCCTACAGAAGGTAAACATCACCTACAAAGAGAAAGGCTCTTGCTAGATCTTTTCTCTAAAATTTCTACCTCCTTTGCTGTTAAGGTGAAGATCCAGGTGGGCATGCCATTCAGGGCTTCCTCATAAAAAATCCAGCACATCAGGGAAAACTCTTAAATTCTCAATAACCAGCCATAATCTCCATCTTCTCCTCTCCGTATGAGCTGACTTCTGACCTCACCTAGATCCCTCAACACAACAGAAGAAATCCCTCTGGATCGCTCTTCCTTGACCAACCAAAGGCTGGATCTTCCATCCTTGAAACACTTGCAAGGGCTGTCCAGTATTTCGGAGACAGATGTTGATCATAAAAAAAAGAAAAGAAAGTTAACCATGCAGTCCAGGAGTTGAGTAATGCTTTTATGGGACCACCAACATAGGCTTTGGAGGGGGGTGGGTGGAAAGAAAGCAAAGACTCCAAAGTTTGCCTTCTAAAGGGGGGGGGGAATGGTATTTTGGTGATCCAAGAAAGGTATATTAGAGGTTGACAAACCACTCTAGAAATTGTTATGATATGAGAAAGAAGAAAAACTGAGAAAGGAGAAAAACTGGCCTGAGCATTAAAGAGGTGTTTTTGGGTGGGGATGGGGGGGGGTTACCCTTGGTGGCCCCAATTCTAAGAGCTGGTATAGTCTTCCCATGTGCCCCAATCCCAGGGCTGGTATAGCCCTCCCATGTGTCCGATCCCTTTAAACAAACAACTAGAGCAATGCGGCGTTTTAGTACAAAGCCCCTTTTGTCTAAGAGAGATGGTTAAGGGCTGGCTCTACGAAAAGGAATGGGGGGGGGAGCCAAAATCCAGCTCGCTTTCTCCTCCGCCCGCTCCGTCTCTTTCCCAAGGAGGCCAACGAGGAGGGCAGCGTTCCCGTTGCCTGTCAGCCAGCATCCCAGCGCAGAAGCGGGCTCTTCTTGGCTCAAAGGGCTGGCCGGCCAAAGCCACCCCCGCCTCCACAAGGCGGGAGAGAGGCGTCTCTATTTGCCCCAAAGCCTCCCCGTTTCCCCCCTCGTCCTCCTTCCTTACCCTAGCAGAGACCGCCACCGCCCCCACAGCAGCTCCAGCAGCCTCCCCTCAGGCTCTCCATTGCGCTAATGCCACCCCTGCCGCCGCCGCCGCCGCCGCCCGCCCAGATGCTCCCAGCTGCCCGCCCATTGGCTGAGCCGCAGCGCTTGGCCCTGGCCAGAACCGAAGAGAAAGCGAGCGAGAGGCGCCTTGGAGCCGCCCGACGCCCATTGGCTGAGCCGCGCCGCCGAGGGAGACTCTGACTGGTCCAGATGTGGAGGCGGCTGTTGTAGTCAGGCGACCGCCTCGCTAGCGCCCGCTCTCTTGCTCTCTCTCCCTCCCCCCCCTCGCTCCCGCCTTTTTGCTTTCAATTTGGTTCTCCAGCGACGGAGGGAGGGGGGAGAGGAGGAGGAGGAGGAGGAGGAGGAATTTGGGGCCGGATGAGGAAATTTTTTTATTTTTTATTTTTATTAGTTTCCATAAAATCATCACATACCAATACAGACATACATCATATATACCAAATTGCTTCAATTCCCAATCTATATCTTTATCTTATGTACTTACTTTATTTTTCCCTTTATACAATTATAAAGTGTGTATATAAATTATATATTATATGTATATATATGTATATATATATATATATATTTCCCGTGTTTTTTTCAGTAACATTCTTTATCTTTTCCCTTTAATTATATTTTCACTATATATATATATATATATAGGGAAAATATAATTAAAAGGAAAAGATAAAGAATGTTACTGAAAAAAAACACAGGGGAAAAAATATATATATACAGATTAGCAAAGGCATATAGCACATTTGGAAGACTTTACAAGAGTCTGGAGTAATAAACACCTGAGGCAAAGCACAAAAATCAGTGTGTATAGAGCCATTGTACTGTCTATTCTCCTTTATGGATCTGAAACATGGGTCACCTATCGCCACCACCTACGACTCCTTGAACGCTTCCATCAGCGCTGTTTACACACAATCATATATATATATATATATATATATTCCCGTGTTTTTTTTCAGTAACATTCTTTATCTTTTCCCTTTAATTATATTTTCACAACAGGTTGGTTTTTACCCTCACCTTACTGATTTTTTTCTTTCCTGCTTCCACTCTGACTTCCAATTTTTTTTCTCATCATTTTTGACATCTTAATTTCCTTTTTCAACATCAGTTTCCTTTATTAATCTCTTCTATCTTTTATCCTTTTTCTAAGTTTCATTAGTTAATAACTTGATTTACCCTTTTAGTTTCCACATTTTCTATTTATCAGTGAAGTAATTTTACGAAGTTGCCCCATCTATTAGCGTGGTAATTTAATACAATCAACCAATCACTTGAATAAGTTTCTGCAGTTTTCCCCTTAAGACTCATAGTCATTTGATCCATACACATTACTTCATGTAGTTTTTCTAGCCACTGATCTATTGTGGGACAGGTTTTACTCTTCAGGAATTTTTTTAAATTGAAATAAAACCATTCTACAGAATAACACACCCGACAGCAAAAGGCCATAACAATAATGCAATAATAATAATAATAATAATAATAATAATATGCCAGACAAATCTGATCTCTTTTTTTGATAAAATTACCAGCTTGGTAGATGAAGGGAACACTGTGGATATCACATACCTTGATTTCAGTCAGGCCTTTGACAAGGTTCCCCATGACATTCTTGCAAACAAGCTTGTAAAATATGGGCTAGACAAGTTAACTGTTCAATGGATTTGTAATTGGTTGACCGGCCGAACCCAAAGGGTGCTCAGCAATGGCTCCTCTTTGTCTTGAAAAGATGTGACCAGTGGGGTGCCACAGGGTTCTGTCCTGGGCCCAGTGCTATTCAACATCTTTATCAATGACTTGGATGAGGGAATTAGGGGCATACTTATCAAATTTGCAGATGACACCAAATTAGGAGGAGTAGCTAATACCCTAGAGGACAGGATCAAAATTCAAAATGACCTGGATAGACTGGAGAGCTGGGCCAAAGCTAAGAAAATGAAATTCAATACGGAGAAATGTAAAGTACTGCATTTAGGGCAGAAAAATGAAATGCATAAATATAGGATGGGAGAGACCTGGCTGAATGAGACTACATGCGAAAGGGATCTAGGAGTCCTAGTAGACCACAAGTTGAACATGAGCCAACAGTGTGATGCGGCATCTAAAAAGGCCAATGCGATTTTGGGCTGTATCAATAGAAGTATAGTGTCTAGATCAAGGGAAGTAATAGTGCCACTCTATTCTGCCTTGGTCAGACCTCACCTAGAATACTGTGTCCAGTTCTGGGCACCACAATTAAAAAAGTATATTGACAAATTGGAGCGTGTCCAGAGAAGGGCAACTAAAATGGTGAAAGGTCTGGAAACAATGCCTTATGAGGAGAGACTTAGGGAGCTGGGTATGTTTAGCCTGGAAAAAAGACGGTTAAGAGGCGATATGATAGCCCTGTTTAAGTATTTGAGGGGATGTCATGCTGAGGATGGAGCAAGCTTGTTTTCTGCTGCTCCAGAGACTGGAACACGGAGCAATGGGTGCAAGCTCCAGGAACAGAGATTCCACCTCAACATGAGGAGGAACTTTTTGACAGTAAGAGCTGTTTGGCAGTGGAACACACTCCCTCGGAGCGTGGTGGGGTCTCCTTCCTTGGAGGTCTTTAAACAGAGGCTGGATGGCCATCTGTCGGGGATGCTTTGATCAAGATTTCCTGCGTGGCAGGGGGGTTGGACTGGATGGCCCTCGTGGTCTCTTCCAACTCTGCAATTCTATGATTCTATGAAGTATAGTGTCTAGATCAAGGAAAGTAATAGTGCCGCTCTAATCTGCCTTGGTCAGACCTCACCTAGAATACTGTGTCCAGTTCTGGGCACCACAATTCAAAAAGGATATGGATAAATTGGAGTGTGTCCAGAGGAGGGCGAGTAAAATGGTGAAAGGTCTGGAAACCATGCCTTATGAGGAGAGACTTAGGGAGCTGGGTATGTTTAGCCTGGAAAAAAGATGGTTAAGGGGCGATATGATAGCCCTGTTTAAGTATTTGAAGGGGTGTCACGTTGAGGATGGAGCAAGCTTGTTTTCTGCTGCTCCAGAGACTAGAACACGGAGCAATGGATGCAAGCTCCAGGAACAGAGATTCCACCTCAACATTAGGAGGAACTTTCTGACAGTAAGAGCTGTTCGACCGTGGAACACACTCCCTCGGAGCGTGGTGGGGTCTCCTTCCTTGGAGGACTTTAAACAGAGGCTGGATGGCCATCTGTCGGGGATGCTTTGATCAAGATTTCCTGTGTGGCAGGGGGGTTGGACTGGATGGCCCTTGTGGTCTCTTCCAATTCTACAATTCTATGATTCTATGAATAATAATTCTATTATCTTTTCTTACTAATACAAAAATAAAACTATTTATCCTAACACGAATACATTTTTCATCTTAATCTAAACACACTACAGTATACAGTTATCCCTCCATATCCACAGATTTAAGTATTCACGGCTTGAAAATATTTTTTAAAAAATAATAATCTCAATAGCAAACCTTGATTTTGCCATCTTATTATATCAGGGACACCATTTTGCTATGCCATTGCATATAATGGGACTTCAGTATTCACGGATTTTGGTATCCACGGGGGGGGGGGTCCTAGAACCGAACCCCAGTGAATATGAAGGGAAAACTGTAATCACTCTCTTTTCTTTTCCAATAAACATGATATTTACACCTTGAGGTAGCAGCCTTCAGAATTCTGCCAGCAAGGCAGAGAGAATGGGTCCTCAGGCCCTCTAACAACAACAACTACAACAACAACAATAATGTTTATTTGTATCCGACCTCTCCCATCAGGATCGGGGTGGCAAACATCATTTAAAACATTAATCCATCATACACAAACATTAAAGTAACATCATTAAAACCACTATACAATGGTAACTGATTCAAATTTTACCTATAAAAACACTATTAAAATAACTTAAAATAAGAAAAGGCACAAAACAATCCCAGCTTAGCCCCAGCTTATTGCCAGAGAATGAAGGGGGGGCTTCGTGGAAAGGCAAGCAGAATTCTATGCTTCTGTTTAACTTTCCATGAACCCCCCTGCATTCTCTGGGAATCCTAGAGTTGGAAGAGACCACCAAGGGCCATCTAGTCCAACCCCATTCTGCCATGCAGGCACACACAATCAAATCATTCCCAAAAGATGGCCATCCAGCCTCTGCTTGAAAATCTCCAAAGAAGGAAACTCCACCATGTTCCAAGGCAGCGCATTTCCCTGCCGAAAGGCTATTACCATCAGGAAGTTCTTCCTAATGTTTAGGTGGAATCTCTTTTCCTGTAGTTTGAACCCATTGCTCTGTGTCCTAGTCTCTGGAGTAGAAGAAAGACGTGGAAGACTAGGACTTGGGATGGCAGCTCTGAAGGAACTAGACAAGCTCCAGAAGTGGAAAGATATATGATTGAATACTAAAGTGAGGATTGTCCATGCCATGCCATTGTATTTCCCATTTCTATGTATGATTGTGAACCTGGACAGTGAAGGAAGCTGATAGGAAGAAAATCAGCTCATTCGAAATGTGGTGCTGGAGAAGAATTCTGTGGATACCGTGGACTGCCAAAAAGACAAATGAATGGGTCTGAGAGCAAATCAAGCCTGAACTCTCCCTAGGAGCCTAATGACTAAAGCTGAGACTGCCGTACTTCGTACATAGTATGAGAAGACATGACTCACTAGAAAAGAAAATAATGTTCGGGAAGGTAGAAGGCAGGAGGAAAAAAGGAAGACCACACTACAGGTAGGTAGATTCATTCAGGGAAGCCAAAGCCCTGAGTTTGCAAGACCTCAGCAGGGCTGTTGATAACAGGTAACTTGGAGATCTCTCTCATTCATAGGGCCATCCTAAGTCAAAGTTGACTTGACACAGTTAACAACAACAGTTTCAGCAGTGCAATGCAGAGCGGAGTATCCTCCAGAAAACCCCTGAAAGATTTCTCTCACTCCAGATGATAATTATAATAAAAGATTGGGGGGGGGGGTGGCAAAAATGCAGCACTATGGCTGAGACAATCTCCGGCTACCTGTTTTCATGGAAGACACCATTCACCGGTCAGTGTTCTTAATTCTTCTCAGCCATTTTTACACACACCTGTTAACAGTTACAAGAGCTACATTACACTCAGCATTAACAGTATTAGTGTTTGCTTTCGAACTGAAAGCCATCCCTTCATGTCATTACAGTGAAATGAGAGGTGTACTGATTCTGGTCACAAGCTAGAAAGTGGTGCAAAATGGACATTGACAATTCTGCAGTGTAAATCATCTTTCTTAAAACAACAGTTATTTGCTTAAAGCAGGGGTGTCTAAATTGCATCCTCAAGCCAAATATAAACTCATCTCAAGTTTTGCCCCTTTTCTTTTCCAACCCTCTTCACCAAATGGCAGCACCCAGGAAAAAGCTTTCGAAGGTAACTTGGTAACTTCATTTCCAACCATGAGATGGATTGCCTGTTCACAAGCAATCCTACAAATGCCTGCTGAGAAGAAAATACTCCTGACGTTAGTGGGACTTGCTTTCTCATACCTACACTCACTGTTTTTGGAAAAGGTTGTGCTATGCAGAGGAGCAAACACAGCACTGCTTTGGTTCCACAGCTAAACCAATATTTTCAAGTTCCTCTGTCTAGACACATCACTGGAGGAAAAAGCAAGCAGCCTACTCCAAGCCGACACTGTGTACATCTGCTCAGGATGGATGTACATTGCTTTGGCATGTGCTAAAAGCTGATCTGAGGTCAGTCCCTTCCATTCCTACATTGAGTCAGAATGGTTTTCCCATCAGCGAAAGGTTTCAATAATGCAAGAACAAAAAACACACAACATCCAGGATTGCTTTATACGTGGCCATTTGAGGGGGCCCATTTGGAAACCAGTTCATCTTGAACGGACTTTGGAATGCAGGTGTGCCGTTCGGTTTGAAAACATGGCATTACCTGCCAATATCTGCAGTACAATGTCAACAAGAAAGGGTGCTGGGTATACAGACGCATTGGCAGTGGTACATGCTGAAAACAACCACACCATCCTCCAAAAGAGGTGCAGGGATTAAGGCTGGCTAGAACTATATGATTAATTGAGCTTGATCTGAAGGGCCTGTTTGGTTGGTAAGGCAGAAATAAGAGAATACATGAAATAAACATAAGCCACTTTTTGTGACCCAAAAGCCATGCCCCCTAACTGTAGATATGTAAGAGGACTGGAAGCTATGAGGACAAGTTTAGGGAGCTGGGCATGTTTAACCTGGAAAACAAAAAGTGAAGAGGGGACATGATAGCCATGTTTAAATATTTGAAGGGATGTCGTATTGAGGATGGAGCTAGCTTGTTTTCTGCTGCTCCAGAGACTAGGACATGGAGCAATGGACTCAAACTACAGGAAAAGAGATTCTACCCAAACATTAAGAACTTCCTAATGGTAAGGCCTGTTCCGGCAGTGGGATGTGCTGCCTGGGAGTGTGGTGGAGTCT
Source organism: Gambelia wislizenii (assembly GCA_030847615.1). Lineage (NCBI taxonomy): Eukaryota > Metazoa > Chordata > Lepidosauria > Squamata > Crotaphytidae > Gambelia > Gambelia wislizenii. The sequence goes on along the minus strand of JAUMIR010000013.1, from coordinate 4,691,182 downwards.
CCTTATTTGGAGGTTTTTAAACAGAGGCTGGATGGCCATCTGTCGGGAATGCTTTGTGTGTTCCTGCATAGCAGGGGGTTGGACTGGATGGCCCTTGTGGTCTCTCCCAACTCTATGATTCTATGACTGTGGGGGCTCAGTGCTTTCCTTCACAATCACCTGTAAGACTGGGAGAGGGGGAACAGCCTTGGTCCACATGAGATATTGGTTCAGACTTCATAAATCCCAATTCCAGGGTGGGATCAGCAATAAAAACTAGGATCGGTATTTGAGGGCCAGAAAGCTTGTCCCTTATAGGGCTGGCAGGTGTCCCTTGTTATAAGGGATGTCCTATGTTTGAGGGCTGGAAAGTTTTCCCTTTTAAACAGATGGAACAAGATGGCAAAAAAATCCTGTATTTATGGGGCATGGTCCTTTCATAAAGAGAGATGTGCATTATGTAATTCATGAATGTGAACAAAATGTTTATTTTGCAGGAAAATGCATGGCTAGGTTATCTGAAATCACTATTTCCATTTGGTATTTAGGTAGAACACAAACTTGCTAAAACCTATTTCCTGACTGTCAGTCCTGCATGCCGTAAATTGCAACTGTTCCTTACTGCTATTTTTAAAACTTGGCAACACTAGTTGGGAGTTAGGGGGCTGCATCATCACCCCACCCCACCCGAGACCTTGGGGGACTACTACTTGTTGGCATAATGAAAACTTCAGTGTCACTGCCTATTTTAAAAAAGCCTCCCCTTGGCACTACAATGGTCCAGTGGCAGCCAAAAAGGTGGCCCAATTGCCTTTCCATATCCCCAAGGGGTGTTGGGTAATATTGGGGGGAAATCTTAGATGGGGGGAAAGAGAGGCTAGGAAGAGGCCACAAAATAGCCCTGGGGCTGTGTGTGGTCCATGGACCACACTTCCCCCACCCCACAATAGGACACAGAATATCTTCTTTACTGCTGGGAAGCTGGGGTCACCCTGTGTTGTGATTTTACATTTCTTCTGAGGCATCCAAGGATGGAGGACCATCGCCTCCCAAAAATAGTACTCTATGGTGAACTCGCCACAGGTCAGCATAAGAGGGGCGCTCCAAAAAAGCGATACAAGGACTCCCTGAAACAACATCTCAGGCTCGGCCAAATTGATCACCAACAGTGGTCCGCCCTGGCCTCACATCGGGAGGCAGGGCGACGCACTATCCACAATGCTGCAGCCTTATTTGAGAACTCACGCCAAACAAGTCTTGAAGAGAAATGACAACGCAGAAAGAATCACAACCCGGAAACATCTCCCAAGGAGACCTTCTGCTGTGCTTTCTGCAACCGGACTTGTTTATCTCGGCTTGGCCTTTTTAGTCATCAGCGCGCTTGCAGAAAGTGCGGGATGAGTCCTTCCTGAATCTTCGTTTGCGATGAAAAGCCAGAGAGTGAGGCATCCATGACCAGACCTCTTTTCTCTAATCAAAGGAGACAACCTGATGGTAGGCAGGGAAATGGATTGGGCTTTGGCTGGGTTGTCTTCCTCCTCTAGGACACCCCCCCCACCCCCCAAGCAATTCATTTTCCTGCACATGAGAGTGGAAGGAGCCACCTGTCAGAAGGGCATTACAGGAGGATTCACAAGTCCCAGTTTATCTGGCTACTCCCAACCAAGGGGACTGCCAGAATGAGATTACTGTATTTGCTCACCCTTTTTCTCTCTACCTCCCTAAACTGAACACCCTCAAGGTTCAGCGATGAAGTAGTGGGAAAGGAGAGCCAGCATGGTATCCCACCCTGAGGTGGGTCAATGGTAATGTAGCAATTCCAAGGTCCTGATCCACTCACTTCCCAGGCCAACTGAGGCTCAAAACAAAGCCACTTGTGCAAGAAAATGATGGTTACATGAAGCCATTAAGAGGAATGTAGCAATAAAAGCTCAGGAAAAGGCAAAGTTAACTCACATCCCTTCAGCTGATTGAAGTGGTCCTCTCTCACAGCTGTGGTTCACCAGGGTCTGCACAACGAAGGAGATGACACCCCAACAGGGCTCCTGGGCACCCCCTCAGGACCAGGCTGTCAGCCTGATGTTTCCTGATCTTTAAATATTCTCCCTTGTTCTGAAAAATGCTGACACTTTCACAGGCAGAGGGGGAGAAGATCACCCCATCTAACAAAGGAACAGTTTCCCAGGCATTCTAGGATAGAAACATTCTTATCTCTACAGGGTAAGCTGACCTTGAACAGCCTGCTAGAGAAACTGCATTATTATTATTATTTGCTAAAGGCTGGCTTGATTAACTTGTAAATGTGGTTTTATATGCACACCTTAAGCATATAAAAGACTCTTATTGGGTGAATGTGAAAGCTAACTCATTGCTCCTTGCCACCTTTTCCCAGAAATTCTAAACCAGCTATAGTTAATGTCACATTTTGACAACCCTCATATCACCTTACTCCTCTTCTGTAGGTGGGATGTAGAGTGTAGCAAATGGTCCCAGGTCATTTACTGAGGATTTGAAACCAGGCCTCCTAGGAAGAAACACAGCACTATCCATTGGGCAACACTTCCTGTTGTGAAGTTTAGACGCAGTTATGACCTGAATGGTGACTGAGGCTTATATGAACTTCTTTAATCAGCATCACAACTTTCAACCAAGAGTTCACAACGTCGATTAAATCAAAATGCAGCTAAAAACCAAACATAATAGTAAGTTTAACAACCTTAAAAGCAGTGCTTCTTAACCTTTGGTCCTCCATTCGCTTTGGACTTTAACTCCCAGAATTCCCAGCCAGTATGGTCAGTATTCAGCAATTCTGGGAGCTAAAAAGTCTCAAACATCTGGAGGACAAAAAGTTAAGAACCACTGTCCTATTTAAACAGCACAAATTTAAACTATCCTATTTAAACAGCACAAATTTAAAACAATTTAAAAAGCATTCCAAACATAACGCTGAGTCTAAAAATACAGAGCCACCCCATTAAAAAAAAACACCCAAAAACACTCTTTCACAGCAACCACTTAATAGTCACAAGGCTAGAATTCAAGGACTTGGCTATGTTAGTCTGGAATATCAGTTGCAAAGGGACCTTTGTAACACCTTTGAGACTGAGAAAAAGTAATAGTAGCGTAAGATTTCATGGACTTGGTCTACTTCCTCAGATGCATGGAGAGACTCCAGTGCTTCTGAGGAAGTAGACTAAGTCTACGAAAGCTTATGCTACTATTTCTTCCCCTCAATCTCTAAAGTTAATAGCCACAACTTGGTCTAAATAAAAAAAAGGTCTTTACCTGCCATCAAAATTACAGGATGGAAGGGGCCAGGCTAGCTTTCTGTGGGAAGGAGTTCCACAGACCAGGAGCAGCCACTGAGAAGGCCACCTCGTGTTCTCACCAAATGTTCCTGTGGCAGTGGCAGAACTGAGAGAAAGCCCTCCCCATGGATCTCAAAATTCAGGCAAGCTCATATAGGGAGATAGGATTTCAGATTATGTACATGTATGCCCTCCTCTCTGTGATTGTCAGCCACACATCTGTGACCTCCAACAAAATGTTGAAGCAGGAGTGCTCCTTTTGGGTTGCAGGCAGCCATTCCCAGTTACTCCATTGTGTGTCATTTCCCTCCCCAACCCCCCACTTTAATCCCTCTACTTCTGCATTATGTGGGTTTCTCCCAAGGATGCCATTCCTCCTGCTTGTACATGGGTAGTGCTTTTTTGGCTACAAAGGGCCCTACCTTGCAAAATGAGTTCACTATGAATATATAGGATATAGTATGTATGCTTTATTGTGTTGAAGCTGGGGTTACCCTTACTTTTGCTTTCAAATTTCTTAAGGCATCCATGACAGGTCCATAGTCCTGAGCCAACCACCTTGTTTCTTTTTCAAGAGCAATGGCTTCCAGGGAAAAATAGGTGGGGAAGTGTCAAAAAGATCCAAATCCCTTTATTTGCAAAGACGCTGCTCATTAAGCCAGACACACAATGAACCTTTTGTGCACCAAAGCTCTCTTCCGTTGTGAAGGGTCCACCTGTAAAGCTGACCAACCACTTATGAGGAAGGAGGAAAAAATAGTAAATCAATTTCAACGTTACAGCCCAAGAATGAAATAGGCAGGGGCATCAGCGTTTGGAAGCATTATGTTTGGACTGCAACTCCCAGAATTTCCCAGCCAGCTAGGGGATTCTTGAAGTTCAAAAAATGAATTCTGTGAGTTAAAAAGAAACAAACACAAACCTTGTCTAAGCTCTGAGCAGTGGCCATCTTTCCCCCCTGTGAGTGAAACACATTTTCCCCACTTAACAAAAAAAGAACACTTTATTGTATTTTCCAAAAAGTGAGCTTTGTACAGAACGAGAGGCATGTCACTTTAAAGGATAATTGTTGAACCTCTCCATGCCTCACGGCTCTCTGCTTAAAGGCCCTCATTTAAATCCACTGATCAAGGGGACACCACAAGCAGGGAGCTCCTGGTCTAGCTGCCGAAAGAGCATAGCGCAATAATTTCTCTCTTGGGTCTTTCCCAGGCTGTGGTAGAGCCTGGCCTGGTAATAATAGATGTCGCGGAGCTTGTCCTTACAATCCACCTTGGCAAAATAGGTTTTGGCTTCGTTGAGGTTCAGGATAGCTGACTCCAAAGCTACAGGGGGAAAAAAAGAAAAGCCAGAGTTTTAAAAATAGATTCCTTCTCCTTTTTTCCAAAATGTATATATGGATTGCCAATCCTGGAAAAGTAAGCATGTTGGACCATAACTCCCAGAATCCCCCAGCCAGCATTCTGGGAGTTGTAGTCCAAAAGAGTAAACTGGAACATCCTGGAAGGTGAAGAGTAGGTTTTTTGTGACCTAACTGACATAAATTATACTACAGAAAGGCATGGGATTCACAGCATCTCAGAACTTGGTCAGACATTCCACTCAAAGGACTGAAAATTCTTCACAGGGGAAAACAAAAACCAAATTAGGCCGGCTGGATAAATTATGTGAACGAAATGCTTCTGCTAGTTGTGGGGAAAGTGGAACATTGAAATACTATCTCTACCACAGGAATCTTAATTCAGACACTGGTCTGAAAAAAATTATTATCAAAGTTTGTAAATAATTTGTATCTCACACAACACAACACTGCTGAAAACCCTGAGGAAAGATTACTGCTTTTTTTATGGTAGTGAAAAAAGAAGTTAAAGAGAAACGACATCAGGGTAATCAGCAGAACATGGTAGAAGCAGACCAAAAGAAGAGGAAAAGACAACCAAAAGGGAGGAAGCTACTTGACAGGCAAAAGAGAACATTCCAATGTTATACTCATGGCAAACAGAGAGAAAAACTGAGGAGACAGTAGCTATGGTGGGTGAGAGCATGGGCGAGAGCATGAGCGTTCAGAAGGAAAGGGTCGGCCTCCCACCAAGGCTGCTCAGCTCCAAAACATTCCTATGGCAGCTCTGCACCAGCACAAGAGCCATTTGTGTGAGGCTACAGACGACCACTCCAAGAACCGAGTACCCGGCTTGTGGGGGCAATTAGCTAACACACATTGGAAACTGTTTAATGCAGTTAGATGTGTAAATAGCTATTGCTTAAAACAATTTGTAAGCCGCTCTGATAGCCTTGTGGCTGAAGAGCGGGGTATAAATAAATAAATAAATAAATAAAAATAAAAGAACCATAGTTGCAGGTCAGCAACCTGTTCACCTCACACCTTCAACACAAACCTTACATCTTCAGCACAGATCTCTGTTCCCAATGCAGCTAACAAAGTAACAGCATACCATACAGATGCAATAGATATCGCCCTGTAAAAATCAGAGCTGTCCCAAACTAGAAATTAGCATACGTAACTGTCTCACTGTGGGTCAGGACATTGGTCCATTGAGCCCACTGACTGTCAACACCCAGTGGGAATGCCTCTCCATCATTTCCGGCATGAGTCTTTCTTATTACGCTTATTCAGAGATGCCAGAGACTGAACTCAGGACTTTCTGCTCTGCCTGCAATTTTTTGGTTTGCATTATAAGTTATGAGCTTCCTTGAAGATTTTTTTTGTGTGTGTATGAAGGGGGGGAGATTGGTAGGGGGGATGTTGGAAAAACAGTGAAAATGAGATCTAATTTAATATAAATAAAAGAAATAATGCACTAGTGGTACAGAATAAACCTGATACACCTGGGACACTGGAACAATTCATTAAGGGCATGACTCTTACCTTCTGCCTTCTTTTGAGGAGGAAAGTCAGCTGCCGAGGCAACCTGGCACTTGGCCACCAAGAACATAGCAGCTCCTTTGTCCAGCACTGATCCGTGAGCCAGGATGGGCTCTATCGTTGTGTTCAGCATGCTCAGTGCTTGCTCAGGCATCCCAAGCATTAACTAGAAGGGAGAAGAGGAAAGGAACCCAAAGACAGACATTACTAATGGGGGACAGGCTCAAAGTAAATGAGAGCCCTGGTGGCACAGTGGTTAAATGCCAATACTGCAAGCCACCATGTTCCAAGTTCAATCCCAGAAGGCTCCAAGGTTGACTTAGCCTTTCATCCTTTCGTAGGTCAGTAAAATGAGTACCCGGCTTGTGGGGGCAATTAGCTAACACACATTGGAAATCGCTTAATGTGGTGTAGATGTGTAAATTGCTACTGCTTAAAACAAATTGTAAGCTGCCCTGATAGCCTTTGTGACGGAAGAGCGGGGTATAAATACCTAAAATAAATAATAAATAATAAATGGTTTGGGGTCAGGATATCTGAAAGACTTCTTCCTCCTATATGAGCCTGTCCACAACTGGAGATCCTCAGTGGAGCCCTGTGGCATGTCCTCCAACCCCACGCCACGACGCTAGTCTCGTGGGTACAAGTTGCAAGGGGCTTTTTGTTTTTCGGTAGCAGCCCTTCAACTGTGGAACTCTCTCCCAGGGAAGTCAGACTGGCTCCATCCTTACTGAGTTTCTGGAAGGCAGCTAAGAATGTGTTGTTTCATATGGCCTTTGGCCCTTAAAATTGAAATGTAGGCTGTTTTAACTATCTGTGATTTTAAAGCTATTTTTATGGAGTTGTTTTAGACCATTTAAAAATGTTTTTACCAATCCTGGCCCTCGGACCTTTCCCAAATGGTTCCAACTGCTCTCCTATGATAACAACCAGAAACCAACCATCTGTTGCTTTTATCACTTGGAAGCAAGGAGCCAAGCAAGCAAACCCGAGCCCTCAAATACCTGGGAGAACGCCAAGCAGAGGATAGTTTCCGAGGCCAAATACTGGAGGCGGTATTCTCGAGCCAGAGCAAGTGCCTGGAGCAGGACTGGGAGTGCTGTGGTATGGCGCATGGACCTCCAATAGAGCTTGGCAATGGACAGGAGCACACTGATTGCAAAATAAGAGGCGGCAAAACATAAGCCAAGGAGAGAAAAAAAGGAAACGCAAATGACTCTTAAGTGACTGTTAGCTTTCTACCACAAAATCCTTTTAGGCAAGGACCATTTAGCATAAAGGAGCTTCCATTTTCTGACCAACATCCCTTCCTTCAGGAAAGCAAAAGAAAGCAACTCCAAGTCAGAAAGCATGTAGTGTGAATCCTTCCCCAACCTGGCACCTTCCAGGTATGCTCGCCTACAGTCCTCATCATCCCCAGCCACTAACCATACTGTTTAAGGATGATGGCATTTGTAGTGCGCCAGGTTGAGAAAGGCTGCCTCAGAGAAAAGGCTGGTACAACATAACATTTTTTAATTTTTTAAGGACATTTCTCAACTATCTTTCTGTCATAGTACTCATGATGGTGAATCATTTTGTCAGTGCTAAAGCAGAAAAATGTGTCAAAAGAAACAAACGCACCCACCCGCTATACAGTGGTAGCATAAAATTTGGCAGTGGCTTCCCTGGCTTTAAAAAATGAAAGAAGGAGATAAAGCAAATTCCTGGACTCACAGCAAAGACATCTGCAGGAATCTCTGGACCTGCCCAAATCCACTCTTTGTCACCCCCTTGAGGCAAAGATCTCAGTCTGGATGAAAGACACACCTTGTGCAAGATGCCCCCTATGTGCCTATCCTGCTTGGTAGCTTCTCTTGGGCACATTAAAAAGGAACAGGCATTTGGCAAGAGCAGAGAAAGTAAGACAAATCCAGCAGACCCTGGGGCCTTGCCCCTTTGCCATAAAGCTCACAAAAGGAAAGCAAGGGCTGGTGAGGTAAGGGTGAGAATATTCTCAAGAGAATTCTGAATAGCCTCCAAATATTTATTCTCTGAGAATTCTAAGAAACTTCTAATGTTTCACTCTCTCTAAATAACACAATGAATCCAATTTTTACATCATTCCTGAGTGTTACAGAGATTTCTTGAGCACTTCAGATGGTCTGAGACCTTTATGAATACAGTTGTCCCTTCATATTCATTTGCTGGGGTTTGGTTCCAGGACCCCCTGTGGATACCAAAATCCGTGAATACTCAAGTCCCATTATATGCAATGGCATAGCCAAATGGTGTCCCTTACATAAGATGGCAAAATCAAGGCTTGCTTTTTGGATTATTATTTTTTTAAGAATATTTTCAAGCCGTGAATACTTAAATCCATGGATACCAAATCCATGGATACGGAGGGACAACTGTACTCTAGAATGTAATGACACTTTTGCCACCACCCTAAAACACATTCTCCCTCTCTGTTGCCTTGTCATCCATCCACCTTACCACCGTCGCCGCCATTTTAACAAATGGAAATTGGGTAACTTCTAAGCTATACTGAAGAAACACATTCACAAATATATTCTAAACAATTTAACTATTCAACAAGCATTACAGAGGAAATTCTCAAAAATTCCCAGGTTGGAAATATTATTGGAAATATTTGAGAATATTCTCTAAAGGTTTACTTGAGAATTTTACAATATTCCCCCAGGAGCGTCATCTTGGGTGCTATCAGGTAGCCTGGTTCTTACCGAATCACCATCTCTGTGTTTTTTGTTTTTTGGCAGTGAATCAAAAGCTTCTGCAGGAGTTTGTGCGCCTCAGACATTTGATTCTGCTCTTTAAGCACAACAGCTTTTCTGGAAGACAAAATGACATACATGGGCACAACAATCCAGCCCAAGCAAAGTACTTTCCTCTTGAAATTACTGGATGCTAGGTTGGTACTTGGAAGGGAGACCACCAACAAATTCATGGGGTCACCAAACTTGCCTGCCAACTTAAAGGTGCATGCGCGCACACACAGCACCAGATCCCATCTAATCTTGGAAGCTAAGCAGGGTAAGCCCTGGTTAGTACTTGGATGGGAGACCACCAACAAATACCAGGTGCTGTAGGCTCTATTTCAGAGCAAGGAATTGGCAAAACCACCTCTGAGGATTCCTTGCCTAAGAAAACCCTCTGAAATTCATGGGGTCACCATAAGTCAAGAGGTGATTTGAAGGCAGGCAGAGAGAGAGAGACAGAGAGAGAGAGAGAGAGAGACTGACTGACTGTGGGTCAAATATTCTTCCTTGAAGTCAACGGGATGTGAACATGCCTAACTTTGGCCCAGGCATTACATTAATCTGTTTGTGATTTTAGTATGCTGCTTTTCCAGCTCATGAGCTCCTCAATGATCCAACAGCAGCTATGAACACTGAAGGCAACAGCCTGGTGGAAAAACAGCTGTTTGTATGCCCAGAAAGTCCCTTCTATGACCACTTAATAGGACTTTTGGAAGCTGATCCTCTTCATTTCTTTTCTTCTTTTGGGAGAGCCACTGCTAGGCAGAGTAGATGATACTAGGTAGAATCATATAATTGTAGAGCTGGAAGAGACCACGAGGGCCATCCAGTCCAACCCCCTGCCACGCAGGAAATCTTGATCAAAGCATCCCTGACAGATGGCCATCCAGCCTCTGTTTAAAGACCTCCAAGGAAGGAGACCCCACCACGCTCCGAGGGAGTGTATTCCACTGCCAAACAGCTCTTACTGTCAAAAAGTTCTCAACAGACTTCATTACTTTATTTCATATCAAAAAGAACCTCCCAATTCTGAGCTGAAAACCTTTGGGTAGTTTCAATGCCATTCTCTGCCACACCACTGTCTTCCTTCTTCATTCTCTTTAGATTCTCATGCTATTGATTAAAAATTTCACTGATGGTAGCAGGATTTGGCAACTTCTTAAAAGTTTCTCTCTCTTATATATACAGTATATAAAAACATCCTAGCTTTTACCTGCCTGTCAAGTGAGTGGGCAATGTCTGGTAACACCTCTGATGTAGGGCCACAAAGCGTGTAATAATTAGTTGTTAGTACTGCAACCCCCAGAATCCCCCAGCCAGCACAGACACTGGCCATGCTGGCAGGAGTATTCTGGGAGCTGAAGTAACTTTCCCAAACTCGGATTAAGTACTTGTGGGCCCAAAAGGCGGAAGGCCAGTGCGGTTTGCTACAACTCAAGACGGAGGGTTTAGCTGAACTATGCAGAACACAAGCAAATCTGCCAACAACATATTTTGATTTTTACACAGTGTACGCAAGACTCGGTGGAAATGGTTCACTCAAGCAAAAGAAATGATAAAAAACAGTGTTGTAGCCCACAGACACTTTAACCCCATGTTCATACCAACCCCGTTTCAACAGGACATCAAACGAAGCCCCACAAGCTGGTGATCTCTTACCTGTAAACCCCCTCGATACTGTTCAGGGCTGTAATTCCAGCCACCAGTGAGTCAGCAACATGGTACTTGCCATCATTCATGGCTCTATCGAACTGGATTTTCTGATCAAAGAGCATCCACATCTGGAAAACAGAACTTACGGGAGTAGGTTCAGAAAAACCTAGCTAAGATTGTTAGGTGTGATGTTTGCATCACACGTATATCCACATTTTTCTTTCTATTTTCATTTTGATGTATTCATTTTAAACATTTCTCTGCCACACTTCAATTAAACAATTGACTCCATTTCCAAGGCAGAGGAAAAGTGTAATTTTTTTTTTTATTGTTAAAAGCCACACTCAGTTAAGAAACAGTAAAACAAGCAGCAGCAGAAAGCAAATTAAAATGGAAGGGGAAAAAAACAGGGCCTAAAGGACACTAGAATAGGTGCCAGGTCAGCATCCCTGGAGAGAGTAATACAATGGTGTACCACTTCTGCTTCCATACAATCTATTGTGTAAAATTAAGAAATTAAAATGCAAAAAAATAAAACATAAAAATAGGATCGTCTTCTTTCCAACATCTACATCTGTGGGTGGGGTGAGAATGCACCCTGGTTTGTTTGTTTTTTAAATCAAGTTAAGGCTGATCTAAATCAAATACATGTAACAAGGCTTTCTCTGTAGCAGCGCCTCAACTGCGGAACTCCCTACCCAAGGAAGTTAGGCTGGCTCCAGTTCTTTTAAGCTTTTGGCAGCCAGCCAAAAGAATGCTGTTCCACATGGCATGCAGTGTTTGAAACCGCTGTTTTAACTGTTTGAAAACTGGATTATAGGATTATTTTTAGATTGCTTTTAGGAGTTTTTAAAGAGCATTGTGTTTTTAAAGCCCCTTGTGGGCTTGGAGGCAATACAGGAGCCCATCTGGTAGCCAAGGGTAGTAAGGTTAGTTCTTCCACAAGCTGAGGCTGACAAAGAGCATGCTGGGGTTTGAACAGCCATGCTGGACCAGACAAAAGGCCTATTGAATCCAGGGTCCCGTTCCCCATAAAACCAACCACATGGCTACAGAAAGCCCATAAGCAAGAGCATAATAATAATAATAATAATAATAATAATATAATAAAATTTTATTTCTATCCCACCCCTCTGCAACGCAATCGGGGCGGCTTACAATATAAAAACTCCATAGTCCCAGTACCCTAGCCCACCCACCCCTTAAAATAATATCAAATTATAAAAGATTAAAACATTACAGTAATTAAAAATATATAAATTAGAAAAAAGATTAAAACATACAATAGTTTAAAAAAAAACCTGATTACAGCTCAGGGAGGACAGCCGAGTCTTGGGCCAGGATAGTTATTCAGGAAAGGCCTGCCGGAAAAGATCCGTCTTGACAGCTTTTTTAAAGCTGTCTAAGGTGTTAATAAGACGGATCTCGTCCGGCAGGCCATTCCATAATCTGGGAGTGGCAGATAATAACCCACTAGTATCCAGAGGTGGGCTGCCTAGCATTTAGACAACTCGAAATATCTCATGAAATTTCAAATGACAGTGTTCCACAGGATGAAGCCACGGCAGTCAAAGTGGTATCAGAGAACTATAATTATATAATGTGAAAGAGACCTAAAACCTCCTTCCAGCCTGGGGGTAGCACATTTAACCACTGACAGACTTCCTTCCCATGAACTGGTCTGACCCCCACTTGTAAAATCACCTAGGCTGGCAGCCTTGTGCCAGAACCTGTGGCAGCAAATGCTACAATTTTGCTATCTGCTGGGTGTAGACATTTGTCCTTTTTGTTTGTTCTGAAACTCCCACCAGTCAGCTTCCTTGGATGACTCCACCATTCAGGGTGAAAACATGAAGTGGGAAGTTTTCAAGGGGTTGGTGAAGAGGGGAAACCATCCCAAAGATTGGGAGAGGCAAATATTAAGGGTCGATTGGGCTCAGGGACATAGAATCATAGAATCATAGAATTGCAGAGTTGGAAGAGACCACGAGGGCCATCCAGTCCAACCCCCCTGCCACGCAGGAAATCACAATCAAAGCATCCCCGACAGATGGCCATCCAGCCTCTGTTTAAAGACCTCCAAGGAAGGAGACCCCACCACGCTCCGAGGGAGTGTGTTCCACTGCCGAACAGCTCTTACTGTCAAAAAGTTCCTCCTCATGTTGAGGTGGAATCTCTGTTCCTGGAGCTTGCACCCATTGCTCCGTGTTCCAGTCTCTGGAGCAGCAGAAAACAAGCCTGTACATTGTTGCTCACATCGAGAGTCTCTTTCACACTACACACAATTTCCTTAAAACTTTGATAGCACTTGAACAGTCATGGCTGCACTCTGTGGAATCCTGGAATTTGTAGGTTGGTGAGGCACTAGAGTTCTCTGGGAGGGAATCCCCAGGAATGTATGGTGGGAACAAGGGAAAGGGCTTTCTTGGTGGCTACTCCCAAGCTCTGGAACTCCCTCCTCAGAGAAGCCCCCTCTTTGCTCTCCTTTGGTCAGCAAGTAAAAACTCTTTCATTCTGACAGGCTTTGAAGGAACTGATAGCAATGGGCTTTTAATGATGTGCTGTTCTGCTGATTTTTATATTCTAATGAATTTTATAGATTAATTGTTTTTTTAAAATAACCTTTACATATGTTTTACTGATGGTTTGGCAAGTCTTTAACCAGTGTTGGTGTTAATGTTTTGTAAGCCGCCTTGAGTCCCAGTGGTGGGGAAAAGGTGGGATATAAATGCCCGTGGCAGTTCCATAGGATGGAGCCATGGTAATTAAAGTAGAATTAACATGCTATAATTGTGTAGCATGAAAGAGACTTAAATATTTCCTTCTAGCCACGTTCTCCACATCATGTACAGTATCATAAACCTCTATCTCATTGTCTCCTCCCAGCTAAGTTGCCACTGCCCAGAACTAAAAATTGCTCCCACGCTGTTGCTTTTCCTCAAAAATCTTGAACCTGGCCCTGTCCAGAAGTCCTTTCAGAACCAAGTTGGCAGGGCACTGTTATAACTGGGTGCCCCCAGTACACAGGATCTCACAAACAAAATTAATTCAAATAAGACAGGCCCTTGCCTTAAATAAAATGATATTGTAAAAAGAAAAAAAGAAAAAAAGATCAGAACTCACCTGTGCATGCTGACTGTTCGGCGGAAACCTCTCTTTGAGGTGCTTCAGGATGTCAGAGGCGGCTGCAAAATAACCCTGAAACAGAAGTGAGAGAGAATGAAGTTCACGGTGAAGAAAACTTGTGCTCAGGAAGGAACAAGCTGGAAAGCCACACAGACGCAGCCTGCCAAAGTTCCTTTTTTTGGACTACACCTCCCAGAATCCCAAGTCAACAGGAACCTTTCCCACACTCTGAGCACCATTTACTCCAAGTCTATAAATTCAGAAAGAGGAGTACTGAGTACCTAGAGGTGATCAAGTGTCAATGCTAAAGTGTCCTTGAGCTTGGGTTCACTTACATGTGCAGTTGTACTTTTGGGGCTATTATGCAATGGCTGTGTTCTTTCCGGAGCTGTGGATGAAGCAAATTAAGGGTATGCAAGCCCTTGTCTATGTCCCACCATCCTCACAGGTACATCTGGTGGGGACGTGGGAGAGGGCCTTCTCCATGGCTGCCTCCGGGTTCTGAAACTCCCTTCCCTTCCCTTTTTTCCAGAGAGGTTAGACCACAACCCTCCCTACTCTCTTTCTACAAACAGGTGAAAACCTTTCTGTTCCAACAGGCCTTTAGGTGGGATGGACCTTGTACAATGTGCTGCATTTTCTATCTATGTTTTCAACTGGTTTTCAACTTGTTTTGATAGTTTAATCACTTTAACCTTTTTTTTTTTAACCTTTTATGTGGATTTTTAACTTTTTAAAAATCTGTGGTAAGCCACTTTGAGTCCCAAACTGGGAAAAAGGCAGGGTATTATTATTATTACTATTAATAATAATAATAATATAATGATGTGTGCATAGCCATGCCACCCACCTGTTCTGCGTGCAGTTCAGCTAAGTGGCACAGGACCACAGCAAAGGATTCCGTGTTGTTCTGCTGAACGCCCACATTCACGGCCTCCAGGGAGTTCATGCTAAGCAGCATCTGAGCCTGCTGAAGCACCATGGTGCTAGGACAAGAGCAAGACCAGCTTAGCATCATGCAAGAGGTACCTGGGGGCCACTAACTAGATTCAGACCTGTACAGATACTCTGCACTGATTTTTTTTAAAAAAACAGGGCTAGCAAACATTGACTCCTACAACCGAAATGTGTTACGTGGACTGACATACACTGTTCTGCATTTCCCAGTTGTTGCATCGTCTGCTCTCACAAGGCTGAGCCTACCATTAGGTAGAGAAGCAAAGTCCTACCCACAGCACAGTCACTTAGAATCATTGAGCTGGAAAGTACCCCAAGGACCATCTAGTCCAACCCTCAGCATGCAGGAATACACAACTAAAGGACTCCTGAAAGATGGACATCCCACCTCTTCGGGATCTTGCCTTGTCTCAGTCCCACCTCACAGGCTCCTTTGGTGAGGATACAGAAGAGAGCCTTCTTGATGACTGCTCTGAGGCTATGGAACTCGCTCCCGAAGGAGGCTTGGCTGGCCCCCTCATTGCTCTCCTTTTGCAAATAAGCAAAAACCTTTTTTTATTTAAACAGGGCTTCAGCTTTTAAGTGGTTAGAGCACAAGGCTATTCAGTGGGTGTATCTTTCATTATGTGTTTCTAATTGTTTTAAATTAGTGTTCTAACTGGATTGGTTGTTTTAACCTTTAGATAAAATGTTGTACTATATACTGTTTCAGCTGTTTTGCTTAACTTATATGATAAGTCACTTTGGGTCCCAGACTGGGAAAAAGGCAAGATTATTAATTATTAGCCCATATTCTGGGTTTCCTGCTCAGGCGTGAGGTGTTAAGATTTGTGAATGGCCAAATTCCTATTCCTTACTGCGCGAGATCTTGTTCAGTCACCGCTCAGGCTTGTGAAATTTCAAAGGGACCAGCCCACCTGCTACTAGGCATATCTTTCTGCTCATAAACTTCAGACACTTTTTTATTGAAAGCAGACATCCTCACGGAACCAAATCCTGCAGCCAATACCACATTTGGCAGGTCTACTGTATTTCTGAAGCATGACCATGAACACACCTCCCTGAACTGGTTTATAAAGGATAGATGTACCTGCGACCGTACAGTCTCCAGATAGCTGTCTTTTGGGCAATGCTGATATCGATGAGTTCAGACAAGCTGTGTTTCCAATGCAAGAGATCTGAATCCTTCAAGGCATCCATTAGCTTGTTGGCCGTCTTCCCAGCTAAAGCTCTTTGCTGAACCATGGACTGGATTCCCAGGGAAGCTAAATACTAAGAGGAAGGAAGGAAGGAAGAAAGGAAGGTGGGCAAAGAAACAAAGAAAGTAAGGAGTGTTGTTGTTGTTGTTTTAAAAAAGAACAAGTTTGTCAAAAGGAGATCCAAGTACAAGGGCCAAACTTGTAGGATTGCCAGCCTCAATGCTGTTAGGTTTCTCTTCAGACTCAGATTTTTGGAGGACAATGGCAAGTTTTGGGACCTGTTCAGCTTCCGCCTCTTTCTTCCTCATCTATTTTATGAACCAGGTTTGAACCAGAGACTTTCTGCATGCAAAGCGCATGCTCCACCACTGTGCCCCAGACTCTCACTTATGCATTTTGTCCACTAAATTCTATGCCATGGTTTTAAACTGTGAACCACATGGGGTACGTGGGCAGAAAGGTGAGATAGGCAGGAGGTAAAAGAAAAACAAAACAATCTTCCCACACATAGGAAAGCGGGACATAAGGCAGGGATGGGTCAGCTTATAACCACAGCTGATATGCTTTTGTACATGCAGGATGACCAATTTAAATAGGCATCCACCCCCACACCAGCAGTGGTACACCCCCCACAAAGAAGCTTTCCTTCAGGAGTCTACCAATGGTATAAACTGGCCCTAGCAGGAATCACCACTGCGAGCACTCTTGTCACCTCAGACTCTGGCCCAAAACTTAGAAAAGTGATTTGTTTGGACTACAGCTTCCAGAATCCCTGTGAATGTGGTGGCTAGGGGATCCTGAGAGCTGCAGGCCAAAAAAAAAAGGAACTTGTCCAAGCTCTACTCTTAGGAGGCTTACCTGGCACATACTCAAACATCTTTGGGGTGTCCTGGCTAGACCTTTCTATTCTCTCAGGCTTTTAGCCTTGGATGTATTGTTTTTAGTTCTGCTGTGCTGGTTTCCAGCACTACTTGCTGGTTTCAAAAGTGTTTCTCTTTGCATTTATCACCTATTATAAACAGCACTGGAAACATTTTAATGGAAGGGAAGTATAAAATACATTTTAAATAAATAAAGACAGAGATAAATAAGGGTGCAAAACACCTACTGGTAATCCAAAATATACAGATTTCTTCACAGAATGTTCCAGGAGAACACAGCTGTCCATTTTTTTCTGCTCCAAGATATACAGCCAACTCTGGCAAGAGAAGAATCAGAGAAGAGAATTAGACAAGAAGGGAAAAGGAGGAAAGAAACATGAACACACACCATAGTGTCTACATTACAGAAGAGTACTCATTGCTGACATCTTTCCATAGCTACAAAAAGCAATAAAATATCTTCCTTCACTGAGGTCAACAAACTGGATTTTAAGAATGGTCCAAAGCAAAAGTGACCTCATATTAGGAATCGATGCAAGAGGACTGCAAATGAAGCTAGAAGACTTATGGCAGGTGTGGGCAGAAGTCATAAGGCCCCCCACACACACCGTGACCCTGAAGAGCCACACCTCTCCACCGGTCCCCCTCCAACCTTGGCGGGGCTCTCTTTTTGCCCAAAAATGCCTCCTCTGTGGTGTGGTGTGGCAATTTCATCATGGGAGGGAGCCATTTTCAGCATGGGAAGGTCCTTTAACAGGAAGTGACCTAAAAGTCAACTTCCAAGTTACTTCCTGTTCAAAAAACAGCCTCCCTGAGCCTAAAATGGCCAGGGCAGGTCTGAAAGCATGGCAAAATTGTCCTGTGTCTACCCAGGGAACATTCTGGGAGCAATTGGGGGAGGGGGGGGAAATGGATGGAGCAACGAGGCCTGTGGGACTTAGAAACCATTACAGGGATCTTCATGCTGCCCACAGGCTGCATTTTCCCCACCCAGGCTTACAGTGATAGAATTCAACAACAGCTGGCACTGACCGTATTGTTAAAACAAACTTATAATGCCATGAAATCAGGCTTTCCTGGTGCTTCCTTTGCCCTCACCCAGTCCCACGTTTTGTAAAGGATGATTTCTTTGGAAAAGCATATCAAATCCAGCCAGGGGAAAAAAAGAGACTTTAACTGGAAAGATGATTGGGCTGCAGTCCTATATAAATAGCCTTCTCCAACTGTGTTAGCTTACAGGTCTCATCATCCACAGTCACATTCATTGGACACAATAGCTAAGAGTGATGGGAGTTGTGGTCCAATGCACCTGGAGGGTATGTGGATGGAGAAGGTCAGCATATGCACTCACATTGGATTAAATCTCATTGAACTGGGTCGAACTTCCTTCTGAACCAACTACACACCCAGGGTCTGCCCAACAGTTAAGCCATTAAGGAATACGGGTTAACAGAATTCAGCCTTTTTATTGGCATACCTATTCCAGCCAGATGAGGTGGATTAGTTTAAAAAGCTAATGAGCTAATCTTTAAAAAAAACAATCTAGGTCAAAAAGTGGGATGCAGGCTATGGGAACAGTTCACAACTCCTCTGGGAAAATTGGCTAGGATTTAGTTAGCATTCTATCTTTTCCCCCTCAAAGCTCAAGGCAAGTGACAATTGCACTTTGCCTCAGCATCGCTGCTGTCACAACACCAACCATGGAAAGGCTTGGATGCCCCTCTCAGCTTACCAAGCAGTGCTGCAGGCAGACGTGGTCGTTCGACTCCTGGGCGATCCGGATGGCTTCCTGCAGGGCAAGCTCAGCCTGCTGGCTACAAGGAAAGGAAAAGGAGTGAAAATCAAATGTGTCTTTACATGGAACCACCCAATGCCAAGATATTATATGCTGGGACAGAAAAACCCAGGCACTTGGGAAGGCTTGGGCCTAGCACCAGCAGATGTTTTGGAGACCAAAAAAAGGGGGCATCCCACAATTTTCAAAGCCCCACCCATAACCAACAGGGCCAGAGCTTGGGATAGTCCCTTTTTTCAACGGTAGCTCCCCAAACTCCACAGCAACCAGTGGAGGCAACACGTTGTGTGAGGACGTGGGAAGGAGCCTTGCTGGTTGGGGAACCCCAGTTGTGGAACATCTGCCCTTTAGAGGTTCGACTAGCACTGACATTAGCTTGATTTCAGTGCCAAGTTGCAATATTCACTTTCTCTAAGTTGTGCATGGTTTTAAATGTTTTAATATGTTTTAGTCACACTGCCTCCATGGTTTTAGACTATCAAATTATCTTTTCCTGCTCTAATTACTGTTCCATTTTTAAAACTCATTTTACTGTATGCCATACTGAGCTCTTTGGATACAGGGGAGGATATAAATATGTTAAACACTCCCAAGCTCTGTCAAGTCATTAGAAACAGCCAGATTCTTGTCACCTTCCGAACAGCAACACCGTGTGTAATTTACCCATCTTCCTCCTCCTGTTTCTCTCTTCTGAACCTTATTTCCAATTTTCTTCCAATTTCCCACTCTTACTATATCCAGTCCCGTGCTATGGAAGCTAACACTTTGAACCCTTCTCTTTTCTTTTGAGCATCTTCTCTTTCCAGAACAAAACCCAACACTTGATGGCCTCCCTTTTTAACAAGACCAATAAATGCCTCATATCGTAACACCACCACCAAATTGACTCACTAGTGTCCAAAGCGGCAGTGCAAAGCGGCCAGGTTCAGCGCTGCATATCGCAGGCTCCGCCCATAACCTTCATCGCCGTTGCTTTTGCTTTCCGCCCCAGTAAGAATTAAACGATCAAAGTAGTGAAGGAGGCTGTGTGTTGAACTGAAGACATCCTTGACTCGGAGGCTATTCAAGTAGCTTAAATAATGCTGGAAAGAAAACAATGGCAAAAGTAGGTAGAAATAGGAGCAATGCCAATGGCCGCACCCAACACATTGATTTTCTATGCAATATTTTGGTGACTCATTAAACAAAGCTCTAGGACAAAGGTAGGCAAACTGTGGCTTGCATACAGCCCTAGCCCCACTTTTGTGGCCCCTGAAGCCCCCTACCAGTTCCCCAAAATCCTCAACTCCCCAAAATATTTTTTTTAATTTTTCAGTGTGATTTTTGAGCAATTTTTGCCCCCAAACCACACAGAAGCCCCCTAATGCATGAATACAAACAAAAACACACCCACCCTACCCGCAAACCCTATACTACCCTCCAACAGCTCTATCTTCCTCTACAGGTCCTTCTCGAAATGGCGACAGTTGCTCACTGGTGCTCTAGGCCAATAGTTAAAAAGCTCTCCTGAGCAATTTCCATCTGAATTCGTTCTGGTGTTCCTCGCCTTGACTTCTCCCAATTCCGTTCACCCCACCCCTTTCTCCCTCTCTGTTTTCCTTCCCAACATGGTTATCTCTCTCTGGCCTCTTTCTTTCTTCCCCACACTCATTTGGACTATTGCCTTTAGTAACACCCCCTCCTAGCATCCTTCACTAATTCTTGATTCCCATTCCCTCCCCCAAACCCTCTACCTCCTCCCATCTTTGGCCCCAACTCCTCCTATAAGTCCTTCTCTGAACAAAGCTGGCCACCCTGCCTGTCTAGCTTTAGAGCACCTTGACCAATGAGAGTCCTTCTGCCTGCCCTGCCTTTCTGTGACCTCAGGGCAGCTTGGCCAATGACAGACAGAAGCTTCACCTACAGCTCCATCACAACTTTGTTGAGCATAATGGATTATATCAGACAGAAGGTGGCGGGGGGGGGGGTCAAACCAAACCTACCGCTTCAGCAAAATCTGGGTTAAATTTTAACAAGTTGTTCAGCTCCTTTTGTAAAGATGCTGGAGAGAGAGCTTTTGTCTCATCATTTTTCAATAAATATGCCTGGAATTAAATTTAAAAAAAAAAAACTGTCACTTGAGCAAGCAGGAAAAAAGAAGTGTGAATTGCAGGGTTTTTTTTAAAAAAAATGACTTAATTTTATTATCACCACAGCAACAGAAGCCTTCTGCTTTGGGAGAAAGGCAACCGACAGCATGTGTACAAATTACCATGGAGAGATTTAGTCAAAGCTTTGTAATGCTATGCTCCAAAGAGAGAGGCCCTTGCTAATTTGATTAT
Organism: Gambelia wislizenii; assembly: GCA_030847615.1. Classification (NCBI taxonomy): domain Eukaryota; kingdom Metazoa; phylum Chordata; class Lepidosauria; order Squamata; family Crotaphytidae; genus Gambelia; species Gambelia wislizenii. The sequence continues at coordinate 4,670,317 of JAUMIR010000013.1, read as the reverse complement.
GAACGATGAAAAGATGGCTTAAGGGATTTAAAGAAGAATGCTTCTTAAATACAGCTTTCTTGCTAGTAATCTGAAGTCAACGCAACTAAACCCAAAGGCCAGGATCTAAAGACTTATGGCTTACACCCAGGGTTCCTCAAGGACTGCCTGCTCCCATGCAAACCTGCCTCCACTTAAAAAATACCCTCTGACAAGAGTCTCCTCTGATTCTTTCTGACTACCAAAATCTGTCATGTAGGAACTGGAGAACAGTCCTTGCTTGTGGGGGCACCCCAGTTGAGCTCTTTAATCCAGGGCGTCTTGGGCCTACACTCACTCAGAAAGCCAGGTAAAGATGGCTTTTGTTCACCCAGGCTTCTCCTTCGGTATCTTAAGGGGATTTAGTGATCATTTTCTATTTGTGTTGTTGAGGTTTATTAAAAAATCTGGTTGCATTTTCTGTTGCAGAATTGCCCTTGTTTTAAAATGGGACGTCTTATTGGGCAGTTGATGTTTTTAGAGTTTTGTCATCTGCCTCAGACATTTCTCAAGAGATCTATAACCCTAGGCAGAAAATTATGTGATTAAGAGAAAAGGCTATGCATGCTCAAGGTTTGGGGGGTATGTTCAGAGGATTAAATCCCCACCCCCATCCCACTCTGAAAAGAGCTAACTCTTTTCCCCTCAGGAGACAGGGCCAACAAAAGTCCAGAGTCATTACTCTCTCCTTCCAAGGAGAACCCTTCAGTTATAGGTAGGGTTGCCAAGTGTCCCTTATTGCCAGGGGTGTCCCTTATTTAAGGGCCAGAAAGCTTGTCCTGCAGGAGTGAGCAAAGTGTGGCCCACGGGCTCCATGTAGCCCCCTAGGGTGGTCCACCAGGTGTTAAAAAATGTTTTGCTCCAAAATGACCTTTAGGAGTTGTAGAGGGCATTTCTGCCACATTTGGAGGCATTTGATCCCCGGAGGGCCCTTGGGGTTGCATGTGGCCTGCAGGTCACACATTGCCCACCCCACCTTAACACATCTACTTGTTGATCTGGAAACCTGTTTTATCCTAGTTGCCTAGCTATTAAGAAATGTACAGAGCCCAATTTCCAAATCCCTTCTGTGGTCTTGATGTATATCTGGATGGTCCAATGCACATCTAGCTTGCACCACCTTTTTCTCTTCTGGATGGGATGAGCAAGTGGCAGAATACCAAACGGTCCCTGTCACTGAGGAAGGCACAGTTCCTGAGATTGTGTCCTCTCCCAAAGCAGCCCAAATAAAGGCGGAGGAAATATGTAAATCCCACGGCAACGCATGACTGAGGGAAGAAAACCCTGTTTCACTGCTACTCCTCCTCAAATCATCATCACAGGACCTGGCCACTGAGATGTGCCAAGATCCTGCCTTCTGCCCCGGCCTCAAGGGAGAGCTGCGTTGACTCATGCACTGCCCCAAGATCTTCAATCGCTTCTCTTAGGGGCACATTTTTGGCACTATTTATTATTTATTGATTTGATTTCTATCCTGGTTTTGTCCTGAATAGGACTCGAATCAGCTTACGCAATACATTAAAACACAGCAGTGAAAACAATATAAAATACAAAAATCAAAAAAAGCATTAAATCATGTTTTCTATTAAAAAATTAAACAAATAAAACACTTAAAATACACACTGCATGCTAAAAACAGCACATCCAATTACACATAACTCCACCCTGGTCAGCCAAAACTGAAGGCCTGTTTAAACAAGGTCTTTGCCTGCTGGTGAAAAGACAGGAGAGAGAGGGGGCAGATCACACCTCCCTTGGGAGGGAGCTCCAAGGCCTTGAAGCTGCCACTGAGAAGGCCCTCTCCTGTGTCCTTATCAGCTGAGCCTGGGAGAGTGGTGGGATGGAGAGAAAGCCCTCCCCTGAAGAACATAAGACTTGAGCAGGCTCATATGAAAGGACAACTCAACTCAACTCAACTCAGCTCTGGAAAGGCCTGCTCAATAATGAAGGGACAAAAAGGAGTCTAAGGAAAAATCCTGAAAATTCACTCCTCTTTCTTCTAGACCACTCTACTCTTGAGTAGTTCAGAAGCTCATGAGGACCCTAGTCTCCTCAGTAGGCAGTGCTCAAGACTTCCAGGTTCTCTCAGGAGCAGGAGTAAAGACGAGGCACTTCTACTGACCCTTCTACCAACCCTTTTTTCTATGCTCCACCCCACAGTGAACAAGAAAAACTACCAATAATATTAAGCACATCCATCAAGAAAGATTAACAATTAACATACCTGTTGAGATAGAAAGTATTCTGCTTGTTTCTGTGAGAGTGGCCCATTGCAAGATATTTCTTCCTCCCTTGAAACAAAACACATGACCCAACATGAAACGTCTTCCAAGTTCAAATAAGGCACATAAGAAGCAAGAAGAGGTTGCCGTGTTGGCCTACAAGAAAAAAAAGCCCCTACAATGGGGCTGTACCTTTATAAGGACCCAAATATAACAAAATTATGTGCTAGCTTTGGATTTCTCCAGAACTCTTCATCAGACTAGAGAGGTCTAGCAAGCTTGTGTGCTATTTTGTGACATTTTTAAAAAACTAACCAGATCTTTTCTAACTGTGGATGGTACAGATGTTTGTTTTTAATCTAGGCAGCTGAAGAATGCCAATAACAGCCTTTCTACCCCAGAGGCTGAAATCACTTTCAACATATTCAGTGTGTCACAGCACGAAGGCTCAACAGTCAATCTGGAAGTCATCTTGAATCTGGTGCTATGAAGAATGGTAAGATACAAAATAAATCAGTCCTAGGGTCAAACATCACTTCTGGCCTGAGCAAACTTAGTGGTCTTAAGCAAGCCATCCTCTCACCTTTAGCTTGTCATCTGCAATATGATCATAATTATCAATAACCAACATTTCTTGCAGGGAGGGCTAGAGAGAGAATTGGAGCAATGGGCATGAAGGAGAGAGACGACTGTAGATCTGTAGCCCTGCTCTGAGAATGTCCCAGGTTCAATTCCTGGTTAGAAGGTGATGGGAATGAGTTTTCTCTGCCTCAGATCCTAGAGAGTGGCAAACAGTTCTTAGATGTTGTTGGACTACAACTCCCAGAATCCCTCACCTTGGACATGCTGGCTGAGACTTCTGGGAGTTCAAATCTACCAACATCTGGGGACCCAAGGTTAGGAATCCACTGGACTACAAAAATGCCGAAGTGGATGGACCAACCATCTGACTTCATGTTCAACAGTAAACTCTAGGTGGTAAATTTGGCTCCATTCTTCAAATGAAGAGACTCAGCTGAGGGAATCACTGTTTTCTAATTGGAGAGGGAGACAGGAATATACAGACAGACAGTAATCCTTTCTCCCCTCACCTTGTTTACTTATAGCTCAGACTCCTTCCCTGCTCTGCTTCCAGCCACATGGAAAGGGATAGAAATGGCAGTTGTAACTTAAATGCCCAGCAAACCACTTGTTCCATAGCCTCTCCAACTAATGTTGGGCTAGTCACTGAACAGGAACGTAATACATTGTTTGATGAGGCTGAGATGGTTTGGTACCACCACCCCTTCAGCAGATCCATAATCCATACAGCTATTCTTTAAACGACAGCCACAACAAAATGAGCGTTGAGTGTCTGTGTATGGGGTGGTTTCTTTTTCTTTTTTATTTTTCTTTCTGAAACTTTTAAGAATTTCATTGCTAGACAGGTTGCATGTTCTTCCTGCTGGGTCTGATACACTTTGTAATTTCTACACAAGGCATTCTGACTTTTGTTCTGTTGGAGATTATGGGCTGAATTTGCTACTATGCCATAAAGTCCTTTGGGTTGAACAGGCTTGTTGTGAGGATAAAATGGCGGGGTGGGTGGGTGGGAAAACACATTATTTGTGCTCTTTGAAGGATCAGAAGGATAAAAATAAAATATATAGACATTAAAACTATTTTGTTTGTAATTACATCAGATTTCATTATTTGTTCAGCCACGTGAACACTCTGATTTTATAAAACTGAATATATGGGCTGAGATCCTGCACTGAGATGAAGCATAATCTGACACTCACAGTTATGCAGCAGTTGCACAATGCTGCCTCATTAGTGAACTGCAATGCTGCACAACTAAAGGCACCACCAAATGTGCAAACATAACTACACGTGCAATGTGAATCCATGCTCAATGGCAATGCATGCACAACTCCACTTCTGTGGCCTTGAACTGAATATACCTATTCCACACCGGAGAAAAACATCCAGTTGCTTCTGTAGGAGAGCATACACATGAATAAGACACCAACAGGATTCCAGCCATTATTTTATATCTAAAATTGGAAAGAAGAGGCTAACAAAGGCTTCAAATGAACCCACTGCTGGATCGGGCTGTAAGGAGCTCTTCACCAAATGAGAGTACGGAGTTTTACTAAGGAACGGTTAGAGCACCTGAGAGGCCCATCAAATTCTTCTTTCTCCATCTTGCCGTCTAGTTCCTCGCAGTGGGTCAGCTCCATCTCGGTCTCATCTCTTCCACTTTTCTTCTCATCGCTTTGGAAGTACTGCTGGAGAGCTGTGTAAAGCTTGTACACTTGGCTGAAGGAGAGCTTGTTGTAGGCCAGGATCATGTGGCGCAGAAACAGGCCTGTGGAGAGAGTGAGGAGTTCATTCATTCCAATATATACCTGTTCAGTCAGCTTAAGAACAGTTTAGAGTGCATCAAATTGTCCTTATCTTCCTCATGTTTTGCAATTCCCCCTTCCACCACTATGGGGAGCCATTCTGCATAACATGGTCAGTGTACTCAATGCATGCACACACACATATACGCACCATGTGCCAGATTATCCAGATCTTGCAGCAAGAAAGGCTGCCTAAAGGATGCAAGTGAAGGAAGATCTATTGTGCTCAGCATGACCAGGACAAACTGTGCAAGTAACAGATATGGGTTAGGAGTTCTTTGAGCCAGCCTGTTGTGGTTTGACTGCAGGACTAGGACTCTGGGAGAGAAGTGTTTAAATCTCTATTCCTCCCTGGAAACCCACAGTGATCTTGGGCAAGGCATGTTGTCTCTCAGCCTCAAAGGAAGGCAACAGGGGCAAACCTCTGAAGAACTCTTGCCAAGAAAACCCTCGGATAGGGTCACCATAAGTCTTAGTCAGCTTGAAGGCACATAACGACAACAAAAGAGCTTTTTGGGCCCTGAAGCCCCACTTCCAGCCGCAAGAAACCTTGTTCAACCATGGCCAAGTCATACCCAACAACATAATGTGCATGTGCTGGGAAAAAGCAACCACCTGTACATCTAAAAAGTGATCAGTGAAAAGTACTGCAATAAGCTACAGAGGACATTCTTTGCAATTCATGAAGCAGCCCTAATCCAATTTGTCCTCTACTGCCTGGTCTAAGTGAAACAAGACTGTGCAGGAGAAAGCTTATTCCTGCCCAGAAATGACAGTATCCTGGATCTATGTCACTGTACTGGAAGCTCCTCCAATTATAACAAGTTTTTCACATAGGTTTTTATATCAGAAATGACACAGTACCAACAACGCTTGTTTTGTGAACTTCAGGTTCTGTTCCACTGAATGCCTCTGAAAGCTCATCAAAGAATTCCTCCATATCTTTCAGTTCCCCTCCAGCCATCAGCTTTATCCTGTAAATGAAGCAAGCAAGAAAAATGTTTTTTTTCCAGGTTTAAATATCCATCTAATGCAGATGAACATGTGCTTCTCCAGATGTTGTTAGACTGCAACTCCTAATATCTTCAACCTTGGCTATGCTGGCTACAACTATTGAGACTTGCAGACAGCAGTATCTGGAGGGCCACATGATTCCCACAGTCAGGCTGTATCAGGAGGAGGCTTCCTCAGATGAAAAGAAGAACCAAGCCGACAGGCTCCAGTCAGAGCCAACCGAGGTAGGCAGTCTTGCCCTGGAATGACTGGAAGCTGAACCCAGATCATCCCACATAGCTGCTAAAGACTAAGAACCATATACTGAGTCACTTCTGAGTGTCATAGACTAAAACACCAGAGCAGGAAAAGCCTTCATGGACCTTAAAAGAACACAATGAGGTGATTAGGTTAGCTGTGCTGATTTACAGCTAGCTATAAATTAACACAGCCAAGGCTATGTGGTTGTTGTTGTGTGCCTTCAAGTCATTTCTGATTTATGGCAAACCTAGGATGAATCTCTCACAGGGCTTTCTTGGCAAAAATTGTTCAGAAGGGGTTTATCCTTGCCTTCTTCTGAGACTGAGAGAGTGTGACTTGTCCAAGGTCACCCAATGGGTTCCCATGGCTGAGCAGGGATTCCAACCATGGTCTCCCAGGGTCCGAGTCCAAAACTCAAACCAGTACACCACACTGGCTCTCAGCCAAGGCCATTACTTTGTTGCAAACAACTGCTGTCAAACCTCTATGCAGCATCATTTCGCATTCTTTGTTCTGCTACCTCTGGGACTTCTGCTTGTTCTTTGGATCATTCTCTTCAGTTACTCCCCTCCAGCACTGGGGTTTGGTTATTCTCAGACTGCCTCACACACTTCATCCTCAGACTGCCTCAACTGTGCTTCTGCTCCTGCCAATTCTATGTGTATGACCTTGAACTGGCTTGTCTTGTCCTCTGACTGTTCTCCTGAACCACAAATACACTCCTCTGAGCACTTGCCACCCTTTAAATAGGATACTCATTCCTGACCTTACACAAGAGTATCTACTCTGGCAGCAGCTGTCTTGAATCTTTCTCATCACCTGCCACCCAGTCCATCCTTAACTGGGTGCCAGGGCCTGCACCTGGGATATACAAAGTATATGGGCTCCACTAAAGAAGGTCCTCTTCCTGGAAGCCAAATGTAGCAGGTAGCAGAGGGGGACTTATTTGAAAGCACTGTTGAAATTACCATTGAAAGCAGGAGGGCGGGGACAGAACTGAATGGACCATTAGGGAACCAAAGAACAGAAGATGCCCAAAGCACCTTTTCGGAAAAAAAAACCTAGGAGGAAGGGGGGAAAGCCCCCCAAACCTAATGAGGACTAAGCATGCTTAGCAGACACTGTAAGGTTGATTGACTACTGTGCAGAGCTTGGAAAGTTTTTTTTTTAAGTAACTCACCCTCATTTTTTTTGTTATAATGCTTGAAAAAGTGTGACTGTTGTTAAACTACACTAGTCTGGAAAAGCAACCCCTTGTGTTCTTCATTGCACTGCTTGGTAGTTTGTTACTCACAAAAAACCCTTGGCCTCTAAAAAATGCCCTTAAAAGGCAATGTTGGGAAATGACTAGAAAATGTTATTTGTCACACCAGAGCCTACTCGTTATACAGTATTATTTTTCAAATATAACTTTCTTGCATCCTCATTTCAAAAAGAAAAAAGAAATAAAATTATGTATCAATTTGTTACTTGTTACATCCAAGCTCTGCTTCTCAGGCGGCAGGGAGGAAACCAGAAATCCAGAGAAGGAGAAAATCTAATGGAATATTTAGTGAAAGGGCACAATGAAATCCACAAAGCAATTATTTATGCCAGGTCCGATTGGTAGGTAATGAAGCATGATTGGCCACATTTCTACATTTTAACTTGACTACTGTTGACTACTTCCATCTGATTTTAAAACCACTAAACATACCTAATGGTACTCTTGACTACATTGCTCAAGGCTCATTTAACCCCAACGGGGAAAAAAACCTTTAGGTTTAAAACAGAACAGAGATGACACAAATGTGATGAAATTATCCACTCTCATTTCACTGAAGCAGATGGAACTGATGAACTTACCTTATTTGAACAGAACTTGCTATTTGAGGGCAACATTCTTCAACAGCTTTAATCAATCGAGAGAGCATCATATCAGGCCCCTAAATGAAGCACAGGCAGAAACAGAAATAATAGGCCCATAAGAACTGTACCAGCATCATTAGTGCATTGTTATCTACGGGGCTACCCTTGAAGATGGTTTGAAAACTTGCAAGTGGCAGAAAATAAAGCAGCTATAGAAGCTAGATGCTCAGAGAGTATTACACTCATTATGTATCATTTATTTGCTTCTTAGTTTTCTTACCTAATTAAAGGTGCTAGTTTAGATCTTTAAAGGCCCAAATCATTTGGAATAATTTTACCTGAGGGTCATAAATAGCTTGGAGCAAAGTTGCCTATGCCTGTATGAATCTGCCCAAACATTAAGGTGAGAGTCAGACTTACGGTTTCTGTCTCCTATGACAGCTATTAGAGTAATGGATATTGGTTTCAGGGCTTTTTCAGTGGTGGTCTCACATCTTAGGAACTCCCTCCCCATTAAGATACGTATGAGTTCAACACTGCCAGCTTTTAAGAAATGCTTGAGGCACATTTATTGTCATCTACTGTACATTTAGTACTTTTGTCCACAAAGAATTATTCCTGCAAAGATGGAGGAGGGCTCAGCCTCTTTCTGATCTACTTCCACTGCTGTCTCTCTGCATTAGGTCTAACTGGAGCATTCAAACACCTGAAGCAAAGATGCAGCAGAAGTACTTTCAACAGATAAATGCTGCTTCTCTCCACGTGGATATGAAGACTTTAGGTAAAAGCTATGTACACTGAGTTCTAGTCTCCATGCAGCTGATAATGCGTAGGATATTTTCCGGGCTGTCCCCAGAACAATCACAACCAGGTTCTACCACACGTTAAGAGAGCATCCAGTAAGGTAAGGTCCCTGTCCTCTTTTACACAGCTAAGAAATATTGTTGTTTTGGATCACCACTCCCAGAATCCCCCAGCAAGGTAAGGTCCCTGTCCTCTTTTACACAGCTAGGAAACATTGCTGTTTTGGATCACTACTCCCAGAATCCCCCAGCAAGGTAAGGTCCCTGTCCTCTTTTACACAGCTAGGAAACATTGCTGTTTTGGATCACTACTCCCAGAATCCCCCAGCAAGGTAAGGTCCCTGCCCTCTTTTACGCAGCTAGGAAATATTACTGTTTTGGATCACCACTCCCGGAATACCCAGCAAGGTAAGGTCCCTGCCCTCTTTTAAACAGCTAGGAAATACTGCTGTTTTGGATCACCACTCCCAGAATCCCCCAGCCAACATAACCAGGGGAATTCTGGGAATTCAAATCCAGGAGTGTAATTTTTTCTCCCCAAGCTCTGCATGCTCTTGCCTCTGCGGGCCACACAAAACCCAAGCCAGGAACGCGGCCGCCAGCCTGTCCCACCCCGACCCCGACCCCCTCTCCGACCTGCAACAAGGGCAGCAGGAGCCGGTTGAGGCGCCGCCTCTCGAGCAGGCTGAGATGGGGGCCGGCCTGGCTCAGCTCCTCAATCAGCACCATCAGCGCCATCTTGTAGGGGGTGACCCAGTCCTTGATGCCGAACACGTTCGCGTGGACCACCCCGTTCGTCATCATGGGGTTGAAATAGAGGCTCTCGTGGACGCTGGCCATAGCGGCGGCGGTTGCGCTACTTCAACGGGGGACCGCGAGAGGCAGCGCACACAGCCCGAGCCACCAGAGCCATTGCCGGGGCAACGGTGCTTCGTTCCGGAGCCAGCCAATCGGGAAAGCTTTGGAGGCCTCGCGACCTCCCGCTACCAGCCAATCAGAACGCAGCTTGGGTCCGGCGCGCTATTGGGTTGGGGCGGAAACAGTCGACGCGGTGTCAAAGGTTCCTCCTGATACGCGGGAGGAAGGGGTTTGTTCTCAGCAGAAACGGAAGGGAAAGGGGAACGTCACATTACTGTCATTTTTCTTTCCCAGGGACCCCCTTTAAATATCTGTTGTTGTTGTGGATCCCCAAGACTTTACTCAAGATTTAAAACCATAACAACAATAATAGCTGATAATAATAGTAGTAATAATAATGATACAGTTACATTGTCCATGAAACCTTCCCTCAGAGGCACTGGAGGGGGAGGAAGACTTTTCTCCTGCTTCTTCCTGCAAATTGGTGGCTGGAGCAGATTGAATGGCAATGCGCAGGCCAAGCCAGCCAGCCTTTGCCTTGTCACCTGGCCACTCCACTGCAGGGAGGAGGTGGGCCAAGCAGCCTTCCAAGCTTTCATGGACCCCCCCTGTGAGGACATCGTAGACCCCTGGGAGTCCCCAGAACACAGGTTAAGAACAACTGCTCTAAGGTACCCTCCAATTGTCCCGTTTGGGCAGGGGCAAGCCAATTAATCCTCTGTCAGAGGGTATCGTCAGCCCCTGGTGATGTCATGAAGCATTAAGCATTCTCCGTGGTTGCACAGAAGATGCCATTCAGGTCAAAAACACCAAGTCCATAGCCTCCAACTATCCGGATTTGGCAGGGACAATCCAGATTACCCCTCTGCCATCCCACTTTTTCAGCTGCTTTTAAAACATCCCAATATTTTTTAATTTTATTTTTTTGGACAGGCCTTTTAAATTTTTATTTTATTTTATTTTATTTTATTTTAGGGGAGACAGGCCTTGTATAATGTGCTGGACTTTTAGTTTGTTGGGGTTATGCTTTTAACTGGTTTTAATTTTATAATGGTTTAATTGCTTTTTTAAACATCTGTATGCTGTGAATGTTTAACAATGTGTTGTAAGCTGCCTTGAGTCCCAAATAGGGGGAAAGGTGGGATATAAATTAATATAACACGGATAACAACAACAATAGGGCTGCTTCTGTGTGGGCAACAAGGGCAGCATCATCAGCAAAGAGCAGCTCACGGACTAGATAGTTTAGAGTCTTAGTGTGAGCCCTCAGACGGCTTAAGTTAAACAAGCTACCATCAGTACGGTAACGTATATAGATGCCGTCGTCTTCTTCAAGCTCTGCCATAGCCCTTTGGAACATCATGCTGAAGAAGATTGTAAATAAAGTTGGCGCAAGAACACAACCTTGCTTCACTCCATTCGTTATTAGAAAGGGCTCTGAAAGAGCATCGCCATATCTGACTTGACCACGCTGGCCCTCATGTAGCAAGATAATCATTTTAAGGGATTTGGGGGGACATCCTAGTCTTTCCAGGATCTGCCACAGACCTTTTCTACTCACAGCGTCGAAGGCTTTGGTGAGGTCAACAAATGTTACATAGAGACCCTTGTTCTGCTCCCTACATTTTTCTTGCAGTTGTCTAAGGGCAAATACCATATCTGTAGTACTCCTATTGGCTCTGAAGCCACATTGGCTTTCAGGAAGAAATTCTTCTGCAATAGCAGGAACTAATATGTTCAGGAGTATCCTTGCAAGGATTTTTCCAGCAATAGAGAGCAGTGTTATGCCTGGATAGTTTGAGCAATCCAATTTTGCACCTTTTTTCTTGTACTGGTGATGATGACTGCATCTCGGAGATCTGATGGCAGTTCCCCTTTTTCCCAGCAATTCACAAGGAGTTTGTGGAATTTGTTGTGGAGTGCATGACCTCCGTGTTTCCAAACTTCAGGTGGAATTCCATCAATCCCAGCTGCCTTGCCGTTTTTCATCTGCTGTATGGCCTTAAGGGTCTCTTCCAAAGTGGGAGCTATATCCAATTCATTTTTCATCGGTTTTTGTATCGTATGTTGGATAGCTGAGCCTTGGACTACTCGGTTGGCACTAAAGAGACTTTGAAAATGTTCAGCCCATCGGTTCAGGATGGAGGCTTTATCAGTAATTAATGCTTGACCATCTGTACTGTATAAGGAGCTTTGGACCTGATAAGTAAGTCCAAACACTGCTTTAAGAGCTTCATAAAATCCTCTAAGATCACCCAGATCTGCACAGCGTTGTGTCTTTTCTGCTATATTGATCCACCACTTGTTCTGCATGTCTCTGAGTTTTTGTTGAAGTTTACTACATGTGAGACGGAAAGCTGCTTTTCTTACATGGCAAGTTGGTTGGGTGAAGTATGCCTGGTGAGCAGTTCTCTTCTTTGCCAACAGCTCCTGGATCTCTTGGTTGTTTTCATCAAACCAGTCCTGATTTTTCTTGTGGGAGAACCCGAGGGATTCTTCCGCAGACTGGAGGATACTGTTTTTGATATGTTGCCAAACCACTGTAGGAGAAGGATCTGTAGGCTGGTCTTCAAGTTTTGTTTGCAGGTTTGCCTGGAAGTTCTCTCATGGAGCCTTTTTAGTTATCAGCGCACTTGCAGAAAGCGCGGGATGAGTCCTTCCTGAATCTTCGTTTGTGAAGAAAAGCCAGAAAGAGAGATTTGTGAACAGGATGCTGGGCTAGCTTGGCCTTTGATTTGATCCAACATGGCTCTTCTTTTGATTCTCCCCCACCCCAATACTATTAGAAGACAACAGGATGCAGGCTTATGTGTTAAGATGTGTAAACATGCAACACAGCACAGGTAACACATACTGTTTCACTTGAACGGTTAAGAATGATCCAACTTTTCTGGACCACTTGTGTCTTTCTACGGATTTTTCTCCTGCTGGGGATTATTAATAAATATTAAGGACAGCCAATGTGGCTCGGCTATTAAAAGGCTGTTGGCTTTGTCATGTTCTTTAATGGTTTTATTATTCTGCGAGGTACACTCTTTCTTTGCTTTGTATTTCTGAACTCTAACAAGCCTGCTAATAACCCTGGTGTAATTTTAAGAAGATTGGATGGCATAAAAATAGCCACAAGAGAGGTTTACCTCCCCATCCCGGCAGCATGACAAAGTAATCTTGTTAGCTGTTGCAAAGGCAGGAGTGGAACAAGAAGGAGGAAAACCTTCGAGTGGAAGAGCTTTCCATCTCGGCCTGTCTGTATTATCCATTCTGTTGCACAACAAAGGTGCCCTTTAGAAGCCCCAGTAGCAGCAGTGGCAGTGGCTATGGGGGAAACCACTTTTCTGTGTGTTTTATCCCACAGCTGAAAGGCCAAGATGTATTTTGAATCAAAAGCAATTAAGAATAATGGCATAGTATGAAGCTACCTTCTAATGACACCCCCATCTCTGATTGGTATTATTATACTGAACAGTAACACTCAAAATCTATGATAAAATAGAATCTTCCTCACTAGAGATGTAAACTGTGATGTAGATCATTGAGCCCTAGAGAGAAACAATTGAAATCCCAATTGAAATCAATCCCATTTTAAATCAGATCAACCCTGTGTGAACAGAATGGGAACTGGATTCAGAGAAAGTACTGGCATGCCTTTATGTAAGACAAGAGCCTCCCGCATCCCAGCTTTGAAAAGCCAGAAAACTCCCCTCCTCCCATGGCCACACTTGTTTCTGAATACTTTCTGCCTCCCCAAAACAGGACCTACACTTTCTAGGAAGACTCTATAGTCGCAGTGCTGAAACGGAAACAGCGGATAATTGAATCCGCGGATGGCGAATCAGCGGGTGCGGGGGTGCTACTGTATAAAGGCGGCCCCTCCCCCCAGAGGAGGATGAACCGCAAAGCCATGACGTCACTCGCTTTCTCTTGCTCTTCCCCGCCCGCCCCATTGGGAAAGAAGAAAAATAGCTCCTCCTCCCTGGGCTTGGTCGCGCGGCGGAGGGGAAGCTCGGGCTCCTCTCATTGGGCGTCGGGGGGAGCCAATGGGAAGGCGGGGTGGCGCTTGTTGGGGAGGCCGGCGGAGTCCTTCCCCGGCCCCTCCCGCCTCGTCCGCGCGCTTCCTCTGTTCGCCGCCCACAGGCGGGGCCGAGCACGCATGCGCGCCTTGGTGAGGGAGGGAAAGGAGCTGCCCCTCACCCGCCCGGGCTGACTCCGCTGGCTGAGGCGAAGGCAGGTTGGCGCCGAAGCGGCCATGAAGGTGAGGCGGGGGCGGCGAGGAGGGGGGGTCGCCCTGAAACGGGAAGGGGGGGAAAAAAGAGAGGGAAACGGAAAAAAGGGACGGGAGCGGAGGGCGGCTCCGCGGAAGGGGGTCCTGAAACTGAAGGGAGGAAAGGGGGCCGTGTATGGGTGAGGGGGAGCCGGTTGACTGAGTTAATTCGCCAATTGGAACTTCTTGGCCCAAAGTCTGGCTGCGGGAGGAAAAGGGGCTGAGGGGCGTGGGGGTTCCGTTCCCGGGGTACGACTTTCTGCCCTTTCTTTGCCCCCTCCTCGGGAGTAAGGAAAGGCCCGGCCACCTTCCTCTCAGCCCGAGGCGGTCGTCGTTTGGCCAGGGCTCGCCGCCGCCGGAGACGGGAGTTGGGGCGCCTTTCAGCCGCTTGGCTCGGACGTCGCTCTCCTTGGGTCTGCCGCCCGAGGCAGCCCTTCCCTCCTGAAGGTCCCTGGGTGACCTTGGTCCCTCGCGCGCTCTCAGCCTGGCCTACCCTGCAGGGTTGTGGTGAGGTTCGAAGCGCGGGGTGGGGGGAGAGAAGAGCCCCGTAGGCTCATGAGAGGCGATCGGGGGTGTGTGTGTGTAAATATGACAAAGAAAAAGAAATAGGCTTGCAGCCTTAGAGACCATCTACTGAAGGAAGAAGCCCTGTCTTTAGAGATGTAACCCCCCCCCTTTATTATGACCTGGCTTTTTTTTTTTTGCAGTAGGAGCACAAGGCTACTTTTATAAAATCTGTACAGGACAAAGGGACAGCGGTCCAGCTTGCATATTAATAAATAATCTGCTAAAATGAGAGGTGGGAGGCTTAATGAGTAAAAACCCCATTTGAAGCAGCCAGCTGCCTTGTAGAAGAAAGGTGCGCAAAAGGCCTGTTTGAAGTCAATGTACATTGAATTCTTATTTTGCAGGGAGGGGAGAGAAACTGTACACAGGCAAGAGCTCTTCACCTGATAAAGCTTAGGCTACAATCCTGTGTAGGCTTAAACAGAGCGGCATGCATCCTATTGAGCAGTAGGACCTCTGAGCAAACATGCATGAGATTTCTCTTGTTGCCCTGGGTCATAAGACTCTTGATCGGTTGATGCAATTGTACAGAAAAATAAAATGCTGTTCCTTGAGGGGAGATGTTTGTTTTTAGACAAAAGCACCTCCCCCTCTTTTATTTCTTTATTTTGATTTTACATGTATTTTGTTGGAGACATTTCCTCCAGTGTGAAACTGGTGCTTGCTCACTGAATTTTTTTTTTTTTTTTTGTGAGCAGCAGGGTCTTATCTGTGGCGGATCCAGAGCTGAGGAATAGGGTCTTCTGGGCATCCCTACCCCTTCGTTCCTGGTCTCCCTCTTAGTCAACAGATGCATACATATGCTGCTTTTGCTCTTTTGCTGTTGCATTAATGTGCACTCCCTTGTACAATATAATTTTAATAGGAGTGTGGTTTGGGTGTTTGTGCTCATTTTGTTCTGATTGTTTTGTTTCATTTGTACACAGGCTCGTGGACACTTTTGGCTGTGGTGGCCTCCCAAGAATTGTTAATAAAAATAAGTAGGCTTGAAGGAAGAGGGTGTACTTCAAGGGGGAATGAGAGGAATGCAAGTTGTGGGGCTGGAGCCAATGAAAAGTAACAGCCAGGAGCTTTTTGAGGGAGATCAGTGAGGGGCAGGACAACCTTCCTTAAGGAGGGGAAATTGGTTATGAGAAGAAAAGTCAGCTGTAGCAAATAGGCATATATGAAACATAAATGAATTTCACATTTAGACTCAGGTCCCATCTCCAAGATATCTCATTATGTATATGCAAGTATTCCAAAATACCTCTGGTCCCAAGCATTTCTGATAAGTGAGACTCAACCTGTAATATTTCTGGGTAAAGTTGGATTGTAAGCCCAGTCAGTATTGGTGATTGAGTTGGACCTGTGTGGAATCGTTCCTCCAAATTAAGAGAGAATAGAAAATATTTCTATTACAGAAATGTAAATTTCTGCAAGATATGCAAGCCTCTCCATCCACAAAGCTTTCAATCCACAAATCCGAGTATCAGGCTCAGATCGAAAGATTTGCAAAGATTTCTAAATGGCTAATCCCCCAGATTCTGTTGCCTTTATTTCAAGAGGAAGGAAGGGGCAAAACCACATCTTGAGTATTCCTTGCCTAAGAAAACTCTATGAAATTCACAGGGTCACCATAAGTCGGCAGGTGACTTGAAGACACACACACACACACACACACTTCCAAAGAGGGAAGAAGGTAATGATGGACAACTCAGATGAGGCTCTTATGAAAATGGACTTAAGACTAGTGATGTGAAGGCCCTGGAAAACAACAACAAAGCAGGCAGAACAAAATCAGTTTTTATTTCCTGTAACCTTTTTTCCAGAGAGGGAGAAATTAAGAATGGATTATGGGACATTTTCTTTTAGAATGATAAATAAAATACTTAAGACAAGGTGTTCATATATTTACTACCCCTGCATTGTTTCTAGAGCTATGTAGCGGGACAACTTTTATGTAAAACTACGTACAGCATCTCATATCATTGCAATTACCTGATCTTGGTTTCCTTGTCTCCATTTTTTAAATGGATACGAGTGCTTTATGTTTGCTTGGCATTATGGAGGGCTAGAAGAGATAAAAACCATTTTCTTCATTTTACTATAATGTTGATGGTTTCTTCAGTTTTTCCCATTCCTCATAAACTGGCAGACGAGATCCCTTATAATTCAGGATCTTGTACCTCCACTGGAACAAAAAAGTATTAAAAAGCAAATTCAATTAGTATTTGTTCTTAATACATTGTAACTAATATATCCAATATCCTTTTTATGCCAAGCTAACAAACTGACTTTCAACCTATAAAGGGGACTAATTCATTTGTTTCGATTTTTCTGAAAATGTCCTTTTTGAAAATGAGGGAAATGTGCTAAAATTAAGTGTCAACAGTTTTCAGTGCTTTCAAAATGTCTGAAAACTTTACATTTCTTCCTAACAGTCCTACTCAGGCAGTTACAGTAGAACAATAATTCTTTTTCCTCTCTCCTTACAGTTTTGAATGATTCCAGGTAACCTATAAAGTAGTCTTCTCACACCTTTCCAATACTGGGCAGGAGAGAAACATACTGATTTATCCTGTGTAGACTCAGTGAAGGTTTGATGTCTTGATTGTCCAAAAGGCTTGCTTGATTAGCATGCCACCTACATCCTTTTAATTTTACACATGGTAGGTGAAATTTCCCAAAGGTTGCCAAAGAACAAGAGAACACAGAGTCCTTTTGGTTAATGCTTGAATAAAGATTTGAATCATCTAAGCCCCATCTTTGGGATTTAATCTTGTTTCCATCCATTGCATCCTCTTTCTGAATTTGCTGTACTTTGTGAAGTGTTTTGTCCCCCTTAGCTTATTCTTAATAGGCCTGACAAGATCTATTTTCTTCATTTTTAAAAATGGTATACAGAATACCTTCCAGCAGAGACAGTTATAGAACCACTCCGTGTGTTGTTGGAACAAGTTACAACTTGCAGAGCAACCTGAGGAATTAAGGAAATGGGTGAATGGAGAAGGTTATATGGGATAAAGGTGGTCATAACTGTCGCTTGTTCCCCCTTGTCCAATTTGCATTTCTCTTGGCTCCCTTGGGGTACTGTATCTCTTCTTCTCCATTGTTCCCAGACTGCAACTGGTAAAAGGGAGAAACAAGACAGGCCAAACTGTTCCTCTGAGATGCCCAACAGATCATTGTGTTCCTGACTTCCTCCGGGGAACAAGGAGCTTTGCTTAGGCTGCCTGTGGTGGCTTCTCCCTTCCTTTTCACAACTGGCAGGAGCAAGGCATCATTCTGAGACTCCCTGGGGCTTCAGGGAACATTTCCTACCAAATGTGAAATCTGGGCAAACATCTTATGTGTTTTTTTAAAGTGGAATTCTTGATTGGCCCCAATTATGTACTTTAACCTTTTCCTAGATTCAAGTGTATTTCTTTTGTTCTGTTATTCAGTGTTTGTCACTTGGCATAGGTTGTTATGATATTGGATTCTGCTAACTTGGAAAGTCCAGGATTCCAAGACAGTTGCATTGAATTTTACATAAATTGGTGTGTGTGTGTGTATGGTAACAGGTCTAATATGAAATATGCAAGCATTGTAAAGTATCCAGTTTAAATATATGTTGTACTTTGCTCTGCCATGACGTTCATGCCAGAGATTGCACTGGAGTTTAGTCTCCAAACAGATGTATTTAATTTCCTTCTTCTTGGCTGTAAGTCGTATTCTGTATGAATATGTACTCTACTGCCTTGGCTCAGAAATAAGAAACTGCCTTAAATGCGATTCATTTAAATCTCTCCCACTCCCAAGACAAAAATGCTTCCTGATTCCTGGGTCATAGCTGGAAAAACATACCAAATGTTTACAGCTCTGTGATCTTTCCCATTCTGTTAATTCACACAGCCGAGCTTGGCTGCAGTCATTTTTTTCTCTTCCTACCTGTCAAAAATCCCTACATAACATTCCTTTGCTTTTACTTGGTACATCTACAAGTGTGTTGATGCGCCTTTTAATGCATTTTTAAGAGCTTATTTAAATCTACATGTTAGCTTTTAATACATGCAGTGTCAATCCATTGACCATGCCACAGATAGGAACATAGCCTTATGCCAGTCAGACCATTGGTCTGCCTAGCCCAGTATTGTAAGTAAGGGCTTCTGGCAGCATTCTTTCCTAGCCTGCCTGGCAATCCCCTGGTGGAGTCCCATCCAAGAGCTAACCAGACCTGACCCTTCTTAGCTTTTGAAATCAGATGAGATTGAGTGTATGCAGGTTCATAGCTAACATTTTCTTGTGAAATCTGTTCCATAGATGTGTTCTCCACATAGTGAGTTCATGTATAACTACAACTCTTCATTTCTTTGTTGTTCTTAGAAGACTTTAGCAGATTTTGCCCTCAGTGTTTCTTTTGAGAAGGCGAGGCTGTTTAAAACAACAATCGCACGATAAATTTAACATGTCCTTTGGGAGAATTTGTCTTTTTTTTTTTGAAGAAGTAGGAAGCTGACCATTTTGCTTGCTAGTTTTCTTTTTTATAGCTGTTCTGCTCTTGTGATTGTTTTAATTTTTCCTTGGTTAAAGGATTTCCTACATTAAACATAAAACAATAGGGACTGAGCTAAAAAAATCTGCTTATTGCTAAAGAGAATGTGGTACTTAACAACAGAACGGCAGGTGCCACTTGAGACAGGTTTCTAGACCTTTCGGCTTCAAAGATTACTTAAATGTGGGTTGAATATCAAGCGGTGCTGCCCTCCAAAGCTGTTAAAAGTGTGATGGTTGCTGCTTATCTGGGCACTTTTTTGCTTTTTCCTGATGGCAGCCCGTCTCAGTCTGTGCAATCTGATATATTTGGGCTATCCAATAGATCATTTCTACTCAGAAGTAAGCCCTGTGGTATTCAATGAGATTTACTCCCACATAAACTGTATACAGTATAGGATTGCAGCCTAATCTTTTATTGGAAGAAATAGTTTCTCCTTCCAAGATACTGATTTCCGGGTGTGTGCAGACAACATTTTGCATTTCTGAGACGTAGGCCCAGTCAAGTTGCAGAGAGTCTGTGTGGATGAAGGGATAGTTGAGGATAGTGTAGGGGCCTGGAAGAGCATAGCTGAATGAGATCATTGGCCTTTGAAGAACGGAGACTGATAGCTTGATGAACAAATGGGTGGGAGGAAGGGGCTCTTCTAGACACTGGGAGCAGCTTAGCGATTGCTACCCCTGTTCTGCAAAACCAGTGAAGTAGAGTGGGGAGTTTCCCATTTCTGGGGAGGAAACATTTTCTAAGTATGTACCTGTGAGAGTTTACTTTGATACTGTTGTTTCTGTTGTAGTTGGATCTCAGTGCAGGAAGAGGCTACTCCCCTCTTGGCCATGTGGGGACCAGGGACAAAGGGCAATAAAAGACAAGTACAGTACTGTAATAAAATTTGGTTGGCCCTTTGTCCCTGGTCCCCACATGGCCAAGAGGGAAGTGGCCTTTTTTCTAATCTTATATGGTTTTAACATCTTTTTTTCTTTTGAAGGAGCCAGTAGAGCTTTGAAAGTTTGTGTGATGTGTTTTGTGCATTTTGGTTGGCCAATAGAGGTATCACTATTTTGTGGATTTGGGATTTTGTTTTTTTATTTATATTTTTGTTGTTGTTTTTTCCCCCAATAAAATATTTCATTTCCAGTACTTACAGGCTGTTTCTGCCATTAACGAGTTTTGTTGGTAAATCAAATAAACATGCTACAATGTGCTCTACTTTAGGGCATTGGAGAATTTCCAGAAAGTTTTCCAGTCCAAAATTTTACAGAGAACCCACTTGCTGTGTAAAACACATGCATGCCACAGTCCCTGTCTGTGCTGAAAGTCTGCATTATATGAACAAGGCAGGGCTGATTGTATGTACCTTGCCTTGAAGCCTTGAGGGAAAGGCTGGTTATAAATTAAAAGTGGGGTAGAACAGCGAGGAAACCAAGGCAATGCATGAGAAAAGTCTGTTTATTATAATTTGGCTGTCTCAGTGCTGCCCTGCTAGTCTGTCTGTGCAGTACCACTGAAACCCTTATCTAGAGCCATTATGGCAATTGTTCAGTTACCCACATTCTGGAACTTTGCTGTGCACAGTGCTCCCAGAACGATTGGTGCAGTAACAGGACAAAGCACTTATTCCAGAAGGCTTTCTGTAGTGCTAGGATCTTTCAAAATGAATTTTCCCCATGCTGTTAATGTGCAACTGTAGCTGCTTTCTCTGTGTTGCAATCCAGGTGCCTTTCAGTGGGGTAGCATTTCTATTGCAGGGATACAGAGTCTTCCCTTTATTATGTGGCTGTGAGTTAGCTCTGGTGCTACCACAAATACGTCACTGAGGGTGAAGTGTGTGTTTCTTCTGGTCTGGAGAGGTTCCTGAATGCTGGAGAGAATAAATGAGCAGGCCACGTTGGCTTCTGTCCATTTCTTTCAGGCGGGAGCAACATCCATGTGGGCTTCCTGTTGTGGGTTGCTGAATGAAGTCATGGGGACTGGAGCTGTTCGTGGCCAGCAGCCTGGGTTTGGGAGTGGGGCAAACCCATTTCGATTTGCACCAAGTACAGACTTCACTGTGTATACCTCTTCGGCAACAGCAGGAGCAAATCTCATCTGTAAATCTTGTGGCCTCACATTTTCAGTGTTCAGGAAAAGGGTGAGTATATGATACCCAGTAGACAGAAGATTAAAACATTCTATCTCTTCCACCCCCCTCTCCTGGCTTGATATGTGCTAAATATTTAGTGTTTATCACCTATGAAGCACACAATATTTCCTTAAGCTCTGTATAGAGATGAGAAGTCAGTTTCTGCCTGTAGGCCCATGCTTTAGCAGGTAGGATAGAAAAAGAATGTGGGTAGAGGAATATTGTAACGGTGAACCTCTGCCTTTTTAATGTCAGAGTTCAGGATTGAGTATCTTTTCCTGACTCCCTTCCCATTGGATGCATGTATGTAAAGAATGCTTCTCGGTGATCGTCATCACCCATGAGGGAGGAAAGACTGTAAGCTCAGGCGCTTAGAGCATTGTACAGTTAAGGGCTGCTATGTTCCTAATGTGTGTGTCCCCCGCCCCAGAATCAAAAGGACTGAAGCCAGGCAGGGATCAGAAAAAAGGTCAGGCTGTATGGTAATTTTACATCTGAACCACACCTTCTCTGTGTGCTGAAAGCATTTGCCAGATGTGTTTCACAGTTGCTGAAGAGTACGTGAATAGATTACTATGCTAGTTTCTGGCTGTACTTGTCACAATGATGGAATGTTCTTTGTGGTTCCACCCCCTTTGTGTGCCTCCTTAGCATGTGTGTTGCGAATGCAAGAAGGATTTTTGCTCCCTGTGTTCAGTCTTGCAAGAGAACCGCCGAAGGTGCTCCACCTGTCAGTTGTTACAGGAGACAGCGTTCCAGCGACCGCAGCTGATGCGTCTGAAAGTAAAAGATTTGCGCCAGTATCTGGTTCTTAGGAACATCCCAACAGATACTTGTCGAGAAAAGGAAGACTTGGTGGACCTTATACTGCGTCATCATGGATTGGCATCTGAGCACGATACAGATACCAGCAGTTTGTACTCGACACAGTCACAGACTTCTAATTTTTCTACACATCCTACTTCTCTGTCGGGATCTGTATCATCCTCTCAGGGAGAACTTGCAAATAGACATGAGAGCACAGGAAATGAAATGCAGTTACAGGTATGTAGTGGAGCGGGGGTGAATTCTTCCTGTCCTTCTATACCTGGGGACAGGGGTCTTTGAGCTGCGTGTCCCTTGCAGCACAAATGGCAAAATGTGTCACATCCACACACACTTCTTCTCTGGCTGCAGAGGGGGAGATGGTGAGGAGGGAGTAATGCTTGTACTCTTGTGCATGCAGGGGCAAAGTGAGAGACTCTTAGCAGACCTCGGTGAAGAGGAAGAAAATGCAGAAGAGCAGGTAGGTAGCCAGTTGCTTGTTGAAATGGAAGCTAAACTTGCTGGCGACAGCAATCCTGTATAGAAGTGAATTGTCTTGTCTTGTTGCATAGTTGTTGTGTGCCTTCAAGTCGTTTCCCATTTATGGCGACCTTAAGGTGAACCAATCACAGGGGTTTCTTGGCAAGATTTGGTCAGAGAGGGATTGCCCTTGCTTTCCTCTGAGGCTGAGTGTGTGACTTGCTCAAGGTCACCCAGAGGGCTTCCATGGCCAAGAGGGGATTTGAACCCTGATCTCCCAGGGTCCTAGTCCAACACTCAAACCACTACACTGGCTCACTCTGCCTTTCTGGTAACAAGGAAAATGGCATTTAAAAACAAATCATGGTATTGCTGTAAGGTAGTGTTCAGGCATCAGTAATGGGTATCAAAATTACCAAGTGCTGAAATATCACTTTTACCAGCTTCAGAACAGTTCAAGTTGTTTGCTGTTGATGGGCTTCTTTAGAGAAGGGAGTTCTGCAGAGCCGGAAGCTGTAACAAGACATGCGCATTGCAATTGACTTCTGTTACACTGGGCAGCTGAAATCCAGAGCAGGGTTTCCTTTGAATACCTTACTAAGCAGAGAGATGGTCAGCCTTTGCTTTGCTTCTCTGTTGCTTGCCAAAGAAATGTGTGCACTACTGCACACCCTGGACACAAAACATCCGCAGCATTCTCATAAGGCTTGTGGGCTGTTAATAAGTCAGCTGCTTCTTTGCCAATAGCTAATGACTGTGTCTGGATTTCAGACCCCGGGGCAATCTAGGAAGCGCACAAGGGCCTCACTCTCTGATATTTCAAGCCTGGATGATATTGAAAGGCTGAGCGTTCGCCAGCTGAAGGAAATACTTGCGCGCAACTTTGTCAATTACTCAGGATGCTGTGAAAAATGGGAGCTGGTAGAAAAAGTGGGCAGGCTGTACAGAGAGTACGAAGCAAACCACAGGACACGTAAGTGCATTCATCTTCTAATTGCCAGTGGAAAAATAAAGCATTTGGGGGTGGGATGAGATGGTCTGCTTTAAGTCAGGTTAGTACAGCTACCTTCATCCTCACTTTTAGGGGCTATTTCAACATCTTCCTTGATGCTAAAAAGCGAGCATTCAGCTTAAGAAACATTGGCACCCTTATAAGCTGCTTCAAAGTGGCAAACATAAACCTGTGTTTGTCTGACATGAAAAAGCATTTTTGTATTGCTTTGTGTTGGGTTATGAATGGAATGGGCTTGTCTTGGGTGAAGATTCTCTCTTAACTGTGGCTCTGTTGCTCCTTGGCAGAAGGGGAGAAACCCCCCCTGAACGACGAGGATGACAACCTCTGCCGGATCTGCATGGACGCAGTGATTGATTGCGTGCTGTTGGAGTGTGGCCACATGGTCACCTGCACCAAATGCGGCAAGCGCATGAGTGAATGTCCCATCTGCCGCCAGTACGTTGTAAGGGCCGTGCACGTGTTCAAGTCATGAGTGACAGAGACCAGAACTGGAGGCTTCCCCCGCACCTTCTCCTGGGGTGGGGTTTGGGGCAATGGCGGTCACGCACAGAGGCTCCATGGTAGTCCTCAGTTCCAATAACTCATAGCATCCGGAACAGCAGCATAGGAGCTTGACAGATGTACTTCTGCTTTGGCAGTCAGTTGCCATTAAACACAGAGTTGTGCAAAGTGGGTAACAGCCCGAAACTGGCTGTATCAAACTTGGAGCAGTGGATATAGTGCTACTGATTGCTCTCTTCTGAAGAATAGCACAAAAATCCATGGAAGGGTCAACAATAGAGCTTTACCTTTCCAAAAAAGAAGGAGCAGGTTGTTTTTAAAATCCGTGCCCTGTCCAGTGGAATAATCTGCTGCTGTCTTTTAATGGAAGTAAGTGGCCTCTTTAATACCCAGCCATGCCCCCACCCGATAGATGGATTAGAGTGTGGGGCTTTTGTGCCAATTATCCTGAATGTCATTCCACGTATATCCAACAAAGGTTAGTAGCCTTAATCAAGCTATTTAAAAACTAGCCATTTTTAAGAGAGGGAAAGAATTGGGAGATATCTTGGTTGTAAGACTCATCCAGTTATATATTATCCTAATTTCTAAGATCTAGGATTTTCCTCACACTTAATGTGGGCAAACAGGATCCTGATGTAGCTATGCTTTTTAAAAAAAATCTGGAAAGAAAATGCATACTTAATGGCAATTAAGGCTTCACGTGTTTAGAATCTCTGTTCTGGTGCTTTTCTGTAGGGAACTGAACTGGGAATATTGCAAAGTATCATAGAAAAGAACAATGGCTGATGGGAATAACCAGAGATGGAGCAGCTCCAGGGTCTGGTTAGAGGGTGACTCTTCGGTTTTCTCCTAGCTGCTCCTGGAAGCTTTGCTGTACAAAAATTACTGAGGGAAGGGGCATGGAAATATATATAAACTGCACAGCGCTAGCCCTTTGCAACTAGAACTTAGTTTAAAGTTTGGCACTGCAGGAAAGAGCCATTTTTAAGGTAAAATAAAACTCCAGAAAAGGGCAGCTACCATGCTGGGAACAGATGTTTTTTGATAGAGGCCCAGCATCTTCCTGAAATACTGCCTCCCTTTTGTGTAAAGAACAGCACTCTTGTCAGTCTCTGAGCTCCAGAGTAGCTTTGCAAAGAGTTCTTCGGATGCACAAAAGCCAGGCACTGCTGCTTTCTATCCAAAAAGCAGAGCTATTCCAAAGCTTATGCATGCAAAGTCCGTTTCAGTGCACAAGGAACTAAATAAGTGGGGAGGCACTGAAAGTAAGGGGAGGAGAGCTCTACAGGCAAATAGTCACAATTTTCATATCTTAAAACTGACGTATTTTTCAGAAGGGAGCAAGACATTATGGCTTTATTTTTAGAAAGATCTTTTTTAAGATAAGGTGCAGAAAATCAAACAATTAAGTCCTTGTTCAGGGGATACAAGCATAAAGAGAATGTAGCATATCCATAACATTCTGAACAATGGCTGTGGAGTAAATAAACATTTTGTTAACTGGCTTTGCATCTTTTGTGTGTGTCTCGTTGCTGAAACGCTCCAAGGAAAGTATGAGGGAAGAGCCATGGAAGCCCAAACTGTAACTGGCTCTGCAAAAGGTTCACACATCTTTGCCAACTGGTTTCCCCTTGCATACACTTCAAGAAACATTTATACAGCCAAAACTAGTACTATTACTTGGGGTAAAGATTGAGTATAATTCAGTCTTAGAGAGAGCACAACTGGTCACTTCATTGCTATCAGACTTCTAAAAGCAGACAAGAAGTGATCTAAGTATTTTAGAATCAGGACACTTACCCGTCCTGCATTTGTATCAGGCATTTTTTAGAATTCTGCAAACTAGAATGGAGTTCTATCTTACAGATAGGCTTAATCTATACTAGGGATGGAACCCTCTGGGCCAAATCTGCTTCATCAGTTGATGACACATGGCTCTCCATTTGCCAGCCAGAAGCAACAGGACCTATGTTAAATAGCATCAGAACATGTAGCTAGAGAGTATGGAGCCAACCTTAAGGATGTGAGGGGTTTTTTGGGGGGGGGGGGGACAGCTGAGTTCAGTGACTGTGTTTTTAAACGTACCGTCTTGGAAACCATTGTGTCTACTAATGCAGGTTGCATTATCGATATAACTTACTGTGGTATCAACCTCGCTTCAGCTACAAAATGGGGTGGCATACAAGGAAAGTACTAGCCTTGGTCATACTTATAGTTCTATATTTTGGAGGCAATGGTGATTTTCCATACTCTAGCCATAGAGAGAGGAGTATACGGTGGCACTGTCCTTTTTTAAGATTTGTACCACTCCAACAAAGGTCCTTTTTAGTGCTGACAAGGGAGTGAGGATTGGTATTCAGGGAGAAAAGCTTGTAGCAGGAGGTATTTTGTGTGTGTTGAAATTAATACAGCATATCAAAATGGGCATCTTTAGGGACCTATCCACATGAGACAGATTTCAGTGATGTCCTAGAACTGCAGTAAAAGAACCACTGAAAACAAGAGTGAGCTCACTCTGCGCCCTTTGAGGCTTAAGCACTTGTTTGAAGGATCAGCAATTATTCAGTCTGGTAAAGAAAAGGTTAAGAGATTTATTTTTGCTCCTTTGGTCAAACTGAAGCTAGCTGTAAAATGTATCCTTGGGACACTGGAAAAGATGGGGGACCTACTTATTAACTAGACCTGCAGCTCAGCTATGTGGGGAGTGTAAACCAATCGAGGTAAGGTAAAATAAACATCTGGGCAACGAGAGAGAAGATTGGTTAGGCAGACTAATGTGGCCCAGGTTGTAAGACAAGAAAGAATAGGGAAGGCTTTAGGAAAGGATTCTGCGGCACAGCAGGCATCAGATCTTGTCATCAGTAGAACTCCAAGCCTGCCGTGGAAAGACTTCAAGTAGTGAATGATCCAAGTGCCCCAAAGATTCATTTTTTATGGTACTTACTACAGTGAAAGGCACTGGAATGGTGTAAGGCCAGAATCTTTCTTAGGCACTGGAGAAGGCCACAACGAGAAGGGTGACTCCCAAGAAATGGAAGCTCTATCAGAAGGGGTTGGGATTTAGGAGGAGGTATTCACGAGAAACATAGCCTGAGCCCTATTCTTGTTTCTCCAAGGTCATTATCATTCTTCTTAGCCCTAGAGCAAGGAGGAGCTACAGCTGAAACCTCTCACTCCCACTTTGTATACACATGCCGACATTTGCTGGTGGCCCTGCAAAGGTACCGGTAACTATGGGGTGATAAGTCAAAGGCTCTTTGCTGAAAGACACTACAGTCAGCCCTCTGCAGCCACAGATTCTATCATCCACGGCTTGAAAATGCTAATTTTAAAAATCCAAAAAGCAAACCCTGATTTTGCCATTTGATACAACAGACGCTATTTTACTACTCCATTAACTATAATGGAACTTCAGCATCCACAGGGGATCCTGGAACCAATACCCCAGCCAATACAAAGGACCTACTGTAATTGTTTCAGAGTCAGCCCTGCTTGAAAGGTGTGAGTTGAGGGGCTCCCTGCTCCACAGCTGTAAGACCAACTTGAACGGAATGCACAGACAACATATTTTTTTTAAACAATCATTTATACAAATTCAACAGAGGTAAAACTGTATGAGGAAAGAAGGTCTATGGGAAGAAAAACACCACTTTACAACAATGGCACTTAATATATACTGAACTGTGTTTTCCCCCCCCCTTCTCTTTACAATCAGGAATTAACCAGGTTAAATTTTAAAACAACGTACTCAAAAACCAAAACTGCCCAACTTGTGGTATAAATGGATGTTCTGCAAGAATAAGAGTTCAAATATTTTAATGCCTTTCCCTGTTCACAGGAAGTTTCAAATTAAGAAAAGGGGAGTTTTATACAGGGAAAACTTGGCAACATGTTCATTCTCACTGTATTTTACACCTCCTTTCCACAACATGCTTACAGTGTTTCCAGAGTATGCAAAGCAGTATACAAAATGTCCATTAAAACATGCTTTTTTTCATTTTAAGGTATTAACCTACTTTCCTCCCAACTGGGATTGGTATGTCAAATGTTTTTTTTCTTTTAAGCAACAAGAGGCTGACGGTCTCCTCTAACTCAATAACTTGGCAATTTGAAACCAAAAACAAACATTTGCAATGCATTGAGGAACTTTGCATAAATAACTTTTAAAAACAAATTTGTACAAAAATAGTTCTACATAGTGTAGGATGTAACAAAAAAAAGTTTGAAAGGCAGAAACACAAGGTATGGCCCACCTTAATAACACCAGAATTAACATTGCTTTTAGTATCTTCAAAAATGCTTCCAAAAATGTACACCCACCCCACTGTGGTACTTAAGTAGGTGTGACCCAGTCCTTCTCTAGGCCTGAACAATCCTTTGCTGCCACTAAAGAAAAGGTACATAAGAGGACCTGAGCAGAACATTGTGATCCCACGCAGTCTGAAAGAGTTTGAATAGTCAGAATGCCGCACTCCTGTACAATCCAAACCATTGACCCTTGGCAACTTCAGAGACTGTTAAATTTAGGCTGTGATCTCCTGGCATCCATTCTTCACCTCATGGCTATTTACATGCTTGCCCTCGTAAACACTAACTCAGCTTTTGCAGCAGTTTCTCTTCCACTTGACTAAACTGAACACTCACGGACATCTCCGCTATGAATTGTTCACACCCCTCCTTGGTCACTTGCTTGCAATACCTCAGATCAATCTGGCAAATGCTCCCACACCGCTTGAAGTAGGAAAGACACTGGTCTGTCACCTTATTGCAGTCTGTCAAGGAAGAGAGAAGAAAGGGGAGGAAAGTTGGTTCAGGACAGGCATTTCCAAATGCATGAGGCAAGGCATTAAAGAGTATTTTTGTGAGCACCAAAACTCCCTTCTTAAGGCAGCTTCTGCTGTGCCTTTTAAGTTACTGCTCTACACAAACCACCTGTCATTCAGCCTCTACTGGGGCTGTGACTGGATTACTGAAGCATGGTCTGGGCGGATGCCTACCAGGGAGAATCCCAGTTACCACTATACAAGTCACTGCTCTGGGCATATTAACAACTTTATACCCTTCCTTTCCCTCCCAAACCAGAATTCAAAGCAGCTTATACATTAAAACAAATACAATATACTTAACATACAAAATATCAACATTAAACCAGAATTAAACTATTAGCTCTACTAAAAAGTTTTGAAAGCCATGTAATAAAAACCATTTCAATTAAAATGCTACAGCTAAAATATTAAGAAAACCCTTTCTTTAAAAACCTTCAGTTCTCACAAGCCCATTGGAAGAAAAGGTTTTGCCTACCAGCAGAACAGCATCAAGAAAGGGGCATTGTAGCTTCTCTAGGAAGGGCATTCCAAAGACTAGGGGGAGCCACTGAGGAGACCCTATCACACATCCCCGCTGACCATGCCTTGTGAGGATGGTAGGATTTTTTTAAAAAGGATCTCAGGGCCCAGGCAGGCTCATACTGGGAGATACAGCCTGGAACTAAGCCATAGAGGGCTCCACATACTAACCAGCACTTTGAATTATGCTTGGAAACAAACTAGCAGCCAGTGGAGCTGTTGTAGGGAGGGAGTGGTATACTCCTGTAACCAGCTCCAGTTAGCACTCTGGAAATGTCAGCTGATAGAAAGAACTGCATCTAAACACTCTTCAAGGGTAGCTCCACAGAGAATGTGATGCAGTAATCCAAAAGGCATGTGTCACTAGCCAAATCCAACATCTCTAGGACTAGGTGCAGTTTGCACACTAGAAAGCTGGGCCTCCAGACTCATGTTCCAAGTACAAACCTGTGTTTTGAGAGGGAGTATAACCCCAACCAGCACAGGCTGAATTCCTATCAACTGACCAGGAACAGCTCCGTTTTGTCTGAACTAACCTTAAATGTGTTCACCCTCATCCAGTCCATTACTGATGCCAGCCACTGGTTTAGAACTGAAACAGCTTCCATAGTTGGATGTCATCAGCATACTGGTGGCATCAAACCCCAAACCTCTGCACAATCTACCCTGCAGTTTCATGTAGCTGTTGAACAGCATGGTGTGTGGGTGGGCGGGAGCGGGGGGCAGGGGGCAGAGCCCTGGGAGGCTCTACAGAGGAACAGCCAAGGAGCTGAACAGGAATCTCCCAATGCCACTGTTTGGGCTTTCCCCTCCAGGAAGCTGGCCCAGAATTCCACAGAAAGTCTCCTCTGAATGGTCCAGCAGAGCCAAACTCCCCCTCTGAAACCAGACTGAAATGGATCAAGAGAATCTGTTTCATCCAAGAACCCTGGAGCTGGAAGACCACTGCACATTCCAACACCTTACCCAAAAATGGAATGTTGCTCACTGGCCAAGTTATCCAATACAGTGGGATCCAAGGAAGGGTTTTAAAGTAGAGGTGTTACAACAGCCTCCTTCAGGCATGCTGGGGTCCTGCCTTGCTTTTACAAGGCACTCACCACTCCCTTTCCCCACTCAATCAGTCCCTCTAGCCTTTTTAATAAGCCACAAAGGGCAAGGGTCTAATCCACATATGGTGGCTCTTACTTCCCCGCCACATCCTCAGGCTGCCCAAACTTTGTGGGGGAATGCAGTATTAGATAAGCAGGGGCCAAAGTTACAAGTACTGGCACAATATCAACTACAGTGTCCAGGTTGGAGGGGATCTGAGCAATTTCATCTGCAAAGTGCCATGAAAATTCTTCATAGTGTAGTGTTGGGTGGTCTATGTTCTCTTCTACTTTCTAGAATAATGACTTGCACAGAAACCAAAGGGAGTGGAGAGCAGAAGCAAAGTAAAAGTAGTTCTGACCCTTTGGGCCCAAAAGATTTACTTTAAATCTGAAAAGATGTCCAGAAGGCATAAAAACCAAAGATGGCATTAAGGACTACACTGACAGCCTGAACTTCAACCTCTGAAAGGGCTGGCTGTAGTTGTTGTTGCAATATTTCTGGCTTCTTTGTGGGTTCCCTGACAGTTAAGACTGATGGTTCTGGTAGGTCCATCAACACCCACCCACAATCCCATACCTTGCAAAATCACTTCCGTTAAGGAGTCTCGTGTGGTGGTTCCCACAGCTGTTAGCAGGTTGATAGACTGATCTGTCATGTGGTTGCAATAGCTGAGGTTGAGCCTGGATAGGAGAGGCATGTGGCGGATAATCAAACGCAGGGAAGCATCTGTGATATCCAGCCCTGACAGGCGTAATTCAGTGATATTGCGCAGTTTGCTCCGGTTGTCAATTTGACCTGTGCAACAACAATCAGCGGACAGGACAATTAATAATCATTTGCCTTAGCCCAATGCCTCTCAATCTTTGATCTTCCAGAGGTTTTGGACTCCCAGAAGTCCCACCCAGTGTGGTCAATAGTCAGGAATTCTGGAAGCTGAAGTCCAAAAGAGTACCAAAGTGTGAGAGCCACTGGTCTAGGCCAGGACATGCTAGCCTGGGCTACTAAAGTCCAGAAGCAATAACACTAATGATAGCTGAAGACAAATTTCTGAGATGTATCAAAACTCCCAAGAACCAGGCTGCATCCAGACAGCAGCCACAAATAAGTAAGATTTTTATAAGAGACAACAAAACAAAACACATTTTACAAAAGACCATAATAAGGGAGCAACCCAAGTCACAGGATGTGTCCCACCCATCTATGTCCTACTTGGAATCTTATCGCCTCCTTTGTCTGCTCTTGGCTAGCCCCACCTGTTCCCTGCTCACTTTTCTAAAGGAAATGTTTATTTAAGAATATGAATATCACTCACAGAAATTGTCTAGCTTTCGTTTTTTCAAAAAGCTGAAGTTCTCAAGAAGGATTTGAATTGTACACCAACACCCATATTCTATGCTTTTTCTACTCTTCCGACAAGAACAAAGCCCTGGATACAAGGGTTCATCCCTAGAAAGCAGACCCAGCCTCTCCTCCAGAATCAGACAAGAGGATGTACCTGGCCTGTTGTCCGTTGGTGGTGACAAAAGGTCTCTCATTTGTGCATCTTTTAAGCCTTCCACCCACTGGGCATCCAGTGTTCGGAGGAGTGGGCAACTGGAACTGCAGAGAGCAGACACTGCTATCCATGAGCACCCTGCCAACAGCAGATCTCGGAGGCCTAGAGAGTCAAAAGAGAAACAGGTGAGCACAGAGTGAACTGAGCAGAGAAGAACTGAAAGAGGTGAGGAGAGTCTAGTTTCACAATAAGGATTAACAAAGG
The DNA here is from genome assembly GCA_030847615.1 of Gambelia wislizenii. Classification (NCBI taxonomy): domain Eukaryota; kingdom Metazoa; phylum Chordata; class Lepidosauria; order Squamata; family Crotaphytidae; genus Gambelia; species Gambelia wislizenii. The sequence continues at coordinate 4,638,462 of JAUMIR010000013.1, read as the reverse complement.
TACTCAAGGTGCAAAAGAGTCTCCTCCCCAAAATGAGGAGATGTATAAGGTTCTTTCTATGCAACGCCTTTCTTCTCAACAAGAAACCCCATTGCAAAAGGGGCAACAAACCAAGAGCTTAAAAGAATACTGCAGCTGAATGTACTGGCAGCCAAACTTTGAGACATATGAGGGACAAGGCAAATCCCTAGGAGAACAGAATGCCACTTGGGCCCAAATGACTCCCTAAGCATGCACCAGAAGGGTTGGCACAAACACAGACCTGACAAAGAAGCCCACAACTTCTGCTCCTGCCCAAAAGGGTCACATGTGGCATCCATGATGTAAGTATGGCAAGGCTTGGGAGTCAGGATCCCAGACACCAACCTCTCTCTGTTACATCAACAGCAGACAGTTGGCTGAGAAGCCCAATTTGGAGCCTCATCCAAGGCAGAGCATAAGAGGATAGTGACTGGCTAGTGCCCACTTCCAGCAAAAGGCCCATGTTTGTCTGAGACATGCCAGAGCCACCTCCAGCTCACTGCCCTCCCTCCTGGCTGGCGAGTCCCACGTGCAGTGCCTTGCCTTGACAGACATACCTGGGAGTCTGTTGATGAGCCAGCTCAGTTGCTTTTTCGATATGTTTGTCCAGCTCAGATCAAGGTTGACTGGCTGCCTCCTAATAATACCACTGAGCATGAGGGGAGTGATGGATTTGCAATGGTTTAGGTCTATTTTGGTCCACAGTCTTTTATCACAGCACCTGGAAGGAGAAAACAATGATTTCATAAGAAAACCATCCTGGCACTTGGGCAGAAAGACAAATCTATTCAAATTACTTTGAAACAAAACACAGAATCACCACACCATGGAAACCATAGACTCTGGCAGGCAGAGTCTCACATTTCATGCTCAGAAGAAAGTTTAGTTGTTGCACTATCTATTTCAAATGAAGGTGTGGAGCCGAGCGCTTGAATTGGCTTCAACTTTTTTCTAAACCCCTATGTGGTGTAGTGGTTTGTGAGTTGGACTAAAACCCTGGGAGAACAGGATTTGAATCCCCATTCAGCCTTGGAAATGCACTGGATGTGACCATGGGCAAATTATACTCCCTCAGCCTTAGAAGGCAAAGGCAAACTTCATTAGAACAAATCTCACCAAGAAAACCCTAGGGGAGGGTCGCCATGAGTTGGAATCAACCTGAAGGCACAGAACAACAAAGCATGAACAAGTGAGCAAGATGCTTAACTCAGGCTGAGAAATTGTGACCAGCACCTTGCATCAGGAGCTGTATTGCAAAGTTTTGCCCAGGCAGAACTACTTCTCCCCTCCTGCAGGACTCACATTTCTCCTGAAGGGAGCCATTTAGTGGTCAGTGGAGAGTGGGGTGTATGTGAGAGAGAAGCCCCTGGCTATGGGCCTATAACCAAATGCACTAAGACGACACCATCCTCCGGGACTTCTGGAGAGCCCCAGGGAAGCCCAGGAGGATGCCTTTGTGGTTCTGCGTCTGACACACAGAGACAGATGCTTCTCTGATGCCCCCCAGTGGAGAAAGGTGAATCCTGCAGGGGTTGGGTGAGGTAGTGAATTCCTCACTCCTCAACAACCAAAATAGTTCAATGTGTCACTAACAGGATGCCAGCCTGTGTCACATTGGATTTTATGAAATGACACAACAGGCAGTTAGAGTTCCCTAGAAAACAAACTAGAGATGCTCCAGTAACAACTCCTTCACTCTTTATATATAGATAAGAAATATGAGCCCACCACCTATTTTCAGCTTCTGAAATATTGGTTCGATGTCACAACCACAGCCCTTGAGAGCCTTCTCCCCTTCCACCAAGGTAGTGCCCCCACCTCCTGCCCTCCTTACCATCTATTCCAGGTCCTGCACACCCTCATGCAGATGCACAGTTCGCTGTGGCTGAGGTAGTGGAAAACAGCCATCCAGACTTCCCTCTGCATCACATGGGCTGCCCCATCATCAAGTGGGAGTGAGTCCGGAGGGGGGCTGATTGGGGGCGGCCGAATGACATGGCGCTCCATCTGCATGCACTTGGGGGGTGAAAGGGAAGGGGGAGGCCGGGTGATGGTCCTGGGGGTGCCACCGCTGCTACTGCGCAGGCTGGACAAGAGCTGGTGCCGTAGCTCCCTGGGCGTCCCATTCAAGCCCTTGCTGAAGCGGTGGGGTCGCTCCGGGCAGAGCATGCGCTTGGGCTCCTCGTTTTCGCTCTCAGGCTCCGACTTGATGGGCTGGTGGTTCTCGTTGGCCAGGCTATTCTCAGTCTTTTGGATCTCTTGGTTCAGTTCCTTGCTGAGCTCCTTGCTGAGCTCCTTGTTTGGAAGACGGGCTTTCCGACGGATCTTGAACTTCTTCTTGTCTCGGGCTTCAGCACCTTCCGAACTGGGCCCAGCCATTGGAGAACTAGAGCGTGACTGGTCGCTCTCTTTGCTTTTCGGAGGCTCCTCTGGGAGATCGTCTTCAGGCTCCTGCTTGAAGCGCCGCAACGGCTTGACCATGGTGCTCCGGTCATCTGCGGCCTTCCATGATCGCCTCTGGAAAGGGAAGGTCTGGGCTCAGTCTAAAAGGCAATAATTGGGCCAGGGGAATCATCCCATGGGACACACACAGCCTGAAACTGCTTCAGAGCTGATATTTTTTCCAGTGGGGAACCCTGGGGTTTGTAGTTCTGGAAGGAAAGTCTGGGCCTCTTAGGAAGAGATCCTGGGGATTTTAGCCTGGTGTTATTGGCCTTCATTATCATGGCTTCACTAGAAATGTGAGGGCCTGAGGAGGGGAAGAAAAATCTGGGGGAAAAGGCTTCCCCCCATATATGCCATTTTTTTCTGGAAAAAAATTAAAAAGGCATTATGAAATATATTTTCTTTTACAAATACATATCTTTATTAAGACAAGGGCCTTCTCTACTGTGGCAGCCCAATCATGGAATACCCTCCCCTTGGAGGCCTGCTGGGCACCTACATTCCAGCAGAAAGTGAAAACATGGGTTGTTTATAAAAGCCTTTGGGCTTTTATACAGATCCAAACATATGCCTGGTTTTGCATTGTTTTAAAGTATTTGAACTGATTTTAGTCTGTCTTCTTCTAACTTGCTGAACTGTTTAATATGTTATTAGGTTTTAAAAATCATTTTATTGTTTAAATTGTTTTAAACTGATCCTGTCAATTTTACTCTATGTCATCCTGAGTTCTTCATACAGAGGGCAGAATAGAAATGTTTTAATAAAATAATAAAATAAGTATTCATTTATTTCTCCCCACATTTTTGCTGAAAATTATGTAGGAGGTAGACTTTTACATAAATACAGAAACATACTTCATTTTACAATTCCTAGCCTCGGTTTCCTTTTCATGGGAATGAATGCTTTAGGTCCGCTTGGCACTATGAAGGCCTAGAGGAGACGAAATAATTTTCTTTTTTACTAAAATTGATGGTTTCTCCTGTTTTTATTAGGGGCTTTTGCTTCCTCCTCATACATTGGCAAAAACAAAGGTTTCTTATAGTCCAGGTGTTCCTTACACTTCACCACCTCTTTGTAACAATAACATTTTAAAAAGTAAATTCAGTTTGTAATTATTTTCTGAACAAATTGTATTTTTAATATATCATGATACTTTTATGCCAAGCCTAGCTATAGATATAGCTCTATAAAATGCATTTTATGTTCCCAAAGGAATAAAGTGACTTTCAATCTGTAAAGAGTACTAATATTGCATGCTTTCCATTTTCCCCCAAAATTTTTCATCCCCCTCCCAGCTCAGCTTCAAAATTTCCAGAAATGTTGCATCTCTACATTTCACCAAACTTCCAAAGCACTAGTGCACACAGCTAGAAAAGGGGGCTTAAGTGTGAATTGGTCAGACGGGAAACAAGACTAACACTCACAGCACCTAAGCCGCAGGTTTCCAAAGTTTGACAGCATTTGGGGACGGGGAAAGAGCAGAATGTAAGCGATTTTGCATCCTCTTTGCTGAACTTCTCAGCTCAAGCCATACAAAGATCACCTTGCGGATGTGAGGGCCATCATGTCCAGTATGTTGGTTCACATGTATCAGCCGGCCAAGCCAGCTGAATAGTCCATGCACCTAAAAAGAAGTCATTAAGACAGAGGTGGGGGCAACTGTGGAAGGGGAGGGGGCTACACTGATCCTTGAGGAGATCTTCGAGGTCTTCCGCCCACAGCTGAACCTACCTCTGCATTTAAGAAAAGATCCAAAACTTCCTCTAGGGTATGTGGGGGCATTTCACCATGATTTAGGGCCTTCTGGAACCATTTTAAACCCAGGAGACACCATTTTTAACAGGAAGTGAGCAGAAGTCACTTCCCTTTTCAAAGGAGGCTTCTCCAGGGCCCAAATTGGTCCAAGGGGGGGAACATGATGGAAATGACCCCCAGCCCCTCTAGACAGCATTTTGGGGCAAAACAATTGACTGGGGGGGGTCACATACGGCCCATGGGCCATACTTTGGTCACCCTTGCATTAAGGCAACAGCCTGTTATCCTCTAGTATTTGGAATTCAGGGGCATATAGGTGCATGTCCTGGGTAGCTATCCTTTCCTATCCTCAACTCATGGTTGCATGAACCAGACACCAGATTTCAGGGTGTGTAGGTAGAAATGCAGGAGGCAACCCCCCCCCCCTGTAGTTTTCTTCACGTTCATACCCTACACTTTCCAGAAGGATGACAGTGGACCACTATGGAGAAAGAAGGTGAGGGGAGAGAAAGCAACATAAATTAATGACGTACCTTTTTCCTGAACAGCTTCTCTTCCTTGCCAAGTTTTAGCTATGGGCAGAGAGGGGGAAAAGGCTTCATTTATTGAAAGCAGAGACAAACCACACCACACTTCAGCTTTCAATTTGGAAATCTGGGACTTGTTGTTGACCACATGCACCTTTGAACTACTGAACTCCCACTGAGGCCAAGGGGATTTCCAGTGCCATGGCATATGTCTACTGAGAATTAAGGACCACTGAGTTCAATGGGAGCACACTCTCAAGTAAATGTGCATAGGGCTTGCAGCCTTAAGCAACTTATCCAGGCTATCTAGCAGACTGTTTCTCCCTCTACAAGCCTGCCCCAGACCCTGAGATCATCAGGAGAGGTCCTTCTCGCAGTCCCACCACCATTTCAAGTACAGTTGGTGGGGACACAAGAGAGGGTCTTTTTGGTGGCTGCCCCTAGATTCTGGAACTCCCTTCCCAGGGAGGCCAGAATGACTCCTCCTTCCTGACCCCCCTTCCATTTATTCTTATTTAAGGTATTTCTGTATCACCTACCAGCCCACAAGGGCTCCCGAGGCAGCGAACAAACAATTACAACAATACAAATGTAAAACATTTTTAAAATGTATTCCACCTGCTGGCAGTTTGTCTTTATTCCAACAGGTTTTTTTGAATGGAAGGTTTTTAAAGAAAGGGCTTTAGAGGGTGCTATTTTGTTTTTATGGAACTGTTCTTAACTGCTTTTTATCTTTGTAAAGTGTGTGTTTTCAACCATTTTACTATTGTGAACAGTTCTATTTTATTCTATTTTAATGTTGCCCTTTATATGTTTTTAGCTATATTGTATTTGTTTTAAATTGTAAGCCACCTCGAGTCCCAATTCTGGGAAAAGGTGGGGTATAAATAATGATCATGATCATGATCTTAAGCAGTGCAAAGGGTGTCGGCAACCTATCTAAGAGGTAAATCACCAGACCTGCCAGTTTCTAGAAAAAGCCATTCACTCTCTTTTGGGGCCAGAAAAAAAGACTCTGGAAGGGCTGAGAGCTGCTTAGACACTGATTAGACATGTTATCAATCAGCACAAAGCTTGCCAACCTTGTATGTAGTGCTTCCCAGTGCCTGATCATGCGGTTACTAGGATTTGCCATGCAGAAGATATAGGTGTTGCCCTCTGGTCAGTGAATTTATTCGAGCAGGCTGTGGAGCAGAGACATGGAAAGGGCCCCATATCCCCACGCCTGGTATACAGCAGTTTCATTTTTGCTTAATCACTCCTAGAAGAATGTATTTCCCAGGCGAATACCCTAGCCCTCCATGCATATACCTTTAAAGAGGAAAGAGCAAGTAAGAAGGAAAGCAAGAGGATATGAAGCCAAACCAGCTCCAGAAGACCCTCAAGCACCATCTAGTGGATAAGACAGGAAAGGAAGTTTAACTGGAAACAGAATTGGAGGGTAAGAGGAAGCTGCTTTATACTAGGTTAGATCACACTTCCATCTACCTCAATATTATCTATTCTGATTGGCAGTCTCACTCCAGAATCTCAGGTACTTTGGCTTACTAACTCAATGTGCCCAGAGCGGGGTGGGGTGGGGTGGGGGTATAGCTACTGAGAGTTGGGATAAATGAAGGCACTGCCACACAAAGTAAGAATTCTGCCCCCCTCCGCCAGGAAATTTTCCTGCAGCCCCCAAAATTCTATCATTGCAAAAGAGTGAGATGCTGAAAATTGTTCACGTTGTATTTGCTATGTTTGCATTCCTTGGTCACTCTATATATCTAAATCCTTAAATGAAGTCTTAAGTTACTACAAGGGTAGAAATTTGGGGACTGGAGGCAAATTTCATTTAGGTGGGCAGAATTCTTATACGGGCAGAGCGGGCAGTACTCCCATTTTGCCCTCCTCCTGAGCTACATCCCTGGTACGTCCAATGTGAACGGGTATGCAAATCTGCTCCAGGTTTTAGCCTAAACTTTAAAGGTGTTGGGGCCCATCCTTCAAACAGGTTCAGTCTTAACAGCCCCGTGCATCGTTCAGATGATATATGGCTTAATTGATCTATCGGTTTTGCTTTCAGCTGTTTTCCGCTTTGATATTCACACACAGATTGAGACAGGGCGTGGCCTCCCAAGCACATCCTCTGATTACCACAGGAATGCCTGAGATGAACATTCACACACACACACACACACACACAAGAGAGACTGTAAGTGGCTTGCTTAATTCTTCAGATCGTAGCAGCTGGGCACAAGATACCATGGAGGGAGGGAGAGAAGGAAGGAAAGACACACACACACAAGGCTAAAAATCCAGTCTTTTTCGTGGCTAAGCACAAGACAGGGAGAAGGGAAGAGACGCGATCACACACACACAGACAGAAAGTAGCAAGGTGGGAGGAAGAGAAAGAAAGACACACACACACACACGGCTAGAACTGCAGTCTTTTTTGTGGCTAAGCCCAAGGAGAAGAGAAGGGACGGGATCGCAGGAGGGGAGACTAGATCATTCACACACAGAGAGACTGAAAGTAGCAAGGCGGGAGGGAGAGAAGGAAAGACACACACACACACACACACACACACACAAGGCTGGAAACAACATGGATCTTTCCTCCATCCCCTCCTTGTCCAACCCCCCCCCTGGTGAGTTCAACCCATCATGGCAAAGCTCTGCTGTGAATGTATCCGAAAGATTGCTGGTAATTCACACAGCACGTAGTGTAATGCTTGTTCAGACTATCGAAAATGTGCTACTTTTCAAAAAAGTCGGGAAAAGTCCCGAAATCCTTTATTGCGTTACTAATGGGTTTTTGTGCCCCCCTCCTTCTGAAAGAGGCGACTTTGTGCCGCAATGCATGTAAACAATTAGGAATCTTGGCGAATTCTTCACCGTTTTTTTCCACCGTGTAACCAAGCCCTCAGTTTATTTCTAGCAAAGGCAGATGAGCTGGGGCAAACAAGAAATGCCTCTAGACAAACAAGCAGATATGTCAGAGCAGAACACAAGAGAGAAGTTCTCCTGCAGACTGCCGATATGCCACATAACATTCACATGTGTGCAGGCTAGCCATCAATTTTCTCCAGGCTCAGACTAAATATGTGACAGGACTCCTGTAGCTTTAATCATTAACAGACCCTGGATCAGGAAGACATACTGAAAAGTTTCATCAGGCAGAAATACAGCTCTTCTCCACCCTCACCCCCCAAACCAATCTTTTAGCTGCACCCTCCCATGGCTATTTAGTTGGTGTTAAAGAGTAGAAGCAGGCATCCAGGTACAGGAACATGCTTCTCTATGTACCCCGCCACGCTCCACCAGCCAGTAACTAGCTCTGGTAGGGGAGCTCCATCAGCTACAAGAAGGGATTTGGGTGTGTGTGTGTAAGGGAGGAGAGGTGCTGTAGTTCTGCCTGACGAAACTGTACAATATGTCTTCCTAATCCAAGGCATGTTAAAAGTTAATGCTACAAGAATGTCCCGTCCCATATTCAACCTGGCACCCTTCCTTAAGGCCCTTGCTTCTCCATCAAAGGTCTTTCTTAAAAAAAGCCCTCACCCTTTAGCATCATCATGGGCAAGTGGACATGCCTGTGACTTACCCGCTTCCTCAGGGCAGGTTCCTGGGGCTTTTCAAATTTCCGTTTCCGTCGCAGGTGAGCTTCCTCAGACTTCCTCCTCAGAAGCGGATCAAGTGGGGGCTTGGGGGGACGTTCTTCCACTTTCTTCCGGGGGGGCTCCTCACACTCCACTTTCCGCTTGGTGGCATCCGGGACAACCTCCTTGTTTTCCCGATTGATCTTCTGTTCTTTGAGCAGAGAGCCAGGGAGGTTTGACGCGTACTTGAACCCTGGTCCGCGCTTTTGCTTGTACGCCAGAAAGAGACAAAGCACACAAGCAAACTTTATATCTTATGCCTTAATTAATGTGGATTTCTAAGGAGCACCAAAAATTCCACAGTGGCCTCTAACTGGATTTGACATCTACACCTCTTATTTTAGGGGTGAAAAGGTATTTTGTAGGGTCTCCCTATAGGGCTAGGAAAGACTGAAGAGCTAGCAACACTTAACTCAGCCCAACAGCTCACTCCCTCAGCAGGTGAGATGCACGCAGAGGCTTCTTTAATACCCCTCCTCTCCCCATGCAAGGAATAGGAGGCTGTGAGAGAGTTTTCACTTTGTGCACACCTACTGCCATTTGAAGAGAAACTCGTCCTATGACACAAGGGGAAGAGGGAGGTTAAAGAGCCCAACACAGCTGAAACCCCACAGCATGCAAGGAGAGCTAGTCGGACATATTTTGAAAAGAGCTAAAAAAGGCTGTCCCCACCCTTCTGCCTGGAGGTGAGTCTTTTGCTATTCCAAGAAGCATATCTTTATGTTCAACACATTCTAAGATGTGTTCGCAGGCTGCACAGAGCCCAGCAGGGCTGGCTAGGGCTTCACTTAAATTAAAGAGTACACCCTCAGACCTGCTGAGATGGCCACCCTCCCCTTCTTCATGACATCACTGTTAGGTACTTTTCTGGGTTGTTGTTGTTATTCACCATTCTAAAAGTTTGAAATGCCTCTCCTAAAGCTTAATTACTGGCTGAAAGAGCTCTGAGTTAAAATATGCCGGTACTAGGACAGCTGTACCCAGCATAACATACACCATTATAGGAGTATGTAAAGGTTATAAATTAATAACTCATTTTATATATTTATTCATATAGTTCATAAATTGCTTTACACATTTTTTCTCAGAATCCTTTCACACGGTTCAGCTACATATTATTATTTTAGGAAAAAATATTGCATTGTTTTATGTGTAGGTGGTGAGCGGCTGAGGGAGTGGCCCTTGTGAGGCTGGGGGTGTAGATGCAGATTGAGTGGTAGGAGTAGATTGTGAGGTGGAGAGGGAATTTACATGGGGTGGTGATTGGATGAGGGAGTGAGAGGAGGGAGGGGATTGGTTGCGTATGTTTCCTAAGCGGCCAATCAGCACATTGGGAAAGGAAACACAGCCAAGAATTTTATAGATAGATAGATAGATTCTGGGTCCTACCCTTCTGCCTTTGCTCTCCCCACCACCTCAGGAAAAAGTCCCTCTGAGATGTTATTTGCTATTTCGCTTGGGCCCTGAGCTGAAAGAGGTTCCTTGCCCTTGTGGGGAAGTTAGAACACACCTGGAATCCTCTGCAACAGAAGAGCTCCTCCAGGTCAGCCCTGCAAAGAGTGGCTTAGCAGTCCAGGAAAGACCTGAGCGTGTGGCTCCTCAGTTGTGCACAATTCAATCTTTATTACAGTCATCGACCAGAATGTCAATCGCATGCAATGTAATTCTAGTGAAACTCACTTTCCCGGTTTTGCCAGCATGGTTGCACTTTGGACATTCCCAGCAGTTTGGCAGCTCTTCGTTCACCACACCATCTGATTCCCGCACCTGGGAGGGAGAGGAGCACACCACATGGAATTATGAGGAAAGCTTATGGGCCATGGGTTGTGCTTGACAGAGGCTATACAATTGCTTAAGGCAAGGATAGCCAAAGAACAACAAAATAGATTTTCCTTGGTTTTTTTCCGGGCTGTGAGGCCGTGTTCTGGAAGAGTTTATTTCTGACGTTTCGCCTCCAGGTAAAACATCAGAACTAAACTTCCAGAACACGGCCTCGCAGCCCGGAAAAAAACCAAGGAAAATCTATGGATGACGGCCGTGAAAGCCTTCAACTTTACAAACAACAAAATAGATGACAGGGACTGCCAGACCTAGTAGTGTCTTGGGAAGTTTGACATCCATAAACTACTGAGCAAGACACTTTTAGTTTCATCTCTAATTGTCACCCCTATCCCACAGGGTCACTCACCACTGCTTTCCACCAGCCCTTACCTTAAGGCATCCTGGGTGTATGATTTCGTTGCAGATGGAACATTCCATAAGCATGAGATTAAACTTGCCACCCTCCTCCTCCGCTGTGTCTTCCTTCCCTGCTTCCCCACACACCAGGCATACAGCTGTGTGAGGCAGCACTGGCTAAACATCCACAAGGGAAGAAAAGAGAAGAGGATCAGGAAGCAGATCGTAACATTATCAGCACAGGCACCTGCCAATGTGTTACCTCCCCTAGTGCCTGGCCTTTTCCAGGACTGGTTCTTGGAAAGGCCTGCAAAGCCCACTCTGCCTCTCACTCTTAACTAAAAGGCTGGAGGGGCAGAGAGCGCTCAACTTTGTATAAATTGACTTTTGGCAAAGCAGTTCTTGGGGTCTTGTTTTGAGTCCCACTGCCATAAAAACAGCAAGCCAGCAATTGAAGTTTGTTAATGTATTTGTTTCAACTACAATTCATTGCAAAAAAAGAGACCCACCCATACTGAAAATAAGAGAGATGTAGTAATATGTTGCTATAAAAGCAGTGTTCTCATAGATCGGAGTGGACAAAGTGTAGCCAGTGGGCCGCATGCAGCCACAGGGGTCAAAACATATTATTTTCAAAATAACATATTGCCCTTTATTGCACCGCAAAGCCTTTCAGAGCATATCAGGGGCATTTTTGCCACTCCCTCCCCCCCACAGCGATGTTAGGCACATGAGAAGCCTTTTTCTGAAACAAGAAATTATCAGAAAGGGGCTGTTACTAAAAAATGTCTCACAAGGGCCTCATATGGCCCAAGAATCTCCCCCAAAAACATGGCAATAATGCCCCATGGCCCCTAGAAAACATTTTGCAGGGGGTACAGTGTGGAGGATGAAACCCTCCAAGATCTCCTGGTACAGTGGGTTATAACTGGGTAGGGGTACTCAATTAAAGACATCTTAGCCAACACAAGAAATTCATTTTAATCTGTCTAGGGAAGATGCTGAAGGGCAAGGTATACACTTCTTACATAACGTAACACCTGTATATATTTGCATACCACTAGCAGCAGTTTTGAAGACAAAAAGTTCCTCTGTATTTTTGTTTATTTAATCTACAGTGGGCCCTCAGTATCCACTGGGGTTTGGTTTCAGGATCCCTCCATGGATACCAAAATCCATGAATGCTCAAGTCCCATTATATACAATGGCATAGTAAAATGGTGTCCTTTATATAAAAAGGCAAACAGCAAGATTTGCTTCTTGGAAGTTATTTTTTTAAAAATATGTATTTTCAATCCATGGATGTCAAATCTGCATATAAAGAGGACCAACTGTATTACAGCTGTCCCTTCATATTTGCTGGGTTTGGTTCCAGGATCCCCCATGGATACCAAAATCTGTGAATACTCAAGCCCCATTATATGCAATGGCATAGCAAAATGGTGTCCCTTACATAAGATGGCAAAATCAAGGTTTGCTTTTTGGATTATTATTTTTTAAAGAATATTTTCAAGCTGTGAATACTTAAATCCATGGATACCAAATCCGTGGATACAGAGGGACAACTGTATTTAACTTATATCTCGCCTTTCTCCCGGCATGGAACCCAAGGCAGCCGACAACAAGACCAAAACAAGATTAAGTTAAAAACTTAACAATAAAAAAGTTAGCACACAATTGAGCAAGTTATTACATCAAAATGTTAGTAAAATTTAGAAATGTAAACTCTTTTTAAAATCCAACAATAAAGTTAAAAATATAGCACACACCCCATGAAAAAACTCCCTGCATCCAATTAAGCAGTAAATGATTGTCAGAATAAAAAGGGTTTTGCCTGTCAGTGAAAGGAGAGGAAAGAGGGAGCCAACTGGATCTCCCATGGAAGGGAATTCCATAACCTTGGAGCAACCACCAAGAAGGCCCTCTTTTGTGTCCTCACTAGATGGGCCTCTGATGGTGGTGGGACTGAGAAAAAGCCCTGTCCTGACAATATTAAAACTCTAGAAGGTTCATATAGGAAGACACGGTCTTTCAGATAGTTTGGACCTAAGCCGTCCTGTTTTTAGATGGTACATATTTAACTTATTGCAAGCAGAGCAGCATTCACTCCCCTGTGAGAATACTATACGTCTGTGTAAAACATTCACTAACTATACAAAACAAATGACCGGGGAGGGTAGCACTGTTTTCTTCCATTTTAAAAGATATACGACAATAGCCTCTTCTAAGATAGGTCCTACCACCTATAGTTTTCATAAACACTTTTCATACAATTAATATTTTTTTTAAAAAAAATCTCAATTAAAGGGATGCTTTTGTGGCTGATTAAAAAAAAAGATTTTCAGCCAATAGACCTCATTATAAGTTGATTAAAGGTTTCAGCCTTAGTTCTAATCCACAGAGGTCAGCCAAAGGTTCCTCACACCCAGGAATATGCCCCCCCCCTCAACAAGCTTTGATTAAGTTCCTCCATTTCTGCCTTCATCTTTTGGTGGTTCCATCACCCCTTTCCCACAACATGAGCACTGTATGTCATTTTAATTAGGGAACATGCCAGAGACACAAAAGCAACCAAGAGTTGCTGCAGTCTGGTGTGCGTCTTGTGACAAGTGAGTGGGGAGGGAGAGAGAAAAAGAGACAAACACTTTGAGAAGGTGCTTCACTGGAAAAGCTGCAATAATAATAGGCAAACAATCATAGTACTAATAAATTATATCACTTCTTTTCTATTAACTCATTTGTGAGAGAATGGACTTTGTGAGCAAAGCACTTGCTTTTAAGAGCATAGTTTGCAGGGGGATGATGCTGCACCAGATAATGGAATATGGACTGAAATCCCCAGCATGGCACAGGCTGTGTGTGGACTCCAAAGCTAAAGCAAAATTGTCTTTCCCCCCAGCCAATTTTTCAGCTAACAAACCTCCATGTACCCACTAGACCAGTGTTTCTTAACCTGTGGTCCGCGAAGCCCTGAAGGCTGCTCAGCTCACGTGACAGGAGCCAAGGCAAAGGCTGGCTGGCTTGGCCTGTGCATTGTTGTTCAATTCCCTTCCAGTGCCTTTAAGGAAGGGTTAATGGGTGTAATTATCATCACCATCATTATCATCATCCGGTATTATTGTTAGGGTTTCAAATCTTGTGTTAAGTCTTGGGGGTCCGCAGCAACAAAAAATATTGAAAGGGGGTCCCTGGTAAAGAAAAGGTTAAGAGCCACTGCACTAGGCCATATATCTCAGAAACACAAACATTGTGCATTCTTAGGCAGAATCCTATAATTTGACTTCTGGTCACTCTGGTGAGGCCCACAGGAGGGGGATGCCCCCCTCCCCCTTTGCATTTGCCCAACACTGCTTTAAAAGGGCATTATATATAATTAAAGAAAGAGGGTAGTTTATGCAATACTGATGATATTGATTTTACAGGTGATCAGTTAACCTGGGAAGCTGTCTTGGGCAAGGGACACTGAAATGAATAGGGCTTAGACAGAACTGCATCCTGATGGAGTCTGACCTTTGGCAATACTTCCACACCAATCCACGCTAAGCACTTAGAGAAGTCTTCCCATCAAAGCACTCAAACATAATTACCCCATGTGCATACAGATAAAGCAGAAAGAGAGAGGAAGAAAGTACACACACACACACACACACACACACACACGGAAGGAAGAATGAGCTGCAAGGCAAGCATCCAATCAGGCAAAACCATAACGATTGCTATGCTTGTTGAGCCCAAATAGCCAGCTATATTGTAATCCCATAAATCAATTCCACTGTTATTCAGTGGGGCTTACTCCCTAAGGAGTAAGTTTAGGATGGCAGCCTTACTCAAAGATTCATTTCCAACAATGGCTAGCCAAAGCTCTCTGGGCACTCATAAGCAGGACACAAAGACTGTAACTATCCCCTGTTCTTTGGCCCAAGAACCTTATTTTGCCAAGTATACCAATCTCAAGAAAGGAAATTCTAGTTGAAGTGGGCAGAGATGTATCTTCCATGAGTCTGCTACTAGTCTGCTACTAGCTTATGAATCTTTAGAAAGCACTAGACAATCTAGCCTAAAGCTATCACCAACTCTGAATGAAAAGGGTAACATATTCAATGCACAATGTTTCTGAACCAGTCTTTTAAAAATACAGGTTAAACACACACACCCGGTATCTGCAGGGGATACACTCCAAGACCCCCGTGGATACCGAAAACCATGGACAACCATGGAGACCCTATTGTTTTCAATGAAACAAATGCCAGAATTTGACCACAGAATCACACTGGAGGGCCTAGAAATGCCTAGAGAGAACATTTTTTTCAGACGTGGATAAGTGAAACTGTGGATACCGAATCAGTGGATATGAAGGTCAACCTGTATTTAATCTCCTACTAAACACATAAGGGGAGTCAACATTATGTTATCTCATGGAAAGGGAACAGGCAACAAGTCTATCCATGGTTGACTGGAAATTTGCAGCGGAGCCTCTGATATACAGAGCCTTCAAATCCATTACTACTGCCTTTTCAGCAGTGATGAAAACCAAAATCTACATCCAAAAGAGTTTGTGCTAAATCAGACACATTTCACAGATATTCTGCTCATGACATATGCTGGCATAACCTTCCATTATGCCAGCATGTCCTTTTGTGGTTGCTGCAAAAGGACATAACCAGTACCTCCTTGTGTAGCTCCCTCCCTGCAGACAACACATATATGTGAAGATGTGAGGCCAATCCCCCCCCCACGCCTCACAGCCAACCACACTCTGCCTTGAGTCCAGGTTTTGTGGAAAAGGTGGGGTATAAATCATCATCATCACTACCAGCACCAGCTGCAGCCGTCACTGCCATCATCCATAGAGGCAAGAGGCTCCTGAGCACCATACGGCTACCATTTTACAGCTGGAAAAAAGGAAAAGCCATCACCCTCCCGGACCTCCAACAAAGACACGGGGGGCCTGGAAAGTCAATTCCGTTTCCTGGGCTGCAAACTGCAACCAGATGGTGCCCAGGAGCTTACTGCCACACTGGTCATTGGCTGGATGTGGGGCACAATGCAACGTCTTCAAACATGTGCTGGATAGCTAGTGGCAGCAGGAGCCCAGGAGAAGTAGCTCGTGTAGATTTCTGTTCTGCCAACACAATACATTACCTTGGTCTATGGGAGCAGGATGTCAATCCTTTCAGTTTAGGTTCAGAACCAAGCAGAAAATGCATGGGCTGGTGCGGGATGGGTGGGATTGGTGTATGTATGTATGTAGAGAGTCCAAGGTAGCACCCAATTCACCCATTGAATAGAGAAGCAGACATGATGCCATTTCACAGCAGTCACAAACAACTAGAGAGGCTCACCACTTTCAGTTATACAGCTAATCCTTCCAAAACTGTACAATTCCAGAACACCCTAATATCTTGGGGGAGGGAGCCTTTCTGCCAGTTAGAGCAGACAGAATGAGCCACAGGCCTGGCTTGCTTTGCAGTGTCCTACATATGAGTCCCCAAAAGTTTACATCGCATCTGTTTTTGTGGCTGAGAACATCAAGACTTGCAAACATTTTCCTGGCTGGTCCCATAGAGGTGATTGATTCCCTTTGACCACACAGGCAACCAGTGAAGAGGCTTACCGCAATGCATTGCCTCATAATGCACGACTGCTTCATTCGGCCAGGTCCGCCAAACTTCTTCATGTCCTTGCAGAAGTGACACTCGCCACATTCTGTGCGCAGGCACGCCTCGCACTTGCGACATCGCGTCCTCCTCCGGCGGGCTCCAGCTGTTGTCCGATTCGCTGCAAGTTTGACAGCAGAGGTGGGTCCCAGTTTCCCTTTTGGCCTCCCAACTGCCCGATTCTGGGGAAAACACACAAAACAGCATGCCTTAATTAAATTCTTAACGAGTCCTAAAGAAGCACCAAACTGAAGGATGGAGAAATCACTATAATATTATTAATACTTCATATTACTTTGTAATACTTTGTATCCATACTTTGAATGTATCATTTGGAGTGCTGCATTTCCCAACTATTGAGTTCCTGCCTAGAGATGTAAGATTTCTGGAAATTTTGAAGGCATTGGGGGGGGGGGGAAACAACCCAGGTTTTTCCAAGTTTTTTTTGGGGGGGGGGTTGGTGTAAACTTTCAGAAAAAACTGCATGAACTTTTACACATTGAAACCTACTTTGTTGCTTTAAGAACATAAACCGCATTATGTATAATTTAGATTGGCATAAAATCAACATGTTTGGTATATGAAAAGTACCTCATTCAGACAATTACAATGAACTGATTTTTTTATTGCTTTTTCGTTACAGAGCTACATGGTCCTGAACTGTAAGGGACACATGAACCTTTTTGGTTTTGCCACTTTATTAGGATCTGGCAAAACACAATAAAAACAAAAGAAATTGGTAGTAGAAAATCAGTAGTAGAAAATTATTTTGCACTAGCTCTCACAGTGTTAAGCAGACATAACACATTCATTACTATAAAAAGAAGCGAGGAAAAGAAACTAAGACCAGGAATTATAGTGATGTGATGCCGCACATAGTCTTACATAAAGGTCTTCCTCTTGCACAGTTTTTAGAAATGATTTGGAGGGACTAAGTATGTGGGTGTTGCCATTTTGTTTTCCCACAATGCCCCAGCATGATCTCTGAGCCATCCGCCTGAGACACCTCCTGGGGCAACCACCACTACTACTTCTCTAGTAGTAGGCAACCTTTAGACGCAAGCCCACCTAAGGTCACCTGTTGCATTTAAGGCAGAGAGGAAATTTAAACCCAGAACATCCCAATTCATAGCTCAGTCTCATGAATGTTGTACAGCAGTCATGTTCAAACTGTCAAAATCTGGGGATTCTGCCCACACAAAATCCTACACAGTGGCCAAAGAACCCCAAAACTCTGAAAAGCATTCTGCGAAATCACTTTACGGTGTGTGTTCAGTTCACACAGCAGGTGTGTTTGGGCTCCACTATCATACTGCTTGAACTGTGACCTAGAACACACCCAGCACACTCCTATGACTAGGCATTGCAAGGGGAAGATCTAACGGGGGAAGCTGGCTGACTGTCCAGAGACAGGCCTCCTCAACATTCACCATGACTGATATTCTTATTGATAATATGCCCACAAGCCTACTGATATTATTTGGGGGGGGGGAAAGAGCCATGCTACAAAACAAGAAACAAAACTGAGGAACAACTTTTTGCTAAGGACAAAACAAAAGAGATAGGAGACAGCAAAAGTGCTCTAACAAAGAGAATGTCTGTGGCAGCCTTTAGCCAGCGCCCTCCCAATGTGTTGATTATAAGCCCCAGCAGTCCCAACGGTTGTGCTGGTTAGTGATGATGGGTGATGTAGTCCAACACATCTGGAGGGGCCCCAAGTTGGGGAAAGCTGGTCTAAAGCAATGGTACACCATGGAGACTTTTATTCAAGCTTCTTCCTGTGCACATGCGGTAAGAACAAACCCTTGAGCAGAAGGGGAAGCTGACTAGGATTCTGAAACATTCCAAAACCACTCCCACCTAGACAGAGGCACCATAAAGAAGAACTCCAAGGTTCCCAGGACTATACCTTTGAAAACCATGGATACAAAACAAGAGGAGATCAAATTGTCATGCTACAGTTTCAATGCAACCCACCAAGTCCAGTTGAATAGAAAAATGCCTCTCCCCAACTGGCAGTCAGTTTGATGCTCTGCATCAACCCAGGGTTTAATGTGAGAGTTCATAACGAGGCATTTGACAACAAATTACAGAAATGCCTCCTATTTTGAAAAGAGAGACTTCCTCAGGTTTTAACTCCTATCAAGCAAGGTGTTGTGATTCTCAGCTGCTTAGGAGTCATGCCTTCTCTCTATCCCAGAAAGATTTTCCTTTAATTCAAAGCAGGGGCTAGCTGGGCCTAGGTAGCAGTGAGAAAAAGGCATTCTGAATATGCTTTTACTGTATGTCATACTCCAGAACAAGATGCAGATGATTTGACCCAAGCCACACATGGTTTCTCCATCAACTAACCAAAACAATAAATCCTTGCAGAAACAAGCAAGACTGATGGCTCCTAAGTGGATTAAACACCTTCTCCTTCTCAGACATCGCCACAAATTTTATATTACATGTTCACATCGCCTCTCCATAAAAGAGTTTGGAAAAGCATACATAATTTCCCTACCTCCCTATATTCTTACCTAACAGCGTGAGGTAAGTTAGGCCAGAGGCTAGCAGAAGATAACTGGATCTTCTGCTAGATGTCTGGGTGATTTGCATCGAATTCTGACTCCACTGTTTAACAATGGCAGCAACAAAATGACTCCACTCACCCAGCTCCTCTGAATTAGACTGAAACTGGGAAAGCTTGCGAGTAATCAAATGTTTGTGGAGAGGGGACCGCCAAAGAGTTCTAGGGGGAGAGATAAAAACCGGCCTGAAGTCTGCCTACTCCTATGTTAGGCCAGCAAGAGAACCAGAGAACTGCATGGTTGGGTGGGATCTGAATCTGGATACTTGGTCAAATACTATAGCAACCCCATCTTTCTGGCCAATAACTAACATCAAGCTACAAATTCTAAAGCATGCTCACAAGAAAGTAAGCACTACTGACCCTCAAATCATTCAAGTGGCTAATACGAAAGATATCATGGAAGTCAAAGCCACCACATTTGCGCTTTATTTCTGTGGAGCCCCAGGTGAGCACTTTTAAAACCGCTAGTCATCCCCACCAAAGAAGCCAAGTTAAATACCACATACTATTAGACCAGAGTACAGAACTGGGGGTCATGCCTCTGGGACAGGCTATTTGAGAGAATGAATGTTAAAAAGATATATCCAGAGCTGCTTATGTGCAACCCTGGAGTGGGTTTTTTTCCACACATCACACAATAGCTGTCTGCAAGTGCATTTGATACGGAACAGCATCCCAATGTTTGTACTGGGCAACAGAGCCGCTGGACTGCAAGTGGAAGGCCACAGGTCCAAACCTCAAGCACCTCCAGGTATGGCTCACAAGGACGCCTGGCTGAAATCCTAAAGACCTGCAGTACTGAGCTTAGATGAAACAACTGCTAGATTTGGTAGAAAGAGGCTTTGTACGTTCTCATCTTCTGTGTGTTCTACACGTGTTTTCAAACACAGGTTTTAATCACTTGTTGTCCACACTTCACACTTCCAGGTGCAGTTCTGAAAAATGCATTGAATGAATAAGGCCGCAACTTGCTCAGCCAGCCAAAGGTTTTATTGTATCAAAGGGGCAGCTAAGCCAATCACAGAATACAGTACTTGCAGCTCCCTGAAAATGAAACCATTTCTTTCATATACCTGCACATATGTTACATGCATTAAAAAGCCTAAAGCTGTACCATTTCCAAAGTTCTCAAATAGTTCTATAAAGGAGCAAAATAAACCACTTGGAACATACTCTCTGAGTTCAACAGAGGAAAAAAACCTAAACGGGGAAACAGTTTGGTCTGTTCCAGGAATAACACACAAGTATTGTGGTAGCTGAAAGCTTAATACATTTATGCAATAAATCTGTAATCCTTTACAGTGTCACAAGACACTGTTGTTTCTGATCAGTTCATGAACTGAAGGCATACATCATTCTCCAAATCAGTACCTGAAGCAACAGTTTTAGATCTTGTTTTCTTATTAAAAGAAACTTCTACTTTCAGCCTACAATAAACACATACCAGCTACAATGTTCTCTTAGTGGTGGCTCCACACCCACTTTCCTGGCAATGATTCTGACCTTGCTGCTCACCTAGGCATTTAGCAGGTATTTAAGTGGTTAATTTACTGCTGCTGCTCCTGCTGTTTTACTTTGCTCTTTTATTTCAGCGTTGTTTAATGTTTTATATATGTAATGGTAAGCTGCCTAGAGAACTATCAATAGAGAAAGGCATCTAAAGCAATTCAGACCCCAGAGAAAGCCTATTGCATTAGTCTACACCACATCACAGAGCAACTGAACAGAGAAGAAATGTACTGCAGCTGGAGTTTTTGAGGGCTGCAGAACATGTTACAGCATGATTACTGGGAAGCAAATCCCCAGCAAATGGGATTTACCCTCCTAGATAAGTATGTACAGAATTAAACCCTTATTCCTGAATTAAACCAACACAAGCTATAGAAGGATGCGTATTTATGTCCAGGTAGATGGAATTGCAATTCTTACCTGGGAGTAAGGCTCGCTGATCTTGCCTTGGGGCAAACATAAATAAGACCAGCTAACAAGCTCCTCAAGAAATCATATTCCCAGGTAAGCAGGCATGGGATTACATCCTTATCACCTGGTCCTATACTGGTCTACTCAGAAGAAAAACTTATGCCCTCTGGAAGCCCTCCTCTCTCAAGGGCTGCACCTTTAACAGGACACACCTTCCTGCAGTCTGGCCTCCTGGAGCCCACCGAAGTTTATGGCACAGAAGGGCTGCTTATCCTTTAGAAAGCCACAGGCTTTGTGTGTGTGGAGGGGGGGAGGCCAACACTCAGCAGAGCCAACATCCTCTTGACAGGATTAGATCTCAAACAAAGAGGGGGGGGGGATTTTTTTCCTGAAGCCGCTCCGATCGACCCACCCCTTGCCCAGGCTGCCCCCAGTGTGGGTGGCAAAGCCCCCCCCCAATGAAAGGAAAGGGGGTGACATGTTTGTAGCTTCGATTTATTAGGAAGTTGAGGAGAGCCTGGGACACAAAAGCCCTTCCGTTGCTGACATATTGTTTGCTGTTGTTGTTCCTGAAAGGACCCCCCCAAAAAAAGCCATCCCCCCTTGGGGCTTCTTAGGTCTTGGCTGGGGCGCCAGCAGCAGCCCGGGGGGGGGGCGGGTAGAGAGGCCGGCAAGGGAGGCGCCGCTCCTCCTCTCACATTGTCTCCCTTCAGCGGGCGGGCGGGCCGTTCGCGTTGGCCCCCCGCCTCTCGCAAAGGCCGCCCCCGCCTGGGACGACGACGACGACGACGCCCCCCCGGCAAACTTTGCCTTCCTAAACGCCAAAGCCCTCCCAAGCGGGCAGGAGACCCCCCCCGCCAAACCGACCCCCCCCCCGGCTCCGACCTGCTCCTGCTCCGAGTCATACTCCTCCTCGTCCGGGCTCACAGACATGGCCATGGCTCATGGCGGGCTCGACCCGGCGGGCGGGCGGGCGGAGGAGCCGCGGCAAGCAGAGTGCCTGGGCTGCCCCCTCCCCCGCCTCACACCCCGAGGAGGAGGAGGAGGAGGAGGAAGGCGCCTCATGCATATGCAGGACGTCCAACCAGGAAGGGGCGGGACTCTGCTCTCGCCTGGCCAATGACGAGGCGGCAAGCCCGCGCTGTGGGGGGGCCAACAAAGGAAGGCTCGCTATTGGCTGCCCCCGGAGAGAGACGGAGGGAGGGGCGAATGGGGCTGGACGGGCCAGGTTGGCCGCCCGCCTCCAAGACGGGCGAGGTAGCCCTCCGCGGCGGGGGGGGGCTGAGCTCCGCCTCCTCGCCGCCAGCCACGGGGGAAGCTGGGCTGCCTTTGCCGGGGAAGGAGGACAAAGGCGGGCGGGCGGGCTGGCCGGCCGGCCGGGGAGAGGGCCGGGGCCAGCCTTCCGGCCAGGGGCGGTTGAAGGGGAAGGAAGGAAGGAAGGCGAGCCCTGCTGGCCCGGGCCAGGCCTCTCCAGCCCAACCGCCACCTCCGGCCTCTCCCACTCCCGCAATCTGCCCACCAGCCGGGCTAGTGGCCCAAGTGCCAGCCCAAGACTCGGAGCGGGCATCCACACGAGAGACATAATCCAGGTTGAAACGGGATTATTTGCCCCACGGCTCCTTCCTATCCAATCCTGGGATGGGTGGTTTGGCGAGGCCCCAGCCCGCTTTGGCAGAGAAGGCGAAAGACCTTGTAAAACTACACATCCCAAGATCCCATAGCAAGGAGCCACGGCAAATCATCCCATTGCAGCCTGGATTATTTGTGGCCTGTGGATCCCCCCTGAGAAAGTTGTACGCCCCAAACTAACTTTTCCACATCCCAGTGAGAGCCACAGCAGCCTTCTGGTCTTGTGCCCCAGCAACTGGCATGCAGAGGCATACTCTTCTTCTGCCCCTCGTCCTGGGGGTAACAGGTCACCATCACCACGCGGGAGTCCCCCATTGCATTTCCCTCCATTACTTTCTTTGAGGGCAACAAAAAAAGAGAAACCAAATCCACACTACACAAATAATCCCGTTTGAAACTGGGTTATGTGCCTTGGCTCCTTCCTATGGAATCCTGGGATTTGTAGTTTGTTGAGGAGGCCCCCAGTGCTCTTTGGCAGAGAAGGCTAAAGACCTTGTGTAACTACAGCTCCCAGGATCCCACAGGAAGGAGGTACAGCAAATAATCCCATTTTAAATGGGGTTATCTGTGTAGTGTGGATTTGGCCTAGGTCCCTGCCCATAAGGAGCCTACAATCTACATTCATAACACTTCAGATGCCTGGGGCCTTCTGATCTTTGCATTAGCTCTGTAAGGTAAAGCCAGCATTATTTGCCCTTTAGTACAGAAAGTGCATGTGTCAGCAAACAGCAGCTTGTCAGAAGCTACTTCATAAACTTCATAGGCAACATGAGATTTGAACCAGGAACATACACATTTAGTACAATGGCTATGTAATCATCTCTCAGTCTGGCCTTATTTTCTTGAAATTAAACACTCTGGTAGCAGGTGACTGTATTTAGACAGAACACACCATAAACATTTTGATCTGTGCAATTTGTTATGAGGGAGGTCCCTCTCCTTAAGGTGTCGGGTGTATCTCATTTCTGATCAAAATGATTTAAAGGACACCCAAAGCAGTTGCTTCCAGTTGTTTCAGTCTAACATATGAAATGGCTAGTTCTCTAGGAAGTAATTTTCTGTGGCAGTTGTTTGCAGTTTACCAGTGGAATATGGTTAGTGAGCAGATAACAAGGAACTCTAGCAAAGAGGGCCCCGCAATTCCCTTTCACTTGATCCTGATTGTGCATCAGTATAAACCTACCCGTTCAAATGTGTGCATGGGCAATATGTAATTCAAAGAAGTAGACTGAAGATATAAAGCACAGCTGCTGAAGCTAAGGAGGTCTGGATGGAACACTGTCTGGGAACTGCATTGTATACTGCCGTGAGACACCTAGGAGAATGATGGGATATTTTAGAGAGTATAGACTGAACTGTAACAACAGATGTCACCAAATAGTGTTTGCCTCTATTCCCAGCGATTAAAACATGAAAATGCAACCTGGGAGCTTCCAAACAAAGCTTTTATCATGCAATCACCCTGCCACTTTAATGGAATTTTAAAAGGGTCCAGACAATGTTGTCTACTACTGTACTTATAACCCTTCTGTGTTTTACCACCACCACCACTACTACTATATCTTCTTTTTAACTGCCACTGAAAATCTGTTAAGGAGTAAAAGATGGAACAGCTATATAATGTCTGTTGCTTCATAGCACTAACAGCTATCTCTCTGGAAGGCACCCCCAGCCCTACAGCTACTTGGACAGTTAGTTACTGAAGCTGCCAGAAAGCAGTCTACACTTGCATCCATCTACCCTATACAAATGATTGATCGCTCTCCAATCGTCACCTTGATGGATGTGCCTCTCTATAGTTTCCTAAATCTCAAAAACAACATCCCCCAGTTTCAATGTTTCTGCTTCTTAGTTATTAAGATTCCTCACCCCTGAAACATTCCAAAGGTTGTAGTTTTGGAAGAGGGGGGAAAGAAAGGTTTTAAAAAATAGCCTGGCCAGATTGCCCAAAACCAGCACCAGCCTGAAACTGAAACTACTGTACAGTACTTTAAATGTTACTCTAGCTGTACTGAAATCACTAATTCCAACTCTGATTTAGTTAAAGACCAAAGTTCAATTATGTTGTTTTAAACAAAGGAGTATTTTTCCATGATAAACTGATTTAATCAACTTCCACATACTCTGGTTCTCTACACAGACCTACGCCAACTCATACACAAAGTCCCTGTAGAAGATAAAATTATTATCCTTGGTGACTTCAATGCCAGAGTAGGAAAGAACTCCGAAGCCTGGAAAGGTGACTTAGGCAAGCATGGTGTTGGAAATTGCAACGATAACGGATGCCTCCTGCTAGAGTTCTGGGCAGAACAACAGCTGACTATTACAAACACAATCTTTCAGCAGAAAGATAGCTTGAAGACAACCTGGATGCATCCCCGATCCAAACATTGACACCTCATTGACTATGTTCTAGTCCGCCAGAGAAACATTCGCGATGTCCGTCATACCCGAGTGATGGCTGTGCAGAATGCCAAATAGATCATCGCCTCATCAGATGTAAACTAAATCTTCATCTTAAGTTCAAACCTAAGAGGGGTGGCATCTTAAAGAGGAGACTCCAAGTCAACAATTTTCAACAAGCTACCATGAGAGACAACTTCCAGGCAAATCTGCAAACAAAACTTGAAGACCATCCTACAGATCCTTCTCCTACAGTGCTTTGGCAACATATCAAAAACAGTATCCTCCAGTCGGCAGAAGAATCCCTCGGGTTCTCCCACAAGAAAAATCAAGACTGGTTTGATGAAAACAACCGAGAGATCCAGGAGCTGTTGGCAAAGAAGAGAACTGCTCACCAGGCATACCTTGCCCAGACAACTTGCCATGTAAGAAAAGCAGCTTTCCGTCTCACATGTAGTATAACTTCAACAAAAACTCCGAGACATGCAGAACAAGTGGTGGACCAATATAGCAGAAAAGACACAACGCTGTGCAGATCTGGGTGATCTTAGAGGATTTTATGAAGCTCTTAAAGCAGTGTTTGGACTTACTTATCAGGTCCAAAGCTCCTTATACAGTACAGATGGTCAAACATTAATTACTGATAAAGCCTCCATCCTGAATCGATGGGCTGAACATTTTCAAAGTCTCTTTAGTGCCAACCCAGTAGTCTAAGGCTCCGCTATCCAACATATGATACAAAAATCGATGAAAAATGAATTGGACATAGCTTCCACTTTGGAAGAGACCCTTAAGACCATACAGTAGATGAAAAACGGCAAGGCAGCTGGGATTGATGGAATCCCACCTGAAGTTTGGAAACACAGAGGTCATGCACTCCATAATAAATTCCACAAACTCCTTGTGAATTGCTGGGAAAAAGGGGAACTGCCATCAGATCTCCAAGATGCAGTCATCATCACCCAGTACAAGAAAAAAGGTGCAAAATCCGATTCCTCAAACTATCCAGGCATAACACTGCTCTCTATTGCTGGAAAAATCCTTGCAAGGATACTCCTGAACAGATTAGTTCCTGCTGTTGCAGAAGAACTTCTCCCTGAAAGCCAATGTGGCTTCAGAGCCAATAGGAGTACTACAGACATGGTATTTGCCCTTAGACAACTGCAAGAAAAATGTAGGGAGCAGAACAAGGGTCTCTATGTAACATTTGTCGACCTCACCAAAGCCTTTGACACTGTGAGTAGAAAAGGTCTGTGGCAGATCCTGGAAAGACTAGGATGTCCCCCCAAATTCCTTAAAATGATTATCTTGCTACATGAGGAACAGCGCGGTCAAGTCAGATATGGCGATGCTCTTTCAGAGCCCTTTCTAATAACTAATGGAGTGAAACAAGGTTGTGTTCTTGCTCCAACTTTATTTACAATCTTCTTCAGCATGATGCTTCAAAGGGCTATGGCAGAGCTTGAAGAAGACGACGGCATCTATATACATTACCGTACTGATGGTAGCTTGTTTAACTTAAGCCGTCTGAGGGCTCACACTAAGACTCTAAACTATCTAGTCCATGAGCTGCTCTTCGCTGACGCTGCTGCCCTTGTTGCCCACACAGAAGCAGCTCTGCAGCGCCTAACATTCTGCTTCACAACAACTGCAGAACTGTTTGGGCTGGAAGTCAACCTGAAGAAAATGGAAGTTCTTTACCAGCCTGCACCACAGGACGAACACAACCATCCCCACATTGCCGTCGGCAAATCTGTGCTCAAGTCCATTCAGCAGTTCACCCACCTAGGAAGCATCATCTCCTCAGATGCCAAGATTGACAAAGAGATCGATCATAGATTAGCAAAGGCATATAGTGCATTTGGAAGACTTCACAAAAGAGTCTGGAGTAATAAACACCTGAGGTGAAGCACAAAAATCAGTGTGTACAGAGCCATTGTACTGTCTATTCTCCTTTATGGATCTGAAACATGGGTTACCTATCGCCAGCACCTACGATTCCTCGAATGCTTTCATCAGCGCTGTATATGCACAATCCTAAATATACACTGGACTGACTATGTGATGAATGTTGCTGTCCTTGAGCAAGCAGAGATTACCAGCACTGAGGCCATGATACTGAGAACACAGCTGCGCTGGGCAGAGCACATTTCTAGGATGGAGGACCATTGCCTCCCAAAAATAGTACTCTATGGTGAACTCGCCACGGGTCAGCGTAAGAAGGGCACTCCAAAAAAGCGATACAAGGACTCCCTGAAACAACATCTCAGGCTCGGCCAAATTGATCACCAACAATGGTCCGCCCTGGCCTCACATCGGGAGGCATGGAGACACACTATCCACAATGCTGCAACCTTATTTGAGAACTCACGCCGAGCAAGTCTTGAAGAGAAATGACAACGCAGAAAGAATCACAACCCAGAAACATCACCCAAGGAGACCTTCTGCTGTGCTTTCTGCAACCGGACTTGTTTATCTCGGATTGGCCTTTTTAGTCATCAGCGCGCTTGCAGAAAGCGCAGGATGAGTCCTTCCTGAATCTTCATTTGCGAAGAAAAGCCAGAGCGAAGAAAAGCCAGAGTTCTGGTTAGAGAAGACTTTCCTCAAGTCATAGGATTCATGTTCTCTAATCATCAGGTCACCTGCTGTGCTGTTGGATCCAACTTAGAAGAAGCAGACACCAATGTTTAATAACCAGGGGGTTGCCTACACAAGGGGGAAAAACCCACACCCTCCCCCGAATCTGACACAAAGCCACTAGACATACGACCTTACCCCCAAATCTGGTGGAATAAGGTTGCATGACATAGGGCCCTATCCATACCAAACTCAGGGTATTACCACCTTAACCCAGATTTTAAAAATTCCGTTTGCTCTGGAGTTAGCTGAAAACTCCAGTGTTTCCAGTAGTGTGAACAATGGATTCGCCCTGGATTTGTGGGGTGGGTGAAGAGGCAGGACAGATCACTGCCTGGCAGGCACCGCCATTTCCCTCAATGTCCAGGCCAGTTTCTTGCCCAAAATGGTGAAGAAAGGTTTTTCCTTCCTTGGTGCCGCTGCTGCTGGTGTGCAGTCACTTGCACATGGCTGGGTGCCTCATTTGCCTCAGAGCAAGCAATTGTGCACCAGTGTCATCAAGGAGGGAAAAACCTTTCCATCACTCTTCCAGGCCAGCAACTGGCTTGGACAGCCATGGAAATGGTGCCGCCTGCTAGGCAGCGTTCTATCCTGGGTTCTCCAGGGAGCTGACGGAGAAAGGCAGCAGCAGCGAACCCAAGCAACATGCGGATGTGGGGACGTGTGTAGACAATCCACCCAACGTCCCTGCATAGTGACAAGTAGCAGAGTGGTTGTGGGGCAGAAGTCCATTTGGACTTTTGCCCCTAGCATAGACAAGCCGTAGGCACACCTTTAATTATTTCTTACACATATCTTTTCTGGCACCGGATTATTTATGGGGTCAATTCTGATATCAGGCCAAACTAATGGTTTGTGAAAATCATGAAGACCAAGCTTAATCAGAACTTTCAAAAATATAAAAGGGAGAACCATGGTTTGGACTTGCTGGGTTTTTCTGTGCCACCTGATCATTGTTATCTTTGAATATAATGCCCTCTGGAGGTGAAGCAACATCTCTGAATGTTGTCCATTGAAACATCCTTCTAAACCATGGTTAACACAAGCAATGCTTTGTAATCCTCCTTCCTACAATGATTTCTTAATCCTACCTGCCCATGCATCACAATCCATGCTTTGTCCATTCAAACATCACACCCAAGTAGTGTTAAGCTTCCTTAACCATTGTGAAGTCGAAGGCTTTCACAGCCGGCATCCATAGATTTTCCTTGGGGTTTTTCTGGGCTGTGAGGCTGTGTTCTGGAATAGTTTCTTTCTATTCCAGAACACAGCCTCACAGCCCAGAAAAAAAACAAGGAAAATTCCTTAACCACCACTTGGTTCTCCCCATCTAACCATCCTGATCTTTGTTTTTTCTAACTTTTGGACTTTTTATTTATTCATTTAAAAATTATATCCCCATTCTCCACCATTCAGGGCACCCAGATAAGTTTTATAGCAAAAAATTAAAAACTCACAGTAAAATTATAACAGCAGTCCTAGAGCTGGCTCTAAAACATTGTTTAAGCCATGCAACTACTGAAAACACAGATCAAATCAATGGGAATGCATGTGCAAAAGCTGGGGTTTCCTCCCTGCTAACCAGTGATAAGAGATAATCAGAAAGAGCCTGACACGTTCAATGAGGAAAAAGCAGTCATAGTTTGAGACAACTTTGGAGAAAGCTTGACCTCAGTGTCTTTGCGGTCCTCACTCTTGTGAAGGTCAAGATGCAATAGATCCATGACCTCTGTTATGGAATGGCAATCTGCCTAATTATTTACTGTGAACCACCTCTAAAAGCCCCACATTGGTTACCCAGATATCAGCAGGCCAGGCTTCTTCAGATCCAACAAGGAGAGGAAAGACAGAGACCCCAAAACGGCTATTCAGTTTGGCTCTAAAATCCTACCTTTGCATTTTTCTTAGGCCAGGATACCACAGGGACTCCAGAAATGGCAAGATTCTGGTCGTCATCTGCATGCTCCTTCAGGATATTCTGTTTTGAGAAGAAACCAGGCTGGTGAAGCAGAAGAAAGAGCAAAAAACCCAAACTCCCCCCCCCCCAGCCCAAATGTTCTTTTCAGCTTTCCAATGTAGAAAGAAGGAGGTCCACCTGCAATGATTCTGCAGGCATCCCCTGCTATCCCATTTTGTAGCTAAAAGTTAGAAATCACTCAGGAAGGTTTAATCGATGATGCAAAGAAGGTCTGTTTAAAACTTGTAATTTCAAATTATTTTCAGTGTAAGCATTTATTTTGAAAATGCAGATCATTTCCTCCAGTGTGCAAGAAGTTGGAATGTTTCTTGTAAAATGTCTGCTGGGAAGCTCTTTGCATCATCTAATAATAACATATGTACTTTTTTCCCTTTAGAATGTTTGTTTTACTCCAGTGTCAATTTATGCAGAACTCATTGAACAATTACTTAATCGACTAAAGCTCATAGAGTTAACTGACTAAAATTAAATGACTAAGACTGCAAGAGAGGACCTTATATTGTTTTAAAATCCCTGCTTTCCTTCACTTTAATCATACCTTCTGTGATCCATATACCTGGGAGGAAGGAATGGGCAAACCCACCTCTGAGGATTCCTTGCCTAAGAAAACCCTAAGTTGACAGGTGACTTGAAGGCACATGCACATACACACACACAAGTCTAGGACTGTGCTGTCAGAAGACAAGGGATGGAATGTATATCACTCAGGTCCAGATTATCTGAAGGACTGGATTCTCCCATATGAGCCTGCCTGTGTTTTGAAATCTTCTGGGGAGGCCCTTCTCTCTGTCCCTCACACGTATATCTGGTGAGAATACAGGAGGGGGCCCTTTTGATGGCTACTCCCACAGGCTCTGGAACTCCCCAGAGAAACTAAACCGGTGCCCGCCTTGCTATCTTTCCGTAGCCAGATGAAACAACCTTTTGGTTTGGGCAGGCATTTAAGGACTGATTGCTTAGGGGGAATGGGCCTTGCATAATGTGCTGGATTGTCTATTTGTTGTTTTCTTTTTACTGGTGCGTCTTTTTAACTGGTTCTAATTTTATCAATGCTTTAATTACATTTTTAATGTTTGTATGTAGTGAATTTTTCACGACATTTGTTTTAACTGTTGTAAGCTGTCTTCAATTGCAAACTGGGGAAAAGGTGGGATATAAATAGTTATAATGATGATGATGAATCATTATTAGGAAGAGGAGACAAAAAGCACAATCCACATCTCCAGATTGCTTTACACTATAGCGACCATTCGCTATAGTTAAGGTACTCTAGGAAAAATAGGCCATGGGCAATTAAACAAAGATGCCTTTGGGTTTAAAAAAAGGACTAGTTTTCACAAAGACAAATGGGTAAGATGTGGTATAGGTCCATGAGAAGACTGAAGTACGCACAGAGAAGAGGGATCATTTGGTCAAACTTCTCTCTTCCAGCCAAAAGACTCCATGTGATCAAAAGCTAATACACCTCAAGGAGGCTGTTTCTGTATCCCTACATGACCTGCGGGGCAAGGTTTCAAAATAAACTCTTCATAATGTCTCCCTCCTCTCTCAATCCTATCATCTCTCTCCTCTAAATCCACCATTTCTGGGAAGGCTTTGAACACAGCCCTTAAACTCCCAATCTTTGGCAAAACAAAAGAAAGATCATATCTTCCTCTACAAACCTCCATGTCTTGGTTTCACCAGCAGCCAAAAACATTCTTGTTTAAGCAGGCCTTCTGCTTTCTGCAACTGGACTTGTTTATCTCGGATTGGCCTTTTTAGTCATCAGCGCGCTTGCAGAAAGCGCGGGATGAGTCCTTCTTGATTCTTCGTTTGCGAAGAAAAGCCAGAGATGTATAAGTGTGGCTTTTATTGGGGTGTGGTTTTATGTTGCTTTTATCTGTTTTTTTACTTTGTATGTTTTAATTGGTTTTGATTGCTTTTAATTGTGGTTTTAATTGTTCTGTGAGCTGCCTTGAGTAACACTTTGGGAGAAAGGCAGCATAGAAATTGCAGAGACAAACAAACATAAAAATATACATAACTGAATGGAATGCTGCTTCTTCCCCTATTTGCTCACATATTAACCTCTCTTCCCAGCCTTCTATTGTCCCTTAAATGGGATTTTTGATTGTAAACTCCTTGGGGCACAGACTAGACTTTCTGTTTGTCAGCAAAGTGCCATACACAAAGATGGTGCTATATGGCTCATATTAACTAACTAGGAAAGGCTACCTAACCCCAAAGCCTCAGCCAGCTTTCTCAAATCTGGTGCCCTCCAGATTCAGAATGTGCTAGAGTGCAATGCCCATCATCCCCAGCCACCATGGGAATGCTGGGAGTGGTAATCCAAGAGAATCTGGAGAGCGCTAGACTGAGGAAGGCTGTCCCAATGTAACACCACTTAACATCTCCCTGTTTGTGAAGAACTATTGCTTCTGAACGAGACTGTATCATTCCAGCCCTTCTTTTCCTTCCTCTCTGCCTGCCAGGGAGATAAGTTAGTCATGGGAAAAGCAAACCCTCTACCTACCTTCATATCTTCCAGAAGAGCTTGAGGATCCTCTATGCCTTCAGGAACACATTTCTTATTCTCTGGGAGAGATTCAAGTTTTTCAACAAGGGCTTTCAAACCCTTCAGTTCAAACTCTGTCAGGTGAGTCCATTTGGCTGAAACCTCCGTGGCTGGGGAGCCTGTGGGTGTTTTGGGATAGTCAGCTGGCATGGACTTTACACTTTCATCTGAAGCATTAGACAAAGTCCTTTTGAGGTACCGAGCAGCTGTGGATTTCTGTTTCTTCCCCAGAATTTCTTTCCCTTCTGAATGTGTGCTGTTGGGAGAAGAGGCTCCCTCCGCTGAGGCCTTGGGGATTTTTTCAGGGCTCTCATCCTTCTCCTGAGTGTGAATATCACACAATTCTTCATCCATGTCTACACAGGAGTCTGACGAGAAGCTATCTAAGCTGTGTTTCCTTGTAGTCTCTAGGAAAGAATGGGAAATTTGAAAGAAACCCTCAAAATAAAACTTGAGAATACCTGCCAAGGGCACTGGTCATTTTCATTACAAACACCATAGCAAAGGAAAGTCCCCACATATGGATTGCCCATCAGTCACATAGTCAGACTCACTGGGTTAATTCTTTGGAGTACAACCCCCAGAACTCCCCCGCCGCCATGGCCACTGGGGGTTTCTGTGAGTTGTAGTTCAAAAAGTAACACATCCAGGCTTTGGTTCTGGGGCTCCTTTTCCTCAGGGCAATACTATGGATTCTACTCCAAAAAAGTAACACCCCAAGATCTGGTCTTAATGTTTGCCCAGGGAGATTTGTAAAAAAAAATGGGCATTCAAATATCTAAACTCCCTTGACATGTAACAATGGTGGTGTAAGCAGCATGGATGGATGTGCCATTTGGTTGCCCCCACTAGGCTGGTTTATTGTAAAGGCCTACTGTAAGGGCCTTATTGTAAAGTCTGTCTCCTATTTAAAGGCTGGAAAGCTTGTCCCATATAGGGTTACTAGCTGTCCCTAAATGGAAGGAATGTCCTGTATTTAAGGGCTGGAAAGCCCGTCTTGTCTGAGCTTTAAGTGGAATGCCAAAAGTCCTGTATTTAGGGGTACAAGGCTAATATGTGGCTCTCAAATTATACAGCAAATGCTGGGGGGGGGAGTCTTTAAAGTGCAACTGGCACCCATTCTTCCCACTTCCAGGAGGTTGAGGATTCCTGCAGGATCTGAGATCCCTCAGGAGCCTGGAACACTCACAAGACTTGAAGTGGATCTCCTAAAGATCTGCCTCACCTGCCCCGCCATCCTTGTGCTGGCTGGCAATAAGGTCACAAGGTTTCCCCATTAGCACTGGTTTGTTCATTGCTGGGCAAGGTCAATGAAGATAGGGGGAATGTACTTTATTATCAACACTTCCTAATTGTTAACTCTGCATGTCATAAATTTCAACAATTCCTTATTGCTATTTTGAAATCCTAGCCCTCACTGAAGCCTGGCTGAAAGGAAAGATCTGCCATATAAGAAGCTGCCACTAGAGGCTGCTGGAGCAGAAGGTAGCCTGAAGAGAGCCTAGCCGTATCAAGCATTGGGGGGTGACGTCAGCAATCAACACTTTCATGGGGTGCTGCTAGGCACAGCGTACACATCTTGCAGACCTGGCCTGAGCCCACCTGAGACCCACAGCTCAGCAGCTGAACTTCAGAAGGATCCAGGTACCATCCCAGGGTCTTGGAGATAGGAAATATCACTGCCAGCCCAGTCCCATCACAGTTCAAGGCTTGCAGAGGAAGCTGACCACATCAGAGGCATTTTCAGATAGTGCAGAGTCACATCAGGTGAGGAAGGTTGGTTCATGCTGGACATAGCAGGGTCACATTTGGCAAGGCACAGTCAGACCAGACACAATAGGGTCTTGTTCAGTAAATTATGTTCAGGCATAGCAGCATCTGCCACATCCTTGGACAGAGCACTACAGAAGGTGCTGCCTGAGATGTCTTCACCTGAACAAGGGATTGCTGTTGCCGCAGTAGGATGCAGAAAACCAGCTGGCCTGGTCTTGCTGTTGTCCTCAGCAGACATGTAGCTACTGGAGGAGGGTGGGATGGGGGAAGGCATTGCTTCCATAAGAATTCTGTTCTCCCATGAAATTTTCCTCCAGGCCCCAACTTTCTAGCACTGCAGAAACTTCAAACATCAGTTGAGCATTCAGAAATACAATTTAGGCATCCAAAGAAAAGGGGGCAGCAAAGTGATCACGGGAATGCAAACAGAGCAAATGAAAAAGTTGTGAACAATTTTCAGTGACTCGCTCCTTGCGATGCAAGAAATCGGGGGACTGACGGAAAGTTTCATTTTGGGAGGGGAGAATTCTTATTTAGGGGGTAATTTTGTTCCCCCTATAGCTGCATTCCTGGCCCCCACCAGCCATTTGCCCCCAAGGCATAGGAAAATGGAACCTGCACCAGGAGCAAGGCTCAAGAGCCCAACAATGCAACATCTTCTGCCCTTGAAGATCTAAGAGCAGAGGATGGTGGCTATCTGAGAGAGACACTTCCACTCTGTCCATGTCTTCCTCTGAGACCAAGGAGGTGTGGGTGGGAGGGCGAGGGCACAAGGCCAAGGCTGGAGAACATGATAACTGCTACCAGTTAGAGAAAGCAATGATGGCCCAATACATTCTGACCTTGGATAAGGCAGCCTCCTATCTTCCACAGATAACTGATGCCCACCCCATGTGACCAAGCAAGATATTCCCCTTTCTTCTACACATTATCCCGCCCATCTAATGCAGCCTGAAGTGCAACAGTCAGCTAAAAGCTCTACCTCTTTATTCTGTGGAGTGTATCAACTGGCTAGAGGTCATGTCAATTATGCCTATGAAGTTGGGTAATTTGCATAATTTAATCCAAGTGCCAAAAAGGTATTTCCTTTGTGCAGAACCTTGATATGACACCCATGTCTTGCTGATAGCAGGGACCAAATAAATCCTCTTTTCTTCAAAATGTACAGCTTGTGACTCCACTTCCCAAATAATGACAGAGTTAAGTTTGAATCTCTGTTTTCCTTGCCCACAAAAAACTGAGATATATGATTTCAGGTGAGAACCTGCAGTTAAGATGCCCAAGGTTCAACTATACACATCTGCTCCTCTAGGAAACAAGAAAATAATTCAAATCCCCCAATTTAAAATGTAGGACTCATCTGTGCAGGAAGCAAAAAGCAAGAGTACTGCTTCATTCACCCCCTCACCCCACTGCCCATTCTGAATCTGTACTGCAAAAGAAGTCACTCACCAATTAACATTGATTCTTTCAGATAATCTTTGCTGAGGTGGGAGCGCTGGGCCACGCAAAACACGTACCTCTCTAGAACATACCAACACATCTCATAGTAGAAAGGGTAACGGAACTTGGCCTGCACCTGAAAGCAAGACAGAAAAGCATCAATCCATCTGGGAGGCAGCGAAGTTTGCTGCTCCTTGAGCCAGTTATCGTCTTATCGAGAGCGCGCAAGCTGCCTTTGCAGGAGTGGGAGGAGGGGAAGTGAAGGTGGGAGCCAAGGGAGATGTATGCCTTCTGCATACACAATGAGCAACCCTGCCTTCCTTCCCGAGTGCTTCGTTTTGTGGTTCACCAATTTTGCACCTTCCTGGGAGGGGAGGGGACTGATGAAAAGGGATGGTTGAATTCTCAAGATGGATTCTTCCTCCAATCTCCCAGGCAATATACCTTCAACGTAGTATACTTCCTCTGCCCATTGTGCAAATATTCATAAACATTGTCATATACAGATGTGAGTCTCCTGAGAATTCAAGTTTAAAAGGAAATCTACACATTTATTAGATTACCTGGGCGTTATATCCCATTTCTTGCATCGCTGCACCCAGCCCGCCCCCAGGGCAAATTCAATGAGGATAAAACTACACACTGGATTAGAAAGTACTTCTTCACAAAACACAAATCTGATGCATGGTGCTCGCTAACAAAGGACACAATGATGGTCAACAACTTAAGACAGCTTCAAAAAAGATGACACACATTTATAGAGGAGGATGGAACCAGGCCTATCAACAGTTACTAGCCACAAAAGCTAAACAAAACCTCCTAGTTCAGAGGTAGTGGGCCTCTACAAACAGTAGCAGAGAGCAGGAGAGGGGCTATTGCCTTCAAGCACCAGGTACACCACTGTGGGAAACAGGTTGCTGGACCGGGTGGGCCTTTGGTCTGATTCAGCACAGTTCCTCTTACCTTATATGAAATGCATGAGTGCCATCAGCAATGTGCCCTTTTATGCTGAGTCCTCCCCTCCCCAGTATCACGTATTATAACTTATCCTGTGTTGTGACATTGTTATACTGAGTGTGTTTCCCTGCCCCTGACGCTGCAGGCAATGGAGGTTGCAGGAGGCCAGGTTAATACAAAGAAAAATGACACCAGGGTATGCGGTGCCCATTTAGCGAACATCCCAGCTTTCTAAATACAGCTAGTTTCACACAGATACTGCAGCTGAAACACAGCCAGTTCTGGCTCTGAGATTCTTCGGGGGGGGGGGGCTTGAGAATTGTGCCCACACTCAGTTCCCCTAAGCTGGGAGAGGTGGGAAAAGCAAACTCAAGAATTTTCTTTAGGCTGCATCTGATCTTCTTGGATACTTTATGCAAAAAGGCTCTAGCACTGTTGAGGCAGTAGGCCCTCTGCTGGTTTGAGGACCCTGGCAAGTGCCCAAATGCCCTACCTTGTGAAGCCAGCCCTCCATTTAGCCCAGTATTGTTTATTGGTGGTGGCCTCCCCATCATCTGGTACTTAATCCTTTGAATGGGAGATGCCACACCTTGAACCCTGGACTTTCTGCATGCAAATTATGCACTCTGTCACTGCACTGTTGTATTGCCCACAAACAGAGAGGCTTTGCAAATACAGGCTGACCACCCCTGCAATAGCAATATCTCTCACCTTATCTATTCAAACCTGGGTTTTTTAGCCAACTGGAGAATCCCTCTAAGGTTTTCCAATTACATATCAAATTGCTCATTATAACTGTCAGACATAAGGGGAATCAGCAATGCTAAAAGAGGGATGTTCATAAAAGGAACTCAAATTATGGTGTGTTTTTTTCTTTTAAAAAATTTGCCTTTTTTTCCTAAGAGAGCACTGCAGGAAACAAAATTTGCAAAGAATTTGACTTACAAACAGGAAGCCGCCTGTTCCACCCCTCAGCCTTCAAAAGGTTTTCAGCCACATGCCTGGGGAATATTAAAGACATCATTTGCTCAACATTTTGCTGACAGGTTTCTGAGTGTCACCAAATTTAGTTGTTTACCAATGTTGTTTTTTTAAAAATATATAGATATATGTATGTATGTATATTAAAATTCAAATGTGCAAAAACAAGGCAGTCAAAGGCATGCAGTGCTCCCGTGTGCTGTGAAAGGATCAATTGTGAATTGTCAATTTGAGTTCCTAATGGCCGTGCCATCCGGGCTCCATCCCACAGCCAATTCCCACTATGCCTCTAATTCAATGTCTTATTGAAATCTGCCCTGTGTGCTCCACAGCCCCTCAGATGTGAGAGACATGGCCAGCCAGCATGTGCTCTGAATAAAAGATGAAGGGGCCTCTTAGCCACAAGCCCCAGTTGGGGGGGGGGGGAGGACCAGAGCATTCTTGCTGAAAGGGAGATCCCCTGAGGTCTCCAGCTGGCCATTGTCAGAAACAGGATTCCACACTCAATGGATTCTTGATCTGATGTAATACAGCAATTGTGTTTGATAGTGTTACTTTTAAAAAGTGGGGGGGATTGATCATAGGTGGGAAAGCAGGCCTTGGGGCCAAATCCAGCCCGTAGAAGACCACACCTCCTTCCCTATGATGCCATCATGTGGTGATTTCCTAGCTTTTCTACAAGATTTCTCCTCATTTTAAAAATGCCTGTTCCTTAGGTTTAATGATTAGCAGCAAGATTTTAAATTAAAATAGGCTGGTATTTTTTTCTCCCTCCCCCCATAAGAACTCCTCTCAAATTGGCTGAAAGAGGTCCCACATCCTTGTTTTAGAGTACACCCCCTCGAAATGTTTGCAGGGTACCAACGTGGCTGTCTGTTTGGTGCCAGGTCAAAACTATTTTATTTGCCCAGTAATTTGATGGACAAAGTGGTGTTTTCAAGTGATTGTTTTTAAATCTGGATTTTATTCTTGGGTTGTGCATTTCCATTTTATTCTATGGTTAAGATTTTGTTGGTCCCAAGGCATGATACAAAGGAAAATCCACATCATGCCTTGGGATCAGGCTATCTGAACGTCAACCTCTGCCCATGAGGTTGCTTGAAAGTTAAGGCATTCAGCAGGGACCTGTTGGGTATCCCAACACCCTGAGAAGTTAGCTTCATAAACACAGAAGACAGACCTTTCTCTATAGTAGCATCTCGACTGTCGAACTGCCTCCCAAGCAAATTTGTATTTCATAGAATCACAGAATCATAGAGTTGGAAGACCATCCAGCCACTTCTTGCCAGCAGTCAACACTATATTTGATCATGCTAATGGCTTTTGAAAACTTTTTTTTAAAAAATCATATTTTGTCTTTCTTCTGGTTTTATATTGTGATTTTATCCACAGCATGAAAAAAGTTACTTTTTATTTTATTTTATTTTATTTTTACTATAGGGCCCCAAATCTCCCAGCTAGCCTGAGGATTCTGAGTTGCAGGACAAAACAATAACTTTTCTGAGCTCTGATTTTTATGGACATCACTTTGTGGCTTCTGATGGGCAGGAAAAGTGATTTATAACTACTTTGAATAAATAATCCACTTTGCTGGAGAAAAGCTGGCCTGGGTCTGAGCACCTGGATGGCAGAGTGCCTGGGAACAATTCCCACAGTCATCATCTTCCATTGAATAATGACAGAAAGGTGGAATATAATCACAAATAAAGAGTACTGTACACTGCTTTCTGAAATTGTGAGCCTTCCTAAGGGCTCGACAGCACTAAGGTAGGTCATTAATTAGGAAATTAAATAATCATAGTACCAAACTGTCTAGAATAGTACCATTTTAGATTGCAATACATTCTCTATCAAAGGAATAAAGTCTACACCAGAAAAAGCTTAAAGGAGAGGTTTTTAATTGATGCTTTCCAGCTGCAAGTTCTATGATCAATAATTTACAATTTGCTGAAGTTTTTTTGCTAATTATTTCTCAACAGTAAGTGGGGAAATATATCTTTGCTGGAGAAGGATAGCTTTCATACTTCAAAGGGGGGGCGGAATTAAGATAGCCCAGAGACTTTTACCAAAGCCCAACTTTGGGGGAGAGGGAAGCCCAGCCCAAAACTCTCAAGGAAGTATCAGGAGCTGTCAGAGCTAGAACTGGGGATTTTGCAGCTTAGTGCACAACTGGGCATCTCCCCTTAATTAAAAGTTGTCAGGCTGGTCACTGGCATTTGTCAAGAGGAAGACCTTTCACATCTTACTGTTCAGCCTGGGACTTTGCTGGGCGATGATAATCTTTAACAGAGTCTAGAAAAAGAAATATATTTTTTTGGATTGCAGCTCTCAGAATCCCCAAGCCAGCATGGCCTGTGGATATTCTCAGAACTGTAGTCCGGAAAAGTAACTTTGCCAAGCTCTAATTTTTACTGGCTCTGACCTCTGGCCACTGCTTGATGGATTGTCTCTGATAGGGCAAAATCTACTTAAACCTTTTATTTAAAGAATTGAGGGGGTGTGTGACAACCACTCACTTGGTCACCTGGAGAGGGAGTGACTGTCATCTCTAGGCTACTGGGTATGGAAACCTCATGGGTTTTGTGTTTTTTTCAAAAATAAGCTCTCTCATTTTTCATTCTCTGAGGCCATATACCAAAGTAGGTAACTGCAGAGGGTGAGGGGGCCAATTCCCACCCACCCATCAGTCTGCCACACCAGCATGCCAAAGCCCCCAGTCTCTGTAAAACAATTAAAAAAAATTTTTTTTCAGAGCAATTTCACTCCCTCCGCCAAATCCTAAATAGCTCCCAACACCCCACCTCCACATACCTTAGAAATGTGCCAGAAAGCCCCCGCCCCAATGGGTCAAAAAATGACCATAATTGAATCTGGAAGCAAATAACATCACTTCTAATTTTGATTTCAGACAAAAAAAATTGGTTCTGGCATGTTTTTAAGGTATGTGGGGGAGGGCTTGGGGATGCAAAACAGCTGCATTTTGCAGTTGTTTTGAGTCATGAGGGGTAAGGGTTGAGGAAAATAATCATCCAGATTTTTAGGGGGTCTGGAGGTTTGGGGAAGGGCTTCAGGGCCACCCTTTGGGTCCCCAAATGTTGCATGTGGCCTGCATTTTGCTCACCCTTGGCACAGGCTAACATAACTGTAGTTATAAGGGACCAACATGATTTGGCCACTGCTGCACATGCCCTGGTCATATCAAGACAAGATTACTGTAACAGACTGCAACAGGCTGCCAAACAAACAGAGATCTGAAACAGCAGCCAGTGCAATATCTGGCCACCAGGGTTTTGTCTGAGGCCTGCTGTTCGGAATATGTAACTCCAATATTGTTGGATCCAAGAGATTTGAAGGATGGTAGTCTCTCCAGGCCCCAGCCGTGATGATACAATCATCACTGGAGGCCTTGTGTTGTGTTCTACTGCCCACAGAGGTTCAGTTGGCTGGGAAGGAGGATAAGGGCCTTTTAATTCTTAAAAGCAGCTCTTCAAGCCTAGGAACTACCTTGCCATATCAGACCAAAGGTCTTTCCAATGACAGCAACCCAGCAACCCAAGGAGGTCATGGAATTAAGCATCCTGTCTGTCCTCAGCACTCCATATTTAGACATAATGCTGAATGTTTTAGCTAAAAGATTTGGGGGATGCTGGTGGGGGGATGGTATTGGGGGCTACATACTGCTCCTAGGTCACACTGTTGCAGGCCACACCTGGCATAGCTGGTTGGGGAATTCTATGACTTGATGCACCCAGCTGGAGAAGGCTGGACTAAGAGGCCACATTCATTCTGGTCAGTTCTCCATCTGGCTAAATGTCTTGCTAATGCTTCCCACCCCCCACCCCCGGATGGCCTTAGGAGAAATCAATCTAGATTCTCAGTCCCAGAATAAAACCACAGAGGGATATGTCGTGACCAGGCTATAAATCAACATTACTGTCCCAGCCCTGCTTCATCCTGGTTTTAAATGGCTGAGACAATATCAGGCGGTCAAAACCAATCAAACTATAAGCAACAGGCTGAAACAAAGCACCAACGTTTAAAAACCAGGTGGAGAAGAGCACCACCTGGATTACAAGTCTCTGTCTGAACTGCAAACCATGGCTTTGTGAATTGTGTCATAACATTTCTTTCAGCTGCCAGCCGTGCACAACAGAAAGATTGATATTTCTGAAAAAGCCCCACGTGGGGTGCTGCCTTTAATGGGGTTCAAATCAAGGAAGCTGGACAAAGAACTGGTGCCTTGGTTACAACATTCGGAATGAAGGAGGTACAGGATTTGATCCACCCAGGCAGGGGTGGGGGAGAGAGAATGCTGCTAAACACATTTCCCTTGCAGGTACGTCCCAACAGGTTCAGTGAGACTTCCTTCCCAGCAGATCGGATTATGACACTCTGTGCTAAAGAAACATTTCTTTATTCTGCACACACGTGCAAACCACATTCTGAACTAAATTGACTGTGCTCGTGTGATTTGTCTTATCAGCATGGTTTTGTAATCATAGTTGGGGAAGGAGCTGTAGGTTTAAATCCAGTTGTTAGTCCCAGCTAGAGTAAACCCACTGAAGTTGGTAAGTTAACACTAACGTATGTTACAGTGTACATGGCTTTCCTCCATTCCCACTTTATCTTTACCACAATAGCCCTCTGAGGTAGGTTGGGTTGAAAGAGTGGCAAGTCCAAGGTCACTCAGTGCGTTTCCTGGCTTAGTGGATCCTGGATTTCCTAAGTCCTAGTCCAGCACGTAACCACTACACCATATTGTCTCTCTCTCTCTGTCCCAACCTGCCACCACTAGAGATCTGATTCAGCCATCCAACTGGCTCAGAAGGTCTCAGCAGAACTTGGAAAAGTTACTGCATGAAACTACAATTCCCAGAATCCCCAACTAGCACACTTGCTGAACATGCCAGAAGGGAGTTGTAAACTCAAACAGTAACCTTTCTGAGCGGTGTTCAACAGGCACACCCAGACATTTACAATTATATCTCTGCATCTATATGGGCTAGAAACACTTTGTTGTGTTGTTTCAAATGAGACATGAGTGCGACCCTTCAGAAACTGATACCACGCTCTCTACTTTTCCTGTGCTTACTTAGATTGATGATCCACATAGCCCTGCTTATAAGCTACTACTATGTTTTCATATCCACTACATTTTCCATTCCCTAACTCTGTTAAGACTTGCTGCTATCATTTTTTTTCTTGGATGGGAAAAATGTCTTTTTCCAACCCTAAAGAAAAAAAAAGGGTTGAAAGAAACATTTTCAC
Organism: Gambelia wislizenii; assembly: GCA_030847615.1. Taxonomy (NCBI): domain Eukaryota; kingdom Metazoa; phylum Chordata; class Lepidosauria; order Squamata; family Crotaphytidae; genus Gambelia; species Gambelia wislizenii. The sequence goes on along the minus strand of JAUMIR010000013.1, from coordinate 4,596,117 downwards.
CCTCAGCAGTTATTGAACATTCCTTCCCTATGTTACATACACAGTGCTGATAAGTTCTGAGAACTGCGCATTTACGGACAACCTAGTAGTGGATCAGTTCACAGGGTTTTTTATTGCTGTAACACACAAAGGCAGGTTCAATACTATGACAGCCAGCTTGTTTTTCTGAGGAGCTGTTTGGGCTCCTACAAGTGAGAGTTCTCTACTGCCTGTAGAGAACACAAGGGTAGAACTTGTTTAAGTACAGTAGGACCCCTGTATCCACGGATTCAATTATCCACAGGACAAAAAACAGCACACCTACAATAGAATCTTCCTAGAAAATGTGTCCCCTCTAGCTATTTTCTAGGTCCTCCAAGGCAACTCTATGGCATTTTAAACCAGAAGTCCCATTATTTTCAATGGTGTTTGCTATTATCCACTTTTTTTTGGTCTCCACAGCTGCCCCCCAAGAACCAATTCCCAGTGGATACAGGGGTCCTACTGTATAGTCACAGTGACTGAAGCTAGGAGAAGTAGCTATTCTATATGCAAGAAGGTCCTAGATTCACCCTTCAGCATCTCTAAGTATAGCTAGAAAAAAATCCTGCCTGAAGCTTTGGGGATGAACTGCTAGTCAGTGTTGAAAATACTCAGCCATATGGCCTGACTTAATATAGGGCCAGTGGTCCTCAGAGGTGTAGCTATGGAGAGGAGGGGCAAAATGAGAGCTCTGCCCTCCCAAATAATAACTCTGCCCCCCCCCCGGATGTTTTCTTCAGTCCCAAAATTTCTACTACAGTATTCCAACAACTTAAAACCTCAGTTGAGTATTTAGAAATAGAGTTTAGGCATTCAAAGAAAAGGGGCAGGAAAACGACCAAGAGAATGCAAACACAACAGATGTAAGAGTTCCAGGGGTGAAAGATGTCCAACACATCGCTCTCTGCAAGGCTAGAATTTTGGGGTGTGAAGGAAAATTTCATTTGGGAGGAAGAATTCTTTTCGGGAGGGGAACACCCTTATTTTGCACTCCCTGTGGCAATACCCACTGGTCCTCCAACTGGTTCGGGGGTACATCCCATGTAGGAGGCCATAGAATATGCCTTGGTGCCAGCAGAGTCTATCTGCTACAGGCCAGTGGGGCAAACCAGCAATTCAGTGGCCAAATGAGAAATCTCTAGCTGCTGCAATCAGCAGCTGTGGCTCCATTTCAGAAAACAAACCATGGTCAGAGGTAGGCAGAAGACAGACTGCAGTCTGCTGATGAACTAAGATGCTGTTGGGACTTTACAAAAAAGGACAGAGGACTCAGTGATCTAGCAAGACCATGTCTTAATTCTTAAGACAATGGTGCAGAAATCTGGATAGGCAGATTCAGATCAACAATACCCTAACTGTCAGGATATCTTCCTAGCAACAGCCTCACGCTTTGCAAATGTAAATCCACACTGGTGGGCAACAGAAATTTGAGTTTAACATAAAAAAGTAGACAGTGCAAAGCCAAAGCCGATTTTTCTTAGCCTAGGGTGCAATGCTGGCACATGACACAATCACAACTCACAACATGGGTTTCACACTGGGTAGGCTAGCATGTATCAGTAAGCACTGCCCCAACCCATTATGTGTTCACCTTCATAACACCCTTGTTACATAGAACACTTCTGTTCCAAGTGCACCTATGGGGAACTGGAGCAGAGACAGCGACCTGAACAAATTCCATGCAAAGAAGTCATGGCAGAAGTAGACTGGGACTTTTCAGACTTGGGTCTAATACTTGTATCTTTGGGATAAACTCTATTAATTCCTGACAAATTCCAAGAGTTTTTTGTAGTTGTGAAGACAATGAAGAAACCTTTTTTTTAAAAAAAGTCACAGACTATGACACTCTCTGCGTTCTACTCAAGAGTCTGTGAGCCACACAAAGGGGTGCTAAGGTCTGCAGTGGAGTCTACAAAGCTACCTACTACCTTCCATGCAGAGTAATGCTCCAGTCCCAGGCTCTTGGCCTAGCTTTCCTCTGCAACACAACTCACGCCTCTGAACTAAGTGTGTAGAAATTAACAGCTGGATCTTGTCAAGATGAGGGGACATCTATACCAAAAGAAAGAGAGAGATTTGGTTCTGAGTTTGCACAAGAACAGTCAGTCTTCTTTCAAGCCCCTACAAAGGCAGAGCAGGGGTGCCAACATCCATGAAAGGACCACAGATTGCCAACATTTGGGAACAGCTGCCAGCACCAAACTTGGTGTGTGTGTGTGTGTGTGTGTGTGTGTGTGTGTGCGTGCCTTATGTGACACAGTGATCTCACTTGGAAGAGAATACCCAGAATTCTTATGAAGACATCAATCGGGAACAACGGGCAAGGTTTCATGATTCATCAGTGTTCAGCATACAAAGCATCAGGGGGCCGATAAAGAACAAGAGACAAGATCCCATGACAAACAGACAAATGTTCCACAAACATTCAAGGGCTAAGGAACAAATCAGATAGAGGAGTGGCGTTCTAACAATGTCTAACAACCACAGCCCTCAGCACCAACCAGCATGATCACTGGCCTTGCAGAAGGCTAGGCACACAATGCTGGTGCCAGGACCTGCAAGGGAGAGGTAAAAATCAGGATTGGTGAAAGTTCATAGATGGCAGGCAGCAGATGGAACTTCAATTCACCCACAGAGATTATCCTGGCCCCATTTACACTTGCTTTCCACTCTGAATAGCACCTCTGGAGTTTGGCAGTTGGCTCTCAAAGAAGGAATGCAGGAAGCCTTGTGGGAGGTACCAAAAGTGGAAGTTTTGGTACAAGGTGAGGGAATGCACAATGGGAGCGGGGGTGGGGATGGGTGAAACTCCAAGCTAAAGAGAGAACACAGATCAAAGAGGGGGCTAAAGGCAAGAAAGGATTAGCTACATAAGCCCACTTAGGGATGCAAGCAGTCTGCCTCAGGGAAAGAAGGGCAGCCATTGGTTCTTGAGCCCACGGAGAGCACTGAAGAGTGGGGGCCTTGTTAAAGGACCCTTCAGAGTTCCAAATGAGCAAGGGAGTGAGAAAGAAAAAGAGAACATGTGACAATGCTAAAAACAAGGTGCTGGTTCTGCAGCAGCCAGGTTGCCACTGAAGGCTCACCTCACTCACATCTGCAAGGTCACCCCTTAGTTCTCTCCCAGAAAGCTGCTAGAAACAGGTCTGGTCAGCAGAGGCAACATAGTAGCCATTAAGCTGCTTGGGGCTTACCTATGATTCTGATTCTAAGCATTCCCTGTAAGTTCTGAAGTTTTGCCAGAATGCCAACTTTTCCACAAATGAGAAAAACCAGACCTTGAAAATGTGGTCTTTAACCCATCTGTGAGAAATGCTAGATCTATCTGGACTGGCTCTTATCTCTCCTGCAAAGTTCCACTTCTCCAGTCCAATTACCTGAATCAAACTCTGCCTTCCTTTGCTCCCCGCTAGTGCCTAGGCCACAGCACCAGGCCCAAAAGGTTTAAGGAGCCCTTGACCCACAACAAACCATGGAGCTATGGATCTTTCCTTCTGCAAAGTTACCTGTATTGTTCCAGGTTTCTTGGAACCTTCTGTGTCTTGCCTTTCACGCGAACTTTACTTTCATGCGTGAGCAAAGTCAGAAGAGATTTGAGCATCCTTACCCTCGTTCTGTCCTCGATCTCATAGATGCGAAGCTGCATGGGAACATTAAAGCTATGCAGGATGTTGCCACCAAACACCAGGGAATCTACTGGAGTATAAACAGCATGTATCCACCCTACGGAGGTGGGGAGAAAATGAAAGACAAAGAGGAAGGAATAAACCTCACTGGAAAACTGCCTTGGAGTGGTCAAGTCCAAACTTAAAGATACCTAAGCAAAAGCCTCAGAGGAAGAAAGCAGAATGAGGGCTGCACCTGAAAAATGAACTGGAGCTACAAACTTAAACCTAGCCTTCCTATTCTAATCTTTCATGCAGAGGGCTGTGTGTGTGTAAGTGCACTTTCCCTCTCTGTTTCATCTGGGATCTGTAGTTCGGAGAGGCACCAATTCTAAACACCTCACAAAACTATAAATCGCAGGATGCCATAGGATGTTGTCACAGCAATTAAAATGGAATCATAGTGCTATAATTGTGTACTATGAAAGGACCCCAGGATCTGCATTTGTTCGCTCTCTGTTATTGGGGAGGAAGCTCCAGAACCAAAGGTTGGAACTGTTACTTTTTGTACTATAACCCCTCTCCCACTCAGGAGTGGCCATGCTGGCTGGGGAATGAATACTGGGAGTTCTAATCCCCCAAAATAACTCTTCCAAGGTCTGAGACATGTTCACAGGACAGACTAAAATCTCCTAAGTCAAAGTGCCTTATTCCAAATCAGTGCTTGTGGCAATAGTCCAGGAGGGTGTGACTACGTTGCCAGAGAACTACAAGGCTTGAGCCTCAAAGCTTGAGAAGTTAGACCTCAGTTTATAATCCGCCTGAGAACCAGAGTGCTCAAGATCAGGAGCCTTAGTTTGCAAGCACTGAATAGCTGTGTATTGTTTTCCCCTTCATAAACAGCAACCAATATGGAGCCTCTGGGTTCCTTGGGCCTGGTGTTTTCCACCTGCTGTACTTCAGGAGGCTGGCTCAACACACCTATCTCATCCAGACCAAGCAACTGGGACCTCAGCATTCTTGGATTAGAAGACATATGGGCTTGGATGCCACACAAACAAGAATGTGTTGGTTGAAATAGCCTGCACAATTTCTAACTGCAGCCAAGGACTTGGGTTTTTTGAAGGCTTGTGCAAACAGAAAGCTGGCAAAGAGCTGGCTAGAATCTTCCTCCACGACATGTTAATTTTCTAGGTTCAGATAACTACTGGCGAGGGAAACATTCAAAAACAGCTCGCTCGCTCTCACTATAGTAATACAAGCCATCCACCACCACCTCTTGTGTTGATTCAGCCACAGTTCAGGTCTGGCTGTTGACTAACCTATACATAGTCCTTAAGAATGCAACAAGCAGAGCTTAGAAAGGTTAGTTATTTGGACAACTATTCCCAAAGTCTCCCAACCAGCATTGCCACTGGCCATGCTAGCTGGAGGATACTTGAAACTGAAACATTTCCAAGTTCTGGCATATGAAACAGACAATTATTGAAAAAGAGCTACCCTTCTGAAAGAGAGAATTACCTGAAGGAATGAAGAAGGTGTGTCCTTGCTTCAACTCAATTCTTTGGCATAGCTCCACCCTGTCCCCCAGAAAGATATCACTTTGCTTCCCTGAGAGAACCCATTCCTCATAGAGTTCTAGGTTCTGTGAGGTTGGAGGAATCAACCAAAAGATCTAGAAATAAATAATATTTAAAAAAAACAGGATGAGGGAGACAATCCTTCTAATAGTTTACAACCAACATTTGCACAGGGTTTTACATTGCTATCTAAGGAAGCAGGCCCAAATGTTTCCTTTTCAAAAGCTACCCCAATACTACCTGCAACCGAGACTCCCTCCCATCACACCCCAGGGCTTTAATTTGAGTAGCAAAGCTTCATGAACTCACTTGTCCAAGTTCTTTTCAACTTTACCTTACAGTAACTGTTGGCTATTGGCCCTGTTTAGCCTTAGATGTAACACTTTCACATACATTCCCAAGCAACCTGACTCTAAGAAGACCCTATTCCATTGCACCAAAGACCTCTCCTAACTTTATGCCATGTAGGCCCTCCACACCTGCACTCTCTCTTTGCAGTCCTGTTTCATGCCGCTATCCAGTTGTGTGGGAAAGAACCTGCCTGATCATCATTACTCCAGGCATCTACAGGTGGAAAATTGATGTTTAGCTCAAGGTTTGCCTGCGAGCTCCAAACTACCAACCTGATTCATCATTGTCCACTTATTTATGGCAGAAACATAAATAAGAACTGTCCATTAAAGTCTAACTGGTATGGGTAAGACTAAACCAACCTCACCCAATCCAGCCGCTAAACCTACACCCAAGTCATGCACACGTTTTAGGAGAGCAATGTTGAAGAACTGAAATCCAAGGTGCTTCCATTGAGTCAAACACACTGCTGCTCTACAGAAGTAACACCCAACTTCTTTGGATCTTCCCTGGCTGATCTGCTTAGAGGGCCAAGAAGAGCTCCTTGCAACCCAGGCAAGAAGTTTTTCCATCTTCATGGATGCGCACCAACTCTGAACATATTTGGGGCTGGGGCGGGGGAGAGGAGCACCTGATTTTTGCAATGTCTTACCTATCATTCCATACCAGGAAAGGTGCCTGCTATTCCAAATGCAGAACAACATACAGAACCATAAGATATACATGACATTTAACATTTAGTTAAATGTTGATATATTGGTGCAAAAGCCATGTAAAAATGTTTTATACACACACAGTTCCTCTCACACACACCAGCCTGAGAACAGAGAGGAATCAAACTGGAATTAAGCAAAATGAATGTATATTTCTCCATTTTTGAAGTACCATCCTGTTCTATTAGATGCGTGAGAATTAGAAACAATCTGTTATTAGATCATTACATCATCTGGTTCTTTTATCTGTTTGTGATTTGCTTTTATAACTAATTTGTAGTTGTATTCATTTATTTATTTTAAAATGATACAATCTACTTTTTAGAGGGCACTTCCCAGAAGGGTCCAAAAGCAGGGAGCCAATCTAAAAAGAAATAAGCAAGCATGTTCAATGTTCCAGTTTTGTTTCATGCATCAGCAAAATATTATTGCCACCTTAGTCTTTTCCACTGTCCAAGCAAATTTCTTAAGAATGTGAAGGTAAGCAATTATAAAGATTTTATAAGGGATACAAAACAGAAAGCAGATGAGTGCCTCCCTTCCCCTCCCCTCTCATGAAGGCATTGCATCCACTTACCTTCCCTCCTCGGAAAACATGATACCAAACTGAAGTGCCCCCGAAATCAATGTGAAAATCTGTGAAGCATCCTTTTACACTCATCAGACAGTACCTGCAAAGGAGAAAAACACATTGAAAGGATAAAAATCAACCAGCCCACCACAGGAAACAAAAGTGATTTCCATCAATGTAAGAAACTAAAGGCTTCCTTACTTGTGTTTGCCAGTAATTGCAATTATGTAAAAGCCTCAAAATAACACATCCCATTAATCCACAGAATGCTTTTCAAAACCCAAAACTGGGTTTCTGTTGGGAGGGAAAATCTCCTGTACAGTTCTGGATTCCTCACTCGAGATATCTGGATTTTTTAAAAAATATCATGCAGTTCCACAAAGCCAAAGAATTACAGGGTTGAACTATCTGTGGCTTGCATTATCCATGGCTTGGTAGTCCATTGTGATTATAGGAAGGGCTCACTTTGGATGCCCAAGAAACAGAAGCTTCTCTTCCCGTTGCCTACAAATGGTATCCAAGAGCAAAGTTTTAAACAGTTCTCCTCGAACCTAAACCACAGTGGACGTTTAATCGCTACCAGTCTTGTCTGGCAAGGGGTGCCAAAGACAGCTTCAGTCAAGAAATAAGCCTGCATTCATACATCTAAGTTTTCTTGTCTTTTTAAGATCCTGGGTGAGCTGGAAGGACAGGAAGGAATCTGCAGACATAATTTGGCAAGTACTAAACCTACTCTTATCCCCGGGCCCGGTTTGTGAGACTTGGAGAATGGTTTTACAGCAGAGTGGCTGCAGAGAGGCACACAGCTTTCCCCCTCTCTCTCTCTCTCTCCCTATGCATGGCTCCGCTTGATCCTTCAGCTTCCATCCATACCTAATGGCTGAATTACTGCCTCCATTCTCAGGCTCACCACAAGCACCTTCGCAAAGGCAGGAAACGCCACGCCACTTAACCCACTAACCTCTTTTCCTTGTTCCGGTTGCTGGTTCAGGGTTTGTTTCTCACTCGTGCTCTCGCTCTCTCTCCCTCCATAGATACGATATATATTTTCCTCTACCTTCCCAACTAGATGGAAGACCCAATACTAGAAAGAAAACACCCCCCAGTCCTCTTCACATTCCCCCAAAGGCTCCAAAGAGCAGTGGTGTTCCCCCCACTTCATCACATTCCAGGTACAGGATCTTGGCTGTATGCAAACTGCATGCAAAAATCCCTGTAGATGATAGGCCAGGAAGGCCCTTACCATGTGCCTTGGGAAGGCTGGCAAATCAGAAAGTCTTGGGGATACAGAAGAGCCGCTGCCTAGCAACCCCATCCAGTGCCGGGAGTTGACAGAGTGATACGCAGTGCTGTCATGAAGATGGTAAATTTGCAGGCTTTGGCAAGGAGGGCACACACGCTTACATACCAACCCTCCTTGTGCCTCTCTGCCTTGCAATTAAAAACCTTTCCTTCTACAATTACCCTCCTTGCCTTCCCCCCTCTCCAACATTTCAACTGCACTCTGAAGGCAGGCGGAAGATTTATTCTTCTTCACCCTGGGGACATTTCAGAAAAATGCCAGGAGGAGGGGGAAAGTATATAGCACAGGGAAGTCCAAAAAGCTGTTAAGTCTCTAAGGCTACAATCCAGAATAGAACTGAGTGTGTGGAAGAACGGCAGGCGTAACTAGGTTGGATTGTGACCTCAATCGCTTTTCAAAATATGAGTCCTTCCCTCTTCCGCACCTTCCCAACCTTTATCATTTTACACAAGAAATGGAGATTTATCGGAATTTATTGGAAGCCAGGCTGCAAGAAACTCAGTGCTCAATCACTTGTAGCAACAATCAGGCGTGACAATTACTGTTGCAAGGATTACCAAGAACACTAAAGTGACTGAAAAGTCATTTCGGACTCAGAACCTCAGGGAAGCAGAACTTTTCTCCACCCTTGCCATGAGCTTTCCTTTAACTGGAGATCTGGGACTGACCCTGGGACCTTTTGGAGGCAACATATGTTTTTCCCCACAGAGTCATAGCCCAGGGGTGTGTGGTTTTTTTCCCATTTGCACCACAGGAATTTTCTTGTCCCACAGTTGTGCAATTTCATTAACACCCCACTCTGCCCTGAGGTTGAACATTGGGTGCTAAGAATGGCAATTTTGCCTCATCCAGGAATGGGTTATTTCTCTTTAAAGGGCCTTTAGAAACAGCTGTGTTCCCACCCACTCCACCCATGAGCAAAGGAACCCCTCTGTCCTTGAATTTCCACTATCAATCTAACGGAGGATGCTTCTTGTTTAATGGGAGCAGCTGATGAAAGGGTTAGGAATCTGGAAAAGCTCCATCCGCAAGGCAGTCTCTGGTGAAATGCCTTTGCGTTGACCTCTACTGCTTCCTCCCAACACAACACTGCAGTCACATGGCATGATCAGCACAGCTTCAACCACCTCAGCTAATCTTACATCCAATGCCAGCCTCAGCAGGCAGGATTCTCATCACAAGAACGGATGCTTCCTTTGATCTGGGAGACGAATGCCCAACTTTGCAAAGGGATTTTCTCTACATGAACAGAAATTGCTGGGGTGTCCATTTTGGAAAAAAGCACTTCTCTGTTCCAGCCCACCTCCAGGCATAGTTCTCATTTTGTTTGCAATGGACTGGAGAGAAACATGTTAAAATGAATGCATAGTCCTATATCTCTGAAAGGACTCTGTGTGTGCGTGGAGAGGGGGGGAGAGAGAACCAACTTCATGCTCATTAAATTACAGAAATCTGAAAAAAGAACCCCCTTTGCTTTTCCTATATACTTTATAGAGCCTGCTTTAAATAACCATTTATTTAGTTATTTTTAATTCAACAGCTGCTTAAGTCTATGTTTTTTTAGGTTTTCCTTTTCTCCTTAGAAATTTCAGTTTGCAAGCTCACCTTGGACCAGAAAAGCACTCAGTGGCTGTTCCATTTTTGTTTTGTTTTCTCCAAGGGTCAAGGAAATTGAAAGGCATTGAAACAATGAAAAGCAACACACACACATACAGAGAGAGAGAGAGAAAGAGAGAGAGAAAGACTAGACCAGGGACTTTTTTAAATACTATCAGTTAACTGATGCTGAACTTAGATTAAAGAATTCAGGCAACATTTACGTCAACTCCTTTAACATTCTCAAATTAGATACAAATGTGGTATAACTCTCCATTCACAGAGTTATCCTAATTGGGGGGGGGGGAGTCTATGTTTTGGGATTGTCATTTTCTTCCCATCTTGTCTTTATGGATGCCTGGGCAGAGATTTCTTAATCTGAAGTTCTTTGTTGTTTTAAATCTTCAAGATGTGCAGTACGCATTCCCTTCCCCCTTGGCAAAGTTTTACTGTGACATTAACATGTGCCATAGATTTGCACCATAGATTTGCACCACATGTACAACAACAGATGAGGAAACACACAACACAGAAAACTGTTTTGCTAGGATGCAGGATTTATGTTTCAGAGGAAGTCTAAAAACTAGCAGAGGGAAAGCAAGGACAAATTGCCTTCAACTGCACATGCTGCCGATGCATAGGATAAAAACAGGGGTTTTCTCCTCCAACACAACTAGCATGTTTAAAATAGGGAAACACGGCCCTCTTCAAAGCAGTACACTCCAAATGATACTAATTCAAGTTTTCATGGTGCCACCCCTAATCTCCAACTGTTTCAAAAGACAGGGCCTAAATCAACTTGAGCTATCAAGAACTTAAGAAAAGTTCACAGAACTGTACAAATGCAGAGAACAAAACATAGTGACATGCTAGAAAAAGGCACACTGTGGACACAAATGAGTGTGTTAGAAAATGACAAAAACTACACAGACATGTGGACCTGAGGGGCCAAAGAAAGCCACATCTGCTACGGAGGGAATTCGTTCAAACTCTTGGAAAAAAAAGCAGGCATGCAAGTAGCAGAGACAGACAGGCTCTGATCCTTACTCTCTGATCAACTCCTCGGTTTAAAGCCTAGCCTATGCCCTCTGGCATCATGAGGCCACCACTACTATGGAGACCAGACCATAAAACCACTCGCAAATCAGAGCAGATGGCTTTCTGTTCTCAGTAGGATTTTTTTTTTAAGTCAAGCCAGTGAGGAAGCTCCTTTCTTTCCTTCCTTCCCTCTCTCCTGGAGAGACTGCCAGGAGGTTGAAAAGACCTGATTCCTGAAACCTACCACCGCAAAATGGCAAACCCACCATCACAAAATGGCAAATGAGAATAGGGAAAGCCCAAAGACTTCTTTGGAGGTCTTTAAACAGAGGCTGGATGGCCATCTGTCAGGGATGCTTTGACTGTGATTCCTGCATGGCAGGAGGTTGGACTGGATGGCCCTTGTGGTCTCTTCCAACTCTACAGTTCTATGATTCTATGATTCAAAGCTGGCCATGTGGTAGCTGCCACCCTCCACTTTGGGAAGGGCATGGGAGAGAGCCTTCTCGGTGGCTGCTCCTAGGGTGATGGCAACCTCAATTCTCTCTTTTCACCAGGAGGCAGACTTCTTATTTAAATAGGCCACCAGACTATTTAACTGGTAAAAAAATGTGGAATGGATGTGATATTTTTAATAAGCAATATGCATTAATTGTTTATTTATTTAATTTATTTATATCCCGCCTTTCTCCCAATAATGGAACTCAAGGCAGCTAATGACAGATTAAAATGATACAAAGTCATCAATAAAAGTGTAAACACAGTCTAAGAGTTATTTTAAAAGTGATCATAGAATCAAGGAGGTGGAAGAGACCACAAGGGCCATCCAGTCTGACCCCCTGCCATGCAGGAATACACAATCAAAGCCCTCCCGACAGATGGCCATCCTGCCTCTGCTTAAAAACTTCCAAAGAAGGAAACTCCACCACACTATGAAGCAGCAGCAAATTCCACTGCTGAACAGTTCTTACTATCAGGAAGTTCTTCATAATGTTTAGATGAAATCTCTTTTACTGTGGTTTGAACTCATTGCTCCGTGTCCTAGTCTCTGGAGCAGCAGAAAACAAGCTTGCTCCATCCTCAATATGACAGCCCTTCAAATACTGAAACATGCCTATCATGTCCCCTCTTAACCTTCTCTTCCCCAGGGTAAACATATCCAGCTCCCTCAGCTGCTCCTCATAGGGCATAATGGCTTCCAGACCTCCCACCATTTTGGTCGTCCTCCTCTAGACACGTTCCAGCTTCTCAATATTCTTCCTGAATTGTGGTGCCCAGAACTGGACACTGTATTCCAGGTGAGGTCTGACCAAAGCAGAATAGAGTGGCACTATTACTTCCCTTGATCTAGACACTATACTGCTATTAATGCAGCCTAGAATCACATTGGCTTTTTTAGCTGCTGCATCACACTGCATTATTTAAATGTGTCAATATGTTTTTAACTGTTTTAAATCAATGTTTTCTTTGGATTGTTTCGTAATGTTTTTTTTTTTAATGTACTACAGATTGTTTTAGCAATTTTGTTTGAACCTACAGTGTAAGCTGCTTTGGGTCCCATACTAGGAGAAAAGCAGGATATACAGTTGTCCCTCCATATTCACAGATTTGGTATCTGCAGATTTAAGTATTCACAACTTGAAAATATTCTTTAAAAAATTATAATCCAAAAAGCAAACCTTGATTTTGCCAACTTATATAAGGGACACCAATTTGCTATGCCATTGTATATCATGGGACTTGAGTATTCACACATTTTGGTATCCACGGGGGTCCTGGAACCAAACCCCAGAGAATATGAAGGAACAACTGTAAATCAAATAAATTAATTAAAACAGACGTTTGCTGGCATTCTATGGCTATAAGGCATACAGGTTATATACAAGGAGGAAAGTGGAGTAAGTGGGGTGGGGGGATGCACACGGCCATAAACTACCACACACACACTTTGCTTTTGAGTCTGAGATTTGTCACAAAGTTTCCAAGCACTTGGCTGTGGCTTTGCCTGCATTCCAAAAAGCTTGGGGTCTCACCTCACCAGATGCTTCAAAGCCACAAATGCTCCCACAGGACAACCAGAGCTTTGACATAAACATTGCACTTTAGTGAGCAAACCTTAGCAAGCACACCTCCAGAAAAAAATGAACATCACACACAGACTGGAGGTCACTGCAAGAGTTGCCCTTGGTATGGAAAACACCCAATTGTCGTTAACTCTTTTAACTTATTTCTCATAGTAAATAAGAATAATAGTAATATTAAAGATATATTTTGAAGGCCGAATTATGACCTGGATATAAGTCTCACACACCGACAACCTAGTTTCAGGCATGTACAAAAGTGTTTGTGTAACAGGAGAAGGTTCCGGAACAACACCTCAGAGCCACTGACAGAGAATACTATTAACAGGATTTTGCCCCCTCTAACACATTGTCACCCAGTTGGTCACCATGGCTGAGCAGGGATTCAAACCCTGGTCTCCAGAGTCATAATCCAATGCGCAAAATCACTACACCACACTGGCCTGTGCAAGTCACACTCTCTCAGCCTCAGAGGAAGGCAAAGGCAAACCCCCTTTGAACAAATCCTGTCACGAAAACCTTGTGATAGGTTCACTTTAGGAGTTCCATAACTCAGAAATGACTTGAAGGCACACAACAACACTACACGCTATAAAGAGGGGGGATGCTTAATCCCATAGCATGGCGGAAGAGACAGAGCATTGAATTCAGAGTTCTCCTTAGCAGGGAAATTCACTGAAACTGTTCAGCGAGTCAAAAATCTCTGAGGACCGCTTTTCAGACATGATACAACCTCTACGCACAGGGTCTGCAGGGAATTTCTTCTGATGGTTTCCCACACACTCTCCCCTGCTTGTAGGCACACCGGTCATCCGCAGCCAAACATGGCTTCCCACAGGGCACATGTTCAACAAGTTAAAAACAGATACCCTCTCGTAAGAGAGTCATATCTACACACTCATGACAGATACACGAAAATGCTTTCTGTCCTCTCTGAGAAGAGGAACTTGGTCCAACCAGAGCTTAGAAAAGTAACTTTTCAAAGTACAACTCCCAAAATCTCCCACAGCCAGCCAGGGCCCTGGATCCAACCTGCCTCATGAGATCATTGCAAGAGTATAGAGTATAAAGAGTATAAAGAGTAGAATAAAGAGCCAGTGTGGCATAGTGGTTTGAGCATTGGACTACGACTCTGGAGATCAGAGTTCGAATCCCCACTTAGCCATGAAAACCCACTGGGTGACCTTGGTCAAGTCACACGCTCTAGACCTCAGAAAACCCCACAACAGGGTTGCTTTCGGGTAGCTATAAGTCGTATGTGAGTTGAAGGCACACAACGACGGCAAAAGAAAAGCAGCCTTATATCGCAACATACACTGAGGTTGAAGGTAGGGGAGAAAAACTTAAAAACACCTCCCACACCGACGGATGGTCCTCCGCTCCCAGTGTGGCCAGTACAACAGTTTTGATCAGGATGGGTAAGTGAGGCCCTGGAACTGCCTATTGCCTCCTTCCAGATATTTTTTCCTCCTAACTTCCCTAGACCAGTTTTTTCAGGGCGGGAAAACAGATGAAATACCTCCCCTTGAAGCCTCCAGGAGCCGAAAATCAGGTTTTAAATAGGTCACAGCTCCATCCCCCAATTTATCATTTTAAAAAATCACATTTCAAAACCCTAACTTGACTTCTGTCAATTTCCAGGTTTGGGCTATTTTGGTTGGGGGCTTGGCGGTCTGTACAACTGACACCCCCTGAGGCCTCAGGACAAAAAAAAAAATGGCCCCTGGAACTACCACAGTTGGCCCCTGACTTAATCATGAGGCTGTTTATTACCTGCTGTGAATTTTAACTCATTTTCCCTGCCAGGAAATGGGTGCTGTTCCAGTTCTCAAAAGTGCCCAAAGGGTTACAGTGGTTAGAAACCATTCAAACCGACCACCCCTCAGCCACAAAGTTCACCCTGTCACCTCAGGCCAGTCCTACACACTCTCTTGGCCTAGCCTATCTCACAGGTTGTGGAATTAAAATGGGGGCTGGTGGAGGGAGGTAGAGGAAGGAAAAATTTGTGCATGCCAACTTTTGAGGAAAGCCAGGATAAAGTTGATCAAAGTAACATTTAAAAATGTCACACTAGGGAGGGGAAGGGAAGGGAAATGGCAGTTGGGACATAACTGCCAGCAGAATTCCAGCCAGGAGGTGGTCGGCAAGCAAAATGGATGAGGGGGGAGCAAGGCATTGTGGGTAAATGGCCAGAGTGAAAACTGGAGAGGGGGCCTGTACTTTTTGTGGTTGGGTAGAAGAGGGGATTTCAGCAGGGGGTGCTTGTTACCCAGTTGAGTGACCTGAAATCCCCTCTTAAAGGTAGAGGAGCCCTCTCCAGTTTTCACTCTGGCAACCCTCATTGTGGCACCCCCCAACGGCTCAAAGGCAGCTGGTTGGATGGTGCCAGAGTTCGGGATGTGCAGTTCCACTGCATGGGCGAGGGAGGGCTAAGCCCACAGGTCAAAGGAAAATTCCCCCTTCACTCTCTTGCCTCCATAGGGAAAGAAAAAAAAGAACTCAAACTATCCAAAAGGAATTTGGAAGTGGCAGCGACACTTCCCAGGGAAGAAGGGGTCATGTTCATGACCGAACAGGGCAAACAGGGCTGGTCCATTTCAACAGCCTACTCTCCCTGCTTGCTTGTGCACACCCATACCTGCACACCCCTCTCTGGCTTTTCTTCGCAAACGAAGATTCAGGAAGGACTCATCCCGCGCTTTCTGCTTGCACACCCACACACATGGGAAAAGACACTCACCCCCCAGAGAATGGCGTGGTGACTCGAAGCTGGGCATGGGAACAGCCAGACAAAAAGAAAACGGCCGCTTGGAAGGAGAGATGCAAGGATGTGCTGGCCTTGGCCTCTTTCCTTAGCCCCACCTCCAGCTTGGAGGCCCCCCACATGGAGGTGTCTACACACACACACACACACATAGACCCTTTCCCTTTGTCTGAAGGGCTCCCTCACAAAATCTTCCCGCCCAGAGGCACTTTCAGGCATAAGGAAGAATGCCCTCAGTCGCCCCTCTTCTCCCTGCCTGTTGTGCTGCTCCCTCGGCAACTTTCCCCTCCATATTGCCGCCAAGGGAGCAGGAAGAAGGCCCAGGAAAGGAGCAGGGGCAAAAGCTCTTGGCCTGAAGAGAACACCAAAGTCCAAACTGCAAACAAAAAAAGCCAAAGGGGATTCCAGACCTTTGGGGCATTGCGACCAGGCCCAGTTTGCGCGAAGCCTCCAGATGGATGCTTTGTTGTGTGTACTCACAACAGAGATCACACCCTGGGAATCGCCCAATGCCCAACAGTGCCTTAATAATGTGTGGATGTGGAAGGGAAAGCTTGTGGGTCCTAGGCAGTGGCTTAATCTGTAAGCAGAAGAGCTGACTCCGGCATGTCCCAAAGGTTAATAACCCACCCCCATGTAATTACCCACCTTCCGTATTTTCTACTGAACCAAAGTCTCACCATTTAAACTGCAGCAGAGCCAAAGATTAAAGCATCTGTGAGGCATAGCCTTGCCCTATTTCAGAGGGGGAAATGGAACGTGCTGATGATAAATACAAAAAGACATCTTATTTTCCCAATGGGATCTTATAACTCAAGAGGGAGTCAGTCCACAACATAGTGACCTCCACTCATTTTCCCAGACGTGTTGTAACTTCTCTAACAATACTGACCACTGAACTGAACTCGGAACCTTTGCAATTTTTCAAATGAAACTTGCAAAGATCATGTAACCCGTGCACTGTCAAGCACCACTTTGCCACTGTAGTCCGAACCTTTAAAAGTGTGGGGTTTAAAAAATAAATAAATTGTTCCTTCTTTGACTTCTGACAAGGTTGACGGACCGCACTTCTTGGGAGCCGAGAGGGGACCCTTCAGCCAAAGGAAAGACTAGGTATTCCTTTCCCCACTGGTTCAGGGTTCATCCGCAGAACCTCAAAACTCACTGGGATAACGCAGTAGGACCTGGGATTCCAGAGCCTCCTGATAGGAGCAACCACTGAGAAGGCTCTCTCCCATGTCCTCCTACACCTTCAAACAAGGTGGGCCCTGCTATGTCTCTGCACGAGTCATAGATCTAGGTAAAGAAACACTCAATGGCTCATGCAGAGTTGCAGTGGATAGCCTCTTCTAAGGGTCGGTGATTCTGTGGCATCGCTCCATTATATAGGTATTTATTAATTTGTTTCACTTATATCCCACATTTCTCCCAGCACAGGATTCAAGGTGGCACGCAACACTTAAAAACACAATAAAATGTTTATAAACTTGCAGTACAAAAGTTAAAACACAATTAAACTAACTTTGATTTTAAAAAGGACATACAAAACGCAGTAATAAGCAAAGATTATACACCCACTGCCCCCCCCATTAAAAGCTCTCTCTGTCACAACATACTAAAAACCAAATGCCTCCTTAAATAAAAAGCCCTTTACCTGTTGGCAGAAAGACAGCAGGGAGGGGGCCAACTGGACCTCCTGGGGAAGGGAGTTCCACAACTTGGGAGCAGCCACTGAAAAGATGCTTTCTCTCTCTCATGTCTTCACTAGACCTTCCTGGGACAGTGGTGGGACCAAGAGAAAGCCTTCCCCCACAGAACTTAAAGGGCATGGGCTGGCTCATATAGGGAGATGCAGTTTAGAAGTGACTGAATGGTATAAACCCAAGGAAGAAATGCAGCAGATTTATGCACCTCCAGCAGACTGGGAGCCGAGGCAAAGCCGGACACAGCTGGTCATATACAGAAAGCAGCAACACTCTCTTCTGTGCCCTCCAAAATATTTCACTAATCTCTTTTGTTTTTAACAGCCCAGTAGCAGCTCTCTTAGAATTTGGGGAGTCCTTGCCTTTCATTGGGGGGGGGGGGCAACAACACGCATAGCCGCAATACTGAGAATCTTCAATAAAAGAAAGAAGAGATATGCTGGGATGGGACAAAGAGGACAGATCCAGGTCAGTTTCTCAGAATGGGCACAGCAGATGGAACCATCACTATCTCCTATCCCCAGTGTAGAACCTTGCAGGCTGGAATGAAAATTAACATCTGCCTCTGACAGCACCATCTGTGTTAGCAAAAACCACTGTCACTTCCCCACTCCCTTTGTTTTGCTGGTCTTTTTTTTTTCCTCCTCGAGAGAACCAGGCTGCCATCCAATATCAAAAGCCGAATGCAGAACTTTGAAGCCAGTGTGACTACTGTGGTTACTTCAGAACATTAAGTTCTTCAGGTGGAAGTTATACTTCCCCTGAAAATGCAGGTTCGCAGCTTGGGTGCAGTCCTGAACTCAGCTTTGAGCCTGGAGGCCCAAGTTCCAGCAGTGACCAGAAGTGCATTTGCACAGTTAACGCAAGCATACCAACTGGGCCCATTCCTGGAGAAGTCAGATCAGCCCACAGTGGTACGTGCCTTGGTTACATCTCGTGTGGATTACTGTGATGTGCTCTACACCCCCTGGCTGCCAGTCCATTGCTGGGCACAATTCAAAGGGCTAGTGATGACCTATGAAGCCCTATACCGTTTGGATCCAGCCTACTTGAAAGACCCATATCTCCCTATATGAGCCGTTATTGCTCTAACAACTTCAGGAAAGGTCCTGCTCTCTATCTCACTACCTTCTCAGACTTGTTCGGTGCAAACAAGGGAGAAGGTCTTCTCAGTGGCTGTTCCCAGACTTTGGATCTCCCTCCCTAAGCAGGCCAGGATGGCCCCCTCCTTGCTCTCTTTCCTCCACCAAGTAAAAAAATTCTTATTCCATCAGGCTTTTAGAAATTGGCTGTGATAGGCTTTTAACAGTGTGCTGTGTGACGAACAGCCATATGAACGAATGAGAGTACAGTAGAACCCCCGTATCCACTGATTCATTATCCACTGGTTCAATTATCCATGGGACACAAAACAGCACACCTACCATAGAGACTTCCTAGAAAATCTGTCCTCTCTAGCCATTTTCTAGGCCCTCCAAGGCAACTCTATGGTATTTTAAACCAGAAGTCCCATTATTTTCAACAGTGTTTGCTATTATCCACGGGTTTTGGTATCTACAGGCCCTCCCAGAACCAATTCCCAGTGGATAAGGGGGTACTACTACTATAGTGTGGTTCAGGAGCCAATCCTCTGGGAGGAAGCAGAAAGAGGAGGAACTTCTGGATGTTTTAAGTCTGAATGACAGTGGAGAGAAGAACAGTTAAGGGAGAATGACAGTTGAGAAGGGAGTCGACAGTTGAAAGATATGATGCGTTAAGATATGATGCAACAGTTGAAAGATATGAGGCTGGAGAAGGGTGTATGGCTTTGAGGGAAGCTGGAAAGAATTAATGTGCAGGGAGAACAAGTCCTAAGAAGAACAGAGGCAAATTGAAAATAAAATTCAAAGCAGTTATGTTCGCTTTGTTCAACAATAAATCACTCTTTATGTTTGTTCATTATATTCAGCCTATTCATGAGTTATTTTCTCTTACTGATATTTAATTACCTCTCAAACCCTATAAACATCCAAGTACAAATACTATTTTCATCTAATTGTGAAACTACAGTTTCCACAGGTTATTTGTTCTGTGGCAGCAGTGGGAGGTGAAATCCCGTGTCGCAAACGTGGTGGCAGCGAACATGACAAGGCAGCCAAGCTGAATGGTGATGTAATTTCAGCCGGCGTGCCTGTGCGTCACATGCTATGCTGTTGGTTTTTAATATCATCTAACTCTATAGATTGTTTCATTATGTCTCAAATAACTTTTTTAAACTGAATGTTTTTGTATAGGTTTAACTTGTACTGTTTTTAAATAAGTTGTAAGCCACCTTGAGACCCATTGCGGGGAAAAGGTAGGATATAAAGGAACAACAACGCCACAAAAGCCTTGCTGAATCAGACCACTGGTTTATCTCTAGCCCTGCACCCTGTTTCCTCCACAAAAGCCAGTGAGATATCTCTGGAAAGCCCAAAACCAGCTCACAAGATGAGGGGCCCACTTCTTACGCTGTTGTT
Source organism: Gambelia wislizenii (assembly GCA_030847615.1). Lineage (NCBI taxonomy): Eukaryota > Metazoa > Chordata > Lepidosauria > Squamata > Crotaphytidae > Gambelia > Gambelia wislizenii. The sequence goes on along the minus strand of JAUMIR010000013.1, from coordinate 4,576,293 downwards.
TCTTTGGAGTGCAGACAGAATCACAAAAAGTGATGGTACTGAACACACCGTATAGCTTCCTGAAAATTTCAGCCTTCTTGAAAAATCCCCTCAATCCACACACAATGTTTTCATCCTTCCTGGTTGTGAAAATATGTTCAAAAGTGAATCTACTACCATCTCAAAAGCCAGCTGAAATTCCTGGGGACCTCAGGACGTATTTCAGTGCCTGGCTTAGCCCCATGCCCTAATGATTTCAAAGGAAGACCACCCTAAAATAAAATACCACAAAATTATAAAGATTGGTAGCACCTTTTGCTTGCCTTGCTGTCATCTGACATTATAGCAGAGCAGCCAATGAGAACCACAAGTCCTTTTGATTGGCCAGAGTCCTGGTGATGCATAGGAAGCCCAGGTTGCATCTACACTGTACAAAGAATACACTTTGACACCACTTTAAGTGCTGAAGCTCCATCCTATGGAATCCTGGGATTTGTAGTTTCACATGGTCTTTAGCATTCTCTGCCAACGAGTCCTGGTGCCTCACAAAACTACAAATCCCAGGATTCTGTAGGATGGAACCATGGCAGTTGAAGTGGTGTCAAACTGCATTCTTTCTACAGTGTAGATACATCCTTAGTCTCTCACTACTGGTAACCTTCACTTTCACAAAATCCTTTTGCGCAATATCAAAAGGAAACAGTATTTTACAAAATTATTCCAGTATTCAAACCTGTGACTCTAGGAACGGAGAAAATTTCTCTCCTCTTCCTTTTCCATTTGCACAGCCAAGACTTGATACTTTCAGGAAATGCTTCCCTATTCCTAGGTTTTATATTCCTTGTTTCAAAGAGGGAAGGGGAAATCCCATGGAGAGATTTTTTAAAAACTTGAACCTTGTAATCATAATTATTTTCAGCTTTCAAGGACAAAAAACAAAAGTGTTTTTAGAGACAAAGAAAGTTCCCAATGGCTGTGTTCAGACATTATATTAAGCCAAGAGCCCTGGTTAAATCCATAGTGGATAAGCAGCATGCTACTGCATGCAGTCTATTCACTCCACCATTTAGGCAAGCAAATAAACCAGAAAGATATTGCTTCGTGATACATCCAAGTCTTGGACTATGGATATGTGCATGCAAACAAGCCACAATTTGAAAGCCATCCATGCCTGGCTTATTTGGGGGCTCTGAGCCATGATCCTAGACTTTGAAAGAGCCTAGAGCAATTTCTTTTGAGTCTGTTAACTCACTGGCACAAAAGAAAGGAGAGAATGGGTTGCACAAACTGTGGTTTATTAAGCCAGGACTTCTGGGTAAACATGGTGTCTGAATACAGCCGGCCTAGCCTTCACAGAAACAAATCCACTGACAAGCTGTCAGAACGCAAAAGATCTATTCAAGAAGGTTCTCAGAAGCATACCAAAAATTGCCATCTTGGTAAAAAGCCCAAGAAGCTCACCCCACCAAAAAATAAAGTGAAACCTGGCCCACACATACAGCAGAACAAGAAACCTGGAGTAGCAGAGAGGATTGTATCACTCTAGGCAACTGGTAGGGAATGCCATTTTAAAATGTTCTCTCATGGAAAAGCTTTCTGTATCATCATCACTACTGCCACCACCATATAAAAACCCTAGCACAGGAGGAAGAAAGCTTTTATCCTAACTCACTCCCTACTACAGTACAGTGGGCCCTTAGTATTTGCTGGGGTTTGGTTCCAGGACCCTCCGCCCCCATGGAGAACAAAATCCGTGGATGCTCAAGTCCCATTATATATAATGGCGTAATAAAATGGAGTCCCTTGGCAAAGTCGAGGTTTGCTTCTTAGAATATGTTTTAAAAAATATTTTCAAGCTGTGGATGATGGAATCTGTGGATGCCAAATCCGTGGATACAGAGGGCCAACTGTAGTTATCAATTCTCAGCGATATCTCTCGGTGGGGCTGGATTAGAAAGTATATTCTTGCCGCTCAAAGGCTAAAATGATACAAGCCATTCTACCATGTCAGAATTCTCCCCCACATGACAATCTCATTTCGCTGCATGTGTAGATGGCACCTGAATAAAAACAAGAACCACTTTGTGATTAACCGGGTCTTTTTTTTAATTCAGAGAAGAAAAAATGTGGCCCACCTCGGCAAACCATGCCCCAACTTTAAAACAAACTTTAGAGGAGCTCTGACGCAGTTTCAAGAAATCACGACAAACAACCCCCAGAAAGAACAGAATGAGCAAAGACAGAGGCAATAGCAACCAGAAAAACCTGAGGTGCTGTATCACAATAATTCACACTTCTCTAGACCAGTCTGGAAGAGCAGTAGGTTAGCATCTTTGACTGCCTATGTTCCAGCACAGAGATGGAAAGCATTCCCATAAACCATCCCTATCTCCATTCTGAAAGAGTCCAGTGTGGCAAAAGCCACACCATGGGATCATATTGCTCAAGCGGTTCAACATAAAATCCCTCCAGAAGCCAAACCTCAATACTAGCCAGAATTCAAACATGGAGGGTCATAAGTGCAACTTACTTTTTCACTTTGGGATACTTCATCTCTGAAATAGCGTTGGTGGCATCTGTCTGTCTCTCCTTCAGATGTGGAGGCCACATGTTGTCCACCCAGTCGACTAAATCCACCTGAAAGACCACCCAAAGTCAGCTGTTAGTGAGGACATGCTGAAAAATACTGAAAAAGGGAAATGCTGTCAGAAATGGAGAGGGATATTGTTAGGGTGGCCATGTCTCATACTTTAGAGAGAACAGATGGCTCTTTATTGAGGCATCCTCTCTTTAAAGGATCTCAAATCCTGTCTGGATGAAAGACAGAGTACCATAAGAAGAATGAATCCTTAAAGTTGCCAATCAACACTTAGCAATTGGATAACAGACTGTGCAGCATGTGCACTGGTCCAGCCTAACCAGTCCAAAGCCACTATTGGTTCCATTCTGAGTTACGGTCACTATTCATTGTGAAAGAACCTTTCTGTGGTGAATTACTAGCCAAGTGGTTATTTATAGATCTGAATCAGAGGCTGCCACAAATTCGTGGGGCAGTGAACCATGTATGTTAACTAAAACCTATTTCCCTCATAGTCTCCTATGAGGGATGCCCATCAGTTTTATTAGATAATTCCTGTGAACTGGAGAAGACAACATTCTGAAGAGAAGAACAGTACACAGCCCACAATCTGCTGCTTACTGACTTCAGAGTAACTGCATAGAAACACATAGGCCAAGACAGACAGACAGCTACAGAGGTACTGGTCATTCAATCAAATTAGTTTTAATAAATTAATTAATCAATTAAATAGGCAAATATTTGTATATGACTAATGTAACAGAGGGTTTTTTTCTCCTTATGCAGCATATGTTATTTGGTTTTACAAAAAGCATATATTGTTACCCTCTCCCTGGGTACATGCCTTCTAAAATAGTCCCCACCACCTGAAATGAAGTTCTTCAAAAATGTATTGCCCAATTTTATCCATTTAAGAAAAACTAACTGATTCATCCAACAAATCAACTGATGAAAGTTGACACCCCAATGACCGACCACTTAATAAGCTGAATCAAAATACAGTCATGTTCTCAATGCAAAAACGACCCGCAAGAAAGTCACAACTCACCACATTGGGGCGTTTGACGATGTTTGCCAACTTTGTGTGGCTGAACTCAAGGCTGATCACATTGTAGAGCTTCTTGCGCTCAGCCTCTGGGGTTTCATAGTAGCGCACAAACTGGGACATGCTCATCTCAGTGCCCTTTTGCGTGTTCACATCCATCACGTCCACTATCCGACGGCTCCCTGGAAGATTTCACATATATGGAGTGGGGGGCAAATTCCAATCAAAGCCATACTCCCTGTCAGACTTTGAAAATAAATGCATCAAGTTAGGGAAACCTCAGTACAGCTGGACCCCCGCATCCGCAGGGGTTTGTTTCCCAGACTTACTGTGGATACCAGAAACCACAGATAACAGCAAACCCTATTAAAATAAAGTTCTTCTGGCAAAAACATACCATAAGATGCATTGGAGGACCTAGAAAATGCCTAGAGAGGATGCCTCTCTAGACTTTTTCCAGTGCAACTCTATGGTACATGTCCCTATTTTGTATCCCATGGTAACTGAAACCGTGGATATTGGTTCTGCGGATATGGGGGTCCAACTGTATTAGAATATGAGGGGGATTAAGGAAACACTGAGAGACAGGGACCTCTATGCTGCTTAACAGCTTTCCTGGTGGTTTTCCCATCTTGAGTAGTATCTGGGATGAGAGTGTAAGGAGACCATTTTAAAAATGGGTTTTATTTCACAATGCCAATGAGATCCGATGTCCAGATAAACTTGCAATCTACCCCAGTACACAGTCCTTGCAAGGAGGGGAACAGCAGGGAAAGGAGTCAAGGAAGAAGCAGAGCTCTATCTCTAGTCTTAGCCCCAAATACAATTCTGGAACAGGTGGGAAATACCACCTAAACAAGTCTCTGATTCATAGCAGGAAAGGGGGAAAAAAGGCAACCCTTACAAAATAAGTAGAACGCAGCTTTTTCACCCACTAGGGGGCATTCTAGAACACAAGGAAACTGAACCCAGTCTGTGCAGCTCTTCTATCTTTGCTACTTGTCCCAGTGCCATGGCATGACAGACTTAAAAGAAGAATATGCAGCCTAGAACAGTGGTTCTCAAGCTTTGGTCCTCCTGATGCTTTGGGCTTCAATTCCCAGCATCCCCATCCAGCGTAACCAATGATCGAGGATTCTGAGGACTGAAGTCCCAAAGATCAGGAGGGACAAAGCTGGACAGCCAGTGGCGTAGCACACGCTGCCCCTGCCAATTCCGTTCTAATACAGAGGAAGATATTCAGGGGTCTCACCACAGACACAACAGCCTCCCTCCTGCAGCCCCCTTGAAATCAGAGGGGCAGGGTTGGTTCCCACAGAGCTAGCTGTAAGAACAGGGACAATTTCTCAGGGCAGGAGACATTGCTGTCCTAGTTAGGATGTTTGGAAAACCCATTAGCCAGCCAGGCTTTCCTCCAAGTGTAAAAACTTCCTACACACCACTGGGCGAGTGGATCAGGCCCACAGTGGCAAGAAACGCCTGCCAAGGACTTTGCTTGGCATCAAAGAAGGGGAAGCTAGTAGGCACCTTTCTCAAAAGCAGAGGGAAAATCATAAAGTGCCTGTCCTTTAAAAGGAAAGAGATTATTACTCTGGGCTCATTAAATGTCAGCAGCACCATTAGCTCTCAGGCACACTTTGGAGATGTAAAGGCTTCTGGCTAATAAACCAGATCCTAAAAGCAAGAAAGAGAGACCTCCCGATGTGCACACTTCAAAGAGCTGCGGCTAGCTCAGGCCCTTGCCAGGGTTGGCAATTTCCCCTACTAGAAATGCAATGGAAATGGCCATGACCTTGGAACACAGAGCTCTGGGTTCAGATCTCTTTGAAGCTCAGAGAATGGTTGCATTAAAGTCATGCTTGTCCTCGCTCTCTCGCTCACTCGCTCTCTCTCTCTCTCTCTCCCTCTCTCACACACAAAAATTAACTTCCGGAGCTCAGTCAGGTGCACTGGCCCCACGGGTGTTGCTGTGGAAGGGGAGGAGAGAGAACGAGAGCATTGCCTCTCCAAAACATCTTGTATTGCATAGACTGAAACACTGAAAACAGTCCACACTTGGAACACTGCTATTGGCTGTGTTTCCATTCCCTTGATGGCTTTGCCTGCCCCTTTTCTCTGGATGGCTACATGGTATTTCTAAATGCTCAGCACAAGTTGCTGCAATGCTAGAAATGTGGGGAATGAAAGAAAATGTCATGGGGGGGGGGAGAACAGAAATTCCCATTGGAGGAAATTTTCCTCATTCTGTCCCCTCTGTAGCTACACCCCTGACTAACCCACTACTAGGAGCTGGCTGAGGTAACCTTGGTTTTATCTACAATCCCCAGGGTTCACCACCTGCAACCACAATGGTGGTGTGTGGAGACAGAGTCTGCCTTGGGGGGGGGAGTGAGGACTAAGTATCTCCTGCATTCCACGAACCAACAAAGTCTGAGGTGACCCTCTTTAAGGTACTCTGGCTCTTCCTGGGGGTTTTCAGAGCACTTAATAATTAATTAATTGATTGATTGAAATACATTTCCCTCTCCTTGCTAAAGCACAGTAAGCATAAGATGCGGTGTCACAACACCAACATAACATCAACATATACGGTAGGTTTTCTTCTCTCCCTTCTCCCCCCTCACCACCCTCAGGTCAATATCTACATCAAGATTATTTCCCTCTCATTCTCCTTCCTCTCCTTTGTAACATGCAAAGGTACAGTGGGTCCTTGGTATCCACTGGGGTTTGGTTCCAGCCCCCACACACACCAATGGATGCCAAAATCCGTGGATGCTCAAGTCCCATTCTATGCAATGGCATAATAAAATGGTGTCCCTTATATGAAATGGCAAAAATCAAGGTTGGCTTCTTGGGTTTTTGGGGGGTGAGGGGTATTTTCAAGTGATGGATGGTGGATTCCGTGAATACCAAATCTGTGGATACAGAGGGCATCCCATCCCCCCCCCCCGGTCCCAAACCTTCCACTGACATTTTTAGCTCCGTTTCTTTTTTTTAGTACATTGCAACAATGGCAAAAGGGTAAAACAACTCTTCCAAGCTCATCAGAAAATGGGGTAAAGACAATGAACAGAAGGTGAGGCTAAGGCTTGTATTCTCTACCCCCCTCCGCCCCCACTTTGGAGAGCACATGCTACAGTCAGGGACTCATAAGCAGCGTGAAACATGTTCTGCTCCTCCAAAAGAAGACAAGAAAAATATCTAAAGACTGCACAGAAGATAACAAGTTCTGCTGCAGCAGAGGATAGCTGAGAATAGAACGAGCTCCCTTATAATGGGGTTAGAGGCCAACGGTCTGCCTTAGATACTAACAGGGCTGGCTCCAGATTTGAAGAGAACTTCAGGAAAGCACACTCTGGTAGGCTGACTCTAGCCACAGGCCCTGGCCACAACAGACAACCATTTTATATTTCCACAGTACCTTGCATTGATTAGAGGATGGAAGTAGATGAGTTACCTTCATAAGTTACTTTTTTTTTGTAACAAGGGCATAAGGAACTCACATTTCAACAATAACATTTGCTAGTTGCTTTTAAAAGATACCTTTAAAATGCATCTTAAAGACATTTTGACAGGAGACTTACAGGTTTTACACTATTCTCTTATTACTTCTAAGGTGGGAATTCTTTCGAGAAACAAAACAGTAATGACTATCCCCATGAATTAGTCAGCCCTCCATATCTACAGATTCTGCATCCACGATTCAAACAACCAACATTCGAAAATATCCCCCACCCACCCCAAAAAAAATCCAAAAAGCAAACTTTTATATAAGGGACACCATTTTACCATGCCAATGTACCTAATGAGATTTGAGCACCCACGGATTTTGGTATCCACGGGAGTCCAGCGGATACGAAGGGCCCACTGTACTAAACATTGTAATGGCAATAGATTCCTTTTTAAAACATAGCCGGGAGTACTGAGAAAGAATTACTTTTTCAAAGTAACTAAGATCCAGCAGAGATGTTGTGGCTTTCAACTTAGTACTCGGAATGCATTGAGAAATCCCAAAGCACCATATATTGTCAGCAGTACTGGTGATATTAAGCTGTAATAAACAGACAGCTTGGCAACACATGTTTATTACAGCTAATATCACCAGTACTGCTGACAACATACAGTGCTTTGGGATTTCTCCATGAATTCCAAGCAACCAAGCACTAAGTTGAAAGCTGCACCATCTCTCCTGGATCTTAGACAGTTACTTTGAAAAAGGAAGGAATTTGAAATGAGGAAGAACAGCCAAAGCAGAAGACCTTCCAGCAGTTTGCTTTTGCCTGAGCATACCACCCCCTTCTCTCTTTGCCTTCTTGCTGAGTTACTTACTGGAGGGCCAACTACTTTTGAACTTTGAACTCCGTTGGCAGCAACTGAAGGAAGCTGAGGTCAAAGGGGGAAGAGGAGACAGAAACTGGGACATTTTAAAAGTAGCTGAAACAGTGGGATGGCCAAAAATTAATCAGGACTATCCCTGCCAAGTTGGAACACTCGGAGGGTATGTGTGCCACATGTACACAGAATTCAGCTTCCTGTGAGCCTCAGCTTTCGGCAAAAGCAGCCCACGAAAGCTTTGATGTCAAATAAAACTTGCCATTGAATTGCCACAGGACTTTGGGCTGCTTCAACTATCATGGATTATTTGTAGGCAGACAAGCAAATCAAGTTGCATAAGCCAGTGCTTTTCAGGCTAGTTGATGTAGAGGGCTGGCCCCCTTTTTCCTAATGTGTCGGGCATCACTGCTATGTTTGTGCCCACTGGCTACAACTGTTTCTTTCCTGGAAATGGACAGCAGACCAGCAGCCAATGGCTCGCAGGCTGGCACTGGTCATGGGCCAACACTTTGGATAGCACTGGTTTAGGGTGGTCATTCTGAAGGGTGCATTTGCAGTTATGGATGCTGTGCCAATGGAGTAAATCCCACCCCCCAGCCTGCACCAAAGAGCACCTTTTCTGCATTCCAGAAACTTCTAAAACAACTCACCCACAAGTAGCTTGACATCTCGCACGGTGAAGTCTGGGTCTGGCATCCTGAAATTAGCAAAAGAGGGTGTTATAGGAAAGGCTATCAGCAGCTCAGCTGAAATTCAGAGTACATTTGAGAGAACATATGCACAAGAATAGCCATCTAGGGTCCTCCCAATGTTGCCTCGCAGTCTACTTTCTAACAGTAGCTAGCAAAAACACCGGATCCGAAGGAGAGTGAGATTCAGAGGCTCCACCCAATCTCTCCAGTCACCAGATCTGGTCCTCCAAAAGTGGTTTCATTTCTGAGCTTGGAAGCCGTGCTTCTAGATATCACGGCTAGCAGCCAACAGCAAATTTATGCTGGTTGGATTCCTTCTTCCATAGCCTTTCCCGTAATACCAGCCTTTGTTATTTCCCATAATGATGGCCTCCCTTGTTTTTGCCATTAAGTCTGCTTGGACTGGTGGGGACCCTACGAATGAGACACCGCCAAGGTCTTGCAAACTCCGGACACCTGTGGCTTCCTTCCATGACACAATCCAACCATAGCATGGCCTCCCTCTTTCCCTGCTGTCTTACACTTTCCCTGGCATTACCATCTATCAACAACTTAATGGTTTCAATTTTAAAAGGAGTGGGCGATTGGGATTTTTGAGAACAAAACAGATTACTTTTCTTTGTTACTAATAAAAAGTAGTATACCCATCACTATTTTGGAGGCATTCAAGGCCCGTTATGTATAGTACAGTCAGACCCCTGTATATGCAGGGGTTTGGTTCCCGGACTTACCACGGATACCAGAAACAGTGGATAACAGTGAACCCTATTAAAAGAAAGGATTTCCAATAAAAACATACCTCAGAGTTATGTTAGAGAACCTAGACGATGCCTAGAGAGGACACCGCTCTAAGCCTTTTCCAAGTGTGACTCTATGGTATGTGTCCTATTTTGTGTCCCACAGGTAACTGAAACCACAGATATTGGTTCCGCAAATATGGGGGTCCGACTATATTGTTTTTTGTCTTACTACAGTCTTGTAAAGTAGTCACTAGTCATATCCTATACTGCAGACTGAAGGCATGAGGCACAGAGAAGGAAGGGCGGGGCAGAGAAGCAAAGTTAAAATCCCCCAAAGAACTCCTAACTAAAGCAAGACCTGAACTATAGATGTCTTTTGGCCCGTGAGCTCCGTCAGCCTACTGTGAGCCTCCCAGAAGTATTCAATGCCTGCTAAATGCCAAATTTACAGTTCAAAAAGTGCCACATCCAGAACCTGGTAAGTTCCAAATGCCATGCAGGGATTTTCACTGGATGAGTCTTTTTCCTTCACAAAATTTTCCCTTCGAAAAAAGGCAAAGAAGTAGCAGTACTACTTTCAGTTGTTCTCCATCCCTCTCAAAACTGTGTGCTGAGGTCCTAACATCTTCTCTGTCATGGCTCTAGGTTGGCACTCTTGATGTTTAACAGAGATATTCACACAGCACCTGCCCCTCCATTTTGGAATTATCTACCTGACAATCCCTGAAACTTAAGTTGTTATGTCTTCTGGAAGGAATGGAATTCTTAATTAATTCTAACTATTCCTTGGCGGCTGACAAGCAGGTAGAACAATGAATTTATCCTTACCCATCCCAGCCCTCAAAATGCTACACACCCAGTGTTCTTGTTTCTAGAGAGAGAGAGAGAGTATTAGACATTAAGAGTACTATCTTACTTAATTCCCAGTCCATCCTTACTTCTGAAGACGAGGGGGACTCTAAGGGCTTCGCGTTGCACGTACTCAAAAGTGAAATCTATATGGAGAAGAAAAAAAAGAGAAAACAGAGGTTAAAACACAAAAGGAGCCCTGCTGGATGAGAGAAAAGTAGGGTGTCTCCAGATACAACATCATGGAACCCTACAAAGAGGGCACAAAAATGCCAAACCTTGGAAAAGTTATGTTTTTGGACTACAGTACTCAAAAGCATGCAGCCACCAGGGTCAAGAAATGCCAGTCTTCCCCCATAATTCCTCTCCTGGCCAGAATCTGGAAAGAGACTGCCCCTGAAGCTGGAGGCTCCATCGAGCGAGTGTGTCCCAATGAAACAGACGAGCATCTCTTCCATGGGGGTCTAATCATGAGGGTTGTACTGCAAGGCTGAAGTTCTACCCCCTTTAGTGCAGCAGTGTGATTCCCTCACCTTTCCAGATGTTGGACTGCAGCTCCCAGCATTCCTTGCCCCGACTTTGCTGAGCAAGGCTGCTGGGATCTGCAGTCCAACAGCATCTGGACAGACTCTACAGAGTAAGCCCAGGGTAATACAGTGGATCTTGCCTCAGAGTAAGCATGTTTAGAGCCGCCTGGTGAAGCTCCAATTCTAGACTCTTACTACCATGCCCCATGAGGAGCAGCTTAGGGAGCTGGGTATGTTTAGCCTGGAGACGAGAAGGTTAAGAGGTGACATGATAGCCATGTTTAAATATTTGAAGGGATGTCCTACTGAGGATGGAGCAAGCTTGTTTTCTGCTGCTCCAAAGACTAGGACACGGAGCAATGAACTCAAACTACAGGAAAAGAGATTCTACCCAAACATTAGGAAAAACTTCCTGATGGTAAGACCTGTTTGGCAGTGGGATATGCTGCCTGGGAGTGTGGTAGAGTCTCCTTCGTTGGAGGTTTTTAAACTGAGGCTGGATGGCCATCTGTCGGAAATGCTTTGATTGTGTATTCCTGCATAGCAGGGGGTTGGACTAGATGGCCCTTGTGGTTTCTTCCAGCTCAATGAGTCTATGATTCTACTAGAAAGTAAGTCTGCTGCCACAATGCAGAAATGATGCCATTTGACAGTGCTGTAATTGCCATGGCTCCCTCCTGGGATTTGTAGTTTGTTGTGGCACCAGAGCTCTCTGACAGAGAAGGCTACATATCTCACAAAACTACAAATCCCAGAATTCCATAGTATTGAGCCATGGTAATTACAGCGCTGTCAAATGGGATTATTTTTGCAGTGTGACAGCAGCCTGCATTGAAAGAACCACTCAAGAAAGGCCAAAGATCACACAAGACAACATACAAGATCACTTCCTGGGGAGGAACGGAAGTTAGATCTAAAAATCCACCATAAAATTGCTTCCAGCCAAGAAAATCCAATGGAGCTATCAATTATTAACTACAGATTGATTAATTTTTAGCTGATGACGCTGGTGGATTCTCAGCATAACACCCAGCCCTCGTAGGCTGAGCACCCAGGCCAACCTGCTAAACCAGTGGTCCTTAACCTGTGGACTGGGGACCCCCAGGGGTCTGTGATGTCCTCACAGGGGGCCTGTGAAGGCTTGAAGGCTGCTTGGCCCACCTCCTCCACATGACAGGAGCCAAGGCAAAGGCTGGTTGGCTTGGCCTGCATATTGCCATTCAATCTGCTCTGGCCACAAACTTGCACAAAGAAGCAAGAGACAAGGCTTCCCTCCCGCTCCAGTGCCTCTATGATTATGTATTGTTGCTGTTATTGTTGGTATTATTAGGGTTTTAAATTTTGAGTTAAGTCTTGGGGTCCATGGCAACCAAAGATATTGAAAGAGGCTCCCTGGTAAAGAAAAGGTTAAGAACCACCACCTTGGCATCATCTGGGCTTCCAGAATCCTGGGACCTTCCTTTGCCAACCTGCTGGGGAGGAAATGAGGCAGGGCAAAGCCAAAGGGCCTGGCTGACTCCTAAGAAGAGGGCTGGGGTGCTGTGCCAAAAAAAAGAAAAGAAAAGAAAGAAAACCCCATCCAGAGCCTACAGGATGCGGGCAGGTGGGGTCACTGGGGGCAAAATCAGGTGGCGGGGAGGGAGGATGCCAAAGGCCCAAGGCCAGGGCTGGTTTAAGGCACCAGGGGTGTCCACAGGGGTCCCCATCATTGTGGGGAGGTCCCCATAGTAACCCTCCTCCTACAAAACCATTATTAGTAATAATCTGAATATCCTGTACTCTGAAAAGGTTAGAGGTTAGGTTAGGTTACATTGACCTGAGATAAACACACAGCCCCCCCCCCAAAAAAATAAAGCATTGCACGGGGATCCCAAATTCCTTAAACTGGTCCTGCTCAAGGCTGGGGCTGGCTCTCCCTTCACCCCCCCCCTCCAGGGCAGAATGGCCGGATCCCTCCCCTCTTGGCTCTCTCTGCCGTCACCGGATCCCCTGGACTGGGGGAGGCGGTGGCGGGAAATACGAAATCCAGCCACCCATTGGCACGTGGGGGGGAATCCGATCGTGGGGGGGTAAGAGAAGCTGGCCTGGATCGTGGCTTCTTCCCGGAGATCGGAGCCTCCGCCAGCCCCAGAGGGCTCCCCTTGAAACCCCCCCCCCTCGCACCCGATCCCATCCCGATCCCCGCCCGCCCGCGGCTACCTTTCCCCTCCATGGGCCGGACGAAATCGGCGCCGAACCGCGGGCTCTTCAGCTTCTCCTCCAGGCTGAAGCCCCGGACGCTGACGATCTCCTCCACGTCGGAGAGGTCCTCGTTCTCGTCGTAAAGCCGCCGGCCGATGGATCGCTGCGGAGGGGGAAGAAGAGGCCGGGCCGGGGGGAGAGAGGAGGAGTTGGCCGGGGCTGAGCACCCCTCCGGGAACCCACGCGCGTGGGGAAGGGGAGGCTGCGCCCGGGCCGGGCAAGGCAGGCCAGGATCGGCCCCCGTTTCGGAGGCCTTCATTGCCCAAGCATGGCATGGGCCCCCCCAAAAAGGCCACCCTCGGGGGCTCCCGCCACAGCAGCCAGAGGTGAAACGCGTGCACGTGTGAACGGGGGGCTCGGGCCAAGGGGGGGAGAGAGCCGATCCGGCAGAGAGAGAGAGAAAGCAGAGCCTGCCTCGGACAGGACGGGGGATTCCCCGAGCCACGCGTGTTTTCCCCGGGAGAGCGGACACGCGTGGAAGCGCCCCGGCCGAGGAACAGCCACCAAGGGGGGAACCACCGGGAGAGGGGCAGTTCGGGGGGACGCCCCCTCGCGCGTGGAAGGGGCTGTGCGTGGGGGGTGCTGATCTCTTAGCAACACTTTGTGGGGGGGCACCAAGAAGAAACTCCTCGTCCCCCCCCCGCCCCGATCCCTGCGGGAAGCCTTGACAGGCGCCAACTCTTTCCCCAGCCACACCGGAAGGCCGCCTTTTCCCTTTTTTTGCCAAACACATTGCATTATGTAACACGGGCAAACATACACACACACACCCTACACATCGTGGCACCCTCCCCGTACACACGACCCCCCCTTTTTTTCCTGCAAAGCTTGGCTTGGAAGCCAAGCCACCCCAACCCGTGCAAACCCGGGGACCGTTCTCAAGACCAGATTTTTATTTGTGGAGAGGAAGGGGTTAAAATCTTCTTTCTCTTCCCCCCCCCTTTCAACATCAGAGGAGGGGAGGCCCGGGTTTAAGCCCCCCTCCCTCCCTCCCTCCCTCCGAGTCAGAGCTCGGCTCCGAAGGCACCGCTTTGGCCCCGCACGTGTGAATGCAACTCCTTCGCCCAGCCGCCTCGCTTTCGTCCTTTTTCCACGCGTGATCCAGAGCCCGCGGGGGGGGGAGGTAGAGGGGAGGGGGTAGGGTTGCGATGCCCCCTTCTCACTCTTCGGGGGTCTCTCTCTCCCCCCCCCATAACAACGCCCCACCTCCGAGCCCAGAGTGAAACCCCAGCCCTTGCCAGCAAAACACAAACCCAGCCCAGCCCCAGGCTCTGGCTTTCTCTCGGAGGAAAAGCCGTGGGGAGAATTGGTATCCCCCCCATCCCCCCAAAAAAAGAAGACAGAAGAGAAGGGGGGGTGGGGGAAAGAGAGAGAGAGAAAACAACCCACCAGTCTCCTTCCAGAATCTTTCTCCGTCTCCATGTTCCGTAGAGTTTCATCTCTCCAAGTGAACAGTTCCTCCTTTGGGTCCTGCTGGGAAGGTTCTGTTTGGGTTCCTGCCGGGCTTGGCCCCAAAAAGATGGGAGGGAGGGAGGGAGGGAAGGAAGGAAGGAAGGAGGGATGGGGGGGGGGAAGCAGCAGAACCCCCCCTCCAAAATTCCCCACCCACCCACTCCCCAAACCCCAGATCCTGGGGGGGGGGGAGAGACAAACAAACCAAGAAACCAGTCAAACCAACACAACAACCCCCCCCCGTTTTTTCTAAAAGGCCATCCGGGTCTCTGTAAAGTCCCCCCCCTTTTTTTGCAATCACTACTTTCTTTTTTTTACAAAGGTGCTGAAGAGGCAGAGATGATGAGGGGGGGGGGAAAGAAGCTTTGAAGGACCACCAGAAGCCACCAATCAATCCAAACGGGAGACTTTGGGAAAGGGGGGGTGTTTTGTTTTGGTGTGGTTGTCTCTTTTTTTTTCTGTCTAAATATATATGTTATATATTAGATATAGATATATATTTCTCCTGCCAAAAAGGCAAAAAAAAAGTCCTCAAACAGCCCTCAGCGCCCAAGGCAGGGAGGGAGAAAAAGGGGGGGGGAACGCGCAGGCGTCATGGTAGTCCCCGGAACGTAAACATTGGGGTTGGGGAGTGGGGGGGGAATCCCGGATTTGGGCACCAGCTCGGTGCTTCCTCCTCCTCCTTCTCCTCGGCTGGGTGCTCATCTTGGGGAGTGTTGTGGTTGGGTCACGAGGGCGCTCGAGCGCGCAGGCGCGGAAGCTGGCGCGCGCGGGTGTGAGGAGAGTGGCTGTCTTGCGGCGGCGGGGGGGAGGAGGAGAAGGAGAGGAACAGCGCGGGGGGAGGCGGCGCGGGAGGGAGAAGGGCGCCGGGGAGAAGAGCGCTGAGGGGCCCCTCCCGGTGAGCATTTGGGGGAGAGGGGTGTGTTTGGGGGGGAGGATTTCGTGGCTGGGGGGGCCGGTAGAGAGACCCGAAGCCTCCGGGAAGTCGAGGCGGAGGGGGTGCTGCCCGGTGGAGGGGGGAGGAAGAAGAAGAGGCCGGGCTGGGGAGCCTTTGGCCTTCTTTATGTTTTGGACTTCAACTCCCACAAGTCATAGCTAGCAGGGCCCGCGGTGTGGAGTTATGGGGGTTGTAGTCCAAAAGTCTAAAAAGCCAAAGGGTCCCCACCCCCGGGCGGGAAGGAGGAGGCCACCTGCCCTGTGGTTCAAGGCGCGTCCCCGCCGCCTTTCTATCTGCATACATGTCGATGTTTGGGATTCCGATGGAGAAAGTCGAGCCCAGGGATGCCGGCCGGCCGACCTCGCAAGGTTGGTGTGGGAGGTGGGGAGGGGCTGCTCCTTTTGCCTGGGAAATGCCAGCCTGCGTAGGGTAGGGCTGTATTTAATCTGTACTGTATTTGTATTTTAATTTTGTAAGCCGCCCCGAAGGGACGGGGTATAACTTTATCATTATTATTATTATTATTACAGTATTATTATTGGGCTGAAAGGGTGACAGGCGAGGCAGCCCCTTGTTGCCTTGGAGGAGGGTGTGTGGGGATGTTTGTGCTTGTACCCCCCCTCACCGCAAGACCATGTTCGTGTGGATGCCTGTGACCCTCAGGAAGTTCCTTCTTCCCTCCTCTTCCCTCTATCAAATGGGTTTAGGCTAGGCTGCTGGGATCTGCAGTCCAAGAGCATCTGGTGGGACTCTGCAGAGTCAGCCCAGGGGAACACAGGGGATCTTGCTTCAGAGCATGTTTTGGAAGCTGCGCGCCTCCTGTTGATCACAATATTTTTGGGCAGGGGGGGGTACCGGACTACTTTGCAGGGTTGTTGTAAGGCTGTAAGTCAGGCGTGGGAAGGATGCCCGTTTTGGGGTTGTTGGGAGTTGGAGTCCAGCAACATCAGGAGGGCCACAGCGTTTCTATCCCCTGGTGTGAGTACCTGGAACACTCTGCAGTGGTTCCCAAACTTTAGTCTTCCAGGTGTTTTAGACTTCCTCTCCCAGAATTCTTGACTGTTGGCCAAGGTGGCTGGGGCTTCTGGGAGTTAAAGTCCAAAAAGCCTGGAGGACCAAAGTTTGGGAATCACTGCTCTAGAGCCAAGGTATTAATTGTGTGGCCCTCCGGATGATTTAAACTACGGTTCCCATCAGTCCCTATATGTAAAGACAATGTTAAATGCTGGGAGTTACAGTCCAACACCATCTGGCGGGGAACATGATGACTACCCCTGCTCTAAAGCAGTTAGGCACCACAGGTCCCAGAGTCCCTGACTGTTGGTCATGCTGACTAGAACTTCTGGGTGTTGAAGTCCAGCAACATCTGGAAACACATGCACCCAGTTGAGAATCAGTAGTCACTAGTGATACATGATATTTTATAGGCAATTCAAAGTTTTCTTTGATCCTGGGTGGGACACATGTGGGGGTATCCACTCTACCTGGTATTACTTTTTAACTGCTATATCTCCAATCCTATGGAATCCTGGGATTTGTAGTTTTCTGAAGTACAATTCTCAGGATTCTCTGCTAGAGAGCTCTGATGCACAAAAATTATGTCACCAAACTACAAATCACAGGACTCTACAGGATGAAGCTGTGACAGATAAAGTGGAATCATTGTGCTATAACTGCATAGTGTAGCTTCCTGATGTTGGATTACAACTCCCAGCATCCCTTACTATTGGCTGTGCTGGCTAGGGTTGATGAGATTTGTAGTTCATTAACATCTAGATGGCCACAACTTTCCTGTCTTTATCTTAGGCCTCTCTGAATCAGTCTGTCACCTAGTTAAGCTACTGATTGGCCATACAAGTTTTCATTTGTTCACCAGTTTGTATAAATGTGCATCTCAATAAAGCAATAGTTCTGGCAAAAAAGAGATGGTTTCTTTTCTTTTAGATTACTGTTGCATGCATGTGTCAGAAGAGACACTAAAGGGGCATTCCCCTCCTCTGTGTGGGGAATGCCTCTTTTAGGAAAGCACTTCTCAGCCTGGAATTCATCATTTATCATCTGAGTTTTAGCCTGTTGACTGAATCTTCATATGAGTAAAAGCAAAATTCTGAAGGAAGAAGCATACTTTCCCCTAAATGCACACTTGCAATGGTAAAGTTTGTTTCCTCCATTTCTTTTGTTCAGAAGAGACTTGTTGCATGCGTAGCCAAATCAGCATCATCCATGTGCAAGGTAGACATTGTGGCAGACTAAGAGAAGGTTTGTACCAAGGTTTGCAAAAGTACCCAAAATCTTTAGCTAGTAAATTTTATAGTTTTGACTATAACTCAGGTGTCAGTTGGCCATGTACAGCCTCCTTAAGGTAAACAACCATTCCCTAGTCTTTGCTACATAATCCATTCCCCAGCCCTTTGGCTTCCTAGAGAACAACATATAGCTTATAACTTTCACAGTGTCAGCTTGTTCTTTTGGAGGAAAACCAAGGCAATACAAAAGCGTTTTGCTGGGTTACCTGATGTGAATTCATGTTAGTTTCCCTAGTTGCCAGAATCTTTAGTTCATGTTCTTGGTATCTTACGAAAGCACTGTGAGAAGTTCACCAGTGTGGTCAAGTTTTCACAGTAGACCTTCCTCAGATGAGTGAAATAAGACAAAGAAGATGACAAGTATATATAATTTCATCTTCCCCCTTTGCTTAATACAGGTTGACCCCCATAGCCATAGGGGATACATACACCCACCCCGTGGATAGCTGAAGCCATGGATAATAGGGAACCCTGTTATTTTCAATGAGACAGACACTGGAATTTGACCATAGAATCATATTGGAGGACCTGGAAATGCCTAGAGAGAACATTTTTTTTTTTGGATGTGGATAAGTGAAACCGTGGACACAGGGGTCAACCTGTAGTTCAAAATTCACAACAGCCTTAACAGAAGGTACATTTATTTTGAAGGACAGCACTAGAGAGCCATAATGCCTTATCATAATTAGTTTATTTGAAAATGTACGTTTGTTGAACAGATATGAGTTACAGAAACAAACAGATAGGCCTTTCCAAATTTGTAGCAGTGTTAGTCCAGTCTACTCCAACTCTACAAGTCCATACATTGTCTAATGCACTTTGGTTGTGCTTCTGCTCCATTCTGACAGAAGGGACGTACATGCTTGGAAGGACCACATTTTTATTAATGGTCACAGTTTCCCAAGCGATGACTGGGCCATTTGAAAGGGACTAATTTTGCTTAGGTTCAGACTGTGTGAAATACTATATCTCCCTATACGAGCCTGCTTAAGTCTTAAGATCCTTGGCAGAGGGCTTTCTCACAGTCCCACCATCCTCACACACTGATTGGGAGAGGGCCTTCTTGGTGGCTGCTCCCAGGCTGTGGAATTGTTTTAATCTACATCAGAGGTGGGGAAAGTGAGGGCTAAATAGTCCTCTGGGCTATTTTTTGCAGGGGGCACAACCCCTCCCCGCTCAGATTTTTTTTTTTTACTCAAACCATCCCATACTTCCCTGGAGGTGTATTGGCAGCAGTTTTGTCTCTCTGCCAAGTCTTTTAGGCCCAGGTTGTGTTGGTTGTGTGCCTTCAAGTCGTTTCTAACTTAAGGGAAACAACCCTTAGGAGTTTTCTTGATGAGATTTGTTCAGAGGGGGTTTGCCCTTGCCTTCCTCTGAGGCCGATAGAGTAGAACTTGCCCAAGGTCACCCAGTGGGTTTCCATGATTCAAACCCTGGTCTCCAGGGTCCTAATCCAACACTCAAACCACTACACCATACCAGCTCTTCTTTATAACCAGGAAAAGCCTTTAATTAACAGGAAGAAAGCCAGAAAGCGGGTTCTTCTTCACCTTGGTAAATAAGTCCTAAAAAAATAGCCCAGGGAGACCAAAAAACAGTGCAATTGTGTGTTGAGGTCTAAGCTTTAAGTGAGGGGGGGAAATCCAATCCTTGGTAGTTGCCCATCCCTGATTTATTAGATTATTTATTTCCATATTGGTAAAACAAGAATCAAAAAGAAGACTTAATGCAATAATTAAAACAAATACATTATTATAGCAAGCATGATTCTTAGGCTGAAGTCCAATAACCTCTTACCTTGGAGTAAACCCTGTTGAATTCAGTAGGTCTTTTGAAGAGAGAGATATAGGATTCCACCATTAGAAGCAGCATTTCTTTTGAATATGAACAACTAACAATAACTCCTACATAATTTCTAAAACTTTTATGTGCAGTAGCTTACATCATTGCAATTCCTGACCCTGGTTTCCTTTTCTTCATGGGAATGAGTACATTAGGTCTGCTTGGCACTATGAAGGACTAGAGACAACAACAAAAATTGTTTTACTAATGTTGATGGTTTCTCCTGTTTCACTAGAGGTTTTGATGCCAGCTCCTCATAAACTGGCAAAAGCAAGAGTTTTTTTTATGGTTAAAGATAATGTAGCTCCATTTGTAACAAACTAAAAAAAAATAAAATAAAAAGTAATTTCAATTTGTAATTATTTTCTCAAAAAATGTACTTGTAACATATCAAACAAGACACTTCTGTGCCAAGCCAAGTATACATAATGTATTTTAAGTGACTTTCAATCTGTAAAGGGAGCTAATATTGCTTTTTTCCCATTTTACGAAAGATTCCCCCCGCCATTTTCCCCCATGTCTTCAAAATGTACACTTCTAGCTCTCCGAAGGCCATATACTACCAAATGAAAAATCATTACCATTTGGAAGGTGAGATTTATCCTTCTCATTACTCACACCCTGAGAGATACAACTAAATGTGTTCCAATTCTGATATCTTTTACTGTGGTTGAACTTGGCCCAGATTTTTGCCACACCATAGAAACAGAGGCAGCTTGTACTTGACAGCTATCAGCTTAGTACAGGGAAGGGGGAGCTGTAGCTCATTAAAATGTTTTATGTGTGTGGTATCCATGGTTTTCAGAGGCAGCATTTCTATACAATACCACCACTGTACAAAATGGGAATGGGTATGAGAGTGCTCAGTTTGTGTGTCGGCATCTCTTTCATTTCTTGGTATCTATAAAAGAGAAATTTTGAACAAAGAGATACCTTTCAATCTATGTATCTCTAATGGCTTTGTAGAAAGCTCTAAGATCATGTGCAGATATTAAATCTAAGGGCTTTTTCTTATGGATCATTTTCCCCAGGAAGCTTCACTCACAATAAAGGGGACAAGATCACAGCCACTGCTCTGCTGTGGAAAACTTATTATACATCAGAATTATGGCAAAAAAGAGGGATTGATCCAGGTCCTTGATTAATGTAGCTGTAATGACTAAATAGAACCTCCCTGTTGAGAGGCAGTATATCTCTGAATACTAGTTGCCTGGTTAGATTTACATGCTGCATTTCTTCCAGTGAACTCAAGGTGGTGCATGTGGCCCGCCTCCACCTTTAGCCTCACAGGAACCCTGCAAAGTAGGCCAGAGTGACCTAGAACTGGCCCAGGGTTACCCATTGAGGTTCCTGACTCAGCGGGAACTAGTTCACAGGTGGGAAACTTTTGGCCTAGCAAATGTTTTGGACTACAGCTCCCATGGTCCTTACTACTGGGGCATCTGGGAATTGAAGTTGAAAACATTTTTAGATCTAAAATCTTCCCAATCCCTGGACATGCTGCTGAAGAACAGAGACCAGATGAAAGGGGGGGGCTGTTGTATTTATGTCCTACTTGAGGGTTACCACAGCTGGAAAGGGGGAGAAACAACAGGGCATCGGACTTAAAACAGACTTTAACCAGAGCTACCTAACACTACCCTTGCCTCCCTTGCCACTGGGGGTGTAGGAGGGCTGCTTTATGAGGACTACAACTCCCAGAATCCCCACACAGAGTGGGCAGTTCAGAGTTGTAACACACAAGTAACATTCCCAAGTAGGGTTGCCAGAGTGAGAACTGGAGAGGGCTCCTGTACCTTTAATGGTTGGGTAGAAGCAGGGAATTTCAGCAGGGGGTGCATGTCATGCAGCCAGGTACCAACCAACCCCTGCTGAAATTCCCTCTTCTACCCAACCATTAAAGGTAGGGGGCCCTCTCCTGTTTTCTCTCTGGCAACCCTATTCCCACGCTTTGCTAATGTACCTCCACTGCACAATTTATAGTTGGCCATCCCACTTTCACTGACATGGCTCCACCCTATGGAGCGCCCTGGGATTTGTAGTTGGAGGGGTAGACTCATTTGCTGTTGTTCGGGGAATGCACTCGAGCAGTGGTTCTTAACCTGTGGTCGGGGACCCCCAGGGGGCTGCGATGTGCTTGAAGGCTGTTGGGCCCACCTCCTTCTTGCAGTGGAGCTGCCATGTGACAAGAGCCAAGGCAGAGGCTGGGTGGCTGGCTTGGCCTGCACATTGCCATTCAATCTGCTCCAGCCACAAACTTGCAGGAAGATGTAGGAGAAAAGTCTCCCCTACCCTTCCAGTGCCTCTGAGGGAAGGTTTAATCAATTACACCACCCATTAACCTTTAATGAATGGTTTAACATTACTATTATTATTTTTATTTTTATTAGGTATTGTTGTTGTGTTATTATTAGGGTTTAAAATCCCAAATTAAGCCTTGGGGGCCCGCAGCACCCAAAGATATTTAAAGGGGGGCCCTGGTAACAGGGCTGGTTTCAGGGCCCTGCAGCCGCAGGGGAGCCCATCATAACCCTGGTCCTGCAAAAACATTATTGGTAATAATCTGAATATCCTGTACTGTGACTAGGTTAGGTTAGGTGACATGGAACTGAGAGAAACATATGGGGTCGTCCAAAATAAAGCGCTGCAGAGGGGGCCAAAATCCCTTAAACCGACCCTGCCTGGTAAAGGAAAACTAGAGCTCCCTGGCGGAGAAGTCGCGAGCCTCCGCCAAACTACAAATCCTAGGGCGCCATAGACGGGAGTCTAGGGAGCAACCAAACACCTGTCACAGGGGCTAACGGCTGTTCCATCCGCTGGCTGGCACCCCGGTCGGTTTATACTTAATCCCAACTAGACTACAGCCGACCCATATGGGTCAATCCCGCGTGTTCCGTGGGTCTCCTCTGGTCAGCTTTTCGCCAGGGCCGAGGAAGGTTTCCCGCCCGGCTTTCTCTCGTCAGGGAAGAAAGGGGCCGGAAAGTTTCCTCAGAGGCGCGAGGCGGGCCGGCGAGAGGCGGAGCGGGCCGGCTCCAGCTCGGGCCCAGCCCCAGAGGGAGGCGCTGTGAGGAGAGGCGCCCGCCCGGCCGGAGCGCAGCGAGGCGGACTGACGGAGCGGCCCCGGCCGGGCGTCCTGGGCTGCTCCTGCTGGTAGCCCCGAGGCACCAAACCCGAGCCGACGCCGGGCGAGAAGAAGGCGAAGCCGCGGTGCTGCCCGGAAGAGAGGGCCGGGTCCGGAGCTCCCCGTCGCCGCCTTCCTCGCCCGCCCGCTTGCCGGGCGCCCCGCCGGCGCTCCTCATGAGCCTCAACGAGCACTCCATGCAGGCGCTGTCCTGGCGGAAGCTTTACCTCAGCCGGGCCAAGCTCAAAGCCTCCAGCCGGACTTCGGCGCTGCTCTCCGGCTTCGCCATGGTGAGCCCTTCCTCCCCCCCACACACACTCCGCGTCCCTTCAGTCCCTCAGAGTCGCCCGCCTCCCGAAGCCGAGAGCTCCTTCCCTCAGGGCGGCCCCAGGCTCCGCCGAGCAAATTGGCGCCTCAGCCTCCCAACCGAGGCCGGCTTCAAGCCTCCCCCTTCCTCGGGGCCGGCTTCAGGGCCCTGCAGCAGCCGCAGGGGGGCCGTCATTGGGGGGGAGGCATCGTAACCCTCCTCCTGCAAAGCCATTGTTAGTAATAATCTAAATATCCTGTACTACGAATAGGTTAGGTTCTGAGGTAAACATATGGGGTTCCCCAAAATAAAGCGTTGCAGCCCCCCCCAAAAAAATCCCTTAAACCGGTCTTGCCTTCCTAGGTGGTCTCCAGCGCCCGGCTCCCCACCCCACCCCTTTCCGTCGATTAGCAGCCCTGGCCTACCTTGCAGGGTTGTTGTAAGGCGGAAGTACGGGGATCTCGGGGGCAAGGGAGCGCGGGGGGGCATTCCTTGAAGGGGCAAATAGAGCTACCCCACGCCCAGTTTCCTTTCTTGGCGAATCGCTCTCCTTCGCCGTGAGCTCTCCACGAACGTGTGAACGTGCACAAACGCTCGCTTCTTTGCATCGTCACAAGTTCATGGGCAGCACCCACGCGTAGCCCCTTTCCTCTGTGGATCCGCGCCGGTTCTCGACACGGGGAAGGGGCTGGAGTCCCACCTTGGCCTTGACCCGAGAGTGGAGGAGTCCTTTGAACTTGGGTTTGACCGATCTCGGAGGAAAACAGGCGGGATTTGCTCTGAGGGGGAGGAGGAGGGTACAGACTGGAATCTATAGCCTTGCAGGCAGTGAAGGAAACGGTTCCTTTCTGGACTGTAGCTCCCAGCTGCCTGGGGGATTAGTGGAGTTGTAGTCCAAAAAGTGTGTGCAGATGGGCTAAGCATGGGAAAGTTAGTTTCTGGACTGGGACTGACACTAGGATGGGAGCCCCTCCCCCCAAAAATGTTCATATATAAGTCAAGCATGGGAAAGTTACTTTTTTGGACTAGAGCAGTGGCTCTTAACCGTTTGTTTTTTTTACCAAGGACCCCCTTTAAATATCTTTTGTTGCTGCAGACCCCCAAGATTTAACTCAAGACTTAAAACCCTAATAATAATAATAATAATAATAATAGATAACAATACAATTACACCATGCATTAAACCTTCCCTCAGAGGCACTGGAGTGGGAGGGAAGACTTCACTCCTATTTCTTCCTGCAAATTTGTGGCTGGAGTGGATTGAATGGCAATGTGCAGGCCCAGCCAACCTGCCAGCCTTTGCCTTGGCTCCTGTCACATGACCACTCTGCTGCAGGCAGGAGTTGGGTCGAGCAACCTTTAAGCCTTCATAGACCCCCTGTGAGGACGCTGTGGACCCCTCGGGGTCGCCGGACCACAGGTTAAGAACCACTGGACTAGAACTTCCAGCTGGCTGCAGCGGTTAGGAGAGTGGTAGTCCAGAATATAAATGTTCCCAATTACTCCTGGTGGAGTAAATGTTCCTATAAATGTTCCCAATTACTCCTGGTGGAGTCTCCTTCTTTGGAGGTTTTTAAACAGAGGCTGGATGGCCATCTGTCGGGAGAGCTTTGATCATGATGATTTCCTGCACGGTAAGGGGTTGGGCTGGATGGCTCTTGAGGTTTCTTCCAACTCTGTGATTCTACTCTATATAGGAATGGGGTTAAGGCAGAGGGGATGGAACGTGGTTAGCACACCTTTTTCCTCTCGTATAAGCAAATGGTTGCCAGTGTTGGGGTCACTGTTGTAAAGACGGTGAATGCAAACAGCCTCCCAATACTTGAGGTGGACAAGCCCCCTCTCCCCACCCCCAGCATCATCATTACGGGATAGTAATAGTTGCTGTCCTTTGCATGTATATTGCATGTTCCCTTGTACTTTATTATGCAGTACTTTATATGCTCAGTAGGCCCATGTGCTTCATAGCTTAGGTGAAGCTGCTTTGAATGACTGGAAGAAATGTTATGTATGTTGCTAATATCCTGGTGGAGTTGCCTGGTCCTGAATTCTTCCTGTGCGCATCACTCTGTAGTATCAATGAACTTTTGAACGCTCCCAGTGTTTATCTGTTCTGTCCCTGCATTGTTACCTCCCTGGCTTAAAAGAGAGCTCACCCATATTGCCAATGAAAATATAACCTTCAGAACAGCTGCCGCACACCCATCTCCTTCCTTAACTCTTTCTTCTCAGCTGTGTGGAGCAGCCTACTGGGTGAGTCTGGGAAACACAAGGCCCATTTACCCGTTCCTCACCCCCCCTCCCAAGTGTTGTACCCAGTGGCTTTTGTTGTATTTTTTACATTTTTATTCCACCTTTCTACTAAAAAAAGATTCGAGGCAGCTCAGAGATATTACAGACAATGGAACCATGCAGATAACCAAATCAATACACACTGCAGAAAAGTCTAAAAGTTTCATGTTGTCTTAATGAAATGTACAGTATTTACATTATGGACCAAGGTGCCTTACTTGTGAGGCTCTGGCAAATAGCTGTTTAAAATAGCTGTTCAGTCAAGCAAAGAGGTAAATCCTTCCCATCAAAGCTTTCTGGAGGGGAATGTCACAAATGAGCCCCATGGATGAGAGAATGCAAGGGGTGAATTACTACCCGAGCTGCTTATAACATCTTCCTTGCCTAACTGACTGACTGTGGCAAGTCCCACAAGTGACTGAACAGGAAACTTTGAAGACTTGGACTGCAATCCCATATTCCAGCCTTCCCCACTGCAGCGCCAACCATTCCTAGCCAGCTGGCTCTTGTACTGCTGGCTGGGGATGATGGGAGTTGTGGCCCAACCCATCTGAAGGGTTCCAGGTTAGGGAAAGCTACTGTACTCACTTACTTGGAGGGAAGTCCTTATTGAGCTCAGTAGGGCTTATTTCTAAGCAGAAACGGGTGTGAAGGAATCCTGTAGCACCTTACAGACTAAGAAAAAGACCTTTCTGGCATGTCTCAAAGGTGCTACAGGACTCCTGTAGATCCTTTTGTGCTGAAATGGACTAGCATGGCTATGCCTTTGAATGTGATTTCTAAACAGATAGCTTTGAGCTTGCACTGTTCTTTCTTTTTATGTGGATTTGCTGTACCTGGGTAAGGCAGGTGTATGTAGGTGGACAAACTACTAAGCATTCTGAAGGACAAGGAACTGCTTTCCAAGTCTCTTTCTGTACCAGAGAGGCATAATAGCCGTGATCAGTAAAATACAAACCTGCTCAGAGTGCATGCCTAACTACAGGTTGAGTATCCCTTATCTGGATAAGGTATCTCTTATCTTGAAATGCTCCAGAATCCAAAATTGTCTATATGGGTGGCTGAGGTAGTGACACCTTTGCCTTTCTGATGGTTCAGTGTACACTAACTTTGTTTCACACACAACCTTTTTAAAAATGCTATGTATAAAATTACTTTCAGGCTATGTACATGAGTGGTAAACGAAACATAAATGAATTTCATGTTTAGACTTGGGTCCTATCTCCAAGATATCTCATTATGTATATGCAAACATTCCAAAATGCAAAACACTTCTGGTCCCAAGCATTTTAGATAAGGGAAACTCAACCTGTACTGGCCTCCCCTTTTCTGTAGTTTTTATCCTTTACACCTCTGTTGTGTTGTGTGGCATCAGAACACTGTGGGAATGCTTGAAAGTGTGTGGTTTGTTAAGGTGGATGGTCAACAACCAAGTGTTGTCCTGCTGTAGAATTATTTTTATATTGGCGCTTGAATTTTCAAACTCATTCCTTACAACAGGCTGATGCATTACAAAGCAGTAGTAAAAGAGAGCGGGTTAAACCATGGCCAGTAGCTGTGCTGACTGGGGGTTTCTGGGGGTTGTACTCCAAAAAGTAACTTTTCCGAGCTGAGATGTCTTTGTGGCTGAAGATATTCTGAAAGGCATTTTAAGTAGACTTGCAAGTCTGTATGGCTTCACTGCTTACATTTTTCTTTTAAATTTATTTTACTAAAGTATGCCCAGTGAAAATCATTATGTCTAACACAATCACTACTTTTTTACAAAATACAGGCAAGCAACATTTTGGAAGATGTGTTCTCCTTTGTGAGTGTTGTGTGGAAAAAGCAGAATCAGCCTTTGTAAGACAATCCCTGCTACAGCTTTTGCATCAGTTACTTGAACACAGAGTCATTTTTTCCCCATTTAGACCAAGTGTTATTGTTTCAGTATCGAAATGTGTGCTGATGAAGTTGATTGATAAACTTATGACTGCGGTATCTTTATTTGGGCGGCAGGCCTAATTTAAATGGATAAGAACAGTGTTAATATAGCCTCAGTACACTTTCTGCACGAGAGCCAGCATGATGTAGTGGTTTGAGCATCGGACTACAACTCTGGAGGCCAGGGTTCAAATCCCCATTTGGCCTTGAAACCCACTGGGTACACTTGGGCAAGTCACACTCTCTCAACCTCAGAGGAAGGCAGTGGCAAATCCCCTCTGCACAAATTTTGCCAAGAAAGCCCCATGATAAGTCTTGCCTTAGGGTTGCCATAAGTCAGAAACAACTTGAAGGCACACAGAAACAAAACACTTTCTGCGCTGTATCTCCTTGCATCATCCTTGCTGTGTAATACTGTCTTAGAGAGAGCATTCTGGCTTAGACTAATTTCTCATTGGGGCACATTTTCTGATTATCCTGCAGAAAGCAATACCTCCCAATGAATAATTCTTGGCAGGGGACTGTACTCTGCTCTTCTGGGGTGGATGGCCAGTGCTTGGAAAAAGTTACCACAGTTCTCAGAATGCCTGGGCAGCACAGCTGCTGCAGCATCTGCAGTATGAATTAAGAAGAAAAAATGGGCCAAGCCAGGACCAATTTCTTCTGCCAGCAAGTGTGGCAGACAAACCTCTGTCAAATGTGGTAAGAGCCAAAGTAAAAACGTTCAGTAGTAGGACCTGCAGTTGAAAGTTTGTATGGACATAACCCCCCTTGGAAATCAATCCTATTCAGCTGGGGATCTGGTGTGGTGTAGTGGCTCAAAGCATGAGCTGTTCAAATCTCACTGCAGCCACAAATGACATTGACCATTCTCCCTCTCAGCCTCCCACCTGTAATATTGTGAATAATGAAAAGAGTGGTCCACCTTATAGGGCTGTTGTACAGGTGGCTGAGATAATAAATTCAAAATCAATCCACAGCAAAATGTGTAGTTATGAAATACCCTCCTCTTGGAGGCCCGATTGGCACCAACCCTGGTGTCATTCCAGTGCCAAGTCAAAACATGGCTTTTTATTAAAGCCTTCAGGCCTAGTTAATGTGCACATGCCCTATGAGTGGGCATTCTTTTAAATTATTTTCACTAGTTTTAAATTGTCTGGTTTTAACTGATGAACGATTTAATATATTTTTAGTCTTTTAAAATTACCATTTTGCATTGATTTTGTTGTCAGCTGCCCTGAGAACTTCAGAGAAAGGGCAGGAGGTAACTCTTTAAATAAATAATTGCCCCAAGTTTCTGTAAAGCTTGCAATAATAATAATAATATTTATTTATACCCTGCCCCTCTGTTAAAACAATCGGGACGGCTTACAAAAATTAAAATACAATACAGATAAAAATCC
Organism: Gambelia wislizenii; assembly: GCA_030847615.1. Classification (NCBI taxonomy): domain Eukaryota; kingdom Metazoa; phylum Chordata; class Lepidosauria; order Squamata; family Crotaphytidae; genus Gambelia; species Gambelia wislizenii. Next base: position 4,547,724 of record JAUMIR010000013.1, on the reverse strand, counting down.
CTAAACACCCCCCACCCCCACCCTCCCCCATAAAAAAATATTAAACAAATATAAATTTAAAAGCAACTGATCTAAAATCACCTTTAAAAACAATAAATAGCCCGCAGACTAAAAGAGGCCAGGATCCCCTGAGGCCGGGATCTAATTAGGAAAGGCCTGCCGAAAGAGATCCGTCTTTAGTGCTTTTTTAAAGCTACTCAGGCTTGTCATCTGATGGATCTCGTTCGGCAGGTCATTCCACAATTTGGGGGCGCTTACCGAAAAGGCCCTCTGGGAGGTTGCAGACAGCCTAGATTTTTGTGGCTGAAGCAAATTCCTCCCAGAGGACCAGAGTGCGTGGGGAGGATTTTAAAAATTGTGGCTTGTCTGGTGCCTGTGTCTCTCTCCCTTCGCAAGCCACCTTAAAAAAAAAGAAAAGAAAAAAAAAGCTTGCTTTACCCAGGCTGCTTCTTATGAGTTTAAAGTTATCAATCTTAGAGGGTTTAGGTTTTTGTGTTTTTTTTACACACAGTTGTTCCTCAAACTGTAGCATTCTTGTGGTAGAAGAAAAGCGGATGCTGTTTCAAAATGCTGCCTCTTCTGCCTGGCAGCCGGCAGATGGGCAGATGAATGTTACCCGTTCTTCAATGGCTAAAAACAGGTTGGGGCTCTTCAGGGGAGGTGGCGTCTGCTTGATTGACAGGAGACTTGTGTTCCGGTTGGGGCTCCGGGGGCAGCATGTGATGCCTCCTCCAGAGCGAAACGCTTTAATTTTGCAGCTGTGACCATTAAAAAAAAATCCTTTGGTGCAAGTGTTGCATGTGGCCTCTTACGAAGGAGCACACTGTTGAGGACATACAGGTGGCACAAGCCAAAGAGCAATGGATTGGGGCTGGGTTAGAGCTGGTATTTGTACCCTTGTTTAAGCAGTGCTTTTGCTGGCAGATCAGATTAGTTTGGGACAGATGCAGTTGTGGCAGGGGTTACTTGGGGCCAGGCACCCAGATGGCCTCTTTCAGGGGGCTGCAAGAATTACACTGACCAGGAAAGCTGTGCATGTAGGAATCTTTGGTCCTCTGTCTTTTACAGAGAACTGCTTTGAATGTGTCAGAAAACTGGTTCTCTCCTAGCCTTGTTTACCCATCAGAAGGTTGCCAACTTAGAGCCTGATAGACCAAAGTTAGCAAGTCATTTGCAAAGTGCACAAACTATCATTCTGCCCCAGGTGACAAAAAGTGATGTGCTTTTCTGATCTGTGTTGGGAACTTAAATTGCAAACATGGGGGCTCGGAGAGCTTCTTTTTTTTTTCCTTTTGGCTTTGTTTGGTTTCTGGGGCTTCCGGCTCCCCTTTCTTTTCCTCTGACTGGCAGCCCAAGCTCTCCTGGGTTTCAGGCAAGGGTCTTTTCCCATCACTTGCTCCCTGATCCATTTTTAACTGGAGATGGCAGGGACTGAACCTGGGACTGTTCTGTGTAAAAACATGCTGACTGAGCTGCGGCTGCTCTCTGCATAGACACAGTGGTAGGTGTCTAGAATCACTTGCCAAAGACTTCATTTCTCCACCTATGGCCAAAGCTTGCTATCTTGTGAAAGGGATTGCTGGCTATTTAATGCCCAAGTTATATCTGTGCGCAGAGCCACTGTCTACAATTGCAAGCTACTCTGTTCAGAAGGCAGAGGCCAGCCTGGTCCAGGTGTGTGGAACTACAACTCTCCTAATGCCACAGGCAGCTGTGGGGAACACATCTGGAAGGCAACAGATTAGGAAAGACTGGTTAGGTTGCAGTGTGAAGGAGGGTATTCTCTGTCATGCTCATGATGGGAAAAGATCTCCCCACTGAAGTTAGGCTGGCTACTGGTGTTTCTGCCATTCAGCTGAAGAGCTATACGTGTGTGCCTAAGTGTTTTCCTCATTACTTTCCTGGTGGCTAATTTTGTTTTTAAAGGAAGCACAAGTAAACTTCCTATTTAGTAGTAGTTTTTTTAAAAAGCGTCCAACCATATTTTTCCATTTGTACCATTGTTTTCTGGGTGGCTTGCAAGGATTAAAAGAAAATTACAGTGAAACAACTGAAAGGAAGGATTTCACTGTGAAACAAGGAAGGGAGGAAATAGAATTTTTGTAAGAGCAGCTATTTTGAATTATCCTTGTTTTAGTAAACCTTATGTGTACAGTATTTGCCTTCAGGTCACCTGTCAATTTATGATGACCCCATGCATTTCATAGAATTTTCTTAGGCAAGGAATACTCAGAGGTGGTTTGGCCAGACATTGTCCTAAAAGATGGCTTGAAAAGGTTCTCTGCCCACCAGTTAATGAAATAAACTTTTGCTGGTTTTAAACCAGTTACTGCTTGCAACTGTCATCTTCATTCAAACAAAACCTTTGACTGAAGCTTTGTCAAGTAGTAACGCATACTTGCTGGCCTGGACAGGTAGGCATTAGTTCTTACATACCAGTTTGGGTGTTTTTAGGAGCATAATGTTATCAAAAAATCAGATCTGCTCATTTTTCGAAATGTAATTTTTTGTAGGCCCCTCTATCAATGGATGCATCTCCACTGGCCCGGTCTGCCTGTTCCTATTATGGGAGGTTCCGGTTTCCTCTGTTCTTTCTTCCCAGCAGCCAGTCATTGTTCCTGCTGGAAAGCCTTTTTGTTTTGGCTCCTGACAGGCACAGTTTTGAGACTTGCATCACAGCTGACCCCCTCGCCAAGTGAAGTGATCCTGGCTTTGGTCCAAGGCACAGGCCAATACCTCCCTGAGAGCATTCTTAGAAACTTCCCCCCCACACTTTTTTTCATAGGAACAGCAGGTGGGGGGAGACCACCAGGGTGCCAACTGGAATGTGGAATTGTATAATACTGTATTGTCCTGCAAGGAAGTGAGCTGGATTTGTTGGCAGAGACTGCTTTTTCCCCTCTCCCTTTAGGGGAAAAGGTGTTTGCTATTTAACCCTGGTTATTACTGGTAGCAAAGGGTGGAAAGTGGACTGTTGGAGGACTACAGCTTCCAGAATCCTCTAGCCAGCTGAGGCTTTCTGGGAGCTGTAGTTGCCAAAATTACCTGTTCCACACACTGGTTATTTGCATGGTTTTGGAAGACAAAGCAATCACTGATGTTCTTTTGTGTAAAAGGATGTGTGCTATGACCCCCTCCCCTGCCGCTTTCTCCCTCCCAAGAAATCTGTAGAGCATTATAAAGCAACTAGACTAGATGCCATTAGTGGAATCACAAAAGGGTAGACTTCAAAAGGATCTTGGAAGTCATGCAGACATGATGATTGCTCTTAAAGAGGGCTGGAATGATGGATATGGATGCCTTTACAGATCAAATACCCTTTTCAGAGCTTGGAAAAGTATCAGTTTAAAAAGTTAATCAGGATAGTGTTAGAAAAGTAATTTCTTGTTGCTGCTCCTTGCATTTTTTCTTTTTTTTAAAAAAACAAACTAGTTGCATTTCTTGTTGTGTAGCCTGCTACTTTTGTTTACTTGAAAGAAAACTCTTGGAATTGGTTAGATTGCATCATACGCCACCCTAAGATCTTTAGAAGGCCAGATATAAATATTTGAAGAACTAAAAATAAATAAGAGAGTGGTATAAAACTCCAAATGCTCTTAAAATAATGTTTAAAAGTAACTGGAAAGTATTACTTGTTACATTTCTTTCTTTAATTTATATCTCACCTTTCTCCCAGGATGTGACCCACTATATGTGACCCAGTATATACCATTTATACCAGTAAGATCACTTTTTCACGTTCAGTGCATTACTTTTCTAATGTGATTTCATTGCCTCCTCATTACCACATACTCGCCCACCCCCCAAAATAACTTTGCAGCATATACAGTAACTAGCTACATCCAAGGTCCAATCACTTTTTTTTTTTTGAAAGGTAGATTCAAGGAACAAAAGAACTTCAAGGAAAAATCTTATTCTGTGAAGAAATATCTTGAATTAATAATGCTTCCACCTGCTACTTGAAAGATAGTAAGGCAGGTGCCAAGCAAACATCTCTAGGCAGCGACCTGCCCAGGTAGTGTGCCATCACCTGGAAGGCTACATTCAGACACTGGGTTGCTTACAAGAGAGGTGCTTACTAGCACCTGTTTTAGACCTGTTATGGTTTCCACACTGTTTCTTCCTTGTTAAGGGTCTTCAAGATTGTCGAGAACAAGAAGCCCTGGCGTCAAATTCCACATATTCCATCTCTGCCCAGGAAGGAGTATTTATTTTGATGAAACCTCACTTGTAGAAACATTTTGGAGTGGAAGGAATTCTGGCTGCTGCTTGTGAAAATGTCAGGAAGGAGGGGTGCCTTTATGAGTGATGGGAAATTATTACAATTTTTCCGTTTATTTAGCAAACAAAATTTGGAAAATGTACTTTTTTGGATTACAATTCCCATTGGCCATGCAGGCTGGGGCATTCTGAAGGGGGAACTTTTCCAGGCTCTGGTGGTTCTTCATCCCTTTCATTCAGAGATGGTCTTTTAGCCCTAAAAGAAATATGCTGAATTTGTCAGGCCTTGTCTTCTGTATATGTGTTGTGAAACACAGGGAAGGATACATGGAAAGAGACCTTGCATGTTATTTATCTTATCCCTTCTGTCCTGAAACTCAGGATTTCCAGCATTTTCTTATTTGGCTGAGTTCAATCCTGTGGAACTTCAGCAAAGATGGCAGATCATGCTCATACAGCAGAGTTTGGAGGAGTTTGCCCTTGGGGATGACAGTGTCTAGAATCCCTCAGCCAACATGGCAAGTGGCAATGTTGCCAGGTGGAGTTTGGGAGATGTAGTCCAAAAAGTAATTTTCTGGACTCAAACACTGACAATAGACCCTTGATAGAGAAATAAGTAACATATACGAATTGATCCACATAGGGATGGGGAGTCATGCTCAGCTTGCAGTTTTATTATGTGCTTCTTCCTGGATAAATTGTGCAAAGATTAACTCTCAGTACTGACAACATTGGGTCTAGACTTGGTAAACTGCAACTTAATAGTCTTCCAATTTGCTCAAGCGTTCACTTAATACATCACAAGAAGATGGCAAAAGGGGAACCCACACACCCTTTATACTTTTAGCACAACCAGATCTTAGAATCAATATTCTTTTTGATTACAACTTTGAGAATCCTTCAGCCAGTAGGTGCAGAGGCCATCCTGCCTGGTAGATTCTGGGAGCTATAGGCCAAAAAAATTGTTGGACTCTCTTCTATAACAAGACTATTGACTCCCTGCTGACTTAAAACATTCTTCCTCTTTCTGCACTTCCTTGTAATGTACAGACCTGTCACTAACAAAAAGTCTGAAAGTTCAAGAGCCAATTAAAAAAACAACACAACTCTTCAACAGAACCAAATGCCTAAAATGTGTCAACCTCAAGGCACTTGGCCGTCAACCCTCCAGAGACTAATCATGCAGGGATCCAAGTTAATGGTGGGAGTTGTAGTCCATAAAGTAACTTTTTCCAAAGTCTAACTTCTAAATCATATTCAAGTTTCATTCTGTGATATAGATCTTGCTTGCCAGAGATAGCCCAACAGGTGGCTGCTTTATCATTGTGGCTTAAAGCAAATATCCGCCCGCCTTTGGTGCTCTTCTTTTCCCACCCTCCCTTCTGACTCAGGAGCTTGTGAGACCCATTTTGAGTTCCCTGGTTTAAGAAAAGAGGAAAGTTTTTTTGTTTTGTTTTGTTTTTTTAAATTTTCAAGCAGTTAACTTTTCTGTACAGGTGCTTCTGACAAATTGATTGGGAAGTGCAGAACCCGTTTTTTCATCTTTTTTTTTTAAAAAAGAGATGCCGCAAGGCATCAATCAGTTGTGCTGAGAGATTCTTCTAGATGAGAATGAGGAGAATATGTATTTATATTCCACCTTTTTCCAGTTGAGGACTCAAGGCAGCTTACAATAGTTAAAACATAGTTAAAAATTCACAACATTATAGTTGTCATATCTATTATAATAGATTTGTGTCATGTATATAAGCCTGGTCTGTGTTTGATATTTGCTTTCTGTGCCAAGGAAGCATAGAAATTTCTCTCATTTAGTAATTTATTTAATTTGTTTTGCTTTCATAATTTATCCTGTCACTTGTGTGGAAGGACATGAATCTGTCTGGGAAAGTGAAGTGCACCACAAACTGAAAACTGGCCATTTTTCTAGTTTCCGGGATCTTAATAGGAATTGTCCATGATTCATTCAAGTGTATCTTAGTAACTATGAAGGCCAGTAACCTCTGTGTACGTACACGGAGTATATGTATTGCTTATGTACAATACAAATGCACATAAGGGGTAGAATTCTGTTGGTGACATACACATGCATAGGTTGTGCTACTGCTGCGGCAGGACTTTTGTGCACAATAGTGAATGCATGTATCCTGCTTGAGGTGGTGCAGGAATGGAGAGCCACATGCAGAACTATTGCAGATGAAAAAGTATGCATCTGGAGTAATATGTCAATTGCACATTGCATCTGTGCATTATGCAATGGGTTTGACAGTTATATGCATTCCCCATTTCTCTTACATTGCAGTGCAGTGGTGTTCAGCATGACTGATTGATTGAATTCATACCCCACCTTTCTTTTGTGCAGTGCTAACGTAGCATAAATCTGCAAGTGGGTATTTACGCTTTGCCAGGATAATGTAGGATCTTGACTAAGGTGTCTTCTCTCACTCTCCTTCCTTCGTGTGTGTGTGTGTGTGTGTGTGTGTGTACGCAATGAAGGCTAAGCTTCTCAGGAAGCTTAATTCTGCAAGCAATACTATGTTCTGTTTTTTCTGCGCTCCACAGAATCTTTGCAATAGCAAAGCCTTGTTTATAAGTAAGCAGCGGCTACTGAAGAATGTGTAACAATATTAACCTTTTGTGTATTGTGTGTTAAGAACACAAGATCTTTGCTGAACCAGCTTGTCGAAGCCTTCAAGTCCAAGCATCTTTTTTCTATGTCCTGCTCTTTCTGGTTCATACAAGTAGGGCATTAGAGCCACAGCTTTTCCCTGGTTGCTTGTCCCTGGCACCTGGTGTATGGAAAGTAGACTACCTTAGAACATGGAGGTTTCTTTTCGCATTATTGAGCTTGGCTGCCGTGTGTTGGACTCAGACATGGGAGAACCAGGTTCAGGTGCTTGCTGAACCATGAAACTCAGAGGGACCAGCCCAAGGTCACTGTCTCTCAGCCTGACCTACCTCTCAGGGTTATTGTGAGGATCAAGTGGGGAGGAAGGCAGCCACCCCCATCCTGACAGTGACCTCTGGTATGAGGAGGAATTGTGACAGGGATCCTGCCTCAGATTGTCACACCTGAGATCGCTCGTGGGTACAATGCAGCCTTTCCTTATTGGAGGAAAAGCAGGATATAAACATAATAAATAAATAACATATAGCTAATCTATTGTCCTGTCCTGTAATTTTCATTTTTTAAAAAAAATCTTCCCCCCCTCCCATCCCTTTCCAGGTGGCTATGGTGGAAGTCCAACTTGATGCCGACCATGACTACCCGCCAGGGCTCCTGATAGCGTTCAGCGCCTGTACCACTGTGCTGGTGGCCGTCCATCTCTTTGCTCTCATGATAAGCACTTGCATCCTCCCCAACATTGAGGCCGTGAGCAATGTGCACAACCTCAATTCTGTGAAAGAGTCGCCCCATGAGCGCATGCACCGGCATATCGAGCTGGCCTGGGCCTTCTCCACCGTCATTGGGACTCTGCTTTTTCTGGCAGAGGTTGTCCTCCTCTGCTGGGTAAAATTCCACCCGCTGAAGAAGAAGACAGGCGACGGGGGCCGGGCTAGCAATTCCACCATCACCGCCGGAGAGGCGGCAGCTATCACTTCCACCACCATCATGGTTCCTTTTGGATTGATTTTCATTGTGTTTGCGGTCCACTTCTACCGGTCGCTGGTGACGCACAAGACAGACCGTCAGTTCCAGGAACTGAATGAACTCGCCGAGTTTGCTCGACTGCAAGATCAGCTGGACCACAGAGGCGATACCCTGCCGCCTCCAGGCAGCCATTTTGCATAATAATAATTTTCTAAAAACTAAGCCAAGAATTTTTTTTTAAAAGCAAGTACAAAGTGCAAATGTTTCTACTGTGTTCTCTTGACTCCCTTGTGCATGAATTTGGCTGGACTTGTGGCATTCTGTTTGGAAAGAGAGATTAGTAGCACCGTACCCTAAGCTTTTAGTGCTTTAAAAAAAAATACAGTGATCTTTTCTAGTAACGTTTTGCAGGACTAAAAAGGTATAAGTAAGTGCCAGAGAAGTCATTCTACCATGTTGCCCACAGGCTCCTGCTGTTCCCAGGATCATGTTGGTTATTTTCTTTGAAATAGTGATTCACTGGGGCAAGAGACTGGAAATTCTTTGCTTTCAGATTGGGGTAGTGGGAGAGGAAGGTAGAGCCTTGGAAGAAAGCAACATCTTTTTACACTGTTTAACAACAAAGCATTATTATTTTTTATTTTTTTGCTTGCCAGATTCCTGTTGCACAACCTGAACACAAATGAAAGTCTCATGGGACTAGTTTGGCACCAGTCACAGGCTGCCTAGAACCCCAACAGAGCAGGAGGAAGAGACAGATATTGAGCTGTGTGTATAGCGGCTCTCAGCAAAACAATTCAGCTTCCAAGATTTTAGCCTTTGGGTTTTTTAAAGAAAGAAAGGTTATGTTTCTAGTCCTCATGGATGCAAAAGTATGTTTTGAAGCATACAAAGAGTGCCTACTAATATCTTGAAAGCTATGGGAGTGGCTGATTTCTAAACTGGCAGAGAATAGCCCTCTGAAACTCCCAAATAATTCCCGTAACTAGCAGAAGAAGAACCGAATGGTGCCAAATCAGAGACTCTGAACAAATTGACTTTTCAATTGGCGAGAGTTATACGGAATTGGGCTTTTGTGCTGGCAGAACAGGGGTTATTCCTTGCACATTTTTGGTTTGTTTCTGTTAGGGAAGGAGTAAAGTATAATGTTAGAGAAAGAGGTGTGGAGAGGGAGGAAGAAATACAAAAACACATAACGATCAAAGGCTGCACTCATGAACAGCCTGGCCTAAGGGTAAGGCCCATTGAACACGGTGGGATTTTCATCTAAGTAAATATGCATACGGTGGGAACAGGATGGATAATAAAGATTATTTTTCTCTGTTGGGCTGAGGAGCACCATCACAGCAAAGATGTTGGTCGCAGGTCATAAACAGAGCTAGGAAACTTTAATTTTTTTGATGACAACTCCCAGAATCCCCATTCAGTGTGGCCTGTGGCTTTGGTGGCTGGGGATTCTGGGAGCTGTAGTCCAGAAAGTAAATTTTCCCAGCTGTAACCATAAGTTGCTTGGTAAGAAATTTACATTTAAAAGATGTCCTTGTTGAGGCCTTGTTGCTTCGTACATGTGTTGTACAGTTGTCCGTTCATATTTGCTGGGGTTTGGTTCCAGGACCCCCATGGATACCAAAATCCGTGAATACTCAAGTCCCATTATATGCAATGGCATAGCAAAACGGTGTCCCTTATATAAGATGGCAAAATCAAGGTTTGCTTTTTGGATTATTCTTTTTTTAAGAATATTTTCAAGCCGTGAATACTTAAATCCGTGGATGCCAAATCCGTGGATATGGAGGAATAACTGTATTACAACTTGTTTTATACAGTTCTCTTGCGACAGCAGGAAGGGATTGTATAACTTGTCTACTGTGTGATGGGCTCTGCAAACATTTTTTAAAAATAGGTTTTTAATGGCTGCAGGTTCTCCCATGAAGACCTTGGGAAGTGTAGTTTAGTGAAGGGACTGGAAGCACACTGACTAGTAAAACTAGACTTAATAAATGTAGCTAACTGAATTAACTTATTTTTTTAAAAAAATCAGGTCATACAGTTATTAGGACCAGCCACCAGGTCACAAAAGCTTGTGAGCTTTTGCCTTCTGCACAACTCCATAAGGCTATATTGGGGTAGGGAAAGTGTAAGTGTAGGTGTGAAGGTATCTGTTTACACTTGTTGTTTGCTAGGATGCTATGGTCTCTGAAGACAAAGTCTGGCTTCCAGTCAGTGATCTGTCTGTTACTTAGTAAAAGCACTCTGGATCCTGCATCTGCTTAAAGCAGAAGCACAAGGTAACACGGCAGTCAAATCTCAGCAAAGCTGGAGATTAAATTTTGGTAGCGTGCTAGGTTGAAAAGTTAATAGATGCCAAATGGGGCGTATTACCTAGCAGCAGAGGTATGAAGGCCCAGAGAAAAACTAGGAAAACAGTAGGGAAATGGCAGGGGGAGAAGGTTTGTTTGTTTGTTTTTTAATGGGAAAACTTTATTTTTCCTTTTTTTTCCCCCCCCCCTGGAAAAAATGGGGAAAAACTTTTTTCCATTTTCCCCCCTGCCAGACCTTCTCATCTCTACCTGGTGGTTGGATGGGAATGGACTCTTCAGTACAGTCAAGTCCCTTTTCCAAGTGGAAAATCTTTCTCATCTGGCAGTAGAACTCAGGTTTCTGTTGGGTTTCAGAAGGAACTGTAGAGTACAGTGGTTGTTTGGGAGCTAAGGATTTTATATGCACGTAGCAAGTGCCAGATTTCACTTCATGCCCAATGAACCATGAACGTAGCTCTCCTGGGAACCTTTAGAAGGGTGGGATTTAGGTCAAGTAAATAAAATAACTTTTTAAAGGTAAATGTAGGAAGCTCTCTTAATGCCACCTCAGTTCATTAGGCTTAGGTGGAAAGGTGTTTTTTTTTTCCTCCTCCATTCTGCAGAGCCTTTTAACTGAAGACGCTGGGACTAAGCCTGGGGCATTCTGCAGGCAAATTGTGTGCTCGCTTGGGATGTGGAACTTGTGCCTACCAAAAATCTTGGCCTCTGAACTGAAAGGACTACTGGTGGCAGGACAATTGCAATTATTGTTATTTTTGCCTGTTCTTTAGGCTTTATCACCTCAGATAGACAGGAAAGCATGGGAAGGGAGAGGATGAAGGCAGGGGCAAACCGTGAAAGGCTATGTGAGGGCTCTTTTCAGCTACAGAAACTTTGGCTCAATTACCCTAAACTGTCTGACTAGGAGGAATGTGCCAGTGGATTGGTTTGATTCCCTCAGGCCCCAAGGAATCACCAGAGAGTGCAGGATGGACTGCATATTGAATTTTGACTGAGGCAACTTCTTAAAACTTTTATTGGCTCAGTGTCTCAGAGCTTGGAAAAGGTGCATCTTTGGACTACAGCTCCCATAATCCCCCAGCCAGCATGGCCATATTGCTGGGGGATTGTGGAAGCTGTTATCCAAAGATGTAACTTTTCCAAGCTCTGGTTTAGCCCTGCTAGTTTATGCTAATTTAGTGCTGGATGTATTGAGATTTGCACTTTGCGGTGACAATTGGGATAAATTACTACTGGAATATCAGGGGATAGTTTACTGCTTAATTTTTTTCCTGGGATGCTTGAAAGATGGAGTAGATGGATCTGGAACAGAGCATTGTCCTGATGGATTCCACTTTTTGCTTTGTGAGTCCCCCCACCTTAGTACCTTTGGAATATGGGAGGCTTATGTTTGGGCTTCTTCCCCTCCTCCTGGTCTCCAAATCACAGAAGCCAGAGGGGAGCAGTGGTCGTTTGATTAGCAAAAATGAAGTATTTTGACTACCTACAAGAATGCAGGCATCAGCTAGCCCTGTTTTGAAAGGTCAGCTGTCTAGTCTCCATTTAGGGACTTGAAAGATAAAGACAACTTGTACTGCAATTTGCTCCTTCAGCCCCTTCACACTATGTGATCATAATGCTTTGCTTCCACTTTAATTTCCATGGCTGCATCCTAGGGAATCCTGGCGTAGTTCTTTTGTTAAGAATTCTAAATGCCGCTCTATAAACTGCAGATCCCAGAATTCCATAGGACGGAACCATGGCAGTCCAATTGGAATCATAGTGCTATCATTGCATACCCTTCCAACGTTTCACAGATGAGGGCAGCGACATGTGCAGCCAAGCAACATCAGAGTGTGGTCAAGATGGCAAAAGTTATTAATGAGGAAGAAAGCACAAGCTAAGAGAACTGCAGTGGCTTGCTTTGGCCTAAATCCACAGGTGAGATTCTGCCCTCCTCTGTCCCCGCCCCCAGTTAATTGCTTGCAAACTACTTTTGCACTTTGAACTCAGTTTTCAGCAATCGAAGTAAGCTGAGGGCATAGGGGGGAAGTGGAAGGAAGAAAGAAAAACGGGGACATTTTAAAAGCATCTGGAAAAATGGGATGGTAGAGAACGGAGCAAGGCTGTCCCTGCCAAATCAGGACAGTTGGAGGGTATGTAACTGTAGTGTGAAAGGGTCCCTATAGTGAGGTGGGGGCATAGCAAGAGAACAGGCAAGGGAAGGGATTGTGGCTAAAGCAACACAGGTGGGATCTGAGGCAAGGGAGTCCAGAAATAGTTGGGAAGTCTCTTGATGTAGGAAGTTGATAGCTGGAACTCTGGCCAGTACACAGAATACACCATTCCTTGGCCATGCTGGTTGTTGTGGGGTTCTGGGAGCTGTCATCCAAAAAAAGAAAAAAAAAGGAATTTTCCCAAGCTCTGACTCCTATTGAGGTATTGGTGGGGTTAATATTTTTAAAAGGATCATTTGCTGCTGTTCCAGGTGACAATATCCCTGCTAAAAAGGCCTCAGCTTTCAATCATTGTCTTGAAACAAGAGAAGACATCTTTTTGATATGCATTTTATAGATGTCTCTACTGTTCATATATGTGGGACAACTCCCAGTGATGTCCCGTCTCAGGTTTCTGATCGCCAGTGCCAACTTTGTTCCAGTAATGCTGTAGCTTCACGTTTTTGCCTAAAATTGACAAATGGAGCATGTGTGGCCCTATAGGGAGTATTGTGCTGCAGCCCCCATCAGCCTTAGCCAGCATAGGCCATGGTGAGAGATTGTGGGAGTTGCAGTCCAACAACTGGAAGGCTAAACATCCTCCATCCTTGCCCTGGAGCATTGTCCAATGTGGTGCTCTGTAGATGTTCTGGACTGCAAGTCTCATTGTTCCCCAGCACCATTGTCATGCTGGCTGAGGATTTGGGGACTTACAATCTTGGACTTCTAGAGGGCTCTCAGTCAGGGAAGGCAACCCTAGAGCATTCACTGAGCTCCGGAAATCAAATCAAATAAAAATGCATAAGCAAATAGCTCCTAGGTAAAAAGAGCTCATCTCCTTCCAGCCAAAGTGGCCATTATTTTATAAATGTTTTTTTTTCCCCAAAAGTGTGTGTATAAGTTAATATAAATAAAACAGTTGCTAGTACTGGAATACTTAAGCTACTACCTGTGTTTTGAGGTCTTGTTCCTTAGAAGGGATCTTCTGTATTTGCTTGGAAGATATATTCAGGATCTTTAAGAACATTAAACTTTGGACTAGATACATATTTGCTTTTGATGCACTGAAGACTTTTCTCTGCAGAAGTATTTATGAAGAAATGTTGAAATGTGTTTTGTGTCCTTTGTTTATTTGAAGCAATCTTTGTTGCTTCATTTTTTTAGAGGTAAATTGCAACTAGTGTCAAGACACTGTGGCATTGGAAATTCTTTCTTGGGCAGAATTCCCTGTGGTTGCCATTGATGGCTGGAAACGCTGGATACGTTTGAATTGGAGACTTATTTCAGGAAGTGTGCATGTTTGTACCTGTGCTGTTCCTGGTATACAGTATTTTGGAACAATGCATTGTGTTCTCAGAAGGGTGTCATTGTTGCCTTTACAGAGTGGAAATGAATGTCATCCCCTCCTTACCTCCTCGCCTGTGTGTTTCCCTAAACTTCTGAAAGACTGATTGACATTTTTTAATGCTCTAGTCTTCACAACTAACTTTTTTAAAAAGCAATGAGATTTTAGCTGTTGTCGTGGCAGGAAGAAATTTTCATGCAAGAAAATGAAAAAGCCAGTTTTCATAAAATATGGAACTTGAGACCCTAGATTATTTCAGCTCCATACAGGTATATGTAATAAAGTCAACCTGTTCCTGGGCGTTATTTCTTTAACAGAAAGTTTGGTACTGGAAGCAAAAAATAACATGGAAGGAATACGGATAGTTTCCCAGACCACAAAAAAGAAGAGCAATATGTTTCAGCAGATTTTTTTTATTCAAAGCTAACATTATGCACTTCTGAAATTAAACAACCACACCATGGAAGCTTTGCAGAAGTAAAGAAAAACATCTTGAACCTTCTAGAGAGCACTTGAAGGCTTCTTCCAAAGTGCATCCCAGGCTGGATTTTCTTTCACCAGCCTTCCATTTTCTTTTCATTCCCATTTTGGTGACCAGACTTCTACATCTCTGCTTTTTTTTTTAACATGCTGGGGATAGCTGATGAAGCAGGCTGCTTGTCTGCTCTCCCCATTCCCTCTGTTGTGCTTTTCGCACATGGTCAGTAAGGGATTCTGGACATGACTACAGTAAGATTGGCAAGAGTACAATCCCACTTTTTCCTAGCTCAAGCTTTATTCCCTTGTTTACTGAAGGCAAACTGTTGCAACTGCAACTGAACACCCAAAGTCTGTGTTTCTCCAGTCCTCCTTCACCATCCTCCCAGTGTCGATGCTGCGAAAAAAACCTTTCAGCTAGACAGAGGGTGAGGAAGGGAAAGGGGAGCTGGGTAGGTGTAAAAAGGTGTTTCATTCTCAGAGGTTTTGTTAACCTAGGCATGGCTGTGTTAGGATAATACTTCCATTTGTGATAACTAAAGCCCCCCCCCCCCCGTGCAAGACTTTCAAGAGCTTTGGGGTTTTTCATCAGGCACGATTTTTTAAAAACCGGGATAAAGGCATGAAGTCTCACAGTCAGAGTCTTAAGATGAAATGGTGGTGAGCAGGGCTGCAGATAGTCAAATTAGGCTCTCCAGACAATGTGAAGGTTTCCTGTTCTAGCTGGGAGTGCTGTTGAGGACTTCTGGGGAAAAGAAACAAAGTGTGGGTGATCTCTTCTCATTTTTACAGTCTCTATCCTTAGGTGAAACACAACGGTTCCTTGCTAGGAGAAAATCTTTATAAGATATGATGCTTCCCTGTCCAGGGCTAGAGAAATACCTGAAATTCCTAGCTAGCTATTGCAATTGCTAGTATGTTTTAAGTTCTCAGGTATGGGAGGAGCTATGTAGCTCAGTGACAGAACATCTGCTTTGCATGCAAGAAGTCCTGAGTTCAGTCTCTGGCATCTCCATGGAAGTCGAGGAAAGTCCCACTCTGAAATCCAGGAGCGCCTCTGGTAGTGTAGGCCAGGGATGGGCAATGTGTGGCCCAAGAGCCTCAGGCTGCCATTCAGTCTTTTTCTGGCCCACAGCCCCCCCCCCCAGTGTCAAATGCCTCTAGGGGACATGAGAGGCATCCTTATCCCCACCCACACACCATTTTAGGGCCAGAAGAGGGCTTTTTCTAAAACAGGAAGTGAGTTGTGCTTAAAAATAGAAGGCCTCCTGGGCCTAAAATGGTCCAGGGGAGGCCAAAAACATGGCAGAAATGCCCCCTAGGGGGCATTTGGGGGCTGAAAAAAATTGTGGGTTTTTGCTGGGGGAGGGAGCCCTTCAAGGTGTCCTGGAGGGGGTAGTGTCACCTACTAGCCTCCCACCAGTGCCCACCCCTGATGTAGGCAAAACTGAGCTAAACTGGGCTAGGGTGGTTTCCTTTGTTCCCAGGCTGCTGGGCAGCAAAGCATCCCTTTCCCATCCCCTACTGTTTGGTTATACAAATCAAGATCCCAGGAACAGAAGCTGGAATCTTCTCCATGCAAAGCAGGTGGCCTGCTACTGAATTATCCCTTCCCATTGATTTTTCTTTTCCTGTTGGGGCTGGAGCCACCTGGATATGGAAAGTGTCTTTGCCCACACCCCAGGTTGCCCACTTCAGCTTGACCACACGTCATGGAAGTTAATTGCAATGAAGCATTGCTGAATCACATCTAGATGAGTAATGAATGCCCCCCTTTGGGCCATGCACCACTTGCAAGAAGCACAGCTTCACTCAGCAGGCAGTCCCACTCTTTGAAGCCAACTGGGAGGATCCATGTTTAGGAGAGCAGAGATATTCTGGCTTGGAGACGTTCAGTCATGTGCCCATGAGCGCTAACTTCACCCCATTCCTTGATCAAGTACATACACAAAATGCCCGTCCCTGCCGCTTCTTCGCATACTAAGCAGGATTGTTATCACAATAATGGCCAAGCGAATGGGTAAACCTAATCTGATTCATGTCTCTCACTTTAGAAGGTTAACAAATGCAATAAGGGAGAAACTTTCTGCCCCCAAGGAGCTCAAAATTTTATTTTCTGTTGCTGGACTGGGGGGCAAGAGGATCAGAAGACAACAAGAAAACCAGAATGGGTATAATGATGGCCATGTTGCCTGGATGGGAGCTGTAGTCCAAGACATCTGGAGGGAATCAGGTTGGGGAAGGCATAGTACAGCTCCCCAGAGATCCTTTCTCAGTGTCATCACTCTCCCTCCCCCGCCCCCATATCATGAATTATGCAGTGTTAGAAGCTCAAAACAATGGCAGTTTAAAAAAATAATAATATATATAAATGCTTTCTGGGGACATAGGAACATAAGGCTACCTTGTTTGGAAACATGAGTTTCCAGAAGCTATACAGTTGATAACACAGCAAATACAATTGTCTGATCTAGTTCCATCAAAACATGAATTGGATTCTGCATCTTTAGCCTTCAAAAACTGCCAGTATAATGGAGCCCTTCCAGTAGTAAATTATTCATGGACATCCTTGGGAATGGGTGTGTCCAGACGTACATAACTACAGGGAAGAGTGATGTGTAGTTTTTACACGCTGATAGCTGTGCCAAAGCTTCCCCCCCACCCGCAAGTTCAGTGGGATTGTGTTGGTAACATCTCTCTCTGCACAGAATGCAATGTTTATTTCTGCTGTATCTGGGAAGGACTGAGTAGGCAATTGTTAGAAATAACCCAATGTGGTTATATTTTGCACGCTGTCTGGTTTGGGTTGTGTGCGTGTGCGCGTGTGTGTTTTTAATCACATTTCTCTGACGAATTTGTGCCTACTCTTGTTGGAAAATAATTGCTAAGATGACTAAAAATGAAACTAGAAAATTAAAATTATTTTTCCAGTTTACTTTGTCCCTGTTTTTGTTTCTTCAGAAATGATGTCTATTTCTTCTTATTTTCCAGGAAACAGATCTCTCTTGGGTTTGTTTTGGTTTGTTTCCATTTTTGGCTGCTAACAATGAGAATTTTTCAGATCAACAGAGAAAGACCAATTTTTCTTGTAACTTACATGTGCTCATCACTCGAGGGGTGAGGGAAAATCTCAGGTCTTGGGGTAAAATCTGGCCTCCTGGAGTCTCAATCCAGCCATCTGGGATTTCCCAGATAACCACATCCCTTTACCCATGACACCATCATTTGGTAATTCCCAGCTTTTCTGTGGGGTTTCCCCCCATTCTAAACAGTTGAACTGGCTCTCCAAAGGCTTCATTACTGGCAGTAAGTTCTTAAACCTCAACGATGCTAACACTGAAATGTGGCTCCTGAGAACTTCTCTGAAGCTGAATTTAGTCCTTGCGTGGAAAGACATTCCCACATTGTAGGGATGCTGGAGCAGTTTGATTCGCACATGGCTTCAAACCAGAGCTTGGGAAAAGCTGTCTTTTGGACTACAGCTCCCAGGATCCCCTCACCAGCATGGAGTTGTAGTCCCAAACAGTAACCCCCCCCCCAAGCTTGGCATCCAGCTATGGATTAATCTTTTTTTTTTTACTCTGGTTCTCCAGGGCAAATCCAATCCAGTTTGGTTTGCCTCAAATCATCAAAGTAAGGGAGGAAGGAATTCAAAGGTGTGAGTTGAGGAGGGAGTGCATAAGGTTTGTTTACGGCTGGTTCTTCTAGGGCAAAAGCATGGTTTGGTATTTGACACCTTGACCAAGCTACAGTTGTTTTACATCAGCAAGCTCAAAATGGAGTATAAATGAGAGGAGAGCCCTAGGAGCTTAAAACCTAAATCAGGAGTGGAGAGTCTTTGGTATCTTAGCGTGCTCTTCCCCCTAGAGTAGAGTCTCCAGATATGGCCTGTTCTGTGCTACTCAGGGTGATGCTTGATGTATCATCGTGCTAATGATATCAGCAGAGGCTGCCCCTTGTTACATTGCCGGGGACCACCTCCCATGGCATCACAAGGGGTTGTCCATAGGTCTCAGGTTTGGGCCTTGAAATCTCAGGGCCTGGAATAGTCCTGACCTGGTAACCCTCTGTTTTGGGTGCCTTCAAGTCGTTCCTGACTTATAGTGACCCTCAGGTGAACCTATCACAGGGTTTTCTTGGTAAGATTTGTTCAGAGGGAGTTTTGTCATTGCCTTCCTCTGAGGCTGAGAGAATGTGACTTGCCCAAGTGGATTTCCATGGATGAAGTCCAGCCACTGGCTTGCCATTTGCACCCTTGATGTGAACATTGCCCATCCAGGAGACAAAAGGGAGGAGAAGCCAGAGGAACACATGACCAATGTGAATGCATTGCTTTTATGAACCAGGAGCCTTTAAAAACCGTCTGCTTTTGCAAGCATAGAACCATAAAGTTGGAAGGGGCCTCATGGACCATGCAGTCCAACCCCTGCTCAGTGCAGGATCTCCAGCTAAAGCATCCCCAGCAGGGAGCTGTCCAGCCTCTTTTGGAAGACATCCAGAGAAGGAGACCCCATACCTCTCTAGGCAATTGGTTCCACTGCCAAACTGCTCTTACTGTCAAGAAGTTCCTTCTAACATTCAATTGAAATCTGCTCTCCTGTAACTTTAAACCATTAGACCTGGTCCTACCCTCTTAGGGCAGCAGAGAAAAAACCTGCACCCTCTTCCCCATGACAGCCCTTGAGGGATTTAAAGTGTACAATCATGTCACCTCACAGTCTTCTCTTCACAAAGCAGAACATGCCCAGCTCCTTCCACCTTTCCCCATATGTTTTGTTCTCCATTCCTCTTATCATCCTTATTGCCCTTCTCTGAACCTGCTCCAACTGGTCTATATCCCTCTCCAAATGAGGTGCCCAGAACTGAATGCAGGGCTCCAGATGAGGCCCGACCAGCGCAGAATATAGTGGGAGTATTACCCCTATTGACTTAGAAATTATACTTCTATTAATGCAGGCTAAAATAGCATTCTCTTCGATTCAGCTGTAACTTTTCTGCCCCAGCAGTAAAAATAATTTTTAGAAAGGTTGTGTACTTTGAAATGCTGGGTGCCATTCATAACAAGGGTGTAGCTTTAAGAGCCCATTACGTCAAAAAGCCCGGCAGCATTGGCTTTCTGCCTGTCTTCCTGCTCCAATTCAATGTGCCATATATAAACCCTAAGAAGTTTCAGCCCAAGTACTTGAAAGCCAGTCTCATTTAATCTTTTTTAAAAAAACATAAAAGTGATTCCCTCCACTCAGGGACTTCCCTTTACATTCATCCCTCTTTCCAAAATGCCATTGTTTCCAACTCAGGTTTGCATCCTCTCCCCTTTATTAATACAAATTCTAAGAATTTACTCCATTTTTCACCAAAAACGTTCTTATTTAGCCCTCATTTTTTTCTTTAACCATATTTGTTAATTTCTCATTTATAGCTAGATTCCATATTTCATTATACCATTCTTTTATTTGGTATTCACCTTGTGTTTTCCATTTCTTTGCTACTATTAACCTTGTTGCTGTCAGCAGATTTGTTAATAATTCCTTAACAATTTGAGATTCTTGTATTTTTTCACAATATGATAATAATGCTATTTCAGGACATAAAGGTATATTTATCTCCATTATCTCACTTATTTCTTTCATTACTATTTTCCAAAATCTCTGCACATATTTGCAATTCCACCACATATGAATATACGTCCCCAATTCTTGACATCCCCTCCAACACTGTGCTGAATATTTTTTATCTATTTGATTCAGTCTTACTCATTTAATCTTTCACTGTGATCCCCAGCATCTTTCAAGACAGCCCACTGAAACTGCATGCTTGACCCTAGCTAGTTAAATCCAGTATCAGAGATGCTAATACCATCTTGTTGCTAAGCCCTGTTTTAAACATGCCTAATGGTGTCATGGAACCAGAATTTACAGTGTCCAAGCACTGGGACTTTTTGGTTAGCAGGGACCATGGTGTCATCTGGCACCTTCCTCAGCCTTCCCTGTTCCCTCCGAACTTAGCTGCAATCCTTATGGTAGTGGGGGGCAGAGGTATGATTTGGAGTGGGCAGAAATACATTCTTTTAAGCTATCTCTTTTTGTACCCCGGAGTATTTGGGAGTGGAGTGGTCATCTCTGAGCATTTCAGATCCATTAGTATTACCAAAGGCCTATTCCTGTTGAAGATGGATGCTGCTAGACGTGCTTTTCTGTATGGATGGACATAGATGCTTGCATTATCAGACTCTACTGGGAGCAAGGGTGAGTATAACATTTGAATTGTCTTTATGGCTACCTCCACTGCAAAAGTTACACTTTTGATGATATTCCTCACACACGCTCATTCACATACACTTCAGTACTTAAGAAGCTTGGAAACATTTACTTTTTTAGACTACAACACCCAGAATCCCCAAGCCACTATCTAGTACCAAAATTTTTTTTCACAGTCCTAGCTACAGACAGATCTCTGATCTATGTAGCTCAATGTAGTCGATTTATGCAGAGGACACTGTGATGAGGAGAGAAGCTATGAACTTGTGTAATAGGCTGCTGCAGTAATAAAGCAGGAGAGGACTGAGTGCAGCCTTCCAGATGCTGGATTGCAGCTCCCATTATCCCTATCCCGCATAACCAATGGTAAGGAATGCTGGGAGTGGTAGTCAACTATCTGGAGAGCAGCAGCTTCCTACAATTTATAAAGTTTAGTAGACTTGTTTTTACAACCTGCAAAGACTTTCCTGGGGTCTGCGTATTTACTTAGTTAGTTTCTTCCTCCTGCCCCCAGATCATTTTGACACCAGGGGTCACCCTCCACTCTGCTCTGTGTCCATCGTCTGGCTAGAAGCAAGTAGGCTAAATTAGATATCCCTTATCCTGTCCCCCTAACTACATGAGAAGGAAAAATCCCCTCATTTCACCTTTGTCTTGGAACAGACCCTTTAGCTAAGATTTCTCTCTTAATTTCTTAACAGGAAAATATGTTTTGTATGTGTGCGTGTATTTGAAATGCTAGGCTGTGAACAAATGTGGTTGGTACTAATGGCATAAAGCTTAATGACATCACCAGGGACCACTTCTAGGTTTCAAGTTTTGGCCTGTTGAAACAGAAAAAACTTCAGCTGTTTAGGAGCGTAGGAGGGAGGCAGTCTCACCTCCCTGGAAAAGGAATTTCAGAGCCTGGGGGCAGCCACTGAGAAAGCTTGGTGCTTTCTCCTCCACCTCCTCCTCGACTGGGTGCTCATATTGGGGAGTGTTGTTGTCAGGTCAGGTTGTCAGGTGCAGAAGCTTGTGCACATGTACATGTGTGTGTGTGTGCGCGCATGAGTGGCCAATCCAGCACATTGTACAAGGCCTTTCCTGACTAGCCAGTCAGTCCTCAAAGGCCTGTAGAAACAGAAAGGTCTTTGTCTACTTGCCGAAAGATAGTAGGGAGGGTGGCAGACTAACTTCTCTGAGAAGGGAGTTCCAGAGCCTGGGGAAAGCTGCAGAGAAGGCCCACGAGAGGTACCTGTGAGAGTGGTGGGAAAGAGAGAAGGGCCTCCCCAGCATGGGCTCAAAGCACAAGCAGATTCATAAGGGAGAATCTCTCTCTCTGGCTTTTCTTCGCAAACGAAGATTCAGGAAGGACTCATCTCGCGCTTTCTGCAAGTGCGCTGATGACTAAAAAGGCCAATCTGAGATAAACAAGTCCGGTTGCAGAAAGCACAGCAGGAGGTCTCCTTGGGTGATATTTTTGGGTTGTGATTCTTTCCACGTTGTCGTTTCTCTTCAAGACTTGTTCGGCGTGAGTTCTCAAATAAGGCTGCAGCATTGTGGATAGTGCGTCTCCATGCCTCCCGATGTGAGGCCAGGGCGGACCACTGTTGGTGATCAATTTGTATTCTCCCTAAGTTCTTTACCAGCCTGCACCACAGGACGAACACCACCATCCCCACATTGCCGTCGGCAAATCTGTGCTCAAGTCCGTTCAGCAGTTCACCTACCTGGGAAGCATCATCTCCTCAGATGCCAAGATTGACAAAGAGATCAATCACAGATTAGCAAAGGCATATAGTGCATTTGGAAGACTTCACAAAAGAGTCTGGAGCAATAAACACCTGAGGCAAAGCACAAAAATCAGTGTGTATAGAGTCATCGTACTGTCTATCCTCCTTTATGGATCTGAAACATGGGTCACCTATCGCCACCACCTACGACTCCTCGAGCGCTTTCATTAGCGCTGTCTACGCACAATCCTAAATATACACTGGACTGACTGTGTGATGAATGTCGCTGTCCTTGAGCAAGCAGGGATCACCAGCATTGAGGCCATGATATTGAGAACGCAGCTGCGCTGGGCAGGGCACGTTTCTAGGATGGAGGACCATCGCCTCCCAAAAATACTACTCTACGGTGAACTCGCCACAGGTCAGTGTAAGAGGGGCACTCCAAAAAAGCAATACAAGGACTCCCTGAAACAACATCTCAGGCTCGGCCAAATTGATCACCAACAGTGGTCTGCCCTGGCCTCACATTGGGAGGCATGGAGACGCACTATCCAATCCTTAAAATAACCTGGACCTAAGCGGTATAAGGCTTTATAGGGCAAAACCAACACTTTCAATTGTGCCCAGAAGCGGAGCACTAACCAGTGGAGCTGTTGCAACAAAGGAGTTGTGTGCTCCCTGCAGCTTTTTGGGCCAGCTGACGTTTCTGAACATTCTTCAAAGGCAGCCCCACATAGAGCACCTTACAGTAATCCCTTTCCTTTTTTCTTTTTCTTTTATTGCTTGGCTGACTATTGGTTATATCTGTTATCACGCTGAAATTGGTGAGACTTAAGTTAGTCGTGATTAACTTGTCTCTGATTTCAGTGGGTCTACTCGAAGCATGACTAAGTCTGAATCTCACCCATTACTTGTTAAATTGCATCCATAACCCACCTTCCAACCACCATGAGCCCAAGACATTTTCCATGGAGTTTTCCAAACAGTCTCCCATTCCTTTAAAAAATTCTTTTATTCCTTTGTCTCTCGGCCTTTGATGCCTGCTGATGTGCTCTTTTTCAAGTTTTGTATGTTTATTACTCTACCTTGTGAACTGTTGGAATGAAGGGCAGTCTAGAATTCAAAAGAAAGACAAAAGGAGATTAGACCCCCATGGAAGAGATGCTCGTCTGTTTCATTGGGACACACTCGCTCGATGGAGCCTCCAGCTTCAGGGGCAGTCTCTTTCCAGATTCTGGCCAGGAGAGGAATTATGGGGGAGGACTGGCATTTCTTGACCCTGATGGCTGCATGCTTTTGAGTACTGTAGTCCAAAAACATAACTTTTCCAAGGTTTGGCATTTTTGTGCCCTCTTTGTAGGGTTCCATGATGTTGTATCTGGAGGCACCCTACTTTTCTCTCATCCAGCAGGGCTCCTTTTGTGTTTTAACTTCTGTTTTCTCTTTTTTTCTTCTCCATATAGATTTCACTTTTGAGTACGTGCAGCGCGAAGCCCTTAGAGTCCCCCTCGTCTTCAGAAGTAAGGATGGACTGGGAATTAAGTAAGATAGTACTCTTAATGTCTAATACTCTCTCTCTCTCTCTAGAAACAAGAACACTGGGTGTGTAGCATTTTGAGGGCTGGGATGGGTAAGGATAAATTCATTGTTCTACCTGCTTGTCAGCCGCCAAGGAATAGTTAGAATTAATTAAGAATTCCATTCCTTCCAGAAGACATAAAAACTTAAGTTTCAGGGATCATCAGGGGTAGATAATTCCAAAATGGAGGGGCAGGTGCTGTGTGAATATCTCTGTTAAACATCAAGAGTGCCAGCCTAGAGCCATGACGGAGAAGATGTTAGGACCTCAGCACACAGTTTTCAGAGGGATGCAGAACAGCTGAACAGCTGAGAGTAGTACTGCTGCTTCTTTGCCTTTTTCTGAAGGGAAAATGTTACCCTTGTGAAGGGAGTATTTGGAACTTACCAGGTTCTGGATGTGGCCCTTTTTAGATAGTGAATTTGGCATTTAGAAGGCACTGAGTACTTCTGGGAGGCTCACAGTAGGCTGACAGAGCTCACGGGCCAAAAGACATCTGTAGTTCAGGTCTTGCCTTAGTTAGGAGTCCTTTGGGGGATTTTAACTTCACTTCTCTCCCCCGCCCTTCCTTCTCTGTGCCTCATCCCTTCAGTCTGCAGTATAGGATAAGACTAGTGACTACTTTACAAGACTGTAGTAAGACAAAAAACAATATAGTCGGACCCCCATATTTGCGGAACCAATATCTGTGGTTTCAGTTATCTGTGAGACACAAAATAGGACACATACCGTAGAGTCACACTTGGAAAAGGCCTAGAGCGGTGTCCTCTCTAGGCATCGTCTAGGTTCTCTAACATAACTCTGAGGTATGTTTTTATTGGAAATCCTTTCTTTTAATAGGGTTCACTGTTATCCATTGTTTCTGGTATCCGTGGTAAGTCCCGGAACCAAACCCCTGCATATACGGGGGTCTGACTGTACTATATGTAACGGGCCTTGAATGCCCCCAAAATAGTGATGGGTATACTATTTATTAGTAACAAAGAAAAGTAATCTGTTTTGTTCTCAAAAATCCCAATCACCCAGTCCTTTTTAAATTGAAACCATT
Organism: Gambelia wislizenii; assembly: GCA_030847615.1. NCBI lineage: Eukaryota > Metazoa > Chordata > Lepidosauria > Squamata > Crotaphytidae > Gambelia > Gambelia wislizenii. The sequence goes on along the minus strand of JAUMIR010000013.1, from coordinate 4,522,977 downwards.
AAGTTGTTGATAGGTGGTAATACCAGGGAAAGTGTAAGACAGCAGGAAAAGAGGGAGGCCATGCTATGGTTGGATTGAGTCAAGAAAGGAAGCCACGGGTGTCCGGAGTTTGCAAGACCTTGGCGGTCTCTCATTCGTAGGGTCCCCACCAGTCCAAGCAGACTTGATGGCAAAAACAAGGGAGGCCATCATTATGGGAAATAACAAAGGCTGGTATTACGGGAAAGGCTATGGAAGAAGGAATCCACCGAGCATAAATTTGCTGTTGGTTGCTAGCCGTGATATCTAGAAGCACGGCTTCCAAGCTCAGAAATGAAACCACTTTTGGAGGACCAGATCTGGGGACTGGAGAGATTGGGTGGAGCCTGTTAATCTCACTCTCCTTCAGATCCAGTGTTTTTGCTAGCTACTGTTAGAAAGTAGACTGCGAGGCAACATTAGGAGGACCCTAGATGGCTATTCTTGTGCATATGTTCTCTCAACTGTACTCTGAATTTCAGCTGAGCTGCTGATAGCCTTTCACATAACACCCCCCCCCCTTTTGCTAATTTCAGGATGCCAGACCCAGACTTCACCGTGTGAGATGTCAAGCTACTTGTGGGTGAGTTGTTTTAGAAGTTTCTGGAATGGAGAAAAGGTGCTCTTTGGTGCAGGGTGGGGGGTGGGATTTACTCCATTGGCACAGCATCCATAACTGCAAATGCACCCTTCAGAATGACCAGCCTAAACCAGTGCTATCCAAAGTGTTGGCCCATGACCAGTGCCAGCCTGCGAGCCATTGCTGCTGGTCTGCTGTCCATTTCCAGGAAAGAAACAGTTGTAGCCAGTGGGCACAAACATAGCAGTGATGCCTGGCACATTAGGAAAAAGGGGGCCAGCCCTCTACATCAACTAGCCTGAAAAGCACTGGCTTATGCAACTTGACTTGCTTGTGTGCCTACAAATTACCCATGATAGTTGAAGCAGCCCAAAGTCCTGTGGCAAGTCAATGGCAAGTTTTATTTGACATCAAAGCTTTTGTGGGCTGCAGCCCACTCTATCAGAGGCATGGAGAATAATCAGGAACCTTTTGCCCATACAAAAAACTAAATTAAGATTGTTCTCCTACCTTCAGTACTTCAGATTACTTAGGTTAATGTACCTTAACTTGCAGGAGATTCCAGGTAGGCACTTTTTGCGTTTGTAAATTTGAGAGCTGTCTCTGGACCACTGCCATCCTAGTCCTTTAAAAAGCCAGTTGGACAGGACTGAATTCAGCTCAATTTGCTTTTAGCTGATCTTGTTTCAGTAACTGACTTCAAGAAACTTCCTTCTGCGGTATATCAGAGTTTCTTGAAATCTGAGCTGTTTTCTTGCTTTAGGGCTGACTGGTTTACCTCTCTGTCCCATTTTTACTTTTCAAGTTTGTAAATCAGTGTGGTGTAGTGGTTTAAGTGTTGGACTAGGACTCTAGGAGATGAGGGTTCAAATCCCTGCTCGGCTGTGGAAACCCACTGGTTGACCTTGGGCAAGCCCCACTCTCTCAGCTTCAGAAGAAAATGGCAAACCTCCTCTAAACAAATCTTGCCAAGAATGCCCTATGAAAGGCAGCGTGGCATCGTGGTTAAAGTAGGACTCTGGGAGACCAGGGTTCAAATCCCTGCTAAGTGACAGGAACCCACTGGGTGACCTTGTGCAAATCATACTCTCTCAGCCTCAGAGAAAAGCAATGGCAAACCTCCTCAGAAGAAATCTTGCTAAGAAAACCCTATGATAGGGTCGCCATATGAAAGTACAGTATATTAAAAGTGGGTTATATGTGGCATTTTTGCCCAAGAAAGTTAAATACCGTAAATAAAGCATTTTCTCCCAAATGCTGGTGTCGTTGTGAGGACAGAGGTACAATATTGTATATGTGGCTCAGCTGCCCAAAGGTTGCAGAATTTTGGAATGAAAATTTAAGATTCTAAGTCAAATAACAAACCAAGTTATCCACAATTCGGAAGGATGATTGTTGCTGCCAATTTTTGAGGGTCAAAATGAGCATTTTACAACACAACACCTTGATCGCACTGCTTCTGGAAGTTGCAAGATAGGCAATTTCTAAGATGTGGAAAGATGTTAACTATCAGGAGATGGATGAACAGAGTGTGGTTCTTGGCACTTTTGGAAAAACTGACATTCAGAATCAAAAGCAAGTGGAGCCATTGAAAAGGACACATTTCAGTTAATTTGGTGGTCCTTCATTTTATTTGCTTGTGAAGAAAAATCCCCTCACTGCCCACCAGCCTTGCAACTGAAATACTGCAAAATCCCATCTTGATCATCTCAAAAGGACTCAATGTACCTAGAACTTTCGTATCAGCTATTATGGCTTTATGGTCTTCAATCTATCTTTTTACTGCTCATCTTCTCTTTGTTACCTTTCTTGTTGTTGTTCAGATACTTTGTTTCTCAATTGATATGTCAATTTAACATTTTCCACATAATTAGAACAAAACTAAATAAAGATTTTTTTAAAAAGATGAAGATACATCATAGTTTTCCAAAACTTTCTCTCTTTTTCAATGCCAAAGTTCTCCCACGTGGACAAGGGAGACTGAAATATCAGTCATAAACCTTTGACTCAAAATGCTTATTTTAGGAAGTCTTAAAGTAAGGTGGGGGGAAATCTCTGTTCTATTAAGACTGTTTTAGATTAGCTCTTTGACAACATGCAATTTCTGTCTTGTGTGACTGACACTCCCTCTCCCCACTCCATGGTGGGCTAAAAGTGACATTCCACATCAATTATAATTAACCCAGATTCCAAAAGAGCTTGCTAATGCTTGGGCAAACATTTTGTGGGTTGCCACCAGAACAGTCAAATTCTTGAGTCACTCCAAAAGAAGAAAAGCAGCTCTACTGCTAGATGTTCACCATGAAGCTGTGAAAATTCTAGGGGCCTGATCCACTCAGGTCCCAGTCAAACCAGAGTTGAGGGGTTGCCAAAATGAAATTATGGCATGTTGTTGAATATGCACAAATAGATTCAAAAATAAAGGCAAGGATAGGTCCCCAAATCCCCTCAGGTGATTGAAGGAGGCCTTCACCACAGCTTTCCCTCTGCTGTGCTCCCCAAAACAGACCAATGACTCCCTATGGAACTGGCTCCCTCTGTTTACATCGGTCTCGATTTACACTGTGAGTCCAGGAACACAACCTTGACGTGAGACCTGCCTGTATCCTCCCTGGCCGCAGTCAGGCAATTGGTCTCCATAATATACAGTGCTATTAACATAAGATTACAAAGACTGAAAGGTAACCGTAGTCTTCATTTTCTATTTCTGCATGTTCTCCTTGTCTGTCCATTTTTGGAAACCCCTTCTTCCTGATTAAAACTCATCTCACCAACTGCACAAAAACCTATTTCCTCTGGCACAATTTATTTTCCCGCTGGACAACATGTGTCCACCTGCACACTAGAAATAATGCTTAAGAATCCTGAATCTGCTTCAAGAAAAGGTGGGGAATGATTAAAGGATCAGAAGGAAGTAACTTGAGAAATGCCCGCCTCTTCTGGTGCCACCAGTTAGGTTCTGATTGGTTAACGGTGGCTGCCATTCTTACTACTGAGAAAAACAACCAATGAAAAAAGAGGGTGAGAAGGCCTGGGAAGAGGGGAGCGTCTGCGGTGAATGATTCTCTGGGCATGTCCTGAGTGCTAAGGCTATTATCGCAGGCTGCTATGTGAAATGGGTCTCATTTGCTTGACTTTCCCTGGCATTTGGTGTTGCTTATATTTCTGGCTCGTGCTGCTCCCGCTCTAGTTTCAAGTATAGCACAGAGTAAGATGTTCCCGTGGTGGCCTGTTCACACAGTTGCCACTTTATGGGGTTGCCAACTGACCAGGAGGAAAAATAACTGCTGGGCTACCGTCATGTTTGCTGTTACGACCCTCAATGGGCTGGCTGGAACATGAGGCACAGCTTTTCCCAGTAGGGAGTGAGGAAACATTCTCTCTTGCTGCTCATCTGTACATAAAGCCAGCCAGCATTATAGGCACACCAGAGCCTATTGAAAAGCTGGCAACCATACCTCTAAGGAAGCGTTAACACCACTACCTTATTATTATCTTTACTTGGAAAGTGAGCTGCTAAAACCCCTTACAAGTTTAGCCTATTTTAATTTTGGCCCCCTACCTACTGCCAAATTGTGCAGGTCTGTGCTAAATGAAATCAAAAGAATTTTGAACTACCAGAAGGCAAGAATGAAGGACAGGCCAAAAGCTCAAGGAAGTACCAAGTATATATTTGAGGATGATGTTGTTCAAGGAGGCCACGCTGTTGACTTTGGCTTTCCATTGGTCATGAACTGCTATCATCTTTTCTCAGAGAGAGAAATGAATTCTTCTGTTTTCTTTAACTTGCGAACGGCTTCATCTAACACACCTTTAGGGTCTGCCAGTTCAACCTGAAGTAAAAACACAAGCGAAGAGATGTCAGCAATCAGGAACTTGGTAGCTTGGAGATCAAGCCCAGCCGGAAGGGAACTTGGCCCATGAATAGCTCCCATTTTCCCTACATCTGACCTTCACTGGCAATAAAGCATCTTTTAGGATCATAGAATTATAGAACTGGATGGGACTGCAAAAGCCATCTAGTCCAACCCCCTGCCATGAAGGAAAGCACAACTAAAGCACTCCTGAGAGATAGCCATCCAACCTCTGAAGAGTGCCAAAGAAGGAGAGTTCCCCACCCTTCCAGGCAGTCTGTTCCACCATTGAATGCTCTTACAGGCATGTGAAAAAGAAAGTACACCCTCTTTGAATTCTATGGTTTTACATATCAGGACATAACAGCAACCATCTGTTCCTTAGCAGGTCTTAAAATTATGGAAATACAACCTCAGATGAACAACAACACATGACACATTACATATTACACCATGTCATGATTTATTCAACAAAAATAAAGCCAAAATGGAGAAGCCATGTGTGAAAAACTAAGTATACCTTATGATTCAATAGCCTGGAGAAATTACGTATACATGGGTGATCAGCAACATGGCAGCCTTGTCCCAGAATCAAGCCCACAAACAGTTTGGCCCAGTCACTTCCTTATGTTGTTCCACTGGCTAAAAGCCAAATTCTTCCCACGTGGAAAGAAGAGGGACAGCGGAAAGAAAAATAACTAAGGGCAATCTGGAGAGGTGGACTATGTGTAGAACATGAAGGTACAGACTGGTATGGATCCACCCCTCTTTGTACGGAGTGGAAAGGGATGGGTGAGATTACCAGCAGCAAGAGTAGACATGCTTTGTCATTAATTTACAACTGACAGGCAACGCAAAGTAGCTCTTTGGTTAGCTTTGGACTGATGGGTCTGGCACAGTGCATAGAAAATCCCTCTTTGGGGGACTACAACTCCCAGAATCCCCCAGCCAGCAGGTCCAGGGGATTCGGGGAGTTTTTGTCCCAAAAAGAAATGAATTATTCCATGCTCTGGCACCAGCAGGCCATTTTGAGTTGGTAGAAGACATTCCTCACAGCTGGCTTGCCCAGGTAAGAGCTGAAATCCATTTACAAGTTTAGTCTGAGCAGCAGGACATGTGTTCCAAGCAGCTTTTCAGAAAATAAATAATTGTTTTCTCTGGGCAGCAAGTAGGAAGAGCTGATAAGGAGTTCCTGCTCATGGAGATACTGACAGCTCTGTTCTTAATTGTCTTTTGAGAGTGGTCCAGCCTGATATGTGCTCAATTGTGCACTTTCCCAAGATCTACTCAAGTAAGTGTGTGCGTGTGTGTGTCCATGCACCAATCCAATTCTAGGCTGCCTCAACAATAGCATCAGGTTCATATCAAGGGAAGTCATAGTCCCACTCTCTTTCTTTTGCCAGACCTCACCTGCTGGAATCCTATGTCCAGTTAGGGGTGATTGTTGGAGAAGGAGATTGACAATCAGGAACTTGTCCAGAGAAGGGTTACCAAGCTGGTCAAAGAAAAAATAACCAGAAACCACCAAGCCTCATGGAGAATGACTTAAGAAGCTGGGTACATTTAGCTTGGAGAAGACTGAGAGGTGATATGATAGCTCTCTTAAAATAGCTGAAGGGTTGCCATGTAGACGATGGAGCCAGCTTGTTTTCTGCTGCTCCTGAGAGTCAGAACCAATGGCTTTGAACCAGAGGGCTGCCTCTTTATTTGGAAGTCTTTAAACAGAGGTTGAATGGCCATCTCTCAGGAGTGCTTCAGTCATGTGTTCCTGCATGGCAGAGGGTTGGACTAGATGGCTCTTGGGGGTACCTTCTAGCTCTAAGGTTCTAGCCCATGAGGATTGGAATATTTCAAATACCATCAGTTGCCAGGGGCCTCCCTCCCTCCAGGTCATTAATCACCCAGAAGATCCCAACCCCAAATACAAGATGGCAGCTTGATAGGAGAAAACAAGGTCTGGTTGTTGCCTGTCTAAATAAAGCATTGTTAGGCAAATATTTTGAATTATCTTCTTCCAGCTGTCCTTGATTGCTCCTCTGCAATTAAGTTAGGAACTCTTCCCTCCACCTCCACACTCACCAATTAAGGTTTCTTTATTATGCATACAATGCCTTGGGCTGCAACTTGATTTTAAGCCTATCAAAAAATATGCAAGGAAGCAATACACAAAGACCCAACAAAACAGAAGGAAAAGTGACTGCTGGGGAGGGACAGTTGACCAAAGTCAGATGTTTCCATGGGTTGAGGTTAGGCCAAGGATTGTGGCCACAGTCTCTATAAGAGCAAACCCCCAGGCAAAGTCAAAAGCAGGGCTGCACCACACCAGCCAAAAAGCACCCAACAAAACCCTCCTTTTGCAAAATGTCCAGCATGCTTCTCAGAGAGGGGGAGGGAACGTACTTTTGGAGGGGACAATTCTCTGCAATCAATACTGTATGATTATTTATTTTGTTTCTTTATATCCCACTTTTTCCCCAAGTTTGGGACTTATGGAATATTAAAACCATATCAAAAGTCAGTGAAATACATATCAAAGTTATTTTTAAAAAGCAATTAAATGATATAACATAAAAAACCATTTACAGATCTGTTAAAAGATAATATTGGTGAGGAGGGGGGAACCCACACCATTAAAAGCCTATGGCAGTCCATTCCTAAAAACCTGCGGGAACAGGAAAGTGGTAGAAGGAGATCAAGGATGGGGCCATCCTGGCCCCTCTAGGGAAGGAGTTCCAAAGTCTGAGAATAGCCACTGAGAAGGCCAGCTTGTATCCACTAAATGTGCCTGGGAAGGCAGTGGCACAGAGAGAAGGGCCTCTCCCAAAGGTCTTAACCATGTTGGCTGGGAGCTGTCCAAACAAGTCACTTTTCTAAGTTCTGAATTCAAGACTACCCCCTGATAAGGGAGCAGCCTTAATGGGGAGGGAGGAATGCATCAGGACAGACTCAGGTATCAAGGAGCAGGACAGATGCTCACCCACTCAGTGTGACCCCTACGTTACCTTTGGGATTGGATACCGAGTTGGCAGTGGAGCTTCTTCCCGGCCAAAATCCACCATGGTTCCACATCTCGCAACATCGGCCACCCAGAAACCTTCATAAAGCTGCCCTGTTTCCAAGTAGATGAACTTCCCTGGCCCATGTTTCTTGCCATCCTTCCAGTTGCCTTCATACCTGTTTTCATTTTCTGAAATTGATGCAGAGGTTGTTGGGGTTGGAATTATGTTTATTATTTCCATGAACAAAAGTACCAGCTTCGTGCAGTGTTCATCAGTAACATTGCATTATTCTGCCATGCTCTGTTTGCCTCTGTTCCCTTATTATTATTTTTTACTGCAATTCCCAAGGGCTGGGGGATTCTGGGAGTCGTTGTCCAAAAAAGTAAAGTTTCCAAATTCAAGGTTAGGATTGTAGATCCCACGGACATGCCTCTCTACACAGAAGAAAAGCCCACTGAAATAACTATGCACTTCTGTAATCCCCAGCAGGCTTTTTGAATTTTTTTTGTTCACAGTTTCCTAGGTCTGACAATCTAGCTGGGATGATTCAAAACCAAGCAGGTAAACCCTCACTCCCTGGACTTTGGGCCCTTTTTCAGTACCCAGTTATAACACACTATTCCATTTTAACTGCTATAGCTGTGTTCTGTGGAATCATGGGACTTGTAGTTTGGTGAGGCATTGGAGCACTCTGGTTGAGATTTCTAAATACCCCTCCCTAAACTACAAAGTGTCTAAATACATTGAAGGCACCAGAGCCTGTCTGATCTCAGAAGCTGAGCAGAGTCAGGCCTGCTTAGTGCTTAGAGAGGGGACTGCCAAGGAACACCAAGTACTGTAGGCTGCATTTAAGAGGAAAGCAATGGCAAACTACCTCTGCGTATTCCTCGCCTAAGAAAACCCAACACCCTCCAGCGTTTCACAGACAAAAACCAGGACATATGGCCAAACAACATCGGAGTGTGACCAAGATGGCAACAGTTATTCATGAGGAAGAATGCACAAGCTAGGAGAGCCTGCAGTAGTTCCCTTTTGCCTGAGCCTCCTGGGAAGGGCAAGATTCCACCACCTCCTCTTCCTCTCCTCCCATTGGGATAATGGAGTGAACAACTTTCCAAACAAATCAACAAGACTGTTCATGGCAAATCGGGAAAGTTGGCGGGTATGTTGTGAGAATAATAGAGACAGTGTGGTGTTAATAGTTTGAGTGTTTTGCATATATTCATGCTGCTTTAATAATGGTCAGTGGGTTGCATCCAAATTTGGTCATCCTTAAAGCAGACCCACTGACATCAAAGGGACCTCATGACAACTGCCTCAGTTTTCAATGGGTTAAAGTGTTAAATTAGACTAAAAACCAATATACTGACATGATTTTTGATGCCCACTTCACAGCCCTCTACAGCAGTGCTCCAGACTTGGCAACATTACTTGTAAAAAAGTAATTAGTTACATGCTGCCAGAAGTGACAATCTACCCTTTTTCACACACAGCAAAATTATTGGGGGTGGGGTCCCGAAAAGATTGCCAGCGGGGGATATGTGGCCCATGGCCTCCAAAGATACCATGCTTGAGTTAAAGTTACAGACCTAATGCCGAGGAGGCAATCGGTTATAATCATAGTTTAGAAAAATAACTACAAATTGAGTCTCCCTTATCCAAAATGTTTGAGACCAGAGATATTTTGGATTTTGGAATACTTGCATATATACCATGAGATAACTTGGAGGTGGGACCCAAATCTAAACAAAATTCATTTACATTTCATATACACCTTATAAACATAGCCTGAAGGTCATTTTTATACACAATCTTTTTAATAATTTTGTGCCTGAAACAAAGTTTGTGTACATTGAACAATCAGAAAGCAAAGCCACTATCTTAACCACCCATGTGGATAATTCTGGATTTTGGAATTCTAGATAAGGGAGACTCAACCTGTATTTACCTCTATGTTATTTGAAAGTAACTGAAACAGATACTTTGAATAACTAAAAATAATTAAAATTAAAACAAAACACCAACATGCTACAAGCAATTGGTATGTATAGCTAGTGGAGTATGGATAAATAAATTCCAGTTACACCACTGAGGAAGTGAATATAACTTTCATGTATGGTTGTCAGATGTCCCTTATTATGAGGGCTGACCTTTATTTGAGGGCCGGAGAGCTTTTCCTTTTATATAGACTGGACAAGGTGCCCCCAAATCCTGTATTTGTTTGTCTGTCTTCATAAAGACAGAAATTCACATAATTTATGAATGTGGACAATATATTAATGTTGCGGAGAAATGCACATCTAGGTTAACTGAAATCGGTATTTTCATTCAGTATTAAGGCAGAGAGCCAGCGGGTATAGCGGTTTGAGCGTTAGACTACAACTCTGGAGACCAGGGTTCGAATCTCTGCTCCGCCATGGAAACCCACGAGATAACCTTAGACAAATCACACACTCTCAGCCCCAGAGGAAGGCAAAGGCAGACCCCCTCTGAACAAATCTTGACCAAGAAAACCCTGTGATAGGGTCGCCATAAGTTGGAAACAACTCGAAGGCACGCAACAACAACAAATTTAGGTAGAACATAACCTTGCTAATAACTTCCTGACTGTCAGCCCTGCATGTCATACATTTCAACTGTCCCTTATTGCTGTTTTGAAAACCTGGCAACACAGCCCCAGTGCCATTGCTATTGAGTTGTTTTTCTTACTGCCAAAGCGGAAAAATAATTTGAAGTAGTTGGTTATTTGTAATCAGTTACTTCCAAGTCCAGGCAAGACCCACTGTGACCCCTAACCCAATATGCTACCATCTGGGAGCTCTGAAAAGGCCGGTTTTCAACATCTGGAGACTTGAGCTTTCCAGAATTTCAAATTTCAAAAAGGAGAGGTACCAGATGAGGCTTCCTCGATTTCAAGAGAATCTGGATCTGATGCTATCTGAAAAGATACTTTCCAGATCTGAATACAAAAGACTTTAACCTCCCCGCTCTAGGCTGCAGAATTGGTCTTGTTCCCAACCGGTCATAAATTGGCTGGGGTTTCCCTTTGGCTCAAATTAGTGAGGGAGTACAAGAGGATTTCTACATGCCTGCAAGTTTAATATTGGCAGCTCTGTGGAGGGAAGCAGGCCCCACATGGCAAAGTTTACAAGGCGGAGGATGGCAGGGTGAGGAATGAGTGCTTTGATGGCTGGCTGGGGGCCCAGAATGAGTAACCGAAACCTGGCATTCATGCTGGAGGGTTGGCTTCCAGTTTTTTGCTCGCAGAAAAATTAGAGAGACAGGCAGGGCACTTGAAAGGAAATACACAGTGAAGGCCAGAGCATCCCAATTTCTTTGCAATGGCAGGCCATTCCCAGTTGTAGTGTCCAGTTTACAGCGTCGCTTCCGCAGATAAAGTCACTTGGCCCCCGTGTTGTTATAGTTTCTGTGCCAATATTTTTCTCCCCTCCATCTCTAATGCAGTCTTCCTCTTCTCCTACAGCCTTCTACCTTCCCAAGCATTATTGTCTTTTCTAATGAGTCATGATCTGGCCATTGTACGACAGCCTAAGTTTAGCCACCTTGGCTTCTAGGGAGAGTTCAGAGCTGATTTGCTCTAGGGCCCATTGATTTGTCTTTTTAGCAGTCCACGGTATCCATAGAACTCTTCTCTAGCACCACATTTCAAATGAATTGATTTTCTTCCTATCAGCTTTCTTCACTCTCCAGCTTTCACAACCATACACAGAAATGGGAAATACAATGGCATAGAATGGCATAGAACTACTGCTGCGGCCCTTTGGCTGTTTGGCACATTTAGTCTAGCTCCTCAGCAAAATCCTCTCTTGAGATGGGAGACCCTAGCAGCAGCACTGCTGCCAACAGCAATCCTACCACTGTGGAAAGATAGTACCATTGGTGGGCATCTAATCATAATGAGACAGCATTTTAGAAAAGTTAGAAAGCCAAGGTTTTTCTGAAGTTTAGATTATTTGCTTGTTTAAGCTTAGAGAGCCTGTCTCCACCCATTTCATCCAGTTTACGGCAGTAATTGAATAATCAGAGATGTATCAGGTTTGAAACAGCTGTTATTCCAAAATCAGATCTAATTATATGAGCTGGGGAGACTCCTGATACTCCTAATATCAAACGAAAATGGTTCTGAACCCTTTCAATTTTTTTTATTATTGGTAAAGCCCCAGACTTCTGCACCGAAAGTGAATACAGACCATAGCTTTGCCTTATAAGCATTCATGATTAGGTGTAATGAACCTGAGTAAGTCTAGTTCAAAAGCTGGTTTAAAGTTTGGGCACAGGCAGTCACTTTCAACTCATTTCTGTCAAAGATTACAACTTTTTTGATCTTTGTGCTGAATTGTTCTCCTGACAATATACACTAAATGTTCTCCATAATGAAATGTTTCCTATATTCAAATGTGGGAAGAGTTTTGGGGAATATTGTATGTTCTCCTTTGTCAAATCTGCACTCTCTGTGAAATGCACATCATGACATTTACTCCCAAATCAGACCTTCACTGTTAAGTCTGGTTGCATCAAGTAGTTCAAGGAATATAAAAGCCTCATGGTTTGACACAGTGTGTTGAGGGATGAGGGGTACAGCTACACTGTAGAAATAATGCAGTTTGACACCACTTTAATTGTTCCATCCGACAGAATCCTGGGATTTGTAGTTTTGTAGAGTACTAGCACTCTGGCAGAGAAGACTTGTACAACTATAAATCCCAGGATTCCCTAGAATGGAGCTGCAGCATTTAAAGTGGTGTCAAACTGCATTATTTCTACAGTGTAGAAATGCACCCAGGGAAGCACTTAAGGAAACAAATGAGAGTAAGTAGCTCATCTGTTCGTCCTCATTAGTAACTTTTGCCATCTTGACCATGCTCTGATGTTGCTTGGATGCAAGCGTCCTGGTTTTCAGCTGTGAAATATTGCCAGGTATGTGACAACCCTGTGTGGTAGGTTAAACTGAAGGAGAATGATGGGCCTAAAGCAAAGGTTGTTCTTGACTTGTCCTGTTTCCAGGTGGACTCAAGGAGGGTCAGAGTCCTGCCCTGAGCTTGAAATGGCTCAACCAAACATGGAACTGCCCCAAAGCCTAGTGAGAAAGTGACAACATCACCACCATCAGCAGCTTACTTAAGCGGAGCATTCCTTGCCCACTTGACTTGTCCTCGAACCACTGGCCTTCATAAATGGAGCCATCGTTGTAGTACATCCGTCCCCAGCCATGTCTCATCCCTGCAGACCAGTCCCCTTCGTAATACTCTGTCTCGGAGTAAAACCTAACCCCAAAACCCTAAAATTACAAAAGGATGAAAATGAGGATTAACTGCAGATGTGGATTAACAGCATTTCCTCTTCTTTCCACTGAGGTTTATGTAGAACAAGAATTGTCCGCCACCCAAGATGTGTTTAATCTGACCAATGAAAGTGAAGTGGAGTTGTAGCTCATAGCTGCCTTGAAACCTAGTGGGGTGGGGGGCAGTGAGGGGAGGAAGGTTATAAATAATAATAAAGTTGTGTCCAGACTATCTGAAAAACTATACCTCCCGGTATGAGCCTCTGCGTTTTAAGTTCCTTGGAGGAAGGCTTTCTCTCTGTCCCACCACCATGACAGGTATGTTCGGTGAGGACACATGACACTATGACAGATATGTTTGGTGGCTGCCCCCAGGTGGCTGCTTTGTCTGGATTCAGCTTTAATTTGTTTGCTCTCATAGTCTATACCAACCTTTCTCAACCTTTTTATCCTAGGGGACCCCTGCATAAACATTATTCTATGTACCGCTATTGCTTTCCCCCCACAATCACAATCTTTTGAGGAACCCCTAGCAATCTCTTGGGGAACCCTAGGGTTCCAGGGAGCCCTGGTTGAGAAACACTGGTTAATACAGTCTCTGTAGAGCTGAGGTGACATTTCTGAGATTTTAGCAAGCTGGGTTCTTTTTAATCCATTTCAGAGAGGTATGCTGACAGGACACGTTTAGAAAAAGCAGGTCTTACCCACATTTTGTCATTCTTCCACCAGCCTGAATACACTTTCCTATAACCTCTTGTGGTAGGGTCAGGAATTCCATATATCCCATAGCCTTCCCGTTGCCCGTATTTCCAGTCTCCGCTGTAGATTGCCCCTGTCCTCTTCCATTTTTGTATGCCTTTGCCTGGTGGAGCAAAAGGCAGGTATGTTAAGAGGAGACAACCATCATTTTCTCTGGATGCTGTCATTCCCAAACTGTGTGAGACTGCTAAAGTGGGAATGCACATATTAAATAAGGAAAGGCTCCTGTGAGCTTAAAATAAAACCATGAGGTTGCCCAGTAGAGAATCTCTGCTCTGGACAGTTAAGAGAAGATAGCTCTAGCAAGGGTTATTAGTCAAGGAAGCTAATTTGAACCTCCGTGATCACAGGCAGTGCACCTATTGAATATCAGAACCTGGGGAAGTTACCTGTTTGAACTACAACTCCCAGAATTTCCCAGCTAGCTTGCAGTCCAAAGAGTAACTTTTCCAAGCTCTCCTGAGGACAAAGCAGGGAAGCAGAAGGTGGCTTCAGATTTTGCTCATATAAAAGATAATCCAATCTCTCTTTGCACCTTCTCTCCTCCTCATAGGGGATTCAGCTGCTCTGATATGCATGGAAGGCAGTCCCAAATAACTCCCAGGGTTTTACATTTTCAAAATCTGGAGGAGGAGCTGTTGTTTCTTTGCCTCACCAGCTTTTGCTATAAAGGAAACCTTTTATTCTATGATTGTTCTGTTCTATAATGCTGTTGTATTTTATCACTGTTACTGGTTGCTGTAATTCAGCTTGAGTAGTGTGAAAAGGTAGGAGAGAGCAATTTGAAATGTTTTGGAGGTCCTAAGACATTTACATAAGCCTTTTGTTACTATGCATGAAAGAGCTAAATACAAGACTGCTTAGTTTTCTGGCCTTTTTGGTTTTTGAGTAGAACATTTACACCTGAAGGAAGAGTCCTGTGCAATCCAGAAACCCATTTTCCATATTTTGGTCATCATCTGTGCATATACACATTTATACCACTTTTATGGAGGTCTTTAAACAGAGGCTGGATTGCCATCTGTCGGGGATGCTTTGATCAAGATTTCCTGTGTGGCAGGGGGGTTGGACTGGATGGCCCTCGTGGTCTCTTCCAACTCTGCAATTCTATGATTCTATGATTCTATCCCTCTTTAAACCCCATGGTTCCAGCCAATGGAATCCTAGGATCTGTAGTTTTGTGAGGTACTTAGAATTCTCTGCTAGAGAGAAATAATGCTGTAGTTCAGGGGGGTGGACCCAAAGCTCTCCAGGAGAAAAAATGCTAAGTCCCTCCTCAAACCACATCCTAGGATTCCATTGGCTGGAATCATGGGAATTAAAGTGGGAACAAAGTGGCATGATGGCAGTGTGGCTACACCCCAGATTCACTAAACATCTCCCTCTCTCGTCTTTTGTTCTTACCGTGTTTGAGATTGTCCAACCATTCTCCGGTGTATTGATCTCCATTTACTGCATAAAAGGTATGCCGTAAACCACATTTCTGAGCCTTTCTATCCCATACATGCCAAAGAGGTTCAACGGTTGAGGGATATTTAACTATAGGCATGCTGTTTTTGCCTAGAGAGGGACAATTAAGAAAAAAAACACAAAAATCACCTGCAATGCAGTTAGAGCACCACATTTCCATGGAAGATTGCTTTGCACTTTTTTTAAAAAGCAAATACATCATTTTATCATCAGCTGGTTGTTGATCTGAGAGGCCAGCTTCTCATAAGGTGAATTGTTGTTGTGTGCCTTCAAGTTGTTTCTAACTTAGGGCGACTCTTAAGTGAACCCATCATGTGGTTTTCTTGGCCAAGATTTGTTCAGAGGGGGTTTGCTTTTGCTTTCCTCTGAAGCTGAGAGTGCGTGACTTGCCCAAGGTCACCCAGTGGGTTTCCATGGCTGCACAGGGATTCGAACCCTGGTCTCCAGAGTTGTAGTCCAACGCTCAAACCACTACACCATGGTAGCTCTCTAAATATCAGTAAAAAACAAGCAGTAGTAATAAAAATAAAATTAAAGGACAACAGCGTAGCAACTGTAGCATAAAGTATCAGCTCCTAAACACTGGAATAAAGAAGTTGGACAGCTAGAACACCTCACAGGATGAGCTGGGTCAATCAACTTGGAATACGTTTTGGCAGGCAACTCGTTGTTTCCTGATTACCATTTTGTGCCCTTATGGGAACAAGACTACCCACAAGCATGCACAGAGTTCCTTTTCATTATCCAAAGGCAGCCACCACACACACAGCTGGGATTGGGAGTGAAGTTTTGAAGCCTGGGTGTGTAAAACTGGTTTTAAACCGCCTTATTTTAAGTGACAAATGGATTGGGATGCTGTCAGTCTTTTAAAAGTATTGTTATTGCTTTAAACTGTTCTAAATTGGTTTTATTGTAAGCCACCCTGAGGACAGAAATTATTTTAATAAAGGAATAAATTAAACAATAATACATTTATGCATAAGAATAATAAGGAGGATTAACAATTCAGTTCCAACCATCTACATAAAAGTACATAGCCAAAAATCACCAATTCCAAATATCAAAAATTAAAAATTACTCTCAGCTCAAAATGCAGAAAAAGGAATACAAAGAAGCATCAACGGAAGGAGGAAAAAAACAGCATGTACAGTGGAGATCAACCTTACTGTGGGAGAACATAGCAACGATTATTGGGGGTATGACTTCATATCTCTTCCCCATATCAAGGTTTATGTTAAATTAGGTAATGAACATTTTGCGTCAAAAAGTGGTAAAGAATCTGGTGGGGAAAACAAGAGTGGGAGCCCTTTCACAGTACATGGTTATAGTGCTTGGAGTCCACATTATCTGCCATGACCGCATCCTACAGAATCCTGGAATCTGCAGTTTAGGCAAAGGGGTAGGCAGAGTGACCCAGGGAAGGCGAACACAGCAAAGAGATTTTCCACATCTCAAGTCACTCTGTGCAACACTAGAAATGTGCAGACTGAAGGGAAAATTTCATTGGGTGGGCAGAATTTGTATTTGTGGTGGCAGCGCCCTCCTTTTGCTCCCCACCCCATAGCTACCCCCTTGAGCTTAGGAAGGGGGACTTAAGAATTGTCAGCCAGAGAGCTTTGATGCATCACCAAACTACGAATCCCGGGATTCCATAGGGTGCAGCCACAGCAGTGAAAGTGGATTCACAGCAGTACAACTGCATAGGGTGCAGGGGCCCTGGAAAGCGCTTGATTTGAGAAAAAGATAAAAATGGCTCGGGATCCATTATATATCAGGTCAAGCTTACAGCCCTGGTTAGGTCGGTAAGAAAATGGTCAATGTGTTTCCAATGTGTTCCTTGAACTAAGCAAGTTCTGGACTATTCTGCCCATGTCTCATGAGGTCATGATGACATCATGGAAAGACCTCAAGGGCTTGCTTATTGTGAGGTACTAGTCTCCCAGGAGATGGGCCCTGTAAGCCTTTTCCCATGGCCTCTGCTTGGTGCATAGCACTATAGGTTGGTGGTGGGGGGTGGATGTTGGTCCAAATCAGAGCTCTAAAAAAATTAGGGTTGGGGATAACAACTCCCAGAATCCTCTGTGTAGGGGAGCCCCACAACTAAGACTAAGAGCCCCACAAGTCGGTTTCCTTGCACTCTGGCTTCTCAGGGGTCC
Organism: Gambelia wislizenii; assembly: GCA_030847615.1. Classification (NCBI taxonomy): domain Eukaryota; kingdom Metazoa; phylum Chordata; class Lepidosauria; order Squamata; family Crotaphytidae; genus Gambelia; species Gambelia wislizenii. The sequence continues at coordinate 4,505,839 of JAUMIR010000013.1, read as the reverse complement.
ATCTCAACCTGGGCCCTCTGTTTGCAAAGCAATGCCAGCTCCCTTCCCTTTGGTAATGCTTGACTCTGAGATTTTGGGAAATCAAATTATCCACCCAGACGTCCCGATGCAATGCACTCTCAATGGAAGCTGGGATGGCCCAAGAAGGTGTATGCGATGAGCAGAGGTGGCTCCTCACTGTAGAGCCCAAGACAGGCTGGCAAACACCTGAGGTCTGTGGACCACACATGCTCCGCACCGGACCTTGGAAGCCACTGCCCTGGTGCTCCATGCACCCAATTTATTTGGAATTCTTTACTTTAAAAGAAGCCATTTTTTAAAAAACTCATAAAACCCATATATTTTTAAACTCGAATGTCCCTGCCCCCTTTGGGAAGGGGTGTGGGGCAATTTCACCAGGTTTCCCTCCTCTGTCCCTGGCTGCTTTAGGCCCTTACCTCAAACTCTCCCAATTTGACAGGGACAGTTCCAATGAATCCTCTCTCATCCCACTTCATCAGCAGTTTTTAAACATCTCTCATTTTCCCCCTTTGTCCCTCAGCTTCCTTCAGTCGCTGCAAACGGAGTTCAAAGCCCAAAAGTTGTAGGCCTTTCATTCACTCAGCACTTAGGAGAGGAATGGAAGGAGCAGAGATTGGCCCTTCCCAGTTGGCCCTGGCAAAAGCAAACTGCTGCAGCTTCTCCTAGCTTGTGCCTTCTTCCTCATCCAGAACTTTTGACGACACTCTTGATGTTGCTTGCCCACGCATGTCCCTGCTTTAACCTGTGAAACGTTGGAGGGTACGTAATCATTATCCAACCTGGTATATAAACTAAGCTCTGAGCCTGATGGTGGCCCCCCAACCCTCTTTCCTCAAGGCGCTTGGAAGACCCAGAGGACCGGGGAGCATGGGTTAAGGGCTATGGTTCTCTGACCAGCCTCTCCATCTGGCGTCCTTAGCTTTCCCTCATGCCATGCACCTCCCCTGGCTTGGTACGCTTACCCATGGTTGAATGAATTCAGCATCAAATGTCCTCTGTAGGATTCTGTTATGGCCCATCTGGAGAGCTTACACTAGCATATAAAATGTTGGAGACATCATCGCCGCTGCTGCTGCTGTTGGCATTTTATTGTCGTCATCATAAAAATGTTTTTAATGCCAATAAAAGTAAGAAACAGATTCAAGACAAGCTACCATGGTCTGAAGAGTTCCAGCAACTCTTGAGTGCTGACTAGAGTAGGCCCACTGAAGTAATGGGATTGACTAATGTGGTGATTCGTAATTTCACAAGTAATTCAATGGGTCTACTGTAGCTGGGACTGACCAGCAGGATTCAGGCTAATGTAATACACAAATAAGGATCTATTATGGATTAAAATGCACAGCATGATATTTAGAAAATGCACAGAAAGTTGTTTGAATTCTGCGTACTGCATTCCAAAACTTACAATACAATTCAATCCAATCCTTAAAAAGATGTGAGCCATACTGTTAGTCCTACCATCCTCAGAGACAGGTGTGGTGGGGACAAGAACCTTCTTGGGGCTGCTCCCAACCTCCCCACCAAGAGGCTTCCCTCCTCCTTCTTGTCCTCCTAGCAGCAGGCAAAGACATTTCCGTTCAGGCATAGCTTGGGGAAATTAACTGGCTGATGAAGGAGGAGTGTTAAACCAAGTGTATTTGAATATCCTACACTGTCTAATTGTGTTTTAATATTATAATTGTGTCTTTTCAGGGTAATCTTGTTGTGGGCTGCCTGACATCTCAGTTTTGGGGGGAAAGGCAGGCTAGCAATCCAAGAAGGCAAAGCTGGGCAACTGTAGCCAACTGAGGGGCCAATTTTCTGCTGTGGGAAACACTAAGAGCCCCACACATTGGGGCAGGAGTGTCCAGGGGTCTACTTCTGATTTCAAAAATGAGTAACATTTAATATTACATATTGCAGTCCTCCCCCAGAAAAATATATTTAAATGGTGAATTGTTGCTATTGCAGCCTACCAAAAGAAGCAGTGCACCTCCATTTTTTGGCCAGAAATAGCCAGTCTGGAGAAATTAAGGGCCCCAGAAACCACCTTGAGGGCTCCAGAGCTGTACACTGCCCATCCCTCCATGAAATAAAACCTGCTCTCAGTCTCAATAGTTTCAGCTCCATAAATCCACCTCCAAGGACTCTAACTCTGAATTCTCTGAGGTTTCTAATCCCAAGGTTCCTCAAATCCTGAGGCCAACTTTGGGGGACACTTTCACTCAGGCACCCTCTGAACAGAAGCACTCATGGCAAAGAGGGTCCCCTTCTCTAAGTCAGCAAGAGGAGAGACTGACCTCAGATCCACAAGCAGGAGCTCTTCTGAGCCGCTGGGAGCTGTGAGGCTCTGCCCAAAGGCCACACAGGAGGGAGGTCTGGGTGTTGGCCTTCATGCACAGCCCGGCCAGCTCTGTGGCTGAAGTAGCCATGGCAACATAAGGAAGCAAAGCATTGCAAGAGGACAAGCGGGGAGGTGGACTCTGAGACAGTCCTGCCCTCCAGAGGATGGGGATTGTTCAAGGCATTTTTAAAGTAGTGGTTGTGTGTCCAAATGGACATCCAGCCCTTGCTTTTAGACACCCAGTAGAGCCCAACAGTCACATGCAATTTAATCAAGGAAGCTCATTATTCCCACCCCTGTTTAAATGCCTTGTTCAAGTTATTGCAAAGCAAAAAGAAAAACATTCCCCAAATATCCATCTTTTGCAATCCCAGATCCGTTGTCTTTTTGAACCACTTTTTCTGCTTTTAGTGATTTTTCTTCTTTCTAATTTGAGTCTTTTCTGGTGGCGAGGATAACAGAAATGGCTATGATACCGAGGGGTATAAATGTATTCACATTTCTGTATTCAGTTCCTCCTTTGGAAAAAATCACATTGGACACAATCTGAATGTCAGAATTGTATGAATCAGCAAAGCTTCCACTCACGAACCTGTCGAATGGGAGAACAGACTCCCAGTAACTATGGCTGGAATTCATGCAGGAAATAGAACTGAGCAGTTTTACCATGACCAGCATTGATTAATCCTCTGTCATCCCACTTTTTCAGCCCCCTTTAAAATGTCCTGGTTTCTCTCTCCTCCACCTGCCTTTCCCCCTTTGTCCTCATCTTACTTCAGCTTCTGCAAACTGAGTTCAAAGTACAAAAGGACTTTGCACTCAATTCACTTGGGGTGGGAGAGGAGGGGATGGAAATTCAAAAGGCTGCAGCCTCTCCTAAGCTTGTCTGTTCTTTAATACCTTTTGCCATCTTGACCACACCCTGATCTTACTTGGCTGTAGGTTTTCCTCTGTGGGATGTTGGAGGGCCTGTGGGTGTGCTATGCCATGGTCCTTTGTCACAGTTTTGCTTGCTAATGATGGAAAGGGGAGTGGAGCAAGAAGACATCACTTCCAGGCTCTGCAAACAGGTACAAAAGACAAATGGGTCAGACCGAGTGCAGCAACACCACCTAGTGACCACAAAGAAGAATCTCCAGTGGTTTTGCTTGCCAAAAAACAAAACAAAAACCCGGGATGCAACACAAAAATACCAGTGATGCCCTTTGATCAGCTGAATTGTCTCTCAGTGCTGAAGCTGTGTGTGTTTGAATTGAGGACGCAAGGGAAGGGACCATAGGACTGCATTCTGTATCTTCTTGCCCAGGGCTTCATCTATAGCTAGTTAATGTGCCTCACATCACTTACTTCAAAATGTGGCAAGCCAGGCAGGTTTGAAGACCCACCTACCATTTTGCTGTGTGGAACCCTGGACTCCCTGCCTTGATAGGCTCCCTGGTGACTTCCAAACTCCAGGCGACTGTTTCTCCATCTGCATCTTTCTCTCCTTTGAAAACACACAAGCTCTCCATTTATTGGGGAAACCTCTCCTAGCTGGGGCCAGCCTGAGACATTTTGCTGCCTGAGGCAGAACAGTAAAGAGCACTTCCTTCCCCAATGGACTTGCTCTGTGGGAGCACAAATGTGGACCTGTATATATGCTATGTGAAAAGTGAACAACCACTCGGCCAAGGTGTATAATATAGTCGGCCCTCCATATCTATGGGTTCTATATCCACGGATTCAACTATCCACGGCTTGAAAATACTCCAAAAAAATAAAAACATACAAAAAGCAAACCTTGATTTTCCCATTTCATATAAGGGACACCATTTTACTACACCATTGTATATAATGGGACCTGTGCATCCACAGATTTTTGTATCCACAGGGGGGTCCCGGAACCAAACCCCAAACCAAGGGCCAACTGTACCCCACAGTAGTAGTAAGTACCTTCAAGCTGCTTGTCCATTTAGTGTGCCCCCATTAATGTCATAGGGTTTTCTTAGGCAAGGAATATGCACGAATGGTTTGCCTTCCTCTGGATATAGCCTACAGTTCATGGTATTCCTTGGCATACTCCTTCCAAGTACTCACTTAGAATAATAGAATCATAGTGCTGGAAGAGACCACGAGAGGGCCATCCAGTCCAACCCACTGCCTTGCAGGAATGCCCAATCAGTGCTCTGATCAGATGGCTATCCCAGCCTCTGTGTAAAAACCTCCAAAGACTCCAAGGCAGCGAATTCCACTGTCAAACAGCACTTACCATCAGGACATTCTTCCTAATGTTTAGGTGGAATCTCTTTCCTGTAGGCTGAGTCCATGGCTCCTTGTCCTCAAAGGCACCAGATCCTATCTGATCTTGGAAGTTAAGTAAGATCAGGCCATGTTCTGCCTTGGTCAGACCTCACCTGGAATACTGTGTCCAGTTCTGGGCACTGCAATTCAGGATGGATACAGACAAGCTGGAACATGTCCAGAGGAAAGTAACCAAAATGGTGGGAGGTCTGGAAGCCATTATGCCCTATGAGGAGCGGCTTAAGGCGCTGGGTATGTTTAGCCTGCGGAAGAGAAGGTTGAGAGGGGACATGATAGCCACGTTCAAATATTTGAAGGGATGTCATACTGAGGATGGAGCAAGCTTCTTTTCTGCTGCTCCAGAGATTAGGACATGGAGCAATGGACTCAAACTACAGGAAAAGAGATTTCATCTAAACATTAGGAAGAACTTCCTGACAGTAAGAGCTGTCGGGCAGTGGAATCTGCTGCTGCCTGGGAGTGTGGTGGAGTCTTTGGAGGTTTTTAAGCAGAGGCTGGATGGCCATCTGGCAGGAGGGCTTGGATTGTTTATTCCTACATGGCAGGGGGTTGGACTAGATGGCCCTTGTGGTCTCTTCCAACTCTATGACTTATGAAAGAGCCATGGCAAATAATCAAAGTGGATTATTTGTGTAGCGTGGATTTAACTGTTGTTTTTTAAATTCTGACAAGCTTTTGAGAACTGAAGGCTTTTTAAAAAAAAGTGCTTTTAAGAGCATGCTGTACTGTTTTAAAAACTGACCTTAACACTTTTAACTGTGTTTTAAATTGTTTTTAAGTGTTATTCCTAGTTTAATTCCACAGTAATTGGCTTTAAAAAAATGTTTTAATTATATGGTACTTGTTTTAATTGCTAAGCTGTCGTGAGTCCTTGTTCTGGGAAAAAATCTGACTGAGATGCACCCTCAATCAAGGAAGTCCCAGCCCAGAGTTTGCAAGGCTTGACTAGGGCAGTCCCGCCACCATCAGAGGCCCCTTTGGTGAGGAGTCTTCTCAGTGGCTGCTCCAGGACTGAAATTCCCTCCCGCGGGTTGGGTCCCATTATTGGAGAAACAATGGGACATGAATGATGTGATATAAATAAAATAAATAACTGGGGTCTCTTGGAGGTCTGTCATTCATGGGGTCAGCATAAATCAAAGCCAGTTTGAGGGCACTTAATGACAATCTTACCTGGATTGTATCCCAAAGGAGTAGCCTAGCATTGCTGTATGAACAGAGAGGTGATTAATTTCACAAGGCCCTGTTAATATGTTCAGGGAGATGATACACTACCAGAGGGAGCTACCTAATCTGAGTAGCACTTCACAGAGGAAAGTGAAATGTTAGCTAATCTGCCCTGGAATCTGTTTAGTAAGTTTGCTTCCAACAAGATCAAATTACTTTCCTCCCCCCAGCTAAATTTAGACAGGCCATCATGGACAGGACAGGACAGGAGGGGATTGAAGGACAGGACAGAATACCTACACTCTGTTCCCTTTCTTCCTACCACCCTTCCGAACTATAAATCTGTCAGAGCTTTTATGGAACAAAACATACTTCTCTCTCAGCTATAAATCAGGAGGAAAACCATGGTTTCAGCTTGTCTCTGCCATAAAGCCTCAGTCTTCTAGTCTACAAATGGGGGTACTGATCCTAACCTACTTTGCAGAGTTCTTGTAATAATTACTACAAGGTTACGTGAATGAAAGCTTGTAAACATTAAGTACCCCATAAGTATTACTGTCTGTCTGTCTATCCCACCCCCAGACTTTATAGTGTTGCTTAAAATCCAGCCTGAAAAGAGTTCAGGAACCAGTGATGTAGTGGAGCCACCTCACTGGGTCAAATCACCAGGACTTTTTGATGAGTAAAGATAATGACAGTATTTGACACCCCATTCAGGCTTCTCCGCTTTCTCTGATTTGAATGCCTCAAAGTAGCTGGAAGTGAAAGGAATTTTCACAGCAACACTATATTATCATGAGCTCTCCTGGATATTATGAAAAGTATTCTGGGAGCTGTAGCTTTGTGAGATATGTAACCTGTCAGAGAGCTCTGGTGCCATAACAAACTACAAATCCCAGGATTCCATAGAATGGAGCCATGGCAGTTAAAGTAGTGTCAAACTGGGTTATTTCTGCAATGTGACAGCAGCTTAAGTCAAGGAAGCCATGTCCTTAAATCTGCAAGACCTGAGCAGGGCTGTTGAATGCCAAGGACTCTTTAAGAGTTTTTTCTGCATAAGGTCAAAGTAAGTTGAAGCTGGCTTCGTGGTGTCTCTCTCTCTCTCTCTCTCTCTCTCTGGCTTTTCTTCGCAAACGAAGATTCAGGAAGGACTCATCCCGCGCTTTCTGCAAGCGCGCTGATGACTAAAAAGGCCAATCCGAGATAAACAAGTCCGGTTGCAAAAAGCACAGCAGAAGGTCTCCTTGGGTGATGTTTTTGGGTTGTGATTCTTTCTGCGTTGTCATTTCTCTTCAAGACTTGTTCGGCATGAGTTCTCAAATAAGGCTGCAGCATTGTGGATAGTGCGTCTCCATGCCTCCCGATGTGAGGCCAGGGCGGACCACTGTTGGTGATCAATTTGGCCAAGCCTGAGATGTTGTTTCAGGGAGTCTTTGTATCGCTTTTTTGGAGCGCCCCTCTTACGCAAAATAGCAACCACAAGGCCCTCCAGATATTGCTAGACTACAGCTCTCAACATTCACAGTGACCGTGGTGACTGGAGTTGCCCAAACTTGCATTTGACAACATCTGGAGGGTCGCATGATTCCCATTTTGCCGTTAAAAAAAAAGATGGTTTAAGGCAAAAGATTTTTAAGATCTGAAGAGAAAACAGAGTATAGGACAGTTAGAGAATAGGTGGAGTCTTTTTAATTTTTCTTCACTAGGGTGGGGAGGGTAATGGGACACTGTTGTATGTATATTGTTGTATGTCTTATTATTTGACTATATGGGGGAGAGGGGGGGTAAGAAAATTATTATTATTATTATTATTATTTCATCAACACAACCTTGCTTAATTTTCGAATGGCATTGATCACCCCCGCTCATTAGAACCCCCCCAAGATATATTTAGAAATATCACAACCAAGCCCCCCAAAGACATCCCATTCCTACCCACCAGCACCAGTTGCTGCTGCAAAGCATCCTTCGTTGGGGTTCTTTTGCAACCGAGTTGGAAGCCCCCGGCGAAGCAAGAGTTAACTCGCAAGGGAGGGGGGCAATTAGAGTCGGGGGCGGAGCCAAGCGGAAGCCAGACCTCCTTTTGCCCAATAGGAAAAGAGGAGGCCATGGCCCGAGCCCAACCGGCGCGCGTGCGCAGTGTGTGTGGGGGAAAACCCTGCTTTTGTTTTGGTGGTTTTTTGCAAAAGCCAAGCAGCGGAGAGGCTTGCAGCGGGCGGTGCAATTGCAGCAGTCAAGCGATGCGGGTCTGGGTAAGGGGGTTGGTTTGCAATGCAGCTGGGGACCGGGTTGCAATGTGGGTCGGGGTCCTCCGCCCCGGTTTAAGCTAAGCAATTAAGAACCTTGGCGCCCGCTTTCAGCCAAGCCAGGGCTGGAGCTGCAAGAGAGTAGTGGAGGGGGCGGGGCTGGCGGGCCCGGGCAGGCGGTGACGTCAGGAGCGCACGTGGGCCCGGGACCAGCTGAAGGCTCGCGCCGCCCGGCCGGGCAGCTTTTGCTTGCAGCATCGCCTGGCGTCTGGTGCATCGACGGGGCGCCCTCCCCGCCTTCCCTGCCGCCTACCCCTCGCCCGCATCATGGTGCTGCCCTTGCAAAAGTGTCAAGAAGACTGGAAAGAGCTGGAGGAAGAATTCCAGCAGCTCCAGGTAGGCGGGGTTGTTTTTTTAAAAAACGATTTTAAATTAGCATTCTTAATTTTGTGCATGGCCTTAAAAACATCACGATGGTCGGGGCTGGCGCTGCATGGGAGGGAAGGAAGGAGGGAGGGTTGAACAGGATTTTTGCACGGTGCCCGCCTCTCCCTGGTCTTTGTGCGATTTGCACACCCATACATACACGCACGCCTCCGGTTGCACCAGCTACGGGCCGAGAAGGCCTGGGTTGGGAAGCCTGGGCGAGGGACGGACTCAGACAGCCGGATCGCCGCCTCCGCCTTGCTTCCTCGAGAGAAAGAAGCCTCGCCGGCTGCGATCCTGGCGTGGGGGTGTTGGGAGGGCCGACCTTTCCTTCCTCACGACCCACTCCTGCTTTTCTCGGGATCTCTTCTTCTCCTCCTTCCATCCCCGGGAAGGGTTGGAGGCTGGATGTGACAGCACCGCCTTCATGATTTAGAAAAAACAATACATTCAAAATATCGATTTAAAGGACTCCCTGCAGCCCCGTCTCGCGCGATCTCTGGCCGGAGGACAGATCAGTTTCCTTTAAAACAATGGAGGCACGGTTACTTTCTCTTAGATCGTGTGAAAACTCGGACGCGTGTCTTCGCGGCGCCGGGGAACACGCGATCGGGGCGGAGAGGGGACGCTTGGAAACAAATCCCAGCTTTTCTGGAGGAATCCTGCTTTGGAGGGGCGTCCTCGCAGCCCCCCCCCAAGCTTTTGAAGTGTCTCAGATTTGCTCACCTTTTTTAGGGGGGGGGAAGAGGAAAATCTGTCCCTCCCAAAATCCTCTGAAACCTGGCAAAGGATTTTGGGATAGCCCCCCCCCCCTTTTAGCTGCAGTTCTCTTTTGTGTCCTCTCATCCTTGGCATCAGAGATGCTTTTAAATTTAATTTTATTCCATTTTAAAGGAGGGAGCATTTTTGAGGCAAAGCCTGCTGTTGGAGGGCAGAGCAATCCTGCCAGGGCATAGAAATGGGTTTTGCTTAGCTTGACACAGTTTGGGACCCGCAGTGCCAGATCAAGGGCATTTCATTTGTGCCCCTTGGTTTTTGCTCGTATTCCCTCCAGGGAGGAATTGAAATCTACCTTATTTATTATACTGAATGCAACTCTACTGTAAGTGTTGTTTATTTAATTTATATTCCACAGTTTTCTGCCCTGAACAAGAGACCCAAAAAGGAGGTGTCTGCCCCAGGAGGTCACATTTGGAAATCCGATCACAGAGGGGGCATCTGCACTAGAGAAATAATCCAGTTTCAGCCTGGATTATTTTGCATGGCTCCTTCCTATGGAATCCTGGGATTTGGTGTTGGGTTTGTTTGGTGAGGCACCAGCACTTTTTGGCAGAGAAGGTTAGACTCCTTGTAAAACTACAGATCCCAGGATTCCATAGGAAGGAGCCATGGGAAATAATCCAGTTTCAGAGTGGATTATTTGTGTAGTGTGGATTCCCCCAGAGAGTCTGGAAACTCCACTTGGGGAGAAGCACTAGGGTTTGGTGCAGAGTCGTTTATGCGAATTTGCTGGAGGAGAATTCGAGAAGGGACAATGTGACCCTGGCAAATTCTCACTTGAATGAGTCCCAACCATAACAGAAAATGACTATCCTATATTTTTACCTCACCTGCTCTCCTGTCCCTGGTTGCTTGGTTCATAATTATTGCCCGGTCATGGGCTCCTTCAGAGGAGCTGGACTCCAACTCCCATCGTCCTGCCTGGCCCTATGCCAGAGAGGGCTGGAGGTATGGTATGACCATGCTTCTGGGTAAAGATCCAGTTGCCATACCTTCAAATGGATATTGTGGAGCTGGAAGAGGTGAGGAAAATGGTGGATGGAGGAAAAGCCAAGGTGGGGGGGGGGATCTTTGGCTTAGAGAATAGGCCCTCAGTGAATCTTATTGGGGATGAATAAAAGGAAATACAGTTGTCCTTTCCTATTCGCTGGGGTTTGGTTCCAGGACCCCCATGGATATCAAAATCTGTGAATACTCAAGTCCCACTATATGTAATGGCATAGTAAATGGTGTCCCTTATAGAAGATAGCAAAATCAAGGTTTGCTTTTTGGATTATTGTTTTTTTAAGAATATTTTCAAGCCGTGAATACTTAAATCCATGGATACCAAATCCGTGGATACGGAGGGACAACTGTACTACATCGCTCACAGCCTGCAGTGAAACTGTGGCATTCTTTCCCACAAGATATATGGACAGCTTTCGACTTGGATAGCTTTTTAAGGAGGAGTAGATGAAGCCATGGAGGGTTAGGCTAGCCGTGGCTGCTAGTAATGGGGACTCTATGTTTATTACCTCAAAGAACAGAGAGAGGGAGGCCTACATTTCTGACTATAGCTGGAGGAGTATCTTCAGCTATACTTGATTGAGTTCAAAAAAAGGGCTCCATGAGGGGACGAAAGTAGTACAAAATGTGATAAATCTGAACACTTGGAGAGAAGGTTCCAGCCTTTTCCCTGGGTCTCTTTCTATCTCAGAGTTGAGTCCACCCTTCTCCCTCGCCATTCAGTTCTGATGTAACTTTGGGGGTCTGGGAGCTTGAAAATACTTTTTTTTTTTTAAAGAAAGAAGTAAAGCAGAGTGAAGGTGACATCTATTTTCTTTTCCTTCAGTAGATTTGAAGTCAGCATCATTGGGGGATATTTCTGTGATTATATGAAGTCGAAGGCTTTCACAGCCGACATCCATAGATTTTCCTTGGTTTTTTTCCGGGCGATGAGGCCGTGTTCTGGAATACGTAGTTTCTTTCTGATGTTTCGCCTGCATCTGTGGCTGGCATCTTCAGAGAATGGCTGGGTAGGAGTGTATTGAATGTATTGACTGAGTGTATTGAGTGTATTGATTGAGTGTATGCTGTGAACCCCTGTAGGGTAGTGTACATAAATTTGTGTAATTGAATGGTTAGTTTCTGGGTATAAAAATGCAAAACAGACACTAACAAGCTTTGCATTTCTATACCCAGAAACTAACCATTCAGTTACACAAATTTACATATTCTCCCCAATGGGTTCACAGCATATAAACTACACACACACACACACCTACCCAACCATTCTCTGAGGATGTCAGCCACAGATGCAGGTGAAACCTCAGAAAGAAACTATTCCAGAACACGGCCTCACAGCCCAGAAAAAAAACAAGCAAAATCTGTTTCCGTGATTGTTTTCCCAAGGTGAAGTATGCATTCCCCCAGCCTTTTCCCAAAACACCTCACCTGAAAAGTGCTTGAGAGAAATCTTGTATGAATCCAGTTTGATCTGGGCTCTTCATGGGCGAGCTTGTCGGAGTAGTCGAGCTTGCTTAGTGGCCATGGGGATTCTGGGAAGTTGATTCCCAAAAAGCTACTTTTCCACCCTTTAGTTCTCTGTGAGTTTTTGCATGGTAGCAGAGTGGTTCGACACCTATTTCAAGGCTCTATAGAGCCTCTCTTTCCAAGAGCAGGTTACCATTCCCCAAAATAACAGAGTGTAGAAATACTTTATAAGGAACCTCAGTGGCCTTTCTCTTTTTTTTTTTTTTTTTTTTTTTTTTAAGGAAAGGGTTTCAGCTCTTGAGAAAGATAGAGTTTGGGCAACTCTGCTGCTAACTACCTGTCCTGTCATATGTGGGTGGTGAGAAAAATGCCCACAGCTTCTCCTCTTTGACCTCTGATTTGTGTGGTGGTGGCAATCTCACAGGGGTTAACTGCTGCCTTTTCCATAAGCGGGGACTCAAGAGAGTTCATGACCAGATTTAAAACAGGTGCAAATAAAAACAGACTGGTTGAGAGCTGACTTCTCATGCAGAGATGGGTGTTGATTGTGCTCTGTGACCCTTGTGTCAAACGGCAGCATTGCACAACTTGACCCGAGACACCAAATGTGGATCCCTGTGCCATGCGCATTGGGATGGCACCTCATGCACAGCTCTGCTTCTGCAACCTTGAACTGAATGTGGATGTTCTGCATTCTCCAAAAAGACCATCTGCTTGCATCAGGGAACTTAGGCAGGTATCAGACACTGAGAGGCTTCTGCCCAATGAGTGATAATGTTAAGACTTGCTGGCACAGCTTGGGATGCTAAAATACTGTATATCCAAATGTGTAGAGAGTTAAAAAGCCCCTCAATCAAAATTTGCAGGCAGATGGACAGGAAGGAGGGAACCAGCTTAGCATAGCCTCCCATCATGCTAAAAATAAGAACTAAGAAGTGCAACCTCTAATGTGAAGACCATGAATCCTGGGCTTTCTAGATGTTTTGAACTACAACTTGCACACCCATACTGGGTGGAGCAGATGGGAAATGTAGGCCTAAATGGATGGAGAACCCTCCCTATCACACAGTGTCAAAATGCATTTTCCTAGATCTGAAAAGGTCTGAATCAGGGGCATTTGGCATAGACTTGATGTTTGAGCTTTGACCATGGCTGACCTCATGACCCTGAAGGCTGCCGTGGAAGAAAGGCCTTTGGTTAGTTCACTGTGTTCATTTGAGTCCACAGTGGTTGGAGGTGAGATGATTAATAATAATAATAATGATAAAATAATTTCTATCCTGCCCCTCTGCAACGCAATCGGGGCGGTTTACAGCATAAAAATTCCATAATTACATTAGTACCCTAACCCATCCACCCCTTAAAACAATATTAAATTTAAAAGATTAAAAATATGCAATAATTAAAAAGAGGAAAAAATGGAATAATTCAATGGCAGCTTAAGGGAAAAGACAGCTGAATCTTCAGGCCGGGATAGCTATCGGGAAAGGCCTGCCGGAAAAGATCCGTCTTGACAGATTTTTTGGTAATAAGACGATCTCGTCTGGCAGGCCATTCCATAATCGGAGTGGTAGCAGAGAAGGTCCTCTGGGAGGTCATCGACAGCCTTGTTTTCATAGATTGTAACAGATATTCCTCCCAGAGGGTCGTACGGCGGAGGCGGTCCCGGAGGTAAGTTGGACCCAAGCCATGTAGGGCTTTAAAGGTCATAACCAACACCTTGTGCTGTGCCTGGAAACGAATAGGCAGCCAGTGGAGAGCTTTTAACACAAGTGTTATAATGCTAAATTCCTTACTTATTAACACTTGCAAGATTAAGATGTGTAAAATGTTGTAGAGGCAGCTGGCTGGAATTTGGAATTTTTCTCCATTTGGCAAAAGCCAACAGGCTTATGGTAAATCTTGTGTAAAAGTACCAAAAGCACACAGCTCCGCCGTGCACTCAAATCCCTTTCTTCAGATTTTGAATCATGGCATTTGATGTAAACAGATGAATCCTAAATTGCCTTTCCACTTCTGTGTTTTCTCTTTTTTCCACATTCAGTTTCATCTGGATAATGGGGGTGACTGAAACAGATCAGATGGCGGGGGTGGGGGAGGGAGAAAAGTTGGGTTCTCAGAACTATTTAGAGAATGCAGATTGGCCAGATGTGTATTATCTGTTCCTCCCCCTGGAATCCTGTCATTTTTATTGTAGTTTTATTATGGATTAATTTAATGCATTCCCTCTCTCCCTGCTCTTCAAAAAGACTCCTGAAGTAGTTTACATTAGGTTAGTGACAGAAAAGCACCAACCTACATGTTAGGAGAGTAAAAAAAAAGAACAGAACACAAGAAGGAAAAGGCTTGAAAAAGAAAACATGCCAACTTGGGCACTAATTCTTAAAATCTCCTAGCTTCCTGCAGGGAACCACAGAGAACATTGTAGATCTAACTCCAGGAAGCGCATACAATTTCAAACATGCCTTCAAAACCATAAGGGTTAGGAACTTGATGAGTTTTGTGGCTTTCTAGTGCATCCACGAAATCACAGTCCTGAGTATATTGGCCAGAATGATTTTCAACAGGATGTCTAATGCAACTAGTGCGGATGCTTGGTTGCATTGGAGCAGCTTGGCTATGTCTTTGGGGCCCCTCCTTGTTTGCAAAACCCAGTTCAGATTCCTGGAGGAGAAAAAATGAAAGTGTGAGCCTGTTCAAATCTTCAGGGAGGTCATTGATCACATTCCTTCAGTCTCTGCCAAGGTTTTGTGCTTGCAAAGCGAAATCTACTAGGACAATTGTGTGCAACTTGCAGGGTGGCTTTGTTGCAGGTGATGGGGGTGTGTATCTCTTGCTGTAGGCTTCCTCCTGCTCCCAATTACCAGATGCATTATAAATCATGGGAAGAGCAGCACAATCCTGGTGTCAGCATGTTTGGTCCAAGTTGTAGTATTCATCCACCTTGCACTTTGGCCTGTCAGTTACACTGGTATAAAAAATTCATCTTAAGTGCAGGCTAGCTGCTGTTCAGAATTTTATATACGCCAGTTTGGCGTAAGAAGAAAACACAATGGCGCTATCAAAAGAATTTTAAAAATCTGAGAGCAGCTGGTACAAACAGCAGCTTCCAAAGAGATCGGAGATCGCTGCTGACGATAGGAACTTTGACAAAAGTTGGTTCTTTGGGGCTTGCTTCCCGCTCCCCAAAGTGGGTTGCCTAGCTTGCAAACCTCCCATGTTCTTCTGCTCCATATCTGCCTTAGAGGAACAAGTGATGGATGCACACAGAGTGTCTCCCATGTTGCCCTGCAGAGGTTGCAGGAGTCAGTTGTGCTGAATTAGCAAGTGTGAAACTCCTTTGAATGAAGATTCTTAGGCACTCCTGTCTCATTGAAGAGGCCTGGAATCTGGCAGGTTACTTTTCAAAAGTAATTCATTCCTGTTACTTGCTGCAGTGTTTAAATGTAATTAATTACCATTCCTCCTGGGGATGCTAAGTTAACTTAGTTGCTTGGTAGGCTTTGTTGCTTCTTCTGGGGAGGAACCCACTGGCTTGGCAATAGAATGGCATAAATTTTGAGCAGTCTTTCTAAAAATGCCCTTGAGGACAAATGTTATTAGGTGGTGTAACGATGAGGGGGGTGGCACATGAGCACATTGACCCTCCCAGATAAGAATTCTGGCCCCCATTTAATTTTGCTTCCAGCCCACACATTCCTAGCATCACAGGCACTTAAAACATCAGTTGCGCTTTTAGAAATACAGTTGAGGCATCCCAAGAAAAGGGATTGGCAGTGTTTCATGTTCCACCAATAACTTCTTATGTTACTTTTGAAATGCAGCTTGGTGCAGTGGTGATACCAAAGAATAGGGCAACACATTTCTTCCAAAGTCGTGAAATTTCTTTCAGAGGCACATGGAGCTTCCCTTTTCCCTGCCTCTTGTTTGCGGTTTGGCTTTTTCCTTCCTCCTCCTTATCCAATTGAAAAAAAAAAAACCAGAAGGCTGGGTTCTTAATCATTCCACAGGGGCTGGATGCTCTAACAGCAGGGATTTGATTTAATTGTTCAAACCTTCTTCCCAATTGTTTTGTACCGCCCAAAGGAATAAGGGAATAGTTTTCAAGAACTTGTTTTTATTCTAATTTTAGCAATGATTTTTCACCACCACTGTCATCACTGCTCTTGTCAGTTCTTCCACCTGTTGGCATGCTTTATCTTTTGCAGGGAAACATGGGACAAAATATTGTAGAAATCTCAAATTATATAAAGATAGAGCTTCATTGCCAAAAGTTTAGCAAATCATAGATTTTCCTTGGGGTTTTTTTCCGGGCTGTGAGGCCGTGTTCTGGAATAGTTTCTTTCTGACGTTTCGCCTGCATCTGTGGCTGGCATCTTTAAATCGCTCTGCCATTAAGGATTGTTGTCCTTTTCGGTTGCAGGGGCTCGGAGACTGTTCTGGGTGTTTTTGTTTTGTTGTAATTGGCCCAAATCGTGTTCGGGATGTCCATCTTCACAGGTGGACTTATGTCTGACGGGATTACAATTGGGCAGTTCCGTAACGTCTGTATCCAGTAAAGGGCAGCTGTTACTACATAGAGAAGCCGGCAAAGTGACAGATGAACATTGGGATTGATGCGCATCGGTGTCCTTTCCCGGTGTCCCATTATGCATCTTCTTCACACTGTAATAACAGGGTTCATTAGCACCTTTGCTACATAGCAAAATATACATAAAGTATATGTAGCAAAGTGATGTTGGGCTTGTCTTTATGAGGCAATAAAATGTGGATTTATGCTCACTAATGCCAATTCACAGCAGCTTTCATTTGTCTTAATGATTTTTTTTTTTTGCAAGATTGCAGGCATGCAAAGCTATCTGTGTTCGTTGTTCAAATGGACATGCCTGTGAATCAAGATGGTGGGCGCAAGTGAATTACTCACGTTTTTATTGTCGTCAGTTGCCACCGCAGAACGGTATTTTTTTAAAAGCAAATCCAATGTGCGGAAGTGCGATATTCCTCTTAAATAGAAAAAAAAAAGAGGCTGTTTCATCACCTGAGCGCATGATCACTAAGGCGAAAATCCAATATGGTAGTTTCAGAAACTTGACTTGTTAGCAAAAGCTCTGTCCCCTGCGCACATCTGACCAATCAGCTTTCTATTTCTGCTCTTATTGGGCATGTACTCCAGAGCAAATTGGTTGTCCCAACAAGTGGGAATGCAGATTCCCTGTGGAGTTTTTGGGCCCCTTCCTTCCAAATGTGGCAGATTGATACGGGATCTCATTAAGACAAATCATATTCTTGAATTCTTTGAGGAGTATTTTCACCATATAGATAACCCCGTAGACCATGATAGATCCTGGTCATTATTTTTGTCATGATGCCAGAGGGGAATGTATCCCCCCCTACCCGCTCATGCTTCTAGATCCCCCAACAAATAAAGCAAATTTGATATATCTTACTGTTTCTTTAACACATTTTTTACTGAATCAGTCTCATTTATGCAGGTTGAGTCTCCCTTATCCAAAATGCTTGGGACCAGAGGTATTTTGGAATATTTTGAATTTTGGAATACTTGCATATATACATCACAAGATATCTTGGAGATGGGATCCAAGTCTGAACACAAAAGTCATTTGTGTTTCATATACACACCTTATACACATAACCTGAAGGTCATTTTGTACACAATGTTTTTAATAGTCTTGTGCATGGAACAAAGTTTGTGCACATTGAACCATCAGAAAGCAAAAGTGTCATTCTCTCAGCTCCCCGTGTGGACAATTTCGGATTTTGAAGGATTTTGGATTTCAGAATTCTGGATATGGGAGACTCAACCTGTATTGTAATAATGACAATTTTTTATTATTGTATTTATATCCTGCTGACTTGTCTCATTTTGTCATCTTGGTGGTTTTACTCATGAGTGGCTAAACTTGCCTCTGTATACAGGGCTTCCTCTGGGGTGGTACTCCAGTTGTGGAATGCTCTCTCCTTACTTAATTTGACACTAATATTGGTTTCATTTTGGTACCAAATTAAGATCTGTCTTTTTACTAAAGCCTTTGGGTTCTAATAATGTTATCCAGTTTGTGGGTGTACGTGGTTTTAATTTGTGAGTTTAATATGTTTTTAGACCGTGGGTTTTTTGTGTGTGTTACTGCTTCATATTTTAAATTGTTTAAATTAATTTTATTAAATGCTGCTCGTGAGATTTTTGGGTATAGGGCAGGATATAAATATTTTAACTAATGAATTAATTGTACTAATAGTACTGTACATACATTGCTATCTGTCTTGTTTTGGTAGCAATTCTTGTTTTGGTGATTGGATGCTGATGATAATTGCATCATTCTTTCCTTGCCTGCTTTGCTTCATTTAATCTCCTTCTATTTTTCCCTATCTATGAGCTGATGCCCACCAGCCTGTTAAATTCTCAGTGGGGAAGAACTGTGGCTAAAGGGATAGGAAAATGTATTCGATCAGGAGTGCAGAAGATGGGTTGTCCAGATGTTTTGGCCTCAGCTCCCAAATCCCTTGACATTGGCTGTGTGGGGGTGAAGCTTTGGGGAATGTTGTTATTTTATTTATTTATTTATTTATTTATATGCTGCCTTTCTCCCAAAATGGGACCCAAGGCAACTCACAGCTTTAGGGTCAAAGGTCTCCTCCACCCCATTCTAAAATTTTCCCAAAGAACCCAGGCAAAAGGTTGGACAATTTATTTATTTATTTATTTGATTTATATCCTGCCTTTCTCCTAATATGGGGTCCAAGGTGGGTTACAATCGTTAAAAATACAGCTAAAAACATCACAAGTACAAAAGTTAAAAACAAATTAAATTATCATTTTATTTATTTATTTAATTAATTATAAACACATGACTTAAAAGCATAAGATCATAAAGATACCATAATAAAAGTAGCACATTGTTGGATTACAGCTCTCAGAATGTGCCTGATACAGTGTTGGCGGAATTATTAAATGGTGTCCCGAAGCAGGGGCATCTAACCCTAAACGCGGACCTGGGATCCATCCTTCCAAGTAGATATTGCATTCAACTACAGTGTAAAAACAAATGCTTTTACCTTTGGCATTGGAGAGTTGCCTCCACAGAAATATCCCGGTCCTCTTATGGATAACCCTTTGGAATGCTCTTGTCCTTCCCTTGGAAGATGATGCCTTTGGAGTGTTGTCCAGAATGTTCTAGTGCTGAGAATGACAACTGTCTCTTTTCAATACTTAACCTTTATATACCACATAAATAAGCACCATGCAAGCAGGCATCTTTATTTTAGAATGTGGATTTGAATAGCTCCCTGATTTATTTGTAGGGGAGGAGAAATTTGGGTCACAGTGTAGGGAGCAGAACTCTGTGCGCGTACACAAGACGCCTGCACAGAGTAATTCTTTGGCAGATCCTGTTGGTTAGCCCAATTGCAGTAGACCCATTCCATCAGCTGTTGGCTAGTGAGTCAACATGTAGCTTAAATCTCATGGGTTGAATGGGTCTGCTGTAAGTCAGGACTAAAAGAATGTAGGCCTTTAGCTGAAAGTTAGCTTTCTCTTCTCTTGCGACTGCAAACAAATCCAAAGTGGCGATTGTGGAAGTTTGCGGGGGAAAGGATTTGGTTAATGTTTAATTTGCCTTATATTAAGAAACAGAGGCATGTGTTTTTGAATATATCTGTCTGTTCTGATGGAGTGAGCAGACATAGTGCATTGTGCAAGGAGTTAGGTTGATAAGCTGCTGGGATCATAGAATCATAGAGTTGGAAGAGACCACAAGGGCCATCTAGTCCAACCCCAGCCCTGCAGAACACACAATCAGATGGCCATACAGCCTCTGTTTAAAAACCTCCAAAGAAGGTGATTCTACTACACTCCGAGGCAGTGCATTACAGTGCCGGACAGTGCTTACCGTCGGGAAGGTCTTCCTAATGTTTAGGTGGAATGTTTTTTTCCTGTAATTTGAACCCATTTCTGACAGGGGTTTCTGACTGTCGGGAAACCCATTTTCTGACCTGGAAACAAATGATACCAAATATTCTCAAACAGGTTACACTTCTCCAAAGGATCTCACTGAAATCCATGAGCACATCCTGGAGAGAAGTGAAAAATAGACAAGCAAGAATCTTGTGCAGCTTTCTCCCAGTATTCAAACAGCCTGAAGTGTTGGGGGGAATTATTCTAGAAAAATACATGGGTTTTTTTTGTGCAGAAAACACTGTTTCCTGTGCAGAAAACTTTTTTTCTGTGCAGAAAACAGACTTTTGTGGAAAAGAACCCCCACGTGTGTTTCTGTGCAGGATGATTCCTCCACAACATTTTGGGATGTTGGAATATAAGGAAAAAATACTGCTGAGGAATCCTGTCTTTCTTCTGTAGCTGATGGTGAAAAAAGCTGGGAGTTAGAGTTCAGCAGCATCCAGAGGACCCCACCCACCCCTTGATCTTGCACTGTCACATTGGAGTTGTCTTACCTTTTTGCCAAAGCTTGGAAAAGCTACTTTTTAAAGGGGGAAACCACTCCCAGAATCCCCCAGCCAGCATGCTGGTAATGGTTGTCCAAATGTGACTTTCACCTTTGTTGTGAAAATGCCATAACCACTTAGGAACCCCTGGCAAACACGCCCCCCATGCCCTCTGGAGGGCATTTTGGGACAAAAAAAATTGGATTATTTTTTTTTTTACCTCTGCAGGCCGTGTGAGTTGATGACTCCTAAACACATTCATTTATGACTTGTGCAATTGTTGGTAGGTCTTTGAGTGTATGTGAGTGTGCCCACCTGCCTGTCTGTGCAGCCCATTCTTGGAAGGTGTAGGGTTGCCTCCCCTTCTTCCTAATGGTAGAGAGAGCCCTCCTTTTCTATTTATATATTTATCTAGCCGCTGATCCTACAAATGAGGTTGTGCCGGCACTGCCATTTGAACCAGCTGTTCCAAAGAAACAGATGGCAAAGCAGGGAGGGTTAGGCCTTTGGAATGGGGTCATAAGTGCCAGTTGGACAAATAGAGAAATCTGCTTAGAGTGAGTAAATGATGGCTTTCCTTCTCTGCTCTCCTTTCTGGAATTTTGGATGCTGGTGTCCTGTTTGGCTGTTGGACATCATCCATGTGCATTTCCTCTCTCATGACCCATCCAAATCCAGCCCTGGGAGGGGCCAAGCTCGGTTGGGGCTGACCTTGGATCTCGAACTAAGGCTGCACTTGGCAAACTGTTACTAAGCTCAGAGTATATGCCAGCAAGTGGGCTTGTGACCTGCCGCTGGGCACTTGGTTGAGTGTCATCTGGGGTGATCTTCAAGTTCGCTCTGTCACTCTTGACCTCCAGCCACACTTTCAGACGTTGACGTCTGCCCCTTCTCAGGCTGCCTTGCACACACAGAAATATTTGAAAGGATTTTGTGTAGAGCAGTGTTACTCAAAATGATGGTTCCCCAGACCCGTGCCAGTCTCTGAGCCATTGGCTGCCAATCCCTGGAGAGTTTCCAGGAAAGAAATGGTTGTAGCCAATGAACAGAAATAAGGCGCCAGTCCCTGGCACATTGGGGAAAAAATAATTGCTTCTCTGGCTATTTGATGTAGGGTGACCAATAGCCAGAGAAGCCAGAGAAGATGGAGTGTGGTTGTTACATGTGCTCCAGAGACTAGGACACGAACCAATAGATTCAAATTACAAGAAAAAAGATTCCACCTAAACATTAGGAAGAACTTCTTGTAAGAGCTATTTGAGAGGGAGATAGTCTGCTTCACCGTTGGTGGACTCTCCTTCACTGGAGGTCTTTATAGAGTCTTTTGATGGCCTTCTCTTGGGAGTGCCTTGATTGCATATTTTTGCTTGACAGCATTGGACTGGATGACACTCGTCCCTTCCAACTCTTATGATTCTTTGTTTGTCCCTTGCTTTGTGACTGCTGCACGGAAGTCATCGTTACACCTGCAGTGACCCAGCTTTGGTCTTACACCAAGGTCAGGGGAATTCTTCCCATTCAGCCCAAGTACAGTGCTTTCTACTTGTGAAAAAATAGGAGGGCGTGTGTGTCCATAGCAGTGAGTCCCTGCTTGTGGCACGCTCTCCCAGTTTGAGTACTCTGGCATTGACCTCAGTACCATTTTGGAACTGGGCTGAGACCTTTTTCTGTGGTTGATTTGATTTAAGTAATGATTTAAACCGCTGCTCCGAAGGACTTGATTTTAATTATTGAAATTGCTGTTGCAATCACTAGTAAGGAAGATTCGGTTTCATTGCCATATTATTTTTTTCTTATTTAATGTGTACCCTTAATACTGTACATATTTAGGGATATAGGTTTCTTTAAAAGGTAGGGACACACTAAGCAATGTTTCTGAATTGTTTCCAGATGAATTTTCAGTTGATCAAAAATGGGATCCCTTGCATATCTAGACTCTTCCTCCTTATTCAAATCTACTCCCATTTCCCCAAATTCTCTATGCATTGACCTGCTCTTTCTGTGCACTTAGAGAGAGGCAAAGCTGAGAGAAAGAATGCATGTCTTCATAGAATAACATTAGAAATGGTATTCATGATGGTGTCCTTGGTCATGGCCCTTTTAAAAAACCCAATTCTTTTAAGAAAATTTTGAAACCTGACTTAAATTTTAAAGAATCCAATTTAAAGTGTGTTGGATATTTCACCCTCAACTTTTCTCAACCCTGCTTCCTTTCCTGAGAACTTCACTCTTGCACTGTTTTTAACCTACTGCTTTAACACTGGATTGTGCTGCTTTGCTTTCTTTGTTTTTCATATAAGCAAGCTGCCCTTTTTTTGGAAGAGAGGAGGGGGGTTGTAACTAATCTAAGTGAACCGGTAAAGTCCTTCTCTCCCCAATCCACATTTACACCCTTTCTTGGTTCTTTGTTTTTTAGTATGGTGCTGCTGGATGGATGGCTTGGTTGATGGCTCTCACTATATTCTCTGCCTTTTTTAAAAAATCCATTCAATACGTTACCAACTTTGTGATGGAGGGATCCTAAAAGGGAAGCATAATGTTAACTTTAATGATCCCATTGGTTATTTTATGTATTTTACATACACTGCACTGCTAGTTCCTTACACTTACTATCTCCATGTTGTTTCCTGCCATTTTTTAATGTCTCTGGCTGCCTCTCCCCCCCCCCCTCACCCCGATTACCAATTTCCTTTTGTAGGAAACCCACAAAATCTACAAACAGAAGCTAGAGGAACTGAACACCTTGCAAGCCACCTTCAGCAGTTCTATACAGAAGCAAAAGCGGGGATTGAAAGACTTGCAGCACAGCTTTCAAAGGTAACGGGGCAGGAGAGGTCTGGCTTGGCTGCACTACTGGTGAGAAATCAGGGATGCTGGGATCCCCTTTCCCTTGATCCAGTCACCCCTTGGCTTGTCTAGGGATTCTTCCCCGTCTTCTACGCTCAAAGTAGAAGGGGCAGGAGAGGAACGAATTCACTCAGCTGCCACCACTGATATTGGCACTAAGATTCAGTGACTTAAGGGGAACGGAAGTCACTGTGGTTCTTGGGGGCCACATGTGGCCCACGGGAGATACTTTCTTCACCCTGGGTTACATGAGGGTGCTTTAGATTACACACTGGCTTGTTCCCTTAAACTACAAAGAGTCTTGCGGCACCTTGTTGACCAAGAAACTTCACATTGTGTGTGCCTTTGTGGGTTACAGTCCGTTTCCATGAAAACTCCGACTCTGTCTTAAAGGTGCCACAAGACTCTTTTTGTTGAGTTGGAAGAGAGTAGCGCAGCACTTCCATTGAAAATTGAGGAAATTAAACGGGGGCAGCCAGAAGAATTAAGAGGATGGTGTTACCATTTTTAAACATTGCATGTTTCTATTTCTCTTCCCGACTTCACAGATGCAAACACAACTGTAGCCTGGAAGAAACGGAACTCATACAGCAAATCAACAACCAGATCAAAGAACGGCAAAATGTCTTCTTTGATATGGAAGCCTATTTGCCCAAAAAGAACGGGTAGGTGTTGCCTTAGAATGTGGGCTGTTCTTGCTGAAACCGCAGCTCATCAGTAATTGAAATGGTTAAGATTTCCCACAGGAATGTTGTTCAGCGAGAGAAATGCACGTGACCTTGTTATTGGAATTCACTTTGCATGCTCCCTGGGGCCTGGCATCCTCTGGCACAAAGTGAAATGTTTGCCTAAAGGTTTCAGGGCCTAGAAACTGAACACAGGCTGGGCCTTGTGTACGAGTGTGCATAGTTTCCAGCTGTAGCCTCTAGGAGAGGACACCTCTAAGGAACAAGCTAGGATGTTGATTATTTAGCAGCGTCCAGGGAAGAAGGGGAAATCGCCAATGATCTCAGCGTGGAAAAGTGCCTTTTTAAAGATTTCAACTTCCAGAATCCCCAGCGGTCCTGCTGTCTGGGAAGTCCTGGGAGTTGGATTCCCCACCCAAAAAAAGTGGAATTATTTCATGCTCTGGCACTTGATAGAACACATTCCTCACAGTTGGCCTGTGAAATGTGAAATCCAGTTAAGAGTCTTAGTTTGGGGAAGAGAATGTATGTTCCCAGTAATTTTTCATGAAATGGTTTTATTTGTGTAGCGATCAGAAAGGGTTGTTATGATGTTCCTGCTCATGGAGAAGTGTCTGATGGTGGATTTATTTGTCTTTTAAGACTGTAAACCCTGCTGTGAGCTTGCTTCTGCAACTGCCTGAAGCCTACTCCATTGCGTACTGTGTGTGTGTGTCAAATCAATCATTAGCAGAACCCAGGAAAGAAGGGGAAATGTTCCATGTTCACAGCTTGGAACAATCCCTTTTTGGGGACTGTAACTCCCAGAATCCCCCCAATGAACTCTTTCAAACTCTGCTAATGTTAGAAGGTGATGGTTCAGGCTGACATCTCCCTCAAGCTTGTGATGAAGTCTCAGAGCCTTGTTGGCTACATTAACATAAGAAGCTATGAATATGAAGTGCTGTTTTGGATGCGACCAAAAGCCTATCTTGTCCAGAAATCTCTTCCCAAAGGAACCAACTAGATGTTCTAAGGGGAGGCACACCAACTGGACCTGAGCACAAGCAGACCTTCCTGTCATCTTCCACATCAGCCGGTGTTGAAACTGCCACTAATGTTGAAGTAGATACGCAGCCATTGCATTTGATAGCCAGGAATAGTCATCTCCTCCATATTTGTCTTTCCCCATTTTAAAGCCATCAGTGCAGTGAATTCCATGGGTTAACA
The DNA here is from genome assembly GCA_030847615.1 of Gambelia wislizenii. Lineage (NCBI taxonomy): Eukaryota > Metazoa > Chordata > Lepidosauria > Squamata > Crotaphytidae > Gambelia > Gambelia wislizenii. The sequence continues at coordinate 4,480,898 of JAUMIR010000013.1, read as the reverse complement.
GTATGCTGTGTGAAAAGGTCTTTCCTTTCCTGTATTCTGAATTGTGCATCATTAAGCTCAGTTGTGAGGAAAGTGTGGCCCATGGGCCCCATTTTGTGGCTCCTAGAGGCTCCCACTAGCCTTGCTCAGCCCCTGCCCCATTTAAAAAGAATTAAGGTGAGTTCCCGCAAGTCCACAAAACATGCACCCCTCCCAGAGCCCCTCCTTCAAATGCCTTATTTTCCCCTCTGTATCCCAGCCAAAATGGCAACAGGAGGTGACACAGTGTCACTTCTGGTTGCCATTTGGAGGGAAAACAGAGCAAAATTCAGAGATTTTTGTGTGCTCCCAGGGGGCCAGGGGTGGTTGATTCACCCCGGTCACCCCTTTGTGGTCTAGTATTACAACTGGAGGAAAAAAGTCTTCATATCCACTTTTCCCATGCCATGCATAACTTGTATTGCCCTTCCTCACTTCTTTTTCCACGTTGGAAAGCCCCAAAGTTTTTGACGGAAGACTTAAACTGAGGCCAGGGTTGGTGTCTGGGGGCAGTGTGTGTGAGAGTGTGGTGGGTGTGTTATAATTTTATCATTTTATTTGTTTATATCCCACCTTTCTCCCTATGGCGGAACCCAAGGCAGCTCACAACATTTAAAACAACATAGGTTGCTGTAAGTCTGCTGGCACACAAGTATTTAACGTATAGTAGGACCTCTGTATCCACTGATTCAAAACAGCACACCTACCATAGTCTTACTAGAAAATGTGTCCTCTCTATCCATTTTCTCAGTCCTCCAAGGCAACTCTATGGTATTAAATCAGAAGTCCCATTATTTTCCATGGTGTTTGCTATTATCTGCGGTTTTTGGTATCCACGGGGGCCCCCCAGAACCAATCCCCAGCAGATACAGGGGTCCTACTGTAATTCATTCCAACATTAACAGAAGCAAGATCTAGGAATAGAAGTAAAAACAAACAGATATTATTCTGTACAGGTAGTTCATTAAAATAGTGTGAGTTTTGACTTTAAAAAACTATTTTGGATGTACGTGTGTCGTAGCAAAGCTCAGACTTTGCAAGTCTGATGTGTTGTGCTGTTTCCTTTTCAGGTTATATTTAAATCTGGTGCTGGGAAATGTGAATGTAACTCTCCTAAGTAATCAGGCCAAGTAAGTTGTTCCTCGTCTACTCCTCTGTGTCAGGGATGGGCAGATGTCAGACTTGTGGGTGCTACTTCAGTTTTTTAGGAGAATCCCAAGATCCACTGATGTGGTGTTTAAAATTAATGAATTCTGAGCCTCAAATTGTTTTGAATACAGTACCCTTGCTGTAGAGCCAGTGTAGTGTCATGGTTTGAGCGTTGGACTAGAACTCCAAAAACCAGGGGTTTGAATTCCCGCTCAGCCACAGAAACCCACTGGGAGACCTTGGGCAAGTCACACTCTCTCAGCCTCAGAAGAGGGCAAAGATAACTTCCTTGGAATAAATCTTGTCAAGGAAACCCTATGAGAGGCGGTGGGTTGTAGTGGTTTGAGCATCAGATTAGGAGACTGGGGTTCAAATCCTTCATTGGAAAAGTATATTTTAGCCATGGAAACCCAATGGGTAACTTTAGGCAATTCACAATCTCTCAGCCTCAGAGGGAGGCAATGGCAAACCCCCTCTGAAGAAATCTTGCCAAGAAAACCCCAGGAGAAGATTGCCATCTGTTAAGAATCAACTAAAAGGCACATAACCATCCCTGAATTGATGATTATCTGTCCACACCAAAATCTACCCCTGGTCAGCTTAGCTGTCCTTCATTTCAGTGGTTTAATTAAAGGCAGGTTTGGTTTTCTGTCTGTGTGTTGGTCCTGAAAGGCTTTCCCTGGTTTTGTTCTAGGTTTGCCTACAAAGACGAATATGAAAAATTCAAACTGTACTTGACGATAATTTTATTACTTGGAGCGGTCGCTTGCCGATTTGTTCTTCATTACCGGTAAGGTTGCACCATTGTTTCCCAGGGAATGGTGTTAATGATGACCTTACAGTGGCTACAACTGGTCTCTCTCTCCCTTGCTTAGCCTGAGAATTGTATTTTGGTGAGCAAACATATTCTGGCCACAGCTAGGGAGACTGAAAAGCACAGTTGATTGTACTTCTACTCATGCCTTGTGGAGGTGCTGCCTACCATCTGTAGCCTTTTCTGGACAGGGATAGATACTGGCTGCAGTAGTTCGTGTGCTGCTACCTTCCCAGTTAGATGACTGCAGTGTGATCTATGTGGGGCTGCCCTTGAAGGCAACTCAGAAGCTGCAGCAAGTGCAAAACACAGCAGCTGGGCTGCTGATTGGAACATTGTATAAAATCCATATGGCACTGGTTTTGAAGGAAATGCCCTGGCTCCTGCTAGGCTTCCAGTCTGAATTCAGAGTGCATTTGCAACCATGAGTGGTTCAAGGTGGCTGGATCTGATTTGTATTTTCCTCAAGATTCACCAACTAGAGCTGGGCGCAAAAGCCATATGCTTAGAATTTAAAAAAAAAAGAAAAGAAAAAGGCAGGCAAAGAGGATCACACCTGGGCAGCTTCTGGACTGAACTAGAGGCTAGTCCCAACTAGAGCTCTGACCCATTGAACTCAGTGGGGCTGTTGAAAGAGGTTGGTGTTAAGTTACAAATGCCATTTGTTTCTGGGGTCTGCTGCAATCGGATTGCCAGTGGCTTTAGCCCGCTGGATTTGTTTTCAGTCCCAGAAGTCAGCTGGCCACATAGCAGTTTCCAGTGGAGGGGTGGGCAGAAGGAGCAGCACCCACTGAACTCTGTCACCTCACACAGCTCTTTGAAGAGTTAGGGTGAGGGTCACGACTTGCATCTTTCTGGATCCTGGATCTCTCCCATTCCTCAACAGTATGAATACGTTTAATAACCTGAGGCTTTAATATCACTCTGTATTGTGCCTGAAGAAGTGGATTGATATCCACAAAAGCTCATGCTAAAATAAAAATCAGTCCACAGGTGCGGCTAGATTCCTTTTTTCCCCCTTTCCCCTCCCTTTCCCCATTTTTATGCCACAACAGAGTAACAGGGCTATTTCTTTGATTATTTTGAACCCCTGACAACTGTCCCACCCAGGGAGGAGGGGGACAAGGTGTACATAGAGCAGGGATAGGCACATTCTGAAGCCAAAAGGGCCTCACCCTGTTATTTTGGGTTCCTCCACAGGGCTAGAGCAAGCCATTGTGGGTGCCTTTTTGGCTGGTTGGAAGTGACATTATGTCACTTTCAGCTGCCACTTTAACACAGATGAGTGCTGTTTTGGGTGGATGGGTAGAAAACAGCTTGGGAGGGCCTAATCTGGCCCCAACGAGTCCTTTTTCAGCTCCCCCAAAATCAGCAGCGTAGGGGGCCACCTTGCCACCCGACTTAGAACACGCAAGCACGATGGTTAGGTACTGAACTGCATGTAATCAGCCCAGCCCTTGTTGACTCCTTGGTTTTACCCCACCCTCTGTCTTACCCACCCCAGAGGGAATCAGGCTCCGCTGGGTCTCTCACAGCTAAGTGGAGTCCAGGTTATCCATGCCTCCCCAGCATTCTTCATGTCAGCAGCCTAGGTTGGATTCATTTTGTTGTGGCCATGGTGGGAGCCAGTGGCCTTCACAATCTACTCCTAGTCACCTGGAAATCCATCAGTATACTCAGTTTAGCTTTGCCTACCACCACTGAGGTCAGGGAGGTGTGCGTGGGGATGCTGGTCAGGCCAGTAAGATCAAAGACGCTCCAGGTGACCAACCAACACTTGGGAGGGCATCACTAAGGACCACAGGAGATGCTTCGCATGCAGAAGCCTCAACCTGTGGCATCTCCAGGTAAAAGATTGAAGCAAGAATGCTTCAGAGCCAAGAGAGCTGCTGACAGGAATAGTGCCTTGAGCCCTGCCTAGGGAGAAAGATGGGATATAAATTAAATAAACAACATGTTATTGGACTGAATGGACAAATGGTAGGGATAGGTTCTACACCACAAAATAAAAAAAGTAGTTTTTTATTATTTATTTATTTATACCCCGCTCTTCAGCCACAAGGCTATCAGAGCGGCTTATAAATTGTTTTTTAAGCAATGGCAATTTACACATCTGCACTGTGTTAAGCAGTTTCCAATGTGTGTTAGCTAATTGCCCCCACAAGCTGGGTACTCATTTTACCAACCTACGAAAGGATGGGAGGCTGAGTGAACCTTGGAGCCCGCTGGAATCGAACTTGCAACGTGGTGGCTTGCAGGACTGGCATTTAACCACTGCGCCACCAGGGCTCCTATATGGCATATCTCAGCAAACAACTATGCACATGTGAAAATGAAAGAACTAGGTCAGGGACACCTTGTACTAGTAAGCAGAAATAGTTTGATCCTCCTAGAGATCACCTGAAGTCTTATTCCAAAATGCATCCAGAGATTATATTTCTTCCAGCACCCGCCATTTTTCTTATGATCCATTTGACTGGCCAGATTTGTACATCTGTGCTATTTTTTTATTTTTTTTTTTTGTAATATGATAGGTGTAGCTGCTGGGACACGTTTATCTGCTGTCCTCTGTTCTCTCTGTTTTGGTGTTCACACATGCTCAGTAAGGGATTTTGGAGGCAGCTGCTGTTTACCTTGCCTGTTGTAGGGAGGTACACACAGCTATAGTCTGAGTAGAATCCCACTCTTCTCCAGCTCAAAAGGTGCCGCTGGGCCCCTGCCAGTCTGGCTTTTCCACTTGATTGGATTTATCTAGATATAATGGGATCCCTTCACTGTATTAGCCGCAAGGCTCCTCTGCAAATTGGATCATGCACCACTTCTCTGGTACACAGGCCTCTCCCCTAGAAGGAATTAGCACCTTCCTGGTAAACATGCCTGCCTGCCTTGGAAAGTCACATCGCTTTCCACAGAGTATAAAGAGAGGTCTAATGTGCAGTGCTTTAAGCATGGGGCTGTGTGTGTTTTTTTTCAACCTCTTCCTGGGTGGGGAAGCAAGAGTGGAAAGGTGGCCGCTCCTCAGGAACATTCTTAGCACAGTGACCGGCCCCTTATTTCAGGACACTGTTTTTGTTTGGGATCTGGGTGTCTGTTGCAAGCCAAGCTGGGTACCAGCAAAACTGTGGCTCTTTTCTCCATCATTGTTTGCAAAAATGGTGGGGAAGGTGTTGTCTATGGGCCATAAACGGCCCACGAAGTGCTCTGTTGCAGCCTTTGGTACCTTTTAAAACACACCCCTGAAAGCCTCTGGTCAGTTTGACCCTGTAATCTACAGAGGAGGACAACATTTCTGCAAAATGTAGTGGTTTTACAAAAACGAAAGTGGCATCATGTCACTTCTGGGCATGGTGCAGCCCACCAGGGGTGGGGGTGAAAATGCCTCCTCCCTCAGCACACTTGCATACCCCTACTCTACAGCAGCCTCCCCCAACATGTTACCCTCCAGATGTGTGGGACCACAGGCCCATTTCAACACCTCTGGAGAGCTCCAGGTTGGGGGGGAAGCTGCTTTACTATTTGGTCCTCCTACCACTAGAAAATATCCTCTGAACAATGGAAATGAAGTCAGTATGGGGAATGGGCACACATCAATATGTGTACCTATGCCGCTGAACTTAGAAAGTAACCTTGCTTTTACATGGTCATGACCATCACTTCTGTTCCCTAATTATAACAGATTACTGTTTGGGTACTTTGAATTATAGATACTTTTCCAGTTTGAGTGCAAGGTGGGGGGGGTTGGAAACCAGAGTTTTGCAACGTACCTCCTTGATAAATATCTGAAATGAAGTTGGGGGCAAAAATGTACAACGTTTCCTCTTGCAGGGTGACTGATGAAGTGTTCAACTTCCTCTTAGTGTGGTATTACTGCACACTGACGATAAGGGAAAGTATCCTCATCAGCAATGGATCAAGGTACTAGTCCTCAAGATATGTGGAATGCTTGAGCTGCCGTTATGAGACACATGGTCTCGACTGCTGTGAGAACTGGGTAAAATGCCATTCCTGCATGAAAGTCTTTCCTCTCTGGTTTGACAAGTCAATGAAACCCCATTTCAGGGAGCAGGGTTCAAGGGTGGATTACACAGCGGGGCAGATAAGCCATCTGTTGAATAATAACACCCTGTGTCAAGATAAGCATGTAATCTTACAACTGTCTTATGGATGAAATGTTTATTCTTGAAAGCAAGAGAGTCTTGAGGAGCAAGCTTTTGCTTTCAGTCGGTTTCTCCATGCACCTGACGCTCCTTTAGTGGTGGCTGGTGGTTTCCCTGCCAGTGAGGCAGTGTGTTCGCTCTGGGTTTTAGTCTGAACTTTAAAGGAGCTAGCCACTGTACCAATCCTTATTTTTAAAATAGGTTCAACAGCTTGGATGTCTCCTTTCAAGGGCAAACAACAGGCCCAGCATACTCTCAGCACCTCACTAACATGGAGGCCACCTGTTGCCACAGTGACAAGCAGAGCTTTGGTCCACAAGAGGCTGTGTGACTCTCCGGCTGGCATGGGGAACCATTCTTTTGCCCTTGAAAGCTGCGTTCTCTTTGGGTTAATCTGTCAGGGACCGTAATCCAGTTCTACATGGTTTCAGCATTAAAAGTGGGGAGGAACCGCCTTTCTCGTTTTGCCGTGTCCCCTTGTATTCCCTCTCTTTTTGATATCCCCATACTCACTTTTTCAGCTCTCCCCTCAGTGGGGAATCAACTGTGAACAAGCTAACTTCAAACCAGGAGTTATGCTTTCAACAAACATATTTCAACAAACCATGATTAAGACAAACCATGGTTTAAGGCTCGGACAGAACACTTAACTGTAGCCAGTCAATGACAGACAAAAGGGTTTCCAATTTCCTCCTTGTGGTTCATTGTGATAAGAGTGAGGAGCGCATAGATCCAAGGCTTGCCAAGGCGGGTGGTGGTGGATAGTTCATTGTGGAATCTAGAGGCAGTTATCTGCTACAAAGATTCTGAGAAAGGGAATTTTTAGCACCAGTTGTGTGTGGAAGCAAATGTCTAGAGCTCTTGAACACTACACAGTTATAGTGCTATGATTCTGCTTTGATTGCCATGGTGGCAGCCTATGGAATCCTGGGGTTTGTAGTTTAGGGAGAGGGATTTAGAAGTGTCAGCCAGAGACTTCTTGTCCCTCACCAAACTACAAACCCCAGGATTCCATAGGATGCCGCCACAGCAGTTAAAAGATTACCATTCCAGAATGTAATCCTGATTTGTCATTTTGTAATGTTTGAAATGGCCTGAAATGTGTCTTCTTCCTTTCAGGATTAAGGGCTGGTGGGTGTCTCATCATTACGTCTCCACATTTTTATCTGGTGTTATGCTAACATGGTGAGTCTTTGCCTTTTTGTAGCTTGGGTGTGTGATGACCATTGGAAACACTGGGGTCTAGGGCCTCAGTCCTGGTGGTAGTCCTGATTAAAGTAGACCCTTTGAATCAATTGTGGAATGGTGCATCAACACTGACGTGCATCCCATTAATTCAGTGGGTTTACTCCAGATGGGACTAATGATGTGGGCTAATGACAACAGATTGTTTAAAGATACGTATAAGGCAGCACTAGGGGGAATATATGGATGTTTGCATTAAAAAAGTTCATTTAGGATTTCAAAATGTGGGGAAAAATCACACTTGATTGGTCTTGACCTAAAGTGAATGTGGTTGTGTAGCATGCAAGATATCTCAAAGAAACACTGTGTAACATGTCATGGGGCAGGTAGGTTAGTTGGCTGTGCTGCTCTCTTGTTGTATTGGTTCACCATGTGGATTCCTGCCTTTTTGTGGGGCAGTGTTTCAAGGCTGTTTCCCTCCTCTTCAGCCCATAACACTATACTCCTACTCCTGTAGAGCTTGGAAGTTTTAGCTGTATACTTAACAACACCCAGAATTCCCTAACCAGTACAGCCATGCTGGTTAGGGAATTTTTTAGGAGTTGGAACATCAAATGTTGCTTTGGCAAGCTCCTACAAGTTTACTTCTGCACATCTGAAAACCAATTTTAGAAATGCCATCCATCTTTGGCTAGCTAGCTCTTCTAGGACTTTTGCTGTTGCTGTTGATTTGGTTTTAATTTCTCAGACGGGATTATAATGCAGTCGGACACAGTGTCCATAGGCACGAAAACATCATTATGTGTTGTTGTTGTTTTTCTCTCCCTCTCTTTTCCTCACAGGCCAGATGGTCTTATGTACCAAATGTTCCGCAACCAGTTTTTAGCGTTTTCCATTTTTCAGAGTAAGTATTTTGACAAGTTCTGTACAAAACGAAAAGATGGAATTCTCAGTGTATGCCATGGGTGAAGAAGCACTTGGCGAGCTGTGGATTGCATGGTGAATCTAAGTCTGAGGAGAGTGGGTTTCACATAATTGGGAAGCAGTGTTGACTTGCTACTTTTACATAAAAGCCCTGCATGAAATACAAATAAGTGTCTCAGAAAAGGAGCTTCATCACAGGGGTGGGCAGAGTGTCGCCTATAGGCCACATGCAGCTCTTGGAGCCTCAGTGTGGAGCTCCTGAAGTCCCCTTGATGGCCCCAAAGTCCTTTAACCCTGAACATTTTGTATTTTTTTAAAAAAATTGTAGGGATTTCCAGGCAATTTTTCACCTGAAAGCCAGTCAAATGACCCAAAAACCAGTTGCAAATGTGGCTGTTTACTTCCCTCCCAGTCCTCAAAATACCCCCAACTTCAACAAAATTGCAGCCGGAAGTGGTGTGATGTCACTTCCAGCATGCTGAAATACAGTGCGGCCAAGCAGGAGGAATTGGCCCTTTGCCCCCTCCACAGTTGCCCGCCCCTGTTTTTCAGGTGACTGAAGAGAGGTGTGTATGCTGCTTTGAACACATAGGAAGAAAGGCAGAATATATCACTCACAAATAAATGCCTACAGAATGCATTCTGGAACATAGCAGAGCAACTTGAGGGTTTTGGCAGGGTGGGTGGGCACCAAGTTGTATCAAGCAGGATGGGAAAGGTTTTCACCCTTGAGGTCTGTGTTTGTTGGGGGCCACACAGTGTCCTGGGGGCTCCATCTGGCCCCTTCCTTTCCTTGCTTGCAAGTTCTGTACAAAAATGTGGAATTCTCAGTGTGTGAGAATTGAACTTCTCTTCGCTCCCAATCCTGATGAAGATCACCCCTCCCCACACATGGATGGTGTAGGGGAAGGAAAGGAACTTCATACGGATTATGTGGAAGGAGAAGGTTAAATAAACCTGGGGTGAGGACACTCAGAGCCCTGGGGTCAAATCTGGGCATCTTGAGATTCCAGTCTAGGCTTCCCGAGATGGCCGTGCTCTTTTCCTCATGATGCCATCACTGTCTCCCTATTCTACAGGTCTTCCTTCTTCCCACATTCTGAAAAATTAAAATGCCTCCCCTAAGGCTTAGTTTATAGGTTTGAAAATTTTGGCCCCCAGCCACCCCAGAATGTGGTCCTCAGGAATTTCTCTGAAATAGAATTCAGCCCTAAGGCTGAAAGAGGCTCTCCATCCTTGGATTAAGTCTTTCTTTCTGCCAGGCTTCACTGTTGCATTTCTGCATGCTGAAAGTGACAGGATGTCACTTTCAGCTGCCATTTTCGCTGATTTGGGGGTGTGGGTGGGGATTCTGAGGTGTGAGGGAGGGGATGTAAACTGCCTTGTGACTAGTTTTGAGTTAATGTGGCCCATGTTTGGTTTTATCTTTCACATGGCCAGCCCCCCCAACACACACACACCTGGAAACACTCAAGACTATGTGTCTACCTTGTTTCCTCCATTTTCTGCCAGAATGGCAACCAGAAGTGATGCAAGGTCACTTCCAGTCACCATTGTTCCTGGGGTACAAAGCAAACAAGGTATCTGGGCATGTTGCTGGTGGAAGTGTTGCCCCATGAGGGTGGTCGAGGGGGACATCCCATAGGGGCCCTGGGGGGAATTGGCCCCCGGTCCCTGCACAGTTGCCCAGCCCCTACTGTAGTTCTGCCATCCCCAGCATTTCTGTCCTCTTTGCTCAAGTGGTGAAGGGGTTATTTCTTTTCCACCAGGATAGGGAAGGCTCAGGTAGTGCCTTCCAGAGGCCCATGAGCCGCAGCAAAGGTATCGGAGGGCTACAAATGGGCCACCAGTTGCCTACTCGTGATACCGTGTTGCAAACTGGAGCAGGGCAGGAGGAGGAGACCGGAAGAGAGCACTTTATGGACAGCAGACCAGTTGAAAAGTGTGTCTCCTTTTCTTTTGTCCAGGTTGTGTCCAGTTTCTACAATATTACTACCAAAGCGGCTGCCTTTACAGACTTCGTGCATTAGGGGAAAGAAACCAGTTAGATCTCACTGTGGGTGAGTTGTGCATTTAGGACTTAGTTATTTCACACTACAGTAGGATATCTGATTCCCACCCAGGGGTGTTGCTACCGAGGAAGGGGGGAAATGGGGACATCGATGCCCCAAAAGACTTCTGCCCCCACTATAAAATTTTCCTTCAGTTGCTGACTTTCTAGCATTGCTGTAACCTAAAACTTCAGTTAAGCATTTAGAATTAAAATTGAGGCATCCAAAGAAAACGGACCGGCAAAGTGACCAAGGGAAACACAGCAAATATAAGAGTCCTGGGTGTGAATGATTTTCAGTGTCTCACTCTCTACAATGCTAGACATTTGGGAACTGAAGGAAAATTTCATTTGGGGTCAGAATTCTTATGTTGGAGCAACACCCTAATTCTATACCCCTGCCGCAGTCCAGGGCTACATCTCCATTCTAGCCTGTTAACTTGTCTTCACTTGTGTCTCCCCAGCAATCGGAGAAATGGACCCCAATTATCTGAGAGGATAATTGGTTGGCATAATGTAGAGTCAGTGCTGCTGTTTCTGCCTTGGTAGTGGTTATAGATTTATTTCCACACAGGGAATACACGGAAAGGATTTAAACCTGAATAAGAAAAAAAAAATGTGGATTTCCTCCCACTCCCTGAGAGATCTAGATGGGTGCTAGGGCTGAGATCCTATATTGGTGTGGCATAGCGTAAATCTTTACTGGGTGAGCTGTGCATTGATTGTGCTGTGCAAGCCTTGTGTTGAATGGCAGCATAGTGTAACCAAGTGTGCAATGGCATGCATAAAGAAGTGGCGAACGGAAGGCGCACTTCCACCAATTTCAGCACCGCGTGCACAATTCTGCTTCTGTAACCTTGTGTATATTAATGCACCTGACAAAAACATCCGCCCTGTCCATAGGGGAACTTACGCTTATATAAGATGCAAACAGGATCCCACTCTAGAATTCCTACTTAAGTGTCTTTCTCTAAGCTTTTTAAAAACCTTGCGTGTTCCTTTATAGACGTTTTTCCACTTCAGTTTGGTTCTTGTTTGTCCAGGCAGCCTCTCTTGAGAAGGGGTTAGCTTGTTTGGCTTCTAGGGGTGTGTGCTGCTTCATTCAGCTGTGGCATTTTCATCTCTTCCTAGAGGGATTTCAGTCTTGGATGTGGCGAGGACTGACTTTCCTGCTTCCCTTCTTGTTCTTTGGGCATGTAAGTTGGATGCCATCTTTCCTTGGCAAAAATGTTGCCAGGGTGATGGTGCTGCTGTTTGTTACAACAAACATAGGCTAGGTTATACAGTAGCACCCCTGCATCCGCTGATTCGCCAACCGCAGGTTCAATTGTCCGCAGTTGGCAATGGCAGGGACAGCTCTGGACAGCTCCTGTCGCCGCAGCAGGGCCATGGCGGGAGGAGGGGGAGGAGGCTAGATGGTCCCCGGGATAGCGTTCGCTATTATCCTTGGAATTCACCATCTACGGGGGGGAGGGGGCAGAGCCAATCCCCCACGGATATGGGGGTGCTACTGTACGTATTTAGTTCCAGGTGCTCTGTGGCGCAAGGTTTTAACATGTATGGTTTGGCAAACTGTGACATATGCAGTGGCCAGAACTCTCTTCCTCCCTCTGCAATGACCAAGCCCCCCCCCTCCGGGCTCACTGCCAAACTGCTGCAGCCCCCACTCCGTGGCCACTCACTAGCTGGTTGAAAGTGGTGCCAACCAGAGAAGCATCTGATTATGTCTCCACAGCCCTGGAGTGGTCAAATTAAAGCATGCAGCCCCGAAGTCCATTTTTGTGATTCCCCTGGCATCTGTTTTTTGGTGAAATGTGTGAATACCCTAACCCCACCCTTACAACCACTCCAGCACTCCATGGTACCTCCTCCACACACCTCAATTTTTTCTGTGCAGTCCCGCTCAAAATTGTGACAGGAAGTGCTGCAACATGACTTCCTGTTGCCATTTTGAGAGGGACCGCAGAGGAAAATGGAGATGTTTGGGTTTGTTGTGAGGGGTGTGTGACCCACAGGCAGGTTGGCTAGGAAATTCGCCCCTGGCCCTCATGGAGTTGGCCATATCAGAGCTAAACAATGAATTGGGTGGGCATGAGAGGGAAGCCATAGCGTAGTTCCACCCATGGAACTTTTATGCTACACTGTGGGACACAGGATCTTGGCCAATCGGGTGTCAAGGTCTTCATTAAGAGGACTGTTTAGTTCTCTGCAAATCACACTTCTTAACTCTTCCTTTCTCCTCCCCTTCAGTTTTGGCAGCTCTACAATGCTATAACACTGTTTGAATTGTCGAGGCATAAGGAATGCAAGGAATGGCAAGTAAGTATTTTGCTTTAATAGATCCCTCTATATCCCAATAAATCAGGCTGATTGGCTCTGTATGTGAGACATCCTAAGGCCAGAATCCTATTAGTTAGCCTTGAATGGAGTAGACTCATTGAATCAATTGTTGACTGATGAGTCAACATTTAGGTAAGTCCTATTGATTCAGTGGATCTATTCTAGTCAGGACTGATAGTAGGATTTAAACCTAAGGGCAGGGGTGGGCAACTGTTTGGGGCTAGGGGCTCATTTCCCCTCAAGACCCCCCATGGGCTGCAGTCCTCCAGCAAGCCCAAATACTCCTGTTGTCCTCTGCAGTCCTTCTCAAAATGGCAACAGGAAGTGGCATGTTACTTCCTGTTGCCATTTTGAGAGGGACGGCAGAGGAAAATGGAGGTATAAGTATTCAAGTCTTAAAATTTGATACAGTGCTCTGTACAAGATGATACACAGTAGAGCAGGAATGGGCAATGGGGGAAGGGGGCTGTGGATTGTACCCTCCCCACAGGAAGCCCAAATACTTTGATTTTCCTCTGCAATTCCTCTCAAAATGGCAAGAGGAAGTCATGTTGCAGCACTTCCTATCACAATTTTGAGAGGAACTGTAGAGAAAAATGGAGATATTTGGAGGTAGCACAGGCTTCTGAGTTGTGGTGGAGGTAGTTTTGTGTTTGTTCACACACATTTGTGGGGCTTCCTACATGGCTTGGGGGCAAAAATTCCTCCCAAATCATACCATTAAAAAAAATTGGGATGATTGTGGGGGACTGGTGTGGGGTTTCAGGGGCCACAGGGTACATGCAACCTGCAGGCCATATTATGTTCACTCCTTTAGTAGAGGGAACCAAGGAAAGTGTTCTGTCATGTCAGTAATCACAAACACTGATTAATTCTGAATATTTGTAGTGGTTTAACTAGCAATTAATTCTAATCTGGTTGGACAGTATCAGTGTATTAACGCACAACCATATTTTGATTAAGGCAGCCATTGCTCATAATATGTGATACTTTTCAGGGTGTTTCTCAGTGGAAGGCAGTACTCATCTAAACTGCATCAGCTAACACATCTGCCCCCTGCTCTTTTCAGGTTTTTGTGCTGGCTCTCACATTTCTGGTGCTCTTCCTTGGAAACTTCCTGACGACTTTGAAAGTTGTGCATACCAAATTTCAGAAGAACAAGCTGAAGAAGTTGTGAGAAAAGAAGGCTGCCCTGATAGACGCTAGAAGCTGGGGTCTGTTTTCTTTTCGCTCTTTCCTCCACTGTGATTGGACTCATGGTCCAGACAGTCCTTCTGCTTCAACATGGGCCCTGCGCTAAGCAAACCATGGAGAAACTCCATCCACATCACACCCTGAAGTCTTCCTCAACTGACTCATTCTGGAAGTGTTGCTCTCTCCCAGCTGATAGCCTATGGATAGTACATTGCATTCTCCTCATAACCTCTGGCCTGTCCCAGGATGTTGGTCCCTGCAGAGAAAAAGACAACACTCTCAGGAGACAAAGGAAAGATCTTTACTCTGGAATAAAGCTTTGATTTAGTGCTGACTTTGAAGTTCCACATGTTGGACTCTTTCTGGCTACTCCAAAGTACTGCACATGGTGCATTCCACGCAGCGCTGCCCCTTTACACGCTGCATTTGATGAGGCAAGGGTGGGTTCCTGTTGAGGATTAGTCGGCTGTATTGGCCTCCCCAAGGTAATTTTTGAGGGCTGTACCCCCAGTTTTGTTTGTTTGTTTGTTTGTTTGTTTTTGGAAGAAAAATGGTATTGCCTCCTCCAGTCCCCTTATGGGGCATGGGGGTGGCATTTTCACATTTTTGGCCCTCTCTGGGCCATTTCAAGCCTAAGAGAAGTGGTTTTTTTCTACAGGAAATCAACTTCTGAGTCACTTTATTTTGAACAAAAGGCCTATCCTCGGCCCAGGATGGCTGAACCAGCCCCAAAATGGGCCAGAACTACCTCCCATGCCCCCTAGGGGTGTTTGTGGGCTAAAAAGTGGGGATTTAAAAAAAAGATTGAGGGGGCCTAGGGTATAACATGTGGCGCATGGCCCCTACTACTTTCCCTACCAATGCTATAAGGTTTGCCTGGGAGTAGGACTGGTTAAGGTACTTCCCCAGTGCTTGTTCTTCACTTGCGGTCAGTGGGAAACATTTTCAGTGGGCACATATAGAGGCTATTTATATTATGCAGAGGGGACTGAGCCTCTTCACTGTAGCCTCTTCCAACTAAACCAGCTTCCAGCGGATGGCAGTGGGGGCGGGAGAGTAACTAGAAAACCTCTTGAAACTCAGTGGATGATATTGCTGTCTGTCACTTTGCTGGCACAAAGGCTGAATGAATGTTTTCAGTTTCCGTGCTCAAATCTGTTAAGCCTTGAGAGGGGAAAAGAAAAGATGGTGAATAAAGAACTGCCTCAGCTGTGGAATGGTTTATAGTTTTCTACTCTCTCTCTGTGGTTTGGGGTCATGTTGTCAAATTCTATCCATCCCTCCTTAAAATGCATCTGTGAAAGGAGGCGTTGAAGTTGGATAGATGGATAGATAGATAGATAGATGGTGTCGCCTTTTTCCTTTGCCTCATTTACAAAACTTATGTTTGAGAACAAGCAAAATGAGTGAGTGTAAGTTGAAAGTATTTTGTTCGCAATGCAAATCTGCTATTACTAGAGTTGTGTGTTTTATTGGAGCTGTGTGTGTATTATTTATTCTTCATATTTTTAGGCCATTTAAAAATTAGATATGTCCTCCCAAAAGTAGCTTACAGACATGGAGAAGGGGCTATTAAAACAAAAATGCCAAATACAAAAAAACAACAACAAAACATTTAAACATATGGGCAATTTAAAATATTCCAACTGCTTGGGAAACTAACCCTTTGGATGACAAACCCCCAGCATCATCATTCCAAGTCATAGTATGCAGTGAGTAAGGAAGTGCTTTTCCCTCTTGTGCTTGTTTACATTTTACTTTCTGGTTCAAAAGTGACACCTTCATTTGCTTAACATTCAAATGTAGCAGGGTGACATACTGCTCTTGCTTTCATGCCTGCTGCATCTGACTGGATAAATTCTGCTGGCTGAAATCTTTCAAAAAGTTCTTTCCATGTGCAAGGTACTAACTGAGATGGATTTTGTGTGTGTCAGCTTTTTGTGATTGGTTGGCAGGCAGAATAAACCAATGTCACAGTTCCAAGAGGTAACACCATTGCAGCTTTATTCCCTTCATTTAAAAATACTCTTCTGGAAATTAAATGGTGAAGCCCCCCACCTCCATGATAAGTATAAGGACCACCGGTGCTTTGGAGAAAAATCCCCTTTCAAAATTCAGTGAAAAGTCCAGCTCTTTTAAAAAGTAGAAATAAAAGCGAGGTGGAGTAAGGGTTTAGTTTTCAAGCAGAATTTGCTTTCTAATTAAGATAATACTGCATTTAACACAGAAACGTTTGAGGTAGTTATTCAGTGTGAAATGGAATAAAACCAGTAGCGGGCAGCCTGTTGGTAAACTGGATTCATGCTATCACAACTCACTGCTTGGGTTGTTGAAGAGATCAGAATTCACTAGTAATGATAAAACCACCAAAATTCCCTCCCCCCCCCCAAAAAAAAACTACTGTTTCTCAGGTGTAGTCCCACCCTGGACCTGTCCTGGTCAATTGAAAGTGCAGACAAGAACCCAGCCATTTTCCTGTAGCTGGATGTAGAACAATGAAATAATTTGCTGGGCCCCTGAAGGTCTTTGCAGGTGCCTGTTGCTGTGCCACTCAGCTATAAGAAAGGAGCTGGGCTCTTGTCAGCAGTCCCCCCTCCCCATTCTTCATCAACCAGGAAAGGGCCAGGTTTGGGGGGCTGCATTTCAGAAAAGATGGGTGCTGGGGCTTACATGGGAAACTAGTGTGGCTATGTCTCTTGATGCCTGCATACCTGATGCCTGATTGTAGCATACATTTGGGGGAGCGGGGGAATCTACATATACACCTCACACAAGATGGATTACCATTTGCTCTTATATAGGTCCAGAGCTATTTAGCATTCAAATGGTACAGAACTGGATACCCCCAGCAATCTGTTACTCAATTATAGGGGTCCTTTAAACTTGTTGAACATCTTTTGCTTGAATGGCTTCCTGCATGCCATAGGGTGTGTTAAGGAGAGGTTGTGATCTTTTTCAGATAACACTGTACCTTTAATGTCACCTCAAACAGGAATGGAGGCATTATTTTCAGGTGCAAATAGTGCAATTGCTGAAAAGACTACACAGTATTTCTAGGTTTTTTTAAAAAAGTAAGATAAACAAGTATATGAGTATTTTAAAAACAGCTAAGTTATGTCATTTTGTTATTTGCAGTGGTAAAATCCCACCCCTTCCACAAATGCAAGTAAAACACCAATTCTGGCCACAGCGTTGGACACAGAATAATACCTAATCTTCAGATGAGGTATAAGAAAAGCAGAAATTACTTAATGAAAACAAGTTGGCTTTCCTATTAAAATCCAGTCTCTCTCTCTCTCTCTCTCTATATATATATATATATATATATATATACACATATACATATTGAAATAAGAAATGTCTTGCTTATCGCTGAAGAGAGATGGTAAAATGCTTTCTCTGGGTCCGTGCAACGTCCAGATTATCACAATATGGCACATGGCCTCGATTTTGTCTGTCGTTTGGCTTTTTTCATAGCATTTAGAGCAATGCTGGCTGCTTCTCGAAAAACAGACTCAACGTTTTCACGGAACTTGGCCGAACACTCCAGGTAAATGTCTGCATTCATCTGGCGACAAGCTTCTTCACCCTGGAGAAGAGCATCAACAAGTCACTTATAGGATGGAGTCAGGCCAAAGGTAAGCAGCAAGGTCAAAAACCAAAAGGTGTTTATGTTTTAACGAGGAGCAGTAAGGTGTCTCTGTAGTGCATCCAGGGCCAGCCAAAGGTTTTGGGGTTTTTTGCTGCCTGATGCAGAGGGCAAGACAGTGCTTCCTCTCCATTTCACCACTTAAGCTGACTGTGGTGGGCAGTGTTTTCTTCTGCCCCTGAGCAGCAGGAAAATTTAGTAGACTCTGGACAGGCCATGTTGCATACACAGCTATCTTCTGACAGAAGGGATTGGGGGGGGGGGCTCAGGAAGCACAGTCAGGAGGTTGTTCTGCTGCCCCCACCTCCTGCAGCATCTGCTGCCTGAGGAGATAACCTCACTTTGTCTAAGAGTTTATCTGTCTTAAGAAAACCCTGTGAAATTCATGAGGTTGCCATAAACCAACAGGTAACTTGAAGGTACATGCACACACAAACACACACACACTCGTATCTGTACATAACCCAGGAAGTTTGGTTAATACATGGACTGACTACCAACAGAAGCACATTTAACAGAGGCAAGTTCAACTGAACTCAATAGAATTTGTTTCTGAGTAATCATACATACATCTTTGCTGTGACTTGTTTGTGTGCCTACCTGGCTGTAAGTAATAGGCTCCTGCTGAGCTGAGCGGAGTTTCCGTAGATGTTCTTTGTCTTTCCGGAGGTCTGTTTTGCAGCCCACGAGTATGATGGGGATTCCACGGCAGAAGTGGTTCACCTCATGGGACCACTGGCAGGAAAAGAGACCAAAGTGTCTTGATGTGAAAATAAAAGAGCAGGCACCAATGGAAACATTTCTAACACTAAGCTGTGAGGAAGTGGAGAGAATTCATACGCTCAAAGAAATGGCAGGACAAATAATTAAACAGCTAAAAAGCCCAAATAAAATGAAGGAACACAAGACATTATCTTAGCTTTCAATTTGTTTAGTAGGCTAGTTGCCAGGCTCAAATAACTTCTGGATGAGCTCTCCATAATTAAGGGGCTATCACTGGAAAAGTCCTTTATTCCCAGCCATCACCCCCACCAACCTCTGGTGTTATGTACTCCTGAAAAGGGACTTTGTTACTCATAGGTCCAGATGGGGGAAGGAGAAGGTCTTTTGCAATCTGAATGCTTATATGGTCTCTACCTATCTTATTTAAAAAGAGCTCCTATGATTAAATTTGTAATCAGGAGGCATGCGTACATGTCAAGTTGCAAATTAGTCTTGAAAGCTGAGAGTATGACAGCAGCTTGGCAAAACCAATTTTAACTTGTGAGGGAACAACTCCATCCTGTAATTGGACTGAAATAAGGCTAGAAGTGAGACACTGATGTGCTCAAAGCTATAGGCGTTTCCTTCCTTTCTTTGAAGGCCTAGATCAGTGGTTGTGAACATTTGGTCCTCCAAATGTTCTGGAATCCCAGAAGCCCCAGGAAACTGAAGGAATGGTGAGAGGCTGAGAAGTCACAATATTGGGGTGACTAAAGGTTGAGAACTTGAGAATTACTGGCCCAACTGATGCTGCCTAGATGGATTTTAGACCCTTCATAATTATTAACTTTGAAGATATAAAGCTCCAGCCAAAAACTTCTTACCTTAATTAATACATTATCAAAGCTGGTAGGGTTCATGACATCATAACAAATTAAAACCACATTGGTGTTCTGGTATGACAGAGGTCGTAGGCGATCATAATCCTCTTGCCCTAAAACAGAGGGGACAGTGAAGAGTTTTAATTTGAACCCAGTCTGCTCAATTGTTCTGTGTGATAGTGAGAAGCCACCTAAAGTTGGAAGTGGGAGGCAGTTATAAACCATCCTCCATATGACTTTCAGCTAATTTAGCAACCTGTGCCCTACACACTCAAACCAAACCAAAGCAACAACAACAAAAGCCTTGTGGCACCTTTAAAGGCTTCACAGGTTTGTTCTGGCATCAGCTTTCAAGGCCTATAGTCCATTTCAACAGATGCATGCATGCCAGAACAAATCTGTTGATTTTTAACGGTGTCAAACAAGACTCCTGGTTGCAGGAGGCTAACTGGGTTAGTGTTCTGAAAGTAAAGTATAACTTGGTTCACAAGGGATGGGGGGATGTTACCGATCGGTAAGAGAGTTTTTAGCAACTTCACAAAACCATGGTTCTGAGGAAAAATCCATGATTGTTGCAGCTTAAGATAGACGACTGTACCCAAAACATAAAAGAAACTATCTTCTCCAGCTGAGTCAAAACACAAATGAAACTTTTCTTTTAAAGACTAACAGCTCTTCCTAACTGTAGGGTTTTTTTTTAAAGTTGCTTGATGATACCACAGTTTAGTTCGTGAGTTAAAAATAGGAGAAAACTGCTTCAATGTAGTTACTTCTGTACTGCTGTCAAGGTTTCTATTTTGTTTGACACATCACTGTGATGTCACACACAGAAGAGGGCATCTATTGGCCAACCGTTGGCAGCAGCAAGTAACTGGAGAAATCAAAGAGATTCTGTTGTATTACATGGTGGTTATCTGGGCCTTTCCCAAGTTTTCAGAAAAGCACAGGCAAAATTGGAATTAATGTAGCTGGGAAAAAAGAAAACTTTCTTTACCAGGTATGTGGACTTCCTTTGTGTTCCTATAAAGCTATGAATTGTGAAGTTGGAAACCCACAGAGTGTGGGTGCACATGTGTACACATCTTTACTGTGAACTTGGGGGAATACCAAGATGGGAAGCCTTTAGGCCTCCAGATCTGTTGGTCTCAACAACTGCCACCAGCTTCACACAATATAGCCTAGCCAAGGGGTCAGCCTCAAAAGCCAAAGGTTCTCCATTCCTGCTCTGTACAAATCACATTACATTGGAAGACATTGGCCTGATTTAGTATAAATCCACATTGGCACTGGCCCTTTGAGTGGTTAGAGCCAATGTCTGTGAAATTCCCCTACTTCGTTACCTAAAGGTAGCTCGTAACCACGAAAGGTGACCCCCTTGTAGCAGCAGGCTGAAGCCCCGAATGACCAAAAGAAACAAATTCTGCTGAAAAAAATTGTATTTCCTTTTGTATACGTGCAATTTTGTTGCCTCTTTCTTGTCCTCTTATCTGAGACACTTGACTGTTACATGCAAAACAAGACATTGGGTGGCATCCTGTTAGTGATATAAGTGTAAGTCCATGGTTGCATGTATATTATTTTGGCCATTGCAGAGGTTGGTATTTGGTTTCTTCCTCTGCGATATCCAAGGTTCCCGCCAGGATTCATGACTGCACTGCGACAGCCCTCCCCCATGGCCTTTCCATTGGTGGTAAAGAGCTGGGGGGCGCAGGCGGGGCTGGAGAAGCATCTGGCTATGTTCCTGTGGCCAGACACAGGCCAATGAGATTATCCACGGAGACCTCCAGAGGATCCCAGCGGAAGGTGACTTTAGCTTGCATCTGGCTACGGGGGCCTATCATAGTGCAACAGTGAGTCCTGGGATGGGGCAGGGGAGCTGTAGCAGAGTTTTGCATGTGGAACTCTTCATGCTACACTTGACCGTGTAGGATTTCAGGCCTTGTCTGTGCTTGTACAACTTAGTTTTCCTTGCTTTTCTGACAGTGCTGTACTTTTGATTTCCACTTCAATTAAGCCCCAAGTCATGTTGGCAGTGCCATGCTGTATTAGCTTAGTCAGCAGGAAAACAAAGGTCAAGTGACATAAACCTGTAATCTGTGCAAATTACACAATTCCCAATGGCCAGTGTTTATGTGGAGCAGTAAATAACACAAGAAAAAGAGAGAACTTTTACCAGGACCATGATTCCAAGGATTGGCCAATATTGCAAAAGCTGGCTTAAGGTTGTCCTCTCGGGTACATACTCTGCACCTTGGCCTCAGGCGCTTATTCACAACTCAGTAAGGCCTCTGGCAAGCCTCTTTGCCTCTGTTGTCTCACTTGTAACTATGAAAAGATTGCCTTATCTTATGAGGCTCTAGTAAGGGTTATTGAGATAAGGCAAAGCTCCTTGAACACACAACAGTATAGCATACATGTGAGCATTACTAGCAGATCGTTTGGGAGCTTCTCTTGACGGGTCTGTGACAATGCTTGTATCTGAGAAAGTCACATAGGCGCACCCTGTGCTGAGCCCAGGTATTCTGCTGGGCAGAATTGCACAGAAACAGGTAGTGTTGGCAGCAACTCACCCCAGCATATCAGGGCCTCCACCCTTGCAACAGTGAAGGGAAGGAGAAAGGTTCAACAAGCTGGCTTAGAGAGTTCAGTAAGTCCGCAGTGTGGTTTGGGGAAGAACAGCAGCTCTAGAATATCTGTGTTAACCTAGATTTTGTCAGGGCTGTGACTTGTGAACACATTGATTTTAGTGTCACTGATTTGAGAAGGCCCAGTCTTTTGTACATCAGTGGTTTTAAAAATGATCTTTAGGGGCTGCTTTGGGTCCAAAATGGGAAGACAGGTAGGGTATTAAATACATAGACAAAGGTTTTGAGAAACACCCACACCCACAAGTTTTGGGCAAGTTCTAGCTCCTAGACTGTCACTTGGCTCATGGGTCTTAAGTCCTCTTGGGCCTTGCTGTTGGCCCAACCAAGATGAAAGTGTGACCTAAAAAAAGGGGAAAGTGTGACTTAGAGGAAGTGTGACCTAGAGCCCACCCCGCTGTCTCCTGTGAAAACTGGGACTGGTGGACAAGTTTGTTTTTGAAGGAAATGTATTCTCTCCTTGACTGATCATCTCATTGATGGGCTTCTGAACAGCTCTCCATGTGCCCACTTTGAAAGAACTGTTGAAAGTAATATGAATGTAATCTTCTGCATTACAGTTAAAATTTAGTTAAGATTATAGACGAAAGTCAAAGAAGAAAGTGCAAAAGCAGGGTTATAGTTGAATATTAAGAAAATAATAATAACCACAGATGATTTCCATAACTTTAAAGTGGGTTATAAAGATATTGAAATAGTCAAACATTTTCTATAGCTTGGTTCAGTCATTAATCAAAATGGAGACTGTAGTAAAGAAATCAAAAGTTGACTAAGGCTTTGGAGGGCAGCTATGAAGGAGCTAGATAAGATCCACAAGTGTATCATTGAATACCAAGGTCACTATCAGCTCTGCTGTAGTATATGTTTTCAGATTAAAGATTTCTATGTATGTTGTGAAAGCTTGGAGTGAAGAAAGCTGATGGGAAGAAAATAAACTCATTTGCAATGTAGTGCTAGAGAAGAGTTCTACGGATACCATGGATTGCTAAAAAGACAAATGAATGGGTCCAAAAGCAAATCAGGCCTCAGCATCCCTTAGAAGCCAAAATGACTAAACCGAAGCTGTCATTATTTTGGAAATACCATGAGATGACACAACTAATTGGAAAAGCCAATAATGCTAGTTAAAGTGGGAGGAGGTAGGAAAGGAGGAAGATTGCACTACAGGTGGATAAGACTGAGTCAAGTGCCCTGAGTTTACAAGACCTGACCAAGGCTGCTGATGAACCAGGGTTTTAAGGAGGTCTCTCATTTACAGGGTTGCTGCAAGCTGGAGTCAACCTGAAGGCAACTAGCAACAACATCTGCATCGCTGAGCCACATTGAGGAAATTAAGCCAACGAAAAAGGCACAAGAGGACATGCAAGCTTTCAAGATCCTCAGCTCTCTTTCTTAGGCAAGATGCTACAAAACTCAAGCAAGGAGAAAGGGAAGACTTAATCCTTAAGCCTGTGTGTTGTTATTGGTGATGTAATGAAGAGGAAGGGTCCACAGACTCACAAACACTCCTCAGGTGACTGTTTGGTTTTAGGTTTCAACCAGAGAAGCCCTGAGGCTTGCAGGGAGTAGGAAACGCCTTAAAATTGGATTCTTCATTTTGAAAATTCAGTGTTCACCCCTCTAAACCCAGAACTGTTTGAAGCTCCCAGGCTTCTTTGTCGATGGACAACAGAAAATGGCTAACCAGTTGTTATGTTAATAAACTCCTATAATATTGTTAACCAACTTTAAAAAACAAACAACCTTCTGATACACAGATTGCCATTGCATCATCTTTCCCCAGATCTCTTGCAATCACTTTCCAGCAATTATAGGAATTCTTGACATTGCTGATACATACTTTAAAATAGAGAGAGAGTAAGCAACATTTTCTTTAAAGTGAGATTACCTGCAGTGTCGTATAAGTGTAGGATGACTTCTTTCTTGCCCACAGTGATGCTGGTGGTGTATTTCTCAAATACAGAGGGAGCATATTGCTGCCAGAAGAGGGAAGCATGGTGCTGTTAGTAAATACTATCAAGTTCCACACCCTCTTCCTTTAAGCCCTGCCAGGTAATAAATAAATAATGTCCTTTCTGTCTTTTTCTTCCTACTTTCTCAGGCTCTGCTTCACTCTTTTTGAGTGCCCATACTTAACATTTTATCTTAGGGGATACAACTTGGCTGTCTGGGGTTTGGCATCCCCCATTCCTTTCCAGACCAAAGTTCCCCTTCTGTTAGGGGAAACATAGTTTCCTTAATGCATAGTTGAGTCAGAGATGACTCAGAGATGGGCTGTAGCTAAACCTTAGGTTAGTCAAGGCTGCACCACCATTGTCATTTTGTGTTCTGCTCCTCTTCATCTAACTTGAACATTCATCACAATTTTGGACAGTTTCAGTTTGGACTCTTTCACCTCCTCCTACTGGACTATTGGAATACTAAAAGAGAAGGGAGCTCATGATGGATGGGAGTTTCTTTAAATTAAAGGCACAATTTCAAACAGTTCCAATGAGGAGGAAAAAAAATGGGAGGTGTCTAAAGAAATCAGGATGGGTGTCTAAAGAACTTTCAACTGAGCTAAGACTCACGTACAAGAAATGGAAAAAGGGAGGAATTACCAAAGAGGAATTCAAACCAATAGCCAGCTCATGTAGGGGGAAAGTCAGAAAAGCGAAAGTGCAGAATGGGGTCAGACTTGCTAGAGAGGTTAAAAACAATTAAAAAGGGGCTTTTGTGTGTGTGTGTGTGTGTGTGTGTGTGTGTGTTATGTCCATAGCAAAAGGAAGAACAAGGAAATGGGTAGGGCCACTGCTTGGAGAAGATGGTGAAATGCTAACAGGGGAAAGAAAAGAAACTCAACACTTTCTTCGCCTCAGTCTTCTCCGAAAAGGAAAACAGTGCTCAATCTGGGGGGAAATGGAGCAGATGATGCAAGGGAAATGCAGCCCAGAATAGGTAAAGAGGTAGTACAGGAATACTTGGCAACTCAAAATGAATTCCAGTCTCCAGGTCCAGATGAACTATACCCAAGGATTTTAAAAGAACTGGCAGAAGTAATCACAGAACCACTGTTAATAATCTTTGAGAATTCCTGGACAACAGGAGAAGTCACAGCAGGCTAGAGGAGGCAAATGTCCCCATTTTCAAAAACGGAAAAAAGAGGATACCAAATGACTACCACCCAGTCAGCCTGACATCATACTAGGAAAGATTCTAGAGCAGATCATTGAACAGACAGTTTGCAAGCACTTAGAAAGGAATGCTGTGATCACTAAAAGTCAACATCAGTTTCTCAAAAACAAGTCATGCCAGACTAATCTCTCTCTCTCTCTCTCTTTTAATAGACTTACAAGCTTGATAGATGAAGGGAATGCTGTGGATGCAGTAAATCTTGATTTCAGTAAAGCCTTTGACAAAGCCCACCATGATATTCTTGCAAACAAGCTAGTAAAATGTGGATTAGACAATGCTACCATTAGGTGGATTTGTAATTGGTTGATGGACTGAATCCAAAGGGTAGTCACCAATGACTCCTCTTCATCCTGGAAAGAAGTGACTAGCAGGGCGCCATGGGGTTCTGTCCTGGGCCCAATGCTATTCAAAATCTTTATCAATGACTTGGGTAAGGGAATAGAGGGCATGTTATCAAATTGAAAATGACAGCAAATTAGGAGGGGTAGCTAATACCCCAGAGTACAGGATCAGAATTCAAAATGACTAACAGATTAGAAAGCTGGGCCAAAACTAACAAAATTAATTTCAACATGGAGAAGTGTAAGGTACTACAGTTAGGCAGAAAAAAATGAAACAGAGATATAGGATGGATGACAGATGGCTTGACAACAGTACACGTGAAAGGGATCTAGGAGTCTTGGTAGACCACAAGCTGAACATGGGTCAACAGTGTGGTGCAGCAGCTAAAAAAGCCAATGTAATTCTAAGCTGCATCAATAGGAGTATAGTGTCTCTAGATCGAAGGAAGCACTAGTACCAGTCTATTCTGCTTTGGGCAGACCTCACCTGGAATACTGTGCCCAGTTCTGGGCATCACAGTTCAAGGATATTGACAAGCTGGAGGGCGACCAAAATGGTGGGAGGTTTGGAAGCCATGCCCTATGAAGAGTGGCTTAGGGAGCTGTGTATGTTTAGCCTGGAGAAGAGAGGGTGAAGAGGTGACATGATAGCCATGTTTAAATATTTGGAAGGGATGTCATATTGAAGAGAGAGCAAGCTTGTTTTTCTACTCCAGAGACTAGGACACAGAGCAATGAGTTCAAGCTACAGGAAAAGAGATTCTACCTAAACATTAGGAAGAACTTCCTGATGGTAAGAGCTGTTCGACAGTGGAGTACACTGCTGCCTCAGTGGAGTCTCCTCCTTTGGAGGTTTTTAAACAGAGGCTGGATGGCTATCTGTTGGGAGTGCTTTGTTTGTGTCTTCCTGCATGGCAGGGGGTTGGACTGGATGGCCCTTGTTGTACCTTCCAACTCTATAATTCTATAACTGGAGGGAGAAGAGCAGGTAGAATAGAACACCAGGCACTCAGAAAGTAGCCAGACACAGTAAGGAGAAAAAGAAAGGAAAGGACAAGATTTAACTGAGGTGGTCTGAAAATGGTTTGGCAGTATTCAGGTAGGCGTTAGTGCTGTAGCTAATGAACACCATACATTTAGGGGTTTGTCATATGCTGGAGTGTAGCGGAGGCGGGCACAAAATGCGGGCATTGCCTCTCAAGTAAGAAGGTTGCCCCGCAAATGAATTTTTCCTCCAATCCTCCAATTTTTAGCATTGCAGTAAAACCTCAACTGAACATTTAGAAATACAGGTTAGGCATCCAAAGAAAACGGACTGGCAAAGTGAGTACCGCTTGTGCTCCAGTCAAACGGCCCTCCTTGTCTCCATGCAGATGATGCTTGGTAAAATAGATTAAGGGGGCAATAGTGTCACAATTGTGACTAAATAGCGATTGTGAATATGGAACCATTGCAGCATGAGTGAATTGCTACTTAGTTTCCCCCTTCTTACTTTACCAGGCATCATCTGCCAGGTTGAGGGGCAGGCCAGGAGGGGTGGGTTAGTAGCTGATACAGAATACTGCCTGTGATGTCCCAAATGACGCCTTAGTTATTAAGTGGGCCAGGTTTCTACTCCGGGCTTTTTAGTGGAAAACCATAGGTACAAATGTTGTTCAGAGAAACAAACTACTAGTTGCCGATACGGGATTTTCCATCATGGGGACTTTGGTATACCCCTTCCTTATGTGATACAGCACCATATAATGCGTGTCTTCCAGGCATGTTATATTGCAAATCCTAGGCAACAGGTTGGGTTAGGAAAAACATCTTTATGACCTCCAAACTCTTAACCAAGCTTTCTTGCATAAGCTTTCTTGGTGGTAAATGATGCAGTGGATGGGGTCCAGCACTCCCTCACAGTCAATGGTAGAACTGGGCCCCTAAATAATTCTTCCCAGACTGTCCCTGGTCAGCCATCCTATTCCCCATGGCTGGCTAAATGGGGAGCCTCAAGGCTGGGGTGCACTCCCACCCCCAGTCCCAGTTAGAGGCTGATGGAAGATGGATTCCTAAATAGTGCAGAAGCAAAGAAAATCAAAGTATGCAAGCACAAACCATCTCTCTCTCTCCCTCCGCAACCCCAATAGCTGTGAGAACTGTGCAAGCAGGTTAACAACAGGAACATTCACTCTGCTAGCCAGTTCTCAGCCTGCATATCTTTTCCTAGACCCCAACTGCCAAGGTTGTGCAAAAATGTACATATACAAGTTGTTCACTAATACAAATTTACCCTTTTGCTGTCACTGGACAGCTGTTAACTTTTAACCATGATGCTAACAAGGATTCCAAAACCCATGCGCCTGGTGACAGAGGCCTAAATCATTCACTTGAATATTTCACATTCTGCAAAAATCTAGCTTTTGCACTTGAAACGATGTAGCAGGCAATCTGCTACTGCCATAGAACGACAGCTGACCGTAAAATTGTGCCTTTTTGGCACACATGTCCGGAAGTAAGCCCACTGCACTTGGATTTACTTCTGAGCAGATATGCATAGGCATACACTGTTCATGTGTGCATGTTTACTTCTAAGTTATGTTGGACTACAACTCCCAGCAGCCCTAACCAGAATAGTCAATGATGAGGAATGCTGGGGGGTTGCAGTCCAACATCATCTGGAAGGCCACTCAGTTCTCACCTCTGTTGTATGGGTATGTTTCACAGGACTGCAGCCCACAACTGTATTTTATGGCAGATGCACATGGAGACATTCTGGACATTTGCTGAAGGGTTGTATTGTGATCTTGAGAGGTGAAGTATTTTAATCCCTCTGTACCACTCAATGTGGGTTATCAAAATTAGTAGTGAATTCCCCTGCTATGGCTACCTGGTACCCACCAAATTATGCAATAGTATCATGCTTATTGCAAAAACATCTTTTTAGTCTGAAAATTGTGTTTTAATGCTCAGGCAAGCACTGGGCAGGATTTCATCTGAAAACATCTGTCATAGTGAAGTGTGCAACGACTACCTCTCAAATTTGCTAACAGCGAAAGCAGCTACAGGAAGACCCAACATCAGCACATCCTGCCGCAGTGTGGTTTAGATATGAGTAGAGAAGTTTTTCTGAGATCATAGTGTAGTGAAAAGTCTTTGCTGCGTTATTACTCCTTTGACTGAAAGCTACAGTTGTGTTGCACATAATTTAGCAACACAGACAGCCAGCACAGGGTAGTGTTTTTAGTGTTGGACTAAGGCCAAATCCATACTACATAAATAATCCATCTTGAAACTAGATTATTTATCATGGCTCCTTCCTATGGAATTCTGGGATTTGTAGTTTGGTGAGGTACCAGCACTCTTTGGCAGAGAAGGCTAAAGACCTTGTAAAACGACAAATCCCAGGATTCCACAGGAAGGAGCCATGGCACATAATCCAGTTTCAAACAGGATTATTTGTGTAGTGTGGATTTGGCCTTAAGACTCTAGGAGACCAGGTTTCAAAATCCTGCTTGGCCATGGAAACCCACTAAGGGACCTTGGGCAAGTCATACTCAGTCTAAAAGGAAGAAAATGGCAAACCTCCTATGAATAAATCTTGCCAAGAAAACACAAGGATAGGATCATCATCAGTCAGAGTTGACTTGAATGACTGTAAGGACAACAAGGCCTGGCACAAAGTGTTTTAAGAGCTTTTCTCCATCTCAACCCAGCAATGCAGGAAGGGAAAACTTACATACAGTTCTTATGTAAGTACCGGTATCTCAGGAGACTTCCAGAACCTACTGTACAGGGTTACTCATCTGTAATTCATGATTCACTTACCCTGTACAGCATTACAAGTTAAAGTGGAACTGCTTAGTTTCAAAAGTTTTTAGAAATAATACACTTATGGGGAAAGGGGGCATTCAATTAAACTGGTAAATGTGGAAGCTCTCTCCTACAGCTTTCTGAAGCATTTTTATATCCTTGCATATGTGTTTATGAGCATGCATGTCTGGATACAGTGTTTGAAAAGTTATCTTTTCAAGCTGTACAGTGAGTCATCTTCTCAACAGTCATTGACTGGCATCCTGTGGGTGACATGCATAAGCTTAAGTCCACCTTACACCCCTATCTTCCCCTGCCCCTCGCTGTGGAGGTCCCACGCTCTGCAACATCCAAAGCCCCCTGTTCCCCCCACCCACCCAATTCACCATTTCTCTATGATAGCTCCCTGCACACACACACAGCCATTTTGTGGCTGGTGGAGGGCAGAGATGATTTAAGTACCCATAACCAGATGCATTATCCTCTGAGACTTCCATATGACCCCCCAGCAAATCTCAGCAGATGATGTCCTCGGTCTGCATCTGGCTATTTGTAGTCTGGCAAGGCATTATAGCAGTGGTTCTCAAGCCACCAGGTATTTTGGAATTCAGCTCCCAGAATCCCTTACTACTTACTGGCTGAAGTTTCTGGGAGTCAGAGTCCAAAACACCTGGATGACTGGAACTTGAGACGCACTGCTCTAGTGACTTGCCAAATGACAAATCCCAGGATCCCGCACATCTGTTTAAGTGGAACCAGAACGCTGTGTGGAGAGCAAAAGAGGCCCCAGTTCTAAGCCTTTGGGCTGGAGCAAGCAATACAAGGGATGGACTGGATCGGTGCAGGTCTGGGTTCAAGTCTCCACTAAGCCATGAAACTCACTGGGTTATGTGAGAGCAAGCTCTTGCCCTGACCTACTTCACGGGATTGTGGTGAGGATGAGGCAGAGAAGCCCTACACACTGCCTTTATTACACTATACTGTTATAGCACTATTATTCCACTTTAACTGCTCTGGCTGCCTCCTGTGGGATTCTGGGATTCGTAGTTTAGTGAGGCCTAAGAGCTCTCTGGCAGAGATTTCTAAATGCCCCTCCCTAAACTGCAAATCCCAGGATTCCACAAGAGGCAGCCAGAGCAGTTTAAGTGAAAATGAAAAGCACATATATAGGATGGGTGACACTTGGCTTGATGGCAGGACATGCAAAAGGGATCTAGGAGTCTTAGTGGACCACAAGCTGAACGTGTGGTAGCAGTGTGATGCGGCAGCTAAAAAAACCAATGCGATCCTAGGCTGCATCAATAGGAGTGTCTAGTTCAAGGGAAGTAATAGTGCCACTCTATTCTGCTTTGGTCAGGCCTCATCTGGAAGACTGTGTCCAGTTCTGGGCACCACAATTCAGGAAGGATATGGAAAAGCTGGAATGCGTCCCAGAGGAGGGCGGCCAAAATGGTGGGAGTTCTGGAAGCCATGATGCCCTATGAGGAGCAGCTTAGGGAGCTGGGTATGTTTAGCTTGGAGAAGGTGAAGAGGGGACCTGATAGCCATGTTTAAATATTTGAAGGTATGTCATACTGAGGATGGGACAAGCTTGTTTTCTGCTGCTCCAGAGACTAGGACACAGAGCAATGGATGCAAGCTCCAGGAACAGAGATTCCACCTCAACATTAGGAAGAACTTCCTGACAGTAAGAGCTGTTTGGCACTGCCTGGGAGTGTGGCGGAGTCTCCTCCTTTGGAGTTTTTTAAACAGAGGCTGGATGGCCATCTGTCAGGTGTGCTTTGATTGTGTGTTCCTGCATGGCAGGGGTTGGACTAGATGGCCCTTGGGGTCTCTTCCAACTCTGTGATTCTATGATTCTAAGTGGAATGATAGCACTGTAACAGTGTAGCCTGCTATTCCTGGAGAATGAAAAGCCTAATATAAACGTAACTAAGGGCGAAAAGGAAAAAAGGCCACCAGAGGATGGGTTGGGGCGGGAGGGGGGCCTGGAGGGCTGCCGGGGGGGAAGGCCGCCCTGGGGGCGTGGAGCCAATTGGGGAGGGGGCGAGAGCAAAGGCAGCCAGCTCTGATTGGCTGGAAAGCGGGCTCGAGGCGAAGCGGCCTCTCCCCCCGCCCGCCCGCCGAGGACTCACCTCAGGGAAGGCGCCGCGGGCGAAGACTAGCAGGAGCGACGTCTTCCCGCAGCCCCCGTCGCCCACCACGACCGCTTTCAGCTCTCTCGCTTCCTTCCCCTTCTTCTTTCCCCCGCTCCCCGCATACGGAGCGGGAGCAGCGGCCGGGCCGTGACTTTCCTCCGCATCCTCTCCTCCTTTCCCCGGGACGGAGCCGTTAGTTTCTGCCATGAGGAGACCTGAGGCGCTCCCTCCCCTCCCCCCCTCAGAGTAAAAGCGCGGGAAACCAAAACACAAGGGCCGCGCGTCCCTCACGCCTTGAGAGAGAGCGGCCGGAGGAAGAAATACGGCGGTCCTTTTCTCTCGCCCTCTCTTCTTCTTCTCAAGCCGGCTCTGCTTTTAGGCGGTGTGAGGAGCAGCCTCCTCAGCGGCTCGACCCGCCTTCCTTTTGCGGCGGCCAGGTTGAGGGAGGAAGAGCGGGGCGGATGCGGTCGGGCGCCCACGCCGGTTCTCAACCTTGAGAAGGCGCCTCAGCTCAGCAACGGTTCTATGAGGGAGGGCTGCGCCTTTTTCCTCAGCATAAGCCTTCGACGTTCCCCCCAAATAATAATAATAAATAATAATAAACATTGGCTACCAGGCTTGGCAACCGCGCGGCCTTCCAGAAGTTGGACTGCAGTTCCCAGCGGCCGCAGCCCTCCCTGAGTGACGGATTCTGGGAATGGCAGTTCGGCCTCTGGAAGCCCACTCAATGCCGGCCCGTTGCGAACCCCCATTGAATCAACAGGATTTATGTCAAACTTCGCTTAGCTATTCAAGTCATTTATGTAAAAAAAAAAAAAAAAACTTGGTTCAAGGGATCTACTCTAACTGGGACTAACAATAGGATTTCAGGCCATTAATTTAGAAGTTAAAAATAAAGTGGCCTCAGTGGCACAACAACAAAGATTCTTGTGGCACCTTAAAAGCTAACAAGTTTTCTTTGGCCCTGGGCTACACCCCACTGTAAAACCACAAGGCGCTTTTTTCTTTTCTCCATAAGCAGAGTGTTTATTAACACAAGGAAAGAAGATCCCTGCCTAGAGGAGGCTACAGTCTAAATGTCTACCAAGGAGATGGAGATGCAGGCTAAATAAGAGAAATAACATCAAGCCATCTCACGTACTAATACTTTATCTTTCTGTTTCCTCAAAGAGCTCAGGATAGTACACCATATCTCTTCCACTGCCCCCAGGACTCCTTTTTGGATACATCTTAATAGCCAATAATATTTTTAACAAGAGATTTAAGCTCAACTCCAGTTGTTAATTACAGCTAGAGAATGGCCGTTGAATTAATGGGAATTTGGTTAAGTCAACACTTAGGTAAACGTCATTGGTTTAGAATTAATGTGGGAGAAGGGACCTTTAATAGGAGCCTGGTTTTATCTTTTTTTATTATGTTTACACTGTTTTAACTTAAAGCCAAAGGCCAAGCTGTTGGAGGTTCTAATGTAAATCTCCAAAATGCATACTTCTCATCTTAGTGTCAACTCCTCCCCATCCACTTTAGTAATAACTATAACTAGATAACTAAAGCAGTATTAACCAATTCTGCAATTAAAACCTTATTTACTCAAGACTTTGGAATGGTACCCTTCCTTCAAACAGCTCAGACTAGCAGGCTAGCTTCCCACCCCTTTTTGCCCCCATGATAATCCTTGGAAGTAGGCAAAGATGAAAGTGTGCCAGACTCAAGGTTATCTACCAGGATCCATCCATGGTCAAGCAGGGACTCCAACTAAAGTCTGACTGGTCTGAGACAAGCACTGGTGTGTCAGCTTGACACTCTTAATGTGATTTATAAGAAACACTTCTGAAAACAACAGCCCCCTTTTTTTCTGGGCAGGAAGTGTGCATGACTGTGGGACATATCTTCCCCTGTACATCAAAGTTGAAATGTTACCACACCATAGTGAAGAGACCAAAAGGAACGAGTTGACACCTCTAAAGCTGCAAATTACACTAATATTTTACACAAAAGCCACAAGTAGGAGACTAATGACTTTATTAGGAGCAAATAGACATAAAAAGACCATTGCAGGATCAGACCAAAGGCCTATCTAGTCCAGCTGTTTCTCAGCGATCAACCAGATGCCACAAAGGGAAGCCCACAAGTAGGATGGAAGTGCCATTGTGAAAAATGTATTACAAACCAAGCTGGCATTCAATGGAAGCCCAAGAGTAACCCTGAACTCTTTGGTTGAGGGAGAAATCAGAACAGGAAACATATCTGTCTCTTTTACAAGGCCTTCCCATTCCTCAATACCATCTTTTCTTACTAGAAAAGGATTGCACATAACCTGCTTGTGAGTACCAGTCATGTGGCTTCCCACCATTTGGAAAAGACTCTTAGCTGAGAAAAGGGTTTGTAGGCTGCCTCTCCCCATGTTTCTCCATTAAGACTCCCACACCCCCTTTTGAAGTCTGGCTTCCTCACAAATCCAAGTATTCTAAATCTTTTAATTGTTAAGGCTAATAATATAAACAGGAAGTGTGACTGATATTGGTAGATATAACCGAGATTACATAAGAAGATATAGCTTCTTGAAAACAAAGCAGGTTTCATGCTACCTTTTAAAAGCCTCTTGTATGTATTGCTGAAATAACCTATTCACACTTCATATAAGTTAGAACCACCACTTCTCAGGGTACTTTTACAAATCACATTACACACTATTTATTTGAATATTTATATCTCATCCTCTATCTAAAGATCTCAGGGTAACATATAATAAATCAATACAATCAATTTAAAACCATTTAAACAATAGAATGATTTTAAAAGCATATTAATAGTCTATTCAACTGCACTAAACAGTTTAAAACATTAAACAGTTTAGCAAATTAAAACAACAGACTAAAATCAGTTCAAATACTTTAAAACACTACAAAATAGTGCATGTGTATCATGTGTGTGGACCTATAAAAGCAGTTAGGCACCAAGGGCTTTTATAAACATCCCATGTTTTCACTTTGTGTTGGAATGGCAGGTACCAATCAGGTCTTCTAGGGGAGGGTATTCCACAATTGGACTGCCACCATAGAGAAGGCCCTCTCTCGTGTCCTTCAACAGTATATTGGCCTGACTGATGGGACACAGAGCAAACAGTAGACAGGCATACAAAGGGCGAGAGGCTCCTTCAAGTGTCTAGATCCCAAGCCATTTAGAGATTTGAATTCAAGATGCTGGTAATGATATTTCAACTGGAAGCATATTAACACTAGTTACTTCCACGTGCTGTGTTTACACTGTAGTCATAATTGTTAGAACACAATGTAAACTAAATTTGATTAAAATAACATTGATAAAATTGCTCTCCGACCTGTGGTCACACAGAGGGGGGGGTAGGGTACTTGGGAACCAGTTTAGCCCACTGGACAAAGTCACAGATTCATAATGATCCAATTTAGCCTTATTGGAAACCAAGATGAGCATCGTGCCATATCTGTTCAGGAATTTGTAGCTTGCTGCTACTGCTTCAAGTTACAAAACCAGGCAAAGCAACCCCTTTTATTGGACTAACAAATAATTAGTAAAATCCTAGCTATGAGTTGGCTGGGAAGCATAGGAGGGCCTTCTTTGTTGCAGCAGCCAGAGAGGCCATAAGACAGTTCCGGTGACCACCTTGATGGCATTCCAACAAAAGGTGAAAATACATTTATTCCAGCAGACTATCAACCCGGTTGCTATACAGAATCAATGTAATTGCCATTGTTATTATATGGCTTCAAGTTGACTCACATGGTGACCCTAAGTGTTTTCTTGGCAAATTTATTCAGAGGAAGTTTGCCATTGCCTTCTTCTGAGGCTGACAGAGTATACGACTTATATTTGGGCTTCCTTGGCCAAGTGGGGATTTTAAACCTGGTCTCCTATAGTCCTAGTTAACACTCAAACCATTACACTATGCTGGCTCTCACCCTAATTGATATATGGGATCTTTTGCTTACTTTCCTTTTTTTTAAAAAAATGGCTGCTTATGCTTCCATTTTAGTATTTTAAAGTTAACTGTACAGTACTTATTTTTTTAAGTCAAGTCACCTTGGGTGTTCCTAATGACAGAGAAAGCCAGAACATAAAAATGATAAGCTTCTAAGTTAAAAGACTCTTGCACAGAAAACTTTGGCTTGCAACCTTTACAGCACAATCCTACACCCCAATGAGTTTAACTGTGCTTATACAGAGGACAACCTAAAAATTAAAACTGTATAATAAAAACAGATCAATTGGCCAACATCTTGTTTGGGGGAAACACTATTTTAAAATTTCTTATGCAAAGTTCATATATCTGTATATTTTTCACTACTTGGTTTTTCCACTAGATGGCCTTCTAAGTCTGAACAAAAGTAATGCCTGCTCTGAAAGATCAGAATGGGAAACTACCAGTCCAAAACGCAAGAGGCAGCTGGCCAAGGAATATGTCAATTGTCTAAGCAACAACATGGGGCCAAGATCCAAAGCATAATATATTTTTAGCCTACGTCCAACAGGGCTTTGGATCTTTTTTTCCTTTGAATGACAGCCCCACAGGCTGCATGGCAAATAACTTCTGAATATTCCAAGTTCCAAAACCAGCTTGCAGTATCTGTTAAAAATCCATTAGGCCCACAAGAGCCCTGACTTTAAATGAAATAGCTTTTTGGATACCAGTCATAGCAGAGGGAAAAATTAATTTCTGACTTACCACTTAGGATTTTTAATGAGAAACATTTCTAAGAGAGGAAACATCTAGAACAACAATGAGCTTTAATTACAAGCACATAATTATTGGAACTTATGGAAAACCTGGACTTCATAAAACAGTGCGTTTATATCCTCTCTCCTTTGTTTATTCCTATAGCATCCTCAAAGCAGATGCAAGACAAAGTGGCATAGGCCTACTTACAGACAGGCAGTAAGTACATACAACTTTCCCATTTTTGTTTTAACCAATCAAAAAGCCTAGTCTATGGGTACATTTCATGGCTATACTCCTAAAATTCCAGTTATGAAGGTTACACTGCTCTCTCCAACTTTATTAATTTAGCCAAAAGATACTGAAGTTTGTGTTTAGTATAATCAGTCTGACACAAAACCAGCTGAAGTATATTCTAAAATTATAGTTAGTAAAGACAGACAAATAGTGATGGAGCTTACCCCAACTTGTTCTCACTCTAAGGCAGTTATGCATCTATTGCTGAAAGGCTGGAGTACTTTGTGTAGTTTGTGAAAATACAAAATTAGTGTGTCAAGAGATTGGCTGTTATTTGTGAATTTAGGATCAACTCCATGAAGACAGTAGGCCAGGCATAGGTTAAAATATTCTTTATTAGAAAACTGAAAGAAGTAGGGGAGGTCAAGTGGAAAATATGAGAAGCGATACAAAGCCCAAGCTGATTTCTTGCAGGGCAGTTCCAGGTGTCATGCTAGTTTTCAAGGGAGGAAAAAACCCTGTTCACACATTAACCTATCTGCATATGACCAACTGCCCATACAGGACGTGCAGTTTTTCCTTCCTCCTCAGAAACCACAGCTAATGCCATAGCTAATACCTCCAAAAGAACACAAGTGTTATTTGTTAGTAACTGTCAACTACAGACCTATTACTAAGTTGCATATTTTAGTTATAGTCAAATGAAAAAGACTAACACACATGCCTGTAAAGCAGAGGTGGGTAAAGTGCAGTCCTACAGATGCTGTTCGACTACAACTCTCAGTATTCTTCACCACTGGCAAAGCAGGGTAGGGCTGATGGGAGTTGCAATCCAACAAAAATGAGGCACTTGCACTTCACACACTGCTGCGGTAGAGAGTAGCTCCATGCATAACAATTTGCTCACTGAATGGATAGTTTTCCATTGAAGCAGACTGTCTGTTTAGACACAACAGATGTGATAAGTATTAGAATCACAGCATCCAAAGATCTTAAGGTTTTTTAAAATAACTTTTTAAAAGCCAGGCCCTAAAACTATGGTTGCACATCAGTCTTCCACAATGTTGTTGTTGTTGTTATTATTATTTCTTACCCACCTCTCCCTATGGATCAAGGCGGGGAACGACAACAAATTAAAATATAACATATGATATCAGTTAAAAACATGTCATAAAAGTTTAAAATAACACATAAGACCAATACATATTAAAAACAATCAATCCATATTTAAAATTCATAATTTAAAATTCACAATTTTAAAAAATCATCTGGATAGGCCTGCCGGAAGACACTGGTCCTTAATGCTATTTTAAATTCAGACAGTGTATTCAGCTGCCTAATCTCTTCCGGTAGGTTGTTCCACAGTCTTAGGGGCAACTGAAGAAAGAGTCCTCTGAGTGACAGTTTCCAACCTAGTCTTGGCTAACTGGAGTAAATGTCCCCCAGAGGACCTGAGTGCATGGCGCGGATTATATGTAGTGCATTCTGACTGTGTTAAGACTACAAATCCTACAAAACCTGATCGCTGGCCATTCTGATTAGGACATAAGAAAGTTGTGATCCAAAACACATGGTGGATCCCACAATGGGAAAGGCTACAAATACATGGATGTACTACAATACATCATATGTAGCTAAACCATATGCAATCTATTTAGTGCAGAGCAGTGTTAAATACCACACACAGGAAATAGGCTGAGGACTCCATCATAACATGTAGGACCAGGGCCTCAAGTTTCCTGTGTAGCAATCATTAAGCAACTTGGATTACATTACTTCCCCATTTCTCACTTAATGTCATAAGACAACACTGTTGTTCTAAAGCAGGCATTCTGAGTCTAAGACTATGCTGTTTATTTCACCACTTGGTATTTTGCAAGTGTATATGGTTCTCTTTTTTAGCCTCCCAATATTCCTATGTTCATCCAAAGTTTCCCCAACATACTTACCTTACAAGGAAAGGCAGTACTTGCTTACAAACAGCAAGTAATTATCCAGAGACAGTGTGGCCCAAATGATGACTGTTCTCAAATTATTTTTGTTCTAGAATAACAGAACCTGAAAGACCATTGACTACCTCAAAGATTGATAAGTACTTGTACACAATCTTGTTTACGAATAGTCCCCAGCAAAAGAACTGGCTGGCAGTTGTTCTGAATTATGTAAAATGCCCCAACATACTGCCTCTAGGTCCTTGTTCCAAGGTTAACTGTGCTGAAGTGACAAAACCTGTAACTGGTAGAGGCTTCGGTCAGGCTCTAGGCTCAACAACTCCTTGCACCCTCCCCTGGTCTAGGCCCTCTGTGCAACATGGCCCCAGATTCACTTTTTTTGAACCTCCTGACAACATATGAGGCCTACTGGATCAGACCAAAAGGTCCAGCTAGTCCAGCATCCTGCTTTCCACAGTACCCACCAGGTTGGTTAAGTAAAGCCTGTAGCCAGACCTTTCATGCAATACTCTTGCTTCCTAGCAACTCATATCCAGCAACATACTGCCTCTGAACAAGGTCTTATTTAACACATAATGGCTAATAGCTCTTGATAGGTATACCTTCCCACAAATGTGTCTAGACCCCTTTTAAAGCCATCTAAGCTGCACCTTGGAGCAATGAAGTCCATTAACTCCGTAGTGAATGATATAGCAGTGGCCTGCATGTTTTCAATGGACAACCAGTTTTAGCAAGAGAGTAAGTTTTCTCTTCCCTTCCTCCAGATAATATTTTAGCCAGTTTCTTCTGGTCCCTCCATGTCAAGCCACTGTCTAAACTCTCCTTTTAATAGCACCCCTTTCTCACCCAATACTTGAAGCCTCTTCCCAGTATCAAGATGAGAAGTTGCTACCAAGCCTCACTTCCAGGTTAGTCTCTTCCTGCCCTGTCCTAAAGGCTCCTCTTTCTCAATCCACTGCGTACTCAGCACTCTTTCTTCAGAGCTAATTGTTCTTTAAAATTTCCAACCACCAAGACTTTTTTTCCAGTCCACTGTAATCCCAACATAATAGGTAGTTTTCCTTTCCCTCACAGAAGTTCACTTGCAAACTGCTTTGAACAACTGAACATGAATGAAGTCATTACAACACTTCAGCCAATCAGTTTCAAAGGCTTTACCCTAAAGCAACACTACAGTTAACAGGTTGACCCCTGAGTGACCGAAGCTCAAATCTGACATGAATTTATTGTGGCCTTAAACCTCTTATATCTTGGGGTGGGGGAGGAAGACAACAAAACCCAAAGGGTTTTACATAGCAGTGGTCAGTAAAATAGTTTACATAAACCAAGGTATACCCCTTACATGCAGAAAAAGAATAAGCAGGCCTCTAACAGGACAGTTAGTAAGTACAGTGGTGGATGATGATAAGAAATTTAATTGTTTCTTTCAGAAATTCATGCATATGATTTCAGTTCAAAGAATTTAAGACTTAAACAAAGATGTCTGAACTGAAACTGGCTCATAACATTTAATCCTTCAAGAAAATCTGAAGATTCAATAAAACAATGCTTCTTAAAAAAAAAAAGTCTTCAGGTTAACAATAACAGGAAGAGTGAAAAGAGAGGTCCTATAATACACTGCAGCGAGGCGTGTGCAAAAAAGAGAGAGCACGCCTTCTACCAGGAAATTTACTTAGGAAAGCATGCTGTTTCTTAGCTACAACTATCCACAGCAGTCAAGTGAATTACTCAGAAACACTTCACTACTATCCTTCCATTCAAAATTTCCTGTCTTACAAAGTAGCAGAAATGGCCAGATCAAGTCTGACAAGCTCCAGAATTTTTTACATACAGCTGAAAGTATCTGTACTTTTTGGAACAAGACTGAAGTTCGGTTTCAGTTAATAAAACTATTAACAGAAAAACTGTGTTTTCCTCACAGGAAGGGAACCCTTTTGGTTAATGATGCCAGGATGAGAAAGAAGCCAATGACCTCAAGGTCAGTTGCTAGATCTATTTTAACTTGAATGTATCTACATGCCTATATACATAAGCTTGATATCAACAGTATTTCATTAACAGCCTGGGTGAGAAAGAAATACAGTAGGAGTATGGTTTGCCAGTCTTTTGTAAAAAAGGCAAACTTATAAACACAGTGAAGCAAACTTATATTTAATCTTGTAAACTATCTGCTACAGACATGATAACCAACTATATGAAAAGATTACAATACTATAATTCAGAGACAGAAATACCAAAGCTGGCGGGGGGGGGGAAGCTATTGGGCTAAATACTGCATATCTGGATACTCCAGAAATCTTTTTGGTAAACAGATATTATAAACATTCTGTGTTAAACCAATTCTATTAGAATCTTTGAGACAGAAAGCAGGTTATCTAGTTTCCCTACCTACAGCTTACACAAAACAGATTTCTGCTAATTCAATGCTCAATTCTCACTCCATTCATACCAACTGAAGAGGAAGGTCACACATTCAACAGCAGGAGTGGGGAACCTGTGGCTCCCTTCCCATGTTACTAGACTACAATTCCCATCAGTTCCTGCCAGCCTGACAAATGGCAAAGTGGCTCATCGACATCTGGAGGGCCACTGGTTCTTTAGTGCTATATAGTTGACTGCACATTGGCAAATCCCCAATTCAAATCTCACCTCAGCCTTGCAGTCACTGAGGGCTGTCTGCAACATACAGTATCTCAGTTTTGGTTCCACATCTGCAATATGGTGATAGTACTAGCCTACTGTACAGGACAGCTGTTAAGAATTACTGAGAATGTACATGAAGTGCTTAGAAAATTCAAAAGCACTAACTCTTAGGAGCAATCACATGGGATGCAAAATACAGGAAACTCCCATGATCGCAAGTAGAAGACATATAGTGACGTACATTATACTGACAGACTGGGGAGAGAAGAAGGAAGAGTAAGGAAGGCAGGACGTACACATGAACTGGATTGTCAGGATGACAGGAACAAGCTGTACTTTCTAACACTCATGCCTACACTAGTAATTTGAAAGGAATTTAAGAACTCCAACAAATGGATCTGTAGCACACAACTACAGCCACAGGAATCTTAAGAATAGATATTGTACTCATAACAAAATGGTAAACTATTGTCAAACTGTCATTGCATAAATACTTTCTTCTAGTTGGTCACTTACTGGAAGGAAAAAGGAGCCAAAGACCATAAATTTGAAGGCACCCTGAAGGCCATCTGCTGGTAAAGCACCCTTTCTAGGTAGCCATCTAAATTCTGTTTAAATGTTTCCAGTGATCTAGAGCCCACCACCTTCTGAGGTAAGGTATTCCATGGCTGAACAGCTCTTCCCAGCAGGAAGCTCTTCCTCACCTCCTTTCAGCACCTCCTTTCTTGTAATTGGAAACCATTCGTTGGAGTCCTACCCTCTGGAGCAACAGAAAAAAATGTCAATCCATCTTCTGTGTGACAACCCTTCAAAGTAATGGTAGGCATGCATGAGTGATTTCAATGCTCTGCATGGAGCCGATTTTCCTTTGAGTTTAAAGGTCTTCAAGAAAAGATACTCACATTCATTCTAGCCTCTAGCCTCCATTCTAAAAGTTATCCGAAACCAATGAACAAAAACAATTCATCAAGTTATTTTGTTGCAAAAAAAGCCATTCTGCCACTATCATCTAAAAAGACAAAGAAATAAACATGTTAATCCTAAACATGTTTACTTTAAAGTAACACCTGCATAATTTTACAGGAATGCCTCCTTATGAAGGACTTTAACCTATGCTCCCAACTTGCAATCTCCTTGACTTAAGCAATCACTTTACATTCCTTCCTCTCACAAAGACCAGAAGCATGACATTGTTCAGTGTTTAACAGACAGCCTGCTCCTTTGAGTTGTTGCTCAAAAACAGGTTTTACCTCTCAAGCAGCTCTTTGGTACATGATGGCAGAACAGAATGGAATGTCTTCACTCCCCACAAAGACTTAGGAGAGACAACACCCATGCCCTGAATATTTTATATAAGCCAGCTGTAGGAGACATACATAAGCCCAACATTTTAGCCACCACCCATTACAGGATATTGGTTATTACTACAGTGGGTAAGAGGAATGTCACAAGCAAGGCTTTCACCTGGAAGTGTGTTGTTTCTGTGCACAAGGAGAAGCCATCCACTCCTTAAGTCAAGACATTCAGATGAGAGGTATTTTTCAAATAAAAAGCCCAGGTAACTAATTGCTCAAATTAATCCCAGTAGAGGTACCAGAAGAGAGAGGAGTTTAAGGGCTACATTAAAGCATCTCTGTGATCAAGTCAAGGCCAGAAGTTTAACCTGCTTGCTTTTCAGAAAAAACGTCACCCATTTTCTCTCCCAGCATAACAATGCAATG
Organism: Gambelia wislizenii; assembly: GCA_030847615.1. Lineage (NCBI taxonomy): Eukaryota > Metazoa > Chordata > Lepidosauria > Squamata > Crotaphytidae > Gambelia > Gambelia wislizenii. The sequence goes on along the minus strand of JAUMIR010000013.1, from coordinate 4,438,499 downwards.
AAGAAACCCCAAGCTACTTAATGGCCTCAGGGTCTACTGCCAGGGTTGTCAGATCAAATCTTCAAAGAAAACAGGGCAACTCCAGAGCTGTGGCTGTATGAAATAAGCTACACCCACACCCTGCGTCTGGTGCGGGGGGGGGGGTTGCAGTGTTAAGGAAAGAAATCCTCTAGACAAAGAAAAGCCATTTCCAGAGAAAGATGCCTGGCAACCCCTACCTACTGCAGACAGGCAGAGCTGCCTTCTGAGAGCCCTCTCTCTCCTCTGACAACAGGCCACGTACTCCCTTATCTGCTCCTCCTCCTCGGATCATCGTAGAGTCCAACCTTTCTAGGGGTCATGGCTGGGGGGGGGGGAGAAGAGATTAGCAACGCTGGCAGACCTGGTTTGAGGCACGTGGTAAGGAGCTAGCTCTGTTAAGGAAAAAATCTCCCCAGGACAACTTCTCCAGCCACCAGGAAAGCAAGTCACCCCACCTCTGAACAGACCTCTAATGTCCCTGCACTGCAGACAACGGGGCTCTTAAGCACTGAGCAACTTATTCGCAGTTTTCTCCATGCTGTTTTGAACCCCACTGGTGGCTCGAATCGCCATCGCCTCCTCTTCTTTGCCGTACCCCCCCCCAAAAGACATGACAGTACTGTATTTCTAGACACAAAGGGAGCAGGCCGCCTGCCTGCTCGCCTGCCACCCTGCGCCTTTGTCTCCTCTTTGGCTCCAGTGCGCGTCCTGTCCCTTTAAGAGCCGGGCTGCTCGGCTACCCCTGGCCTTCCCCTCCCCCCCTGCAGTCTCCAACCCCCCTCCTCCCTCCCCCCCCAACCGCGCCGAGCAGAACAGCAGGCAGAAGCTGGAGCCGTGCCAGGATCTCCTCTTACACCCGGGCTTCTCGCTCCTGCAAAAAAGCACGGCTTGCATGATGAAATGGCAACCATCTTTTCCCGCCCTCCAGCCCGAGAAGAAAAGCAAGAAAGCCAGCCTGGCGCTTCTGCTTTATTCCCTACAAACAGCCCCCCTCCCCCCCAACACACACACACACAAATAAAGTGGAGGAGAAAAAAAAGAGAGAAATCACTTTTCTCCCCTGATCCAAGACCGAAAACGCGTTCAGAGCATGGGCGAAACCATGCGCCCCCCAAACCACAGCCACACAGCAAAGAAGACAGCCGCCATGACGAAGCCCGGTTGCAATATGGAGCCAGAAGGGCGAGCGATGATTTTTTGGTAAAGTCTCCTTCAGAATAAATCGGGCTCAAGAGGTTGTTTTTCCCTTTCCTCAAATACAGCCCCCCCTCTCTCAAAAAGCCAGATGGAAGTTATTTTAGATGCAACGACCTAGACCAGCCTCGCCTTGCTGCTGTAAAACTTAGCAGGCGCGTCACCAGCTTTCCCCCAACAGCACGACTCTGGAAGGCAAAGCTTGTCTCTTTGGTAGGGAAAGGAAGTCTCCATCTTGGATTGCATTTTTTTGAACTCGTCCTTCCTTTCTTTCTTTCTAACGAGGCGCCTCTCGTACTAAAAGAAAGCACCTTTATGGTACATGTTAGCAAACCGAGAGCCGATCTTGTCTCTTCCAGTTACTGCCGATCTCAAAACGCCTCTCGTTGCATTGTTCAAAGCAAAACCGCCCCAAGTGATTCTGCTCAATACTGTGCTTTTATTTTTGATATTTTTAAAACATCCCACCCCTGCCTACAAGATTTGAGAACACTTCAGCAGATGCACACGCGCACACACATACACAGCTCCAGCCATTGTGGATTTGCAGAGAGAAAGTCTTCAAATCAACAACGATGCAGCCAAGCAAAGCACTTTGTTATAACAAGAGGGTAAAAGAAAGGAAGCAGCTTTTGGAAATAGGTATATAAAGTAGATTCTGAATATGTACTTGCCACAAGAACTTTAGCTATCCACCCCTACCCCCCCGCCAGTAACTCGGATATCCGCCCTGGACTAAAACATTTGTTGCATAGGCCTGCTCTATGTTTCACTGCAAGGGCAAAAGGGTTTACTTACCCGCACACCATAGTTGAATGCAGTTCTGAAGGTGAAGTTGTGGGGAAGGGGGGGGTCGTTTTTAAAAAGCCTGATTCTAAATATACATTTTGTTCTATACCATCACCTCTCTGTCGCAAATTTGCAAATCAATACATCTCCTTCAGTCATTTCTATGGCTTTCACAAAAAAACAGGTTAGAAGACATCCTCTTATTTTGACTAACAACATCTAGTCTACTCTTTTAAAACCTTGCAGGCTTAAATCGGTACATAATTGTGACAGATTTACTCTGCACATAAGAATGACGCTGCGTGTTATTTCTTTCAATGCTCCCCAATTGTTAAAACATGATCTCAAAATACTTTAAAACCTGTACATGTTAGTGTGAATACACCTGGTTAATCGTTACTGTATGTAAACATTTTAAGCATCTCTAGCTAAATATTGTTGATTTTAAAGTATTTCAGAAGCAATTGGTTTAGATAAACAAGACAAAAATGACATGCAGATGAAGTTTTTTAAAAAGTAAAAATAAGGAGAACTCCAGTAACATTAACATGAAAACTACACTTAAAGGACAGAATGGATTGGGTACTTACAATGTAAAAGGAAAACAAAAAAAAAAACTTATCCTAATGATTTTTGCAAGAATTCACGGTTCCTACGGCTATATTTAAAACGTTACCTTGTTAGCACGAAAGGATTTAACTTAAAAGATGGCCAGGTATTTAGTGTTTAATACAGGAAGCTCTATCTAAAAATGTATTGCTCAGGCAGATAAAAACTGTCAAAAACAAACACACCAAAAATACATTATGTATTTACTTATTTTGGTAACTCAAAATTGTTACTGCTGACATAAGGGCGTGCCATGACCTAGTTATATACAAGACAAAGATGGGTTCCAAATCAAAGGGAAAAATCCAGATCTTTTTATAAAAGTCTTCCTTCTTCCTTTGAGTCCTCTAAATGTTGTTGTCAGACATTAATACAAACACTGAGAGAGAAGTCCTGAAATGGATGGTGTGGATGCATTCAAATCAAGTATCCCCTTTTGGAACAAAGGAAAACCCAGTTGGCCATTTAATTCCATTGCAGAAAAATGGCTGCCTGATCTGTTGGCCTCTCCTTAGCTGTCTGCTGAAGGATGTTTTTAGATCAGCGTCTAATAACTCAAGCCCAATGCAAGCTGCGCGCTGATTGGACGCGCCGGCCCGCTGCCTTTAACCAGCCAATTACCTAACCACGGCCAAATTACAAACCAAAAGGCACACGAGACGAGATCACACACACACACACACACTCTCCAAAACACGAAGCCCCAACAAGGCGACCCAGGGAGGGGGGGGGAAGAAGAAAAGGTGGGGGGGGATCCCTGAGAGCCTTCCACAGTCTTGAGCTGAAACAAAATGGAAGGTCCGACCTGATTGGCTCCTCAGGTCCTTTAATAAGCAAAAGGGGTGCTGGGCTTCCTCTCTCCTCCCCAAACGGGAAAGTGACAAACTGTAGCAAAAAGGGGGCGCCCCCTTCTCCCTCCCTCCTTCCCCCCTCCCTCCCTCCGCCGGATAGCCAGCCATTCATCGGAGCTGGGGACGTTGGCCGCGGCTTCTCTTGCAAACGTATCATCCTCATCCTCATCCTCCTCATCATCAGTGCCCCCAGCCTTGTTGTCTCCTCGCTTGGACTCCCTGGGATGTAACTTCCAAAGCTCCAACCTTTGGAGTCTTTTTCTCTTGCCCCCCCCCCACACCACAAAAACACACACACCCCCACCCCCACCGGGTCCCACCTCTGCCCATCTTGTTGAGGGGGGACAGTTTAGGTAAATGTAGTCGGCAGATTCCACGGGGCTGGGGCCGGGCGGCGGGCGCGTCGGCCCAGGCAGCGGCGGGCGGCCGGGGCCCGGGGAAAATGCCTGGCCCTTTATTTGGGGCGGGGAGGCGCCAGGGGGCGGCCGGGCCGGGGGCTTGCCTGCGCGCTGCAGCTGCCGTGAATGTGCATTCGGCGGAGGGCGGTTAGCCATTAGCCCAGGCTCCATAGCGGTGAATTGTGGGATGCCTGAGAAGCAAGCAGAAAGCACACACACCACAATATGTGTTGGCTCGCAAAAAAAAAAAAAAGGAGCGAGCGAGCGAGAGGAGGCAGGAGGCTCTCAAAGCCCATGTAATGTAACCAGCCAAATGTGAAAAGGGAGCTCGCCTTTCGCGGCAAGGAGACAGACGATCGGCCACCGAATAACAACCATGTCTTTCAAAGAGATCAAGACAGGAGACAAATGCAAGCACGCTGAAGACCATGGCAAAAAGCAGAGTTCAAGTGAGATTGCCTCTCTCCTCGCTTTTTCGTTTTCTCCCTTTCCTCTCGTCTGTCGCTTCTCTCTACGCGGGTGGGGGGCATCCCATGTTAGCCTCTGTGTGTGTGTCTGTGTGTGTGTCTGCCTCCCCCCTCCCCGCGCTTGACGGAATGGAAAGGGGGCTGTGATTGTACAGTACCGTAATCTCTCGGTTTTTATTTTAACTTTTCTTAGTTGCCCCCCCTTCCTTTACCTAGGTTGGATCAACGGAATGGAGAGCAGCTCCCAAGCTAGCACCTCTGCCGAGAAAAAAAACCACCATTGGAAAAGTTACAAGTTGATTATTGACCCAGCTCTGAAAAAAGGACAGCACAAACTCTATCGTTACGATGGGCAACATTTTAGCATTCCTGTAAGCGTCCGTTCTTTTAAATCATCCTCATCCTCATCCCTTATCTGTCCCTCCCCCCTGTCAACCCCCCCAACCTGGTTCATTTTATTCTTTACCCATGTATCTTACTAGGGGAGGAAGGGGGGGGGGAAACTAACGACCTAAAATAATGAAGGCTGCTACAAATGTTCAAAATAGATATTAAAGTTATACCTCCTGACATAAAGTAGCTCGTCAGAATTAAATGATAAAACCTGCAGTCTTATTTTACTGTGATTCCCTGCAGAATTGCTGTGTGACATGTGTGTATGTGCCTGCACTTTTTCTCTCCCCCTAGAGAGCGTTCCCTTTGGTTTCCTTCGTTTTAAATGCTGTACAATAAACTCTCAATCTTAATACTGCTTCTTTTGCGGGGAGGGGAGAGTTGGGGGCGGACTTTAGTAAATTTTTTCTTCCTCCTCCTCAGAATTCGGGTCTTGCCCCAGTGGATTGTGTCAGAGATCCCAGGATAGGACGAATATGGACCAAAACTAAAGAGCTGGAACTCTCTGTCCCTAAATTTAAGGTACATACATCATGAACTATTTAATGTTTATGTATGCTTTAATCCTAGTAACTTCTTTACAGACAGTTTTGGTAATTAGTAATATTGTGAAGACAGGAAAATGTAATTGATCCTGTTGCTTGTCAAAAGTGTACTTGAACTGCTTTGGGAAAAATAATTTTGTAAAAATAACTTGTTGTTGAGGTAGTCCTTCAGCATTTCCCCATAAACTGCTGTGAAATTAAGGAAGAAAAATGTCGCTAAAGTTCAATAGGTGCTTTGTGTGTTCCAAGCATTACTGACAGTTCTTAATATTGTTTTCCCTTCTCTTTTCCTGCTGTGTTTTGTACAAAAACAAAACTTCAGATCGATGAATTTTATGTGGGGCCAGTGCCTCCCAAACAAGTCACTTTTGCCAAGCTGAATGACAACATCCGTGAAAACTTCCTGACAGACATGTGTAAAAAGTATGGTGAAGTGGAAGAAGTGGAGATCCTCTATAACCCTAAGAACAAGAAGCACCTGGGAATTGCCAAAGTAATCTTTGCCACAGTCAAAGGAGCTCGGGAAGCAGTTCAGCACCTGCACAACACATCCGTCATGGGCAACATCATCCACGTGGAGTTAGATACTAAAGGTGGGAAGCCAGTTCTGAGCATCCTCTCCACTCTCTTTACTTTCTGCTCTGATCCTGCCACTTCATCCTTCTATCCTGGAGTGAGATGCATTTGCAGATTGGATATTGGATGGGGAGGGCTAGTAATTAATTTAAGGGGGAAATATTAAATGGCTGTCACTCTGGGTTCCCCCTCTATCTCCCTGCTTTTTCTTTGGGCCTGGTAGTCACGTGGAGCTCAGTGTGTTGTCTGTTGCTAGGAGACAGTCCTGTAATTTACAAAATGCTGCCATCCTCTCCATTTCACTCACTCATTCATGCTGACACTTGGCTTGCCGAATGGTCTCCCTTCATCCCTTTGCCAAAAGTACCTTTTGCATTTAGCTGATAACTTATTTCTTTTTAATGAGGATAAGAAATTCATTTTTGAATATAACTGAATCTTAATTATATTATCTGTAATTTGGATTATAGGAGTGTTCTTGCTTATATTTAATCAGTTCTTTGCTGGAATCTACATATGGACAGGAGTCCTGCAAAAATCTTTTTTCTTCCTTTGGCTCTTAAAAGAGACAGTTATCCTTTTGTTCTTGTAAATAACTGGTCTGTAGTGCTGATACTGCAAGGCAAAAACAATGCAATTAACATTGTAGGTATGAATATTGTTATCATTTTTTTGTAGTTACTAAAACTTTACAAAGTTCTTTAATGCTGGATGTTTATTTTTATTATGTTTTCTTTGATTACATTTTTCTTTTGACTGAAACACTGTTACCATAGTTCAGGCCAGTCTGTTACTTTAACAGGTAAATACTAATTTGTTCTTTACCTCAATCAAAAGTGACAATTTTTCTACCTGGCTTAATTGATAAAAAGTACTGCAAATGTTTAAATTGATTAAGCAAAATGTTTGGAAAGCATGTATAAAGGAACATTGTCAACTTCCTTTTTTTTTTTTTCCCTTGGTCTTAAAAGGTATGTATGCTAGAGTTTTGAAATTTCATGTTCAGGTCCCCCCCCCACACACACACAGGGGATGCATTCCCAGACTTACTGTGGATATATGAAACCATGGATAATAGCAACGCTTATTGAAATGAATTACTGCTGTCCCAACTTCCAGCAGAAGCATATCATATAATCGTTCTGGAGGATCTAGAAAATGCCTAGAGAGGACATATTTTTGGTGGTGTGGATGAGTGAAACCATGGATACTGGTCCCGTGGATATGGGGACCGACCTGTATTTTGAACTCCCAGACACATTTTACCCCTGCATTTGAAACTTGGTGTTTGTTTTCCTAGTGCAACTGTTTTGCTCTCCAAGTGAAGTTCATTATTCTTCATGTCATAGTATTCATGTACACATGCCAGAAAAGGATTTTTATAATTTTATTTCAAGAAAAAATACTTTTCAGAGAAAATACAGCCGGACCCCATATCCACGGATTCTGTATCCACAGATTCCACCATCCATGACTTGGAAATGTTCCTAAAAAGCAATTCCTAAAAGCGAACCTTGATTTTGCCATTTTATATAAGGGGCACCATTTTTTTATACCATTCTATATAATGGGAGTTGAGCATCCACGGATTTGGGTCTCCACAGGGGATCCTGGAACCAAACCCCAGCAGATACCAAGGGACCACTGTATGTCAAAGCAGCCCAATTAGATTTTTTCTATTTTTTCTCAATATCTATTCTGAGCAGCCACTGCATCAGGACACAAGTTGTGATCTGCAATTGTGATCTGCATCTAGACAGAATGGGATATTACCAATGAACTACACCACAGTTGGTGATTTGAGCTCTGCACTGTGAGGAACTTGCAATCTGATCCATGTATCTGTTAAGGTGGAATACTTTAGATGCAGACCAATTCTCTATACAGTATTTGTTGTGAATACATTCCACTGAGAATGTACTCATAAGTGTGCAAAGTTTTGCAGTCTTAAACCATTTTGTCTTCACTATCATTTTGGGTTAAATTTCCACAATTCCCAGCACAATTCCCTTTGTGGTCCAGGTGGCTGCTACTTAAATGTCATTCTGCTTTTTTGTTATATAAAGCTTTTGCTAATACTGATAGTAAACAAGTTTTCTGTAAGCTTCTAATGCTAGCCTTTTAAATAGTTGTGATAATTTCTTCTCAGCTTCTGACAAGTCCAGAGTTTATGACTTAATCAGTTAGCATGGCATCCAATTTGTACACAGGATACAATATATACATATACATATATGTATGCATATATTAGGAGTCATCTGATTTTAAAAACAACAACAATAATAATGCCTCCTATAGCCACCTTAGCTGCACTTTATTTTTTTATTTTTAGATAAATCCTATAATTGGGTTAAAAAAAATTGAAGTAGAATAATGTTAAATGGAACACATGGTATGTAAATGTCTGTTTTAATAGTGTTTGGATGGACTACAAAAACCTGCAAGCCTGCAGAACATGAACTCTGTTCACAGATCCCAATATAAAGCTCTGTAGCTTTAAGTGAGTCACTTGAGGTGAAATACAGACTCTAGTCTAGATTTTCTATTAGCTTTTGCTGCTACTGAGATAAGGACTACTTAAAATCTGTTGCATTTCAGTTTTGGGGTTCTTCAGTCATAAAGGAACAACTTGTCTGGTGAAATTATTTGATCCTGTGTTCTGCTCTATTATGGAAGAACATAGTGTAGCATAAGAGAAAGGAGACCCATCCATGCACCAGGAAATCTGGTTCTCAAACCTCCATGAACTCAGCAGGTGGCCTTAGGCAAAGCTTCTGTCTCTTAGGTTGAGTCCTTCAGTCTGCATTATGGGGATAACCATGCTGACTTATTTTACAGTGCTACTATAAGATAACAAAGGACATTTGTGTGATATGCCTTTAACACTAAAGTACTATATAAATGTGAAGTTGTTATCATTATTGATTACTAGCAGTAATTAACAGCTTCATCTACCTCAGACTGCTAAGGGCTGCTACATAACTAGCTTGGACCAATGCCTGACAGAACCTATATCTTTGGCAATTGCTGCTGATGTTTTGTGGTCTCTTGAATGTACTAGTGCAAAGTAAGAGCATAAGAAGAGCCCTGCTGTATGAGACCAAAGGCCTACCTAACCTAGTATCATGTTTCCTACAGTAGCCAGCCAGATACCTGCAAGCAGGACATGAGGGCAACAGACCTCCTCTGTCTGTCTCTGACCTCCCCACCAAGTATTATTTAGAAGTATGCTGCTTCTGAACTTGGAGGCTGCACATAGCCATCCTGAGTAGTAGCCACTATAGCCTTAACCCCCATGAATATGTGTAGTTTCCCTTCAAAGTCATTCACATTGGCCATCACTACATTTTGTGGTAGTACAGATTTAAGTATTCACAGCTTGAAAATATTATTTAAAAAATAACTCAAAAAGCAAACCTTGATTTTACCATCTTATATAAGGACCCCATTTTGCTATGCCATTGCATATAATGGATTAGCAAAGGCATATAGCGCATTTGGAAGACTTTACAAAAGAGTCTCGAGTAATAAACACCTGAGGCGAAGCACAAAAATCAGTGTGTATAGAGCCATTGTACTGTCTATTCTCCTTTATGGGTCTGAAACATGGGTCACCTTTCACCACCACTTATGACTCGAACACTTTCATCAGCGCTGTTTACGCACAATCCTAAATATATACTGGACTGACTATGTGACGAATGTTGCTGTCCTTGAGCAAGCAGGGATCACCAGCATTGAGGCCATGATATTGAGAACACAGCTGCGCTGGGCAGGGCATGTTTCTAGGATGGAGGACCATCGCCTCCCCAAAACAGTACTCTATGGTGAACTCGCCCTGGGTCAGCGTAAGAGGGGCCCTTCAAAAAAGCGATACAAGGACTCCCTGAAGCAACATCTCAGGCTCTGTCAAATGTGGTCCGCCCTGGCCTCACATTGGGAGGCATGGAGACACACTATCCACAACGCGGCAGCCTTATTTGAGAACTCATGCTGAACAAGTCTTGAAGAGAAACGACAACGCAGAAAGAATCGCAACCTGGAAACATCACCCAAGGAGACCTTCTGCTGTGCAACTGGACATGTTTATCTTGGGATTGGCCTTTTCAGTCATCAGCACGCTTGCAGTAAGCGCGGGATGAGTCCTTCCTGAATCTTCGTTTGCGAAGAAAAGCCAGAGCATATAATGGGGCTTGAGTATTCACAGATTTGGGTATTCACGGGGGGTCCTGGAACCAAACCCCAGCGAATGTGAAGGGACAACTGGACTTTTTTTTCTGTTTTAAACCCACCATTCAGCTTTAGTAGAGGACTCCCTAATCTACCATTATAAGAAATGTGAGGGGAACCTCCCACACTTGCTGCTTTCTCCACACCATGGGTCATTTTACACATTACTATCCCTTTCCCTGTTACCTTTTTTTCTAAACTAAATTGCCCCAACACTGTAACTTTGCCCCCTTAGAAGGGTTGCTCTAGCCACCAGATCATTTTGGTTATTATTTTCACTTTATCTTAGCCAAAAGGCTGCGAAGCAATCTGGCAAAGGATCTGGAACATAGCCTTGCAGGAAGGCAGAAAAAGAACCTAAAGCTACCCCACAGTAGGCAGCCATAATACAAACTTTGCTTGGGCCAATTATCCCTACACTTTGGAAATTTCCAAATATTGCAGAAATTTTACCTTGGTCCTTTTCAAACTTTTGCCATCAGTCCTGCTGGAAGGGAGATACTTAAGAATTCCTTATGCATAGCATGTCTTCCCCTGACAATTACGTATCATGTTCTGCTGTATTGCCTATATTACAAGGATATTTGTTCATAATGTATAGATCTGATTTTGAAAGTTCCCAGGCAGTTCTGATAGCATTTATACCTCCTTTCTTCTCTCAGATTCCTCTAAAGAATCTGTGGTGAAGGTTGCACAGTTTTGTATGTTAGCATGTTCTGCTAGGAACAAGTTGATCAAATTCTGTCATGGCTCACCTTAATCCTAGTGAGGGCTATTTGATATTGATTTAGAAGCTGTTTTTTTAAATCGCCTCTTATGGATACATACAGGAATTTTTGTACCTGGGTTTTTTTTTTTACTTTAATTTCCTACTATGTTCTGCTTTTGTCTTTTTAATGACTGATCTACAATAGTACTAAAAGTTGAGTGAGAGAGAATTATCCTTTTCTGCACGTTTTCCAGCTTGACTCAATAAAGGTATAATGATATTGGCATATTTTTCTAGCAAATCTCTTGTCTGGTTGACTTTAATGTTTGCTTAGTGTTGCCATGCACACCCCTACTGAGTTGCATCAATGTAGTTGCATTTCACTGAATAGTTGTGAATTGCCTTAAGTTTGAACATGGAATTGGTACCCATTAAATTTTCTCAGTGCAGAGCAGATCCTAGGTTTGGGCTGTTAAGACCTGGGAACATCAGTTTATGGCAATGGCTTGTGGGCTACACAGGGCAGCATGTTTAGCTGTGCACCCTGATCTGATTTATTTTTGTGAGAAAGTAAGTCTAACCACTTTCAGTGGAACTTGTTCTGAAGTAAGTTTGTACAGGATTGCAGCTTTAGTCTGGAAAACAGATGACTTTTTTTTTTTTGAGCCAGCTAAATCTCTGTTTTCACCAGACATATATGCAATGTATTTTAATGAAAAAAAGCCCAAGTGATTTAAATATCAGATTCTAGCAAGATGGATTTAATGGCAACTGCTTAGTATTTATAAAACAGGGCCTGTCCTATTTACTGTGTGTAACCAGAAGCAGTGATGTAGTTAAACTCTGGTGCCTTTGTAAAAAAGAGTCTCATCTCTAAAACTGGTAAACTATTGTTGGTCAACTGAAATCTTATCAGAAGTGTGAGAGAGTGGTAAATTTGGGTGAAGAGACATGCCCTTATTGATAATAGTGCCTCAAATCTGCAGTGAAACAAAAGGTAACCCAGTCTTACTCTAACGTTTTCCCTTTCCTAATTTATCACTCTTTGCTCTTTTCAAAGAGGGCAGTACGGGATTAGATCTCCTGCCTTGTACAGTTTGGGAGCCAAAGTGGTATAGTGATTAGAGTGTTGCACTGGAGAGACCTACGTTCAAACCCCCGCTTAGTCAGGAAGCTCTGTGGGTAATATTGAGCAAGTCACTGTTTCTCTTAGTCTAATTACTGCACTAGATTGTTGATAGAATAAAGTGAAGGAGAGTATCTTGTATGCTGTTATTAACTCCTAACTAAGGGCAGGGTTTTAAAAATGATCATCAGTGCAGAACAGTTGCTTGCATTTTCTACAAAGATGTTCTTGTCCCACTTGCTCTGTCAGGCTGATGTGTAATATTTTAACAGAGATGGAAGTGGCAGCTGTTCAGCCTCAGTTTGCAAAGAAGTTTACAGAAAGGAGAATTCTAGTTAGAATGTGGTAGCTTTTACAATTACATACTACTTATGGGTTGGGGGTGTAATCTTTAATAATGTTATTGTTGTTGTTTGGCCAGGTGAAAAGCGCATGCATTTTTATGAGCTCCTTGTGAATGGACTCTACACTCCTCAGACCCTACCTGTGGAGAATGAGCCAGATGCATCATCCCCTGTGAATGAAACTCTTCAGGTATCTCTTTGGCTTGGTGTTGTCTTCATGTGATGCACTGTCTTTAACAGGGAATATTTTAAGATGATCTTCATTTACAACAAATAGTGGTTTGTCTGCAGTTGTCTTTCTCAAGAAACACATTCTTGACATTCTTGTCTAGACAGCTGTCATCTTCAGCCTCCCTTTTGGAGTAATGAGGGCAATCACGATGAAGCTACAGGTACATCTGTAACTTACTGGATCCATGGAACCTTGCTAAGTTGGATTCTGACTTTTGATGTTGCAATGAAAGAATATTTGGTGGATTTGTTGGTTATCCTTTGTAGAGAGTGGCAGGTCAAATTTATCCTACTTCTCAGTCTTAAAACTTCAGGTTTTAATCTGTGTAGCTAATAGATTTTAGTTTAATAAACTGCAGTGCTGTGAATTAAGGTCAGTCATGGTGGTTTTGTTTTTTAGACTTTTTTGTTTAGTGTATTATTATAAAATAAAATATTAAAGATTATCTTTCTAAGAAGAAATGGTAGTTCTCTTTATCAACTTTTATGTTTTATGCTTATGCTTCAGTATCTAAAAAATGCATTTATATTGAATCTTGCTAATATGGACATGTATTTAAATTAGCTAATTGTTTTCTTGGCTGCAAGGCAGATGGTGAATTAGCTAAGGCTGCAGTCCTATACATCAGCAGTGGGCACCTTCTAGAGATAGGGGAACACATTGCCTACCCCCCAGAACTTGTTTAGGGTGGAACCTTTCCCCTGCTGTGACCGAAATTGCAGCTACCAGTGAAGGTGCTGTTGAAATCCTAGTGATTCTGTTGGGAAACAGGGCACGTGTGGAGCTTGGATTATATTTCCCAGCAGGTTCACACTTCTGACAGTTCTTCCCAAACAGCTGTTAGGTGGCCTGTTGGGAGTTTGATCCAGAGAAGGCATGTAGGGAGCATGCACCCTCCCTCATTTCCCAACAGAATTACTGGGGTTTTGGCAGCAGCTGCAGTAGTAGGAAAGACTCAGGCAGGGAGGCTGCTCAAATGACCGTGAAGAACTGTATGCATATAGCATGTTAACCATTTTGCTATACACACGTACCTAGGAAAAATCTCATTGGTTTTAGCGGGACTTACTTCTGAGTAGACGTATAAAGGATTGCACTGTAAATCATCTGTCATGATGGGGACCTGTACTCAAGGCCCTATCCAGTCATGAACCTTTCTGGTGATCTTGGTGCAATTAATATCAGCTTGACCTACCACACAGAAGTGCTGTGGGGTTAAAATGGGGGTTTATGCTCATGTATACTCCGTATGATTAAAAGTGTCCTGAACAAGGTGAATTTTTTCTAACTGCTCAATTCTTGATATTTTATCTGCTGTTTTGTTACAATTGAGTGTGTACTGATATTGCTGTCTTACTTCACACAACAAATAGTTAAATTGTGGAGTTAACTGCCACAAGAAGTGGTAATGACTGCCAGCTTGGGCAGCTTTAAAGGGGGACTGGAAAAACTGATGGAAGGTGAGGCCTTCAGTGGCTCCTAGTCATGATGGATATATACAGTATTTTCTTCACTACCAGAGGTAATATGCCTCTTTATTTCAGCTGCTGGAGATAATGAATGGAAGGTTAAAGTTGCACTTATGCTCTGCTTGTGGACTTTCTGTTGAGGCATCTAGTTGACCTCTGTGTGAGCAAGATACTGGACTAGATGGGCCTTTGGTCTGATGTAGCATAACTTTTCTCATTCTTATACCTTTCTTTTGTGGGGGGTACTTGTTCTTACATGTTTTCTTTTGTTTTAAAATTTGTTTTGTAGCTACAATGAGTGTTCAGTTTTCTTGAACTAGAAAAATGTTGTATAAACAGCAAATCTTTAATTTGTTGGGACCCCTAGATTTAAAGGGAGGTAGATCTTACTTATCAGGGAATGTTGTGGAATCTGAGCTCCAGAGTTTATTCAGGCTGCTTTTTGAACACAGTTTTTTTGGGGGTGGCATTTTAACCCATGAAAGTTTAAATTAGTTTTTAGAAACCAAATTGCAGCCTTTGTAAATAGTCAGGCTTTTCAGAGATATAATGAGCATGTCAAAATCTACATTAATTTCTGATTGGTTGTATTTAGAAACCTTTTTACTAATTTAGGAAGACACATTTTGCCCAAATCTTTCACTGCTCCTTCTGTGACACTTTCTTCCATTTGCTCAAGCTGTTTTTATCTTATTTAAAATTCTATAATCACATACTTTTTCATGCCTGTGTGGAGTAAAGAGAAATAAGCTTGTTTTAGATGTCTTATTTTCTTTGCCACTTTCATTTTTTCTCCATGTGTTTTGGAAGCTGAAATACAAAAGCTGTTGCCATTGTGCTATAGGTCTAACTCTGCTATATCTCAGACCTTCTATTGAGAAATAGAAATATTCTGACAGTGATAAAGCTTCAGCATCTTGTGGGGATGGAAGATGAGTGAACTTGGGCAGTTTTCACTGTAGTTTAATAAAATCACGATAATTTATTCTACAGTTCTGAATAATATCGCAAAATAATGGCTATATTCAAACAATCCTCCACTCCCTCCTCTTTTCCCCTTTCCTCTTCCATGTTATGCTTAAGGGCAATCTCCAGTACTGGGTTTTTGCTGGGGGAAAGATGGAATATTCGGAGGGTTACATAATTCCCACTCCTGACTAAATAAATCTCCCCACTGCAGCCCCCTGTGGGCACCTAGAACTGGAGAGCTGACGTTTGGGACAGCAGGGGGAGCTGCAGAAAAGTTTTGCCAGTGGAATAGAGGATTTAGGCTTAATTACTGATGTCCTTCTTTCATCAAATCATAGTTTGCCCTTTGAGTATGCAAACAATAGTTTAGTCAGGAGTAGGAATTATGTAACCCTCTGAATGTTGTTGGACTGCAATTCTCAGCTTTCCTCACCATTGGTTTTGCTGGGTAGGACATCTGGGAGCTATAGTCAAACAACATCTGGAGGTTGTGCAATGCATACCCCTGGTTTCTCCAAGCAAGACTATTAATCATGGTTCAATGTTCATATTGGAGGGATTTCTCAAACACAGCTTACTAGTTTAGACGTAATGACCAACTATGGCTTGGTGAAAACAGGAACTAACAAAATCAAACCACACTTTAGAAGAGAAGGGTGCCTGTTAGTACTAAGCTTATTCATCATGCAATAAAATGTGATGAATGCAACAAAAGAATTGGCACTGACATGGCTCCAAAGAGGGGATGCCCTGAATGGACTGCCTCTGGGCCAGTGGCATGACATCCCCCCCTTTTTTTTCAAGGTTCAAGGCAAGTCTAGGCAGTTGTTGGGGCTGCTGCTGCTTCTCCTTGGTCTTTAAATTGTAATGATTTTACAATCATTTTGAATTGCGAGAAAAGCAGTAATTAGTTTGTGTAGGGTTAGAGTGTTGGAAAATAAGTAATGAATAAATTAATTAATGACCATTTTCTTAATTGCAATCGTTTCGTTGTGTGATTTTAATGTTTCTGCAGTTTTAAATTGTTTCTAATGAAGTTTGTAAACCACATTGAGAGCTATTTGTGTGGAAAGGTGGGATAAAAATGCAATAAATAAATAAATGTATTCACACTGTGAGTGCAGCAAGTGAACATGCAGCAACAGCAAGGAAGAAAAGCAGGTCTCTGGGGTTACGAAGGTCAGTGGTCACTCTTCTGTGTGGCTATTGGCTTTGGCAGGTACCTTATGATGCTGCCCTCAGACACTGGCCCTGTGCTGATCTGTTTTCAGTTATATTGTGTAACTGAAATTTAAATGGGCTGTGTTTCTTAAATGTATTCTAATACTGTCATCACCCAGTAGTATTAATGTCACTTTCCTCCCCTTCAGATTCAAATCCTATCTGAATTAACAACCTCATTTTGGGCTTATTTGTATACTGTCTTGGGGTCCTACATCAGGAGAGAGGCAGGATTTAAATTAATTATTTCAGGGAGGGGGAGTTATTTCCTCAGAAAGTGAATTGCAGGGAATTCTAGCTATCCATTCCATGCAAAATAAAAGCAACCTTTAATTTATTAGTATAATAATGGGCATTCATTTCTTCAAGTGTGATTAATGGTGGGAAATACTAAATCCCACAGTTACTTGATTATTATGATTCTTTGGTGTTTGGTTTTCTTGACCATGGGTTTGGTCTGCCCTGTTAGCATCATGATCATCCCATTAAAGGTGGAAGTAGATGTGTGTGTATGTGTGTTTTAAAGCAGGCACTGTCTAGTCAAATCTGCACTGGGCGTACAGGCATGATTGTTTTAAAGGCTTTTATTTTCCTGAACTTCAGACTTGGTCTGGTTGGAAAAGCTGCTGAAAAGGAGTTCAAACTGAATTTTAATTGAGAGAGATTGGTTGACTGGGCCTATGGTTCTCTAAAAGTCTATAGCTGGAAACATTCCAGCTGCCCTGGTGTGTCTGTGTTCAAAGATGGTGCTTTTGTTTAATTCTGCTATTCAGACATGACCTCTTTTATAGGTAGTACCTTTACCTCCCCCCACATGCATGCACGTACACACAGACACACACACACACACACACACACATTCTGCATTAGAATTATTTAAAAGATTGGTAGATTAGATGAAAGGGTGGTTTCAGGAACTTCTTGTCCTGTGTATAATCCCGTTGGCCTCAGCAAGGCTGGTATGAGGTCTACTGCTCAGGTCTGTTTTCAAGAGCTGGGAAGGTGAGTGTTTGTGTGCATGTCAGTTGGTGTCTGAAGTTATACTTGGCAGTTGCCCATTCACCTAGGGTTAGGAGCTTGCTGGGCCCTTGCTCAAGCCATCTGTGACTTGATAAAATAGCACAGTGGGATGGTTTGTGTGGTGCACCTATCTGAAATATTGATTTACAAATTTTTCTAGAATTAGTTTAAGAGACTGTTCCCTCATTGTTTTTCTTCAGTAGTGCTTGTTCATTCTTTTTTCTTCTTCTCTATGTGAAATAATGAGTGGTGAGTGGTAGAGGATCAGCATGCTACATAGATACTACAATGGGAGGGATTAGAGGAAGAAGAGCTAAAGCCAGATACAAGCCTTTTTTGTGTAGCACCATACTAGTGTAGGGCTGTAGTTATCAATAATGTGGTAGACACCAAGGCTGTTCACAAAAATAGCACAACTGTAACTAGTTCTATTGCATCTTATTTATTACATTATTTATGAAATTGTTTTCATTTTGCCTTTTGGGCCTTCAAAATGTCTCCAGCAGTTTAACACATTAAAACGATAATAAGAGCAGATAAATTATAATGCACCAACTACATGGTCTAGCATAGTTGTAGGATTCCGAGACTACAACTCTCAGAATCCCACAACTATACTAGATTATGTAGTTGGAGGACATTAGGTTAGGGAAAGCTGGAATAGTCTAGTGCTACCATTTAGCACATCTTAACTGAACAAAATTGTTTTAGATTTTCTTTGGGGGCTAGAATAAATTCCTGTGAGCTCCTATCCCCCCCTCCCCAGAAATATCTAAAATCCTGTTATGTTTTCCATTTCCTAGAAAATAACAGTGTCTAAGACTTAACATCCATGGTAAATTTCTATTATCTGGTACTTATTCTAAAACATATACAGAAATATGCATATGTTTCTTTTTCTTTTTTTTCTTGGCAGTTGGCTGATACTCTGAAACGCCTAAAAGACAGTAGCCTTTCTTCTGTGGGATCGTCAGCTACCCCCAACAGTAGCACCCCATTTTCCCATGATACGGCCTTTTCCAGTTGTCGACAAGATACACCAAACTCTTTCAGCCAATTTACGCCTCAGTCCCAAGGAACCCCTCTCACCCCACGCCTAGGAACCCCATTTTCCCAAGATTCTGCATACTCTAGTCGCCAGACCACGCCAGCATACCATTTTGGACAGGACTCCGGGTATAAACCCAGGAGACATGAAACAAAATTTACAGATGCCTACAATCGACGCCCAGGCCATCACTATGTTCATAACTCAGTGGGTGCTTTTCGAGGGTCAGAACATCAGTTCAGTGCATTCAAGTCCCATCAGCAAGAGACTGTGCAATATCCCCACACTTCTCCTTTGAGCCACTCAGGTTCTTCAACGTTCAAATCAGCCTTCTCCCCATACCAAGCCCCAACAACATATCCCCATCCTGAAGAACCACAGTTTCCTCAAACCTCTAGGGATGTAGAGTACCGACGGCCACCTCCACCACCAACAGAGATAGTAGTTGAAAGTAGCTCAGCTACCACTGTTGATTTTGTGCCTGTAAAGGAAAAACCTGAGGAACCCCCACCCTTGCCAGAGTCCAAAAGTCTTAATGAACCAACAACAGTGGCATCATTCTCACAGACTCCAGAAAGGAGTGAAACACCAGGAACCCCAACCACCGAATCCGAAGTTCAGCATAACAGTTTAGACTCGCGGATTGAGATGCTTTTAAAAGAGCAGAGAACAAAGCTCTATTTTCTCAGTGAGCATGACTCAGACAATGAAATTCGAATGGAAGGTAGTCCCATCTCATCATCATCTTCCCAGCTTTCTCCAATTCCAAACTTTGGTTCCAACTCCCAACCCAGCTACAGAGCACAAACACCTTCCTCACGTCCTTCTAGCACTGGCTTGGAAGACATTAGCCCAACACCATTGCCAGATTCTGATGATGATGAGCCGATTCTTGGAACAGCTTCTCTCACTCAAAATGCAAGAGGTACATCAGATGCTAGCATGACTCCTGTTGATCAGCTGAGTAGGACATCCAAAACAGAGTTCTCTGAGGCTAAAGAAATGCTGTCTGCTAATGATAGTCCGACTCCAGAAAAAATGGAAGAGGTAAGCGATTTAGATAGACAACTATCATTGAGAACTATGGAAAGTCTTTTGTCTGGGAATTGCATTGCTGATTTTATGTTCCCTGGTATTGCATCTATATATATATATATATATATATATATATATATATGCATACATTCACATATATGTATGTACACATACTCAGACTCATGTGCTGATCATTGTTGGTAAAATTAGAGCTCTGTATGCTGTGTCATCCACCCTTGGTATATTGAAACTGGTTAGATGACACAAGAGATGAAGGAGAAATGTTCTACCCATGTTGAGAGGTATTAATTTGCCATCAAATTGCTGGTCTAGGAAAGAAAATGTCCCCATCAATGTAAGTAAGATACAAGTCCCTGTGCTGAAAACTTCCCCCTCTACATCAGCTCAATTGAGTTTGTTAGAAAGAGTCTCCTGGAACGGAAAGGGGAGGGGGCATACCATGTGTTCTCTATACTGCTATTATACCTTCCATGGGCAACAATCTTTAGCTGGTCTGGGCTTTTGTCACTTGGAATATTGTCTTATTTCTGCCATCTTTTTGTGCTGGTCTATGACTGTAATAAAGATTCTATTCTACTACCTTTTAGCTTGTCCGGTTGTAAATGTTTGCAGGCTCTTTTTTTAATCTGCTGCCCCCATTATTTTCTTGATAGTTTGCTTTAGATTTTTATGAGTGATTGTTTAAGTATTATGTTGGAAGTTGCTTTGATTGTTGTTTTGAAATACATAGCCATCACAACCCACAGAGGGAAAAGGGGTTGTATTTAGGGAACAAATGAAAAAGGGACTTGTATTTTCAGGGGTTGTATGGGGAAAAACAGGGAGCCTGTCCTCTGGAAGGTACCCCTTTATTTAAAAAAAAAAAAAGTTCTACTGTCTCTACTGTTTCTCCTTCCCTGGTAAGAACTAGGCTTGACAGTTCTTTAGTGATGTATAGCCTATGTGTATTGGCATTAAAATACCCTATCACACTACATTGTTATACTGCTGCTTTTACTGCCATGGCAACATTGTACAGAATCCTGGGACTTCCAGTTTAGGGAGGGCATTTAGAATTCTCAGCCAAAGAGCTCTTGGGCCTTGTTGTTGTGTGCTTTCAAGTCATTTCCGACTTACAGCAATCCTAAGGCAAACTTATCACAGGGGTTTCTTTGAAAGATTTGTTCCGAGGGGGGTTGCCTTTGCCTTCTTCTGAGGCTGAGAGAGTGTGACTTGCCAAGGTCACCCAGTAGGTTTCCATGGCTGAGAGGGGATTCGAACCCTGGTTTCCCAATGTCGTAGACCAACACTCAAACCACTACACCACACTTGGGCCTTACTAAACTACAAATCCCAAAATTCCATAGAATGTTGCCATAGCAGTTAAAGTGGAGTATAGCACTATAACAGCATGGTGTGATAGGGCTCTCAGTCCCATTGAACTTGGTATGACTTGACTATCAAGCAAACATAATTAGGATACTGTTGCACATTTACTTCAACATAAAACGCAGATTGAGTCCCATTAACTCCACCCCACCCACTCCCTCTCTGCAATAAGGTCCTGGCAAGTTCTGCTAATGTTTTTTTTCCCCCATGCCTTCTCCTGGAATCTGTCAATCATTTGACCTGGGTTTATGACCTTTCCTTAATGACTCCTCTTTTTTAAAGTGACCACTGATTTAAGTTCTATGGCTTGCTTCTCTCTCTCTCTGTCTGCAGGGGAATAGGATCTAAGCTGAAATAGTGATTTCAGCCCTCTTAGAAACATGAGCTGCAACTTTTCCAGGTTGCAAATGAGTTGGGAAGGAGTGCCAGGTCTTTAGCCTATGAAGGGATTGGATAAGCAGAGGGTTGTGTTTCAGCCTATTGTGAGGCTGTTGTTGGTGTCTAGGCTTTCAGATAATTTCTATGCAAGAGGAGGGAAGCTAGGCTAGAATATATCTCTAGTGTCTCTAGGTCAAGAAGAAAGGTGCTCTCAGTAACTCCATCTCTCCATCAAAAGGAGATTTCTCCTTTTTTTAAAAAAAGGAGGTTGTCAGCTGCCTTGGGTTTTTTTTCTTCATGATTTACTTAATTCCAGAAAATGTGTGCTATTATACAAGGGATCCATGAACAGCAGTTTCTAACTTATAAGCAGACTGGCTGTGAGATTTCAGAAGGTGTTTGTGGGACAGTCCCCTTTTATTTCTCTTTCTTTCATATGGATAACCCATCTCAAGAGCTCCTGGAGCCTCAGCTCTGTGCTATTAAGGAGACTGCTGCCACTAACCTGGTAGAAGTGCTAAGCTGTCAATCAAAGTCACCATATGTCTTCTCTCTTAAAATATCACACTATGCTGTTATGTTGCTATTATTCCACTTCAACTGCTATGGCTGCCTCCTGTGGAATTCTGGGTTTTGTAGTTTAGTGAGGCTTAAGAGCTATCTGGACAAGAATTCTAAATGCCCCTCTCTGAACGGCAAATCCCAGAATTCCTCAAGAGGCAGCCATAGCAGTTAAAGTGGAATAATGGTCTTATAGCAGTGTATTGTGATATTTTTCGTTGTTGTGGTTGGTCGTGTGCCTGCAAATTGTTTTGGACTTAACAGCAACTCTGAGGCAAACCTATCATGGGGTTTTCTTGGCAAGATTTATTCAGAGGGGGATTACCATTGTCCTGCTCTGAGGCTGAGAGTGTGTGACTTGTCCAGGGTCACCCAGTGGATTCCCATGGCCGAGCAGGGATTTGAACCCTGGTCTTCAGAGTCATAGTCAATAGCTCAAACCACTACACCAAACTGGCTCCTTCTCTTGCTATGTTATAACTGTGTTTGTTATAATTTTATGTAGCCCTTTTTTTGTTTATCCTTGAAACAAGAAGCCTAACTAGCTTAGTCTAACAGATAGTTTAACATTTTCTCATTCTCAAGGCCACCCAATGTGACTAACTGCCAGATAGTGATCAGATGGCACCCCCCCCCCCATCTAAGGCCAATGACGTGTCCATCTCTACTATATCTACACACCATTCTTTGTACAGCTTGATACATATTGTTAAAGCTAATATGCTTGAGTTCAAATGCAAGGGACTTTTCCACTATTAACCCTCTAATTTAGCATAACAGATTCTAGCATTGTTTCTGATACATACAGTGTGTTCTGTGAATTAGATTCTAGAAGTCGGGAATACAGTGGTGTCTCCAAGTTGCCATTATGGATTACTAAGAGAGCCTTGATATGGCTGTACTTCAGTGTTCACACAGCTGGTAGTGTGCCTCACTGAACTTACTGGGATAGCCTTTCAGTGCTGGCCCTACCACTAGACAGAAAGAGGCACCCCAAGATCAGATTCTGGATACAATAAAAGGGCAGCAGTTGGTCAGTTAGTTAATTAGTTGCTATTGTCTGGGTGTGAAAAAGTGGTTTTAGCATTTTCTGTCTCCCATGCTGAAATAAGTGGCTAACTTAGGGTGCTATGCAGCTTGCTTTGAATTAGTAGGAAGAGGGTGCCATTTGTTTCCCAGCCTCAGGCCCTGCATAATAGGGCCTTTCCCACTTTTCCTGTGCTAAACTGCTGCTCTTTTTCCAAAGTGAGTTTAGGCTGGTGATAGTAGATCTCACTATGGATGGTCTGATGTGTCATGGCCAAGGTCTCCCTTCCTAGATCAACCTACACTTAGAGGGAATTTCAGCTTTGGGTTTGTGTTTTAGCAGTTAAGTTCTATCCCATGGTTGCTGCTTGTGCTGCAGTTGGGCCTTATCACACTACACTGTTATAGCGCTATTATTTCACTTTAACTGCTCTGGTTGTCTCCTGTAGAATCCTGGGATTGCAGTTTAGGGAGGGGCAATTAGCATTCTCAGCCAGAGAGCTCTTCGGCTTCATTAAACTACAAACCCCAGAATTCCATAGGAGGCAGCTGTAGCACTTAAAGTGGAATAATAGTGCTATAGCAGTGTAGTGTGATAAGGTGGGAACTCTTGTTCTAGGCTACACCTGAAACATTTTTTAAACTGGTATAGAGTACAAATAAATTGTGTGCAAGAGCCAGTGTGTTTTCTAAGTTCAGATATGCAAAAAGGGTGCAAAAGGATGATATCTATTGATCTAGAAATTAGTAGGAACTTGTTAGACAGAATGTAATCCATTATTAATTACCATCACCCCTCTTCTGTTTCCTGTTGTGCAAGTGCCGGTTTCCTGTTTTACCAGTAAAATGCAGTTAGGTATGGGAAATAAATTTGTTGGATTGGTATTATAAGGGTGTAAAGTATAGAAGAAACTTGTTTGCCTTTCCCTTCTGTTTGCCTTCAGCCTCAGTGCTTCTTTAATTGGACAGGATAGAGGTGGCCATCCATTGTGAAGAAACTAAGATTTGCATAACTGAGTGGGTTTTTCTGTTGGTCTGACTTCTTACATGGTTTTCTAATGTGATGAACTACATGCTAACAGTAAAAAAAAAAACTTACTAGTAGCTAGGAAATTATGCAGCTTTTAGCTCCTACTGTTAGCTCTCTTCCTAAGAAATACGTCCATATCCTAAGTTTGATTCCTTTCTGATGCAGCAGAGCTCCTTTTGTTAGGAGAAGTTTTACTTGTGACCTAATGACATCTTGACCCAGAATCCCAGCAAGATGACAGACAGTGCTTGTAGCTTCTAATTAAGCTACCTAAGAGCAACCTAGTTATTGGTTCAGACATACAGTGCTTGTTCTACATGTGCAAAACTGGAGAGTGCTATGTTGCCTCTTCCCAATGAAACCAACAGAGGAGGAGTGCTTTTTGTCAGATGAACAAGCGATGTTTAGCTCAAGAAACTAAAGAGAGTTGCCGTTGTAGGCAACAGTACTTCCTTCACTCTCAGGTATCAGATTGAGGCTTCCAGAGTTTGCATATTTATACAAAGTAATGTTGCCATATCTTATTAGACAGTACCAATGCTGGCTATATATTTTAAAGGACTTTTTGGAACATTTTTGTATTGGAAAGTTTGAGGGCAGTGACCTCTAGTTAGCCACAGGAATTGCATGTGCTGTGCATTTAAAAGTGGATTTTTTTCTTGTTTTTAATAAGCTACTTTGGGTGTATTAATTTTATACAGAATATCAAGTGTATCTGAAAAGTGCAACTTGTCATGATCAGCTTTGACTGACTAGCTCATTATGTATCCAGCTAACAGAGCTTTTGAATGTGATCTTAGACTCATACCTTGAATCTAAATGACACATAAATCAAAGGAACTTGTATTCCAATAAATATGTTTAAGAATCATGATGTTCTTATTTTGCTGGATGGTAGGAGCTCAATTTCTAATAAGAAATGCCATGTGCTCTGACCTTGAAAGTTTGATTGCTGATGTCTGGGAAGATACTTAACATTTTTTCAGTGATATGTGAAATGCACTTTATACATGCTCAGAAATGTGTTTGTTGTTGTTAGTATGATTACTGTTAGTGGTGTTGTTGTCTTGCTTTGTTCATGGTCAAACATAATAATTCAGAATGGTTTCCAAAGTTGAATTCTGTTTGGATGTATAGTATTAAAATCCAAGTAAGAGGAAACTGCTTTTCTGCTCAAGCAGGGTGTTCTTTTCACTTGAGCACACATAATTTAAAATGGTACAATGATGAAGGAATTACTTTGTTTTTCTTTTTCATGAAGCAGACAGACTTGTTTCTGGAAGAACCCATTTAACCATGGCTCCCTGCTACTCCAACTGCTGATCCATAGATGTAGTGGTAGAAAAGCATGTTGCCTTTGTTCCAGTCAACCAATTCTTACCCAGGAAAAGCTGGGGTGTCATTTGTTAAAAGCAGGAAATTAGCATAGTCCATCCTCAGTGATCATTGTGATGTAGCTTCACAGTCTGAATGGTAAATGATCTTGCATGTGTTGCAAGTCCTCTTTCTACTTTTTATTTTTCCAGCATTCAGTTAAATATTATCTGGTGAAAGCTGATCTACAAATGAGGGAGCTTATTTATTTATTTATTTATTTATACCCCGCTCTTCAGCCACAAGGCTATCAGAGCGGCTTACAAATTGTTTTTAAGCAATAGCTATTTACACATCTACACTGCATTAAACAGTTTCCAATGTGCGTTAGCTAATTGCCCCCCACAAGCCGAGTACTCATTTTACCGACCTACGAAAGGAGGGAAGGCTGAGTGAACCTTGGAGCCGGCTGGAATCGAACTTGCGACGTGGTGGCTTGGAGCAGGACTGGCATCTAACCACTGCGCCACCAGGGCTTGGTGGTGCTGGTGAAAATAGTGCTATTTAATAGTGCTATTAAAATATTTCTCTCGTGCCCTGTGAGGATCTCAGAGCAGCATGCCATAAAATCAACCATCACAATTTAAAATCTAAGATCCTCCTTGTGACTTAAACTCCATCAGTCAATTTATTTTGAAATAAATAGGCTCTAGTACAGGCTTTGCCTCACAGAACATTGTACTCCTTGGAAGAGTTGTGATAGAAATTAAGAAGAGCAGAAATCCAAGGAGGCAATGTAGCTCTGAATACCAATTGTGGAGGGGCAGCTTTTGCTTTCCTGCCTTGAGTGTGGTGGCACAGAGGCATATTTTGGGGAAGAAATGCTGAACTAGATGGGTCTGATCCAGCAAAGCAATTCTGCTGTGTGCTTACATTTCCCTACTTAGCTGCTCTGTGAATGTCTGACAATTTTACCTATTCTGGCTCTATGCTTTTATGTGAAGTCCCTGGATAGCCACATAACTGTGTCAAAGTGCCAGTGCATGGTATTGTATTAGGGAAAGGAGGATAGTCCATGTCCAGTATAACAGGTTCTTAAGTATTACTCAGCAAGACTTGGTTGTCCTCAGGAGTGCAAGCATCTTATCTCTAGTACAACAGGTGTAGGAAGGGTATGGCCCAGGACTGCAGTCTTAAACGTTTGTCTCTTGCAAAAGTTTCCAGTGTAAAACAAGGCCATTGTTTATGAACAAAGGCATGTTGCATCCCTTGGAAATTCCCTCTTATGAGAGAGGAGTACGGGGCTCTCTCCAGATGCTCATTGCAATCAGCTGACTCTCCTGCTCACTACTCCCCATCCACCCCTGTTTTCTCTTTTGCCTGTTTTACTGACTTCTCTTGGTGGGAAGCAGTAACTAATTATGAAGCAGCACCTGAGCCTGACACATTGTGCTGCACAAACATGCATCATGGTGGCATTTCTTTACAAGGCAGGTAGTCTTGGGAGCAAACTCAATTTTCAGGGGAATAGCTCCCTCTGCCCCTCTGTGTCTGGAAGGATCATCTTAAATTTCCCCTTGTGAGTGTTTAATAAAGCAGCATAAATGAGACCTGATGTTGTTCAGTTTTCTTTCCTCCCAGCAAGGTGCCCTTTTGTATTTTAACAAGTATCTGGATAGAACTGCAGCTGTCACTGCACCATCTGCATTGCCCTGTAGGTGTACAGCAGGTGACAGGTGTCAAACAATGGCCTTTTGCTGAAGTAGCCACTAGGCTTCATTGCACAGGTGGAAGCAGCCCTAGACAAAGGATGTGTTGTGTTTGGATGCTTTCTGAAGAATAAGCTGAGCTGTGACACAGCTCAAAGATCTACTCTGAATAAAGTTCTTGATTTCCTGTCAGTTTTCCTGTTCTTCATTGGTTCTTGCTACATTGACTTTGCATTAGGTATTATGCCAAATATTTATTTGCAGAATTGATCAACTGAGCAGAGTAATTAATGGTTCATATGCTAGAGATGGATGAGGGAGACCTACATTCAAGGCTGATTTCACACAAGTATTTTCATTGAACATACCATCAACTGATGATCTGCATGCAGAACCGGATCCTTGCAGATTAATTGCCACAGAAAGAATTATTGCTCTATATCAACTTAAACACAATACATCTTAGTGAAGAAACTTTTAACTTGTGTCTGAAAGTCATTGAGCACTGAGGGTGTCCTCTTCCTGCTATTTTCCCCTTCCGTTCCCTTAAGCTTACGTGGCTTAAAGCTTGTGTGAACATTTTAAAACGTTAAGCCTGTTGTTGAAGTCTCTATTTTGCAGGTTCTTACACACATAAGCAAAGCTAATATCTGGTTGAGTTATCAAAAATGAAGCTAAGGTTCCTGCCAATGTGTGAACCAACCCTGTGACTTTCTGCCTCCTCATCTCCCTCTGTCACGATTTTAGATTCTTTCTTTTGAAATCTTTCACATCATGCCATTGACAAATAAGCTCAAGATCCTATAATGGACCACACTTTGTGTTCTACTTCCACTTCTCCTGCAAATTAGTCCTTGTTTTTTCTTGTCTGGGTATACCATGCTATCTGCTTTTGTTATTTGCCACCTTCTGTGATTTCACTTACATCTTGAACACGCTATTCATCCTTCTGAAATTTATTCTAATTGAACTCTGCTTAATTGAATGTCTTCTTCTCCCGGTGGGATTTCTTCTGATTTTCAATATATTTCTCACTCTAGTTTTGTCTCCATTCCCCCCACCTCTACTCCTAGTCATTCTATTTCTCATCTATTGCTTAAGATAAAAACCTAGGTTACACCACTTGTTTGTTCTATGAATGCAGATCAGTAACCAGCTGTGAAGCTGTTGGAGGCCCAAGAGAACTATTGTAACTTTTCCTCCACATAAACTTCACAGAGAGTTGGCGGTATCTTCATCACCAGCCCTTAGCCTGCCTGCCTGCCTATCTGTCAGTTTAGCTTGAATTTCTGTCCATGTTAAAAGGCCACTGGCACATATGTTCATATATTTATTTAGTTACAGTGTGTAAAATGCTTGCATATGACTTAATGTAATGTCTCTAAATCAAAAGTCCTCTATATAAATCTTACTAAAAACCACATACCATGCAGTATAAATATTATACATAGTTTAAAATGTCCAGCAAGAACAACAAACAATAAAAAGAAGCATGATCATCAGTTCTGAACCAAGGAGAACCTGTGTAAACTGGGAGCCGTGGTGGCGCAGTGGTTGAATGCCAGTCCTGCAAGTCACCATGTTGCAAGTTCCATTCCAGAGGGCTCCAAGGTTCACTCAGCCCTCCATCCTTTCGTAGGTCAGTAAAATGAGTACCCGGCTTGTGGGGGCAATTAGCTAACACACACTGGAAACTGCTTAATGCAGTGTAGATGTGTAAATTGTTATTGCTTAAAACAAATTGTAAGCCACCCTGATAGCCTTTGTGGCTGAACAGTGGGGTATAAATAGCTAATTAAATTAAATTTTCAGAAAGCGCATGAGATTATTTTCTAGAGGGTGGGTGCCACTACTGAGAAGACCTGCTTTTTAAATGTTACATAGCAACATGGTGTTAGCTACAGAGCAACCAATCAGGCCTCTTCTGAAGATCTTAAAGGTTGACTGGGTTTGTATATAGGGGAAGAGAGTCTGGTAGGTATCCAGATCCCAAGTTGTTTAGGGCTTTGTATGTTAGCAGCAGAATATTGTATGTGGTTCAGTAGCTAACAGTCAGTGCAGTTCTTTTAACACAGGTGTAGTATGTGGGTAGTTTGGGTTCCCTTAGTAAACACAGTTGATGTGTTCTGGAGTAGCTGTAGTTTTTTAACCGGGCACAAAAGGAGCCCCACATAAAAAAACTTGCAATAGTTTAATCGGTGCTATTAGAGCATAAACCTAATGGTTAGCTCTGTGTTGGTACAGGCATAGTTGTACCAATTGGAGTTGGTAATGAGTGCTCTGTGCTACTGAGGTCACCTTGGCCTCCACTGACAAGGATCCAGGAGCTTCTTTCACCCACTCTGTACCTGAACAGATGGCCCAATTCCTGGGTCTAGCAACTGCTCAGGGGTGTAGCTGGGGCGGCAGCAAAAAGAGGGCATTGCTTCCATAAGAATTCTGCCCCCCTCCCTGAAATTTTCCTTCAGACCCTAAATTTCTACCATTGCAGGGAGTAAGACATTGAAAATTGCTCACACTTAGAACACTTCTTTTTCCTGTGTCTGTATTCCCTTGGCCAATTTGCCTGCTTCTTTTCTTTGGATGCCTGTACCATATTTCTAAATGTTTCACTGAAGTTTTAATGTTATGCTAGAAATTTGGGGATTGAAGAAAAATGTCTTGGGGGGGGGAGCAGAATTCTTATTGCTGGACAGTGCTCTCATTTTGCCCCCTCTTCTGTAGCTTTACCCCTGGAACCACCAATCCAGAGTCTGCCTTATCAGGGTTCAGCTTGCATTTATTGGCCCTCACCGAGCTCACAAGTACACCTAGACACCACCAGTTCAGAACATGCACATCAATTCTTGATTCATATGTTAACAGAGAAATAGATACACTGTGCACTTGACTGGAAGAAAGATTAAAGCTAATCAGGCAGTGTAAGCTGGCAGCACACAGAGGTGGACTTTGGCTCCTTCTGAATGTGTGGGAAGGAACGATCTGATTTAGTCCCCTTTCATGGGGATTGGAATGTATATTGAACATTTCCAATCTGTGGGCCATTGTTTTGTTTTCCATACTGGTTGACAGATTTTACTTAGAATTAGCATAGAATGTTTCTCTGTAACTTGAACCAGAATTTTAGAAATAATCTGATAGTGTATTTAAGTGAACCAAGGCAAACAGCATTACACACTCTTGCAAGCCCTGGACTTCAGCTAGTGTGTTATGATCTTCCAAATGAAACCACAACCATCTCTGTGGGGACAAGGGTGGTTGTTAACTGCCATCAAGTCAACTTCAACTTATGGCAACCCTATGAATGAGAGACCTCCAAGTCAGATGGTGCAGTGACAGCTTGCAGACTTTGAGACATGGCTTCCCTGATTTGGGACATGGCTTCCCTGATTGAGTCTGTCCATCTGGAACATGGTCTTCCTCTTTTCCTACTACATTCTAGCTTACCAAGCATTATTGTCTTTTCTAGTGAGTCATGTTTTCTCACGATGTGGCCGAAGTACAACAGTCTCAGTTTGGCTTCTAGAGAGAGTTCAGGCTTGATTTGCTCTAGGAACCATTTATTTTACTTTTTAGTAATCCATAGTATCCGTAGAACTCTTCCCAGCACCACATTTCAAATGAGTAGATTCTCTTCCTATCAGCTTTCTTCACTGTCCAGTTTTCATAACTACTGTATACATAGAAACTGGAAATGATGGCATAGACCATCCTAACTTTGGTATTCAATTATATATCTTGACACTTTAGGGTCTTGTCTAGTTTCTTCATAGCTGCCCTTCAATGTCATAGTCTTCTTCTGATTTCTTGACTCCAGTCTCCATTCTGATTGACTGACCCAGGGTATGGGAAATCTGGAACTATTTCAATTTCTTCATTGTCTACTTTAAAGTTATGTAAATTATCTGTGGTCATTATTTTTGTTTTCTTAATGTGCAGCTGTAAACCTGCCTTTGCACTTTCTTTCTTGCCGTTCTTCAGTAATCGTTCCAAGTCTTTGCTATTTTCTGCGAGTAGGATGGTGTCATCTGCATATCTTAAAACTGTTGATGTTCCTTCCTCCAGTATTCATGCTTTCTTCCTCTGAGTCTAATCCTGCTATGATATGTTCTGTGTACAAGTTAAACAAGTAGGGTGATAAAATGCAGCCTTGCCTGACTGCCTTGTCAGTTGGAAGCCATTCCATTTCTCTATATTTTGTCCTGACAGTAGCCTCTTATCCTGAGTACAGAGTACACATCAGGACAATCAAATGTTGTGGCACACCCATTTCTTTAACAGCAATCCATAGTTTTTCATGATCTACACAATCAAAGGCTTCGGTGTAATCTGTAAAGCACAGGCTGTTTTTCTTTTGAAATTATTTTTGTGCACTCCATTATCAAACATACATTTGCAGTATGATCCCTAGTGCTTGTTTATTTCCTGAACCCAGCTTGGACATCTGGCATTTCTCGTTTCATATATAGTAAAAGTCTTTGTTGTAGAATTTTGAGCATCACTTTGCTTGCATGGGAGATGAGAGGTTGAGTCTCCCGTATCATGAATCCAAAATCTCTCTCTCTATAATTCTCTTGGGTATGTTCCCATTTCCAGTGTGCTGATTGGCTGCTTAGGAAACTGACCAACGAATCAATGCATGGTTGGGCAGCCAATCAGCACACTGGGGGTGGGAACATGTGGACCTTTAAGTTCTTTCTAAACATGGCCACCAGCAGAGGAGGTGCGAGTAGCCTGGGGGGAGATGTGGCATGGTGTGTGTGTGAGTGGGGGGGGGCAGCATGGTGGCGAAGGGGGTGGGGAGGGCTGGGAAGGGCATGGTGGGGCTGTGCGATGGGGCGCAGGGAAGGTTGTGAGGGGTGTGGCAGGGGGTGAGGGGCACGGGGGTGGCGAGGGGCGGGGCACAGGGCAGGTGGCAAGGTGGTGCAGGGGGCAGTCGGTTGGCGAGGAGTACAGGGGGGTGGCGAGGAGCACAAGGTGGTGGTGAGGAGCCAGGGGGGTGGCAAGGGGTGGCGAGGGTTGCAGGGGGGCAGCAATGGGGCGTGGGGGGCGGGGCGGTTGGCAAGGAGTACAGGAGGATGGTAAGGAGTACGGGGGTGGCAAGGGGTGATGCAGGGCGCAGGGTGGGTGGCAGTGAGGGGTGGGGGTGGGGCGAGCAGCAAGGGGGATGGTGGTGGGGTAAGTGGCGAGGGGCGCGGTGGCACGGGGGGCAGGGAGGGCAGTGATGGGCAGGGGGACAGCGCGGGGGAGTGGCATGTGTACCATTGTGTGTAGGGGGGGCATGAGGGGAATGGTGTATACTACACCGGGTATACGGTAGCTAGTATTCCAAAATCGGTAACTTTTTTGAGTGCCAATGTGACAGGGCATTGTATATTTTATGTGTTTTCTGCTGGTTTAATGTACATAAACTTTGTTTCATATGCAAAATTATGAAAAGATTGTATATAAAATTACCTTCAGGCTATGTGTATAGGATATATATGAAACATAAATGAATGTTGTGTTTAGACTTGGGTCCCATCCCTAAGATATCTCATAAAGCTTTGGACTTTCCTTTCACCTCTGAGCACGTCTACAGCTGAACATTCTTTCGGCTTGAGTCCAGTTGCGTCATTAGCCACAGCACTACTCGTAGTTGTCTTCTGCTGTACCCCAGTAGCTTATTGAGTCCCTTCTGACCTGGGAGTCTCATCTTCTGACAAGAGAGGGGGAGGAAAAAGATAGACCAATGGTAGAAACAGAAATACAATGCAAGATTCACATTTAAAAATTGATCCTGGGTTGTAGGGTGGAATTTAAGGTAATTTCTAAGTATGAGAAAGTTGAAAATCTTTGCTGAAGTTGTTCATCGCACACTCGCTATGTACAGAATCGTGTTCTGCATAGGCTTTTCTTTTTCCTACAAAGAGCCTTGTATTCAGTTAAGGTATCCTAAGGTCCTGCTTCATAGAGAAGATGGAATGGGGAGTGAGCCCTATTCTGGTAGTGTTTTCATTAATAAACAGAAGAGCCAGTCTTGTGAGTACAGCACAAGAGCTAAAGGGTTTGTAAACTGAATAAATTAACATCCTTCAATTCAATGCAGATCCCACCTCTTTGTAAATCTGTCTTTCCTTTACTGCTATTTTGTCTCTTTAATTTTTGAAGATGGTGTGCGATCTTTATTATGCTTTGCACTCAAACAATATATTATTACTATTACTTATTACTGCAAAACACAATAAAGGTAAGTTCTTATTTTCACATTTTTCAGAGAGGAAGCAGAAGCTGAAAAAGAAGAACTTTGCCATGAACTCATCATGCAGTCTTAGAGAAAATGGAGTTTGGTCTTGGCCCTTCTTCATCTGAGACAAAAATTCTATTGCTTGTTAATGTGTGGCTTCTTTTCCATATGCAGTTTTATGTTCTCCCACCTCCTATAACTACTTGGTTATTCACATGAAGAATCATGGTTTAGAGTAAATGGTATAGGATACCATAGTGACATTTTCTGCTGTGAACACATTTTTGCAAATGTAAGATGTGAAGTCAAAGGCTTTCACAGCCAGCATCCATAGGTTTTTTGTGGGGGTTTTTTCCCAAGCTGTGAGGCCGTGTTCTAGAAGAGTTTATTCCTGACGTTTTGCCTGCATCTGTGGCTGGCATCTTCAGAGAATGGCGGCATGTAGGTGTGTAAGATGTTTATATCAGAAAAAGTTCTTGTGAAATATAATTTCTCTACCTGTTAAGTTATTGTTTTACATTTTACCAAAAGCTGCTAAAGGGCATACTGCAGACTTTAAATTCACTCTTTGGATGCAGCTGCCCTCTGGTGGTAAGAAATTTATCAAAGGTGGCTTGAATAATCCTGGATTGGAGGTGCTTCTTGACTGCTTTTCGTATTACATTTGGAACTTAATCAGTCATCATTTAGAATTGAAATAGTCCATCAGATCAAAGTATCCAGAGCCACTGTGGGTACCACCCTGACTGGTCTTGTTTTAAGTTAGCCTTCAGTCAATACTTGAAGATCTCATGGGGGTGGTGACTAGTGAGAGTGTGATCTCACCTAAACAGAATGTATGTTTCTTCCTCACAGTGTCATCAGTCTTCAGGGGAAGACATGGAGATCTCTGATGATGAAATGACCCCATCTCCAAGCACAGAATGTGCCAAAAACATTGTGGTGAATACCTCCATTGGCAACTCGGCTGTGATGGCTCCCTCAATCCCTATGCCGCCACCTGGTTTTCCTCCTTTGCCTCCACCACCTCCACCACAGCCAGTCTACCCAATGCCACCACCTCTTCCACCTCCACCTCCACCAACTCACCCAGCAGTCACTGTCCCGCCCCCGCCCCTTCCAGCACCCCCTGGGGTTCCTCCGCCTCATATATTGCCTCCACTCCCTCCGTTCCATCCTGGAATGTTCCCTGTCATGCAGATGGATATGATCAATGTGTTGGGCAACCAATGGGGTGGCATGTCAATGTCTTTTCAAATGCAAACCCAGATGTTGAGCCGTCTGATGCAAGGGCAGAATACATACCAGTACCCCCCTTTCCTGGGCAATCGGATGCAGTTTGTAAACCTTCCTCCTTACCGACATTTTTCCATGGGGGCAACTATCAACCGTGGGCAACAGTGGCCACCTTTGCCCAAGTTTGATCCCTCTGTTCCTCCTCCGGGTTATGAGCCCAAGAAGGAAGATCCACACAAGGCCACTGTAGACGGTGTCCTTTTGGTGATTGTGAAGGAACTTAAAGCAATAATGAAAAGAGACTTGAACCGGAAGATGGTGGAAGTGGTGGCCTTTAGAGCATTTGATGACTGGTGGGACAAGAAAGAGCGTCTGGCAAAGGTAGGTGTCCTGGACCCATCCTTTCCTGTGATTTGTGTGGAGGAGTGGCTTTGCATTGGCAGGCAGTATTTGCCTCACCTTCCTCCTTGGGTCTTCCAGGGCTTTTGTTCTGATAGTCCTATAGTTCTACTTGAGTTCCTTTTTCAATATGGTCCGGCCTGAAAGTGCATTTGAAAAAGTAACATGAGACATGCATGACAAGGCAATAGTAACAATTGGAAAAGTCAGAGATTTAATGTGAGGAAATTATTCTTATACCTGTGTATATGTGTCCATGTTTCATCGGACATGAACATAGCTTAGAGTAGGTTCATGTCTTTACTGACTGGATCTGAGCCTGCAACTATATATTTGGCCTTTCCAAAGCCCTACTTCTGCCTAGCCCTAACTCTGCCTAGCCCTACAGCAAAATATGAAGCTGTGGTGTATATTGAGAAAATGGTGCTTTTTGTAGCCACAAATAGATCATCTAAAATTAAGAGTGTTGGTAGATTTTGCAGTTAGTTATTGGAGTTAAATACATTAAAGTTGAATGTGACCAGTGGAAATAAACAGAGATGTGTTCTGTACATGCCCTTGATGCTTTTGAACTACAACATAACTCTGGGCCTGTTCAGGAAAATGAAAGATTTGTGTGAGTTGATTATGCTCTTGTGTTCATTACCTGACTGTAGGTATATACACTGTTATGTTCTCTTGTTCTTTTTGCACAGGCATCACTTACTCCAGTAAAATCTGGAGAAAATAAAGATGAGGAAAAACCAAAACCAAAGGATCGCATCACATCTTGTCTTCTGGAGAACTGGAACAAAGGAGAAGGGCTGGGTTATGAGGGGATCGGCTTAGGCATTGGATTACGAGGGGCCATCCGGTTACCATCTTTCAAGGTAAGAGCATCTAGTCATTCACAATATGAACAAAGCTTACATGTTGTTCTCTAAAGAATTTTGTTGGAGTTAGTTGCGGTTTTAATATCTCTCCTGTT
This sequence comes from Gambelia wislizenii, assembly GCA_030847615.1. NCBI lineage: Eukaryota > Metazoa > Chordata > Lepidosauria > Squamata > Crotaphytidae > Gambelia > Gambelia wislizenii. The sequence continues at coordinate 4,403,018 of JAUMIR010000013.1, read as the reverse complement.
ATTTTTCATTAAATCCCATCTTTCTTCCTGTGAGCTCAAGGCTCTTTACCTCTTCTGTCATAAAAACGTATGTGTTCTTTAGCTCTATAACCTGTATAACAAAATGATGAATTGTTCACAACTGACTGTTTAGAACATCACTGAAGCTGTTGTTGAATTGTTCTGATGTCAATAAGTTACAAAAATGTAGTGACAAACATAAAAATAATAAGAACAAAGAAATCAAAACTATATTTGATACTCTTGTATGGCCAATTTCTTATTTTTGTAAGGTTCTTTCCTCCAATAGTAGGGTGGAGTTAATGGTTATAGATCTAAAACAAATATCTTTTCCTAAATGAGTTCATTCTGTTCTTTTGGCAGGTAAAGAGAAAGGAGCCACCTGAAGCTGCCTCAGCTGGAGACCAGAAGAGACTCCGGCCCTCTACTTCAGTAGATGATGAAGATGAAGGTTGGCAATGCTTAATCCAGACCTGGTCATATGTAGAATTGACTCATTGAAATCAGTTGGACTTAAGTTAGCTATCAGTCAGATTCTAGCCGAATAAGGATTGCAAATTGCTGGTTTTAGCAACATTGAGTACTCTCCGTCTGGACATGCTGCTGCCAATCTGAGAGTGCTAAATCCTTTTTGTCCTCATTTTTGTAATTTATGTCACCTAAGAGATCACTTTGTAACACAGATAAGACTCAATATTCAATTTGATGGTGTGTGTGTGTATACACAGGTGAAAGCATGACACCAAAAATATCAGCAAAATTTAGATCAAAGCTCTTAGTGTCAGTGGCTAAGCCTTAGGAGCGGCATTTCAGACTTGCAGAATGGAGGAAATGTGCAAAAGTTAGGAAATCACCAAATAATGTTATTATGTTGAAGGTGCTGTCTCCATCTGGGAAATTTTAGGTGGACCAGATTTAGCCCTAGGATTTCACCATCCCAATATACATAGGTGCTACTGCTGTCACTTTCTCCCATATAAACTAATTGTTGCCATGTGGTCCTAGGGGAAAATGCGAGTCTTGAAGGCCACACCTCTTGAACTGGGTGTCCCCCCCTCTCCTTTTGGACAGAGATCCCAGACATGAGGTACAATGTGGCATCCAGGCAGACACCACATGTGCTGAAATATTGAGCAAATGTGCATATCTGCATCTTTTTAAGGTATTGGTAGGGACACACAATTTTGCCACATTCGCAATGTTTTGAAAGCTTTAATGTGTCTTTATCCTCTAGAATCTGAACGAGATCGAGACCTGCCTGATGCAGCATCAGAACTCTCCAAGAAGGACACAGAAGCTGTAGGCCTCAGAAGGAGACCTGGCAGGCCATTGGAACTGGATAGTGAAGGAGAGGAGGCAGACTCGGGTAAGGAGGAGGAAGAAGAATCTTCTTCAGAAAAGGAGGCAGAGCAGGAGGAAGAGGAAGGGGTGATGAAATCAGCATCTGACAAGGTACATCCCATTCATTTTCCATTCTGTTTTCAGTGTGGTATTCTCTTTGTGTGCAGGCCCCTTTGTGAACTGGGGAAAGTCTGTTATTTCCACGATAGAGTCAAAGTTCAGAAAGGAAGTTTATGGACAGCTGTCCCCTTAGCCACAAAATATAACAAATTCAAAAATCCACAAAGCAGGGATACTTTTATTGGGCTAACTAAAAAGCACAAAATACATCATGCACACTTTTGAAGCTTCACTGGCTTTTCATCAGGCAAAGATGTTAAAAATAATACAGGAGAAAAAAGTGACGGTGTTAGAATCAAAGGCCTACATTTTGTCTCAGATGTTACTTCTATTGTCAGTTAAGATGGTCTGGAGGGATATGAATGCAGGCAGAGGACACTCCCTTTCTTGGCCGTGTGGGGACCAGGGACAAAGGGCAGTAGAAGACAAGCAATACAATTTTAAATCCAGTAGCAGCAGCAAAGTAACTTCTGTTGAGATCCAGGCAATCTCTGTCCTGTGCAAGGCTAATGGACCCTTTTCTTTGCCTGATGAAGCTTGTATGATTTATTTTGTACTTTTTAGTTGCCCTGATAAAGGTATCATCATTTTGTGGATTTTAGATCTTGTTGTATTTTGCTGCCTACCCAATATGGCTACCCCTGAATATGTTTCCCTTAGCCACAAAGTTTTCTTTCTTCCCTGTTGATAGTCTAGTGTTGGGTTTCCCCAGTACTCTGTGCTGTTTGTAGTACCAGCTGTTTGTAGCTAAAGTTGTTCATATGTCTTCATACATGTTGCCCTCCTGACATTTCAGTGATTCCTGTGTTGGACATTTTAAAAACTTCAACTACTTTTTCTTTTTCTGCTGAGAGGCACCATCTTCTGTGGCCTGAGTCAATTGCTTCTCTTTCTATCTGGATGTTTGTACCAGATGTGCTAAGTGGTGCTGGAGTTTAGTCATGTTGTAATATAAGCACTTAGTTGACATGTTTCTCCCTGCCCCATGTGCAAAAACAGTGGATGTTTGTTGAATTTTCAAAATGTCTTGTCTCCCAAGGAAGAGGAGGAGGAAGAAGACATCAATGAAGAGGAAGATGAGGATGACGAAGATGAAGAAGAGGCTGAAACAGAAATGAGTGAAAAGGAAGAGGACCAGGATTCTGAAGAAGGTATGAGGTCTTGTTAGTGTCCAAATAAATATCACGTATTGATTTGGAGATAGATTTTTGTCTTGATTACTGGATGAAGTATGCTGCATTCTTTGTGGTCTCTATAACTCACACGTATGGGTCTCCTGCACTTGTGCAACGCTTCTTTTGGAAAATTCTATAGCTAAGCAGAATTTTTGATGAGAGTCCCACCCATCTTCCATATGCATATCTAGCATGATTCCCACACAGTTCCTTAGTACCTTTTCATCTTCCACAACACCTACATCAATGTGGAACGTACTTCATGGAGTTTTATTTTGTTTGAGTGATCATCTATCACTTTTTGAATATTTTGGCAATTTCTATCTATCTTCCATTCTCTTCTTTTCCTTGCTAGAATTCTCCTTCCCCCCCGCTCCTTCAAAACCTCTATCTTTTCATAGGTCAATCTTCCAATAACAGTTTGTGGGCCTATGGCCCCAAGGAGGTTCTTCAAGAGGTGTTCTCTCTCTCTCTCTCTCTCTCTCTCTCTGTGTGTGTGTGTGTGTGTGTGTGTGAGAGAGAGAGAGAGAGAGAGAGAGAGATTCTTCAATCAGTCACTCCTGCTGTCCTATGTGCCTGTGAAAAGACCACAACATCCTCTCTTACAGCCACTGTCAGCTGTTCACCACTCAGGCTTGTTGGAACAGATCCTCTTAACTGAAGGCTGTTCTGTGGAAGCATGCCAATAAGTCAGTAGAATTTGCATCCAAGAATAGGCCTCTATATGGCCTCCATTGGCATTTGTTCAAAATAGCCTCTATCCTTGGAGCAATTCTCCTTGGTACTGAAGAAGTCATCCTCAGTAGTGAAGACCAAGGAATCAACCATGGATCACTCAGTTCTTCCCTTGACATTGGGACTGCAAAGGTCAGACATGCAGGCTCTCTCAGTGCTGGGCGACGTCTTGCAACTTGCTCTGACCAGGAAGACTAGGCCTTCTAAGGAGTTGGAGTGGGAGGCTTGGAAACAGAAGGAAAAGAAGGCTGGGAGGGAGGGGGAGAGAGAGAGAGAGAGAGAGAGAGAGAGACCATCCCTCTTAACCCACTACATGGAAGCATACATCCTATCAAGACTGCCATCAGTTGCAAGCCTTGAATCTGAATACTACTTCTTCATGGTTCTTGGACTCACACATATGGGATTCTCTGCGCCTGTGCAGACCACTGTTGGAAACTTGGAGCTAGATCTCTTCAGCTGAAGGTCCGCCCCCCTCCATATACCGCACATGCTCAGGATGGTTCCCACTCAAGACTCTTCAGTTCTGTTTTGTCCAGCATCACAGCTACATCATAGGAAACTTTTCTGCATTAGCTATTCTTCATCTTTTCTCATTTTTTTCCTCTGGTTTATGGCATCCACAACATTCTTCAAGAGGTGCGTCTTCTGCAGTAAGAAGATCTCCCAGAGGGACGGCCATTCTAAGTGCCTCCTTTGCTTGGGGAGGCCCATGTTGTGAATAAGTGCTCTCATTGTAGATAGAGCCTTTTCCCACCAGACCTGTTGGAACAGGGCTTCATGTCTCAAAGCCCTTCTCTTGAAGTCAGTTATCAATACTGCTGACCTTGCTGCCCAAAACAGGCCTCTTTTTATGGCCTCTATGGGCCTTGCCTTGTGCACTTCAGTACCATCAACTCCATCTTCTGATGTCCTGATGGATTGTGCTGCTACCAGTAAGACTCCATTCTCTCATCAGGTTGCTTTGGTACAGTACCTTCAACTTTGGATTCAACCAGGCCTCACACAAAATCTTTGGCCCCATCTGAATTCTCTAAGAAGAGGAAGAAACCTTCAGATGATTCTTCGTCTTATAGGACAAAGTCAAAATCTGTTGACGTTTCTTCCGAGGATCCTTTGTCTCATCAGAAGAAATCAAACCTAGCTGAAGTATCTTCAGCTCATCCGAAGGGGTTGGATGCACTAATATCACCTGGTACTGTCTGTTCTGGTTCTTCCAGTTAACAGTCAGTCCTGACAGTGTTAGTCTCATCGATGCTTGGGTCACCTGCTCTGATTCTGGAATGTTTGGAGCTTCTTCTAACAGAACTGAACCTGATGGATGTCCAGTCTCTAGGGTCGTACTCTGAGGGCAGGGTGTTCATAGAATCATAGAATCATAGAATTGTAGAGGTGGAAGAGACCACGAGGGCCATCCAGTCCAACACCCTGCCACGCAGAAATCTTGATCAAAGCATCCCCAACAGATGGTAATCCAGCCTCTGTTTAAAGACCTCCAAGGAAGGAGACCCCACCATGCTCCGAGGGAGTGTGTTCCACTGCCGAACAACTCTTACTGTCAAAAAGTTCCTCCTAATGTTGAGGTGGAATCTCTTGCTCCATTGCTCCGTGTTCCAGTCTCTGGAGCAGCAGAAAACAAGCCTGCTCCATCCTCAGCCTGACATCCCTTCAAATACTTAAACAGGGCTATCATATCGTCTCTTATCTGTCTTTTTTCCAGGCTAAACATACCCAGCTCCCTAAGTCTCTCCTCATAAGGCATCGCTTCCAGACCTTTCACCATTTTAGTTGGCCTTCTCTAGACACGCTCCAATTTGTCAATATCCTTTTTGAATTGTGGTGCCCAGAACTGGACACAGTATTCTAGGTGAGGTCTGACCAAGGCAGAATAGAGCGGCACTTTGACTTCCCTTGATCTAGACACTATACCTCTATTGATACAGCCCAAAATCGCATTGGCCTTTTTAGCTGCCGCATCACACTGTTGACTCATGTTCAACTTGTGGTCTACTAGGACTCCTAGATCCCTTTCGCACATAGTCTCGTTCAGCCAGGTCTCTCCCATCCTATATCTATGCATTTCATTTTTCCGCCCTAAGTGCAGTACTTTACATTTCTCCATATTGAATTTCATTTTGTTAGCTTTGGCCCAGCTCTCCAGTCTATCCAGGTCATTCTGAATTTTGATCCTGTCCTCTAGGGTATTAGCTACTCCTCCTAATTTGGTGTCATCTGCAAATTTGATAAGTATGCCCCTAATTCCCTCATCCAAGTCATTGATAAAGATGTTGAATAGCACTGGGCCCAGGACAGAACCCTGTGGCACCCCACTGGTCTCATCTTTCTAAGACAAAGAGGAGCCACTCTTCCATCTGCACCTTGTGAGGGGCCAATTGACCACTCCAAGCTGCCTTTCCATCACTTTGGACAAATCCAGGTCTCTAGCTCATCAGTTTTCCTCGCAGACTTCAAGAGCATTACCATTTTCAAGAGCCACCTCGTCATTGTCCTCCCTCCACCAGGAGGACTTTTGCTGTTTGGACCTCAGATTTCCTGACAATGCTTCCTGGATTCCTCGATGCTTAGGACGGTTTTGACCAGGCTGATAGATTGTTTTCCTGAACTCGGACTGGCTTTGACAAACACAGTTTCTGAACGGACTTTCACAGGCAAGGACGCTTTCTGAGTACAATACTGGGAATTTATTGCCCTTGCCTGAATTATCTGCAAGGCTCAGCTAATTAGTTTCCTCCCCTGACCCATCAGCGTGTGTGTTATCTGAGCCAGGACAAAGAGGGCCAGGAGCTTGACTTAATGGCTCATAAGGCCTATTCTACTGTGGTGCTTTCTCTTCAAATTTCAATCAGGCCTGTGTGGGAGTGTACCAAAAGTACTGTGGGGGAAAGACACCCTACTTTTTGACAAACTTCCTGAGGAGAATAGGAAGCCTGTGCTTTCTGTGTCTGTGCTTTCCATCTTGAGGCTTGTGTCTTAGCTGCTCAGCAAATTACTATTTCTTGACATGCTGCTGATTGTGCAGCGAAGTCACTTGTTGGATCTGTCACCTTGAGATATCATACCTGCCTTCATTCATCCAGCCTTTCCACCAAAGCTAGAACCATCTTTGGGGACCTTCAATTTGATTAAATAAGCCTCTTTCATGACACCATGAATGAGGAGCTTACTTAAAAGATGCGCAATACTGCCTAGAAATACGGTCTCCAGCAATCTTCTCAATAATACTTAGTTATTTATTACCCACCATTCTCAACAGAATTGAGGTGGGGTACAAAAACACAGTAATGCAAATACAATGTAACACAATGTAATACAGTTAATCACAGTATACTACAATTCAAAACAAATACAGTAACAGATACACAGCAACAAAGCAAATACAGAGCAAATACAATAACAGGCAGACAATTGTACACGCAAATGCCAGTAGATGGCAGAGTTGGCATGCAATGACACTACAAGAGTACACTGCAGATTGCATATACAGTTGTCCCTCCATATTCACGGATTTGGCATTCACTGATTTAAGTATTCACGGCTTGAAAATATTCTTAAAAAAATAATAATCCAAAAAGCAAACCTTGATTTTTCCATCTTATATAAGGGACACCATTTTGCTATGCCATTGCATATAATGGGACTTGAGTATTAACGGATATGGGTATTCACGGGGGGTCCTGGAACCAAACCCCAGCAAATGAGAAGGAACAACTGTACACAAATAAATGGCAGCTGCTTTTTTGGAAACTGAATTAACAGTTTCCACAGCGTACCGCCCCAGCTCTTTATTATGCTGGTCCTCATTTTACCGGCTTATGGAAGGCTGAGTTGACCTGGCGGGCGGCTGGGATCGAACTTATGACTCAAGATCTAGCATGAGTTTTGGCTGCATTAGCCTACTGTGCCACCAGGGCCTCCCAGGTAGTACAAACAGAAGTTTTAGTGGGTTTGTCGTTCCATCTTGTCTTCTGCCCAGCTTTCCTCTCTGCATCTGAAGGAACTTCTAGACATGTCCAACCCTCAGGCAAGTACTATTCTTCTTACAAAAAGAAGCAATCAAACTTGAGGCATCTTTCACTGTCTTCATTTTTCCTTTGACCTCACTCCCCCATTCAGTGTTCATCTATCTCAGTTCCCTCCAGCTTGGGATTCAATAATCTCATATTTGTAGCTCCTCGACATTGTCACCCATGGCTATGCCACCAAGTTCTGTATTCTCCCAGTTTCCAGTGTTTATTGCGTCACACACCCATCCCAAGCTTTGTCCGAAGAGATTGACATCCTTCTCCACAAGAGGGCCATCAAGACAGTACATCCATCCCATCTTCATCGATATTTCCTCTTGAGGTACTTTATGGTCCTGAAGAGGAACATGGGACTACAGCCCATCCTGTTTCTCAAGGATGTCAACTCCTATATCACTATCAAGAAATTCAGGGTGGTAAAAGTCTCTGCCATCCTCCCTTTGCTGCACCATGGGGATTGATTTGTCATCATTGATCTCTAGGACACGTATCTCCATATTTTGAACTTTTCTGCTTATTGTTGTTTCCTGTGTTTCATGCTTCAATACCATTGCTTCTGTTTTCTGTGTCCTCCCTTTTGGCCTCTCAGCTGTGCCACAGGTTTTCACCAAATGCACGGCAGTTGTGGCAGCCTTTTTTCGTCTTCAGGGAGTGTCCATCTTCCTTTACACAGATGATTGGTTCTTTGTCTCTAGCTCCCAAACCAGACTTTATCTTATTCTCCTTGTCACCATGTCTCTGCTCCACAATCTTGACCTCCTGATGAACCCCAAGAAGTCACAGTTGCATCCAATGGATTAATTACATTGCAGCCGTGTTGAACTCTTTGTCAGGCAGAGCCTCTTGACAGAGCACATTGAATCATGGAGGCTACCTTTTGCATGTTCTATGCTTGACCGTATGGGCAAAGGACATTCAGGTTCTTCTAGGGTTGATGGCTTCAACAACAGCAACAACTCCCTTTTCCTGGCTTTGAATGTAAGCTCTCCAGGCCTGGTTTCTTTCTGTGTTCATCTCAGAATTGGCCATTCCTCTCCTGACTCTGTTTCCCCCATTTGGGATCCATCACTCTCTACTCTGGTCGCTATCGCTATCAAATCTACTTGTCAGTGTTCTGTACTCCATTCTGAAAGCCACAAGGATTATAATGGCAGATGCATCCACCCATGGCTAGGAAGCCTACATGAGAATCCTCTCCATCAAAGGCTTTTGATCTCCTGAAAAGAAAAGGTATCACCTCAGTTTTCTAGTACTCACAGTGTTCAGAGCCTTTGAGTCTCTCCTTGCCAAATGCCATGTTCACGTCACAGCAGACAATACAACAGCAGTATTTTATTTGAACAAGCCCCCGTTCCTGGACTGCTCTCGATCTCACCCTCAAATTCTAGGATTGGGGCATCTTGAGGGACATCACTCTTATTGCAGTTTACCTTCCAAGGAAAGAAAACATTGGACCAATGTCCTCAGCATGCTGCAGACTCAGTTTCATTGAGTAGAAGTTGCTCCCTTGAGTCTTCCATGAGGTATTTGACTATTGGGGCCATCTGGAAATTGAATCATCGAATTGTACAGTGGACTATTTTGCTAGCACAGACAACCATCAGTGCCCTCGATACTGCATCCAAGGACCTGCCCAGGCAGGCATGCTAGAGAATGCATTTCTATTCAGCTGGAACAAGTGTCTACTCTATGCCTTCCCTCCCTTTCTGTTCATCACCAGGGTCTTGGTAAAGCTCAGAGACGATGATGCAGATTGCATTCTAGTTACACCTCCATGGTCTCGTCAGCTGTGGTTTGCCATCCTCCTGCCCCTGTCCTGTCATTGCTTTCACAGGCTCCTGTTGGCATGGGATCTCCTCACCCAAGCCAAAGATTGAATTTGACACCTGGATCTTCAAACCTTTCACCTCAAAGCTTAGAGGATATTCCTCTGGAGGAGTTACCCATCCTTCTTTTGTACATAGTCAACTAGGAAGTCATAAAACCATAGAGTTAGAAGGGGCCTCATGGGCCATCAAGTCCAACCCCCTGCTCAAGGCAGGATCTTAAGTTAAAGCATCCCCAGCAGGGAGTTGTCCAGCCTCTTTTTGAAGACATCCAGAGAAGGAGACCCCACCACCTCTCCAGGCCATTGGTTCCATTGACAAACCATTCCTAACTGTGATTCTTTGAGTTCACACTCAAATTCACACACATGAATTCACACAACCCATCTTTTTCCCATCTTAGTGTTTTGCTTTTGTCCTCAGCATTATTTGGGACTGCTGCAGCAGACCTTGAATTGAAGGACTTAGGGGGCCTTTCACATCACAGTTATAGCACTGTGATTCCACTTTAGCTGCCATGACAACATCCTGTGGAATCCTGGAGTGTACAATTTGGTGATGCAGTAGAACCCTCTGGTTAAGAGTTTTAAATACCCCTCTCTAAACTGTAAATCCCAGGATTCCATAGGATGAGGCAATAGCCATTAAAGTAAAATCACAGTGCTATAATGTTGCAGTGTGGAAGGGCCCTGGGTGGGAACTACACTAAGTATGTGCCTAGAAGGTGTGGGGGGCTCCCACCAAAAAGATTGCTTAGTTCTAGAACTTTCCAAGAGACTGCACTGCTTATGTCAATGTAACCCATACATGAGTTCCCAGGCGACCACTGGAAGAACCACAGTTACAGGTAAGAAACTTGTTTTTGCCATAAATGTTTGAACATGTTAGTGTGAACTATATTTCAAGATAATATTTAACACAAGCTAGTTTGCCCTAATGTTTGTTAAATGTTACCTTGAAACAGAGTTAGCAAAATGGAGTTAAGTCAAACTGGTGTCCCTTGGGATAGAAAGGAAATTAGCGATGGAGTGGGGGGGAGAAAAAATCCTTGACATTGCAGTAGAAACCTCATTGTGCTGTGATAGTGCAAGAAGCAAGTTTAATGATGACAATTATCCATTAAGGGACTAAAGATACAGGAGCAGATTGTTGTAATATTATCGTATAACAGGCACCCAGTTTTAGAATGTCATATACAGTTTTCATTGCCCCAGCAATAAATAAATAAATAAATAAATAAATAAAATAGAAAAATGGGAAAAAATTAAGAGATGGGAACTAATAAAAGGTAGGGAGCAACATCATTCATATGAAGAAGTAAGAAGCCACAGTTTTTTAATCAGAAAAGAAAAGATTGCTATAAAATTTTGAATGATGCAAAGTATGAAGCTAAATTAGTCTGGCTTCAAAACCTTTCTAAACATTGAGTCACCCAATTAATCAGTGTTAGGTTCCAAATTAAAAAAAATACTTTACAGAATATGTTGCTTTAGTATAATATAAAGGTTATTAGCATATGTGGCTTTGTAAAATCCATTTGAGTAGTTATCCATAGCGTTGATATATGATAAGGGGAGTACAAATTAGGATGGGAGTGGGATTAAAAACAGAAGTGCTGTGCTTACAATTGATGTATTCAGTCTGGGCTGAGCGGACACGTTGTGGAGAAGCCACATTTAATTCTTCTCTTTCCAATAGATGATGTAGGAAGTCCTGTCTCCTCCAGAGCAGAGCTTGAATCATCTGATGAAAGTGATGAGTCCTCAGACTTTGGGACAAGCTCTGACTCTGATGATGAAGATGATGAAGATGATGAAGAAGAGGAGGAAGAAGAGGAGGCAGAGGAGGAAGAAAGCTATGAGGAACAAATAGAAGAAAATGAAGGGGTACCTCTACGGCAAGAAAAAGAAGATGCTGTGCCCACTGAGCTAGCAGTTGAGTCACTCATTCCAGATCCAGAAAATGATGATGAAAAGGAGACCATCCTGGAATTGTTTCCAGTGGATGACTACATGGAAGGGACTCCTCTGGTACTGGGAGCTGCTCCAATGCCAGAAGCAGAGGAACGGAAGGAAGACCTCCACCAACCAGAAGAGGAAAGTGGTGAGGTGCCTGAGGAGTCTCTTGCTGCAGAAGTGCTGGTGGTTATTGAGAGAGCCCAGGAGGAAAAGCTACAGTTGTCTCCCATGTGTGTGCCAGGTAAAGGGGATTTTTCTCTGCAGTACTACCTACCTACCAGTATTTAATGATGAAGGTTCTTTCTGAATGTGTCTATCTCTCTTTGTGTCCGTCTTCATGGTACCCTTGTTAGAAGAGGTGAGCTCCTGCTCATAGTTTGGCATTTACTCAGACAAATCTCAGGCTTCCATGTGCTGTAGTAAAAGTATGGTTTCTGTAATGGCAACCTGTCATTTATTGTGAATTGGAACTGAGGCAGGGAATGATCATGCTAAGGCAGGGAGGAGGAAGTGTGACAAAAAACAAAAAATAACAGTGGGAATTCAGTGGCCAGCAGGCTGTATGCAGATGGAGGGGGCTCCTGTACAGCCCTCTGCCCCCTACCTAGGCCTCCCAAAGCCCCTAAGTTAAAAAGTAAATTCAGCCAAAAAAAATTTAAGGAATTTTCAACACAAAATGCTTTGGAAAGACAGTTTTGTGACAAGTCCCTCTTTCCCACAGCACTCCAAAAATAGCTGATAAAAAGCCCAACATTTAAATGGAACATCACTTCCTGTTTAGGAAAATGACAGATGTATAACGCACTTAGGAAAATCTGAAATTGTTGCTCCATCCCTATGTGGGTGCCCTTGTCCGCTAATTCCAATGATAGCTGTTTATGAGCACAGAAACAGAGCAGTGATAACTCATGTGGACATACACACCATGTTTCCTATGAAGGTTGAGAGAAACATGTCAAGACCCATAGGGTTTATCCTGAAAATTTGATACACAAATTTGGAACAGTGATGAAGTTGTCAGAAACTTTGGGATGGACAGTGGGTTTGCTACAGCATCATGAAGTAAAATAATTTAGAATTGCAGCTTAAGACTTAGACTATGTGCACTCCCTGTCAACTGCTCGAGTGTGGACTTGGGATTTTGGCATGGATTTTGCTATCTTTCCTTTTCTTTTAAAGGAAGAGCAAGTTCTCTAGCTCTCAGAGCAGAATTTGAAAACGTGTTATCACACAAACCAAACGGAGCTGCAAGTGGCTTCTCATTTCAGTGTTCTGAGCACATTCTGCTGTTTCCCTGCCACTGTTTTCTGTTTCTATCACATTTCTATTTCCATGTTTTCCTTCCCTGCACTTTTTAATTCATGGCCACCCCAGTAAATTCCCCAAGTATTCTAACACTTGGACTGGCTCTTAGAAAGCAGAATAACTGCACTATTTTGTGGAGCAGAGTGCGCATATGCCACTGCCATAATTCTAAACTGTAGCCCTCTGTATAAGTTAACACAAAAAAAATGGTTTTATGTTGGACGATGTGTGATGGTCAAGCTTCTCAGACATCATCCAACACAAAGTAGATGTCCTTTGACTCACTTCCTGTTGTGAGCCTTTAGCTAGCTTTGTAACCACAGTGCACTGTATCTAATGAGAGACTGGCTCTTAAATGGCAATCAAATAAATGGCTTCAGTTCCTCCTGTTTTTTCTTTCTTTCCATCAAGTCTCAGTGGAGGAGCCTGAACCAAATATTGAGCAAGAGCCTGAGATGCTGGATGGTCCAAAGCCAGAGACTCAGGATGATGAAAACCTCCGTCCACCAACATCAGTGGGGCTGTTCGGAGATGTCTTACCCAGCAAGACCTCCTTTTTCCCCAAGCCTGAAGATAGCAATTTTTATGCCCAAGCAAAAACCAAGTTGCCATCCACAGCCGAGGAAGATCGGCTTCCTCGGACTCCAGGGAGGGAAGTGCTGTCTCACTTGGAGTCTCCCGTGCTTCCCATCGATGCTGTGCCATCCTGTTCACTCCCTCTACCCTCTGTGATTTCAGGCAAAGAGGAATTGTTGCTCCTTCCTGACAAGTTACCTGATCAGTTAGCTGTGACCAAACCACCGCTGGAGGAAGAGCTGCCTCGGACTCCAGGCCGGGATATTTTAGCAAAGTGCTCGCACAGTCTGTCCAAGTCTCAGAGCACAGACACTGTCCCAGCCACACCTGGTAGTGATGCTCCCCTCACAGGAAGCAGCTTGACTTTAAGTTCCCCGCAAGTCCCAGGAAGCCCTTTTTCCTATCCATCCCAGTCCCCCAGCATCAATAGTGGCGGCATTCCTCGGACTCCTGGGAGGGATTTCACTTTCACACCAACGTTCCCAGAGCCTGGTGCTACCCTTCCTTGCCTTTTGTCCGGCAAGAAGCTCTCTGAGGACGAACCTGATGAGAAGGTCTTTAAAGAACCTCTTAGTGCTTCCCTATTGGCTGGTGTAAACAGTGTTCCTTCCCCTATTCCCTTTGCCAGCCCTCCAGTCCCAGCTTTCCATGCACATATTGATTTGCCACCCAACCAGCCAGTACCTCTTGCTGTTCAGCCTTGCTTGTTCATGGACTCAAAGATGTCTCTGGAGGAACATAGCACAGACACACAGCCCCTCTTGTCCTTTCCCCCAGAACAGTCTGTCTCTTCCCCACCTCTCTCTCCTCCACCACCCTCATCGGTCTTGCCCATCAAAAGGAAGCCAGGTCGGCCAAAACGATCCTCTCCATTGGGTCCTATGTTGGATTCCTATTCCAGCAAACCCATTGAGCCACCACTTCTTCCAATCCCGGTTGCCTTGAGTGAAAGTGCTGTAAACAAAGAGTTGTTGAGTAGCCACCCGGAGGCTTTCTACACCCTGAAAGACCCTGAAGCAGTGACGCTGGATTTCCGGAATGACTGCTTCCACGACAAGGTCACCCCAGAAGTTTTAGCCGAGAAACTTCCCTTCAAGGAGCTAGAGAACCAATGGAATGAGGACCTCAAAGAAGACGAGGCTTACCTGAAATGCAAGAGACAGTGGAGGAGGCAGAAGAAGAGGCCAGACGACATCCCAACAATTCCTTCCCCTGAGTATTCCCCGCAACGGTTTCACTTTAGGCCCCGCTCTGAGTTTGAGGAAATGACCATTTTATATGACATTTGGAATGGAGGTATAGATGAGGAGGATATCCATTTCCTCTGCATTACATACGATCACTTATTGCAGCAAGACAATGGCATGGACTGGCTCAATGATACCCTATGGGTATACCATCCTCATATCCTTTTCTGCTGGATTACCAGACTAAGTTTCCTTGAGAACATGCTACTCTGGAAGACACAAAGTTATTGGGTATTGCTGTAGTTACCGGTAATAATATATTTATTGCATCCAGGAAACCTTCAGAATAAAGCAGAAAACACTTGGAAATCTATATAGATCTCATTTTATAATGACAGAACAGTTCAGTAATGGTAAATGAAAAGAAAATGAAGGAAGCAAAGAATAAGATATTCTGATTCATCCTCTCAGTAGTCTGACGTATCATTGGCCACAAATTGCTTTTTGAAGTTTAGACACTAAAATAGCAAACAGAGCCACTTTGAAGGTTGCCTTTATCTGTTTGTTATATTATGTATGTATTGAATTATTTAATTTATATCTTACCCTTATCCTGGCATGGGACCCAAGGTGACTTACAGCAAAGTAAAACAAAGTTCAGCTAAAACCTCATTATACGAAAATTTAAAACCAATTAAATAAACACTTCTATTAAAAGCACAAAGTTAAAACAGTTTAAAACACATTTAAAACATAATAAAAAAAGATAAAAGCACAGCAAACTACATTAAAAACCCTTTCTGCCATACATGTTAAAAGCCAAAGACCTGCCTACATAAAAAGGTCTTGGCCTGCTGGCAGAAAGAGGGCAGAGAGGGGGCCAACTGAACCTTCTGTGGGAAGGAATTCCTCAGCCTGGGAGCAGCCACTGAGAAGGCTCTCCCCCGTGTCTTATTACATGTTTCCTGTAAACAGCCCTAGTCAGCATCCTAGCCATAGCATTTGGGACCCACTGAAGTTTCTGAACAATTTCCAAATGTAGCCCCATGTGTAGAGTGTGTTGCAGTAATCCAAATGGGATGTAATCAAGGCATGTATCACCATAGCCATCTGACATGTCCAGGATCGATTGCAGCTGGCACACCAGTTACAAGTGCGCAAATGCACTCCTGACCACTGCTGAAACCTGGGCATCCAGGCTCAAATCTAAGTTCAGGATCCAGCATTATCTGTTTCACCTAGAAAATGCATATTATCTTATTCATCAGTGGTCAGGTCGCTATTCTGATTAAACAAAGAACCTAGACAAGCCCACAGTTTACAGTGAAAAGCCTTTGCTTCATTTAATGCTCATGCCTTAGGATTTTTAAAAAGCTTATATTGTGTGAGTTCTAGAGTAGTTTTCTGACTCCAGTATGAATTCCAGTATATTGCAAGGTATACAAATGTCCCATATCCAGAGGAATGTCTGTGTATGCAGAATTGTATTTAATACAAGCAACCAGAGCCAGAAAGCTCAAGGTGAAATTAAAGTGAAATAAAATTAGGTAATATAAAACAAACACATCTTGTAGTATGGGGTATTAACTGATCAATTTCATCTCCCTGTGAATGGGGCCAACGAGAGCACATCATTTTAGACTTACTTTGGCTCTGTAAGCTGACCTGGGTTTTACATAACACTAAATTAGATAGTTAAATAACTAAATTAGACAGTTATTTTAGACAGCTGGAGAGCTCTCCAGTCTGTGTTTGACAAGATGGAAATAAACATCATAATATGTTTCCTGTCTTAGGCAGCTCACTATGTGAACTTTGCTGTGTTATCCTAATGTGTGTACTCTTTGTTGCATCAATTTAAGTTGGTAGAGCAGGATGTGAGTTTACAAGTTTCACAAAACTATTCATGAAGCAAAACTGAATTCTGACTGACAAGATTTTTGTAAAACTGAAAAGCTTGCAGAGCACTTACTAATCTTAATGATGCCTGTGGATCAGTTTGTCTTAACTACTTGTAACCCAGCAGTTGCATGCTGCTGTTGGAATTATTTTGGAAGGCTGACTGGCAAAAAGGTACACTTTGCTGGGCAATCATTGGGTCTAGAGGCCTACATAAGGGTTTCCCCTTAACATTGAACCACCAACCAGCTTCTCTACTGCGAAGAAGAAGAAACGAGATGACGGGATGCGGGAGCATGTTACAGGCTGTGCACGAAGTGAAGGCTACTACAAAATTGACAAGAAGGATAAGCTGAAATACCTCAATAATAGTCGTGCATTTGCCGAGGAGCCTCCAGCTGATACACAGGTGGGATGTCTCTCTCCTTGCTGCCAGTTGGCTATGCTTTGGTTGGTATCATCTTTCTGCCTGTAAGGATAAGAATTCCACAGGGTGCCCAGTCTGTGACAGTCTGTACTTGAAGAGGAAGGTTGAAAGACTGATCTACCCCAACACTAGGCAGTAAACAACATGAAATGTTTGAGTGTACAGTACAGTTTGACTGTACTGGAGATAAGTCAACTGGGGTGAGTTTCCTTAGTTAGACTTCAGTTTTTGTTCTACTGTCTAACCAGAAGAACAGAACAGGAATAGAGATAGGATGGTTAGCAAGGCTCAACAGTGACACAGAAACAACCCTCTGAAAGTGTAGACATGTATTTTGTTGGTTCACTTGCAGATAGAATTAGTGTTTATATTGACACAGAGTATACTGACACAGAGAGGACTACATATGTAAATAACTGTTACCAAGATAGCTTAATAGTCCATCTAGCTGATACCTAACCATCCATACCTGAACTTATACCACCATATATTTAGCCAGTCTGTTTGTTCACCTAGCCCAGAATTGTGTGATGTGACTGGTAGTGGGTTTCCAGGGTCTCCAACACAGGTCTTTCTCATCACCACTGCCTTGATACTTTTGAGAAATGTCAGGGATTGAAACTAGGACCAAATACATGGTAAATGTGCTCTACCACTGAGCTGTAGGACAGCCAGTTCCCCACAGCAGATAGGAGCACCATCTCCCTGGCATTGGGGGCAGAAGGGGATGTCAAACCTGCTACACAAAATTGAGGTGCCAAGGATCAGGCAGAAATTTGGTGTGTGCATGATGTATACTCTACCATTTGAACTGTACAGTCCCTCTGCAACCTTGATGCCACACTTGTCTAGAACCAAATCTTTTCCCCATCTGTCTAACCCTTGAGCTGCTTTGTTTTCCTTTCAGGGAATGAGCATCCCTGCCCAGGTGCATGTTTCCACCAGGGCAGGCTCCGAGAGGAGGTCAGAGCAACGCAGGCTCTTGTCGTCTTTCACTGGCAGTTGTGACAGTGACTTGCTCAAATTCAACCAGCTCAAGGTAGGTTGTAAAGCTCAATCACCCTGACAACAGCCCATTACTGTAATCCTTGCTGGTTAGTGAACTGTTTGTCTTCCAAATGACAACGTTTTCATTAAATCGTGGCAAGAAGGGAGTAGGGAAGTGTTAGATCAGGTTGCAGTGATGCATGTTAGGCTTTGTAGAAGAAGTCTGCAAGTCTCTCTGAGAGAAAAGGCTTGAAATGCAAGAGGGAGGTATGTTGAGCACTGTGCCCCAAATGAAAATGGCTTAGTGAGAGCTTCATAAAGCATCCTTGGCTTCAGTACTGAGGAATTGTTCTACATAAAAACAACACTGTACTTTTCACAATCACTGTGCTCAGTATGACCCTGTATTATGTTGGTTTCCCAGCAAACAGTTCACAATAGTTTTTTGCCTTTTTCTCATATCTTTGCAATGTAGTTCCGGAAGAAAAAGCTAAAATTTTGTAAGAGTCACATTCATGACTGGGGACTCTTTGCCATGGAGCCAATTGCTGCTGATGAGATGGTGATAGAGTATGTGGGTCAAAACATCCGGCAGGTAAGCCCAGAGAAGACACATAGTTAGAGAGAGAATGCATTCTGTCCCTTAAAACCAGAATTCCATAGAGGAGCATGTGAGGAGTCATTAGGAATGACATAAGCCTTGTCCCCAACTTGCAGCCCCCATCCTCATTTTGTACAAGTGGAATGTGGCAAAAACCTCTGTGGGCAGCAAAATAAGACAGCTGAGTGGATTGTTCCACTTCAGCTTACAGGCAGGAAATATTGATACTAAATGTTCTCCATGTTCAAAAACAAAATACCGCTCTGCATGTAGAAAACTAACAAATCAAGGAACATGAGCCAGCCTGCTCCTTGTTACAATAGTTTTCAGCTTGTAAGGATGATAGTTTTTAAAGAACAAGACCCAAAGAAAACATTAAAAAATGTGATTCTTTTGCTATAGTCTGAAATAATACATTTTACCACCTCATCTCCCC
Source organism: Gambelia wislizenii (assembly GCA_030847615.1). NCBI lineage: Eukaryota > Metazoa > Chordata > Lepidosauria > Squamata > Crotaphytidae > Gambelia > Gambelia wislizenii. The sequence goes on along the minus strand of JAUMIR010000013.1, from coordinate 4,384,402 downwards.
TGCCCCCCACCTCATTCTGTTACTTAAATAAACTGATGTTAGGCTTGGAACTGGGGAAGTCCCAGGCTGACATCCTCAGTCAGCATGGAATGCCATTAGGCATGTGAGTCTTTCAGCCTTGCCTACTTGCCAGAGCTGTTGGAATATAAAAATCATTTTTAATTTAAATACCGTGACTTTCTTTTAAATTAGGATAGTTTATTGAATTCTTTTAACTGTTTTTACTGTTACAATAGGTTTTTTTTGTATTTTCTTTTCATCTATGTTGTGAGCTAATTAATTAGACACAACTGTTCTTTGCACATTAGAGTATGACAAATAAATTAACACCTCTGGACTGTGCCCTCAATAATGAGAGGAGGGATGTATCTAGGGAGTAGAAAGAGGAGGAGTCCTAGGGAGGGAGGGAGCAGGTCTGAGTTGGTAGCAGGTCTGTTTCTGCCCACCTTTGTCCTTCCAGCTTGGAAGTCTTAAAGGTTCCAGCCCCTGTTGTTTCCCCGCTAGCCACAACAACTTAGGCATGACCCACTCTCATGCTGCCCTCTCCTGTGTCCTGCAGGTAGTGAGGGGACATATGCTGTTTGCCCTCTGAATATTTGGCATTGTTAATTGTTATCAAATTGACTTGTGGTGACCCTGTGAATAAGAGACTTCCAAGTCTCTCTGCTCAGGTCCTGTAAGCTCAGGGCTGTGACTTCCTTGATTGAGTCTGTCCACCTGTAATGCAGTTTTCCTCTTTTCCTACCTCTGAAAATACCACCTTTAATATTTACCCTTTGAATCTTGGTACTTTCAGCCATGAAAGGACTTAATTATTTTTTGGGAGGGTGGCAATCAGCAAACCTTGATAGGTCTCAATGAAGTTGTCACCGCCCTTGAAGAGGACAGCTGATGTGGCATATCTGTTAGAATATATAACTAAGCTTGGGTTCTAGTTGCCCCATGCCATGAAACTCATTGAGTGACCTTGGGCCAGTCACACACTCTCAGCCTTAGAAAACCCCGTGATATGTTTGCCTTAGGATCACCATAAGTTGGAAACGACTTGATGGCACACAACAACAACAATATTAAGCAGAGTGCAGTGGGGCTAGTACTACATAAGCTTGTGGCAGAAACAGAAAAGATGACCCTGGATGTTCTTGTAAGGGAAAAGGAAAACTGATGTTTATTGTTTCAGGAAATCCATCTTAGGATAGTAAAGCAGATCGACAAAAGAAGTTGATCTATACTTGGTTAGAAGAGCCCCTAAAAGCTGGTTCTCATGTGTGGATGTAGGCTAGTATCCATTTTTGGGGTTGGAGCCTCATGGAGGCTCCGTCCAGAACAAAGGAAAACAAAGAGACTAACTCACTTCTTGAGGGAAGTCTGCAGGTAAGAAGGAAGCAAAAGGCTTGAATGCACATAGGCCAAAGAAAGATACAGAAGAGTCAAACTAAAAGGCAGGCATTATCTAGAAAGTGTTGATGCCTCTGCTTCCAACAATATATGTAACTAATAACAGTAAATACACTCTGATTTCTGGCTTGTTCTGCAGGTAATTGCAGACATGCGAGAGAAGCGATATGAGGATGAAGGCATTGGGAGCAGTTACATGTTCAGAGTTGATCATGACACAATTATAGATGCAACGAAGTGTGGCAACTTTGCCAGGTTTATTAATCATAGTTGCAATGTAAGTATTCCTTGGCTTCACAAGTGTTGTAAGACTTCCTACAAAAAATCAAACTATAACAGACCTGACTTTGTAGCACAAGTTTTATGTTGATTGGGGTGAAAACTATTCTCCTTCTCCCTTTTGCTTTGGGGGCTGATCTTTCTTTTCTTGGATTCTACCCACTCATGGGACTGCAAGTATATATATCGGATTAATGCACATTTATTCATTTTGTTTTCACACATATTTTGCTAAGATCCAAGCATTTCAAAGTAATGGACTTAAAACAAATATACATATATAATCCACAAATACACAGTACAGCTTTACGTGATCCATGAAATAGATGTTACTTGGGACTAAACAGGGAAGACTTGCATGTATATGCCTGTCAAGTATATTAAAGGCTGCCTAGAACATTTTTTTTCAGGAAGGTATTTATTTTTCCCTACCATAGTATCTATGTATGTATGTATGTATGTATGTCACATGTGTATACACAGAGACATAGACACAGATTTAGGTTGTGATGGTCCCAAAATCTAAATAAATGAATTATGAGTTTTGAATTCACTGCTTTATTTTTTCCCCCCTTCAGCCAAATTGCTACGCTAAAGTCATCACAGTGGAATCCCAAAAGAAGATTGTCATCTACTCAAAGCAGTACATCAATGTGAATGAGGAAATCACTTATGACTACAAATTCCCCATCGAGGATGTCAAGATCCCTTGTTTGTGTGGTTCAGAGAACTGCAGAGGGACCCTGAATTAAAACCCAAGGTTGTTTGCCACATATTGGCTGTGTCTGGACTGTGGTAACCAACACGGTTGCACTTTTGCCAAAAGAGGAGGAGGTAGAAGAAAAAAAGGAAGGGGGGGAAGGGGAGAGAGGAAGAAATCCACGGGGTGGCGCATTCTGTCCATTCGTCAGGAGAAGTGCAAATTGCAGACGCACACTAAGACTCTTCAAGCTGTAGGTGCTTTTCCTCCTTGGATCCAGCGCTCCACTCCCCCCAAAATAGCTCCCCTTATGCAGTGGCACCATAAATCAAAACACTATCTCTTTCCCTCTTCGCTCTCTCCATAATGGCATAGCTCTCATGGGTATAGTAAGGTACCTTTGTATTGTTCAAAAACGTTCCTCTTTACATAAAACGCTGCTACGTTTTTGTCATTAATTTTGTTTGGGGATGGGTGGGGAGGGAGTGGGGGAAAGACATTCAGCTTTTTAAAAATGTGAAATAGAGAGTGTGTGGGTGGGTGGAATGGAAGCTAGCTGGCATAGCTGTTAAGTGAGCATCAGGCGCTTATTCTCCAGCGTAGGCTGGGAATTTCTGTGTAGGTTTGTTGAGCACAGGTGCCTCTTCTCCCATTTCTGGATCAGAGGAAGGTCCAAAATATTGAGGTCTCACTTGAGGTTGCCTTTTCAATGTTCATGTGCACTCTGCTGGTCCTCTCATGGAAGGAGTGTCCAAAGTAGCTTTAGGATCCAAGAGGGGAGAAACTGTTGGCTGTGCCAGGCTTACAATGAAGACGGCACTAGCCTTTCCTTTTGAAAAGATAAGTGGCATTTGTTTGTTTTTCCTTCACTGTAGCACTGCTTTATGCTGTAGAAATCTGCAGCCATGCAGCCCTGTGGCTAGGTTCTGAGGCCATGCAGTCATGTCCCTCCCATTCCTATCTGTGACGCCTCCAGAAGAAATTGGCACAAAGACCCTCAAAATGAACCAGGGCCTCAGAATGACAAGGCCGAATGGGTTGTGAGCTAGGGCAAGATCCTTCAGTGGCACCAAAGCCCAAACCAAAGGCTATTTTTCTGCCCTTGATGGTTCTCAACCATCATCTTTTCCTAATGTGCCCCTTTAATATTCTGCACGTCTCCTTAAACCATAGGTTTCTTCCTAAAAACCCAGAAGATTTCTTGGAGGTTTTGTCATCCTCAGCCAAGTTGAACAGTGGTTTGCTTGGTGGCTAACCCCTGCTTGTTGTCATTCAGTTCAACAGCTTTCTAAGGTGGTACACCAAATGTGTGGGTGCACTGAGAGGTGTTTGTATGCTGAGAGCAGCTATTTTATGGTCTGAAAGAGCAATACTTTTTTGATGCTGACTTTCTGCAGCAAGTAAAACTGTATAGTCAAAATACTCCCATCATTCTAAATCACTTGTCCTAAACCAACATTACTACCTGTGTGCAAACAATGGAGAAATTAATGGGGACTTTTCATTGGAATTGCAGCTCAAGCAAACAGCATAGCCAAATGTTTGGTTTGAAACAAAAAAAATGTGTGAGGGTAAAGCAGTCCCTTTTAAAATTTGGTCCAGGTTTGTTGAAAGAGTGTCAAGATGAGCAAATGTTAAAATGTTTGCCCATTTTTCATTACTTGTCTGCCTCTTGCTCCAGGAATGAATTTACTGGACTTTAAACTTAGTTATACTAAGAAAGAGTTTGCTGGAGAAGAATAGAGCATGCATAAATGCTGCGTCGGTCAAATCTGTCTCCTCTTCGCTCCCTCAGACAGGTCAAACATTTTGAAGCCCGTGTTCTCTTGACAGAAGCTTCCCAAAGTACTTCCCATAAGGCAATAGGATTTTCCTAGCAAGTCTCTATAGCAGTTGCTTAGTAACTGCCTCTGCCAGCATAAAAAAGTAGATGATCTTCCCCCTTGTAAGTGTTCAGGGGCCTAAAGGAAGAAGCAAACTAAGCTGCTTTCTCTTGTTTTCTAGCCAAGGTGCTTCATTTGACCATGGGCTTGCTTAGTCTGAATTAACTTGAGTATGGAAGTGAAAGACCAGACTTGGTGAGAAGTTGGTTAGATTCATCAACGTCTTGTTTCTTTGGTACAGTTTTCTGCCTTCTTACAATGCCTCCTCTGTTGTGTCTCTTTTTTATGCTTCCTGTCTTTGAGAAAAGCCACATCCGTTTAATCTAATTCTGAGCAGAGCTGTTGTCAATAAGCAGTCTAGTCACATGCTTCTATGCTTTTTCATGCTATGAGTGTAATCCACAAGGAGTGTCTCTTCTGCAAGCAGACATGTAGGAGCTTGTGAATTGGCTTGGCTATTAATCCTGCTGGTTGTGTGTGAAGCAAATTGTTGGAAACCGGGTTTCCTTGGGTGAACATGACAACACTAGGACTACTGCTATCTCTTTGGTTCTGTTAGTTAACTTTGGCCAGAACCTGAAACAACTTCTTGATGTAAAAGCTGTCTGTCTCTCTCTCACACACACAACCACACCCCAGATATCAACCTGTCTGTGAAAAGGGCATGAAGGAGGAACCGTTCTCCACTGAGCCCTTGCCTGGCTTTGGTGAGAGAGGTGTTCAAAAGTATTTGCCTGCATACGCACAAGCATATCCTAAATCCAAAGTATACTGGGACTCTCCCAGGCCCAGTTAGCACTCTCTTCCTTGAAGGGCAAGAAGTCTGGGGTGAAGCTGGTCAGCTTCTCTGCTTCCAGCTCAGGTAAGGGCAGCGGCTGCTTCTTAAGAAGACATTTCTGGAAGGAATAGCAGCCCAATCTAGATCTAGAAAGAGTAACTGCAACTGCAGAAGTGACCTTCCGGGCTCCACCCTACCCCCCCCACACACACACACACCTTGTTCTTGAGAGGAGTGCCAAAATCTTGACAAACCTACCCAGATGCCTTGTCTTTTCTGCTCCAAGGAGGGCAAGGTGTTCAACTTGACATCCACAGTTTTTCACGTTGGCATTATCCAGTCAGTGCTTCTCTGTGCTTTTAATACTGGCCCACTTGGTTTCATACAGTCATTACAGTACTCTCTTTCCCATCTGCCTCCCTAGTTTGAGGTTAAACTATGGGAGTTCAGAGCCAGTCCCAGAGCCAATATTTCTATTATCAAAGCAGCTTATTTCTACAATGGGGGATAAAATAATTTTAAAATTCTGATGGAAAGTTCAGTTTTGTCATTTGTGACCTATATTCAGGGATCATTTCAGTGCTTTTCTGTGTAATTTTTTTTTTTAAAGAGGGAAAATGAAATTTTGATGTTTAAAATGGACACATCATCTGTACATAAGCAACCGTTCCAACTCTTCTCTTCAAACACTGTTTCTTGTAGAAACACGTTGATTTTGGTTTTTGTTTGTTGGGAGGGCTGTTTTGTTTGTACTTCAAAAGCATGTACATAATTTGTTAAAAGTGACTATTGTAGTTTGGAGTTTTTTTAAAAGATTGCCAGGCTGAGACCTCAAGGAGAGAGTGGAAGTTTGGGAGTGTGACACACTGAGGGAAAGCGCTGGCACCATTTACAGCTTGTGTCAAGCTATGTATAATGTAAATTCTGTACAAAATAACTTTCTTTTTGGTCAAATACGTAGATCAAACTAGAAGCATTAAAAAGCTGAAGAATTTTTTTAAAATGCCAAGTGGAGGCTTTTTTTATTTGCCTTTCGGATACCTTAACGTGCAAAATCTATTTATTTCAGACAAGAAAAATGTGTATAGTCTATTAATGACAACCTAAAACGTATTTAAGCAAAACTGCAACTTTTGATTTTTTTAAAATTTAAAATTTCATTTATTTTATAATGTTCCTTCTCAATTACCAACGTAGTATTTGTAGAAATGAAAAGAAAAATGCATCAGCTATGCTCTATAGCTCCATGGTTTCCAGTGCACATGTGCAGCTCCATGTGAGCAGGGTATTCCCTTGCTGACAGCTTCATGTTGCAATTTTGGGGCTCTCCACTTCTCACTGGAGCTGTTAGGATCAGGCAGTTGCATGGGGGTGGGGGTGGGAACAAAAAATACACTAAATTCAGGAGGTGATTCTTAAAATGAAAAGCTGAGGAGAGGAAAACCTCATGTTTCACAACTTCTGTAAAGATACTGCTTTTTAATTCGCAGTGTGAAAAAGAAAAACCTCCTTTAAAAGGGGAAAGAAAAATGGTTTGCAATAAATGACATCTATTTTTTATGTTCATTAAACAAAACCAGAATTAAATCTCTTTGCCTTTGAGATTTAGGAATTTTTAAAATTTCTGTTCCCTTTTCTTTTAAACAACTGTATAAATTTAGGACCGTTCTGTGCAACTAGGCTCTGTCATCAGTATGTACCTTGTTTTGAAGAACGTGGGTTTTTTTTTTTTTGTTTGTTGTGGGTGTGTCATGCTGTAAATATTTGTTCATATTTTTGTGAATTGAATACTATGTACCATTGTATTATAGTAACTTTTATAAAGCAAACCATAAATATACTGACCTTTCTTACAAAAAACCCCCACCTGTGTTGGTTCATTGGTGCCAAAATAATAACTCCTGTAAAGACTTCAACATGAAAACACAGCACTTGGGATGCCTTGGCAGTCTCCCCTCCAAGTACTAACCATGGTTGACCCTGCTTGTCTTCCAAGATCAGATGGGATCTGGTGCTTTTTAGGGTATTTTGGTCTGCAGTCACGGGGGGGGGGTACATTCCATAGGATCATAGAGTCAGAAGGAGATACTGGGCTAGAGAGACCTGTGGGCATAGGCATAATCCTCTTTTGGGGTTGTTACAAGTGGGGATTGCAATAATGTTTCAAGGAGATTTTGTCTCATTCCTGCTCCCTACCAGAAGCAGAGCTTGGAAAAGCTACTTTTTTGAACTACAACTCAGAATTGGTGGATTCTGAGCCTTGTAATCCCCCAAAAGTAACTCTTTCCAAGTTCACTCCAAAAGTCAGTCAAACATTCTTCACTGAGCTCTTTTTCATTCCCCGCCCCTCTGTTTTAGGTTTTTTTCCCCTCTGAAGTTTTTCCTTTATTTGGTGTTTCCATGATCTTTGAGGTTGCTGCAAGGCTGTTGTTGCTCAAAGTTTCTCAAAACCTATAGGGGATTTAAGTGGTGATTACGCAGACTGAGGAAAACTACAACCAAGATCCTACATCAGGGTTGTATAGTGTAAATCTCATGTGGAATTATGTATTGGTTGTGCTATACAATCCTTGTGTTGAATGGCAACATTGTGCAACTGAACCAGGATGCCAGATGTGCAACTGCATGCGCAACTCCCAATTCCACAACTTTGAACCAAATGTGGATATTCTGTGTTGGACAAAAATATTCAGCTACTTCTATGTTGTTGTGTGCCTTCAAGTCATTTCTGACTTATAGTGACCCTAAGGCACGTTTATCACAGGGTTTTCTCGGCAAAATTTCTTCCAAGGTGGTTTGCCATGTTCTTCCTCTGGGTTTCCATGGCTGAGCAGGGATTTGAACCTTGGTCTCCTAGAGCCCTAGTCCAACACTCAAACCACTACGTCAACACCGGCTCTCAAACCACTTCCATAGGTGAACTTAATTTGCATAAAATACCCACAGGATTCGAGATGATGGCTGGCATCCTGTTAGTGACATACCCAAGCATAAGCCCACCTTACACCTGTGTATGTCTTTTTGATTGTTGCAGAAGTACGTATTCTCTTCCATCCTCATCCATAACTGGTGGAGAGTGTAGCAGGGGGATCATAGAAATGTCTGGCTTTCCCCACACACTTTGGCCATATTGGGGGCTGTTGAAGAAAAAACTGAGCCCTGGGGATGGTGAGGCATAACATAGTTCCACCTGCAGAATTCTTATGCTAAGCTTGGAAATATAAGATCTCAGCAGATCTCTGTCAACAGCTATTAGCCCAGATCAGTGATGTCCATGGATAGAGGTGTTACATGTCTTACCAGCAGATGCTGGGAAACACAGTAGGGAGAAGGGATGTCCCAGTCTTCTGACACTTTCTATAATCATGCTACTGCTAATGGAAGGAGAATGGGCGATTAGATGAACCCCAATTTCATCCAGAAAGGCCTTTCTGATAAACTTAGCTAAAATCATTGTGAGGCAAATGGCCCTTTTCAGCAGTTTTGTCAAATGCTTGAATCAGGACCAGAGACGTTTGTTAGCAACTTGCTTTCCCCCAGCAAATCTTTTCAGAAGTCGTCTTGCCAAAACAGACACAAAAGAAACCGTCTGTGCTTTGAATCTTTTTATTCAATCAAAAAAGCAGGCTGAGGAGGACGATGACTTCTGAATTATTGTTGCAAAAGATCTGAGCGAGATAAATTCTCCCAAGCTGTTTCCCTACCACGTCCCCCTTGTGGGACAGAACCACCCGCTTTGCTGCGGAACATTACATGACACCTGATTCTCCATTGGGTGTCAGGATGGTAAGGTTTCCCCGGGCATCTTGGTCCGCTTCAATTGCTTCAAACAAAGATTTGAAGTTCCCAGCACCAAATCCCTGAAGGAAGAGAATACAGAAGAATAATTAGGATGTTTTTCCCCCCTTTTGGATAGTTGAACTATAGGTACGTGTAAGCCACTGGTTCTGAAGGGCAGGATTTTTTTAAGGCATATATTCCAGCTGCAAGAATTCACCCTCAGACAGCCCACACTAAAAAAATGAACACAAGGCCTGCTTTGTTCCTTGCTTACAGCCTTGGCTATCAGTGGCAGTTTCTCCATGGGAGTCAGCCATTCTTATTTAATAGGCAGCAAGGGCTCATTTACGAATCTTGACTTCCCTCATGTGAACGAACAGGACACTTTGATGGCCTGTGCACCAAAGTAAAGCTCAACTCAGTGACTCTGACACCCGTGCAAGGGCCAGACCTGCCTCCTCATCAGGGTAGCGCTGCCAGAATTGGTACTTCTCCCAAGGCTGGGTTTTTGGTGTTCACACCAAGATTGCCTGATAAGCACAACACAGCTCCCAACTGGTTCATTTTACACAGTGGTGGTTACAGCTTACAGTACAGGCTTTCGGCGATATGCCACCTTTGGCTGAGTGGGACCCCAGCCCACCTGTTTCACACTGGCTACACAAAAAAATAGAGGCCTAAAGCACAAAAACAAGATCCTTCAAAGGCATTTCCAAGGGGGCAGCAAAGTGGAACCTGCCCAAAGGTGAAGGTGAAGAGAAGCCGTTCTGTCCTTGTCATTTAAGTGTGTAACGAACACCAGAGAAGCCTGATATTTTTAATTTCCCTCCCATTTCTCCATCTGCACATTATCAGTTTTCCAGCTTTACATTTTTTTTTCCAGCTGCACATTCTGGTTGAGATCCTGCACCAAGCAGGAAGAGCAATTCCATGTCCTACACCCAACCTGGCAGTTGTCAAGTCCTGTTGTTGCTGTTTTCCAGTGGGAAAGGAAGTTGGGGAGACAATTGAGACAACGAAGATGCTGCTGGTCTTGGCTCAGATGGGAAAATTAGCGAAATTGCATTCACAGATGGCATGCTTTCTCCTTTCCCTTCCCCTCTGAGCAGAGACCAATTACATATCTTCATCATCTGAATTGCTTCCCTGCTCCCTTCCTCCCCACCAATAAGCAGCAGCACGATTCTGGGCCTTGACAGCTGCTGAAAGAGGAGGGAGATTTTGGGTAGGGCACAAAAGCCTAGTGAATAATCCTATCTGTCGGGGATGCTTTGATTGTGATTTCCTGCGTGGCAGGGGGTTGGACTGGATGGCCCTCGTGGTCTCTTCCAACTCTGCAGTTCTATGATTCTATGATTCTATGCATATAAGACACACTTCTGCACATGTATATCGCTAATAGGATGCCAGCCTTTGTGTTTAGCCACACTCTAAAAAAAAACACATCAGAAGACATTCTCTCATTCATGAGATACGACTGTAGGATTTCCTTTCCATTTACCGGTAGATGTGATGTTTAGACTGAAAATGAAATTCAGTGACCAGCAATGCACACTATGTGCACACAAAAGCAAAACTAATAAAATGAAACAAAGCAAAACATGTATTTGTGTCTGTTCGTGTTAAATTTTACACCCTATCCTTTGCATAGAGTTTTCCAGGGGTCTGTCAGATCAGGCCTGGAGGCAGGCAGTGTGAGGACGCCAGAGGTAAGTACATAGTTTTGATCAGCCCAAAGTCAAAGTCGGAAATAAAAACTAGTAGGATCAGAGGTCAGTACATGGTCCAATTCAGGGTGATGGTTGGGTTCCAGAAGGTGACAGTACAGGGGAAGAAAGGTGGGACAAGGAGACTCTGGCTAATGGCTATTGCAAGCAATGAGCTGCTCAGACTGAGGGCCCATTCACACTACACAAATTATAGCACTATGATTCCACTTCAGCCGCCATGGTTCCATGCTATGGAATCCTGGGATTTGTAGTTTATGGAGAAGGGTTTAGAATTCTCAGCGAGATACCTCTCGTACTTCCCCAAACTACAAGACCCTGGATTCCCAAGGATGCAGTCATGGCACTTAAGGTAGAATCAAAGTGCTAGAACCATGGAGTGCGAAAGGGCCCTAACATGAAGCAACAAGTATAGAAGGCATTTTTTGAAATGCCCTGGCTGGCTGGCCAACAGCTCCCTCTAGTGGTAGCACGGGGGTTTGCACCCTCACTTGTCAAAAGGTTGAATCTAAAGTGGGAGGGGGGCATTTTCCCCCTGCAAGATCTTGGATGCCTCCCCACTCTCCAGTATTTTACAAACTTTTTAAAATCTAAAAACACCCTCCACACTCCATAAGTGAGGAGCAATTGTGCCATGATTTTGGGGCTCCCTGGCTGTTTTCAGCTGAGGCAAGGTCTTTATTTAACGAGCAAGTAAAATAAAAGCTGATTTCCAGTTTACTTCCTGATTAGATGAAAGCATCTCCTAGGGATAAAATAGTGGTGGGGGCGGGGACATGGCAAAATTGAGCCTTCATGCCCTAGGGGTTGTGGGGGGCACTTTGGTGCACTGAGAGACAGGGGTTGTTGTCTTAACAGTGAAAAAACTCCTCATGGAATGCAAGGAGAACCCTACCTGTCCAAATGGCAAGCCATGTCGTTTTGCTGTTTTGAGAAGGGGGGGGGTCCAAAATGTAAAAAAAACTGCAGGGGGATGCACATTCCCCCTCATTGGGACAAGTGATTTGATATGACTTGCTTTCCCAGTGTCACCATGTTGATATTTCACCTTAGTGAGTGAGCGCTAAAGCAAGAAAGCAGAGCGTTGTTTCCCCCCCCCCCTCTTTTTGGAAAGGCAAACTATCACTCCAGCGAACAGTTGAAATATTTTTTTTAAAAAAAGTTTGGTGGTGGAAGATTACAGTAGGTGAAAATGTGAGTAATTTGCGGTCACCATCTTGAATGGCACCCATGCAAAAAATTTTGGGGCCCAAACACCGTTAAGACAGGTTGCTGCTGCTGCTGCAAAATGCCATTACTGTGGGGCACTCCAGGTTTTTTGGGCTCATATAGATGGACCCACAGTATCCAAAAAGGCACAACAGGGGGAGGAGAGCATTTGAGGCCATCAAAATGGCCTTGGGCACTTCCCCCACCTCTGGCCTAAATCCAATGACCAAGCCTAACTAGAGTAGACCCAGTGAATCAATGGGAACTTGGTAAGTTAACACAGAGCTTCCACTTAGTCGGCCTCCTCTACTTGAAACTAACAACTGGATTTAAGGCTTGATCTTTTATCATTGTTTAATCTTGCTGAATGTGTGGAAGTTTTTAAAAACCAACAGGGATTGGGGGCAGAATGTCCTCTTCCTGCCATCTGGGAAAGGGATTTGGTTCAGGCCTAGCGTGGAGCAGACCTCCAATGCCAAACAGACCTGGTGGTTGTAACGCTGTATGACCTCCAGGAAGACAGTTGGCCTGTCCTGAACAGGCTTGGTGAAGATCTGGAGTAAGTATCCTTTCTCGTCAAAGTCCACTAAGATTTTGAGCTCCTTAAAAAAAGGAAAGAGAAAAAGCAAACCATTTAGATAGCGTTCTTTTGCAAGAAGTCGATTTTCAAACACTATCATGAGTCACAGTAACACATTATTTTGAACAAGTTCAGGGAAATATGCTGCCTCTTCTTGCATTTCTTCCCAGCTCACATACTCCCATGCCTCTATCTAACCATTATCTCTCTCTCTCTCTCTCTCTCTGGCTTCTCTTCGCAAACGAAGATTCAGGAAGGATTCATCCCGCACTTTCTGCAAGCGCGCTGATGACTAAAAAGGCCAATCCAAGATAAACAAGTCTGCTTGCAGAAAGCACAGCAGAAGGTCTCCTTGGGTGATGTTTCTGGGCTGTGATTCTTTCTGCGTTGTCGTTTCTCTTCAAGGCTTGTTCGGCGTGAGTTCTCAAATAAGGCTGCAGCATTGTAGATTGTGCGTCTCCATGCCTCCCGATGTGAGGCCAGAGCGGACCATTGTTGGTGATCAATTTGGCCGAGCCTGAGATGTTGTTTCAGGGAGTCCTTGTATCGCTTTTTTGGAGCGCCCCTCTTACGCTGCCCCGTGGCGAGTTCACCGTAGAGTAGTATTTTTGGGAGGCGATGGTCCTCCATCCTAGAAACATGTCCTGCCCAACGCAGCTGTGTTCTCAATATCATGGCCTCAATGCTGGTGATCCCTGCTTGCTCAAGGACAGCAACATTATACCACACCAGAATATGTAGTACCAGCTGTAGTACCTGGCATGGCTCAGGAGAATCAGTAACTGCTCAGAATGACCAATTTCAACTGCTCTGGAGGATGAGTGTTTCTCACTTTGGGTGCCTGAATGTTCCTCATATTACACCTCAGTCTACCCAAGAGTTCTGGAAAATGTTGGGGCATTCTGTTTTGGGATTTCAGACACTGTTAACACTCTCAAAAGAGTGATATATCTTTATTGGCCAACCAAAATGCACAAAACACATCATGCGTGCTTTCAAAGCTCCACTGGCTTCTTCATCAGGTAAAAGAATATGTAACACCCTATAACAGCTGTTGCTGCTCCAGCATCCAGTCCTGGCCTAAATATACCAGGGGGTTGGCCCTTGCTTGTTGCTGGTTGTAGCAGATTTTAGCACCTCCCCTGATCGGCCTGTTACTCTTTTCTCCCAGAAGCTGTGGTGTGGGTGTCCATCCCTGCAGCCCCTCCATGAAAATACCTCTCCCCATATTCTCCTCCCCAGTATCCAAGCTCCCCGCCGCACACATCACTTCTCCATTTCTAGTTTTCTATTAATTATTTCTCTGTTTTTTGTACAGACGGTTATACTACTAATGTGATATAAGGCGATACTGTACTATTTTAGCACTATGACTCTAAAGAAAATGCGGGTGGGGGTGTGTGAACGTTCAGCTTGGTAACTGGAAGCATAATGAGGGAACGCAAGTCAGTGGGAAACCTCTGTGGCAAAGGACACACACCCATTCACAGCATCATCAGCGGGACACCCAAAATATAGCGCGAAGGACTGGGACAATGGATACAGACCTGTGACAGTTACTCCCATCTGCACTGGAAACTTCCAGGACAGGGGGGTATAAAAAGATGTGACTAGTGCCAGAATTTCAGGAGAGAGAAAAAACAGGAGAGGAAGAACATCATAGGGATTTTTTTTTAATGGCTACAACTCCTGTCCAATCACAAGGTTTTTGGCTGGTCTGGAAGAGCCCTGAATTGCCCTTCAGAGAGTAGACCGCTCCCAATCAGCTACCAAACATAAAGTATGACCCCTGTACCTGCGGAGTCACTTATTTGCATCTGAAAAAAATAAGGTCTCTCTAGGCACCTTCTAAGTCCTCCAACACAACTCTCTGGCCAGAAGTCATTCATTTTAATAGGGTTTGCTATTAATCACAGTTACTGGTATCCATGGCAAGTCTGGGAATGTCTCTCCCGTGGATATGGGGGTCATACTGCACTAGTCTGTATGATTGTCAACATAATTGGGGTGCCCCTCAAGTGAATTTCAGGTGTGTGACACAGCCTATAGTTGGATCATCCTAAACAACCCCTCCAAATTTGCTGAAAATCTGTCCAGCCATTTTTTGCATGATGCAGTAACAGTTAGAAATTTAATTTTATTGATACAGAGAACCCTGGTAGCCAACTGACCTCCAGTTTACTGATGTTCTCCTTCACCTTGATCTTGGCTGATTTCAGCCTCTCCCGAAGTCGCTGGTAGTAGGTGGATGGAACAGACATGAACTCAAGGCCACGTTCTTTCAAGTTGGTGATCTGTAACAAAGGAAGATCTATTGACATATTACAGGTCATTCCCAGCGGTGCCTATATTTTGACTGGCAGACTGACTGGGAGGAGAATCCCAGAACACTGAGACGTCTTACCGCAGTAATGATGTCTGAGGTATTTAGTGCAATGTGCTGGACTCCAGGGCCTCCGTAATACTCAACATATTCCTGCAGAACAGAAAAAAATGTATACTGTGTACCTACAGAGAGATCAGCTACTACCCTGCATCAGGGTTGTGTTGTGTAAATCTCTGTGTGTGGAGTTACACATTAAGACCAGCATCCTGTTAGTGATATGCAGGCATGTCAGTGTGGTTAACAAGCCTATCTGTCCATTTTTGGACAGGGCCCAGAAGAGGACTCACTAGCCCTTGAGGTCTGTCCCAAAACCTCCCCTTAGGCAGCTCTCAAGCCCCAGAAAAGTCTGCTGTTGCTGTTTCTTGCTGCTGGAAAGGGAAGAGAGGGAGAAGGCAATTCAGACCATGAAGACACAGATGCTCTAGGCTCTGGGGGAAGGAAAAGCAGAGTATGCTCTACCCATGGGTGCACCCTCCTTTCTCACCCTCCCCTGAGCTGAGTCCAGCTGGTTCTTCATGCCTCCTCTCTCTCCCAGTAAGCAGGAGCAGCCCCTCCTGAATGACGAGGAACTGCACAGATAGAACTACACTCCCGTGTAGGATCTCAGGCTAATTATGCTATACAGCCTTTGCGTTGAACAGCGGTGCTGTGCAACTGAACCAAGACACCAAATGTGTAACCAAACACACAACCAGCTGTGGATGTGCATCAATGCACAATGGCACTGGCTATGTAACCCCACCTTGAATTGAACGTGGACTTTCCACATTGGACCAAAATGCCCAACCCGTTCTGGAGGGGAACTTACACAGGCGTAATCCACCCACAGGATTTCAGACCTTGAATCTGGGCAGGGAGCATTCTATGGAAGTGCTCTTGCCACGCTCAGTTCAGAAATACTGCCTACTCACTTGGATCAGCAAGCCAGTTCTATGTGTTTGGAAGTGGAAGACAGCTATGCAGGCAGTGGTGATGGCAAAAGCCACCTGACCCTCCCGCAAGTATGGACCCTTGGCTAATTTCTCCCAAGGAAATTGTGGCATTTGATACCCTTCCTGCCCCCCCCCCCAAAAAAACTTGCCAACCTTGGCTATAGACCCAGAAAGTCTAGACTTTTACCTGGATTTGAGATTTCTTCTTCCCCATAGCAGGCTCATTAATGGGCATTTTAATGGACTCTTCATAATTGGCCACCACAATAGAGCGGAGAGCACTGAATGCTGTGTGGACCTGCTTATCATCCACAGACCAAAAACGGTGGAACAAGAGGTTTCTCTGGTACCTATTGAAATGCAAGGAATTCAAAGAAGAAATAAAAGATGTTTGTGGTGCACAAGTAAACCCTGGCTATCTCAGCAGTTTGGCACCTCTAGATCAATCTGTTCTTTGATGAGAAAGGGTCTGGACCACATGATTTGCACACAGAAGGTCCCAGGTTCAATCCACAGCAAACCCAGGCTGACTTGAGAAACCTTGGGGAGATAGTGCCAACCTGTGCACAGAATATACAGCTAAACGGACCAGCAAAGCAACAGCACATTAGCTACAAATGTTAACTAGAGGCCACGTACTTGGAAAATCAAACAAGGTAGGTTGTGTGCATTTGCTTTATGAGGTATATGATCAGGACTAGACTACTACAATGCATTCTCTCTGGGACTGCCTTTGAGACTGGTTCAGAATGGTGTGGAAACTGCCATTTGGCAGTTGTTTGAAGTAGGGCTTTCAGTGCGGTAGCACCCAATATGGGGGGTACCCTCCCCTTTGAAATTGGACCCATGTCAAGAACACATTTGTTTATGAACCCTACACAGTCCAATACTGAATGTTAATTTGTGTATTGTATTTATGGTGCATTTATTATTGTTGTACATCACCTTTCACATTTTTGGATATAAACAGCTTATAAAGACTCATAAATACAATAAATAATAGTTGCATTTGTCACGGGGGGAAAGGACTGTTTAAATAGTTACTAGATAGAAAGGGATGAGTTGCCTTTCCTACAGGGAGCTAGAGTGATCCAAAGCCAGATTGGATAAAAATCAGGCCTTCCAGCTCCAACTGTACTTTGCCAGATGATTCTGGGAAGTCTGCAAGAGGGCATAGAAGCCCACAGTCCCCTCCCCAGTTATCTGCCTCCAGCAGCGGGTATTCAAAGAAAAGCTACCTCTATTTTTGGAAGACAATTTCAGTTCTACTGATGCAACCACACAATGGGGGCTGCATGTTTCAACTAGAGAGTCACCACAGTCACAGGTGGGAGATGCCGCATGGGAACCAAAGATCACAACCCCCATTGAAGGTCAGCCAAGCTACTTGCTCCTTCCCTCCTCCAAGCTCAGCCCAAGGAGAGGGAGTCCCCTGGATCAAACAGACTGCCTCTTCTAATGTCTTTTTTCCAGGTTGGGCGTCTGCAGTGGGTCCAAGGGACAATTTTGGGCCACACAGGTTACCAAAAGAAGCCCCCATAAAAAAAACAGACGTAGCAACCAGTCCACTTTTGGTTTTAAAAACAAGTATATTAAAGGGTGAACTGTTTCCAAGGAGAGGTAATTAGCCCTCCATATTTTATTTTAGCCAGAAAAAAGGCAGTACAGGAAACTGGGGGGGGGGAGTCCAGAGGCTGCAAAAGCAGTCTTCAAGGACCCAATGTGGGCTCGGGACCACATGTTGCCCACCCCTGTGTTAGACCTCTGCCTGTAAAGAATATCTGTAAGACATATGTGCTTTGTCAGGTGTTCCTTTACTATAAGGGATGTCCCTTATTTGTGGGCTGGAAAGGGTGCCCTTTTATATAGACTTAACAAATTGCCAAACAATTCTGTATTTTGGGTGTGGGTCTCTCGTAAAGACAGGAATTCATGTGATTTATGAATGCAAGCAATATATTAATTTTGCAGAGGAACACATGGCCAGATTAACTGAAATCAACATTTTCACTTGGCTTTTAGGCAGAACACTAACTTTCTGATTGGCAACCCTGCGCGTCATGAACATCAACTGTCTCTTATTGCTATTTTGAAAACCTGGCAACAGTCTCTGTTGCTCTCAAACAACCTTCCCCAACACAGGTCCCTTTATGCATGAATGCCTGGGGATGATGGAAGCTGCAGTCCAACCCATATGAAGGGTCCCGGAACAGGGAAGGCTGTTCTAAGCATCCTATGTTCTCATCAAGGCAACCTCAAGGGCTAAAGAATGGTTTGCATTTCTTCACAGGACGGCAATCTCGCCAGGTACTCTCACCATTCTGCCACTGGGACCATCTCCTGGTCAGGCTGGTTTCCCACCACATGGTCAATGAAATTCAGCTTTGCTGGTGGCCTGGGAAAGGAAAGGGAGGTGAGAACAGATGTTCCTGCAGAGAGTTCCTCACTTTTAGGCTAAGGATGTCCTCAAGATCCTGGAAGTGGAATAAACTCCCTCTGTCCAAAGCAGTGGCATCACTAGGGTGTGCAGACCACACCAGGTGACACCATCAAAGGGGGTAACCCCCAAATGACTGTCTATAAAACTTCTGTGCAGTGTTTCACCAGAAATGTATTATTTTTATAAAGATATCCCTGATATTGTAATTTAAAGGGGTAATTTTAAATTTGCTAGTTTTTTATGCCACTATTATTGCCATTGCATTCAGTGATATAAGGGAATTATGATTTACAAGTAACATTAGTACAAAAAACATTATTAAGGATTCTGTATGGTCTGATATGAGAGGAAATCCATGGGGGTGACACTATGAATTACCGTACTGGGTGACACCAACCCTAGTGACACCACTGGTTCAAAAGCTCTTGTTTTCACACATTTTTAAAAGGTCTAAACTTTTCTAAAGGGTACACACAGAAACAGAAAAAAACTCCCAGCAGGGAGCTGTGTCACTGCAAAACCAATCAAAATTATTCATTTTTCCCCCTCTAGAAGCACAAGGGCTGGCACTCCACTGATGCTCAGTCCTCACTGAATCCTCTATGGGGTTGGTTCCCCCTCTTTATCATTTTCTTCCTAAGGAGTAAGAACTTCGGCAGACCTGCTGAAAATGCCCTCTAATGGCTACACATACACCTCCAAACTTACTTCCTGAATGCTGGAAATAGTGGGAATGACCAGAATAAGGCCTGAAATACTTACAACTTTTTTAGCAGGGGGTCCTTAAAAAGTGGAGGCTCAAACCCAGGCAGGAAAACTCCTTTGTAGTCCAATTTTTCTATGAGCGTGTGTGTGGTGTCTCCATACTAGATGGAGGAAGGAGGAAAGACCAGTGTGTTAATGAGTTGCTGGTGAGTTGGCAGATCTCATCGGCTTTGAAACGAAAATCAAGAGGGCCTGGAGTGCAGGGCCCTTTCCCACTGAAGTAGCACTACGAGTCCACTTTAACTGCCATGGCTATATCCTATGGAATGCTGGGATTTGTAGTTTGAGAGGTAGCAGAGCTTTCTGCCTGAGAATTCTAAATGCCCTCACTAGGCTACAGAGCCCAGGATTCCATATGATGTTCCCAAGGCAGTTAAAGTAGAATCAAAGCACTATAAATTTATACAGTTGTCCCTTCACATTCACTGGGGTTTGGTTCCAGGACCCCCTGTGAATACCCAAATCCGTGAATACTCAAGTCCCATTATATGCAGTGGCATAGCAAAATGGTGTCTCCTATATAAAATGGCAAAATCAAGGTTTGCTTTTTGGATTATTATTTTTTTAAGAATATTTTCAAGCCATGAGTACTTAAATCTGTGAATGCCAAATCCGTGAATATGGAGAGACAACTGTAGTGTGAAAGAGACCTTCACAAAGGGGGTGGGCATGTTTTAGTCATGGAAAGGAAAGCTCTCTGTACAGAGGAAGTCTACCTCATGGTGGATCAAAACATCTGCTATCCAGGGAAAAGCAAATCACCTTCTCTCCTTGCCTCCAACAGCTCATGGTCTGGCTGGGGTGGCGAGGTGAGGGTGCTCATGCCGCCCCTTTCCACTCAAAGCACAAACGACATCTTCTGCCACCCTATCCTCATTCATTTATTAGTGATGAATAATGTAAGTGAATCAAGTAATTGATTAAGGCCCATAGGGCCCTCTATCAGGTCCCTGATAATGCTATACAACAGGAGGATTTCACATAGGGAGAAAAAAGAACCTTCCAGGTTCAAGACCTCCATTTTCTTCCTTCAGCTGAAAAGGGCACACAGCAAGAATACAGACCATGAAAGTGGTCCTTTTTGGGGACTACAACTCTCACAATTCCCAGCCAACATGGGGTTCTGAGAGTTGTAGTCCAAAAGGAACTTTTATTCAAGAAGAGGGTGCAAGAGCACACAACAGAGGCTAGAGGGTCACTATGGCCTTTGAGTTTGGAGTTTGCAACAACACGGAGAGAGCCGGCCCCTGCCTGCTTCCCTTTGCTTAGCCTTTGCTTGGCTTTTTCACTCAAAATGGGTAAGAAATTCACTAAGAGAGAACCCAATGAGGGAAGGCTTCACGTAGTGCATTTCTGCATGTCCCAAACCTGTGAAAGCAGGGCTGGGCCCTGTCTGGTCAGACCTCCTGGGAGTGTTGGAGCACAACTCCCAACAGCCTTTGGGAGCAAAGCCAGTGGTGAGGAATGCTGGGATTTTCACTCCCACAACAGCCAGAGGGGCAGTGTGATTCCCACCCCCACGTTAAAGGAACAGAAGGTCCTTGCTGGGTGAAAATGCAATAACCCAGTTTCTAAACAAGCAGCTCTGAGTCCTGGCCATTTGCTGACTTTAAGAATTTGCCTAAAAATCAATTAACCCGTCAGGTTCAAGAAACTCATTCTTCAGCCTTGGCTCCACTTCTACAATATGAACTATACCATACTGTATCCTCCATACCACATTGTATACCATACCACATTGGGGTTTCTGAGATCAAGGGTGTATTTACATTATACAATTATATCTCTTTGATACCACTTTAACTGTCATGGCTCCATCCTACAGAAGCTTGGGATTTGTTGTTTGGGGAGGAACTTGGAATTCTTTGCTAGAGGGATCTAATAATGTCGTGCAGGAGAGCACAACAGAAAAATCTACGTATCTCAACAAACTACAAATCCCAGAATTCGATAGGAGAGGACCATGCCAAAGTGGCACCAAACTGTTACAACTGCATAGCAGGGATACACTACAGGAAAAGAGATTCCAGCTAAGCATTAGGAAGAACTTCCTGATGGTAAGAGCTGTTTGGCAGTGGAATGCACTGCCTGGGAGTGTGGTGGAGTCTCCTTCTTTGGAGGTTTTTAAACAGAGGCTGGATGGTCATCTGTCGGGAGGGCTTGGATTGTGTATTCCTGCAGGGCTGGGGGTTGGACTAGATGGCCCTAGTAGTCTCTTCCAACTCTATGGTTCTATGCAAAGTGCTTAGTAGCCTTATCACACTATACTGTTATAATGCTATATTCCACTTTAACTGTCATGGCAACATCCTGTGGGATTCTGGGGTTTGTAGTTTAGTGAGGCCTAAGAGCTCTCTGGCTGAGAATTCTAAACATCCCTCCCTCAACTGCAAATCCCAGGATTCCATAGGATGTTGCCATGGCAGTTAAAGTGGAATATAGCATTATAACAGTATAGTGTGATAAGGCTCTAGGAAAAGGGCTGTTATAAGCATCCCCATCATCACCATAAATCTTCCTTGGGTACCTCCATGAATTTCTTTCAATGAGCTTTTCAAGTGTGGTTTAGAGGGTGACCCTTTAACTTTCTTACCGTCTGAACAACAGCAAATTTCACCTTCCCGTATTTATCTTCCTCTATCCAGGGTTCTTTCACTATTTTGGCTCCACGCTCTCTAGCTTTCTGAGGAAAGAAAGAAAGAAAGAAAGAAAGAACAACCAAGAACATAAATCACATTTATTAGACAAAGCACAAGCAAAGGGTAGCAAGTTTCTTGAATTCCACAGGAATACTCTTCAGCTGCACTTTACCTGCACAATGAAGTCACAGTCCTCCACTTCAAAGGCTATGTCTTTGACGCCATCTCCATGCTTCACTAAATGTCCCCCCATTTCTGAATAATAACAAAATGGAGCAAGAACACAAGACAATTTCATGGTGGAGAAATTTATCAACAGCTCTTATGTTACCCACCCCTAGATAGAGCCTCCAAGACCAGAAACAGTGTCTCTCAGAACCAAGCTTGGGTGTTATTTAGGGTAAACTTCCTAGAATTCCACAGCTAGTAGCCATATTGGTGGGAGGAATTTGTTGGGTAGCCAGCATTGCATAGTGGTTTGGCCTCTGTGTTCCTATTTTTTCAGTTGCTCTTGAAAGGTCCCAGTTTCTCTCTTCTCCTCCCACCTTTGTTCTCAGTTTACTTCAGTCGCTGCAAACTGAATTCAAAATGCCAGAGTAATTTGCACTCAGCATGACAGCAAGGAGAGGAGGAGGGGATCTTGCCCTTCCCTGTAAATTCAGATAAAAGCAAACTGCTGCAGCCTCTCCTAGGTTGTGTGTTCTTCCTCATTAATAGCTTTTGCTGTCTTGACCACCCTCTGATGTTGCTTGGCCACATAAGTCACCATTTTCAACTTTGAAATGTTGGAGGTTATCCATCCTGTGGAATCCTAGGATTTGTTTCATAAGGTTTTTAGAATTCTCTTGCAACAATATGTAGTGCCGTTCCAAACTATCAACCCAGGACTCCATAAGATGTAGCTATGGCAGTTCAAGTCAAAAGTGCTATAACTGGGCTCTCCCAGATTGGTCTTCAAAAGTGTGAGTTCTCATAATGTAGTTCCTCGGGTTTTGCTGGGGGTTTGTGGTTGTTATCACCTCTATGTCCATTTGTTCTATTATTTTTGCGGCAGGGGGGCTGTTTATAGCAATTTCTTAGATCTGTACTAGGGCCCATCCAAAGTTTTTATTTGAAGAACAGTTTGCTGAGGTGGTCCTATGGTTTGAAGGGCAAATTTTCTTCTTTCTGAATTAAAAAAATCTCATAGTTACAGTGCAAAAGTGCCATTCTGCTGATTTGCTTTAGCAGTACAGTCGTCCCTCCACGTTTGTGGGTTAAGAATTCAAGGATTTGATTATTCGCAGATGACTGTGTTTGCTGCCACTGCCACTGCCCTATATGTGACTGAAAAAATATGTTCTCTCTAGGCATCTCTAGATTCTCCAGTGCAATTCTATGGTCAACTTCCAGCAGAAGCTTACCATAGTACCGTGCTGGAGGACCTAGAAATGCCTAGAGAAGTGTTCTCTCAGGTTAAAAAAACATTCTATATTCATGGTTTTTCCACTTTTGTGGGGATACTGCACCCCAACCCCCAGAAAAGTTGAGGGCCAGCTATGTAACTCTTTTTAAAAGTTTAAAGGCAGAGGAAAAGAAGCAAACATATTGTTCCAATATGTCTCAGAATTTTTTTAAAAAACTCACCTCAAGGTGGGAATAGAGTGTGGCAGCTGTTGCCAGAAATTGCCAGAAAGTCATCAGAAATGTAGATATTTTTTAAATGCCAGGGAAGTACAGCAGGAAATTCTGCAACCTCCCCACAAATTTGCCTCATCTGGAAGAGCTGTATATAGTGTGAAAGTGACCTACGTTGATTTATATCAATTTTCTTCCAACACAAATTATGGCTTAAAAAAGCAATGATTACACTAAAAATGTCAAGAACAGTTAAATACTATTTTTGTTTTTATAACAGCACTAACAATAATTATAACTGAAAAGGTAAAAACAAGATTAAACTATCCTATTAGAAACAGCACTGGATGAAAACAATATAAAATCCTTTGGATGAGAAAAACAGGTAGAGAAAACAGATCAAACATAAATATCTCTTGCACGAATGAGAAGGAATTTGGCATTTCTGGTAACAAAAACAGCTGCTCCTAACAGGCTGGAATTTACCTTGGTTTCCAGGATTGAGAGCTGAAGAGAAGATAAAGATAATCTGGAAGAAATAAGAACAGTAATGAAGGGGAGCTGTGGAAGTCTCATGTCTGAGGATGCTATACAAAATCCCAAGAGAGAAATACCTGAGGCCGGGAGCAGGGGCAAAATGAGGACATTGCCCCCTCTAATAAAAATGCTGTCTCCCTAAATGAAATTCTTCCTTAGCCCCCAGATTTCTAGTGTATCAGTCAACAAGAACTTCACTTGAGTATTTAGAAATACAATTCAGGCACACAGCAAATAGAAAAGTTCTAGGTGAGTGAATGGATTTTTCAGTCTCATTCTATGCAGTGCTAGAAATGTGAGTACGGAAGGAAAATTTAATGGGGGGCAGAATTTGTATGGGAAGAGACAGCGCCTTTATTTCCCCCCTCCAATAACTCACCACTGTAAATACTTTACTTATTACTCGAGGAGAAACTTGGAGCCAGCAGCTAACAGTAACAATACCAGGGGAAATACAGGCTGACCTCTGTATCCACTGATTCAGTATCCATGGTTTCACTTATCCATGTCAGGAAAAATGTTCTCTCTAGACATTTCTAGGTCCTCCAATATGATTCTATGGTCAACCTCTGGCATTTGTCTCATTGAAAATAATAGGGTTCCCTATTATCAGTTTCAGGTATCCACCAGAGGGGGGGGGCTTGGAACATACCCCCCCCGATCACCGATACAGAGGTAGACCTGTATAATTGTTTTCAAGTACAACCAAATCTGTAACATTCAATACAGCTAGATTTGGGGTGAAAGAAGTTATGGATATGATTATTCGGTGTAAGACTCATGCTATTTGCAAAAATGTATTTTTGTTATGCACTCAGTATTTGTGCACTGTATTTTGGATACATTTTAAAAGATTTTTTATATTGCCTGCCTTTCTGTCATTTTTAAAGGTGTTATACCATTCTTCATCTTACAATTCCAAGGTGGTAAACAAACCAGAACTGTAAAATCCAAAGATAATAGGCAGTAAAAACAATGTCCTAACTCCAGCTAGAGTGGATCCATTTGATGAATGAGAACTTGGGACTAACAAATGGATTTAGTGCCTCAAAATATCTGCTTCAGCAGGAAATAGAGAAAATAGAGGTGCTCACTTAACTTGCTCAAGAAATCATAAAGAATATAATGTTGGCACCACTTGCAGCCTTACATAAAAGCCCACCTCTTCCCATTTCAAACTGCAAATCTCAGTATTTTGTCTCCTCTGCTGGTTACATTCAAATCACCTTCAGCCCACACTCAAGAAGGTGACTCTGTGTTCAATAGCATGTACACTAGTAAGTAGCCACCAGCCGCCAAGGTCACCAAAACAGTATAAAGCTATTCTGTAGGGCTGAGGAACCAGGAGTTTTGGACTATAACTCCCACCATCCTTTACCATTTACCATGCTGGGTGCAGGCGATGGGAGCTATTAGGCCAAAACTTCTGGAGGGCCAAAGGCTCTTTCTTTACTTTGGTTGTGTCAAATGTTTTCAAAGCTGGTCACTCAAAATAATGGCACAATAAAATTACCTTTCAATTGCAATACAATCATCTTGCCACCTCACCTTGTCTTGCTTGACCACATGGGATGCCACCTCCCGGCTTCCTGTTTCCAGACCTCGGTAGGCAAATTCTTCAAAGCCCATTTTGTTACAATAGAAAGAGGCGGCCTTCAAAATATACAAACGGAGGCATTTCATTTAGGTTCAGGTACTGTATTCTCAAACACTCTCATGGTCCAAAACGACACCTATTAGGAGTGCCTTCTGTGCCTTTGACAGCAGCTCAGATACACATCAATTAAGAAGTTTTGCAGGCAGGGAAACAACCTCGCCATGCTTAATTTCTGCACAGCAGCATAGCCAAGCCGGGGATGGGGGGAGATGACAGCCCTGAGCAAAATGCAATGGTTAGTCCCAACTAAAGTAAATGCATCGAATCCCTGGCGACTTGGTAAACCAACAGTGATGTAAATGTCATTGATCCAACGAGTCAGAAGAATATTGACAAGCTGGAAAGTCTCCAGCAAGATGGTCAAAGGTCTGGAAACCAAAAGCCCTGAAAGGAATTGTTTAAGGAGCTGGGTGGGTTTAGCCTGGAGAAGAGAAGACTGAGCGGTGACATACTAGCCACCTTTAAATATTTGAAGGGATGTCATGGAGAAGATGGAGCCACCTTGCTTTCTGCTGCTCCAGAGACTAGAACATGAACCAATGGATTCCAATTACAAGAGAGATTCCACCTAAACACTGGGAAGAACTTCTTGATTGTTAAGAACTGTTTGAGAGTGGAATAGTCTGCCTCAGACTGTGGTGGACTCTCCTTCTTTGAAGGTCTTTAAACAGAGGGTAGAGCCAGTGTGATGTAGTGGTTTGAGCATTGGACTATGAGTCTGGAGACCAGGGTTCAGATCCCCACTCAGCCATGGAAACCCACTGGATGACCTTGGGCAAGTCATACTCTCTCAGCCTCAGAGGAAGAGAATACCAACCTTCCTCCAAACA
This sequence comes from Gambelia wislizenii, assembly GCA_030847615.1. Classification (NCBI taxonomy): domain Eukaryota; kingdom Metazoa; phylum Chordata; class Lepidosauria; order Squamata; family Crotaphytidae; genus Gambelia; species Gambelia wislizenii. The sequence continues at coordinate 4,358,265 of JAUMIR010000013.1, read as the reverse complement.
AATCTTGCCAAGAAAACCCTGGGTCACCATACATCAGAAATGACTTGAAAGTACACAGCAACAACAACAAACAGAGGTTGGATGGACATCTTTCAGGAGTGTTTTAGCTGTGTGTTCCTGTGTGGCAGGGGACTGGGCTAGATGGCGGTCCCTTTCAACTATATGATTCTATAATTCTGAGATTCCATGGGTTTACTTTGGTTGGGGTTAGCAATTGGGTTTTAATCCCTGTCTTTTAAATTTGGGATTAAATGGATTTCAAATAAAATTGCTTCTTAGCCATGGAAAATTACAACTGGTAGAGAGGCCATGAATCAGCATTTTCTATTCCCTTGGCAAATTGCATACCCTGTTTGTTAAATCTGTCCGGTAATAAAACACCTCTGGATCATGTGGCTACACTGCCTCTGCAAATCTCTCTTATGCTTCTATTGAGTAGTATCCTAATTCTTTAGGACAATGGTAGCTACCTGTGCCTTTATGGGTGGCATGTGACTACAGTCACCCTAGATCACTAGCTACGTGGGTTTGGCCTGATGGATATTGGGTGTCCCCAGTCCTGTGGAAAGAACACTTGGACATCTGTGAGACCCAGGTTCAAATTTCTACTCAGCCATGGAGTTATTGGTTTTCCATGGTTTTTTTCCAGGCTGTGAGGCTGTGTTCTGGAAGAGTTTATTCCTGATGTTTCACCTGCAGGAAGAAACTCTTCCAGAACAAGACCTCACAGCCCGGAAAAAAATCACGGAAAACCTATGGATGCCAGCCGGGAAAGCCTTCGACTTCACATGGAGCTATTGCTGGGACAGTGAAAACCTCTGACTGGGGTGACTTGCTTTCCTCTTTCCTCCTTATCCCTTTTTCCTTTTGTGTTGTGCCTTTCAGATTGTAAGCCAATGGGCAAGATCTGTCTTCTAAGTTGCAGTGTTTGATTTTTAATTGAGCTTATGTAAGCTCAATGTGGGAGTTAAAGAATACTTTAAAGAAATACCCTAATACATCAAACAATTGTTGCAGGGGGTAGGGAAACCATGTCCACAGGCTTAAAATTCTTAGAGGAAATGAGTTAATTGTATGCCATGGTTTGCTGAAGGAGGGCCTGTTCAAAACCACCCAGAGTTCAGAAAAGTTCCTCTTTTTTGGACTACGGATGCCAGCAAATTAGCACATATAATAACCCAGGTATCTGATGACCCCACATTTTGGAAAATTCCTGTGTTGGACTGCATCTTTCCTAAGAAGTTCTGCTTCCAGAAGCAGCTGGGTAGCAAGATGTGAAGAATATTTGAGAAAGTTCGGTTTTGACCCTACAGTTTTGGTATCCAATGGCATACAGCAAAGTTGTAACTTTATGAAAGAATAGTTGCAGGAATATTATGCCAGAATGACCACTGAAACAATTACAGTATCTAGATTCTTCTCCAGTTTTCCTTTTTTAAAAACACGCCAAGGGGAAGAGAAATATTTAACTAAGATCATTCTACCCTTCTTCTGCAAGGCCTTGACAGCCTTGCATTTTCAGACGATGAAGTCTAACTTTATGGAAAGTAAATATAAGAACATACCCAGAGAACGACAGCTCCATATTTGTGGAAACCAAGTCATTGAGGACACCTTAAATTATGCGTTACACTGTAAACTATATGAAATCCCAACAAGTAAATATTTGTTAAAATGCTTATAACCTGTAGCTGACCTGAATGATTGGGATAAAACTACTGTATATACTTGCTGTGAAGTCGAAGGCTTTCACGGCCGGCATCCATCGATTTTCCTTGGTTTTTTTCCAGGCTATGAGGCCGTGTTCTGGAATAGTTTCTTTCTGACGTTTCGCCTGCATCTGTGGCTCGCATCCTCAGAGAAAACCTTCTGAGGAGGCCAGCCACAGATGCAGGCAAAATGTCAGAAAGAAACTATTCCAGAACACGGCCTCAAAGCCCGGAAAAAACCCAAGGAAAATATATATATACTTGCTGTCTAGTTCAATTAAAACAGTCCTGGTTAATGTATCTAGATTAGCAGTGAAAGCAGGCCAGCTCAGAATTGTCTATGAGAATAATAACTCAGATTAATTGTTCCTCATAAGAAATTTTATTTTTAAGTTTTATATTGGTTTGTTGTATTTTTGATATTTTGATGCACTCCTTAATCATTTTTATAACTTTTAAATCTTTTAATGTACCATCTGATTGATTATTATTGATTTTTCTTTTGGCTATAACTTGTATTTGGTTGCCCAATAATAATAAAATTGAAATTGGAAATTGGACTGCATATTTCAGAATCCTCCAGCCAGCCATGTTGGCTGGGGGATCCTAAGAATTGCAGTCCCTGAAGGGAACCTTTTGTAGTTGTAGTCCAAAAAAAAGATGCTTTCCAGACTCTGACAACCAAGCCAACAAACCAATGTGGAACCTAAGAAGCTTAGCAGCTGCCTTCTTCCTCTCTCCACCCCCCCTGGCTCAGTACTCCTACTCCACATACACACCCCATGGCCTCCCAGTAAACAAGTGGGGACAGCCCCCTCTGGGTTGCATCAGGCTAGTCCAAAGATCAGTCTCCTGCAACCATCCTCTGAGTGCAATTCTCCCATGTGCTAAACACATTCCCTACAGCCGACCCACACACGCCAATTGTTAATTAAATGCAGGTTTGGCAGAAATTCCTCCCCTTCCCCACCCCCCATGTGCCACATGCCAGATAGGCCTTCTCCCCCTTCCCGGCAACCAATTGCAATGCTGCGTGCATCACCTGCCTTGACACACCCACCCTGGGTTTCAAACCAAAGCATAGGGCCCCAGACTCTCTGCAGCCTGCACACCATGGTAGATCTTCTTAGCCATAAGCTCACCTGCTTTGCATTTCCAACCCAGAATGTTAAGGAATGGAAGTTGAGAAACCGGCCTCTCTCGGGCTGAGGAGATTAAAGAAGAGGAGTCAAGGATGGCTTCTGACAATCAGGGCAAACACGCCACTGAACTGACCTTGGCCTCAAAATCAAACTCAGGACCACATCCCACTGTGCTTTGATGCTTCTAGGACCTCAGGGGTGCCCTATGTATAGGGGGCTAACCATTTGGCAGTCTAGCCTAACATTGTGAGCACATGTTGCATACAGGCTTGCATCCTGGTCAACCCCATACCTATGCTCTCCAGACACACCAGATCACAACTCCCATCATCCCCAACCAAATATTTTCCAGAAGAATTAATATTTAACGTAGCAAGGTTATCAAACAACCAACATGACCATGGCCTCCTCTAATTAGCAGCAACATCCCAGGGGTTCAGTCAGAAAGGGGTCTCTCCCATTAGAGGCTCCTCAATTGTATCCATACTGCACAATTCCAGTAGTTTGATGCCACTGTAATTGACACAGCTCCATCCCAGGCAACAATGGGATTTGAAGAGTGGTGAGAGGTACTTAGAAGTCCCTCATCCTTCACACTACAGCATACAGCTCTCTCAAATTTTAAGGATCTCCCGAAACAACCAATCCCAGGATCTCACAGGAAGGAGCAATAGCAGTTAAAGTGGGATCCAACTGCTGTAATAGTGCAGTGTGGATGCACCCTTTTTCTAATAGGAGATGCTGAGGATTGAACCTGGGACTTTCTATATGCAGTAGCAGGGACTTTCTCAATCAGTGGTGGTCCCAGGCCTTCCTAGCTCTCCTCTTGAGGGAAGACAGGGGACCACTAGCTCTCTCTCTGTCTCTCTCTCTCTCTTTTTTTTTTTTTTAGTATAATTGGGGATTCTGGAAGCTGTAGTCCAAGAAATGGAACATTTCTGGCTGCTCCTCCTTTGAGAGTCATAGGTGCCTTTTCTGGTATCTTTTCAGTGCTCCGATACACCACTTTTGGAGATACTTTAAAGATGAGCAAATCAATAAAGAGGTACTAGTCCTTCTTGCCAGGAGTGGCACACTTTCATCATCACCCCTCTTATGGGGTGTTGTGTGTGCAAAATTATCTCTATATTAACAACTTGGAACAAAAAAAAAAAACATAAGCAAGGGTAAGTGGGTTTTGTTCATGAGTAGACCCATGGTGTCCTCAGCCAGAACTTGACTGGGGGATTGTAGTCCAAAAAACGAACTTCCACAAGCTCTGTGTCCCCCTTATAAGCATGGCACTGGATTTTTTTAAAGGTCTTTCACAAGTACTTTGATAACCTTGCCATGTTAAATATTAATTCTCCTGGAAAATATTTACCTAGCTCGACATAGGGGATGAACTAAAGATCATAGGAGTGATGAGAGGCGCTTTCTGTTATCTCCTTAAACAATGTTTTAAAAGGGAATTTTTTTCTTTTTGTCCTGTCCACAAGTTGCCTTGTCTCTTAAACACCAGACTAAAAGGGATCTACAGTACTTCAGAAGACAATCTCATTGGATTCAATGGATCTCCTTTCTTCCCAGGACGCAGCACAAGATGTTTGCTTGGCTCAAATGAATCAGGACACAGTGCAATGTGTTTAGCAAAGGCACCGTTATCATTTCTTATAAAAAAACCCATAAGATTGCAAACAAGACTGCTAATTAGGGTAGGATCCAACCAACACAAAGCATTTTGAAGCTGTTTTTGCTTCAGTGGGTCTTGAAAATACTTTAACATGAGCTGGATTATGGTTCATGTACTTTTTAGTCCCAGAAACTTCTGTTTCTTAAAGTGGAACTTTGGTAAGGTATCTCATCATTATTGTACCACAATGAAGAGCCGATGTAAGATTAAAGTGAGATCACAAAAAGAAGCATATTATGGATGGACTTCAGGCAGACACCTAATACATTTCTAGTGCACACCTAAAAATGGTAGATTATTGTATTTGCAAAAATACAAATTGTTTCCAGGCACACTCAACAGAAGAATCCAGAACTGGCTGCTGCTTCCACGCGAGTGTACCCTTTGCGGCCAGTCCGCATTTGCCCTGAGTAATGTGTGGAAACGCACAGGCGGTGAGTCTATTCACTTCCGTTTAAGAACTACATAGGGTTAAATAGGAAAATGGTGTACTGTATTGTCTTGATTGTGTATAAAAGAGAAAGGTATGAAAATGATGACTGTTGCTATTGTACAAGCACAGCAACAGTGGGTTGGGGATTGAAGTAGAACTCTGGGAAACCCAGATTCAAATCCCTGCTCAGCCATGGAAACCCACTGGGTGACTTTGGGCAAATCACACTCTCTCATCCTCAGAGGAAGGCCATGGTAGCAAACTTGGAATAAATCTTGCCAAGCAAACCCTAGGAGAGAGAGGCACCATAACGTGAAGGCACATAACAACAATTCTGAGTTGCAGGGTGTAGCTATGGGCAGGGAGAAAGCAAAATGAAGGTATTGCCCCCCTCAATAAGAATTCTGCCTCTTCCCCATGAAATGTTTTCTTCAGTCTTCAAATTTCCAGCAAGGCAGTACCTTAAAACATCAGCCTTTAGAAAGTGTAGGCAGGCAAAGAAAGGATCCGGGCAAAGTTACCCGGGGAATGTAAACACAGCAAAGAGAAGTGTTCTAGGTGTGAACGGTTTTCAATTTCTCACTCCTTGCAATACTAGAAATTTTGGGGCTGAAGGAAAATTTTCTTTTCAGGAAGCAATGCCTTCATTTTGCCCACTGATAGTTACATGCCCTAGCTAATGTCATGTTTCCCAAGACACAAACTCTTAACAGAATTAACTGTGTGAATAATATTCTACGGGGGAAAAACACTGGATTGCATTTTCAACTTACCTTCTCTCCTTTATCTGTGTAAGTTGTCTAGCAATGAAGGAGCAAAATGGAATAAAAAAGACATGTTAATGGATATTTAAACTGCTCCAGAAAACCCCCAGCCCAAAATACTACATTTATGCAACATATGAGCATTTTAAACCCATGATGAACACCACAACTAATACTAGAGAAAAGCAATAAACTACAAATATAAATTGGGACATAGATCTAGTTACTTGTAAAAATGAATTATTAACAGCATAGTAACTCAACCCACCCAACTGCTTGACAGCTTTTTAAAAAATTACGCACTGATGTGATACAAAATGTTTCTAAAATAAGACAGTCCAAAATGAATGCTCCTAAAGCAAATTTACCAGTTTTATAGAAGTTTGCCCTGTAGGGTAATAGAAACTATATTTTTAAATAATTTTTTTTAAAGAGCTTAGGCACTTGCAAATCTTACCATTTCTGTTGTCTGAGGCAGCAAAAGAGATGGCACTGAGAGAGAGAAGGCGGGAAGGAGAGCCAGGGACAGTGCTCAAATCTTTTAATATAGCAAAAGCAGGGTGTGTGTAAGGGGGGGAGAGGGCTCCACCCCCCTCTCCTCCTCCTCCAGATGGAAAATTTAAGCACTTTAACCAAAAAGATAAAGTTGGCTTTCTCTTGACTGTCTTCTCTCTGGGCTACCCGAAAAGAGAAAGGGAGGAACTGGCTGGTGCAGCATACTGGTGTGTGGGCTAGAAAGTCACTGGTGCAAGTTTCACCTCCGACACGACCTTACAATTGGGTCTTAGCAAGCTGCTATCCCTCAACCTCTGCTCTTCACTTTTAACAGAAAAGTAACAGTGGACTGCCTTACAAAGTTGTTGTAAAGGGTCACTGAACCAGTGTCGACTGAGTGTATTGAATGTAGCATGCACATTTTAAGTACGATTGTTGATATTTTTGCCAAAATAGCCCTAAGCCTCAACTAGTTGTTGTTGTTGTTATGTGACTTCAGGTTGACTCTGACTTACGGAAACCCTCTCCTAGGGTTTTCTTGCTAAGATTTATTCTGAGGAGGCTTGCCATTGTCTTTCTCAGAGGCTCTGAGAGAGCGTGACTTGCCCAAGGTCACCCAGTGGGTTTCCAGGGCTGAGTGGAGGTTTGAACTCTGATCTCCCAGAGTCCTTGGACAACATTCAAACCACTATACCACGCTGGCTCTCATAGGCAAGATTCATTCTGAGTTTTTTTCACAGGCTTCCTCTGAGGCTGAGAGAGTGTGACTTGCCCAAGGTAACCTGGTGGGTTTCCAAGGCTGAGTGGGGATTTGAGTCTTGTTCTCCAGAATCCTAGTCAACACTTAAGTAAGAGCACTAATTCAATTGGTCTACTCTAGTTGAGAATAAAAATTGGATTTAGGTTAACGGTGGCGCAGTGGTTAAATGCCAGTCCTGCAAGTCACCACGTTGCAAGTTCGATTCCAGAGGGCTCCAAGGTTCACTCAGCCTTCCATCCTTTCGTAGGTCGGTAAAATGAGTACCCGGCTTATGGGGGCAATTAGCTAACACACATTGGAAACTGTTTAATGCAGTGTAGATGCGTAAATAGCTATTGCTTAAAACAATTTGTAAGCCGCTCTGATAGCCTTGAGGCTGAAGAGCGGGGTATAAATAAATAAATACATAAATACATACATACAATTATGCAGCTCTTCCAATGTTGTTGGACTGCAGTCCCCAATAATCTTCCCCTTTGGTTATGCTGGCTAGGGCTGCTGTAATCCAACATCCAGAGGACCACATTATTCTCCCCCCCTAATTTAGTTCTTCTCAGTTCTCTGAAGGACCTCTTCTTGCCTCTAATAGCTTCTGTGACACTGCTCATTAGCCACGCTGGCATCCCTTTGGAGTTAGCAGTAACTATCAAGATATGCAGTATACATTCTAGCTAGGTATCCATTATGGCGGTTCTGAATAATTTCCAAGCTTCCTGGAGGGCTCTGACCTTCTTGACTTTGTTTTCAACTACCTTTTTTACCAGTTCTGAGAAGCTTTTTCTTTTCAAGTCAAATGTGATTGTGTTGAGCTTCCTTTGCAATTGTCCCCTTCCATATATATTGAATTTGATAGCACTGTGGTTGTGGTCATGGTTTCCAGTTGGTTCAACAGTACTTATGGGTCACATCCATGCCCAGGTTCAGTGTCTAGGAGGCATTCTCTGTTCCTTTCAGATTCTGGCTCAAGCCTTTTCTCACCCTGGAAGTAAGGAAATCCAAGGTCTAAGCACCAATGGTAGCTGTGCAGTTCATAGTAATCAAAAGATACAAAACAGAGAGATGTACTGTACTGTACTGTACTGTAATTCAGTGTTTCCCACCCTATTGCCAAATCTACAGATGCTAAGGGAAGGAGAGCATATGCCTTTTGTCCTTACTAACAGTTAGTTCAGGGATGCCTCTAAGATGTAGGATCACCTGTATGTGGTTTTTAAAAGGGGATGCAGCTTGAGAGAATGGCCACAGGTCCAGGAGCAAAAACTGGGGTGCATTTGCAATGATGTTTCTAACCAGCAGATGGCAGCAAGAAGTTGAAACCTAGGATTTGAGAGTGCTACCATTTTTGGTCCAGTAAGTGGCAGTGGATAGGATGTGTAGCAATAAAGACTCCCAGACAGCAGGTGGAGCTCTGGAACTCTTTACAGTCTCTGCTCTTCGGGCCAATAATAATGCTAAATAGCCTTTCCTACAATACAAATCCCAGAATTTCATAGAATATTTCCATGGGCAATTAAAACGGAATCATAGTACTATAATCAGGTAGAGCAGTGGTTCTTAAACTGTGATCCGGGTCTGTGATGTCCTCACAGGGGGTCCACGAAGGCTTGAAGGCTGATTGGCCCACCTCCTTCCTGCAGTGGAGCAGCCACACAGCAGGAGCCAAGGCAAAGGCTGGCTGGCTTGGCCTGCACATTGCCATTCAATCTGCTCCAGCCACAAACTTGCAGGAAAAAGCAGGAGAAGTCTTCCCTCCCCCCCTCCCTCTGAAGGAAGGTTTAATGGATGGTGTAATTGTAGTATTATTATTATCAGGTATTATTGTTATTATTAGGCTTTTAAATCCTAAGTCTTGGGGTCCACAACAATAAAAGACATGCAAAGGGGGTCCCTGGTAAAGAAAAGGTTTAGAGCCACTGGTGTAGTGCAAAAGAGCCCCAAGAAGAGCACTGTCTTCCTCTTACATCTGCACTATCCACTTTAACCAGTAGATGGGACATGTTCTTTTCTATATGGTATTCCATTTCATACAATGGGTAAACAAAAGCACATATGATTGAAACCACTCCCACATCCCACCCCTTTAGATGTGTTTCCGGTAAGATTTGATGATTCGTCCTAGAAACGGAACGATCGTTCACATCATCGATATTTCGATAATTTACGAATCTTTTTAAAAAAGATGGGAAAAAATACGAAGTCCAAAAAGACACTACAGATGTTGTTTTTTGCCACTCCTCCTTTTGAAAGAAGCGATGTAGTGTCGCAATACATGTAAACAATTGGGACTCTTATAGAATTCTTCACGGTTTTTTTTTATCATGTAACTGAGCCCCTAGTTACAGAAGTTCAATACCACTTTGTCATCATTTGCCATCTTACAGAAACCTGGGATGTACAGTTGGGGGGATGGTTAGCTGGAATTCTCCACAGAAAGGCACTAGATCTTTGCAGGAGATAATTCAAAGAACCTCACCAAACGACATATCCCAAGATTCCATAGGATGGAGTGATGGCTGTTAAAGTGGGATCGTAGCACTATAAATAGCATAGTGCAGATAGACCCCATGCAGTCCAGGGTGGCCTCCTCTCTGGTCAGTTTTCCCTCTGCATCGTAACTGAAACAAGCATTTATCCACAAGGTAACCCAAACTGCCCATTATTACAACAGGTAGAAAACATTCTTCCTTAGATGCCTCCCTGATTTAATTCTTCATTTCAAGATCACTTTGAGCATTTTCGTCGGGGTGCAGGGTAATCCATTTGGTTACTTTTATCATTTGGCTGCAGTGGTAGAAAAGCGGGGGGCAGATACAGTAACGCAGCACAACAAGTGAATGGTGAGGGAAGGATTTGGAACGTTTCAAAGTCATTTGGAAGCTTAAGTCAAAACAGACCCAGAGTTTCCAGCCTAAATCTCAAGAAGGCAGAGCTGACTGAAACCAGAAGAGATGCTTGGGAAATGCCAAAACTGATCAGTAAATATTCCATGTGGTCTCAAGCATAGCATTACCTTGACAAGAGGGCCAGAATGATCCTGAAGCCTGGGATCAACAGAACTTTTCCAGAACTTTTTCCAAAAACACCAGGACCAGGAGCACCATATCCATACCTCACGTCCCAGCACCTCATGAGGTCAGGTTGGTATGCACACGTAACAGGGCTTTCTCTGTAGCAGCACCCTGATTGTGGATCTCCCTGCCTAAGGAAGTTGGGCTGGCTCGATCTCTTTTGAACTTCCAGCAGGCGGCTAAAACAGTGCTGTTCTGCATGGCCTTTAATATTTGAAGTTGCCCTGTGTTAATGCTTTGTTTTAACATCACATTAAGGAATGTTTTTACACAGTTTTCAAAGGTTTTTTAAAGAGTATTTGCATGTGTTTTTAATTTTTAAAAAAGCTCTGTACTGTTTTGACATGCTTTTACTTGCTGTGCATTTCTTCAGGAATTTTTGTGGGCTGTGATATCTAAATACTGTACTTTAAATAAATAAATAATAAATTAATAAATACACACAAGCTGCCTGCACTACACAGCTTAGAGCAGGGGTGTGCTAGTTTTGCCCCTGTGCCTCCAATGGATCACACTGCATTTTGCAGCAGTTTTGACCCATTTTAAGCAGGATTTGGGGTGAAAAATCATTTGAAAAAATGTTTCTCGTAATTCAAGAGTTCCTTACAGTTCAGGACCTTGTAGCTCCATTTGTATCAAAAAACCAGAATTTTAAACACGTAAGTTCAATTTGTATTTACATTCTGAATCAACGGTACTTTTCTTGTATTAAGTGAGATAATTTTATGCCAAACCAAGTTATAAATAATGCATTTTATGTTCCTAAAATACCAAAGTGATTTTCAATCTGTAAAAGGTGCTAATATTGCTTTTTCCTGAAACGTTATGTTTTTTTTCAAATGGGGAGGGGAATGGAGAAAAAAAAATCTGCCCCATGGCTTGAAAACTTCCAGAAATTTTAAATCTCTAGCTACTTGGTACCCAGCTGTGCCCCAGCAGCTTGGGGACCCCTCCCTGGCATTGCTGCCCTCAGCTCCCACCTCCATTTGAACCTCCTGGCAGTACTGCAGCTGTCTAGACAGTCAGTCCCTTGGCCTGAATTTGTTTCCTCAGGGGCAATGGCCCTTTTGGATGGGGCCAACCGGCTGTTTTGCTCTAGTTCCTGTCAGATGGCTGTAGGCTGCCATCTTATATCTCCCCAAATGACATCCCCAAGATCAGGAATGCCATCAGCTGAGCAGTATAGAATCATACAGTTAGAAGGGACTGCAAGGGCCATCTATTCCAACCCCCTGCCATGTAGGGAGCCCTCCTGAGAGAAAGCCATTTCACTTCTTTTTAAAGACGTCCAAAGGAGAGTCCACCACCTGCTGAGGCAGCCTATTCCACTGCCAAACAACTTTTACCATTTGCAAGTTCTTCCTAATGTTTACATGAAATCACCTTTCTTGTAATTTGAATCCTTTGGTTTGTGTTCTAGTGTGGGGAGGAGCAAGGTCTTCTCCATGACATCCCTTCGAATATTTAAAGATGGCTCTCATGTCTTCTCTTCTCCAAACGAAACATACCCAGTTCCCTTAGCCATTCCTCACAGGTGTAGTTTGCAGACTTTTTACTGCCCTTGGCTGCATGTTTTCAACCAGTTCCTTCTTTTGTTTCAGTTGAGAATTGTGATTAGGGTTAACTACAATTCAAGAAAAGAAATAATGGAGAACTGTCAACCATGGGTTGATGTTAGCACATTTCCACACATAATTCAAAACCACAACCTCCATAAAATCAACAATAAAGGGTGACACACTGAGGACTGGCAATCATTAACAAGTCCAGGGAATACAATTATGTTTACATAGTTTTAAAGAAGTCAGAATTTGCATCTTTCTGTAGTCCACAACTATGTAACTGCTTAAATGCCTGTGGCTTTTGTATTCTACCCCAACAATGCACTCAAGGATTTGGATTAAAATAAACGGCTTCAAAATAGTAATCCACCAGTGCATTTGAGGACCTGGATTGAAATCCATTCTAAAATAAACCAGTCAGCCTTTAAGGTCCTGCTAGATTCCTTCTCCCTCATCTTTCCTTTTCTTAACAAAGTTTACAAAAGAGTCAGTGCAGTGTAGCGGTCAGAGTGTTGGGTTGCAACTTGGGTGATCTGGTTTCTAGTCTTCACCAAGTTGTGATAGGCATAGAGTGGCCTTGGCTCATTCACTCTTTCTCAGTGGCCTACCCTGCAGTGTTGTTGGGGGAGGACAGAGGAGGGAAGGAGAGCCATGTACATGCCTTGAGCTGACTGGAGGAAAAGTTGGATATCAATGGAACAAATAAATTTGTTCTCTCAAGAAAAAAAGGACCTGAGAGGTGCTCTGAAGAGTCAACTTGGAAACAGTGGCACGAGAGGATGCCCCAAGTCAGTGGTTCTTAACCTGTGGCCCAGGGACCCCCAGGGGTCTGCAATGTCCTCACAGGGAGTCTGTGAAGGCTTGAAGACTGCTTATCCCATGTGACAGAAGCCAAGGCAAAGGCTGGCTGGCTTGGCCTGCGCATTGCCATTCAATCCGCTCTAGCCACAAACTTGCAGGAAGGAGAAAAGTCTCCCCTCCTCTTCCAGTGTTTCTGAGGGAAGGTTTAATGGGTGGTGTAATTGTATTATCATGATCATTATTATTGTTTTAAATCCTGAGTTACGTCTTGGGGATTCGCAACAAAAAATTCTATTTAAAGGGAATTTTTGGAATTTTTTACTGGAATAAGACCATTCTACTGAAAAATACACCTGACCGCAAAAGGCTGTAACAATAACGCAAAAATAATAATAATTGTTTTCCTCTTTTCTTACTAATACAAAAATAAAACTACCTATCCTAACACCAATACATTTTTCTTCTTAATCTAAATGCACTATAGTCACATTAATTGAAAATTTAGCTCTGAGTGAAAAAGAGAAATTGCCAAACCATCGTTGGAAAAAGTTTTGGCCATGGTTTAGTGAGACAACCCCAGCAATAACATAAAAGGATATTTTAAATAAATATTTTATTATTGTTGTTGTTGTTTTGTATTATTTTGTATTTTTTATTAATCTTTTATTGATTTTTTCTTTTCCAAAGAGGTATAATTGAAATGTGTAAAAATTCTATTTAAAGGGGGTCCCTGGTAAAGAAATGGTTAAGAGCCCCTGCCTAAGTCATCCTTTCCCCCACCAGAAGTCCCTCAAAATGTGTTGAACGACAACTCCTGTCCGCCCGGTTTGTAACCAGAAGTGACTAACACGGCCGGGTGACTCAGCGCCTTATTTTTCCCCTCAGCGTCACGCCACAGAAAGAAAGAGCGGCCGCTTATCCGCTTCACGCGCCGCATCCAATAGGAAAACGCATCCCTCCCGCAGCCACGCCCCTTGCCTCTCACTCGTCGGGCCGATCTCAGTTCCGCCTCCTCGTCAACGAGGCTCGGAGGTTGCTTTCGCCGCTCCGCCTGCGGAGCCGTTTTGGCCGCCCGCCCGACCCGTAGCGGTCGGCCCTTTATTGGCGAGGTTCGCGTTCTCGCCGCTTCCGACGGTCGCCTTTCCCTCCACGATGTCGCGGGAAGAGTCACGCCCGAAACCCGTGACGATCCACGATGTCCAGCTCTTGATGAAGAAGAAGGATGAAATTGAAGCCCAGATCAAAGCCTACTATGAAGTCTTGGATGATGTAAGTCCTCCGGGAATTAAGATAGGGGGCGTCCACACTAGAGAAATAATCCGGGTTGGAACCGGATTATTTACCATGGCTCCTTACTATGGAATCTTGGGGTTTGTAGTTTAGGGAGGTACCAGCACTTTTTGTGTAACTTCTAATTTTAGTATAAAGGTGTAAATATAATGTTTATTGGAAAAGAAAAGAGAATGATTAGAGTGTGTTTAGATTAAGAGGAAAAATGTTTTAGTGTTAGGAGAGAGAGTTTTATTTTTGTATTAGGAAGAAAAGAGGATAGAATTTTTATGTTTTTTTGCGTTATTGTTACAGCCTTTTGCAGTGGGGTGTGTTATTATTCTATAGAATGGTTTTATTTCAATAAAAAAATTTCTAATCCCCAGCACTCTTTGGCAGAGAAGGCTAAAGACCTTGTGAAGCTACACATCCCAGGATCCTATAGGAAGGAGCCAGGACAAAGAATCCAGTTTCAAACTGGATTATTTGTGTTGTGTGGAATAATAGGGCAAGTGGGATGGCACCGCAGGGCTGTCCACACGCAAAGCAACATTGGACCTGTAATCCCAAAGGCTCAAGTTCCCCCTCATCTGGCGCCGCCTGGCTGTGGCAGTACTACAACTCCCATCATTCCCAGAAATGTTTGTGGTGATAGGCCTTGTAGTCCAAATCTGGAAGCCACCAGTTTAGGACAGGCTGGTTTCAGTATTTGCAGGAGGCCACAGCTGTCCCGAAGCCTCATTTGGTTTAGCAGCAGCTCCAAAAGCCTTTTTTAAAAAATCGGTTGCTCTTGAACCTATTTTCCTATGTATTTATTTGTTTATTTATTTGTGTAGCCTTGTTTGGGGGAGGGGAGTGACTTAATTGGCCATTATGCCTGCACAGATGTGCAGCTTCTTGATCTGAAAGAGTATCAATCCTGCTCTGGTTTGCTCAGAAATAAATCCCAGTGGGATTCACTCCCAGGTTGTTGTGTAAGGGACTGGAGCCTTGCAGTTTGGTCCTGTATGTGTTTACAAGGAAGTGAGCCCCACTGAACTTACTGGATTTCCTCCCAGGTAAGTGTCCATAGGATTGCAGCCGTCTACTTATGTCATGGTTTACAACTTTTAGGGAAGGTGAGAGTGCTCTTCTTCAGACAGTTGAACAGAGAGGAATTATTCCTGCTGTTAGAGGCAAAAGATTATTGCTGCCTAATGTTATTTGTGGGGAATTCACCCTTTCCCAGCTCCTCAATTTTCCTGGTTGTTTGTTAGACTGATGCAAAATGTGATTTTACTCAAAGTAAACACTGCTGCATATGGAAAAGGCTTTGGACTTCATGTGCTGGGTCACTGTAGAAGTCCCAGGGCTGATCTCAGTGCACTGGCTCTCTGATCCCCAATCGGAGACATTTGGGTGTATTTTTGGCAGTTTTTCTTTCTGTTTCTTTTGTTAAGTTATGCCAGGATGACTGGGCAGCTGCTGGAATGAGCATTGCTGAGTGTGCCCTGTGGGCTCTGTGTGTGTCTCTTTCAGAAGGGTAGTTGTGCTAGTCTGTTGCAGTAACCAAGAGTTGTGTTGTACCTTTCAAACTAATGGACTTTGTATAGTTTTTGTGGATTGCAACCCACATCCTCAGAGGCATAGGAGTATATTATTATCATTTTATTCAGTTACATCCCACCCTTTTCCCAATAACGGGACTCAGGGTGGTTTACAAATTATTAAGTACAGTACATATTAAAAACATAAACGTCAGTAAAGAATATATAAAAGTTACTTTAAAAGCAGTTAATCATTCTATAGAGCTAAAACCATTTAAAATTCATTAAAGGACAGAGTATAAAAATCAGCAGAGTAGTGTGTTTATTTATTAAGTAATTTTTTTCCTCATCAGCTATTTTAGTTCAGCTGTTTTTTGGTATTGAAAAAAATGCTTGGACAATCTCTACAGTGTATAAAAGTAACACAGCATACACTTTTAAAAAATTGTTCACTAAACAACAGTGAAGCATATAAAACCCACTTTCCATTGACTGCATTTTTGTACACACTTACCAGGGAATAAGCCCTATTGAGCACAGTTGGATGTAGGGTTCTGCTTTCAATTAAGAGGATGTTAAGCTTTGTGTTTTATAACAAGATCCTACTTCTGTATCTCCTCTGAGAGAGGTCTGAAGAGTCACTTTATTCTTTTTTTATCCTGCAGCAGAAAGGTGTTGGGATGAATGAACCTCTTGTGGATGTTGAAGGCTACCCACGTGCAGATGTTGATCTCTACCAAGTCCGGACTGCAAGACACAACATCATCTGTAAGTATCCAGTTCTTCATTCAATTGATTTTTAGTTCAAACTCAGTACCATTGTGTTCAGGGGGACTTATTTCAGTATTGCAGCCTGATTTGATTTTCCTTGGCTTGGAGAACAGATCAAAAAAAGGAAAGACACAGCAAGCTGTTAAGGGTCCGACTTATGAAAACACACATGTGTGAACTTAAGAATCAGGAGACCTCTGAGCATGTGTTGAGTCTGGGCATTTGTTTTCAATACCCAGAAAAAGATTTTATTAACCATTTACCCTCAGCTCCACTCCTGGGTTTCTCCCCAAAGTCTTTTTCATCTCACCACCTGAATTTATAAGGGCGTTGTGGGTGGGAGGTGGGGATGTTTACTTGTCCCACAGCTTCAAATGCCACTTCTGGGGACCTTTCATTTGATCCCGTTCACTACTACCAAACATGGGGTTCTTCTAAATGACTTCATCATCCCTTTTCATCCCACTACTGGATACTACCTGTGAGGCACACAGTCAATCTGCCTACTGCCACACTGACATTTTCCTTTGTGACTCTTTTAGAAGTTCTGCAGGTAGCAATACTCTATGACTCCCATCTCAACACCCCAAAGACTTACCGTTTTGCTACAACAGACCCCTCCACAGCCATTCAGTGGATGGTGGAGAGTGGACCGGATCAGAGAGGCATCTGGCTGCACCCCCATAGCTGGACACAGACTGATGACATCATCTGCCAAGTCTGCCAGGGTCCTTCAGAGATCTTGGTGGATGATGCTTCTCCAATTCCCCCTGCTCTCCACCAGCCATTGAATGGCCGTGGACAGGGTTGTTGCAGAGGGAGGAGGAGAATGTCAACCTCCACAACAACAACGAAAGACAAGATGTAGTCATATGTTGGACTTAGGCTTGTGTATGTCACTAACAGGATGTTGACTTCTGTGTGGATTCCTGTATACAGGACATTGCTGCTACCACAGGCCCTCTGTTCATGACTTACCATCCTAAAACTATAGTAGTGTTTGAAGAGGCATGTGTGTATATTACAAAACAATTATTAAACAGGAGCTAAAGATACAAAATTTTGGACATGTCATGAAAAAACATCACTCACTAGGAAAGACCATAATGCTTGGTGAGGTAGAAGGCAGGAAGAAAAGAAGGAGGCCATACTAGAGGTGATGGACTCAATCAGGGAAGCCGCAGCCCTGAGTTTGCAAGAGCTGAACAGGGCTGTTGATGACAGGGTGACTTGGAGGTCTCTCAGTCATAGGGTTGCTGTAAGTCAAAATCAACTTTACAGCAGTTAACAACAACAAACATACAAATTAAGATTACTTAGTGTTTTGGAGCCTATGATTCCAAGTTTAAATGGTTTAGTTGTTACTTATTTGACTATCGATCTTTATCACGCATCACACCACTCTCCTTTTTGACTAGAATTAAGCGTGTGAAACCTGACTGCTAACCCTGCTGTTTTCTGTCTCTCATCGTCTAAGCTCAAAAATGCAATTTTAACTGACCCATGTTCATTGATAACATAACTGCCTAATTCCCTCACCTTTTCAAATCACATTCAACCCCCCAGCCCATCTCCAGTCACCTCCACCACGCCATGCTCTCAGCTGCCTCCAAACTGACCTTTTACCTTACTATGTGTAATACACATACAACTAGGTGTACCTGGCATAACATATGCCCAATCGCTTTTCTCTTTCTGTAATGTTCTCTATTTGTCTTTTTCATCGTAATGTTTCATTTCGATGTCTTAGTCTGTCCTCTAATATTTCAGTACGATTTCTTCTACGGAGGTCCAGAGGGAATTTGCACGTGCGTGGTGAGTGGCTGAGGGAGGGAGAGGAGGAAGGGGCCCTTGTGAAGCTGGGGATGTACATGCAGATTGAGTGGCAGGAGTGGATTGTGAGGTGGAGAGGGAATTTATATATAAAGTGATTTATATAGATAGATACTTAACAATACTTCACCTAATTTCCTTTAATATACATTCAATAGCACATATACTGTTCAGAAGGCCAGAATATTACAGGGAGCTTCTTTCTTGTTGCACTTCTTCAGTTACTAGGATTCAGACACCTTTGCCTAGCTATAGCAAATCATCCCGAGATCGACTGGCAAATCTCCCTGCTGCTCACCTTGTCTTAGACTGTGAATGCTTTTTGTCTCTAGGTTTGCAAAATGATCACAAGGCTTTGATGCAGCAGGTGGAAGAGGCTCTCCACCAACTTCACGCCCGGGATAAGGAGAAGCACGCAAAGGATGAGGCGGAAGCTCGAGCTGAAGCCAAGAGCCAGAGTTTGGCCTCGCCTCAGCCTTTTGCCAAGGTGAACGCCGTCACCCCAGGATCCCCAGCAAGCCTTTCGGCAAGTACCAACTCTCTTTGCTCTTAGTATCCCTCAATCTTTTCACTGGTTTTCAATCTAAACCTATGACCCAAGGGCGAACAACATTGACACTGTTGATCTCTGCTTTTCTCTCAAGGGATTGCAAGTTGACGATGAGATCGTGGAGTTTGGCTCTGTGAATACTCACAACTTCCAGTCGCTGCAGAACATTGCCACCGTGGTACAGCACAGTGAAGGGGTAAGTTGGAGTCACTTGGGCCTCTGCCGTCAGGCAGGTGGATTTGGGAGTCCTTGTTAGCATGCCCAAATATGGGCAGTTGGCCAGTGGTATAGAAAGAGTTTAGTTTGTATCAATGAGTTTGTTAGCTACTTCTTAAAAATCTTACCTTGGCAATTTGAGGTTGGGAAAAGATAGGAAGGCTGAGTGGTGGCTAGGACCTAGAGAGCTTTTTTATGACATATCTCCAAGGTGGAGAGAGCCACAAATGTCTCAGTCACTCACTTAATCTTCCAGGCAGGTCTCCTTGCGAGCTGGTAGGTCTTCCTAAGTCAGTGGTAGGCAACGTCTTCTCCACCAGAGGTTGTTGGACTAGAACTTCCATTTGTCTTGGAGGGATAATGGGAGTTGCAGTCCACCAATCTCTAGGGCCACATGGCGCCTACCCGTGACTTAAGAGGATTGGGGTAGGACATTATGGTACTGTTTCTGCCATCACTATTCTGCTGCATAATTTGTTGGATGCTTAAAAAAACTAAACAAGAGAAAATCTTGTGCTTCTAGCTAATACTGTCTGAGGGTGACTTTTTTTGCCTGCTGATGCTGTATCTTAAGCAAATTGAGAAACTTGATTCAGTGAGATAGAGAGGGCTCTATTGTCAGCATCCTGTTAATGTAGCAAATTAATCCTGTGAATGACATACATAAATCCCAATGTACCCCTGCATTAGCCTTTTTGTGGTTATTACACAGGGTGATACCGTTTTTCTCCCTCCACAATGACCAAAGCCCCCACGGGACTCACTGTTTCTCTGTGATAACCCGCCTTGATGGCCATTCAGTGGCTGATGGAGAGTGGAGAAGATTGGAGAAGTGTCTGGTTCTCTTTATGTAGCCAGTTGCAAAATAATGACATCATCTGCTGAGACCTCCAGGGGACCCTAGCCGATCTCAGTGTATGTCATCAGACTGTGTCTGGCTATGGGGACTTAGCCAGATGCTTCTCTTATCACTGCCCCCCTACTGTCCACCAACCACTGAATGGTGGTGGTGGGGCTTTCACAGCAAAATAGTAAGTTCTGGGTGTGGTGAGAAAGGGCCATAGTGAAATGCCACGCGTGGAACGGAACTCTGTGGTCAGTGATGATTGAACTCACCATGTGTGTGCTGTGTTACTTCTCTCCACCTGCAGAAGCCATTAAGTGTGACTGTGATCCGTGGAGGAGAAAGACTGCACCTGGGTCTCACACCAAAACGCTGGAGTGGCAAAGGGCTTCTTGGGTAAGCATGCCAAACACCTTGTCACACCTTTTTGTATGATGCTTGGGAAAATAATTAGGAATGCATCCAATTCCCTGGATCTGAACATCACCCTGCACAAGGCTTCTCCCTTCAGTGTGTGTTGAATGTTGCAGATCTTAAGGCAGAAAAATGTGGGGTTCCCGCCTCTATCATAAAATTGTAGAGTTAGAAGGGGCGTCATGGGCTGTTGAGTCTAACCTCCATTGCCAAACTGCTTTTACTGTCAAGGAGTTCCTTCTAATGTTCAATTTAAATCTCCACTCCTGTAACTAAACCATTAGACTTGGTCCTACCATCTGAGGCAGCAGAGAACAGGCCCGCCCATTTAAAGTGTGCAATCATGTCACCTCACAGTCTTCTCTTCACAAAGCAGAACATGCCCAGCTCCTTCCACCTTTCCTCATATGTTTTGTTCTCCATCTCTCTCTTAAAATCCTTATTGCCCTTCTCTGAACCTGCTCCAACTTGTCCATATCCTTCTTAAAATGAAGTGCCCAGAACTGAATGCAGGGCTCCAGATGAGGCCTGACCAGCGCAGAATGTAGTGGGGCTATTACTTCCCTCCACTTGGAAACTATACTTCCATTAATGCAGGCTACAATAGCATTTGCTTTCTTTGCTGTATTTCTTCAGGATATTTTAGCCTCTAGCCATTTGTGGTTTTCAAGGTCAGAAAGGGGCCCAGTTGCCTTGTGTTTGTGCTAGTTGCTTTTGGCTTCTGTGAGGAAGAAAAACTGTTGTTTAGATCTGAATATATATATAATTGCCAAAGGCCTAATCTTTCCTTTCTTTCCCATTCCCAGTTGCAATATCATTCCACTGCAAAGATGATTTCCAGCGACAAAGCTCCCAGCTGCTTGGTGCCATTTCAGTTTGAGTCGACCACTTAACCTGAATAAACTGGAGTGTGGAACATGAATTTGTGGAGGTTTTGGTGTTTCCTGCCCAAGAGGTTTATAGAGTTACATACAAATGCAGTTTGAAACTGTACTGGTTCATAGGGTTATAGTTTGGCCTATTCTCATGCCATTTATTTGAAAACGGAAAAGCAAAAAAAGAGGTGTGTTGCTTTATTTTGAATTTTTAAAACTTATTTGTGACATCCTTTTTATTCTTTCCTTGGTGTTTGTTTCAGAATTCACCAGTAAAGATTTATGTTTGCACTCACAGTGGGTTTTTCTGTTTTCACAGACTGCTGTTTTCACAGTCATTCCTTGAGAGGTTTCTGAAATCTTTAAAGAAAGTTAGCTTATGTGGTAGTTTGCATTACCATAATAAAGTCATTTTTTTAAAAAAGTGTGTGTTCAGCTTGTTGTGATTAGCAGCCCAGGCCTGTGTGTTTCTTTTGAAGTAAATCCCATTTGTCCCCCAGGTAAGGCTGTATAGGACTGCTGTCTTAAATCTAGATTTTACAAACAGGTTTTAGCTGAGTTACAGCTTGCTTGCTTCAAATAAATGGGGTACAATGTAGCTTACATTGGCTTTTGTTTTCTGTCTTGCTTTTATATAAAATATAAAATCAAGCTGCTTTTATATAAAATAATATGAAGATACTCATCAACAACATGTTAAATCATATAAAGCTCCTATTTTCCCCTAAGTGCTGTTTAGTTTTTGAATGATAAGCTAGTCCGTTTTCACAGATATACAATCTAACAGGCACCCCCACCCAAAAAAATTTTTTAAAAAAGGAATGAGAAATTTCAGTTTGGTCAGCAGAAATGGCTGTTTACATTAAATGTGGTTAATCAACCATTTTACATGGGTGGGCAGAAAGTACAGTCTGCCCTCTGTATCCACGGATTTGGCATCAACAGTTTGAAAAAAAATTCCAAGAAGCAAACCTTGCTGTTTGCCATTATATATATAAGGGACACCATTTTACTATGCCATTGTATATCATGGGACTTGAGCATCCACAGATTTTGGTATCCACAGGGGGTCCTGGACCAAACCCCAGCGGATACTAAGGACCCACTGTAGTTGGGGATCTACAGATTTGTATGTGATCTATAGTTCACATCGGGAGGCATGGAGACGCACTATCCACAATGCTGCAGCCTTATTTGAGAACTCACGACGAACAAGTCTTGAAGAGAAACGACAACGCAGAAAGAATCACAACCCAAAAACATCACCCAAGGAGACCTTCTGCTGTGCTTTCTGCAACCGGACTTGTTTATCTCGGATTGGCCTTTTTAGTCATCAGCGCGCTTGCAGAAAGCGCGGGATGAGTCCTTCCTGAATCTTCATTTGCGAAGAAAAGCCAGAGAGATAGTTCACCAATTTGTCTGACTCCTGGTGGTTTAATACAGCAGCTTCAATAGTTTAATAGTTCAATATTTAGCTCTCAGATGTTCATCTGCAGCTCACATCAACCTTAGCCAGCAAAGACAATAGTGGGGGATGATGGGAATTGCACTCCAACAAGCAGAGAGCTGTTCCTGTTCCCTAGAACTGTCCTAGTACTATGATACAGTGGGGGAAATATGCAGGATGATGCCCTGTCATCAGTGCTGAAGTAAATTCCAGCTACCGTTTTGATTAAATTCTGTACAGGCATACCTCAGTTAACAAAGCCTATGACAAAGAAGTTCCTTTTTACATAGTATGTTTAGGCTTGCTTAGCCCCCTCTTCTCTGTCTAGCTGAAAGATGTTTATTTGGATTTGGTTTTTTAGCAGCATAAGCACTGGGGGTGAAGTTGGGATGGAGAAATTCTGATTTTGGTGTCAGGCTGCAGCAGCATCTCTGCAGTAAACAATGCAATGGGGTAGGAATGGGATTCTACCCTAGCCAGTGCTGCTGTGGCAGAATGTGCCTGCCCACATCAGGCAAAGTAAATGGCAGCTGCCTCAAAAATCCTTTACTGAGCGTGCGTTAAACCAAAAGAGAGCAGGTAAGCCTACCTCTCCAGCTACCCCCCAAACCAACAGGTTAAAAACACACAACATAGTTTGGCCACCAAAAGGGAAATCAAAAGAAAGGTGGAGTCTGGTGTTAAAGCGGTATAGGAACCTATGATAAATCAGATAATTGCTCAGTTTAGCTCAGTATTTTCTATACAGACAGGCCATGGCTCTTAAAAGTATCAGGCAGAATTCATTTGTAATTAAGGTTGCCAGAGTGAAAACTCGAGAGGGCTTCTGTACCTTTAATGGTTGGCTAGAAGAGGGGATTTCAGCAGGTCTTGCTTGTCATGCAACCAGGTATCAACCAACCCCTGCTGAAGTTCCCTCTTCTACCCAACTATTAACGGTACAGGAGCCCTCTCCAGTTTTCACTCTGGCAACCCTATTCCTCATTGGGGCCTGATCCTGTTACTGGGGGGAAGGGCAGGGTTGCATGCCAAGCACATGCCTTGCAACTAGGGTTCTAAGTATGAGTTCCCCTCTTGAGACACTATTTTGCACTTGGGGACTTTTCACACTACACAGCTATAGCACTATGACTCCACATTAACTGTCGTGGCTACATCCTGTGGAATCCTGGGATTTATAGTTTAGGGGGCATTTAGAATCCTCAGTCAGCAGGCTCTTGTGCCTCCCCCAAATACAAACCTCTGAATTCCATTGGATGAATTCTAGCAAGTGCTGCTTGTCACCTGACTGAATGATAGGCAACACCTGCTAAAGTCCATCGTCCACACAGCCATTAAAGCTGTAGGAGTCCTCTCCAGTTTTCAAACTGGCAAGCCTATTTGGGACATCATGAAAGGGCAGCAAATCGTGACTGGGTTTACTTTTCCCTGTGCAGAGAAGAGGCACTTGTGGGATTTTGCATTTTTGGCCTCAGGTGCCAAAGCAACAGCCAGCCTTAGGTACTTAACACGCCATGGGGCAGTGCAGAGGGCATTTGCTGCTAGCCTCAGGCGCCCAAATGTCTTGTTGAATAAAAACAAGTAGCACCTCCACTTCCCAGGCTTAAAGCTTAGGGCAAAAGGCTTATAGGATCCAGACAGAAAAGTACCCATTGTGCTGGGTAGCTGATTTGCAGCCTGTCGCTCTCTGGCAGTTGCCAGTTGCTATGGGAACGAGAATCCGATGCAAACAGTAAGCTGCCCTTCTGGAGCAGCTCAGCTTGCCATCCAGGCTGGACAGGTGAGCTTGGGAAAGACAGGTGAGGGGAAATTGGCTGGAAGGAGGGCTACCAAGGGATTAAATCACCCCCTGAGGAAATGGCAGAGCCAACAGAGCAAAGATAAAGCAGCAGCCAGACGGATTGGAGGGAGGCGGTGTTGACAAGCAGGCACTTAGGAAGGGCTCTCCCACCACTTGTTCTTTCTTTTTAGCTGGAAACGCTACAGGGATTTTCTGGATTCGGAGCTTATGCTCAGCTACAGAGCTTTGGCCCCTCCTGCTAAATTTTCTATTTGAGAACAGAATTCTAGGGCCGGTCCAATAGCTGTATTAGGAGTGACAACCTCTGGATGTGTTGGACTCCTTCCTCCATCACTCTCAGCTACCATCGGCTGTGCTGGACAAAGGTGATGGGAGTTGTAGTACAATAGAGGACCCCAGTCTGGGAAGGCCAATCCAAGGCCTGGTGATCGGCTGTTTTGCATCGTATTGTTCACTGAGCTGTGACCCTTCCCTGCCTCATGAAAATGCTGTCTTGTCACTGTTGTTATTTAAGTTTTCTTTCTTAGTCAAAGAGTGATTTAAAAAAAAAGGTCATAGGAAAGGATGGACGAGGATGCCAGTAAACCAGAAACCCATCAGGGGATGAAATCATCAGAACCAGGAGCTGAGGAACAAAGGCAAGCAATGCAGGCGGCAGAAATTACTCCTGAGACCAATTTGCCCAACCAGGCAAAACAAGAGCCAGAGAAAGAGGGCCAGGATTCTTCAGGACCCACGGAAGCAACCCAAGAGGGTGGTCTTCCAGAACAGGTGTCACAACAGGCAAAAACCAGCACTTCTCCAGGTCCTCCAAAAACTCCTGAAGACACCACTGCAAAGGGAATACCTGCCAGTGTAAGTATTAAAATGAGAGATTTGTCACTGATAATCCAGGACTGCCCAAGATATATTGTGGCCTTGGGTAAAGGGCAATGTTTTTCCTCTCTATTGCTCATGCAGAAGTCGACCAGAGGGACAGATAAAACTTATTTGAATTACCGTGGTGGTACTGCGTCCACTACCACCCTGAAAGAAACTTAACTTAGGGGGTAGGGAAACTTGCCCCTTTTAGGCTTCAGGAATGGAGGCATTCGTGAAATTAAGACAGCCATTTATCTCATGACGTGTCAGTCCAGATGTCAGCCTTCCAGATGAGCAATCTGGCCCTGAAGCACATGTTGGCCAAGATCCTACAAAGCTTTGGCATCACATAAATACCCACTGGCAGAGTTAGGTTAGGCAAGCCTTATATTGAATACCAATGTAGCTCATTGTACGTGGCTCACAGGTCAATGTGCATGGCTGACAATCGGTTGTGCAACTGCAATACACAATTGTGCAAAGGCAATGCATAGAGGCAATGTATAGTCACATGCTACTCGGTGAACTTTAATGCACTCTCACATATGTAACAGCCCCACATGCACAACTCTGCTTATGCCACTGTAATCTGGGTATGACCACTGTGCATTGTACAAACAAATAACTCCAGATGTGTAGTACAACTTATACCTGCATATGTTACTAACAAGATGGCAGCCTTCCACACTACAATTTGTAGCTGTTTTTTAAAATTACAGCCAGTGTGGTGCAGTGGTTGAGTGTTGGACTGTGATTCTTGGAGACAAAAGTTCAAATCTCCACTCAGCCATGAAAACTAAGGTTGCCAGGTTGAATACAGTGCTCCTATAGCTTTAATAGTTAGCAGATCCTGGCTCACAGCGCACACCACACTTTTTAATGGAGTATCTTCCTAATGCAAGATCTGCTAACTATTACATCTAACTATCAAATCCCATATTCAACCTGGCCACTCTAGTGGAAACCCACTAGTGTGTGGTCAAGTCCCACTAGTGTGTGGGCTTGCTTTGGGCAAGTCACACTCTCTCAGCCTCAGAAGAAAGCCATGCCAAACCTCCTGAGAAGAACCCTGGCCAAAAAACCCTAGAAGAGGATCACCATAAGTTGGAGTTACATAACAACAACACATCATATATGGCACATAACAACAACATACTGGATATATATAGCCATTCATGAAACAGCAGTCATTATGCCATAATGGACAATTACTGCACAAGCAAAAAGTGAAAACTATTCACGTTGAGCCTCTTCCTTACCTTTCAGATTGTGATTGTTATTGGTAGAAAGTGCAGTGAGTTGATGGTAGAGTCAGAATGCTCTGGAAAATGCTTAATCTGGTTTTTCTGGATGTTTCTAAGAGCCTAATAACACTCTGTGTGTGTACCTTCAAGTGCTCTGTCAACTTATGGTGACATTATGAATTTCCTTGGGTTTTCTTAGTCAAGGGATACTTAGATGTGGTTTGCCAAAGCCTTCCTCTGAAATATAGCCTACAGCACCTGGTATTCCTTGACAGTCTCCCATCCAAGTACTAACCAGGTCCCACTCTGCTTAGCTTCCAAGGTCAGATGGGATCTGGTGCCTTCAGGATATTCATCAGGCTGAATTGTAATCTAACTCTTGTTACTGTGCACTTTCAAATTGCTTCTGACTTATGGTGACCCTAAAGCGAACCTATCACAGGGCTTTGTTGGCAAGATTTGTTCAGAGGGGATTTTGCCATTGTCGTCCTCTGAGGCTGAGAGACTTTGACTTGCCCAAGGTCACCCAGTGGGTTTACACAGCTGAGCGGGGATTTGAACCTTGGTCTCCAGACCCATAGTCC
Organism: Gambelia wislizenii; assembly: GCA_030847615.1. Classification (NCBI taxonomy): domain Eukaryota; kingdom Metazoa; phylum Chordata; class Lepidosauria; order Squamata; family Crotaphytidae; genus Gambelia; species Gambelia wislizenii. Next base: position 4,331,624 of record JAUMIR010000013.1, on the reverse strand, counting down.
AATGCTCAAACCACTACAGCATGCTGGCTGTATAACTTTACAGTTTCTAAAAGTTTCCCTAGGTCAGGTAAGGATATGTTTTTCTTCAGCATGGCTGTACCTTACTTTGGCCTTATGGTCACTTTTGGACCTTTCTGTTCAGGGGATGCAGAGGAAAATGGGTAGCTCTCAACAGTTCTGTCTTCCAAGACCCCACCACTGCTCACCTCGCCTCAGGTTAAGGCCACCCAAGGCAGTATTCCAGAGAGATGTCCCACTTGTCCTCAAACAGGGCTGTATGTTCAGTAACTGGGCAATGAATCCAAATGCTCTAGAATCTCAGCTTTAACTTCCTGGTCGCAGTAGTAGTGTTCCTTGTCATCGTCATCATCCTTATGAAAACAGAGGTCGACTTCTAAGTGTTTCATGAAATCCTCAGAAGCTAGGGCTTGGGGCTGGTGTTTCAGTGGCCAACAGAAACTTTTCTTTTGTCCTACAAGGAGAGAAAGGCACCGGGGATCCCAGCACAAGAGGGCCAAGAACCCAAAGAGAAGCTACGTGCACCTTCCTCAAAAGAGACAGTCCTCAAAGCTCCAGCGGAAGTAACAAGTCCCACAGCTGGCAGAGAAAAGGTGCCCAGCCCCAGGCTCAGGAGTGATAAAGAACAGGGAGGCCAAACAGGATTGGAACGAGGCCAAGATAAGAGCCAACCGCAAGGAGCAGGGCCAACAGCCACCGCAGAAGAAGGCCATCATCCCAAAAGCCAAGAGCAGGCCAGAAGAAGCCCAAAGGAGCCTCCTTCTTTGCCAGCTGCAAGCACCCCTGGAAGGGATGGCCAAGGTAGTCCTGCCCTGAAGGAAGGTGGTACTGGGATGAGCCAAGAAGTAAGCCTTGTCCTCAGACCCAAAGAGCCACTCAGTGGCGACGAAAGAGTCAGCCGAGAAACGGGTGTCCAAACAGCCCTAGCAGTAAGTGGGCCATCCAAAACCCAAGCTAGTCTCAGCAGGCTGACTCCAGGTGAGGCGGAAACATCTATAGTGACTACTGCTTACCCAGGCATGATGCTAGAAGAGGACAACAGGCCACTGTCTGACCACCCACTTGTAAGTTTTCTTTAAAAAAGAAAAGTTGACCAATCAGAGTTGTGGGATGGGGGAGCGGCGGTATAATTGATCAGTTTTCCCCAACCTGGTGCCCTCCATATACAGTTGGCCCTCTGTATCCACAGATTCTGCATCCACAGTTCAAAATTATATTTTAAAAAATCCAAAAAGCTAACCTTGATTTTGCCATTTTATGGGCCTTCTTGCACTTTGAAGAAAAGCGGCAAAGCAGCAGGAATGTTCAATTTTTCCTGCTGCCTTCCCACATGACGCCGGTGTCCTTCTGGCATTCTCTTGTTTGGATCGCATAAGGGACAGAGGTAAAAGCGCGACTTTTTGCTAACGGGTCATGTGAGAGTGCAGCAGGAGAAACGGAACATTCCTGTTGCTTTGCCGCTTTCCTTCAAAGTGCGATAAGGCCCTATATAAGGGACACCATTTTACTACACCATTGTATATCATGAGACTTGAACACCCACAGATGTTGGTATCCACGGTGTGGGGGGTCCTGGAACCAAACCCCAGCAGATACCAAGACCCACTGTATGTTGAACCACAGCCCCCCCTCATCCCATGGGAGTTGCATTCCCAGGTTTGGAGAGGCCCAAATAAGCAGTGGCACAATCAGATATGTTGTAGAGAAAAGGTAAAAAGAGCATTCTTCCTCTCGCTCCTATAATCTAGAAGTTTGGGGGAGACATCCAAAGAAACTGATAAGCAGTGTGTTTGTGAGGGGGTGGTGGTGGAGGGAAAGAAAATATGACTGTGTCAGAAGATACAGATTGAACATGTCATAATTTGTTACCTCAGGTTGTGGCGATTTCAAGAAGTGTGGGTGACTTTAAAGGGGAAGAGTTTAGACAGATTAACGGAGACGTTGTAGTAATGGCTTCCAGTCATGTTGACTATATGCAGCCTTCAGGTTAGAGGCAGTGTACTTCAGAATACCAATGGATGGGCAAAAATAGCATGAGAAGGATGTTAATAATAATAATAATAATAATAATAATAATAATAATAATAATTTATTTTTACATTTATTTTTACCCCGCCCGTCTGTTAAAAACAATCGGGGCGGCTTACAACAATTAAAATACAGCAATACTGACTAAAATCCCTAAGCACCACCCACCCCACCCCAATAATAATAAAATACCTCCATGCCTTCACTGTGGGCCTCTTAAAGGTATTTGGTGGGCCAATATCATTTATTCGTGTACCAGTTACATTAATTTCCTGTATTTCTTCCAATTAGCTTAAGGTGGCAGACATGGCTCTTATTCTCCCCACTTTACCCTCATAACAACCTTATAGGCCAGGGTAGGTCAGGCCAAGAAAGAGTGACAAGCCCAAGGTCACCAAATGACTTCCATGCTTCTTGGATTAAAATTAATCTTTAAAAAACAAATATGTATTTGATGAATGCAACAATGGTTCTGAAGCCACTATAGGGCAGGGGTGGGGAGATGTGATTCTGTACAAGTAGTAAGGAAAAACAGCAATAGAGAAGACTCAGCTCGGAGAAACCATTAAGTTATATTTAAATTAATTGATTAGATCGGCAGGAGGGGAGGAGATTGGAATTTTGCTTTGGCTGCAAAATCTAGTTTCCTGAGAATGTTGGCTTTCATGTTTAGAATGTTGAGAAGCAAGTTTCTAGGTGTTATGAATGTGAATATAAACTTGAAGGGGTTTAAACTTGAAACCTCCAAAGTGAAAGGTGTGGTTGAATAAGATTTCTCTTGCTGTGCTATACAACACATCTCCATGATTGGGAGGGGGGAAAGGTGAACAACAGCATAATCCTACACTTGTGTACATCAAAGTAAGCCCCACTGACCACAATGGGATGTAGCCCTCCATGTTAAGCCTGTAGAGAATCACAGCTCGAATGATAAAGATAATTTCTGCACATTTTTGTTGTTGAATAAGATATGCCAGATTGTACCATGAGTCTTACTTCTGAGCAGCATTGTGTTCTTGGCAATTTCTTTTTCCCCATTCAGTTTTGGGCTACCCTAAAACTAAGAGCCCTTTCACAGTGCACAATTATAGTGCTATTATTCCACTTTAACTGCTATTATGGCTCCAACTGTGAAATCATGGGATTTGGCATCTTCGTTGTTGTGTGCCTTCAACTTGTTTCTAACTTATGGTGCCCCTAAGGCATGGGGTTTCCTTGGCAAGATTTGTTCAAAGGTTTGCTGTTGCCTTCCTCTGAAGCTGAGAGAGGGTGACTTGCCCAAGGTTACCCAGTGGGTTTCCATGGCCAAGTGAAGATTTGAACCCTGGTCTCCAGAGTCATAGTCCAATGCGCAAACCACTGGCCCATGCTGGCCTTCCACTTGCAGTCCAGGGAAGGCTATTTAGAATTCTTAAGCAGAGAACTCTAGTGTCTCCCCAAACTACAAACCTTAGGATTCCCTAAGGTGCAGCCACGGCAGTTAAAGTGGACTCATTCTGCTATAATTGTGTCATGTGAAAGGACCCTTAGTCTCTTTCTTTCTCTTGCAGAGTTTGTCTTGGGTTTTTGGCTTCAACAACAAACTCCCTGTTTTCAACTTGCTCGATGAAGACTTCAGGGTGATTCTGTATGTTTCTGGTCACACTGCCGTGATCCACGACATCTTCCATACCAAGCAGTATCTTCTCCAGGTAAGACTCAAATTTTGTATCAGCACCTCTTGCCTGACCTATGGAAATACATCTTGCATACAGAAATAATGTATGGAATGGCCCTAGGAGAACAGAAAGGACATTTTAACACTCCACCACCTTTTGTGTTCTTCTCCCGCTGTTGGTTTTAATTTGATTCCTGATGCTCAAAGAGTTATTCGGGGGGGGGGGTTCTAATCAGCTCCATTGCCATATTTCACCAGGGCTCTTCTGATCTCTTCCCAGGGACACTCAAGTTGTATTTCTTGCATCTGTGTAAGTGAAGACAGGCGATGGATAGTAACCGCAGACCGTGGCCCGGAGAGCTTGATTATCATTTGGGATGGCTTCTCCGCGTAAGCACTGGAGCAGATGACATTGCAGCCCAGGAGGAGTTGAGAGATGGGAGGAATGGAAGTTGTGGTCTAATATATCCAAAGGGCACCATGTTGGAAAAAGGGTTTCTAAAACTGGAATTTTTTAAAAGACAAAAACCATGTTAGTGTCAGCATAAAAAGTAAAAGGAGGGAAGGACGAATCTATTAGCACCCTTAAGACCAACTGATTTATGCTCGCATGAGCTTTCTTGGATTTCAGTCCACTTCTTAGATGCTCTGATGGCGTCCCTATTAAAGCTACAGTATATTAGCAGTTACATAATTGTGGGCATGGGATCAGAGTAGAATGGGATACAGAAAGATGGAAATTGTGACATTGGCCATAAATCTTCATACCTCTGCTGATGGACTGAAATTTACAAATATCTCCCAGTCTGGCAGTTTCTCTTTGCAATTATCTAGCCACATGCGGGCCTGTGGCCGTTTTTCAGCCCCTGCCCCCTCTTTTCTTAAAAAAATTAGGACTGTTGCTCCTGGAAGAGTCTAGGAACAGTTGGTCTCTTCTAGAGCAAACCAAACAGCATTGCTTTAGTGTGTACATGCATGCATGCTTGGGGAGAACATGCTGAGGGTCAACCCGTTCCATACATTTATTTCTGGTTTGGAGTGGGGAGTCACACTGGATGGATTTCCCTCCATCAAAACCAGAAGTAAATTTCTGGTCACATGTATGGAAGGAGGGTGGCCGATAGTGGATCCCAGAGCTGGCAGGGCAAAATTGGCCAATGATCTCAGATTTTCCAACCGATAACGCTGCTGGTTTACCGCATGGAAAACCTCCACAGGGCTTTGCACTTTTATATCAAGCAACCTGGAAGAGCTTTACAGTTCATCCTTCTTCCCCTGCCTGCCCCCCACAACTTCGTTTGGCTAATTCGGGATCCATACATTCAGGGTCTCAAGTTTCTCTGTCCCACAAGAACGGAAGTAGAGCTGGTTCAATTTCTTCAGCTTCAGATCTGAATAATTAGTTGGCTGTCTTGTTATCCAGGGTCCCTGTGCATACAATATTTGATAGTCACCCAGAAGGAGGAGTCAGTGCCGTTGCAATTTCCCAGGATTCCACGTTTCTGGCTACTGTTGGCGCTGGAGAAGTGCAGGTAAAGCAAGCATGTGGCATGCTAAATACTCTGATGAGCCAATGTTTCTCCAGTTTGGGAAGGAAGCAAGCCATTGTGGGACACTCCCGTAGGGAGACATGTACAGTTTTGCACAACGTCTTCACAAAAGCTGATAAACCTGCAAGGCCCAGCAGAGCCGAACCCAACCTACTGTTCCCCAGATGTGTTGGGCTACAGCATCTATCCTACAGTACCCATTCCATGTATATATAGGCTATATGTGGTGAGGATTACGGGTTGAAACAACACAATTGACAGACACTGGGGCTGGATTCCTGTTAATGACCTGTGAAGGCATGAGTTGTGTCACCCATGTGGAGTGATTTTTTTTTTTTTTACAATATGTAATGGTTGTATCCAACTGCCAGTGGCATAAGTGGAGTTGCACATGTGGGACTGTTGCACATGCAGAAACACATAACAGTACACAGAGTAGGACATGAATGCACATTGCCTCTATGCATTGTCTCTGTGCATGGCACATTGCATTGACACAATGGGCTGTCAGCTGTTCGCTATACTGACTGCTACATTGGTATTCAGTATTGGCACAATGGGGGACAGGTAGACCTGAGGAGGAGGGTGGGGAATGGAGCATATGGAAGTTGTAGTAGGCCTGGGTACATATGTCCCTTCACTGCCTCAAAACCTCTGTTGTTCTTGTTTTCCCACCAGAAAGTGAGCATTTGGAGGTGGACCTTGGGTGAAACAGATCCTGCCTGCAGTGTAGAAATCCTCCCCCTGTATGGTTTCCAGGTGAGAGACTCCAGCTGACAGCCAAGACAGTCATGATCACAGGCACTTATGACACTGTGATCTTCAGGTGCCCTTGTCACATTACCATCGGACAGATGTTCTACTCTCTGGCAGCTGATTCGGAAGGAATGGCTTCTGCCAATTGGCTACATAAACCAGCTGTGCTCTGCACTGATTGGCTGAGGGCTTGTGATGGCACTTGTCCATTTTTCCCCAGAACGGTTTTCCAACTTAATGTAATGATTTCTTTAATAAATCTATGCCCATGTGGCACAGAATTGTAGTCCAGACAACATCCAAGGGATCAATGCTCCTTTAATTCTTTGTAAAGGGCCAGGTTACATGAGTGTAATCAACTTTATGATCCCTTTTTTGGGTAGCTGGAAACAACAACCATTAGGAATGTTTACAGTGTCATCATTTTGAGAGGGACAGCAGAGAAAAATTGAGGTATTGGGGGTATTTAGGGGTATGATGGGGTTCTGGGTATGCTTGCAGAGGTGGGATGGAGATATTTTTGCATGTTTTTACAGGGCTTTCTGTCTGATTTGGGGCAAAAATGGAAAATCATGCCACTTTTTAAATTTGGGGGTGGGGTTGGAGGGCTTTGGGGACTTCAGGGTCACAGAATGTGGGACTGGTTGACATGCAGGAGAAATACAGTGCCTAAACCTATCTGTGGCTCTTGTTAAATATTTTGGAATCAGATTTAGACTGCAATCTTAAAACCATGAGTTTAAATCCAATCTGCTAGCAGAGTGACCATTCATGTTAGTATATTTGGGCTAGATTGCACCTTTGTGCAAACAGTTGTGCAAAGAGGTGGTGAAAGTGCTTGCACACCCAAGCAATGAAAATGGTAATGGATACTCCCTTCGCCATAATTCTGGAAACACAAAACCACTACTGCAGCAGGCCTTTCAGCTAGAGGGACATGGAGTTTGTTTCTGAGGAGATCTATACAGGATTGCTCTGTTCAGATGTTAAATTCTATGGAAACTTCCAAATTACAAACAAAAGCTTAGGAGTGTAAAGCTAAAGTATTACACTGCTGTTGTTTTAATTCACTTTTGTTGTTCTTCCAGAATTACCTTGCATTCAGTTCAAGAGACCATAATGAACTGGTCAGCAACAGCGAAACTCAAGTAATATTCTATATATGGGTATGTTGGAGTGAACATCTCTTGTCGTGTGTGTTTTTGTCAGATAAGAATTTGTCTACAAGGGAAGAGGGCACTGTGATCTATTCCACAACTGTACCTCCAAGCACTGAACTGAGCAGGATTTGTCCTCATGGGACTCTTAAAGTTTAAGAAGTTTAAGAAAGGGAGATTGACACATTCTGGATGCAACGTCTCAGGTTCTGAAGCTGTCTTTTCCTTGTGCTAGGAGGCAGATTGCTCCACTGAATTTGAAACCATTGGGGAAGGGCATTTTTGTTCTGTATGTAGAAGGGTCCTGGGTTCAAGATTTCCAGATAAAATCAAACCAAAGGATTAGGCAGCATGTCATGGGAAAGACCCTTCTGTGCCTTGGACTCAGAGCCTAGAAAAATTACTTTTTTGTCTGCATCACTCAGGCTTCTGGCTGAGGGATTCTGGGAGCTGTTCAAAGATAGTAACTTTCCCCAGCTTTTTCAGAACTCTCATAGAGTCTCCACAGGTTAGAGTAACACAGTCTTTCCCAATCTGACACCTTATGTGTTGCACTACATTTCTTATAGAGCTAAGCACTCCCTGAGTGGTTGACAATGTGTGTTAGCTAATTGCCCCCAACAATTTCGGGACTCATGTTACCAATTTACGGAAGGATGGAAGGCTGAATCAACCTTGGTGCCCTGTAGGAGCAAACTCACAACACTGTGGCTGCTCTCTCTCTCTCTCTCTCTCTCTCTCTCTCTCTCTCTCTCTCTCTCTCTCTCTGGCTTTTCTTCGCAAACGAAGATTCAGGAAGGACTCATCCTGCGCTTTCTGCAAGTGTGCTGATGACTAAAAAGGCCAATCTGAGATAAACAAGTCCGGTTGCAGAAAGCACAGCAGAAGGTCTCCTTGGGTGATGTTTCTGGGTTGTGATTCTTTCTGCGTTGTCGTTTCTCTTCAAGACTTGTTCGTCGTGAGTTCTCAAATAAGGCTGCAGCATTGTGGATAGTGCGTCTCCATGCCTCCCGATGTGAGGCCAGGGCGGACCACTGTTGGTGATCAATTTGGCTGAGCCTGAGATGCTGTTTCAGGGAGTCCTTGTATCGCGTTTTTGGAGCGCCCCTCTTACGCTGACCCATGGCGAGTTCACTGTAGAGTACTATTTTTGGGAGGCGATGGTCCTCCATCCTAGAAACGTGCCCTGCCCAGCGTAGCTGTGTTCTCAGTATCATGGCCTCAATGCTGGTGATCCCTGCTTGCTCAAGGACAGCAAAATTCGTCACATAGTCAGTACAGTGTATATTTAGGATTGTACGTATACAGCGCTGGCCACTGTGCCACTAATGCTCATTCACTGCCCACTGCTTTCACTATTATTTTCATGGTGTTTGTAAATCAATCTCAGCTGCTTTTAAACTCTTAAATTTGACAGAGTGAGGACGGGGATGCTCCCCCAGGGCTAGCTCTACCTTTAGCATATTCTCCAACTGTACCAATTCTGGGAGGGACAGTCCCAATTAATCCTCTGCCATTCCATTTTTTCAGCTGCTTTTAAAATGTCCTGGTTTCTCTCCCCTCCCACTCCTCCCTTTCTCCTGAGGTTCCTTCAGTTGCTGCAAAACTGAGCCCAAAGTGCAAATGCAGTTTGTACTCCATTAACTCAGCAGGGAGAGGAGAGGAGGGGGCAGAGTCTTAGCCTTTCCAGGAGGCTCAGGCAAAAGCAAACTGCTGCAGCATCTCCTAGCATGTGTTTCCTTCCCCATTAATAACTTTTGCCATCTTGGCTACATGCTGATGTTGCTCAGTCACATGTGCCCCAGTCTTGTCGGTGAAACGTTGGAGGGTATGCTTTAGGCAGAGTGAGGTGAATACCTCAAGGGGAGATGCTAGGGGAATAGAAGCACCAGCCAAATGAATTCTTGGTTCCCCTGTTAAAGGACTGAATTGTGTATAACACACTACCGTATTTATCCTAGGGTCCTTAAACTTGCCTGCTGCCTCAGGCATTGGGGAGAACATGATTCCATTGTCAATGTTGCAGTAAAATTCAGCTGCCAGACCAGTCAGCATATTAATGTGAGCTGTGGAGGGAGCGCTATTTTGTCCTTTCCCTCAGGCAGCAAAATGTCTTGGACTGGCCCTGATTTTCTCATATGTTGAGAGGATACTTTCCATCCCTTTTCTCCATTTCTCCTTAGGATTGTGACGTCTTGCACTACTTTGCTCCCGTCCTAACAGATAAAGTGAGTACGCATATACAATTTCAGGGACTTGTAAAGCTAAAGTGCCTCTGGTTTTTGTATTTAAGGTTCTGCAGCAAGCAGTTCCCTTATCCTTGGACAGAAACACTGATCTGGGTGGCTAGATTGTCTTGCGATAGACAAAAGCTTGGGATCTTGATTCTTATCTATCCATATATGCCTGCCTGAGAATTGAAGTCTCCTGGAAGGGCCCTCCTCGATGTCCCGCCAGGAGGGCTAATAGATTGTGGGAGAGAGCCTTCTCTGCGGTATCACCCCAGTTGTGGAATACCCTCCCCTTGGAGGCCTGGTTGGTGCCAACGTTGGTATCATTTCGGTGCCAAGTTAAAGCCTGGCTTTTTATTCAAGCCTTTGGGCTTCATGTGGTATGTGCATGTGGTATGGTTGGCACCATTTGGATTTTTTTTTAACCGGTTTTTAATTGTCTGGTTTTTAACAGAAAAATTATTACAGGTCAACCCCCTAATCTGTGGGGGTTACATTCCAAAAAACTGAGTGGATAGCTGAAACTGTGGATAATAGGGAACACTATTACTTTCAATGAGACAGATGCTGGAAGTTGGTCGTAGAATCACATTGGAGGACCTAGTAATGCCTACAGTATTTTAAAAATATTTATATATTTTATATAGCATATTTTTTTCGGATATGGATAAGTGAAACTGTGGATACCGAATCTGTGGATATAGGGGTTTACCTGTACTATATTTTTAGTCCTTTAAAACTATTGTTATGGGCTGGAATACTCTATCAGGATGTACCTTGCAAAATATGACACATACTTAGGGTCATAGGGGAAGATACAATCTTCCAGATGGCCAGGCCTTGAGCTTCTTTTCCTTTTTGTTTTCTGCAGACCTTTGAAAAGATTGTGGGACTCTTTAGCCAGTCGCTTTTCCATTTCAGCTCTGCCCAAGCCATCACTGCAACACTAGAAGGGAAGATGGTGATGTGGGGGCCTGTTCCCCCCCCTTCCAAGGATCCCCTTATGAGTGTGAAACCCTACAATATGAAAGCCATCAAGCTGATGCACTTGCAGAAGGAGGGCATCACAGTGCTGGTCGCCATAGACAAGTGAGCAGTTCATCTCTCAGGTTTACCTCCCCACATTTGTATCTTGCCCTTTGCTGGCTGGGAATGATGGGAACACTTCAGGATGGGCAAGGCCATTTGAGCTCAGATCATCCTCACAACAGCCCTGTGAGGTAGGCTGGGCTTAGAAATGGTGACTGACCTAAATCAATAGAATGTTCTGCCTGGTTGCTTCTCAGCTTGGAAGGGCATTCCACAAAATTGCAGCCACTGGCAAAAAGGCCCTATAAGTTGTTACCACCCTCCAAACCTGAGGTGTCTAAGGGATTTTGAGAAAGGTGAATAGAGTATGCCAGTTCCAACAGGAGAAAAGATAAGTGAAACTGGTATCTATTCACTCCGCTCAAAGGAAAACAGCATGGCAGGGGGTGTATTTTTGTTCAGGAAAACATGCCCATGGGAAAGAGTTAGTAATTCCATCTCTCTCTATCACTGCTCCAGATGAGTTCAGAGCCTTCAGCCCCTGGCTGAATTAAGGTCACAGCAGGAAAGTAACTCAATTACTTGTGAACTAGTTACTGGGGGAAGGGGGTGTAACAGTAACAGGCATAACAAAGACACATTTCCAAAGCAACACAAGTGGGAACAAAGCTGCTTTGTCAGTGTAATGACTATTGCTGTCTAGTAACTTGCAAAAGTTACTTTTAACAGGTGTTTTAGAAGCAGTTTGGCAGTAATTTTTTCCAGTGTTTGTCAATCCTAAGAGGTTTTTTTTGGTAAGTAACAGAAAACATTGCTCTTTCAACATTGTAAGGAGTAGCAACAGGCTATTTTTCAAATGCCATGTTGAGTAATAGGAATGAATTACTTTTAAAAGCTCTGGTTAACGTAACAATCAAACAAAAATTAGGCAGGAGTGGGAGTAGTCTATGAATCTGTATTTAGCTTGGGCATAGAAATCATGGGTAACCAGGGGCCCGTCTTCTTGGCTGGGAATCCTACCTGTCTAAACAGGATCCTGCGCCGATCCATGCTGTTCGGAAGGAGGGGGCCCAAAATGGCAAAAACAACGGGGCAAAAGCCTTCACAGATTTCCCCATACTTTTTCAAAAACCAGTGTGCATTTTTGCTCGTTTGGACTACTGAACAATAAAAACCTCGAAGGGAAGCACAAAGCTGATTGGCCGGGTGAGAGTATGGGCGGGGCTTGCTACGAGGGCAAGCGCCTGCTGCCGCCATGTTGGATTTTTGCCTTAGCGATCACTCGCTAAGGCGATAAAAAGGATCAATAGTTTCTGTTTTGCTTTCTTATTAAATAAAACAACCGGCGGCAGTAAAGAACTAATGCAAATAAATAAGTGATGGCTGCCATCAGGAATGCAAGGCTTATGGGGGCTTCCAAGGCCAGAAAAACTGTTTAGACATGTCACTGCTGCTGCAAGATGCCAATACTATCGGTATTTTAGTATTTTAGATTTTTTCCCCCTCACTTAGATGGGCCCTGGATGAAGTCTTGAGAGAAGTTTCTCCATTTTTGCCAGCAGAGGGCAATGCTGTGCATATTAAGAGACCTGATCTGATGGGTTGCATCCTACAAAAATGTCAATTGGGCCACTGACTTTGCCACAGACCCCACAATCCTGAACTTCCAATGGTATCGGACTATCTACAGTCTCTCACCACTGGCCAAGCTGTCTATGCCTTCTAGGAGTTGAAGTTCAAAACCTCTGGAGAGCTACAAGTTTACCACCCCGGCTTGAAGGGAAAACTCAATCGTTTTCTACCAGATCTCTGCCCCTTCCCTCTCTATATATTTATTTTCTTTTCCAGGAATTTTGTAACTGGTGACAACAAAGGGCATGTGAAGTTCTATGATGGAGATCTACAGCTTTTGCATTGGTACAGCCAATTTAAAATAGGACCCATCCGGTCTATTTCCTTCTGCAAGAAACCACCACGTCCTGTGGATGTCACCAAGTTTCCCATCTCTTCCACCTTATCAGGTGCACCCTTTATTATCAGGTGAGGATCAAAGGTCGCCCTGATGTTAATGGGGAATTTTACCATGTCTGAAACAGTTCTTGAAAGTCAGAAATGGCTTAGTCTTAGATTTCCTGTATTGAGGAAAAAGTTGGTCTAGATCACGGTCAGTTTTGGCCTTGATCAAGGCCTGTGCAGGGCCGGTTTTTTCACCATCACCCCACAATTTTTCACCTGTCACAGTACAGCAAAATGCCTTAATTTTTCACCAGCGTGCCTCTCAAAATGGTGACCAGAAGTGATGTTGTGTTACTTCCAGTCACCATTTTAATAAGGACTATGATAAAATTGGAGGTACTTGAAGGGGTTATGGGGGTAGATGGGGTGGGTTTTGCACACTTTTGCTCATTTGTGGGGTGGGGCATGGTTTTCAGGTGGAAATGACTTGAAAATTGCACCATTTTAAACATAAACTTCACGCCTGGTATAGATAAGCCACAGGGCCTCCTCTGCCTTTATGATTCTATATTATTTTACTTCTTTTGCATGGCGCAGGAACTTTATTATTGCCACATCTAATGCATTAGTGGTTCATGTCAAGCCAGAGGGGATAACAGTCAGCAAATGCCTGGAGGAGCCCAAAGATGCTGTTCATGCCATTTCCTGTCACCCAAGCAAACCTCTCATGGCGAAGGGGAGTTATTGTGGTCTCCTGAAAGTGTGGAACTACAAGCTCAATAAATACCTGGTTAGCCGAATCTTTAAGGGTGAAAATATCCGGACCCTCTGTTATAACCATGATGGTACTGATTTATACTTCTTTTTTGGTATTGGGAAGTTTGGGGTATTTTTTGGGGGGTGGGGAATGGTAGCATTCATCTCCTTTGGAGGAAGGCAAACCCTGGATTCTAAAGGTATGTTTGTAATAATTTGTCATTAGTATACAGCAGCGTTTTTCTACTTTCAGTCCTGCAGATGCTTTGGACTCCAGCTCCCAGAATATGTCATTATTGGCTCTGCTGGCAGAGGCTTCTGGGAGATGAAGTACAAAACAGCTGGAGGACCAAAGGTTGAGAATCTCTGGCTTACAGGTTCAAATGGGTATCGTACGAATATAGTAGTAGTAGTAGTAGCAGTAGCAGCGGCAGCAGCACACAAGTAGTGCTAGTTCCAAAGCAATATCATTTCAGGCCCTTCAAATCAAATAAATTGTTATAACAATGGTACCCTCCATGTGATCTGTGGGTATTTTAAAAGCATTCAGCATGCAGTCACAGCATCAGCCTGTCTAATACTGACCAGTAAAGTGCTATTGAGCCTTTTCAAATGTGGTTGTTGTGTGCCTTCAAGCCATTTCCAACTTATAGCAACCCTAACGCAAACCTATCACAGGATTTTCTTGGCAAAATTTGTTCAGAAGGGGTTTGCTATTGCCCTCCATTGAGAGTAAAAGAGTGTGACTTGCTCAAGGTCACCTAATGGGTTTTCATGGCAGAACAGGGGTTCCAACCCTGGTCTCCAGAGACATAGCCCAACGCTCAAACTACTACACTAAGCTACTATCCCTTTAATCAGAAGCTTCCTCTGTGTGGCTTCTGCCTCTCTCTAATTGATTCCTGTTGAATGCTGCTGCTGAGTTATTCCTTGTTTAGTCTGTTCTGTATGGAGAAGTAAAGGAGTCATTCATCAAAAACAGTGGTATCTTCTGAACAGGAAGATAATAAAGGCAGAAGACATGAAAAGGAAGTTGCTAATTAAAGTTGCTGAAGAGGAATTATTTTTGAATAACTATAATGGAAGGATCTTGTTTATGAGAACAGCTGTTTCCAATATAGCACTGTTAGTACAAAAAGTCTTGCATCACATTAAAGATTACTGTAATAAGTGTTATTTGTCATAGGTTTTTGTGGACCCCAGCCCATTTCATAAGGTACATGGAGCAAAAGGTGCCAGCAAGTAATTTTCTTAACAGGTTTTGAGAGATAAAAAAGGGACATCCACTGTAGATGAACAGATTAATACATATATGTTGATGAAAATCTCAAAGTATAGTGTGAAATCACCATTTCACATCTGTTTCAGGCTAATTCTGGAAAAGCAGTGCCCCAGCAGACACTATTATGGAAGGAATCTTAGAAAATTCAGGACCTGTCTAAATAGTGAAAATAATCCTCTTAGAATCCTACCTGTCTTAATGGGATCCCGCATAATTCCACCCTTGGGGCTTTTCCCAAAGTTTTTTTAAAAACCCATGAAGCATGCACATTAGCGATCATTAGGACAGGCAATTGCATTTATTCGCATCCCCCAGAAAAGCAAAAGTAAAAAGCTGATTGGCCAGAGGGGAGCAGGGGCGGGGCTTGTTTAGAAGGAAAGTGTCCTAGAACCAGCATCTTGATTTTTGCTTTAGCGAGGGAGCGATCATGCGACAAAACATTCTTAAAAAAAAAATTATTTAGGCAGAATATCACACCATCGCACTTTTGCAAACTCGATATGCCTTTAAAAAAAACCGTTTGGCAGTGGCGACTGATGAAAATACAACTGTGAGTCGCAGCTGCCATCTTGAATTGCAGGCATGCCCTGTTGGGACAGCAAAAGCGGGTAGCCTCGCATGCCTGTGATTTTGCCAAACACCATTAGGGCAAGGCGATCCTACTTCAAATATGTGTGAGTTTGCATCAATTCACATCAATTCACATTTGTTCCCCTTGTATAGACAAGCCCCCAGTCTTGCTGAGAGGAGAATTTTGTGGTACAACTTTGGTTTAATGTGTCTTTTAGGTTCCTTGCTGGGAGCAGGCTTTGCTAATGGAGCTATTTACCTCCTTGATTCTATATCTTTGGAGAATGACTATCCAGAACCGCTCCGTTATTCAAAAGGGCCTCTTACCATCATGACCTTTTCTCATAACTCCCAATATTTTGCCACTGCGGTGAGTACTTCTGCTCCCAACGTGATGATGATGATGATGATCATTTATTTAGAGAGCATCCATGCTCTCATTATTTATTTAGCACCTTCACTGACCATCGCACTTTACAGGTAAAAGAACAACAAAACAGTTCCCTGCCCTCAGGTTTACAACATAATCAAGACAGGAAACAAAAGGAAAAGGAGATGGCAATGTGGGAAGGGATTAAAGTAGAAAGTGCCTCTTCTTCTCTCCCTCTGGGGCCAGGGCAGTGGCATTTGGGATGAGGGAGGACTTGCCATCTGCTTCTGGGCCCTGGCCTGTTGGATCCCTGCCTGCTGCCCCAACCTAATGCTACTTCATGTGAGCCATATAGTTCATGGAATAAATGCAAGTCAGCTAGTTATTTATTGCATGTATAAACTCTACAGATGTTTGTACTGAGAACATGTCTGAGTTGATACATCTACTCTGAGAGTAGACCTGGGAACATCTGAGAGAGCGAGACTGGCCCATGCTTACCCAGTCAGCTTTAAGGCTGAGTTGTGCATTTGGCCTTTGCTCTTTTTTTTGGTAATTTATTTATTTAATTAATTTATATCCCACCTTTCTCCCAGTACGGGACCCAAGGTGCCCTAATCTTAACACTGTTAACAGTTACAACACAGACTTGTAACTGGGACTTGAGGCAGCTTACTTACTTAAGCAGCTTACAAACACTGGTCTAATGCTTACAAAGTCCTACATAGAACAGAAAAAGTTATTAACATCCAATTAAATTACTCAGAAACAAATCTATTAAAAACATTAAGATGAGATAAATAGCATGCTTTTTAAAAGGCCTGGCAGTCAATTTCTAAAAGCCTGTTGGAACTGAAACATTTTTACTTGCAGGCCACCTGAGTCTCCCTAGGGAGTGAGTTCCAAAGCCTGGGAGTAGCCAACAAGAAGGCGTCTCCCTTGTTCCCATCACGTGTGCCTGGGAAGGCGGTGGGACCCTGAGAAGGCCCTCCCCTAAAGATCTTAGAGCCTGGGTAGGCTCATACTGGAAGATACAGTCTTCAGATAGCCTGGACCCGAACCCCATAGGATCTATTGTTGCTAAGTAACTGTTAAATCTTTTCTTTTTGCTTTTACTTTTCAGGATGAAAATATTTCAGTGAACCTTTACAAGCAGTTCGTCAAAGATGGAAAGAAAATCTGGGATCTCCTGGCAGCAGTCCATTCCCACTACAAGCCGATCCTCACAGTTCTCTTTGGGACTCAGTTAGACAGTGATGAACCTAGGCTCTTAACTCTTGGGGAAGACAGACTCTTGGTATCTGCCATAATCTGATGTAGTAATGGGTTATGCTTGGTGATGTGGAAGTCTCTATTGGGAGAAATGTAAAATCTGAGGTCCATGGAGCTGGGAATCAGCTGCTTCTAATTATTTTATGCCCCTCCCCGCAGAAAGATGAGATATAACATAATGCATAAATTAATAAATAAAAACTGGTTGTCAAAGTCAGGAGCTCAGAACCAGAAAAGAAGGTCCAGGGAGGGCAAGCTGATGCAAATTTCCAGCTTAACAGGATATCTTTATATTTCTTTCTGTTGAAGAGAATTAATACTACTGAGAAGGTGAAGATACCTGGGAGCCCTTTTTTATTGCCTATGGCAGGAATCCAGTGCCTAACAGATTTTTTGGACTATACTTCCCCATTATACTTTACCATTTGCATGTATGTTGTGGATGATGGGAGTTGTAATCCCACAGACATTGTGAGGGTACCAGGTTCCCTCTCCATGGCCTAGGACATGAGTGGAAATTAGGGTTCCCAAGAGTTCCATTTTGTTTGAGATGTCCTGTATTTCAGCCCTTCAAGTTGGGTCCTGTATCATGGTGATACAGGATGCCCCAAATCTGGTCTTGTAGAGTGTTCACCAACTGTGCTCCCCCATGCATTTTGGGTTTTCTGTGAACTTTTAAATCTTGTGGGACCCCTGAGATCTCCCTAGAGGCCCTCCTTGCCTGAGATTTGAGGCAGCTTTATATAGGCCTGTCTCACGCATCCTGTACTGCTTTGCAGAAAACCTGGCATGGCATCCCTAGGGGGAACCACGTGACCTTCCAGATATCCTTAGACAACAACGTCCAGCATCCCTCACCACTAACTGTGTAGGACTCTGTCCAAATACATCTGGAGGGCTGCATGATTCTCACTCCTGGCCTAGGAAGATTCTTGGAAGCATAACCCTGGTGGCTCAGTACACAAAGCCCAGGTTGACATGCTGGTGACTCCAGGTGACCATTATTATTTTCCCCCAAACATGCCACAGAAGGCAATTTTGACTCAGTTTAGGAGCTTTGTGGATGGGAGGGAAACTCTTGCTGTGAGAAAATATATGGCAGCCAACATGTTTCTGTGGGAATTGCCATCCTATGCTCCCACACAGTATCTCAGAGGTTGAAAACAAAGATGGCAGCCACTGGAACCTGGTGAAGAGCATTGTTTTAGAAAGAGGCTCGCCATCCATGGTAGATTATGCCAGGTGGCTGGGAGTTGTACTAGTTGCTCGTGGATGCCAAGCATTGGTGGTAGCCCTGCTGCACCTCAAGCTGTACCACTTCCAGTTGGAGATATCTCCAAGAATGGGCAACATGGTTTGGCTTTGCTACCACATATTGAGGCTGCCCAAGCTCATTACTTGATGACAGCAAAATTAAGTGATAGCGGTCGACCATCATGTACAGAATGTTTACTTTACCTCAAACACAATTTCTCTTTAGGGGCATCAGTTGTACACCTTCGGTTACAGATAAACCAACGTTGCATATTGATACAAGGACCAGTCCATTGCCGGCTCTTTATTATTTTGTTCATAGGTGGAATATGACCTGGAAAACACCACCCGAGATAATCTGGTAGTTCTCCGAAGGGACCGCATCGAGCAGAGTGCTATCCCCAGGTGTATCACCTGGTATCCGCCTCTAACAAAGGAATATTTTTTCCTCACTGCCAATGATGAATATAAAATGAAGATGTATAATGTGACCACAAAGTTATGCAGGTATCTTTGGACATCTCTGGGTCCATCCTCCCCACAACAGGACCATGCTCAGTTCTGTAATCAATTCACTTTATCACTGTAAGGTGTGTGTGTGTGATCAACTAGGTTCCAGCATTTTATCTCACCAATACCAGCTACAGGCCTTGCATACTGAGATCTGTGCTGCAGTGGTGCTACCTGACTCTGTCAGGTGACTCCCAAAGACCAATGACTGCTCACTAGGTTTTATAAAGCCCCAGCCTCAACCTTCACTTGTTCCTTTGAGCTACAGAACACACACAGGTCCCAGTACCTTTCCCTGAACTTCTGCCTTCTTGAATTTGTAATCTAGGTTAGACAGAGGATATTACCTATCTCTGGGGTCCATCTGTTTTCCAGCTCTGCTTCTGAGACCTGGCCCTTTTCGTCATTGACTGCACTACTGCCCTCAGGACTCACAAGCTCTCCTATGGACCCTAGAACTTGACCACTTGGGGCCTGACATCTACTTTGATAACCTGTCCCGGAGTCTGGAGGCATGATAGCTAAGGGTACAGGGTTTCAATTGGTAGATTAATCAACTCAAAGTCTAGTTTGAGTAGTCAGCGGGAGTTTATTACAATCAGTAAGGGTGCAACTTAAAGTCACATTGTTATGTATATTTTTTAGGTTTTTAGTCTTCTAATGGAATGTTACATTATGCTTTCTCATTTCTTCCATCCAAGAATAGGAGCAGCTTATAACCTAAACCCTCTTGTTAGTCCACTAGAGTAGAGCCGTTAAATCAGTTGGATTTACCTGTGTGTTGACTCACCATTCCAGGAACAGGATTCCAACTATTGCCTGAGATCTTATGTATGCACATAGCCCCACATGCAATTTCCATGTCTTCCTTTACAGCTGCCAAGTCCTAGGGCAGTCCTAGGGCTGTTGTCGCTTGTTGGTGGGGTGGGACGAGGCAATTAGACCATAGAGAAGCAGCCGGTCTCAGCTTGGTCAGGAAGAAAAAATGAAGGTGTGCCCTCAAAATGAAGTGTACCTCCCCTTTCCAGGAACCCAGAGCAGCCACATCTTCATGGTCACCTGCCCCTTCCCTTCAATTCCCTCCCCTCCCCTCCCCTCCCTGCCGCATGGGAAATGACAACAGCAGGATCTTAAACCCCACCACCTCTGCAGTAAGAGGTTTTTGGATGGAGCACAGGGACAAGGTCCTCTATGTCCTGTCCATGTACCTAAGTCACTATACTGAAATGTGCACATGTATGTCAATTAAATTGATAAACCCAGGGGCAACTCCAAAATAACAAGTTTGGGGGTGGCAAAGCCCATTATAAGGGAAGTAAGGGTCCATGCTATGTAGGACCTTAATATTCTGGGCCTGAGGGTGTTTCCAGATGGAAGGCTCCTGCCACTTACAATTCAAAGGCATTACGCAGCTATTCCATCTTGTTTTCCTTGACTGATTTTCTCTGGTAAGAAAAAAAAGATGGAAGAGTAGGAGAAGGCAGGAGGGCTGCAAATGGAAGATCTTGTCATCTAGAACTTTTTAAAACACCCATAAAACAACCTTGCCTGGAATCATCCTGAAAGCTTGGTGAGCAAATTAGTTGTAATGGGAAAGCATTGCTTCACTACCCTTCCAAGTCATCCCTGGGTGAACTTGTTAAAAGCAAGACACCCCAAAATTGTTGTAATTGTTCATTTGTTTATTTTAGAAAGACGGTCCTGGGACCAACATATGGCTCTCCCCTGGAGAAGATCCTGGTCCTTCCAGTCAAAGAAGGCCAGGATCCAAAGAAACGCTATCTGGCTTACATTACAAAAGATAAGGCAAGTGACAGTTCTATGGATCACTTCAGTAACTTGTCACTTCTACACCAGAGGCAGCAAGCTTCTTAGTTCTTTGTTTGCCCCAGCCATCCTGAAAATGAGGGGGCCTTTGAAACTGTCCCTGGGAATGAGTTAGGAGATAGCTTCTTAGACCTATGCCACACTGCTCAGATTTCAATTTTTTCTCCTCATGTTGAATTCCAAATCTGCTGGCTTTTGCCACCCAACATCACTTGGGTCTGATTCTCCACTCAGCCACCAGGAATGTCCAGGGGCTGCAAGTACTTAGCTGTGTGCTAGGAGGCTGGTAGGGGACCATGAGAAATGGCAACAGTGCCACGCAGGTTATCTGTACTAAGACTCTGAGCTAAATTCATTACAGAGGCCTTTTCCTTCACTCCCTCTGTAGACAGGAGCTGGGAGTTCCTTAGTGTCTTCCCCAGAGATGGGGAAAGACGTGGCTCTCCAGAGATGTTGCTAATCTACAGTCCCCACCTTCCCTGACCGTTGGCCATGCAAGTGGGGTCTAATGGGAAGTGGAATACAACAACATCTAGAATGTCACAGGTTCCCACCTCAAGTATAGATACTGGGCTGTGGAGATGGGTTCATTAAGTCTTTGAGAGCATTATGTCAGGTTCTCTGTTCTGCTTTCTAGGTTGGCCTGCAGGTTTTGCCTGTCGATGGGAACCCGCACAAGTCTTCTGCTTTCATTTGCCACCCTGCAGGTGTCTCCAATTTTGCCTGCTCCTATGATGGGTGCCACCTCTTCACGACAGGGGGTAATGACTTAACTGTGATGAAATGGGATGTTAATTTAAGGTAAGATACAGCAATGATGTCTCTTTCCATTCCAGCAGTAGAACTGCCAGTAAGGTCACTGGCTTGCCAGTTAAACTCTGGGGCTAATGGGGCTCTTGGGTGTGTTGACAGTGTCCCAAATGGCTTGTAGGAAAGCCATCCCAGTGGCCTCAGATAAAGGGACTGGCTGCTTCATAAACCCAAGTTGGTGAGATCCAGTCTTGTCTGGGGTAAGGAGAGATGCTGTCTTACATGGTTTCCAAATGTCTAGCTTCTTCAGCCACCCGCTGAGCCCCTGAGCAGGTTCCCCAGGAAAAGGAAGACTGGACCTTAAAAATCCAATTTTGGGGGGAAGGGAGAGGGCCATAACTGGAGATCTTGGAGAGCAGGTGTTCCTGTAGACAATATCAGACTAGTTGATTGTAGAAGAGAGGAGCTGTAGCCCAAGATGTATTGGAGAGCCACAAATTCCCCATCCTGAACTAGTGGGAGCAACAGGCTAATTATAGTATATAAGGCAGTAATATTAGAGAGGTCACAGCTCATGTACCTTGGGTGCAGCAGTTCCAAAATTCAATCCTATTCTCAGGACTCTCCAATGCAGTAATAGGTCTTGGGTCACACTGCTCGGAAAGAGTCTCCACTACCTGCGTTCTTGGAGGGGGGAATATTATGCCAGTCAGGATAGATGTCCTATATTGTAAATATTGTGTAGGCCAGGATAGGTGTATTATGCTTGATGTGGAGAAAGAAAACAGGAAAAATCTCTGCTCTGGTAGCACACGCCTTCTCTCCTAATACTCCAACTTGTAGTCTCCTTATTGGTGGGAGATTCAGAACAAAGAAAGAACTTCTTCACACAGCACAGGGTAAAAAAAAGGGGGATTTGCTACCATAAGATTGGGTGGTATAGGCTTTAAAGGAGGATTAGGCAAAATCATGGAGAATGGGGCTATCAGAAGCAGGGTGCCTCTGTATGCCAGATGCTGGAGAACAATGTATGGGAAAATGCTTCTGTGCTCCTGTCCTGTTGATAGGGTTCCCATTGTATCATCAGGCTGGCCACTATGAGAACAGGGGCCCTTTCACATTGTACAATTATTGTGCTATGGTTCCACTTTAACTGCCTTGGCTGTATCCTATGGGATCCCAGGACTGGCAGTTGAGGGCAGCTTATTTAGAATTCTCAGCCACAGAGCTTTGGTGGCTCAACAGACCACAAACCCCAGTCAAAGTGGAATCATCACACTGCAGTTGTACAGTATGACAGGACCCCTGACTCTGGACTAGAGAGACCTTTAGCTGGCTCCAGCATCAGGTCCTTTCTATAAAAAAAAGGTTCTTCTTATGTTCATAGATGGAGCCTGGGGCCTGGCATGTATAAGCCATCTTCATATGAGCCATCCATGTCTCAAATTTTCCTGGGTAATGTAAATAAACTGAAAACCTTTCCATGTTTGTCTTTTTCTTCACTTTCCTAATGCTGAGAACAGTCTGTGTGACTTGCTTACGTCCTTTCCTTGCAAGCAGGTTGAGTTATTAAGGTTTTGGGGACGGTATTACTGCTGGGGCCAGCCACTGAATACTAACCTTGAGTATGTACCTGCATCAGAGTAGAAATGGAGAAGTCAGTATCTCTTGAATGTAATTTATTACAAGATTGAAATAGCATGATAGTGTGCCACTCATTTTCCTGCACAATACATGTTACAATATTTCAGGCACTGCTGATGGATGTATTATCACTTTCTGCCCTTGGAAGGAGTTGAAGAATTTTGCAACATTTCCTAGATGACGATAAGGAATGTTTGCTTGCTTGTTTATGCCTCTGGGCAAGGGGTGAAGGAAAACATTGCAGCAATAATATTGGGAATGGGTGGGATGGGGCATGCCCTACCCTTTGCTTTCTTGGGTGAGCTGGCTGTGGCAGTTCAGGGGCTGCCCATGAGGGCAAGGGTGAAAATGCCCTCTTTCTGGCAATGTCAGCCACTTTCAGGGCCAAGTTTAAGGACATTCAGCTCACTAGTATCATAGCAAGAAGAAGAAATGAGATCATAGCAGGAAAGCTTTTGTCCTAATGATTCTTTTTCTCACCCATGCTCATGGCCCATCATCTATGTGGCTTAATCAGTTGGAGGTCTGGCCTGAGCATAGGAAGGCAGCAGAATATAAATGATCCTGCTTTATAATTGTTGGCTGGGATCCAGGCAGCACTGAATGCCTCTGTAATTTGTTTATGGAGTAAGCACTTTGCGAGCTAATTAGAGGCATTTCTGCTGCCTCTGGCATCTTCCCTATCTCCACAATATTTAATGTCCAAGTATAACTTAATTATATATAAAAAAAACATTGATCACACAAGGTGTGGTCCTACCCAGGACACAGGTGCACAGGCTCTTGGAAAAGGTTGTAGTAAGAAGGAATATGGAAAACCACTGAGTTAGCCACTGTTGCCTCTTTTCACATGTAGGGGTGCATTGCCAGTACAAATGTGAGCTAGTTAATTGAAAATGTGCTTCCCAAGAATGCTGGGTAATTAAAGTTTTGTGGTAGTGCTTAAAATTCCCTAGCCCCCTGATGGAATTGCTTTTCTCGGGATATTTGATCTAGGAATCTACAATGGTTAAATAGGCTTGACTGTTTTAAATTCTTACTGTACAAATGCACCAAGATGCAGATTCTAGTGTTTCCTGATAATACCACAGATATTCACAGATTAACAGTATCCTAAGGAAATTAAGGAAAAGTCCTGGGATAGGCTTTCAATGCTGGGCATTGCTGATTTTAAGGTTTGTAAACAGTCTTTCAACAAATGTTAATCTTTCTAATCTTTTTAATTTTATAATTTTTTAAAAATAATGTTATATTTATAATTGTATGAAAGCTTTTGTATAGTTTCAGTCTGTGTTGTTTTTAAAGACGTTGTTAGCCACCTTGAGCCTCATTATTGAGAGAAAGGTGGAACATAAATGAAAATAACAACAACAATCACAAATTGACTTTGGTCAGATCTCACCTGGAATCCTGTGTCCAGTTTTATTTATTTTGTATTTATTTAGTTATTTATACCCCGCTCTTCAGCCACAAGGCTATCAGAGCGGCTTAGGCTATCAGAGCGGCTTAAATTCAGTTCTGGGCACCACAATTCAAGAAGGATATTGAGAAGCTGGAACATGTCCAGAGGAGGGCGACCAGGATGGTGGGAGGTCTGGAAGCCATGATGCCCCGTGAGGAGTGGCTGAGGGAGCTGGGCATGTTTAGCCTGGGAGAAGAGAAGGTGAAGAGGTGACATGAGAGCCACGTTTACATATTAGAAGGGATGTCATACTGAGCATGCAGCAGGCTTGTTTTCTGTTGCTCCAGAGGACTAGGACACAGAGCAATGGACTCAAACTGCTGGAAAAAAGATTCCACCTAAACATTAGGAAGAACTTCCTGATGGTAAGAGCTGTT
Organism: Gambelia wislizenii; assembly: GCA_030847615.1. NCBI lineage: Eukaryota > Metazoa > Chordata > Lepidosauria > Squamata > Crotaphytidae > Gambelia > Gambelia wislizenii. Next base: position 4,307,168 of record JAUMIR010000013.1, on the reverse strand, counting down.
TGACAGTGGAATCCGCTGCTGCCTGGGAGTGTGGTGGAGTCTCCTTCTTTGGAGGTTTTTAAACAGAGGCTGGATGGCCATCTATTGGGAGGGCTTTGATTGGGTTTGATTGGGTATTCCTGCAGGGCCGGAAGATCACTAGATGGCCCTTGTGGTCTCTTCCAATTCTATGAAATGTGCAACATTTGCCTTGTCTGGAGGAGCCCTTGGACTCCTTATTCAGTGCCAATCTCTCCTGCCGACTAAGGTGGGGGGCAGGACCTGTTTAAGGAATTTTGGGGGCCCCTGCAATGCTATATTTTGGGGGGCCCATATGTTTATCTCAGGTCATTCTAACCTAACCTAAACTAACCTATACACAGTATAGGATATTCAGATTATTACTAATAATATTTTTGCAGAAGGAGGGTTACTATGGCCCCCCCACAATGATGGACCCCCTGCAGCTGCAGGTGCTGCAGGGCCCTTAAACAGGCCCTGGGTGGGGTTTCCCAAGGAAGAGGTGATGGCGGAAGTGGATAGAGGCATGTGTGTTCTTATCAGAAGCAGGAGCTAAGTCTCGCAGAAGCAAAGTTCTTTTCTCTTACCCAAGGATTTAAGACAAAGGTAAAATGTTTCATATGGTTAGAGAGTTTCTTTAACTCCATGCCCCCAAGGTGGCATGGAGCCTTCCCTGAAGCTTGAGAACATCCCCAATCTATTTTCTTGATGACTGTTGAGACAAGCTTTCCAGTTACCCTGAACTCAGCCTTCAAACACTGCAGTCCAGACCTCTCAGATCATTTCTCACCTTCTCATCACTTTTTGCTTAGACACAAACAGAACAGCCTAAAACACTGCTGAGCTCAGCTCATGCGTAGACAGGTTTGGAGGCTGAAGGATTTAATTAACTTCATTCAAATTAAGTTGATCTGAGGGAATCGATGAACCTCATTAGTTCATTGTAGATTTTAAAAAACTGGGGGGGGTGTCCAAGAGTGGGCGAGGCAGGTTCTTTTATATTTCATAGAATCATAGAACTGTAGAGTTGGAAGAGACCACAAGGGCCATCCAGTTCAACCCTCTGCCACGCAAATTTGTTGTTGTTATGTGCCTTCAAGTTGACTCTGACTTATGGCGACCTTCTCCTAGGATTTTCTTGGCAAGACTTATTCCGAGGAGGTTTGCCATTGCCTTCCTATTGGACTGGGAGAGTGTGACTTGGCCAAGATCACTCAGGGGGTTTCCATGAATGAGTGGGGATTTGAACCCTGGTCTCTTGGAGTCCTAGTCCAGCACTTAAACCACTACACCACAATGGCGTCCACCTTCAAGATGGCTCCAACTTACAGAGACTGCATCATAGGGTTTTCCTGATAAGATTTATTCCTCGGAGGTTTGCCGTTGCTTTCCTCTGAGGCTGAGAGAGTGTGACTTAAGATCAGCTAGTGGGTTTCCATGTCTGCATAGGGATTTGAACCCTGAAGTCCCAGAGTCCTAGGCGAACACTCAAACCACTACACCAGACATCACTGGTATTCTCTAGCAATCCCTTAAAGCAGGTGCCTATGTCCCGTTCTGCTACTCCTGACCAACGTTTTGAGCACAAGGCACAAAATGGAGGAAGGGAAGCACCTACTACTCCCTAGAGGACCCATGCAATTCCTGGGACAGGAGGTCTGCAGAGAGCAAAAGAAGGATGAAGGCTGGAGATCTCCCAAGAGAGGGAAAGACTCTTTTGCCTAGCAAAGTAGGTTTGGGAGTAGGACATGAAGCAAGGCCAGACACAGGTTATAACAGCAGTACTTCCCAGTGGCTACATGCACAGGAGGCAGAGTGAGAGAGCAGGAGCTGGGACTTTAAGCTCACCAAGGGAGGGGGCACTCACCTTTTGCATGCCCCTGGCCAAAAAAGAAGTTGTGTTTAGGGCTAAAGAGGGAGAGCTGTCCAAGATGCAGCTCGACATTGTACCCACAGTGCGTAAGAACAGCACTGTGAGATCAACCCATAGGCCTATCTAGTCTACCATCCAGGTGCCAAGGGGAAGACTACAAGCAGGATATGCTGGAATAACTCTCCCTCATTGTTCTTCTCCAGCAACTGGTATTTGGGGGCATCTGGACACTGCTAGCATATAACCATCCTGGGCCTCCCTTTAGCCAGTGTTTCCCAAATCACTTAGGGTATTAGCCTTTGTAACAGAGAGCTGACTTGTGAAGGGGAGTGAGTTCTGTGTGGTTTGGAAGACATCATTCTGTGCTGTTTGGAGGTGGAGGAAGGGAGTTATAGCAATATGGTTCAGACAAGACTCATTAGTCATGCATAGCAAAGGGTGTTGGGGAGTGGAACATAGGAGGCATCTTAAGAAAGAAAGGGGGAAGGAAGGAGAGATCTAGCACCATGTTTGAGACTAACTTATGTATTTCAGTGTAAGCTTTGGTAGATTCCAAGCCACTTCATCTGACGCATAGAGTGGAGCCTCTCTGGACAGACATATACAGGTTGACGCCCGTATCCACGGATTTGGTATCCACAATTTAATTTATCCACATCTGAAAAAAATGTCCTCTCTAGGTATTTCTAGGTCCTCCAAGGTGATTTTATGGTCAGCTTCCGGCATTGGTCTAATTTAAAATAATAGGGTTCCCATTATCCATAGTTTCAGGTATCCGTGTGTGTGTGTGTGTGTGTGTGTGTGTGAGAGAGAGAGAGAGAGAGAGAGAGAGAGAGAGAGAGAGAGAGAGAGAGAGAGAGAGACTTGGGATGTATTCCCCATGGATACAGGGGCCAACCTGTATACAAAGGGTGGGGCAGTGCAGAGAGTGTAAAATGTAATGGAAATACAAAACATGTTGGAGTGGCGTTGGGATGATCAAGTATCATCTTAATGATGATTTTAAAGAGCACAGGCATACCTCAGTTAACAAAGCCTCTGACAAAGAAGCTCCTTTTTACAAAGTATTTTTCTACCCACCCAGCCCCTCATCCTCTGTCTAGCTGGATTTTTTTGTTAAACAGTTTTAGCATGAGGAGGGCAGTCAAGGACTGGAGAAACACAGATATTCATTCATGAGATTGCAGCAGCATGTCTGCAGTAAACAGTGCAATAAGCCTGGAGCTAGAAAGAATGGGACACTTCTCAGCCAGACTTAATCTGGTGGCTGTGCCTGCTCGACAGGCAAAGTAGCAGCTGTCTCCAGAATCCCTTCCTATGTGTGAGTAGCAAAACAGAAAGAAAGGGGGAAAGTGAATTAGCCTGCCTCACCAGCTACCCCCAGCATGTGAAAAAAACATAGATCTGTGAGTCTGGCCACCACACTGGAAATCATAAGAAAAGTGGAGGCTGGTGAAAGAAAACGTTATTCCTGGATGCATTTTAGAAGAAGCTTTCAAGTGATCTCTAGAAGGTTCAAAATGGTTTTGTTCACTTATACAAGGTTTACCTGGCCTGGTTGTTTCATTTAACTTGTTCATACTGTTAGTTTTGAACAAAAACATCCATTATACATATTGAACTGCTATTCCTTTTTTTTGGTATAGGAACCTATCACTATTCTTTGTATGTTATTTCTACCTCTGGTACAAAATTTTCTGTTAAAGAAGTAATGTCCAGGAACACATCTACTTTGTTAACTGAGGTATACGTGTAGTTAAAAGGACAAACATGGGAATCAGGTTTTGCATACTAGCATCGATAAGCTGGTAAAGACACATACAGTGAAGAAAAATCTAGTGCATTGGTATGGGTACAGAAACAATCAAATCTTGTCATAAAGCAGGTGTGAGGAGAATCTTTTTGATACTTGTGTAGCTGTCATAAAAACTTGTGTTGTAATATACACAGGGTGCCCAGAATCTACTGTCTCTCTTTAGACCACTGCTAATGGATTGGAATTTGTGAATACTGTATATCCTAATTCAGCAGTTTCTATATCAGATGATCTTCCTTTAAATTGCTGTGTAGAGGTCTGAGATGGAATGTCCAGGAAGACCGAAGCGTTCTGCAATTGGTTTTTACATATTTCCATTTCTAATGTCAGATTTCCCCCTAATAATCCTCTCATGTAGAGACTATACTATGTAGAGTACAGATGGGCATTACTGACAGAGGATGCCATATCACATTAGAAGATGAACACGTAAAAGCTCCTCTGATGTTGTGGGTGATGTTATTAGACCCTGTAACATTGCTGCCAGAGTACGTGTTCTGGTCCCCTTTTCCTTGTTTACATGGATGCTCTCTTGGTGCCCCCATTTGTTGAAGTGGAGTTTGGTCCAGATGCCTGGATGTGGTGTGTGTGTCATCCCCCCTCACTGTTGCCCATAACCTCCTCCCCATGATTCTGACTCATTTCAGCTGTCCTGTGCCCTTGTCTTCACTGGTAGGCTGTTCCATTGGTAGGGCTGAGGTTTTTCTACCAGAATACCAGCTGTGTCAGCAGCCTATCAAATGAAGCAGAAGTTCTCCAAAATCCCAAGAGCCTTCAGCAGGTGGATCTTGAGTAGAGCTTGAAAAAGTTGTTTTTTTTGAAATACAGCTCTCTTTAATCTCAAAAGAACACTCCAAAAGAGTAACATTCCCAAGCATAGAATTGTACCTTTAATTATTTTCATACTTTTTTTGAACTGGATCTACCTGCCACCAAGGCAGGACACTGCACCTTCTTCTCCCAGACTTGCAGTACTGGGTCATCACCAAGCAGGGAGACTGTCCAAAAGCACCATTACATCACAGCCTTTGGCAAGTCTCTACCCTTCTCTCAAAAAGCCCTCTGGTAAAACTTCCATTGGGGCTCTACAATTCCAGACCTTTTAGATCCACAGCTCCTCAGTGGCTGATCAAGGCTGTTACCTAAGAATCCATGGGCATAGGGAAGGCTCCTGCGTTGGCTAGGCCTTCTTTCACGCTGCCTGCCGCTGCTCTTGGCAAAGTGGTCACGGGCACGGTTGCTAGGCATAGGTTCACTCTGATGGGCCAGTCTACTTGTAAAGCCAAACTGGCTCCTTTTGCCCTCTCCGCTTGTTTCTCCTTCCCTCTTAACCCTTCCTCCTGGCTAGCTCTTCCAGGGTAGCTTGCTACAGCCACACCCTTTCTTGGTTGTTGCAGATTACCTTGCTGGGGCCAACAAGCAGGTGAGTTGCCTTCTCTCTTCTTTAGCATTGCTGGCTCTATTGGTCCCTCCTGATTGGCACAGAAGGTTTGCCTATCCTTCCAGGTTTCCTCAAGGACACCAGCAAGCTCTACTCTGGTGACCCCAATGCCATCTGCATTGTTCTCCTTACTCAAATGCCATCTGCATTGTTCTCCTTACTCAAATGCCATCTGCATTGTTCCTTCTCCAGTGCTCTGGAAGCAGCTGTCTTTCTGGGCGGGGAAGATTTAATCCCATACTACAGCCTTCTGGAAGGTGGCAGAGAAGGCAAGTTTTTCAAGGTAATGTAAAGGTTCATGTACTTGTATGATTTATACTCCGTTTTTCAGCACAAATGCTCCGATGGCAGCGTACAACAAGCTGATAAAAGCAACGAAATTCACATAACCCCAAAGTAACTACAATGCTACAAAGTTTTTTAAAAACTGTGAAGAAAAATGTCAGCTTACAAATTGTTCAAAGGATCATAAATATTATCTTGAAAACAAGAGAATAGGACAGATTTCATCAGACACCCTGCCCCTGTGCTAACAGAAATGGCATCATGCCAGTGCATCCAAGGGAAGAGTTTGGACACCATGACAGGGAAGGCTCTTTCTGTTTATGTATAGGTATATTTCAGCATAGGCCTAAATACCTTAAAGGCATCATCAGATCCTGCCTGATCTTGGAAGCTAAGCAGGGTCAGACCTGGTTAGTACTTGGGTGGGAGACTGGCAATGAATCCCGGTACTGTAGCCTATATTTAAGAGAAAGGAACTGGCAAAATCACCTCTGAGTATTCCTGGCTTAAGAAAACCCTGTGAAATTCATGGGGTCACAACAAGTCAACAGGTGACTTGAAGGCACATACACACATGTATTCCAGCATAGCTTCTACCAGCTAACTCTGCAGTCATGTGTTTACTACAATCAGGTCCAGTTAACCATCCATGTGTTTTTTCCTCAGCTGAAGCCTCTGAACTGGTGGCAGACTATGGTTGAAGCAAGAAACAGGGATGGTCCGTCAGCTGCCCATGGTCTGAACCCATTTCAGAGGCAGTTCAGCGTTCATTTCAGAATGGCCAAAGCAACATAAGAGAGCTCTTGATAGGCACACTCTGTCTCATGAGAGGCAAAGGGCCTATGTAGGTGCCCTGGGTCAGGGGCCCAAAAATCCTACAACTGGCACTTTTTGAAACCCAGCCATAATTGTATGTACAATGGATTGTGTTGAATATGTATTTTATGATTTACCCTGGCTGCTTTTTTGTATCTTGTATCTTTTTTAAACCCCAAAATGTTTTAGCATTTAGGATCAGAGTGCAAATGCTGAGGAAATGACTATCAACAATCTGCACATATCTAGTAATCCAGTGGGTCACTTATTTGTATCCTATACTCCATGACTCAATATAGTTTTTGTGTATTTTATGTCCTTCCAGGAACTAGAAGACTATTTTTATTATACTCAGTTGTGTCATCAAGGTATCAACACAATGGAGCCCAGAAAGGTGTCAACGCACATCCCGCTGGAACAAATTCCTTTTGTCATGCGAGCGATGGGTTTTTACCCAACTCAGGAACAGGTCAGTGTTTCAGTAATGATGAAAATGTAAATATGGTTATTTGCCTACCTTACATTACTTTTCTACATCTGAAAATGCATCAGATGATGACTACTGCTGCGACTACTAGTAGTAGTATAGAATGTGTTCCTGATCTGGATTAAACGCTATGTTAATTTTCTGCTCCAAATCCCCTCCCCTCTGGCTGTTTGCTACCACCAATACTGTTTACAATATACCAAAAGGATGGAGGAAAGATTTTCCGCAATTTATTTTCAGAGCCCCAACCCAAACTTGGAGCATCTTCCAGCCCAGGGCTCTGCAGCTCTTCTTTCTTCAAACTGAGGTTGTGTCTACACTGAGGCAAAAATCAAAATGGAAAAAAAAAATTCAGATTACTCTGGCCCAGAGCTGCCCCAGATTCACCCCGTTAGCACCACACCTACTTGATTTATGCCAAAGTGACATTGTATCAATGTCCACACATGTCCCCTGGCCAAAGCCTGAATGTGCACCGCTTTGTTGCTGCTGGTCGCCTTCTCCTCAGGTCCACCACCTTTGCCTTCCCGGCCAAGTACCTCCATGGCAGAACAAGCCAGCAGTGGCTGGGCTTGGCTGGGGAGCAGGTGGTGGCCCTGGATCGTTACTGCTAAACAACCTGAGCAACTACCACTGAACAGCTAACAAAAAATAGTGACACTTGCCATCCAAAAATCTGATGCCACCCTGATCCAGATGGCCACACATACAAAAGCCCAGCAAAAACTGTTTTTCCTGGAAATTGCAGAGCAAGAGGTGAGTTTTTTTTAAATCACATGAAAGGCTAAAAGAAGCACTTTTGCTGTAAAAAGGGCCTTACATCTTGTGTTCCATCTTGTGCTATAGCACCAGGTTCGAGGTAGATACGGATGTTTTTTCCCTTGGGTAGACAAGTCCTACATCTGAAGCTGTAGTTTCATGAGGCATTTAGAAATCTCTGCCAGAAAGATCTACTGCCTTCGCAAACTACAAATCGCAGGTTTCCACAGGCTGGAGCCTTGGCAATTAAGGTGGCATCAAAGTGCTGTAATTATGCAGCATAAAAGGGGCCTAAAACTGGCCAGGTTAAGTATAGTATTTTTAATAAACCTCAAGTAGTATGATGTATAGTTTGGCCAGTTTCTCCCACTGAAATCAGCAGAAGCTGAGAAAGCCAGCAAGACCTGGTCAGGTGTTCCAGCATTTCATAGAAGGAGCTTCCAAGGACCTCCAAAAGTGCCTTGGTTGGTTTTCTTTTGCCTCCTTACTCTTGTTGTTATGTGCCGTCAAGTCGTTTCCAACTTATGATGACCCTAAGGTGAATCTATCATGGGGTTTTCCTGGCAAGATTTGTTCAGAGGAGTTTTTCCATTGCCTTCCTCTGAGGCTGAGAGTGTGAGATTTGACCAAGCTGACCCAGTGGATTTCTGTGGTTGAGTGGGGATTCGAACCCTTGTCTCTCAGAGTCCTAGTCCAATTCCCAAACCACTACATCATACTGGCCCTCTCTCCCTACTCTAACGTCCCTATATATTTTCACTAAGGGATGACATCTTAGGAGTAAAGTGCCAAAGGAGGTATTAGGAAAGATAACAATGATAATGGAGAGAGGCAGGGGCACATTGGAAAACAGGGTGCAGGATGTCAAAATGCCTTCAAACAGAATCGGCCTTGTGTTTCAGTACTGCAGCAAGCCATAGACACGGCCCAGCTCCTCTAGCTGTCTGTGAGTGTGTGTTAGACAGAAGGTGCTTGTTTTAGTGCAGGAAGACAGGGGAAAAAAAGCTCTTCAAGGGTGACCGAACATGTAGCCCAGTTCCCTGCACACTGTAGTGCAGCAGGGTGGATTCATGGCCTAGTTCCCTCCATTGAGCAGAAAAGGGCAGACACAATGAGAACAGGGCTAAAGCTGTTCCACTTTTCATGAAACAGCTGGAGGATATGGAAAGACCACTGGATCCCCCCCTTCCCTCACATACTGAAAAGTCCTCTTCCTATCTGTTGTAACCCTGGAGAGGGGAATATGCTATTTGTGGGGAGAAAAACAAATATTACTGGTTTTATGGCAGACACAGTGAACAGCTATGCTCCTTATGTTATAACAGTCTGGAATACCAGATAGCCTCTCTGATTGCATTTCTCTCATTCACTGTCACATAAATACTCCAGCAGTCCCTGTTTTATAGTGGCCAATTCTAGTTTATTTAGTATCTGGTAAACTACTGCTCCTTTTTTTGACTTTGGGAGAGGTTTGGGGTTCTCTTTTAGAACAGGGGCAGCCTAAGCTTTTCTGCTGCTTGAGGCGGGAAGTGAAGCCCTGCGTGTCACATCGTACAGCAACAGCAGTGACCTCTGCCTTCTACATCACTTCCTCACTCCTACATATTGGTGGTGGCAACACATAGGTGTTGTCTATATGAGAGGGGAAATGTGGATTGATGCACACTAACACCAATTGGAAGCAGCTTCTATTTGTCTTAACGATTTTCGGCAAGGTCGCAGACAGGTGAAGCTATCCACTTTCGCTGTTCCAACGGGCAAGTCTGTGAATCAAGATGGCAGGCATGAGTGAATGACTTCCATTTTTATTCTTATCAGTTGCCACTGCCGCACAGTATTTTTTTTTAAAGCATATCTAAGTTGTGAAGGTGCGATATTCTGCCTAAATAAATAGAGGGGGGGAGTCTGTTTCATCACCTCAGTGCACAATCACTAAGGCAAAAATCCAAAATGGCAATTCCAGGTGCTTGCCTTGTTAGCAAGCTTCGACCCCTGCGCACGTCTGATCAATCAGCTTTCCACTTCTACTCTTATCAGGAATGCGAATGAATGCAAATCGGTTGTCCCAACGAGCAGGAATGTGCATTCCCCGTGAAGCTTTTTAAAAACTTTGGGGAAATGTCCATACCAGCTGCTTTGTTGTGGAAACATTCAGTTTTGAGGAACTGCCCATAGTAGTAGCTCTCCAGAGCAGCATGGGCCATCCTGGGTGGAGTGGGGAGTGATGCATTTGCCACCTCCAGGGCTCTACCACCTGAGGTGACTTCCTCATTGAGTTCTATGGTAAAGCCAGCCCCATTTTTAACATGTTGGTAATGTGTGAATTGCTGGAGTTACCAATCATCAACATTCAGTCCCCTCTGCTGAGGTTCTAAAGGATAAATCTCAGGGGATTAGGTGCATCTTAACTGTAGTGTTCATGCCCATGAATAATGCCTGTGCATGAATACTAAGGCTGTGTCCACACTGGAGCACTGTAGTGCTGCTGAAGTGCTGTTTTTCCACAGTCAACTAGAAAAAACGTTAAAATGGAAGTTCTGAACATGGCTTCTGCTCATTCGGGTATTGCAAAACCAGGGTTTAACATTATGCTCCAGAACAGGTCATACAGGCAAACGAATTTGCCTGAAATATGTTTTCCTGATCTCTGTTTGGTAAGTGTGGTTTGTCACATGGTTTTGGTTTAGACAACATACCAAACCATGTTTTGGTTGGCTGTACATCTGAACCATCTCACTGGCTGCATTGTGATATCACATTCTTGATTTCCCCCAGAAACATGCTTTGGAGACTTGGGAACAAGTTGTATGCATGTGATTTTATCTGTTTTGGAGAGATTGCTCAAACCCCCATAGCTGTATTTGGGCATTATGGGACTAGTGTTTTTACAAACCAGGACATTTCTAATTAAGCCAAAGGTGTAAGATTTACACTGTAAGGAAGAGACTGGAATTGTGTGGCCTTCTAGATGTTGTTGGACTACAACTCTCATCAGCTCTAGCCAGTGCAGCCAACAGCAAGGAATGCTGGGAGCTGCAAACTGTGTCCTTTCAGTGCCCAGTAAATGTCCATATAGTTTAGGCAGAACAGAACTATCAGAGAAGGCCAGTGGTGTCCATCAATTCTGCTTATGATCATGCTTTTTTATTTCTTTAGATTGAAGACATGTTAAATGAAATCAAATTTAGTGAATTTCTGGAGACTGGAAAGCAAGTGACCCACATCAATTTGCGGGACTTTATCAAACTTTACATAAATCATCGGCCTGCTTTTGGGCTGTCAGCAAAGGAAATACAACACTCCTTCCGAGTGCTGGGCTACGAGAATGAGGACCATGAGATGGCCATTAACAGGGATGACCTGCTGTTGCTGCTTCAACACAGAGGTGGGCGATGTTGGCCCTAAAGCCTTTTTGATCATAAGGTTGATATAACTAAACTGTAACTGATAGTGATTTCCCTTTACTTAAAACAGGAGAGCATTTGATGGAAGAGGAACTGGCAGAATGCCTTACCACTTTGCTGGGTGTGAATCCAGAGGGGGGTCGCGCAGAGGTTGGCACCTATGATCCCACAGGTACGCAGCTGCAACACTTTTGGCAAAAACATGTCAACTGAATTGGGCTGTCAAGTTTGTTTTTTGTGGTCAGCGTGGTCCACTTCTGCAGATTTGTACAGCTAAGTTAGTTCTAGCCAATAAACCTTGGCACCTGGGTCAATAGTGCATTTACTTTAAAGCAAGTCCCATAGATCTGACAGGCACTTAAGGCCATATTAAGGAACATATCATCATAGAGTAGGAGGCCTTGATGGTAGGGGAATGCCTGCTTCAGTTGTTCTTGAGTTCTGCCCCCTCTCCCTAAGAAGCCCCATGACCTAAGAAGCCAGTATAAATGATGCAAATGAAACTTTCTCTGTTGCCAAGCTGCCCACTTTGCATTTTTAAATCCATTTCTGCTGTTCTGTTAGCCACAGGGAAGAGGTAAAGATTCTGGTGGGACAATAAGGCACCCTTTCCTTTTCCTACTGCAAATATTGCAAGCTTTTGGTGTCTGTAGTTCAGGTTTTCCTGCCTAGTTTCAAGAATATTTGGAACCACAAGGGTAGAAACTTGCTCTTTGTTGTTTTTATAAAATAATGAAATCTGAGTACTTTGGGAGCTTAAATCTGTATATGCAATACCAAATTTCTTGGGCCCTGCAAAATCACAGAATACATAGTGGTATTTCAGTAAAAGTGAGGTACTACATTACACTGGCACTGCATGAAGGTTCTATGGATACTGTGGACTGCCAAAATGACAAATCAATGGGTCCTAGAGCAAATCAAACCTGAACACTCCCTAGAAGCCAAAATGCTCAAACTGAGAGTGCCATATTTGGGTCATATCATGAGATGACATGACTCATTAAAAAAGATGATAATGCTTGGTACAGTGGCATGCAGTAGAAAAACAGTAAGGCTGTATTACAGGTGCATAGACTCAATTAAGGAAGTCACAGCCCTGAGTTTGCAAGACTTGAGCAGGGCTATTGATGCCAAGGTATCTATGTTGCCGTATGTCAAAGCCAACCTGAAGGCAATTAACAACAAATATTATACCCATGCAGTTCATTCATGGCGACCATCACTATGCTGCATAAGTTAACTCTGCCTCCTCTTTTATTCTTACTTGATCCACGGAAGACCATTTCATGGTTTGATCCAAACTGTGTGTACTCAAAAGTAAGCTCCATTGATGTCAATTAGCCTTATTTGTCATAACGTGCCTTTAGAACTGCACTGCAGCATTAGTAACCCACTTAGTGCTATTTGTAACATGGATATATGGGAGCTGGGGTGAACAATATGTAGTTGAGAGAATTCATAGAACATTCTGCATTGCTTGAGCAAGTGAGCCCCACTGATACCCCCAAATCCCCAGAACCAATGGTCAATCTTCCCTCATGGAAAATCCTCCTTGCTTCTCAGTAGATGCAAAGCAAACAAGCAATACTGTTGTCCCTCCATATTCACGGATGTAAGTATTCACGGCTTGAAAATATTTTTAAAAAAATAATAATCCAAAAAGCAAACCTTGATTTTGCCATCTTATATAAGTGACACCATTTTGCTATGCCATTGCATATAATGGGACTTGAGTATTCACGGATTTGGGTATTCACGGGGGTCCTGGAACCAAACCCTAGCGAATGTGAAGGGACAACTGTACTTGCCCACCAAACTATGCTACCAGGTGTGTGTTTTTTTTTAAAAAAAGAAAAAATACACTCCACTCAGATTTATATTTTTTCTCTTCCTGACAAGAGAAAACACTAATGTATGTGGCTTTGCAGACATTCTTTTCCACGCATCATTGCTTCAAAGTTATATGAAATCCTAACAACAGTTACTTTGATCTTTTCCCCTCCAACATCCTCCAGGTGCAGATATCTTTATTGAGGAAGGCATTCCAGAGGAAATTACAGCAGCGCATTTCACCATGGACCTTCTTGGTTTACCGATTCCTGAACCCACATTGACAGAAGCAGAAACTCCAAATGTACCCCTGAGCCGTGATCTGTTGTCATAATTTTAATGGCCTTTTGGGATTCTTGATCCTTTTTCCTAACTGCCACAACTGTGTTATCTATAAGAAGTTCCTTTAGAAACAATATCTATATTTTAAAAAAATTATCACATTCACAAAATATATCTTATGTAATTTTTAAAACGTGTAATGGTCCTGCAGTCATGGTGCCCTAAAGAGCCTCACAGTTTTAAATCTTGAGAAATAAGTCTCAAATTGGTCAAAACAAAGAGAACCTACGACTGGTTTCATTCGTCATTTTATATTGCTTCCCATCGAATTCATTTTTTAAATTGTCCCATAGCTCATTTTGTATAATCTCGGACTTATAGTCCGAAAATGTTCAGCTCACAGTGGGTGAGATACTCAAGCATTCTCATAACAATGCCAAGGGTCCTTGGGCCTATTCATTCAAATTTAGTTGAAGGCCTGGGTTTTTATTCAAACCAGCTGGGGTGTTTCTGGCATGCACTGTTGCATGAACTGAAGTTCAGAGAAGGAACTGGGAATAATCTGTCCAAAGGAAAGGGATGGGTTGGCCATTACATTCACAAACTGGTCATGTGATAAATCAAGTGTGGCAACTGGAAATGGAGCATTAGTATACCACATAAAGTGGTATTATCTTGCAACACAATAAACAAAAGTACCATTATTCTATGTTTGTGTTTAACTCTCTTGATAGCTTCCATTGTGCAATAAACGCAAGTGAGGTTCTCCCATAATAATCTTGACTTGCTCTTGTGAGCTCTCCAGTGGGGATATTTTAGTAAGAATAACCTAGTGGGTTAGACAGATTTTGACCCTGATCTAGCACGGCCATTCCAGTGTGGCTTATGCCAACACAAGAGTTCTCCTTCCCTCAGAGGTTAAAGGTTTCGCTTTCCCAAACCATTGATCAGTTTCTGTATTGGGCATCATTTGATTAAAAGACAAATGTACTTAAAGGGTAGGATTCACCCTAAGATGCTTACAGTCTAAAGTTGGACACAAGAGAAACAACAGAGGAATACGAAAGGGTGGTATATAGAAAGAACATGATGATTTCAGTTATATTTTATTATTTCGTCAGCCCAAGCAAAGCCCACTACACTGTTCTAAGAATCTCCTTATCAGCTAAAAAGAAGTCAGTCTCTGTAACTCTGGCCAACACTGCTTTCTCTCCCATTTAAGAGTGACCAAAGCCATTTTTAAATATGGGTTGATAACTGAAATAAGGTAATACAACATGTTTGAGAACTGCCAGAGGTTTAGTCTTGTTAGTCTGCTGTAGCAAAAGCAAGGTATCTTATGGTGTTTGTTTTTTGCAGCATCCTTTCCCAACTTGCTTGTGATCCCTCCGTTTTGGACTGTAGCTCATCACCATTGCACTGGCCATGCTGGTTGGAGAGGATAAGAATCGTAGTCCAAAAACCTAGGGTGGTGGTGGTCGGGTCAGGTCTTAGTTTGGGAAAGGATGTGAAGACTAAAAATTATGCAATTGATGTAAGTTATGCAGTGACGTAAAATTGTTCTACATTTCTCAGAACAAGTGACTGCTTTTGACTCCACCCAGTTAAACTGTGGAATTCACAGCCACAAGATAATGACTGCCAATTTGGACAGCTTTAAAAGTGAGCTCAATACATTAAGGAAGGTTAAGGGCTTGCCTAGATGTGATGGTATACTGCGAGTGGGTGCGCATTTTCACCCAATTGCAGCGATGCCGTTTTGTCTCTGCCATTTTTTTGCCTATTTGCATCTGTTCACATCTATTCAAATGGAGCGGCCACACGCTCTGATAAAGGGCAACCAGAGTGAAAATGTGCAGCGATGCGAATTCAGATCTCCACACGTGCGTAAATACACACCTACGCGCATTGTCTGGAAAACTTTGGGGGAAACCGCAAATCCTTTTACTGTGTAGTTTGTGGGGTTTTTAGTCCCCCTCCTCCTGAGTACTGCGAATCTCATTCAGATCACGTTGGGACACATTGTATTCTCTGCAAATTCGATGAGGTGTCTCATTGAGGGGTTTTCAAGGGCAACTGGGCAGGATGGCTACACCCTCCCTCCAGTAAAGAAAAAAGCGGCGCCTCTGTACATTAGCTGATGCCAACAAGAGACGGGTAGTTAGTTCTCTTGCATGCCTGCCCTGCTGGTGGGCTTCCCTTGTGGGCATGCGGTTGGCCCATTGTGCGAACATAATGCTGGCGCAGGCATGCCCTGAACGCCTTCAGGGTCGTTCCTGCGCTTCCGGGAAACGGCGTTTTAGCGACCGCAAGGACTCTGGTGAGGAAAAAATACGAAAATAAATATATTTAGTATATTAAATATCCTTAAGCTAAAGCTCGCGAAATGACTTTGATAAAGGTGCGTGGCAACAGCGAACGGGAGGGCGACCCCAGCAGCATCTCTTTCCCCACAGAGACTTTTAAAAACCGGGGACAATCCCCCCTCAGCCACCAAATGCGCGGGAAGACCGCCGCACCGAACCCCCCTCCTCCTCCCCCCCCCGCCGCCGCTCCCACAGTCCAAGCACAGGCTCCGCCCCCTTCTCTCGCGCCACGGGGGAGCCTTAGGGGACTGTACGTGCGCCGCGCTGGCGCCTGCGCAGTGCCCGGCTCTCGCGCTCCCTCCTTGGCCCCGCCCGCGTGAGCCTTCAGTCACACCGCCGCCTTCCCTCCCTCGAGGCGGGCTGAGGTTGGGAGGAGCCAGAAAGGGAGCCTTCATTGTGCGAGTGGGGGCGCCGCGCGAGGCCGGACTTGCCTCCCTCTCGCTCGCTCTCACATTCTCCCCCCCCCCCTCAGCTCCACTCCTCCTCCACTTCTGCCGCTGCCGGCCGAGGCGAGCGAGCGAGCGAGCGCCCGAGTTGGGCTTCTCCCTCCCCTCAGCTGCTCCAGCCTCCGCCTCCTCTGTCTCCTCAGCCGCCGCCGCCGCAGCATGTCGGGCCGGTCGGTGCGGGCCGAGACCCGCAGCCGCGCCAAGGATGATATCAAGCGGGTGATGGCGGCCATCGAGAAAGTGCGCAAATGGTGAGTGAGGACGAGAAAGGGGGAAGGTCTCCCCCTCCCCTCCCCTTCCCTCCCTCCCTCCCCCCCTTGAGGCGGCGAGAGAAGAGCCAAAGCCGGGAAGGTGGGCCCCCGTCCTGAGGAGAAGGGCTGGTATTCTCACCCCCCTCCACATGCCTGTATGGAGACCCCCAGGCACCCCTTCGCCCCTCAGAGTTGGCGGGGGGCGGGGGCGCTTCCGTGTCAGAAGACTGGCCCACTCTTCTTTTTTCTCCCCCCCCTTTTGCTTACTTATCGCCTTTTCCTGCCTATTATTCAGCTTTATCAATCCTCTCCCTTCAGTTCCCTCCATGTCCCTCTCCCCCCCCCCGGTCTTTCTAGTCGCCCTCCTCCTTCATCCTAGAAGTCGGGAACGCCTTCCACCAACTCCCCCCAGGCACCTTGGGGACTCCTCCACCCCTTTCCCCCTTGTGGGTCTCCTTCCACACACATCCCCAGCGCCCCACATCCCTTGGGCTTTTCTGCCATCTCCTTCCCACGATTCGTTTCTTTCCCTCCCTCCACCCAACCAGTATGCCCGCTGATGCTGCTCCATTAGTAATTGTTTTCTTCCGAGGCATTCCCTCCCCACACAATAAGTCGAGACCTGCTCTCTGCTTCATTCCTCCCAAGGCAAGACTTCTCTTTCTCCCCTTGTTAGTGCATCAACTCCTCCACATCCCCGGACTCCTCACCCCAATATCCTAATGTCCTTCCTTATTTTAGGTTTTCCTCAGCCCACTCCCAGCACCATATTGGTCCTGTCCCCCCTTTTTCTCTTTTCTCTCCTCCCTCAGACCTTCCTGCATGTCTCCCTTGATCCTGCCCATTCATTCTCTTTTTTTCCTCCGCTCTTGAGCCCGAGTCCATTTAGGAACTGCCATGGGATAAATTCCTCTGTTGGTTTCCCCACTGTGACCCCTGCAGTTCTTCATTCTGCCAACTCTGTACCTGCTGTGTGTTGACCTACCCTTTCCTACATACCTTGACAAGCTGTTGCATTATTACTGTGTATACACACACACACACTTACACCCCCATGATGTATGCCTGCTGTGTTTTATTAATCTACATACTGTTTTGTTGAACCCCTATTCAGACCAGTGAAGGGCACCCAAATCTGTCCCCTCTGCTGTCTGAACTCTTGTTCCCTTCCCCTCTCATCCTTACCTTTTTCTCCTGTTAGCCCCCCCCCCTCAAAAACTGGAAATGAATCTGCTTTACATACAGAATTGGATCACTAGTCCAGTTTAACTGCTCTGCCACACTGGTTCAGGTGATTTTCAGGCACAAGAAATCTTTTTAACCAGAGGCTCTGGAGATTGAAATGCTGGGAGGGCTTCTTCAGGTGAATCATGTGCTGTACCACTGGTTACAGCCCATCTAAGGACCTAATGAATCCCCCCTCCCCATGAATTTTAAAGACTCCTCCTTCATCATCACTCTTCCCAGAGGGCATGTTCCTCATTTCTGTGAATATTAGTGTAGATATTTCTTAGAATGGATGAGGCAGCCCCTTCACAATCTGCCTTTGAGTGGACTCTTGCTGCTCAGTGGACTCATCACTCTTCCTCACCTTCAGATGAACTTTTGCTGTTCTGGCTGCTTTTCTATTTGTGCAACCTCTTTCTGATCATTCCTAAAGTGTAATGTAGTTTCCATTTGGCTTCCTTGCCTTTTGTTTGAAGTGTGGAAGATATGTGAATGTGCTTTGTGATCTGTATATCATTTTTTCCCCTAAAGCAGAAGAATTTGATATTAAATAGGTGCAATACTGGCAAATAGAGTGGGCGTAGATGTGACAGGCTTACTTTGCTGTGAAAGAACTATTTCATCTTTTCCTTCAAAACCTTTGGGCACTTTCAAGTGTGAAGGGTTGGTTTGAATCCTTTTCATACCCTTTTCAGAAAGGAATCTTGAAAGAATGATTTTGCCTTGAAATCATGTCCAAAGTTCAAAATATATACGTGCTCAAATATTTCAATTGGGATGAGTTGACCAGATGGATTTATTATAAAGGTTTATTTTATACAGCAAGTCAGATATGTGCTGGCATGTATTGTTTAATTTGGACAATTTAAATTCTAGTAGAGTTAGAAAGAGGTTTTAATTGCTACTTGAATTTATTTGAAATTATATAATTAAAGGTTGTAACCTGGTAAAATCATCCCCTTTTGTTAAACCTTTACAACATTTTAGCATTTTATTCTTTTGTGGGGGCTTATTGTGTAGTTTCTATTGTGAAAATCATTGTGACATAGTTAAAACAATACAGTGAGATGGTTATTGAGACACAATAGGCAATCATTGTGCAGTTTGGTATTTTTGGATCAGATAACATGGTATGAATGTAATTAGGGAGCCTTAGTTTGTTTAAATAACTTGATTGAGTTTTTGTAATTTTAACCCCTTTTGTGTTATACTAGTGTATAGCTCATTCAGAGCAGGATTCCATAGAGTTCAACAATTTTATGTTTAATAAAACAGAGCCCAGTTTTGTGAATCTCTAGGTGTTTATAAACAAACAAAATATAGAAAAATAGATTTACACTGCTCTTTTATCTCCACAGGGGATGATTGCAGTTTTAAAAGCTGGGAGGCCTGTCAGTAGTTCAGTTCAACTTGTATTAAACAAAGGACCAAAATGTATTTTCTGATGCAGGACTAAGAAGGGGGGTTCAAAAGAGAAATTCAAGCTATTGTGCTGAAAAGCCAAGCCACTGACAGCCTTCCAGTCCTAATGGTAATGCAAAGTTCTAAGAATAATGTCGCTTCTATGTGATGAAAATGTTCTTGACTGACTGGCTCACACCTATGAGTAGAGCATGTTGCAAGGAGAGATGGCAGTGCTACGTATTTACATCAACATCTGTTTGTGTTTTGTTGAAGGCAACTGTGCTTCTTGCTTTGTTTTGTCATATTTGTCAAAGATATGGGTAAGAAGAGGGAATAAGAGCATTTCTTCTTGCTCCACAAATAAACTGGGCAAAACTTTTGCCAGCATTTTCTGTTGTCATAGCAACCATGCACAGGTGCTTGTGCTGTCTTGTTTCTTCAAAAAGAGAGTGATGGGGGATTCTGCAGCTATTTTGTGAATTTGAGGCTTGACACAGCAAATTGTTTTAAAGGACAGTGGTTCAGTTTCTGGAAACACCTGGCCAATCCTTAATTATTTATACCAATAATGTAGATCCTTCATCATAAGTTGGAAAAATTGTTAAATGTGTTTTCTCAAGCAACAAAAGAATAAAACAAGCTCTTTGCTAACCTGCAGTGAAGGCTTGCTATATGCTTTATTCTGATCACTGTTCTTGACAAATGGATGGCATGAAACTAACCTCAATGTCCACATTATGTTTATGAAAGGTTTTTAAATGACCACAGAAAACTTGAAACTGTTGAAGACTTTTTGCATGTTATGGCACTGGATACTAACGTAAGTTAGTGCGGGCCAAAGAAGTAAGATGTAATTAAGTTAGAACTAGGTAAAGAAATCCTGAATGCCAACTATGAAGTTGAAGTTGTAGAGACATCGGAAAATCTCAAACAGTCTCAGTGTGGTGACCTCCAGATGTGTGGCCTGTAACTCCCTCATCCCTGTCCATGTTTGAATCCAGTGGGTACTGTAATCAGAAACATTTGGAAGGCATGTTGTTGTGGAAGGCTGTTGAACAATATTGCTGCCCAAACATTTGATATTGTCTTGTAATTTTCTAGATATTGTTGAATCTTCTGTTTCCTTTCAGTGGGTTTAGTATTGTAGCCAAATTGTACACCAGTACTGTACTTTGTGTTTTACAGAACTTTATGTTAAAAGAGTGGTGTGGAACAATAAACTGCATTTCCTAGAAGTGAAGCCCTCTCAGTCAGCAAATGGCATGTAAATACTCTTAAAAGTAGTATGGTGTTCATTTGGGTTTTTGATTTTACTGTTACTTCTTTGTAGTACTGAAAGTTGATCACTGGGGCCGTCACTTAAAAGAATAATGAGTTTTAATGCATTGGTTTTTGAAGATCAAATCCACATAAATTTGCATCTCTGTGATTTAGGTAGTACATGCACATTTTGTAGGCATCATTTTAGATGCCTCCTCTCATGAAACAGGTCATGACTTTTCTAAGATTGTGTATTCTGTCTAGGGTACACTTTTACTTTTATTAAAAATAAATATATTTAAAAACTGAGTGGTGAGTTTGAGGCCATGTCTTTAGTCAATCAGCGTGATTTTCATTGATTCATTGTTCAAGTAATTATAGTACAGCCCCTGTATCTGTGGGATTGGTACCTGGGTTCGAAAAAATGTATTCTCTCTAGGCATTCTCTAGGTCTTTCAGCGTGATTTTATGGTATGTTTCCGCTGAGGGTTGATTTTCTAGGTCCTCCAGTCATGCTGGAAGACCTAGAAAATGCCTAGAGATGTGTTTTGTCTAGGAATCTCTAGGTCTTCCAGTGCAACTCTATGGTATGCTCGGGCCAGAAGTCATTCATTTCAGTAGGGTTTGCTATTATCTGCAGTTTTGCATTTCCATGGTAAGTCCAGGAACATATCCCTTGCAGATATGGAGGTTGTATTATACAGTAATTTAGAAATATTCTGTTGCCAGTTTTGTATCCCTTCACCAAGTAGCATAAGGTTTTGGTTATATACATATTTACTTGGGAGTAAGTTCTATTGGACTTGCTGAGCCTTGAGTCGTATCTCGGAGTGGGTTGCATGCTACTTCTACTTGCTCACGTGACTTAATCTAAGAAGTTCCAAACTTTCAGGATCTGAACTTCAGGATCCAAAATGAGATTGTTGTTTCATAATTCTAGTCTTTCTTTGAGGAAACAAGTTAAATGTAGGAGCAGTGTAGATTCAGAGGCAACAAATGCAAAGACAGAGATAAAACAGGCAGCTTCCATGGGATGCATATAGTTGATCACTGTTGGTCTAAGGGCCTGGGAACCTCCAAATCATATGTTCTCTCACTTACCATTTCCTTTGTTCTTGTATACAGTGCCAGAGCATGGTGTTTGGCCACTTATGATTATGCACTGTGACCATTTAAATTCTTGAAGAGCCTGTTGGTCATACCTCATTTTTAAAAATTCTTTTAAAGCAAGCTTTTTACTGAAAATTATAAACACACATTCTATAAAATTCCCAAGAACGTATGGAAAATACAAATCTGTTAAGTTTCAGAGATGGGCTAAACATAACATTTGGCTCAACTTTGGCTAAAGGTCATGGATTGTCCCTTGCAGGTGTGAGTACCACACCTGCCAAAATCCAGAATACCCAACAGAAAATTGGCAGAGATTGAGTCTTTATATATAAGCAAGATGTATGGTACATGACCCATATGTTGTACGTGACGTTTGCTGAAAGTTTCTTTGAATAAAAACCCTAATTACTTCTCTGTTTCAGTTAATCCCATGATATATGTGGTATGATTCATCTCTTTGTTGCATTATGGCAGGACAGTGGCTGTCTGGAATTAATCTGAAGCCTGCTGTGGGTCTAAGAGTAAAGTTACCCCTTTTAACTCTCTGAAGTCCTGAAGATACTCTTGGGAATAAATCTAATCTCATATAGGCCTATCAAGATGAGTGGGACATGTTAGTCTTCATTTACATAAGTCATATTGATTTCAAGGAGTTTGCTCTAATTAGAAATAAATTTGGGGTTAGTTATGTGTGTGTGTATACCTGTAACTGCCAGTACCTTATACTGGCCATAATGATGTGAATTTGGTTGTGTCATCTTGTGCGTTGTGAGCATTTTGGCTAATGCTTGTATCATTCTAACATGAAATGTCACATCAGCCCCGCCTCCCAAAAATAGTACTCTATGGTAAACTTGCCACAGGTCAGCGTAAGAGGGGCGCTCCAAAAAAGCGATACAAGGACTCCCTGAAACAACATCTCAGGCTCTGCCAGATTGATCACCAACAATGGTCTGCCCTGGCCTCACATCAGGAGGCATGGAGACGCACTATCCACAATGCTGCAGCCTTATTTGAGAACTCACGCCAAACAAGTCTTGAAGAGAAACGACAACGCAGAAAGAATCACAACCTGGAAACATCACCCAAGGAAACCTTCTGCTGTGCTTTCTGCAACCGGACTTGTCTATCTCGGATTGGCCTTTTTAGTCATCAGCACACTTGCGAAAAGCGCGGGATGAGTCCTTCCTGAATCTTCGTTTGTGAAGAAAAGCCAGAGAGAGAGAGTATCATTCTAACATGAAATGTCACATCAGCCTTTGTCTACTTACTAGGCTGAAGAAGCTGCTGAAAGCAAAATTACAGTTGGCCCTCTGTATCCATGGATTTAGCATCCACGGATTCTACCATCCACAGCTTGAGAATGTTGCCCCCCCCCCCAAAAAAAACAAATTCCAAGAAGCAAACCTTGATTTTGCCATTTTATATAAGGGACAACATTTTACTGTGTCATTGTATACAATGGAGCTTGA
This sequence comes from Gambelia wislizenii, assembly GCA_030847615.1. Taxonomy (NCBI): domain Eukaryota; kingdom Metazoa; phylum Chordata; class Lepidosauria; order Squamata; family Crotaphytidae; genus Gambelia; species Gambelia wislizenii. The sequence continues at coordinate 4,284,633 of JAUMIR010000013.1, read as the reverse complement.
GCATCCATGGATTTTGGGATCCTCAGGGGATCCTAGAACCAAGCCCCAGTGGATACCAAGGGCCCACTGTACTTGATTACTGTTCTTCAAAAATGTTCTGTCATTACCGCACCAAACATTTTAATGAGTATCTACATACTTGGGAGACCCAGATAATTTAGTTGCTAGTGGCAACCTCACTTCTTTGAGCCTAACTGCTGAGGACTGACAAGTCCTTGTCCATGTTGTTGCTGGAGTGGTGATGTCAGAATTGAGAAAGGCTCTGGTAAAACTGCCTCCTTTAACCTCCATCTACAGGAAACATAGGCCAAAATTCCATTATTGATCCCAACCAGAGTAGCGCCTTTGAACCAATGGGAACTTTGTGGAAGTTCCATTGATTCCTTGGGTCTACTTTATTTGGGACCAACAACTGGATTTGTACCATAAAGGTTTATGGTACAGTCTTCATGTGGCTTGATTGTCTGTGGCTTGATGATATTAGTGCAGCATTTTTTCCTTTTCAAGGCATATGGTTTTCTGTTGGTTTGATGTGGGTATCTGGAGCTGTGGGTGCAGGCACAGCCTTCTGTTTTCCAGATGGTGCCCCCTCTGTAATTAGTGTTGAAGGAGCTGACATTTTCTTTTAGACATCTACTCTAACTGAGATGTGATAGGAACCTGTAAGCAAGGAATTTATTTTAATATAGTAGAGGCCCACTGATGTTTTTTCGGTATGTGGTTATCATATGTTCAATATGTTCATAAATCCTAACAGAGCTTGAAGAGATTGCTAGTTTCTCCCTGGTTTTATTAATATATATTTAACAGATTGAATGTTGAGTGAGACTGTGTTACTCAGTATAACCTCTTCTTTAACCTGAACAAACAAGTTATATTTCAGAAGAGGCCAGCTGCACCTAGATCTGTTAATGGATTGTTATTAATCTTGCGCTCAAGTAATATTGATTTGAGTGGTACTTCAGAGTAGCTTAATTTGAGAGAGGAGAAGACCTTAGGTTTGTCCCCTACAGTTATTTGTACAAAAGATGTTTGCCATGGTCAATGGTGTTCATCTTTATTTAGAAAAAAGTTTCTGTAGGTAGATCTTTTTGCATACCTGCCTGGGCCCTAAGATCAGCCACAGAGATCATGTGATTGCCAGTAAGATCTGCTAGGCACAAGAAATACCGTATTCTCTTTTTGTGGTAACCTCATTCTTATAAAATGCCATTCCCCTGGGCATAACATCCATACTCTCTCTGACTGGTTTTAAATGGGCCAGAAAGACCTGGTTGTTCCACAGTGCTTTTCACTGAATGTAGGACTCTTTTATTCTGTGATTTAAAAAAACAACACACTGTTGCAGCTCTTTTAAATGTTTTGTGATTTAATTAGATGTATTTTATATTTTATTTCAAGTGAACTACCTTGGGGAAGCTTTCACTTGAAAGGTGGTGTACAAATACATAAAATAAGTACCTAAGCCCTGTGTTTCCTCAAATTTTAGCTGTATCCTAATAGATGTTTTTTAAATCCTGGGTTAGAGCAGTCCTCCTTCAGCCTTCTGCTGCTCTCTTAGTTATCTGAATTAAGGCAGATGTCATTGTGTCCTCTTCTAGGCCTTTTAAAAACCAGTAAAGAAAGGTTGCTTGCAGTAAGCTAACAAACAAAAGTATGACTGTCAAATTGCAGACTTACTTTGACAATTAAAATATTGGAAAGTACCAGTTAAAAGGACTGATTGGTGCTGATGGTTAAAGAGGATGAAACACCGTATTTTAGTAATATATATTTATATTAGTTATTTTTATACCCCACTTTTCAGCCACAAGGCTATCAGAGTGGCTTACAAATTGTTTTAAGCAATAGCAGTTTACACATCTACACTACATTAAGCAGCTTCCAGTGCGTGTTAGCTAATTGCCCCCACAAGCCAGGTACTCATTTTACTGACCTACGAAAGGATGGAAGGCTGAGTGAACCTTGGAGCCCTCTGGAATCGAACTTGCAACTTGGTGACTTGCAGTACTAGCATGAAACAGATCACATACCAGCCTGTGGAGCAAAATCCTAACAGTGTTTGAGGAGATTGCTGGTTTCTCCCTAGTCATATTAATACATATTTGACAGACTGAATGTTGAGTGAGACTACCTATGTTACTCAATATAACCGATACAGATTTTGGTTATCAAGCGTTCCTAAAGAGGTAAACTGTCTAATTAAAACTGATTGTTTCTGATTAGAGACATTTCTCTGAAGTTCAGGCAAATGAGTTTAAGCAATATTTTTAAATTGGAGGATCAAATTCTTTGAATCTTAATGAGTACGATTTTGGAAACATCCTTAAATTTTCCTTTTCACTGAAGCATAGAGACTGTTAGAATAGTTGAATACTGTAATACTTATTGGGAAGACAGAGCTTGCATTCTCTGTTCCTTCCAGTAATACAGTACTGTGCACTTAAGTTCTCTGATCCTTCAAATATTACACACTTAAGACTATATCGCCATCTATGCAGTCAATGCCACATGGTGAGCCCCCTATTTTTTGACTCAGCTGTGGTCAGTTGCTTCTGATTCTTAAAGAGGGAGTTTCAAAAACAGTGTCTGGTGGTGGGGAATTTTGAAAAGTTGAAAAGTTCAGTCTGTTGGGTCCATCACAGGTAGCTCGTTGAATTCCACACATGTGCCAACACATGGCAGGGGGTTGGACTGGATGGCCCTTGAGGTCTCTTCCAACTCTATGATTCTATGTCTATGTAGGTCTGAATATAGGCTTGAGTTCAGTGGCCATAATACTCTGCATTGTTATTGTTGCTACTCTCAGATTCTAATTCTAATCTTATGTGTGGAAAGTGAAGTCAAATCAAACTCATCAAATGAAAACTATCACAAATCAAACAAGAGTTAAAAGTTGGAGAGATAACTTTCACTCTTGTTGATAGATAACTTAATGTAGATTTTCCTTCTGTATTCTGCAGTTTGTGAGGATAACTGTATTCTGAGATGCTATGTCTAGAATTTTTGGTTTTCTAATGTAGCATTTGTAATTCTTTGATGTAGGAAGAATTCTGGTAGACTGTAAGACAGTTTTGTCCTCATCCTCATAACCAGAAATATTTGCAGTTCCTTGTGCTCATGTGAAAAGTGGTGGGTTCATTCATGCAACAACAAGCATCCAACATTTCATTGACTTAATTGCTACACAGTCAGTCTTGTATTTAGTGTTGAAAGGTGAGTTCTGCTTTGTGGGTTTCAGACTTTCAGTTTTAGGGCAGCATGGGAGATAGAACTAAACCTTTTACAGCAGTGTTTTTCAAGCTGATGTAGGTGACTGGCATTGTTTCCCAGAATGTGCCATCATGGACCAGTACCATATTTATGTCCATTGGATACAATTGTATCTTTTTCTCCTAGAAACTCTCTGCAGAGTGGCAGCCAATGGCTCACAGACCAGTACCAGTCCATAGACCACCACCTTTAGTAGCATTGCTTTACAGCATTGAGCATGAGGACCAGAGGCTGTTTTGGTGGTTCAGAATTTGAATACTGTGTCTCAAAGCCAAATTTCTTACAGAAATGGTGTAATAACACTCAGCATTTTTATAACACAATGTCATAAGTTGCTTGGTTCCTATTTCCAACAGCAGAAATATCTGTTAACTAAGGACCAGTGATTAATAGCTACTGGAAAGAGGAGCAATACAGCTATAGAAGGATCACTGCAAATCTTCCAAGTGAGTTTCTGTGAAAGCGAAGAGGCTTTGTTGTAGAAATGCTAAAATGATAATTCGTACATCTTCCCATTATATTGTTATTCTTAAAATTCATCTAAATCTCACACATCCTGTGCTACAGATTAAAGTCTGCAGGATGCTTGAGACCTGCCAGGGGATCTGCTTTGTCCCTTTCCATTTTTGCTGCCTTTGTGCTTTTGTAACTCATGCTTGCTGTGGATAGTGCCGTCCCAGTTACCATCTGCCTTAGGATACTAATGCATATGCATGTGCTTGGTGTTACCAGGAAATACAATAGTTTGTTGTTACTTGAATGAACATTGCTAAAACATTGCTTCTCTCTCCTCACATGCAGAAATTTTCAGGCTTATGATTTGTCATTTAAGCTTGTTGTGCTATGCATCTGTGACCTGCACAAAAAAAAATTTTTTTTTTCAGCCCCAAAATCTTCTATAACAGAAATGGTCCCTGGGCATCACTTGTTGTTTGTCTCTTCTCTGCTGTTTGGCTAGTGGAGTTTTGCACAAGGGCTGTAATATTCCTTTCTTTGGGAATCCTGGACTTAGATGGGTCAAACCTTATGGGCAATAGAGAATACATAGCTGTGCCTTCATTTTAAACATTTTTAGTGTCAGTTTTGAGAATCCCTGGAACTTATTGCTGTTGTCAAGTTTCTTTCTGAAGTACAGTGGGCCCTCAGTATCCACCAGGATTTTGTTCCAGGACCCACTGTGGATACCAAAATCCATGGATGCCCAAATCCCATTATCTACAATGGCATAGTAAATTAGCACTTATATAAAATGGCAAACAGCAAGGTTTGCTTTTTGAAATCCACCACCCCACCAAATAGTTTCAAGGCGTGGTTGGCTGCATCCATGGATGCAGAATCTGTGGATACGGAGGGCCGACTGTGTAGTTAAACTATAGTAAAAAAATTACATGTTGCTAAATTATACAAAGAATGTGTACAAATCTTATTGTTCCTGAATTGATAGAATTCTTTCTTACCTTGCTACCTTTTCTTTATTTCTTCCTGTTTGTAGCTCCCAGCTTAGCTTGTGTTGACAAGAAGCCTCAGAATGGTGAAAGTACTTACTGGTTACAAAGATAATGTGTCTTTTGTATCACATACAGATAACTGTACATGTCTTGGTATATTTTTCAGTTAAGTGGAGAGTGTACATGCAATTTGAATAGCTTGTTTTCCAGTAATATACAGTACTGTGTAAATCTTCTTAGAGCATACTGTTTTGAATTAATATTTCTTGTCCGTTTGTTTTCTTTCCAGGGAGAAGAAGTGGGTGACAGTTGGGGACACATCTCTCAGGATTTACAAATGGGTACCAGTAACAGAGCCCAAAGTAGATGATGTAAGTATTTCAGGATGTTCTGCTATCTTGTAATTGCATGGTAACCTTCAGAAAACTTCAAGTTGATTCACCTTGTGGCTGGAGAGAGACGCTACCGAATGGGCAGACCATGGATCAGGGTAGAGACTGCATCTGTGCTGAATGGGAATAATGAGGAGAACAAATCCCCCCCCCCATCTCTGGGCCTCTGTCTCCTCAGGTATTAACAGATTTTTCCAAAGCAAGGAAGATAATCAGCATTGGAATGAAGCATGCAAAGCATTGTGTTGCATACTATCAGCATTTAATTGGAACATTTGCCACAGAGAAAATGACTGCTTTGCCATGATTATAACCAGTTTATAAAATGGATTCAAGCCACTTACTAGAGGGCCTTTTACAGAGTCAGTACCTAATGGACAATTTTGCCATTTACAGTATATTGTCATAATGAAAGGTTTATTTTAAGGTCACGAAAGGTCCTTACTCCGTTTTTCAGAAGTGGTTGCTAGGCAGATTCTTGCCCATGGAGAGCCTCTTGAGGATTGCAGTGGTGCAGGTTACATCATATACTGTAATCATCTTTATAGCCACCTGTTTTTGCAGCTACCGTACATTACTAAAATGCATCTTTATATGTCTGGCTGCAGCATTTTTTCACCTGTTTGTCTACATTTTAGACATATTGAAATGCTTCTGAGAGCAAAAATCCCTAAAATTTGAGTGAATGCCTTTTACAGTTTGAGACTGTTATCTGGCCATCTGCTCCTAATTTTAAGAGAGTTGCCTGACCCTAATGCTCTCATTTCTGAACCATCCCCTCCCATTTGGCCCCTTTCAAGCATCTGCCTTTTCATTCTCTCAGCAGGCACTGGGTTTGCTGAGAGCTGCGCAGCTGGCACTTTCTCCTAGGAGACCAATTACGTCACCTTCTAATTGAAAATGCCGCATCCTTTTTCGTTCATGGATTTTTCACACGATGGATGTGATCATCATTTGCTTTGCTGCTTTATCTTCTGCCACACCAGTAGCATTTGGGGAGGAATGGTTTGGCTCGTAGTCTGTGTAACATTCAACTAGATTTGCAGTTTCAGTTTGAACAGATTGCTGTCTACACTAGGGTAAACAGGAATAAACTTTTAAAATCAAATTTCTCATTACTTTTGGGGAAAAAAACAATAGCAGTGAGATCTTTTAAAAACCAGATAAATTAAATCTGAGTTCAATACCAACACACCCCCAAAGCCTATTTTTTTAAATCTTAAATTTCAGTTAGTAATCTTTTGTGAATCAGTATCAAACACTTAGTAAAAAGTCATTTTCCCATGTAAAGAAGAAACCATAAGATAAAAATTTGAGCAGTATGTCACAATATATCAGATGATATTCATTTTTGGAAAATTGTATATCACTTTTCTGTGTTTAAAACACACACACACACACACACACACACACACACTTGCTTAGTGTGGCATACAACAAATTTATTTGTTTGTTACTGGATCAGGAGCTAGCACGTTACTGCCAGTGTTAAAATCCAGCTTCTGGCACAAGAAGCTGACTTTCAGTGGAGTTTGCATGAACTAGTGATTTTCATTTTCCACTCCTTAGAAAACCAAGAACAAGAAAAAGGGCAAAGATGAAAAGTGTGGTTCTGAGGTTACTACTCCGGAAAACAGCTCTTCTCCTGGGATGATGGATATGCATGGTGAGTGGGGCAGGGAAACTATACCAAAGTATCTTGGTGTGCCAGAGTTTCTCAGCTGTGTAGAGGAGAGAGCCCTGAGAGATATATAGTTGATTTCCACGCGGATGAATAAGTGACTTGCTGTTCTATATAGGTCTAATGTTTAGTTATATCAAAGTATGGAATGAAACTGGCATTGCTGATATTAATGTTGTCACTCCTGAAATTGTCCCCAGAAATCCTTTAACATGTTAAAAAGTGAATCTTAATTTTCTCTCCAGAAGCATGTGCTCAATAGATTAACAGTTAAAATTAATTATTAAATGTTACCATGGCTACTATCAATGAAATCTGTAATTTTCCAATCCTTTTATCTTAGTGAGGGGGTAGGTGGATGAGATTATGGTTTTTATTTGCCAGCATCTTTCAAGCACTGTATGGAGAGGCATTAAAACTCCACAAAGGTGTTTTCCAGTCTGATGTGAAGTGAGCTATTCTTTATTTTATTTGAATAAAATAGCACTAGTGCAATAACACACTGCTGCTATTTTAAGACGAAAGGGTAATGGGCCCTTTAACCCAATGAATGCAGCTTTATCATCCTGGATCAATTGTTGTGGGGAAGAATATAGTATTCCCTCCTTGAGACCCATCTTTGATTTTTTGAACATCACATGAAGCTCCCTCTTTATAGTCAGTCAAACTGATTGGTCCAGTTCACTCAGTATTGTTTGTTCTGCTTGGTAACTGCTTCTTAAGATCTCAAGCATGGTCTTATCATTTACTGGCTATCTGATCCTTCTAACTGGAGATGATGGGGACTGAACCTGGGACTTTCTGCATGCAAAGCAAGTGTTTTGTCACTGAGCTGTGGTCCACTCCATGCCAAAATATGAGCACTTTCCCTGAACACATGTAGAACTGCTCCTAGACAGTCCGCAGAACATGGAGGAAGTGGAACTGGTCATCCTAAATAAGCCAAATCAGGATTTCAGAATGGTTCTTAATGTCTTCTGTGTGCATCTATAAAATAAACCTGCTTGGTGCTATACAGGGCATGTATATTTGTATGAGCAAAAGGTGGATTAGGCTGAAATTATTCCTTTGCTGTTGGTTTGGTTGAGGTTTACACTGTTGTCTGGTGTGTGGAACCTGTAGACTGATTTTTATTGCATAACTCGATTTCATTCAAGTGAACTTTCAGACATCATGTTTATCTCACAGGGGAGTAGTAATTGGGCCCTTTTAGCTCTCACCACAGCACTTGCATCCCTGTCTCCTCTGTGACCCAGTATTTGTGTCTTTTCCTTCTGCTAAGCATGTTCATGGAGTGCAAATTTAAGCCATTGAGTTCTATCTCACCAGTGAAACAGAACTAGGGGGCTCGGCTCACCTGTCTGTTACCATTGTGTCCAGAAGTGAAGGAACTATATATACTGTATCATGTGCACATATCTCAAGCTAATAGACAGCACATGCATTTAAAGGTAGACAGGGTACTTGACTGACTTTCTTTTTTAATATTTTTGTTGAAAGTTTTAGAATACACTAAATCTTAAAGAAATTAAGAAAAGAAAAAAAGACAAAGAGATGAGGGGGGGGATTAAAACGTAACTTCCATTTTGGCAGTTATATAAGCATATAGTTATTCATACTTCACTCCCTAACACATTACAGCGTATTCTCTTCTTTCTAATCATCAGACCCAGTGGTTACCAATTCATTTTCTTTTTTCTCCCCCCCCAACCCCCAAAAGTCTATATGGGGTTTCCAGACTTTGAGAAATGTCACTAAAGACCTTTCTCTGACCAGACCAGACAATTTGTCCATTTCTGCTAAATCTGCCAATTTCAACAACCATTCCTCTATAATGAGGAGGATTGAATTCTTCCATCTTAGTGTGTACAAGAATCTTGCTGTGTGGTCATATACTGAAGTAGTTTTACACGTCTCTTTTCCAACTGTATATCTATCAGTCCCAACAGAAAGAGCTCCAGTTTTAATTGAATATTAATTTTTAAACTCCTCTGCATCAGTGTGTGTATCTGAATCCATTTTTTAAAGCCTTTTTACATATCTACCACATATGAGAAAATGTCCCTTCATGTTGCTCACATTTCCAGCAAACATTAGAAACACACCTATATACAGTTGTCCCTTCACATTTGCTGGGGTTTGGTTCCAGGACCCCCCGTGAATACCCAAATGCATGAATAAAGTCCCGTTATATGCAATGGCATAGCAAAATGGTGTCCCTTATATAAGATGGCAAAATCAAGGTTTGCTTTTTGGATTATTATTTTTTAAAGAAGATTTTCAAGCTGTGAATACTTAAAACCGTGAATGCCAAATCCATGAATGTGGAGGGACAACTGTACATTCTAGACAATTTTTCTGGTGCCATATATCAACCATATATCATTTCATAGAAATTCTCTTTAAGGTCATAACAAAATATAAATTTCAATCCCTTTGACCACATATTTTCCCATTGATCAATCTGTATATTATAACCAAAACTCTTAGCCCATTTTATCATAATTCTTTAACTTGTTCTTCTTCCATTTCAAATTTCAGCAAAAGTTTATCCATTTAGTAATTATATGTTCATCATCTGTAGGTACTTGACTTTCTTTCTGTATGATTGTGCAGGCTGGCCCACTCTGGGGTTTTGTTGTTAACTTTTTTCTTTCCTAGGTGAACTAAATTGTGCTCTCTCCCCACTTTGTGTTTTGGTTTACTGTATAGTGAGATTGTTTTCTTTGTGGTATAAATAAGTAGTATCAGTTGATTGTGTTCTGCACTAGGCTTTCTCAACATCATTGTCATAGATTTGGAATGCCCCTTCCACTTCCCAAGTGGCCATTAAAAATGGATAATGCGCAGGCAGAATCTCTCAAAGACATTTACACAGTTTGGAAAAGCCTCTGACTGGGCTATAAATATTTAATGTGTAGACAGGAGGAAGTGTGACAGAGGCAGGCACAGTTGTTGGTTCATGTGTTCCTGTGTCTCATTTTAACATCAAAAGAGTTAGAGGTAGGGGAGATGATTCTGTTGCCCCCAGTACTTCCTTCCTTTTGGAACCAGTCTTAGTGTAGCATTGTGGAAGGAAGGTGTTTGAGTAATGGATTGTGAGAGTGAGTTTGTATACAGGTCAACCCCTGTATCCACGGATTCCATATCCACGGTTTTACTTATCCACGTTTGAAAAAAATATGTTCTCTCTAAGCGCTTCTAGGTCCTCCATTGTGATTCTGAGGTTACCTTCTGGTGTTCATTTGGCTGGGCCAAACATGATATCATCCCTCTTCCATTGTAAACATTTCCTGACAGCTCCTCAGCACTGGAGAGGACATAGTTTCCTCTCATCAGAGGTAGTAATGACTAAGACCAGGTTCATTTGTTATATATAACTGGCCATTATTTTCTGTCACATTCATTGCCTACTCATGAAAATAATAGGGTTCCCTATTATCCACAGTTTCAGGTATCCATGGGGGGGGTGTCTTGGTACATATCCCCCACGGATATGGGGGTCAACCTGTATTACCTCCACATATCCACACACCCCTTCGAATAAAATTGGGGGCAGGATTTATATGTGCACAGTAAGGATTGTTCCCATTGTCCCATTGTCTCTAAGGTAAGTATTTGCAGCAAAAAGACTACTCAGATATTAACATGGTTAGTGATCTGTTGAATTTCTAACATGTAAAACTCCTGTTTAGTAGGGAATTGTGAGATATGTCAAGAATGCAAAGTAATTTTATATAGTAGTGCAATATGTATGTAAATGAAAGCTCTGGCTCAGTGAAAAAATGAGAATTCCAATCTCTTATTTATAGATGACAATAGCAACCAGAGTTCAATAGCTGATGCTTCACCAATAAAGCAGGAGAATAGCAGCAACTCAAGTCCTGCTCCAGAACAGAATTCATCGGGGCAGGCGGATGGCACTGGAGCAAAGTCTGATGATACTCAAGGAGATGCAAAAGAGGAACCTGGTTCAGAAGGTAATTTGTATACTTGGGCTTGTGAAGTCTTATCGGAGCAAGAGGATCGTCTTGTTTATCACTGGTAAAGAAATGGAGTCTGTTCCTCCACATAATCTTCCTGTTTAAGGTCTGCCTTTCTTCTGCATATGGTGCTGCATATGCTGATTTTACTTTGTTCTAATTACATTTTGCTTTCATTGTGACTTTGGATTTTGCAGTATTGTCAATGACAAATTTTCAGGCAACTCTGCTTGCTTGCTGATGACCTCTTCACTGCCAAATTCAAATTCTCATTTTGGGCTGCTTGTGGTCCACAGGTCACACTTTGCCCACCTTTGCTTTATGCCCTGTGTCTCCATAATTCTGCTGGCTTGTTCTCTTCTGCCCTTCCCCTTGCCCTTCTGATATTTCCCTAGGGGAGACTCTTTCTCTGCTTTTCCTTTCTTTGTTGAGGGTTCTGTCATTGGCCTTTCGGTATTTTTGGGGGGGGGGTTCTTTTGCTGTTACATTTTCTGTGACTAGCCTTGTTGACTCCTAGTAGCCCAGTGTTCTACCCCTCTAGGCCAGCCTTTTTCCCCTCCATCCTGTCCTACATGTCCAACGGGCTATGGAATTTTTGCTTGGATGCTTCATCATTGTCTCGTACACAGTCTGCTTAAGACTAAACATATCTTGCTTTTCCTCCTAAGTTGTTATCTTCATTCACTCTCCTTATTTATTGGCAATGTTGCCATCCATCCTGTTGACCCAAGCCCCAAAGCTGTAGTTTTCTCAGTGGCTCTTATTCACCACCCCATTGCCTTCCCCAATATTCAACCTTAACACCCAGTACTTTTTAAGCATCTTAAAAGCTTCTTTGACAGATTGATCAATAGAATATAAGAGAGGTTTAGAAAAGCTTTTGGAATGATCATCATGGTGTCTGAAAAGCATCAACTGTATCTATAAAAATACATTGTTCAAATATGTTTTCAATAACTGGATCTATCCAAGAATGCAGCTGCAGTTTCCAGCATTTTAAATCAGCAGTTCTATATGCACAAAGTAATCTAGCCTTTAGTATCAGGCACATAGGAGTGAGTGCAGTTCAGGATTGTTACATTGCAACCTTGTGTATAGGGGTGAGGTATTACACTGTTGTCTTGCATTACTTCACTTGGTAGGCTAGCTGCACCATGTAAGTATTGTACTGTATTGTCCCAGTGTTCAGAAAGGCTTTAGAACACTCCTGAATTGTTTGGCTGCTGCATATCCATGTGGCTGTGCCTCCCTCTAGTGGCTGAGTGGAGAACCTCCTAGCCTGTTTTGTTACTGGGTGGCTCTGTTGCCAGTTGTTTCTCTCTGCTGCTTTTTATTGGTTCCTTGCCTAGCTAGGAATAGAAATCTTATAGCACTTATAGCTGGTTGTAAAGTAAGGCTGCAGCTTTTATTAGTGTAATGAGTTTAAATCTTTTTTAATCAACTAAGAAACAATCCCTAATCAGGTAATGCAGGGTTGTTGTTTTTAATAGAGACATTTCTCCTTCTTAGAGGATGAAAGATTCAAATTAGCCATACAATTTTCTAAGCACAACAGTTGCTCTTTCTCCACAGTGGTTGCTTTAATTGTATGCAAAATTATGCAGGTTAAAGTAATTAATGCTTAGTCGATAAACTAAAATGTTCTAATCTGGTGATAGTTGTAGTAAAAGAAAGATATTTGTGTGCGTTTGTGTATGTGTGTATATGTGTGTGTGTGTGTGTATGTATGTATGTATGTATGTATATATATATTGAGAGAGAGAGAGAAAGAGAGAAAGAAATATCTTCCTGCTATTTTTTTCAGATGCTTCTGATGAACAGACTTCTCAGTCATCAATGGAGAACTCCATGAATAGTTCAGAGAAAGTGGAAACTGAGCCTTCGGCAGAGAATGACATAACCACGGAGACATCTAAAAACTCTCAGGTAACTAATAGCGATAGATATGCGGCTTTTCTCTTAGAAATAAATTGTAATTTTAAATTAAAATGACACGGGGCAATTGAAAAGCTTGTTTGCCATCTGATTCATAATTCAGCTTAACTAGCTCATTGGACTAAACTTTAAAATTTTCATGTTGGCTCAGCCTTGTTTTTACACAAGCATTGCCAGTGAGCTGTTGTGCTTCTTAGTTGTCAGCTGGGTTTCATAGTAACCTAAACTGCTATGTGATACATAAATGCTGTGAATGAATGAATAAAATATATTCACAGAAGAACAATTTATTATTGAGTAAAGTTTAGATGGCTAGAAAGATGGCAGGACTACCAGCATGTGAGGAAAAAAATGGCAAGTTAGGGCTGTATGTTCTCCCCCTCTTAAAAATCTTTTAGTCAGAAAAATTGACCCAAAAACGTGGGTCAACTTATCAGTGGGTCAGTATATGTACTGTACCTTAACTCTTATCAAAAAAGGAGCCATCCCCTTCTCTGAATAGAGTGGCGAAAGGCTAGAGAAAGACAAGAAAAAGAAACATTATTTGGATGCCCCCTGACTCAGGGGCACAGCTACCACTTGGGGTATCGAAGGGGCTTCCTTGCATGTAAGCCCAGGCACAGGATTGGAGCCACACTGTGTGGCACACCTCCCGGCAGGGCAGAGGGAAGGGAAGCAAAGGCAAGAGCAAGCCTCCTTCAGCTGGGCCGTAAAAGTGCTGCCATAGATCTCCAGGTTGGGCCAGCACAGGAAAGGGTGGAGGCAAGGGAGAGCCAAAAGAAGGGCTGGGCCAGGAAGCTGTCATAGGGCTGCTTAACTTCACCCAGGAGCCAGTGCCAGAGGTGCTCCCTGCCGACATGTAGCAGCTCAACCAGCTGAGTGCCTGGGTGCCACGGCTGCCGCATCCCCATTGCTCCCCTCACCTCTCGGCGCTCCTTTGAGGGGAAGCACCAAAGAGCCACCATTGCCTTTTGAGGTGAGAGCTTAAGTCTCTCCTGAGAGAGCCTTAAAGAAGTACTGACCCCCTTTACTCTCTCCACCGCAGCACTGCTTCTGGACTTTTTGAATGCCTGGGTGGGAACATGGCGGTGGTGGTGGCGGCGGCTCTTTGGTGCTTCCCCTCAAAGGAGCGCTAAGAGGCAAGGGGAACAATGGGGATGACGTGGCAGCATTAGCATCCTCAACTTGTCCACGGATCATATCAAAATCCGTAATTGTGGCCCCAAAACCCGCTCTCGACTTATACATGAGGTCAACTTATACACAAGCATATACAGTAAGTGTTGAGAACAGTGTGCATGGGGTTCCCCCCACCAACATAAGCCTCTTATACATTGAACACTAAATACGGTTGTCCCTTCACATTCGCTGGGGTTTGGTTCCAGGACCCCCCCACCCCCCGTGAATACCTAAATCTGTTGATACGCAAGTCCCATTATATGCAATGGCATAGCAAAATGGTGTCCCTTATATGAGATGGCAAAATCAAGGTTTGCTTTTTGGATTATCATTTTCTAAAGAATATTTTCAAGCCGTGAATGCCAAATCCGTGAATGTGGAGGGACAACTGTATGTGCTGCCATTTCAGAAAGCAGCATACATGAGCAACTATGAAGACAAATACATTGTGATTGATTAGAAGAGCAACTTCAGGTAGCATAATTGTGTGCCTGTGATACTTGCCATTTGGGGATCTCTCATATCCTACTAATACGAGAATAAACTTGATTTTATTCAATAAAATTTAAAATTAATTCTCTTTTCTGTTTTCTCCCATATCAAGGACTCTGAAGGAGCGCCACCTTCTAAAAAGATGAAAGTAGAGGCTTCCTCTCAACAAAATGTTGATGAAATATGAACTCTAGCTTTTTTTCCTGGCCAGTTTTTATGTAAGGTACACCAGTGGGCTAAATTATAGAACAACTATAATTAAGTATCTTCTCTTGGATGAGGACAGAACTCCTATAAACTTTTCAAGTTATCAAGCAGAAATCCAAGAAAACCAAGCAAAGGCTTAATCTTTTCAGACACTGAAAACTTCTTTTCCTGTGAAGCAAACCATTGAGAATTTAAGTTACTGTCTCTGAAATGGTTGGAGTAAACAACTCAGGAGGGGTCTACGCACTGTTTCTAATGTCAAAATTACAATTATGTTGCTGCTGTATTTTTTTTTTCCATTCTATATTTAACATTATAAGATATTTAAGGATGGTACAGGTCAGGTATTCTCTTCTCATGTGAAGTTCATTGTTCTGATGTGATGTCTGCTTTTTGTTTTTGTTTTTTTGTGCCTTGTGTTCTAAAACAAAAACAAACCAGTGCTAATTTTTAAACTTGTTTATGCAACTGTCTCCTTTGCAAAGTGGCCTATGTACAATGCCATATAGGAAGTTATTAGTTGGGTTCTCCCCTCCCATTTTATACCCTGGTGCTTATTGTTCTAATATAAGAGATAACGTGAGAAAAATCAGGAAGCCATTTTCACTGCTGGAGTCCAGAGAGATTGATTGCTGATGGATTTTCCTATAGCTACAGGGATAATTTATATTTGAATGCATTATATTTGAGCCACAATTTTTTTTCCTGTGCAATGCACATGGAAATAAATGCACAAAAACATAGCTTGCTTTGGAGAATTTCTTGGTGAAATCCATCCTTCTGGCTCTATAAGGTAGTCATTTAAAACTTTTCTGAAGTGAATGTGCTTTGTTCTTCATTTCATTAGTGTTAATTTGGATGATTATTGAAACAAATTATGCTTTTTTAAGTACAAAAACTGAAATATCTGTAGCTGAGCATTTCTAAGAAACATTTGGTATAAATACAGGTTTAAATGGACACACACATGATGGCAGATTATAGTTTTGAACAGATGCTTTCTTAAAACAATTGGTTTTAACTAAACTGGATTTCCTTGTACTATTCTTAAGAGGTTTATTGATGCATATTCCAGCCTGTACTGTACTTGAGGCTTATTTTTGTTTCAAGGAGAGTTTGTAAATACAGTTTTGTTACTTCCATTTTCTGTCCTTCAGACATCTATGTTTAGAGAAGTTCAGTTTTTAATTTTTGTGGGATTAGTGTGATGACACAGACTGTGCAAAAATCTCACCCATAGTAGTAGTAGTTGACAGTTTAAAGCCATCTGTAAATACTAGGTGCTTTAATGCCAGTTGTAATAGGAATAATCCCCCCAAATAAAAGTCATGATTGAGTCCCCTTGAAATCAATGCACCTTTAGTTGTAGCTGTTTCCCACTCTTATTGTTCTCAATGAGGCTGGACTATGCTCAGCCTTTTTGCACATCTAAAGAGGTGTTAAGTTCATACAGTTTTTCTTAATGGCTGTGGAAAATGACAAAGACTCATAAAAATAAAGAAGTGGTAGAGGAAAAAGATGAGCCTTATAACTGTAAAGCAACCTTTACCTACAAAATGGTTAGGTCTACTTTGTATTGGAAGTGATGGGTGGCTTTTTAAGATAACTGATTAGTTTCCTAGCTAAACTGTTCACTTACTAATCTTTATTTCTGGTTTCTCCAACGGTGAAAATGGCTTGATTTTTACTGCTATGTTGCATTTGCAAGGAATTATGGGGGGAAAAGATAGAGGAGATGGAGGTAGCCATTCAGGCCTTCCATCAAACGTTTGTGGAAAATTAAAAGAAAGTAACCACATGCTCAAGTTTGAGGATATCTTCTCTTCTTACTTTGAAATAAACATTGTGAATCTCATCAAAATTAAATTTGGTTCCAAATTATTCATGAAAGCAGTATACTCCCTAGAAAGTCTTTGTGCTAAAATAAAAAATTAGCTGAATATCAGAAAGACATTATATTTGCACAATATACATAATTAAATGGTAGTTTTTTTCTTGCATTTCATATCTGCTTCAGAAATGTGGGTGATGACTGGTTAAATAGCAATTGATGTGGACATTACATCCATGTTTAACCAGGGGTTGTGTTTTTTTTAAAAAAACATGGCTGATCTATGAAATAGACAAAATATATTTTTTGAATTTTTTAAAAAAGTAATTATGTAGCTTTTAATTGATCAGTGCTAAAACGGTCTGTGGCTCTGAAACCATCGACATGTTGTCATGTCCAGTAGTTGCTGCCTGTAGAAGCTTCATTTTTGTGGTTGTGTGTTTTCCTTTTTTATAAAAGTTCCAAGGAAGTAGATAGACGTTTAATTTCAAAGCTGAATCCTGTACTTAATGAATAAAAAATATATATAAATAGCACTAAAATACCTCAAATTTTTCATTAGGTAGAAAAACATGTATTGGCATTACTGACACTGATACATTTAGTGATGAAACTGGCTTCTTAATTCCTCCTATGGCTCTTCCCCTCAAATGAGGCAACACTGCACCAAGGCCTGCTACTGTTGCATGGTGACCTTTGTCTCTTGATGGGGCCTGCTTGTCTGTGACTTGCAAATTTTGCCCTATGCTCGAAAGATGTGTGGCAGTAGGCTTTGATGAATTATGCCATCATTGTACTATTCCATGGCTCAAGAAAACCCCCAGCATAACCACAGGGCTTAGTGGCTTTGCTTCATAAGTAAACAACATTTGATTTGCAACTCATACAAAGTTGCTGATACTGGGATCCTTTTTTTGTGAATAACTGGCAACGCGGGGCGAGTGGGGAGCAGACCAAATTAGATTCTTTAAACCCTCCTAATGTTAGTCTGTACCCTTGTAAAAGCGTGGGGTAGGAATCTGATACTGCTTGGTATGCAGAAATTCACAATTGTGTACAGACTGTTACTAGTCTTTCCTTGAAGTGCCTGATACCATTGCTAGGCTATTTGGATGTGTGGTTGGAAAAAAAACTTCTAATGCTTGAAAATTATAGTAGAGATCCAGATCTGCATCACTTGAGGCTCAGTACCAGATCCAGCTTCTTGGTTTGGCACCATTTTTGCCATTTGGTTTTATGTACCTGCTTGGAAAAGGGTATATTAAAAGCACTGAGGAGGGGAGGGGAGAAAAAGAGTGCTGAAATCTTGCTTCACAGTGACAGAAACTTCCCTTGCAGATGTTGGGATACCATCTGCTTAAAAGGCTGCACTTGTACTGTACAATCTTTGCTTGTGTCTGTGCAAGGTGTATAGCTTGATGGAGTGTACCCAGTGTGTTTAAGAAATAGTTTTAAGTATCAAGAAGTGCTTCCTTATCTACACACTGGGCATTTGGACCTTTAGTTACTCTCAGACCTACAGCCTAGACATTAAGCTAGCAAGGTAACTGGTCTTTGTGAATCATGAGGGGTGGCGTGAGAAGTGAAGGCCTTCCAGATGGACAATTGACTCAGCCAGATGTTTTATAGCAGAACTGTTCATTTTGAAGTTCTTATGCTTGGGGGAGCATAGTTGTTAAACATTCCAGAAAGTGCTGGTGGTTAACAAAATGCCAGCAACTAATCAGTGAGGCGGCATAAAAATTACTGGCTTTGGGGGGTAACTTTCTTCATACAGGAACATTGTTATGTTTTGGAATGTTCTTTATATCTAAAAGGCCTGCTAGAAGGTGTAAAGAATTTTGTGGGTTTTTTAAAGATAACTAATTGTTTTTCCATCTTAATAAATGATTTTGTGCGTGTTGTACAGCAGTATAATTTTTCACTTATTTATTCCATCAGTAGTTATTGTTTGTACAATGTACAATGGTTTCATTTTAAAAAATAAACTTTAAAACCACAACACGAAACACGGTGTGACTCTTCTGATTAAGAACTAGTGAGTTCATTCAAAAGTGTGTTAACATTTCCAAGCCTATGGGAAGGCCTGTAATGCTGTTCCACGTTCAGTTTCAGATAGGGCTGGGAAGAAGGACCTTTGCTGAAAACCTGGATAGCCACTCCCAATAGGATTAGTGGCCTGATTCAGTACAAAGCAGTTCTTATGTTCTGATGCTTGCAATTCTAACCACACTTATTCCCTAGGAAGGCATGTAGAATTGCTGTTCAGTGGTAGTTTAATTTGGGGGTGTTTCCTTTAACACAGTATTATTTTTAGTTTGGGGAGATACATAGAAGTCACTGTTACCATAAATACTTGACTAAACTACAAATCCCAGGATTCTGTGGGAGATCCATGATAGTTAAAGTGGTAGGAAACCAATAAAATGTTAGACACATCCTCAAATTTGCTGTTACTCTTTCTTGTGAGACACCGAACTATAGATTATGGGGAAAAATACAATTCCATCTCCAAATAATAGAATCATAGAATTGCAGAGTTGGAAGAGACCATGAGGGCCATCCAGTCCAACCCCCTGCCACGCAGGAAATCACGATCAAAGCATCCCCGACAGATGGCCATCCAGCCTCTGTTTAAAGACCTCCAAGGAAGGAGACCCCACCACGCTCCAAGGGAGTGCGTTCCACTGCCGAACAGCTCTGACTGTCAAAAAGTTCCTCCTAATGTTGAGGTGGAATTGCTGTTCCTGGAGCTTGCATCCATTGCTCCGTGTTCCAGTCTCTGGAGCAGCAGAAAACAAGCCTGCTCCATCCTCAACGTGACACCCCTTCAAATACTTAAACAGGGCTATCATATCGCCTCTTAACCGTCTTTTTTCCAGGCTAAACATACCCAGCTCCCTAAGTCTCTCCTCATAAGGCATTGTTTCCAGACCTTTCACCATTTTAGTTGCCCTTCTCTGGACACGCTCCAATTTGTCCATAGCCTTTTTGAATTGTGGTGCCCAGAACTGGACACAGTATTCTAGGTGAGGTCTGACCAAGGCAGAATAGAGCGGCACTATTACTTCCCTTGATCTGGACACTACTATTGATGCAGCCCAAAATTGCATTGGCCTTTTTAGCTGCCGCATCACACTGTTGACTCATGTTCAACTTGTGGTCTGCTAGGACTCCTAGATCCCTTTCGCATGTGGGGGGGGGAGTGTCTCCTTACACTTCCATTTATTATTTTCTTTGTTGTCATGTGCCTTCAAGTCAATTCCAACTTAGGGCAACCCTCTCCTAGGGTTTTCTTGGCAAGATTTCTCCAGAGGACATTTGCCCCTGGCTTCCTCTTCAGTTATGTCATTATTTCCCACTTGTCCAATGGCCATGCTGGCTGGGGGTTTCTGGGACTTCTCATTTTCAAAGAGATGCCCACATTAATCCATTTCAGCATAGAATGAAAAAAAGCATGCGTGGAAGCAATCAAGCAAGCCTTTTGCGATTCCAAGGGGCTACTTGGTTCCTTCATTTTCTCCCCCGCTTTCCATTTTATAGGAGTTGTAAAGTAAGTCCCATTAATACAGATCCATGGGGTCTGTGTGTGTCTTCAAGTCTCCTGTCCGACTAATGGCAACCTCATTAATTTCCTAGGGTTTTCTCAGGCAAGGAATCCTCAGAGGCTGCTTTGCCAGTTCCTCTGAAATAGAGCCTACAGCACCTGGGATTCCTTGGCAGTCCATCTAGACTCGGGGAAGGTTCTTCTTTTTGGACTGCCACTCCCAGAATCCCCAGGACAGCATTGCTGGCTGGAGGATTCTGGGACTGGCAGTCCAAAAAGGCACTTTTCCCCATGCTCTGGAAGTTCTAGCCTGCAGCATTTGGGAGAAAAGGGCCCAAGGTCAGATCTTGTGTGTGTGTGTGTGTGTGTGTGTGCCTTCAAGTTGCCTCTTGACTAATAATAATAATAATAATAATAATAATAATTTATTTATACCCCGCCCCTCTGTTAAAAACAATCCGGGCGGCTTACAAAAATTAAAATACAAATACAGATTAAAATCCCTAAACACCACCCACCCCCACCCTCCCCCATAAAAAGATATTAAACCAATATAAGTTAAAACAACTACTGTAATCTAAAATCACATTAAAAAAAATAACAAATAGCCAGCAGACTAAAAGAGGCCAGGAGCTCCTGAGGCCGGGGGAACTAATCATAATAATTACTAAATAATTATTAAATAATTAATAATAATAATAATAACCACCCCATGAATTTCACAGGGTTTTCCTCAGGCAAAGGCTCCTCAGCGGCGGTTTGGCCCGTCCCCTTCCTCTTGAAATAGAGCCTCCAGCACCCGTGGTTGGCGGGCGGTCTCCCTTCCAAGCGCTAATCAGGCTCGGCCCTGCTGAGCTCCCAAGCGCAGAAGGGGTGCTTTTTTTAGGCTGGTTTTAGGCCAGGTCCCCGGGGACTAAAATTAGATTTCAAGCCGAGGGCGCGGCAGCACTGGAGGCGGGTGGGCTCCGCGAACTAAACCCGTCCCCAGTCTAGTCAGGCCCGCCAGCTGCTGTGGGACGAGCCTTGCTTGCGGGGCAGGCGGCGGGAGTGGGGAAGCGCCCCCGAGCCGGTTGCCTTCCCGCCGAGACCGCCTGAGGAAAAGAGGGCGGGAAGGCCTGTGGGAAGGGGGCGGGGCGGGACGGGGCGGGCGCCGCGGTGGCCTGGCGAAGGGCCGGGCGACGCCTCGCTAGGCAGGGCCAGGGCGGGCCTGAGTGGGCAAGCTGAGGCGGCGGCGGCGGCGGGAGAAGGAATAGCAAGCGGCGGCGGCGGCGGCGACGACTCGTGGGAGCTGGCGGCGGCTCTCTTTCTCCCCTCAGCTCCCATGGCCGCCGACGTGTCCACGCGGGCGGGCCGGTTCCGTCTGCTGTCGTCGTCCGGGGCGGCGGCGGCGTCCATCTCCCGACGGGCGGAGGTGGACGAAGACTCCTCGTCGGAGGACAGCGACGACGACGACGGGAGCTCCCCTCCGGGGGCCGGAGGTGACCACGAGCGCTGTGGCCGCGGGCGGCGGGCGGGCGGCCCTTCTCCCGGCACCCGCTCGGCCGCCGCCGCCGCGCCTCAGATCATCCACTCGGGCCACTTCATGGTGTCGTCGCCTCACAGCGAGCACCCGCCCAAGAAAGGCTACGACTTCGACACCGTCAACGAGCAGACCTGCCAGACCTACCGCTTCGGGGCGGCGGGGGCCGAGGACGGCGGCGGCGGGGTGGCCGGGGACGGCGGGGGCCGCCTCAGCATCGACGCCTCCCTCACCAAACTCTTCGAGTGCATGACTCTGGCCTACAGGTAGGTTAAGCTCCCCCCCGGGCGGGTGGGTGTCTGTGAAATGGGCTCGTGGTTAGCCTTCCCTCCCAAGAAAGAACCGGAGCCCGCCTCCCCCCTTTTCCTCACCCGCACAACAACCCCGCGAGGTAGGTAAGGCAGCTAGCCGGCCTTCAGAGACAGCAGGGAGGAAAGCCTCGGGAAGCGGCGGCGAACCCCCGGCCCCGTCTCCCCCTTTCTCCCGCCACACCCCACATCCAGCCACAGGGTGGTCTCCCCTCCTGAAAACAGTCCCTGAAAGAGGGTCTTTAGGGCGGCCGGGTGGGTGGGCTTTCTGACCGAATGCTGAGTGGGTGTTTAAAGTTGATTTGGGCCACTGGGGGAAAAAAATATCTCGCCCCTCCCCTTCACCATCATCATCACCATCATCGGAGCAGGCTACAACAACCTTGCGGTGTAGGCTAAAAGTCCTGACTGATGGGAGAAGTTGGGCAAGCCTGGCGCGCCCCTGGGTTTTCGGGAATCCCTCCCTTCTTGGCCTTAAAAAAAAGGGAAAGGGAGAAAGGTTTTGTGGAAGAATGAGGGGCCTTTGGAATGGGGCAGTTTGTTTTAGGAATTTTGGGCGGGGGGGGATTAGGCATTTTTTATTGAAATAAGACCATTCTACTGAAAAATACACCCGAGGGCAAAAGGCCATAACAATAATGCAATTTTTTTCCATTATCTTTTCTTCCTAATACAAAACTAAAACTCTCCGAACCCTAATACATTTTCCTCTTAATCTAAACACACTCGAATCACTCTTTTTTCTTTTCCAATGAACATTATAAAATCTGAAGCTACCTATTACAACTATGGGACCTCAGGGACTGGTGCATTTTTGGGAGGGCCAGGCTGGGGTTGGGGGTGAGCAGAGCTGCAGTGGGGTGTGTGTAGGGGGGGAGAAGGGTGCTTTTGAATGGTGCCTCTGTGGGGAGAGTTTTCCCTGGGGAAGGAGGGAGGGTGAGCCCTGTAACCCTGCACACAGCATTGGGAGTAGGTTTCTTCTTGTGCAGGAAGGGCAGGTTGAGGCAAAGCAGTGTCAACAGGAGGACAGTATAAAGGGGTACTGGGGATTAGGAATTTTTTTATTGAATAAGACCATTCTACTGAAAAATACACCTGACCGCAAAAGGCCGTAACAATAACGCAATAATAATAATAATTGTTTTCTTACTAATACTATCTATCCTAACACTAATACATTTTCCCTCTTAATCTAAACACACTATAATCACATTATATTTACACATTTCAGTTATACCTATTTAGAAAAGAAAAAATTAATAAAAGATTAATAAAAAATACAAAATAATACAAAAATACAATAATAATAATAAAATATTTATTTAAAATATCCCTTTATGTTATTGCTGGGGGACCTCTCTGCAATTTGAGGAGGAGCTACAGTTGCTGTTTGGTGTTTACTCTTGGCTCTCCTGCCCCAGCAGTGCTTCAGTGGTGGGGAAAGGAACTCAACCAGGAAACGGAACTTGTGCTTTGTGATGGTTTTTGTTTCCTTTCTGACAACCCCGTCTTCTCTTCTTTCTAAAATGCTCTCCTTTGTTGTCATCTCACCTCCTAAAGAAGGGATCAGAAAGAAAAGGAGAAGAAAAAAAAAGGCAAGGGGCTCATCTACACGAGGGGGGGGGAAACCCGGAGCACCTCATAGTAATGGCATCTCGGAGCAGCAGTGACATATTTTAACAGTTTTTTTTGGGCCTCTGGACCCCCCCATAAGCCCCGCATTCCAGATGGCAGCCACGACTGATTTATTCACGTTAGCTGTTTGGTGTTTTTTTTTAAAGTTGTCCCAGGTGCACTGGAGCAATAGAGCAATTTTTTGATTTTGTAAGCGAGTAAAACAAAAAATAACCATCCTATTTTATCACCTCAATGAGCGATTGCTAAGGTGAAAATCCAACATGGCGGCAGCGGGCACTTGCCCTGCTAACAAGCCCTGCTCTTACCTGGGCAATCAGCTTTGTGCTTCCCTTCAAATTTCCTGTTCTTCAATAGTCCAAATGAGCAGGAATGCACATCCCCGTCACAGTTTCTAAAAAAGCACGGGGAAAGCCACAAAGGCTTTTACCATGTCATTTTTGCTGTTTGGGGCTCGCCTCCTTCCAAATAGTATGGATTGGTGCAGGAACCCATTTAGACAGGTAGGATTCCCAGTAAATTCCATGAGGGATATTTTCACCATCTAGACAACCCCAAGTAGTCCTCTAAAGGTATTCATGAAATGCAGATCATGGAGATGTTTACATTCTCTTAAAAACAGGGGTGGACACATGTGGCACCCCTCCCCCCAAAGGATGCTTATGTGGCCTTCAACACCTCCAGAATCCTTTTTTTCTGGCCCAAAAGGAGGGTGAATGGCTGCTTGTGGAAGCCTCCAGGTGTAATAATGTACCTGTAAATAGGCTGCAAGGCCTCCCTGTACTGTTTAATGTAAAAAATACCCATTTTTGAGAACCAGAAGTGGACTTCCTGGCACTTCCATTAAAAAAAATTCAGTAGTCCATGCAGGCCATGGAGGGTCTCCAGGCATAAACGTGGCCCCTGGACCTGTTGCACTTGCCCACCCCTGCTCTAAAAGCATGTGAGATGAGGACTGTTTTAGTATAAATGGATAATTGAAAAGAAAACACTAACAAACTTGTTGGGTCTCTCTTACAAAGATTATGAGAGTCTGCTTTGTCCTGTACAGTAGCAGCTGCAAGTACAGGTGTCAACACTTGCTTACATCTGACTCCAAATTAACAAAAGCAGTTAATTGCAGGTCTTTGTAGAATGATCTATAAAGTTATCTATAAAGAGGGAAAATCTTTAGCTATTTCAAGCTAGCAATTTGCTTTAGGTTTTTTCACCTATTTTGCCAAGTGCAAGAAAAGCATGTGCTTCATTTTTTTCCCCAGCACTATGTCATTTCCTTTGTTTGTGTAATGGTGAGAAAATAAATGTGAATTGTTTTTATTAACAGAAGTGTTAAAAGCTGCTTTGATAGATAGGTTAATTCTAGGACAGACTGAGAACCATTGCTGGGAATTCCATTTAACAGGCTATATAGCATTTCCTTGGGTAACTCTGCTGAGTCTGTTGCTCTCACCTCTGGAATGTGACCTGTGGAAATGTCAGCTAAGATGTGATGATGAACATATGAACAATCTTACAGGCTCAAACTAGAGACTTCTCTAGTCCAGTTTCCTGTTTCCCACAATGGCCAATCAGAACCAACAAAAGCCTATCAGGTCCAGCATGCTGTTGGCCAAGTGACCAAACAAACGGAAAGTCCACAAGTATGACACAAGGGGCAACACCACATTCTTGCATACTGTGTCTGATATTTGAACTAATATGCAGCTAACATGACTAACAGCCATTAGACTCTGTATCTTCCATGAAATGGTAATTCCCTTTGAAATCTATCCAAATGAGTGGCCATCCACATATCTTATGGCAGTAAATGCCACAGTGTGTAACTATGTATTGTGTGAAGAAATGCTTCCTTTTGCTGTCCTAAATGTCTCGCTGTTCAACACCACTGGCCCATCCCACCTTCTAGTATTAAGAAACAGGGAGAAAAACTTCCACTCTATCCACTTGCTCTACACCATGCATAATTTATACACCTTGATCACATAATGAACCTCAGCTTACTCGCCTAATTTCTAAATGTTGTGTTTCCTCATAGGAAAGTTTCTTGCTTTCCAGATTACTGGCTAAAGTTCCAACCCAGTCCCCTGAAATAGATGGGCTGTTGTTGAACTTGTAGAAAGTGTGTTTCATTTGCTCATGGTAATATGGTGATGGGCCTTGTGCGCTGATATCTGGGCGTGAATTCCAAAACAAACTCATTTTCAGTAATGCTAAATTACATTGTTTCAAGTGGATTGTGAAGCTGTGGTGGTTTTTATTTGTGAAGATTGCTATTTTTTTCCAAGGGTGGGCTAGTATTATTGTGGGAGTGAGTGGATATTCAATAAAAGCCAGTCTGCACATTGCATGTCCTATGCTATGCACCTGCTAAATTTCACCTGATGAAACAATAAGATCTACAGGAGTTATAGTCTGTTTTGATATTGCCAGAGATTGTAGGAGCATTTTTGTATCTGCTGTCTAAAGAGTGAAGTATGACAATGAAGTCAAAGATCAGCTTTAGTTGTGACTGGTCCAGATTAGATAACACTGACAGGTTTACATTCCCTTTGTCTCAAAATGCTTCACAGCAACAGTTTCCCTGCTGTGGATGAAAATTTTGCAGGCTCTGTCAATGTTAAGAGTCACCCAATTTTGAACAAGTAGACGTTGTGTAATGATTTCCTTTTCTCCTGTGGAGGGGCCAAATATAGGAAAAAGGCTGCTAGAGGTAAAGTAGTATCCAAGTGACACAAAATAATAATTTCACACCTCATTTTTGATTTGGGAGTTAACCGAGGTAGTTTATGTTATCTGCTAGTTTGGGCAACCTCAGCAAACAGGATTCAAAGGATTAGGCTCTCTAATGCCCATGTTAACACCTTTACCTATAATGTACCAACCTGCCATACATCTATCTTAAGCAGACTATCCTTAACAGATAAGATAGTTGCCGACACTGCTTAAGGAGGCAAAGCACGCAATTGGATCAAGAAAGGCATCTGTTCCAGAATAGGCTGCGGTCTGCTCCAGATTCTAAGAGCTCACTTCAGAATCACAAGCAATATTGACACACCCTTCTAAAGATGAAAAAAAAAATCACTAGCAAAGAAAAGAAAATCTTACTTATCATTGACTTAGTATCATCATCCCTATGTACAGTACTTCACAGAGTAACTGGCTCAGATGGCAATCTAAATTTCAGTAATCTTTGAATTCAAACAGTTTTTATCATGGTGGTCCAAGAAAATATGAACTAGGTAAAGTAGAACATTTTTATTGGATCAAACAGCTTGTTAGTAAAAGGAATATACAGAGTTTTCCAAGTTACAGTACAGTACACTATTTTATGTATTCCTTTTGTCCTGAGACATTATTCTGATAATTAGATTCTAATGAAATATATTACCATTGTTTTATACCTGTCAGATAAAATGCCTTAAGAGATACTTTTCCATCTCTTTTTCCTCACAGTTGCACTTTTATTATATAGATAAATCCAGGGCCCTGGAAACCCTGATCCTGAGCCTTAAATTCGGGCTCTCAACATAAGTCTTAGGACAGTTTCGTAGGCTTGTAATTAGCCATCCATTTATATTATGTTGAGGATTGCTTCCACATAATCAGACAAAGGAGCATTCTAAAGACTGATTCTCTTTCTTTTTCCTGCCATCCTCTTAGGTAATAAACAATTAACACAGGTGTAGGTGGGATGGTGGAGCTAGTGACGTTTTTCTGTAGGGTTATGATTTTGTGTACTTAGATGTAAGTGCTGCAATTTTAAAAAAGACAATTAGGTTAGTTATCAGAAAGAATCTCCTCTTGTTCCTTTCCCTGTGTGCAACTTAGGACAATGCTGGTCTTGGTAAGTGTTTTCTTTAACAATGTAGCTGTTTTGTGGTAGAGAATGAGTCTGTCCAGGTAAGGATGATGGCCACAGGTAAACTGATTGTTGGTTTGCATGGTTCATTATCTCCTTGGCCAGGATGAACCTGTCAAATGCTTGGTATTAAGACAGGCAGCTGACTGACAGTTTTCTGAACTGATTAGCTGTCTTGCCTCTTAACAGATGAATCTGTCACTAATGAACCAAACAATAACAGCTGAAGGGAGTACAGCTCTTCACAAGATGATAAAGCATTGCAGAACATTTTATTTGTATTGCGAATATTGAAAAAAAGAAATACTAACAATACAAGATCTGGCTGAACAGAAATAAATTTGAATGTACTAATCATAGGGCTTTTTTTGGTGGGTGGGTGTAAATACATTTATCTTTTAGCCTTATAATACCTTGAGTGCATTATTTCAAGTGTTAGTCTGTTCCATGTGCATGTTAGGGACATGGTTACATTTCTTCTTCTTCTTTGTGTTCAGAGCTGGAGATGTGAGGTTTTGTGGTAGACCAGCCCAGAGATTGGAAGCAACATAGTACAACTAACAACATTCCTTGTAGTGCATTGGAGGGCAGTGTTCTAAGATGGCAATGGGACTCCCACTGAAGTAACATGATGACTAGTAACTTGGTTACCCCCGGTATAGCTGATAACATTTATTTGCTACTTTTACTTGTTATTATTTATTTATTTATACCCTGCTCTTCAGCCAAAAGGCTATCAGAGCAGCTTACAAATTGTTTTAAGCAATAGCAATTTACATATCTACACTGCATTAATCAGTTTCCAATGTGTAGTAGCTAATTGCCCCCACAAGCCAGGTACTCATTTTACCGACCTACGAAAGGATGGAAGGCTGAGTGAACTTTGGGATGAGGCAGAAGGCTTTGGGGAAATTTTGAAGGGATCCCCCCCCCCAATTTTAGGCCTTTTCCTTTAGATTTCTCCCCAGTGAAAAACACTGAATAACATCACTAGTAAGGAAACAAAGCAATTGAATTTTAATTGCCATGAGTAACACTAAGGAATTTACTTTTTAAAACTGCAGTGAGTATTGCTGGTGATTCCTGTGTTCCTCTACAGTTGGAACTGTGGACTTATTTAAAGTGCATGTGAATTAAAGGTACACTGCTGTATAGAGCCCAGCATACAGGAAGAGGCAAAATCGTATGCTTCGGAAAGATCATCTGTTAAAAGACTAAGAATTCTGTACTGGCTCCAAAGGCTCTTCACTAGCGGGCTAAACTGCCTAGAGACAGTGAAGTGTCTCATTTGGAGATCATCAAGGGTCAGCCATTGATTAAAGATTTGTTAGGTATAGGAGATGCTGCTTTGGAGGGGGAGTTACCCTGCTGATCTCTGTGTGTCTTGTTGGGTTGATTGATTGTAGAGGGAAGCAATATGACTGATGCTATGTCTGCCTTGCTTGGGTTTCCTTCCCGCTGTTTTAAATTAGTGTTTTAGTGGGATTGCTTATTTAATTGTTTTTAACTTTTGCACTATTATTTGTTTTAGCTGTATTTTGTTCTAACCCATACTCTAAGCCACCTCAGGTCCCATATGGGACAAAGACAGGATATAAATTAAATAAATAATATGGGATTTAAAATCTGTATACTCTTAGGTTCCTTGTGCTCAGTCCTATGCATTTTCCTCTGGATTAGGTCCTATTTAGTTTCATGAAAGTTACTTCTTGTTACAGGAATGCTAAGTTAAACTCTAGAGGAATATCCTTTCTGTGTATGAAATGACTACTTGAAAAGAGCAGGTTGCATAACACAAGAATCTCAACTTTGTTTATTAAAGCTGTTATATATCAACTGTAATGGGCAAGTTTGCTTCTAGCATAGCATGTGATCTAAATATCATTCCAGAACTCATCTGTTTTCAAGCTGCCAGAATATTCCATTTTATGGCTTTACTGTAATGTGCGTTTCATAATCATGAATGTCTGGGAAGTTTCCTAAAATGGAGAAAGGTGGAGCTGCTGTCTTTCTGGCATGTGGACCCAGGCAATATTGATCAGTTCATAGAAAATGCCATATTCTTTCAGGTTAAAGGTATTCTGGTTTTAATATATAATATTCTGTTGTATTGATACATATGATTTTATCAGCCCAATGTTTCAGCAGTCTTCCATCATCCCAGGCATTTTCCCAGCAGCTGCCAGCATGCTTTTCTGCCACCAGGATTTGGTGTCAGGAGTGTCCTTAGTCTGGATGCATTTGCACCTGTCCCATTGTCAACAGATCCTGGAGTAATTTAAATTACCAGGAGAATTTCTAGCTAGAGTTGATGAACTTGTGGTTAGACTCCAAACAAACAAACAAACAAAAACTCCAGGAAGCCCTTTACTCCATGGGATATATAGTATTTGGGCACATCTCATTAGTAAATCCTCCTGGGAAAGATAGTGGTTTCGACAGGATTGCCACAGTGGTCTCTCCTGCTGCCATCTGTCTTGGGTCATGTGAATACAGGAGTCCCCCACTTATTCAACAGGTTAGGGACCAGGGCACTGTCAAAAAGCAGAAATCATCGAAAAGCAGAACCTATAGTGCTCTGGTCTCTAACCCATTGAATATCAGCAGGTGATGCACCTAAAAGCTCTGAAAAGTTGGGAAGTGGCTTTAAAGGCGCAAGCAGAGCATCCCAGCTCACTTTGCTGAGGCATCCACGCAAAGGGAGAAAAAAGCAGAAAAGCAGGGCAAGGGAGAAAGTGGGGTGTGCAGTAGGTGCTGGAAGGCGGAGGAGGATTCAGGTGAGAGGAAAGGATTAGTTTCAGGAGGGAGTACCCGCTTGCTGCCACTGCCTCCTTCGCCTACTGTCGTTGCTGCTGCCACTGCTTCTCCTTGTCCTCCCCTGCGCCAAGCCATGAGGTAGGTAAATGGGTGAGCTTTGCTGCTGCATTCCAGGCACTTCTCATTCAAAACAGTGTGGTGCCTTTGCAAAGGAATGTGCCGCCTGGTTTCGACACTTCACCTGGAGGGCAGGAAGCAGTGTGGTGGTGGGAGGAGAAACCCTCAAGTATTTTGCATGCAAGGCATGGCGCCAATGATCTTTTCAACCCCGCTTCCCGCCCGTAGTAAAGAGCTTTCACCAAGTCATCTCATGCTGCACTGAGCAGCCTCCGGAACTAGTGGCAGAAGTCCCATTTTCAGGATGGGTGCACCCATCGTGAAATAGCACCCATCCCGAACATGGTCCCCCCACTTTTCTTCCATTTTTCTCCCGTTATGCAGCAGGAACGTCTTTTTAAAATTATCCTGGTACAAAACAATTTCCTCCATCCCCTTTCACTCCTTACATGTGACTTTAATTGCCATAGAGTACTTCCTTTGAGTCTGAAGTTGAATTCTGTTCAATGATAGAATCACACATAATAATTCGGGCTTGGAGTCTTGCGCTCTAAGTACCCAAATTTTGCATTTGACATTCATTATGCAAACCAGGTGTTGCTGTTTTTTACAGATGTTTGCTTTGTTTCCATGTGTTGAGATATACCTGTACAAACTTTGCAAACTCTTCTAAAATGGGGACTGTTGCACAGTTGCTTGCAGTATTTGCAAGTTTTATTTTATTTATTATTTATTTTATTTTATTTAATATATTACATTATACAATTTCTTGACGTAGATTAGTACTGCATGTGTGAGTATTCCATTTCATTTTGTCATCACAACAACCCTGTGAAGTAAGTTGGCCTAAGATGTAGTCTGAGGTCACCCAGAAAAGTCCATGTACTAGTTTGCCACAGTGCACTACATGGGCTACTGCTCACTCCCCTTTCTCCAGCCATCTGTGTACACCCCACCCACTGATCACTGTGTCACTGCCTGTCCCAGCTCTTTTAATTTGGTGAAGGAGTCATAAAAACTGAAGATCCCTGCTAGATCAAACAGGAGGCCTGCCTAGTACACCATTCTGTTCATTAAGAGGCCAACCCTGTTGCCTGCAGGAATCCTATAAGCAAGATATATGTGCAGCAACAGCCTGCCATGTAGCCCTGTATATCAGAACAATGTGATGAGGTTTGCCTTGCTGCTCCTGAGTTTCATTTCTAAGAGTGTTTCAAGTGCTTTCCTGCTTGTGAAATGTTTTTCCCTAAGCTTTTAGCAGGCAAAGTTTTGCTCTTCCTTCTGGTTAGTAAGCTTTTGCATATTGTGAAATTTCAGACACATCCATTTCTACAGACTTACAGATAATTACTGTTAGAGCTTGAAATAAGAATCAACTGACTGCTATCAGTGCTTGTTTCTATACCGTAATTTGATTTGCCCAACTATGTGTACAAAACCAAAACCAATTTTAGCCAGGGGAGAAAACTTGAGCTGAGTCCTTTTATGGAATATGCAACAGTGATGTTTAGGCATTTCAACCAGTTAAAGAAAGCTTAGCTGAGTAGTTTCTTTCAGTTAAGAAATCAACAAAGCCTATACAAGTGAAACAAATACTGAAGCAAAAGGCATTTTTCTTTGTCTTTAGAGAACACAAAGATCTGTCATAATGGGCCCCATCTTAGAAGATACATACAGTTGTCCCTTCATATTCTCTGGGGCTTGGTTCCAGGACCTCGCGTGGATATCCAAATCCGTGAATACTGTACTCAAGTCCCATTATATGCAATGACATAGCAAAATGGTGTCCCTTATATAAGGTGGCAAAATCGAGGTTTGCTTTTTGGATTATTATTTTTTAAAGAATATTTTCAAGCCCTGAATACTTAAATCTGTGGATACCAAATCCATGGATACGGAGGGACAACTGTATTCCTGTGTAAGAGAGATGAAGAATGCTTCTTCTAAGACAGTGCTTGCTACCCATAGTTTTTGTATGGAAAATAATTCTGCTACTTAGTTAACCACAGGCACTTCATAAATCAAAAGATCTTCAAGGGATTACTTGTCCTGCCAACTAAACACTGAAGTCCTGTGATTATAGTTAAAAGCCTTACTTGTGATAAGCCCCCATATGTATGTGCATACACACATGGACACCAGTTGCACAACTTCCTGATCTTCAGTGTGAGAATTCAAAGGGAAATTCTGTAACAGATGGAGGGACAAATACAGAAATTGTATACAGTTACCATTTTTAAAAAACTGCTGTTCTCACATGGAATTCTTGAAAGTTCCAGCTTGTGAGTAGGAAGAATTTCTTTCTTTTTCTTATTGCAATGGCAGAAGAATTGCTTTGTGATATGGTATGTCTAGGTTGGACAGCTGCACCTATGCGAACATAAGAGAAAAAGTTTAGAAGCTGCAGCTCAGCATAGGCTGAAAGGTATCCAGTGCATCTTCAAATTCAACCACATTGTGCCTTCTTTGTTTATAAATAGGACAAGACAAGACAGTTGTCTGGAATTAAATGTTAAGCCACTCCCCCAGCACCAGAATTTAGTTTTTTTAAATTCAGATTTGGACTTGGTATTCATCACTTGCAAAATCCATCTTGCTTTAAGCTTGTGAAGGAGCTCTGCTGTAAATTTTGGTTTTTGTCTAGCAGTTTAACTCTTAGGACGCTAATCTTTAACTGTCATTAAATGTTCTGTAAGAAACCACAATGAAAAGGAACACTTTGTAGAGGAAATTGATCTGATGAAAAAAGCCAAACCAGGAGGCAGTAGATAATATGCAAGAGAGGAGAGGATTAAGGCTAAAGTCACTGTAATAATTTTCCTTTATCTACAGAGGTGATAGAGGGAGACACAGAATTGTATAAAAGCAGCAGACACAGTCTCTAGATGTTGGGCATATTGGAACCCGATTGTAATCAATAGCATTTAAACTAGGGGTGAGGAACCTGGGCCTGCTAAGATCCTGTTGGATTGTATCTCCTTCCATCATTCCTGACAATTGGCCGTGGGGCTGGGTTTGATGGGAATTTTTGTCCAACAGCACCTAGAGGGACACAGGTCTCTCAGCCTTGGTTTAAATAAACCATTACACAGATTTAAATGATATTTTAAGCATATTTACTGACTGACTAGGTTGTGCCTCACCTCTGTTAAAGTTGCCTGCTATGCTTAAACTTACCTTCTCAGGCAGAAATGCCCTGTCATAAACACATATTTTACCAGAGCCTGCCACAGCTGAAACATACCTAGCATTTTTCTGTCTCCTAAATAAATAGCTCATTACATTTTCAGGGCACAGTGTAGGCATGGCAGGCAATTGATTGTCTGAGCCTTTTCTCAGCTAGATCAGTCTAACCCAGGGTTTCTCAATCAGGGTTTCCTAGAGCCCTAGGGTTCTGTGAGAGATTGTGACTAGGGAGAAAAAAACACCTTCTTTTGAACTGTAGATAGGATAATGTTTAGGCAGGGTTCTACTGAGACCTGAAAATTATTTCAACGGTTCCTCCAGGGTAAAAAGGTTGAGAAAGACCAGTCTAACCAATCTGTAATCAAGAAAGAACTAACTGCACGTTCCTTTTAAAAGCATAGTTGGAGATTTGTTGTATGTGTTTGCTTGTAATGTGTGTAGTTTGCCTGTCAGAATTCATCTTGCTCTAGATTTGACTTGGTCTTTGAGCAATCCTGTGATAAGAAGAAACCAAGTTTGTATTGTATGGTTATTTTTTCCTCCTGGTACTTAACTTTTATTTTGCTTTAGTGCAAAATGAAAACCTTTGCTTCCCTGTTGCCACACAAGCCATCGCTTAGCTGGAAGGTTTACACAATCCACTGTGTCTCTCTTGAAAAGGACAAGGGGGAATTTTGGTTTATAATCTATTTACATGCCTTTCTCTCAGCAAACAAGTGAATGGTTTTGCTCATTCCATCAAGTTTTTCAGAGGTGTGGAGATTTGCAGCTTGGTTCCATGGCTGCTCTGCTGGCTGCCTGTGAGCCAGTAATCACTAGCACAACAGGACGGACTGCACTCCTTCCTTTCACTGGCACTCGCCACATTTATAGGATAATTAAGTGCCACTTGATAAGGTGAATGGCTCTGATGTGCTAAGTGGGCCGCTGCTTGACTTCTCATCACTCTGTTCTGTCCCAGTATTTGAAGAGCGGCTCCATGTATTCTAAGGACAAACTTAATGTTGCACTTGAAGCAGCCTCATCACTTCCAAGGACAAAGGTGCATCTTTCCTAAGCATCCACACTTGATTTCTTAAGACAAGCACTACCTAGAAACCTGGGTTTGACCACTGGGTATCTTTTTGGTGAGCCTTTGGGTTATCTGTCTTTCCTAAAGCCTCTTCTCCCCACCCCACCCTGCTTTTTTTTTTAATTTAAGAGGTTTGTAGGCCACTCTTCCACATCTGACCCCAGAGTGGCTTGTAATCACAGAACGATAATGAGATACAACAGATAAAGATACAAAAGTAAACAATAAAATGACTAAGATGATCTTAAAACAGCAGAATACAAAGTAAACTAACTTCAACCCCTGGATTTAATGTTCTTAAAATCACAAGGAATATATCTAAAATACTTGAGAAAAGCAAAGAGTGCATATACAATAGTTAGAGGCAGTGAGGTATAGAGGTCTGGGTCTAGGACTAGGAGTCTGGGAGACCAGGGTTTGAATCCCCACTTAGCCATGGAAACCTACTGGGGGACATTTGGCAAGTGCCACTCTCTCAGCCTCAGAGGAAGGCCATTGCAAACTTCCTCTGAAGAAATCTGGCTAAAAATATCCTAGGGTAGGGTCACCATAAGTGGGAGTTGATTTGAAGGCACCTGCCAACAAACAACAACAATATATATTTTGCCTGGTACTTAAAAGGTCACTACTTGTATAGGCAAGAACTTCCCTGGAAAGGTAGTCCCATAATGGGGTGTCAACTAAAAATGCCCTCTCTGGCTCCCAGGTGCCTCACCCCTATTGACAGGTATGCCTACAGAACAGTCTTTTAAAATTATCTCAGTTGGTTATGGGATTTAGGTTAGAGATGGGGAAGTGCTAGCTCCCCAGAACTTGGGTTGCAGCTCCCATCAGCTCTAGCCAGAAGACCCAAAGGTGGGGAATAATGGCAGCTGCAGTTCAACGACATTGGCAGGGCCATGTTTTCCATCCCTGCTTCAGATACTTAATATTTACACATTTTGGCTGCACATATAGGAGGTGGAATGTACTTAGTCTTTAATGTCTAGTAGACTATTGTTTTTACTGCACTAGACTAGCATGGCTATTCATTTAGAAGGTGAAAGACTCAAAAGTTCAAAGTTTCCCTACTCATAATTGTTTAAATCAAAATCATTTATGTATTCAGAAGGTCCCAGATTCCGTCCCTAGTATTTTCATTTAAAAAGGCTCAGATAGCAGGTCATATAGAAAGTGTCTGCATGAGACCCTGGAAAGAGCCCTAGCCAACTGGAGTAGACAATACAGGGAGCCCCTGCCTTTCGATGGCTTGTTATCTGACAACTTGCTCTTTCAACACTTGCAAGTTAAGAACAAGTTCCATTTATTAATGAGGAATCCACTCTTTGGACAGTTCTTGCCTATGGAGACTTGCTTGGGATTGACCATGCATGTGCATGCTGCTCACAAAGTGAGCTGAGAGAGGGGGAGTCACCAAGCCAACTGAAATACTTTGCAAGGAGCGTGTGCAGGCGTCCCCAAATGCACACAGGCAGTTCCAAGCAAGCCACTGTAATTCCCTCATGTTCCCTACACAGGTTCTGCTTTTCAACCAGTTCTGGTTTCTGATACTGCTGCAGTCCCTAGCCTGTCTAGGTAGGGGGCTAGGTAGACCATATGGTGTATATTTTGGCTCAGGCGTTCCTATCTAATACTGTTCTGTTATTGTTTTCTGACAAGGTATTCAAATATTAGAAAGAGAGAGATAACCTCAACAATACTTCTATGTGGGATGTGGGTTGTGTTTTTAAACAGAATATGAGCCATAAAACACCACCTCATCCAGTATGTTTGCCTCCTGCTTTTCAGTGTGTGATTTAAGATTTAATTTCCTTTGGCGCCAGTCTGCAGAACCCAGTTGAATGTTTAGATTAGGTGCCCCTGACCTTGGCTATGCACAGCTGCTCCAAGTGGTGAAGGTAGTGAGGTTTGTATAATGCTTCAGATACTGTGTGGGCTGTTGCTACTCTAGCGCTATAACAATGGATTTTTGCTGTTATGTTCTAAATGTGTCACTGATCAGAGAGGTCTCTGGAAGAGTCAGGAATTGATGGGGAGTAGGCACATTGTTTATTTTGAAAAATAAACAACTACAGTTACCCCTTCATGTTCGCTGGGGTTTGGTTCCAGGACCCCTGTGGATACCAAAATCTCTGAATACTCAAGTCCCATTATATGCAGTGGCATAACAAAATGGTGTCTCTTATATAAGATGGCAAAATCAAGGTCTGCTTTTTGGATTTTTATTTTTTAAAGAATATTTTCAAGCCATGAATACTTAAATCTGTGGATACAGAGGGACAACTGTACTTGTTACATGCAGTACGTTCATTGCACTACCTTGGTTTTTTTGGAGAGCAGTGTGTTACAAGTTACTTTTCACTTACTTCAAAATTTACTACAGTACACCTAACAAATTTAAAAATACATTTGAAAAAATGGCCCTAAATGAACCTCCCCCAAACCAATGTTTTAAGAATAATAAGTAAATGTTACTCAAGACACTTCTAAAAAAAAATTTCAATATGTCCTTGCCACCCCCAAAAGTAATGTTTCACAACTAGTGTACAGTAGTTACTTGTAACATTTTACTTCCAAGGTCTTTGCAGAGTGCTGTGTGTTAAGCATTCATCTGAAGGTTTTCAGTGAAGGCATAAAGTTTTCTCTTGTTTATAAACTAGCAACTCTTACTTCTTGATGTGATTAATTCCTGTATCATTCCATGCCTGACATGGTTGAACAAGAGTGGCAGAGTGGATTGTGGAACTATTTCCAGGTAGGCTGCATTTTTTCCAAATGCCAAGGTTGGCTTTTCTTGGTGAGGTATGTAGAGTTTAAACTCAAGAGCTTTTAATTAGATTCTCTTTTAACCTTTCAGTCTTTCTTCTGTTGTGTAAAAAGTTCTGTGTACCGGTATCTTAAAAACTTGCACCAACCAGCAGAATTTGGTTTAAAAAGCAGCCCTATTTCCTATTGGTTTTTGTCCTGGTGAGAGATAATGGTGATGATGGGAATGATTCCTTCAAAAGCTTTCATGTGGAAAACTTTATAGCGTGACTGAAAAGCCACAAGATGCCATGTCTTGCTCTTGCCAACCTTCCAGGAAAAACCAAGGTGGATTTTTCAGTTCTGGACTAAATGTTCCCCTCAGGTTTTCACCCAAGAGAATCCTTCCAGGAATGATTAGACAAAGAAGCCTCAGGATAATCTGATGTGTTCATCTCTCCTTCCCAGTCCTTGGGGCAAAATGCTCTTTAACAGGGACAGCTGTCTGTAGGACAACTTCTTCTGGGAAACATTCAGTGTGTGCCACTTTGGTTTGTGGTGCCTGACTCTGCTCCCCTTAATGGCACCC
Source organism: Gambelia wislizenii (assembly GCA_030847615.1). NCBI lineage: Eukaryota > Metazoa > Chordata > Lepidosauria > Squamata > Crotaphytidae > Gambelia > Gambelia wislizenii. Next base: position 4,246,878 of record JAUMIR010000013.1, on the reverse strand, counting down.
ACCATCTGTGCCTGAGGAGAAATTGAAGAAGCAAACCATCGGGCCACAGATGCCAAAGAGGTGGGCAAGTACGGTTACTCCTCCACCACACGCCCTTAAATGACCAGGGACTTTCACAGCCTTTGCAGACCTTATTGGCCAACACAGGCATGGCAGATGATAGGATGAAGCGCTCCAAGTATGCAAAGAATTTTAAGACATTCCCTCCCCTCCTTTCCATTTAATAAAAGGGCTGTGGATAGGAGCAATTGGTCTGAACTTTAGTGCAGGAGAGAAGTGTTTACTTTTGCTTTCTAAGCACCTTGTCAAGTTCAGATAAAGCTACTCAAGGTCACACATTTTTGTTTCATTGGGACTCATTGGCTGACTTGATACAGTTGGTTTTTAATAACTCACATTTATTTTAATTTGCGGTACTCTTTTGTAACCTATGGAAGATTTTGTTGGCTTTCTCTATTGTTTTTATTCTGGACTAACCTTTTTGCTTTCTGTGGCCTAATGTATAATCTGCCTTCTATTCAGTTTAATGCTTTTAACATTTGTAATGAAGCAGATGTTTCATAGATGAGCACTGGAACTTTGGCTGCTGTGAGCAGTAACCAAAGTACAGTACTGGTTTTTCTGTGCCTGAAAGAATTTGCATTGTGAATGGATTCAGTGTGGGAGAGGTGAGCTGGTTCTCCAATATGTTCTTTTCTGGAACACCGAAGAGGCTGTTAGAATAAGATCCTTGTAGTCTTTGGTGTATTTATAGGCTTGTCATGTTGTGTGTGGAATGTTACATTATCCTCAGTGACAGAAGGGGCAGCTTCAGGTTTCTCCACCTGTTGCATGCCGTAAACAGCTCACTATTCTATGAAGTCAGTAAATCTTCTTTGAGAGCCTTTCCATCCAGGGTGAGAGGTAAGCTAATAAATAATTGAAATAAGGTTGTTTTGAGGGACTCCACGTAAGCCACCTTAGTCAGTGCTTGGTGATGATGCGAAACATTATCTCAAGAACTGCTGCGTAGCCATGAAGGCTGGCATGTAGCTGAGCCCTTCAGAGTCCTAACGTGCTGGATTAATTGCCAATAGCCATGGCAAGAGTTGGCTAAGCTCCTTTCTAACACTTTTAGCATTTCAGACAAAATCACTGGAAAGTTAATCTTGCAACCACATCCTCTCATAGATCATATTTCAGTCACTCTTTACAAACAGGGGGCTAAGGCTAGCTAAACTGGGAATGCTAAACTGGGATTTTGAATCCAAGTCCTGCACCCTCTCTACTTTTTCAAGCCTTTTTTTTTTTTTTTTTGCAGCAGACTGGTTTCATCCTTGCCTGAAACTGTTATTCAGAACAACACAGTTAAATGAAATTAAATGACAGTCCAATAATCTGAACTGCAACATGTTGTATAGAGAGCATGGAGGCAGCTGTGTCGTCACCCCATTCATTAGCTGTGTCCCAGCCCACAAAAACAAATTGAGCAATGCTTGGATGTTTTAATGAGGTCGGGAATTTTCTCCCAGTTGTGTCAGCGCCAAAATATCTGTCATACCCCTTTCACCTCAGGTGTTAACAAACAGCATGCGGCTCGCTCACTTAGCCTGCTCCATTTTTGGTACAGACATGCTTATGTTTTACCTCACCTAATCCCTTCTCCTCTTCACTCCAAAGCTCTGACAAGATTAGGAGAATGGAGGGAAGGTGGAGAGAGGAAGGAAAGGGTGCTGGGATTACAATGACTATTTTTAGTGGCAGCAGGCAAGAAGGGAGATAAAAATAACTTTTGTGGTGATTGTGGAGCAGGAAAAGGAAAGTTTTTCCTGAGTTACTCCTCTGTTGTTCTCCTCCTAATATACCATATTGAGGGAGGAGGAGAGGAAATCCCTAGTGTGCCAAATGAAGTATTGAGCATGAAACAGATCTCTCCCCTGGCAATCCAAAGCTCCAGAGATGGGAAATCTTGTGGATTAAAAAAAAAAACCACATAATTTTGTTCCCATTTTTACCCTGGTTGAGAATAAAACCTCAAATTGCTTTAAAATGCAGGCGTAACCTTAAGTGTCCTATAGCTGGGTGTTTTATCTGGCATAAAAAAAAAAAAGAATTGTACAACTCCCATTTCTTCTATAAGTGTGAACTGCAAGCTGGAAAGACATTGGAGAATATGAAGGTCCCTGATGCCAGGTCAGACTATTTGTCCATAAGTCCCAGTATTGTCTGCTCTGGCAGTGTCTTTGAAGGGTGTCAGGCAGAGAGACAAAGGCCCTTACCATTGTATGCTATCATCTTGTTTAAATTGGAGAAGCCAAGGATTAAACCCGAGAACTTCTGTATGTGAAGCATGTGCTACGTATGGTCTCCCTGGTTCAATTCTCACTTCATTACTCACACTCATTACTGACCTGCCTATCTTACATAGTTCGCAGGATTTTAAACTATGCTCTAGGGTGTTTTATAAATGCTAAGTTGTATTAATAGACAAGGAAACAGTATTTTCATGGCAACATACATTTTTCACTGTTTTGTGCACGTGGTTCTGCAGCTGCGTGGTTCAGCTAATTACTGTTTTGGAAACAGGTTTCATTGAAGGAATTTCATACTACTGAGCCATGGAGTGAAGTGAAAACCTCTTGCTTTTGAGCTTTCATTGCTGAATGATGACTTTTTAAAAACAAAATATTTTTGTTTAAATATTTCCTGTCCTAATCAGGCCCTGTTATCAAAAATACAAATATAGTTACAAAGCTGGATGATGCCTTCTGCTGGACAAAAGTAGAACCTGGTATTGAATTCACAGAGAATTGAGAGCATGAACTTTTTGAAATATCCTAGTTGGCATAATGCTAGCAAAGGCTCCCTTATTTGCAGAGCTGCCTTGTCAGCCCCTACACTATGTTTGTAAATACAGGGGATTTGCTTCTTCAGCTTCCTTGGCAGTATTCAAATTTTTGACCATCCTATACCTCAGGATGATGCATAAGTATTTGCCACTTGAGGCTAATGTCTCTGCCTCTTGGTAACCATTAATCTGAGTGTAAAGTCTGCATGACTGGAAGGAGTTGAAAGGTTTAATCTAGCAGCAAGACAGTACTTGGGTGAGGATATGTTTTTGTGGGTTTCATACTGATCTCATGACTGTCCTAAATTGGTGGTAGTTCTGGCAGGTGTTGAAATTGAGGATTCTCTTTGGGTTGATCTTATATTAAGCACTTTGATCATTAGATCTTAAATGTATCAATTTCATTTATAGCCAAGCACTGTTGTACTTAATTTCATTTTGAGGTGCCCATTCAGTCAAAAAGCTGAAGGACCTGAGAGGGAGAGACAGCGAAGGGTATTTAGCACTCTGCATTAATGACAGAATGTGTAATGCTTGTTATTTACCACAAGAATTTACATTGACATGCCCTCTGTTGCGCTGTGTTCTGTCCACCTGTCTCTCCCAATGATTTGTCAACATCCATGTTTTTAGTTTGTATACTCTCCTTGTTCTTGGCAGTTTTCTGTTACAGTCAAGGTGTGGCGCTTTGTGTAAAGAGAACAGGGATTCGGCTTGGTAGAACAAAAAAAACCTCTTGGGTTTGTTGGTAATAGTCTGGATACAAATAAGAGATTTCCAAATGATTATCTATTGTTGATGGAGTGAAAGATCTTTCTAGAAGAACTGCCGATCATAGGAATGTTTTGTCTTCTATGTTTTGTACTGCAACGCTAGATACCGGTACATTTGGGAGAACTGTTAATACTGAGTATTTACTACTAGGTATAACTAACCCTCCTTCTCTGCACCCTCTCCTCATAGTCTTATTTTTGCTACAGCGTTCTTTCTCATATGGAGATTCTGCTAGTGTACCGACCACCCTGTTGTCTAGCAGACTCCCTAACCAAGCTGACACAGCTGGTCTCAGTTGCTGTTGGAGTCGCCCAGACTTTTAGTTTTGGGCAACTTCAAAATTCCACTCGAGACCAGTTTGACAAATCTGACTGGTGTGGCTCGGGAGTTCATGGAAACCATGACAAACATGGGCCTATCCCAATTGGTCGTCAGGCCCACACATTGTGTGGGTCATACCCTCGATGCGGTCTTCAGTACGGAACAGGAATATCCGTGGGCGGAGGTTATTAAAACCACTGCATTGTCATAGATGTATCATTTCCTGGTCAAGACTGAACTAAGAGTCTCTTCCCGGCCCACCTGGGGTGGTGGACCCATTAGAATTGTCCGCCCCCGAAGGCTAATGGAACCAATAGGATTCTGGAAAGCCTTGGAGGGTTTAATGGTTGGTAATGTCAGTGACCCTGGAGATTTTTGGACAACACTGTTATAGTGTTACTATTCCACTTTATTTGCTATGGCTGCCTCTTCTTGAATCCTGGGATTTGCAGTTTAGGGAGGGGCATTTACAACTCTCAGCCAGAGAGGTCTTAGGCCTCACTAAACTACAAACCCCAGAATTCCACAGGAGGAAGCCAGAGTAATTAAAGTGGAATAGTAACACTATAACAGTGTAGTCTGAAAATCTCCCCTGTTGAAGCTTTGGTTAATAACTGGAACACCGACCTTACCAAGGCTATCGACACCATCGCTCCCAAGCGTCCTTTCCAACCCGCTCCAAACTGTAAGCCATGGTATACATCAGAGTTTAGGAAAATGAAGCGGGTGGGACAATGACTAGAGCGCAACTGGCGGAAAAATCAACTCTTATCCAACAGGACTCGTCATAGGAACTTTCTTTGGTCCTATTGAGAGGCAATACATGCAACGCAGAGATCCTTCTCCTCTGCACGTATTGCGTCTGCAGAATTCCATCCAGCAGAGCTGTTTAGGGTGGTAAGGGAGATGGCGCAGATTATACCTGCACAGAACCCGTTGCTTAACCCAACAACGGCCTGCTGTGATGCGTTTAACAACTTCTTTGCAGATAAAATCTCTCGGATAAGAGCTGGCTTATATGCCAGTATTTTGACAGAAACAATTGACGAGGTGTCCAGCAACTCCGTTGATGTAAGTTTACTGGATCAGTTTCAATCCATGAGTACCGAGGACATGGACCTGCCCTCTTGATCCTTGCCCTTCATGGCTGGCCATGCAGGGGTGTGTGTGCCTTGATGGTGTTCCTTAAGGACATCATCAATGCATCCCTCAGAGAAGGGTGTGTTCCATCCTGTTTAAAGGAAGCAGCGGTTAGGCCGCTCCTGAAAAGACCTTCCCTGGACCCCCTGGACATGAACAACTATAGGCCGGTTTCTATGTTACCATTCTTGAGCAAAGTGATCGAGAGGGCAGTTGCTCTTCAACTCCAAGTGGTCTTGGATGAAACCCATTATCTAGACCCATTTCAAACTGGCTTTAGGACGGGATTTGGAGTTGAGACTGCCATGGTTGCCTCGACTGACGACCTGCATGTAAGCATCGACAGGGGTAGTGTGACCCTGTTGATGCTTCTAAACCTCTCAGTGGATTTCGATATGATAGATCATAGCATCCTCTTGGATCACCTGAGTGGGTTAGGAATCGGAGGCACTGCGCTCCAGTGGTTCCGGTCCTTCCTCTCAGGCAGGTCCCTGAGGGTGCTGCTTGGGGACAGCTGCTCCAGTAGAAAGGAGCTTACTTGTGGCGTTCCACAAGGCGCCATCCTGTCCCTGATGCTGTTTAACATCTATATGAAGCTGCTGGGTGAGATTATTCGGAGTTATGGGGCTGAGTGTTATCAGTACGCTGATGACACCCAGATCTATTTCTCCTTGTCCCGATTGTCGGCCTCGAATTCCAGTGGCGTCTCTCCTCTCAATGACTGTCTTAAAGCAGTAATGGGCTGGGTGAGGAAAAACAGATTGAGATTAAATCCGGACAAAACAGAGGTGCTCACAGTAGTGGCCCCGAAACCAGGAGTTGGGTTGCAACCTCCAGTCCTGGACGGGGTCACGCTCTCCGTTAAGGACTGTGTTCACAGTCTGGGGGTGCTCCTTGATTCATCGCTTCAGATGACGAGTCAGGTGAATGTGATAGTCAGGAGCACCTGTTATCAGCTTCGGCTGATACGCCAGCTGAGCCCTTTCCTGGAAGTAGGGGACCTCGAGACTGTGGTGCAATTTCTGCAATGCGCTCTACATGGGTCTACCCTCGTGCTTAGTCCGGAAACTTCAGTTGGTACAAAATATGGTAGCCAGAGTGGTCTCAGGAACATCTCGGAGAGACCATATAACTCCAGTATTAAAATCTCTCCACTGGCTGCCTATCAGTTTCCGGGCCCAGTATAAGGTGTTGGTTATTACCTTTAAAGCCCTAAATGGCTTGGGTCCAACTTATCCTCAGAACCGCCTCCTCCCATACAATCCTCCCCGCGCGCTCCAGTCCTCTGGGAGGAATTTGCTTCAGCCACAAAAATCTAGGCTGTCTGCAACCTCCTAGAGAGCCTTTTTGGTAATCGTCCCCAAATTATGGAATGGCCTGCCAAACGAGATCCATCAGATGACAAGCTTGAGTAGCTTTAAAAAAGCACTAAAGACGGATCTCTTTCGGCAGGCTTTTCCTGATTAGATCCCGGCCTCAGGAGCTGCGTCTCCTGGCCTCTTTTAGTCTTGCTGGCTGTTGATTTTTGTATTTGTTTATTTATGTGATTTTAGTTTAGGTGGATTTTAATTTGATACTAGTTTAATATCTTTTTATGGGGGAGGGTGGGGTGGGTGATGCTTAGGGATTTTAGTCAGTATTGTTGTATATTAACTGTTGTATGCCGCCCCGATTGTTTTTAACAGAGGGGCGGGGTAAAAATAAATTTTATTATTATATTATTATTATTATTATTATTATTATTATATACGTGAGGTGCTGCCTCGCCTCCTCCAAATGCCAGGAGAGGCAAAAGCAGAAGAGCAATACTTTTGTTTCTGGTGTAAGAAGAAGGGGGACAGGGCATCATTGCTGTGCTGATAAAACTAAGAGCACTACCTCTTCCACACTAGTGGAACACTAGTTCTGGTGGTGCCACACTGACCAAAGCCCTTGACACAATGGATTCATTTTTTCTATGTGTTCTGGGGCCTGAGAGTCCTATGACAGCACCAGTTTCCACTATCATTGGGACTTTGGTGCCTGATTAGTATGGTGCTACGTCCTCACTCCTCCTGTCAGTTAGCAGCTATGTTGTGTGTAGCTAGCAGGAATGGAGGCCCCTGGCAGCTTGTAGTTCTTGGAAGAGCTTGTTTAGTGCAATTTTTGAACCATTTTTAAAGGCAGGCCTATGCAGAGTGCATTATGTTAGTTTAATCAAAAGTAGTCTACAGTGACTACCAGAAAGGGATGACTTGAAGCCAGATTACCTCTGTCCAAGCAAGGTTTCAGCCAGTTGGCCAACCAAGTTGAGAAAAAGCGTTCTGTGCTGTGGAAGCAAATCTTGCTTCAAGTGACAAAGATGGATCAAGGAGTACATCAAACTTTGAAATTTCAGCATTCTGAGATGGTTTCTGGGTGGTTCCAACAAATCGGACATGACACAACACACACATATGCAAGGATATAAGTGTGAAAGCATATGGAGGATGGTTATTTTGTAGGTGTATAGTTCAGAGAGCCAGTGTAGCATAGTGGTTTAAGTGCTGGACTCTAACTCTGGGAGACCAGGGTTTGAATACTCATTCAGCCATGGAAACCTACTGGGTGACCATGGGCAAGTCACTCTCTCAGCCTCAGAGGAAGGCCATGGCAAACCCCTTCTGGAAAAAAAATTCTGCCAAGAAAACCCCTAAGTCTGAAATGAATTGAAGGCACACAACAACAGCAGCAGCAGCAGCAGCAGCAACATATGGTTCAGCATGATCTACAGTTTATCTTCAGGTTTTCTCCTAACATGCCTATTGGATCCACCACTGGATCTACTATGTCTTCTGCTGAACCTCTCCTGCTCTCATCCCTCTGGCTGAAAAAAATGGATTGCTTGGATCTTTCAATCTGCAGTTGGAGATTTGCTTTCTAGTCATTCTGGAAAGTGAATGCATGTCAGTGGGAGAGTTTGGACTTCATTGAAACCTCCCAGACAGGAGGGAAGTAACAATTCTTATTGGCTCAATACAGGAATGTTTTTGTCCTACATGGCTGCCTTTTTGCTCTGGAGTACAATAAGCCAGCGATCTTATCTGATGCTCTGAATGAACCATTGTTTGAAGAAATATTGTTAGTTTTGGCTTGGAGACAACTGAATTCACACATCCAACTCCCCAGAAAAAGATTAGGTTATTTTTAAAAATAACTCGGGGGGGTGTGTGTCAGTAGAAAAGCCAAAAGTGCCTTTTAGACCTGGGTATAGGAGGATTGTTGCCTGAATTGGCCTCCATTTGTTTATTTATATTGTGAAATACTAATTAACTAGCATGTCCAGTTAGCTGTGTAATAAAAGACAGATGTAGTGCCCTTCAATTGGACTGGGGGGCAAGGTGCAAATGCATTCAAAGTGAGCACTTGGTTGCTGCAACATGTGCATTGAAAATGCTTCTTTGGATAGTCTGGTCAGTTCTGGGGAACGTGGGTGCCATCCATTCAGTGATTTTATGATTGGATTCCATCTGGGAACAGAGTGAGTCACAACAAAAAGACAGCTCTCCTCTTCTGCCAGGATTTACCAGTGGCTCTGTACTAGAATGGAACTAGTTTTTGGCTGAATCTTTTACATGCAAACGGTGGGATTAGGTTGTAAGCCTGAGAGCAGGGAACTGTTGTTGCCATCTACAGTGATGGTGCTATATTGATGATGATGATGATGATGATGATGATGATGATAGAACTAGCTGTCTTGCTTTGGACTACAAGGGTTTGATACCACTTGTTAATACAGTACTGCTCTGTGTTAAAAAGAAGATTCCCTGTGTATAGAAAACTAATATGGCAGGTGGACAACAGACTCCAGTGATTTTAGTCTTTGTGTTTGTTTTTGTGCGTACATGTGTGTTTAATATAAAAGGGACCATTCCCCAAAGTTAGTAGTTTGAATGGTGGAGGTTTGTTCTTCCACTATATTCCTCTATGATCTGAATTTTTGATTTAGCATTGTGTAGACAAAAGTACTTTGCCTCTCCTTTCTTTACTCTTTCCAAAGTGCCTTTCCTAAAAACATACAGTTGGACCCCCATATCCACTGATTAATTATCCACTGATTCAATTATCCACAGGACACAAAACAGCACACCTACCATAGAGTCTTCCTAGAAAATGTGTCCTCTACCCATTTCCTAGGTCCTCCAAGGCAACTCTATAGTATTTTAAACCGGAAGTCCCATTATTTTCAATGGCATTCGCTATTAAGGAGCCCTGGTGGCGCAGTGGTTAAATGCCAGTACTGCAGGTCACCACCTTGCAAGTTGCAAGTTCGATTTCAGCGGGCTCCAAGGTTCACTCAGCCTTCCATCCTTTCGTAGGTCGGTAAATTGAGTACCCAGCTTGTGGGGGCAATTAGCTAACACACATTGGAAGCTGTTTAATGCAGTTAGATGTGTAAATAGCTATTGCTTAAAACAATTTGTAAGCCGCTCTGTGATAGCCTTGTGGCTGAAGAGCGGGGTATAAATAACTAACTAACTAAATAAATAAATATTATCCATGGTTTTTGGTATCCATGGGGGGGGCATAGCCAATCCCCTATGGATACGGGGCCCTACTGTATTTAATTGTGATGATCTTTGCTCTGCCTTCTGGTCTGTTTTGTGCTACTTCAGATGGACTATAAAGTAAAATTCTTGTATATGCACACACATTCAGTGCAGAGTTCGCATATCAAGACAAAATAGGTCAGAGATCACAGAGTTTGTGAAATGTGAAAGAACATGGATAGCATGTCAACAATGTTTGTGTTTTAAAATGTACAGATTAAGATACAGATACATATGTTATCCCTGCTCTTTCAGCACTTGAAATTTGTCCAGCAAAAAGTATTGATTGTCTTTTTGTCATGTGAGCCCACTGATTTTCTCACATATATTCTCTTTGGTGGTTTCTTGCTTACCGCACTTGATGAATTATGGTAAATTGTACAATTAGCCCTCAACTTTCGCAGGAGTTAGGGATGGTGGACCCCAGCAAAAGTGGAAAAACCACAAATACAGGGCCCCTATTTTTTTTTACCTGAGAGAACATGTCTCTAGGAATCTCTAGGTCCTCCAGCACGACTCTATGGTCAATGTCCATCAAAAACATTGTGCTGGAGGACCTAGAAAATGCCTAAAGAGAACGTATTTAGTAATCCACTAGTAATCAAATCCGCAAATGCCTAACTCGCAAATGTGGAGGGATTGTACTTGCCTTCTCAAATTTGTTGTTGTTGATGATGACAGTCCGCAGACCAGAACAAAATCAAACAATTATGTATATTATAAAATATTAGAAATCTGATATTAAAAAGTTAGTATTGATATAACCCCCTTGGGGCCCTCAGCCACCACCAATCATTTGTCTTACTGCAACTGATGGAAATTGTGAAGTAGTTAGTGACACTGCTAAGTTTATTCCTGAAAACAAAATTTCAAGTAAAACTGAACAGATCGGCAAGGTAGAGTGGTGAGTAAAGTAGCAAGCATAATCTGGTAAACAGCAGCACATTGACTATGAAATAACAGAATGTGCTCTACCAGTTTAGTGGAAACAGGAAAACATGGAGGGAAATTTTTCCCCTGTTTTTTAAAATACTTTTTCCAGAAAAAATGAACTATGGGACGCTTTGTTTTAGAATTATGAATACAGTGGTTAAGAAAACGTGTTCAGATAGTTTCTGCTCCAAAAGCATTTCTAAAAACAATGTAAGAGGAAGACTTTTATGTAAGACTACATACACTATCAAATCATTATTATTTCTGGCCTTCATTTCTCAGCTGTTTTTATGGGAATGAATGCATTGTGCTTGCTTGACACTGTGGAGAACTAGTTGAGACAAAGTAATCTTCTCTATTACTAATATTGATGGTTTTTTTCTGTTTTTATTGGGCTTTCCCCTGCTTCTTTTTTGTGGCAATGGCAGATTCAAATCCTAGCACACATAGATAGGTAGGAGACAGTTAGATGGCTATTTTGCTCAATAATTTTTATAGCGGTCATCTGGAAGGAACTCTAGCAAGTTAGGTAGTCAGCTTTACAAATATAAATTCCAACTCAGAAGTTGAAAGTTGTCAGCCAAATCCTTACTGCTTTCCAATCTCCAACAAGATAGCTACATTAGGTCTGACTTATTGCCCTTTTCCAGATGTCTTCAGGGAATCTCTTTGTCTTCTTGGGGTGTTGTATGTGTGTGTGTGGGTATTTTAAGGCAGGTTTTTTTTTTTAATTGATACTGTTTGTAAGAAATATAGGATTAAAGGGGACACTGTATGGCCTGTTGGGATTTAGTAGCTTTAAAAGTAAGTCACCTTAGGAGACGCAAGTTAATTAAAGTATTACATGCAACCTCTCTCTTAGATGGTCAATTAATTATTATCTGACCTGACATAGACTTGGACTGAGAACTTGATTTTTTCTTCAGAGGATTAGAACTAGAGAGAGACGGGTCCTGTATAATCCAGACTGCGCAGCCAGTTTTCTCTTCAAATGTTGTGTTCAGGATATTTTTTAAAATTCATAAATCTGCATGCAAACTCCTACTAACCACATATCCATGTACAGTATATGCTTGGCTTTTTGTTTATGATGTACCACTATCCTAAAAGGGTGGATCAAAAGGGCTGACTTTTCAAATTTACAAAATTTGCTCTATCTGGTAATATGGGGGCAGTTTTTACTTACCATTGACAACCAGGCAAGGAAGTTGGTGTTGAAAGAGCTTTATGATGGAATTCCCCACTGGCACAGAGTGCATTATAACTGCTTTCTGAGGCCATGAAGCCTCCACTAGCGATAGGGATGAAAACAAACAGCCATGCTGCCCTGCCTACCATCGAAAACACATTGTACAGAGGTCACCATCCTCAACATTGTTTTGACAAGGAATTGAGTGTTGATAAAAGGTTGAATCTGTTGCTTTAGGGCCATAAACCATAGCTTACAAAGTCATTGGTGAATGTCGTAGTGCAACCATTGTAACCACCAGTTTGTATGTTTGGTATATTAACCAAGGTTAATAATGACCAGTCATGTGTCTGTACAAGAGAAGATATAAGAACAGCTGTGTTGGATCCAACCAAAGGTCTTTCTACTACTCCAGTATTCTACTCCAGTATTCTGTTCTCACAAGAGCAAGTTAGTTTCCTCTGGGAAACCCACAAACAGGATATCAGGGCAATAGCACACTCCTCTTTCCCCTAGCAACTGGTGTTCAGCTGCATATTGGTTCTGCTGGTGGTAGTATATAGATACAGTAGGACCCCTGTACCAACTGGGGATTGGTTCTAGGGGGCGTGAATATGAAAACCATAGATAATAGCAAGCACCGTTGAAAATAATGGGACTTCCGGTTTAAAATACCATAGAGTTGCCTTGGAGGACCTAGAAAATGGATAGAGAGGACACATTTTCTAGGAAGACTATGCCAGGTGTGCTGTTTTGTGTCCCATGGGTAATTGAATCAGTGGATAATGAATCAGTGTGGATACAGAGGTCCTACTAGATCATTATTAGTAGCCAATGGGAAAGAATACCTTGATGTCTCAAAAGATTAAAGTTGCACTTGCAAACTTTTCTAGTTTCTGCCTTCTTCAACTATAGTGTCCCACTATAGTGGTGATATATGGAAAAGAAAACTGTACTCTTTATGGCGGATCTATACAGTTGAATAAGGAATGAAAATACTGCTGCCAGAGAGAGATGAGCAGGAACTAGAAGAAACAAACATGTAGCGCAAGGAATATCTTATTGCCATTATGGCTTTACTCTTAAGTAGTCTTGTATAAAACTCCTGCCATTCAATCCAGGAACAGGATTTTACTGTCATCTTTAGGCAAAGTCATTACTTAGTGGGCCATTTATAAGTTCTACAGAGTTCACAATATGGCAGTGAATCACCAGAAAGCTACTTAGGAACCTATTTTGACTTTAAGAGCCACAAGCTTAACTCTGAATACTTTATAGGAAAGTAACCAGACCTGTTTAGACAGAATGACAGAACATTTGGATTTTAGAACTTAAAAACTGGCAGAAGGAATTGAGTAAGTTTATTTGGGCCGGGCGAAAACCGAGAATAAAGTTGAAACATTTGCAGGATGCAAAGGAAAGGGGAGGTTTGGGTCTACCAAATCTAAAATTATATTTTCATGCTAGCTGTCTAAGCTGGGTTAAGAAATGGTGTGACCTGAAAGATGAGGCAGTATTAACGATTGAGAGCGATAAACTGAGATTTGGATGGCATGCTTTTATATGGTTTAATAAGGAATCGGCGAACAAGGACTTTAATGATCATTATCTACGGAAACCACTCCTTAGAGTTTGGAAAAAATATAAAAGTTGATGCTTGCCTAAAACTCCAGTGTGGATATCGCCGCATGAAGCTTTTTATAGAAGGGAAAAACTGCGGGATGTCAATTGGTTAAGATATGAGGACCTGATAAGATGGGAAGGGAGTAAATTAGAAATTAAAACTCAAGATGAGTTAAAAGCAGAGGGAATTACATGCCATTGGCTATTATATAGACAAGTTTGGGAAAGGCTGAAACAGGATATGAGATCTATAGAATAAAACAAAATAATACAGAATTGGAAGAGTTAATCAGGTTAGATGATACCAAAATACTTGCCAAGATTTATAAAATATTGTTAAAATGGGATTGTGAGGAAGAGACAGTGAAAGAGTCTATGGTGAAATGGGCCCAGAATATTAAAAGCACAATTAGGTTTGAACAATGGGAGAAATTGTGGATCATACATTGTCTTTAACGGTGTGCCAGAGTTTAAAGGAGAACTGTTGGAAAATGTTTCACAGATGGTACATGACCCCCAATAAACTTTCGAGAATTTATAAAACATCTAATAATCATTGTTGGAAGTGTAGAAAAGAAGTGGGGACTTTCTTTCACTGTTGGTGGTCATGTAACCAAGCAAGGAAGTTTTGGATAATGGTTCATTCCACAATTGAGAAAATATTAAAAACACCTTCTCAAATGCAACCTGAAAAATATCTGCTATGTATTTTTGATGAGTCTATGGGAAAAGATAATGAGAAAATTTTGTTTAATTTAATTGTGGCGGATAGAATTGTTTACGCACGACACTGGAAATTAGAAACCATCCCCACAAGGGAGGAATGGGGAATTAAGGTGGTTGAACTTATATATTTGGATAAGCTAACATCGATGATCAGAAATAAAAATATGAAGGATTTTGAGAAAGAATGGAAAGAGATGAAAGAATATTTTTATGGAATATGGGGAAGCGGGATAGATATCGGGTTCACTATGTTAAAAAAGTGAATTAAAAGAGGAAAGGAAATTTGAGAAGCCCCATCGGTCAGAATAGATCAATATGGACTCAAATCGTTGTGAATATTAAGCTGAAATGAAAAGAAGGCAACATAAAATTAGATGCTGGATAAATCATCAATGATGAGACTTAATGGGAAGTAACGGATGAGGAAGAAGAAAAGAAGGTAGGAGAGCAAATGGAAGAGTGATAGAGAAGATTTTTAGTTAATGAAAGAAAGTAAGAAAGGCTAGGATGAATGTAATGTGGAATGTGTAGTGATATTATGAAAAGTTAAAATGTAATGAGTATGTATAACAAACTGTCTGAATGTACTTAACTGTGGAGAATTGAACAATAAAAATTATATTTTAAAAAAAGAACTTAAAAACAACCAATTGGCTGAAATTTTCCCTGTTGCAATTATCCATGGTTCTATTGACTTTTGAATTAGCAGCTGAGAGACAATTGCAACAGAGGCAGGGGCACAAGAGAATATTGGAGTGGGCAGAGTTTTATTTCAGGGCTGAGGCAGCCACAGCAGTTACTTGGGTACTAGCAGAACCCATTGTTGATACTTGCTCTTGAGCTGTTTGGGGGTACTATGTGTGTGTGTGTGTGGGGGGAATCACATTTGGAGGGCTTCAAGGACTGCATGTCAGGGCTTCAAGGGCCACTTGTGGACTACAGGCTGCATTTTGCCCACTACTGGTCTAAAGTTTGCATCACTAATTTTAAATTGATTACTACATAATTGCTTGGGTAGAGATACTTCTCTTCCTTTTTTAAATTTTGCATTTAACCATTCCTGTCCTCTTTCTGCTTCAGATTTGGGTAGTGTAGGACTGTCGTACCCTTGCCACTGGCCATTCCGGGTGGGGCAGATCCAGGATACACTTGTGGAGAGCTTGCATATCCTGGCTCATAGAATCATAGAATCATGTAGATAAATCTTCAGTTTTGGCTGACTAAAGTAAATGTTGCCCAGTGTATGAGGCAGATTATACAGCACATGGTGATTCCATAGGTAAACTGGACCCAAACTGTGTAGGGCTTTAAAGGTAACAACCAACACTTTGTACCTTGCCAGGAAACTAATAGGCAGCTAGTGGAGTGAAACAACATCTCAGGCTCGGCCAAATTGATCACCAACAGTGGTCCGCCCTGGCCTCACATCGGGAGGCATAGAGACGCACTATCCACAATGCTGCAGCCTTATTTGAGAACTCACGCTGAACAAGTCTTGAAGAGAAACAACAACGCAGAAAGGATCACAACCCAAAAACATCACCCAAGGAGACCTTCTGCTGTGCTTTCTGCAACCGGACTTGTTTATTTTGGATTGGCCTTTTTAGTCATCAGCGCGCTTGCAGAAAGCGTGGGATGAGTCCTTCTTGAATCTTCGTTTGCGAAGAAAAGCCAGAGAGAGGGGGGGGGAGTGATTTTAATATTGGTGTAATATGATCACTCTTAGGTGTGCCAGGAACCAATCTGGTTGTCATGTTTTGAACTACAGTAATTGAAGTTTCTGAACTTGGTATAGAGGTAGCCCAATGTACAGCACATTGCAGAAATCCAGCCTTGGGGTTACTAGGGTGTGCACTACCATCTTTAGATCTTCCAGATCTTGGAAGAGGTGCAGCTGATAGATCCAGTTGCCAGAAGTGGTTGCTATCCGGGCTCCCATTTGGAGCAACAGATCCAAAAGCACCGCCAAGCTGTGAACACAGTCTTTCATGACAATGTAACCCCATCCAGGATTGGTTGACACACTTCCAAACCCAGGTTTGGACCCTTGACAGCAGGCCCCTCTGTCTTGTCTGGATTATTCATTTGTTTTTCCTTATCCAACTCCAGGCATTCATTCAGAGGAGATAAACTATTCTTAGCTGATGCTATTTTTGAAGTTATGGTATTTGGGTGCCATTGGTATATTGATAGCACCTGCCCAATGCCTCCAGATGATCTCTCAGTTTCATGTAGATGTTAAACCTCATTGGGGATAGAACAGGACCTTGTGGCATGCCGTATAACAGCTCCTGTTTTGAGGAGCAACTATCCCCAAGTACCACTATCTGGAACCTACCCCAAAAATAGGACTGGAACTACTGATGCACAGTGTCTCCCCCCTACCCCATTAATGCTCAGGTGAAGATCATCCACTAAGGCAACCATAGTGGTCTCAACTCCACGTCCTGCTCTAAAGCCATTTTGACTGTGCGGGGGCCAGGAGCCAGTTTGTACACCTTAAACCCCCTCATGGGCCACACACACTCCAGCAATCCCATATACCTCTGCAGTCCCTTTCAAAACGGTGATAGGAAGTGACATCCTATCATTTCATATCACTGTTTTTGGAGGAACTGAAAAGGAAAACATTTATTTGGGGTACTGTGGGTTTCTGGGGTGCTTGTGGGGATGGCTGGGGGCATTTTGACATGTTTTCACGCATATGGGGGATTTTCTGCATGGTTTTGTGGCAAAAAATAGCCAGAAAATGGGACCAACTCCTTTCTTTTTAAATGGGCAGTTGGGGGCTTTGGGGCACTGAAGGGGTGCTGCAGGACCACAAAAGTGGGGTCCAGGGCTCACTATCCAGAGAAGGAGATTTTGAGTTCTGTCATAAATTCGCAACAATCTGCCTGCTCTCTCAATCAGCTCTCATTCCTGGAGCTGAGGCCCAGGTGTAAGGTGCTGGCTTCCTTTCTATGTTGCGAACCTGCTGCTCTGCTTACTTTCAGAAAACATTTTATTTTATTTATCTTTATTTTAAAGAGATTACTGTTCTGTGCTTTGTTGCAGTGGCAAGTTGGTTTCACCAAAGTGGAAGAATTTCAAAGGCCTCAAGCTTCAATGCAGGGACAAAATCCGGCTCAACAATGCCATCTGGAGGGCCTGGTACATCCAATGTAAGTAACAAACGCTGTTGGTCTGCTTTTGAGTGTTTGGCAGAACCCATCCATCAGTTTGTGACCTTCATGAGAGGTTATTTATTTTATATATTAATTGCTTATTTCTTCACCCTTCAAGAGCTCAAGGTCATAACAGCAGTATAAATGGAAAGCAATTAAAAGCCATAATAAGACAGTGTTGTCACAAAAAGACCAAGGAACATCCCATCACCAGGGAGAGCAGAAGTGTCAGTGTGATCTGCTGATCCATATGCTCCCTAAAGGAGCAGCACTGTAACCTGTTGTCTGAACCTCATTAATTATGAAGGTAGCCATATCTCCCTTGAAGACAAAGTTGTGTTCAGTCCCCCTCCTGTTGTTGCATGCTGGGGTAGGGGCATTGAGGAAAGAGGTTCTGGATACCAGCCAGGTGCTGGTCATGCACTGATAGTGCTCTCAATTCTACTGCAGATTTGGAGAAGCGGAAGAACCCAGTGTGCCATTTTGTGACACCCTTGGATGGTTCTGTGGAGGTGGACGAGCACCGTCGTCCTGAGGTATGTCAGGCAGGAGCACCAGAGAAATTGTGCCTGCAGTCCACAGGGGCCTACTTCATACTGTAGGCTAGCCTGATTTATGTTGTACCCAGCTTAATTGCCTTCAGTTTTCTTTAATGCTTCCTGTGTCTCCTTACTTCTTGTTGTATTATTACCATAATACTGTAAACCTTCAAAAGTTACTACCCTACAGGTTTCTTTTTCCCTGTAGTCCTTCCTGTGTGTCCTGTATAGAAATGTGGCATACTAGCCTCTTCGCATGGTTACAAAAAACCCTGCATTCTAATGAGTGTGCTGGCAGAGGAAGGATGGAGTTGAGAGTCTGTTTTTCCTTCTTCCTCAGCCAGCATGGAAACCAAGCAGATTGGCAGGGAAGGGACAGATTTCTTTGTGTCCCAACTTAGCCAGCCCACTCACTCATATGCATACGAACATTAGAAGTTCCCTTATACCAAGTTAAACCACTGTCCATCTAACTTAGTATTGTTTACAACTACAGGAACTGAGAAACTCCATCCTGTGAGGATAGATTTGTGGATATGCATATGGATGTATATGAATGGGAGGGTGGCTACCTTGGCTGGAGCATGCTGGGAGTCGTAGTCCAAAAGCATAATTTTTCCAGGCTCTGTTGTGTGAGTGAATATGTATGCCTTTTCTGTAGAGGCCGGGCGTGAATTCTATATCCTCTTTGTTTCATTACCCAGCTTGAATAATTCCCCCACCATTTTTATTATTTTTTCTTAGGCTATTGCGACAGAAGGGAAGTATTGGAAACGACGGATAGAAATAGTAATCCGAGAGTATCACAAGTGGAGAACCTACTTCAAAAAAAGGGTATGCTTGTTTCTAGCTGGTATTTTAGGGTGTAAAGAGTTCAGCTTACTTCCAAATTGCCCTCTGCAAGCATGAAAACGTTCTGTTTATCAAAGAACTGAGTTGTGAAATCAGAGAAGAAAAGGATCAGTAATTAAATTGCTTTGGTTGAAATCACATGCTGTAGAACAATGAAGAACACTATGTGGTAATACTGTTTGTTTTAGTTTGTGCATTTTCTTGTTGTTCATATCACCTTGGCTCAAGTGAGTAGTCCAGATGGGATAATAAAACCATAGATTGTAGAATCCTTTGATTCAAGCCAGTCATAAAAATGTTAGTTTGAAGCCCTGATCACTCTAGATGAGCCTTCCCCAACCTGTTGCCTTCCAGATGTTTGTTGGACTACTTCTGGGCACTAGGTTGATCTCCAGCCCTTCTCTGCCAGGGTCAAAAAGGTTGGTGTACCATGTGACGTTATAAGAAAACATCTTTGAACTTTTGAAAAGCACCAGATTGGGGAAGGTTGTTGTGGAACTATAATGTAATTTTGAAAAAAAAAACTTTCCCCTCCTTCTTCCTCTCCAGTTGCAGAAGCACAAAGATGAAGACCTTTCCAGCTTGGCCCGGGTAGGTGTTGAGTTTGCTTTTGATTTATTTATTCTAGGAAAGGTCCCCAAAATTTACATTAAAAAAATCACAGCCTGAAACTATCTAGTACTGATGAAGAAAAAAAAGTGTCTTGATGCCAAGTGTGGTGTACTACAACTAGCAAAATTATCCACTGAGGTAGCTGATTACATTTAAGTATCATTTTTGCCTAGCAGAAAAAGTGACCTTACTTGATTCTTCTGGACATCAGTCCTTATTAGCTAAGTTCTTCTTGTTAGCAGTGATTGCCAAGCCAGTCAGCATGCCCATGACTTAGCTGAAAAGTGTCAGAACTTTTTCAAGGTCAGAATTCTACCCTGTATCCCGCAAAAATTGCTCAGTGTGGAACATGCTTTGTAACTCTCCTCCTCCTTTCTCTTCTTAACTCTTCTCTCAGATGTGGAGGAATCACTGAGCTTCATCAATCAATCAATTTATTCATACAGTCCATAGACCCATCAAATAACAGACATGATGTACATTAATAGATAAAACCATAATACAAACCAATAAAATTAGGATACTTATTTAATGCAGTGTAGATGTGTAAATTGCTATTACTTAAAACAATTTGTAAGCTGCTCTGATAGCCTTGCGGCTGAAGACCGGGGTATAAATAAATAAATAAAAATTATTGATAGACTTTTTTGGAGCTTGCTAGCTGTGTGCAGCTCCTGACCCTCTTGTTTAACTTTTTCCTTTCCTCCCCCACAGGATGACGATATGCTCCTCTGGCATAATGAGAGCTATGGCAGAGAGACACCAGTCCCTATGGAACTGGACTCTCTCTTTAGCACAGATATGCTTATGTCGGAGTTGCCAGACACCCTCTTCTCCACGCTGTCATCTCACCAGCCGGTTTGGCCAAGTCCCAGAGAGATAGGTAAAACCTTGGCCTTTGATGCGTCCTATGTAAAGAAGCCATTCCCAAAGATCAGGCTAGCTACTTCTTGCTCCTTCTTCCATTGGAAGAATAATGGTATGCTTCCCATTAACCACTAACATTGAGTGAGCATGTTTTGAAAGAGCTAGGGCATCCTGCCTTGGAACATTTGAAGTAGTCTCCCCAAGCATGTGCAGAATTCTTTTTCATTGTCACATGCATCCCACAGACACATCTGAAACTGGAGGAGGGACTTTCAGGCGGATAGTTCTTATACTAAAAATTTAGCACTGGTCAGTATTTATTCATATGAGTGTAGGACAAGAAAACTGGAAAATTTGTTGGACGTGATCTTGAATCCAAAGCTTTGGGTCCTTTTAAAAGTTTTTTTTCTTTGCTTTGTGGGGAATGCTCTTGCGAGCTACAAAATTTTTCACTTAGCTGTCTTGCTTCTGTCTCTGACATTTTCTAGCACACTTAGGCAATGCTGACATGATTCAGCCAGGACTGACCCCTCTTCAACCAAACTGCATGGATACTTTTGAACTTTTTCAAGGTAAGAATTCTACAGAAATAATACATTCCATTTGCCAACATAAATTTCTGCTGACAGCACTTATGCAGCTGTGTACAGAAATATGACATTCCACTATTGTTCAGATATGTTGCTTGCTTTCCAGTTTTGTTACTGGCAGTTGAAAGTGTAATGCCAAACAAGGGAGTCATTGTTTTATTTTGTTCTTTACATAGAGCTCAGGGCTGTTGCAGGCAGGAGTTTGTATAGGTGAATGCTTTTCTTACCAATTCAGCAAATCTCTTTGCACAGAAAATTAGTCACATGCCAATTTTCTGTTCACAGAGGAAGTTCTTCCTTTTGCAAACATTCCCTTGTATGAGCACCCACCTACAGCTTGATGTGGCACAGCCCAGGCACAGACTTACCACTTTGGGGAGAAATTGGCCTCCCTTTGGTCTGAAGATTGCTACATCATCATCTTTATTTTGGCTTGAATGTTGTGATTGTAAAACTGTGTTAGAACCTTTGGAAAGCTTCAGTAGAAATGTTTAGAATAACTTCTGTTAAGCCACTCAGCTGCCCAGAGTCCCGCTTTTGGCTCTGGTTTTTGTCTGAGAGAACCTTCCAAAGTTAGAGGAATGTCTTCATTGGTAAATTAGCACATTCCTTATTTTATTTCTTATTTTCATTTGTGTGTCAGATGCTCCTTTCCTTTCTCCTTTTAGTTTCCTTGTGTGTAAAAAAAAATATTTCCACTTTTTAAAAAGAGCTTACCAAAAATGAAGCTGTAAAATCAGTGGAAGTGCCTGGAAGAGACTGTAACATGTGCCTTACTTGCTCTGTCTTTTCTCAGAACTTTTCATGTCAAATCGTTCCAGTAACTTCTTCAGTGCCACCCCCATCACTCCTACTGCCAGTTCTGCCATGGCAGATGCCTGCACTCATTCTTCCCAGGTACGAATGGGGGAGGACTGTAACTCAATGGTAGGACCTGCTTTTCCAAAGAAAGGTCTGGGTTCAATCCTTGCTGTCTTCCTTTTTTTTGTTTTGTTTTTTAAGGAGAGTCACAGCTGATGGGGGAGACAGTGTTTAAGTACATGGAACCAATGAACTAACTCTGAGAGATCACTTTCTAGAAAGATTTCCTAAATACAAGCTGAGATCAGACCATTTTCTGTTGTGCATTCTCCAAACATTTGGCCTATCAATGGGTGACCACCACTGTTGGGCAAATTTATGTAACTAGAACCAGATAAATATTCCCAGCAGACACATCCCACACTTATCTAATGTAACTATAAGCAGCATGGTTTCTGTTCATCAGGGATTCACAATCCTTAGCTGTACAAATTAGAATCAGGTAATTAGAAATCTTGCTACATGTATATCTGAGAGAATTAGCTATAACCTTTTCATCTTTGGTATGATTACTTGTGGTGAGTTAGAAAAGCCTCTAGGTGATGAGGTAGAAAATGTATGTATGCCTTTGTTATTTCAGGCTTCCGATATATCACAAGTTCTCTGTTAGTTACAGTTTTGTTCTGCTTGTCTTTCAAAGTACGCTAGATAGCATATGTCAGGAGTGGACAACCTTAGCCTCTGGGCCCCCAGTCCCTGAAATTTTCCAAAAGCCCACACTCAGCTTCTCATGATACCATTAATTGGTGGTTACTTACCTTTTGTATGTTTCCCCCCTCTTTTAAAAGGTTGAAATACCTCTGCTAGGGCTTAATTACTGTCTGTAAACATATTAAACTAAATTATGCTGTTATTTTTGCCCCTGGCCCTGCCCACCTTCCAAAATCTTCTCTGAAACTGAAGTTGGCCCTTGGGCGGAAAGAGGTTCCCCTTCCTTAAAATATGTAGTCTCTCCTGACAAGTAGGGTGGGCTGAGAGATTGTGCCCCTCAGGATCACTAAATGCGCTTACTTGTAAAATGTGGAGTTCAACTCTGATCTTCCCAGTACACTTTATTCACTACACTGTGGATAGGTCTTAATCGCTAATAAAATCTAGTGAGATGATTGCGAGTTTTGTAAGCCAAAATCTGTAATGGAACATGAGCCAGGTTCTGTTGATCTCTCCCAATTTTTTTCAGTTGGGAGGTGCAGAAGTTGTTGGCTAACATTAGCCCATGTTTAATTAGCACCCTCCCCACTCTTTTTTCAGACTTCGGACCTCTCTCCAGGTTCTTTATCCAATCCACTTCCCCCAGTCAACCTCAGCGAAGGGCTCATCGCCACCCCAGTGCCTGCTCCCATCATTCCCAGTGTGGCGGACGATGGTGCTGACCAGTGCCTCAACTTGAGGAGTGGGGACTCCTTCCTGGAGCCACCCAGTTTCAGTTCCACACCTTCTCTGAGCAGCCAGCCTCAGTTTCTGCCTCACTTCCCAGATCTCGTACCGCTCCTTCAGCCCGGTGTCCCTTCTCTACCATCCCAACTGCAGCAGACTTCGCTGCCTCTGAATGCTGGCATGACCTCCCAGGCACCCGTATTTGCTCCTTCGGAGCCCCCAAAGTTTGGGCTCTGTAAATCTTCAGTGATCACCCACACGGCCTCTGCCACACTGACGCGTAATGTTCCTGCCACCACCTTCAGCCACAGCCAGGCTGGCCTCCTGGCAACCCAGCAGCCAGGAGGAGGAGTGCCTTGCAACCTGACCCTTCAGACTGCTGTCACACAACGGCAACCTTTGCTGCAACCGCGCACAAACTTCGCCCTTCCCGTAGTCAGCTCCGGGATGAGGCCCAAGAAGCCGCAAAAGATAGTGCCTGCCCCAAAGCCAGAAACAGTCTCCTTGGTGTTGAAAAATGCCTTCATTGCCCCAGGTGAGTGGTCCAGGTCCATTTTGCCATTTTGGTGGAGTCAAGACGTTACCAGTTTTGCAACTCTGTCTCCTCACAAGGAGGTCAGGATTCCTGTGCAGAGGTAGTGCTAGGGGGTGGGCCAGGTTTCTCATTCTTGTCTGTGCATGGTAGACACCTTGCCGATTTGAGCAAATATTTTGGTACTGAGGACACTAGCATCTAAAGATATTGCTTTAGGTAAGCTCGCAGAGCTTGGATGTACCCAGTGGGATGTCTGAAATTTAAATGGCAGGCCCCTGAACAAACATAACCTGGATTAAGTGTTGTCTAGCATCCCTGTTCCCTCAGTGGCCCACCAGATTCCTCCCACACACAAATCATGAAGGCTGACAGAGCCTTCCTCTGCTGTTATTTTCCAGCAGCTGTTATTCAGAGGCATCTACCTAAAAACAGGGCTCTGAGTAATAATTTCAGAGCCTTATATGCATTCAGGGTGGGGATGGGAAGGAGTAACTGCTGTTGAAAGCCTTCTTGGACATGTGGAATTAATTGTACAGTCATTTGTACCTGGTCAGTGTTTAAAACTACCTCTGTGGCACCAGATGGGGGAAAAGAACAACAGGTGTGCATAGGTTGTGTGTGTGACATAAACCAACGATGGGTATCTTACTGCCACTGGGGGATGGGAAGGTACATGGAAATTTGGTAAGCTGCAGACAGGAATGCCCCCCTCACACCAAAATATGTGCAAAAATATTTTATTTTATTTTCTGGATTCTACTTAATAGTGTTCATAAAAGGTAGGCACAAACATTCTGGAAGAGAAAAACTGACAGTTTTCCAAAATAAGTATATGTAGTCCAATTTTTGTATTATTTGTAAAAAAAATAAAAGAAACCAGTCCATCCCAAATTGCTCTTTGACAGAAGTGTGAGCTATTATTGCTATAAAAGGGGGCAGCATGGTTGTTCTTAGCTGTTGGCTTTCCTTGCAAAATGCATTTCATTGGGTAACCACATTCGTATGACTTCATAAAGCGGCCTTATACAGAAGTGATATTTTGGTCCAACTATGTCAGATTTAGGCCAGCGAGCCCAGTGGCCTTGCTGGATGGAGCATTCTGATAGTTGTAGTCCCAAGAAAGTAAGATTTCCAAGTTCTGGTTCAGTTGGCTTGGCGGGAGTTGACCTGGGACCTTCTGCATGTAGAGCATGAGCTCTCCCACTGAACTGAGGGACCCCCACCCCCATTAAGGGGCAAGGTAGTGTGGGTTCTTTAGGAGCACCCAGGAGTTATGGCCTGGTTAGTATTCTGCAGTTCTTGACATCTGTCACTCTGTTCTCCCACCTGGAGTAGGAAGCAACAGACCTGCTTCTGCTGTTTTCCCAAGTTTAATTATGTAAGGGGTCTGAAAGCTTGAGCTGAATAGATAGAGATAAGTTTAAGATCTCCCAGCTGCCTCCTTCAGAAGATGATTAGCTTTTCAGCCAGAGCTGATCATCCTTTTTGTGAATTTTTCATATGTAATGTTGAGGTCACTGGAGCAATAGAGAGGAAAAAAGGTACTTCGCTTTTAGTATTACCAAGTAGAAAATATACCTGAGTTGCCCTGCTTACCTGATTGGGCAGCAGTACACACTTTCAGAATGTATGAAGCCAAACTCTTGAGGGTTACCCCTGAACCTAGTCATACAAGCATTTTGGCCTGTGCTGTTTTGGCAAAATAGATCGACCTCTCTAATGTGGATAATGTTCTGTAGTGCTCTTCGATTTTGTGAACTTATCCATATGGTATCACAGCTTCTTTATTTGTGTTTGTTTCTCCACATGTAATTACACTCTCTATGCCTCAAAGGTGTAGCAGTTCTAATTTCCCATGTAATGCATTCAGTAATAACTCAAATTTTCTGACGAGATGCATTCTGTGATGGATCTTAAACTATTGGTTTAATGCATCCCAGAATACATTGTGTTGACATTTCCATAGATCACTAGTGCAGCAGGAGTGACATAGAGCCAAGCCACATTCAGATCTGTAGTCCATTGGAAACTGTTTAATCCAGTGTAGATGTGTAAATAGCTATTGCTTAAAACAATTTGTAAGCCGCTCTGATAGCCTTGTGGCTGAAGAGCGGGGTATAAATAAATAAATAAATAAATAAAAATTAAAAAAATTAAAGGAGTGGCCCAACTCTCTTCACATTCCTATTTAAGTTTGCACAGAGATTTTATACAACTAAATTGTGTCCGGACAGCAGCTGCAGCTTTTTCCCCTGCTATGCGAATTGCGCTCTCTCTCTCTCTCTCACACACACACACACAACACACACACACAGGTATGTTATCACTCCCACCTGTACTGTTAACAATGCACATACCTGCCTCCAACTCAAATTTCTTCTTTTTGACCTGTCCTCTCAAGTTTCAAACAGATTTGGTATATTCACCAGGTTAAATGTTTTGTACTTCTTTTTGAAAAATGCCAACATGTTATTTAGTTGTTGATGATGCTTTTAATATCAGTGTGGGGGAGGGGGCAGTGGTTTTTGTAACTGTCAAAAGGGACAGTCAATCAGCATCATGAATGGCTGACTTCTACTGAAAACAAGAAACAGCAATTGCTTCAGAGGTAATTTCTTAAGAGAAGATGATACATCTGGCCAAAAAAGGATAATCGCGGGACCATAGCAAGCTCACCACTCACTCAGTGGCCAGCATCCTGTTAGTGACACCTGCAGGCATTTCATTTCACATGCAGATTGTTTTTATGGGATGCTGCCTAACAGCCATATCCAGCTAACTGGGACAGAAGTGGAGGCCTACTTGCAGATCACGGGTTGATGTGCATTGGCTGTGGTGAATGCTATCTGAACTGGGCCTCTCTGTTCATTCCATAATGGGGCCTGAGCTCCCAGTGTGGAGCATGCAGTGGCCCAAGGCAGAACATGCACTGATGTGCATCATGTTGCACGTTGTGGTTACACAATGGGGCATCAGTCATGCACATTTAGCAATGGTCCACATGCGTTGCACTACAGTGGTACCCAGTGTATATATTGTGCAATTCAAGTGGAATGCAACACCACTGACAGTTATTTATGCTACACTGCAACTGTTTATGATATCACCTAGCATATGCCTAGATGCAGACCCAATCAGCCTGCTCTCAAACTAGGTTGAACTTGGTGACTGACCCCTATTTGAGTTTTTTTTACAGACAAGGTTTTTTTATGGCACAGGTTTTTTTTTACAGACAAGACATAAACTTCTGCTTTGAAGAATTTGTAACTGTACATTTTTAAAGTGTGCTCTAAGGTTATATTCTCCTCAGGCCACCATTCTCTGGTCCTTTTTCCTCTCCTGGTTCCACCTTCTGCTATGTTTTTCAGCGGCCTTTCAGGGACCGTCCAGAGCTGTGATTGTATCTTCTGCACCTATGAAAAGAGAAGGTGTTTTGGCCCCCAGAATGTCTCAGCCCAATGTTGTAATTGCACCATCTGGAATGCCCAGAGTAAGAAGCAAAACTTCTGTCAAGGGGAGGGCAGGGGCGGGCCACTGGTGCTGGGAACTGCCACCATACAAGACATGCCGTGCCTTTTTCTTTCTGCGTTTTGTTCCCAGGCACCTCGCGCAACAGAATTCCACAGCGGTATTCTGCTCAGCCCAGGCCAACCGTCTCCAAGTCCCCAGACGGTTCCAGCTGCAGTTCCACATCTTTTTTCTCCTAGTGCAATCCAGGAAGCACTGGTGAAAGGCGAACAGCCCCCTCCCCACAAAACCTGCTCTCAGGTGCCCTCGCCCAGTAAGTGGAAGAAGTGCAGATCCTGGAATGGGAACATCTCTTGAGGTTTTTAAACTTGCATTGGCATAATAACAGTACATGCAAAAAGGATCAAGGGATCCTAGAACACCACACGCTAAACATGACTCAACAGTGTGGTGCAGCAGCCAAAAAAGCCGAGGCAGTGCTACATCTGCTGGAGTATAGTATCCATATCAAAGGAAGCACATGCAGAAGTGCTTTAGTTGTATATTCTTAACTGGCAGGGGGTTGGGCTAGATGGCTCTGTTGGGCCCTTCCAACTCTTAAGATTCAGGCATAGACATTTGCAAAGATTCAGAGGGCATGTGGGATTCTCATGGTTCTGTTTTCCAGTCCTTGTTTTTCGCTTTGGAGTCCCCTTGTAGTAATGCTTGGGTTATTTTCTGAATGTCCCACACGAGACAGATGGATGCACTTGTTTCATTATATGCACACTTCTCACTCCTCCTTCAGCAGTGCTGAAATAAGCACAGCTTTGTCTCTCTCATAAGTTAGGTGGTATACACACTGTATACACTCAGCTCCAGAAGGCCAAGTGGCTCCGATCCCTAGAAGTGGTTACAGAAGGAAAACTTTGTTTAGGTAAAACATTTTATACTATCTTCCATCATAGATTTTAGGGCAATGTATAGTATGAAAAAAACCTGAAAAACACAAAAATGAGAAAACAGCAAAGAAAACACTAAAGCTGATGAAAATTTGGCTTGTTGTGTCCCCCCTTCAGCCTCTGCAAACAGAATGGACCCTAGAACACACCCAGTGTTCACCCACAGCTGCATGTCTCAGGGGTTGGTCAGAAGTGGTGAGCAGTCAGTTGTGGTTTTTTAAATTTTATTTTAAAGAGAAATCTCATCAGACGTTACTGATTATCGCATTGAGAGACGGACAGACATGCACACAAACAGATAAGCCTATGAGGAACCTCAGATTAGAAAACCTAACAAAGCATATTTAGAGTATTAGAACATAAAATCCATATAGAGAGGCTGCTGCTTGCTCTTTTATTTGTCACCCAAAATTGTTCTTGGACCAATTGGGCTTATTTCTTCTTTTACAAAGGCCGAGACTGTCAGCCGTCAGGGCAAGCCTCACCATGTACTTCAGAACAAAGTCCTAGCCCTCAATCCCCACAGAACAGCTGCTCAGGGAAAACCACAACCGATCCTCAGATGACTGCCTTTAAGGTTTGTGTTTTATCCTTTTTCAACCTTTTCCCTACATGTGTTCGCTTGAGCTGAGGCTCCCATCATCCCTAGCTAACAGGCCCATCGGGGATTGATGTGGATTGTAGCCCAGCACATCTGGAGGGTCCCAGTTTGGGGAAGACTGGCCTTTTGTGCTACATCTACGGATTCTTCACATGCCCATTGATCCATGTTTGCAACATGCAATGGCTTGGGACTGGTGGTAGAATGCCAGGAAGATGGTTCATACAGCACTGTTGATGTACAAAGTGTGTACAGTTCTTTCTCAGAAACTAGAGAGGGCAGATCATTGCCCTAAGGAGTTTACAGTTTAGACATCAACATGAGGGAGGGAGGAAAAAGGATGGGAAGGGAAAGGCTGGATTTTGTTTAGGCTTAGTTAAGGCATTAGGATTAGGAGGATGTTCCAAAGGTTTCACTCTGGTTGGCTGGTTGATCCAGGCTCAAAAACTCCCAAGGCTTCCTGTTACCCTTGTTACTTCATTTTGTGGGGCCTGGCCCTCTGTTGCCTCAGACACAACACCAATTCTTTGGTCTTCCCTCTCTTGTCATGTGCCAAGGAGTTGGTGTTACTACTGGCAAGGGCAAAGGATCTTCCTGGCACAGCTGCAATTTTCTGCTATTCAGGGAAGAGATGCCACAATAGTTCAGCCCCAGTGTCTTGTTAATGTTGAGAGTGTGGAAGAAATGATGAAAATGTTAAAATGAGTCTGATATTTATTTTCACTGGGACAGACTCGCAGGATGAAGCATATTTCAGCAGAACAGAAGCGAAGGTTTAACATCAAGATCGGCTTTGGCACCCTCAACAGCTTGGTGACAGCAAACTCAAAATCAGTAAGTTGCTTTGTGGGGATGCAGGAGTGGAATTTCTTCTCCTCTCCCTCTCTAACCCTCTGCACACACTGAATGTGGTATCTGATGAAATGGGAAGTTCTGTGCCAAGAACAGCTTAATCTGGGAACATGCATTTTAGGGATGCAATTCTTCGCTAATTTCATTCTCAAGATGAGGAATAAGTAGTTTTAGCCATTTTCTTCCTGGTGCAGAAAGTCTTTGAAAATGGCAGTTTTCAAAGACTATTTGCAATTCAGGAGTTATTCTGTGCAAAATTCAGATGTGGGTGTCTTTGCACAGTTTTTTTTTTTTTTTGGCAAAAAATAGCCTATGTGAATTTTGCACAGAATAAGTCTTGAACTGTTAAGATTCTCATCAGTCCCAAGATTCACTTGGTCAGAGTTTCCTGCTACTCGAGAAACATGTTTTTCAATGAGCTATCAAATATTTTCAAATATTCTTTCCACTCCTAGTTTGATTAAGTAAATGTGCAATGAAAATATGTGTGTATTAATTTTCTAATGTATGTATTTTTATGGGGGAGGGTGGGGGTGGGTGGTGTTTAGGGATTTAAATCTTTTTATTGTATTTTAATTTTTGTAAGCCACCCCGATTGTTTTTAACAGAGGGGCGGGGTATAAATATTATTATTATTATTATTATTATTATTATATTTTCAGCTAATCTTGGGGGAGCAGATGTGAATATGGACAGATGTTTCTCTCATTGGTTCCTTGTACTTTTATTTTCACAACAACCTTGTGAGGTAGGGTAGACTGACAGAGTGAATGAGTGGCTCAAAATCATCCAGGGAGCTTCATGACTGAGTAAGGATTGAAAGCTAAGTCTTCCCTGGCCTCTTCACTGCCTTGTTGGCTCACAAGTCTGCTGAGCTTATCTTGATCTATTTCTGTGTCTGCTGCAGATCAGCCATGCCCTCACTCTCCAGAAGACAGTGGAATACATTGCAAAACTGCAGCAGGAGAGATCCCAGATGCAAGAGGAAGCCAAGCGTCTCCGTGAAGAAATTGAGGAGCTGAACGCCACCATCATGTGAGGGTTAAAAGTCTAATTAGCATGCTCTCTCTCTCTTCTCTTTAGGACCAGGGTAGTAACAGATGCTTGTCTAGCACCATATGTCCAATAGCTGCTAGTTTCCAAAACAAGTTGAAATAATAGTAAATAGTAAATAATAAACAATAGTAAACAAAAAATTGAGGAAATTGGGGGAAGATGTTGACATTTCAGTAACCATGTTTCTGCAGGAACCAGTTCCCAGTACACACCCCAGTTCTTTGGCATATAAATATCATGTACTAGCTGTTGTAGCACTTCCTTTTCGACAGGCTGTTTGACCTGTCTTCCCTCTTTAAAAGCCGCCTAAGCAAATGGCTAATGCCTAATCTTAAAACTGTGAATCCAGGCATTGCACTTGTGTCCTAAACTTACTGCAGATCGGTTTTGTTGTGTGGTTCTCCCCAGTTCTAAAGTTTCAGCTTTTGTTTTTCTTCCTTCGCTTGGGAAAGGCTTCATGTGCTCCTTCTTTCTGAACAGACTTTTGTAGGAATATGAGCCCACTCTACAGTTCCAGGAGAATGTCTCATATGATTGACATCCAGGCAGATAAGTTACTCCTAGTCTACATCTGAAAGTGGTCAGATGCAGAACTTTGTGTCACTAGGAAATTGATATGGTATGACTTTACCAGCAATATCAATCTGATCTTTCAGTACCAGCAATCTGTCAGATGCTGTCCCAGATCCCGAAGTGTCACTGTGCCTGCCTTCAGGGTTTTCAGTACAGTTTGACCCCTGTATCCACGGGATACATTTCCAGACTTACCATGGATACCAAAAACTGCAGATAACAGTGGACCCTATTAAAATAAATGACTTCAGCCCAATCATATCATAGGGTCATGCTGGAGGACCTAGAAGATGCCTAGAGAGACCAGTTTTTTTGGACATGGGTAAGTGAATCTGCAGTTACTGGTCCTGCGGATACAGGAGTCGTACTTTATTCATCAACTAGATAGGCCAGAATGGAGCAATCAGTAGACTTTTCTTAAACTTATAACTCAGATGAGATGGAAACACAACAAAGCAGCACCAGCATCTTGATGTTTGGTAACTGCTGTGAAGCCTGGCTTTGTTTTTTCTTTTACAGTGGAAAAATCTCTTGCCCTCTCTTTGCCCATTTGGGGAGGAAAATGTTTTGAGTTCTGCTCTTTTTTCATTCTTTAGTTCTTGTCAGCAGCAGCTCCCTGCCACAGGGGTTCCCATCACACGGCAGAGGTTTGATCAGATGCGGAATATGTTTGAGGAATATGTCAGAAACAGAACCCTGCAGAATTGGAAGTTTTGGATTGTATCCTTTTTCAGTGCATATAAACTAGGAAGGGGTATGTTTTTTATTTCAAAAGCTGCAAGGTGTTTTCTTTACTGAATTTTTCATTCCCCATTCATCATTCTGGATGCTCTAGTGGCCATAGCATTTCACCCTTGTGTTCTGTGAAAGAGATTTAATTTACGTTGGTCTGCCTCAAAGCTCTTGCCCTGTATCCCCAGGGCTTCGGCCCTTCGGTGACAATCTTCTTTCTCGATCTCAAGAGGCTTGCTCGGTTCTTTATTTCAAGCAGAGTTTGAGAGTTGGTCTTGAAATAGTTTGACACAGGAGGATTTCTGGAAGCTTCAGCCTCTCAAGTGTAAGCTACTTTCATGGTCGCTCAATTGATTGTGTTACAGTAGCACCCCCGTATCCATTGATTTGCCAATCGCGGATTCAATTATCTGCAGTTGGCGATGGGGGGAAGGGAGGGGGGAGGAGGGATCTCGCCTGCCCCCTCCCTTCCCCTGGGATGACTCAATTCGCAGCAGGGCCATGGCGGGGGGGGGGAAGGAGGGGGCAGGAGCAATCACGCCTGCCCCCTCCCTCCTCCCAGGAGACCTCTGGTCACAGCAGGGCCCTGGAAGGAAGAAGGGAAGGGACAGGAGCTATCGCACCTGCCCCCTCTCTCCTCCCAGGAGACCTCCGGTCAGGACAGGGCCATGGCGGGGTGAAGGGGAAAGGAGCAATTGTGTGGCAGTGGGGTGGTGGTGGTGGATGGTGTTTGCTATTATCCGTGGAATTCACCATCCATTGGGGCCCCCAGAACCGATCCCCCACGGATACGGGGGTGCTACTGTATTGTTAATTGCCATCAGGTGGGCTTCCCCTTATGGTGACCCTATGAATGAGAAACCTCCAAGACACCCTATTACTAATAGCTCTGCACAAGCCTTGCACCTGCAGCACCTCTCTTTACATAACCTGAGAGCATTAGAGTTGCCGTGTCACATTAACCAAGGTCCTCCTAGACCAGCCTTGAGGCTAGCTTTTGGCACCAAAGTGTTGTGTGTTACGTAGAACTGAGGGAGCTTTCACAAGAATGGATTTTCAGGATTAAGGAGCTGGAAGGTAAACTGTGCCACTAGAATGGTCCCCTTGGTGGATGCAGACTTTGGACCCCATGGACTCATGAACCACACTTACAGGTTTGGCAATTGAATATTTTCCATTGTAGAATTTAAATGAGTATAAGGCTATCCACCCGCCGGGGGTTCAGGTCATCTGTCCTGGAAAAGAAAACAGTTTGCATAATCCAGAAATTACTTCCTAAAAAGCAGCCAGATGTATTGTGCTCTCTGAGTCTAGGAATTCCATTAAAAGCTTGAAAGGATTTTCTTGCATCAATGGGAGAGACAGCTCATCCAAAGCCTTGACGTGCAGCATATAGGAGAGATGGGAGCGGGGTTCTCCAACTTCAGCTAAGATGATAACTTATCACTTCCTGTGATTTATATCAGAGGCAACTCTGACAGGACGGAGCATTTTTGGTTTTGCTTGTCATACATATTTTGCCTCTATGAGTTTTACGACATGGGAAAAACGTTATTGAAGTAATCAAGAATCTCTAGTAATTAGCAAGCCATCACCTGTACAAATGGTATGGATTCTCAGCCATTTCAAATTGAAGAAGGCAAAAAACAGGGATGCCTGTTTTCCCTACTCCTCTTCACACTCGTGGAGCCCCTGTCATGCAATTCCAATTCAGAAACTCAATTTTATTTGCAAATTATCTTGCAGTAGTGAGTATCAACCCATCTCAAGCTGTTACTGCAGTGCTTAAAATCCCCAAAGAATTGGGAGATATATTAGTTATGAAAATCAGCAAGTTGAAATCTAAATCCCAAGAAAAGCAAAACCAGCTTTCTATAACCCTAGAAATACCACTTAGTTCCAAATCCATTGAATATCTGGACATAAATATTTTCAAATACCCAGGTAATCCTTTTTCTCTTAACTTCAATCTTCTTTGAAAAGCAAAATTTAAAGAAATGGGGCAAAAAAATATTATTTTGGTTAGGAAGAATTGCCACATTGAAATTACACTTTTCCCAAAATTTAGATTCTTATTCCAAGTACTATCAGTAAAAATCCCTACAGAAGAACTACTAAAATGGCAAAAACTCATAATAACAATGTAGATACGTGGCTACTTATTGAATGTGCGAATCTAAACAATGAATGGATTTGTGGGTTAGTCTTCTGGAACTTTCTTAACATGATTAATCATCCTTATCTCCACTACTCTGTTGGGTTTGGTACAAAGGAAGGGACAAATTTCTTTTAATCCCAGCTCCATTAATAGTGTTTTTATGCCACTCACTCTTTTCCCATAACAATTTATTTTTAACTTTAAAAGTTAGAGTGGAAGAAAAGAGAGCATTATAGACTTTCTGATTTTTTTCTGAGTTCTAAAACATAAATTGGGAACCAGATTAAAGAGCAGTTGACTGATGTAGAACTTTAATGGCTCCAAATACCACAGGTATCAGCTTTTTCTTTCCCACTCTGATGTGAATGCTCAAGTTTCTAGACTGCTGAGCAAGTTTGAAATAGTGATCAAAGACACAGAAGAGGTTATGAAGAGGACAACATCACAAATATAATCTTTAATGATTGAATCAACATTTCCTGAATGTGAAGGTATAAAATAAACTTGATTGAATGATCTCAAGTATGGTATCAGTGATTTCACGTGGAGTGCTATATGGAAAAAAAACACCAGTAAAATTGATATCTTGACATTAAAGAGCATGCAGTTAAACTCATAAATCTCTGATCTTTAACCCCACTGTGACTCAGCTACATAAATAAGACCTTAAATGGTAAATGCCTAAAGGACTGTGGTGTTCTTGGCACCTGTTTATATATGTGGTGGTAATGTCCCTTCGTAGCCAGTTTTTGGAATCAGGTCTTCCAGATTATCAGCAAAATAAATTAAACTGTAAACACTATAATCACGCAACAGGGTTATTATTATTTTTCTGATCAACATTTTAAATCACAATGAACTGATTGTGTATTTATCTGCAGCTGCAAAACTAGAGATTGCTTTTAATTAGAAATCATTGTATAAAATTTCTTTAGATAATTGGATGAAACCTATTTGGAGAAGCTGTACTCCTCCTGTATATGAGATATAAGAAATGAAAGGCCAGAAACAAAGGTCTTTACAGTATGATAATCTTTTATTAGTATATCATAATGTAAACTTTATTTCTCCTCTGCAAACACACATTGACTTGTGGAATTGAATTGTTCATGTTATGGGAAACATCTTTGTGGGGGAAACCTACTGTGTATCTTGAACTTTGTTGTGCCAAGTGTAAACTGTGTTCTGCTTTCTGTTAAAAAACAAAAAAATGTTTAAATTACTTTTACTGTATGATAGTCAGGTATTTTAAAACAATTTTCAGAAGGTGACTAGAAAGTGGTAGAGCCACAGGGACACCACAAATTTGCGAGAAGGAAGCAGCTAGTGCCTCTGATGTAAAAATTGGCGGTCATGTATCTGCAGGGGTTTGTATGGTCGATTTAAGAGCATTATCCTAGTTGTCCCATTTCTAGAGACCATCCAGAAAACACTTGAGCTTTGCCACTTGGCACCAGATCCTGTCTGAGCTTGGAAGCTAAGCAGGGTCAGCCCTGGTTAGTACTTGGATGGGAGACTGCCAAGAAATCCCAGGTGCTGTAGGCTTTATTTCAGAGGAAGGACTGGCAAAACCAACTTTGAGGATTCCTTGCCTAAGAAAACCCTGTGAAATTCATGGGGTTGCCATAAGTCAACTGGCAACCTGAAGGCACGTATACATGCACACACACAAGATCAGCATTGCCTGATTTTAATCTCCATTTTCACAACATAGCTGCCATTTTTACTCCTCAACTGGATTCATACAGCAGTTCTGTTCAGTTTTTGTTATGCCTTTCCATTCCCATTTCTGCAGAAATTTCAGTGCATGTTTAGTTTTCTTTCTTAACTCTCAGTCATTGTTCAGTTCAGTATCATCATCAATCCCTTGTTTGAAACATTCAATGGGATGGTGTCTACAACCAGCTTGGAGGAGCTGAACCAGACGGCATTGGCATGGGTGGACCAGCACTGCTCCCTGCCTGTTCTGAGGCCCAGTAAGTAGGAATTGACTCTTAGAGGTAGATTTTCAAGGGGGATTCACAGATTTCCTTTCAAAACATCCTAACAGGAATCTGCTTGGATTCAAATGCTCTGTAATTTTTTTGCAAATTGGTCTTCCTCTCTCTTACGGACAGAACTCATTCTACTTATTAGATATGGAAGAGCACCTGAGCTCTACTGATGACCTCTCAAAATCCCACTCATGTCCCTTTTCTGAGGGCAGCTTTTGCTAGATATGGTCCACACCTTTTCCATTCTGGAGAGCTGCAGTAGGGAGGAAAAGAAGTGGAGTGGAAACAAGTTGATTTGTGTAGACCTAGAGGTTTTGAGACTCAGTGTGAACAGATACTGCTTCGTTACTTGAACCTAAGTATATTTGCACCATGATATGCAGGATATATTTGCCATAGGTACTTAAATTACTGTGAACATCCTAGTGTGAAGTACAGGCATATGAAGAAATGTTGATATATGTCATAGTGCAGACATATGATTAAATGGGCCTGGAACTGGAATATGTCAGTATCTTTTAGTATATTGGATTATTTATGGAATTTATCTTTCCCTTAATATTGTTCAGATATCACAATAAATTATGGTTTATTGTCACAGATCCTTGGGCTCATATGTTCCTCCCCTACTTTGAATGTGGCCAAACTGTGATTAACCATAACTATGGTTTAGGGTGTGAATGTAACATTAAAACTGTAATCAATTAGAATGGAAAATGATAGATTCACATCTCGTAGTTATCCCTGGGGGAGCATGGCTTAAATGCTTGAGTTCAAGGCTTGTCTAGGGTCATTTCTGACATGATAAGCCAGAGTTTATTGTTAATATCTAAATATAGCCATTATGGACTAGTGTTGGAGACAACTACTTTAGGTGAATAGTTCAGTAATATACAACATTCTGTATATTGCATAAAATTGACTGTATATTCCTTTATTTTGGAAATGTCAGTCAGAGCTGCTTACTCTTATGATGAACTTGATCTGAAGCCTACCCCACAGCCTGAAGCCAGGTGCATGATAGTAATAATAATGCTGATCTTTATCTCCATGGTGTCTTTGCTGGAATTCTGTCCAGCTTATATTACTCCTTTTGGCAATCCAAGTAACTAGATTTCTTTGTTTTTGCCTCCCTTGTCATCCTCCACTCTAGTGGTTTTGAACACTCTTCGTCACTTAAGTATTACCACCTCCATTCTGTCTGACCCATCACGCTTGCCAGAACAAGCCACCGAGGCAGTGAGTAAGCCCAACAAAACAGCTGGAGAAACCTAACCAAAGGCAACTGATATCACCTCTTCAAGCTATGGCAACTATCCAAGCCTTATCAAGACTTAGCAACCTCACTGTGGTTGATTCACCTTCCAGCCTCTGTAGGACCTTGGCATTAAGTTGAGAGATTGGCATGGAGGTAAGAGGAGAAGCGAAGGGACAGTTAATTGACACCGTGCTTGGCTTTGGTCAAAGGGGAAAGCCAACTCAGGTAAATAGGCGAGGTGATAAACCTGCACCAAGCAATAGAAGCGCTCCATCAATGCAACCTATTGAAATATGCAGTGCTAATGTTTTTCTGCAACCTAACCTCAGGCACCAAGGCTTGGAGACGGATAGAGTGGGCAGAAGCACCGCAAGGTGCTGTGTGTTTATAAAGGGAAACTCACTCTTGACTTTAAAAGATGTAAGATGCTTTCCGTTTTATGCTCATACTGATTATTTCAGTTTCCTACTCAGACAGTAAAAGCTGAAGGCAAACCACATCAGACAGTGAGGGGAGGGGGCCCTCCAGCAGTTTTGAGACAACATTGTGGGTAAGAATGCTGCCTGTTTAACAAAACATAGTCTTGCCCCCTCCCCAGCCCAAAAGCACCAATAACATGCAAGTCATTAGTTGCATAAAAGTTGCACTCTTTGGATCTTGGCTACTGACTAGATTGGGAAATACATAATCAAAGGGGGGAATTGACAGTTTTATCCATGGTACCAAAGTGTGGCAAACACAGTGAATGAATTACCTTGAGCTGGCTCTTTCCTATTTTATTTTAAAGGGTCTATTTTATGAATATAAGATCAGCTTTATTTCTGTAACATTTGAGTACCTGGTGCTGCTTCTCCTTCCACCGCTCACCTCTGGAGGCATGATTGTGACCACTTGGCAGAAGCACAAGAGTGTTTTTAAATTGGCCCAATCTGTCCTTGAATATGCTGACTCTTTTTTGGTGCTGTAAACAGCCTCACCAATAAGTTTGCACTAGGCTCAGGCAAAAATTCAGAAGCCTGATGACCTGAAGGGAAAAAAAGATTAAGAGTCTTCTAAAATAAGACTACCCTGCCTGCTCACCTACTGTGGATTCATATTCACCACAGAGGAGTAGTGGCTCCTTTCAGCCCTGTGCTACAAAACTCCAAGCCTGAAAATCAGAGCCACAGGAGAGAGGACTTACTTTGTAATGCTAGGAAATTTGTCCTAGAATTATAGTTGGTTTTAGCAATCTAAGTAGCCATGCTATTCAGCCCTAATGTCCCCAATCCCTTAGCCAGGGATTCCTTCAGAAGGGGGTTAATATTAATCAAGGTAAGGTTGATCCCAACATGAGCTTTAACTACCATTAAGGGCAATAGAGCATATTTGTGCACAAAAGGGCAATGCTTTGGGTAGGAAATTCAGTAGCCTTCTGTTTCTCAAATACTGGCTTCACAGCTGTCAATACATTTAGCAATAGGGCTTTCACTCAGTTGAAGAAAACATCCATTGGTCATATTTGGTATAGCAAATTTCATTGCTTAAATTTGCCTGTGAGTGAGCCAGTAGTCTGAAGGGAGGGAAACATAATTAGTAATACCGGCAAGGGTTATCATAGGCATCATCTTGGAAAAGGCATTCCTTCCTTTGTTTCGGAGAAAACAGAGAAGTGTTTCTTGAGGTGGTGCTTGCCTTCTCCATTTTTTAAAAAATGCTAGCATGCATTTGTTCATTCACACATATATACATATATGTGTGTGTGTATGTATTTGACAGTGGATGTAACTATCTCCCCTGCCAGATTAATTATCCTTTCTCTCTTTCAAAAGGTGTGGCTTTTAAAATATATATATATTTAACCCATTAATTGGTTGGACATTGCAGCCCTATTATTCTACCTATTTGGATTTCGTAACAGCTACAGTTAATAGTGCAACTTTGGCACAGATATTATGCCCCTTTCAATTTTCAGCTCCATTTCCATTTGATACGTGTGTGTGTGTTTAGAATAAAGAAGGTGTGTGTGTGTGAGAGAGAGAGAGAGAGCAGATGACTGTCCTGATACTGTGAATCAAACATGTTTCCTAACTTTAATTCTTCTAGCTGTGTTTGCGCTGAACATTTTGCTCCAGCCTCCTTTAAAAACAGAATCTGAGAGATGTGGGCTATTCCTAGAGCTGAATAGTCCAAGGCCATTCCCTCTTGTTCCTAGCTTATTTGGCTGCTTTGCAGGAGAGAGAATCAGTCTAGCCCAGTGCCAGCTCTTGGTTCCTTCTTTCTAAGCTCCTCCCTGGATTTAACAGATGCTGGTACTATACCTGATGTTCTCCATATTGCCTGCTGTCTTTGGAAATTCAACTTTCTCAGGTCACCTTGAGCAGGTGTCTAGTGACCCTGCCTCTGAAGCCACATTTGGGCACATAACAATGCAATCTTTTCTTCTTTTGGGGAATATTTGGACACATGGATTTTTTCTTAGGAACATAAAAGGACCCATGCTGGATTTCCCCCAAAGCCTATCTGGCTCATCATTCTGGTCCTGCGGTAACCAACAAGATGCCCCAGTGGGAAACCCACACACCAGGATCTGAGAGCAACAGCATTTCTGTTCATGTTGCCCAACAACTGGCATTCAGAGACATCCTGCTTCTGATTCTGGAGGTAATGCATAGGCATCATAGCTAGTAGCCTTGTATTTGTCCAAACCTCTTTAAAACTGCCCAAATTGTCAGCCATTGGTTCATCTTGAGAATTCCATAGTTTAACTGTGTGCAGTTTCAAGAGGTACTTCCCTTTGTCTTGTCTGAATCTCCCATTGTTTAGTTCTGCTGGTGGACCCTGGGTTCTTGTTTTAAAGGAAAAAACCTTTCTCTATCCATTTTCTTCACCCTGTGAATAATGGTATGCACCTCTGTCACGTCCCCCCACAGTCACTTTATTTTTCTACACTAAGAAGCCTCAAATGTTTGTAACCACTTCTCATCAAAAAGTTGCTCCCTTGATAGTTGTAATTGCCCTTTTCATCAGCTGTTATTACTCATGACTGTGCTCCCTCCAGAAGTAGCTTGTTGTGGGAGAGGGCTGTTGCATTCATATTCTGCTTGTGGGTTTTCCACAGACATCAAGTTGGGCCACAATGGTACATGGGAGGTTAGACTAAACATCCCTTTGGTCTGATCCAGCATGGATCTTCATAGGGTATGAGTAGGCACACATAGGATTGTGCTGTTCAGTATGATAAATGCTTCAGTAGCATTCAGTAGACTTTTTAAAAAAATTCCTTAATATTCCCTATGTTTTACCCATAAGAGAAACATCTCTAACGCATAGTTTCTTGATTGAAACAGATAGTTAAGCATATGTCTTTCTAAGCACTTTTATAAAGGTGCTATCTAAGAAAACATTGTGTTAATTTTATTTTCAGAAAGGGTTTTCTGTTCAAATGACAGATTAAGTCTAGCAATTCCATCTTCACATATTAGACAGCCCTTAGGAGATGATTTTCCTCCGTGTAGATTCCTTGTGTCCCCTGTCTGCATTTGGAGTGCAACTTAACTTCTCTTTAGGGAAGCTCTCTCAGGATTGCCAGAATTGTGTCCAGGGCATCAGACAAAGCAACTAAAAGCTTCAGCACGATGCAGCAAATACAATCTGAATCTCATTATATACCTCTAAAGTTTGTACATGTTAGTTATCAATTTTTCCATGTGGCATTTTTAAGATGTAGGGGGGCTGGTTGAAAGCACTGCAGGGTCCTAGTCAATAAGAGGCCTACACATCATGGCATTTGTTTGTCTTACACTCCTCTGCAGCTCCTGTCATTACACAAGACACAGTTCTGGGGAACCTTTAGACTTTTCACTCCCTCCTGATGAGGAGGCTCAGGCTGTATCCACCCCAACAGTGGCTCCAGCTTACTCAGCACTCAACACATTCACTCCTGTTGCACCTCCAAATGGAACTGAATGTACTCCTTTTCCTAGAGCAAGCACCTTTCCTCTTGATCCTCCAGTAGGGCCTTCCCAGTCTGTGTCCCCCCCCCACACACACACACACAACTTCATCAGCCCAAGCTTCTTCCTGGGTAAAAAGATGTAGGCTGTGTATGTATCTGTAACATTAAAAGCTGTGAATGCTGTAGTCTTTGGGTGCCCCAAATGTGAAGGGGATGAAGTATTTTTACCTTCTCATTGTTTCAGCCAAAGCAGCTCATATCACACCAGTCATAATAAGCTGTACTTAACTATTTGGTCATTGTTTTTATCAGCTGAATAAAGAAGGAAGTGATAAGAAAAAGGCATGGTTCTGTATGGCTTTGTAAAATTACCAGTGATGTACAGAGGTAATTTTGATCATTTTCTTGCAGTTGGTTGCTTTACATCTTTTATCTGAACTACAACCTTAAATATGCATTTTGTTTTAATAAATGAAATTGGAGTTTCAAGTGTGTGTTCACTTGCTCTCTCTTTCTTTTTGTTTCTTTGATTATTTGGGAGACAAAATGCTTTTTTTACAGCTACAAATGATGACACTTGTACAATAAATTGGTTTTGTTTCATTTTTTTCTCCAAAAGCCTGTAACAACATTTGGAGACTTGAGAGATACCCTCATTGCATCTTTGTTATAAGGATTTCTTTTCAGTTGCATGAAAAGAGGGTTCTGTGGTGACTACTTGGGTTGCTCACTTTCAACAGTGCAATTGCATTTTCTTTTTTACAATGACAACCAAAATAAATGCTATTTTTTTGGAAGAAACCCTGCCTTCTGTAGCATGTGTGTTTTCAATGGAGATATGTTATGCTTTAGAAACCTATAATCTGTGGACCTGGACATCCTGTTTAGACCCATGCCATTAAAATACTGAAAGCCAAAAAGAACATTACACATATCCTTTCTTCTGAGTCTAAGCCAGTGCTTGCAGAATTTTCATAGAATGGACTTACAAAGTACCTTCTAAGAATGAACTATATTAAAACAATGACAATGTACCTTAGACTATGAAGGGTCTATGCATACTATGATGTACCTTCAGAAGGAGGATGTATCATAGGTGACTAAACCAGTCAACTTTTCTACATGCTGTTTGGAACTCTTCTGAATATAAAATAAGTGTAAATGTCGTGAAATTTCCAATATGTAAGGTAAACATAAGGGAGAATTCATTTATTGACTTGCATATTCAGACTGTACTGTGATCTGGTGTCATGGAAGCTGAAGTCACCCCAAAATCAATCAAGAAAGACTGGAGTAGTTATAGGTGAACAAGCTTGTAGCAAAGAACTTTCCCTCTTCTATTCAGAAATGGGAGAGGGCATCCCATCTATTTCAGTTGGGTTTTAGCAAGAAGGTTCTTTTGTCTGCTCCATGATCGCTTGTGTTAATGAGCAGAGGGTATAACCTCTGGGTATCTTGGGCCACCACTATATTCTGGCACAATGTATTTTATTTATTTTTTTAAGGACAAGTTTAGCAGTGGGAAGAGCAAGTTACTAAGAAATGTTTCCAAAAAGGTTTGAAACATAAGGTTTTCAAGAACAGGATGAGCCAATGTCTGAATCTGACGTAGATGATATCCACAGCCCTCATTACAGACAGCGGGAACCATCCTGTTTGTGAAATATATAAGCATACGTCTACCTTATACCTGCATATGTCTCTTCTTTGGTTGTTACAAAGGTTGGTATTCTCTTCCACTTTCTGCAGTGACCAAAACCACCACCACCACCCAACTCACCATTTAGCTGTTGCAGTTCCCACCATCCCAGGTCATTCAGTAGCTGGTGGAGAGCACAGGGGATTGAAGAAGGATCTAGCTATATTCCCTCAACCAGATGCCTCTGTTGAGATCTCCAGAGGACCATGGCAGATCTCAGTGGATTAGGGATGGCATCCTGTCTTACAATTACGGATTTGTTACCTAGAGTTAGAGATCTGTAACTGCTCAGTATTTACTCATACTACTTGTTCATGATCATGGTTCTATTGCCACAGTTGTAAACACCCGCCAAACATACCTTAATAGCCAGCAGACACATTGAGCGATAGAGGTTTGTTCTGTCCATTATTGAGGCACAGCAGGATATGATCTTTCCAGCCCCCGCTGACCAGCAAGTCCAGATGTTGGGATACAACTCAGTCTAGGGAGAAAGTGCCATAATTGCAGAAAAAAAATATTAGTTTCAGTCTACCTGGTGGTGGTGGTGGTAGTAGTAGTAGTAGTAATGCCACAATGACAACGCCAATGATGATGATGATCTGTATTATTTGCCAGTACCTCACTGATTCTTGGATAGAATCCAAATCACTGGTGGTGGTGATCTAAAACTCCAGTCAATAGTGATGATGATGTCTGAAACCCAAAACAACTTACAAAAATGAAAACAGAGTTAAAAGTTCACATCTTAAGAAAGTTAAAAATATCAACAGAACTCAGACCATGACCATTAAAAAGAAAAACAGCAAAGACAGACAACAGAGCATTTTCTGAAAGGCCCTCTCCCTCTGAACAATCAGTCCTCAAAGTCCTGCCAAAATAAAAAAAAAAGCCTTCATCAGCCAACAGAATTCCTGCTGTTTAACTTGTTAATGAGAGTAACAAATTTACCATTATACCTGGGAGCAGGGGTGTTAAGACTTTTCTTCTCAGCCCCACCCCTGATGGTGTGTGAGCTATCAAGGAGGATCTCCTTGGGTTCTAGTTCAATCATCCTTCCATTTCTTCAGAAGGCTGAGTAGCTAAGGCTGATCAACGTGCTGGAGTGGAAGGGGAAGAACCCTTCCATGCCCAGCCCAGCCCAGCCATGCTCATAACAGATCACTTCCTTACGTCTGATATCCTGCTTTGGCATCCTGTTTAATGCTCATATGGAACAAACTTTCTGACCCTTAAGAGATATCCCTTACATTACAAGAAGGAATACCGAGCAGCCCTGCTCACTCCTCCCTACATTTCAAGCGAAGGTCACGACAGTGATATGTCCTACTGAGCCGCCCCTTAGGCAATGTGTAAGACCAAGAGCCTTCACGTCACCTTAGGATCAGCCACCTGAAGAAGGGTAAGTCTGCAGGATCAACTTCTTCCTGGTCTCGTTTCTGGAGGTTCAGGCCTGTGGAGGAGGGCAAGTCTCTGCAGTTCCAGGCCCTCAGGATTACCTCCCCCCGCCCCACAGTTAAAACGTAGACAAGGCCTTTGGGGCACAGATGTGTTCTCCAAGCTTTGTTTAGGTCTCCAGATTGTCAGAAGCAGCAGTAGAGGAGGATGACAGCATGGTGGCCCTGATACCTTCTCACAGCTTTACAGAAAAGAGAGCATGAGCTCCTACAAAGTGTATTTGGAGTGAGAGAGATGTAAAAAATTCACCCTGAGTACAAGACAGGAACCAAGAGATACAAAGAGCTGTTAGGTAGTGGAAAGTGCTGCCTGGGAGTGTGGTGGAGGCTTCGGAGGTCTTTAAACAGAGGCTGGGTGGCCATCAGTTGGGAGGGCTTGGATTGTGTGTTCCTGCAGGGCAGAATGGGGTTGGACTAGACGGCCCTTGGAGTCTCTTCCAATTCTATGATTCATACTAGATATTTTTAGACTACTCCACACTTAACATAATATTATGGTAATATCTCATGGTATCAGGAAGTTCCCAGGTTCTAGAATGATTTCCTTCGTCTTG
Source organism: Gambelia wislizenii (assembly GCA_030847615.1). Taxonomy (NCBI): domain Eukaryota; kingdom Metazoa; phylum Chordata; class Lepidosauria; order Squamata; family Crotaphytidae; genus Gambelia; species Gambelia wislizenii. Next base: position 4,202,100 of record JAUMIR010000013.1, on the reverse strand, counting down.
GAAACCATTCCTTAATGTCTGGGAAAGTCAAAACGCTTACACAGGATGTTCTGACGCTTTAACTACTGTACTGTCTAGTTATGGTTAGACAAAATATTGGCTTGCAACCTGTTGGCGAATTATATACCTCTAAAGGTATATGCACGCAACTCACTCTTTTGGTCATTCTGGAAGTTGGAATTCTCTACTGACCACGCAATTACCAAGGTTGCCTCCTCCAAACCCGCCTTTTCTCAGCTGCACACCCCAAACCCAACCCTTTCCTGGTGGGTGGAGAGCAGAGGGAACAGCAGACAAGCTTCCAGCTGTTTTCCTAGAGTTGGCACAGAGCAATGACATCATCGGCAGGGGGCCTTCAGAAGACTCCCCGGGGCTGCCCGTGCAGATGCCTGTCCCTGGGTGGCCAGCTCTAGCCCCTGTGGCCCCTAAGACCATTTTTGTGTGCCCCCCCTGGGGGTCAAAAATGCCCCCAAATATTTTCAAATGCCTTCTAGGAGGGTGTGGGGGCATTCCTCCTGGCCAATCTGGGCCCAGGAGAGGCCTTTTTTAAAAACAGGAAGTGAACAGGACATTATTTCCACTCACTTCCTGTTGTTAAAAAAGGCCTCTAGGCTCAGGTAGGCCCAAAAGCCTGGTGAAAATGCTCTTCCACATTCCCTGGAGGGTATTATAAGCCTTTGGGGAGGGGGATTTTGGGGCAACCCCCTAGCCTTCAGTTGCCCGCCCCTGAGCAATAGGGAAACAATTGGATGCTTGTCTGCTATTCTCTCTCACTCTTTTAAAGTTTGGGGGGCAGGAGACTCTTGTAGCTATACTGTATCTTGTAGCTATGTCTCCTGAGGCAAGATTGCCATAATTGTTGTGCACCTCCCCTCCCCCCGAAAAAAGCAAATTTCCTTCAACAAGCAGCCAGCTAAAATGACACGGGTGGGGTGGGGGGAACCAACACAATTTGAGCCCTCATGAATTTTATTTTGTCCATTCTTTAATATGTAACCACACAATGTCAAGTAGAATTCCAAGTCTGTTGCAGTCCCCTTTAAATCATGATTCCCCCCCCACAAAAAAGTTGAAATAAACTTTAAAAGCAATAAATATACACCCACTTGGTATTCCATATAAATATCTTCAAATATATTAAGATAACTATTTTGTCCCTAATATCAGCAAAGCACATAATTATTTATATTCTGCCCTTCTTTATAAGACATTTTATAAATACAAAAAATATTGAATAAATATTATATAAAATATCTTGAACATATATATATGACTAAATTTTAAATAGACTATAAAATAGACTAATATGTGAACTCGTATTGATAAAAATATATTTTTAAATAGAATAAATATGTGTTTTTAATCTCCATTACCATGCATTAGCAATCCTAGAACTGTCTACTTTGGCATATCCAATTCATGTCTTACTAGGAGTAAATCCTCCCTAGTTCAATGGGTCTTGCTTGTAGGTGCCATGTTTATTCACAAGTCCCACAACTGAAGCTTCTCTGTACAATTCTGATAGGATATGAAAGCATTGTAAAATATCATTTTCTTTGTGAACTGGTCAGGGGTTGGGTAAGGAAGACGTGGATGGAGAGAGGAGGTGCACAGGAAACAGTCTTGTTGAACATCCAGGATGAATGAGGTTATGGTCACCAAAGTTTCTTTGTCCTGTTGATTCAGAAGATCATCACTGATTGAGCTGTGAAAGTATTCAAATACTCCTTTGAAAGCTTGGAGAGTATCACAGATTTCAGACTGGCTGGGTGCTTTAAAAAATGTGCAGTTGGGTAATCCTGAAAAGTTTACATCGTTGTGCTGAGAATCAGTTGCATTAGTGCCTGTGGCCTTTCCCTGTACAAGGGAAAAGAGGCCAGATTGTTAATACAAATGTGGGAGATTAGAGAGAGAAAGGTGCTATAATATACTATAATATAGAATCCGATAAAGAGACTACCTGAGAGACTCACTGCTTTTTCCCCACAAAGGGGCCTGTAGGGTTGCCAGGTCTCAGGGGGAGGAATCTCAAGGTGAGATCACTGCCTTGAAAAGTATGTGCATCTATATTTTCCTCATTACTTAGCCTTGTCCTTTTTTTTTTTATTTGAATGGCAGCTGTAGTTGATACTTAATGACATCATCTGCCCACTGTAAGGTCAACCTCGTGACATTACCTCAGCTCTACCTCCTGTGACATGACAAGGGGTCATCCTTAGGTCTCTGGTTTTGGCCCAAAAATCTCAGCACTTAGGATAGTCCTGACCTGGCAACACATTTGAGTTTTCAGAGGCGGGCAGAGTAGTATTCTCAAATGAGAACAGTTAATTGTTTTTCACTATATTGCCTGTCTTGTTCCTAGCAGGAGGCCCAGGGCCATTGGGGGAATGGGTGGGTGGGGGGTCCAATGAGCTAAATTCAATAGTCTGCAGACCTTTCCTTGCATAGCATAGCTCAAGACAACATGACTCTAACATCGTAACATCCCTCTGCTCTTTTTCCTCCCTCTGCATGCTTTTTTCAAACATCTTGGCCCCGTACAGAAACCTGTAGTCCTGAAAGCTTGCACAGATATTCCTCCCCCCCTTCCTACTTTTTCGGTTGGACTAATACAGGTACTACTCAACCATGGACTTGGGGGTCAGCTTGCTAAGGTGGAGGTTGCCACCGGCACTCAACTGAAAAAGGCCAGACAGGCAGAGACCTCTCTCTGAGCACCTGTTTGCTTGTTTAATTTCTGTCCTACATTTCTCCCAAGACGGGACAGCCTTTTCCCACTGGGAAGTTGTAGCCGGCACCATCTCTTGGGATGGCCCCTTTGCTTCACCCCTGGTGTCCCTAGCCCAGTGATGGCGAACCTATGACACGCGTGTCAGCAGTGACACGCGGCCACTGAACACGTGGCCACACACCCTCCCTAAAGTGGCGATCGGGGCTTCAAAGCCCCAGTCGCCACTTTCTTCCACTCCCCCACCTCCCTAAAGTGGTGATCGGGGCTCTGGTCACCACTTTCCTCCCCTCTCCCATCCTTCCTAAAGTGGTGATTGGGGCTTCGAAACCCCGGTTGCCACTTTCCTCCACCCACCCACCCCGCCTCCCTAAAGTTTTTTCCTCAAAGTGACACACCACCCGAGTTATGCTCAGTTTTTTGGCGAAGTTTGACACACCAAGCTCAAAAGGTTGTCCATCACTGCCCTAGCCCATTGCTGGGCAGTGAGGTGCCCTGAAGCCATTTCTCTATAACAGGAGGGGGGGTGCTGTTGGGCAGGTGCAGCGCCATCTGACTAAGCCTTAAATCCTCTTCCCAACCAGCAGGCAGGATCTTGTCTAGCAAGCTACCGTAGTTGTAGCCAGCATCATCTCTTGGGCATCGGCTGCCTCTGCTTCTGATACTTCCATCTCAGGCATTTTTCTCTCTTGGCAACAATAGCAGGCGTCAGGGGCAGGTTGAACAAGCCAAAAAACACCAAAAGCGAGGACCCTGCAGCTGAGTATCTGGGAGGACTGGAGCCCCTATCTGGTCTGAGAAAGAACATGCCACTTCTCCCTCCGCCCCAAAGGTAACTTTCCTAATCTCCGCTAAGGATCGCTGAGTATGGGGTGTGTGTTTGCCAGGAGGTGTAGCTATAGGAAGAGGAAAAAATAAAGGCATCCTCCCCCAAAAAGTAAGAATTCTGCCCCCCACCCAAATGAATTTTTCCTTCTGTTTTCAAATGTCTAGCACTGTAGTAACTTTAAATTGCCGTTGACCCTTTAGGCATTCCAAGAAAAGGGGCAGACAAAGTGGCCAAGGGAATGTGAACACAGCAAATAGAAGAGCTTTAGGCGTGAATGATTTTCAGTGACTCACTGTTTACAATGCTAGAAATTTGGAGACTGCTGGGAAGTTCCATTGGGGGGCAGAATTTTTATTTGTGGGGAGCCAAAACCCTTGCTTGTTGCCTCCCCCCCACAGCTACACCCCTGGGGTGTACCTATTATTGCAGTCTAGTATAAGCTGCCTAATGGCAAGACATGAGTGTTTGATATTAAAAAAAAAATAATGTCATGTAGTTTACTGCTCTGTTGATGAAGAAGCCGCTCACTACCACCCGCTTTCTCATTCACAGCCCCATTTCTTCATATGCACCTAGTTATGGGGTTTTATTGCAACTGAGATTACAGGCCTTGGCTTTGCACAAAGGGTCCTCCTAACCTCAAATGCATTGGGCCTAATGAAACACAGGAAGCTCCACATTTCTAGTGCAAGTGCTTCTCTTTTCTCCTGCTGAGTTCATGGAGTACAAACTACTTTTGCACTTTGAACTCAGTTTGCAGCAACTGAACTAAGCTGAGGACAAAGGAGAAAGGAGGGAGGAGGGGAGAAGAACTGGGATACTGTAAAAGCAGCTGACAAAGTGGGATGACAGAAGATTAATCAGGACAGCTGGAGGATATGGTTCTGGAAGTCCCATTGATTGCAATAGGTCTACAGTCAGAAGTACTACAATCAGAGTTAGCCCATAGAGAGTAACAGCTGAAGTCCATTCATATGGATTGCAGGGAAAGGAGCCTGCTTCACCAGAAAATTCTCCTGGCCATTAAAATCAGTGAGAAAAAACCACCACACTGTTGCATTGAAGACCTTCTCTAGCACATTGGGCCATACACCTTTAGAGCCCAGAACATACAGCAAAATTGAACATACAGCAATACAGTTTTCTGAGTCCCTGACGTTTATCATTTCCCTGAATATGAGAACAAGGTGTTTGCATTTACTCATAAAACCCCAGGGGACCAAGAAGAGGTCATGTTGGCAGATTTTAAACATTGTTTGTTGTCTTACATTTTCTTAGGATTTCAGATAGGAGAGAAATAAGTTCTAGCATGCTTACATAGCCATGAGAAAGTGCTTTTCCATGTGTGTCTAACTGTTGGATACATTGTTTGATAGAGTAGCTACGCTTGATCCGTGGAGCAGAGAGGGCCACCACGAAGCAGAGGGCAAAGATCAGGCCGGAGAATTCTGTTTGGAAAGCAAAGAGGCAAATCGATATGATGGTTCCTTGCAAACAAAGAGCATTACATAAATTTATACAGTATATCCTTAGCTATGCAGCAGAGGTGTTAAGAAACCCTGCTAGTGAATTGTGACGATGCATAGCGGGACACCAGCGAGAGGGTCCTGGTACGCCGTTGGCACTTCCTAGTTGGTGTCCTGGTGTCCAATGCGACCAATGTGCATGGCTCCCAATGTGCATCTGTCCCATTGTGCCTCAGTCCTCTTGTGCATTGGTCACTTTGCTGGTTCCCCTATATAATAATGTAACAGCAGTCCTTTACTATATACAGAACTGCCCAATTCTAATTCCCACAGATGTAAGTCCACTAACAAAAACATATGTCCCCAATAGGATTCCAGCCAGAAGATCTCAAAACATGGGCAGGCTCCCTGTCACTGGCATGCTTCCTGGAAACATAAGAGAGGGCCTTCTCTGTGGCTGCCCCCATGGCTGTGGAATGTCTTTTCTAAAGAGGCCAGGATGTTCCCTCTTTGTCATTGTTTCAGCCTTTTTATATCAGCATGCTTTGGGGAAGCAAGGCTGGAATCCTCTGGAATAATACCAGTTAGAACAGACCCATTGAATCAGTTGTTGAAAGGTGATGCAAAACCTAAGTCAATCCCATTGATTTAATGGGTCCCCTCTAGTTGGGACTAGCAATAGGATTGAGGCCTATTCGTTTGGGGTAACTAACAGTTAACAGAGATAAATTTGTTATAACTCTAGAATTACTACTTTCAGTCAATTGTTGCATGATAACACAAATGATGATGATGATGATTGGTACCCTCATCATCACCTTTTCCCAAAACAGAGACTCAAGGTGGCTTATGAATTAAAACAAATACAATGTAGTTAAAAATACCAATGATCAATGTTCAAATAGAATTCAGCTATTCACAATACTAAAAAAGAAATTAAAACATACAATTAAAATGTTAATAAGCAGTACAATTAAAACAGTACAGCAGCCTCTTAAACTCTTCCTTTAAAAACCTTCCTTTCTCTCAAAAGCCTGTAAGAATATTTTTTAAAAGTATTTCTCTGATGAGGGAAGGAGAGCAAGGTCATACTAGCCTTCCTAGGAAGGGAATTCCAGAGTCTAGGGGCAGTCACTGAGAAGACCCTAATATGTAGGTGAATCCCATTAATTCAGTAGTTGTACACAGATAAGAACAAACAATAGGATGTAGGCCCATACAATATAAAATGTAATTTAAAATAAGATATAATAAAATATATCAAAAATGAACTATATCCTATCCTATCCTATCCTGTCCTACAATATACTTACTTTTAACAGCTGGCATGGTTACTGGAGTTGTCAAAGTAGCAACCATCAACCTTCCTTTGCCTGTTGGACTTCTGTGCCTTTCTTGCGGACCGTGGAACTATATTTATATGGCCTGAACTCTTTGATCATATCTCTCCTGCCCTGTTACGTGGCCTTTGAATGGTTTCTCCCCTTCTGTGGCAAATGCGCAAATGGGATGTGGTACTGATTTCAATCAATTTCCTCTAATCACAGATTTATCTTGCTTGCTCTGCCTTTGGTTCAGAGTGATGCTTATCAATTGAACTAGAGGAGCCATTTTTTGAATTCAGCTGGCAGCTGGACCTCCCATCTAACCTCTGGCGCGGCAGTGTACCTGAACATACTCCTCTCCTAATGCGCTCTCAGATGCAGTGTTCTCATCACAGCCTACTGAGTTATTTTCAAAGCGATACCCACCCTTCCTACTCATTATTATCTTGGGTTCTTCTAGCCTGTTTTCTCATGTTGTTCTTCAGAGGCTGCCTAAGAGGGAACCCAAGAGTTTTGTAACTTCCCAAACAGAGGTGTGTGTGGGTGCACTCTGTGGATCTTGGAGGGCAGCACCCCCACCACACCCCCAATCTTTCAGTCCCTAACAGTCCCTCACATGCCCTAGGGCCCAAGTGGTGGCGGCAGTTTAATCGCTCAGGGCCATTTTGGGCAACACAAAATGGACCCAAAGTCAACTTCCAGATTACATCCTGTGGGGGGGGGGGAAGAGCTTTCTTCTGGACCTAAAATGGCCCAGAGAGGAGCCAAAAAAGTGGCTAAATTATCCCCCAACATCCACTAGGGGGGATTTTTAAAAATTGTGAGGGGCCTTGGGTGCTATTTCCTCACTCCTGCTTTAAAATTACACCCCACAATATGCCTCCCTCCAGCTGTGTGAGACCACAACTCTCATAATCCTCTAGCTTGCCCTTTGTTTCAAATTTGTACTTTTTCTCTTGAGAGAGGGAGTAGACTTTGTATGGGGGTCAAATTGTGAGGTTTTTTTTTAGTGTGTCTGTGTTTCTAATATCAATAACAGTTGATTCCAGAGGTTGGAAGGGGAATGTAATACGATGGTCAGTCACAAACACCTGCTTCCCACTAGCCTGGTCCAGTGGGACTCCTCCACTTTGCTTGCGGGCTGGGATGGTTGGTGAAACCAAGAGAAGGCTAAATGCCTACTTTTGCAAACTTACCAAGGTTTAGAGGCCCAGGGGGAGCAGTGCAATGCGGGTGACAGAAATAAAAACTCTGCTGAGCTGCCAACATCAGAATAGATTAAGGGCCTGTCTACTCCAGGCAAATAAAATGATCTCACCTCATTTTCACAGTGAACTGTTCAGACGATGTATGGCTCGAATCCGGGTCTTTTCAGCACTTCAGGGCTTTAATCCGGACCAAAAAGAGTTGGAATTTACTCCAGATTTGAGTAGAAAATCCAGATATTTGTGTGCATGCGTGGACTGCGCTCCATAGCGAGGTCAGTTTGGGGTTGGGGATGAAGTGTCGGTGGGTGGGCAGAAGAAGTCGGGAGTAGGCTCCCTAGGCCAGGCTATAGCTGACCTTTCCTGCTAGGAAATGCCTCTTTTCTTGTTTCATTATCACATTTTAGCAGTTCTTTCCTTGCCGTTTATTTTGTATAAGCAGCAGTTGTTAGGATAAGCACATACCAGCATACCCACATAAACTGGCACCCAGACATATGTATGTTCACATGCATGGGGAATGGGGACTGGAATAGCCACAGCCATGCAGCCACGCATACTGCAATTGATCAGACCAGGGTGAGTTTGAAGAGGAGAACTGTGTGGACAGTGCTCCCGAACTCGCCTTGGTGTGTGTGGCAATCACTTGGACTAGCTCGTGGTCACTGCGGGTCAGGGAAACCCGAAAGTAAGCTGGATTTTCCGGTCAGTGTAGATGAGCCCTAAGGAAAACATCAGACATTTAAAAAAAACATTGGTCGGCATCATGTTAGTGATTTATGAAGGCACAAGTCCAACTTATGCCAGTGTAACTTTTTTGGTCATTATTGTTTTTGGTCATTAATATCTTTTGCCATCTTTGCCACACTATGATGTTGCTTTGATATCTGTGTCCCAGTTTTCGTCTGTGAAATGTTAGAGGGTATGTATCCAGAGGAGGACAACCAAAATGGTGGGAGATCTAGAAGCCATTATGCCCTATGAGGAGCGGCTTAGGGAACTGGGTATGTTTAGCCAGGAGAAGAGAAGGTTAAGAGGGGACATGATAGCCATGTTTAAATATTTGAAGGGCTGTCATACTGAGCATGGAGCAAGTTTGTTTTCTGCTGCTCCAGAGAGTAGGACACAGAGAAATAGACTCAAACTCCAGGAAAAGAAATTCCATCTAAACATTAGGAAGAACTTCCTGATGGTAAGCGCTGTTTGATAGTGGAATCCGCTGCTGCCTGGGAGTGTGGTGGAGTCTCCTCCTTTTGAGGTTTTTTAACAGAAGCTGGATGGCCATCTGTCGGAATGCTTTGATTGTTTATTCCTACATGGCAGGGGGTTGGACTAGATGGCCCTTGTGGTCTCTTCCAACTCTAGGATTCTATGTGACCACACAACAACCAAACTCTTCCTGCCAAACCCACCATTTCTGTCAGTCTGTCCATCTGTCCCAGCATGGTTCCAAGACAGCATACAGCCTTTTAAAAGACATAATATACTGTAATAAAAAAAAAAACTCTTAGTACCAATGTTAAAACACAATTAAACTGAACTTCCATTTTTAAAAGTACACATTAAAAATGCAAGTTCAAAGCAGTTTTTAAAACATAACAAAATAAAACATAACGCACACACACATTAAAATCACCAGCTATCTCAACATATTGAAAGCCAAATGCCTCCTTAAATAAGAAGACATTACCTGCAAATCAATTAAAAAGGAAAGCTATAAAAAAAGCAATAAAAGCACACTATTCAAAGCCCTTGTAGCCAGTTCCTAAAGGGCTGTTGGAACAGAAACATTTTCACTTCCCATCAGACAGACAGCAAGGCAGAAGCCATCCTGGTTTCCTTAGGGAGGGAGTTCCAAAGCCTGGGAGCAGCCACCAAAAAGGCCCTCTATTGCGTTCCCACCAGATGCTCCTGTGAAGGTGGCAGAGCTCCAGGAAGGGTCTCCCTCAAAGATCTTAGAGCTCAGATAGGCTCATATAGGAAGATACAGCCCACTTATATTTCCATTTTTTTAAATTGTTTTAAGGATACAACTTAAAAATCCATTATATCAGTGCAGGTGGTCTCTCCTCCAATGGAGATCACAATTCCATAGCATTGCTGTGCCCACACAGTTGCTGTGGCCACTTCTTCAGATGGTGTCCCTCCTTCTGGGGATCAACCTCTATGTAGGATTAACCATCGTCAGGGTTAACTGTTTGGGCCATACTCTGCTACTGGAGCCATGTTCAAAGCCTTGCCAGACTGGTAGAACCTGCCAGGATTTGCATTCTGTTAGTACAGCAGGGTCCCTGCCATGCCTACAATAAGGTGGTGGAGTAGGACTTTGTGGAGGTCCCACAAAAAATAATCATTCAGTTAATTGAATGATTGGAAAACTGATATATTAAGCCAATTTTGGGGATGTGGCCATTCTTAATTAAAGGAAAATCTGAATGTTTTAATAAAATTAATCAAAGAAACCTGAAGTGCCTATTCAGGAATATCATTGAATGAGATCCCATATTGTTACACATTGGAATTGTTACACATTGATGTGCAGGGGTGTAGTAGCTACAGAGGGGGCAGGATTATCCCCCCAATAGGAATTCTGCCCCCCCCCAGGAAATTTTCCTACAGTACCCAAAAGCATTGCAGAAAAGGAGACCTCTCCCATGTGTTGTATTTGCATTCCCTGGGTCACACTGCCTGCTCCTTTTCTTTGGACTCCTCAACTGTATCTCTAAATCATCACTGGACATTTTCAGTGACGGCAGTGCTAGAAATGTGGGGACTGAAGGAACATTTCATGGGGAGGCAACAGTCTTATCTGTGGGGCAGTGTTCTCATTTTGCTCCCCCACAGCCACCCCCTGGATGTGCTAAGCAACCCATGTGTGGAGTTGCAAGGTTGGACTATTGAATGTCCAATGCACATAGCAATACACCCACTTTGGCAATGGCACTGCATGTGCAATGGCAACACATGTCCAAACTCCACTGCCACAACCTCAAGCTGAACGCAAACATTCTGCATCAACTCAAAATGCCCACCTGCTTCCTTAGGGGAACATGAGCAGGCATACAACACCTGCCGGATGCCAGCCTCAACCTGCCAGTGGTGACTCCGTGTTCTTGTGGGGATGAAGAGGAGCTCAGAACTTTGCAAAACTGAGTCAGTGCACCAATTCAATGTTGTCAGTGGCAATGCCTCTCCTTGATTCAGAATGTGGCTTCTGCTGTTTAAAAAATAATAATGTGGTCCAGAATCCTCTATCATGGTCTATGTTACATAATTTTATGTATACTTAGATATGTAGCAGAGGTGCTAAGAAACCCTGCTAGTAAATTGTGAAGATGTGTAATGGGACACTGGCAAGCGCATCGGGCCCTGCCGATGTGCATTGACACACCTAGCTGGAGTCCTGATGCACAACAGGACTGATGCACACCTGGTCCTGTTGTGCATCGCTCCTGATGCACATCAGTTACTTTGCCAGCTCCCCTATCTAATAACGTAACAGCTACTCTTTACTTGATATGGACATTACGGAACTGCTCAGGTCTAATCCCTGCAGATGTAAGTCCACCTACAAAGACTTAAGTCCCTGAAAGGATTCCAGCTCTAATCTTTAAAAATGTAATTAATTTAGAGAGGAATTTGGTCATTGCAGTTAATGATTCGTAATCTGGAGTTACAGATCCGTAACTGATTCATATTCACCAAGCCTATGTATTCATGATCATGGTACTATTGGTGTGGTTGTAAAAGTCCCTCCGTCATGCATTACCAGACATCATCTGCTGCATGGTCTCTTCTCCTGTCAGTAGAGGCACAACAGATAAATATTTCCACCCCACTCCTGACAGTGATCTCTGGTATGAGGAGGAATGGTGACAGGGATCCTGCTTCTGATCGTTGCACCTTAGATCGCTCGTGGGAGGAGGTTGCAATCATCAGTCAGCTGCTCCCCAATCAACAGGAGAACAGATCCCTGTTGTTTGCTGTGGCTGAAAGCCAGCAAAGCACGATTGGAAGTGGTAGGTCAAGAAATGCTACTTGTTAAGTATACTTAACAGAGTAGCTGATCTAGGATGTTGGCCATGACCTTTTCTGCCCCGTTTTTAATTCATTTTTTTTAATTGCCAATGGGGCATGAAGCACACATGCTCAGGCAATTTTTATCTATTTCTTTTCCACTGGAATCAGTGACATGCTAGCAATGTGTGAGAAGGAATGGCACCTTTGAGGCCGATGGGTTGATAATGCAAGAAATTACTCAGCACAGTTCTGACTGGCTTTGTATGTTTCTGGGTTCCTTCTTCTCCAACAAGGAGGAGCGGGGAGAAGGTGGTACAACTTTCCCCTCTAGTGAAAAGTCCCCGAATGCATCACCCCTTCACTCATGGAAATAAAAAAAATAAAAAAAACCTTTTTCAGTCATTCACAGCCTTCCCCCACATCCAAAGAGTCACTTCTGAAGAAGGAACCTCTTCCTTCTACGTCGGAGGAAGATTAGATCAAAAGGCCCCAAAAGGAATCAAAAGTAAAGGGAGGAGGAAAGGGGATCTGATTTCCACACCCTCCATTGATGAAATCACACTGTGGTGAAAGATGGCCCTGCTTTAACTCTGAGTCGTGCAGTTGTCTCTTCCTCCTTTTGCCAAGACTGTGGTTCAGATATACCCCCAGACGACACCTCACCGAAGCCGCCAGGAAGCCCTTGAGCAGCTGACCTGGGTGACAAAAAGGGATGGATTCTCTCTCGTTTGTTTTTATTTCCTGCATCCAGATGAAAAGCCCTAAATGTTGTTCCTGTTCGTTCTGATTTTATGTGGGGTTAAAATAAACCCACCTGGGGAGCTGGTATAAAAAGTCTCTGATAGTACCAGGAGCTGACAGGAAATTTCTGGAATGAAGAAAATGTGTATGGATCTCCAACATTAAATCTCTGTTCTCTTTCCACTGGCAGGCAGAGACTTTTTTATCTGGACAGGTCTTTGGCTTTGAACCCATGTAGGCAGAAGGGTCTTTTAATGGAGCATCCTGTGCTTTTATCTTTTATCTTACATTTTCATAGAATCATAGAACCATAGAGATCACAAGGGCCATCCAGTCCAATCCCCTTCTGCCTTGCAGGAGTACACAATCAAAGCCCCCCTAACAAATGGCCATCCAGCCCCTGTTTAAACACCTCCAAAGAAGGAGACTCCACCACACTACGAGGCAGTGCATTCCACTGTCCAACAGCTCTTATTGTCAGGAAATTCTTCCTAATGTTTAGGTGGAATCTCTTTCCCTGTAGTTTGAGTCCATTGCTCTGTGTCATTGAAGATTATTACACACAGCTAATGTGGCCCCAAAATGATGCCAGCAGAACACAAAAGGACACCAATATCACACGATGTCGTCCTTTTGCGTTCCACTGTCGTTATTCTGGTGTTTCTTTTTATTGACGGGCCGGAGCTGTCAATGGACCACCAATCTTGTTTTGGTGCCGGCGGTGCCGGCATCTGAAACCTCACACTGTTTTTGACTTGTGAATACAACGTCAATGGGCGGTCCTGCCAGAACACTTCCAGGTGGGATTGTGAAAACCAGGTAGGCTACCCTCTTTTTTTTGTACCCTCCACAGATTACTTTTGTTGTTGTTGTTGTTGTTGTTGTGTGTATGTACTTTTGTGAACTTTGTGTGTGTGTGTGTGTTTCTTTGTATTTTTGAATTTCCCACGCTCACGTCTTCTTGCAAGAACGGGTGGGATTTCAGTCCAGGAAGTGAACGGAGCTTCATTAGAGCTCCATTCATTCCTGGACTGCCTTTGGACGGGAGATAAGGTAAGTCTGATAGGGAGGGTTATTGTGCTGGTACAGGGATGGGTCTGGAGATTGTGGGACAGGAATGGATTTTGTTTTTCTGTCTGATAATCTCCCTAGTCTCTGGAGCAGCAGGAAACAAGCTCACTCCCTCTTCAATATGACATCCTTTCAAGTATTTAAGCATGGCTATCATGTCACCTCTTTTAAATGTGTTTTAAATAGTTTTAAGCTTTGTGCTTTTAAGATAGTGTAATTTAAAAAAAAACGGTACAATCTGATTTTAGATGTCCTTTTTCATTTTATTTTGTTGTAAGTTGCCTGAGGTCCCATCTTGGGAGAAAGGTAGATACAAATTAAATAAATCCAGCAATAAATATAATAGTCTCACCTGAATTTGCTTGTTTTACCCAGCCCTAACCGAAAGGATTTAAGAAATGCACTTGCTCAGTCCGCAGCCAGAATGAATGACTTACAGAAAATCTGAGGCGTAGGCTGAGATTTCTAAACGGCATTGGAAAAAAACACACAAAAATATTGCTTTGCAGAAATCTAGTTATCTGTTCATGATCTATGTACGCAATTTGAAACCTCCATTGCGATCCCCTCCCCCACATCTCTTGTTTTGAGGAAATTATTTCACAGGATTTTTATCTCGCCTCATGATCTGATTCGTTCCATTTGTCGCAAATACTTTGTACGGCAACTTTCTCTGTGATGGGGATTTGTCACACAGTTTTATTATTAGCTTAAAAAAAAACAAAAGACCAGTGTCTCACACCTGCATGACATAGGTGCAACCCTCTGTGCCCCTATTCAGAAACAAGACCCCTTGGGTCGAGTGGGGCTTAACTCTGAGGTAACTGGGGTTATAGGATGACAGCCTTCAAACGCTCCTGAAATGTGACCCCTTTTGAGAAGAGAGGCAAGCTGGTGTCTGCATCTGCTGCTGCTGTGTGTCATCTCAGTGTCTCCTAGCAACAAGCCTGTATCCCAGCAACTGAAGACGCACTTGGCTGGTACTCATGGCTTTCCCTTGGCCAGTGGAGAGGAGAGCCATGTGTTCTTGGCACTGTCGCAGTTTGTCTTGAACTGCCCAAGTGGAGCCATGGAAGGGTTCAGTGCCTCTGCTGCCTTTCGGGAGCACCTCCGCAAGCTGTGCCTGGATCAATTTCCTTGCGGGATTGGAAGCTGGGTAAGAAATGGGGAGTGTATTGAGGCCTGCTCCTCTCTTTCTCTGCACATTGCCCAGGAAAAAGCCTTTTTGGAGCATCCACGCAGGATTCTAGAGACCTTTATGCTCTTTGCTGTTGCTGTTAACTGTCGTCAAGTCAACTTCGACTTATGGCGACCCTATGAATGCGAAACCTCCAAGTCACCCTCTCCTCAACAGCCCTGCTCTAAGGTCTTGCAGGCTCAGGGCAGCCACAACTTCCTTGATGGAAGTCTCTCCATCTCTAATGCAGTCTTCCTCTTTTCCTCTTGCCTTCTACCTTCCCAAGCATTATTGTCTTTTCTAGTGAGTCATGCCTTCTCATGATCTGGCCAAAGTACTACAGGAGATTATCAGAAGAGCCTCTAAAAACTTGCCTGTCCCATTATATTTTAAAGCGTGAGTGTCCTGGCATAATAACCCTTTTTATCACACGTCACTGTAATAATGAGAAGGAACAGCCCCAGCGTTAACGGAGCACAAGCGCCAACACTCTTTACTTTAGTGTTCGCTGGATCGCATAATTGCGGTTCTTGTGAGAAGACGCAACCATGGTTAAAAGTAAAAAAAAACCCCAAAACTAACAAAAAAGATGAACACACAAGCACTGAAACACACTTTAAATTTGGCAAGCAACACAGGCAGGTTCATAAAAAGATCATCCCGAGCCTAGTTTTCACCTTCTTACCCAGAAGTGTTCTGGCAGGGACCTCCCATTGACACTGTATTCTCTCAAGAAAAGAATGGGACACAGTTTCAGATGCTTGCAATGCCACGGGGGGAAAACGCCATTGGTGATCTGTTGATGGCTTGGTCTGTCAGTAAGATACAATGGCTTATTCACAGCAACAGAACACTTCAAGAACGTGAGGGGACGACATCATGCGATATGTGCTCCCTTTTGCATTCTTTTGGTGTCATTATCACGTCATATTTGCCACATCTGATAATCTCCACAGTTTAGTCATCTTGGCTTCTAGGGAGAGTTCAGGCTCGATTTGCTCTAGGGCTCATTATTTGTCTTTTTTAGCAGTCCATGGTATCCACAGAACTCTTCTCCAGCACCACATTTCAGATGAGTTGATTATCTTTCTATCAGCTTTCTTCAATGTCCAGCTTTCACAACCATGCATAGACATTGGAAATATGATGGCATGGACAATCCTAACTAAAGTATTAATGCTATACAATTGTCAGTTATAATGCTATAGTTCCACTTTAGTTGCCGTGGCCAAGTCCCATTGAATCCTGGGATTTGCAGTTTACGGAGGCTATCTAGAATTCTCAGTCATAGAGCTGCAGTGCCTCTGCAAATTAGACACCCCATAATTCGAATGTCATGGCATTGGAAGTTGAATTAAAACACTTTCATTGGTAGCAGCAGGGCCAGTTTAAGAAATTTGGGGGGCCCTGCAATGCTACCAGACCTAACCTATTCACAGTATAGGATATTCAGATTATTACTAATAACGTTTTTGCAGGAGGAGGGTTATGATGCCCCGCTCCCACAATGATGGGGCCCCCTGCAGCTGCAGGTGCTACAGGGCCCATAAATCAGCCCTGGATAGCAGTGGCAGGTCTCAGGGCCTGACCTATTTTTTCCAGTCCTCAAGGCAGGGGGGAGGAATCTCAGGGCAAGTGTGCTGCTTTTAAATGTCTTGATACTTAATGTATCACACAAAACGATATCACCTGGGCCTGCCTAATAATAATAATAATAATAACAATATCACCTGGGCCTGCCTCCTCTGATATCACAAGAAATCACACCTCGGTCTCAGCCTCTGTCCCTGAAATCTCAGGGCCTGGGTCAGTCCTGACCTGGCAGCCCTGGCTAGTGTGAAAGGGCCATGAGTTACTATTCCAGACATAGTAACCCATCATAACATATCTCTCTCTCTGGCTTTTCTTTGCAAATGAAGATTCAGGAAGGACTCATCCCACGCTTTCTGCAAGCGCGCTGGTGACTAAAAAGGCCAATCCGAGTTAAACAAGTCCGGTTGCAGAAAGCACAGCAGAAGGTCTCCTTGGGTGATGTTTTTGGGTTGTGATTCTTTCTGCATTGTCGTTTCTCTTCAAGACTTGTTTGGCGTGAGTTCTCAAATAAGGCTGCAGCATTGTGGATAGTGCGTCTCCATGCCTCCCGATGTGAGGCCAGGGTGGACCACTGTTGGTGATCAATTTGGCCGAGCCTGAGATGTTGTTTCAGGGAGTCTTTGTATCGCTTTTTTGGAGCACCCCTCTTACGCTGACCCGTGGCGAGTTCACCGTAGAGCAGTATTTTTGGGATGCAATGGTCCTCCATCGTAGAGACGTGCCCTGCCCAGCGCAGCTGTGTTCTCAATATCATGGCCTCAATGCTGGTGATCCCTGCTTGCTCAAGGACAGCAACATTCGTCACATAGTCAGTCCAGTGTATATTTAGGATTGTGCGTATACAGCACTGATGAAAGCGTTCGAGGAGTCGTAAGTGGTGGTGATAGGTGACCCATGGTTCAGACCCATAAAGGAGAATAGAGAGTACAATGGCTCTATACACACTGATTTTTGTGCTTTGCCTCAGGTGTTTATTGCTCCAGACTCTTTTGTGAAGTCTTCCAAATGCACTATATGCCTTTGCTAATCTGTGATCGATCTCTTTGTCAATCTTGGCATCTGAGGAGATGATGCTTCCTAGGTGGGTGAACTGCTGAATGGACTTGAGCACAGATTTGCCGACGGCAATGTGGGGATGGTAGTGTTCGTCCTGTGGTGCAGGCTGGTAAAGAACTTCCGTTTTCTTAAGGTTGACTTCTAGCCCAAACAGCTCTGCTCTATGACACCACATAATGACAGCACTCTGATGGCACTTTACCTGCCACGGTTCCATTCTAGAGAATCCCATTTAGGGATAGGTATTTAGAATTCTTAGCCAAAAAACTGGTGCCTTACCAAACTACAGATCACAGGATTCCCTAGGATTCAACCACGGCAGTTAAAGAGGATCATAGCATTATCATTGTGCCATGTAGAAGGGCCCAAGGACTGGTGGTGTTCAGTCAAGAGAATCACGGTGCCTTTCTCTTTAAACCTCCACCTCCACTCGGATTTTACTCTAGGCCTTTGCACAGATTTCCGCCCACAAAACAAAAAGTCATTGTGCAACCCATAAGTAAAAAATTAAGTCAGGTAACACCATCATTAGGATGCCTAAAAGGCACAAACAAAGGAGACAGGGCGTAACTTCACACCCATGGAGTTACGTGGCAGTTGTATTATGCTGCCTCATTAGCACACAGTGACCTCAGACAACCAAATGTGCAACCCAAAAGTGTACTGTGCATCTGTGCACCTGGAGATTGGTACACAGTGCACAACCCATGTGCAATGGTGCCACAGGCAAAAAGGCATTGTGGGAGATATAGTCCATTTGGAGGGCTGAAGCGCTCCCACCCATGTTAAAAGACTCAGTCTCTTTCCCAGTGCTCTTCCCATTCTGCAGTACAGAGGAAAGAATGAGATACCCTGTCCTAAAGGAAGATGGGTGGCAAAGGCCGTATCAGGCTACTGTGCTGGCTACACCAGGGTTTGGCAACTATTGAGATTGAGAGACTGTACCCCCTCATGTCCCTACCCTCCAACATTTCACAGAAGAAAACTGGGATGCATGTGGCTGAGCCACAGCAGTGTGGTCAAAAAAGGATGTGGCCAGACACAGGCACTTTTACTGCCTTTGCTCTATCCTATGGAATGCTGGCATACATAGTTTGGTGGGGTACTTAGCATTCTTTGGCTTACTCCCCTGAACTGAAGCATCAGTGCTCTCTGGCACAGAAATCTAAGTCCCTTCCCAAATTACAAATCCCAGGATTCGTGGGACCATGATAGCTAAAGGGGTATCGAAGCAGTATAATTGTATAATGTGTATACTGTACATCCTCAGGCCACTGGTAAATTCACACACGACAATCTTTGTTCCGTCAGCTGCCTTAGATACCAGAAGTGGTATATAGCCATCTTGATTAGTAGTTGAAACTAGAGACCCAACTTGTGTAAATTAATCAAATTCTTTTTAAAATCCATCCAGGTTCACAGCTGACACTTCATCTTGTGGCAATAAGTTCCACAGTTTGAAGTATACACTCTGTGTATCAAATCAGATCTGAGCAGGATGGGGAAGGAGGTGACAGTGCCATTTCCTCAATGATGCATCTGCCACAACATACACTTGAAGCACGCTATCTAAATGTCCATTACTTGTATATGTTTTTAATTATTGCTTAGTAGGGCTGTGCTGTGCCAGGTGACACACCTTTTATTCAAAAGTCCACCCACACATCTATCTCTGGAGGTCTTCTTTGGTCTGGCCTTCCTTCCCTCAGCAGGCATTTTTACATTCTGCTTTCCTGTCTTTGATGCAGAACAGGTCCCGTTTCCCACCAAGGAAAGCCAAAGCTTTTGGCAGCCACGCCTCACTCCCAGTCAAACTCCCCTTTCATGGTGGGCTCCCACCTCCTAACGAAGAGACAGAAGAATCACTGATGGGGTTTCTGAGAAGTCCCGGCTCCCTCTGGGTTCTGCCGCCCAACTGCAGCGCCGCAGACCAGCAGCTGAGAGAGCTGGCGGTGCTTTCTCCACAGACCATCCGAGACAGATTCATCTTCTCCTATTTCAAATCCCTCCGGATCATCAACAAAGATGTGAGTGACCAAGAGGCCAAGAGGCACATGTGCCAAGGATTCTAGCAAACAGCCTAGGCCAAGGGTAGGAAGCATGTGGCCTGTGGGCCATATGCTGCCTTTGGGGAGATCTGTGTGGCTCTTGTCTCCCACGCTCTCCGACTGTCCCAGTTTAGCAGGGACAGTCCCAATTACTCCTCTGTCATCCTACTTTTCAGCTGCATTTAAAATGTCCCATTTCCTTCTTCCAATTTCCCCCTTTGTCCTCAGCTTACTTCAATTTGCTGCAAACTGAATTTAAAGGGCCCAAGTTGTTGGCACTCCACTAACTCAGCAGAGGAAAAAAGACAGAAGGGGACAGAATCTTGCGCTTCCCTGGGGGGCAAAGTAAAAGCAAACTGCTACAGCCTCTCCTAGCTGCTGTGTTCTTCCTCATTAATAACTGTTCCCATTGTGACTACATGGTGATGTCGCTTGGCCACATGTGCCCAGTTTTCAATTGTGAAATGTTGGCTCCCCAAATAAGAATCCCACCCCCAAAATGAAATTTTCCTTCTCAGCCCCTTCATTTTTACAGTTTGGATACCCACAGAAAAGGGGCAGGCAAAGTGATCAAGGGGATGGGAACATAGTACAGTTCTAAACAGGAACCAATCTCTCACTCTCTTTCTTTGCAATGCTAGAAGCTGGGGGACAGAAGGAACATTTCATTTGGAGAATTTTTATTTGGGGCAGTGCCCTCTGTTTGCCCCCCGGGTAGGCACAATTGGATTGTATTATTTGGTCTCTTTGGGTACTAGACAGAAGTCATCCTGCTTTTCAATAAAAGGATGGATTGAGATGGCCTTTGGGTTCCATTTGACTCCCTGAATATGTATATTGGCTTGTTTCCCCCTCTTCCCAGGTGACTGAAATTGATGCTGGCTTATTAAAGTTTCCAAACTTGGAAGAGCTCATCCTCAGCACAAATAAAATCAGCACAATCAATTCCACTAACCTCCCTCCAACGCTAAAGGTAAATTAAAGGGGGGGGGAGGCAACAACAGAGCAATGGGGGAAGGAAATGCATTAGACTAGCCCTCCACAACTTGGCACCCTCCAGATGTGTTGGACTTGAACTCCTATCATCCCCAGCCAGCACAAGAAGTTGCCTTCTCATGGAGGACAATGTGTTGGGAAAGTCTTTTTTTTTTTTTAATGCATTTGATGATATTATCAGTGCTTGTTTGGGTCACCCAGTGAAAATGATTGGCAGTCAGGGTAGGCAAAATAAACCATGTCTACCTATGGTGCGTGGTGAACATGTGGAATCTACTGCCACAAGAGGAGACTGGCACAGATGGTTTAAAAAAAGGAATTTGACGGCAGCAAAAACATGTCTCCATACTGACCGGTCATGGTGCCTAGTGGAACCTCCATGTTCAGAAGCAATCTATCATTCCTTATTTCACTGCCCACAGAAATTGTGTATCCAGGGAAAAGAGACAAAGCAGGGGGGAATGGTAGAGCCTAGTGGCTTCTATATCTGTGGGTCAGTGAATCCATTCACACTGCACTGTTTTAGTGCTCTCATTCCACTTTAACTGCTCGGGCTGCCTCCTGTGGAATTCTGTTGTTTGTAGTTTAGGGTGGCCTAAAAGCCTTCTGGCTGAGAATGCTAAATGCTCCTCCCTAAACTGCAAATCCCAGGATTCCACAGGAGGCAGTCAGAGCAGTTAAAGTGGAATAATAATGCTATAACACTGTAATGCGATAAGACTTTTGCAAGTTTTACTCTGAAAAACTAAAGGAGCTAGCCAAAAGGTTAACATATTTGAGGGATAATGTTTAATGTCTCAGACAGTGCCTTTCAAGTTTGGACTAAAACTGAAGCCACCATCCGCTACTGCAGATGATGGGCGTGTGTGTGGCCACATCTTCTGACATCATCCAGCCTGCAGAAGGGTCATGGCATGTGCAAATGTAAGATGCGCTACACAAGCAGGCTGACTTTTCAGACAATGCACAATGGTCCTATCCAGCTGGTGGCAATGGAAATGCAATTGCTCATGAGGAACTGTTGTGCATGCATTAATGCAGTGGTTCTTAACCTGTGGTCCGTGGACCCCCAGGGGTCCTCAGTGTCTTCACAGACGGTCCACAAAGGCTTGAAGGCTGCTTGGCCCACCTTCTCACTGCAGTGGAGTGGCCATGTGACAGGAGCCAAGGCAAAGACTGGCTGGCTTGGCCTGCACATTGCCATTTAATCCACTCCAGCCACAAACATGCAGGAAGAAGCAAGAGAAAAGCCTTCCTTCCCACTCCAGTGCCTCTGAGGGAAGGTTTAATGGGTGGTGTAATTGTATTATTATTATCATCAGGTATTATTATTATTATTATTATTATTAGGGCTTTAAACCTTGAGTTAGGTCTTGCGGGTCCACAGCAACAAAAGATACTTAAAGGGGGTCCCTGGTAAAGAAAAGTTTAAGAGTCTCTGCATTAGTGCATTAAAGTACACAGAGGAATGTATGAATGCACATTGACTCTATGGCTGCTGCCACACTGCAGAAATAGCTCAGTTTGACACCACTTTAACTGCCATTGCTCCATCCTGTGGAATCCTGGCATTTGCAGTTTGTTGTGGCACCAGAGCTCTCTGATAGAGAAGGCTAAATATCTCACAAAACTACAAATGCTAGCATTCCAGAGCATTGAGCCATGGTCATTAAAGTGCCATCAAACTG
Source organism: Gambelia wislizenii (assembly GCA_030847615.1). NCBI lineage: Eukaryota > Metazoa > Chordata > Lepidosauria > Squamata > Crotaphytidae > Gambelia > Gambelia wislizenii. Next base: position 4,180,157 of record JAUMIR010000013.1, on the reverse strand, counting down.
GATTATTTCTGCAGTGTGGCAGCAGCCTATGCATTGCCTTTGCACGCTGTGCATTGTCATTGCACAATAGATTGCCAGTCGTGTGCACTGACCATTGATTCACATGTGCTGGTATTCAGCACAGGGGTCACATAACGGAACTCCGCTGATATCTACACTATGCTGAAGCAATGTAGGAGTTGGGCTCAAGTTTCCTTTCCCCTGATTTAAATGGTGGGCTACTTTTGGATGAGTGGGACGTCCTCAGCCTCCAATTCTCCCTGCTGGTTCTTCTTCCCAGGTGCTAGAGCTTTGTGGGAATAAAATAGTTAGCTTGAAGGACCTATGCGCCAACCCGCCGCCAGAACTCCAGCACCTCGGCCTAGGCCACAACTGCCAGCTCGGCTCATCTGAGGATCGATACCTCACAGCCAATTTCTGGTAACAGCAAGTTCTGAAGGAGGCAGGAATAACCCTGATGTATTACCAACAAGCGTTATTTGTTTGTTCGGCCCCTCCATTTTGTTTCTCTCTGTTCTGAAGCTTGTTCTCTTTGTTACAGTCAACTTGGAAAGGTCTACGAACTTTCAGAACAGGACAGGACTAACGTGAGAGAAAGGAATCCCAGTTGCTAGTACAGTTGGCCCTCAACTTTTGCAGGGTTTAGGGACACAGATTCCCTGCAAAAGTGGGAAAACTGCAAATATGGGATGCTGGGGTTTTTTTACCTGAGAGAACACTTCTCTAGGCATTTCTAGGCCATCCAGCATGATCCTATGGTTCGCTCTGAGATTCTTCTCCCATTCCCTGAGAACCAGAGAAGAGGGTCCAGGCCCTGAGATCTGGGAACACTACTTTGAAATCAGTGTTCTGAATGATTTCAGTTCTATAGACAGTTTGATATTGTTTTAATCACAACATTTTGTATGTTTTTAGCCATATGCATTTCTTTTTATCTTGTAAGCTGCCTTGACTCCCAGCTTTGGGGAAAAGATGGGGGATAGATAGACTTTCACCAATTTCCACTGAGCCTTTTTTAATTATTATTCAGGAGTTATAGTTAAAGCGTCACAGGGCTTTAGCAATATTACACTATTTAAGCATTAGGATCATGTTGTCTTATTGCTAGCATTCCTCTTTCATTTGATCTGTGTTGAATCTGCTGTCCTGGGAACAAGAGCCTTGTTTCTTGGTGGTGGCCATCTTGACTAGTTCTGGGATAACACAGCCAGCCAGCCACAGAGAGGTATATTTCATTTCTGGATGAATTTAAACTGACTTGGAGAGCAGGAATGAAAAGCACTTGTAATGCTGGGAGTTCTCTGGGAGTACTTCAGGATGGGGGCGAGGGGGGGAGTCATGTTGATCTCCAAAATAAAATGGGAAAGGACAGGAACCAAACCAGGGTCTTTCTGGTTTCTCCAGTGCGTTTGGATAGGTCCCATCAGGTATATTTGGATGCTGCTGTATCACTGAGCACATTCAGGTCTGGAAACTTGAATCAGTGTCTTGGTAAAGATGTCTGTTCTAATAAGGAGTGTGTGTGTGTGTGTGCGCGCGCGCGCGCGCAGCCGTCCATCCTGATTTAAGAAGCAAAGATACCCAAGACTTTAGAGAAATCTAACATGTTCCCCCTGTTTTGGCTTGTTCCCTTTTAGGCCAAACCTGGTCTCCCTTGACTTGAGCTATAATAATTTCACCAACTTGCGAAGCCTCGTTTCAAAGCTGTTGACTCTGAAGACTCTCCGGGTCCTTGTCCTGCAGGGGAACCCACTTGCTCTACTTCCCGGCTATCGGGGCTTCACCGTAGACAGCCTCCCCAAGCTCTGCATGCTCGATGACGTGATTGTTACCCCAGATGAGAGGCACAACTTCTTAGGCGTGGCGAGTGAACCAGGTGAGGCATCCTTCATTTGAAAGTGTTTGGGGAGTGGGAGCATGAAAGACAATTTCTTCTGCTTGGATTGGGAAAGGTTCCGAAGGCTAGAAGGAGCGTTTCAATCCAGATAAAGCTTCCTGCTTTAAAGTCCTTCATTTTGGATGTTTCCTTTGAACATATCTGGCTGGAGAGGAGTTCTTTTTACAGACTCTGCTGGATACAGGAGACTCCAGTCTATCTCTCCCTCTCTCAACACAATTATAGCACACACACACACACATTCTTAGGTATGTTGCCTCTCCCAGTGTGCTGATTGACCACTTAGGAAAAGCCAGTCACCACCCACATGCAAATTCCCTCTCCACCTCACAATCCACTCCTGCCACTCAATCTGCATCTACACCCCTAGCCTCACAAGGGCCCCATTGTTGGCCACGGCAAGCACTTTGGGAGCCTAAATGGAGTCCCCCTCCACCTCCACTATACACCTCGCTGTAGGAACACAAGGGGAGAAGCTGCCATACCACAGAGGCCTGCGAGTCTAAGGCGGGAGAGCCAGCCAGCTAGGTGGGCGCTCGGTGGTTGTATAGATTATGGTGGTATTTTTCCCCACAATAATAGTATGTAACTGAGCCATGTGAACCTTTCAAATCTACTGTAATGGCGTAAGTTAGTACTGTATTTATTTATTTATTTGTGTATTCATTCATTCATTCATTCATTCATTTATTTTATATTCCACCTTTCTCCTAACACGGGACTCAAGGCGGCTTACACCATTTAAAAAGCACGGTACAACTAAATAGCTATTCATACAAAAGTTAAAACATAATTAAACCAGATTTCTACTTGGGGAAAAAAAACAAGTTAAAAATACACATTAAAAGCAACTGTTAAAAGAAAAACACATTTAAAACGTTAACACTATAGAAAGACAACATCATCCATTAAAAGCGCCATCTGCTGCAACATGTTAAAAACTGAATGCATCCCTAAATAATGTTTTCCCCTGCCAGTGGAAAGACAATAGGGAGGGGGGCAACCGTTATATTTTTACATGACTTTAGCTGTCATTGTTTCAGTGTGGAATCCTGCAATTTGTAGCCTCATTAAGTACTTAGGAGTCTTTACCAGATGGCTATAGTGCCTCACCAAACTACAAATCTCAAGATTCCGTAGGAGGGAGTCATAACAGTTAAAGTGGGATCAAAGTGTAGTGTGTAGTGTGAAAATATGTATGTACAATCATAGACTGTATGTATAGTGTACCATATATGAGTTTTAATTTCATTGTGGAATTCCTCAAACCATTTTGATTTCTCTCTCAGCAGGTCACTGAAGCTTAAGCAGCTTATCATAGAATCATAGAGTTGGAAGAGACCCAAAGGGCCATGCAGTCCAACCCCATTCTGCCATGCAGGAACACACAATCAAAGCTCTCCTGACAGATGGCCATCCAGCCTCTGTTTAAAAACCTCCAAAGAGACTCCACCACACTCCCAGACAGCAGTGCATTCCACTGATAAACAAATCTTACTGTCAGGAAGTTCTTCCTAATGTTTAGGTGGAATCTCTTTCCCTGGAGTTTGAACCCATTGCTCCATGTCCCAGTCTCTGGAGCAGCAGAAAACAAACTTGCTCCATCCTCAGTATGACATCCCTTCAAATATTTAAACATGGCTATCATGTCCCCTCTTAACCTCCTCTTCTCCAGAATAAACATACCCAGCTCCCTAAGCCGCTACTCATGGGGCATGGCCTCTGGACCTCCCACCATCCTGGTTGCCCTCCTCTGGACATGTTCCAGCTTCTCCATATCCTTCCTGAACTGTGGTGCCCAGAACTAGACACAGTATTCCATGGGAGGTCTGACCAAAGCAGAATAGAGTGGCACTATTACTCCCTTTGATCTAGATGCTATACTCCTATTGATGCAGCCTAGAATCACATTGGCTTTTTTAGCTGCTGTGTCACGCTGCTGACTCGTGTTCAGTTTGTGGCCCACTAAGACTTCTAGATCCCTTTCACATGTTCTGCCATCAAGCCAGGTGTCACCCATCCTTTATCTGTGCTTTAGAACAGACAAGTGCATCAGAGCCTGGGGAAAATTACTTTTTTGGACTACAGCTCCCAGAATCCTCCATGGACATGCTGGTTATAGAATTCTGGGAGTTCTCGTCCAAAAAATCCCCCGCCCCCTGCCTAGGCAAACCCTGGTGCATATGAATAACATGTTGAGAACTAATAGGGAAATAACAGGAGATGAGACAACTACCAAAGGGAAAATGTGAACACGCACAGTGGAAGGTTGATAACCAATTTGTTGACATCTGAGATGCATGAGACAATGAACACAATCTCATTCTTGCTATTTCCAACATGCAGAGTACTTATGTCACCCAAGTAAGTGATTCGGGCTGCTGATGCTCGTCAAAATAGCACCACCCACACACAAGAGAGGGAGGTCTCCTCAGAGTTGAGGAAAACACCTTGAGTTTTACAGAAGGACCTCAAAGCAGAGTGTAATAAGGAAGAAGTTGCCAAGGAGCCCACTTCACACCCCAATTTTTTGTTGCCGCTCTCATAGTATACAGTACATCCAAACATGATCTATCTTTCTGAGCATCCATGCTCACAGCCCTCTCATGAAGATGTGAGCACTTCATAGTCCTTGGGTGACCCCTAGTGTTCAAACTTTTCAAGCCTCCACTTTAACAGACCAGTACCCTGCATAGCCAAATTTGTTCATGCTTGGAGAATTAGAGCCCTTTCAAACCACTCAGTTATAGCACTCTGATTCCATTTTAACTGCCATGGCTACATCCTGTGGAATTCTAGGGTCTGTAATTTGAGGAGGCACTAGAGTTCTCTGGTAGAGAATTCTATGCCCCCCTCCCTAAACTGCAGATCTCAGGATTTTTACAGGATGGAAATGATGCAGTGAAAGTGGCATCCTAGCGCTATAGCTGTGCAGTGTGAAAGGGCCCTTTGTTTGAAAGGCATGCAAAGTGCACTGCAGTTGGAAGAATTAGCTGACTTTTTCTACTTTCATTTGCTGTCCTCGGCACAACTTGGAAACATTACCTGTTTGGATGACAACTCTCCAAATTCCCCAGCTGTGTTGGCTGGGGGATTCTGGGTGTGTCAGTCCCAGAAAGTAACTTCTGCAAGCTCTGTTCCTGGGTAAAATTCATCCACCTTGGCACAAAACATCATAACAATAGCCAGTCTGATGAGCAAGATTTGACTAGGCTACTTTTTTTTTTCTTACTCGGTGGCTGTGAGTCGCTGCTTGGCTGTTGTAAGGCTTTGGAGAATAAATGTGGGGTGGTGAATGAAATGGAGTATCCTGGGAGAGGCTGTGGCTGCCTGGCACCTTGAACAGAGCCACCTACCCTGTGATACTTCTCTCTTTCTCCACCTCGCTGGATGCTTACGCAGCGGAGACAGCTCAGCCTAGTTTGTCTTTATAGACGTCCTGCAACCAAGTAGCTCAGGAACTGTTCGCCCTACAGGCCATGTTTGGTGCACTCTCCTACACATTGTTGTTGTTGTTAATTGCCATCAGGTTGGCTTTGATACATGGTGACCTCCTGAATGACAGACCTTCATGAGCCCTGGTCATCAACAGTCCTGCTCTGGTCTTGCAGACTCAGGGCTGTGGTTTCCTTGATGGAGTCTATCCACCTGTAGCGTGATCTTCCTCTTTTCCTATTGCCTTCCACTTTGCTAAGCATTATCAGCTTTTCCAATAAGTCACACGATCTTCTGATAGGTCCAAAGTACAATAGCCTTAGTTGAGTCATCTTGGCTTCTAGGGAGAGTTCAGGTCCGGTTTGCTCTAGGAGCTAATTATTGGTCTTTTTGACAGTTCTTGGTTTTCCATACAACTCTAGGGTTAGGGATTTGAGAGGGTGGAAACGAGGCAGATGTGGTCCTTGGAACCTGTGCAGTTGCGTATCCATTGCCCCAGTATTAGATGCAAGCTGTAATCCCCGTCCAGTGGGCTCACGATGTTTATGTTAAAATAGATGTTGGACAATTTGTTTGTCTTGCCTTTTTGCAGAGCTCCTGAGGCGCAATGCTAAAATGATTGTCTCCATTGGCAAAATCAGAGGCGTTCCCTACCCTGTCAGCCCAGAGGAATTAGAAAGTGGTCCTGAATCTCCATCTCCGGTGATCACCTACAGCTACTATGTAACGTATGAGTTTGCCAAGGGTGAAAAAACAGAGGAGAAGGAAACTGTCAAGGTACACAGGTTTGGAATCCTTTGCCTGAAAAAATTGAGAGCTCACGTGGTGGATTAGGACACCAGAAAACTAGGGTTCAAATCTCTCCTCAGCCATGGAAACCCATTGAGTGACCATGGGCAAGTCCCACTCTTAGCCTCAGAGGAAGGCAAGGGCAAATTTGAAAAAATCTTGCCAAGAAAACCCCATGATAGTTCACCTCCAGGTCTCCATAAATCAAAATTGATTTGAAAGTACAAAATAACACATGCCTTAGTTACACCCTGTATGGATTACTGTAACATGTTCTGTGGAGGGCTGCCTTTGAAAAGTGTTTGGAAACTTCAGTTGGTTCAGAGAGCTGCAGCCAGATGGTTAAAAGGGGCTGGAGACAGGAAGTACAGAACTCCCTTGTTGCAACATCTCCACTAGTTGCCAGTCTGTTTCTGGACACAAAAGTGGCAGTTATGCTCTATAAATGGTTGATTGTTTGAAGGGAACGGGCCATGTATACAGTGGGCTCTCCCGATCTGTGGGCTCCGGATCCGCAGCATCGACCGACCACAGATTGTCACACCCCAGATTATTAAACGGCAGCAATGTGAATGTGGATGTGCTGGTGCATGCATGTTCACATCACCACCTTTTAATAATACTGTATGTGATCATCTGCGGTTTTTGGTATCTGGGAACCAAAACCCTGCAGATTCGACAGGCCCACTATAATGTACTGGATATGCTATTGGTTTTTTTCCCCTTTTTTTTCTTTTAAATGGTCTGTGTTTTTGACTGGTTTAACAAAATTTGATAGTTTGGTTCCTTTTGGACTTTTGTATGCTGTGAATTTTAAAACATTGTTTGTTTTATCTGTTGCAAGCTACACTGAGTCCCAAACTAGGAAAAAGTGGGATAATAACAACAACAATTTCTCGAAAAAATGTCTGTCTTCCTTTTCCTTTTCTTTTTTAAAAAATAGTTTTATTAAACACTTACATTTTATACTCTAAAAAACATACAAAGAAAAAAATAGCATAATATAACACCAAACAATACATACCTTCCCACCTAATCTCATGGTCCTACACTATTCTAACCCCCATATCTAAACAACATAACAAGGCTAAACTAAAAATCAATAAGGGACGCTAAGATTCCAACTTATCAGCTAAAAGGTTATAATAATTTTTCTTGTTATCCCCTCCACAGAAAAGAAACCTTAGTTAATTCTCATGTGATTTATAATACTAAATTTAAAATTTCCCTTTGATATATTTACTACTGATGTTAATACATCATGTCGAAATATATGTAGCTATCGCAATTCAAGTGGAATTAGAGTGGTAAAACTGCACAGTGTGACTTGAATAGTCACTCCAGGGAAACCTGATGGAAATGAAGGGGAGAGAGTGCAGGTCTGATCCAAGCAACATGCTAAAACTCCCCTTTTCAGCAGTGTCACATAGCGCAGAGAAGGAACCCAAGATAACTCTGGTATATCCACACTATAGAAGTATAGCTGACACCACTGAACTGCTATGGCTCTGTTCTATGGAATCCTAGGATTTGTCCTGTAGTGAGAATCACTACAATCTCACAATCCTCTGCCAGGAAGCTCTAGGGCTGTAATTCCAAGGAGTATGCTCATAACTGTGGTTCTCAAAATTTAGTCTTCTAAAGTGTTTTGGATTTCATTTCCCAGAAGGCTCAGCCAGCTGGGCCAGTGGTCGGGATTCTGGGATCTGAAGTCCAAAACATGTGAAAGACCAAAGCTGGAGGCTTGCTTCACTAGAACTCTCTAGCCAAGAACTCTTAAGTACTGCACCAAACCACAAAAAACCAAGATTCAACAGGATGGAAGCAAAGCAGTTAAAGTGGTATGAAAGGGCTGTAATTGTATAGTGGGAACACACCCCATGAGTTCAAAGCAGAGGAGCCATTTGATTGTACATTTCCATAGCATTGGGCTTTGAGTATTGTTGTTGGTTGTTGTTGCACTTTTAAATAGAAAAGCTGCTAATCCGTGGTTAGAAAAAGTAGCTTTGCCAAAGAAGAGGTCTGGGGTTTCTGAGGTCATAATCAGTTCTCCATTGCATCATCTTTTCTGGCCTCAGACCACTCCAGCAAGGGAAAGTACAGAGCCTGGCCTGGCTCAGAGGGATTTCCCATGCGGCTTTAGGCAATAGGAACACTCGCTGAGCAGTTTCTCCAAAGCGTGGTTAGCCACAAAAGAGGAGACTCAGGATGCAAAGAAGATGATGTGCAGCCCAAGATTTGTGGAAAAAAGAGTTAGAAATCAGGACAGCTATTTCCAGCAATGGCAGCCACAGCAAGAAATTTATCTTTGAAACATATATTTCTGCTACGAGAGCAGGTGTGCCAAGAGACAACTACATCTTTAGGGAAGAACATGTTTGGGAGAGACAATTGGGAGACAATATCTCATGGGTGGGCCATCTAGATGTTATTGGACTACAGCCCTCATAACCCCTTGCCACTTGCTATACTTGCTACAATTGCTGGGAGTTGTAGTCCCCAAACATCCAGAGGACCACAGATGCTTACCCTTGGGGTAGATATGAAAAGATTAAAGCCAGTCTCTACCTGTGGCTGACCACACCCAGCCACCAACTCCACAAACGGAGAGAGAACCTTCTTGGTGGCTGTTCCTAGAACATGGAACACCCTCCTACGGGAGACCCCACCGGCCCCCTCCCTGCTCTCTTTCTGGTGGCAGGTTAAGACCCTTTTTTTTGGCAGGCCTTTGACAGATTGTAAGCATGTGACAGAGCGGTGTTTGGCTTCTGGTTTTATTTTGTATTTTTAAATCATGCTTTAAATGTATTTTAATACTGTTTTCAACTACAGTATATGCTTGTAATAGAATTGTTATTGTAACTTTTGTAATAATAGTATATTTTTAGCTAAACTTTTACTTTAAATTTTGTACGTTGTCTTGGGTCCCTTGGTAGGAGAAACGCAGGATATAAACTGAATGAATTAATGAATGCCTTTCTGTCTCAGGTTGTGTTGTCCCAGCGTACTCAGCCGTCTCCACGGAATGTGAAAAGCTCACCAGTGTTGATGGAGGAAGAGAGCAAGCAAGAGCCCCTGTCCCTGGAGGTGCCTGTGAAACTGGAACGGCCTCCTGCAACTGGTGGGGGACCCATTTTTCTGTAGGGCTGTGCAAGAGAGTAAATGCTGGGGGAAGTAACTTGTAGCCTGTGGTTCTGTGTTTGTACAGCACAGAGATGCCTTAGAACCCTGGCAGGCCCAAGTTCCAATTTATTTCCCACAAATGATGTTCCATGGGAGGGATTGATGATATTATTACTGGGGTGGGAAACCTCTGTCCCAGAGCCCAAAATGGGCTCCCTTTTGGTCATACCCTCCATCTCTCCCAGTTTGGCAGAGACAGTCCAATTAATCTTCTCTCATCCCACGTTTCCAGCTACATTTAAAACGTCACAGTTTCCTCTTCCTCCTGTTCTTCCTAAACTGAGTTCAAATGGCAGGTTTGCACTCAATTCAATCATCTGGGGGAAAGGGGCAGAAGGGGACAGCATTTTGTCCTTCCCTGAAGACCTGGACAAAAGCAAGCTGTTACAGCCCCTCCTAGCTTGTGTGTCCTTCCTCATTAATAACTTGGGCCATCTTGACCACACTCTGATGTTGCTTGGCTAACCATGACCCTGTTTCCATCTGTGACATGTCCTAACAGGACCTCTCCTAATGTTTTGTTAAAGGCAGTACAAACTTTCATCTAAAGCGGAGGTGGGGTAAGAGCGGCCTCCAGCCCTTCTTTTGCAGCCCCTGAACCCCTCCCCCCACAATTCCATACAAATTGGAGATCTGTTTGGTTCCAAATGGTTCAAAACTGACACTAAACATGGCAGTCCCCCCAGACCTCCCTTGCCCCCCCTCCATCATCTAAAAACAAAAGCACTTTGGGAACATTGGTGCAGCCCTTGTGGGTGTGTGGGAGTGAAAAATGGCTCCTTCCTTCTCCACAGTTGCCCATCCTGGAGCTAAGGTGTGCTGCTATTTTAAGTCCCACATATTTTGCCTTCGGCCCTGCCTGCCACTGGAATGTGCCTCCCCCAACTGCTCTGAAATTCATTTCAGCCCTTGGTCTGAAAGAGGACCACTTCCCTTGTTCTGTTGCAAGATTGGATGCTTGGACAAGACAGGATCCCTCAGCCAAGGAGAATAGCTGGTCACTGCCTCAATAAAACTGGCAATATTAAGTTGTGAAGTTTGTTGTGGTGTGCCTTCAAGTTGTTTCCGACTTATGGCCACCCTAAAGTGAAGCTATCGCAGGGTTTTCTTGGCAAGATTTGTTCTTAAACGATGCACCTCTGTTGCCTTCCTCTGAGTCTGAGAGAGTGTGGATTCCCTGAGATTACCCAATGGGTTTTCATGGCTGATCTCTGGAGCTGTAGTCCAAAGCTCTAAACACTACACCACCAGTTGCTAAGTACCTTCCTTTTGTTAGGGAGATTGGCTAATGGCCCTCAATAGCTGAGCTATTGAAAGACTAGACAAAAATGGGGGAGGATCTCTTTTTCCAGAAAGCCAGTGTGGTATAGTGGCTTGAGTGTTGGACTAGGACTCAGAAGACCAGGGTTTGAATTCTCACTCAGCCATGGAAACCCACTGGGTGACCTTGGGCAAGTCACACTTTCTCTGCAGCAGAGGAAGGCAAAGGCAAACTCCCTCTGAACAAACCTTGCCAAGAATATGGTCACGTTAGGGTCACCGCACGTTGGACATGACTTGGGGACACACATCTCTCTTTCCCCATCCTAGCTAAGATGGATGTGCTCTAGTGCAGTGGCTCTTAACACTTTCTTTGCTAGGGACCCCCTTTAAATATCTTTTGTTGCTGTAGACCCCTAAGACTTAACTCAAATTTTAAAGCCATAATAATAATACCTGATGATGATGATGATCTCAGGCTCGGCCAAATTGATCACCAACAATAGTCCTCCACGGCCTCACATCGGGAGGCATGGAGACGCACTATCCACAATGCTGCAACCTTATTTGAGAACTCACACCGAACAAGTCTTGAAGAGAAACGACAACGCAGAAAGAATCACAACCCGGAAACATCACCCAGGGAGACCTTCTGCTGTGCTTTTTGCAACCGGACTTGTTTATCTTGGATTGGCCTTTTGAGTCATTAACGTGCTTGCAGAAAGCACAGGATGAGTTCTTCCTGAATCTTCATTTGTGAAGAAAAGCCAGAGATGATGATGATGATGATGATACATTTACACCATCCATTAAACTTTTCCTCAGAGGGGAAGGGAAGACCTTTCTCCTGCTTCTTCCTGCTAGTTTGTGGCTGGAGCAGATTGAATGGTAATGTGCAGGCCAAGCCTTTGCCTTGGCTGCTGTCACATGGCCACTCCACTGGAGGCAGGAGGTGGGCTGAACAGCCTTCAAGCCTTTGTGGACCTCCTGTGAGGACATTGCAGAACCCTGCGGGTCCATGGAACACAGGTTAAGAACCACTGATCTAGTGTATATATGTAGACAGTTATAGCACTTTTATCTCCCACTAATTGCCATGGCTCCATCCTGTGGAATCTAGGGATTCGTAGTTCCTTGAGGTATTTATACTTCTTTGCCAAAGAGCTCTAGTGTCTCAGTAGACCACAAATCCCAGGATTCCATAGGATGCAGCCAGGGCAGTTAAAGTGGAATCAAAGGGCTACAGTTATCTGGTGCAAAGAGACATGGGTCTGCGCTCTGTAAGCATCTCCCTGGAGAACCGGTGGAAAGAAATTAGTTTCAGATGTCTGTGGAGTGTTACCATCGTCTTCCACTTAATATCAGCCTGATTATTAAGCAAAAAGCAACTGTTCCTAAGCAAAACTGGGATAGAGTTAGGCAGAAAGTTGCTAGCTGCTACATGGGTGATCTTGCTACTGACGTAGCTCCAGCAGGTGAGATCATGGAAGAATCTGCGTTAAGTGTTGCCACATTGGTTAATTATTCACAGAGGATCCAATTGTCTTGAGAAGTCACTGGATAGCACTGGTGTTTTGGGGTTTCTGCATTGAACAGGTGAATTGCAAAGCAAAACGGAGGCATCACCATCTCCAAAAAGAGTTGGTTTTAAACAAATCCATCTGCTTTGAGGGAAAACTCTAGTCAGGCTGTTAAGTGCAGTCTGCAACTATTTGTCTGGTGTGTTCAGTATGATAGCAATATTATAACTGTCGCTCAGACCCTGTGGGATGAATTTCCAAAGTGGCTATTGAATTGTTAATCTGGCTTTCATATCATCTTCTGGGGCTCATTGTCAGGATAAATCCAGCTTAAATAATATCCAGTATAATCAACACTATTTAAATGTTGCATATGAGCTCTTGCGCTAATACCTAACACATTTATCCTTCTGGTCACATGTTCGTTGCACAAGCTTCTTCACATGATTAATGTGTGATGGGGGCTGGCAAAAGACCCTGCCAGATTTAATTACTCTGTTCTGTTCTGTTCTGTTCTGTTCTGAAGAAGTGCTTTCCTTCAGTCCCTTATTTTCCTTGCTTTTCTTTCTTCTAGCAAATATTCATTCCACCCCTCGAAAGCCCTGGGCAGAGACCATTGAGTGTGACTACAAGAAAGAGCACATCACCAGAGACCTGGTTGCTTTGAAAGCCTATCTGCTTGCTGGAACCACTGTGACAATTGTGGAGGAAAAGGTGCCTGGTTCTTCTATAAGTTTTTTTGTGAGGGGGTTTCTGGGCTGTGAGGCCGTGTTCTGTTTATTCCTGATGTTTCACCTGCATCTGTGGCTGGCACCTTCAGAGAATGGTGGCATGTGGGTGTGTGAGGTTTATATACTGTGGGGTGGGGTTGTATACTCACAGTTTAGGGCTTACATAGGGGCCATAAAAGTCCCCCAGCTCCCATCTACTGGGCACCAGCCGCTTCGATCGACAGGGGTTCTTGATCAGGAAGCAGCTGCGTGACATTCCCTCGCCCCCTTTTTGCATGAGTGCTCTCTGGTGCAAAGGGGACTTGTGACAGGGACCCTGATTCTGCCTGTTGGCCCAGAAATCGTTCACAGGAAGAGGTGGAAACGGCAGCCAGCTGGTTCCAGAGTGACACAGGAACGGATCCCCATCGATTGCAGCAGCTGCTTCCTGGTAAGTGGGGATTGGCAGTATTGGCCATAACTATGGTGCTTGTGCATTTATAAATCCCATGCCGCTGTGCTTTCTGCAACTGGACTTGTTTATCTTGGATTGGCCTTTTTAGTCATCAGCGCACTTGCAGAAAGCGCGGGATGAGTCCTTCCTGAATCTTCATTTGCGAAGAAAAGCCAGAGAGAGAGAGAGAGAATTCTGACCAAACTCTTCAGACCATGGCAATATGAAGCTTTTGCTTTCAACACATACATGGGAATACAGTGAAAATGCATACACAGGTTGAAATATATTCTGTTTTCCCCCTTATTTTAGTAGTGATAGTGGGAAATTTTGAATTTATAAATGCGGGCAGATACATGTGAACAAGACAAATGTCCCTGTTGTGTTTAGTTTTGTTTTAAATATTTTACCTTCCAGCTTAACTAGGATTTATGGCTTTTTGCAGTCTTATGAATTCTTGTTTGTTTCATCAGGTGGTATCCTGGCCCATTGTCGTCACTCCAGATGAAAGCCAAAACAAGAAAGGAAAGGGGAAAACGGATAAGGGGAAAGCGGCAAAGGGGAAAGCAGATAAAGGAGATAAAGGAAAAAAGGAGAAAGGAAAAGAGGAGAAAGGAAAAGGAAAAGGAAAAGATGCTGGAAAGGTGACATTGATTAGAGATTAGATGTTGGCAGACTTGGTTCTGGGGATTCAAGTCCAAAGATGATTTTTCCCAAGCTCTAGGAAGTAGGAGGCAGTTGATATGAATTTTGCTTGGTTCACTGGACATTATAGGAGCAAAAAACCCAAGCACCTCTGTACATCTCCCAGTAGATGGCAGAAAGGAGCAGCTGTTCCTGTCTTCTGTGCAGCCTGGCACAAGCAGTTTCATGGGCCTTCAGGTTACTGCCACTGCTTGCCATGGGGCTCATTTCCACGGGCCAGAATACGTCAGCTTCCCACCAGAATATTCTGCTCGTAGATCTGGCCCATTCCTCCTCTGTCCCCTGCACAGAATGGTATGGAGTCCAGATGGCCACGCCGGCCAGTCTTTGCAGCCACTGCCATCCACGTCCCACTCTCCAAAGCCAGGAAGCCGGCCCACAGCATGCAAATAAGGCCCCCTGCATGTGACCAGCTTTGGTCCCATGCTGCGGGACTCCTTCCTGGCTATGGAAGAGTGAGGCAGACAGCAGCTGCAGCAACAGGCTGGTGTGGCAGTCTGGACTTCTGTGACCACGTGGGGCCTGATCTGTTTTATTTTGGCTGGAATTGATTTTACCAGGTATTTTTTTTTTAAAAACGGTGTAATAGGCCTTAAACACCCACCTGCATCTTGTCCCTGTCTTGGCCCCAGGGGTTGTGAGGACTCCCTGGGTGCAAAGCAGGACAAAAGCCCTGTGTCATCTGGACTGCAGGGCTGCAAGATAGGGTAAATTGCCTGTCTAGACAAGCCCATAGATTTCCTCTGCTAGGTCCCTCCTGGGCTTCACGGTGTCCCACCTTGATTTACATGTTGTGCAGGGATGGGACAGAGCTGTGCATTTGCTCATGCTTGTTATTGTGTGCCTTCAAGTCATTTCTAGCTTATGGCCACCCTATCCTAGGGTTTTCTCTGCAAAATTTCTTCCGAGGAGGTTTGCCATGGCCTTCCTCTCAGACTGAGAGAAGAGTGTGACTTGTCAAAGGTCTCCCAATGGGTTTCCATGGCTGAGTGGGGATTCAAACCAGAATGCTGGTCCAACGCTCAAACCACTACACTATGCTGGCTCCCAGTTTGCTCATATACTGCTCTTCAAACATACAAATAGACATACCTATGGGCTCCCCAGGGTTCCAAAAAAATTTAGGTCTCCACAAGCCTCAAGCATCTTCAGGAGGCAAGGGGGACATTTTCACAATGTTTTTGGGAGCACCTGAGCCATTTAGGTCCAAGAGAGGCCTTTTTCTGAAAACAGGAAGTGAATATTAAGTACTTTCTGGATTACTTCCTTTTGTTAAAAAAAAAAAAAGGCCTGTCTTGGGATTAAAATGATGATTTACAAAAACGCAAAAGCACTCCTTTTCAGTTGTGTTTGATTGGCGGCAGCCACACATTGTGTCGAGAAGAAATCCAAGTTAGCTCCAGTGTATCCATACCTACACAAGTATAGCAGTCTGATACCACTTAACTGCTATGGCCCTACGCTATGGAATCCTGGGGTTTGTCATGGGACGAGTACTCAGAAACCTCTTCTAGGAAGCTCTAGTGCTGTAGTTCATGGCAGTGGTTCTCAAAATTTAGTTCTCTAGGCATTTCGGCATAGGTTTGCCCGACGTTCCCTTAAACTTCAGACTAAAACCCAGAGTGGATTCACCAACCCGCTGACAGGAAAGTTCGACCAGCTGCACCCCTGTATTTGGGGAACAGGACAAAAGGTGTACATGTAGCCTT
This sequence comes from Gambelia wislizenii, assembly GCA_030847615.1. NCBI lineage: Eukaryota > Metazoa > Chordata > Lepidosauria > Squamata > Crotaphytidae > Gambelia > Gambelia wislizenii. The sequence goes on along the minus strand of JAUMIR010000013.1, from coordinate 4,164,495 downwards.
GATCTGAAACCCACTTGCCTTATTGGTGGTGGGGGTTGTCTCTTCTGAGGAGATAGGCATGGCACAGAGGGAGCATTTCTGTGGATTAGTCAGCTGTTTAAAACTCTGGAGCAAAGCTAGGGTGACCACTCCAGTTAAAAGAAATAAAACGAAAGTAGCCCATGTTGTATTTAACTAACAGCAGTCTTGTGGGCTTCCTGTATTTTATAACACATTTACTTCTAGTTTTATATTTAGCTTTCTATGTGGCTTATTTCTTTTCCTGCAAGAAAAATTGCTTGGTTTTGTGACGCTTACATCACCTTCAGCTGGTAGCAGATCTTCCGGCAGTGTGACCCCCACTCACCCATAGACCCCAGACAGCACCTGCATTGAGTACCTTCTAAAATCCCTCCCCATTTTTAGACAGCATTTGACATTAAAAACAAACATACCCTAACGTCCCTTTTATGATGGAATTTGCTGCCTGTGCTGAATTTAAATCAAAACCTCTAACGTGAAGGGCCGTGGGGGGCTGTACACTAATGTATGCTTTATTTGGATTGTTAATAACCAGTCTGTGGCCAGCATCTGTTAGTGACATCAGCAGGTATAAGTTGCATATACATCCAGGCTGGTGTCCTGTTAGTGGCATAAGCAAATGTAAGTCGAATATATGCCTATGTATGTCTTTTGTTGTTGTTCCAGAGGTTGGTATTCTCTTTCTCACTCTGCAATAACCAAAGATTCCACCCCCACTCACTGTTTTGCCATGATAGCCCCCCATTCAGTGGCTGGTGGAGAACACAGGGAGCCAGAGAAGTGTTTGGTTATGGGCTGTCTATAGGAGCCTGGAAAAAAATGGATAGCTCTGCAGTAATAGCAATTCACAGCAGCTGTGACTTGCCTTAACAATTTTACAGCCTCCATAAAATGTGCATGCCCTCTAGCCAAGATGGTGGCCACGAGTGAATTACTTGCATTTTAAAACATGCTGCCACCAACTTAAAAAAAAAAAACACTTTTCCCATGGTGCACACAAGTGATATTCCATGTTTCCAAAAAAGAGATAGATAGTACAAATCACCGTTTTATCACCTTAGCTATTGCTTGCTAAGGTGAAAATCCAACATGGTGGCAGCGGGTGCTTGCCCTGTTAGCAAGCCCCACTACCGTGCTCATCCAGCCAATCAGCTTGCGCTCCCTCTCCTATGGGAAAGTGATTCAAATCAAATTGCTTGTCCAATGAGCAGGAATACACATTTCCTTGGAGGTTTTTTTTAAAAACTCCAGGAAAAACTGTGAAGGCTCTGCGGATATAGTTTTTGAGTTTTTTGCTGCCTCCCTTCTGAATACGACGCATCGATGCAGGTTCCCATTGAGACAGATCGTATGCCCAGTAAATTCCATGAGGATTATTTTGACTGTTTAGACGACCCCTATGTTCCCCTATCCAGACACACACCAAGGACATCTTCCACTGAGACCTCCGGAACACCCTGCCAGGTCTCAGCAGATGGTGTAATTGTTTTGCTGCTGGCTACAGGGACCAAGCCAGGTGCTTCTCCAATCCCACCCGCCACTTTCCACCAGCCACCAAATGACTGGAGAGCTGCAATGGCTAACTAGTGAGTCCAGGGGCAGGGGATTGGGAGGAAAGACATGGTATATTTCTGCCTGCAGAATGTTTTTATTGGATGTTGCACAGTGGCCATATCTAGCTGACAGGGATGGAAGCAGAAGCCTCCATGCAGAATGCATGCCGATACGCATTGGACGAGGTGTATGTGATCCACACTGGGCCTCTGCTCATTCCCTCCTGGGCCTGGGGCCCCATTGCAGACCACTTCATCCCATTGTGCATCTCATTTCGCAGTGATCCACATACGCCGAGCTACAGTGGTATCCAGTATAGGGATTGCATGGTGCAAGTGAAATGTAACTCTGCTGCTGGTGGTTTACACTGTGGTGATGTAGAGGCTTGGGCGATAACTCAGTCCAAATGCTCAACAGTTCCAACTGTTCTCTAGTGTCATGCTTTTCCAAACCTGCATTTCAAAGGAGATTTTCACACTACACTGTTATAGTGTTACTATTCCACTTTATTTGCTATGGCTGCCTCCTGTGGAATCCTGGGATTTGCAGTTTAGGGAGGGGCATTTACAACTCTCAGCCAGAGAGACCTTAGGCCTCACTAAACTACAGACCCCAGAATTCCACAGGAGGAAGCCAGAGCAGTTAAAGTGGAATAGTAACACTATAACAGTGTAGTGTGAAAATCTCCAAAGTTGTCAATTTCAGGCTGGGAGGAAGGCGTCCTAAAACATCAGTTGATCCTCTTGGTCTGTTAGATAACCATGAGGCAAACAAAGCATGATCTCAGCACTAAAGAAGAGGCAGATTATCCCTGTAATCTTTTTTTTTTTTGCTTGTTTGCTTTTTGTATCAGATAATACCTTTATGAACAATAAAGAACCAGGCAGTTGAATCCTAAAACACTGGCCTGCTTTGCACATCACAGTAGGCCGGGTTCTGTGTGAGCCCTGGCTTACCAGTACAAGCAGCATGCTGATGAATCTTACCCAGTCATTCCTGCATGCAGTGTGACATGGAAATCTGGCAACAGCCAGAGGAAGAAAGAGCCAGATAAACCTTGGATGCTTTCTCTGGCTTGCTAGGAAAGCAACAAGCCAGGGTGCTGACTACTGCTGGGTTTACCCATCATGCTAAACAAAGCACAGACCAAAGGATTTTATTTAGTTGCCCCTGCTGCAAGAGGGAGAACAGTCAGGCACATTCTGGCCAATGTATTTTAACTAGGGTTGCCAGGTTGAAAACTGGAGAGGGACCCTGTACCTTTAATAGTTGTATAGAAGAGAGAATTTCAGCAGTTGTTGCTTGTCACACAACCAGGTAACATGCAACACCTGCTGAAATTCCCTGTTCTGCACATCCCTAAAAAGCGCACTTTTCACTCTGAAAACCCTAATTTTAATTTATCTGGCTGTATAGTTGTTTTTTTTTTAATGTATTTGGCTGCACCCTTCTAATTTATTCCTAATTTATTAGGAATTTATTCCTAATTGTTAAGACATCTTAATCAATGATTAATAAGCCTGAAAATATTAACTCTAACATTGTACAACATACCTACAGGGTGGGAACAAAAAGAAAAAGAAGTCTCCCTCGCCTGAACTACGAAGTGACCCCCCCATCTTGAAAACCTTGGGCTCTGGCCATGTCAAGCTAGAAAGCCTTCTTTCTGGAGAGTCGCTGGTGAACACTGTGTGTGATTTTGGTGTCATCATAACAGACTTAAACGCTAAGCCCCCACCTGTGAAAGAAAAGGTATCTGGCAACAGATGAAGTAGTACGAATGAGCATATGTGTTTGTTCCTGCTCATTTTCCTGCCTGAAGAGCCAACAAGGTTTCTTTTGTGAGGTGAAAATCCTCGACTGGAATTGCCTGAAAAGGGGTAGCTGGCAGGCTTGGCTGGTGCCATATTGATTTCAGTGACTTTGCCTCAGGTTTGACTAGAAACTGTGGCCAGACTTTATGCTTACTAAGAGCCAAAAAAAGGTAGGTCAGGTGAGCTAAGATGGCTGTCTTCCTGAGGTAAATAAACAGAATATTCTGTTGCAGCCAAAGCCTACAAAGAAAGTCATGGGGTAGAGGGTTCTAGAATTACAGCATGAATTACATGGCTGTCTATCTGGAAGTGTGTTGAGGTCTGAGGCCTAGTGAGCGGAAGGAATATGTCACTGACCACTGAGAAGTAGGGCTGTCAGTTCAGGCCCAGGACATGAGTCAGCAGTGTGATGTGGCAGCTAAAAAAGCCAGTGTGATTCTAGGCTGCACCAATAGGAGTAGAGTGTCTAGATCAAGGGAAGTCATAGTGCCACTCTATTCTGCTTTGGTCAGACCTTTCCTGGAATCCTGTGTCTAGTTCTGGGCACCACCATTCAAGAAGGATATTGACAAGTTGGAGCGTGTCCAGAGGAGGGTGACCAAAATGGTTAAAGAGAAGATTTTGCTGTTTAGAAATTAGGACAGAAATCGTAGCTAAAGGGGCTCTTCCCAGATCTGGGTGAAATGAAGAGATTGTTTCTTCTCACTATTTAGGGAAACAGGATTAGGAAACATTTAATCTAGCTTTCTTGTTTCTAGCCAGAAGGTGGCTGCAGAGCAGAGTGGAGGGAGAGCCCTGGCACCACAACAACTGGGAGAGAAGGAGGAAGCTGCTCTGCTAGTTGAGCTAGAGATTTGCACCCAGCCCTTTCCTCTTGCCTGGAGCTGAAACCCCCCCCCCCAAATAAACCTTGGAGAATTTACACCCTCATCTCCTGCCTGGAGATGGCCTTTGAAAACTGGACACTTAGGGCCAGGCCCTGTGATCTTGTAACCCTATGCCATGTAGCCTATTCTGCAGTTGCATATTTGACAAATATGAGACTGCCCCATCTGCTTTACCTCTAATTACCAAAGTCAATCCTTGTGTGTGGCAGGGATTCTCAGGGTCTATGTTCTGGGCCTTGTTGCTGGAGAAGGCACAGAAGTGTGTCATAAGCTTGCACTGAAACAATATAGTTTTTATAATTTTTGGTCAGTGGGCCCTTTCACACTGCACAGTTACAGTGCTAGTATCACAGCTGTAGTCTCCGGAATGCAGTCTGGCAACACACTAGAGCTCCCTGGTTGAGAGATCTAAATACCCCTCCCTAAACTGCAAATCCCAGGATCCCACAGCATGTGACCATGGCAGTTAAAGTGGAATCATAGTGCTGTAACTGTGTAACATGAAAAGGCCCCAAGTTGGAAATGTGATTAGGGGATCTTCCACACTACACAATTATATAGTGCTATGGATTCCACTTTAACTACCATAGTTCCATCTGCTGGAGACCTGGGATTTGCAATTTAGGGAGGAGTATTTACAATGCTCAGCTAGAGCACTAGTGGCTCCACAAACTACAAATCCCAGAATTCCCTAGGATGTAGCCATAGCAGTTAAAGTGGATTCATAGTGCTAGAACCATGTAGGGTGAAAGGGCTCAATGTGATGGAGAATACTGAAGCATGTTTAAGAAGGCAATCAGATGTATGTGATCTCTGAGTGAGGTTTCTTTCACTTTTGTCTTTTGTCCCTATGTTTTCCCACCTTCTCTAAGAAGCACAAATTTATTTTCCATTTTGTAGGATGGTAAAAAAGGTGCAAAAAAGGACAAAAAAACCAAAACTGGGACAGAGCACACCCCAGCCCGGAAAACCCCACCACCTGGAAAAGGTAATGATGGGAAAGCACATGACTTTGTGTATGTGCATGTTTTGCGTGCGCGCACACACACACACACATGCTTATGATAATTTTGGGTAACACCCCTCCAATTTCTGTACAATTAAAACTTTAAGTTTTAAATTTTTATCTAAGGTTACCTCTGCAAAATAGTGCAGAAGACTTAAACTGAGGCATCCTGCACTTTTATAGTTATTTTTGCTTTTCTCATGAGATCAGCTACTTTTTCTTAAAAAAAGAAAAGTTGATAGGCAAATCATAATCAAAAGCCATACCAGATGGCCCAGTACCATGTCAACATGTAGAATTCCTTGTCAGGGTATCTTGTGGGAGTGTGCTGAATTTTGTTGCAAGGACAAACTAGTAGGACTTCAGTATCTCTGTCCACAACAGTGACACCTGGGTTTGAAAGTGGATTATTTGATGTGGGTGAATGTATTTCTCCTTTTGATCACAGCCAAAGTCTCTTGCCATGGGCAGCCAATTTGCCACACCTGACACTAGGTCTGTTTCTGCCCTCTGTTATGTGAAGGCCTGATGGGATGATTCTTCTGAATAAATACATATTTGCATCTTTCAGTCTCTCATTCAAATCTTATTCATATACCACACCATTGAATACTTTCAGCTAACGATCGAGGCTGCCAAGTACACCTTTGCCCGGTCTCATTAACGCCAGAATGGCGTCAAATATTTGTTTAGTGGCTTATATGTAGACATGGAAATGATATATATTTTAATCAATGCTTATCACTTCTTGGTTTCCATGGAGCTGATTACAGTGTTGGCTTGGTAGCAGGTATTCCTTTGTTGGCAATCATTACCTCTTTCATTTGGAGGCAAACCAGCACAGGATGAAGTTGCATTCATGATAAATATTGTCATTTATCAGTGTTGATTTGGATGTATTTGAGATGGGAGAAACAAAGGAAATGTATTTTCCTACAAAATTGCTGTGTGCAGTGGGTTATGTGAGGCAGCCTGCTTTTGAGACAGGTTCAGAAAGAAAGAATTGTAACTGTCCAGTACTGTGAGGTATCTTTTTTTATTTTTACAATGAATCATTTTGCAGAAGAGTGTTCTATTTATTCATTCATGCATTGTTCGCTTACTGCATGAAAGGGAGTGGAAAATGATGTGATTGAAATAGTCCCCAGCACACCATGTGAATTTTAAAAAAGAGATGCCTGCGAACGTGGAGTTTGTGGTAAAACCAACCAAGAAATGAAAAACCACCATAAAGAGGAAGAAAGAGCAAAAGCTACTTGTCACTACCAGCACCAAAAGGAAGCCATATTTGGCAGTGAACTTTGAAAGATGTCCTAAAGTGCCATTGGTCCATCTGAGCTCCATGTTGGCTACATGAGGGGTGCAGAATGTGTGGCCCCGTAGCTCTTGTTGGACTGCAGCTCCTAGTAGCCTCAGACAGCATAGTCAATGGTGAAGGATGGTGCAGCTTGGCAACAGCTGGAGGGCCACTTAGGGGCCCTTAGAGGTCAGGGTTTGGGAAACCAATCTTACACGTTTTTCTCTCTTGTTTTCCAGGAAGGGGGAAGAAGAAAGATTCTCCTGAAGGAGAAAGGAAGACTCTACTGGGCCAGCCGCCGCCTCTGAGTGTGGAATTCCAAATGCAACATTTGAAATGGAACTCGGCTTCACAAATGTTCACAAAGTCCTGAACGTTGGAATCACGGCCTTGCAGGCAGAAGAGGTTTTGCTTTACAAAGAGCACTGGGAGTAATGGACGGGCCTTCCCAAGAACTTCACTGAGTGACTGACTGCAGCTGCAGCTGATGGCAACAGGCTGGGGCTGCTGGCAAACCAAAGTTATACCAGGGCAGGGATGCATGTTTCTTGCACATCAGCATCCTTAGCCTGTTGGAACTGGGAATGCTGCAGCTTTTGTACCTCTTTTTGAGTGGTGGGATGTGTATTTATTTATTTGTGGATCTCTGGGCAAGGTACTGGCAATAAAACAACATTAAACAATTCTACATCAGTTCTCTAGGGCAGATGGACTTTCCTTTGGATGGAGACTCTGGTAATCCATAACTCCATCCTATAAAGTAGACCAGGGGTGGGCCACTGCGAAGGGGACGAAGGCTGTTTTTTATCCATGCACCCCTCCTGGCAGGCCACACCAGATGTGACATCATGTCCTTTCCAGTTTCATTTTGGGCTGAGTTTTCTTTTGGATTTTTACAAGGTTTAAGGATATATGGGGAGGCAGGCTTGGAGGGCTTGACAGAGCTCTGTCATCAGAGCTACTTCTGCTGATGCCACACCCCCGCCCCCAAAGACCCTACCTCTTAAGCCAGGCACTGCCCCAAATGAAGGGTTTGCAAGACATTGCAGATTAGGAATTTTGGGGGGGGGTTAGGAATTTTTTTATTTGAATAAGCTCTAGGAAATAACGGCATTATTCTCCTGTTCATGGGGCACATTGAGACAGGCAGCTGGACCTTGGGGTCCTGCTGAAATGTTGAGCTGTACTTTGCAGCCCAGGCAGCTGCTGCCTGAAACTGAGCTGTGCTTTGCAGTCCTGGAAGCTGTTGCATGGGACTTCTTCCTGAGCAGACATACCTAGAATTAAGCTGTGAATCATATGTCTGGTGGGAAAATGTCCAGTTTGCTAAAAATGACATTGAGCACTGCCTACTTTGCTCTGGCCCCATCCCATGCCCTTGCTTTCCCCTTCCATGGATGGAACATAGCCCTAGGCCTTTTCCCAAATCAGAATTCTGCCCCCAAGTTTGCTTGAGATCTACATGATCTGGAGACTGTCCCTTTTGTGATGTACAGTACAATCTTTCTTTCCCAAACTGTTGTTTTTGCTGCTATGGATGTGATGACTCCAGATGGCAATAACAAATAGGGAAATGGAGGTATAGAATCATAGAGTTGAAAAGGACCACAAGGGCAATCTAGTCCAGTTACCTGCTGTATAGTGTACATAGGAGTATACAGTTAAAGCACTCCCAAGAGATGACCATCCAACGTCTAAACAAGAGGAAGAACTTCCTGATGGTAATTGCTGTTCAACAGTGGAATATGCTGCTGCCTGGGAATGTGGTGGAGGTTTTTAAAGAGCATCTTTGGAGGTGTTTAAACAGAGGCTGGATGGCCACCTGTCAGGAGGGCTTGGATTGTGTATTCCTACAAGGCAGGGGCTTGGACTGGATGGCCCTTGGGGTCTCTTCCCCTTCTATGATTTGGACACTGTACTCCTGTTGATGCAACCTAGAACTGCATTGTCTTTCTTTTTTCTTTTTTTTGGCAGCCACATCATACTGTTGACTCATGAACACCACTGTGTTGGCTCAGCCCAATGAGATGCCCACATATCTCAAAGAGACAACCCCCCTCGGCGAAGGCCAGCAATGAACAAACAATGTGGCAATTGATATCCCTGGGTACTATCTGTGGGAATAAGGAGCCAGAGTTTGGTATCTGGGCTGGGGCCAGGTTTGTCTTTCTATATTTGCACCTCTCTTGTTGCTGAGGAGGAAACCCTTTCCAAGGTCTGTGTGACAGACACCACTAGAGATGTAAAATTTATAGAAATTGCAAAACCATAGGGGAAAAGAAACAGTTTTTCCCCCCTGTCTTTTTCCAGAAACAATGGAAACTGTTGGAGCAAATGGAAATAGGGGGTATTAGCATCCTTTAAAGACTGAAAATCACTTTGGTACTTTAGGAACATAACATATATGATATACATCACATGATACAATCATATAAGCTTCTCTGGCATAAAATCATCATATTTGGTATAATAAAGTCTAGTTTATTCAGAAAAGAATTACAAATGGAATGTTTAAAACCCTTTTCCCCTTTAAAAAAGGAAGCTAAAAAGTCCTGAATGGTAAGGAATCTCAATTTGCCACTTTATTAGGAGCAGGCAAAAGCCAATAAAGAAACACCTTCAAACATTAGTAGAACAGAAAATTATGTTGTCTCCTTTCATCTTGCCTTGTGTCAAGCAGATGTAAAAACAGCCCCATAAAAAAAGAAACTGAGGTAAGGAAACCCAAGACCACGAATTGCAATGATCAGAAAGGATACTTTGTCTTCTTGTTACGAAGCTTTTAGAACTAATGTCGGGGAAGTAAACCTATGAACACAGTGGCCTGTTCCTCATTCTAAAAGAAAAGATTTCAAAATCCAGTTTTATTTCTTTTCCCTCCAATTTTATTTTTTTCTAAGGGGGGGAACCCTGTCCCCTCCCCATCCCCTTCCCCTTCCCAGCTTTGCTGGGGGCTCCTTCCTCTCAGAGCCTTGGGAAAGTGACTTTTTAAAAAACTAAAACTCCCAGAATCCCAAAAGCCGGGTAACGCCACCGGGTAACGCCGTTAAGCCCAGCCACTAATTACCCTTATTATTAAGGAGAGGGGGAGGCCTGTGAGGGAGGGGGTGAGGGGCGCATGCGCGGTTCCACGCCAGCCAGCCCGCCGGCCGGCAGAAAGAAGCCCCGAGGCCGGTTTGAATGGTGGCTTCGGCCAAGTAAGCGGAGGGCTTTGGCGCGGGAAGGCGAGAAGGAACCCGGCAGCTCCTGAGGCGGGAAGGCGCCGCCGCCGCCATGCCCCCCTCAGCCAGGTGGCTGGGCGGCTCTCGAGGGCGTCGTCTTCCCTCTGGGGTCGTCGGGAAAGGAGGGCGAACGGAGAGCCCCCGGGAATCCCGCGCCCGCCTGAGGGGAGCCGCCTGAGGGGAGCCGCCTTCGCCCGTCGGACGCGCAGCCTCTTCGCGGCGGCGTTTGGGTTCCTCAGGTAACCGGGGACGGAGGGGGGGTTGCGGGCAAGCGGCCGGGAAAGGCGCCTCGGGGTCGGAGCCCTCCCCGGCAAGGAGCCCTGTCCCCGGGGGGCGGCCTCCAGCCCAGCCTTTCTCCGCCTTTTTACCCGGCAGGAACCCGGGAAAGACGGTCCAGGTCTCCGGGAAGCCCCGCCGAAGCATCATTCTCTATGCTGTTCCTGCTTCCCCCCATCACAACTTCTAATTTTAGTATAAAGGTGTAGATATATTATACTATACTATAAAAAATATAAGGTTTATTGGAAAAGAAAAGAGAGTGATTATAGTATATTTAGATGAAGAGGGAAAATGTAGTAGTGTTAGGATAGATAGTTTTATTTTCCTTTTAGTAAGAAAAGAGATTGGGGGGGAAATTGCGTTATTGTTACAACCTTTTACTGGCATGTGTATTATTTTGTAGAATGGTTTTATTTCAATTTTTTAAAAATCCCTAACCCACCCACCCCCCAATCACAATCTCTTGAGGAAGCCCTAGCAACCTCTTGGGATGTGTAGTTTGGTAAGGCACCAGCACTCTTTGGCCGAAGAGGCGAAAGACCTCCTAAAAGGACAAGACCCAGGATTGCAGAAAGTGGTGTCCAAAACTGCATTATTTCTACAATGTAATGTTTGGAATGTAATGATAAACGGCACCCATATTATACATCTTATATGAAGAAAGTATGAGCTAGGAGAGACCGTGGCTGTAGTTCTTGGGGAACCCCAGGGAACCCTGGTTGAGAAACATTGATCTATACTGGAGAAATAATGCCATTTGAAACCACTTTAACTGCCTGGCTCCATCCTACCGAATCCTGGGATGTGTAGTTTGGTGAGGCACTCTTTGGCAGAGAAGGCGAAAGACCTTGTAACACTACAGACTCCAGGATTCCATAGGCTGCAGCTACAGCACTTAAAGTAGGGTCAAACAGCACTATTTCTACAGTGTATTTAGCCGCCCCGATTGTTTTAGCAGAGGGGCGGGGTATAAATAAATTTTATTATTATTATTAATTATACTCGACAATACCCTCCAATTGTCCTGATTTGGCAGGGGCAATCCTGATGAATCCTCTGTTGTCCCATTTTTCCAGCTGCTTTTAAAATGTCCCAGTTGCTCTCTCCTTTCACTTTCCCCCTTCCTCCTCAGCTTACTTCCAATGCTGCAAACCAAATTCATAAGTACAAAAGTAGTTTGCGCTCCATTCACTCAGTGGAGGGGTGAGTGGGAAGGGGCAGTTTTGCCTTTCCCAGTGGGCTCAGGTAAAAGCAAACTGCTACAGCCTCTCCTAGCTCATGTGTTCTTCATATAAGGTGTATATGGCTGCATCAACATTGTAGAAATAATGCCGTTTGACACCACTTTCTGCAATCCTGGGGTTTGTCATTTATAGAGTGCTGGTGCCTTACCAAACTACACATCCCAGGATTCGGTAGGATGGAGCCATGGCAGTTAAAGTGGTGTCAAGCTACATTATTTCTGTGGTGTAGAGGCACCCCTTGGAAGAGAGCAAATCTGAGAAGGCAGCTGCAGTTTTTGATGACCTTTCTCTTTTCTTGCTGGCCTTTTCTTCCCCCTTAAGTAGCAGGCAGATTGTGGTATGGTTCAGAAAGGAGGCGAGAAAGCAACTGGACCTGTTGGGTGGTCTGCCCACCTGGCTTTGGGCAGAGGGGCACAGCCCTCCCTCCTTATTTCTCCTTCTGTCAGCCTTGTTGGGGAGGGGGAACTACCCATCCATGGACTTTCATAGTCCCTGTACTAATGAGTTAGGGGTCTCCCCCCCCCCCAATATTTTTTTTAGATTGAAGTCTAAAACATGCTGCCTTAGAAGTAGTAAAAATCCATTGCAAGTACTTGGGGCTTCCTCCTGAGGAAGCCAGAATCAGGTTGAAAGTAAAAGTGCTTTAAAATCTTCAGGAAGGAATGAACCTGGTAAGCAGGGGGTTATTATTTCCATTCTACAGACCAGAATAGGAGCTGTATTATAATGCTGTAGGTTAAAAGTGATGTGGTGCTGTCTCCCAGGTGTGCAGATGTTTGGTTTAAGCTATCTTGCAGCTTAATTTGGATACCTCCCCCAAGTCCTTGGGCTTGTCTATACAAGGCAAAAAACCTGACATGCCCTGCAGTAATGGCATTTCATAGCAGCTGCAACTTGTCTTAATGGTGTTTTTGCCCCCATAAGCTTTGCATGCAAGATGGCAGCCACGAGTGATTTACTTGTGTTTGGACTTACTTCAATTTGCCACTGTCGAACTTTTTTTAAAAAAACCCAATGTCCAAGGTGCAATAGAGTGATTTTTCAATTTAACAGATGAGCAAAAAAAAAAACCCACAAAGGCTTTTCCTGCAAATGTTTTGACATTTTGCCCTCCCGTCCTTCCCAATATGGCGAAACAATGCGGAATGCCATTAAGACAGGTAGGATTCTCCTCGCATTCTGTAAGGAGTATTTTTGCTGTTTAGACAACCCCCTTGTTCTTTGGTACACTGCACAGTCAAAGAATTTTTAAAAATTGCCTTGGAGATGTTACACCAAAGAGCTATTTAGCAATAGCATTGATATTTATATATCGCTTATCAGTACCAAAGCACTCCCTAAGCGATTTTACAATGTGTTAGCTAATTGCCCCCCACAAGCTGGGTACTCATTTTACCGACTACGGAAGGATGGAAGGCTGAGTCAACCTTGGAGCCCTCTGGGATCACACTCATAATGTTGTGGCTTGCAGTACTGGCATTTAATCACTGTACCACCAGGGCTACTTAAATCCCTGATCTTCCCCTAAGGAATGGCATCGTAGTATCTGAGTGTTCCAAAGTTTATTCTGAGTTGCATATATCCAAACTCTCTTATGTTTAGCAGCCTTCATTGACATGGACGCATGAAACCTTGGCCAAGGTCCTATTGGATGCATAAAGCTCTGCCAGTGTAGCTATTTGGGAGGGCAAAATTTGCTGCTTTCCCCCCAACTCCACAGGGGTACCCCCTCCCCAGGTCAATCACTGGTTGTCTGGGTTCAGTGGCAGGGGCAGAAGTGTGCTCCAGTGCCATCCAGCTGTCATTGCTCAGTTGGAGGAAAGATTGAACAAGAAGATAATCAGTACTTCCTTGTACAATGCTTAATTACATTGTCATTACCAAGGGTTACACGGATGGAAGTAACTAAGAGGATTTTGGCCTTTAGAATTCCTTGTGTAAAAATAAAAGCTACTGTTAGATTGTGTGTGAACTTTCAAGTTCTCCAGAACTCTTTTGTCCAGCTAAGTGGTACCATGCACGAATGGGGAACTCTCTCACATTTCTTGCATTTTGGTTGCACCTAGGTATTACATTAACTGTGGATGTTGTTTTGACTTGTGAACCAAGGTGGCTACCTTTAGTTTTGTACAAAAATAAAAGTTTTGGATGATTGCAGTGTTAAAGCATTTTGCAGCTTCTCAATCATGGGAGTACATGATTGGAGAAGTTAAAAATTACTTTTCAGATGCAGGTTTTGGAATTAGGACCACCTCTTTGCTTCAACCAAAGCACTGTTGTGCCGCAGTTGTGCGATGGACAGCTTGCTGCTGTATACAGTTACACTGTACAGTAATTCCACTGCATTTAAGGGGTCTTCATCTCCCATGGGTTTGGGAAGGGAGGTGAATGCACATTTTTTAGGCCAGTTCCTAGATTAACTGGCCCTTCAGCTACCAGAGGGCTTTCTCCCCTGTTTGAGGCATTTCTTTGCTGCTGGGTTGCACATCACTGAGACATCAATGTCAAATTGAGGGTTGTTGATAAAAGATGCTCATCAGGCTTTACTTTCTGGGCAAACATCCATGAATGGGTTTTTCTGGGATGTCGAGTTCCACAATGAGATGCTTGTGCATACCACAACAGGTGGTCTGTGTGGTTGAAAAGTGCCTGTATAGTGTGGGCTGGAGGAAGTGGGAGGTCCTTTATACCCGGAATTGTTGCAGCTGTGCACCCAGAAAGCTCAGCATCTGCACAGTGGTCAAACCAATGCAGATCGACTGTGGCTTGTTGGTGTTTGGTTATTTTCCATTAGCTTGCATGCTCTGTTTGCAACCAATTTAACCAGCAAATGTGCAGTCATTTCTCTTTCATCCCAATGGGCAGGGGGAGGGCCATTGATGAAATTGGATGTTGCATGTAATGCACTGGTGGGGGATGGGGGGATGGCAGAGGAACAGGGAAGGTGAGTTTGAGTGCATGATTACAGGAGCTTAATAGGAGCCTGTGTGTGTGTGTGTGTGTGTGTGTGTGAGAGAGAGAGAGAGAGAGAGAGAGAGAAAATGGTTCTGATCCAAAATTCTGTGTGTATGCTAGTGCTCAAGTATACTCCCCCCCCCTCTCTCTCTCATCTTTCTTCGTTCTCTCAAAATTTGCATTCAGGGTGACTCATGACAGGATCAACTAAAAAGAGGACAACTAAAAGCACCATTTAAAACGCCTATAATATTAAAGCACAGTTGCACTGGGAAGCAAATGCCTCTATTAAGGCAACTGGAAATGGAGAAAAATCTTGGCACTAGCTTTCACAACCCCAGTTTCTTCTTCAGTGTGAAAAACATAAATGAAAGGAAGCGTGGTTGGGGTGGTTGTGATGAGAATATTGGAGTTGCAAGTGTACGATGGCGATCCTGCATTGTCCAGTTTATAACTATGTGCGTATTTTTATGGTCAGTGCAGATGGTGGAGTTCAGGGGGAAGGGGCACCCTAGCACCAGGAGATGTAAGATCGGGGCAGGGGGGCATTTTTACAGCTCTGCCAGGTGTATACCCCCAAGCCCTGCCTTACATCTGGTGCTGGGGTACCACTCTTCCTCGGAGAGCCATTTGATGGAAAGAAGATAACAGAAGGCAAACAGGCAGCAGCCCAATGTGCTTCAGCAGCCAGCCATGAGAAGATGTCATCTTCCTGAACCTCCAGAGGACCCCAGGGGCATCAGGGAGGTTGTGTTTGTTGTCTTGTGTTGCTGCTAAAGCACAGCCCACCATTGCCATGCTGCTTCCCATTATCCCCTTGCCACTGAATGGCCATGGAGGGCACCAGAAGAGGTAACATCAGGGCTCAAGGGGTCAGTGTGGATGGGAGAGCTGAATTCTGCCATCTGTGCTGACCATAAAAACGCACACATAGCTATAAGCTGGATGTATGTATGCGTTTGTATCTCACCAACCAGACACTGGCTGTAATGTTGCCCGCAGGTGTTATGGGAGGAAGAGTATGCAGACTCTACAGTACTAGCTTTTGAAACCAACATTTCTTCACCAGGCAAAGGTGTCTTCCACCAGCAAAGGATAAGGCTACCCAAATTGGTTTCTGTTGATAAGTTTTGCCTGATGCAGAGCCTAAATTCACAATATAGAGATAATCCTTCACAATATAGAGATAGCCTTGGCAAACCAGGCTGTATCTGCACTGCAGAAATAATCCACCTTGACACCACTTTAACTGCCATGGCCCAGTGCTGTGGAATTCTGGGATTTATAGCTTTGTGAGCTATTTAGCTTGCTCTGACAGAGTGCTCTTGTGCCACCCCCATGTTTTTAAGCATATTTGCCTGATGAAGGAAGTCCAGTTTTGAAAACTTGCAATGAGATTTTTGCAACTTTTATAAATAGTAGAGATAAAGGTAGTAGAGAACCCATCTGCAGAGCTCTTGTACAAGGAGGCTTTTCCTCTGGCTTCCTTTTTCAGGCATATGTGCCATGAGAGTGCACAGTATAAACATTAACTGCAAAGGTATAAATGAAATGTCACATGTGCAGAAGTGGCATATGCATACGCTGAATCTCAAGCAGACAGGAGCCTCAGGCGTGGACTAACTGCCTGTACGTGTTAAAATATGCCCTTGATGGCTGTGAGGACTAGTAACTTGATTCTTGTGTGCTGGGGAGGACTGGAATGAAAGCCTCATAACTCTAAGCCTCTGAAACCTGAGTGGAGCCAGGTTCGCTGTTTAGAATTGCAGAAAGTGAGCAGCCCTTCTTCTTACAGGAACACTGTGGAATTGCTTACAGGCAGAAGTGAGGCCTTCAGGAAAACAACCATAAATTGAATGCAACTTCTAATGGATTTAATGGCTTAATGATCCAATCAGCTTTTCCCAACCTCAAGTCTTCCCGCTTTGGATTACAATTTCTACTCCCGACACCATGTTGGTGTCCAAAATATCTGAGGGGCACCCAGTTGGGGGAGTGAGATTAATCAGGGTTTTTTTTAAAATCAACTACAAAGAAGCCCCTATGTGGGAGCAGGGTTGTATCTGTGTATGCACACAGAAGTACTTTAAAACTGCATTTGGCAAGCACCATTTAAGATGCATTCCCATTTCCTCTCATCAAGGAGAGAATCTCTTCTAAGAGGATCCCTGCTGCCATGGGTACATGCATATCAGGATAAAGAAAATGCACTGCTAGCTTCCGAATTTGCTTCTGGTTTTTGTTGTTGTGTGCCTTCAAGGCATTTCCTGACTTATGGTGACCCTGAGGTGAACCCATCACAGGGTTTTCTTGGCAAATCTTATTCAGAGGGGGTTTGCTGTTGCCTTCCTCTGAGGCTGAAAGAGTGTGACTTGCCCGAGGTCACCCAGTGAGTTTCCATGGCCAAGCAGAGATCCAAGCTTGGTCTCCAGAGTCATATTCCAAACCTCAAACCACTATACTATGCTGGCTCGCTTCTGGTTTACTCAGATGCAAATATTGGCAGATTTGATTGTTTGAAGAACTAAAATGTATAATGTGAATCAACTAAGACAGGTGTCTCCAATCAATGATGATGGATGTCATCATCGCCCACCAACATGGCCAATAGCTACCATAGCTGGGGATGGTAGGAGTTGTAGTCCAGCACATTTGAAGAGTCTGAGTGGGGGGAGTCTGGATTAAGATATCTTTAGCTAGGGTAATAGTCCCAGCATTAAGATGTGGCATTGAGGTAGCTGTAGCAATGCAGAAGAAATCTTGGTTCCTGTGGATCTGTAATATTTCAAATAGAGCATGTACAGGTTGTTTTTTCCCCCCACCATATGACTTGGCCTGCTTGCTTAACATAGATGGAGTGTAGGGACAGTTGGACTAATGGTGCTCT
This sequence comes from Gambelia wislizenii, assembly GCA_030847615.1. Classification (NCBI taxonomy): domain Eukaryota; kingdom Metazoa; phylum Chordata; class Lepidosauria; order Squamata; family Crotaphytidae; genus Gambelia; species Gambelia wislizenii. The sequence continues at coordinate 4,147,330 of JAUMIR010000013.1, read as the reverse complement.
GTTTCCTACTGTACAGGCATTCAGTTCTTCTCCAGCATTTGAGATGCAGCCCAGGACAAGAAGGTTTTCAGCGTACATCTTGTCTGCTTCATTGCTTGCATGTTTGGTATACCTAAGAAAAGACCCCAAGTCAACTGTGCCTTCAGCAACTAGAAAACCACATAGGCCAAATCAGAAGCGGACATTCCAAGTGCCTGAACTGGTGGAGTCTCACCTGTGTTTGCCAGACCATACTGTTGCTAATGGCTCCACCTCTCTCCCAGAGGTTCACCGTGTTTTCTTAACATACAAACACTGCCGGAACTTTTCGACTCTGCTGAAGCCCTCGGGATGTGAGGCAGAGACCTTCCTGGTACTGGCTATCAAATCTGCCCCAATTAATGTAGATCGCCGGGTGACCATCAGGAACACGTGGGGGAAGGAGACGGTCATTGGTGGCAAGTTGGTGCGGCTGGTTTTCTTACTCGGCCGCTCGCAGGTCAAGGTTCAGGCTCACTCCCTCCAGCAACTTCTGGTCTACGAAAGCCTGGAGTTTGACGACATTCTCCAGTGGGATTTTGTTGATAACTTCTTTAACCTGACCCTAAAGGAGCTGCACTTCCTTCGGTGGCTGGTGGAGGACTGCCCCCACACTCGCTTTGTGCTGAAGGGTGACGATGACGTCTTTGTGAACACGTACAACATAATCGAGTTCCTGAAAGATCTGGACTCGGAGAAGGACCTTTTTGTTGGGGATGTCATCAGTAAAGCCCGACCAATCAGGAACACCAAGGCCAAGTATTTCATCCCGGAGTCGATGTACCCAGCATCCTTCTATCCCCTCTATGCAGGCGGCGGTGGCTACGTCATGTCCCAACTGACAGCCCAACGGCTGCAAGCAACAGCCGAGGACACTGTGTTGTTCCCAATTGATGATGTCTTTGTTGGGATGTGCTTGGCCAAACTGGGGATGACCCCCATGCACCACCCTGGCTTTAAGACCTTTGGAATCCAGAGGCCCTTTAATCCATTTGATCCCTGCCTCTACAAAGAACTGATGATCATACACAAACTGAACCCGACGGAGCTTTGGGTCATGTGGACACTGCTGAAAGACGACGGCCTCAGATGTGCCATGTCAGGAACCTGGAAACTATAGGACAGCTTTGGATGCATCTAGTGCAGTGTGTTGTGGCCGGGACTGTGATGGGCATTGGCTTAAATGGATATTAACAATACCTTTTTATTTTAACATGAGGTTGTTTACAGTAGGATAACTTTTATTGCACTGAGTCTTCCCTCTCCACATGTAATTGTTTACAGACATTTTCAATGGGCTTGGGCCCAAATGACTTTCAATAGCTGTGTTATGAACAGAGCTTTGAAAAAGTTAATTCTTTTGGACCACAGCTTCCAGAATCTTCCAGCCAGCAAGGCCAAAAGGTAACTTTTCCAGCCTGTGTGATGACTACACAGAACCTCCAGGTTTAGAGAGTTTATCTCACAGAGAAACAGCAGAAGGGTTTCACCTTTATGTCCTGCTAATGGGCTGTCTTGCAGGCACCTGGTTCACTACTGGAGGAAACAGGCTGGCTCTTCTGGTGTCATCTGTCAGGGTTCTTACCTACGTAGAAAAGTCTCACTTCCAGTTCTTCTGCTTACCGGACCAGGTTTTTCAAAATAAATTAGGTGTCCTAGTTGTAGAGAGGGAAGAATCCCTTCTAAGTGAAGTCCTTTTAATGTCACAGAGTGAGTGAAGTTTGTCGTTAACTCACCCTGAAATGGGTGAACTTAAAAGTTCTTTGTTTGGGCTTGATTCATTCAGTCCAGAGGAGACAGGAACATCTTGGACAACAAATGTATGTATGCTCTCTGCTTATCTACAACTAGCAGAACATAGTACTCATAAATATGATAGTACTGAAGGTGTGTAGTCAAAGGGCTGACTCACATTTCTGGGGGGAGATTGGTTTCAGGGCATGATCTGAAGTAGAGCTTGGGAGAGTCACTTTTTTTTTTTAAACTAAAACTCCCGGGGGGATTCTGGGATTTGTTGTCCCTTTTCACACTTTGGAGTGAAGGTATATGCAGCTGAGCTAAGTGGGTCTGGCCAGTGCCAGGGGATGAGTGTGCACCAGGGGATTCCACTCCCCCAGTTTACCATCTTGAGTTCCCTGATGGGAGAAAGCTGAATTTTTTTTAAAAAAAGCCAACAGCTAGGAAACTTTCACCTGTGCATCAAATCAGGACATAGGTTTTGCCTCTTGTAATCTGCCACTCAGGCATGTCTCCATTATAGATTCAAACTAACATCAACGTTCTTTAGTAATTGTCAGGGTTTCTGCAATTTGTGTGAAGAACTGCAAGTTTGCTAGCAAAACTACTGTTTCTGGAATTCCCAGAGGATGGAAACAGAAGAGAACCTATGGCAGTTAGGTTAGCTAAAAATGCTTGGCACAGAGAGCCTTGGACATTGTCTTCAAGAGCAGCAGGCTGTTTTGCCCTTGCTGGAAAGGGCTTTCCTCCAAACTTGAAGTGCCCTGCTCTTGACCTAAGTATAGGCTGATTTCCTCAGTCTAGGTAGTTGGACTCTTAAGGTAGAAACTTACATGCATTTGTGGTTACTAACCTCTCTTAAGGACTGTTAGGATACTGTTTCCATGCTGTATTGTAGCATACCTAACACAATCATTAGCTAGTAGCTATAATAGATCATGTTCAATTCTGTTTCACTAATCTTGTTTTTCACTAGAATTTGCAGCACAGTTTGTGGGTGGAGATCAGTCAAGCCCATTAATGCTGGTTCACTTCCTTTCATTTGCAGCAAAACTGAATAAATTAGAACATTACAGCCTTTGTATTGCTAAAATGGATGTGGGAAAGCTGCACAGAGCAACAAGTGCTAAAGTAAACCTTTTGGATGTTTGCAGGGAAGAGTGGAAAATAATCTGCACTGCAGCTTTGTAAGTAGCTCTTTGGTTGATCGCTCAGGCAAGTATATAGCCCCCCAGGTGACAAACCTGACTTGTAAACTGGAAAACCATTTGCTCTTCTCCCTTCCCTTATCAAGCTGTCAGGGCCACAGATGAATGACAGAAGTGTGTGACATGGGAAATGTTCATGGGCAAGTATTTTTGGGAGACCTGTTTGGAAAGCTGACACAATGCATTAGAAAGGAACATAGGTGCCTTTTCAGATTATTTTCTTCCCCTTGCTAAGTGAAAATCTCTTTGGTGAGTGATTTCTCTGTTCATTATTTTTCTTAAAATTCTGCAGTATTTTCAAAGGTGAGTTTTGAGTCTCCCTTGAGAAATTCCTTCTACCATTTTCTCATGTTCCTTTTGTGTTTTTCTGTTCCCCAACTTTGAGACTTACACAACCCCCTAGATGTTGCTGAACTGCATCTCCCAGTAGTGAGGGATGCTGGCAGGGGGGACACAACCCCCACCTCTCCTCTAGGCTTTTCATAGACTGTCTTATCCAAGTGCCTCATCAGAAGGCAGAAATCCAAATGCCTTGCTGCTGAAAATGCACATGAGCCCATCTTGGCTGACTGCTCCTTTTGGCTTTTTTTTTTTAAAGGGGATCCTTTAGTAATCTGGTATTACAATTTTGCTTTCCTGAGGTGAGGAAAGCAAGTGAGAACGGTCTCATCCTCTTGGATGCACAACTGTGCTATTTTAGCCATTTGTGTGTGCTGAGGCAGTTGGCATTGAAAACAGGCAAGCAGTGTTAACAGCGTGCAAGCTGAGTCACACTGTGCTACCTCTGAGGTCCCCCCCCCCGCAATTATCATGACTTTTTGTCATTCTATATACACTGTCTAGTTTTCCTTACTGCTAAATTCATTCTTTCCCTTTCACAGATAATAAATACTTCAAAAGGAAACTATCTAAAATTTAGCAAAAGTTCTTGGGGGTTCCTAATATCCCTTCACAGTTGCACATCCCTGCCTGACATGGAAACATGATGGCATACACATCATCCCCGCTGGGATGCTGCTCGTAGCTGCACATCTCCCTATCAAGTGTTTTCCCTTTCAGTTAAAATTCAGATCACTAGTCTCACTTGTCTTTATTTTAAAAACTGACTTTAGTGAAGGATGTCCACATAATAAAAGAACAACAAAGAAGTGATCTTTATCCTCCAAACTGAATTTTTGGCAACAAAATGCAAAACATTTTTGAAACTCCAGGTACAATTGTTGATGAGAAGACTTTGTATCTTTCACAAACACAAACAAGTATTTTTTTTAAAACATAAAAAGAGAAACAGCCCTTGTGAACTTACAGTTACCCTCCAGGCATTGGGGACTTTAAGGCTCTCTTAGTGGATCATTAATTTTCCTTTCCACTAGGAGATCTCAAGAGCCACAAACACACCTCTCTGATGCTTAGTTTCACATTTGCATAGCTGTGCATTTAAATAGAAATAACATTCCCCAACAGATTGGAAATGCACCTCTCCCAGTTCAGGACTTGTAGTCAGCTACTCTGGTAAAGCAAAAGAGGCTACCAATGCCTTTCTGGTTCTAGGATTTCAACTGAGTGCCACCTTCTACTACCAAGTAACTGAGTAGAGGTAACATCCTTAAGGCTTTCGACTCTTCAGTCTTCACGAAGATAGGCCTCTTCTGCCTCCTCCATACTGGCCTGGCGACTGGCAGGTGGCAAAGCTTCCTCTTCCTTCAGCTTCATGAGCTCCTCTGTTTGGACTTCAGCCAGCTTGGTCTCAGCCTTCTGTGACAGCTGACGGACCTCTTGGATTTGAGTTCTCACTAGCTGGATGTGGTTATGTGTTGACACTGAGGCTTGATCAGCTCCTGCAAAGGTAAATTTGAAATCACATCAGCCGTTTCACACAGGAAAACCAAATAGGCCAGGATCCCAGGCGTACACCCACAAGTCCTAAAATATATGCATTTACACTTTGTCTTGGGACCTGGTTGGATCCAGACTTGTAACAACCATGGAACCTGAGTTAGTCTATATAGGACTAACCTTGGAACCAGCCCAAACACACGCTTGTCTTCTGCTCCTTGCACCCTTCCATCATTCACTTCCACACATTCCAAGGCAGGACCAGTCCTGGGGCTGATTTAAGTAAGATTCCTTAAAGCATGGTCGAAGCATGGGTGTGCATGCTCAGGCCCATACAAGAGAGTAATACATGGCAGCTTTATGATAGGCCACTACTGTGAAATGAGATTCTGTAATAAAAGTAAACACGGTGGCTGAGATCATGCATCAAAGACATATAGCATAACTTTACGCTCATGGCGTTATGTCTAAGGTACAATGCACGACTCTGCAATGAATGCATAATGTGCATTGATGTGCAGTGTGCAATCTTCAAGTGCAACATTATGTAGTTCTAAATCTGTAAGCCTAAATCCTGTTAGTCCTAAACATAAATCAGCAGAAGCTCAACCGTTGATTCAATGGGTCTTCTCTAGTTAGAGATAGCCAATAGGATCCAGTCCATTTCTAAACAAAAGCCATCACAACGGTATCAATATGGAGGGACAATTTTAAAATGCTCATCATTCTGTAAATCAGGGTGCTTAGTCCAGAGGTCTAACATGCCCTATTTTCATGTACATACCAAAACTCTGTGGGTCAGACCAACCACTTTATCCAAAATAGGATGTAACCAGAAAGTCACCTGCACGCTTTTATGTGTGTGTGTGGGGGGGGGGGTTAAGGCTATATTGAGGCAAAGGGAAGGATCAGGGAATGGTGTTAAAATTGATAATTGTGCCACCAGGAGACTTCTGGTGCTGTGACTGCCCATTTTGGGGGTGGGCTGCAGGCTGAACATAGACTGCAGGACTGCACAATTGCTACCATCTGTAAATGATCTATCATTTTAGACTCACTGGCCTTAACCGGATTTCTTAGAACCTGAGCAACAGCATAAGAGGGAAGTTATTACATGCAGATACTCCACTATCAGAAACTCTACAGGGGTAACACAGATTCTGATCCAAGAATATAATGTACATCTAGCTGCCATCAGTTATCTAAGTAAAATACATAGCAGAAAGCAGGCTGTGAGGCTTATGAAGTGCCTAGTCAGACTTCCAAAAAAATATTATAAGATTCTTGGAATGCTAATCTTCAGAACTTCCTGACTTTAAGAGCTGTTTGACATCTATACCTGGGTAATCCTTGCCCACCCTGGCATTAAAAGAAACACTTGTGTAAACACACATCTCTTTCTCTATAAAATCTCTGTCAAATCCCCACGTGGCTTTTTAGAAATTTGGGGAGTTGAACCAAAACTGCAGTTCTGTGGAATAAAAAACCAAAAGCCTTTGGTATTTGAATGCAAACAGTGCTCTGGAGCAAAGCCTATGGGAGAAGCAATTCATGTAAATAAGGCTTTTCCTTGATTATGAGGTGGAAAAACTAGAGCTATGTGAATCACAACAGCATACATGGGGACATGCTTATACCTGATTGATATGCTGCTTCGGCTGCCATCTCTGAAAGACGCAACGCAGTCATCCATCTGGATTCTAACTTCAGATACTCTTGCTGCTTTTCAGTCATCTAAAGTCAAACACCACTCTTAGAAACACTATCTGAATTTGTTTGTTTCACAATGAATGTAGCATTTAATAAGCAACTCAAATAAGCCAGCACAATTCTTATATGATACCTTACTCCCTCGGAGCGTGGTGGGGTCTCCTTCCTTGGAGGTCTTTAAACAGAGGCTGGATGGCCATCTGTCAGGGATGCTTTGATTGTGATTTCCTGCGTGGCAGGGAGTTGGACTGGATGGCCCTTGGGGTCTCTTCCAACTCTGCAATTCTATAATTCTGATTCTACAAATCACCCTTATGTGCTCTTACAACTGCATGCCTCAGGTCACTGTTTCATCTAATTTTTTGAAAGATGTGATCTTGAACTAGCTATTTGGACAAGTTGACTCAGTAGGTGAGAACTGAAGCAGGCAATTCGAATCCAGGTTTCTCAGATCCAAATCCAGAACTGTAATACATGGGAGGACTTGAAAGGCAAGAGGCAATGAGTCAGGTTTCTTACCTCTACTCGAGCACCAATGATCACCTGCCAGACTGCATCTTCCTCTTTAGAATTCATTTTCCCAATGAGGTGTGCATATTTCTGGTACAGGGACACCAATGTATAAACTGCCTGCATAGGGAAACATACTTGGTTAACATCCCATCTAGTTGACTAAATGTTTCGTATGAGGCCACATTTGTATTATACCACTTCAGAGGCATATCTTACCGTGGTATACTCTGTTAGTGCTTCGATTAATGCATATGTTGTTTGAGAGAGAAGAGTACCAGTGCTATCAGTTACCAAAGACACAGCTCTTCGGATTAAAGCTTCATTACTGAGAGAACTCGGATCATGTTTCTGAAAGACAAATGTTATGTCCAAGTCAGGCTACTTACCAAGCATCACAGATCTTCAGAATCTGGGAAGAAGGAATTATATTCTGACACTAGAAAAATGAAGCTAGATGTTCATGCTACTACAAGAGTTGCAGCACCACAGTCTATACTACAAATCTACTGTTAGTGCAAGAACATTAAGAGACCTTGCCTCAGGGGTGGGAATGGCACAGCTCTCAAGATGTTCAACTGTAATTTCCAGCAGCTCTAGCCAGAGGTGAGGAATGCTGGGAGCTACAGTCCAACAGCATCTGGAAGGCTATCTGATACTGAGCCCTGCCCAAGCAAGATCTACCAAGTCCAGTATTCTGTTTGTCAGAGCAGCCAATCAAATATCTCTGGATGCAGGATGTGAAGGCAACAGGAGTGGCCAATAGGGTAGCCCTCCTCACCCTTTAAAAGTCAGCACTGTATCTTTTGGCAGTAAGTCCCAACGAACAGCCATGCTCTGTGAGAACGTCCTTTCTTGTGTATGTCTTGAATCTCCTGCTTATCCGTTTCACTAGGTGACTAAGGGGCTAGATTTATTGAGGAGAATAGCCAAAAGCCACCACTATCTAGCAGATCTTTGGCTCTTTTCAGAGTATAGAGAACTTAAGAGCTTCAGCTCATTTCTTCTTGCAGTAGCCCACGATAGATTAGGCTCAAAGTTTATGGTTTGCTGAAGGCCGTACATAGGGACTGATGATTTTAAACTTCTCTGATTCTCTGTAGGTGAAGGAGGAAACTTAATTGACCAGGTTCTAGTCATTCAAAGGGATTCTTGGGCTTACCCTATAGCAAGGGGGGCAAAGGGGGCCCCTCCAGATGATGTTGGATTGCAATTCCAAGCAGTCCCAGCCAGCACAGCCAATGGTGAGGAATGTTGAGAGCTGCGACCCAACAACATCCGGAGGCCTGTGTAACTCCCACACCTGATCTGTAATGTGTTAAGGATTCTTAACAGGATATCCCATAGCCATCAAAACAGGAGTTATAGTAAGACCATTTTAAGACTGAAAGAACAACCACTGCAAACCAGAGAATTCATGCTGCCATTGAACTCTAAAGAACGGTGTGTGGTTTCCTCTCAAGGGCTGAGATCCTACACCTTTTAGTATAGCTTAAGTTGCTGGCAGAGTTGCATTACACAACCCCTATATGGAATACCAAGATAGCACAGCATGTGTGGACTGATGGCCAATGTGCACTTGTGATAATTAGTGTGACACTGCAATGGCAATGCACAGAGGCAGTGCACATTCACACACAACTCAGGGAACTTTAATGTGCTAGCAAATGTGCAGTGGTCCCACAAAGCGCAATTCCACTTATACTGCTGTCACACTGGATACAATTGTTGTGCATCATCCAAAAAATAACATCACTGCATGCAAAGTACAACTTGTGTCTGCATATGTCACTATTAGGATGCCAGGTGGAGAAAGCTTCCCATTGAAAAAAAAAGAACACTAGCAATAAAAAGTGCTTCAGGAGCCAGCACTGTATAATGATTATAGGCACCAATGTAGGGAACCAAATCCCAGCCCCTTGATGTCATCTGGCCTGTGCACTGACCTTCCAACTTGAAAACCTTCCTCACTCCCAGTCAAGGGAAAAGTATTAGCAGTGTACAAAAAAAAGGTCAGAAATAAAATGATTGGTGAAAGGGCTACAGAATGAAGAGATCAGAAAGTGAGAAAGCAATAGCTTGCATACTGCCACTGTAACCAAACTGTATTTTCTAGAAGGCTACCTGTGCAATAGGAATCGCAGAGAGAGTTATTCCAAACCCCAATGCTGTCACTTTGTTCCATGGTCCCCTCAATCCTGACACACAGCGAGTCCTCACATGCGCCAAGAGTGGAAAACTCCGCCTAGAAAACACATCCAACTTAGGTATAGGAGCAGCCAGCTGTACAAAATCATCATTCTGGAGGAATCATCCTACTTGGAGCCCTCAAGCTACCAGGAAGGTCCAGGTACCAGGAACAGCTACCGGGGAAAGTCCTGCTTACTCTATTATTTTTTTTTTAATTTTGTACCCCTTACCTAGCATGGCCTGTAGGTTTTAGGCTAGGTGAAGTTTTCAGCTAGCTGGTTTTTTAAAAGATAGAAAAAACAATGGCTGTGAGAGAATCTATATACACTAGTGATTTTTCACTTTTTGTTTACTGGGTGTGCATGTCACATTTCACTGACATTATCTAACATTAACTGACTAACATATAACAAAGCCCTTCTTATAAAATAATTCATAAATGACTGATTAATATTGATCACCACTAAGGTATTAAGACAGAAGGTGACTTACTTTTACACAATCTCTGTTCAAAGATACACAGCTTCGCTATATATTTAAACACACACAGGCAACCTGCCTAACTGTTTAAGGCTGCAACCACATACATGTTGAGTATCCCTTATCTGAAATGCTTGGGACCAGAAGTGTTTTGGATTTTTGAATATTTCTGAATACTTGTATATACATAAGGAAATATTTTGGAGAACATTAAATTCATTTATGTTTCTTATACACATAGCCCAAGGGTAATTTTATACACAATATTTTAAATAATTTTGTGCACGAAATAAAGTTTGCATACACTGAACCATCAGAAAGCAATGGCATCTCTATCACAGCCACCCATGTGGATGATTTTGGTGCATTTCGGATTTCCGGATAAGAGGTACTCAACCTGTAATCACCTGGAAGTAAGTCCCACTGGACTTAATAGGGCTTACTTCTGAGTAGCTGTTTGCAGTCTACAATACGCTGCAAACAGCTAATGTAACATCACTGTAAAATCAAATGTACCAGCAGCACACGAAGGAGATAATGTAAAGTCATGCTGTCAAGGTTTAAATGTACGATACAGTCAAAAACTGACAAACTACTCCTTTTAAAAATGTTAGGGAACATAATGGGCTCTTTTAACTCCTATTTAAAGTACTGGTACAGGTACTTTTAAGTTATGTTTTTAACAAGGGGGAAAGACAGGCACCTGCCATTTTTCCTACCCAAACTTCCTTTATAAGTGAACTGGCCATGTGGATAGGCCCACATAGGTTAAGCCAGGGATAGGCAACCCAGTGCTCACCTGACATTCTGGGGGAAAATTCCCATCAGCCCCAACCAATATTGCAAATGATAATGGAGGCCATAATCCAAAACTTCTGAGATCATCAGGATGCCTACTCTCAGCTAACCTTAAACTGTTAAGAGCAGAGTCAATTCAAATAATCTTTTTGCCTGAGAAAGGGGAGAAATGCCTCCATCCGCCATTCCTGTACAGAAAACTGAATGGACTGGCACTTGAATTTGACTTCCGTACTGGCAAGATGATAGGGTCATCTACCACACCTAATGGCATCAGACTAATTTAGAGGATAAAAGAAACTGTGTGGCACACACAACTCTAACCTCCCACTTCTAACCTTCATAAAATGGCTATGAAAAAGAGCTGGCAGTGCCTGGTCTTCCCCTCACTTTGTGCTGTCTTTCAGATTCTTGTCTCTTGGGGAAGGTTTGGAGGAACAACAAATTTCAGCTGATGTTCTTTAAAACTCTGCCAAACAAAATTAAGCCTGACACTGAAATGGTGTGAATGCATGCCAGGATTATACAGCTGTATACACCTGACATCACAAGTTCCAACCTCATAGCCCATTTGTGTGCTTCAGTCTGGATTTTTCATGCAGCATTGTTTTGTTGACCAAAAAGAGAATTTGGAAAAATGCTTGCTTGTACTACACTCCCAGAATCACTGAGCTAGCATGGGCTGTCGTTCAAAATTCATTTTTCCAAGCTGTGATCAAAATGTTCTTTTTAGAAAATCTCCTCCATACCCAACCCCAGACTTGATAAATACAGAGAGAGAAAATTCCATGTTTAACAAAATGCCAAAAGGTCTACGGTGCGTCTGGTAAACCTCTATGTGATGTTAGGGTTATTTTCCCAAAGACAAAGGGAGGTAAAGAGTCAAAATCTTCAGGATGTAAAAGGCACTGCTTATTATGTGAAGAACGTAATTGAAAATTTAGCTCTGAGTGAAAAAGAGAAATTGCCAAACCATCGTTGGAAAAAGTTTTGGCTGTGGTTTAGTGAGACAACCGTGCAATAACATAAAAGGCTATTTTAAATCAATATATTATTATTATTATTATTATCATATTTTGTATTATGTTTATTAATCTTTTATTGATTTTTTTTCTTTTCCAAATAGGTATTATTGCAATGTGTAAATATAATGTTCATTGGAAAAGAAAAAAGAGTGATTAGAGTGTGTCTAGATTAAGAGGAAACATGTATTAGTGTTAGGATAGATAGTTTTATTTCTGTATTAGTAAGAAAAGAGGAAAACAATTATTTTTTGCGTTACTGTTATGGCCTTTTGCGGTCGGGTGTATTTTTCAGTAGCATGGTCTTATTCCAATAAAACATTCCTAATGCCCAAAATGCCAAAAGGACAAAGGTGCTCCAAAGAGACAGCCGCCTTGGGTCCACTCCTGGCGAAAGACGCCGAGCAGGCCTGTGGAAATGAAAGGCTCCTCCGTTTCTGGCAGCCGAAGCCTCCACGGGCGGCCATCCCAACGGCTCTTTGGTCCAAAGGCCAAAAACCCAGAGCGGGAAGCGCGCCTCAGGGAGGCGTTAGAGGGAAAAGCAACGCAGGGAAGGGCTTATCACCGGCTGGGAGGGCGAAGGCCGGCGTGTAGGCAAGAGAAAACCGTTTCCGTAAATACCTGAGAAGCGAACACCAGCTCCGCAGCCAACGGGCATTCGCAGCCGCCGCCGCCGCCACCGCCGCCATCTTTGGGGAAGCTCGCGAAGCGCGACGGAAATGACGTCAAGCTGGCCGCCGAAAGAACATAGGATTTTTAGACGGTCTAACCGGAAGCTTGTTGTGATAAAGGGGGAACTCGTGGCCAGCAGGTGGCGCTCTAAAGCTATGTTGGCCCGGCTCCGCGGTCGGTTTGGTTCCACCCACCGGTCTCGAGGGCAAAGGATTACCTCGCACCATTGCCCCACCCACTTCCGGACTCCTCCCCCTCCCCGCCTTGGCCCCGGCCCTTGCAGTGAGGGCTCCAGGCGTAGGAAGCCGTGCCTAGGCCACGGCTCGTGGGCCGCTTTTAAGCCGGAAGTTTAGACGTTCCCAAGCCACGGAGTCTTTTTCACCTCTATGAGCCCCGAAGTAGCGAGGCAATCTTCTGCGCATGCGTCCTGGAGAGGCGCCTTTACCTTTCCTCAGGAGGGGGCGGCGTGGAAGCGGCTCCTCAGGCGAAGCGGCCTTCGTTGCTTTCGAGCCAAACCTCCCACCCTGGTATTTCTCCGCCTTTGGGCCGAAAAAAAGTCGGGCCCATCCTTCCCTCAACTTGGGGCGGGGGGAGTTCCTACACTTCCAGAAGGGTCGAAGAAACTGTCCAGGTTTGGTCCCACATTGTCACGCCTTTGCTGTCCTCGCGTCTTTCCGCGCCTGCGCAAAGGGGCTTTGGATTTGGCGCCTTTTTCTCTTCAGCCGCGTGAGTGGCTTGTGTAAGTCCAGCTGAGGTATTTGTGAGGGAGAGGGGGACGATATTCGTCCGCTTTTGAGTTTCTCCCCAGCCAGACTGGCCCCTCTTCCTTACCTTTCTCTCTTCGCACCAGGAGCATTTGAGGCGTGGGGTCTGCTGGCCTTCCGCCTTTCCAGTCAGCTTTTCTCTTCAACCAGAAAACAAGTAATAATAATAATAATAATGTATTTCTTACCCGCCTCTCCCCAAGGCTTGAGGTGAGATACAACATACATTAAAATACAATATATGACATAAACTCAGTTAGAAACACCGATTAAAACAAACATTAATATTATTCAGAGACTTAAAAGTACCAATTTAAAATTCATAGATTAAAATTAACTGGGTAGGCCTGCTGGAAGAGGTATGTCTTTAGTGCTGTTTTAAATTCCAACAGTCGAATCTCCTCTGGCAGGTCATTCCACAGTCGGGGCAGCTGATGGAAAGGTCCTCTGGGTGACAGTTGCCAGTCTAATCGTAGTCGGTTGACGTCAATGTTCCCCAGAGGACCTGAGTCTGTGGGGTGGATTGTATGGGAGGAGGCGATCTATGGGTAACCTGGACCTAAAGGCAGCGTTGGTCTAGTTGGGGTCGGGCGGAGGGCATGATTTGCTGGGGGAGCCCCGAGGAAAGAGAGCCAGCCTTGCCCCCCCAACCTGTGAGGGAAAGTGAGTTCCTTTCACCGCAGCTGGGTCCCGTTCACACCTCACAATTCTAGTGCTGTGATTCCGCTTTCACTGTCATGGCATCTTCCTGTAGCATCCTGGAAGGACCCTGTTGCAGTCTTAGCCAGAGAGCTCTAGTCCCTCCCTAAACAGCAAATCCTAGGATTCAGTAGGATGTCATCAAGGCAGTTAAAGTGGAATCATAGTGCTATAGCTACGTAGTGTGGAAGGGCCACAGCTTGTCCTTTGGATCCCGTCTCAGCTCAAGATTGCAGCCCACATCCCAAGTCTTGATGTCTGGTAGCTTTAGGCGCTTGCTCTGAAAATCACACATACGGTACTCACTTGTTGCTGTGTGTCTTCAAGTCATTTCCAACTTAAAGCAACCCTGAAGTAAACCTATCACAGGGTTTTCTTGGCAAGATTTGTTCAGAGGGGATTTTGCCATTGCCTTCCGCTGAGGCTGAGAGCGAATGACTTGCCTAAGGTCCGGGGGGGGGGGGACCATGGCCAAGCAGAGATTCCAACCCTGGTCTCCAGAGTTGTAGTCCAATATCACAAAGTTCCATATTTGGCATTTTAGAGTAGGAAGATAAACTTCACCTGTTGATGAATATGTGCCAACCCCAAAACTGTTAAAACAAAGAGGTTGCCCTGCAAGAACTTATTACAGTACTGTATATAGGACAGAACTTTATTTTACCACTTAACATATAAACAGTATGAAGTACACTAGTGTGACATCACACACAGCATAGTGGTGGACTACATTATACAGGGGTTCAATTCATATGAAGCCACCTAGTTACTCCTGAAACTACAGTATAATGTTTATTTTTATAATGATGTGTTTATTGTTAACGTTGTGTGTTTGTGTAATTTTATTATGGTATTTATATTTATTTCATTACCTGATTTAGGTTCCCACCAAGCTTCCCTAAATGTGTGTGTGTGTGCGTGCGCGCGCCTTCAAGTTGCCTTTTGTGGGGTTTTTCATAGGAATTTCTTAGGGTTTTCTTAGGCAAGGAGTCCTCAGAGGTGGTTTTGCTGGTTCTTTCCTCTGAAATATAGCCTACAGTACCTGGTATTCCTTGGTGGTCTCCCATGCAAGTCCTATCCGTGGCAGACCCTGCTTAGCTTGCAGGATCAGATGGGATCTGGTGCCTTTAGGTTGTCAAATGGAGATACAGTTGTCCCTTCACATTCGCTGGGGTTTGGTTCCAGGACACCCCGTGAATACCCAAATCCGTGAATACTCAAGCCCCATTATATGCAATGGCATAGCAAAATGGTGTTCCTTATATAAGATGGCAAAATCAAGGTTTGCTATTAGGATTATTATTTTTTTAAGAATATTTTCAAGCCGTGAATACTCAAATCCGTGAATGTGGAGGGACAACTGTACTTCTTTGCTTAAAATTCTGCAGTTTTGTGTATTCTTCCTCATCAATAATTTTTGTTCTTGATTGGGCTCTTTGGCTGACAGGCCACATTCCTTCAAATTCACTATTTGAATTTGTTGCTATTTTCATTCATGAAATGTTGAAGGATTTGTGATGATGGTTTGAATCCAGATTTATTAAGAACACTCCTACTGAAGTGGATGGGACTTATATTAGTCATCATTACAACCTCAATCCTCACTGGTCTGTTCTCCTTTTTATTTATGTAATTATAGGTCTGTTTCTAGGATGAAAACCTTCACAGGGATAGACTAAATGTGACTAAGTCTGGGTCCACCCCCCTGTCTGCATTTTTATTTTAAATACTTTCTTCCACACCACTGGAGTAAAATTTCCAGGACGCTTCACATATTAAAATAAGGGAAACAAATATATATACAATATAATTATATTATAATTATATTTAATAAAGCCAATATAAAAATTGCCAGAAGAAGATCAGAATAAATGAAAAGCAATCCAGTGCTATAATTAAAACTAGCAATTTCATCCATCTCGCAAACATATTCGAATGCCTAGGTGAATTTCACAAGTGTAAAAGTATTTTGTTCTGTCTGAAGGAAACGCCAAGGGCCGCATTGCCCCATGTTTCAAAGCACTTAGTGTGTTTATTTCTGAGCACCATACTGGTTTTACATATGGTGGTGGGTGTGTTATAAACTCTGAAATCAGGCTGCGTTACTCTTATTTTCAGGTTCTGTTGCGTTTTATGGATCAGAGCTTCCAAAATGGCTGACCATACTGATAAAATAAAAACATTAAGTAAAATTAAATGACTTATAATTTAAAGTATAACTGTTTTTTAAAACTAGAGCTGGCAGGATTGTGTGAAGAAAACAGTAAGAAAAAAATGTGCTGGGTGTATTATACCTGAACACTCAAACTACTCCTTATTTCCTAAAACCAACTAGCCAAGTTTAAGTTTCTGTAAATTATATAAAAGCACCTTTTTCTCTTCATGTTTGTATGTGCCTTCAAGTTGCCTGCCAACTTACGATAACCCCATGAATTTCATACCTTTCCCTAAATTTCTTCTCTCCTTCCATTAAGAATGAGCAGCAAAAATATGGAACAATCTGCTTCAGTTAAAGACATTTGTAAAGTGACTGAGCTGTACCATTAGCGTGATGAATCAAACAGTAATTTGTTCTTTAAAAACTGCAACTTTCTTGCACTTTTTAAAAGAACAAATTACTGTTTGATTCATCACACCAATGGTACTAATGGTACAGTTTAATCATCAATACATCCCAGAGCATGCTTCTGAAAGAAGGATGGGGAATGTTTGGCTCTCCAAATGTTAATGGACTTCAGTTCCCATCACCCCTCACTATTGACTGGGGCTAATGGAGGTTGCAGTTCAGCCAAATCCAAAAAGCCACACGCTTCCTATCCCCACTTTAAAGCTCATTAAGAATCTCTACTTCCCATTCTGAAATTTCTTTCCTGGACAAACTCACTTTATCAGCAAAAAGGCAAAGAGGAACATACATCTTCCTGTATACTATATAAAAAGGTAGGCTACATGTGTATCAGCATTCACCTGTGGTATGTCACTCCATTAACCCATGGAATCCAGGACTGAATTACAAAATGTTAATTTTCAGATCTGCCTTAGTTATTTCTTAGTGTAGACCCAGATGTTTGTGGTACATACCTGCACATTAAACTATGCTGTATTGTAGCCACGGATTTACATATGTTAACCCATTTGCTTGCAGATAGTACTATTTAATATGACTGACAAATTGCCTGCTAGATCAAATCACATCCTTTCTGAATAGTAGATTCATTAACTGAGGGGAGGAAGGAGACATCTTGGTAATAAAGACTTGAATTTTTATTCAAGCCCTTACTTGAATATCTTACTTTCTATTAGTACTTCCTTAGTGATCTGAGTGACAGAAGACAAAATGAAAAGATTTGAACAAATACTATTGATAACAAATATGAAATTGTAATCTTTAGCTTGTTTCCAGGTCTAATGCATTCTAAATCTGTCTTCCAGTCTGTCTGTTATTTTCGATAGAGGTAGGATGGTGGGTTATGTGAATTCTTAGGTTTTTAAAGACCACCTATTCACGTAGTAAAGATTTAATGCAAACAGTTCCAGTTTGAATGCCAGAAAAGATACAAGACCTGTTTTATTTATCATTTTTTTAAAAGAGAACAATTGCATGGTGCTTTAAGCCTTCTCCAGACAGCTTAGCATTAGCAACTTGATAACAGCTTTAAATTTGAAAAGAGAGGAGAATGAGAAACTAAACAGTAAGAACAAGGAGTTAATATGAAAAGAGTACGTCAAGCAAGGCATTAAGAACAAACATAATATTATCTACAGAGCTGACAAAAAGAGGACAAGTTACAACTTGATCATCTAGTTCCAGCTTTTATATTGGTATTCCCATGGAAGCTAGTTCCAGCTTTTATATTGGTATTCCCATGGAACTGTAAGAGAAAGAAGATGAATTAGAGAGGATAAACTCTCAAATTAATCCTGACTGAGCTGTTGACTACAGAGAGAACATTTCAATTAAAAAAAAAATTCTTGAATCGCTTGGCTTGTTCCTAATACATTTTAAAATAGTAATTTAGCAGGTAGCAAAAGGAGAAGCTTGAAAAGTCTCTGAAATAAGAAACGAGGCATCATGTTGAGTCATCAGATTTTGAGTGTAGAACGAATCTTGGCTTGGTCTGCAGGCTACAGGTGAGAAACAGGATGAACTTTCACTTAGCCACCAGAAAATATGTGGTCCACCTAGCCAGCAGCAGCGCCCCTAGCAGCACCGTGTAACTGAACAGCACAAAAGTCAGGAGTTCCTTCAGCACCTTCAGGAAATGGACAGTGAATGATTCCTGCATGATCCTGGCTTTGTAAGCTCTTTGTGGAGATGAATGCATGGGCATAGCCTGATCTGTAGGAGAGAAAAAGAGAAAGGCAAAGTTAACACTGAGAAGTGAAAACTGCTTGTGATCTAAAACAGTAGCTTAAGTCAACCAGTAAATTGGTTTTTCAGTAGTGCAATCCCATACATATTTACCCAGAAGTCAGTTTTAGTGAATTCGTATGGGTCTTTCTCCCAGGCAAGTTGGTATAGAATTACAGGCTTTGATTGTTAAAAGTTAGTGTTCTGCATGCAGCCTAGTGATGGTTTCCTTGGTCAGTGCTGAAATTAGTTTTGCAAAAAATCTAACCATTAGCTTAAAGAAATAAGGCAAATTGCAAAATGCACAGATAACAATTGCCCATTGATGTAAGGGGGTTAGCCTAACATGAGGGAAGGAGACCTCTCAAATTGATTGAGTGTAGTGGGAGCATAAAAACTCTAGATTTATCACTAATAGTGCATTAATAGCAACTAAATGTACTAACCAAAGCAGTCGATTCCTCTAAAGGGAGCCTACTTTAATATTTAATGTCATAATTGCATCTAATGGACAGACTGGCAGAAAACTTTTGTTTATGATTTGGGGGTTAAGTACAAATTGTCTCTTATGTTTTTTTACATATGCCAAAAATAGCCGGAGTCAAAGTGGGAAAATGTTTAAAATCCATTATTTGTCAAATTGATACAAATCACTTCTGAAACACAACGAGTGGCAGTAGTTCTTAAAAGTTTGAGAAAGTATATGCTTGGTTGTCCTATTCGATTCAGAAAATGTTTGCCTTTATATGTGTGGATGATCCATTTTCAGTATAAAGATAAAAGGCACCACCTCTTTCTCATGATGTTAAATATACAGAAGTTTTGTTTTAAAAGAGACACATACAGAACAAGTTGGGTCGTAATTAACCCCGTGTTTGTCTCAATAACAGAAAATAAAGACAGGATCAGCTTCCAGCTAATCTAGGAAGATTATTTCTCCAAACAATATGAATGCTGTTTGCGATTGAATTGAATTTATAGAACACCAAGCACTTGCAATAATTGCTCAAAGGTACCATTGGATCATGTTTTTAAAAAGTATTTCATATTTAAATCTTCTAATTACTTCCAACAGCACTGTTTTATTGATCTTCTCCCAAATAAAATATACAGAAATAACTATAAAAAGAAAAGAATAGATTCATCAGAGGACAAGTTTATAATATTTTCAGTATTCTGTAGGAAAAGAAGTACAGCTAGACGATCAGAAGTTGCTTACCCTGGGTGAAAAATGACACTGAAAGTTCTTTGCCTTCGTTTCTGATGTGCGGCTCGCTTGCTCTTGAATGTCTGGTTTGTTGCAAAGATCACGATGTATCTGGATCTTCTTCTACTCTGTTAATCTGAAGAGGCAGGCATAATGACGCTGTATTTGCAAGGCTACTCAAGTACTAATGGGCTAGGTGTGGTCAGGAACCGATTCTAGGATAGGATATATATAGCTCCTTTGTTCATTTTCATTGCATACACAAAAAATATTCCAGGTTTCTTTTTAAGCAAAATATAACACATACAGCCAGGTAAGTTTTTCTTTCTGTTTACAGCCCAATTACTGTATTTGCATCTCATGAAGTGGATTCTAGTCCACAAAATATTATGTTGTAATAAATATATTTGTCTTTAAAGTTCTGAAAGGCTGTTTTTGCTGCCTTTTCATGGTGATTTCCCCCATAAAAATAATGCACCTTACATTTTTGTAATGTATTTTTTTACTTTTTTCCAAAAACATTACTATGTATAATATTGTACAGCAGTTGCTTAAGATAGGAAAACAAGTATCTATAATCCAAATGGAAAATTCCTGCTGTCAGCATTGACAGAGCTATTTTGTCCCCTACCAAACTGGTGTTCCCAGTAGCTTTGTCCTTGGAAAATCACTAAATACAGATTTGTTATGTGGTTTAATGTCAGTTCTGCACGGAGCTTGGAAAGTTACTTTTTAAAAAGTATTTTGTTACATAATTTTGATGCACTGCCATGGGGTGGAGAGAGGATAATTACTGTGAACATTGCATTTTTTAAAAAGTGACTTATTAGGCTACTCATTGGTACCAATCCTGTTGGACAGTGATTGTGTTGGTGTCTTATGTATGCATAATTTCCCCTGTGCACGTGTTTGGACTTTTTTTGTCAGATGCAGAACTGCTGCATTTAGTTCATTTTTTAACAAAATGTTGTAATCCACGTTGAGTCCCAGCTTTTGGGGGAAATGGAGTATAAGTAAGAGAATAGAAGGTTGTAGTGCCATTGTACATGGATTCACGGTGCATATGTATATGTATGTGGTTTGCGCATTTGGTTGTACATTTAGTTGCACATTTGATGTCTTGAATGAGTTGTGGAATGCTGCCATTTAACACAAGGGTTACACAAGTGGGCTGGCATCCTGTTAGGTGCGTACACACATGTATGTTTGTTTCCCCTACTCACACGTGTCCTTTTCTGGGTGCTGTGGGGGTTGGTATTCCTTCCCTCCCTCCACGGTGCCCAAAGGCCCTTCTTCTCAACTTACAACAGCCACTCTGTGCTTCATGGGGAGCAGGCAGAATTGTAGAAACATCTGGTTGTGTACCCATTGCCAGATGTGAGGCTTCAACACTGCTGCAATTATTTAGCATCTGGAAATGTAGTGTGACACGTCTGTGACCCCGCCAACTCTCCATGAAGCACAGAATGGCCATGCAGTGGGTTTCAGTATCTCAGGGCAGTGGTGGTATATGGCTTAACCTAGCATAGGACCACGTGTGGCCCTATTACAGTATGCTGAGGCATAGAAGATTGCAGCCATTTGCTGGATCTATATGGACTGTTACGTAATTTCATGTATCCCTAGCTACATAGTACAGGCACTGAGGCACACCTTTACTGAATTGTGAAGCTGCATAATGTGACACCAGCGAGTGTGCATCGGTCCTGTTGTGCATCAGGCACCAACACGCATTGGGCACTTTGCTGGATCTGGAACAGCAGCCCTCTGTTGGATGTGGTCATTATGCAACTGTGCAATTCGTATGTCTACTTACAAGACGCAAGTCCCCAACAGGATTTTGGGCAGTATGTGTAACTCCACATGCAGAAATTTATGCTATGCAACCCTTATGCAGGCTCTCAGCCATTTTTTTCCTTTACTTTTTAGTTCATTTTAGAAGAAAAAAATCTGTCTGAAAAAGTAAGAAAATGGCCACACATTTTGAGGTAAAATCTGCTCAAAATGACAATAAGAAAGCCTTTTGGGCCCCACAGAGTAACGAGAAAAAGTGAAAAGTATACACCGCTTATTACATAGGGTGGTGGTGGGGGGAACACTCTTGTGGGAAATGGAGTGTGTTACTTCCAAGCCATGGTTCTGCATTCTTCCTATACAGGATACACCATGTCTATTAAAAGAACAGAACATCTCACTAGAGAGAAAGTTGTTTTATGGTCCAAAAGTGAATTATGCTTGTGTATTAAACTAAAATCAAGGAAACATGATGATTAAGTCTGTGAAAATATGTCTGTTTCTCAGGTCCAAGGCCATTGAGGGCAGTAGGTATTCTGCTGTGATGCTAAAACCTATGTACATATCTCCAGCCTCAAAAATGTGAGCATATTTTGAAAGCTGAAAACTGCATTGAGAAGTATTAATGAGCTCACCAGTTTCAGGCAATCCACAGGTGGCTCTCACTGTGAACCAAGGGTAGGCAACTAGCGACCCTCTAGCATAGCCAATGGTGAGAGACGATGGCAACTGCAGTTCAGGAACTTAGGGGAGGGGGGCACATAGTTCCTGCTGAAAACATGGAACCATTTTCCTTGTGCTCCATCCAAAAAGGGAGCTTGTTCATCTCTATAAAATGCAAGAAGTACTGTTTCTCAGCAGTAAATTGTATCAGTATACAATTGGGATGGGGAACAGTGGGCTCTCTAAACATTGTTGGATTGCAATACCCCTGCCTAGAGCGAAAGAGAGTTGCAGTCCAACAGCACAGTTTATCTGAGAGGTACTTACCCTTTGAAAAGGTTTATTTTTGGTGCTTCATGTTGCTTGCCTCCCCTGGCCTATTTCAGCTGAAAGCATCTCTGCTGCATCCCCCCCCCCAGATACATTATAGCTTCACAAATGGACTCTAAATTTAATCAGGTGCTCTTGTTATCAAATTATTAGCCTTGTGATCAGCAAGGCTTTCACCAAAAACAGATCAAAATCAAGCTACGCAGGAAGCTTGTCAGGGTGTAATTACTTCCCCAGAGATTTGGTCAAGAACGCCAGCTTTTTCCGAGAAACGTGCAAGCTCGCCTCAGTTTAGGAATCTGTATTAACAAGCCACAGGCACTTTGGAGGCAAGACAGTAAACAGGACGAGGGGCTTTAGAGCAATAACTAAAGCTTAAGGGGACATAACTGTTACAATAGTATTTGTTCTGAAACATGCCATTTTTACTTGCATTGGTATCATCTTATGCATTGCTACCTTTTATTGTTATGTTATTGATTTTAGATGGTATGAACTGTGGATACTGTTATTGATTTTGTACTTGTAGCTTTTAAAAATGATTTAGGGTATAAACTGCCTTGAAAGGGCAAATAGCTCTTCAACACAGTACATAATTACTAAAAAATAGTAAGAATACACTATTGTATATTAGCAATTGCAATGGAATCCAGTTTGCATGCAAATTTGACTCTTACCATTTTGTTTTTCCTATTTGTATATACCATCTTTTAGAGCCATATACCTGCTCAAGGGAGTTTACGTATGAACATTGTTTTTAAAGATTACGGTTACAAAATCGGCAATATCTACAATTCATACCATCTAAATCAATACAAAATGTAAAAGTTAGAAATACATAAGATGCCAACAATACAAGGTGCATCTTCTTTAGGGAGAAATCCTAACTCCAGTGTAGTCAAAAGACAACACATTAATTTAATATCAGGGCAATAAGATTTTAACTTGAGGGATTGTTAAAAAAAATCATACAAAATTGAACAGTGTATGTAGATGACGCCCTCTATGAGAATGCTCTCTTCAGAATATCCAAGAGAGAGATTTCAGGCAGAACATGAAAGGGAAAAAATTTAATAGCTAAGGGCAAACAAGACCCCAAAAGAGGTTGCTGAGAAAAGGAGGTGGCAGCAGCCTAGAAGAAAGGGGAATTTCCAGAAACAAAAGCCATGGTTAACCCTTCCCTCTTTCCACAAAATGGTGTGTGAAGTACAGTCAGCCTTCCACATTTGCGGGTTTAATTTTTGTGGAGTTATTTATCTGTGGTGGGTTGACTCTGTGGATTGTACTTTTTGTGCCTAGAGATATTTGCGTTTTTTCCACTTTTGCAGGGGTCCTGCGCCCCAACCCCAGCAAATGTTAAGGGCCAAGTGTAAATGCAAGTTCTATCATTTATGTGCCTTAAATCAGATAAAACAGAAGACCACTTGAAGATCTATGGTTACAGGTAAGCAACCTGTCCTTCTACTATTTATGTGCCTTAAATCAGATAAAATGGATTTGCCTAACATCTGTAACAACAATGTACGTATTATATATTGGATTTATATAGAGTGGAAATTGACTTAGTCTTTTCCTTCAGAATATGTTCTAGACAATTCAATATTTATTTGTATGTCTACCTACACAAACACATACATACACACACATATACAAGGTGTCCCAGAAATACATACACCCTTTAACAGCTAATAGTAGCTATGGTGATTATTTGAGGGCTAAGTAAATATATTTATATTGAATAATAAATGTTATAATAACAATTTAATCAGTTACAAATTCCCTCTTAAATTACAGTTTTATATAAGGTGTTCACACTGTTGTCCCTGCAGAACAATGCACTGTTTGTGTTGTCAAAGCACAGAGTTGCAAACCTCACTTAAAGTTTCTATTGTAATTTCACAACACATCTCTACTATTGTAATCTTTAATCCTGTTAAGGGTGTATGCATTTTGGGGGGGGGGGAAAGCAAAACGTGTTTTCCAGAATTATAAGCTGTTAACAGGGGTATTACATGGGAGGAATGACGACACCCTGTATATTTACTGAACAAGGAGTGATAATGTATCTTATATTATAATCATTTATTTCCTTGCATCTGTATATGCAGAAAAACTCTAGCAGCACCCTCAAAGCATATTCATTTTGAGCTGGCCACTGCTGATTGACTTCAGAGAACAGTTAACCACAGTCAGCAAAATGTCCAGTGCTCTTTTCCCACTTCTTGCCATTATTGTCAATGCAAATTATACAGGCCTGTTTGATGTGCTACAAATTCTTGGAAGCTTTTAAGGAAACAATATATAGTGAAAGAAGAATGCTCCCTTAGTCTGGCACAGAAAATGATCCCCAAAATCCCCAATTTATTGTTGTATGGTTTGGGGTGTGCAGAGAAGAGATGGAAATGGGGCGCTAGATGCTGTTTAATATATATACAACAGAAGAGAGACGATGGTGTTGAATTCATCTAAAAAACTAAAAAAATACAATTTGTATTTGCTGTGGACCTCAGTTTCAGTGGAATTTGCAGCTGTTTATGCAGCTTTAGAATGATAGCTTAAGGGAGAACATGGCTGTGTACAAGCCTAACAAGTGTCTGGGAAGAAAGTTTAAGAAAAATAAATGGGGGGCGGGAGTTAAATACCAGGAGAAATTTCCCAAGATACTGGAATGTGTCCACCCCAAAGGGATGTTTAGAATCTACAATAAATAAAAATAAGAATTTGTGAATAAAGCTAGTGGTTGCAATGTAAGGCCCAGCCAAAGACAGATCACATAGCTTAAGTGTCATACTGTGTCTCTGTACATATTTCAGAAACCGGTAATAATCTTATTTGTGACATCTCATTTCTTGGTATCCTTCTCTCTCTTAGAGGCACCAGCTCTTTATGAAGTGCTGAACAATCAAAGCAGGAAGGCTGCACAAAGAAAGACACCCGACTTCATGCACTGAATCCAGCAAGAATGCCAGAAGTCATTCTCCAACACCACTACAGTTTTTCTCCACTCCTTATGAAGACGCTGGCATCCAACAAGTGGCGATCTTCCTTCATAATTGGGCAGAGTCTAATTCTAAAAAGGTGGAGGCTCTAGCTTCTCCATCAAAGATTTGATCCAGCTTGTTCCATTGATTAGTTTAGTTGTGGCAATCACGTATTCTGTGCCCCCATCTTCCATTTGAGACAGAAACCGGAGCGCTGCAATTTCAGCGTAAGTCACTCCACCTAAGAAGAATACTAGAGTGACTCTGTTTTCTCCATGTTGACCTGCATTGGTTACAGAGAAAGAGAGAGAATTAAAAAATGGATTCAACATTATCTTTCATGTATTACCACTCAAGCCCACCCGTACAAAACCCTCTCCCAACAAAACTAAGTTGTAAATTAGATACTTGACAAGGGAAAAGACTCCTGATAAATTTGGAAAAATGGGGAAGCTCACATAAGCAGAACAGGTTACATATACATATATTTATCACATAGCGAGTAGCAAACAGAAATATAAATACATTAGCAAAACATTGCTGTTCCTGCCTTCCTCAGTTGTTCAAAATAAAAGTGAGCTGCATCCAAAGTGGCTGTTTTAAAGTGGATGATGGTGTTACGTTAGCTAACACACACTGGAAACCGCTTAGTGCCTAGCACACTATAAAGCGGTGTAGATCTGTAACACGCTGTTGCTTAACAATTTGTAAGCTGCTCAGAGCGTTTGTCACTGAAGAGTGCAGTATAAATACCTAAAAATAAATAAAAATAATATATTATTCTCTAGGCTGAAACCATGTGGTGGTCTTAAGTCTGTGAATCTAGAAATTCTCTCTTCCCTCCAAACTGCTTGAAAGAGAGGCACTTCATCTGGCAGCCTGTTGGTTAATCTTAGCTAGAGTAGACCTATTCAATCAGTTGTTGAATGGTGAGTCAACAAATACAAACACCAATTGATTCGATGTGTTTTGCTAGTCAGGACTTACAGTAAGGTTTAGGCCACAGAGTGTCTGTCACTCAAGAGTTTGCAGCTGGCAAAGCTGTATTAAAAGGAATGGAACTTGGGTGCCTTTCACTAGATTAAACCTGTGCACCCGATCCAGACTCTGTGCATGTTCGACTGTACATGCAAGACTGCCTATGTAGGAAATGAGGCTGTGCATGCAAAGCTGTTACCTCCCAGGAAAAGGAAGCCCACGTGTCTGTACAGTGCAGCTCCTAAGGCTACAAGCAATTGCTGCATCCTAGCATTTGCTATTAGCAGCTTTTCAGCATTTACAAGCAAAACCAGAGCAGTATTATAATACAAAGGGTATGACCCAGAATACCTACGCTTTTTCTGAAGCCCTGTTGGTAACTGCTGCCTTTCTTCAAAGTGTGGGCCTGGCAGCATCTTTAAAACTTCTTCTATGCTTCGCCATCCTGGCCGGGCAAGCAACTGTGCCAGGCGCACACTGAGAGGAGCATAACCACTGTATACATAGGAAATGTCATTGGGATTCTGTAGAAAGGAAGGAGGAAGTCAGTAAAGAGCAACACAGTGACTCAGAATCACCTTGCAATACATTTTCCAGCAACAATAACATGGCAAATCTTACCTGTTCATTGACATCATCCATCCATAAGCGTAGAGTTTTCCGAATTGTTGGATAGTTGTTTCTACTACCTAACTGGGCCTTCAAGAGTCCTGCTTTTTCTAGATTATTCAGGGTTAATATGTGTTCATAGCCATAAGTCTGTAAGAGAAACTACTACTTTTTAGCATCACCGGGGCTGTATTTTAAAAATGTATCTATAGACAGACAGATCAAACTGTAATTCAAATTGGTTTAAGATTCACATAATCTATAAGGATGGAAGAAGGAATATTTTTCAAGACTCTATCCATCTTACCTCCTTATTGCTAAAGTACATGGAAGATGGCATCTCCTACATTCTTACTTTGGATATGAGAGAGAATATGTAAGTTATGGCTCACTGACAACCCATTCTTAGGCATGTTCTCTTGGAAGGAAGCCCCTGCTATGTTCAAAAGAACTTATTCCCAGGTACTGCCCAATGACATAACTCCATGAAACACTTGCTGTGGAGATTTCAAGAACGGGAGTTAAAAAGTAATTGAGTATGGTCAGTTCTGTCTTCCCCCCTCCCTGCCCCACAAAATAAATAAAGGGTAGGAGAACAATAATTCTTGAGAGTCACTGAGAGCTTTTCTTCCATGATCCTGGCCCATCTCAGACTACATACAGCATTCAACTTTTACACCCTGGGATATTCCACCAACCACTGTGCATGAGGTCCTCCCAATGAATCAATATTGGCTTCTTCACAAGTCTAACCTGGAGAATTTCTCTCTTATAATAATCCAGGACCTTCTGTTTCAGTCCACTGTTGCACACTGACTGCAGGCAAACCAGCCTCAAAATCTTGATCAAGGGATGTTTTTGGGCAATACAATCTTCAATGTAATTGTTGACCTAAACAGAAAAAACAGAAATCATCAAACTGGTTCAGATTCTCAAAAAGCCTGAAGACAAAATGTAGCTTCCATTTGTAGGAATGCATACACAGATGCAGAACATGCTTCCCACCCCTAGAAATGGACAGCGTTTTGTAAAAGCCAGAACAAGAGACTCCTTGTAGTTTGTTTGTTTTTTTAAATCAAAAGTATTGGTTGCCAAATAATCAGCCAGATCCGCCAGGTACAAAATCTTCTACAATTGGTCAAATTCAAATTGATCGAAAACAAATTCTACTTAGCAAGCAGTACACCCAACCACTATTCCAAGGAAGACTAAATAACAGTGAAATATGAACTATTAAGAGGATTTTCACATACCTTATCAGTGTCTATTCCTGACATAAATTCTTGTTCCACTGTTAAGTTATCGAAGAAGTCTTCTGATGCTTAAGCAAAAATATACACAAGAAAAACAGTAAATGGGGATTGGGCACACAGCAACCTTCTGAACCCTCTGAAATAAAATCACCCACAAATGACTAAAGGCCTCTCCTAGAGGCCTCCAAGAGTGGTATTTATCTTCAAGAAAACCTAATCCCCCTGAAAATCAATTGAAAACTGAAGTTACTTCTGGTTTAATTTCAGGGACCCTCAAAGCAGGGGGGGGGGCTGCCTACTCCGGGATGTGGGGTGAAAGTTGCTTTCTCCTTCCAGTTTCCTGCCCCAATAAAAGAATATATTTCATCTGAAAATAAATAAATCAGTTATATTTGATATGTCCCTTGTTGTGATCCTTCAAGTCATTTCTGACTTAGAGCAACTAAGGCAACCCTATCTTGGTTTTCTTGGCAAGATTTATTCTGAGGAGGCTTTTCTTAAAGATTATCTCCCAGAATTCTAGTCTAACACTCAGGCCACACCACACTGGCTCTCCAGTATGTCCATATGCAT
This sequence comes from Gambelia wislizenii, assembly GCA_030847615.1. Taxonomy (NCBI): domain Eukaryota; kingdom Metazoa; phylum Chordata; class Lepidosauria; order Squamata; family Crotaphytidae; genus Gambelia; species Gambelia wislizenii. The sequence goes on along the minus strand of JAUMIR010000013.1, from coordinate 4,118,947 downwards.
TGTAAAGTCATTAAGAATACTGAAATCTTTCTAATGGAACATGTAATTTATTAAAGCTGATTCCTCATTTCCTGCAAGAGAACAGGGAGTGAGTGAAAAAAGCTAGAATACTCACTAGTGATGTCTTTGATTAGCTCTGCAATAGAGGTATGGTTAGCTAAAGAGCTTCTTGCTGCTTGCATGTGTGGTAGCTGTGAAACAAACTGCTTGATCTCTCCAACAGTTTTAGCATGATGCCTTTCCTAAGAAAAGAAACCCAGCAGTCAGCAGTTAAAAGTTGATCTCTCCTGACACAGAGGCAAACTGAACTGTGATTTGTGTTTTATATTGGATTCATGGTTTCAGCTAAGAAAAGGTCTGCTTTATTTGTGGCAAAAGGAGAAGTCTCATTCCAGCACCCAATACCCTAGCTTTCTTGGGTATGCTGAAGTCACATTGGGCTCAAGACAGAGTGGAAAGAAAATCTGTTTATTTAAGACAACTGCCCCAGTGACTGGGCAACACTTGTCTTCCTGATTTGTCCCTCTGTTTTCTTCTTTGCATTTTATTGATTTCATCTTCTATTTTCTTTTAAATTCTATTCTTGCCTCTGGAAATGCTGACTGAAAAGCAAGTCATAAATATACTACATTGGTCCAATGTAACGATGTGAGAAATGATCATCTGACAACCCCTAAGTCTGTTCCCTTAACAGAGAACCATCTTCTTATCTCTATGATGACAAGCACAGAGCTGAATTCCTAAGACTGATTGCCAGAGATGTGTAATGACCGATTAATTAAGATAATCCAGATTCTACATCCAGCTTCTGTCAGAGCAACAAGGAAATAAAATGATGCAGCCACATATCCAAACACATTTGGTTAAAAGTAGAGAACTTGGCTCCAGTGTAAACTATATGAATGACAAGCCCAGGCAGGAAGACAATAATGAAGTTTGCCATTAATAGGCCCACTGCTACCCACAAGCTGCTGTTTCATTATCACCTTTTATATCTGACAAACTTGCATCTCTTTCCTCTTCCCTCCAGGGTAAAAGCACTAATATTCTTGCTCATGCCAATTATAGAACTCAAACTTTAACATGGGTCCCTGGCCAAGAGGCAAATGCACTTAGTTTGACCTTCTGAAGCACCTGAAAGACATGGTGGTGGTTGATGATGAAAATCATCGTCATCCTATTGCTAGATGCCTTGAACATTACTTTTTAGGGAAATGGTGGGATAAAATGCAGTAAAATAAAGCAAACACACACAGCAAAGGAGTCAGAGCTGTGTGCTTTTGTGCACTATTGTATTAAGCGTAGGCACGATGATGAATATCCCCCCAGAACATAGCAGCAGGCACAGATGTATCTGCAAAGGACAAAGTCACTCATATTTCCACCTTGTTAGATGGGAGTGGCTAGGTCATTTCTTTGGATATACTTGATTCCGACCTATGATAAACAGGTTGGAGAATATGCCTTGGTAGCATAATGCTGGGCACCAAATTCAACTTCATTAAAAAAAAACCAAGCATGTTTCTGTTCTTATGGTCATCACAATACAGTCAAGCAACTGTGGGCAATGCTTGCTGAGTTCTCAATAGTGAAAGAGAGAAGATTTCCAAGAGCAAACGGGGCGGGGGCAAGGCTTCAGAGTCCTCTACAAATTATCCCTCCTCTTGACTGATCAAACTAGAATAATGCAAATGGCAGAACAGAAGTGTTCAATTTGCAGAGTTTATGGATCTCACAGAACTCTGTCACCAGCCTTTAGGGGAAGGTTTTGACTGCCTGGTTTTTTATTGCTCTGTTTTCATCATTTTGATAGGATAGGCTAAAATGCAACTAAGATTACCTATGGCTGACTTCGAAGCAAAAACATAGATCTGACCTGATTTGCCCAGCATATTACAAAGTATGCTGCAACTGCAGTAACATGGTATACTTCCAAGGCCGAAAGGACAATTCAAATGGGCCTACACTCTGGAAAAAAGGGCACACACCCCACGCTTGGGACGGCAGAATAAAATGATGGTGTTCCATTACCTCAAATGCAGCTGAAATTATTTTGGCTCTCTTGCTCAGCACAGAGCCTACAGCATTGAAGTTCTTGTCCCGGATCTCGGCATAGAGCTCCTCAGCAGAGTTCAGCTGGAGCTTCTTGGGCTCTGTGGGGAGATCCTTGCCACTCTCCCCCTGTTTCTTGGGAGCAAACTTTTCCGGAGGGAGTTTCACATAAGCTGCCAATACACAGAAGGCAAGAAAAGAGAGCTGTCATAAAGCTTTTAAAGCATGTAGGGGGAGATGCACACTGAATAAAATAAGTGAAATAATGACACTGACCACTAGCACTACAATGATCTTTTCAAAGATTAACTTCTTATAGGAAATGTCAAGACACATTCTGGGAGACTGGGGGAGGTCAGTTTTTCATTCTTTCTTTACAGCAGGGGTGGGAAACTGCATAACGGCAGGGGCCAATTCCCTCCCAGATTCCCTCGGAAGCCAACCCACCAGTGAGCCCAATTACCTCTGAAATCAGGTCTTGTCATTTCCTGTCGTCATTTTAAAAGAGACTGCAGGGGTAAACAGGTATTTGGTGGTAGTATGGGGCTCTGAGGTGCTTGTGGGGATAGGAAGGGGGTATTTTCATGTTTTCTCATGTTTCGGAGGCTTTCTGTGTGGTTTGGGGGCAAAAACTGCCTGAAAATTGTGGGGGTTGGTGCTTTGGGGGACTGACAGGGGCCTTTAGTGGCCACAAATGTGAGGCCACTGTGGCCCATAGGCTGCACTTTGCCCACTCTTGCTTTACAGGCCTATAACCAGTAAGAACTTGTTGACTGCTACATCGAGGGACTTAGTCAAGGACCTCACCTCTTTCCCGCTTGATTGATCAGCCATCCAGACACAGAATTCTATCATGCTGCAGTCATGCCTGCTTACTTACTATTCTGAATTCCATATATTTCATCAATAAGCCCCTCATATGTCAGCTGTGTAGCCAGCGGAGATATCAAATCTACATTGCGGTCAAGCAGCAAGAGGGTATCAAAGACAGGGAATATTGGATTCTGGCTGCCGGAGAACTCGCGCTTCATCCTGATCATCATATTTGCTACATGCTGAAAACAGAAGTGTTCGGGAGATTATGGGCCAGGCAACACACAATGACTGTCACCCCAAACTTTTACACAGCTTTTAACATACATTTCTCCCTTCCTGCTATGGCTGTGAAATTCCAGACTAACATTTTGTTATGATTTGGAGGAAAGAGAAAAGTCCAATATGACTGGCACTTCTCTGCATCCAAAGAAAGGTACAGGATATTAACCAGGTTTAACTGCCTTTTCTTCTTTCTCAGAATAAATACAGATCAGATATGATACAGCCAGAGTGGATTCCTTACACATGAAACACATACTATATGTCTCTTTGAATACAATAGCAACAAAGAAGTGAGCCATTTTGGATAGTGTAGAGGAGCAATCCACAATCACGTGGGACATTTGTACCTTAGAGGAGAGGCGGAGAGGTTTTAGGTTTGTTACATCTAATTTATTTGAGCCCTGACAGGTGGGAAAGACACAAACTTAGAATTCAAGAACAGAATGCCTCAGAGCACATTTTGAGGTAGGGAATGAAAATCATTCATTCAGCCCTCCAGATGTTGAACTGCAACCCCAGCACTCTTTACTACTGGAGGCCCACATAATTCCCACCCTTGTTTTAAACCTAGGACCTGGTTTTCAGTTCCAAGAACTGTACTGAGCTCACTACCTTTTCACACTTCAGTCCACTCTTGGTTACCCCAGGATTTCTGCATTTCATCAACTTAACGTAGCTGGAAAAGTCATTGTGTTGCCACTGCTGCTGCTTAATAATTTGCAGCCAAAATCCCTTGCTTCTGTTTATCAGCCAGTGTATGACCAGTAGATCCCAACCTCCCTTCTGTTACCCTATTTATATGCCCCCTTACAAAGGAGCATGCAAACTGCAAAACTGCATGCAGGAACCCTGATTTTGAGTTAGCTGTTGATACGTGAAAGAATTCCAGTTCATCCTTACCCGTGCACACTCTCCCTTTCCAAAGATCTGTGGGATTGTTCCATAAAGCGCCTGGAGGGTCATGAGTCCCTTAGCTGCATGGTAAAGGCTGGTCTGGTCATTTTCTAAGTAACACTCCTACAAAAGAAAAGGCAGAAAGGTGAGAAATATAGGATGTAGTCAGTATTCTTCGCTTACCAGCCACAGTTGAAAATAGGATTATTGCAGAATTCAAGGAGAAATCTCAGTCCTTCCAATACCTGACTGACTGGGTGGTGGTAACCAGGGGAGAGCCTCCAAAACAGGTCCTGTTTTTATGGGCAGTTCTTGCAAGAAGAGGTGATCCTCCCAATAGCTAACCAATGATTTTAGGCTTCCCTCACAAGATGGGTTCCAGAATATAAAATGATATCAGCATTCCCACTTAATCATAAAACACCGTAAAGTAAGATTGGAATTAACACCATCAACAATAAAATGTTAAGAAAAACCAAAGCATCCTTAACATACAGCCCAAGAGAACAATAAATACAGTGGAAAACACACATGGTGCAGAGGATGTAAATTTGGAGAAGCTTTTCTCTAATAATAGCAGAAGCCAGGGTCATGCACCAAAGCAGGCTACTGTACACAGAGCCACAGAGCATACATGAATTGTAGACTTCACTGCCACAAGGTATAGTAAGAGCTGTTAGCCTGGATGGTTTTAAAAAGGGATTCAATAAAATTAGGAGACCTAGAGCCACCAAAGGCTGGCTATATATCACCTCCAGCATCAAAAGCAGTGTGCCCCTGTGTATCAGTTGTTGGGCGACATGAAAAGAAAAGTGTGGATTCCTTCATCTCCTACTGGTGGGCCACCCAGAGGCAACTCTTTGGCCATTTTGCAAACATGAGGCTGAAGCAGGCAGGACTTTGCTCTCATCCAATAGCCCACTCCTTAAGTTCTTAAAAATGATTTCACTGCTAAAGCAAACCAGCAACACAACCACATCCTTTTAAGAAATGGCGGTTCTAAACAAATGGATCTTTAAAGCCTGTTTAAAGGCTTATAATGATGGTGTCACACTTACTTCAGTTTGAATTGTGGAAATTAATTTCCACATGGGTGATCTCCCTTCTTTTTCTATCCGTTGCCTATTATTTCTTCTCCTGCAATCCAGCACACATTCCTGCCTTGCTTTCCTTGAGGCCCAGAATGTGGGCAAAGAACAGGAAAGATCTTGTTCATATCTACACCTCAAGCCAGCAAGAAGCCAAAGCTGCTGTTTGCTGGTGATGTGTCAGAGAGTGATGGATGCAACTGGTGGCACTAGCAAACCCCCTGGCAGGGACTCAGTTCAGAAAAACACCTCATTCTGCACCCTACAAACAGAAAGAAACAAACACTAACTTTAAAGGCACTTTCAGACTCCATGGATAACAGGTCACTATCAAATGGGATGAGGTCCAGGCTGTATTCCTCTCTGTGAATGAAGGAGCCCAGGACTCCCTGATCCTTCAGCCGCTGTTCACACAACAAGCTGCGACGTGGCACAAACAAGATGTGGAAATCTCTCTGCGGGCAACGGAGTCTGTCTTCACTGGAAAAGGACAAGGAAAAAGTGTGAAGAGAAACAGGAACTGCCAGATCAAACTAATAAGCTGGCTTTCAGTAGTCCGACTGCAGTTCATAAGGGGTGTTGCTTTAGATAAGCAGTACAGTTGTCCCTTCACATTCGTTGGGGTTTGGTTCCAGGACCCCCGCGTGAATACCCAAATCCGTGAATACTCAAGTCCCATTGTATGCAATGGCATAGCAAAATGGTGTCCCTTATATAAGATGGCAAAATCAAGGTTTGCTTTTTGGATTATAATTTTTAAAGAATATTTTCAAGCCGTGAATACTTAAAACCGTGAATGCCAAATCCGCGAATGTGGAGGGACAACTGTACATTCTTCAATCAACATAAGCTAAACCAAAACAACAAATTTACAAGTTTCTGCTTAAAGCCCTTTCATTTTAAAATGCACAAAATCACAGAACAGAATATGATCCTCCATGTTTGACTGACTCTACAGTGATAGAAAAGGGTGGCCCTCCAAACATTTTAGTGTTGGATTCTATTCTAACATCACCAAGGCACCCAGAAAGACAAAAGTGTTCCCTTCTGCCATCTTCCCACTGAACCTTCTTCTCTTCAATTTCCCTAGAGGAGGTCTGAGACTCAGTGTAACAATCCCATCTTGCTCCATAAGGATTCAGCATGAACTGAATAAGATCTGGCCATCATCACATGTGGTTCAGACCTGACAGGAAAGAATGTGGTTTGATAGAAAACAGTCCAGATACGCCTTCTCTACTCAGCAGAAACAGCCAGTGTAGATTTCCTTGCTGCAAAATTGCAAACATGGAAGTAGAATAAAAACCAAGAAGCTACTCTACCTGAGTACATTTTCAGCAATTATATCCATGAGCTCTAGCCTTGGCCGGACAAAGAAAATAATATTCTTGACATCAGCAGCTGGGAGACGCCCTGCTTTTAGGGTGAACATTTTCTCCACCTCATGTTCCTGGAAGGAGACAATATGAAAACAATACAGAATAGTACTTTAGTCTTTGGAAGTTTCTTTCAGAAAAGATTAAAAGTAACTGGGACTTATTGGTAAAGCCACTGCTATCATTAAGTACCTATCCTTGGGTTTTAAAACAGATGTTTAGCTGGGGAGACTGCCCAGAATCAAGGATAACCCAGCACACCAGAAATATTTATTTTCCATTCTGCATTGGATAAAACATTCAATCCTGTGGGGACAAAATTGATAAGGCTATCCTTCATAAATACTAAAGCTACTCTTTAGTTTAATTTGTAATGCAAATTATATGGAGTATGCTTATGCACCCAGGACACTTTCCTCATGAGAAAACTAGTGAATAAATACAGTAGATTCCCTGTGCTGTTTCTAAATATTGACTGTGTGGCTTAATATAGTAATATCACACTTTTTCCAAGGCCTTCTTTAACACAACTGCACATAATAAAACCAAGGCAGTTTACAGAATATGAATTCTAAGTATGGATTTTGTTTGAGTTCCCCTTCCTGGAAGGGCAAAAATGTAACACAGAGAGATATTGCCTTCTCTTGAAACTAAACACTTGTGTATACAACATTATCCTAGCACTCTGGCTCTGTACTGTTTCCATAGGAACAGACTGGAAGGGAATGACAGTACTTAATGTGAAGATTCTTTCTCTACAGCAAATGGAGGGTAGTCTTAGCTAGATTGCCTCCTTGCACTCTCCTTTACAAAGTACAAAGGGATTATTTCCCCACTTGCAGTCTTCCCAGCCTCCTAACAATTTGTCTGAAGTGTCCAGAGAAAGGGCTGTGCTATCAACCATCTCTCAAGCCAAATCACAATGTAAGCCAAGCCTGAAGAAAAAGTTGGGAGACTTCAAGCCCTGTGCTTTTGGACAGGAGGCAGAGGAAACAGAGAGAGAGATTATTCTGGCAGCGCTACCCTGATGAGGAGGCAGGTCTGGCCCTTGCACGGGTGTCAGAGTCACTGAGTTGAGCTTTACTTTGGTGCACAGGCCATCAAAGTGTCCTATTCGTTCACATGAGGGAAGTCAGATTCGTAAATGAGCCCTTGCTGCCTATTAAATAAGAATGGCTGACTCCCATGGAGAAACTGCCACTGATAGCCAAGGCTGTAAGCAAGGAACAAAGCAGGCCTTGTGTTCATTTTTTTAGTGTGGGCTGTCTGAGGGTGAATTCTTGCAGCTGGAATATATGCCTTAAAAACAACCTGCTCAGACTCTCAGATATAATTTGAATTGTCTTTGCCTAATCAGAGAGTGGAAACAGGTAACCCTGCTATGGATACCATCCTCCTCTGCAGGAAAACACTGGATACTCACATGAAGGTCCATTTTGGGTTGGTAAAGAGCAAGAATCCATACATAATGGATTATATCAATCACTGCCCAAACAAACTGTTATTCCACACTGCCTTGGGAATATCATTTGATTGTTAACACTTGGAGAATCTGGTGGAAACATGAGAGAGGGCCTTCTCAGTGGCTGCCCCCAGACTCTGGAACTCCCTTTCCAGAGAGGTTAGTCTGGCACCCTCCTTGGTATCTTTCCACAGGCAGGTGAAGACCTTTTTAAAATTTTAGCAGGCCTTCAACAACTGAATATTCAAGGGGACTGGGCCTTGTAGAACTGTGCTGTACTCTGTGTTTTATTTATTTGTTGTTTTTAATAGTTATTTTTAAACTGGTTTTAATTTTATGGATAGTTTAATGATACTTTTAAGTTTTAAGTTATCTAGTATAGTTTTAGCTATGTCTCTTAACTGTTGTAAGCTGACTAGAGTCCCAGGGTGGGAAAAAGGAGGGATATAAATAAACCTCACCATTAAACCAGTATTCTTAATGCAGGCTGAAGAGTACTTCTGATCCAAACCCCAGTGTTTTCAAGCAATACCTATTAACACCTTAACATTAACTGTCTGTGGAGAAAACTTTTTCAGCTAGTAAAAATCCTGGTCCCTGACCAACTGGACAAGATGCTGCCATCTTGTGGAAAAGTGAGATGGTCCTACAAGCCTTCCACTTAAACTGCCATCTAAGGATCATACAGAACCAAGAAAGGGCTTGGAAAGTTTTGCCTCCTCTTATTTAGTGGATGCAGTTTTAGTTTGTTTTTCCAAAAACAACTTATCTGCCAAAGAAAAGGGGGAAAAGAAACCAGCTCAGCACGTTCAATTTGATCACATCTGTAGAAAGGATGTAGGGGGGAAAGGGGAATAATTTTCTGACCACAGCGACAAGCAGATTATTTCAGCTAACTTTCCCTCAAACTGTTAAGTTCTGCTGATGTGCAAGTTTCAGGAGTTGCTTAGGTGAAAGACTGTGAAAATCTAGTCAGTACTAGGACAGTGTGTGCTCTAGAGGTCTAAGCACTGGACTAGGACTCTGGGAGACTAGGGTTCAAATCCCCACTCAGCTGTGGAAACCCACTGGGTGATCTTGGGCAAGTCACACTCTCTCAGCCTCAGAGGAAGGCAAAGGCAAACCCCTTCTGAAAAAATCTTGCCAAGAAAACCCTGTGATAGGCTCACCAAAAGTTGGAAGTGATTTGAGAGTGGACAACAACAACAACAGGACAACTATATCATCTCAACAACTAGAGCTGAACATGCAATTTATTCACAGCTCTGAAACTACAATACCAGGAAACAGCCATCTTACTCAGGGAACCCTGAACTCCTCAGAGCTTTGAGGCAATTCCTGTTAATAGTTATGTCAGGCTCATCCCTGAATTCAGGGCATTGGAGTGGAATTCATGGAGGCCCTGACATGTAGCTAGTATTTTCTCAGGATTTTGGAATGCCTGAGAAGTGAGCCAGGCCTCCTGGTTGGCATGGTAACGCAAGTCCTACCGGGAACTCAAGGCCACGCTCCCCAGCTACTTTTGCTCCCCCGTGTCTGTTCTCACGCTTGATGCCTTATTATCTCTGGATAGTTTACATTTACTTCAGTAGCAGCTTTGCAATGGTTCCTTACACAAGCTACTCTTCCAATAAAGAGTTTTATTGAAGAACCCTGAGTTTGTGTTCTGAGTACATCACAGAAAGCTGCTACTGAACATTAACGCAACATTAAGATGTTGCGCCGCCAGGCTGGGACGGAGGGGAAATCCGCTGGGGCCCCCGGGAAGAAGACCAAGACGGCACGCTCGGGGGGAGGCACCACCGGAGAGACCGAACGTGAGCGAAGGATGAGAAAGGGTCTGTGCCTGCATTGTGGGAGGAGCGGACACCGCATAGCGGAGTGCCCAGAGAGGAGCCCACGGGAGCAACCCGCCGCCGCCAAGCCAGCGCGGAGCGAGGGGAGATCCGGGTCCTCCAAGACGCCCTCCAAACCCAAGACCAGGGCAATGGCCAGGGCCCTGGCAGCGGGCCAGGCGGCAGGGGAGTCCTCAGATGATCCCGAGGATAGTGGGTCCTACTCCTCCGACGCTGAGCCGGCGGGAAACGGGCCCAGCCCGCCCTACTGAGCGCCCGAGGGCGGGCTAATCCGGAAGGGCGCCCGGATGCCGTGGTGAGTGGAGTGAAGGGCCCGTTCTTTATCAAAGCTCGAGTGGGGGTTGGAGGGGAGGGCCCCACCCGCAAAGTTATGTTAATGATTGACTCTGGTTGTACCCAAGTACTTATTCATCCCTCCTTAGTCAGTGAACTAAACGTTGATACTGTTAAGCTGGACAAGCCCGTGTGGCTGTCTCAGATGGATGGGGGGATGATGAAGGGGGGCCCCGCCCGGCGCATAACTGGTCCCATGCACATGAGGATGGGCAACCACCAAGAGGAACTGCAGTTTGTGATTGCTCCAGGATTAGTCCCTGCGGCAGTTGTGGGTCTGAACTGGCTAAAGTACCACAACCCCTCCATAGACTGGATAAAAGAAACACTGACTTTTGCAGACCCGTTGTGTATCAAGGAGCACGGGGCGGGGGGAGGATCCCCAGGGGACGGGGGCCCCCTGGTGGATAAGCCGCAGAATTACACAACTGCCTTAGTAAAAGGGGAGCTGAAAGGGTTGCCAGTGGAGTACAAGGCGTGGCAATATGTGTTTGAGGAGAAGGAATGTGACATTTTGCCACCCCACCGGCCTTTTGACTGTGCCATTGAGATACTCTCGGAGTCCAGCCTGCCCAAACCTCGCATTTATTCTATGACACCAGCTGAAATGGAGGCGCTCCGAGAGTTCATAGATAAGAACTTAGCCCGAGGGTTCATTAGGCCCTCAACCTCGCCTGTGGGGGCCCCGGTGATGTTTAGGCGCAAGGCTGATGGCGGGCTTCGTTTGATTCAGGATTACAGAGGGCTAAACGCTATTAGTGTCTCCAACCAGTACCCCCTGCCCTTGATGAAGGACATATTAGCCCATCTCTCCAAAGGGAAGATTTTCACGAAGCTGGATCTACGAGAGGCCTACTACAGAGTACGGATTCGGGAGGGGGACGAGTGGAAGACTGCATTTAATTGCCCCCTAGGGGCTTTTGAGTTCCTCGTCATGCCTTTCGGCCTCAAAGGGGCCCCTGGCATTTTTCAGAACTTGATTAATGATGTGTTACGTGAATTTTTGTACAAAGGGGTGTTGGTGTACCTTGATGATGTGTTGATTTATTCGGAGGACTACACGTCCCATGTGAAACTGGTGAAAAAGGTGCTTACCAGGTTGGGGGAAAATCATCTGTATGCGAAAATGTCCAAGTGTGAGTTCCACCAAAGCCGTCTAGATTATCTAGGGTACCGCATCTCAAACAAAGGGATTGAAATGGACCCAGAAAAGGTTAAGGGGGTCTTGGCATGGGAAGCCCCTAGAACCAGGAAACAGTTGCAGAGCTTCCTGGGGTTTGCTAATTTTTATCGGTCCTTCATCCCTGACTTTGCGTCGGTAGCCCTCCCCCTGACAGATTTGTTAAAAACCAAAGAAGGGAAAACCAAAGGTTCCAAGCACGGTAAAGGGAACAAACCTCCCCAAAAAATTGTGTGGTCACCACAGTGCCAACAAGCATTTGACAAATTGAAATCCCTTTTCACTTCTGAACCTATTCTCAAACACCCCGACCCCTCCCAACCTTTCGTGGTCCAAGTGGACGCATCTGATGTGGCTATGGGTGGGGTGTTGTTGCAAAAGGGGGAGGACGGGGATTTGAGGCCATGTGCCTATTTATCCAGAAAGTTCAATGACACGGAACGAAATTGGCCAGTGTGGGAGAAAGAGGCAGGTGCTATCAAGTTGGCACTAGAGACATGGCGCCACCTACTGGAGGGCTCACCCAAACCGTTTGAAGTTTGGACTGATCATAAAAATTTGGAAGTATTGGCTACCCCTAGGCGTTTGAGCCCCAAGCAGGTCAGGTGGGCCAGTTTCTTTTACCGATTTAATTTCACCTTGAAATTTATCCCGGGGAAAAGGAATTTTCTGGCTGACGCTTTGTCCAGGCTACCACAGCATGAGAGTAAGCGCAAGGAGGTCATTGATACCGTTTTTTCTCCTTCCCACTTGGGACTAACCGTCCTCACTCGGAGCAAAGCCAAAGAACAGAAATCCACTGATAGCCCTGCTCAGGTGCCGGGTCCTACTGAAGGTGGCGGTGATTCACCCTTGGCGCAGGGACCGGTGCCACAGCCCTTGAACCCCGACCCGCCTTCCCCCGATCCGGGGACCCAGGTGGTGACCCCTACGGCAGATGGCTCTGCCACGCCCACTGTTTCTCAAGGGGAGGAAGGAGGGTGGCATGCTCAATTGGCCTCGGAACTGCCCCGGGACCAGTGGTTCCTGGCTCACCCCAATGAGGTAACTGTGAAGGAGGGGGTGGCCTGGAAAGGGGATCGCCTGTATGTTCCTGAGGTCTTGAGAGCGAGTATTCTCAAACAGTGCCATGATGTCAAGAGTGCGGGACATTTTGGGTATCTCAAAACTTTACATTTGGCCCGCAGACAATTTTGGTGGCCCCGCATGAGGAAGGAGGTGGAGGATTATGTAAAGGGGTGTACCACTTGTGCAGTGTCAAAAGGGGGGTCAGGGAAGCCCAAAGGTTTGCTCCACCCTCTACCTACCCCAAACAAGCCCTGGGAGGTCATTAGCATGGATTTTATTGTGGATTTGCCAGAGAGTAGGAAAAAGACGGTTATTTGGGTTGTGACTGATTTGTTTTCCAAGCAAGCGCATTTTGTGGCCTGTAAGAAGCTCCCCACAGCCTCCCAACTAGCCAAATTGTTCATTCAGCATATTTATCGGATTCATGGCATTCCGGCCAAGATTGTGTCGGATCGGGGGGCACAATTTACTTCGCAGTTTTGGAAGGCTTTCACAAACCTTCTAGGGGTGGAGCTTGGTCTCAGCAGCTCCCATCATCCCCAATCGGATGGACAATCGGAACGAACGAACCAGACTCTGGAACAATACCTAAGGTGCTATGTGAATTTCCAACAATCTGATTGGGTTGATCTTCTACCTTTTGCTGAAGTGGCCTACAATAATGCCACTCACCAGAGCACTGGGCTCTCGCCGTTCAAGGTTGTGTCTGGGCATGATTTCGGTCCCCTCCCCTTGTTGGAGGGGTCTCCCAACTCTGACCCCGTTTCGGTCTCCCAGTGGAGTCAAAAGGTCAGGGATGCGTGGCCTCATGTAATCTCGGCCTTGGACTTTGCCAAAGCACGCTACAAGCATTATGCTGATCAGAAACGGGACCCTTCCCCCAGATATGCAGTGGGAGATATGGTTTATTTGTCCACCAAATTCCTTAAGTGTCCCCAACCCTCAAAAAAGTTGGGAGCCAAATACATCGGACCTTTTCGTGTTGTTAGGATGATAAATCCTGTGGCTTTTGAACTGTCTTTGCCTAAGTTGTACCGTCATGTACATCCTGTGTTTCATTCCAGCCTGCTCAAGCCCGTGAGCCCTCCGGACAAACACCACCCGGCTCCAGAACCTGCTCCTCAGCCGATCCTGGTGGATCAAGACCAACATTTTGAAATTTCTGAGATTCTGGACTCTAGACTTCACCGGGGAGGGTTACAGTATTTGGTAAAGTGGAAACACCTGCCTTTGGGCCATGCAGAGTGGGTTGCTTCTGAGCATGTCAATGCCAAACGCTTATTGCGAAAGTTTCATGCCCGCTTTCCCGATAAGCCGGGCTGAGAAAGGGGGAGGGTTGGTCTTCAGGGGGGCAGTATGTCAGGCTCATCCCTGAATTCAGGGCATTGGAGTGGAATTCATGGAGGCCCTGACATGTAGCTAGTATTTTCTCAGGATTTTGGAATGCCTGAGAAGTGAGCCAGGCCTCCTGGTTGGCATGGTAACGCAAGTCCTACCGGGAACTCAAGGCCACGCTCCCCAGCTACTTTTGCTCCCCCGTGTCTGTTCTCACGCTTGATGCCTTATTATCTCTGGATAGTTTACATTTACTTCAGTAGCAGCTTTGCAATGGTTCCTTACACAAGCTACTCTTCCAATAAAGAGTTTTATTGAAGAACCCTGAGTTTGTGTTCTGAGTACATCACAAGTTAAAGCTCTGCTGCTGCTGCCTTTGGGTGGGTGAGCGGGCAACTCCCTCAACAAAACAAATTGTTGTTATTATTATACTACATATTCAATTATTATAAAACAAATCCAGTAGTCTTCAAGTTGCCACAAGAACCCTCTGCTGTTATGCTGAAATGGCCTCCTGGAAGCCTCCTGCTCTAGTATCTTCAGAAGAAAAAGGCAGGAAAGTCCACAACATGGAGTTTACTGTCCCTTCCCTGCTATAACCCATTTCTAACCCACTGCAGTTAAGACACTAACATGGGTATCTCAGACAAACTGTCATGGTGTTTAGGCATTTCTTTCTAACTCCCCACAGTTGTAAGAATACCCTGTGCCGACAGGTGAGAATGGATTGAGGGATGGGAGAAGGGAGAAAATGTTCCACCTTTCCTCTTGACAGATCTTGGGCCCCTTCATTCCACACCAGAGAGAGAAGAGTAGGGGAAGCTAGGTCTTTCATCATCATCTGGCATGTCTGTGTGTATGCGTGTCTTCAGGTTGCCTGTCACCTTATGGTGATGTCATAAAATCCTAGGGTTTGTAGGCAAGGAATACTCAGAAGCTGGCTTTGCCAGTTCCTTCCTCTGAAATATAGCCTACTACAGCACCTGGTATTTGTTGGTGGTCTCCCATCCCATCCAAGTACTAACCTGGGCTGACCCTGCTTAGTTTGCAAGGTATGCCTTTAAGATATCTAATAAAAATTAACTCCAAATGAGGAGTTCCCCTTGATGAAGGATGAAGTGGAGGAACTTAGTTACAATTACTTTTGCCGCCTCAGTCTCTGGTGCTCTTTCTTTTCCAGGCAAGGTATAACGGCATCTAACCCACACACTCCATCCTGTTACTTGGGGGCTCAGTTCCATGTCGGCATGTCTCCTAAAAGTTAGCCAGATTCTCAGGTAAACAGAAAAAAAGATCCACTGGTCTGGGTGGATTCTGCTCAAGGGGCACCGGGCCTCTGGGAAACCCAGTCCTTCCAAATGGAACTGGTATGGGGAGGGAACACTGTGTGAAATAAGAAAATCATTTTCAAGGAGGTAGAAACCTTGGTGAAACCAAGAGAGATGGCCCGTATTAAGGCATTTAAAATCCCCTGAGAGGAACTGGAACATGGTGGCTGCAGATGAGGGGAAAATACTAATCGCAAAATGGTGGTTGCCCAAAAAATGGTAGGTGACTGAAATGAGCCCCCATCCCTTGTCAAACCTTTTGCATATAGTTTGGAGGACTCTATGACCACTGGGCTGTGCAGGTGTCATTTCACATGACAGAATTATAGTGCTATGGTTCCACTTTAACTGCCACGATTGCATCCTATGGAATTCTGGGGTTCGTAGTTTGGGGAGACACTAGAGTTCTTTGGCTGGGAACTCTAAATACCCCTCCTGGACTGGAAAAACAGTGCTATCATTGTGTAGTGTGAAAATGCCCGAGGTAATCTAGTAGTGGTGTCAGAACACCTTCTCCTGTCCAGGTTCTCTAATGCCATCAGAACATGATGGCTGTCTGTTCACTTAAACACTCTAAAACATGAGCTCAGAGTGGCCATTTGTTGAGTAACACAGCCACTCAGAAAGGCTATCTGAGTGACTGGATGTATAAGTACAAGACAGCCATCTGAGCCACTGGACAGGTAAGGGCTTTTTATTCTAGCAGAGGGCTCTGTTGAACACACAGCACCACATGGTCTCCCTCTGTAATTCTGTTGCCAGTAATCTGCCATGCTTTTCATCTATTTTACAGGTTGATGCTTCGCCTTCTCTACTAGTTCCACTGAAGAGAATAAGGAAACAACAAAGAAAAAGAAAAAAGGAAGGGATGTTTTAAAAAACACCAGCAGAATCTGTGAAGAAAACAAAGTTGGAAGAAAAGGAGAAAAAATTAGGAAAAGACTAGACAAAGTAAGAATCACAATGTGGGAGCCAGAAAGATATGGCTCTGGGCAACAGCTCTGTTCTGGCCAAGACAGAAAAGGAAACTGGAAAGAAGGGCCAGAGGAGGCAGCGTGTCAGCAAAAGCTCCCTGCCTCTGTCTGGACAGTGATATAAGCCACTCTGAAGGGATTTGAACACAATGGTTACAGAACATATCCGCTTAAAAGCAACAACCCAGCCTTAATTTTTTAAAAAGCCTTGTCCATTCCTTACCTTTAGAAGCGAATACTGTGCAATTAGTCCAAATGGCCCTGTAAGATATTCATCCCACACAATGGCCTATAAAAAGCAAAAGCAAACGAAACAGTTATGTCATGCACTCAGGTTAATTTAACACTACAGGAAGGCACTAAGAAGTGGGAACAATTTTAGATAATGTTTTGTTGGCCCACAATGAGCACAATACTGGAGATAAAAAGGAAACTACCAAGTAGCAGATTTTAAAACTGAATATTTTAGATTTACATAACCACTACTGTTATTTTCAAAATGATACAAAAGTACACTATACCACAATGGGCTCCACTCAAATGATAAGGCCCTGAGAGGCAGATACTACTCTGTAGTCTATACAGTGTGTGTGTGTGTGTGTATACACACACACACACACACATTTCTTTTTAAGAGGTTTTTTACAACGCAACCAGATGTATGATTACTCAGAAATGAATGCCACTTTAATTCCATGGGATTTACTCTCAAGTAGCTGGGTGCAGAATTGCAGACTGCAAGCCTAGCTACACTTCCTGGGAAGTAAGCTCTACTTTCTGAGTAAACGCCCATAGGATTGCACCACTACTCTGACAACAAAAGGTCGTCCAACTTCTCAGTTTGTGAAAGAAATTTAAAGACCTGATTGTGCATGTGTGCATGTACAAGCATATTGGGGGACAGACTTCTGTATCAAGTATACAAGATCACACACCCTTGTAGGCTGCATCAACTAAGCTGTAACTACCAGCCGGGGCTCTTTCACACTACGCAATTACAGCGCTCTGATTCCACTTGAATTGCTATGTCAGCACCCCATGGAATCCTGGGATTTGCCATTTAGGGAGAGGTATTTAGAATTTTCAGAGAGCTCTAGTGCCTCACCAAACTACAAGCACCAGAATTCCACAAGATGTTGCTGTGATAGTTAAAGTGCTTTAACTGTGTAGTGAGGAAGCAGAACCCTAAACTTGACTGGATGCACTTTTTTCCCCTTCATCTGTATCTACAGGGCTGTTCTATGTCAAAGCTGACTTGAGGGCAAATAAAACAGTATATAAGTGATTTGAGAGCCAGTATGGTGTAGTGGTTTTGGTGGAAACCCACTGGATGACTTTGGGCAAATCACACTCTCTCAGCCTCAGAGGAAGGCAAAGGCAAGCCTCCTCTGAGCAAATCTTGCCAAGACTGTAATATAGGTTCACCTTAGGATCAGCATAAGTCTGAAATGCCTTGGAGGCACACAACAATGCCACAAGTTATTTGAAAACAAACAAACAAAACTTCTGAAAAGCTTGTTCTGGATCCCAGAAGGATGCAGCTGATCACTGTAAGTGTATCAGTGTGAGTACCAAATAGGACTTTATAAATATACACTACTCAAAAAATGGTTCCGCTTCTGCCTTTTTCAGTTGCTCGGATTTAAACGCTTCTTTTGCAAAATGAAGATGGCAGAAGTTGAAATATTTTGCTGATCCTGAATCTTCGTTTGCGAAGAAAAGCCAGAGAGAGAGACAGTATATTTACAGAAGTGTTTTTTAACCACCTCAATATGGGCGGGGAGGTTTGTATACATGCAAACATTTATATGTGTGCATGTGTGTAAAACTCTACTGCAGTGGTTCTTAACCTGGGGTCGATGGACCCCCAGGTGTCTGCAATGTCCTCACAGGGGGGTCTGCAGAGGCTTGAAGGCTGCTAACCCCCCCCCCTTTCCTGCAGTGGAGGGGTCACGTTACAGGAGCCAAGGCAAAATCTGGCTGGCTTGGCTTGCGCATTGCCATTCAATCCGCTCCAGCCACCAACTTGCAGGAGGAAGCAGGAGAAAAGTCAGCCTTCTCCCTCCAGGGCCTCTGAGGGAAGGTTTAATGAATGGTGTAATTGTATTATTATTATTATTATCCGGTATTATTGTTGTTAGGGTTTTAAATCTTGAATTAAGTCTTGGGCGTCCACAGCAACCAAAGATATTTAAAGGGGGTCCCTGGGAAAGAAAAGGTTGAGAACCGCTGCTCTCTGGTGTCCAGTTTAAGTCAAAGGCGAGGTGCTACTTACTGTTTTAATAACACCAACGCAATACGGCTGCCAGTCCGCCTGAGGCGTCTGGGGGCCTTCTTTGTGGCCCCCCAATTGGGCGCCTTCGGGGGTGAGGGCGCAAGAGAGAGCTGAGGCCTCGGCCCGTCCACCCCGTTCCCGGTGGCCCTGAGGGGAGAGCCTTGTCTTCGCCCACGCTAGGATGTAAGGGGGTGTGTGTGTTCATGAGGCCTCCAAGGAGGAGGGAAAGAGTAGCGCCGGCCCTGGCGCGGTTTCCTCGGAAGCAAGCCGCCTCAGTTCCCTCAGGCGACCAGCGAGCGCCCGCCTCAGCCACTCAAGTCAGTCTCGCGGGGAAGGCGGGAAGGGCCCCGTCGCCCTCGCGTAAGGGGAAGGGGGCGCCTCGTGGCCCTCCCGCCGCCTCGCTCACCTTGGAGCCCGCGCATTTGTCGAGGAACTCGCGCAGCTCCTTCCGGCCGGCCTCCCGCAGCGCCATCAGGTTGACGCGGCCCGAGCTGAGGTGCGCCGCCATGACGGCCTCTCGCTCGCCCAGCCCGGCCGCCCCGACGTCGGTCACGTGAAGCCGAGGAGGCGGAGGCCGCTTCCAGCGCCCGGCTGCTCGCAAGAGCTGGTGGGCCGAATGGGAACGTTTTGCCCGAACGGAAAGGGGCGGGCGAGAGTCCTTTCCCGACGCCCTTCGCTCCTTCGCCCTCTTCTCACGCTTCTCGAGTACGCCGCTTAACTAGTTTTCTTAAAACACCCGACTGTCCCGATTCGGCGGCGGGTTGTAGCCATTAATCCTCTGCCGTCCCGCTGGTTCCGAAATGTCCCGGTTTCTCCTCACACTTGCCACCTTCCTCCTCAGCTTTACTTCAGTTGCTGCAAACTTATTTCAAGGTGCTTCTGGGGGCAATTAGCTAACATACGTTGGAAACCGCTTAATGCAGTGTAGATGTGTAAAATGCTATTGCTTAAAACAATTTGTAAGCCGCTCTGATAGCCTTGTGGCTGAAGAGCGGGGTATAAATAAATAATAAGGTGTAAAAGTAGTTGGTGCTCAGTTCAGGGGTGGGTGGGAGAGGAGAGACATGATCTTGCCCATCCCTGTAGGCTTGGGCAAAAGCAAAGGGCTGCAGGCTCTCCTACCTATTCTTCCTCAATAACGTTTGCCATCTTGACCAGATTCAGATGATGCTTGGTCACACCTGTCCCAGTTTTCATCTGTAAAGTGTTGGTGGGTATGGTTAAATCCTGCCCATTTCCCAAGCAGCTCAGGTGGGAAGATACTAGTTTTTGTCATTGTGGTGTAGGGTCAAATCCTTTCTAATCTACAGCAACCTTAAGGTGGGGTTTTCCTGGCAAGATTTGTTCAGTGTGTGTGTGTGTGTGTGTGTGCACCTTTGAGGCTGAGAGAGTGTTACTTGCCCAAGGTCACCTACTGGGTTTTCATGGCAGAGTGCATTGCTGCGATGTGGTAGTGTAAGCTGATTGGCTGGACAAGCATGGCGGGGTGGGGCTAGCAAACAGGGAAACTGTTTGCTGCTGCCATGTTGGATTTTTGGCTATGCAAAAGTCCGGAAAGTGGATAAAACAGTGATCTTTTACTCTTGTATCTTCTTTTCTTTCTTTTGTAAATAGGAAATATTGCATAAAGGTAAACCTTTAAAAAAAAAATTGGCCGGTGGCAGATTTAAAAGCGCAAGTAATTCATTCATGACCGCCATCTTGGCTGGGAGGCATGCAAAGTTTAGTGGCACTCTATTGACCATTAAGACAGGCCCCAGCACTGCAAATTGCTGTTTCTTCAAAGGAGATAATATTTCCCCCCCTTGTATAGACAGGACCTAATTGTCTACAGGGAGAGATTCCTGCCTTATATACAGAGGATGGATGGATTCAAAAGATGGTCTATTATAATTGGCCAAAATAGGAACATTCCACATTTATCTACTGGTTTTTCATTTGAAATGGGGGGGGGGATTCTGGAGACTATGTAAAGGCAGGTTCCATAAAGACAAACTTGTGTGCATGTGCAAAGGAAGCTTAGTGGGAGATGGAGGAAAGAGAAGAGACTAAAGGAGTGTCTTGAACAAGTCTGTAAGAAGCTTGAAGAAATAATTTATATTATATGGTAGCACTGGAACTGGAATAAATGATGACCAGTAGGTTCAATGACCCTCTCCTTAGGTATACTTGTCCTCAATGAGCTATTCTTCCAGAAACTGGTTACTGGTGATAGGTCACACAGGCATTGCTGGACTGTGACAAACAGGTAATGGGGCTCTTGATAAGAATATTGATGGGCTGTTGTAAACTGCTGTGTGGTTCACTGTGGAAAGATAAAGCTAAGTATAAATGTTTGTGTGTGCGTTACCTGTGTAACACATACATATAATAGGTAACCTTTCTAAATGAGGAAAAAGTACATAAAGCTCATTCAACTAGCTTTGAATAACACACTCTCCTTGCAGAACCTCACAAGGGTGAAGATCTTTCTTCCTGGCTGCTTTTTGTCTGAAAACCTGTTCTGTTTAAGTTGGAAAGTAATAGCAAATTGCTTCCACAGACATCTACACATATTTTCTGTCTGCTAAAGCACTGTAATTACAAAACAGACAAGAGGAGAAGTGGCAGAGTTTCTCACCTCATTCCTACGAAATGAGGTGGTACTTATATAAACATCCAGTAAACAGGTCCTGTAGAGGCAAAATGGGGAGGCATTAAGTCCCTGGAATATTCTAACAGGCCATATAGGAAGGGGGAGACAAAAGTATCAAGAAGATGCACTGGTTTGATATGCCCATAAAATGTAAAACAAAAAAAAAAAGACTAGGGTTCAGAAGTACAGTTGGTGAGGGACAGGAAACTAATACAAAGCCCCATGTATCTCAACAGGTGCAACAGGAGAGGGGGGGAAACAATCTACACTTGTGGGGAGGAATTGTCTAAATAGTCGAGCATGATAATGATACAGTACTTCCAGTTTCTGTGTATGGGATGTGAAAGGGCAGTGAAGGAAGCGAACAGGAAGATCAACTCATTTGAAATGTGGTGTTGGAGAAGAGTTCTATGGATACTGTGGATTGCAATAAAGACAAAACAAATGGGTCTGAGAGCAAATCAAGCCTGAACTCTCCCTAGAAGTCAAGATGACTAAAATGAGGCTATCATGCTTTGGACATACCATAAGACAATGTGACTCACAGGAAAAGATGATCATGCTAGGAAAGATGGACAGCAGTGGAAAGAGGAAAACCACAACACGGGTGACACAGTCATGGAATGACAATACAGTAGTTGTATTGGCAGGGCAAAGGATTCTCACCCATTTTTTCAAAACCTGAATAACAGTAGCAAAACCCAGATCCACCATGGAGCTTTCACTTTTGCAGGTACACCTCCTGCTTAAGATTTAGTACAGAAATGTCACTCATATGCTGGTTTTAGCAACTGCAAGGCAAAGGAGGAATGCAACTGGGTGACAAGAGAATAACCATTTTATTAAAGGTACAGTACACTCAAGTTTAATACTGACTTCCCTGCCTGTTTTTAAACTATCCCTATAATACATTCATAACTCCAAATTTCAAACAATTACATTAAACTGACTTCATACTCATATGCCAAATACTGTCTGTAATCTGGAGGAAAAATACACCAGTGGTGCAGATATATAGATATATATATATATATGTACAGACTTATACAAGAGTTAAAGTCCTCTATAATGTACAGAGAGCAGGGAAGATTTTTTTTAAACAGTTGTGTTTGAGACATTCAAAAATCAGCTTATGTGGTATCTATCACCTTTACTTATGTTAAGTAGTACACACATCAACAACTCCATGACAGAGTAATGTCATCAGGAACTTCACATGCACTAAAATAAGCATGACACAGTTTTCACCCATAATAGTGTGTTCTGTTGGTTTTCCTTTTTTCTTCTTTATTTCTTGTAAAGATTTTAATTCTTAGAAAATCCACAATTATTAGATATTGAATTTTCTGCTTTACATTCATCTGGAACAAAATTGAGACGGAAAGGGAAATAAATAAATTATCTGTTGATTTAAAAAAGTCTCATTTTTTAATGGACTTAAAAGAAAAGGAAACAAATATGCTGGAAGTTTATATATTTCTTTTTTGGTACAAACAAAAAACCCAGTCGAAAAAAAATCTCCCAAGGTTGAGGCTAAACTCATTTGATCAAATTACTGCACTGTGCACAAAGATCCTCTGAGGAATTCAATGAAGAGAAGCACTGAAGACATTAAGATAATTTTCCAAAATATAAATCCTTTCTTAAATATATTTATATGTACTTATGTACAACTCTACAGAAGCTGAAAGAACATGGAAAGGGATGTTCTCAACATACACAGCATAAAGATTTCTTGGTAAAAATTGCCGCATAGTAGCTTGCTTGCTTACCTGCTTCTATACAACATTTCACACAGTTAAGAAATCTTGCTGAAAATAAAGGCACTACTGATCTCTAGGTAGCGCACCAGAGCTCATTTATTTCATCAAGAGAGAACTAAGATTAAAACAATAAAAAAGAGCTCATCTCTTAACTCATTCCAGTGTCGAAAAGCTTTACAAAATCTAAAAACGTACAACTGCAGCTTTAAGAGCTTAGTGCAAATATGAAAATTAACAGCACAATTTTAAAGGTATTTAAAGAAGCTAAAATATAACTAGTGCTTTCCCCCTGTAGGTAAACAACATGACATTAAGGGAAGTTTCTCTTAAAAGGTGATGAAAATCCAGATGTTGAAAATAAAAATGGTAACAACACTCCTAGTAAATAATTTATTTTTTTTATATTTTAGCTGAGCAATGGCAGAATAAAGTAGTTTGCCAAAAGGATGGCTATCCTTTTCCCCCAGATATCGGCACAGGTGGATGCTGGTGGTGGATGTGGTCTGGCTAATACACAGAGCAAAGTGTATTTTCCCTGGTCCTCTCCTGCATCAGAACGTCTCATCATCATTGCAGTTTGTAGTCCAATGTCCAAACACTTCACAGGTTTCACAATAGGGGCGCTCTTCTTTTCGGCTGCCATGGTAAGTTGAATGTGGAGGTTCATCTGATTCCTGTTCTTGAGTTGGACAATCTTCAGTGTCATGGAGATCAAAACAGTCACAAATGTCGCAGAAAAGACGAGGCTTCTTTTTGACTTGGCTTTCTTCCTCACTGTGAAGATTAAAGTTCAATAAATAAAGTTGGATGCTTCCTGTTTAAACACATTCAAATTTTATCATGTTTTTGCTAGAAGTTGTAATTTGAAATCAGTGGGGAAGTGGTACCTGAAACAACCGAATTCTTTCTGAGTAAATTGTCAGAAATCACATAACATTGCTTGGGCAGGCAGAACTGCCCCTAATCTGTTGAGATGCTAGAGCTCCTCACAGTGTTCAATAAGCAGTACCGTAATTATTTCTGTGCACCCTGTTACAAGGCAGGCTTCTCAAGGGAAGCAAAGGGCTTTAAATTTATCCAATTTAAAGACGGATAATCAGTCCATCTTTAAATTAGTCCAGGAAGCCAAAACATACACTTTCCTGTCCATACATAATACAGGAGAGGGTAACCTGTACCCCTTTTTTGACCTACAATTTTTATCAGCCTCAGTCAATATGGCCAGTGGTTTAGAGAGCTGTAGGAGATTTTCAGACAACACTGTTATAGTGTTACTATTCCACTTTATTTGCTATGGCTGCCTTCTCTTGAATCCTGGGATTTGCAGTTTAGGGAGGGGCATTTACAACTCTCAGCCAGAGAGATCTTAGGCCTCACTAAACTACAAACTCCAGAATTCCACAGGTGGAAGCCAGAGCAATTAAAGTGGAATAGTAACACTATAACAGTATAGTCTGAAAATCTCTGTAGTCTAAAACATCTAGGAGGCTGTAATTTATTTTTTAAAAATGTAGTTTCCCCCCACAACCTTCCAGTGTCTTTACCACAGTAATGGGTACCACAGGGATGGGTAGGTGCCCTCGATCCCATCCTGGGAGAAAGATTGGGTAGAAATCTAATCAATCACATTCATCCTACAGAATTCACCTCCAAGGCCCTACCCCTTCTCTTTAGAACTATAGTACCTCTGGCTTTGTTCGCCTGCTCCTTACTGCTTAGCTGTTCCCCACTAATCCCCATTGAGCAGCACATAGGTGAGATTAAGATGAGTTTTAAAACTCCTCTCCATGTGATCTCTTTCCCTTTCCTGGAGCTGCCCAGCTTATCTGTGTAAAAACAGCTGAAGAGCACAGGATCCCATCTGAGGAGAATTCTGAAATCTGGGAGCAGTCATCGAGAAGGTCTTCTCCCTTGTACCTGCACAAAAGTGCCTGGGAAGATGATGGGAGTGAGAGAAGGGCCTCCCCCCACAAAAAAAATCTTAGCACTTGTGCAGGCTGATTTATTGGGAGATCTGGTCCTTCAGATATCCTGGACCCGAGAAATGTAAAATTCACAATTTTAAAAACAAAAATGTAAGGAAACTAAAATTGAAATGAAGGTTTTAGGGAAACACATTATCACATATATAACACCAACCCAGCAGCAGAAACACTAAACACACCCCAAATTCCCAACTGATACCAAAAGCAACCCACCTGTCATAATGAGTAACTTCTTCCTCATTGCCATTGAGCGCAGCCTCAGACATCATTTCAACTTTCAATTTCAGTTCGTCATTTTTCCTCTGAAGATCCACAATTACAGAATTCAGGAAATCAATCTGCAGGGTTAACCATGGGAAGCAATAGGAGACAGGATTAGAAACTTGGAACATTTCAGAGCAACACAAAATGTTAGCTAAGAAACAGATCCTGTGGCACAAGTAATGCGTAGGGCAAAAACAGCACAAGAAAAAAAACCTCTGCTATCCTTATTTATGTAATGTCCAAACAGCAACATCTGAGTACCTGCATCAGCCCACAGTCTTATAGAATAATGTGGAAGAGTAAAAATTTTATACCAGGGGAAATTACCTTGCAAGTGCTTTCAGATAAGCTCATTTTGATAAGGGGCCAAGAATTCTAACATGCAGAAACACACAAGACTAGCTTGTCATGAGAAGGGTTGAAGATCTCATCTCAGGTGGCAAATTTGAAGATGGCACATTTTAGACAAGTTTAAAAACGCCTAAAAATTCCTTTGCTGGCTTAGACAAAAAAAATTAGTTCTCTATCCTCTGCCACCCAAAAAAAAAAAAAAAGCCAGTGGCCATCACTACATTTTGTGACAGTTAATCCCATAAATTATGTATCTTTTGTTCATCCAGTATCTATCAGAAATTGTTTTTATTTTATTTGTGACCCCATACTACAATATTATGGGTAAGGAAGGAAAATCCCTCTTTTTATCTACTATCTCCAAAGCATGCATAGTTTATTGTAAAATTGTTATATCCACTCATAATAATCTCTTTTTAAACTAGAAAGCCCCAAATGTTTTTGCGGGGGAGAAATCTGCCTTGATCATTTTGGTTGATCGCCTCCACCCTTTCCATCTCTATGCTATCTGTACGAAAATAGGACATCCCTGTGTCCTAGCTGAAATGGCTCCATCCTCTTTGGGTGAAAAAAAAACTCTACAATGACCATAAGCAATTTCTCCAAGAGGTGTCATGGTAGTTCAGCATCCAACAGACCTGTAGGAATCAATTCACATTACTCAAAACCTCATCTTAAGAGTTCTATGAGCACTATTGCCAATCTATTTGTGTAAATCTAGGGCAGAATAAGATTTTCCCCTCATTTGCTCAGGTGCCTAAGTGTCTTACAAGAACTACTCTCCCTCCAGGAGAAAGAGAGAAGATCACAATGACTGTCTTGCTGAGCAAGACCAAGTTGATTAAAGCTAAAACTACTTTTTAAAAAGCAGAGAAAGCTGGAACAAACCATATGCTGATTGGAGGAAAATTTTCCCAGCAGCAGTTGACAAGCAAGAAGAAAAAAAGACAGAAAGAAACCAAGCATTAGTATGTTAATTTGTGCCACTTGCTATTAAGCTGATATGCAACATGTTACTCAAAGCAGATCTGAAGAATATCACCCTTGCTCTTCCCTGTCTAATCTCCTGCCTCATGAGTAGGCAATTGCTGGGGTCTGCGGGGCTGCAATGGTCCTCCAGGGACCTTGGTGGACTGTATGCTTCTCACCCCCTGACCCTTTTTAAACTTACAAAAAGAAAGGGGAGGGAACACCCCAAAAAACATTTTAGGCTCAGGAGAGGCCTTTTTAAAATGAGAAAGTTACTAGGGTTACTAGGTTACTAGGAAAATTCACCCTTTGAGAAAGATTCTGGGATATTGCATCTGTGTTAGGGTGGCCAGTATAAAAACTGGACAGGGCTCCTGTACCTTTAATAGTTCTGCAGAAGAGGGAATTCCAGCTGGTGTTGCTTGTTACCCTGTTGAGTAACAAGCAACACCTGCTGAAATCCTCTCTTCTACACAAATATTAAAGATACAGGAGTCCTCTCCACGTTTCAGTCTGGCAACTCTAGTCTCCCTGTAGATTTAAAACAGGAATACTTATAATGCTGCCTTATACCAAGTCAGATTCTTGATCCCTCTGGTCCATTATTGTTTCCTCTGATAGACAGTTTGCTCACCAGGCTCTCGAAGACCGGGGGAGACAGAGACAAAGAGAGGTCTTTCTCAAGGATACTACTTTAGATCCTTTTTATTGGAAATGCCAGGGAGAGACCCTTTAGCAGACAAAACACTCTCTGTTGAGTTCTAGTCTACTTCCATTCCAACATGGATAGAATGGATTCATCTCAAAAACGCTTACAAGTTGCAAGGAATAAGGAAGCTGTGCTATCAATATATTAGGAATGAGAAATTAACACTAGCATGCAATTCCATGGGCAATGCCACAAGTCTGACAATGGCCAATCCCACTCTAAAACATTCTGATCTGAGACTCTATGAACAACTGTGCTGATGTTAGGCCAGATCAAGATTGTTTTGTGTTGTTTTATGTATACTTTCTCATAGCATGTAATTGTTATACCACCACAGGACTGGAGCAAATTAATTTGAGGTATCTTGCCCCAAAACTGACTGCCCTTTCTTACCAAGGAATGTTGGAGATGACAATACAATAGGCTGGATGGACTGGTATATGCCAAATTCTTGAGCTTCCAGACCTTACATATACAAGCAAATGCTATCCACTCAATTGCGAGAACAGCTGTTCCTACCCCAAGTCATGCTTTCCACACCCTCTTTGACCCAGCCAGTCATGCACTGCTACCTCTAACATTCTGCTATTGATTTCTCCTTTGCTTACACATCTGGCCCCAGTTCTCACAATTACACACTATCCTGGTTTGTTCTTCCCATCAGGAAGGAAAGAGGAAGGAGTCAACCTCCTTTAAGTGTCTGTGCAATCAACTTGTGGAATGTTACTTTGCAGCTTATCAATTATTGCTAGATGGTGCCAAGAGGGCAGAAGTAATACCTGGTTCTCTTGGGTGGTTTCATCCTGTGTGGTGTCACCAGCTGTGTCATCTTGAAAAAGAAGAAAAAAATTAAAAGGTACAGAAAAAAAAAACCCTCCCAACAGTTGTATGTTTCCATCACAGACACAGAAAGTCGTTGCTCTTCAAGAGCTTACATTTTCCACACATAATTGTAGAGCAATACAAAAAGTATATGCTGATATAACTGGATTTTAACATCAATGGCCCTATCCAAGAGAGATACCCTGGCCATGCCAAGTCAGTAGTTACCCAGGAAAGACCCTTTTCTGTCATAGCACTTCTTCTGTGCAATGCTCTTGTCAGAAAGGTTTATCTGGTGTTAAGTGGGATGTCCTTTTGGCACCATGAAAAAGCTTCTCCACTTGCCTACTCCTCATTCTAGTGATATATTTTGAAACAGTGAGTCCACTTGGTGAGCCAGTCACCTGTAGTATTGTTCCATGTAGCAAGGAGAATTCAGCCATTTCCTCTGGGAAATTTCTGAGGCTGTGTGGAAGTATGGTAAGATTATGTCACCACATGGGAGCAGAATACAGACATCTTATTCAATAGCTTGTTCTAATATAAATACTTTGTTAACACTTGAGGAATAGTTGCCTGCATTCATTGTCATGCTGTGGATATGGACCGTACAAGGACAGGACATTCATGCTCACAAATTACAGGAGTGTTCACACTATACAGTACATATGTTTTCTTGCAATAACACTAACATTATTATACTAACACACTACATCAGGTTCAAAAGGCTGTCCCAGAAAGGCTCTTCCTAACAGGATACCACTTCAAATGAAAACCTGATTTTGCTTCTTCATCTCCTGCTGATAAGAACACATCTGAGTGGAGACACTAAGTAATACACAGCAGATGCATCATGCTCTTTGTGATTCTGTTGCTGGCTAATTCTGTATCAAGAGACAGGGTTCACACAAGAACTGGCATTTTGAATTAACACTCTTCCACATGTGAGGTGATAATGTCAGCCATGTAATGGTAATGAGAAAGCTCATCCCAGCTAAATAACTAACATCAAGTCATTGCCTTCTTTGGTACTTACCATGAATATGCATTCTTAGATAGGAGGAGAAAGAATCCACACACGGGTTTCCCCCACTTTTCTTCTTCCTGCTTATCTAGTTGGCATGTGGGGAAAACCCGAAAGTGCGTGGATTGCTCCTCCTTCACATCCAGAGAATGGATTTACATGAAGTGGGGTTTTAGCAATACATAAAGACTTCTGGTGTCACTGTGTGGAGGGACCCCACTTAACTGGAACATCTGAACAAATCCAATGTGTGATTTACTTGGCGTCAATCTGTGTTCTGCAAACTTCAACAGCAAAAGATGCAGTAAACAGACCAGACCCAGTTGTACCTGAGGAACTAGGATGGGATTTCTGGATCTCTTTGAGCTTCTGTTCCAGATTCTTTACTTTTAGCTCAAGTTTCAGCTTATCAGACTCCAGTGATTGAACTAGTGAATGCAAATTCCTTGCAGTGGCATTCTCTCCGCGGAGCACTGTGACCTGCAAAAGATGAAAAGGAGAGGATGTAGGTAGAAAATGGATCTAGTAAAATACATAAAGGGAATACTAGTCACAGTAACCAGAAATTTTCTGTTTGAAATGTGCTTCTGACTACCAGATGTTGGCGAACAAACAAGTGGGGGAAATATAACTGCACTGCCCTTCTTGTGAATTTCCCCCGGACATCTGTACAAGGGCATCTTTTCAGATTATTTTCTTTGCTATGAAAAAGGAGACATATCTCAAGATGGGGAAGAATGTGGTTCAGTAATTAAAAAGCCTGATGCACTGTAGCTGCTGAGTATTTTGAAGTCTTTTTCAGGGGGCTATACAAAAGATATAAAGAACAACACAAGCATACATATAAAGATCATGAAATGTACAATCATATTAACATGTGAAAATTGCATACAGAAAATATGATAAATGGGATTAGAGATAAAACAGGTAAAATGTGTAGAACAATGAAGGAAAAACTAACAATTTTTGAGGAGTTTTATAAAGACCTGTACCAGTCAGGGAATAAATCAGTGGAACAAACAGAAAAATATGTAGGGGAAAAATGGAAGATTAAAATAGAAGAGGAAGATAGGGATTTATTAGAAAAACCAATTACGAAAATGGAAGTAGAGGAAGCAAGAAACAATTTAAAAAGTGGGAAAGCTCCAGGAATGGATGGGTTAGGACCAGATTATTATAAAGTACTGTATTTAAAAAGAAGTTGATACCTAAATTATTAGAATTATATAATAATATAATAATGGGAGACAAAGTCCCTCCATCATGGCAACAATCATTGATAATATTGATACCAAAGCCAGATAAGGATTTGTTGGACCCTGGATCATACAGGCCTATATCATTGATAAATCAAGATGCAAAGTTATTATCAGCAATAATGGCAAAGAGAATGAATACTTGTATGTATAAATATATATTAAAGGACCAATGTGGATTTGTGGAAGGAAGACAAATGTCAAATTTAATAGGAAGGGTGTTAAATAAAATACATATAATTGGCAAAACAAAAGTAAAAGCAGGGATATTAGCATTAGATATATTTTAAGCATTTGACTGTGTGGAATGGCCAACATTAAAAATAATATTGAAAGAATTTGGAATGGGGAAGAGGTTTAGAGGATTAATAGATCAATTGTATTCCCATAACACAGCTGTAGTGATGGTTAATGATGGAATAACAAGAGAAATAAAAATAACGAGAGGAACAAGACAAGGTTGCCCACTTTCTCCACTATTGTTTGCAATGGTAATAGAAATTCTAGCAAATGTGATAAGAAATGATAATAGTATAGAAGGAATTGGAGTAGAAACAAAACATAAGATAGGCTTGTTTGCTGACAATACATTACTAACAATTAAGGAACTCATTAACGGAATAGAAAAAATTAAAGAACATTTAAAAGTATTTGGGGAGATGACAGGCTTACAGGTTAATTGGAACAAATCAGATATGATGTTGTTTAACTATACTAAGGAAGAAGAAAATATATTTGTAAAAGAAAAAATTAGAAGTAAGATTAAAAAGTAATATTAAGTATTTAGGAATAAATATTACAAAAGATTTAAAAGAACTAGAAGAGAAAAATGTTATGATACTAAGGAAAGAAATGGAAAAGAAGTTGGAAGAATATAAAAATATTCAACTATCATGGTTTGGAAGAGTAGCTTTAGTTAAAATGAAAATATTACCTAAACTAAATTTTTTGTTTAGAATGTTACCAATAAAAATATCAGAAGTAGAACTGAAAAAATGGCAAAATATGTTGAATAAATATTGTAATGGAGGGAAAAGAACAAGATTAAATAAATTATTTTGGTATATATTACAGAAGGAGGGAGGACTTGGTCTTCCCAAAATAAAAGGATATTATGAAGCTAATCAATTGAGATATGTTATAGAAGGAATTGTAGGACAGGGGGATTTAGAATGGTTAGAGATAGCAACAGGGAGAATAGAAAAGAGAATATGGAACATATTTTTTTGATAATTTTACAAAAAAGGAAATTAAAGGAATTGAGAACCCATTTCTGCAAAATATATGGGAAATATGGTATAAATATAAGAGAGAATTTTTGCCTATTGATTCAGTATTAACACCGGTTATAATGGGGGAAAAAATCCCAAATAATTTGAAGGAAAAAATGGGAAAGGAATTAAAGAAAAGAGGACTAGATAAAATTGAGGGATGGATAGGATGGATGAATGAGAAAGGGAGTATAAGAGAGAAATTATGTGGAATGAAAATTTCATGGTTTAATTGTATACAGTTAGAACAATGAATTAAAAATTGGAAAAAGAATCATAAAGAAACAAGGGAATTTACAAAATTTGGAAATTTGGTGAAAAAAGGTGAAAAGAGGGATGATAATGAAAGTATGAAAGGTATTACAAGTGAATTATATAAAATATTGATAAAAAATAAGGATAAAAAAGACAAAGGGGAATATTTTAAGGAGAATATGGGAGGAAGATTTGAAACAAAACATTGGAGATCATGAATGGGATAAGATATGGAAACAAAGACATCTAAAAATATGTAGCTACGGATAAAAGAAAATTATTATAAAATAATATGGAGATGGTATTTGACACCAGCAAGATTGCATAATATAGATAAGAATAACTCTAAATATTGTTGGAGAGGTTGTCAAGAAATAGGTACATATATGCATATGTGGTGGAATTGTAAATTTGTACAGCAGTTTTGGGAAATGGTTTTCATAGAAATAGAGAATATTCTGAATAGAAATATAGAAAGGAAACCAAGCACAGCATTGATGTCAATTTATAATGGAGAGAATGGGAACCAAGCAGAAAAGAATTTAATAACACGTTTATTAATGGCAGCAAGATTAATTATAGCAAGACATTGGAAAATGCAAATAAATGTACAAGTGGAGGAGTGGTATAAAGAAGTTTGGAAGATGGCAATAAATGATAAGTTAACATGTAGAATTAAAGTAAGAAGAGGAAGTTGGAAAGAAAGTGATTTTGATAAAATTTGGAAAGTATTTGTTAAAAAAGTATTACAGACAAAAGATGGGAGGTTACCTCCACAAGAAGAAAAGAGATTCTGGAAAGATTAGGTAAGGGATAATGGCTCCGGTGAAGGGGAGCACTGAGGTGGGGGGGGGTAGGGGAATTAATATTTTTGAATAGAATAATAGTAAAGAATCTATGTTAACTTTTGAAATTAGTTAATAGAAAAATTGCAATTGTTTATGGTAATTTTATGTGTTATACTAAGTTTTGATTGGATAATATATGTACGATTATAAAATTAACAAAAATATATTAAAAAAAAAAAGAAAATTGCATACAGCCTATACATAGTTAAAGAAAGTCTATAGAAATTCCAAATCCCCCAAACTCCAATATAGTTCACTGACAATGGAAAGCATTTGAATAGAAGGATGACATTTTTGTATGTTATGAGTACATGTTGGAACAAACTGAATAGCATTCAAGGGCATGGTGGACAGAGCTGGGCTGGAAGAAAACTCTAGATCTTTTTATAGGAGTGGTTCTTTGTTAAGTCTTGAAGGGCAAAGGTTTCTAATTTTAAAACCCACTCAATTTCTTTTACAACAGGATTTTCTCATTACTAGCATTTATGTTTTCCAGCACCAAGAATCTGAGATCCATTAAAGAGTGATTTTGTTCCAGGAAATGGCTTACTTTGGAGCGCCTGCTCATTATATTATAAGTACATTCCCCTATAGGTCCTCTGAGAGGTCTAGTAGTTGTTTATCCTCATAACGTTTTGACATTTCTACTGGGTAGCATTGATGACAACACTGCATTTACAAGTAGCAAAGTGGTTCAAGACACATCTTTCCTTGTTCAGATGATCTACAAATTCTGTTATTTCAGAAGTCTATCTAGGTAAGTGCATCTCTTGCAGGCATAATTCTAAACAAGAATTTGTAGATTAGAAAAATATGTGGGATATTCAATATCAATTTAGCCCAACATCTGCTTCTTGTTGCTCAGGTGCTATTTTGGACTCATTTTCTAAAAGCATGAGAACACATGAAAAACTCTGCCACATACAGATAAAGGCTTCCGTAGTCCCATATTCTGTTCACATGGTAAACAGACTGCATCTATTTTATGCTTTGGAGCACTGTGAACCAGACGAGGCCTGAAATTCTGGTAAACTGAAACTTTGGTTCTTGAGTTTCATGACAGATCTTTACAGCTGAACTTAACATAATTAGAGGCTGGGATATGTCCTTGAGGATAATAAATGAACATAAGATGAAACATGATGCCATTGTGTGAAATACTCCTTTCAGCAGGACCAACTAAAAATGTTTCAAGCACACATTACACCGGCATTATCCTGTCTTGGAACACACCTTTCCCCCAATTAAAAAGGCACTTTGAAAATGAGATTATCTCTTAACTATCTCTCTGGCTATGAAGTAATACAAAACAAGCATAGTAGTCAAGAATATATTTTTTAATGTTTTGCATTTAAAAACACAAAACTTTTCATCATATTGCTTTAATTGTTGTTTTGTTGTTCTTTTTATACAACAGTGTTACAATTTACTTCTGATTTTAAATTCTTGTCTATCAGTATAGATTCTATTCTGTGTTTTTCTGCTAAATTGTTGTACTGTATTTTGCTTAATTCTCATTTCGAAAGTTAGGAAACAAGGCTGGATCCCCAGAAGAATCTTTAAATACAGTAATTTATGTATTTCAAAGTTTTGAAAGTATTAGTTTAAATGATACTTCACAATTAAAATGAAACAAAGAAGTCCATAAAGTTGCTAAATTGCAGAACAATGGCCTCACAGCCTGGAAAAAAACCAAGGAAAGTCTATGGTTTCACATAGCTTTGAAATGAAGGAAAGAAGTAGCTAGGTGCTACTTAATTTCTTTGTTTTCTTTTTAGCTGCGTTCTTAGGGCTTCTCTTTCTTTTGTCTATTGCAACTTCCTCTCATGAAGCCTGGACTATCTTTGTCTCCTTAGAAAACCTCTTTTTATCAACAAAACGCTTAAAAATGTATTTTAAAAGATTATTCAGACAAAAGTTCCAAAAGTGTCCAAAAATCAGCAAAAGCAAGGAGAAAATTTGAGAGAAATCGGGTATTTTTTAATACCCTGTTAAGCCAGCATTGGTCCTTTCCATTGACGCCCCCTTGTCGTGGGAGAGAGGCTTGCGTACCCTAATGATGTTTTGAGCTACGCTGGTGGTGGCATAATAGCCACCGGTAGGGTCTCCCATGCCAGACAGGTCAAAACCGAAGAGTCTGACAAAGAGCATCAAAGGGCAGGATGGGCTCTCTAACCTTATGGCAACCATCCTAGGAGAAGGAAAACTCTAATCTCAAATCCGGACAGATGGTGCTCGTCCAACCCTGTAAGGTCAACCATCTAAGAGAAGGAAACTCTAATCAAACCTATGACCCGAGTACCTCGCTGCTACATCCATGCTTGCAAGGCCAGCAGATGAACCTTTGGTTTAAAGGGTGAGGCCAGTTCTGTGCACGCTGCGCTCCACCAGAAAAATCCATTGCACAGGCTCGAAGGACAAATCCAGTTCCAAAAAAGTCCTGTAGTGATAGGCGAGGGATGAAACGGCAGGTGTAAAGAAGAACTGGAAGCTGCAGACCCAACCCTGCATGCAGGCGGTTCAGGACTTTGGTCACTTGAGGCTGACCCGGGGGATGACGGTCTTGTTCGGCAGCATCCTAAACGACCAAGCAGCCTTTTTAAAGGAGAGCACTGCTTGCTCCATATGGAGAGAGGCCTAGAAAAGGTGGCCTAAAGAAAGCTCATCCCCATCTACCTGGTTGGCTAGCCGCAGCCAATGGGCATCTTCTGATGCAGTCAAACCAAGGCAATGAAACAAAGGTACACACTGGCCTCCAAAGGTGTAAATAAACTGACACTTGCATGCTGGAACATCAGAACCATGCGAGACTCTGCAGATAGTGGATGGCCTGAGCATCGTTCTGCTCTAATAGCCCATGAACTATCACGACTTAATATTGACATCGCTGCTCTTACTGAAGTTCGTCTCCATGAGGAAGGCAGCCTTAAGGAACACGGCGCCAGCTACACACTTTACTGGTCTGGCAAACCCAAAACTGAAAAACATCTTTCAGGAGTAGGCTTTCTCTTCAGTAGCATTGGTAACGAATGGGCTGCCAGGCAGAAGGTCTGCCACAACTGTCTATTCCACAGATATTCTGTTCACATGCCTTCAGCTGCCAGCAAATAATATCAGAGTTTTTCAGGTCATACAAGTATCTTTCTGCAGATTTTTTCTTTAAATAAGAATGTATGGGCTATATGCAATGTGCAGATCTTAATATGACATTCCCCCTCCCCCCACCATGGGTTCTACTGGATGTTTCCCAGTTTTTTTTTCTTCTTGTTTTCTTTGCTAGAAAGATACTGCAAGGTGGCTTTACCTGGTCCTGTTCATTTGTTGATTTTTTCCCCCATCTCAGTGTGCCCTCATGTGGCAAGATCTGGTATTTACAAAGTGGCTGCCAAATGTTCCAAAGGACTGAAAGAACTAGAAGCAGCCAAAGGGCCACAGGTAGTTGCTTTACCCTGAGTCAGAGCATGTGTCCATGTAGCTCGGTTTAATCCACACTGACTGGCAACAACAGTTTGCCAAGGTTTCAAGCTGGAATCTTCCCCCCCCCAGCCTTGTCTAGAATAACAACCTCTGGAGGACATTTACTTTTTGTCAGCTGCCCCTAGACTGTGGAATGACCTCCCGGAAGAGATTCGACAGCTAAATATGCTGTCTGAATTTAAAATAGTATTAAAGACCTATCTTTTCTGGCAGGCCTACCCAGTCGATTTTAAACTATGAATTTTAAACTGGTATATTTTAAGTTTATGTACAGATTATTTTAATGTGTAATGGTTGTTTTAATCTTATGTTTATGAGTTTTAACCTAAGTGTTAGATGGTTTTATGTTCAATTATATATTGTATTTTAATCTCCATTGTATCCCTCCTCAAGCCATGGGGAGAGGTGGGCAAGAAATTTTTATTTATTTTTTATTTATTTATTTTTAGGTAAAGGGAAAGAATCCACTGACCAGCTGCCACTTCAGCTTCACCACTGGGACTCCCCAACTGTGCATGATGCTAATACTCTTTGAAGGACTGAGGCCCTAAGTCAGCAGGAGCTGCCACCAAACTCTGCCCACTCTCCACTCACCCGTCGCTTGCTTCAAGTGCCTCTTCCTGAGACGATCAAGCAGGAGACTGGGCTGAGGCAGTGCTGTCAAGCCACGGAAAGGGAGAAGCCTCTCCCTTTGGCCAGGAACTTGCCTCCTGAGCTTTAAAATGGTCATGCCTTCCAGGATCTGACTTGTAGCAGAACTTCCAGGACTTGTAGCAGTGGTGGTGGTGAGTGGCAGGAGTGGTGGACAAATCTCTGCAGGGACAGTGAAGACAAATGCCCTATGTCCCTGCAGAGAATGAATTCTGTGCAGGGCTTCAGGGTGAATGTGGGGGCATGGGGGGCAGGACTCCATTCAGATTTTTGGCCCCATGTGTAGACAAGCCCCATGACTGATGGTACTGAATGCCTCTGAGAAGTCCAGCAAATTTAACAGGGACACACTCCCTTTTTCCAGTTCCCAGTGTAGGTCACCTATCAAGGCAACTGTATTATTGTGAGTGAGGGAACCACAACAAACTGTTCCCCCAGGATAGCCTTTGCAATAGTCTCCCTGGGTTGAAATGCAGCT
Organism: Gambelia wislizenii; assembly: GCA_030847615.1. Lineage (NCBI taxonomy): Eukaryota > Metazoa > Chordata > Lepidosauria > Squamata > Crotaphytidae > Gambelia > Gambelia wislizenii. The sequence continues at coordinate 4,081,870 of JAUMIR010000013.1, read as the reverse complement.
GTTGAATGGCACATGAATGAATGGGAAAACAACAGCTACCCAGGATGTGCTTCTGGATGAGCAGGATCACTTGGCTTTGTATCACAGAGACCTGGTCGAATGAAGCTGGGGATGTTACTCTCTCTCAGCTTTGCCCAGTGGGGTTCTGTGTACAGCAGGAGGCAAGAAAAGGAGGGCAGGGTGGGGAGGCAGATTTTCAGTGGTCTGTCATAATTTCATCCCCGTCACCAGGTGCCCCATCCCATAGTCTGCTCAGTCCGAGTGCGTGTATTTGAAGGTGGGTGGCCAGGACAGAATAAGGATTCTGCTGATGCACTGCTCATCCACGACTTAATAGTCTCCCTGAGTGTTCCCTCTCATGGAGCAAAGCCAAAAACAGCTTTCTGGTTTTCTAGGAAGCTGGTGGTGATGACAAGTAAGATGGTGACTAGAGTGTTGATGGCGGAAAAATCAGAATGAGTCTGATTGAATGTTAGCTAGAGCCTCTTTGACCTTGGGCAAGTCACACTCTCCGCCTCAGAGGAAGGCAAAGGCAAAAACCCCTCTGAACAAGAATAGTTCCCAAAAATAGTACTCTACAGTGAACTCGCCACGGGTCAGCGTAAGAGGGGCACTCCAAAAAAGCAATACAAGGACTCCCTGAAACAACATCTCAGGCTCTGCCAGATTGATCACCAACAATGGTCTGCCCTGGCCTCACATCAGGAGGCATGGAGACACACTATCCACAATGCTGCAGCCTTATTTGAGAACTCACGCCGAACAAGTCTTGAAGAGAAACGACAACGCAGAAAGAATCACAACCCAGAAACATCACCCAAGGAGACCTTCTGCTGTGCTTTCTGCAACCGGACTTCTTTATCTCGGATTGGCCTTTTTAGTCATCAGCACGCTTGCAGAAAGCGCAGGGTGAGTCCTTCCTGAATCTTCGTTTGCGAAGAAAAGCCAGAGAGAGAGAGAGACATTAAAAACAATAAAATGAATTGAATGGGGGCCTGTGTGGACTGTGGAAGATCAAGGCTTGAATCACCACTCAGCCATGAAAGCCCACTGGGCAAGTCACACTCCCTTTCAGCATTGAAGAAACGTAATGGCAAACCTCCTCATCTAGTAATCCCAAGCATCTAGTATTCAGAGATACACTGCTCTTAAATTGGGGGGTTCCATACTGTCTTACTGCATAACAGGAACTGGTAGATCTATCTGGGAACTGTGTGGCTCTCCACATGTTGCTAAACTACAACTCCTAGCAGCTCCAGCTAGCATAACCAACAGTGAGGAACACAGGAAGCTACAGTCCAACAATATCTTGAGGGCTACACAATTCCCACTCTGGTCAATCTTTTTTTAAAGCAGTAGAGAAGATCCTTTGGCCCTCTAGATGTTTTCGACGATTACTCCCATCAGACCCATCATGCGTGTCCATCAGCAAGGGATTACAGGGCTTAATGCTATAGCATTTGTTGGGCCAAAGGTTCCCCACACCTGTGTTGGTGGCCATCACCACCACATGACTATTTCATATGGTTCACAAATTACTTTTGTCTATATGCCTCCATACCATCCAGAGAGTGCTTATATGCGGGAGTGTTTTGTGAACAGTCAGTAGAATTAATATGAATCGTATGTTTCTAAAATTTTACCTCGTTTCTGAGTTTTTCCAGTTCTTCATCCTTCTCTGTAATCAAGGCACTAGTGATACTGATGGATTTCTGTAAGGAAACTCTCTCTTCATCAATTTCTTTTTTTAAGTCAGATTCTCTAAAAGAGAGAGACAAAACAGTTTCAACAGATTTAATCCATTATGACTACTTAAAGACTAAGAAAAAGAGAGACTGATTTCTAAACAAACTAATATTAGTAGAAATGGTTTTTATCGGAAGCTCAAGTTCTAGTTTTATTGACTGGGACCTGGATATTTGTCAAAATTATTTGGGATTTTAAAATAGGAAATAAAGTTAAAAGTTTTACCTACGTAGATTCATGCCAGAATCTGCATATCATTGTATCCATTTGAATTTAAAGAAAGATGTTAATAAGACTGGGAGATAGAGAATTGAAAAGTGTGTGAAGGGAGTTGCACAGAGTGAGCCTAACATTAGATTTTGCTACCTCTTGGAACAGTTATTAGCAAGCAACAAAATGTACATGCATAGCTTAGTTACACAATTGTCATGCAAAGCAGAGATGAAGCTGGAATTATCAAGTGGTCCTCACTAATTTCTGCTAATTTCAGCATTTCCTCAGAAAACAAATTTTCAAGACTTAGTAATTTTGGGAGCATTTTAACAGAGCAACACTTGGTCTGTAGTAAAACTATATTAAAAAACGGGACCTGGAAGATTGTACTGTAGCATTACACAGCACATAAGACAGCTCAATAACACTAACCACCACCTCACATGCTTCTTGGGGAGTTATTTCCCTAGCAATGTAGTAGTTAAGACAGATGGTTGTAAGACAATGCCAGAGACTACACAGGTGGATCTTCAGATCACCCTTGCTAAACTATGTGCTTGGAAGCTGCAACACTTCCAATCTCTATTTGCCTATGTTCTAAACAGGCATATTGGGGTAGAGGCAAGTAGCTTATACCTCACGCAGCATCTGAGAAAGGCAAGCTGGGACTCAAGACTTGTTTTTTAAGGAAATTGACATCCACATGTTATTTTGTAAAAATTAGAACAAACAAAATGTTTTTAGAGACTGACTATGAAAACAAGATGTCTACAAACTAGGGGCTTCTCTACACCATCCCCATGTGACACCTACCCCAAATTCCTATATGAATGCCCCTGAATCTGCTGCGATCAGGTCACATGTGGCATGCCCTTTTCCCAAAATCGGGGGCTATCTGGCCAAGTGTGGCATGGACCAGATTTGCAGTATTTCGGGGTATCTTACCAGGATGCACAGTATGTGGGATCTGGGATTTTTCTGCGTATTTTCGGCTGCTACTGCCACCACCACCACCAATTTTAAAGCTCTGGAGGAAGTTCCCAGCCAAAGGGAGAGATTTTTTTCCCTTTCCCTGGCTTGGCAGCACTGCCTCCACCTACTCTCCCATCGCAGGAAGAGATGCTTGAAGAAAGCGATGGAAGCACTTGAAGAAAGTGACAGGAGTGTGGGAGAGCGGGCAGAGGCAGCACTGCTGAGCCAGGGGAAGGAAGAAAACCCCTCCCTTCCCCCAGGAACTGCCTCCAGACCTTTAAAATTGGCTGTGGTGGTGGTGGAAAAAAACTCTGCAGGTATGGTGAAGACAACATACCCCATGTCCCTGTGAAGAAGAATAATGTGCAGGGCTTTGGGGGAAAATGCGTAAGCACTTGAAGTGGACTATTTTTTCTAAGGGCCCTTTCACAATACACAGTTCTAGCACTTTAATTCCACTTTAACTGCCATGGAATCCTAGAATGTGTTGTTTTGTGAGGCACTTCAGATCTCTGGCTGAAAATGTAAATGCCTCTCCCTAAACTGCAGATCCCAGGCTTGTATAGGATGTTGCCATGGCATTTAAAGTGGAATCATAATGCTACAATTGTGCAGTGTGAAGGAGACCAAAGGCAGAGAGCAGTAATTCGGAAATAAACTGAAGCAAAAAAAATAAAAATGAAAAAATGAAAACAACATTCCCTCAGGATTCCTTGAAGCACTGTTGACACAAGTATTTGACTAACTTGACCTTTCAGTATTTCTGTACCACTAAATCAGGGTTCACATTACATCTCTAAATAACAACTCCTCTAAGAGCACCAATGACAAGAACAAGGTGGTACTATGCATTTCCTTTTGGTTTCAAGGCAACTGGTAAAAGAGACACTGCCAGTGGATTCACACCCTCTATAAAGGAAGTGGTTGACCCTTTTAAACAAATGGAACAATTGTTACCTAAGGAATTTAAAATTTAGTAAAAGGTAGGCAGATAAAGGGAGAAGGGGGAGTGGAGGAGAGAGAGAGAGAAAGAGAGAGAGAGAGATCATGCAGGCCCAGAGAGCACAAAATGCAAAACTAAGAAAGAGCTAGTCAATACGCCCAAGCTAAAGATTATTAAGTGTTCACAGTATTTAGAGTTAATGAGAACCATGATAATCAGCATGTGAAGCACAGTATGATCCTTGCAGTAGCCTAGGATAAAGGGCAACACAAACAACAATGGTAATACATCACAGAAGACTTCGCAAAGTTATGTAATGTTTATTCTTAGTAATGGAAGCAGCAAGTGGAGAATCTGGGATGTACGGACACCATGGCACACACTACAGCTGAATCAGATTTTTCTTCTCCCCAAGACAGAGGAGGAATTGAAGAAATCAAGGCACTCCTCTGAACAGCTGCCCAGAGTGGCTCTCCTAAATATCAGAATGGCTGTGTTTTTGTTCCAGAAAAGCTCAATGACATTTAAGCCTGACTCTGATCTTGCAGAATGCTTGAGCACAAGAGCAGGAGCTCCTGTGTGTCAAGAGTCGACCACTGACTGTTAAAGCAACAGCAACACCCCTCACATAGCTACTGGGGTCACCTGGGCAAAAAGCAAAAAAGAGGAGCATTAAAATATCACAACAGGAATCCTAACAGACTTACCAGAACTGAACTACACTTATTTAGGGGCAGAGTTTGTTGGAAGTAATTTTTTAAAACTACAATAACCCCAATCTGCCATGCAGGCTAGGCAATTCTGGGAGTTGTAGTTTAAAGTTCATTCTACAAGCTCAGCTCAGGGGAGAAGCATGAGTGTGTACACATACACACAAACATAAATTATGTCTACTGAGTGTATTCCCATGTATTTGGTTGGTTTTGCATTCCTTTAGCTTTGGTCCATACAATCTGAGAAGAAAGCAAGCATTGGATGACATGGAGAAGCAGAGAAGGTTCTCCCAGCAACCATTAGGGCTACTAATCTATATACAAAGAAAAAACCCTGAGATGCTTAGGATGCAGTCTGCACCAGAAGGAAAGCGCACACACAGTTCTGGGGGGCATTGAGAGTTTATCATAAGAGCTCTGTCTTGATCTCTGACATTACTTCCTGGCCCTTCAGCAAATGGGAAATACTAGGGATGCAATGTGCGTTTAACTGACAGACTAAAAAGCTCATCTGATTAAAACTGCAACCAAGTTTGTTTTTTTTTAACTTTAAAGATGATTAAATTTAACACATCTACTTATGGAAACTGCAGATGGCAAGTGCTATCTTAGAAGAGGCATTCTTTCTTTGGGAGTGAAGGGGACATGCCTGTTAACTGATGAGGATGCCTGCTGCAACTGACACTTTCACGGAGTATCCAAAAACGAAAGGAAGAATGTTCAGGAATTGCTTTTCTGATATACAAGTTTAATCAATATGAATACTCAAATAAGCTGTTTCTGATCAGGTGACAACCTTAATAAATATTCATTTCAAGCATCCCTTCTTCTTAGAGACCACTCACATCTGTTCTCAGGTTGACCCCTTCTACTTCTAAAGTCTCTCCTTGTACATTCATTCCCTCAAATATTCCAAATGAATCTATCAGCACAAAACCTTTATGATACATAACAGCAGCTGATGTTTCACATGCCTCCTATTTGTACCCTCAGAACTGACTGGAATCATATGTTGCTGGACTGTACCTCCCAGCAGCCCTAGCCAGCACAGCCAAGGTGAAGTATGCTGGGAATTACAGTCCAAATAACATCAGAGGACCATATGACTCCTACCCCAGCTTAAAGCAAAGGGAGGCAGCCCACTTCAGCCGAGAAAGTGAAATAGCATTAAAGAGCAAGCATATCTTAAATTTGTAATTTTAAAAAGTTTCTGAAGGAGTAAAACACTTGTGATAATAATCTCTGCCAACATTTATTCCTGGATTGGAAAGATGTGGCCAGTGCTGGGACTAGTTAGTGGAAGATGCTTGTGGAATGGTAAACTATACACATGTGTGCCTATATACATTTTATAGATATCCCAGAAATGTACATGCTCAGTCATGCTGGGAAATCTCATCAGTGTTCTTGTATAATGGAAATGCAATGATCCTCAAACTGAAAAATGGACCTTCATGGATCAAAAGACCTATTTAATAGCAGTATCCAACAGGTTTAGTGGAGCACTGCTTGTAACAATTTGTATAGTAATTTGAAGTGACATTTAAGGCTGTAAGGGGCTCAAGGACACTGGCAATATCTCTTGCACAAGCCAGAATGAAATGAATGAGGTACATCCCATTGAACTGTACTCTTCCACATGTCCAAGTGATACTCCTGGTTGATTGTGCTGAAAGGCAATTACCAAACAGATCACACCAGTTACTCCCAATAGCCCCCCATTAGAAAGACCACCCAGATTCTTCCCTTGCCACAAAAGAAATCAAGATATTCCAATAATGAAGCAAGTACCTTAAAGTGATACTTGGCAAGCTTTAAAAATGCAAGATAACAAGAACCACATGTTAGAAACATGGAAGAGAAATGTGAAATACAGTAAAGGAAGAACTGAATTTGCACTGAAGTGAATTCTGTTGTTGTAAAAAGAAAAATAAGATTTAATACTGCTGAGTATTTTACAAAACAAAACAAAACAAAACAAAACAAAAAAGCAAGACACCGAAGGAACAAAAGGCAGCCAAAAATATGTACAACCACTTTATTGGAGGAAAAAAAAGTTATTTATTGTAACGGGGATAGACTTTCTTTAGTCTTACCATTAAAGACACACAGATATAGCAAAGGAAGCAAGGGTAGGAAAGGGAAGAGAGAGGAGTGAAATGAGTATTGAGAAATTAGCGCAGGCTCAGAGACAAGTCAGACAATTAGCAAATCCACAATGGACCTAATGAGCTGAAGTAACAATGAGCCCCCTTTTTAGCTAGAATCTCTCTAATACCTATTTTCCTATTTCATAAAGACCATTGGGGTGTTGGTGGTGGTAGGAATAAAAAGCATTCTTATGGGTGGGAAGATGATGGGGAAGACAGTTCAAAGCCTGGCCACCCCACCCTGCATGAGGTGTCTTGCTTTTTGCATCACAAGGCCCAAGAGGTTAGAAAGAAAACTTTTGCTAGGTCTCGAATGACAAAACTGGAAATTTTTTGCCAAGTCTCTGTTTGGCAAAAACTGATTTGCTATCATATAACAAATGTCATGACTGACTGAATGAATAAAAAGGTATACGTTTGCTGCAGGTGGCGTTAACAAGTTAAACAGAGATGTTTCTTTTTCAGCTTTATAAGCTCAGCAATGCTACTTTGTGAAAAATTCTGAAACTGATCAGCAGGAGGGCTTTGGGCATTTGACAGATGGATAAATGAACACTTCAGAGTCTGCTAAAAACCAGCACTGAGCTATCTGAGTGTGAAATGCAGAGAAGAGTGGGGAACATCTAACTGAGTAACAGGATGACACGTGCTAGATTAAGCAATGTTAAATGCTTCTTAAGGTCAAGCATTTCCACACACATTTTAGTGATGAGAAGGATGCAACTGTTTGCATGTATTTAGTATTCCACATGCAAAGACAATCTGAATGGCAGAAGTGTGCAATCCCAGCATTATTTCAACTACAAGGGCTGGCATGGACCAAACAGTTTCACCATGGATTTGTTTTCCATCCTGCCCCCCTGCCCTCACAATTTTCTGTGTGTCCTACCCTACACACATGCACACATGCTTACCTCTTTTTCATCTCTAATAACTGGTTATTGAGGACAGATCTCTCTTCATCCAGCTGAAAGACAAAAAACACATTAATGTTTTTACCAGGTATGCTAAGAACAAAAGTGACCAGCTTCCATTTCAAACATTTTGAGCCTTTCCCTAATTTGGAGAGGGGCCATGTAACCTCTTTCCTGCATGCAAAAGAAAAAAAAAAGAGGCCTTCAACTTCTTCAGTGTTCATTAATATTGGTTATTCTTAGCAAGGAATAGTCTTAGCAAGAAAGAAGATGAATCCTGCCCTCTGTCCCTACCCCAATTCACACACACACACACACACCGCTCATAGTCCTCCCAGAGAGTCATTTGGGTTGGCTGCAGAGTTTTGTTGTACCATGAGACAAGCTCGCTTTGTCCTCCTTATCTCAGAACTTCAATCCCCCTCAATCCACTCTTCCCTTGGGGGTCCCCAGCTAGCACCTGCCCTCCATGTCTCCCAGTGGATCCTGGCCTTCAACTCCTAGGAAGCTGCTCTTCACTTAAAAAGAGAGAAAAAAATCAACCCTTGGGAGGTTTGGCCTAGAACAGCCATCATACTGTGCTGAGAATGTGCTTAAGTCAAAAATAGCTATTTCCCTGATAGCACAAAGCACTCTGCTGCTTCAGACACCAGTTGCACGTCTGCCTCCCCCACACAGGCAGGCAACACAGGCTCTTGTTCTCAATTTCAGGGTTTGCCATGCAGTCAAGAGAAACAAAAAGCTCCAGAAATGGAAAAAAGAAAAATTTGGAGGGAAAATACATCCATCCTCAAGTCCTTAAGAGACAGTGAAGCAGCACCTTGAAATCTGAGGTTTCAGCTCTGATTTACTGACAGAGATTCTTCTTGCCATGATGTATATTTTGACTAGTCCTCTCTTTTTGGATCTGTCACTCACTTCTATACATGCTGATAACCATTTTTACTTCTGCATTGCCTTTCTCCCTGGATGGACTCTGCAACTTTCTCTCTAATTCAGGAGATACCCCTTGCAGTGCTTCATGGAGAACCAAAAAGAACCCTTCAGGAAAGCAAACTTTCCCACAATTAATTCCTATTAACTTGCCACCAGAATTTGTACATCGCTGTAAGGCCATACAGCCAGGGCACGATTTTATGGAAAACCAAAGAGGAGTCCTCCTGCCCCCTATACACAGTGCTTGATGAAAAAGCAAGCAAGTTACCCTTCCCAACCATCTTGTTCTCCACAAAATGGTGCAACCTGATGAATTTCAAACTTGAAACAGCACCTTAGCTCACAGTGATCACTAGGACCAAAAAAATAAAAATAAAAACAATCTCCCCCTACTCCTCCCACCGGGATCAATGGCAATTCCTTGAGTGCAAAAGTTTTTCTACTGTGTGCAAATGAAAGTGAAGAGGTCCCCATATTTACATATGGTGTTGGTCCTTGCCACATGGACCTTAAGGATAGGATTGTATTTGATAGAGAAATATAAAGTTTGAGAGTCATGTTTTGCAAAGTTTGCTGTCTCTATAGTCTTTCTATCTGATTCTTTGTCTGGATGAGATACAAATATGGAAGTAGCAACTCAGCAGTACAGAAGAGTCCGATCATAATAACCTATCTTTACACAACACATCTACAAAGAAAAAAATCATTTAGGGTGGAGTGTTTTTTTTAATTGCAAATAACTTTTAAGGCTTTCTTACGTAGAGATGTAAAGTCTGCAATGAACTAATATGAAACACAAGGTAAAAAAAATCTCCTCAAGCTAAGTATATTATCTGTCTGAAATCTGATTAATTACAAAGCTGCTAATTATGTATATAATCATGCAAACAAAATTACCACTTTCCCTTCCCAAGTATGCAATGTTTAATCCCCCTCCTCACATTTTAACTTTTAGATGTTAGTGTTAATCACTGATGAAACAATACTCATTACATTTGCAAAACGTGCCATCCATATACAGATTCCCTAGCACACACTGGTCAGAATTTATATTGTTACCATAGCAATACTGCTCAAAAATACCTGCAACGTAAGTTGAAGCCTCATCACACTTATCTTGGAAGGAACTAAATCTCAAAGACTGAAAAATGAGGACATCACTGAGTAGCTTTTGTTAACCATTTTTGAACTTTCTCTGGACAAAAATATCATTTTAATATTATTCAAATCCCTCTCTCACACATACTGCAGACCGAAAGCTTTCAAACCTGCTAGTTTCAGAAGAGCCTTTCAACATGGGCTTCTCTGCCATAGAACCTGTGTGTCATATTTATTTTTTTACTACAATATTTATATTCTGTCCTTTATCACAAAGTTGGAGAAGCAGCATGGTATAATGGTTTGAGCATTGGACTATAACTCTGGAGACCAGGGTTTGAATTGCTGCTTGGCCATGGATACCCATTGGGTGATCTTGGACAACTCACACTTTCTCAGCCTCAGAGGAAGGCAAAGGTAAACTCCCTCTGAACAAATCTTGCCAAGAAAACCCCACAATAGTGTCATCTTAAGTTGGAAACGACTTGAAGACACACAACAGCAAACAACATATCACAAGGCTACAGGGAATGTAACCTTTTGGTGAGGACATTTGAGAGAGCCTTCTTGTGGCTACTCCCAGACTTCAGAACTCCCTCCCAAATGAAGCTAGGTTGGCCCCTTCCTTGTTCTCTTCAGTGTATTGTATTGTACTTTTATCATCATCATTATTACTATTATCATTACTACTATATTTTAATGACCTTACAATAACTTTTTTAAATTAATGTTTTTAATATGATTGTTTGCTTAATAAAAAAAAAAAACTTCTGTATTGTCCATTATTTTAACTATTTTTTATTTTAACTCATATTGTCATCTGTCTTGGGCCACATATTAGGAGAAAGGCAGGCTATAAATTAAATAAACAAATAAATAGTATCTCCAGGTGGTGTACAACAGAACCAAAACAGTTTAAAATAGTTTACAATTTAAAAGAATGGAAGATAATGTAAACAGTCTAAAAACAGATTAAACAACATCACAATTTTTTAAAGTTGAAACAGTTGAACTTTGTAACAAATTGCATAAAATCATCAGAACCCCCAAACTTTAATAAACAGCCATGTTTTAACCAGACACCCAAATGAAGCCAATGTTGGCACCAACTGGTTCTCTAAGGGGAAGGTATTCTACAACCAGGGCATCACAACAGAGAAGGCCCTAAAGGCCCTTATGATGACCCTAAAGTGAATCTATGATAGGGTTTTCTTGGTAAGATTTGTTCAGAGAAGGTTTTGCCTTCATTTGAGGTTGAGAGAGTGTGACTTGTCCAAGGTCACCCCGTGGGTTTCCATGGCTGCGAGGGGATTCGAACCCTTGTCTTCTAGCGTCCAAGCCCAACACCTAAATCACTACACCTTGCTGGCCACCTGAAGATATCAGCCTTAAAAAAAAATCAACTGCTTAGTCCTCATAACTACTAAGAACAGCTTGAGAATAGTTTACACATTTCCTCTCTCTTCATTCTCCTGTAAATTCCTAGCATAAAATGATAATAATTCCAAAGTATTTCAAAAGCTGATCTATACAGGGAGAATTAGAAAAAAAAAACTAAGTACGGGTATGCAAATCCTCCATGTGTTCTGAGTGCAGATTTTGGGTTTTTTTGTTACCACTGCACAGACTATACTTAGTCTGTGCAGTGAGTAGGAGACTTTGAACATAATTTTGTTTGAACATACTACTCAGTGGTGGTTTAGTGTTATGACCTGCTCTCACTCTGAGATCGCATGCTCTCACCTAACTTTTCCTAGTCCATACGATTTTAGATCAACCACAGTGTGTCATTAGAAACCTGAAGTATGATTAATCACACTACAGAGAGTGAAAACAAGTGAGTCATAGTTTATAGTTTGAAGTTGTCTTGTTTCGATTAACCATAACTAAGATTAACCACAGATACAGTTGCTTATGAAAGGTCACACCCTAACAAAAACATAATCTATCTCTAAGGTGGTCCAGTTCTTGCTGTCTTCCTCCTGCTACTTTTGGCATAGCTGCTGTCCTAGAATTTGTATCCTGAAAGGTAAATTCCCTAAATCAAGAGCATGTGTTGCAATGCCTCTCCCCCCATCCATGCTTCTGTCTGTCTCTTCCCCCTCCCCAATCATATACATACATGTGCACAGCACAGTTGCCCTTAAGAACCCACTTCATGCAAACTCCACCTCTGGAAAACCAAAGCAAAAGGATGTACCTTCTGATGACTTGTGACTTCCCCTTTGCCGAGCTGTTCAGCAAGTTTAATGTTCTCTTCTTGCAAGGCTGCAAGCTGCTGGGACTTCTCAGCCTCTGCCAGCTTTAGCGCTTCCCTATGAGGACAAGGAACCACGGTAACCATAGGAACAAGAAGGGCATGGGGGGGGGAATGGTGGGAGAGAAATCAGCTTTGCAGCTTACCCGAAAAAAGGGGAAAAAAGTCACGTGCTTAATGGGATCTTTAATAAGGAGGCAACCCACATCCCAAATGCCCTCCCCACCCATCAGTATTGATCCTCGAAAACAGATCGGCAGGCGTTAGCATGGGATTGCTCCTGTTTTTCCAACAATTGTTGGGATGCCTTAATTGTTTGTTTCAATTTAAAAAATAGACTGAAAAAAGAGCTGTAAGGGGGCAGGGTTAAACATAACTATATTTAGATTTTTTCTCAGATGAATGGTATGTGTTGAGAGTGTGATTGGTCAGGCACTAGAACATTCTCCTCTCTACTGCCCTCCTGAAACTGACCAGTTCTCAGAAATTGAAAGAATAAAGACTTAAGCAAGGGTTAAAAAAAACAAAAACAAACGAACAAAAAGAACAGGCAGACGTACCCAAGAAGGAGCAAGAAGTTATATAAAAAAAGAACTACAGTGTAGTAATTATTACCATGACTTGACTTCATAGTCAGTATTCTAGGGTTGATTTCTACCACTTGTTGAATTTGAGATGAAGGGGGTTTCCACCTCCCTCTTCCAGGTATTCCTTTGAGTTGCAGACATTTGGCAACCAGCCACAGATGCCTGTGCACACACCATTTGCCAGATGTTAAAAAGCCAACTAGGTGCCTTGGAGGATAAGATGTGGAAATCTATCACATGCTTTCTGTGCACATATGGGAACATTTAAGCCTTCTTTCAAAGGGTGCAGTTCTCCACTGTGCTATATAATAATGACCATTTTATATAGAAGTCTTGAAGAATCTACCCACATAGAAAACATATTTCCTGTGTACAATCCCAGTGAGCTGGATTTTTGGCCACTTGTATGACTGCATCACTTCCTTACTAATATTCGCTAACACCAAACAAGATAAAAACAATGGCAGATACACCAAGAAATAGCACAATCCAAGAAGGGACACAATTATGTTTTTGAGTAACTCAGATGTAGTTATTCTACTCACATTAAAAAAAATTATGGAGAGCTTCCACGATTAACATCATTAAAGAGCACTCAGAATATGCACATTATGCATTCAACAAACGTATTTTTTTTAGTATTTTTTCTTTGTGAACATAGTAAATAGCCATAGAGTACTTCTGTAAGTGATCTTAGATGAGAGTGCAGGAAGAACAAGGCCCACTTATAAGCATTTTAGGGGATGCCTTTTATTGAGCCAAACCAGCTGTCCACCACTGATCTAGCTTTACTTGGATGTGGTAGCAAAACATGTTTCCCACTGGGTTTAAACATGGTGAGGAGGTATGGGCAACCTCAGCTCTTTGGCACATAGAAATGCATGAGGCATATGTCTATTGTATGCACCAAATGTAGCATACAGAGAAGACTTGAGATGTTTTCACTTGAGGTGAGATGTAACATCTTGTAAAAGTAAAATACATTCTGCCTGTATGCTACAGACTGGCCATTAGCAGTCACATGCACACCAATTTAATTTTAAAGACACAAAGGAATGGTTCAGACAAGGCTTACATAAGACATGGGGGTCACCTAACCCTCCCTCCTCTTTTTCCTCTAGCTTGAACACAAGTAGACAAGTAACATAACCTCTTAAATTAACCAGAGTTCCCTCATCATGTCTAAACTCAGGGAATGCTAGTTAGTTTAAAACTATGGCTAGTGAACAACTCAGGATAATAAAACACTGTTCAATTCTGGCTTGACCGAAATAAACGCAGCGTATGTCCACTAGAATTCCTTGGAGTTCACATGTAACAGAAAACTTTGCTTAGTTTAAAAGTGGAACCAAAAACTATTGAACTCCTCCTTGTCATCACACTGAAATGGAAGGTTTCTAGTGCACCAATGAAAAGGATACTGTGCAGCTAAAAAATAAATCATAGTTTAGACTTATATCGAAAAAGTTTTAATATTTATCCAAGCACTATGGAAGTTTTGTTGTGGGTGAAAATGACATGCATCTAACCCTCCTGACTTACGGCAGACTCAGTATGTGCATAAGTGTTCTGCCTCCTACTTCCTTCCCATCTCACCCACATACAAATTTAGTTGTTGAACTACCTCTTGTCTGAAAGTACCTCAGTATCTTTATTCACAAATGGCTCATGATAACACCCTCAGACCATTTCACTGGTTCAAATTTCCATTTATGTATTACTGTGCCCTACATTTGATTGTGACTGGGTTTAAGAGATGTAAAAGAATGTTTTAAGAATCTCCACAAAAACTTAAGGAAAAAGAGGATAACGAGCAATTGTGGTTCAGTTTCCTGACTGCAGTGTACAAGTTCCATGCTTTTATGACCAATCCCTGTTTTTAAAAAGGAGGCTATAGTTGCTCAGTCTTAAGCTGTATGGCAGCAATATGTCTGTAGAAAAAGAGACAGCCACTCTTGCAAATGAACACCCCCACACACAAGAGAATGGAAGATGCCCCAATTACAAGGTAAATTAGCAGGGGACATCTGAGAGAAGCACTCTTTTGACTGAAGGGGAAAAAAAAACATTTAAAAGGCTGCAATTCTCTATGGCACAATGCAATAGCTGCCATTTAATATAGGAGTCTGTAAGAATTTACCCTCACAAAAAAAAAAAAAAACTTATTCCCTATGCATAGTCCCAGTGAGCAGGATTTCTGTCCACTTTAGGAGATCAAGGTAAAACAGACATGACATAGATCAAGGTCAACTTCAGAACAAGCACCAGCCAACTCTTTCTCCTTTGTTACAGTGACTGCAAACTGGGCATTTAAAAATAGTCATAAGCTACTTTGTTACCAAGAGGAAAAAACCATGCATGAAGCAAGGAGCTGTTCTACATCCAAAACAGTCAGAAGTCATAAAGTAATATGTTTGGTATCTTCCTGAAATTATGTTACTTTTGGACAAAGCACAAGGTTAGTGAAGGGGTATGTGGAAAAACAGGTGATTTTCTGCCTTTTAGCTTCTTTCAATACAGTTTGAAGAGCAATCTCCATTTAGTGTTGGTCTTGACTGATTAAAATGCATTGACATTTTTTCTACTCATAAACCCAGAAGAAAAGCTGTCCCTCCACATGTTGGTTCTAGGCTAGACACCACTCTAAAAAGAACCACTCTGCACTGATGGTTTTGAAAGCAAAGAAGCTACAGAGGAAATGAATACTGTACACACATATACACAGTAGCAGAAGGGTCTTTTCAAACTGGAGGGAGTTTTGTTTTGATGAACTAGGGAACACTCTAAGTGAGCTGATTCTAAAGCGTACATGCTGTTACATGACAAAGCCTAGTTCTTTCAATCCACAGAGACTTGCAAGACTTGGCTGGCTGTATCCATAACGCTCACCATTATTTGTGTAAAATCAACAAATGTGTTTCAGCAAATGCAAAATTTAAAATGAACAAGAATCACTACCATTATGCTAGAAATTAAAAATAAAGGCATTTCTCTTTTGTGAGTAAAATCCTTCCATCAATTAGTATTATGAATTCCACATTCTCTGGTATCTATGCCCATTCAATTGCTGCAGTTACTCCTGTAAGGCATTACCAGTAATGCTATTATCAGGATTAGTAACAGGCAGAGCAATGAAAAAGAGAAAGAAAACAGCCTTGTGTATATGCAGCCAGGGAAGAGGGGGGCTGGTAAAGGAAAGGCCCATATCAGAAAATTACTGGTGACCTCAGCTGGCTGAACTATGAATGGTTTCAAATTAGAGAAGTGACATGAACAGTGCTGTAGGAAGTACCGTGACTGAAATCAATCACCACATATAGAAAATACAATCACCTTCAGTGACCCACAACTGCATTCTGTATATAAGTTACAAAAGGCAAAATGTTTTTTAAAAAAAGATTCTCCACTACTTACTTTTCTAATTAACTGAAAATTCACCCTGTACATGATGAACAAGCTTTAGTTGCTCCCATGAATAAAAATCAATTTTCACACAAACAGCTTTACAGAGCAACAGGAATTAAATACTTACAGTTCCTGTCTAATCTCATCCATTTTTTTGTTTTCAATACTAAGGAGCTCCAGAGACTTGTTAAACTCCTCTTGGTTCCTTAGGTTCTTTTCTTTAAGGGTGTCCAGCTTGCAAGAAGACAAAGAGAAGAAAAAACACTTTTAGCTTAAGATTTCTCAAGATTTCCAAGGACTCTAAGGACTAAGTAAGACACTGGTGACATTGTAGAACAGTGATCAGATGTTCTTGTCTCCTTTGATTTCTTTTAAAAGCAGGTGCAAGAGGCCCAAAACTGGATTGTGACTATGGTGGCACTGGAGTTTAGAGCCCTTAACCCTCTCGTCATTTTTAAAAATCTCAACTGCCCACCCTCTGCTGCTATTTGCTATATTAAAGAAAACACACACATACATAGTGTGTTTTCCATAACAGTGCAAAGAGCAGGTGTGGAGTGCTGTGTGTTATGGGTTAAATCCAAAGTGAATAGTCATAGAGTAGGCCTAGCAAAATGAAGGAACTGAATTAGTAATACTGAACTGCACTTAAATCCCACCAAAGAGTCCTGTGACCCTTTAAAGACTAACACATTTTATCTAGGTAAGCATTCTTGCTTGATGCAAGTTAAGTTTATGCTTATGTCAAATAAAACTTGTTAGTCTTTAAGGTTCCATGAGACTTATTATTTTTAAGTCCCATTTATTTCAGTTGGTCTAGTCTTAAGTATGGCTAACATGGTGCAGGAAAACAGGTTCACTTCCACTTGAGTTCCCACATTGCTACAATCCTGATCCAATTTGCAACCCTGTGGTTATTTTCAAAAGACAAGGGAAACTCAGTTATGAATCCCCAATGTTTCTTATAGCTCATTTGTAAGCTTTCAATATTAAAGTCTCATTGTTGTTGAATACTGCCTAACACACAGGTGACAGTTAATAGAGTTAAACAAGAATGGTGACAGTCTAGTCTGAAGAAGCCAAAACATGGAAGGTGGAAAAAGCTAGGAGGGATGAAAAAGGTAAAATATGATGGAGATGAAAGTATAAATGCACTAATCTAGTGAAATAACTGAAGACTTAGAGCCTTCACGCACTCTGAGGAAAAGTGGCAAAGTGGCAGGAATGTTCTGTTTTTCCTGCTGCCTTCCCACATGACGTCAGCATCCTTCCGACATTCTCTCATTCCGCTCATATGGGGGACTGAAGTAAACCAGTGTCTTTTTGCTAAGACAATGTTTTACCTCGGTCCCTGATGCAAATAGAATGAGAGAACATTGGAAGGATGCCAACGTCATGTGGGAAGGCAGCAGGAAAAACAGAAAGTTCCCGCTGCTTTGCTGCTTTTCCTCAGAGTGTGAGAAGGCTCTTTCTTAGTGCACAGAATTCAAACAGGCCTTTTTTGCTTAAGGTTCAGAGGTTTGCTCTGACCATCAGAAAAAAAATGTTTCTGCATCTAATACAGTAGCAGTGCCTTCTTGAATTCATTTCAATGCAGCAACATTTGACAGAAAACAGAAGGCTGTGAAGAACAAGTTGCTTACCTGTAACCGTGGTTCTTCGAGTGGTCATCTATCAATTCACACAAATGGGGTTATCTGCACCTGTACAGTACATTGTTCAGAACCTTCTAGAGCTGTTATGTAAGCGTTCTGGCAGTAGTCCCTCCTCTACTGGTACATATGACCAGTGTGGTTCCCACTCACTCTCTCAGTTCCCTGGATGCTGAAGGAGCAGCCAAGGAGCTAGGGAGAGCAGGACACATAGAAGAGAGGAAGGGCGAGCGTTGTGTGAGTTCAGAAACTTCAGTGGGTCTAGAATGCTGTGGCCAGAATGCTGACTGGGGCCAGTTATGGGGAGCATATAACTCCCTTGTTAAAATAGCTTCACTGGTTACTGGTTCGTTTCCAGGCACAATTCAAAATGCTGGTAATGGCCTATAAAGGCCTATACAGCTTGGGTCCATACTATCTGAAAGACCATATGGGTCCATACTATCTGAAAGACCATATTTCCCCATACAAACCTATAAGGGTTCTAAGATCTTCAGGGGAAGGCTTTCTCTCAGTCCCACCACCAACACAAGCTCGCTTGGTGAGGACACAAGAGAGAGCCTTTTCAGTGGCTGCTCCTACCCTCTGGAACTCCCTTCCATGGGAGGCTAGGCAGCCTTCCTCCCTGTTTTCCTTTCGCTGGCAGGCAGGGATGTTTTTATTTAAGCAGGCTTTTAACATATAATCTATAAGCAAGGGGGATTTTTAATGGATGTTTTATTTATAATTTTAAACTTTGTCTATTCTTTTAGAGGTGGAAGGTACCGATGGCAGTGAGGTCCAGGACTTCCATGCAAGGGATGGCAGCAGAGGAATTTACACTGGTGTTGGTACCTTCATTTGAATCCATCTATATACAGGATCAGATGGCTCAGTCTCTTGCTGCTTCACTTCCAAGGCTATTGCAATTCCCAACATCTGGTCTGTGAAGGCCCTGACATTGTCAGTTGATGAAGCTGGGTTATGGTCACCCAGAACTATTGGAGGGGAGCGCATAGGGGGAGAGGAGCCTAGAAGAGACAAAGACTCTGAGTCTGACTCCTCAGGCTCCAACAAGTCCCTCAAGAACCTCACCTGGGTGGACTGGTGAAGCAGGAGGAAGCATTGTTGTCTCACATTCTGGAGATGGTGCTAATGGCTGGGACCAAGGTGGCACAGCTGGAGGTGAGCAATGGACAGGAGTCGGGGCTTGCATTGAACCTGATTCCAACTTGCACCACTCTGGTGGGGGAGGTGGAGACCATGGCCTGATCAGTACTGAGGTGGACAGTACCAAGGTAGATTCTGATCTACAATACTGTCCATGGCAATGGTAGCAAGGATTTAATTCCCTGGAATGATACCAGTCCTCCTCAAACTCCTCATAAGCGAAATCTGGGGATAGAGAGAATACGTACCAATAGTATGGAGACCAAATCCTACATGCTCCATACCACTCTGGATCCCTAGCTGTATTGTCCAAAATCACACCCACACTGATGGCACTCGTATGCATAATGGTACTGATGGTATAGTGGAGATCTTGACCAAGGACTACAGAATCTTGATGGAGATGACCCCCACAGTCCTCCTTCGGGAGTTGCTGGATTGTGAGCTGCTCCTTGAGCAATGATGTTGAGTGGGTGGATGAGAAGACAGAGAAGGAGGGGGGGGTGTCCTTCAGATGCGGAGGAGATGGAAGAGACGATCTTGGGCAATCCAAAGTTGATGACCTCTGTAGCACCCTTGGGAAAGGTTAAATGGTTTCGCCCTCAGAGATGGTACTAACATGAATGACTTAAGAAGACTCTTCTCGCACCAGTTCATGGACTGGAGGTTTCACATGGCTAAATGAATGCCTAGACTCAACAGAGACTACAGTTGTCCCTCGTATCCATGGATTTGGTATCCATGGATTTGGTATCCATGGATTTAAGTATTCACGGCTTAAAAATATTCTTAAAAAAATAACAATCCAGAAAGCAAACGTTGATTTTTCCATCTTATATAAGGGATACCATTTTGCTATGCCATTGCATATAATGGGACTTGAGTATTCACAGATTTTGGTATCCACGGAGGGTCCTGGAACCAAACCCCAGTGAATATGAAAGGACAACTGTACTACCAAAGGCTCTCATTCTAGGACCAGCTCCTCCAGAAGAGGCTCTGGGGATTGCTCAGGCCTTTTGGATGGTTACTGCTGAATCCAGGCTGGGTTTGCTTATGGTCCTTCGCCCTCTTCTTTTTTTTATGGTGCTTCTTTTCCACCCAGTGCCTCCAAACCAATGTGGAAGACTCCACATTAATTGACCCACCCGGTGTTGAGGGTACCCTGGATTGAGTTGCAGACTCCAAGGCAGGACAATTGGCAGCATCCTTGAGCTTTACAGGTGGAAGATGCAGACTCCTGAAGAGACCTCTTCATCACCACCCAGACGGAGGAATTGGAGGCAATCAGGGCCAAGGAGGATTGAGGTGACAGAACCAACAACAGCTCAATCCACCTTCAACAGAGGCCATGTGGAACAGTCTATTTTCTACCACTCTGTCAGTGGTCTTCAAAGCATTCTCCCATAGGAGAGCTTTCAATATTGAAGAGTGGTTCCAGCATGCCTGTTGGTGAAGGCCAGACAATGACAGCGGGCCTCCACATTATGACCTTCTCCCAGGCATAACAGGTAGTGCAAGCAACCATCTTTCTCAGAGATCTTGGCTCTTCATAAGGTACACTTTTTCAAAGAAGCTGATGAAGCCATTTTGAGGTGACATAACTAATCAGAACCACCAAGGCCAAACCAAAGACTGTTACTGATGTCCAAAGAAGTCTGAGGTCTAGCCATAAATCAGTCCAAAACCAAGCCAAAACACAATCCAAAGTCAAGATAAAGCTAAGCCAAAATACTGTAATTGTAAAACAAAGTGAACAAGCTCACTAACAGTTCCTTCAGTGTTGCTGCTGCAGCAGACAAAAAGGAACTGAGACATTGAACGGGAACTGTGCTGGTCACATGTACCAGTGGAGGAGAGGCTACTGCCGAAACACTTACATAATAGCTCTAGATTGCAAATGATGCTCCATGCAGGTACAGATAACCCCATTTGTGTGAGTCAGAGACCACAAAGAAGAAACCCCCAAGTGCACTGACAATTCCACTACTCTTCAGTTAAGAAAACTTTCATCACATCTCAAGACTCTCCATTAAACTAAGCATTGCCAGTATCCTCCTGATTTATGCCTCCCAAAAGTTAAATATACCTTTGCTAAAGATATAGTTGGTGAAATGTTCACCAAAATTTCCAGAATGTTAACTGAAGGCCAACTGCTAGGTAAGCCTGGAAGCCTCCACCACGCATTTCATACACACACAGTTAAAAAAAAAAATCACTTCTGCAGACAAGTGACAAAAGCAAGTTTCCACAGACAAAAAAGTACTCTAGTATGAGACTCGACAATACCTTAATCAGTGGGAAGCAGAGAACAGAGCTCCAGTTTGGTGCTGGGAATATCATTCTTCCAAAGAGTCTGATGGTTCTGGCCCAAATGGTCCACAGTGCCCTTTATTTATTATGCTTTCATTTGTCTGATAAGAGCTTGCCATCTGTTCCCAAGCACTCATCTGTCCCCAAGCACTCACTGATGTATTTTATTACATAATGGATAATCTCTGGCCACCCTTGAAGAATTACAGGGGCACTGGATTTTAATTTTGATTTCCAGCTATCTTGAAACCAACCACTGGCATTAATCGACATCTAGGCCCTTAATTCCCTCCAGTGTTACAGATGGTCTATGCTCTGGACACCTGTCCTGTTCAAGAGTTCTTTGAAAATTCCCACTGTTCTGTGGAGCTCCCTGCTCAGTGCTAGAGGTAGAAGAGATGCAAAAAATGACAAGCCAGTCTCTGGTGTGATCCATAACATGAGGTGGTAGTGGTAGTAGCATTTTCTGTAAACTTGAGGAGCTGCTCTGCTGCCCAGAGTAAACAGAACTCGGACTACTTCTGCTCAGGTACAAAATATTATCACAGACGCCTATGTTTGGAAGGCTGGAAAAAAATATCTGTACAGCTACTACTAGATATTACAAGTAATACAGTGTTTGGCAGGCTGCAACAAGAATAGAAGTAACAGGCACTATCTCTCTTGAAACTTATTAGAATTTAGGCTCTGATGATTTGTCACCAGACAGATAGGAAACTGCCTTGTATAAGAGTTTCTGTCAACTTACCCAGGATCATCTGCTCTGGCTGGCAGTGACTCTACAGTATCTCAGGCAGACGTATTTGTCAATTGCTACCTGCTCCTTTTTTAAAACTGGAGTTGCTGGTGATTTAACCTAAGAATTTCTGCATTCAAAGTCCCCATTCTCACTATGAATGAAGTTTTCTTTTCATCACAGTTGACTTTCCCCCCCCCATTTTTTGATTTGCTCTTTGTTATTATGTGTATAATAAAATATTAAAAATAAAAAAGACTTAAGAAACAGGTTAAGTGTACATTACATTTCTTTTCTTATATATTCATGATTTAAGTTTGCTTACTTCCTTCTGCAGCTTCTGATTGGCCTGTTTAGAATCTTCAAGTGAGCCCAAAATTTCCATTTTTTCTTTATGAAGGGCTTCCTTCTCTTTGGTTACTTGCTCAACTATCTGCAAAGCATCTTCTGCTGTTTGTGCAGTCTAAGAGATAAAAACGGTTGTGTCAACTCACATGTAAAACCGTGCTGAATCTTGCTTGGAAATCCATCAACTACTTACGCCACAGTTGATCGCTCATATCAAGTGGGATTTCTCTTGATGAAGGAGCACATAGATACCTATCAATTTACTGCAAGCTGCTCCACAGTGTGCAAAAACAAGCACTTTCAGATTATCTGTATGCATTCTGAAACTTCATAAAGTACTATTAGGGCTACAAACCACCTTGTTCCATGCAGAAATTAATTTACAATCTCATGCCAGTGTCATTCTTGAAGTGAGATAGGTGGCCCTAGTGAAATCATCCTTTAGGATTACATTTTTGCCTTTTTGAAAAAAAGGCTAGTTCAAGAGAAATTCACAACCAACAGACTGTGCTCTGATTTGTTTTTATAATGCTGAAAAATCAGGACAGTAGCCCTGCATCTGGATTTACAATGAAGCTAAAACACAGATAGAGGTTTTGTTTTGCTTTTTTTAGTTTTTGTTTAGTATGGTAAAGCTGAGTGCTTTGGAGACAAAGCCCACAGATTCAGGTTCAGGGTGGTTAATCTTACATAGCACTTGGTATAAAAGCTTCACAGTGTTTGAAAGCAAGGAAGCAATGGCTCGGTTTTCCAATCAGTCCTCTGTTGGTGGTGAATACAAACCCTACTGTGAATAAAAAGATAACAGACATTGCCAAATCCTTTGCCACATTAAGTGCACAAGCAATTCTGTGCTCAGAGACTGTCCTGCTGCCTCTGAACCAATTAGGTACAAGGTTTAGGAGGAGGTATAATAATTCACTTTCGTATACCAATTTAAATGTATATTTTAAACATTTTCAAATGAGACCACATCTGTGCTGATATGTATCTATACCATTTTGGTGCCTACAGATCTGGAAACCTGCCTTTTTATTCACAATTTAAAAATTATCTTGCAACATTCAACAACTATTTGGCCCTTGCAGTTGGATGTGATCCTCCTTCCCCATCCATCCCACCACATTATTAAAGGAGTTAAAGGGTTTTTTAAAAAAACAAAATGGGTAAGTTGGTTGCCAGCAAGGTAATTAAGGTGTTCAGACTGAGCCAAGGTGCCAGACTGTGCAAATTAAGTGCAGACACAGAAACAACTGAAGTTAGTGTTTGGTGTTAGTAACTGTACTTGATTGATTTATCAGCATTTTTATACCTCATATCTTTGCATTACCGCCTGTGCCTGAAGACTCTCAATTTCTTTCAATTTCAAGACAAGCTCATCCTTTTCTTTCTGCAGGATCATGTTTTTGTTTTGAAATGCTGCAAGGCTGGCTGACATCTCACTGTTGGCCTGCGCTAAATGTGTTACCTCTTCATGTAATTTGTAGTAGTCTTCAGAGAACTTTTCTTTTTCTTTCAGGATTTCTTCCTTTATTGTGATCAGGTGCTTCTGCTCAGAAAGCAGAATCTCATTCTCCTGAAGTAGCTTATCACGCTCCAGTTCAGATATTTCATGGCTGGAACGGAGCTCTTCTAGCATCTTGGAGACACCACTATGCAGCCCCTGGAGCTCTGCTTTGGACTTAGTCAGTGCTGAAAACTCTCTCTTCAGCTTTTCAATATTGGATGCAAGCCGATCTGTCTCAGCATTAAGAGTCTCCTTTTCCTTCATAATTTCCTCTAATTTGGATTCAGATTTTACTTTCTCCTGTTTTAATTTATCCCTGTCAGCCAACAACTCTTTATTTTTTGATGTTAACTGTTCCTTCTCCTTCTCTAACTGGCTGACATGGTTATGAAGCTGTTTGTTCTCTACCCCCAAAGACTCCTTCGCCAACTTCCTACCTTCCTGTTCTATTGACAGCTTATCCTGGACTATTTTGAGCTCTTTACTCAGTTTCTGGCACTTATCCTGCAACTGGGCCTTCTCTTTGCTCAGTATCTCTTTCTCTGAAGAACTGCTCTTAAACGAAGCTGTAAGCAGTTGCTTGGCATGAAGCAAGGCAGAATACTCGTTTTCCAATACTGTTTTGGCACTCTGGGTCTCTTTCAAGATTTTGGACAGCTCAGATTTGTAGTTGATAAGCTCTTTGTTTTCTTCTGTTTTCTGGTCAAGCTCCCGCTTCAGAGATTCAACACTGCTCTGGAGCCTGGCTTTCTCTTGTGTCAGCATCCTCTTTGAAGAAATGTCCAATTCATGCTTCCTCTTCAAGTCACATAGTGCTTTGGTTGCATTCTGTTTCTCAGCAAGGAGATCAGTACATTTCGCTTCCAGAATGGCTTTTTCCTTCATAAGATTATCATTCTGCTTCTTAAACTTTGTGAATTTCTGAGAAGCCTGCTCCTTTTCTGTGCTCACCTGGCTTAGCTTCTCATTCAATGTTCTCTCAGTATGGGCAGCCTCTTCAGAGACCTTAGTCAGCTTTTCCAAAAGGGCCTTATTTTCATTCAAAAGTTCTTCTCTTTCTCCTAAAAGTCTCTTCTCAGATGAAGCCAAGATTTCCTTCTCTTGCAGTAACTGAATACGTTCAGAATCTGTTGATGCCCTACTAGCCTTAATCTCTTCTAAGAGCTTTGAAAGACTAGCATGAGAGGCCTCCAGTTGTGTTATATCTTTAATGACCTTTTTAAGCTCTTTATTTGACACTTCTAGATCAGCCAGCAGGCCTTCATTTTTCACACCAAGTGTCTGCTTTTCATCTAGAGCCTGCTCTAAGCTTTTACGCAGGTCTTCCTGGCTTTTCAGGAGAGCCTCTTTGTCTGACTGTAGATCTTGGGTAGTTTGAAACAGATTATCCCTCTCCCTTTTCAAAGTCACATGTTTGTTTTCAAGATCCAAGTGTTTTCCCAATAATAAGTCCCTCTCAGAAGCAAGTGTAGTTACTTCCTGAAGAAGTTCCTTTTGGTCATGAGCCATATCATCATATGAAGTCTTCAGCTTCTGAATGACATCATCCTTATCCTTCAGAAGAGCTGCATGTTCATCAGAAAGCTTCTTTTGACAATCCTCTAATTCTTCCCTTTGGCTGATGTGCTTCTGACATTCCTGGGCCAAGGCATCACTACGGGTCTGGAGTTCATCCACCTGGTGGAGGAGAGCTGCCTTTGAAGTACGTAGAACATCATTCTCTCTAGTTATCCTGAGAAGATCATCTTGGGCTGTCTCTATTTCCAAGAGTAACTTTCCTTTCTCAGAAATTAAATCATCATTTTTGGCTTTTTCCTGCTGGGTTTTATTTTCAGCTTCTTGTTTCTGTTTTACAATCTTTTTGTTTTCTAATTTCAGCTCTTTGTTCATTGTCCAAAGTTTTTCCTGATCTTGTTTTAACAACTCGTTCTTGGACTCCAAGTCTATAAGGTTCGACCACAAGGAATCCTTTTCTAATTTTAAAGCATTCCCCTCCTGAGCCAAGGATTCTTTCTCTGATAACAAAGCCCTCATCTTGTCTGACATTACTTCAATCTGTTCTCTGGCTGCATATAACTCAGATGTTAAGGACTAAAGAAACAAAGATTAGGGAGAAGGGGGAACAAGAAACAAAAAATGAAGTCAAGCAGACTAATGCGAAGTGTGGATTAACAGCAAATAGCGTACTATAAAAAATAAAGAAAATGTGTATATACTGGCACACACACTTATACAGGCCTGCTGAAGAACTCCCAAGTCAGCAGATGTGTTGCTGTGAACATGTACACATCACACTGATGATTGGGGCAACTTAACCTCATGTGTATGTGGATTGCTCAAGCAAACCTCCAGAGAATTGGCCTCTTTCTCTATGAGATGGACAATTCAAAGAAACTCCCTCCAGGATCAGGTTTCCTCTTTATAAGAGGACACTGAATCATTACAGTGGGTGAATGAAAACACTGGGTTGAAGCACTACCTACAGAATTACAATTGGCTCCTACTCTCTTGGCTTTTACAGAAAAATGTTAATATACATCTCTTTAACTGACCCTTTCCAATTATTTTTAGTGTGATATGTCCTCATTAGTCTTAGTATTTTGCTTCTATGGTTTTATTTAAAATTTATTGTGAATGGTTTTGTTGGCTTTTTAGCCAAAGAAGATGAAGGAGGAGGAGGAAAGAAAAGAATAAATGGAACTATTTTCACCAGTCTATGGGTTCGCTTTAATGAACACAACTCCATGTTAAGAAGGTTACTTCAGAGGTGATAAAATTCCCACAGTAATTATATTATCAAATTACTAAAAAGGGAAAAGCACAGCAACCTCAGAATTTAGTCAGGAGCAACTACAGTTCATCCCTTGTAGTATGATGACTTACAGCTGCCTTCAAGCTTTTTCCCTCTGTGGAGAGCCTTTTAACCCTGACATAATACACTAACAATACATACCATCTCCCCATATATAACTGCTCAAGGACTGAAATCTGCTGAAGGGGCCCTCCTCTGTATCAGTGGGAGAAATACACTGTATGAGTACATGGGGTTGGGGGCTTCTGAGTCATGGCACTACAACTGTGGAATGTCCTACTCTTGGAGGCCCAACTGGCACTAAAGTTAAAACCTGGCTTTTAACAAAAGCCTTTGGGGCCTAATTGATTTTACCCTATGTGTACAGATATTTGATATTGGCTTTTAAAATTATACAATGTGTAAGGTTTTTGGAATGTGTATATTATTTTTCTTGTACATTTTTGTTATTTTACATTTTAAATTGTTCTAAGTAATTTTGCTGCACAACACCAGAGATTGTACAAAATGAGGTGGGATAGAAATATTGTAAATAAATAAACAAATAAATATAATCATGAACTCAGGTTTCAGTTCACAGCCTTTTGGCCTGTGTGTCAATGTATACACCAAATATTTAGCTATGTGAGTAGCCAAATGTAAAGCTCAAAGCACATGAATGGGAGATGAATGCAGGGAACAACATCAAGGAAATGAGCAAAAATAAAATAAAATAAAAAAGGTGAAGCTATTCATGTCAAGCTAAGGGTATTGTGGAACATGGACAGCTTTTGCAGGAAAGCAACAAGAAAGGACCATAAAACCATCACCTCTGAGCTTGTTCTGCCACTTCAAATGGGATAAAGCATTTTTCAGCATCCAAAGAAAAGAATAAGGTTTTGAAAAGCCAGTGATCTACAGAATGGCAGAATTAGAATCACAGGGCTGTGGAGGATATAAAAAACATTCTCCAGTACTAATTTCACTAAAAATTGTTATTGGGGAATGGTAGTACTTTTTACAATTTTACAGGTCATAACACTTGGTTCCTTAGCAGTCCTAGCAAAGCTTCTTTCTTTGCACATTCTTCCTTATTTTGATAACATTATCTCACTAATGCAGTTATAAACTTCCTTTTTTGCATCTTACACCCTCCACCCCCACCCCCACCAAAAGGCTGTGGAATGAACAGCTCTGAGCAGTATTTACATTGTGATGACAAATGTGTGTCAAAAATACCCTTCTGGGTATAAATTAAACAATTTGTATCAGTCTTAACCTGGAAGCTTCTATTTCATCTCTTGGACAGCAATAACAAACTGCACAGAGGTGTGTGTTCTATCAGATTAAAAAGGTATTAGTGATATGAATTTCTCATGTGTCAGAGGTCAAAAACCCCACACCTTCCCTACATTAGTCCAATAGTAAAGCCTAGACCTCAACTCAAGCAGTAGATTTGGGGAGGGGGGGTTAGGGTGGATGATCAAGCCACCAGAAGAAAATCCATTCTGGCTACATGCTTCAGATAGGTACACACCTTTGCCTGCTTTGCTTCCTCTTTCAGTTCCTTGGCCCAGTTTTCCAAGTCGCTGTTTGTCTTTTGTGCATTTGTCAATAGCTCTTCGGTTTCCTGAAGTTTTTGCTTAAGCTTCTTGATGGCCACATCATGCTTAGCAGCCATCTCAGAAAGTGTTTTTTCATGTGTCACCTGTAGGTCTTTATACTGATTTTGACTGGCTGCTATTTGCTTTTCCTGAAAAATGAAACCATGGCAAGGCTGAGCACAGGGCCCTTTTACCTTTTGTCAACGTCTTGGCTATAGAAAGGATCATCATATTAAGACTAGAGCACAACACAGAGCTCCTTTTCTATATTTTTTCACTGTATGTGGAAAATGGAGAGAATTTAAGTTAGAAGAGTGAATTATGCCACACTTTCTATCATCCCCAACATTACTATTTCCTTGATCTATGAGAGCAAGAATGTTTGTGCTGGCCTATGGTGCCTCCTTGGCTACTGACTCCTCCCCACGCTGGGGAACTTTCTTCTGACATCAGCCAACAGTTGCTCTTACCAAGTTGTCTAATTTGTCCTGTATTTCTTGCAGTTCTGCCTGATGCTTCTTCTGCGCTTCCTGTTGCACCTCTTCAGCATTACGAACTGTTCGCTCCATGTTCTCTTGCAGCTGAGTAGCGCTCTCAGTCGCCGTGGTGAGCTGAAGTTGGAGCTCCTTGATTTTACTAAAATCAATCATAACATAGCTAAATGTACATGCAATAAAATGTTCTTGAACATACGTCCTTGTGTTAAAATTAAAAGTAAGGGATAGTTTAACACCACTATGTGGTAGAAACAGCTAAAGAGAGTTCAGTGGGATGAACTTCAGTTTATTTTCCAAAACAAAGTGAATTTTAAACAACAGCATAAAAAAAGAAAGAAAGATTGCCCACAGTTACTTGAAACATGACAAAAATAGCAGAAAGTGTACTGAAGATATTCTATATGGGACAAGAATTACTTCTCTTTTTGTCGTAGATCATCATTCATCTTTGTAAGCTGTAAAGAACTGTCTCCTGAGGATTTCATTATTTCAGTAATATCATTTTCAAGTTTGGCTTTAACTTCAATCAGCTGTTTTTCTCTTTCTTCTCTCTCTTTCACTGTCTTTTCCATGTCTGAAGAAGTAAGTAAGAGGATTGGTCAAGCAAATAAAATAATATGCTTTTTTTTTTTTAAATGAAACCATTTGCTACCTAACATTTGTGGTTTTATGCAGAATTTAAGAATACAATAAACAAAATGCTTTGCTACACTAGAAATATCAGAAGATGAATACACACACACACACACACACACACATATAGGCCTAGTGCCAGCGTCTGACATGGTTGTGCACATGCCAGAGCTCCAGCAGGGTCCACCATTTGTGCTGCTGCACTGTAGACATCACCACTGCAGCTGGCATAGCTCAATTAGGTGATCGTGGTGTTGAATGGAGGTCTCTACAAGACACATGCCAGCCACCAAATGCTTGCAACCTGGGAGGTCTGCTGGGTACTGCTGACACCAAGTAGCCCCACCTCTAGTTCCCCCTAGTAGGGTCTGAGTGGAGCTCAGCAATGTAATCAGGTAGTGCTCTAGGCCAGTGCTACTCAAAGTGGTGGTACCTAGACTGGTGCCAGTCCCTAAGCCATTGGCTGGTCGTCCTTGGAGACTTTCCAGGAAAGAAAGTAACAGTTGTAGTCAATGGGCACAAATATAGTGTTGATCCCTGGCACACTGGTGGAAAAAACTGCAAGTCCCACACATCAGACAGCTTAAGAAGCACTGTTCTTGGTTCATTTGCATTATTCATCATTGCCATGTTGCTGATGCTAGACTTGATGCCATCATATACACACCAGGGAAGGGCCAGCATCATGAACATAGTAGTGACAGTCAGGGCACACACACACATGTGTATGTATGTGCCTTCAAGTCACCTGTCGACTTATGGTGACCCCATGAATGTCATAGGCAAGGAGAGGTGGTTTTGTCAGTTGTTTCCTCTGAAACAGAGCCTAAAGCACCTGGGATTTGCTGACAGTCTCCCATCCAAGTGCTAGCCAGGGCTGACCCTGCTTAGCTTCCAAGATCAGACAGGATCTGGTGACTTTGGGATATTTAGGCAGAACTCACATACAGGCCAGGCATTTTGCTAGGATCTCAGCAACTGCTGACAGGGCAATTGCACAATGCTTCTGCGTATCTATGTGAGAAGGCAGTTTTCCCAGGCATCTCCAAATCTGAAAACAAGAGCCCATGTGTGTGTGTGTGTATGCATGCAAACAGATAGTTAAACTTGGCAACCTTGTCACTTCTTCTTACCTGTCAAATTTGATCTCAGCTGATCTAGTTCAGATGATAAGAGTGCAAACTGTTGTTCTTTTTGGTTTAATTTTTCGACAGTTTCTAAGGGAATAAAATGCAGCATCCATGAAAGGGAAGTTAAGCTTTTTAAAAGAGCTTTCATTCTATATAGTAAGGCATTTAAGATAAAAGAAAGCCATTCTTGTCCCCCCTTATTTTATTTTAAAATAACATTAGGTTCTGTTCTAAGGAAGCTTACCTTGCATAGATTGTTGTACACTTTCTGCCTCATCAGCAGCCTTAGTAAATTTTCCTTTCTAGAAGAAAGTGAGGGAAAGTACATTGAACACTTGCCTTCATATGTTAAGATAATGTAATGCACACTGGAAAAGAGCATTCATAGCATTTCAGATCTAGTTGGTTCGGCATAGTCAGGTAAAAATTTATCAGAAGACCTCCTTGGTTATTAATAGTGCATGCACATAGATGCACAGGCAACAATCTAAAAAGCAGACACCACAAAGAAGTTTATTACAGATCAGAGGAGAAAAATTATCTGGCTTGCTATGTTTTGCAGTTGAAAGCAGAGCTCTTCCCTTCTCTGTGTTCAGACCAATCACTACAGGTTTTTTTCCAAATCTGTAATATTTGGGTTTTCACACAGATTTCTATAACCTAGTACATGGTTCTAAAGGAAAGTGACTTTTGATTCTTTGTTGCTATAACCATTCTCTGTCTATGGCAATTATATGAACAATATAAGGCCACAATTTGGCACAACATGCCAAAAATGCACACTGGCATTGGGATCTCCAGGCCAGTGTGTGCAAGAGAAGCTGTGCTACTTGATATTTCTCTGATTGAATAGGAATCTTGAGTTCACAAGGATGACACCAGACAAAACTTTTGATAATTCCCCCTCCTAAAAGCCCCAAAGCAAAGCTCAGGACTGGACAGGCATGCTTTCCAGTGTTTACTCACCAAATCTTCCAGTTCCTTTTCCATAGAATCTTTAAGTTGATTTACTGCACTCAAGTGATTCTCAAGATCAAGAAGCTTTTGCTCTTTCTCTTGCAGTTCTTTGACTAGACTAACAGCCTAGCAAGGTTGATTGTATGTGTAAAAATGAAAAAAATTACAAAAGGAACAAAATAAAGGACTTTGACAACATGACAAACACAAAATGCTAAAACAGAAGGTAAAAAACAAACAAATGTAACATACACTGAAGGAAAAATGATAAATAAATTGGAATTGTACTCGGAATTTAAATTTGCAGCATGACAAGCCCTTTTAGGAATATAGTTATAATTAGTAAAATTAAAAAATAATCAATTTAGACTCCAATCCTAGATATTCTCACTAGGAAGCAAGCCCCGTTGAAATTCATGGGGCTTATAGTTACACAGATCTTCACATGATTGAAATTATGATCAATTACACATGTCAGGTAGAGTACCTTAATGGTAAAGATATAATTGAACTTAACTTACATTAAATCATATATTCCAGGGGCTTTAAAAGCAATCAGTGCCTGGAGGCAACTACATGAAATCTGATATCTAAGACATCACATGAAGAGATTTCATAACAACAGGAATAAAAACCACTCTATTATCATTACAGTGCTTAGAAAAAAATGAAGCCTGCTAACTACTCACCCCTAACTCTGACCAGTGAGAAAGATCTAATTACACCTGCTCTTGCAGCATTGCTGAAGTCTGACAGGTATAGACACTATCAGTTTTTTGGATGAGGAATCAATAGGAACACCACAGTAAGATAAAAAACAACTAGAAAAACGTTACAAATTAAAACCCACTTTACACACTTTACATTTCATATTTCTGGGAAAGTAGGATGATCCTATGCTCATAGAAATCCCAATTTACCCACTACTTTCTCCACAATGTGAAGGATGGCAGGATGTATGGGAGCCCACCTACTCATTCTTCACCTCATCTTAGGTAAAATTCTAAAAGCTAAGAACCAGTTCAAAGACCTCTCCTAGAGGGAGAGTCTGAAACACTACAGTTCAACATGGAAATTCCTAAATAGGATAAAAAGTCCGAAATGAGCCCAGTGTCACTCGCATGCAACTGCATTCTGCCAGGAGTACACACACAGTCCTAAACAGCTCTCCAGGTTCAAATGTAAGAAGATCCCTGCTGGATCAGACTAAATGCCTATCTTTCCCAGCATCCTATTTGACACAGTGGCCAGCTAAATGCCCATAAGAAGTCCCAAAGTAGGGATTTCCCTGTCTTATCCTCCAGGACTATGGAGAACCCCTTTGGAAGCCACTTTGGAAGTCATTTGGTGGCCATCACAACATCTAGTCGCAGTGAAGTCTATTTGCACTGTATGAAGTAATATTACCTTTTGTCTGTTTTTAGACGTGGCGCATGTTGTGTTGTGTGCTAGTACAGTCAGCCCTCCACATTCATGGGGGTTAGGAGCACAGGACCCCAGCAAAAGTGGAAAAAATGCAAATATCCTAAGCCCTCCCAAACATGGATGCTACAGACTCCTTTCCAGCAAAAAAGCCCCACCACTTAACTCCCTTTCCCACCTCCCACCATGAAGCCCCATCAAAGTTTCCAGCACCAATCTACTTAATCGCGCTGCTCCTTCCCCCTTAACTCCCTTTCCCACCTTCCTCCAAGACACCCCATCCTGGATTCCAAGCCCTGATGCAGCTTCTCACACCACTCCTTAAATCCCTTTTCCACCTTCCTCTAAGTTGCCTCACCTAGGATTCCAAGCCCCTGTCCTGAGAAAGGGACGAAGGTGGAAAACGGATTTAAGGAGTGAAAGGATGGTGTGAGAATCTGCATTGGGGGCTTGGAAACCTGGTTGGGGCATCTTGGAGTTAGGTGGAAAAGGGATTTAAGGAGTGAAGGGGTGGTGTGAGAAGCTGGACTGGCGCATGGACACCTGGATGAGGTGTCTTGGAGGTAGGTGGCAAAACGGGTGAAGGAGTGGTGAGAGAAGGTGGATTGGGGCTTGGAAACCTGGATGGGGCATCTTGGTGGAAGATGGGGAAAGTAATAACGGGGAAGATACAGCAAGGAGGAGGTGGAGTCTGTTAAACACCACATACAAACTCATGAATAATTAAATCTGCGAAAGAGAAACCAGCGAATGTGGAGGGCCGACTGTTTAAAAATCTCATCACATGATGCAAATATACTGTCTCATAGCAGCTTGTCTCAAGCACTGATTGTTTCAGAATAGCACAAATTAACATTTTTGAAAATGGAAAAAAGCAAATAAATGGATGGATGTTGGTACAAACCTGGCTACTTTCACTATTGCGTTCATTCTCTAAACTCTGTATCTTTTTTTCAGCTGCCTCAAGCTCCTTGCTAAGTCTCTCCAACTCCAGTTTACCTTCAGAATTGGCCATCTGAAGGGCATCAAGTTCCAAGAGCTTTGCTTCGATGGTTTTGATCTTTGCTTTAAAACTATCAATCTCCTTGGCTTGTTCCGTGCACTTGGCTTGGAGCCCCTCCAGCTCCTTTACCTTTATTTCAGCTTCCTGCAACTTGTTTAGAGCGTCTTCCATTTCCATGAGGTGCTGCTCTTCAGCTTTTTCCAGTTTGGTCTTCAAGCCCTCCAAGCTTTTCACTTTCTCTTCTGTCACTTCCTTCAGCTTTTCTTTAAGAGCATCAACCTCCTTCAGCAAACACGACTTCTCATTTTCTTGCTTTACCTTCAAGTTGGATGTTTCGCTCTCATGCTCTGCTCTCATCTTCTCAATCTGGGTCTTGAGCTCTACATATTCAGTGGTCTGAGCTCCAACTCCTTTGCTGAAGGAGGTCTTCAGTTCTTCCATCGCTTGCTGATGTGACACAATAGCAGATTCCAGCTTAGATTTCCATAGCTCAGTCACCTCTGAATTTTCCTTCTGGGCAGTGTCCAGTTTCATTTTAAGGGATTCATTCTCTTTGGCCATTTTTTCATTGGTTGCCAGCAAGGCTTTCATTTCCTTCTGGAACGATTCTTCACTGACTCCAAGCTTCTCTTTCAGTGACTTCATCTCATCCTCGTGCTCCTTGCTTAGTATCACCATTTTCTCTTGCAGGGTACTGAGTTCTTGTAACAGTGAGACAGAAGAGTCCACACTGCTCACCGGCTTACTGGACTCCAATCTTGCTCGTAGCTCAGTTACTTCCTTTTCACGCAGTATTAGATCTCTTTCCAGTTCCATGATCCGAGATTTCTCTGACACAGTAGCCACCTAGAATCGACAGCATTTTTAAAAAAGACAGAGGGAGGAGGAAATCATTATAACAAGTTGCACTTAGAGTCACAGAGGTTTATACTGATCACTTGTTCAGAACAGCAATATCATTTTCCTATTGCTTCTAAGACAGGCTTCTGGAAGGTAAACTAGATACTGGTAATCTAATCTAAAGTGCTACTTTTGGTGAAATTGCTAATGGAACCAAGAAAATCCTCAGTTAAACATTACTACTTAATAACCTTCAATTAATTAAAAATATGTCTTTGCTTCCCTTTAAACCAAATGCAAATGGTCCTCAAGGATACAAAATTAAGGTTTTATCACATTAAAGTTAGTGGTAAGACAAACAGGCTGTTATGTCAGAAGTTTAAAACTGCAGCCAGAAGTAATTTTGAAGTTTGACAGAATTCACTGTTTGAAGTCTTGTGAGGGAATGCTAGCTGACAAACTGTGGAAGGTCACTATTTTACATAGATTCCATGAGGCTTAAACTGAAGTTTAGAACTCCAATGCCAAACACATAGCACATTTTAGTCAGATTTTTTTCCAAAGCATGACACAGATCTTGCTTTGACTGGTGCTGAAGATAGAGTGCAAAGCTGCCTCTCCAAGTATATTGGGTGAGCCTTGGCCCTAATATATTTAAGAGACAACCATTTTTCTGTCATTTTTTAGGAATATATGTAAAACACCACATGCATACACCTTAAAAAGCATTTGGTGTGACACAGGCCACTCAGAGAAGATTTAAAATCACTGCATCAGTGTGCTTTTGGACAAAAGCAGAGAAGAGGGGTGCATAAAGTAACACTCAGCATTGAACAGGACATTTCTTTAATTTTGTTTAGTTTTAAGATTGAGAAAAGAGCTGATGTATGAACAGCAAGGGTCTGAAGAAATTATCAGTGCTACCAGCAGGAATTTCCCTAGCTAAGCAGAATCCATTGCTTTTAAAAGAACTTTCAGGAGAATGGACTACCATTATGCTTGTACACTGGCTACTGTCTGCCAAAGACAGATAAGATGCTAAACTGTTTTCTTCAGATAAATAAATTAATCGTAATGGACACCAAACTCAATGCAAAATCAGAAAGCTGAAAATTGCGTGGATCCTTCATTATCATTCGGTACTGGAATTTGGCAGTTGACTTCAAGATCACTGCATAGATATGAGAACTTTAGCTAAATTCACTAAGACAGAGCAAGGTCTACATTCACAGGACCTTTCGGTTACCCAGGTGGAAAGGTCTGTAAAAAAAGCACTTTGTTATATACAGGACTTCACATATGATACCTGCATATACTAAAATAAAACTGCAGATGTATAGTAAGAGTTTCAAAAAATACCAGGTGTTGCTCATAGATAATATTTTTTCCTCTGTCTCTGTAAGCTATACTGTCTCAGTGCAACCATACACAAATTCTCCGCTCCTAACAAGAATGTTAAAAAGGGGGGGCATGTGCTCAGAAACTAGCACTTTTAGCAAAAGGGAAGAAAAGGATCTATTTAATTAAAGTGTTTTATGTAGCTACCAAAGAAAGTTAAGTGAATCATCTACAAGTACAATTTAGAGATCGGCAAAGTGAAAGGCCTGGTGTGAAGCATTCAGGTTTGATCACTAGAAGCTGAATGTTCAATTGGCACTATTTCAAACTGAAAGGAATAACTCTAGTTCTAGTCACTAGTTCCTCCCAAAGCAAAGTATTAAAAGAGAAATTGTGCAGTCTGCTAAAGAGTACAAAGGTAGAGGTGTGTGTGTGTGTGTGTGTGTAAGATACTCATAAATCTTCGCAACTTCTGAAAGGGTGCAGTATATCTAAAGTGATCTAGATTCAGTTGAGACACTGTAGAGTCAAAGAATGATCTGTAGGAATGGTAAGGTTCCCTTTCTTTGTCAATATTTTCAATGAGGCACTTGATAGAATCACTCAAGGATCAGGGCTTGCTGCTGTATGATTTTTGCTACTGAAGAGGGCTGCCAGAAAAAACTGTGTGCAGGTGTATGTGTGTAAGTGCATGAAGCTCTTCACAATGTCTCTATTGAAGTCCACCACCAGCTCAAAAGGTACTGCTCTTGCCAAGGAGCATAAAGACCGTTCCTTAACACCTATATGAAGAACCACCATCAGGCTGACCCAGAACATTGAAAGGAGTAATCACAATCCATTATGTTATCCGCTGAAGTATGATTTAACTGTCGTTGTCAATTGAATGTCATCACATTGAGTTTTTAGGTCCTTGGTCTTCTTGGTTGTGTTTTGGATTTATTATTCCTGATCTCCTTTCTTTGTAAGCATCTTGCCTACATTTCATTAGAGTTATGAAGGCCATTTTAAGAAATGGATTGTTTAAATGTCACGGCAGTGGAACACAGGTTTGTGTACATTCTTTTCCAAGGCACAGCTTGTCCACTCACTTCTAGCACCAGGAACCTTCCCCTTTACACACACAAAAAGGCCTTGTTCATTTAAATAGTGAAGTCCATTACCCTAGTGTCTTCTAACTCCCTCTGGAGTTTGTCAGCTTTGGTCTTTTCAAAGAGCAGGCTCTGTTCAAGCTCCTTAATGCGGGCATGCTCCAGTTTGGTCTGCGTCTGTTAGTAAAAAGGGAAAGGAAGAGAACACAACAGTGCCACCATCACATGCCAGCACAAGAGGAAAGAGGAGCTACATGCAGGATGTGCCACCAGTTGTCTTCGACCAGTGATGAGCAGCAAACGATGCAAGTGGATAACAAAACAAAACATAAAATAAGGCAAGGTGGGGAGGAAAAATGAACAGGGTGATGCTGCAGATGAGAGACTAATGTGAAGGTGTAACACACAGCTGATACATTGAGAGAAAAGATGTGCAGACACATAAACGACAAAGGAGCATGGACAAAAAAAAGTGGCAAGGTAAACTCATGCAGCCAAAGTTATTTATCAGTGTGGCAATTATCAGCACAAATTAGAATCGTTAATGCTTTGTAAGACATGATTCAAATACCTGAAGGGCTGGCACACAGAAGAGAGCAAAGACTTGTTCTGCGCTACCCAAAAGAGCAGGACTAGATTTATTGAGCTTAAGTGACAGGAGGGGGGATTTCAGTTGAATGTCAGGAAAAATTCCATGACAGTAAAGGCAGTTCAACAATGGAACCAATTACCTTGGGGGTGATAAGGTCTGTCTTGCCTGACAGGGTTCAGCAGCCATCTGCTGGGGATGCTTTAGCTCTGTATTTCAAGCAGAGGTTGAACTCAACAACCTAAAATGCTACTTCAAATTCTATTTCACCTCCTTTCAGTGAACACGGAATGCCTATACATATCTGACAACTGGGATTTCTTGTGAAATATTGGCTAGCCTGTAGCAGCCAAAATGACCAGCTAGATTTCAGCTTATGGACCAACTCACCAGGCATAATAGCATCCTTATAGGGTAGAGTCTTTTCTCTTGATCTTGCTTTGTTATACAGTCCTACTACTAAATCTGGAAGAGTCAAGAATCACATGTCTCTCAGAAAGAAGAAATGGTTCAAGCTCACACTAAAATGAAGGCTCTTCCTCCTCTAAGGAAAATTATTACATGTAACTAAAACTCAAAAGCTTTGAAAGTTTGCACAGAGATTTTTGTGGACAGTCACAAGTTTCCTTAGAGGGGCACATTAAAGGAATAAGAGGAGGAGCCAATAGAAGGCAAGTGCCAATCCACAGATCCTTCTGGCTCTGCTGTTGCCCTTCCTTGACTCTGCTACCTGTTCACCTGCCATCCTCTAATGAGCCAGCAAGCAGAGGAGCAAGTACAATGATGGGCAACCAAGTTGGGTATGGGAGAGATTTTTGTGCAGAGAAAGGGCAGTAACCTGCACATGACTTCCCCACTTCCTCTAGGAAGTAGTGCAGATTAAGCTGAGAGAGAAAGAAGGTAATGTGAATGCAGTGGGGGCAGCAGTGAATGAACAGAGGAGATGGGCATATTCAAAGAGCATCTTGCCCAAAAGCAACCCCAAAACATGACTGGTATGGGATGGTATCTCAACTGCCATCTTAGAAGTGCTGGCAGACAGATGGTTCTTTGTATGAATAAATCACTGACTTCTTGTTATCAGCCACAAGTGGAATTGAAAGTTACTTTTGGCACTGTCCAGTGAATTTTCTGTACAGATATCCCATTGTGCTTCATCCACACCAATGCCTTCACGTGTTACTTCTGCCTTTTTAAGAGGCATAGGTTTGACATGAATAGTGACTTACCACGTAGCTGAAGTACCTATAGTAGTGTGTACCACTGTATCACTTACGTTTGGTTAACCTATTTTAGATAGACATAATACCTATTTAAAAATAATTTTTAAAAGGACCATTTAAAGATGCCACAATAGAGAGCTCAGGTAAGGGGGTGGGCTATTAAAAATGGAAAACGAGGGGACCTCATAAACCTCGACGCACTAATAAGATGGCCTAGTGCTACTTCTGGAAAGGTATCAGAGAAGATCTACAACTCAATGACAGATTATCCACTCTGCATGTAAAAATTCCCAGGTTCAATCCCCAGGTAGTAATGCTAGAAAGCATCTCTCTTGACATGTTTAGCTTTTGCTAATCAGAGTAGCCAGTAATGGGCCAGCCAGACCAATGGCCTGATTCAGTATAAGGACACTTCATATGGTCAGAGGCCTTTTATACACAGGACCACAAGAGAAGACTCTAGACCACTCGAGCGCCCACTGTGAACAATTTACCTGGCACTTTGCAGATAAAAGTGCTCAGATCTGCTCTGATT
The DNA here is from genome assembly GCA_030847615.1 of Gambelia wislizenii. Classification (NCBI taxonomy): domain Eukaryota; kingdom Metazoa; phylum Chordata; class Lepidosauria; order Squamata; family Crotaphytidae; genus Gambelia; species Gambelia wislizenii. The sequence continues at coordinate 4,042,578 of JAUMIR010000013.1, read as the reverse complement.
TGAATGGTAGAATTAATACAGATCCAGTAGAAGTAACTTTGGCCCCTGAAGTCAGATTAAGACTTTTTTTAAAAAAAATCAGCAGGCCTTTGAGGACTGACTACTGAAGGGGACTGGGTCCTGCACACCTGTGCTGTACTGTCTGTGTTTTGTTTATTTGTTGTTTTTAATAACTTTGTATTTTACTGTTTCAAATTTTGTATTTGATATATATATTTTAGCTATATTTCTTTTAACTGTTGTAAGCCGCCTTGAGTCCCTGGCTAGGGAAAAGGATGATGATGATAGGTCCATATTTATCTGCAGAGAGGTAAGATCATAAAAGAAGTTGCCATAGCCATTTCTAGTATACTTGACTGAAAAGAGTGAGTCAGCCTCAATCCATTCAAAGTACACCCAAAGTATGGGCTGAAAAGTATTTAGTTTTATTTAGTTCACGTCATAAGCCATTTTTAAAATATATATGTAACCAACATGGTCTACAACTAATCATGAAGGCAGAAATCATTAAAGGAGATTAACGAATATTATAAACTACAGTATAGCACTAAGTAGGCTGCAAAAGAACAGCAAAGGCAAAATAAAGTGATAAATACCTCCTTAAACAGAAACACCTTAACAACTCACCTAAAGGTAGGGAGTGAAGGGGCTAGATGGGGCTCTCCAATGAAAGAATTCCACTATTGTGAAATCACTACTGAAAGTATTCTGTCAATTGTAAGGTCAATGGAGGACAGTCCAAAGGCAGGACCTCTGAAGCCAATCGAAGGGTGCAGACAGACTGCTATGGGTTAAGGGTATTCTTCAGGTGGCCTGGTGCCAAACTGTTAAAGACCTTACAGATCAAGCAGCACAGAGGAACTAGCCCCTGACAAAATAGACAGAACATCATGCCAAAAAAAGAAGGGGAGTATGATGAGCTAGATTCCAAAGATCCACTTGGGCTTCACCCCTTTTCTCCATGTGTATAGTGGCCATCTTGGATGGGACAAAACTGCACACACATACAAGGACTATGAGGTAATTAACATTTCTACTCTCCATATCTGCTAAGAAACACTGTGTACAGCTACAGATAAGCTAGCTATGAACTTTACTCTTGACTGGTTCCAGATGGTAAGGATGCAAGTACAGTCAGCCCTCAACTTTTGCAGGGGTTGGGTGCAGCAACACCACAAAAGTGGGAAAACTGCAAATACGGGCTGCCATTTTTTTAACCTGAGAGAACACTTCTCTAGGCACTCATAGGTCCTCAAGCATGATTCTATGGTCAACTTCCAGAAGAACTGCCATCCAGCCAATTAAGTTTTTTTTAACTTACTCATGATGAAAATAAGAAGTTGGACTGAAGACTTCACGGACTAACAAATTCTGGAAGTGAAATAGTTCCACTCTGTTCAAAAGGCCACCTTCCAAAAACTGATTTATAGTGTAGTTGTTTTTGTTTCTTGTTTGTTTTGACATCAATGACTCCTTTCCCCAGAATCTGATGAAAGGCAAGTCAGCTAATATGGGCTACTGACAACAGTGGGAGTTTGGAGGAAGTGAGGAAGTACTTCCAACAGCCTCACACTTCTGTATTACCAACAGATTGCACCTGTATCATGCCCACTATATTGGCTTCTCAGTTGAAATTCTAAATCTATACTTCTGCACAGAAACCTCCAGGGTGACAACCTTCTGGTGCAATTAGTCTGTTGCAATAAAACACATTTATCATGCCATAAGCTTTCATGGGGTAGTTCACTTCATGACATACTTGCTCATCCAGTGGACTCCAGCCCACAAAGGCTTGTATCATAATGAATTTGTTATTTTTTAAGCTGCTACATGAAGCTGCCTTTGGAAACTGTTCGGAAACTTCAGGAAGCCCAAAATACTGTGGCCAGAGTGCTGACTGGAGCCATACTGGGAACATACAATATGCAGTTTCCTTGGTGAAACAATTGCACTGGTTACCAGTTAATTTTCAGGCACAATTCAAAGTGCTGTTAGGATCTAAAAGACCATATATGGCTTAGGCTCAGACTATCTGAAAGACCATCTCTCTCTATATGAGTCTTAAGATCCTCAGAGGAGGGCTTTCTCCCAGTCTCACTGCTGTAAAAGGCCTATTTGGTGAGGAAAAGAGAGACAGCTTTCTTTGGTGGCTGCTCCCAGGCTATGGAATTTCCTTCCATGGGAGGCTAGGCTGACCCACCTCTCTGCTCTCTGTCACTGAAAGGCAAATGCATTTTTATTAAAAAACACTATTTTTATTTTATTTATTTGATGATTAATTTGTTGTAGGAAGTTTTTTATGGTGCATGAGCTGCATTTTTATCTTTATTGTTATGTTTTTAAATGAGTTTACATTTCTTAAAATTTAATGGTGTTTTAATATAACTTGGGGGGTTATTATCATGTTTTTAGCTTTATCTTGTTTTAGCCTTGTTGTAAGCCACCTTGTATCTCATGCTGGGAGAAAGGCAGGCTATAAAACAAACAAACAAACAAACAAACTAAACAGATGTCACAAGACAGTTACTTTTCCATACAATTGGTAACCTTTTCAACAGCCCTGGTTTACTAGCCCTTGCTTCAATACTATGAAAAACTTCACACACTAAATTCCTGATATTAAGTTGCTGTGAAGACACAGGGATCCATCCAGTCAGATTTCACCCAGACAGCTGGCAATCCAATACTGCACCACCAACTGCTTTCTGGGACAAGTTGTGTTCTCTGCTGGGATGCTCAGCACCCAATTGTGGTGGGTGGGGGTTTTAGCTTGTTGGCAAATGCTGAAATAACAATCATCAGGCATGACTTAGCAATTAACTGTGTAAACAAAATGATTTTTATAGGGGGGAAACCCTACTAGGGGAAAATATAGACAGGGAGACCCAGTGTATAAAGATATGGCTGCATGAAATACCAGGAGGAGATGAGGACAGGTCACGTGCAAATTTCATTTGAATATACCATGAACCTGATCTGAAAGAATAGAGAATTGAGATTGCTACAGTCAGCTGTGCCAATGGGACACTTAAGGACATACAGCAGAAAGCAAGCATCAAGCAAGGCTCAAGAAGAAATTCTGTTTGAGTTGAGAAAGCAGTCAGCTCTGTCTCAAAAAGCTTCTTGAAAGTTCCACTGACACTTTAGCATACAGAAAAAGGAACCCAAACTATCTTTACTTGTTTAGTTAAATTCTTCCCAACCTTTGGTTTTTACAGACAAAAAGTATGTGTGTGTGTGAAGAATCTTTCTATGTAATGAAGGGAAGATTTTCTACTAAGCCATTACTGATGGGACATCTAGGTGATACAGTAAATAATAATTAGCTTTCATTATAGATTTTTCTCCTTTGACCTGCCCTTTTCTCTTATTTTACCAGATGGAAACAATGTATGATGACAGCCTCTAAAGCTTTCTGAATTTCTACCTACTGGACACTAGTGGGCGCTTCTGGGTTATCCAGAGGAATATTGGTAGAATTGGGGTGTGGGGAGCGGATTTTCCCCATTAGACAAGTTCCTACCTTTAAAACTTTAAAATACTGCAATGGCTCACAAAGCTACATGCACACATACAGGGAAACTAATGCCCAAAAGGTCGATGGCATCATTAGTGGTTAAAGAACTTCATCAACAAAAGTTTTATTGGTAAATAATCTGTGTTAAGGAGAGGGATGTCTTCACACTTTCAGATGTCCTCTTACATTCTCAGGGTCTTCAGAAATCTGCCTCTTTTGCTATTGGCAAAAATTAAAACAAAAAGTTCACCAGAATGCTCAACACTATAATTCCAATACAACCAGAAGGAAGCAAATGAGGGAACATATTGAAACACTTCAAATTTTGCTGGCCTGGGAGATGGTACCCAATTGTTCCCATCCTCCAGAAACTATTCCCTCTCCTTCCCAATGGTCCCCACAATGCAAGATCTAACTGAAACTGAAAAAAGGAAAGGAAGAAACAGCCACACTAGGTGGCAGATTCTGGGGATGGTAGCCCAGAACAATAACTTTTTAAAGCTTCAGAAATACATTGATCAGCATGAAAGTCAAATGTGTTCAGAAGTACACTGAGTGGGAGAATGCACCCAATCAAATATACCCAGCTGCAATATTGATATATGCTGCCCAGCAGCACAGGATTGCACTACAGCAACTCCCACACCACTTTGCTGCTTGTTGGGTGTGTGAGTGCGAGAGAAAGTGAAAGGAACAGCTAGATGCCTAATGTGGTCTTCTAGGAAATCCTGTAAATTTGATTATGTTGTGAAATGACTAGGACAATAGTTTGGCATATAGCAAACATGTCTTCAAGCAAATCTGACTTCTTGAAGATCAAATGAACATGCTGAAGACGTCATACAACCCTGTTCACAAGCATCTTGCTGTAGGGCTGATGGGATGGGCAAGGGGCACATACAATTCTACCCTGTGTTGCACAAAGCCTTTTCAAAGTAATGCTGCCCTGAGAATTGCAGCATAGAAAATGTGGAAATAAATTATAATGAATTTGCATTTTCCTGTATATTGGTAACACATACAAAAAAAAAAAAAAAGATGTAGGGCCAAAGGCTGAGAAGGTAAATGAGTGTTCCATGAAGAATCCAGATAAAATGGATGGAAGATTAAAGTAAAAGAATAACTAAAGAAGATGTTAATGTGAAATGGATAACTCAGTACAAGGCTAGCACTTCCAGTATGAAATTATTTGCAGCTCTGCAAGTCACTTTTGAATTTAGCATTGCACATGGTGCAAGGGAAAAGACATTTACTACACATTGTTCTTTAGAGTATAAACAAGAACATATTAAAGGTCATGTTAAAGAAGCTTCAGGACAGCCAACGTTATGAATCAGGTGTACAAAACTGGCAGTGTTTGCATCAGGCTCAACTGTTTAAGTCTAATCTGTAAAGTAAAATGTGCCTACACAGTCTGGTAAAGTATATCTGTTGGCAAATAAAATAAGAACATGCTCAGTATATACTTTTGATTACAGTTCTTGATCCAAAACTTGGATGGAATTAATTCTTGAAAACTAAACTGTTGTTGAGAAGTACATGATGATATGGAGCATAAATATTAGCAATGCATTTACTTCAGGAAAGCTATGACTACACACTGCGAGTTTTATAACTTTAGCGTTGCATTTCTAGTTGGCAATTTTAATAAATAGTTTGGGAAAGCATATGCTAAATGTTGCATAAAATAGCAAAAAGGGCAGAATTAAAACAAACAAACAAACAAATGAAAAGAAGTTACTTGTTTGCATACAGGACAAAGAATTAGAAAGAAAGTCGCTAAAACTTTAGACTATATCCCAGTAAATGAGGTAATTCCTGGACTGTCTTTATATAGTATAAAATGCTTTCTTTTTATCAGTAGTGGGAGTAGCAGCAGTACAAGCATCAGCTACAATTCTTTCCAACATCCTACCATATAATTAGTTTTAACAGCACTGGAGGAATTTTACCTCTAGGTCGCCTTTGGTAATGGATTCTTCTTCTACACGGAATTGGAGGTCTTCAACCCTCCTGTGAATAAAAGGGAAAAAAAGCAGACTAAATACAGTAGGATTCATTTAGAAATGTGTCAAGCATCACAGCAACATTATTTTATTATAAAAGGGAGAAGATGTTAAAAAGCACTGATTTTAAAAACCTAGAATCCTAAAGGCACCAACATCCTGGTCCTACCAAAGAAAATGTAGGCAGTTCCACCTGGGACATCTGTACAGCATGCATTAATCCTACTTCCACAAGGAGCTGAACAATGCCAATGGAGCCATCTTGTACCATTTGATGTTGGATTGTAGCTAAGGGAGAATACCTGGTTCATTATGATTTTAAGCATTTCCAGCTACATTGACTGGTCTGCTCTATATAACTTTCTCCTTAAGACCTACTGCCATTTTGCAAACAAGCCATTGGCTTGCTTCATTTTGTATTTCTTATTTATATACAGTCCATCTTTAATATTACAGTTGCTTATCAACAGAAAAATATTCATTTATGCCCTTTTGTCAGTCACTTTTTTAGAAGCCTGTGGCAGGTCACAAGGGGAAGAACTGGTCAGAACACAACACTAGGCTTCATCCAGTCTTCAGGGCTTCGGCCTAAGAGGGAAAGGAAGGTGAAAAGATGTCAATGCTGCTGACTAATATGAACTCTTCTGTGGGTGCCATTACCAGCAAAAGACTTGATGTACAGAGGACAATGCACAGGGAAGATCTCTGCAAGTCATCAACGAATGAACAAGAGCTGTTTGGCTTCTGTTCATTTTGATGAAGCTTTCGTGAAAGAAGTTGCCAGTGGATTGCTCTCCCTTGGCAGAAGGAGCTGCCATGTGGATTTTCTCCCTTGGTCACTAACAGAAACTTAGGGGTTGTTTAGATGACAAAAAAAATTAAAAATCCACAAAGAATGCAGGCAGAATATCTTTGGTTCAGATGAGCTCCTGCCAGGATTCGACATATTGGGAAGGAGGGGAGCTGCAAGCTCCAAACAGATCACGATAACAGCTTTCTCTGTTTCTTGTGACCTTTTTAAAAAAATGTGCGAAAATGCGCATAACAGGCCATCTGAACAACCAATTTGAATAGGGGTACATAGAAGAACTCAAACATGATTGGTCAGACCTCAGAGGGGGCAGGCTTACAAGGGACGAAGCGGCCGGAGCCGCCATTGTGTTTTTGTTTTGTTTTGCTTTGCCAGCTGAATGATCATTTGCACGATCATTCAAGCGACAGAGCAAAAAAAATAATAATTTTTTTTTAAAGCAGAAAATAGCTCGTCTGCATCTGTCATTTAACAAAAAAAAGGGGGGGTGGAGGGAGATTTTCGGCAGGCAGTTCACTTGCGGCCACCATCTTTTTGTGGGGGCATGCTCCATGTAAACTGCAAACTCAGCAAAGTTTCCATGCTAGCAATCTTGCAAATGAATCGTGGCCACAAATGAACACTGCTGAGATAGGGAGGTAAGGCATCATTTTTCGCTATTAATTCTCCCATCTAGCTGAGCCCTTAGTCTGGCTTCAATACTCCTTCGTACCTACCCCTTTCACTTTTTCTACAATCAACTACAGGAAAACCCAGCTGTGTATGTCTATCTTACTTGTTGCATTGTCATCTATGTGAGAGCATGACATGGCTTGTAATTAACCACAATGTGTGAACAAAACCCACAGCAGAAGCTGTGGTAAGAAAAAAAGAAGTTTTGCAGGTGGGAAGCAGATGCTCAGTTTCAAATTTCAACACTTGTTGTTGATCCCATATAGCGTTGTGACGTTTCTGTCAAGGAGGAAAAGCTACAGGCTGATCCATTTTAAGTTACAAAGGTACGAGGAAGAGGGAGAAATACTAGACAGCTGAAGCGGCAAATATTTCGTTAGCTCTAAAATGCCAGTTCAGTTAATGTGTACCAGCCAAGTACACTGGTGCTGTTAGGCTGCCTAGCAACTTGCTCAAGGCCAACCAGGGACAGAGTCAAAGTAGATCCTGAACAGAAATGCCCATGCCTTGCAGTAAGGGATGCCTTGTTGCTGCACAATAATCCTAAAAGAAAGTCCGCTCGCAAGAGTTTCTAAACACTGTTATTAAATGTTCAGTCCTCATTTAATGTGGAACATTATTTCCCATCTTTATCTGCTGCTTCCTCATAACCTTGCAAGAAAGTAGGTTGCACTAATATACCCATTTTACATAGATGAGGAATTAACACAGAGGGCACCTCTCTCAAGGAATCCTGGAAACTATGTGTGACACTGGAGATTTCTAAAGCAAGAATGATCATCCCCTCTCCAAATTCATATTCATAACCCTCCTTGAGAAAGGCCCAAACTGCTACCAGTGGTATAGAAGTAAAATAGGATAGGGACTGAGGAGTGAGGGATTACCCAGTGACTCAATAGGAGAGAGTAAACTAGAATCTAACTGGACTTGGGTATTTTCTTTCTTCCTCGCAAACATCACCACAAATGAATCTGTAGCCACTCCTACTCCTTCTTCTTCGTCTAATTCTAATTCTTCTTCATCATCATCATTAAACATTTATAAAGAGTTGCAATTTGCCTGGGGGAAAACATCTTTCTTTTCTTTTTTCCATTTTGGGGGCACATTTAGCTTACCTTCTCTCTTCCTCCAACTGGTTAAGCAGCTCTACTTTCTCTCTGTCAGCGGCTTCTACCAAGGCTCGCAGCTGGTCCATCTTAGTTTCCATTTCAAGTATGCGCTGATTTTAAAAGAAGTACATTAAGAGGAGTTCATTTACTTAAATCAAGCTACAGTGAATTGGCTACATATATGACATATTGTTTCAAAAGATGACCAATGTGGTTTCACATTCTTCATCAAGGACTGAAACTTACCCACAAACAAGGAAACAATGTCATATTTTAGAAAACTGAGCTAACAAAAAGCTGATGCATTTATCCTAAGAGTTGATTTGGCAGGCTAAGAAAATGTTATTGATTGGACAGTAAGTCACACATAGTTACATGAAACACTTCTTGTCCGAATCTTATGATCTTCAAGAGGGCTTTCTCTCCATCCCACCACCCTTTGAGGTTCAGCTGGTGGGGATGCAGGAGAAAGCCTTCTCGGTGGCTGCTCCTAGGCTTTGGAACTCCCTCCCAAGGGAAGTTCAACCTGTCCCCTCTTTGTTGTCTTTTTGCTGGCAGGCAAAGCCCTTGTTTATATAGGCCTTTAGTTTTGGCTGACCAGCATGGAGTGATGTGTAACTGGGTGTGCTGTTTTAATACCGATTGTGTATTTTAAGTGTTTTCATTGTTTTAAATTTTAATGTTTTAAAAATAGCATTTTAATTTAAGGTACTATTTAATGTTTTTTAAACTTTTGTACTTCATCCTGTTTTAACTGCTTTGTTTTAATTTATGCTGTAAGCCACTTTGAATACTATTTGGAGAAAAGTGGGATATAAATAAAATAAATAAATAGCAAGCAAAAAGTCCTCTCAAATTGTAGCATGACCTTTTCCCTTGATCTTCCACTTGCATTAGCACAGTGGTTCTCAACCTTTGGCCCTCCAGCTGTTTTGAACATCAACTCCCAAAAGCCCTAGCCCACCTGGCTGACAGTAGGGAATTGTGAGAGATGTAGTTCAAAACAACTGTAGGATAAATAATTGACTGAGCATTAGGAGATTGCATTTGCTTTCTGCAGTCACCATTTCAACAGGCAAATCATCAAGGCCTACCTGATCATGACCATCTTGCGCCAGTGCCAGTTGCTGCTCTATTTCCCCAACATGGCTGGTGGCCTTGGCAACCTCTGCTCTCTCAAGGTCTCTCTCAGCCAGGAGTTGCTCTATGTGTTGCTGTTTCTCTTTTAGGGCTTCCTGGAGAGCGGTGGTACCCGAGATTTTCCTTGCATACCGTGATGATGTTTCTGTCAACTTCAAGGATGAGATACTCGTTTTTTAAAAAGCCTAGCTACCACTTGAAAGGTATAAAAGTACACTTTAGTTCTACATACATTGACTGCCTGTTTAACTATGAGTTAACCACTGTAATTCTGTGTATATTTCCTTGTTGATCTTCCAAAATGTGATTAAATTGGCACTGGGGGAGATTAAGGGGTACACTGCATAGATCAGTGCTACTCAAAGTGATGTCCATGATCCAGTGCTGGTTCCTGAACCATTGCCTGCCAGACCCTGGAGAGTTTCATGGAAAGAAACATTTGTATCCAATGGGCACAAACATAGTAAAGGTCCCTGGTGCAATGGGGAAAATACATTATTGGTCCCATTCATCAGATAGCTTAAGATGCAGTGGTCCAGAATCCACCTGTCTTGCAGAACACCACCACAATGAAAATGAACTGTTTCTTCTCCTCTAACAGGATAGAGACTGCATATTCTGCATTTGTGCTCATTTGCTTGGTATGAACAAAAAATGAATCAGTAAACAGTACCCTAAGTGTATGTCTATACTGAATGCTGCCCTTCTACTTGGAATGTGCTTTGGTAACCAGACAACAGCACAGATAAGAAAGAACACAATAGCAAGCAGGGACTTATATGCTGACATTGCTATCTCCCTTATCCAACCTGTACAGCCCACGATTCCAAATGTCTATATGGACTATGCAAGGTGTGTTGTATTGTCTGTCTAATCACATTCTGACCAGAGGGCCCTGGCAGCATTAAATGCATGTATGTAGACCATGGAGAAAACTCAGAATGGAAAATAGCAACTTTTTCAGTTGTACCTCTGTGATGATTTTAAGCAAACAACTAAATATGAAAACAGCGTGAAAAAATGCATATACCACATAGAGGAATTTATTGGGGAGCCTTGACTGATCATGATCCCCTGTGTATAGAGGGTTGAATTGAGGTTTCTCTGTGCATAACAGGTGAAATGGCCTTTGAACACAGTCTTTTAATGCAAATTGCTATTAGTTTCCTGTTCTGTTCAAGAAGTATGTGCAGACTGAATGTGCTGCATTACCACTGAGGCTGTGGCTGAAGGAGTGGGGAGGGATGGAGGCAGCAATGGCACAAGGTCTCCTCCAAGTTGAATTAGGACAGATACACAAGGGGGAAGAAAGGAGACATGCACATGTAATTAGTAACACACAGAGCTACAAGGAATTATGGTAGCTCTAGGTGCATTCTTCATAAGAGGCCATTACATCAGCAGTAGATCTGACACAAGGGTGTACCTATTCTTTGTAATGCAGGCAGTGAGTGAGGAAGACTGTTAGACAGCCTCAAGGAGGTACATCTCCTCACCAAATAATTGAAAAGGCTGGCATTTGCTTTCCTATTCAATAGCAGTTCAAGAAAGGACATGAATGTACCTGCATAGCAAAAATTTTAATGCAGCAACCAGAAGGTAGGAAACAGAAGTGTTCAAAGGGAAACACAAAGATCTGGCCACAACCTAAGGTGAGAGCCTCAGCAGATTAGCTTGTTAAACTGCTAAGCATTCTTTGACATGGGCGCAGGCTAAATATTTTTTTAAAATCCTTCTGGTAAGCCAAAGAATTTTCTCATTTATTCAAATCAGCTTGGGATCACACACAACTAAAAAGAATTTCATAAATAGTTAAGGAAACAGCAGTTCTTAATTTACCATTGCTACAAATTTCTGTGGGAGGGATAAACTACACCAATCTTTGCAGTCTTATTGAAGCATATATCTTACCAAAATCAATTTTGGTTAAATTAGTTGTTAATAGTTAAATCTATTAACAGATAGTGGCCTAAATCCAATTGCTATTCTCAACTAAAACAGTTACAGTGAGTCAACTGTATACCTGCTGAATGGTAAATCAACTGTTACCTATTGGTTCAATGGATCTACTCTATGAGAGACCAGCCGCTGGATTTAGGCTTGAGTAATTGCCTTGCTGTTAGTTTCATTTAGAAGTATGAGATGGAAATCAAAATCAACCTGTTCAACCTGTTCTGTTCAAATGGATTCAGTAGGCAGAATGTTGTTGGTTAAAAGAAGACTCAATTCAAGACACTGCAGTGAAGGATTTCACCACCTCCAATTACAGTTCACAGCCAATTACAGAAGCAAGGAATTTCTTATGAACTAGCTGTACCCAATGTAACATACCCGGTGTAACATACAAGGCTCTCCCTCCATCCCAACTGCCATGGCCTTGCCCTTGGAGGAAGAGAAGAGGAGGCAGGCAGAACTCCATCAGGCCTGGGCCCAGAAGCAAGTGAAAGGCCCTCCCTCCATCCCAACTGCCACTGCCTGCCCTTGGAGGGAGAGAAGAGCCAGCAGTACCTGCTGGATTTAATCCCTACTCCCACTGCCATTCCCTTTTCCTTATGTGTCATGTCTTATTTAGGTTGTAAGCCTGAGGGCAGGGAACTGTTAAATTAACCATTTGTAAGCCGCTCTGATAGCCCTTGTGGCTGAAGAGCGGGGTATAAATACAATACAATACAATAAATAAATAAATAAATAAATAAATAACCTACGCCATTTAAAAAATTCCCCCAAAATGCCCGGTAGACCTCATGAAAACCCTGTAAGGTAGGCTGGTGGATTTTTAAATTCCTCCTTCCCCTTCTCAGCATTCCACACTTTTCCTGGAATTGCTGAGGGTGACTTGCTTGGTTGCCCTGCCACCACCACTGCCAGATGACTGCCTGGGTCCTGTCGCAGGCAGCAGCAGCATTGTCCCACCGCCACCATCACGGCTGCCATTTGGCCACATTTTTGAGGCCCACTGGGCAATTTTAGGTCCAGGAGAGGTTTCTTTTACAGCAAGAAATTACTATTTTTAAAAAGGCCGCTCCTTGACCCAAAATAGACAGGGGAGGGGGGAAATGTAGTGAAAATGCCCCCACATCCCCTAGAGGGCGTTTGAGAGCATTTTGGAGCAAAAAAAAAAAATCTTTTTTTCTCTCTTTTTATTCCTGTGGGACCCTAGAGGCCACAAACATGGTGGCACTGGTGGCCACATGTGGCCTGCAGGCTGCACTTTGCCCACCTGTATTAGAAGAAAAATGGTTTATGCTGTCTCCCAAGACCTGTACAATCCTCTTGTTTTACAAGGACCAAACACAAACCAGGTGCCATTCCAATTTCTCCTCTGAAGACATAAAGGATGCAATAAGAAAAGAAGCTTACCAGTCCCGTGCGGCTTGGCTTGCTGCTTACCGATGAGGCCACGGAACTGAGAGAGCTGAGGGAGGAGGCACTTGGGCTGCGTTTCAAGCTTGTGGGTGTTGGGATGACTTTTCTTACTGTCGTCTTGGCTTTTGCTGGTGTCGTTGATGGGAAGCCAATCTTGGTAACTTTATGGACAGGCGCAAACAGGCCATACTTGGGCTGGCACTGGAAGTACCTGGGAGTAAACAGAGAGAAAAATCCAGAAATTAAGTAATATTCTACAGAAAAAAATCTATTTCCTTTCAGACAGTTCAAATACAGTAGTCCCACCATATCTGCAAGGGATACATTCCAAGATCCCCGCCCATCGATGCTCGAAACTGTGGATAGTACCGAACCCTATACTAATATTTTCAGACTACAGTTGACTGAAGGTAACTGAAACCATGGAAAGTGAAACAACAGATTGGGGAGGGGAGTGGGTTACTGTATGTTAAAAAATAAATATGTGCATACTTATGTACAGATCTGTTGTCTGCTTAAAGATATCATCAAGATATTGTAAGAGGCAGATAAACTGATTAAACAGTTATATACGCTAAACAATTATATACACTTTACTGGTATTCAGAAACTGTTGTTGTGTGCCTTCAAGTAATTTCTGACTTTCAGCAACCATAAGGTGAACCTATCATAGGGGTTTCTGAGACTGAGAGTATGTGACTTGACCAAGGTCACCTAGTGGGTTTTCATGGCTGAGCGGGGATTCGAACCCTGGTCTCCAGAGTTGTAGTCCAACACCCAAACCACTACCCAATGCTGGCTCTATTCTTGTGTCAAAAGTTATTAAATGCCCTCTTGCACAAGTGTAATTGCCATAAAGTCAATAGCATTAACACTACTGTATGTGGAAACTGAATTTTTCCTCTGTAGTTTGCAGAGGTTTTTTTATTTTACAGATAATATAAATTGTTTCCATGCATATTAATGACTGCACATTGCAATACATAGCTGGAAATTTATCGAATTATCACCATCCCAACACTCACTATTCAGCATTTCTCCAGACATTCCTTAACCAGTTTGCCTTGCTTGTTCTTTAACTTCCCATAATTCCAAAAACACTTCCTTTAAAAAAAAAACACCTTAAGTGAGTCTTCAAAGCATGAAGCAAGTTTGGGGGGTGATGTGGTTGAAAGACTAGATTTTTGAAAAACAAGAAGGGTTGCGCTGATCAGTCACCTCAGGAGTCCTGAAAAGCCAGTATAAATTTGCACGTGCCCAGAAGAAGATCTACACTTGGTACAGGTGGCCTAGGTGCAGTAAACATGTGGAATGGTTGCATCATGTCAGAAAATAAGAAGCCATATGAAAATCTTATCAACCATACTGCTTCTAGTATTAACTGAATGTTAAGTACCTACTGGACCAGATAACAATTCATATTGCTTTAGCATCTGATTCTTGAGCTGACTCTGTACTATAAGGTTAAATGGACATTGAATCACAGAATCTCAGAGTTGGAAGGGGCCACAAAGGCCATCTAATCCAACCCCGTCCCATGCAAGTATACACAACTAAAGTAATCCTGAAAGATACCCATTCAATGTCTGTTTAAAGACCACCAAAGAAGGAGAGCCCACCACTGGACTTATGCTTAGAGAAACAGGTCTACAGTATTAGATTATATATAGCTGGGAGATTCAAGCAGTTTTGATTCCTGGTCAGTCTATGATGCTGACAGACAACACTGAAGAAACAGCACAACTAGGTGCAAAAAGGTCCTGAAAAAGAAGGACTTCCCCTCTCCAGGGATGCAATCTGCAGTTCTAGATAAGCACAGCAGCACTCAACTGAGACAAAGTGGGAGCTGCAATACAGACATGGCCAGGTCTAAGAAAACAGAAAAAACTCCACTCTAAAAATAAGAATTGCTGCTGAAGTCTCAACACGGTGGCTGGAAGAGAAATCAGCAAAAGACACTTAGTTTACCCCTTCAGGCATGGGGAAAAAATTTAAGTCTCCTTGAGAGGAGGGGGGAGTAAATGCTAGTTTCCTGTCTCAGATGCTAGAATATTCTACACCACTGACTCAGCAGTGGTGTAGAATCCCCACGTGAACGCACAAGAGACTGTTTTCTGAAAAAATGTGAAACCTGCATCACGACTAGCACTTCCAGACTACTACTTTCCTGGATTTAAACTCACCTTGTTCCAGCCACTGCACCATCGTTCTTTCCCAGAGGTTCATCTAATTCTACACCACACCATTCACCTTTAGCAAAGTCGGTTTCTCCCAGGAAGCGAACTACACCAGCTTTCGTACCGCCAACCTGATTTGAAGAGAGAAAGGCAATGAAAACAAATATATTAATATAATCACCAGAAAACAGAAAAAACAGTACCACATGAGAAGCAGAACTCCTTTGCACATTCAAATAATTATCACCTGTTTTTTCAGATATCTAACGTAGAATTCAGAATATCTTTACCTGCTGCCACATATTACCCTATTTGCTGTAATGTTACCTGATGTATATAACATAATTCTTCTTGCCATCCATATGACATAGGAATTATTTACAAATTCCAGTTAGGTAAGTGTATACATTGTACTAACTGGCAGCAAGTTCAAGTTCTGTTTTGTGACAAAAATGGAGATCTACATAACAGCATGGCCAAAAATTATCAGGAAAGAAACCTGACCTTTGGCTTACCAAGTTTCCACCTTAAGTCTAATTGCTAGTCACAAACAGAGTAAACTCATTGAATCAATGAAAAATTGCTAAGTCAATACTTCTGTTCATTCAATGGGCTACTCTGCTTGGGATCAGACACTAGATTTGGGCCCACAGCTCCTCAGGTATGTGCCTTCCTGTCTTTGACAACAGAATAAGCAAGCATGTGAGAACAGCATGAGAAAAAATCTGTCACCAGCTCAGTTCAAAACATTACACAAACCAAGATTTAGAAAGCTTAATCATGGTTTGACACAATGGCCAAACAAGCAAAACAGGTATTGTTACTGGCCAAAAACTAGAACTAGAAACCATGACTTGAACACTATGGTTTAGAGTTACTTCTGAATTGATAAACCATAGCCACAGCCATCATTTGGCCTCCAGAGGCCACTGTATCACAAAAATGAAACTGCTAAGTAGATGGAAAATGAAACCAAAGATGTAGCTCAAACCATGACTTGCCTGTAAATTTAGACACTCAAACCATAGCTTATAGTTAGTGCAAGCCATCCTTTGGCAAGACTGAACCACTGCAATGCATCTACAATAAGCTGGCAAGAACTACAGTTCTCACACTTTTCACATTCAAAACAGTAACCGGTTCCTCAGGAAGTCTCTTGCATTTAGTAAATTGAGCTATTTTAGGCAAGTTCTTTTCACTTCTCTTTTTCTCCCCAGACACGGAAATTACCTGCGGTATTGCCAAAAAGTATACTAGACTGGAAATATACCCTTTAACGTAGACAGGGAACATGAAAAGCAAACTACTCAAACTAACAGAAATATTTGTGATATGAAGAGCTTCTAAAGTTATATTAGAATAAAAATAATTACATTTTTGCTTCTGAACCCTGGATATTAAAATCCAGCTGGCAAGATTTTTTTGTGTTCACAAAGTCAGTAATACATACAACTTGATATAAAATAATCTGAAACTTATTTTCCTAGGTTTACTCAAGAGAGTAAACCTTACTTAACACATCTTCACTAAATGTGCTTCAGAATATAATTCCTAATGAGGTGCTCTAGTATTTGTATCAAATATCATCTAACTACAGCAACTCAGATGATAATCTAAAGTACATTTAGTGAAGATATTCTTTTTTGGAACATCAGTTAAAAGTCCCAGCTTTTAATGTCTGAAGGGCACCATCAAAAGATCCGTAACTGTTTATCAATTTATAATCCTGGGGCGGTTAGGCTATTGAGGTAGAACTTCTTTCAGCATAAGAAAAATGCAGAATTGGCATTTTCAGGACATTATGTAGACAAAGCTCAACTGACCAATGAAGTTACTCCTCTCTCTGAAAGCTCTTTAGACAAGCCTGATCTACTAACATTAATTCTGTAAGCCTGAGTATCATTTGCATTAACTGCAGAAACATAAAGAGCCACGTGTATACTCCATCCAGAAAATAGATAACTTTATGATGAGAATCTGAATCATGAGCCAAGGGAAATGGAACTGTAAACTCCATACATTTTGCATGTTTAAAAAATATATATTGGATTTTTAATTATAAATAAAAGTGGGGAGGAGAAAGAGGGAAAAGGGGGAATATACAGTATCTGAACGTGGACTAGGCATATATATTAATATAATATAAACACATTAATTTTAATATATATATTATTCATTGATAGAAAATATAAATATTTTCTTGAAGTTGACATTTGTAAAATACACATTCATGTGTGCCTAAACCAGGAAGACCTTCTGACATCTATTTTTCTAGCCTTGGAGCGTAAATATATTAGCCACTATACAGTAAAAGCACACAAGATTCAATCATGTTGATCATCACTTAAATTCCAACCCACAGAAATATAACTTAAAATTGCACGTGTGTTTATACTTATCAGAGTTTACCAATTCAAAATTAATATACTGCAATGCATGCAATCAAAAATGGCTGAGCATACCCATATCATATGCCACTAGGAGGCATTGTCTCTATTACATCACTAATCTTTAGTTCAAATTGATAATTTCTTTCCAAGGAGACATAATAGTGTCCAGAACATCCAAAACATCAATCTTTACTGGATCAAACATAATTTCAAATCTAAAGTGATTTTAAGTATTGAAGCTAGGGCAGTTTTCCATTGATTGATTTCTACGGTACATTTTGCATAGTTTATTAGGCTGCATTCTTTTCACCATTTTTCTTACTATATTCTGGTTCTGCTATTAACTAGGAGGGGTAAAGAGCTTCACAGGGCACTGAAACCACACCTCTAATCACTGGAAGCCTTACTTAGCTACCCAAAACTAAATATAATTTATAGTTCTAAGGACTTGAAACCTTTTAAAAACCAGAACCAAGAATGAAGCTGAAGTTTTCAGGAAGCTGACAGTAACAATCCTGTGCTTTGCCTGTGACCCCCACCCCACAGTGATCCATTTGCCATGGGGTGTTAGATGGGTCACCTTTTTTCCATCTTGGCATGCTAAATGGAGATAGGAACATCCTTAGATATACAGTTTGGTGCAGAGAAGCCCAGGACCTGACTTCCTCTTGGCCAAGATTACTAACCTAAATACTTAAATGGCTTTGCCAAAATTCATGTGGTGTTCTGACCTATATCTAACATTACAATCAATTGGGCTTTCACTGCAAATTTTAAAAATGAAGATATTTCATAGACTCATACAGTTGGAAGGGGCTCTATGGGCCATCAGGTGCAACCCCACGCTAAATGCAGGCTCTCCGCAGGGTGCTGTCCAGACTCTTTTTGGAGATATCCAGAGGAGACCTGCCACCTCTCTAGGCAATTGGTTCCCACTGTAAAACTGCTCTCACTGTCAAGAAGTTCCTTCTAATGTTCAATTGAAATCTACCCTCCTGTAACTTAAAACCATTAGACCTAGTTCTGTTCTCTGAGGCAGAAGAGAACAATTCAGAAGCAATTACTTTCCTCAATTATCCTTCCAAAGAATAAACAATTTAACACAAGTTAACCATCTGTCCTTGGAATAAAAATACCAAAAAAGTCACAGAAGTCCAGGCTGAACTTGTCAGAATAGTTTAACCTGCTTCCCATCATATATATTTCACATGCTTTTCAACAAACTACATTTTTATAGGACACTTAGGACCTCTGGTCCATCTAACCCTATACTGTCAGCACTGACTGGCAGCAATGCCTCTCTGGAAGCCCATCTGGCCTGTGACTTCTTGAAGAAGATAGGAAGGGAGCTTCCAGACATTACACAGAAGCTGCCTTGTACTGAGTGAGATCACTGGTTCATCTAGCCCAGTACTGCCAACAGACTGGTATTGCCAACTCTGCCTGGCAGCAGCAGCTTTCTAAAGTTTCATTTCCAGCCTTACAGGGAGATAGAACAAGGGACTTTCTGCTCTGCCACTAAACTTTGTAGTCACCCGATCTTCAACAGCCCTGCTCTGGTCTTGCAGACTCAGGGTTCTGGCTTCTTTGATAATCTATCCATCTGGAATATGGTCTTCCTCTTTTCCTATTGCCTTCTACCTTACCAAGCATCATTACAGCTCCTTATTCTTAAACAAAAGGCAATCAGGGGCTATAAAGTGCTTTTCATATTTACTACCTGAACTGTTCCTTCTCAAATATTTACAAAAAAATTTCCAGGAACTAAAACTTTGTTTTAGAAATTTTGAAATTAAACAAATTTCATTCAGTATCAAATTATATGTCTTCATTGTTCTCTCTCTCTCTAACACAGAACCAAACAGAATGAGATAATTAATGCTCCAAAACTCTCAGAAACAAGTGACCACCCATCAATGGCAAAGGCAGGAGGACTGCTGTATGACAATGTTGAAGAACAGCAGAAGGACAAGGGGACAAGAGATCTGGTGTCCTTTCACATTACACAGATTAGCAATATATTCCATTTTATCTGCTATGGCTGTACCCTATGGAATCCTGGGGCTTGTAGTTTGGTGAGGCACTAGAGTTCTAAGAAAAGAATTCTAAGTACCCCTCAAGTTGAAAATCCCAGGATCCTTCACGATGTTGCCATGAGACTTAAAATGGAATCCTAGCATTATAATTGTGAAGTATGAAAGTGTCCTTGATCATATTACGGAATCCTAGCACCCCTAACAAACTACACAGGGGGCTTCAACTCCCATCCTAGCTACTCAGCCCTCCCTGTGGCAAGAGTGCTGGGAATTGTAGTTAAAAACATGCAGAGGGAGCACATTGGCCAAGGTTGCACTGCATATTCCTTCAGCACTACATTCCTGCCTATTTCCTAGAAAGTGGGCAAAAACCAAAACCATCCAAAACTACAGGAACTGCATATGTACTATAGTGTTTAATAGAGTAAAATATCTGTCATACCATAGTCATGCCATAATCACAGCCATGACTATGCTTGGAA
The DNA here is from genome assembly GCA_030847615.1 of Gambelia wislizenii. Lineage (NCBI taxonomy): Eukaryota > Metazoa > Chordata > Lepidosauria > Squamata > Crotaphytidae > Gambelia > Gambelia wislizenii. The sequence continues at coordinate 4,022,872 of JAUMIR010000013.1, read as the reverse complement.
CTTTTCTAGAAAGAGACAAGTCAACTTCAGCAGACTTAGCTGAAAAATTTATTCAGGAACCCTAATCCACTGCCAGCATCTAGCTGGTGAATAGTATGGTTGGTTGCCATGCCACCCTGTCACAGTTGTACTAGACAAAACCCCTAACTCTAGACCACATAGCCCAATATGGTGGGTTGGGATTTTCTCCCACTCCTTTTCTAAAAAGTCAACTTGACAAGTTTACCCCAAAGCAGGGCAATGTTACAATATGATTAAAATAGCTGCACTAGTGACCTTCACTTATACTGAGGCAGACTGCTAAAAAATTGAAGAGCAGAGAGAAGATCTGCCAAATCTTTTTTTAGCAAGAGTATGACAACCCAGTATAATTCAGGAGGGATGATGTAAAGTAGTAATGAGCCAAAGCAGCTGATCTGGGGAACACTGGGACTTTTTTCGGCGAGGGGGCTCTGGGGAGAAAAGAAGAGGGAGTTTAGTTTGGTACTCAGCTGCATTTTTAAAAATCACAAACAAAGATAATACCATGATTAAGTATCAGTTGTCAAATTCAAAAAAGGAACACATTTTTCACAATGTGGAGTTAAGGGAGATGTTTATCTCTCTTTTCACAAGGATACACATTAAAAAGCTTCCTGATAAGAGCAGATGGCACAAACAAGCCCAGCCATTTAAACAGGCATCTTTAAAATTCTAGTCCTGCAGAACATAACATCAAATGTGTGGGATGCAGCACCAGCTTCCATTCCAAAAAGGAAATGGGCAACGGATCTACAGACTGTACTTTGAACACATAAAAATGTTGCAGATTGAAACAAAACAATTGTAGATTGTTTGCTAAGATGTTCATTAGTCTCTTCAGCTCTTTAACTCTCAACTTATCCCCACTCAAATGTGGAGTAGTATTTAGTATTTCAGTAAGGACACCCCCTTGTCATGGGGGAGAGGCTTGCATACTCTAATGAAGTTTTGAGCTACGCTGGCGGTGGCATAATAGCCACCGGTAGGGTCTCCCATGCCAGACAGGTCAAAACCGAAGGGTCTGACAAAGAGTGTCAAAGGGCAGGATGGGCTCTCTAACCTTATGGCAACCATCCTAGGAGAAGGAAAACTCTAATCCCAAACCCGGGCAGATGGTGCTTGTCCAACCCTGTAAGGTCAACCATCTAAGAGAAGGAAACTCTAATCAATTCTACGACCCAAGGACCTCGCTGCTACTGTCCATGCTTGCAAGGTCACGGCAGATGAACCTTTGGCTTAAAGGGTGAGGCCAGTTCTGTGCACACTGTGCTCCACCAGAAAAATCCATTGCACAGGCTCGGAGGATAAATCCAATTCCAAAAAGCCCTGTAGTGACAGGCGAGGGGCGAAACGGCAGGTGTAAAGATGTACTGAAAGCCACAGACCCAATCCTTCATGCAGGCGGCTCAGGGCTTTGGTCACTTGAGGTTGACCCAGGAGATGACAGTCTTGTTCGGCAGCATCCTAAATGACCAAGCAGCCTTTTTTAAGGAGAGCACTGCTTGCTCCATATGGAGAGGGGCCTAGAAATATCACCCAAGGAGACCTTCTGCTGTGCTTTCTGCAAACCGGACTTGTTTATTTCAGATTGGCCTTTTCAGTAATCAGCGTGCTTGCAAAAAGCATAGGGAGAACAGTATTTATTTTAAGCTTAGGGTCTCCAGACAGGCAACTGGACAATGCATCAAGTAGCTGCAGGATGAACTTCGGTGGTACACAGATACATGGCCCCAAAATAAGGATGTTGGCAGGAAACTGGTAGATAGTTGCAGGATGAGGCACACAGGAGGGGATAGCCTGGGAAATTTAGAGTCTCAAAGAGCAAACCAAAACACACACACACACACACACACACACACAGTGAAAAGAAGGTATCTGAGAAAATGAGAAACTGTGCTTCGCATCAGCCACCCCAGGCCTCTCTTTCCCTTGTAACTTGCTTGGGTTTGCCTTTTTGCAGAGGGACTTATCCCCCAACTCCCTCTAAGTCTCTGTCTGCTTATTGCTCTCTTGGGTATCTCTTCCAGACCCTCACAGTCAGGAAAGGCTTCAGACAAGTCCACAGGAGAAGCCTTCAGCCCTTTGGCTGTCTTGCAGCTTCTGCCTCTTGGCTCCTCCCCACTCCAAATGCTTTCACTGAGGCCAGAAAGCTAAGAACAGCAAAGGCAGCGCTTCCTCTAGGGAGTCCAACTTTTCCACACTTTACCCATGAAGTTTGTTGGATGACCCTAAGCTAGCCACCTGTGTTCGTGTGCCTTCAAGTCACCTGTCGACTTACGATGACCCCATGACTTTCATAGCGTTTTGTTAGGCAAGGAATCCTCAGAGTTAGTTTTGCCACTTCCTTCCTCTGAAATACAGCCTACAGCACCTGGTATTTGTTAGTGATTTCCCATCTAAATACTAGCCAGAGCTGACCCTGTGCCTACTACTCTTGGCCTAATCTATCCTACAGAACTGTTGCAAAGATAAATGGATTTATTCCCTCCTCCCCATGCTTTCTACTGGACATGGGTTTTCTTGCTCTCCATGGACAAGTTTGCTTGTCGAAGAATATAACAGGAAGCAGTGGATTGGATGTAGAGAGGTAAGAGCATGGAAATGTGTTTTTTTAATCATGTGCATCAGGTGTCTGCAATCATATGCACTTTTATATCTCTTCTAAACAATGTACACTTTGTTTTTTTTAACAAAACAAACTGTAAGCAGTCTGGAGAAAAATACTACTTAATTAACTTTTAAAATTAACTCACAAACTAATTATTTCAAATAACATTTGGAATTCACTGTAAATTCATGGCAACAATCATTAGCTTAGAATAGTTTTAAAAGGATCAAACCTATGCATGCACAAATGCCTACTTTTAGAACATCTACACAGATGTTCACTAATGTCTAAATGAACACCTACATTTAGCTTGGCAAAGCTAATTTTTGGACTACAACTCCCAGAATCATCCAGCCAGTGTAGCCACGTTGGCTAGGGGATTCTAGAGATTTTATAGTTGTTGTTTTTAAAGATAGCTTTGCCAAGCTCTGGTTTACATGTACTGTACTTCCAGCATTGGTGTACTAGTTTCAGTGTTGGACTAGGACTCTAGGAGTCCAGGGTTCAAATCCCCACTAGCCATGGAAACCTATTGAGTAACTCTGGGCATGTCACACTCTCTCAGCCTTAGAGAAAGGCAATACCTAACCTCATCTGAAGAAAACCTGTGAAGAAAATCCTGAGATAGGGGCACCTTAGGGGTGCCATGAGTCACAGACATCTTAAAGACACATAACAACTACTTCTGAATACCAAATGTTGGGGAGCTGGTGGTGAGTTCCAGGAGCATCTGATGGATTGTAGTTGTACACAGAAACCTGGGCATGAAGGACTGATTCATGGCAAATAACCTATCAGATACATGAAGGATAATGCTAGTAACTGCTATGAGTCACGATAGCTATATATTATCATCAGTATCAGACAGAGGATGCCTCTGTATTCTAATTATTGGGGAACATGGTTAAGAGGATATTTCATTTATGTCCCACCTGTGGACCCCCCAAGAGCAAGTGGTTTGTCATTGTGAGAACAGAATGCTGGGAAAAAGCAGACTTTGGTCTCCTCAAGCAAGGTTCTTCTTATGTTCTTGACTACAGACTAGTAAGACCAAAGCTGTTTTAATATTGTTACTATAATTTACTCCTAGTCCACATGTCAGAGCAGGGAAAAACATCCCAGGCATCCAGCATCTAGGGTAAACAAAAATCTAATGATGGTTTCAAGGCTTACGGAAATTCCACTCATGAAAATAGGGCATATACACACCAAATGGACATTTGACTTACAGGAAAAGATACAAGACTGTACTGCTAACACCTTAGAAACAAATGGGTTGTGGGGGTGGTTGACACATTTCACAGATAAGAACCTACTTTGTTTAAAGCACAAAACCAATAAAACGGAAAATGTGTGTGTCTACAAGGGGACACACACACACACACACACAAATAGGTTGAAGCCAGAGTTAAATAAACACAAAAAAATACCACCCATCAAACACAGTATTATCAATGATAATCACTTGCCAGCTATTTTTTCTATTACAAATTATTGTGACCTTGTCAGTCTTCCTCTAAGTAAGACAGATAAGACAAAATGGGAAAAATGAAATACTGAAATAATTCAAAAAGGGAAATGGACAAAATACACTACAGTTGCAGGGGGTGATGGGAAACAGACACTCTAATCTGTTTGTGGCTAGCTGGATCTGGGTAAAATTGTGTTGTTACTAAATGAGCTTACTCCTACTAGGGTCTGTATGGCTTCAACATACTTGATAAAATCTTCCTTTTCTGTGGATGAGTTCTAAAGCTGCCATTTCAGTGTCCAGCCAGATGTTCACAAAATGCTGCAAAGCAGATTTGCATGCAAATGTGGAGTTTTGGGAGTGGCAGTTTCCTCCTTTTTGTGCAATTCCCTTTATGAACTATTTCAGTATTTCATTTTTCTCCTTTTTGCCTTATTGAACTATACTCAGAGGAGCCCACAATAAATCCAGTTTCCCCATTTCCTGTAGACTATGGAGATTTCAGGTATATTTCAACAAGATACTGACTTGAACAGGGTTCTTTCCTTCAAAATTTCAGATATGTTTTAGTTACAATGAGAGGAAAAGCAAATGATTTATATCCTTTCACTTAGAAATGCTTTCATTAAGGACTAGGCTCCCATCGCTTCTAAGATGCCAGATGCAGAAGCAGACATATCACTGAATTTCCAATGCTGCTTATATTCCAGGATAATTCCACTTGGCTAGAACTGCACATGCCCTGAAGCAGCACCGTCTCTTACAATAGGTGGAAACTGTTACATGCAAAGCCTTTAGAGACATCAATGTTCTCTACTGACTTTTAGAAAGTGACAAGTATGAATTGTAGGGGGAAATGTCTTCTCTCTTTTGACACCTGGAGCAAACAAGAGCCATCCTATTATACAATGTTCAGTGTGACCCCTTAAGGCAGAAGTGGGAATCTATGGTCATCCAGATCTTGGACTACAGCATCTATCAGCCCCAGACACAGTAGTAAATGATGGCAACTGTAGTCCAACAGCTAGAGGGTCACATGTTCCTCCAATTAAGGTCCTTTCATGTGAGTTGTGCTTTTAACAGTCTGATGGTAAGTTAGAAAAAACTGAAAAACATCCACCAAACTTCAGCAATAGTTTCCCTCTTCCTTTGACAAAAAGAGACTCTTAAGGATACCCATAAATGCTTAGGCCCTTTCGTAATGGAAACTGAAGTAAATGAACACTCAGTTGGTCTCCTTGCTTGATATTCCCTAAACCAGGAGACTAACGTGGGAAGAACATTACTTCCAAAAACTATCTACTTGTGATAAACAGAAGGTTCCCCAAATATTACTGAGCGGAGCTGCATTTCAATATTCTTCAGCCCCACTGAATAAAATGGCTTATATAGACAAGTCAATATAGTCATTACAGCTTCATAATTAGACTCAGTATAAAAATGTTGCTCTACATGGAGGTGCCTGAAGACTGTTCAGAGGCCCTGGCTCTGTCTTACAGACAAAAAATCCTCCCTTGCCCACATGACAGTTACACTACCCTCCCTTGCCCACATGACAGTTTGACCTGCGCAGTGGATTCAGCAAGCCATATGTCTAGAAGAAAACACTACCGGGAAAGAGTTTGGCAGGTTTACCAATAAGTATCCTAATTTTATTAATTTTTGTATATATCGATGCCAACTTGGTTCTATGTATTAATGTAGAGCTTGTTTGATGTTTGATGGGTCTCTGGACTGTATGAATAACCTTGTACTAGATCTAAGTTTGGCAGGCCAAAGATGGGCCATCCACTGGGGGACAAGGCATTAACAGCTTTGACTATATCATCAAAGGCCAAAATGTTATATGCACATGATGCAGAGATACTGCCAAACATGGCATCCTCACCTCAAAATTCACTCCTCACCTGTAAACATAGGACCACTTACCGAGTGTTATGATGTCATCACATTCCAGGATTCTCTGCCAGCAGCAGCCAAAGCTATGTCATAACAAGGAATTTATAATGCAGTGACATCATGAACTTAAAGGGGACAATGGAAGAATTTGACTCAGAAATACCTTTTTTGACAGCATCCCCATATCACATGCAGTATGTGGCTTAAGCCTCTGTCATTCCATGACAAGCATACATGGCAGTACCTAGAACTCCCAGTAGCCACAATGTCCTACTAGGGCTTTTAGAGACTACATTCTCCATGGATCTTAGCACATCTTGACATTACTGTGTATGTTTGAACCACCTCTGCTGCTGCCACAGGTAAGGTAAATTCAGCAACAGGGATGGGAAGGGAACAGTGACAATGTTTCAGCAGCATTCCAGAGCTCATATCAAACCATGTCTGAACTTTGGGAGAATTTGGACCTAATTGATAACTGAATTTTAAAAGGAAAATCATTTTTCCTTTACTTAATATGTTGAGTTTTAAAGGCTCCTTTAAAAAAAGTGAATACTAAATCTCTCTTAAATAATATTTTTGCTAATATTAAGTAGTCTAAATAATACAAGAAACCAGCAACGTTATCCATCAAGAACTACTGTATGCCCTGTAACATTCTAAAATTACTAAAAAGGCATGTTATAAAAATATCTCTTCCTATATATTGTAACAATATTATCATTCAGTTATACATATAACATGCTTTAGTGGTCAGAGTAATACCACTGTTTAAGTGGAACAGAACAGGAAACTTTATTTAAGGCTGCAATTCTTTCCACACTTACCTTATGGTAAGTCCTATTGAACTCTATGGGATTTACTTTTTAGTGAATGGTATAAGAAAACCCTATGAAATTCATGGGGTCACCATAAGTCAACACGTGACTTGAAGACACACACAGGATTACATGGTTAAAACAGTGATTTCAGCCACCTTTTCTTTTTCTTTCTCAGGTTCCATACACATGTATTGCAAACTTCAGAAATGCTAATTTCAATCCCATCCAACCATTTCAAATCTGGCTGCGTCACAATAACCTATATTGATAAAGGCCACGTCTCCTGAAATTCCAGACAGAATAGATTCCTTGCAGTCTTCAGCAGGGCAAAGTCATTATGAATCTGATTACAAAAGTGACTCACAAATGACAGGCCCAGAAAGACTTTCCAGACTGTTCCTGTTGTTGACAGCCCAGTTAAAGCCAGAGTGTGTCAACTTCCCTCTAACAGGTCTTTGAGGTTAAGCTGTGCCCAAGAGCAGGGAAACTGCCAGTCCTGCAGAGCTGTGAAAAGTGGACAAATCGAGTCACTTAACTTGTCCAAACAAGTAATAATACATACTGGGGAAAAAAAGTTTCAGTAATGTTCCTGCTGTCAGCATGCATAAAATAATGAGCATATCTTTTTGAACTGAACAAGCCTGAAGGCATTTATGCTGCCTTGGAGAAGAATATTCAAGCTCATAACAGCAGGTGATAGACCAGTCCTCCATAGCAACTGCCAGTGCCTATTGGCCTTAACTGCCCGCAAGCCTGAACAAGCAAATCTACTTCCAGAAGGTCTGAAACATTTGATATGGAATGAAAGCTGAGGAAAGAGACAGAGGGAGCTTATAAGATCCAAGAGGTTGGTCTATGGCTGGACAAATCAGCTTTTAACAGGTTGGTCCCTTTCTACAAATTCAGTCTTGCTAACCTTTCTGGTTTTATTAAAGTACTGTAACAATTCTGTCACAGAATCATTTGACTCTTACTTCCTAACTGCATTGAAATGCAAGTGAAATGCATAAGAGAAAGCAGTCTCTAAAACCAAAGATGTAAAAGCTCTGGGCACATTACTACAGCATAATTTATCTGATAAATGCCTATATTATTCTTCAATATAAAATATTCTAAGAGTAGCTAGCAAGAGAATACAATCAAACAGAGCATCACAATTAAAAAAAGCTGATAAAATTAGCAGTAATAAAAAATCTCAGGGGGGAGGGGAAGGGACTTGTGAATGGAATCCAAATGACACACGCAGTACCAAGTGCACCTCCCTGGGGAAAGAATCTCATAACTGGGCCACCACGACTGAAATGGTCCCTCTCTGTAGGTGGCACACAAGGCTGACATCCAATGGCAAGGGTATGTGAGGGAGGAAGGCCTCCACAGATCTCTGCAGGGCATAGGCAGATAGACATGGAGAATGGCATTAATCAGAGTTCACTTATGTTATTCTGAAATGAAATACATTAAGATTTGCTATTTACTAGTACAGTATGTTGGTTAGAGGTGGGGGAAACCCAAAACTTACCAAAACTCTGTCCCCCATTTTGAGTTCTCTTTCTCCTTTCTTTAGAGAGCCAGCTTCAGAAAGATTTGATATTGATTCACTTGCTGTTTTGGAAAGATTGCTAACTTGAGAAACGGGGTGCTCCTTTGCTGCAGGAGGGGATGTCTTCTGAGGAATACCTGTGGGGGGTAGCTGTGCCACTGCAGAAGGCAAAGAAACAAGGCTAGCAGCTGATGTGGAGGCTGGCGAAGTCGCTCGAGAAGCAGAAGAAGCCTGCGTACCATTGGGTTCCTCCTCTGTCACCACTTTCCGTGATAGCTTGGAGGGTCTTGTAAAGATTCCCCTTAAGGGCTCACATTGGAAATAACGAACTCCAGCCACGGAGCCATCATTCTTGCCAATGGGCTCATCTAAAACAATCCCTGCCCACTGTCCTGGAGCAAACTGGGTTTCTCCCAGGAACTGGATAAAGCCAGGCTTATTCCCATTGACCCAGACACGCTCCCCAATTCTGAAGTCATCCACAAACTCATCCTGTGCTTCTGAGGAGGATGCAGTCGATGCTTTTTCACTGGCTACTGTCTTTTCTGATGAGGCTGGAGCTAAATGTGGAAAAAAGACAAACATATTTATTCCGCAGCCATTTGTGTGTCAAACAAGATAGCCACTGCCTGCTTTTCTTATGCCAAAAATGAAAGCAAGCAAAACACAGATCTTGTGTACAGCAATGGTGATTGTGTACAGATTCCCTTGGAGCCAGTCCACTTTCTCATTGCTTCCCCCACTTCAAACCAGCCAACCTTGCCTCCAGGTCCATTTTGAGTCCACAAACAGAACAGATTATATAAATATGCCATCTTAATATCATGTATAGCTAATCAGGGCTATATAAGTGGGTTACTATAATGTAACATTGGCTGAAGGTGGTTCCCTATTTGTGAATGCAGAAGATATAAAGATTCAGACCTGGGAAAAGTTACTTTTTGGACTATGACTCCCAGCCCCCGCCCCCCCCCCAGCCAGTATGGTCATTGGGCATGCTGGCTGGGCATTTCTGGGAGTCAATAGCCCATAACATTACCAAGCTCAAAAATACATTTAAATTACTCCCCCACTCCCTTCGCATCCCCTCTTCCTTTCAGCTATTACAAATTAAGCCTGCAGCATTGGTGGGGAGGGGATTTTGCACCTTTCATTGCAGGATGTTCAACTCTTCCTTACCAGTAGCAGCAGATGCAGCTGTTTTCAATAACACACTTCCAGGCTTGCTGATCTTGGTAGGAGCCTTAAGCCCACTCGGTTTTAACATACTCATCTTTTGTTCTGCTGTTGGTATTTTATCGTTTCTGTCTGCAGTAACTTTCCCTAAACATGGATGCTATATGGGTTTCTATACTGCTTGCTTCTGGATTAAACCTGTGTATACATTTGAAAAACAAAAAGAGAAAAAGAAAAAGAGAAATAAATATACTTTTGGCTCCTAAAGCATTTGTACACATCCCTACACAAACCCTGTAATCTAAGTGAGAACAGAGGAATATTCTCTGAACGAAACTGCAATTGCCATTCACTGAAAACCTAATACCCATTAAAAACATCTTGACATTTTTTTAAAGTTTAGGGATATCTGAAGTTTTTGCTGCATTAAAAAAAGCAGACTGCTGTTTTCTCATTGAGTTTTCCCCTAAAGGCTATTTTAAGAAAGGAAAACAGACTTCCTTATGGCATTACCAACAAACATCACAGAAAATATTCAGTATTTGAGGCATTTAGACAATTCTAGGTATTTGTAAAGTGTTGCAACATTCCAGAGCAAAACACATAGCCTAGCAAAGAAGAAGCCAGGGATCAGCACATGATGCCTGGAGAATCAACACTTCTAAGAGCGAAGGGGGTGGGGGTGGGAACCCTCAAGATGGCTCAACAAAGCATTATGCCTTGACAGCTAATGAACAGGCGCCCACCTCTCCCCTACTGGAATTCCTTGCTGAAGATCATGAGACTCTGAGGCTTGTTAGCCCATTATAAAGTCCCCCATACAGTGCCCCAACTCAGCTCCTTTGGAAACAGAGTTAGGAAGGAGTCCCTCCTCCTCCTCTTCAGTTGCTAGGAAAAGAGAATAGCTTTGATTTAGAGGCCCATGATAGGCCTTTCAGAGCAACCACGTGGCAAGATTCATTTGCCTGAAACAATTTTAATCAACTATTCCTCTCTTGGTGATCAGGGTTGACTTGTTTTAATTGCAACAAGAAAGGGATGGGTTATTTTTAATGTTCAGCACGCTGGCCAGTCATCTAAATGTGATTTCAGCTATTTGCAAATCTATAACCTAAGCCAAAAGCTTATTGAAAACAGTAGATTTGGGTGTTATTGGTAAATGTAAGGAGGAAACAATCAAGCAGGACTTCAAAGGTGGCAGGGAACTTTTGAAATGCATCAAAAACCAACTTATGTGTTCTAATCTTTTATTAGAATTTGACACATAGGTTATGGAACATTGATCATGGGCCTATGCTTACACAATGTCCTGGCACCAGTGTAAGCCTCTGTCGGGACTTGTAGCATTTAGATTATCCTGCAGGACTACCGGCAGCACCCTGGTCTGATACAGAAGCCAATCTCTGAAGAAGAACAGAATGCTCTACCATAGGAACAAACAAGCAAACTCTTCCCTTCTTCTTACTCACAAAGTTGACAGTTGCATTTGTTGTACCCTCAATTTTCTTCATGTATCTGTGAGGGGAAAGCCCCTCCTTCCACTTACAAAAATTGGTATATACTACTTAGTATACTACTCTACATTTTTATTAAAATGCCACAACAGTTCAAATATGAAATGCAGCAGTTAAGAAGAGATCAGATGAGTATTTTGTTTTAATGTTACACTGTAAGCCACCTTAGGTCCCTTAAAAAAACAGAACAGAACAGAATGAATAGAGTAGAAATAAAATAACATAAAAATAGGTAAGAGGGCAAGGTTGGCCTCCATTAGAAGTGAGTTCCACAACTATGTACAACTACAGAAATAAGCTCTGTCAACTCAGGAGAATACTCAATATGATGTAGCACAGTTCCAAGAACAAGTCGAAGTCTCAGACTGTACTTTCTCTTCACATTTCCAAAGCGTATGATAGCTTGCAACAATGTTCCTGTTTAAATTTTGTGCAAAGATGGATATGAGAAAGACACTCTAAATCAGGGGTTCGCAACCTTTGGTTCTCCAGATGTTGTGGACTTCAACTCCCACAATCTCAAACTTGGGCCATGCTGGCTAGAGTTTTTGGAAACGGAAGTCCAATGCAGCTGGAGAACCAAAGTCTGAGACCCACTGCTCTAAATTACTGTATTTTGAGGTTTTGATATAGTATAATCATGCAATTGTAAGAACTAATGAATATGGCACAGATCCAATTACAATAAGTTCTATTACTCCAGTGCTCATACTACAGGGACATACGTCTCAGACTTATTTCACCCCTGTTGCATAAATATCAAGGGCACACTGGACAATTCTACATAAACTTGTTGCTTTCAGACACCAACCCAGGAACAACTTATAATGTTGCCAGATTCTGCGCAGCTGCGGTTAAAATTCGTCAGACAATGTCCTCAGCAGTAGAATAGTGTCAACCTAGTCTTGTTATACTGAAGCTAACATTTTAAATACTGCTTTTAGCCTGTTTTTATTCTGCGATCTTACCTTTATTCTGTATCCCCTTTTTACCTGTGCTGGTCTATGACTGTAATAAAGATTCTATTCTATTCTATTCTATTCTATTCTATAATAAGTTCAGAAGGCACAAAGCAGGACTCCCTGGTGTCACCACTCCTATTTGCTTTCACAACTGAGTTCTGGGTTATGCAACCGGGAGTGACACCCAACTTAAACATGAATGTGGAAGCAACAGAGGAGCTTTAAAAATATATCCTTTGAGTCTGTGTTATGAAGGACATATAGGTCTGGACACCTAACCATTTGAAAAAGTCATTTCACTAAACTCTCTCTCTGGCTTCTCTTCGCACATCTATATAAGCACATCTGCCAGCTAATCAATCATTGGTCACACCTAAATCTCTCAAGGCTGGGCTGAACAGCAATGGCTAAAATGGCAATCCTTGTAAAGATTTCCTTTTTATTCTAGATACTGCCAGCTGAACAGAGGGAGACCCAGTTTGTATAGCAAAAACTTTATCAATGGTGTGAAAAGATCAAGAGTCCACAACAAAGCAATGTATAATTCTGATTGAAAGTGGAGGCACAGGGATTTTGAATTTCACACTCTTACCTACAGAGAATTAGGATTATCTGCAAGGTGGAGGTCAGGACATAGCTGCCTCTTGAGGTGTAGGAGGATTGAAAGGAGGAGATTAGAGCCTGGCCATTTATTCTCAAGAAACTTTAAAATCATACCTTTGAGAATGCCTTCTTACAGACTACACTACATGGTTGGAACACAGAGCAGAAAAAAAATATTCCCTTACAATTTCCTCTGATGCTGTTTAAGTCATTTTTTCTTTTTAACAACAAGGCAAAATTTGCCCAGTTCAAACACTGGAAGAGGGTTGGTCCCTATAGACTAGAAGGTCTTCTCATGGACATCACCCCAAAATCAGGGACTCACCTCAGAAAACAGCTTCAACCTGCTAGATCCAATTCGATTGAAATTCATCAGGTACTCCACTTTACAACTACTGTAATCCCAAACTCAAAATTCAAGTGGCGAGGCCTTATTTACTAATGAAAAAATTGATCCATCCTTGGTTATAGAACCAATAGTGATTTATGAAGGAAATAACAAGTCAAAAGAAGTTACGGTATATTTTTCTGGCTGGAAACCTTCATGGAAATTACAACAAATTGGAAAAGAGAACAACAGATCTCCCTTTTACAATGGAGAAATAGATCATAGGGGTTAGCATTAATGGAGAAACTGATTTACAAATAACAACTGATGTGGTATGATCATAGTTCTAATAAATACCATGATATGTGGGTACACATTAACTAATTATGAAAACCAATGATCCAAACCTTAATAGCAATGTCTATGTGCTCTCTCTCCTACATGAAAAAAATTGGAAAAATGTCTTAGGCTGACATCATTATCACTAAGTAACTGTAAGGACTAGATTCTTTAAATGTTTTTGGAAATGCTCCTAATGCTTCAACTGAATGTTTATCTGATACATGTTTTTGCTTGTAAGTTAAAAACATTATCCCAAAATGTAAAAACAACAACAACACAGTATGCCATGGGCTGCATCCTATGGAATCCTGGGATTCCAAAGGATGCAGCCATGGCAGTTAAAGTGGAATCATAGTGCTCTAACTGTGTAGTGTGACAAGGTTTTTAGTCCCCATCCACAACTGAAAACTGAACCTACCATGTAATAACTGCAAACCTCACGTTCCTCTATCCTTCCATCGCTTTGTGATCCTAGTCAACATCAAAATGTAGATTGCAAGTTCTTCAGGGCAGTGGCATTTTTTGTTTGTTTGTTATGCTACTCAGTGAAGTGTTGTATATTGTACAATTTGCTGAGCTGCTATGTTGTCATTATGTGACTTCAAGTTGTTTCCAACTTATGCTGACGCTAAGGCAACCCTATCATAGGGTTTTCTTGGCAAGATTTGTTCAGAGGGAGTTTGCCTTTGCCTTTCTCTGATGCTAAGAGAATGTGACTTGCCCAAAGTCACCCAGTGGGTTACCATGGCTGAGCAGCAATATGAACCCTGGTCTCCAGAGTCATAGTCCAACACTCAAACCACTATACCACACTGGTTCTCACTGAGCCCTTATATAGCATAATAATAAGAGTAAGCGTGTATGTATAAATATGTTTTGGAACCAGGTCTATACGTTTTGGTCCCATTTACCTCTTTATTTCTACCTCTCAAATGCCCACTAGTTATGCAGCTTGTATAAATCCTTTTTTTCTTCTCCTTCAAAACAAGCACCTTTATTAGGTGCTCTATCACAACTCCACAGAAAGTCACAGAACACATAGGAATTCAATGTTCTTCAAAATATAAAAGCAAAAAAATTTAAAAATTAAAAAAAAAAACCCAAAAAAAAAACAACCAAAACCCAGAACCCCTACCCCCAGAAAATAACAGTAAACAAAGCTAAAGTCTTTGATAGTCTACCACTTAACATAAAACTATCTGTCAATGTTTAATCCAGGAAGAATTTTTAGGCTGTGTAAGTCCTGGAAGAAATAGATGGGCAACAAAAATGCTTAGAAGGTTGTGCATAACTAGTGGGCATTTTAGAGGTAGAAGGGGCCATCTCTCAAGTATGGATGAGTGGGAAGATAGGAAAGTTGTGAGGAAGGAAAAAATAGCCAGTAGCTATAATGTGCCATAGGGTGACAAAGAGTGAGGAGGCCAAATGAAGCTTTTAAAAGAATGATACATTTTATGATGTCATTGAGCATACATGCTGCATGTGCGAGAAGGTACTAAAAGCAGGCGCTTCTTCCTGTGTGATCTGTTCCCTGGTATTTCATAGACACTTAAAAGCCACAACTCATTTAGTCTAATGCCAGTGGTGTAAATCCCCTGAGCTGAAACACCCCCTGAAACTCTTCAAACGATTATTCCAACAGATTAACCACAAGAAGTGGTTATGGGGGGAGAAAACTGACTGGCTAGAGAGCATTAAAAGCTTGCCTGCTAGGAAATAAACAAGGGGTAACAAAGCCGAAGTAGTTTAAAAATAAGCCACAGGCCATTCAAAAAGACAAGGGCAGGGGCATGCCTCCAAAGTTAGGGATAAAAAACAAAACAGATTTACAGTACTCAAAGGTGACTAAAGAATATAAGTAGCATTAGATCTGCTAACAAACATGAATGGCAGAGTACAGCCATCAAGAAAATGACAGGACTAGGAGGAAAATAGGTTTAGAAACTCAGGTTCTTTCTCAAATCACCTTCAGTGGTTACAGCTTCCCCACCCCTGCTTGTGCTAATTTGTTCTCCAAACTCCAGTTCGTCTTCACTTCATCCTGCATTTTACAGCATTTTTCCTACTTCTCATTAAAATTGACTTCATTGCAAGATTATAGCAACAACTCTAAGCAAGTTGGGAGAACTCTTAGACTTGGGTCCCTTCACCCAGTCATCATTTAAAATGCAACCATTCAGTGACACAAAGTGGTTTATTACAGCCTTAAGTGGTGTTTCAGAAAACGCCAGGCATGACCTCTTATGGTTAAGTTATAATCCGGCAAAAGTAAATTCATGGTCCGGTAAAATCCTAGTTAGATTGTTGTAGTACATTGTTTGTGGGGCTGCCCCTGAACCTGGTCCAGAAGCTAGAGTCCACAATACAGTAGCCAGTATTTAAAGTGGGAAAGGCTCATTTAACAACTGGTTAACAACTTGTTACTGGTTCATTTCTGAGCTCAATTCAAGGTATCAGTCTTAACCTTTAAAGTCCTTTATGGTTTGGGACTCAGGTACCACAAGGACCAACTTGGCCTGTATCAGCCTGCATGGGAGTTAAATTCTTCTATGGAGGCCTTTCTCACATTTTAGATCCAAGAAATAAGCAAGCTGTATTTTTACATACTCAGTTTACCCATTCCACTGAATTCGAGCAGTACTTTACTTTTTATTGCATCCTTTTGTGGTATTTTTAATTATCCAATTGTATTTCATTGTCAATTCTTATTGCAAACTGCTCTGAGATATAGGGCATGAGGTGACACTAAATATTTTAAATATATAAATAAAAAGTCAGGCCAAAGGCCCATCTAGTACATCCATGACATAACAGCCAGTTACAGACAGAATCAAGCAATATTGACAGATAATTTTATGTCCACATGATTAGATTGCACCTTGTGGAAAACTAAAGTTTAGCGACATTCTGAGTATACTCTGAATAGCCTTGTTAACCCATCATGGAATCAATAGTTCCAAAAGGACTCAAATATAATTCAGCCCTCAGATATGAATCTCTCTCTACACATTGTCCTGCATTCTCCCTGCTCCCATAAATGATTTGCAGATTAACCCACATCATCAAGATTACAGAATGTCAATGTCACAAGTACATGTGCTATAGGCTGGAGATGCCTGAACAATGCTTGGACTAGTTTGCTCAGCCATCTGAAGCAAATGAAAGAGACTAAAAGCAATATGCCACAAAAACATCTAGAGAATTATTAGACAAATTGGCCACTTGCTCTTCCATTTTCTTTCCCTGATGCTTCACCTCTCTTCCTCACCATCATCACACTTGACCCCAGTGCAGCTTTCAGTCATCTACCTGTAGTGCTAGTCTTCTCCATGAAGAAAGACAAGTTTAGTAAAACAAATGAAAGGATTAAAAAACATGAGCTCATACTTCTAGTCTGAATGGACTCTACTATGTGATCTTGATGACTCTATGCAAAATTAACGAAATAAACCTAGTAAGCATGCAAAATTAATGAAATAAACCTAGTGCCTTCAGCAGACCCTCTCCTCTAGTAGGTTAATGTTTCATTTGGTCTTCAGCTTCACCAAACTCTTAAACATCTTTATTTTGGTGGCAAAAACAGCAGAACATTGCTCAAACTGAAGTAAAAGAAAAGAACTATCTAGAACACTGGTTCTCAACATTATACTTCACTCTAATCAGGGCTATAAGAAGGAATGTTGTTTTACAGATTCAATAGCATGCTGATTTCTTCACAGTGATAGGAAATGCCCTCCCTGTCTCCTTAGCCTCTGAAGGAATTTCCTCAGCAGCTACTAAGGATTTCCCCAGTCCTTTTGCCCACCCTTCCTGCATCCTAACACTTCACTCTTTATTGGAGCTCAAGAGCACAGCCAGCTCAGTATTTTGCTTTCTCCAAGGGGCCAACAAATTTGTAAACTGTAGCAGTAACAAATTATCCTTTTGGTTTTAAAAACTGCAGGGAGTCATTTATACAATGTATTCAGAATAAGTAGATGCCATATTTTCAAAATATGCTAAACAGATGATATCTTGTTAAAAGAAACTTGGGATGGTCAAAACTAATGAATTTGAAAGAGAAAGTGAACACCAAGACACTTGACAGTTGCAGGTCTGTGGCTCTCTGTTTCACTCCCAATTTTTTACTCATAACCTCAGAGCAATGACAACTTGCTGAGCCAAGGGGACAGACCTCAGTTTTTTATTTGAAAGTTTATCCAATTCAACTCTCATTTAAAGATAAGGAACCATAATAGTAACAGACAATGGTCTCGAAGTTGGTAAGTCCAACTTTGGTGGGACCCTCTGGGACTACATGATTTGGCAAAAAAATAAATTAAAAAAAGGAAGATTAAAAAAAATTAGAAGTGGCTAAAAGTCTATTTCTGGTTTTGGAAAACTGGTATGTCTTCGTGTTAAGTAAACAGTGCGAAAGAACTCTGCAACCCATTTTAAAATTGAACTGCTGCTCTTGGACACTTCCAGGAGAGGCAAATTTCTGTTTTTGTCAGAAAAATGGCAGCTTAGGATAGCCTGAGGGGGTCATGTCCACCAAAACAGTCTTCAGAGCCACATGCAGCCCCAGGACCATGTGTGTCCACTCCTGATCTACAGTGAGGATCTAGCAAGACACTGAACAAGCATAAAGGGCATCTTCCCCACTAGAATGAAGTATATATCATATTTCTATTTGAATCATAGTAATGAGTTCAAGAACAAATCAAGGCTGAACTCTGCCTAGAAGCCAAGACAGCTAAACTGAGACCATTGTTCTTTGGACATATCATGAGAAGACATGACTCACTAGATAAGACACTAATGCTTGGTAAAGTAGAAGGCAGTTGGAAAAGAGGAAGACCCCATTCCAGATGGACAGACTCAAGGAAGGAAGCCACAGTCCTGAGTCTACAAGATCTGCTGAGGACAGGATGACTTGGAGGTCTCTCATTCATAGGGTTGCCTTATGTCAAAATCAACTTGATTGCAATTAACAACAAATTACAGTATTTGTACATTTTATCTGTACAAATAAACTTGGATGACAAATTGTATACAAACAAATGTTTATTTTTGTCCCGTTTGATGTTAAATTTCTTTCCTCCCCCCTTCACACCTCTTGGCAACACATAAGCAGTTACCCTATCCTCAGCTGAAAAGTGACTACCACTAAGGACCTCTACCCCAACACTACATTTTGCAGAACCCATACTTACTCCATAGTACAAACCAGTAATGATCCCCCCCAAAAAGACATTTAAAAGCTGAATATCTGGTTACTTAAAAGCCACCTCCCAAACCTGAGAGATAGGCTCTCTCTTCCTACCAATGATTAATCATGATACTAATACTCCAGAAAGCTTCCAGGGGATCAGATCCTTGAGTGGCTTGGAAAAGCTTCAAGTGGTGTGGCCTGAAATTCCCTCAGCTTGTACTCTTTAATTAGCAGTGTAAGAATGCAGTTAAGCCTCCAAGGGTGTGGGCTGTCTGTCTCTCTCCTCCTCCTCTTCTTTGCATTATTACTTCACTGGTTCCGACCTCCTAACCAAGCATTCAGGAATGTTTCTAAGTGTGCCTCTTGGAATGCTACTGTAGCCAGGCAAGAGAGTGTTTTTTTCTTGGTTCCTGCCATTCCAAAACACAACCACTTGACAAACAGGAGCTCTTCTTCCTAATGTGTTACTTACTTATAAACTCTATAATAATTACTTGAAATACTGCCAATAAACATGATGCTTATGTTACTCTATAACCACTAGTGAAGACCATCAAGGAAAAGGAGGGTAACAGAAGTAAGGCTAATGGGGGACAGGCATATACTACACATGAAACAAGTTACATGTACCCTTTGCTTGGCATTAGTAAAGAATTACAACTTCTTAACTGGTTTATCTTGAAGAAAAACAGAATGGGGTGGCACAGGCATTTCTAGCATAAGGCACAGCAAAAGTGAATGGGTAGAAGTATTTAAGGAAATACAAACCTCTACACAAGCTAAATATGGTAGGTTTGGAGGAGAAAAGCTCAACAAACAAGGATATATGTGAATGAGAGCAAAGAAATAAAGATGCAGGGACATCTAGGCTATATCAGGAGAGTACATGGTATCATCTCCCATTTCCCCCACCTTGTTAATGAAGAACAGGTGAAATATATTTGCTCAAAACTTTCAACTCTACTCTGAGCAATGTATTGTTAATGTTCAATAAATTTTAAAAATCTGAACAACTATTTATTCTGCTCTGCAAAATCACAGTCAGGCCCCAGGAAAAGTAGCTAGTAAAGCTGGCAATTAGACAAGTCACTAAAGGTAGCATGCTTCATTGGAGACAGAACGTGGAACTGGTAGGCCTAATTCAAAAACTAGTTCGTTCAGAGGCTAACCAGCTGGCTTTTGAGATGCTACTGGGCTTGTCTGCATGGAACACTAAGCAAAGATACTGGCAAATCCTGGCTTATCATGAAACCAGCCAATATACACAGCTTATTTGTTCCTAGTTGCTGGACCTAGCATACCATAGCTGTTAAACCCCCCCCCCCTCCAATACCCAAGTAGACCTCACAACAGCACTGTATGGTAGGTTGGTGGGTTTAAATTCCTCGTCCCCCTTCTGAGTGTTCCACACTTTTCCTGGAATTGCTGAAGGTGACTCACTCTGTTACCCTGCTGCAGCCACTGCCAGCTGACTGCCTGGCTCTGGCCTAGTGGCAGCAGCAGCATCCTGCTGCCACCACCAGTTGACTGCCTGGATCCCATCACAGCCCGTGACTGATGAGTGGCTGAGGGAAGGAGATGAGGGAGGGGCCCTTGTGAGGCAGTGATGCAGATTGAGTGGATTGTGATATGTAGAGGGAATTTGCATGTGGGTGGTGATTGGTTGGGTGTGTTTCTTGAGCAGCCAATAAGCACACTGGGAAAGGCAACATACCCAAGAAAATTATATATATAGATTTTGCTTTTCCCTGCTAAGGTGAACACGTATAAAACCAAGAAATGTTAGGTTTGTGGGTCATCTGAAAAATGTTATGACTTGTTGCTTCCTTTTCAAGCTAGGTCTGCAAACCAGTGTTTGCTTTTTTTCTGGAGTATCCAGATTGAGAGACGTAATAATATCACACTATTTGGCCTTTGTCAGGCATCACCCAGAATACTGTGTCCAGTTCTCGGCACCACAGTTCAAGAAGAACATTGACAAGCTAGAAGGTATCCAGAGGATGGCAAGCAAGATGATAAAGTCCTAGGGAGCTGGGTATTTTTAGCTTGGAGAAGATTAAGAGGTGATATATGTCATCTTTAAACATATAAAGGGATGTGTTGAGAAATAGAAAGCAAGCTTGTTTTCTGCTGCTCCAGAGACTAGAACATGGACCAATGGATCCAAATTGCAAGAAAATACTGTAACTTCCTGATGGTAAGAGCTGTTTGACAGTAGAGCGGGCTGCCTCAAAAGGTAGTGGACTCCCTTTCTTTGGATATCTTTAAACAGAGGTTGAATTGTCATATTTCTGGTGTGCTTTACTTGTGTATTGCTGTATGGCAGGGACTTGGAACTAGATGGCCCTTGCAGTCCCTTACAACTGCAAGAGCGATCTTGCAGCCCTTATTGGTTACAAATTCTGGCTAGTAAAGAGAGGAATAAGCTAGGGTGCCTCATTTAGATGCTATGCTTAACAAACCATTCCTGTTTGTTTGATAACCATTCAAGAAAGGAGGTGCAATTGGATGACATACAAAGCACACTTGTTAGCGCAAAGCGTCCTTTTTGCCACCAAGGATAACAACTGGATGACTGATAGAAAATGCCTTTATAAATTAAATTACTTCTTTTTCTTGCTTCCTTGTAAGTGGATAGGGACTAGACTGTATCTGCTGTAGGGACCAGTTTTTTATGCAGCACTAACAGCTCTGCATCACCAAAATGCACAACTACTGCCTCCTTTTCAGCCCAAAGTATTTCTCTTTTAGGAGACCTATACAGTTACATTTTGCTTTTGCACAAAAGACCCTGAAAGCTAACTGCAGAAAAGCTGATAGTGCTCCAGCAGAAAAGAAGCTCAGATGCTCTAATATTGTATTTCTTGACTTTGGGTGCTCATTCATATATTAATACTGTTTTCTGCAATCAGGGGTTATGTATCTGCTGTGTCATTTGTTTTCTTCAAAAGAAGCCTGAAGCCAAGCCACAAACAACTCATTCCCTCATACCTTCTATGCTTTTATTCATTCACCAGGCCACTAAGGAAGAAAACATTCAATAAGTCATCCTTAGAGCTATTTTCACAACTTACGTGCATATCTTAAGTTTGGGAAAATCTATAACCTTACCTGCTGTCAAGAGAGTTTGTTCTTTAGAAACTGTTTAGGAGGCCTTATCCCTAGTACTGAACAATTTCTCCTCAGTCTGAATAATTCTCCCAATTTACCACTGTCAGCTCCTGTGGTTCTTAAAATAATGTGTGATGTATAGGAGACACTAAGTCTCAGGATGTTCTTGAGACTTCGTCTCTCCTACAAATCAGGTTTAATTGGTTGTTTCCAGTATATTTTGCTCTTAAAATGATGAAACAGCAGCTCGTTTCCTTCCTTTCCTCCCCTTTTCTGTTATTTTTTTGCTCCTCAATGCAGACAGAACTTCTTCATCAAACAAGAAGATGAAGAACAGGGATGGGAAACTTCTGATCCTGTAGATGTTTTGGCATACAACTCCCATCAGCTCCAGCCAACATGGCCAAATAAGAAACTGTGGGAGCTGTAGTCCAGAACATTTAGAGCGCAAAAGGTTCCTCATTCTGTCCAATATAATGGATGAAAAATTGAGCGCCCTTTCAAACTTCCCCCCTCACACTTAACAATTTTAACAAGGAAGATTCATACATATGTGTACGTGCGTGTAAATGAGAGTCATGTAACCAGGCTGACAGGACAATTCAAAATAAAAGATTAAAAAGTTAGAAACATAGAATCATAGAACTGGAAGAGACCACAAGGGCCATCTAGTCCAACCCCCTGCCCTGCAAGAATACACAATCCAAGCCCTCCCGACAGACAGCCATCCAGCCTCTGTTTAAAAAACCTCCAAAGAAGACTCCGCCACACTCCGAGGCAGCACATTCTACTGTCGAACAGCTCTTATGGTCAGGAAGTTCCTCCGAAAGTTTAGGTGGAATCTCTTTTCTGATTGTCAAGTTACTCAACAAATAACTATAACTGAGTTATATAGCTGAATGCAATAGCTATCAAACATTTTTATACTGCAGGACACTGAAAATTATGTAATCAGATTAATGACCACAAAAATTACTGCAACTCTATCAGTGACTGATATAAAGCTCCACATGGGCTATATACTTACACCTAGAACAGTGTTTTGTTCTACGTTTCAGGGAGTCTTGGGATTCTGCAGTGCAGAGAGCAGTAATATTCGGTCATCACTTCTCATCCTCTCTGCACTGCATAGCTGCATGAAGTCATAAACATGTTTTAGGATGAACAAGCAGGATGTTCTGGTCTAACCAGCACACCCCTGGAAAATTAGACTGCCTCCTTAGATGTGTCCTGCAATTTGCAGTTCTGTGGGGTTTCTTGACTGACTAATTGATGTGGAAATTATTCCATGATGGTGAAGTATTTGGAGACCACCAGGCTGGAAGAAGAAAGGCAGTACATTTTTGCACACTGCATTAACTAACAGTTTGAGACACACTGACATTTCCTGTGGATTGTACATGACAGCCTGCATGTTTAGACACAATGTGGAAAACTGTTGTTGCTGCTGCTCCTGCTGCTGCTGCTAATAAAACTAGCACTAAAATTAAAATTTTTGAAAAGAGTCTTTTTAAAAATGAAGGACTGTCTGATGATCAAGAGCTTGACTTTATCCCTTTGAGAATAACTCCAATAATCCTGGCATATTGATTTTTTCCTCTTTGTTCCTAGAATTTCTGAAAATGAAAGCCAAGTGCATGAATTATAGGCAACTAACCCAGAAAATAAAACGGTTACAGCAAGGCTTGATAGTGCCTATGTTTCATAAAGACCCTGAAGTATGCACTGCATTCATCTTAACATATGAACAAATGCAGCTGCCTAGTCTGATCAATGGTGCACCTCACTCAGTATTGTCTTATGTAGCAGCAGTTCCACAAGGCCTCAGACAGATGGTTTTCCTAGCCCTGTCACCAGAGATTCCTTTAACTGTAGGGTGCTGGAGACCTAACATACTTTCTGTATGCAAAACATGTGTGCTACCATTGAGCCCAAGATACAAACCAAGCCAGGAGAGAAGATAAGATCTCACATTTTTTAGAACTCTTCCTTGATACCAGTTGACAGAATAAGAGTCCATCCTTAAACTTGACAGGATTACAATACCACAGCTAATCAGCATGTCATCTAGTAAGTGATGGTTTCTATTTACTGCACAGCTTTTGCTATTATCCCAAAGTAGGAAAACTCCTGGTAAAACTGTAGCTCATTAGATGAGCCACAGTTCAGAATTTACATGGAACATTTAAAAATAATGAGTGGGGGCAGAATGGAAAAGAAAACAGTCATACTTTAAAATTACCTAAGCCTGTTCGCCTACAAAGGAAATTCTTAACAGACAAAGGTACAGAATAAAAGAGCCCATGCTAGTCCTGCTTTGGTAAGAACTACTTTTTGGTACAGCTGACATGTAAAAAAGCAACTCACTTAATTGCTACATAGACTACGCCAAACTCCTTAAAATTCACTGCTGAAAAGCGTATGCAAAGTCCTATAAGAGAACATTATGACTTATGTTTTCCAGAGTGCCACATATAGAACAATAACCCATTCATAAGCACTGCAGACTACTGAATAGTAGAGATAAAGTATGGGCACAATCCATCAAGAATTTCTCCTGTGCAAGCCCCAATGAAACAGATGGCTCATTCATTCCAAAGCTTTGTTTTTGCTCTAACTCCATTGATCATTGAGGGGAATTAGTAGGAAGCACCCGCATTTGATAGTTCCATATGATTACTGAGCCCAGTTTCACTATATAACCCAACGCAATTAAGGACATCAGTGCATGGATCACTTGATTGACGGACAACCAGAGATGCAATTTGGATGCACACTGGAAGTGAGTATGGACAACTTCTATCTCTACTGTATCACTTTTAATTAAATATAGAGTTGAATTGTCATTCGAATATACTGTACATCCCCATTTAAGTATATTTTAAAATGCAAAGAGCTGGGTGAGGGTGTTAATAGAAAATACTCTAGCTGGGACTAAAACTAGATTAAGCCCAAGGTGCTTTGCAACTGTTATGTCTTCAGTTTTCACAAACTTGCAAAATATATCAATGTACACAGCTTTACAGAATAAGATATACAAAAAACAAAATAACTCTCCTACAAAAAATGAAATCTTGCTCTGAAGATTTTATAATCCAGGTTTCAACAGTGGAGGAGAGAACAAAGGAGAAAGGAAATGAAGACTAGGATGATGAAGATTGTAGAGAATGACTATCACTAAGAGTAAATCAGATGCTTGTTATGCACAGGCATCTTCAGCTAGAAGGTTTCAGTTAACAAATAATGAAGAAACAGAAGACCACAACCAAAAAGGTAGAACAAGAGACCTCTTCCACAAGCTCTGAGAAATCAAAGGGAAATTTAAACCAAAAGGAGGATGCTCTACAATCAGCAGGGGAATACACTGCATTAAAAAATAAACAGACAATGGGAACAATGCACTGAAGAACTATATAAAAGAGATGAAAGGATAACAGATTCTTTCAAGGAAGAATCGTTTGGAGATAAACCCACATTTTTAGAAAGTGAAGTGGAAGCTGCACTCAAAGCACTTGGGAGAAATAAATCACCAGAAACAGATGGCATACCGATAGAGCTGCTTCAAGCTACAGAGTTCACTCAAATTCTAACTAATATTTGTCAACAAATATGGAAAAGAAAACAATGGCCCACAGACTGGAAACACTCAATATATATTCCAATCTCCATGAAAGGGAACACCAGGGATTGCAGTAAACACCAGACTACTGCATCAATCTCCATGCAAACAAAGTGATGCTCAAAATTCTACAACAAATACTTTTACCATATGTGGAATGAGAAATGCCAGATGGCCAAACTGGGTTCAGAAGAGGAAGAGGAACGAGGGTTCATATTACAAACATATGATGGGTAATGAAGAGCACCAAAGATTTCTGAGGAAAATCAGCCTGTGCTTTATAGATTATACCACTCTTAAAGAAATGGGTGTGCCACAACATTTGATTGTCCTATACTCAGGATAAGAGACTATCGTTAGTACAGAATATGGAGAAAAAGAGTGGTTTTCAATTGGCCAGGGGGTCAGGCAAGGCTGTATTTTATCATCCTATCTGTTTAACTTGTACACAGAATGTATCATACACAAAGCTGGGTTAGACTCAGAGGAAGGAGGTGTGAAAATTGGTGGAACATCAACAATTTAAGATATGCAGCTGATACCATACTACAAGCAAAATTAACAAAGACTTAGAATGACTACTGAAGAAAGTCAAGGAAGAAAATGCAAAGGTAGGTTTACAGCTGAACGTTAAGAAAACAAAAATAATGACCACAGATGATTTACGTAACTTTGAAGTAGACAATGAAGACTTTAAGAGAGTGAAGATTTCCTATACCTTATCTCAGTCATGAATCAAAATGGAGACTGCAGTCAAGAAACTGGAAGGAGACTAGGACTTGGAAGGGCAGCTATGAAGGAATTAGACAATATTCTCAAGTGTAAAAAGATACAATTGAGTATAAAAGTCAGGATTGTCCATGTCATTGTATTTTCAGTTTCTATGTATAGGGAGAGAATCAGCTCATTTGAAATGTGGTGCTGGATGAGAGTTTTGTGGATATCTTCGACTGCAAAAAGACAAATAAATGGGCCCTAGAGCAAATCAAGCTTAAACTCTCCCTAGAAGCTAAGATAGCTAAACTGAGACTGTCGTACTTTGGCCATAACATGAAAAGACACGACTCATTAGAAAAGACAATAATGCTTGATAAGACTGAAGGCAGGAAGAAGAAAAAAAATATCACATTGCAGATTGATAAACTCAGTCAAAGAAGCCACAGCCCTGAGTATGCAAGACTTGAGCAGGGCTGTTAATTACAGGGTGACCTGGAGGTCTCTCATTCATAGGGTTGCCATAAGTCAAAGTCAACTTGATGGCAGTTAACAACAACAACCAAATAATGGGAGAGGCCATTGTCTACCTAAAACCATGGACAGCTGCTGCAAGTCATAGTAGATAATACTGCAGTAGACAGAAAAAATACTCTCACCTGGTATAAGGCAGCCTCTCAAGATTCTATAGATACAGATTAACATATTGACATGCACTTAGGCTTAACAGTGCCTTATTGCTGTCATGTCTATTTTACAGAATGAAAGGCTGTGAACAACATCCGAGGACACCCAATCTGTACACTAGGGTTAAACCAATAGGAAAACCTGACACCAATTCAAGTGTTATAATTATGACAACTTTCTTACTGAGAACTTTCCCTAATGACTGATCAATTACCAAACCATGTTTATCTTTGGCACAGTACTCTTTTAAGTCCTCCATTACATTATATCCAATTGTCTTTTTATTATTTATTTTGCAGGAGCAGGGCAGGAAAGAGGAACCGGCCTCTTGCAGACAGATGGCAATGCTCGGTCTTTTCCTGCTGTTAAATAAGCTGTAGAGTTGTTCATTTTGGAGACCAGATAAAGTTGTGGCACTACCCCCCCCCCAAAAAAAAAACTCAAGGAAGAAGTGGAGGGAGAACTGGTTTATATGTAGAAGGTCCTACGTTTAATCCTTGGCATCTCCAGTTTAAAGAATTAGGTAGCAGGTGATGAGAAAAACGCTCTACTTGAGCCCCTGGAGACCGGCTACCAGTCAGGGTAGACAAGATTGGAATAAATGGACAAAAATTCTGACCTGATGTAAGACAGCTTTCTCTAATCCTTACATTACCATTTTAGTCCTTTCCCTAAGTACAGCAGCATGTAAATTTCTTCCAACTGTATCCACAGCAACAAGAATATGATAACAGTTCTTCCTTCAGGCAAAACCTAGCTGGCTACTGCACATACTTCAACAGCAAAACAAACAGTCTATGCACATACACAAACACAAGAACACTGCAAGTAACTGGACAGTTTAACTTTATTAATCAACTTCTATAGACAGATATACAGTAATCTTGGGTCTGCTATTAACAGATAATCCTGCAAAATACAGCTTGCCTTTAAAGAACTTTCCTTTTCTGGGAGCACTTCATAAACAGAAAAGTGAACTTTGACAGCACCATCACAGACAAAAAATTCATTTGTACATTGAAATAGATTTTAAAATGCGAAAAGCTATTAGCCAGCCTGATCAATATTTTAGGCTAGTAAAATGATACCTATAAAAGATTAAGGTTTTGTTGTCTTTCCTCACCAGAATTATCAGTGAACAGGTTGAACAGTGACATCAGCTATGAGGATCATATAACTGTTTAGAGATTCTAAAAACAGGCTAGAAGTACAAATTATACTCTACCATGCTTTTATCTTTATTATGTTTTATATAATAATTACACTGTTTTATATATATTAAACTGTTCACGTTTTGTGCTTTTTAATAGAATTGTTTATTTGTTTTTAAATGTTTGTATATTAAGATTTTAACTGTACTTGGTTTTAATTTGTTGTAAGCTGCCCTGGGTTCCATATCAGGAGAAAGGTGAGATATAAACCAAATAAATAAATAATATGGTATCATAGCATAGCATCTGGAATATTGTTAAGCCTCCACAAACTATTGAGATTGGGCATTACTTTTTTAAATGAACAGGATTCTCACCAAAAGAACATAGATAACAGAAAATAAATAACATGCCTCAACACTTTTTGGTGGACCAGTCCAAATTTGGTATAATACTGTTTCTTTAGGCAGCACATATTTGTGGGGAGTGGGTTCTGTTCCTTCTACTTTCTAGTTTGCTGTGGTGAAGGCTAAGATAATTTATTTTTATTCTCAGGACTGGGAAGCAAATGGCATATATATTTTTCTATTCCTGAAGAGTGATGGACACCATGGAAGAAACAATATTTTTACCTCTATGGAACAGCTCCATTGGCAGCCAATCAATTTCTGAGCACAGTCCAAAGTGCTGATTATGACCTACAAAATTCTATATGGTCTCAGTGCAAACTATTTAAGGACTGTATCTTCCCTCCTGAGCTCTAAGATAATCAGGGGAGAAAGTTCTCTCAATCCCACCACCTTCATAAACATGTTTGATGAGAACACGGCAGAGGACTTTTGTTCTGCTCCCAGACTTTGGAACTTTCTTCACAGGAACCAGAGAATGGCTCCTTCCTTGCAGTCCTTTCTTTAGTTGGTGAAGACCTTTCTATTACAACAGGCTTTGGGGAACTGATTCTTTCACATGTAAAGGGATTTTTGTTGTAGCATGCTCTACTATTTTTATTCTATGCTTTTCAATTAATATTTTAATCCTAGAGATAGTTTAGTACTATTTTAATCTTAATTTTTGTATGTTTTTACATACGGTCTTACTTGTATTTCTTTTATCCTGTAAGGTATCTCTGGGAGGAATCTGTTACAGCCTATGAAAACAAGGCTGTCGGTGACGTCCCAGAGGGCCTTCTCTGCTGCTGCTCCCAGATTATGGAATGGCCTGCCGGACGAGATCCGTCTTATTAACACCTTAGACAGCTTTAAAAAAGCTGTCAAGACGGATTTTTTCCGGCAGGCCTTTCCTGAATAACTATCCCGGCCCAAGACTCGGCTGTCCTCCCTGAGCTGTAATCAGATTAAAAAAAAAAAAAAAAAAACACTATTGTGTTTTAATCTTTTTCTAATTTATATATTTTTAATTTACTGTATGTTTTTAATCTTTTATAGTTTAATATTATTTTAAGGGGGGTGGGCTAGGGTACTGGGACTATGGAGTTTTTATATTGTAAGCCGCCCCGATTGCGTTGCAGAGGAGCGGGATAGAAATAAAATTTTATTATTATTATTATTATTATTATTATTCCTCCAGTTCTTGGGCGGGGGAGGCAGAATATGAATAAAGTGATTGAAAGATTTGACAGGAGTGCCTTTCACTCCTTTGAGGTGCTTGTAAGGATACTGGACAACACCATTTCTTACTCACTCTACATACCTTAAACCCAGTGTTCTGATACAGACCCCTAAGTTTCCCCCCTCTTGCCCTTAGATAGTATATTCACATTTTCTATACTTCCACTTCTATGTTTCTTGATTTCTGTACTTACGGTAGCATAGCCTTAAAGTTACACATTCTTCACATAAGGAGAAAAAACTTAATTTTTACTGTAGACTCTAAATGAGTGATGAGCTCCTATGATGGTAATGTATACATACAACACTAAGATGCAATGATTCTCATGAAAGGTTTTGTTTACTCCATTCTTTACTAAGTACAGAGATTGAAGACAGACAGTAAGATTTTGGGATGTACTTGCCTTGTCTCCACTGCAAGCCTGAATTTCTAATAAGTGTTTGAGAAGGAAAATACACTGTACTTAATGGTTAATATGGGACAGTAAGTTCCAAGAACAAACCGGGTTTGCATATTTAGGAATGAAATGCATAGGTATAAATAAGCTCAAGAGCCTTAGGCTTCCAATTGTTGTAACAGAAAATGAAGCAGTCAGGCAGTAGTTGGCTATTTTCAGGGGGAACACCTTATTCTAATAGAGCCTTTCAAGCCAGTGAGAAGGGGCCCACTCAAAGAAAATACTCTACCTCCACTTCTCAGGCAACATAATACATCAAAAATAATTTGCATTAGAAGGCTTCTGGCAAGATAGTATAAAAACAAAGCACTTTAAAGGGTAGCACTTTAAAGATTAGCAAATGTATTATGGAATAAGCTTCTGAGGTATGTGTACCTCATCAAATGTATTACAAAGTAAGCTTTAAAGCTAGCCTGCCTTATCAAATGCATGGTACCCTTTCCAGGTGCTGAGAGTCTATGGTTTTTGCTGTGACTGGATAACACGGATACTCCTTTGGAAGTCAGCAAGACAATATACCAAGCCAACAGACCAATTTTCTGAGAACCCTAGAGACTTCTCCTTGTTAATTTTAAGAGCATATGCCATTCTTTAGGGTGAATCTTTAAATTAGTTTCCTATTCCTATCCCCATAAAACACTCTGTAAAATATCACCTGCCCCACAAAAAGTTAGCTACAGGGAAGAATTGGTCCTCTAGAACAATCTAATAAATTCATGGACTGGTGCTGCTCCAAAAGCCATCAGCTGCTAGTCCCTAGAGAGTTTCTAGAAAAGAAATAAATAATGGGCTAATGGGCACAAATATTGTACCAGTCCTTGGCAGACTGGGGAAGAATGCCAGCCCCCCCCCCCATCAGATACTTTAAGAAGCACTGTTCTGGAAGATTAAAAGGGAAAATTCTCTAGCTCTTAGGCAATCTTTGAACTCCCCTTGCATCTCTAATTTCTGTTTCCAATTTAATATTCCTGTACAATTTTATGGAAGTGCTCAGAACATTTCAGGAATCATTTAAAACACAGAGCAAGAAACTAAGTTAATTAGAACTTGAAACATCTAATAAGGATGGAGAGAGAAGAAGAAAATGCAGACAGCCAGTGTTCTATATCACCCTCCAGATTTTCTTCTGCTCTACATCCAAGCCCTTTGCACTGAACCAGCATGTAGAACCAGCATGTAGAATAAGGTTGGTTCCCAAGATGCTGTTAACAAGGTGGCTTAGTGTGGGTAAATCATGATTAATTCCCCCAGCAGTAGAGATCATCATCAATATGCTATAAACACACAGTTAATTTAAATAATAATAATAATACTTCCTCCAGTTTTGAAGCAGCTGGAAACATGTTAGCCCTTTACCATTCCCAGAGACTTAGCAAACATTCTCCACAGGAATGTCAAGGGTATAAACAAAGGTGGCTTTAATGAGTCACACACACCCTTCAGCCCAGTTCCCAGGCACTGGAAGACTTGCATCTTAAAACTGACAACAAAGAGGAACATTTAACCCTGGCCTTTTAATCAGGATAAACAAGGAAAGGAGAGAAAAGGAAGGTGCAAATCCCCATGACATGCTTACTGACAGGGAGCCCAGATAATGCATTTTCCACAGCCATTCCCAAGTAGGAACAGCATAAAAGGAGACAAACTGTTCAGCTCATGCATACTTCAACTGAAGACTAGCCATTTTGACATTTCTTTGACATTTGACACCAAGCCCTCCTTTGGGTTAGGTTACCACTTGTAATAAAAGCCCACAAGGAAAACTCAGTGCTTAAAGGAACACGTTTTGAGTCAAATGATGCAGTAAAGAAGAAAATGGCAGATGTGTTGACACAAATATGGTAGTGCCAGCTAGAGCCTTTGGTGTCTGTTCAGGAGAAAGTGGGAGGGTTGTATTTCTTGGCATCTTTCCCATGTTTTGGTAAGAAATTCAAAATCTTCTCCAAAAACCCCTCCTAAAGAGGGATGGGCAGAAGTATAGAGCAGGGCCCACTAATAGACCACCTAGCACCTGCTGGTTGCAATGATTCCTGCAAAGAATGTCAGACCAGGTGGGTTTTAGTGTGGTCCAGCAAGGCACTTTTGAGGTCCTTTTGCAAGAACATAAACCCAGTCACCTGTCAGATTATTTATGCAAACAATCCTGCGTCTAACTCCTGGGCTCTATTGCTTTTTAAATTTAGAATAGGTTGTTGGCCACAGGGATTCCAGTAAGTATACCACACAAAATTTAAGTCAGCCTATCCTTGTGCAGACACATCAGAAAACATTATGACTCAAGGGACACTTTTTTTGTTTGTTTGAAGGAATGACTACAATAAAGGCAAGAATTTAAATCATGGAACAGAAATACCATTCCCCCCTTCGTGTAATTCACCAGAATGATTTCAACAGGAGTTACACGACTGGCATTACCACTTATTGGGAAACACAGTATTTCACCAACATTAAGAGGAGAAGGGTGGAGACTGTTATTCTGTGTATGGTATTCAGAGGTTAGACCTTAAAAGTTCCAAAAGTATTTTGTTTAACTCCATCCATGCAAACCTGAACCAATTTACCTCAGTTTAAAATCTGGGGCTTAGTTTTATTTACAAACCTGACATTTATGCATATATAGTCACTAGATTAAGGACTGACCTCTGCAATCTCTCATGACACAATGTTTGCTCTGAGTGCATTGGGAGAGGAAACAATATAGAAATCAGCCTCTCTCATCCAAACACTCTGGTTACATTCATTATATACAAAACACAAAGCCTACAATGACATTGATTACATTTAACTGTACAGTATATTTGAGAAGACTGTGTAATTACTTTATTTAGATGGATACAGTATTTCATCCGATTTAAGAAAGTTTACTGGTTGTGGTTATGAGCACAGTTGTCCCTCCGTATCCACGGACTTGGTATCCACGGATTTAAGTATTCACGGCTTGAAAATATTCTTTAAAA
Organism: Gambelia wislizenii; assembly: GCA_030847615.1. NCBI lineage: Eukaryota > Metazoa > Chordata > Lepidosauria > Squamata > Crotaphytidae > Gambelia > Gambelia wislizenii. Next base: position 3,990,068 of record JAUMIR010000013.1, on the reverse strand, counting down.
AAAATAATCCAAAAAGCAAACCTTGATTTTGCCATCTTATATAAGGGATACCATTTTGCTATGCCATTGCATATAATGGGGCTTCAGTATTCATGGATTTTGGTATCCACGGGGATCCTGGAACCAAACCCCAGCAAATATGAAGAGACAACTGTATTGTATTACCAATACTAATCAGATAATTTAGTTGATCTGTAATGACAGAATTATATTTGTCTTTTTTTAAAAAAAGAAATTTTCTCTCTTAATAATTCATAACAGTTTAGCTTGGGGATGGTCAGTCTCATGGCCTGTTGATTAGTATTAGTATTTAGTCTAGTATTGTATATTAATCTGTGTCAAGTTAGGTTAGTTTTAAAAGCATTTTTACACATATTATTGTTTATGAGTGTTTATTATTGAATATGTTTTTGTATTTTTTATCTTTTCTTCTTTCTTCCTCTTTTATTTTCTATTTTCCTATTTTTTTTCATTCTTTGTCTTTCTTATTTCCCTTTAATATTTACTATGCTTAATATTCTTGTATTGTCCAAGATTTAAAAATTAATAAAAAGTACAACACACACACACAAAAGAAAGCATACTGGACTAAAGTAACAAAATATAAACTAGAATTGCCAATTATAAGCAAGATATTCAGCCCTTAAAACAGCCAAACAAAACCATGCATTGATCAGGAGACTGGGCACTAGTCCCTTATTCTGCAGCACCACAGTCTCATTGACACCTCGTTTATCCCCTTATTTCCACACTTTAGCTTTGAATAATACATCTGATAACTCCCCTCCCCCAGTAGAGACCAAAAGTGATTCTCCTTTGTTTTTTAAATGAAAAGCTATAACACATGTGATGCTGCTAAGGAAAGTAGCAACACTTTTGATAAACAGCATGAGCAGCCATTTTGACATTACTTTGTAAGATAAAGTATAATATTAATTAACAGGAGAACCCCTTCCTTCAGTAGGAGTAGAAAGCCATTTTAGAAATGTAAAGCCCCAAGTTGCCCCTCCTGCTTTTTTACTGATAAGCATGCTATAGCTCTGTTAGATTTGCACAGCCAGGGACATGTCAGCAGTTAAATACTTCCCAGTTCCAAAGATTAAGGTATCACATTATTGAAGGAAATATAATAGAGACAGTACTCAATGTATTTCTTGTTCTACATAATCTACAATTCTATTCAGTTTGGAACAGGAACAAAACATGGTACTTTCAGTGTACTACACTCTTTCTCTCACACTCTGTCACACACAAATTCTCTAGCCTTATAATCTATGCACCTCTTTATAAAAATACATCTACAAAATGGCAGACACAGTATTTTTGCTAGAACTTATATACATTGTAGAATATGCTTCTCTCGCTACTTGCTAAAATCTAGATTTACATGAAGCAGGCCATATTTTAAAACATCACAATGATATTCAAACACCCTATCTCAAAAGCATACATTTCAACCTGCACTTCTGAACTTCATCTTAAACATCCTCAACATTGTTTCCTCACACAAAATGCATCATCAGGCTTTATGATAATAGCACAAAGAAACTTCTAGTATGCACAAGAGTGAGGAAGTAACACTCTAGTCATTGATTTAAACACTAAATACACACAAGCAACAGAATTATTATTTAACTGAACATGTATTTTACACATAAACACAGAGAGAGAGTTGTCCAAGAAGAAAAGAGGAGCCTAAAGTGAAAGTAACCATTGAAGAACTGGTCGCTAATAAAAAGTACAAATCCTCTGAGAAATAATATGAGTGTGGTTCACCAGTCTAGTGAGACTAGGTGGGTTTTTTTGCAGTCAAGATACACATAGCCCTGGGTCTGGTACCTGATCAAACCAGAGAAGTTCTCAGCAGCTCTACAAGGACATTCATAATCTCTTAACACTCGTGGCAGGAAGTAGCAATTTCTTCTGTTCCCTTTGGCCAATGGTGCTCCCACCCCACCACTGATGTCATGCAGCAGATTGCACACCAGTTGATTGCTGCGTCTCTCCACCCAGTTCAAATGGCGCTGCCTGACTGTTAGCTTACAAGTGCTTTTGTGTCGGAAGGCAATCTAAGCAAAAGCACCTTTGTTTCTCACAGCCATCATCTAGACAACCAGTATTTTCAGGATACTCCAGTGTCAAACAAAAGGTCTCAGTCTGTCAGGTCTGCCTCTGTTGTCTGCCTGTTTGTCTCAGGTAGGATCGCTGCCCAGTCTATGGGTGAAACCTGCTACTGTCACCCTAGGCAATAGCAGATCAGATGATTTAGCGCAGTCTGCGTGGCGGACAGATTTTCCCATTCACCCTCCACCCCACAGACCCCTTGTGTTCTTCACAATTCTGGGGAAAAGAGAAAATATCCCTCCAAGACAAGTGACCTCTCCCCTCTCACTCATTGCTCCTGCATTCTGAAAAACTTGTGAACACTTTTCCTACTGGCAAGAGGGCAGTCTGAGAGGGGGAGCTTCATAGAGTTGAAACTCCCTGGCCCTCCACATGGACATTCCCTTCAGTTCATGAAGAACAAAGCTAAGTGTGGCTACTCTGGCAAAGAAACACAATCTACTGGAGAACACAACATACCAGGAGAACCAGACAGACTGACCTGATCTAGGCTCCTACCTTTCACATCCTATTGTTTTAGAACCCACTGAGTAGACTCGCCACTCCTGTGCAAGACCCTGAATCCATATACCTAATGAAAACTTCAGTCAAGGAAATTGAAAAAGATACACCCCCCCTGTCAGATTCAATGACACAGGCGTGTGCAACACACACACACAGATACACGCCCCAAACAAAGTCCTCTCACCCAAGCTTGTGGAAGATGGGGAACCTCCCCAGAACCCCTTAACCAAAGTGGTTGCCTTTAACTGTCACTTTGAAAAGAGAACCATGGATCCTGAAGTCCACACTGGAAGGGGGGCTCCCCAATTCCCAGATAAAGGCGTCGCTCTGCCCTCACAGAGCACCCACGTGAACGTGTGAGCCCCTCCAACAATGCTCGACGGACCCTCCAGCCCCATAGGGTCACTCCAGTCACAAAAAGCAGGGTAGGGAGCCCCCCCCGAAATCTCGGTTATCCCTGACAAAGAGCCTTCCACAGCCCCCCTCCAGACACAAGGGCTGTTCCACCTTGACAAAGCCCAACCCCCCCTTCAAAAGGTGGGGAGACCGAGGCCTTGGGAGGAACCCAGAGGCCCCCGCCTTCAAATCCCCCCACGACCCCTCATCCCGGACACCCCACCTGGGAAACTGAGGTGGGGGGCTCCATCCTCCCGATCTTTCGCCTCACCCGCCCTGAGCCACCAGCCGCAACGAGGCTGAGAGGGATGAGGTGGACGGTGAGGTAAAAATGGCCTGGGGGGTTCACGTGGCCCCGCGGCTCCAGGCAGAGCAACAGCTGGCTTGCCTCCGCCAGCCCTCCCTCCCCGAGTGTACTAAGTCTCCCCCACACCAACCAGCCAGCCAGCGGGGGAGACGTTCAACGGCCCCTCCTCGCCCAAAGCCGAAGGGAGGCCCCTCGGAGGGCCAGGCGCCCCCTCCTCCCCTCCCCTGCCAACGGTCACAACGATGCCGGCTCGAGCTCTCCCTCTTCAGCCCCATACTCGGAAAGCACGGGCACCAAGGCAAGGGGGAAGCCAAGCCTACCCCCCCCCAAATAAATACCTTCAGGTGTTCAGCCCTTCACGGTAAAAATAAAATATGTTCAACCCCCCCCCCTCGGAAATGTCAACGAAAGACCCCGCCCCGCCCCAGGCCGCCTTCTTGCCTCTCCCTCAGAGCCCAGACCTGGTTGAAGGAAGCCGGAGGGAAACCGCCGTTTCGCCTCAGAGGCCAGGCGAGCCCCCTCCCCAGCGGCTCTCACCCCTCCCCACAGCCGGACGCCTCCCTCGGGGCCACCCTGGCGGCCGGCCTAGTCGGGCACGAAAAAGCAACTCCCGCCTTTTCGCCTCACCGCCGTTGGCTTTCCCTCAGTGCTGCTGCCGCCGCTGCCGCCGCCGCTTTCCTTCTTCCCCTTCATGAGCGGTGTCGGCAACGGCGGCAGCGCCTCCTTTCTCGTCCCTCCCCGGCTTTCAGGGGGCGGGAAAAGAAAGAAGCCGACAATGTCTGAGCGGGGGCGCCGAGAGAGGCGGAGACTGCAGCACGCCTAGCCCAGCCCAGCCCAGCTAGCCCGGCCCCGAAGCCGGCTCAGCAGCCGCCTCAGCTCTGCCACCGCCGCCGCTTTTTTTTTCTCGCCTTTCTTTCGCTGTCTTCTCTCCCGCCCCCCCAACGTTTCCTCACAGAAAAATGACACTCGGGCCAATTACTTTCTGGAGACGCGTTACAGCCGTGGGAACTCGGCTAGGCGACACTTCACGCAAACGCCGTGGCTTTCATGGCCTTACTCGGACTGAGACTTCCATGGTTGGATTAAGGCTCTCGAGCCAATGCAACCCGTGTCCTAACGCCGGCTTTCTCTTGGCCGCCTTTGCTTCCTCTTCCATTTTGCTGTCTTTATCCTGAAGGGGTGTGTGTGTGTGTGTGTTCGTGCCATCCTCGTTGCTCATTAATTCAGCATTTTCAGTTCTCTCACCTGCTTGGCTACATTCCACCCCAACCAGTTTAAATTGTACAGTATGTTTCCCTGAAGCTCCTGTTTATGTGTGTATGCTGTGAACTACAAAACCCATCACCTCCACCCTTCACTGTACTGGTAGGACCAAAGGGAACGGTAGCCCAACATGATGGCGGCCACGTTCTCTCTGTCCCAGCTGGAGTGTGTTCAATAGGTCCTATTTCTGTGTTTTCCCCTCCTCTCCCTTACTGTTTTACATCCCTCCTAGCCAGACAGCTACTCCAACCACATGCTAGACGTTTTGGGACTCCTGTTTTCACTTTCTGCTTTGTTTCTCCTACCTCTTAAAAAGGACACATTTTGTTCTCTTCCAGCTTTGTCACAGAGAAACAACTAAACCTAAACACATCACACTGATCCCAACAAACATTTCCAGGACAGGCAGGCTAGTAGTGAAGCCCTGTGCCTGCTTACCCAGGGATAAGTCCCACTGAGTTCAATGTGGCTTACTCCCAGGTAAGTGTTCTTGGAACGGCTTCCTAAGACAAGTGGTTGACAGCTCATTAGAGGGAGCAAGCAGAGGTCTTGGCAGAAAGCAGAATGGTTATATGGGTGGGGCAGTAGCCTTAATCTTTAACATGTTTTTAGAAATGTAGCCTTGGCCAGCTGCAGAATTATACTTTAGTTTTCAGGGAGAAGGTAGCAGGAGGATCATCAGCTAGAATTCTCAGCAGCAGACTTACAAAAGAAGGAAGTACTATACTACAGAAAAACAGTATGACAAAATTGGCTCTTTTAACTGGTTTATGATGACATAACCTATTCTATGCCACAATTAATTACATCATGAGAATTCAGTTGTTGGCCACAATCTTCCTCCTTTAAAAATAATTTTTACTTATTTGTTCATTATAGATCAAGCCAGTGTGGTACAGTGGTATGAGCACTGGACTATGACTCTGGAGACCAGGGTTTGAATACCCGCTCGGCGACTTTGGGCAAGTCACACACTCTCAGCCTCAGAGAAGGGCAAAGGCAACCCCCTCTGAACAAATCTTTCTCAGTGATAGGGTTGCCTTGGGGTTGCCATAAGTCCAAAACTACTTGAAGGCACACCACCACCACAAAAATAGATCAAGGTGGGATAATTTTATTTTCTTAACAGAACACTTAACCTTATAACACAGAATGAAGATACTGTTTACTACACTTATTTAACAGACACGACAATATATATGCAAAGTTAGATTTAAAACCTTGAAGGCACCTGATCCCTAAGGAGGGTCAGATCTGGCGAGTACTTGGAAGATCACCAGGAAATACCACATGCTGTAGGCTATATTCAGAGGACGGCAATGACAAACCTCCTCTGAATAAATGTTGCCAAGAAAACCCTATGACAGGGTTACCATAAGTCAAAGTCAGCTTGAAGGCACATGACAACAAATGTTTTTGTTTACCCAGGCCTTTGAGTGTTGCAAAAAGTCTCTAATTTGGGTTGTGTTATATTTCTGTCATAATGATTATATTTTTAACAGCTCTTTAAAACTGTTTTGAATTGTTTTTAATGTGATCATTTTAACTTTCTTCTCTAACGTTGTGTTATACATTAACCATATTTTGCTTTAACTCGTATTTTGAGCTGCTTTGGGTCCCACTTTGGAAGGAAGAAAGGCTACAGATCAAATACATTTTTAAAAAAGTATATATGCCATGGTTGCTTACAAATAGGGGTGGGATCTATATGGTCCTCCACATATCATTGACCTCCAAGCAGCTCATAATGTTCACTATGTGGCCTGGGACAGCTGAGAGTTGCAATCCAACAATGTCTAGAAGGCTACACAACTCTCAGCCCTGAAAAACAATGGAAGAACCAGAGCTACTGATAAAAGGGGAGTGGTTCTTAAGCCCTGAAAGCCACATGACTGAAATTCCTCTGCCTCACACTTTATATAAATTACACCAACCACTGTGTCTGCCTCTTTCCTTGCTGTGAAACTGACCAAGCACAGCCTAGTAAGTGTGTGGGTTTTGATTCCCAGTTCCATACCAATGCCAGCTACATGCTACAATATGCTACAATAAATCTTGAAGGTGTCCCCCTGCATTTTGGTGGCTTTGCTCCTTATTTTGGCCTTGCAGATTTTATTTCAATGCCAAGCGTTGAGAGAAAGGCAATCCTGGTTTAGGAACCCATATTCTCAAAAGCGCATCCTCAACTGTACCCTACTAAAATGGGAATCAGGAGAGAGTCTTTCTCATCAATTCTTTCAATGAAAATATGGTTTTTAGACCAAGTGCTTAAAAAAAAGTAACACAAACAGGTAAGTACATGGATGAATATGAGTCACAGATGTGACAATTTTGCCATTTTTTAAATACAATCAAAGCTTGTCCTCTTTCTAACCAGAGGTATTTTTAGCAGCATCAATACTGATGGAAGGCTGGACAAATGCTTTTGGTGCTGCACTGCAGCAGTGTGTCTGTGATAAACAATGCAATAAACCTTGAATTGGGGAAAATTGGGATTTTGCTCTAGTTGATCCTACTGTAGCTGCATGTGACTGCCTACAACAGGCAAGGGTAAACAACAGCTGCCTCTAGAATCCCTTACTAAACATTCATGAACAGTAACACAGAGAGAAAATGGGGAGACCCTGCATTAGCAGCTACCACCAGCATGTTAAAAAAGAATAGATCTTTAAGTCTGGCCACCAAAATGGAATCATAAGAAAAATGGAGACTAGTGAAAGAAAATATCATCCCTGTGTGCATTTTGGAAGAAGCCTGCAAGTGGCCTCTAGAAGATTCAAAAAGTTTTTGTTTACTTATCCAATGCTTCCCTGACCAAGTCATTTCACTTCAAATGTGAATATTGTGGTTTTGAATATTGTTGGTGCTGAAACATGTTGAACTGGTTTGGTTTTGTGTGTGTGTGTGTTTTTGGTGATGTAAGAACACATCCCTATTCTTTCCAGGTCATTTCTGTCTCTAGTACCAAATGTGCTGTTAAAAAATACACCCAATAACTTATCAGCTTTGTTAGCCGAGGTATACCTGTATTTTGCTTTTTTTGTAAGTTTCCATGTCACCAATAAATAGCAAGTGGACTGGAGGGTTGCTTTTCATTTGTGACAGTGGTTTGGTCAACATGAACATGGAAGAGATGAATGCATATGTGAGATGATAAAATAAGGGAACATAGGGCACATTTGATGTCTGCTGAATGGTCTTTATATGTACAGTACAATTAAACCATGCATTCCAATGTAAAATGAATTAAGAATATGTTTGATACATTGATGTTACAATAGCTCCACTCTGTCATTCAAATTATAATTAAAAATGTACCCTGTGCTTAAATTCTCATGTGAACCCAACTGGTTGGTTAAACCTACTGAACCAGTGACTGAATTTTTATAGACTTGAACCAGAAAAGGCTTAGGTTGATGCTGAAGCTGATCTGGAACTGAAACACTGAACAGTCTGAATTTCTAATTATACAGGTGGATCTCAATTTACATCAGAATTTAATTCTTGAAGACACAGTGTAAATTGAGACTGACATAAGTTCCACAGGCAATAACTGGAGACCGGGGAAAATGTTCCAATAGAGTGAAGTAGAGAATCATAGAACTGGAAGAGACCATAAGGGCCATTCAGTCCAACCCCCTGCCATGCAGGAACACACAGTAAAAGAAGTTTAAAGCACAAAACACCAGAGCTTACCTTTTCCAGGCTAGAGAATTGTGCAGATGCTCTCCAGAGGAACCAGAAAAGGCAGTAACTGCTGAACCCAAAGAGGCTTGACTGGGGTGAGTTGGCTTGCCATGAGACGTCAGGGAGCAACTGGTAAGAAATGTGTTCTGGTATGCCTTCACTAGCAGGCTTCCCAGGTGGAAAAAGTGTATCAGGAGATTAAAAAGGCAGCCCACAGCATCTGCTGTGTCTTTTGCAGTAGGTGCAGAGAGCACGACAGGAGGAAAAGTAGCACATCTTCTGCTTTGCCCACTCCAGCAGGCTTGCCAAGTGAAGAAAGCAGACGTCAGTTGCTCAACCCTCACCTAAACAAGCAGAAGCAACCCTTTCCAGCCACACCAAAATTTAAAGATTCCTGTTTCTTCCTCCCCGTTTCCTTCAAGCATGCAAAGCCTTCCTCCAAACAAAGGCAAGACTTCTGTTGCAGTTGGTTCTCCCCATTCCCTAACCTAGGCAGGTAGAAGAAGACAAGTCCAGTCACCCTTTTCTTACACTCAAAACTCCAAGCAGCCTCACTCTCTCACTTCAACCTCCTTGGTCTCTTGCCATTCCCACCTTGCTCAGCTGCACAGGTATGCTGAGGAAACTATACATGGTGGGTGAGACTTACATTTATTTAGTTATTTCTGCAGAAAATGTTGTAAATTTGAAATGTTGTAAACTGGGGCAATGCAAATGGTGACTTCCCTCTAATTACCTAATGCCCTCAATGTCAATAAAATCAAGACACCACATCCAAACTTCCTGAAATTTGGCACAGAGTGGCTAGATGTTCAGTACCACATTGTGGCTAAATTTTAGACAGATCCATTGAGAACTAACAGCACTGATTTACTTTTTAAAGGCATACATATGAAGTTGGGCATAGAGATCCTAACCTTTCTATAGCCCAAGGAGTCAAAATGAGTACAACATTCATTGGGAGCAGAGGCCAGTATTACTGCTGATTAGAGCCAGGTTTCCCTTACACACACATACAGTAAAGACACAAAAGCATTATTATTAAATGTAATAGCCTCTTAAACATAGCCATTTGTCTACAGAAGGGTGTACTTTCAAGTAGAATTGAACAATTAATCAGTTTATATGGAGATCTAGAATAAAAACTGCAGTACATTTAACTGTCTGAGATTATTGACTATGAAAGATTATTAGCATAAAATCAGGAAAGTTACATGGTTCAGGGCCACCTTGCAAAAGTCCAAAAAAGCTAACATTTGCAGTAGCTCAGACCTGTCTTAACATTAAGTCATTTGTGGCCTGGGAGACCCAACTAATGTATGCTTCTCCACCTGGTTACCTGGGGACACTTATTACTTGCCAATTTTTTTTAAAAAAATATTTACTTTGTTTATTTCATTTATACTACATCTCCCCCCTCCCCACAACATAGGACTCAAGTGGGAACACAGTTCTCAAAATGTGAGATACTGTTTAGACTAGGGAAGAAAACACCCTCTTGTGCAAATGGCATTGTTAAATGCATGCTGTGTTAATAAGAGCACCAAGAGCAAAGGCACATCGTCATAGGTTCCAGGAGAAAGATGATACAGAGGTTTTGACAATGGAATCCTATTTATCATTTATGTTATAAAGCACATCCTTCCCTGTTCAAAAATCCAAAATGTGCTATTTTCTGAAAGAAGCTGGTAATGGACATGATTGTTAGCTCAAACACTGTGTATGCCAATTCCACACTGCAATCGTAGTGTTATGACCTAGTTAAAGCTGGCTGCAAGTATGTGCATGCCTCTGTGAAGATCTCTTCCAGAGACCAATTTAGAACACTTGTTGCCAGCAATAGTTGAACCCTTAGAAATGACTTCTCTTACTGTTCTATTGCATAGTAAAACAAAAACAAAAACAAAACCCGGAGGCCACAAAAAACAGCTTGTGGGCTGCAGTTTGCCCACCCCTGCTCTAGTGCTTCCACTGTGGAAGCTGTAACAAGAAAAGCCATTCCATTTCTGTCTGGTGATGCTTGGCAAAGCACAAACCAGAGGAGGCGCACGCACACACACACATTTTCCCAGTAGCCACTCAAGTCCTCAAGGAGTAATAGCAGCAATTGTTAGAATACTAGGTCTGGGGTGAAGATTGGAGCACTTCTCATTTACCACCACCAAGCACAGATTCCTCACGTTTTGTTATCACAGAGAAGAACAAGACCTCTATGTAGCCTGGAGAAAATAAGGAGACTGGGCCAGTGCTGTCTGCTTGAGGCTTCAACAACTGACCACTGGCCTCTAAGCCTCTATATTCAAAAGTAGGAAACAATGCCTTGTAGACTGCTATCTCCAGAAGTGAGCATTCTGGATTTTTTTTAAAGCATTTCATCCTTCTGGAAACATCAGTAATAACACTGGAGTTGTTTGTGGGCTTTGCCACTCCTCATGAGCTATGTCACACTCTGATAAAACTGTCAAGAATTTGAGGCTGAAAACCTATTGGTGACATAACACTGGCCAGACACATCAGGACATGTCCTTTTTTGGTTGCTGCAGAAGGACTTATCCAATACTTGCCAGAGGTCCAGGCAGGCAACAACTGTTCCTTCTTTTGAGCCATGTGACTGCAGATGGAGGTGTCCAGGAGCCCTCTACCCACTAATGGACTGTGGGAATGCACCCCAGTGCCTTCAGCTGGGGTTGTCCAGCCAGCAGAATACATTGGTGTAGATGTTTGCTTTGCTGGCACTTAAAACAGGATCTTGGCCTGTTTGGTGGCTCTCAAACTACAACAAATTAAGCTGGCAACAGAACCAAAGTACAACGTATGAGCACTCAACTAAAGCACTAGCACAATGATACCAAAAACAAATAAATAAACAAAAATGTTTGAGATGGGACTCATGCAGCTCTTCAGAAATTGCTGGGTTGCAACTGTTGGCTCTGCTGGCCAGGGCGGCTGGGATTTGTAAGACAACAACATCTGGTGGACCACATGATTCTCATCCCACTCTACGAGAAAAAACATGAGCAGCATCAGAATGAAATGGAGCAGCTTGCTTCTCTCCTAAGCATTCACTGTTGTTAAGATGGATAGTTTACCTTTCAGTAGAAGTTCTTCTCCCATAAAGCAAGCCACTGCTCTGCTCACATTTAAATATCACATTATAAGTTCACTATGCACCAAAAGCTCATCACACTAAGTAGTAATACTGGCAGGCTGCTAGACAGATCAAACTCTGTGGTAATTTCACTTGTAAAAAAAAAAAAGATGTTAACAAGCACTTTTTCTGTCTCTCTTGTTCAAGATGGGATACATCTGCACTGTTGTAAGTGCTCCAGCACGGCTGGGTTTCCAGACTGGGAGAGAAAGACACTGTGCAGTCCTCAGCAGATATTTCTTTTCACTCATGGAGTCAATGCAATACTTGTAAGTGCTGCCACATTGACAGTCCTGCAAAGGCAAGCTCTTTGTTCACTGACGCGTAGCACAAGCCAAATCTTTATGCTTGTGGCAACAAGACCAAGTCATGCTTTCAATCCTGAAAAAGGCTAAAGAGGATGAATGAATATGTATAATGTGTGTGTATGAGAGACAGACACTTATAGGCTCTGAGTAGTATAAAGGAATCCTGTAGGACCTTCATCTGATGAAATGGACTGAAGTCCATGATAGCTTATGCTCAAAAAATTTTTTTATCAGTCTCAGAGGTGCTCCACGATTCCTTTACATCTCTTTCTGCTGCAACAGACTAATAAGGCTATGTCTTGGAAGCCTTTGAATGGGTGAAATGAATAAATAGCACAATGAACTGCTAATAAGAATGCTAGAAGGAAAAGTCTCACGCACACACTGAGTCAAGGAAGAATCCAAGAGTTTTGCTTTTCAGCAGGCAATCTAACTTTAGACATCATCTCCAGGTGCTCCATGCCCAGGTGAGGCAGGTAATAGGGAACATTTTGGTTGGTTGTTGTTGCCCTGTCACTGGGATGCCTCCATCAGGCAAGTCTATCTGGTACACCTTCAGGAACTTTTAGGCCCCAAGACAAAAGCCTGGGTTCTGCAGTTGTGTATGTGTGTGCCTGCACACACTTTATTTAATGAGTAGCAACCCCCCCTTTTTTTTAGCCTCCTGGTCTACTTCTTGTTTGATCCCAATTATGCTGTTGTCAAAATAGCAGCATGTTATTATTTTATGTGGCTTTAATTTTTTGTACTTCTTGTACCTTGATTTTAATTTGCTGTTTAAATGAGTGGGATCTAGACTAAGTTAATCATGTTTTTGTGGTTAACTGCCATCAAGTGGACTTTAACTTATAGCGACCCCATGAATGAGAGACCTCCAGGTCATCCTATCCTCAACAGCCCTGTTCAGATCTTGCAGACTCAGGGCCATGGCTTTCTTCATTGAGCCTCTCCATCTGGAATGGGTCTTCCTCTTTTCCTACTGTCTTCTAACTTACCAAGCATTATTGACTTTTCTTGTGAGTCACGTCTTCTCACGGTATGTCCAAAGTACAAGTCTCAGCTTAGTCATCTTGGCTTCTGGGGAAATGTCAGCTTTCATTTGATCTACGATCCATTCATTGATTTGTCTTTTTAGCAGTCCACAGTACCCATAGAACTCTCCTCCAACACCATATTTCAAATGAGTTTTCTTCCTATCAGCTCCCTTCACTGTCCAGCTTTCACAAACATACACAGAAAGTGGGAATATGATGGTGTAGTCCCATTGAAATTAATGGGGCAAGTTAATCCTACCCAATGTTAACTCCAACTAATTTCAATAGAGGGGAAAAGCAAGACCAGCTTATGCTTTGCTTTTATGGATTTTCATATGCCAATTCAGAAACTAAGTATCTGAAACAAATAAAACTACAGTGCTTAGAAAATATGTTAACTCCTCCAATCTAGTTAAAACACAGTCATGACTGAATCCTATTGGAACATAGTCATGACTGAATCCTATTGGAAATGATGAGGTCCCTTTATTTTCGGCAGGGCTCAGTCCCAACAAGTAATTTCTGATAGGTAGGAGCCGTTGCCATTTATTTTATTTATTTTTCTTTTATTTAAAAGATTTATCAACCGCCTTTCAGACTAGATGTTTCCAAAGAAGCATATAAAGTTTAAAACCACAAAACATACGATAAAGTAAAAGTTAACACTTAAAACCAAGTAAGTACAACATATAGATGACGGCCACAGTGGAGTCCCAGCTCTCTTACAGGCAAAGGTAGACAATTGAGTCTATAGGGCCTGCTTGGAGTCCTGGAATAAAGGGGGCTGGCTGAGGGGCTGCTACTGTGAAGGTGCTTCCAGCTCAAATCATTAGCTTCTGTGCACATCTCATCAAGCTGATGATGGAGGAGAGCTGCCAGCCTGGAATGAATTGCATTACTATAGATGCGTGGGAAAATTTCACCAAGTCCTGCTCACATCGCCCTCATTCATATCAAACCTTATTTCAATAATCTAGCCTAGGTTCTCACAGAACACACCCACAGACACAGTCAAGGAGGAAGACATTTTTTTAATATGAAGCTGGCCATGAAAAAAGCTCCCAAGGTAATTGCCTCAGGGTGCATTTTAAAATAAAGACTCTATAAAGATCTGAAACTGAACAAATGTTAAATAAGGCAGGAAAGCACAAACGGAAAGAGTGCTAGATCAAGAGACAATTGCCCAAATATAACTACGTGCAGCAAAAGGTTAACTGCATAAAAACCAAATCTGACTTTTGTAAGATATAACCGCAGAGATCTGGAAGAAACACCATGTTTACTAGAACACATGCATGCACCCAGAGAGCAACACAGGACTGATATCTAAATTTCAGCTGTCTTACATCAATAATGAAATAATCTATACATATATCGTACCCTGGCATCTCCAGCTAAAAATGTCAGAAGGTAAGGAATGGGAACTATCCCTGATAGAGATCAAGTGTAGTTTGAAGCCAGCAGTCCCTGGTGCAAAACTCACACGATCAGCTAAAAGGCTACATCTTAATTAACTTTCTAGCTAAAACAGCATTTCCTGTAAATCTGGAGCAGATTAACAAACATTTAAGATAAAAGAGAAACTACTAGGGAGGTAGCTGCTGGTGAACAGGTGTAGAAGAGGACATCAGGGTGTCCTGTACCTTATACAGGAAATTTAAGACAGCCAGTGTGATGTAGTGGTTTGAACACTGGACTACAACTCTCTGCTTGGCCATGGAAACCTACTGGGTGACCTTGGACAAGTCACATTCTCTCAGCCTCAGAGGAAGGTAAAGGCAAGCCCCTCTGAACAAATCTTGCCATGAAAACCCCGTGATCAGTTTGCCTTAGGATTGCCCTAAGTCAGAAATGACCTGAAGGCACAGGAAATTTAAGCAAGTTAAGCTTTTCCAACCATAAGACACACACTTGTCATCATTCTCTCTCTCTCTCACTCACAAACACATATACACAAAGTAAGCGAAGAGTTCCATCTTCCTTTTGCCACCCTAATTGTGGCAGTTTTGCCTCCTGACTCTTTCCAAGGCTGACTTTGATTCTGTACTGACAGTCACATTCAGCATCATTCTGACAGAACAGCCTACACACCGACAAAAATACAAATCAGTTAAATATGCACCACATCTAAGTTTGGGCAACCCAGAATAGAAGGAAGGCTACTCCCCTTTAGTTGGCAATCCTCCCCACCTTCCAATCCTCTGAGCCCTTGCTGTTAATATTTATGCCAAATTGTAAGAAACAAGGAAAGCTCAGTTAAGGCAGTACAGCATGTGCTCCCCATATTTCACATACAAAACAATCATAGCATGGACAAGTTTCAACAATGCTTAACTGCTCCACCCATTTAATAATAAGCCACATAACCCTACAAGCAAAGAGGAGCTTTTTGTGTGATTCAGTCTCGCTGATATATTTTTATTTGAAACCTCAAACACATGCACACTGATTTTATTAAACCCACCCGAAGAGGAATCCAAGAAAGTATTCATGAACACAATTTTTAATGTTCTTATTTAGACAGGATAGCTAATGGTAGAACCTCTGTGTACAAAGACAGTACACTCCAGAGTAGCAGTTGTTTGCAATAAAAACATGGGGGCAGCTGGTCTTTCCCATCATCCCCTGCTCATCCAAAACGTCATTTGGCTAGCTGATGCTAGAAACAAAATGCTACACTATATACATCAGGGATCTATAAACCTTTTGCCCTCCAGAAGTTTTGAACTACAACTCACACAATCCCTATTAACCATGTTGGCTGGACCTTCTGGGAGTTGAAGCCAAAACATGTGGCAAGCCATGGGTTACCCATTCCTAACATAGATGGATCAGCAAGGGAACATGTATGTTCTTATTTAATGTCCTATTAAATCACAAGAGGGCTCAAAGATGTCAAAATAAGAGCTTGGAAAATCTTCAAGGAATTTATTCCCAGTACTTGTTACAGGACTTAAAATGTAAATTCATTGTTTTGTGTGTTAACTGAAAAAAACCACCTTAGGACTAACAACATCAAAACACCTCTAAATTGCCAATTAAAATTAACCAGTAAACATTACTGATGGACCCTAAGGACCACCTAGTCCAACCCCGCCAACGCAGGAATCCACAGCTAAAGCATCCTTGGGAAATGGCCAACCAAACTTCATTTAAATAATCCCAGCAAAGGAGAGTTCAAACATTTCTGAGTCCACTGGCAGGGAGCTGGCACAGATAGCACTTGGAGGTCCCTTCCATTTCTTATGATTCTATGAATGAAATGACCTTTGGAAGTCAGCTATTCCACTGTCAAGCAGCTCTTACCACTAGGACGTTATTCCCAATGTTCAGTCAGTTTTCACTCATGGCATTGCTTTTGAAACACAGCATCATTGCACCCTCATATCCCCTGCCCTGTAACTCACTGTAGGTAATGATGTTGCTTATCACTCACTATAAGTAACTATGTGGCTTATATCTCATTTCTGCCAAGCTACTAAGTCTCAGAAACTAACTATGGCAACCATTAATGTAAAATAACTGCAAGCCACTTACTGCAAAATAAAACATGTGGTCCTCTCATTCTCTTGCAATACCTGTGATACACGAAGTAATGTAAGTTCTCTTTACCATAATTTCACTCTTCTTTTCTGATTTCATCTAGTCAACAGCACAGTGATCTCATCCACAAGGGGTCAATGGGGTTGACTCCTAAGCCCACTGGCTAGATATGCTGCCACAGTAGTGCCACCTCCTGCCTGGGGTGTTCCTAGGAAGGACTGTTTCAAATACATAAACAAGTAACGCATAGAATTATTACCATACAATGTTTTATGAATCTGTTCTGTCACCAACTCTTTCCAAATTCTTTTGCCACTCCTTTTCAACTTCAAATGCTCATCCATTTCCCCCCAGTATCTAAGGCACTGTATCTAATACTAGTGGCCTGGACTGAACATTCAAGAGCTCTGTACATTATATAGCCTTACAATACACTTTAACTGAGTGAAATGTCCTAATGTGGGTTTGCCCACATGGAGATTCAATGTGAAACCAACCAGTTTAAAGTATTTTTTCTAAACAAGTGGCAAGTCCAGATGTCATTGTGAGATTGTGTGTTCAACAAGACGCCCAATTTGTATAAGGAACAGATACAGAAAGGATCATAAAAAATTGAAGCAAACTCCAACAGACAGTTGCTGCGAGAAAATAATGCAGATACCTTGCTGAAGCCAAAAGGCAGGGGGTCTGGTGATTGGATGAAAGAGAAATATGCCACTTGATTTCTATGATAAAAGAACAAAGGATATAAATGTACTGAACAGCCAAATATTTAAGTACACCTTACTTTTCCTGCCTTACATATGCATGGCACAAAGACAATGGTATATAATTTGATGGTCTTATTTATGGGTATATACAAGTTTGCCTTTTAATGACAATATTGGAAACCTTCCTGGTCATAGCTAAATTAAGGCTTCCTTTAATACCTAAACTAGAAAAAGGAAGGTGGAAAAAAACCCACAACACAGTATAATATTTAACTACAAGAGGCTTTTCAAGCTTGATTTTCTAACAGCAGGTTTTCTATTGCTTACTCAAAAGCTTACGTATGCAAAAAAGTTACCAAAAATGTTGTTTATTAAACCACTGTACACAAGCATGGACAAGTATGTACAGGAAGTTCAAATGTATGACAATGTTACCCAAAAAAGCACAAGTGGCACTAAAAAGACTGACCCACATAAATTACTTATAAAACTCTTTCAAAAGGGTACACACAAATGTCAAATAATCCCTGATTATTCCCATTTGATAGCCACATTTTTTCTCTTTTTTCAAAAGGTAGGGAAAGCATTTTAAAAAGTTGAGAGCCTTTTAAAAACCACCAACAGTGAACTTATCTACAGGACGATCAGGTCAAGGTGGAAAGCACAAGGTTCATGTTTATAGCACAAAGACCTCCATTTGCTGCTGCTGTAAGTCATAAATCAAAACAAAGCCAGAAAGATCAACTCCTATCTGGAGAATGCATTCAGAGGATATAATAAAGGGTAATGAACTAATTCAAGTAGCTCTTTCTTATATTTGTGGAAATGTTTGTCTTGATGCAGTCAGCTGCTCCTAAAGTCAAAATGGAAGCCCTGTACACTGGACTTTGAAAAATAAAACCACAATTTGAGGAAGAACAAAGCAACTGGTTTCTACATGTCTGTTCTTAACAGTGTTTTCTTTTATCTTTCTTTCTCTCTCTCTTTTTTTTAATAATGTAAGCAAGTACAAAGTGCTATCCCAAGTCAATGGACAGTTGGGTTTCTTTTGGGCAAAACTGAGCTGAAGGAGCACGGCAATTAAAGGGAAGGCTTCTTGTTCTTCTGCTGGTTCCTGGGGGAGTTCTTTAGCACACTTCTTATTCGGAGATAAATCCCAGTTGACTCAGCCATGTTATCAAATTCAAAAGGTGTTATCCCTGCAGCAAACTTGCTCATGTCAGGGACGGGGCTGGTGATTTTAGAGGCCACATCAGCACTGGGAACGGCAGGAGGGTCATCATTGCTTCCATGGTTTACTTCACTCATTGAAGTTGAGGGGCAGTTCTTAGCCGTGTTTTCAGAATCCATGTGATCAGGTCCTTCCTCTTCTGTTAAATCAACCAATTCATCTGCTGAAATCTGCTTATTGTCATGTTCTTCTGTTAAATCAATTAACTTCTCCACCTCCTTATTCTCAGGCTCTTCTGCTTTGGGTATCTGCTCTGTGTTGTCTGAAAGTCCAGATTCTGATGCTTCCATTTTTTTGCATGTTACGTCTTCCAAAATAACATCTGACCCAACCCTAGATGGTGATGATGCCACAGAGTTTCCCGTTAAAGGAGTTCCTCCAGGTATGTCAGAGTCACTGTTGGCACTATCTGCCTGCTCCAGGGCTGCCCAAATGAGGCGCTGCTGCTCCTCAAGCTCTTCCAGTGTCAAGGTGTCTTCATCCATGGCAGAGCCCTCTGCTCTCAGTGGAGCAGAATCATTGGAAGTAGTCAAAGGAGAAGCATCACGGGGCAGCGCAGGTGGTGTACACAAAGGAGGCTGAGGAGGGGTAAAGTTGGGTGGAGTACATGGAGGGGTACCTCGTGGCAGTGGGGGAGGAGTCGCATTCAGTGGTGACCCAGGAGGCAAGGGAGGCTGGAACTGGAAACCGTCATAACTAGGAGAATTCTGCAGAATTTCTAAGTCTGAAATTAAGGAAATGGGCACATTTTAATAGTAGTCCTGCTTTAATTCCTACTTAGGTCGGTTCCTCTTCAACTTTCACCCCAGATCTTTTTATTAGAGGATGTTTTCAATGGCTAGGATCAAGCTGTTCATTAAATAATATGGACTGAAATCTTAAAAACCTAGTGACTTAGAACAGAGGAGGTGGGTGACAAAAGATACCTATTTTTTTTTTTTAAACAAGTGATATGAATCTGTTCACGTGGAGGTAGTACACCCCTTGAGTCCCAGTTTTGGAGAAAAGGAGGGATATGAATAATGAGGATGATAATGACAATGAAAATGATAGTGATGACAACAATAATATTAATAATACAGGAAAGTATACCGGAATCCATCTCCATGTCAGCTGATGATACTTCGGCACTGTTTCCTTTCTGCCTTTTCAAGTGATGAGAACTCTGATGAGATGAAAGCCTTTTATTTCTGGACTTTGGGCCTACCTGAAGATGCAGAGAGAGAAATTAAGAGCATTCAGTGCTATGATACACTCATTGATGTATGTCTTTTGCAATATTTGAGGAGGTGGGGGAGGGAGAAATATTTCTGTTAAAGGGAAAAGACACCAAGCAGAGCTTCAACCTGCTTATTTAATATATTCACCGAACGATATGTAGAAAGATAGTGGGCAAAGATATCCTTCTGCTGAGATGGCTGAAGGGGCACAGAACCAAACATCCTCCATTCCTGCAGCAAAAGAAACACATATAGGTATTAAAGAATATGCAAAAGCAGAGCATAATTGAGAAAGGGGGAAAAAATGAACTGTAGCCAAGTGTTTTATTTTAATACTTTTACCTCCCACATTTATCTTGTGGGGTTGTGAGAGAAACCTCACAAGGTAGCTCAGAAAAAATAAGAAAACAGTATACAAAAACAAATTAAAAATGAGACATTAAAAAAATGTTAAAAGAGCAGGTGCTAAGATACGCAGCCAGTAAAATCTTCAATGAAAAGCAGAGTGGGATAAATGTCTTCAGGAAACTAATGAGGGGGCCATGTGCACTATTAGAGGGAGGGAATCCTAAAAAGCCGAGGGGCCACTGTTAAGATACTCTGCCCCTTGTACCTGCTAATCTGATCTTTCTTAATGGCACATCAGAGAGCAGGATGTTCATGCCTGACCTCAAAGTCCAAGCAGGGGCATACTAGTGCAGGTAATCCTTCAAAATAATCTTCAAAAGGAATACCAGAGAGTATTCATGAAAGAACCAGGTATGTCACCCTGAGTTCCTTGGAGGAAGGAGAGAATAAAGGTGTAAACATTGTTACTTACATCTGTTACTCCACTTGGAGTGGACATATTAAAACCAGGATAATTTATCAGCTTGGAAATGTCGTAAGTGACACATCGATTTTGTTGGTAATATTCCTCCTCCTCTGTTTCATCCCCAGGTGATGCTGCATCAAGACATCAAAAATATTACTGATACCACTGACAATACAGGACCTGGCAAATTATCAGTAGCTTCTAACCACATCAACTACCAAGTCCAAGAATGCACTGCTTCTTTGACCCTTTTATATGGGTCTGTAAAACTGATCAACCAGGTAAAGTTACCAGTTCTAAAGTTACCGGGTCTGTAAAACTCATCAACTGGTAAAGTTACCAGTTCTGAATGCATCAGAGTGATACATGAGGCAATCCTCATGCATCACTCTGATGCATTCAGAACTGGTAACTTTAACACAATCTGGAAGAGTTCTAAGACAAAACTACCCAAGCTCTTCCTTAGAAAGTGGATCGATCTTTAGCTAAAGAACTTCCCAGGTTTGACATAAGGTTATGATGAAAGAGATCCTGAGCAAATGGGACTTAATCCAGAAGAAAGGACGGAAGAAATCAAAATACAATAAAATAAAATTTAAAATAAAATTTAAAAAACCAGCAGGGGCTGTAGGTCCAACACACAGATCAACCAACACTTGATTTCTCTAATGCATTTCACTGTAATTAAAGTTCTGCAAACATGAGGGTGATGCCAGAACTTTGGCAATTCACTTCTCTTGACATCACCTGTCAAGAGGGTGGCTGTTGTCTGGTATGATCGAAATGTAATTATTTTGGGAAACATCCAACAAGGAAGCGTCTTCTAGGACAGGCTGCAAAAGTATGCAACATCATTGTAACTCTTCTGTTAAAAAAGGACAAGCAAATTAACTGTATACAGTACCCGAATCTGTAGATGCTGCTTGAAATAAGCTTATGTACTGGTTTACTCCTAAAGCATCAGACTGCAATTGAAATCTGTACTGTTTAACAAATTGTAAAATTGTTAAGAAAAATATAATCAATTGGGGGAAAACCTACTGTTGTTAACTCTCTAGTTTAACTACAAACCAGGGAAGTGGAACTTTTTCAGAATACTGTCAACTAATAGCCTTTCTTTCTCTGGCTAAAGAAAGGCAAACTATTTTCCAGACAAGGCAGGACCTTCCTCAATACTCCTTTTACCTTTTCCATCATACAACGTTAGTCCAGATTTTTCCATTTCTGCCTCTTTGAGCCAGCCTGGGGGATAACCCAGCTGCCTCATGCGATAGATGAAAGGGGGAAGAGTCTTGTCAGTGACACCCAAGGCATCTTGAAGTTCCTCACTGTAAGAAGAGGGGGAAAGAAATCTTATTACAAATATGAAGGAGCTGAACACCATGATTTGATACTGAGCTGCTAGGTTTTCAGAGGACACACAGGCAAGTTTGTGTGCTGGTGGGAAATGTGTCCCTCACTAGAATGATACAAACTATACAAACTCACATGAGATTACTATGGAATTATATAAACTAAATAACATTCATATAATTATATGTAGTCAGGCTGTAGATTAGTGTCCAGTTTTAATACATTTGCATTTTATCACACTTAGGTGTGATGTTTTCAAGACTATGCTGGACAACCACATTGTCATAATCCTACAATATTCTTTTGTTGAACATTTGGGGTTGGACTGGATGGCCCTCGTGGTCTCATCCAACTCTACAATTCTATGATTCTATGATTTATTTAATCAAAAGAATGTGCATTGCAGAACATGTCATTGACAGAGCATGAGAAAATAATGCTGACTTTGGGAAATGTGAATACAGCAGGTGTTTTATGCTCTCTTGAATAGCAAAACCTCTAACTAAGCTTTACTCTTTCAGAATAAGTTGATCATTTAATAAAGGAACAAGTTGTGGTTTCTACGGTTATTTAGCTATGGAAGGATTACCTAATTACTCCTGGTTTGAACCTTCCAAACCTTTCTTCAATTTCATCTGCATGGTACCGCTGCTGGAAGTTTTGGTTATTTGATTCCCCACAAGCATCCAAAAACTGCTTTCTTTTCTCACTTATGCGGGCAGCATTTCGTGGCTAAAACACAATTGGAGGTGGGGAAAAATCAGAATGCCAAATTACCAGAGCCACTGATAAGACTGTTAATAGATTGCATTCTACTCCTTCCACAAAGTACTACTGAGTCATCTTTACAGAAAAAGTGAACCTATTTTATATTTGTATAAATTTAAATATGTATTGATTATACTATATATCATATACATATAAATATAAAATAGGTTGACTTTTTTGCAAAAAAATTATATATGTAAACTATACAAATAGTATATCAATTCCATAATTCTATATTTATATACAGTATGTTTCTATATCAGATCAATTGAAACTACAGGATTTACCATTTAGTCTTCAGGGGACTTTAGTAATAACAACTCTGTGTCTTAAACTTGAAGGTTGTTATTTGCCATCAAGTTTACTATGACTAATGGTGACCCTATGAACGAGACAATTCCAAGATCCCTGGTCATCTGTTGCCCTGCTCAGGTCTTGCAAACTCAGGGCAGCTGTGACTACTTTGATTGCCTCAATCCACCTGTAATGTGGTCCCCCTCTTTTCCTACTGCCTTCTACTTCATCAAGCGCTATTGTCTCGAAAGTAGCAATGCAGAAATTGTTTGCACAATATTATCATCATAGATTTTTCTAAAGCCTTGCAAATGAACCCACTGCATATAATATTCAACCATCACCCTGGAGACAGAATGTGAAAAGTCTGACGAATCTTTACCTGTGGACAATCTTTCATTTGGTGGTCTTCAGAGCCACAATTGAAGCAGTGAGGTTTTGGCCTGCTTTATAAAAGTAATAATTTTACAATACAAATTGGTCAACATTGGCTTATTAACCACAGTGCAATGACATCTTACACTGGGGCAGGAATTGTGCATCCTTTTGGATGATGTTGAACTGCACATTCCAGCAACCCTAGCCAGCACAGCCAATGCTAAGGAATGCTGGGAGATGCAGTTATCATCATCGAGGGCTACATACTTCCCACTCCTGTCTTACATTTACAGTGCCTTTAAAAATCTAACTAAAATTCTAAACCTACAATCAGCCATGATAGCAATGCTTGCAGTGAAGTACTTTTAACAGCTATGAAATAATGACATTTTAAAAGTATGTACTTTAAGAATGTCACATAATTGTAACAGACAGACGAAGCAGCATATAGTAGAAATCTAGATACTGGAAATAAAAAAAAACCCTTTGAGTTAAACTCGTATTCAACAATAATTAAGAAATGCCAATAATGAAATGCCAGAAACTCATAAAAGTTCATAAAAATTCAAGCAAGCTGGCAGGAGTGGGAAGGACTATGAGGAAAATCAAGTTTAACTGATATAACAGCAACAAACTGTAGCTGAATACCAGAGAATAAGCTGCTTCCTATACAGGACTACCAACTTGATTTTATTTTTCCTCCCCTTCAGATTGGAATAGTTGAAATCACCAGCCAGATTTAGACATGTTGGCCAAACCATAGGCTCTTATGGGCCAATGTGCTGTTTCACTCTCCCATACTTTCTCTCAAACCATAGTTTGCCATAACTGCCAGATCAGACAAATTAGGTTTTCCTCAAATCAGAATTGGAAGCCCACTTTGAACCATATTTTCCAGTTAAGTTTGGAAGGAAATGATTGCTTCAATACTATGAATAGAGGGGAAGGAAGCAGAACATGCAAAGTGAGCTGGAACTCTGCGAAAATTAAGTCCTACCATGGTTTGGCCATTAATGCAGTTTGAAAAATAATAGTGTCATGTTTCAACAGCACCAGGGCTTTGCAGTTCAAAATATTTAGGGAATACCTACTTAAAGTATGTTTAAGGCACACAGAAGCACCCCAAGTTACAAATCTGAGTTAATCACTAAAAATAAATAAATCAGTATTCAAATATTGGCTCAATATATTTTAATACTCCTCTAAAGCATGGCTCAATCTCTTCTAAAGGGTTTATTCAGTTAATTAATTAAGGAATTAACAAACTCTTCTGCTGGCAGAATTTCTGCTGGTGCTTTCAAATAACCCAATAAAATTAATTTTAAAATTATAATTAAAAAAAAAAAAACAGCCTTGTCAATTTATTTCACTTCAACGCCCCCCCCCCCCGCCAGTCTTATGGCACCTTTAAGAGTAACCACATTTTTTCTGCACAAGCTTTTGTGGACTACAGCCCTCTTGCTTAAAACCTCACTTTCACAGACTACAGCCCATTTCTTCCACTCCACGTATCTGAAGAAGTGGGCTGCAAACCCACTTTATGACAGTTTATTTTGGAACAGTCTAACTGTGCCACAAAACCTTTTTCTCTTTTTACCAAGAATATGAGTTTTCTCGGTGCTCTGAGCAAGAAGAGTGTAACAGAGTCTACTCAGGCTGGAAACATTGCTTTTTGGACGGACAACTCCAAGAATCTGCACCCAACATGTCAAGTGAACACGCTGCTTCTGGGAGTTGTACTTGAAAAAAGTAACAGTTTCAAGCTCTGTGGCTAAACACCTACATTACATATACACACCCCAGGATTTCCAAGTAATGAGGGATTTTGATTCCATATCAACGCCTTGTGATCACTGCCTGTGTGTGATCACTTCCCACCCATATCAAAAAAAATACTTGAAAAGGGGAAAGCTATGTTACATGGTGGAAGCTGCAGTTGGGAAGCCCCTGAGCACCTCTACTGTGATTCTTTTGAGTCCTGGCTAATCTTTTCATTATTCCAGTAAGTACAATTAAAATGTTAATTTTACATCAGCAATCTAACTGGCAGTGTTACTTCATTCCAAGTCATATCTAACAATCTAACATCTAACTATCCACAGTACATTTCAAATTTTAACCAGAAATCGTCATAGGTTCACAGGAATACAAACCTTTTAGGTTTTACTTGTATCTCTTGTCCATCTAGAGAAAGAATCTGCGTGAAAACTTGCTGGTATCTTAGAATTCAATAAGGAATTGCTACTGTATGAAGCAAAATGGATTGTTTTTGTTCATGTGCTTGCATAAATTCTAATTATATAGGCCAAATGGGTTTGGTACAGATTATTATAGAGTATTTTTGGCTTTAAAAAGTAATACCAGAATCATTACTGATAACATGATGATGAGATTCTGCTTGAAAGAGTGGGTCTGCTAGTGTTGAAAACTTGCCCTCTCTTTCAAGTAGAATCTAGCTTACTTATATTTCTTTCCAGAAATGCAACAGAACGAGACAAATGAAGTAGTCCATGTACCAGAGATTATTTCTTCACCAAACAGATGTGCCCTGTAACATTTGATCCCAGACTTACGGTATATAGTTAACACTCTCAAAATATGCAGATTGACTCAGTCTTTTACTACTGATTGCAGAAAATAGCAATGTTAGCAAGAAAAGGGAATGACGTTGAACTAAATAGGATACTTGGGTATTTCCCATCCGTCTGTCAGCTGAGGGTTCTCATTTAATATAGGCTGCCCCAGTTTATCAAGACAAAAATTGGTAAAATAGAGAACACTTCCTACAACCTGCAGAAAGAGTCAAAAAATGTCAGTATTTTATATCAGACTGCAAGACAACATTTTTTTAAAATGTACTTAAATATTTCATTAAACTCTATTCTGATATAATTAAGTACATTAAAATAATGGCTCTCGTGTTTAAACTTCACAAATGAGACCTTATATCCTGCACTTCAGTTTCTGTATGTCCAGTGAATATTAGACAGGACCTTCAAAGTGTCACACTGCTAACAAAAATAATAAAGGACAATAAGAATTATGTGGACAATTACTAATTGTGTGCTAGTGTCATGGCAGGAATATAGGAAATATAGGATTCAGATATATACTTTACAGACTAGAGAAGTAACTTACGCTAAATGCCTCCTTGATTTTTTTGGACATATTTGCACTTGCCACTTTAGGATCGTCTTCCAACACAAAACTAGAAGGCTAATAAAAAAATTAAAAAACAAAAACAAAACAAAACATGGTTTATAAAAGGTTATAGTTATCATCATCAAATAGTGCAGTACACATTCCACATTCTTCCTTGCTACCTTCATATACCTTGAACTCAGTTTTGGACCACATACAGTACATCGGGGTGGGGAACTGTGGGTCCTCCAGAAATCACTGCATTCCAATTTTTATAATTCCTGAACTTTGACCAAGCTAGTGTTATGTAGCCTCTGAGCTTATGTCATAATTACAAGCATGATACTGCACACTTCATCCCCAGATATGAGAACTGGTTCTCTGGAAAAGGGACACAGCTCACTAGGGGATCATATCCTTTGGATGAAGGTGATGTGGGCATCACCAGTGGAAAAGACACTGTGTAGCAGAGGTGGGAAAGAACCTGCTTGAGGCACTGAAGAATCACTGTGAGAGTAGCCAACCCTGGGGGACCAGTGGTCTGACACAGTATGGAGCAGCTTCATCTATTCATGTGGATCTGTCAGTAGTTCCAATTGGTTTTTATGAAACTTAAACATGTTTTAAAGGCACATTTAAGTTTTGTGTACTCTTTTACTGAGCAAAAGTTAATTCTTTTGAAGCACTGTCAACAGGACAAGGTACACATTGTAATGTGTTGGGGTTTTTTTGTAACACATCAGCCCATATACACAGAAAGACATGTATCTCTTTCCTCTTCATTTCTAAAGTAAAACATGATACCACTTTCACCAACAGCAAAGGCTATCAGAGCTGGTTTAACACAATAACAATACATACCCAGACAAAAAGTGAAATAAGTTGAAGTTACTCCATTAATATATAAATACCTGTGGCTTAAGATTGAAGTAGGTCTTGTCAGGGTCAGCTCTCTGTTGTTCCTCATATCTTTGAACTAAACTAGATACAAAATCCTCTATTTCTTGATGATATTGCCTACACAAGAGATCATCAGAATACATAACAGAATAGATAACTGCCCTGTTTGTTTTAAAATTCTGCATGATGATAAAGCATGTCTCTACATTTCCCAAGCTGAAGACTAGGGATAAAGAACTGCATAAATCAAGATTCCAGAAACAAAGGCATTTCAGAGGCATTTTCCCTATGCAGTGCTGGGGTAACATTATAGAAATTCAAGTCACTTTCATGTTGCATACAATTTACTTTTCTGACAATTCGTAACCCAAACACCTAAAGAAATCAAGACTACTAAGGGAAGCTTTGAGCAACATTTTCTTTGAACACCCCCAGCCTTTGTCCTTTTTAGACCTACTCAATGGGTACCCAGCTTTTAACTTTAAATGGTGTATGCCTTCTCTCCTTGATTCTCACCCACATGTCTCCAATTCTCATTGAAAAAACATCATCCTTATGGGCTTCCCTAAAAATCCTCATTCATGGGACTGCCCTTAGATGACATACAGTACTGTAGATTTCTGGGGCCTGACCCACCAGCTGAAACTCTGCACTGTAAAATGTACACACCTGACCCAAATATTCTGAACAGTTAACTTAAACCAATACAAGAAACATACTTACTTGGATACACTATTGTTCATAAACAAAATCTGTAACAAAGGTCCATCAACTTTAGCATCATCCACTGTAAGTCCACTAAAAAAAGGAAGCACAAAGCTATCTTTACAGTAGGTATTAGTTTAGTCAACCCTCCAGAATATCTCTGATATGGTTTGGGAACATTAGGCCCACTTTATCCATCACTGCAACACAGTTCACCATGCTAAGTACAGCTTACTAAATTAAAATTTACTCTGTTTTGATTAAACATACCACAAGTGACAACTTAATAACTCTTAAGATATTTAACAATTGTGAGCATTTGATTTTTTAGGGACCACCCAATAAATGCCAGATAATGAAATAATCCTTTCCAAAATGCAGCCAAAATCCAGAGCTATGCAATTAGCTTCACTGTCACAAGGGTGCTCCTGCATTCCCAGAATGCAACACATTAAACCACTTTTTAGATAACTATGAAAAGGAAAAAAAATACAAGTACCAGCTTCATTAAGTCATACATTTATAACGTGGCATATCACTTCTGAAAATCAAAGGAGCCCTTGCACATGCTTAAAGTAGGCCTGTGGACTCTACTACTAAATAATAGACCAAAAAATTACAGATGACTGAATTATTTACACATACCTTGGTCGGGTCAGGATGTTCAGTTTTCTTCTGAGTTCATGATGTTGATTAGCTCGTTAAGGAATTTAAAATCATAGTATTGTTTCTGAACAATAAATGTAGAATAATTACTACAAGCCCTGAACTGCACTCATGATTAGTAACAATTTTGAGTGAATCCAAGCTCTAGATCGTAGGGCAGGAATAATGTGCCACTCCAGAAGTTATTAAACTACAACTCTCACCTTTTTCACCAGTGGCTATGTTATCTATGGTTGCCTGGATATGTCCAACAACATTTGGAGGGTGGGCTGCATGATTTCCATCCTGTTCTAGATATAAACATTAACAAGCCCTGAAAGGGCAACGAAGAAAGGAAACTGCATTTCTAAACCAGTCTTTAGCCACTGCAATTGTACCAGTCACACTCTCAGTGCCTAACTACGTCACAGGGTTCTTGTAAAGACAAAGAGGGAGCATATCAAGATCTGTTTTGAGATCTCTGAGAAAGGACTAGAGCATTAAAAGCTCTATTGTGTCTATTCCACTACAGCAGCAGAGTAATCATTTTCAACCAAGGCTGGGAAGACACAGAGTTCACATCCCTTGATAGCTAAGAAGAACAACTATAAGCCAAGCACACATTCGCAGCCTTTTATGATGATGGAACTTTTTTTGGTAGTGGTAAAAGGGGCTCTGCATGACCCTCAACTCCTTTGAAGAATAAAATACAACATACGGTGCTCCAAGATACAACTTTCCAAGTGGTAAGGTTAGGGTTAGGGCTTTGTTGGTATCTTGCAGCAAAAATAACTAACAGCATACACTTTCATGTGTCTGAGAATCACTTTCAGCTGATGAAATGTAGTGTATTAAAGTAAATACTGTAATAAAGCTAAGAAACAGTTTTGTGGCACCTCAAAGACTAGTAAGTTTAATTTAGCTCAGGCTCTCATGAACAGCAACCCATTTAATGAAATGCATCCAAGGGAGTGGGGCTGAAGCTCACAAAAGCTTATGCCCAATACTGTTGTTAGTCTTTAAGGAGCTACAGAATTACAGGCATAATGAAGGTAACAAAGCCTCTGACAAAGAATGTTCTTAAGTCTTTTTATGCCTGCCTACCCCTTCTTCCTTGTCCTCTGTCTAGCGGGAAGGTTTTCAGCAGCATCAACATAGGGAGGATGGTGGAGGGCTGTAGAAACACAGACTTTCAGTGTACGGTTTCAGCCTGTCTGCAGTAAACAATGCAATAATGCTTGAGATAGGAAAGAATGGGATTCTGCTGTTGCTGATCCTACTGTAGCTGCACCTGTCTGCCTGCAACAGGCAAGGTAAACAGCTTCTGTCTCCAGAATCTCTGAAAGAACATACAAGAACAGCAAAACAGAGAGAAAAGAGAGAGTAGATAAGAGCAGCTACCCCACCCTGCATATTTCAAGGAAGTAAAGATCTAGAATTATGGCCATCAAAATCGAAATCATAAGAAAAGTGGAGGCTGGTAAAAACTCACCCTGGATGCATTTTGGAAGAAGTCTTCAAGCGATCTCTAGAAGGTCAAAAATGTTTTTATTTTTCCTATTTATGCAAGCCTTAACTTGACCTGGTTATTTTAGTTTGCCTATATTTTTAGTTTTGAATAAAACATTGCTTGAACACATTGACCTGCTCTTCTTCTCTTTTGTGGTGTAGGAACCAATTCCGACACTTTTCATGTTATTTCTGCCTATGGTACTAAATTTTCTATTAAAGAAGTAATGCCCTGGGACACACTAACCTCCTTAACGGATGTCTACTTCTATTTGTCCTTTTTCAGCAGGCCTTTCCTAATTAGATCCTGGCCTCAGAGCTCCTGGCCTCTTTTTTTTAGTCTGCTGGCTATTTATTATCTTTTTTTAAATGTGATTTTAGATTAGTTGTTTTTAATTTATATTGGTTGAATATCTTTTTATGGGGGAGGGTGGGGGGTGTTTAGGGATTTTAATCTGTATTTGTATTTTAATTTTTGTAAACCAATTGTTTTTAACAGAGGGGCGGGGTATAAATAAATAAATTATTTATTTACCACGACAGACCTAACCCCCTTACCTTACCAGCCCAGAAACTCTTACCAATCAAAACCAGCCGTCTTTACCATGCTAGAATTCTCTTGCTTGTGCTGGGCAACAAAACAAGGCTTGTCAAATTGGAAGGGTCTCTCCCCCCCCCCGCCCCAAACTTCCCGCGTCTCCTTGAAAACTCCCCTTGGGCTACGGGCCGTATAACAAGCGGAGAGGGTGACGCTCCCGAGAGGGAGGCGCCGGAAGCGGCTGGGAGAGGGCCGGCGAAGAGGGCCACGTCGCCGCACCTGTTGAACTTCTGCCTCTTACGGGCAGCAGGAGGAGGCAGGGAGCTTTGAGGCGGGGTTTCTACCTCTGCCTCGGTGCCCCCCAGCGAGTGAGGCCTCCTCCCGACGACCCAGCCCTGACCCGCCAGGATATTCTCGGCCTGCAGCGCCCGGACGGTCTCCTCGCACTCCCTCAGCCGCTCGCGGAGCTCCTCCGTGTCCTCGCCGGGCTCTTCAAAGCGAGGCTGCAGCGGCTGGGCGGCCGAGACAGGCGTCGCCTCCTCCGCGTCCAGCTGCTCGAAGAGCTCCCGGTCCCCGAAGTCCACTTCGGCCGCCATTTCGAGTGGAGGGGAAGACGACGACGACGCGCGACGGGGCGAGCCGCCACAGCACGGGCTCCCGGAGGGCGGAAGGCGCGCACGGCACCGCTGAGAGAACCCAGCAGCTCCGCCTTGCGACCGAGGCCTTCTTTCTCCCGCTCGGAAGCGAAGAGACTACCACTCCCAGCATGCAATGGCACGAGAACGTACTCGGCGCTCATAGGCTTCCGGGCCTTTTAAGGCTGGGTCTTGTAGTTCAATGTAGGTGGAGCGGTGTATTCCGGGGTATGGACGGCACTTCCGCCCAGTGACCTTCCGGAAGAGGGCTCCCCCGTGGAAGAGGCAGGGCGTGGCGAACCCAAGCGGCGGGGCGTTCGTTTCAGTCCACGGAGGGCGTTGCTCTTTTCGGGGGCTGCGTTGCAGATTACGCGCTGCGTTAGATTTCTGTATGGTTGGGAGGTGGGGGATAGAAGACGAACTTCCGCTGCTGCTAAGAAAATGAGGTTTTCAGTACAGTTGTCCCTCCGTATCCACGGATTCGGTATCCACGGCTTTTTATTTTAATTTATTTATTTATACCCCGCTCTTCAGCCAGAAGGCTATCAGAGCGGCTTACAAATTATTTTAAGCAACAGCAATTTACACATCTACACTGCATTAAGCAGTTTCCAATGTGTGTTCGCTAATTGCCCCCACAATTGCAAATAATATTCTTTAAAAAAATAATCCAAAAAGCAAACCTTGATTTTGCCATGTTATATCAGGGGCACTGTTTTGCGATGCCGCTGCATATAATGGGACTTGAGTATTCACAGATTTTGGTATCCACGGGGGTCCTGGAACCAAACCCCAACCAATATAAAGGGGCAACTAATCATTTCCTCTTCTCACATACAATTAGTAAAGTCTCTTCACATTTACTGCAGGCTTTGTCGACTTCAGCCTAGGATGCTGCAGACATTCTGACCCAGAGTTGGACACATTTTGTATTGTGGGAAAATAAAATGTTCAATAGGAAGCAAGTTGTGTACTTGGCTATATTGGGCTTTAATCAGGAACATGGTTATTTCTTAAGCACATGAGGAAAATGAAAATAAAAATTACCTTTGTCTCCATATAGTGTAAGACAGATGTCTAGCTGTTTTCCGGCAGGTATTGTCAACTGCATTTATGAGATCTGGCAGTGTAGTGGTTTGCATGTTTGGACTACAGCTTGTGGACACTAAGGTTCAAATCCCTTCAGTCATGGAAACCCAATAGGTAACCTCAGGCAAGTCACTCAGCCCTAGAGGAAGGCAATAGCAAACTTCCTCTGGAGCCAAGAAAACACATGAGAGGGCCACTGTAAGTTGAGGGTCACATACGTTGGTATGTGAAGGCACATAAAAGTCTACTTCATTTAGCACTCCTTTTGCACCATGGCTACAGGGTTCACTGGTACCTGGAAGATACTGCTTTTCATCACCAGATTTGGTAATGATCATCATTACACATCAACTCTGGTTTGGGCCACATTGCCACAACACCTCAGGGACAGTGCCAACATATCTTCGGTCAGTGTATTGGTGAGGCTGTCACTTTCTGCACTGTTGTGCAAGATTGCACATGGTGCCGGCTGGTTTGGAGGAAAGTGTCTCATTGATACTGGCCCTCTGGGTTTTTGTGCAATAGGAAAAATAGCTAACAATAAACCTTGATGTGTTTTAGATTCACCATGTCAATTAATATTAAAATTAGCCACGTTTCTCCCATCTTGGGAGAAAGGTGGGATATAAATCCAATATATAAATAAATCTTTTAACCTACCTTCTAAAATGGCTTTCAAGAGCATTGTCATTCGCAAACATGCAACACAGTTGCAAATTAAGGTAAAATATCTAAAATGTGCCTAACACACAAGTACTGTTACAGTTGATTGCAAGCAGTTCACTAAGTAGTTCTGTTTTCCCCCCAACTCATTTCAGATTCTAGTTGTTGGGGATGGAATTTACAACAGTACTTAACCCATTTGCTAACTTGACAGAATGTGTGGCCACTGCTTTAAATAGAAGATGCTGCTGTGGTTAAATCTATTTGTTACTACAGTTGAAGCCATGTCAGTGGATACCATCACTTCCTATGAGTAAATTCAACTGAAGTCCTTGGGCTTTATTTTTTCATGTTGTATTTTCCATATCTTGCCTTTTCCCCAATTAGCTGCAATAAGCTGATCATAAATAAAAGCTGCAAACCGAAACTTACTTATACAGCCCTATGCTTTTGCATTATTTGGGAACTTTCACATTTCATCCATACCGCAGCTAAGGCGCCAGCCAGTGTGGAAAAACTTGGGTATTTTATGTACCATTGCAAGACTAACTACTGAGGGGGAAGAAACAGCCTCAAAATTAAATCATTTGGGCACAGGATCAGGCTTTAGATACTGTTTCAAAAAAACATTCACAATTGTAGTGAGTTTCAGAGAGAAGACAACTTATCAGCTCATCGTATTTCTATAGTAACAATTTTAGTTCTCTGCTTAAATCTCAATCTGTTTTTCTCCTAAAAGTGATACAACCCATTTGTTCTCTAGTTCATCATATAGCAATAGGCATTAAAAAGTGCCCAGCCCAGTATATATGCCTAAACAAGCTGACTTCCAACTGACCCTTCCCTGTGGAGTCATTGCTCAGTTCAGCAAGTACTGCTGCTGTGGTTCCTCCTCTGTTCATTACAATGAGAACTGAGTTGAACTCTGTAAGCCACATTTAAAAGGTCGAAAGACTGTAGAGCAGTTGATTCCTGTATCAAAACTGAGTACAACAGTGTAGGACTCACTGGACCTCCCACACTGCAAGACTGCAACTCCCAGTTATTCCTCGCTACCAGCTATGCTGGCCAGGGCTGCTGGGTCTGGCACTCCAGCAATATGAATTCCATTCCTGCTGTAATAATAAAGGTGATGCTCAAATGTTGACAAGTGAAGAACCTTTTTGCTAATAAACATGAAAGTTTGTTAGTGTAACAAGGTAATGTGATGATTCTTCTACTCTACTAGAAGTAGGGTAGATTACTTTTACCTTTCTAGAATAATCTAGAAAGAACTGCTACAGCTGGTGTTCCATAGAACTGAGTGGCCAAGATAAAAACCAATCCTCTCAAAGAATGAGAACAGGCCTTCCAAATAAATCTTTGGACCTGAGCAAGACTGTATTAAAGCAGGACCTGATAAACTGCCCAGCTTATGGTAAGAAAATAACTCACTTCAGAGACTCATGACCACTGAGACAAGAATGACTTTACTTTGTGCTCTAGTTTTCTATGTTGCAATGATTTTCTTTCTAGTGTTAATATGAAATCCAAGTGTGTCCTACAAAAGTTAGTTCCCAGCCATTCATCCACAGAACTTAAAATGATAGTATGAGAAAAAACAATTTTATTAACCAGGTTTGCTCTGCATGTACTCACTGGCCCAGTCTGCTGGATTTAACACTTACACAATGGGTTTTATGTTTCAAAAGTTGAAAATAACTGTACAAGTTAAAGTACAAAAGTACACAAGACGGTGGACACAAAATATCCATGTATGAGTTTACCCTTACCTGTTCTGTTCGGAAAGCAGAGAACTACAGGTGTTCTATAGTTCTGTCAAGTATGATGGAAGTGAGTATAACCTGATTACAACATGGAACACCAGTTATCACTGATCTGATATTTACAAAAATTGTAATGTCAATAAATTAAAGTCAATGCAACACCCATGCAAGCTAGGATGCTAGCTTTTGGTGAACAAAGGACCCAACAGCTGAGTAAGAATCTTTATCAAAGTCCCAGGATTTAAGATCTCATTCTTTCAAACAGCATCCATTCCTCTCATCGATGATGTAAATCCCAATCCCATTCCTCTTTGGGTGTGTGTTTGTGACCTTGCCATTTCATACTGGGCATCTAGATTTCTGAAAACTTCTTCCTGCTGCTTCAAAGTCTTATAACTTTCTTCATCAACTGAACTACTACCACCAGCTTCCTCTTCACTCTAGAATAAAGGTATTTTTAAGAAAAGAGAGTTAACAGATCATTCCCTTATATTTCAGTAAGTGCAAATTGCTTGAAGGAGGCACATCATCACTTTCACAAATATGCATTAGGTGTAATATTTATTAAACTCATACAACAGCATTCTGGGAAGACCTTTCATAACATTTCACCTTTAAGAATTCAGGCTGTATCCAATGCAACACAAACTGTTAGTGGAACTAACCCCCCAACTCCAGACTGGCACCCATCAAATTCTGCTCTGAAGTGTTGGAATGTTGGTACAGTGGGGGGGGGGGAAGTAGGGCAAAACCCACTGCACGAACACAAACCTTGTTACATGATGTTGGATGTCTCCCACCATATTAAAATAACACATTTTTACTTTCCCTTTATGTACCAGTTATTACTAAGCTTGCATTCAATCAGCCTGTATTTTATTTAATTCTATTTTATGACTTTGAAATTAGGTTTTACTGTTCATTATAGTGGAAATCCATATAACATTAAATGGGATGAACAAACTCCAGCTCTCCAGATGTTCAGCTGTAACTCTCGTCAGTGCTAACCCACATAGCTAATAGTGATGGCTATCACAATCCAACAACATCTGGAGAGGCAGGCATTGTCCACTCCTGCATTAAACTGACCTCCTTGTTTCTGGTGCAGAGCCAGAAATCTTGGTGAATGCTGTCTTGTCCAGTATGTATCTTGTTGAAGCTCTTCTATAGACTTGCTTAACCAGAATTCACAAACTCAAATGACTTTATACATATTTCAAACTCACATACCTTAATACCCATTAGTTTTCTAAATTTCACATTTTGGTCCTTATTTCCAAAGTTCAGTTTCTCCCAGATTTCTGCAGATTGTGATTTATCCTATAAAAATGAAAAACAAATTGTTACAAATACAGCACATAAAGAACTAATTCAAGGTTACAGGTTTGCTGATAAAGAACAACATATCAGCATGCAGCAATCACTAAACAATTTCTAATACATTCTATGAAGCTCTTTTAGCGCCATCTCTCCTAACTATGCGTCCCCACCACAACTTCTTATAAGCAACACACTTTAGTGATTAGTCATCAAATCAACTGGGCTATATACTACTGGCTATGCAATTTAAAGGACTTAATATTGAAAATCATGCACCTGCAGGTAACAGTATCAATGGTACAAAACTTATAAGTATGTGAAATTACCCCTTCTTTTTTGCCTTGCCACAGCATCTTCCGCTTTTTTTCCTGTTCAGCAAACTTCATAGGATTCACAGCTGCTGGATTATAGTAACTTGGTACTGCTATTCCTGTCTCTGCCAGGGCCTTTGCTTGCAGAGCTGCCATTTGAGCTGCCATAGCTATCTGAGGAGTGACTTGTGTCCCAGAGGCCAAAAGCGCTGCAACATTGATGACAGGACTCCCAGTGGCAGCTGCCGCTAAAATGAACATTAAAATTTTTCAGATTTTTACAATCTTAAATGCACAGAACAAGCACAATCTTGAATATATTATTCATAAGAACTAGTAAAACCCAATCAGAGGAAATAACTATTTCATCAGACAGCTTCTGCATTCTTCCCTATGGTCTTGTCTAGCGGTGCTACTTTTAGGGACCATGTATGAAAAGGTTTTGAAAGCAAAATAAAAAAATGTTCTGTTTTCTGGGGAATACTGATTTTGCATATTCTTTTAAGTCTCAGATTCAAAGCTATGAAAGCTTCTAGTTACTATCTCCTTTTCACCAAGCAGTTTATAAAAACAGAATTACCAGCAGCCATTTCTTGTTGCTTCTGTTTTTCAACCAGTTCTTTCTCTCGCTGTTCTTGCAATTTTTTTGCTCTTTCCAACCTAGAAATAATACAGGACTCAGTAAAAAATGATTCTCACTTTTCCTCAGAGAGCAGAGATTCTCTTAGCCAAAATATCATATCTGAAGGACTTAAATGCAACCCTTCCAGGGTTTTGTTTTCTGATGTATTTTGTGTTTCCAGTGTTCATCATTACAAGTACATTTTACTTCTCTGGTGCAAATGTAAATGGATTTGACAGAAGGATGATTTTGATTTTAATTAGATATTATACTCAAGTATTTCTCTACACTTCAGATTTTACAGAGATTCAATTTAGTTGGGAAGGAATATTATTATGCATCCCTTAAAGCTTGCATGAAGTGTTTCGAAATCTTAGCTTCTATATACTTCAGAAAGAAATCTAGCACCTTCTGGCCAATGCTTCCTGTGCATCCATTGCTGTATTTCGTCCCCTAAAAGGTGGTGGACTAGGGGTTCGACTGTGACTTCTGCTGAATCGTCTGGGTTTCTCAGGTCTCTTCTTTCTCTCCCTGCAAGTAACCAACATTTCTTAGTTTACAGTTTCATAATTATATTATGGACCATAAATTAACCTCAAATGCATTTCAGAATATATTGTAATTTAAACTGCTTTCACCCATAATTTAAACTGCTTTCACCCATACTTTATAGAAAAAGAGCAGGCATGAACATACCTGCTTCTACTCCTAGTTCTGCTCCTGCTTCGGCTTCTATGTCTGTGTCTAGATTTTGATCTAGAACGTGATCTTACACGTCGCTTTTTATCTCTGCTCCGAGATCGTGACTTTTTTCTATCACGGCTTCTACTACGATGACGCCTGCAAACACATTCCAAATTCCTGGTAACATTTCCTAGTTTCTCTATTTATTATCAAGTAAAATGCAAAGATAGCTATGTATTTTTCTCTATTTAAGAGACTATAAGTATCTGCAAGAAAAATTTTTGAACTTACAATTCAACTAAAATAAAATTAGCAGTCTGAATCCTACTCAATATTGTTGTTGTGTAAAACAAGCTTGACATAACGTAGGAGTTTAATAGAAGGGTTATAGTACAAGAATCTTAAATGTGGGGCGCATGGGTACTGGCTCTCTGCTCATCTTTAAAGAAGAGTGGATAAAACATTTACCACAGGTATGGATAGTTGCAGCAAACAACACAGAAGAGCATGGTGGCATTTCCCTGATGCTGCACCAATGCTGCAAGCAGATATGCTGGAGCAAATATTTAGGATGAGGGTCTGTGTATGTTCCCTCAAACAGCCTGTCCACTTATGGTGACACCATGGGTTTTTTCTTAGGAGCATGGCATTAAGCTCTAGGATTATATTCACTGAGGACCAAACTCAACCAATGGCAATGTTTTGCAAATTTACATTGCTTGTACTTTGTCAGCAGCATAATTAACTGTGAACATCCTGGGATATTTTTTAAGTTAAATCAGTTATTCCAAAACTGTGAAATACTCTACCTTTCACGCGACCGAGACCTTGAATGACTCCGTCCCCGTGAGGATTTTTTCTCCTTGCGCTTATGTCGATCCTCTCCGTTTTCAGAAGTGCTCAGGCTCTCTCTTCCTTTATCAGACGAGTGTTCTTTGTCATTATGGTCTTCTAATTTGTGCTTCTTGGACTTCTCTTTGGACCCATGTCTTCTTGCCTGTTTTAAGAAGAAGTTGGTTCTTTCAGGAAAATAGTGCAACAAAGAGAGTTAGTATGGG
Organism: Gambelia wislizenii; assembly: GCA_030847615.1. Taxonomy (NCBI): domain Eukaryota; kingdom Metazoa; phylum Chordata; class Lepidosauria; order Squamata; family Crotaphytidae; genus Gambelia; species Gambelia wislizenii. The sequence continues at coordinate 3,951,400 of JAUMIR010000013.1, read as the reverse complement.
CATCAGCAGATAAAGAATGATATGTTGTGATGCAACATTAGTAACCTTAGAGGAGTGTGGCCCAGTCAACTGTGATGGTTTTAACACCACCGTCTACCCAATGTTGCAGATACACACTATCATTCCTCCTCCCACCATTCCCTCACCATTCAATTTACATCTTTTTGGTACAGGGTAGTAACATTTAATGCCACAAGCAATTTTACACCATTAGAGGAAAGAATGGCCTTTCTAGTGTTTGCTTAACTCACATATAGTGACAAATTTATGAGACCTTATTTGATCCTGTAGCAGTTTGATCCCCCCGCCCCCCAAAGACTCTTACCATTAAAAAATTTCACCAACATTTTGTTGGAAATTCTTTGTAGCTTTATTGAGTACTTGTATTTCTACTCTAAAGACCTTAAGGGGCTTTAATTGGGTTTTTTTTTTGGGGGGGGGTAGGGATCCCAAAGTAACACTCAATAAATCCAAAGGAGTTCACATAATAGTTCATTCCTTCCAGGAACAGCTAATTGCTCTGAAAGCCAATACTGCATGGATTTACAACCTGTCAACTCACTGAAGGCAGCTGGGCATGCAAAGGCAGCATCCCCTTACTACTCTAAGATGAACAACTGTTGAGTCACTAGACAGACTAGATGATTTTCAGTTTCAAGTAGTTTCTAACATCAATTAGACTCATTCTGATGTTTTCAATCACTTCTACAACCAGTGGAGAAAGATTATTACAATAGCAATGTAAAATAAAAGAGTGCAAAATGTTTGCTTATTATATATACAAAATGGGACAAATCCACAAACATGGAATGAACCCCCTTGAAAGGCAGAGATGATGAATGAAATAGCTGTGGTGGGTCCATCTCCACATTTGAGCAATGCCCAGATTCTCCTGTCCTTCTTCCTTTCAAGCACTACAAAATTAGGGGAACTATTCAAACACTACAGATTAAGAATTGTAATGGCCCATACTAAAGTTTCTGGATCAGACATCCACCGTAATTTGTAGTTAACATCATCAGTTACACCCAATGAATTAAAACTCTAAAATATACAGGCAGACCTTGTTTCTAAATTTCAGGTAAAAAATACTCTTACTTAAACATAATGGAGCAGTCTTCTAAACAAACACTTTGTATTAAAAACCACCATTACATCCCATAACGGATTTTTTTAAGGGAAATATGAGTTTGAATGACTAATAGTTACCTTATCATGAAGTAGGCTTATAATTTTGCTATCTGAGTCTGGAGCGTCTTCAGTTCAGTCTCTTCGCGCATTAGCACGCTGAGTATGATTTATTATAGAAATGTTATCATGTGATCTAAACAATATAGTCAATTTCACAAATACTCTCCTATTTTTTTTTAACAGAGCTTCCATCAGGAAAGGGGAAGAAATGTCCCTGGTCACATGTTAAGAAATTTCTCTCTCATCTAAGGCTCTCCAGAAGAACTTGGCTGACCTTCTGGCTCCTGCTGATGCTTGTCCACTGTATAACCATTACACTGGAGGCAACTGACTTACCTAGCAATGTTAACACTACCGCCGCCTCATCTCCTTCCCCCTGCCTTTGCTTTAAGACTGTTTTCACTCTTATGAAGCCTGCACTATCCCCACAGGAATACTTAAAAAAACTGAAAAGAGCTAAATAAGCTAGGATAAGACCAGCAAAGAACGTTTGTAAACTCTTGAAGTTAATGGAAGCTCTGTGAAAATCAAATATCCCACTCCTATTTCTCCAAAGAAATAGTTTCTTGTGACTGTTTCCACATTTAATCTCTGAATGAAATTGTCAACTATTACCTTTTTGTCATATTGATGGCTTCATTCATGCTTCACACTCCAAGCACATTTTTTCTGAATTTACAATTTTGGTACTTACCATTTAGACAATTACATATTAAAATTTAGACATGCTATGACATATTTAAAGGTATGTCTTGCACAATTACCCAAGCACTACAAAGTATTAATTACCTCTTTGCTTCTGCTCCGGCTTCTGTATTTTTTCCCATCATGATCTAAGGAGGAAAACATTGACCAATCATCAAAAAAGGAGCTGCAAAAAAATCTATTGTTTCTTCACATACCCTCATACTTTAGCTATTTATTGCTTAAATTTAGACCAGAAGCATAATTTGCAACCTCATTGTCATCTTTCCCTATTATGTATTCCCTTCCCACCCACCCCTCAAATCATAATTTTGAAATTAAATGCTAAGAGGGTTCTGCATTTGAAAAAGGTAGCTGCATTATCTGGAACAGGGAAATCTGGAAGTCTTGGAGTACATTCCAAGACACTTGTTTATTTGGAAGTTAGATTGATTTAAATGGGACTGATTGCTAAGTAAATAGGCTGCAACATGAAGCACTGAACATTAAAAACCAGGGCTTCCATACCTGACTTCCGTTTTCTTTCTCTTGATCGTGAACGTGACCTTGAATAATGATGTTTTGAAGGTCTAGGGGAACTAGATGCATCTGAACGTTCCTTTTTCTTCTCTCTATCAGGGGATGATTTCTCGTGGGCTACTGTCTCTCGCTCTGAATCACTAGCCTATGTTAAACAAAAATGTTTTAGCATTATGCAGTAGAATGGCTATTGATTTAACTGAATGCTGCCATGTTCTAACTATTCCCAGAGTATTGTTATGTCCGTCAAAAGTTATCATAAACAAAATGAATTCATATATGGGGCTATTCAGACCATATATTCTAGCAATATGAATATTTAAAAGGTTATTTCACTAGCAGTGAGCCCTGTCCACAATCACAGAAAATCACCATGCTATAATAATCATATTCCAACACTGCTGTACCATTTTCTACCGCAAGAGGGAACTTCCAGACTTAATCTCTATAAACCTATCCTAATCTCTAACAAATATAAAGTGCACTTTCTGGCCTAAATTCAACTGCTACTCTTAACCAGAGTACATCCATTCAGTCAATGGGATATATACCAATTCAGAAACTGGTTTTAACTAGTCTGCTCTAGTTTGACTAGCAACATTTAGTTTACATTTAGTTTATAAAGTAATCTCTTAAAATTTCATGTGTTCTCTAATTACAGTTGTCCCTCCACATTCGCGAACTCAGCATTCGCGGTTTTAATTATTCGCGGTTTTGGGAGGGCCCCCCAAAAACGCGAAAAGGGGCCTCCGGAGGCCCCTTGAAAGCCCTGGGAAGGAGCAGGGAGGGCCGGGGAGGCGTTCACGGGGCCTTTGGAGGCCCTCCAGAGGCCCCGTGAAGGCCTGAGGCGGGTGGGGGGAGGCTGCAGAGGCCTTCACGGAGCCTTCGAAGGCTCCGTGAAGGCCCCGGGGAGGGAGGGGGGAGGCCTTCACGGAGGCTTGGAAGGCTCCGTGAAGGCCTGGGGACGGTGGGGGGAGGTTGGGGGGAGGCCTTCACGGAGGCTTGGAAGGCTCCGTGAAGGCTTGGGGCGGGTGGGGGGAGGCCGCGGAGGCCTCCACGGAGCCTTCGAAGGCTCCGTGAAGGCCCCGGGGAGGGAGGGGGGAGGCTGCGGAGGCGTTCACGGAGCATTGAAAGGCTCCATGAAGGCCCCGGGGAGGGAGGGGGGAGGCCTTCACGGAGCCTTGGAAGGCTCCATGAAGGCCCCGGGGAGGGAGGGGGGAGGTTGGGGGGAGGCCTTCACGGAGCATTGGAAGGCTCCATGAAGGCCTGGGGAGGGTGGGGGGAGTCCGCAGGGGCCTTCACGGAGCCTTGGAAGGCTCCGTGAAGGCCCCGGGGAGGGTGGGGGGAGGCCGCGGAGGCCTTCACGGAGCCTTGGAAGGCTCCGTGAAGGTCCCGGGGAGGGAGGGGGGAGGGTGGGGGGAGGCCTTCACGGAGCCTTGGAAGGCTCTGTGAAGGCCTGGGGAGGGTGGGGGGAGGCCGCGGAGGCCTGGGGAGGGGGGGGGCGTCCGCGGGGGCCTTCACGGAGCCTTGGAAGGCTCCGTGAAGGCCCCAGGGAGGGAGGGGGGAGGGTTGCAGAGGCCTTCACGGAGCCTTGGAAGGCTCCGTGAAGGCCTGGGGAGGGGGGGAGGGCAATCAATATTCGCGGTTTTTTGACATTCGCGGGGGTCCTTGGAACCTAACCCCCGCGAATGTCAAGGGACAACTGTACTGTGTTCCAGAGGCTGGATGAAACTGCCAGAATAATTAACACAATACTGATGCACAATGGGTTGCATGAATTTGAATTCAAACGTCTCATGAGTAAAAGTTTGCTCACAGAATGCTCCCATTGCATGAGGCAACTTTTGCCCACTCCTTCTTTCATTTGCAACCCTCCCTCCCTCACTTTAGGGCCTTCAAGAGCAGTACTACTCCAAGTGGTGGTCCATGGAAAAGTGGTAGGCCCAAGAGTTTCCAGGAAAGGAACAAGCGTGGGCACAAACCAAGTACCAATCCTTGCCACCCCAAGCCCCACCTCTGAAGTTAGCTGCACACAAGCAAACTCCGGAAATAGTTACTCAGAAGCAAGTCCCAATGTTTGAGAGGATATGGAAGATGGCCTTAAAATGCTTAACTTTGGATAAGCCTCACTTAATTCAGTTGAATTCTCCTAAACATGACAGCATCAAGATATCAAAACCTACCTATGCCATCAGTTCTATACAGATGAGGTATATACTTTTTCATGCTTAGAAATTGTTGCCTTTGTCCCTCTCCCTCCCTTCCCATCAAACTTTTAAAAAAACTTTCTGAAAAGTAGCCTTAGAGCTACCTAGAGATGTAAATTTAGACTAGAATTATAACTTGTAATATCCTGGTTAATGTACAGTGGGCTCTGGTATCCACTGGGGTTGGGTTCCAGGATCCCCATGGATACCAAAATCCATGGATGCTCAAGTCCCATTATATACAATGACGTAAGAATATGGCAAACTGCAAGGTTTGCTTTTGGGTATTGCCCCTCCTGAATATTTTCAAACCAAAGTTGGGGTTGAATCCATGGATGCAGAAGGCTGACTGTAAACCCGCACCCCCCACCTGGAAAGATTCAAGAGAAGGGCGAAAGACTCTTCTCTCTCGGTGGATTTATTTTCCAACTTTTGGGTGAATGTTGAAAAAGGACTTCCATCAAGTACTTTCTCTTCTAGAGATTGAGGGAAACATAACAGCATTTAGATGTTTATATAAGGCAACATTGGGGAATAACTCCCGCAAATACTGGAGTCATATGTAAGTCACAAGAAATCCAATATGCCTCAACTGAAATTAGAGCCTGCTGCAATCCTGAAAGAAGCATGAAGGGTTTTAATTTTAATTTTTATTTTTGCTGGCCTTCTGGTAAACTCTTAAGCTTGGATGGAGCTCTCTCTTGCTTGTAAAAACCTAATGTAACACACACCATCCAACTGAAATCAATAGGGTTTACTACTGAATAGTCAGCGTTGGTCTGCAAGGCATTTATGCATTTGAGCAAGAATGTTGTTCAACTACAACTCCCAGCTTTCCTCACCATTGGTTACACTGGCTTGGGTGACTGCAAGTTGTAGCTGAACAACATCTGAGGGACCACACAATTCCCTCCCCAGGTTCTGAGTAAACATGGGTAAACTTGCACTACAGAAATATCAAATAAAGCAATTATGCTAACTAATCTAGAAGATAAAGTCATGCATTTTATGTTGTTACAACAGTAAAGTTTAGGTCTTATTTTAAAAATCACATATATTTTTTCATTACCCCTTCCACAGAATCTTCCCTCCCATCTCTTCACATTTTCCAAAAACATACTGTAACTTCTATACACACCCCTCAAGACTGTATTTCCTACATTCCTTGCTTACACATTATTTGGTAAATTTATAAGAGGGGAGTGCATATGAATGAAAAATCCCACAACCTTAAATCACAATTCTCTGTTAAATTACCCACAAATAAGCCCCGCTGAGTAAACTGGGGCTTATGCTTAACAAAAGTCAATAGAACTGAGTTTATCTGACTCACAATCTTACGAAAAAGAACCTACAGCAAATTTACATAACATACAAAGAGCTTTTTAAAAATTCATTTTAAAACCCTCAGGATTACTCACAGGCTTGGTATCTTTAAAAAAAAAATACCAAGAATTGTGGGAGAAGAGGACCCATCTTCAAGTTCATATGGGTTACATATTGGGGGGGGGGAGACAAACGATCTAAAAGATTACTATTAGCAGCTTAGAAAATTTAGAAACACCCCCCCCAAAATATTTTTACTAGTTTAAAAAACGGTAAGGGGAAGAGAAGGCAAGCCCAGAAGCTTAAAAAAAATCCGGAAAATTAGAGGTGGGGGGAAATCCACGAATATTATCACCATCTCAAAGCCAGCGTTAAGACATCGATGGGAGTGGAGTACAATAAACGAATAAAATAACTTCAAAGAAGCTATGCCGCACTTCTCCCGCTTAAAAACCCTCCTTTACGTTGAAGAGGTTTGAAATTATGGGGTTAAGATATGGACTGTTGATTCTGATAATTTATGTGTGGTGTATGCGTGGTTATTAGAGGTACGAAAGGAAAGTACTGTACAATAAAAATATTCGGACAGGATGTAGGTCTAGGGAAGTCAATAGTAGCTGTTCGAAAGTAGGAAGGTAGAAAGTAGTTGAAGGCATGGAAAAAGGAGACGATTAATAAATTAAATAAATAATGTAATGTAAATGTAAATAAAATATGGAGTTATAAAGGCTGAAATGAAGGATAGTTTCAGCAGGTAAAGTAGGTGGAGAGGGTAATCAAGTGAGAAGGCGGAGAAAAAGAAGGAAGAAGGTGAAGGAGAAACTGAAGACTGAAGAAAGGAAAAGGAAGGGAAGTTTCAAAAGAAAGGTTTAAGAGAGAAGAAATTAAAATGGGGAAAAATTCAATTGCGTTAATAACAGACTATGAATATGGTATGAATAGGTATATGGATGATGAAGTAATATTAATGTAAATAAGAAAAACGTTATTTTTGCTTTTTTGTTAATAAAAATTATATATTAAAAAAATCCTCCTTTAAACCTCCACAAGTTCAAGGACCCCAGCAGCCCTCTCTCAAACTCATAAAAGCGACGCGAAGGGAGAAACCCGGAGAAACTTCCAGAAAGTGCGTTCGAAAGCGCCGCTTGCCCCCTCCCTCATCCTCCTCCTCCTCGCTCTCTTCCTCGCCAGGCCCAACATGGCGCCCGAGGGGGAGAAGGGAGGCGGGCGCCATCTTGTCTCGCGCGTCGCACCGCGTTCCCTTCACAAAAAAGAAACACCAACACTCCCCCTCACGCTCCGCGAAGTCCCCGGGAAGCTCACCGCCATGTCGGGGTTGGGGTATAGGGGAAGGGAAGCAGCGGCGTCCCCCGTCCGTCCTCGGCTACCAGCGGAGGCGGCGGAGGCAGCAACTCGGGCGTCTCTTGCGCTTCGGCTCTTTCCAGTCAGCGCGAAGCTTCTCCTTTCCTTCGCCAAACCTCTCCTCGCAGGCTGAGGAAAGCGGCCAACTCGGCCCCGCCCACCCGCTCCGGATGCCCGGATGTGAAGGCGTTGGCGGAGCGCAGAATGCGGTGGTTGTTGCCCCGCCCTGTTCTGTGCGAAGGGCTGCGGAAGGCAGAGGCGTGGAAAAAGCTTAGAGTGACGACGCCTCCTTTTGGAGACGGAGCTTCTTGGTTTATTAAGTTATTTTAAATATCTTACATAGAGATTTGTGTTCGCCTGTATAACGTGTTACAGGGCTAGAGGTAAATACTCAGACAGGCAGAGCCGTCCAGAAAGGCTCCTTAAAGCCTCGAGCTCGGCGCTTCAGGCTCGTTTGCGCGGGATTCCCCAAAGGGGGCCACGTTCAAAGGGCAGGGCTCCTGTACACTTGGGTGTGGGGACGAGGCTGCGCCTCAGATTTCCACATCAACCCATAGTCTGTCCCCGCGGGACGGCTGGCAGGGAATCGCTTCAACCGGGGCTGCTCCAAGCGGTGCTCGGGGCCCTTCCTGCGGTGCGTTTCTCCGAGAGAGAAACCGGGGGCGCAAACGGGCGCAAAGATGGTGCAGAGAGCTTTGCCAGCACGGGGTGTGTGTGTGGGGTGTGTGGATCGCCAGTCAGATCAGAGAACTGGAGCTGCCCTGTCTTCAAACAGACTTACATATAACAGGGACGAATTAAAACCGGCTCTTACACTCATCATCTAGATCATTAACTATACAGCAGTTTGATCTCGAAATTAATGTGTGTGGATCGCCAGTCAGATCAGAGAACTGGAGCTGCCCTGTCTTCAAACGAGAGTTATACATAACAGGGACGAATTAAAACCGGCTCTTAAGCCGATCATCTCGATAACTAACCGGGGCCGGTTAAGGCACCGGCGGCGTCAGCATCCACAAGGGGCTCCATCATTGTGGGGGGCCCCATAGTAACTCTCCCGCAAAAACATTATTGGTAATAATCTGAACAGCCTGTACTGCGAATAGCTTAGGTTGAGTGAGGTGACATTGCCCTGAGATAAACATATGGGTCCCCCAAAATAAAGCATGGCAGGGGGGCCCATAGTAACCCTCCTCCTGCAAAAACGTTATGAGTAATAATCTGAATATCCTGTACTGAGAATAGGTTGAGTGAGGTTACATTGACCAGAGATAAACATATGGGCCCCCCAAAATAAAGCATTGGAGGGGGCTCCAAAATAACCCTCCTCCTACAAAAACATTATTAGTAATACTGTAATCTGAATATCCTGTACTGTGAATAGCTTAGGTTAAGTTAGGTGACATTGACCGAGATAAGCATATGGGGCCCCATAGTAACCCTCCTCCCGCAAAAACATTATTAGTAATAATCTGAACAGCCTATACTGCGAATAGCTTAGGTTGAGTGAGGTTACATTGACCTGAGATAAACATATGGGCCCCCCAAAATAAAGCATGGCAGGACCCCCCCCCAAATTCCTTAAACCGGTCCTGTAACTAACTGTATAGCACTTTGATATTGAATTTTTCGTTAAGTCGCGAGGGTCTGTGTAGCCAGACAGCCATTATTATACCAGCTGTCTTCCTTCAGGCTGCAGTCGAGTTTCCCTTTCGCAGAAAGCTTCTCTTTCTAACCGCCCCCCTCACGCCTAGAACCGGCCGCTTTGGGCTCTTTCGCAGGGCACAGTTAGAACGCGATGATTCCGCTTTGCCTGGCTGTGGCTGCAGCCTAAAGCCTTGGCAGCTGAGAGAGAGGCAGGCAGGCGTCGCGGCCAGAGCGCTCCCTCCTTTCAGCGCCTTCCCGCCCGGCCAGCGCCATGTTGCCGCCTCCGCCGAAGGGTTTAATTGACACCATCCTGGCCGCAGAAAATAGTCAAGACTTGGCACGAATTACAGAAGAAAGTCAAGCAAGAAAATGCCAACCCAAGTTTACATCTCAACAGGAAGAAAATAAATAAATAAAAAATATAATGACCATGGATTTACATAACTCCCCCCCCCCAATTTTTTAAATTAATTCTCATCAAATGTATTATAATCTTTCTTTTATATTCAGTTATACTTATCCTATCAATACTTGGATACTTATGTATCCAAATAGATACATAATTTTCATCTTAATATTAACACTGAATTAATTTCTCTCTAGCCCCCTACAAGTGCTCCCCACACCTAGGACCATCAATACCAATTATTTATTATAATAATAATCATAAGAAGAAGAAGAATCTCTCTCTGGCTTTTCTTCGCAAACGAAAATTCAGGAAGGACTCATCCCACGCTTTCTGCAAGCGAGCTGATGACTAAAAAGGCCAATCTGAGATAAACAAGTCCGGTTGCAGAAAGCACAGCAGAAGGTCTCCTTGGGTGATGTTTCCGGGTTGTGATTCTTTCTGCGTTGTCGTTTCTCTTCAGAAGAATAAGGTTTATTTACATCCCACCTCTCCCATGAGGATTGGGGGCAGCAAACATAACTGAAAACATTATCCATACAAACATTAAAATAACATCATTAAAAGCACTATTCCAATTTTACCTATAAAAACATTATGAAAATGACTTAAAATAAGAAAAGACATAAAACAATTTTTAAAAATACAGAATAATAAACTGGAAAGTGACAGCCGGGCATCTAATCTAATCTGGAAAGGCCTGACAGAAGAGATCTGTCTTAATAGCCCTATTAAACATCTCCAGATTGTCAATGTGTCAGATCTTCTCTGGCAGGCCATTTATCCCATTTTCCAGAATTGCAATCATTCTCTTGGAGGTGTATGTCCCCTTTTTCTTAAAAAAACATATTCTATCAATGGCTTCCATATTTCACCAAAGTTACATCTCTTCCATAATCCTTTTTTAACTTTCAATCTATACGTTAATTTATCATTCATAACAGTATCCCATACTTCTCTATACCATTCCTCTATTTGATAATCTCCTTGTATCTTCCATTTTCTGCTGTTAATAAATTTGTAATCAGATCCTTCAAAACTTGGGTACAATTGACCTTGTCATAAATTGATACTAATGCAATATCTAGACACATTTATAAATCGTGTTTTATATAACTTTTAAGTAGACAATGAAGACCTTTAAATAGTTCCAGATTTTCCATACTTTGTCCCAGTCATTAATCTGAATGGAGACTGCAGTCAAGAAATGAGAAGAAAACTAGGAAGGGCAGCTTTGAAGGAACAAGAGAAGATCCTGACCTGTCAAGATATATAATTGAATACTAAAGTTTGGATGGGCCTTGCCATTATATTCCCAATGTCTGTATGTGGTTATGAAAGTTGGACAAATGAAGAAAGCTGATAGGAATAAAATCAACTTATTTGATATGTGGTGCTAAAGAAGAATTATGTGGATCCCATGGGCTTCTAAAAAGACAATTGAATGGGTCCTAGAGGAAATCAAGCTTGAACTCTTCCTAGAAGCCAAGATGACTAAACTGAGACTGTTATACTTTGGACATAGCATGAGAAGACATGACTCACTAGAAAAGACAATAGTGAATAAGGTAAGGTAGAAAGTAGCAGGAAAAGAGGAAGACCACAATACAAACGGAGAGACTCAATTAACTCAAAAGCCTTCCTCAATGCCCCCCCCCCTTTTTAAAATCCTGGCAGAACTCTTGAAACAATTTCCAGGTTTCAGGGAACCCCTGCCTAAAAATTTCTTATACTTACAGCTAAAAACCCAAATTTTTACTTATTTTTTTATTTTTTTTTAAATTATCTTGCAGAATAAGACACTGCTTATTATGTTAAAAACCTAATTTAAAATGTAGCTTTGGGTGAAAAAGATAAATTGCCAAAGCATAGTTGGAGAAAATTTTGGCCTGTGGGTTAATGAGGCAACCCCAGTAATAACTTTAGGGATATCTTTAAATAAATAAATAAATATTTTATTATTAATTTTGTGTTTTTGTATTATTATTATTATTATTATTATTTTAGCTGTATAGGAGCTTTCAATAAAAGATCCTGCAAACCCAACTTTTGTGGCTGAAGAGCGGGGTATAACTAACTAACTAAATAAAAATAAATAAATGATTTTTTAGTAACTTTTTTCTTTTCCCAATATGTATAACTGTAATGTGTAGCTTCTGATTTTAGTCTAAAGGTGTCAATATAATGTTAATTGGAAAAGAAAAAAGAGTGATTAGAGCATGTTTAGATGAAGAGGGAAAATGTATTCGTGTTAGGAGAGAGAGTTTTATTTTTGTATGAATAAGAAAAGAGGAAAACATTTTTTTTTTGAGTTCTTGTTACGGCCTTTTGCGATCGGGTATATTTGTCAGTAGAATGGTCTTATTTCAATAAAAAAATTCCTAACCCCCCACCAAAATGTTCTAGCAACCTCTTCTGGCACTCTAGGGTTCCAAGGAAGCCTGGTTGAGAAACGACATTGGCAGAAAAGTCTAACACCCCAAAGAGACTCTATACTTTGCCTCTCTCTAGGGGCTCGCCTTCGCCGCTGAGACCGCGCTTTGCTCTTTGGCGTTTGTTCGATGAGGAAATGTGAGCCCTGCGGGTCCCCGTAGCTGACTAAAGGCGGGAGGGGGGAGAAAGAACGTTCCCGCCAATTCAAATCTCTCTCTGAGGCGGTGGCTTATTGCAAGGAGAGGAAGCTTGTCGGTCTTCGTTCTTATGGTCTCGTGGGGAAGAGCTGTAAACTGGCAGCAGGATTGTGGCATGGGCTGTCTTTCAGGACGGGCTGACAGGTGGGAATTCAACAGGGGAAGCTTTCCCTACCATCACACCATTGCTGTTGTGGCGTTTCTGCCTGTCAGGCCGCTGTTAGCTGTATAAGAGCTTTCAAGAAAAGATCCTGAGAACCCAGCCTGTGGGGCCTGACAATTTCAATTCCATCCACAGACAGGTAATTGCAGTTGTCCCTCCGTATCCACGGATTTGGTATCCACGGATTTAAGTATTCACGGCTTGAAAATATTATTTAAAAAAATTAATCCAAAATGCAAACCTTGATTTTGCCATCCGATTATATAAGGGACCCCATTTTGTGATGCCATTGCATAGAATGGGACTTGAGTATTCACGGATTTGGGTATCCAGGGGGGTCCTGGAACCAAACCCCAGCAAATATGAAGGGACAACTGGTTCTGCCTGTGTGTAAGTAAAAGCGGGGTATATGTATACACTACCTAATATAAAATGATTGAAATAACCGGACCCCTTGGATGGACATAATATAAATGCTTAGATATCAGTTGCAAAAAAAAAAAAAGGTTAGATAACAGAGTTGTGATTTTAGGTAACAGATATTTTAACCAATTTTAAATCCCTTTTTTTGGGGGGGGGTTTGTCACTTAGTGAAACTTCTATAGAGAGATGCTTCCACATATATTTATTATATGTTAGGTACTGGAGGTCAAGAATAAACCCAATATACTGTAAATGAAAAACAAGATCCATGAAATTGCTGTTTCTGTTTATTTGGCTAGTAATATCTTAAAGCAGGAAGACAAAAAAGTTTTTGTGAAACTTTATTGAATATAGGAAACAAAAGTTAATGCCTTGGTAAAAATGTATTGCACTTCCAATACAGTAGGACCCCTGTATCCACTGATTCATTTATCCATGGCACACAAAACAGCACCCCTACGATAGAGTCTTCTTAGAAAATGTGTCCTCTCTAGCCATTTTCTAGGTTCTCTAAGGCAAGGCAACTCTGGCATTTTAAGCTGGAAGTCCCATTATTTTCAATGGCGTTTGCTATTATCCACAGTTTTCAGTATCCACGAGGGCCTCCAGAACCAATCTCCAGTGGATACAGGGGTCCTGCTGTATAGAAGTATAGGATTACACATGTGCACTACAAGTTTGTATGTAAGATAAATATTTTAAGAAGCATCATTAACATTCAACATTTGTTCCAAAGTTAAACTGTTCAAAACATGACTTTTTTGTAACAATCTCTCCCACCACAAGAAGCTTTGCCTGATGCACTGCTACTTGCTAATAGCTGCTTTTCAAGTCTCTGCCACTCGGTGTTGTTTAAAGGCTCTACATTAATACTTTGTTCTATTGTAAAGACTTAAATGACTACTTTGCAGCCTTCTGATGTTGGTTTACTTGCTGGTCTTCTGATTTTTACCAGGGCGTAAAGATGTGGAACGAGGCTGAGTTTCTGCTAAGTGAAGACACAAGAAGTGGGCAACTCAACCTTCATTCCAAAGAAGAAAGTTTGTATCAGCTCAATACACTCCTTCAAGTCACCTCATCTGAAAAGGTAGAATGTTCCTGGGTTACTCTTTGTGGGATTACAAGTGAATATTGTACTATTGCACATATATCCTACTAACTTTGAATAAATCTTGCTGAAGGATGTTTGAATGGTTCTGTGGCCTGCTACTGAAGTTAAACTATTATCCTGTCAAACGTAATGGGAGACTATAATCAACATTAAATTAGCTGTGGGTTTGTGCTTGACTGTAGCACAGGGATGGAGAAAACAGCTGCTCAGAAGCTATCTAAAACTTGGGAAGCTGTTGTATGGAACTGAGTTTTGGTTTGCAGCTCAGGAAGGTGTTGCATGGAAGTAGCACCTGGCCAGCAGCTAGATCTAGAAGCTGCATTGAGAAGGACATTCCTAGGTGCTGTGCCATACAGTATACTCACAATGTTGTGCTGCTGGACTCCATTGCTGCATGTCCTAACCCCTCATTTTGCCTCTGAGAATAGAAATTGGATGTAGAAATAAGGTTACTGTGAACAAAGGTTGCTGACTTCAGTTGTAGCATTAGAAAATTTAATGCCTAAATAAATAGCACTTGTTTGTTATTACTAGTTTTTTTAATGTTGCTAAACCTGTTGAAAAAATCACAAGAATTTAATTCCAATATGTTTCTTACCTATTGTGCTTGTAAAGGAATGCTGTTCAGACTTTCTTGTTACTTGTCAGGTTTCGTCTAACCCAGAGTTGTATTCCTGCAAGTCGAGGGATGGCTGTCTGTTTGTAGCTGACAAAGCAGTACTTCTGCTTGATGATATTTGTCAGTCTCTTCGAATGCTTACTCAGTTTGGTGAGTTTACAGATGGGTTAGGGAACCTGGGGCCCTCCAAATGGTAACAGAACTTCTATAATCCTCAACCATTGACCATGCTGGCTGGGGCTGATGGGAGTTGGGAGTCCAAAAACCTCTGGAGTGCCATGGCATCTCTATCCCTGGTTTACAGTTTTGAACCTTGAAGTAAGCACATATTCTTTCCAGAGAGAGCTAGAGCAGCTGCTCACTCTGCATCCCAGCACACTGCAGTAGATATAAACTGATAGGTTATGCTGTCAGGAGAAGAATTTAAGTTAGCCTCCTCTTGTGTGATGGTCTAGCTGCAAACCTCATAGCCACAACATTTGAACGGATTTTTGTATTTTTTTCTTGTTCCGCCATCCCTTAAATTTTGTGCTCTCTGACTTGATGAAGTGTTTAATTTTATGACCAGTTGGTTACAGCTCTTGAGTTGCTTGTGGATCACAAGGCTACATTTGTTTTTTATTTTCATGTTCTTTTCAAATTAAATGGTTACTTAATTAAAACAAAAGTAGGACTGTCAATATAGTGCACTTTACGTTGTGTGGTTTTAAAAAAATATTACTGAAAATGTGCTCTGATTTAGGGTACTCTCTGTTTAGGATTGCACTGAATGGAGCCACTGTCTATGGTATTTAAGTACTTACATGATATTTTATTGACATTTCAGAGACTAATCTGGATGTTGTTGGCTTGTGTCAAGAAGGGCAGTTCCTTGTGGCTGGGGAAAGAAGTGGCAAACTGCATCTTATTCATGTACCATCAGAGCAAACCCTGTTAACAAATGTATGTCAGGTTTCTTGATTTTCTGACTTTTAAGATCTAACATTTCAGAAGTATGACTGCATTTTGATGTAATTGTAGCACAATAGGAGCAAAATTTGAGCTCATTCAGTTTATTCCCCCATCATTCTTCTTTCAACATGGCTATGACTCTGTCTTTCAACTACCATGGTTACTTGTTCCATCTGAATCGAGAAACTATTTATTAAAGTACCTGTGTTCATATCCCACCTTATAAGATCTCTGAGTGGCTTACAATAATATTAGCTCAAACAATTTAAAATAATGAATAATTTAAAACAGTAAAGCAATTCAGATATTCTAAAAGCATATTAAACAACTTAACCATTTTAAAAGTGAAGTTTTAAACCATGTGTGTATATAGATTTGAGCAAGATAATTAGGGCCCAAAGGCTTCAGTAGAAAGCCATGTTTCGATTTGGTGGTGGAATGAAACCAGTGTTGGTACCAACTGGATTTCCAAAGGGAAGGCTTTCCAAAACCAGGATGCCACAGGAGAATGCCCTCTCTTGTGCCTTCACACAATGTATTGCTCCACCTATGGGACACAGAGGAGGGCATATACACATTTGCCCTCTTACATGAGTATTTGACATTCTACCTTGTACCATCTGCTTCTCACTCAAGGATTCTGGAGGTGACCCCCCAACAGAGTCAATGCACACTTGCACTATGGGTGATATTATTTTACACTATCTTGTCTCTCACGCAGGGCCTGTGTCCCCCTGGGTGATATTATTTTACACTATCTTGTCTCTCACGTAGGGCCTGTGTCCCCCTGCCACCCCACACCAAGAAGCTGAGACCATGCTTCCACTTCTGTGGCTCCTCAAAGTGACAACCTCCTCTCTTCAGGGTCTACCCACTGGTAGTGCTTGGCTCAGCTTTCTTTATTCTCACCACCCAAGAAGGTGAAGGCCTGGGATGGGAGGACGAGCTGGTTTTGATCAGATAATCAGTTAGGTGTTACTGCAGCAGCCAGGAGAGTACTGATTCGCTGAGCAAATAATAGCAGCTCTATGGGAGTAGAGGCCAAATGCAAGACTCTCCTTAGACACTTTTCACAGTACACAATTATAGTGCAATATTCCACTTTAACTGCCATGGCAACATCCCTTTGATTTTTTTATTTTTTCCTCTCTCTCTCTCTTTTTTTTTCTTTCAATTTTATTGAGAATTAATACTGCAAACAATAACAATAAGAAAAAGGGGAATTAACAGTATGACTGTAAACTACAGGTTGAAGCTGACCCTTTCTCCTAAAAACATTGATAACATCAACCACAGTTTTCCCAAAAACTGGACAATAATAAGCTGCTGCAATTAATTGAACACTTAAGTGAAAGCCAATTAAATTGAGACTGTGCAGAGTTTGGTGCTATTTTTCATCCTGATGTCCACTTCACTGGAGATTCTGATGGCCGAACCTAGGAACTTATGGATTTGATGTCTGTACTGAAAGAATTATTTTTGGACTAGAATTCCCAGGCAACCTGGCCAGTGGCTAGGCAGGCTACCTGGGAGCTTCTGGTTGTCTGACTCTGAAAGTAACTTTTCTGAAGATGCGACTCAGCTTTAAGTATGGCATGTGAGTGAACGTCTACTGTTGACTGCTTTTATACTATAATAAACATAATATAGAGCATAAATACCATAAAGGCACCAGATCCTGTTTGATCTTGGAAGCTAATCGGGGTCAGAATGGTATAGGCGCTGTTTCAGAGGAAGGAACTGACAAACTCACCTCTGAGTATTCTTTGCCTAAGAAAACCCTAGGAAATTCATAGGATCACCAGAAGTCAACAGGCGAATGGAAGGCACATACACACATACAAACATAATACAAATTAAAAAAAATATATAATGTGTAATATAATTTACACATAGAATTTATACCATTTAGGATTAAAATGATGTGTGATGTCTACAAATTAAATTTCTGTTTTTTAAATTGCACTTTTTTGTCTTTCTGTGAATTTGTGTTTAGGTATTAGTTCAAGAATCTTCAAATAGAAGAACTTATTTCAATCTTATTCTGGAGAAAGATATATCTGATGGAGGTAAGATATCTTACAAGTAACTAAGACCTGTGTTTTTGAAATTTTCTTTTGCAAGATAGTGTTGACATTACTGGATATTTAACTGCCGTGGAACTTTGCCTTAGGGAGAGGGTCCACATTTTCCAAGCATTTTGCTGCTTTGATATTAATTCCATCAATCTTAAAATCACATCTGCAACTGGTATGCTCCACTGCCATAATCTTTCCTTTGATGTGCATGTACAGTCAGACCCCCATATCTGCGGGGGTTCGGTTAATAGCAAACACCATTGAAAATAATGGGACGTCTGGTTTAAAATACCATAAAGTTGCCTTGAAGGACCTAGAAAATATCTAGAGATGGTGCCTCACTAGGCATTTTCTAGGAAGACTCTATGGTATGTGTTCTGTTTTGTGTGCCACGGATAACTGAAACCGTAGAGATTGGCTCCGTGGATATGGGGTCCGACTGTACTTGATCAGAGACAAGAGTACAATTCTCTATTAGTTTAGAGACAATTCTCTATTAGTTTAATTTAGTTTTAAAGGGGTGGGAGGGTTAGGATTGGGAAGGATTGTTTTAATTGCTGTGTTTTAATCTTGTTGTACGCCGCCCCGGTTGCCGAGTAAAGGGGTGGGTTAAAAATAAAAAATTAGTAGTAGTAGTAGTAGTAGTAGTAAACCAACCAACCTTCATTCCTTCCTTTCTTGATAGTTGGAGTGGCCCAGAATAGCTATTCTTTTACTTAGGGATGTTGACTTTGACATCCATTGAGAACCTCAGTTGGGAACACTGCTGACATTTTGGGGCTTATTTTTGGTTATTTTATAGGTACTTATCATGCGTTTATTCTCACAAACAGTGGGTTCTTCTGTGTTATGCACCTCCCACTTGCCAAAATTCAGGAAGGTAAGACAACATTGTGTTACATCTAAAACATAGTCTCTGATTGTTGCATGGATTATGAGATGGAGTTTTCTGTGCCATTTTCTGTAATAAGATGCTTCATATCAGCTTCTTAATATTGCAAAGGTTTTTAAATATCTCGCTGGTGATAGTTATGTGTATTATTCTGGATTTATTTAGTCTGAATACTATTCATATGATAGTTATTTGTCTTCCTTTGCTGTACTGTAGTCCAGGCTGTGTGGACTGGCCTGTGACTATATTGGTGGGTCTTTCTTTTGACCAGAGAGCTAAACTTAGTGCCATTAGGTGCTTTCCATATCTAATTCTCTGGTATGTGACTGTCTGCTTTTAGTTTGATTGTCTCCTCCCTGTTTAACAAATATCTCTTCAGACTGTTGTTTTAAATTCTCTATCTTGCAGCTTTTCAACAAATGAATATATTACTGTCTCTTTTTGGTTTAATTGACAACGTCACCATTTTAAGTATGTGCAGGGCTATACATTTCATAAGAAAAATATATGCTTTTAAAGATATAAAGCTCTTACGACTCTTTTTACCTTTATACAGCAATTGGCAAGATGGGCATCAATACTGCGAAGAAGGTAACCAGGAGTGTTTAAAAGTCTTATAGCTTGTTTTGATTTCAATACAGTCTGGCTATGATCTGATGTCCCTTTATCCTTTTTGGGCTATCGGGGTGCAATTTTTTTGTTGCTACTTTGTTGCTGCGTTGTTGTTGTTTTTAAATTTACCAAATGCATATCATTCTGTTCTCCTTCTGTGGTAGATATTGGCCAGAGTGGTTACTTTTCCCACTTGCATCTGAGACAGGTCTAGGCAAATAACCCACTCTTTACCATTTTTCTTAAAATCTTGAATTACCCTCTGCAAACAGAACAGAAACTTATGAATGACTGCCTGTTTGTCTTACAGCTCCTAGGACAAGTGGAACCATGTTATATTTCAACAGAAGCCTATCATACCGTTGGCTGCCTTACTGCTTTGACTAAGCACACAGCAGACAAATTCACTTTGATAATAGGGGTAAATAAGTGTGTTGTTTGAATGCTTTTGACTGTGAATTTTCTTTGGGTCAATCTGGAACAACTCAGCTGGCTCAAAGATGTTGCCAAATGATTTTATTGTTTTGTGCCTTCAAGTCATTTCTGATTTATGGCAACCCTAAGGTGAACCCAGTTTGCACACAGGTGTCTTCTGCTGTAGGGTGAGCCTCAAGCTACATTTTATGGTAAATCTGTAACTTTTACCAGAAACAGTAGACCTATATCTCCTGTTTTCCTACCCAAATCTCCTGTAACATTTAGGGATGCAAAATGTCTTGTGTGATGTGCATTTCCCTTTCTCCAGCCACTTTATTGCCAGCTGCTTGCAGAGGTAGGGAAGCCCACAGCATAGTAAGATTCTGTTGTGTTGAACATCCTTAGATCAGAGATGGTCAACTTGTGGCCCTTCAGCTATTTTTGGACTGCAATCTTCCATCATTGGTTAAACTGGTTAGTGATAGTGAGAGATGTAATCTACAAGTTGCCCATCCTCCCTCAGATGTTTGGGGACAGAAGGAAAAATGGAAGTAATATCTAATTTCAGCCAAAATGTACGTACTGAGAAGCCATCACTCTGTGATTTCTCACTGCAAGGATGCTGTGCAAACATCCTATACATTTGATCGTGTGTGATGATGGGTTCCAACTGCTCTCTGCATGCAGGTAATTCTGTAGTGTGTGCAGCACCCTAATTTGAAGCAGGACTGGAAAAAAATCCCTCTGTGTCTAGAGGCCCAGGCTTCTAAAAACATGATTCTGGTGCTGAAGGCCTGAATCTAATGGTGTTATTGTGCTAGGAGAAACAAATTTCTAGAGTTAGTGCAAGGTAGGGAAAGCAGATAACATGCATTTGACCTCTGTTGTGCCACCAATTGTACAACAGTTGAATCCAGGTCAACGACATAAGCAGAGTTTTTTGCTCTGCTAGCATCATGTCGAATCTATGTCCAAGAACTTTGGTTCCCCACCCCCCTGCAGAGAAAACCTTGAGGTTACACAGGTCTCTTTCATACAACACATTTATAACACTTTGGTACCATTTTAATTGCCATGGTTCCATCCTACGTAATTGTGAGGTTTGTAGTTTCATGAGATATTTAGAGTTCTCTGCCACAGAACCCTAGTGCTTCCCCAAACTACAAATCCCAAGGCTGTGGAGGGCAGCCATGGTAGTTAAAATGGTATCAAAGACCTATAGCTGTGTAGTGTGAAAGAGACCACTCCTATGATTCAAAATGTGTGTGCACCACTGGGATGCAGTTATATTCATTTTAATAGGGATTAAATGTCTTGTTACTAAAATTTCTCCGTTTTTATACTACTCTTCAATTTATATTGCCATGGAGGTGGTATACAAAGTGAAAATTAGACACCAGAATATATACAACAAAATAAGTGTCTTGGGGTTCATAGCTTAAAGAAGTAATTGTAAACACATTTAGTTGGGAGTAAATCTCACCGAACTGTAAGAATTTTCTGAGTTAGGATTTCTTTCTCTCTTGATGGAAGAGGCAGGATACAAATAAATATTATTATGATTATTATTATTATTATTTGTAAATCTGTTATGAAACAAATGTATGTTTCTGATACACTTTATTTCTTAAAGGGTGTAGGTGACTGTGTGATGTCAGTGTGGGAAGTGGATCCTAATAAAAATTGTGTATCCCTTGAAAATGTTGTCGATTCAACCATGATTAGAGGTATGTTCTCCTAGGTGCATGCATCTTGAATAACTCTGGAATTTAATTCTGGATTTGATAAAAGGGACCAAGATAACAGAATGCCATATGGAAGGGGATGGAACCTGAGAAGGGTGTAGGGACTTTGAAGAAGAACAACTAGCAAGTGATTCCATTCATCATGTATTTATCTGTGTGTGTGCGTGTGCATACAGTGGGCCCTTGGTATCCACTGGGGTTTGGTTCCAGGACCCTCCGTGGATACCAAAACCCATGGATGCTCAAGTCCCATTATATAAAATGGTGTAGTAAAATGGCAAAATCAAGGTTTGCTTTTGGGATTTTTTTTAAAAAAATCAAGCTATGGATGCTTGAATCCATGGATGTGTAGGACTGACTGTACTTTCAGATTGCCTATCAATTTGTGGAGACCCTATGAATTTCATAGAGAGTTTTCTTAGGCTAGGAATCCTCAGAGGTGGTTTTGCCAGTTCCTTTCTCAGAAATCGAGCCTATAGCACCTGGGATTCCTTGCCAGTCCCCCATTCAAGTACAGTACTACCCAGGGTTGACCATGCTTAACTTCCAAGATTGGACAGGATCTTTTGCCTTCAGGGTATTTATCTAGATGTCACTTTCTATCCTCCAGTAAGCTCAAGGCAGTGTACATGGCCCTTCTCTTCAGCACTTTATCCTCACATCCTATGAGGCAAGTCAGACCACAAGAGTATAATTGGCTATAGGCCAGCTTCATGGTTTGGTGAGGACTAGAACCTAGATCTCCCAGGTCCCAATCTGACACTTTAACAGTTTATCACACTGACCTTCAGAGAGTGTTGTCGGACACAATTCTCATTCCTGAACTACTGGTAGCCTTTACTTATCTGGCATTAGAGCGCAAGTTATCATCCTCAAAATCCTTGTAAGCTGCCTTGGGTTCCATGCTTGGAGAAAGGCAGCATATAAATAACATAAATACTGTAAATAAAATGCTTTTCAAGCAGACTTTGTTCAAAATGTTTCTGTCTTAAGTTTCATTATTTGGAAGTAAGAAACAAGCAACCTTGTTTCCATTCGCTCAGTGCCTGAGCATCTGACAGCCAGGCCAAAGTCAGCAGCTTTAAGGATCTGGTACAACCATTGGCCCATTTTTGTCACCTGATCTCTTGGCCAGCTAATGGCTATGTTGGCTGAGAGATTCTTAGTGTTTTCTTCCAGAAAAATGGTTTTGAAACTTGGAATTGCTTCTGATTAGTTGGAGATTCCTGGTGCCTTAAGTTTCCATTTCAAACACTATTTTCCTAGTCAGGAAATCATAGAATCATAGAATTGCAGAGTTGGAAGAGACCACAAGTGGCTTTATTTTATTTTATCTAGCTTATTTATTGTTTTGCAGCTGCAAAAAGGCTACAGGTTGTCGACAGCCTGTTGTTTGTCTTGGACAATGAGGCAAGTATTTTTTGACTGTATTTATTTTGTTACCTAATTGTATCAATAAGTTCTGCATAAAGTTAATGTCACATTGGTTCAGTAGACCTATTTGGATAGTTCTATTTCAGGCTAAATTGGGGATATGAATGAGCCTTTTACTTGGACAGAGCCCCTTGCGACAAGCTATGGTTAATTCACAGAGCTTTTAACCATAGCTGCCCATTTTGTATGGAACTGGAATCTAACAGCTTCGGAGTAAGCCAGGATGTTAAAGCAACATGAAATAATGGTTTAATATCCTGGTTTGTTCCATAGCTGGTAACAGCAGTTTCCTAGTTCAGTTAAAACAGGAATCAACTTAACTGAAGGCTTCCTGGTTTGGATTTTATACTTATTAACAGGAACATTTATATACCAACTGCACAAACCTGTTTGGAGAGACAGTGAAGTTGGGGCCATTGACACTGAAGTCTTTGTCATAGGGACAGTTGTTTGAAAATGCATAGTTGTGATTTGTAGATGATTGCTTGATTAATAACTTTCATTAAATGCCTAGTTGATAGGAAATACTTAAATGATGCAGATGTACACTCTCATGGTACAAACAACCAAAGGAAATGGGACTTGGCTATACTAAGTTGCATGCCAGAGTGATCTTTCTGTTTTTCTTTCTGCTAGAACATTTTGTCTTTGTGGAATGTTTACTTCCTTACCATGATTTGGGACCACCTTTTGGTTGACATTGAAGAATTCCTTCTGACTTCAGAATCAGACGTTTCAGTTGCAGGGTAAACTGGATTATTAATACCATAACTTCTGAGAATTATGAAAGGGTGTGTAACTACAGAAGAGATCTTCCCCTGCCACCATCCCAGATCTAATGCCCTGCTTTTCTTGGGAGCCTGTACTCAATCACTTTAGAATCATAGTTTGAAAAAGTTACTTTTTTGGTTGATGTATCCCAGATTTTTCCATGGCCACATTGGTTGGAAGGCTTCACAGAGCTGTAATCCCAAAAAGTACCTCTTCCAAGTTCTGTTCACATTGAATTCCAGGGTAAACTGTGAGATGTACTACTGAAAAAGTATGCATAGGATTGGGCCATGTTACATGTGTGGTGTGCATGATTATATCTGTATGTATACCAGCTACCTGGATCTCAAGATTCTGTCACCTTATATGACCAAGAAATGCCTATCAAGATGGAGCTATGCAAGTAGATAAATCCTCAGTCAGGGCAGAAGGATTCATCTACACAAGGGTTTACCAAGGACATGAAACAGTTTAAGCCCTCTGTTCCATCAGGGTTGCTCTTATTTTTGAAGGCAGCCCCTTCTCACATTTACATGAGTGTTGTGTTTCATTTTGGTGTGGAATAAGTGAGCACTATGCTTGGAAGACAATGACAGAGAACCTGCATGGAAAGACAAGATGGAAAGTTTTGCCCAGTCGGAACTATGCCCTGTCTCCCTTCTTGCTGCTTGCAAGAGTCACCTGTCTCTTGCTACCCTCCCCTGACATGGCCATTTAATGGCTGGTGGAAAGCCAGGTTGAGGAGAAGAAGTAGATGATGTCCTGCTATATCCCTATATCCTCCAGGACCTCTCAGGGATCCTTCAAAGGTCCCAGAGGATGATAATGTCCTTGGGCAGCAAGAGACAGGCAAATCTTAAGCAGCTTGGAGGTAATTGAACAAGGGGTTAGTGAATTCCTGCTCTTCCAAAGATAAAAAAAACAACATAAGACATCAACATAACGCTGGCATATGTCACTAACCGAATGCCAACCACTATTGCAGTCAAGCAAGAGCCATTGAGCTGAGAGAGATGGTGGGGGCAATATGTCATCTCAAACAGGGATCAAATAAATAAATAAATATAAAATTTATTTGTATCCTGCCCCTCTACAAAATGCAATCATAGGGTGTATAAATATATCCACTGCTGTCAAAGATGCCATCTGTGCACCATCCAGCTAGAGCTTGGAAATGTTACTTCCTTGGACACAACTCCAAGAATCCCCTGGCTATTCTAGATGGGGGATTTGTGAATCTAATCCAAAAGGTAACACATCCAAGCCCTACTTTCCAGGAGTCTGCAAAATGTAGGACCTTCTTCAGCATACACCTGGCCTTTCATTTTGCTAGTACTGGAATAATTTTAAAATTCTAGTAGCTCACAACTACTTGTTTGATGCATTTTTTTCTTCTTTTTGTTCAGACAGGGGATTGCCAATCTTAAACTGGTGGTTTTGACAAAACCTGATGATGTCCAACAGGTATTGACTTTTTGCTTTTATCAGAACCTCCTCCAATCTCTTTATTTTGAGTGCATCATAAGAAAAAAAGACTAGAAACCTAGGAATATGTCTAACTTCAAGCCCCGTTTTAATGACATTTAATCTCTAATAATTTTCGTAATTGTTCCATTTTATTGTAGATGAGGAACATCATGATTTTTTCACTGCCTGCTATGCACCAGCTCTACTCCTTGGATGTAATGAATATTTCTTCACTGGTTCAAAGTGGAATGAATACTGTAGGTTTATTTCTCTGTTCTTTAGTCACAAGTAAACTAGGAAGAGAGAGTGTGAAAGGTGAGAGAAAAAAAGGACAGGAGTGGGTGAAAGGCAGCTGTGGGGTTGAGTCCAGCCCCCTAAGGATGTTTTTGTAGCCTTTGATCTTTCAAGTCCCCCTCAACTGTCCCTTTTGCCTCTATTGGAAATTTCCAAGAGTGGGAATTCACCTTTTAAATTAGATGTAAGCCCTCCCTTTTGTACTGCTTAACGTAAAGAATATGTTTTTCGAAAACAGAAGTAGATTTGTGCACATTTCTCTTTTTCTTTTTCTTTTTTCTTTTTTCTTTCTTTCTTTTTTTTTTTTCTTTTTTTTTTTTTTTGTTGTAGCCTGTGAAAGCTTGTGTTGAAATAAATGGGTTCGTCTTTTTTTTCCCTTTCATTTTTATCATTATCTATATTACAAAAAAATTTGGCAGGGCATTGGGTGCATAAAAGTACCATAACATGTGGGAATGAAGATCTAAAGTTGAGGTGGGCAAAGTGCAGCCTGTAGGCCGCATGCAGCCCCCAGGGTCCTGCAGTGGGTCAATTTTTTTCCATTTCCCCCTCCAAAATGACCTTTAGGGAGCATGGAGGGCATTTCTACCATGTTAGGAAGCCCCCTGGGCCCTCCAGGGATCAAAACCATTTTTTCATCTCAGCAAACATGAGCAGTGTTTGTTTTTGCAAGAGTGGTTATAGTCTCCTGGGGGCTAATGAGGTCCCATGGCCTTTTGCAATTGCCCACCCCTGATATAAAGGAATCCCGTTGCAGCTTTGAGACTAACTGAGAAAAATATGTTTCTAGCATAAGCTGTTAATGGACTTCAGTCCACTTCATCAGATGAAGAGATGGAATTCACAAAAGCTTATGCTAGAAATGTATTTTTCTCAGTTGCAAAGGTGCAATAGGATTTGTTTTTATGCTGAAAGAGACTAATATGGCTGTGCCTTTATTCCCACTTTCAGTAGTATTCAGAGTTATTAGTATAATGACTAATGATTTCTAGGAAGTTGTTTTATTGGCTTAACAGTTTATTGTAGTAACCGTTTCTAGTTGCCTTTAAAGATAACTTTTAAATGGCATTTTTCAAGTTTGATGGCCATTATTCTTCAGTCCTGTTTTTGTTTATTTGTTTAAAGTAACCAAGAAGTAACTATCACCAAAAGTAATTCAACAAATTAATGTTTAGACAGTGTGATGTGTTATGACAATAAATGACTTCTGAAGCATCATGGCAAGTGAAAGAAATGAATTACTTTTAATGTTTAACTTTCCAAGCTCCAGGCAGAACAACATGGTGCATGGAAACATCAGTAACCCAAACCCACAGCTAATTTTCCTGAGAATTCAAAGGAAGCTGCCATAATTCCTTGCCATTGGCTATGCTGAGTGGGCCTGATGGAGTTGTAAGCCAAAACATCTGAAGAGCCAAAGGTTTTTCACTCTACTTTAAGGCTTCCATTTTTGGAAAAGGAGACTGAGGAGTTTCTGTCACAAAAGATAATATTTGAGGGAGTCAGTAATATTAGCGATGCTGACCAGAACAATAAAACTCCCATCTCTCTCTGGCTTTTCTTTGCAAACGAAGATTCAGGAAGGACTCATCCCATGCTTTCTGCAAGCGCGCTGATGACTAAAAAGGCCAATCCGAGATAAAGAAGTCTGGTTGCAGAAAGGACAGCAGAAGGTCTCCTTGGGTGATGCTTCCAGGTTGTGATTCTTTCTGCGTTGTCGTTTCTCTTCAAAACTTGTTCGGCATGAGTTCTCAAATAAGGCTGCAGCATTGTGGATAGTGCGTCTCCATGCCTCCCGATGTGAGGCCAGGGTGGACTGTTGTTGGTGATCAGTTTGGCCCATACTTTCTAGCTAAATATTATGCAATTATTTGGAAGGGATTTTTTTTCCTTCTAAACTCTGTCTCTCCTACAGGATACAATATACTTTTTGGAAGGAGTACATGAAAATAAACAAAAGTAAGGTTGTACTCAAATTGACAAATCACTTATTCCTTTATCTCCAATGGGTCCGATAGTTTTGTTTTTTAACCAGGAATTCATTTTTAGGTCTTCTGACATGCCAATTTCACTGCTGGTAATGAGATGCTTAACAGAAGCCTTACCTGAGAACAGGTAAACATGTGTGTATGTCTTGTTTGCTGCTACAGGCCAGGTGAATAAGATTATTTAGCAAAGTTGAGCCATAGGTGGGAAAACAAATGCAGGAATAACCCTGTTGACCAAAAAACAAACCCCAAAGTCCATATTGTAGTACAGTTGTCTGTTCATATTCACTGGGGTTT
This sequence comes from Gambelia wislizenii, assembly GCA_030847615.1. Lineage (NCBI taxonomy): Eukaryota > Metazoa > Chordata > Lepidosauria > Squamata > Crotaphytidae > Gambelia > Gambelia wislizenii. The sequence continues at coordinate 3,924,145 of JAUMIR010000013.1, read as the reverse complement.
GGTTCCAGGACCCCCGTGGATACCAAAATCCGTGAATACTCAAGTCCCATTATATGCAATGGCATAGCAAAATGGTATCCCTTATATAAGATGGCAAAATCAAGATTTGCTTTTTGGATTGTTATTTTTTTAAGAATATTTTCAAGTCGTGAATACTTAAATCCGTGGATACACAGGGACAACTGTAGTGTAACACCTTTATTAGGTCAACAAAAAGGTACATAAATTTAAGCACTAGCTTTCAAAATTAAAGTTTCTTCATCAGGCAAATATGTTTTTTAAAAAAACATGCAGAGGAGAAATGATGATGTTAGACAGACTAGTCTTGCATACTGTGTTCAGATGTTATATGGAGAACAGTATGCAGACTATTAACTTAAACTCGCATCCCCAGTTGCCCCAGGCCTCCCCAAGCAATAAAACCAAAACGCTAAAATTTGGTTTGCGGGCCTTTAGCTGCTATCACAATATGGCCTTTGATAGTTGAGAACTTGAATTTTCAGATTTTCTCTTCTTCAATCTCATTCTCTTATGACAAGTTTTATAATAATGATTATTCCATATACATCCTTGAGCATGCCATCAGCTATTTGCAAATTTCGACTGAAATGTGTTTGTTTCTCAGCTTTATATCAACACCAATAAAATAGTTTAAAATTAACTAAGCAATAAGCATATTACTTACAATTCTGACTGCCTGTGTAGCTCAGACTTGACTTTCTAGGAAATGTTGGGATTCAGATCCAGGGCCTGATATTCCATCAGCTTTCCTATACAGATTCACTTGGGGGTTTCCCCAAAGTAAATTTGCATAAAAATGGACTACTGTTCCCACTGATTTCAACTGGTGAAGCACATTTAAATGTCCTGACTTAAAATTACTGGGACGTAAACATTTTCATCACATCATCCTTGGATAGATAATGTAATATGAATCCCGCTTTTTGCCAGAATGTACATAATATTACCTAACTGTCCTTTATGTACTCCTATATTGTAATCTCTTACTCTGTAGACAAAGGTGGGCTGAGTTTAGTTTTATACTTTTTGCCAGTTTTGAAAGTGATCATTAACTTGGGGGTTCTTTATAGTCACTCCTAAATAATCTTTACTCCAGTATCAAAGCATATGTGTATGGGAGATACCTTCTTGCTCTGAACTGATCAGACCATCCTCTTCCAGTCAAATCTTTAAGTGACGCAACATGACTGCTTGATATTTTTTAATATTTGGAAATGACATCTCTCTACCCCCTGCCCTGGCAGTATTGTTTGGTAGTGCTATAATGCTGAAGCTTGATTTCTTCCCTTCCCACAAAATTCCAAGGTAATTTTTTTGCCATTTCAAAAATAATGTTTTTCTAAAATTTCTAATGGGATACTGAACAATAAAAATAATATTTCTTGAAATGAGTAATCAAGCGTAGACTTCGTCAATATTTTTTAGACAGGAGATCATAAGATAATTGCACTTCATTTTTTCTTTTCTTAGACTGAGCCGTTTACTTCACAAGCATAAGTTTACTGAAGCTGAGAGCTTTGCTGTTCAGTTTGGATTGGACACTGAGGTATTCATAACCTGTGCCTTCTTGCCAGCTGCAGAGATTATTCTGGTAGCTTCTTTGCATGTATGTTTATTCTAACAAACCAGCTGTTCTAGCAAACCTGTCATCACTCCATTCAAAACAAAGCACCTACTGCATTTTTTTTCTTCTGGACTGATAGTGCTAAATAGTGGTGTCCCTCCAGAGACAACCCACATGAATGAGAAGGATAAGCTGGAAATCTAGAGGTTTCTAATGTATCATGAATAAGCTGCTGGGTGGTACAACCTAAATCAAAATTATTCAACTCCCATTGCAAATCAGATTTATTGTCAAATTTACAGACTATCAGCTGTTTGCAATGAACAAATAAAACAAAAATAATTGAAATAGCTCTACACAATGAATGCTTCAAGGGGTTTCCCCAAATTCACCTGAGAATGCAACTTTGGTTTGTTCATTGCAAACAGCTGAAAGTCTGTAAATTTTGACAATAAACCTGATTTGTAGTGGGGGCTGAATAATTTTGATTACAACTATAGATGCAGCCTATTTATTCCCACTTTGGTCTCCCTGCTAGCATAGTTGCTAAACAAATCAGAAGTGACTTGTTTGGCATGTTTCCTGAACAATGCATCTTGGATTGGTGTTCCCTTTACACGTCAGGATTGTAAAACAGGGTTTATTATTTTACAAATCCTGGCTTTTTGGGGAGCAACAAGCCAGGATTCCCCTTTCAGGTGACATGTTAAACAAACCGTTCCTGGTTAGTTTAGTTGCCACAGTAGCAGGAAGGAGCAAAACAGAAATAGACAGACTGCATACACTAGTATCCATATACATCTCTAATCTAAAATTGTCCAGAATATTGGGTTTTCCATTCTGTACAAATATTGTTATTGTCCTTATTGGCAGGCGGTCTATAACTTACACTTCAGATTTCTTAACTCTGGGGTGGGGTGAAGGACAAGGATGAATACACAAGTGTTGCAGATTTCGTACTGAAGATGACAAATACCTCCCCACTGTAATCTAGGTGGGAGCAAAATCTGTGTTTTAAATGAGAAACACTTTTCCCCACAGATGTTGTATCTTTCTTTCTTTTTTTTAAAAAATAGCTTATTTACAAAGTGAAATTGAGCTTTATTTTGGAGAGCTTGGTTACAGAATCTGCTGGGGATGATGAGCAATCAGCCTGTTTGAAGCTAGTGGCTCAAGCTAAAGAAACCTTGGATAAAATAAAGGTATGCATCTACTCTGTATTTACTTTGCTTACATGTCTGACCAACCTATTTAGCAGATAAAATATTCTTGTTAGCTTTAATTTTCCCTTTTCTCTAAATAGGATAACCAGTTTGTGGCTGAGTATTGCATCAATACCCCATGGCCAATCTATGAAATGGCTCAGGAGATGTTGGACTATGCTCAAAGCAGGGTAGGTTTCAATATGTCCTTTCATGTATCCTGCCTTGGAGCCTAAACCAGTTTAACTTTACCCATGTAATTTTTTATCCAGCCTGCTTTGACTGGTGTTTATAATTTTTCAGTTGTATTCTTTGAGACCACAGACATACCATGCCCAGTGGACTGCAAATTAATGTAGTATTTCATGTACTCATTTCAGAACCTGAAGAGAGATGATGCGACTGCTGCCACGCTTTTGGCTGAAGATTCACAGCTTTGTATAAAGGTATAAAGCTAAACTGGTACTGAGCTTGAGATTACTGGATTTGTCTGGGATGAGAGGCTGGAAAGAGAGTGTCATCCTAGCCGGGGCAGCAGCAAAAGGCGGCCTGTGGGGCCCATGCAGCCCCTGGGAACCTGTGCCCCCATTTTTCTTCAAATTTCTCTGGTCATTTGGGGCAGCTTTTTTCTCAACCTGAACACTCAGGCTAGGGTGTGTGCATTGCAGTTAGCCATTTTGTCCCATTTTCAGGGTGCCTCTTACTGGTTTCAAGGCCTAAAAGAGATTTTGCACAGTGGGGCAAAATGCCCAGTTTCAGTACATGAAGACCAGCCCTTTTTCATAGGGTTTTCTCTAAAGAGAAAATGAAGGGATGCATCCCTTTAGTGTCCTGTGATGGGGAGTGCGGCCCACCAGCCTCTGGAACCTGCCCACCCTGGTCTGCATGAACTAGGACAGGACAAAATGCAATACCTGATGATTTTTCTAAAAAGAGGCGTGAGTTGCAACTTTCAGCTTTGCATTCTTCTGACATGTGCATAGGAAAAGAAGGGCTAAAATAGGCCTTTACTCATTGCCTTACCTCAGTACACTTTGTTGCTGCAAGTAATTTTCCTCCCAGCTCAGTTCAACTCTTGGGTTTCCCTGGTCTGTTGCTATATGTACAGGATAAAAGTATATGGTTTATTTATTTGTCACACACTTGATAGATAATGTAATGAAGACAGACACAGATTAAGCATGTATGGGGATACCAGGGGAAAAATACATAGTGGAATTTTAAAAATAAAATAAAATCAGGGCCCAGTTCAAGGCTGCAAGGCAGGGAGAAGAAGAATTCTCTGGGGACAAAAGTCCAGCAACAAGAGTTCAGAAAACTAACTTTCTCTGAGTAGAGGAGCAAACAGGAATTCAGCATAATGGGAACGCCTACTACTGCACTTTTTGGATACAGCTTCCAGAATCTGGCATGTTGCCTGTGGGATTCTGGAGGTTGTACTCCAAAAATTTTTTTTCCCAAGCTCTAGGGGATATAGAGAAGGGTCTGTCCCTCGTACCCACCAGCCTGATCATATGTAGTGAAGACTCAGGTGCTGATTCTGAAAAACATTTCAACCTACTATTTTGCCTTTCATTTGGATTTAATGTTTGCAGATCTTTCTTGCAAAATAAAATGTTTTGTCCTTCTGTAGGTACTGCAGGCACAAGCAAAGCTGACTACTTTTTATGGAGCATTTGGGCCAGAAAAGTTCAGGTTGGCCTCTTTCATTTTGTGTGTGTGTGTGTGTGTGTGTGTGTGTAAATGATGACTTTCTCAAACATTAGCTAACTGAGATTCTACCTCCCCCACCCCACTTTACAGCACTATGCTTCTAGAAAGGGAAAAAGCGAGGATTTGAAATTTTAGCACCTTCCATGAGGATGAAAGAGGCAATTCCATGTTAGGGTTCTATATGCAGACTTTGAGGCTTATTCAAAGAACAAGTTGGATGTACTTTGCTTCAGTATTCAGTGATATTCATTCAATTTATATGCTACCCTCCCTCATAAGACATCAGTGCAACTGCCTCTACCAGGTCAAGCGGAATATTAAAATTAACAGAGGACAAAATATAGTGTTGGATCCAGATTTTGTTACACTTAGAGAAGACCTATGGAAATCAACACTATATAAATTGGTCATAAATATGACTTCATCAAGATTCAACCCAGAATCTTTGCCACAGCTAGAATTGAATGAGTTTGTTAAGATCTCATATAATAAGAAAATCCTCTGCAAATTTTATATGGATGAAAGTCTCGAAAAGGATTTTGATTAATATGATATGTTATCAAACATGCTTATTTTAAGGCAAAGTAATCTTGCTGTATAGATATAATTGCTGTTTCTTCTGAACTTTTAAGAAACTCTTAATTAATGGGGTCCATAATAAACTTGATGTTCATTTATCTTGTGTGACATCTAATCCAAATGTCTGGGTGTTACAGAATCAAATTCATTTTGGGTGGAAGGACCCTTTAAAAATATCACTTTGTGTCAGTACAGTGCCTTGTTTTCATGTTTGTATTTCTCCTGGGCTATGGTCCAATATCATACCATTGTTCTCATAGTGGAACTGCTTGGCTTGAATTTTTGCACAATGAGGACATCTTCAGGGACATCCTTCTACAACTAAGAGAAGACAATCTCTCCTCTGCACAGTACCTCTGGCTAAGACATCAGGTAACTTGCTCGAGATGTATTCTCCTTGAGCAACCCCATATGCTGTACCTTGCAATGCTCCTCCCCTGATATTTCTTGCTACTGAAATATCTACCACATGCTACACTGCCATCAGAAGGTGTTGTAGTCCTTGTACTACACCACAAGCTGCCGCTTAGATCATTTTGTACTGATCTAGTACCTCCAAAAATGTGGGGGTTTCTCTCTTTTTTCTAAAACCAGAAATGACTAGAAGTTCCCTTTCAGTGTTGTTATTTTTTAAATGACCAGAAACATGTGGACGCTAAAGCCAAACCTCTGTCTATTGCTTTAGAGGACAATGTTCCTTTTCAAACCCATCCCCGCCCCCATTAGCTTGATAGGAAATTGGGGCCACAAAAACAGGTGGGGCTGCATGTGATCCATGTGTTGCCCATCCCTAGGTTATGAGAATGTCTCTTTGCTCCTTTCCAGGCTGACCTTGAAAATAGCTTTGATGTGAGAATGCTGGATAAACTGCTGAGCACAATCTCTGCAACACTTTCCCTTAAAGAACTCTGTCTGTGGCTTGGGAATGTTGTCATTCCTTTTGTGAGGCGAGTTTTACCACAAGGAGAGGTAAGATTTCATGGGAGATTAGAGGGATTTTTATGCTGTTTCTGGTAGTGATCACTGGTGAGTAGGCAGCCAAGTATGTAGGTTATGGGTTATTTTGGTTTGTTGTTTTTTTTTTAGCCATAATAATGGTGGATTTTACAGGGTTGAACCACAGTATTGATGAAAGCTGCAACACATTTGTCCAAATAAAGCATATGGATATTAAAAGGCATGTTTAGTTTGTTAAAACTAATTTTAGGAGTGCAAATCTGGGACTAGGTGAAATCTTTAAAATTTCCTAAGAAGTTAAGTTTTGAGGTCCCAAATACTATTTCTGTTTGGTTCAGTTTAATCAGTTCCTTATCTGTTGTTTCTGACTTTTCCATATTTGTTCTGGAGTGTTTTGGAAGAAGCCAGAAGTCAGGGTATAAACGTTTAAAATAAACCAGTTTCCTGCCCATTTCCTTCTGATAGTATGTGGAGGATACATCAGCGTGTTGCTGGAACACCAAAGAACTGTGATGTGCTGGTCATAAGCAGGTCCATAATCTTGTTTGACCAAAGGCTTAGTGGGGGGTTTCCATTCTTGTCTGTTTTTCAATGAGATGAGCGTGCTTATGTGTGTGAGAGGGAGGGAGTCCCTTTTTCATGTTGTGGTTTATTCACATGTAATCTAGTAGCCCCACTCTAGGTGTACATGTTGCTACAGTGCTACATGATGCTCAAGCTTAAGTAGATGTTTGCTGGGAAGTCCAAGTAGTCTTTCCTTCAAGGGAGCAGCATATAAACACATGATGATGGTGATGATGATCTTTATTTATAAATATAACCTAGTTTGATACTTACCTTCTAGAAAATAATAGCAAAGTGGCTGGAACAAGGTGCACGAAATCTTGAGTTAACTGATAAGGTAAAGCATAACAATTCTCTTGAAAAAAATCTTGCATATCATTGTGGTTTTGCATCTCTCCAGAAATGTCATAAATCTGTCCTTTTTCAAAACAGACCAATTGGCCAGAAAATGGTCTTGAAATGGCACAGGTATTTTTTACCAGCCAAGGTCAAGGTGAAGTTAGATTGGCATCTTCCTGGCACTGGATTCCTTTGGTAAGTATTCTGCTATCATGAAAGGCACATTTAGGGGACATGGAAAAGTAGAAAGAGAGAGACAGAGCATGTATCTAGAATTCTGTGAAAACCTGCACATTTTTTAAAAATTACAAAATGTCTTTGATTTTACTTAGTACAAAATCTTACTAGTGTACAGTATCACAGAACTCTGAAATTCGCACACCCCACCTGTTCCCTTTCCTGCTTTTTTAAAAAAATCAAAAATGTAGAATGAGAGTGTTGATTCAAGAAAATGTCACCCTTGATTTGTATTTCAGAAAGACAAAGATGATGAGATCTGTAGTCTGTCGGACTTGGTTGCTGCTTTACAGGACTTGGTGGACCTCTATAGGAAGTACAACTGTAGGCTGGCCCTCTGTGACTTCGAAAAGGTGTGAAAAGTCATAGCATTAAAGCATGGAGATAGTTGTACACATGCCCACCTGCATCCATGAACACATGCGTTAGTATTTTCAAACAAGCAACCGGGGAAGCCCACTTGTATGTGGTGCTAGAACGTTGGATTGGAAGACCCCAGAGTTTGTTGTTATTTGCCTTCAAGCTGAGTCCAATTTACGGTGACCCTATCCTAGGTTTTCTTGGTTTTCTTCCTTCAGAGGAGGGTTTCCCTGGCTGAAGCAGGATTCTAACCATGGTCTCCTAGAGGCCTAGTTCAACACTCAAAAACACTACATCACACTGGTTTTCATGATTGGAACTTGTTTGTCACTGCTTGCATAAAACCCATTGAATTCAATGGATCTGCTCTGCTTGGGACTAAAATTGGATTTTGCCTTGGCTTTGAACCCTTGCTTGTCATGAAGTACAGTGGTGTATTTTAACACGGCCATACCTTTTCAGGCAAATTAACTTGAGGGATATTGTAAGGATCAAATGGTGTGAACCCTCTCCATATGTCATTCTGTTATCCTGTTTTGGGTTCCAATTCCTATCAGCCCTAGGTAGCATGGCCAATAGTCAGGGATTATGAGAATTGTAGTCCAAGAACATCTGGAGGATCACTAATTTCCTACCCTTTGGAAGAAAGTTGGGATATATATGTGAGAAATTGGTTTCTGTGTGTATGTGTGTGTATGTGTATGAGAGAGAGAGACTAAACTGATCTTTGATCTGATACATTTTCTGTTCAAAAATGAGGGTTTTTTCTGTTCTAGAAATCAAATTAAAAATTGGTATTCATAGACACAGTTAGTGACTTCGGTGTGTTAATCAAGCCTTTAGAGCAGTAGATTGATTACCAAATAATCTTTGCTGTGTGCTGCTTGCCTTTTACAGCGATCATTCTTTCATTGCTTTTTGTTTACTGCCCCCTAGGGAAATGCAAATACAATAGTGTTTCATATGTTTGATAAAGTTCTGGCACCTGAACTTATTCCGGCAACTTTAGAAAAGTATATTGGACCATATATCCGCCATCATAATCTACAAAAGGATGAAATTCTTTTGCAGTACATCAAGGTACCTTTTCTCTTTCTCAAGCCAAAGAAAATATTTACTGTGGCATGAAATAACCAAGGACCCCTTCCTTAGCTGACTATTTCTCTGTTTACTTGTCCAGATTCAGTCCAGAGTCAGTGTAAGAGCTAAATAAGGGTAGGTGCCAGGATCTCCCTAATTGGTACAGTAGGACCCCAGTATCCGCTGGGGATTGGTTCAGGGGGGTGTGGATACTGAAAACCATGGATAATAGCGAACGCCATTGAAAATAATGGGACATTTCTAGCATTACAGTAACTTAAACTCTCAGTTGAGCATTTAGAAATACCGGTTAAGCATCCAAAGAAAAGGCGCTGGCAAAGTGACCAAGGGAACGCAGACACAGCAGACCAAAGAGTTCTAGGTGTGAACAATGTTCGATGTCTCACTCTCTGCAATGCTAGAACTTTGGGGATGGAAGGAAGATTTCACGGAGAGGAGAATTCTTATGGGGGGCAATGCACTCATTCCCTCCCCCACCCCACAGCTACACCTCTGGCCTTGCACCTAGTTCCCTCCTAGCCTCAAGACAACTGAGAAGAGTGGCATCTCCAGCAATGCAACTCACTGACAGGTTGCTTCGAGGGGATCTGAACGCAAAGAAGTGAGTTGGTGGAACTACACCTCCCTGCCACACTGCAGAAATAATGCAGTCTGACACAGCTTTGAACACCCGTGGCTCAATGCTATGGAATTCTGGGACTTGTAGTTTTGTGAGACATTTAGTCTTCTCTGTCTGAGAGCTCTGGTATAGCAAACTGCAAAATCCCAGGATTCCATAGGATGCAGCCATGGCAGTTCAAGCGGTGTCAAACTGGATTATTTCTGCAGTGTGGCAGCAGCCTGAGTTTCCCCCAGCCAACTTTCAGCTGCCTGAGGTCTTCAATCCACCACAATGAGGTGGCGGTCTAGGACTTTGTAGAGGATTAATAGTATTTAAGGAATAAAAATAGTAGATAGCAGGTGTCCTCCATTTGAAATGCTAACATTGTAATCTCATACATGTTCACTCAGAAACTATTGTATCTCCTCTGGATTCAGTGATGTTTATCCTGTAGGTTTGCACAGAACTGCCTGAAAAGTCCAGTAGAATTCAGAATTTTCCTTGGGCCTCACAGCCTGGAAAAAAAACCAAGGAAAATCTATGGATGCCAGCCGTGAAAACCTTCGACTTCAGAATTCAGAATAATAATAAGAAAAAAGCACTTACTGTTGGTTTAAAGACTAACTGTCATTTATGGAATATTTCTGCTACAGTGGCACTGCTGTTCATTCCTTTTGAATAATATTTCTTAAAACACTGTTTAGGACTTGCTACAGCGGTACTCTAAATGGTCAACATCTGTCTTTGACACTCCGTGGGAAGCAAAGGCCATTGCTGTCTTGGGCTGTATGTCTGACATAGATGTGAGTATGATGGAGCAAATCATCTTCAAAGTCAGGATGACAAATACCTGGAGCAACGATGGAAGACATGCTACTGGCACATCATTTGTAGCGATTTTCTTTTCTCTATAGCTGATCTTTGAAGGCGTGCTGGTGATAATGTATGGTGCTGTGGTTCCCTGGAGTCCAGGAGTAGAGCAACTGGTGCAGCAATACCTGCAGATGGATCACACCAAGTAAGAGAACAGATACACACACAGTCCTAAGTTGTACCTAGTGACTTGAGGAAATTTTTCTTTGTTCTTTTATTTAAATGCATTTATTTGGCTCTTTGTTAAATTTGGAGATGGAAGCCCAGACAAAGAGCAACATTACTCCTTGGACTATAGTAAAACTAGCCTCACTATATTGCAGAGTGAAGGTGCTGCAGGAGGGCTACCAGCTGATGGAAATGAAGAAAGTTTTGCGGAGCTATGGAATAAGAGACACCAATCTCTTAAATGACAGACAGATGATACGGGTAAGTTACCATTTTGCCCTGTCTTCTGTAAAAACTTGAGAAATAAGTCCCATCCATTTCAGCTGATTGTAACTGTAAGATGGCAACTTGCCTAATATGTCAATTGAGGATTGTGTGTCTAAAAAAGTAACATTGGTTATAACCTCTGATAAACTTGTATATCCAAGGCACTACAGTGTCCTGATATCTGTGCTTTCCAGATGCTAGCAAAGTACATTCTGAAGCAAGATACCCCGTCATCTTTGGACGATGCTTTGAAAATAATAAATGCATATATGCTGCCTACTGCAGAAGTCTATCTTTGGAGGATTACGGACCTTATTGACAAAGAAAAGGTGTGAATATTTTTGAAACAGTGTGCATTAACATCTAAAATATTAGAATGCTGTATCTTAAATTGTACAGGTCAACCCCCGTATCCACAGATTCAGTATTCATGGTTTCATTTATCCACGTCCCAAAAAATGTTATTTCTAGGCATTTCTAGGTCCTCCAATGTGACTCTATGGCCAACTTCCTGTGTTCAACTCATTGAAAATAACAGGGTTCCTTATTATCCACAGTTTCAGGTATCCATGGGGGGTCTTGGAACGTATTCCCCGTGAATACAGGGTTCGACCTGTTTTGAGTATTCTGCATGTTCCACTGCATCTGGTGGTATTGAAACTGGCAAGTTTTAGCTGGGTGGGGGAAGATATGATCCACACATGAACACATTCCTATATAGCTTGGCCATAGAGTACATACTTTGTATGTTAGAGGTTTCAGGTTCACTTACTAGGATCACTAGATAGGGCCAGAAGAGACACACAACTGACACCCCTCAAGAGTCATTGCTAAGTAGTTTAGATGGAGCTGCATGGCCTGCCATTTGACTTCCCCATGTCTCTGTACAGTTTTCTAGAGCTGAAATCTAGTTGCTGGTCACAACTAGAGTAGACTCCTTGAATCAATGAATCTAAGTTCCTGTTGATTTAAGGGGTATTCTTTTGTTGAAACTAACAATTTAGGTTTATGCTCCTGTGTAGCAGCTTCTAAAGAAGCACTCAGCTGGTCCTGCATGACCAAAAGCGTTTTCAGGCATGTTCCTTGAACAGCAGGATTCTGTGAAAAACAGCAACTTTTTTCATGTTCTGAGGAATAAGCAACCTATGAGGGTTCAGGGCCCAATTTTGCTCTTTTCAGCTTGTGCTCCTCCTTCACCCCCATCTGGAAAAAAATTTGCCCCTCAAATGGCAAGTCATACCTATTCAACACCCAAAGGGATTTGATGTTTAAATGGCATTCTCCAGATCCTTTTTAGGCCAGAAAAGTCATTCTTTAGAATGAAGTAGCCAGGTGGACTAAAGCATGTACATGGGATTGAGAGGGGTGAATTTACTTAACCCTTTCTCCACTGCCATTCCCTTTTCCTTGTGGGTCCTGTCTTATTTAGATTGTAAGTCTGAGGGCAGGGAACTGTCAATTAACAATTTGTAAGCTGCTCTGAGAGCCTTTGTGGCCAAAGAGTAGGGTATAAAGACTATCAATAAATTTTTTAAAATCCTAAAAAAAAGAAAAAGAAAAAAAAAGAAATAACAAATCACACACCTCAGAAGCTTCTGAAGATGCCATTTGCTATTTTGGAAGCAGAAATGGGAAAGGGAGGTTGAAGGGGGTCCTGGAGGTGGGCTGGGGAACTGCGTGCAGCCTGTGGCTTGCCCCTTGTCTTCCTCTGCTCTAATAGGAGGGTCTGCTGGCTGAAGAATTTGGGCTGTTGGCATTTTTGTTGTTTATTCTAGTGCGGTACAGTGGTTTAGTGCTGAATTTGTCTGTTGAAAGGAATACATTCTCATGGAATTGGGAATTAGAAAAAGAAGACTCTTATTGTCTCTAGAAACCCATTCAGGGCGAAATCAGATGAAACATTCTGTTTACAAAAGCCCCTAGACCTGGCTTTCATGGGAGTGGTATGCTTACAGTCCCAGTCAGGAAAGAGTGTTAACTTAAATTATTAGGCAAAAATCTGACTAAGGAAGCAGCAAAGGGCAGGATACCCTGCCCTTCCTCACAGAATCGTAGAGTTGGAAGAGACCACAAGGGCCATCCAGTCCAACCCCCTGCCATGCAGGAATACACAGTCAAAGCATTCCTGACAGATGGCCATCCAGCCTCTGATTAAAAACCTCCAAAGAAGGAGACTCACATTGAGGGCGGCACCTTTAAGTATTGTTTCCAAGAAAGCACCAGGCGACACAGACTTATGCCCAACCTTTGTTCCTGAAGGGGCCTTCTGTCAATGATGCCATTGATCCTGAAAGTTCCTCTGTTGAAGAACGATGCCTGCCTCTTCCAAAGATAGGACAACAATGACCCTTCAAAAAAGGAGGTGGAAGGAAGTGAAGTCTTAGCTTATTTATCTATCAATGAGTAGTTATTTAGAAGACAAGAAGGAAGAAAGATCAGTAGATGTATCTCTGAGGTGGTAATTCCACAGCCCTCCAGATGTTGGACTGCAACTCCCAGCATTTGTCACTGTTGGCTATGCTGGCTAGGGCTGTTGGGAACTGCAAAAACATCTGGAGGGCTACGTCATTCCCACCTCAATCTACTGGCAGTCTTTCTGTCTAATTCTCTTACTCATGCACGTATGTATTCAGGTTACTCATTACAAATGCTGGTGATTTAACTTCTAACTGAGGCAGTAGGATTGAAAATGTTGCTGGGCTCACTCAGTTCCTCTCAGGCATGTATATTTCCTTTCTGCACTTCTGCCACGCTTGTCTTCTATTGTTTATAACCTTAAGCAAAGCCAACCCCCTCTCCAACACCTATTTTAGTACTGGCCACAGGGGCTTTATTGCTCAAATTTGTGTAATAGTTATGGGCTGTACCCAGAATAATACTTTTCATGTTCTTTCAGGGGGAGGATGTTATAAGCTTGTTAAAGTCTCTGCCTCCTGCTGAAGCTGTGGGAATTGCAGAGAGGACTGTGATGTGGGGAAGACTGGAGCTGGAGAAAGAAATGTTTGATAGTGAAGAAAAGGTAACATCTGTAAAACAAACTGTACTTGTACATAGTCTGAAACGAGTTAGAGAAGTATAATAATTATATGTATGGGTGAGTATATTCTGGCTTTCCACATTGGTCCCAACCAACGGTGAGGAATGATGGGAGTTTCTGTCCAGCAACAATGAGAGGACCAGAAGTTGCCCACTACAGGTTTGAATTATATATTAAGAATAGGGAACATTTTTTTCTGTTGAAAGTCTTGAATGCTGTATTCCTTCAGAGGTGATTTATCTGAGGTCTGTTTGCTAGAGTCGGCAGAGGCAGAACTGGGAGGGGTGGGCTTTGCAGACTGAGTGGCATTTCCAAAGTAGGCCAGAGACGACAAAAAACTAGGCCACGGTTCACATGTAGCTCTGAAGCCATCGTGTTCCCCATCTATGGTGTATACCAAGGTTTTTTCTTGTGTGCCTTGAAGTCACCTCTGACTTATGGTGACCCTAAGGCAAACCTATCATGGGGTTTTCTTAATAAGATTTCTTCAGAGGAGGTTTGCCATTGCTTACCTCTGAGGCTGAGAGAAAGGAGGACTTGCCCAGGGTTGCCCTGTGAGTTTTCATGGTTGAGAGGTGGTTCGAATCCTGGTTTCACTGAGTCCTAGACCAACACTCCACTACACCACGCTGACCCTTTTGCAAGATTTGTTCAGGGGGGGTTGACATTGCCTCCCCAGTGGTCAAGCCCAGTGTGAGAAAAGTTGTCAGGAGCAGGGTACATTTCAGTGGTGCACAGAGCCAAAGGGAGAGGTCTGGGACCAAAATTATCATCATGATTTAGCTTAAAGCTCTTACTGGCAGTAAGTAAACGGTAGTTGAAGCAGGTTAGCCTTTTTAGAGTAAGGAGAAAATTACAAAACCAGGGAAGCCACCAAATGATGGTGTAATAGGGAAGAGGGTGTAGCTTTTGGGGGAAGTCCAGAAGACTGGGTTCAACCATTAGGTTCTCTATTCCTGGTGTATATAGTATACAGAATTTGGAAATGCTTACTGTTTTGGACTACTACTCCCAGAATCCCCTGTCAATGTTGGAGGTTCTGAGAGTTTCAGTCCAAAAGGTTTCTAAGTTATGTCTTGCCTAAAAAAGTAGTTCAACAGTTCTGGTTTCTGTTATGTAATTCCTAGCAAAAAGTAGTTGGTGTCACTTTCAATATATTTTTGGTGACTGCTTAAACTTTTTTTCTTTTTCTTTTGGTCAATTTTGAGAGCAATGACATTTGCATTTTTAACTGTGAAATATTGTTTTTGGTGTAACTGAAGTTAAGATAGTTTTTGTCATCCTTTTCTTTGTCTTTCCCATGCCACCACTATTGCCAGCAGAATCTGCAGCTATATTTGAAAAATGGCCTTGTGGAGATCCTCAAATTTCTGCTTAGTCACCAGGAAGGTAAATCTTGTGTTGTTTGTATTAATAATCTTTTGGTTAATTATAATAAACAATTCAATAACCCCTCTTATTTCCCTTCTCTTCTTTTGGAGGATAGAAAATGTTTGGAAGAAAGAAGAGTATGAAGCTAATTTAAACCTATTTAAAACTCTTACAGCCTTGCAGGTAAGGTTTGTGTTGCTTTCAAAAATGTATAAAGAGATTTATTTGTACAGCGTGTGGTGAAGTAAATGTAATTATATTTTGTTTGAAAGGGAATTGCTTCTCTTGGGGGCTTCCAAGAATGACGCTTCTCATTTGGAACAGGTTCCCCCCGTCCAGTAGAGCATCTTAGGGGATCCGAGAGAGGCCCTGGAAACTGTCTAAAGGGTCATGTCTTGGATGATTCTGACTGCTGATATAGCAGGCTCTAGGTTCAACTTTGGCTATACCCACTTTAAAGGATCTCTGACTGCAGGGAATGCTGGAATCCATCAAGAGTCACTGGCAGGCAGTAGAGACCCCAACTGTTCCCAACACACAGCTTCCACTTTCTATGGGCTCAGGCCCATTATTTCTCACTCTAATGCATTTTCTTCCGTCCTCTCACTTAATCTCCTTGTTCAGGGTAACTTTGACATCTGCATATCTCCCAAAGATTATGAAGATCCATCACTAATATCTCAACTCCTCAAAGAGAAGATTGAAACTTATAACACTAGCAGGTTTAAAAAGCCACAAGAAAGGGAGACCAGTTTGGAGGACAGCCAGGTAAAGAGGAAAGGGATGACTCAACAGAGACTTTACAGACTAGCTCGGCTTCTGCAAAGGACAGAGCATGAGATGGGAGCAGAGCTGGTGGTGAGAGCGTTGGATACGGGAGACATTGAAGAAGCACTAAACGTATGCAGGTTAGGAAAAAAGTTGTGTTTGGCCCTCCAGTTGGTTTGTCTAGTCATTATTCAGGATATAGTCTGGAAATGTGCGTGCTGTGCCAACTTGGGTTTATTTTGAGACAACAACCTTCTTTTACTTACCTTCATTCATTTCTTTCCTCCTTTCTTTAAAAAAAATTCTTTTAGGGATTTTTATAAATATCACAGTAACGAACAAACAGGAAAATTGCTGTTCTCAGCATGTCGAAAGTTCTGTCACATATTGGGTTCTGACAGCCCAATGGTTGTGCCCAAAGGATTAAATCTTCCAGCTGTGATCCACAAAATGGCATGTCAAGCAGTGATGCTCTGCAATCCTGGTAATTAATTTTAATTATTAGTTGATTATTACTAACTGTCTTATTGAAATAATGGCCCCTCACAGGGCAACCCACCAAGGAGATGGAAGTCACATCTGCTCAGAGAATGAGATGCCAATGGTCTGGACGTGTCATTTTGCTTGAAATGAGTAAAGATTTTAAAATGTAACATTGAAAATGGGCACACTAAAAAACAAATGAAGCTTGAGTTCTTTTTTTCCTAGGTTGTTTTTTAAAACCTCATGAAACAAAAGCAAAACATTGGCCTGGAGGGTGTTTGAGTTATTTTGCTAGCCCAGGCCATATTCTTTTTTAGTGGTTTTTAAAAGATTTTACAGAAACATAACCAACAAATAATGCATCTCAGATCTAGTACAATGAGGTATGTTGAGTTAGTGTTTCCTGATTATCCAACTAAGAAATATGCAGCTGACATGACAACAATTAGAGTATGTTTCCAAAAATCAACCTGGGAGGAAGGGGGATTGAGAAGACTGGCATTTTCATTTGCATAACTAATAATAAACTTGTACCAAGTCTTATCGACTTTAGAATGGTCTTGGTTATCTCTAGTAGCCCTTAATTTCTCAGTCAATTTCTCCTTCAGCATGGTGTTCCAGATTCTATGTATCTACTAAGAAAGTGACAGGGCATTTTTTAAGCCTTTCCAATTATATACAATCTCTAAATGTGCTGCCAAACATAAATACACAATCAGTGCTTTATGAGAAAAAAGCTCATTTGCATTAAAAAAAAGAGATAGTGGTCTGAACTCTAGGAAGTATATTCAGGGGTAGCCATGTTGACCATATAACAAAACTCACAAAAGAGTGGTATCTTTTTTGGGCCAACTAAAATACACAGAATATGTCATGCAAGCTTTCAAAGCTTCACTGGCTTCTTCATCAGGCAAAGACATTAAAAATCATACAGGAGAAAAAAAGTGATGATGTGAGAGTCACAGGCCTATTTTATCTCAGGTATTAACTTCTGTTGTCAGTTGAGATGGTCTGGCGGGCTCTCAGTGCAGACAGAGGCCACTCCCCTTCTTGGCCATGTGGGGACCAGGGAGAAAGAACAGTAAAAGTACCTGTCTTCTGCAAATTCTGAAATGGGAAGCATACCCACAGTAGAAGTTGTCTGTGCACTGCTGGATGTTAACAGTGTATATAGAAAACTTTAAACCATCACTCTTTCTTACAGATATTCTCTTAGATGCATTGGAGCTTTGTAAATATATCTCCTTTGCCCATGAACTTTCTGGAAAGTGCCAGATTGAAGACACTGGATTTATATTGAAGGTAATGCAGAACCCATTTTTACTCAGAAATAGGCCTTGCTGGTTTTAGTAGTGCTTCTAGAGAAGGACATAGGATTGTAGCCTTCCTCTTCCATTCTGAAACCCAGAATGCTAGAGGAGTCTTTGGTCTCCACCAGATGAAGCAAATATGTTGGGAGGTTGCTGGATGTTGCTATATTTGTTGCTATAGTTCCCATTTAAAAAAAAAAAATCCATGCACTGGTTCTGTTGTCCCAGACTATTTTATGGCAATTCCTGACACCAGCTGCATCATTTTATTACTGCCCTGAAGTGACTTTCTTTTTAATTCTGAGCTATATCAGAACAAAAAAAGTATACTAGTAAAGTATATAAAAAGCATACAAAAAAAAAAATACTAGTTCCCTCGTCCAAAGCATGGGTGTGAAATACATGGGCTGGACACAGCCCCCTGCCCATTTGTGTAGCCCTTGGGCCCCTCCCAGATCCCCCGAGAAAAAAAGATTTCGTAAAAAGGCCCTGCCATTCTTCGAAGCTTCCAGGAATGCCTTTCAAACATGTCATACTTCTCTCTACCTCATTTCACCCTCCACCAAAGGAGGATAGTTCTTTCAGAAGTGAAATTTGGCCACTTCTAGTTTCATTTAGTGGGGTGGGTGAAGGGTGGGAAGAACGGGAGCTTTCTCACCCCTGTCCCAAAGGATAATGGTTTAGGGATAAAATGTTAAGCTTTACATGGCTCCTGCTTTGAATGTTCCAGCTCTTCTTTATGTCCCCCAAGCCCTGTCTGTTTGTGATTTATGGACGAGCCAAGGTCTGTGATATTATACAGTGACTGGCCAGGGACCAGTCCATATAAGTTGGGTTCCCTTCTGTCTCTTTTCCCTTCCCTGTAAGGAGAAACAAGAAGGAGGCAGAGTACCTAGGCTGCTGAGGACCTGCCAGGATGTCTTGCCTCCTGTGCTTCCTTCACTCTTCTCCTTGTGGTCTTTTTACAAAAGTGACTTCCTCCTTTATTTAGGAGACCTCTTCTGGAGCTGACAAAGACCCTTACTTGGAGTGGACGTTTAATGAGTTTTTCACTGAAGATGGGGCTGTGCTGGACCCATCAACTGTGCTCTCTCCTGCATATGAAATTTCTTCTGCCATTGTGCCTCTGAAAGGTGACTTTTTTCTTGCATTTGCTTGAGCTGGGAAAGAATGGGATTTTGCTCTAGTTGATTCTATTTGTTATCACATGTGTCTGCCTGCAAAGGGCAAGGTAAGCAACAGCTGCCTCCAGAATCTCCAAATCAGAGAGAAAATGAGAAAACAGATAAGCATGCCTCTCCAACTACACCCAGCATGTTAAAAAAGCATAGATCTCGCCACCAAGATGGAAATCATAAGGAAAGTGGAGGCTGGTGAAAGGAAAAAACTCATTCTGGATGCCTGTTGGAAGAAGCCATCAGGTGGACTCTAGATGTTTGAAAATGTTTCTGTTTACTTATGCAAGATTTACTTGACCTGGTTGTTTCATTTCCCATGTGCCGTATTGTTAGTTTTGGGTAAAATGTTTGCTGAAAGATGTTAAACTTCTCTTTTTTTTGTGGTGTAGGAACATCTCCCTGTTCTTTCCATGTTATTTCTGTCTCTGGTACCAAAGTTTCTATTAAAGAAGCAATGCCCAGAACGCATTGACTTTGTTGACTGAGGGAATACCTATATTATGAGAGAAGGGAAAGCTCTTCTCCCAATCTACTTTCTCCACACTGTTCATAATTGTAGGCACTTCTATTATGTCTCCTCTTACCTTTCTTTTTCCCCTCATTCTTCCCCCTACTTCCTCATCTCTTCATCACCCCCCTTCTTCTTTTCTTTCCTTGTGTGTCCCCTTTTTTAGATTGTAAGCTCCTCGGGATAGGATCATGCCTGTTCTTTGTAAAGCACCATGTGCATTGTACACAGGTGTTGGTAAATAACATTTCTCTGCCCTCCCCAACTTTTTTATCTGTTCATACAGTATTCGTAAAATACACTAATTCAGAGATCTGGAACAAGGTTTTGATTGGAACAAGGTTTTGATTGTGCTAAATGCCATTCTTGTCTTTCTTTTGCAGGATTGAAAATGTATCCTCTGGACTCTACCAGTTTCACACTTAGCCCATTTGAACAAGGTATTACATGAACAAATGATATCTCTGACAAGAAAAGTATATATTTTCAGTCAGAAGCAAGAAACTAGGTGATGGTGTTGCTCAGTGCTCTACATTCACAGTTTAGAATCTTAGTACAGAATGCCAAATTCATCAAAATTTCAATTAGAGGGTCCCTTGATGTTTGTTAGTTACTAGGCTGATGCTGTCTTTCTTTGCATCATCTTGCTGGGCATTTTTTAGTCTGAGTCACATTATAAAGTCAAATGCAAGATTTGTTATCTATCAACTGTTCTTTTCTTTTTCCTCTTGAGGCTTGTTAACAGATATTTTCTCACTGTCTACCCAACATGTCCTACAGATCCTTACTTTTTTCAAGATAAAATAAATCTTCAGTGTTGCAACATCCTGTAACTGTTTTCTGCCCACCCATAGGGAGGAACCTCTGTGTCTTGTGTATACGTCCCATCATGGTTCTGCTCGATAAGCTACAAGAATGTAGTCAATATGAGTTGGCTTTGAAACTAATCACCACTTCCTCGGGGTCCTTGTTGCATCGCATAACTGCAAACAACATGGATATTAGCCTGGGTGAAAAGGTATGGGATAAAATGTGAGGAGTGCTTACTCCAATGAGGTGTACACTTTAGGCTTGTCTTAGGACCAAAGTAGCAGAGCTTGTAACCCTTAATCTTTTGGACTACACCTAGAACTTCCTAGGCATCATGGCCTCTGGAGATTCTAGGGGATTCTGGAAAGAAAAGAATGATGATGCCTAACAGAGACTCCATTTCTCATGTGTTCTCTGTCCCTGTTTAAGTTGGCTATACAAATACACACACCTGAACAGCTTTTTTTTTACTGGTTTAGAACAGTTTAGATTGTATGCCTCAATTACCATAAGAATCTTGGGACCCACCTGAAGGTCACCCCACAGCAGCAAGCCCCTTTGATTTTTTTTCTGAGTTGTTTTATTTGTTGTTTTTTTTTTAAAGGGAATTGTAACAAAAGCTATACTACAGTTTCAGGGCTAAATCCAATGTTAATCCCAGCTAGAATACAACCATTGAAATCCATGGGAGTTACACAAGGAGTGACTTAACAAATCCCATTGATTTCAATGGTTCTGTTCTAGTTGGTACTAAAATTGGATTTACCTCTGTTTCTACTCAGCTCTGTCTGGCATTCCTGACATTTGCTGAACTGGCTGTGCTTGTGTGTGCACATACTGCTTCTCCTGGCCTACTGCAAAGCCTCTATAATGCTGGTGGCAGTGGCAGAAGGAAGAATACTAGAATGCTAGGGGAAAGGCTTTTCATATTTGGACTGCATGATTATAATTTCTTGCATGCCACCTGCAGAACCATAGGATCAAAAAGTGGGAGCATGAAACCTTTGAAAAACATAAAAGTACTTAACTAGAAAAGCATTTATGTTACAGGAAGGATTTTCTTGACATCACTAAAATTTGACCAAAGGAAGCAGATGACATGTACATGTGGAATGCTTTCTTTGCAGCAAAACTGTCTGCAGGGATTCCAATGCATTATTCTATGTCCATCAGGTACATGGCCAAGACACACAAGATGCAGAGCACAGAGCATTTCTCTATAAAATGATACAGAGTTCTACTTCCATGACCAAAAACATTGTTACAGCCCTGTTGTATAAGGTGAGTGCAAACTTTGGACTGTGTTGCAGAGGGGACAAGGAGTATTGCAGTTGCTGTGCAGGCCAACCATTTTCCTGGCTCAAATTCTTGTGCAGCTCCTGCTGGGTCAGTGACTCTTATTTTATGGGATCAGACTTCACTTTGTCAGATGCCTTCCCTGTTCCTGATGCTTACATTTGTTCCACAAATAAAAGTTATTAATAAAGCAGAAACATTTTAAAACTAAGGTACTTCTTTTAAATTCTCAGTCTGAAGGGAAGAGCCATCTAGCCATGGGTGCCCACTGAGCAGTGCCCAGTGCCAGTCAGACTAAGCACACACAGACCATCTGACCTAAAAGCAGACTTAATACTAGGACAAGCTAGAGTGGGGAAACTGCAACCCATGGGCCACAAGTGGCCAACCCTCAGGAGCATTTTTGCAATCCTACTAGACTCCAATGCCTCTGGCACCCTCCCCGCCCCTTTGGAGGGTGGAGGTGGCACAAGTATGGAGAATTGGAGGATTATAGGGGTGATGCTGAGTTAGAACTTCCCCCCCCCCTATAAAAATAAGTTGCCAGTGGCTGAAAACTGAAGCCGTAAATCACTTCTGGTTTTGTTTTTGGTTGTGTGGTGGCTGACTTTTCAATAAGGTGCAGGCTTCTGGGGGAATGCAGAGGTAAAAATGACCCATCTCATCTGAAGCCCCTTCGTTCTGTCTCACTGCTGAATAGCCCAAGTCACACTCTTTTCTGTCTTTTGGATTGTTCCTTTCTCTCTTGTTTTCTTTTTTGATTTTTTGTTGGAAATCATCTGTATTCAGCATCACCTCTGTGAGGTGCATTTCTGAAATAGGAGCCCTCTCTGTCTGCTCCTTTGAAAAGAAAATGGTTATTCTCTGAGCTCAGCCCACCTTCCATCAGTCCTATGTTCCCTGGTTGCTTTTTGTCCTAACTGCCTCCCCCGCACATTCTTTTGAGAGGACCTGGCACACATTGATCATTAGATGGGCTCTTAACCTTCATATCAAAAAGAACAGCCTCCTTTAGGAAGTTGGATCCTTTGTTTGTCTCCTTCCTGCCTTATTCATTACACAATATGGTCTCTGCCTCTACCTTAATAAGATGGCTTAAGGCCTGCGTTTTCTCTGCTTATGGCACCATGGACTTAGCAATGTCTCTGCCTGTCACTCTGCACTTTATCAGAGCAGGGGCTACTTCAGCTCCGTTCTCTTCAAACCCCCCACCACCACTACTTTATGAGATCTGCAGGGCAGTTGTTTGATCTAATCGTACCTTCACTAAGCACTATAAGTTAGATCAATATGCCTTTGTCGGGTGGGTGCTACAGCACACTTTGTCTAATGAATAGAGTCCAGCCACCTTCCTGCCCTTCATTATTTTACAGGTTGGTAAATCCCATGCCCAGATTACACCTTCTCACAAACTGGGAAGCATTGACCACTTGTTTTGAATGTTCATTCTGGTCTGTGGAGAAGGAAGCATCCAATCTCACTCTTCCCCCCCCCCCCAGTGGCACTGTCTTGAGGTTGGCTGGGTTTTATTATTTTTGGTCTCCTTCATGTGTCAGGTAATTCCAGTGGTTCTCACTTTTGCTTCTGTTCTTTCTTGGGTCCTGTCTTGGGTGCTTTCTTGGAAACAATACCTAAAGGTGCCGTCCTCACTGTGAGTCTCCTTCTTTGGAGGTTTTTAATCAGAGGCTGGATAGCCATCTGTCAGGAATGTTTTGACTGTGTATTCCTGCATGGCAGGGGGTTGGACTGGATGGCCCTTGTGGTCTCTTCCAACTCTACGATTCTGTGAGGAAGGGCAGGGTATCCTGCCTTCTGCTTCTTCCTTAGTCATATTTTTGCCTAATAATTTAAGTTAACACTCTTTCCTGACTGGGACTGCAAGCATACCACTCCCATGAAAGCCAGGTCTAGGGGCTTTTGTAAACAGAATGTTTCATCTGATTTCGCCCTGAATGGGTTTCTAGAGACAATAAGAGTCTTCTTTTTCTAATTCCCAATTCCATGAGAATGTATTCCTTTCAACAGACAAATTCAGCACTAAACCACTGTACCGCACTAGAATAAACAACAAAAATACCAACAGCCCAAATTCTTCAGCCAGCAGACCCTCCTATTAGAGCAGAGGAAGACAAGGGGCAAGCCACAGGCTGCACGCAGTTCCCCAGCCCACCTCCAGGACCCCCTTCAACCTCCCTTTCCCATTTCTGCTTCCAAAATAGTAAATGGCATCTTCAGAAGCTTCTGAGGTGTGTGATTTGTTATTTCAATGTAATTTCACCCCTCTCAATCCCATGTACATGCTTTAGTCCACCTGGCTGCTTCATTCTAAAGAATGACTTTTCTGGCCTAAAAAGGATCTGGAGAATGCCATTTAAACATCAAATCCCTTTGGGTGTTGAATAGGTATGACTTGCCATTTGAGGTAAACTGGGCAGTGCAACGAGTTAACATGTGCCTGGATGTCTCCACATACAAGAATGAGCACAGTTCTTCTCTCTTGTTTGTTTCTATAGGTTTTTAATAGTCATCCGATAGATCACAGACTTGCTCTGGGTTATTGCACTCTGTTGCAAAAAGAAATGAGATTTGGAATGCTCTGGGACATAATTAATAAAACTTCACAAAATTACAGCAAAATTCAGGTAAGTCTTGAATCTTCTTTTTTGTTATGTGAGCTTGTAAAACAAGGGTTGGAGTGGCCTGTGGCCTTTCAGATGTTCTTGCACTCTGATTTCCATCACCCCCAGTCACTATGGCCACTGGGCAGTGACAATGGAAGTTGTAATCCAACAATGACCTTAATCTCATTTTAGTCCCAACAATAGATTCATAAACTTAAATGGAACTTGTCTAAGTGTTGACTTAAGTTCTTATTGGTTTAATGAATCTAGTCTATTTAGGTTTAACAACTGAATGTAAACCAATATCCAGAGGGTTAACGTTTACCGTGCCTGGTATAAAATGTTCTAATAACCTTTTTTTGAAGAAAACATTCAGGAATAAACTTCTTCATGAAAAATGTTTCACCCACAAATTTATGCAAGCCGTTTTTAGTTCCTGATTTGTAAATGACAGGCTGTAATACTGATTTTAAATTATTTTGCAGCCATCGCTTTGAATCCTACTTTGTCTGTTGAGTCTAGGGTTTGACAAAGGCAACAGCTAAGGCTGTTTTTGTGGTTCTTTACACCTTTGGACTCACCAGTTCTTCTTTTTTTAAAATAAAGAAATGTGGTAAATTTCCACATCTAGAAGCCTCCAGAAGAGGCAATTCGCTATTTAAGCAGGTTACAGGCTGCTCCCCCACTATACTGTTTGACATTAAAATTACTATTTTAAAAAACTAGAAGTGGGCTTCTGGCTTCTTCTGGTATTGTTTGTTTGGGGTTTTTGGCCATTTTTGACATGTACAAACCCTGGAGGGATCCCAAGGGCAAAAAATTGACTCGTGGACCTGCCACAACTGTCCATTTCTGGTTTCGTCAAACATAAGGATTGGACTAACCTTAGTCAGTTTCCCTTCATGATAAGGGGAGAAAGAATTTTCCTGTCCTGGAAGTTTCCAGTGCAGACAGGGGTAAATGTCACAGGCCTGTATCCATTGTCTCAGTTCCTCCCATTATATTTTGGGGGTCCTGCTGATGACGCTTTGAACGGGTGTGTGTGTGTCTTTTGCCACAGAGGTTTCCCATTGACCTGCATTCCCTCACTGTGTTTCCAGTTACCAAGATGAACATTCACCCCCCTTTGTTTAGAGTCATAGTGCTAAAATAGTACTGCGTAGCCTTATATCACTTTAGTAGTATAACTGTACCAAAAACAGAAAAATAATTAATAGAAAATTAGGAATTGAGAATAGAAGTGATGTGCGAGACCCACACCACAGCTTCTGGGAGAAAAGAGTAACATGAAGATCAGAGGAGATGCCAAAATCTGTTACAACTAGCACCAAACAGGCATCAAACCCCTGGTCTATTTCGGCCATGACTGGAAGCGGGAGTGGCAACAGCCGTTATAGGATGTTACCTTGTGTTAAATTCCAAAACAGAATGCCCCAACATTTTCCAGAACTATTGGGTAGACTGGAGTAGTCCTAAACTGCAGTACTCCTTGAACAAGCAGTGAAAAGAGAGAATGTTCTTCATAAATGCTCTGAACTATGAATGCATCCTCCTTGAATCCCATAGCTGCTGTAAATCCCATCTTGGGAGAAAGGCGGGATATAAATCCAATAAATAAAAAAAAGCATGTAAAGTGACAGAAGAAGGACAAAAGAGCATGAGCATGGGTTCTTTAAGAAAGCTTAGAATTGGTGAATGGTTGCAAGTACATGTGTCTCATTCTGGTTTTTTTCTCCCTTTAACAGGCTGTTGGTATTGTTGGACTACAACTGAGTCTTCTCAGTGGAGAGACAAAGGAGCAAAAAGCATTCGAAGACTTAATCACAGAGGCTGAATGGGGTATAGAGCTTGGGAAACTTGGTGTGAGTGTCACCTAAGTTCCATAAAAGCATTTAATTTTCTTCTTGGTGCATTTACTTTAGAACTGTCCTGTTCAAGTCAGTGCAGGCACTTCAGAATAAAGGGCTGTTGATGCGGATACATTTTTACATGAGATGAGAGGGTATTTGTAACTCAGTCACATATATTGGCTTGGCACTAAAAGCAATGCTTTAGTTTCACTTCTTGAGACTGTCTCAGTTTGCCTCGATTACATCCTGTTTGGAGTACTGTAATGCACTCTACGTGGGGCTGCCTTTGGAAACTGGAAACTTCAACAGGGCCCAAATACTGCAGCTGGAGGATTGACTGGGGCCACTTCCTGATTCGTAATAACTTTAGTATGCTATAACATCCAAACTCTGGTTACCGTAAGGCACAGTTTGCCTCCAGATGAGGATCGGAAGCCATGACTTATGATAACTATTGCATGTCCAGACTGAATGTTAATGATAGTTTATAGTCACCATGAACCAGGAGGTGATGGAGGAGACTTGAGCACAAAAGAGGGTGTGGGGGGGGGGCAGGGAAAGCTGAACCCATTATCATTTGACCATGATATCTGAACTTCATTATTATAACTGGAGAACAGAAATTATAGCTTGATGTTAAATCTTTTAAAAGGTGTCTGGCTTAATGTTTGGTACATTTAACAAAAGATCATTTTCAGTTTTTAATTTGACATTGTGTTTGAACATAGATCTCATTCCAGAATGTATTTAGAATGCCATCAGTGAGGAAGAAGGAGCTTCTTCAAACTTTGGTTAAGCATCCAAATGTGGATACAGAACTTATAATGAAATATTGCAGGTGAGAAAGCTAAATGTCATTATTGTGGTAAAAAAACCCCACAGTTTTATAACATAAATAGAAACTGTTGGATTAATATTGCAAGGAAGACTTTTTGATGAAATGTTAAGTCAAATGTTTCCTACCTGTAACATACTTCCAGACTGAATCACTGGGTTTCTGAATCACTGGGTTTCTGAATCAGGAGCTTCTGATTTTCACTCCTCCTCTCACTCTCTTTCTTTCTTTAGCACTTTCCAACTGGATACTGATGTAGCATTGCAGCTGTGTATTGAATCACACATCCAGAATGTCAGTACAATTCATGTTGAAGGAGAAGCTTCAGGGGACACTGGGAAACAGCAAACCCATGCCTTAGTTTTAACCAAAGCTTTGGAAACAGTTCCTCTTCTGAAGAGTACCACTGGCTTGTTTGTAAACCTCAGTGCAACATTGCACAAGGTAAAAACTATGCAAAACATAGATGCTACGTTTAAGGGCCAAACCAATTCCATTTTCCCATATAGCATGCTATAAAACAGATGGCTGTGACCCAAATACTATCAAGCCTAATCTCTCTGTTGCAAGACATCCCCAGAGCAATGAGGCATCCCCCTCCCGACCCTACCACATCAAGAGACCTTCTGTGCGACACTTTTTTTCTGTGTGATGCTTTGTTGCAGAGATGTCCAGCACTCTGCTACGTAGTGTTCAAACGGCCAAGAGCAGCACTACTCATGAGCTACTCATCAGATATTCTTAGTAGTAATATATAAACCTGGATTTTAAAACATTGGAATGGTTAGTGCTTGTATTGGTTCCATTTAAATGGTTGAATCTGATCAGCAAACCCTGGTTCTGAGAGAATCTGTTTTGCATTCACCATGGTAAAGGCCAGGAGGAGAGCAGTGGTTGTTTGTGCTTTGACAGTGAAGAGCAAATGGCCCCGTAATGATGATTATGGAATTATCTGTGTTGTGTTCTGTCTCAAGCCTGAAAAGTGTATGTTCATGAGTATTGTAATTGGGAATTGTCCATTAATTTTGGTTATGTTTTGTGTTTTTCTCCCTACTTGTTTCTGATCCATGAAACAGCTGGATCCATATGACTATGAGACTATCGAAAGTCTTCTCATGATTATAGAAAAGACTGGCGTGGAAGCTGCAGGCGTCCCATTGAATTTGGTGAGATGATGATGGTTTCTTTACTTAAAGAATGGCAGTTTGGCATATAAAGAGGGCATCCATTTGTTGGATTATGGATTTTTCTTGCTAGTGCTATATACATGCTTGGTTATAGAGAGAAACACTAGAAACATCTAGATGTTTTATGTACTATTTTGGAACAATATTTCCAAACCATACATTCTTCCAAAAATGCTTGCCTATTTGTTCCTTTTCAAAAGTATGTGCTTGACAAGCATTAATGAATTTAACTTAATCTGGTAACTTTGACTACACTGTATATTCATGTTTCACAAATGTGTGTTGCTACAGGTTCACTTACTTTTTAAAAAAAGAAACAGCTCATAAATTGAGTGGAGGGAATGAGCATTCTGGTTTTGTCTTGTCTTTTCCTCTAGACCCAAGCACTGATGCTCATAAAACACCTGAAATCTTATAAAAGAATTTCCATTCCTGGAGATCTGGAACATCAGTATGTTTTTGAGCAGGCTATGCCTCTATCACCAGCTGCTCAAACCAGGCTTCCCTTTCATTTGATCTTCTTTGGAACTTCAAAGTATTTCTGGAAAATCATTTGTGAGTGTGCAAACACAACTTTTTAAAGCTTTGTATTGAAATGGCAAGTGGATAGAATGGGTGACACCTAGCTTGGAAACAGTACATGTGAAAAGGACCTGGGGTCTTAGTAGACCACAAGCTAAACATGAGTCAGCACTATGATGTCGCAGCCAAAAAGGACAATGCAGTTCTAAGCTGCTTCAATAGGCACATAGTGTCCAGTTCAATGGAAGTAGTAGTGAGTAGTGCCACTCTATTCTGGCTCAGCCAGTCCTCACCTGGAATCTTGTGACCAGTTCTGGGCACCACAGTTCAAGAGGGACATTGAGAAGCTGGAAGGGGGCCAGATAAAGGTGACCAAGATGGTCAAAGGTCTGGACAAGCTTGCTCCATCTTTCTCCTGCTCTGGAGACTAGAATGAGAACCAGTGGATTCAAATTACAAGGAAAGACATTCCACCTAAATTTTAGGAACACTTTCTTGACTAAGAACTGTCTGGCAGTGGAATAGACTGCCTCGGTGGGTGGTCGACTCTCCTTCTTAAACAGACGTTGGATGGGCATCTTTCAGGAGTATTCTAGTTGTGTATTCCTGCATGACCAGGGGTTGGTCTAGATGATCTTTGCAGCCCCTTCCAACTTTAAAATTCTGTGCTAGTGGTTCCCAATCTTGGTTCTGCATATATTGCTGGACTTCATCTCCCAGCTACCACCAGCATGGCCAGTGATCAAAGACTATGAGAGTCATAGTCCAATGACATCTAGGGATCCATGGGTATGCCATTTTAATACTCTTTCAGAAAATCATTTTTGGCTTCTCTTTGTTTATAGCTGCAGAGCTAAGTGAGGAATCATTCCCCAAACTGCTTTTGATTTCCAGACTCATGAAGGTAAGGATGAACGTGTTTTTATTCTTGGTTTAACTTACTTTATCAGAGCCTGACCTTTTGCTTGTCTTGAAACCTCATCAGTCCTAGCATCCTCCTGCTCAGATTAAACCCTTTCTGGCTGAGACTGCTGCCCAAAGCATAACAAGTGGAAGAGAAATGGCATGGAGTGTCCTGAAAGAGGGCATGGCTAATCAAAAACACCCCATACTGCAAAATTTTGTTACAGATTGCTCTTGTTCATGCCCTTAAAGTTGACACAGCAGAAAGACCTTGTCGAGCCCTGTCACCTTTTTGTATTTCTTTCAAGGTGTCTCTGAACACTCTGTACATGTCTGCAGCGGATCATGTGTTCCAAAAAAAACTGAAGCCCAAAATCTTTGACGCAATGAAAAGTGAATGTTTGCTGGAAGATGACAAGGAAACTGCTAAAACTGTGGAGACCATTCAGTCATATTTGCTCTCTATAGCTAACCCAGAATGGGCTACAGCACTTGCCCACAAGATGACTCAAGAACTTCCTGCAGGTATGGAGTAGATAATTTATTGCTCTCTGTGGGTGTTCCCATTTTAAATCTGTTTTAAACTGGGTCTAAGAAATAAGTTTTCTTGATATCTATGTCATGCTGTTTGTCCATGTAACGCAGCATTGTCTACTGAGTAGCTTCTACTCCGACAGTAGATCTCTGTGGTTTCAGGCAGAAGCCTTTCACATCATCTGCTACAAGTCCTTGTAGCTTGGAGCAGGGCAGGGGTGGTCTCTTTCAGTC
Source organism: Gambelia wislizenii (assembly GCA_030847615.1). Taxonomy (NCBI): domain Eukaryota; kingdom Metazoa; phylum Chordata; class Lepidosauria; order Squamata; family Crotaphytidae; genus Gambelia; species Gambelia wislizenii. The sequence continues at coordinate 3,894,152 of JAUMIR010000013.1, read as the reverse complement.
CAAGGGCTGGATTCAGTTTCAGATAAGTTCTCGGGGTATGTATTCCAATAGTGGGTGGAGCCAGACAGGTAGTCGTCTGCTACAATTGATATATGCTATTGCTGTTGTTGGAACGAAGCTCTGTTCAAAGAGACTTATAGAAACCCATGCGTGTCTGTATATTCAGAGTTAATATTGGTGACATTGCTACTGGATTATTGTTATATACAAGTTTATTGCCAAAAAGTGAATCACTATTGCTGCTGTCGGTACGATACTCTGTTCAAAGAGATTTATAGAAACATGTGAGTGTCTGTATATTTAGTGTTAATATTGTTGATATTTCTACTGGATTACATGTCATACACAATCTTATTGTCAAAAAGTGAATGGTTATAATATTGTATCAATAATTTGGATATTGTGTATATTTATTTTTGGACAGTGATTTCTATGAAGTAATAGAGAATAATTATAGACTAAAACATTTTTGAGATTGTTATAATTGTATCTTTATTTTCATTATAAATAGCAACAGATATTGAAACATTGTTATATATTCAGCAATGATTTTATTAGTACTGTACAGCGATTGCATAGCTTCATCATTATTACTCTCACTCCCAATAACATCATCTAGGACCAAAAATACCAGCATGTAATTAGTTCAAAGTTCTCATTCCCAGTACTAAACCTTCTGGTTGGCATTTCAGTTTTTTAGAACACAAAAAAAAAAGTACAAGAATTGAGAAATCGCCAAATGAAGGTGTTATAGGGAAGGCCTTCTGGGGAAGACTGGAGGGCCAGTTTTTGGTCTGTAGGAGAGCCAGGTTCATCTCCGGGGGCTGAAGCTCTTTTCTAGCTGGAGATGTTCAAGGTTGAGCATGGGACTGTCTGCATGCAAGGGTTTGGTCTGCTTTTACTGTGTATTGCAGTGAGGTGGGGTAGGCTCCTATCTTGTGAGAATTTCTTTTCTGGTCACCTTTTACTTCCCACATTCCCTGGTTAAGTTTTTCATAGTGATCATACTTTGAGAGTGAACTTACACTCAAAACATCTCTAAAATCTAAATTGTATAAGTGTGTGTGAGAGAGAGGAAGAGAGAGAGAGAGAGCTCTATTTTTGCCATAATCTTTTCTTTCTCTCCCATTTCCAGGGACCATGAAAGCCCAGGCTTTGAAAATCTGCATCAGTTTGGCTGAAAAATGGCTGACAAACATGACTGTGACGGTATTGACTCTTGACCAAACCTCTGAAAATGTTGAGAGAATAGTTTCCAATTACACATGTTTCCCCAGGAATCTTTTCCATTCCAGGGGGACCAAGAAACAGAATCAGGGTGCTAAGCTATTGAGATGAAGGGGTGGGACAACAAATAAATAACTGGGGTCACCAGGGACAGAGGTTAGATTTAGCTTCCTTCTCACTTGTTCACATGTGAGATGTCAAGCACTACACTGGGGTTATTATTGCCATAGGAGCGAAATATTCCTTTTACCACTCTTGCTTGGTTGCCCCATTCTCACTGACAGGGACCCTGCAGGCGTATATGATGGGTAAAAGAGTGTGAATAGATACACCATGCAATCACTCTCCACAGTCCCACTCTGCTAATACTAGCCATTGCACCAGTAGGCAATTTGCCATATTTTTTGGTTCATAAAACACAAGAAGATCTCTAGATGAAGTGTTTTTTTTTAAGTATACGGGCGAGAGTCTCTGATCATAGTCACAATACAAAAGGGACAGAAAGAGAAGAAAATAAATTTGGGCCCTCATTGTTTATGAAGTTATATGACTAAGATGGAATGGTCAGTGATGGAAACAGTTCTGGGAGCTGAGGCACTGAATGGCATTTTGTCATTCACTGGCTTACCTCGAAGCCAGTGAAACAGACTGCTGTCATACCTCTCCCTCTGCTGCAGCCAGGTGTCATGGCTGCCAGTAGAAGACATCTAATGTACATAGTGGCTTGAAGCAATTAAAACAAACATTGAAGTTGGGTAGGACCAACCAAAATACCACAAAAGTGTGTGAACTTTTGAGTTCCCCAGAACCCTTCATCAGGCTAGATGGTACGCCTCCCCCCCAAAAAACCAAGGATATGGGGAAAGAAACAAGTCCAGATATCTGTCCAGATGTTGTGCCATTACACCTGCAGGGAAACTGCAATGTCAATGGAGAATGGTAAAGTGGGAAGCTATCTGTGTACACCTAGAGTTGTTTGCTGGGGTGCATAGAGAATGGGTGCTGTCTATCTCTGGAGACAAAAGGGTCAGCTGAATCTCAGAAAGCTTTGTCCATCACCTTAGAAGTACATGGCTTCAGAGCTGCTTTAAAACTTAGTCCTAGTTATACAGACCTACAATGGTGAATATTGCCAGACATTATATGTAAATGTGTGCATTAAATGTATGTGAGAAACCAGCTTGACATGCACCAACTGAACTTACAGCTTTTACTTTGCAAACCAGTCTTGTTGGCCTTTTGTTCTCGTTTCCCTTTTCCATTTGCTTGTGGACAGAACCTCTCAGTAAATCACTGCTCTGTTTTCTGATCAAGGATGAATCTCGTGAGAAGGCCCAAGAATACCTGAAGAAACTGCAGGTGCAGCACCGGAGGTCAGCTACAGAGGCTGTACTTACAGTCCACAAGCTGAACTTGGAGGATCACCGGAAGCTCCTAGGAAAGCCAGCCAAACTCATTGTTCTGCTTTATCAGCACAGCAGCATCCCTGAAAGAGTTCAGAACCCAATGGGCAGGGTATACCCAGGTTAGCTCACTCTTCTTTTTGCCCCCTTCAAAAATCAGCTCCAAGGGGGTTGTTCAGTTGCCAAGGAACCATAGATGCAGTTGACTGCTTTGCTAAGGGTATCTTGCCTAGAGTTTGGAATTTTTGGATTTTTCTGTCTGGAGGGTTATTTCTGACTCTCACCCATGACTCCCCCAAGACTCTGCAGTTTGCAGTGTTCTGTTGCTGACAAACAAGCACTGTTTATGTCAAGGAGTGAATTTTTAAAGTGTTTGCTTAGGAAATTTTGGGTTCCTCAGAAACTTAACTGAGAAGAGAAGGTTTCTTGGAAGACAACCACAGCCAACCTTCTGGAGGTCATATAAAATTACAGGGATCTCTGGTCCATGCTGCACAATATATGCTCATTTTGTTTTGAGCACAGTTGTTACTCTGGGAAGACAGAAAGTGTGCAACCTACAACACAGAATTCCAAAATTCTCTGCAGCCCTGTCTTCTGAGTTTCTCTCAGAACATTCCTTGTGGGAAGGGTTCGCTAGGGGTAGAAAGTTTGAAAAACTGTGTGGCAGTTATGAACATGTGACCACAGTCCTTATTTCACAAGGATAAATGCCCCCACAAGCATAATGAAACATACGTTTTCGTTCCCTGAAACAGAGGTGGGGAACCTGGAGCCCTTCCATGCCACACAGACTATAGTACTAAGATTCTGCTTGAACTGCCATGGCTCATCCCCATCCTGTAGAATCCTGGGATTTGCACTTTAGGGAACAGTACTGAAGAATTCTCAGCCAGAGAGCTCTAGTGCCTCACCAAACTACAAACCCCATGATTCTTGCAGATCAGCCATGGCAGTTAAACTGGAATCATAGTACTGTGTTTGTCTTGTGTGAAAGGACCAATTTTCCACCCCACCAGCCCAGATCCACCACTGCATCATTCCTTCCACTGAAGTCAGAAGTGGCTGGAAGTCCATGTCCATTTAAAATGTGTGTGTGTGTGTGTAATTTTTTAAAATCTGTTTTCCCCTTGAAAAAATCAAAGGGAAGCACAGGGGGGATACATACTTTGGTTGAAAGGCAAGATATCCTTCCTGGAGCATGAATCTTCATGTTTTAGCAACAGTTAAAAGGCAGGGAAGGGCATCTCCAGGGCCTGCAAATCCAGGAGGTGGTGGTGCAGAGAGGATTTTCTCTTGTTTCTTAGACGTTCTGTCTCTATGTCTGTATAGATATCCATGCTGCAGCTAAAGAAATAGCTAAAATTAATGACTTGGATCTGAAGAAAATATGGAATATGCTGTTAGAAATGTGGCTGTGTCCAAGTAAATGTCCAACAGATGTAAGTATGCCCTTCCAAGAGGAATGTAACTGAAATTCTGTACTGCTATCACAGCTAGTAACCACTGATACATTTGTCCAACTATATTGGCAGTGGAAGCTGTCTGGCCCTCCAGATGTAGTTGGGCTATAACTCCTAGCATTCCTCACCATGGTCTGTGCTGGCTAGTCTTGATGGGAGTTGCAGTCCAACAACTTCTGGGGGGCTGCATGTTGTCCGTCCCTGGATTACCTGAATTGATCATCAGTCCCCTTTAAAACCATAAAAGCTGCTGGCCGCTGCAGAATCTTCTGACTGGGAATTCCTTATATTTGTTCTTAGCTGTATTTTAAAGCCCCCTCCCAGCCATACAGGGTTCAACGCAGGTTCGTTGAACACAGTTTCAGTTACATGTGACTGAAAACGTATGGTATTTCTGCTGGGAGATAGCCATAGAATCACACTGGTGGACCTAGAAATGCCTAGAGAAGTGTTCCCTCACATTAAAAAAAATAGCATTCGTGATTATATGTGCAATTCATTATATGCGAAGGGTCCCAGAAGTACAGTACCACATCCATTGCTGCCCTACACGGTTTTTAATAGGGATCTATAAGTCTTGCATTACATTCTCAGTCTCTCTGCAAGCCTTGCAAGACTGAGAGAGATTGCAAACACAAGGCAATGCTTGTAAGTCCCTATTAAAAATGGTGTAGGACAGCAGTGGAGGCAATGGCAAGCCCTGCCAGCCATCCACTTCTGCCTTGCGAAGGAAGGTGGGCATAATCTGCAAATAATCAAATCTGCCAAGGTTAAACCCGCAAACGTGGAGGGCCATCTGTACTTCATATTTTGTCTGCTCTGAAGCTACTCCCAAGCAATTTAACTGGGTGAGTTGTAGCATTGTGAGGGAAGGGGGAAACACCCTTTATCTACATTGTGGCTGAGATCCTACATTGCTTCAGTATAGCATAAATATCTACTGGCAGAGTTACCGTATATTCCAGCGTATACGATGATTTTTAAAGCTTCTCAAAATCTTTTCAAAATTAGGGGGCCATCTTATACGCTGGAATAGGGCTCCCCATTGCGGCTTCGAAAGGACGAGTGATGGCTGGTTGGCTGGGGGGAGGCTTGCCAGCACCCGCCCTTCCCAAAGCCGTGATGGGGAGCCCTATAAGACGACACCCCACCCAGCCAACCACCCCTCCGTACCCCCCCCCGAAGCCATGATTGGGACCCGGATCGCGGCTTTGGGAAGGTCGGGTGGGGCCTGGAAAGCCCCATCCTTCCACCCACCCACACTTCATGAAGCCGCGATCGGGACCCCGATCCCGGCTCCGTGAAGCATTTCTGACCAGTGGCTTGGCTGCAGTGTACCAGCCCTTGGAGACATGAGCAATTTGAAGCACTGAAACTTAAAATTATTGCATACTTTGACACAGAATATTCATTACACTCACAGAATACACACTCAACTCAGACACACCTAAGCTGATGCCACATACTAGCATACACTTTACTAGTATCAAAAGCTCTAAGATCTGCCCTTTTGATGGATAAAAAGCCCCTAAAGAAAAAGTATTCTTGAACCAGAACACTGACACATGTCTTTTGTGTCTGTTTCCTCATAAGCTTTCCAGCCCGCACCCCATCATGGCTTCGTGAAAGGTGGGTGGCTGGTGGTTGGAGGGGGGAGTTTAGGATATACTCGCCCTATAAGACAAAGGAGGGGTAGTCTTATACGGCGAGTATATCCCAAACTCTATATTTTAACTTAAAAATTGGGAGGGTTGTCTTATATGCCGGGATAGGCAAGCCCATTACTGATTACCAATGTAGCACAATGTATGTGGATCAAGGGTCATTGTATTTGGCTAACAATCTATCGTGCAACTGCAGTGCACAATGGCAATGCACATTTGTATGCCACTCTATGTACTTTCATGTACTACCAAATGTGCAGTGGTCCTGCATATGCAACTTTGCTAACACCACCATGAGTGGCATACAACCATTGTGCTTTGTCCAAAAAAAACCCACTCTGCATATGTAGTGTAACTTATACCTGCACATGTCTTTAACAGGATGTCAGCCGATGTATAATGTTATAAAACCTCTTCCATGTCCCCACTTAATCAACCTTTATTACTAAACTGAAAAGCCCCAGTCACTTGAGTCCTCTCTTATTGGGGACATGCCCTAATCCCAATGCTGCTTTCTGCACCTTTTTAAGCTCTATGATGATCCTTTTAAAAAATAAACAGTGTATTTATCTGGCTCCTTCCCCTGGTAATAGCTGAGTCCCTTGGCAGCCTCTGGTCTGAGCAGTAGGGGTGTCTAATCCCAGTATTATAGGAAGAGCCCTCCGCCGTGGGCTACCTGTAGCTTAGTCATGCAAGTCACTTTTTTTTCTGATGAAATTAAGCAAAAGGTTTCACCTGCTAAGAAGCCTCCTGCTGCCCTGAAAGGACTGGTTGCAGTGTCCACATATGTTGGCACAGAGATTTATTCTGGCCCAGTGACTTATTTTTGTTCTTTTTTTAAAAAAGAAAACTTCAGAGGCCTTTGAAAATGTCCAAGAAGATGAAGATTTTAAAAGGTAAGACTAAGTGTTTAGGTATAAATCCCTACTGTCCCACAGCTATTTCTCTTTGTTTGTTTGAACAACACAGGCAAATAGGTAATATTAAGGTCATGGGTCAACAGTCACAGTCAGAAGCTGCCCCTTATTTACTGCAGCAAGGAAAACAAGAGATGCACCTGTATTGCTCAACAAGTTGGGAGAAGACAGATCTCAGTCAGTCTCTACTAAACCCAAACTATGGGCCAACTTGGTCAGAGTTTGCATAAAAAGCAAAATACTTACTTTGTTTCTGCAGGGTAATATATCTCCTTCAGGCTCGCCTAGAGGACAGCTGCTTGAGACTCCTTTATGAATGGACAGTATCAGAAATATCTGTAAGTATCTGTATCTACTCACACTTCTGTAGCCTGTTTGCAGAATGCAGACAGAACAGGACGTAAACAAGCAACTATCAGAAGGCCCTGCATCTTATGGCAGTCCTTTGAGCCTGAAGCAGGGCCTCATTGGCTGACCCCAAAATATTAGAGAGGTTTCTGTGAGTGGAGGCTTTTGTTTAGATAATCTCAACCTAGGCTGACTATAGAGGTCAAAAACCAGAACTGTGAACTGAGCTCAGGAACCAACTGGTAGCCGGGTGTAAAGGCATTGCCCGTTTTTATCAACCAGTCATTGGAGAGTGACATTCTCTAAATCTGTCTAATCCAGTATGCTGAATGGCTGTAAGATCACTTCAGAAACAGCAGAGCAGTGCCTTGTTGATGGAGGATTCTGGGAGCCATAGTCCAAAGAAGGAATTTTTCTTAGCTTTGTTTGCAGTTGTTTCAAGTTTGAAAAGAATGGTGGACACTCCTCTGTTTTTCTGTGCCTTGAATGTTCTGAGGAGTAAATGGGGGAAATGAAACGGTCTTGATTAATGGTTTGTCTTTTTGGAAAAAAAATAGATTTCTGTCTGCCCCCCCCCCCGTCTGTTTCAGCCTGTTGGGTTAAACCAGCTGAACTTCGCTCACAGAAGCCGGGCTCTCAAATGCCTGCTCTACTTTGCAGACCCCCCTACTGTTGAATCGCTCTTCAAAAAGCCCATCGAGGAAGTGAAGTAAGCAGACTCTTGGCAAATGTTTTTTTTTGGGGGGGGGGTTTTAATATATCGAAATGATGTTTCTGTTGTCCCAGAATATTTTCTGGCAATTCCCAGCACCAGCTGCAACATTTTATTCCCACCCTCAAGTGAGTTTCTTTTAAATTCTTGAGACATACTGGGGCAATATGTTCCCTTCCCTTTTCCTCTTTTAACTAACAAAAAGTTAAAGCCTTTATGTAATTACATACTTAATAAAATTTTGGGATCTTTACTTTTCCTACTCCTAATCTGCCCTGGGATTTTAAAAAATAAAACAAAACCCTGGCCACTCTTTCAGAAATGGAGATGAATCTTCAAGACAATAGGAAGCAATATTTACAAAAGAGAGCCCTGGTGGCGCAGTGGTTAAATGCCAGTACTGCAAGCCACCACGTCGCAAGTTCGATTCCAGCCGGCTCCAAGGTTCACTCAGCCTTCCATCCTTTCGTAGGTCGGTAAATTGAGTACCCAGCTTGTGGGGGGCAATTAGCTAACACACATTGGAAACTGTTTAATGCAGTGTAGATGTGTAAATAGCTATTGCTTAAAAACAATTTGTAAGCCGCTCTGATAGCCTTGTGGCTGAAGAGCGGGGTATAAATAAATAAATAAATAAATAAATAAATAAATAAATAAAATAAAAAATTCCAGAAAAAACAGTTAACAGAGGAAGGATGAACTGTTCTCTGTAATCTTTATACAAACAAAACAGAGCACTGGAAGGCATACTTAACATTTAGTATCTCAAAAGGGGATCCACATTGCATAGCCCTGGGTGTTGCATTAAAGAGGGGAAATGACACATGTAGGATCCATTCAGACACTCAGTTGCTTGTCTCCCTTATTTCAACCACCAGGGCTATATATTTGTGGCTCCTTTTAGATTTTATATAGATAGATAGATAGATAGATAGATAGTGATAAGCTCCACCCTTGCTCTTAGGCCACATTCCTTAGGTGTGTGGTGGCGCTTGAGGATTTGCCTGGCACGAAAAGTGGCCCCCAGTTCCGTGGACATTGTCCACTCATTTTAGAAGCTTATCGCATTTTGTCTTCCTCATTGATGACACTCTTTTTTCCATTTTTGCAAAACTGTAGATGTGGGTTTTATGCATTAGCAGATGGATTTAGGATAACGAAACTACATTAACCTCTTTCTCAGTAAACACAATTTGCTTTTTGCTTTTTAACAGGCATTTCCTGAAGTGCTTAATTTACCTTGCTGAGTTTGAAGTTCTGAATATTCCATACACCTATGAATCATTTAATAGCACTCCCAAGGAGGGAATGATCAAAGGATTGTGGAAAAACCATAGCCATAAACCCATGGTAATGTTGCTGGGAGTTGGATATTGGGAGTGAGAAAGGCAGGCCATGAATGAAGCATATGTTAAAACAGTGCCTTTTCTCCTACTTGCAGTAACCTAGAAGATGCAAAGGAGGTTGCTGAGAAGCAGCGCCTTCATAAGCATCACTTTTTGGGGACTCCTGGTACTAATTCATTGTCTTGCCCCCTTTTTTCTTCTAATGCGTATTAGCAGTTAAAGAAGACTATCAGGTACACAGAAAATATACTGTGCTGACAGAGTAATAAAAAACTGGTCTTTAAAGCAGGATGTAAACTCAATTTTAGATTGCCTAGAGCTAAATCCAATTTTAGTCCCACCTAGAGTAGATGCATTGAAATGGGTGGGACTTCTTAGTCACCGCTTATGTGAGTCCCATTTATTTCAATCAATCTACTTTAATTGAGACTAAAATTGGATTAGCCCCAAATACTGGGGAATAGGAAAACTCTTCTCCATCAGATAACAATATTTGGGAGCAATTTTTTAATGTGGGGTTAATAAAATGATTTCGTTTTTTATTTTTTCAGGCAGTGAAATTGATGACAGAGCTTAGTTTAGAATACAAAGTACATGACTCTCTACTCTGGAATGGCTTGCTGCAGAAGCTGATGAGTTTCAAAATGGTACAGGGTTGTTTTTTTTCTTCCTTGGGTGGGAAAAATGTGTATGTACTGTTATCTGTTCTTCTGTAGAAGGATGGGAGATACTGTTTTAAGATCTGCTGGGGAGGCCCTTTTCTCAGCCCCACCACCCTTACAGGTACATCTGGAGGGAGTACTGGAGAGGCCTTCTCGGTGGGAACTTCCAGGCTCTGGAGCTCCCTTCCTAGAGAGGCTAGGCTGGCCTCCTTTTTGTTTCAGCAGGCCTTTGTGGGTTGATTGTTCAGGCGGAAAGAGCTTTTCATCATCATCATCATCATCATATTTATTTTTACCCCGCCCCTCTGTTAAAAACAATCGGGGTGGCTTACAAAAATTAAAATACAAATGCAGATTAAAATCCCTAAACACCACCCACCCCACCCTCCCCCATAAAAAGATATTAAACCAGTATAAATTAATGTGTTGAACTGTTGAGTTGTTTTCTTATTAATAATCATACTTTTAACTACTTTTAATTCTGTTGTTAGTTTAACTTTTGTATGATGTGTTTCTTTTAGCTGTATCTGTTTTAATCTTTGTAAGCCACTTTGACTCCTGGACTCAAGAAAAGGTGTGAAATAAATATAATAATATGATAGTGAATTCTGACGATGACAGTGATGCTACTACCACCTAGTGTCTATGTAGGTTTGGGGTACATTTTCCAGTTTCATAATGAGAGATGACATCTCCAAATCAATGAGTACAGATATTCATATATGTATCTCATCCCCTGTGCCTGACTGAAACAAGACAGTTTAGAGAGAATGCAAGAATTACTAGCACAGCCCTCATCAAATGTATTCCTCATTTGGGCATAGAGACAACAACATGAGACAGTCCTCCTCACTGCTTTGTCAGTGTTTACACTTTTATTGAATTTCCCATTTAATATTTTTGTATGGACGAGTCTGTGTCTGTAACGAATCTTTTAAATCAGCCTAAACACTGTGCAAAGAAGAGAAGAACCCACCCCACTTTTTGCTGGTGTGTCCAGCAAATCCATCTTAAGGTACAAAATGCTGATTTCTAATGCACAATTCTGAGGTATGTCTATGGCTGATGTGTGATCTGTGTAAGGTTTCAACGTGAAGTCGAAGGCTTTCACGGCCAGCATCCATACGTTTTCTGTGGGTTTTTTCCAGAACATAGCCTCATAGCCCAGAAAAACCCACAGAAAACCCGTGTAAGGTTTCATTTACTTTGACTGTCACTGACTAAACTGAAGGGATGCAGGCTTTGAGCCAAGGGCTAATTATGTTGATTTTGAAATAAGTCTTTTGCTGCAGATTCCCAAACGTTTTATAATCTCTTCTGCATTTCAGATCTGTCATCTGAAGAAAATTTTAATGGAGATTACTGGGATCTATTCATTATGGCAGGTGTGTGAATGTTTTCCCTTCTGGATAGAATTTGTACCTACAAGCAAAACTAAATCAAGTGCTATAATAATCTGTTAACAGGTTATCAGCAAGTTGCCTATCTGAGCCAAATCACTTTGTTTTGTTGTTGTTATTATGTGCCTTCAATGGCAAGACTTCTTCAGGGGAGGTGTGCCATTGCCTTCCTCTTAGGCTACAAAAGAATGTGACTTGCCCTAAGTCATCCAGTGGCTTTCCATTTCTCAGTGGAAATTGGAACGCTGGTCTCAGGAAGTCTGAATCCAGCACTCAAATCACTACACTATGCTGGCTGTCTAGCCTAAACTAATAGAAGGCTACCTGTGATTGCGCATGGACAGAAATTATCTGGCTGCAGTGATCCATGTGCTGTAACCTCCAGATTCAAAAACTGTGATGCATGATAGAGGCTTTGGCTCTAGGGACATATATGGAAGGGTGGAAAGCAAACACATCATTAGTAGTCATAATTAATCATTAGATACCACAATAAACAAATTACATTGTTATAGCAGTAGTCATTATTACCAAGAATAATATATACAGTACAACCCCCTTATATGTGGAACTGATATATGTGGTTTCCAGTGTAGGCAGTGGTTGGTTGGCAATTATCAGTTCCCAGACTTCTTCCACACCCTTCTTCTGCACTTTGCAGAACTGGTGGCTTTTAGAACCAGGAAGGCCACAATGTGTTACATGAAGAGGGCTAGACTGACCTCTGAGTCCTGAAACAGTAATAAGGGCATGCAATTGCTGCGGACATAAATCCCATTATAGGTACATGCTCACCGGCTGTGGTTTTGCACAGTTCCTGAAATCCAGGTACTTAATCATATGAATAGTGCCTTACAGGGCTGGGTACAATGTTATAAAGTTCAGTTTTTAAAAAATGCATTAGTCTGGTTATAGCTAAGTGCCATAATCTTTTGTTGCTGCTGTTGTATACTATTTTGTTTGTATTATTTCTGTTGGATTGTAAGCCTGCAGGAAAGGAATAGGTAGGGCCTTAATTTTTGTACATATTTAGAAAAATGTAACGTGGTGTTGATGAAGACAACAATTTAACTTGAGTTATGAATCCATCAATGGAACAACCTCAGTATGTTTCATATTCCATTAGCCAACATGTATATGATTCTCAAGTATTTTAAGATCTATTTGATCTTTCCACAGATCCCAAATTTCAGTCAAGCTTGGCAAACTGTCATTTGGACACCATTTCTTTCAGGTTAGCTTTGCTCTTTTCCTCTTTGTATGTCATCATACTATGAAGTTAACACATTAAACTGTGGTGTGCTTTAAGCAAATATATGCTGTGCATATATTTCACACTCTGCCTGAAGCACAGAGAATCCATTACAATAAGAAGGTGGTTAGGTGCTGAATTCAGCATCATGGGGATGTTGGGATTGCACACACATACTACCTGACCGTAATAGCTTTACAATATTCACACTTTACAAAGGTTAGTAGTTTCTCACCTTTGTATGGAAAGAGAGAGCCTACAACTTTCTCTGTCCAGCTGAAAGAAAGTGATCTGTGAAGCTAAACAAAATATATTGTGAAGAAAACATGTATCTGTTTTTGTTTTAAAAGCTGTCCCTCCACTGAGTCCTAGTCAACTGGAAGCATGCTTTGAGTCTTTCAGATTACTGTTGATGTAAGTAAAGACATGTCTTGTGTGGCATAGATAGACATAAAGTATCATTAGTACTTAAAACTGGCTGAATCTCTATGCAGCAGGATGAGGCTGGTAACACTTTAGTCACTATTCAGTTGTGTGTCAGGAGGGAAAAGGAACACCGTTCTTCAAACCCACTGATGTGAAAACTCCCTCCCAACTAGAAAAAAAAAGACAGCCTTTTGCCCACTGTGTGGGTTTCTTATTTGCAGGTAGTTTTGAGCATGAGGGAACATTTTAAAATGCCATTTTCTGCTCCTGAGAAAGGTACGTGAGGTAGAACTCAAGCAAGAGAACCCTGAGTGCCTTAAGACAGGTGGTTTTATATATTTGGGCATCCAGCTGTTAGGCCTTTGAACAGTGGGGCTACCCTGTTACTCTATGAAAGAATGGTAACTAATGGTTCATATGCCCTCTCCCAAAGGTGTCCTGTCCCGACTCAGCTTGATCTCATTGGGATTGCAGAGCAGTATGTCCAGCTACAGCTGCCAGCTTTGGCTTTAGGGTGTCTGTTGCTGATTCTGCAGCCTGAGAAAAGAACTCAAGAGATTCAGGTGAGAGAATATATAGTTCTAAGTGCAATGGTTTCCTATCAAACTGCTCTTTTTTCCAAGCAGCTGGTATCTGTTTTTCAGTCAGTTGGTGAAGCTGCTGAGTGGTTGCATCCTTCAGTGTAACAGACAATGTAGCTCTCTTTCTAGGTGCATCTGCATTACACAGTTGTATCACTTCCATTCCATTTTAATTAGGAGAGCCAGCGTGGTGTAGTGGTTTGAGTGTTGGACTAGAACTCTGGAGAACAGGGTTTGAATCCCTACTCAGCCATGGAAACCCACTGGGTGACCTTGGGCAAGTCAGCAAGCCCACTCTGAACAAATCTTGTCAAGAAAGCTCCATGATAGGATCGCCATGAGTTGGAAACAATTTGAAGGCACACAACAACCACTTTAATTGTTAGTAGAAAAGAGTTTGTGCATTTTATAGTTAATCTAAATAAATCTAATTTAATTACATTTATGTTAGAAGGGAAGAAGTTTAACTATTAGGTTTATGCAAGATTGGCATTTAGATTTGAATTAAATGCCTACACTTAAAAACCTTACCAGCACTCAGCTGAAAAAAAATGCCATTTACTAATGTATTACTTGGGACCTTTTCACACTACACTATTATAACACTTTGATTCCAGTTTAACTGTCATAGCTGGATTGTATGGAATCCTGGGATTTGTAGTTTGGAGAGCTCTATCAGAGAATTCTAAATACCTCATGAAACAGCAGATCACAGGATTCTACAGGATGTAGTCGTGGGAGTTAAAGTGGAATCTTAAGTTTCCTGACACTGATGAAGAACCTTCATGTGGTGCCTGGCCACCACCTGGATGCAAAGAAGACCACCCTCTTTTAAAGCTGCCTTCATTACTTGTTGGTTCAAAATATTTTAATATTGGATTTAACTAAACTTCCATAAAATTTGACTAGCTCTGTCTGTCACTTAATAACAGAATATTAATACAATTCCAATTTAATTCAACCACTTTAATTAAAAATAAACTTAATTTAATTGCCCTCTTTTGTCTGAGAATTTCCAGCTTTATTGATATTAACTAGTTACTTTTTCTAGTTTATCAGAAAACATGTGTAGAATCTGTGATAGCTATTTTGTCACTTCTGACAGAACTCTTCAAGAGTCCTCCTCTAGGTTGTCCCTGCCTAGGCAAAGAGGCTTCTATGTGATGGCACCCCATCACCAAAATTCTCTCCCCTAAATTCATCTAGCACCAACTTTGGTCTGTCACCACTTTCTGTCAGGCTGCATTATTTACCTTTTGTATGTTTTTAAATCTTTGTTTTAACCTGCTGTTCATGCTCCCAGTTGTTTATGATGTATTTTTGTGGTGTTCATTACATTGTTTTTATTGTTTTGATGCAAACTGAAGCATAACAGTATGTTTCTTTTGTTTTTCCCTAGAGGTTCCTGGCCTCATGCCAGCTTGAGACTGTTGTCCAGCAGGTGGAAGAATACATGAGTCACAGTGAGGTAGCTGGCTTTGCTTCACAGGTATGACACTTTCACCCTTTTTGAGCAAAGTAAAACCTGACAAAATTGACCCACAATCTAGATTTAACCTAAATAACTCTCCTACTATATTCTAGATTAGGCATTTGATTTTGAACTACAGATCAAATGTGAAATATGAAGAGAGTCCTGACAAAGTGGAAGTCCTGGAGGAAATGCATTTCAACAAGAAGGAGTAAGTGAATACAGACTTTTCTTTCTTTGTGGTAGGAGGAAAGGAAATGCCTAATTCTGCCTTGCTAGTGTATATAGCTTGTGTCATGTGAATCCAAGGGGTTTGGATGAGTAGGGAAACCTGGTGGCACAAGTGGTTAAATGTCGGTACTGTAGTCACAACATTGCAAGTTTGATCCTAGAGGGCTCCAAGGTTCACACAACCTTCCATCCTTCCGTAGGCTGGCAAAATGAATACCCGGCTTGTTGCGGGCAATTAGCTAACACATTGTAAACCACTTAGGGAGTGCTTTGACACTCATAAGCGGTATAGAAATAGAAGTGCTATTGCTATAGTCATTCTAACAACATTGTCAGTGCAATCCTTTATGCCAGGTTGGGAAAAGTGCCGCCCTTCAGATGATTGCAGCTCCCAGCACTCACCATAGACTATGCTGGCTAGGGATGCTGGGATCTGGAGGACTGCATGATTCCCACCCTTGCTCTACATCACAGGTGAGCAAAGCATGGGCCACATGCAACCTTTGGGACCCCAAAGTGTGACCCCTGAAGATCCAAGACCTTCCAAAATTTTTAAAAAGTGTGCTCATTTTCAGGTGTGGGTTTTTGTTTGTTTGTTTTTGTCTAAAAACCAGCCAAAGCCATCCCAAACAAGCTGCAAATGCAGTGGTTTACCCTCAAATCCCTCCCTGCCCCCTGCAACATCCTGAAATTGGCCAGAATGGTGGCATGACCCACTGGAGTCCTCACCCTCTTTGCAATTGCCCATCCCAGCTCTACAGGTTTAGTCAAATTTAAGTCCTGTTGTGTTCAGCTGGTCTAACATTATAAGCTTCTCAAACTGCTCTCTGAGCTACTTATTGGTTCACTGAAGCTTGCAAACTACTATTAAGAGTTCCTTGCAAAGTCAAATTAATTCTGTTAAAACTTCTACCACAGTGTGGTTGCAGATTGCAAGCAGTGCAACCTGGAGTTGCCATCACCTCTTGAGAAAACTGCCTGAATTAGTTGAGAGGAATGAAGTGTAATCTGGTTTATTGGCTTACATGTGCTATAACCATGTAGCCTTGAAATGACTTTACGTGTCTAAAGTACAGTCCAGTAGATCTTGCAAATGAGTTAGAATAAAATGTAGATTAGAAAACCAGACTGTGCTGGCTCACTCATTACCAAGTAATAGTATTAACTACCTAAAATCAGATTTAAAAAAAAACAAAACAGCCTTGAACCCCCTTGAAATCCAGTAGCTGTTGAGATATCTTTTTCAGCAAGTTCAGATTTGGGATTGGGATGAAGAAGTAGGATTTCGAGGGCAAGCCTGAAAACCACAGTAAGAATGGCTGAAGAAATGGGAGGCTTTGGCATGGAACCCTGGAGATGACTGCAATATCACACCGGCAGGTTCTAGGCTTTGTCACTTTGCCAATAGATGCCATAGTTGACAGAATAGGAAAAGGATATGTTTTTTGCTTTTTAAAGTAGAAAGTAGAAGAAATTAATTGAAAGAAAAAAGGAATGTAAAGGCTGAAGGACCAGTTCAGTAGGTTCCAACAGACTTTTAGGTCATGTCACACACACACACACACACACACACACACACGTGACTAGCAATGGGAGTTAATTCATTCCTTGATGGCTCCTTTCTTCTCTCTGAAAATGTCCTGGATCCCAGTGGGGTGTGTTGTGTTAGGTCAGTTGCCATGGCTTAAGAGCATCTGTAGTAATACTGCAATTTTAAATTTGATCTCTTTATTTCTTTGTTATAGTTTACCTTCCACAACAGATCAATGTAAAGGTGAAAAACAGACATAACAAGAAATTAGTACTCTCCTCCCATAAAAGATGAAGCTGTCAAGTCTCTCAAGTCACTTCTGAAGATCAGTTCTCTTTGTTCCAGTGTTTTAAATCTTATTTTTTGCTATCCCAATATACTTGGCCAGTAGAATGTATCATTCTACAATCATCAATGCCATCCATCAATAACTGGCATAGGTGCAAATCCAGTGTCCAGATGTCAATAAATCTTTTGTTTACCCTCTAAGGACTCTATCAATACATTTCATGTAAAAGTATAATTCCACATTCTGCTAACTAATTAGATCAATCCTTCAGATATTTCCCCCACTTGATAATTTCTAGCCTCACACCTCCTAATAGCATAGAAAGCAGTTATTTATGATTTAGATCTTCATTAACCTACCTGAACATGGATAATAACAAAGCCCTTCCATAATGTATTACTTGGTTTGTAATTTTCCCTAATGAGTTTTGATCCAAAACTGTTCCACTTTTGTTGAAAGGACCCAAAATGTTCACAACCCCTTCAGCAATTCAATTCCTGATTACTTCTGTGCATTTTAATAGGACACAGGTACAATCCTTGTGATAGGTGCCATAAGTCGAAAACGAAGGTACACAGCAACAACCATCTGTGCACTAACTTCGCTATACTTTCTTTGGACTGTACTAAAATTGTTCATATTCCTAGATGCCTCTGACCCTTGATATCTCTCAATGCTATTATTCCAGTAAAGGTAGGTCCCACATTGCCCACCCCTACATTAAGTCCAGTGGAACATCCATACCAAACTTTTATTTTTTCCTCATTACAATTTCATCAAAAGGATGAGATGCATCTCACTGGCCCCTGGTTATAACTCCCAAGAGAAAGACAGTTTTTCTCCTCTTCCACAAGATATTTTTGGGACTCTTAATATGCCTTGCATGAGCATTAGGTTGTTTTTATAATGTGTATATACTCATTAAGACATCTTAACACCACTTCAAGACTCATCACTGCTTCCTCCAATTTCAGTTGCAGATATAAATTGCTTCTGGTAAACTCGATTAGAAATCCTCTTTTTATTTCTTCAATATGTAAACTGATTTTTTTATAAAGAGTAAAACCAATTTTCTGTGTCCTTTGAAGATTATTTTCTAAATATGGCCACAACATGTTTATACTTTGAACAAATTTAACTCTACCAGAATAAAGTTAAACAAGTGTTTATTATAAGACTGGGAATGGTTCATTTGAACACACAACTTTTCTGTGCACTTTGAATAGTATTTACAAGCAGTATTTAGGCAAAGAAAAGAGTGAAGCCAAGGCAGACTTTGTAAGAAGTCATGTACTCTATAGTTGCTTGTCTACAAAAGGTAAAACAAATCATTTCATAAGCAAATGATATTGCAAACACTGTGGACCTTTGAGTGCATACTGGGGAAAAAGGAAAAAGAGACCAGGAGACAGGCAAGCAGATGAACTTGCTTTAAGATTTCTTGTACTCGATTCTTTCTACTTTGACGTCATCACCAATTAGCTGATAAACATAAGTAACAACAGTGGAAGCTTGAATATCCATCAGCACAAAAGAAGGGATGATGTTGCTGTGGGGAGAAATGTTTTCACTTATTTTATTAACAGCTTTTAAGATACACTTCACATTTAAAGTTCCCATGTTCTGCATACTTAGTTCAATGAAAATCCCTTTGGTTCAACTGAAAATTGCCTCTGACTCAGGGACTGGCAACTTCAGAAGGTACTGGGGACTAATTTTTGTCCCCAGGATCCCCTGTAGGCAGCACTAGAACTAACAATTCCAAAGAGACAAGCTGGAAATGATTCTTCTTGATTAAAAAAAAAATGTTTGGGGAACAGTTAAAGACATGCAAGGACCTGTTAAAAGGTAATTAGCGTATGCAATAAAACAAAGCATCCATTAAAAAGGCAAGAAATAAAAATGGTACATCACATTATTAAAATCCTTATAATTTTATAATTATACATTTTAAAATTAAAATTAATACCCCATCTTTTCCTTATATAGAGTTCCCAAAAGCCTATCAGAAAACAAAAATTTTCTCCCGTCAGCAGCAGGACAGAGCCAGACAGCTACTCTAGGAAGAGAGTTCCAGAGACTGGCAGCAGCCACCAAAACGGCCTGCACTGCTATGAAATTATAAGAGGTGTTGGAACAAAAAGGAGAGCCTCCTCCTGAAGAGCTCAAAGACCTAGCAGGGTCATATGGGAGAATGCAGTCCTTCAGGTACCCTGGACCCAAGTTGAATAGGGTTTTACAGGTCGTAACCAGCACTTTGAATTGTGGACTAAACGGGGACAACCAACAACAAATTCTTGCTGGCCCCTTGCCCATGATAACACGACTGCCTCACCGCTTCCTAGTCCCTTTATCCCCCTGCCCCTTTTGAAAACACATCATTCCTACCCTCCAGTTTAGTAGCTAAGAGACTAATTCCAACAGACAAGTGTTAAATGCAAGCAATCCATCTTTCCTTTTGTGAGAAGGGGAACAAGTGTTTGAGCTCATGCTCCCCAAAGGTCCCATCCCCTTTGGTGTCACCCCCTTCAGCAGTGACCCCACTTGGCAGCAGATCTGATCTCCCCCCTCCGTGAGCCCAGCTGTTCTTCAACAGATGATTCTAATGACACCTGCTTTATCTACTGCCACCAAAGACCAATGCATTGCAACAAACTATTAACACTCCTCCATGCTCCAAAAGCAAAACACCTTAGTAACTCACTGAAAAAAGTAATTTAAAATCTTACTAAAATATTTGAGTCTTTAAGTGAATTCTTACAATTAATGCCAGTCTGAACAGTATTTAGTCCTTTTACTAGAAGCTTTGAGTTCATAAAGTTTTTCCCCACTGGAAAGTGCTATGCCTAATTATTCAACTGTATTTGCTAAGTCCAGGTCAATATTACACTTCATGTAATAACAAAATCTCAAAGCCAAAAGTGGCCAGCCTCAGTCAATTCAAATGACATAATATAAACAAAACAGTCAAATCCATATCTAAATAGTATCATGCAATATGTAACTCACTTTTCCAAGGCACTGTATGCTCCTGTTGCTGATCCAGGGTTGATATAGAACTTGTTTTCATGTTCAAATGCTTCAAATTTGTGTGTGTGCCCTGAAATCAGGATGTCCACATCAAACTGCCTTTGGAGCAGTGCCAGGCTCGCCACATCTCCCCATGGAATCACTTGATGGCCATGGATTAGCCCAATTTTAAATTGCCCGACAGTTACAACTTTCTGTTCAGGGTAGTTCAAGTTCTAGAATTAAAACATTGCATGTAAGGTACAGACAGGGTCCTTTATTATTCTCTTCTCATTCATTTCCTAAGAAAATGCTGTCTTGCTTTCAAACAAAAGCACTATGCCATCTGATGTGCTAGCAAAACTAGGTGAACTAAGAGACTGGTCCTAGATTTTGATGTGGCAGGCAAAAATAGTGCATACACAAATAGATAATCCCTATTCCCCCCCAAAGAAGCTACCTCTATTTGGCAGATTTTCAGGGCAAATAATTCCATAACAAATTAGGGCCAGCATCCTGTTTGAAACATGCATATGTGTAGATATGTGCCTTCAAGTCACCTCTTGACTTTTAGTGAGCCCATGAATTTCAGAGGGTTTTCTTAGGCAAGGAATACTCAGAGGTGGTTTTGCCAGTTCCTTCCTCTGAAATAGAGCCTCCAGCAGCTGACTGTTGGTGGTCTCCCACTGAAGTACTAACCAGGGCTGACCCTGCTTAGCTTCCAAAATCAGATGGGATCTGGTGCCACTGGGGTATTTAAGCACTTTGTTAGTGACATACACAAGTCTATGTCCAACATACACCTGCATGTCTTTTCTCAGTTGTTGCAGAGAGCAATATGCTCTTCCTCCCTCCATAATAACCAAAGCCTTCCAGTACTCACTGATTCGCTGCAATGGTGCCCCCTTTCACCACCATTCAGTGGCTGGTGGATAGTGGAGGAAACCAGAGGAGCATCTGGCAGATGCAGAATGACTTCATCATCTGCCAAAACCTCTGGAGGATCTCTTGATGAGATCATTATTCTGTGTTGGTCCACCTGTGGAACTTTTATACTATAATGAGTGATGTAGGATCTTGGCCTAGTTCTACAGCTGGATACACAAAACAGCACAAATCATAAACACACCACTTCTCCCCACTCAGCATTCATTACCTCATCAAAATCCCCTCTAACCACATGAACGTCACCAGCCAGGGTCTTGAGGTAGTCGTAGCTCTCCTTTGTGCAGAGGTTTCCAGTGCAAAGAATATGTTGAATCTTCCCTGGAACCAGCAGTTTCTTGAATTTAGCTGGCAGGCTGTTGCAGCGGTGAGGGATATGAAGGTCTCCCAAAACTAACACCAACTTACAAAACGAGGGAAAAGATGCACTCAGGTCTATGGTTTTCAAGGTACTTCCATTTTATGAATACATTTAACACAGTGCTGGAAGGTAATAAGTGTTTGTGACTAACACCAAGACAGCCCCATAACTCTTATGGGGAGTTGCATATTGGTTGTGATTTGTAATATTTCTTTCCAAACCCTACAATACTTGGACAGATAATGAATGCTATCTGTTTTGATCCCACTACACAAAAAACTAGGGCATAATGACAGTGTATGTGCCTTATATCAGGCTGCTGAAAAATGACTTTACCCAAGCAATTTCCTTTTCCTCTCAAGATAACCCAAATCAACTTGTTCCAGTTTTTATATCTATATCTATGGCCAGTATTGATGTCTCTGGAGCAACTGAGAATCAGAGGGGTGCTGTATGTCACTGAGTCCAAATAGAAGAAGGAAATCCAGAGCTAGAGCATTTCCTGCAAATGGCTGCTCTGCCTCTGCTTGAAGATCTCTCCCCTTTGAGAGTCAGAGCCTGCTACCCCTCTAGGTCACTGGTCCTACTGTTGAACTGTTCTTACTTGTTAAAAGGTTTCTCCCAGGATTCAGCTGAAATTTGCCCTCCTTTATCTTAAGCCTATTAAAGCTCTATATACGCACAATCCTAAATATACACTGGACTGACTATGTGATGAATGTTGCTGTCCTTGAGCAAGCAGGGATCACCAGTATTGAGGCCATGATATTGAGAACGCAGCTGCGCTGGGCAGGGCATGTTTCTAGGATGGAGGACCATCGTCTCCCAAAAATACTACTCTACGGTGAACTCGCCACGGGTCAGCGTAAGAGGGGCGCTCCAAAAAAGCGATACAAGGACTCCCTGAAACAACATCTCAGGCTCGGCCAAATTGATCACCAACAGTGGTCCGCCCTGGCCTCACATCGGGAGGCATGGAGACGCACTATCTACAATGCTGCAGCCTTATTTGAGAAAGCATGCTAAACAAGTCTTGAAGAGAAATGACAACGCAGAAAGAATCACAACCCAGAAACGTCACCTAAGGAGACCTTCTGCTGTGCTTTCTGCAACTGGACTTGCTTATCTCGGATTGGCCTTTTTAGTCATCAGCACGCTTGCAGAAAGTGCGGGATGAGTCCTTCCTGAATCTTCGTTTGCGAAGAAAAGCCAGAGATTAAAGCTCTGGGCTTCAAACTGTAACATTGACACTACACAAAATCTCACATGAGCCAGATGTAAATATATCTGGGGTGCTGCAAGCAAATTAGGCAATGATTACACCGGGGTAAGAAACATTTAGCCTTCCAGGTGTTTTGGCCTACAAGCCCCACAATCTCTTACCACTGGCTATGGAAACTTAAGCCCAAACCATATGGAAGGCCAAAGATTCCATAGCCTTGGGCTAGTCTGAGCCCTGGAGTATCCTACCCTCAGCAAGAGGAAGTGAGGACATACACCTACCTTTGCATGGTAGAAAGATACAGCAACCATCCAATCCTGCTCACTGTCCACGAGAATGCCAGCTTACATGTGCCAGCCAAAGTGCTAATGTGTGAGAAGCCATTCTCAGGCACCCACACAACAGGAATGCAAGCCTTGAACTCTGTTATCAAGGGTCTTACCTGAGGTAATCTTTACCACCTTGACTGTCCTCCCTATGGGCCCTACGTATTACACAGGATTCTGGAAAATTGGAATCATGTGGCCCTCCAGATGTAGTTGGACTGCTACTCCCAGCAACCCTAACCAGCCAAGCCAAGCCAATGATGAAGAATCCTGGGAACTAGATTCAAACAACTAAAGAGCCACATGATTCCCACCAAGTGCACCCTTAAAGTAGTGGGCCTCCACTTTTGACCCTCCAGATGTTTTGAACTTCAACTCCCAGAATTCCTGACCACTGGCCATGCTGGCTGGGAACTGAAGCCCAAAACATGTGGAGGCAAAAAGTTAAGAACCAATTCCTTAAAGGTACATTTCAGACTCCCCTGATGCTGGTGGTGGCAAAGATTGACTGACAATAGTGGCTCTTATTACTGCTCCTTTCATTGAGAAACAACTGATATGCTTATGAGGAATGCCAGGGTTTCCTGTAATTGAGTTTATAAAAGACTTGTTTTAGTTTAGATCAAAGCATCCCAATAAAGCATCTTTAATGTGAGAGTTCAGCTGTGGACCTGAAAGTTTACATGCAGCATCACCTGCGGGCGACCAACCTTTGTCCTTCAAATTTACGAAAGTATTTTAGTATCCACTAAGAGAGTTGTCACCTACCATCACCAATATTAGCAAGAGGCCAAGATGAACCAACTTACTCTGTGCCCAGCCTTATTGGATGAAGAAGTTGATTGCAGACGGGGGTGGGGGTGGAAAAAAACAGGGTGAGACATGAACAATGTTAAATCAAAAAGGAAGCAACAGAAAAGAAATATCTCAAGCCAAATTAATAGGCAAATCATCAATGAAATTTGAATGTTAGGAAAGGAAATGTTAAATAAATAAATCTGATTTATGCAATGGATGCCATAAGGACTAACAGAAGAGCTTTTCCAGCATTACCTGAAGCAATGGTCATGATCTCTCTGGGTTTCCAATGTGTCACTAAACCTTATCCCCCATCCTTCCCAAGGCTGTGCAGGTGTGGGAGCATCAGTGTGTAAATCAGAACTCCCTTTACGCAATAACTTCCCCACATTGCCTTCAGTGGAAGAGCTGTGTGCATGTGGAGATGTCAATGGCATTGATCAATACACAATACCATGAACAATGATTACATGATCATATGTACGTCAGAGCACAAAACCTTGACCATTCATTTATTAACGATTGCTCACACACATTTAATTTTAGGTCACAACCAAAAGTACATTTTATTAAGAACTAGGTTTTAATTCACAATACTGGCTTTCTTGCCCTACTATAATCAGTCCCTTGGAATCACAGCTGACGTAAACTCCCTGCAGTTGACCCTTTGGTCTGGTTACTGGTCCTACCTTCAGAAAACTTCTCCAGAGCGTGGGGAGGGCTGAAGTCCCACCCCCAGGAACTGAATATCTTCTCCTGACACCCCTTGGTATGTCTTTAAAGATTTCACCAGACATTGCTTTCTCGTGAAAACATATATGTTTTAAAGCATATATGTGCAGCCATGTGGGCTAGAAACTCGAGTACTGCCCTGTGTCCTAATTTTGGGAGAAATGCAAGATACAAATCAAATAAATAATGCATGTTTTATTTTTTTTTAATCCAGTTTTCATAAAAACAAAACAGATTTTCAAGAAGCTCAAAACTGCACTCTCTACTTTTTCTGTATTCTCACAGAATCTACACACGTGTGCGTGCACACACACACACAGAGGCTGGCATCCTATTAGTGACATATGTGCATAGTCCCTTTTTGGATGGGGTGCAAAGGGCTATTTTCTTGGTCTTGTGGTCCATCCAAAACCCTCCCACACCTGGCAGCTGTCAATCCCCAAGAGGGGCTGCTGTTGCTGCTGCTTCTTACTAGAGGGAAGGGAAGGCACAGGGAAGACAATTCAAGCCAGGAAGACCCAGCTCCCCTGAGCTCCTGGAAAAGGCAGGTGCATTCCACTTGAGAGCACATCCTCATTTCTTCTCCTGGACTGAGCTGAGACCAGCTGCTTCTCTATGGTCTGAACTGTCCGTTCCCTCTCAGGGTCTGACAGCTGCCAGGCAATGGTAGGACACAGAACTGCATGCGGAGCTATGCACACATATAGGACCTCGACCATACACGCTAAGTACTTCAGGAGCAGTCTATCTTTGCTAACCTTTGCTACCCGTAGCTGCTGCAGTGTGAAACTACTTGTAAGGAACAGCTAAGTAGGGGGCAGGAAAAAGGTTGCCTATGTGAAACAAAATCATTTCTACCAAGGACAAAAATTCCTTTCTCTAAGCAGCATTGGCATTTATCTTCCTTCTCTTCTCCATTAAACCCACCAGAGTTTTATGTATTACACACAGATGGAGGACACCCAGGGCATGGCGGCTCATTGCATGGATTCATCATAATGCTTCCAGATGGTTAGCCAAGCATCATTATGAGAGAGAAGTTATGCCATAAATATCATGAATGCAGGTGAGTTATATATGGCGGGAAGGTCATAAAAATTACTGTTGATGTGCAGCAGGGCAGAGTCAGAAGAAGCAAAGCAAAACCTTGGGAACTCTTAGTGGATGTCTAATTCACTGGGAAACTGATTTGGCAAGCAAATGAGTCATGGAGACAATTATCATGCATTGTCATTTTCCTCAAAAACCATTTCAAATTTGTCACTCAGGCCTGCAAATATATTTCATATGTATAAAAACTAGTCCTTCACAGAAGCTAGGTGTGGTAAGCTCCACTGAAACCAAGGAAACATATTCCCATATCAGTGAGTTCCGAATTCGCATATACTTCAGACTGAAAACCCCTGGGGGGGGGGAGAGTGACATATTCTCCCCCTCCCCAATTTTCTTTCTCTGCTTCTCTTTCAAAAAAGCATTAGTACATTGTTGATGTCCTATACATAACATAATGAGGTGGTTACATCATGGAGGTGCCTTCAGATTCTCTGGGGACAAGAAACAGAGGGCCAGGGTGGGGCAAGGATTAACAGGAAAGCATTTGTGGCATCTAAGAGGCTATTTGTTCATCTAGCTCAATATTTTCCACTGACTAGCAACTCCAGGGTCTCAGGTAGAGATTTCCTCTCTTTTGCCACTTAAGATCTTTTCACTGAAAATACCAAAAACTGGACACAGACCACCTGCATGCAGGATGGGTGACCTAGCACTGAGCTATAGCCCCATGCAGTAAATGCACTGAACTAAAGAAAAGCACTTAATCAAGCTTATGATGAGATTCAAACAAGGGACTTCCCCAACAAAATTCAGCCTGAAAAAGCCCATGTTGCTTTACAGTGCTTCATCTAAGCAGACTCAGGAATTCATGCTTTGAACAATGCAACTGGTGGGAGACTGGACTGAGACACTGAGGTGGAAATCACAGTCTCTAGATGTCAACGGACTGCAACACTCAGCATTCCTCACCATTGCCGATGCTAGCTAAGGCTGCTGGCAATGCACTCCAAAACCCATGATCACCAGCCCTAAAGAGTGGCAGCAACCCTTAACGATGTAAACGCAGTCTGCAGTCCTCCATGCTGCTTTGGGTTTTCTCGCCTATTCATTACATTTGGGGCCACCGAGCTTCGTGAGGCGTTCTTAAGGACTCAAAACCTCAACTGCCTTTGGGACCTCAAGTGTCACCGGTTCTGAATGTTCTTCTTGTTGTTGTTTTAACCCTTGAAGCATATGGCTATTTTTTTAAAATCTGAGCCACCTACGACCCCCTCCAGATTTCTAGAACCACCGCCACCCCCACGCTGTCTGGGGATGATGGGGACTGCCGTCCACCCAATCTGAGAGGGCGTCAGGCTGGGAAAGGCTGTCGCGCCAAGAGAGCGCCTCAAAAGCCCCGTTTCTGGGGAGGGGAGGGCAGTGGAAGGCGCGGCCTGGAGGGGCTCGAGGGCGAGGTTAGGGTTCAACCTTATCCCAGCCCTTTTTCTCCTCTCCCATCCCCAGAAGAACTCACCATCTTGGCCCCCTCAACGCCGCGCCTTCGGGCTCTTCTTCCCTCCGTTTCCGGTGTGCCAAACCCAAAGGCCGGAAGCAGAAGCGGGAGGGCCAAGGGACCCAGAATGCATTGCGGGAGGGCGTCTGTCAGAAGCCCGGGGGCGGGGTTACTTGGCTCGCTGGTTTGGCGGCGAAAGCGGAGCGCTAAGCGAGAAAGAGGCGGGGAGCGAACATCCGGGTCTCTTCGGAAGCCAAAGGGCAAGCGACTCGTTTAAGCTCTATAGACACTTCCGGCTGCTGGAAGCCGTTGGAAAGGACGCGGGCGGGGGGGGGTCCTCATTCTACGCTTTAGCCCCGCATCTGTGGGCCTCGAAACGAAACCCGGAGCTGACTGTTTTTCATAGTCGAATATTACTTTTTTTCCTCTTTGATCCCCTTCAGCCCTTCTTCCTTTGTTCTCCCGCTATTTACCTCAGGCTGTTTTTCCCGCTTTTGGGGAGCCAGTTATTTGGGAAGGGAGGCTAGCCTGAGGGAAAGGCACAATTTCTCCCCGGCGTTAAGAGCTCTTTTGGGGGCAGCTAATTCACACCCCTTCCTCATTATGAAATGTGTTATTGGGGGCTCCCATATTAAAGGTAGTGCCGGATATTGGGGGCGCCCTCCGTTTGGCTTTGTGGTGCTGCCTCTCCCCCCCCCCGAAAAAGCATTCACGATGGGTAACAAACGTCGTTCGAAACGAACACTAAAGCCACCAGCTTCAGCATTTAATTCATTAATTTCAGTCAGAGCAACACATACGCAATAATCAGTCAACGAGAATTTAGTTATTTTGTTACGGCAATAATAATTCCCGTTAATTCCTTGTAAGAACGTGGGGTGCCGGTGTTAGTCCCAAAACATTATTTTAAAATAATGTGAAAACATTAGCTCAAGTCAGTTTGAAATTTAGGTGGAGTCAAAATAGACCCTCATGGTCATTTTTTTTTTCTTTATGGCTAAATAGGGACACACACGTCATACACACAGGATATCATATTTTATGTTATTTTGTTTCCGACATGCATTTTGTTCTCAGTGGTGCTATTAATTCTTTGGTCACTGGTGCTTTAAACTCATATTGATCCACCAAAATTAAGAGATTACTGTAGAATGAGATACAGTTGTTCCACCGTATCCACAGATTTGGTATTCACGGCTTGAAAATACAGTAGTCTTTTAAAAATAATAATCCAAAAAGCAAACCTTGATTTTGCTATCTTATATCAGGGACACCATTTTGCTATGCCGTTGCATACAATGGGATTTGGGTATTAATGGATTTTGGTATCCATGGGGGTCCTGGAACCAAACCCCACCACATATGAAGGGACAACTGTAATTGTGAGAAATAACATGACTAAAACACACTTTCAGTTGTCTGAAAATAAGAAACTGTGTCAAAACTATGAGGGAGTTGCCCAACTGTGGCTTGATCAATTTAAATGGCACTAACTCAAAAGGCTGCAAATTAATTTATTCCCCACAGTGTGTAGCTCAGCTTCCTGAACATATATTTCAACTTTTATCATTTCGCGTATCCCTTTAATCATTCGTTCTAGGCTCTCTGTCACCTATTTCTGCCTTGCTGGCTATGGCAAAGCAACCTTACGTAGCTGGAGCAGGGACTATATGCCCCGTCAGATGCTGGACTGTAGGTCCACTCATGCTTTACCACTGGTTGGCACTATGCTGGGAATTGTAGACCAGCAATAACAGCAGGAGGGCCACCTATTTCTGCCATTCTTTGTATGGGGTGTGTATGGTAGAACTATAAACCAGATTATTTCAGTAAGAGGTTGATAGAAAACTGCCTATGAAATTGGGTGTTTATATCCCAGCCTGCTAATAGCTTCATAATTATTAACAACCAAATTTTAATCCTTGCCTTTCCCATATATGTATGTAAGTGCAGTATATATTTTTCTGAATGCTAGAGAAGCCAGGTTTTCTTCCCTTAGATAATCATTCCCTGAAGGCTTGTTATATAACTAGAGCTGTAAACAGACACACACATATTGGCGAGTCAGTTCCATTGGATTTAATTAAGCTTAATTCTTAGGGATATATAGGATTGCACCGCAGATCAGAATGTAATCACACTTAACAAATATTCTCCACAGTGTTTGGAAGGGCTATACATGCCATAGCACGAATCAGTGATGAATTTTGGTTTGATCCTATTGAAAAAGGAGTAAGTATATTCCAAGTTGAGAAAAGCAAATCTGGAATTAAATGATGATTTAAGGAGAAAAACCATACCCTCCAGTTGTCACACTCAGTCCTGTCGTCCCACCTTTTCAGCTGCTTTTAAAATGCTCCAATGTCTTTCTCTTCCTCCTACTTTCACCCCACTGTCCTCAGCTTATTTTGGTTGCTGCAAACTGAGTTCAGTGTGCAGAAATAGTTGGCACTCAATTAACTCAACAGGAAAGAGGACAGAAGGGGTGAAAATCTTGCCCTTCCCAGTGGGTTCTGGCAAAAGCAAACTGCTGCAGCTTGTCCTTTCTGCCCATCTGTTCTTCCTCACTGATACCTTTTGACATCTTGACCAGACTCTGATGTGGTTTGGCCACACATCTCTTGGTTTTAATCTGTGAAATATTGGAGGGTACAGAAACTACATAGCAGGATTGTGTTAGTACAGAAACATCTAATGCTAAACAAATACGTAATTTAGTTCTTACCATGCATTTCTGCTCTAAAGAGCTCCACAGAAAGCCTGATTCCTCTTAACCGGGATGCCCTGCTTGATGTGTGTTGTGTGGTGACATGCGGCAGGGCTTATGCAATTGTGGAACACCTTCAATGCCCCAAACAATGTACAATTGTAGCTAGCAAACTATTTTCTGGAGCCATGCTTGTGCAAGAGAACTGTATGGGACCACTTGATTTTCCTGCCCACATTCTTGCCCCTAATATGTTGATATCATCTGTATATTGTTTCTGCACTTATGATAATAATAAAACCTTCAATATTGCCATGTTGCATATACTTTTGCTTGTCTGTGTCTTAATGCTGGTGTTATTATAAATGGTGATAAAACCTTTAATTACTCTATATTCACAGCTTTCCCTGAAGTCAGTTAATTCCTCTAGATCAGCCTATGCCTGTGTCTTCTTTTCATCTATGTTCTTTCAACACTATTCCTGTCAAAATGCTCCTGACCTGGGTCTGTATAAAAATCACATACAGTTTAGATGCAAATTAGTAATAAAGGTAAGTCTTGCTAATGAGACAATATATGCTATTTTGTGCTACAAAAACCATTGAATTTAAAATGATCTAAACAGTGAGGTGACTTCTAATGTATGAGTGAGGTTTGACAAACTAGATACCAATTACAACTGTATCTGTAGATAGTGCTAATTTCCTTCTGGCAAAATTTATATTTATTGTAGCTATTAATCTGTTTAAAAGAAATGTAATGATCCTATTATTTTTGTATACATTAAAGGAAATGTTGTCTAAAACTAGCATTTGCTGATGGACTTTTAAACCTGCTTATTTATCTTGAAGATATTAGTATCTGAACCTTTTGTTATCTTTAATTCTGCATTTTTAATGCATGTAGTTTATTTAAGTTGAGGTTTTATATTTTCAGGTGAGAACACTTTGAAGTACATATTGTAAAATACAACAGTTGCCCTCCCAATACCCTAATCAACATATTGCAATGCTAGCTTTGATCTGAAGGAAATGTCTGTATTAATAATACTCTTATTTCAGGCAGTCCTGCCTCTGTTTCGGTGCTTGAACACACTGGAAAGGAATGTAGAGAAATGTACCATTTACACAAACTTTAAGGACTGCCATATTGTTTTTCAGCTTTTCTGCAGGCATGGTAAGTCAATGGTTTTGTGAATCCTGCTATGGACCAGAAGGTGGTAGAAACAAATAAATGTGTGTGTTGAGTCCCTTGAAATTCTTCAGAAGTTAAAGGAAAAACTTATAAATATGTGCTAATTTTACACATTTTCCACACTGAAGGGAAAAAACTACTGCAACTATTATGCCTCTAGTTATGATTAAAGGTGCACAGAAGAAATGAACTAGTCCAGCCAGCATTGTTTCCAATTGAGTTCATATGCTGTAACGCCCCCTAAGCACCTAAGTGGTGCTTTTTGTTGAACGTTTTGTTGTTAAGTGTGCAGTGTCCACCAGAGAGTACCAGGTGCCACTTTTACCCCAAGAAGCCACACAAAGGATATTGATATTAAATATTATTAACATCAGATACTTGTCATTTGATGTAGCACTAAATATCCAATAAGGTCTGGTGGATATGAAAGTGACACTCCCTAAAGACTATTGAAGTGGCTTCCCATAAGCAAACTGTCCATATGCAACTGCTTACCTGGCCCCATCTTCTATTCCCACCCCCTTACCACTACATGTTTTTTTTTATTTGGAAGATTTGTGGTCGGCACAGCAAAGGAATTCTCCAGCACACTAGGCAAGCTGCTGGTTGGAAGTGTTTCTCTGTTGAGATCATGAAGACCCATTTAAGAGGCCATGTCCTAAACACCTGTTTTTTTTTTAAGCTCTGATTTTTTAAAGTTCTGTTGTCATCCCACTTTCATAGAATCTCCAGTCTTTGGGTGGGTAGGGGGGAAGCTATATTCCAAATATGTTAGTTGACATTGTTTGACCAATATTAAGGAGAGTGCATTGTCAATGTAAGGCCAAGATCCAATGGTGTACTTTGGTATCCGGTGCCAGCAGAACTGAGACCTCACCCTTCCTCTATTACTGCAGTCCTCATGGAATCACAAGCCTGTTCCAGAGAGTTTCACAGCCCTCCAGACACAGAATTCTAGGGGTCATGGAAGGCAGGGGGAGCAATTTGTGAAAAAATATACGTATACAGTAATTGGATCTGGGTGAATGTATTTTCAGAGTGGTTAAGGATGGTGGGAAGGAATGTTGAAGGGAACACATGGAATAATCTGTATGGTGAGTGTAGAGGAAGTTTAACAGATTTTCTAGAAGCAATTTTTAAAGCATAGTATCAGTGAACAAAATATTTTAACAAGTTGATCAAATCTGCATACAACTAAAGTAGTGATTTTGAAGGTTAAAAAAACCCTACACATTTCGACAGGGTGGGAAATAGTTAACACTCCAAATGTTAACTCCAAATGCACTACAATTCTCTGAAGTTCCAGCAAGCAGGGCCAATGGTAAAGGCTTCTGGGAGTTGTAGCGCCAAACAGTTGCAGAGCTAAAAGTTCACTAGCCTGGTTTTAGACAGTGCATGATAACTGGGACCATTTTAGAAGTACCTCCGGCTTAAGAGGGAAAGGGAATGCCTTTTCAGACATAATGCCTACCCCTGGTAGTTTTGATAAGTGATATTAAACAATAAACCATCTAAAAATGTGTAGCCTGTTCATCTAAGAGGGTTCGTAGGTCCTAATCTAACCAAGTAAGTGAGCAGAGGTTATAGCTCTAGCAATCATAGAGGCAGGACCTGTTTTAGCCTTCATTCTATTTATATTAATAATACTAACATTTTTTAAAATTCCAAATAAACACATTTAGTTAATGCCAAGAAATTTCTGTCATGTCGTGTCACGAAGAAAAAAAGTTATTCAGCATTTATTCAAGGCACTATGGAAAGATACATCTAATATCATCCCATATCTTGATGTAACTTGATGTTGTTTTAATCTTGCTGTAAGCCGCCCCGGTTGCTGAGCAGAGGGGCGGGTTAAAAATAAAAATTTATTATTATTATTATCTTCTCTGCTCAGGTGTTGTGAAAACTCATAACCTAGCTTTTCAAGAATGTGAACCTTTGCAAGCTGTGTTTGCAAAACATCTGTGCCCCAACGTCCTGAAGGTCCAGTCTAGGTAATGAAACAAATTCACCTGATATTTTGTACATTATATAATTTGTCAATTAAAACATAAAAAGCTCAGCTCTCATTGTCAAGAATTCAGAGACATAGCCATGGTAGTCTGGAATATCGGTATGCAAAGGGATGTTGTAGCATCTTTGAGACTCCATGCATCTAAGGAAGTAGATGTAAGTCTATGAAATCTTATGCTACAAATTATTTTGCTCAGTTAGTCTCAAAAGTGCTACAAGATCCCTTTGCATACTTTCAGTGTCAAGACTCCCAGCTCTCAGAAATCCAGAGGGAAGCCCCAGTGCTAAAAGAGAGAGAGAGAAAAAAAAACAAATGCAGCAGGAACCACAGCATAGTAATAAGCACTTGGTTCCCCATGGCCAGATTAAGGTACTTGCCCTCTTCTCCTTTATGCATATGTTTGAGTTGTTCTAAAAGTGATGGCATAAAAATTGAATAGTAATATATAATAAGACCACAAGACAAATCTTCATTTCTGAACACATTTCCAGCCCTGCCACTTTGGTGAGACTAACAGCCTGATCCCAGGCAGTTTTGCTTAGTTATTCAAATAACACATGCAAAAACAGAGGACTGAGAAATTCAGGAAGTGACTGAGTAAGAAGAGGAAACAAGCAACACCTTTTTCTTCTTCTGGTCAGTGAGGGTCAATTGGACTAAATGGACCATTGATAATCTGGCACTCTGACTCTTCCTACCACTATGTGTTCACCCATGAAGTACAACAGGCACTAAAATACTTTTCTGCTTCTGCTAGCAAGGTGCTCAGAAGAACACAAAAATATGACAGATCTATATTGCTAAGTCACTATTGCCACCTACTGGAGAAGATTGGAATAGGTAGAGAGGAAAGGATGGTGGCCCAGGCCATGAATATGAATACCTGCCCTCAGTATGTTCTCCTTTTTGCTCCAAGTCATTAATGCTGGGCCTTAGTCCTTTATTGGCCTAACTTAAAGTACAGCAAACAACACTTTGAACATTTTAAACAGGCCGTTATTTTTTAAAAATATTTGTATTCTGTTTTGCCACAATAATAAAACACAATTACGTAAAACATCTCAATATAGATAATAAGCAAATACATAATTGTTGTTGTTAACTGCTGTCAAGTTGACTTTGACTTACGGTGACCCCATGAATTAGAGGTCTCCAAGTCACCCTATCATCAACAGCCCTGCTCAGGTCTTGCAGACTCAGGGCCGAGGATTCTGTCTCTGTAGCTTGAAGCAGCTCTATTGGTATGCCATCTGTTCCTGATGATTTCTCCTAAGTGCTCTTGGGTGCATCTTTCACTTCACTTTCTAAGATTGGGGGTTCATTGTCATATGGTTCTTCCTCAAATTAATGTCACCCTTTCATCTCTTATATATAGTTCTTCAGTGTATTGCTTCCAGAGTCTTTTTATTTCTACTTGGTCATGTAATATGTTCCCCTGCTGGTCGTAGAGCATCACCACTCTTGGTTTAAAGTTCCCTTTGAATTCTCTGATCTTGTGGAAGAGGTCTCTTGTTCTTCCGTTTTTGTTGTCCCCATCTATTTCTCTGCATTAATTATTATAGTAGTTCTCCTTGTCCCTGAGCACAAGTAGGTAAACAGTTGCATTCAGGGTTCTGACTCGATTTCTGTTACCTTTTCTTCTTGTCTGTTCTTATCTGCTTGAAGAGTTTAATCTGTCATCCACTGAGACTTCTCTTTCTTTTTTCCCCCTCCTGGTAATGTCCATGGCCATTGAAAAAAAATATTTAATGTTTCTCGTGGCTATAACTTCTGGCCTAATGTTTAGAGTCCTCTGTTTCTTATGGCATCTTGCCTGATGACTTCTGGAGAACTTGAAAGCTTGCACACTTTTGTGCCATATTGTTATTGCCTAACTGTACCTTTTGATATTTCTGTTTGCTTTTGTTCTCATGAATGTGTGTGGCTATCTTTCCTTTTTATTCTTTTAGCATTTCTGGCACTCATCAGGCTTGACTTTAAAAAAAATTAGACAATGCTGTGATATTCTGATTTGAAGAAAAGATATAATGTATTGGAGTTTGCAGCATGTTGCGTTCATTTTAGGTCAGGCTAAAATTATCTGCCAATTTTTTGTTACTAATGTGAAATCTCTCTCTGGCTTTTCTTTGCAAACGAAGATTCAGGAAGGACTCATCCCGTGCTTTCTGCAAGCGCACTGATGACTGAAAAGGCCAATCCAAGATAAACAAGTCCAGTTGCAGAAAGCACAGCAGAGGGTCTCCTTGGGTGATGTTTCCGGGTTGTGATTCTTTCTGCGTTGACGTTACAAGGAGCAATTTGTAATCTGAAATAATGATCACATTTGTGTGCTTCTCAGGCAACTTTCTGATATATTGATTCATTTCCCAAACTATCAAGATGAAGTAATTTTAGCTGTAACACCTGTGAAAGTATGTTTCAAGACTTACACAGAAGATGACATGGGTAAGGATTGAACAGCTTGGAGATTCCCGTACTTGAAGAAGCACCTCTCACTATTTACCTGCTGCCTGAGAATTGCAGTCCATGGGAGCCCCCCCCCATGAGTCCTGCCATTGGGTCAATACACTGTGGGGGTATGTGGGAGATGGCCTTCCTTGCTGTGGGACCCCAATTGTGGTAACCCCTCCCAATATAAGACCCAGTTAGTGACAATGCTGCTTTCACTCCTGCACCAAGTGAAAATTTGGCTCAATTAGGCCACTGGAGTTTAAGTGACTTCTTCCAACCATGTGCATGGTTTTAGATAATCTTAAACTGTTACAAGCAGGTTTAAACTGTCTTGTTTTAAACTGTGAAAATTTAAAACAAGCTTTTAAATTATTTTTGACTGTTCCAAAGTGGTTATATTTGTTTTTATTGTACACCTCCCTGAGACCCCATGATATAGGGCAGGATATAAATATTTCAATAAATAAGACATAAATAAAATAAGGATTAAGTTTACACTGCGTGGTATACAAAAGAAATCACATTTAAAATAAGAAACCTGATAATTACAAGTGCTGAATGCAACAAAACATTAAGGGTGTTTTGCACATTATGACACTTAACATTATTTAATAATCATGATCTCAAAGAGGAATATTTCAGCAAAAGAAATACACTGGAATGTAAATTTATGTTCAACAATTAATGCAGAACAGC
The DNA here is from genome assembly GCA_030847615.1 of Gambelia wislizenii. Lineage (NCBI taxonomy): Eukaryota > Metazoa > Chordata > Lepidosauria > Squamata > Crotaphytidae > Gambelia > Gambelia wislizenii. The sequence continues at coordinate 3,858,229 of JAUMIR010000013.1, read as the reverse complement.
AGGTCTTTCCAGTATTATATGCCACTGGAATGAAGACAATTTGAGAGTTACCAGCAGAATTTTAAAACTTTGTAAGTCATTCCTTCTTGTGACCCTGTTTCAGGTCAATGTTTTCCACCATTCACCGTTTGTCAGACAGATTAGACCCACTGTATCTTCCAACTGGATCTAACATTTGGTAGCAGGGACAGTTCACACATTTGCAAATTATGGAATGCTCTGCCTACAGTGAAGTGTGGACCCCACAGATGGCCATCACTCCTCCTAAATGTAGCATGTGCGCCCATTCCAACAACCTTAGTTCTTGGTGTGATGTCCTTGTCTTGGTTTCTCCACACCTGCAACCCCTCCTGCCTCCCATTTCAAAACATCCTCAGATCATGGTTACAGAGCTGCCCCAGCATTCCAAGGCAAAACTCAGTATGTCAGAGAAGCCACCTTTTTAGGTGGAGGCATTACAATCATTGGTGTGGATATATGCCCAGTTCAAAAATATTATTGCAGATTATTCTGTCACGATGCACATGGTATTATACTTTTGATGAACAAACATAGTAGTTCTGTTTTATGTACCAATAATGTCCTATGTAAAGGATTCTCAATAAACACCTCAAGTTTTTTTGTTTTGTTTTGTTTTGGGATTGTTTGTACTTACTGTTTATTCTTTATTTTTAATCCCTTATTTTTAATCTCGGACATCATCCCGATTCTTTCCAGATTTTGCAGTGACAATGCATACAGAAATACATCTGAATCCAGAAGAATTTGAATACTTTCAAGTTGGAGTAGACTCTGAAGTCACATTTTGTCTTAAAGAGCTACGGGTAATGTTGGCAACTACATTTGCATGGTTACGAGACATATTTAAAAGATGATATAGCTGTGCTCTTCCATGAGCACCAGCTAAAAGGTCTTGCTGAAGTAGTGACACATGAGTGCTTAGCTAAGGGGCATCAATGGAGTGGGTGGAAGGGGAATGTTAAACACTGGTATGTCTGAAAACAATATATCCAATTTTTTCTGGATCACACAAAGTACCTGTGTTGTTGTCTACAACCCAATGGCCAGCTTGGTGCCTCTCACTGGCCCTAAAGCTAATAATAAAAGAATAGCCAGTTGATGCATCTGTAAGAGGCTGGGGTAGTAAGCTATAACATGTAGCTAATGCTCTGTAGAGTTACATTTGAGTTAACGTCATCTTTCACTTTAATTAGGGACTTCTGGCTTTTGCAGAAGCTATCAGTGCTCCAATTTCCATTCATTTTGATATTCCTGGAAGGTAGGTTGACATATTTTGGCAAGGTATGTGGTGTTTCAGCTCACAGCTTTAGAATTCCAAAGTTACCTTTGCTAAACTAGTAATTAAAATTGTTTAAACCAGCAGTCAACATGCATTTTACATACAAATGCATGAAAAAATTATTTATGTGGAAGCTGTAGATTATGAATTGTGTAGCCAAATGTATATAAATTTCAGGCTGCCATTTGTATAGTAATTTTCAGATAGTACTTTCATGTAAGAAATGCACATGTCAGAGTATGCATGGGCCTCAATCCAGTGGTTAAGTGTACAGTATTAAAACCCATTAATTTTGAAATGTTTAATAACTACACTGTGCAACACTGTAATTAAAGGGAAGCCAAGTAACATTTTATTAACTCTCTCTACAGTTAGAGAGCAGTTTCAAGAGTCATCTCACTTTTCTCTCTAGCCCACTATTCCTGTCAATCAGAAGTCATGAGAAAGCTGGCAGCTTAACCTTACATTTACTTTTACAGGCCAGTTGTTTTCAGCCTTGAGGATACAGTAGTAGAAGCCAGTTTTGTTTTGGCAACTTTAGCAGATGCCGAGGACAGACTGTCTTGTGAATCTCTTCATCTTTCTCAGAGCCAGAGGAGGTGAGAGAGCTTAAAACCATTTTCTTCTTGCTGAGTGCTAGTCAGGTCTCTCCAAGTTCAAGAGAGGATATACAATTGGTGCCACTGTACCTCACGTTCCAAGTACATAAAGAATGCCATCTTACTTGTTGGCTGCTGTTCTTACTAAAGAGCATTTTTCATTCTAGGAATTAATTGCCCTCATCAGTATAGCAGCTAAAGCAGCAGTGTTTATTCAGTATTATGCGGGCATGTGACTCATGCCTTCTCCAGTTTTGTTTACATGCTAAAGAGAAACCCAGAATTTGCTCTCAGATCATAGTAGTGGGGTCTAAAGAGAAATGATTTATGCAGCCAATCCTAGGCACATGCCTATTTCGTGTTAATTTATGTAATACATGTATATTAAGGGACATAGGGAGCTTATAGCAAGTCAGACATGTGATACATCTACAATTTTTGTGGCAGAAGGGCAGGGTATAAATTACAGTAAATTCCTGAGGTAGGAGCTGTACAAGACTTGCAAGAATGGAAAGGAATACAACACACATCCAGTTCTGTGTCATTTTAGAAGCTCTGCATTGGAGAGAAGCAATCAAGGCATAGTCTCCAGCAGAAACCTTCAAGATCGAGAAACAGCCAGGAATCCAGCAGACAGTTTTACCATTACGGCAGAAGTGCAGCCACCTAATCCCGGCCATAGTAAGGTAAAAGGGAAAGCCAAAGGGGAACTGGAATTGTTTGTAAATGAAAAGCCCATTTCATAACTCAAAATACAGCACATTTGTGTTGGTATTAAATTGGTATTTCAATACATTTGCTGCAATGTCCCACCCAGAAATGCAAAGGGAAAAAGAAATCATGTTGTATGTAGAATCTACAGCAGTGGAACAGCACATGGACCCATGAACATATTGCTTACAGTTTTGAGGTGGCATTTCCTCCTTGCAAAAGGAATGTTTTAATAGTACAATTGAATTCTGTTTGTCATTATAATTCCCCCATTTTACCTTTTACTTTTTTCTGCACCTGTTTTAATTTTGTTGTGAGCTACTTAAAAATAAAAAGCTACTAATTGATAATTTTCTGAAGATGTTACATGTCAAAATAAGCAGATTTGCTTACTTTGAGGAAATGAGTTGGGCCTCCTTGGAATTCAACAGATCCTCTCTAAACTTGGGCCATTTTACTATCAGACACCCAGATGGAAATGAAAAACCATGGGATGCAACCATGTTTTCCGGGTCCACTGTAAGCTTAGTGCTCTTTTCTCCCAAGAGTATTTATTTTAGCAGGTATTACTTCAACTTCTCTCTCTCTCTCTCTCTCTCTCTGACTTTTCTTCGCAAATGAAGATTTAGGAAGGACTCATCCTGCTCTTTCTGCAAGCGCGCTGATGACTAAAAAGGCCAATCCAAGATAAACAAGTCCGGTTGCAGAAAGCACAGCAGAAGGTCTCCTTGGGTGATGTTTCTGGGTTGTGATTCTTTCTGCGTTGTCGTTTCTCTTCAAGACTATGTGACGAATGTTGCTGTCCTTGAGCAAGCAGGGATCACCAGCATTGAGGCCATGATATTGAGAACACAGCTGCGCTGGGCAGGGCACATTTCTAGGATGGAGGACCATCGCCTCCCAAAAATAGTACTCTACGGTGAACTCGCCATGGGTCAGCGTAAGAGGGGCGCTCCAAAAAAGCGATACAAGGACTCCCTGAAACAACACCTCAGGCTCGGCCAAATTGATCACCAACAATGGTCCGCCCTGGCCTCACATCAGGAGGCATGGAGACGCACTATCCACAATGCTGCAGCCTTATTTGAGAACTCACGCCGAGCAAGTCTTGAAGAGAAATGAAAACACAGAAAGAATTACTTCAACTTATGGAAACGAAAACGGAAATACCGAGATGAAGACTGTTTATTAATTTTTATGCTGCTCTTTAGCAGCAAAGAATCCCAGAACATCTTACGAAGGATTAGAGACAGACTTAGGACACAAAAGGAAAGCGGGATGAAGAGGAAGACAAGTAGAGTAAGGCACCACTTGTTAGAGCTACCATGTTCTTATAAACATCAGCCTGAATGGAAACAGTTAATGGGGAAGGAAGAGCCAGTCTCATCTGTGCCCCTGCTCCAGTTAGATGGAGCAACTGATTTACCTGGGAAAGGGAGAATCAGAGGCAGGGAAAGGTTCAACTTGTCAGATGACCCTGCTGCACTTACCTCCCTTTCAAGTCAGCTTGTACACGCAGGCCTGTAACCATTGCATGTAAGTGGTGGATACGTGTACTGTATGTGGAATAGAGGGTTTGGGCTGATACTTCCTTGCTAACTTCTTTTCTTGCCTTTACTAGTTTCATTCCATGTTCTTTGGAGCAATTTCATCCAGTGAGCAAGATGTAGCCCATGCATTCCACAGTTTGGCAACGGCAAGTGACACTGAAGAGGATTTTGGCAATGGACAACTCTCTCCAGCATTTTAGCAATGCAAAATATCCATCTGCTGAAGTCTTTAAGTAGATGCATGCTTAGTATCCTGATCTGATCTGTTGAATTTAAACATATGTTTGTACTGTTGGATACTATTGCTTTATATTAAGATATTCACAGTAATTAATTTCAGGGAAAAATATTTCATCTTCAGCTTGTCACTAGTGTAACCTTGTCAAAGGTACTTACTGAAAAAATTAGACATATCCAGGTCAGATTCACTGCATTTGTTTCTTGCCATATCTCCACTTACCTTAATGTCTGGGGGAAATCTTTTTTTTTCACTGGAGAACGTGGTTGAATGTTGAAAATGCACAGATCCAGTTCCTTCCCCCACTCTTCTTTAAAATGAAGTTTTGTAAAATTAACTAGATGAAATAAATCTAGCTTAAGTATTGCAAAACATATGCTGCAGCGTGTATCTTGGAATACAGCAGTGAGTTAGAATATTTTAGAAAGCGTACCAATTCTCACAGATACTCCTCTTCCAGAAGAGCCCTGATAACAAGCAGTTACCCTCAGCAACATAACAAAGAACAACTCGTGCCATGCTACTCCCTGGGCTCTGCTTTTCTTTAAAAGCCACTTCTTTTCAACCCCACAATGAAGAAAAATGGGTACTGAATTGCCATTGAAATTTCAGGGTGGTGAAACAGACCAGCTAGTACAGGCAGAGAATTCAGGTCATTTCTTTAGCAGATTTGTTTACTGCATGCCAAAAGAATGACTCTTAAGCTTTTCACAAGAAAAATAACTGGTACTTTCTCCTTTCAGCCAAATTCTTCATTACAGGTTGTTCCTATGCTAGTTTATGGTCTTCCCACTCCTCATCACAAGAAATTTTTATGTGCATATTCTAATAGAGACTTCTGTACAAGCTCCCTGGAGTGAAGAGAACTTGTGCATGGGCAGAAGTCTGTTCTTGTAGTAAAAAAAATAAACCCCAAACCCTCTGCTGTGATGGAGGTTACGCACAGCCTCCAGAATAGAAGACATTCCTACATTTCATATTTTGCTCATATTTGGGATCTGAAAGGCTATTGCCATTTATACTATCATGGGACTTGAGAGATGCTAGTATATAAAACAATTGAGATCTGCACTGCATAATTAGAGCATTCATCTTCTGACTTTCCTGCTTGGACAGTATGAAATTCTTATCCCTTTGACAATAACTTACTGGAATCTGCTTGTCATGAATACATACAATATCCTTGGAAACCATCACTCTTGGCCAGATTGAATTTTGTACATGACTCAAAAGCCTGAATAAGTCCATAAAAGTAGAGCAAGCAAACGTTTAACAGTAACACAGAACCAGTAGTAGCTACAGACATGACAAAAATATTCATGTGTCCAATCACTGTTACATAAAGAAGCCACAAACATATTGTATAAATACTATATTTATTAAATATCTTTAGTTCATTTAAATGTATTTACAGATACTATTCTTGCACAAATTATGCTTCAGACATCCAATTCACATAATTGCCTTTTAGGTAAGCACAGATAATGATAGTCTCATTTAACAAGAAAAAGCATCCTCATTAGATCAGCTATCTTTGCCAGATGAAATAAAAATTCTGTATCTACCTTTTATCCAATTTCCTGTGGAAAAAGCAACCCACTCCCCAAATAGCAATATAGACACAGTGTCTTTGTTTTCACTGGACCATTTTGTCTGGTCTCAGATGGAGGCTGCTTTTTCCTATTTTATTATTTGTTGCAGAAGTCAGCTCTTGAAAGGAAACAGGGCTTGGACCCAGAGTTATCTGTCCACAAACAGAAGAGCTGCTTCTGTTGGCAAGAGGAACTGGGATCCAGCAAAGACTCTCCACTGGAGGGAAAGGGCAGGCAGCAGTCTTTGCAGATTGCTCTTTGCCCCCTGGAGCACCACCTCACACACTGATCTGGAGAGTTCCCAACCCTCAAGGGCAACACGGGAAGGAACTTGCAGAGTCATTTGGTTTGTGGCACTCCACTCAGTGCATGTTCTCAACGACAGTTAAAATAACAAGGAACCATGGACTTCAAGCTCCTTCATTAATATGGGTATAATCACATTAATCTACCTTGTCATACTTGCAATTGTAGTAACCCAACTGCAGACATCACCAGAAGGCAAGTCCTGCAGCGGCTACAACATTTAGTAAGTGAAACAGGTTGATGCTATGCAAAGTTGTTTCTTCCGGGTTCTCTATAAAGCAATTCTGATGTTTGATTTCTCTTCAGCCTCCACTTCTGTTTTTCCTAATTTAAGAGAACACAAAATGGAATGTCTTCTCTGTGCCAAATCATAACACCAGTCAAGTTCCTAGGAAACATGCTACTGCTTTTGAATATTGGTAAAGATTTTTTTTTAAAACAAGTACACAAGTCCTGCCTTCTCCTTTTGTAAAAAATATTTGTGCGCAGACAGCTTAAGTTCATAGGAAGAAATTAGGTTCTGCTATGTTTGAGTGCACATCTTAATACGGAAAAAAAATTAAGCGTGCAATAGAAATATTCTTTATAATACAGTATTGCTTTAAAAAATAGATGGCAAAAAGCTATAAACTGTACTGGTCTTTGGTGTCCAGTGATGGGGGAGGGGGACTGAATTATCTGCAAGTTTAAAAACTCAATTGGATCATCATAAAAAATGCGTTGAGACAAATGGCTTTATACAGACTGCTTGACTAGAAACTGCTGTACGTGAAACAAGGCCAATAAGTGAAACCCCACCAAGTGTTTGAGTTCAACTACGGTACATGGGGAGGGGATCTAAGATCCCTGACTCTACACAGGGCAAAGGGCTCCAGGCTGTGACCACCTGAGCATACAAAAGAAGCACCTTACTCTCTGCACCTGTTCAATTGATGGGCACCCACAGAAAGGCTGGAAGATATGCTGAAGCAGCAGGGAAACTGTCCTGCTCTACGGAGGCACCAAGTCAGGGGCGGGCCAAGGCCAAAGGGAGGGGGCAGCAACTGGGAGGTGCAGTCAGTAAAACTAAATGGTGCTTACTCTAATGAGGAGGAACTACAACAGTGAACAATGACAAATGAACAATGTAAAGTAAGTTCAAATTAAGGGTAACTGCTCTTCTGGCAAAGCAGAAACAAAATATAGGTACTGCAGCATTAATACATTCCTTCTAATTCAATATACACAGGTACAACTTGTTCAGCGGTAAGTAATACAAGGGATTGAAATGGCTTGTGCAAAGTTATCGTTTGCCACATTTTTGAAGGATAGCACTATGATTTTCTTCATCTTGCTTTATTCCACCCTGTATCCATGCCAAAAAAAAAAAAAATCAATTTTGTCAAGCTAAATGGTTAAGGCATTCTGACAAAAAAATTGAAGGTGATTTAAGAAAAATCATGCCAAATTTCTAAAAGAAAGGTAGATTAACGAGCTTCCAAATTATTTCGCCCATTCTCATGGTAAATGAAATGACTGTTAGAAGCAGGATGCATTGAAACAGTGACATGTACATGGTACATGTTATATAATTATAAATAAAAGCTTGACACAATTATGCAAATATACAGTACAACCACAAAAAATATTTAAAACAGGCTGAGGTAACCTCAAACATACAATTTTAATACAATAAACCTGGCAGCAACCCCCACCCTTTCATGTTTAAAAAAAGGTAAGATTTTTTTACTGGCCAAGCTCATCATCTAAACATCAACATTAACCAACTGCTATATAAAACATGGCTTTTCATTTCTAAGTACATCTCTACCAGCAAAAAAGTTATGAAAAACTGACCAAAATATATATATCTTTACAGCGGTTTTTACATGAAGTTTTTTTTTTAAAAAAAGAGAGGGAGGAAAGGTTGTAGCTACTGAAGAAACTGGACTGAGTGTAAATAAAAACAAATGCTATATTGCAAAATGGCTATTAGATACCTGTAAACATCATTGACGTTCATTCTGGAAATCCTATATACCAACGACTACGATGTCAATGCTGCTCATTCAGTGTTTTCCATATGTGCAATTATTCTTGTTGTGGGAGTATAAGCAGAGGCATGTTTTTCAAGACACTACAAATGTTCCTGAAGGGAAGATTCAGAGCCAAGGACCCACCACTTAAATGCATCCCACCATTCCTATCTATTGCATCATATAAAGCCAGATCAGAATACTTTGCACACATGCCATCCCAGTCCTCAGCGCCCTGGCTTCTTCAGACTTCATTACGATCGAAAGAGCTTTAGAACGCTATTTTCTAGAAGGAAAAATCCAGCTAGCAGAGAGCCCCACGTGAATAAATGATATGCCAAACTTCCACCTGTATGATAACAGTTAAGCACCTTTGCACTCTCTCTTGCTTACACTCATTCACTCACATGCACAACACATTTCACAAACTAATTCTGTGATTCAAAATTCAGTAACAGACAAAGTTCCTGGGCTAACACCACATATAACCAAGAGGCTCAGTGCACTTGAAAGCCTCTGATGAATTCATATAAAAACAAGCCTCAAATATAATTTAACAAACCATGCTAGTTACACAATGCTTTGTGACCTCTCGTAGGTGAAAAATGGGCTTTTTCTAGCAAGATAACTGTGTCCTCATGGAGGTTCTCTTTATCGATGTTAAACAGCATATCTAGTTTTGAATTACAGACAGCCAATTTCTACTTATTTGCTGCTCACTTTCTTCAGAGCCATAACCATGATTATTCACCTCCCTTCTCCATTACTACACAATAATTACTACTGAACTTTGAAAAGACAAGCTTCAAGTATTGAAATTCTTCATTTCTTGCTGGCAGATGTACCCCAGTGTACTCTAGTAGTGGGCTTTGATGGAGACCTTGACTGCATCATAAAACAGGCAATGGATGTAACACATAACAGCCACTGAGATTAGCTGCAGAGAAAGACATCCTGCCAGCAGGAAACAGTACATATGAAGCTGGAACGGTAGGAAACACCCAAGTCATCAAAAGCTGATGCTTTCAACCAATCAGTCTGTATATTCAGCTACTATTGAAAGGAGGACGGTGATGTCATCTGGTTTTCCACCTGCAAAAAAAAAAGACATTTAGATGTTTTCTGGAGCACGGGCTGAACTGTCATAAACACAATCCAAGAAAGTGAGCGGAAAGAAGAGAAATTGAATTGTTACTGCTCTCCATAAAAGTAGTGTGGAAGCCTTCAAAATTCTCCCTTGAATTCTGCCAGAAAAACTTCTGAAAAGTCTGTACACTACAATAATAGCTCTCTCCTCCCCGCTTCTCAGTTGCTTAGAGAATGGTTTACATCTGCAAGTACCAATAAAATGTAGCCTGCTATCCTGCAATACAGGAGCAGTTACAAATATGTACAAGTTTACATCCATAAACTGCACCCTAGTGTCAAATTTTGCAGCACCTCCAAAATAGGTTGCTCACTCCTGTAATATGCTTTCCCATTCCAATCACTAACCAGTATCTTATTCTGGTACATAGGATGGGTATTGGTTGTTTCAGAATTTTGAAAGAAATACTAGCTTAAGATCATGAGATCGTTTTGCTTCCCCCAGGACAACTGGAATCCTTACCTCTTACATTCAATCCATTGTCACATGCAAACTGTGCAAAGGGAGACATGTAATTTGGATCATATGCCAGTTCGTGAGCTTGCTCGGCAATACTTCTTGCTGTCTGTTGTATGCTTTCGTAATTTGAATTCTGAATTGAGAGGTGCAAAAAATGTTAATTTTAAAAGGGCTACCCATGTCACATGTACACATATATCATTGAAGAACTGATATTATTATCATCCTTATTTTTCCTCAGAAATGGGAACCAAGGCAGCTAGAAAGGATTACTTCCCCTTTCTCAGTTCAAGTATTAAATAGTGTAAACCCAAAAGAATTCTATTTTGTGAGACAGAAAAAAGCCAAATAAATGTAACAATACTATAAGAGGAAGTCCAAGCTTTTTCCTCCTGTCCCTGTAGGCACAAATTCTGGGAAGCTGCACTTGACTTAGAAGCATGTATTTTAAGTTCCTTGGTAATGCTTTGGGTATTAGAGGATGTTGGGATGTGGTTGGTTGTAAAGTCCAGCTTGCCTTTCACTTTAAACCAACTTTTAAATGGTACACAGCACTTAGTGGCCTCCTTACTGTACTAGCAAAGAAAAACCTAAAGCGGAGAGAATTGGAGTTACACAAGCAGAGGACCTGACAGCAGTGTTGGCAAGAATGTGGCCTACTGGTTTGCCCCAAGCTCCTTCCTCTCTGTTAGCCCACTGAAATGTCTAGCTTAATAAAGGATGGACAACAGAGACAGTTTCACTGGAACAGTGCAACTTTGTGTAAATCTCCTTACAGACCAGTGGTGGGGAGGGTGTATCTGTAGGAGATATTCCCAAATTTAAGCTTGCCTGTAGGTGGCACCGAATATCACAAGACAGATTCATAAGGACACTGATCCTTCCTGGAATCACATGCTTGCTTTCTTGCACACTGTCCAACTCTCAGACACAGAATCTTGGCCTCCAACCCACAGTTTTAGTGTGGGTAAAATCTCCATGAGTAAAATATACTCAAGAGGCAGCTGTGGATGGAACTGAGATGAAGGTAGAGCAGGAGGGAGAGAGAAACAAATGACTCCTTTCTCCCTGGGAAGCCCTTGGGCAAGTCCCAGCCTCTCTTCAATGAAGGTTAGAGGGAGGCAAGAGGCTAAACAGGAACCCTTATTACATGCACAACCCACCAAAAAACCATCATCAAACAAGCACAACTTAAGGAGGTTTCTCCCTTGCGTTAACTTCAGTCTGGTTATTAATTTTCACCAAGTGCCTTCTAAAAATTTTGTGAGGGTTTGCAATATTGAACACCTTCCAGCAATTTTTAAGAACCTTCCCCAAACAATACGTTCTGAAGTGACATTACAAAAAGTGGCCAGAATGCACAGCCTGTACATGACACTCAGCTGGTTCTTAGCCCAACAAAGCTATTCAATCGTTGTGAACTTGATCATCTCCATCCAATGATTCTGTCATTGCCAAAATGGCAGAAAGTCACCCTTCCTACAAAAAATGGTGTGGTGGCTAATGGCTAAAGTTCTGAATCCAGGCATCTTTGTTTTGTATCTCGCTGGTGCCATCAACTCACTGGATGCTCTCAGGCAACCTGCTTTTGGACCCTTAATTACCATAATGATCTCAGTCTATGTTAGAGGATCGTTGCAAGGATACGAGGTAACATTCATAAGGTGGTTCAGACATACTGACTATACAAATTGCATTGCTGCTGTCTTTATCCATTCCCTATTGCTCTGTCCATCAGACTGCAAGTCTGAATAACACATTCCTGGTTACCTTTAGTTTCTTCAGCTCCTGGAGGATCATATAGTCAGGCATGTTGTCAAAGAGCCCATCTGTGGCTGTCAGAATGATGTCTCCCAGCTGGACATCGAAGGTAGTACTGTCTGCTGCATCTGGGCTGTGAAAACAATGACAGTGAACAGCTGCGTTTTTCAATGGCCCTTAGGCCAAAGCTTAACCTGCAAGATGGGAAGAACATCACTAGTTGCTCACTTCATGCTACTCCTGAGGTAACATTCAGAGACTGACCGTGCAAACTGGTACATGTCATGTCAGGAATAAGCCCAACTGAATCCAGCTTTTGTAAGGCTGCAATCCAATGCACTGTACATAGGAGTACTGGGACTTGCTCTCAGTCAATAGGTTTAGGACTACAGCCTTATGAAAACCCTGCTTAGGATGTTTTTTTTTTAAAAAAATAACTTTTAGTTATTTGTTGTGGGCTGGGACAATCACTGAACTGAGACTGAGATTCATATTTCCCCAGGCATCCAGGAGACATGATTATCTTAATTATGCCAATTTCTCCTACTTATTTAAGACAGAATTTTGGGAACCTAAAAATAACCTTCTGGTAATTTCTGGTTTCCTGAGAACAGGCAGCTAGAGGTTGCAGGAGTGGGAAACAGTGCAGGAACAGGCCCTATGCTTTCCAGTTATAACCAGCCCTGCCTCACAGGGTTGGATTTGAGCACAAAGGGAGACAAGCATGTCTGCACTGCTTAAAGGCCTGTTAATTAGACACAACAAACCAGGGCTGTTATTTTTATATGCTCACTGCAAGAGTAATGAAGTACAAGAACAGTGTAGAATATATAATAAAACCACTTTGCTGTGATTCCATGACAGCCTACAAAGTGTGTTCCCCTCCCACAACTCTGCCCAGTGAGGCTTAAAAGGCCTTGCCCTGAAAGGGAGGAAGGGGTGGAACAGGAATCTTGCTCCAGGTCCCTGGGTACTGTACCCTTTTAAAGCTGCTATTTCCCATTGGACAAAATGTGCTTTTCCAACACTCCATCTTAGAGCTTGGTGTTCCGCCAAAGGGGAGTTTTGATCATTTTGATTGGGCACGATGCACTGCTGGAAACTTTTAACTGTACTGAAATACAAGCTGCAGTCACATGCTTCCCTCACTGTTCTTCAAGTATTTGCTACCTCACTGCCTGAGCATGCAAAATTAGCAGATTCCCAATCCAGATCTGAAGAGCAAAAAAGGAGGTCCCCCAAATGAACAGGAGAGCATGATAGCTACAGTGTGCTTCACACTGAAAGCCAAATGGGGACAGCCGAAAGGTCAACTCAGTCAGGTTCATTTGCTGGTGAACTGACTCACCAAGACTAGAACTACAGCTTCCAGACTCCCCAAACATCATGGCCATCATTTGCCTCTTGCTGCAAGCACACAGGCAGCTATAACAAATGTTAATGTTCAGCACTGACTCTCAGTCAGTCAGTCAGTTTATACAGGCTCTAAACCATTTTGAAGAGGAACTTTGTTTCACTTTTAAGAAGTAAACTCCCTAAAACCAACTCAATATTTCCGATGGCAACATGTAATAGTAGTTTCACTTGGCAAACAAGGCGGGAAATACTCAATTTGTTATTTGAGGCCCTCAAAAATACTTTCAATCAGAAAAGTCAAAAGCACAAATGTAGCAGACTCCACGACAAGAAGGTGCCAAATGCTCTAGCTGTCTTCTTCATGCCATGACTCAGTACATTTGCTTCTGTGAAGTCAAAGTTTCAGAACGTAAAAGAATCAGGGACAGATGAGGAATAGTTCACTGTCCTGCAGCAGGACATGGCCAAGATGAAATCACCAACACAGAAAAAAGCCTTTATTTATGAGAAATTAATGGGCTAAACAACATCAGATGGTGGCCAAGTAGAAATCAGTCTACGTGGTATGGAAAGATCAAGTTGCACATATCCTGGGATATGCTATTCCCTGGCCACTTTCTACGGACATACCCAACACAATTGTCTTATCTTCTGGCACACACCAAGCATAACCATCCAAGCTAAAATAAAATCTCACCTATCACTGAAGACAACCCCTTCAGCTTCTGGCGGGGCTATTGACAGTTGGAACGGTGTGTTGAAGTAGTGTTGTTGTTCATCAGATCGGTGCACTACTTCCCCACCTCTGACTACTAAAAATCCCGAATCCCCCAAGTTTGCTGTGTGTAGACGATGACTTGTCCGATCCAGCACTACAATGCAAGCTGTGCTGCTCCCTGAAAATAAGATTAGATTTTGTTTAAAAGGTTGTGAAAAACAAATGTGACAGCTTTTCTTTTTAATTAAGGGGATCCACAAGCTCCTTCGGAGCCAGCGTGGAGTAGTGGCTTGAATTGGACTAAGCCACTGGGAGACCAGGGTTCAAACCCCCACTTGGCCATGGAAACCCACTGGGTGACCTTGGGCAAGTCACACTCTCTCAGTCTCAGAGAAAGCCAAAGGGAACCAGCCACCCCTCCCAAACAAGTCTTGCCAAGAAAAGCCCATGATACCCTTAGGCTTGCCATAAGTCAGAAAGGACTTGAAGGCACACAACAAGCTCCTTAGAGGGCTGTATCCAGAGTAAATCTCTGGAACCACCCATAAAGAAGTGTCTGAGGGAGAGATTAATCAAAAGGAAATGCACTCAGTGGATCATTTCTCTTGGTGAAGTATAGACTACCATCCAGACCACTGTCATAATTGTTTCCAGCTGGCACAAATTCCCTTCCTCTTTGAGCCTACAAAGCTCTTTTTCTCGAGCTGGTGTATTAGGCTTATTAAAAAGGAGAACAATTATTCTAAAAATAAATAACCAGCTATTCTGGATCATTCTTCCTTAACCACCTTTTAATGATATTTGGTGGTGGGCAGATATGCAATCTCCATTCATGTAAGAGCCCCACACTGAAATAAAGGTCAAACAGCAGCAATGACACTTGGCAAAACAAGTCTTTTTACTCAGCAATGGCCCATTAAAGTCAGTGGGGACAAGCGGCTCACTTTGACACAGTGGCTCCGGCATTGGTGTTCCTAGAAATTCATGCTCAATTCAGAATAAGGGGAAATTTTGACAGCTGAAAGGGATGGGGGAAATTACAGCCTCAAAGAAGAAAAAACTTGGAGCAGTAAGAAGTCCCAGTCTCCAGGAGTGCCTTGAGTTAGCTCCACAGTCCAGCTAACTCAAGGCACTCTGTTCACAGAAATTCATATTAACAATGTATTGCACATGAGGCCAATGCCGCTCTTATGAACTGAGAAAGTCAAGACAAACTGGACTAACTTTTCAGTAAGAGGACACTAAGCCTGCAGTTTAGTTAAGGCTTTTGCATGAGAACAGCCATTACGTAATTAGATACAAGGAACCATTTAAAGCTGTTTGTGCAATGTCTGAACTGACACTGAAGGGAAACTTTGACAGCTGATGTTCATTCTTTAGGTGGGTAATGAAAAAGGACTGACTCTTTCTGAGCTCAGCAGAGGTTAGCTAAATATAGCTTCCATATTTAGAGAGACCTCCTGGCAGAGAAGCTAAGGTCAGGTGAGAAGCATGTGTGGCAGGGACAAGTAACTTGCATTTATTGTGCCAAAGGTTGCCTGTTTCCATTCACTCAGCTGACTCTTAAGAGTGACCAATATATAGCCAAATTCTGCCCCCCCCCTACTGATCCTCTTGCAACAACAGCCAATTCAATTGCTGCATTCTAACACTGTAGTCAAAACTGAGAAACAAGGAATTACAAGCATGTTCAGTGAAGCCCCTAAGGTCTGCAGAAGTATCAAAGCTCTTTAGGAAATGGAACACCCTAGGAGACAAAAAGGGAACCCCCAAAAGACCTCAATGAAGACTTGAGCTTGCTGAGAGGCCACAGAGTAGTACTTGTGGGTGGGGAAGAGGGAGGGAGACAATGAAGAGAGCATTGACAGCCTGGCCTTACCTGAAGCACCCCTTGCTACAACTTTTTGCTGCATGTCTCGCCACCCACCCCTCACAAGTTTAAAGAGAGCTACATGAAAAGTAAATAGCGGTGATGCACAGGTCACAAAGTTCTCCACTTTCCCGGTGGGAAAGTAAAATCTTTCCAAAGTACCAATTCCATATTGCCTAGGCCATGAAAAAGGAAGCACTGGAAGAGCATGGGGGAACTAATGCAGTTATTTTAAGTACACTCAATATATGAAGGACAGACTCTGAAAACAGATGCTTAAAGAGTTTCAACTGAAAATTGTGGTAGTTTACGTCCCCAAATACACATACATCTGTCTGCATTTGCAACCAGTCCTGCATGGGTAAAGGATGTCAGTCACCACAGTTTCAAAAGATTTTTTTTTCTATTTACCAAAGTACCCCACTCTCTAAAATAACACTCCATTTTGAAAGTGCATGAGGAAAGGTGGATGTGTCAAGGATAATGGGTTTATCCAGGACTTAAGAGCATTCAAAAGGTTCTTTCAACCAAACCATTTTAAGGTTATTAGCAATTGCAAACTGAAGCTTTTCATCATGCTCAGGAACATCGTTTTTTGTTCTGATTTTGAGTAACATGTAGCCTGGAGAAGAATTTAGGTGAACTCAGAAGCTTGCTCATTATTTGCAGTTTCTTTGTTGGTTATAATAAAGCAAATAAACTACTGTTGCTTTCATATTTTTCTTACTGATTTCCAATATTGATTTCTATACCACCTTTCATTTCAATAAATCCCAAAGCAGTTCATAATAAAAACATGGACGAACCTGACAAGACTGTAATATGATCCAAGCCTTTTAGGGTTAATATCACCCACATACACACTGCAAATGGAGGGAGGAGGCTGAGTCTTAGAGGACCAGGTCTGCCCAGCTCACCTACTGAGTTTGAATCAGGTGGTGAGATAGGAACTGGAGTCTTCCCAGGTCACATTCTTACATTTTGCCCGTGGCTCTCAAGACTAACATAAGCAAAGGTGACCAAGACTGAACACCAAAAGGACTGAGAAAAGAGAGTAGAAGCAGAGGCCTGCTGAGCTTACCAAGCAAAGGTACTTTGTTCTGCAGCAGCTCACAGTAGCTTGTGGTAAGAATCCCAACAGGATTGCTTGGTACAAACCGTCCTTCTTTTACCAAGCGTTCACAAGTGCGCATAAGAGTCCCTGAGAACTGAGAAGGGTCAACACCATAGTCCCGCCAGCCACCGACACCATCTGCTACCCCTAAAAAAAGAGAGAGGGAAAGAAAGAGAAAATATATTTTTAAAATGAATAAATTCCTCAGTATTAATACAATGGAGGGCATTTATATAAAAGTGCCTGGTTAAAGTTTAATTAGGCTCATTTGCTACAGCTATTTCTTAAGGAGGCTTTCTAAACTAATCACACTCCCAATGCAATAACTAGAGCAAAAAGTACAGAGATATACAATCACTACTGACTGCTAAAGCCTCAAATAAAGGGTTGGACAGTGTCCCTGGGGTCAAAACTAGTACTCATGTCTCCTAAACTCTGTGACCTAACATTGTCATCAGAACAACCACCACCGCTCTTTCCTGAAAATTGCCTGAATGTTTCATCTTATGCTGCAATTCTGCACCTGCATCATGTTACCACTGGGGCAATTTTGACTTAAGAACTATTCATCAGGAGAGTATTAACAGGCAAAGCTTTTCAGAAAAGACAAATCACTATGTATTTTTTCCAGGGCCTCTTTACTGCAAGACTCTGATATCACCAATATGCTCAGAGACATTACTAAGTACCAACAAGCTACTTTCTGAAGAAACCTTGGTAATGTTTTTATAACATTTGTTTCAGGAGCTGCTCATCAGGATGCAAGAAATGGTATTTTATAGAAAGAGTGCAGATCATATAAATTATTCAGGATGCAATATGAGTCACTTTTTCACAGATCAAAAAGCCTCTCTATGACAGATCTCCCTTGGAACAAAAAGCTACTAACCTCTGTCCAAGAAGGTGAAAATTAATTTAGTGCATAAAGGGAAATTTGTTAATCTGTAGACTGCCCTTCACTTAGGATGCCAGCTGAAATGGAGATGGAGGGTTCAACACTGACCTTGGCATGAACTATATAATCTGTCAACATGTTACAGCCAGACTCTGACATCAGCATTAATCAGATTTCTCCCAAAAATAGTTCACAGACTGCTAGACACCGATTGTTAGGCTGCACATTGCAACAATGAAAGACAAATATTACCATCACCTTGTGTAACAGAAGAGGTAGCACAATGTGGAACTCTGAATGCTAAGAAACACCACTCCTTTCTTCTGCTTCAGGAAACGCACATTAATTCTCTCAACAAGATGTTGAACAGAGGCTGTGCAGCCAAATACAATGCCAGTCCTGTGGTTTAAATGGGTCAGGGCCCAGCACATGTGGACTAGCAGTATGTAAATGGAGCAGGCAAGACCAACAAGCAGCACAGAACATGCACCTCAAAATAAATTAAAAGGGCGAATAAGCTGATGATAACCGTATTTCTAAAGAAGCCAAACACTCAAGGGTTCATGATACTGGGTTAGAAGAAACCTATATTTTTTCTCTCAGACATATTTCACATACACTCACTCAAACTCCTAAAAAACCCTGAAAGCAAGAAAACAATTGTTTCTCAAGGACAGAATGGCATTGTCTCTTCAGCATAAGTACCCATTACTGATTTTAACCCTTTTCCCAGTCTCAAAGATATACCTTCAGTCCCCAGAGTTACTGCCTGGTTACATGCAGTTTTTGCGTCAATTACAGTGGCATTAGCTCCTTCCTTAAGTCTTGCTCACATTAAGATAAATAATTGAGAAAGCAAATTGTACCTGATGAGCTTCAGTTAAAGACTGCAGGCTTCACAAACAGCAGAAGAATGCAGAGGGCAGCAGGCAGATGCCTGTATTGGCAGGCACTGGAACACTGGTGAGCATCCCCAGTACAGCCACATTATCTAGCATCCAGAATATCTGATCTAGGTTTCATACATTCCCATTCATGCAAACTGTTTATCAAAGACAATGATGCTTGCCCTTTATTAAGCCAGCAACAAACCATAACTTTTCCAAGTGGAAGCAGGTCAGCAAGACCATATCCACCCATTCCTGCATATGCCAAAAGTGTTTTTTTACAGTTATGCAGCTAGTACTGCAAGGTGTTCACCACTGCTTGTACTACTACACTCTTCCATCATGAAATGTTCATTTCAGAACATTTCTTATGCAGGACTTCATTGTGTGCACCATTATGCCATCTACCTACCCAGCATTCCCAAGGACAATAGAGCAAAATGATTGTGCAATGATTCAGACAACCTTCTGAAACCTAGCCTCCTTTTATACTAAAAGAATGATTACTTAGTTCGTCACAAACTGTCCTTCAGCCAACACCAACATTTTTCTAACTGGGCAGCAAGCTGAAAGGCTTGTTTCCATTGGTGAGTCTTTTTTAAAAAAAAGGAAGGTTATTTTAATTAAATCTAGAATTAAGGCTTAGAGGAGGAGGTCTGAAATACAGACAGAATAGGCAAGAGGAAATGCATCAGTGTGTAGCTTCAGGATTGTTTGAGAGAGAGACTGAGTATGCAAACCCTACAGACACCTACCTGGGTGCAAACCCCACTGAACTAAATGCAGCTTACTATTTAGGCATGCAAGCAGCCTAAATTTCCTAAAGGTACCAGATCCTGGTTTTGGAAGCTAAGCAGGATCAACTCTGGTAAGTACTTGGATGGGAGCTCACCAGCAAATCCCAAGTGCTGGAGGCTCTACTTCAGAGGAAGGAACTGGCAAAACCACCTCTGAGCATTCCTTGCCTAAGAAAATCCTATTGGACCTTGAGCTTGTTTGGAGGTTCTAGCAGGAGCGCAGCTACCGTATACCCTTGACCGAAGAACGGTACACTCCTTCTATCTGGGATGGTCATCCTCTTCCACCGAGTGCGCAGCTTCAGGAGGGACGCACATGGAGCGGTGAGGGAGGAAGGGGACACCCGCCTAGCCAGCCAGATCAGCCGAATCAACCCTGGCGATCAATGGGGTGACAGATGTCGCAGCCAGATCGCCCTCTGGAAAATCATCTTCTGGGGGTGGCTGAAGATCTTAAAAACACCCAGACATTAATGGTAGGAGGAAAAACCCAGTCACACTCCTAAAATATATTTTCTCTGAAGTGAGGTACAATCAGCTTAGAGTGGACAGCAAGTAGAATCTGAAGACAAACAAACACTAGAAATCCAGAACAATCATCTATAGGGAGAAGGTCAGGTGAGGTTGTAATCTGACTGAAAGAAGGATATAAATGGGTAAAATAAGATGTCCAACATTTTTGTACATCTGTTTGCCAGAACTCTATTTTCTGGCAGACACTTTTGAGACTTGGCTACATAAGGAAGTCTGTCCTCAGAACAACTCAAAATAGGAAAAGACATGAAGTATCACTAAAATAGCAGAAGGCACTAAAATGACTGAGAGGGTGTGTGTTAAAAAAATAGTTAATGTCTACCAGGTACTACATGCAAAACTATTCTCTCATCTTTCAACAAACACTTCCCTGATCTTTTCATATAATATCCCTTTTTTTAAATGGCACTATTTTCTGGCTCTTTAAAATGACTAACAGGTTTGGAATGCCATCTTATTTAAAATGCCCATTATAGGATTTTACGTTATAGTGAAGGAGAAAAATCCCAACCAGATGTGTGTTTGTATTGTGTGCACCCTGCACAACCTGCAGTGAAAACTACCACCCAGTGTACTAACTGACCTGAGAATCTCTGGTCACAATATTTTTAAAATATTTTTCTCATGTGCACAAAAAACAGTTTGAAAAATCACCAAGGGCATCTACTGAAATCTATGGGTAGGCCTTTGTGTCTTACCCTTTCTGGGTTCACTGGAACCATTCCTTTGATTGCCTAACTTTCCTCTTTGCTCCAGAAATTCAGTCCTTACTAGAGTAGGAATCATGTGACTCTCCAGATGTTGCTGGACTGTAACTTTCAGCTTCCATTAACATTAGTTATGCTGTCAAGGCCCACAGAGACATGTATCCAGCAACATCTGGAGGCCTGCATGATTCCCATCCTTGTAGTAGAATGTCAACAACAACCTAAATATGAGAATATCAGCAATATAAGCAATCAAAATAATCCAAACATATATAGACAGATATGCTCCATTTATTCTCAGCACCAGTTTTGTTTCCCTTCATCAAGCAAGTTGACAGCAAGTGCCAAACTAATTACTGTACTAATAAAAAACATGAACACTATTCACTATCTTCAATACAAGAGAACATGTTTCATGCTCAATCTCTTCAAGTTTTGTGTGGTTTACAGTTACCCAATAAAACATTTACCACCACAGGCCCTAATCCCTTGCAAGTTCCCAAGGATGATCTGTTACTACAGAGGGCATGAAGGGATGCTGGTGAAGCAATTACAGGCAAGAGGAGAGAGCAGCCCAGGCGCACTATCTTGTGAAATAGGGCTCACTGTAAGAATCTGCTGTTTCACATGAGGACAGACACACAGTTGGTCATGGCACTTAGCATTCATAAAGAAAGTGCATTGCAATGGTTCAAAGCACTGCTCTAGCAAACCTTACAATAACACTGTTCATGTAGGAATTTCATGTGGGTTGACTACCTCTGGTGTTTTGAGAGCCCTGCAAGAATGGCCACTGCCACCACTTCCACGCTGAGTGGGGTCTGAGGCTAGAAGAAGGATGGTTTGCTTAACTTGGTAGGTCAGGACTATGCAACATTTTTAATGGGTCTTCCTGGTTCATACTCTTATGGTCCAGTCCTAAGCAAGCCTGCTCAGAATTAAGTCCCACTGATTTCAACAGGACTTCCAGAGAAGCAGTAAGTACTTCAATAGGATTGCACTATTAGCCATTGCACTATACAAGCTCTGCAAAGGACATACTGCCAAACGCTTGTGACAATGTGCATTTCCCAGATTGTACAACAGATAAAGGTCATATATAGCTACTTTACTGCTGGTCAAACAGGGAGTGACTTAAAAGTTGGGCCAATTTGTTTCCCCAATAGACAGGAGTGGTTCATGTGGCTATTCCACACCCACATCCAGCCTACACAAGTTCTCAAAAGGGAAGGCCAACAACTTCTTGGCATGCTCAGCACACTGAATGACTAATATAAAAAGCAGTGGGAAATGAATGGACTGAATGGAAAATGAAACACGCTAAGCTCAATCTTGAGCTATAGCTACTATAAGTCTTTATTAAAAAACAACTCTGCCAAGATCTGCTGTGGGTCACCACTTCTAGCTTGTGAACATGGCAAGGGTGAACTGCACATAATAGCTTGTGAGCATGGCAAACAATCCCAAAGAGGGCAGCAATGGAATCGACAAATGGTTCGGAGATGTGACATTTATAAAGAAAGAAATGAAGGAAACAAAGGATAGGGCACTGAAAAGAAACAACATGATTGCCAAACATGCAGGGTACAAGGCCAACCTATGCCATCACATAGTTCACAGAAAATATCATAAGAAAAGGGAAGTTAGGCAGCCAGAGAACTCTCTCTTTAGGACTGATGAACCAAGAGAAACAGGATAGCAAGAGGTTGTACCTTTACCATCATCCATCCTGAGTTAACTTACAGCTCCTTTGGTTCCTTCCCTCTGAAGGAAGAGCCAGAGCGCTTGGACAGTATCAGCAGGGATCAAAAGAAACTGGGCCATCACCATCACCCCTGCCAGAATATGCCAAATTACTGTACAGTATATCTTTCTGTGGATTTTAGTTGTAAGATGCTTTGCAAATCAATCTTGGCCAAGGAGAAGGATAATGGATAAGAATATAAAAGGTGGCTATTTTTTAAGTCAAGGAAAGAATACCAAGCCACAGCAATTACACCCTGAAGCATTAGAAACCATCCATTCAGTTCCGCAATTGGAAGAAGGGTCATAGCTCAGTGGTAGTGCACTGGGGGTTTACATGCAAAAGGTCCAGGTTCAATGCCAGTATCTCCAAGCAGTTCTTGGAAAACCCCTGCCTAGAACCCTGGAGAGCCACTCCTGCCATTCAGTGGAAAATACTGGGCTGAATAAAAGACAAGTTCCTATGCTCCTACTCTGGATTCCGTGTAGCTTCAGATCCTTAGAGATACCCAGCCAAATCCATATAATAAAAAAGCTACATGTGTTTGCCATAACAGCAATGCAGTCACTACAGAATCCAGTTCTTAAAAATTCACTCCATGCAATACTACAGAACTACTGGTTTCTCATTATATTGCCACAATGCTAAAGCAGCAACAATTGCTCAATTACTGAATTACAATTCACTATAGAAGGGGTGGAGAGCCTTTAGCCCTCCAGATGTTCTCGACTACAACTCCCACAATCCCTCAGCATTGGCTACATTGGGTGGGGCTGGTGTAAGGCAAAAATAATAATAATCATAATAATCTTAAAAGCCAAAGTTTCCTAACCTCAGCAGTACAGAATCTAATTTGCAGAATCTAATCTAATCTAAGTAAGTGTGCCAGAGAAAATATTCCTTATAAGTATTAAAATGTAGTGCAGAACCAGGAAGTACCACATCGGAAGCACATCCATAGTTCCTTCCCTTTCCATATACATATGCCTATACCTCACAGAATAATTCTGCAAACCTTGCCCATCTGTGCCAACACTGATTCCTTTTTAAAATAAGGACAAACAGCCGGGGTCATTATTTTAAATGAAGAGACAGAAAAAGCTACATTGCATGGAAAAGTCTGATCTGTTTTTTTGTTTCTACAGTACTCAGTACTCATATGGCAACACTACTAGTATCTAGGAGCATTCCCTTAAATGTACACTTGGTATGCTTTCAAGCTGTTTTTTTCCAGTGTTCACTCATTACAAACAGGCATGAAGCTACCATGGCAACACTAAGTTTCCAATCACCATTAACATAACACGTTTTAGATACAAGAGCAACCTCCAATTCTAAATGGGTAATATACTGAAACATGTTTAACAATATCTATTTATGTTGTAAAGCTATGTCAACAGCTGTCACAACACAAAGGTCTGTTGTCTTAAGGTCGCCTTCAGAAGGGTCTTTCAAAGGCCACATCCTGTACAAGGGCCCACACTGAAGGTTTCTCCCTTTTGCTTCTATGACATCTGACACAACACAGCTGCACTGCACTGTAAATCCGCAGCAAGCCCTGAAACCACAGTAAATTGGGTGTGGGAAGTAAAATTTGACATCTGAAAGTGCTCTCAATGTCACTTTGCTTTTCACCTGACAAGGACACAAGGTACACAGAAGGCAGAAGTCTGCTCCCAATAGCTTGTTTCATTTGGACAGTGTTGCGGGGTGGGAGAAGACATCAAATAGTTCAAATTTAAATACTAATGCTGGATTTTCTTAACCTGGCAGCCACGTTACAGTTGCAGGTAAGCTATCCAGGATGTAGTTTATGAATAAAGCAACACCCCTGCCCTCTCAAGAATCAGGAGTAAGCAAGATCTATTTTGGAGACCACCATGGAATCTTCATCGTTGCATTTGTTGCATATTGAGCTTCAAAACAGCAGCCTCCAGATATACAATTATAGGGCCCTTTCCATTATTACCTGAGACTGACTAATTCAAAGCAAGCAAGCAAGCAAAGGGGGAAATGTAAAAAACAGGCAAAGTAAAAAAGGACAAACCCACACAGGGGTCAGATTTGGGTTTCACTCACCTAGCACATCCGCCGATCGGTGCCGGGCCACAAAGCAGGCATCATCACCGTAGCACATGCCCTTCTTCAAGATGCCCTTGCGGAAGTCCTTGCCAAAGCCACAGCTGGCAGTCACCAGACTGTAATCTCGAGAGTCCGTCTGAGAAAGGCCACCCAGGACAGCCCGGGCTACCAGTCTGCCATAGGAGAGGACTGAGAACATGGTGCAGGGAGCCCAGCAGCCAACGGCCTGCAACAAGGGTAATGGGGGGCTGATGCACCAGCGCAGCCTCTGCACAACCAGGGCCACGCCAAGACCCAGGGTTCCCAGCTGGGGGGCCCTCCTGAGATGGAGGGTACACCAAGCCCCTGCTTTTCTCCTGACCTTGAACTGGACCACTTAAGAAATATTATGCTATATTAAAAAAAAGTCGTCTGCATCCAAAAATAAGGCTCCTTATCGGGGGCCTTTACTTGCCCCTTCCAAAGGGTTTGTGTGTTGGGGGGACCCTCTACTTTCGCTGACCTCTTAGACCTCTGGCTTTAGAACGGGGCCCCTGAGACCTCCGACCTCTCCTCTACTTGTGGTGGCGGTGGGGGGGGGGGCTTTTCAAAGCACCAGAGCTTCAAAGCTCAAAGGCTCCCAAAGAGACGCCCCAACGTGTCCTGTTCTCTGGCTAAACCAGGCCTCCCCCCCTGCCGCACATGGCCCCAGGGCCTTTCTCCCAGCCCCGGCGCCCGAGGCTGGGCCACTCTCTCGCTGCCCTGGCCTTGGCGCTGGGGAAAAGCCCCCGGGGGCCAGGCCCAGCCTCCTCCGCCTCCCCTGACCTTGCCTCTCCTTGGGGCGGGCGTTCAAATCCCCTCCCCAAAGGGGGCTCCTTTATGACGAGGGGGGGTTCAGCAGGCCCCTTCCCCTCAGGAGGAGGGCTCCGAACCCCGCTTGGCCGCCCGGCCGCCCGCCCTCCAGGGGCCCCCTCTCGCCCGGGTCGGCTCCCGTGAGGGAGTTAGTGGTCAAGCCCCTCCCCGCTCCTCTCCGGACCGCGCTTCGGCCCCCTCGAGGGAGGAAGGCAGGCAGGCAGGCAGGCAGGCAGGCAGGCAGGCAGGGGCGTCCTCCCGCCTTCCCTCAGAACGGGGCCCAGCCCGGCCTCCGCCTGCCTCCTCCGGCGGCCCCAAGTCCGGCTCCCCTCAGCGAGGGCCAAGCTCCCCACCCCCCACCTCAGGCCGGGCTGGCGCCCCCTCAGGCCGCGCCTCCCCCGTCTTCCGCCTCGGGCGTCCTCGGCCTCTCCGCCACCGGCACCAGTAGCAGCGGCTTCCCTGCGGAGACTCGGCTTCGCCCTCGCTTTCACAGCCGGCGGCTTCTTCGCGGCCGCCGGTCATGCTCCGCCGCCATCTTCCGCCTCGCCGCGGGCTCCGAACCGGGGGGGTGGGGCTGCTGGGGCTGCTCTTCCCCGCGCTGCCTCCGCCGCGCGCCTTCAGCTCTCCTCCTCCACCGGCTCCTTCGGGGAAGAAAGAAACACACGGGGGAAGCGCGAGCACGGCGAGGTCGGCTCCGCCCCCTCGCCGGCGAGGAACCCGTCGGCGCTCCCCCCACATCCGGGCCTCACCAGCCGATGGCGGGACTGCCCCGCCAATGGCTCTGCGGCTCCAATTGGCTGCCCCGCCTTCTTATTTGCATACGATTTCCCCCTCGCCCCCTCCCTGCCCCGCCTCCTTATTTGCGTACGATTTCCCCCTCGCCCCCTCCCTGCCCCGCCTCCTTATTTGCATACGATTTCCCCCTCGCCCCCTCCCTACCCCGCCTTCTTATTTGCATACGATTTCCCCCTCGCCCCCTCCCTGCCCCGCCTCCTTATTTGCATACGATTTCCCCCTCGCCCCTCCCTACCCCGCCTTCTTATTTGCATACGATTTCCCCCTCGCCCCCTCCCTGCCCCGCCTTCTTATTTGCATACGATTTCCCCCTCGCCCCCTCCCTGCCCCGCCTTCTTTCCTCCTTACCTCCTCGGCGTTCGTCGCCCCGCCCACTGGCGCAAACGCCGGCCTGCGCCTGCGCCGGGTCTTCCCCTATTATCGGGAGCTTAGACTTCGTCTCCCGGCATGCAACACGATAGGGTAAGGCTTGTCTTTTTTCCTTTTTGGAAGCGGGAGGAGGACTCGGCATTACCGGGAGTTGTAGTTCTTCCCCCGGAAGAGGCGCGCGTTTGTGTCCAGGTCACCTTCTCCAAGGAAAAGGGTCGAGATGGCAAGGGAGCCGGAGGACTTCTCGGGAGGCGTCCCCAGGGGGTCCCTTGGCCATTTGCTGTGTGGGTTTCCCGAGGGAACGTATTGTGACGCCTTTTGAGCCAGCCCGCTGTGCCAAGCGCTCCCCAAATAGGCTCCGCTGGCCCTGATGTCAAGGTCACCCCCTTTCCCTGTGAGGGAGACAGCCAGGGGTGTTTTTTTCTTGGCTTCCACTGAGTTGACATTCTTTTTCAGGGTTTTCCAGAACATTCGGGAGGGAGAACAGAAAACAACAAGCCTGCTTCTGTGCGTATTTACTCAGGAGTAAATCCCATTATGTGGGGGGGGGGGCTTGCCTCTGGGTAAGTCTGCCTAGGGCGCCAAGCCCCGTAATGAGGAGCCAGCTCAAAGGAATGAGTTGACTAGTAGCACCCAGGAGGGGAAAAACCCCATAGAAGCAGCAGCCCCTTTGTCTGAGCGAGGCTGTACCCCCTCTAGCTCAGTATTGGCTGCCCTGACTGGCAGCAGCTCTTCCAGGCTGAGGGCTTGCCAAGCTGGCACCGAACCTGGGCTCTTGGCATTTCAGGCCTTTGCTCGGCCACTGAAGGGAGAGCCTTTCATGGTAAGGTGTGGGCCAGAATCCCTATGCCAGTGTCAAGGGCGGGGGGGTGGGAGGAGGCTGTGGGCACTGCAGCTGTGAAGGCACTGGAGGAAAAAAATTCTGCAATTCTGAGGTAGTGAAAGGCTCTAATTGTAATGTTACATAGACAATGGCTGACAGTCAGAAAGGTGGAAGGAAACATGTTTGATGTGGATGGAAAGCAAGTCATTCTGTTTTTACGGGGCACTGTTTTGCTCTTGCACAGCCTTTCTCAAAAGGATAAACTCTTCCATGAACATTGCCTGGAAGTGCTCCATCAGTATGATCATGTCATGCCTGGTGTCAGGGTAATCCTCTGAAAAGCTGGAAGTCTGAAAGCCTGTGAAGAACTTGCATTAGATGAATTGTATCCTTTGGAGCCAGAAGTTGATGATCAAAAAGCTGCTTTGACCTGGCAAGGTTTTGTCTGCCTTCCCTCACCGCTGCTAGAAAAAGTACAACCATTGGTGTCGGGCGCCAAAATGATCCCAGTCCATAGAATCCTGAAGTTGGAAACTGGATGCATGCCCTGAGATTAAAAACCCCTTCCCCATGTCACACAGGTGCTGAAATAGCTGACAGAGCACATCTATATGAGCCTGCTTGGGCCCTGAGATCCTTAGGGATCTTCTCTCCCTCCCATCACCTTCCCAGGTACAGCTGGGGTGGACATGAGATGGTGGCCTTCTTGGTGGCTGCTTCTAGGCTTTGCACCTCCCTTCCTAAGGGAGACCAGAGTGGCCCCCTCCTTGCTGTTCTTCCTCCAGCAAGTGAAAACTCTTATTCCATCAGGCTTTTGAGAACCAGAGGTGTTAAAGGAAAGGGCTTTTAAGAGGATGCTGTACTTTTCTAATTGTATTGTTTCTGAATTGCGTTTTATCACTTTTAATTGTATGTTTTTAATTGTTTAGTGTCATTAAGTTAATTATATTGTAATAAATCTTTTTTATGTTTTAACTATTGTCTGCATTTTAATTTGTAAGCCACCTTGAATCTGGGTTTGGAGGAACAGGCAGGGTATAAATAAATACAATAACTGAATACCCTCTTTTTCAAAAAACAATGTTTAATGGAATACAGAGCTAGTGCTGTTTCTAGAATAGCAGCATTCAACCATTTTCAGCAACATTTATGATCAGGATAGGCAGGAGAAGGAGATAGGCAGGAAATAAGTGTACACATATGAACTAATATCTTAGACATTTTCCAACTCCCGTGTATATGCATGCCTTCAACTTGCCTGTTAGACTTATGGTGACCCCATGAATTTCATAGGGTTTTCTTAGGCAAGGAATACTCAAGAGGTTGTTTTGCCAGATCCTTCCTCTGAAATAGAGCCTACAGCACCTGGTATTCCTTGGCAGTTTCTCATCCAAGTACTAACCAGGGCTGACCCTGCTTAGCTTCCAAGCTCAGACGGGATCTGGTGCTTTGGGGGTATTTAGGCCCCTTTCCAACTCCTCCATCTGTCAAAATGTGAACAATGATTTACAGTGGTGGCTCAGTGACCAAGGGTGAGGGCGTGATTCTGGAAAGGTACTGCAAGGGAAAACCCTCTGCCAAGCCACTTGCGGTGGTTTGCCAGGAGCCATTGCTTTAGGGTCACCATAAACTGGAAACAATTTGAAGGCACACAAGGACAACAAGAAGACTACTGGAGAGAAAATTGTCTCTGGGAAATAAGAATAATTAGTTACTCATTGGCTACCTATGCTAATTAGGTACCTAGGCTTAGCAGCTAGGATGGTTATAGTCAGACTTTGGAAAGACTATATGTTTTGGAACCTAAGCAGTCAGATGGGGAGACCACTAAGGAATATCAGGTACTGTAGGCTAAATTTCAGAGGAAGGCTATAGGCAAAACACCTCCATATTCCTTGCTGAAGAAAACCCTCTGAAATTCATGGGATCCACATGAAATCAACCGGTGACTTGAAGGCACTTACACACAAGTCCACACAATCTCAGACTAATTAAATAAACTTTAGGGGATAGCACTTATGGAAAAGTTGACAACACATGTTAGAGAATATAGAAATTCCTTTTTCAAAACCTGGTATCCGTTTATTAACGACTGCAATAATAGTAATGTCTGCCATCCTCCAATTACGCATTGGAGGATGCATAATTATCTTGCAAAATCTGTTACTGGGATAAATCTTTGGGGTTTTAGTGTCATATGGGGTCTCTTGTGTTATAATAGCTTCGTTTCTACATTTAATCTGTCTCAAAAATGGTCCTGATTTATTCCCTTTGTATTGCTTCTTTGTATGTTTGGTAATTTAAATTAAATAAAAAAATTAAAGGGGAAAAGAGGATGCTTGTAACATATGGGAGAGGCCCCACTAGGCAAAGAATGAGCACATACAAAAGACACATACTTCCCTTCTGTTTTAGTGTTGGCAGTGAGGACTAGTTTCAAAGACTTCACTGAAACGTTCCATGATTTAAGATTTAATTTATGAAGATGAGATGATTGATAGTTCAGTTAGGATGCCTGCATTTACCACCAGACAAAAGGGTAACTTGGTCAGGTTTCCTTCACATCCTGAACAATGGGGTAAGAGGTGGATGTAGTGTAGACTGGGAGTGTTTGGGTGGGGGGGAGTTGCACAGGAGTTGGGTTCCTACAAAATATGATGGCAGCTATGACTGCTGACAATGGCAGGTCTGAAATGGGGTGGGCATTTCAGGTCTGAAATGGGGTGGGCATTTCAGGTCTGAAATGGGGTGGGCAGCTGTGGACCTCCAGAAATTTTTGCCTACAACTCCCACAAACACTAGCCAGCATAGACAATGGTGATGGATTATGGGAGCTGCAGTCAAAGAACCTTTAGAGGGCCACAGATGCTTACTCTGGTCTAAAATATCTAATAGTGTAGGTGCTCCTTCATCACCCTGCCTTCAGGAGCCAGGCTTTAAAAAATAGCACCTGCCAGTTGAGTTACACTTAGCCCTTGTAGATTTCCCCCCTCCACTACACCTGGGCTGTGCTTTTAATCTTCCAGGTGTGTCCCTACTTTGCATGCCGATAGAAAAGTACACAAGTTCTCATGCAAATCACAAAAAAAGGTTAAGAACTCTTACAGGCTAGATTGGCATCTCAGTCCAGCTGGTTTCAAAAAGGAACAACCCAATAACCCTCACTTTGTACTGTATTTTAATCAGACCCATCTTAATCTTAAGTAAGGTTGCTCCTGTCCTCTTCATTTGCAACACTGGTTTTATTCTTCCACGTTCGGGGACAAAGAACAGGAGAGCCAGTGCAGTGTAGTGGTTTGAACATTGGACGAAGACTCTGGAGACCAGGGCTCAAATCCCAGCACGGACATGAAAATCCACTGGGTGACCTTGGGCAAGTCACACACTCTCAGACTCAGAGGAAGGCAATGGCAAACCTTTAAATAAATTTTGCCAAGAAAATCCTGTGATAGCATCACCATAAGTTGGAAATTACTTGAAAGCACGCAGCAGCAACAGCATATAGAAAGCCAGTGTGGTGTAGTGGTTTAAGTGTTGTACTGCGACTCTGGACACCTGTGTTTGAATGCCTGCTGAGCCATAGAAACCCACTGGGTGACCTTGGGAAAGTCACTCAATCTCAGAGGAAGGCAAAGGCACACCCCCTCTGAACAAATCTTACCAAGAAAATCCTGTGATAAGTCGCTTTAGGGGTTGCCATGTCGGAAATGAATTGAAGGCATACAACACACACACAGAGAGAGATAAAGATAGCAAATAATATATAATAACTTAAGCAGATGTTAAAATTTTCATAATTTATACAGTAATTTTGAAATACATTTTCATCTCAGCATTCACAACAAAAAAACCTTGTGGCTCCTTTTTGAGCCAATTCTTTGGCTCAAAAGTTTGTGGACTGTAGCCTTCTTCCTCAGATGCGTCATTTGTCAGACTGAGACAACATACAATGCATGATGAACTGTGGCCTGCAGTCCACAAAAGCTCATACCAACAAAGACTTGTTAGTCTAGCCTCACAAGGCTTTGTTGTTGTTTTTTGCTGCAATGGACTCGCATGGCTTCCCCCAGGAAACATCTCAGTGATACAGCCTTTCACTTTAATCTCACAGATATGCATGTTCACAGCCACCTGAGCTTGTTCTGTCAGTTGGAAATAATCTTGCTTCTGCCTAACGTTCTGTTTTAATTAAAAAGAAGTAATGGTAGAGGTTTGAGTCTCCTTTCAAAGTCGTCCATTGGTGGAATTTCTTTCTTAAATCACCATTCTAAGGAGGTGGCTCATTCCAAACTTCACCCAAGCCACTGAAGTTTCTGAAGGCCTTTGACAGTCACAATTTGCATATGTAAGTCCCCATGTTTGACCTAAAATCCCAGCAAAATTTAGTTTTTTTGTTTTGCCATTTAAATTGATTGGGTAGAATCTGGACTTTGAGCAGGAAGAAAGCTGTTCCTATGGCGTCACCCTGACGATGCACTTTGCTCCTCTTTGGGTGCGAATATGGGAACATCTGAGAACATTTTAGCCATTGCATTTTGCCAGGGAACATGCTTATTTGTTTGGTTTATACTTCCCCACTGAGGTAAATGCACCTTGCTCAAAAAGGAAAAAAAAACCCCACATCTTCCTTTCTTAATAACACAAGATGTCATCACTGTGCACTCTTTCTGAGGGGTGGAACACAGCTAGGAAGACTTGGGGTTGATTCACACAACCATGGGTGGGGCTTTCTCTCAATGGCCACTTGGTTTGAGGTGATAGCTTCCCACAGCCAAGACTGGTTTATGGCAGGCCTGAAAATGCTGTGTATATTCATTAAATCTGTAGCAACCACAATGAACAACGGCA
Organism: Gambelia wislizenii; assembly: GCA_030847615.1. Lineage (NCBI taxonomy): Eukaryota > Metazoa > Chordata > Lepidosauria > Squamata > Crotaphytidae > Gambelia > Gambelia wislizenii. The sequence continues at coordinate 3,826,181 of JAUMIR010000013.1, read as the reverse complement.
ATTAGATAGTGCATGATGGGTATGTGTATGCGGATTGCCAGTATCTAGGGCTCACAATCAGAAGCACGAGAAGGGTGTGGTCTCTGAAAGGGCGGCTAATCCCAGCGGAGAAGTTAAAAGTTGGAGCCAAAAGACTCTGCCATTGACTCTAGGTCTGGTGTGAGTCACGTTGGCAAGGGGTACTGTGAGTAATCAGTTTGCATTGCTGCTGCCTGCCAACATGGGACTTCTGGAAAATATGACACTCTGATGCAAACAGATTTGACCGTAGCTGGGAGTTTGTACCACTCACAAGTGGCATGGTTTCTACCTTGCCTGTGAATGATCAGAAGATGTTCCAGGGTGCCCTCTGCTGCTTAGATGCCAGATCAACCAAGGCCAATTACTGTACATAATTTTGAAGGGTGTATGTTAGTCATGCATGTGAAGTCAAAGGCTTTCACGGCCCGCATCCATAGATTTTCCTTGGGTTTCTTCCGGGCGGTGAGGCCGTGTTCTGGTCTCACAGCCCGGAAAAACGGCCTCACAGCCTGGAAAAAACCCAAGGAAAATCTATTAGTCATGCATGTCTGTTATAGCTCAAACTGCAAATAATCGTCGACTAACTCTCTTGATTTGGCAGCAGCTTCCAGGGACAACAACACATTTCAACAGGTTCATCCACCTCTTGGTGGGTTTAGCTTTAGCTTTGCAGCCTCAAAGGCTGTTACCTGCCAAAGGACTTCAAAGACATATTCCAGTCATTGCATTACAAAGGACAGGCGGAGATTTGATGGAAAGCTCCATTTAGTAACCCAGAGCAAGAAGGCAACAGTGTTGGATGCAAAGGTAACACATTCCATAGTGGCAGGGCATAACACAAAATAATCCAGAACAAGACAACAGTGGCACTGCAAGAGATAAGAGTCATAGGGTTGGGAGGGACTCCAGGGGCCATCTAGTCCAACCCTCTGCCACACAGGAATAGAAAGCTAAAGCACTCCTGAGAGGTGACCATCCAACCTCTGTTTAAAGACTTCCAATGAAGGAGAATCTGCCACCCTCTCAGGCACTGCACTCCACTCTTTAACAGCTCTTACTGTCAGGAGATTAATATTTAGGCGGAATCTCTTTTCTTGCCATTTGAATTCATGCAATTGCTCCATCTTCTATGTGACATCCATTCAGGTATTTAACAGCCATCATTTCACTTCCCCATCTTCTCCAGCTAAACATACCCAGATGTGATGTTTACAACTGGTTACTTAATAACAGAGAAAACAAAGGAAGAGAAGAAAAACATCACCTCATCTTTCCTGCACATCCCGTTTGTAGGAGAGTAGTCTCCCATGTTTAGAGGCACCGGAGTGGCGCCCATTCAAATGATGGGAAACAAGATACAGGTCTATACCCTCTGAGGATACCTGAAACCCTGTAGATGCAGATTGAGTGGCAGGAGAGGATTGTGAGGTGGAGAGGGAATTTACATGTGGGTGGTGATTGATTGGGTGTGTTTCCTGAGCAGCCAATCAGCACATTGGGAAAGGCAGCAGACCCAAGACTTCTCTCTCTCTCTCTCTCTCTCTCTCTCTCTCTCTCTCTCTGGCTTTTCTTTGCAAATGAAGATTCAGGAAGGACTCATCCCGCACTTTCTGCAAGCGCGCTGATGACTAAAAAGGCCAATCCGAGATAAACAAGTCTGGTTGCAGAAAGCACAGCAGAAGGTCTCCTTGGGTGATGTTTCTGGGCTGTGATTCTTTCTGCGTTGTTGTTTCTCTTCAAGACTTGTTTGGTGTGAGTTCTCAAACAGGGCTGCAGCATTGTGGATAGTGCGTCTCCATGCCTCCCGATGTGAGGCCAGGGCGGACCACTGTTGGTGATCAATTTGGCCGAGCCTGAGATGTTGTTTCAGGGAGTCCTTGTATCGCTTTTTTGGAGCGCTCCTTTTACGCTGACCCGTGGCGAGTTCACCATAGAATACTGTTTTTGGGAGGCGATGGTCCTCCATCGTAGAGACGTGCCCTGCCCAGCGCAGCTGTGTTCTCAATATCATGGCCTCAGTGCTGGTGATCCCTGCTTGCTCAAGGACAGCAACATTCGTCACATAGTCAGTCCAGTGTATATTTAGGATTGTGTGTAAACTTATATATATAGATTATATTATTCTATTCAATTCTATTTCAGATTATATATATAGATTATAGAGTTAGACCCAACCCTGCATGCAGGCGGCTCAGGACTTTGGTCACTCAAGGCTGACCTGGGAGATGACAGTCTTGTTTGGCAGCATCCTGAACGACCAAACAGCCTTTTTTAAGGAGAGCACTGCTTGCTCCATATCGAGAGGGGCCTAGAAACATCACCCAAGGAGACCTTCTGCTGTGCTTTCTGCAACCGGACTTGTTTATCTCAGATTGGCCTTTTCGTTCATCAGCGCACTTGCAGCAAGCGCGGGATGAGTCCTTCCTGAATCTTCGTTTGCGAAGAAAAGCCAGAGAGAGAGAGAGAAATATTATTCTATTCAATTCTATTTCGTAGGTCAGTAAAATGAGGACCCGGCTTGTGGGGGCAATTAGCTAACACACATTGGAAACTGCTTATTGCAGTGTAGATGTGTAAACTGCTATTGCTTAAAACAATTTGTAAGCCGCTCTGATAGCCTTTGTGGCTGAAGAGCGGAGTATAAATAAAATAAAAAAAGAATTACGTACACCATGGGAGGAAAGAAGGGATATAAGTGTATATAATTAAAAAAAAACACCACCCACCAAATATACAAGCGGTTCCTACTGCGGAGTCCTCCAGGCTGTTCCCCTAGGAACGGCATTCGTCTTTCCTCAAGAGGCCCCGGCGGCGATGTTTTCCATGGCGCCTCTAGGCGGCGCTGCCGGACCTCCTACTACGGCTTCCTTCTAGCGCTCGCTTGGCCAGACTCCCGTCGTGCCTTGCGCTGTCTCCATAGTTACCGCTCCGCAGGCGTCTAACTGTTGCCTAGGCCGCAGAGGCCTAGCGGGGAATGGAGCGCTGGAATGAAGCGCGGAGCCTCGCCGCTTTCGTGCCTGCTCTTGTTGCTGCTTCCTCGGCAGGTTGTCCCCTTCACGGCCTTCCCGACAACCCCGGGCCTGACGCCTGCCGCGCCGTCTGCGGCGACTAGCCGAAATGGGCCTCCGTTTTCGGAGCCGGAGTCCGACAAGCCCACCGCCTCGGGAGTCACCACAGCTATCCTGCCTTCCAACCCTGGACCCAGCCCGGCCTCGCCAGGTCTCGGCCCGGAAGAAACCCCCTTTCCGGGGTCCAGCCCGGGCCCCACGAGCTCCAGAGGTCCAGCCAGCCCGGCCCCCCCTGTGGTCGCCCCCAGTAACGGACCCAGCCCAGCGGGACCCTCCGGCCCCTCGGAGCCCCTGGCTCCCACAACGGCGTCTTCTCGTCTCGGCCCCTGGCCGGAGCCCGTGACCGACGGTGAGTCTCGTCTCTTCGCCTCTCGCTGATGATTGGAGGGGAGGAGGGAGAGGTCCTTGGCCCAGCCACTTTCTTCCAGCCTGGTCTACTTCACAGGGTTGTTGTAAAGATAAAGGGCAGAGGGATGGAGGGCATGCTCGCTGCCTTGAGCTCATTAAAAGAAAGGGGGGGCTGTAAAAGTAACTAAGAAATGAGGAATCATAGAGCTGGAAGAGACCCCCAAGGGCCATCCAGTCCAACCCCCTTCTGCCCTGCAGGAAGACACGATCAAAGCATTCTCGGCAGATTTTTATTTATTTATTTATTTTATTTATTTAGATGGCCATCCAGCCTATGTTTAAAAACCTCCAAAGAAGGAGACTCCACCACGCTCCCAGGAAAGAGTGGGTTCCACTTCCGAACAGCTCTTACTGTCAGGAAGTTCTTCCTAATGTTTAGGTAGAATCTCTTTTCCTGTAGTTTGAACCAATTGCTCCATGTCCTAGTCTCTGGAGCCACAAAAAACAAGCTTGCTCCATCCTCAGTATGACATCCCTTCAAATACTTAAACATGGCTATCGTGTCCCCTCTTCACCTTCTCATCTCCAGACTAAACATGCCCAGCTCCCTAAGCCACTCCTTAGAGGGCATCATGGCTTCCAGAACTCCCACCATTTTGGTCGCCCTCCTCTGGACACCTTCCAGCTTCTCCATATCCTTCCTGAATTTTGTTGCCCAGAACTAGACACTATACTCGTATTAATGCAGCCTAGAATTTGCATTGGCTTTTTTAGCCGCCGCAACACACTCCTGACTCATGTTCAGTTTGTGGTCCACTAAGACTCCTAGATCCCTTTCACATGGACTGCCATCAAGCCATGTGTCACCCATCCTATATCTGTGCATTTCATTTTCACTGCCCAAGTACGATATCCTACATTTCTCCCTGTTGAAATTCATTTGGTTAGTTTTGGCCCAGCTTTCTAATCTGTTAAGGGGGTCATTTTGAATTCTGAACCTGTCCTCTGGGGTATTAGCTACCCCTCCTAATTTGGTGTCATCTGCAAACTTGATAAGAATGCCCTCTATTCCTTAATCCGTCATTGATAAAGATGTTGAATAATTTTGGGAGGGTATAAACTGGAGGAAAATGTGAGTGGGAGGGAAAAATGGATAGGGCAGCCATTGTAGTTCAGTAGATACTCCCTATTCAGAGGCAGTGTATGAATATCAGGTGCTGAGGAAGAACAGAAAACGATTGCCTCTTTATATCGTGCCTCCTGGAAGCATCAGCAGGTAGATGGAAGTTGGATATACAGGACTTTGGCCTGATCAGCAGAACGGTTTAAATGTCTATGAAATGAACTGAGAGAAGTAGCCGACCGAGATGCCCGTCCTCACAATTTTAAAATTAGGGGTGAAGTTCCTTAAAAGCTGAATCCTCAAACATTCTGTCGAGGTTAATTTAAATGGCTTTTCTCTCCTGTTATAGACCAATTTTGTATAATGCAAAATATTAGCATTAAAATATGTTAATTAGCATTAAATATGCACACAGGAAAAGAAGTGTGTAAATGGCTGCCCATAAAACTAGTCCCTGAAGCTCCCTGGTTTTTGTGAATGTGAGTACAACAGTATAGGTGGGTGAATGCTTAAAATGTGGGCACACACCCTAAAATTGTCCTATTTTGCTGTCAACTATTACTTGTTTCCAGTGGCCAAACTGTGTGTCTGTGATTTACTGGTGGATCAGTGCGATGTAAATTGTTGCTGTGACCCTGTCTGCACAGCCGCGGATTTCAGTCTCTTCACTGCATGTTCTATTCCTGTTGTCACGTAAGTGTTTACAGATATACTCCGGCTTGAAACTTGAAGCAGGTTTTAAGAGCTGAGTCAAGACATCTGAGACAGATTTGTGGTGGAGTCAGTACATGACTTCATTATCTTGGACTGATTATTTATTTTTAAAAATATTTATATCCCACTCCCTATCCAAAAATCTCTCGGGGAGTACAGTACAATATACAATAGAATCAACACAATCAATTTAAAAGAATGTAACAAATAAAACGTTTTAAAAACCTGAAAGAATTAAACACTTAACAAATGAGCAGAAGATACGTAGTTAAAACCTGTTAGACTAGTTTAAAATAGTTCAAAAACCATCCATGTGTGGCAGTTAGGCCCCTAAGGCTTTTGTAAATGACCATGTTTTTGCTTGACACTAGAATGATTACAACATAGTGCCCAGTTGGGTCTCTAAGCGGAGGGTAATCTATGACTGGGGTGTTAGAGCAGAAGAGGCCCTCGCCCGTGTAAATGACCATGTTTTGCTTGGTGCTGGAATAACAGCAACTTAGCAGTTGGGCTTCTAAGGGGGTATTCTGTAAGTTGGGTGCCACAGCAGAGAAGGCCCTCTCCCATGTCCTCCAATAGCATATTGCATTGACTGCTGGAACACGGAGGAGGGCCCCTCAAGCAGACAGTGGACAGACATTTATGGGAATTCATTATATGGTGAATCCACTTGTACATCTAACAGTTCAACAGGCTAACAGTTTAACTAAAAACACAATCTCCAGACCTGTTGCAGTGCATCTTGGAGAAACAGAACTTTTCTGTTTCTTGGAAAACAGAACTTTTCCAAGCTCTAGGTAAATGCTTCAGAATGAAATAGCAATACCTCTCTGGCTTTTTTTCGCAAACAAAGATTCAGGAAGGACTCATCCCGCTCTTTCTGCAAGCGCGCTGATGACTAAAAAGGCCAATCCGAGATAAACAAGTCCGGTTGCAGAAAGCACAGCAGTGCAAATATACAACTTTGATGTGGTACTGTCCTCTCATAGAACTGAACCACCTCCAAGTAAATGGAGGGCAGAATTAGAATGTCTTTGAATGTGCAAATCCAGCACACCAGGGATAAAACTAACAATATTTCATATGGCAAAATCTTTCTAGAGGGAGATTTTGACATGAAAATGCTTATAGTGAAGCAACCTCCCACTACTTATTCTGAACCATGGTAGTCAAAAGCTGTGTGTCTGAATTGGTTCATACTTCCTTTCCATTCCAGAGCTTGTATCTTAGTGAATGAATATCATGATTTTCCTTAGAGAGGAAGAATTATTAGTACATCCATAAATACGGGGAGAACTATGGGCTAAGTCCAGTGTTAGTTCCAAATAGAGTAGACTGTTGAAATCAATGTGAATTACATGAAATTGCAACCAGCAAGTCCTATTTGTGGGTATTAACATTGGATTTAGCCTTTTATGTCCATTTGGCTGCAGTGTCTTGGTTGTATAAAAAATATTGCCCCTGGAAGGACATCTTTTCTTTAAAAATGTTTTTTATTGGATTTTTAAAAGTCTGATTACAAAGGGGGGAAAGCGAAAGAGGGAAGAGGTGTTAATGTGCTAAAATGAAGGTCTCATTTTTGCAACAGGATAACTGAGATTCTGTAAGCTGAAAACTGTGCTAATCAAGTCGAGTTTAGTTCTTACATGCTGATGGTGGCAAGCTTCTACTAAGCAGGAGCATAGACCTCCATCTCTGGCATATGAAATATTGCTGGTCATGGCCCCCAGTTTGCCCAGTGCATTTAATTCAAGCTTGTCTTGCAGCCGTGAGAACCACACACTCAATTGTAAATTCAAAGGCAAGGTATGTAAGTTCTGCAGATACCCTGAGTTCTGCATTTGCCCAGTGTGATGATGGCAGCGCAACATCCTTGTGTTTGAATGGCCAATTTGATGTCAGTTTTTTTTAAAAAAAGTTGTTAGTCTATTCTTTCCATATCTCTGTATGAGGATGATCATTTTATACCCACTGAGGGGTTATTTTTTTATGGATGCCTTTCTGTGTACAGAATGTCCTATTAATATCCCATGCTGGCTCTCCTCCTATCGTCTCAGTGTGTCCCATGCTCTGCATAGGAAACATCCCTCTGATATCTTTCTTTAGACAATTTAGCTGCTCACCTCTCAATAGCTGTTTATGCCTGTGGTGTTCTTGTGCACTGAGAATTTGACAACCAAAGAAAGCAACACTTGTTGGGGGTGTTGCTGCTGAATACAAATATGCCAGCAAGTATCTTGTCGCAGGCTTTCAGGTCTTAAACATGTGCCTCCTTCCCTCCCTTTAAAGAGTCTTCCAAATAACAGTGTGAATTTTTATGCTAAAAAGGCACACTTGTCAAGCTGCTTCTCTCCCTCTCCCCCACCCCCAGTAAATCAGTCTGGTCTCAGTGTGGAAGCTTATTCTTGGCTCCTTGGAAAGTGAATCAGTCCATCACGTGGGTTTGATGCTTGCCATTGTTCTGGCCCACAGAGCCAATTTGCCGCCCACATCCAGGTACTTTCAGAGCATTGATTCAGAGACATCAAAGTAAACACTTCCTGAACATTAGGCAAATTCACTTCCATTGAAAGGAAAGGCCCTTTGCCAGTAGAGAGGCCCATCATGGATGTGCCAGTTTTCTGAGCTATTCTTTCTGGAAAGTACTCTAAAGCAGTGGTTCTTAACCTGTGGTCTGCCAGGGGGCCGTAATGTCCTCACAGGGGGTCTGCAAAGGCTTGAAGGCTGCTCAGCCCACTTCCTCTCCACAGTGGAGCCGACAGTGACAGGAGCCAAGGCAAAGGCTGGCTGCCTGGCTTGGCCTGCCCATTGCCATTCAATCTGCTCCAGCCACAAACTTGCAGGAAGAAGCAGGAGAAAAGTCTTCCCTCCCCCTCCAGTGCCTCTGAGGGAAAGTTTAATTGATGGTGTAATTGTATTTTTTATAATTATTAGGTATTATTGTTGTTGTTGTTACTATTATTATTAGGGTTTTAAATCTTGAGTTAAGTCTTGGGGGACCATGGCAACAAAAGATATTTAAAGGGGGTCCTTGGGAAAGAAAAGGTTAAGAGTCACTGCTCTAAAGCGTAGTTCCTTACAATGCCAGGCGACCTGGGTTTCACATCCTTTTTCAAACCAACCATCAATTGTTTAAAACCATGCTACTCAAAGTGGCGGGCTGTGGATGGTCCCCAAGTCATGGGCTGCCTGTCCCTGGTGAGTTCCCAGGAAAGAAACCATTATACCCAATAGGTAAAAATATGGTGCTAGTCCCTAGCGGGCAATGGGTTGTGGACCAGCACTAGTCCACAGACCATCATTTTGAGTGGCGCTGAGCTACTGCACATGAGGGCAATGGGCTAGCTTAGAGGGCAAGGGGCAGGCAATATGGTATATTTGCCGCCGCCACCACCCCGTCTGCTCACTGAGGCCGTCATTGCTTTGTTCTGTAGGGTGGCTGGTCAGACATTTCTGTTGAACTCTTCAGTGTTCGAGCCTGCATGATTGAGATGGGATTTGATTCTGGTTATCAGCTGAAGCCTTTGGAGTTTTGTCGTTCCTGGGGTGGAACGTTATCACTGAGACTTCCAAGCCCCAATTTATACCTAGGCATCTGGGGTGAGGGGAGAGCAGATAAATGCCCTTAAGCGTATACAAAATGCTTTCCCCCTTATGAGGTCATGTGTGCAGTTAGTCTTGATGTCTGAGATTAGAGGAAGGGTGATTTGGCACCATGGACTGGTCACTCAGGACCAGCTGTCCCCCGGCCCTGTGCCTTTTGAGCATCTTGGACTACAACTTCTAGCACCATTGCCTTTATGACTGGGGATTATAGGTGTTGGAGTCCATCTGAAAAGCTCCAGGTTGAGGAAGGCTGCTTTCGGCAGCATAGTTCATTTCATATCCTCCTCACCCCAGAGATTCCTGGTACTTGCAACTTCCTCTGAGGTTTGCAGTGGCTGCAGCACCCACATTTTGTCTATCTGTCCCCCAGCATTTGCTGTTCAGGAGGTAGGAAGCGGTCAAATCCTTTTAAAAAAACTTTCTGAACTAGTGTCTATTTGCATACCTCAGTCACTGCTCCAGCTGGATTTTAAAGCACCTGCTTAGAGACGTAAAATTTCTGGAGGTTTTGAAGCCATGTGGGGGGGGGGGAACTGTAGGTTTTTTTCTGTTTTGTTGTTGTTGTTCAGGAAAAAATGCGTTTTCAGAAAAATTGGGGGGATGTAATACTAGCACCTTTTATAGATTGAAAATCACTTTGTATCTTAAGGAGCATAAAATGTGTTATGCACCATTCTGTTTGGCACAGATTTATTCATTTATTTAAGGCATTTATTTATCACCTCTCTGCACACCAGCCCCCCCCCCACAGGTGGTGTACAGTTTGAAAGACATTTTTAAAACATTAAATAACCAAAAAGCAATGAAAACACTTGAGGCTTCATTTTAAAAGTAGCTCTAAAAACAGTTTTTAAAATAGCTTTTTTTTAAAAAAAAAGCTCTACAAAATAGCTAGAACACACAACCCTATTTGCTGCACCTAATAAAATAGTTTGGATACTCCCCTCTCTGGTGTGTTTGTCTGGTGTGGGTGCCCCATTTTTTGGGATATCACTCCCAGAACTCTCTGCTGGCTATTCTGGCTGAGGGATTCTGGGAGTTGTAGTTCTAGGCTCTTGGTGTAATAGGGAACACCTGCTGCAGTGCCATGCCAAAAAAAGGCAGGCACATGCCCTATCAACTACTCTTGCTCTGTGTTGTCAAGATTTCCTGTGTGTAGAGAGATTGTATTTATTTTCCCTGAAAAAAAGTTTCTTTTCTCTCCTTTCCCTTGAAGAGGTGATGGGCAACTCTGCAGCCAGGAAGAAGCCCATTATTCAATAAACCTGGATGCACACCCTCCTGAAAGAATATTTCAGTTAGTTGACAAGGTCAACCCCAACGTTTTCTGCATTCAAGCCGTGAACTGTAAGTAGAGTCAGGTTGGTTGTAAGCACCTGGTGAGGTTGGGGTTCCCCCCCCTCACAACCCTCACAGATGGTTGGCTTGAAGGTTCAAATGATGAAGGAGAAAGAGAGCTGGGTACTTGGGGAACATATCCAAATAGATACCACTGTACTCTTCCCAGGCATTGGCTTCTGGGTACTTTGAGCAAAACTTTAGGCAAATAGTATTAGGTAGTGACTAAGGTTGTCTTTAGCCAAACTGGATCTGTGCCTGAAACAGGTTTTAGCATCACACTCAAAACCTGCAACAGGGTGCATTGTACATTTCATTTGTACAGCTATTCATATTTATTTATTTTAGTCCACCCCCCACCTTCCTGGGGCCCTTTCACACTGCACAATTATTACCCTTTGATTTTACTTTATTGCCATGGTTCCATGTTGTGGAATCCTGGGATTTGCAGTTTAGGGAGTGGAATGTAGAATTCTCAACCAGAGAGCCCTAGTGCCTTTTCAAACTACAGAGCTCAGGATTCCATAGAATGCAGCCATAGCCATAGCCATTTAAAGTGGAATCAAAATGTTATAATTGTGTAGTGTGTAAGGGCTCTGAGTCACTATTCCAGACAGTTCATTGTCAGAAGGAGGTAAACCCAGGGCCCTTTCACACTGCACAGTTGAAATGCTATGATTCACTGTTAACTGAATCACCTTTAACTGCTATGGCTGCATCCTACGGAATCCTGGGATTTGTAGTTTGGTGAGTGACTGGAGCTCTCTGGCTGAAAATTCTAATTATCACTTCCTCAGCTGTCAATCCCAGGATTCCATAGGATGGAACCATGGCAATTAAAGTGGAATCATAGCACTCTAATTGTATAGTGTGAAAAAGCCCCTGATGTGGATAACAGAAGAAAAGCTCAGTCAAGCAGAGTCTGACTCATATGCATTGGCAAGGTTTTTCTTCCAGACTTCTACCCATTGTTAACCATTTTTGCAGTATTCGGCAGATGTTCATGAGGGTATGAAGTAGAATCACTCCATCCTACAAGTTGACCCCACCAAGGCTAAGGGCATCACTTATCCTCAACTTTGTGTTCCGAGACCATTCACATTAGCTTTTAAAACATGCTCTATCCCAGAGCTCAGAACAGGCTACCTGGGGGATTCTGGGAACTATAGTCCAAAATAGTAACACTTCTGAGCTCTGGTATGCCTTATGTGTGATCTCCTTCCTCCACTGTGTGGTAGTGTTTTCTCCATGTGATCCCAAGATGTGGAAAAGCTTCTGCGGATCCCTCCTGTAATCCCAGTGTAGAGAAGAGGGCAGGGTATAGTTAAGCCAGTACAATATAATCAGAACCAGCAGGATGTAGTGGTAAGAGTTTTGGACTCGGACACCAAGACACCAGGGTTCAGATCCTCTCTCAGCCAAGGAAACCCACTGAGGGACCTTGCACAAGTCACACTTCCAGCCTCACAGAACGGCAAGGGCAAACCCCCCACTGAACAAATCTTGCCAAGAAAACCCCACAATAGAGTCATCTTAGGATTGCCGTGGGTCAGAATCAACTTGAAGGCACACAATGACAAACAATATAATACAAAAGCCACTAGTGAAAATGGGTTCCAAATAATCATTATCACTGCAATCAAATATGACACATTTGTTTTGTTTTTCCTTTCAGACAAAGATGCTCTGTACTTCCAGACTCCGGAAATACCCACTACACACAGTTTTGACAAGTTGCTTGAAGAATTTGATGGGGACACTTTTGGTACTGAAAATGATCTTGCCCTGAGAGTTGAATCAGAAACTTGGCACACCACTGATGCAAATGAGACCACCAGATATCAAGTAAAGAAGAAAATATCTTTGCATGTATTGGCCATAATGTTAAAGCTATAATGTGAGAATGGTGATTAAAGTGGGATGAATGCAGTGCTATTAAAATGTGGAAGTTAAATTGGTAATTTATGTCTCTTTTCTTATATGTAGAAAATACAAACTTTGTGTTTTCCATTTACAGTACAAGGATCCGATTCAGACTTCAAATGGGTTCTTAAGGTTCCCAGCTCCTCTCTTCTTTTCATGGTGTGCTCATGATAATCCTGCAGGTGAGAGAGGAAGTCCTGCATTTTGTGGGGCTCTTTCCATGCCTCAACAGTGCCCCATCTTCCTGGAGATCCCCTTTGGGGGTTGCTGCATCTGTCGAAATGGATTCTGTCTGGAAAGACCAGGGACCTTTTCACACAACACAATTATAGCATTAGGGTTCCACTTTTAGCTGCCATGGCAAGGAATTCTGAGGTTTGTAGTTTAGGGGCAGCATTTAGAATTCCCTGCCAGAGTTCTAGGGTCACCCCAAACTACAAGCCTCAGGATTCCATAGGATGGAACCATGACAGTTAAAGCGGATTCATAATGCTATAACTGTGTAGTTTGGAAGGGCCCCTAGTGCCTTCAAGAGTCTTTAAGATGCAGTGGGACTCCTAATTGTACGAGTATGTTCAGGGAGCTCTCCAAAATCAGATCCCAAGAGTTGCATTTCAGTTGTTTTGGCATCAGCCTTAAAATGTTTGCTTGTCAATCTGTGAAGATGTTTCTGGCACTTAGCACCTGTGTTTTTGTGGCTTTTATAGGGTTTCTAGTGAACCAGGCTATAAAGTGCAACACAGTGATCCAGGCAAACGAATGCACCACCCTTCCTGCCCTCAGCATGGAGTTCTACACCAATTCTAGCATTCTGACTGTAAGTGTTTCCTGCAGGAACCAGCTGGGGGGAAACCCCCCACAGCATTTTGTCTGTAACAAACTGTGAGGTGGAGCAAGAAGTAAGGATTGTGCTTTTATTTGGTGTTTGTGCAGAAAGAAATACTCACACCACTTGCAGCTGTGCATATCATTTAGATTTACAGGACATCCCTAACCCTAACCCTAACCCCACCCCCTGCCCCAGTTCTATGACAGAAACACCTGAGATTTATGGCTGGAGGATTAACTAAATTATCATGTTTGTGAAAAAATGAGTAACGCTGTGTCTGAAATGCTCTTTTTTCTTTTTCCCCCCCACTAGGTACCGAACTCAAGTCAAACGGTTGGTGTCCTTTTATTCTGACTTTGAGAGAGTTGGTGTTAGTATGTGGGCATCTTATATTTGGCACACAACCTCTTGCCATGCTAATGCTAACATTAAGGAATAATGGAGAAATAAATTGTTAGTTGACCTTAGCAAGGAATTTGTTTTTTGTGAGTTGATGGTAAACCTCAGTGTATGAATGGGAAAAAAGGGGGAGAATTAAAACCTAACCAACACCAAAGAAAAAGAGCAACTGAAGTTCTTCAAATGATATGGAAGTCCTTTGAAAAATAGATGACTGTAGTAAATCAGTTGATAGTGAAGAATAAAGTCAGTTGGTATCATACGATATATAAAGAAAAGTAATCCACCGGTATTCTCCTGCTTTCCCACAGACTGATCTTTAACACGTAGATACAATTTGTATGATTTATCTATGATAAGTAAGCTCTAGGAAATATTTCAGCCACTGATGAAGACCTATGGTCGAAACACATTTGACTGTTAATACTGGTGGACTGTCACTGAACAGATACCAACTGACTTTGTTCTTCACTATCAACTGATTTACTACAGTCTGTTTTTCAAAGGACTTCCATACCATTTGAAGATACAATTCATTTCCATTAATCGCCTTCAAACAAGGCTTTTGTATTTCCAAGGACTAGAGGTCTCCCTGCAGGACTTTGGTTCTTCATATTATATTTGTATATTTTTATATTATATATTGCATGTCATTATCCATTTATTTGTTTATTTTATATGATTGATTAGTTGCTTTCAAAGTTCACATATATATAAAATATAGTTTCTTAAATTCCTATAGTTAGTTTGTTATTTTAAACTTCAGTGTATGTCCATACAGTGCAAAATTCTACACGTTTGTGCTCTGGTCAGGCAGGGTCCTGGCTGGGCCTTTTGGGGCTTGCTGCCTCAATGTGTAAGAGTTGGGAACGCTCTCTGGAACATGGCCAGCATCGCTGTGTGCCTCCACTCCACACAGCAAGTTCAGCACTGGGGGAGCAGCTGTCTTTCAGGGCTGTACCACAGTGGTAGAGCACATGCTTTGTGTGAAGAAGAACCCAGCTTCTTTTCCCAGCATCCAACTGGAAAAGACCCGTGTCTGAAACTCTGGAGAATCCGTGCTGACAGTGTTGAGCTAGATGGATTTAGAGCTGGGGGGGGGAAATACTTTTTTTTTTTTTTTTTTTTGGCACTACAACTCCGGAATCCCCCTGCTAGCTTGGCAACTGGCTATGCTAGCTGGGGCATTCTGGGTGTTGCAGTCCAAAAAAGTAATTTTCTCCAAGCTCTGAATGGATCCATGGTTCTGAGCCAGTTCCTATGAGTGATCTTGTTTGCTGAAATCCTGATAAGCTTCATTTGCCAGGACACAATCTGAAAATCACTGTTTTTAATTTTTTTATTAATATCACAATATGAGCATAATATACTGTAATTACATTTTGGTTTGCCCATTCAGCTTTGTGTAGAAATGCAGAACTCAAATCATCTTTGATTTGACACTCTTTAACAAAGAGTGTCTTTCCAAAATGCCGACATATGTACCAGGGAGAGAAGTGAAATCCACATTATGGTTAGTGTAGTCAACAAAGGGGTACCATATAACGTAAAACTGCCTCAGTCTGTTCATTTCATGCATCTTGCATGCTGAATGTTAACTTTTCCATCAGTGCCAAGTTCCATACTTGTTTCATCCAGTTTTCCATAGAAACAATATTCATGGTTTTTTTCCAGTGGATCTGAAAATCTCTGCTTTGGGCCATAAATGTGCCAAGATCTGCCTGTATTGAACACAGTGAGCTACAGCACTGACATTTAAGTGAAACATACTCTCTTTTTTGCTGAGACTGCTGGATTATTTTTTTCAGGTGAATGTCACCATCCAGTCCATCACTATTCAGGCGCTGGACGGACTGCGCACACGTCTAAACAACACTGATGTTGTGATGCTCCCCACATTACATGCTCAGTTATGCAGCAACGTGGTGCTTGAAGTAAGTGTCCCCCTAGCTTTCCCTCTCTCTGTTTGATGAAAGGGCAAGAGGAGAGGCTAATATTTAATTCTGGAAATCAGATTACCTGGAGGACTGTGAACAAGGGTTTCGTTGAATGGAAAAACTGGATGAGACAGACAAGACCATCCGTTCCATCTCAACCTTTTGGTCATCCAACATGCCCTTTATTGAAATAGCTTTATTGCTATTCTTAAATTTGTAGGTACAGACATTAAAATGGTAGATGAGTTTCAGTGGATCCTCTGATTTTAAAGGAGCAAAACTCAAATCCCTTTCTGTATTTTGTGGAATGCTATCTCTAAAATCTCATGCCATCCCTTTCTTTGTCCAGCGCCCTTTCCATAAGATAGTGCCTAAAGGCACTTTCAGTATATCAAGTGAACATCAATGACTGAGATTCTTCATTGGGTTGGGCAAACTGTGGGCCCCAGGCAGCATGAGGCCTGGGGGGAGGCACCAAAACCCCAAGCCCCAGAATTTCTTTGTGACCATTTTTGGGTGATTTATTTTGTCCCTAAACTGCTCCAATTCACTTAAAGCTGATTGCAAATGCAGTAGTTTATTTCCCCTACCCACCAGTTCCCCCTACCCACTCTCAAAATGGCTGAAAATTGGCCTAAAAATGGCTGGAAATGAGCCAAAATGGCATCCAGAAGTGATATGACATTATGGCCTGGGGGGGGGGGGATGGGATTGGCCTCCATCTCCTCAGCAGTTGCCTACACAACTAAATGTGCAACCTAATGTGTCTGTGCATTTGCCTGAGCAATTTGCATCCACACCCAGCGTCCATGTGCATCCATGTGCAAGTTCCATTACTGCAACCTTGAATGGAATGCAGTCGTTTTGCTTCAGACAAAACTGTCCAACCACTTCCACTTTCCGATTTCAATGGTCAAAGTAAAATAATTTTAAAAAATAAATATACAAAGTACGTGGTTGGGCATTTCCAATTATTCCAGATTGCTACAGCTTCCTAGTGATTAATCTGCCCCATGTTCTTTGTTTTTCAGGCAAGTTATCTTATAACTTTCACAGAGGCAGGTGAAATAATTGGTGTGGCTGTGTCTTTGGTCCTGGGGAGCATTAATGTGACAACCATTTTTGTACAGCAAGCCTTTGAGATCCGTTTTACTCAGGTAACTCTGAAATAATACTGACTGTTGGGGGTGGAAGTCATATGACCCTCCAGCAGTGCAGCTCTCAGTAATCCATACCATTGGCTATTCTAATTTGGCTGTGGTTAATAGGCATTGCAGTCCAAGCACAGCTAGAGGGCTGTCTGATTCCCACCCTGCTTTAGAAGAAAATGTAGCTTTCACAAGAGAAGAAAAGAGTTTGATAACCATACTTAATATTCCCCTAAATGACCTCCAGGTGTATTTCCTTCACAGCCCCAATTTGAAAATAGTTAGTTGTGTGTGTTTCTTAGGCAGTTGAAGCAACAATTTAATAATAATTATGATGTAATAGCAATTATTCAAATGGTTCAGTGCTTATTAAGCAATGATTCAGGCAGTGTTTATAACCCTAATGGAGAAGCTTCCTGTTAGCTGTTTTGCATTCAAAATATACAATAAGCTGAACTAAAACTTTTATGTCATCCTTTTTTTGAAATAGCAATATACTCACCCCATTCCTCTCAGCGGAAGCCCTGGGTATGTTGTCGGACAACCAGTAAGGGCTGGATTTAGGTCAACTGGATATCCTTTTTATCTAAGTATGGCTTATAACATCCCTGGAAAATTCTGCCTTCCTGGAAGATGATACAGTCATTCTAGCACTGGGTATGAGCTGGTGGGATTTTGTTCTGCCACATCTGTATTTTGCATTTAGCATGAGGAACAGGAGCTATGTGGTAAAGCAAATAGTCTGTTTATAGAAGATTCCAAGTTTAATTGTCACAGTCCAATTAAAAGGATCAGGGGAAAGCCTCAAAACCTAGAAAGAGGTTGCCAGTCAATGCTGGATCCAGAGCTTGGAAAAAATTCTTTTACAACTCTTGGAATCCTATGCTTGCTGGAAGATTCTGGGATCTGTAGTCCAGAAAATGAACTTTTTCAGACCCTGAGATGGAACAATAGTTGATCTACTATAAGGTACCTATGTCCCTCATAAGAGGGTTCATAGGCCTGTACTATTTGCCATTTTATTCTTTCCTTAACTCTTAGCCTTTACCTCTGGAGTCATTCAGAGTATGAATGAAAAGGGCCAGCTTACCATCATGAAAAGCACCCTGGCACAGGATTGTTTGGCTGCGGAAGGCATTCGAACCCCAGTCTTGTTTGGGTACAACATGCTGTCTGGATGCCAACTACGGTAAGAGGCAGAAATGAGTCTCTGATCTAGATGAGGCAGTTTCTCACCCTTATTTTGATGCTGAAGAATTTTAAACATGTGGTTGTTTAAAAGAGGGGAAATCCCTAGCTTCTTGCTTAGCAAGATGTCAAGTTTCATCCCTATTAGATGCTGCCATCTTGAATTTCTTACCCATGTATACGACTGCAACCAACCTGCCAGCCACTGCGATAGAATAGCTCTTGCCCCACCACCCTTGTGTTGCTACTTTCTACTAGTGCAAAGCCTTTCCTGGGCATTTTGAAAAAAGTCAAGCCATCAGAAAGGGTTGTGGTTTTAGTAATTTCCAATAATTCCCGGTAGTGGTGGTGATGACTGGGAATCTGCTGGCTAGCAGAAGCACTTAGATGGAGTTTGCCACCCACATTGGACTGTATTCCCAAACAGCCCAACTTTGAGAAGACCCGGTCTGGATGCACTGGGAGCCATTCCTGGTCTCACAACGTCCACGGACTGTGACTCGATCAGAAGGATTTGCCCCCCCCCCACCTCTCAAAGCTTTCACGCCCTCTTCAGCTCTCTCTTCAAAATTCTTTTCAACTTTCCTTTGTGGTACTAGTTGACTTATCAGTCTCATGATGGTATCTACCCTTAGGGCTGTGGTGGGTTAGCTGGAGCACTTTGCCACCGTCTGCTCACTGTGACCCTCTAGCAAATTGAGCAGCCAGCCAAGGCTCCTTATCTGTTGTCTGAGCAATTGTTCATTTACAACTTAGGACTGACTCTAAGCATTTCTGCCAAACTGTTTCAAATAAGTAGAGTTCAGTTAGTTAGGACAAGGATGAAGTATTCCTCCTGAAAGCCTCCAGTACAGACTGTTTATTTTATTTATTTATTTTAGGTAGTTATACCCTGCTCTTCAGCCACAAAGGGTCTCAGAGCGGCTTACAAGTTGTTAAGCAATAGCACTTTACATATCTACACCAATTTATAGGCACTAAGTGGTTTTCCATGTGTGACTGTTCACCTTTGGAACAGCTTGCAGTGCACTCCTGAACTTGTTCACATACTTTTTTTTTAACTGTTTTCAAAACCAGAAATGGATTTCTGGCTACTTACAGGTTTAGGCTAGCATCCTCTTGGGGAGATACAGTGGGCCCTTGGTATCCGCTGGTGTTTGGTTCCAGGACCCCTGTGGATAGCAAAATCAGTGGATGCTCAAGTCCCATTAGATACAATAGCGTAAAATGGTTGCATTCGGCTACAGAAATGTAGCCAGACACTTCTATGACCCTGCTTGTTCCCTGCAAAGCAGGGAATAGCCCTGTGGGGTGCTTCAGAGCTCTTCAGTAAGTTGGGGGAATGGTATGTGGCTCAGCCTAGTGTAGTGCATGTGGATCTACTATGATATGCTGAGCAATACAAGGTTATGGTCTTAGTATTTTTTATTTTGGAGCAGTCCATGCAGCCCTTAGGCGATCACAGGGACAGAAAATTAGCTCCTGGATTCACTGTGGTTTGCGTGTTGGACTAGGACTCTGGAAGAGCAGAGGTGTCGCTAATTCACACCCAGAACTCTTCTGTGTGCTGTGTTTGCATTCCCTGGGTCACTCTGCCTGACCCGTTTCTTTGGATGCCTAAACTGTATTTCTAAATGCTCAACAGAAGTTTTTTAAGTTGCTGTAATGGTAGAAATGTGGGGGCTGAAGGAAGATGTCATTCAAGGGCAGAATGCTTCTGGGGGTCAGTGTCTCCTGTAGCTACACCTCTTTGAGAGACCAGGGTCCAGATCCTCACTCAGCCATGGAAACTCTGGGTGACTTTGGGCAAGTGCCACTCTCTCAGCCTCAGAGGAAGGCCATGGCAAAGCTCCTCTGAAGAAATCTGGCCAAGAAAACCCTAGAAGAGGGTCACCATCACTAGGAGTTTGCTTGAAGGCACATGATAACAACAAACCCATTGAAGTTGCCCACCCTTGGTTTTAGGGCTATTCTCAGAGAGGAGAGCAAGAAAGAAGTTACATTCAAGTGCTGTTGACCAGGTGGTTTTCTTTTCTGAAAGAATTACCAGGGATGCAGACTGTGAGCTCTTGGCCCCAGCCCTCCTGACTGTGCTGAAGGGCCAAAACTTTCCCGACTGCGTTGCTGCTTTTGGAGATTCTCTACCCCAAAATGGACCAGACTGGATTCAGATTCATAATAATGTCACCATGCCGGTAAGGGCACATACACCATTGCTTAAGTTAACGTGGCTGGTTTCCTTTCCACAAAGTGACTTTTAGGCTAAAGGGTGCTACTACTGCATTTTTTTTTCACACACACGCACCCCAAAAAACCCCCAAGAGAAACTTTTTTTTGCTGAGGCTTCAAAAATTCTGAAAATTTTATATCTCTGTGCTTGAGTTCTATTCATGGGAGGATGGAGCAATATAAACAAATGAAGAAGAAATAATTCTTACAAGAATGAAATGCCATGCAGGGGGAACTGGTCTGGGTTGGTCTTCCCATATTGCCAGCCATGCCCTGTAACTAATAAAATGTCTGTCTGTCTCTTTATTTTTAGAGCACCTGTGAAATTCCAGTCTCGTTTGAATTAGAAGTGCAGTGGACTAAATATGGCTCCTTGGTGAACCCCCAGGCTAAAATCGTGAGCCTCACAGCGACAGTAATGACAGCTGCCTTGCCCCAGGTGGGTGGTGATTGCCTGAAAAGGAAATGCAGAGACTTTGGGTGTATTTTTAACTAAACGAGCTTCAAAGCTTGCAAGGTCCTAGATTGTATATGAGACAGATGTCTGGCACATGAAATTGGCATTTCCAAAGGAGATCTTGGCGCATTGCAGCAAGATCATGCTTTAGCTCAAAAGGTGGTCCCAAGCTGTCTGCCACCAACAGGCTTGGAAGGGGAGCTTTTGAGATTCCCTGTTGGAGGACTTACATCCTTCTTCTTTTGAGCTGCAGCACTAACTGTGGAATACTGAAGGCTGCCTGTGGTCTAGGTGGGAGGAGGAGATGGGGCAGGGTGGGTGTGAAACCGCTTCGCTTCAGCTTCACCACTTCACCGTAAGGGAGGAGGAGATGACAGCAAGGCGTCTTCCATCTGCCCCACTTCCCAAAACTAGAGTCCCTTTCACACTATGCACTTAATCAATTAATGGATATCCCGACTTTCTCCCAATATGACACCCAAGCCAGCTCATAGTCTGAGTAAAACTAAAACACAGTTAAAACAATGGAGTGTACAAAAGTGACAGTTAAAACAATGGAGTGTACAAAAGTGGAAAAAACAAGTAAAGAAACAATCATATTGAGAACATTAACTTGAAACAGCTTTTAAAAGGCAGTTAATGTTATAATGATGGTAACAATACAAATGCAAACATGACACACCCCAGTTAAAAGGCCTTCTGCAACAGTAATATAACACTCAAAGGCCTGGGTAAGCAGAAAGGTTTTCACAAAGTGGGGGTCAGCTTAGCTTTCCATGGGAAGGAGTTGCACTGCCTGGGAACAGCCACCAAGAAGGCTTGGTGTCCTCACCAAATGTGCCTGTGAAGGTGGTGGAACCGAGATAAGCCCTCCCGCAAGGACCTTAAAACGTGGGCAGGTGATATGGTTTATAGATAATAGCACCATAGGGAATCCTGGGGTTCGTAGTTTGGTTCAAGCACTAGAATTCTTTTGGTTAAGAATTCTAAATGCCTCTCCGCAAACTATAAATTCCAGCATTCCACAGGATGTTGCCATAGCACTTAAAGTGGAATCATGGTGTTTATAAGTGTGTAGTGTGAAAGGGCCCCAAGTCCTAGTTTTGGGGAAAAGGTGGGATATAAATTAATGAGGTAGATAGATTTTGCACATCAGCCAGGCAGGCAGCCAACATGGTAGGAGAAAGACTTTTCCTTTGGCCTTTTTGGACCTCCTTTGCTAGCCATCTTGAAAGAAAAAGAGGCATCAAAATTATAAAGAAGCAGCATAGGACTACTGTCAATGTCAGCAGGCCTGTGTTTTCCATTGCCCACACCTGGAACATGTACTACCATGTACTTAGTGTATTGGTGTCAGTGTCCTCCGGTGGAACCCCAGGTAGTGTCTGGGCAAGAAAATGCAAAGTGCCTGGTGCCAGGAGCACAAGTAAATGGCACTACATACAACATGAACAGAGGGGCAACAGGATGCAGAATTGCCATTTTTAGAGGTGGTACCATCTTTCTTAGATGGCTTCTCTCCACTCCACTTTCTGTCAGGGCCTGAAACTAATAATAATAATAATAATTATTATTATTATTATTATCATCCCACCCCTCTGTTAAAACAATCAGGGCGGCTTACAAAAATTAAAATACCAATACAATTTAAAATCCCCAAACACCACCCACCCCACCCTCCCCCCTAAAAAGATATTAAACCAAATACATTAAAATAACTGATATAAAATCACATTAAAATAATAAATAATAAATAACTAGTTAGGGCTTGAAGGGAAATGTCAGAGGTTGACCATAAGGTCAAAGTAAAATAGATCCATGCTAAACCGAAAGAATTCAGAATCCAGGAAAAATGTACAAAATCATTCCGTTTTTTAGGAATCTCACGGAAAAGCAGACTAAGCATTATCAGAGCATTCTGACCCTACCATTGACTAACTGGTGCTTTCTACTAATAACAGTAACAATATGAAATGTAAGGAAAAGGCTCAACATGAATCGATTTTACTTTGTGCTCACTTGATAATTTTTCATTGTGGCTTAATGACTGTTGTTTTATGATTGGCTAAAATATCTTCACTATCTCCTATGATTTGCTATGTTATTGTATGCTGCTAAGTAGATCTTCCAAAACAGCTATAAATGGTCAGGTGTATTTTTGCTTTGGTGCCAGATTGCTCAGATGGATGCTAACCTTGACTGACACTGTGACGTTAAATAGACTACTGTCTTCAATTCACCATGCTTCCATTCTTGAACCCCAAACTGGATAGATTTCCTCCGCAGTTCAGCTATCACCCTGTCTCAGTCTGCTAGGGCAGGCAGGGGTAACCTTTGGTCTTCCATCCATTGTGGGCTGGGGCAGAAGAGAACTGAGGCTCAACGCCAGCTGGAGGGCCACAGGTTGACAACTGCTTTTCACTTTGGGCTGTCAACTGCACTTTGAAAGAAGTATGTACATGGGAGTTTTCAAACCACCTGAGATAGATCCAGCATTAAACTTCTAGCTGGATCTGGTAGTCTGACAAGAAGCACTTTTTCAGCAATAACGTACTCTCCCCTGCATTGAAACTCTTGCCCATGGCTTCCTACTACAGGATGTTCTCCCAGGTATCCTGGTGCACAGGCTCAACAGTTTCTTCATTTTAGAGCACAATATGACACTCCCCCTGTGTGAAAGTAAACTACTCGTTGGTCTGGCAAGAGTGGAACTGGCTCATGGAATTCCTATCTGTGTTTCTGTTGCAGGTGACTTCAGGAAACGAAAGCACCATCCAGATACTCACCTCTGTTACTTTCATTGATGTCTCCACACCAGCCAGGCCGGGTTACAAAGCTCTTCCAACCATTGAGGCCAACCTGCCATTTGACTTTTTCTTTCCATTTGTTTAGAGCAGGGACTAGGGGGCCAATTTCCACCCCTCCAGTCCTCCCCCGTGGTCCAACCCCCCCAACAGTGCTCCCAAATACCTTTGCCTTAATTCCAGTCCTTCCCAAAATGGCGACTGGTTTTCTCTGCTACCAAACACAGCTGTTCCGCCCCACTCTTGGAATATGGGAACAATTGTGTTCTTGGGAGCAGGATATTGTAAAGGTAGGCCCCATGGTCAAGGCAAACACCATGTTTTTTCCCTCTCAAGGAATCAGCTCCCATCATGCCTAGCGGCCAGCTTCCCCACACCAGTCAGCTAGCAGGCCAATCCATTTGGGCAATTTCAGAGGGAGAAAACTTGGTGTTTCCAAAGAGCTTTTCTTTTCTGTACCTGACCACCTAGCTGATACTGGGCTCCCAACTTCCATTAGCTCCAGCCAGCCTGGACAGTGGGGAGAGGGCGTTGGAGTTCAACAACATAGGGGGGGGGGCGTCATTTCCGCACTTCTATGGTAGACTCCTCCCCGGGTGCTAGAGTACTCACCCTCCTGAGAACCATCTCCTTCCCCACAGCAATTGGGTCTTTTTAAAAAGCTGGGTTTTTAGGGTCCCCCACAGTATGGAAGTGGGGGGGGGGGAGAAGAGAAAGGAAGAATGGGAAAAGGGAGCAAAAGGTGTGTGTGAGAATGGGGATACTGGTGACTCCATCTCAGCCACTTCAGATCTCCAGCATTATATGATGGTGCTTTGGAGTTAGTAATGGGTCACAAAGGCTGTGTACAGCAGGACTTCTTCTGATTAAGATGCAGAAGTCCCCAAGGAAACAACAACAAGGCCATGTCCTGAAGTAGAGAGTTTGGAGAAGTGACTTCCCTTTAAAGAGATCTCCTCCCTCGGTTCTTCTCTGGGTACCACCACTGTTAAACTGCAGCTTTGCAAAACTAACGAAGATCATCCTTTTATACAGATTCGGCTTTATTAAATTATACTTTTTTTCAAACTGTACAGCTGTACAATTAAAGATTGGAATAATTGGGTTTTCCAGCTTGTGGACTTTACAACACTGATAAGAGTTTCAGAAAATCAAGGGCACAGAAATCGTTTGCAGACAAGGCAGGGAATGTACAAAAGGAGATTTTCAAAATGTCACAGTATGGAGGGAAAAGAAATAGCTTCTCGGCACCAGGACTTATTTTCATGGAAGGGTTTTAGCCCAGCAGGATCAGGGCCAGGCATCTATCTGAGAAGTCCATGTTGCTTCAAGAGGTTGTTGAGCCTTTCAATTTCTAGCTCCTGTTGGAGAAGAAACAATGCTTTCAATCCGTTTCCTGCATTGCACCTGATCTCCTAGTTCCTCATAAATAGCAATTAGCCTTGAAGGTAAGAATCTTAAGAAAATAAGAAATGGTTCTCTCTTTGCAATAATCCCTGGTCAAGCAGCTTTTTTCCCCCAGACAAGATTAGAGAAACTACAAAGCAGACCTACTCAGATCTATTTATTTGATTTATACCCTACTATTCTCCTGAATGAGACTGAGAGCAGCTTACAATATAAATTAAAACAGAACATCTAAAACAATATGGAGTACAAAAGTTCAAAAAGTGTTAAACCATACATTCAGTTAAAACACTGCTTTCAAAACATTAAAAATTAAAACACTTAAAATACACTAAAAACAGCACACCCAATTGCACATCATTCCACCCTAGTTAGCCGAGGCTGAAGGCCTGGCTAAACACAAAGGTCTTTGCCTGATGGTAAAGACTGCAAGACTTCAGCAAGCTCGTATGAGGAGATACAGGCTGGATCTCAGCTGTATAGGGCTTTATTGGTCAAAACCAGAGCTTTGAATTAAGCCTGGAAACAGACCAGCAGCCAATGAGGCTGTTTCAGCAAGGGGGATATAGGCTTCCTATAACCAAGTGATGTAGTCACAGATTTGGATTACCACACATACCCTTGTTTGAGTTCATGTTCTGCAGCACAAAACAAGCCACGTGCCTGGTTTGCTTGCTCACCTCATCCACTGGACACATTTACCCCCAGCGCTGTAGGAGGCAGCTGCTTCATTCTCTGCAGATCAGGCATGTCCAATGGGATGGATTCACAGTTACCCCATGAGTCTGCCCCGTTCCTTTTGGACCCCAGTGTGTTCCCACCCTTAGCCAATTGTGTGCCATTATTAAAGAGCCAGTTGTACACAAGGAGATTTTGCTACCTTTGAAACATGACCATCTTGTGTTCCAGGAGTTGCTATTCCTGCAACTGAAAGCATGTTGAAACAGTTGCTGTCAGGGACTTGGAGATGTATACACTAAAATAAGGGGCTCATGATTTATCTCCTCTCAAAGCCTACACACTGGCAGGAATCCTGCATTGGAGCTACCCTCAGAACCTGTGCTTTCAGTGACACAAAATGGCCATTTCTGTGGTGACGGAGACCAGAGGCACTATCAGCTATTTCCCCTGCAGCTGGATGTACTGCAACAGACATCTGCAGAGACCTCTGGGGTCACCAGGTGGTCTCTACAGATGAAGTCCTTGCCACCTGTCCGGCTCTAGGAAAATAGCTGGGTGCACCTCCACTCATTCCCCGCTCTCCAACAACATGGAAATGGCTGTTTTAAGGGGGCTGCGTCACTGAAAAGATGGTGGTGAATTTGGTCACTGCACAATTGGTAAAGAATTCTGACCTCTGCAACCACCCAAAAAGTGTGTGGCGATGACATAAGACTGACTTATGGGAGCTCTGAAGCTCACAGGTTAAGAAGGAAGAGTGGACAATGAAATCAAAAGCCTCTTCACTGATGAAAATGTTGCTTGGGATTAGTTTAGGTTCTTTAGTTGGTGCAACTTATATCCACCTAGCTTTAGCTGGATCAGACTCATGTGTCACTGAAGAGACAGCCTTACCTTCTCTGCAGAGCTGCTTTCTAGCTGTTGGACTTTCACAGTGAGCTGCAGGTTGGTTTGCTTCAACTTGGACACCTGCTGCTCAGACCGCGTCTTCACTGACAAAATAATCCCTGCAGATGGATGCAAAAGACAGCAAGTTACTGCGTCCTGTCAGTGAGGCCTCAACAGTCACTTTCATCATTGTATCATGAGAAATTTACAATGCTCCTTTGCAACCTGCCTGCTAGGTATGCTGTCATTCTACCCATTTTACCAACCTGGGAATGGAAGAGAGAGAGATAGATAACGTTGCAAAGACGGAGACTTGAATCAAGACATCTGAAGTCCAAGTCTAGGTCCCTTCTACTGGTGTTCAAACAACTCATGTCTCTTTATCAGAAGGATTGGGTTTTAAGGGTCATATGTTTTGAGAAGCAGCCTTTGTTAATAGAAAATACCAGTAACAAACCATGGTTTAGGGTAGACCGGAGGGAAAGGTGGCATGGAAAAGGCAAAACGGGAATAATTGAAGCAGGGGGCCAGGATCAAAACACACAAAACCAAAGGTAGTGGTAGGAAGAAACTTTGGTGGTTTTGGCAGGGTACTGGAGGAGTTGAGAAACTAAACAAATGAGAAGGAAATTCATATGTTGAATATTTTAGGTAAGCCTTGGATATAAAATAGGCATTCATTGGAGCAACCCCTGCCTATGAGCAGTCTGGAGCAAAGTTGCATAATAAATCTTATCCCATTTTCCAAAGACTTACCGTTGATAATCCTTGCCACTCGCCACAATCTCAAGAGGATCAGCAACCCAAGGGCTTCGAACTCGTGCTCCCGGAACAGGAGAACAATATCAAGGACGAAGGAGACAATGACAACAACAGCATCCAGGACTTCAAACTTGTGTTTGAAGAACTCTAGGCGGTAGGCAAAGAGTTTGAAGCTCACTTCCACCAGAAAGAGGGTTAAAATGGAGAGGCTCAGGTAGTGGAAGACCTGGGAGGGGAGGAAAACAGCCATGCAAATGGGAAGGCACTACAAGCTACACAACAACAGGGTGTCAGTTGCGGGGAGGGAATGGACTTGGGGACAACACCTAGAATCCCACAGTCAACGAGAATTCTGGGAGTTGTAGTCCAAAAAGGTAACAGTCCCCTGCTGTGCGTCTATAACAAAGCAATGGAATGGATTAGACCCTCATCTGTCTCCCATTTTTGCCCTACAAAGGAAGACACAGGATTGAATGCTCCCCTACTGTGTAAAACTTGATGAAAACTGGTATGATTTCTCTTTTTGCTTCCCCCAACCCTTACTGATATTTCAGTCGTGGGGGAAATACACTTAAGCTCCTCCTTCCCAAGGACTGAAAAACCTTCAGCTGCCTCTCCACTTCTGAAATTTCAGCATGCACCTACAAGCATTTCCTTCTAGCCATTCAGGCTGCCTTTCCCAACTGGGTGTCCTCCAGATGTTTTCAACTGCAGCTCCCATCAACCCCAACCAACAGAGCTACAGGGGAAGGATCAAGGGAGATAATGTCCAAAACAGTTGGAGGGCAGCTGATTGGGAAAGCCTTCATGAATTGATCATGAATTGAATGGTTAGATGGTTTTTCTTGTTCTGAATTTTATCTTACAATATAGAACAGGATATAAATATTTGGTCCATGTATGTATGTGTATGAGAAAGAGATAGAAAGAGAGAGAGAGAGCTGAACACACACACACATATAGATTAAAAGTTTTCTTTTTAAAAACAAATTTAGATGCTGTGAGATTAACATATACATACGGAGAGAGACTAGAAACCTTTTTTTTTAATGAGGTGTGCTCTCTTGTGTGTGAGAGATTAATATAGACTAGGAACTTTTATATGGACTAGAAACTTGCTTCTTTAAAAAGGAAAGGAATTGAGATGTTCTGGAAGCTGGATTCTATAGCGATCACCCCATTCTCCTTTCCACATAAGGACAACACACATAGTGCACTGAACATAAGCAGAGAGCAGGCTTTACCATGCCGGTGCCCTCCAGATAGGTTAGGCTACAATCCCCCTGGGGATGATGGGGCTTGTAGCTGAGCACATCTGGTGGTCACAAGTGGTGAAAGTTAGCAGGTAGGTTTCATTCTAACCCTGCACCTCCCTCCCCTGCTTTTTACCTTGGGTGCAATCTCATCTTTGTCCGGATGGATAATTTTTAAGTCCAAAAGCAGTTCCCCAAGCACCAAGACAGCATCAAGGATAACTAGGCAGACAACCAAGATCTGGGGTGGGGAAAAAAACAGGGATGAAAATAAATGACAAAATTTTCTTTGAAAACAATGGACATGAAACTTAGGAAATATTCACATATCCCTTACTCCCAATGTCTCTGTTCTTGTCAATAAGCCATGGTTGACTTATAGTTGAACATGTGCTTCTCTACTGCCTATACAGGTAGACCCCCATATCTGCCAGGGTATACGTTCCAAGACCCCCTGTGGATACCTAAAACCATGGATAATAGGGAACCCTGTTATTTTCAATGAGATGAACGCCAGAGGTTGATCATAGAATCACACTGGAGGACCTAGAAATGCCTAGAGAGAACTTTCTTCCCAGATGTGGATAAGCGAAACCGTGGATTCCAAATCCATGGATACAGGGATCAACCTGTATTACCAATTTTAGAAGCTTTTCTGGGCAGATCTGGTGATGGTGATGGTGATGATGATCATCATCACCATCATCAATTTATATCCCACCTTTTCCCCAAAACTGGGACTCAAACTGTTTTACAAATTAAAATGATCACAATATAATTAAAAACATACAAGAAAGCAACACTGGGCCCATCCAGACTGACTGAAAAGTCCCAGATTTTGTTCCTGTTCTTTCTGATTTTATAGTAGATTAAAATGGGGACATGGAGAGCTGATGTCAAAAGTCTCTGATCATACCAGTTGCTGACAGGAAATATTCTGGGATAAACAAAATGTGTCTGGATCTCCAAAATAAAATCAGAACTGGAACAAAATCTGGGACATTTTGCTCCTGATAATCAGTCTGGATGCACCCATTAAAACAGAATTAAACTGCTAATCATATTAATACTATTTTAAACATACCCTTTGAAAAGATTTCTTAAAAACAGCTAAATAGTACAATTTAAAACAACACAGCCCCCTCTTACAGACCTTTACTTAAAAGCCCTCAGGTCTAAAAGCCCGTCCAGATAAAAAAATGACCTTCCTTCTTTCTGATCCTATTAATGAAACTACTCTTAAGGTGACAACAATTTCTGTGTTCAAACTTCTGCTAGGAACCAGCTAGTCAAGCATCTCTGAGTCATTCTAATGGAAATAACAGATCCTGCTAAGGATCCTTACGGAAGACACTTAGTTGTTTGTCACTGTACGCGCATATGTTGGAACTTCCCTAATTTTTACCTATTCGTTTTGTACATGTTTGTTTTCTAACTGTAGAGGCTGGTCTATGACCATAATAAAGTTGGCATGGCATGGCTTGAAGTCAGGTCTAACACACAGGCAGGGACAAATGAAGCAGAAAAAAAGTGCTTGTCAGATTGGTCTAAAAAAACATGAGTTCTAGCAACAGAGTTCCTTGGGTTTTGCTGGTTGTTGCTGCCTCTGCGTCCATGCATTCCATTCTTGTGGGGGGCAGTTTATAGCAATTTCTTGGACCGTCATTAGGGCTCTTCCAAATTTAAATGGTAAATTTTCTCCTCTTTAGTTTTAAAAACAAAGCCCAAGATGCTACATCAGATATGTAGCCACCATGTTGTGGTTACAACCCATCTCCCAAGCCGACCACTGAAATCCACCTTAAAATCCAGGTAGCCATCTACAGTGTTGGCAAGCAGGGTGATGAAAGATGATGCATCACAACTCTTTGTCACGCCGCCACCGCTCGCTGGTGTGAAGAAGTGGACATATCATCCTTCAGTACCCTGCTTGCCGGCCCTGCAGAACTCACCAGTTTTTTAAAGTGATAGTGCTATAGCCAAAAAGTGCCATTTCACTGATATGCTGTAATTCAGAAAGAAAGAAAGATAGTAAAAACAGAAAGAAGTGAAGAATATTTTTTTGGTTCAGATCTTTCTTGAAATCCAAAAGAAACTCACTAAAGGGTGGGAATGAAATGTCACAAATGGTGCTGGGAATGGACTGAAAATAATGTGGGACAGCAAAAGCATCATTTGGATTTTAAAAAAACAAAAACAGGGAACTACAGCAACAAATAACATAACCTCCCCACACATTTCTCCTGTATGGAGGAACCCACAGTGAGCTTTTGGAAGCAAGGATAAAAGCCTAAGCAAGTGAATGCATTTCTGTCCAGAACAGAAATTCCAACATTGGTTCAAGGAACCCATTTCTCAAGGTGGTATTATGTACAAGAAATTCCCCGGTGACTCTCCCATTCAGTTGGGGAAACAGGAGGGACTGTAGCCCAGTGTCAGGCAGCCATCTTTGTCTGCTGAGGGTCCCAGGGTCTGTCCTGACACCTCCAACTAAGAGGAAGCAGGGGGCAGGAGAACCTCACAAGATGAGATCTCTGTGGGTTGCTGCTGGCCAGAGTAAGGAGCAACGGATGAGATGGACCAAATGGTCTGATTTCTCATAAAGCTGATTTACTGCATTCACAGCAGGAACACCAAAACAAGGCAGGAGATGGAGGACAAAGCAAGAAAAAACTTTTGGAGAACCCATCTCCCGTACCTGAAATTTGTGTGACTGGAACAGCTTTTTCATCACTTCTCGGAAGGACGGAGGCCTCGGCGCAGAGTCCACTTTGATTGCTGTGTCCGGCATCTTCCCTTCCCCTTCCTCCTCCATCTCTTCTTCCTCCCACTTCTTATAGTCATTGTTCCACTGAGTGGGATCATCCCCCACTACTGTAAAATGCTTTAGGTACATCGACATGGTGGCGCTCTTACATGGACATCCTCCTCTTTGAGACAAACTGCAAAAGCCGATCGCCCGTTAAGAACGGAATTCCTAGAAATGCAAAACCATAAGACAAACACACATTTTTTACTGGGAACATCGAAAGGGTGGAGAACGAGGATTTCCTTTTTTAAAATTTTAGCCTGCATTAATAGAAGCACAGCTTCCAAGTTGAGGGACTTAATAGTCCCTCTATATTCTGCATGGGTCAGGCCACATCTGGAATACTGCATTCTTAGTACTGGTGTTCTAAGCATGGTCCTATCTTACAAGGTCATTGTATGAATGACTCAGACAAGACCCAGAAAGCCCCTTGAACAATCAGATCAACGACAGCTAGTGTGGCTCAGAGAACAGGATACTGGGCTTGAATTGGACTCCAAGTCCCACTCCACAGTGCAGTTTACTAGGCAAGCTTGGGACACTCACATATTCTCAGCCTAAACTACTTTGCAGGGTTGCTGTGAACATGAAAGGAACCTCCCTCCCCCGCCCCTGGCCATACAATACACTGAGCATATCAGGGGGGTGGGGGGATGTGACAAATATACCTAGAAAACACTGCCCAAACACAAAATCTGGGTTAGAGTCAACACTGGTTAGTCACGACTTAAGTCCCATTGATTTCAGTGGGGTCTCTCTGAAGTATGAAAGACTCTGGATTTGGCCCCTTATTACACATCGCCTCCCAAAAATACTACTCTACGGTGAACTCGCCACAGGTCAGCGTAAGAGGGGCGCTCCAAAAAAGCGATACAAAGACTCCCTGAAACAACATCTCAGGCTCGGCCAAATTGATCACCAACAGTGGTCCGCCCTGGCCCCACATCGGGAGGCATGGAGACGCACTATCCACAATGCTGCAGCCTTATTTGAGAACTCACGACGAACAAGTCTTGAAGAGAAACGACAATGCAGAAAGGATCACAACCCAAAAACATCACCCAAGGAGACCTTCTGCTGTGCTTTCTGCAACCGGACTTGTTTATCTTGGATTGGCCTTTTTAGCCATCAGTGCGCTTGCAGAAAGCGCGGGATGAGTCCTTCTTGAATCTTCGTTTGCGAAGAAAAGCCAGAGAGAAAGACAAAGATGGATGGTCATGGCCAGAGGCTGGACAAAAGTTACTTTGGGGTCTACAGAAGCCCTCAGGCAGAACGGACGCTGATAGCGCTGGCCCAGCTGGCTGAAGGCTTTGGGTACTTGAAGTCCTTTCCCCCAAATAGCCTTTTCCAAGCTCCATCCATGGTCCATCAGGGAAGCCAGTCATTGGTTGCAAATGTCCCTGAAATGAATCTCCATTCTTACCTTTTGTAATATTTCTTGTGCAGGTGAAGGCCTCTGCTGTCCTCTGCTCTTACTAGCAACAACAACCCTGCAGAGTGGAATAGCAGGGGAACCAATACGTCAGTAGCAAGGCTGCTGCTGTTGTTCTGGCCCAAGGAGACAGCAAATGAACCCAGGCTTCTGGTCTCCTTGGGGTTTTTGCATAAGAGACGCTCAATGCAGAATGAATGCAACCCCCTCTCACTTCCTTCCTGTCTACTCTCTCAGAAACGCTGCGGGGGAAGGGGGGAAGCCCATAATTCTGATTATAGTCAACACACAGCATTAAAAGGAAATATACCCTTGACGCAATTGTTGTGGGTACACACCACTTGTCCTTGCCACAGGCTGCAGCGATGGAGTCTAGGTTATAGGTGAGGGCAGGTTGGAATCCAATGGGAAACTATTTGAAACCAAGGCGGCACGCACTTTACGAGAGGGGAGAGGCCCGAGGCTTGATCAATCTGGCCCAGAGTGCAACCGGACGGTTGTAGGATGGCCCCAGTGAGTGCTTGTTGATGCTACTTGAAAGAGAACCTGTTGGCAACACAGGTCTGTTTGGGGTGGCCGGAGCTGGTCAAGGTTGCTTGAAAACCACTTCCAATGCCCTCATGAAGATGTGGGGTTTCCTAAGCCTTTAATTCAGATACCCATTCTCCTTGGGGAAGCTCTCCAAGGGTTCTGAGGAAGGCCAGAATCATAGAATTGTAGACTTGGAAGGGACCGCAAAGGCCATTGAGTCCAACCCACTTCTAGGCAGGCATCCACTACTCTGAGAGGCGTCCTTCCAATCTCTGTTTAAAAATCTCCAATGAAGGAGGGTCCACCATTTTCTGAGGGAGCCTGTTCCACTGCCAGGCAGCTCTCACCAACAGCAAGTTCTCCCTAACAATTCATCAGAACCTCCTTTTTGGGAATGTAACCCCTTGAAGATAGTTATCATTTGTGGTGGTGATGTGCCATCAAGTCAACGCCAACTGATGATGATCCTATCCTAGGGTTTTCTTGGCAAGATTTGTTCAGATGAGGTTCCCCACTGCCTGCCTTTAAGGCTGAGTGGGCAACTTGCCTGGGGTCAGCTTGTGGCTGAACAGGGATTTGAACCCTGATCTCCTGGACTCGGGAATCCAACATTCAAACCACTACACCGCACTGGCTGATGGTGAAGGCTGCCAGAGTGAGAACTGCAGAGGACTCCTGTACCTTTAACAACTTTGTAGAAGAGGGAATTTCATCAGGTGTTGCTTGTTACCTGGCTGTGAGACTTCAGCAACCCCTGCTGAAATCCCCTCTTCTACATAACCATTAAAGGTACAGGAGCCCTCTCCAGTTCTCATTCTGGCAACCCTACTCATGGCTACCATATTCCCTCTAAAGGGTCTAGAATCCAAGCCCTAGGAGGAATGGCTGAGGGAGCTGTGCACGTTTAGCCTGGAGAAGCGAAATTTGAGAGATGGCTATCCTATCGTCTGTTAATCTTCTCTTCTCCAGGCTACACATATTTCTCTCCCTCAGCCATTCTTCACAGGTCTTGGTTTCCAAACCCTTTTAGCAGGTATAGACACATTCTAGCAGGAGCGACAGAAGATTCCAGAAGGTCCCATGGACCAATTCTTCAGATTCCAAACACAAAAACGCAGTGCTACTATGACAATGGCTAGCAAACCATCTGTTTTTAAAGCCTTATAAATGACATGACAACACCAAAACAACAACACAAAATTCTTTGGGCATTATTTCATTTAAACTTCTCCAAGAAGTGCTCGCCCCTTCTGTCACACTACAATTCCCATCATCAACCTTGCTGGCTGGGAGCAATGGGCGCGCGCTGTAGTCTGACATCCAGAAGTCACTAGGTTGGGGAAGGCTGAATAAAAGAAGGAGTTGTTTTGTGCCTTCAGGTTGACTCTGATTCATGGTGATCTTGTCACAGGGTTTTCTTGGGGTGTATCCACACTACCCAAATAATCCAGTTTGAAAGTGGATTATTTGCCATGGCTTCTTCCTATGGAATCTTGGGATTTGAGGTTTGGTGAGGCACCATCACTCTTTGACAGAAAAGGCTAAAAGCCTTGTAAAACTACAAATTCCAGGATTCTATAGGAAGGAGCCATGGCAAATAATCCAGTTTGAAAGTGTGGATTAGGCTTTGGTCAGAGTTCTTATTCAGATAAGGTTTGCCTTCCTCTGAGAGCAGATGACTTGCCCAAGGTCACCGAGTGGGGTTTCCATGGCCAAATAGGGATTCAAACCTGTGTCTCCAGGAGTCCTAGTCCAAAACTCACACTACACCACCACATAGGTTCTCTGCTAAGGTAGTGCTGTATATAGAGCTAATTCATGTTCAGCTTGGCCAGCCAGCTAGCTGACAATAAAAAGATATCTGTCATGCGGAAACAGAGTGCCCCCCCCACAACACAATCTGGAGCAGAGGTAGTTACTTGGGCCTCATATGTATTGTCTTGGGGGTGGGGAGAGGATTGTGGGTGGAAAATAATGTTCTTTTCTTTTCCCCCCCTCAAAAAAAAAACACACCTTCCCCTGCTGTGCTCCAAAGTTGAAAAACCTCAAGCCAATGGCTGGCAGCCAAGGCCAAACCTAATCATTTTGTTCAGACCGACTGTACAGCGTCCTGACTTTTAAGAACAATTTTGGGCACCAGAATAAAAAAGGAGGCTTGGGCAGTGAGAGGTCTGGGAAAACCTGGACTTGACTTTCAACTTGGCATGAGAGAAACCCGGGCTGCAGGCAGGTTTATTATCACCTAAAACAACCAACTGCAGCTCTTAGCATCCCCATAAGCCCCATTTCAAGTATCCAGAGCTTCTCAACAACCTTTCTAACAGCATTGATTGTACACCCATATTGCAGATGGGAAGACTGAGGGGGGGGGGAGACACTAGTTTCCAGGCTAGCTGGTGATTTCGCCACCTTGGATACATTTTGCACTCAGTCACAAAACTTTCTCAGTAGGAACTTCCTGGTGAATTGTGCATGTGATGGAGAAACACTTTGTCATTCCCATAGTTAAAACTTCCTATCAGCCACTGGTTCTTTCAAGTGTTTCTTGCTAAATGGGCAAGAATGCTACAAGTTTCTGTATATTTTTTTATGCTTCCCCCACATTTCAGGACTTTGGGGATAAATTTTTGCATGTTTTTTTTTTTTTTTTTGCATAAAGGGTGATTTTTCATGCAGAGTATTTTTTGTTTTTTTAGCTATTGCCACTGTTCACTAAAAACAACAACACCCACACCCACTGATCTTTTTCACTCTTGCACAGAAGCAAAAACACACACACCTCATAGAGGCTGACAATGTTTCTCACAGGGTTATCTTGACCCTTTCTTGTTGAGGACTAGAAACTTTCCAAATATCCTTTACTTCCCTCCGCCCCTTCCTAGCTCCTGGTAACCAAGGACTTTGATACAAATGCCAAGCAAGCCCACCTTTTTTGCTTCTTTCCTATGCACAACTTGCACAGAACTAGGGAAAGATATATAGTTTTTGGACTACAACTCCCAGCCAGAGGTGATACCGGTGGGACACAGAAGGTTATTTTTTCCAGGGCCTGCTCCTGAAGGCAAAGATTTAACTCTGCACTCAGCACATACTGGCAATCTTAGTTTTATTCTCTCACTTCACCCCCCACCCCAAGACTGCAGCAAGAATTCTACCTAGTTAAACATTCTCCCCTTGCCACTTGCCTGACCTCACACATAAAAAAGAACAATTCCACAGTGACACTTCCAAGAGCAGCCGGGCAAATAGCCTCCTCCTTTCTGGACTGTTGGTCTTTTCAGAGGTAACATTTTCAATGTCTTTTTGAGGTGGCCATAAGAGATCAGCATCCAGGATCCCAAATGTAGGAAAAGCCACTGAGGATTTTGGGCTCTGGGTAAGATTGCCAGGTTGAAAACCAGTGCAGGCTCCTGTACCTTTAAGGGTTCTGTAGAAGAGGGGATTTCAGCAGGGGTTGCTTGTTCCCCCATTGCATGACCAGCAATCTTGCTGAAATTCTCTCTTCTACCTAGCCATTAAAGGTACAGGAGCCCTCTCTGGTTTTCACCCTGGCCACCCTAGCTCTGGTGGCCTCACCCGCATTTTCGCCAACCTTGGTTTAGATGAAGGCATGATGACACTATCTTTTGGGTTATTTTTAGGTCCTTCCTGGATATTTTCCACACTGTACGTTGTTTTTACTTAGATTCTGACTGCTTTATTGCCTGTTGACCAATCAGGCCTTACATGTGAACACACTTAGCAGCAGTCACAAGAAAAACTGGTTGCAACCCTTCTTTGGACGAGTCCAGGAAATAAAAGCTTAACAAACAGACCTGTCTGAAGCAATCCAGGACTTCTTCTTCCCCCAAACCTGTTTGACAAATTGAGCGGTCCTAAAAGACAAGTATCTGTACCAGCCAAGAAAAACACTGAGTTGTACATACATAAAGAGGAGTTATTGCTCATCCCAACTGTTAAAGGCTCAAGATACAGAGTCCCTCAGCTCTGTGTACACAGCCTGTCCAAAGGGTATCATGTCCTCTGGCTAAGGACAACCAGCAAGGCAATATCAACCACATCACACTGGGTCTCATAGCCTTGCTAGACTGTCATCAGCTGCAAGTCCTTCCATGTTGATTAAGGCAGAAGCAATCTCAACTCCATACTCTCTAGGTTTGAATCTCCATTCAGTTGTGGAAACCCATTGGGAGACGTTGGGTCAGTCGCACTCGCAGCTGCTGAGGTTGGCAATGGTGGCAAACCTTCTCAGGATAAGAAAGCCTGAAGACAAGAAGTCTGGTGTAGTGGTTTGAGTGACAGTCTAGGACTTTGAGAGACCAGGCTCAACCATGGAAATCCACTCACATCCCTATCCTAGAGCTTTTCTTGGCAAGACTTGTTCAAAGGGAGCTTGCCCTTACCTTCCTTCCTCTGAGGCTGAGAGAGAGTAGGTTTCCATGGCTGAGTGGGGATTTGAACCCTGGTCTCCCAGTCCTCGGCCAACGTTCAAAATGGTGCACCATGCTGGCTCTCTGTGTATTTTTAGCATTAACAAAAATGTACATGGTATGGCAAAGCTGGATTCCACAATCACACAATGGGTGCCAAGGACTTGAGCTCAGCCACCAAGTCACCATCAATTCAGTGGGTCCACTGGCACAATTATTTCCCCCAGAAATGTCATGCCACAACAGGAGGCCATCCATAGACTACAACACTCAGCATCCTGCCAACCAGCATGGACACTTCCCTCCCACATGTAATGTTACTTTTGACACGTCTGTTAGCTATGCCCTCTTCCCACCTGAAATACTGTAATAACTCATCATATGGGACCACACCACTAGTAACATGTTCATTCCAAACTCTGGCACCTATTTTAGAAGAGAGACAATAGTTCAGTGGTAGGACACCTGCTCTACATTCCCAAAGGGCACATGTCCAACCCCTGGCACCTTCAGGTAGGGACAGAAAAGGAGCCTTCTCAGCTAGTGACATATGCAGGCTTAAGAGTTGCGCTACACCCGCAGAATGATTTTTATGGACAATGCTCAACAGTCATATCCAGCTGATGGCGGTGTAAGCAGAGCTGTGCATGTGCAACCATTGTGCATTGTGGCAGCACATTAAAGTTCACCAAGTAGCACGTGAATACGCACTCCCTCTAAGCATCGCCTTTGCACATTGTGCACTGCAGTTGCGCAAGAACTGTCCCCCAAACAGACCGACCATTGATCCACACACATTGCGCTATGCTGGTATTCAGTATAGGGCTTGCCTAACATATCTCTGCCAGGAGACAGTGACACTATATGAAGTGACACAGCATCCTCCGTGCTTGTCTGAACTCCTGTAAATAATCAGTTCCCTTTTAAATTCTCTTGTTCCACTTTCTTTTCTTTTCCAAGAACTTATCTTGGGGGGTTTATTGCTATTTAAAAGTCCAAGTCCCCCGGGTCTCTTGTTGCAAAAGTTCCCTCTTCTATAAATAAAACCAACTCTAGTCTAATTCATTGAGGGCATTTCCCACATGCAAATACATTGATTTGGCAATGGTTGTGGTCATCTTTCCATGTCATGTGGCAACCACGACATCTCATACTAGGTTCCAGGCACTAGAAAAGATGTCAACGCTGGACTCCCTTCCATCCGGCTCTCCAACTCCCTGTCCTAAAGTTCAGAAATTTACCTTCTTTAGACTACTGTTTCTCAACCTTTGGCCCTCCAGATATTTTTAATTTCAGTTCCCAGAATGCTTGGCCAGTGGCCTTGCTGACTGGGGCTTCTGGGTACAGGAGTCCAAAACATCTGGGTGACTAAAGCTTGCGAGCCATGGGGTCTAGACTTTTGAGATGAATGTTCACACGCCAAATCAATGGACATGGCAATTGCATTTCATCTATTATCATATCGTTTTCTCTTTTCTCCTGTATTTCTCTCTCCATCTTAAGATCATGAGCATAGTGAGAAAGCAAAAAAAAGGGGGGAAGGGCATTCCTCCTTATATTTCTACCCAATTTACTGCATATTTTGAAACATGCATGATTTTTTTTTTAATGCATGAGCTCATGAAGTCTAATGCTGGGGAAAAATATGGCCTTTGTGGAGGCAAGGCAAGGCAAGGCAAACTTCTTCACATGCCTTCCTTTTTCCCAAATCAACACCACCAGTGACAGACCTCAGCCCGAATGTCACAAGCCAGGAAATGACACACATTCATTCTAACACAAACCACACCTTAATCCTGACCTCCCACATCAAGCACCACTAAATTTAAACTCAACCACATCGCATCAGACTCATACATTTCAGTTATTGTTGTAAAACACTGCCAGTGATGTCCATTGGCCTCAGCAATCATGGGAAGGAGCAGAATTCTTATTTGGGGGAGCAATACCCTTTGACACCCCCTAGCATAGAAATGACTGCATAGGCTGGCAGCAGCTCCCCAGGGGTTCAGCCATGGGTCCTTCCTCTAGCCCTCTCTGGAGATGCGGGGTTGGGGAAAGGGCAGGACTGAACCTGGGTCCTCTTGCAAACAAAGCTGTTGCTTTCATGCTGAGACTCCCACCACCACCAAAAAAATCCATAAGAATAGACCAAGGGTGGGCACGCTCCAAGCCACTGTGCCCATTTTTCAGCTTGTCCGGGTCTTTGGAGGTTCTTTGCTGGAATGTCATGGCTGCCATTTTGGGTCACCAGCAGTGATGTGTGTCACTTCCTGTTACCTCTCAGGTTGTTTGGGGATGGTGTTTTGGTTAGGAAAATGTTTTTTTGGTGTTGGGGTGGATGGCCAGGCCTTTGCAGGGCCCCTGGGGATCCCAAGGGACATACTGTATGTGGCCCATGGGCCACTGTGGAACCAAGTATGACCTTGTGAACTGAATCTGGAGCAGCTGTGCCATTTGTTGCTGCTGTGTGAATCATAGAATCATAGAGTTGGAAGAGACCCCAAGGGCCATCCAGTCCAACCGCCTGCCATGCAGGAATAAAAAAATCAAAGCATTCCCAACAGATGGTCATCCAGCCTCTGCTTAAAAACCTCCAAAGAAGGAGACTCCACCACACTCTGAGGCAGTGCATCCCACTGCCAAACAGCTCTTACGGTCAGGAAGTTCTTCCTAATGTTTAGGTGGAATCTCTTTTCCTGTGGTTTGAACCCATTGTTCCGTGTCCTAGTCTCTGCAGCAGCTGAAAACAAGCTTGCTCCATTCTCAGTATGACATCCCTTCACATATTCAGTCATGGCTATCATGTCCCCTCTTCACCTTCTCTTCTCCAGGCTAAACATGCCCACTCCCTAAGTCGCTCCTCATAGGGCATAATGGCTTCCAGACCTCCCACCATTTTGGTCGCCCTCCTCTGGACACGTTCCAGCTTGTGCCGTCAAGTCATTTGTGACTTATGGCAACCCTATCATGGGGTTTACATGGTAAGATTTCTTCAGATGGGTTTGCCTTGGCTTTCCTCTGAGGCTGAGAGAGTATGACTTGCCCAAGGTCACCTAATGGGTTTCCATGGCTGAGTGGGGATTCGAACCCTGACTGCTCGAGTCCTAGTCCAATGCTCAAGCCACGACCCCACGCTGGCTCAAGTTGTGCTACACCATCATGTATGTGAATGATCAGCAAAAACGCAGAGCAACCTCCCCAGCAGCCGGATCAAACTGAGCAATTATTGCTCAAGCCTTGGGCAATAAATACACCTTCCTGTTGTGGTACCAGAGAAGTGAGCATTGCTCTGTAGCACACACACACCATCTACCATCCTTGTATTACAATCACCCTTGAGAGATGAGCATCTGAACCCCACTGTTAACATTTTTAAAGAACTTTGCCTCCAGAGAAGCCTACATAGGCTCCTCACTCAGTTCCTCTGGGGCTTCTCCTAGAAGGAGTCCTTTTGCTCTCTTGGGACTGATGAACTTCAGCATCCTGGATATATCATCTTTTGCCTACAGGCACATCCAGAGAAGTTCAGTAAAGGCTGACACAGGATTTTTTTGGGAAAGCTGACTTCCATTCTTAATTTTTCATTAGAAAGTCACTTTCTAAAGGAATCCAGTCAGAAATAGCTAAATGTTCAGGGCTTGGAAACGTGACTGTTTGGGACTACAACTCCCAGAATTTTGGACTACAGCTCCCCCTGTCTGGGGGATTTGGTGCATGGTAGTCTAAAAAGTAACTTTCTCAAGCTCCAGTCCTACTGGAATCCTCAAATCCCTGAGATATTGCTTGGTTTCTATCTGGAAGAGTGTCAGGGAAATCCCAAATCAGCTCTCAATCACTTAAAAGGCTTTAAGTTATCACTTGTCCAAACCGACCCTAGAGGGTTGTTGTTAACAATAAACTCAGGGTACTTTTCCAGGTGCTACCCTAATCTTCTTGGTGGATGGTTGGGGAACAAAATGTGACAAATGCAGAACACCAGGGGTATATCCACCCTGCACAATTATAGCTGTTTCATGCAACTTTAACTACCATGGCTCCATCCTAGGGAATCCTGGGACCTGTAGTCTGGGGAGGGGTACTTAGACTTCTCTGCTAAGAGAGCTCTAGTTTCTACTTCCCTGAACTATATAGCATTAGAGTTCTCTGGCAAAAAGTCTTGGAGCAAACTACACATCCCAGGATTCCACATGATTTATTTAACATCCTGCCTTTGTCCTGAGTGAGCACCAAGATGGCTCACAACATGAATTAAAACAACATAGAATTAAAACCGAATTTTTTTTTTCTACCCTGCTGTTTCTCTATACAGGAACCAAAGCAACTGTAATAAAGAAGTAATTTTAAAAAAATAAACACTCACATTAAATCAATACTTTAAAACAATAAAAATCATTTTAAAGCATGACACAAACAATAAAAATGTAGCACACTCACATACGCATACACCATTAAAGACTCTTCCTTCTAGTCATTCAGTTACTGAATGCCTGTTCAAATCAAAAGGTCTTTACCTGCCGGCAAAAGCAAAGCAGGGAGGAGGCCAGCCTAGTCTCCAGTGGCAGAGAGTTCCGCAACCTGGGAGCAGCCACCAAGAACTTTCAGAAAGTTTGGATCTAAACTATACAGGGTTTTATAGGTTGTAACCAGCACTTTGAATTGTGCTCAGAAATGAACCGGAGCTGTTGCAACAAGGGTGTTATATGTTCTCTATAACCTGCCCTGCTCAGCATTCTGGCCACCACCATTTTAGACCTGCTGAAGTTTCCAAAAGTAACCCCACATAGCATGCATCCCAGTAATCCGAACAGGATGTAACCAAGGCATGTGTTACTGTTGCCAGATCTGACATCTCTAGGAACGGGTACAACTGGCGCCAGGACAGTTAATGTGGAATCAATCTACCGTAATTGTCCAATGCGGGCACACCTCAGAGAACTCACTAAAACAGGAATGGGGACTCTTTGGCCTTCCAGATGTTTTGAACGACATCTCCCATAATCCCCTTCCATTGGCTGGGTGGAGTGGGGGGGCTGATGGGGACTGTAGGAGGAAAAAACATAGGCAGGCCAAAGGTTGCCCAGCCCTACATGTCTCCCCTTATTGTGGGATGGATGTGTCTCTCCCCAAACCCGTTGCTCTCTTCCCACTATGACTTGTGGAGGAATGGGCCATGTGAGAGCAGAAGCATGCCGAAGTGCCAGGTTCAGCCCCTGGCATCTCCAAAGCAGGGTGTGGGTTGCTGCTGCTTTATTCACCCATCCACCATGAATGCCATCCAGAATTTGGAACAGGTCCTTTGGGGCACAACTCCCAAGCAGGCTGGGGGATTCTGGGAGATCTAGTCCCCCAAAGGACCTGTCCAAAACTCTGCCCCCCCCCAAACTGAATCTCCGATACAAGTCCTTGGGCAGCCTCCCTCCTGGTTTCCATACCATGGGGGATTATTGAAATTGTAGACCTCCCCCTACCAAAAAAAGACCTGTCCCAAAGTATCCCCACAGCCTAATCATAGACATAAGGCCTTGGACAGCATCAATCTTCAATGCGATAGACACTACTCACTGGGCTGCGGGGGAGGACTCTGGGAATTGTAGTCCCCCAAAAGAAACTGTCCCCAACTCAAGCCCTTGTCCCCGAGATGCCGGCGAGAAGCTTCAATCCTGAATTCGAATCCTGCAACTAGAAATCCGCTGCTACCCAACCAGTAGTGCCTGTCGCCAGAGCTAATGGTGGGGAAAGGACATATCAGCATGCTGCTTTAAAAAGAAAAACCATCCCACCTGGACCAAGCAGGGTGAGGCACCAGTTTTTGGGGTGTCCAACTAAGCCAGTCAGTTTGAGCCCCTCCTGGTCAGGATGGCTCTGTGCAGGGGAGCAGAAGACCCTCTCTGAAAACTTAATTTAATTTTCAGCCTATCAAAACCAAAGGGATGGGTTGGTGAAATGCCATTGGGGAGAAACTGGTGTGTGTGTGTGTGTTTCCAAGCCTTTTGATTCTTCCAGCCTGAGAGAAGAAGCCAAGACCTTGGCGGGGGCAGGCGGAGTGGGACACCCATTCGAATCCTGGCTCAGAACGGATCCCGGGAGATCGAGGCTGCAGGCGAAAAGGCGAAGGCGATCCCAAGCCAGCCAGCCAGCCAGCCACCCCTACTCCCTCCCCATTGGCGCCTCCGGCATGCTGGGCCTTTGCCTTGAAGGCCACCCCTTCCCAAACCAGCCCTCCCCAAGCCCAGGCTGGAGGACCCCCCCCGGAGACTTGAACCCCCACCCCAGGAAGGAAGAAGGGATCCGAGGCCTGGGGGGAGAGGGGGAGAGAGAGGGGTCCCCAGGCCCCCTCCCTCTCTCCAGGCCCCCAACCAGGGCGCCCCCTAGAGGCGGGAGAAGGGGGTCCCCCCTCCTCCGGCCTGCCGGTCGCAGCCCCCCCCCTCACCGCCCCCCAAGCTGCTGGGCAGGCCGGAGGAGGGGGGGATCCCCTTCTCCCACCACCCCTTCTGCACCCCCCAAAGAGCAGGGGGGTCCAAGCAGCCCCCCCAGCATCCTCCCCAGTACCGTGTCCTGCTGCTGGGACGCGATCCACCCGCCCGGATGCTGGAGCACCTTGGACTCTTCCCCCCCACTATCCGCGGCTCCTGCCTCCTCCTCCTCCCTCGCGCCCGATCCCCGCCTCCCCGGTCTTGCCATTGGCCCAAATCTCCCTCCCCCCCTGAAAAGGAGAGAAGGGAGGGGGCCCACTTTCCCGCGTGGGGTGTGTGTGTGTTGGGGAGGGGGGTCTCTCTCTCTCCCACGCCCCCCCATATATGCAATCCAGATCTCCCCCCCCAACTATAGGAAATCCTTCCCCACCTGGAAAGACAGCGCCCCTCTTCTTGATGGGGGGGTGGAAAGCTGGGCCAAGGCTGTTTTTTCCCGGGAAACTGGGAGGGTCTGATCCCGCCTCCCTGCCCGAGTTCCTGTTCGGAAAAAGGGAAATTTCCTGTCCCTTGAAAAGCCTGGAGAGCCAAGGCCGCCTCCAAGCCTGGCCTTCCCTCGTTCTACAGGGAAAGAGATTCCACCCAAACCTTAGCAAGGACTTCCTAGAAGAGTTAAAAGCTCTTCGGCCATGGGATGCGTTTCTGCTGCCTAGGAGTGTGGTGGTCTCCTCCTTTGGAGGTTTTTTAAACAGAGGCTGGGTGGCCATCGGTTGGGAAGGCTTTGATTGGGTCGTCCTGCAAGAATACAGGGGGTTGGACTAGATGGCCATTGGGGTGTCTTCCAACTCTATGACTCTATG
Organism: Gambelia wislizenii; assembly: GCA_030847615.1. Classification (NCBI taxonomy): domain Eukaryota; kingdom Metazoa; phylum Chordata; class Lepidosauria; order Squamata; family Crotaphytidae; genus Gambelia; species Gambelia wislizenii. The sequence goes on along the minus strand of JAUMIR010000013.1, from coordinate 3,781,583 downwards.
AAATGCACTGCTTGGGAGTGTGGTGGAGTCTCCTCCCTTGGAGGTTTTTTTAAAACAGAGGCTGGGTGGCCATCAGTTGGGAAGGCTTTGCTTGGGTAGTCCTGCATAAATACAGGGGGTTGGACTAGATGGCCCTTGGGGTCTCTTCCAACCCTTGGATTCTGTGTCCAGAGGAGGGCAACCAAATGGTGGGAGGTGTGGAAGCCATGATGCCCTATGAGGAGCAACTTAGGGAGCTGGGTATGTTTGGCCTGGGGAAGAGAAGGTGGAGAGGAGACATGATTGCCATGTTTAAATACTTGGAAGGGATGTCATCCTGAGGATGGAGCAAGCTTGTTTTCTGCTGCTCCAGAGACTAGGACAGGGAGCAGTGGGTTCAAACTCCAGGAAAAGAGATTCTACCTAAACATTGGGAGGAACTTCTCGACTGTTTGGCAATGGAATACACTGCCTGGGAGTGTTGTGGAGTCTCCTCCTTTGGAGGTTTTTAAACAGAGGCTGGATGGCCATCAGTTGGGAGTGCTTGGATCATGCATTCCTACAAGGCAGCGGGTTGGACTGGATAGCCCTTGGGGTCTCTTCCAACTCTAGGATTCGATTCTATGATTTGCTGGTCCCCCCGCTTTTTGTGTGTGCAGGGGGAGGCTGCTAAATTCCATAGCAACGTTTCCCTTTGACGGAGAAGGAAAATGACTCACTTTTAACTTACGTATATAGCAATACTTTTGTCCGCTCAGAGCGCGCTGCAGAATTGTCCCCGCCTAGACAGGCTTTGCAACAGCCCTGAAAAGGTATCCAGTCTTACCCTGTCCTTACTGCAAGGTGAGAATAATAGCTTATGATTTGGAAGTCTTAGGGCCTGTGGTTATTGATACCAAGTGTGCCTCAAACCCCCCTTTCTCATTCTGTTTTGGCAAGACAATTCGATGATAAGGCCAGGCCCTCCTCCGAACTAGCAAGCTCTTAAAAGGTAGAGAGACAAATGGCTTTCCCAACAGCTTGGCAATGCTTTCACGTTTTTGTGTGTGCTTTCCATACAGAGGCTGTCCTGTCTGACTGCTGATGGGCAAGAGATTCAATAGGACTGTGCCGTTTGGGAACTTGGAGGCTGAAAACTGGGGCGGGGGAAACCTTTGTGGGAAAAGGTCTAGATCACCCATAAGGCATACAGCGTCCTTTCATTACGGCCCAGGTTCAACCCCTATCCCTGACAGGGCTGGGGGAAGATTCCTGGGTGAACTTGGAAAAGCATCCACCTTGATTGCACCAGATCAACCAAGCCAAGATCTGCCTTGGCCTAGGGAAGCTGCCTGCTTCCTTAAAGAGGACCCCAGTTCTCTTGTAATTGGCAGTTAGTGGCATAAATTAGCAGTTTTCAATAGGCTTAAGGACTCTCCTTTTGCCACCCCACCCTCACCTTCAGGCCCTGCCTTGTCAAGAACTTGACCATTTGACTCAGGCCACAGCATTCCGGGTAGGAAGCCCTCCTGGAGAAGCACAGGCAGCTACAACAAACAAGTAGACTTGCAACCAGAGCTGAGAGAACTCCTGGGAGTGCTCATCAATATTTCAGCACAGAAGAAAGGCACAGCAAGAAGCTGCAACCCAGCAATTACAGAGTAGGCCAGCAGTTGTTAGCTCCTGGTACACACTCTTTCCTGTACAGCAGTGACCTCTATTAAATACTGAAGACAATCCTCACGTACAAAAAAATCTTGGACCAGACCTAAGACCGATCTACATGATGGCATAATTTCTGCTGTGCTGTCTTGTTTCAGTCACTTCAAAGGTGGTGGTACTGCAGACCAGCAGGCATCCTGTTTGCTGCCCATAGTAAGGAGTGGAGTGGACTGTGTCCATATGTGCATGTGTGTGAGAAGCAAGGTGGCCCTGGTTTGCGGCATAGATTTGGACTCCACTTAATGAAACAAGGCATGCACACATGTGCATGAAATGCCATAACCAACAATTGTGGTGGCAGTTCCCTTGGATGAAGCAATTCTCTTTAAGAATCCAAACTATTTGGTGTGCTTCCTGCAGATGTTTGCAGCTGGCCACAAGAGGGGATGCTTAAGCCTTGTACCTATTCATTCAAAAATTCACTCGCTCCATCGGTGGATACACAGTCCCTTACTGAATTTCTCCTGTAACCAAGTTAGCCGGCTGAAAATCACCCTTCCCTTGCTAATCTGAACTGCTCTCATGGCAGAGAAGCAGGCCGGCAAGGAACATATTCAAAATTAATGGTTTCAGGCAGGGTGATGCACCAGTGTATATCCTGCCCTCCTGAGCAGTTGTCATTCAGACTGGATTTCTTGAGAGGAATGCATCACCTTGCTACATTCTAGCCTCTTGTTAAAAAAGTTTACATTGTACATGTGATGTTGATAAAATTAACACTGAGAAGGTTTAACAAGTTATTCATTTAATAAGCATTTAACCACATTGTATTGTTCAAAAGATTACAGTATTTTTTTTAAAAAAAACACAAAACAAAAACAAAGAAACTGTGTGAAATTCACAGAAACGGTAGCCGGTTGTTTCCTAGACTTTGTAGAACAGGTCTTCAGTTGCTAATAAAAACAAACCCTACATGAATTCTAATTCTCAGGCAAGTCTCTGAACAGCTCTTCACAGGTTACACTTTCTGAACTGGCTAAAATAGCACAGTAGCAAGCTTCGACACTGAATATAAGGGAGGTACCAAAAGTCTTTAATCCTGCATCCCAGCTGACCACAGCATTACTCTCTGCTAGTTCAAGTCGGTCCTTCCTGCAGAGGAAAAAACCCAACTTAGACACCACCAATGCATCTCTATGGGTTGTGTTGACACCTTTTCCCTACTACGTGCTTGAGTTTTATAAGAAGAGACAGAAACCTTTAAAATAATGGCTTTAATTGTCATTTTAAAGTATACGGGAGGAATAGCGTGCTCCCAATAAAATATACATCATACCAGTGAGGCTGGCAAAAGGTTGAGGGTGATTTCAAAAGGATGACAACATAACTTGTGTACATGACAAGAAAAAAAAAAAGCAACCCCTTTGAAATAAAACAAAAATAAAATTAAAAGACGTTCACAGTGGTTTCTATAAACAATATGTAATCTGACAGCAATAAGTTTCCTAGCCTTGTAGCACACTAGTGCCTCTTTAGGTCCTAAAAGAAAAGCAGGCATCGCACACCACCTGGTCTGTACAGGATCAAGGAGTCAGTTGTACAGGTACCCAGAATGACAGGATAAGTTGCTGTGAAGTATACAGCTGGAACATTGATAAGGAAAAGTTTTTTTCTCTCTCTCTTTCAATTTCTCTTCAAATACAGATTTTTTAAAAAACTCTTCTTGAGAAGGGAGAAAGTCTCATTTGCTGTTACAACCAGCAAATGCCATCATCCATCAAAATGAACAGAAAAACCACAAACACATTAAATCTAGTCTTAGCAAGCTGACCAATACATGTTACCATGTTGCTGTTGTTTTTTTTTTAAAAAAAAAAACAGATTATATACTATAGTACAAGTCCCAACTAGGCAGGGCCAAGAGCGATTATTTCTTTGCTTGTTTTGTGATCATACCCCTGGGTGGTGTTACAGGTCGGCTAGCATTGGGCTTCTTTTTCTCAGCAGGCTTTAATATCTGCAATGACAATTCACTTGTTTAGCAAGATAGTCTGAGCATGCGTGGCTGAACAGATAGGAGCACAAGGAAAACACACAAGACACCATTATAAAATCACATCCAAAAATTAACAGTATACATTCAATTTAAACCCAATTTCCACTCAAAAGGCAAGGCAGGTTTCAGAGGTAAGTCATTCATCTAAAGCCATGTATGCCATATACAACATGGAAAATTAAAAGGGTGGGGATCCAGAACATTCAAAGCAATCTAATTTCTAAAATATATTTATTTATAAATATGTACAAAAACAGATAACTGCTTCCTGAGCAGCAGATTGAATAGGAAGGTATTGGTGAAATCCAGGCATTAAGAAGGGAGCTCCACAATCCTCACAGGGGAAAATTTCAACAATATGGGGAAACAGGAGATAACATTCAACATGGGGAAATTTGACAAAAATAGCAATAGCATTGATATTTCTATATTGCTTATCAGTGCTGAAGCACTCCCCAAGTCATAGAATCATAGAATTGTAGAGTTGGAAGAGACCACGAGGGCCATCCAGTCCAATGGTTTACATTATTTTTTGCTAAGTGCCCCCAACAAGCTGGGTGCTCATTTTACCAACCTACGGAAGGATGAGTCAACCTTGGAGCTCTCTGGGATCAAACTTGTAACCTTGCCCCTTGTGAAAGCGAGCCTAGATCTGTTAAGGAGATACCTAAAGCAGGTCCTACCATAACACATGGTAGTGCTAGGGTATAGGTGTTATCTCAGGCCAAAGTCTTGCAAGGCTTTAATGATCAACACCAAACTTGAATTTAGATGCAGTTCTGCCTTTCCTTTCATATTGGATACTGTCTTGCGGATCACCCACTTTAGAGGCAGCAGGGGGAGAGCCATGATTCTTTGGACAATCCAATTCAAGGTGAACAGATTAAGTCTGCCCTACTTAGTATATGGCAGACTGGTGCCTCAGCACAGATTAAAGAAAACAGAAAGCATTTTGAAATAGCTAGGGCTTACTATCCTGAACATCTGATGCAAGAAAAATCCGCTCTGAGTGAAAATTGTCAACTTAATGGGGAAAGCAAAGCACCAAAAGCCTTAAAGATACTGTACCTGAAAGGAGCACATTAAAGTCTCATCCACGCTCATCATGGCGCCTGCATTGTCAAACTCCCCACAGTAATTTGGGGCGGAAAACAGAGTTACCAGTTGCCTTTTTGCAAAGAACTCATATCCATCTTCAACCACCTTTAAAGCAAAGAGCTGTTAGTTTCTAAGGTGAGGAGAAAGCAAGACAGCAAACAACAATCATTTTTATTGTACAAAATGCTTTATAATATATTTATTTGTTTATTTTATATCCCTCCTTTCACCCAGCACAGGATTCCAAGGTGGCTTCTCCGAGGCAGCCTAAGCTCTCTGCAGAGGGATCACATGGGTGTCAGGACTAGAGATGTGAGCTCAGAGGTCCTTAGTTCAGACTCACCACAGCCAAATACTCCTCATGACACTGTCTTAGGCAAACCACTCCAATCCCGATCATCCCCCTTCCCCAGTCTAAACTGTGACATGTGGATAACACCAACCCTGATGTATTACTGAGATGATACATATGAAGTGCATGCTGCTAATACACATGAAAATCTTCCATGACCAGCCAATTAGCCTACTACAAGGACTAGGAAACCCATGCAGTGAGACAGATTAATTTACCCTTTTTGCTTCCCTCGTGCTAGATGAGCTAGAAAGTGTTGAACAAGCTAGAAGTGGTATATAAAATGTGAGCAGACAAGGCATTGAAGAATGGCAGCATCCTGGCCTTGCAGGAAGTTCTATAGCTGAGATTTACTGTACTCTCTCTTAAGAAACAGTCATTCTTCCATCTACTAATTCATGTGAGCTCTGTAACCCACTTGGACCAAGTACACTCTTCATTTGGAGTGTACACTCTACATCTGCAAGGCCAGGAGTTACTAAAGCTAAGCAGATGTTCCAATGCAAGCAGACCAGGCTTTTTTGGGGTGGGGAAGAGAGGATGGACAACTTCCTGTTCCGTGGGTTAGGAGATTCTGCACAGGTCTGGGAACTGCTGGCCCCTTCTACCAGGATGGATTTGCCAAGAATCTTAGTATCTGATCTTTACCTGATGTGCTCTGCATATAAGATCCAAATCATGTTTGTGAAGGAACTTTGCAACGACTTCAGCTCCAAATGTGAAAGACACTCCTCTGTCATTTTCACCCCATCCAAGTACATCTTTGTCAGGGTCAGACCACAGCAAATCACAGAGAAGGCCTTGATCTGGCACATCAGTAGGCCGCATAATTCGTCGAATCTGTTCCATTGATTGGAGGTCAGGTGATAAGCCTGTAGGTGATTAAGATGCAGCCAGTTTGCATTTTGTTCATCACTAAACACATGCACCATACTACTTAGTAGTGGGAATGAGATCCTCATTCCAACTGCCTATGTCACTTATATGTATTTTAAAGAAGCAGTAGCTACCCAGTTCTATCCAAAGGCATGTAGTAAGTACATAGCCATGGTGAACCAGTATCAAGTGTGCTGAATAAGGCTCAGTGTAATTTTTGTGTGTGCAAGATTTATATCCAGTTACTGTAAACTAGGTAGTAACCTCAATCTTATTTGTGTTCTATGATGCTGGGTTTGGTGCCCAGTTGCTTGGTATGAACAGCCTACATAGTTTATTTGACCCCACACCAGAAAATATCAATTATGATATCCAGCATCACAAATCTCTTACAACTGGGAAATGATCCCTGTTGAGGAGCAGCAGCATCATTCAACAGAAAAGGTGCTATTTTTGTTCAAATCACACCAATACACAATAACCACAATCCACAGTTATAAGGGAACATGCTGCCGCAAGTTCAGTGCAGCCCTCTGCTTTTTTTGACGCAAGGCATTGTCAACTACAGCAACCTGACAAAAAAAGGCACAATTTCACATGTTAACTGAAATCCTTATTCTGGTTCTCCTGAGCATCTTCGGTCTAACGTGTTCATTTTCTAATTAGTCATCATAATAATCATCCCTCCTACCCAAGCAGGTGTCTGCTGTCCTCTGTACTTCAAGCCCTGGTTACCCAAGTCGGGGAGTTGCCACGTATCAATGCACGCAAGCCCATTTTTCATGCACACACATTTGGGTAGCTTACATTTAGTACAAATGCAGGCCAGCAGATCAAGATTGCCTGAGGTAGCCAGGGTGATACCATGACAGTTCCTACTTTGTTGCATAACACAAATGAAAAATCCCTGCTAGGCCAAGAGGCAATGGCTGTTTATGAGAGGACAAAAATCCAGAGATCAGCGGGTTGCATTTCTTGGTTCAGCACAATGAGTACCACCACAACAGTATGAAGACCAAACACCATATCAAGGGCACTGTATCTACCGCTAAAGACTGCAAATTCCTACTACAAAGAGCTAGCTGTTAGACAGTCTGAAGTAGGAAACAGAGGAGAGTCTGGAGTGGGTGTTAATGCTGACAGCACTAAGAAAAGGTTACACAGAAAAGCACTTTCTGCAGGAAGAGTTTGTGAACCTATATGCATTTTTTGTGACAAGACAACTGGACAGGAACAAGGAATGCCACATGAGAAGCTTACCAAGATAGTACAAACACGAGCCCATCACAAAGTACGTGAGAGTCTATTCAGAGAACAGGACACAAGATTCTTGCAATTATGTCTCAGGACATTGTAGCAGCAGAATCTCATCACACCTCTAGATACAAGTAGTATACAGCTATGTTTTACCAAAAGGGGAGGAGACAAGGCAGACAATGAGCACAACTCAAGCACAAATACATATTAATAAAGAATTGAAACGTAGAAGCCACATACATCCAAATACGGCCATCAGAGTTGGGAGACGTCATTAATGTTATCACAAATATAAAAGGGAAGGTCACTAGTTGTGCCCTACAGTGTAAGCCTGCAAGATGTAATTCTTGAAAATGACAACTTGAAAAGAAATTGTTCACAGTTGAAATCAAGGACTGTTGATGCATATGACATCACTGGACAAGCATCTTCACCTGCAAAGGTTCCTTCCTGGGTTACTCTGAAGAGATCCAGAATGCAGCTTCCTTCTCAAAGGGTGAAAATGCTAGAGCAATCATGTAGTCGGGACATAATCTATAGTGTCACATGGAGTAGATTGAGAACTCCTAAGTATCTATTGCTCCCCTATTCTGTGACAATACTTACAGGTAATAATGAACTCGTCAAGATACTGCTCAGGCTTGGACATAAGATATGACATTCTAAAAAAACAGAGGAACATAACACTGCATAAATCTCCAGGAGTTATCTGCCACTGTGAATCAACAGGTGGCTCTGTCACTTCCACCTGCATGTGTTCACAAACCTAGCCCTGGAACAACACAGATAGGTTTGAAGGGATTTTCGCAAGAGAAGCATATCATAGGATGCTTGAAATAGCAATGTACAGGAAAATGCATCTGCTTCCCAAATCTCTTCCACCATACTTTGCCCCAAATCAGCAGAGAACTCTTTCCACAGAAGATATTAATTTGCCTTCATGTGTTACTGAGGAATGAGTTGGATGTCATCCTTTAATAGTCAAAAGTGGCCTGAATTTTTGGACTACAACTCCCAGAAATCTCAGCCACATGGCCAAGGGTCAGCAATTCTGAGAGTTGAAATTCCAAACATCTGGAGGACCAAAGTTTGAGAACTAGTGGCCTAAATTATCAATATGAAGCTTCAGGGACATTAATCTGCTTCAGATGTTCACAGGGCTCACAAATACAGAGAACCAAATAATCTGTTATCATTTCTAAGGATGTCATTGCTTGCCTACCCACAATACATACACCAGCAATTGAGTTATCCACTGTCTCAAAATTGTGACCCAGACTGAGCTGATCAGTAGAGTGTATCTAGGAAGAAGCAAATGGACTGTTGCTTGTATCCCATGCTGCTGAAGAGGCCTATGATACAGTTATGATCTGCTTTGCAAACACAAATGCATTTGTTATGTGCCTGGGATTTTGTGAAAGAATAGCTGCACAGTTGCTCCCGGTATGTCTTGGAAAATTAAGGTCAAGAGTAGGAAGAGATGTAAGTTGGGCTGAGATTGGAATGCAAGCAATCACTGGAGGTAAAGGGAAAGCAGGTACCCTAACAAATCTTGGGAATCAGTCAACAAAGGAAAGGAGAGAGAGCTATTAACTGCCACCATGCAGGGGCTGCTTGATGAAATATCCTCAAGCATTCAGGCCACAATATGGAGAAAGTGTTTTAGAGAAGAACTCAAGAACAACAAGTCCTGCAGGCAGGGGCTGAAGCTGAAAGCCTAAGATGGGAATGAACAGTTAGTTGCACACTGAACGGATGACTACATTTTAAATTTAGCAGAATAGATCACAGTGGTGCCATCCTATTAGCTACAATGTCACAAGTTAGACTTACAACCATGTAATTACTTCCTTTTCACATTTACAAAAATGGTACATTGCCACAATCATGAATGTCCCTGAAACCCACCTTAAAAGTCAGCCAGCCATCCTAAGTGGCAAAGTTCTGCAGCACTGGCAAGCAGGGCACTAAAGGATGATGTGACCAGCTTTCTCCCACCAGCATGCGATGGTGCAAGGTCCTGCTGTAACTCTCTGTCACACTGTTACTCACTGGTGGGAGGGGGCTGGTCACACATTCCTGCAGCACCCTGCTCACTGGCAGTGCAGAACTCCATTGCTCAGTATATCTGACTGGCTTTTAAGTTGGGTTTTGGGGGTCAGATCAAGAGATGAAATATAGCTGATATTGCAGCTACACCCTGATCCAGGATCTTGGCTAATATTTTTATATAGGTTTTTGTTGACATTGTTATTTATTTAGGAAAGAGTAGCAGATGACATACTCATTGCCTGTAATAAGCTGCAGGTATAGCATCAATACATTAGAAATGGTAAGAAAGTCACTTGCATAGACATAACAGAACTTGGTTCTAAATCCAACTGTTAGCCCCAGAGCAGACCCACTAGATCAATGGGAAATTGGTACACCAACATTTATACAAGTTTCACTGATTCAACGGGCCTCCTCTAGTTGGGACTCACAGTTAAGATTTTGGCCATGGTTTATAAAACTATATCTTCATAGTTGCAGAAATGTTTCATGCTTGCTACTGTACCATTGCTGGCTGCAGCTATAGAAGGTATTAGGGAGTCATACGGATGTACAAGGTGGTAGGTCTTGAAACAGGTATCCAAAGGCTAGAGTTACACCAATGAGCAGCCACACTATTCTATTTGTCTTTTAAGCATTTGGTATTTAATTTTTTAATCTACATTTTTATCTACTTACATATACACACACATGTGCACATGCACACTAACCTACAACTAGCTTTCATCCTCAACACACTGCTGCCAGTTTCATTAATAGACAGAGAAATATGTATTTTCCTGCTTTTTTATGGTTGATTTTTAGGTAATTTAATGTGAGTGTAACAGAGCTGTTAATTCATTTTTATAAGATGGAGTAAAGATGTACTTAGCTAGCATGTTTGTGATGAGATTGCATTTCAATTTATTTTTTGAGTTGAGAGAAACTTAGTATCTTTTTTTTAATCCCATTTTAAAAAGCACTGTTTTTTATCTATACCAGCTGCAACAAAAATATTTACATATATGACTTATTAAGCAAGGAGCTAACAAAAGGAGCAGCACATCTGAATATAATGCTGAGGAATGCACAAGATGTGATGCAAAATGTTCAGTGCTGTCAAACTGCTTGGCAACAGTGACTACTGAGCTAACAAGTTTCGATATGGATGGAAAACTGCCCAGAAAGTTCAACATTCACACATTTAATTTCAAGACGTAAAAAGCTTCTGAAGAAGTGAGGGGTTTCATTAAATGCAAGTTGAAGCATGGTGGTGGTGGTGGGGGGGGGGGAGAGGACAGTCAAGCCAGTAAAATATCTTCAGGATGCTCAGAAGGTTGTTTTAAAAACACCATGTAAACAGCATACCCATGAAGAAATGTAAGAACTAGTTCAAGAAGATGCCAGTGTAGTCAACGAACAGTCACAGATGATACTTAAAGGCAAGACTTCCTCTAGAAAGTGAACGGCTTGCTCCTTTGTGGTAAATAAAAAAGCAGATGCTGAGAAAGCAAATCTAAGTAGCTATAGTAAGCACATATAGGGGCAGCACATTATTTTAAAAATATGTTTTTAAATACGTCAAAAGGAAGAAACCAGTCCAGAAGCCAGAACTGATAAGGAAAGAATTCTTGGTGCTGTGGTGCATAAATTACTGAAAACATACGCTGTGTACAGTGGCAGTGACTAATTAACTCATTAAAAATGAACAAGTGTTGTGGTGCCTCCTTATATACCTATGAGGTAGCCATATCTGACACACTGTACACAGTTCTGATTTGACCTTCTTACAAAGAGTATCACCCAGCTGGAAAAGGTATAGAAAAGGACAAAAAAGATAATCAAGAGACTGTTTATCACATATGCCACTAACAACTTTCACAAGGATATAAAAAGCTAATAAGAACCTGGTCTAATTTACAAAATGGGTTCAAACGAATTCTGGAGTATATCCACACTGCATCGTTATTGCAGTCTGATACCAGGGTTATGGCTTCATCCTACAAAATCTTAAGATTTAAAGTTTACTTGGAATTCTCTGCCATGAAACTTTTAATCCATTCCCATGAACCCTCAACCAGAGAAGTTGAAGTCCTTCGCCAAACTACAAATCCCAGGATTCTGTAAAATGGAGCCATGAGGCAGTTCAAGTGGTATCAAAGTACCATTTTGTTCCTGCAGTTTTTTCTGCAGGATGAAGCTGAGTGCAGACAAGCTTTTCCCAGCAGCCCTGCAGGCTGGGAATGAAGGAATTGGGAAGGCTACAAGTTTAATCCTTCCCCTTACCCAAGCCACCTCCGAAACAAGCTGCCCAACACACAGAACCAGTCTATCACTAAGACAATCTAAGCTCCTCAAAAAGAGGATATTTTGCTGGGTTTAAAGCAGCTGCCTCAGATTAAAGAGAGGTGACCTGTCCTTTCTGCAAGGCTATAATATTTGGTTCTCACATCTGTTCAACTGTAGCCTCCCATTCAACTCCTCCAGCAGTGGAAGCCTGATGTTTTTGACTCTAAACATACTGTAGTTGCTTAGATTATAGTTTAGGAATGACAGGGCTAAATATTTAAATTAAAAATGGGTCAGAAGATGCTAGGTTAGTATACAACGTAAGTATTTACATAGCACAGCACTGGAAACTGTCTGGATAACCTGTAATTACTTGCGTGTGATATAAAGATAACCAGCATTTATAGCTTCATATTTCAGAGGAAAGAATCCAGGCAGCTACCAAATTAGGCACAGTCAAGGCCAGTGTTCACTCTGAAGCTCCCGAAGTACATAAAATGCATCTTGCTCATGAACAGCTCTGTTACCACTGCCATATAGGGGATGTAATCTATGAGTTGTGGCACCCATCTATATGTCCATCAGACAGATAGATGCCTTACTCAGACTCCTCTACCCCACACTGAGGCAAATTAGCCAAATAAGCAGGATATCCATAAGACTGGCTGGCTTCAGCTCATATGTTACTCCTCGTCTTTTAGTGAGCAAGTCACACAAACATGGTGAGTTCACATCTATGACTGGGGGTACTGAGCCCCTTTAGCCACCACATTCTAATGGCAAAGCCACCAAACACAAGAAGGACTACTCTCTACATTACTGGATTTGCTGTTAGTGAAATTCATTCCTCATAAATGAAATAACTAACTTGGGGAGGACTTATAGGCCTGTTCTGGCATCCAAATTCTGCCCACATTACACTTTGGTCAAAGCAGTTTATGTGCTGAACATGTGCTGTAGAAGTAACAGCACAGGTTAAATTAAATAACTCCTTGTGCACTACAGAAAGTTCAGGACATTAACTGAACATGTTCAATGATACAGCATAAGCCAGCAGTACTTCATAAACTCTTTAACCACTTACCTCCGTGGCAGCAAAATATTTTCTCATCCACGATGGCTGCAATTGGTAAGCAATTAAAGCAGTCTGTAAAGGTTTTCCACAGCTTGATGTTATATCTTCTTTTACCTAAGGAGACATTTCAGGATATGAACTCACTTAAAAACCAAACAGGGATAGAAGAGCATTACAGGGGTATGGGGAGGAGGAGACCCACTATAACAAGCTGCTACGCCTGAAGTCTACGCCTGAAAATATCTTCTTGAACCACTATAACATTAATCAAGACACTAGACAAGTAAACCATGTTTAAACTCAGCTGCTGAAGTACCTGTCTCTAGGAATACAGTATTCACACTGCATTTGTAGATAGAATCTGAAAAGCTCATTAGGCAGCAACGTTCATTTAAGCCAAAGGTATATTAAGAGGGGCGCTCCAAAAAAGCGATACAAAGACTCCCTGAAACAACATCTCAGGCTTGGCCAAATTGATCACCAACAGTGGTCCGCCCTGGCCTCACATCGGGAGGCATGGAGACGCACTATCCACAATGCTGCAGCCTTATCTGAGAACTCACGACGAACAAGTCTTGAAGAGAAACGACAACGCAGAAAGAATCACAACCCAAAAACATCACCCAAGGAGACCTTCTGCTGTGCTTTTTGCAACCGGACTTGTTTATCTCGGATTGGCCTTTTTAGTCATCAGCGCGCTTGCAGAAAGCGCGGGATGAGTCCTTCCTGAATCTTCGTTTGCGAAGAAAAGCCAGAGATATTAAAATCACAAGCGTTGCTTCTTGCCATCTCTGATGAGGAGAGTGAACAAGCACAAGAAGTCCCCATACCAGCCTGCTCACATCTGTTCTGCTGAGGCCCTCCTCCAAGCGCCTTCCTCGTGGTAAGTGTAATAGCAAGGAGAGGGCTATTCTAAGTTCTCTCTCATACAACACACTGTTTCAGGTATGGCGTTCACTTCCACAAGATGCAGTGTGGACACCAGTTGAGATAGCTTTCAATAAACTATAGAAAAATGGATTGTGTGTAAGTTCACTTACAGTTATTGGCCATAACACCAAACAGAACTTGAGTGTTCAGTGGTAGTATGACCCCAAAATTTAAATATTTAAGTATTAGCTGCTGAGGGCAGAAAAGGGAACTGCCTTCCCATGCTTCCTGTGGGCTTCCCAAAAGCACCTGGCTGGCTGTGATCAGAAACAAGGTATTGGACTAGATGAGCCCTATAGTCATCATAGCACCTGTTTGCAAATACAACAGACAAGGTGTTACTCACATCACCATTTCCAGTTTTTAGAGCATATGAAATAAAGAGAAGCTACTTATCTGCTAACAACCCCCAACTTTCTCCCCACTGCACCCTCACCAGCAATGACTGACCTTTTCTCTGGATGGCAGTTACAGCCCAATACCCTGGAAATGTTTAAACATTTTACTAAAGTACATGCTGTCTAGGATGGCATCATATGGTAACAGGTTCAGGAGCAAATCCTCTTAATGCATACAAAATAGTTTTTTATGAATTGCTTATAAGCAATATGAGCAGCTGCCAGCAAATTCAACTTGAACCATATCTGGTCAAGTGTGAAGCTGCTGGGGAGGGAGGGCAATGGGTAGAAGAAATGCTGCATGAGATCCCACAAGGGCTTTTTTTGGCCTACAACAAAGAGTCACTTGAATATTAGGATGGTTATACCTAATCCCAGGTGAAGAGTTCTAATCACCAAGAAAGAATAGGAAATGAAAGGAATAGCAAATGAAACGCAGACTTTGACACTCTAAGACTGCAACATGAAAGAAATGTGTTGTTGCTCGGCAATGTTTTAAGACACACATTTTCCATTTGTTGGAGCCTATACTTAGGCTCTGGTACATCCTTTCGGGGGGATGGTGGTGTTAGTGTTTGTGAGATCAAAGACCTCAGCGAGTGCATTCAATGCTGACTTACCAGGCAGTGTGACTCAATGTAGAAGTATTTTTTACGACAAGTTATTATTAATGTAAGTTGTCCAAACAAAATCTCTGTGGAGTTAAAGGCTGATGAGCTTGCAGTGGATGTCCCCACCCTTGTGAATATGAACTTTGTTAAGTGTATGATAGGTGGGAAGCACATTTTTAAATTAGTGGGCTTAATAGTACTCTTCATCCAAGATGAGCAAATGACAGAAACCAGTGAAAAGCTGATTATTTGTCTCATTCTTCCCAGACACATCAAACCAATGTTGATTGCTTTACAAGCCCTGGCACAGTCTGGAACTGAGTTATCAACAGTCGGTTTTGGCACATGGCACAACAGCAAACAGATAAAATACAACATACAATGGTATGGAGCATCCTGGTCATACTCAACAGAGAAAGAATGGGGCCAGCTTTGTACTTAACAGACATAAATTGAAGATTTTCAGTGTTCTAAGTATGCAGTTACTTTTAACATAACATTTAAGTAGAGATTGGCAAGCAGTGGTCAAATGGGGACTGCCTTTGGGTCAAAATGCAGCCTTTTGATGACTGCCTTTTGATCAAAGGCAGTGGTCAAAAGGCTGCATTTTGACTCTGCAACTTTCAAAAGTCTCGGAGGAACAGTGAGGCTATATTTCACCTGCAGAAATTATCCAAGAAGCCTCTTTAACTGTACAAATACAAACTGCCATTAACATACAACTCACTCCAAAGCTAGTAAAGAAAAAGGTATATTTAATCATGAATCATATTTTCCCAGGACCCCAAAAATCACCTCAGAAGTACTTACATTCATCATAAAAGCCATAAATTCTATTAATGCTAGCACATTCATGGTTCCCTCTGAGGAGGAAAAAATTCTCTGGATATTTTATCTTGTAGGCCAGTAAGAGGCAAATTGTTTCCAAAGACTGCTTCCCTCTATCAACATAATCACCAAGGAATAGGTAGTTGCTTTCTGGAGGAAAGCCTCCATATTCAAAGAGTCGAAGTAAATCATAGTATTGTCCATGGATGTCACCTTAAGCAAAAAAACCAAAAAAGTTTTTACACAGTTTGACAACATTGCTTACTAAAGCAAGGCTAGATACAGCAGCCTTCAATGCATGCTAATATATCTGACTCAGAGAGGAAGAGAAAGAAAAGTAAGCACATCTACCAATAAGCCTTCTGCAACTAACAATTTCCGTGCATTCATTTAAAAAAAAACACCAAAAACAAAAAAACAAAAAACAAAAAAAAAACCAAACAAACCCTGCAGGGGTAGCAGTACCATAGATTTCTCCACTAGATATGACCTATCAGGAGAGTAACACAAGAATCCAGGTCTAAAAACAAAGTTGGCATGATGTAAATTTCAGTAATGCTTTTAGTTCAGAATAAATAGGACCATTCCCCCTCAGAACTTATTTAGTGCAAAGAGCTTAACACAACTTACTTCAAGTTCCTTGAAAAGCAAATATTTCTGAACTTCTCCTGGATTTTGCAAAAATGTCCAATGTATGAGCTATACACTACTTTCTGGAGTCCAGGTGTCAATGGAAGTTATCAACATCAAGACCAAAGAAACTTCTAACTGGGATTTATGTCCTCTTTGTTCTGTATACTTCTAGCATTCTCTTTAGTATTCAATTCAAGTCACTACTTCAAGTAACATGATTGGCTTAGCCTGGGGTCAGAAACACATGGCCCTCCAGATCACTTTAGCCTTAGTTAGCATAACAATGATGAGGGACACAGGATGCTGAAGTGAAACATCCAAATGGTCAAAAATGTCAATGATAATAGGGCTTGTGCACTCTGACTGCAATATTTCAATGGATTTACTATCTTCACAGAGAGGCATCAGCTGACATTACCATCTATGACATTTTATCAAACCATAATCAGTACATTAAAAGGTATAGTTAGAGCCAGCCAAATTCAATGCTTACCACATATTTTAAGTGGTGCTTCAAGTTCCAACAGAATGGGTTGACTGAGAAAGATCTCTCGAGATTTCAAGCACAATCCTCTTATTTCATTTTCTTGAAGCTGGACATTTTTGCCAGGTTTTGATCCTCTCACTAAAAAAGGAAAAAGAATGATTACATGTAGCAAGTGAGAGTGAGTCAATGGATTCTACAACAATTAATTAAATATACACACAATGGGATATTTACGATTAACTGAGGTAGCCAACTTTTGGATCTTTCAGTCTTTTTCTATACACTTGCTGAGAAAGCTTGTTACTATTAAGCCAACTCCAAATTGAGCCAAGGGAAGTTTGCCCTTTGTTAGAAGACTGCAACTGGTGAATAACAAGGGCATTACATCTCAGTATTATAGACTGCTCCTAAAATTTAGTGGTCCAGAAACTAAATTCTTCAGATAGGCTGTGCAAGCACATCTTATGCTGGCAAAACATGTCAAACTCAGATTCAGGAATTATAATCTTGAACTGTCCTATGTCAACCCAATTGAAGCTACTGATGTCTCCCCCCTCCTCCGCGCCCCCAGGAACTGGAGTGCCTAGCCTAACTCAAGAGCTTATTCCAATTTCACCCTCCCAAAAAACCCAGGCAAATTGGGACTCAAAATAGCCACATGGATTAACCAGGGATTTAAGGCATTGTTCCTTCTGATAGGTCAGAAAGACTGAGAAGCACAGCAAAGAAGAATTTCTTAGACTGATATATCTATGTTTTAACAACAATAGCCTGCTATGTATAACTACTACATTGCAGTCAGCCTATCATGATCACAATGCACAGAATTCCTAGCTGCCAACAAAAGTGTTGTCTAAATGTTTCTCAAGTATTTTCACTCTATGGTGTTACCGGTGTCAGCCCTCCCTCCAATGATGTCACCTGGCACACCCCGAGTGCTGCCACGGCTTTCACTTACACTGAAGGGAAGAGAATTATGACAACTTCACATTTTTTAAACCAAGAGCACTCTTGAAACCTCATGGTTTCAAAAAATTAAACTAGGGTATGGAGCTAGAGTGGCGTAGGACTATGACTGGAGGGCAGGGTTCAAATCCCTGCTCAGCCATGAAAACCTGCTGGGCAAGTCACGTACTCTCAGCCACAGAAAACCCTGTGACAGGGTCGGCATAAGTCAGAAACAACTTGAAGGCATGCAAACAACAACATGCTATTCATAATATCCAAGAAGAGTGAACTGAAGCTCAATCAATCCTGCAGGTCAAATGCTCTTGTTACCTTGTGTCTGTGGGCAAAACAAAAGCCTCTTAATACTTTCCCAAATAATTCTGTCACACAACTTTTAATTGCAACATGTGCTATTTTAACCAAGGTACTACCTGTGGACTGGTGTCATACAGCAAGCCAAACAAACACTTTAAATTACCTGTGTTAGCAGTTTTGAAGAGTTCAAAGGTCACATTTTAAAGAAGATTCACCCTGAGTGAAGTTCAATATTAGAAATGTGTTGCAATTACCACGCAGATTAACTGCAGGGCAAAGGTTGTGACCTGAGCAATACATGTTTCAATTATTCTTCCCTGTCAGTCTTGCTAGCATCCATTGGTGCCATTACCACTATCACTAGATGTTGAGGGCTCAATTAGAACACTTAGCAAAAGTAATGAAGCATAAGCCCATTGAAATCTTTTCCCATCACTGCAGTGCAATTGCTCTGTGGCCTAATAGCTGCATACACAATTTCTCCACATTCACTTCCCAGGCTATAAGCAAGTAGCCTGAAATGCCAACTGTCCAGCAGCACCACAGTTTATAGAAAGCAATCCTAGCTAATTGCGTTCTAAAGTAGCACACAATTAAACGTATTTAATCTTTCCATTCAAACAGTTAACTAGAGCATGTTACTGTATGCATAGCCTCTCTAGGTAACATCACAGATAGCACTCTCTCACACTACACAATTATAGCACTTTGACACTCACTTTAGCTGCCATGTCTCCATCTGATGGAATGCTGGGATATTTAGGTTGATGAGGCACTAGTGCTATAACCATGTAGTGTGAAAGAGAGCAAGCCTCTTATACATGATATGATCAAGGAATCTGTCTCAAAGTGAATTGAGAGCATTCACCATTACTCAGTGAGACACACACGTGCCTTCCCTAGAACAGGCATACCAGACTTAAAATGAGAAAGATGACTTCTAGAAAGTGAGCAGAACCCACATATAAGACTCATGCCCAGAATGGTGTAAATCATAGAATCACAGAATTGTAGAGTTGGAAGAGACCACGAGGGCCATCCAGTGCCAATGTTTCAATTACTCCCATTTCAGAAATTTTTGCAGCTTTCTGTTTAAAATTCTGCTGGATGCAGAAATAAAATAATGAAGGACCCTTTAATGAAATGAATCTAGAAGTTACTCTATGACTGGGGTGGGCAATTTGTGGCCCTTCAGAAGTTGCTGAATGGCAACTTCCATCAGGCCTAGCCAGCCCAGGCAATGGTAAAGGATCATGAGGGATGCACTCTAGCAATGTCTGGAGGGCCACAAGTTCCCCCACTGCCAATCTGCGGAGAGTGGAATTAACATGAGGTTCATGCTAATGCATGAGGTTAGTGCTTATGTGTAGGGAGCTGTAGAATTACGAACCATTTTATACACTCAATACAATCAAGTGGTTAATACTCTTCAGGGATTGTACCACTTCAGGATGCGGGGGATTTGGGGAAGTTATTTACATGTCTGAATCTTCTCCCTGTAAAAGAAAGACACTTCTCACCTTGCAGTGAAGAGGACACTAGACTAAAACTTTAAAATAAGTGTGAGGTCTACCATGCCATCTACAACCAGAACTGATGATCCAGAAAGCTGACTTTTCTTAAAGATTTAGATTTAAAAGTAATTTTTCTGGATTCTATCAAACTTTTGTTCTTTATGAATTATTTAACAGTATAATATAGTCAGCTAAAGACAAAGCAACAGGAATGTTTATGCCATTGCTCTCAAAACTGTAAAACTATATGCCTGCAGTACAGAACTGAACACAAGGCTAAGAGGTTATTTTTAGAACACCAACTCCACTGAGGGAATGTTAACTGCATATGTTGTAGCTAAT
Source organism: Gambelia wislizenii (assembly GCA_030847615.1). NCBI lineage: Eukaryota > Metazoa > Chordata > Lepidosauria > Squamata > Crotaphytidae > Gambelia > Gambelia wislizenii. Next base: position 3,761,923 of record JAUMIR010000013.1, on the reverse strand, counting down.
TAATGTATCAATTCTTCTAGATATGGAGAAAGACTTATTTCTGAAACAAGCAGTACACTTTTAAAATAATGTTGACAATTTTAGATAAATCATAGCACTATAGAAGAAGCATTCCTACTTATTAGGAAGAACAACAGAGATGTCTCTTAAGCTGCTCTTTGCCATCTGCAGATTTCTTTTTAGCACCTATAATAATCACAGAAAGTCTGTTGCCTGGCTAATCATCCCATCTATTTGGTATTTCAACCCTAGTCGCTTTCAGATTTGACACTGACAAGTACCTGTTAAAAGCACTAGAACTGAAAAGTCACATCTTGGTAAAGACAATATTCTTGACAAACAAATTACAAGGTTTGCTCTTGATCTAATCAGGGAGAAACACTATTCTGCCAAGCACAAACTTGCTTAAGGCTCTTTGTAAATAAAGCCTCATCACTGTGTATTCTTCATGCAGACAAAAAATGTATCATCGTATATTTGTTTTAAATACACGCACTAGCTCTGTTTCAACTATTTAAAATGAACCACAGAACACACACATCTTGTTAAAAGTTGCTGCCTCTTAGGGTACTATTGTTTATAAATCAGTGGGTTTTCTATTACACTCACAGCAACAATAAAGTACAACAGCCATGTCTAAAGGTGAACTCTAAATCAAATATGATGGGTGGGGGTTGGATCTCCATTTTGCTGACAAAAGGAAGGCAGGGAATTCCAAAGAGAAGGAGCTATGACAAAACACCTGAACCTCTATAAATGAGGGATTATCAAGTAAGCCTACCTGCTTGCACCACAGAGAAGCAAGACAGCAAGGTTGTGTCTATTGGCTTAGCCAAGACCTCATAACATCTGACTCCTCCTCTCTCAGAACTGTCTCCTCTAGTAGCCATTATGTAACCTTTACATAACATCATGTAAGAGATGGTACCTGAATTTGCTTATTTTTTCTCTCTTAAACCTTCTGCATCTAGTCTATTATAGCAAAAGCCCCTCTTACACTGTAGACCATTGTCAGGAGGGAAGGGATATATAAATCTACAAAATAAAGAGCCTTCAGACATTTAAAAAAACAGGGCAGCATATACAAGAGAAGGTAGTCTCTGAAACATACCACAAAAAAGTAAAGCATCCTTTGCTTACTGCAGCCTTTAAACAACTGACAATGGACTCTTAAGCACTGCTTTACACATGTATATCATTTTATATAGGAAACTCAAAGATCCTTGACTAATATTATTGTACGTAATTGACATATCTCCTTTGTCACACACATACTACCATGCCATGGAACCTACTGATATGTCTTCTTGCCCCATGCACATGGGGCTAATATGACTTACTGAGAGTAGTGTAGGGGAGAGTTTCCTCCATAAAAGTAGTATCAGTATAGATGCTGATTGTGCAAAGAATCTCTAACACACTTATGAGCTAAGAAATCTTAAGCAGTGGAGGGGAAACGCCTAAATTCTCCTGGGAAGCCAAGAGGACTAAACAGAGATGGTCATACTTTGGACATATCATGAGAAGACACAACTAACTGGAAAAGACAGTAATGTGTGGTAAGATAGAAGGCAGTAGCAAAAGAGGAAGACTGTATTGCAGGTGGATAGATTCAATCAAGGAAGCCACAGCCCTGAGTCTTCAAAACCTGAGCAGGGCTACTGATGACAAGGCGACTTGGAGGTCTTTTATTAGGGTCATCAGAAGTCCAAGAAGACTGTGATGGCAATTAACAACAAAGAGGGGAAAATCAAGCAGAGAGTACACAAGACCACCCTCCACAATGACTCCAGATGTGTGGGGAATGTTTAGAAAATTCTATCACACCACATCATCATTTTCTCTGATAGAAAACTCAGGTGGTGGATGTCAATGGAAATTGAACCAAATTAGAGGTACTGAGAAATAATCATCAGGTGGTCTTAGCACGGTTGGTGAAAACACAACGTGAAACATAAGAACATTTGACCACTGATTAATTGTGCCTCACTGGACATCCCTCTTAAAAGGTCAGGGCAAACTATATTGACATATCTCTTACAATTAGGGCTGTTCCTAAGTTACATCTCAACTTTTTACCATATATTGGGGGGGGGCAGGGAGGGGAAGAGAAGCATGGTGGTGGCAGGCAAAGTCCTGCCTCCTCTCCACAAGCACAGAGCAGAGATGTAAAGTGTGAACTGCTTTATAGTATGAGTGTGCTTTCTGCAACTGGACTTGTTTATCTCGGATTGGCCTTTGTAGTCATCAGCACCCTGAATCTTCGTTTGCGAAGAAAAGCCAGAGAGAGACAGACACAGGGTTTGGGAACTGTAGTCCAACAACATCTGGGCACCCACAGGTTGAAAACCACTTTAATGGAAAAAACTCTCTGGAGCCTACAGATGACAGCTCCCCCTTGAAGAGACTGAAGCATGAGACTAAATCAGTAAAAAACTGTTTAGTCAAAAAAGAGACAGTTTTGCAGACTCAAGTTTACTTCCACAGCTCATAATGCACTCTGACCACGAAGACAGAGTAACTAGCAGCTCAGCTTTGAACAACCCTAAAAGAAAAATATTGAAAATCAAATGCATGGCATGCAAAAAACTGGTTTAGTCACTTTTTGTGGAACCTTTGTGCTTTAAAGAAAGGCAATATAAACAACATATCTTAGGATTTCTCCCTAAACCAAGCGAGATCCATTACTAGAAAATATATCTATAGGAAATATCTGCATGCTTAAGGTCTTCATTCAGTCCTTATGAATTCCAAGTGATCTTGACTGCAATAAGGAAGGCAATGGCAAAATGTGAAACCCAAAGTTCACCAACAGATCATTTCTTTTATAAATCTCTATAGTTTAAACCCTCCCCTAAGATTTGCAAACCAAATCTTAATAAGCACTGGGGCATTTGAATATGAGTGCATCTCTGACTATTTGTAAAATCTTTGAAGGCAGATTCCTGGGGAAGCCTACAAAAAAGTAATAGTCCATCTCATCAGATGCATGCTAGCCATAAAAACAAGACTTCACAAGTTTCCATACCTACTCATCAAAGGCTATTGTTGATTGGAACAGGGTATGAAGTCATTCTATTTGGACCTATAGCCAGTTAAGTACCAAAGACAGCAGACAATATACGCCCCCCCCCATGCATGGGGGATAATTCCAAGACTTATCACAGATACACAAAACCCTATATAATAGCAAACTGCCATAGAATACCGTAGAATCATGATGGAGGACCTAGTATGACTCTTTGGTCAACTTCCAGCAGCAAAGCAGAAGTTTTCAGTCTCTTTGTGGCATGAAAGGAAGAGATGCAGCTCTTTCTTAATGTTTACTTTTTGTCTGTTTTTATCTGTATTGTTCTTTTTAAAAATTGTAAGCTGTCCTGAATCCCAATTTTGGGAGAGTGTCAGGGCAACAACAACAATAATATCATTTTGCATGAAATCATGGATGCCCAATATCTAACCAAATCTAACTAGTACGGTACTATAAATGTGTTGATCTTACTGTAGCCATCCTTTTGTGTGTCTGTGTGTGTGTCTGTTTTCATTGATTCCTAGGAACACTGTGTTGGTTATGTGATGTTTTAGTCAAGAAGATATTATTTGTAGCCTTTGAGCAATTGCAAAATTCTCACCAGGTAACACAGTCAGCAGAAATAAACAGCTGCTGTTTAACTACCTGGGATAGGATATCACATTCAAATGTACTCTAAAATATTGAGGGAAGAACAGGCTATAGATATATAATTGAGAAACAGCATTGTCTAAGATGCAGAACTACCATTGAAGAGGAAAACATCTCACAACATTAACCTGTTTGATCTCTTTTATACATAGTGAATTAGTGAATACTGGGGAAAAGGTTCTATCTCCAAAAGCAGATAAGTTACTTTAAATTCAAGTATAAAGAATCCATTCCAAGTGGAATCTTTTACAAAAATTATCTCACTGTTGCATCATTTTAAATTATATTAACATAAATTTGGCATTAAATTTATGGGCCTTCTATTATCTTCTAAAAGTTGTCAATGTGCTGCATTTGTCCCCTCACGTCACCCTGTTTTATATCTACACATCCAAATAAAAGTTTACAGAGCAGGAAGTTTAACATTAAAAGTAAATGAAAATCAATCTACACTGAATCCATGTTGCTGGCATCTGAAATTTGAGCTTATCAAACAAACTGAGACAAATTATAAAATATCTGTTTCAACTTTATCCACCAAAAATGTCTGGAAAGACCCAACAATTGTAAAGAGGAAGAGGAAGTGAGCGGAGAGAATACAGCATAGTATATCCCTTATATTTAACTAAGACCAGACTGCAGTAATTATTTTGCATCAAATGGTAAAAATTAATTCCCTAGTTGAATACTTCAAGTGCAAGTCCTGGATGGAGTCAGACAAAACAAGATTAGTGCGGCCTCCTTCCCCAGATAAATCTGATCATGCTTGCTGCTGCAAGGAGGATCTGTCATCAGCTACTTCACTACTGCTCTACTCTAGCCAAGATTAATAAGCAGTTTCATCCACCACCACTCCGCCACCCAATTTAGGGAATATCACATATTGGAAACAACCATACCACCAAAGCACTAGGCTCAGTCAAGTGTTTAGATGAGGGGACATCCATGCAGTCCTCCTTCACATGTTAAAGTAATCAGAGTTTCACACCAATGCCTTTGATTTAGTCTATAATTTACTTACAAGCAGACTCTTCACCCTAGTCTTAAGAATGAAAGCCTGTTTTTAAAGATAATGACTATAACAGACAGGCACAGGTGGGCAAATAGCATTTCCACACCTTCATGTTTCCCCAAGCCAGCAATCATGCAGGGTCAGGAGCAAAATTAACCCACAGTCTCTCCTCCCCACCCAAAAAAGACACCACTTTTGTTAAGAAGGCAAAACAATGAAAGACCAAGATAGACAAAGCATACTATGTATGTGCTTGTCATAAGAAGCAGCACAGTAAACTACTGCACGCACATCTAATCTAGCATTCTCCATTCCTATCCTACCCAACATTTTTTTAATACTAGGTACAAAAGCAATTGACAAAAAGACTGTTAATCTGGAAGATTACTCTGAAGTACAAACCCTCTCCAGACCCTCCCCCTTGGTGTCAGATCCCTTCAGGCCTCCCCCCGCCCCAATGACACTTGTCATCCAAATCTTTAGGGGGAAAGGGGAAAAAATTACTACCACCACCCCACACAGCCTCCCCACTTTCAACTGCTACTTTGCTTCCCCTTCCTCTAGCTGAAACGGTTTTTAATCCCCCTTCTTTACAGAATCACACAAAAAAGAAACTTTCTAAATGAAATTGCTGTAGCCAGTATCTATTCCTAAATACGCTTAGCTGTTTCCCCTAGTCCCATCATATGTGTGTGTGTGTGTGTGTGTGTGTGCGCCTGCCTGCCTTCATGTTGCTTGTCAACTTATGGTAACCCTGTAAATTTCATAGGGTTTTCTCCTGCAAAAAATCCTCAGAGTTGGTTCTGCCAGTTCCTTCCTTTGAAATACTGTATAGCCTGGTATTCATTGGCAGTCTCCCATTCAAGCATAACCAGGGCTGACCCTGCTTAGCTGTCAAGATCAGATGGGACCTGGTGCCTTTACTGTATTTCAGCCAGATCCCATCATAATACCCCCACCAAAGCCTTCCTCACAAAAGCTTAGCCACCTCTTCCAAGCCTTTCCTCCCCTGTGAAACACATTTGCACAAGGAAGCAATCCAACCCACTTCCCAACACCTCCCTCCAGCTTCTTCCCTTCTTAGCAAAACAAAACACTTATGAGCACCCAAATTCTACTTAAAATACTGCCACTCACTCCCATTTTCACTAAAAACACAGCCTTTTAAGAGACTCCCAACTCCCTCCTACTGTCAAGCAAGGGTAACTTCAGTATGCATTAACCCCTCTCCATCAATAACTTGTCACATGGGGGGGAACACCCTCTATACCATGCTGACCTTTGCATTTTCTAAGTGACCCTTCCTATCACATCTGCATTTTCTTTTTTTCTTTTTTTAAACTATTTGTATATGCATCTCTCGTGGAGTTTTGAGACCCTCACACCAACAATCTTGGGCTCTTAATTCACCCGCCTTGCATCAAACACCCTATATCCAAAATATTCACCATCTCTGGGGCACCCCACTACTCAAAAGTCATCTTTAAAAATTCACACAGGGAGAGAGAAGGGCAGCATATAAATGCAGTAAGCAAACACGAAAGCCCACGCACATAGACATTCTCCCAAATCCTAGTCTTTCCCTGCATTTTGTTCCCCCAACATTTTGGATAAGCCCCTATGATCCCACCCTCAAAGACCTCTTCTTTAAAAAAAAAAAAAAAAAAAAAAAGCTCTCTCCCAACAAGACCCCCCCCCCAAAAAAAAATCTACCAGCCCTCTCACCAAAATTTAGGTGAATACAGACTGGGGTGGAAGGAAAAAGATAGCATATGTCTGAAATAAGTGTGTGTGTGTGTGTGGAGAAGAGAGCATATGAATTATGATCATGTATCCTTTTGGTGCATCCCTTCTCCCTCCCAACATGCAGGGTGGCAGTTGTTTTTGTTTCTTTTAAATGCTATGACATTATTTTACTTTGGAGATTTGCAAGTCACATAGATAGGACTGAAAGGTGGGCTATAGGTTTAGAACAAGGGAAAGCATACCACATCAAACAACAACAACACAACCCTCGTACAAGTGTGTGTGTGTGTGTGTGTTCAAGTCGCTTGTCGACTTATGGCCACCCTATGAATTTCGTAAGGTTTTCTTAGAGAAGGGATACTCAGAGGTGGTTTTGTCGGGTCCTTCTTCCGAAATAGAGCCTCCAGCACCTGGGATTCCTTGGCAGTCCTTCTGGGCTTGGGGAAGAAGGGTCTTCTTTTTGGACTGCCACTCCCAGAATCCCCCAGCCAGGGATTCTGGGAGTGACAGTCCAAAAAGGCACCTTTCCCCATGTTTATGGTGACTCCCGTGAATTGCACAGACTTGTCTTAGGCAAGGGATCCCTCAGAGGTGGTTTTGCTCGTTCCTCCCTCCAGCACCAGGGATTCCTCGGCGGTCTCCCATCCAAGTCCTAACCGGGGCCGACCCTGCTTAGCAGCCAAGATCAGCACGGATCCGGCGCCTCGAAGGCATGTTATGCCCTTCTCCCGGACAAATATACCTCCATCAAATGTAGTCTCTCCCCCCCCCAATACACACACACTTTATTTCCCACAGCAGGCAAGAGGATCCCACCGCAAACCCCCCCCCGAGGATCGCGCCAAGCCTCCCCACCCGGCCCTCCTCACCCTCCAGCAGCCGTTGGATGATGCTGTCGATGTTGAGCTTGTCGCTATCCGCCATCGCCTCTCAGCGGCTGGCGAGGGGAAGCAAGGAGGGAGCGAAGCCGGGAGCCCCGCAGGCTCGACCTCAGCGGCTGCTCCCCCGCTGCCTTCGCCTCTCTTCTTCCCAGCCTTCCTTTGCCTTCCGACCTCGCTCAACCCGTCGCCGTCCTCCAGCTCCCTCCGTCTTCCCCTCGCTCGCCTCCCTCGCGGCTTCCTCAGAGGACCGGCAGCAGCAACAGAGGCGGCGAACAAAATGGCCGCTTTTTCCCTCCCCTCGCTAGAGTTCCCTCCTTTCAGGCGCGCAGGGATACCAAAGGAAAGGGCGGCCGGGGACCTACTTTCTGGGGCAAGAGCGGGAAGATTGAGGGGCGAAGGCACAGAGGCGCGCCGAAGGCTTCTGCTTCTTCCACTGGCTCGAGCCCTCGTGCTGCGTCCCTCGCCTCCGGATCCTTCCGCTTGCGAACGGTCGAAAGAGAGGGAGAGAAAAAAGTCCCCATCCCTCCCCTCAGGCTGAGGGGCGCGCTTTTTGTGAGGGAGTGGGAAAAAATTAAATAAATTACTAAGAAACTGCAGGGAGACCCCGGGAGAAAGACAGCGAAAGAGAACCAAGACCACTAAGGGGGTCCCTACTGCTTTCTGTTGCCATAAAACATCAGGAAGGGATAAAAGGCAAGCGCGCGCTTGAACTTGTACAGAATTCAGGTTTGTGTGTTTTTAAAATCCATATATCTCTGGAAAGGAAAAGGTTCTAACGCACAGGGCGTAAAACACACACACACACACCTCGCAAGTGGGGCCGTCGGTTCACTTCGGGAAGGGGCGGTTTCCGGGGCTAAACGTTTTTTGTGGGGGGGGGGCACCTTAAAGGCGAGCCAATTTTATTTGGCGAATTTTATTTGGCACCAGCTTTCTTGCATCCGTTGAAGTGGGTTGGCTGCCCAGAGTCCACGAAACCTTATACCAAATAAAACGTAGCATCATAGAATTCTAGAATCCTAGAATTGGAAGAGACCCCCAAGGGCCATCTAGTCCAACCCGCTTCTGCCCTGAAGGAATACACAATCAAAGCACTCCTGAGAGATGACCATCCAGACTCTGCTTAAAAACTTCCAAAGGAGGAGACTCTACCACCCTCCCAGGAAGGAGCAGGTTCCACTGCCGAACAACTCTGTCAGGAAATTCTTTCCAATAATATTCAGGTGGAATCTCTTTTCCTAGAGTTTGAACCCATTGCTCCCTGTCCTTGTCTCTGGAGCAGTAGAAAACAAGTTTGCTCCATCCTCAGGATGACATCCCTTCAAGTATTTAAACGTCATCATGTCCCCTCTTAACCTTCTCTTCAGACTAAACATACTTAGCTACCTAAACCTCTCCTCATAGGGTATGGTTTCTGGACTTTTTACCATTTTGGTCGCCCTCCTCTGGACGTTTCAGCTTGTCCATATCCTTCTTGAATTGTGGTGCCCAGAACTGGACAGAGTATACCACATGAGGTCTGACCAAAGCGCAGAATAGAGTGGCACTATGACTTCCCTTGATCTAGACACTAGACTCTTATTAATGCAGCTTAGAATCACACTGGCTTTTTTAGCTCCTGCATAACACTGCTGACTCATGTTCAGCTTGTGGTCCACTAAGACTCCTAGATCCCTTTTGCATGGATTGCCATCAAGCCAGGTGTCACCCATCCTATATCTGTGCATTTCATTTTGACTTCCCGAGTGTAGTATTCTACATTTTCGAGGCTATGATTAAGCCTTGGGTGAAAGAAAACTTTTATCCTCACCACCTATTATTTTAGAAATTATCAAGCAATCCCAAATTAATGAGAAAAAAACAACCCAATTTGATGAGAAATATAGAATTTGCCCGACAATGGTGTGTGTATTTGTGTTTAGCTTTGCAATTATAAGTGAAAATAAATGGACCATGCACACAAGCACTTGAGGCAGAAACTTCATTGAAAAAGATGACAATTCAGTAACTGTAAAGTTGAACATTAAGAAAACAAAACATAATGACCACAGATGATTTAGAGAACTTTAAAGTGAATGATGAAGACATTGAAATAGTTAAAAGATTTTCCATGCCATGGCTCAGTCATTAATCAGAATGGAGACTTCAGTCAGCAAGTCGGAAGAAGACTAGGATTTGGAAGGGCAGCTATGAAGGAACAAGACAAGGACCCTGAAGTGTAAAATTATATTGTTGTAAACCAAAGTCAGGATTGTCCATGCCATTATAAAGTATTTCCAGTTTCTATGTATGGTTATGAAAACTGGGCAGTGAAGAAAGCTGATAGGAAGAAAATCAACACATTTGGAAATGTGGTGCTGGAGAAGAGTTCTGCAGATGCCATGGACAGCTATAAAGACCAGTAAATGGGTCCTAGAGCAAAATCAAGCCTAAACTCTCCCTAGAAGCCAAACTGAGACCGTTGTACTTTGTAATAATAATAATAATAATAATAAAATTTATTTTTATCCTGCCCCTCTGTTAAAATTACAAAAATTAAAATACCAATACAATTTTAAATCCCCAAACACCACCCACCCCTATCCTCCCCCATAAAAAGATATTAAACCAAATACATTAAAACAACTGATATAAAATCACATTAAAATAATTAATAAATAGCCAGCAGACTAAAAAGCGCCAGGATCCCCTGAGGCCGGGAACTAATCAGGAAAGGCCTGCTAAAAGAGATCTGTCTTTAGTGCTTTTTTAAAGCTACTGACGTTTGGCCACATCATGAGAAGACATGACTCACTAGAAAAGACAATGATGCTTGGTAAGGTAGAAGGCTGTAGGAAAAGAGCAAGACCCCATTCCAGGTGGAGAGACTCCATCAAGGAAGCCACAGCCCTGAGTCTGCAAGACCGGAGCAGGGCTGTTGAAGATAGGATGACTTGGAGGTCACTCATGCATAGGGTTGCCATAAGCTGAAGTTGACATAATGGCAGTTAACAACAAAACATGTACTGTATTTAATCCTACAGCATTTAAACAAACTTCTACCCATTGAAATACATAAATAAATAAATAACAATGTGAAAGTCTCATGCAAGCCTGATTTCGATAGAAACAAGGGAAGAACAGCATGGAGGGGTGCTATCAGATCTATTATAAGTCTATACAATTCATTTCAGTTTCCAACATAGAGTGTTTCTACAATTCTTAAGTCACTCCTCATAACAACCTTGTGAGGCAGGTTAGAACAAGAGGTGGTAGTCATTCAGATACTCTCAGCATCACAATGGCAAAAGTGGTTTTCTCACCCACCCATGTTTACAATTGGGTGTAATTGCCAGATTGATTGAATGTCACCATGTCTGGCTTTGGAATTTTGTTGTATTTTTGCAAACTTTCTTCAAATTGTGGTTCCCCCCACCACAGCATATTGGTGTGTGTGTGTGTTCTTTCAAGTCACCTATTGCCTTATGATGACCCATAAATTTCGGTGGTTTTCTTAAGCAAAGAATCTTCAAAGGTAGTTTTGCCAGTTCCTTCCTCTGAAATATAGCCTACAGCACCTAGCATTCCTTGGTGGTCTCCCATCCAAGTACTAATCAGAGCTGACACTGCTTGGCTTCCAAGATCAGATGGGATCTGATGTCTTTAGGGTATTTAGGCCCTCTAGCCTACTGACTGTTGTTGTGTGACTTCAAGTCATTTCGGACTTATGGCAAACCTATCACATGGTTTTCTTGGCAGGTTTTGTTCAGAGGGGTTTGCTTTTGTCTTCCCCTGAGGCTGAAAATGTGTGACTTGCCCAAGGTCACCCAGTGGGTTTCCATGGCCAAGTGGGGATTCAAGCCCTGGTCTCCAGAGTCGGCCATTACTTAAACTACTATACCACACTGACTATCCTACTGATACCTTCCTCTTAATGTGTGGGATGAAGCTGTTTTGGCTGAGATGCAGTGTGAGGTACTGCTTAAAGGGTTGGACTGAGATTTAGAAGATCTGGGTTCAGGTCCCTGCTTGGCTACAGAACTCCTTGGGCCAGGGATTCTTTCAACTTGAATTACCTCACATATTGTTAGGATAAAATGAGGTAGAGGAGAACCCAGAGTTTATTGAAGGAAAGGTGGATTACAGATAAATAGTACATAAGGATAAGCAGTTGGAATTCATCCAGTATTCTAGTGTATGTGCAGTTTTGACAACAGAAAACATCAAGGTCAACAACCATGCTCTCAAGTGGACCCCTTACTAAATAGATTTAATACTCGTTGGTTTTATTCTCAAAGCTGCTGAAGACATTACAGGAGAAACCTAGGAAAATCCCAAAGCAATTAAAATCAGCTGAGTGTTGATAATATATATAATTTCATTGTTGGAGAGAAGGAATAGCCAATGTTTAACTACTTTTGTTTTTAATCTTTGGCGGAATGTTGTTTAATTAGCATATTTATTACTAACTTAATTGGTAGGGTAGGGTTTTATTTTTATTTTTTTATTACTAACGTTGAAGCCAAGTCAGCACTGCCTCTCATTCTCCTCTAGGGCAAATGCCATCTTAATGCACACATGCAGATCCTTTACACTGGCAGTTATATAATAACATTAACCATAACATCTCATTATCACTGGTGGTAGAGCTAGCAAGTATTAGAGTTCAGGCTTGGATGATGAGCCCGAGAAAAGTGCAGCATCAGCTCTCCTTGAAGCAAGTCAGAAAGAAAGAGTCAAAGGAAGGAAGATGTAGGTCATCCGCACTGTAGGCAGCTGCTGCAGACCGTTTCCAGATTAATACTCTTTCTAGAGTTGTAGAGTTGTGAAGCCAGCCTGGAGCACACAAATTTTAAGCAGTGCAAAAAGAGGTTCAGCTGGACTACAAAAAGGATTGTGTGGGTGTTGTGTGGGTGGGTGGGCCAGAACAGATAGAGGGGTAGAAAGCTAATGTCCTCCACTAGGAGTTTGCACGTTGGCTGTAATTTGTTCACTGCAAGGGCCAAACCCCACATATACAGGTTGGACTTGGCATGTATGAACAATCTTTCATTAGTTAACAAAGGGACTACAGGCGTACCTCAGTTAGCAAAGCCTCTGACACTGAAGCTCCTTTTTATAAAGTTTTCAAAGCTCACCCAGTCCCCCTTCTTCTGTGTCTAGCTGGATGGTTTTTGAGCAGCATCAGCATTGGGCTGAAGAGGGCTGAAGAGACACAGACTTTGGGTGTCAGGTTGCAGCAGCCTGTCTTCAGTAAACAGTGTAATAAAGCTTGAGTTGGAAAAGAGTGGGATTCTAGCTGATCCTACTGTAGTGTGTGTGCCTGCTTGCAGTAGGCAAAATGAACTGCAGTTGCCTCCAGAACCCCTTGCTGAGCATGTGTGAACAGCAAAACAGTCAGAAAAAAGAGAGCAGGTAAGCCTGCCTTACCAGCTACCTCCGGCATTTAAAAAAAAAGCGTAGGTCTATAAGGTTGGCCACCAAGCTGGAAATCATAAGAAAAGTAGAGGCTTTTGAAACATCTACTTTGTGATGAGTTAGGGCTGGCTCCCCCTTTTCTTTTAGCACAATTTCAAATGTTGATGAAACTAGAGCGTACAACAAAAAGCCATGTGTTAAACTATGTACAATATTGGCAAGTTCAATAAAAAAAGAAGAAGAAACTAGAGCGTACAACATATTATGTCAAATATTGAGTGATTTCCTGAGGACTTGTGACTGTTCCCTTTTGCTTCTAGCATGCTCCCCTCCATTTAGGCTTTCAACTTAACTTAGCTCTGCAACTTGGATAATAATTCAAAACATCTGTCCAATTTTGAGGCATTTAGCCACATGTCTTGATGATGTACAACCACCACAGAGGGACAGACACGTACATGCAACCATTCCCTTTGATTATTATAGATTCATGAAAATGCCTATATTCTGCCTTTCAGTTCTACAATTGTATGGTCAAAACAGCTCCCCAGTTCTGCCCCCATTCTGTTCTTTCTTATGTATCTCTGCATGGTACTTGGGGCAGGGGGGATAATTAAATTATGATCCTCATTACTAAGCTATAGCATTGTTGTGAGCATCTCATCTTTAAAATGTAGATTGTATGTACAAATATCTTCCAGAATGAATTATAATTCAGCAGAGGAAACCCTTGGGTCACTTTAAAAAACAAACAATTACTAATTCCTCACTAATTAGGAAACTCCAACAACAGAGCAAAAACTTCCAGTATAGTATATGTATAGGATCGTGGCTTAAATATCTTAAATGCTCTCCCACATGTAACTCATAGAACACAGATATGATGGTAGAGCATCCTTCCCCACTAGATGAGCTGGCTGGGGATGATGGGGGCTGTAGTCCAACACATCTGGAGGGTGCCAGATTTGAGAAGCAAACGGTAAATTTCGGGATAATCATGCCATATGTGCTGTACTTGGCAAACACACTCCTCCCCCACAGACACAGGTTTCTACTTCTTCCTTGATATTTCCAAGGTTTGAATTATGGTTTGGCTAAACTGTGTAAGCTGATGTATTCATTCATTTTCCCCTTAGATTTGAGTTCTAAGCTGCCTCCTGTACCTCTAATCACTGTGCAAACTGATCCTCCATTTAGAAATGCCAGCCTATATAATTTCTCTTTTATGTTCTCCTTCTCTCCCATGGGTGCCATTTCTGCTCTTCCCAGGGTCGGCGGTGGCTTATCCTGCTAGCACTTTTTATTTTAAGTTTAAAACATGCAGCAGTGCACAGTGGCGTCACCAGGGTTGGTGTCACCCAGTGAGGTAACTCATAGTGTCATCCCCATGGACCTCTTCCTGTACCAGACCATACAGAATCTTTCCTTTGTTCCCAAAATGACACCATTGCAAAGCAACAAGAGGAGGCTCAGGAAACGACATTTCTCAGCAATCTGTGCACAACTTTGAGGGTCACCAAAAACCTACATGTGAGAGAGGAACAAGAAGGAAGGCTTGCATGGCTTGACACAGTGCCAGGGATATTTTCATAAAAAAATTATACATTGCTACTGAAACACTACACAAAAATTTTATAGACAGTCATTTTGGTGTCACCCCCCTCTGATGGTGTCACCTGATGCTGTCTGCACCACTTAGTGATACCACTGTCAGTACATTAATTTGATTATAATAGGTGACAAAGTCCTATGATATCTGTAGACATCACAATATGCCAACTATACATAATAAGAGCATGAGTATATAAATGAAGGTTTCTGTCAATTTGCAGACACATTATTGTTTTGTTAAGGTTTACCTTTTAATCCATGAAGGAAAATATACCCAAGGCACCGGGGGGGTCTTTAATCAATAACTGGCAATAGAGGCCCAAGCTTATTCTGCTTTGTAGCCACATGGTAGGTTGCCAGATGGAAGAGGAAGCTTGCCTATTTTCCCTGCTGCATTTCAGCACCATCACTTTCAGTGGCCAAAGGGTAGGGTAGGAATTTACCAATTTGGCAGAGGTCAGGTGACACAATGCTCCAATAGGATTCCAGCTGAGCCTATAAAGTTTTGGAAAGGTGCTCAGCAGAAATATATCAGGAGTGTACCTTTCATTGCCCAAATAGATAGTTAAGAGGCTAAAGAATTTAGATAATTAGCCAAACAGAGGCCAAATCCATACTACATAAATAATAGAGTTTGAATCTGGATTATTTGACATGGCTCCTTCCTATGGAATCCTGGGATCTGTAGGTCTGTGAGGCACCAGCATTGTTTGTCAGAGAAGGATAAAGAGCTTATAAAATTACAAAACTACAGTTTCAAATTGGATTATTTGTCTAGTGTGGATTTGGCCAGAGATTACACTGGAAAAGATTTCAAGCTCTGAGATTCATCAAAAGGGACTGGGAACCTCCAAATGATGAAAAAACAAAGTCAGGTTTTGGCTGCCAGTAAGCTTCTGATCTGAATTCAAGGTGCATGTGATGGCATTTAAAACCCTAAATGGCTTGGGACCTTGATACCTGAGGTAGTGCCTCTCCCTATATGTGCCTGCTGGAGAATTGAGATCTGCTGGTGGGGGGGCTTCCCCATATCTCACTGGTGATATCAATACACTGTGTGAGGACATGGAAGCAGGGCCTTCTCAATGGTGGAATGTTCTCCCCTTGGAGGCCTGACTGGTGCCAATGCTGGTTTCATTTAGGTACCAGATAAAAACATGGGTATTTGTCCTTGGGCCTCACTGACCTACCTCAAATGCTAATACAGATGGTTCAAAACTGCTCTAAACTTTTAACTTATTCATATTTGTCTAATATGTTTTTAATCTATTTAAATTATAGTTATTGTTTTATATTGTTTAAACGTGTTTGTGTTGATCTTACTTATACTCTACCCTGGGGTCTTTTGATATCATCACACACTGTCAGCCTCAGAAAACCCCATGTTAAGTTTGCCTTAGGGTCATGATAAGTTGGAAATGACTTGAAGGCACACAACAACAACAACAACAACAACGATATGAATACTGTACTGTACTTAGATGAATAAATAAATAACTTTTGAAATAGATGTTTAATAACTTTTTTTGAAAGTAAGACTAAAACAGCCCTATATATTTTGGAGCAAACAAGAAAGACACAAGGTTCTTTTCTTTCTGACATTTTCTGGGAGTCACAGGAGTTTGACGGCAGTCCCTTCATGAACTTTCCATTTGGCAATGCTTTGGTGCACAATTGAGAAGGCAGGAAGTGAGGCGGACAATCCCTTTGTCAAGACACAAGGCCAACAAAAAACGCTTTCTTCCACTTTACTTCTAAGCATTGGCTAGCCAATCCAAACAATGGAATCTTCTTTGCCATGCCACATTGAGGTTTAGGCACCTCAGATAAAGCAAGAAATCGAAATAATCTACCCTTCAACATGTGTGTATGTGCCTTCAAGTCGCCTTTTGACTTATGGAGACCCCATTAATTTCATAGGGTTTTCTTAGGCAAGGAATCCTCAGAGGTGGTTTTGACCAGCCTCTACAGCAGTTCTGGGAGTGACAGTCCAAAAAGGCACCTTTTCCCATGCTCTGGAAGTTCAGATGGGAGCTGGTGCCTTTAGGGCACTTTGGTCCTGTTTGTGTGTGTCTGTGCCTTCAAGTCACCTGCCGACTTATGGTGATTCCATGGATTTCACAGGGTTTTCTTAGGCAAGGAATCCTCAGAGGTGGTTTTGCCAGTTCCTTCCTCTGAAATAGAGCTCCAGCACCTGGGATTCATTGGCAGTCTCTCATCCAAGTTCTAACCAGGGCTGGCCCTCCCAAGATCACACAGGATCTGGTGCCTTTACCAGGCCATATGTGGCCAAGCAGAATTACAGCTTTGTCAAGATGGAAAAAGTGATTAATGGGGAAGGAAAGACAAAGTAGGAGAGTCCACAACAGTTTTCTTCTGCCTAAGCCTACTGGGAAGGCCAAATCCCACCCACCCCCTCCTCACCCTTCTGCTGATTTAACTGAGGGCAAACTACTTTTGCACTTTGAACTTAGTTTGCAGCAATTGAAGTAAGCTTGAGGACAAAGGAGGGAGTGTGAGGCAGGGAGAGAAACTGGGATGATGGAGGATTTATTGAGACTGCTCCTGCCAAACTGGAACAGCCAGAGGGCAGCAAACAGTGTGTAATAATAGAAGGAGCAGGTTAGCAAAGGGTGAGGAAACATAAGGCCACCCAAATTGCATGAAGAGGACACACTTCCCCTTGAGAGGGCAAGACCCAGCTTCCTAGCCCAGAGGGCAATTATTTTAGAAACAACCAAACCCATCTAAGGTTTTTGCACAACAGAGCAGGATGATATAAAAGATTATGGACAGGGTGCTTCATATGTTCCTGCATTGTCCTGGATAAATCTACAATCCTCACAGCTACAATGGAAGGCTATCGAGAGTGCAGGGGGGGGGGGGCTCTTTCAGCCTGTGGGCGCAATTCAATTTAAGAAATATTCTCAGGACCCACATTCCTATGGTGGGCAGGGCTAATGGCAAAACAGAGGGGCCCTAAATGCTAGTGTATATTGGAAACTTTTAAAACCGTATTGAAAACAGCCTTGCACTTGGCTGGATATCAATTAATCAGTCAAACAAATAAATTGCAAAGTACAGCAAATGCCCTCATGTCTCCTGTCATCTGACTTGTTTCCTCCCAAGCTATACCTGTTTCTAAGACATGAGCAGTCAGAAAGAAAGGGAAGAGCAGATAAGCCTGCCTCCCCAGCCACTCCTAGCACATTAAACAACGCATATATTGGTAAGTATGGCCAGTAAAATAGAAAATAAATCCTCCCTGGATGCAGTCTGGAGGAAGCTTTCAAGTGGTCTCTAAAAAACTGAAAATGATTTTGTTTCCTTATGCAAGGCTTCCCTGACCTGCATGTTTCATTTCACACATGCATATTATTAGCTTTGGATAAAAATGTTGCTGACGCGTGTTGAACTGCTTTTCCTTTTTTGTGGTGTTGGAACCTCTCCCTATTCTTTCCATACAATTTCTGCCTCTGGTCCCAAATTTTCTGTTATAGAAGGAACGCTCAGGAACACATTGACTTTGTTAAGTGCAGGATACCTGTCATGGAAGCAATACTCTTTAATTTAAAAGTTTTGGAAGCTGTGCTACTTCTGAAAGACTTGGTACCTTGGGCAATGTTCTCATCAGCTCCTGTCCATTAACTGGCTCTTTCTCAGGAGACCCCTCTGGGGAAAATCTCCAGTGATTCAGTATACTGTGGCCTTCTCTTTGCATCAGCATCCTCTGGCTGCTCAAGGTGATGAGCCGCCAAGAGATGGTTGTGACCTTTTTCTTGGCATGCTTGCTTTTGACAAAAAATGACCACAGTTCTGCTAGCAAATAAAGTGAAACATTTGATGGTGTATGACTAAGAGCTGTTACAAATAGTGCCTGTATAAAAGCAACATGCAGTAACGCAGCACAGGGCATTAAAAAATGTCACCTGCATAATTGATGTCATTCTGAGCTCTGTAGCTATGCTCAAGGAGCTCCACACTTAAAGTTTGTTTCAAAGGTTTGCTAATCTGAACTACATCAGCATAAAATTTATTCTAGTTTTGGGGAGTCCCATCAACAATTATTGACACAAGGGTGTATCCACACCTTCCACAATTATAGCACTTTGATCCCACTTGCCCGGTCATGGTGCCGTCCTTTGGAATTCTGGAATCTGTAATCTGGTGAGGTATGGCTGATCTATATAAACGGGGGAAGGAGTACCTCATAGTTATGGCATTTCTCAACAGCAGCGATTTGTCTTAACGGTGGTTTTGGCCACAGAAGCCCCCAGAAGCCTCACATTCCAGATGGCAGATGCGAGTGATTTACTTGGGTTAGTACTTCACCACCCCTGAACTTAAAACAAAAAACAAAAAAACTTTGTCTAAGGTGCACTGAAGCGATAAAGCCATTTTCTGAGTTAGAAAGACAGCAGAAAAAAACACAAACACCCTGTTTTATCACCTTAGTGAGTGATTGCTAAGGTGAAAATTCAACATGTTGGCAGCAGGCACTTGTTAGCAAGCCCCACCCCTGCACTCACCCAGTCAATCAGCTTTGCACATCCACTTGTATGGGAAAGTGAGTCAAAGTGAATCTCTTTATTGACAAGCAGGAATGCGCACCCCTCTCACTGTTTTTTTTTTTTTTTAAATACCGGAAAATGTGTGAAGGCTTTTCCAGTGTTGTTTTTTGCTGTTTTGGGCCCTCCTCCTTCCGAATACAGTGTATTGATGCGGGATCCCATTTAGATAGGTAGCATTCCCAGCGAATTCCATTAGGTTTATTTTCACCATTTAGACAACCCCTTAGTGCCCACATCAAACTACAGATCCCAAGATGCCACTGAACAGAGCCATGGTAGTTAAAGTGGGATCAAACTGCTATGAATGTCTAGTGTGGATACAGACTTTCTTGAAATGTTTCTGTTTGGATACTGTCACTAAATCTATCTATTGAGGAGGGTATCACAGGGTTCTGTCCTGGGCCCAGTGCTATTCAACATCTTTATTAATGACTTGGATGAGGGAATAGAGGGCATGCTTATCAAGTCTGTAGGTGACACCAAATTAGGAGGAGTAGCTAATACCCCAGAGGACAGGATCAGAGTTCAAAATGACCCCCTTAACAGATTAAAAAGCTGGGCCAAAACTAACCAAATGAATTTCAACAGGGAGAAATGTAGAGTACTACACTTGGGCAGTAAAAATGAAATGCACAGATATAGGATGGGTGACACTTGGCTTAATGGCAGTACATGTGAAAGGGATCTAGGAGTCTTAGTGGACCACGAACTGAACATGAGTCAGCGGTGTGATGCGGCAGCTAAAAAAGCCAATGCGATTCTAGGCTGCATTAATAGGAATATAGTGTCTAGATCAAGGGAAGTCATAGTGCAACTCTATTCTGCTTTGGTCAGACCTCACCTGGAAGACTGTGTCCAATTCTGGGCACCACAATTCAGGAAGGATATTGAGAAGCTGGAACATGTCCAGAGGAGGGCGACCAGGATGGTGAGAGGTCCAGAGGTCATGCCCCATGAGGAGTGGCTTAGGGAGCTGGGCATGTTTAGTCTGGAGAAGAGAAGGTTAAGAGGTGACATGATAGCCACATTTAAATATTTGAAAGGATGTCATCCTGAGGATGAAGCAAGCTTGTTTTCTGCTGCTCCAGAGACTAGGACACGGAGCACTGGGTTCAAACTACAGGAAAAGAGATTCCACCTAAACATTAGGAAGAACTTCCTGACAGTAAGAGCTGTTTGGCAGTGGAATGCACTGCCTGGGAGTGTCATGGAGTCTCCTTCTTTGGAGGTTTTTAAACAGGGGCTGTACAGCTATCTGTTGGGAATCTTTGATTGTGTACTCCTGCAAGGCAGGAGGTTGGACTAGATGGCCCTTGTGGTCTCTTCCAACTCTATGATTATATGATTCTTCTAAATACAATGGGACAAAATCCTGTGTGCATTGAAACTGCTGTGCATTGCTTGATATGGCTAGTCTCCCTACTATATAGTTTTTCAGAGGTTCTTAAGAGAGGTACTGTATTTTAAAACATAAGCCTAAAAATGTAAGAGATGAGTGTAGCATTTGTGTATAATCATCAGGGAATGTGTGATGGGTTTCAAGTCCCTGCTGAGTATATCCAGTGCCAAAAACCAGGGCTCACATTTCTCTGTATAAAGTGACTCCCCCCTGGTCCCCCCCCCTGTTTAAAATTTTTATGGGGGCTTCTCACCTGACCCCCTCCAGATGAATTGGACTACCTCTCTAACTGTAGGACTGGACTGTAATGCCAGCATAAAGGTTTCAGTGACTGGGGGTGATGGGAGCTGTAATCCAACACATCTGGGGGGTGGGTGGAAGCTGCCTTTGTGGTAAAATTAGTAATGCAGAAAACAATGGATGGGGGGGGTGGCCTGTGTAAAACAGAGCAACTTCCCCCAGTCTTCTTCAGTAAATACACTTTGGCCTTCACGCTCAGATAGGTTATCATTTAAGTGACATTGACTGATCGGTTTAATTCGGGAGTCTTCAGCCAAGTTTCTGCAGTGATGAAACAAGAATTGTTTAGGTTAAAGTCCAGTGACAAGTACAAAGGATGGCCAAGATTAAATGTTGTTTGGTACTTCTGATGATAGGGAGAAGCATTTAAAAAAATATCAGTTGCCTTTTTAAACACTTTAAAAAAAAAGAATGTTACATCTGGAACAAGGTTTTCTTGGGAAAGTGTTTACAGAATGTGCAAAAGGGAAGAAAGAATAGAAGACATTTCAAGGAGGATTAATCTTACATTCTGAGTTTGCTGATTGAGTTACATAAGTGTTTCTATAGCAATGCCCCTGTATTCCTACTGGATTTGCAAACCCATGTGGCACAGAAAGTCCTGCTGATGGGCAGCCCTATCTAGTCCATTTTTGGTCCCCTTCCCTAAATAATACTTATAAATATATCCATCTAGCCTCTCCTTTTCCACTTCGCTCTCTTCAGATGATTTGGATTCCAGCATCTGTTACCAGATTGTTGACCTGCTGCCTGTGGCTCATGGGAGTTATAATCCAACACATCTGGAGGGCACGCACATATCCAGTAGTTTGCACAAGTTATTCCCACCTGTTTCTCACCTCCTTTCTTGTTTTCTTCAGTTGCCAGCCAGGGAGTGAGTTCAGCCCTTGAAGTGGTTTGGGTGGGCTCTCCCCAGTCTGGAGCTAGACTACAGCCTCCTTCCTCTCCAGTCAATAAAATGCCATCCTATGGAATGCTGGGATTTGTAGTCTGGAGAGGCATTTGGAAATCCTGGTTACATAACCTCCATCATTTCACTGGGACACGGGTGCCCAAGCAGCATCAGAAGGCGGTTAAGATGGTAAAAGTTATTAATGAGGAGGAACACACAAACCAGGTGAGACTGCAGCAGTTTGCTTTTGCTTGGGCCTACTGGGAAGGGCCAGATTCTGCCTCTCTTTTCCACTCCCCCCACTGAGTTCATTGAGTACAAACGACTTTTGCATACCCTTCAACTGTCTCAGTTTGCCAGGGACAGTCCTGATTGACCCTCTGTCATTCCACTTTTTCAGCTGCTTTTAAAATCTATTGGTTTCTCTCTCCTTTTTCCACTTTCCCCCAGCTTACTTCAATTGCTGCAAACTGAGTTCAACATGCAAAAATAGTTTTATACTCAGGGGAGAGGCGAGGCAAGGTGAGGGTGGAAATTTGCCTTTCCCAGTTGGCTCAGGCAAAAACAAACTGCTGCAACCTCTGCTAGCTTATGTGCTCTTCCTCGTTTAATAACTGTTGCCATCTTGGCCATACTCTGATGTTGCTTGGCCACATGTGTCCCGATTTCCATCTGTGAAATGTTGGAGGGCGTGCAGCCACCAGTCTGGAGTCACGCTGGCGCTGCAGTAGCCACCCAACAGAGGTGGCAAGCTAACAGCAAGCTCACCCTCCCTTGGGAGCCTTTGTATTCCACTCCCCCTCCTTCCTTTAAGCAACTGCTGTGCTGTCCCCCCCCTCCCCAGTAGCATGTAGGTCACCAGACAGCCGTAGGGACCCACCAGCTGACATTTATCTCTTTCCTTTAAAAAAAAAATATCCATGCATTGGGCTGACTTGGGGGAAAAGGAACGCAGTGGCAAGCTTTTTGCAGGGCTGCTGTGACAATGTCTTTTCCAGAATCCTGCTACGGCCGGCTTCGTTAAACAAAGACGAGTAATGGATCTTTTGAAAGAAAGGAAGAAAAATGAGCACAGTCCCCATCTGCTCTTCTTTTTGGTTCAGCCAGTTTCGGGGGGGGGGTGTTATGGTTCCGTGGGAAAGTGAAGTGACCATCCCAGTTCCAGGTTATCTCCCATCCTGGGAAACAGGTGAAATGAAATGAAAAGAAACGAAAAGGAAAGAAAAAAGAAAAAAAGAAATATCTGATGGACCATATTCTCCCATATGAGCCAGCCCATGTTTTGAGATCTAGGGAGGCCCTTCTTTGTGTCCCAACAACCTCACAGGTACTTCTGGCAAGAACACTGGAGATGGCGTCTCCTTGGTGGTTGCTCCCAGGTGCTAGTACTCCCTGCCCTGGAAACACAGGGAAACATTGTAGATTGGGGCACATTGTACATCAGAACGTGCACCTTGGGACACGTTATTCACCGGGACACATTGTGCATTGGTACATGTTACACCTTGGGACACATTATGCACCAGGACATGTCGCACATTGGGACGCATTGCACATTGGGATATGCTGCTGGCTCTGCTTGCACAATGGTCCCAGTGGCATCGCTACATCTCTGCTCCCCTCCTGAGAATATGAACATTATACACTGTCCCAATTTGACTTGAATGACCATAAGTCAGTTTGCAATGACATAACTTCCTGACAGGATGGCAGTCAGCATTTTCCAAAACCAGAATGGGATATCTGTTGTTGATGTTGTTGTTGTTGTTGTTACCATTACCACCACCACTCTGGTATTCCCCAGTACTGGGACTTAAGGCATCTGGAAATTATTAAAACCAGTACAGATTAAAAATATACCAAAAAATTAAATAATAATAATAATAATAATATTTATTTATACCCCGCCCCTCTGATAAAAGCAATTAATCTACAGAGTTAAAACCATTCATTAGATGAGAGAGTACACAAAACCGACAAATCAGTATACCACCGATAGTTGATCCCTGTCACTTCCTAAAAGCCTGACAGAAAGTTATCTTTGTCAGCAGAAGGAGACCAAAGGGGGAGCCTGCCGAGGGAGAGAGCTGAGAGCAGCCACCAAGAAGGCCCTCTCCCTGTCCCCCACCAAACAAGCCTGGGAAGGTAGAGGGACAGACAGGAGGGCCTTTCTGAAGACCTTTGGAGCATGACCAGGCTCATTTTGGGAGACACAGTCCTTCCAATAACCTGGACCTGAGCTGTATAGGACTTTACAGGTCATAGTCAGCACTTTGAATTGTGCCTGGAAACAAATCGGCTGCAACGAAGGAGCTGTGTGCTGTCTGTATCCAGCCGCAGCTGTTAAGCTGAGCACTTTTCAAAGGCAGCCCTACATAGAGCATATTATAGTAATCCAAACGGGATGCAACTGAGGCACATACCACTGAAGATCAGACACCTTTAGAAATGAGTGCAGCAAGGGCACTATCTAATCTGTTCTGATTTGGGAGGGCATTTTTGGCCTTCCATGTGGCCCCTGGAGTGTCCTTGGGTCAGAAAATTCATCCCCAGACTCACTGCTGTTGCTGAGCCCTGACTTAACCAGTTTCCTCCTGTTGCCCCTTGCTGATCCTGCTCCACTGAAGTCATTCCAATCGTCCCTGTATGGTTGTTTTAAGGCGCAGTAAGGATTGGTTCGCAACATGCGGTGGAGAGAAATGATATTTTATCCTGGGATTTTGCAACATACGGGGAGCCAGTTATGAAATTTGCATGAGAAAGGCGATAACTGGGGCAGGATGGAGAGATCAAAGGCAAAATTATGGAATGAATAATGATTTATTCATTATTTCCCCTACTTTGAAACCAATGCAAAAGGCCTATAACTGGTAGGCCTCATACAG
The DNA here is from genome assembly GCA_030847615.1 of Gambelia wislizenii. Lineage (NCBI taxonomy): Eukaryota > Metazoa > Chordata > Lepidosauria > Squamata > Crotaphytidae > Gambelia > Gambelia wislizenii. Next base: position 3,737,547 of record JAUMIR010000013.1, on the reverse strand, counting down.
GCAAGGGGGAACAAAAAGGATGGGAGTAATGAAAGAGATTTGAGATTCACAAAAGTGCCTGAATTGATTACAGCCCAACCTGTTTCAGAAATATGATTCCTCTTCCAAGAGGAATCTAAAACCAATAATCCCACCACTTGCAAACAACTTGTTAATATTAATCTCTTTCTTTAAAACGGGAAGACTAACATGCATTCAAGAACCCATTAATACAAAAATCAAAGACTTATTAAAGTACCCACTATTAAAAGGAGTTTATATTACGCATGAAGTTAGTAGCAGGTACATTAATAATTTGTCTAATTTCTGTATACAGTGTTTCACAGAATCATAGAGGTGGAAGGGGCCTCATGAGTAATCAATCCAATCCCCTGCTCAATGCAGGAGCTCCAGCTAGAGCATCCCCAGCAGGGAGCTGGCCAGTCTTTTTTTGAAGACAACCAGAGAAGACCTCACCAGGGCCTAGCTTCCACCAGCCTCCTTGCCTCCCTCTCCCAGTACCCAAAACATGCTATCCACTTAATTAGGAGGTCTCAGTGAGGCCTACTAATAGGGCAGAAGCCTGCCTTCAACCACTGGCTTCAGGCAGGCCCTGACAGAAACTATGCTTCTATTAATGCAGACTAAGTTAGCATTTGCTTTCTTTGCTGCAGATTTGTTTCAGAAAAGCATCATCCACCACCTTGTCTTGGTTTCCTGGCTTATAGTAAACTCTTGCTACAATGTTTTTTTTAAATTTATTTTTACCCAAATCCTCTCCACTGGTCCAGTTTGATCACTCATGTGGACTTCTGTACTAGTGAATTTGTCATTGACATATAATGCTACTCCTCATTGTCTTCTCCATCTATTCTTTTTGAACAGCTAATAACTCTCAATTCTTATATTCCAATCATGGGAGTTATCCCACCACGTCTCTGTTATACTTACAAAGTCATATTTACCTTCCTGCACTAGGAATTCAAGCTTATCTTGTTTGTTTCACAAAACTCTGTGCATTGGTGTATAGACATCTAAAGTGTTGTTTGTTCTTATCTTTTATTCTGCTGTGAGTTTTACTGTGGGTCCCATTTTCACCCTCAGCTTCTTTAGAATTCACATTCTTGTGTTTAGATTTTGTTTTTGGATAGATGTTTAAGCTGTCATCTCCAACCCACCAAGGACGTAGTTTAAAACTCTCTTCATCAGATTTGCCATGCTTTTGCCAAAGACATTCTTCCTAGTCTTTGAGAGTGGTAGCTCATGTGTACCCAGTAGTCCTTCGTCTAAGAAGTGAAGATGATAGTCTCTGAAGCCAAACCTCTCCCATCAACACCATCTGCATAGTCAGTCGTTCACTTGCAGTATCTTTCTGTCCCTGTGTGGTCGTCTATTTTTCACTGATAGAATTGGCGAGAATGCCACCAGTGTTTCTAAACTCTTCACTTTTCTGCCCAGGGCTTTATAGTCCAAGATGATTTGCTCAAAGGTGTTCTTTGCAGTGTTGTTGGTGCCCACATGAATCAGAAGAGAGGGGTACTGCTTTGTGTATTTGGTGAGCTTTGGCAGCTTGTAAGTGATATCCCAGATACACGTACCAAGAAGAGGACACACTTCCTGATTCATCTTGTCCAGCTGGCATACAGTTCTCTCTAGACCTCTTTGGGTGAGATCCTGCATTGTCATCCTAACTGTGATGATGGAGTTCCGTTATTGTAATTACAATTGGCAATGCTCCCCGCAGCCTATCTTGCCTGACAGTTCCCTGACCAAAGCGTTTCCAAAGTGCTGGAGATCGGGGCACTGGGCAGCACTCTCCCAGTCACAGGGTGCCATGAGAACAGGCCCCTTTGGGTCCTGCCATGACTGCTTGTCCCAAGGCACCCTGCAACCAGGCGCGCACTGTGGATGTCATTTCCCAGTACCCCATCTCCAGCACCTTGGAAACACTTTGGTTGGGATGCTGCCAGGCCCTGATGGTACATTTTTGGGGTCATGTTTGGTCATTCATGACTGTAAACATGGATCCCCAGCAGCTACAATATCATAAATTCATCTTATGTTATCGTAACTGCTAAACAGGGTGCCAGCTGTTATTTAGAGACTGTTCCATATAATGAAGGAGTAGTCATATGTTGTTTACCAGAGCTGGTATTACCGATTTTAGGTTGCCCTTGGAGAAGGAAATCCTGTTTCCCAAGTGCATGGAGCAGCAATAAACGCAGGCAGTTTTGCAAATTTATTTTTTCTTTCATTTCTCAGCCACATAGACTGCCTTTCCTCTAAGCTTCTTGTAGTCCTTATTAGGATTTTTATTAAGGTAGGTGGGTGTGGGGGAAGGACACACAGCCGATGATCTGAATGTCACCTTAGCTCCATTTTGTTTTAATTTGTTATAAATCACTTTACTTCCTGTGCTTGGAGAAACGCAGGATATAAATGTGGGCAGGAATCTTCTATCATGGTCTACCTTACGTAACGTTCCCAATGAGCAGTGTTCATTTTGCCAGCTCCCCTATGTAGTAACAGCCCCCCTTGGCTGGATATAGATGTTATGGAATGGCCCATTTCTAATTCCCACAGACGTAAGTCCACTTACGAAGACACAAGACCCCCCCCCCGGACTCTGGTCCCAACAAACAAACAAACAAACAACTGCTTACATAATCTACAAGGCTGTTTCCAACTCCAACTCCAACTCCCTTTTTCCATGGGGTGGGGGCAGGGGAAGCACTTTTGTGTATATGGTGAACTGCAGGTAAGTTTTTCAGTGTATCCAAAAGTTTTTTGTTTGGATTACAGCTCCCAGAATCTCCCAGCCAGCATGGCCACTGGCCACTGGGAGTTGACAAGAGAGTCTCCCGGAATAAGCAATTTGACATGGGAGGCAGTTCTGAAAAGCCAGCTATGAATGAGTTCACCCCAAACGCTGCTCCACCGGTTGACAAAGCTAATTATGCTCCAGCGCCCCATTTGTGTACACCATGTTGCTCCTCTGTGTAGATACGCCTCAGCTAATTATGAGGAAGAGGCGAAAATTAGGTTGTTGAACCAGATTGGGGCTTATATTTTCTGATTCTGTTGCTGGCAGGGTGTGTTGCTCCACCAGATGTCTGAGATGTAGGGTTCTTTTTTGTACAACACATCCCATATTTGAAGGCTTGAAGTTTGGTCCCATATTGGGTCCATACGAAATGTTCCACATTCTGTATTCCTTGACTTGGTGAGAGTGGGTACCTGTTGTACTTCCAGCAGGCCAGCCCCCAAGCAACTGATGTGCATCAAAAGGGCCTCAGACGGTGGTCTGTCAATTGTGAGGTCAGCTGGAGCCCGCTCTTACTGTTCTTAGCTCTACAGGTGGCTGAGTAAGTAGACATGAAGGAGGCCTATATGAAGCCTGCCTCAAGCCTTACAAGAGGAGGGCCTCTCATGAGAATTCTGGGCTCCACTAATAATAATAATAATAATAAAATTTATTTATACCACTATGATCCCACTTTACCTCCCATAGGTCCTTCCTATGGAATCCTGGGGTTTGTAGTTGAGGGAGGGCCATTTAGAATTCTCAACCAGAGTGCTCTCATGCCCCCCGAAACTATGAACCACTGGATTGCATGGGATGTTGCCATGGCAGTTAAAGTGGAATGATACTGATATAACTGAGTAGTGTAAATGGGCCTCTGGGCTCTTGTGAGATTTCCAATTTTCCAGGAGCCTGGAACACTTGTGACTTGAGGTGGGCCTTATGTTGGCCTGCCGTACAGGTACTGGCCAGTCTTGAGCTGGCTAGACAACAGTGAATCATAGAATCATAGAGTTGGAAGAGACCACAAGGGCCATCTAGTCTAACCCCCAGCCATGCAGGAATACACAATCAAAGCATTCCCAACAGATGGCCATCCAGCCTCTGTTTAAAAATCTCCAAAGAAGGAGACTCCACCACACCCTGAGGGACAGCTTTTACTGTCAGGAAGTTCTTCCTAATGTTTAGGTGGAATCTCTTTTCCTGTAGTTTTGAGACCACTGCTCTGTGTTCTAGTCTCTGGAGCAGCAGAAAACAAGCTTGCTCCATCCTTAGTATGATATCCATTCAAATATTTAAACATGGCTATCATGTCACCTCTTAACCTTCTCTTCTCCAGACTAAACATACTCAGCTCCCTAAGCCGCTCCTCATGGGGCATGGCTTCTAGACCTCCCACCATTTTGGTTGCCCTCTTCTGGACACATTCCAGCTTCTCAATATCCTTCTTGAATTGTGGTGCCCAGAACAGGACACAGAAGGTTGTTCCATTTTGATGTCTGAAAATCCTGGCAACTGTACTGAGATGTCTCTTGAAGAATTAGTTGTGAAGAATTCTTAGATGTGTAGTGTAGATTCTCCACTCCCATCTGCCACTCTAAAGACTACCAGAAGTTCCCTTATATTGTGTCTGATCATCATGACATCCAATTCAATATTGTCTGCATCAGAGGTGTCAAGCCTTTGGTTTTCCAGATGTTTGGGACTTCACCTCCCATCATCCTCACCCAGCATGGCCAATGGTAAGAGTCTATGGGAGCTGAAGACCAAAGTTTGTGATGGGAGATCCATGTCGCTGGCCTTCAGCTGGTGAGTCAGAAGGACCCACTCCTTGGTCACAGTCTGTCACCGTAGGTGGGCTGCAATCATAGCCTGGAATTTGACCAAATAATTGTGGGACCTCTAGTCCAAAGAAATAGTCCCCAAGTTCTCTTTGAACTGCAAGGGTGACCTGAGTTTGGAGAATCATAGAATCATAGAATTGTAGAGTTGGAAGAGACCACGAGGGCCATCCAGTCCAACTCCCTGCCACGCAGGAAATCTTGATCAAAGCATCCCCGACAGATGGCAATCCAGCCTCTGTTTAAAGACCTACAAGGAAGGAGACCCCACCACGCTCCAAGGGAGTGCGTTCCACTGCCGAACAGCTCTTACTCTCAAAAAGTTCCTCCTAATGTTGAGGTGGAATCTCTGTTCCTGGAGCTTGCATGAAGATGAACACTATTGAGTCTCCAGAGTTTCTGCAACAGTATTGTATCTGAAAAATTGGTGGGGAAATTCTTGCTGCAAAGTGAGGTTAAAGTGAACTCAGCAGGAAAGGGGGAGGAGAGGATGGGGTGGCACCTTGCCCTTCCCTGTAGGCTTAGGCAAAAAAAGCAAACTGCACCAGCCTCTCCTCGCTTGTGTGTTCTTCCTCATGCATGACTTTTGCCATCTCGACCATGCTTGGATGTTGCTTGGCCACACATGTCACCATTTTCATCTGCGAAATGTTGAAGCGTATGGACTGTACAGGTGGAAACGCCAGGTTTGCTCTGAGCATAGAGGATGCACAAACAAGGAATCGGGTTTGTTATGCAACTGTGCTCGAGAAGGACATTCCTTTGCAAACAGGTGCACTTGCATTTAATTGTAGGCTGTGGATCACCAGGTGGAGGAGGGTGTGTGTGTAACCTGAATAACAGAGGGAACCTGCTCTAAGGTGGACACGTAGACTCCTGGCTGAGTTGTGCAGAGAACATGAAAAACCTGTGTGTGTGGGGGGGGGGAAGAAATGGAGTACTGTATACCGAAAGAGAGCATGGCTAGGTGGTAGGTAGACTGACAAGAACCATGAACACGAGCATTTTTGTCAAAGCTGTGCAATCAGCCAGCCTCTTGCTAGGCTTCCACATGCCTTCCAATACAAAGATTATGCACTGGCATTGAGCCTTTGTAGAAGATTCAGAAGTGGTGTCCAAAAACTGTTCCCAAAGATTTGTTTGCCTAAAGCAAATTCTGTGTGTGTTTCCACCACAGACAGATTTCACACCCACCAGAAAGAAAATCAGGGATTTCTACTTGTACCCTCAAAAATCCCGCCCCCCAGGAGAACTTCCTATGACCGTGCTGATTCTTATTGGCAGGTACAACATCACTGAATGACCTTGGATTGGCTCTGTCTTTCACCTTACACAGTTATAGCCCTTTGATATCAGTTTAGATGCTATGGCTGCATCCTACAGAATCCTAGGATTTGAGCTTTCTGGAAGAAAGTTCTAGATATCTTATTTATTATTTTATTTATTTAAAGTACTTCTATATTGCCGCCTAGCCTGCAATGGCTCCCAAAGTGATGTACAAATAAAAACCAATTATGAAATTGGTTTCCATAGAATGGAAATCCTCAGGATTCCATAGAATGAAGCCTTGGCAGCTAATGTGGAGTCAAAGTGCAGTAATTGTATCGTGTGGAAGAGACCTCTCTCTGTCTCTCTCAGGGTGGGTCCACATTGCACAATTATGGCAGTTTGATGCCACTTTAACTGTCATGTCTCTGTCCTACAGAATCCTGGTGCTTGTCGTTTGGTGCACTCGCTTGAACTACAGCGCCTTCTGACTGAGACTTCTAAATGCCTCACCATACTACAACTCCCAGGATTTGCAGCCATGGCATTTAAAGTGGTATCAAAGCACTATAACTGTGTAGTATGGCTTCCCCCTTAGTCAAAGCTTGGAAAAGTTCCTTTTTTTGGTCAAGCTGGCTGGGGGATTCTGGAAGCTATAGTCCAAACAAGGAACCTGCTCTCTGACTGGGGGCAGTTCTGAGACAGGTAGTTCCCCAAAAAAGGAACTTATCCAAGTTCAGCTCTCCATCTAACCTGGGTTGTATCCATTACCAACAGAAGAGGGGCATCCAGAATTGGATTCCTTTCACTGATTGTCAGGGAGAAACTGGGAGGGTCCCAGTCTTTCCTTTCTAGTTGAAGTGGAATTGAGGTCCTTGAGGATTTAGCCATTTACAAAAAGGCTCTTGTGATCTGAGAGTGATTCCTTGCATCCCGGCTAATGATTTAGTGGCCCTCTTCATCTGGAAGGAACACAGAGGTTTCTGCCAAGTGAAGCCTTGGGAAAGGGATGCCATCCGGCTAATGAAGATTAAACTCTCTGCTGCCATGCATAATAGAGAGGGATGAGTAATGGGGGCCAATGAATATTGCCACTGCTGGATCTTTTCTGAGACCATTCCTAAAAGACAGACAGACCAGGAAGGAAGGGATCCTGGGATTGAAAATGGAAGTAATCACCCCATAGAAAACCAAGATTTTGTGTTTGAAAACCAAGGCAAGCACAAATCTGACTATGTACAGAGTGCACTTGTCCAACAGTTCTTATTTTGAACACTCCCCCTCTCATCCTTAGCTCAGGCAGGTCTCGTAGCTTCCTCCTTATAAACTGACCTTTCCCACCCCTCAGGACTGTTGTGCTTTCAATATTTAACACAAGTGCTCGATATTTAGCAATATGTTAATATTTAGCAGTGCATGCGAAAGGGATCTAGGAGTGTTAATGGACCACAAGCTGAACATGAGTCAGCAGTGTGATGCAGCAGCTTAAAAAGCCAATATGATTCTAAGCTGCATCAATAGGAGTATAATGTCTAGATCGAGGGAAGTAATAGTGCTGCTCTGTTCTGCTTTGGTCAGACCTCACCTGGAAGACTGTGTCCAGTTCTGGGCACTGCAATTCCAGAAGGATATGGACAAACAAATGTGTCTGGACGAGGGCGACCAAAATGGTGGGAAGTCTGGAAGCCATTATGCCCTATGAGGAGCAGCTTAGGGAGCTGGGCATGTTTAGCCTGGAGAAGAGAAGGTTAAGCGGGGACATGATAGCCATGACTGAATATTTGAAGGGATGTCATACTGAGGATGGAGCAAGCTTGTTTTCTGCTGCTCCAGAAACTAGGACATGGAGCAATAGCCTCAAACTCCAGGGAAAGAGATGCCACCTAAACATTAAGAAGAACTTTCTGAGAGTAAGAGTTGTTCAGCAGTGGAATGCGCTTCCTCGGAGTGTGGAGGAAACTCCTTCTGTGGAGGTTTTTAAGCAGAGGCTGGATGGCCATCTGTCAGGAATGCTTTGATTGTGTATTCCTGCATGGCGGGGGTTGGACTAGATGGCCCTTGTGGTCTCTTCCAACTCTATGATTCTATGATTCTAGCTTCAGCAGTTAGAACAGGGATGGGAAATTTCTCCTGACCCAGGGGCAGATTTTTAACCCCCACGAGTCGCCAGAGGCTGCATGGACTGACTCAAATGTCTCTCCCCACTGCCCCGCCCCCCGCAAGCAAAATCAGACATTGACAAAAGTCCACTTTTAGTTGTGAAAAATGGGGTTTTGGAAATGTTTTACAAAGCAAGGAGAAGCACTTCACATATTTTTGGCCAGGAAAAGTGGGGGAGGTGTGTTGGAGCCCACACAAACAGCCTTGGGGAGGGACTGTAGCCCCAGGTCTGCATGCTATCCACTCCTGCATTAGAATGTTTTTCAGGACTCTGTGACATCACAGAAGCTCAGCCAATAGTTCAAGGGCGGAAGAGAACTAGAGGTGTTTGGGTTTTTTAAAAAAACAACAACAAAAAATGGCAGTTATATATTTAAGATCATTTCCCACCTGAAAAGGAAGAGTATGGAAAACATCCCTGTGAACAGGGAGATAATTGTTCAAGAAGTCCTGGTTGTCAAAGGCCCAGGTGGGCATAAGGCCGATCAAAGTGCATTTCAAGTTGCACATTTCAGTCTTGGGGAGAGAGCACAGCTAGTACAGCTTGTGAATTTTAAAGCACTCTGCGTCAGAGTTGTTACATAAGTCCTTGGGAGCTAAATATAACAGAGGGCTCTTTTTGGGGGGTTATGGCTGCTTTTGCTCAAACAGGGCGCCTTAGAACAAGAAAATAGGAACTGGTTCTTTTCCCAAATAGACTACATTTCTCCTCTTCTTCCTTTTGTTGTTATCCGCAGGGGCCTTTAATAAGCCACACAACAGACCTCAAGGTTTTCCTTCCCTTAAAATTGTTGGGTCTTGTTATCTGTGGAAGATTACATTTGTGGCTGTCCTGAAAGAAATATACCAACTGGAAATTCTGACAAATGTCATTGTCATCCCAGTCAGCGTTTGATATGCAATATTTAGAGTAGAAACACTGTCTGACTCTCTCTCTCTCTCTCTCTCTCACACACACACACACATCTTAGACAGACATCTAATATCTAATCTGTCCAAGATGTGATATTACTGTGTCTATCTATGATATCAAATATTTTATTTGTCTATCCCATATCAATGTTAGACAGATATCTAACATCTGATTAAGCTAAAACAGAACCCACTCCAGTAGGTCCAGCACTTTGGATAGCTCCTTTAAAGTTTGGACTAAGCCCAGGAGTTGATTCACACACACACACACCCCACTGATAACAGCATCACCCACCTCCCCTGCTCTGGGTGTTTTGGACTGCAACTACCACCATGCCCCCAAAACAGGGAGAATGGTCAGGAATAATGAGTCATAGGCCAATGACACCTGAAGGGCATAGGTCAGGGAAGCCCAAAGTAGCCCATTGTGTTTCAGCAGTTGCACGGGAACATTGAAAATTCCACAGGATTGTCCAGGACAAATTTATGTTCTGGATCAGTCAAATGGTTGAGAAACGTAGCATGTACTGTATAAAGTAGAGGGCAATCTCTCTGATAACCAGGCCCAAAGTTCTGTAGGCCTTTATATCCTAATAGTGAAAACTTCACTCTAGCCTGGTAGTAAATAGGCAGCCAGTGCAAAGCCAATGCAATTCTAGGCTGCATCAATAAGAGTCTAGTGTCTAGATCAAGGGAAGTAATAGTGTCACTCTAATCTACTTTGGTCAGATTTCACCTGGAATCCTGTGTCCACTTCTGGACACCACAATTCCAGAAGGATATTGACTAGCTGGAATGTGTCCAGAGGAGGGCAACAAAAATGGTGGGAGGTCTGGAAGCCATGCCCCACGAGGAGTGGCTTAGGAACTGGATATGTTTAGCCTGGAAAAGAGAAGGTGAAGAGGGGACGTGATAGCCATGACTGAATATTTGAAGGGATGTCATACTGAGGATGAAGCAAGCTTGTTTTCTGCTGCTCCAGAGACTAGGACATGGAACAGTAGGTTCAAACCACAGGAAAAGAGATTCCACCTAAACATTAGGAAGAACTTCCTGACAGTAAGAGCTGTTTAGCAGTGGGATGCACTGCCTGGGAGTGTGGTGGAGTCTCCTTCTTTGGAGGTTTTTAAACAGGGGCTGTATGGCCATCTGTCAGGAATCTTTGTGTACTCCTGCATGGCAGGGGGTTGGACTAGATGGCCCTTGTGATCTCTTCCAACTCTATGATTCTATGATTCCATCAGTGGCAGTGTTTCCAAGCTCTCACTTCAAGCCCACCTTTTCCAACCTATCAGCATCTTGATATGGGAACAACTCCCATCAACTCCCAGAGAGCATCAATTCTTTATTCTCTCGGGATGACGGGCAGCATAGTACAGCACACTGGGCAAGTTGGAGGCAGCTGCTGTCAACCATCCATGATGCATCTCCACCTCTACCAAAAGGGAACTACTAAAGGGTACTTGGAAAATGTTGCAGTTGTTCTTGGGACCGAATGAATGAGAGAAAATGCCCTTTTCAAATAAACTGTCTTTTTTCTAAGTCATCAAAATAACCCCACTCCCCACCTCAAAGGCACCCCAAAGAAATCTTAACAGAAGCGCTGTCCTTGATGAGTTCTCATTTTCGGCAGCCAGTGTGATAAGAAATCAGCAAATGGCAAAACAAATGCGTTGTTGCATTAAAATACCGTATATTATTTGGCGTTGGGCGGACCATTAGTTCACTGGGACGTCTCTCCTTCCAGCAACGTTTGCACCTTCATGAAACTGATGAATGGAGACAGTTGCAGGATCTTTCTGGAACGGCAAGAACCCATCAAGACGGTTTCAGTATGCAGTGGAGGCCAAGAAGACAAGGAGCAGATCATCTGCTCAGAAAACACCAAGTGAAATCAGACAGGCCAAGTGGAAATGTGAAAATGGCACCACCAGGAGGCTTCTGTCTCTAAATGTGAATTAGTGAGTCATGGCCAGCAGCATTCCGCTCTTCTCTTCTCCAGGGGAAAGAATCTCTCAGAATGGCCTTTTGGTCCATCACCTAAGGGGATTGGAAGTGGGGGGAATCCCCACCCAAAACAGCATTTGTCCTATGGGGTTCGGAGTGCTCTACAGGCATCCCCCAGTTAATAAACTCCCTGACAAAGCAGCTTCTTTACAAAGGCTTTTAAGACTTGCCTGGTGCCCTTCTCTTCCTCATCCTCGGTCTAGCTGTAAGTTCTTTAGCAGCATCCACATTTGGGAGGATGGTGAAGGAGGGCTGGAGAAACCATGTTGCTGCTGGGTTGTGGCAATACATCTGCAGTAAACAGTACCATACAACTTAAGCTGGCAAAGAGTGGGATTCTGCTCCAGCTGATCCTGCTGTAGCCATGCATACCTGCATACAACAAGCAAGAAAAACAGCAGCTGCCACCAGAATCCCTTGCTGAGCATGTGTGAATACCAAAGCAGGGAAGGGAGAAAAAAAAAAACAAAGGCAGATAAGCCTAACCTCACCAGCTACTCCCAGCACGTTAAACAAACATAGGCCTGGGCACCAGATTGGAAACCATTAGAAAAGTGGAGACTGGTACAAAGGGAAAAAAAATAAATGAATCCCAGCATTGGTTTTGGAGGAAGCTTTCAAGTGGTCCTTGGAAGGTTCAAAATGTTTTTGTTTACTTATGCAAGGCTTCCCTGACCTGGCTGTTTCATTTCATGTGTGTGTATTATTCATTTTGGATTTAAAAAAAAATGCTGGAACATGTTGACTTGCTCTCCTTTTTTTTTAATGGTGCAAGAACCATCTCTCCATGTTATCCATGTTTTCCATGTTATGGCCCTGAGTCTCCAGTCCTCAGAGGGAGGGGGAAGGGGAGGAATCTCAAAGTAAGACCACTGCCTGGAAAATGTGTGTATATATATTTTTCTCCTTTGTTAGACTTAGTGGTTTTTATTTGAATGGCATTCTCTGTACAGCTGTGGTTGATGCTTAAGGTATCATGCTTAGTAACATCACCAGGGACCATCTTTTTGTTTCATGTTTTGGCCCAGAAATGTGAGGGCCAGGGATAGCACTACCATGGCAGCTCTAGTCTTCACCTGCCAACGAAAGGATAGCAAGAAGGAGCCAGTCCAGCCTCCCTGGGAGGGGAGTTCTGGGAGTGGCCATAGAGAAGGCCCTCTTTTGTGTTCCCACCAAACATACCTGTGGAGCTGGTAGGACTGACTCGATTATCTTTGTCATCATATCCCTATTTAGCTTTTTTCATTGTTATTCTCGCCAAAATTAAAATTAAAAAATGCATTGTTCCTATTATTGCTAATATTATTAACACCTCTTATAGGAGGCTTTGTACAATGGCAAAAGTGCAAGCAATGTGGGTTTTGAGCCCACCCCTTCTGCTGTATGACTGTCCAACCCACCCCATGCACTAAGGTCACAGCTTAGAAAAGGTCCTTGTTTGTACGGCAGCTCCCAGCATCCTTCAGTCAGCATGACTGCTGGAATCTGGGAGCTGCAGTATCAGAAAAGAAACATTTGCAAGCTCTGATTGATTGCACCCAAACTGATGTGTGTCTGGTCTTTTTTTGTTTTGGGCCCTTGACTTCAGAATGCCCTTAGGATAGTTGGCTTTCCCTGCCCCAAAGTTGGTTGTCTTTTAGTTGAGGAGTGAGAGGAAAAGGTTTCTAGTCCTTTGAGCTGAGCACTGATAGCTGCAACAAATCTGAAGGGTTTTCTTTGCTGTTGTCATGTTGGCTCTTTTAATATTTGTGTAGGATTGTTCTTTTTTAAACCTTGTTGTTGCCATCATTTATTTGGTGGTGATTTAATCATTTTCCCCCCTGTTATCTTTGCCGGCCACCCTGAGGGCTTAACAGTTCTCCGTGGAAAGATATAAATCCCTTAACGTAAATATACTGGCAAATGGATAAATGAAACTGGACAGGTCTTTGCCCCAAGGTACTTGCAATCTAAACTCTGACAGCATAGGCATCTGGACCCCATTTCCCTTGCTAGTGTTCAGAAGTTGTTATAGATCAACAAAAGAAGTGACATTGCTGGCATTTTGCTCCAGAATATGTTGGACGGACCCTGTACTGTCAGCCAAAGTGATAGGAGGAACATGTGTGTTTGAGTCTCTCTGGCTCGCTCTCAAGAACTCTGCAGATGATGCTGATGAAGATGAAGATGATAAATTTTATTTATATCCCACCTTTCCCCCAAAACTGGGACTCAAGGAGGCTTAAAAACTGAAATGCTATAATAGAGCTCAAAACACACAACTCTATGATTCTATGATTCTAAGATAGAATTAAAATATTGACAATATTAAAACAATTCAAAACAGACAATTAAAGATAACAAAAAGCAGTTTAAAACAGTCTCTCTCTCTCTCTCTCTCTCTGGCTTTTCTTCGCAAACGAAGATTCAGGACAGTACAGTTCAAACAATACAGCACCCTCTTAAAAACCCTTTCTTTAAAAACGTCTGTTCGAAAAAGCCTGTTGGAATCACAACATCCTTGCTTGCCAGAAGGACAGCAAGGGGGCTATTCTGGTCTCCGAAGGAAGGGAGTTCCAGATCCTAGGGGCAGCCACTGAGAAGGCCCCATCATGCATTCCCACTAATCATTCCTGTGAAGGTGGCGGGGTTGAAAGAAGGACCGCTCCTGAGGATCTCAGGGCCAGAGGAAGGCTCATATGGGGAGCAACAACCTCTCAGATAGCCAGGACCTAAGGGCTTAATTGGTTATAACCAGCACTTTGAACTGTGCCTGGAATTTTAAGCCAGTCTCATGTACTTTCTGTGCATTTGGGTGTGACTAAAGTGGCGTGTAGCTTTCCAGCTGCTCCATCTAGCTTTGTTTATAAGGGTTAAGTCTATGTTCTTTGTATTTCCTAACTGAACTGGTTTTCTTCACCTTGAGGACATATAAATGACTTTAGTAAACCTGATCAAAGGTCCAGATAGTACCATAGCTTGGAAAAAGCTACATTTTGGACCACAGCTGGGATTCTGGGAGTTGTCCAAAAATGCAAAGTTTTTTTCCCCCCCAACCTCTGAAAAAAGGTGGACCAATGGCCATGCTGGCTGGGGATTCTGAGAGCTGTAGTCCAAAAGGTCACTTTATCACCCAGTCTAGCATTTTGTTTCTGGTGGTGGGCAGGAGCCAGATACCTTTTATGAAATGTTGGAGCATATGTGTTATGTGCCTTCATCTTTGGCTTATGGCAGCCCTCTCACATGCATTTCTTGGCCCAATTTCTTCAGAGGAGTCTTTCTTCCATTTCCTTCCTCTGAGGCTGAGAGAGTGTGACTTGCTCAAGCCCACCCAGTAGGTTTCCAGGGCTGAAGGGGGCTTTAGACCCTAGTCTTTCCCCACAGTTTTAGGGCCCTTTCCCACTACCCAGTTATTGCAATTTAACTGCCAGTGGCTGCTTCCTATGGAATCCTGGCATTTGTAGTTTGGGGAGACACTAGAGCTTTGTGGCAGAGAATCCTAAGTGGCTCTCCCTAAACTGCATAACCCAGGATTCTATAAGATGGAACCATGACAGTTAAAATGGAATCATAACACTATAATTACGTAACGGCGCTTAGTCCAACACTCAAACCATTACAGCAGGCTGACTCTCTTCAATAGGACATATGGTACATCTGAGTAAGCACTCTCTGAGAGATACACTGGGAAAGGGTACCTTCCTGATAGCCCGCTGAATACACTCTTCTTGATGCCACATCTAGTTCTTTGATTTAAACACCCCTCCCAAATTCTGTGTTGTGTGAATAAGTAACTTTCTCTAGAGCACCCACAGCGCTCTCCAAAGGTTGTGTAGGTGATGCCTTTTTAAAGCAATCTCATTAGCTTGGCCCATCCTCCCTTCTAAGATTCCTTGTCCAAGTATTTGCTGGAAAGGAAGGGGGGGATGTTTTTTGATGGGATGGGAATTTGCATCCCGGTTGCTAGGCAGCCGGTTACAGTCCTGCAGCCTCCTCCATGAGGGTGAAGAGAAAACTCACTTTCGCTGGCTGGATTCCACAACCCATTACAGGGTGGCAGGTTGTAATTTAAGGAGCAGAGGAGAAGAGCTTTTCATGGTGCAGTCCTGCCTATGTCTACTCAGAAGTAGGCTCAACTTCAGTACAAAGGGACTTACACCCTGGGTAAGTAGGATTGCAGCCAGAGCTAGTGCTGGGTTTGAGGACTAGAGACCTGGGTGAGGTAAACCAGAACCCAAAGGTTTCAGGCTGGGGTACCTGAACTCATGGTACATACGAATGCATAGACAGACATGTGTGGATGGAGTGCACAGTATCTCAGCCACTTTCTCCTGTGCTAGCGGTTGGAAGCTGGGGCTTTCTAGATGCTTTGGGTCAAGCTGGGCCTTTCTAGATGCTTTGGGTCTATACCTTTTTATCCTTTGCTTTTAAATGCTTTAAACAGATTGAATTTTTTAGGGTTTTTTTAGACTCTAAAATTTTAGTCATAATTTTTTAGAATTAGGGTTACCGTATTTTCAAAAGCAAAAAAGCGGGATAACTTCCTTTTAATTGGTTATTAGCAATATTTAATCATACCAACAATTGGCCCAGGCAGACATTTTAGCTCTGAAAAAGAGGACATGTCTGGGAAGTCCTATTTTAATTCTAGAAACAATGAAATGCCATTCTAAATCATAAGTTTAGACTCCTCCAGATAGGGCAAAATGTGTCAGGAGGTTATCCTATCCTCCAATGTTTCACAGATGAAAACTGGAACATGTGTGGTCAAGCAATATCAAGAGTGTGGTTCAGATGGCAAAAGGTATTAGAACAGACAAGTTAGGAGAGGTTGCAGCAGTTTGCTTTTGCTTGAGCCTTGTGGGAAGGGAAAGATTCTTCCCCCTCCTCTCACCTCCCCCTGCCTGAGTTAATTGAATGCCAACAACGTTTGCACTTTGAACTCAGTTTGCAGCTGTTGAAGGAAGCTGAGGACAAAGCGGAAGGAGGAGAGAGAAACTGGGACATTTTATCAGCAGCTGAAAAATTGGGATGGCAGAGGATTAATTGGGACTGTCCCTGCTAAATTGGGACAGTTGCAGGGTATGAGTTGTGGTATTTGCTGCTAGAATTCTCAGGATTTTTTAAAAATCCAGATGACATTTCTGTTGTCCAGGTCTATTTTCTAGCAATTCCTTCCAAGATTTGATTCCCACCCTTGAGTTGGTTTATTTTTAGTTCTGAGATGTACAATGTGTTCCCTTTTCTTCTCCTCCTTTTAAAAAAGATTTGCTTTGGTGTTACAGTGTAGTAGTGCATCAGTGAAATGGCACTTGTGTACTATAACTGAAGAGAGAGAGAGAGAGAGAGAGAGAGTACTTTGATACCAGTTTAAATGCCATGGCTCCATCCAATGGAATCCTGGGGTTTGTAGTTTAGTGAGTTCCTTAGAATGCTTTGCAAGAAGGCTGTAGTGCTGCAGGTGAAAGGAGAATTCTGTCACCAAATTGGACCCAGAATTCCATAGGACAAAGCCAAGGCTATTAGAGTGGCATCAAAATGCTATATTTGTGCCCTGTGGATGCCCCCTGAGAGAAGGGGCCAAGAGCCCTTTTGTCTTCTAAAATCAGTTTGGGAGGGTGTGTGTAAGCATCACAGAAGGTGAGGTTCTTTTGCTAGCTCCCTCTGGCCTTTTTGTAATTCGAGCATGGTCTGCACTCTATGGCCCATGCTCACGGAGGGCTATTTTCTGCTGCGTTTAAGATGAAAGAGGGTACCTCTGTGCATGTCAGGAATGCCTTGTCCCTAGCATGGAACAATTGTACAGTGTAAGGCAAACTGCAGAATGGGGTGGTGGGTAGTACATCTGAAACATCTCCCAACACTCTGTGGAAAAAGAAATTAAAACCATACCTTCTGCTCCCTGGATGACCTTGTGAGAATCATACCAGTCCTGCAGGCATGTTTTTGAAGAAATCTTTGGGTGTCTAAGAGAGTGGAGGCCAAGTGCAAAGGATTCTGGGAAGGACAGGGAGCTAGTGGGTATTTGCTGTATAAAGATCAACTGCCAAGTGTGTGTGTGTGTGCGAGAGAGAGAGAGAGAGAGAGAGAGAGATGCAACTCAATCCAGCTGGCTTACATGGCAAACAGTCCAGAATGTTCTGAACAATCTGTTCCCCATCTTCTAGGGAAGGAATTGGGTGGGGGGTGGGACAGAGAAATAGGCCAGCTTCCCCACTTGAAATAATCATAATTTTTAAAAGCTGAAAATCTGGTGGCAAAGGGGGGAAAAAAGTGAGGGGGAGTGAAATTCAAGCAGCTCTCCAAGGGAAGCCATGTGCTGTATAGTGAAAGGTTGCAAAAGGCAACATTGATTCCAAGAGCATCACTGGATGACTCTGAGTTATAGTATTATGAGCCAGGCAGAGGAAATCCTATTTCTAGCCACTTCCTCCATGCTGTGCGAAACGTTATAAACCTGAGCAGATGCTTCTCCTGAGTTGCCTCTTGTTCTGTGCTGGAGCATTGGTGGAGGCGGTCTTCCAGGTCAGAGGGGCAGTGAATTCAGCCCAGGTTTTAGTTCAGACTTGGAAGGAGTTGTCCATGGTGCTGAACCATAGCCCCCAAATAGTTTCATCCCTCCCTCTTGGAGAGCTCCTTTAAAGCTAGCCAAAATCTGGAATAGATTCACCAGCCCACCGACATGGGAGCCACAAGAGGCCAGTGCACTAGAGAAGTCCCACTTTGACTTTTTTTTGGAGGGCATCTGACAACCCTGGTTCTTGGTAGGCTTTGCTGTGGATTGGGATCCTGGGGATAGTCAGCAATTTGGCAATTTCCAGCTCTGGTTCACCGGTTCTACTGAGCTAATTCCTCAGCTTGTAGGGTCATTATGCATAGTGTTACAGCCCCCAAAGAATGGCTGAGATCCTCCATCTAACACGTAGCTACAATGTTTTTTCATCCGACTCTGAAACTCACCTTGAAAGCTACTCAGCCATTCAGAGCAATGGAGGTCTGTACTGCTGGTAAGTGGGGTGCTGCAGGGTGACATGACTAGCCCCAACTCATGCTGGCAGGAGGGGACTGGTCACACCATCCTGCAGTGCCCCGCTCACCAGCAGCAGAGACCTCCATTGTCAGGACAGCTGACTGCCTTTCAAGGTAGATTTCAGGATCATTTGAGGTCATGGCAATAGTACCATGATCAATATGAAGCAGTTAATGGGGTCGCCATAACTGGAAGGTGCATGTGCACACACGCACACACACACTGTTCTAAGTCTAATTTACGACAGTGTAACTGACTAATAGGATGCCAGCCAATGTTGGGGGAATAAGACCTTGTTTTTTCCTGTACTACTGAGCGTTGGAGTAGTGCTAGAACATGCACAGCTAAAACAGAGAATTCCATGGGCTTTTTGATTGCCTTTAAACTTAGCTGCAAGCACCTAGGAGGGGAGGGGAGGCAAGGTTCCCATGAAATCTCTCCAATGTAATGTTTGACATTCTCTGCCCGAGAGCTCTAGTGTGTCACCAAATCACAAATCCCAGCATTCCGTACAATGCAGCCATGGTGGTTAAAGTGGCATCAGAGTGCTCTAACCGTGTAGCATGACCACCCAGAAGTGTGTCCCAGTCGCTTGCCAGTTTGTGACATTCTGGTTTGTCTCAATAAACTGGTATCACTTGCTATGGATTTTTGGAATGCATCCTACAACGTGCCTTTAGGATTGCTGTCTTGAGGCCAACTTTAAAGGTTAAAAAACTATCACATGAGTAAAAAATAAATCACAGTTGAATAAACTAGCCTATTATGAACATCACCAACATAGAACAGCTTTAAAGCATTTGAAAACCTAACAATGAGGATAAAAGTACAGCACAACCATTCCAAGATCTGCAGCAGCAGCCAGTTAAAAGCCAACAGCCTGTGTAAATGAAAAGCTCCTTGCCTGCTGGTGGATGGAGAGCAAAAGGGGGGGGGTATAGCTTCTTGTGGGAGGGAGTTCCACAGCCTTGAAGTAGCCACCAAGAAGGCTCTCTCCGGAGTCCTCACCAAATGTGCCTGTGATGATGGTAGGATGAAAATAACTAGCCTAAGATGCCTACAGTGGCTTACTCCTTTGAGGGGTCTCATTTATGATGCGCTCTCTCTCTCTCTCTCTCTCTCTCTCTCTCTCTCTATATATATATATATGTGTGTGTGTGTGTGTGTGTATACGCACATGCACTCATACACACAAACCCTAAAAATTTTATACATCCACTTTAAATCACAGGCCCGCACCAGACAAAAGACACTCAGGAATTTGCCTGACTTTTCTCCTCTTCTGTGGCTTGCCTGCCCCCAAATAGACAGCCCATAAGAGCTGCTCCTGTACCCTGCCTTCTGTTATCAGGAGCAGATCAGTTATTATTATTATTTTTTGCCGCAAGGGTTCAGGGTTTCAAATTGTATTCATGTAATTTGTCCTAAGAAGCTTTTCTGTCAATCTTCTTGCCATACTGCAGTAATATCTTTTCACTCCCAATCTCCACTTACCAGCCTCTGAAATTCTCCTAGTAAATTCCTATGGAAGACATGTCTTTCTTCCTGAATGTATTAATACCAAAACAAGTCAGCATTTCAGTGCAGGGAGCTGCTTCAGCTGGGGGTCTAAAGATTTTCATCTGGTCCTTTTCAGAAAAAGGATGCCAGCCTTCCCCCGACCGAGTGCCCAGCAGATGTTTTGGACTACAATTCCCATCACCCCAGCCAGCTGCATAAATGCCGAATGTGGATGATGCACTTTGCAGTCCACCATATCAAGAGAGCAGTGTGCTGAGCAAGAGGGAAGCAGGTACAGAAATGGTTTATTATCTCACACTCACACATACAACATTATGTCAGCAGGCGTTCACATCTTGATGGAGCAAATGCATTTGGCAGCACAGTGGCGTCACTAGAGGGGTGCGGGCCACCATCTGAGGGGGGTGACACCAAAATGACTGTCTATAATTTTTTTTGTGCAGTGTTTCAGCAAAAATTTGTCATTTTAACATAAAAATATCCCTGTCCAGCCAGGCAAGCCTGCCTTCTTGTTCCTCTCCCACATGTAGGTTTTCGGTGACTCGCAAAGTTGTGCGCAGATTGCTGGGATTACTAAGGATTCTGTATGGTCTGGTACAGGAGGAGATCCATGGGTGTGACACCATGAATTACCACACTGGGGTAACACCAACCCTAGTGATGCCACTATGCCAGTATATTGTTCATACGTTTCCCTATGGAAATGCACATGGGTCATTGTTGTGCATGGATCTCCTTGTGCGTGGATGTGCCCGTGCATTCAGTTGTACCCTTGGTTGCCCAATTGGTGTCTTGGTTCAGTTGCGCAACACTGACATTCAACACAAGGATAGCATAGCACAATCAATGTGTAGTTCCATATGTGGACATTTAGTCAACAGAACCCAGCTAATGCTCCTCCGTAAAGTGCATCTCCCAAGATTCTGTATGATGGAAACATGGCAAGGAAAAGTGACCTCAGCAGGTAAGAAGCAAGCAAAAGGCTTGAATACAGATACAAAAGAAAGAGACAGAAAAGAGACAAATTGCAGGCATTCTCTGCCTCCCCTGGCCCACCAATCATTTTACCGGAGTGTTGACGTGTCTTTGTTTCCAACAATGAGAACTAGCGTTGCCAGGTCAGGACTGATTCTCAGCCCTGAGATTTTGGGGGGGGGGGGCAACATCTGAGACCTAGGGACTACCTCTTCTTACAGAGGGCTGGCCTGGATGGTGTTATAGGCAGCAGACCCTGATGATGCAACTGAACATGAGACGTTTAGCATCCATCACATTTGCACTGAGTATTCAAATAAAAAATAGCAAGGCTAATATGGGGAAGTTATCTACCTAAGCAAGCTGAAATCCTCTGTTGTGGTCTGTGTTACATAACTATGTGTAGCAGATGCACTAAGAAACTCTGTTAGGGAGTTGTAAAGATGCGTAAAAAGATACTGGCAAGAGTGTCCAGATGCACATCACAATGACTGAGTGAATAGGAATATTAGTTCCTTTCTCTAATCTCTAGACAGGTGAGTGGTCTGACTGAATATAAGGAATCTTCTCTTTATGGCAGCCCCCCAACCCCATTGCCCTCCCTGCCACCAGCTCTGCTTAGTTCAGATTTTTCATTGTCGCCAGCTCATTCACTGTTTTGCTGAGTAGCAGCCCAAGGGCTGTTGAAGCAATGAAGTCACATCATTTCTCAGCAAACATTGGACAATTCGGCACTGTCTGATATGAAAGAGAGGAAAAAGGGATGGGAAATGGGGGAGCGATGTCTCTTTTGGTCAAAGGACATGTTTCTGTAAGGCTGCAGCATGGACAAGTGAAAGGAGACTCCATTCATTTCTTCCCAGGCAATTTTCATTGACTGTTGTGTTCACTGCTGATCAACAATAGAGAATAGTGCAGCACTAAGCTGGGGCGTAATGTACAATAGGGTAAAGTTTACCAGACCAAGCCAAACAACTGCACAACCTCCTGACCAGTGAATTCAGAAGGACAGGGCCAAAAAAGAAAGGTCTTTGTTTTTTAAGGAATAATAATGGATTTGAGTCTTTCGTGAGGCATCATAAAAGGTATCATACAATCAATGAGAAAATATTTTTTACGCAAACTTGCTTCTGAGGCACTCGTAGTTACCTTAACTGGCTAAGCACCATCTGCCCTTCTGGTCCTTTAGTTCAGAGTTTACAAAAGTTATTGGTTTGCACTACAACCATTATAACTGTGAGCTATAGCCCCAAAATGCAATTTGCTAAGACTATAGGACTAAAATATTTGCAACATGCCCACAGGTCTGTGAGTGTTTGGATTAATAGGACTGGACAGGCTGCCTTTCAGGAAAGACCACTTGTCGTAACTACTAGTCCTCATTGAGGAGTACCCAAGAAAATTTGGAGAAAACACAGTTTGAAAGTGCCCTATTTTGTCAATTGTTTCATTCTTCCCAAATCTGGAGTCCTGTGAGTGTCTTGGATTACAACCCCCACCAGCCTTTCTCCTAATTATATTTTTTAAGAGAAGGATCTGGGGGAGAAGATGGGAAAGCAAACCATACTTGGGGTGAAAGGGAAGCAGTAGCCAGTTGCAAGATAACTTTTTCCATCATCTGAGCCACCTGTGTCACCACGCACATTTTTCACAGCCTCTCACCTTCCTCCTTTCCTGACAATTCTGTGTCTGTCTGCTTATGGAGGCGATGAATTTGAGAATGACAGCAAAATATGTTACAGTATTAACAAACTCAGAGGGGGGAAAAACCAGTGAAAGGAGCAAAAACACCATTGTCCCTAAATCTCATATTCTCAATCATTGCCTCCCAATTAAGATTGCCAGGTCAGGGCTATCCTAAGCCTTAAGAGTTCAGGCCAAAGCCTGAGACTTAGGGATGGCCCTTTGTGCTCTCACAGGAAGCTGATATTACAAGGGGGGTGTTACAAGGGACAGCCTCTGGTGCATGATGCCTTAAGTTGCACAGAGTTCCCTGTTCAGAAAAAAACAAAACAAAACAGCAAGGCTAACAAATGAGGAAAACACATATACAAACATCTTTCAAGGCAGTGCTCTCATCCTGAGATTCTTCCTCTATGCCCTGAGGACTGAAGGAGGACTAGGCCCTGAGAGTCGAGGCCAAGCCCTGAGACCTGGCAACCCTACTTCCAATAGCCTGCTGGTAGTGGTGATGTGTTGCATGTAGAAAACTCCAGAGCCTGGATGAGTCACTTACTTTTAAACGACACCGCCTAGAATCCCCCGCAACCAGCCTTGCCAAGTTTAGCATTACATCTCTTTTCCAAAGTGAGGGGTAGAAACATAGACACTCTGAGGCATTCCAGATGCCAGGCAGTGTGGGGGGGGGGGGAGAGTTCTTTACAAGAAAAGGAAAATTGCCACTTTAGAATGTCAAATACCAACAACAATGATGACTACTACTTCTATGCTTGCTATTATTAGTAGGAGCAGCAGAAGCACACTTTAAACATGGTTTCCTTGCAAATCCCCCCCCCCTCATCAGATCTGGCTAGGCCTGTGACTGAACTGGTCCCCTCACTTAGTACTGCTTTTGCAGCTCTCAAATTGAAGAAGGAGGCCAAGACCAAAGAGGAGAGCATTGAGGACTAGTGTGAGGCAGTTCCAAGGTGCCTGTAGAAGCTCACAAGGAATGGTGGCACTCAGCAGCTGGTGGAAGATGTCCCTGAGAAGGAGAAGGGGTTTGCTGCTCTCGACTCCTTCACCAAACTGAATGATGACAATGACTAGGGAAGAGGGAGTCTGCCCGTGTTGGGATGGGTTACCTGCCGCCTGAAATCTCAGGTGTGCAACCTGGGTGTTCTCCTGGACTCAGACCTGAGCCTGAATGCCCAGGTTCCAACGATGGCCAAGACTGCATTTGCACAGCTAAAACTGGTGCACCAGCTGTTCCCGTTCCTTGACAAGACTGATCTGATTATGGTGACGCATGCCTTGATTACATCCCATTTGCATGATTGTAACACATTTTGTGTGGGGCTGCCTTTGGAAACTGTTCGGAAACTTCAACAGGTCTGAAATGCTGCAGATAGACTACTGGTTATAGGGAGCATATTGCCCCTTGCTGAAAAAGCTCGTGGCACAATTCAAAATGCTGGTTATGACCTTTAAAGCCCTACACAGTTTGGGCCCAGAGGATCTGAAAAACCTTTCTGCTGCCTTTCTGCCAGCAGATAAAGAGCTTTTGATTTAGGGAGGCATTTGGTTTTTAAACTACTGCTGCAAATGGAGCGTTTAGTGTGGGGTGTTGTGTTTCTATTTTACGATGTTTTAGATGTGTTTTAAAAATGGTTTTTAACTTGTATTTTTAACAAATGCTTTTAAAATGGAAGACTGGCTTAATTGTGTTTTAACTTTTGTTATTAATAGTTTTTTTTAGTTGTACTGCAGTGTGTTTTTGGAGGGTTGTAAGCTGCCTGGAATCCTGTGCTAGGAAAGAGTTGGGATATAAAAGGAAGGAAGGAAGGAAGGCACAGAAGGGGATTGAAGAGGCCCAAGTCAGTTCCTTCGCCTTCCTTCTTCTTTCTGAACCAGAGCTTCAAAAATGTGACTTTTGGATGACAACTCCCAGAATCCCCAAGCCAGAGAGTCATAGTCCAAAAGCCAAATTTCTTCAGCTCTATGTTGTGAGTAGTAGCCCAAAAGGGAACTTTCCCAAGCTCGGAACTGGGAATTGTAGTCCAAAAAGTAAAATTCCCAAGCTCTGTGCTGGGAGTTGTAGTCCAAAAAAAAGTAACTTTCTCATGCTCTGAGAGAGCCTAGCGTTGCTCCCTGACTGAGACCTTTACTGCTCCTTTTGCAAGCAAGCTGGCTTTGGAATAAAAAAGAACAGATATTCCTTCTTTCAAAAAACCCAAAAACCCAGCCAACCAAACAAGTGGAAACCAAGCTGGGAGATCATCTGTGTTGAACTGCTGCCACCTCGCAGCCAGCAGCGAAATTGCAGCATGGCTAATCTTTCAGGAATAAGTCGTCATTTAGAGAAAGTTGAGCAGAGTTCAAGCCCCTTGGTTTAAATTCTGAAAATCATGTGCATTTCCCTCCTTCGCTGAAGCCCAGAATGATTGCTACCAGTAAATAAGGCCTAGGAGAGACCTCTTAGCCTTTCAGAATGAGGGTAGAACCCTGTAGGAAAGTTGGGAAACCACTCAAGGATTGTGGTATCGTAGGGAAGGGGGTATTGTCTGTGGAATAGGGGGGCAGATTCAGTCCCAGGGCTTAGGCTTCCCTATACTGCTAATAGGGGAGGCTCATGCTTCTTGGTGCATGAAGCTGTCATTGGAAGTGTGGCCTCTGTTCTCCCTGTCTTAGCCAGAGCTGGGGGACATAAGGTTGCTACATCAGAACTCTCCCAGGCCCTGAGGTTTGAGGATGAGATGCAGGAATGACCCTTGTGATGCCCCAGTGGAGAGCCCTGGCCATACTCAGTGTCACAAGCGGGAGGCTACAAGGAGCAGCTCCTGACAACATCATTAAGCCATATGCATTAAGCATCGGCCACAGTTACACAGAGGATGCCTTTTCAATAAAAAGCACCAAGTCTTACAAAGGAGGAAAAGATGCATTTGTACAGACACTTTTCATGGCAGCGCTCTTGTCGTGCCCTGAGTTCCCTCCCCTTTACCCTGAGGACTAGAGAAGTGCAGCCAAGTCCTGAAACTCAAGGCCACGCCTGGAGAACTAGGAATCCTACAGTGGACAGACTTCATCTTGGCATGGTATTCCTTAAATCACCCCTTTAAGAATTCCAGCAAGTCATCTTGGTGACGAATTGGGAATTGCTGGAATTTGGAAGCCATTTAAATGAGAGGAAGCAAGTGGGACTACAAGCCCTGTGCAACCCCACAGTCACTGATGGGAGGCCTGCTCTCAAGGGTGATGGGAGCTGCAATCTAACACATCTGCAGGGCAGCAAAGGCTTTTTAAATGTCACGTCTGGGTCCCATACTGGTGGAGGATGAGGCTGTAGTCTCCCTCTTTCAGAATCAGCTGCAGTGGGATCTTTCTTTGATGCATTTAAAATGTCCCTCTTGACACAAAAATGTTCTTTGACAAACATGCTGTAGGATTGCTGAGTGAGCAAAACAGCCAGGGGAGAGATGAT
The DNA here is from genome assembly GCA_030847615.1 of Gambelia wislizenii. NCBI lineage: Eukaryota > Metazoa > Chordata > Lepidosauria > Squamata > Crotaphytidae > Gambelia > Gambelia wislizenii. The sequence continues at coordinate 3,711,931 of JAUMIR010000013.1, read as the reverse complement.
CTTTCCTCTCAAATGAGGCCTGAATGCAGAGATCCACCTTGACCTTGAAGCTCCTGAAACAGATACTGATTTATTTTAAAAACTGCATGCCAGTCTTGGATCCTGAGGACCTGTCCTAGGCTGGGCTTGGCAAATTCCATTAGACAGGGAAGATGAACATACCCTCCAATATTTCACAAATGAACACAGGGACACATGCGGCCAAGCAACATCAGAGTATGGCCAGGAAGGCAAACCTTATACATGAGGATACATTTCGGCAGGCCTTTCCTGATTAGATCCTGGCTTCAGGAACTCAGTCTCCTGGCTTTTTAAAAATTATGTATATATTTGTTTTTAATGTGTTTTTTTAGCTAGAAGGTTTTAATCTTATTGTGTTTAATGTCTTTTTATGTGGGAGGGTGGGGGTGGGTGGTGTTTTTAGTCATTATTATAATGTTTTAATTGTTGGAAGCCGCCCCGATTGTTTTTAGCAGAGGGGCGGGGTATAAATAAATTTTATTATTATTATTATTATTATGAGGAAGAACAGAGAAGCTAGGAGAGGCTGCAGCAGTTTGCTTTTGCCCGAGCTTCCTGGGAAGGGCAAGACTGTCACTTCCTCTCCTTTCCCCCCTGCTGCACAGAAATAGGATTTTCTATGGCAACAATGACATTTCCTGTGCAGAAATTTCTGTTTTCTGCTCGCGCACACCCCCATGTGTGAATTCTGCACAGAATAAGTCCCAGGTTCTCATCAGTCAAGGATTCTCCTCCAGGTTTCCCAATATTTAAGAAGCATATATTTGATCATTTTTTTGGGAATATTTTCAAATATTTTTTCCACAAGCCCTCAAATGCTCCCTAATCCACGCCAAACATCTAAGCAGGGGTGATATCCAAATGTATCTGTTTTGCTGCTACAGGTTCTTGAAACACAAAGGGTTTTTTTCTGCCTCATTTCCTCAACAGGTTTGCAAACTGGAGGGTAAGTCATCTGCATAGAAAATGATCCTGTATTTTCATGTGCATTCCTCTTAATGCACACATATTGGTCTGTAACATTTCCTAATATATGCTTTTTTGGTGCACACATTACCCTAACCATGGCTGAAACCCTGTGGGTGTCATACATAGTCAGCCCTCTGTATCCACAGATTCTGTATCCACAGATTCCACCATCCATGCCTTGAAAATGTTTTTTAAAAAATCCAAAAAGCAAACCTGCTGTTTGCTGTTTTATATAAGGGATGCCATTTTACTATGCTATTGTATCTAATGGGACTTGAGCATCCATGGATTTTGCTATCCACGGGGGGCCCTGGAACCAAACCCCAGCAGATACCAAGGGCTCACTGTATAAGTTCCCCTGTGCAAGTGGCAGGACATTTTTGTCCCATGCAGAACATCCCCATTCAGCTCAAGGTTGTGGAAGCAGAGTTACACCTGTGGTGCCATTGTGCATGGATGCGCATTGCGCGTGTGGTTGCCCATTTGGTGTCCTGGTTCAGGTGAGCAATGTTGCCATTCAAGACAAGGCTTGTGTAGCACAATCAAGGGATAATTCCACCCATAGAGGTTTATGCTATGTAACTCCAAAGCAAGATCTTGGCCAAAGTATCTTTGCATGCAATTCTTCCTAATGCATGCATTTTTTTAAAAAATGGAGCACAGCCTCACAATATCGGAAGAACTTCAAAAGTCAAAAGATAATCGCATGAAGAGGGTTCCAGGATTTCATCATGTGCCTTATTCCTGCTTTTGTGAACAATATATTTTGGCTTGTTTCTAACCGCAACCTCTTTCTAACTTCTTTCCCATCAAGGGAAAAAACATGTAAGTAGTAGTGGTTAGAACATCAGACTAAAATTAGGTGACCTGGGTTCAAATCTCCATTGGGATAGTTACCATAATTCAGCCTAAACTTCCTCCCATGCTGTTGGATTTAAAACTTACCTTTGAGCATGATAAAAGTAAGTAAAAACTCCATGAGGCTGTTTCCCTCATGGAGTTAGCACTTATTTTTATCATGCTCAGAGGTAAGTTTTAAATTCCTCTCGAATGGCATTGTGCTTCCAACAGTATTTTAGAGTTGGAGCCCAGATCACTGCAAATTTTCCACCAAGGTTTGCTGGATTATCAAGTCACTTTCCCAGCACAAAGACCGCTCAGCATGGAGAAGTTCATCCCCAGAAGGTCCATTGCCAGATGAGGAACCGGCCACAGTGCCTGCGGACCACAGCAACGATGTAGAGGATAGACTGGCCACCCAAATGAAATCATGGCTCTTCCAGGCATTCAGGACAGTTGGGTCTGCATTCTGTTGGGTATCTTACATGTGTAAGTAACCTTGCTGAAGTGGTTGGACTTTGGCTGCACCGAGTCCAGTGTGGTGCTGTTGGCCATGCGGATGTGCAGTGTTGCTGTTCATCGCAAGGGTGCTGTAACCCAACAAATGTGTAACTCCAAACGTGGAGATGTATGCTACGCAACACCCATGTGGGATCGCATTCTCAGACACACAGAAACACACACATCTATCCATCTAGCTAGCTACCTATCAAAACAGAAATAATAGAATGCTATATCAAGACATTTCAGCTATAGTGTGATAAATTATATTTGCTTATAAGATAATATACTGTATGATAATCACCTTCAGTATTTTGCTATTTGATAGTATAGTATATGATATTCAGTTTTTTGCTGTTTGATACTATACTATATGGTATTTAGCTTTGGTGTTTTGCTATTTGCTGTTATGCTATATCATAGCATTTCACTATTTGATATTATACTATATTCAGTTTTAGTATTTCACTATATATTATATTGTATGATATCCAGCTTTAGTATTTGACTCATTGATATTATGCTGTATGATATTCAGCTGTAGTACTTAGTTCTATGCTATTATACTATATGATTTTTAGCTTTAGGCTGTTAGCAGTTATACTGTTTGCTAATTGGCAATATCACCTTTATCTGTAGCCTGAAGAGGAAGTCTCTTCAGGGATTCACTGCATGCGTCTGGGATTCAAAACAGATTTGTTGGAAGTGCTGTAGACTACTTTAAACATCCTCTCTGTGTGTAGAGAGGTATGTACAGTATTTACGTATGGGCATGTTTTGCGTTTCATGTGATCCACAAGGGAGCCACCAGAGGGCAGGACTGTCCGCTGATTTCTTCTTATGCATTGTGCAAACTAGCAGCTTGGGTGGTATTGATGGGATCCCTTCTTTTGGAACCACATTCTGGGAAAAGGGGGCCAGACTGGATGTCACATTACTGAGATCTTAAACTTTGGCAGGTTTGCTTTACAAAATGAAGAAGAAGAAGAAGAGGAGGAGCAGGAGGAGGAAAGAAATATAAAGAGCCAGCAGGCAGTGGGATAGGATGACAGTATAGTCTGTGGCTGGCTTATCCTTATCAAAACCATTGCGCTCCTGCCCTTTCCAATGGAAGGAAACTCCCACTGACACTAGGGGGAGCGTTTCTCCTATTAAAAAGAATACACATACAGAATGGTGAAAGCTGTTTGAACCCATCTCGAGGGCACTAGGTGGAAGAAGGCTGATGTCCACTTTGTAACTCGTCTCCCCCTCCTTCAGATACTCCAAGATCACCCCAGGACCCCAACAGCAGAGACCACAGTGGGTCCAAGTGGAGGCTTTGAGAAAGTGCATTGCCAGTTGGGCAGCTTTGAGGCCTCCCTTCTCTGAGCTCTGCTTGGGAGGAGGAAGCCAGAACCCCCAGCCACCCACCCCCATTCTCTGGATCCAAGCTCTGCTGATTTTCCAGGAATGGGTGGGCCAGCTGGGGCAAGTGTAACACTTCCCACTGGATGCCTAGCTGTTGCTGTTGCTCATTTCCCTGCAACTTTAGCAAGGTAGCTCCTTGACCTCTTGGGCAGATCTCCAGTGTCACAGGGCTCCTAAAGTGGCCTCTCTGCCATGTTGTTTTGCTTTGAATTGCTTAGCAGCTCTGTAGCCATGTTCAAAGACTGCTCCTCTAGAGACCAAGACATGGAGCAATGGAGTCAAACTACAGGAAAAGAGATTCCACCTAAACATTAGGAATAGGGAGTGTGGTGGAGTCTCCTTCTTTGGAGGTTTTTAAGCAGAGGCTGGATGGCTATCTGTCAGGAATGCTTTGTTTATTCCTGCACAGCAGAATGGGGTTGGACTGGATGGCCCTTGTGGTATCTTCCAATTCTGTGATTCAAAGGATGTTTGGAAGTGAGAGGGGGTGCAGATGTGGATACTGAGAGTGTGAGAACCAAGGTCACTGGAGCTGCCTAGTACTGTGTGGGAAAGGATGCCACTGAACGGTGGGAGGGGGGAATGGGTAACTGAACAGTTTAAAAAGTGAAACTTTGGGGAAAGTGTTAGAGCTGTGCTGATCCAATACTTCAATAAAGCTTGCTTGGAATAATCCAGAAGCCTCTTCTTTGAGTAGGGAAAGACAGGGACATCCCACCCAGCTTTTCTGAGAACACTCTAAGTGGTGGTGGCAGAAGTGGGATACACGGAAGGCTACCAGCAGCTTGGGGAGTTGAATGGCTCACTGTGAATTCAGTTGGCTTCTCCCTGCCTGCCCCAAGGTTTTCCACAATCAGCTCTTGTTCACAAAGGGATACTTGCATTTTCTGAATAATTCAATACAGACACAGTTTTAAAAATATGTTTCTCCAGATTTGGCTGAATTCTTACTACAAAGAGGATGGATGAGGGGGAATGGGACACCAAGAGGACAACAACAGTTGGGGAACACACCAACAACATCGCAGCTAGCCTGGAGAGGGACAACCAGAGAAAAGTGCCTTGTTAAATATCATCTTGGCAGTTGCTGAGCAGATTACATGCCTAGCTTTAATCCTTTTCTTCTCCATGTGTGATAATGTGGACGAGATTTTTATAATCCAGGTTACCGGTCACATCTGGTGGGAAAGCCGCAAACATTTGGTCAACCTGTTGGAAGGAAAAGAGACCAGGAATTTTCCTTTCAGTTTTATTGTGTGGCATTGGTGGTTGGTAGAGCTGCAAACTTTTCATTGCTACAATGAATAGATATGGAGCACAAGCCTTAGTGTGTTTTATATCTCTGCTTTCTCAGAAGTAAGTCCCACAGAGTTCAGTGCAACTTACTCCTAGGTCAGTGTGCATAGGATCATTCCCTTCATCAACTCAAGTATTAGTTCATTGATCTGTGAATGTTTTTAACTGGTGGGACTGACAATTAAGGACATGCTTGTCTCATCATCATCATCATCATTAGCCATATTTTAATTTTGGGTTGTAACAGTAATGTAGCATGAGGGGAGAAAATATAAACTATAGCTTCTCATTCATGATTTTTTTATTTAATTGCATGCCCTCCTTTCTGCTTCTGTCAATATCTTATAAGGTGTACATATTTAGTTACTTTGACAGGTAACTGATGACTGAACAAGGCGGGGGTGGAATTTTGCCCTTCCCAGTAGGCTCAGGCAAAAGCAAACTGCAGAAGCTTCTCCTAGCTTGTCTGTTCTTCCTCATTAATAGCTTTTCCCTCCTTGGCCACACTCTGATGTTGCTTGGCCACAGGTGTCCCAGTTTTCATCTTTGAAACGTTAGAGAATATGGTATTATCTGCCCTGACTGGTAATGTCTCTCTGAAGTTTCAGGCAGAGATTTTTCTCAGCTCTACCTGAACACTAATCCTGGCACCTTCTGGATGCAAAACAGGTGCCCCATGACAGAGCCATGGCCTTTGCTGTTTAAGGCCCTACAGGGATTTCAGGCATTCAGTATGGCACAGGTACAACCTGTAAGCCATGTATGGTCTACAAGGTAGGGTTCCAAGATCTCATGGCCTGGTCTTCTTTTCTGCTCCTCAGGGTGATGGTGAGGAATCAAGGCAATGTCTTGAAAGATATATCTACACACACACACACACACACACACACACGTATACAGATTGTTTCCTTTTCAAAGCAGAGCTCAAAAACTTTCTTTGGCTGGACTACAATTTCTATGTGTTCTTCAAAGCAGCACTTGCAAAGGTGTAATAATAATAATAATAATAATAATAATAATAAAATTTTATTTCTATCCCGCCCCTCTGCAACACAATCGGGGCGGCTTACAATATAAAAATTCCATAGTCCCAGTACCCTAACCCACCCACCCCTTAAAATAATATTAAATTATAGAAGATTAAAAACATACAACAATTTAAAATAGATAAATTAAAAAGACAAAAATTAAAACATACAATGGTTAAAAAATCTAGTTGCCGCTTAGAAAGGACAGCCGAGTCTTGGGCCGGGATAGTTATTCAGGGAAAGCCTGCCAGAAAAGATCCATCTTGACAGCTTTTTTAAAGCTGTCTAAGGTGGTAATAAGACGGATCTCGTCCGGCAGGCCATTCCATAATCTGGGAGCGGCAGCAGAAAAGGCCCTCTGGGAGGTCACCGACAGCCTTGTTTTCATAGGCTGTAACAGATTCCTCCCAGAGGACCGAAGTGTGCGGGGAGGGTCGTACGGAAGGAGGCGGTCCCGGAGATAAGTTGGACCCAAGCCATGTAGGGCTTTAAAGGTTATAACCAACACCTTGTACTGTGCCCGGAAACTAATAGGCAGCCAGTGGAGAGCTTTTAGCACAGGTGTTATATGCTCTCTTCTGGAAGCGCCAGAAATCAACCTGGCTGCCATATTCTGAACTAGTTGAAGTTTCCGAGTCAAGCACAAGGGTAGCCCCATGTAGAGTGTATTACAGAAATCCAGACGGGAGGTTACCAGTGCATGTACCACAGTTTCGAGGTCTCTAGTTTCCAGGCAAGGGCGCAGCTGGCGTATCAGCCGAAGTTGATAACAGGCACTCCTGACCGTCGCATTTACCTGATTAGACATCTGGAGCGTCGGGTCCAGGAGCACCCCCAGACTGCGAACACAGTCCTTGGAGGAGAGTGTAGTTCCATCCAGGACTGGAAGTTGTATTCCCAGACCTGGTTTCGGGCCTGTAACTGTTAGTACCTCCATTTTGTCTGGATTCAGTCTCAATTTGTTTTTCCTCATCCAGTCCATTACTGCTTTAAGACAATCATTGAGGGGAGAGACGCCATCTGAAGTCGAAGCTGATGACCGAGACATGGAGAAATATACCTGGGTGTCATCAGCGTACTGATGACACTGCACTCCATGCCTCCGAATGATCTCTCCCAGTGGCTTCATATAGATGTTAAATAGCATCGGGGACAGGATGGCGCCCTGAGGAACGCCACAGTTAAGCTCTATTCTAGTAGAGCAACTGTCCCCGAGCCTCACCCTCTGGGATCTGCCCAAGAGGAAGGAACGGAACCACTGCAAAGCAGTGCAAAGCAGTAAAAAAACAGAGCTGGAAAAACTCTGTATGTGTGTGTGTGCATGCATATGTGTGACTTTTCTTGTTCAGCACAGAGTTTGGAAAACTGAATTTCCACCACAGAAATATTTCCTTCTTAGACTTGGTGTTTATTATCTGAAGGACATGCTCTGAACAACTGTGGTTCATGCTTGATGTATCCTACTTGATGACATCCCCAGGCTCTGACCTCTGTGGCATCTCCAAGGCATGACCCAGGATCTCAAATTTTGGCCCTGAGATCTCAGGTCCTGGGATATGCCTGACCTGGCAGCCCTGCCCCAAGGCCATTTGTGGGCTCCTAATTTTGATTTTAAACATATCCCCCACGGTCCTCTAGGGAGGGTCCTTTGCATCCTCTTACCTCCTCCTTTGAAAACCTCTCTCCTTGTGTCATGAGCATCTCTTTAATGCTGCAAAAAAAAAGCATGGGATAAATGAGGCTCAAAAGGAAAGAAAAAGAATCCTGAGCAGCATTCGCCTTGCCTCCCTCAGTACTAAAAGCTGTAAGAGCAGTGGTAACCATTGCGGCCTTTTCAGCATGTCACTGGCTATTTGTACCCATTCCCTCAGTTATACTACCAAGACTGAAGACAGCCCTTCACTTCTAGCCAATGAGAAGCCAGCTCCCCAATGAGTGTCCAATGAGAAGCCGTATGGGTAGGGCAGGCTCTATCCTCAGGCATGGGAGTGGAGTTAGATTGTCCTTGGAAACAGATCTCAAAGCAGTGTCAAAAGGCTTCCAGGGGTCAATTATTTAATGTGTGATTATTTAGCAGTAGGCTGGTTCTGGTTTTGCAGCTTTTCTTTCCCAGGCTTCCAAATGTCCTGATCCACTTTGTGGATGGGCCTCGTGATGAGCCTCACTATTCATGTTGGTGGAGCCAGACAAAGATGAAGGAGACGGAGTTGTCAGATCTCCTGGTGCCACTTGGAGTCCCCACTTTTGGTGGGTCACCTCTGGGCAACAGGTGGGATGGGGAGTTTCAAATTCTCCTGTTTTCATGGGGTCAGCTCCAGGCAGGAGACAAGGCTACATGCAAACCGCTGGTTGAGGAGAGAGCTTTCTAGCTGGCTGTGTAGCTCGGGGCTCTTTGCAAAGGTTAATTGATTGAAATCAAGTGGTGCAATTTGTAAAGACACTTAATTTCCAACTAAAAAAGTAGGTCCTGGCTATGTGTGTGTGTTTAACTGACAAGCTGTGAGCAACTATAGTAGCTGCTTAATGCATAATGCTTAATGACATCACCAGGCTCCACCCCATGTTGTCACCAGATGCTGTTGCCAGGTCTCAGGTTTTGGCCCGGAAATATCAGAGCCTGGAATGATCCTGACCTGGCAACCCTGGAAAGAGGAGATGGTATTCTCCTATTCCATGTCCAAAAGCTAACTGGCCTAACAGCTGAATCTGGGGGTACAGGGGAAAACCCCTGGCTCAGTGTAATGACAGCGGGGCTCTGGAGGTACAGCCAGGGTGATTCCCTGCAGGCCCACAACATCAGCTGCCTGGGGGGCGATTGCCTTGGTTTATCACCTGCGTGTTGGAAACAGCAGCTGGAATATTGTTGGTGTCTTCTGCATGCATAAGCTTTTTGGGCAAAGCATAATGGACTCAGTAAGTCGAAGGTTACAAAAGCGGAGTTATGTATGTGGTGCCATCAAACATCATTATGCACTGTGCATCATTGTGCATGATGCATTGTTGTGCATTATGCACTGTGGTTGCGCATCATTGTGCATTCATGCACTTTGAGTATTTGGTGGTGCAGCATCACATTTCAGTAACATAATGGCATCACATAACTGAGTCATACACTGGGTCTCCTTGACGCAGGTTTTTGGCCCTCACTTCCATTCTACTGAACTGACTGGGCACATCTTTGAATGTATGGGTAGTTGTACCACTCAGGGTCATTAGCAGCTGTAGCCAATCAGTTCTCCATTCCTCACATAGATCTGTCAACTTGGTGAGCTCCTTTAAAGTTCAGACTAAACCCCAGAGTGGATTCATCACCTCACCAGTATGGAAGCCATCAGCTGCTGCTGTCTGGATATAACTAGAGGGGGATTGGGGCCATTTGAGCTCGAGGTCCTTTCACAACAACCTTTTGTTTCACAACAACAACAAACACCAACCTTTTCATAAGACTAACAAGTCTAATGGACATAGCTGATTACTCCTGCTCACAGCTTAGAAAAGTTACTTTTTTAGACAACAGCTCCCAGAATCCCACAGCTAGCATGTTGGGAATTGTAATCCCCAAACGTAACTTGCCCAAGCTCAGCCCCATATTTTCTGTTTACTCCTGCCTCTACCCCCTTTCTCTCTGTCTGTCCCCCAGTGCCAAGTTCAGGACTGTAAGCACCTTGGGGCAGGGATCAGTCCTCCCATAGCTCCTACAGCTCTATACTCCTTGACAATGTTTTTATAAATGAAAGATTATCATGACACTGGTTGTCTTCTGCCTCTGCATAATATATTGGTACACTAACGGGTTTATGTGTGGCATGGTCAGACATTGACTTTTGAGGGCTAGGCGAATGGGAGGCAGAGAAACTGGCAGGGCCCAGCTGGGATTTATTTCAGTGGAGATAACCTGAACTTGAGTCTCCACAAGACACTTACTAGTTTGCCTTTAAGCCTTTGCCCTCTGGATCAAAGACTTTGAAGGCATTCAGAATAGTCTCCTCTGGATCAGCACCTGAAAGGCAGAGAGAATAAAAATAATTACCTGCCTCTCCCCAAGGCTCAAGGCAGGGTACAACATGAATTAAAATGCAATATATGACATAATATCATTTAAACACACATATAAAAACACATAGGCTTAAAACAAACATTAAAATCATTCTTAGACTTAAAATACCAATTTAAAATTCATAGATTAAAATCAACTGGGTCAGCCTGCTGGAAGAGATAGGTCTTTAGTGCTGTTTTAAATTCAGACAGCATATGTAGCTGTCGAATCTCTTCCAGCAGGTCATTCCACAATCTAGGGGCGGCTGACAAAAAGTCCTCAGGGTGACAGTTGCCAATCTAGTTCTGGCCAGTTAAAGTAAATGTCCCCCAGAAGTTGTTATCCCAGTCAAGGCTGGGGAAAAAAGATTCCAGCTTGAAACCCTGGCAAGCTGTTGTTGCCAGTCAGTGTGGACTTGGACTATACTGAGCCATGTAGATAGCTCTGACTCAGGGTAAAGTAGCTACTTGCCTAACAAATGCTCAGAGGTGGTTTTGCCAGTTCCTTCCTCTGAAACAGAGCCTACATTGATGGTCTCCCATACAAATACTAACTAGAACTGACCCTGCTTAGCTTCCAAGATCAGACGGGATCTGGTACCTTGAGGGGATTTAGGCCCCAACACTTCATGGCCAAATGTTAAATTCATTTTAAAAAGGTTTAACCATGGGCCTTTTTAAACAGAATTGTGATTTAATTTAAACAGGTTTAACCATGTGCCTTTTAAAACAGAACTGTGATTTAATTTTTAAAAAAACTTTTTTAAAATAGGTTTTTAAGTAAACTTTTATTTTCAATTTTGCAAGCCGCCTTGAATCTCATGCTGGGAGAAAGACAGGGTATAAAATAGACACAGAGATAGATGGATGGATAGATAGAATAGATAATAAATAAAATCCTATTTATCCTATAGTGTAGCATGAATTCCACAGGTAGAACTACAGCTCCCCACTCGCCAGCCCCAGGAGTCTCGTTTTCCCTGCAGTAGTCACTCCCAAACAGTCATTCTGTGGCTGGTGAAGAAAGCAGGCAGGGGATATCTTTTAGATATTTCCCATATTCTTGACATCTTTCCCCAAGATCCACTGGGGTCTTGGCAAGTATGCCATAAATTTGTGTCTGGTTAGGGGATCCCCCACACTCTCTACCAGCCACAGCAGTGCCACTTGGGGGGGGGTATTGTAGCAAAATGGTGAGTCCAGGGAGCAGGACGTTGATCCTCACAGAAGGTGGAAGAGAATACCAGCTTCCGCAACAACCAAAGACATACGCAGGCATGAGGTGGGTCTAACGCTTGAGTCTGTCACTAACAGGATACCAGGCAACGATTAAAAAAGGATTAACAGAGCAAATCAATTTCATGGGGGGGAATGAACACTTCACAGTTAGTTCTATTGGGAGGGGCAAACATTCTCTTAAGGGTTTAACATGAATGGATTGATTTTCCTTTAACAACTTTACATTAATGTGTTAGTTCTAAATGCACAGGTTTCCAAGTTTGGTCTGTAATCTGGTAAGTAATCAAGCCCCTCTGACACCAGCTTGGCCCCAGAGTTTGAGGATAAGGCTCCTTAAGACTGTTTAAAAGGGGGCTGGCATTTGATAAGATGCTAAGTGTGACAGTTCCCAGAATTAGCCCTTCCATTCAACTAGATGTGATTCTTCACCATCAAGACACAAACTGAGGAAGCTGCCTTCTTCCAGGTGAGATGACTGGTCCATAGGGTCTCCAGGGTCTCAGGCTGAGAAGGGTCTTTCCCCTTCACTGGTTACCTGATCTTTCTTTAATTAGAGAAGCTGGGGAAATGAACCTTTGTATTGAATCACAACAGTTGTATACATGATGTGTGTATGTCACAAACACTAGGGCTGCTGCCGCACTGCTGAAATAATGCAGTTTGACACCACTTTAACTGCCATGGCTTAATGCTATGGAATTCTGGGATTTGTAGTTTGGAGAGGCATTTAGCCTTCTCTGTCAGAGAGCTTTGGTGCCACAACAAACTACAGACCCCAGGACTCCATAGGATGGAGCCATGATAGTTAAAGCAGTGTCAAACTGCATAATTTCTGCAGTGTGGCAGCAGCCTAGGTCTTCAATCCTAGGCCTGTGTTGCTGTTGTAGTGTGCTTTTGGCAACCCTGTCACAGGATTTTCTGGGAAAGATTTCTTCAGAGTAGCGTTTTCCTTTTCTTCCTCTGAGGCTGAGAGAGTGTGACTTGCCCAAGGTTACCCAGGGGGTTTCTGTGGCCGAGTAGGGATTCAGACGCTGGTCTCCTGAAATCCTAGTTCAACATTTAGACCACTACCCCAAACTGACTCCTATTTTAGGTCTGACTCAATCCCAAATCTAACCCAATGCATACTGTATGTTCAAACAAGTTGTTCATTCTTGTTGTTGCCCCAGAGCAAATGTGAATTCCCAGTCTGTCTGAACTCTCCTCACAGAAGAGGTTTGTGGCCTATGGCGCATGAAAAGTCACACCCCTTTCTCTTCTTACCTTTAAGTTTCTCTCCAAACATGGTCAGGAACACGGTGAAGTTGATTGGTCCAGGTGCTTCTTTGATCATGTCTTCCAGTTCTTCATTCTTCACATTCAGGCGTCCTAGGGAAGAAGGAAAACAGCACAAGCTTGAAACAAAGGGGTATTCATTAAGGATCCATGTCAAGGTTGAAAGGTCTAGCATTCTCATTTTCAGCCAATGTAATTAGAAGGTCATCCCCAGCCCAATGGCAACCCACCAGCCATGTTTGGTGGTCCACCAGAGTGCTCAAGAACTTCTAGTTGTAGTGCCTGGAACTAGAGAAATAGTGGGGATCACTGGCTATCTGATAGGTATCTTGCAGGTCAAGATCAGAACTCAGAAAGGCTACAGCTCTTACATTCACCCAGGTACCATGGCCAGCAACAATGTAGGTTATAGGAATCTGGGAACCGTAGTCCAGAAAGTGCTGTCCAAGCTCTCACCAAGATGATGAGTTCAAGCCACCAGCTTCCAACTGGTGATCTTCCCAGGTCTTTGCAATGTAAATAATGTTGCAGACCTCTGCCTTTCTGATTTTTCTGAGAATTTACTGTACATTCTGAATTTAATTCTGTGCTAATAAGGAATTGAGAGGTGGAAAGGAGAGCCTGATGGCAATCAAAGTAGGATTGTTGTATCACATCCTTCCCCCACCCCTGAAATGTTTATTCCAACTCCATTTACTAATTTTCAGAAATTTCTTGAGGTGGTGTTTCTTGGCTTACCTAATGCAGCAAATGTATCTCTGAGGTCTGATTTGTCAATGAAGCCGTCGCGGTTCTGATCCATGATGGTGAAGGCCTGAAATGGGACAGAGAGATAGGATGAAGTCTGTGTGACTTCTTGCTAGACACAAGATTTCATTCACTGTCAATTTTGGCTTTTTTTTTTAATAAAGAGAATCAACTTTCTAGTCCATACGGATGGTGAAATTTTAGAAAAAAAGGGATATGTTGGATAAGATCCACCCCTATGTAGATCAGGCTTAGCTGTGGAACACACTTCTGCTTGGTTGTTAATTTCAGTCACGTCAGCTTCGACTTAAGGTGATCCTATGTATGAGAGACCTCCAAGATACCTTGTTATTAGCAGTCCTGCTAAGGTCTTGAAAACTCAGGGCTTCCGTGAGGAGTTTACCACACTTCCCCTAGGGCTTATCTACACCAGCAAGGATATGTCGGCTCCCTGCTGGCATATCCTGGCTGCAGAGATGGCCCATTCTCCCCCTCCATCCCCACCTTGTTACCTGGAGGAAACAGGCCAGAGTTCAAACAGAACACCTGCGAGGGTTGTCTGGACCTGGAAGAGTAAGGGCAACTGGCAGCCACAGTGAGGGCTGGGCTGCTGGGACGGGCTGCCACGGAAACAGGGGCCCTGATCCAGTTTTGGCTGCCAGTACTGGATTAAACTGGGTATTATATTATAACAGTTTATCAGACCCTATCCCGGCTTGTCCCCATCTCTGCTCTGGGGCTGGTAAGGACTGCCTGGAAGCAGAACGGGGCATATGCCCTGTGTCGTATGGACTGCAGGGCTCTGAGACGGGGTAAGCTGGGGTATTTAGCCCATGTCAATAAGCTCCCAGTGGCATTTTAATCCACTTTTTCTAGAATTCTGAAGTTGGAAGGTCCTTCAGGGTCATCTAGTGAGACCCCCTAGATATGCAGGGATACTCATACTGCTAAACACCCCTGACAGATTACCATTCAGTCTCTGTTTAAGAGCACTTGAATACAAAAGGTCTGGGTTTTTCCTTTAACTTTCAAGTGGATGATGGAGTCACTGAAATAATCCAGAGTTTCTATTGCTTGGCTCAGCCATAAATCAGAATGCAAACTGTAGTCAAGAAATCAGAGGACGACTAAGACTTGGAAGGATGGTTATGAAGGAACTAGATGAGTGTGAAGATAGATCCTTGCCATTGCATTAATGATTTCTATGCATGGTTGTGAAAAATGGGCAGTGAAGAAAACAGACAGGAAGAAGATCACTTTAGCTGAAATGTGGTATTGGAGGACAGTTCTACAGATCCCACAGACTGCCAGAAAGACAAACCAACAAAAACTAAAGCATATCAAGCCCAAACTCTTCCTTGAAGCCAAAGTGACTAATCTGAAGCTATTGTACTTTGGACCCATCATGAGATGATATGAATCACTGAAAAAAAATGCTAATGCTTGGTAAAGTGGGAGGCAGTAGGAAAAAAGGGGGAGTGCATTATAGGTGGATTGATCTACGTACTGAGGAAGGCATGACTGCCCTGTATTTGCAAGGCTTGCACAGGGCTCTTAATAACAGGGTCTCTGGGCGGTCTCTCATTCATCAGATTGCCATGTCAAAGACAACTTGACAATGAAAAACAACGTTCTCCCTTGATTTGCACCATTTATATAAGTTGGTGGGGATAATATTTCAGGAAGGTATCCATCCATAGCATGGTGGTTATTTTTGTGCCCATGTTGCACACTTATTTGGTAAGAGTCCATAGTTCCAGTATTTAAGCTCAGGCACTGCGAATAGGTTCCACAGCTAAGACCCGGCTTTAGATTAAGCTCCAGTAAAGTCCCCTTTTAATTGGATTCCAGAGCCCTTAATCTTCTAGACTATTGGGTTGCCCAAGACTTGATATACGTTGACATTAGAAAAAAAAGGGGGTGTTCTCTCCGTACATGACGCTGCTTCCAAGGACAATTCTATGTAGCATGCCCACCCTACAAATGATTCTCTGTGTGGAACTGAAGCTAAAAGAAGAGTGTCGTGCCCAAGTTTGGAATGGTGGAGAGCTTTGAACACAGGACATCCCACCCTCCCTGGTTCCCAGCCCAAGCTTCTGGACTATGGTGTATTCTAAGAAAAATTTACAAAGACTTTGGCTGCAACCCTCCCGCCCCAATAGAAAGTCTGCCTTCAATTTCTTGGACAGAGGTAATGTGTTACAAGGAACTGCGTTATGTGTCATGCAATACTTCACAGGGTAAACATGGCATAACAATGCTATTCTTTAACAGGAATGTCATGACTGCCAGTTTAAGCAGAATGAGCAATACTTGCTCATTACTTTTGCAAATAAATAAATAAATAAATAAATAGCATTTAATTATTTTTGTAAAAAAAAATCTAAGCTTCTGTGTTCTGCTTCATGGACGTACCTCCTTGAACTCCTGGATCTGTGCTTGTTCAAACATAGAAAAGACGTTGGAGTTGGCACCTTCTGCCCTCTTCTTAGCTTTCTTGGGTGCCTGGGGGCAGGATTCAGACATAGCATTGTTATTCCTTCCTGTTTGAACCTTTGCTTACAAACCTCCCTTCTGTTCTGCTGAGTTAGATAGATAGTCCATCCAGCCAAGCCTCCAATGATGCTCCCAGAGTCTTGTGCAGAGAACCCCCTTGTCTGGTCCTGCCATCTTTTATGTTGAAAATGCTGGGCACTGAACCCAGAACCTTCCAGATTGGCAGCCATTGCTCTGCTGCTAAGCTTCGTGCTTATAGCTGTTGCAAAGATTGCTTTGCCAGGTGGCTTTAATGGGCAGTGAACTGAGAACCAATGTGCCAGGCGCCGACTGTGGCAGTCCTCTGTTGACCACAACTAGGTCACCTCGACAAGGGGTGCTGTACCACACAGATGCCTTTGAGTATCACAAAACATTGTGCAACCATTACAGAGCTTTGTATGTGGGGGGGGGGGGTGATGAGTCACTTGTTTTGCACGACAGTTCTCAGACTCCCAATTCTCCCTGGGAGTTGTAGTTCAAAAAAGAGTTGTTTCCCAGATCTGAACTATTATGTATTTTTCTCCTTAACTTTTATTTGGGTGAGGAGAAAAAGGATGGGGAAAACAAAACAGAGAAAGGTTAACACCATGTGGAAGATGGCAGGGTGGCTGGTGGCATCCAGCTCAGCAGGGCACTGAATCTGCTCCAGGTTTTGGTCTGAACTTTAAAAGAGGCTAAACATATTTTAGGAGACAGGTTTCAGCTCCTTGGCTGGCTCCTTTAAAATTTAGGCTAAAACCCAGAAGAGAGTCACCATTCCCCTGACTTAGAAGCCACCAGCTGCCAGTGGAAAATGATGTAGTTTGGAGAACCCATAAAATTCTGTTCATGAATCAAGTTAACTGCATATAAGAAAAAGAAGGGAAGGGAGGAGAGACTATCACCACCACTGAAAACAGTTGTCAATCTATGGGATGCACTTGACACCATCAGGTTACACAGTGCTCTCTGAAGCACATGAGGGGTTACAATCTCACACAGGACACAGGTGAACCGAGAGTTAAAGGGGACAGAGATGTGGCAGGGATATGAAAGAGAACGGTGCATTTTTTTCCAGTTGTGTTAGACATGGTGAGGCTCAGGGGACAAAGGGGTGAGTTCTCAAGGCGTCATAGAAAAGGTGGGATTTGAGTGGAAGGATTTGAGAGTGGGGGTGGCTCCATGTGGGTAGCCATTCCAGGAAAAAAGGGCAGCAAAGCAGAAAGGTCAGAGATGACTAATGAAAGAGTTTGAGGCCAGTGAATCATCTGGGCCTTTCCTAACTCATTGAACAACCAGCACAATACCTGAACAACAAAACTGATGAGAATTAAGTTCATCTGGAAGTACCTTACACTGGAGTAAACCAAAGTACCACTCCATTGTCAGGAGGAGACACCAGCCAAGATCCTACATTGGGGTTACATAGTGATATCTCCACATGTGGCGTTAGCCAATTGCTTGTGCGATGCAACCTTTGTGTTGAATGGCAACTGAATGCACAACCGAATGTGCAACTGAACGCCGAACTGACTAGGTGGGCCCACATCATGTTTTTGCACATGCACATTAGCAGGCACCATACTACCAGGTGTGCAACTCCACTTCTGCAGTCCTGAGTGGAACGCAGATATTCTATGATGGGCAAAAACCTACAACCTCTTCCATAGCGAAACTTAGGTACTCACAGGACTCAGGTTCCCAGCCCAAATCTTTGAAAGAGTTCTTTCATTCTCTATGACAGTAACACAAGAGCCCCAAAGAACCAACATGGACCGGCATCCTCTTAGTGACACATGCAAGCACAAGTCCACCTTATGCTTGCATATGTATCCATTTGGTCATTGCAGAGATTGGCATTCTCTTCCTCCCACTCCCCCCCGCAATGTCCAAATTCCTCCCTGAGACTCAGAGTTTTGCTGCAATAGCCCCCCTGAACATTGCTGGTGGGGAGCCGGGTGGATGAGAAGCATTTGGCTACATCCCCATAGCCAGGCACAGAGTGATTTCATTGTCTTCTGAGATCCATAGAGGACCCTGGTGGATCTCAGCAGATGATGTCCTTGGTCCACGTCTCGCTACAAGGACATAGCCAGATGCTTCTCTGATGCTCCCCTGCTCTTCACCAGCCACAAAATGGCCATG
The DNA here is from genome assembly GCA_030847615.1 of Gambelia wislizenii. NCBI lineage: Eukaryota > Metazoa > Chordata > Lepidosauria > Squamata > Crotaphytidae > Gambelia > Gambelia wislizenii. The sequence goes on along the minus strand of JAUMIR010000013.1, from coordinate 3,693,908 downwards.
GAGGGGGGCTCTCACAGCACAATGGTGACAGGGAAGCCATAACAGAGTCTGACCTGCAGAACTCATACGCTATGTTTAACCACCTAGGAACTTAGCCCAGGTATCCCCTGAACACTCAGCCTTCTCTCTTTCAAATGAGCCCTCACCACTCTGCATAGTCAGTCCCTCTACAAATGAGACTCTTGCTCACCTCTTGATTCCTTGGGAACATGCTCACCAAGGGTGGCCATTTCCCCCCTTAGTTGCAGCTGATCCAGGTCTCTGGTTCACAGAGGATACATGACTGGCCAAGATGGGACACCCTTTCCCCTTGCCTCCCTCTGATCCAACCTTCCAATTCCTTCGGGTCCTTTTACTCACCATTTCAAAGACCAAGGTGCGCAACTCGTAAGGTTGTTCGAAGAGAGAGCTGTCAGTGTGTGCCCCTCTGACTTGGGCTGCTGAGACAATAAATACAGCCCGTCCCAGATTAAAAATAAACCCATGTCCACTTTTGGCTGTAAAAAGGTGAGTGATGCCCCCCCCCCGCTCCAACCTCCCATCTCCCTTCTTAAATGACAGGGCTCATTGTCATGCGGTGACATGTGAGACAACAGAAGCCTCCAAGGTTAGGGACATACCAGCCACAACACACACACACACACACACACATGGCAGCCTCTCCAGTTAAGACATTAATGCACGTTTTGCTGGATGGCTGGATAATAGCACCTGTGTATGTCAGTTTGGCTTAAATGTGTGACTCTAGGAGTGATGGAAATGCAGAACGGGGGACAACATCCTAGGCCAACTGAGGTGTCTGCATGTACATAACTGCCCCCCTGTCTAGGTCAATTCTGATCCTCTGTCACACACAGAGGACAGAAATGGTAGTCAGATTCCTACTGGTAGCCCCAACATGACTAGACCCAATGAATCAGTGAGATTTACACAAGTGTTGACTTCCTATCCAAAAGTGATCCCGTGGGTCTCTTTTCTTTTTTAAAAAAATATTTTTTTATTAGCATACGTATATATACACATACAACTTTTATCATATACACATAACTGCTATACCTTTATGCATCCCTTCTTTACCACTTTGTAAATAACAATGTAATAATATAATACAATGGTAAAGTACACTTCTGTTAGCCTGTTTTAGTTAAACTAGTTAAACTAAGTATACTATTTACATCTTGCTGAATTATTATCTTGTGAGTGTATATCTTAATGACTTCCTAACTGGATGCCTTCAAAATTACTCATATTGTAATGAACATCATCATCCTTCCCCCAGAATGGGAGAAATGTCCTTCATTTAGTTGGCTTCTATACTTCCATACATTCTTATTAATTACATTTTATAATAGATCTCTGATGTTTCTACAATAAAAAAAGAGAGAGAGAGAAAAAGAAGACTTTTTTTCCCATGGGTCTCTTTTCATTGGGAGTGCTGATAGGATTTAGGCAATGAACTGGGAAATACTGCTCTTTGAATCACAGCTCTCCAAATCACAGTACTTATACTGGAATGCTTATACTGTATTCATATTTTTCATGTTGTTATTTGCTAACAGGTTGACTTCAAGCTATGATAACCATATGATGACACTATGAATGAGAACTCAAAAGACATAGCCATGTTAGGCTGGAATATCAATAAGCAAGGAAATCTTGTAGCACCTTTGAAACTAACTAAGAGAAAGAAATTGTAGCATAAGCTTTCATAGACTTGGTCTACTTTCTCAGATGCACCTCAAAGGTGCTACAAGATCCCTTTGCCCTATCCCTTCCCCACTGCAAGATTCATTTGCCCTATGAATGAGCGACCTCCAAGAGAGTCCAAGCAGTCATCAACTGCTCTGCTCAGGTTCTGCAGACACCAGGTAGCCATGGCTTCCATGATAGAGTCCATCCACCTGCCATGTGAGCTTCCCCATTGCTTTCAGCTTTATGGAGCATCCTCATCTTTTCCAATTAGTCATGTCATCGCATGATATGTACACTATCCTCAGTTTAGTCTTGTCAGTTTCTCATGAGACTTCAGGTTTAATTTGACCTCAGACCCATTTATTTGTCTTTTGGACCATCCATGGGATCCACAGAACTCTCCTCTGGCACCACCTTTCAAACAAGTTGATTCTGTTCTTCTCAACCTTCATCACTGTTCAGCTTTCACACCCATACCCACTTTCAGGTGGAAGCTGACCACAGAATCACACTGGAGACCCTACAAATGCCTACAGGAGTGTTCTCTCTAGGAATCTCTAGGTCCTCCAGCATGACTCTATGGTCCACTTCCAGCAGAAGCATACCATAGAATTGTGCTGGAGGACCTAGAAAATGCTTAGAGAGGACATATTTAGTAATCCACAAATAATCAAATCTGCAAATGCGAAAATATGTAAATGTGGAGGGACCTGTAATTGTATTTCAGAAGGAATGCAACAAGTGAGGACATTCTATTTTCTTAGAGAAACAAATCATGGTATCTAGTTGCTTTCAAAAGGTATTTCTAAAGATTTTAAAGGCATTTTAGCAGATCCCACCACCCACCCTGGGTTCTATATGCCATGTTCTTACCAATCTTAAATTTTCTTTTAAGAAGCTAATTAACAAAAATAATGGAAAGGCAAAGTAGCACATAATGCAGTTGAGTCACTTCAGGGTCTTTGCAACATGAAAGGCAATTAATGCTAGGGCTTTGCATCATCCAATGCAACAAATTGCTTTTTAAAAAGTAACTTTTCAAGGTCCAGTTACAGTGTAGTGTGTCCAAGAAACAGAACCCATGATGGGAGGGGCAGCAACATAGGAACAGGTCCAGATTTTAACAGCTGGGAGTCTTGTACTGGGAAACACTCATTTAGTTCTGATGGTATTGTTGTCTCCCTGAATACCTCCTTTATCTGACACCCCCCCTCATGAGGACTAAACTAGATAATTACATGTGAACATGCATTCACATTACTATGCAAATCACCCTCACTTGGGACCAGTGGGGTTTGATGCCCTGTGAAGGGGTGGGGAGAAGAGGGCAGAGTTAGCTCTGGACTGTGGCAAATGGGGAAAAGGAGTTTAACCTTTCCTCCCTATACTGTGATCCCCATGAAAACCACCCCTCCCCAAGCTACTATTTGCCCCAGGGGAAAGGTGCCATTGAGAGCCGGTGTGGTGTAGTGGTTTGAGTGTTGGGCTACAACTCTGGAGACCAGGGTCACACTCTCTCAGCCTCAGAGGAAGGCAAAGACAAATCCCCTCTGAACAAATCCTGCCAAAAAATACCTGTGATAGGTTTGCTGTAGGGTTGCCATAAGTTGGAAATGACTTGAAGGCACACAACAACAAACAACAACAACAGTGGTGACATTGACAGGTTATTGTGTTATGATTCAGACTCGCCTTTCATATTCTCACAGTTAAATAGGTCTACCAACAGGTATTGGTCACAACAGCTAAAAACAGGGTTAGAGAAACCACATGTCTGGGAGCAGTAGATATCTAAAGGCCATCATGAGCCCCATATCCTCCAAGATTTCACAGGTAAAATCCGGAACACGTGTGGCCAAGTAACAACAGAGTGTGGTCAAGATGGCAAAATGTATTAATGAGGAACAACACACCAACTAAGAGCGGCTGTAGCAGTTTGCTTTTGTCCAAGCCTACCCGGAAGGGCAGGATTCTGCCCCCTCCTCTCCTCTCCCTCTGCTGAGTTTAGTGCAAACTACTTTTGCCCTTTGAACTCAGTTTGCAGCAACTGAAGTAACCTCAAGACAAAAGTGGGAAAGTGAGAGGAGGACAGAGAAACTGGGACATTTTAAAAGCAGCAGGAAAAATGGGATGACAGAGGATTAATCGTGATTGTCTGAGAAATGGGGAGAGTTGGAGGGTATGGAGCCCTTTCACACTACACAATTATAGCTCTGTGATTCTCCTTTAATGGTCATGGCTCCATCCTCTGGAATCCTGGGATATGTAGTTTGTTGAGATGATTAGAATTATCTGCTAGACAGCCCTAGCCCACATTGCCCTGAACCTTTCATCCCTCTCTTTTCAAGGTACCTTGTTAACTGTAGGTCAGGCGTTAACTGGAATTCCCCAGTGAAGAATTCAAAGCACCTTGTCAAATTCCAAATCCCAGGATTCCAGGGGAAGGGGCCATGACAATTAAAGTGCCTCAAAATGCCCTAATTGTTCTGTGTGGATACATCTTCTAATATGGTTATATTTCTGGGTGCAATGGTAGCTGACAAATGCAAGTGTACCATCTATAGTGGGTTGAGGCTTTTCTGGTCAGAACTTCATGGTGGCCAAGACAAGAACTTAAAACAACAGGAAAAAGTTATTTAGGCAAAAGGTTTGTTCATTCAATGTCACTATGCCACTGAATCAAAGCATTTACTGCCCTGGTTTGATGAACCTCAGCATCCTGGACATAATGATCTTCTGCATACAGACATGCCTGGAAAATCCAGGTAAATGTTGGGCTTGTCTATACGGCGAAAATACTCCTCATAGAGTTTGAGGAGAATACCTTTTGTGACAATGGGACCCCACATCATTTCATCATATTTGGAAGGAGGGGGGCAAAAACACCAAATGCTCCACAGGAAAAGCCTTCGCAGCCTTCCTTGTATTTTTTTTTTTAAACTTCAAAAGAAATGTGCATTCCTGCTCATTGGGACAACTGATTCACATTGTTTCACATTCCTGATAAGAGTAGAAGTAGAAAGCTGATTGGTCAGATGTGCACAGGGGACACCCAGAACCTCAGTGTTGGATTTTTGCTGTAACGATTATGTGCTGAGGCGACGAACAGCCTTTTATTGTTGTTTATTTAAGCAGAAGATCACACTTCCACACCTTGGATTTAGTTTTTTAAAAAATACTGTTTGGCAGCAGCAACTTGCGGAGAATAAAAACACGAGTAATTCACTTGTGCCCACCATCTTGATTCGCAGACGTGCCGTTTGAACAGTTTGAACAACAACCATGGAGACTAATGAAAGCTGCTGCAAATTGGTGTTATTATGCATCAATTCACATTTTATTGTCTCGGAAAGATGAGCCCGTTGACAAGAGATCTTTTGAGAAGGCTATCTACCATTCTTAATTTAAAATTTATTTTCTAGTGGAGTCCAGAGATAAGTAGTTAAATTTTCAGGGCTTGGAAAAGTTACTGTTTTGGTCTACAACTCCCCAAACCGCCTGGCCTGCATTGGTTTGGAGAGTTATAACCCAGAAGGGGATTTTTCCAAGTTCTGGGCTGAAAATACTGTCATAGGGGATAACAGCAGGGGATTTTGGATCACTTCTAGCAGTGCTCTTTTTATGTATATCCTTATGGCCTGCTCCAGCACCTCAGCTCTTGATGTTCTTACATCTGTTGTCTTAAAAAAGGAAGGATGATAGAGCTCCGGGAAGACTAAAACCACCATGGGCCAAAGCAGTGTATCTCAGCTGAGGAGATGCAAGGAGAAGCATCTACTGGGACTACTGGGCATTACTGCTGCTGAGCAGTCTTGCGGGCCAGTCTTTCAGGCAGAACACTGGTGCAGATGGATATTTCAGCTGACCCCAGGCAAGCAACCTTTCTCTGCTTTGTCTTTATATTTTTAGCTTGCTCACGCTGTCCCTGAGCATCTCCTCCCCTGGGGGCCTGGAGTGCAGAAATACTTAGATGAGAGGGAGGGGGCTGAAGGTGACACCCACGGCACAATACTGTCCGGGTCTTCGCCCTTGATTGCAGCTGTCTTAGCCATGCACGATGGAAACAAATGAAGGTACAAACAGCTGCTGCTTAGGGGTGAGGTGGTCCTGCGAGAGCCCAATTTTGTTTGTTAGTCACTAAGACCTGCCGGTGGTCTATATAAAGGCTCCTCCCTCCTCTACATAGTCGGCTTCTGGATGTACAGCACATGGCACACCCATTTGTCTTCAGCACTTGGCCTGCTGGAGGCATGTCTCATGAAGGATGAGCTGATGCAAACTGGCAGCTGTGGGGGCTTGTTCCAAAGAAACCCACAATTAGGCATGCCAACAATGGCCCTTGTTTGTTCCAAAGGGCACTGGGAGAAGGTGGCTACCAGTGGGGAGGGGGGTCTTCCTTCTGTGTCAGATACAGGATCATTGGCTTCTTGAGCCTCATTCTGGCCTCTAAGCTGGGCTGATCTTCATCTCCTGAGGGTGTCAGGATGGTCTTCAGAGTCCTCAAAGGCCCTGGGATGCCAAAGCAGGAAGGCACCTTTGGGACAAGGCTGGGGGGGGGGGGTCTTTTGGTAGCCTGTGCTTGGAGGGGCACCTCATCCCCAAATGATCGGGCGAGGCATCCTCCTGTTTGGACCATGAGCTACTGGTGCCAGGGTGTGTGGGGGGAGGGTTATGTATGTGATGGTGGCAACATGGCAGAGATGGGCAGATCACTTTTCTCTCTCTCTCTCTCTCCCTGACACTCCCCTCTAATATCTCCTTTCCTCCCTCTTTCTGCACCCCCATTCTCTTTCTTCATCTCTCTCTCTCTCTCTCTCTCTCTCTCTCTTTCTCTCCTTGATGCCTGCTTCTCTCTTGTTCTCCCTATTCTGCCCAGCAAAGTGTGAGAAGAGAGTTCTTTTCCTGGAAGTCAATCAATCACTTCATTTCTATCCCACCTTCCCCCCAAGTCTGAGCTCCTTGCATGCAAAGGGCTTTTAAAATTAGGTTGAGGGCTCCATGTGGCCCTACGGCTGCAGGCAGCCCACCCCAGTACTAGAGAATGCTACAAGAAGAAAACCTATTGCCTTGACCATCCTTACAATAGCCCTGTAAGGTGGGGCTGCATTATTACTGAGGACTGCCTGTGGCCTTATGAATCTTGGAAAGCCATCTTCAGTCAGATTAGTCAACAGTGAGCTAAATGGATTCCCACTGTATAAAGTTCAGGTATGCCATTGCCTGCTTTTTTCATCCATGGGCTACATTTGCCTAGCTCAACCTGGCACTCACTACAGATGTGTTGGACTACAGTTCCTATCATTCCCCCTGCCAGCTGGGGAAGACCATCCTAGTGACAGTTGGCTAATGAGTAGCTACTTGACTCAGAAGGCTTACCCCTCCCTTTTTGATTCCTTGCCAGTTACAACTGTAAATCCCCCCCCCCCCGATTTTGTTAATTTATTCTTAGGGAGAAAATGGATTTAAGAAATAAAAATGTCAAAACTCGTTTCTTTTACACCACAAATTTCTATAACGGCTCTGTGTGCACTGAAGCCTTAGTGAGTTTTTTTTTCAGAATTCTTTCCCAGGCTGTTTTACCGGCAGCAGATCAGCTTTACGTGTCTTTCTTCCATATGCGTTCACAAAGTAAAAGAGTACCCAAGACATTTATTTCTATGCTGCAGAAGGAGGGTTTAATCTGTCATCTTTTTGAATACAGTGTTCAATATCCTGAGAGTAGCTTCTCATTCTCATCTCCATTGGGCTAGATTCCTCCATAGCCAGATGCTATTTCGCAGGGGCTTTAGAGGCCTAGCGAGCTATTCCAGATATTCTGGGGGTGAAGCTCAGCTTAAGTTTAAATTAGAATGAAAAGCAGGTTGCTACAGGTGAAACATGCCTTCTTTGCCCTCTGCCAAAGACAGAAAGCAGGGGGGCCTTTTCCAGATTAGGTTTTTATCAGGCCTTGGGCCTCAATCATGGAATTTGACAAGGAAGATCAGACAAGCCCAGATTTATGCACATGCTAAGTAATCTGTAGTTTAGGATTTCAGGATACAAAGGGTTCTCTAGCTGAACAATAACAATACCTCAAGTTTTATGTAAGTGGTTTTTTTAAAAAGGAAACAGAAAACAGAATCTGAAATGCCTATTATCATTCAGATCGGATCAACATTGATCTAATAGCTAGTGGAGGCAACTGTGAAGAAGGTGGGGGGGACATTTCGCCCTATGACCCCCACCCCTGCAGGCTGCACCAGCGCTTCTGTCATGACCAGAAATGATATCACATCACTTCTGGTTTAATTTTCAGCCAGTTTTTGGCAGAGGAGTTGCTTGGGGGTCATGGTTCCCCCGGCTCCCAGACTTTGGAATGGCCTGCCGGACGAGATCCGTCTTATCACTACTCTTGATAGCTTCAAGAAAGCGCTAAAGACAGATCTCTTCCGGCAGGCCTTCCCGGAATAACTTCCCAGTCCAAGTGGAGCTGATTGCTTACCCACCCCCTTGCCATCGTTGCCTTTATTCATTTATTTATTTATTGTATTTTATCTTTGTTTTAATTCTCCATTAGTTTAATTTAGTTTTAAGGGGTGGGAGGGTTAGGATGGGGAAGGATTGATTTAACTTGATGTTGTTTTAATCTTGCTATACGCCGCCCCGGTTGCTGAGCAGAGGGGCGGGTTAAAAATAAAAAATTATTATTATTATTATTATTATTATTATTATTATTGTGGAGAGCAGGGAGTTCAGGGGCAAACTGTGTTTTGGAGACCTTTTGAGTGGTTTGGGGCCATTTGTGGGCAGAAAATGTCCATGGTTTTTTTTGTTTGTTTGTTTAAATGGGAGGGGTTTTTGGAGGGCTCTCCTTTGGCCCCCAAAACATGGTTGTAAGTAGTACATGCAGCATATGGGCTACACTTTTTCCACCCCTAGGCTGCAGAATTATTTGTCCTAGGGTTTATAAATCTGAACAGAGATAATTGCAATTTTTATCAAACATAAAGCTGTATTAGTTCTACTTTCACTGTCCTTTCTGTTTGAATAATACAGGATGAGTATCTCTTATCTGAAATGCTTGGGACCAGAAGTATTTTGGATTTTAGAACATTTCAGATTTAGGAATACTTGCATATACATCATGAAATACCGTATCTTGGAGACAGGACCTGAGTCTAAACATGAAATTCATTTATGTTTCATATATACCTTGTATACATAGCCTGAAGATAATTTTCTACACAATATTTTTAATTTGTGCATGAAACAAAGTTTGGGTGCATTGAACCATCAAGAAAGCAAAAGTATCACTGTCTCAGCCACTCATGGGGACAATTTTGGATTTTGGAATGTTTTGGATTTCGGAATTCTGGATAAGGAAAACTCAACCTGTACACTTCTTTTTGGGTAATGCTTTTGGGGCTTTTAAACTAACAGTTTAGTTTAGGCCTACCACCATGTGCCTTAGTCCACTACTGGTTCCATACCTAGGCCTGAATCCTATTGGTACTACCCTGGCATAAGTGGTGGCAGTAGGAAGAAAAAGGCTGGGGTCCTACAGCCATGAAGAAGGACGGCATTGTGGAAATAAGCTGCTGAGACCTGGCATGTTTTGCCTGCCTTCCCTCATGGCCATCATTGTGTGATCCTGGAAAATGTGCAACTGCTGGAGTAGTGCACCAAGAGACAAGCCTTGCATTTCTAACTTCTAACACACAAATCTGTCCAGGAAGAAAAGAGGGAATGTGTCTGATAGGTCCAGGGGTAGGAACCCTCTGTCCAGAAGCAGCCTGAAATATAGACAAAGATACAGTTGCTCCTTCTTTGGGGAAATTCAGAGGGTGAGAATACGCCACAAATGGTGTCACCTTCCCAGGAGGAGAAACAAGAGAGAGCATGAACAAAAGGGGGTGGGAGACTATGTCAAATATGCTGAGGGAGAGAGCCAAAGCATTTTAAAAGGGATTTAAATAGATGGGAGGCCAAGCATGGAAGACAAAGAGGGACAGGATAAGAATAAACTCCCGGATGGGCCTTTCATGCCAAACCCTGCAGTTGGCTTGACAGTCCCAATTTATTGAACAGGGGCAGCATTTTCTGGGCAACAAACGGGGGAACCTAGCGTTCCTCCAGTCTGGTATGGGGGGGGGAGTTATGGGGGACAATGAGGACATTGCTCCTCCAAGTAAGATTCTGCTCTACATTAAATTTCCCATCACTCCCCAAATTTCTAGCATTGCAGAGGGAGAAACATTGAAAAACATTCACACCTAGAACTCTCCCCTGGCCCCTTTTCTGTGGGTGGAAACTGTATTTCTTGTCACTCAACTGATGTTTAAAGTTACTGCAGTGCTAAAAAATTGGGGAGTCAAGGCAAAATGCCATTGGGTGGCAGAATTCTTATGGGGTGGGGGAGCAATAAGTCCCCCTTATATGTCTCTTCATTGCTACACACCTGTATAGTGTCCCACCACCCAAGACTGGAAATTTTTATTGGAGAAGAATGAATATGAAATGTGGAAGCCATTTATATCTGAGCAATGGGAGGATGGGTTTCAAAGCCTCATCTTACCCCTGCTCAGTGTCATTAGCTTATTCTTCTTCATCACCATTACCAAAATCATTATCATCATCATAATTAAGTAGCAACTAGTGAAAAAAAGATGTTGCATACCCTCCAGCTGTCCTGATTTGGCAGGGACAGTCCTGATTAATCCTCTGTCATCCCACTTCTTCAAATGCTTTTAAAATGTCCCAGTTTCTCTCCCCTCTTCCCTCCTTTCCCCTTTGTCCTCAGCTTAGTTCAATTGCTGCAAACTGAGTTCAAAGTGCAAAAGTAGTTTGCACTCAAATTAACTGTTATCCCTCATCGGACTTTCCTGAAACTCTGAATCATAAAAGTAGAATCAAGGATGCACAACAAAGGGAGAATCTAGGCAAAGAGCAAGGATGGAGAATTGTTTAGCTTTCTCCATCTTTCCTGGATCATCAGGGTGAAGGGAAAAAATTAGCAAAGCTTCAGGAGAACAGCAGCACCGAAGCTTTCACTTTTAATCAAGCATCGGTGACTGCTTCTCTCTTATTCTCCCCTCCAAAGTTCAGAGAAATTAATTGGCCCCGGGTGCAATTACCTTAATTTCCAGCATTAGGCAAAAATCTATAAATGTCAGCAAGTAACATGCAGCTGCTTAATGTGAGTTGTCATACAAGCCACCACTAGGTCCCCTCTGCCTTATTTTTGAACCGGTTGCAGGTAGATGAATGCCAAGATGACAGCATGATGAAGCAGGTCCAGGAGGGCTTGAGGGGACTCATCTCAAACGACCAAAGAAGGTGCCAGCTACCTAGAAAGAAAGATGTCACAAGGAGGTGTGGACACTGTTTTTAAGCATTTAAATCTATCTAGTTGCTTTGCCAGGTATTTGCTTTCCTTCCCACTCTACACTACGCTGGCTTACATCTTGCCTTAGAACCATAAAATCCAGGCATGCCTTGTTTGCTGTTTCTTTTCAAAGCAAAGTGGGACCAACCTCTTTGCATGGTTTGGAACTGCAACGGCCATAAACTCCCAGGGCTTGTCTAGACGGCCTATTTACCCCAGCTTCTCCCCCACACCTGGGCTTGGAGCCCTGCAGTTCAAACCGCACAGAATTCTTGCCCCATTTCACCTCTGGCCAGTCCTGATGGTGGCTAAAGCAAAGCCAGGAGGGAGCCTGATAAAACATTTTAATTAAACACTCAAGCAAACCTGCTTCCTGTGGGAAAACCCAGATCGGGCCAACATAGGAACACAGTTTTGTCATGGTGAATCTAAGGCATGCCTGTACAGTGAGCTGCCACCACTGGAAGGAAGCCCCCTGCAAGTGACCTTCATGGAGGGAGCAACACGTGACAGCAGGGAAGGTGCCCACCGATGCCCGCTGGTGTGTTCATATGGACTTCTTCCCATTTCATCTAGGTAAAGTGGGAAGGGAAATGGGCCAGATATGGGGGCCAGAATATGCCAGGCAGAAGGCGGTGTATTCTGGCAGGTCTAGACAAGTTCCCAGACTATCTAAAAGACTGTATCTCCCTATATGAGCCAGCCCAAGTTTTAAGATTGTTGGGGGAAGGCTTTCTCTTGGTCTCACCACCATCACAGGCATGTTTTGGTAAGGAGACAGGAGACACTCTGTGGCTGCTCCGAGGCTGTGGAACTCCCTTCCACAGGAGGTTTGGTTAGCTATCTCTCTGCTTGCTTTCTCCCAGCAAGCAGAAATCTTTTTATTTAGGAATGCATTTCTTGTTTAAATTACAGGACAGAAGGTGGGACAAAAATACATTCTGCATGTGGTGTGCTATTGTTGGATCTTTATCATTTCATTATGTCTTTAATGTATTTTAAATGGTTTTAACTATAGAAAGGAGGAAGGGGGAGCCGGGAAAAAGAAGGAAAGTAGCAGGACCTTTAAGGCTAACTGGTTTTTATTTTTGCATGAGTTTTTGTGGATACAAACCCACTTCTTTGGATGCAGTACAGAGTGATAAGTGCTCAGGCATAAAGCACATTTACACAATTGTGGGAGTGGGATGGAATGGGATAGGATCCAGAAAGATGCAAATCATGACCCTCACCCTAAATTTTTAAGGTGCTGCACCTGTAAGGTGATACAGGTCTTTCAGATCTTGACAGTGGCCAGTTAGTGCTGAAGTGTCAAAGCAATAAATCTGCTTACCCAAAGTCAGTTTCTTTGGGTTCAAAACCTTCTCTGAGAAGATTCCTTTTGTTATATGTGCAATAGCAATAATTCTTGTATAAATACTATGTGCTTTTTAATAGAATTCCTTCTTTTAACTTTTTTAAAAAAACTTTGGTAAATGCAATTTTAACTGGACTATGTGCTAATTTTTTTTGGTAAGCTGTTTAGAGTCCCTTGCTAGGAGAAAGGCAGGGTATTAAATAAACAGATGAATGGATGAATGCTCCCTTGCTCCTGCTCTGGCAATGTTGGCTAGGGTTCATGGGAGGTATAGGCCAGAAACATCTGGAGTTGTCCACCCCTGTTCAAAATGCCTGGAGAACTGTGTGGTTGCACAGAAGTGTGGAAATAAGAATAAAAACAAAACATTACAACCCCCCTAGCCCACCCAATGGTCCTAATACAATACTGTATACAGAACACTTACATTGCAAATGAGATATGCTCCCCCTCAAAAGGACTGAAGAGAGCTACATGGTTCTTTCTAGACTATCTGGAAACCTGCATAGGAGCAATCCTCTTTGGGAGGGGGACACACATGGCAACCTATCATCTGTGCTTGACAGGTCCCATTTGTTTAGTTCAACCTTCTCACCCTGGCATCCTCCAGACAGGGCTCACTACAACTCCTATCACCCACAGTTCAGTTGGCTGGGGTAATGGGTGTCATAGTCTGACTTGTTTGGAAGGCGGCAGGTTGGAGAAAGCTGGTTTAGTGCATACATTCAAGCAGGGAACAAAAATGGAAACACTCCTTTAAAAAAAACAACTACTACTATTCCCAGAAGCTCCAGCCTGCATGGGGACTGTTGAATGGTTTCAAGACATACTTTCAGGATGGAATGGCACGAATGTTGCAGCCATATGATGGCATATGGAGAGCTGAGACAGAGGGTACCTCCCTGCCAACCCTAAAAATACATTCTGGCTAGCATTGGGATCCAGATGGCGAGGAATAATTCCTGGGTAATTTGGACAACTCTGCATCTGCTCCATTGCTCATTTTATGGTTGTCAGGCACAATCCAAAGCATCTTGAGTCTGGTGGGTGGGGGAAAAGAAAAATGCTTTCCAGGGATCTGAGAAATAGGAGGATGACAGAAGCAGAACCCCCACCTCCTTGTCACTGCCCTCATTGCCGCAAAGGCCATGTAGTTTGTGATGGGGTGAGAGCCAGGAAACAGTGCTGGAAGAGAGCTGCAGAGCCAGGGCCCCAGCTCACTATAGAAAGAGCTTGCAGTGGGAGAAGCTGGGACCCACAAGGCCTCTGAGAGGTGGGCATCCCATCCTGGGTGGCCTCTCCAAGAGGGTGATAAGATGGCAGTGAGAGCCACTGAGGACCAGCCAGAGTACTGCTGCAGCCTGCCTGCCTGCCCCCAACTCCCTGGAGCATCCCAGCCTTCCGTGGTCCATGGGTCTGCCTCCACTCTTCCCCATGTCAGGCCCATTTCCCCTGCTCCTCCATCATCATGGTTGTTCTGGGCCTCCAACAACCAGTCACATGAACTCAAGATTGGGAAGAAGCCTGCTTGGAGAAAGCTATAAGGGAAGCAGGGAGCTTGTACCTTCCAATTGTCCCAGTTTGGCAGGTGGCAGCCCTGGTTAATCCTCTGCTGTCCTGTTTTTTCAGCTGCTTTTAAAATGTCCCAGTTTCTCTCTCCTCCACCCACTTCCTCCTTTCACCACTCACTTCAGTTGCTGGACACTGAGTTCAAAATGAAAAAACAATTTGTACTCCATTAATTCAACAGGAGGGAGAAGAAGAGAAGGGTGAAGTATTGCCCTTCTCAGTAGGATTATCTATTTTTTTTTTCCTTTTTCCAGGTCTTCCTAACCTCTGTACATAAATTCCAGGGTTTCTCTGCTTAACGTAGGGTGCATCTACCTACATGTTGACTCACTATTCAACAGTGGATTCAATGGGGCTAGTTGGGACAGTTGAGGGGGTTCATGTCCTTGTCTCTCACCATGCCTGACTGGCTTGCCTCAATCTGCTGAACCCCATGGGCTCTTCCATCTCCTCACTCTTGTCCTTGCTTGTTGGCACGCTTGCGGAAGAGAGATGACTAAGAAGCAGCAACAAGGAAGAGGAGAGGGTCACGGATGGTGGTGGCAGGGCCTCCCTGCAGAGATGTGGCCCTCAGTCAGTGCCCAATGATGCCAGCCTGACCCATGCCAGCAATGTCCTCATTTCAGGGCCATGTTAAAACCTGGTCATGGCCAAAAATCCTGTTGGTGTCTTACACTGTAGAAAGAATGTGGTTTTACACCAGTTTAACTGCCATGGCACCATCCTACAGAATCAGGGGATTTGTAGTTTTGTGAGGCACCAGCAGTCTTTGGCAGAAGAGGCTAGAGACCTTGTAAAACTGCAAATCCCAGGATTCCGTAGGATGGAGCTACTGCACTTAAAGTGGTGTCAAACTGCATTATTTCTACAGTGTAGAGGCACCCATAGTAATTTTGTGTGTTCCTGGTTAATAACCTGTATTTGGCAGACTCCACTGGCCATGCTGTCTGGGACATTCTGGGCATTGTAGTCCAAAAAGGACACTTTTCCAAGCTCTGGCTTTTGTACATGGGATGTGAGGGGATGCCATCTTGTGTCAGATAGCAAAAGGGCTTGGGCTTGGCATACTTGGGCCTTGGCATGGGGTCTTTGCTTTGATGAATCATAGAACCATTGAGTTGGAAAGGGTCACAAGAGCCATCTAGTCCAACCCCCTGCCATGCAAGAATGCACAGCATCGAATCATAAAAATCTGAAGAGCTGGAAGGTCCTGCAAGGGCCATCTAGTCTAGCCCTCTGCCATCCAGGGAGACACAACTGCAGCACTCCTGTTCAACCTCTGTTGAAAGAGTTCCAAACAAGGTCTTTAAAGACCACCAAAGAAGCTAGTGAGGTACTAGCGTCTTTAGAAGATAGACATGGGGGCTAAGTATTTGGGTCCATCTTCTGTTAGGGTCCAGGTCTTTCCCCTTGCTGCAGTGCATGATTTCAGTTGGGTTGGATCCCCTGTACTGGAGCTTCTTTAAAGTACAGTGATGGGAAATCTAGGCCTTCTTGTACTCACTGTGTGGTGGGTTTCATGTGGGTAAATTAACATGCAATCAGGCAAGCTAATTAACCTTGCTGGCGTGTGACTCCATAGCTGAATTCCCACTCCTTTGCGGCAAGGAAAGGATGAATTGTACCTTTCCCCCCTCTTTTTTATTTTCTTATTATTATAATTTTTTTTTCAAAAGAGAATAATGTTATCAGCTCTTGCCAGAAAGAACAAACCTTCCCTTCCGTGTTTCGCTCAAGCAGAACACACCAAATTGAAAAAAAAAGAGAGAGAAAGAGAATGTGGGTTAATCAAATCTTTTCTTCCTTCCTATTTTTCTCAAATGTGAGAGGGCCTGGCCTATTAATTAGAAAGCCTTTTTTCATGTAAAACACGGCATCCTTTGCAGATAAGGCAAGGCGATACTTGATGTGCCTGCCGTTACAGTCGTTCAGTTACACGCCTCTCCTGCAGAGCGGGTGGCTTGCCTTGCTTTGAAATGTCATGGGTGTCTTTGCGTTCACATACGTGTTTCAGAGTTGGACAGTGGCATCCAAGGCTGCCTTGGACAGGGTGTGTGTGTGTTTGTTTGTGGAGAAAAATCTTTCTCATTAAGAGAATGTGCACTAGTATTAAAAGGAAGCGTAGAGTTCTCTGCCTTCAAGGAGCTTACAATTGAAATGCCAATGGTTAAGGAAACAATTGCTAAAAGGGGCAGCTTATGAGCTGCTGTGAATCAGAACTTGGGGGGGGGAATAGCCTTTTTTGGACTGCAGCTTCCAGAATCCCCAGCCATGCTGGTGTGTGCGGGGGTCTGGGAGTTATTGTCCCCAAAAGTCTCCCTGCCCCCGAAACACTCTTCTGCAACTCCACTTTTCTACAGCAGTACTGATTCAATGGTTGCCATCATTCATCTGAATTTTCACAACTGCAGTTGGAACCCTCTTGAGGCCTTACACTAGAGGAGGCATGGGGAAAGTGTGCCCAGGGGTTGCATGCAGCCCTACACCCTACCTTTGTGGCCTCTGAAGGCCTCTGCCAGTCTTGCAAAGCCCCCCAAGCCCACCATTTGAAAACGTGCCCCCTAAAACAGGGTCCAAAGCACCCCAAAATGTAAACCACCCTCCTACATCCCTAAGCTCCTCCCCCCATTCCCCATACTCCCAAATACCTCCTTTTTTGTCCCTTGAGGGCCAGGATGCTGCTGAAAAAGTATTGTCCTGCTCTGTTGGGCAGGTGCAGCCTGGGGGAGAGAGGCAGAAAATTAGCCCCTGGATTCCATGCTATTACCCACCTCTGTGCTATCGCAACCATGGATCATGCTCGCTTAACTACTTTTTAGTGGCATTGTGTATGGAGGCATACAATACCTCCTTATGCAATGTTAAGCTAGGATGCAAACTAACTGAGAGATGGCATCCATGCACAGTCGTCCCTGACCTAACTGGCCACTGATTTGCTGAGGAGCCACACCCGGAAAGATCTCTCATTCTGCTACCTAGCTGGCCACTTTCAGCCTCACTCTGTGGTGCCCAGACCCAGAGGAAGCTCGTGGCTCCCATATCATTGGGGCAGTGAATCCATTGCAGGCTTTAGTAACCTTTAAAGGAACGCTCCAAGGTGCTACACCTCTTCAGGAATAGAGTTCAGCACCTTGGAGAACTTCTGGCAAGCTTGCAATAAAACCTGGCATGGAGTCACTGCCCTACTGCTGTGGAAACCCCCAGCCACCACAACCCAGACCTTGACATAAGTACAGTGGCAGAACATTTTACTGTGCCAAAATCAGAGAGGATCTTAGCTTATATTCTTGCAACATCTTTCCTTGCAAGAGACACAGCTGACCTGAGCTGAAAAACTACACTTTCTGGGATCCTTCATGAGCAGCTGTTACGTACCACCAAACTGGGCTGAACCACCTGCTTTGGGTCTCCCCACCAGTGATGACATGCTGGAACATCGCTGATGTCTCTTGGTAGCTGTTTTCTAATTAAATGGGGAACGTGACCATTTGGGTCCCAGATGTGTCCTCAGGTGCTCATTCTGAGCGCAAGAGAAGATATTCTGAAAAGCCCAGCTGGCGTGGTAGCGTATGGGTGGGTTCAGCCTCTGATTCCATCTGGATTGTCATCTGTTGAAGTCTCCTGGGATCTAAACGAATGGAGCCATTAACGGGACAGACTACAGAGGAAGGCGCAATCTGTATAAAGGCAGCAACTCTGCTGGACTCCAAGCAGTGGTTTCTGGCAAGCTTCTAAACAGAGCTAGGAAAGACTACTGTTGGCCATATTAAACATGTGCAATACATTTTGAGTCTATTTAACTTATTTATAATTGGTTTAGATGACTTTAATCTATTTGTGTTGATTTTACTTGTACGCCGCCCTGAGATCTCATTCTGTAGGACAGGATATATTTTAATAAATAATAAATATATGCTGGAAGTTTTAGACCTTAGTGAGATCTTTGGGAATCGACCTTTGGCTTGCAAGAAGAGGGGGAAATGTGTTTTCAGTTGGGTTCCTTTGGCCTGGACCCACTTCTTAAGTCCTCAGGATAAGGGGGAGAAATCTCAGAGCGAAAGCACAGCTCTAAAAGAGCGAGACTAATGCCTGCACAATTTGGCCCTATTCCCATTGATAGCCCCAACAACAAGAGCTCCCCTCATCCAACTACATAGAAATACATTCTGCATTTCTCTGGTATATATTTATGGAATGTATGAATGCATGAGTATTATGGGAGAATACATAAAAGTTAACACATGTTTTGTTGGCATTTTTTCCTTCCCTTTGTGTGTTTGCATGTGTGTGTGTAGAGGAAGGATACATCCACATTCCAAGCAAATATAAATTCCTTTCGACCAATCCAGTTTCCTAGGAAATCAATGCATTTTAACATGAGCTAATATTTATGAAATTGAATTTTTGCGAAGAAACTAATGCAGTCCTATTCAACTTTATGCATTTTTATTAAACTAATGCATTTTAAATTTAACTGTCATATATTAACGACAACAGACCACTAGTACTTACAGTGTAAAATAATATATGTTTGCAGAAATCAATACCAGGCCAAATGCCTAGGCTTGCACTGAGCCAGGCTGAGAAGGAGATGACAAATTCATGCAGCTACTTAATTTGCTTGCTTATGTACATTAGCTGGTAGGTTTGTTTACTGGTAATGATTATTCTGATTTTTAAAAGGTATTAAAACATAAAAGGGTGGGTTCGTCTATGACACTGCACACTGAAGGCAGCTTGGTATTCTCATTTATGTGAAGAAAGCTTTTTTCATTCTTCAGACAGGAATTTGGGACAGAAAGCTTGGTCCATCTTAGGTTCTATTGGAACTCAAGGATTGCTAAATGGACTCTGCTTTCTGTTTAAATAATTTATATTTAGCAAAGAAAAGAAAATGGAGAAAATTAATATCCCATTTCTGTACTATGGCAGGTTTAGAGTTTAGAAAAATCAAAATTGGGGGTCCAAAATCTAGGGGTAGTCCCAAGTAGAGTAGACCCATTGAATAAAGGGTTTTACCTGTGTGTTAATTTGATGTTCAGCCAGTGAGTCAATGGAACTGTTGTAGCCATAGCTAACCAATAGGATGCAGGGCGTTGGACTACAGCTTCCAGAATCCCATGCTGCCTGCGGGATCCTAGGAATTGTAGTCAAAATAAAGTAACTTTCCCAAGTTTTGAGTAGGTTTGAGATCCATTCAGGAAGTATAATGTAAAGCTAAGCCAAACACAGTCATGTGGAGCTATTCCTCGACTACATCTGCTCTTTGAGCATACACAGAATGAACTGCAAGAATCCATTTGGGATTCCACAAATTGTTCAGGTGTTCAGACTGAACAGGCACCCCTCCCTGAGCAGTCAGGTATTCAAGGTAAAATAATTAAAGGTTGGGACTGTTGGCTTTGGAAATGGGAATGTTGGATGGGTACAGTACAACATTACCAGGTCTCAGGGCTTGGATCCTTTTCTCTAGTCCTCGGGGCTAAGGGGAGGAATCTCAGCGCGAGAGGACTGCCTTGAAAATTGTGTGTATCTATATATTCCTTGTTACTTAGACTTGGTGGTTTTTTAGAAATCTGAGTTGTATATTCTATGTAATTGTGATTGGTACTTAATTTATCATGCTTAAGTCAGAATACCCTGAAGGCACCAGATCTACCAAGGTGCTGCAGGCTCTATTTCAGAGGAAGGCCATGGCAACCCCCCCTCTGAGTATTCCTTGCCTAAGAAAACCCTGTGAAATTCATGGGGCTGCCATAAGTTTACTGGTGACTTGTAACATCACCAGCCGCCACTCTCCTTTGACATTGCCCCTAGGTCTCAGGGTTTGGCCCTGAAATCTCAGGGCCTGGGATAGTCCTGACTAGGCAATCCCAGTACAGTAACTTTATAATCCCCTGTATATTTACAAAATGGGCTGCAGGTATTTCAGGGTGGCTGCAGTAAGACCCCCTTATTTGTGGGTTCATTTCCATTGAAAACCATTGTTTTCAAGCATCCTTCAACTCTGTACCGAACCCTATATTCTTGGACTGTGGTTGACTACAGGTACTTAAACTTAGTGGGTTACGTTTAAGTGATTAACTGTGGTCTGAAAATACAGTATAAGGTTCAGTACTATCCACAGTTTCAGGTTTGCACAGAGGGTCTTGGAATGTATCCCCTGTGGATCAGGGGGTCTTTACACAGCAGTTAGACCAATTCCACAGTGGTATTAGTTGAACTACCTGTTAGGGTTCCCAGGACTCAGGGCAAGGGGAGGAATCTCAGGGTGAGTACTACCTTCCAAAATTGTGTGTGTGTGTATGCATGCATATCTATTTTTATCACTTGTTAGACTTGGTGTTTTTTATTCAAATGAGGTACTCTGTGCAACTGTGCTTGATGCTTAATGTCTCATGCGTCACAACATTACCACGGCTCATCCGGTGTAACAGCCCCTCATAACATCTCCTGGGCTCACCTCATGAGACATCACAAGGGCTTGTTCCTAGAGTTCAGGGTTTGGCCCTGAAATCTGAGTCTGGGGTAGATCTGACCTGGCAATCCAGCTCACCATCATCTTGTCCCACAGATCCAAGCAGCAGTCCCAGGGTTGCAAGCCCCAAGGCACTGTTTCAGTCAAGCAGAGTTTCAAAAAGTTACTTTTTTTGGATGTCAACTTTCAGGCTCTCTTAGCTGGACTGGGGAGAGTAGCAGACCCTCCAACATTTCATTCATGAAAACCAGGACACAGGTGGCCAATGTGACAAAATTTATTAATGAGGAAGAACAGACAAGCTGGGAGAGGCTGCTGCAGTTTGCTTTTGCCTGAGCCTACTGGGAAGGGCAAGATTCTGCCCCCCCTCCCACAGTTAATGGAGTGCAAACAACTTTTGCACTTTGAACTCACGTTTTCAGAAATTGAAGTAGGCTGATGATGATGGAGGAAAGCAGCTGGAAAAGTGGGACAACAGAGGATTAATCAGGACTGTCTCTGCCAAACCAGGACAGTTGGAGGGTACAGAGTGGAGGTCCAAAAAAGTAACATTTCCAACTTTTGTGAGGTGCTGACTTTTTCTTCCCATCAACTTCTTCTCTATGATTGCTGCAGGGATTTCTATTTGAATGTTTTTGTGGGGTGTGTGTGTATGCGCATATAGAGGTATATGAGTGTTTGTACCTGAGGGGTCGAGGTAGACTTAATTTAACAGCTATGCCTGATTGAATTTCATTTTCATGCAAAGGAATAAATAATAAAGAAAGACACACAGAGAGAAGTATTTGCATATCTTCCTTTGTGACCTGCGAAGAAATCCTTGCCTCACTCAAAATGGATTTTCAGGGAAGAAATGTATCTCTGGCCCTAGGAGTAACTGAACTTTCACGCCATCCCACAGAGTCACAAAGACAGATGTTCATTTGCCTGGAGAGAGGCGGAACTCTGATTCCCAAAAATACACAATGAAAAAAAAATGACAGGAATGGTGTCCAATGATAACACTGGGACTTAGGGAGGGAGATGCTTATGTGGATCTCCCAGCTAGCATGGACATTAGGCTTTTGGAGCTGTAGTCCCCAAAAGTTATCTCCCCTCCAGTTCTGGCTTGTGGCGTTGTCCTTGAGGCACATGCAGTTGTGATTGGCTGGCTTGTCAAAGAGGCCTGTGAGGACAGTGGGGAGGGCCGAGGGAGAGCATTGGGACCTGAAGGAAGGACTAGAGTTGTAATGGAACCAGGGCCCCATGATCAAAGTAGCCAGATTTTTTAATATGCAGGGTTGATAATTTTATCTGTCCACCCCCCCTCCCAACATACCTACACCTCAGTCAGGCTTTTCTGTTCCCCCAAACCTAGTTTCAATCCACAGAGTAGTTGTGTGTGTGGTATGGGGATGGATTTTCCCAGCAGCAATATACGTGAGCTATCCCTGTTGTAACACGAAGTGTGTGTGATATTCTGCATAGAGCTAGTGGGATATCCAAGTTCAGCTCCCCACCAAGCTATGAAACATGCTGGGTAACCTTGAGTCAGTCACATGCTCTCTCTTAGCCTGACGAATTTCACAGGATTAATTGTCTTATTTCCTTATTAAAATAATTAAGGGGGGGGGAAACCCAACCTGAAACCATATATCAACTCTTAAAAAGGCTAAACCCATCTTAAAGGAGTTAAAATAAATTAAAACCAGCACCACTGGAACAAAACTGTGCAACCTGGTCAAGCCATGATCCCTAGGCCCTAACAGATGAAGCCACTGGCAGCACCAATTGTGCTTCCAAGCGGAAGGCATTCCACAACTAGGGTGCCACAGTTGGGAAGGCCATATCTCCACAGAATTTAGTTCTCGTACTGGTTGGACACAGAGGAAGGCTCCCCTGACAGTTCTCAGTACCTGGGAAGGTATATATGGAAAGCGGGCTCCTTCAAGTATTGAGGCTTGTTGGGAGGATAAAGTAGGGAGGTGAGGAATCATGTACACTGCCTAGAATTCACTGGAAGAGAGGCAGGATATAAATGCAGGGATGGCTGTGCAAACCATAAGACAAATGCCAAAGTACACACTGTGATATATCTTAAATGTAACTCAAAGGAAAAAATAACACACACATAGAGCTGCATGAAGGTAAGTCAGTGTGGTGTTGGGGTTTTGATTGCTGGACTGGGACTCCAAGAGACCTGGGTTCAATCTCCCACTCGGACATGGAAACCCACTGGGTAACCTTGGGCATGTCACTCTCTCTCAGCCTCAGATGAAGGCAATCATGGCAAGCCTCCTTTGAAGAAATTTAGCTAAGAAACTCCCATGACAAGGTCACCAGAAGCCGGTGTTGACTTGAAGGCAAACACAACAAAGGAAGGTTTGATTCACCATAGGCAGGGAGCTGGTAAAGTTAGAATAGTTACCAGTTTGATTGCTTTAAATACTAGAAGACATGATCCTGCTGCCTTTATTTCACAAGATGCAGAAAAAGTGGTAGACAAAAATCTCCTAGCCGCAGGGTGGACTTTGGTTGTGTGTGTGTGTGTGCGTTTTTGTCCAAAGAGGCATACATCACAGGGATGTCCTCTCTTTCTCCTCTGATATTTTGACATGTTTGGAACCATTAGCATGTCCACTTAGGCAAAATCCAGCAATGAAGAAATCTGACCAAGAAAACCCAAGGATAGGGTCACCATATGTTTTATTGAGAAGGGAGAGACAGGCAACCGCAACCCCCCCCTCTGAACCCTTGGAAATATTGCTTTAAGTTGGAGCCATCTGTTGACAACAACAAAACTACATCAAAGTTAGGGGCCTGCTGCGCTTGGAAAGGTTACTTTTTGGACTGTAGCACCCAGAATCCCCCAGACAGTAAGGACAGTGAAAGTGGGGACTACACCACTAATGAGATCCCTTGCTTGTAACATCAAGATTCCTAGGTAGTGGGGGCTCCCATGCCAGTGGGGTGGGTGAATCTACTCTGGATTTTAGTCCAAACTTTTTAAACGCTCCCCAAGATGCTCAACCTCTTTTGGGGAGAGGGCTCTAAACCTTGGAAAGCTCCTTTAAAGTTTAGATTAAAATTCAGAGCTGATTCACTGCCTCATTGATACAGAAGCCTGCAGCCACCACTGTTTTAGGTGAGAGGATTATGGCCAAGGTGAGGATAGGAGAAATTGGGGGTGCATTTGAAAACTGAGCCCTGAATGGAATCCGAAGTGTCCTGATTCAAAAACACACTGGCTGTTTTTTTTTTTTCCCCCTTTTCCTTTCTATCTTTCTTTGGAGAAACCTCTCAGACTGCGTGGCCACAGTGAGACTTTTGACTTGGGCCTTTCTGAAACAGGTTGTCATCAACCCAATCCGTGTTTCAGATCAGAGCATCCAAGGAGCAAACAGTAAATAAAACTAATTAAAGATCACTTGCTAATTGTTGTTTAGGGGGGTGCTGCTGAAAGAAGGAGAGGCAGCTGGGAGAAAACACATTTAGCATCTGCTGAATGCTGATTTAAAAAATGGAAGTGATGCAAAGATCTTGGCAAACAGATCTTGGGGAAACTGAAGTGCCCACAAAGTGAAGACAAAGTACTTTTTGGGAATGAGAGGAGCAGGAATGGAAGGTGTAGCTGTTCCCTTCTCTGAGATTCCCCATTGTGTGGCACTGTAACTCCCATCATGCTTGCTGATCCAGTGTCATTACTATCAGCTCTTCAGCCCTTTCAGCTCAACATTTCATATTTATTTATTTACGTTATATGCTTTATTTCTTCCTGTATGGGCCCCAAGGCAGCCCAGAACAAATTGAAAGAAAGTGCATTTAAAACCTATTTGATACAAAAGTGGTTTTTAAAATTAAATAAACAGTTTATTTAATACTAAATTAAACATTAAATCAGTTTAAAGCACATTAAAACACTGTCAAAAGGAGAAAAGCATAACACCCCCCATGAAAAGATCCTTCTGCTACAGTGCTGTAAGAGCCAAGGCCTGCCTCAATAAAAAGGCCTTTGCCTGCCAGCAGAAAGAGAGCAGAGACATGGCCAACTGCGCCTCCCATGGGAGAGAATTCCACAGCTTCAGAGCAGCCACTGAGAAGGCTCTCTTCTTTGTCCTCAGCAGATGTACCTGCAATGGTGGTGGGACAGAGAGAAAGCTTCCCCCCAAGATCTTAAAAAGTCAGGCAGGCTCATAAAATGCCTATGACAGTTCTGGCTAAGGTCATCCCTGAAAGAGGCTTGTGTGAGGTGGCTACTGAAACTCCGCTGAAGATATTTTGCTGCCTGAGGAAAAGGTCAAGAAGCCAGTCCCCCATACAGAAGCTGGCTGAAGCAGCCATTTCTGTAAATACTGGCAATGGGATGTCATCTTCCACTGTGTCTGAGGGCAGCAACATTCCCAACTCTCCCTTCAAACAGAGCAGAATAGCTGGAGCACGTATAAGGCACATCTGGTAGAGTGCCATTATTGCCCCCAGCATCTGCTACCTGAACCAGTTGTCCTGTCACACCTAATGATAGAGCAGGCCTTGGCCTCCCTGCAAGGGGCACACTGAACAGGTCGCTCTTTGGGGAGTGTGGAGGAAAAGGCCTTGAAATGAATGTTGGAGAAAGCAGTAATTTCAGTGCAGATCTCATTTGGGTTGTAGTCCGACAACCCAAGCATCCTGGTCTTCCCAGAGGACTTCCTCCAGTGAGGAGTCCTTAGAGCCAGAGACTGGTGAGGAGCTGACTGCCTCTGTAGGTGCAGGACCCTCAGGATGCCTGAGGCTGCACCGCAGGACAGAAGCCGTTCAGCTTCAGAGTCTAAAAGGAAGTTAGATCTCTTCATGGTCCATGAGAACACCGATGCCTGGAAGCATGCACTCGGTTAAGAGGGGTCCAGGCAAAATGCTTGGCTGCAAGCAAAAGGACTCTTCACGAGGAGGGACTTCGTCCTGAGTAGAGAGTTCCAGAACACCAGCAGCTGAGCTTTGGGTGAGGCCCAGTCACTCAGCAATGTACACTCTTGGGATAGTACAACTGTTGGTGACAACACTGTTCCTGTAGTCCTGCTTCAGCGTATTCTCCCTCCCTGCTGTTGTTCAAGTCCTAATTAGCCCTTGGACATACACTATGAGCCTTGTTGCCCAGTCCTGCCCATCCTGGAACATGCCACCAGGGCATGCTGCACAAAGTGAGGTTATAGACTTCGGAACATGCAGGGAAACGTGACCAAGCTGCATCTTCACCAGCTGCATATCAGAAAATTACACAAATGTAGCACAATGGGATACAGCACTGCAGCAGTAAATGGACTGTGCGGATGGGACTGCCATGCCACTTCTCATTGAGTAGCAATTGTTGCAATGTCCTGTGTTGTGCAGACCCTGCAATACTTCACTGCTGCCACCAGGAGGTGCGTTTACCCAGCATGCTCAACTTGGTCATAGTCATCTCAAACTATTAAATTATTTGTGCACGTTACAAATTGATGGGGGGTGGGGGGAGAGAGACAAACCTTGTGGAGGTGAGCAGAGTCTGAAGAAAACGTGGAGTAAATCACCTGCTGTAATAGGTTTAGACATTAACAAGCAACAACTTCAATTATTCATGAGGATGCAAAAAAACAAAACCCAGTTAAATCATTTAATAACCCTGAGAAGGAGGAATTTTAAAGCTGCTAGAGATAATGGGTCTCATCGAGTCCAAGAGGGACTCATTCTGTGTCTGCCATTCAGGGGAGAGGGGAGGAAGCATGCCGTTTTCTCCCATCCTGTGGAAGCTGTTCAGGCTCCAAGCCCATTGCAAGTCCCATGGTCCTTCCATTAGGCAGTAAGTTGGCTACCTCAGCTATTAGAGATGGGAGGCAGGGTGATGTGACGGCCTGCACTGATCTCCCAAAGTTCGTCTGCTGTCCTGTCACAAGCATCAAACCAAGATTCTGCTACTGGTTTGTTTCTGAGCAGAATTCAAAGTGCTGGTTATGACCTACAAAGCCCTATACCTCTCAGGTCCAGGCTATTTGAAATATCATTATCTCCCCATCTGAACCTGCCTGGGTCTTAAAATTCTTGTGGGAGGGCTTTCTCTCAATCCCACCACCATCATAGGGCCATCTGGTGAGGACGTGTGAGAGGGCCTTCTCAGTGGCTGCTCCCAGGCTGTGGAACTCCTTCCCACAGGAGGCTAGGCTGGCCCCCTCTCTGCTCTCCTTTTCACTGACAGGCAAAGACTTTTCTGTTTAAACAGGTATTTAATGATTCACTGGTTGCAGGCAGTCATTTTTAATGTGTGAAGTATTTTTTAACTGTATTCTTTTAAAACGATTCCATCCATTTAAAATGTAATGGTGTTTTAATGAAAACTTGTTTAATTGTATTTAACTTTTTATTATCATTTTTAAAACCTTTATTGTGTTTTAGCATATTTATAAATGGCCTTGGGTCCCATCCTGAGAAAAAGGTGGGAGGTATCCAGATGTATTTTCCAACTGCTAATCAAATTGGCTACTCTGCATGAAATGTGGAATAGCAGGAAATCTTGTCCTTTGCCTCAGACAGCAGCACGTCTTGAGATGGCCCCAAGAACAAGGGAAGAGTGATCACAAGCACAAAAAAAGGATACTGGGTGGCTTGGAAGGCATCCCAAGAGTCATATATTCCAACCTCCTGCCATGCAGGAATCCCCGAAGCATCCCCGAGAGAGGACCATCCAACATCTATTTGAAGAACTCACCTCATTCCATGGTCAAACAGCTCTTAGAGTCCAGAAGTTTTCCTCATTGGACTCTCCTTTTTTATAACTGGACTCCTTGGTTTGGGATCTAACCCCTGTAGCAGCAGAAAACAAGCTTACTGCATCTTTTACATGACATCCCTTCAGCTGTTTAAGGATAACTGTCTCACATCACCCCTTCATCTTTTCTTCTCCAGGCTAAACATCCCCTTAACCATTCCACAGAATTGGTTTCTAGCTCTCTTACCATCTCGGTTATCTTCTTCTGGAGATGTTCCAGTTTGTCAGTGCCCTGCCTTAAACTGTGACACCTCAAACACAGCATTCTAGGTATAGTCTGACCAAAGCAGAAGACACCAGATTACATCCCTTGAACAGGACGCTATCTTTCTATTGAGATGAAAAATTTGCTCCACAGTATCTAAACTGTATCATGACACCCTCATACAAATTCAGCCAACCTTATGACTGCAACACTGCTTTGCTAGAGCAGAATCAGAACCTGGAAACATTCTCCCTTTGGATTACAAGTCTCAGAATCTTCATGTATGTAAATCTATTGCTGGGGATTTTGAGAGATATAGTCCAAAATACCCTTTCCAAGCTCTGGAGCAGACCAGAAAAGTGGCCCATCCTATCCCAGGTCCTTTCTCCTGTACTGGGAGTAAAAAAACCGTATTGCTCATCAGTCAGTCTTCCTACTCTTTTAGTTAGTAGAGCATGGAAAAAGAATTACTTTTGCAGGATAGGATTTTTCTAGCTCTGAGAGTTGGAGTCCAGTTGATATAAAGGTAAAGGCAGAGTTAACATTCCAAAGAATGGCCACAGTGAATTTTGTGTTTGCTGTGCACACCCAGCATCATGTTGGATCCCAGAGCTGGGACAGGGGTGAGGAAGTACCTTTATTTACTACAAATTCCAGGATTCCCCCAGCCAGGCCACTGGGATCCTGGGTTTTGTAGTCCAAAAGATATTTTCTCTCCAAACTCACTAAACAGAATACCCAAATAAATAAATAAATAAATAAATAAATAAATAACCTTCCACCCAAGTTGCTGGTTTTGCTACCTTGAGTTGAGTTGATTCCTTAAATCAACTTAAGGAACAGTATGGAATGGGTCTTAAATTTAAAAAAATGCATTATAAACAGAAAAGGGTGCCCCTGATAAACTGGGCCCTATATGTCTCCTTTTCCCCAACATTGGGACTCAAGGTGCCTTATAAATTAAATTGATTACAATATAGCCAAAAATCAAGATTAAAACAGAATTAAACTATTAACTGTATGAAAACAATTTAAAACATATACTTTTAAAAATGTTAGAAACAGTACAACTTAAAAAGAATACAGCACCTTCTCATAGCCCTTTAAGTTTTAAAAGCCTGTCTGAATTTTTAGTCTTTGCTTGCTGACAGGAGGACAGCAAGGAGGGTGTCATTCCAGCCTCCTTTGGGAGGGAGTTCTGACATGTAGGGGCAGTCACCAAGAAGCCCCCCTCTCATGTTCTCACCAATCATACCTGTGAATGTGGTGGGACTGAAAGAAAGACCTCTCCTGCAGATCTCAGGGTCTGGGCAGGCTCATATTGGGAGATATGGTGTCTGTCAGATAGCATGGACCCAAGCTATATAGGTCTTTATAGGTCAAAACCAGCACTTTGAATTGTGCTCAGAAAGAGACTGGCAGCCAGTGGAGCTGTTGGAGAAGGTGAGTTGTATGATCCCAGTACCCAGTCCCACTTAATACTCTGACTGAAGCATTTTGTATCAATGGACGTTCCTGAACACTCTTCAAGGGCTGCCCCACACAGCGTGTGTTACAGTAATTCAAACAGACTATAACCAAGCCAACTTGCAGCAGATGGCCAGCAGTCTTCAAAGAGACATTTTCACCTGTTTGCCCAAAGGTTGTCGACTGCCTCTTCTTAGGTGATCCTGGCTGCTACATGTCCATACTTCATCTAAGAGCAAATTGAATTTTTTTTCTTTAAAATGTTTTGGGGGTTCTCTCTGTTCCTGCTATGTCATTTAGCCAGGTTTAATCGATTGTTTAATGCATTAAAATGCATGCTGTGCATTGGCTGAGATTTGTTTAATCTGACAAAAGTCCTACTGAAGAGTTTTTAAAAAGATCTTAACAAATATCTGCCTGAGGACTGGGGTCTGCTGAGGGGGAGAAGCTCCTCTGTGTCCCACCAGTGATGGCAATACACTGTGGGAGAGGGCCTTCTCAGCTGTGGCACCCGGATTGTGGAAACTCCTCCCCTTGGAGGTCTGATTGGTACCAATGTTGGTTTCTTTGTGGCACCAAGACAAAGCATGGTTTTTTATTAAAGACTTTGGAATCTTTTACTTGTAAAGATACATGTTCAAAATCACTGCAGACTTTTAAGCTGTGTCATTGATTTGTTTAATATGTTTTATCCTGTCTGAATTATTTTATTGCTTTAATCTGGAATTGTTGTAAATTGTTTTATTTGTATACTGCCCTCAGATCTTATGATAAAGGGTGGGATATAAATATTTTAAATTGATAAATACAAATAAGCTTTGGCAACTGGTTTGACATTTTCCCTTTGGTCCTGATGCTCTGACATGTGGCCTTCCTAACTTTTGGGAAGTAATGAAGTGACCATTATCCCACATAGCATGTCCATGAAACCAGAGCTTGGGAAAGTGACTTTTTGGGCTACAGCTCCCAGAATCCCCCAAATACACTTTTTGGGAGTTGTGTTCCACAAGCTCTGCTGACTCTCGACTTAAACCGTCCTTCTGCTATGAAGATATATCCAATTTTTAAAGTTTCTTAAAGTCCCATATTTTAATTTAGGCTGTAAGCCGCTTTGGGTTCCATATTGGGGAAAAGGCAGCGTATAAATCAAACAAATAAAATATATTAACAATAACATCTTCCTGGTTACCTGAGTAATTACCAAAAACAGTGTCTAAGGACTTTTTCGGACAATGTAAAAATAACGCTAGCAGCGTCGCCAGGTTGCGACGCTGCAGCGCAAGAGGGCGTCAGTTTCATACGACACTCCTTCCCAGCGTACCGCTGGGAAGGAGCGTCGTACGAAACTGACGCCCTCTTGCACTGCAGCGTCGCAACCTGGCGACGCTGCTAGCGTTATTTTTACATTGTCCGAAAAAGTCCTAAGATACTAAATTAGCATTCCCTAGACATTTGATCTGAGAGCCAGCATGGTGTAGTGGCTTGAGTGTTGGGACTACAACTCTGGAGACCCCACTCAAACCCCACTCAGCTATGGAAATCCATTGGGTGACCCTGGGCAAATCACTCTCTCTCAACCTCAGAGGAAGGCAAAGACAAATCTCTTATGAGCAAATCTTCCCAAGAAACCCCAGTGATAGGCTCACCTTTTGGGTCGCCATAAGTCAGAAATGAATTGAAGAGAAGGAAGTCCTACTGAGTTCAATGGGACTTACTTGCAGGGGAGTGCAGATTTAGTTGTGACTAATGTGTGCCAGATTGAAGCCTAAAAATCCTGTTAATGCAAGATTCAATGTTATTAATCAAATTCTGCATATGGACAAAGCTGGATGAACTGGCACATCAACATTATTACTGCATCTTGAGGGATGCGGGGAGAAGACAGGAGTCAGGTGACTCAAAGGACCAACAGAATCTCACCTTGTACTATAAAGTTGTCATCTTCCTGGCGGCTAGAGCAGTTTGTTGCTCAGTTGCAGATTTGAACTGCATTGCCTCAGAAATTCTCTGTGTGAAATGTTGCAAAGCTAGAGTCAATACCCCTGCCTGTGTTCAAGAGCACTTGTTTCTTTATAGAATTCTGTCCATCCTGATGAACAAACACTATAGTTTATACATAAGAAATTCACATAATATGGTGCCCCACCAGCACAGAAATAAGTTTTATAGGAGAGGGCCTTCTCTGCTGTGGTGCCCCACTACTGGAACGCTGTCTCTTTGGAGAGATACAGAGTGCCAATATTGGTTTCTTTTCACCACCAGGTTAAAACATGGCCTGTTATTAAAGCCTTTGCTTATTATTTTTTAAAGTATACATGTACACGATTTTCACTGTTTTAGCCTTTTCTGCTGTTTACCTTGGTGATCTGTTTAATACTTTGTTTTATTTTATTGTTTTTATCTGGAATTGTTTAACATTATATTGTTTTAAGTGTACGCAGCTGTAAGAGTTCACAACACAGGGCAGGAAACAAATACTGCTGCTGCTGCTACTAACAACACAGGAACATTCCTGAGGCTGGTCAAGGCTGCTTGGAAAAGTTACTTTTTTCATTTACAACTCTCTGAGTGGCTAAACTGATTCAGGACTCTATTGTTCCCAAAAGTATCCCCCCCTCCCCGCCTTCGGCTACAATTAAATAGAAATTTACAGTTGTTCAAGCACATTCCTTACAGTAAGCAATGCTGGTAATTTTTTTTTCTTAAAAAATCCACGTTCTCACTGTAGCCATACCCTACCTGGGTTATCACAGGGATAAGTAACTTATGTCCCTTTGGATGCTGCTGTACTGCAACTCCCAGTATTCTTCACCATTGTCTATGCTGTCTAGGGAGTGATGAAAACTGCAGTCCAACATCTGAAGGGCGGCACAATTTCTACCCCTGCTTTTATGTTGTCCATCAGTTTCATTGAGCGCTCCCAGAACTTTAGCCTAATGAGAGGGAGAAAAACTTAACTCTATACCAGGACTGGGCAACGTGCAACCTTCTTAATGTTGTCAGACTACAACTCCCATCATCCCTGGCCAGCACAGGCCGCAGTTAAGAATGTTGGGGGTTGCAGTCCATCAATACAGTATCTGGAGGGCTGCAGTGGGCCCATTTTTGCTCTACTAATAAGAGTATGATGTAACCCCCCTTTAAGATTAGGAACACAAAAGGGTTTTATACTGAGAATTGCTATTTTATCTTCAATGATTCTTTCTAACGTTTCAACTGTGGGAAGCTGGAATTCCACAGACATTTAGCTCGGAGTATGCTGTATTGAACATCACAAGACTTCTGAGTGAACACAGATGGGATTGTACTGTTTTTTGGTTTTTTTAAATCTTTTGGGTGACTATCTGGCATTTGGATTTTACTAGATGTTGAGCAGAAGACATATTTGTAGTGGCAATTGGTATTAAGATCAAAGGGAAACACCAGATAGGACACCTGAAAAAAGTTTGCCAGCTATCTAGGGGACATGTAAAAGAAATAAGCAAGCCCAATAGATAAGCACTTGATGATGATAATAACAAGCAAACAATAGTGATAATACTCAAGCCCAATAGATAAGCAATTGCAGATCAAGGGAGAGCTCTAAGGACATTTTCTAGAGATTAGTGGGGAGAATCTGTGCTGTTTTGCAATCTAAACAACCCAGAATTCAATTTTTGAAATCTAAGCTGTATTTTGAAATCAGTGACAATTGATCCATTTTTATAAAGTGTACATTAACTGTTCCATGTTACTATTCAAGAATAAATTCCCTTCAATTTAACAGGGTGTATTTCTAGGGGCAAGTGCTATTGTTGTTCTGTGCCTTCAAGTCATTTTTTGACCCTAAGGCAAGCCTATCACAAGGTTTTCTTGGCAAGGTTTGTTCAGAGAGGGTTTGCCTTTGCCTTCCTCTGAGGCTGAGAGAGTGCTGCTTGCCCAAGGTCTGCCAGTGAGTTTCAATGGCTGAGTGGGGATTCGAACCCTGGTTTCCAGACTTGTAGTGCAACTCTCAAATCACTACATCATGCTGGCTCTTGAAAGTGCTATAGGCACCCTAAACTCTTATGGGATGGGAAGGGATAGAGAGCAAATTAATAAATCATCACCACCAAATTGGATGGCAATCTACATTATTTAAATAAGATGATTACTAGAATGAGGGCCTTTTTGATGATGGCTCACTAGCCTCCCACCAGATCACATGGCCTCTGTACTAGAGCTTGGACTACAACTCCCAGACTCCTCTAGTCAGCATGGCCCCAGTTTGGGGGAGTTGTAAAGAATGCCTTCATTTTCCCAGGCCTCCTCACCTTGAATCTCAAATCTCTTCACGGATCTATGGATCTTGAGACAGGTACTGAATTCAAGTTTCATGCATCTTCTGGTGCTTCTGTGAGTTTTATTCTATTGTTTCAAACCCCACAGCCTCTGGTTTTTCATGCTAATACTCATGTATCTGTTTTTCTCTTATTGTTTGTTAGCTTCTCCAATAATTAGGGGCAGCTAACAATAAAAGAAAACAGATACATATTTTCCCCCTGGGGAAGCACATAATTATTTTGAAACAAAGTTGTTGTTATTTTTAGAAAAATTAAAGTGAACGTCCTCTCCTACCAGAGACTAAACCATCTTTCTTATTCTGTCTAAAATCAGGGTGCCATTCTGGATCTCAAGTTCTAGGAGGAAGGGCTAGATTCACAACCAAGTTCCCAAGGCAAACAAAAGGCATTGTGCAGCAGCATTGTTCTTAGATGTATATTTAAAAAAAATACAAAGGAAAGGTGGGGGAAATTAAGAACTCAAGCACCACCTCTGAGATTAACTGGGAACAGGAGCAGGGATAGAATTAAACAGTCATAGTGACCTGAGGTGTATCCATGCTGCAGAATTATACCAGTTTGATACCACTTTAACTGCCATGGCTCACTCCTATGGAATCTTGAGATTTGTCGTTTGATGAAGGATTTTGGAATTCCCTGTTAGGAAGTGCTAGATTCCTAGGATACTCTGAGTGCTTGGCTGCACTACAGAATTAATCCTCAGTCCCTCCTAAATAACTCACCAAACTACAAATCCCAAGATTCTATAGGACAGAGCTATGGCAATTAAAGTAGTAACATACTGCTCTAATTGTGCAGGGTAGATATAGCCCTCAGTGTCTTTATCTTCCGGCTTGCTGTCCAAACCACTACTTATCCCTCCTGCCCAAAACCAGTTGTCTTCCTGCTCTCTCCCTAGTATGCAGTTAGCTTAATGTAATGCCATCAGTAATTTTCCTAAGCTTAGGTAAGTTCCTATAATTGTCCCTTACTTAGAACAGTGTGTTCACTCTATTAGTTATCACACATTGATGTTACAGCTCTGTTACAGCTTTTGCATGTAATATGCAAAATGTGCACCTATGTACCAGTAATACACTTGAAACACACAAGCAACTGTAATGGTGGGATGCTGCATGGACAATGCTGGTCACCCCATCTTTAAGACAAAACAGAAAAGGAGGGTCTCTTAAAAGCAAGCAGACAACATCACAGGGCTGGGAAACATGCAGAAAGGAAAATCAAAATGGTCCAAGGACTGGCCCATCTTCCCCAAGGACAGAAGCAGAACCAGTCCATTCGTTTTAGAAAAAATACATGATAGAAGTTTAAAGACAGCAGATATGCTTGACCCCTCCACCCCTACATAACAGCACATTCTCTCCTAATAGTTTTTAAAAGAATAGCTGTGTCAGTCTGTTTCAGCATAAAATGGAAAAGGGTAGGGGTGGAATGAAGGAATCAAACAGCATTTTTGAGACTCACCGGCTTATTTTAGCATGAGTTTTGAGGAGATGTCAAACCTACTTCTTCAGATGCACTGAGCGTATGAAGAAGTAGATTGATTCCCATAACAGCTCACGGTAAAATAAATCAGTCTCTTGATTCCTTGATCCCTCCCTTTCTGATTTTATGCTGAAACAGATCAAAGTGTTTCTTTCCTGGAAAACTTTTAAACACTGACAAAATCTTTGGAGACACTGTGCAGTTATTCCATTGGCGCAAGCTTGTTTCTGTTGTTCCAGAGAATAGGACATGGAGCAATGGATTCAAACCACAGGAAAAGAGATTCCACCTACAACATGAGGAAGAACTTCCTGAGAGTAAGAGCTGTTGGGCAGTGGAATCCGCCGTGGCCTGGGGAGTGTGGTGGAGTCTCCTTCTTTGGAGGTTTTTAAACAGAGGCTGGATGGCCATCAGTTGGGGGTGCTTTGATTTTGTATCCCTGCAGGGCAGAATGGGGTTGGACTGGATGGCCCTTGTAGTCTCTTCCAACTCTAGGATTCTATGATTCAGATTTTCTGTGGTAAGAAAAAGTTGGAAGGAGCAATAGAAAAACACAGGAGAGTTATAAGTAGAAGACAACAAGGTCTAGAAATACAGTATACCCCCACCCCATGAGACAGGGTGATGGCACAATTAAAATCCTCTTCTGGAAGCCCCCTTGACTCTTTCCAAGACTACCCCAAGGTGCTTTGCTGCCTGAGGAAAAGCAGCAAAGGAAACTATCTCCCTTCACAAAGTCAAGATTGTTCAGTGCCCTGAGTCAGTCAAGTTACTTTGACACATGGGGCAGAAAAACCTGGCATCCTGGCAATAAATATCCAATCGTAACAAAATTAAATAACCAATTGCTGCATTTTTATGACAACTGCAAATCTGCTGCCTGAAGCAACCACCTCAGTCTATCTCCCTGCCTTATCTATTGTAACTCCTTCGGGGCAGGGCCTGTTATCCTGGTATTCCTCTCTGAAGCACAAGGCAAGCTGATGTCACTGTCTTAAAAAGATTGTCAGCCTTGGGCGATTCAGGTTCTACTTCTCACTGAAATTCCCCCTGTGACCTTGGGCCAGCCGCTCTCCCCCTTCTGGCCTGACCCACCTCTTAGGGCTGTTGTGAGGAGAAAGGTTCCAGGTGGGTGGGAGAAGAAAGCCACCTAGGTTGCTCTCAACTCACTGGAGGAAAGAAAGGTAGATTAGAAATAGAATTCATAAATAACAACCAGATGGGCTGGCCCTCTTGTAAAAGAATAGTCAGAGAGTAAAGGTGTACCTTTCCTATCATCTGTTCCTTCAGTACGCAGAAGCTCTGGCAGAGGGTAGGGAATTCCTATACTTGAGAGAGGCTGTCAGGGGGGAAACATGAGCTAGTGAAGCAAAAAATGGATTGTGAAGTCGAAGGCTTTCACGGCTGGCATCCATAGATTTTCCTTGGTTTTTTCAGGGCTGTGAGGCTGTGTTCTGGAAGAGTTTCTTTCTGACGTTTCGCCTGCATCTAAGAAACTCTTCCAGAAGATGCCAGCCACCAGGACCGGTTTAAGGAATTTTGGGGCCCCATATGTTTATCTCAGGTCAATGTAACCTAACTCAACCTAAGCTATTCATAGTACAGGATATTCAGATTATTACTAATAATGCTTTTGCAGGAGGAGGGTAACTATGGAGCTTCCACAATGATGGGTCCCCCTGCGGATGCTGATGCTGCTGGTGCCTTAAACCAGCCCTGCCAGCCACAGATGCAGGCGAAACGTCAGAAAGAAACTCTTCCAGAACACGGCCTCCCAGCCCAGAAAAAAACCTATTAAAAGTGGATTGTTTCCCCATTGCATTTGCTTGGGGCAGCCCTACTTTGTCCACCCTGGAAGCGTGCGAAGTGGGCTGCCATGGGCTTGGGATCCCTTCAAGCGCAGGGGGGGGATTAGTAACTGCAGGGGTTCCCCCATCACCTGATTACCAAAACTACCTCTCTCCCCTTCTCCCTAATCTCCCCCCAAAAAAACTAGGTGCAGGTAACAACTAGGGGAGGCCAAGCCTTCCTCCCTGCTCCCCAGAGGAGACCCCCGCGGGCTTCCCCCCCTCCATCCCCCCCTCGCCCTGGGAGGGAAAGGGCTCCGAAGTCAAGTGCAAAGGAAGCCGGGGGGCCAACCTGCGCGCGATCCTCCGCAAACTTGGGAAGAAATTCCCGCGGGGGAAAGCGGCGCTCTTTCCCCCCCCCGCTTCGGATCCCTTGTTTTGGGGCCACGCACCGGGGGGGGGGAGGCTGACTCCCGAGGAGGCAAGATCCCAACGATCCAAGTCCCGATCCCCAATTGCACGGACCCAAGGCTGGGGCGGGGGGGGGGGAGGAAGCGAGCGCAGCCGGAGCAAGAGGGCATCTTCCTTGGGAGCTCAGTTGACTTTTTGGGGGAGGGAGGAAAGGAAGGCATGGCATCGGCCGTGATAAACGCATCTCTTGATGGCTGAGACAGAGACACCCCCCCCCCCCAGTCCGGATCGGGGCTTTCTGTTGCCGCCTTGAAGGCGAGCGGAAAGGAAAGAGGTGGGCGAGCTGCGCGGGTTGGCCGGGGGTGGGTGGCTGGGAGACACGATTGTTGCCGGGCATCGGTGACTCGTAAAGCCTCGTCCAAATCGGAGGGGGTGGGGGAGGCTCTTCCAAAGCAAAGTGTGGGGGGGGGGGGGAGACGAGAGGAAGAAGCAGCCGCCGCCCCGGGCGCCGCGCGAGAAAGGGGAGCAGCCAGCGAGGCTTTGGAAAAGTCCAGGCTGCGTCTCGCTCGGGCTTCCATCGCCCCCAAGATGGCCGCCGATGCGGGATCGATGGTTCAATATTGGAAGCCAGCGGTCCTGGGCCGGCTCCAGGTGAGTGGCCGGGCGGCGCGGGGCCTTTTGGGGCGCGGCGGCGGCGGCGGGAGGGACGACCAGGCGGGGGAGGGAGGCAGAGCCTCCCTCCCCCGCCTGGTCGTCCCTCCCGCCGCCGCCGCCTCCCTCCGCCGCCGCCGCGCCCCGAAAGGCCCCGCGCCGCGCCCCCCGGGCTCCCCCTCCCCCACCCTCCCCCTCCCCCATCGATAGGTATTAGAAATTGATTCGCCGCCGCCGCCGCTGCTCTTTGTTCGGTTCACTCATTGATCACGCAGCCGCCGCCAGGAGCAGCGCTAGAGAGGGACCCAGGCAAGCGGGCGGGCGGGCGGCGGCGGAGGGTCGGTGCGCGCCCCGTGCCTGAGAGGGCGGCCGGCCGGTTGGCCGGGCTGAATGGATGGAAGCGCCGCCGGGCAGCCCTTGGCCGGAGCCGCCGCTGCCGCCGCCGCCTCTTCCTCCCTCAGAACTGGAGCAGGCGCTCCCCGTGGCCGTTTCGTCCGCTCCGGCTTCGTCTTCCTCCTCTTCCTCCATCCCCTCCGGCGCGCAACTTCTCCGGGCTGCCAAGGTGACGACCGCGGACTTCTCGCCCCTCAGGACCCCTCTGCACACGTGCGGGCATTGGGAAGGAGGGAGGGAAGGAGGGCCGCGCGCCTTTGGTGCCCCGAGCTGAGCGGCTTCACTGAGGCGACTCTTCCTGAGGCGTCCCGGCGGGCGGGAAAAGCGGGCGCGAGGCGGAGGAAGTCGAGAAAAAGCCCTGGCGCCTCAGGGCGGGCGTCCTCCTCTCCTCTGGCCTCAGGTGGACCCAGGCGAGGGAACTTTCCCGCTCAGCCAGTCAGTCAGTCAGTCAGCGCTCTTCTCCTCAGGTCCTGGCTCCGTTTCTGGCGGGGAGGCGGCGGGACTCCCCCGGCTACGAAGGGGCCTTCATGGGAGGGCCAGCTTCCTCCCGTCGCCGTCCCTGACCTCCTCTTCCCGTCCCGGCGGCCGGCGGGCGACTCCTCGGCTTCCCCGGTTGGTGCCGCCTGAGGCGTTTTCCAGCCTTTCGAGGCAGGAGGCGCGCGCGCGCGGGAAGGAGGCGGGAGGGGGGCGTGTGGAAGGGAAGCCCGACATTGCCTCAGTGGGGGCTGAGGGCAGCTCTCTCTCTCTTTTTGGCTCCCACTGAAGAAGCGCCTCTTTTTCCTTACTCTCGCCCAGCCTGTGGAGGCGAGTGCCTCACTTCCAGGACACATGTTCAGGGGGAGCCCTGTTGGCCGTGGCCCCCGTCCTGAAGCGGGCCCCCAGGCCAGGGTTTTTGGCGGGACCCTCCCTCAGGGGAAGGGCAGCGAGGGGCTCCACAACATTTAGGATAAAAATGAATACAAGTCCGTTCCAGTGATGACACCAAAATATTTATATTTATTTTGGGGGGGGGGACCCTAAATGGGTGTACATAATAAAAACTTACAATAGTATCAGGCCAAGCCCCCAGGCTAGAGCCCTGCCAGCCCCCACTCCCCCTTTTGAGGGTGTTGACCCTGCAGCAAACCCCACAAAAGAGCAAGACCTTTCTTGGCCAACCCAAATGCACAAAATACTGCATGCCTCAGGCCAGGTTTCATTGCAAAGCAATGGGTTGGGAAGGATCCTCTGTGCACACCCAAAGAGACCTTTTTGGAGCCCTCTGTGCACACACACACCCTCATGCTTTCCCCACCCCGGGGCCAGCAAACTGGGCATTTCAAAAGGAACAGTGCCCACTCTCTCTTTAATTTTACTAGACCCAAATAAATATTCCAAGAAATCAAAGGAACTTGGGAGAATCTCTTTTCTCTCTCACACACCTGGGCCACAGGCCTGTGTCCGGTCTCCTTCCTCACACCCCCTCCCTATCCCCCAAAAGTGGTAATAAGAGTTATTTAAAGATTGCTGGCTGTGTTTATCAGACAGGAATGCACAGCACAGAGAGAGAGAGAAAGAGAGAGGGGAAGGGGGGAATAGACAAATGATGGGTTTGGGGGAGGACTTCACTTCTGATAGACTTGTTGGTTGTGGGGGGAACACATCAAAGTGAGACCAAAATCTGGCTGAGGGACATAACTGCCCTTCATTAAAACCACCACAGTGATTTAAGAGGTAGGCTGCAATCCTTTGTATGCTCGCTTGAAAAGCAGCCTCCTAAAACCCTTACTTCTGAGTAAGCCTGGGCATAGGTATGGTACCCCATCCTCTCTCTGCCCCTCATTCCTTGTTCAAAGATGCTTCCTTTGGCTAGCAGAGCATTCTGTGTGTTTGTATTGGTGCTGTTTTCGAAACCAGACTTAGGTGCTCTGAGGGCTGGCACTCTTTTAGTTATGATTGATGCTCTGTAACTTGAGGAATGACAAGAGCACGGCAAACAGAGAAGGTAGGAAGGGAGAGGAGGGCTGGATCTGTTCCAAGCCATCTCTGAAAGTCTCCTCTGTGTTGCCTGGGCTTCAAAACAGCCTAGCAGCCCACTCATCCTGGGCGGTGGATCTTCAGGCTGGGATGTCTCTTCACAAAACCCTCCCCAGCCATATGAGAGCAGTTCTGCCTGTTAGCATTGATTGCTGTGGGAAGTGACCAGTGCAGGAAATGTGTTAAGTTATGAATACTGCACAGCCAGGCACTAGGGACTTGGGAGCGTTGAGCTTCAGGCGAGTTTCAGGCATGCGTATGTGGTCAAAAGACTTCTTAAGTATATGAGTGTACAATGCCCTTGCTTTTTACCAGCACTCCCGTCATTTCAGGCTGCTCCAGTTAGTTTGGAACACAACTCCCATCATCCCCAACTGGGGTAATGGGAGTTGTGGTCTGACCCGTCAGGGTGGCTCCAAACATTTGCTGTGGAGGGGTGATCTGTACAAGACAGGTTTTGCCTATAATGCATCCAACACAGAGCAGCAGTGGGTAACTTTGGACCCTCCAAATGCCTTGGACTACAACCCTCACAGTCCTTTACCATTGTCCATGCTGACTGGGGCTGGTGAGAACGGGAGGGCCCAAGGTTCTCTGCTTCTTTATTATCTGAACTTAAGTTACACAAGGTTCAGCAAGGCCACACTGCCCAAAGCTGTTACAATGTTTTGTTTCCTAAACTTTAATTCAGAAAAAAGAATTGAAATGTCCAGAGAGATGATCTAGACTTCTTGCTATATTTGCATTGCTGTATTCGGAGTTTGCCCCGGAGTGGCAGCTCATACAGGGACACACAAGGCATCCTCTTCTGAGTGTCAGTCATCCAATTGGACAGGGAATGACTGAATGATCTAGAATTACCCACTCCCTGCTGAGCTGGGATGGAAAACACTAGTCTGTTCCAATGCTGGGTTATTAACAAATCACAGAGAGACCTGCCTGAACCTTCCTGTGAGTGGAGACAAACTTACAGGTGTCTTCTGATATTTTATTATTATGTTGTAATTTTTTTGTGGCTAGCTCCCCAGCATGCAAACTCTTAAATTACTGTGTTAGCAGGTTCAGTTGTTCTGGCTGACTTATACTGGGGTTTTGCATCACTCTAGTTGAGGTACACCAGCAAGGTGGAGTTCCTGGATGGTTTTTAAGGCCCTGTCAGCTAAGCAGTCTCAGCTGGTGGTTCTCCTGCAAAATGGGTGCCTATAAACCAAGGCAATCTCTACCATTGTTGCAGTGTACAGTAGATTGTTCTTTTAGGGCATATTTAACAAAGTTTCTTTTTATCCTCTTCAGTGCATTGATGTGCCTGCAAATTGGGTCGCCTGTAAGGAGATCCAGCCCTGTCATGAGGCAGAGTGAGACACTTCAGGCGGCAGATGTTGGGACAGAATTGTGTGCTGCATGGCTTAGCTGGCACCCACCCATTAAGCTAGCCTTGTTACAACATAGGATCTGTCCCACTGCCAGTGCTGAAAATGCATTTAACTGCCAGTCCAGTCAACTTTTGCACACAGAAGGGAAGAGGGCACCATCTTCTTTGCCTCTGGCAGCAAACTATCTTGAGCAGCCCTGCTTGCAAGCCTCACCCCTCAAGAACTCCTTGGCTATGTGTCTGCTCATGTGGGAGGGAGTCAGTGGCTGATGCCAGTGTGGCCAGCTCTTGCACAGTTCAAATGGTGGCCCCTCATTAGCTTTACCCTCAAGCAGCTCTGTAGGTTTTAATCACTCATAAAAGTTTTAGCTGTCTGTGCAGGCTATACATAAGTGGATTGGAGTGTCTAAGCTGAAGCTGCTGCTTACTGCCGCTGCTACTACAAAAGAGAAGAGCACTTGATTTTATATGGGCATTAAAACTGGCTTAAAATGCAGTGTACTTCACAGGGGGAGGGGGTGCAAGGGAAGGAGAAAGCAAATTTAGGTGCAATTTCATGATGTTTCAATAATGTATCAACGGTTTGAGAATTTAATGCGGTTCATCTTTTAAGGAGATTACTTGTTACAGCTGCAATGCCAGGGCCTAAATGGATCTCAGGTGCAAGGGCCTGGGGAGTAGGGGGGTGGCATCAGATAACGCTCCATTGGGACTGGGGGAGTGATAGAAGGGATTAGACCTTCTTTCCCGCCAGTGCCCGTGATATGATCTGGTGCATACCTCAGCACATTGTGCTACAGAGGCCCTTGTGCATGTCTTTGAAGTGGAGGATCCTGCCAGCTTGTTACTAATGGAATTAGTAATGATCTGAGATGTTTCCTAGCATACGGTGTGCATTGGTATCAGTGGAACCTCAAGTTTGTTGCTTTATAGATGAAAAATGTGCAGTTATGTTCTAACTTAACTGATAACTCTGTGTATAAAAATGGTGGCATTATCAGATCTGTGTTTGGGCAGTGTTCTTTCCCCAAATTAAATGTGAACTAGCTTCTTTGTTCATACATACACATGGCTGGTTTCTTAAACGTGGTGGTGTTTGCTTGTGTAGTTTGTGCCTCATCCTGTGCCCAGACCAGAGTTTGGAAAAGTTACTTTTATAGACACTGACACGCAGAATGATCCAGCTAGCATGATTACTAAAATAACAACAACAACAACAACAATACTAACTTTCTGAAGTCTGCTCCACGTAATGGCTGGGTGCAGAGCTTGGGTATTCTGGGAGTTGTGGTCCAAGAACCTAACTTTTCCAAGCTGAATTAAATCTGACCTAACTCATGGAGCTATGGGCTATTGTTGCAGGAATGTTGCAACCTCTTTCATCTCTATTTTACAGACAGTAAACTTATGAGTCATAGTGAGATGGCACCATCCAATCTTGTGACTTAAGAACCAGTAGAATTTGAAAGTGAAGTATGAGCCTCCTGTATACAACTCCTAGCTAAAGATCGGTTGGTGCTAATCACCCACGTGGTTTTTGGTAGCTGCCTCTGGTCTCAAAGGGTATAGTTGGCAGTTCATGGTTTACACATTCCCCAATGTTTAGTTGTCTTAATGCCTGAGAGATTTGGGCCCATTTCTCTTTAAGAGCAGTTTGATCACTTCGCCCCATCTTGACATCACTGCCTTTATATGGCCAAAGTAGGAACAGGGCATCCCCTGCTGAGTTCTGCACTCCAACACCAAGACAAATGCTGCCTGCTTGCAACAATTCTGTTGGGTCTCATGATCAGGAAAGATTGTCAGTACATGTTAAAGTCAGCCTAAGATATCTTGTGGCCTGAGGCATATCAGTAAATGGTTTCCAGCCTCCCAAAAGTCAAAGTAAATAATATTTAATGTTTGGGGTGACCCTATTGTTTTTCATGCAGACATTTGTTGATGCCGTCATGTGCCTATGGTGACCCTAAGGCTGAACCTGTCATATGGTTTTCTTAGCAAGATTTGTTCAGAGGGGGTTTTGCCTTTGTCTTTCACTGAGGCTGAGAGAGTGTGACTAGTCCAAGTGTGTTTCCATGGCTGAGTAGGGATTCGAACCCTGGTTTGAATCCTTGACATCTCCAAGTAGGAATAGCTCTTGCCTAAAATGCTAGAGTGCCAGTGCTGCCAGTCTGTGTTAGTAATACCAAGGTAGATGGAATAAGGATCTGGTTCAGCATAAACCTGCTTCCTCTATATCCACAGTTGCTGTCTGCCCTTGATTCATATATTTGTTTTTGAGGAGGCCCCTTGCATGGTGTGTTGAAAATGATGCAGTAAAATGGTATGTTGTGAGGACCATTGTACAATTCCTTGCAGGGCTTGGAAAAGTTACCTTTTTTGGACGATAGCTCCCAGAATGTTTTCCATGCTCTGTGAGGAATTCTGCAATGGTCTTCATGATGCAACCTTTCAAAACTGATTTCTTCTGCCACCAGGGATGGAGTTCGGTAATTTTAGACTTAGAACAGGTAAGATTGTTCTGACATCCTCCCTTCCCTGTAGACAGTAATGTGTGCTACCTAGTTCTCTTGTGTTTGCTTGGGTCCCTGGGTTGGTGTCCAGAGTCTTGCTCTGGTGGTGCCACTGTATCCTTCCTCTACAAATTGAATTGCCACCTGCATTTGACATTCCAGCCCTAAGCCCTTTGTCTCTTTGATCAGAGACAAAGTAGATGATGTCAACAGAGGGACGCTGCAGCATTGTCTGGAACTAGTATAAATGCAAGCCTCCCCGCCCCCAATTAAATTTAGATACCCCAGTGATTCATGTTTTACACCACAAAATGCTTAATTCTGCACCCTGAAGAGATGAATACAGATTTGCATAACTCCATTTGAAAGCCATCTTAAGAGGGCTTGGTCCTGAAAGGTGATCTAAAATTGCTTTAAATAATGTATACAGTCTCTGCTGTAATGTTTACCGTTCTGTGATAGTAATTTTGGCTATGCTAGACATGGGAGAGGCAGTGCTGAACCATGCAGGGATCTGAGACCTCCAATGACTCTAGAGCTAAGTCAAGTGTAACAATCCTGGCCACATTTACTTGGGAGAGAGCCAGCATGGTGTATTGGTTTGAGCATTGGATTACGACTCTGGAGACCAGGGTTCAAATCCTCACTGAGCCATGGAACCCTACTGGGTGACCTTGGGCAAGTCACACTT
This sequence comes from Gambelia wislizenii, assembly GCA_030847615.1. NCBI lineage: Eukaryota > Metazoa > Chordata > Lepidosauria > Squamata > Crotaphytidae > Gambelia > Gambelia wislizenii. The sequence continues at coordinate 3,649,378 of JAUMIR010000013.1, read as the reverse complement.
TCTCAACCTTCGAGGAAGGCAAAGGCACACCTCCTCTGAACAAATCTTACCAAGAAAACCCCATGAGAGGTTTGCCTTAGGGTTGCCATAAATCAGAAACGACTTGAAGGCACACTACTACAACAAGAAGTCTCACTGAATTCAGTTGAGCTTGCTTCTGAGTAAATATGCCTAGGGCTGGGCTGTCAGCCACCACAATTTTTACAGGTGTTTGCCTATATATTTCTTTACAGTCAGTGAAGGCTGTGCCATTTTTGAGCAAGAATCATACTTTGCACTAAACTCTTTTTATCTATACTCTTTTGTCAGTCTTCTGACAAAATCTAGATCTATACATAACAATGGCTGATACATATCCTATGCACACTTTGCTAAGAGGATGTTCCATTGAATACAGTGTTCCTTTCTTCTGGTTTGACATATGTAGACTTGGTCTGTCAGCCACATGCGTCTGCAGGGGCAATCAGGACTTCCTTCCTAAAATAAGACAAACCAAACTTTGCACCTAGTACCTTTTGGGGAGCTCCCACTGTGCCATTTGACCCATTGTATGCTAGTGCTAGGGAAACCTGAAACAGAACAATAGATTATTCTTTGAAAAGGCTTTCTATTTGTATGCAGGATTTGGGGACTATGGTGTTTGGACAACCTTGACAAATGGTGGCACATGTAATACATGCTGATAATGCGATAGCCCCGGAGTGCTTTGATCACCACGTTTGTACAGCAAGTGCTCTCGGAAATGAGCACAGATAAAAATTCTCTCAGAGATGATGCTGGGCATATTTCATTAGGTTTGGGAAACAGTCTTAATAGTGTAATATTGCTAATGTAGTATTTCTTCTGCTGTTTTCTAATAGTGCCATCCCATCTAACCAGATTTATGCATTGCATAATTCCCCCTTCCATTCCAGTTCTTTAATTTTACTCTGTCTTACCATTGGCAGTGTAGGTTCAGCATTTTTTATTGCTTTGCATAGTTTATTTTAGTTTGGCTAATGATGGGGAGGGGCAAATACTTTTTTTTTTAAAGGCGTACATTCTGACTGTTCAGAGTACAGGACAAAGGGTTTTAGGTCCAGCTGCATAGGCTGGTTTCCATTGACAGTGGATACTGTCAATTAACTTGTTAGACTCAAAAGGCTCCTCAACTTACATTAGGAATGCAAGGAGGTTAGTGGGTTGGTGGGTTTTTAGTCATGGTAACTTAACATGTCTACTGAAGAGAATGTACCTTTGAATACAAGATGCTAAGGACTAGCAACTTGGGAGGAGTATGCCCTTAATGATATGCTGGACAGCTGGGTCCCTTTGAAAAACCTGCAAGCAGGATGTAAGAGCAAACAAACAAATAAATAAATAAATGTGCTTCTCTGTCTTTTAGAGCTAGACTTTTCCTCTACATGGGGACTCCATTTTGTATACTCTAGTCCATATTGGCTTTAATGAAACTTAGATATGTGTGTGTTTGTTTTTAAGCATTTCCTTGCTCGCTGACTGGCTGCTGTCAAGGAACAGAATGTTAAATTAGATGGACTTTTGGTTTTAAAAGGGAAGGTGTTTCTTCTGAAATAGCACTTTGCTTATATATTTTGTCTGGAAATTTAAGTGACTGAATTGTGTTCTCTAATCAAATAGTCCTTGAAGGATACCTACTGAATATATAGACTACAACCCTGGAGACCAGGGTTCAAATCCCCCTCTGCTTGGTCATGGAAACCCAGTGGGTGACCTTGGATAAGTCAAACTCTCTCAGCCTCAGAGGAAGGCAAAGGTAAACCCCCCTCTGAACAAATCTTGCCAAGAAAACCCATGCTTTGGGGGTACTATAGTCGGAAACGACTTGAAGGCACACAACAACAACAACAACATATATGGAGAATAAATGGGCAGAGTTCATGGGTTTTGCATTTCTTCCTTTTCTCTTCTGGTGGTTGCAATGGGACTTTCTCCCTTTGGTGATATAGAATGCATTTCAGGGCTGGCATCAGAGGTAGGCATCACTGTCCATGCCTCTGTGTGTGCTCCCATGCCAATGCCAAGATCCTCTTCCTTGTTGCCACTGCTGGCCCAGCTGCCCTCTCTGAGAAATGCAAGCCATGACCAGAGTTTAGAGATGGAGAGGCCTCCCCTATCTGCCACGTAGTCTTCCTCTAGCCATTGGCATGGATTGGACCCAGATTGAGCAGGTAATTCAGAAATAGGAATCATTTGGTTCATGCCTCTCCAACTCCCCAAAGGCCCCTCCATTTTTTCAAGTCAAGTCAAATTTATGCTACATTAACTAATCAGACTTTTGTATTTTTTCCATTTTTCTGGTAAAATTAACCTTTTTTGTAGAAAAAGATCATATGTAAATGCTTGAAAGCGCCTTTGTGGGCTGCAGAATCGTGTGGTTTTTTTGGAGGTTCCCCAACCTGATGCAGCAAACCCCACTCCAAAACTGGACTGTAAGGTCACCTGAAGTATTGTTATTTGCTATCAAGTTGAATTCAACTTATGGTGACTTTACAGATGAGAGACCTCCAAGACACCCTGCTATTAACAGTCCTGCTCAGGTCTTGCAGACTCAGGGCAGCAGCCATGGCTTCCTTGACTGAGCTTATCCACCTGTAGTGCAATTTCCTTTTTTTCCTACGACCTTCTACCTTGCCAAGCATTATTGTCTTTTCTAAAGAGCCATGTCATCTCATGATATGTCTAAACTACGATAGCCTTAGTTTAGTCATCAAGGCTTCTAGGGACTGAAGTGACATGTTGTCAGTTCCAGTCACATCAAATGGCAGCCACCCATTGCTCTGTGGCCTCTGAGCTCTGGAGCATGCCTCCCCACCACCGTAAATGAACAGGCAATGTGGTTAGATGTGAAGACGATGGGAACTCACTTGGGGAGTGGTCCCACCCAGGGCATCTTGTCCATGGGCCGTCCAAAATGTGGAGCTTACCTTGGGAACAGCAGTAGCATGCAAATCGGTAGTTGTGGATTGGGACAGTTTTCTGCCCTATGTACTCTGTTACTTGGCCTGGATCCACAGTTTCAGAAGAAAAAAAGCAATCTCCTGGTTTACACATAGGAAGCTCCTTCATATCAGCTCAGACAACTGGTCCATCTCTAGTCATAGAATCATAGAATTGTAGAGTTGGAAGAGACCATGAGGGCCATCCAGTCCAACCCCCTGCCACGCAGGAAACCACGATCAAAGCATCCCCAACAGATGGCCATCCACCCTCTGTTTAAAGACCTCCAAGAAAGGAGACCCCACCACGCTCTGAGGGAGTGTGTTCCACTGCCGAACAGCTCTGACTGTCAAAAAGTTCCTCCTAATGTTGAGGTGGAATCTCTGTTCTTGGAGCTTGCATCCATTGCTCTGTGTTCCAGTCTCTGGAGCAGCAGAAAACAAGCCTGCTCCATCCTCAACGTGACACCCCTTCAAATACTTAAACAGGGCTATCATATCACCTCTTAACTATCTTTTTTCCAGGCTAAACATACCCAGCTCCCTAAGTCTCTCCTCATATGTCATGGTTTCCAGGCCTTTCACCATTTTAGTCACCCATCTCTGAACACGCTCCAATTGGTCAATATCCTTTTTGAATTGTGGTGCCCAGAACTGGACACAGTATTCTAGGTGAGGTCTGACCAAGGCAGAATAGAGCGGCACTATTACTTCCCTTGATCTAGACACTATACTTCTATTGATACAGCCCAAAATTGCATTGGCCTTTTTAGCTGCTGCATCGCATTGTTGACTCATGTTCAACTTATGGTCTACTAGGACTCCTAGATCCCTTTCGCACGTAGTCTCGATCAGCCAGGTCTCCCCCATCCTATATCTATGCATTTAATTTTTCCGCCCTAAGTGCAGTACTTTACATTTCTCCATATTGAATTTCATTTTGTTAGCTTTGGCCCAGCTCTCCATTATTTGATCCCCAAGCCCCCTAAATTTCAAATAAGTTTTCACTGGTGATTTTTTGGTCCCAAGCAGCCAAAACACTTCCAAACTACTGCAAAATGAGGTGGTGGTTCCCACAACTCCCCCAAGAACCCCACAACGCTCAACCAACCGAAAATAGGCAGAAAACAAAACTGAAAGTGATGTGATGTCACTTCCAGGTATGCCACTGTAGCCCCTGGATAGCTGCAGGTGTGAAAAACACCCCCTGATCCCTCTGCGGTTGCCCATCCCTTCTTTAGTCTAAGAGCTTGTGAGCATGTGACCAGCCTGGCAGTGTGGGCTCCTGGGGCCCAATCTTTTTTTTTTTTTTTTTTTTTTGCTAGCTGAAGTGGGTTTTCCCAGGTATTTTTAAAAAGTGGTGTAACAGGCTTTACCCTCTCTTGGCCCCATTTTTGCCCTGGGTGTTGTACACAGTGCCAAGGAGCAAAATGGGGCAAATGTCCTGCGTTGTCTGGGCTGCAGGGCTCCAAGATGGGGCTAAGATGGGATAAATAGACAAAGCCTAAGAGACAGGGAACTTCTTTCAGCCCAAGGACCAAATATAATTTCAGAGACCACATTTTGGGGACCACATTCTAGGGGTGGGTGTGGCCAAAGAGAACAGGGTGAACCAAAAAAAACACCAGCATATTTTAGCTTAAAGTTTTTACTGCCAGTAAGTAAGCCTTAGAAGAGGGATTTGAATGGGGAAAATGTTGGGAAACTACCAAACGATGCTGACAGAGAGAGGGGAATATAGACATTTGGACAGATTTGTCCCCAGGGCCTGAGGTTCCCCACAGGTGTTCTTGGCTTTCCAGTGGCATAGTGGAGCCAATACTCACAGGATGAGAGCCCAGGATGTCCTGGTTAGCAGGGATGATAGCAATAGCAATAGCACTTCTACTTCTATACCCCTTATCAGTGCCAAAGCACTCCCTAAGCAGAAGGATGGAAGGCTGAGTCAACCTTGGAGCCCACTGGGATTGAAGTCATAAAGTTGTGGCTGCAGTACCGGCATTTAACCACTGCGCCACCAGGGCTCCCTTGGTGTCATCTGCCATCCCCTTTATACAGTACTTAGAACTTAGCTAGATTCATAATATCTGGGAGGAAACAGATTCTCCCATTAACAATATGTTATGAGCTATCCGTGTTGTAATCCAAAATATTTGCTGGTGGCTTGGTTCTGAATGGCCAGTTAAGATCCACTAGTTTTGCGTAAGACCTGCTCTTAATGTGTATGAATACTGCTAGAATTTGTTTATTGAAATGGATCAGTACAGTTGTCGGCATTTTGGGGCTCTCATTGTGGGCATGGTTATGGAGACTGTCATGATCAGTACTTGCACTTCAATGCTTACTACTACACCACTGATACCATTCTTCCTCACCTCACCCAGGTGTTTTCCAGCTGTGTTGAACTACAATATTCTTTGCTCATAGCCAGCATGGCTGCGGGAACACACTGGGTTTGGGAAGGCAGTTCTAGTTTAGTTGGATAGCATGTTACTAGAGTGGCCACCCAAGTGCCTTAGGAAGCCCCCAGGTAGGGCATGAAGCCAAGAACTGTTCTGTCTTTTACAGGTAGACTGTTCCTTTACATGGGGGTTCTATTTAGTATACTCGGCATTCTCTGTTGGCTGTAATGAAACTCAGTTATTATTATTTTTTAAATCCCTTTTTCAGACTTTGGAGGAATTGTACATTTACATAACTCAGTGCCTTGGAGACTTCAGCTGAGATCCTATTTAACACTGGTTGAGTGTAAAGTTCTTCCAGCATAGTGATTGAGGAAGCCTGGGAGGGATGGCAATAGGGCTGGGAGAGCTCTGTCATGCCCCATCCCAAAAGTGACTGTTTGGGTTGGGAGAGAGGCAGAGTTGTACCCAGCACCATCAAGCTGCCATTGTACAGCCTGGGGAAGAGTCATACGGTCCCCCAAAGTGCTAAAATTGGTGTAAGCCCACATTACGCCAGGGTAAGTCACCAAGAAGAGTCCTGCTTTCTGTAGAATGTCAGCACCTGATGGAGTGTTTTTATTGTTCAGGCATTTTAGGCTTTAAAAAATGTGGGCTGTTTATTAAAATATTATCTCAGTGTGATATTCTGGAGTGCATACATTTTATATATATATATATATATCAGCTGGTTGAGACATCTATTAAATGCCATGACAGCTTGACTTATCTAAACGTGCTATCATTTAACAAGGTGTCAAAATTCTTCTTTATCCTTGATGACAACAGTAAATAAGCAATCAGTTCTATTAATTTTGGGAAACTTAGCAATAACATACATAAAATGGAGATTGAGGTAGAGCAGCCTTCTTCAACCTAGTCCCTTCTAAGTGTGTTAGACTATCACCCCCATAGCTGTGCTGGCTTGTGATGATGGGTATCATAGTACAACACACTGAAAGTTGTTGGGTTGGGGAAGGCTAGGGTAAAAGAACTGTGGTTAGAAGGATGGATTGTGTTTCATTATCTCTGAATTACTCTCTCAGAGTTTTTTTCTGGGCGCTGTCCAGGGACATATGAAGAATTGGAGTTCTATCTGAGGGTTCTTGGTTTTATTCCAGGTCAGCTTAGCCTTGAGCAATTCACTTCCTTGGCCTTTGTTTCCATCTGTAAAATGGACACAGTAGCACCTTACCTTGCAGGGTTGTTGTGATGGTGCATGTGTAACAAATGATTGAAAAGGTCTGCAATTTATATATTTGTTCAACAACTAGTGTTTCACAAGTGGGACCTCCAGTTGACAGCTTGTACTTGGGATTGCAGCTTCTCCATTCCTTTCCTGCTGTTGCATTGCTTATCTCCCTTACTTCTAGATTATATGTGTGTTTTGAGATTTATTATTATTATTATTATTATTATTATTTTGCTTCTCCATAGCCTGTTGTTGTCTCCTTTTTTTCCACGGGTGGTACTGTTTTGGCTACAAAAGAATCAGCATTTCTAGTCAGACAATTTGGAATAGAAGGAAAAAATATTTCACTAATATCCTGGTCTTCCCTCAGGGGTCTCAGCACATTCTGGGATTGCTGAGGGAACAGTGAGCTATTTGGGGCAGAAACCTGTTGGTGCACTCTTCCGGTGGAACTATGGCAGCATAGGTAGCGGCAGCAGAAAGAAAAAGGCTGCTGGCACTGTGGCCATGAGGGTACCGAAGAAACAGGCTGCTTGGAGCTGGCAGATTTGCTTCCTTCCTTCACTACCCCTGTGCCCACTGGTGTAGAGCACTGAGAGGATTCTGACTTAATGAAATAACCGTCCTCTCTGTTTCTGATCAAAAACAAATTGGGGGAGGGCACATGAAACAGGTGTGTAAAACTATGTGTGATGTAGAGAGAGTGGACAGTGAGAAGTTTCTTTCCCGCTATGTTCAAACTTGGATTCATCCAGTTAAACTGGGGAGAAGGGAAGTTGAAGATGACATAAAAGTTCGTCCTTGGTCACACATAATGTGTTGAGTGGATGGATTCCCCTTCCCTGGGATGCAAGTATGCCTACTTGCTTAGTAGGTTTTAAAAGAGGATGATGTCAGTTACTGGAGGAGATTGGTCAAGCAGTGGCCATTTGGCAAATGTATGGAACCCACAGGTTTGGTAGCTGTATAGGGAGTACTAGTTGCTGAGGACAACAGTGGGAGAGAACTATTGACTTCCTTGTAGCCTTCCCAGAGGTGTTTTTTTGGCTGCTGTGGGAAGAAGGCTATGGGATGGTTGTCAGCCAACCTTGGTTTGCTCCAGAGCTTGGAAAAATTGCTTTTGTGTACAACAACTCCCAGAATTTCTCAGCAACAGGTATATTTTATATATGTGGGGATTCTGGGAGTTGCAATCCAAGGAAGGGCTGTTTCCAAGTTCTGACTGTGCTCTAGCAGATCTCTTCTTGTGTATTCGGTTTGGCCATGTCTCTTAAATGCAACCCCCATGTTGTACATTCGCATGAGGGTGTCACATATTGTTTAGACACTCTGAAGCAGGGTAGGCAGACATAAAGGCATGTGGGATTTATTTTGCTTTTCACTGGAACCTCTGAGATCCCTCAGCCAGAGTCTGGTGCCAAAGACATGAATTCAAAACTAATAAATAAATAAATAAATAAATAATAAAAAATCTGAGCCCAGAAATTTGTTCTAAGTATTAGAACTGGACTTGCAGTGGTTACCCTACACTTTATTTCAGCATTGCAACTAAGAATCAGGGGTTGGGGGAGTAATTTTGTTGCTGCTATTTTTTTAAAATGTGGGACTTAGAAATTCTTGCCAATGTATGCATGGATCTGTTTCATAGTTGCATTTATTTCACACCTTATCCTCTGATGGTATTCAAGGTAATGTACATGGCTCACCCTCCCCCACCCCCACCATCCTCACAATAACCCCGAGAGGGTCAGGGCTAGAGAGAGTGATAGGTTCAAAGTCACACATAAAGTTTCATGGCTGTGTAGGAGATGTAACTGGGGCCAAATCCATACTACACAAATAATCCAGTTTGAAACTGGATTGTTTGCCATGGCTCCTTCCTATGGAATACTAGGATTTGTAGTTTGGTGAGGCACCGGCACTTTTTTGCAGAGAAGGCTAAAGACCTTGTAAAACTACAAATGCCAGGATTCCATAGGAAGGAGCCATGGCAAATAATCCAGTTTGAAATTGGATTATTTGTATAGTTTGTATTTGGCCTGGATCTCTGAAATCACAGTCCCAATGTTCTAACCACTACACCATACTGGTTCTCAATGTGCTGCAAATTGTCCAGAAATATGCTGTTCTTGAGTGAAGGAAGGCTGCTGTTGGGATGTAATCTGTGTGGAGAGGTGCAGAAAGGGATTGTGGTTAGGCCTTTCTTTCTTTCTCCCTGCAGCTTCCTTCTACTGGTTGGAGAGAAATTGGGGCATGGATGGTTTTACCTAAGACTTTTCCCCTCCCTCCCTCTCTCCTTCCTCCTTTTTGTGGTTTGCATAATTGAGATTCTGCCAGATGAGATCCCTGCAGAAGATGATGAGGGGTTTATCTTTAGCACAGGCTGTTCTTACTTTAGAAACTGATGACCCCAATTGAAAGCTGAAGAGGGACTTCTTTCCTAATTAATAAACCCATTAATTAATTGTGTGCACACCGCAGCCCATTAGAGATGGGGGTTGGGTTGGCCTGCAGATTGAGGTTAGTGGATTCTCTCTGCAGTTGGGCAGACGAAACAAAGGTGGGGGAAATGTACATTTGAAGCTGTCTGAGACTAGACAATCCTTGCCTTCCTTAACCTGCCACTGCCCAAATGTGTTGGAGTATGACTCCCATCGTTCCGTGCCAATGCAGCTGTGCTGGCTAAGGATGACTAGAATTGTAATGGTGGCCTCTTTTGTGTTCATCAGACCAAATTTTGATGCCAGCAAATGAAAAAGTTCTCAGTACTGAGAAAGAGGGAGTCATTCTAGGGAAAGGGGTATGTCACAAGGTTATTGGGTTTCAGTAAGGATTGGGGCCAGGCTGGCACATTCTAGGAACTGGAGAATCTGGCTGTCAATCCAGGTGGACCTGAAGGCGTGCCTTGAATGTAGAACTCTGCCAAGTTTGTCATGGAAGTTCTGATAGCACATGAGGTAAGATATTACATAGCCTGAGGGCTAGAAGCCCAAGTCCAAGACATTGCCTGATTCCCCACAGAGGTCAAGTGAGAGTTCAGTGGGGAGTCAAGGTGACACATTGTGAGCCCCATGATGGCCAACATGTGGAGAGTTAAACTGTCCTGTGCCATGAGGGCACAACCTACTAGCTTACTTTGCTGCTTGCTTCCTAGAGAAGATTTCTACTCGCCAGAGGTGACCATCTTATGTGGCTGTCAGTTGCAAACCAGATCTTTGGTGATTCTTACAGTTCCAAACCCCAATTGTGGAACTATGAATTATCAATTTAGATATGAGATGCAGGAATGTCAGGTGCTGAAACAAAACTCTAAGGAAATAAATTTAAAATCTTGCCATGTGACCTTTTGCTCTGCATGGTGATGAATATTAATTGGTTTGGCAAATCTGTCTTGAGAGTGAGATGAAGCATTGGCCAAATGGCAGGTCCCAACCAGAGACAGCTTTGAGATGAACTTGCTAAACCAAGATGTCTTTGCGGAGTTTACATGTTGCGCTTCGGTCTCTTTCCATATGCTGGCAAAGTTGCTGTGTGCCATCCTACTTCTGTCTTTTTACTCACAGAAGCTTAGAAAGAACAATGAAGGATTTATCCCTGCATTCACCAATCCATGAACTAATGTTGTTTCCTCCCATTGAGCATATTTAAAAAAACAAATTACTAATTGCATTGTGGTTTTAAAAAGAAGGTTAAAATTTCTTGCTGTTTTAAAAAGCTACTAGAGTAATTGGTCTTCTAATTTTTTATAATATAATGCCGTGAATCCGTCTGGCCCTGGGTTTTTTTCTGGTTTTAGTCTTTTGATAGCCTCTTTAATTTCCATTATAGCAATATCTCTGTCTAGTGCAATTTTTTGATCCTCCGTTAGTTTGATTATTTCTTGTGTATCCAGGTAGCTGTTTATCATCTTTTCACTTTTCTCTCTGCTTGCCTCTTCTCTATATATTTACAAGCATATTAGCAGAAAGACTTAAGATTATCTTAAATCAGCTAATTCATGAAGACCAAAATGGCTTTCTCCCCAATAGGTATATGAGAAATAATACAAGAACAATAATAGATATACTGGAATATTATGAGAAACATAATGAAAAAAAATTGGCATTATGCTTCTTAGACGCGGAGAAAGCCTTTGACATTGTGAGTTGGTTATTTATGGGAAAAGTACTAGAGAGAATGAACATAGGTATAAACTTCAGACAGTGGATAAATAGGATATATGACGAACAAAAAGCACAAATAATTATTAATGGAGAAAAAACAGGAGCCATTAAAATTAATAAAGGAACTAGACAAGGTTGTCCCTTGTCCCCCCTTTTATTTTTGATGGTAATTGAAATATTAAATAACAATATTAGAAACAACAGGAAGTTAAGAGGAGCAAGAATCAAGGGAAATGAATTCAAGTTGAAAGCTTTCGCAGACGACTTGGCTATTATATTGGAAGATCCACTAGAGCAGATTGAAGAGTTTAAAGGAACATTGGAGAAATTTGCAACAGTATCAGGGTTCAGAATTAATAAGGAAAAAACGATTATATTTACTAAAAACATAAATAAGGACGATGAAGCAAAATTAAAAGAGAGTACAGGGTTCAGATTAGAGAAAAAAGCTAAGTATTTGGGGATCTGGATAACAAAAAGAAACGCGGATCTCTTTGAGAACAATTATAAAAATATGTGGAAAGACTCAACAAAAGATCTGATGAAATGGTCTAATATGAACCTATCTTTGCTAGGAAGGGTAGCAGTAGTAAAAATGATGATCCTCCCGCGGTTTATATTTCTGTTTCAAAATATTCCCATAATTACTAACAGTACTTGTTTTAGGACGTGGAATAGAGATATACTTAAATTTATCTGGGAGGGTAAAAAGGCGAGAATAAGGTACAAACTGATGACAGAAAGAAAAGAAAGAGGGGGATTTGCGTTGCCAAATCTTTACAAGTATTACCAGGCATGTTCCCTCAGTTGGATAGAAGAATGGATTCGATTAGATAATTCTAAATTGTTGGCTTTAGAGGGACATGATCTTACTTATGGATGGCACGCATATTTATTCTACAACAAAAAGAAAGAAAATAGAATATTTGACCATCACTATGTCAGAAAAGCATTGCTAAAGGTGTGGATGGAAATAAAGAAAAAATTTTACACAAAACTACCGATGTGGGTATCACCGCAAGAAGCACTGTTTGGTTTGTCAAAAGTCACTGACCAGGATTGGATAAAATATCAAAATATCTGTAACTACCGAATAAAGAATCAGATAAAATTAAAATCTAGGGAAGAACTACAAGGAGAAGGGTATAAGATCAGTTGGTTTTTGTACAAACAGTTACTTGAAAGATTTAAAATGGATGTAAAACTAGAAAACTTCCAAACAGAACAAAATGAAATGGAAAAAATAACCTTTGAAGGTAAAAAACAACGAATAGCAAAATATTACAAGGTTTTGATAGAAAGAGAATTAGAAGGGGAGCTAATAAAAGATACAATGGTAAGGTGGGCCAAAGAGATCGGGCATGTAATTGATTTAGAAAGGTGGGAAAAATCTTGGTATACTACACAAAAATTTACTTTATCCCAAGAATTGAAGGAAAATTATTACAAAATGTTCTATCAGTGGTACTTGACACCAACTAAGATTGACAAAATGTATAAGACAGGACAAAAGATCTGCTGGAAGTGTGAAAAGTCAGAAGGTACTTTCCAACATATGTGGTGGAAATGTACATTTGCAAGAACATATTGGAAGAAAATACATGATAAAATAAAGGAAATTGTAGGTATAAACTTTCCTTTAGAACCAGAGACATATTTGTTAAATATGGTGGACAAAGTTGGTACAGGGGGAGAAGTAAAGAAACTTTTACTGTATATGATAACTATAGCAAGGATTAAGTACGCCAAATATTGGAAAAGTAAAAGATCTCCCACGGTAGAGGAATGGTTATTAAAATTATTTGATGCAATGGATATGGACAAATTAACAGCTAGACTAAAAGATATAGATACAAGAAAGATAGAAACAGAATGGGAACCACTTAAAAAGTTTTGGGAAGGAGAGGAAAGGAGAAGATAATTATTAATAAGAGTTAAAGTGGTGAGAAGACTAACTCTACAACAGAACGAAGGGGGAAAATGTGGTGAGAATTGAGTTAAAAAATAGATAAATGAAAGTAACAGATAATTATGGATGTTTCTCCGTTAAATATGAAAAATGGTATCATGTTGAGTTATTTTTAGGTTTTAATATCCAAAAATAACAACTTAGGGGTAATCGCATGGGCGGAAAAGAATAAGAGAACAGCGTAGCAAATAGAAAAGCCAACATGGAAGTTGAATGTTGTTGTTGCTGTTTTTTTTCTCTCTTACTATTTTTTCTTATTTTTTTCTCTTTTTCTTCTTATTTTATATATATATATAAATATATATGCACATATATATATGTGTATATATATATATATAATTTATTTTCTCTTTTTGTGCTATTCTAACTTACTTTATTATATAACACCTCAATGTTTTTCTATTTTAATGTAAAAATGAAGTTACAATGGAAAACAACAAGTTTGGTAACGATGGAAACAATGTGAATGTATGTAACCTGAATAAAAATATATATAAAAAAAAAAAAAAAAAAGCTACTAGAACCTTAGGTTTTTAAGAGAACCATACATGCTTCATGGGGAGATTTCAGGGTTTGGCAAGTAAGAAGTTTCAGCTTAGGAGCCCATGGGAGTGTGGCTTTTAAGAGTTAAAGGTTTTAAAAAATATATGCGTTCAAAAGTTATATGCCTTTGCACTCAAGGGAAACAACATTAACATTAGAACACTAAAAACTGTAAGAGTAACCAAAAAGACAACAAAATTTTAAAAGAAGAAAGAAAATCTGGTAACTAGAAAAATGCAGTGGCAATGCCCAGCAACCATAAGCAAAAAGTGATGTGGCCAATTATTTCTAAGGTTTTTAAAATGTGTTAACTGCATTAAAATTCTGTAAGCTGTCCCCAATTTCATCCCTCCATGTGTCTTTTCTGGGTTGTTCCTTTTTGTGGTCCCTCTTATTAGTGAAGTGTTTAACGGACATAGGGCCCCATATGGACTTCAGTAGAGATCAGGCGGTTATTGTGGATTTATTATAGATATTATGGATATACTAGGAAATCTACCTGCAATCCCCTATTATGCCACAAGAAGTGTAAGCATACAGATCAGAAGGGTTTGCGGTTATATCCCAATTGGATCAGGCAAATGAAGGCACCCCTCAATTAACAAAGCTTCTGACAAAGAAGCTTCTTTTTACAAAGTCTTTTTACACACATCCAGCCTCCCTTTTGCTAGTTGTCCTTTGTCTAGCTGGATGTTTTTTAGCAGCACCAGCAGGGGGAGGATGGTGAAGGAGGGATGCAGAAACACAGACTTTTTGTCAGGTTGCAGGAGTGTGTTCACAATTAACAATGCAATAAAACTTGAGATGGGAAAGAGTGGAATTCTGCTTTCGCTGTCTGTGCTTGCCTGTAACAGGCAAGGTAAACAGCAGCTGCCTCCAGAGTCCCTTCCTGAACATATGTGAACAACAAAACAGTGAGAAAGGCAGAGAGCAGATAAGCCTGCCTCAACAGCCACTGCCAGCATGTTAAAAAAGAATACAGGGAACCCCCCCGCACACCTTTCAACTGCTTGTTATCTGATTACTCGTTTTTTCTACACTTGCAAATTAAGGAAAAATTCCATTCATTTGACACAGAATCCACTCTTTCAACAGTTCTTGCCTATGGAGGCTTGCTTGGTGCATTGCTTGCTGACTGTGCATGTGTGAGCTGCTTGCAACGCGAGCTGAGGGGTTAGGGGAGGTCACCAAGCCAACTGAGAGACTTTGCAAGCAATGCGGGCACAGTTGCCCACAATCCCAAGTGAGGCACCGTAATTCCCTCATGTTCCCTACATGGGATCTGCTTTTTGATCAATTCTGATTTCTGACACTGCTGCAGTCCCTAGCCTGTTGGATAAGGGGGCGGGGGGGCTTCCTGTTGGATCTATAACCACCACAAAGGAAAATTATAAGAAAAGTGGAGGCCAATGAAAGAAAACAAACCCAATTGTTTGATGCATTTTGGAAGAATTCAAGTAGTCAGTGTGTTTTTTGTTTGCCCATGCAATGCATACCTGACCTGATTGTTTCATGTCATATTTATATGTTGTTGTTCATTTTGACTTAAAAGTTTGCTGAAAGATGTTGAGCTGCTCTTCTTTGTTGTAGTGTAGGAACCTATCTCTATTCTTTGCATATTATTTCTGCCTCTGGTCCCAAATTTTCTCTTAATGAAGTAGTGCCCAGGAATACATCTACTTTATTAACTGAAGTATATCTGTATACACATACTAGATCGGCAATGTATGTATCATGTACTGACATATCTGTACCAAAGTACCAAATAAAATATAATCTGTAAAAATGTTGAGAACTGCAAGAAATGGGGAAGGTTTATACAAAATTTCTGGACTCCTTTTTTTAGTTGCTTCTTTGCTTTTCTTAGTAAATATATTGTTAGCCAATTAGAATCTCCAGGGTTGGCAAAGGCTGTCTTATCACTTTTTCACCTGTAACCATAATGCTGATAGGAAGAAGAAGGAGGTAGAAGGTTCCAGATAATTCCTCTTGCTGGAGAGGCAGGGCAAAGTATGCTATCAATAATATATTTTTAAAAGCCAATAATGGTTGGAATTTCTAGGCGGTGCAAATATAGATGAAACTCTTTTTGTTTTTCCTCACTGAAAGATGAAGTGTGAGGGATGGGCAAAACTCACCCACAAAAACTTGGTGAGTTTTACTGGAATCTTTTCAGCCTTCACAAAATGTTCTGATGTTTATTTGAAGGAAACACTTATCTCTCTCCCATTTACTTCAAATTTCACTGGAAGAGATATCCAGACCACCCCCACAAATACATTTTGGTAAACTGACTACAATTATTTGGGTTATATTGCATTCCAGAGTGGTTGACCGTGTTAGTTGCAGTGAAAACAATAAAACGTCTTATGGCACTTTGAGGGCTAGTAGGTAGGTGGTGGCAGAAGCTTTTGTGGGGGAAAACCCCTCTTGCATCTCATGCATGAAGTGTTTTCTTGAACTGGCAGGTAAAGATGGGTGAGGTGGCAGCAGCAGTCTCAGGGGTAGAGGGAGGAATGTTCATTGTTAAAACTGAAGCTGCTGGGAGGCTGTGAAATCCAAGATCATTCATTGGAAGGCTAGTCCTGAACCCTACTTAACAGAAGATGGTCTGCTGTCTTGTTGCTTCCTGTATTAGAAAGGCCATCTAGTCTGTCACAGATGAACCATGAGAAGGAAGATTTAATGGGGCCCTGAAACATTCATTAACATGTGGCTCTTTGTGGGTGGGGGTGCCCAACATTCTTCCATCATCAACCCTCACAATTCAGTTTGCTTGGATTTTGGGAATAAGGGTCCTTTGGGGTTTTTTATTTGTTCCAAACTGGTTTTCTGAATTTAAAAAAACCATTGTAGGATCAAATGTTTTGAGGTGTTGTTTAGCAGTGCCTATTCTCTTTGAGTGATTTCTGCTTGGCAGAAAATAAGTGTAACAATGGAGAATGTTTGTCTTGCTCCATGGAGGTCTGTTACTGTGCTCTGATCAAATTTGTCTCTCTGACTTCCTTTCCACACACAGCTGCCCTTCTGTATTCTGTTCTGCTGGCTTAAACCATATGGAGGTCTGTGCAGTTTCTACAACTACACACTGTGAATGGTGGATTTTCTCTGAGTGCAGAATGTCATCCTGAGAATTTCAGCACTCTGTTAAAAAAAAAATCAAGGCTATGACAGGTAGGTTGGAAAGCATCTAGCCAAAGATCTTAGTAGCCAAGTCCCTTTATGCTGTTGATCCCAAAACATGACCTCTGAATTCTAACAGATTTTGAGGAAGTAGCTTTTGCCATTGATCATGTGGAGGATTTTTTTAAAAAACAAACAAACAGAAAAAGATTAAACAATCTGTGAGTTCCAAGTCATTCAAGCTGTTTTGAAGGACTGATATAGCAGGGAATGGGAGAGGGAAGAAATCTAATTGTGATAAGTTGATTGTAACCCAAAGGTTCTTTTAACCTTATCTGTGTCTCAATTTTTTCTTTGGCTACTAGTACAAAGGCTTTTCTATCATCTAGCATGTTATGCTACAAGAAGGATCTGTGTAATATTTTTGCTCTTTAAACATTTAGAACAATGATTACGCACACCATGGCGCCATTTGATAATCATTTCATTGTTTCTTACTTGACAAAGCTGTGCTGTTTAATACAGCCTTGCTGTGTAATTACTGGGTTTTGTTGTCTGTCTGTGTGGTGTTTTTTTTTACTAGTGCAATGTAACATTTAATGATTTCCCCAAAGCTCCAAGAGGACCCCGGAGTATTGATCTAGCCGCAGTTTTAAGTGACTCACAGCCAATGCAAGGGCTGCTTTAATATTAATTGCTTGACGTGGCATGTGCTTGCTGGCAATTCTGTAACACGTATTATTTTTTAAAAGTAAATAACCAAGCTGGGTTCCATGTAAATATTGCCCTTGTGGGAGCTGGACCATGCGTCATTCACACCACCAAGCGAATCATGGTTGCACTTCAGTTTGTGTACTCTCATTGTTGTTCAGAACTCTTAAATGGAAGCTTTACACAATCCAGAGAAGTAGGCTTCCATTGTTGAATTGTGGGCATCAACATCCAGAACTGTGTGTGGAAAGATTCTGCAAGGCTACAGAATTACAGAGAGGGCACAGACTTCCTGGAAATCTCATCTTCCTTAAAAAAAATAGAGCTAAGTACCTAGCCCTCATGGCTTCCAAGATATGATTGAAAACACGAGGACTATTTCAGCTGCAGTGTTAGTCTCTGTGGAGTGGGCTCAGTGTCCTCTTTAGGTGCTTTCCGCCTCTCTGTGACCAGAACTGTATGCAAAACAACAAGCAAAAGAACTTAAAAAAACAAAAACAAAACACACAACTAGAGTAAATGTAAAAAATTGAAGCTAATAATTATTTTCTTGATTTAGCATTTTTGGATTGCCTAGATTGAGAAGTGAACCTGAACACACTTGCAGAAGTCAATAACTTTGTCACATGAACAGTTCTATCTTATGCAGTGTTTGGGGTCACATTTGCAATGATGTAGCCATTCGATGTTTTGTGAGGGAAGTGCATGTTGGTTGAATTTCCCACTGCTCCCTCATAAACACCTGGGAGGTACTGCAGGGGCCCGTCTAAATGGAGAAAATACCCCTCATGGAATTTGCTGGGAATCGTACCTGTCTAAATGGGATCCAGTGCCAATTCACACTGTTCGGAAGGAGGGGGCCCAAAACTGCAAAACAACAGGGTAAAAGCCTTTGCAGATTTCCCTGTACTTTTTCACAAACTGCGAGATAGGTGTGCATTCCTGCTCGTTTGGACTATCAAGCAACAGGAAATTCAAAGGGAAGCACAAAGCTGATTGGCTGGGTGGAAGTGGGGGCGGGGCTTGCTAGCAGGGCAAGCATCTGCTGCCGCCATGTTGGATTTTCACCTTAGCGATCGCTTGCTAAGGCAATAAAACAGCATGGATATTTCCTGTTTTGCTTTCCTATAAAATTGGAAAATCACTCTATCGTACCCACGCACCTTGGGATGATTTTTCTTGTTTAAAAAA
Source organism: Gambelia wislizenii (assembly GCA_030847615.1). Lineage (NCBI taxonomy): Eukaryota > Metazoa > Chordata > Lepidosauria > Squamata > Crotaphytidae > Gambelia > Gambelia wislizenii. Next base: position 3,631,088 of record JAUMIR010000013.1, on the reverse strand, counting down.
TGGCAGCGGCAAAGAACTAATGCGAGTAAATCACTCGTGGCCGCCATCAGCAATGCGAGGCTTATGGGGGCTTCCAAGGCCAGAAAAAACATGTTGCTGCTGATGCAAGATGCTCATATTACAAGATACTTTGGATTTTTTCCCCTCGTGTAGATGGGCCCCAGTACTCAACCCCAGAACCGTGTAGATAGGGCCTTAGTTTCAGGTGGTACTAAAGTTGGTGGCCCGCAAAGGGAAAAGTGGCCAGTTCCTGCCGGGACACAGAGAAATGTATGTAAGACCAACTGCTGTAACAGCATATACTGTAACAAGGCTACTGATAGCTGTGAGGCTTAGTGGTTTTCGAGGGGGGGTCCTGTTTATTTATGTGTTGGGGTTTACTTCATTGTGTTATCGAAAGCTCTCCAATTTTCTGTTGTCCCTCAGTTATGGGAGCAGGTTGCCTTAAGGGAGGCTGCTGTAATTTCTCGTGTGACCAAGCTCTTGGTCTTCTGTTTGCTCTCTGATGTTATTTGCCAGCCCTTGGGCCTCATAACCTATTGGGAGGATGTATGTGTATCAGTAAGGACCACATGGTGCCATTGATATAGATGATTGTTGGATAGAAGAACTTTTGCAAGAGGGCAGGCCTTTGCCCCAAGGCACTCACAGTGTGGCCTTCCTGCTCATTTGAAGGGTTTGATCAGATGTCCTGATGAAAATACCCCACAATTACATGCCCTCACTGGCACCTTGTCTGGGGGCGGGACGAGGGTGTCTCACTCTAAAATGCTGGGGTGAGGGCATTCCACTCTGCGCAGACCCTCTGTGTGCCCTTTCTTCCAGGAAAAAGCAGATTTCTGGGCCTACACAGGCGTTGCTGAATTCAAATTGTTTCTGCTTTTGCATCTCTCTTCCTGTCTCTCCATCCCTCCCATAATTTGATTCTTCTCTATTGTAATGTAGCCTTCAGAGTATTGCTGCAGTAAATATCTGATTAGCAAAACCCTCGCTGTGCCATCTCAAAGCCTGTTTTTACAAAAGGGGAGGGGGGAGAATTCCCTCACCTACCCTTCCTCTTCTTCTTCCTCCTCCTCCTCTTTCACCACAGTGTTTACCCTTGTAGAAGCACAGTGCCGCTGCATAGAGCCTCCTGCTACTGTACTTTTCTTTCCAATAAAAGCACCTAATTAACATTATTCTTTAATTATTGCCTCTATCAACAAGGGGTCTGATTCCTACCAGCAGTCGCATCTTGCTTTTCTCTTCAGCTACCCATGTGTATGCCTCAGTTCCTGTTGCCTGTTGAAATGAATTTGATGTCATCTGTCCATTGTCACTTAATGGGGACTCTCGGGTACGTGTGGCGCGCCGGAGTGCTGTTAGCAGCCCGCAAGCATGTAATTCACCCCCTCAGGCAAGAGTACTTTGGAAGTCTCTGGATAGTTTTGAACTCTCTGTTCTTAATTAAATATGCAGTTTTTCACGGTAAGCAGGTTAATTCTTTTGTGCTGTGTTGTAATGCTGTTAGGAATTTTTCATAGTTCTTATTAAACATTATTCAGGCATTGTGAATTCTGTAATTAAAAAAAAGATGAAGAACAAAGAATTTTTTTTAACTTCTGGTCTTTTTCTTTCCCCTTGTTAATTTAGCAAATGAATATTGCAGACTTTTTTTTTTTTGGTGGTGGTCTGGGGGGGTGCGGGGGTGTAGGGGGGAGGGAAGCATGTGCATCCCCTAGACATTGCAGTGAGTGTTTTAAAAGGGGAAAGATTTAATTGCTCAGCTGGGATTGGTTGCTTATGAAAGATTTGGCTGTTTGATTAGCAAACCCTTTGGGGAAATGCTTTTAATGTTCCATGATCTTAATTTCCCCCCCCCATCTGATTGTTGGGTTCTCCAAGGACATCTTCTTTCTTACTAATGGGCCTTTTTCAAATATAGTTCAGAGAGCAAGGAGAAGGGATGGCAGAGGGGCAAGGAAGTCAACCCTTATTTTGCACTTTGTGATCATGGAAGTACTGGATGTGCAGGGGAACACAGTGAGTGCTCACTGACACTCTTCATTTCAAATAATTAGAGCTGCAGCATTTTAGTTGACAAAATTCTTAGATTCAGGAATTGAAAAGATCCCTTTGATCCATTAAGAAGGTGCCCTTGATTAATTTGTGTAGGTCTTTTCTTTGCAAATAAACCAAATAAAATTTATTTTGAATGCAAGCATTAAATGCTAAACACCCTTTTAGAAGAGGCATTCACCAGAATTTCATCCCCCTGGAAAGGATACATCTTCTAAAGTGTAGTTCCTCCCTCTCTTAAACTGTTGGTTATATTCGTAAGCTTCTTGGAGCTCATTATTTGGGTATATATAATACAGGTATACCTCCATTACAGACTCAATGCATTTCTGGGCATTGTTTTTTTAACAGAAACTTTGGTGCCAGAGGCAGAAATAACAGAGGAAGAACAGGGAGATGTTCCTATACCACAAAAAAGAAGAGCAGTTCAACATCTTTCAGCAAACTTTTTCTTCACAACTAAACTATATGCACATGTGAAATGAAACATCCAGGTCAAAGAACCCTTACATAAGTTTTTTTTAAAAAACTTGGAACTTTCTAGAGACCACACAAAGATCCAAAATGTATCTAAGGATGGCTTTTTGTTCCATCAGCTTCCACTTTCCATTTTGATGGCCAAACGTATAGATCTATGCTTCATTCACATGCTGTGGTAGTTGGTGAAGCAGACGTATCTTCTCTCCCCTCTCCTCTGCTTTGCTGTTCACACATGCTCAGCAAGGGATTCTGGAGGCAGCTGCAGTTTATTGTGACTGTTGTAGGCAGGCACACAGAACTACAGTGGGATCAGCTAGAGTAGAATCCCATTCTTTCCCAGCTTAAGTTTTATTGTATTGTTTACTGCAGACATGCTGTGGCAATCCATCACTAAAGGTCTGTGTTTCTCTAGCCCTCCTTTGCCATTCTCCTAAAGCTGCTAAAAAATGTCCATCTAGACAGAGGTCAAGGAAGAAAAGCAAGGAGTGGGTAGGCATAAAAAAGACTTTGTAAAAAGGAGCTTATTTGTCTGAGACTTGTAAAAACTGGGGCTTTGTTAACTGAGGAAATCCTGTAAGGAGATTGTGGCTAGGCCCACAGATCCCACTTGGTGTGCCTGCACCACTTCTAGGTTCATGCCTCCAAGTGGCCATAACTTTAACTGAAGCTCTAGTGGTTAGAGTGTTGGATGAGGACTTGGGAGATCCAGGTTCAAGTCTCCAGTGAGCCATGAAACTCGTGGTATTTCTTCTTCACTAGCCACTCTCCCTTGGCCTAACTTACCTTACAGAGTTGTTGCGAGGATAAAGTGGGAAGGGAAAAAACCACATATGCAGTCTTGAGCAAGACATGAATCTTACTAATAAATACACACGAATGAGCAGACATGTGGAGGTTTAAGTTGTCTGGCTGTTAGCTGAGCTTAAATCCAGATGTTTTGAGTGTACAGTGAGGTAAAATGTGCTGGGCTTTTCTTGCCTGTTGTCCAGTGCAAATATGATGGCCTTGAGTGGCAAAGTCCCAGGCTAAGAAGCAAGAAAGCTGGACTGATGGGTAGGCCCCACAGCCTGTAACTTTCTGCTCCAGTGTCTTCAGATATGGTCCCTACAGTTTGGAAGCAGAGTTAGGGCCTCTTGATATTGTCACTCAACCTGAGAGCTCAAGTTGGCTTGGGGCTATGTGCCCCTAAAACAGATTTTCATAACCCTTCTAGCTTTATGCTTTCATCAGTGCTGTAACAGAAAGGAAAACTTTGTATGAGTATGTGCATGCGTGTTTCCCACCTTCTGCGTAATCTCCCAAATTTCTTTTCTGGGCTGCAGACTTCTTTCTTGATCAGGTTACCAATATCCACCAAGTCACCTAACAAAATCATACAGCATATCTGATTTTATTCAGGAGTGGAAACAGCTGCCACTTTCTTCTGTGTCCAAATCAGTGTGATATTTTCATTAGAGAGTGACAGGAGAAATGGCCCATTGACATTTACCAGTAATGATATTAAACTGTCAAATTGGCATATTGGCATGTTGGAAAGTGCTGTCATGGGGTCCCTGTCCTGTCTGTGCAGAATGGCCACATAGACAGTGGAAGAGCGGGGATTTTGTTGAAATCTTCATTTGGCTGACCAGACATGCTGTTTCTTTTTAATTGGCGTTTGGTCAACCTTAGTAATAAAACCCGTGTGATGTAGTGGTCAGACTCTTCAAAAAATGTTTTGGGGGCTGTTAGGGGCCTGGAAGTGGACATATGAGGCCCATAGAATACAACATTCCCCAATCAAATGTGAGAGACTACATCACCCATCATAGCCATTGGGGCAGGGCCGGTTAAAGGAATTTTGGGGCCCCCTGCAATGCTTTACTTTGGGGCCCCCATATGACTTGAAGGCACATGGGCAAGAAAGAAAGAAAGAAAGAAAGAAAGAAAGAAAGAAAGAAAGAAGCCCTTTCTGAGGGAGACAACCCTCAAATTCCCTGTCTCTCTCTCACACACACACACACACTCACCCTCTCCTATGTGCCTCTCCCTCCAGCTTCTGCCACGGAGGGCTGCTGTTTCTTTCTCTTTCTCTTTCTCTTTAGTTTTGGAGAGGCTGTTTTGTTTTGTTTTTTTAAAAAGCCAGCAGGAGGTTTTTGGAGGAGGAGGGTAAGAGGGGGCTCCTCCCGGCAGTCTCCTGGCTGTTCCTTCGTCAGATTAAGGAAGCCAACACGGGGCCCTCTCTTGACCTCGGGGCCCCCTCTAGACCTCGGGGCCCCCTGCCAATGCTGATTTGGCAGACAGGTTAAACCGGCCCTGCATTGGGGTTATGAGACATGCAGTCCTACATGCCTGGAGGATACTGGGTTAGGAATAGAGTGCGGAGCTAGATGCAGGGAGCCTCAGGTTCAGATTAACTCTTTACCATGCAGTGTACTGTTTGATCTTAGACCAACTCTTCGTCTCTTTCTCTTTGTCTACAAGACTCTTTGCCACTCTTAAATGAATAAATAAATAAATGAAGACCAGATGCTTGAAATCTTATACAGGTATACTTCAGCTAACAAATTACAGTAGATGTGTTTTTGAATGTTACTTCTTTAACAGAAAATTTGGTACCAGAGACAGAAATAACATGTGACTAATAGGGATAGTATCCTACACCAGAAAAAAATGAAGAACAGTGGAATATGTTTCAGCATTTTTTAAACCCAAAACTAAAAATATGCTCATGTGAAATGAAACAACCAGATCAGGTAAGCCTTGCATATGGAAACTTTTAGAAACATTTGAAGGCTTCTTCTGAAATGAATCCAGTGATGACTTTTCCTTTCACCAGGTTCTACTTTTCTTATGATTCTGCTATTAGTAGCCAAATTTATAGATCTATGCTTCTTTAACATGTTTTGTGTGTGCATGGACTAAACAGAGGATGAGGAAGAAAAGAGGGGTTGGGAGGTTTCAAGAGACTTTGTAAAAAGGACCTTCTTTGTCAGAGGCTTTGGGCTTATCTACATGGGCAATTTACCCTGGCTTGCCACCATTCCAGAGCCCTGCAGCCCAGATGACACAGGACAATTACCCAGATCTGCCCCTGGGCAGTCCTCACCACCCCCGGGGCAGATACAGGCTGGAACAAGGGCAAGGTGAGATAGGGCCCAATAAAGCACTTTGAAAAAATACCTAGTTTACCTAGGAAAAACCAGATTGGGCCCCGTGTGTCCACAGGAGCCCATCCGGCACACCGCTCCTTGCTGCTGCCGCCATCTCCCTGGCTCTCCTGGAAGCCAGGCAGGGGTCCATCAGCATGTGACTGAGGCTGGTCACATGCAGGGGGCCTGCAGTCACATATTGTGGGCCCTCTTTCTGGCATCTGCATTAATGGAGAAACTGGTGATAACAGCTGCAGCAACAGGCTGATGTTCTGTTTGGACTCTGGCTCATTTTCTTCAGGTGACCAGGGGGCGGGGGAGGGCCAAATCTGGAGTCAGGTTGCACCAGTGGGGAGGAAGGCAAAGGCAAATCCTCTCTGAACAAATCTTGCAAATAAAACCCAGTGATAGGGTCATCTTAGGGTCGCCATAAGTCAGAAATAATTTGAAGGCACACAACAAACAAAACTTACTGTGAGCTGCCTCTTCTTGTTTTGGGGAGAAAGGCAGGATAGAAATGCCAGTAATTAGTCATGAAAAGGGAAATGACATGAGATTCTTTAAGAGGTTCCGTAATGGCACCAGGAAGGCCTTAAAGGCCTCTATGTCCAACTAACAACAGTTGCTTGAGCCTAGACAGCAATGGTTCTAATTGCAGTTGTAAAAGATCTTGGCAAATACCTCTAGGAACTTGTCTACATGGGCTATTTACCCAGGCTTCCTGTCCCACCCCCCATCCTGGAGCCCTGTACTCCATATGACACAGAGCTTTTGCTCCGTTTCATCTCTGAGCAGTCCTCATGATGCCCAAGACAAATATGGGGGGAAGCCAGGGTAAAGGCCTTTACACCATTTTATTAAAATCCCTGGGAAAACCTGTGTCATTTTTATAACTCCGGATTGGGCTCTGTGGGAATGCAGGAGTCCATATCTGCATGCCAGCCTGTATCTGCTGCTGGTGCTGGTATCTCTATCTGAAGCCAGGAAGGAGGCCATCAGAATGTCATCAAGTTGATCACATGCTGAGGGCCTCCTTCCTGGCTTCAGAGAGATGTTGGCGGTGCCAGTGGCTGCAGGTATGGGCCAGCGTGTAGGTAATGGGGGGCAGGGAGGACTAGATCCAAGGACAGAATAAGCTGGCTGGAAGCTGGCGTATTCTGGCAGGTCTAGACAAACCCTAGGTAATAGCTGCAAGGGTTCTCTTCTCCTTTTTGATAATGTTCAGCAAAATGGCATGGACTAGAAATATGTGTACAAAAGAATGCTCCTTCCTGGCCATTGGGACCCTGAAGGGTTCCAATCCTGCCTTCAGGTGGAGGAGATCCATTGTTGAAAATGAAACACTGTTTGGGGGTCTTGTGTTTTGTGAGACTGTGGGGTGCTAATTGGTGTATTTACACCTGGTCCTATCTATAAAAACACCTATCAAATGGTCCTGTTTGATACATTCTTGAAAAATCCAGGGGATGAATCCTTAGTTCTATTTTCCATTAAGCCTTCATTGAGCAAACTCAGAAGTGCCACACTTGGCACCAGATTCAAAACATAATTAAATAACAAGCCCCTAAGAATGTAAAAATAGTTTTGAAAGCATGGACAGTTTCAGATGGCTGAGAAACCATCAGCCTTCTTTCCCCCACCCCCTCACGACTAGGAGAAACCAAATAGCATTCACAACAGAACTGTCTCCTTTTCTTGGAGTAGTATTTGGATTAACACTGTGTAGATGTGTGTTCTTTTTGGCTTTTCACTTTGTCCCATCACCCTCACAGGTATGTCTAGTGGGTATATAGGAGAGAGCCTTCCCAATGACTGCTCCCTAACTCTGGACCTTTCTTCCTAGACTGGCTCCCTTTTGGGTGTCCTTCTGTTACCAGGTGAAGACAGGCTTTATTTCAACAGGCTTTGGGGAACTGACTGTCTATAAGGAAAGTTCCTTCAGTAGTGTACTGTATTGTTTTTATCTCTTGCTTTTTAATGGATATGTTTTAAAATTGCTTTTACTTCTATTGCTAGTTGAATTATATTGTAATTTTTTTGTATGTTTTTACTGATGTGAGGTTTTCTCTTCATCTGTTTTCATTTTTGTAAGCTGCTTTGAGTCCCTGGAAAAGGCAGGATGGTGATAGTGGTGATGATATCATCATTATTGTTATTTATTGATATATCATTTTGGTTTTAAAGCAAAAAAGACTGGCTGTTGAATATGTAGTATTGTGCTGGTTTCCAGAGCCTGTTCTTGACCATAAGAAAGAAAGAAAAAGAAAAGAGGGGAGGGTTGTATGCTTGGTTTGTCAAGAGCAGTGAGTCTTCATGGACAGAGAAAGCTGTGTGTCTGAGGTACATCAGTTCCAAGGTAGGAGCGGAGAGGCAGAAGGTGTCAATATTTAAGGACTAGAAGCTTGGGTGTTGACATGGAGAGCAGCAGGAAGTTTGTGCTGAGCTTTGAGGATGGAGAGGCGTACACAGGGTGACCTGCTAATATAGCTTTTTTTTTTTTTTTTTAGTTATTTATACCCCGCTCTTCAGCCACAAGGCTATCAGAGCGGCTTACAAATTGTTTTTTTTAAGCAATAGCAATTTACACATCTACACTGCATTAAACAGTTTCCAATGTGTGTTAGCTAATTGCCCCCATTCTGATTGGCCCATTCTGTTAGCTAATTGGCCCATTCTGAATTCTCCCCACTGGTCAACATTTAGCTGGGCTTCCCTGTGCTGTTTGTCTGCCTTTTAGGCTGCCTACCTGCAATTTCCTACTGTTGGTTTACCTTGAGGATGAGTCTCAAGATGGCCAGTATGTTTCTTCCTGCCTTATTAATTAATTCTTTTGCCAGCCTAAGTTTGTGTGTTGAAGGAGGGAATTCCCCCCCCCAATAAATAATATAGGTAAGTAACTGTGAGCTGATGAAGCTGAATCAGGAGAAAGATACTTCTTCACTCAGTATGTAGTTAAACTATGGAACTCATTGACATAAGATGTGGTGAGGCAAGAGCCATTGGCTTGGACAGTTTTAGACAAATGCAGCCACCCCACTGACCATGTTGCATGGAGCTGCTGTGGGTTATAGTACAACCAGACACATCAGTCAGGGGCCAAGTTGGGGAAATGTAGACAACTACATGTAAGAGAGGACAAGACTATTAGCCATAATAATGAAATAGCCACAATGGCTGCAACTAAGTTTCTCAAAACGTGTGTTAAATGTCATGACAAATAAATATGACATTTTGGTGTATGTCAGGTGGTAAGGAAAAGGGCTGTATAATGACATCCCAGACAAAAGCAATATGATAAGGTTTGAGAGGTCCCAGTAAGGGATTGCTTTAGTCATCAGATGAGGTGGGAGTGGATGTATACACTTCAGTTGATTTCTGTTATAAACCCCGTTTTGCATCACTAATGAGAACTTCTAAATCAGTATGGGCTGGAAGATTCCAGACTTGGGAAAGAATAATTAACTGTTCAACTATTTCACTGTGGAACATTCTGCCCTTTGACATGGTGGTAGTATGAGCCTGAATTGTATTTGGGTTTGTTTGGTTGTGCTGTAGTTTGATGGTTCATGGAAGTGTTCCTACAATGTTGATGGAGTCAGTCTTCTGTTACAAGGAGGGATTTGTGGATCTTCTGGGCAGGTGTGGAGAGGGGATGATGTCACTACAGACAAGGACCATGGACAGCTCATTCTAGGGTCACTGCCACTGGCTAGCTGATAAGGCAGAAGCCTGGACTTGCAGAGAGAGACAGAGACAGAGACAGAGACGTTGTACATACATACATACATACATACATACAATCATAGAGTTGGAAGAGACCACAAGGGCCATCCAGTCCAACCCCCTGCCATGCAGGAATACACAATCAAATCATTCCTGACAGATAACCATCCAGCCTCTGTTTAAAAACCTCCAAAGAAGGAGACTCCACCACCCTCCCAGGCAGTGCATTCTACTGCCAAACAGCTCTTACGGTCAGGAAGTTCTTCCTAATGTTTAGGTGGTATTTTTCCTGTAGTTTGAACCCATTGCTCCGTGTCCTAGTCTCTGGAGCATCAGAAAACAAGCTTTCCCTATCCTCAGTATGACATCCCTTCAAATATTTAAACATGGTTATCACATTACACTCAACCTTCTCTTCTCCAGACTAAACATGCCCATCTCCCTAAGCTGCTCCTCATAGGGCATGGCTTCCAGACCTCACAGGATTTTGTTCACCCCCCTCTGGACATGTTCCAGCTTCTCAATATCCTTCCTGAACTGTGGTGCCCAGAACTGGACACAGGATTCCAGGTGAGGTCTGACCAAAGCAGAATACAGTGGCACTAATACTTCCCTTGATCTAGACACTATACAGTTGTCTCTCCACATTCACGGATTTGGCATTCACGGCTTGAAAATATTCTTTAAAAAATAATAATCCAAAAATCAAACCTTGATTTCGCTTGATCCTATGTAAGGGACACCACTTTGCCATGCCACTGCATACAATGGAACCTGAGCATTCACGGACCTGGGCATCCATGGGGGGTGGTGGTCCTGGAACCAAACCCCAGCAAATGTGAATGGACAACTGTACTCCTATTAATGCAACCTAGAATTGCATTGACTTTTTAGCTGCTGCACCACACTGACTCATGTTTAGCTTATGGTCCACTAAGACTCCTAGATCCCTTTCGCATGTACTGCCATCAAGCCAGGTGTCATAGAATCATAGAACTGTAGAGTTGGAAGAGACCACGAGGGCCATCCAGTCCAACCCCTGCCATGCAGGAATACACAATCAAATCGTCATATTACTCCTCTCTTTTTCTCTCCTTTCAAATATATTTTAATCTTAGGATTTTGTTGGGCAGAGAGTGTGAAAACATGCATGTTTATTTGTTAATGTACAGTATTTATTTTATTCGTATATCCTGCCTTTCTTCCAATACTGAGAGCCATGGTGGTTGATAACATAATTAAAAAACAGACACAGGTAAGACTATAATAAGTTATGATATAAATATACAATTAAGCACATGATCATACTAAAACAGCCACCAAATTAAAACAATTTAAAAACAATGTTAACATGTAAAAGAAATTTTCAAGAGTACGTGCCAAATTCAGCTGAGCTGATAAAATTGTATCTGACTGGCTAGTTGGGTAATAAACTCTTCCCTTTGCTAGTGGGCCTGTAACTTAACAGAGGGAAAGTTATTTTTTAAGTTGCTCTGTAAGCTACAACCATTAAGTTTTCTTTTGAAATAGCTAAAGATGACTTTCTCCTTAGAAAGCACAACTGATATCTCAAGGAATCTTGACCCAATTGTACTGAATGTGATGGGAAATGGGGGTTGTGTAACTTGGTTTGCAAAGGCCTGCTTCAGACGTGACAAGAAGCCAGGGTTTACTTTTGTGTAAAGGAGTCTGCAGTAGCATCAGACTGGCAGACTTTGCCCGTTCCTTCCCTCATGAGAAGGGCTTTAAAGCTTCAGTCCCTGGTTGGTAACAAACTGTAGTTTGTTATGGTGGTGAGGTCTTCACTTAACAAGTGGTGGTTTGGCAACAAGCCAGGACTTCAAGTCTGCATCCTCCAGTACCTGAAAAGTAATGGGTCACAAGTATTGTAGTTAGCTGTAACTAGTCACGTGTGTGTGTGTGGGGGGGGGGGGTAATAAGGGTGCTACAAAATTATATTTCTAAGGGTATGCAATGAGCAAAAACAGAGACTGTCCTGGTGTAATGAGTAATGGCTTCTAATTAATTTCAAAAAGTGACTTTTAAACTTTTTATTCAATATATGCTAACAATAAAAAATGTGTTGTTTATTGTCAAAAAGTGACTTTTCAGGGCATTTTAGAGGCATTTTTACAGGAATTTCCAAAGCTTTATGCCATTCTCTTATCAGTCTTAAAGGTTTTTTCTTTTAAAAATGTAATGGAAAGCAGTAGAAACATTTCACAAGTTACTTTTCATTATTGCAGTGAGGAAGCAAGCGGTGTAAGAATGAATTCCTTTTTAAAAGCAACTTTCTAGGCTCTGGGATCTTCTAAAGGAGAATGGGCTCTAGGTGGCCCAGCCGTGTTCCCTGACCAAAACAAGGAGCTAGAACCCCCCATTCCTGTGACCTCTCACCTGTCTGAGGCCCCTTATCTACCGGTAAAAAAGAACTACCCAGCAATGCCGGAGGACTGGCTCTAGACTGTGACTCTTCCCTTTTAAAGAACAGGGTCTTCAGATGCTATTTAATTGCTCTAGCTGAACTCCCTCCCCAGTTGGCAGAGGCTGCCAAGGTTAGAAAAGTTCCTATTTAAAACTACAATTCCCCAGGCATCATGGCCAGTCAGCATGCTGTCTGGGAGTGATGGGAGTTGTAGTCCAGCACATCTGGAGGGGAGCGCCAGGTTGAAGAAGGCTGGTCCAAGAGGTAGTCCTAAAACAAAATGAGCAGGGGAAGAATGTGGGTTGTGGGATTAATGGGATAAATTAGGAGAAAGTGTGTTATTGTGTCATGTCTGTAGGCTGGAGGGGGTTAAACCAGGAGAGGAACGGATAGTGACCCATTGTTGCAAAAAGTGTGGTCAAGGTAGGTACAAAGTTTCTTGTGTCCCAGGGACCAGAGGTGGAGTCGTGGAAGATCAGGATTCAAACCCACCTCCCAGAGAACCTGTAGGTCAAGTCTACCTGTGACACATGAACATATGGGGGCAGATATGGGGCTGGAATGGCGGCAAGCCCCGGGGTAGGGCCCAATAAACTGTTATATGAAAATACCCAATTTAATCAGTTCCCACCTGATTGGGCCCCGCATGTCTGTCCCAGCACGCTATCCCTTGCTGTCCTAGCATGCCATCTCTCTCTGCTGCCACCAGCTCTCTGGCTCTCCTGATAGCCAGGCAGGGGTCCTTCAGCATGTGTCTAAGGCTGGTCACATTCAGGGGACCTTCAGTCACATTGCGGGCCCCCTTTCTGGCTTCCATGTCAGCAGGGAAAATGGCGGTGGCAGCAGTGATGGCTGCAGGAATGGGCCAGCATTCTGTTTGGACATCAGCCCTAGTCTGGATCCAAGATACGCTGGCATAGATGAATCCATGGAGTTCAAGGTAGCTCATGGTAAATAAATATTGCAACTATAGACTGGCAAGAGTTTCTGAATTTGCAGGCATTTACCAAAATAAAAATTCTTCCTTCCTTCCTCAGTTTGACTGCTGAAACAAAATTCTTGAGGAAAACCAAGAGTGGATGTTTGTTTGCAAGGACTGTGCGCAAGGGACCAAAAAAACAACCACTTGTGCTGATTTGTGTGCTATAGGAAGTAACCCATCCCTAATTCAAAATGTTTGTCCAGTCCTCCAAATCCTTGTTTTGCACCTGCCTCTCCTTATTGGATCTTGGGATTCTTGAAAGCAAAATAATAATAATAAAAAAACCCACCCATGCACACAGAGTAGATCCTGCACTTCTGACGTCCCTCTCTCCTTGTCCTTGCGTGTTCCTTTCACAAAATGCCTTGTATTTAGCCTGGGAGAGGACATGGCTTGATGCTGGCCTGACACCAGTAATGTATTCCTAGTCATGACACAGAGTGGCAGCATGTCATGAACTGTATTCTCCTGGGACCGATGGGTCTGTGATATTGGCTTTAACCCACGGAGGCTCCAGTCAGTGTGTAAATTCATCAGGCTTCTGATATTGCTTTCGGACTACTGAATAATTTACACTTGCCAGTCTCTGGCAGGCTTGGGTCATTGAGGTTCATGGGTTAATAACAGGGTGTTGTTGTTTTTTTGGTGTGGGATTTTTTTGGTGTGGGGGGGTTAGTTGTCAGCAGCTGGCTTGATAACATATGAAAGAATCCTATTCTCTTGATTAGATTTTGAAATGGATCAATTTTTAATCAGCAGAACATCTGACCCACTCAATAAGAGTGTAGCATTGTGGCAACAGAGGTGGGGTGCAGAGGGCGGGAGGAGGATTTTGGCTTATTTACAGGATGCTGTTTTGTTTCTTCCTCATACGCAAAAGCTCATGGCTGAAGAGAAATCCCACTCTGCCCTACCCCCAAAATAAAATTGACTGTGGGCTTTTAAAAAGAAATAAATAAATGTCTGACTCCCAAATCGTATGCATTTGATCCATCTGTTAGAAAATCCATTGGTCCTGCTTAAGAGATAAGAGCGCCAGCTAAATGTTAGAGTCCGTTATCCGTTTTTATTGACTTGCCAATTGGGAAATGCTGCTTAATGGATGAAGTGTGTGTGCATGTCTGTGCATGTGTGTACGCACATGTGCTTGTACACCAGTAGGATGTCATTGAGCTAATGAGGAAAGCTTCCAGTAGGACCCACCTTGGTATGATTGGTGCATTAGCACCCAAGAGATTATACTGTGCCTTGACTGGATCAGTAAAACCCTTTACTGGGTCTGTTTGTAGTTAAGTCCCCAGGCATAGCTTTGCTTCCTTTTCATTCTACACAGGCATTCTTTATGGCCTTCCTAGCTTCCCTCTGAAGCCCTTGAGGACTAGGATCTTGAGGAGGCTTTTTTAAAAAAGAAAAATGAAAATAAAGACTTGACAATTCCAGGCATTGCTCATTGCACCAAGCTGCCCACTTTCATGATGAGACTGTAGAAGTTTTGTACACATCTCTGAACAAATCCCTTCCGGGCTTGAATGCCTGGGTCCTTTTTCCAGTATGCCGTTCTCCTGATGGAGGGAGAGGGAGAGTGTGTGTGAGAAGGGAAGCCTCTCCTTATTTCCAGCATGAGTAATTAACCTAATTCAAGCATAACTTAGTCCCATCTGTTGGCTCTGTAACAGCATTCCCCTCCCCAGCCTGTCAGTCAGATGCCTCCAATGTATTCAGTTAAAGAGCAATATTGCAGCTACATCAGCAATATTGTTTTCCTTGTCTTGACAGTAAAAAGCGAGAGGACAGACTTTTGGGTTGATCTCCCTTTACTGCTCACTGATTGAATTTGATACAGGACCAGCAAATCGTTCAAAAGCTCTTTGGCTTTTGGGGATGCTTCAGAGTGCAGCAGGCACGCAAGGGTTTTGCTTCTTTGGAGGAGCTCCACCCATGTTTGGTGTGAATTTTCCAAGCCTTCTGTTCTCTCTGATATGAGCCAGGGCTACACTGGGAGACACACTTCACTGAGGAACCCAAGGTGTGTTTCAAGGTGGAGGCAAATGTGGGAGGTAACTTTGGAGGTATGGGTTTGTTGGAGGGAAATGGTCAGGCCTAGCCTAGCCTAGAAATAAATGGTGGCTCCTGAAGAAATGACAAGTAGGGTTGATAGATTTTCCAAGGGCAGCTTAAGATAATCTTGTATGGATTGTTTGTTGCACTGCTGGTTGTGGGCTTCAGCGGTGTTGAGGGTAGGAGGCTCCAAGTTCACCAAACTGTCTGATCTAGTTGGTTTGAAACTGCCCACTTCTGACAAGGGGAATGGATGGCCCAGGCAAACGTTGGGGAACTTCCTTCAGTCTGAAGGCTGAATCCGATTTCAGAGAAGTGCTGGGGGCCACATTCCAGTGGTGGCAGGTGCCAAAATGCCTCCATATTTTAGTTTACAGCTCTGGCTGCCAGGAACTAAACCTTAGGGGAGGTATTTCAGCCCCTTAACATGGGGGAAATAGCTCATACAAAAGCTGGGAATCCACCAAATGTTGTTATGGGGAAGGGTGCATGTGGTCATCTAGGGAAGCCCAGAGGGACAGATTCAAATGCAGGGCTTGAGGATCCCAACTACTGCTTAAGTGATGCATTCCAGGGTTCAGGGAGAGCTGGCTGGTTGAGAAGGACCTACGTGGTCCAAAATGGGCCCGGGAGGGTTAACATCCAAGGTGGGAGTGGATAGGAGCTTAGGCAGTTTGTCACACCACAGACAAGTTGTTCAAAATGAAGAGTAGGCCCTGAGGTTGGGTCTTGATAAGGGCCTGCTGGACAGGGATGAGCTCTTGTGGGGACGTCAGCTGCCAGAATGTTCAGTCAACCTGGCCTGGCAGACTAGAGGGCACCCCAGTATAGAGCTCAGTCTGCTGGGGAAGAGGGGAAGGGTGGAGCAGGAAAGAAGAAGCTGGAGCCTTGGTTCAAGAGACCCTTTATGGCAGCCTTACCCAACCTGGTGCCCTGCAGACGTGTTGAACTACATCTCCCCAACCAGCCTCCAGCATAATGGCTGGATGTGATGAGAGTTGTTGCCAACCTTTACAGAGGGCACTAGGTGGAGGAGACACCTTGCAGCATCTCTTTCTCACTCTCTGTTTCTCCCTTTCTTGCAAATGTGATCAGTGTCTATTAACCATTATGTTTCAGGATAAAGAAATTTGTACTGATTGGGGCATTTCCTGACCCCAGTCAGGACCGGTTTAAGGAATTTTTGCCCCCCCCCCGCAATGCTTTATTTTGGGAGCCCCATATGTTTATCTCAGTAACCTAACTCAACCTAAGCTATTCGCAGTACAGGATATTCAGATTATTACTAATAATGTTTTTGCAGGAGGAGGGTTACTACGCCCCCCCACAACGATGGCCCCCCTGCAGATGCTGACACCGCTGGTGCCTTAAACCAGCCCTGACCCCAGTTAGAATTCCAGCACCCTCCCATATCATGCCAGCTTACTGCTGACCAGAACATGCCACTTCCACTTTGCTGTCTCATAGTTCATCAAAAAATGGTGTGGGACATTTTGGCCTAAATCCTATTGGTAATCCCAACTAGAGTACATCTGCTGAACCAATGGTTAAATGGTGAGTCAACACTTATGTGAATCCCATTGGTTCAATGAGGCCCCTCTAGTTGGGACTGCCAGTGGCACCCTATTTCCCAAACTAGATTCATCACCTTTATGGCTCCTTTAAAGTTAAGACTAAAAACGAGTGGATTCACATTGGTGCCACCAGCCACCTCTGCTCCCGGTGCATGAAGGTGCATGAAGAGCAAAAGGGAGATCTGCTTTGGACATCCGACCAAGTGACCCTGCTGAAACATAACTGGTTACACAGTTTCCTATTTCAATCAAAGAATTCCAACAAGGGGGATATTTTAGCAAGGAGGCTTTAAACTACAGTAGCACCCCCGTATCTGTGGTTCTGCATCCCCCCTCCCCCCATGGATGGCGAACTCTGCAAATAATAGTGAATGCCATCCAGAGGCCATCTAGACTCCTTCCCTTCCCCCTTTGCTCCCGCCATGGCCCCACCACGGCAATAGGAGCTGTTCCAAGGGAAGGCGGGCAAGATTGCTCCTCCCTCTCCCTTTGCCCTCGCTGCAGCGGGGCCATGGCGGGGGGGGGAGAGACTAGATCGCTCTCCCCTTTCCCCTCCCCCCCATGGCCTCGCCACAGTGGCAATTGCAGGGGCGACCAGGAGCCCTCCCAGAGGAAGGGACGGGAGAAGTGAGGTTCCTCCTCCCCCTCCCTTTCCCCGCCATCACCAACAGCAGATAATTGAATCCGCGGTTAGCAAATCAGCGGATGCAGGGGTGCTACTATAATTTTTAATTTAAAAAAATGTATCAAAAAGTGTTCATACAAACGAGTTTTTTCAGGAGTGAGCCTCTTCAATGTTACACTGCAAAACCTCCATTTGCTGCTCTCCTTTCTGCTTCCCTTTCCAGTTCAACCTGCCTCCGTGAGCAACTGCTTTTAAACACACTTAGAAGTTAAATTGTATGGGCCTGCTCAATGCAGGATGCATCCACTTCTTGAAATAGGTTCTTGAGACCCTTCTACACCCTCCTGGTTTTCTATTGATTCCAGCACTCAAAGTCCTTTCCCAACACCAGCCTACACAGTGCTTAAAAGCACCAGGCACACAGAAAAGAGTGTCTTGGGTCAGGCTTGGGGCTGCTTCAGGGATGGAAATGGAGAGGCTGGTGGTCTCAAGGCACTGTTCTCCTGCCATGAAGGTGTGAGGACTGGTGGGCTTCACTTGGAGAGCAGTTTTGAGGGCACAGGGAAAGCAGCAACTGATTGAAAGCTCAAGAACCACCCCCTCTCTCACACGCATACATACACACACACACACACACGCATGTACCCTTGGGTGATCCTCATCCCTCCAATGCAGGGGCTGCTGGGAATTGTAGTCTTCTGCAGGCTTGTAGCAGCCTGTTATGGCACTATGGGCCACATAGTATTTGTCTTGTAGGACGGGGGGGTGAATTGAGTCTTTCCCTGGCTGGGATCAATGCTGGAGTGTTTCTCTAAGAAGGGAGGAGAAAGGAGGTAGCAGCAGAACAGGGAGAGGTGGCTAGGATGGATGTGGTTGGAAGAAGGCCACAGAGGTGATACCTCAACCAGAGCTTGCAACAGATTAGGGGCAGAGTCCCTGTCTCTTTTTGGGATTGCTGCCCCCCCAAATTCACCAGTGAGCATGGCCACTGATTGGAAAATTCAGGGCATTATAGTCCAAAACCAAGAATGGTTCCAAACTCTAGCTTCAACTGGATTCTAGCCTGGGCCAGATCTGGCCAGGAAACCTTCCATGCTAGCCTAGGTCAGAGAGAGCCAATGTACTGCCTAAGGGGCAGAGCCATGCCAGATCACTGGCACTGCCCCCTTTCTGTTTGCTTTCCAGACTGCCATCTGGTGAGGCATCTGCTGGGGAACCCCTCATCTAAGAGGTTGGCTTCTGTGACACACATCACCAGAATGCTATTCATGGTTCTGATCATTGTCTTTCGAAAAGGTTACTGTAGAGTTGGGAAAGGTGCATATGATCAATGAGCTGGAGCAGTTCCCCAATGGGGACAGGTTGTGGCATTTGGCTCTCTTTGGCTTAGGCAAAAAGCAAGCAAATGAGAGCAGTGTGGAATAAAATTAGGCATGGTGTGGAGTAAATGGATTGGGAGAAGCTTTTCTCCCTCTTATAATAGAACATGATGGTGGTGGTGGGGATCATCCATTGAAGTTGAATGGTGGAGATTCAAACATGATACAAGAAAGAATTGTCTCATATGCTGCACAGCAAAACAGCAGAATTTGCTGCCATAGGACCTTGGATGGCTTCAAAGGAGGTGAAACCAAGAAATGGTGGAGAAGGCTCTCAGTGGCCTCTAGCGTCAGAGGCAGGGTGGCTTCTGTAGAACACTTCCAGGGGAACATGAGATGGAGGGTGCAGTTGTACTCTTCTCCTGCTGGTGGGCTTACAGTGAGCAAGCAGTTGGCATCTGTGTGAACAGAATGTGGGACTAGAGAGGCCTTTGGTCTGATCCAGCAAGTCTTTTC
The DNA here is from genome assembly GCA_030847615.1 of Gambelia wislizenii. Taxonomy (NCBI): domain Eukaryota; kingdom Metazoa; phylum Chordata; class Lepidosauria; order Squamata; family Crotaphytidae; genus Gambelia; species Gambelia wislizenii. Next base: position 3,612,197 of record JAUMIR010000013.1, on the reverse strand, counting down.
TTCTGTTCTCTTAAAAACCAAGAAAGCCTGTCTTCTTGTTTCAGGACTAATCTTTTTATTTATCTGTAAATGCGTGCACATTTCAGCCATGAGCTGATCGATCAATCCATTGAATTCTATATGATCAGTCGACTTCAGGTTTCTTTAATCGGGTGTCAGTTCTGTTAAATATGCTATTAGTACTACCATATTGCATGAAAAGGAGGCTTGCTGTTCATGGAGAACAGAAAGGCTCTGAGGGACTCAGTGACCTAATTAAATTAGCACTTCAATGTGTTTTAATGCTTATGATTTTCTATTTGGGGTAACTTGATTACCTCGCATTTTGTACACCTGTGAATATTTGGAGTCTCTAAAAAACAAAGCAAACAAACATAAAACCCATTTTTGTGCCTCCTCAGTGACTTTTAAATCTTTTTTTTTCAGAGTTGTGTAACAGCCATAGAAACATTGGAACAAAGAAGGATGAGTCTTTGTGACTTTTCATAGACTGTCCTCCAAAATGTGACAGGTGAGAATAGGTGCAGTTGCATAGCATCCAGTCAGAGGGTACATTTGCTTGTTTTTTTAAAAAATGATTTGTTGTCAGGGTCCTGATTTCTACAGTTCAGCCTATGAAAAGTAGAAACTGTGCCAGGCAACTGAAGACATAATAATTAACCATGGTTAGCATTAAGCAGGGAGTGCTTTGTTGACGCTAGTGAATGTACAGTAACATCACAGTTTGGCTGGCCAAGCTAAGCCCTACCACTGCAAGGTATGTAGCTGGAGGCCTCAGAAAGTCCTTGTTACCATTCAAGGAAAGAGGATGGCTAGGCAAGAGAACATACTGTACATAACCATGTTTTGTTGCATGCATATATAACAAATGGTTTGCAACATCTTTCACACCATGGTCTTATTTTCTGTGGCCATTCCTTAACAATAGTTTAAATATTCAAAAGTGTTTAAGCATGATTCAGAAAAATAAACAATTTTCCTGAACCATGGTTAAGCACTGCATTTGAACACAGCTATAGAGCAGAGTCTGGTATTTGTGTGAGTGTGAAGGTAAGAGTTACCTGAACAGACATCATTCAGTCCTGTCATCACTTTCAAAAATATTTGTTTGGGGTGGTGGCTGATGGCTTATAGAAGAGGCAAAGACGAGAAGGAAAGAAAATGTAAGCCATTCTATCAAAGCCAAAAACAGCCCAAAAGGGTTGAGAATGTTTAGCATTTTGTAAAAAAAATAATAATAATGGTTTATTTTCTTTCTTCCTCTTTGCTTTCTTCATAAGCCATACTACCTAATAGGGTCATTGTATGAATGACGGATGTGTGACAAGTATTCTAAACACTCAAAAGAGTGCTATATAAATTTTATACACTCCTAATTCAGGAGAGAGACGGAGATACAGTATAAATAAACTGAATGAATGAATGAACATTGCAAACACACATCAATAATTCCTTCAAGGATCCTGTAAGTTACACTGTTACTATTACCCCATTTTGTTGGTGCAGGAGACAAGTTGCATGAGGCCAACAACTGATTTTTGTGTGTGGCAGATCTGAAAGTTAAATGGTATGGATTACCAGGTTCACAGCACAAGCTGGTAGCCCTCCACCATCTTGTTTCAGACCTTCAATGGAAGAATTATGGCATAGGATAGTAAAGGTGCTCTTATTTTTAATACTAATATATCTATAGCTCATCAAAGTTGAAGCTTATAAAGCAAAGAATATTGGTCTAGAATGTTGCAGTTTAAAATAAGCAGGAAACATGTGGCCTACCTCCTTAGCCAAACAATTTTTTTGGAAAAAAAAAGAATAATTATTTCTTGTAGAAGCTCCCAGGAGTTGAATTTTAAGGAAGGTGCAGCCCCCCTGCACCCTTTAAAAATAAAACAATAGACTTAAAAAAAACTGGAAGTGAACAGTCACTTCTCATAGAATCATAGAATTGTAGAGTTGGAAGAGATCACAAGGGCCATCCAGTCCACCCCCTGCCACACAGGAAATCACCATCAAAGCATCCCTGACAGATGGCCATCCAGCCTCTGTTTAAAGACCTCCAAGGAAGGAGACCCCACCACACTCCAAGGGAGTGTGTTCCACTGCCGAACAGGTCTTACTGTCAGAAAGGTCCTCCTAATGTTGAGGTGGAATCTCTGTTCCTGGAGCTTGCATCCATTGCTCCGTGTTCTAGTCTCTGGAGCAGCAGAAAACAAGCTTGCTCCATCCTCAATGTGATACCCCTTCAAATACTTAAACAGGACCATCATATCGCCCCTTAACTGTCTTTTTTCCAAGCTAAACATACCCAGCTCCCCAAGTCTTTCTTCATAAGCCATGGTTTCCAGACCTTTCACCATTTTAGTCGCCCTCCTCTGGACACGCTCCAATTTGTCAATATCCTTTTTGAATTGTGGTGCCCAGAACTGGACACATTATTCTAGGTGAGGCCTGACCAAGGCAGAATAGAGTGGCACTATTACTTCCCTTGATCCAGACACTATACTTCTATTGATGCAGCCCAAAATCGCATTGGCCTTTTTAGCTGCCACATCACACTATTGACTCATGTTCAACTTGTAGTCTACTAGGACTCCTAGATCCCTTTTGCACGTAGTCTCATTCAGCCAGGTCTCCCCCATCCTGTATCTATGCATTTCATTTTTCCGCCCTAAGTGCAGTACCTTACATTTCTCCGTATTGAATTTCATTTTGTTAGCTTTAGCCGAGCTCTCCAGTCTATCCAGGTCATTTTGAATTTTGATCCTGTCCTCTAGGGTATTAGCTGCTCCTCCTAATTTGGTGTCATCTGCAAATTTGATAAGTATGCCCCTAATTCCCTCATCCAAGTCATTGATAAAGATGTTGAATAGCACTGGGCCCAGGACAGAACCCTGTGGCACCCCACTGGTCACATCTTTCCAAGACGAAGAGGAGCCACGGCTGAGTACCTTTGGGTTCAGCCGGTCAACCAATTACAAATCCATTTAATAGTTAACTTGTCTAGCCCACATTTTCCAAGCTTGTTTGCAAGAATGTCATGGGGAACCTTGTCAAAGGCCTTACTGAAATCAAGGTGTGCGAAATCCACAGCGTTCCCTTCATCTACCAAGCTAGTAGTTTTATCAAAAACAGAGATCAGATTAGTCTGGCATGATTTGTTTCTCTGAAACCCATGTTGACTTTTTGTGATTATGGCTTTGCTTTCTAAATGTTCACAGACTCTCTGTTTAATGATCTGCTTTATTTTCTCCAGTTTTGGGAATGGGTACAGCCCTCAGTGTGTTCTGGGGGCCAAAAACTAGCTGTGGGACCCCTAGAGCTTGCCCGTCCCAAAATCGGATAGGTGGGGAGTGGGTGGGAGGAGAGGAAAGGGAGGGCAGGAGGTTAACAGGGAAGAATATAATGGCTATAATTTATTGACCTGTTTTCCAAATAATTAACATTTTAAAAATGGATGTGAATTAATTACCAAGGTATGTGGTATGTTAGCAGTACATCTCTTGATATTCTTTGCACCTTGCCACACTAAGATGGGGAATTGACTAGACTGGCCACAATGTGTGGTCCATGTCTTAGCTTGTATTGTATATACAAAAGAGTCTGGAGTAATAAACACCTGAGGCGAAGCACAAAAATCAGTGTGTATAGAGCCATTGTACTGTCTATTCTCCTTTATGGGTCTGAAACATGGGTCACCTATTGCCACCACTTACGATTCCTTGAACGCTTTCATCAGCACTGTATATGTACAATCCTAAATATACACTGGACTGACTATGTGACGAATGTTGCTGTCCTTGAACAAGCAGGGATCACCAGCACTGAGGCCATGATATTGAGAACACAGCTGCGCTGGGCAGGGCATGTTTCTAGGATGGAGGACCATTGCCTCCCACAAATAGTACTTTACGGTGAACTTGGCACGGGTCGGCGTAAGAGGGGCGCTCCAAAAAAGCAATACAAGGACTCCCTGAAACAACATCTCAGGCTCGGCCAAATTGATCACCAACAATGGTCCGCCCTGGCCTCACATCGGGAGGCATGGAGACGCACTATCCACAACACTGCAGCCTTATTTGAAAACTCACACCGAACAAGTCTTGAAGAGAAATGACAACGCAGAAAGAATCACAACCCGAAAACATCACCCAAGGAGACCTCTGCTGTGCTTTCTGCAACCGGACTTGTTTATCTCGGATTGGCCTTTTTAGTCATCAGCGCGCTTGCAGAAAGCGCAGGATGAGTCCTTCCTGAATCTTCGGTTGCGAAGAAAAGCCAGAGAGAGAGAGATGGTGGTTGTGTGTGCCAGCACTGAAGCAACATACAGCTATGTGCCACAGGTTTGGCCTGTGTGGAATACGTTCAATGGGGATGGAATCCTTTGTATCTCTTCTCCTGCTTCCTTCCCATTCTATGGTAACTCCTATCCAAAATTAATCCAATGCTCAGTGTGATTGCAATGGCATACACACAGAACTTTGAAAAATGTACTGCTAGATAGTACAGTAGTTGTCCAATAATGACTGTGGTTATGACTTATTATACACAGTTCCTCATGTAAGCACGAATGTAAGACATACTGGCTCCTAATTAAAAACATTACTGACTTCAGGAGATTAAATATGCATATTATATCATCCCTGGTGTTTGTAGTTTTTCTAGGGCAGCCAGAGGTGTGAGATTGTGACTCTGAAAGAGAATGTGTTACATGGTCAGCACTGGGTATCTTTTGTAATTTACCAGAGAGTTTTTAGTTAGTTTCTTGGTGAATGTCACTTACAGTCCAGAACTCTGGAGCCTGGTCTGGCAGTGTCATGGCCCAGGTATTGCTTTGTGAATGAAAAACAGGACTGGCCTTACCATTTGACCAAGTAAGGCAGGTGTCTCAGGTGACACATGCTGGGAGACAAGGGCTGGCATCCTGTTGGTGACATACAAAGGCATAAGTTGTGCTATACGTGTGGATTGGGGTTTTTGGACATTGTGCTGGTCATATTTAGCTCATGGTGGCATAAGCAGAGTTGTGCTTGTGAGACCATTGTGCATGCAGTAGCTCATTACAGTACACAGAGCAGTGTATGGATGTGCATTGCCTTTGCGCATTGTACATAGCAATAGCAATAGCATTGCTATTTCTATACCACTTATCAGTGCCAAAGCACTCCCTAAGCGGTTTACAATGTGTGTTAGCTAATTGCCCCCAACAAACTGGGTATTCATTTTACTGACCTACGGAAGGATGGAAGGCCGAGTCAACCTTGAAGCCCTGTAGTATCGAACTCACAACCTTTGTGGCTGTAGTACAGACATTTAACCACTGCGCCACCAGGGCTCCTTACATTGCTATTGCACAATAAGTTGTCAGACATGTGCATTGATCAGTCATCCACATGCATTGCACCATGTTGATATTCAATATAGGAGTCATGTAACATACAGGAACTCTGCTGGCAAGTACTTATGCTATACTGAAGTGATGTAGGTTCGTAGCCAAGCATCGGCATCAAGCTACCAAGGATACACCTGCATGTGCCATGCCACCTGCTCTGTGCCCCCTGAACTATTCCGATACCTTTTGTTGTAGTGGAGGATGTTTCCCAGTAATCCATAAGATTCAGCTGCTGACCTGGTCAGCTTGTTTTAAGTGTAATGGGGAAGGGAGGTGCCATCTTGTCCTTGGTTCTAGGCAGCAAAATATCTTGGACCAGCCCTGGCCAAGAATGGGGAGAAGGCCAAGTTTTGGCTATTATTCTAGGCCTGGCCAAACCAGATGCATCATACTGCCAGCCAACCACACAGGCCAAGGTGGTATCCTTTGCAAGAGGGACTGAGGGCATACAAGACAAGGTAGCTCATGGACCTTGCTGCTAGCCTCAAGGCCCCACGGCCCCTAGGTTCACATCCTGGTATTAGTGATGGTGCAATTCATAGCCAGATTCCTATCTGGTTGTGCATCCAATATCACCATGGCAAGTGACCACTTAATTTATCTTGAGATAAAATTTCTATCCTGCCTTTTCTCTGAGGAGCTCTACATAGATTTTCTCCTCCCTGTTTTATCCTGTCAACCACCCTATGGAGTAGGTCAGGTGGAGGGAGAGAGACCCCGGCTCAGTGAAGACTAGAACCTGGATCTCTGTGTACAAACTTCAAGGAAGTGAAAATTGCCAGTCAAAAAGAGAATAGATTTCAAACTGTACGGGGAGGGGAAGGAAGGAAGGAAGGAAGGAAGGAAGGAAGGAAGGAAGGAGAGAAGCTGGGTGGCAAGGAGAAAAACTGGCTTGTTTTTTGCTCTTAGTACCCATCAAAATGCCACTTGTTTTTCTTCTTTTTGTACTGTGGATTCTCATTGAAATGCCATGGGTCCACTAGTCAGTCAGTCAGTCAGTCTGCCTGCCTGCCTCCCTCCCTCCCTCCCTCCCTTCCTTCCTTCCTTCCTTCCTTCCTTCCTTCCTACTAAGCCATGGCCATTGATAATTTTAGCTTTTCCGAGTCTTATTTCTCCTCGCTGCTGAAAACATTGATGTTGTGTGAAACTGGAGCCTTTTGTGTGGGACTTAGGCTCCTGAAAAATTTATTTACTGCTACTGTAATCTGCAGGAGTGAATTGATGTTTATTGCTAGTTGTTCTTGCCAGGGACAAGGAGAGGGGGAGGGCCAAAATGCAGAGCTGCTGTCCCCCCCTCCCCATGTTGCATCCTCTTGAAAGGCCTTTTAAATAAGTACCTAATAGTTGTTCCTGTGATGGTGAGGCAGGCCGCTTGATAGACAGCGTACAGTATATTATTGGCCATCAGCTTGCTTAATCTTTTTCTCATGTTTTTAAAGAATGCTTTATAACCGTACAGCCGGAGCGCATCCATGATCCACCAAGTATTCGAAGCTAAGCAAAATTATACCGGCTGTTACTGCTCCTTGATCGATATTACTGGGAAACGCATAAGGCTCCAAACGGCTCTTTTGCAGGTTCACCTCCTGACACGAGGCAGACCTGGCTGTGCTGCTGTGGCACAGAATTGATCTTGCCCAAAGAAGCAACTCAGCTTCTTGCTTGGGCACGGGGACTGGGACTGAATCCAGGGCAGTGGCGTGGGGCTTGTCTCCACTGAGTTCAGATGTTTAAAAAAGAAGTGCCTATGAAGATTTTGTCTGGTTCACCCAAATCCACATCAGAAAGAAATCTTTCTGTTCTCAGACCATGCCCAGCAACATGCATTTTTCTTGGTTTTGTACAATTTGTTCTGAGGGCATACAGAGAGTCTTGTTCAGTTAGGCTGGGGTGAGGGCTATGGACTGCATGAGGTCCTTGTAATCCCAAAGTATGGCCCCAAAGCCCCCAAAACCCATTTTTTTAAAAAATGGGGGGAAATTAAATTATTATTTTTAAAAAGCATAATTTTTTAGGTGGTTTTTCTTCCCAAAACCAGCACCAAACACTCCAAACCAACTTCCAAATGTGGCAGTTTTCTTTTTCTTCCCCTCCTCTCCCTGAGCCCCCAGCTCCCTCCCCCAACAAAACTGGCTGAAAATCAGCCAAAGTGATGGCAATAAATGACAATAAATTACTTCTGACATGCCACACTGCAATGGTGTGGCCAGCGGGGGGGGGCATAGGGAGGAAATGCCTCCACCCCCTCTGCAGTTGTCCATCCCTGGATTAAACTAATGGTCTGTATAGTTCATTTCATACAGAGGCCAGACATATCCCTCTGGGTAGCCCACAAGCAGGTTATGATGGCAACAGGTCTCTTCTTTGGCATGGAGAGGGCAAGCAGTTAAGCCAGCAGAGGGGAACCTAAGGCCCTAGTGCTGACTCTGGCCTCCCTGGGTCCCAATGCTCTAGGTTTTCCCAGCTGGCCAATGCCCCTTCCCCATGACACGACCCAGTGATCATCCAGGCTTTCTCCCTTTCCAAATGATTGTGATGTTTTTCCTAAGGCTTACTTACTGGCAGTAAGAGCTTTAAGTGACTTGATACTGGTATTTTACGCTCCACTCTTTAGCATTTGGCAGTGGCCCTTACTGGAATGTGGCCCTGAAGACATTTCTCTGAAATTGAATTTGGCCCTTAGTTTGAAAAGAAGTTCCCCATCCTATAAGTGGAAGCACCAAAGTTTCTTTCTTAATCATAAGGACTAGGACCTTGCTATGGTAAAAAAAAGCAGAGATTGTCAGAATGCTGATTTATGTACTGGATACTGGATATCTTTACTGAACTGACTCATACTGAGTCTCAAGGCATATTCAGGGGATCATGGAAAATTCCCTTTTAAGATGCAAAACCAGCTTTGTGTCTCATTAGTCTCACCCTAGGGGATGCTTCTGAAACTGCTGGAAAAGGGCCCCTCTTCTGGTCTCTAATAGCTTGGCAGGGCAATTGTACCTGTAGCCAAAATCCATGCCTTGGAATGGCACTTTGTGTCTGCCTTGTCACTTGCTAAAGCCTTGTGAACACTTTGGAAAAATAAAAAAAAAAGTCCAAGAAGGAAAGATGCCTTCTGTGCTCTGCTATGCCTTATGCACACTGAGCTTGGTTTACTGTAACTTCTTTAGACATTTGTCTGCTTTTTCTGGTTGTTGTGGGAGAGGGCAATAAGTTATGTAGGCATTCCACCCCCTTTACTACAATAAATCTTTAGCAGAGGCCCTGTTTGTGGAGTCTTCTCTTGCTTGCTTGCTTTTTAAAGGTTTTTGTCTTAGCCATGAGGACCTTTTCTTTTTAAAAAGGATATCACACTCCTGTGGGTCTCCCTCTCATCCCGTGCTCTTGTATAATCTTTGTGTATTATATATTAGTTAGATTTCTATCCTGTCTTTCCTCTAGTGAGCACAAAGTGTCATAATGGCTCCACACCTTTGCTTTCTGATGGTTCAGTGTACAGAAACTTTGTTTCATGCACAAAGGTATTCAAAATATTGTGTATGCTATTGTGTATAACACAGGCTATGTGTATAAGGCTTATATGAAACATAAATAAATTTTGTGTTTAGATTTGGGCCCCATCCCCAAGATATCTCATTATGTATATGCAAGTATGTCAAAATTCAGGGGAAAAAACAAAATCCAAACCAAGTCTGGTCGCAAGCATTTTGGATAAGGGAGACTCGACATGTACTAATCTCACATTCAGACTGCTACACCTGCCTTCCTTAACCTGGTGCCCTCCACAGTTGTTGGGCTGCAATACCCATCACCCCAGCCAGCTAGAGAGAAGGGAAGTTGTTGTCTAACACATCTGCAGGGTGCTGAGTTGGAGAAGGCTGTACTATATCACACTGGTTTTCTCTAAATGTTTCAAGTAATGTGTTCACACAGTCTTATCTCTGATTGTTCTGAAGCCTGTGAAGTGCTGTAACACTTGTTTCTTGAGCTTTTGCTATTTCTAAGGCTGTAATTTTGCTAGAGTTGTGCTTTTCCCCACCCCTCCCTTGTAATTGTATGTCTTCCCCAAGCAAGATGTTTAACTGGGCTTGGTTTTGAGGTTTGATAATGGGGCAAGAAAATGACTTGTGTTTGCTTTAAGGATCATCCCAATAGGGCTGGTTCACTTCACTCCCCCCCCCCACCATTTATTTGAAAAATGGGGACATCTGTTCAGGGAGGTGGCATGGATCCCATGGAGCAACCATGAGAGGTCCTGTGGGCATAGAATGTTCTCCCACTGCCTAAAATTTTGATTGGCTGTCATGGTGACAGAATAAAGAGCCACATGGTAGGTGGGGAGGGGAGCCACTTAACCTAAAACTTTCTCCTCACTCCATCCATTGATTGCAATTAGTGTGCAAAGGATTAAGATGTGGCTGCCAGAGACAGAGTAGCAAATAGCTGCTCCCCCTATCTGGCTGGAAACCCAGGCTCCTTGCTCTTTGCACTATCTATAAATCTATCTATCTTTCATCAATAATCATCTTGCTGTTTGGATTTATATCCCATTTTTCTCTTCCAAAAACAGAGGTGCCCAAAGCAGCTAACAAAATATTCTGAAAATGTAGACAGGATCCAAACTAGGTGCATTTCTAGAATGGTAAAATGGGCAGGGAACAATTGAGCTGGCTTGCCTGATGCATGAGGTCAGTGGAGAACGATGTAGCTAAGCCTCTATGTTGAGCTACTCCTTTGGATGTCCCTCTTCAGACGCTACTGCTATGTGAGGTAAGGTGGGTGGTAGCCAGAGAGGGAGGCCTTCTTGCTGGTGGCTGCCCAGTTTTGAATTTTTCTTCCCCACAGGAAGCCTTGTCTGCTGTCCCCATTGTTAGCTTTCTGATACAAAGTAGAAAAGTGTTTATCCTTTCATTTCTTTTCTTTTTTTTTAAAGGTTTCAACTGTTTTTAGCTGCTGCTAGTTATTTGTAAATTCTTCCCTCCCTCCCAGTCTGTTGTATGGAAAGTTCCCTGAAAGAGCATCTGAGGCTTCCTATATAATCACCTGAAACAACATACCTGAATAAACAAATAGTGGTGTATTGAAAGTTTGCCTGCTTTGGGGTGAAAACAGGTTTTCAGGGTTCCCTGGAACAGTTCTTGAACATTGCTAATTCTGGGAACTTTCACAGCTTTAAAAGCCCTGTTTGCTTTGCTGTTGCTGTCCTCATAATCAGCTGCTCCTTTTGTGACATTCTGCTCTCCCTGGTTAAGTGGTTCTTTCCCCTTCCAAGGACAGATCCCAACCAATCAGGGATCATAAGCGGCCTTACAAATGCTTCAAGATCTAGATAAATAAATTAATACCTTCAAGTGGTGTGGCCAACCTTTCTGTCCCTGAGGGCCACACGTAGTGATGGACACTGGATTGAGGATGGCCTGGCAGAAGATGGTGGGAGTGGCCAGAAACTGCATTAAGCATAGCCATGGTCTGTGCCCCCCACCCCTGCACAAACACACAAATGATCTTAATGTTCTTGCTCTCTCCTCCCCACCCCATCTCAGTATGTGGGAATGGGGAGGTTTAAACTTCTCCTCCCTACATGCTGATGAGCTATTCTCCCATCCCCAATGCTCAGCTAATTGGTACTGAGGAAAGTACCAGCTGGCTGAGCAGGCCATTAGTCCAGTGAGTGGCAGACTTGGGAGGGAGAGCCCAGAGTCTAGCAGGCTACAGTTGCAGCCTCCAAGGGCTGCATGTGGACTGTGGCTTGCCCACACGTAGCTGAAGGTGAAATCACCCTGCTCCCCCTTTGCTACTCCAAATGAGGAGCATTTTGGGTTGTTGTTTTTTTTTTCCTTTGATGGTGGAGGATATAAACTTCAGCAAAATGGCACTTACCAGTTGTGGCAAATATGGCATCTCCTTGGTAGCCATGGGATGGTGGCCTACATATTCTTCTGGAATTGATCTAGAAATAATGCCATGTGATGACACACTATCAAACTCAGGGGACTTGTGGCAAAAAATCATGGCACTTTCTGGGTCAATGCTGGACTTCCTGCTGCTTTGATCATTGTGAAGAGAGCAAAGTGATTTTCTTCTGCCCCCACTTCGGCCACTTTAATACCCTAAATACCCTGAAAATCCTGTCTGATCTTAGAAGTTAAGTAGGGTCACACCTGGTTAGTACTTGGGAGGAAGACCACCAAGGAATACTGGAGGCCCTTTTAGACTACACAGGTACAACTTCCTATGGAATCCTGGGATTTGCAGTTAAGGAAGAGGTATTTAGAATTGCTAGAGAGTTCTAGTGTTTTACCAAACTACAAACCTGAAGGTTCCAGAGGATGACGCTATAACAGTTAAAGTGGAATCATAGTGCTATAACTGTGTAGTGTGTGGAAGGACCCCAGATGCTGTAGGCTATATTCAGAGGAGGGCAATGGCAAACCACCTCTGAGTATTACTGGCTTAAGATAACCCTATGGAATTAATGGGGTTGCTACAAGTTGACAAGTGACTTGAAGGAACATACTTTACTTTTTGATGCCAACCTGCCTCTCATTTTAAGCCATCTGTTCTTGGCTAAGCTTGTTTTTTTTACCTACTCTTAACATATCTGTTTTCTTGCTGCTGCTTCCCCCCCCCCCCAATATTTAAAGAAAAGTGATAAAGCCATTGGGGAGGGGGTAAGGCTTCTGTCACATTGCTTGTGAAAGCACATTGAGTATGCAGTCCTGTGCCCACTTGGGGAGAAGTCCTAACCATTGAGCCAGCAGGCTTTACTTGTGAGTAGACACACATAGGCTTGCACTGTCAGACTTTTTACTGCTAGTAGAATGAACATCCTAGCTTGCCCATAGTCTGGACCTCTGTACTGTGTCCTGATTGGAATGGAATCTGCCTTTTGGCTCCAGTTCTCCATTTATCCCTTTTTGCAGCTCTAACCTCTGACTCTGCCCTTCAAAGATACCCCTGTGGGCCTTGCTTGATTTTGCCCCCTCTTGGCTCCAAACCTCCCCCTCTCTTGTCAGGTGGCAGCTGGCTGGATGTTGGAACTGGCTCTTACCAGCATCTGTGTGCCCTAAGATCAACCTTTTTAATTTTACTTGATGATAATTTCTGACAGCTGTCAGTCATCTTTTGACAAGTTCACAAAGGGCTGCAGTGGTGGTGGGGCAGGGATTTATGACACACTGCCTTTAAGACTTCAGTTCTTTTCATTGTGATAGCCTCTTCCTCCAAATACCTTTCTTTTCTCCCTCTCTTTTTAAATGAGATTTTCAAGGAAGCCATAAACACTGATTCAATTTGTCTCTGATAAGAGGGCTTCAAGGACAAAAGGCGTTCAGTGTTTAATGCTGTGCATGAATGAATTTTGACCCTCCAGGGCTCTGGTTATCCTCCCAGGGAATCCAAACATGCCATTTGTGTGCCTTGCATGTGCACTGTTTGTTCAGGATGTTGGAGGCTTCGGCCTGGTCTGCTTATGCAATGCAATGGAGTGTTAGCTTTTCTAGTTGGGAGAATGGACTGTCCCATTTCAAAATGCAGCAGTTACATGGCATCAATGGATGTCCCTCTATGTAAAATGCAGATTTTAAAAACTGAAAAATTGAGGAGACAGGGCAGGTAAGTAATGTGGTGGATGGTTAAACTATTCACGTTCTGGAATAAAGTAATCTGAGGATTGGTAAAGTCCATTAATTATAAAGAGGCATTTGTCTCAAAACTCAGTTTAAATTAGGATTTGTTCCCACAATTGCTTTGTTTTATTTATTGGCTGTTACTTGGGTTTCTTTGTATTTTTCTCTTCACTGCTGCTTTTAGCTGGTTATAAATGTGTGTTGATTGTGGTGGTTTCTATACTTTTTAGATTTCATAACCTACTTTGAGTTACTCCTTTTTTGGCAAGAGAAAAAGTGGGATGTATATTTTTCAACATATGAAGCTGAGGATTTTAGAGTTGGAAGGGGTGTTGGAGGTTATCTTGTCCAGCAACTCTCCGCCTTTACCCCTCCTGATGTTTTGAATTTGAACTCCCAGAAAATTTGATCATGAACCATGATGACTGGAGCTTCTGGGAATTGAAGTTAAAAACATCTGGAAGATGAAAAGTTGAGAACCATTGGCTTCTAATCCAATTCCTTCCTTGGTGCAGGAGGCTCTGGCCTAAACCAAAGACTACAGTACTTATTTATTTATCCCAGTATTATCTGCACTGGCTGGCATTCTTTCCTGCTTTGCCAAGGAGAGGTCTCTCTTAGTGATGCTCCCATCACAGACTTCTCACTAGCGATACCAGGCAATTGCACCTGGAACCTTCTGTGTGGAAAAGCATATGCTCTGCCACTGAGCTATGGTTTCTTAAGAGGGAGAATGCAAAATCCAGGTGGCATGAACCTGAGGAAATACCATGGCTAGATTCATACTCCACCTTTCTCTCTGTGTTCAAGGGCAGAGCCTAGAATAGTTCATTTTTTTGGACTATACCTCCCAGAATTCCCCAGCCAGCTGGCAGGGGAATTCTGGGAGGTATAATCCAAAAAGGAACTTCTCCATGCTCTTGTTCCTGGTATATATTAATGCATATGTATTTTTTATCTAGCGAAAATCAGGTGTAGCATCTTAGTCTAACTCCCGGCATGCTCTGCTTTTGCTGAGTGCTGTGTGAATTCTGCCCAAATCTGGCCTCTGCTGATGTTCAGCAGCCCAGGAAAATAGGCCGTTTTATCAAGTTGACTTTGACTTATAGGCAACCCCATGATTGAGAGACCTCCCAGTATCATTGAAAGCCCTGCTCAGGTCTTGCAGACTCTGGGCAGACGTGGATTCTTTGGTTGAGTCTCTCCATCTCTAATGCAGTCTTCCTCTCTTCCTACTGCCTTCTACCTTACCAAGCATTATCATATTTTCTAGTGAATTATGTCTTCTCATGATATGTCCCAAATACGACAGTCTCAGTTTAGTAATGTTGAGTTCTAGGGAGAGTTCAGGCTTGATTTGCTGTAGGACCCATTTGTTGATCTTTTTAGCAGTCCACAGTATCTGTAGAACCAGTGGTGCCACTAGGGAGTGCGGAGAGGCCTAACCTCACCAGGTGACACTGTTGGGGTGGGGGGATGACACCAGCCTTAGTGATGCCACAGCATAGAACGCTTCTCCAGCCCCACACTTAAAATGAGTACATTCTCTTCGTATCAGCTTTCTTCATTGTCCAGCTTTCACAACCATACATAGAAACTGGAAATATGATGGCATGGACCATCCTAACATTAACATTCAATTATATATCTTTACACTTGAGGATCTTGTCTAGTTCCTTCATAGCTGCCTTTCCAAGTCTCCATTCTGATTAATGACTGAGCCAAGGGATGGAAAATCTTGAACTATTTCAGTGTCTTCATTGTCTACTTTAACATTCTGTAAATCATTTGTGGTCATTATTTTTGTTTTCTTAATGTTCAACTGTAAATCTGTCTTTGCACTTTCTTCCATGACGTTCTTCAGTAATAGTTCCAAGTCTTTGCTATTTTCTGCTAATAGTATGGTGTCATTTGCAGATCTTAAATTGTTGATGTTCCTTCCTCCAATTTTCATGCTTCCTTTCTCTGAGTCTAATCCTGCTTTACATATGATATGTTCAGTATACAAATTAAACCAATACGGTGATAAAATGCAACCTTGCCTGACCCCCTTGCCAATTGGAAGCCATTCTGTTTCTCTGTATTCTGTCCTGATGGTAGCCTCTTGTCCTGAGTAGAGATTATGTATCAGGATAATAAAATGTTATGGCACACCCATTTCTTTAAGAGTGATCCATAGTTTTACATGATCTACGCAGTCAAAGGCTTTGCTATAATCTATAAAGCACAGGCTGATTTTCTTTTGAAATTGTTTGGTGCATTCCATTATCCAATGTATGTTTGCAATATGATCCCTAGTGTCTCTTCCTTTGCTGAACCCAGCTTGGACAACTGCCATTCCTCGTTCCATACATGGTAAAAGTATTTGTTGTAGAATTTTGAGCATCACTTTACTTGCACAGGAAATTAATGCAGTCATCCTGTGGTTACTGCAATCCCTGGTGTCCCCTTTTTTGGGGATTGGAATGTATATTGAGCATTTCCAATCAGAGGCTAATTGCATCTTGGCCATTGAGGACTATTCGTTAGTAAGTCATGAATCAATGACCCGTCTATAAAGGTAAACCTTTGAGCTGAACAAAGGGGGGGCAGGACACGGCTGAATGGAAAAGGGTAGAGAGGAATTTGGTTGTCAAGAAACCATTGCTGTTTCCTTTCTTACTGGGTGTGGTGTGAAAACGATTTGACTGTCCCTTGTGAGGTGATGCTGGTTGGAGATGATGGGGATTGTAGTTGAACACATTTGGATGGTATCAGTCTGGAGAAGTCAGTTTTAGCCCATTTTGTCTCTTTCTCAGCTGAACCACTATCAGAATTCTAGAAGCTTAGATTCTTAGTGACATTCTGAAGTTGTTTTTTAAAAAATTCATTATTTCTCTCTTTATTTTCAAACTGATCTGCTTAGGAAGCTGCCTGATACCATTGGGCCATGTAACCTAATATTGCCAGCTCCAGGTTTTCCGGCAGGTTTTCCCCCCAGCACTACTTGGAGACCCCTGGTCTTCCCTGGTGTTCTGTCCAAGTATTAACCAGGTATGACTCTATTTAGCATCTGAAGTCAGATGAAATAAGTGTATTCAGGGTGGTACAGTGGAGTACACTTTAGTATGGCTAAAGCAGGGGTTGGGATTGAATCCTGGCCTCCTGGGCTCGGTATTTTGCCCTTGGGGCTTCCTTAGATCACTACACACACCCTCCCCATAACCCCATTGTTTGGTGGGGTTCCAGTGTTGGTATGGATTTTTTTTAATTAATGTTGAAATGTCTCTCCTGAGGCTTAGTCAGTGGTAATAAGACCTTTAAGCTAAAAGATGTTGGTATTGTGACCCTGCTCACCATAGGGATGCAGCCCCTGATAACTTATTTGAAATGGCATTTGGCCCTCAGTTGAAAAGATGTAACTCAACCTTGATGTAGGACAGGAGTGGGAATCATGCAGCCAGCCAGATGTTGGACTGTAACTCTTAGCATTCTTCATCATTAGATATGCTGGCTACGCTTGCTGGGGCTTGCAGTCAAACAATATCTGGAGGGCCACAAGATTCTTGGGAATACCCCAAGTACATGAAAGCTTCTATTTTATTTTAGGGTGGCACTGTTTTGCTTCCAAACTGAGGACATAGTGTTGTTCTTTCTCCTTCCCCCACAGCAAAGGACTATGGTAAAGGCATCACTTTGAGGTTCAGCTTGGAGGCAAAGCAAAGAGAAATAACTAGTTGTCCCGAGGACAACACTGCCGAATATACTCAAGGGTTATTTTTCAAAGTGTTTCTGTTATGTTTTCTATGCTTATGTTGACTTGTGGAGAGGTGTCTTTTTTAATTAGTGGCAAATCAACAAAATTTGAAAAGCCTATGTACTTTTTGACCCTCTTCTATTTTGAGTGTTGGGTCACTCACAAACTGTGTCCGAACAGCTGTGCCAGGATCACAAAGGCTAGCAGAACATACTAAGTTAATGAAATAATTGGGTTTATTTGAAAGAAATGCTATTCCAGCCATATGTCCAAAAAGCTGAAGGTTCATTTTTTTTAAACTGTAGATTTTGTTCAAACCTTTCTTGAAAAATCAAGTTTTGAAACCTCTTGTTCCTTAAAATTAGTTTTAATTTGCAAGCTATGCATGGGTAGCTTTCCTTGCCTATTAAAGCTAATCAATTTATACATTATTTATTAGTTATTTCATTTGACTAACAATTGATTTTTTAAATGGATTCATTGATATAAATGGAAATAAATATGCATATTGCCAAACCTCAAGAAAGGTGCTTTTGTTGGGACCTGAAGAAAATCTCAGAACTTACACACATTGTCTACAATCCCAGCCCAAACCATCTGTACTGTGTGTGTGTGTATATATATATATATATATATATGAATTATGGGTAACACTTCATGTCACTGATGCAGTAGACTCTAGTCTGCAAAAGCTTATTCTAAATTTGTTTGTCTGTAAGGTACTGCAGGACTTTTAGTTGTCTTTAAGCAACACCATTTATTGCTGGAAGGATCTATCTTGTAAGATTTTCTTGGTCTTCTACTAATTCTTCCCCAAGTTCAAGACCAAAACCATAACCATAATCTTCTCCCCCATCCCAAAATGCCTTTAATACGCAACTCACTAGTGAAAACTTGTGTATGCTGGCTAATCCATTATCACTTTATCGATTTTAAATCTGCTGAATTAAACTATGTAGAAGGGGGGTGCCCAACCTTTTCAGCCACGAGGGCCACATGAGATGCTGGCTGGCGGTTGGGAGCCGCATGTGTCCACACAGTCAAACACATACTCATAGGTATTATTCTTTTTTTTTCCCTAGGAGGGAGTGGTTCCCCTAAATAGCCATGATATAGATTAGTTTTCTTTGCTGTGTACAGCAGAGGGATAGAACAGTATGTATCAAATCAGGGAGGAGGATGTGGTGGCAGTGGTGAGAGACTGTGCACCCCACCATCTCTCCTTATTTCTCACCTTATTCCCTTGTTCCATTCTCTAGTGCACCTAGTGTGTTGGACTTAGGAAAAACCCTGGTTCAAATCTGTTGCAAAGATTGCCTAATGAGCTTTGGCAGCTGGTTCCTAGCTGGTAGGTCTCCGTCTCGAGGGCAAGTTGCAACAGTGGTGGCTGGTGACTTCCATGTCAGTGGGATGAAGAATCCACTCCAGATTTTAATCTGCACTTTAAAAGAGCCATCCAAGGTGCTAAGTTTGTTTTGGAGATCTGGTCCAGCACCTTGGCTAGCTCCTTTAAAGTTTGGACTAAAACTTGGAGTGAATTCACTGCCCCACTGACATTGGAGCCCCCAGTCACCACTGGTTTCAAGAACTTTGCAGAGCATTAAACAGAGTCCCAGGAGCTGGGCTTGAAAAGGGTGTTAGTTTCAAATCACCTTGTCACTTTTTATGGGTGGGGGTACATAGTACTGGGGAAGGGATGTGGAGGCAGTAAGAAAAGAAGGAATGGACTATGGGTTAATGGGCAACTCCAATGAAATGGAAGTGCCACTGTAAGCCCTGCGTTTTATCGCTGCATTATAGTTTTAAAGGAATGTGGAAATAAAATCTAATAAATCATTGTCTGGTCTCGCTCAGCAAGTGAGAAAGAACCTGATATCAACTTTAATCTCTTTGCAGCCAGATGTGGAGGCCTCATTGCTTGTGACGTTCACAGGCTGTGCGCGCACATGCGCGCGCGCACACACACACACGTTTTCCATCTTTCCACTCTGTGGTAGGCCGGGAAAGGCAAAATATGGGAAAGATGAGTCCCCTGTGAGGTTTATTTTCTATAGTGAGGAAGAAATCTACCATACTTCATTTGTACTATGGGCTCCAACTCACTTTTCAAAAAGTTTCTGTTCAAAGCACAAGAAAAAAGGTCCCACTTAAAAACCACATTTGGAACATGACTTTTAAATTTGTTTGTATACAGATGTATGCTTGCATGTATATTGTTGACCCTGTAGTGACAAATCTACTTGTACAGCCTGATGGTAGTGGCTGGTGCATATGCCCCATTTGTGGAACAAATTGAGTAAATGAATGAACAGCTTGTTCATACTAGGCATATAATTTCTAGGCTTATTACTAACCAGTATGTGTTGGTCTATAAATAATTTTGTTTGATCTTTTGCTGGTGATTGCTTTGTGGTTAGTGGATTTATGTGGCACATCTGAGGGCCTAAATACCCTAAAGGCACCAGATCCTGTTTGATCTTGGGAGCTAAGCTGGGTCAGCCCTGGTTAGTACTTCAATGGGAAACCACCAATGAATACCAGATGCTGTAGGCTCTATGTCAGAGGAAGGAACTGGCAAAACCACCTCTGAGGATTCCTTGCCTAAGATAACCCTATGAAAGTCTTGGGAGTCGCTTTGAAGGTGCATACATGCACATGACATATCTACTGATAACTAGAGTGTGTGTGGTCTCCATGTGCCAAGTGTGTAGCAGACTCCTGTTCCAATGAGGTAGAAAATGTGGGCTATCAGAGATGGACTCTGGATTCACTGTACCAATTGACTCCCCATCCCCTACTCAAGAGGAGGTCAAACTCTCAAGTGTTCTTCTCTCTGTTCTGCTGTTCTGTGGTCCAGCTAATAAGTGCTAGGGCCTTAACCTCAGGGTGATCCTGGTTCAACCCACAATGCCAACCACCTTGCCCCTTGTATTCTTTTAAGTAAAACACTATTTTCAGTAGCTTTGGTTGCAAAGAATAGAAGAAAGTTTTGTGGAATGGAACAAGGTGTGTCAAAGTTGACACTGAAGATAAAAACTCATTTTTTTGTTTTTATACAATGTGCTTAATCTCATAACAATTTCACGTTGCATACAGCAATGGTATCTTTCAGCATACTTAATAAGAACGGACTTAGTGCTGTCACTGCTTATTAATCTTTGTTGAAATCCAAGGCGGGGGTGCCCCTTCCTCCTAATCTGTGATTGTTGTTCACATCAGAGTCTGTCAATTGTGGGGGGGGGGGAGAACCAGAGCTGGCATTTATTAGAACTGTGAGAATTTTGTCATGACAATTGAAACTACATGGTATTTGGCGCATGAAATGATCTTTGTTCAATTCATTCTGATAGCTGTGCAAACGGAAGAGCGGGGTAAGTAACCTGAACTGCCAGTTCAAAAGGCGGGCATTTTATTTGCTGCTAAATGGGGCTTGCCCCTGGATAATATATCAGCCTCATCAGTGAGTGGGGGCAGCGTTTGTTCATGTACAGTATCCAGACAAAGAAAACCCTTTATTTGAGAAACGGTCTTTTGATTTACCGAGTGATGGGGGTAGAAGTGGGGAGAGAGAGAGGACAGTGAATTGGAGGCTTTCCCCTGCGATTGGTGAAATCTTTGCAACTGAAACACACACAATTGTTAGGAAACTTTTGGCTGGGAACAATAAACAGTAGCAGCAACTAGAGTCACATAGAAGGATAAGCCCAAATTTAAGAGGATCCTAGCTTATTGTGAAGGAGATGCACGCTGCTGGGCCAGGTTGTCCACTGGACATTTGCTCCTGCTTTGCCTGCCAGTGTAGACAGCACTGTGCTAGGTGGACCAGTGATATGATTTGTGAATTACAGTCCACTTCCTGATATTATAACTCTGTGCCTCTGAGGAAGTGGAATTTAATGCATGAATATAATGGTCTTCTAATTTAGATTGCCATTAACAACAAAGATTAGACCAATTTAGTGCATCAGTCTGTCAAAGGGAATGGAACCTCCCCTTTCAAGAACAGTCTATTTCTACTTACCAAGTATCAAGGGCAAGTAACAGTGGAAGTTCCATTTCTTTCATGGCCTGCTTGGGAACCTCCTTGAGGTGCTTTATTGGAAGCAGAAACCTGGACAAAGACTAAATCGACTTTGGTCCAACCCAGCATGTTGGTTCTTATGTTCTCATGTTTGGTTTGCACAATGGGTTGTTTTAGAACTATTGAACAATCTTTGAGGCTTACCTGAAGGTATTTATGAATGTCTGGGCAGGTTGTGTGGTCCTGCAAACCTTTGGGAAGAACTGAGTTATTTTGGCAGTGTCTGCTTGGCTACTTGCTGGCAATAAAGGGTGGCTGTGGAGAGGAATGCCAAAATCCAATATCCTCCCGTTTGCCTGCTATTGGAAAGAGCGACTGCACTGCCGGAATTGCTTTGCAGGAGCATCTGGAATTAATGAGCCAGGCCGGTACAGTGCAGAAATCAATGCCTTCTGTTTTAATTGCACCGTGTTCAAGCTTTGTCTTTTTATTTTGAGTTATGTAGTTACAATGGAAGATGTCTCTTTAAACCATTCAGCTCTTGGTCTCCATGTGTGGTATGTGTTGGGGGTGGTATCTAGAGGGAAGGGCTTCCTTCTTTCTAGTGGAGTGGGTCTTGAAATGCTGGGAGCAACTGTGCTTCCACCTTCTACTTCCACCACCTTTGACTGGGAGGCAGTCCCAAATGTTGAGTTTTAGAGCCTATGAGAGGAACAGCCCCCTACCCTTGAAGGACTCCTTCAATGTCTCTTCCATTTCTTCATCAGGAGAAAGCATGCCCACAGCACTGTTGTGTCTCTGTGCAGTTCTTTGTATCAGGAAAGATTAGATGCATCAGTCAAATAGGATGTCAAGTCAAATAGTCAAATAGACTCAAGACTGACCCACCTCCAATGGAGGAGGACTGGATGGAAGCAGTGTGACCACAGTGAATCATGCATGGAGGCAATGGGCATCCTCAGGTGTAAGGTGTAATGTAAAGCGCCATGTACATAGATGGCACTATATAAATAACCAGTGATAATCATAAGGAGGAGGGTGGTGGTCTGTGCCCTGGGTTCAGAGGATCATGATGATGATGATGATCCAAATGTGGTTGGTACCAGAGGGTGTCCAGTTTAGGCCAATGCTAAGGTCCAGAGGTATATAGTGGGCCTGCTAGACAGGCAGTGGGGCCTAGTGGAATCAAACAGAATTTGGAAGCAGAGAACTGGATGCTGTGTCTCAGTTTGCATTGAGTTCTGGTGAGGTTTGGGGCAACCTGGCTGGGATATTCTGGGTGCTGTAGTACAAAAACAATTTTTCTATGCTCTGAGCTATGACCCCCTCAATTTCTCCTCCATTGGTATTTAAGAGTGTTTCATTCATGGAACCCCAATGCTCTGAGAAATCCAAGGGTCAATCAACAAACCATGAGTGTTTTAAACAATGAGAAGATGTCTAATACCAGCTTGCAATCAGGTCCCACAACTTTTAATTGGGTCCATTTCAAGTTCTTGCAATGTTTCCTTTCAGTGCTAATTATTAGATAGACCACAACCACAAATGCCACATTTGAATCACTGTGACAAACTGAACTTGCACATCTAAGTAGAATGTTACAGGTAGTAATTAGCATATCGATGCCTAATTTATTAAGGAAATACAGTTTTCACAGGTTTCCTGGATGTGAGGAAACCCTACAGAATAAACTTGATTGAATTAGCTAGGTTTGGAAAATTCCATGGATTGGGGAGGTAGGGTGAAAGTAACAGTGAAAATTACTATTATTTTTCTAAGTAACAAGGCAAGAAGTGATTAAACTGCTTCTTCCAGGAGGACTAGCAAGAGAATGGTTCAGATAATTAATTTATTCTTCTTTCACATACCATATGTCTTGTATAAATTCAAAGTGTTTAACACTACCCCACCTCAAAGAAAGCCAACGACCTGTAAATTGGTTACATTTACGATTTAAAAGAATTTTATACTGCATGCTTTCCAGAAAATAATTTGGACAGCCTCCTAACACAAATACTGTATACATACCCTCCAACATTTCACAGATGAAAACCAGGGCACGTGTGGCCAAGATACATCAGAGTGTGGTGAAGATAGGAAAAGTTATTAATGAGGAAGAACACGAGCTAGGAAAGGCTGCTGCAGGTTGCTTTTGCCTGAGCCCACTGGGAAGGACAAGACCTTGCTCTCTCCTCTCCCCCCCCCAACTGAGTTTGCTGAGTACAGACTCCAGTTTCTAGTTTGAGCTCAGTTTGCAGCAGTTGAAGTCTCTCTCTCTCTCTCTCTGGCTTTTCTTCACAAACGAAGATTCAGGAAGGACTCATCCCGCGTTTTCTGCAAGCACGCTGATGACTAAAAAGGCCAATCCGAGATAAACAAGTCCGGTTGCAGAAAGCACAGTAGAAGGTCTCCTTGGGTGATGTTTCCGGGTTGTGATTCTTTCTGCGTTGTTGTTTCTCTTCAAGACTTGTTCGGCGTGAGTTCTCAAATAAGGCTGCAGCACTGTGGATAGTGTGTCTCCATGCCTCCCAATGTGAGGCCAGGGCGGACCATTGTTGGTGATCATTTTGGCCGAGCCTAAGATGTTGTTTCAGGGAGTCCTTGTATCATTTTTTTGGAGAGCCCCTCTTACACTGACCCGTGGCGAGTTCACCGCAGAGTAGTATTTTTGGGAGGCGATGGTCCTCCATCCTAGAAATGTGCCCTGCCCAGCACAGCTGTGTTCTCAATATCATGGCCTCAATGCTGGTGATCCCTGCTTGCTCAAAAACAGCAACATTTGTCACATAGTCAGTCCAGTGTATATTTAGGATTGTGCGTAGACAGTGCTGATGAAAGCGTTCGAGGAGTCGTAGGTGGTGGTGATAGGTGACCCATGTTTCAGATCCATAAAGGAGAATAGACAGTACAATGGCTCTATACACACTGATTTTTGTGCTTCGCCTCAGGTGTTTGCTACTACAGACTCTTTTAGCAGTTGAAGTAAGCTGAGGACAAAGGGGAAAGGTGGAAGGAGGAGAGAGAAAATGGGACCTTTTAAAAGCAGTTGAAAAAGTGGGATGACAGAGGATTAATTGGGATTTTCCCTCCCAAATTGGGACAGTTGAAGGGTGTGTGTACATTGTTGTGAACTATCCCTGTTGTAATGCAAAGCATTTTAAAGTTGCCTGGTTTTGAATGAGCAATAAAAACCCATTAGTTTTACAAACTACCGGTAAACTAAAGGTGAACCTTGCCAGAACTGGTTGGTCAGTATTAATCAGAACAGCTGCCTTCTATTTTGGACTCTGGGGGGCATGGCTATAGGGATTGTGTGATTAGTACTTGCACTTCCAGACTGACTGCTACACCACTGCTTTTGAGTAAAAGCTTGCCATCTTTCTAAATGAGAACTGGATCAAGTACATAGGAGGATAGGAAATGCTGCATACCAGATCAGAGTCTTTGTTCATCTCACCCAGTGTTGTCTGTACGGCCTAACAGCAGATCTCCAGAATTTCCAATCACAGTACTCCCAAACCCTACATGGTTTATGGAAGTAAACCTGGGACCTTCTGGGTATGAATTATGTGCTTTAGCACTGAGCTGTGGACTGGCACATCTCCAATCACTGCAAGAGAGAATGCCCAAAGACTGCACTGATGCAGTGGCTGACAGGGAGTCTAGGATCAAAGCTTGGAAACTTTTAGGTATACACCTAAAAATATAATGTGTGAATGAAAGAAACATTTGTTTGAAAATTTAGAAAACATTATTTGGCACCCCAGGTTTGGCTGCACCTCCCCCTTTGGTATGAACCCAGTTGCAAACTTGGGTTTTCTGCCATGTAACACATGGAAGGGACTTTGGTTGTGTGTGAACAGTTGAATCCTGGCTCATTTTTAAATATATTGACCTGATAGTTTGAACTCAGAAGGTTGACAGCTGCCAAACAAATGCATTTACTTGGGAGTAAGTTCTACACATTCCAAAAGAGCTTCAGTCCCTGTAAATACACTGAACATTGCAGCTGTAATAGCCCTGTTTCATGTTTAATTAATTTCAGTACAACTTTGGTCTTATTCTGGCCAGGGGATTTTAGTTACAGGCTGTTAAGGATCAAAATGTTATTAATACAGTCTGAAAGTAAACAGGGTGTGGATATTTTTAGCAAATTGTTCTTTATGGTATTGATTTACATGTAATGTAGTACTTGCATGAACAGTGGTTATAAATCTGCAAGCATTCATCATCTGAAATAGCTATGAACAGAGTCAATTTTTGTATTTATTAGATGTGATGGTGGCATTTTTGTATCTGAATTTCTGGCCTGCTTATCCCCAGAGCTCAGGGGAGGTTAAAGTTCAGAGAACAACACCTAACACAACAATATAATTAAATGAGAACTGAATGTTTATGGTGCAATCCTGTAAATATGTACTTAAAAGTAAGCCCCACAGAGTTCAGTGGGGCTTACTCTGAGATAAGTGTGTTTAAGATTACAGCTTGATGCATCATGCCCATGTAAAAACTTTATTCTGGCCACCCAAACCAACTAAATTTGAAAACAAGAGAGGGACCTATTATAGTACTTTTCAAGTGTGTTCGGAGTTTGGTGTATGTCCAAGGGGGAAAGTTCCATAGATGTAGTTTAGCTCAAATGTGAAAGTATGTTTTCCAAATGTGGCATGTGCCAGTGACACTTTCTGGATTTTGTAGGCCTGATATTTCACCATGGAGGCATCCATAGGTAGAGCAGGAATGTGACAGTATCCTATCTTTCCTCTGACTTGTCTGGACCAAGCACTGAAGAGGGAAACACTTCAGTCCTTTTTGCTGGATTGCCCTCACCCCTCAAACTGAAGAGGGATGGTTTATTTTGCTGAAGCTTTTATTAGCTTAAAAAAAACACTCCCTACTTTATTTTGGAGCAGATGATACTCCTGTGACTAAAAGTCACTAAAGTGTTTGCCTATTCAGAATGAGAGGAGCAAGCATTACCCTCTCTCTAAATGTGTTCTGCCCTCACTCTGAATTGTCTGCTGCCACATTCATTACATGATCCTTGATTGGCTGGGATCAAATCCCCAAGAATATTATACGGTTCGGTTTATGGTTTTTGGTTGTAAGAATGATGAGGAAAGCTGCAAATTAGTCATTAGTCATAGGGGAGGAGGTACTGCAATAGCTGAGTAGATATTTTGTTACATAAAAGAGGGAAGTCTAGGAAATACTGTACTGTATATCTATATAATGCACTTGGGTATGTTGCCTTTCCCATTGGGCTGATTGGCTGCTCAGGAAACACACCCAACCAATCACCATCCACATGCAAATTCCCTCTCCAGGTCACAATCCACTCAATCTGCATCACCACCTCACAAGGGCCTCTCCCTCCCTCAGCCACTCATCTGGGGTCCAGGCAGTCAACTTGCAGTGGCGGCAAGACACTGCTGCTGCCACTGGGAAAGGACACAGGCAGTCAACTGGTGGTGGCTGTGGCAGGGTAACAGAGCACCATCCTTAGCAGTTCCAGGAAAAGTGTGGAATGCTGAGAAGGGGGAGGAGGAACTTAAATCCACTGGCCTACCTTACAGGGTTGTCATGAGGTCTACCAGGCATTGGGGAGGGGAGTTTTTTTAATGGTGTATGCTATGCCAGGTCCAGCTAGTACTAATCAAAATTCCTTTTCTCCGTTGAGCAGGCTGCAAAGGAATTAGGGATAATTTGGTCAATTTTGAATATGAATTCACCCAAAAGCAAATGTTTAGTGTCTAGTCATTTGGTGGTGCACTTCTGAAAATCTGTAGCTCTCTTTTCTAGAGGAAAATAAGTTCTAAAAGTCAGGAAAAGTTCTAGTTTCTTTTCTTGTAGGCATGTATAAACTTTGAAGCCTATATTTTTTAGGCCTGAAGTCTGTTCTTGAGTTCTAATTTTAGCAGTTTAAAAGAAGATTACAGGCTAGCCACTTGGGACTTCTAAAAAAGCTTTTAACAATAAGGCGTGAAAGCTGCAGCGCCTTTAATCCTGAACTTTAATTTAAAATTAAAGAAATCTTTTAAACTTGGTGTTCCTCTCCTTTTACTTTTTTTGCCCCTCCTAGAGCATGAAACTTTTTACAATTGCTTACAGGGCAAAGATACACTACGCCATTTTAATTTCTTAGGAAGGTAATATATTTATTTAATAGGAAGAGAATCAGATCAGGGCCAAGGAGTAGACACACAACCATGGGCGGGCTGTGGGGGATTTAAAGAGAAGTCAGCAAAGCTCAAGTTTAAGTTGCCCCGGCACTTAAAAGGTTCTGGTGCATGGGTTGTTGGAGAAGAAGGAAAACTGATTTCTTTTCCTTCCATCTGGACTGTTGTTTACATGCTCTAGCATTTTGCAGATGAAAACAGGGAGATCCCACCTGATTTCAGGAGCTAAGCAGACCACCTGGGAATACCTGGAATCTCCACGCAGATTTAGGAAAGGATCTTGCCTGAAAGAAAACCTGAGGAAATATTGCTGCCAGCCAGACTAGACAACAACAGTTGTCCCTCTGTTTTCACGGGTTCTGCAGTTGCAGCCAACCACAGCTTGAAAATATTTCGGGGGGGGGGGTTTCAAAAAAGAAAACCTTGCTGTTTTCCAATTTATATAAAGGAGGTCATTTTACTATGCAATTGTATATAATGGGATTTGAGTGTCCACTGATGTTGTTATCCACGGGGGGGTGGTGGTGGTGGTGGTCCTGGAACCAAATCCTAGCTAGAGGATACTGAGGGCCCACTATATAAGGCAGAATTCAAAGACATAGCCGTGTTAGTCTGGATCAGTATGCTAAGGGATCTTAATAGCAGCTTTGAAACTAAGGGCTTGCCTCCTCATGCCTCTGCATTCCCCCTGAAGGCATGCACAGTATTTATTCTCTGCAGGGATGCTGGATACTTGTCTTCACTGTCCCTGTGGATTTTTATCCACCACTGCCACCATGCTGTAGCAACCATTTTAAAGCTCAGGGAGCAAATTCCCAGCCAAAGGGAGAGGGTTTCTCCCTTCCCCTGGCTCAGCAGTGCAGTTTCTGCCCACTTTCCAATCGTCCATCACTTGCTTCAAATGCCTCTTCCTGAGATGGGAGAGTGGGTAGAGGCAAAGCTGCAAAGCCAGGGAAAGGGAGAAGCGAAACCTTTAAAATGGTTGTGGCGGTGACAGTGGCAGCAGCAGTGGTGGACTAAAATGTGGGGACAACCCCGAATCAAACATACTCAACATCAAGGTAAAAGAACCCAAAATGCCCCGAATCTGTGCCATGCGTTATGTGGCCTGATTGCCCCAGATTCGGGGAAAGGACATATGTCGTGTGGCCTGGTCACCACAGATTTGGGGGAATTAGCAGAGGGATTTGGGGGTTTTAATAGAATAGACAAGCCCTAACTAAGAGAAAGACTTTGGTAGCATAAGCTTTCTCAGACTATGAAAGGTTGTGCTACCAACTTCTTTCTCTCAGTCTCCAAGGTGCTACAAGATAGTATAAGGTAACGTCCTATTATTACAGTTTCTGGAGACACCCCCCTTTCTCTCTCTCTCCCCCATAATAGCTTTGATTTGGCTCCCCAAGGCCAGCCCTCCTATTAGGCAGAGCAAGGTGGTTAGTTCAGGCAACTGCTGTGGGAGTGTGGCATCAAGAGGTTGGTGAAGATGGCGATTTGTCATGTCGCTGACCATGCCATCAGCCCTGGCCACCTGCTGTGTGGAAGACAGTAGTCCACCCTAGAGTGGAAGAAGAGTCAACTATCAGTCCATTTGGCTTTTCTCCATGGAGTGGGAGGAGGTGCCATCTTGACCTTTGCCTTGGTGACATGTCTTAGGCTGGCCCTGGGGCTCTCAGATTTGAAATGGTGATTAATAGTAAGCTTGAACCCCTCAGTGCTTAAAAGCTTTACATGTTGACCAGGAGAATGTCGTGTTTTTGAGTTCCTGAACTTGAACCAAAGCTTTCTGAGCTACAGCTATTGTGGCCATATTGGCTGAGGGCTACTGGAAGTTGGAGGCCAAAAGGTAACTTTTCCAAACCCTGCATTTTGAACGGTGTGTGTGTCTGTGTGTCTTGGAAAGGTATTGCCCCAAACATTTCTGTCTTGAGCGTTGAACCCAAGAACAAGCGAGGGTTCTTCCTTTTTTTTTAGCCGCATCTCTCTGAGCTTGGGTCCCTCTCTTTCTCCCCTTCCACACTGGTTCCTGATCTTTGAATAAATAAATAACACACATCCCCCCCATAAAAGAGTGGGGTGGGGTAGGGTGATAACGAGCTGGATCAAAGGCAGCTCCTCCATCCTGCAAAGATAAAAGGCATTTGATTTTTCAAGCTCCCTTAACTGTTGGCAAGCAAGAGGGGTCATGTCATGATGCTCCTCTCTCCCCCTCGTGCCCCCCCCCGCTTGTTATGGAAAGCCGGAGATAATTAACGTTGTTGAAAGAAGATGATTCCGTTGGCGTCTGGAAGGCTAGCCCCCTCGTCTGCGCTCCTCTGAAAAAGAAACCAGTCAGGGAATGGCCATGGGGTGGGGGAGAGGAGGAGGAGGGTGCGGTGGAATGGAAGGGAGGGAGCTGCCCATTTAACAGACCAATAAATAATATCCACAGATAAAAGAGCAGCCGGAGCCTGCCTTGCTGTTATCCGAGAGTGGCTGGGGATGCAACAGGCGGAAGGCAGAGAGGGGAAGAAGGCTGGCTGTGAAACCCTCTGGCTCTTCCCCCTCCCCTTGCCCGGGTCCCTACATCTGTGCAAAATTCACCTTGGAAAGGGATCCCAAGACAATCAGGATGTTTCCCACAAGTGGCTGTGTTGGCAGTGGAAAGTGGGCAGGACTTGTAAAGAGGACCTTTTTTTGGGGGGGGGTGTCCCACAGCTCCCAGGATCCCCAGCCAGGATTTACAAACTCTGGGAGTGTTGATTTTCTTTGGTTTCCCCCCCCCCCCGGCTGTGAGGCTGTGTTCTGGAAGAGTTTCTTTCTGATGTTTCGCCTGCATCTGTGATGCAGGCGAAACATCAGAAAGAAACTCTTCCAGAACACAGCCTCACAGTCAGGAAAAAAACCAAAGAAAATCTATGGATGCTGGCCGTGAAAGCCTTCGACTTCGGGGAGTGTTGCACCTGAAAGCATATATGGCAGAGTGCACACAGTTGGGAGTGAGTGAGGTCATAGACGGTGAATGAAACGCAGAAAGGACTGATGGCGGCCAGATTCGGTTACATGGACATGACTGCCCTGGTGTAGGCTGTGGCACCAAGAGGAAAAGGCCACCAGTGCACTAACCACAAAGGAAGGAAGGCATTAGAGAAACTGGATGTGCAGAGCTGGCAAATTCCTATCTGTCTTCCCCTGACCGCCACTGTGCAATCCTGGAAAAATCCCCCACTCCCACCCCAAGTCACGTAATGAACAAGAGAGTCTTTCCTTGCCACAGGATTTGTTTGTTTGGCTTTTTGCTCTCTGTGTGTAGTATTAATAAAATCTATAAACTCCACCTCTTTGGCCAGTTTGCCAGGTAAGTGGCCCACCTGTTTGCTTCTAACATCTGTAGCTATGGGGGCAAACCTACAACAGGGCTGAGCCCCCTCTGCATCCCTGTGTGATTTCCAGTGTGGTTCCTTGCTCTCTTGGGGGACACAAAGATGCCACGCGAGGAAAGTGTGCCCTTGAAGCTGCAGAGGTTTGTGGGCTTTTCTGCCCATTGCAAATGACACAGTTTAGGTCCAGACCATCTAAAAGACCATATCTCCCTAGATGAGCCTACCCAAGTTTTAGGATCTTGAGGGGTGGGCTTTCTCTCGATTCTACCACCTTCACACATATGCCTCATTGGGTCCCATTCAGAAGAAGGGTGGGGTGTAAAACAAACAAACTAAGTTCAGGTAGTTCTAGCAGGAGATTAACATGATTTGTGGTGTGGTTTTGCACCTTGTGTAGCAACAAACTTGGCACTGGTACCAAGGACACTTTCAACTGGGTGTTTTGCCCGCCCTGACTACCGTGATATAGACCTGTATGATGGAAAGGTGTGCTCTTTAGGAACCTGCAGATCTTTAATATGAAGAGGCGTGAAGATGAGAGATGATGAAAGCAGGGGTGGGGGACATGTTGCGCTCCAGATTTTGTTGGACTGTAACTTCCATCTGTCCCAGTCAACGTAGTCAATTGTGAGGAATCTTGGGAGCTGCAGTCCAACCATGTGTGTGTACCCCATCCCTGAATTCAGGTATTTTTCCCCCTTCAAGGCCAGCCCTTTCATTAGGAAAGGTGAAGTATAAATTAGGGCTTATTAACTGTTAAATGGATTTGTAATTGTAAATTTTAAATTGTAATTGTAATTGTAATTTGTAATTGGTTGACTGACCAAACCCAAAGGGTGCTCCGCAGTGGCTCCTCTTCGTCTTGGAAAGATGTGACCAGTGGGGTGCCACAGGGTTCTGTCCTGGGCCCAGTGCTATTCAACATCTTTATCAATGACTTGGATGAGGGAATTAGGGGCATACTTATCAAATTTGCAGATGACACCAAATTAGGAGGAGTAGCTAATACCCTAGAGGACAGGATCAAAATTCAGAATGACCTGGATAGACTGGAGAGCTCGGCTAAAGCTAACAAAATGAAATTCAATACGGAGAAATGTAAGGTACTGCACTTAGGGCGGAAAAATGAAATGCATAGATATAGGATGGGAGAGACCTGGCTGAACGAAACTATGTGCGAAGGGGATCTAGGAGTCCTGGTAGACCACAAGTTGAACAAGAGTCAAGAGTGTGATGCGGCAGCTAAAAAGGCCAATGCGATTTTGGGCTGCATCAATAGAAGTATAGTGTCTAGATCAAGGGAAGTAATAGTGCCGCTCTAATCTGCCTTGGTCAGACCTCATCTAGAATACTGTGTCCAGTTCTGGGCACCACAATTCAAAAAGGATATGGTCAGACGGGAGCGTGTCCAGAGGAGGGCGAGTAAAATGGTGAAGGGTCTGGAAACCATGGCTTATGAGGAAAGACTTAGGGAGCTGGGTATGTTTAGCCTGGAAAAAAGACAGTTAAGGGGTGATATGATAGCCCTGTTTAAGTATTTGAAGGGGTGTCATGTTGAGGACGGAGCAGGCTTCTTTTCTGCTGCTCCAGAGACTAGAACACAGAGCAATGGATGCAAGCTCCAGGAACAGAGATTCCATCTCAACATTAGGAGGACCTTTCTGACAGTAAGAACTGTTTGGCAGTGGAACACACTCCCTCGGAGCGTGGTGGGGTCTCCTTCCTTGGAGGTCTTTAAACAAGAGGCTGGATGGCCATCTGTCAGGGATGTTTGATGTTGATTTCCTGCCTGGCAGGGGGTTGGACTGGATGGCCGTTGTGGTCTCTTTCAACTCTACAATTCTATGATTCTATGATTCTGTCAATATACAACAGCCAGTTGTCAGTCATTTAATTTGTTTTGTGCAAAGCAGAGTGTGCATTGCTGTTTTAAGTTTTCTCTTATGGGTCATTTTTGATGACCCATATGGAAGTTGAAAGTGATGTGGAAGAGATTCTGAGAAGTCTATACTTACAGGTTGACCCCCGTATCCATGGATTTCAGTATCCATGGTTTCATTTATCCACCTCTGAAAAAATACATTCTCTCTAAGCATTTCTAAGATTTGTTCAGAGAGGGTTTGCCTTTGCTTTCTTCTGAGGCTTAGAGAGTGGGACTTGCCCATGGTCTCCCAGCGGGCTTCCATGGCCAAGTGGGATTCAAACCCTGGTCTCATGAGTTGTAGTCCAACACTCAAACCACTACACCATGATGGTGCTCCTAAATATCAGGTAGAGGTTGACCCCTGTATCCACAGATTTGGTATTCACAGTTTCACTTATCCACATCCTAAAAGTATATTCTCTTTAGGCATTTCTAGGCCCTCCAATGTGATTCTATGGTCAACTTCCAGAGTTTGTCTCATTGAGAATAGGGTTCCTTATTATCCACAGTTTCAGGTATCCATGGGGGACATGGAACATATCCCCCACCTGTATAAGTAAAAATAGAGTAAGTTGTAGCACAGTCAAATTATAACAAAACACTGCCAAATTAAAAGTTGGTAAAGCACATCAGTAAAATAAATAAATACAGTTGTCCCTCCACATTCACGGATTTGACATTCACGAATTTGAGTATTCACGGCTTGAAAATATTCTTAAAAAAATAATAATCCTAATAGCAAACCTTGATTTTGCCATCTTATATAAGGGACACCATTTTGCTATGCTGTTGCATATAATGGGACTTGAGTATTCACGGATTTGGGTATTCACGGGGGTCCTGGAACCAAACCCCAGTGAATGTGAAGGGACAACTGTAAACACAGCACATTTCCTCCCATTAAAAGCCCTTCCTCAGCAACCAGTCAACTGCCCAAAGTCTGCCTGAATCCAAGGTCCTTGCTTGACTGTGTGATTTCTGGCTATCACAACCTGGAAATCAGAACAGCCTGGGAGAAATGTAAAAAGTGACTTTTCTGAACTCTGACAAACTGTTTCAAATTCTTTTGGGGGCAGGGCAGCCTATTCTGTGTGCACCTAATGTGAATCAATGGTGCTAGTTTTTTTTTTAAAAAAGCACTGACAACTGAAAGACCTAGCAGACCATCTCATCTTACACCATGGCTAAGTGGGCACAGAGTAACCATTCCACTTGGCTGGGGCTGACAGCCTTTCACTTGATGGATCTCTGGAGAGAGGGCAGTTGTCTCTGCCCTGTGCTCTTGCATTTGTCATTGTGTGATGCCAGGCATATGAATGGGATGAGCAAGGAAACCTGGGTGCTATGAGCCAGTTCGAAGAGTCTGCTTTGGAGAACACTGACTGCTCGGTTTGAGGGGGGAAGGCTTAGAATCATAGAGTTGGAAGAGCCCTCAAGGGCTATCCAGTCCAACTCCCTGCCATGCAGGAATACACAATCAAATGATTCCCAACAGATGGCCATCCAGCTCCTGCTTAAAAACCTCCAAAGAAGGAGACTCCACTACACTCTGAGGCAGTGCATTCCACTTCCGAACTGTCAGGAAGTTCTTCCTAATGTTGAGGTGGAATCTCTTTTCCTGTAGTTTGAACCCAGTGCTCCGTGTCCTAGTCTCTGGAGCAGCAGAAAACAAGCCTACTCCATCCTCAGTATGACATCCCTTCAAATATTTAAACGTGGCTATCATGTCCCCTCTCAGCCTTCTCTTCTCCAGACTAAACATGCCCAACTCCCTAAGCCGCTCTTCATGGGGCATGGCTTCCAGACTTGATTTGATGTAGGTGTTTCAAGAAGTTCCTACAAACAGGGGCACTCCCCCATTTTTTCTTACGAAAAACCTGTGAGCTGGTGGAAGTTTTCCTAGAGCTAAACTGAAGGGAGAGAAAAAAGGCTAAGCCAGTGAGAAAAGAGCTAATGGATACATTTTGGTCTGTGCCACCCCCACCCACTCATTTCTCACTGCCTTGCTTTTTGCAAGGACCTAACTTTACATTTCCAGGACTGGTAGGACCACCATGATGGGGGGAAAGGCACAGGTATCCCTAAGTGAACAAAGTCAGTGGGTTCCTGGGCATTACTTCTTGAACTGAAACTTTGGTACCAGAGGCAGAACTAACATGGAAAGAAGAGGGAGCGGTTCCTACGCCACAAAAAAATAAGAGCTGTTCAATAAATTTCAGCAAACTTTTTATCCAAAACGAACAATATGCACATGTGAAATGAAATAGCCAGCTGAGGTAAGCCTTGCGCAAGTAAACAAAAACATTTTCAACCTTTCTACAGGCCACTAGAAAGCTTCTTCCATAATGCATCCAGGGACAATTTTTTCTTTTCCAACCTCCACCATCCTTACAATCTCAACAAAAAGCTAGATCAATGCCAAACTTATAGATCTATGCTTCCCCCCCCTTAACATACTGGGGGGGGGGAGCTGGTAAGGTACACTTATCTGCCCGCCCCCCTTTTGCATTTAATTCATGCTCAGAAAGGGATTCTGGAGGCCGCTGCTGTTTACCTTGCCAGTTGTAGGCAGGCTCATACAGCTACAGTAGGATTGGCTAGAGTAAAAAAATCACATTTCCCCTCACCTTAAGCTTAATTGCATTGTTTACTGCAGACAGGCTGCTGCAACCTGACACTGAAAATCTGTTTCTTCAGCCCTCCTTTGCCATCCTCACAGTGCTGATGCTGCTAAAAACCTTCCAGTTAGACAGAGGATGAGGAGGGAAAGGGAGGCTGGACAGACCTAGTATGCTTTTATACAAATATTGCAAATATACAAATAGAAACTCACTTGGGAATTATGTCTGAATTGGGAGTCCTTCCTCCAATTGCCAGTTTCTGCTTGTGATTTCTTGGTGCTGGTGTGTGGGGAGGACAAAGCATTCTGTTCATGCTCAGAAGCACTGAAGTGTTCATACAACTGCATGACTTCACTGCTGAGCCTTTGGACATTACATCTAGCTACCAGAGAAGCCAGAGGGACTGATACCAACTACCTGAGCTGAAAAATGAATGAAATGGAGGCTGAGGGAGCAAGGGAAAGCGGTGGCCAAACAGGACCACATGTGAGAAGTAGCCAGGCTGATGCCTTCTGCAGTGCCCAGATACTGTGGCCAGGCTTATGTTCGAAGGCTCCTGGGCACATGGATATTTTTTCCCCCTCGCTGCCTATGAATTAATTTTCTGCAAGAGCAGTATATCTGTGAATAATTAAGTGTGATCCAGGCTTTCTAATGAGGCTGTTTTGAAGGGATGTGTTCTGCATTCCTGATTTGCACTGGCCGCTTCCTGCTGATTGGGAGATGCCCGTTAACTGTGCACGCCTGTGTGTGTGCGTGTTTAAATCTGCCTATGTTAATAATCGATAGATGTATGCTGTTGCCTGGGCTGTTTATGCAACTCTTTTATCAATGCACAGACAGCAGGCGATCAAGATGCGAGTGGATAAGGCCAATAGGCTGAAGGCCATTTTTAAAACCAAGATGAAAGAATTAATAGAAGTTTGAATCCTTGGTGGAATGGCTTGAGTGGAAGGAGAGGATGGTTGTGCCGTGGTGCTGACTGGAGAATCTTGGAAGCTCAGATGCTCTGGCTAGAGTGATTCCCTTGAGGAGGATACATCACCGCAACCACATGGGCAATATATGACTCACCATAAGTTCTTAAGCATAGAACAGTGGTAGAGGATATACCAGGTAGCACCTCCAGTTTGAAGGATCAGGAAACAGGTGATAGTAAAGAGCTTAGGGCCAGGATATCTGAATGGCAGCCACCTCTTGTAAGAGTCTGCTTAGCATTTGGATTTCTCAGTGGAGGCCCTGTTCTGTGTACCCTCACCCTGAGAAGTGAGGCAGGTGAGTACATGATCAGGGCCTTCTCTGTAGCAGCACCTTGATTATAAAACTCCCTCCCTCAGAAAGTCAGGCTGGCTCTATCCTTGTTTAGATTTTGGCAGGGAATCAAAACTGTATTATTCTCTTTGGCTTTTAGATGTAAAAATTGGCCTTTCAAATGCTTTTTAATTGGTTTTGGAATAAGATTTTTATCTGTTTGATTGTACTTCATTTGAGGGGCCCAGAGGGCAGAAAAGTAAGCCATAAAGGCTTTTAATAAGTGAAATAAGTTAATAAGTAACAGAGAAGACCTTCTTTTGAAGACCCTGGAGAGTGGTTGCCATCCAGAGTAGATAATACTTGGCTAGATGGATGAAGAGTCTGATTGAGCATGAGGCAACTTCACGTGTTCTGCCCACTTTGGCACAACAGGTCTGACTTTCCCAAAGCTCCCCTCCTCATGCTTGTTTGGTGCAGACCCTGGGCTTCCAAACTGCAGTCCACCTGGCGCTACCTCATTCAATAAACTACTGAGTTCAATCTACTATCAAATTCCATTCATGAACCTGAAAAAATTAATTTCCTCCCTCCAGTGTTACAGATGTAGAGGGATCTAGTGGAGTGGAGGAATGGGGCAGACAGGGGCTGTGAGATGTGACAAGGCAGGTGGGATCTGTGGAAGTGTAGAGCATGAGATGTGCTAGAGCATGAGATTTCGTGGACTTATAGCTCTGTCCATCAGATGCATGAAGTACTATCCAGAATTTTAGGTGGGTAACATTTCATGCTTCTGATGAACATCTTGCTACATCTTGCTAGGAGCACCTCTTCCTACATACGTCTGCCTGAGGGATTGAAAGCTGATGGAGAGACTCTCCTCTGTGTCTGTCTCATCAGTGGGAGCCACACAGGACGAGAGGATGTGGGATAGGGCCCTCTCTGCTCTGGCAGCCCACTTGTGGAATGCCCTCCCCTTGGAAGTATGATTGGTACCAACGTTGGTTTCCAGCTCCAGGTTCAAACTTGGCTTTTTATTAAATAAAGCCTTTGGGGCCTAATCCATTTAATCGAAATCTGCGTATGTCCAGATGTTTAAAATTACTTTAAACTGAACAAGTTTTTGAACTGTATTGTTTTAACTTGTCAAATTGCTTAATATGTTT
This sequence comes from Gambelia wislizenii, assembly GCA_030847615.1. Taxonomy (NCBI): domain Eukaryota; kingdom Metazoa; phylum Chordata; class Lepidosauria; order Squamata; family Crotaphytidae; genus Gambelia; species Gambelia wislizenii. The sequence continues at coordinate 3,574,929 of JAUMIR010000013.1, read as the reverse complement.
TAGTTTAGTTAAATTATCTTTTTACTGTTTTAAAGTGTTTTTAAAATGTTACATTGAATTTTATTGTACACTACCCTGAGATTCCATGATATAAGGTGAGATAGGCATATTTTAATACAATTAAAAAATATATGTGAACTGGTCTGTAGACTACAGAAGCCCATGCTATAATAAATGTTGTAGTCTTCAAGGTGCTACAGGACTATTAATTGCTAATGAGATCTCTCCCTGAGGTGTGTTTTTGTGGTTCGGCCATCTCATTAACTATCCAGGCCCCCTCACTCCCCATAAGCCACCCAGCCATATAAGCATGAGTAGCCCCAAGGCAAGGCATTTCTCTTCCTTACATTCTTGCTAGTTCTTAGCTAAAGGCTAGGGGGTTGGCGCTTAGCAGCCTGCGTAGCTGTTGGGTGTCCAGTTGAGCCCAGGTGTCTGCCAGAGCAACATCTGCTTTCTCTGGGAGCTCTCCAAGGTCCTGCAGAGCCTCCTTCTCTCCCCTCCCCCCTGCATTCCCTGCAAAAGAACTTGGAAGAAATATGTTGCAAGCAATGTACCATTGAGGAGTGATGGGCCAATGACCAAATTTACAGCACTGTGGTTACTAATGTTGGTATTTTTGAAGCAACTAAGTTTTGAAATGTTGTTTTGAAATGTTATTTCTTGGGAGTCGTTTGAGGGAAGCGTTAGGGCATTTGAGGCCTTCTTTGGATTTATAAGTGACTAAATACCTAAAAGTAACATGTCACTAATGAGTAATGGTATTGTACATGGCAGTCTAAGTAGTAAGCAGTGAGCTACCCCTTTTTTAAAAAAAGTAATGAGAGTGCATTAGATTTTTCAATAATCTTACCAAGCTCTGCCTTGGAATTCTTAGCAGCTTTGAACTGGTAGCTGCAGTCCTTGACTTCCAGGTGTTGCATGGTGACTTGTGGAGTAAAGAGGCTGGGCAAAACAGAGCAGGTTTTGGAGCTTTTCTGTTCTTTGAACAGCCTGCGGGTGGACACACCTGATAGGAGCTGTGCTTTGTTTCTCAAATGGTTTGGACATGGGGGAAAACAGGTAGAATGACTCCAGTGGGTTTTATTGGTAGCAGACAATGTGTCTCATGCCCCTGAGACCAGAATCTGAAAATTAATTTTATGTTTATTTATTAAGATATTTCCATCCTACCTTTGAGGACCTTTGCTCTGTCCTACCACCCTCACAAGTATATCTGGTGGGGACACAGAAGACGGGGCCTTTTCAGCGCCTGCCCCCAGGGCTCTGGAACACCTTTCCCAGAGAAATTAGTCTGGTACCCTCCCCTACTTTCTTATCATGGGCAAGTAAACACTTTTCTATTCTGACAGGCGTTTGACGAGTGACTATATAAGGCCTGTCTTACACAAGGCTTCCAAGGGGAGACCGTTCCCCAAGCGGGGGCCACAGTTGAGAAGGCGTTCTCCAATGTCTTCACATAGTGTATTGCCTCCACCGGTGGGATACAGAGGAAGGCTTCTCCCAGCAGGCCTCAACCTAGGGAAAGGCGTTCCCTCAAGTATCAAAAATGTGACTTTTTTGGACTACGACTGTGGCCGTGCTAGGTGCGGGATTTGGGGAGCTGTAGTCCAAAGAAGTAACTTTTCCTAGCTCTGCCTACAACTGGGAAGCTTTGTGGAAATACACAATGAAGGAGCAGCTTTAAAACTGAGGTTTTGTTGGCAGGCAGGGAGGGAGGCCTTACTTCGGTTGTCGGTTCCGCTTCATTCCAAATCAAAGTGCTATCAAACTCAACTTGTCAGCTTAGGACAGAAATGTTATAAAAAGACTTTTTCTTTTTAACCCCCCCCCCTCTGTCTCTCTCTCTCTTTCTTTCTCTGAAAATATTAAAAAGACATTTTGGTTTAGAAACCCCTAATTTTATTCTGGTTAGCTCTTAATTTAATGGCATTTTAAAAAATTCATTTTCCTACTAAACTTAATCTTTCATAGTGTAATTTGATACAGTCATTGCCCATAATGTTTAATGTCCCACCAATAAATGCTTGGAACTGCTTTGGAATGATTTAGGGAATCCTGACAGATGGGGGTGTGCAGGGGGGTTGTTTTAGCCCATCCTCTGATTGGGGCTTGTTTGCATTAATTCCTTAACTGAACACAATTTTCCATGGCTGCCTTGAGCTTCTTTATAGCATTCTGTAGTTAGATTTTCTAGCATGGCTTCCTTGCTTGATTCTCTAAACTGATGAATGCATGCATACAAATCTTGTGTGGGATGGCCTTAAGATGGGGTTGGCAACTTTTGGAAGGGCCCAGGGTCACGTTGCCTTCCAGAGCCACCACAAGCCTCACTATCCCCTCATATTGAAGCCAGAATTCAACTTATTATTATTATTATTATTATTTAAAAACACCAATATCCCACCCTTTCAAAAGCAAAACAAGGTGCACAGGGTCCATGCGCTTTGGTTTAAAGGAGAATCACTAGGGAAAAGAAAGACAGGTGGAGGCAACATGTTGCTCACCTCTGGTTTAAAATAATGGTCAGCAACTAGCATCCCCTGTCTGAATCCAGCCCTTACATTTATTTGCATGTTGTGTGTAACTAAACATTAGTTCACCTTCCCTTATGTCTTCCCCATGCCTGTCCCTGCCATTGGACAGGGTGAGACTGCCACCTAAGGGAGCAGATTTTGGGTGTCATAAAAGGTCAGGTAATTCTTTGTTAACCAAATCTAGGTATATTGCTGCATTTTGTTGTTGCTGGGGCTGGGGAGAGGTACTTGTAGGGTATCCTGCCTCGTATCCTGCCTCCTTTACAACTGTGGTAGTACGGAATTGTTGCGTGGATGTAGTAGAGGACTGGATGCAGGTGACTAGACAAAGGCTTAATCCAGACAAGATGGGAGTGCTGCTGGTCAGTAGGAAAACCAACCAGGGATTGGGATTGCAGCCTGTTCCAGATGGGATTTCTCTTCCTCTAAAAGATCAGGTTTGTAGCTTGGGGGTGCTCTTGGACCCAGTGCTGCTCTTGAAAAGCCAGGTTGCTGCAGTGGCCAAGAGCGCCTTTGCCCAGCTTTAACTGGTGTGCCAGCTGCGCCCTTTTTCTTGGGGAAGGCAGATCTGGCCACAGTGGTTTATGCCTTAGTTATCTCTTGATTAGACTACTGTACTGTAATGCGCTCTATGTGGGGCTGCCCTTGAAAAATGGTCAGAAGCTGCAGCTAGTGCAAAATGCAGCAGGCAGGCTAGTATCAGGTGTGCATTTTAGAGACCATGTAACACCAGTCCTGCAAGAACTACATTGGCTTCCAATTTGCTTCTGAGCTTAATTCAAGGTGCTAGTGTCGACCTACAAAGCCCTAAACTACTTGGGGCCAAGATATCTGAAAGACTGCCTCCTCCCATACGAGCCTGCCAGAAATTTGAGATCTTCAGAGGAGGCCCTGGTGCATATCCCAACACCTTGTGAAGCTAGGTTGGTGGGTACATGTAACGGGGCCTTCTCTGTAGCAGCACCTCAGTAGTGGCGATCCCTACCCAAGGAAGTTGGCCCCATCTCTTTTAAGCTTCCAGCAGGCAATCAAAAAACACTTTGTGTGTGTGTGTGTGTGCGTGCACGCACGCGCACCAACATAAGTTGGCTAGCTTTGGGTACTAGGGACTTTAACTTGAAGGGGTGGGGTTGCTCTGCCTCAGGCCATCCTTGGACTTCCTTTCCCTCCCTGCATTTACTTTCTCAGTACAGGTATGTCTTGTGTTTCCAGTACGGTGGCCAGATATGAAAGAGGACAGGGGGAATGGTCTGAGTAGTTGTGCAACAAGGTCTACCCATTGAATTTCCCTCTTGTATATGCTTCTGAAGATCCAGTGTGGTGTAGTAGTTTGAGCGTTGGACTAGGATTCTAGGAGACCGGGGTTCAAATCCCTGCTTGGCCATGGAAACCCACTGGGTGACCTTGGGCAAGTCACATTCTCTCAGCCTCAGAGGAGGGGAAGGGCAAACCTCCAGTGAACAAATCTTGCCAAGAAAACCCCATGATGGGGCATCTTAGGGGTTCCATAAGTCAGAAATGACCTGAAGGCACACAGCAAATATGATTCTGAAAGGTGCAGTTGCCCCATCTTGTTTTAATTCTTCCTGCCATTCCTAGTTGAGCCTTTCTTATCTGTCCCTTCTACCTGCCACATTCTTTACATGTGCAGAAAAAGAGTTTGAAGAAAGTTACTTTTTGGGGTGACAGCCCCCAGAATTCCCTCCCCCCCCCATGTTCACTGGCAATGCTGCCTAGAGAATTTTAGGATAAGTAGTCCAAAACCATAACGTTTCCATGTTCTCTTCCATAGTCTTCATTGGCAGAAATGTGTCATGGACAGTAGGTGGCAAGAATAATATGCTGACACACTGGCTGTGGTGAAGGTGAAGTAGAAATGTGCTGCATTCAAGGTTTTAGAGCTTTTTATCTTTTGAATTTTATCTTTGAAATATTTAATACTGTAAATAGTTTAATTCTATTTTAATGTTTTCTTTTTGTATTAATTGCATTGTGCTTGTACATTGTGAGCCGCTTTGAGTCCCAATTTTGGGGGAAAAGCAGGATATAAACAAATACAACAACAACAATTTTGTGTAGTGTGCACACTGCACAGTGTATTCCTCCCCCTCTCTCATTTCCTTTTCTATGTCAGCTTTTACAGAGTTTGGGTCTAATCCGGCATATCTGCTGATGATCACAGGGAAGGCACCTCAAACTGCCCCACACCTCTGGACAGTTTTGAAACAGTCCTCTGTTTGATATAGTGCTTGTTAGACCTCCTTCCATTCTGGAAAGGAGCCTTTAGTACTTTTAAACAGGATCTAGGACACACCTACACACTCTAAATTTAAACACTTCTGAAACTGATTTTAACTACTAGCACTTCCCACTAAGAACTCTGCAGGGGTTACGTGTTTGGTAAGGATGTTGAGAATAATTTGTTTCAGGTGCCTAGCTCTTTCATAGGACTGCTGCTCATAGGTTTCTGTGCTCTGAGGCTGTGTAAAATCACAATGAATTTGGAATAGTCTTCTTGTCTGCCTTCAAATCTCTCCTTAAAGCTCACCTATTCTATAAAGTGTTCACCCCATTGGCAACATTTTCTGTGTACAGTAGGGCCCCCATATCCACTGGGGATTGGTTCTGGGGGGGGGCATGGATACTGAAAACTGTGAATAATAACGAACACCATTGAAAATAATGGGACTTCCGGTTTAAAATACCATAGAGTTGCCTTGTAGGACCTAGAAAATGGCTAGAGAGGACACATTTTCTAGGAAGAATCTATGGTAGGTGTGCTGTTTTGTGTCCCATAGATAATTGAATCAGTGGATACAGGAGTCCTACTGTAATTTGCTAACATTTGTCCTTTGCTGCCTTGTCTTTGTCCATCACTCCTCTCTCTCCCTCACACCTCTCTTCTCCTTTGGTTCAAACTTCACAGTGTATGCCCTTTGGGAACAGAGACCTCTCTGTTTCACCTGTGCTGTAAAATGTCTTTGAAGCCCTTGTATTGGTATTGCATGTTGCCTGAACCTTTGTTGTCAAAATCTGGACTTCACTCAAGCCCTCCTTTAGCCTTGTATTCCTTTCCAAACTGTTCTGGATTGTGTTAGTGTGGCTGTAAAATGCACTCTCTTTGTTCAAGTTGCATGCAGAAAATATCTCACACAGAGCAGGTTTAGACTTGGAGGAAGGAGGAGTGAAGATGGGAGGAAGGAATATCAATCTAAGATATGCAGATGACACCATTCTACTAGCAGAAAAATAACAAAGGCTTGGAACATTTACTAAAGAAAGTCAAAGAAGAAAGTGATAAGGCAGGCTTGCTGTTGAACATGAAGAAAACAGAAGTAATGACCATAAATTAAATCTAGATGATGAGGAAATTGAAATAGTTAAAGATTTTCCATACCATGGATCAATAATTGATCAGAATGGAGAATGCAGTCAAGAAATCAGAAGAAGACTAGGACTGGGAAGGGCAGCTATGAAAGAACTAGACAAAATCCTAAAGTGCAAAGATACAAAGCTGAACACTAAAGCTAGGATTGTCCAAGCCATTGTATTCCCCATCACCATGTACAGAAGTGAGAGCTGGACAGTGAAGAAAGTTGATAGACAAAAATTTAACTCATTTGAGATATGGTGCTGGAGAAGAGTGCTGAGGATACCGTGGATGGCCAAATAGACAAACAAATGGGTCCTAGAACAGCTCAAGCCTGAACTCTCCCTGGAAGCCAAGATGACTGAATTGAGTCTGTCGTACTTTGGTCACACCATGAAAAGGCAGGACTCACTAGAAAAGATGATAATCTTAGGAAAGGTGGAGGGCAGTAGAAAGAGAAGAAGGCCACATACCAAATGGATGGACTCCATCAAGGAAGCCACAACTCTGAGCCTGCAGGACCTGAGCAGAGCAGTTGTGCACAGGGGCCTTGGAGGTGTCTCATTTGTGGGGTCGCCATCAGTTGAAGTCGACTGGAAGGTAGCTAACAACAACAAGCCCCAATGAGAAAGATTTCTTTCATTTTGATAAATGACAGCCTGATTTCTACAAGGGAGTGAACAAAAGACTGAATGAAAGGTGGAGGCACTGCATATACATGCTAGACACGGTGTGTGTGTGTGTGTTTAAAAAGGCCCCTTTTCAGGGTTTTAAATCAAGCTATAAAGTTACAGTGTGGTTGCATAAAACACTCTTCCCAATTTAATCCATCTATCTAGTGTTCCATCTAATTACTACATTAGAAAAGGCTTCAGAGCATGTATTGAACATTATAAATGGGAATAAAATGATTCTGGTAATGGCTTAATAAAACAGGTGAGGTAGCTCTGTCTCTGTCTGCTTACATCCTTGGGTTGAAGCCAGATTGATTTATCAGATGCGGGGAGAGCCCCATGTCTTCTTGTCCTCAGACTGGAAGAGTGTCTCCATTTTGAAGTCTCTGTGAGCCACCCCCTCTGGTTCTTACTTTGGCCTTCACACATGAGGCAGGTATCATTGGTTTGTCTGAAATGGACCCCCTGCTGTGCAACACTGTCGTAACTGTTCCGGAGTCTTCTTGCGTGGTAAGTCCTGTCTGAAAAAGTCCTACATCCCTTCTGGCTGCCAAGAGGGGGCTCCAGGTGGTGGTGGTGGTGGGAAGGAAATCACCTGAAAACTGACATAATTAAAAAAAATGTGTCAAGGGCTGCACTTTGTCCACTCCTGTCACCACACATATTGGCCCAGATCCTATAAATTACTTCTAACTGAAGTAAACCCATGGAACTGATTGCCAAGAGGAGAGTCAACACATCAGTGAATTCCATTGATTCAGTGACCCTGCTCTAGTTAGGACTAGCAGTTGAATTCAGACCAATGTTTTCCCATTTTTTAAAGCATTTTTTAAAAGAATGTTTTAAAGCATTTTTAGAACCATTTTGACAGGGTGTTTTCATATTTGATGCTATTTTCTCATTGCTCCTGAGGCTTGTGTTTTGTAACAAGCAGGACAAGCAATCAACGTGTTATTTTTTTCCCACACGGTCACCAGCAATGACAAGGGATTACTCCTTTAAACACCACAGCAAATAATAGAAACAAATTACTTTTCAAAAGTACCTTTCTACACCCTCTGTGTGGAAGGAAAAAAAAACTTTGGCATGCCCAGCCCTGTGCTCAGTCATTGAAGTTATACCCCAGCTCCAAAGGCCTTTCCATTTGCTTATTTTTCTCCATCTATCTGTGCATTATTTTATTTTTATCTGAAGCTGGGACTCAAGGCGGCTTAACAAATAAAGAGAATTAAAAATATAAATACGCTTGGCTGAAAATCCTCTTCTCCCGTTTTTTATTTGGTATCACATTTATCAAATTACAGTGTGCTGTTTTCGTCTCTGACCAGCATCAGTGGCATTGATAGGAAAGTGCTGTTGCCAATACGTAGCAAGCAAATTCATATATCTAATGGCCAGTTGCAATTTGCTGGTTGAAACTGAACGAAAGCTGAAGAGGAAAAAAAAAGATAAATGTGAACTTCTGGACATTTTGAAACACGGTGAATGCTGCCACCCAGTCCCCCGCAGCCTGCTTAGCTTCTTCACCCACCCCATTCCGCTCCTTCCACCGATGGTGGTTTTAAAATGGTGTTTGGTGACGAACGGAGCCCCCTTGCATATTTACAACCCCAGGACTTATCATTTCTTCCCTGCCTCAAACGAAATGTGCAGGTGTCAAAAGGTTAAGTTCCAGCGCGCCAATAAGGTGCCCATCTTTCATGGCGGGATGCCATTTTTGCTTGGCGTCTTCAGCGTTGTCATGGATACTGAAACATGGGACCCCTGAGATTGGAGTCTTAGAATTAATGGCAGCCCCGTCTAAAGGATTCCTGTCTGGACTGAGTTGATGGATTGCATTGATGCGCCATTTGTCATACTGTAATTGTTGTGGCAAATGTAATACCCACCAGTATAAACATTGGACTGCTTTGCTAATAAAACCGAGGATAGGAAGGGAGAGGATGATGCACGGTTATGGGCAGTTAAAGAGACAATGCCTCTCTCTTTCCCTTTCCCTTACACTTTCTTCTTTCCCCTTAGCTTTAGTTCTTCTTTTTGAAAACCCAACCAGTCTTGTCGCTTTTACAGATGAGATGCAATGTGCTGTGAGGGCATTTGACCACTTTGTGGAATCTTTATGTGAAGCCTAGCTCTGTGGACTTCATGCCTGTTGCTCAAGTATATGTTGAGAATATTTCTAACTGCTGATGTGCATAGGGCAGCCTGAAAACCATCCCTGTTTGTCCTGTTTTCTTTTGGTGCTTAGAGTAACTGAGCTTAACTGCTGTTTAGCTTAATTGAGTGTTTTGGTGCTTGAAGCTCTGATCCCAGCTTTGGTGAAACCTCATGACCCTTTTAGTTTTGGGACCCTGTTCGGATTTCTTTGTAGGTGTTCCGCTGCCATTTGATCCCCTCCCAAATACCATGTTTCAGCCCCAAATGACTTCTCGAAAGCTGCACAATTCTTTTGGCTCACAAGCTATTTTTACCCCTGAGCAGCAGCCATGGGGCTGTTCTGTGTGCATGTGGAGCCTTAGCGCATCTTGAGCAAACATCCTGCTCTTGTCACACCCCCAATCTTCTGAAGTGATGTGGAAGACCACCAGAGGCAGGGTCTTTTTGGTGGGAGCACCCTGACTGGGGCATGCCTGCTCCATATTGTTTAACCTTATGACCACTCTCCTGGTGGCTTTTGGGTAAAACCAGCTGTTCTTTTTACCCAGGCTGTCAGTGGGCTCTCCCTCCGTTGCCTTTTGCCAGTGTTGCTAGTTTGTACCTACTGGCCTTCTATGTGAGCTTTATGGCATCTATATTGGCATATTGCAGTTTTGTTTCAACTACATGTGAAAAACAGAGTAGTGACACTTTCAAGTCAATAAAATCCAGAGCTTGGAAAAATCACTTTGGGTGGCCTACAATTCTCAGAATCCCCTAACCATCAGGAATCCAGTGGCCTTGCTGGCTGGGAGATTCTTGGAGTGGTTGTCTTAAAAGTCATTTTTCCAAGCTCTGAGAAAATTTGAGCTAGGCTCCTTTTGTTGTGGGTGGATCCTGGATCCTTGCCAACCCCAGTTGTGGCCTGAAGCAAAGGGATTGTGGCCAATGATTCTTTAGCAGTCCCTTCTATCAGTCCAATCCAACTTTATTCCTACAGTTTCCAAGAAGAGCTACCTGTCTATACCTTTTGGGGCAGAGCGATTCCGTCTTCTATTCTGATGAGCAATGTTTGCTGATCCTGCAGCAGACGAGACCTAAACTACTGCCAAACGCGAGGTGGAGGGGGGGGGTAATTTAGTAGGCCTCTCTTACAATGACTGGAAATACACAGTTGGTGGCTGAGTTTCTCAGCCTGAATAAATGAAGCACCATCAAATCTCAAACGGGGTGGTGGGGAGGGAAATGCCAGCCATGCCAGACAGCTTCATAAAACCCATGGATTTATGGTGTCTTGATTGACTGTCGGTTTATTGTTCATTCCTTATTATATTAATGTGATGAGGCTCCCTGCTGCTTTCTTATACCATTATTTATGGTGATAGAACTGTTCCTTCCACTTTCATCCATTGTTCCAGGGTAGGTCCCTGCTTTTAAAGAGGCACTGTTGGGTTTTTAATGAAAGGAAAACCTGACACTGATTATGATGAAGGGCTGTTGGGAATTGACTGGGTTTTCTTGGTATCTGTGGTCAGTAACTAGGTTTTAAGAACAACTGCTCAGAGAAGTGAGTTTAGGGATGTAGGCTTGGTTGGTAGCTGAGGGGAGGTAGAAATGGAAAGTTTGCCCTGTGGAATGGAATAAGAATGAGAGTCTCCTGATGAGCTCTACTCTGAGAATGGAGCAACTTTTAGAATTTTAGTGTTTTACTCTGGAGCAACTTTACTCTGACAGCTAGGTCACAGAAGCGTGGAGCATATGGGTCCCCAGTGCATATTAGATCTTTACTCGTGTATATCAATATTAGGGTTGCTAGATCTCAGGGCCTGGTCCTGAGTCACCAGTTTTCATGGGTTATCTTGAGGTGGAAGGTGAGAATGCAAATTCTCCAGTTTGGGTAAGCTTAGCTCTGTGCAAGAGGGAAGGGTTGTGAGCAAATCTCCAGCTCTGCTAGGAAAACAGCAGCTTGCTACAATATGCAAGGATTAATTATCGGTTTCTGCAACTTGAAAAGACTCTCCAAGGAGTCTATATACTGGCTAAGTTAGCTTCCTCCTTCTCGCCTGGTCATTGTGGCACCAGGACTCACCCTCCACTCTGCTCAGCAACCACCTTCTGGGTGAAAACAAGTAGTGGTGATTAAATATTCTTTATCCCATCTCCCTAAGTAGATGAGAAGGAATAATTCTCTCATTTCATCTTGATCTGGGAACAGCTCCTTTAGCTAAGAAGTCTGTCTTCATTTCCAAACAGAAAAAAATGTTTTCTGTGTGTGTGTGTGTGAGAGAGAGAGAGAGAGAGAGAGAGGGTGACAAGCTGTGATCAACTGTGTGTGTGCATGCCTTCAAGTTGCCTGTCTGACATATGGCGACCCCATGAACTTCAGGTGGCTTTCTCAGGCAAGGAATACTTAGAGGTGGTTTTGCCAGTTCCTTCCTCTGAAATAGAGCCTCCAGCAGCTGGTATGTGAGCAACTGTAGATGGTACTTCATGCATAATGCTTAATGGCATCACCAGGAGCCAGCCCAAAGTCTCAGGTTTTGGCCCAGAAATCTCAGGCCTGGGACAATCCTGAACTGGCATCCCTAATCTGTATCGCATATGTACAACACAGAGCTCTGCATAGCACGGAACGTAGAGAGGTACTTTTAATAATTAATTTGTTGCTTTTATAGTATGTAAAAAGTCATTCTTTGATGTTCTTTGTTACAATGCTGAAAAGGTAGCTTGTGTTCCTCATTGCGTTGCTCTCTTTTTTGTTTGTTTGTTTATTATTCCTGTCAAACTGCCTCAAAATGCCCTTAAAAAGTAACTCTAAAGATCTTACTCATTACTCCAATAAAGTAACTTCAGTCCTACTACTTATGTGACTTTTTACATGTGATTTTGTTACAGTCTTGTTACCAAAAACTACAGCACATTGCTTGTAATTCATCCCTACCTAGCAGAAGAAAAACTGACCACTTTTGTGAAGTGTCTCTGCCTGGTCCCCTGGAAGTGTTTTCCACAGGCTACCTGCTAAATAGTGATTTGGTGATCTGTGCAAATGTCTTCTGGTTTCCATCCCGAGGAGGGGGAATAGCCTTTAAGAGAAGTGCCAAAATGCAGCCGGGTCTCCCTGAAAAAGGCACAACCATTCTGTTCACTTGCTGGAATCTAGAAATTGTATTGTTCCAAGCAGAATTTTTGTCAAGGTCAGGCTGGTGTCTATGAAAAGCATATGGAATCAGAAGCCCATCAGAGCTTGGGGAAGTTACTTATTTGGACTGCAACTCCCAGAATCCCCAGCTGACATGACCAGTGCCCATTTTAACTGTGGTTTAAAGGATGTTATAATAAAGGAACTTTCAATGCTGTTATGCACACAGATTCTTGGAAGCTGTGTTGGCCAAGCAGCAAAATACAATAAAATCCAAAGCCCATGTTTTATAAAAGAAACAGTAGATAGCATACATGCCAACATTTCACAGATTGGCCAAGCAACATCAGAATGTGTGGTCAAGATGGCAAAAGTTACTTGTAAGGAAGAACAGACAAGCTAGGAGAGGCTGCTGCAGTTTGCTTTTGCCTGGGCATACTGGGAAGGGCAAGATTCCTTCCCCCTCCTCTCCTCTCTTCCCTGCTGAGTTGAGTACAAACTCCTTTTGTACTTTGATGTTTGCAACAACTGAGGTAAGCTGAGGGGAAAGTGGTGGGGAGGAAAGAGAAATTGGGACCTTTTAAAAGCAGCTGAAAAAGTAGAACGGCAGAGGTTTAATTGAGACTGTCCCTGCCAGATTGGGATAGTTGGAGGGTATGAGATAGCCCTATTGTGTTTCATTTTTATAAGGCAAATGTGAGTGTAACTTTTTTCTTAAGTTCATAGTTAACCAAAAAGGGGGTTGGGAGGGGAGCATGATGGTAGAGGATGTTGCAGTGGTGAGGGTGAGGGGGGAGACAAACACCCTCTCTGTGTTTGCAGTCATCTGTAATTTTTATCTCTTGACCTTTTAAACATAAGCAGCAATAAAATGAAGAAGTATGGTAGTCATTTAACACCCTGCCTGTATTAACTGGCTTCTACCCATGAGCCGTGGTTTTAAATTGGCTAATGTAGACAACTTGCCAGGCCTAATAATAATTCAGATTACTACTGTCAGCTATTCCGGTTTCATGGGTAATTTAGTAGTTGAATAATTTTTTTTTTAAATTCATCCGTTCCCATGCGCTGTTATGAATCAGTAGATGGTTTACCATTGGCAGTGGTAACTGTAAGAAGATTTAAATTGCTACTGAAAAGGATTTGAGTGAAGGTAATGTTTTATAATGTTCTAAGCCATATGCAGTACTTTCAGGCCTCATCGGTTTTACATTGATTCCTAGTGAAGTGTTTAATTGCATCATGAATGCAATATAATTCAGTTCTTTTGGCTAATATGGTATATATCTCAAAGTGATATACAGCACTGGCAGAACAAATTCCAAATTTTCCCCAGGTTTATTCTGCTGCTCAGATGGGGCCGGCCCCCATGTGGTTATGGGCTAAAGATTCCATTCAAATTATTTTGCACAGGATGGAAATATCATAGGATGGAGCCATGAATTTTAAAACTGGGTTCATCAGTCTTTTATATAGGGCAGGGCTGCTCAAATTTGGAGGGTCCATGGGCCATTTTTTGGCTTCCAGGGCCCTCCATGGACCCTTCTAGGCCCCCAAATAAGCACAAATTTAAAATATCAAAATCGGAGTGACTGGAAGTGCATTTCCAATTCCATATTTTGAGGGCTGGGTGTGGGGGACCCTGCAAATGTTTACATGCAAATCTGCCAAAAAAAGAAAGAAAGAAAGAAAGAAAGAAAGAAAGAAAGAAAGAAAGAAAGAAAGACTTTGGGCAGGGGGTATCAGTGAGCCAAAGATGGCAAAAAATGGCTTGGGGTCGCATCCAATCCATGGCATAATGTTGCCCAGCCTGACATAGAGCAGAATCAAAGCTATTGAGGCCCTTGTTAGCTATGCTAAAACAATATGCAGCTTTAGGTTTTCCGTGTTCTGTTCCTAGGAATAAACTCTTCCAGAACATGGCCTCACAAGCCCGGAAAAAAACCCACGGAAAACATATGGATGCCAGCCGTGAAAGCCTTCAACTTCACAATATGCAGCTTGTTGCATTAGGAAGTAAAATGGCAGGGACCAGAACGGAAGAATAGCTGAAGAAAGCTGAGGCCATGCAGTAAGGCAGAATGGAGGGCAAAATGTTCTGGCTGCACTGCAGTTTTACTTCCTCATGCGATAACCCTCTTAGCATTTGTGTGGTACTTTGATATGTGCCACTTCTTACCACAGTCCTGCAAGGTGGGCTGCCATTATTATTCTCATATTTCAAATGAGATTTGTGAGACCAAGATGTTTTCCTGCTCTGATTCAGGATAAATTGATTTTTTAAAGAAAAGGCAAGTTTTTGTGGGGGTGGGGAGCACTGTTGGGTTCAGAGGTCTAAATTCTGAATGCTGAAGGGGAGTTTGTGTTAATAAGTTGGCAGGAAAACTGCTGGGGTTGTAAGAACGTTCCACATCTTTCTCAAAAGGAATCAAACCAAGGTTTCAGGGTTGTGCTCCCTGAGGTTCATCGCCTCCCAGAACTGACTCCAGACATTTTGGGTAAGAGGCAGGCACTGGAGCACTCTTTCTGCTAGGGATTGGGACTAAACCCCCCAGAATTACAACTGATGTATGCAAATCATTTCTCTGAAGAAGAAATGGGAGAATTGGGGCCATGGTCGCTGGGGGATTCTGGGAGCTGTAGTCCAAAAGAGTAACTTTGCTAAGCTCTGCTGCTTCACCCAGTGGCTGGCCTGTGGTTTTCTCCAGACAGCCCACAAGCAGGGCACGAAGGCAATTGTCCTTTCTCAGGGCTGCCTCCCCCACTCCAGCACCTGGTGTGCAGAGATACACTGCCTCTGAATGTGGAGGTTTCTTAGTGTCATCACAACTAAAAGCCTGGGATAGATTGTTGCTCTGCCACCATGCCTTTGAAAACCATCAAAACCAGTGGTTGTTGTCCCAGCTGGTGGCCAGGGATTCCAGAGTTGCTCTTCCTCTTGCCTTTTCTGCTAGTCAGTTGCCCAGAGAAACGCCAAATCCTGTTCTGATAAGGGAGAAGACAGTGGGCAAAGACTGCTTCTCTTCTAGCAGTGGTTCAAGAGGGAGCAAGTCACCCCAAAGGGTGAGGGACTCACCCTCACTGAAGGTCTTCCAGTAGAAGCTAAATAGACATCTGTTGGATGTCCTGCCCTGAAGAGGTGGTTGGCCTAGGCCAGAAGAGGACAACCATGCCCTTCCATGGAATGTCATACTGAGGATGGAGCAAGCTTGTTTTCTGCTGCTCCAGGGACTAAGACACGGAGCAGTGGGTTCAAACTATAGGAAAAGAGATTCCACCTAAACATTAGGAAGAACTTCCTGCAGTAAGAGCTGTTTGGCAGTGGAATGCACTGCCTGGGAGTGTGGTGGAGTCTCCTTCTTTGGAGATTTTTAAACAGAGGTTGGGTGGCCATCTGTTGGGAATTCTTTGATTGTGTATGCCTGCATGGCAGAATGGGGT
Organism: Gambelia wislizenii; assembly: GCA_030847615.1. Classification (NCBI taxonomy): domain Eukaryota; kingdom Metazoa; phylum Chordata; class Lepidosauria; order Squamata; family Crotaphytidae; genus Gambelia; species Gambelia wislizenii. The sequence continues at coordinate 3,559,635 of JAUMIR010000013.1, read as the reverse complement.
TGGACTGGATAGCCCTTGTGGTCTCTTCCAACTCTATGATTCTATGATTCCAGATGTTGTTGGACTGCAACTCCCATTAGGCCAAGCCAGCACAGCCGATAGTGAGGGATCCTGGGAAATGCAGTCTAGCAAAACCTGGAGGGCCACCATTGCCCTCTGCTCCCAATGCGAAGGCCCCTGGGGGATCAGGTATCAGGAGCAAGGGCAGTCGCATCCTCTTGGAGTCTGCAAATGGTCCAGCCGGAATACTTGCAACACTGTTACACCTTTCCATACATAAAATGATGCTGGGTCCCATCAGTGCTAGCCAGCAGAACCCACAGTGAGGAATGCTGCAAACTACAATCCAATAACATCTGGATGACTTCATGATTCCCATCCCCACTATAAGGTCTGTTTCTAGAGAATCCACTTCTACTTCATTGCTGGCCTCCTTTTGAGAAGCAGGCTTTGACAGTCTTATCTTCGTGTTTTGTCTCTCTTTGTGGGCTACACTGGGGACCTGTATAAATCCCCAAGCCTGTAGCTAAGGTTCATAGAGAAAGATGCTGCCTGGACTTGAAGCCAGAACCTCACTTTTATCAGCCCCTAGAACTTACACAGAATTGAGAAAAACCCTCCTGAGTCTCAGTTGGCCATGCTCCTTTATTAGAAAGGATTAAGATGACTAGTCCCAATTTAATTTACCGGAGTTTGTAACAGTGCCACACCTTCTCTTTATAAATATATGGTTTATTAAAAAATATTTGCATGATAACCTTTTAGCATCCATTCCAATTAACAGAAATCCAGCATAATAGCTGAAAAGTCATATGAAATAGCCAAATGATGGCAAGCCTCTTTCTCTTTCCTCCTTCCCCCTCCCTGCCTCATAATTCTTCCCCATTTTTTCCATGGGGGAGGGGGAGGTCATAAACAGATACCAAAATGTAAAAACCTTTGCTCTTTCTGCTCAGATGGAGTAGGCTTCAAACACTGTTCCCAAAGCATCCTTCCCTCTCTCTCAAATACTGCAAGTCTGCAGATCTGAACAGCTCATACTAACGCCTTAGCCAGCCCTCCATTTTGTTCTGAAGCTGAGACCTAGCCAGGTGAGCTACCTGAGACTGTGTGTGCACTTTCTGCACATGTCAGAAAGAATGACGTGCAACATTGACTCCTGTAATTGGCTGGCAGTATGAGGCCTTTGGGTTGGCCAGGCCTGGCATAAATAATCAGCACCTCATCTTCCACCTTTTTGGGTTCAACAGGGCAGGGCCTGTGATCTACCATCTTTGGCACATATAATTTGTCTCCATGCTCAGCTGCTGACCTCTGGTGTGCAAAACTGAGGAGCGGAAAAGAATGTTGGCAGAGTTGAGATTCTCACCCAAATCATCCATATTGTACTGCCTAAGATTTGTGGCAAGACAGAGTACACACACCTTGGCTGTCCATGAGGCTTATGGTATATTTTGGAGAAATAAAATATCCATGAAATTGTACAAACATTTTAACAATACTGAAGAGCAAAAAAAAAAAAATGTGTATAATTGAAAAATACACAAACACACTATAGTTAGTGTGGAAAATGCTTACAAAAATGAGTGCGTTAGGAAGGGTGCATAAATGTTTGTGTACATGAAGTAGGCATATGGATTTCTATGCAGGAAGAAAAACCAGAATCTTGCAACCTGATAGGAAGGAAGGGTAATGCAAGTGGGATGTGGGAAAATATAACAAAATTGAGATGGAGTTTTTCATATCCCTTCCAGAGCTGGAGAACATGACCTCTGCACCTAGAGTCAGGTACATCTGTGCATAGCTCTGTCATGTCCTGGACTGATGGATCTTGACGTAGAAAAATTAACTTTTCACAGTGCTTGCACTTTTTCGACAGTTGAGCAGTGGTGGGAAGGAAGGAAGGCACAATCTGCTGTTGGCTATTTCTCCAGTGCCTCCCTTCAATTAAACGCCAACAGGATTTCTGGCCATGGTTTTATTATTCAGATGGCCTTAGCTAGTTGCAAGCAAAAAATGGCCCTCTCTCATTGCTCAGGCATGACTCTGAGAGGGTGAAGAAAAAAAAAAACTTTATATAAAGGAGTTTGTCCAAACAAAGTGAGGGATTGGTTGTTGTTAACTGCCATCAAGTCCTCTGACTTATAGCGACCCCAGGAATGAGAGACCTCCAAGTCCCTCTCTCCTCAACAGCCTTGCTCAGGACTTGCAGACTTGATTGAGTCTCTCCATCTCTAATGCAGTCTTCCTCTCTTCCTACTGCCTTCTACCTTCCCAAGCATTATTGTCTTTTCCAATGAGTTGTGTCTTCTCATGATATGCCCAAAGTATGACAGTCTCAGTTTAATCCTCTTGGCTTCCAGGGAGAGTTCAGGCTTCATTTGCTCTCAGACCCATCCATTCATTTGTCTTTCTAGCTGTCTGTGGTATCCATAGAACTCTCCTCCAGCACCACATTTCAAAGGAGTTGATCTTCTTTCTGTCAGCTTCTTCATTGTCCAACTTACAACTGTACGCAGAAATCAGAAATACTTATAGCATGGGTGATTCTGATTTTGGTATTTAATTATATATTTATATAAGGGAATTTGTCCACTCAGCGTGTGGGATACAGACAGCCAAGCAGAACTTCCATGGAAAGAATTGCCACTATGAGGCAACTTTACAGACTGGCCCTTATGCTCAGCATCAGTCTGGATCACCATAGCAACCGGTGGCCTAGAAGACAGGCTGCTGCCCCGGGGGCCCAAGCTCTTTGCTTTGAACCCAGTCCTTTAATGCCTACAAATGAAAATGGAAGGGTGAGTTGAACAGATAGAAAGACTACTGAGCCACAGTACCCAACCCATCAGGCTCCTGCCTTCATAGATAACTAAGGGGGAAGAGGAGAGCCTTCTGTGTATATATTGAGAGATTTCAGCGGGTAGATAGGAAGCCATTAGGTTTCTGCTGCGAGGCTGCAATTTTCAGCTTTAGGAGTCTTTTTCATTTTGAATAAGGTAAGGCATTCTTCATTCTTGACACAGAGTGAAGGGAGTCTGTTTCAACTTTTTCAGGCCCAGGAAGGAATTCTGCCTCTCTTTCCCTCACCCTGAGCTGTTTCCCCTCGGTTCCCTTCCACCAAAACATGCACCACCTATCCAGCATGTAAAACAGGCTCCCTCAAGAACAAGGTCTCACAGTGAAACGGAAACCTATGAGTCAGTCTCTTTTTGTAATGCTTCCAAGGAGCGCTACTCAGATCAAACACTTTCTCCCTTGTAAGATTACATACTCATGGTGGCAAATGGGCCGTTTGAGTGTTAGTCAATTCAACTTTTCCCTTTTCTTTTTTTTTTTTGACTTGTGACTTTTCCATGAGTGTTGCCCATGCATTTTCATTCTTATCTGACTATACACATGCACATAAGTACACTCAGAAAGATCGATAGAGGTACAGATTTAATCAATGAAAAAATAGTCTAGAAACTTAACTTTTGTTAAACAAAGAGAACAAAAGAGGGTATAGTTGCATATTTCCTGTGCTGAACTGTGGTACTTGCGATGAAACTGAACTTGAACGAAATTTGCAGATAGCAATAGAATATTCATGGCATGGGACAGATCCTGGCTGCGCTTATTTGGGATGAGGGAGAGTGTCGGCTCCTGTTGTCCATACATTGCACCTAGAATGGTTTGTGAATTGCCTGTGCCAAACATTCTGTAGTTGTGATGTTCTTTCTCATAATTGTAGGGCGTTGAATGCAGATAAACAAATTAACCTTGCAGGGCACCTCGTGTTCTTTTATGCCCCTTCGTTATCCCTGACTATGGCTTCTGTTGCTAGTTCTTAAAGATACTTTTTATCATAATCTTCTCTGCCCTCCCTGTCCTTGGCCTCATTTGCCCATGCGGTTGTTTTAATCTAATTTGGCTGTGGCAACCGGCATGATTTTGTTTATTAGTATCCATGATGTCATCATGTTGGATGTACCAATGTGATTTTGGCGACTAGATGGCTCCATCAGTGAATTTTTTAATCAATAGCATGGGAATCTAAAGAGAGTGAAGAAGGAAGACAGTGGTGTGGCAGAGAATGGCATTGAAACTACCCAAAGGTTTTCAGCCCAGAATTGGGAGGTTCTTTTTGATATGAAATAAAGTAATGAAGTCTGTCGAGAACTTTTTGACAGTAAGAGCTGTTCGGCAGTGGAACACACTCCCTCGGAGCGTGGTGGGGTCTCCTTCCTTGGAGGTCTTTAAACAGAGGCTGGATGGCCATCTGTCGGGGATGCTTTGATCGTGATTTCCTGTGTAGCAGGGGGTTGGACTGGATGGCCCTCGTGGTCTCTTCCAACTCTACAATTCTATGATTCTATGATTCTATGAGAGTATCTTCTGTAGGTTGATTGACATTTGTATTTCACCTTTGCTCCAGGGAGCTCAAAGGGGCATATATGACTCTTTTTATTCTCACTACACTCTCATTAGGTTGAGAGGAAATGACTGGCCCAAGTCAGCCAGTGAACTTGATGGCTGGAGATTTGGATCCCAGACTCTGTACTCCAATCCAGGTCTATACCACCTTCCATGATAGCGTATCAAATGAATCACCTCCTCCCACCCATTGTGATCTTCTTCTGAGACCCTATCCAGGGAGTTGCTCCCCGCTCCCTTCTGAGATATGGTGTGTGGTGACAATTACAGTGACTTTCCAGTCATGGCCCCTTGACTCCTTTGCTTTGCCATCCATCAAACTCCCTCCCATTTATAGATGACCAACCCCCCTTCTGTTTTTTCCCCCCCTTGTTGGTTTTTAACAGAATTGGAAGTTCATTTGATGCAGAGCCTTGGAAAGGTTCTTTTTCTGGACTACAGCTTTCAGAATCCTCTTGTGGTGGAGGATTCTGGGAGTTGCAGCCCACAAAAAGACCTTTCCCAAGCTCCAGTTTGACATCAACTTTTATCTATTTTATTTTAAGACCATGATCTGTCTTTTGATTCTTTTGAAGTTGTAAGGGTATACATAAGTGTTTTGAAATCGAATAAATGATTCCTTTCCTTGTGCTAGCTAGAAAGATTTCTGTTTGATTTGTGCCTTTTTCTTTTTGGGTTTCTGTCCTTTTCTGTGCAGACTTGAGTGGGAAAATATTTTCTTGATACCTTTGCAATTTGCTTTGAGCCCATTTTGTTGTCCTAGCGACGATGTATATGTTGGAGCAAAAGAAGTTTTACTAGCCATACTCCATATGACAGTTGCTGAAAACTCAGTCCTCTTGGTTTAAGAACGTAAGAAAGGCTGTATTGCATGAGTCCAAAAGCCCAGAGACATGGAGTGGAAAATTTTCTCATGATATATTTTTTCACTGAAAATTTTCCACATTCACAAACCTTGGTGCTTCTTTCTGTTTCACAAAATCTCTTGCTTCTCCATCAGTCACAAGTACAATTAGTCAAGACAAAATGTGGTATGTTGCCTGTGCCTACAGGCTTACGTCCATCCTCTAGTGAAATAAAATGTTCAATTAGTTGTACTGAATCATTTTTTTCTCAGCTTGAAATTGAGCTGGTCAGTGGCAGCACTAGGGGAGTGCTGAGAGGCCAAACCGCACCAGGTGACACTGTGGGGTGTGTGTGTGACAACAGCCTTAGAGATGCCACAGGAGCTGGCAAGTAGTACAGAGAGTGACAAAGTAAAGCTGAAGGTACTACAGTTTAGTCTCAGCAAAAGAAAGTTAAATTGTTGATGTATCTAGTCCAGCATTCTGTCCCCACAGTAGCCAACTAGTTGTCAACCAAGGAAGCACACAATGAGATCCCCCTACTTTTCATGTTCTTCAGCAACTAATGTACAGAGAGATACTAGTGGCCAAATCCACGCTACACAAACAATCCAGTTTGAAATGGCATTATTTGCCATGGTGCCTTTCTGGGATTTTTAGTTTTACAAAGTCTTTAGCCTTCTCTGCCAAAGGAAGGAGCCATGGCAAATAATCCAGTTTCAAACTGGATTATTTGTGTAGTGTGGATTCGGCCACTGCCTTTGATCCTGGAGGTGATAAGTAGCCATCCTGACTAGTAATAACTGACAGCCTTATTCTCTGTAAGAGTTAGATAAGGTTGTAGGTCAGGTTTTGAGTAGTATGCTAGGAAATCATCCACACCTTGCTTGATTGTTCCTATTTATTAGCAGTAATAAAGCTTTACCACTGCAGGCAGGGATGCGCTCCTCCATTATGCAGCCCTAATGTGACTTCAAAGTTGCTAAAGTGATTATGCTTTTATATCATATTAGGGAACACAAATACGAATTCAATGCAAAATCCTAATTCGGTAGAACCAACATTTTTTTTTCTTGCTGAGAACAGAAAAAAGCTTAATGCGGTCAGACCCTCTGGGTTTGTAGGCATGGAAGAAATGCACAGCTATGAGTTCTCCCAGTGTTTCTGTGGAGTGTGTGACCTACTGAAATGGAGAGCCTGGAGAGTCAGCTGCTCCCTCTGCTGCCTCCCTCCCTCCCTCCCCCAGGTGACCAGTTACACATCTCCCCCCCATAAAATGTATCATCCAAAAAGAAGAGGAAGGGTGATGCAGGTTTGCATTGTATTTGCACATGATAATGTGCATGTACTTGTATAGAGGCACATTTAGAAATTGTAACTGTAATTTTTTCCTGCTAGTTATGATGCATGATTAGGCAATCTGGTTGTTCTCTGGATGTTTTGGCCTACAGCTTCTGTGTTCCCCAGACATTGCTGGCTATGCTGACTGGGTCTGATGGGGCTTGTAATCCTAAACATTTGGAGGGTGCCAGGTTACCTACACCCACTCCAGTGGAACTTCCATATTACAGAGCACCCTAGCTCTGATTCACACTTGCTATAGAACAGGAGCAGCAGACAGCTGTTGCTTTCATTTGGTGGTCTTCCCAAACACATCTGGATTGGTCACTGTATGAAGCAAAATGCTGGACCAGGCGGGCATTTGGATTTTGGGTTGGATTCTGCAGGGCTTGTGGGATATTCTTAATGCACGTCTGGCTCGAGGATTTTGTGGATTAGGAACCCGAACCATCAGGGCATGCTACTTGAGAGTCTTATGTTAGTGGTTAGACTGCTGGGCCGAGAAATAACCGATCCAGGTTCTAGTCCTTCCTGAGTGACCCTCAGCCAGTTTAATCTCTCTGGCTGAACTATCTCACGGTTTTGTTCATAGAATCATAGAATTGTAGAGTTGGAAGAGATCACAAGGGCTATCCAGTCCAACCCCCTGCCACACATGTTGTATGGACAGAAGAAGGTGCAGGAGAATCACATACACCATGCCTTGAGTTCATTGGAGAATACAAGGTGGATTATAGATCTAACTAACAACTAACCTAGTTCTGGCATTAGGATGATATATTTATTTATTAGGGTTGTTGTTTTAGCTGTTTAAATAGTGTGGCTTCCACTACATGGAAATGGCAAAACATATCCACAGTTTTACCCCTATGTGAGCTGTGCCCCCCATATGGAGGGGACAAGTGTGCTCCTTTTTTATTTGTGGTGTGGTTTCATATTTTTAGCAAGGCACAACCTTTACCCGCTTGGGATTTGCAGCGACTCGCTACTAGTGTGGCAGAGAGCAAGTCACCTTGCATTAGCCATCTCCCGTCAGGGCATGTCATATTAGTACTGGATCGTATTAGTATTTGTTGGCACTAATGTGATCCGAAAGTTGCTAATCCGATAAGACTCTTGCATTGTATCAGTGAAAACAAATATTAATTCGATAGGATGGGAAATTGCTAATAAGAAGCCAAGTTGCTAATTTGACATGATGGATCTCCGGGAGAGATGGGTCGGCATTTTTAGTGTACTTTTCCATGAGTACCTTCAACTGAGGCTCAAAGGCAAAAAGGGTAATCAAGTACCGAGCAAAGGACATTGTGTACACTGGGTCTCTTCTGGTGAAGTTACCTACAGTCAGTTGAGAACTTCTATTGAATGAGAGCAAAATTGCACAATCATAGTCTCCAACTGTCCTGGTTTGGCAGGCACACCCCTGGTTAATCCTCTGCTGTCCCACTTTTTTACCTGCTTTTAAAATGTCCCAGTTTTTCTTTTCGCCTCCTACTTTTCCCCTTCATCCTCAGCTTACTTCAACTGCAAACTGAGTTCAAAGTGTAAAAAAGTAGCTTGCACTCAACTCAGCAGGTTGTAATGGAAGGAGGAAGCAGAGACTTGCCATTCCTAAACTCAATATATAAATGCCAGGGTTTCTCTGGTTTTAAAACAGTAGTGTGTGTGTTCTTCCTCATTAAAAACCTTTGCCTTTTTGTTGTCTGGCTGCTCCTCTTTGACCGCACTATGATGTGGCTCAATCACATGTGTCCCAGTTTTCACCTGTGAAATGTTGATGACACAACCATTCCGGGTATTGTTGGGGTAGCCTCTCCGAACCTGGAGCCTTCCAGATGTGTTGGATTGTTGCAGTCTAACACATCTGGAAGGCCCAGGTCCAGGAGGCTGCCTTAGAAGCTGGTCTGGAGTTCTTAGTGAACTAGGCTTGTGTCCCTCATTGTAAGGCATGTCCCTTATTTAAGGGCCCGAAAGCTTGTCCCATATGAGCATTAAAAAGGATGCAAAATATCCTGGATTTTCAGGTGTTGGATATCCATGTGGCCCTCAAATTCCACACCAGCTCTGTATGTGTGTGTGGTGGTGGTGGTGGTGGTGGGAGGTTCTGTCACAAGTGTGTCTGCTGCCTGATCTTTCCACTTCAGGGTGAGCAGCACATTCAGCCTAATGACAATAAAACCCTTTCCAAGTTTCCAGGGGGTTGTTTAGACAATAAAAAAATCCTCAAGGAATGCGCAGAATACCTTTTGTCCAGATGAGCTTCTGCTGGGATTCACCATATGGGGAAGGAGGGGGGCTGAAAACCCCAAGTATTTCATGATTATAGCTTTTGCTGTTTCTCACCTTCTTTTTTTTTTTTTAATACACCAAAATGTGCATAACGGCCCGTTTGAACAACCAGTTCGACTTGAGGCACATCCAGGAAGTCAAACATCATTGGTCAGATGGGCGCGGGGGCGGGCTTTCTGGTGACAAAGCGGCCAGAGCCACCATTGTTGTTTTGTGCGGACACGATTGAGCACTATTTTTGAGCGGCAGAGCAAAAAAAAAAGTTTAAGCGTAAGATCGCTCTTTCGCATCTCTCATTTAACAAGGCAAAAAAAGGGGGGAGCAGAGGGAGCTTTGGGGGAATAATAAGGCAGGTAATTAATTCACTTGTGGCCACTATCTTTTCTCACGGGTATGCTCCATGTGAACTTCAAACTCAGATAGCTTTCCATGCTAGTGGTCTTGCGAAGGGATCGTGGGGACAAATGAACACCGCTGCAATAGTGAGGTAATGTGTTATTTTCCACAATTAATTCTCCCGTCTGACTGAGACCCAGGTTTCTAGAGGTTTGGGGGTTCCTACAAGATTTGAGATCTCACTGGAGCCTGGAATGCTCATTTCCATTTTGGTGGCCAAACTTATAGATCTGTACTCTTTAACAAGCTGCTGGTAGCTGGTGAGGCAGGTGTATCTCCGCTCCCCTTTCCCCTCTGTTTTGCTGTTCACACATGCAGTGAGCAATTCCAGCAGCAACTGCTGTTTACCTTGCCTGTTACAGGCAAACACAAACAGCTTTAATTCGCTAAGAGTAAAATCCTGCTCTTTCCCAGCTCAAGCCTTGTTTACTACAGAAATGCTGCTGTGGCCCAATATGGAAACTTAGCATTTTGCCAGCCCTCCTTCATCCTCCTCCCAATGGCAATACTGCTGAAAAACGAATAGCTAGACAGAGGATAAGGAGGAAAAGGGGCACTGGGCAGGCATAAAAAGCTTTTTTAAAAGGAACTTCATTGTCAGAGGCTTTGCTAATTGAGGCATGCCAGTATTTCCTAAAATAGCCTCACTTCCAACTCAATCTTACTTGAGCTGCAGGTTCTTCACCTGTTGCCGGGTGTAATACAAGTTAGGAGGTTGCCTTCTTGTATGGTGGATCACAGATTTTTTACCTGTTTCTATAAAGTCTTGGCACATATCATGGATTTGGTCAACATTAACTGACTACAGTATTTCACCACTGTAGGGAAAGGTGAGGGCAGGGGAAATTTAAATGTTGGGGAAGCCCTACATCCCTAAGTTCTCAGTTTTCAAATAGCTGAGTGTGGCTCCCATTTTGACTTTTCAGCACAAAATATAAAACTTCCCTGGTGTTTGTTTTTTGGTGTTTATTTGTTTACTGTGGAAGAACAAGCTTCTCACATTTGTTACAGAGCAACAGCGGAAGGACTTCAGTAAGTGAAAAGCTTCATCTTTTTATTGCTCAGCAGAAGAAAGTTTATACTAACCATTGGCTTCAAATCTGCATCTTTTGTATGAGCATTTGATTGAAATCTACAGGTATTTCCCCCCACATATTTTTCTGTTTAAAAAGCCTAAATGGAAAATATCAATGTCTGTCATGAAGAGGCACCGAATATGAACCAGAGCTGAAGGGAAATAAGCATTAAACAATTATTGGAGTTTAGATTCGTTCAAATATCAGCAGGCTTGAAGGAACAAGTCACCTATTTGCTGGTAGAAAACTAGTGGAGTGTTTAATGCCATGCTGATTCTTGGCAAAGCCAGGGATTTTGGCTGAGACAACCCCAGGATGGGATTGATTCAAGGAGAAATGGGAACAACACAATTACATTGCTGTGCTAGATTTCATTTACAATTTCTGGTCATGTTATTAGTTTTTGTGAGCATCCAGGAATAATCGAGCACTTCCTGCCCCCTACTTCTATTGGTTTCTAGGCTAAAATGCTTGCCTCAGTGGCTGTGATGTTGTCTTAATGCCCTCAAGCATCTTTTATATTGTAGCTGTGGGGGCAGCTGGTGACCTGTAGTTAGGCTGACAGGGACTGCTTGTGTTCATCTGGCAGAGAGGATGGACAAGGGGAAGCTAAGACCCAGGGGAGGCTGAGTTGTCAGCTGACCTCATCTTGGACAGGACTCTTGCATTGCCTATAAAGATAAAGACTATTTGCAGAGCTGCTGAAGGCGGGAGTATGCTTGGAGGCTGGGGTTGGCTAAGAACTGGAGAGTGCAGTTTGACGTGACCCGACTGACCTGGGAGAGTCATTCCCCAAACTGACATACTAGTCATCCTAGAGATGGCGGGTGAATCTGTGACAAAACCCACTTCCAGTCTATGTTCTGGAGAATAAGAACCTAGGAGACTATCCATCACCATGTTAAGGCTGTTTCTCCATTTAGCCAAGTATATTTTTATCTCTCAGACTGTCAGGAACTCTCCAGCAGATGTACAGTTATAGCGAGGCCAGTCACTATTAGATTACCACTGGTTCCTTTTAACTGGGAATGGCAGGGACTGAATCATAGAATCATAGAGGTGGAAGAGACCACAAAGGCCATCCAGTCCAACCCCCTGCCATGCAGGAATACACAATCAAATAATTCCCAATAGATGGCCATCCAGCCTCTGTTTAAGCCAGGATGTTCTGAATGCATCTTTCATGCCCACCCCTTCTGGATCTGATGAATGAATTCAACACCTTGCTCTGAAGATAGAAAATTGCTTTTTGAGGACTGCAGCTCCCAGAATCCCCTAGTCACCCTCACTGAAGGTCTTCTAGTCGAAGCTAAACAGACATCTGTTGGGAATGGTCTATTTTTGAATGTCCTGCCCTGAGGAGGTGGTTGGCCTAGGCCAGAAGAGGACAACCGTGCCCCTCCAGATGTTGTTGGACTGCAATTGCCCAACACAGCTGATAGTGAGGGCTGCTGGGAAGTGTAGTCCAGCAGCACCTGAAGGACCACCATTTTCTTCTGGTCCAGTCCAAATATCTGCTCAAGGCAGGAAAGCTCTCCATGGCCTCCCTCTAACTCTGTCATTCTGCCAGCATTCATAACTGCATAAACCTTTATGATACAGCCTTCTCCTGTCACCTCACTCCCCACACATTTGGTCTATGTAGATGGAGGCCTCTATTTAGGGGCGGGGTAAGACCTCTTCTCCTTGCCTGTCCACTGAGCTATTGGCTGTTGGGTAAACTCTCCAAGAGTAAGTCAGAAGGAGAAATGGTTAATGTTTCCCCCTCTTCTTCCCCAGCAAATTCTTGGCGCTATTAGCCAGCCAGTTAAGATGTAATCTAAATCGTCTCTGCTCTCCAGCTTCAAAATGCAGGGAAGCCAGCGAGATACCTTGCGGGAGAATTGTGCATCTTAGAACAGGTCTATAATGCAATCAATTCTGTATATCCCAAGTGAAACAGCAACATTTATTTAACGTCTTTTATGGAGCAGCTGAGTTTTATCACAAATCACATTCCATTTCCATTCACTGGAGACCCCTTGAAGGCTAAAACGCACTTACTTTTCTCCAAGGAAATTTACCAATTCCTCAATAAAAGCCCATTTGCCTCTGTATGTAAAATTGACACATTTATTGAATATTAAGCATTTGTTGGTTTCTCCCCTACTCCTTGGCAACTTTATTGGGTTGTCCTTAAAAGTCATTAGGGGGAGGATATATCAAAGTTGTAATAGAGGTTTATTTATTCTACATACAGCAAAGAGACAGAATTGAACCCACTTTCTCCCCACTCCCTGCTCATTTGGAAGTAGTGTCTATGTGTATCTGGGATTCTTTTTTAAAAAAATAACTCATCAGCATGCACAATAAAACCAGGCCTTTCATGTTAGATTTGATTAAGGTGAGGATCTAGAGGGATCTGGAATTGGTGGGGGGCGGGATTGGTCATGTTGCAGTATCTTTATTATTGAATTTAACTATAACAACAAATTCTCTTGTTGCTGCTGCACAATGGTATGAGTCACTCTTTTCCAGCATGACCCTGCTCCAGATGGGTTGGGCTACAAGTCCCATGGTGCAGTCATGATGACTGTGGTGAGGATAATGGGCTTTGTAGTACAGCACACCCAGAAGGACATTAGGCGGGACCGGTTCTAAGTAAAATTATAAAGTGATAGGCAAGTGATGTGGGGGGCTGAGTGTCCCAAACATATGTATTTATTTTATTCATTTGTGTCCCTCCTTTCTTCTGCATGTGGGATTCAATGCGGCTAACAACATTTGGACTTGGGGGATGTGAGAACATCTGAACCTGCCTTATGCTGTATCAGGTTCTTTGTCTAAACCAAAGGTGGAGAAGCTTTCTCAGCCCAAGGGCCAAATTTCATTGAAGAGATGTTCTGTGGAGGGGATATTCCACTGGTAAGTGGGGCAAAAAGCAGAAGGGTAGAACCAAAAACAGGCACATAGTTTAACATAAAAGACTTACTGCCAGTCATTAACCTTAGAAGAGGGATTTAAATCTTTTGGTGTGGGGAAAAACATAGAAAAGGGGGGAAACAACCAAATAATGTGGAAGAAGTGTGGCCATTTGGGGCACCCCAGAGGGTCAGATTTGGCTCCAGATCTGAGAAACCTTCCCCACCCTTGGTATAGACAAAGAAGCTCATACAGTGTTAAGTCAGGTTCAGATGCTCGCACATCCTGCAAGTTCAAATGTTTGTGGCACCCAGAACTCCACTGGAGCATAATCGTTTGCTCCAAAATGTCCCCAGTTGACCTCTAAGGAATCTGTACCATGTGTGGACCTGCCATCCCCCCTCTCCAGGGTCAAAACAATTTTTTGCAAAATGTTTCAAAAACTTTTTTTTTTTTTTTTTTTGCCTCAAAACAGCCTAAAATTCTCTCTAGGGGCCAGGAAGGCTCCAAAACATGGTGAGAAAGTCCCTTGGAGAATATCTGGGGCAAAAGAATATTTTTTTTGTGAGAGTGGGTGTGGTGGTGGGGTGCAGCCCTCCAAGGTATGGGGGGGCTAATGTGGCCCCTTAGCCTTCCACAGTTGCCCACCCCTGCCCTAGACCTTCTGCCTGTCAAGCAGGCAATTCTACCACTTAGCAGTGTGTTTTTCCCTAGCACCTGTCTATCATTTATACCGTAGTCTTCCTCTCTCGGATTCAGGGTGGCATAAAGAAAGCGTCTCTCATTTTAACCTTCCCACAATGGGGAAGTCCATCTAGCTGAGTGAAAGAGAAAGAGAGAGCAATTGGTAGAAGCTCACCCTGGCCTCTCTGTCCAAAGTCTTCACAGGATGCTTTTGTTGCGTAGCCTGCCCTGGGGTTGTGCCCTGTAAAAAGGACCTGACCTGGAGCATGTCCTGGATGTGCAGAATGTAGCTCAGGATCTAGCAGTACATTGCCGAGGATTTGCTGTAAGGGTAAGAGTTTCCAGCTCTCCATTGGGTAAGAGTTTCCAGCTCTCCATTGTTTCTACTGCTATAGTGACAAAGGAGTCTTTTATTTTTAAGCTAAGCCATTCAGAATATCTTTCAGATCTTTGGAGTTTTGGGAAGGTGGGGGGGGGAGAGTTTGGTGTACACTCTCTATACCTCTTTTCTCACTTCCTAAGGCAACCTTTGCCAACCTGGTGCCCTCCAGGTATGTTGAACTCTGGCTCCCATCATCCCCAGCCAGTTGGGCTTGGCCTGGGTCTGTCCTTGATCCCTGACTTTTGCTGGCTGAAGCAGAGGCAGGGATACCAACTGCTGCCCTCTCTTCTTTGTTTTCCCTCTATTTTATAGCCAAAGAGATGGTTTGGAGGAAGAGGTTGTGAGAAGCACCTAATATACATCAGGAGGCTTTTCACAAGCAAATTTGCAAGACTGCAGGGGAGGGGCAAAGGAAATGAGAAAGACTGAGATTTGAAAGCCACCTAAGATTTCCCCCCCCACACACACACACTGACTCCTGGATGGAGGTGAAACAAAAGGGAGAGCAGTGCTATTGCTTAAATTCTAAAAGGCAGAGATTCAGGCAGGTCTGTTGATCCTGCCTGCTGACTTCAACCCACCTTCCCCTCCCTAATTCCTATATATGAGAGGGGATTGGGACATGAGAGGAAGGGCTGTTTCTCACAGAGCATCAGTCGCTTGGGAAAACCTATCAGAGTGTGACTCAAAGTGGGATCTGCAGACTGGTGCCAGTTTGTGAGCCATCAGGTGCCAGCGTGTGGCAAGTTTACAGGCTGGGGGCGGGGGGAGAGAAACAATGGACATAGATTTGGTACTGGCCCCTGGCACATTAGGAAAGGAAAGGGATGGTCACCCACATTGATCACCTCAGAACCCTGACCTAACAGTTGGTGGTCTTCAAACAGCTTTCAGAAAGGACAAGCGAAGCTGATAACAAAATTATTTATTTATTTATTTATTTATACCCCGCCCCTCTGTTAAAACAATCGGGGCGGCTTACAAAAATTAAAATACAATACAGATAAAAATCCCCAAACACCCCCCACCCACCCTCCCCCATAAAAAAATATTAAACAAATATAAATTAAAACCAACTGATCTAAAATCACATTTAAAAACAATAAATACAATAAAATACAATAAATGGCCAGCGGACTAAAGGAAGCCAGGATCCCCTGAGGCCGGGATCTAATTAGGAAAGGCCTGCCGAAAGAGATCCGTCTTTAGTGCTTTTTTAAAGCCACTCAGGCTTGTTATCTGACGGATCTCGTTCGGCAGGCCATTCCACAATTTGGGGGCGATTACCAAAAAGGCCCTCTGGGAGGTTGCAGACAGCCTAGATTTTTGTGGCTGAAGCAAATTCCTCCCAGAGGACTGGAGCGTGCGGGGAGGATTGTATGGGAGGAGGCAGTTCCGGAGATGAGTTGGACCCAAGCCATTTAGGGCTTTAAAGGTAATAACCAACACCTTATACTGGGCCCGGAAACTGATAGGCAGCCAGTGGAGAGATTTTAATACTGGAGTTATATGGTCTCTCTGAGATGTTCCCGAGACCACTCTGGCTGCCATATTTTGTACCAACTGAAGTTTCCGGACCAAGCATGAGGGCAGCCCCATGTAGAGCGCATTGCAGAAATCTAGATGAGAGGTTACCAGTGCGTGCACCAGTCTCGAGGTCCCTTACTTCCAGGAAAGGGCGCAGCTGGCGTATCAGCCGAAGCTGATAACAGGTGCTCCTGACCGTCACATTCACCTGACTAGTCATCTGAAGCGATGAATCAAGGAGCACCCCCAGACTGCGAACATAGTCCTTAACGGAGAGCGTTCATATTGCTGTATGAAGTGTGCCGTTCAGCCAGCATGCCCTGTTCCAGGATTGTCCATCCCATCCTCCTTCCCCATTTTTCATTTCCCATCTGCCATTCAACATTTTTCTGATTCCCCCGCCTGTTCTGTCTCCAAGAATGACCTGGTCTTTCCTTGGCAGCCCACTGAGTGCAGAGGGAGGGGAGTTTCATAAGAAAAGAAAAGAGAAGAGGGTGGTTCCCCCTCCCATTTTGGCCTTCCCACTGTCAGCACGACCCCTCTGAGTGCCACCCAGGACATGTAGCCCTTGCCATGGCTTTACTGCATGCTGCTGGTGGGGGCTTCCATGCTGTGAATCTGCTCTGGGTTTTACTCCAAACTTTTAACAGACTCTCCATGGTGCTGACCTGTTTGAAGGGCTAGGGTTCTGCTTCTTGGATGGTGCCTTTGAAGTGCGGTCTAAACCCTAGAGTGGAGTCACTGCCCCTGTGGCATGGATGCCACCCGCTGCCACTGGGGCCATGAAGAGTGTGGGTGCCAGTGTCTTTTCACTGTCCTGTCCCCCGCCTGCCCACCTGCCCCTCCACTGATGCACCTGCCTTGATCTGTGGCATACGTAACCTCCCAGTTAATCCAGTCCCCATTTTACGGGTGAGGGGAAGTGCTTTGAAATGCTTAGAAGGGATAAACAGCTTTTAATGAAGTTACAGTGCTACATAATGGGTATCATAAAATTGCCTTCATACTACAGGGTCCCAGGATGGCTTTTACTATCGACTGACTGAGCGAGCTGTGATTTCCTCCTCTTTTCCTCTCCCTCTCTGTCTCCGTTGCAGTTGCACAAAAGAGGAGGAGGAAGGTGTCAGGGAGGGTGGGGTGGGGTGTGGGGAAGCAAAGTCTCCTTCCATTACTTATTAGAAATAACTGAACACACACACACACACACACACACACACAAACCTATCCCCACATGTCAGGGGGTAGGGATGGGGGTGTGTGAAGCCGGAAGCTGCCTTTGGGGTGGCCTGTCAAAGGCAGTTTGTGGCTCCCAGCGAGAAGAACACGGGCTGAGTTTCATTGCAGCAAAACAGATGTTCACCTTGTTTCTCGATCGGCTGTTAGATGAGAAATTTATTGCTCTTGCGCCAGGCTTGGAGCTCCTGCGCTGTGGAGTCTATTAGGCAAAGAGTGGGAGCTGGCGGGGTGCCAACCCAGCCACTGTTTTGATGAAAGCCATTGAAGGCCAAGCTGGGTTCGAAGGCGCCAGCAGTAATGCATCGGCGAGACGCTTCTGATTGGGCGATTGATTGGGCTCTGATTTGATTTATTGATCGATACCCTCAAAAAAAGAAAAAGGAGAAAAAAAAAAGAATTGGTGTCTCAGAAAGCCCAGGCTAATCTTTAACTGCTGCAAACATCTCCAGGAGATATATTTTTTAATGATAAAGAGAGTCTCTCTTTCATGTGTGTGCACACGATATGTGTGTGTGTATTTATAATATAAAAATATATAACTATAATCCCTGTGTGTCTATAAGGGGTATGAATCATAGGCTGGGGGAAATTTTTTAAAAAGACCTGATAAAGGAATTTGTGGAAGGCATCTAAGCTGATCTGACTCTGTCAGGGGGGGCTCCAGCTTCTGCCTGCTTCTCCCTCCCCCACACTGCCCCCCCTTTTTTGCACAAGCCGGCAGACAATCACCAGGCGCATTGCTGGGGCAGATCTATAAATTGATGGAATTCAAAGCCTCCAGCATCGATTACCATTATAGCAAAAAAAGGGAAGGGGGGGAGAGAGAACCCAGAAGCATGCGGAATGGCTGATTATTTTTAGACAAAGATTTTGCCCCTCTCAGCAGCAATTTTTTTTGCTGAGCCTGTCACTCGCGTCAGATGTCTGCTTTTGATTGCAATTAGATGCAATGCACCCCTTCGCCCCCACTTGCAATGAAAATAATAATAATATGTAAACCTATCTCAGCCTTGGGGAGGGGTTGTGATTTTCTCCCCCCTCCCAGCCCCGCATCCCTCTTTCCGCTTATTAAATCTCCTCTTTTGTTTCTGTATCCCTGAGCCCCCTTCCCTGAACCTTTACAGCTGGCTGGGTGAAAGATTGCGTTACTGGTAGAAGTCCCTTCTCTCTGTAGTTGGGTGTAATCGCGTTACAGATCATTGGATTAGAGTTGATATGGTTCAGATAATCCCTCGGAAATGTGGAGCCTTGTCTCTGCCACTGTGTTCCCTCCAGAATCCAGCAGAGGATGTGAAAGGCCCCTTCTCATGCTATACCTTGCTGTCCCAGTAATACAAGAAGCCCCAGGTCACACTGGATGAGCCCCCTGTGGCAATGTCTCCCCCATATCTGCGCTGTCCTGGTTTCCAGGATGGGTGATGCTGTGTGATGTAGTGGTTAGGACAACCTTTCCCAATCTGGTGGTTTCCATGTAGCCAGTGCTGGGAAGTGGTTTGAGTGTTGGATTGGGACTCAGAAGATCCAGGTTCTAGTCCCCCCTCAGCTGTGACCAAGTGACCTTGGAGCACTCATTTTCTCTCATCCTGACTTACCTACTTCATAGGGTTATTGTTGTGAGGATAGAGTGGGGAGGGCAAGGCTGGATTAAGGTGATTGGGGCCCTGGAACAGTTCCTGAAATGGGGCCCACTTTGTGCACATGTGTGAGCTGTTCTAAAAGCACAGAAATTAGTACAACAAAACAGGACTCATCCTATCTGAACCGCTTTCCAGCCCCGCCACCTGGGCAATACTAACAGCCTGATCCCAGGCAGTTTTACCTGATTACCGTACTCAAGTAACACACAAAAAACTAGATGGCTGAAAAATTTAGGAAGTGACTGGGGAAGAAGAGGTAACAAGCAGCACCTTTCCCCTTCAGTACAAGGATGCTGGAGCAATTGCAGCAATGGAACCATTGATCATTTGGCCCTGGCCAAGGGACAGGTCTGTTGCCTTGAGCTTATTGGAGGAAAGGCAAGATATAACAAAAGATATAAGCATAACAAATAAATACAGAATAAGACTGTGTTGACCTACAACCACATTTGCCATGCCGGTCAAGGATGATAGGAACTGTAGTCCAGTAGCTCTGGAGATAACTTGTTTGAGATAAGCTGGATGAAGTCTCCATGTGAGTTAGAACAAAGTTATTTGACATTACATTTGACATTACATGGTAAACATGAATCTCCTGCTTTGTTCATCAGGAGCTGGTTTTGCAATTGATGAAAAACATTTTCAATTGATGAATAAACCGATTTGAGTCAGCCAAATGGGGCAGCCCTTACTTTCTTCTTCCATTCTTCATAGTCCTGGTTCAGATTGGAGGGAGGCTGGAAATCTGGGGACAGAGGTGGAGAAGGGCCAGTTTCCTGCCCAGGCCGCTGAAAGCTCTCAGAGCCCGATGGAAAACTCTCTGGCGGTTGCTGTTTTTCTTTCTTTGGGAAATCTAATATATTGATTAGCTTTCTTCAGAACAGCATCAATAAAAGTATATAATGGCATGGCTGGGCCCTGTGGCGTCTTCCTTCTGCTGGTCTGAAAGCTGTGTTCCCCCCACCCCCCATAGGCAGGAAGCCGATGTCAGCTCTTACCTTGACGGCTGCAAGTGGGCATGGCTCCTTCTGGTCTGACCAGCCTTGGCATTCCTAGTAGGCACTGTCAGCAGATTTAGTTTGCAGACCTCTACTGGAGCAATGGATGGCTGGCAGCCTCTGTGCCAAATCTATCCACCAGACAAATATTATCTGATTCCCAGTTGTCACACCAAGCCAAAGGGAAGACAGCTGCCTTAGAGGGAACAGGAATGAGGTTATGGGCCTTGCCAGGGGTCTTCTTTGCTGGGAGAATTACTCTTTGGACTGCAACACCCAGAATCTCAAAACCAGCATAGCCAGTGGCCATACTGACAGGGGGATTCTGGCAATTGCAGCAGAAAAAGCAATTTATTGCAAGCTCTGAAAAGAACTGTTTTGATTCTCCCACCCCAGCATAGTCTTCTGGGTGGGGCGGGGCAGGGGATTGCTAGACAAGACTGTATTCCAAGGCTGATAGGGGTACGGTAACTACTGCCTTCCCAAAGTTGCTCAAGTGATTATTTTGGGAATGTGTCTCTTTCCAAGGAGAAAGTTGCCCATTTTTCCTCAGCAAGTCCTTTATCTCGTTGGTAGTAGATCTGGTGAAACAAGTAAAGTCTGTTGTACTGAAGGCAACCTCAATGCTGTTCGTAAATTATATTTACTTATGTCTGCCTAATCCTCCATACTAAAGATCAACATAGTTAAGTTATGGGGCATGCCAACCCCGCAAAAGGGATTAATGCCATCTGCAGGATTCTGTTGGTTTGAGCCAGTTGATGAGCAGGAACATTCATTCTGCCAGTCTAATCATGAGTCTTTTAGCCTAAATTGGCAGTTAACATAGCTGACAAAGCTGTAACCCAAGCCTGTTACATATGCAAATTATGTGTACTTTGGAGTGTTGCAGTATGTGCTGTTGTGCAAAGACCAGAACTCATAATAAGAAAAGAGACAGGATTTCCAGCTGTGCCGGCTTTCTCAGTCATGAGGAGAGGGGTAAGGCTCCATTTATAACACTGCATTCAAACTGAGCCATGAGAAATCATAAGGGAAAGCAGGGTAGTTTGTTGTTTTCAACTGCTTATTTTGGCTATTCCTTTCTGGTAATTCTGCTGAAATACAGTATTTCCAAGTATGGTTCTACTTTGACCATGAGAGCTAGCGATGTGAGTTACATTTTACAAATAAAAGTAGCAGTTCTCCAAAATGTGAGCACCAATCACCTTGGCCCACTGCGTTTGGCTTCTTACAGTAGAACCCCCTTCCATGAAAATATTCTTCGCCAAATAACCTCACATTTTTCTATGAACTCATTTCTGACAGATTTATTTCTTGCACAGCTTGATGGACAAAGGAAGAGCGGGTTGGGATGTTTTCAGGAGAGAACAATTTTGCTGTAATTAGGCATAGGCATTTTTTTTTTAACTTTAGCAAAGCTGGATAAGGAAATGCTTGCTGCTGCACAATTGGTTATTAGCAGTTGATCAGTTATCTCAGCGGATCCTTGCTTCTGGCAGGCAAGGCGTCTGCAATAATAGGCATCTTGATTAACAGATTTACATATCTTTTGAGGACCAAAATTCTGTATTCTCTTTCCTCTCCGCCATCGTAACAGACCCTATGCATCTGTGAAGCACATGCACAATAAATGCAGGGAGAGTAGGTTTTGCTCTCCAAAAGTGACACACCACTCCCAAGAGCTGGCGTAATAGACACGGAGACATGCGTCGGAGCATAAGGGCGAGGGGGCAGCGTAGCCACTCAACAGAAGCTCTCCAGAGTTGGGCAAAATGAAAGTGTCTACCTACGGCCAAGTAATATGCAATGGAACAGAACCCATCATTCACTGGGAGGTCCCAGCTGTGCCCATGGCGTGTTGATTGCACTTCCCTTTCGCTTCAATCCATTTGGCAAAAACACCCCTGTTGAGCTGAGTAGGTCCGTCGGGTGCATGGCTGGGTCACCGGAATTGATGATTGTGTCGTAATTTGATGTTGGAGATCCCAGGTGGCAGAGCTGGGAAATGAGAAGGAAAGACGGGGGGGGGGGGTTCAAAGAACAAGGTGGCAGCCCACTTCCCAGTCAGACCTGCGTAAGAGGTCTTTGCAATGCTGGAGGGCAAACTTTGGTTATGCCAGCCTTCTCCAACCTGGTGCCCTCCTATGTCAACCTGGGTGTGATGGGATTTGTAATCCAACACATCTGGAAGAGACCAGATTGTGGAAGGCTGAGTTTGGCCTTGTTTTGTCTCTTTTTGGGTTGCTGGCCTTTCATTTATGGACAAAGGTTATAAACAGCATGGCTCGGTTTTCTCTTAAAGACACATCCAGGCACCAGAAAAACATACCATGCTTGATTTCCCTTCTGTTTGGAACTTCTCTTCTTTTTTCTCACAACATTTTGACCCTCCTTGATTAAAACTTGGTAGATCAGAGGAAATGGCTTCCATTCGCTTATGAGTCACCCATTCCTTCCAGTAAGGACCATAGTAGCTCCATGGGCAAGCACATGCTTTGTGTGCAAAGCTTTCCAGGTTTAATCCCCAGCATCTCTAGAGTAGAAAACTCTGCTTCATCTCCTAACTGCCTGTCTGCTGCCAATCAGTGTGGTTTGGGACCCACCCTGAGCTATGCCTCTCCCAAAACCAAAACCAGACATGACCCAAAGTCAAACTCCAGTTTAATAAAAAAAATCCACAAACGTTTTGGGGAAGGGGACAAAACAAGTTGTAGGATGGGAGGCTGCACCTGGACTCACTGCTACCAAAGGCTTCCCATAATTTTCCTTTCTTTACTGGAATGGTGGGAGGCAGGGAGGTGTCTGGGATGGGCTTGGAGGCTACAAAAATGAGCCAAGGCTGCAGGCAGTGGGTGGGTTGTGTGTTTCCCACTCCTGGTGTAGATAATACCCAGCCGGATGGACCAATGGCCTGACTCAATATGAGATACCTTCTTTTGTTCCATCCTAGTTTGACCTCTTCTTCTCACTGAACCATAGAATCCTAGAGTTGGAAGGGGCCTCCTGGGCCATTGAGTCTAACCCCTGCTCAGTGCAGAATCTCCAGCTAAAGCATCCCCAGCAGCTAGCTGAATGTGTCCATGTTGCCAAGCAGTTTAGGTCACTGATCAACTGAAAGTAACCCCAATGGGATTTGATCATCTGTGGAAAAACTCTCCCTCTGTCCTGAATGAGTCCCCACCTTAACCCCATGTTTGTTTGTTTCTTCCTTCCTTCCTCCCCTCCTTCCTTCTTATTTTTTTATTTAGAAACCTCACCAATACTACTGCATGCTTACCCCTGCAATCTTGATCTGTGCTGTATTTACACCCCAAATTAAAGCAGATCAAATTTGACCACCTTCCCAAGCCTGATACTGCTTTCTGCTTACATCTGGCAGTGGCAAGAACAATGGGCAGCAGTAAGAGAAAATAAGAACACAATGTAGAACACTCTGGCTCTAATTTGGTTCCTTTGCTGAGCGCCTTGTCCTGATTGTTGGCTCCTGGCCTTGACAGAGCTCAAAGAAAGGAGTGATGGAGTGTGTGTCTGGGTGTACAACAAGCATGCACACACAGGGGAAAAAACAGGTTTAAGGTCAAACTGTTTGGGCTTATGGAATGGTACCTTATACTTCGTGAACAGCTTTGGCATAAATTGTTAGCCAATAAATCAGGGGTCAGGAATGTGTGGTCTCCAGATTATGTTGGACTGCAACTCCCATCAGCCATAGCCAGCATAGCCAGTGACACAAGATGAGAGGCAAAGCTGCTATGGCTGCTGGTCGTCCCTTTCAATTTAGTTCTGTGTGCGTGGGTGCATATGTGCCTTCATGTTGCCCGTTGACTTATGGCAACCCCATGAATTTTATATAAGCTTCAATATCTGTTAACAAGCCGGATTTGGCTCTTGAAAAATACAGGAAAAAGATGACCAAAATTACAGTCATTGTTTTGTAATCTTTTGGTCACCAAACATGTGTTTCCCTCTTTTACCTACTCCAACTCCTGATCAGAATTACGGAATATTTTACTCTTATGCCTGCAAAGGTTTGTTCTATAGAGTTTTTTTTAAAAAGTATCATTGCACTGAAACCAGAGCAGAAGAGAAATGTCCCTGCTCCAATCTAGCTACTCAATTCCAAGGTTGCAAAATTGAGGGGAGATAATGTATTTCAGTGACTTCAGGGGTAATGTGGAATGGGAAGAAGGTGATGGAGAACTTGCTCATGGCAGTAAGAGCATTCCTGGGAATCCCAGTAGAGATTACTATCTGAGCAACTACTGTTCCACAGTAATTTGGGAAGTGGCTCCCCAAAAGTCATTGTTGTACTACCATGGTAGTGAACTCTGCTTCCTGCCAGCCCCAAACTTGGGAGAACGCAAGGTCTCCTTTCTTGGCTATGAACTCCTGTTGGGATATCAACGTAGGGTCCCTGCGGTGCCCAAAGCTTGTAGAGAAAAATGCTCTTTTGTACTACAGCCCCCAGAATCCTCCAGCCAGCATGATCCATGCTGTACACAAACCAACTCAGGCTTAATATCAGCTGGGGGGTGTGTGTTGTGATGACAATAGCAATGATTGTTTTACAGACACATTTCAAGGGTCTGGAAACTCTTCACAATCTTGGTAACCAGAGAAAAGTTTGAATCGGGTGGGCAACTGCAGAGAGGGCAGGGGCCAATCCCTTCCTTGCACAACCTTTTCAAACTATCACATTTTGGTGTGCCAGAAGTGACACTGCATCACTTCCAACTGCCATGTTGGTCAATTTTCATCTGATTTTTGGTGTTTGGGGGAGAGAATTGGAGGGGGACCTCTGGGCAGAGGGGTAAATAAATAAACCTTCACATTTGCAGCTGGTTTTGAGCTCATTTGGCCAGTTTTCAGGCAAAAAAATCCCCCCTCCCTAGAATGATTTTTTTTTAATTAAGGGTTGGGAGTTTTGCAGAGTCACCAGGGGGCTTTGGGGAATATAAGTTGGGGCCCCAAGAGCTGCATGTGGCCCATAGGCTGTACTTTGCCCACCCCTGGTTTAAAGGTGGACTGATGACACCTTTCTTCTGGTAAAGCAAAGCAGAGATGGGCTTCTATACTAGTCAGATGGGATATTGCCTGGGCAAGTAGTGTAAGCTACCTGACCTCCTCTAGGGAAGAGCAGGGCATTGTTAATGCTTACAACAACCCTCTAAAGTAGGTCAGGCTAATATGCTCTCTTTGGAGAAGCAGAACTGAAAGGTAGAGAGAGACCTGGTCAGGTTGGGGAAAGCTTGCCTGATCCCACCTGTTGAGATTTCAAGCCACTTTGCCTCACTTAGGGAGGTAGATTGCTGTTATTCTGTGTCACACCGGATAGATATTTCACACATGCTCTGAGATGCTCTTTATCTCACAGTCCCTTCATACGTTCTACGGCTGAACCTTGATGCATTCCAGCTCCCCAAATCCCCTTTTTGTGTCTTGTCTAGGAGTCAGCAGGCCGCACCGCGCCGTCCTTTGGAGACAATCCTGCTCTCTCTCCATCGGCTATGATCTCCCCCTAATCTAAAATGAAATCTCTGGCTTCGGGCGCTTTATCAAAACGATTGTAATGGGATCTTGAGAAGGACAGCGATTTTCAGAAGCGTGTTAGATGTTCATTTCAGGGAAAGAGATGAAAGTTGATTTGGGGAGGTGGGACGAGCAGCGTTGGGTGGGGGGAGACACAACACTGTGGGGAAAGCATGTGATAGTATCAAAAGTATTAATCAAACATGAGCTGCATGCACTGGGGAACCCAGCGAGGCAAGACAACCACCACAAGCGTGTCATATACTTTCTGCACTGGGCAGGTGGTTGAGAACCTTTGTTGCAAAACTAAATTGCATCATTTTAAAAAGTCTTTAGTTATCAACTAAGGTATTGTTCTCTACTGTTTGTCTCTTATTGCTCAGCTTATACCAACTGGCAAATCGTCAACTTTGTTTCTTTTTTCATTATAGCTGCAAGCATGAATCAGTAGTAATCTCTGGGTCATTGTTTCTGACAGCTTGGTGGATACTGAATTAAAATTAGTGGCACAGTCATTTCTCATTCTGAAAAGGTTCACTTTTACAGTGTGGAGGAGTAAGATTTACCTGCCCTCAGAGGACTTCAACCCCTGTGTGAGGCCCTTTCACACTACACAAGTATAGCACTTTGATTGCTCTTTAACTGCCGTGGTTCCATCCAGCCAGAGAGATCTAGTGCCTCACCAAACTACAAACCCCAGGATTCCATGAGAATTAAAGTGGAATCAAAGTGTTATAACTACATAGTGAGAAAAAGTCCTGAGAAAGCTCATTGTCAGAAGGAGGACCCAGGGCCCTCTCACACTACACATTTATACTATGTTTTCCCCCACTTTAACTGCCATGATTCCATCCTGTGAAATCCTGGGATTTGCAGTTTAGGGATGGGGTATTTAGAATTCTTGTACTGTCTAAATACACTAAAGGCATCAGCCCCTGTCTGATCTTGGAAGCTAAGCAGGGTCAGCCCTGGTTAGTGCTTAGATGGGAGACAACCAATGAATCCCAGGTGCTGTAGGCTCTACTTCAGAGGAAGGAACTGGGAAAACCACCTTTGAGTTTTAAAAACGCCTTAAAAAACCCTATGAAATTCATGGGTCTGCCATAAGTTGACAGGTGACTTGAAGGCACACACACACACACACATTTAGAATTTTTAGCCAAAGAGCACTGGTGCCTCACCATACTACAAACCCCAGGATTCCATAGGAGGCAGCCATGGCAGTTAAAGTGGAAGCATAGTGGCGTAGTGGTTTGAGTGTTGTATTAAGACTCTGGAGACCAGGGTTCAAATTCCTGCTTGGCCATGAAAACCTACTGGGTGATCATGGGCAAGTCACAACCACTTGAATAGTGCTATAGTTGCATAGCGAGAAATGGCCCCCAGAATGATGACTTGTGCAGGGGTGCAGCGGATGGCATTTTCTGAGGGCGCAGG
Organism: Gambelia wislizenii; assembly: GCA_030847615.1. NCBI lineage: Eukaryota > Metazoa > Chordata > Lepidosauria > Squamata > Crotaphytidae > Gambelia > Gambelia wislizenii. Next base: position 3,532,938 of record JAUMIR010000013.1, on the reverse strand, counting down.
AATTGGTGATGTCTCTAACATTGCATTGGAGAGGATGAGTGATTCAAACCTCTCCAGTGGAAGGATGTAGCAAGCAATCTCTTCTTTGGATAGAAACTTTAACCTTGTGTGTTTCTTCTGATATGGTAGCATCTCTCTTGTCCCATGCTATTGTGCCTTGTTTGGGGATTATTGACCTGGTGGATTAAGGGCTTCAGTTGTGTGTCTGAATCCATGCAGATGAAGTTGTTAGGTTGCCTTTTACACCCCTGTCCCATGCACTGAAAAACCTAGAGCAAAAAAACAAAACCACACGTCACCTCTGGATTATGCTGTTCCTGGAATGCACTGAGAGAGGCCGTTAAAAAGCTGCTGACTCCCCTTTCTTGCTCCTTGCCTCTCCTTAGCCACATGGGGGCTTGGTTTTTATCTGCTTTTTCTCCAATATTTTTTTATATCTAACAGTGAAATATTTATATGGTCCAATAAAAGGAAGAAAGCTTGCAATCTCGCTCAAATTCATCGGAGACCAAGAGGAGCTTCGTTGTACAAATTTAACACACAGACGTGACCCCTGGTAATTGACTCCATACATCTTTAGCATCAAGAATTTACATAATATGCAGGAAAATGATTGATAGCTCCTGGAAGCTGGCCTGTCTTCTGAGAGGCCATGTGCACCGCCATCCGTCTTGCGTGCTGCAGCTTGTCACCCTGCCCTGCATTGTAAGCATGGCAACGACACCCCACCTCTTCCTGTCACCTTCCCTCGCATCCCTGCCACTGAGGGAAATCATTTCCCCTCCTTTTTTAGAACAACTGGGCATCTAGGACAGCTAAACTCAGATGAAGTGTTGGACTCAACAACAGCATATCTAGGTGACAAATCCAAAGGCTGCCAATGGTTAGAACACAAACATTCTCAAGTCCTCTCCCTTGCTATTTTCTGTTTGGTCTGACAATGAGGCTCTAAGCATGAGGCGGTTGCCTCGAGTGACACATTTTCAAGGTGGACATTCAAAGGCAGACGAGGCATAACTCTTGAGGCCATGACACGCTGAGATATTGTCCTGCGCAAGCCTTTCCCCCCCCCCCAGCCCTTTTTAACCCACTCTGGCTAGACAGGTGATCTTCCCGCTGAAGCTGGCTCACAAAGTTTTTAAAAATAGGTAATAAAAACATTAGGTGGAAAAAATTGTTTCAGAGGCTCTCCTAAAGAGACAAGTTATCACCCTCCTTCAGAAGATGGGCAGAGATCAGGCTAGGCAAGGCTCCATCAGAGATGTGCTGCCATGACTGAAAAGTCCCTGTCTTAGGCCCACCTGCTTCACTTCTGAGAGAATGAGATAAACAGGAGCTGCACAAGAGCTCTTTGGACCCGCCATTATTGGCAGGATGAGGGTGACAGTTTTTCCAGCTTGGGCAAAGAAAAAGTCTTTCCTTTTCCCTCCGAACACCTAGCCCTAAACGTGAGCACCATGTGGCTTAGCTTCAAATGAAGACCCTCCTCTTTGCTTCTCAGATGCCTTGAGTGAGGAGAGTACCTGGGTTTTTTCCCCTTCCATTTCTCTTCAGGTGCTCTCAAGTGAGGTGCTCCCATTCCTCCTCAGAGGATCTGATCAAGGAAACTCCAATTTTTCCTCAGCTGCCTTAAAGAAGGAGCCCCTGATTTTCTCAAGCACCTGGTATGAGGAAGGCCCTGCTTCTCCTCATCCCCTCAAACAAGGCATCCCCCATTTCTCTTCAGGTACCTTGAGTGAAAGGGTTGCCCATTCTCACCTCAGGTGTAGGGTTCAAGGCCTCTCCATCTCTCTTGGGGCCTGGAACTTTTTCTTCTGTCCTTGGACTAAGGGAGAGGAATCTCAGGGTCAGAGTGCTGTCACGTAAAGTACATGTTTTCCTCATTTGTTAGACTTGACGTTTTTGGTTTGAATGGCATACTCTGTTCAACTGTGGCTGATGCTTAAGATATCATGCTGAATGGCCTCACCAGGCCTGCCCCTGTGACATCAATAGGGAACATCCCTAGGTCTTAGGTTTTGACCCTGAAATCTCAGGTTCTAGGATAGTCCTGACCTGGCAACCCTACTCATGTACCTGGAGCCAAGGAGGTACCCATTCTTCTTGTGCAAACTTGATGGAAATGAATTGGATAATTATGTGTCCTTAGTGTTCATTTTAATAGAAGACAAGAAGACTTTATTGTCCACCATTCTGAGATCCTTGGCGATAGCGTGGGATACAAATATTTTAATAATTTAATAACATTGAGCCAGGTAGGTTTTCAGGATGCACCTGAAGGGGAGATCACTCCCCCCAAGATATTTTGTATATGCAAAATAAATAGATTTGAAGAAATGAAGTAGTTTGTGCAAAGCAGAAATTTTGCCCATCCATAAATTTACTGAGGAGATGGCTTCCTCCCAGTTGTTTATGGATATGATCTCCCTTTGCAGATTCTAGATAAGACCAGTTTTTATCAAGTTTTAGGCTCTATCCTAAAGGAGCCCAACTTCTTCAAGACTGGCTTCTGATAATATTAATGGCTGTTATTAGAATGTTGGTTTGCCCGCCTGGCACACAAGCTTTTCTGGGACTATGGTGATTGTAAAACATAAACCAAAATGCTCACTCAGTGGGCAAGATCCATTTAGAACACAAGTCTCCTTGTGCTACAAAACTCTTCCATTGTGGAATGATCGTTTGTGTGAGTGTGTCAAAGTTGTGTTAGAGGAAGGGAAAAGATAACCTCCTGGTCTTGAAGTCTATGGGCTGCCAAATCAAAGTTGCCACGTTAAGAGGAAACAACAGTATATGTCTATTCCAATCCAGAAGTTTTTAATGTTGGGTTTAATACACCAGATATAACCCACCGGTTCCATACATTGTAGAAGGTGAGCAGGGAGTGGAATCGTTTGGTTTACAACAATTTTTGTAACAAGGTTGCCTGCAGATAAACAGTTTATGGTATGTTAGGTGCAAAATCCACGGCCTAATTTGGGTCAGTGTGTGTGTGTGTGTGTGTAATCTTATAGTTGGACTAGGAGAGTCTCCAGAGGACCTGGGCCTTGAGGCTTTTAAGCCCTGATATGTGCTGAGGAGCCTAGAAATGGCTGTCTAACATATGATTGATTGATTGAGACTCATAGAATCATAGAGCTGGAAGAGACCTCAAGGGCCATCTAGTCCAACTTCTTGCCATGGAAGAATACAGAAATAAAGAATTCCTTAAAGATGCCCATCCAACCTCAGTTTAAAGACCTCCAAAGAAGGAGAGCCTGCTACCCTCCAAAGCAGTCTGTTCCACTCTCAAACTGCTCTTACATTCAAGAAGCTTTTCCTAATGTTTAGGTGGAATCTCTTTTCTTGGCATTTGAATCCATTGATTTGTGTTCTAGTCTTTGGAGCAGCAGAAAAATAGATACTGGTAGATAGATAGATAGATAGATAGATAGATAGACAGACCAACCAACCAATCTATATGGCAAAATGTCTTTTATAAGATCTTTTTCTAGTCCACCTTTTCATGTCCACTAAGTGCCAGGCATTGTTGCTGCCTCCTGCACCTTTGCTCCCATTCATTTTGAGGTCTATTTAAAAGCGCTTGCCCAGAGTTATACTAACAATGTCTTTAACAACGCCCTAGAAGGGATGTTGCTTGCATAATATGTAAGGACATTGTCCCAAGACGTGGACCCCAATACTGGTCAGGGTATAGCTGTAAAAAGGGATATGGTTTTACTTTTCATGGTTGAGTTTATTAGTGTTAAGCATTAGGCTTTTACAGTTAAATAGGCTTTGAGTAAGAAGCTGCCTTATTCCAAAACAAGCCATTTGTCCATGTAGCCAGTATTATCTACTCAGGTTGGTAGCAGTTCTCAGAGGTTGCAGGCAAAGCCATCTTTCATATCATTTGCTATCTGATCCTTAAAGTTGCCAGATCACAGGGTGTGGTCCCTCTTTTCCACTTTTCGGGGCAAAGGGGAGGAATCTCCGCGTGACAGAGCTGTTTGGAAGAGGTGTGTGCAATTGTATCATTAGTTACACTTGGTGGGTTTTTTTTTTTAATATGAATAGCATATGTCAGCAGGAGCTGTGACATCACAAGGGGTTATCCTCTAGTCTCAGGCTTTGGCCCTGAAATCTGGAATAGTCCTGAGCTGACACCCCTGCAAAAGAACAACAAAGAGTCTTGTGACATCTTAAAGGCAAACTTGTTTTATTTGGCCTAAGCTTTTGCGGACTCCAGCCTCCATCATCACACTAACACAGTCACCTCCTTGGAGATACTTTACAGTCCTCTATCTGAAGGCAGCCTCTGTTTCCAAAGTCTGAGATAGTTAAGCCCATGATAGCTTGTGAGCAGGCACACAAGCAGGGACAACCCAAGCTCTCCCAGTGCCCGAGGCAACAAATAAAGTACCACCACTTCCATTGTTGCTGGGTCAGATACCACCTGTCTAACAGGCAGACAACAACAGTACTGGCTCTGGTCCTCCAAGAGCACCAGTTTCTAGGGGATGGGTGACTTGGGCCTAATCCACACTACACAAATAATCTAGTTTGAAACTGGATGATTTGCCATGGCTCCTTCCTATGGAATCCTGGGATTTGTAGTTTCACAAGGTCTTTCACCTTCTCTGCCAAAGACTGCTGGTGCATCACCAAACTACAAATCCCAGGATTCCATTGGAAGGAGCTGTGGCAAATCATCCAATTTCAAACTGGATTATTTGTATAGTGTGGATGCACCCTTGGAAAAATTATTCCACCAGCTCTGTGCAGCAGAGCTGGAAGTGGAAGCAGTGTGAGGAGTGGCTGCATTTCATGCAGAATAGTCTTCTGGGTTCAATAGGAGCAGGAAGAGCAGAAATGTTTGCTTCTTCATTTTAAAAATACAAAATTCTGCAATTCAGAACAGTCGCCATCTGATTGAAGGCTCACAGACTCCTTTGCTAGTAGAAAACAGAGCAACTAGGGAGTCTTCATACTGACAAGGCTTAGGTGAAGGAAGTCAGTGGGATCCAAATTGGGTAGTTTTATCTAGTGGTTGGAGAGAGATGAGCTCTCAGAGAATAAGATGCCAGTTTCAAGTGGCATAAAGTCCTCTTCCTCCACCTTGGGGTGCCACTGCTGAACGGCTACATTTGGTAGTATCTAAGTCCTACAAAAAGTAGCTGGAGCTGTGTTGGCTCTAATAGAGGTTGGAAAATCCTTCCATTTTATAGATGTAGTCAATGCCTTTGTTTCTGTTTTGCAAGCATCTTTTTTTTTTTAAATGAAGAAGTTAAAGTTCCATATTTCTTCAATAGGCTTTCCACATGCAGGTTTGTGGCTTCCAAAACCCAGCATGATATGAATCCATAATTCTTTGACTAAACATTTCCCTGCACTTGAAGTGAACTGTGCTTGATTTAAAGGGCTGTATACAGAAGGTCAGCTTACTTAATCCTAGAGCTTTCATTTCCCCATCCCCACCCCAAATTCCACTGAAATTAAAAAGCCATCCAGATCTCTTCAAGGCTTATTTATGAACACTTAAAAGCATAAGTAAGTTATAGTTTGGACGTCTTCCTTCTCTGATGATATACATCAGCTGATGTGGCACAGACTTAGGGTATTTTTAGAAGATATCGCACAGTGCAATATGGTGTCCCTTTACTGTTTTGGCACAATTGCTGTGTTTTTCTTACACATATGAAGAAAAAAAGATAGGAAGTTATTAACAATATTGATCCATCAAGTGCTCCATTAATTTGAACGTTTGTCATTTGTGTTTTATTTATTTCTTGGATTCTTTAACGGATTTCCACCCTTTGCCTTTTTTGGCTGCATAATATATTTCCCTCTCTTCAAAATACTGTATTCAGCCCTGTTGGTGTTGGCGCCTTTTTAGAAGGCTCCAGAGGGAGACTTCCATCTGGAATCACCCATTGTGTGTGTGTAGCCCTTTTTAGAAGGCGTGGTGTGGTGTATGTTCCTACATCATCAGCATCTGCTTTAACATGCAACCAGAAGTTGGAATGTTACTTTTAAAAAGTCATTCATCCCTATTATATGTTGGGGTATTTGAAAAGCATAATTTTTTGTCATTACTTGACTCTTATTTGAAAAACATGTTGCTGCTATTTTTACATCCTATTTAAAAAGCAAATTTGTTGCACATATTGCAGAGTGGCTCACTGTTTCTTTCCATTTTGTCACTGCAAAAAACTAGAAAAATACTTACCAAAATGCCCCTAAAAATGACACTGAAAGGCAACTTTAAAAAGTAGCCAGAACATTGCACCAATATATATATATATATATATATATATATATATATATATATGGCATGCTACATTTCAAAAGTAACCAATGGGAATGAAGTTACTTTATTGGTGCAATATATATATATATGTGGTGCATCATATATATATATATGGTGCAATATATATATATATGTATATACATTGGTGCAACATATATATATATATACAGTATGTTGTTATTGGTAAGTCATTGCTTGTAAGGCATTCCTTCCAAGATTCACAGGCAGCCTGCAACATGACCATCCCCCCAAAAAGAGGAAGGGAGCGGGAGGAAGGGAAAACACAGAATGCAGGAGCACCTTTAAGACTAACTGGTTTTTATTTTAGCATGAGCTTTCATGGATATAAACCCACTTTTTCAGGTGTAGTACACAGTTGTATTAAAGCTTCAGGTTGAAAAGCATATTTATACAGTTGTGGTATGTACAATAGTACATTCTGTCCCCTCCCACAACTATATAAATATGTTTTTTAACCTGTGACCCACCCACCCCCGTCCACCCGCACTTTATGCTGCAAGAGGCTAACACGGCTACTTCTTTGAAATTATGACTAACCCATTTTCCAATGGATGTGATCATGAGACCTCCCATAATTGGAGCAGGGAAGAATCTATCTCTGGTGAACAGAGGCCTAGAAATGAACATGGTCCATATAACCATGTGCACAAAGTGATGGGTGGTAATGGTGGTTATTGTTGTCAAGGTGTCAGAAAATGAGAAAGAATACCACAGTCACTCCAGGCCCCTTAGAATGCCTCATGAAAGCAGTATCCAAAGGTAGCTGTGTTTGTTACAACTGAATAATAAATGGATTTTTCATACTACACAAATATAGGACTATGATTCCACTAACTGACATGGCTGCATCCTATGGAGTCCTGGGATTTGTAGTTTGTTGTTGTTGTTGTTGTTGTTGTGTGTCTTTAAGTTGTTTCTGATTTATGGTGACCCTAAGGGAACCCTATTGGGGCTTTCTTGGCAAGATTTGTGCAGTGGTGAGTGGGTTGCCTTTTCTGTCCTTTGAGGCTGAGAGTATGAGGCTTACCACACTTCAGAGTAAAGTGGCAGGGGAGCAGGAAGGTTCCATCTTCCATGCTGCCTTACCACATGACGTTGTCATTCTTCTGGTGTTCTTTTCTTCCAGTCCCATGGGGGACCAAGGTAAAACCACGTGTTTTTGCTAAAGGGTTTTTCTGGTTAGCAAAAAGAAGTGGTTTTACTTCAGTTCCCCATGGGACTGGAACAAAAGAATGGTGATGTCATGCAGTAAGGCAGCAAAGAAGACGGAATGTTCATGCTGCACTTCCGCTTGTCTTTGGAGTGCGGTAAGCCTCTATGACTTGCCATCCAGTGGTTTTCCATGGCCAATCAGGGATTCAAACCCTGGTCTCCCAGAGTCTCTGGTTTCTCAGAGTCCTAGCCCAGTGCTCAAACCAATACCCCATGCTGGCTCTCTTTTGTAGATTAGGGAGGGTCATTTAGAATTCTCAGCCAGAGAGCTTGAGTGGCTCACCAGACTACAGAGCCCAGGTTTCCATAAGATTCAGGCATGGCATTTAAAGTGGACTCATAGTGCTATATTTGTATAGTGTGAAAGGGCCCAAGGAGTTATGGCGTATCTTTATTATAGCATGAACTTTGATGGCCCACTTTCTCAATGCACGGTGCATGCTAAAAGATGCATCCAGAAGCACTGTCCACAAAAAAAGTCATATAGAAAGGTACCTTCTTGGAGCCTTCCATCTGGAATCACCCATTGTGTGTGTGTAGCCCCTGTTGGGTCTCCTGTGTTTAAAAATGATGCCACATGATGTATGGGTCTATTGCTTATTAGTGGGAAAGCCTCCAAAACCAGCCCGTGTATGCCTTTGATTTTCAAGTCACTGGAGGAAAATAGCTTGTTTAGGAAAATGTTATGTATGATACACAAGTTGTAAAATCCCACAACCCATCTTCTCTCTCTCTCTCTCTTTCTCTTTCTCTCGCTCTCCCTCTCTGTGTTCTGTTTTGGTTTTGTTTTGTTCCAGAAGGAGCTTAATTCCGTTGCTTCTGAGCTGGCAGCGCGGCAGGAAGAAAGCGAGCATTCTCATAAACATTTAATTGAACTCAGCCGGGAATTTAAGAAAAATGTACCTGAGGTACAGTATATTTGCTATTATAGAATTAGCTTGGTGGGGAGGCTTATTTCTCCCGCCCTCATTCAAATGGGCCAGGTTTTGCGCTATGTGGCGGTTTGGTTTGGTTTCCTACAAATGCAAGTGACTAACAAGGAAAGGATAAGGTAGTTAGCCACAAAAACAAATTGTAGGCCCCCCAAATGTTCAATTATTGGCCATTAAGACTGTCTCTGGTGGCGCCATTGTAGTGAAGGAGCCTAGGACCCTAATCCGGAAAGGCACAGAGTGCTGATATGGAGGACAAAGCATGTTGCCTCCAGGTTCTCTTGAGATGGTGGGATTCACAGCATCGCAGCGCAAAGCACCCCAGCCCCCTTGGAAAACCCATCTTTCCAAACTGCTTCCCCGCCCCCTTTCTCATCCCCCCCTTTCTCTTTTCTCCCTGCCAGTGATTTAGAAAAAGCAAAACTTGGAGAGCCTTGTCATAGAAATCCTGGCACCCTTCTCTCTGAGCAGATGGAATGCCACCTTGTTATATTTTGTTGTCTGCTTGTTCCTCTTCCTCCCCCCCCCCATAAATTTTATTTTAGTCAGTTTGACAGTTGAGGGCTTCCCTCCCTCTCATGCCAGTCTGTAATTATGTGCTATGCTGGCATCTAAATTGAGAAGACTTGTGGAGGTTCAGAGAGAAGGGAGGGTTGCAACACCTTATATTATTAAGCTAATACATGACTTATTTGAAATGCTCCTTCTGTTGATTGATAGAATGGAGAGAAAGATAGAGGGGCTCTTTATGAAATCCCCAAGCCCTACTGCATAGCTCCATCAAACTGAGGGCAGACCACGCACCTTCTGTAGCCTTCTAAAAACCAAAGCTGGAGGGAAGGTCACACAAGGTAAGGAGCCCAGGGCTCCTTTAATTGGGAATATTGATGGTCTTGGCTCTCTTGTCTGAACTGACCAAAACTTGTTTGTTTGTTTGTTTGTTTGGAGTATTTATACCCAGCTCTTTAGCCACAAAGGCTCTCAGAGTGGCTTACAAATTGTTAATTTGACAGTTTCTTCTACTTGGTCTAAATAAGACAGGACACACAAGGAAAAAGGGATGGCAGGGTGGGAGGGGATAAAGTCCAGCAGATACTGCCTCTTCTTCTCTCCCTCTGAAGCCAAGGTAGTGGCAGTTGAGATGGATGGATGGAGGGCCTTTCATCTGCCTCTGGGCCCAGGCACAATGGAGTAGTCTGAGATAACCCAGAAGCAGTGAAGGATTCTTGGAACAGCAGCCAGTGTACGAATAAGCCATATCTCACTAATGTATATACTTGTGTATAAGTTGACCTCATGTACAAGCTGAGGACAGATATGGGAGGCATAATTATGGATTTGACATGACCTGTGGATAAGTCGAGGGTAAAACTTTGGGGCGCAGCATGGGGCTACTTGGATCAATTTCGTGGAGAGGCTAAAATCCCAGCACTGCCTCAGGGGGTCAGCCTCCCCAGCTGTTGCCACTGCCACCATTTTGCCACCAGGTCATTCAAAAAGACCCATCACCACTCTACCACTCTAAAGAAGCACCGACCCTCTCTACTTTCTCTGCTGGCCTTTTGCAATGCCTGGGCATAGAAATGGTGGTGATGGCAGCTCTTAGGCACTTCCCTGCTGCAGAAGAGAAGCAACCTCTGTCTGCCATGTGGAGAAGCCCCCAAAAGCTGCCGGAGAGAGAGCAGAGGGCACCATTGCTTCCTTTGGGCACTTCTATCATGGAGGAAGCTCTCAGACTCTCAGAGCTTAGTCCACGCTGAGAGAGCCTGAAATAAGCACCCACCATCTCTGCTCTCTCTGCCACAGTGGCAGGTGCTTCTTTGGGATTTCCCTGCTGCAGCAAGGAGAGTGAGGGGTGGGTCAGTGCTTCTTTTAGGATCCCCGCTGCTGTCCTCACTGAGGCACACAAATCCCAAAAGAGCTGCTGCCACCATTTTTTCAAGCACGATTAACTGTGTTGACCCATGTATAAGTTGACCCAGGGTTTTGGGGTCAATATTTTGGCACAAATTTTTCAACGTATACCTGAGTATATACAGTGTCTGCTCTTGCAGTGAAAATTCTCATTTCCTTCAGAGTGCAGGTACTTATTGGCTTGGAGCTCAACATCTCTTTGACAAAGATGGGCCTGAAAATGCCTGAAAACTCCTTCTAGAATTCTGACTACTAAAGAAGAGTCAACTGTTGGTGTCCCAAGGGCTCAGTGCAGCTTTAGGCTCAGTTTGTTTGGCCCCTAACATAACCTCTGATCTCGGGTTCTCCTTATTATTGTGCACCTCAGTTTCTCGGTCACAGCCAATGGGCTCTTTTGTACCATTTGCAGTGTAAACAGGGAGAAATGCAACTTAGGAGACTGCTGCTAAGTTGTGGAACTCCCTTCCATGGGAGGTCCGGTTGGCCCCTTCCCTGCTGTCTTTCACACGTAGGCAAAGGCCTTTTTATTTAGGCAGGCCTTTGGTTTAACTTGTTGCAGCAGATGGAGCTTTTAATGGAGTGTCTTATGTCTCTATTTTTTTTCGTTATGGTTTAACTGTGTTTTAAAACTGATTTTAATTTGTGCTTTTAAACAGAATTATTTTTTTAAAAAATTATTTTTTTAAAAAAACTGTTGTATTAATAATAATAATAATAATAATAATATAATAAAATTTATTTTTATCCCGCCCCTCTGTTAAAAACAATGGGGGGGGCTTAGTAGCTTTTTAGCTGTACAGGTTGACCCCCGTATCCACAGGGGGTACATTCCAAGACACACACTCCTGTGGATACCTGAAACCATGGATCATAGGGAACCCTATTATTTCCAATGAGACGAACACCAGAAGTTGACCATAGAATCACATTGGAGGACCTAGAAATGTCTAGAAATAACATATTTTTTTGGATGTGGATAAGTGAAACTGTGGTTACCAAATCCCTGTACAGTACTTTGTTTTATCTTGTAAGCCACCTTAAGTCCTGTTCTAGGAGAAAGGCAGGGTATAAATTTTTTAAAAAACAACTCCTTAGGCAGGAGTGCCAACTGCTTTTAAAACTTCCCTGAGTTCCCCAAAGTGAGTTACCCTGCACTGTGGTTGCTGATGCCCCAGCTGTATGGAACTAATTGTGTGAGTCATTTCAGATGACAGCCGTATCACATCTATTTAATTGTTGTAAGTTGCCCCAATTGCGTTTCGTAGAGGGGCATGATAATAATAATAATAATAATAATAACAATAATAATAATAATAATAATAATAATACAAGAAGTCATACCAGGCTCTCACACAGGTACAGTAATTAAGAAGCTCCATATTTGGGTATTTTGGTTTAATGAATCAGCTGATATCTTTAGATTGGCTTAAAAGGAGGTAGGGTTGCCCGGTGAAATAAGGGACAGGGACTCTAACAGTTGCATAGAACAGGGAATTTCAGCAGGTGGCAACACCTGCCAAAATCAACTCTTCTACACAACCATAGGATGGCAGGCAACATCCTAGAAGAGGCATGCCTCGCTTTCTCGCACAGATGAGAAGGAGTGCCTCTTCTGGGTTGATATATGTTCAGAGAGCCAGTGTGGTATAATAATTTGAGTGCTGGACTAGGACTCTGGAAGATCAGGGTTCGAATCTCTGCTTGGCCAGAGAAACCCACTGGGTGGCTCACACTTTCTCAGTCAATGAGGAAGGCAATGGTGGCAAACCCTTTCTGAATCTGGCCAAGAAAACCCCGTGATAGGATTGCCTTGGGGGTCGCTGTAAGTCAGAAATGTCTTGAAGGCACGCAACAGCAACAACAACGACAATGACAATGTATATTGTAGGACATATAAGGCATCATCAAAACCCATAGAAAACTTTCTTTCTTTCCACCCCTTGAAAACGATTGTGCTTATTGTCAATATGCAAATGCAATCAGTTAATTAGCCGAATGAAATTTGTACAATTAATCAAGACCCAGGTTTCTTTAAGGAGATGAATGGCCTGGCTTAATATGAGTTAGAATCCAGATTAGTGAAAGTTCTGGTGGTTTCACCTAATCATGAGTTTCCATAACTTTTTTCTTTTCAGGGGGTCCGAGATATGGTGGCACCTGTCTTAAAAAGTTTCCAGGCAGAGGTAAGACACCATCTCTGTCTCAAGTCCTTTTTGAATGATTGTAGAGCTCTCTGTAAGCAACTCTGGAGATGCAAAATGAATATGGTGCAAAAAAAGACAAAAGAACAACAGGTCCAAATTCCAAAGCTTGTTCCAGGTTGTAGGGGTTCACCTCCTTTTGTCTAAGGATGATGAAGAAGTTTTGCTAAGTTCTTATTTTAAAAAATGAACAAAATTAAAAAAATATATCCCTAGCCTGAACTTGATCCAGGAAAAGAGAAAGCTCTTGGCACAATGAGTTTCCATCCGTCTGTTTTCTCATCGTCTTGTTGGCAATCCCAAACGCTTATGGCTGCACCTGGCTATGTATGTTTTCTTCTGGTGGGATTGTGAGGGCATTTCATATTATATATTTAGCATGTTTATGCCAAAATAAGGTTCCATTGGGCTCTGGGCTTCTATATTGTGTGTTGAAATGGTCTTGGGGGTGCTTTACCAACAAATCCATTACTTGATGTGTCCTAGGAATTCTTTACAAAACATCTTGGACATATCTCCAAAAAAAGGAAAGCAGCTTCTGTCCTTGTAGAGAAAACACTGAGTATCTGTATATATGTTCTCTTCCTATCCAAACCTGTTATGTGGATGCCACCTAAGAAAGTGATCTTGGGCAATTTTATTTATTTATTTATTTATTTATTTATTTATTGGTGAGGAGGCAGACAGGCAGTTTATTTCATGTATTTATTACATTTATATCTCACTTTCCCTCCTATGAGCAGAAAGTGGTGTATATGGCCCTTCTCTTCCCCATTTTATTCTCACAACAACCCTTTGAAGTTGGCCACGTAGAAAGAGTTACTGGCCCAGGCCACCCAGTTAGTTGGGTCTGGAACCCGGATCTCTCAAGTCCCAGTGCAATGCTCTAACCACTCTACCAAATGAGCAACTTGAGCTAGCAGGATGTGAGTCATCACACTAGCCAGCCAGTGGTCAGGTATAGTTTGAGAAGAGCTCCATTTGAACTTGAGCAATGATGAGATGGGGTCAGTCATGAATTGGGTGCTTTATCAGATGAGGGGAAACCTTATTGGACCATTGGGTGACCTGATCCCTGATAGTGGCCATAGCACCCTCTAGTGGCAACAGCTCTGAAGCACAGCACAAAGCTCTCTTCCCCTCAAACTGCCATCATGGCACAGAATCAGATGCCTGAGTCTTAGGGCCAGAGCTCCTGGGTCAAGACAATTGGATCTAGTCCGTGTAGGGATTTGAGTCTGACATAGGTGTTCCAGTACACAGGGAGAGCTCTCCTGCAATGGGAGGAGTCACTGGCCCATAAGCCTGAGGATGTGCTTCCTCTGTTAAATGTGCAGGTAAGAGGCATACTTGCACAGCGCATGGCGCACACCTCTTTCCTTGCATAGTTTCATGGCTCTGGGTCCCACCTCCTCCTCTGGCTCTTGCTTAGATGTCCAGCAGCAGAGTTTGCACCTATGGCTTCTGTTGGCTCCTTTTCTCCGTTTCATCCATCAAGGCTTTTGAGGTGTGTGGAAATGAGATCTGTTCTGGCTCTAAGTGCAGCCATGACTGTAAGAGATTTAAATTCTATCAAGGTGTGGGGGGAGGGAGAAAGCAAGCGTATGAGAAATATCACACATTGGAATGTTCCTAAAATGATCATTCCTCTTCTGGGGTGGGGGAAAGGAGGCAGAGAAGAAGGTGTTCTGTCTTCTGTGCTGCTGCTTTCCACCGTGCTTCACTCCAACCCCCCAGAGAAACACTGGCACACGGCAACAACACATTAGAGGCTGTCATCTTGCAAGCTTTGTGTTACTTTTAAATCTGTCTCTTTGGAATGACATAACGGCAGAAGGAAAAATATTAAAGTAAACAATAACTGGATTTACACAAATGTGGGCTGATTTCCATATTTTTCATCACTTCATTTTATTACCCAGTTTTTACTGATATGCTTATTTATTTATAGGGCAATCCAGTATTGATTCATTCCGAAACGCTTGGCATAAACACATAAAAGAGAGTGATAACAATAGGGATATATTTTCAGTTGCTTTAAATACTGCCTATTCTCCCAACAGACCTTGTTACCGTAGGTCCTCCAGGGAAAGAGGAGGGATATGCTAGGGAGCACGTGTGGGCACTTTCCAATGCAGAACAGTTCTGTCAGAGAGGGGAGGGAGTAACCCACAGTGCCACAATGTCCTCCTGACAAGGGTTACAAGGGGTAAGAGACGGAAGAGCATTTTATTTTGTCAGGGGCTAGGCCAGAGGAGGTGCTGGTTACCATATTGGAACCTTGATTATGGACTATATAATTCCCCAACAGCCAAGCTGATCACTGGTGGTAGAGTATGTGGACTGCATGCCAAGAGTTCCAGGATCAACAGAAGGTTTTTGTTGTTGTTGAGGGCAGAGTGTGTGTGAGAGAATCCAAGTGTGTGAATGAATGGGTGCATAGGTGTATGTATAAAAGAGACAGGCAAGCAGGCACTGAATGTCTGCTTTTTGTTCTTCCTGCCAACATAGAAACAGCTCTCCCCCCACCCCCCAGCACTGTTTTTAAGGTGTAGGTCTCAATGTTGGCAGGCAAGTTGTTATTAATTTTGCCTCCTTGCAGTATTTCCATTATCATTGAACTATGAAGACTCTGACAAGCACAGTGTGTAATTAGAAGTGCCCTCCATGTGTTCAGTGTCGCTTACGCCAAAGTAAGTGCGCATAGGAGAGATTGAGTGCAAACTTTATTATTGGGAGGGGAAGGGTCAGCAACAGCCCCTGTCTTCACATTTCTTGGTGCTTGGTCATTTAGTATACTTCTGACTGAGAAGGCCTGAGGAGGTTCAACTACATTGGAGTATTGGGGGTCCAATTTTGCCAGATTGTTCTGGGGAGAATCAGTCTCTCTAGCTTAATCTTGAGGGGGCCTTGAGTCCCCCTGCCACACCCACCTGTTCTGGGAGCCCTGGACATTTAGCCATGAGGTAGTGCTTTAGCCAGCAGTGGTGTAGCCTGAATGCCAGAGCCCCTGCATGTAGAGCACGTGCTTTCCCATTGCCTGATTGACCCTCCCTTTCTTGGTTCCTTGCAACATGGGGCTTGTTTATACGAGCCCCCCAAAAGCTAGAGTGCCCTGCAGTAATGGCATTTTGCAGCAGCTGCGACTTGTCCTAATGGTTTTTTTGCCCCCAAAAGCTTTGCATGCCTGCGATGACTGCAAGTGAATTACTCATGTTTCTGCTGCTGCCCAACTTTTTTTTAAAAAGAAACTATTTGCAGTGTGCGCTGGAGTGATATTTTGCATATGGAACAAAAAGGTAAAGAAACAACATCCAATTTTCTCACTTTAGCACTCGCTTGCTAAGGTGAAAAATCAACATGGCAATGCCGGGCGCTTGCCCTGTTAGCAAGGCCCACCCCCATGCTCATCTGGCCAATCAGCTTTGCACTTCCTCTCCTATGGGAAAGCGATTCAAAGCGAATCGCTTGTCCCAATGAGCAGGAATGTGCATCCCCCTCACTGCTTTTCAAAAACTCTGGGAAAAGCTGCAAAGGCTTTTCCCTCAGAGTTTTTGATGGTTTTGGCCCCCGCCTTCATATATTCCTTGAATATGTCGATACGATGCAGGAACCCATTAAGACGGGCAGGATTCTCCTCGCATTCCCTGAGTATTTTCACTATTTAGACAGCCCCATGGACTGAGTATGGGGCCTCCTCCCCTCGTGGCTCAGTGGCCTTTGAGCAGCATCTTGGCCTCAGCAAAAAACCCGGCTGCACCAACCGCCCCAGACTGGCCTCAGGAAAGGAATAAATTGTACCTCCATCACAGAGGATGTGGACAAGGGAGAAGGAGAGAGCAGGAGAGGGCATGGTTTTTCTTTTTGTAACTTGATTAAATAAAAACCCGACTTTAATTTTTCCATCATGGCAAAGACAAAAGGCTGCCGATGACGGAAGTGGAGCGGCGACAGCTTGAAATGGCCGAAGTTTTTGAGTCTCCTTGCAGACGGGGAAAAGAGCAAAGCCAG
The DNA here is from genome assembly GCA_030847615.1 of Gambelia wislizenii. Lineage (NCBI taxonomy): Eukaryota > Metazoa > Chordata > Lepidosauria > Squamata > Crotaphytidae > Gambelia > Gambelia wislizenii. Next base: position 3,516,358 of record JAUMIR010000013.1, on the reverse strand, counting down.
AACCCCGCTAATTACAAAAGTTGCTTTATGAAAGATAATTCAAAGCAATAATTTAGCAAACATAATCAAGTAGCACAGATGGGGATTCTGATGAATAGTTTGCAACATGCAATTAGCAGCTCTTGCAGTTACATATCATTAACCCTCGGAGCACAAAAATTATTTTCTCATTATTAGATGAAAAGGTAAAATTAAGCTGACTAGACAGTTAAGGAACAAACTACAATTAATTACCTTCATTTATTACAGTCATTATTTGAAACTTTTCCCCCTCCTCCCCCTTCTTCTTCTCCTCCTCCTTCTTCGGTTGGATGGATGAAAACATCTAAATTAAAAGTTTAGTACATTAAAATTAAGGTGAAACATTCTGTGCCTCCACATGATGGTGGAAGGAGGGCAAAATAAGGAGTGCAGTACGTTGCCTGTTCCCTGACTATGCTCCCAAAGGTGGGGAGTTCAGTCACCAGGATCCTTTCCATGATACTCTCCTCAATGTGTTCCCCAGAGGTGTTCAGAAAATTAAGCAACGACATTGGACAAATAAGAGAGAACATCATCAGACCAAAGGTCTATCTACTCTGGCATTCTCTTCACATAGTGCCACCTGGTTGCTGTCTAGGAGTCAATAAGAAGCCACCGCTACTCATCAGGAAGCAAAAACAATGGACAGTACTTACTAGTAGGAAACAAGAGCCCAGAAAGTTTCATTAGTCCTTTGCTAGTCCACATTGGACAGCTTGGTGCTGCAACTGTATTTTAATTTCCACATAAACACTTTTGAAACAGAAAGTGAGTGGAAATGAATGGCATTTCCTGAGAAAAGAATCATTGAGGAATCAGTCCAGGAAAGTAACTTTTCCAAGCTCTGTTCAAATGCGCTTCAGGGGTGTTGAGTGAGATGTCTTGATGAAGTCGCTAGCTGGCTGGTGTCCTTCACAGTTGATGCTTGCTGTGTGGTGTGCTGGATTCTCATCTACCCACTAATAACCTTATTTCTTCTGGCTTCTGAGATCTCAGCATGTATTGCCCCCATCCTTTGCAGGTTATTTTTTTCAGCCATAAGGACTAGAAGTGTGTGTGTGTGTGTGTGTGTGTGTGTTTAAAAAAAATGAAAAAGCAGACATTCTCAGGAAGCTTATTGCACTCCTGTGAAAGAGCTACATTCTTGCAACCCTAGTTTTACACCATAACATTCCTAGGGCTCCTCTATACAAGGTAATATAATGTGGATTGATGTGTACTAACACCAATTCACAGCAGCTTTCATTTGTCTCCATGGTTTTTTTTTTAAAGATCACAGGGCATGCGAAGCCATATATTTGTTGTTCAAACAGGCATGCCTGCGAATCAAGATGGCGGGTACAACTCACATTTTTGTTGTCACCAGTTGCTGCCATTGAACAGTATGTTTTTTTTAAAAAAATTCAAGGTGCGGAAGTGCGATCTTCCACTTAAATTACCAGAAAAAAAAGCAGGGGAGGCTGTTTTGTTGCCTCAGTGCACTGTTGCTACAGCACAAATCCAACATAATAGTTCTGGGCGCTTGCCTTGCCAGCAAGCTCTGCTCCTTGTGCACCGACCAATCGGCTTTCCCCTTCCGCTCTTACTAGGAATGCGCAGCAAAGTGAATCAGTTGTTCCAACGAGCAGGAATGCACATTTCCTTTGGAGTTTTTTACAAAACTATAGGGAAAGCTGCATAGGCTTTTCCGGCAGAGTATTTGGAGTTTTTGCCACCTCTCCTTCCGCATATGGCGAAATGATGCAGAATCCCATTGGGACAAAAGATATTCTCCTCGAATTCTATGAGGAGTATTTTCACTGTATAGACAACCCCCTAGACTCTAGATGGGAATCCATGGAGCACGCTTAAATTTTGGTCCTAAAGAGTAGCTCAGGCCTGCAAGTGGAAGATTGTGTTCAGTGGCACTTGGATGAAGGCCGCTTTGATATTGTGCTGATGTCACAAGTCTTCACTGCAGTAGCCTGTTTGATCTCAGCCTGGAAGTCCCTCCTCTCTCTGGCTGATGAGATGATGAGGCCCCTGGCTTGCAACTTGCTGAGGTTGCTAGGCTTGTTCAGTGTGTGTGGGTAGCGCTCCAGAAAACATCCAGAAGTAGACAGACAAATACAGTTTTAAATGATTTTATATGACTTTAAATGCTTTTATATTGTTTTAAAGTATGGGTGTTTTAATATGGTAGCGGCCTTGGGTCCCGTCCCAGGAGAAGGGCAGGATAATTAATAAATAAATGGCATATTTGATTGTTGTTTTTTTTAAAAAAAAAACTTTTGTATTACTAATTTTAATCCTTGCACCTCATTTTAATTTTTGTTGTGAGATGCCTTGGTTCCCAGCCAGAAAAAGGCAGGATATAAATTAAATAAATCAATAAAATAATCTGTCCAGTTTAAAATATAATAGGACCCCTCACTGAATTGTTTTAAAGTATGTCTTCTCCTTGATCTACTGCCTGGTGTTTCTGATTGCTGAGGCAGATGTGTTTCTCTGACTTAAAACTGGAGACATGCTTTGCTATCTAAACACAAAGCAGAGCTTGTGAATGGTATTTGTTTTGCACTTCAACTCCTGAAGTTGTCATACAAAAAAAAAAAGTAACTTCCACAAACTCTGGTTCCAATATTGTTACCTTCTTGTTCTGGACTTGCCTACTTATTTGAGGCGTTAAGCTGAGATCAGTCACTACCACTGGGCTCCTTTTCTCCTTGGTGGGCAGGGCATCCTTACCTGCCCGTGGTCTTATAGTGTGACTACACTCACCATGGGAAGGCTGTCAGACTAATGCTGTTTTTCATTTTGAAGTCTCCCTCTGGACAGTTGCCACTTTAGAAAAGCTTGGAGGTCTTTATGTTGATGCCAAGTTGAGCAAGAAAGCAACGTTACTGTTTAGTCAATCATACCTCTCTCAGCTAATTTCTCCTGCTTCTCAGTTGCTAAGGGAAATTAGCTGTGAAAGGTAACAAAAGAGAGAAGCCCATGGGTGACTGTGTTTCATTGTATCTCAGTGTGACACCAAGAGCACACACCCAAGCTTTCCTTGAGTCCCAGGCACTTTGGACTCTTGGATAGTCAGAGCCTTGCATCTTCATATGACAGGTGTAGGATATCCCTGTGTAGGTTGAGCAGTGGGAAGCAGTTTGATTTAGAATCATAAGGTTGGAAGGGACAGAGTAATTACAATATTGTCTACACGTGCGGTAAAATTTCCTGTTGACTTATGGCGACCCCATGGATTTCACAGGGTTTTCTTAAGCAAGAAATCCTCAGAGGTGGTTTTGCCAGTTCCTTCCTCTGAAATACAGCTCCAGCACCTGGGATTCATTGGCAGTCTTCCAACCAAGCACTAACCAGGACTGGTCCTGCTTAGCTTCCAAGATCAGATGCCTTTTGGATATTTAGGCCGTTATTAGAATCATACAGTCATAGAATCTTAAGAGTTGGAAGGAGCCACATGGACCATCTACTCCAACCCTCTGCCATGAAGAAATACACAATTACAGCAGTCCTGAGAGATGACCATCCAACTTCTTCTTAAAAGACCTCCAAAGATGGAGAGGACACCACTCTTCAAAGCAGTCTATTCCACTGTTGAACAATCCTTACAGTAAAAAAGGTCTTCCTAATGTTTAGGTGGAGAATCCATTGGCTTGTGTTCTAGTCTCTGGAGCAGCAAAAGACAAGCTTGTTCATTCTTCAACATGACATCCTTTCAGATATTTAAAGATGGCTATCATTTCACCTCTCAAACTCATCTCCTCCAAGTGAAATGTACTCAGCCCCCTAAACTGGTCCTCATAGGGCTTGGTTTCCAGGCCTTTTGCCATCTTGGTCACCCTTCTCTGGACACACTCTAGCTTGTCAATTTACTTCTTTAATTGTGGTGCTCAGAACTGGACACAGTATTTCAGGTGAGGTCTAACCTAATGGTGGTAGTTTTTAAAGCAGCCTATTCTGGTAGCCTTCCAAGTGTGCTTCATGCCAGCTATCTTCAAAGGTTCTTGAATTTCAGGACTGGGTTTTGTTTTCTCTGCCCAGATTAAAAGGCCCCAAATGGCTTCTTTCCATCTTCTTTGCTCCATTGGTTTTAGTCTCCAACCCTGGCAGTGAGGGGTGTCATTTGCATTCCAAGATTGTAAAGGTACTTTCAGATGAAGCTTTTATTGTCCAATCACCCTGCCTCATTTGCAGAATTTCATGGGGATGCTGGAGAGGCTCAGACAACATCTTCTGTTTGCAAGCCATTTTCTTTTTGCTTCTTTAGTTTTTTTCTTACCAGAAAAAAAATCTGTTCAAGAGGAAAAGATGGAATAATGCTTTTTGGACTGCTTGCAGCAAGGGTTTTCCATCTGGGTTCACCCTTAGGTGATGTTAAACACCTTCAGCCTTTCAGCTATATATTAGTATAGGGGTGGCCCCACCCCATTCCCACAAGCACCCCAGAACCCTGTACTACCCCCAAATAGTTTTCCTCTGCAGTCTCCCTCAAAATGGTGACAGGAAATGAAATGAAGTCAGTTCCTGTCACCATTTTGAGAGGGGTTGCAGAGGCAAATCAAGGTATTTGGGCTTGGTGCAGAGGGGGTGCAGTCTGTGGAGGGAGGACTGCGGGGGGAGATTTGCCCCTGGCCACTACAGGTTGCCCACCCCTGAGCTATACAAAACCCCTGAACAATAGCCATGTCTTTTCTTGGCACAATGTAGTAGCATGACTAAATGTAATTATGTCCTTACATTCCTTGAACTGCAGCAAATTCTTTCCTTCTGCCCCCATGTGAGGTTTTACGATTGGTACTCTAGTCTTGGTTATTTCTCTAGGACTACGAGAAGCTGATTGGTCTGTGTTTCCTCTTTGAACCAGGCGGGGATTCCCACCGAGCCCTGGAAAGAATGCTGTACCAGCGTCCTGTAGCATGACAGGCGAAGGACTCCTTGAGAAAGTTCTAATGAGATTAACGTCCTTTGGCTTCTAATATCAGGAACTTTGCCAGAGCTTCATTGTGCCTGTCAGGAAGTATTATGACAAAATTAAGGGCCAGCAGCAATTTTCTTTCATTCAGCATCATCATCTTGGCAAAGTAAATTATTTAAAGCCTTTTTCCTCCCTTATTCTCTGCTTCCCTGCTCAGTTAAACAAGCCTTTGCAGCCGGTCTTTACTGTGCTTCTCATTAGGAATAACATTGTTGAGAAAATAATATTGATTCATTCATACTTTTTTAAAAAGTTAATTATTTGAACAATGTATAAGTCTGGTTCAGGAAGATTATACCACCACATGGAGGAGGAGAGTGTCCCCACTCCCGCAACACACACACACTTTGTTGTTCTCATCAGGATGAATGTCTGACATGAGATACAAAGGAATGCTGTTGCACCTGTGAGACTAACTGAGAAAAATGGATTCAAGCTCCAGGAACAGAGATTCCACCTCAACATTAGAAGGAACTTCCTGACAGTAAGAGCTGTTCAGCAGTGGAACACACTCCCTCGGAGCGTGGTGGGATCTCCTTCCTTGGAGGTCTTTAAACAGAGGCTGGATTGCCATCTGTCAGGGATGCTTTGATCGTGATTTCCTGCATGGCAGGTGGTTGGATTGGATGGCCCTCGTGGTCTCTTCCAACTCTACAATTCTATGATTCTAAAAGAAATGTCTAGCAGAAGCTTTTGTGGACTCCAGTCCACTTCATCAGATGCATCTCTTTATGGTGAAACAGACTAACATGGGTGTGTCTTTGAATACATCTGGCCACTTCTGCCATCGATCCTCTCCTCCCAATATTGCATCCTGATTTTCCTGGGTTCTCAATTGGGGGGGGGCAGCTTTTGTGGATGGAGGAGGCAGCTTGTACTGCGGAGAGATGCTCTTTACACGTGGAGAATCCCAGGAACAGCAATTGAGCGGTGAGGAGACCTAGCCTTATGGTTCTTGTTCTCTCTCTTCATATGTTGGCATACATTTCTGAATACCTAAATGGGACAGCACTCTTCCCTTAAACAGGAAAGCTCATGTTGTTGTATCAAATTCTTCCTCTTTGGCATATGAATTGGGCTCAGCCTTCCTTTTTAATCTGGTTTTGGCCTCACGGCTATGTTGGAAATCTCAGTTTTCAAAGGGAGTGAGCAGCAGACTGGCACCCCTAGCATGTCATAAACTGCTGATGTGAGGGATGTTGATCTGATCCAACAGAGCAGCATTGCTATTCATTTCCATCTTGCCTTTTCATACACCACAGCTTCAAGAGGAGGTTTTTTTTTTTTTACAAATTAATTAGCACAATCCATGAATTAAAAACCGGGGTGGGCAGCTGATCCATCCAAAGTTTTTGGCCCATAGTTCCTATCAGCAATAGCCAGCTTAACTGATGGTGAAAGATTGTGGGGGGTGGCAGTCCGGAAACATCTGAGGAGCCCTGATTGTACTTGCTGCAGAGCCCCCATAAAATGACCCTGCTGCAGCTCTGTTTACATTGCTCCTGCTGTCCTCAATTGGACACCCTCCAGATGTGCTGAACTACAACTCCTATTGCCTTCAGATAGCATGGCCATTGACAACTTTCACTGGCTGCTTGACATGCTATCTGGAGGTGGTGAGGGTGCTTGCACATCTGGAGTAATGTGAGCATAAGTGGTAGCGTTTTGGTTACGTATGGACATTAGTCAGAGAATGAGTTTTCTGTTTAGTGTGTAACATAAACAATGACATATAAAGTTGCCTTCTATTCTGTTGCCAAACCCTTGATCCCTCTAGGCCTGCTCCTCTGATTAAGAGTGGTCTTGGGCAGAAAAGGCTCTCTCTCATCATCTGCTCCCTGGTACCCTTTTAGCCTGAGACGCTGGGGATTCTCCACACCTGAGCTATGAAAGCTCCTGTGAATGGGCAAAAGTGCCTTAGGCCAAGTCAGCAATGGCTTTCTGGGGTCTCAGAGAGAACATTTTCCCAGAGCTCTTGTCTGATATTCATTTAAACGAAGGTACCAGGGTACAGGAACCAGCCTGGTGTCATGGTTTGAGTGTTGGATTCAGTCTCCAGGAAACCAGGGGCCCATCTACAAGATACTCCAAAGTATCTTGTAGTATTGGCATCTTGCAGCAGCAGCAACATGTCTAAACCTTCCCCCCCTTTTTTTTTTGGCCTTGGAAGCCCCCATAAGCCTCGCATTCCTGATGAGCCCTTTTAAACTATCCTCACACCATTGTCTTAAAAAATGCCCCAAGAAATGGCACACATCCTGTTCCTGCCCTCCACATCTTCAAAAGCCAACCTTCCCTAATCTTCTAGATGTATTGGGCTGCCAATGGCTACCCCACAAGGAATGATGATAGGTGCAGTTCAAAATCCCCGGAGGCCACCAACTTGAAGAAAGCTGTCACAAGCTTTTTGGAATCTTCACAGATAGCAGGAGACCCATTAGAATTTGGGGTGGTGCCTTGATTTCCTTTTCTCTCTTCCTTTCTTATTCTGAGTGACAATTTTAATTAAAATATAATTGTCATCAGTCTGGTGTTTTGGAAAAACTGAAGCAAGCTTGTTGCAATCCAAATCCTGTTTGGGTTGCAGTTAAGCCAGGAGATGATTTTGCTTTTTAAAAAAAATAAAATAAAAAATCCATTTATGTTTTACCATTCTTTGATCTGGGGGACAGAATATCAACCAAGAGATAAAGTTGGGGAGGGGGACATGCAACCTTTTTTTAACCTGTCAATTACAATAATATTTTTGCTTCCAGATATTGCTTTTAAAAAAAAGTTAGCTTGATAAGGTATAATCATAGCACAGAGGCCAGCCTGACAGTGGTAATTAATTAGGCTATTATGCATTCTGTGGTGATAATTGCTTTGCTGGAAAGTCACCAGCCATGGAAAGGACCCGGAGCAGAAATGTAATTCATCAATCTCACGCAGAGCGCAGTTGTGTTTTCTCTCACCTTGAGTCAGTGTGCATGGCAGAAAGAAACAACACCCAAAAGTTAATGATACATTGTGGTACAAATGTGGGGGGGGGAGTGGGGGGCTCGCTTGGCTCATGGGTGGGGTGGACAGAATATGTGGTGAGGGGAGCTCAAAAGGACCCAGCATGGTCAGATGGTGGCGGGGGGGGGCAGGCTTCATGTAGTCCCTAGTTATTGCTTGTGGCCAAACACTTTGCTGCCTGGGGCAGAGGACAAAGTACTGTAGCTAGGAGGACAAAATCTTGGAGTTGGAAGGGGCTGCAAGGGCCATCTAGTCCAACCCCCTGCCTTGCAGGAATACACAACTAAAGCACCCCTGAAAGATGCTCATCTGACCTCTGCTTAAAGAACTCCAAAGAAGAGTCTACCACTTTCTGTGGCAGTCCATTCCACTGTGGAAGTTCTTCCTAATGTTGAGGTGGCTTCTCTTTTCTTGTAATTTGAATCCATTGATTTGTGTCCTAGTCCCTGGAGCAGCAGAAAACAAGCTTGCTCTTTCTTCATTATGACATCTCTTCAGATAGTTAAAGGTAGCTATCCTATCTCCTCTCTGTCTTGTCTTCTCCAAGCGAAACATGTGCCACTCCCTCCATCGCTTCTCACAAAGCTTAGTTTCCAGACCTTTGACCATCTGAATCACTTTTCTCTAGACACCTTCCTGCTTCTCAATGTCCTTTGTGAACTGTGGTGCCCAGAACTGGACACAGTATTCAGAATAGAGTGGCACTATGACTTCCTTTGATCTGGACACTGTGCTTCTGGTGTTGCAACCTAGAATCCTCCCGGCTCCCTTGCCCACATGCGGAAGCCAACTGGATTGGGAGCTGGGTCTTCCTTAAGCCCTGGCAATGGCAAAGTGTCTTTCATTGTCCTGGAGGGCAGCAGGTTCATTTAGGGGATGCAGAACAGTGCTGTGGCACATCTAACCCTACCTTCAATCAGAGGCAAATGGGACTTGGGGAGGAGGGTATTGAATGCCTGAGGCCATTGACCCATTTTCCACAATGGGAGGACTGGCCCTTGATCATGCTCCAGGAGAGGCTACCAGCCATGGTGATAGCGGGTGGGATGGAATGGGGGGTGGATCTGAATGCTGGGAGACAAAGATTACAAGGGAGGGAGTGTGGTACCATCATTTGAAATGGGCAAGCAGTCATATTCTGGAGCAAGTAGACAAGGAGACCAAAGAACCAAGAGGAATCTGTGCCGAGGACGAGATGTTCAAACTGACAAAGGAAGTGAAGTTGAGCTTTCATGGCCGGTATCCATCGGTTTTCTGTGGGGGGTTTCCAGGCTGTGAGGCCATGTTCTGGAAGAGTTTATTCCTGTTGTTTCACCTGCATCTGTGGCTGGCATCTTCAGAGAATGGTGGCAGTTTGGGTGTGTGGGGTTGATATACTGTGAGTCCCTGTTGGAGAGGATTAGACAAAGGAAGCCTGTTTTCACCATTACACAGAGCCAGTCCAACTGCTCTGGGTTCCTTCAATCACTGGGTTTAGCTGGGCCAAAAAGCCACAGAGGGCCTGCTGTGGCCATTCCTTAGTTCCTGCTCCAACATAGCAAAGATCAGGCTGGCACTGGGCCTTATGCCAGATTCCCCCGCGCCTTGTGCAAGATTGGATCATCTTTCAGCTGGGAACTCTTTCCAGCATTGAGACCTATGTTAAAGCTTCATATGAGGTCACATAATTCTGAGAAAAGTGCTTCTGGTGCTACATATGTACTCTTCTTTCCAGAGAGCAAGGGCGGAGTGCTTCGATTTCAGAGAAGTTCTCAGAGGCCACATTCCAATAGTGGCAGTGGTGGTGGTGATGATGGAGGCCAAAAGCAAAAGGGTGGGATGAAAGGTATCAGCACATTACAGTTTTAAAGTTCTTACTGCCAAGTAACTAAACCTTAGGAGATGCATCTCAGACTTTAAGAACAGGATGGGAAGGGACGGTATAAATTCTGGGAAACCACTAAACCATGGTGTTATGAGGAAAGGGTTGTGACCAATACAATGCCAGGAAGGCCGGATCTGGCCACAGGGTCTGATGTGCCCCACCCCTGTCCTACAGTAAGTCGAATGTACCCACATTTGTTCTCTCATTGATGGAATTAGCACTGTTCACTTGATTACGGTAAAAAAGATGAAGAGGAGTAAGGAGAGGAGAAAGGTGAAAGTAGTTTGTTTGATTTTTATTGATTTTAATACAAGCACCGCAAAAAAATCCACATTTCCCCCTCAAATCTGGAGCAAACCACAAATCTTACAAAGCCAGAGCCCCTGGTGAAAATGTGCATTATCAAAAACATTGTGTGTCAGCTGTGCCGCGAATATGGGCTGAGTACGGGTTTTATTGCCCATGTAAATAAGCCCTAGTTGTCCTGAGCCTGCACTGGTCAGTGGAGTAATGAAATCAATGAGACCTGAAACAACTTAGGGTGTTATCTCTTGAAAATTCCAAAATGGAATTAGTTCAGTGGCAAGGCAGAACATGCATTGGTTTCTATAATGGCAGGTGTGGTGTACAGTAATTTTAACTGGCCTGTACCTGGCAACTGTAACTTGCCCTACCTGCAAATAAAACTTAAGGACATCCTTCTAGAGAAGGCCTCTTCCCTGACTTCTCTGTAGAAAGTTCAGAGAGACACAATTGTCTTGGGTGCTCTTGACCCATATGCAGAAGAAGCTACAGCTACCATAGTTGACTTCATACTCATAAAATAGCTCGAGGGGGTTACATTGGACAAACGAGAACAAGCAAGATTTTGGTTGAGTAATCTTTGCATGCCAGATTACACTTGTACTGTGACATTTAGCTTTTTCTTTTCTTTTTGTGAGGTAAGAAACAACTCAGGGTAAAATACCAGCCTATAATCCATCAGGTCACATTGCAGAAAATGTAGCGTTTACATCTTGATGACTGAAGTGGAAACCAGTGGCTGAGAGAAGCTTTGGGGGCAGGCAAGTATGTGAACTTGCTAGAGCTGCCAGAGCTCGCATGGCTTCCCAGAGAAGGAGCTCATCCTTTGATGCTCTAGAGATGAAGTGCTCAAGCTGAAGAGCCCAGCCCAAGTGCTGAAGAAGTAGACCGCCAGTCTGACATCCGACAAGAGAGTAAGGTTAGGGAGGGACCAGAGTTTGGAAACAGTTTTGGATTACAGAACCCAGAATCCCTCAGCCAGCATGCCCAAATGCACCCCGGCTCTGTCAGTTTTACTTTCTCCCACATTAGAATCCTTTGCATTTCAAGTTCTTTCCATCAGGTTTATTTAGAAAGTTACAAAGCTAACAACCCTGAAGTTCCCTACCCTACATGCACTGGCCAAATTCAGCAGGCACAGCTCTTTCCCAATATGAGGCTATTTCCAGCATGGAAAGGAGCATGGTACACATGCCTGCCATGTAGCAGTTAAACATGAGGTGCCTGTCTGGGCAAATAGAGACAGTAGCCCTGCTTCAGCACTACAAACATTGCTGAATACACAGGGATTTGAACCCAGCCTTCTAAGAGTTGTGCACACTTAGAGTTGTGAACCCCCTGCCTGGATGGTTCAGTCTGCTGCTTCTCCACATTAGAATTGTTTCAATCTCATGTTCTTTCCCTACTGGGAATATGAATTTTTGGTAGATTTTGTTAAATTCTTATAAAGACAATAAAAAGAAAATTCCATTCTGATCCATCTCCTAGGTGAGGTATTCAACTGAATAGAGGGTAAGATGCTTTGATTTGCCTGGTAGAGTTCCCAGTTAATGGCTCTGGCACCTTTTGGTGAGGTACGCTTTCCCCAAAACTACATTTCCCACCATGCTCTTTCTCTGCCAAATGGTGTTGTCTCACTCTCATTGGTGCAGGTGCTGGTAGCCCGTTGCAGCCAGAAATGACATCTTTTTTAGAACAGTACGAGGGTCAATGTTACCTGTGAAGTCCTAATGCCATATCGTCCAACATTTCACATATGAAAAGCGGGACACATGTGGCCGAGCGACATCAGAGTGCAGTCAAGATGGCAAAAGTTGTTACTGGGGAAGAACAGATAAGCTAGGAGAGGCTGTAGCAGTTTGGTTTTGCCTCAGTCAACTGGGAAGGGCCAGATTCTTCCCTTCCTTCTCTCTCCCCCTCCCTGAGTTAGAATAGAATCATAGAGTCCAGCTCCCCACTCAATGCAGAATCTCCAGCTACAGCATCTCTAGCAAGTAGCTGCACAGCCTCTTTTTGAAGATATACAGAGAAGGAGACCCAACCATTCCTCTCTAGGCAATTGATTCCATTGCCCAATCACTCTTCCTCTCAAGATGTTCTTTCTAATGCACAATCCTCCTATAACTTAAAACCATTAAGCCTAGTCATACCCTTTGGGGCTGCAGAGAACAAACCTGCCCCCTCCCCTCTGTGACAACCCTTTAGATATTTAAAGAATGCACTCATGCCACCCCTCAGTCTTCTCTTCACCAAGCTGAACATGTCCACCTCCTTCAGTCTTTCCTCATATGTTTTGTACTCTATACCCCTTATCATCCTTGTTGCCCTTCTCTGAACCCAGTCCTACTTGTCCTTCTTAAAATGAGGCACCAGAATTGAACACAGGACTCCAGACAGGGCCTGACTAGTGCAGAGTATAGTGGGACTATTCCTTCCCTTGAATGGAGTGCAAACTGCTTTTATGCTCTGAACTCCGTTTCCAGCAACTGAAAGTAAGATGAGGACAAAGGGGGAGGAGGAGAGAGAAACTGGGACATTTTAAAAGTAGTTGGAAAAGTGGAATGGCGGAGAATTAACGAGGACTGTCCCTGTCAAACTGGGACAATTGCAGGATACGTAATTCTAGGAAGTGTTGTACCCAAGGACATCTATGCACATAATCCCAACTGTTTTAGTTTATAAGCATAGTTTGACTGGGCTGGGTGGTTTTTATAAAACACCCAAAGGATCGTTTTTGGTTTGGGTGGAAACTGTCGACGACATGCTTTGCAAGATTTCTGTTCCCTCCAGACACATAAGAGAAGTTGAAAAAGTAGATCTGTATACTAGGATGCTAAAAAAAGACGGGGCTTATGCAACATTAACAATAGAGTAAAGCATGGGGTGGGGGAATAGAACTGATCTTTGTGCTCGATGCCCTGCAGCAGCGAAGAAGAGAAGGAGGTTTGCTCAGGTGGCTGGTGAATTACAAATGACTGGTACAGCTCCTGTTCTGAATGACAAGCAATTTAAATTCAGTCTAGTGTGGAAGGTTTGCAAGCTTTTTTGAGCAGGAAAAGAAAAGGACATTCACTTTCCATTTCCTTTTACTGCTTCCTAAAATTCACTAGATTGGCTTAGCTGCTACTGCACTAAAGATGACTTCATTTGATAATTAAGAAATTGGCCAGTTGGGCTTGGTGATAATGACTGTTTGAATTCAAGCAGTGGCAGGATTTTTTACCTTTTTATCTGGATGTTTGGAGCTTAAAATACAACAAGATTTCTCTAATGCTACATAGGACAGAGAGGAAAACCCTTCTCTTATGGACAGAAAAGTTTGTGCTAAGAATTATGCACTACTCCTGTCTTACTTTAAGTTCTAGAAGCCTTAGAAATATACCTGTGTCTTGCAACAAACCAAATATACCTTTATTTAAAGTTGCTCCTTTCAGCATCACATTAAAGCAGCCCTTCCCCAACCAGAGATGTAAAATTTCTGTAAAATTTGAAGGCGTGGGGGGGGGGGAGCATTTTAAAAATCAGAACTTTTCAGAAACATTGGAAAACAAAATATTAGTACACTCCGCAGATTGAAAATCACTTTGTTACTTTAGGAACATAAAATATATTCTGTATAATTTGGCTTGGCACAGAAGTGTATTAAAAGTACAGATTATTAGGAAAATAATTACAAATGGAATTTTGTTGTGTGCCTTTGAGTCATTTCGAGTCAGAGGCAATAATATTCGAGTCAGAGGCAATAATATTTGAGAACTCCTGGAGAACAGGAGAAGTCCCAGCAGACTGGAGGAGGGCAAACGTTGTTCCCATCTTCAAAAAGGGGAAAAAAGAGGATCCCAACAATTATCGTCCAGTTAGTCTGACATCAATACCAGGGAAGATTCTAGAGCACATCATTAAACAGAGAGTCTGTGTGAACATTTAGAAGGCAATGCCATAATCACAAAAAGTCAACATGGGTTTCAGAGAAACAAGTCATGCCAGACTAATCTGATCTCTTTTTTTGATAAAGTTACCAGCTTGGTAGATGAAGGGAACGCTGTGGACATCGCATACCTTGATTTCAGTAAGGCCTTTGACAAGGTTCCCCATGACATTCTTGCAAACAAGCTTGTAAAATGTGGGCTAGACAAGTTAACTGTTCAATGGATTTGTAATTGGTTGACCGGCCGAACCCAAAGGGTGCTCAGCAGTGGCTCCTCTTCGTCTTGGAAAGATGTGACCAGTGGGGTGCCACAGGGTTCTGTCCTGGGCCCAGTGCTATTCAACATCTTTATCAATGACTTGGATGACAGAATTAGGGGCATACTTATCAAATTTGCAGATGACACCAAATTAGGAGGAGCAGCTAATACCCTAGAGGACATGATCAAAATTCAGAACGACCTGGATAGACTGGAGAGCTGGGCCAAAGCTAACAAAATGAAATTCAATACGGAGAAATGTAAGGTACTGCATTTAGGGCGGAAAAATGAAATGCATAAATACAGGATGGGAGAGACCTGGCTGAATGAGACTACGCGCGAAAGGGATCTAGGAGTCCTAGTAGACCACAAGTTGAACATGAGCCAACAGTGTGATGCGGCAGCTAAAAAGGCCAATGCGATTTTGGGCTGTATCAATAGAAGTATAGTGTCTAGATCAAGGGAAGTAATAGTGCCACTCTATTCTGCCTTGGTCAGACCTCACTTGGAATACTGTGTCCAGTTCTGGGCGCCACAATTCAAAAAGGATATTGACAAATTGGAGCGTGTCCAGAGAAGGGCAACTAAAATGGTGAAAGGTCTGGAAACGATGCCTTATGAGCAGAGACTTAGGGAGCTGGGTATGTTTAGCCTGGAAAAAAGACGGTTAAGAGGCGATATGATAGCCCTGTTTAAGTATTTGAAGGGATGTCACGCTGAGGATGGAGCAGGCTTGTTTTCTGCTGCTCCAGAGACTGGAACACGGAGCAATGGGTGCAAGCTCCAGGAACAGAGATTCCACCTCAACATTAGGAGGAACTTTTTGACAGTAAGAGGTGTTCGGCAGTGGAACACACTCTCTCGGAGCATGGTGGGGTCTCCTTCCTTGGAGGTCTTTAAACAGAGGCTGGATGGCCATCTGTCGGGGATGCTTTGATCAAGATTTCCTGTGTGGCAGGGGGGTTGGACTGGATGGCCCTCGTGGTCTCTTCCAACTCTGCAATTCTATGATTCTGTGATTCTAAAGCATTTCCGACTTATGCCGACTCTAAGGCAAACCTATCACAGAGGGTTTTGTGGCAGAATTGGTTCAGAGGAGGATTGGTTTTTCTTTCCTCTGAGGCTGAGAGAGTGTGACTTGCCCAAGGCCACCCAGCGGGTTTCCATAGCCAAGTGGGGATTCAAACCCTGGTCTCCAGAATCATAGTCTAATACTCAAACCACTACACCACTCTCTCCCTCCCTCTCTCCCTCTCCCCTCCTTCTGTGTGTTAAAATGGAGTTACAAGGTCCTCAACTGTAAGGAAGGCCTGAACTCTAAGAGGCCTCTTTGATTTTGCTACTTTATGAGGGGGGGGAGGAGGATACAATCAATACTGATAAAGCAAAGAAAATTATCTTGTCTCCTGTAGTCCTCCATAGTGCCAAGCAGACATAAAGCACTCCCATAAAAAGAACTGAGAAAAGAAACCAAGACCAGGAATTGCAGTGGTGTGAGTCTTACCGAACAGTCTACCAGCTACATAGTTTTTTAGAAATAATCTGGTGGGAGTAAACATAAGAATACCTTCTCTTAAATGTTTTATTTGAAAAGAAAATTTCCTATAATCAATTTTTTTATCTTTTCTGGGGTGGAAAAGGCTTTCGGGGAAAGCAAGGGTTAGATCCTTCCTTTCCCCACTGTTTTTTCCCAGGCCTTCATATCTCTGTCCCCAACCTGATGGCCTCCAGCTGTGTTGGGTTATGGCACCCATCATCCACAGCCAACATGGCTCTTTTTCTTTTTTTGAATGGCGAAACACCTCCATGTAGAGGTGCATGTGCAGAGCCCTTGGTCGCGTCATGTGCTCATTCTTTCATCGTGGTGGCTGGTTGGTTGTGCTATCAAGAGGCTGTTGTTTTTCTAAAAGGAGGTTTTAACTCTGGGGCTGATTTTGTGAGTGCCTCAAAAACTGTCAAATCTGAAGGCCTCTGCACCCCAGGTTTTCACCCAGAATGTACATTTAGGACAAAGGTTGACAAGGAGGCATGGCTTTGGTGTGTATTGAAGTGGGGAGAAAATTGGTTGGGATGTACTAGTAGATATTAGCAATTGCAGATGGTTGGCAAGGGTTTCAGGTGTTTCTTGAGCCCCCCCCCCCGCTCCATTAAAAAATGAGGTAAATGAACACTAATGCTTGGAGGAAGATTAAGCTTGGTTTGGGTACTGATCATCAACTCCCATGCTTAGAGCCCCCTGTTTTTAATGCACATTTGCCCACCTTGCCATTCTTTTGCACCTGGCTCCAGTTAGTGACTCTCAGGGCCCAAAATAGAATAAAAACCAAAATAGATCCCACAAGCCTGAGATCCGCCCACTTCTAGGTGAGAATGTCTAGGTGTTTGAAAGACCCACCATGACACAAAAATAAAATGAAACGCATCCATCTTCCAGGGCATTTTGCCAAGTGATCTCTCCCGATCTTGTCAAAGTGCATTAGAATTAACTGAGCCTGACTTCAGTACATGAAGGTCCATAGTGCAGTTGTGTTCTTTTAACCGGCAGCAGCTGAAGCTGTGGCCAGGGGAACAGCAGAGGGAAATGGTGCCTTTTTGAGGATTTCCATAGTATAGGTCAACCTCTATATCCACAGATTCAGTATCCATGGTTTCACTTACCCGCATCCAGAAAAAAAAAATCTCTCTAGGTATTTCTAGGTCCTCCAATGTGATTCTATGGTTAACTTCCAGCATTTGTCTCATTGAAAATTATCCACAGTTTCAGGTATCCACAGGGGATCTTGGAATGTATTACCTGTGGATAGGGGGGTTGACCTGTATTGAGAAAGGCTATGGGGAGGGAAACATAGAAATCGGCTTTATGGTTAATCTGGTCCTTGGAGTTGTAAGGAGCTGCACCACCCAAACTTAATCCTCCCCTATTTTTCTTTACTTCCTCTGCCTCACTTCTCCTCACTTCTCCCAAATCTCATTTTAATATTCATAACTATGATAAATTAGACAGCTTGCTTTGTGTATAAACACCCGAGTTTGTTTGTAGAAAGCGGACATTTGTCTTTTCCCTGCATCTTGCTGTGCTCCGTGGTTTGCATTTCACCCCCCCCCCTTGCCCACGTGGGAACTGGAGGATGACAGGTGACGTTTCTCTGACTTCAGCAGAAAGGAGAAACTGTGCGGTAAATCCATCATGGCTGACACCCAGTTGGACCAAAGTTCAGAGCAAAGTTTTCATTGTAGCCCAAGTCGGCTGGAGCTTGTGAAAATTCCCCAGGTTTTACAGAGGGATGATGTAGAGTTTAACCCAGGGAAATAGTTCATAACTGAACAGTGCTAACATGGCAGTTGCATTGATATCATTCTGCTCTTGGGGGGGGGAACTGTTTTGCAAAAGTTAAGTGCCTGCAAGATGGTTTTTTTAGGAGCTGGCTTGGAGAGGGAGGGACTGGAGCATGCAGGTGAGAGGAGGAGAGTGCTTGTTCCGTTGCTGTTTTCTCATTTACCCCCACCTCCAATGCCATATCCCTTCAGACAGTACCAAAAGTGTATGAAATTCTCTAATCGATTCCACCATCTAAGGCTGCTGACACACTGCAGGAATAATGCAGTTTGACACTGCTTTAACTGTTATGGCTCCATCCTATGGAATCCTGGGATCGGTAGTTTGTTGTAGCGCCAGAGCTCTGACAGAGAAGGCTAAATAGCTTGCAAAACTAAAGAACCCAGAATTCCATACCATTGAGCCATGGCAGTTAAAGCAGTGCCAAACTGCATTTTTTTCTGCAGTGCCTGTCAGTTTACTTCAGCAATCAACTAGATGCCTCAGAGAAACCCACAAGTAGGCTTGAAGGCCAGTTTTCTTGCACTGTTGCTCTATCCAAGCACCATTTAGGTCAGAGCCAGGAAAGTTACTTTAATCCATTAGTTACAGTTGCAGTTCACACCATCCTCCCCTCAAATTGTATCTTAGATTTAGTAACTTTTACAAAAACAAAGGCAGCTGTGTTAATCCATGAGAACAAAACAAAATCTCATATCCCCAAGGGATGGATACCTTTATTGGGACCAGCTATCATTCTGCAATGCGAGCCAGCACAGCGTAGTGATTTGAGTGTTGGACTAGGACGCTGGGAGACCAGGGTTTGAATCCCTGCTCAGCCATGGTAGCCCATTGAATGACCTCAGGCAACTCACACTCCCTCAGCCTCAGAGGAAAGCAAGGGAAAAACCCCTCTGAACAAATTCTGCCAAGAAAACTGCATGATAGATTTGCTTAAGGGTTGCCGTAAGTCAGAAATGATTTGAAGGCACACAACAACAACAACAACAATACTACAATAGTGTGCAAGCTTTCAAGCTTTCCAGAACTCTTCATTAGGTTGGGAGGGGGGGAAATGGGGGGGAAAGTACGGAAACCCAAAAATTTGGTGAGATGTTTAAACTGGGTGGCCCCAGTGTCTTAAAACATCTAGCCAAATGTGTAGACTTCCATGCTTCTCTCCCCCCCCGCCACCTAATTTTTTCCCCCATTTGCCTTGATGAAGTGTTTTGGAGAACATGAAAGTTGATACACTCTTATGGAATTATAGTCAGCCCTAGTAAAAGTGTGGCCTGCCTGTGGATTTTGGATTTTATTTAATTTTTACAAAGTAAAAGGGTGGACATTAAATCATACTGTCGTAGAGTTGGAAGAGACCATCCAGTCCAACCCCCTGCCATGCAGAAATGCCCAAAAGCCCCCCTGAAAGATGCCAATCCAACCTCAGTTTAAAGACCTCCAAAGAGGGAGAGTCCACCACCTTCCCAGGCAGTCTGTTCCACTGTCGAACAACACTTACAGTCAAGAAGTTCTTCCTAATTTCTAGGCAGAATCTCTTTTCTTGTCATTTCAATCCATTGGTTCATGTTCTAGTCTCTGGAGCAGCAGAAGACAAACTTGCTCCATCTCCCATATGACCTTCCTTTGGATATTTAAAGATAGTTGTCAATGTTGTTAAACCAGGTACTAGCCCTGTTCAGGCATTTGCCAGATGACACATGCAGCAAAACCTGGATACAGGGACATGAGCTCTCACAAAAGCCCAGTCCCCAAAAGCTGGCCAGTAAGTAAGTTAGACCTTAATGTGTTGAACACAAAGGTCTGAAGAAGGCTTGGTAGCTGGATTCAGAGCTTCCATGGTAAGGAATTGGTCTGCCTTACTTCTGGGTGCCTGGTGATGTTTGAGGATGGAGTCTCACATGCCACCCATGTCCTTGTGCCCAGTTTTAATTCTACATACTTTCAAGCAAACATTTGAATGCAGTTCTGCTGCAAATTGGATGTCACTTTGTTGTTGCAAAAAAGGTAATGAATTATAAGGAACTTGTTTGTAGCTAGTTTCTTCCAAGTACTGATGTAGCTGTTACAGCTTATTTACATTTGTGGCTAATCACATTTGACAGAATTCTGTCCTCCACAGATTTGTCTAGTCTCGTTCTAAGTCTCCGTTAGTGCCATCTCCACTTTTTCTGGCAGTGAATTCCATGAAGCAGCCTGAAGAAGGGACAATTGGTCTGTTTCTCATGTCCAGCACTCTCCTTAAAGATGTCATGTGTTCTAGCTAGCAAAGAACAGACAAGGTGTTGGCATTTGTTGCCTTAGGACCCCCGCCCCAAACATTTAAACCAAAGGGTACTATTTTATTTTTTAATTTAAAACCTGGCATTAAATTATAATTTTCATTTACTCAAAGTACATAAAATATTTATGATGCCGTGACATTACAGGAGTGTTGAAGATTTTGCCCAAGGCAATGGACAGAGTTTGAACACTGCACTGAGCACAGAATGGCAAGCTGCCCAAAGCTGGTGCCTTTTCTCAATTTACATTGCATTCAGGTGGTATTTGGGGAGGGAAAGTGAAACTCTGGATGCTAAATTATGGCTATCATACACTTTTCTTTTTTTCCTCTTTTAAACTTGTAATCTTGACCTCATAGGCCCACCTGACAAAAGAAAGTCTTTCTTCAATAGCGCGTAATTACTAGGTTAGTTATGATAGTTGAATGCAACCTCCACATTCAGAGACAGCAGCAGTGCTTGGGAAAGCTCCTTTTGGACTGCAACTCCCAGAATCCTCCTAGCACCTGGGATGGATATTTTTCTCCTTTTTTCATTATACTAGAAATTAGCAGATTCATCCAATGAAACCAAGTCATGGGGAGATTCAGGATACAGCAAAGCACACAGTTAGACTGTGCGTGATTTCACGGCAGAATTCACAACCACAGGGTTTAGTTGCCAATTTGGATAGCTTTAGTACACTCCCATCCCCAACAGACTGAGATGTATACTATGTATGTTTAAATTGTGAGCATTATTTCCAAAACTCCACCTGTATGCATAAAGTAGTGGGTATAAAGTGTATGCAACTCTGTTTCTTTTGTCCCATCAGCATCATCCTTTTCCCCAAAATTGGCACTCATAGAATCATAGAGTTGGAAGAGACCACAAGGGCCATCTAGTCAAACCCCTTGCCATGCCGAAATAAACAATCAAAGCATTTCTGACAGATGGCCCTCCAGCCTCTGTTTAAACCACTCAAGGCGTCTTACACATTAAAACAAATTAAAACAAATTAAAACAAATTAAAACAAATTAAAACAAATACAACCCAGTTAAATATACAAAAACCAACATTAAAATAGAATTAAACTATGTACAGAGTGGTGTAGTGGTTTGAGCATTGGACTAGGACTCTGGGAAACCAGGGTTCAAATCCCCACTCAGCCATGGAAACCCACTGGGTGATCTTGGGCAAGTCACACTCTCTCAGCCTCAGAGGAAGACAAAGGTAACCCCCTGCCAACAAATCTTGCCCAAAAAAACCCATGATAGGGTTGCCTTAGGGTTGCCATCAGTTGGAAATGTCTTTAAAGCATACAACAACAACTGAACAACACTGAAAACAATTTAAAACATACAATTAAAACAATACAGCACATTTTTAAAGGCCCTTTCATTAAAAACCTTCCATGCTAAAAGCCTCTCTGAATACAGTGGGTCCTCCGGATCCAAGGGGGTTCAGTTCCTGGACCCTCTGCGGATGGCAAAAAATATGGATGGTCGCACCACATCTTATTAAATGGCAGCGATTTACGCATGCATGCATCAGCACACCCACGTGCACATCACTGCCATTTTAGGCATGGGCCCATGTATTACAAAAATTACAAAAGTCTTTGCCTGTCATGGGGAAGACACCAAGGAAGGGGCCATTCTAGCCTCCTGAGGAAGGGAGTTCCAGAGCATAGGGGCAGCCACTGAGAAGGCCCTTATGATGACGAATTTCCACTTATTTGGGGGATGCAGAGGAGGCCACCTTGATGAAGCAGGAAGGTGAGGAATATGGCTGCCTAGGAAAAACTTCCTTTTGGGACTATAACTCCCAGAATCCCCCAGACAGCATAGGTAGGGGAATTCTGGGAGTTGTAGCCCAAACTGAGACTTTCCCAAACTGCCTACAAGTCCACCCAACTATAAGAGTACTAGTGCACTAATAGTACTCCAGTACTCCTGCTGGGTTGCAGGGGTGAATATGTATGGATTTGTGGGGTTTTTCCCTTCTGCTCTCTTCTTGCCTCCACCTATCAGGAAAGGGTTGAAGAGGAGGGCAGTCCACATGCCTGACACCTAATTAGAGGGAATTAATTATTTCTTGGGTCTTCCTCCCGGTTTGAATGGCAGTTTGGGGAAGGGAACTGAACCATGGTGCACACTTGGCATGAGATTTTGCTAACCACCGTGATTACAGAGAGAAGGATGGGAATTGTGGCGGAGGAAACCAGCTTCTAGCCAACACAAGCCACGCAGAGGAATAAATTGATTTACATTCAACATTTCTGTAAAGTTGCATCATTGTGGATCTGGCTGCAAAACAGCCTTTTCCATACTGAAAGCAATGCTAACAAAGCAGGGATTTCAAGTCAGCCATGGCCCCCAAATCTTGGTGTGGGAGGATGGGATGGATAACATTTGAGGTTTTGACTTGCTTGTTCCTATAAAACCCTACTCAAGGTATATCCACTCTGCACTTAGTATAGCAGTTTGATCCCACTTTAACTGTCAGGGCTCCCTCCATTACATGGGATCCTGGGATGTATAGTTTGGAGAGGTACTTAGAATTTGCTGCTCATGAAATCTGGTACACTTCCTTGAAGTACAGCAGAGAATTCTAAGCGCCCTGCCAAACTATGAATCCCAAGATTCTGTAGGATGGAGCCAGAGTGGTTAAAGTGGTATTAAACAACTATGCAGTTTGGATACACTCAGAGGGGATTTAAAATACCATAGAGTTTGACTTCTTCTTTCAAAATATGCTTTTGGTGTTTGTTTTGCCTCATTGCATTGTTACAGTTGACTTTTATTTTTTAAAAAATGTAAGGGGCTAGAAACTTAACTTTTTTTTTTAAAGAAAGAGGCTATTGAAGAGACCTGTGTGAAATGCGAGAAAAGGGATAGCAGTTGTGCTGAATCAGCCGATATTCCTTTTCTTACAATATACAAAATCATAGGACCTAGAAACTTTAAACTGGTTTAGGAATCCTGTCTGCTCTCCAAAAAACTGTAAAAGTATAGAGGGGGCTAAATATCTACAATGAATTATCAGTACCTCATCAAACTAAAATCCTTGAAATTTACTGAGAGAAACAATGACTGTTACTTTAATGGTCTTAAGCTCTGAGGCGAAAAGGCCAGCAGGCCTAAGAGACAAAGGAAGGTCTTTGCTGTGTTCCTCCTTCCAGACCTAGCCTTATCATTTCATTTCCGTATCCAAGGATTTAAGTATTCACGGCTTGAAAATATTCTTCAAAAATTAATAATCCAAAAAGCAAACCTTGATTTTGCTATCTTATATCAGGGGCACTATTTTGCTATGCCATTGCATATAATGGGACTTGAGTATTCATGGATTTGAGTATCCACAGGGAGGTCCTGGAACCAAACTCCAGCGAATGGAAGGGACAACTGTATTTTCTTCTTTGGTGATGTTTTTACCACCACCCCACCTCTTCCTCCAAGTTGCTCCTATGTGGTTCTGTTCATGTCCTCTGTGAGCTCTCGTAATCTACTCTGGTATAACTTTCCTCATATATTCCAGATCTGTGTCGTCTTAGCCATGGCTTTGTTTGAGACAGCATCTTTTCCTTGACGGCCCCTGTATTGTAACTTTGTTTTTCTGTTTCTCTCAGGTGGTTGCTCTGAGTAAAAGAAGCAAGGAAGCAGAGGCCGCGTTCCTGAATGTTTACAAGCAATTAATTGAAGTGCCAGGTATGGAAGGCCTCTGCAGCTTTTGTGGAATTGCCTTAAAAAGGGTGAAATCATTACTCTCAATGTCTGGTAGCGATTACCCATCAGGGTTTGCTCATAGTCGTGGCCTCAGGAATTCCTTGAGAGAAAGAGGCTTGCTTAGGAGCTGCCTGGGTGTCTTTTTATAGTGTCCTTATGGACCAAGAAGCTCCGTTCTGGACCTCTTTAAGTAACAGCATTGGAAAGTGGATATTTCTGACCATTCTGGAAATGATGCCACCCAAAAGGTGGTGCTTTTCTCTTTTGAAAAGCAGCCTTGCCTCCTGCTTTGGTACTACAAGGAACCTGTTAACCTGGGAAATGTTCAAATTCCCTTGCTAGCCTCCTTGCCTGACCATTCCATGCCACATCTGCAAGGAATAAAGAGGGCTGTCTGTAATTGCCATTCTGCTACACAGTGCTGTGAAGGGCAAAAATTGGTACATGGTAGCACCTGGGCATCTGAATGTTAGTTTTAAAATTTGAAGCAAGTTACTAGTCCTTACAATATATGCTTGAAGTTGTACAGGCAGTGGCTGGTGAAGTCTCCAAAGCTGGAGAAAAAGCTAAGCAGGAGTTGCAAGGGTGACTTGCCTCATTGGGCTCAAGAGCTTTTCAAACCCTCATGCCATAAATTACGTAAATAAACCCAAGCCTTACATTCACAAATAAATTTAAAGTTAGAAGGTGCTCCTTGTTCATCCAACCCCATGCAATCTAGTTCAAATTGCTCACTGAGTCAGTCTGTCCCCAAACTGGCATCCTCTAGTTGGGTTAGAGGCCATCTCCCATAATCAGCCAGAACATCTGGGGCTGATGGGAGGTGTAGTCCAAAACACTTGGAAGGGGTCTGATTGGAGAAGGCTGGTTCACAAGGTTTCAGCCAGTGGTCTTTATCAGCCTGCTCATGGGTATTATGTACACATCAAAACAAGTCTCAGTTCAGATCAGTGGAGTTGGTACCATCCACTCCAACTCCTCTATTTTTCAACTGTTCAGCTCTGACTCCGGCTCCGACTCCTTCATAACTGGCAAATCTATACTAATTAGCAGCAACAAATTTACTGTAGTAAAATTGTAGCACAAGACATTTCATCACCACTATGTGAATCAACAGGCTACTTAGATTGATAGAACATAACATATTTATTTGATTAAAATTTCTGAACAGGAAAATGTTCCTAATTTCTATGAAACTCAATATGCAACAACCTAGCATTTGATATTGTAAGTTTTTCTTTTCTTCTGACTCAACAGCCCTGGTTTAGATGAGCATTCTGAAGTGTGTGAGTGTACAGGGGGAACGCCTCTTCTCAGATAGTGCCTGTTGTTTCTATATACACTCATATTAAAAATAATCGAGGCTTTTAAACAAATGTTGTCCAAGGAATTAGATGTCCTTTTTTAGTTAAAGGGTTCAGCACTGTTGTAATATAATTCATAACTGGGATCTGAATCTGGTTCTTCCTCGTGCAGAAATGTGGCGTATGTGGTGTGGTAGAAAATTTTGATTAATTGATTTTAACACACAGTATCTGTGGTTCTGCTGCTGTAATTTGCTTCATTGTGTTGGCCTTGCCTCTTGGCTCCCTGCGCTTCAGGAAGGACTCACGGTGAGCTGCTGTCCCCTGTGTTCCTTTTTGAAGTGCTAGCGCAACAGACAAGTGGAAACATCTTTTGCTATCGCTGGATTTCAGTGCCTGAGCCAAATCTGTCTTGACAATAAAAAAGGAATACATTTGCTTGTGCCTTGTAATAACGCTGCAGTGATCCGCGCTTGTCTCTTTGACAGCGAGTTAACTAAGATGACTGAACTCCCTTCGCAGCAAAGGGGCAGACAATGGAATTTAGAGTTGATAGGTTTAGGGGTGGCTTTGGAAGCGTTATGGTGCATATGGCCATACTTCTCAGATATTTCTTGCAGTGAGTAGCACTTGTGTGTGTTTGGTGAATGGATGTTAGAGATGTAAGCAGGACGGTGACTGTGCAACTGTTCCCCACCACTTGCCAGCCCAGATTTGGGAATTCAGAATCCTGAGGGAAAACAGCTTACTAGTCCTCATGGATGCAGACTTAACCTTGCAAACAGGTGAGTGATGCTTCATTCCACATCAGAAGCAAGATGGGAACTGAACGGGTTGTGTGTGTAGCTTCAGTTCTTTGCCGTAGGTGTTGTTACGTTGATCAAAATATTTTTCATCAATTAATGTAACTGGTTTAAGCAATCTAAATATTGCAGCCATACTCATTTGTGTATGTAAATTCATTTGCTGGGAGGGTTGGCGGGGTTGTACACAACCCAGCATGACTATTGTATTCTTTAGCACAGCAGAAAACAAGAAAGGCCTTTAGATTTGACCAGAAAGCAAACTCTTTTAAGGTTGATTTCAGGTTATTTTCACACCACTTTCTAAAATACAAGGAGCATTTGGGGACCTCCAACAGCGGGCATAAACTACTTTTGCAGAAGCTTACTCAGATTGTGCACATATGGATACATTAAATGGTTCAAAGAAATGCTTTTTTCAGTTCTTGGACTCAAAGCGCCAGTTTAGAAGTGCTGCATTTGTCAGTGATATTGGGCATTTTGTATGCTTGTGTAGTTTTTTATAGCTGTCTTGATTCTTTTGACTGTGTGTTATTGTATACTATTGTATACATTGCATACTATTGCATACCTTGTATACTGTGCTCCCCATCATTTATTTTTTGTGCATTTATTTGCTGTTATTGCTTTTACATTTTTTTAAAGTGAATATGTTGAGTATTTTTCCAAAAGAGCTAGATTTCAAGGGAGCAAAAGTGCGGCTCTGGAGGAACAGGAGAGAGAGAGAGACAAGAATATGAGGTGAGGGAGAGAACATATTGGAGAAGTTCAAAGGTTGAGGATTTCCAACAAAATAGAAAGCATCGGAATGTCCAGGGCTTCAGAGAAGTCCCAGCACCCCAAACTACAAATCCCAGAATCCTTCAGCCAGCATGGACAAGGACTATCCTCTGCAAACAACTCAGGGACTTTAGTAACCAAAACCAAGCCCTAGCCACAATGGCTGGAAAACTCTGGGAGTTGTTGCCCCCACCCCCCAAGACCTTTTCTCAGTTCTTGCAACAGCCTTTGCTATGCTTTGGCTTTGGTTCCAGCTCCCAAGCAACATACTCCTGGTCAAAGCATTGTGCAAAGAGTCCTGTTCAAGCATCACACCTGTGCTGTTGTTGCTGTGTGCCTTCCAGTGATTTCCAACTTATGGCGACCCCATGGCAAGCATGTCATGGGGTTTTCTTGGCCAGATTTCTTCAGAGGAGGTTTACCATTGCCTTCCTCTGAGGTTGAGAGAGTATAACTTGCCCAGGGTCACCCAGTGGGTTTCCAGGGTGGATCAGGGGGTTGAACCCTGGTCTAGCTCTCAAAATGCAATGCTATGCTGGCTTTTTCTGTTACAACTGTGTAACCCCTGGTTATTATGGAAGCGGTTGTACTATTTGCACATGTGTGTAAGGAGGTATCCGATACCTTTTTATTTAAGTACTTTCCCATTTGGCTGCAGTGCAACAGCATGAATGCGTAGCTCCGCTCCTCCCCCTTCCCCCTCTTCAGAACAGCCACTAGAACTTTCCCAGAACATCCACTGGAACAGCTGGGACGCTTTGCTGGCTTGGAACAGGATCTTGGCTTCTGGGTTTGTTTCCATCTCTGACCATCCTGGTTAGGAAATCCCTTTGATCCCCTCTTGAATTGGGACCAGTTCTGCCCCACAGTGCTGACTCTGCAGAGCTCCTAAACTGCCAGAGAGCTCACAGAGAGAGAAAGAGTGCTCCTGCGGGGATGTTAATTCATTTCACAGACATTTAGGAATAGCAAAAATGTGTTTAATGGTTACTTGAGGGAATTCAGGCAAACTTGAGTGTCTCCCCCGCCCATTAAATTTTATTCTGCCACATGAGACCCAGAAATCATATAACCTGAGCTTTAGGACCACCCCACCTGCCCTTTCCCAGTTCCTCCATTTTTCCCTGTGCACCCTCTTTCCTTGCAAGGAAGGTTCTACACCTATAAATACATGTGTATTTGTTGACAAGCAAATTCTTTGTAGGAGACTTCAGAAGCAGGGAATGAGTTCCTGATTCAACACTTTTTCAGACTTCTTTCTTCTTTTTTTGAATGGCTTCTGTCAGTGCAAAACTCAAGCAGAGAAAAGCGGGGAGAAAGTGTGATGCCTCAGCAAGTATTTTGATAAAGTGAGCCTGGGCTTGTGTGTCTGTAATTACGGGAAGAAAAATCGTAAATCTTTCTGATATTGTTCACACAGATGTGGCATGGAGAGGGGAGTTGTGCCTGTGTCTGTGTTTTGGGGAGGCAAGGGGAGGCTGCTGCTGGGGGGGAAGCAGTACAATTGTATTAAAAGCATAATTAATGTCATTGTTGTTAAGAATGGTTTGATTTAAGCCTCCATTTTGACTTGCATGGCCATGGCAGCTGATTTCTTCATTGTGTTTTAGGTACAACAGCCCGCCCCCCTCCCCAGGCAAATAAATAAATATACATACATACATACATACATACACAGACTCTCTCTCTCTCTCTCTCTCTCTCTCTCTCTCTCTCTCTCTCTCTCTCACACACACACACACACACACACACACTCACACACACACACACAGTAGAAGGCACTAACTTGTTAAGGGCAGAGCTAGAAGCGTATAGAAAGCATTTTTTAAAATCTGGTATTGGGTTTGGGATTCAACTTCTTAGGCAGTTGAAGTTACTAGACCTCAAGGTTGCCATGATATGCTTGAAAACATATATAGGCATCACCTAATGAAAACCTGGCAGCTTTTACAGGGTGGCCGAATACTATTGCAGAGGTTTTGATAGCCTTGTTTGGTTGCTGAATTTTCCCTTTAGTTTGGGGCGTACAGAGGTTTGAGCAGGATCTTCTGGCAGATCTCTGGTGATTCTCATCAGATTGGCAGGTGTCCAGTTCCTGGCTTCCCATTGTCCAAAGATAGCATCCCGTAAGGGAGCTTCCCGATAGACAGCTCCTACTGCTATAAATGAGAACATTTGTTCCTATGCTATCTTTTGCTCCTTACTGTATATTTCTGGGGAAGCATGGTACAGTTACAGATGAACCCACTACCATTAAGTTTTATATTTGAGGCAGGATAATTGCAGGTGGAAAGCCTTGCTGGGAAGAACATGCAGATTAGGTGGCTGAGAAAGGATGTTTGGAAAAATACCAGGAGTGGATTTTTGTGTGAAAGGACTTCTGCACCTTGTTCTAGTCATGGTCACCAACTCCTGGGCTGAGCATGTGCTCAGAGGCATCTTGTTTCTTAATGTGTATTCCTCCTGTCTGAACCAATATTTTGCAAGAGGGCTCAGGATCTCTTGGTTCTAGTGTGGGGAAGAAAACCCAAAGTTGCTTTTGCAAGCCTGAAGTCCGTCCACCCCATGCATTAGATTGCATATATTTCTTTATTTAGATGTACAAGATCAGACAAATTTGTGGAGGAAAAATAAATTGCCAACCATTGAACATCATTAGTAAAGGATGCCTCCATGTCCAAGGGCCCTTCTGAGTGGTAGATATTGGGGGCAAACCAGAGGGGAAGGTCCTCCATATGCCTTGTGAGTGCCTGAAGGCATCTCTGGATGAACCAATGTTAGAAAGCAGAATATTGAACTCACAGCACCTTTGGTCTGATGTGTCAACCTGTCCCTAGCCACAAGAGAAAACAGGATAGACCAGAGAGGAATCAGAATCAAGCCAAACACCCTTTAATATTGGCACTCTCAGCTCTCCTTTGTATGCAGTAAGCGGTCCTGTTTTTGCATGAACAAATATCAGAAAGAAAATTGTTAGTGAAAGCCATGCTTGAGGTCAGTTGCACTCCTTGTGCATGTGACAGTGTTTGAACCTGTGAACTCCAGGGGCTGTTCTGGGACTCTGGATTAAAGCCCCTCAGGATAAAGCAACATTTTAAAACATATCTACCAGTGGCATGCAAGATCTACCTCTGAGGTCCAGACTCCTCTCCAAAGAGTTCTGTATTGCAGTGCCTGAAACTGTTCAGTGGCCCTAAGGTATTGCCCATCTCTGATTTTTGTTTAGGGTCCAGTGTCTTTGGATGTGGTTAACCACATATGGTGTGTGACAGTTTCCCAATTAGACGACTATAACATGCTGTATGTGGGGCTTCCCTAGAAAAGAGTTCCGAAGTTACAACTAGTGCAAAATAATTTTTAAATTATTTTTTTTAATTATCTGTTGTATTGAGTGGTGGGGGGGAGCTAGCAGACTGAAAGGTGATAAGCAAATTTTCTAGGTTTTCTGTGGGTTTTTTTCCAGGCCTCACAGCCCAGAAAAAACGCCACAGAAAACCTATGGGTGCCAGCCATGAAAGTCTTCAACTTTACAAATTTTCTAGCTTGCTAGCTATCCATCTCTCTACCATGGCCTAAATTCATGGGGTGAACAGGCAACTTGAAAGCACATACACACAGGAAGACGCTGCTGCATTTTATGAAGTGGACTGAGTCCATGAAATTTTATGCTAGAAATGTCTTCTTTCCAGTTAGTCTCAGAACTACTGGGTTCATGCTAAAACAGACAAACACAGCTTTCTCTTTCAACCCTACTAAATCCTGTTGTTAGTCCCTGACTAGAGTAGATCAGTTAAATAAACTGGATTTACCTGTGTAGTGACTCACCATTCAATGATTGATATAGTGGGTTTTCTCTTGTGGAATCTAACCAAGAAGGTTCCAGCCCAATAAATAAGGCACCTGTTAGCATGGGATGGCTATGCAAAATGACCGGTCTTGTGACAGAAGCAGGACATTGAAAGACAGTGATGGGGGCCCAGGTTGGTCTTGCCATACAGCTGTTTGCTGAGATCAGGCTTTGTTTCCGTGCCATGACAAAGCCCTTTCAATTGAGACAATGAAATACCTGTCCTTTGGCAGAAGCTTCTTGGTCTTTTTAAGAGGCCAGGGCTTGTCTGTCTGGTCACAGCATCACCTCTTCATTTAGAAATCAGATGACAAAAGTGGGCATGTGGGGGGGTTGTAAAATGATGAATGATACAGAAAGGAAAAAATCCTATTCTGCCACTTCATCATGGCATAGAGGTGACCCCAGGCTGTTGAAAACTATGCCAGCTGATCACAAGCTCTGGCAGGTTCTTCCAAACATGTAAGGCTTGGAGTATAGTGGCAGACGCCATGTCAGTGCCCTGAGGACCAGTGTAGCTTAGTATGGAGAGGCTCATAACTGGAAGACTGGCCACCCAGTGACAACTTTGGCCCCCACACCTATGAACACATTGACAGCACAAAATAGTTGTGATCTGTATTAACAGTGCGATTGTCTGTGTTGTTGCAATCAGGGATCTTCAAGGTATGGAGAGAGGACAGTTTTAGCCAGCTAGCCCAATCTATACCATTCTCTGCCAAAGAGCTCGCAATGCCATTGCCAGTCACAGTAGATTGTACTGGGGTACCTGGGCTAGCTCATCTACCCCAGGCCTGCCATGGCTTTGCAGGCTCTCAGGCAGAGAAAGGTCTTCCCCAGCTACCTGGTCCTTTTTAACTGGAGCTGCTGGGGAAGAGATCCATAAGCTGCCTAACTCCTCTTTACCTTCACAAAATCACCCCCCTCCGTTGCCTTCTAAAAATTAATATTGCATACAAACATGTCATATGTACTTATGGAATTCATTACCAAAGAGTTGGCTGATGCTATGGGGTGTAGCTATGGGTTGTGTGCGGCAAAATGAAGACACTGCCCCCCAAAAAGAATTCTGACCCACAAATTAGTTTTTCCTTCTGTCCTCAAATTTCTAGCCTTCCAGAAAGTGAGACACTGAAATACGTTCACACCTAGAGCTCTTCTACCTGCTATGCTCACCTTCCCTTGGTTTCTTTACCAGCCCCTTTTCTTTGGATGCCTAAATTCTATTTCTAAATGCTCAATTGAAGTTTTAAGTGACTGCAAGTCTAGAAATTTGGGGACTGAAGGAAAACTTCATTGGTGCGGGTGATAATTCTTACTGCAGGGCGCCATCCTTATTTTGCCTCTCACCCCCATATCCCTGTGGTGTCAGCAGTAAAATTCACTTTGGAAAAGTCCCTTTTAACTCCTACAAACCCCCATTGAGTCCACTCCCTGCCATGCAGGATTCCTTCATCCTCCAAGGCAGTCTGTTCCACTGTGGAACAGCTCTCACAGTCAAGGAGGTCCTCCCATTGTTTAGATGAAGTCTCCCAACTTGCTGCTTGAATCAGTTGGTGCAGAAAACAAGTTTGCTTGTTCATTCACATGACATCCTCTCAAATATTTAAAGGTGGCTAATGATATCATCTCTCCATCTTCTCTTCTCTAAGCTAAACATACACTCAACTCCCAACTCCCTAAACTGTTCCTCTTAAGGCTTGGAGGTTCCCAGACCTTTGACCATCTTGGTTGCCCTCCTCTTGGCAAGTTCCAGCTTGTCCATGTCCTTCCTGGATGGCCTTGTCCAAGCTCTGCAGCCAGTGCACCTGAGAGGTCTCCCACCTTCACAAATAGTCATATGAGCACCGTAGCAATTGAACTATCCTGTTTGTTTTGATTTTTTAAAAAAGCAAACCTATTTGAAGGTCTCTTTCCAATGCAGAGATGAACTGTCAGATAGGGAGGTTGAAACACCCCTTGACAGGGCTTTGTATGTGCTCACTCATGGCACTACCTTGAGAAATGAATCACCAGGAACAGACAGCATCCCAACAGAGCTGCTTCAAGCTATAGAGGAATCAGCAGAAGGCTAGGACTTGGAAGGGCAGCTGTGAAAGAACTGGACAAGATCCTCAGATATAAAGATATATATACTGAACTCTCTGAGGATGCCAGCCACAGATGCAGGCGAAACATCAGAAAGAAACTACAGTTGTCCTTCCACATTCACGGATTTGGCATTCACAGTTTTCAGTATTCGTGGCTTGAAAATATTCTTAAAAAAATAATAATCCAAAAAGCAAACTTTGATTTTGCCATCTTATATAAGGGACACCATTTTGCTATGCCACTGCATATAATGGGACTTGAGTATTCACGGATTTGGGTATTCACAGGGGGTCCTGGAACCGAACCCCAGTGAATGTGAACGGACAACTGTATTCCAGAACATGGCCTCACAGCCTGGAAAAAAACCAAGGAAAATCTATAAAGATATATCGTTTCAAACCAAGGTCAGGATTGGCCATGGCATCATATTTTCAATTTCTATGTATGGTTGTGAAAACTGGACAGAGAAGAAAGCTGATAGGAAGACAATCAACTCCTTTGAAATGTGGTGCTAGAAGAGAGTTTTGTAGATACCTTGGACTGCCAAAAAGACCAATAAATGGGTCCTAGAGCAATGGCTCTTAACCTTTTCTTTACCAGGGACCCCCTTTCAATATATTTTGTTGCCATGGACCCCCAAGACTTAACTCAAGATTTAAAATCCTAACAACAACAATAATACATGATGATGATGATGATGATGATGATGATGATAATAATAAAAAATTTACACCATCCATGAAACCTTCCCTCACAGGCACTGGAGGGGGAGGGGAGACTTTTCTCCTGCTTCTTCCTGCAAGTTTGTGGTTGGAGCAGATTGAATGGCAATGTGCAGTCCAAGCCAGCCAGCCTTTGTCTTGGCTCCTGTCACGTAGCAGGGAGGAGGTGGGCCAAGCAGCTTTCAAGTCTTCATGGACCCCCTGTGAGGACATTGAAGGCCCCTGGGTGTTCCTGGACCACAGGTTAAGAACCACTGTCCTAGAGCAAATCAAGCTTGAACTCCCCCTAGAAGCCAAGATGACTAAACTGAGACCATTGTTCTTTGGACATATCATGAGAAGACATGACTCACTGGATAAGACACTAATGCTTGGTAAAGTAGAAGGCAGTTGGAAAAGAGGAAGACCCCATTCCAGATGGAGAGAATCCATCAGGGAAGCCACGGCCCTGAAGACGTGAGCAGAGCTGTTGATGAGAGGGTGACTTGGAGGTCTCTCATTCATGGGGTCACCATAAGTTGAAGTTGGCAATGGCAGTTAACAACAAATTCCTTCACAATACCTTGTCAAAAGGCGTTTTATTTTGCTTTTCAACCACCTGTCTTTAACATATTTTTTTTGTATTGTTTTTTTCCCCTGGAAGCCATAGGAGAGTCAATACTTTATTACCCCAAAGGCTGAGCTGAACAGAGAGCAGAAACAACTCCTCTCGCACCCCCTTTCCTGCTTGGTCCAAAAACCTGTTTCCTGGCAGATTCTGGTTGCAAACTTGTGTTCAACGCTGCCCCCTAGTGGCTGGCCGTCAGACCGTCCGTTATGTTTTTAAATAGTGCTACTGTTTTATTTCAAAGACTTATTTTCCTATGACTGGAAAAAAAATCAGACAGGTCCCTCATGAGCAACTCATCTAATGCAGTGAAAGTAAATTAATCATTAGCAGTGTCAAGGGTTTGCGAGTAGGACTTTAAAGTACCTGCTTAGGTTTGCCATGAGATCAGTCCAACTGTGAGAATACTTCCCATGGAGGGCTTATGGGATAAGCGCAGGCTCCTTGTGAAAAAAGAGACTTCTCCAGGGATTGTCCCATCTCAGAATGAATATATAGGAATCATTTCTTTTTAATGAACAGGAATCCTGTTTCTGTAAGGAGAAAGGAAACACAAAAGGCTTGCACTAGCTGTTCATGTGATTAGGAGGTCCTGATTGGGCCCTTCAAGCCAACTGATCTCCTCACCTTCCATTTGCATTGGCGTACTTGAAATGATTACAAGCAGACTCAGGAAGTGAATGGGCAATAAGCCCTATGAATAGAGATGGTTGCCTCACACAGTCAGACCACGGGTCCACTGAAGTCAGTATTGTCTACACTGAGCGGCAGCATCACACTAGGGTTTCAGGCCAGGGACTTTCCCAAGCCTACCTGGTAGTGCTGGTGATGGAACCAAGGGTCTTCTACCTCAGGTGAGAGGAGCCTACAATCCTTGAGATGCTGCTAGACTATATAACATCCATCATCCCAGCCATTGGACATTCTGGCTGCTGGTGATGGGAGCTGGAGTCCTAACAACATCATTCTTATCCTTCTATGAGAAATGGCTTGGGGAGCTGGATATATTTAGCTTGGGGAAGAGAAGATGGACCGGGTGATATGATACAGCCATCTTTACATTCCTGAAAGGTTGTCATGTAGAAGATGGAACAAGCTTGTTTTCTGCTGTTCTGGAGACTAGAATATGAACCAGTCGATTCAAATTACAAGGAAAGGGATTCCATGAAATCAGTGGGAACAATTTCTTGATAGTAAGAACTGTTAAATAGTGGAATAGACGGGCTCAGAGAGTGGTGGACCTTCTTTGGAGGTCTTTAAATGGAAATTGGGTGGATATATTTCAGTAGTGCTTTAATTATGTATTCCTAAATGGCAGGAGGTTGGCCTAGATGGCCCTTCCAGTCCCTTCCAACTTTGTGATTCAGTGAAATGTGGTGCTGGAAGAGAGTGCTACAGATCCCATGGGTCCCAAAGAGACAAATAAATGGGTCCAAGAACAAAAACTGCAGCTATCATACTCTGGACATATCATGAGATCATATGACTCAGTGGAAGAAATGGTAATGTTGGGAAACCTGGAAGGCAGTAGGAAAAGAGGAAGGCTGCGTGACAGATGGATTGACTCTGTCAAGGCATCCATGACTGCCCTGAACATGCAAGACCTGGGCAGGGCAGTTGAGGCTGGGGCTCTTAGAGGTCTCTCATTCATAGGGTCATCATAAGTCAGAGCTGACTTGACAGCAAATAACAACAACAAAGGCCCACTACTATAGGCTTACACTGAAAGATTCTTGATGCAATTGGACCTGCATCTCAAGATGGCCTTGCAGCGTTTCCTCCACGTAGATGCCTACACTGGGTAGTGAGTCCCTCTGGATTCTAGTCTGAACTTTAAAGGAGTTCTCCAAGGTGCCAAACTTGTTTTGGGGGGATATGGTTCAGTACCTTGGAGAGCTCTGTCTGAGTTCATACTAAAACCCATTGTGGAGCTTGGCAAAGTTACTTTTTTGATGACAGTTCTTAGAATCACCCACCCAACATGGCCAGTGGGCATTCAAACAGTTATAATCTCCCCCACCCCACTGCAAATAAATAAATAAATAAATAACTGCCAAGCTCTGGAAAAAAATGTACACACAAAGCCTCCATAGCCACCTTGTGGAGGCTGGGAAGTCTCCTTGGCCAGCGCAGTCTCATCAGCTTATACCCTGAAGCATGAGGTTTAATTACCCATATCGTTATCTTAGCTTGCATAGCTGCAAATGTTATTAACGGCTGTAAAGTTATCCAGTCTTTCAATTTTTTTCCTCCTTCCCTTCTTCAAACCTGGCTAAGCTTAGCATTTCCCACTGATGACCCTCCACAGCTGGGAGTCCTACAGGTGGATCATAAGCCAGGCGAAAGACACAGCTGCCTTTTTATTGGCTTTGGATTTATTGCTTTCCGGTTTCCTGGAGTTTCTTTTAGCAGCTAATGTGTGCCAAGCAGCTACAAGGGGAAGGCCCGCTTTTGCGGCTTCTTTGGGGTGAGACAGAAAACATTAGCTGTCTCCTGGCTGCCTCACCTTTTGTAGTTATTTAATTTGTGTGTGTGTGTTTTTTTAAGGAGAAAAATGTTTCAAAGCATCCCATTTTTATTAGCCAGGAAAAGCCAGGATCCCCCCTCCCCAAGGGGTGCTTGAGACTGTTCAAAACATGCCACATACATGGCCTCACAATCTTTGCAATAACTAACAACCCTTTAAGTTAGATCAGTCATCTCGATACTGCAGATTGTGGGGAAGGGACAATGAACCTGTCATTTACTTAAAGCAATTCACTGTGTTCATGGCTGGACTTGTTTATTGCTCTAGTTTGCCTTTAGAAAGATGGGATATCATCTTTAGAATGACAGATTTATTGGATTACTAGAATGCCGCAAATCTGTAAAGGTTTCAGGTTGACCAGAACTCTTTGTTGCGGTTAAATGGTAGAAACATTGGGGAATTAGGAGAGGAGGGAAATGCCCCGAAATCTGGCCCTTTAAAGTGGCCACCTTTTCTATAGCCTGAAGATGGGGTGGGGAATATGCAACTCATGTAGCCCCCAGCTGTTTTTGAGACTTTTAGGCCCTACCAGCACCCCTCCTTTCAACATTTTGTAACAAAAAAAGTGGCAAATAATCCCCTTCCCAATTTTGCCATGTTTTTGCTCCTTTGGACTGTTTGAGTCCTCAATGAGACCCCCCCCCCTTTTTTTTTTTTTTTAAAGAAGGGAACCAGAAGCCGTCCCTGGTTGACTTCCTGTTTTTAAAAGTCTTCTGGTTTTAAATGGTCTGGGATTGTGGGGGGAAACACAGCGAGTGCTCTTCTCCAGCCCAGCCCATGTTTTCTGTATTTTTAAAAACTCCAGTGCAGTTTTAAAACTCACTGCAAGATGAAGTCTTCCAAATGCACTATATGCCTTTGCTAATCTGTGATCGATCTCTTTGTCAATCTTGGCATCTGAGGAGATGATGCTTCCCAGGTAGGTGAACTGCTGAACGGACTTGAGCACTGATTTGCCGACGGCAATGTGGGGATGGTGGTGTTCGTCCTGTGGTGCAGGCTGGTAAAGAACTTCTGTTTTCTTCAGGTTGACTTCTAGCCCAAACAGCTCTGCAGCTGTTGCAAAGCAGGATGTTAGGCTTCACAAAAGAGTCTGGAGCAATAAACACCTGAGGCAAAGCACAAAAATCAGTGTGTATAGAGCCATCGTACTGTCTATCCTCCTTTATGGATCTGAAACATGGGTCACCTATCGCCACCACCTACGACTCCTCGAGCGCTTTCATCAGCGCTGTCTACGCACAATCCTAAATATACACTGGACTGACTTTGTGACGAATGTTGCTGTCCTTGAGCAAGCAGGGATCACCAGCATTGAGGCCATGATATTGAGAACACAGCTGCGCTGGGCAGGGCACGTTTCTAGGATGGAGGACCATCGCCTCCCCAAAATACTACTCTGCGGTGAACTCGCCACGGGTCAGCGTAAGAGGGGCGCTCCAAAAAAGCGATACAAAGACTCCCTGAAACAACATCTCAGGCTTGGCCAAATTGATCACCAACAGTGGTCTGCCCTGGCCTCACATCGGGAGGCATGGAGACGCACTATCCACAATGCTGCAGCCTTATTTGAGAACTCACGACGAACAAGTCTTGAAGAGAAACGACAACGCAGAAAGAATCACAACCCAAAAACATCACCCAAGGAGACCTTCTGCTGTGCTTTTTGCAACCGGACTTGTTTATCTCGGATTGGCCTTTTTAGTCATCAGCGCGCTTGCAGAAAGCGCGGGATGAGTCCTTCCTGAATCTTCGTTTGCGAAGAAAAGCCAGAAAGCAAGATGAAGTACCCCTCATCCTTCCACAATTAAATCTGAAGATGAAAGAGAGGGAAGGAAAGATCTAGGAGTTCATGCCAGAGCTTTCAAAAGTTACTTTTGAGACCACAGCTCCCAGAATCTCCTAGTCAGCATGGCCACTTCTGAGAGCTGTAGTTCAAAAAAAGTAACATTTCCAAAATCTGGTGTTCAAGACTATTTCCCTCCCAACATACACACTGATATCTTCACGCTATGACCCAGTTTTCTAAGTTTGGACTTCAAAGCTACCTTTCCGCTTACCATATTTCCTTGCCACCACAGGGCTGTTGGCATGCTCTCCCCCTACCAAACTAGTTCAGGTCTCTGGTCTACCTGGCAATGACTCCCAGCATTTGGTAAGTATGTTGTTGAGTTAATTGTGTTTTCTGATTGTGGAATTACATTAGAGTGTGTGGAGTGGAAGTTGGTCTTGTTGATATGTCTGGAATCTAGTCAAAGGATGAGAAGAAAAAAAGGGGCAGAGTTGAGTGCTTGTAAAAAGACTTTGTAAAAATGACCTTCTTTGTCGGAGGCTTTGTTACATGCATGCATACATATTGTTATGTACAGGTATGGCTGTATATTGGAATAGGCTGAGCTTTTAAATCATCTTGAGGCATCATCTTTTCAGAGGGTATCAACTGGGGATTTCCCTCGGCCCTTTCATACTACTGCAATTATAGTGATATGATTCCATTTAATTGCCATGGTTCCCATCCTATGGACTCCTGGGGTTTGTGGTTTGGGGAGGCACTAGAGCCATCTGGTTGAGAATTCTAAGTACCCCTCCATAAACTATAAATCCCAGAATTTCCTAGGAAGGAACTGTGACAGCTAAAGTGGAATCATACCTGTATAACTGTGTACGAAAGGGTCCCTGTCTCTTCTGGTTGTTTCCACTCCTCACTGATCCATACTTCTATGCCTGCAATCTAGTGTGCCCTTATGCCACCAGTTTCCCAGTGACATCACAAAACAACAAATCCAAAAGTAGGATTTGTACAGTCTGCCCATTTTGCCTGTTGAACTTGCTGTTGGTTAAGCTGAGAGAAGACATTTGACTTGGGGAGAGAGAGGAGAAACACATCCCTTTGATAAGGACAGCAACTTGGCCTGGCAGCGGGAAGCAAAAACCTTCTCAGAATGGCCAGTGGAATTGTTGCCCAGGGCAAGTGGGTTCTCTGGCCCATCTTGATAAGTGTGGCAGCATCAGGAAGAGGCCCTTTATGCATCACATAAGGGGTGGAAGGGTACAGATAAGATATTTGGTCTTTGATGTTGACTTATCAGCTTGCCTTAACAGAACCACACTGTGTGTGTGTGTGTGTGTGTGTTCGTTCTTTGGTATCACATTGCAGTTTCCCAGGCATCAAGTATGTGTTGTTAGACCAACTGGATTTCCAGTTAGTGATTCAGTCTGAAGGGATTACATCCAAGTCCAATACACCATTTACCTGCTGAACAAGGGCAGAAAAACTTGCTAATTGCTTTCAGGTCACCTTCAGTTTATGGCAACCCTATGAATGAGAGACCTTGAAAGCCCTGGTCACCAACTGCCCTGCGCAGGTCTTGCAAACTCAGGGCAGTCATGGCCTCCTTGATTGAATCAACCCTCCTATCTTGTGGTCTTCCTCTTTTCCTCCTTCTGCTTTCCGAAGCATTGTTGTCTTTTCTACTGAGTCATGTCTTCTCATGATGTGTCCAAAGTGCAACAGCCTCAGTTTAGTCATCTTGGCTTCTAGGGAGAATTCAGGTTTGATTTTCTCTGGGACCCATTTGTTTGCCTTTTTGGCAGTCCATGGTATCCATAAAACACCCCTCCAGCGCCACATTTCAAATGAGTTGCTCTTCCGTCAGCTTTCTTTATTGTCCTGCTTTCAAAACCTTACACAGAAATAAGAAATATAATGGCATGGATGATTCTGACTTTGGTATTTAATGATATATGCCCTACCAAAAATATCACACTGTCACCAAGAAGTGACATTCATGTCACATTTGTATCACAACCCCCTCCTCCATAACCTGTGGTAAAATTTCCCTCCTATCCAGTTTGTCATCATGTTGCATGTTCTCACACTTCTGGCAGCCAATGATGTAGAGCAGAGCAGACATGATGCTGCCATTTTCAATGTCAGCCTTGCTGTGCCCTAAAATGGCAATCAAGTGGAGGCCTCCGCCTCCCGCAAAAAAAATGCCCATAACTTGTTACTTCTTAGAGTTTGGCAATTTTGACCACCCTTCAGAAAATGAAGACTTACTTGGCAGGTGATATATCCATGCCATCTTTCAGAAGGGCGTACAAGATGGCTCCCTTTGATTCCCCCTCCCCCCACCAGCTGTAATTAGGCTAGGATGGGTACCACTGTGGTGTGTCTCAGTCTCTGAGTGCTAATTCTGTTACAGGTTCGGTCTCTATTTTTAACAACGAAATCTTGCTTCATCCAGTCGTTCCTATCTTTACCTGGTTTTTGACCCTAGACAATTTTACTGTATTCTCTTTTTGCACGACCACTTAAAAAAATAACAATGGGGAGGGTCAGTGTGACAGAAGAGAAAATATCAGCCTAGTTACAATAGGAGCCATATTCTTGAATGTATTAAAAAAGAGCCAGACATGTAAATTAATTTGTTCGTGTTATACAATGGCAGTGCAGATGGACTCATTAGCATGCACACAACAAATAATTATAGATGAATTTTTAGCTGGCCTTCCTAATGGGCTTGCTGGGTTAATTATGTCAATGTATAATTACATTGGCCCTGGGAGGCATAATGGTGCCCCCCTGCTGAGCCGAGGCTGGCTAATGATGGCGGGCTGCTGATGGAGAGGAGAAGGCCTGTTTGGAATGCACCTGCTTACCTCGGCAGAAAGTGCTGTTGTCAACGCCCGCCACGGCCTAAGTAAACAGGCATTATCGGCAGAACGTGCCGTTGGATGGTAACTGAGGCAGGCTTGCCTCTAAGCCTTGGATGGAAGAGGCTTACTTTGCATGGCTCTCTCATTTCCACCTCTGGTAACATTACTGGATGACAGCAGTCATGACAGACCAGCTAGACCTGAGCTCCTAAGCCTGCCATTCCTTACTAAGTGATATGTTGTGCGCATCGGACATCACGGGATCCAGACCTCATAAGCGGAACTCCCATCATAATTCCCTTTGGCATTGTAAGGCGCTTAGTCCCAGCTGCTGTGTGCATTCAAGCCTTGTGTTGAGCTGCAATCCCTGCAGAAGCAAAGCAGAAGTGCGGGTACAGCTTCCAAAGATTGCCAAAGATTCCTCACTTCTGTGTTTTTATGCCTTTATTGCAGAGGTTGGTAAAGTTACTTATTTGGACTACACCTTCCAGAGTCCCCTAGCCAAGACAGCCAGTTTCCAAACTCTATGGGCTGCAGAGAGGTGTTTGAAAATGAGTGGATAATGATTGCTGGATAGTGCCTCCAAAGCCGGACAAGTCATTAGATGAATATGGGTAAAAATAGAAAACTTATATTCTGCTTTGTGTGTTCTTCTTACCTCCCCATCCTGCAGCTTCAATATACCTGTGTAGGTAGACCACAAATACATCCCATCTAGTGTGGGACAAAAGCAAAAGCATTTTCGCCTATTCTTTTTATTGTTGTTGTGTGTCTACAAGTCATTTCTGATTTACAGCAACCCTAAGGCAAATGTGTCATGGAGTTTTCTTGGCAAGATTTGTTCAGGGGAGGTTTGCCTTTGCCGTTCTCTGAGGCTGAGAGAGTGTGACTTGCCCAAGGTCACGCAGTGGGTTTCCATGGCTAAGTGGGAATTCAAACCCTGGTCTCCAGATTCATAGTCCAGTGCTCAAACCACTACACCACACTGGCTCTATTATTCATTTTATGCTTATCTTTAATTACCATACTATCAAGTCTACGTTCGTTTCTGGTTTGTTATGTGCACTTGTACGTATTTCTTTCTCTTTTTTTTTTTCCTAAGAAAAAAAACAACTCCCATAATCTCCCAGTTGTTAAGCAGGGCTGGCAGTCCCATGAAGCAAAATCAGGCAGCAAAGTGGGACTTTGTTAAAGGCATATCCTCCAACTTTTCACAAATGAAAACTGTGACAAGTGTGGGAGAGCTACATCAGAGGGTGGTCAAAAAGCATGTGGCCAGGCAACAAGAGGCAACAGTTATAAAAATGTAGAAGAACACATGAAAGTACTATTTTAAGCAGATAATCCCTGGAATTTATTTACTTAGGTTAGGAAGAATCTACCCTTTCCTCACCCTCCTGCTTATTTAATTTGTACAAACTACCGTACTTCACTTTTGAGCACATTTTGCAGTCTTGTAAGGCTGGTCAAGCTGCAAGGAAGTAAGTGGCCCAAGGTCACCCAGTGAGTTTTTTTGGTTCAGTGGACTAGAATATAATTCTCCCAAATCCCATTCCAGCACTCCAACCACTATACCACACTGGCTTTCATACCTTAAGGCCTGTTTTGAATGCCCTTTGTTAGAGGTGAGGTAGGCATCTGTTAGGATGATGCTCTCTAATATGTATTAAGGTGAATCCTTGGAACCTTCTGTGGGATTCTTTGTGAGAAAGATCAATCAGGACAGGTAAACATCCCTGGCCCAGTAATACAGTATTAGTCTTTCCCTGCATGCAGTGTGCCAGGTCTCTTCATACACATCCTCTCTAGGCTGTACCACTTCAGTAGGTCACATGATGACCAAAAAAACCCTCCATCTTCCTTATATCCATCTCTGGGCTTGTATGGCAGGAAGGAGTCTCAGCTCAAACCTATCTATCTATCTGGAAAGTAATCCAGTTATGTGGATCCCACCTGTGGCACAGGTCAGGAACAGAGTTGACTACCTCATTTGCTGTTTTGACAGAGCTGGGCTTTGGTCTGTAAGAAGTGACAGTAAGCTCCAGCAGGCCTAGCTAAGGTCTCATGTGAATAGAAATTGGATTATCAAGATACATTCCATAGTATGCACAGGGCTTCACTGGAAAGCATTTCCTGAGTGTAGAAAGACCATGATCTTGTGTTAAGGCTGTTGTGGCATTTAGATGCTTTCAAAGTCCACAGGGCAGACTTTTGGCAGATCTTTTGGAAAAAAACAACAACAGGTAAAACTGTTTTTAGTCGTGCCAAGAGCACAGACACTTTTTGTCTCGTCCCTAGACATTATCCCATTGCTGTTGTTATGTTCCAGTGGGTGAGGTTCTTTG
The DNA here is from genome assembly GCA_030847615.1 of Gambelia wislizenii. Taxonomy (NCBI): domain Eukaryota; kingdom Metazoa; phylum Chordata; class Lepidosauria; order Squamata; family Crotaphytidae; genus Gambelia; species Gambelia wislizenii. The sequence goes on along the minus strand of JAUMIR010000013.1, from coordinate 3,473,005 downwards.
AAATAGCTGCTATTGCTTGCCAGCCATCCAGAAACCTCCTGGCAATAAAAATGAAAATGACAAAAGGGGAGGAAGGAGAGAAATTTGCCATTGCCAGGTCATTCCTAGCTGCCAATACAGGGTTGATTTTGTGAGAAGTGGGGTGCTGACCCTTCTGCCTTTACCCTCTTCCTCATCTAGATCCTGTACCTGCCCTGGAGACAGCACGGAGCCTCGAAGACCGGCGTCAGCAGCTGCAGTGCCTTGGTCCTGAGAACCCACCTTTGAAGGAGCTGAATAGGCCATGGAAGAACAACTCTGAGCTCTTGCACTCAAAAGGTACCATACACCACCCTTGTGCTTTGGCCTTGTTGCTTGTCTTGAGCAGCACCACGGGATGAGTGCACGGACCTACTGTGTGTGTGATGTAAATACTTGGGAATATACAGTAGGAGGAAAGTGCTAAATCAGCTTTCTATGAACCTAAATGTTCATTTGGGGGAAAATAGAAAGATTTCTGGCCGTTATACCTGTGAAGATATGCTTGAAGGGGCACAGGCAATATCTTCTGACCTTTCAGAGGGAAGACTGATAGTCCTCTGATAGAGATGAGGGGCTTCAGTGCTCTGTAGAACCACAAGACCAGCCTCACAACTGGCAGAACATACCGGTAATACATTGCAACATGAATAGTAAAATCAATCATCAATTAAAGAATATGCAAAATAAGATAAAAGGGCAAAATATCCTATAGGAACTTTTCCCAGCTAACTCTCTGGGAAATGCTGAGGTTTTCAGCTACCTGGATTCTTAGATCTGAATCCTATTGGTAGTCCCAACTAGGGTAAACCTGTTGAATCAATGAGATTTGTCTATGTGCTGGCATGCAGTTTTAGCAATTTTCAACAGTTGATTCAATGGGTTTGCTCCAGTTGGGAGTACCATTGCGTTCAGGTTTACTGTGCATTCCTAGACATGTCTACTCAGAAACAAGTCACACTGAATTCATTTAGGTTTACTGTCAGATAAACGGCTAAAAGAGTTCAACTTTAGGCACCAATCATAAATTCACTTATTAAAGGTTTGATTCTGTGTAAGCATACAATGAACTACCATTAGTGTCTTCAATCAAAATTTGTAGTGCCCAAAACCAGCCAAGTCATTTTGAGACCAAGTCATTTCAGATTTGAGTCAGAAAATCTAAGAAGCACCTCCTTTTATTTCCTTGCAGCAACCCCCCCCACATTAATTCATTAATTAATTAATTCATGGGAAGCAATTTATTCTGTCTACCTAACACAACAAATGTGTGGCTGTCTCATTCTGCCTAATGATATGGCTAACCTTGCTGAATGTTGTGAAGATCGAGAAAATGGACAAAACTCCAGTACATCTGGGCTCACACTGGCACAGTCTTGTTGATCATGCAAGGCCATGATCCTAGCCATTGGCAGCTGTAGTGGTTTACAGGAGGGTATTAGCAAATATAGCCTGTCTGGGAAGTTGCCACTTTGGCAAACACTGGGTCTCCTATGACTCTCAAGACTCCCATGACTTGGTGTGCAGTTTATCACTGGGAGAGGCAGGATGCCCAAAGTGTGGAGCCATCTCTAAGATTGATTGCTTGGCCTTGGATGACTTGCCTGCCATCCTTCTTTGCTGCTGTCCTCTCACTCACCCTCACTTAGGCCTGTTGTGCACTGATATGGAATTTTATGTCCCCCCAGAGCAAAGAGAGGGGACCCCTCCACCTGGACTTGCTGTTTCTGAGGGGGCCAGGCTCACCACCAACAGCAAAGCACTCCTGACAGCTGAAACCTTGCTGCAGAGAAATGAGGTTGTGGAGCAAAAGTACGTGAGTACTTCCCTGGAGGAGCAGGGTTGGAAGTAAGAGGGGATGGCCCTCATCTTTGAAAGCCATTTTCACTAATTTCTCTACACTGAATCTAGCATGTGCCTGTTTGGACGCAGTTCATGTTTCAGAATTATAATATGGGGAAGAAAGAAGAGTCAATTCCAACCTCTCCCAGCAAACTTCTACATATATTATTCCCCCCCCCCCACTTTCCACCTGTTGAGAAATCTACCCATTTTAGATTTTCCTTGGTATTTTTCTGGGCTCTGAGGCCGTGTTTTGGAATAGTTTCTTTCTGACGTTTCACCTGCATCTGTGGCTGGTACTTCAGAGAAATTATCCAGTTTGAAACTGGATTATTTGCCATGGCTCCTTCCTATGAAATCCTGGGATGAGTAGTTCAGTGAGGCACCAGCACTCTTTGTCAGAAGAGGCTAAAGACAAATCCCATGATTCTATAGGAAAGAGCCATGACAAATAATCCAGTTTCAAACTGGATTATTTGTGTGTGTGGATTTGGCTTTAGAGCTGGAGGGAGCCACAAGGACCATCTAGTTCAACTTCTTGCCATGCAAATCTTCCTGGGCCACACAGCAGAGAATTCAGAGTGTGTGAATAAGGGACTGAATCTTATTTTTGTTAGCCTTTGTCCAAGTCTTATGTAGAATGTGGAAGTAGTGTTGCTTTCTGACAAGCCAGTGCCAAGTGAAGAGCTAACCCCCATTTCCTGTACAAGTTGTCCACTATTCACAAAGAATTCAAGGGATGTGATGGTGGACCCTTTCTGAACTGGTAGGTGGATCTGTAGAGTCCCTTATTTCTCTAGAAACATTGGTGTTTATTGACAGTCTCTCCCACCCCCTAAATTTTCAAACTCATTTGTAACATTAATATCACTTCTTTCTGCAAATTTGGGAAAAGGGAGGGATTGTTAAAACCATTGCTATTCACCTCGGAAGTGTAATTCCTCCCCCCTCCCCACACTGTAATCCAGGCAAAATTCATGGGGAAAAGTCAGGCATATAGTATTTCCCAAACTGCTTTTGTAAAAGGATCCACCTGTCCTTTCTAGCTTCAGTATATCTAGGCAAATGGGGAGCAAAGAATCTCTACCACCATTTCTTGATTGTTATTGTATTATATTTTTTCCAATTATTACGCTTCTTACATCAAATCAAACTTGGCAATTTGTCAGAGTAGTCTTGCCCAACCTGCTGCCTGCCATATATGTGGAACTACAAAGCCGGGATGATGTGAGTTGTTGTTTAACACATCTGGAAGATGCCCGTTTGAGGACGGCTGTGCTGGGCTAGAGAAGTGGCATTTCTTTTCTGGGATTTGGTTGCCTAATACAAATTTAAGAAGGAGAATCCATCTCTCCTTTCAGGGGCTTGCAAGAAGTACAGATCACTTTGGCTGCTCGGCTAGGGGAAGCAGAAGAGAAGATCAAAGTGCTCCATTCTGGTAGGTTAATGTTCAATTTGATGATTGATTGATTTAGCTGAGCATTGATTTAGCTTTGACCCTTTGTTTAAAATTAATTTTCTGTGGATTCATACATTTGTGAGGCTCAAGACTGCATTGTCTGTCCATCATCACATACTTATCTCTTAAACGGAAGCTGGTTTCTTCTTCCAAATCTTCCATCGACTGGCAACTACACCTGTTGTCCCTTGTCAATGCTTCCTCCCCATTTCTCTCATCTTCAGATCCCCCTTAAACATCCACTAGTTTTAGTGACACATTCATCTTAATTCATTAATCCTATACCCAGATGAAACAATAGCCCTGTTCTTACTGGAGGAGAGGGGTGTCACTGTCAAGGTATGTTGGAGAGAACAGGAGAACTTTCAGTAGGCAAGGGGTTGTAACACTTCAGACCCACATAATGGAATGTTCTTCCGTACCAAACACCACCACCACCAGATCTTTGCTGCATACACTGTAGAAAGCTAGCTGTTTGATATCTAGCTTTCTATGTATATGGCATTTCTTTGTTTGGAGGCACATTTATATGAACTGCCTCTCTTGGCTGTTTTTCTTTTATGCATTTCTATCTTGTGTTTCAGCAACAAAATGCTCACAAAGCAGCTTACAAATAAAATGGATTTATTTATTCATTTATTTCATTTATATGCTGCCTTTCCCCTGGAGTGGAACCCAAGGCAGCTTGCAAAAAGAATCAGCTAAAACCTAACAATAACATTTGCCTAGCAATGTATCAGCACAACACTAAAAAAACATAAGGGAAACAACTGCATTTTTTAAAAATGAAAGCATCTAGAAAAGGGATGGCCCTGCAGGTACTGTTGGCTCATAGCTCCTGTCAGTCCTAACCAGCATATAACCAGTGATACGAATTGTTAGGAATTTCAGTGCAGCAACACATGCCATTTCATAGGATGAAACCATGGCAGTTAAAGTGGAATCATAGTGCTATAATGGTGTTGTGTGAAAGGGCCCTTATATTCCGATCCAGTTTACAGCAGAAGAACTTACTCGTGCAAACCAATATTCTGGAAAGGACTTCATGTCTTACCCTCTGTTGTTGTTTTCTCCCTTATGGTCAGCACTAAAGACAACACAGACTGAGCTGGTTGACTTGCATTGTAAATATGATGAAGAAAAAGCTACAAAGTAAGTCAGTCTTCTTTTTCTAAACAGTAAAATGTATGGATGTATTTATTTGCCATTTCCCATGTTCAAGCTCTCTTGGGCACATTTGGTGGAAACATGGAATGGGCAGCAGGTGCATTTGGTGGATGGCAAAAGGACAGCAAGGAGGGAGCCAGTCTAACCTCTCTAGGAAGGAAGTTCCAGAATCTAGGAGCAGCCATGGAGAAAGCCCCTTCCATGTTTCCACCAAATGTGCCCACAAAGTTAGTGGGGCTGAGAGAAGCACTTCCCTGAAGTTTTTAAGAGTTCAGGCAGGATCATATGGGATGATACAGTCCTTCAAATAACCTGGACCCAGGCCACATGGAACTTTATAGGTCATAACCAGCACTTTAAATTGTGCCCAGAAATGGACTGGCAGCCAGTGGAGGTATTGCAACAAGAGAGTTTGTGCTCCCTGTAGGCAGCCCCAGTTAACAATCTGGCTGCAGCTCCTTGGGCCAACTGAAGTTTCTGAGCACTCTTCAAAGGCAGCTCCATGTAGAGCGTGTTACAGTACAGTAGGACCCCCGTATCCACTGATTCAATTATCCACTGGACACAAAACAGCACACCTGCCATAGAGTCTTCCTAGAAAATGTGTCCTCTCTCGCCATTTTCTAGGCTCTTCAAGGCAACTCTATGGTGTTTTAAACCGGAAGTCCCATTATTTTCAACGGTGTTTGCTATTATCCATGGTTTTTGGTATCCACGTCCCCTCCCCCCCGAACCAATCCCCAGCAGATAAGGGGGTCCTACTGTTATCTATATGGAATGTAACTAAAGCATGTGTCACCAAGGCCAAGTCAGATTTCCCAAGGAACAGGCTCAGTTGGCGCACCAGCTTTAATTGTGAAAATATACTCCTAGCGACCACTGAAACCTAAACATCCAGGTTCAAGGGTGAGTCCAGGATTACACTGAAACTGTGAAACTACATTTTCACAGGCAATGCAAGCCCACCCAGTACAAGCTGAATCCCTATTCCCTGGTTGGCCATGTGACTAACCAGGAGCACCTCTGTCTTGTCAGGATTAAGCTTTAGATTATTTGTCTTCATCTAGTCCATTACTGTTGGCAAACACCAATTTAGAACCAAAAGAAGCTTTTTGGTTTTCTGTTACAAAACAGAAATGCCTTCACTTTTTCTTTTCCTCCATGAACGTCTTCTGCAAGTCTTAACTGACATTCATAGTTGCCCCCATCTCCAACTTTCTATTTCCTATTAGACAAATGAGTCAAGACCACTTAATCATATCATGCCAAACCAGATGTTCTTTGATCATGCCACGTGTGCCTGTTTGCTTGGTGCATGATAGTAAATAATATTGCCTTTGATCAAGATAGTAGCTGCAACATATTGAAGAAGGAGAAATTAAGGACAGGGAACAGTGGTGGGAGGAGTAAGAATTCTGCTACTGCTTGGCATTTACTTCCTCTTTGTGGCTCTATTATTTGTGGGGTCCTGCAGCAAGTTCTCCCCACACTTTGCCCTAAATAGTATTTAATTCACTACATGAATAAAATACTTAGATTACATATTGGAAGTATGAAAAGCAGAGCACTTATCACAGAACAGGGTGGCTGGCTTGGTTGTGGATATGTGTGCAGTTTTGCCCACCCTGGTGAAATAGCTTGTGGGAAGCAATTACAACCACTGTAAATAATCCTCAATTGACAATTGACATCAGAACATAAAGGGTTGGGGGAGGGCACATACAGGTCGACTCCCATATCCACAGATTCAGTACCCTCGGTTTCACTTATCCATGTCCAAAAATATATGCTCTCTCTAGGCATTTCTAGGTCCTCCAATGTGATTCTCTGGTCAACTTTCAGCATTCTTCTCATAATAGGGTTCCCTATTATCCAGGGTTTCAGGTATCCATGGGGGATCTTGGAACGTATCCCCCATGGATACAGGGGTCAACCTGTATTCTGAAATAGATCCAAGGTAAAGGAGGATGGATGATAGTACAGATTGCTTCATCTAAAGATGTTTTACACAGGTTTATTCACTAAATTTGTATACCACCTTTCTCCACTAAGGCACATAGTGTCTATACAGAATGAGCTCTGACACCTTCCCTGTTCAGATTACTGATGTGAAGATTTACACAAGTATATAGCAGCATGGATCCCGGACTGGTGTATGTGGAATTGCATGTTTAGGCAAAATCTGGACAAGAGCTGGACAAATTGTTTGGGCCTTTCCCTGTGCGAGGCATTAGCCTCTGATGCCACCAATTTCTATAAAGCAGGGGTAGAAATAATAGCCCAAGGGTATTTTATGTCCCTCCAGATCCCCTGCTGCTGAAAGAAGCCTTATTTTCATTGAAATAGGAAGAGGGTTTCTAACAAAGCGCAGGCCCCACATGCACCTTTAAAGGGCAATGCGGGGGAGGGGAGGCAAAGGTGTATTTCTGGATACTTCAGTTTCGTTTTCTCCATTTTAAAAACATCTTAGGGGTGCAGTGTAGCCCCTGGTGGGCTCCAGTGGTGTTAAATTGGTGTCTAGATCTTCAGAACTGGTCTACCCCACTACAAAGTGAAAGAGCCTCCTGTGCAAGTTCTATGTTTACATGTTCTAATTGGCTGCCTTTGCTTTGCTACCCCAGGACAGATGAAGTGGCCATGATAATGGCGAACCTTGAAAAAGCCAATCAGGTAACAATTAAGAAACATGTGGGAAGGGTTGTTGGATTACCAGTGAGAGTCAAGGACCAGAAGAGAAACCTACTGTGTGGTATCCATTCTCTTGAAGAGGTGCACTGGCATCCATCTTTTTTCTTTCCTTTGCAGAGAGCTGAGGCTGCCCAGAGGGAGGTGGAGACCCTACGGGAACAGCTTGCATCTGTAAACAGCTCCCTTCGCCTGGCTTGTTGCTCTCCCCAAGGACCCAGTGGGGTGAGGGCTAAAAGGGCCATAAACAATCAGAAGCATGGCCTAAGCAAGTTGTGCCAATTTTGTTGCCTAAAAGAAGTAGAACTTGGAAATGTTACTTTCAAAGCCTACCAGCTCCCAGGATCTTCCAGCTAGCACACCTGCTGGTCATGTTGGCTGAAGACTTCTGGGAGCTGTAGTCCAAAAAAAAAAAAAAAAAGGAATATTTCCAAGCTGTGTTGAGTAATAATAGAGATGTTCTGTGTGTCATGGATTCTGGATCTTGAATTAATGTCTCACCCTAGGAGGGCCTAATCTGTTAGCTATAGGGAAATATGCTTTCCTAGGTTCCAGAGTCTTTTTCAGTTTAAGACAGAACAGGGACATGCAATATGAGCCCACAGGCAGTATGGAGCCTCTGGGTTTGCTAGACCTGCATGGTATAAATACCAAAAGCTTAACCTTCTGCTCTGGGTTGGTCAACAGAACCTGACCTTCTGCCTGAATGAAATTCAGGTACCAACGCAACCCCAAGTTCAAGAAACCTACTCTAGGTCTGGAATCAGGGATGGCTGCCTGTTGCCCAATCCTGGTGGTAACACATGTGTTTTGCTTCTCTCAGTTTATTAAGGTTGAACAAACATGCCCTCTTCAATGTTCACTAAAATGTAAGAGACGAGAGGGTCAGAACAGGATTACTTATCCTTGCTTCCACGCTGCTCCTTCTTTTTATAAAAAAAGTTGCCCATCTGAAATTGCTCTTAGTTTGGGGGCTTCTGTTCACTCTGTCCCACTCCTCCTAAAATTTTAGCTGAAAGTTCTCTTCAGACAAATTTTAGCTGTCTACTTTTATGTGTAAACACTATTATTGTAGGTCCAAGTGGGTCTGATCCCAGCACAGGGTAGAAAGAAATAATAACAGGCATTGGGCTGTGTTTCTGTGTTTCAGTCCATGAGGCCTAAGGACTTCCTTTCTGTATTTACACCTCATCTTTCCCTCAAGCATCTCTTCTCCTTCCATTTTATCCTCACAACAGGCCTTGATTGAAAGAGACTAACTGGCCCAAGGTCAAGAAGTAAGCTTCATGGCTTACTGCAGATTTGAAAGGGGGCCTCCCCATTTGTAGCTGGACACTTTAATCTCAGCCTCCATACTTGGCTTCCCAATTTTCCCTCTCCAAATCCTGTTTTAAGGCTTTGAGGCAACTACCAAGTTCCTGTGCTTTTAACTAGAGGGTCCTCTCGTGGGATTTTAAGTTCTTCCTTGAATCCCCTCTTTTGTAGGACAAAGTGAATTATGCTTTGTGCCCAGGGCCACGGCTAGAGGCAGCACTAGCTGCCAAGGATCGGGAAATCCTTCGGCTTCTCAAAGAAATTCAGCATTTGCAAAACACCCTGCAGGAAATGGAAGAGTCTTCAGCCAGTCAGATTGCAGACCTAGAGCAGCAGTTGGCAGCCAAGAATGAGGCCATTGAGGTACATGAGGGGGGAGGGGGGCTGAGCCAAAGGGTTACCCTGCAGATGTTTGTATTGAGTAGTGTGGAATTATACCCCTATTCCTCCCCTGTCATTTTCTCGAGTTTTTTTAAACTTTGCCTTATGCTTAATTGATCAAAAATATTTTACTTCTGTTTCAATATGTCCAGTTCACCAACTATATTTTTGTTCAACAATTTAATCTAGCTTCAATGTTCATAACAGGGGATGTATATGAACTGATGTTGGTACACATAATTTGGGCTCTAGATTGGCTGGGCCTAGGCATGAAGGGGCTAAAATTTAAATAAGTCTTGACCAGGTTTAACGATAGTTGAATTGTACTTGCTATTACTTCCTAGGATTAGTTTCTCACCATAAACACTTATCTCTGATTCTGAATGCTTTTTCACATGAGTTTACATGATCATTGCTCTATCCATCTTTCTATTACACATATACATACCTGTTTCTTTTAGAAGTTGGAAGAAAAATTACAAGCCCAATCAGATTATGAGGAGATCAAGACAGAATTGAGGTAAGGTCCCTCATTTTGGATGAGAGGCCCAAGCATTTTTTGTGGCCTCTGCCGCATCAAAAGCTAGGGCACTTGCTGAGCTAAGAGCTTCAGTAGCTTTCCCTTGCTGTTAGAAGGCCTTGGTGCCATCTGTGCCCTTTTCATCCCTAAATGTTTAGCTCTGGGACAAATGGATTGATGTGTGTTTCTCAGCCCTGTCAAACCAAGAGCTGGCAGGGGCAACTACATCCCTCCACCCTTCTAGCAGGTGGATTTGGGGGTACCTCTGATTGTACACCAGTGGAGATCACAAGCAAATGCATCTCCAAGCAAGGAGGTCACATCCCATAAAGGTTGATGGCAGCTGACTGTGGGGAGCAGGGAGGATTTCTCTGCCCTTACATTATTGGAACTGGTTAAGGGTTCCTGTGCTTCTTCTTCTTTGTTTCATAAATGTGTTAAAACATTTAATGATCTGGAATTACTTAACCCAGGAATTCTTTCTTAATTGCTCGCTTGTGCATGCACCCATGGACACACACACCTGTAACCAGAGCCTGGAAAAGCTACTTTTTGGGCTGCAACTCCCACAGTCCTCAGCCAGCATAGATAGTGGGGAGCTCTGGGAATTGTATTGCAAAACGTAGCTTTCCCCGTCTCTGTTTTAGACCCAACAAGCTTAGCCACGCATTGAAAGATTGTGAGATCTGCTCAAAGGCTCTTAATTAATGCTGCTTTTTCCCTCTTGTAGCATCTTGAAAGCGATGAAGCTGGCCTCCTCCAACTGCAGCCTTTCCCAGGCAAGTTCTCCTCAGCATGAAGAACTGAAATATTGGGCCTGGCTATGTTGTGACACATGCCTTATCTTCGTCTCAGCTGAACTACTGTAATGCACTTTGCATGGGACTGCCTTTGAAACATATTTAAAAACTGCAGCTAGTTCAGAATGCTGTGAGGTCAAACCGTGGAACATCCAACTTTCCCCACCCCTCCTCTTACCTACAACTTTGCTGACTTCCTGTTCATTTCTGAGTGCAATTCATAGTTGTGGTTGTGACTTCTAAAGCCAGAGGTTGGCAAGATTACTTTTTGTACCATAGCTCCCAGCATCCCATAACCAACATGGCCAAAATCCATAAATCAAATGAGGTTAGCAGCCATGCTTGCTGTGGGATTATGAAATTGTAGTTCAAAAAGTATTTTGGCCAACTACTGACCTAAAGGGCCCAGGACCAAGTTATGTAAAATAGTGTTCCTCTACATTTGATGCTCCAGCCAAGAATCCTTGACTATTGGTTATGCTGGCTCTGAGTCCAAAACACCTGGAAGACCAAACGTGGAGAACCACTGATTTAAAATGCCATCTTCTCCAATATGAAGGTATTAAGCTATTTGGGAGAGTCTCCCCCCCCATCCTTGTTTCCTGCCGTCCTCAGAAGTGTGTGTGGTGGGGACAAATGAAGTGATCTTCATAGTGGCTACATCATAGCCTTGAGAAATTATTTTCTTACCAGCCGTGCTGACTGGAGGGTTCTGGAAGCTATAGTCTCAAAAATGAAATTTTCCAAGCTTGGTTTGCACTAAGACTTTGGAAAGCACTGCCTCAGAAGGCCTATAGAATCCCTTTGTTAGCAAGTGATTGGCAACTGAAGATATTTGGGGGTTTAGAGCACACTATTATTCTGTGGCTGGTTGGTGATTTTTAAATCTGGTCTGTTTCTAAATTTATATCCTTCCTTTCTGCCTATTGTTTCTCAAGGCAATGCCTATGAAATATACATAGTGAAGTCCAAAATAACAATGAAAATTTAAAAAAAATGGGGAAGATAAAACATTAGTGGAACAATAAAAACAACAGTCAACAAACTGCAACATTTTTATAATGATTGTAACAAGTTGAGTTATGAGGCCAAATTCCTTTCTGAACAAAAAATTGTATTGTTTGATTTAATGTCTTTATTTTATTGCTTTTTATTATATTGAAACTGTGTATTTTAATTGGCCACAAGTTTTAAAATTGAGTAAGAAGATCTGGTAAACACTTGAAAAAACCCTTATCAGTTGTGAAACTTTTTACAACCCTTGCCCTTTCCTCCTTATTTTATTATTTTTAGAGCATATCAAAACCCACTGATGCATTGCTTCTGGAAAAGGACTCCTTCTACCCATCTCAGAAATACCTTTTGGAAAAACGAAGCCTCGTACCCAGCACTGGTAGGTTGGGAATAAGAGAGGAAAAAAGATTTCATCTAAACGTTAGGAAGAACTTCCTGACAGTGAGAGCTGTTCAACAGTGGAATCCACTGCTGCCTGGGAGTGTGGTGGAGTCTCCTTCTTTGGAGGTTTTTAAACAGAGGCTGGATGGCCATCTGTCGGCAACGATTGGATTGTGTGTTCCTGCAGGGCAGAAGGGGGTTGGACTGGATGGCCCTTGTGGTCTCTTTCAGCTCTACGATTCTATGATGTTATGACCTGAAAACATATTTTTGTAGAGCGCTTTCTCCCTTGATGGTGGTGTTGAGGTTTCCTCTTTAAAAGAGAGCTTTCTTTGCCTAAGTCCTTTATCTGACATTCATCATGAATTATTTGCAATTATAAAGCCCTTTTTTTAGATGTTTATTTTAAAAAATACATGATAGTATTGTCCATTGCCTTCCTCCACGGTCGACTATATTGGCCTTACATCTTTCCAGTCTACCTTGGCTTGAGGCAGGGAACTCCCGTCTGACTGGGTCATTCAACCACTCTATATAGAGAAAGCAGATTTACATGTCCTCGAGAGTTATGCTGCTCTTTCTTGATTTCCTTTCTTCCAGTTAGAAAGGAATTGCACAGCTGAATCTCTGCATGGCTACAACACAGAGAGAAATAGGAAACAGAGCCCATCCCATGAGTGCTGTTGAGAGACCAACTCAATTTTGCTCCTCTTTTCCCTGAACTGTTTCCATTCAAGGTGGTTGTTAGAAGAGAATTGTAACTTTTAAGAACTGGTACCTGCCTTGCTCTCCTCTTCCCTCTTCATGCCTTTTTCCTTTTGTGTCATGGCTTTTAAACAGTAAGCCTGAAAACAGAAGGCTTTGTTCCTTATTGATCTTACATAAGCCACTAAATGAACAAGTCACTGAGCTCCCACGTGAGAAATAGGTTTTCAGTGAGGGTTCCATTGAGGGTACATAATTGGGGAATACTCTTCACAAAGAATCACTTGAAACTCTGGAGAATCCTCTACCCATTTGTTTTTCCAAATTGCTTCCAAGTAATATTTAGAGTCTTTTGGGGGAAGCTATAGTTGGTGTGTGTATCTCTGCATTTCTCTTTGGTCTCTAGAGGAGGATCCCTCAGAGGATGAGTCGGTGAAGGATTCCATGGGCACAGAGCAATCCTACCCTTCCCCTCAACAACTCTCACATGCTCCCAGGGAAGACACGGCCTCTCCACCTCTCATCCAGCCTCTGTTGGGCCCTGCTGTGGCTCAGGAAGGATCAAGGAGTTTCTCATTATCACCATTTCCTAGCCTGAACACTGCTGAACGGATACCGTTTGACTCCCTTCTCCCCAAACACATGGGGCCCCCTGGCTACAAGAGTGAGACAAACAGTGTGGTGGCTTTCCCCTCCAGTTTTTATGCCACCAAAGGGGCAGTGTTACCAGGCAACCCCAGTCAAGCCATCCCTGCTAATGAGGTGAGCCTGCCTAGTGACCAGTCAGAAGGTAGCAGTTCAGGTTCAGCTGATGAAGAGCAATTGGATACAGCTGAGATTGCTTTCCAAGTGAAAGAGCAACTTCTCAAGCACAACATCGGCCAACGCGTCTTTGGACATTATGTCTTGGGCCTCTCTCAAGGGTCCGTCAGTGAGATCCTGGCTAGGCCGAAGCCTTGGCGCAAGCTCACCGTCAAGGGTAAAGAACCATTCATTAAAATGAAGCAGTTCCTCTCTGATGAGCAGAATGTATTGGCCCTGAGGACCATTCAGGTGCGCCAGAGAGGTGAGTATACCAGGCAAGAAGCTGGCTGGTGTTGGTGAGGTATGGATTTCCCTTTGTGACTGAAGGAATTTGTAAGGGCTGCTTCAGCTGTAATTCTGCCCATTCCTTAACCAAGGGAAAAATTAAAGGACTGGAAAGAGATTGAGAGCTTGTGAGTTCTAGCCCTTTAGCCCCTCAGAACACATAGGCCAGAATCCTGTTGGTGACTTACAGGGGTTATGCCACCTAAATGGATGTTGTGTAAAGAGGTATCCAATACTTTTTGTGCAACATTTTTGCCTGAGGTCTTCAAGGGCAACCAATGGCTCCTAAGTGCAGTTCTTCCCTCACCCCCAGCCAGCTGGGCCCTTTCACATTGACTAAGTGCCAGAGGTATTTTGTCAAAGTTCAGATGTGCCTGAGAACAACTAGAGACTCCCTAGAGTAGCTCTGAATACCCACAGATTTGCAGAAACTGTGATAAGGATCCCTGCATCTTTTTAATTCATTTTGTTTGCTTGCTTTAAGTGTACAGATATACCTCTGTTAATGAAGTAAATGTGTTCCTTGGCATTACTACTTTAACAGAAAATGTGATACCAGAGGCAGAAATAACATAGAACAGGGACAGGTTCCCACATCACAAAAAAGAAAGAGCAGTTCAACAGGCTTCAGCAAGCTTTTTATTCAAAAATAACAATATGTGCATGTGAAGTGAAACAACCAGGTCAGATAAGCTTTGTATAAATAAAAACATTTTCAACCTTCTAGAGGCCACTTGAAGGCTTCTTCCAAAATTACTTTTTCTTTCTTGATTAGGATTTCCATTTTGGTTATGGTCATTGCTTTTTTAATTTGCTAGGCTTATCTGGTGAGACAAGTTATCTGCTCCCCCCTTTTCTCTCGGTTTGCTGTTCACACATGCTTAGTAAGAGATTTTAGAGGCAACTGCTGTTTACCTTGCCTGTTGTAGGCAGGCACACATGACTACAATAGGATCAGCTAGAATAGGATCCCATCATTTCCCAATTCAAGCTTTATTGCATTGTTTACTACAGACACACTGCTGTAACCCCACATCAAAAGTCTGTGTTTCTCCAGCCTTCATTCACCATCCTTCCAATCCTGATCCTGCTAAAAGAGAACAAGGAGCAAAGGGTGGGCTGGGTAGGCATAAAAAGACTTTGTAAAAAGGAGCTTCACTGTCAGAGGGTTTGTTAATTGTGGTATGCCTGTATATATAATGTTATATACCACTTTTGAGGTACAGAAACTCACTAAGGTGGTTTATAGTTTAAACAAACTTTATAGGAGCAATAAAAATGAAGATGAGATGACAGAAGAAGGCCACAACACAAGAGCTCCCCCAGCCCCGAAGCCCAGTAAGCCTAATAGTCAAGCTAAACATCCTAGGCCAGGATCCACTTTCATTTATGTTGAAGAAGATGGCATATAATGTGGAGGACAGGTGCAGAATGTGGAAAAACACAAGAATGAAGGCAGCTAGACATTGGTATCACTGGCATCCTGTTGATTAGTCCCAGCTAGAGTAGAGCCATTCAATCTATTGTTGAATGGTGAGCCAACACATAGGTAACTCCCATTGATTCAGTGGGTCTGTTCTATTCATGGAGTAACAACAGGATTTCAGCTGGTGTTGTAATTGGGCTAGCCAGCCAGTCAATTGAGGAAACAAATGATGCACAGATGACACAGGGAGGCAGAGTCAGAAATAAAGAAAAACTTTTTGACTGTCAATGGACATACAGGTACTGGGGGTGGGGTTGTATTGGGAAGAAGGCTGACAGGTAGTGAACTTGATGAACCAACAGTCAGAAGCAAGTTGTGCTTTCTTTGAACAGGCTGCTTCCCTCTTGGCAAATCCCTTGATTGGACTTGAATGAGGGCTGGCCATGCTGCTCCAGCTTTCATTTCTTGCCATCCCAGAGCCATTGCCTCACAGAGGCCCAATGTGTCAGCCCCATTCCTGATCTCTTTCTGTTGTGGCAAGCGAACTAATGGCAAGAGACATTCCCTCAAATGAGGGCTCCTAAAAATAGCTGAGCACCAGCATCAGTAAATACTTTCTTGACACTGCATGGATGGAACAGGAGCA
Source organism: Gambelia wislizenii (assembly GCA_030847615.1). Lineage (NCBI taxonomy): Eukaryota > Metazoa > Chordata > Lepidosauria > Squamata > Crotaphytidae > Gambelia > Gambelia wislizenii. The sequence goes on along the minus strand of JAUMIR010000013.1, from coordinate 3,457,558 downwards.
AAACACAAGGCAAGTGACAGCCCTTGCTGCTGTGCTTCTTTGATCAGGTAGCATTACGCCAAGGATTAGGACACCCGAAACTGGCTCCGATGATGCCATCAAGAACATCCTAGAGCAAGCCAAGAAGGAGATTGAGTCACAGAAAGGAGGTAAGTTGGTGTTGCTCTTGGCTGCATCTTGGAGTTCGTCAGGGAAATTTAAGAGGGCCTCTTTTGTTTAGATAGTTGGATTGAACTTTGGCTAAGTGAATTGGGAATCAGTCTCCCTACAAACATATTCAGGATAACCATGTTGGCCATACAGCAAAATAAAACAAAATCCACAAAAGAGTGGTACTGTTATTGTCCAACCAAAATGCACAAAACACTTAATGCAAGCTTTCGAAGCTCCACTGGCTTCTTCATTAGGTGAAAGATGTTAAAAATGATACAGAAAAGAAAAGTGACAGTGTTGGAGTCAGTTGGTTGGCCAATAAAGGCACCAATCTTTTGTGGATGTTGTTTTATTTTGCTGTATGGCCAACAAGGCTACCCCTGAATATGTCTTCTGGCTTTGAAGATACCAAATTTTGCCACAACAGAGGGATCCTAAATAAGAGGGAACTAAGGACTGGGACTGATCTCTTTCAGATTTCTACCTCCAGCAAAGATAAAGTTTTACCTATACAGCACCTGAAAGCTTTTCCAGATGTAGCAGTACAGAGTCTTCTTGAGAAATTCAATGTTCTCTGCCTAAGAAAGGGACCTGTGGATTCACAAAAGACAGAGACACACTGGATCGCAAGAGGAGTTACTTTACTGCTGCTAATGGAGTTTAAATTTTACTGTCTTTTGTCTTGGTCCCCACATGGACAAAAAAGGGGGAGTGGTCTCTGCCTACATTGAGATCCCTCCAGACCATCTGAACAAGAACAGAAACAACAACGGACACAAAATGTAGGCCTGAGTCTCTCTGTGGAGGCACAGAGAGGCTTCACTTCCTGTGGTGTACATGCCAATCTCTGTCATCTGACTTTTGCTGCAGGTTAAATAGAAGCTGCAGGGTTTTGCAACAGGACAGAAACTTCCAAAATTTGTTGACAAGACATGAAAGTGGACAGACTGTATATACCACGAGCAGTGATTTCTCTTTCAAACTGTCTTCAGATCACTACATTCATGCTATCAGTTACCTCAGGGCTTGTCTACACTGGCAGGAAACCCTGCACATACCTCATAGCCATGGCAGATTTCTTTGATCTGCAGTGGCCTTGTAAATGTCACACGGATCGGGTTTATCCGATTGTAGATCAGAGTATCCCACCACACTGAAATCCACATCAGAGTAAAAGGATGACCTTATGCTAATCATATGTCCTGTACATCGTACTATTTCCGGCCACACAGCCGGGGCTGCTCCGAATTCCTCCCCCCCCCCTTCTGTTCATTTGTGCATACAAATAAGTGAATATACGTGGTCCTGGAGAATGTATTACTGGATTAGCAGAGATATGTTTATCCAGATATGCGCACAATTGGGGGGGGGGTGTCAGAACCGAGTCCCGTCCATTGGAAGTCCCAACCCGGCTTTGTTCCAAAGCCAATTCTTGATCGCCAGATGGCTAAAAATCTGGGTTTTCCCCTCAAATGCAGAGAAATCTGCGAATCTTAGAGATCTGGAGTTCCCTGCAGAAACTTCAGTGAAAATGCACATCATCAAAAAAGTTGTGTGTCAACTGTGCTGCAAATATGGGGTGAGTGTGGGGTTTTTTGCCTGTGTAGACAATCCCTCTGTCTTTTAAAACTCAGGAGCATATGGCTCAGGTTTGTTTTCTCAGCCATAATCAGCATGTTGTATATTGCCCTCTACTGGCTATCTTCACATCAACAAGTTATGAAGTGGCTAGTGAAAGATATATTCTGGCTACAAGGGAGTTTTGAAGGACAGTATTGTCCAACAGGTGGCATGTTGGACCTGAATATAAGAAAACCTGCATCTTGAGTAAACTAATAGATTTCCCTTTCTATTTTCTGTTTTTTTTTTTTTTTATTTATTTAAGTCATTTTTAAAAGACTGCCTTTGAGGCTTAATCCCTCACAAAGTATCTCCCAGCACATAAAAAAGGTTACTCGGTTTTTGGCTACACATTATTAAACAGTGGTAGAATTAACAATACAATGTCTTTGAAACAGCAGTGTCAATAGCAATAACATACAACTCAACAGACTGACAAGAAAACTAGTTTAAAACCGTGTCAGAAACATAGCAGACCAGTAGCACAATAGTGTCCTTTTTAAGAAAAGATGGTTCTAAAGTTTAACGTTCATTGAAGTTTAGAAACTAAACAAATGGATCTTTAAAGCCTGCTTAAGGCCTGTAATGATGGGACCAGTTAGAACAGGATTCAACAAGCTTGGGGCCACAGCTGAGAAGTCCCAATTCCCACACATTCCTGTTTTTGGCTACTCTTTAGGAGACACAAAGAGCTCCACAGCACCCCAGGCGATCACCAATGGCACCACCAGCAGCAACTCAGAAGACGCTATCAAGAACATCCTGGAGCAGGCCCGCCGGGAGATGCAGGCTCAACAGCAAGCCTTGCTTGAGATAGAATCAAGCAGCGCCAGCAGGCCGGTCATCACACCACCAGCTGAGCGCTCCACCCTTGCCACTGTCAGCCAGAACATTGTCCAGGCTTACATTAAGCAAGAGGAGGGGATGATGGGTCCAAGCACCAGCAGCAGCAGCACAGCCCAGGCTCCCCTGACAGTGCTCTCCCCGGCCGCCTTTGTGCAGAGCATCATCCGTAAAGTGAAATCCGAAATTGGGGATGCTGGTTCCTATTTTGATCAGCACTGGGCTTCTGAGAGGAGCTTGCTGAGTCGCCCATATACCTCAGTGTCGCCCTCCCTCTCTTCCTCATCCAGCTATTCCAGCATGGCCAACGGGCGAGTGTGGCAGCGGGGTGAATCTGGTGATGCTATCCCAAATGAGGAAGACCTTCCAACCTCTGAAGATGAGCCCCACAGGGTGCTGGAGGTCAAACTGGAAACAGCTGGCTCAGAGCCCCAGGGCACCGGGCGCCTATCCTACTACCCATCATATGTGCCAAGGACCCTCAAGCCCACTGTTCCACCCCTTACCCCAGAGCAGTATGAGATCTACATGTACAGGGAGGTGGACACACTGGAGCTGACACGACAGGTCAAGGAGAAGCTGGCCAAGAACGGGATCTGTCAGCGCATCTTTGGGGAAAAGGTACCTCAGCAATAAGGATTAAGCACTGAAAAAGCTATCCTGAGAAGAAAGAAAATTAGAGGGGCTCTGGGCATGTATGTGTGGGAAAAAGAGAGTGAGAGTAGAGTGCAAATTGATGTATGCATGAATGGAAGAGAGTGCATGCTGTGAACGAATAGGAAACAAGGCTGGCGCTCAGGGGTGTAGCTATTGGGGGGGGGCAAAATGAGGGCAATTCTGCACAACAGTTCTGCCCAAATGAAATTTTTCTCAAATTTCTAGCATTGCAGTAAAACTTCAGTTGAACGTTTAGAAATACAGTGTAGGCACCCAAAGAAGAGAGGCTGGCAAAATGATCCAGAGAGAATTCAAACACAGCAAACGGAAGAATTCTAGGAGTGAATGGTTTTCAGTGTCTCTCTCTGCAATGCTAGAAATTGGGAGACGAAGGGAGAATTTCATTTGGAGGGCAGAATTTTTATTTGTGGAGGTAGGGCCCTCATTTTGCCTCCCCAAATAGCCAAATCCCTGCTAGTTCTCCCATTGGGCAGAGTGAGGCAGCCACCTCAAGCAGCAGATTTTGGGTGTCATGGAAGGGAAGCAAATTGTTCATTACAGTAGGACCCCTGTATCTGCTGGGGATTGGTTTGGGGAGGCGTGGATACTGAAAACCGTGGATAATAGCAAGCACCATTGAAAATAATGGGACTTCTGGTTTAAAATACCATAGGGTTGCCTTGGAGGAACTGGAAATGGCTAGAGAGGATACATTTTCTAGGAAGACTCTATGGCAGGTGTGCTGTTTTGTGTCCCGTGGGTAATTGAATCAGTGGATAATGAATCAGTGGATACGGGGGGTCCTACTGTATTATGATCACATAGAATCATATATTTCCTGCCAGGAATGGAGAGAAGCAGTTGTGAGGTGTTATGCTCCCAGTGCCATGATATCTTGACATTTTTTCACCACTCTGGTCTTTTTAAGCCCAATGTTTCTTATACTACTCAGCTCATCTTGTTCCCTCCTTACATGATTTCTCTCACAGTTGCAACCGAGCCTTCTTTCCCCCTACAGTTTTGTGACATTTTCTGAGTCATAATTGCATTTGCTGAAAAGTCTCTCAGACTTTTAGCTGAGCTTTCTTCTCCTCATGAAAGATTTTTTGTTTTCTGGCCTTTTCTAGATGGTAGTTATGTCACCAAAGGGTTCCTTCAAAATTCTGTCTGAGCCTTTTTTCGGTAATAATTACATTAGTTCAACATTTCCTCATTTTTAGCTAAGACTTCTTTCCTTCATAATTTTTTTTATGTGGCCTTTTATAATCCATAATTGCATTCTCCAACAATCTCCTCAGAATTTTAGCTGAAACTTCTTTCCCTCATAAAGGATTTTAAAAATATTTTTGTGGCCTTTTCTTTATCATCATTTCTTCCTTCAGTAATCAGAGTTTTAACTGAACCTTCTTTCCCTCCTGAAAATTTTTATTTTATTTTATTGGCTGGTTTGGGACCATAATTACATTCCCTAGAAATCCCCTTCAAATTTTAGCTCAGCCTGCTTTCCCTCCTGAAATGTTTCTGATTTTGTGGCCTTTTCTGGATCATATTTATTTTCTCCCAAAATTCCCTCAGAGTTTCAACTGAACCTTTCCCCCCTCATGAACAGTTTTTGATTTTATGGGCTTTTTTTTTTTTTGACAATAATTATATTTCCCAATAACTCCCTCAGAATTTTATTTGAGCCTTCTTCTCCTCATGAGACTTTTTCTCCTCATAAAAGATTTGTGGCTATGTCACTTCTCTAGATCTGGGCTTCTTAAACTTTTTCTACTCGCTATCCCTTTTCGCTTGAGAAATTTTTACACAACCACAGGTATATAGGTATATAAAAGAGGTATACAAATCCTTTTACCATTGCCAAATGTTTCGTGACCCCCACATTCAGTTACACAACCCACAGTTTAAGAAGCTTTGCTCTAGAGAATAATTAATTTTCCCTTATAATTCCCTCAGCATACTAGTTGAATTTGTTTGACCTCGTGTGTGTTGTTGGAATTGTTCTTAATGGTCGAACCTATGCATGGAATAACCCTGTTTCTCCCGTCTGTTTCAGGTGCTGGGATTGTCACAAGGGAGTGTGAGTGATATGTTGTCTAGGCCCAAGCCATGGAGCAAGCTAACGCAAAAAGGGCGAGAACCATTCATCCGCATGCAGCTATGGCTGACAGATCAGCTAGGCCAAGGGATAAGCCAACAGGCTAACCCACCTCATGGTAGGCACCCACTGGCCTGCCATAAGCAGCCATTTTCTTTGCAACAAACTTAAAATTTGGTTTTTATGAAGGCCATCCCTATGGCTGAAATATTCCCTTCCCTCAGGCTGCGAGAGATGAGACAGTAGGCTGCAATGTAGCACTTCAATTTGAAGTTCTTCTGAGGGGAATGAACATAAACGTTTTTCTAAAAAAACTCACTGTCAGCTGAATGGAAGGAATGCTGTGAATTACTACATTCTTGTTCATGTGCTAGATTTCTGCTTGCAGGGAGTATTTTACATAGGACAAAAGTAGGCAACTGTAGTCCTCTGGGTTGGCTTTAAAAGGGGGCTGGATAAATAAATGGTGGTTAGGACCATCAGTGGCTACCAACTCACTATCAAAGGTAGCATACCTCTCTTTATCAGTTGCTGTGGAACATGAGATGGAAGTGCACTGTTCTGCTTTTGGGCCTTCCAGAAGCTACTGGTTGGCCACTTTGTGAACAGAATGATAGATTAAGTGGGAATGATGGGCCAGATGTCTACTTTAGGATGGCTGTTCTTATATTTTTGCCTACAAATCCCCTTAGCCCTAGCTGATGTAGCCAGTGGTGAAGGATTATGGAAGCTGTAAAATATCTGAAGGGCTGTGGTTACCATCCCCTGGCATAGGGGAACACTTTTTAAATGGCGTCATTCACCAGCAGTCTGGAATGAAGGTGTCCATTCTCCATTCCAAGTTGTAATACTTTATGCTGATGTATTCATGTGCTGGGCCAATGCATGCTGAATCCAGTGGTAGAAATTGTGCAGCCTCCTGATGTTGTGGAACTTCATCCCCCAGCATTCTTCCCTATTGGTTATGATTGCTTGCTAAGTATTGCAATCCAACATTCTGGAAGCTAAGCAGGACCAGCCTTTGTGAGTGCTTGGATGGGAGACCACCAAGGAATACCAGATGCTGTAGGCTATATTTCTGAGGAAGGAACTAGCAAGACCACCACTAAGGTTTCCTTGCCCAAGAAAACCCTATGATAAATTAACGGGATTGTCATAAGTTGACAGTCAACTTGATTACACACACACACACCATCTCTGGAAGGCCACTTCCTGTGCCTACTTTTGTCGGAGGGCAATGATTTGTTGTTTATTATCATTATTAATGTTATCATTATTGCATTTATATTGTGCTTTGCAGCGTTCAAACCTTCATATATATTATCTCATTAATCCTTCATTATCTCTGTAATATAAATCAAATTATGATCTCCATTTTTAATAATAATAATAAATAATAAAATTTATTTGTATCCCGCCCCTCTACAAAACGCGATCGGGGTGGCTTACAACATTTAAAAATATACATTTAAGACCCTCCATCCCACCCCCTAATTAAATAATCCAAAAAATCAAAACATACTTAATAAATACTAAAAATAAGAATAAGCAATAAACAACAAACAGTGGCTGTTTCGGGATCGGGCTAAATTAGATTTTTCAGGTGGAGTGGACTTGAATCCAAAGGACATAACTGAGTTGATGGCTGAGATTAGATTTGAACTGGGAGGCTTCCTATTTTACAGTTCTGTTTCTGAAAGCAGAGCATGTAAAAAAGTTACTTTTTTGGATTACAAGTCCCAGAATCCTCCAGCCAACATAGCCATTAGCCTGGCCCCAGACAGCATTGCCCTTAACTGCCATAGCCTCTTGGCATCTCACTGGGCAGTTCTCATCTTTTCTGCTGCTCTCTAGGTTTTATCAATAAATTCATATAATCACAATCTTCGGTTGAGTCCATCTCTCCTTTTTACTTAACTAATTTATTAAAATGTGTATACTTCTTTTCCAGAACACTATGGTCAAAGCAGCTGACAAAACAAACACCAATTTTAAACTCTCCTAGGGAGAAACAAATGAATGTTTAAAATTTCAATTGCATGCAGATGCTGTAATCATGAAAGGAACATGGTGAGCGGGGAGGCTGAATAAAGGAGACTTTTTCAAAAAATAAAATAAAAAGATGAATCTGTCCTCTTCATCCACTACAAAAATACTCCTCATTATTCTCTTCTTTATTTCAGTGGAACATAAATATCCAGATCAACAAAAAGGCAAACAGGTTCTCAGTTTCCTGCTAACACAAATGTGTACACACACCCCAAGCTGCCATTTAAAAAAGAAGGTTCCTTGCATCTTTCCCACACTAGCTGTTTTGACACATCTGCCTCTTTCCCCCCAACCTCTTAATTAGTATGTTCAACAAGATGAGGTGAATATGCATCTCCTTCAAATGGCTTTTTCAAAAGAATTAAAAAGTTGACAGCAGAGAGAGAGAGAAAGCAGCAAAATATATTTATAATACCATTTTGGGGATCTGTATCAAGGTTTGAAAGCAGGTTGGGTATTCATGTGCAGCCGGGTGAGTAAATCACAAGTCCATAAATCACAATATTACACACATCAAAAATAACAAATGTCTAAAATCATAAGTGACCAATAATTTTTAAAAATCTACAATAAAATACAATCAAAGCCCTAAAAGGAGCGACCAGCCATGGTTGGCTTTGTACAATTCCTCCAGTCTGCATCCCTCCTTTCACTGGGAACAGTGTAGTATCAGCAAAAAACAGTGTGGTGGCTTTCTCTTTTAAAAAAATCTTGTTTTCTGTAACATTCAACATGGTGACATTTTTCTATTTTATTTATTTTAGAAGTGTTTCTCCTGCATGTCCACTACAGTAGCCTTCAACATTGGCTAACTTAATGTTTTATTTTTCAGGTATGGGTAAGAATGTCTTTTACGTGATTTCCTCCCTCTTCCTCTATTTATTCTGCAGACAGTCCTGGGGAAACTCAATCTTCCCCTTCTCCATCACCCAGTCCCTCAGAACAAGAGAAAAGCCCCCTGGAGCCCCTGAGTCTTGCTTTAGAAAGCAGCAAGGAAAACCAGCATCCAGAGAGCAGGTCTGGCTCCTCGCTCAGTGGCAGGATGTGTCCCAACAGCCAGGTGCCTGTTGGAATTCAGGAGATTGTGGCAATGTCGCCAGAGCTTGACACCTACTCCATCACCAAGAAGGTCAAGGAAGTCTTAACAGATAACAACCTTGGTATGGATGCTCAGGGATCACCAGCCAGGGGGTGGGTTACCACACAGTCTGAGGTTGTAGTTCAGCTTGTTACATGGGCTTTTGCCACAGAACTAGGGCAAACAAACGATAACCCCGAGACTCTTGGTCAAGAATCCATGGCCATTAACTTGTTTTGAAGCATTGTGTTGATCAGGAGTTTTGATGCCTCCTGATGGTAGCATCTCCTCAGCAGATTTAATGCTGTGGAGGTAAATTTTAAATGTACTGTGAAGAAAAAGGTATCAACTGGTTGGTATGCGTATTGAATGCAACAGTGAGGAGAGAGTTATTCTGGAACCTCTTTTGGGACTACACTCCCTCCCCTGATGTGGCTTATAACAGTTATATGCCTGTAGCATATTACCCCAAGATTCCTGTTATGCCAGATAAGGGACCAGGTGTATCCCATGGTTCTACAGAAACAAGATAAATTTTTAGCATTTGAGGAATTAAACTTTCTGAGAATCTCATCTTCCTTTTTTTTTAAAAAAGGAAACTTCCTTTTAACTTTTTTTTAAAAAGACATTTCTAAACCTTGCAAATACAGTGCCCAGCATGCATCTGTTCTCCTCCTTATGAAAAGCAACACCAGCATTAATTATGCAAAATAAGAGAGAACATGCACAGTTGCCTTATTTATATAGATCACAGAATCGTCCTTTTCCTTGGCACAGTTTTTGCATTGCCCTGGTGCATTGCCATGTTTTTAGCATAGGTCGCACACAGCTCCAATTCTGTTCCATAAGGCACTAGGTGATTCCTTGGGGACCACTGAGAACAAGCAAGATAGATGCAGCTACATATTTGGGGCAGGTACATCATTTGGAGGACTAGAGGAGGGGCTTACTGGTGCTTAAAAGATAAGAGGCAGAAAGAGATTTTGGTTACATGGGCCAAAAAAATTAGAAAATGAGAGTGATACTTAGGCATAAGTATTAAAGACTGAGTATTTAAGGCAGGAGTAGGCCACTGCAGAAGTGGAGAAGGCCCCCTTCCATGCTTCCCCACCAAAATGCAACACTGTTGCATTTTGGCATGCCAGCTGTGATGTAAGGTCACTTCTGGCCACCATTTTGGCCAGTGTTGGGCCTTTTTTTGTTTTGGGAGGGTGGAGCAGGTGGAGGAAATAAACTACTGCATTTGTGACTAGTTTTGGATGTTTTAGCTGGTTTTCAGATGAAAAATTGCCCAAAAATCAGTGTAATTTTTTTTTTAATGTGGTGGAATTTGGGGGGGTTTCTGGGGGCTTCACTGGCTGCCCCTCAGTGCCTCTAACAACACTTCAGTGTACAAAAACCTGTTTCATAAACACTGACTTTTCAAAATACTCCAACAGACTAGTAATCAGAATTGATCATACTGTAATATATGGTTGACGGTAAGTCTGCGGGATTTCCACCGTTTCACAGAATGCTTCTTGAGAATAGAACTTTAATTAGCAACATACTATAAATATTTTTTGATAATTGCAGTTGTTTATCTGAAGAAGCATTCTGTGAAATGGTGGAAATCTTGCGGACTTGCCGTCAACCATATATTACAGCATGATCAATTCTAATTACTAGTCTGTTGCAATGTTTTGAAAAGTTTATCTTTTTTCATTGCTTGTATCTTTGAACAATGTTTATGAAACAGGTTTTTGTACCCTGAAGTGTTGTTGCATACCACTGTAAGTTTTGAAATCTTCCATGAAATAACTGCAGTAGTATAGTGTAGTACTTGGTGTTTCATTATATTATTTGTATCAGGTATATTAATATTAGGCATATGTGTATGTGCATACATGTATGACTTGCTGTATATATGGGTTGCCTGATGCAATTCAATTGGTTAAAGGATATGTTATGTTATTATATGTGAGTTTAGAGCACTCCTGCTCAACAGTTTCATATTGAGCAACACAGAGTATTTGCAGGACCTAGTCCTAGTTTTCTCAGTTAGTAGTTCCAAGGATTGCTGTTTTTCTTGTTGCCCTTCAGGGCCCCAAGGTCTGCATGATGCCCTTGGGCCATGTTTTGCCCACCCCTGATTTAAAGGATGTGGAATTTCTCCTGCCCCAACAGTAGAATTGTAATACCTCTCCAGCTTGGTCCATTGTTGCCTCTGACAAACCAGCAGCATCAGAACAATGTCTTAGTATCTCTTTGTATCTCTTTGGTTAGTTTGTCATCAGGTACATGCTACAGTTTCACCTTTCTGTTGATCTCTTCTATTAGGTCAGCGGCTTTTTGGAGAAAGTATCCTGGGCCTGACCCAGGGGTCTGTCTCAGACCTCCTTTCAAGGCCCAAGCCATGGCACAAACTGAGCCTTAAAGGGAGGGAGCCATTTGTTCGCATGCAGCTGTGGCTGAACGATCCACACAATGTGAACAAGCTGCGGGACATGAAAAAGATGGAGAAAAAAGGTGAGATACAGGAGCTACCTGCATTCCCAGGTCTGTGCCATAAGAACAAGCTTGCAAAAGCAGGACCCAAGGCTTGGGTTGCATGGGGGAAAGGGTGTTCCCTATTGCTCATGGTACTGAATTACTTCACAACAGATTGAGCTGTTGTTCATTTCCCCCCTCCATCCTGTAAATAGGCTCCATTCTGCAATGAGCTGCTGTTTACTTTTCATGGATCAGTGATAACTTTTCAGAAATTGTTGCCCTTTTGCAACACTTATCCATAGCTGCAAATACTGTATGTGCTTTTTCCACCTGAATATGAAAATCACAAATATTTATAGCATCCTTAAAAAGAACTTACATGTACTTTCAAATTGCCTGTTCATGGTGACTTGTGCAGAGCTGGGACAAGCCATTGTCAATGCCAGCTGGGGATTCTGGGAGTTCTCGTCCAAAAGTAATTTCCCCCAGCTCCATTCTTACACAACAGGCAGACCTGTGGCTTATGAATGCAAGAATGCCTCTTAAGATCTGGGGCCTTTTGTTTCTTTCTCTTCTGCCTCTAGCATATTTGAAGCGCCGCTATGGACTGATCAGTGCTGGTTCAGACAGTGAGTCTCCCAACACCCGCTCCGAATGCCCCAGCCCTAGCCTCCAGTCACAAGATCTCAGCCTCCTGCAGATTAAGAAGCCAAGGGTAGTTCTGGCTCCTGAAGAGAAAGAGGCCCTGAAAAAGGCTTATCAGCTGGAACCATACCCTTCACAACAGACCATTGAGTTGCTGTCTTTCCAGCTGAACCTTAAGACCAACACAGTGATCAACTGGTTCCATAACTACAGGTACTGAATGGGCCAGATTAACAGCAACCTCCACTTCCCAGCAATTTTAAGGTTTCCACTAGAATGTTGTTGGTATCATTGTTTGGATTCATTAATTAATTTAATTTATATCCGTCCTCCCTCCCAACACTTGGACTCGAGGCAGCGGAGAACAGCATTTTAAAAGATACAGTACAAATAAAAACACAAGAAATTATGATATTAAAACTCAGTTAAACAATAGCTGAATTAAAAGCATTTTAAATGCACATCAGTAGAACGGTACAGCATCCCCCATTTAAGAACCCCTTCCACAGCAGCCTGACTGATTGAATGAATGAGATTACATTTTCAAAGGCCTTTGCAATCTTCCCTTCAAAACAACCCAAGGGGAAAAGCCTCTTTTGATTCATGTTTTATAGGTAAGGTTGATTGAGAGAGATTGACCTGTGCCTACATATTAAGTTCAATGGCAGAGGTGGGACTTGAGCCAAATATATTTAGTTTAACTGCAGTGTTCTGTCCTCTAGACCATATGGAGTGAACTTGCTTTTAGAATCTGTTGGGATTAGCTGTACCTACTCCCTTTTTCTTTGTCAGATCCCGAATGCGCCGGGAGATGTTGGTGGAAGGGGCACAGGATGACACGGATCAGGAGCAGAGCACAACCCCAGCCAACAGCCTGCTGAAGGCTCGACAGCCCCAGAGTCCTGACTCAGAAGGCGAGGACAGGAAACCCACTTTCAGAGATGCAGAGTGCCAAGGAGAAAGCAAGTCAGTGCTCCAGATCAAGGAGGAGCAGGTAGAGGTGGGTGAGAAGGACGACTGTTCAAGTCCCAGGGAGCCTTGTAGCTCGGATGGGGAGACGGAGCCGGTGTCTGGGTCCAGCCTCAAAGAAGAGCAGGTGGAGGCTACATGTACAGAAAATCTGAATGAGGGTCCTAGTCTCACCTGGGGCAGTGCCCCATATAGCAAAACACACATATCTGGGGCTCCTGATTATACCTCTTTGCATAACCCCATGGAGTCAAACCCTGCTGAGAGGCTTCACTCAGATCCCATGAGCTTCAAATCTGTTTCTGAGTCCTCCCGATGCAGCTTAGAAGTTTCTCTGAACTCCCCGTCGGCAGCCTCCTCTCCCGGCCTCATGATGTCTGTCTCTCCCATCCCGTCCTCATCTGCTCCTATCTCCCCATTGCCTCTGAGCATCACCGCTGCTGCCCAAGCACAGAGTTTGAGTCCTGTCACAGAAATGAGCTCCACGCCCCCAAACGCCAAAGCAACTACGAACATACAGCGACGGCATGAGAAGATGGCCAATCTCAACAGCATCATTCATAGGCTAGAGAGAGCGGCCAATCGTGAAGAGACCCTGGAGTGGGAATTTTGAGAGGCCAAGTTAAAAAAATAGCACCCAAATTCTGACGTCCACATTCTAAACTCAGTGGAACATGCCGATGAAGCAGGGAGTCAAGTGTATATAGAAATAGAGCTATCTATATAAATATAAATATATATATACACACACACATATATATTTTATTAATTTCATCACGTACTAAGGAGGAGACAAGTCATCTCCACTTTGTTGAATGAGAATGATTAATGGCTACCCCCTGTAGCTCCTTTTTTCTTAGAACCTGATGGGAAGCTAAAAGGGACTTTTTTGGTTTAAATGTGAAAAGAAACATTAAAAAAAACCTGGGAACACTTTTAGAAGAAAAATATTAAAATAATATTTATAGACCTCTTTTAGATATTTTAATAAAAGGAAACTTTGGAATTTATTAACAGCTCAAGCTGCTTTGATATTAAAAGATAGCTATAAACTGTATCAGTTGTGTCATTAAATGTCCACTGAAAGTCTTGTAGTTTGCCACTGGATGAGATTAAAAAAAAATTAAAAATTAAAAGATATAACCCAGACTCATTGATCAAAGCCATTGAGAAGCACTATGAGACTGACCAAAATTTTGCTAAACTTGATCGCCAGAGGGGTGAGTTCTCCCCTAAGTTTGTCTCTAAGACATCGCATTAATATGACTTTTCCAGAGACTTGTCTTATAGTCCATGAAGACTCTAAATTTGGAATCTGCGATGCCATCCTGAGTCCGTTGTTTAGTTCTGGTGGTATGTTTTGAAAGCTTTGTTTTAAATATAACACAGGGAAAAAAGTGTTGCGTGCTGTTGTATATGTTGTAGAAATATGTTTGCAATAGCCTTCCTGAACAAGATGTAGCATGGTTTCAGAAGTGACTCCTTAGTCCTTATGCTTCCTGTAGCTTAGTGACCTGCCAGTAACAGAAATGTTGGACACATCAGGAACGTCAACAAGGAAGGAATCTACAGCTGTTGGAAGCTGCCCACTTAAAACACACACACACACACAAAAGTGCAGCATCTTTTTGTTGCAAAATGTTTTGCCTTTGGCAGCTTGCAAAGTCTGTGATACGTTTGTTTTTGACAGGGACAGACTTTAACGATAAACCAAGAGAACTCCTACAAAAGTTTACAAAAGTGTGTGTGTGTGCGCGTGCATGCGTGCGTTGCCCATGAAAATTGCCATCTTTTTCTTAGCTCAGCATTTCATTTTTTGGAAAGGAACAAATCATTTGAAGTGTTTGCCAGTTTGAGCACTAAAATGTAGAGAGAGAAAATGTCATCTTACACCTAATTTGTCCATCCCCTTTCCCCCTGCACTAAATTACCAAGCCAGTCCAGATCCCCACATGTGCATGAAGCCTTGCAAGTATGGGCAGCCCTTATTCATTTCAAGGGAGGCAGCAATTCCTTTTGCACAAAGGAGCATGCCTGGTGGATCTGTGAGCACATTCAGCCTACCATGCACGTTAAAACGACATCAAACTGGGGCAAAAGACTTTTAAAAACCTTAGCTGTCACTGAGGTTTTGTATTTCTCACAGCCCCCACGATTTGACATGGAACTTAACTTCCTGAAAATGATCGCTTTCATTAAAATAAACAATCCTCTGGTCCTCATTAATGTGGAAAGAAGCTTGAATGGGTGGGTGTCTAATTTATTCAGTGTGAGGTTTGGTATACTTGGGTCATCAATCATATTCAGAGATAATCAAGAGTAGTTCAAGCCACGTGTGTGAGAGATTTTATTAAATATAATGGTGCTTAATGGATGCAGATGATGAGTTACAGCAGAGAAAAGCTCATCACTATGTTCTATCTTCCACAGGAGCTTCCAGTCCACAGTAAGCAATCCCAGAAATTTATTATTTATCTTATTATTGGATTTATATCCCACCTTTCTCCCAAGATGGAATTCACTGGTGGGGGAAGCAGGGAGATCTCAACAGTTCCCTGGCATGCCTGCCTCCCTGCCAGGCAGCACATCTGAAGCTGTTAAACATTTATCCAACTGCCCTGGAAACGGTTAGAATATAGAAGCAAAGCACCCAACGTAAAAGCCCACCTCTTTCTCCCTGTTTAGAAGAGTGTGGGGTGGGGGGAAGAGTCCAATGAAATTGGGAACTGTCTTAACATGCTTAGATATAGGGTGAAGAGTTCAGCAGCCTAGATGCCCTGCTCTGCCTGTTCTATATACAGCACTAAAACCCTTTTCAGCCCATGGCAGGCTGTGATGGTGCCTCTGAACAGCTTGTGCCATTTTCTCCTGCAGGTGAAGCCAACATATTGCCCTGTGCCTATTGGGATGAGAGAAGCTAGGGCAGAAGGTGGTAGCCACTACTTGGGGCGGTAAGGACAGGGAGCTTCCCATAGCTACAGCTTCCTGACTCCCCACCATAATAACCCACCTGTTTACTCCCTTCAAATTGTGCTATTTCAAATTGCCAAGAAAATTCCATATTCTCCTTTTGAAAGCTTTGTGCAAATTTGCACACACTTATTTTGCATACTGTCTCATTGCATAGTGCATTAAGTGTGTGTGTGTGTGTGTGTGTGTAATGTATGGCATAACCTATTACTAGCAGCTGAGTATAATACACAAAGTAAGTTTCTACAAGTGTGTACCATTTTATTCTGCTTGTTGAGTTACTTTTTTAGAACTGGTGGGGGAAGCAGCAAATGTGCCATGTAGGCATACACAACTAAAGCACTCTTGAGAGATGCCCATCCAACCTCAGTTCAAAGACCTCCAAAGGAGAGTCTGCCACCCTCCCAGGCAGTCTGTTCCACTGTTGAATAACTCGTACAGTCTAATATAATTTGAAACCATTGGTTTGTGTTCTAGTCTCTGGAGCAGCAGAAAACAGGCTCACTCCATCTTCTACTTGACATCCCTTTAGATATTTAAAGATGGTTATCATACCACCTCTCAGTCTTATGGTTCCCAAGCTTGTCCTGAGTCGCTCCTCATAGGGCTTGGTTTCCAGGCCTTTGATCATCTTGATTAATTTCTTCTGATCCTCAGTCCTGAGGATCTAAACAGTTACTACTCTGGGTGGTCAGATTAAGCTGTCTAGGGATATCTTGTGTTCCCTTTAGTGGCTTAGGAAAAAGAAAAGAAATATGACAACAGATTTGTAAGAGTCCAAAATTGGAGAGTAATGCCTGCATAAGTTGACCAGTGCTTTCAGAGACGAGTGGTCAGTTAACACAAATCATGTGGTTAATGTGGCTATTTGAAAAACTTTCCCAAATCTCTGATCCCCAAGGCACTTTTTATTTTGGAGCAAATTTTTCTTCCCCAAATACATTTACTTTTAAATTGTTTAAAACACAAAACTACCTGCCTTTGTCACTGTTCTAAGCAAGTTTGCTCCGACAGCCTGAAAGCCTGCTGCATCTGCACCAAGAGTGACAGAGTGGTTCACCTGTGTGACTTGGGGAGGCAACCCAGCTAGATACAGTAGGCAATCTCCTCCTTGGGTGGCTATTCAGAAGACTTCCATTTTCCCTTCTGCTATTTCTCACTGGCAGCACAGAAGTGCTGATTTTATTCCAAACATTTATGGACTTGGGGCAGGGGTGGTGGTGGCAGGGGTACAGGACAACATCTCTAGCACTTTTATGGTAAGATTAAAATAGCTGCTAAAATCATATGATAAACTATCAGCCAGAAAGAAAACTTGTGCAAAAGCCAGATAAAACCACTAGGCAGAAATGTACTAAAAGCCGGGAGGTGTGTGTGTGTGGGGAGAGTAAGAATCAGGAGCTGGCAAGCCTTGCTGCGGAGGGGGGGGCATATTCCAAGGGTAGGTTGCCAACACCAAAGGACCTGTCTGGATCCCCACCTGCCTCACCTCTGGTAATGGGGGGATCTGAAAAAGGACCTTAATATCTGGGCAGGTTCAAGCAAGAGGCTGCCTTCAAACTATCCTGGCCCCAGGCCTCATCAACCAGACTTTTGAACTGAGCTCAGTAATGGAGGAGGGGTCCAGTGCATCTCTTTCAGTATTGGTACAATACATTCCAGTACTTTCCATGTTCGAATCGAGTGGGAAAGCCAATGCCCAGGAGGCACGGCTTTCAAATTGACCTGAGTATTTTTCTAGAACCCTTCACCCATCCATTGACCCATTCATCATCATGGCTTAACATCCTTTTAAGATGAATAGTCACTTTAAAAACAAGCAACAGCCTGTCCCCAAAGCCCTGAAGCTATGTTTTGAATAGGATGTGCTCCTCTCCTGCCTGCCCCCCAATGTTTAACAGAATGGAAGGCATTTTTGTATATTGGCAGACCCCAGTAGCATGCCCTCCAATTTGTCCTGGTTTTGTAGGGATAGCCTCAGTTATTCTTCTGCCGTCCCACTTTCTCAGCTGCTTTTAAAATGTCCTGGCTTCTCTGTCTTCCTCCCACTTTCGCCCATCATCCTCAGCTTATTTCAATTGCTACAAACTGAGTTCAGAGTGCAGTAGTTTGTACTCAGTTAACTCAGCAGAAGACAAAGGAGAGAGTAGAGTCTTGCCCTTCCTAAACTCAGTACATGAATTCCAGGTTTTCTCTGCTTAAAATAGTTTTGTGTTTGCTTCCTCCTTAATAACTTTTGTCCTCTTGTTGCCTGACCACGTCCTTTGTGTGTTGTGGTTTTCATCCATGAAATGTTGGAGGGGATGCAGTAGTACTTGATCCAGTCTATTTGGTTATCTAAAAGGCCAGTAAGTATCACCTAGTCACCATTTGAGCAAATGCAACTTTTGTCTACAGCTTTTGTAACTCCTGTGCACACTGGAAGGAAATGGAAAGCTGAGTTGGATCCCTTGCTTTCTCCTGTTGACATGCTAGAGATTAGCTTTAGTGGAGCAGGATTTTTGACTAAGCACTTAGGTAATCTTTTGAACCCAGAGAGAAATCCTGTTGTACTCAAAGCTGGTGGGACGTGTCGGTCACCTTTTCTTAGGTTAATGTACTGTACTTTAAAAAATTTCTACAAGATTGATTGAACTTTGTTAAACATTTAAGAAAAAAAGGCCCACAAGTTCTGTAAAAGAGCCACTAAAAAAGGAAAATACAGAAATTGTATAACAACTTGGCTTGATGTCTCAGTTTATTGTGTTCAACATTTTGACCTCAGAGCTTGTATCTGCTTACATCTGCTCACCTCATACAGAATGGAACATGTTCTAGTGTGGCATCATACAAAAAGTAATTCTGCCATGCTGAAATGGAAATGATTCAGAAAATAATCCTTCATTAGAACACAATTCCACCCTGAACACACCTGAACTCGTCTGATTTTGGAGGCTAAGCAGGGTCAGACCTAGTTTGTACTTGGAGGGGAGACAACCGGGTAATACCAGAAATCTCCAGGTAAGCTACAAGACAAAGCTTGTGCCCAGTGGCATCCAAACCCAGGCAAAAAATGTTGCCCACTGTTAGGAGACATCAACTTCATCCAATAAAAATGTTCAAGATGTGCCATTTCAGATTGTTTATATCTACCAGATTGTCCAAGGAACTCAGGCATCGTCTCCATTTTAATCCTCACAACAGCCCTGTGAGGTAGGCTGGGCTGGGAGCTAGTGACTGGCCCAGGGTCATCCAGTGACCTTCATGGCTGAGCCAGGGATTTGATCCTAAGTCTTTTAAGCCCTGACCCTATAATCAATTACACCATCCTAGCTCTCAGAAGCTTGGACAGCATGTGTACCAAATTTCAGTTTTCTCTTGTGATCATACCCTAAAAAATTTAACTCTGTCCATTAAGGAAGACTCACTCATCCAAATATCTCAGACAAGTGCACACATGTACATCCACAACCCAGAAAGCTGATATATATGATCAAGCCCTGATTCACACAAGGTATATAACTGCAATGTTTTCTTTTGTGCACACTGCAGTCCTGCTATCTTACACTGGAAGTCATTCCACATCCTGTCAAACTGGGTGACAGCAACAAGCATTGAAGTGTGGTGTAAACAGCCTTGGGAAGGTCCCCTGTGTGAAGAATCCAGCTCCCTGTATCTCACCAGGTCACTTCTGCCTCTTGCCTTGTAAGGTGTTTTTGTTCCAGGAATCAGGAAGCAATTTCCGATCAGTACAAGCACAGCTTATGGTGTCTACCCAGAATTGAAAATGTGTCTGAAAGCAGCTGAATTTCTAACAAAAAAACACACACAGCTTGTGCACATACTAGCAAAAGTCAATCCAACAACATCTTTAACTGGGGGTGGAAAGGCTCCTTATGTGGTGAAGAGGACAATTGGTGGAAAACATGGATAGATTTGCATCTCCTGTTTTGAATGGCAATTTGTAACTCTGCTTCTGTCATACTAGAAGGAACGACAGCCATGGTTGCTTCTTAAATCAGAAATACTTCAGAATGCTGAAGTTTGGCCTTGAAATATTAGCCAAGAAATCCAAATACTGCTGGTAAAAAGAAGGAGCCAAATTGCAGCAGAGGCTAGGCCGCATCAACCCAGCTATTCATCTACACTACACATATATGTGGCTGTTAAACTTGTTTTAAGAAAGTAAGAGGACAGAAGGCGAAGGTGGGATCTCTAAACAAAGTACCTTACAAGACAATTTACAAAAAGACAATTACCAGGAAGGGGGAGGAAGCCATGAGAGTTAAAACAGTTTCCATCTGGTTTTAATCTGTGGTGTAACAACACACTCAGCCCCTCATATACCTCAAACAATAATAATTGATAATAACAGTATTTACTTTATATCCCTCTTTCCCCCTCAAAATCAGAAATCAAGGCAGCTGGTAGCTCAAATGCCCTCAGCACTTTACTGCCCCTCAAAGAAATGCCCACAGCTTCAAAACTTTCAAACTTTTGAGTTTTCAGGAACTCTTGTGCACGGATTCCTGGGAATGCTTTACACATGGTCACAATTCACTGGCCAGCTTCTCTTGAGTTCACAGTTGCCCCACTTTGAGTGGAGCCACCCAAAGAGCCACCAAGTATTCCCCCCCCCCAGCTAATGGCAGAGACTGGCAGAGGTGGGCAATATCCAGAGCTTGAAAGTAGCAGGATACAAGCAACACTGTTACTGTTGGCAACAAGGACATAAGGAAGTCTAGTCTCACAAAGTCATACAATGTGTAGGAATGACATGTTAACGGGTGTAACAATGTTTTCTCATCACCCTGAAAGTTATTTTTGAAAGACCTTTTAAGGTGTTTTTAGAGGCAATTTGACAGAAACTTTTCAAATTCTGTACTATTCTCTAATCAATCCTGTTTTTAAAAGTACCAGAAAGCAATAAATACTGAAATAAGTTGCTTTCCACAACATTCAAAGTTTTGTAGCACCTTTGAGACTAACTGAAGGGAAAGAAGTTTGTAGCATAAGCTTTCACAGACTCCTTGACAGTTTTTTGAGAACACCAACCAATGTGAATAAGAAAAAAAAAACATTTAGATAACTGCAGCCTTGAAAAACTGTCCATGCCAATTACTAGGACCCTAAATCCAAAATCTGCATGGGAGATTCCTGTACTGGGCCAGCCAGTAAGGGGCAGGAAAAAATTACGCAAGCTTTCAAAGCTCACTGCCTTCTTTGTCAGGCAGAGATGGTGCAGAAGTCATGCAGGAGATGAGAAGTGAGGTTGCTGGCATCCCAGGTTGCAGGTCCGCATCTTGTTAGATGCTACAGAGTGTTTAAGCAGAGAGAAAGGGCAGTCCTCCAGAGTAGTGACGGGAAGAAAGGCAATAAAAGGCAATAAAATTTCAGTTCTCCATTGTGGCCATAAGTCATAGTCTCTTCCTTTGAGATCTGGTCCTTACAATTCTATGGTTCCTCCTCTGTGGTTCAAAAAGGAGGGAGGGAGGGAGGGATAAAAAGAGAGTCTCCTGGCAAAATTCTCTACCATGGAGGGGCTGCCGACTCACTATGTGCAGCTGGCATGCTCAGCTGGTACCTTGTGCTCTCAGGTTATTACAAAATCCACTGACACCTCTGGAGACAGCCTCTTGCCTGTAGCCCAGCCTTTTGCTTTCATTCCCCCGCAGTGGTCAACAGTGTCCAACACAACTGGAGGCTGCTGCCAAGTCTTTCCCTGCTGCCCTTGCCTTTCCTCTCCCAATGCTCTGGAAAGTATTGATCTGCTATGATTGTTCGCCTTCCCTGGCTGCTTCCCAGCCCAGTTTCCACCTGGCTGCTCCTACAAAAGGCAAGGGAGCAGACCAAATGGACTGTGCTCTGTTGAAGGGCCAGGCAAGAGGAGAGTAGAAACCCAAGGCTGCTGCCACACTGCAGAAATAATGCAGTTTGACACCGCTTTAACTATCATGGGTCCATCCTACGGAATCTTGGGATTTGTACTTTGTTGTGGCGCAAGAGCTCTCTGATAGAGAAAGGCTAAACATCTCACAAAACTACAAATCCCAGAATACCATAGCACTGAGCCATGGTGGTTAAAGCAGTGTCAAACTGCATGATTTCTGCAGGGTGTCAGCAGCCCAAATGATCTCTTGTGTGTATTGGTACTCAGAAGATGACAAAAGCGAGGACTCTAGTCTACAGGTCCATTCACACACACAAAATTGAAACAGCCAATAAATATTCTTCTCTTCTATTTTATCCCCATAACACCCTTGTGAGGTAGTTCAGAATGAGAGACAGACTGTCCCAAGGTCACCCAATGAGCATTGCAGTTAATTGCAGATTTGAAACGTGGCCTCTGCCATGTCTGATGCACCACACAGCAGCTCACAGTTATTAAGAAAACAGCACCACTTATTTCCCAATAAGTAGGCAATGGGAGAGCTTATCAGCCTGTGTGTCCTTGGGGCAAACCACTCCTTCTGAGACTCAATTCCTCTCCTGTAAAAAGGGGACAATAAGCATGAGTCTACCTCCCAAGGTTCTTGCAAGAGTATAGTAAAGATTCTAGGGATGATGGTGGAATACAAGATAAAATGAAGTTTTAGAGAAGGGGAAGAAAGTGCAGAGATTTTCTAACTACACAGTTCTTGCAAGAGTGATAGTTCACACAACTTTCTGCCAGAAAAAAAGATAATTCTGCCATGAGTCTGCTCCAGTTATATCAACCATGCTTGAACTGTACTTCTTTTAAAACTACAGGGTTGGTTAATACCTGTACTGCACTTTTATTTAGAACCCCAGAACACAGTTAAAATGTAACAGAGTCTTAATGGATGTCCCTCCAAAATCAGGGGCAAGTTGGATCACAAATGATTGACTATTAAGGCCATTTGTAACTGTAGTGTAGACATACCTTTAAACCCCACAAACATAGCTCTGTTCAGAAGGCAAAGCTGAATGCAAGCTGGTGTGTGTGTTACTGATTGTCTCCAGTTGTGCCTCTCGGGACCCACCAGCTGTGCTTGTCGTACCATGGGACAATTTCAGGCAAAAGTAAGCAACCAGGACAAGCAATTTTCCATCTCAATCCTGCCACAATTTCAGAACCAGGATGGGGGTTGCATGTGTCACTGTTTTCCTTCAACACTCTAGCAGAGTCATGGAAGATTACTTCAATATATGACCACGGCAGCACGAATGTTGTATGTGCAAAGATGGAAGAATTTGATACTCCCCACTAAGGAGGAATGGCTGATGAAACTGCTAGATTTAACAGAAATGGACAAACTGTCTTGTTTGATTAGAGAAAGATCAGTAGTGATGTTTCTTAAAGACTGGAAACTTCTTATAGACATTTTGCAGGGGGGAAAGAAAATGACTTTGTAACTTTTGGTTTTGACGATTAGAAAGAATAGGTTATGGAAAGAAGGGCGTATATGGTAATTCTGGAGACAGAGGTATGAATAAGCACAGGTCAACCCCTGTATCTGCAGGGGATACATTCCTGGACTTACCGTTTATAAACGAAACTGTGGATAATAGGAACCCTATTTAAAAAAAGGACTTCTGGTACAAACATACCATAGAGTTGCGTTGGAGGACCTAACAATTCCTAGAGAGAATGCCTCTCTAGGCATTTTTCAGTAGGACACTATGGTATGTGCCCCCTATTTTTTTCAGCCGTGGAAAACTGAAACCGCGGATATTGTTTCTGCGGATACGAGGGGTGTGACCTGTATATGTATATATAACTGCCAAAAGGAAGATCAGAAGTCACTTATCTTCTTTCTTTCTCTTCTTTTTTCTTTACTTTAGTGTTGTATTTTTTAATTTTTACTTTATGGTATTTTAGTTTGTCTACCTTTTCTTTGTTTCTAATCTTGTAATTTTTCAAAATGTATTTTAAAACTTTTTTTAAACAAAATTATTATTTAAAAAAACCCTCTGGCATCAGGGCAAGCCAAATCGATTGGGTTGGGAAGATGTTAGTTCTCCCCACAAACATAGTAAATGTGTGAGGGTTTTCCAACCCCCCTCTCTTAATAGACAGAAAATGCTACACAAATGTTGACCTTGGCAGATTTGGGAAGTTGCCAGAAACCAGCAGACAAGGGTTGGGGTTGTTTTTAAAGGCAGCTCTTTTTTCTTTTTAACTTAGCTGAAGGCCCATCATTATAATTTAAAGGGTGGCCTTTTCCGGGGGTGAGGGAAGGGTATTTCTTATTGAGGAAGTGTCCGATTAATGATAAACTAAGTGACACTGCCTTGATTCTTCAAGCCAACAGGAAGGTCTGAGCTTTTGTGGCTTTTTTTTTTTTTGGTGTGTGTGTGTGTGTGTGGCCCGTTGTGGCTTTTCCCAAGAACTGGGTGAGAGGCTGGTTCAATGTGCTTTGTTACTAGAAGGTGGGTTGGAAGCCAGAGTTTCCAGCTGTTGAGGTTTAGTCACAGTAGCTGGGGACTGTCTCTCATGCTCAGCCAGGCTCCGGCCTAGCTCAGTGTTTCCATGGGAACTTCCTCAACCAAAGCGCCCGCTCAGAGACTGCTGTCTTTTGGCCCCTCCAGCCACACCCTTCGCACTTCGAGAATCTCCCTGCCGTACCAGTTGTGGAGTTTAGAAAAACAGGTTGGGCTCGGATACACCGGGCCGTCCAAGCCGGGGCCTTCAGTGCCACAAGAATTGCCTGACAGGGCCCGTCTCCGGGGGGGCAAAGGAGGCGGCTTGAGCCCCCCATCATAGCTGTTCTCCCCACAAGTCCTTGTACTCCAGGGTTCAGTTGGGGGGTATCCTGCTGGCAGACTAGCCGAGCCTTCAGAATTATTCCAGAGTGCACAGCCATTTTCTTTCACCGGCACGCAAAGTGGGACCGTCGACTTCTCTTGGGCCAACTCCTGGCCTAAGACTGCCAGGTCTAAATTTGGTGCGGTTCTGTTTTTCCGGTAAAGGGGGCCCCTCCTCTGGACCCGGTGGTAGCCGGACAGATTCCGTTGCATCTCTTCGAGCTGCTTCTCCAGTTCTCTCACCACCAGGCGCAAGTAGCTGAAGCTGGCCCGTGACAACGACTTGACCCATGTCTCCATGGCGGCCTGACTCTCAGCTGCCAGGATGTAGGTGCGGGACTTGGCGCAGTCAAACTTGATGGCAAAGGCAAATTCCTCAGTGGACTCACAGAGCTCCACTGTGCAGCCCTCCAGGATGATGACTCCCACCGGCTCTCGGCTCTCCCGGTCCTCGAAATAGAAAAGCATGTTGCCCTTCAACACAAACCAGCGTCGGTGGTAGGCTGTGTTCCGCTCTCCCTTCTTGTAGAGGAAGCCAGCATTGTCCGTGGGGGAGTCGCAGGTGGCATAGAAAGCCAAGCTTCTCTCGTTCAGCTTCATGTTTGCCCACACCTCAAAATTAAAACAGAGAGAGAAAAAAGAGAGAGAGAGAGAGACTGAGCTGTGAGTTCCCAAAGCCACCATGAACAAGAAACCAAACTAATAGACAAGGAATATGCCTTGGAATCTTGGCCTGCAGATGGCGGCCATTTTGATTTCTCTCACAAGGCACTCAAATGGCTGCCCTTCCTGTGCCCTGCATCACCCGGGAGGTGACTAACTTCCTCAGTAAGTCTCAGAAAAGTTATCCCCTAGCTTTATGGCCATAGTATCTGCCTCCCTGGATTCTTCACAAGCAATTTATTACCAGATAATAGGGCAAACAGCTCCAGAGCTCAGCTAAGGAAAAACAACAGGACTGTCATTACATCTCAGCTCTCTGCCAGATTTGACAGACTGTGATTAAGAGAACTTCATGTTTAAGCCTGGCCTGCTCAATAGCTTGAATCTAAAGGTAAGCTTTCCCAACTCTCCTGACATGTTGAAGTGCAAGTCCCATCACCCCCAGTCAGCTTGGCCAATGCTGGTTTGGCTCTTCTTTAGATCCAAAATATCCTGCTGCTCAAGTTTAGCAGAGCTTATTTCCTAGGCAATAACTCCTCCAGCAGCAAAAATTCAGAGATGTAAAACTGCCGAAGAAAAAAAATGAAGTGATTTCTACTCTCCGGGGGGGGGGTGCCCACAGAAATTTTAGGCAACATTGAAATAGATGCCACATTTATTTTCATATCAAACCTAAACAAACGGAACTGCTTTAGCAAGAGAAAATGTGTTACAACACAGCATGTAATATTGTGTAAAACTGTAGTATTTGCCATATTTATGAAATTTAAAAAAATATAGAAGCCTTAATTTTACACAAGCAAAACTGGGAACGTACCCTATACTAAAGAGAGAGCTGCAAATCACTGCAACCTGTGCTACCTTTGTGTATGGAGCTTAGCTTCTGCAATCTGTGAAGTAGTAGAAAAACAAAACCACACATTTGGCAACACACAGAAACTATTATTTGAACAGAAACACTCTCAGAAAATCACAGGCTGCAAGCCCACACACTTTCAGCGTAGCAGAAATATCTGCACTCTAAGCTGTACAAGCACTGTGCAACCCCCCACAATGCCAAAAATAGGACGCATAACTACAATGCACATTATCAAATGCGCAACCACAATGCAAAGGGTAGGATGCACAACCACAAGGCAAAGTATCAAGATGCAATAAGCAATATGGGATGCACAACCGCAATGTACAACTTGCAAAGACAAGGCACAGAGGAACATGCTGTCAGCACAACTCCACTATCACTGCTGGCGCAATGGTTAATTTTTGTGTTCCCATATGCATTATGTCACTTATGCATGCATATGTCCTTAACAAGATGCCAGCCACAGTCAGATGGACCAGACTAGCAATGTGTTTGGATATAAGGGCCAGAATCCAATTGGTATATTATGCATGCGCCAACTTCCCCTATGGAGCAGATGGACACTTTTGTCCAATGAACAACATACACTTTCAGTTCAAGGTCACTAAAACACGAGTAGTCCCATTATGCATGCACATTCTTGGCTGTCTGCCCAGAGGTGTAGCTATGGGGTGAGCAAAATTAGGGTACTTCCCCTGTAATAATGCTGTTGCCAATGAATTTTCCTTCACTCTCCAAATTTCTAGCATTACAGAGAGAGAGAGAGAGACTGAAAACCATTCACACCTAGAACTGGTATATTTGCTGTATTTACACTCCCTGGGTCACATTGCCTGCCCCTTTATTTATTGTTTTAAAAGGGTAATACAATTTTTAAAAACCTTAATACAAAAATTAAAACACAATTAAACTGAACTTCTATTTTCAAAAAGACAAGTTAAAAACAGCTTTAAAAAGATGTTTAAAACATAAAATAAAAACACTACACTCCCCCATTAAAAAAACAAATGCCACCTTAAATAAAAAGGCCTTTACCTGTCAGCAGAACAAGAGCAGGGAGTGGGCCAATCAGACCTCCCAGGGAAGAGAGTTCAACAACTTGGGAGCAGCCACCAAGAAGGTTCTCTCCAGTGTCTCCACCTTTTCTTTGGATACCAAAACTGTACCCTTAAGTCCTCAACTGAAGTGTTAACAATGCAGCACTAGAAATTTGGAAAGTGAATCAGAATTTCGGGGGGGGGGCAGCACTGGAGTAGAATGGGACCTCCAGAGAACATCTATGTGAGCTGCCACTACCCACTGATTTTAAATCCCTCAGTGGGAAGTTACTGAGGACTTACTGGGCACTTTCCCTCCCCCTGCACACCAAGCCAGGCACGTGAACAAGGGTGTGGAAGAAAGGAGAACTTTCAAGGAAGGTTTATTCTAAGCAGGGATCTACATAGGAAAAATTCTTATGGAAGAGGCATGCCCTCATTTTGCCCCCGATCCCCTGTAGGTACATGCCTGTGCCTGCCCCAGCTGAGATTGGCAGCGGTGACAAATCTCCCCCCTTTGTATGATCATCTTGTGAACATGGTGGCACCCTCTATGTGCAAAAATGCATCTTGGATTTGAACATTGTGCGATTGTTTAATACAGTGGTTCCTAACCTGTGGTCCAGGGACCCCCAGGGGTCCACAATGTCCTCACAGGGGGTTCACGAAGGCTTGAAGGCTACTCAGCCCCCTGCTTTCCTGCAGTGGAGCAGCCACATGACAGGAGCCAAGGCAAAGGCCGGCTTGGCTTGCGCATTGCCATTCAATCTGCTCCAGCCACAAACTTGCAGGAAGAATCAGGAGAAAAGTCTTCCCTCCCCTTCCAGTGCCTCTGAGGGAAGGTTTCATGGATGGTGTAATTGTGTTATTATTACTGTAAGGTGTTATTGTTATTATTATTAGGGCTTTAAATACTGAGTTAAATCTTGGGGGTCCACAGCAACAAAAGATGTTTAAAGGGGGTCCCTGGTAAAGAAAAAATTAAGAACCACTCATCTAATACACAGGAATCATTATTCTCTAGTTTTGTAGACTTACTTATGCATCTTCATAATATGTAATTTCTAGCATTTTGAGTGCGTAAAAAGCATTTCACTCCTCCAAAAGCAGGGGGGATTCATTGGAACCCCCCCTCACTGTCCCTCAAGTTTCCATTTTTCCCCTCATTGGGAAAAGTGAAAATGTGTCCTTTAAGAGTGGGGGGGAAATGGAAATCCTAGGTCTTTATCTCTCTAGCAGGACTAGCAGGATAAGGAAGAAAACTGAAATAGAGTAACACTTCCATCTGGTGTCCGCACTGTATAGCCTGACATTATGCAGCACTGTCAATATTTCTGCTGTCAGAACATGTTTTTAGGTATTAGACCAGCCAGGTTTTTCTCTTCTTTCCTTCTCGGGTCCCGAAGGAAAGAAGAGAAAGTGCCAGCCTGAGGAAACAAGCTCCTGCCATCTCTTCTGTTTGGATTTTCCAAAGCTGGCAGCAAAGTTCAATTTGGCTAGTCAGCCCTTGCTGTTGGGAAATGCCAAGGCGTGGGAGGGCGAGGAAGACCTGACAGTAAAAATCTAGGCCATTGGGAAGAGTGTGGGCTTGGAGTAGGAAGACTGGCAGAAAGCCACTGCAGAGGAAATAGATACGTATGACCAGAAGCTTTTGTCCAGTATGTGTTGGGCAATGACTCCCATCAGCCCCAGTGAGCCAGCAGTAGGATGAAGGGAACTGTAATCTTAGGGAAGCCTTCAGTGAACAATCCGTCCTTCAGAACTGCTGAGCTCCACTGTGGAATCCCCAAAAAGCCTTCAAAGGGATGCAAATGGACAAATCTCTGCTCTAGCACATCCTGACCCCAGCACCCAAAGCACTTCCATAAACCAAGGCATAGATGGCAATGGCGCCTCCAGCCCAGTGCTGGCTCTGAGCCACATCTCCTTGCAAGTCCCACAACGTTATGTGCCTGCACACTGCCCAGGTTCCACGGTGGGTGCAAATGGACCAGTTTGAGCCTGCTATTGTTGGTTCTGGGTTGTTGTTTTTAATCTACCAAGCTCTTCCAGGCCTTGAAATTTAGGACTGACAAAAGGATTGTGGCCTCATCCAAAGACAAGCCCACCCTCCTAAAATTGACACTGCCCAAACCTGCTAACTTCAAAGAAACACCCCCCCCCACTGCCTGAATTTTGTCCACTAAGCAACTATTCATGCCCACGTTGTTTTCTGAGCTTCTGTAGTCACAGGGCTGGTGATGGCTTCATGACACATGAGAGGAAAATATATCTTGCTAGTGACTCCTGTTCACAGGATCATAAAAAGGAAACAGAAGAAACCTAGAAAGCCTGTTCTCTGTTCCTCTGTTCTAACCTTAGCAGCTTTGCAAACTTTTTTTTTAAAGAAAGGAATGAAACAAAAAATGGATTTGGCCACTCAGAGAGTGTTAATCAGGGCAAACAACTCATCTAGCCCATTTTACACTGAGTACTTCTGCCTGCCCTCTGCCTTCTCTAGGGACAATTCCTCAAGGCTTGGTAAGAGGTCTGTTTACCCACTCCATTGTTTTTAGGAGGCGGACTTTGTTTAATGATCCTTGGAGACAAAGTTGTGTCTTGGATGCTCCCACAGAGGACACAGCGGAAGGCTGACACCCTGATCCCTAGAGAACCACAGGAGGATGGGGCCCTTCAGTGCACAAGCAAGGAAAGCCTGTGATAGAAACCCAGAAGTGGGGCTCCTCCAATACTTGCAGGTGTGGGACAGCCTTTAAGTTTGCAGGACTAACTTGGATTTTTTCTTGGAATCCTAAAACCCCAAACCAGGGCTTGTTGCAAAAGATATGGAGTTAGAATTGAAGAATTCTGAGCACTTCAACTTGAACACAATTCACAGTCCTTCCACCTCGCCCTTGCCCTCTCCTGGCTACCCTATGTTATGTATTAAAAAACTGCATTTGTCTTTTAAAATATAACTATTTGATTTTTCTGCGTGGCAGGGGGGTTGGACTGGATGGCCCTCGTGGTCTCTTCCAGCTCTGCAATTCTATGATTCTATGATTCACATCCTGCCTTTCTCCTAATATGGGACCCAAGACAGCTTACAACATAGGGTTAAAACAGACCAAAGCATGTGGTCGCCATAAGTCAACATGCAACTTGAAGGCACATGCACACACAGAAGAGAGAATTTCAGCAGGTCTTGTTTGTCACACAACCAGGTAACAAGCAATCCTTGCTAAAATCCCCTCTTCTACACAATCATGAATGGAATAGGAGCTCTCTCAATTTTTTACCCCGACAACCCTAGAACTGGGTGTACCACATAGCCCTGTCCTCATCCTCTGAACTGGCCTACTGCCCTCAGGTGCGATGAGGAATGTTATCCCATCACCAATATAGAATTAGGATTCAACTGGGCACCCAGTCAGCTTTATGTCTATGGAATGGGCGAGGGGTGCCATCTTGTCCTTTGCCTCAGGCAGCAAGAAGTCTTAGGTCAGGAAAAGATCCTCTTGTGTAAACCACCCTGAGGAGTTGCTATCAGGACAAGGAGAAAAAACACGTCCAGTCAGACCAACAGTCTGGATGTAAAGTGGGCTTTATACGTTTCCAGAGGCTGCTACCAGAAGCAGGATTTGGATTAATAATCCCAGTCCCATTTATGTGTTCAGTTCTTGAGGTCTGCTAAACCAAATCTTCTTAAACTGTGGGTTGCAACCCCATCTGGGGTTGCGTAACTGAATGTGGGGGTCACCAAAAATTTGGCATATATATTAAAACCTATTTTATATACCTTATATACACGGGGTTGCATAAACATTCCTTCGGCGAAAAGGGGTTGCGGGTGGAAAAAGTTTAAGAAGCCCGGTCCTAAACCAGCCTTCCCAGTACTGACTCCAGTTCTGGATGTGGGTGGACTGTAACTCCCAACACCCCACCAGAATGCCCTTCTGAAGGCAGCCAACTTCCCTGAAGCACAACCTGACCTGGACGCCCCATCTTTCTTCCCTACCCCTGTGTGCAGGCGTCCTCAGCACACGTACACCGAACACCTGGGGAGATTTGATTATTTATTTATTTATTTATTTCTGGCGACCCAAAGATGTGAAAAAATAAGAGTGGCCATGCTCTCCCCGACCTGAAATCCAGCCCAAGCTAAGCCCCATTCTCCCGCTGTAAGTGGGATCATCCCTCTATGCCTGTAGCTCTATGTTGCAGGCCCTCTCCACTAAGCACAGGCCCTTCAAAATGGTGCCCAACTTACTACCAGGAGCGCTAAGAACGAGTGTTAGGCCCCAGAAGCCTCTGCAGTGCCCAAGAGTCCTTGGCAGACAAGCTCCTGGGGAACAAATGCTTTGAAGGGAGGGAGGTGGAGGGAGGGAGGGCACCGTTTGCGAATTTGCCACTGAATGAATCTTTTAGCTCAGGGCTAAAAAAAGGACTTTTGGGGACCCAAATTCCCAGAATCCTCCAGCCAGGATGGCCACACTTTCCCAAATGAGTGTCAACTATTAATGCACGCTCCCTTCCAATGGGGCCGCAGATTCTGGCCATCAAGAAAGCACAGTAACCCATAATTTAATGTATTCTTTTATGTTTTACTGGTGGGGAGAAGACTTTCCCATCTGACATGCCCCAAAATACCTTTGGGCCCTGTGACTTGGTAGAGGGGCCCCCATTTGCTGCTCTGCCTCAGGCAGCAAAAAATCCTGAGCCGGTCCCACCCGCAATATTATTGGCACCTTTTGGAGAGACTGTAGGAAATGACTGGTATTGATATTTATTCTGGTATGTCCTTTTCTCAGGCTTGAATCAAAATTGTTTTGCAAGCTGCCTCGGGGTCTTTTAAAGAGGAGAGGCCTCCCGACACCTTTAATAACTGTAGAAGAGAGAATTTCAGGCCCGCTACGCCAGTCGAAATGCCAATTTTCTCTTTTACACCACTATTCAAAGGGCAGGAGACCTGTTCTCTTTAAAAGACCCCCTGAGGTAGCTTACAAAACCATTTCATATCAAACACAAGAAAATTACATATACTAGAATAAATACTAATAGCCTTCAATAGCTTCAGAAGGTGCCTATAATACTGTTCTCTCTGGAAGGCAACATGCAAAGTCCTTCCACAAATAAATAATGCACACTACAGTGAACTGAAGCTATCACTCCTTTCAAGAAAGGAAGGCCATCTTCAATATTTTGTTTTTTAACTGACGCATATAGTGGTGATATTGACTAATGCCAAGTTGTAGCCTTAAGGGTTCCTTGCCTAAGAAAACCCTATGAAGTTCACGGGGTCGCCATAAACCGACAGGAGACCTGAAGGCACACACACATACACACCTCTATGTCCCTGATGTCACAACAAGAACTAATTCATAACTGAGAGGGTTGTAAGGCATAGTTGATTAATAGATTAGGATAATTAATCAAACTCCATTGATTAAAAGGGGTTCTTAACTCTTTAAAATTTTTGTTTCCTTTGTAAGTACTTAACAAAAAGGTGGTTAGTGACATCTTAGGAAACTTAGTCCTTCTGTCTGAGAATGTTCCTTTGACCTGACTGAGATTTACTCTAGTTAAATATGCCTACAATCAGGCTGATAGGGAGCAGGCCTAAACTCAATAAGAAAGAGAAGTTCCTTTAAAAAAAACAAAAAAAACTCTAAATTTTCTCATTCATTATGCGAGCCTCACTTTAAATTTGGCTCTGATGAAGCAAAAATAGCAACTGTCCTTTTTTCACAACTGAGGGCACTGTGAGGCTTCTATGCAGATGAACGCACTGGGCATGAGGGTACACACTCTTTTGTGTGTCAAATGATTGTGCAAGGCACACCGCTCATTCCTTTCTTCTTTCACATCACCACCACTGTTCAGTTTTGGATACTAACCTTGCATAGCTGACCCAAGATTATCTGTCTAGTCATCTATTTTCAGATATTCATATTTCTATACTGCCTTATTTGTCCAAAAGTCAGCACGGCAGAAACTCTCCAAAGTGTTGTGAAACGAACTATAAAAGCTATCCCAAAACAATTTGGTTCCAGAAAGTCCCACAACTCCCCCCCCCATTCCATAAAGTAAAAGTACAGTGATAGTAACAAATATATTATTATTAGTAGTAGTAGTAGTAGTAGTAGTTCCCACCCTATTTCACAAGATCGCTGGACAATGTACAAATGAAATCAATATAAACAGGTTAAAGCAATTTAAAATGATAACAATAATAAAAATAAAATAGACTAAAAACATATTACATGTGGTAAAAAGTTAAAATCAGTTTAAGAAGTTTAAAACCATTAACATAAGCATTTTGAAGTAAATCAACTGGGCCCCAAGGCTTTAGTTAACAGCCATATTTTTATTTGGTACCTGTTATCTCTTTATGACATTGAAATCAGCAGCTTCACTCTGCCTAATGGTACCCAAGTCAGTGGTACCCAAGTCTACATGTAACTGGTAGACCTGACAAGAAGCAAGCTAGATCAAAACAAGTATGCTGCTCAGAGGTCTTCTGATATAGGGCAAAATATACATAAATACTCATCACCAAATCATGTGGCAGTGAATTCCATAAACTAATTATGGGAGGTGTCAGGGAAGGAAATTACGCTTCCTTTCCTCTGTCCACAGTCTCTTGCCCATCAATTTAATCTGGTAACCTGGAATTCTAATTCACGAATGGGGTTATCGTTGCATTAAATTTCTATCATGTCCTCTGGGAGATGAGAGTATAAATCCCTGCTCAGACACAGAAACCCACAAGGGGACCATGGACAAGTCACACTCTCTCAGAGCCTCAGAGGAAGGCAATAGCAAACCTCCTGAGAATAAATCTTGCTAAAAAAAACCTAGGAGAGGCAGCATGGTGTAGTGGTTTGAGGGCTGTCCTAGGACTCCAGGAGGCCCAGGTTCAAATCCCTGCTCAACCCTGTGGAAGTCACATTCTCTCAGCCTCAGAGAAACCTTCTCAGAATCAATCTTGCCAAGAAAACCTTGGGACAGGGTTGCAATAGGCCAGAGTTCAGTTGAAGACATATCAACTTACATGTGAATCTGCTTACATATTCAAATATACCCTTTGTACACATACTCCCTAATTCTACATGCTGGCTCTTACTGATAAGGCCCTGAACAGCTTGGGGGGCAGAGAATGGGAAAGCCCATCTCTCTGTGTTAGACGCCTGACCAAAATGTCCCTTCGCCATCAATGTGGCCCTGTCCCAAGTCTCACCTCCTAGAGAGGGGAGGCTGGTGTGGCCTTGAGACAGGGCCTTCTGCACAGCAGCCGCCCCCCCCCCAGCTATGTAACACCTTTCCTGGGGGAAGTTAGGTGGGTTCCGTCCTTACCAAACTGTAGGTGCCTTAGTCAAATATTACAGTGTTTGCCTCCCCTTGATTTGAGGTGGCTTCCCAAGTTCCTTGGCATGCCCATAGCCCTGTGACTCTGCCGCAGAACCACTAGAGCCCTGGGCACCTTAAAGACTCGATAAGGGAATCTCTGGCTTTTCTTCGCAAATGAAGATTCAGGGAGGACTCATCCCACGCTTACTGCAAGCGCATTGATGACTAAAAAGGCCAATCCGAGAGAAACAAGTCCGGTTGCAGAAAGCACAGCAGAAGGTCTCCTTGGGTGATGTTTCCAGGTTGTGATTCTTTCTGCGTTGTCGTTTCTCTTCAAGACTTGTTCGGCGTGAGTCCTCAAATAAGGCTGCAGCATTGTGGATAGTGCGTCTCCATGCCTCCTGATGTGAGGCCAGGGCGGACCACTGTTGGTGATCAATTTGGCCGAGCCTGAGATGTTGTTTCAGGGAGTCCTTGTATCGCTTTTTTGGAGCGCCCCTCTTACGCTGACCCGTGGCGAGTTCACCATAGAGTACTATTTTGGGGAGGCGATGGTCCTCCATCCTAGAAATGTGCCCTGCCCAGCGCAGCTGTGTTCTCAGTATCATGGCCTCAATGCTGGTGATCCCTGCTTGCTCAAGGACAGCAACATAGAGGGCATCCTTATCAAGTTTGCAGATGACACCAAATTAGGAGGGGTAGCTAATACCCCAGAGGACAGGATCAGAGTCCAAAATGACCCCCTTAACAGATTAGAAAGCTGGGCCAAAACTAACCAAATGAATTTCAATAGGGAGAAATGTAGGATACTACACTTGGGCAGTAAAAATGAAAAGCACAGATATAGGATGGGTGACACTTGGCTTGATGGCAGTACATGCAAAAGGGATCTAGGAGTCTTAGTGGACCACAAGCTGAACATGAGTCAGCAGTGTGATGCAGCCGCCAAAAATGCCAATGTGATTTTAGCAGTATAGTGTCTAGGTCAACGTGCGGGATGAGTCTTTCCTGAATCTTCGTTTGTGAAGAAAAGCCAGAGAGAGTCTAGATCAAGGGAAGTCATAGTGCCACTCTATTCTGCTTTGGTCAGACCTCACCTGGAATCCTGTGTCCAGTTCTGGGCACCACAAATCAAGAAGAATACTGAGAAGCTGGAACGCGTCCAGAGGATGGTGACCAAAATGATGGGAGGTCTGGAAGCCATGATGCCCTAGGAGGAGTGGCTGAGGGAGTTGGGCATGTTTAGTCTGGAGACGAGAAGGCTGAGAGGGGACCTGATAGCCATGTTTAAATATTTGAAGGGATATTTCAATAGTGAGGATGGAGCGAGCTTGTTTTCTGCTGCTCCAGAGCCTAGGGCACGGAGCCATGGGTCCAAACTCCAGGAAAAGAGATGCCACCTCAACACTGGGAAGAACTTCCTAAGGATAAGAGCTGTTGGGCAGTGGGGAGGCCCTGCCGCCTGGGCGTGTGGCGGAGTCTCTTCCTTCTTGGGAGGTCTTTAAAGAGAGGCCGGGTGGCCCCCTGTCACGGGGAGGGCTTGGCTTGTGCCTTCCTGCAGGGCAGAAGGGGGTTGGGCTGGATGGCCCTTGGGGGTCTCTTCCACCTCGAGGCTTCTCGGCTTCTCCCCAGGAACCCACCAGGGCATGAGCGGCTGGCTTGAGGACCTGGCCTCTGGGGGGGCTTGGGGGGCAACGGTGGCCTCGAGGCAGGCAGGACTGAGAGGGGAGCCCGAGGGGAGCGAGGCCAGAGGCCAGGCGACACCCCGGAGCCTTTCTTCTGGGTGCCCCCCGCTCCTCCGCCCGCCCGCCCGCCTTCCTGCCTGCCTCCCCTGCGGGCTTGGGGGCCCGGCTCGCTCACCTCGGCGGCGCCCTTCGGCCGCTCCCGCCCTCCCGCCGCCGCCGCCGCCGCCGGGAAGCTGCCTTTGTCCGCTGGGGCCGGGCCGGCTCCTCCTCCGCCCTCCCCTCCTCTTCCCGCGGCCCCGCCTCCGCCGCCTCCGCCTCCTTCCTCCGAGGGGCGCCGCGGGCCTTCCGGGGCCGGGGGGGGGGGCGGCGGGCCTGGCTGTGGGGTCGGGGCCTCCCGGCTCTGGCTTCCCGCAGGGGCGCCTCACGCCTTCTTTGCCAGGGGGCCCTGGCCAGAGCTCGGGTTGCCGCGGAGCCCCCAGGCTTCTGCCCAGATTTAAAAGCCGGAGAATAACAACAACCACACCAAAGCATCATCATCATCATCATCATCTTAGATGACTTAGATGAGGGAATTAGGGGCATACTTATCAAATTTGCAGATGACACCAAATTGGGAGGAGTAGCTAATACCCTAGAGGACAGGATCAAAATTCAGAATGACCTGGATAGACTGGAGAGCTCGGCTAAAGCTAACAAAATGAAATTCAATACGGAGAAATGTAAAGTACTGCATTTAGGGCAGAAAAATGAAATGCATAAATATAGGATGGGAGAGACCTGGCTGAATGAGACTACATGTGAAAGGGATCTAGGAGTCCTAGTAGACCACAAGTTGAACATGAGCCAACAGTGTGATGCGGCAGCTAAAAAGGCCAATGCGATTTTGGGCTGTATCAATAGAAGTATAGTGTCTAGATCAAGGGAAGTAATAGTGCCGCTCTATTCTGCCTTGGTCAGACCTCACCTAGAATACTGTGTCCAGTTCTGGGCACTACAATTCAGAAAGGATATTGACAAATTGGAGCGTGTCCAGAGAAGGGCGACTAAAATGGTGAAAGGTCTGGAAACGATGCCTTATGAGCAGAGACTTAGGGAGCTGGGTATGTTTAGCCTGGAAAAAAGACGGTTTAGAGGCGATATGATAGCCCTGTTTAAGTATTTGAAGGGATGTCACGCTGAGGATGGAGCAGGCTTGTTTTCTGCTGCTCCAGAGACTGGAACACGGAGCAATGGATGCAAGCTCCAGGAACAGAGATCCCACCTCAACATTAGGAGGAACTTTTTGACAGTAAGAGCTGTTCGGCAGTGGAACACACTCCCTCGGAGCGTGGTGGGGTCTCCTTCCTTGGAGGTCTTTAAACAGAGGCTGGATGGCCATCTGTCGGGGATGCTTTGATTGTGATTTCCTGCGTGGCAGGGGGGTTGGACTGGATGGCCCTTGTGGTCTCTTCCAACTCTGCAATTCTATGATTCTATGATTCTATGATCCAGTTACACCATCCATGAAACCTTCCCTCAGAGGCACTGGAAGGAAAGGGAAGACTTTTCTCCTGCTGCTTCCTGCAAGTTTGGGGCTGGAGTGGATTGAATGGCAATGCGCAGGCCAAGCCAGCCAGCCTTTGCCTTGGCTCCTGTCACCTGGCCGCTCCACTGCAGGGAGGAGGTGGGCCAAGCAGCCTTCCAAGTCTTCATGGACCCCCCTGTGAGGACATCGCGACCCCTGGGGGTCCCCAGACCACAGGTTAAGAACCACTGCTTTAAATATTATAGCCAACCCTATCCAAACACAAGGTTCTTTTTTCCTCTCCATCAGCCGCAATCTGTCCCTGAAGTCAGGGTTTCTCCAAAAATAAATGACCGAGCTTCCCGTGGGGATTTGGCCTCTGCACTTGGCTCCTGTGGCACAGCTGCTTTTCCCAAACCAAGCGCCACTCAGGTTGTGCATAAGATGAAAGTGGATTCAAGGCCCATGGGGATTTATCCAGTACAGTGGCCAGTTTTGACCTGACCCTCCCAAAACAGACCCCAAAAGGCTGGCCACTTCCTGGATCCACATCAGAAAACTCCCGTTCTGGCACCTTTGGTCTCCATCAAGAACAGGTCTTTTGTAAGGCTAAATGGTCTTAGTGGCTAATATAAGGCCTAGCCTTTCCCAAATACTTTGCATTACAATACAACTGATGTACAACTGAGAGCTTACAACTGTAAATTGTTGCTGGGAACATTCATTTCACTCCCCACTCGTAGATACTGTGATGACTACAGCTAAGCTCAGAGGGCACAGGGAAGCCTGATGGGGCTGGCAGGTGATGCCACCATCTCTGTTCATCAAAAAGTCCTGCCACTCCAACCCTGTGGACTCTGGTGCCCCTGCATCTATGCTGCAACCAGGTGGACATGACAGACATTTTCATGCTTTGACTCGGACATTGGACAGGGTGTAATATTTGCAGCAGATCCATGCTTAGAAATGGATGCCAATTTTTAGTTGTGCTTGTTTTAACCTTTGTAAGGTCTAAATACCCTGAAGGCAGCAGATCCCACCTGATCTTGGAAGCTAAGCAGGGTTAGCCCTGATTAGTCCTTGGATGGGAGACGCCCAGTGAATCCCAGGCACTGTCGTCTCTGTTTCAGAGGAAGGAACTGGCAAAACCAACTCTCTGAACACACTAGTCTCCACTAAGCCATAAAACTGACTAGGTGATCTTGGGCCAGTCACTCCCGCTGGAACTGTTCATAGAATCATAGAATTGCAGAGTTGGAAGAGACCCCAAGGGCCATCCAGTCCAACCCCATTCTGCCACGCAGGAAGTCACGATCAAAGCATCCCCGACAGATGGCATCCAGCCTCTGTTTAAAGACCTCCAAGGAAGGAGACCCCACCACGCTCCGAGGCAGCCTGTTCCACTATAGAAACAGCTCTTACTGTCAGGAAGTTCCTCCTAATGTTGAGGTGGAATCTCTGTTCCTGGAGCTTGCACCCATTGCTCCGTGTTCGAGTTTCTGTTGATGTGAAGATAAAGTGGGAAGTATGCTCACTGGAAGAAAAGCAGGAGAATACAGTATAAATGCATTCATTACCTGGCTCCCACCCCCTCCCGACTTGCTGCCATCCTCATAGTACCTGGGGGAAGCAGGATGGGGTGGATTTTCCTACCAGCAATATACAGTATTGCTGTGAGTGATCTTCCTTGCAATACAAATCCCTACACTAGCAAATATGTAAGGTTGCAGTGCCACCTGCTGACCACATCTCTATGACTGTCCTGGGCAAACAAGTACTGTACTGTGGTTGAAATCTTCATTTCCAGCTTTCCTCCAGGAGTTACTCAGGGCCTACAAAGCAGAGGAATTCAGGGCTGGTGACACTGTATGTTCCCACTGGGCCCCTCACTCAGTCAGGCCAGAGGTCAATGTGAGCTTTGCGTGGTGGGCACCTGCCACATGTTGCTGCCAGTATGAATAGCCAAACTCATTCTGTTATTTTCCTTGTGACCTGAAAATAATTTGGAGTTTCAAGAAAAACAGCGATCTTTGGAAAACATTGGAGCAACAGCTTATCAGCCGGATAAGCAGCTGTCAAGCATTTTTGTCTAGCACTTTATTGGGTGTATAAGGTTCCCTTCTCTCTAGCTGCTCCAAAGACTACAGATTGCATGATTTGTAAAGCTAGAGTGCCACCTGCTGGCTATGTCTACGATTGTCCTGACCAAACACAAGTAAACCAAACCTTTCTTATTTTCAGTTTTCATCCAGGAGCATATTAGTCCGAACACCCAAAGCAGAGTATGGGAAAGTGCTTTTGAGATGGCTTGGTCCTGAGTGGGCAATTAAGGCTCATTAACCTTACAAAAGACCTTCTGCAACAGAGACAAATGCTGCAAAAATGGCATTGATACATACCATTTCTCCTTAGCACTCAGGAAAGGAAACCCGTTTCTTTACTCTCCTTGAAAGCCTGGCTTTGTGGAATGTTGCACTGAGTGACTGTAGTTCCAGATTTAATACAGGTTAAAACCACTCGCTAGCAGCCTATTCCCAGAAGCGCATGCTTGGTCTCCTCATAGCAAGTGGCCATAATGCCTCTGCAGCACCCACCCAGCAGGAAGGCAAAACAGAACAACAGTGGACAAGGCCTTTAGGCAGTGATTTGCTCCATTTGTTGTTGTGTGCTTCAAGTCGTTTCTGACTTATGGCGCCCCTAAGGTGAACCTATCGGGGGTTTCTTGGCAGAATTTGTTCCAAGGGGGGTTGCTTCCTCTGAAGCTGAGAGAGTGGGACTTGCCCAAGGTCACCCAATGCCATATGAAATTAGGTGGTGGAGGCTGCCAACCTCTGAGTTCAGCAAAAGACGGGAGGAGGAAAGATTCCCCAACTGAAAACGTGTCATAATGGCTGCGTGTTTCTTCAGCTGCTTGGAGTGTAACAAGTTATTATTTATTTATTTATTTATTTATACCCCGCTCTTCAGCCACAAGACTATCAGAGCGGCTTACAAATTGTTTTTTAAGCAACAGCTATTTACACATCTAACTGCATTAAACAGCTTCCAATGTGTGTTAGCTAATTGCCCCCACAAGCTGGGTACTCATTTTACCGACCTACGAAAGGATGGAAGGCTGAGTCAACCTTGGAGCCCGCTGGAATCGAACTTGCAACGTGGTGACTTGCAGGACTGGCATTTAACCACTGCACCACCAGGGCTACCATATGACAGCACTTCAATGCAGCACTTGGGAAAACGACTTTTGGGGATAACCATTCCCAGAATCCCCCAGCTAGTTCTGTAATCCAAAAACGTCGTCTTTCCAAGCTCTATTTTGTTAATTCTGAGTAATATACAGTATTCCTAGATGGAAGCCTAAAAATAAAGATTTCAACTGTACTTTTTTTGCTCAGTGCAGTCATAGAAGTGGTCAGCAGGTGGCACTCCAAACCTACTTATTTGCTTACGGTTGCATATAACTGTATTATTTATCCAATTTCTATTTGGTTTATTGTTATTTTTTTAAGTTCTTCTTTCACCAACTTTTACCTGTACAAAAATGCTTTAAGTGTGCTTCGAATATGTAAAATGTCAACTAGACAATATGTAAACTATATAAAGAGGAGGGGAAGGATAAAATTGCCATATACACCCAATAAAGTGGTAAGCAAAAATCTTGGATTAAAAGGACAGTTTTCACGTTCTTTCTCACTGGCTTGCAAAAGCCGCTTGCTGCTTACCTGGCTGATGAGCTGTAGGAGCCTCAAAGGCTGTGGATGTCTTCCACCAGCAGCTGTTTTTCTTGGAACTCACATTGGACATGTCAGGATGTATTTGGCTATTCATACTGGTTGCAAAAGAGTGGGCACTGACTCCGCATGGCTCAGGTTGACCCCTGGCCTGGCCTAGTTGAGTAATGGCCCCTGGGGAAACATACAGCAGCACCAGCCCTTTATTCCTTCGGCAGCAGTGTGGGTTTTTAAAGCCAGAAACTAGAAAAACCAAGCTTCCGACTTACTTAGAAAGCAAGCAAAGCCACAACCCAAGATATTTAACTGTCAGAGGCAAAGCAGCAAATGCTCACACCCACCCATCCTACATAAGGATGAAGTAGCCAAGCCTCAATACCAATACACTACTCAACAATTTGGTGTTCCTTCACCTGAAATCTTCTGCTTCACTCTGCCTAAAAGCTTGCTTCTGTGTCATTGTGGCAGAAAAAAAGGTCAAATTAGTGAGGCGTGGGACAGAGAATGGAAAATGAGGTGGCAAGTGTCAGAATGCAGTTGCATCTGGCTGTGCCTTGGCTTTGGAACTCCCTCTCAACGGGAATTCTCTGGATTCTAAAACAAACAAAACATGCTCATAGGGACTTGACTATAATACCAACTCCCCCTCCCAAACTGGGACTCATGTCTCTCCAAAACTGGGACTGAAGGCCACTCACAAGATCTAAAACAGATACAGATTTTTAAAAATTGAAAGTTATTGTATTAAAACACAGTCAAAGACTTTGTGGAAACAACTTCTTTTTTTTTTCCTTTTTTTGGAGTACAGCTCCTAGAATCCCCCACCCAGCATGGTAACTGGAAGATTTGGAGAGCTGTAGTCCAAGGGGGGGGGGAAATCATGCTGTGCTGTAGAGTAGTCAGGGGTTGACATGCTGGGGCTTTATTATTATCACTATTAGCAGGGACTGGGGTTGCTAGTTCAGGGTCATCCCACAACCTAAGACTACTAGGGCCAAATCTGAGACTGAAGGATGGACTTGGTGGTGTCATTAAGCATTATGCCAACCACAATTGCTCACAGCTTGTCATTCAAACACACACAGAAGAGAATGTATTTTTCTGCTTAGAAATTAAGACAGACGTCTTAGCCAAAGGAGTTCTTCCCAGACCAAGGCGAGATGAGGGGATTATTCCTTCTCACCTACTTGGGGAGATGGAATATAGAACATTTAACCTAGGCTACTTGTTTCTAGCCAGAAGGTGGATTTAGAGCAGAGTGGAGGGTGAACCCTGGTGCCACAAGGACTGGGAAAGAAGAAGGAAGTGAAACAAGCAAATGCATTGACCCCCTGGCGAGTCTTGCAACCTGCAGCAGCAACAAATCAAATAAGCCATGCAAATTGTAGTAAGTGGCTGTTCTTCTAGCTGAGCTGAAGAGTTGCACCTAGCCCTTTTGTCTGCAGCAAAGTGCTCCAAAACAGGAGAATTTGAGAGGGAAACAGATTTTACCAGTAATAAGATTCTTATGATCGATGCCAGTTGTAATGCTGTTTATTTTGGGAGGACAAACACACGTGTACATAGACATGGATCAAGAGGGCTGCCGGAACTGCTCTTTGGGACAGTCACAATGAGTGTCTATATGTCAAAATGTAGCATCACTTCCCTGGTTATCATTACTGTTTCACATGGAGCTCCTTTTATTGGTATTTGGCTATGGAAGTCACAATTTGTTGCACTGGGTGTTTCATTATTTTAAAGACTGTTGGCCACTCTGGACCTCCAAGGAAGGAGAGGATATAAAAGTCTTAAATAGCAAATTCATCAGAATGGTTCAGGAGGGAGATTTATCCTTTCCATCCGTATGCCTCTGGGATGTCCAGCAAGAGCACACCAAGGCGAAGACCTGTGGTACAACTCCTTATGGGTCACAGCTACACATGTATTGCTTCTGCTTCCGTTGAGTTTCATTTTGAAGTTTTGTGGGGGGGTTTGGTCATACACATGAGATTAGGAGAAGTGGCTCTTCCCATATAGCAGTGGGTCCCACTTTGGCACCCCAGATATTTTGGACTGAAGCTCTCAGCATCTCAGGCCCCTGGCTAGAGCTTCTGGAAGTTGCAGTC
Organism: Gambelia wislizenii; assembly: GCA_030847615.1. Taxonomy (NCBI): domain Eukaryota; kingdom Metazoa; phylum Chordata; class Lepidosauria; order Squamata; family Crotaphytidae; genus Gambelia; species Gambelia wislizenii. The sequence goes on along the minus strand of JAUMIR010000013.1, from coordinate 3,414,337 downwards.
CAACAGATCTGGAGGTCCAAAGGTTGAGAACCACTGCTGTAGAACTTGGGGTGTATCTCATCCCCACCACCCCAAAATGCTGCAGATGGTGAGACTTACCTTTAACACTCTTGACAGGAGAACCTAAGAAGAACCCTGAAGCTGGAGCAGATGGAAGGCCTCGCTAGTCTGGCTTCCTGTTCCTAGGGACCAAGCAGTTGCCTGCAGAACGTAAGTTCTGCCATTTTGAATTACCCAGTGTACTCAGATCAGTAGAGACCCTCTCCCTTGGCTCCTGGGGGTGATATATAGCCAGCGATATAGGTATGGGGGTGGGCAAAATGAAGGCATTGCCCACCCAAAAGAATTTTGCCCCCCTCCTGAAATGTTCCTGTGATTTTAATGTGATTTTAGACTAGTTGTTTTTAATTTATACTGGTTTAATATCTTTTTATGGGGGAGGGCGGGGAGCGTGGTGTTTAGGGATTTTAATCTGTATTTGTCTTAATTTTTGTAAGATGCCCCGATTGTTTTTAACAGATGGGTGGGGTAAAAATAAATTTTATTATTTATTATTATTATTCCTTCTGTTCCCAAATTTCTAATGCTGTGGAAAGTGAGTCCCTGAAAATCATTCTGCCCCACACTTCTATGTGCTGGGTCTGCATTTCCTTGGTCACTTTGTCTACCCTTTGCGTTGGATGTCTATGTATTTCTAAATGCTCACCTGAAGGTTTAAGGCACTGCAATGCAAGAAATGTGGGGACTGAAGGAAAATTGGGGGGGGGGCAGAAGGAGAAAGCTATCATTCCCTGCCCCCCGCCCCACAGCTAAACTCCTGTAAAATTTAGCTATCTCCTATAGCTGGTGGTGAGTGGGAGGCACTGTACAAATGCAATCCAAAGCTTTGTTGCATTATTATCGTTATTGTCATCTTTATTTATACCCCGACTTTCCCCCAAAACAGAGACTCATGGCCACTGTCTCAACGTTTTTTCAATCTGCCCAATCAGCAAACAAACCGAGTTTTATTAAGCTATGGCAAGAATTCCCAGATCCCTACGGTGAGATTTGGACAAAGGGAGAGCTGAGGTTCTTGCTGTATTATGTGCTGCGTATCCCATCAATGGCAGCAGGGGCTCAGCTCCCTAGAAAAACAAAGATTTTCCTCTCATCAAAATAAAATAAAATGCCACTAAAATAAAATGCTGGGGTGGACACCCAAAGAACCTCCAAAGACCTTGCATGCCTCCCTTGAGGTTCATTATTTAAGTGGGAGCTACTTTGAGAAAATCTCAGTTGGCCACACCATCTGATTTTTCAGTATTTATTTATTAGGGGAAAGGTTTTAATATTAATCAAGAAAAGTATTTTACATTTGTTGTTTAGAACCCTGGTGAGCAATTTTAAGAATAAAGTAAAGTATCTGGTAGAAGTCAATGAGCCGGTGTGATGTAGTGGTTTGAGTGTTGGACTAGGACTCCCAGAGACCAGGGTTCGAATCTGTGCTCAGCCATGGAAACCCACTGGTGACCTTGCGCAAGTCAAACTCTCTCAGCCTCAAAGGCAAAAGCAACCCCCCCTCTGAACAAATCTTGCCAAGAAAAGCCTGTGATGATGTTTGCTTAGGGTCATCATAAGTCGGGGACACATCAGAACAACAACAAAGAAGTCCATGAAATGAAAAACTTGAAAATTGTAAATAAATGTTTTAAAAACCGTTACAATCTACATTCTCCTGTCCAACCCACCTGTTGGATTAAAATTACTGGAGATTTTTTTCCTGCAGAGGGCACCGGCTGCATTATAAACCATAGCATCCTTGGCAGTGGGCTTAGAGTAGGGATGAAGATCATAATCATTTCGTTGATCACAAACTCCTGCACACAAAATATTGATATTTTACGGCACAGTCTTTTGCTGCCCCTGCTGCTTTTTTCTTCAACCTTACATAAGCCATCTTGAAAATACAAATGTTACAGGGCAATATATATATATATATATATATATATATATTCAAAGATAGTCCGCTTGCTGTTTTCAAGTCTTTAACAATGTTTCCTGCCCCCAAGTATTTTGTAAATACTATATTGCATTTACTTGCACGGTTATAATTGTATTTGATATTTTTAAGGGTATTTTGAACAATTATGGAACAGTGGAATCAGAGCTTTGAATGTTACTTTGTAACTTGCATGGTTATGATTGTATTTGATGTTTTTAAGGATATTTTGAACAATTATGGAACAGTGGAATCAGAACTTGGAATGTTACTTTGTAACTTGCATGGTTATGATTGTATTTGATGTTTTTAAGGATATTTTGAGCAATTATGGAACAGTGGAATCAGAACTTGGAATGTTACTTTGTAATTTGTTTTGTAATTTGTTACAAAACCTTCAGACCCTAATCTGTTATTGCTAGTGAGTATCCCTTTGGGGATACAAATTCAAATGGAGTGGCTGGAGCAAACACAGGCCACCACCTCATCAAAAGGGCTCTCCTAAAATGCTTGTTGCATGGATTCGGCTGCAAAGAGCTGCAAGGGAAGGGCCCTCTGCACCTGCTCAGAAACACCCTCGCCTGTTACAGCACACACAAACTTCAGCAGCCTTGAGGGTTGAGAAAGAAAGCACACACCAGGGACTCAAGAGTCTGGTGGAATTAAGAGGCCTTTTAAAACAGGCATGAGGATATTGCAGGACTGCCCCTCCCAGTATTCCTTCCCACTTGCTATGCTGACTAGGGCTGCTGGAAGTTGCAATCCAAACACCTCTTAAGAGGGCCAGATGAGTCCTACACCTGACTTTCAATGAAGCCCGCGGGGAGAGGGGGGAAGCCAGAAATGGATGTTGGGACTGTACTTTGTTCCTCTAGAGCGGTGGTTCCCAAACTTTGGTCCTCCAGGTGTTTTGGACTTCATCTCCCAGAATTCCTGCCGGTTGGCCAAGGTGGCTAGGGCTTCTGGGGAGCGAAGTCCCAAACGCTTGGGGGACCAAAGGGGGGGAGTCATTGTTCTAGAGCCAGCACGGTTTCTCAGGCGGCGTTCCCTGGGGGGGTGATTGTGGGGGGGGGGAGCCATGGCGGCCTCTGGACGAAGGTGGCTGCAGGGGTCCCCTGAGGGCGGGAAAGGATCCCAGGGCTTCCTCCAGGTGGGAGAGGCGGAGGAGGGCGGCTGCTCTGGGGGACCCTCTTGCACAGCCGCCCCCCCCCCCCGCCTGTGAGCTTGGCTGAAGAGAGCGCGCGGGAACGAGGGGGCCGCCCGCGCGCATGCGCCTCTTTCCGGCGCCTCTCGGCACGTGGCCCTCCCTCGCCGCGTCGAAGCCGTTTTGGCCGCGCGCGCCTCGGACGACGACGACGACGACGCCCGCCCGGGGAAGGGGGTTGTGGGAGCTGCCGTCCCCCCAGCCCGCCCGCCCGCCCGCCCGCCCGGAGGGCCCCGCTCCCGCCGCAGCCGCGCGCCGACCTGCTCCCCTGCCCCGGGCTTTGGGGGCCGAAGCTGGGCTGCTGAGGGGAAGGAAGAGGCGGAGAGTCTGTCAGTACCTCAGAGACACGGAAGGCGGGGGCGGGGGGAGGGGGCGCCCGGGCTTTCCCAGGCGGGGCGGGGCGGGGCGGCCCCTCCGCTCCGGCGGCGCCTCCCCCGGCCCGCCTTTTCCCGGCCGGCCGGGCTGGCGGCGGGGGGGTTACATAACCGTCGGAAGAGGCGAGCGGCGCCTGGGCTCGGCGGGGCCGCCCTCCCTCCCTCTCTCTCTCTCTCTCTCTGCGGGCGGAGTCGGCCGGGGCGGGCGGGCGCTTGCTGGACGGCGGGACTCGCGGGCTGCCTCCCTCCCGGGCGAGCGAGCGAGCGAGCGGGCCGGCGGCGGCGGCGGGAGAGGAGGCGCACGATGGGCCCCGGAGCCGCGCCCGCCTTCTGGCCGAGGTAAGCCCGCCCCCTCCCTCGCGGGGAAACGTCGGGCGGCCCTGGCCTTGGGGCCCCGCGCCCCCCGAGGGAGGGAGGGACGGACGGACGGGCGGGGGGGGCCTCTGGGGAGGCGCCTTCCAGGGGCAAGGGACGGGACGGGGGGGGCAGGGAGGTGTAGTTTGCTGGCCTGCTAAGGACGGCGGGGCACCTCGGGGTTCTGCAGCCTTGGTCCCCTCCGGGCCCTGGCCTGGCGGGCTTCTCCTCTCGGCCCCCGCCCCGGCTTTGGGGCCCCCGCAGGGCGCTTTTCATCTCTGAGCTTCAGAGCCCGAGGGTCTTCGGAGCTGGCCATGCCCCTGCGCCATCGGGAAAGGGGGTCCCCTGGGCTTCTGTCCTCGTCGCTGGGGGCTCGGAAAGCCTCACCTAGTAGCCGCCTGGGTGCATAAGGTGCCCCCCCAAAAGGTGGCCCCTCTGACATCTAGGGGTGAGCTGAGGGGTGAGGCTGCAAGCCCTGGGGCTTGAAGCAAGGGTGGGCATGGGGCTTCTTCTCGTCCGACCTGGTTGGACTCCTCTCCCAGCAGAGCCCGGGGGGGGGGGGAGGAACGGGGCCGGGGCCGGGCCAGCAACGTCTGGAGAGCCACTCAGTTCCAAGCCCTGTTGTCCCGAGCTGGGGGAGGTTTTTGTCCGGGAAAACTTCTTTTCCAAGGCCGCAGTATACATGTGTCATTTTCAACACACTCAGCAGGGGGAAAGTGAGAGTAGCCTAGCCTCTCAAAAGCAAAGCTTCCTAAGCTCAGGTCCTTGATGTCAGCTTTCCCCCCACCCCATCATAAGTCTGGTTCTGGACCCCGTTGAGACCTCAGAACCTCAGCTTTTCCCTGCCCTGCTAAATAAGGTTTAACCAACCCATTCTCCTAAGGAAAAGAAGCAATAAATGAATGAACAGACAAATAAAAGCTGAGATTGCAGAATGCTGACTTTTCTAGCAGGCACTGCATTTGGTGCTTTTGTGGAATAAACACCGTGAGTAGAATCCCCACCATGAGTTCTGGTTTAGACACATCACTGATAGGATAAATGTGTTCTTTTTGTCTGTTGCCCACTGTGTCTTCTCCGGTTCAAGCATGCACCTTCTAAGCTTCTGAAAGTGGGTAATTATTGAGAGGGAACATCTCTTTCAGTCTGCTCAGACTTGTCTATGCACACGTGTGTGTGTGTGTGTGTGCGTGCGTGTGTGTTGGAACCATCCTTTCCACCAATGCCAAGTTGTTAGACCAGCCAGATGTAAAAGGTGACTTCAAGGCACCTCTGCTTTAAAGGTTTGCTTGGAAAGGGGAAGCTTTAAGCAGAGTCAGCTTCTCTTTCTACACTTGGTGACAAGTTGCACCTGCTGAAACCCCCTTTTCCACACAGCCCTGAAATGTACAGGAACGTTGCAGCTTGTCCTCTTCTCTCCTTGTCACTTAATGTGATTCTGCTATTTCACTCCTTATGATCTGATCTCTCGTATTAGAGAGCTTGTGTGTGCTGTCTTCAAGTCTCCTGTCAACTTATGGTGATCCCATGCATCTCCTATGGTTTTCTTAGGCAAGGAATCCTCAGGGGTGGTTTTGCCAGTTCCTCCCTCTGAAATAGAGCCTGCAGGACCTGGTATTCCTTGGCAATCTCCCATCCAAGTGATAACCAGGGCTGACCCTGCCTAGCTTCTAAGATCAGACAGGATCGGATGCCTTTTAGGGTATTTAGGCCCTGTTACAGAGTGCACACGCTCGGTTTTCATCAACTGAAGTGTGGATGGTCATCCTTTATAAAAGAAAGAATTTCTGGTGGGAAAACGTTGGTGAGATGGAATGCTCACTTATACAGAAGAAATGGGAAGACAGAATGGGCAAGAGTCCTGCCCACTGTGTATTTCTGAAGGCATTCCACAATCTGTTCTTGCTTGTAAAGTTTGAACTAAGCTTTTGTACCTATATTCCTTAAATTTAAGCAAGGATGAAGAATCTGTGACTCTCCAGAATTTGTTCAACTATGACTTCCATAATTCCTAAGTAGATTGACTGAGGTTGTATCTTCCTCCCACAACGTATACTTATTTACTTACTTAGCGTCATTACCAATCTTTCTTTTTCTCTCCTTCAAAACCCACTTTTTCCATGTGGCCTTCAGTGTCACCCATTTGCCCTCTTCCCATATATAACAAAACAGAAATAGGAAAACTAGTTTACTCAAAAGTCTTTTCACTCTCTTCTCACTGCTGACAGTTTTGTAATCTGTGCACAGCAACTGTCTCTTTGGCTTGTACAATTGGCCCTCCGTATCCCTGGATTTGGTATCCACGTTTTCCCCCCTGGTTTGAATACTTCCTGAAACAGTATTTAGAGCCCAGTCTGTGCCCCCAGATGATATTTTCTACCCAAATAAGCTATTTCCACCCATTAAAAAAATTAATTTGGTACCAGGGGGCAGGGTCATATAGGAGCCCTATATGCATGACCCCCACTTTTTGTATGAATACGTAAAGTAGAACAATGAATGAATTCTCAAAGCCAGGATTTGGAAGGCTAGGTTTGAGGCCTGGATACATTAGGCTGTAGAGCTTCATGTGCTTACAAGAAAGTAATTCCTGTTGAGCGCAATGTGATTTACTTTTGTGTAAACATGTGGACAATTACATTGATAGTCTAGATCAGCTTCCCTCCAAGCTAGCACCATCCAGATGTGTGGGACTGCAATTCCCACCATCCCCAGCCATATTTGTTGGGGTTAATGGTTGTTGTAGTCCCCCACACCAGGAAGCCTAGTCTGAGGTATAGTAGAGGTCATCTTTCCTACGACTCCTTTGCAGTCCCAGCTGCTTTAGAGCTCCCAGGCTTGGAAGTAATCTTGTCTCCAGAAAAGAATTTTGTGATGGCACCACCCTCCGCGTGGGCGATGGCCTTGGGCAGTTTGGAGGGGGGCTTCCTGGGTTAAACCACAAAGGTACTACACAGCTAGAACTCCAAGGAGACTAGGGTTGCTGTCAAGGAAACTGAGGAGGTGGTGACATTGAAATGCTTTTAGCTGGGTTGGTTGGTGGATGTGCAGGTGGTGTGCTGAGGAATCTCCAGGAAAGAAATCTGGAATTGGTGGAGAAGAGAGAGGAGGGATAGGTCTTTAAAGGAAGTGTGGAGTGGAACAGATGCCCTGCCACTAGAAGTGGCCACAATTGCTAGCTTAGAGGGCTTCGAAAGGTGACGAGACAAATCCATGGGGATGGAATATGGCTGTTGTCTAGAGCTGGATAAGTTCCTGTACAAAAATACTGTGTTCCTGCTAATCGTTAGAGTTTAACTGTACCTCAAGATTCTGGGACTTGGGAGTCCAAAAAAATAAATAAAAGTCCAAGCTATAATCTTTCCTTGATATTATTCCCTCTGGCTTTCAAGTACAGCCGGCTCTCTGTATCCACTGATTCTGCATCCATGGATTCAACTGTCCATGCTTGAAAATATCCCCCCTCCCCACAAAAAAAAACCTTCAAAAAGCAAACCTTGATTTTGCCATTTTATATAAGGGGCCCCATTTTACTATGCCATTGTATATAATGGGACTTGAGCATCCATGGATTTTGGTATCCACAGGGGGCAGGGGTCCTGAAACCAAACCCTAGAGCAGTGATGGCGAACCTATGACATGTGTGTCAGCAGTGACACGCGTAGCCATTTCTGATGACACGCGGCTGCTGAGGCGGCCGCATGCCGAGAAGGATGTTTCATCCTTGGCTCCTGCATGGCCAAGTGCAGTAGCCAAGGATGAAACATTTGCTGCTCCTGAGGATAAAACATTTGCAACTAGAGTCTTGGAGTTAGAGTCTAACTCTAAGGACATTTTGAGACACAAAAAAGTCGTCCTGAGGGATCGGGAGAGGTACGCAGCTGTTCTGTGGCAGGGGGCCAGTTTCTGACGACGACATCCCTCTTGTGTTACCCTCCGTGTTCCTTCCATATCGCATGGAAGGAAAAGGCACCACTTTTTATTCACAAAGAACTTCCGTGAGTAAAAAGTGGCGCCTTTTCCTTCCATGCAACACGGAAGGAACACAGAGGGTAACGCGAGAGGGACGTCGTCGTCAGAAACTGGCCCCCTGCCGTGAAATAGGCGCGTACTTCTCCTGAGCCTCAGGACAACTTTTTTGTGTCTGAAAATGTCCTAAGACTCTAGTCGCAAATGTTTCATCCTCCCCTATTAGACAATAATTTGTTTTTGGTTTATTAAATACAATTATATATAACAATTATATATTTGTGTTATTTAAACTATAAATATTGTGAAGATTCAATCCTGAATCTTCGTTTGCGAAGAAAAGCCAGAGAGAAATATTGTGAAATAATGTTTTTTTCCTCAAAGTGACACACCACCCAAGTTATGCTCAGTTTTTTGGCGAAGTTTGACACACCAAGCTCAAAAGGTTGCCCATCACTGCCCTAGAGGATACCAAGGGCCCACTGTAGCTTGATTCCAAGTAGGCAGGGCTTGTGACAGCTAAACAATATGTACTGTTAAAGGGGAGGCAGCCAAAATATCCTAAAGGCACCAGATCCCACCTTGGAATCTTGGAAACTTAGGCAGGGTCAGTCCTGGTTAGTACTTGGATGGAGGACCACCAAGGAATCCCAGGTGCTGTATGTAGGCTGTTTCAGAGGAAGGAACTGGCAAAACTACCTCTGAGAATTCCTTGCCTAAGAAAACCCTGTGAAATTCATGGGGTTGCTGTAAGTCAACAGGCGACTTGAAGGCACACACACTGTTAAAGGGAGGGTGGCCATGGTCAAGCTCTTTCATGCAGCTCATCCACATCTCCAGTTTAAGTTACACAGGACAGTGACTGCTGTGGAACTTTGGCTGGAATAAAAGCTATTCATATTTTTTGTTCATTTATTAGTTTGAAAAAAAATCAGTTGACGTTTATTTGGTTTTTTAAAAACAAAACAAAAACAAGACTGGCTAATCGACACAGGTCGGTTTGCAATTTCACTACTGTGTGACTTTGAAATGGGTGTCATTTTAAAAAAAATTCTGATCACATGAGAACAGAAAGACCCGGATTTCTGAAAGAGTTGTTTGTGTTAAAATGGCCTAATAGGGTTGTTGATTAAAGAAGAAAATTAGCTTCCTTGTTTCCCAAACCCTCTGCCTGGGAATGGCTGTCAAATCTGGGTAAGATTCAGGGCAATTCTCAGCAAAAGTTTTTTGAAAGTTCAGACACTCTTGTTGTCACTCACACCTATCCTATGCTAAGAACAGTGTTGTGGCATCAGAACATGTGCAGGACTCCTTGATTAATAGGGATGATGGTGTCCCCTACAATTCCTCCCAGGCTTTCCTGTTTCCTCTGAGCTTACTTGTAGTCCTCACAGTAACTGGAGGAGAAATGGGTTTTCCCAATGGCACTGTATTGGCTGTGAGTTATTCCTATTGTAAAATGAAATATGGGTGGGGGGGATGGTGCCTTGGTCTTGAGTAGGTGATTAAGACCCATTAGCTTTACAAAAGACCGGCTCTTGGTGTAGATGAAAACCACTAGGAATTGTTTGTTGATATGGATTCCTACAGCTGCTTACATTTTTCTACACTCCTGGCAGATGGGTGTCAATGGGGACTCTTGTGATGGGCACCTATACTTCAGAAATGATCAATCCATGTCACTGGATAGGAAGAAGATTAAGGCTAGCCACAGATCAAAAGACTAGGGCTAGGGCTGTCATTGCCATGTCCCAAAATATATACTTCTGAATGATGAATCCTAGGTATCAACCACTGGCAGGACATGCTGGCTGGCAGCTTGTGGAAGTTGTAGTCTCCAAAGAGGAGCTTTCCCAAACTTTGCATACAAATCCTAATTGTGCAAAAAAGCAAAGCCAGAGGAATAATTTGGGGATGCTTCTGCAAAGGGATGTGAGATTGGAATTTGCCTCACATAGGAAGCTCAGCTGCCTTTGAACAGCTCAGACTGTTTGTCCATCAAGACCTACTAACGGCTCCAATTGGCAGCAGTTCTCTAGGATTTGGGAAAGGGCTAGGTTCCTTCCCACTTTCTGCCCCCTCTTAAGTGGTGATGCCAAGGACTGAGCCTGTATCCTTCTGCATGCAAAGTGGGTACATTCCCACTGAGCTATGGTCCCTTCTCTCTTCCACCTCCTGTAAGATAATTTACATAAAGTGCCACAAACAGTCTTGTAGTGAATGCTGAACATCTGTGTCCATCATGACTTCAGTGTGCTTTTTCTACCAGCAGATTGAATACTGAGATACAACTGAAGATACACATCCCAATAAACTGAGAACCAAGGAAGTTCAGCCTTTTGGTTATTGGTCTGCAGTTCCCATCATACCTGGAAAAATTAGCCAGGGTGATGGGAGTCACAGCCCAACAAGAAGGCTACATGCTCCTGTCTGTGTCACAAACCAAATATTGATGGCTAAATAACAGGACATCATGTTGTGTTTTGTTGCAAGAAGGTGACTGAAACTGTAATTGCAGATTTTAAAAAAGTTTCACAGTCAACTTAAGGGCATTACTCATCTTACCCAAAAGACTCCCAGGGGTGTGCATGTATGCGAACAGTACCTTTGATGCTTGATCTCAAAGGGAAGAAGCTTTGTGGCCTAGTTCGGATGTGAAATTTCATCAGAGCTGGAGCTAACCATGGCTTGTGCCCTTAATCCTGGTTGACAGCCTCAAAGTATAGGCTAACAACAGTTTGCTTCCCACCCTTGTCATGGGTTACAGAAGCCCTCATCATTCTCAGCCAGCATGGCTACCATGCTGTTAGAGTGAAGGCCTGTTACCCATGGCAGAAGGTGACCCAAGTGAGATCTGCCTGTTACCTTGCACTCTGGGAAGATTGTCTTAACCCTAGTTAACTCAGTGCATATGTAACACTTAACCATAGTTAAATGTTTTGCCTGTACAGGGGCTCAGCATTTCTTTTGGAAAGCTGTTGAGTAATGCTAAAAACAGTGAGTGAGCTATGCAAGTATTTGCAGCCTCTGCCCAAATTAACAAACTAGTGTTAAAATTCTCAGCATCTTGGCTGAAGAAGTCCCCACCATTGCTTGATGGGGACTGGAACAGCTGTACTTTGCAAGACAACAAAGAGAATTAAGAGGAAAGATTTCCAAATTTAGTGCAAATGACAACAAATAGTGGCATCAAATGCAAAATACCTACAAGCCACTATTGCACATAATGTCTGAATGTGTATCACAGTGATGGTGTGTTGGTGAGATATGGCATTTCTTGGCTACTATTTAGTAGGAATCCCTCCACTTCAGTAGAATATGAGCTGCAGTTGTGCCAACATCAGAATGACTTTCCTAAACTAATTCTGTGCACTGTTTAATGAGGGGAGAGATTGGGAGTGGACTTCCTCCTATAGTTCTAGCTGGAAAAAGCCCAGCACATATGATTATTTTAAAACGGGGAGGGATTAGTGGAGCTTTCCCTATAGTTCAGTTTTAGTGTGTGTGGTGGCTTTTGATGCGTATCAAAGCTCTCCAATCCTGCTTTCAGACAGGAACTTCGAATATGCTTGTGGGCACATCTGTACCTATTTCTGAGTCTGCCCTCCTCAAGTGGATCGGCCTTTCTGTTTTGTCAGTGAATCTGCAAATACCAATCTGTTTTCGGCAAGGTAGTGTATGCAACTCATATTGCTGGGGCTCTTTCCTTTCTCTCTTGCAATAGTTTAATGGGAAACCCTTCCTGGAAATAGATGCTTGGTGGTGTAACATCTCTCTTGAAGATTTGCATCGCTGAAAGAGGGTTATGGTACTCGCTGGGCCATTTTTAGATATTTGGTGTCTGTGGCTCTATATAAGTGCTGAAAACACATGATGTCTGTGTATGTTTGAGCTATCTTTGCCCCAAAAGAAGAGCTGCTAGAATAAGCTGTATTTAGGTGTGTCTACACTTCTGTTCTTGGAAGCGAAATCAAAGATGCCCTCTCTGTTGGAAGAGAGAAGTGGCTGGTGAGAGTCTCTGGCAGGACTTGAGGGTGCTGTCAGAGAAATGCAATATTTAGGCTCAACTCCTTCTTGCTCTCCTGCATCCCAGTTTCCCAGTGAGCATGAAAAGGCCTGAGGTAAAGACGCACATAAGAATTGCTTGTGGAAGGAAACGAGGGTGCTGAGTCATCCACAGGCTGGTGGCACTGATAGACCGAGCAGGCCAGGGGCCCAGCTCAGGGGGCAAGAGGCTCAGGGACCCACAGCGAAACAAACAGCCAGCTTACTGATTCCAGCTCTAGAGAGGGTTTGCACTTGTGGTGTCTCGGGTTGGTTTCTGTTGGCTAGCCTAGTCTATGACTAGGCCCCGAGGTTGTCTGATGACACTGGCTTCTCCATCACTTGCTCTCCTTGCTGCGCAGTGTTACTTCCCACCCTTCCCAGCCCTGCTATCTCCCTGGCCCTAGTGACTGGCCTGCTCTGCTTAACTCTCAGTTTGCTTCACACCTTGGAGGTCCCTGCCTCTCAGCCTGCTGCTTAGCATGTCCTTGGCACCTACACCCTTCCAGCTCTATTGCTGCTTAGTTTTCCCTCTTAATATTGCCCGGTTCTTCACATCCCAAGTCCTCATGGGGTCATTAGCCTTGCCAGCCAAGCTCCCAGAAGCACTGTGTGACTGACTCTTCCCCCACAGAAGTCATGGAATGTTTTCAAACATTCCAACATGAAGAATTCTTTGGCCACCAGATAAGCAGGTGGATTTTGCAACGGGGAAGTGCATTTCTGTTTGCCACTTCAAGTCTCCCCTTCTCTACTCTGAGAAGGCTTCATTTTGGCAGGGAGGGAACCTTCCTGCAGCCCTACAAGCTGTTTTGTTGCCCCCACCCCAGCTTGCTCTGTCCTGGGAGCACTGTTCTGAGGTAGGGATTGCTTTTCTGGATTTCTAGCTAGTGTGGTTTAGGGAGGGCCTTGTTTTCAGACTTCTTTAGGAAGCAGTGTGGCCAAATGTGGAAATGTATTTCTATACAGTGCAGAACGGCTAGGGATAGTGAGATTTATAGTCCAGGACATCTGGAAGGCAGGATAAAAGTGTTGAACTACAGCTTTGGAGACCTGCATTCAAAGCCATCCTTGGCTCTGAAGCTGGGTGACCTTGAGTCAATTGCCTCATTAGAGGCCACTGAATGCATCACTGAAAAAGAGAGAAACGTATCAGCAAAAATAGGATGAAAGAGGCGACAGATTTGTATAGAATTTGTAAGTACTAATTGATGTCTGTGGACACAGATTTAGAAGTAATGCTCATAATTAGAATAGACATAGCATACATCTCAGCCTAGTGGGAAGGGACTGTAACCAGGCAACTGGTGTGCCTGCCACTCAGTCTGTTGCCCAGGAGCAGCTAACTGAGCAGCCTTTAAGTTGGACCTGGACTGACAGTTAGAGGGTGGTCCTCTGGAAATTAGGACACATGACCATGCTAGTCACCATTGCTTGGCCTAACCCTGCCTCACAGGATTATTGTGAGGATAAATATGGGAGGGAGGGAGTCACCACCCTGAGTACCTTGGAGGAGAAATGACAGACAACTGTAGAAATATCTTGCCAGTTTTACAGCCCCCATTAGTCGTGGGTCAGAGCACAGCTTGAAAAAGTTACTTGGTGTACAACTCCCAGAATCCCCCAACCAGTATGCAGAGTTGGAGTTAAAAAACAACAACACTTCAAGCTATGGGTTAGTGAGGAATGTGTGTGTATAAAGTGTGTATATCTGTATGTATACCTATATTTCTGCATACATGTATGTGTGTGGATGAAGATATCAAAAAGTAATAGATATTTCTAGTTGGATAGAACACTGACATTTATGAAATCTTTAATTTGTTCTTTTTTCAGAGAACCCTCTCTTGGCAAACATGCCAAAGGAGGATTTCCTTCCAGCCTGTCTTTAAACAGCAGGCACAGTCTTTACTAAGGAAGTCCTTGAGCCTGTTTGCACAGTGGAGGCAGAAGGGCTGCAGATTGGGGCAAGCAGCATGCATGCTTCCTGTTCCAGTGGGATGTGCTGGAATTAAAATAAAAACATTTTGTGATGGGAGGGAGGGACCTGCTTTTTATTGAGCAGATGTAATGCAGTGAAGCAAAGCTGACAGTTAAATCCCTTGCATTTACTGGAGCCCATCCTTCCCTTCTTGTTCATGCTCTGGTTCTCCACCTTTGGTCTTCCCAATGTTTTGGAGTTCAGTTTCCAGAACATCTGACTGGTCATGCTGGCTAGAGCTTTGGAAAGCTGAACTCCAAAACATCTGGAAGGCCAAAGGTTGCAAACCACTGTCTTACAAATTGCTCTGGACAACAAGAGAGCCTCCCTTATCCTGCCCCCCACCAACTCCCTGAGAGAATTTGCTCTGGATAAAAATTGAATGTGAGTGAGTGGCTAGCCAGGGAGTGGACATGGAGCTTAGGTTAATATACAGAATGTCCCTTTCTTTGCCCCATCCTCAGAACATCCCTATGAGGCAAGTTACTTGAAGAAAAAGCAGCTGATGGTCACCTGGTGTGCTTCATTGTTAAATGGAGGAATTGCTTGGCAGGGTATATGCAGGGTTTCCAGGCTGAAGTGGGAAGGATTCAGAGTTGACTGCTGTTGTCAGTTACATGCATTGTTCTTATTCTTCATAGACCTCACTTGCTTTCAGTAATGCTACCTTATAGCCAGATCTGCCTATATAGAATGTTGATGTTATGCGATGTTTATGTTACCTGATTAACTGTCCTCTTTATCACATGCTCCCTAGTTGGCTAACCTATTCCTCTCTGCTGTTAGCTCTTCATCTTTTCAGCCTTCCCCTTCTTGTAAGTCCCTCATGCCACATGTCCCACTTTTTGTGTGTTTTGCAGTACATACAAATATTTCCAGTTCCTGCAATGAATGGACACACTGTCCCACCAAGTGATCCTGCATATCCTGGCGGCTGGAATGAGTTTTGTGAGCAGCATGCCATCACAACGGCCCGAGAGCTGGCCCGAAAGTACCTCCTTTTTGTCAACGAGAACCCCCAGCATGAAGTCTTGGCTGCTGACAACTTCTCAGTCCAGTTTGCTGACCTCTTCCAGCAGTACTTCTGCAATGAGGTGAAAGATAACTTCACTATGAACCAGTACCGCCTTCTTCCATTTAGCAGGGTGCGGGACTACAGGGAAACTGGCCGAAAGTATGCCGACAACTTCCTACGGACGGTTGGGACCAAGACTGAGGTAGAATTGGCTGAACAGTCTGACTGGAGGCCGGAGGCTCGTCCCCTCGGCCTGCCCAAGGCTTGGAGTTCTGAGGAACTTACAGGGACTGTTTCCTCAGTCGCTGTGAGGAGGCACTTTTCTCTGGATCGGTTGAGGAGGAGTTGGCGGAACTTTTTCTGCAGAAGATCCTCAGAACCTTCTCCTGGCTGTGGGGAAATGCCAGACTCTGTTTTGAAGTCTGGCCTTGCCCGAAAGATCTTCCCCTGGGCCCTCTCGCGAGATCTGTCATCTCAGGTTCGGAAAGAGGGTCATCTGAAATACTGGATGGTGACGGAGGCTACTGTAGACAGTGGGACATGCTGGCAGAAATGCCGGCTAGTTTTACAGAAAGAAGGGCCTTCCGACAGCGAGAATTATGTCCTATCATTGTTTGATCCCCCCAAGGTAAGTCAAATGAGTGGTTTGGA
This sequence comes from Gambelia wislizenii, assembly GCA_030847615.1. NCBI lineage: Eukaryota > Metazoa > Chordata > Lepidosauria > Squamata > Crotaphytidae > Gambelia > Gambelia wislizenii. Next base: position 3,398,764 of record JAUMIR010000013.1, on the reverse strand, counting down.
AGCCACTTGGAGATTCTGAGGGGTTTCTTTTCACTCAGCCTAGCAAACCTTGTCCCTGGGGCCATAGAGAGGTTGGGAGCCATTTGTTTACCCATTTTTCTTGTTGTCCGTGGTGATAGAAATAACAAATTTGAATACTACTAAAAAGGGCTTGGGCATTTTTATGCTTCTGTTTGTATACCCAACCTGCAGTCTGTTCAGCTGTCATGTCATCTGTTCAACTGACAGACCCTGGGAACCACAGCTCTAGGTTTGGACCCCAGCTTCTTTACCAGCATGAGCTGTGCTGAATATTTTTCTCCAAGTGGCTGCAGTTTCGGAGCTGTTAAGAACTGGGGACCTTAGGGATGGGCAACTGTGGCTGGGCAGCAACTCCTATATTAGCCCTAGTCAGCATAGCCAATGGTGAAGAGTTATGGGATTTGCAGTCCCAGATCATCTGGAGAGCCACAGTAGTCTGTCAAATAGATACTTTCCATCAGCTTCTTTCAAATTGTAATTTACATGATTCTTTGTCTGGGAAACCATGACAAAACTCATTTAAGGCTGAATGCTTGTGAGAAGTTTAGAAGGTGGAGCAGTGGAGCTGGTACTCAAGAATTGTGAAGAGTCTTGGTATGATTCAATTAAGGCTTTTAACAGTAGTAGTAGCAGTAATATAATTTATTGTATTATAGGTCGTCACAGAAAAGTATAGGTATAATAAGACAAAATAAATATCTTGTTAAAAAATCACATTAGGTATCACATTAAAAACATATTTAGTGTTAAAACCTTCTTGATTTATGGTGTCCCATGTAAACCGGTCATTATGACAGTATACAGTTCATTCTGTTGTCTCCTTCATACCAGATTCTGTGGCCTTTCTATTCTGCCTTCTTGGATGATTGACCAAGGAGGCAGGCCCGTGACTAAGGCTTTTAAAGAATGGGCTGCCTTAGAATTACCATATATTCTGGCTTGTTCATGTTCATGTTCTGAATCTTAATTTTTTAGTAAGTATAGTGTATCTCTATATGTGTTGATACTGGTATAGATCTATAGACATAAATTATTTTCCATGTTTCAATGGCTCAGAATGGTTTGCTGTGTCAGCATGTATTTCTCAAAAAGGAAACCTGGAAATGGTCTTTGTAAGAGCTTCAGAGAGTTGCATTTGAACTACAACTACCAGAATCCCCCAGCCAGCATGCCTACTGCTGTCTGGAAGATTCTGGGAGCTGTAGCCCCCCAAAATAAATTTGCCATGCTCTGATCTCTGTTCTGTTTTGCAAGTCAACAAATCATTTTATGTTTCCTTGACTAACAACAATCTGGTTAATGATTAAATGGGTGTTAATCCTTTAGCCAGAGTGGAGTGAGTTTTGATCACCTTCTCCCCTGGAGAATACAGTGTTATTGTGACTGAAAGTGAAACTGACCTGTTCTGACCCAGAAATGAGGCCATGCTGTGCGCCTGGATAGCCTTTCCTCCCTGGATGCCTTCCAGATTTATTGGACTACAGCTCCCATCAACATTGCTGACAGGGATATTGCAACAGTGGGAGCTGTAGTCCACATCTAGTTGGAAAAGCCTGGCCTAAGGCAAATGTTCTCAGGGTGCAGTGAGATGGGCTCAGATGACCCCACCTCATGCAACAAGTTCCAGCTCAGTGGTTAAATGCCAGTCCTGCAAGCCACCACGTTGCAAGTTCGATTCCAGCGGGCTCCAAGGTTCACTCAGCCTTCCATCCTTTCGTAGGTCGGCAAATTGAGTACCCAGCTTGTGGGGGCAATTAGCTAACACACATTGGAAACTGCTTAATGCAGTGTAGATGTGTACATTGCTATTGCTTAAAACAATTTGTAAGCCGCTCTGATAGCCTTGTGGCTGAAGAGCGGGGTATAAATAACTAAATAAAAAAAGAAAAAAAAGAAAAGGGTCTTAAACTTGATACAGTAAGATAGCTGGCTTACCAGGACATGCAGAGCTCCTCAAGTGGTAAAGTTCTGAGGTATCAGAGCATACTGTGTCTCAGCCAGACGTGAAGCTGTGCATGGCAAACTCTGCAAGTAGAGAAATAGCTCCAAATTGTGGACACCAGGTTAGAACTTTTGTCTGTTGTACCTACCTGACAAGTTGCAGCTTTTCTTTGCTCCTTCACCTTTTCTTTTTTAAAGCATGGGGGATTCTTTGAAAAAAAAGAAAGGGCCCTCCCCACCAGTGATCTGAAGTGCTACTGGCCACCTGTGAATTCAACAACCATATTCTGTTGCAGATGTTGACATCAGGCAGATCTTAGTTACTCCTGAGTAAACCTTCCCCTATAACAGCCTGTAAAGTCATCCTGCCTGCTGTTAAGGAGAATGGTTTCCATCTTTGGGTGAGGAACAGGAGAGTGATACATAGAAAGAGGCTTTCCAAACCCAATCCTTTTAACTGGAGATGCTGGAGATTTGAATGTTGAGCTTCCCTGAATTGTGGCCCTTCTCCTGAATTGGGAAGAAAAGTTCATTTTTGGACTATGCCACCCAATATCCCTTAGGTTGCATGGCTATTGGCCAGTTGCCTTCCATCAATTTGTAGAGCTGGAAAGAACCTGGAATGGGGGTGGAGAGACACAGCAGCCCCGCTGTTTCAGTCCATACTGTCCACAGTGAGAATTGGTGGGGGCTGCTTGTCTCATTGACAGATTGTGAGACAGTCTGGAGCTATGGCCAGTTGGCTACCTCCACACAGTTACTTCTTCGTTTGAACCAGCCCTAGGTAGAAAAGAATCCTCTATGATCCCGGCTCAGCTCCTGTTTCCTCTTGGCAACCAGGGGATGCCCAGAGGACTGTTGGTGTCTACAGAACTTTGGTCCCCATATCATAAGAGCCAAGGGTCCAAGGCCAGTATCTTCTGATGAGCCATCTAAATGCTCTCCCTAGTTCCTGGCTGGCTGCTTTCCCTAGATCCTGGCTGTCGTCCCAGGAAATAGCCGGAAGGCTGTGAAAAGGGCTGGTTCTTCCTTCCATTTATCTGAATGGGCAAAAAAAAAAAAAAGTATATTCAGGATTTTTAACAGTATGAGATTAGGCATTTCCTGCCTGCCAGTGGGCACTGCAACTTTGTTTTTGCAGCTTTTCAACACAGAGCCAGTTAGGTAGGAAAATTTGGTACCTAAAATGGTATTTTAAAGAAGAGAAACACATACATACATATGCACGGACATGGGTGCGTGCTCACACACACACACACATTCCATTCTGTATCTTCAAAGTCCCCTGGGGATGTTAAACAGGAATCCATTCATCCAGCATACTCAGGCCTATGATTAATAGAAGGCAAAGAACAGGGATTGAATTTAAACTCTCCTATAGTTGCCAGAAAATTGTCTATGGGGTTAGTCCTCTGGTTTCTTCCTCCCCCTTCTCGTGAGCTAAATATAGTTTCACAGGGCTGTGTCAGATTGAAATGTCTTCCAGAAGACTCAACATAATATTCTTCAGATGTAGTGTTGCTCTTTTGGTATTCAGTTTCTTTTTTTCTCACCCAAGGAGGAGGAGGAAAAAGAAAACCCTGTCACCTTTAGTTAACTACAAGTCTGGTGGTTTGTAGCTCAGCTGTTTGTAGCTTTGAAGGTAAATGTGCATTTTTTTTTATTTTTATTTTTTTGCAGACTGGCACATGGGTATGTCTTCCAAACATGCTGTGTAGGTGAAGCTGTGAATTGGCATTCTGGTACAGGCATTTCTTATGGGCTGAATATGTGTGTTGGTCCTTTCCTTTCCAAGGAAAATAGGGCAGCCCACATGTGCAACAGCTCCATTGAACTCATTGGAACTCATGGCTCAGGTTGCAGCATGAAGTAAAGGTGGCTTAATGACATTTTGTCCCCTATTGGGGAGGGTGAAAAGTGCCCTAGCATAAACCTGAATGGATTGGCATTTTATTTTAGACAAGCGATATGCAAGGAATAGCTATAGATCCATCGTGCCTCTGGAAAAAACACCAGTGACTCCTGGTTGCCCTCTGTTGCCTTTGTCCCAAAGAACTCACAGGAAAGACTCCAAAGGGATAAGGCTCCTATTTAGCACAGATTTCCCCAAGCTGGTGTCCTCCAGATGGGTTGAATTCCAGTTTCCATCACCCCTGTAAGCCTGTCCATTGTAAGATCTTGGTTTTCACAAGGGCTGCTTGGAGATTTCACACTTAATCTCATGCCAGATCCCCCGCAGCAATTGCGTAAGACGTGACAACTGGCAACATTCCATGATAGGAAAAGGAGCAAGTGTCAAAACCATCACACACAAATATTAGCATGCTGCTGCTGCTGCTACTGTTGCTGTTTTTGTTATTGCCCTGTCCTTCCTCACAGAGCTCATAGCAGCTCACAAATCTAGTTAAAAACACACATTACAACATTCTAAAATAATAAATTACAAATGTCTGCTCAAATACACTAAAAGGAAGACCAGCAAACTGCGGCAGAGGACAAGTCAAAGCACTTGCTTATTTCTCTGAAAGCTTGTACAAATAGACCTGTTTTTAGAGGGTGCCTGAAAGGCAAGAGTGAGGGACAACAGATCTCTCACTGAAGGCATTTCCACAGCCAGGCTGTGATGGTTGTTAGTGTGTTAAGCTTGAAGCATATGAACTTTGAGGTCTCCCAAACTCTTTACCAGACTACATAGTAGTATCACCTAGCCTACACAATAGTTCTGGAGAACTGAGAGACTGGCACACCTTTGTGGTATTTTGAAGGCATAGAGTCCAACTGTGTGTTTTTTAAAAATTCCTGGACAAGTAAGACTATCTCTGTTTTGTTTTGTTTTTAATGGAGCTTGAAGCATATTATTATACTTGCGAGCCTTTAATCCTCATCTTGTCTTGCAGCTGAGGTCTAGTAAAGTTTTCTTTTAATATGCTTTGCAAAGCACTTGCTTTTTTTCTTATTCTTTTTAGCAAGTACAGTTCTCAGAATGCTACTGATAATATGGTGTTGGAAAATGAAAAACAAAAACAAACAATGCTCTGGAACAGAGGCTAGGGAGAAGGAGCCTGGCCTTAAAATGTGTAGCTTTGAAACCAAGAAGAGGACTTTGTGCCTTAAACTTCTCATGAGCATCTTAGAGACACTGGTGATAGATGGCCAAATGAAGGAATTACCAGGATTCATAATTCCAGTAACAGTTCTCCCTATTTATTAAAGTCTCTCTTTCTCTCGCCTCCCAAGCTGACTTGTCTCTTTTGCCAGGTTCCAGCTTGGAGCAATCCTATTTACAGCCAAGCTGAAAATCCCATGAAAATTCATACTTCCAATGGAAACATCCGTAGTCGTTTATTTCAACCAGATGCTAGCGCAGGATGCGGGCTGGGAAAGTGAGGGGTGGTTCTCTCTGCTCTCTTCTTGTGGCATGCTAACTGTTGTGTGCTGCTGCTGCTGATGCACACAATATCCTATTCATTTGGGGTCAGAAAGGAATCATTTTTCTTCCTCTTACCCTATGTTGCTATGACTAGAGAGTGGGAGGATTTGAATGCCTTTCTTCCCACCCCCAGTTTTCCCCAAGCACATGGATTGCCTAACTCACTAAAAACATCTGGAACCATTTTCCTGGCAGCTCCTTCATTTGGCAGTCTGGAACTGTCTGGATGGCATCAGTTGATCTGTGATCCAGGTTAGAGCAAGTGGGGGTCTTGAGGATGGCTTAAGAGGAACAGGCCATACCTTAGTGACATGCTTTGCATGCAGAAAGGCACAGGTTCAGCCTACAGCATCTCTGGTTGAAAAGGGAATGGGGAAGCAAGGTCAGGGTCTGTGCCTGGTTTGAGGCAGACAACTCAGAGCAGAAGGTCCTTTGGGTCCCCTTGCCCGTTGGAGTGGGCTTATATGGCTGCAGGACTAGGCCTGGCACCATGTTAGGTCAGGAACTGGAGATCAGGATAGCAACTGGATCCAGCCGTGCTCAGAATGCTAGGTCAAGAAACAAGCACACTCAGAGGCTGGAAAAGTTACTTTTTTGGTTTACAACTCTTTACAGTAGGACTACAGTTTCCCTACAACTCTCCATGTTGGCTGGGGGATTGTGGGAACTGTTCAGAAAAAGTTATTTAAAAATCCACAGTCTGGAAATCTGTTTTGATTCTAGTATGTTACTGTAAATGGTGATCAAAAAAGAAATTAAATATGCCTTTTTCCTTTTAACCAAGAATGACTGGTTTATAGTTAAACCAGATGTTACATAAGATTCAGGAAAGCAAGGAGAGAGACCATGTAGCCCTCCCTGAAAGCTGAACTGCAGTTTCCATGATCTCTCACCATTGGCAATCCTGGCTAGGGCTGCTGTGAGTTGCAGTCCAACTGGTGGGCCGCTTGTCCCCACTCAACTTGAAAGCAAGCATGTTAGCATTCTTTTTAAAAAGAAAAAAAACACCATGCTAGTTGTTACTTGTTACTTTATGAGTAACATGTTACTAAAGCGTAAACTGTAAACTGTTTTAAAATAAATAATCAAAAATGGGGTGGGGGGAAAGGCCAAAAATCATCCCAAGTGAGAAGTGACCCCTCTGAAAAACATTTGGAAAGTAGGAGTAAATATTACTTTGTTACATTCCCAGAACCTTCTTGTGCAGTTCCAATTGTTTCCTTTTAGGAAAAGAACCATCTTTATGTCCACATTTACACCCCTCCCTCCAATAATGCAGTGTTGTTACTTGCAGCACATTACAGTCACTTCGTTGTATTACTTCCAAGCTCTGTTGTTTTTTAAATGTATATTTGAGTGGCTTTATCTCAGATGTGTAATTAAGACCCATTAGCTTTACAAAACACCTGCTCCTGGTGAAAACAGGTTTGTTGATGGAGGTCAACCCTCTTGCAAGAACTGTCAGGATGAGAGCCTGCTCTTCCAAGTTTACCATGACAGGCACTGCTGTTATTCTCACATAATACGTGCAAGAGCCACGAGTGTCAGCACTGAAATGAGGGGTCTCAAGGCTCAGGTACCATCCTAGTTAAGCGCTGTGATGTTGTCCTTTGGGGACATGTTTGTATTTTACTGAGGGCTCTCATTGTCTTGGCATATCATTACTGAAGGGCTGAGGTTTCTTTTTCTTTTTCTTCGAAGGCTGGTGAGGAGGCGTCGGCTGGGGTTACATGCACTCTGTGTGTGTGTGCTTTCCTAAGAAGTTGCTGTTTTTTCCTTTCCAAGTTTTGAAACAGCCTTGGAAAGGCAAGATGTGTCAAAAGCTTTGTCATTTATTAAACCACAGCCTTTTTCCATCCTTGGTCATTTCCGGAAAAGGATGTTTGGGGAGGAGTGAGGTTGGCACCAACTTTACAGCTGCCTAACCACATTTCTTGACATTAATTGCTGAAGAATTAATTTTTATTTTTCTTCTTTTGGAAAATCTGTTGCCACAAGTTTGTGTGATTTCTTTTGGGTTTTTTTTAAAAGACAGCCACAGTTTTTTTAAAAAAGGACCTTACTCTACCCCCCTGCACGTCTAACTCCTTCTTTTCAGTATAGATTTCCAAGTCACATAAAGCTAGCACTGCGTGAGTTTGTATTTTTCTTTTTTTAAAAAAAATCAAACCAAAAACACCCTCTGCTGGGATACAGAATGAGCATTAAAGATTTTATAATAACAGTTATCTTAATAATATGAAGTTATGGAAAGTTCTTGTTTTCTGTATAGAATAGTTTTGCCATATTTTCAGGGTGCTAGAAGGAAAAAGTCAAGCAGCGTGCCATGCAGAGTGTTGTTGCAACTTTTCATTGACCGTGGAGCAAAAAGCGCATTCCCCACTGAATACTGTTGGTGATGTGATATTACATAACACTGACCAGCAGAGTTGTGTACATGTGTGTTCACGGTCTTTTTGTAAAGCATCTTCCAACTAGGTGTAGTCTATCCTCTAGAATTTCAGCACCAGTAGCTTTCAAAGCGTAGAGATCATTCTTAAGGCTGAAATCCTATGCAGCTATGCAAGAGTAAGTTCTAGTAAATATGTGGTAAGTCCAGAGTTTGGAAAACTTACTTTTTTGGATTACAACTTCCAGTGTGGTCAAAATGATTTTTCCAAGCTCTGGATTTATTTCAGTAACTCTGCTGTTGTAAAGCAACAGAGAGGGACAGAGACCTGGGTAGAAATGTTTTAGTTAACTATAGGTGAACAGGCTTTACAAATCCCAGTGTTGATGTAGCTTGTCAGTTCACCTTCCTTTTCTCTTGCATTTCCAGGTTCCTTCCTGCTCATTCAAATGGGTGCATACATACAACGCTTCATCTGGCCTAGCCTGACTTTTGTGGTACCTTGTCCATGTCCTTCATAAGCAGAGATAATTTCCAAATTCAACAGCATTCCATGTACTAACCCCTTCCCCTGCTGTTTCCTTTTCTTCCTTTTGCATGTTTAACACTGTAAAAACTCCAGTACATTTTAGAAACAAATTTTGAACTGAGATCCCTTAATCTGGACAAGAAAAAGAAACCAGCTTTCTAGGGACTGGCATAAGTAGTTCCTGTATGTATAGGAAGTAAGACTGTATGAGAGCAATTTCTTAAGATAATATAGAACTGTGGATTTCTTTTTATGCCTGAAAACACCCAATTTAAATTTAATTTGATTACTCCCTAGTTTTGCTTGTACTGTCCTATAATAAACTAGTGTTTCTTATACTAGGGGAGTGCCAGCGAGGGGGGGGGGAGCAATAAGTTCAAGGGTTGAATTTGGGCAGTCTGACACCTCATCTAAACTTATTTTGTATAGGGTACCCTATATAGGCTATGCTGGCTGGGGATGCTGGGAGATTTCACCCAAAAAGTAACCTTTCCAAGCACTGGAGTATGTGTGTGATATGTATAGTGGGAGCTATGCTGTGGACTGCACAGCACACTTTTTGTGAGGACTGGATTGTGTCCCAGTTGCTTATCTTTCATGTTGGGCGCAGGCCCAGTTCTTCCAGTTTGCAAAGTCTTGAACCTGTCAGCAGAAAGGAAGCTACAAATCTTTGCCTCCGAATTTAGACTCCTTAACTCTCATTTCAGGACTTCCCCCCACCCCGCCTTCCCTTTCTCATCTTCCTGTCCCCCTTGTGGAGTTTCTGTCATCTCAGCAGTTTTCTTCATCTGGCTAATTTAGTGAGTTTCTCTTCTGCTTGATTTGGGTGGGGATCTCTGGAGATCTTCCTTCTTGATTTCCTGTGTGGCGGCTGCATATCTGTGTGTTCGTTTGGGCTGGAGAGCACATGAGTGCGCTGTCTGTTTCCTGTGTTCTCATGTTGAATTGTAATCATGCTTTGGGGTGAAATGCATCAAGGGAAGTAGGCTGAGAAGAAGCAGGAAAGGGGTGGTGGTGATGGGAAGTTGGGCTCTGGGAGGTCCCTGTTGTCAAACAAAATAGGCAGAAATAGGGCCACAAATGCTTCAAATTGCTCATGTGCCCTGCTGGCTGATGAGTGTAGAGCTGCCCACCTGGAGGCAATTTCTTTGTCCTCCACAGCAAACCTGACTTCCTTCATATATCATAGCCTGGAAACCAGCTGTCTGTTAACATGCAGGCCAAATCCCTCTAAGCCTCTGGCTGGGATGCTCCCAAGTCTTTCTTTGAACTGAACTGATGGGGGAAAGCTGGTCATGGAATGTTGACAGTCAGCACAGTTGGGGTGAGGTGAGTGCAGTGCAGGTGCCTGACATTCAATGGTTGCATGGTCCTGCATAGCTTGGGAAAGCTATTTGGTTAGACTGCACCCCCACCCCACCCCTGCCAGCCAATGTGGGCAATAATACTTCCTCCATAAAGGCACATTTACTTCCAAGCTGAGAATCCTTAAGCTATACCTACAGTTGGCAACTCATTCCTCTAACCTGGGTTAAAAAATGGAAGGCTGAGCAGATGGCAGATGGGTGAGCAATCTTGCTTGGCTTGATTACCTTCCAGCACGAGCCAGTGCTCAAGCAAGAGAGCTCTTTAACCCAGAGGCTTGGCTCAGGTTCTCTCCTTGTGGACCTCAGCTGTTTGCTCCAACTCCTAGCCATTTTAACACTCTTGTGGTGGTTTTGACACAACTTTCAGGCAAAAAAATCTCCTGAAAAATCACACCAGTGTTTTTTATTTTTGTTTTTTAAAAAATACAGGGAGTTAAGGGGGCCCACAGAAGTGTGGCCCATGGCCTCCATGCAGACAGGATTCCACCCAGGATGTCTTTGGAACCAAGAACTGAGCGGCTGAGACATGGGGCATGCAAGGCAGCTAGCAGTATCTGAAATGCAGAAGGGGAAAAGTCTGACAAAACCTCCATTCTCCTTCACGCTGGAGGGGAAGAGGATCAGGTGCCTTTTATGTGCCTCTTTCCTGAGGAGAAACCAGCTCAGGTGTGGAATGTTAGGGCAGTTGGAGCAGGATTTGAGATCAAAGGCTAGTGGCTAGAGGAGTCCCTGGGGCTTTGTTGTTGGTGTGTGCCTTCCAGTCATTTCTGACTCAGAGCAACCCTAAGGTGACCCTTTCACAGGGTTTTCTTGGTAGAATTTGTTCAGAGGGGGTTTGCCCTTGCCTTCCTCTGAGGCTGAGAGTGCTTGACTTGCCCAAGGTCACCACCCAGTAGCTTTTCATGGCCAAGCGGTGATCCGAACCCTGGTATCTCAGTGTCCTAGTCCAACACTCTAACCATTATACCAGCCTGGCTTTCCCCTTGAGCTATTGGCAGCCTTTTTTTAATGGACTACTTTAAAGAGTAACAAATTCCATTCATGTTTCAGTTGTATTTCTTTCCTGCCCGTGATTGGTATTTCATTAAGTCTCCCTTGAGGTTAACTACTGGGGGCTGATGCTGAGTTGCTTTGCATTGAAAAAGAACCTGAGAGAGAAAATCTGTGGCTTGGCTGAAAGAGGGAACGAAAGAGGGAACATTTCTCCCTTGATCAAAATGAAAGTATGTGGTTTTGGCTTCTTCTCCCTTCCCTTCCCCCTTGACTTTTTAGTAACCAAATAATTGCACATTCATAGCCAGCCTGCAAAACAGAGACCAGATTCCTCTGCCCCTTTTCCTTGAGCTTCTTTATGTTCTTATCAATGCACAAAGGCTTCCCGTTGGTTTGGGCCAAGGATATTTTAAATGTCTCCCATTGGCATGGTTTGCTTCATGCCAGCACCATACCTCTTTCTCTGTGGTCTTGCTAAACACCTGTTTGCTATTTCAGTAAGCATACTTTTGCGATTGGGCCCCTCTTCACAGGCTTGCCTTGCTCTATGGAGAGGGAAGGCTCCAGGCCCCGATCCAAGAGAGCCCCTGCTAATGCCTGCGTTGGAATTCCCCCCAGGGTTCTTTTGCTTCTCCCCCCTGTGGAATCCTGGGATTTGCAGTTTGGGGAGGTGTATGTAGAATTCTCAGGCAGAGAGCTCAAGTGACTCCCCAAACTACCAATCCCAGGATTCGACACAGTGTAGCCATGACAGTTAAAGCATTGTGGAGGGTATGCAAAGGGGTCTTACAGCTCCTTTGAGACTAACTGAAAGAAAGACTAACTGTAAGTTGCCTTGAGTCCCAGTTCTGAGACTCAAATAAGGATGATGATGATGATGATGATGATGATTGATGGTGATGGTATAAGATCTCTTTGCATACTGATTCAGACTAACATGGCTATGTCTTTGAATTGGGGGTGGAGTGATATAGGCCCAAGTTTTTTCTTGCGCAAAGGGGAGCAGTAGGAGCTTGTCTGGCCTAGAGCTTGGAAAAGTTCGTGTTTTTTTTGGAGGACAAGTCCCAGAATCCCCCAGCCAGCTTCTGGGAATTATCATCTGAAAAAAGAATTGCTCCAAGCTCTGATCTGGTAGTTTCATGGTCCAGAAAACAATTGCAGTTGCAGCTGGATGGATTAGGGCTCCCTTCTCCCCCTGCCCATTTTAAGCACTGTAGTTAACCCCACAACTAGATTTTTCATTTAAACATCTTGACCGTACTACTGCTTATAGGCTAACCCTTCTCATATTCCTGTGAGAGAGAAGGAAATGGCTGGAGCAAAAGACTACTCTGTAGCTAGCTGTAGAGCTTGGAAGTCACAAGATAAAAATGCTGCGTTTATCTGTAAGCAGTTATCAGTTTTTATTTATTGGTAACCAGACTAGATTATTCATTTTAAACAATGTTTGAGTGTTGGACTACGACTCTGGAGACCAGGGTTCGAATCCCAGCTCAGCCATGGATACCCACTAGGTGACTTTGGGCAATTCACAGTCTTGCTGTCTCAGAGGAAGGCGGAGGCCTCTGAACAAATCTTGCACAGAAACCACCATGATAGGGTCACCTTAGGGTTGCCATAAGCTAGCAATAGCAATAGCAATAGCACTCCCATTTCTGTACTGCTTGATAGTGCTAAGCGCTCTTTATGTGGTTTACAGTGTGTTTAGCTAATTGCCCCAACAACCTGGGTACTCATTTTATGGGAAGGATGGAAGGCTGAGTCCCTGGAGCCCTGCAGGATGGAACTCACAACATTGTGGCTGCAGTACTGGCATTTAACCACTGCACTGCCAATGACTTGAAGGCACACAACAACCACCTTGTTTATATCCCTCTCTTGAGTAAAGACCCAAGGCAGCTTGCAGCATGATTAAAAAAATATGTACACCTCAAAGCCAGTATGAAGTAGTGGTTTGAGTGTTGGACTAGGACACTGGGAGACCAGGGTTTGAATCTCTGCTTGGCCATTGGGTGACCTTGGGCAATTCACACTCTCTCAGCCTCAGAAGAAGGCAAAGGCAAACCCCCTCTGAACAAATTCTGCCAAGAAAATCCCATAATAGGTTCACCTTAAGTCAGAAATGACTTGAAGGCACACAGGAACACCTCAACACCCAATAAGTGATGTTGTTAAATTGCAATTCAACAGGTTTATCCTATTAAAACAGTGACTGTGTTTAAAAATCAGTTTTCAAATAAATTTAAAAGCATACCAAAGGAAAAGAAAAAAGGTCCAGTGATAGCCCTCCATCCCCTCTGAAGTGTAATGGAGTTAGATTTTGAAAGAAATGCACAAATGTGAATGAAGATGCCAGGTACAAGGAGGATCATTTCTACTTATTTTTCAGAGTTTCCTTTCAAGAGCACTTTAAGCATTTTTAACATCATGTTGACAGGAATTTTCTAACTTTGAGGTTGTGCCCTTATCCAATCCTAATTGTTTCTTTTTAAAAAGAGCAAAAATTAATGAGCAATGCCATAAATCACCTCATACACATTGTATGGAGTAATGGCAGCAAATTACGGTACATCTAAATGCTATGATGTAGAACAGAGTGTAATTAAGCCCCTAAGCAAGCTAGAACCTGCTTTTCTGCACCATCTCAGTTGAGCTGCACTGTGAACTGGGTATCTCTTCACAGAATACCACAACATTGACTTCTGCGTGAACATGCATAGGATTGTGATAAAAAGTGTGGAACATGATGGGAGTTGATCAAGCACAGAAAACATATACAGGCAAGAGATTGGGGGGGGGCGGGAAAGACAGAAGGTTTTGTGAGGGCTTTTCAGTCTCCATTTTTGGCTTTTGTGAAAGAGACCAAAAGCGCCATATTGCTTTGTTGGAGATTTTTGACTGCAAGAAACGTAAACCTAAGAAGGGAATTAGTACTACTGAAGACTTCTTTTTTTAATTTAGTTTTATCGTGGTTTTAAAACTAACATATACATCAAATATCATGTTACCACATAATACCAAGGTTTTGGCATATTTTATTGTTTCATTTTTGCTTCTCTCATTTTTGCAATAGGCAGACCCTTTCCCTGGTTGTTGGAATTAGCAGCAAAGTCTTCGAAAAGGAAGGCTGCCAGCTGTGTCCTTGGTGTGACCTTGCAATCTCACTTCCGCTGGCAACCACAGACCTCTTGTGCTTGGTCCAACTGGGGGTGGGGGTTGGCAAGTTAGGGTTGTGTTTCTTTGGTGCCTGTTTGCCGAGTTTTGCAGCCTCTCAATTTGCTGCTGTATGTGTTTTCTGAGCACCTCTTGACTCTTTCCCAAATGTCTGTGACACTGTGTGGAAGAGCGAGGTTAACTTTGGGTTTAGAAACTGCACCCAGATAAGCTGACTTCTGAAACTATTTCTTTTTGCCTTCTGAAATTATGAATTGCATCAATGAGGACTAGAAACATCCTTAGTTTTTAAGCTGGAATCTAAGGATGCTGGATACTGTGCCTGACGATTTTGTACTTCTGCAGTTCTATGGGGTTGTGATACATATACAGCCTGGGGCAAGGCTACCAAGCAGTGGTTTTTCTCCCCCAGATTGAAGTACCCCTTCATTAAGAAATTTGTCACTATGTTTTTGCATTTGAAGTCTGTGATTCACTCTTTTCCCTGACTTTTCCTGCCCCTCGCTTGCAAATTAGGGCCGTAGCAGTTTATGGAAAGTCATCCAGATCCATAGCTATGAACTTGCAGTTGATGAAACCATTGCAAGTATAATTTAAAACATTTCAGAAGACAGTCGGTCCTCTGTATCCATGGATTCCATCATCCATGACTTGAAAATACTGTCAAAAAAATTCAAAGAAGCAAACCTTGATTTTACCATGTTATATAAGGTAAAATCATTTTACTATGCCATTCTCTATAACGGAACTTGAGCACTGATGGATTTTGGTATCCACAGGGGGGTCCTGGAACCAAACTCCAGTGGATACCAAGACCCCACTGTAAATGTTGATTTGTTGGTAAATGACTGATAAGCTAGTTCACTTATATTCAATTTGTATCCTGCTTTTCTTCCAGTATGAGACCCAAAGCAACTTTGAGTTTAGGTAAAGTGTAGCTAAAGTTTGGCCTGTACAGTAGTACCTTGGTTGGTGCCCCCCTTTAAAATGATGGCCTGAATAGAACGTCTCCCAGAGGGAGCTGAGACCGTAAGAATCCATTTTATTTACTACATTTATTTCCTATCCGTCTTTCAATGGCTCAGTGTGATCTGAATGGATCCCTCCCTGCCCAACAACTTTGAAGCAACCATAGGAGGTAGCTTAGGTGGAATGAGAGAGGCTGGCTTGAAGTTGCTTCCATGCTCCATCCAGTGCTGTAAGCAAGTGGTAAGCCATCTGGTACCTTCTGGTTGATTTTGAACTGCCACTCCCATCAGCCCCAGCAGAATGAGTGAAGACATGGAGAGTTCTCCACTCCTGTGCCAGCCACCACTACAGCACAGTGATTGTAAATCTTTATACTTTGGGCAAGGTCAACACATGAATTAACCCAGTCCTCTTTTAAAGGCCTCTGAATTGGTGACCACTGGTGTCACAGCTTGTAGGAGAGAGTGTGTCATGCATTCATTTTGAGTTGTGTGAAGAAGGGTTTCTCTCTCTCTCTTGTGTGTGTGTCTTGTGTCTCCTGCCAATGAATCTTGATTGGATGTTCCTGAGTTCTAATATTATGAATGGGACAAATAAACTCATTTCTTCAAGTAAAATGGCAGCAGTCCTAAGGGGATGGAAGGCACTGCTTTTCCAGGAGTCATAGGGAAAACCCCTCAGCACATGCTCAGATGCACTGTTTTGGTAGCCATCGAGCCTCAATTGGAGAAGACTAGAAGCTTGATGCAACTCAGCTCATGGAGTTGTTTTCTCCATGAAGCACATGACCCTCCATCCCCACTATCCCTGCCCTGGTCTTGGAGGGAGAGAAGAAGAGGCAGTATTTGTTGGATGTACAGCAATCCTCTCTCCCACTGCCATCCCCTTTTTCTTGTGTGTCCTGTCTTATTTAGACCTTAAGCTGGAGGAAAGAGAACCGTCCAATTAGCAATTTATGAGCCACTCTGAGAGCCTTTGTGGCTGTAGAGCAGGATATAAATACTCTAAATACATATATAAATGTATGTATTTTCTGGTGATCATGGCTTTTGCTAAAGGCTCTGGCAAAAGGAGTGTTTGGAGCCAGTGAATAAAGCTACAGAATTCATCCTGGAAATGCTTCTGTAGGAGAAATGAATGGCCTGTGTTCAGAGCTTGGCACTGCAGTATTAATTTTTTGGACTACAACCCCCAGCATCTTGGAAGCTGTAGTCCAAAGCAGTCAATTTTCCAAGACGCTTTTAGTGGTTGCTATTGTGGTGGTGGTGGCTTTGGAAGCTGCAACACTGAGTGGGGCTGGTTTTGCTGCCAAGGAGAAAAGCTCTTTCAGAGTCTGGTTCCCACTCAGTCTCCTCCGAGTATCTGCAAATCGGAGGCACTGGCCAGCCTCATGTTTATGCATGCTGTGGCTTGTGAGCTGCTTCTAGCCCGGACTTCTTAGCTGCCTTATCAAGAGGATGCATCATTTCCTTTTTTTTAAAAAAAGCAACATGTTAATTCTCTTAATTCTTGGCCCGGTGTGGTCTCCCTGCTCCCCACCCCTGTTCTCAGTTCTGAGTAGGTTTGAGGTTGTTCTGTTGTTTCTTGGAACTTGTTTCTCTTCTCTGCTCCAGAGAGAACATACCACAGGCCTAGCAGCGTGTTTGGAGACTGCCTAGTGGATGGGGCCAGGGGTGAGGTTCAGGTGGCAATGGTTTGATCTCCCAGTTGTTGGTGGTGTTTTTGAAAGTCAGTGTTTTTCACACATGTCTTGCATATTAAAATCAGCAAGCTGTGCTGCGATCATATAAAGAGGAGCTGAACTTTTGCGTCTAGGCTTTCATGCAGTGAAAGCTGTTCTATTTATTCAGTGCTGATGACTAGGAGAGGTGGCTTTGATGAGGTCTGGTAACTGGCAGCTTCTAGCACCAGGCTTATCTTTCCTCCTGTTTGGCAATCTTTGAACACCGCTAGCGAAGGAGACAAAATGGCTGCAGGGTTGATTGGTTTGGGTATCAGGTGGTGGTGGTTGTTTACCGTCAAGTCATTTCTGGCTTACAGTAACCCTAAGGCGATCTTATCACAAGGTTTTCTTGGCCAGATTTCTTCAGAGGGGGTTTGCCTTTGCCTTCCACTGAGGCTGAGAGAATGTGACTTGAGTAAGGTCACCCAGTGGGTTTCCAGGTCTGAGCGGGGATTTGAACCCTGGTCTCCTGGAGTCATAATAAACACTCAGAGCACTACACTGTGCTGGCTCTCTGGATATCAGTAGCATGACAAAATTGCATAGAACTTCAGGGGACTGTTGTTGCTTATGTGATGGTGTTGCTTATGGAGTCTGAAGTGTCAAGACAAGCACTCTCACCGCAGTTGTCCTCTGACTTGGTAATCCTTACCCTCAAGTATTTACTGCCTTCCTGATGGTATGAGCTCTTCAGCAGTGGATGGACAGTGGTGTGCTCTCCTTCATTGGAAGTTTTTAAACAAAAGCTGGATGGCGATCTCTCGGGTCTGGTGCTGATGTAGGTGTGGATTCCTTGCATTAATGAGGGGTTGGACTAGATGACCTCTGAGACCCCACTCAACTCTGGCTCTCCTGGTGGCTCTTTTAAAGGGTGCTTCTCCTGTTTAGTGCTGTAAGGGCAGATGAAATAATATTTCGGAGGTTCTTTTGATATGGTAGTTTCCAAGTGGCAAATTCTGAATGTCTAAATAGGTTTGTGGAGCTTTGTCAGTGGCTGAACATGGAAGTTTAAATCTCCCTCCAGCAGAAATTCAGACTGTGTCCTCAGGCAGCAGAACCCTTGGCTTCAGTAGTGACACCAGCACCCCTGCCATCCACCTCACAATATTGCAATAGTGCTACTCTGCAGTAATACTGAGCTGTTGCTAAGGCTGGGCTGGGGAAGTGTTGTTAGATGTTTTAGACTACAGGTACCATACTCCCTAGGTGGCTGGAACATCTGGAATTTGAAATCTAAGATTTCTGGAGAACCACAGGTTTCCCAGTCTAGTATTCCTGAGAAAAAGACAGAAATTCTTTGTCCTTACTCAGAAATACCTGGCTTTGTAGGTTCTAAACCAATTGCATCTGGAAGGCATCAGCCTGGGGAAAGCTGATCTACTGTTGGTTGTCTTCTCCAGTGCAAGGGGTCTTCCCAGCCAAAGATCCTGTTCTTTTTTATAACTGGAGATGCCAGAGTGTAACCTTCTACCATGCCAGCATGTGTCCTATGCACTGGTTCTCAGCCCCTCTCCTGTGTACCGATGTTCCAGATTCAGTTTCTTGGTCCCTCCAGAATGTGACAAAACAGAGGGAGAAGGAGGCAGGACGTTAGCAGGACTTTCTTCCAGTAGATAGTGACAATCATGATGATGATAGTGGGTAAAATAGGATTTATAGCTGTTGAGTTGCCACTGTGGAAGAAAACACCTGGGTCATATGCTGAAACCATCACACCAGCTCTAGGTTGTAATTTCATTAATAATTTATTAATAATTACTAAATAATTTCATTCAATATTTGCACATTTCACTTCCATACAAATTGCACTACTGTAATTGTCCAACTTTATTTGAAAATCCAGGATGGTGTTGCAGTACAGTCATTGGCAGAAGCATAATTGAATCCCCGTTCTGTTTAAAAGCAAAGTCTCACCCCCTCACCCACACCCCAGTTCCCAGGATTTGTGCCAGATGTCATTGATGACTGGCATGTTGTTTCTGATTTCCTCTTGATCTTGTTTTGATGCAAGCTCCTTAGCATGGGACTTCTAAGAACTGTCTGATAAGAGTTCCTTTCTGTGTTCTGGCCACGAGGTCTGTTGGGTCGTAAGATGAGCGCTAGGGGCTGTAGCTCGGTAATCATGTACAGTACTTGCTTGCCAGGCAGTAGGCCCCAGGTTCAGTTAAAACAGTCAGGTCCCAGGTCCCAGGTGATGGGAAAGCGCCTTCTCTGGCGGCTATCTTGGCACACTGCTGCCAGCCAGAGGGGATGGTAGTGGGCCAGCTAGGGGGGCCCGTCACAGTAAGGTGCAGCCAGCCATTGAATGCTGCCGGTGGGTGGGTTGATGGCTGGGGGAGAAAAGACGAGATGTGACTCTAGCTAGCTTTGGCTCTTTGGGCACTGGCAGCCAGGATACCTCCCACGCAATGGCTGCTGCACAGGAGCAGTCTATCTGGAACACAGGAAGGTGCCTTATTTCAAGCCAGCGGATGGGTCGGCCTCATCCTGTCTGTCGCGTCTGTTCCAGCTCTCTGAGGCCTTGGGCCAAGGGAGGCCTTTCCCATTGCCTGCTCCTTCTAACTACAGGTGCCAAGGATTCGAAGCCGGGACAGCACTAGGGCTCCTCCTCTGAGTGGCAAGAAGCCACAGTCTCAGCAGCTCTGCCATTAAAAGCCCGACAAGTTCTCCTTCGCTCATTCCAGGATCTGGATGAGTTGGGGCACAGTTGGGCAGCGCTTGGGAGAGTTATTTTGGGGACTACAGCTCCCATACTCCCCTGACTAGAATGGCCACCTGTATTCCCAAAGAATCACCTGGCTTAGCTCTGCTCAGTTGGTAGCCTGGTCCAGGCAAAGAAAGGAGTTTTTGAAGGCCCTTGAGAAGCGCATCAAAATCGGCAAATGGTTTCAACGCGTTTGGTATGAGGCAGACCTCTGAAGGAAAAGCTGAAGTCGTGCTGGCTTGCTGGCTGTGAAGCCCAAACCAGTACCACCGGTGGAATGGTGAGCTTGGGAAGGTTACCATCAGTGCCTGGAGAGATCTGGAGGCCAAGGCAGTGGCCAGGCCTGGCTCTGGGGCACCCTAAGGACCGCTGAGTGTCGTACACGTTGACCCACTTTGCTTGCCGACCAGAGGAAGCGAAAGCTGCATACGGTGGAAGGAAGCATGTGGTGTTCTGTGGAAGCGTTTGCTCAAACAAGTGTTTTGTACCTTGGTCACAATGACAGCAGCTCTGCTTTTGACATTCAATCCCAGCCTGTGCGGCTCAGTCTCGAGCATCTGTCCCCATCCGACATCTGACCTAGTAGAGGGCTTCCTTCCCATCATGTTTGGGGCTGTCAATCAATATGAAGAATATTTGGTTGATGACTCTTGCCGCCATACATACTAGCTGACTTCAAAGTGTGCATCATGCCCCAAGCTCGATGCAGGTTCTGGTTTCTCAGAAGAAAGGAACTGAAAGAAAGATCTGTAATTAAATAAACAAGAGGTGACATTCCTTCTCAGAAGGAAAGGGTATTGCTAATATTTTATTTCTCACAACCTATGACAGGAGCACACGAACCTCAAAGTAGCTTTACAAGGATCAACTAGTTTGCCTCTCATGTGGTGCTCCAAGAAATAAAATGGTCTCCTCGGCTAAACTGGTGTGTGACTTTAGCTGACCAGCTAAATCTTTGTTGCCATTTTTCAGTGGGCATAAACCATGGTACATCTATACACAAGCCGGGCGCCCCACCCCAAATCCTCTCTTCTCCACTTAGGGAACAAGCACCTGAAATCAGGCTGGTCGGTGGGGGAGCTTGATTCTGGCCTTCCAAGTACGACTATTTGACAGGACGCCTCCTGCTCCTCCTTATTTCAAAGAGGCTGTGAAGCAGACGCCGTGGGTAGGCCATGGTCCATTCTTTTTGAGCATCATTTGACTTGGTGACCCATGAGTAGCGCAGGCTATGGACCAGCGGTTGGGTGGCAGTAGCACAACTGGATGGCCAAAAGCCTCATTCCCAGGCTGGGGTTCAGAGCGGTGGAACTTGAAGCATAGAATTATGTTGGGTACCTTCGCAAGGACCTTCCTCCAGCCCCCTGCCCTGCCGAGTCTATTGCTGATCGGGGCAATCCCTTTGCTCCCTAGGGAGGCTAGGACGGCTCCCCGACCCCACCCCTGCCACTGCCACAGGACCTTCGTTTTTTCTTTTAGGGATTGACTCTCACGGGCTTATAGTAGTGTGCTGTTTTGATGATTTGTCTCTTCCCCATTTTAAGAGACTTCAAAATGGTTTGACTTCTGTAGATGGTTCAATTGCATTTTAAAAGTAATATTTTGTTTGTTATTGCTGATACCTTTCTGTGTGCTTTGATCTGAATTCCTTTTCATTTTTGTAAGCCACTTTGAGTTCCTGTGTAGGGGAAAGGGTGGGGTATAAATAAATAAATAGATAAATTGATAATAATATGGCTGGAACAGCCTAAATACCCCCAAGGCAGCAGATCCCACCTGATCTTGGAAGCTAAGCAGGGTCGGCCCTGGTTACTACTTGAATGGGAGATGGTCAATGAATCCCAGGTGCTGTAGGCGATATTTCAGAGGAAGGAACAGGCAAAACTATCTTTGAGGGGTCCTTGCCTTAGAAAACCCTATGAAAGTCATGGGGCCACCATAAGTCAGCAGGCAACTTGAAGGGACAGACACATACATGCAATATGGCTGGACTGGCTGCCACCCCTCCCCCTGTACTCCCTTAGTGATATGATGTCCTAGAAGATCATATGTTGTGTGCTAGCACCTTTGGATGTTCATGTGGAAATGCACGCATGTGTACCATTTCATCCCTCTCACCACCCCCATGTGCCTGAGTCTATAACACATTTTGGTTCCATTCTGAAGTGGGGACTGGGGAGAGCACGAAGATCTTAACCCACACAATCCTGGTTCACCCTCTAGCTCCAAGACCTAGCATGCAGAACGTACATGACGCTAAGGTCTGGTGTTGGGGTATATTGCATCCTACTGTGATCCAGATACTTTAGACTACAACTCCCATCCTTTCTGATGATTGACATCTGGCCATGCTATGGGAGCTCAATTCCAAAATATCTGGAGGATGCCAGGGTGAAGAAAGCTTGTATATGGCCTTGTTTATGTGAGTCACTAGAGCTTTAAAAAAAGACAAGGCATCAACCTTCTAGTCCAGGATTTGTAGATAACAGTTTTTTTGGATGGGGTTAGATGATTTAGGAAACTGATCTTTCACCTCCATATCAACTGTTTTGTTTTGCATGTTTCCTGGCTTGTTTCTTCCTACAAAATTTCAAACTTGTACACTCAAAACAATGATCAGCCAGGGCTTGGCTTACATGTGAGTTGTGTGCCTTCTGTGTTTAAGCTGAGGGCAGTCCTTGTAAACAGCACTCCCCTCAAGCAGACGACACTTCCTTTTTGCTTCCAAGAGTGTAAACAGGCATGCACATTTGGCCGTGTGCGGTATGTTTTGAACATTGGGGTAACGAGAAGCTGGTAAATATTATCGTCTTACAGTGGTGGTGTTCCAAGCATCCTGCTTTGAGGAGAGAACCCTTTCTATGTTGAGTGGTTTCTTGAAAAATTCCTGAACATTGGCTGTGGAATCTTGGCGTGAGCAGAGGGTTCCTCTGGGCATCTTTTCATGGGTGCGCACACTATATGGAGCACTGGCTGGGCCCTCTGGTGGCATTGCTCTGCTTGACCAGAAGATGGCCTGGAGCACAGGCAGCTCTCTCCTGGGAGCTGTGAATTGTCAAGAGTCTGGACAATGATTGGTTAGAAATAATGTAGGTACCTGGAACAAGTTACCCCTTTTGTTAATAAGGACACAATGAAGTGACATTTCACAAGCAATGCAATGAGTGTGAATGAAACTATTTTTTTGTGGAACAAGCAATGTTTCTAGTTTTTAAGGTTGTTCCAAAAACATTTTTAGAGGCATATTGACAGGAAACAAAGTTTCAGATAGTTTGAAATGGGTACTGTGTATTTGACCCATGGTGTAGTGGTTTGAGCATTGGGCTAGGACTCTGAGAGACCAGGGTTCAAATCCATGCTTAGCCATGGAACCCCACTGGGTGACCTTGGCAAGTCACACTCTCTCAGCCTCAGAGGAAGGCAAAGGCAATCTCCCTCTGAAGAAGTCTTGCCAAGAAAGCCCTTGATAGGTTTGGCAAGAAATCTTGCCAAGAAAACCCTTGATTAGAGTTGCCATAAGTCTGAAATGACTTGAAGGCACACAACAACAGGTTTGCCCCATGACTGTGAAGTTAAAGCATGATGGGATTTTATACCAGATCATTTCCTTTATTTTGTCTGTGGAGAACAGCATCCTGGTATGTTGCCCTGTCTCCTTGGTGTACAGTCTCTAAGTTCCTCTTATGTATTGTGTATATAAGGAGAGATTTTGTTGGTTCAGCCAGAACAGTGGCCTCAAAATTGCCTTTGTACTTGAAATCTTGACTACTGCAACCTTTGTTTTTCCAGGAACTAAGGGTGTAACTGAAGTCATTGGCTGGGGATGACAGGAGTTGTAGCTCAGTGCAGCTGGAATTCTCCTGGTCAGGGAAGGCTCTGCTAGTACTTCTTACAAAGTTAAATAGCATCCCAGACTTCCTCTGTTTGCTCAGGATTCCAGAGTGACCTTCCCTGAAAGCCCTCCACACTTCCCTGAAAGCCCTCAGGATTGTTCACTTCAAACTCAGCAGATGCCGTAGCTAGCTATCAGTTGTTGCTTTCCTGCTCTGCCCCAAGCCACCCAAAACATCTTCTGATTTGCCCAGCAGCTTCGGTGTGTATTAGAACACTCTGCATTTTTGCCTGGCTTCCTTTTTCTCACCAAAGCTTGATTTTTCCTCTTTAGAAAAAGCAGGCAAGTCAGCCTTCTTTCTTTGGCTCTTGCAAATCAATTTCAGCATCTGTGAATTGAGAAAATAAAAACAAAAATACCCCCGTGTTTGGAGCCTGTGGGACCTTTTTTTAAATGCTGTTGGGGTTTGTGTTTGCAAGTTAAAAGGACACCCTGTTCTGTTTTGCTAAGGAGCCTGTTCACGCTGCCTCCTCGCTTCTTTATCTCTTTCAACCAAATGTGTTCGTCCCCTTCTTTTCTGGCATTCTGTGCTGAGGAACTGCAAAGCAATTTTAAGAAAACTGAATGGCTTTAATTCAGTAGCATGAAAATATATTGGGTGAAATAATAGGATCCCCTGACTTGGGGACAGAGCTGCCAAACAGGCATGGGAGTTCACAGAGCAGAGATACATAGTGCCTTCCTTCCCATAGGGAGCATTTTAATCTGATCAATAATATGTTGTTGATCAGTCACGTTTAATGATATTGGCGGTTGTGCATTTTCAAATGGATTTTTTTTAAATCCAGGTCAATGCTTTGAGGTTTTCATAAAAATGCTTTTTAAAATTTTCTTGTAACATGACTAGATGGCAAGTCAAATAACTTTCCAGTTGTGAGGGAAGTATTTGAAGGTCTGTTTCTTTAAGCATGTTGACAAGCGAAGGAAACATTTCCAAATATGAAGATGCCAGCCACAGATGCAGGCGAAACGTCAGAAAGAAACTATTCCAGAACACGGCCTCACAGCCTGGAAAAAAACCCAAGGAAAATCCATTTCCAAATAGTTTCTTTTCAAACCATTTGCCCAAAGTTGTAGTTTTTTTAAAAACCACAACACCTGAACTTTGTCATTCCAGTGAAGTATGGTTATGCCATTTTTCTGAAGGGGTTTGTTCAGAATGTTTACTTTTTCAAAGATACCTGCAAGCTATGCCACCTTCAATAGGAAGTCTGTGTTGCAGTAAAGCTCTGCCATTGGATTATTTTGCTTGAGCAAAAAGCAGAATCTCTCCTGTCTCAGCACAAAAATTCTGTCCAGCACCTTGCCTCTGGACAACCATCAGACTTCAGAGTTACAAAGTAAGGCAGTGTGATCTGAAAATTTGAGAGTTCAGTGGCTGTGCTTTGATGAAATTTGCAGTTTTCACAACTGCCTGTAATTTATTGTTCAGAGGAAAGCTTTGCTTTTTCGATGCTAGTGCCTCCCAGTATATCATGCAGTTTGTCCAGTTGGTTCCTGGAGCTACTGCTTTAATCTTTGTTTTAAGTCCAGTGTGCCCGCCATACATTGTGTGAGCTCACTCTACATATGCCAGTGCATCACTACCATGACCTACTGTTTTCTTTTTTAAAAAGTTTCAGTCAGATTGAAAATGCACTGCACAGTTGTATTCGTAAGAAAAGGCTCACAAAAACAGAACTTCTCGCAGCTTATCACCATCAATTATTCAGACATATGCAATTACATGTCCATTTTTATGCACATCTTTTGCTTCTTCAACTTGAACTGCATAGTAATTGTCTCCCAACCTATCTATTAACTGCTCAGTTAAGTCCTCTGAAATGTCTAATATTTGCCAGGATACAGTGTCATTAGAAAGGGGGGCATTTTTTAATTGTTGTCATAGATTCACCAAGCATAGTAGAAACAATATCAATTGCTGCAGGTAATACAAGAGTTTCACCTATTGTGTGTGGTTTTTTATACTTGGGAAACCTGGTAAGAGGCCAGAAGAGCTTTAGATGGTACACTTACTGTTTTAGTAAAGCGTTCCTGGGTAGACTTGAAATTACTACGTTTTCCGATTTAAAAAAAAATCTTTGGCTGTGTTGGCAAGATCTGCATGTTTTGTTTCGAGATGCCTTTTTAATTTATTAGGCTTCATACTATCTGAAGCTAAAACACATTACATACTGGGGTCATTCTTCACTGTTAATGATTTTTTTTTGTGAAATGCTGAGACAAGTACGGTAGTTTTAATTTGTACCTCCTTTTTTTTTTTTTGCATTGTGTGTACTGGTAGAGGCCATAGCCTACTTCTTGCTGCCCTTGCTCATCTTGTTGCTGCTTGACTCCTAGCCTAGCTGATATCACAATGTTCTGCCTGAAATTTTCTACTTAAAGATAATTAGACATTTCTTATGTCTTTAATACTAAGCCTGAAATAAGCTGAAACATAGGCATTACAGAGGTTAATATTATACCCAGCCAACCATTCACTATTTTGTAAGTTTAGAAAATCAAGTGTACCAGGAATGGGGAAAAAATCTATTTTGCATAGAAAATAACCCTCTAAGTAGGACACTAAGGGCACTCAAATTGCAGGGAAATTCAAAACTCTTAAGACTTTAAAGTCCTTCTTGGTACTATTGCACACACTGTCATTGAGAGGTATCTATTGCTGCCTTAATTCGTTTTGTGGAACACATCACTTTAAAGATTAATTTTGTTCACAGCAGTTGTTCCATGATTTTTTTACATGGCTTTTACAAACATGTAAGACTTGAGATGCATGACTAGCACGTCTGCCGCTGCCTTACACCATTTTTAAGTGAAGGCATGCAGTTTCTCTGCAAGTCTTGCAGAATGAACACATGCACTCGCCAGGCTTGCAGAGAGAAAGGAAACATGAAGGCATTCACAGAGACTATGAATGTGTTCAAGTTTCCCACCCCACCCCGCACACCCCCCAAAGGCAGCACACACACATGACGCACTTCCCTCTCTCCCTCCCTGCCCCATGTGCACACCAAAGGCAGGTGGAGTTGCTGCTGTGCGCCTGCCCCAGCCCACCCGGACACTTCCTTCTCTTCCCCTCTCACTCCCTGCCCTGTGGTCTGACTCTAGTAAGGGGGCTCTGAAAAAGTTTCGGGCTGCTGACAGTACAAGGCACCTACTTTCTGCCCACTTCAATCCCAAGGGTTTGGTTTGGCCTGAGCATCTCCCCTCTCTGGATCAAGTGGGATCCAATGAGGCGGTGGGGACGTAGGTTGACAATTAGAGCCTGTGTGAGTGTATGGGCCTTCAAGTTGTCGGTGACCCCCTTGAACAGGTGTCACACCCGCCCCCGGGCATTGCACCCCACTGTTTGAGAACCTAGGCACGACACCTTGCTGGCTCTCTGATTGAGTCTCTCCACCGCTAATCCAGTCTTCCTCTTTTCCTACTCCCTTCTACTTTACCAGGCTTTATCATCTTTTCCAATGAACCATGTCATCTCTTTAGTGTGTCCAAACTACAGTAGCCTCAGTTTAGTCATCTTGGCTTCTAAAGAGAGTTCAGGCTTGATTTTCTCTAAGATCCACTCATTTGTCTTTTTTGCAGTCCAGGGTACATCCATAGAACTCTCTTTCAGCACCACCGTTCCAAAGAGTTGAATCCCCTCCTGTCAGCTTTCTTCACTGTCCAGTGTTGACACCCATACATAGAAGTCACAAATACTATGACATGGGCAATTCTGATTTTGATTGTTGTTGTGTGCCTTTAAGCTGTTTCCAACTTATGGCAACCTGAAGGCAAACCTATTCAAGGCTATATCTTTGCACTTGAGGATCTTATCTAGTTCTTTCATGACTGCCTTTCCAAGCCTTATGTCATCTTCTGATTTCTCAAGTACAGTCTCCATTTTGATTAAGTATAAAAAAGTCTTTTAACTATTTTGATGTCTTCACCAACCACTTTAAAGTTATGTAAATCATCTGTCTGCATATCAACCCCCCCATCAGTCTCGCTGTGTACGGCAAGTACTGGGAAGTACAAGATGGAGGGTGCCACTTCACTCATGGCCTACATGTTGGGTTCCTGTGGGCAACTGATTGGCCACTGTTTGGACAGAAATGTTGGATAAGAGGGGTCCCTAGCCTGATGCAGGTTCTCTTAGGTTCCCGTGGTATCACTCCACTGCGCACCCTGGTATTAGTGGCGGCAAGTGGGGTTAATGAGGTGCAAGGCAATCCAGTGAGGTCACTTCACAAGCTTGGTTTGTATGAGATGTAGCTAGGCCCTTTGTCTCTTCTAACGTCCTGTTTGGCCCCAAATAAGGCCTGCTCGCCATGTGCAGCAGCATGAGGTGGCTGAACAGACTTTACCACTTCAGACTGCAAGGGAAGGGTACTGCTTTTTTTAAAAAAATCATTCAAACTGCGCCCCCCCCATTTTTAGGGTATCAGTTCAAATTAGCCTGCTGGCTTTCTGCTTGCAGGGAAGCTCCTTACATGATAGAGCATTAAAAGATGTGCTTTCCCCACTTGCCTTTGTTGGCTTTGATCTAGGGAGGTGGCAGAACCATCTATATGTTTGAGTGGACTCATGACATTGAAAAAGAAAAAGATCTTGCAAGGAGAGAATGTGCACACCAAGAAGGAGAGGGCTGAAGTAGATGCACTTCCCTTGATGTCCTAGATTTCTACTTGTGAGCATTTTTAAAAAGAAAAGATCAGTACCAGGGAGCATTCAAAAGTGCACAGTCCACTCTGCCCCCTCACTCTGGCCCATGTATGGACTCTGAGTCAGGCAGACAGGAAATGTTTCATTTATCTGTATTCAGCCAGGCAATGAGCTCAACTCACAGCTCTGGGACATGTTCCAGTTCTATAGAAAATTCCTGCTACTTTGCCCCAGACCCTTGGAACAAATTATTTTGCCATCCCAGTGTTGATTTGGCCACATCAGTTGCCATCACCAATAAATGACACACAGAATCAACAGATGCTCCAGTGTCTTCCATTTGTTTTCTGTTTATTAGAAAGGTCTTTAATTTAAACAGAAACAACCTCTCCCCCCAAAAAACACCAACTTTCCCCCATGTTTCTGACCAGCAAAGGAGGGGGGACTCATTTTACTCCCTCTCTTTGGAAAAAAGCAGAGGAAAATGATCAGAACGGATGTGACTTGCAGGAAGATAAGTCCAAGAAAGACCAGGCCCAGAGGCTGGGAGTCCTAGCGCTTTGGCACCTAGCAGATTCAGTCCCTCTCACTTCTGGCAGAAAGAGCTTACAAATCTGCACTGCTGTCCCTCCCCAGGAATTGCTGCATTGGCTCCAAATTGCAAAGCAAGCTGTGTGACTCACTGGGCCACAAAACCCAGGAGGATACAAAACTTGAAACAGCGTGACCCGGTCAGAAAGCAGAAGTGAGCTGTTCCCAGATAGGCCAGGCAGTTGGGACATTGGGGTGTGTGTGTTTCAGCCACATCCCCCTCCACAGAGAGTAGGAAATCCGATTGTACTTCTTTCTTCAGCCTCCACATTCACAGCGCCTGTTTTCACAACCTCTAGAATAGAGTGCAGTTGTTATGACAAATTATATCGAGGAGAGCAGAGTGAGGCCTTGGGACTATGTGCGGCCCCAAGACTTTTTGTGCTCCCCCCAGCTGCCCCATTTCTGGCAAAAAAAAAAAAAAAGATGAATGGCCTCTTTGGAATTACGCCATGATGGTAAATATATCCTGGTGGTTTATTGTGTAGCACCATCTGTAGTACCTGGAGTTTGATGGTGCCAGACACCAGGAGGGCAGACTCTGCAGTTAACTGGCTGCTCCCAGGTGAAACTGCTCACTACTAGAGATCGGCTCTTGATAGGGGTGGCCCCTTGTGCCCTTTACCAATGTGCCTGATGCCAAATCTACAAGATGTCAGGTTGAAAATATATTTTTTTTTGTTCTTCTTTTTTTTTTTTTTGGTTCTTCATTTCTGCCCAGGCTCTTAATGGATTTTAGATTGGTTTTTAAACATTATTCCCAGCACTGTCTCAAACGGTAGGTTTGTTCTGTGTCTTCAGAGTACTATACTGAAAGGCAGAATTAGAAACATGTCCTGAGGTTGACTCGTAAGGTGTGAAAGAGCGATTTGCCTGAGAGAGATGTGCATGCTCCTCAGTCCCTGCTGTCCTTTGGCAGGGTTGGGCCTGCCTGTTTTTCCCATTCTCTCCCTCTGCTTGCTTGTACCTCCCATCTTGGGAACAAGGCTTTGGTCTTCCTCAGGTTTCCTGGCTGGCTTCTGCAGTCCTCCGCCTGTGAGTGGTTTCACAGATGCTGGAATCTCAAGCAGCTGTGGAGTTTCCTGCTGCTCTTTTGCTTCTTAACCCTCCTTCCTCCAGTACCTGAGCTTTGTGGGACCCGGTCTTGCCAGGATCCATCAGGCCTTGGTTTTGGCTGGGGTGCCTGCTGGCCACCACCATGCCTCCCTCTCTTAACAGTTCTGACCTGAGTGGTTTGTTTCCTGGCCAGTGGTTTGTGAATTTCTGAAGCTCTTGTCTGTGGAAAAATCCAAGGACTTCTCTGAGCCTGGACTGGAAATGGTCTGTCTGGTAAATCAATTGCGTGGTGAGTTTCCTGCTTTCATTTAGAGCCTGATTTGAGCCAACTCTTGGGCCGCTGGTACCAATCCAACAACATTAGATTAAAAAAAAACAAAAACTCATCCCAGCTTTTCTCTACATCCTCCCCCTCTGGTTTCCTAGGGTGGTAAATGAACAGGAAGACAGCCACGTAGATGCTGTTTCCCCCCCCCCCCAAACAAGGTGAGACTAATAACCCTGGCATGAGGTCACATGCGTGCCTTTGCCAGCCAGATGAGTGTATCAGTGCATTTGGCGTTTCAGGGGATCTCATCTGCTGGTCAAGAGCAGGGTTATCCCTTTGTTCCAAGATCGTACCTCTCAAGCACAGGAACTGGGAACGGGCATTGAATTCAGTGCTGTGAGAATCTCAGCCAGATAGAGAGAGATTAAAACTCTAAAGTTCTACCCTTATGAAAATGCATAGGTTATCATGGTGAAATTGCAAAAATGCTGAAGTGGACAAGTGGCTAGCAGTGGCCAGAATTCAGGGTTCCCATGGTGAATAAGAGTAGAATAAATTATGCAGAGCAAAGATATATCAGCCGAGATCCTGTGTGGTACAGTTTAATAGTTCCACATGTGGAAATACATTTCAGCAGACGATTTGTCCCCCATATTTCCCCACAAAAGAACTGCCTTATTTCCCCCCCCAAAAAATTCCACGAAAGAGGGAAAGGTGGAATAACTGCACAAGAACCGGTAGGTGCCCTCTCTCTGGAAGCACCCTCTGTTTGACCGTCTCCTCTTTTTCTTCCTTAGGCCTTAGCTGGGAATAGGGAGAGATGAGAACTGGTCCCTTCCTTGATCCTCTGATCTTCAGCATATGCTCTGATTTTTTCTCTCCAAACATTCCCTAGAGATTGCTCACCTTCTGACCACTAGTCCCATGAAGGCAGGGCCTGGAAACCTAAAGCCCTTCAGATATTTTTTGGATTGTAGCTCCCATCATCCACCATCATGAGCTGTGCCACCTAAGGCTGATGGGAGTTGTATCCCGATAACATCTGGAGGGCCACACATTCCCTGGCTATGCTGGTGTTAAGAAATGCTGCCCTTCTTTTGTCAGAGCCCTGGCTTTGGTCTGGTGTGGTCAGTGACTGGATCTGTCCAGTCTGTTTTGTGCAGGGACATGGGGTCCCTGCAAGGTTGGGAGACAGTTGGATCTGAGGCACTTTGAAATGAAGGCCAATCACTTTGGATGGAAACCATGCACTCTCCTCTGTCCCAAACCCTGGCCAGAGGAAAGAATGATGTGCTGGACTTGCAGTGGAGGGTGGAGATAACTGGCCCCAAAAGTCTTGCTCCAACATTCAGAGCCTCTTTTTCTCTCTCTCTTTGCTGGGAGCAAAGTGGGAAGCTCTGCTTCCTTCCCCACTCTCTTGGTTCTCTCCGCTCTTTAGAAGAGGGCCAGATTAATGCCTGTAATGTCATAGCAGCTCTTTGTCTTGTGGTTCTGTGGAGGAGGGGGTCAGAAATATGTGTTGGCGTATCAGGACTTTGAGGAGCGGAAGCTGCGCAGCGGCCTGCTTCTCCTTGCTGTCTTGGGGAACCGGAAAAAAGGAAGTTGTCCTGGGGACTGAAGAGACCGCAAAGAGCTTTGGAAATCCCCAAACAGCGGAAGGTGGTGGGGAGGGGGGTTGCTCAGGGGCCAAGCAGCTGCTTTGCAGGCAGAAGGCCCCAGAGCTGGTCCCAGGGTCTCATTAGCCCACGGAGAAGGGGGAACACCTCTGCCTGAGGCCCCTGGAGCACTTCTGCCAGTCCAAGTAGCTGGTTGGAAGGTACATGACCTGTGACAAGGAGGCTCTGGTCACATGGAGCAAAGCTGTTAGCTGAAAACAGAACCAGGAAAATTGGTCTGTGCAGGGCAACTATGTGTGCATCTGTTTGGCAGAGTGGCCTGTCCATGCTTTGCATAGCCTGACCCTTTCCTTCATCAGTCTGACTTGTTCTAGTCTGTTCTCTGCAGCAGGGTGCTCCTGCTCTGCTAGAGGATTACGGCGGTGGCCATACTTGGAAGTTTGCACGGCACTGCCAAATACTCAAAGTGCTCTGTGAATGTTTTCTAGTATGATCCTAAGAACAACCCTCTTAAGGCAGCATCCCCCAAGCTGTTGCCCTCCATGGATGCTGCTCCCACCATCCCATGCAGCACTGGAATACAGTTCTCATCAGTGTTGGCTGGGGATGATGGGAGCTGTAGTACAGCACACAAAGAGAACCCCATGTTGAGGCAGGCTGCTGCATACTAATGGTTTGTCTACTCCACACAGCTATTGTACATTGATACCACTTTATGGTGTAATGGTTTGAGCATTGGACTGTGACTCTGGAGACCAGGGTTGGAACCACCGCTCAGCTGTGGAAACCCACTGGGTGATCTTGGGCAAGTCACACTCTCTCAGCCTCCGAGCAAAGGCAACCTCCCTCTGAACAAATCTTGCCAAGAATAGCCTGTGATCGGATGGCCTTGGGGTCTTCATAAATTGGAGATGACTTGAAGGCACACCACAACCACCACTTCAACTGCTGCAGCTCATTCCTATGGAAAATTGGGATGTGTAGTTTCATGGGGGATTTACCATTCTGTGCCAGAGAGCTCTAATGCTGCTGTTCTCCTAATACCAATCCCTGGCAACAAATACCAGAAGTCTGCTTCCTTGTGCTTCTTCTGGAGGCCTGGAACACTGGGCTAGGCAGAGCATTTGATCCCCCCACCCAGAGCGGTGGGGATGGTTTGTATGTTCACAGACCTATTTTGCCACCAGCCAGCATGGCTTTCTTGGCTTGTCTGGGATTTCGAGGCTCCAACCAGCCAGTGGCTGCACCATGGCTTATGGTTCCACTTCTCTCCACAGAGCTCAAGGCCCAAACTGCAAGCTAGCTGTTTGGCCATCCAAGAAATCCGACAGTGCACTTGCCTGGAGATGCCTGACAATGCTCACACCTTTGTGCTCAAGGTAAGGAGGAGCGGAAGAGATGGGGGCACGGACTGGAGGAGGGCAGGGAGGGGTATTTTCAGTCTTCGCCAAGCCACTGAGCATGGCAGGGGTTGGATTAAAATGGCCCTTGCAGTCCCGTCCAGCTCGAAGGCTGTGATTTTGTCTAGACTGAGGAGAGGGGGAATATCTTGTTGTGACACAGAATTGCCACTCTAATGAAGGCTAGAGAAGGAAATAGGAAACTGTCTGATGCCAGAGTTTGGGAACGTGACTTTTTGGCATACAGCTGGTGGGAGTGCTGAGAGTTGTGGTCCAAAAAAGTAACTGTCCCAGCTCTGCCTGCCTTGGGTCAGATGGTGGGTCTATCTGGATTGTCCACTTTGACTGGCAACCATTTTTCAGGGTCTTTCCTTCTGCTTCTCAAAATGAACATGCTGGGGACTGAATGTGGGACTGTGGCTCTGTGCTCACTTCCCAAGCTGGAGGCAGGAAGAGGGTCAGATAGGAAATCTGCACCCAGGACGATAGAATGAGGTGCAGAAATTCCCAGGGGCTGCAGAGAAGTTCCTGAAGGAAGCACTCTAGAGCCTGAGAATCCAAAAGGGAAACCCACCCTCCCCTTCCCTCCCTTTTTTCTCCAGATAGGAACAGGACAGCTGTCTTGCCTTTCTACTGAGCAGAGTTCCTCATGTGTTTTGCTTTCTTCTTCCCACCCAACCTCTTGTAGGTAAATACCTCCGCAGACCTCATATTTGAGGCTGGAGATGAGCAGCAGCTGTCTGCCTGGATATCTGAAATTAAAGAATGCCTCTCTCAAGGGTAAGCCAGAGCTCTGGGTCTTTGTGTGGTACAATTGTGCAGACTGTGATCTTTGTTTCAGAATGAAGTTTTCTAGTGCTTATGACAAGAACACAGGTTTGCAGGGGAGGCTAATAGCTGGTGGAACCTTTGGACTTGGAGGAGGTCTTGGAATGATTTGCAGTGCTGGATGTGGTGGTGGGGAGGCCTCAGTGGTTTCTGTAGGCCCTTGCAGCAGTGTACTTTGCTATGCCAACATGGAATAAATTATGCACAAATGTTTCTTTTAAAATGCAGAATAAAACAGTTGCATGATCGCTCTCTTCTCAGGACAGAATCTTTGACTGGTAAGAGGGAGAGAGGCAGACAGCTTGTAGAGCCCAGCATTTCCTGGTGCAGAATGAGATCACTTGGTTGCAATTTGTTTGTTTTTTAAATGCTATACACTAGGACCTCCATATCCACTGGGGAATGGTTCTTGGGGGGGGGGGCAGATACCAAACACTGTGGATAATAGCGAACACCATTGAAAATAACAGGACCTCCGGTTTAAAATACCAGAGTTGCCTTGAAGGACCTAGAAAATGGCTAGAGGACACATTTTCTAGGAAGACTCTATGGTAGGTGTGCTGTTTTGTGTCCCTTGGATAACTGAATCCGTGGATACGGGGGTCCCAGCATAGTACAGCTCTGGCCATAGCTGAGAATTGGAGAATGCTATATTGGGAGTAGAGCTTCTTTATCCTTGGACTACTGAGGAGGCTTCCCCCTTAGCCAGGGAACTTTTTCCCCCTGTGCCATGATGGCCTCTGGCATCAGAAGGAAGTTAGTGCAGCAGCAGCATGCCCTTACCTCGTTGCTGAGTCTGCCGCTAGATCTCATAAGCGCCCTATTTATTTATTTGCATCACATGCAGCTCTTGCACATGCCCCTTTCTGAACAGTAGGGATCCCTGTTACTGAAATACCAAGAAACTTGTCAGCAGGAAGTGCTGTACTGATTTATGAAGAGCCAGGCAGTTGGTACAAAATATGGCAGCCAGAGTGGTCTCGGGAACATCTCGGAGAGACCATATAACTCCAGTATTAAAATCTCTCCACTGGCTGCCTATCAGTTTCCGGGCCCAGTATAAGGTGTTGGTTATTACCTTTAAAGCCCTAAATGGCTTGGGTCCAACTTATCTCCGGAACCGCCTCCTCCCATACAATCCTCCCCGCACGCTCCAGTCCTCTGGGAGGAATTTGCTTCAGCCACAAAAATCTAGGCTGTCTGCAACCTCCCAGAGGGCCTTTTCGGTAATCGCCCCCAAATTGTGGAATGACCTGCCGAATGAGATCCGTCAGATAACAAGCCTGAGTGGCTTTAAAAAAGCACTAAAGACGGATCTCTTTCGGCAGGCCTTTCCTAATTAGATCCCGGCCTCAGGGGATCGTGGCCTCTTCTAGGCTGCTGGCCATTTATTATATTTATTGTATTTATAGTTTTAAAAGTGATTTTAGATTAGTTGTTTTAATTTATATTTGTTTAATGTTTTTTTATGGGGGAGGGTGGGAGTTGGGGTGTTTAGGGATTTTATTTGTATTGTATTTTAAATTTTGTAAGCCACCCCGATTGTTTTAACAGAGGGGCGGGGTATAAATAAATTTTATTATTATTATTATTATTATTTTGACATTTCCCACGAATTGCAGATCCTTTTCTGGACTGCTTCTCCAAGCCATGCTGTGTGGCACATGCAATGTGGCTGGTTGGGTGCCCTGGTGACAACAGAGTTAGCAGCCCTGTGCCCATGTCTTTTCAAACCACCGTAGCCTGAAACAGGAAGTTTTGAAAATCTCTGACCAAAGCTGGAAGTTAGTGTTGGGAATTCAGCCCAGGAGAATAGGACAATGGCACTGACTCAGCTCACAAACAGCCCCTCTCGTACCAGGATGCTCAGGACTGCAGAGACATGGCCATCTCCGGGTGTACAGGTTCCCAAATCAATATACTAATGGACTTTTATTATGCCAAAGAGGAGATCACTAAAATGTGCCAGCTTTTGAGTTCTCCGGAACTCTTCATTTGGCAAGATGTTACAAAAGGTGGAAGCCGAGGACGGCTGACAGTGTTGAAGTTGTGGTGTCTGCACAATCACAGGTGTGAGGTGGACTGGGGAGGGAAGAGAGGGGCTTCCTCTTGGTTGGCTGCTAGATGCAGCAGGGCTTGCAGGTGTCAAGGTGCCACCTTCCACCCAAGGCCTTGAGTGTCCACATAGTGGGAGAAGGTTAGAGGTTGGCTGCTTCCCGATTGTCAGAACAGATCCCTAGTGGTTGCAGCAGCTGCTGCCTAGTAAGTCAGGACTGTTATGATCCCTGTGTATGCCCTGAACTATTTAATACGTAGGGATCATGAATATGAATCGGTTACAGATGTGTAATGTAGGTTACATTCATAAATGAGATTGTGACTTCCAGCCTATATATTTTGGCTTTACCTGTAAATGACCTAAGTTGGTGTGTCAATTTTTCTGCCATGGCTGTTTACCATAGTTCTTTAAGCCAAAAATTCAACATTAAGCACTAACTCATTCCTTCTAAAGTTCTATAATAGGGAGAGTTAAGTCTGTTGAGAAAGTGATGAACGGCTGTTGTTTTGTGCATAGCAGCACAGTTGTTTGTAGAGGAAGACAGAAATCTGACATCAAGGAGAGGGAGTGCAACTTTCTGCTCACAAGTTATGTGACACTTGTGGATTAGTGAATTGCCATACTGCATGGCTGAATGTGCAAACAGGTGTGAAACACACAATTACAGTGTGCAGTGCACGGTAGCACCACACATTTGACCCTGCTTCTACAACTTTCAACTGAATACAAATGTTACGGTATGGCTGAAAATCACAACCCTCTATGTAAGGGGATGTACGCACGCAAAAGCCACTAACAGGATACCAGCTGAAGGTTCAGGTCCGCACTCACTTGCCACCATAGACCCAAAGGCAGTGCCCAAAGCACACTTGTCTGTGTCTGCTGGGGCCCAAGATCTGGCCTATTTTTTTTTTCCAGAAGTGGTTGGACAGTTTTGGTCAGTGCAGAACATTTGCATTGAGTTTGGGGTTGCAGAAGCAGAGTTGGGCATTCAGTTACCATTCAACACAATGTAACTCTGCGTGTGGAGACCTAGACGACACAACCTGGAGGTTCTTGGCCATTGCCTTTCCTGTGGAATCTCCCCTTGACAAAATGTCTTTCACTTACCTCCACTGTCCACTTCATGCCTGCCCTACAAAGCCACTGGCCCCAAGAAATGTGTTGTTTCCTTTACAACTGCTGCAAGGTTAGTCATTGTTTTGTGCTGTGACAAATGAACACAAAGACTCTCCTAGAACTTTTAATCCCACTGGTCTTCTGGCCCTGTCAGCAAGCTCCTTGCTGATGGTACTTTCTTTGTCCTGTTCACACAACCTTTGTACCAAAGTGTCCAAACAAGACTTGCTTTTCTTTTGTAGGTCAGCAGGAGACGATGTTGACCTGATCTCAGATACTCACTCCGAGGTTGCAACTGTGAGTCCCACCAACAGTAGCGTGGATTCCTTGAACCAAGGTACTTTCATCCTTCCCGAGAAGCACCTGCTTTGTAAGGTGTGGGGTGGTGGTCAGGGCTTTGAGGCGGCTCTGGTCCTGCCTCTTTCAGCAAAAGGCAAGACCAGTGGGCAGTGCTCTTATCCAGGTGAGAATACTGACGCGTGCTACCTCATCTGCAGTGTTCATTTCATACTGAAAGTAACATTTCATATTATATTGTTAATTCTCTGGATTGCCAGACTGCAAGCATATGGCAGGAGCTTCTGTCTGTACAATACTGTTACCATTAATCATCTAGAGGTTTTTGGTAAACATGTTTTCAGAATAAGAAAAAATAATGTACCTGAACTCATGGGAAACTGCCTTCTACCACATCTAGCCTGCCCATCTAGAGCAGTCTTGTAACTAATGGACAGTGCTTGTCTTCAAGTACAGAAGGACTTCTGTCATCAGTTACATGACCCTGTTTAACTAAAGATGGGGCTGGGGATTAAGCCCAAGGGACACTCTGCATGTTCACCCTCTGAGCTCAGGGTCTCCCTCTCCTCTGACAAGTTGCAGTAGTGGGCAAGTTACTCCTTTAGCTTCTCTTGGTGGGACTCAGACCAAAAATGCTGAACTTTGCTCTGATGCAGCAAACTGCTTCTTATGTCCTTGAGGAAATGAGCGGAAGTGGGATTGCTTAAAACCAAGTAAGCTGTGGTTTTTCTGGGAAGCAACCCTGCATCTCCACTTTGATTTGGATGAAAAATAGAAGTCCTGCTCTAAAGGCTTGTTTCCCTCTCTTCCCCCCGCTCCCAGCTGCCATGCAACCAAGCCTCCCTGACCGCTACCTGTCCTCCTTCCCCTGGTTCCATGGCCCCATCTCTCGAGTCAAAGCTGCCCAGCTCGTCCAGCTGCAGGGCCTTGAGGGACACGGGGTTTTCCTCATCCGACAGAGTGAAACGCGTAGAGGAGAATATGTCCTCACCTTCAACTTCCAAGGAAGGGCAAAGGTAAGGTCCTTCTTCTCAAGGAGCCCTTTCTCTATAGCCACTCAACAGGGAACATGCAATGGTGTCCAAAGCCTGTGTGCTCCTAGGTGGGCATACCTACGTTCCCTTATGGAAGTGGCTGGGGGAAACAACTGTCATAATAAAATCAGGAACAGTGGTAGACTTGAAGAGCCTCTGCCGCCTCCACATCTAAGTACAGTCGGCCCTCTGTATCCATGGATTAAATCATCCACAGCTTCAATATATATATAAAAAAAACTCCAAAAAGGAAACCTTGATTTTGCCATTTTATATAAGAGACACCATTTTACTATGCCATTGTATATAATGGGACTTGAGCATCCGCGGGGGATTCTGGAACCAAACCTCAGTGGATACCAAGGGCCCACTGTAGTTTCTTCTTTTATATATGGTGATTAACTTTTCTTTCTAATTGTTTAGTCAACAAACCAAGAAAATGAAACTTGGTACACTTACAGGCATGCCAGGCCTGGGTAGCAGTAGCCAAAGAAATCTATTATCTCCTGAATTCTAAACCTGGAGATCAAATTTCTAGCCCTGCTTGTTGGAATTAGCTGCAGAACCTTCCAAAGCTGGAGTGGAAATGGTGTAGCCTGGGTGCTGAGTGCAACCCAGGGGGGCTTTTGTGTGGCCTTTGCCCCCTACAAATACCAGCACAGGGAGGAAATAGTTGAACAAGATCTCTGAAGGATGCAGTTTAGTGATTCATTCACTGCCTCTTTCCAAAAGAGCAAAATAAGAACAAACATGGCTTTTGGTTTCCCCAAACAGTGGGCATGTGGCCTGTACAGTGGTGGGAGGGCCCCCCCCTCCAAAATGGCCTTCCAACCTTCCACACCTGTCATAAAAAATGGGGGCTCAGCTTGCAGGGAGGGAAGGAGTGTGCTAGAGAGTTGCTCAGGTGGCAACATGCCTCTTCCTTTGTTTTGGCAGCACTTACGGCTTTCAGTGACTGAGAGGGGCCAGTGTCGCATCCAGCATTTGCACTTCTCCTCCATCTTGGACATGCTGCACCATTTCCAACGCTGTCCCATCCCCTTAGAGTGTGGCACTGCCTGTAATGTGCAGTTGTCCAGCTATGTGATGGTTGTCCCACATACACAAGGTAAGAGGGCTGCTGGGAGCCATTTGGCCTGTTTGAAGCACTGCAGCATCTGCAGCCATGCTTGGCTTTATGAACACAAGCTGAGAAGGCAAAATGCTTGTGATTTCCCCTCTCATGCTATGAGTCATTCACTGAATTAGATATCAACCAAGAACAATTGTAATGTCATTGAGTCCTATTGTGAAGGTTTTGTTTTCTAAAGGGTTCAGGAACCCTGCTGAATTCTGTGAGAGGTGTCTTCCTGTGATGATCTCCCCAAAGTCTGGCCCTCCTTCTTGCTAAGGAGCACTGTGTAGTTATGTAAGGCTGCCCAGTATCTTTGGCCTCTAGAGAAAGAACTTAGAGCTAGAGCTTTCATAGACTTAAGTCTACTTTCAAGTGAGACTGTGCAAGCAGAAGTATTTCAAAAGCAAAGGCTGATGTTGGTGGACTTTTTCCTGCTTGAAGAAAAAGGAAGACTCTCCGATTTGAACCTTTCCTCTGAAATTTGTGGGGGGAAAGCTTCTCTCCACCTTCCATTTTCTTCCCCTTTTCATTGCTCAGCTGGAAAGTGGAAGCTTCTGTCTGCTGAACCAGCTCTAGAATAGTACGTGTGAGCATATGCATTTGTTTTGTGTACAACTGCATGAAAGCAAAGCAAGCTGTTTTTTTGTTTAGGTGCTTATTGTTTTGTAGAGAAACCTCATCACATTTATGAATGGCTTCTCTCTACTAGCAATCATGGAATGCCACAAAAGGATTGGGCAGTGGTAAAACATGGTTGGTTCTTGATTTCCTTTTGGGCCAGCAGTAGGTCAATGATAACAAATGATGGGAGAGGGGAAGAGTATGTTCTTGTGCCCTTATAGGTTGAACATAGTTGCAGAAGCTACATTTTATTATGGACTGGTAGAACAGCAGGGCTTGGCAGAAGCAAGAGTGAAACAGAAACTTGGCCAGACAGGACCAGGGGCTGTCCTACCCATTGATGGTTACCCTTGATACTTTTGGAGAATTCATGTTGATGCCTATGGGAAGAATGTTGTAGAATTCACCTTTGCCAGGGTTTGGCACACACACACATTGGAAACCCTTAACCAAGAAATTACAGCTTCTCACTGGCCTAGGAACAAATGCCCAGGCACTTGTGTGCCTATCAGTTCTATAGAAACACAAAATGGCATGAAGAGAGTTTAGCTGCTAGAAACTCTTCATCTTTTTTTTTTTAATGAAAAACAAGCAGGACTCTAGTTCTTATGTCTAAAATAGTATTTTTGAGGTGGATGAGTAATTCCAACTTGTTGAAACCTTAGAAAGGAAAGGAAGGGATGGGTAAGATTAGCAGCTGTTGAGGATGGGGCAAGTGTATTATATGACCTATTAACTTCCCCACAGCAGTGTGTGTGTGACAGAGTTGTATTCTTTAGATTTTCCTTGGGTTTTTTTCCGGCTGTGAGGCCGTGTTCTGGAATAATTTCTTTCTGATGTTTCGCCTGCATCTGTGGCTGGCATCCTCAGAGAAGGGGTGTGGGTGGAATGCAAATATTGGTGTGCCTGTTTGAAAGGAATTCCCATTGCCCTTACCTTACTGTGTACAACACAGAACTCATCTAGGACAGCATCTGCTAACTCGTTCCATTATTCCCCCCCCCCTCTTTTCCTGAACAGCAGGCTCGAGCAACACAGTGCCATTCTCCCCCTTAGTCCACCAATGTAACCCGGAGTTCAGCCTTCTCCAGTTGAGCCCATCCAGCTGTCCCCGGATGCACCTGGCTGACAACTTTCACTTCAACTCCTCACGGGAGCAGATCTTCCACCTGGTGCCCCCACCCGAAGAGCTGGCTGGTAGCACCCTGGCCACCCCACCCCGCCAGTGGGACAGCGATTATGAAATGGACTCCCAAGGGAGGGGGCACCTGCGGGCAGTTAACAACCAGTACACCTCCCTCTGACACAGTGGACAGGGCAAGCACCTGCTTTTGCACAAAACTCTTTTGCCAAAATATTTTGAATGGCCACAAAAAAATGTGTATTCCTTACGATTTGTAAAATAGATTGACTAGCTCACATCCCCATGGTTGTGACTCTTGGATTAGGTCTGTTAAAGGGCCGTTTGTCCCCCCTCCCCTTCTTCTCTTATTGGTTTTGCACATGGCCTTTCCTTTGCTTTAAGGTTCCTGGTGCTTTGCTACAGGTACATAGAATACTCTGCAATTGATTAATTTTTGTCTCTCTCTGATCCCATTCCTCCTTTGAGGAGAGGGGCTGGGTAGTGAAAAATGGAAGGAAACAGGTTAAACTGGTTGCTATTACTGACAAAAACAGATCTGCTCCTCTCTTTCTGCCCCCCCCCCCCGTTCTCACATTATTGTTGAATTAAGGCATTCTTGCCCTTGAGCAGAGCTACTTTCTTGTCTGCTTCAGGGATTAGTATCAAATGTTGTGTTTTATTAAGTTTATGTCATGCAGGGTTACATGACTAGAAACAGACTACTGCTGAAACAGCAGACACCAGCAACAACCACAACAGAGGCCTTCTGATACCCCTATTACCTTGAAGAGCTAAACACTAAACATCTCCTTTGTGGGCTGAACTACAAGCAATCTCGGCTCTATCAATCCATCTCAAGAAATTCCCTTCCCTTGAGTGTATGTAACCATGCAGCTTCACTACAAAGTACACAGATTTGACTGCACAGGCACCTGCAGTTCTGTAAGTGTGTCAAGGAGGATCTCACCTTTGGCATGTAGGAAACTGCCTTACACAATTTGGCAATGCTGCAGGGAACATGTTCCCTTGTATAAGAAGTTGTACTACACTGTTCAATCTTTTACTTCAAACATTAGTGGCCCAGAGTGTGGATGCTCCAGACAACAATTGGCACCTTCCCCTTCTTTTGAAGATGGAAGTAGGCATTTTTAAAAGTTAAGCCATTGTTCTTTTCTATAAGGCAGAGTTCATCACTAGTTCCTTGTCCCCTCCCTTGCTACACTTATCCTCCATCTCTGAACCAGAGCGATTGCCTGTAACATGTTCAAAAACAGCAACTTCCTAGGTGCAGTGTTCTTCTGCCTCACTCCCACTGAAGCAACCATGTTTCTCACATCTGCCAAAGTTTGGTGTTAAAATGGATAAAGCAGAAGCTGTATGAGAAAACAGCAGCCTCTGCTGGGCAGAGATGTTTTAATCACAAATTGGAAGTTTTTGTGCCACTGGAAACATTTCTCAAAAGATAATGTTTATTTAAACCCACTGAGGTGGCTTTCTTGACAGCAGGAAGCTGAAACTACATGCTTACCAAACAGTGAGGCTTAGCTCAAAGTAACGTGCATGTGCCCTCATTGTCAGGGCCAGCACCCAACTGAGCTCAGTTGCCCTGTTTAGACAGTAAGGAAGAATGCATTTGCCAAAAGACAAGGGCAGGGTTCAGGAAGCCTGGGGCATGCACTCGCTTCCTAGTTTTAAATTCCAGCTTCATTTTTTGCTGTTGGAGAATGTATTTGTCTCAAACCAGGCACACAGACAGATTGATGTTACTCTTTGTTAAAATTAGCTTCTTCTTAGCCTAGCCTGAGTCCTTTGCTAGGCTGTCATCAAGCAAGACCGTGTTAAAGAGAGGCATACAAATATACTGCCCTTCCAAAAATAAACACAACCTATCTTCTTTCACTTTACCCACACTTTTGTGTACACATGTGACTAAGTGTAAAGCAACTTGAAATACAGCCCCAACCCAAGACCTCTAAATGGGAAGGCAGGAGAGAAGGAATAGGGAGCATACCAACTACTCTTTGGAGAAACAGAACAGAGCTCTTCTTCCAGCATAGTTGGAGAAACAGCAAGTGAAGGATCCAGGAATACCCTCTGCTTCCTATGAAGAACATATTTGAGTCTTAGAAGCCATGCAAAAATAATGGAACTCAGAAGGCTGCCTCACCCCTGGGTCCTTCTAGCCCAGTGCTTCTCCACTTTGGCTGCCTAGGGACTCAAAGCATGTTGGGTCTAAAGCCCCACCAGTGTACCTACCTTCTGTCAGTGTGTGGGCAAAGCTACTTCTTCCCCCCAGCTGTGCAAGGGCACATGGACAGCACTCGGATGCACCTGTGTAGCCAAGCGATAGCTGGTAGGGACAGACAGTGAAGCTGTACCTGAGTGCTGTCCAGCTGCCATTGCACTGCCAGGCAAAACACGTTGCACAAGGAGATACTGGCTACTTCCTTGAGGAACATGCACCTCCTCCCAAAACCAGGAGTCATCCAACTCAGGACTGGAGGTAGCGCTTTTCCCTGCTACCAGCAAGGCCAGGCAAGGGACTTTCTGTCCTTGCACCATGAAATAAACACCTGAGGCAAAGGTGATCTAATCTCAAATGGCTGTTCAACTTTTCAACCATTCTAGAGGGAAAGGATTATTACAACAGCAGCAGCAGCAGCAGCAGCAGCAGCAGCTAGCACCCCTCCTATATCTCACACAGCTACTGTGACCTTAAAACCAGTTGCTTAGAAACCCAAACAGCCCCCAGCTCTGGCACATCTAGCAGTACATGGAATCTCTGTAGCCTTTACCACCCACCAGCTTCTCATCTCTTTCCAAGCCTCACTTCTTTGCAAACACAGGCCAACCCTCTGAAATCAACAGGCTACAGGGGAATCTGGAGATTGCTTTCTTTTAAAACCCAGAGCCTTTAAGCTCTTTCAAGAGCACTTAGGCTTTTTTGAGGGTAACTTGTTGACACTGCTTCAAGCTTCCTCAGAGC
Organism: Gambelia wislizenii; assembly: GCA_030847615.1. Taxonomy (NCBI): domain Eukaryota; kingdom Metazoa; phylum Chordata; class Lepidosauria; order Squamata; family Crotaphytidae; genus Gambelia; species Gambelia wislizenii. The sequence goes on along the minus strand of JAUMIR010000013.1, from coordinate 3,354,873 downwards.
CAGTCCTTCATGAAGGTGAGGCATACATCTGACATTTACATTTAATGACTTAAATGTGACATGATGCCAACGTTTGACTTAGGAACATAGAAGACTAGCAGCTTCAGATGTGGACTGGGGTTTACTTGCCATTTTCCAGCCATCAGTGCTGCTGTAATCAGTTTGTCTCTGGCCACAGGGGTTAAGCCAGACACATCTGCTCAATAATTTGGGCAGGGAGGGTAATATGGCTCAGCCTAGAGTAAGTCATTATGTAGGCCTACTACACTACACTCAACCATACAGGACTGCGGCCATCAACAATTAGACTTGCCTTGGAAAAAGATGCAACAAACAGCAGACACTTTGTCTCTATATCCGGATACACCAAGTCCTCTTGCAGCTGATAACGGATTTTCTAAACGAGGTGAGGGAAGCAGTTAATATTGTTCCATTGGTGCATGCGTGCCCATGTGTGAGGACAGCCTTAAAACCATTCTCTTTGCAAGAGCTGGTGGGGAAAATATGTATCAAATTAACAAACATGAATAATGGCAAGCCACAAATAATCATAGTCAACAGCCCATGCTCATGAACTGTGTAAAGCGTTACCAAGTTTGTTACTCAAGATAGGTTGTCTGTTCAAAGATGCCAGTATTTTATAATTATTTCTGTTGTCCTCTTTAGTCTTATTCACACATGATAACCTGATGTCATAGGTTTGAAGGGATCTGTATGCCTGGTGGGAAGGAGGGAAGATTTGTCACAATACACATTTTTCCCCTCAAGGAGCAAGGGAAGAAATTCTTCAGAAGTTCTTAATTGTTACAGCAATCTATACATATCTTCTTTGAGAATGATCTGCAGCATGAGAAACCATTACTGCAAATTACTGACAGAAGGAAAGTGAGGAAAATTGGGAAGCAGTAAGTCTGCCAAAGTTGCACTCGTGAAACAGAGTTAAACAGGAACTAGGCTGAGACTTTTTCAAGAATTTAGGGCTTTCCTTCACAGAGCAAACTGAAAGAAGTTACAAACACTCTGGAACTGCAAGAGGAATGGCAAAAGACCACCATCTAGCCAGCTGGACCTTTTCAGGGCCAATTTACAAATGCACATATAGTGTTCAGTTTTATGCCAGAATTGCCTTCACCTCATTAGTTGTTTTGGGCATCAAGGAAGCTCTTGAGCTGAACAGGATGTATCATGCAAGACCAAGGAACAGGCTTGATGCCAACCGGCTTTTTGAAGAGTTCCTAGCAAGTGGAAGTTCACCACTTGGCCATGCTGCGTGCCAGAGCGTTAAAGGAACAACCCCAAGTCAGCATGCTCATCAAACTCATTCCATTCTTCTAAGGAACAAGACTCTTGCCTTTCCTACAACAGAAGGCCTAAGTGACCCAAGTTAGTATGATACAGACTGTAAGGAAGCAAAAGAGCCTCAAAAGGAAGGAAAAACCTCAAGGAGGCTTTGTTCCAGATCACTGCTGCCATCAGCCTTTGAGAAATACAGAAATAACCTAAAAGGTCTCAAAATTACAATGGGGGCACCAAACCCTCAACACTTTATAATACAAAACTCCATATGGAGCTTGGAGAAGTTAACTTTTGTGAATTGTAACTCAAAATCCCCTAAAATGGTGGGCTGGAGATTAAGTAAATTTTCCAGGCTCTAGCCCCATGTTTTAAATTCACATGCCCATGTGACAAGGAAGGTGCTCCAGAGGAAAATGCCTTCAGGGACATGTTATAAATACTTTTATATGAGCAAAACTCCATTCAAAAGATTTGGGCTCAAAAAATTGTCCTCTATAGTTGGCTTCTCTCAGTGGAGTTCAACATGAAATTTCAAGTGAGGTTACCTGCATCCAGCTTCCATCTATATCCAGTTCGTGCCAGTCTTCCTTCACACCGCTCTATGAAAGGGAAGATGGGTAGCAGCATTACAGAGCACCATCTGGATCAGTGCCTGGCCCCTGAGCGGCTTTAGTCAAATTGCCACTGACAGCTAGAGGCAAAAGCCTTGCCTACACAGATTCCATGTTTTAAAAATCTAGCACGTTTAGCTCTGCATACAAGACAACATTAATAGGTTCTGCCACTTGATGCACAAAACAAATAGGACTTTAAAGAAAACTGTGTGTTTTTAAGCCCTTTCTGCTCCTGTATAGTATAACTTCTATATTTTGTTTCTGTATGTACTGTACATGTAACTTATTCTTGAATATTGCAAAAATATACATACCAATCTGCTCCTGCAGTAAATGAAATTGTTTAAAATTTAACAGTGCTTCTCTTATTCTTTTCTACTCCCACCCTCTCTGTAGAGTCATTCTGCTTACAGAACCTTAAGTACACCTTGTAAAGTATTTTAAAGACTAAATCAGTCACTCCATTTAGAATGGGAAGAAGAGGCAGGGTCTGTTGTCTTCTTCAAATGGCCTCAAGTCCCCTACTGTCTGCTAAAATGGGTTGTGGTCAAACGTACAGGTGCACATGGAAATCTGATTTAAGGTGGGCCTGCCTTGGTTTCCTTCCTTTCCTCACCTGTCAGGATGTCTTTGCTTCCTCTACCCACCACTGAATTTCTAAACTGGATTGACCTGAGTGAAGGGAAAAAGTAATAGAGGTAACAAACACAGACATCAGAAGGAAAGGTCAGTTTTTAAAACTTTTTTTATTTTTTATTTTTTTTAAAGTTTTTATTTTATATTATCTACAAAGTAAAAGTTTCCTCTTAACTTAAAAGTTACACTGCTGCCTCATAACAGCAGTTCCCCCCCACATCAAACATGATTTTATAAATAATAAATCCTTATCTGTTCGATGATTAGAATTTATTTTCCAAACCTCTTTCAAGTTTAGTTAGAAGTAAAAGGGATTTTTTTAAAGTCTTGATTTTTGATTTTTTTTTTTAGTGAGAATAGCAGCAAGAAATCACTCTCATTAAGTCTTTCTCTAGCTGATGAATTTATAACGTTGAAGGGCTGTTTTAAAAAATAAATAGCTTTTCCAGTTTTTCTGCAAGCGGAACTGGGGCCTGGGGTGAAGGTTTTGTGTTTTGCTTTCTTTTTGACACAACATATGGAATTATGGAATTGTTTGTTCCCCAAGGGTTCTAACATGCCTTTGTCTGAGTCCAGATTTCTCCCACTGAAGTGTGGATTGTTAGCATTCCTTTTTGATGTTACACTTTTTTTTTCTCATAAAAACAAACCAAAAGAGAGAGAGAGAGAAATGCTAGGGCTTTTTTGTTTTTGTTTTTTTTTGTTTCTGTGCTTCCAAAGTTGGCAGAAGCAGAAGAAGGTAGGTATTTTGCCTAAAAAAAGAAAGAAAGAGGGATCCAGCCTCACAGTTACTCCAGGTCAGCTTTACAACTGTTGTTGATGGTGGGTTTGTACTGTAAAGAGAAAGGGGAGGGGGAGAAGGGAACAGACATGAGATCAATCCCTCCAAAGCCCATTAAGAGCAATTTTAAAGCAACTTGACTTTAAGAGATCTCCTAGCTGCTGCTACAATCTACATAAAGACCAACAAAACCAACTTAGTCATCTCTTTTTTGCCTCCAACACATAGTCTTATTCCCTAAAGGTAGGAGGGGTGGGGAAGAGGAATGCGAAAGAAGTCAAGGTAACAGCTGCTTCACCACCACCAGAGCACAGCAAGAGCATCAGCAAGGCAAGGCTTTGTAACTGAGGAAAGGACCAAGTTCAAACAGCTATCCCGGGAGTATGGTTTCTGAAATGGCAGGAAGTATAAAAGTGCATTTTGAGAGCAATGGCCATGGTAATGTTTTAATCCCACATAATACCTAGATGTGTGCAGTGCTTCCAAAAAACCAATGAGATGGGGATTCCAACTTACGCAATCTAGATGGCAACCCCCCCCCCTCAGTTTAGTAAAAGGGAACCTTTACAAACAGCCATTCTCCTGGGGGAACCTGTGCTAGCTCCCTATCTCCATGTTCCACTCCTAGCTAACCTCACACACCTTCTTTCTGCTCCCTCTCAATTCTTCTCTCCTGGCTTTCTTGCAATCTGTATGGTGCATGCACTCCTCTCACCTGAAGGGTGCGTCATATAGGGGAAGTGTGTTGCTGTTGAAACTGGAATGTGCTGTAGTGCACTTTGCGCAATAGCGGCTTGGGCCCCACCAGGTGGCGGCTGGGTCGTCATGAGCATCATTGGAGCTTGGGCAGTTGGGTGAGAAGGAGCCATCCCCGACTGCACATGGGCCTGAAACAAAGAGCTCTTTAGTAGCAAGGTCGCAAGGAGGGACTCCCCACCACAGTGCTCAAGCGCCTGCCTCGCTTAGACAATTGGGAGACCACTGAGCGCAAGAGCCCGGATCTGAGGCCATTATCTGTTAGGCTTCCTCGCTGGCAGATTTCATAATGGAAACAGTGAAAGAATTTGCTGAGTTTGGAAAGTTGTACATCAGGGAAGGAAAAAGGGCAAGAAAGAGCAGCAGGGTGGGGAGAAGCCTCCTACCCTGTTTGAATAAAGAAAAAAGAAATCGCCTTATTACAGCAATAAACTCTCACAGCACTTGGGAAGATGGAGACTTCAGATTTCCCAGCAAAGGACTTTTCCCACTTCTCAGACCCCAAAGATCCACTTACCTGCTCTGTTGCTACACATTTACCACCCCCACAAAGGATTCGTCTTGCTTCCTATATCATTGCCTCTGCCACTAACCAGTCCAAAACCACTGCCACAACTGGACTCATGGCCCATGGGATCACTCAACCTTTCTGATTTCAGCCAGGCAGCTGCTGGAGCAGTACTGTTTGGGTATTTTTAGCCCAGGGGTGGGCAGCTGCCTAGGGAAGGGGGCGGCACCACTCTTCCACAAAACCTTGGGAGGCCACATATCCCAGCCCCTCTCCGTCTGGACCTTCCCCTCAGAGAGGAGAGAGAGGCACCCTGCATCCACCTCAAAAGGGATAGGGGCAATTCTGCCATGCTTTTAGCCCCCACCTCTACCCCCAGCTATTTTAGGCCCAAGAGAGGACTTTAATTAACATGGAAGTAAAATGCAAACAACAAAAAAATATTTAGAAATTATTTTCCAAAACATTTCAAGATAGCAGGGGGCCTTGGAAAGCAGCCCTGAGGCTAGGCTTTCCCCACCCAGTTTAGGTGTAACCACATCAGACCCTTTTTATCTTGCTTTGTAGAGGAGGGTGCTTGGGGGCCAATCTTTGCCCCTGGGAGATATTCCACCTCAGGCATCAGCAAGGCAAACAGATTTTAAATTTTCCTTGGTTATGCTTTAAGGCCAAGGGATACAGATAACGGTATCTTTAAAGAGAGGCAACTTTCACTAAAGCATTATGTGGAGCAAAGCGCTGGATCACACCATTTCTCCTGTGCACTGCAGGTGTAACTTATCTTCCAAGCTAGCCAAGCCTCACTGGAGTGTGCAACAGCATACTACGCTGCTACTAAAAAGTCTGGTTGTCACCTTCAGGATCCCTAGTGGAGTGGTCCTTCTCCCTCAGCTTCCTCCGCCTGCACCCCCAGCCCTGCTGAGCATGTAGCTTAGGGTGGTGTCGAGGAGGGAGACTGGAGAGTTTTACCAGTCACTGCTTGGTGGTAGAGCACATGAGGGCAGACCCCCAGTGCCTCCATTTAAAAGGCTCTCATGTAGCTGCTGCTGAGAAAAACTCAAAACCCTGCTTTAAGCTTCCTGAGAATCAAAGCCAGTCAGTGTAGACAGTACTGGGATAGATAAGAAACCAATAGTCTGACCTTGCCCTGCCTCCTGTTAGTGACAGACACAAGCATAAGTCCTCCTTATGCTTGCCATGTCTTTGTCTCTCAATGAAGAGTAGTGGGCCTGCTGCATCCATGGGCACACAATCTGCAGATTCAACCCACCACAGATTCAAACACACTTGAACCCACAGCGGGGAGCATGCCAGCTGCCCGTTTCAGCCTTCAAGGCAGTGGGGTTCCTTTGCAAGGCTGCCCTACGCCAGCCATATAATAGGGACTTATAAACCTCACCTTGTTTTTGCAAGCCTCCCAAGAGAGACTGCAAACCAGAGGTGAAGCTTATAAGTCCCTATTAAAAATGGTGGAGGCAGGGGCAAGCCGCAGGTGGCGTGCATTCTTCGGGCTGCCCTATCTCCAGGGAGCCCGCTAGCATTACAAAGGTTCCTTCTGTCTTACAGAGGAACCCCACACCTCAAAGGCAGAAGTGGGCAGCTGCTGTGTTCCCCGGAAGGTGGGGGAGCCCAAAGAATGAGCACCACCTGGGGCTTGCCACTGCCTCCACTGAAGCCTTATGCCATTTTTAATAGGGACTTGAACATGCATGTTTTTTGTTATCCACAGGGGGGCCTGGAGCCAATCCCCCACAGATACCAATGTCCCACTGTACTCTCTTCCTCCCTCTGCAATGACCAAAGCCCCCCAAGGACTCACAGGGTGCCCCCCCCCCAAATAACCCACCTAAATGGTCATTCAGTGGCTGGTGGAGAGCCCAGAGGATCAGAGATGTGTCTGGTTATGCCCCATAGTCAAGAGTCACATTGATGACATTATCTCCCAAGACACTGGCAGATCTCAGTGAAAGATGTCATTAGTCTGCATTTGGCTATGGGACATAGCCAGATGCATCTCCAATCCCTGTCCCTGCTGTTAGCCAGACACAGAGTGGACATTCAGGAGGGCTATCACAGCAAAATTGTGAGTGCTGGAAGTGATGAGTGTGGAGCCACAGCAGAGTTCCACTTGCAGAACTCTTATGCTATGCTGGGCAGTGTAGGATCTTGGCTAATATCATACATTCCGCCACCCCTTCCTGAGGTTTATGGTGACTCTGTAACCCACAGATCCTGAGGAATTCAAGTCCTGTGGCCAGGGATTTTCAAGACTCCCTGAACTCATTGTATTGAACTGAGATAAGATCACATACATACAAGTGGTCTCTCAACAGTCCAACATCCCCAAAAGCAATCCTAGGTCACAATACCTTGGGCTTACTTTTTCTGGTTTCAAGCCTACTGTTACAGAGATATGACTCCCACGATCTCCACTCCCTGATACAGAGAGCCACTGGGGCCCAGTCAAAGCCCTTATGGAGTTCTCATTACCTGGGGGACGTGGGCCATGTGTGGTGGGTTGGTGTAGGCAGGCTGGACATGGGAAGGATGGATGGCAAAGACTGTCTGTTGTGCTGTTGGAAAGCTGCTCTGTGGAGACTGGGTGTTGGAGCCTGGGGTCATGGAAGGAGGAGTTGGCGCAAGACCGGTGTGGTAGATAGCTGACTGCTGCTGAGCGTTCGTCAAGTGGAGGGCCTGGGCAGCCTGATGTTGATGGGGCTTCAGACACAGAGGAAGAGGCAGACAACATGAAGAATCAGTGACCAAGCTGGGCATCTCAGCTTATCCTCAGAAACATTTTTGTCACAGGAACACTGTTGTTTGGACATCATGTTATGGCTCCTCTACCTGGTCACTCCCAGCACCAAGTATAACAGCACAAGGCATGGTTTCTGGAAAACCCCACGGACACCGAACCCTGCTTTGCTAGGAGATAACTTGTCCAACCAGCCAAACACTTGTGTATTTAAACACACAAGACACAAATGTGCAGAATTTCACACTAAAGGTTGTGGAATCTCATCAAAAATTTCTCCACTTTTTACTATCAGTTGGGGCAGGCTGAGCACTGAGGGCTTGGAAGGCAAGAAGCTCTATCTGTGGGCTGCTGAAGCTATGGGAGAGACTAAAGATAGACCTCTGCCTGTGCCAGTGCACCCCCTGAAACTGGAGGGATTCCACCCACTCTTCCTTGCAGAAAACAAAAACTCCTGCTCTCTCACTTTTCAGAGTACTGGAGGAGGTAGAGATTGCTAGCAGCAGGGGGGAGAAAGAAAGAACTCTCTCAGTGGTGATCACAGGGCGAATGGGAGAGGCTTCCACTGCCAAGCTTGTCATCCCCACTGCCAGCACTCCCTGGTTCTCAGCAGGCAGAGAGGAGAGGTTTAAGCCTCCTCACCTCGACATGCACAGCCCCTGCCCTCTCCCAACTGACACAGGCTGAAAAGAATGGTCACCCTGCTTAAAACCAGGAGTGGGCAACTTCTAGCCCTCCAGATATTACTAGACTGCAGCTCCCAGCACTCCTCACTGTTAATTGACTGGCTAAGGCAGAAGAGAGGTACAGTTGCACTACATCTAGAGGCCTGCAAGTCACCCTCTCCTTACTTTAACAGCTTTCACATACTTGAAGACAGCATAAAATATCTTCAGTAATGTATTTTAATTATGAAATATAATTTTGGCTTTGGCTCATCACTATCAAGACAGTTAATCCTAGCTGCCAAGTCTTTTCCTGGAAGAAAAGAGCTCTTACCTGCACTGGACTGGGGGCTGGGTGGCTTCCTCCATGTTGACTCTGCTGCTGGCCTGTGGGTGTGGCAGAAGGCTGTGGGTGTGGCGGATGTGGATGCAGGGTGGCACTCGGATGGGCATACTGCTGAGCAAGAGAACCAGTGGAAACTTGGAAGAAGAAGAAAACGAGAAATGGAGAACTGGCATCCAGTTTGGAAAAGCACATACAACTCTCTTGATTCTGGACAATTATCTTTTTAGTAATTACTTCTCTTACCCAAGATCTAAAATTCTGCTGAATTTAGAAACAATATAGCAGTCAGTCAGTGGGGTAACACCCCTGCCCCGATCCTAATTTGCCTTGTTATTACATCAGGCGATGGACTGTGTTTTCAAAACCTATGTGGTTGTGGGGGAAAGCAGGAGATTTATGTGGGCAGTGTGTGAAAATGGCCTGTAAGGCTACATGGGACTTCTGATGTTTGAAGGGACTAGCCCCCCAAGGCATCTAAGGATTATCCACCCTAGCTCCAGTCTTTGTTGTTTTCTAGCCCCCTTAGGTCTCTTCAGTCATCTATCTTATGTTCTTGCCAGAAAAATCTAAATGAGAGGGAGGAAGTTGCTTTTGGTCACAGAACATCATGCTATCTGTGCATAAATTTACTGAAATACTTAATTTCCTCTAGATGCTGCATTTAGGTTTCCCAACACACAATCCTGCCATACACATTATAGTTCCTTTCCATGTCAACAGAGGCAAAACCAAGTCTGTTGGTAACTTCTCTCTAATAAAAGAGCAAGTAATTATTTAGCTATCAGGGAAAAGTCCTTCCTGAAGTCACATTCAGGGTTTAGAAAAGCAGGTCCAAAACTTGCTGTAAAGACACTAAAACCCTAGAATCTGCAGTAAAAGCAATAAGAGGGTTGTTGCCAGAAAACACATCCAGAATAAACACCACTTGTCTTTTACATGTCAAATTACATGAAGAGTCTACTTCCCCTGCCCCGCAAGCAAAGTGACATAAAAAGATGATCAGTCACAGTCTTTGTAACCTTCAAAGCTCATCTGAACAAGTCCTTATTCCAAATGGAGCAGAACTAAGCTGATGGGGCTCACTTCAGTCTCCACTATCCACCTTACAAAGCATCCTATCAAGCTGCAAATGGGGACTGAATACTTAGTGATAGTAGGCAATATGGCACTTGGTTCTTTACAAGGGGTTTCATAAACCACTGTTACCAGCAAGGAGAAGGAAAAGAAGCAGAAGTAAATGCTTTTGGAAAAGGGCAGCAGAAAGGGTAGAACAAACACTGGTACTTACCATGAAGGTTCTTTTTCAACTGAGGATGGATGGCATCTCATGCTGGGTTGACTTGCCCCACTCAAAGAGGCAGGCCTGGGCTAGTCAGTTATAATCTCTACCCAGGTGGAAGGGAAATCCAGTCCTGTTTCAGGTAGTATATATACACCCTGCAGGTAATTTCCTTTTCTGATGGCTGAAGACATCCACCAGAGAAGACACTGTGACACCACTTGGCATGATGGTAGCTTCCAATGCTTCTGGTTGGCTATGTCTTCCTGAAAGGGTAGCAGCAACTTCTGCAGGGACTGTATATATCCCCCACCCAGGGAGCACATGAAATGCAGTCTGCCATTGAACCCAACATAATCTAAGTTCACCCAAGGGACCCAACATCCTGATTGATCGTGTACTGAATCCTGAGAATGTGCACTTCTGGGAAAGCAACCAGTTTTGCCTGTATCTATCATAGCACCCAGATGGTGGATACACTGGGCAGGCACTGGATGGCTTTTTTGCCTGTTCACTAAGAACCCAAAGTTTGTTAGACAATGTAAGGTTTTGTTCACATCTTAAAACCTATGGCATAAAAATGGAGATCTTATAAGCAGGTAGTCCAAATAGGAGTACAGTAGGACCCCTGTAGCCGCAGGGGATTTGTTCTGTCCCCCCCCCACCGCGGATACCGAAAACCACGGATAATAGCGAACGCCATTGAAAATAATGGGACTTCCGGTTTAAAATACCAGAGTTGCCTTGCAGAACCTAGAAAATGCCTAGAGAGGATACCTCTCTAGGCATTTTCTAGGAAGACTCTATGGTGGGTGTGCTGTTTTGTGACCTGCAGATAACTGAAACCACTAGTATTGGTTCCGTGGATACAGGGGTCCTACTGTACATATGAACTTTCTGGTTCTGAATTATGCTATGAATGACAATAGCACCTTATGAATACTCTGGGTGATGATGAGAGACCAAAATGGAGGGCTCAAACTGAGAGCAGGAGCCCTGTCATGCAAATCTTAGAAATGTCCCGTGTGCTATGTACATCAGTACATGAAGACAGGTTTAAGGCATGCCCCACGTGAACTCTCCAGAATGGTTTTTGAGTGTTTCCACACAACTTTTTTTCTGCCATACCAATCCACTCTCCTCAGACATAATATAGACTTTTGGTCTTTATAGCATTTGGGCACAATGAAGAACCAAATGGTGTGAAGTGAACCAGACTTCCTCTACTGCACTCATATCCAATAAATGCCAGATTATTTGTAGAACTAGCTTGTGTTTCACTAGGTGCTTTGACCAGAGTGAAGATGAGAGCAACTATTCCTTTAGGTGGAAATTTACTTTGTAGGGGAAATGACTAAGAACTTGGTTTAGAGATCTTCTTGTTGTCCTTTTGCCTCACAGCAGGATTCTCAAATAACTCCCCCTTCAAAAGTGCAAACAGAAAGACTGCACCTGGATTTGACATTCATATTCCAATTTCTAAGCCATTCGTGGTGCCTAGCAGCTACCTCAGAGGCTGCAGCTCTAGCAGCAAATGGTAGAATCCAGATTGGTATCAGCCATAAAGGTATCAGCCATAAAGTCTTACCTAGCTTGTTAATCTTGTCTTAACTTGATGTTTTCTCAGGCAATAACTTCACAGCCCATGATAGATGTCCCAGCAAAACAAGAAGGGGGACGCTGAAGATCTAAGGATTAAAAGCTTTGCGGGAACATTTCAGGGACTCTTCAAATTTCTTATCATTGGGAGCCTGGAGGGAATAATTCTCATCTTGAGGGCTGACTGAACCTGAGACATGGGTTGCTACTTGGGTGTCCACCAAAAAGAGCTCACATTTGACCATCATGTCTGGTGACAAAATATTTTGCATACTCTGTGCTGACCTCAGAAGCCTCTGGGAAAGCCCATTCTCTCTTCACAGGATCTAGGAAGATTTCTGGGAATGGAACAAAAGAAAGCTCTTTCTGGGTTTGGAACAACACATTTCCAGAATTTTGGAGTACCTTTCTCTGATCCACAGGAGTCCCCTATAGTCTGACCATCAAAGATTCTGATAGCTTTCTTTAAGAAAAGATTAAAGTTGCCCCTCCCGCTCCTCAGAAGAGAGCTCACTAACTTCCCACTATGAAGGTAGACAGGGGGAGAGATAAAGAGGGAGGGAAACCCTCCCTATCTTCCAATTCCCCCCTCTTCCTCTCATAGAGAAAACTCTTATCTCACCCTGGAGAATTGTGAAGGTATTCTTGCTGCTCCAGCGCAAGGGAAGAGGAGCAGGTTCCAATGCCTAGCATCTGGGGATGAGACAGAAGAGTCAGAGGAAGAGGAGGAGGAGCTCTTTGGAGAGTACCCTCTACCTTCTTGCCCAGGAAGTGATTTTTTTATGCCCCCAAAGTGGAGGTGGGGAGGATCTTCAAGGTTTCCTACCCTCCAGGTAGCAGTTCATTTGTTGATTTTACAGGTAGTGGAGAATCCAACACATTCTTCCACTAATTAGTATAGGTCCTGCCTCTTTGAGTGGGAAGAGTCAACCCAGCATAGAGCACCCACCTCCATTGTTGGAAAAATTGAAGGCTGCTATTACAACAAATACATCATCAAGACACAGAAACGTATAGAAAGTGCAAAGGAAAAGCCAGCCAAATTCAACACCTACTTAGGTACTGCTCATAGGAAAAGTATCATAGAATCATAGAATTGTAGAGTTGGAAGAGACCACGAGGGCCATCCAGTCCAACCCCTGCACTCAGGAAAAGTACTTTATATGGACTAAGTGAAAACTGGCTGAATGTGAAATACAGTCAAAATTAAAACATGCTATCATTAGACCCAGTCAGATGGCAACAGAGACCTTCATTTGAATAGTAAAAAGCAAAGCACTCTCACAGTGTAAAGGCATTTGGAATGATGTAAATAGGTGTTAGAGGCAAACTGGGGTGCTCAGTTTTACAAAGGACAGTCTACACAGAAAGGACTTGTTGAATGAGCTCCAGTGCACCAAACCCAGCTATGTGGATACATTACAGTCCTCTAACCAAGTGGAACAGTCCTGGGGCAGATTTGCACAGTCACTGTGGTCCAGCCCACTGGGGTAAGAACACACAGGGCTCTTAACAGCATACCATGCAGGATTAAGAGGAGCTCCTTCTTGCCCCAGAAAACAGTGCTGGCAACGCACCTGCCAGTCTGATACACTGAATCCAAATAGATAGAATGGAATACATTGCTCTGAAACTTGGAAGATTCAGGGGCTTGAGCAGCAGCAGGTGAGTTGCAGAGTCCAACACTGTATGCTAGATTTCATGTAGTTCAGCTGTGTCTTCTTAAAAGTCTTCTACCCACCTTTACAAGTAGGCACGTTGGCAGCAAGCTCTCTGTGCCAGCCAGCTCTTTTAGGTTAGATCTTGCAGGAGCCACAGACCCAACTCTCAGGACAGTACCTTTCCCCATGGGCTCCCAGGCCTGCTCTTTGCCCTTATGGGTCCAGTGTTGGCTGTCACCTGGCCCCATAAAACCTCAGCCTCCTTTCTCAGAACTAAGAACTCTGCACAAGCTACTGGGGACCACTGCAAAGTGGAGAAACCTTCTTTCACAGGCAGCAGACTGAGGTGGGCAACTTCCCCAGGTCTAGTAGCCATATGTGCTCCACAATGGACCTGGGCGGACCAGACCTCCCCTCCATATGCCTCCAGTCAAAAAATCTACTTGAAAAGACCCCATGAATTCTAGAGGTCATGGGGGGGAGGGGGCAACTTCACCACATTTTGGGGCTACTTGACCTGAATTCACCCCTGGAGTGGTCCTTTGTCCCCAAAAGGAAGGAACCAGAACTCACCACCAGTTTTGAACCCCTCCTTACAGACACAAAAAATAGACCAGACCCCTTCAATCATGGCCAAATTGCTCCCATGGTCTCTAAAGAGTGTGGCAGGAGGTGGTATTCCTAAGAAAATAAAATGAAAAAAATTAAGGGGGGGCACCTTGGGGCATGGAGCTCATCTTGCCCATCCCTGCCCAGACTCTGATGGTCCAAGGAAATGCAAGACACACATATAGACACACAGACACACGCAAGCATATACACAACTGGGCCCATTTTCTCCATTTTCATCAATGATGGTCCAGTGTTGGCTGTCACCGTGCCTGCAAATGATTCATAAAAATCACCAAAACATTCCTTCATTCAGTATCTTTATATTTCCTACAAGTTCACTGTGCTCATGGACCATAAAACATCTCCTAATTTTGCATAGATTTGGTGCAAAGACAGAAGGCATTTCCAACAAGCCTATTCCTGACAGTTCCCCCCCCCCAAGTTGTTTACTATACAAAAATCAAAGTTAGTACAAAAAACCCAACTCACTGGCAAAGTAGAAAGAAGGGCCTGTCTCCTTGCTGTAGGGTATTTTGGGACATGCTGAATTTGGGAAATAGAAAGGGAAATTAGCCACATGCCACAAGATGAAAACACCACCTCCAGTCTTCTGGAAAGGTTAACAGTCAAAGATTGTTTTATATACAAAACCATTGGCAATTGGGGGGGAAAAATGAAAAAGATCTATCTTCAAATGAACAAATTCTTTAGTTGGACTATACCAATATTAAAATGTCTATTACATTTTGTTAAATTATCACAGCATTAAAAAAAAAATAGGGATCAAAGGTGTTTTAACTAATTTGCAACCAAGATAAATACATTAATCCCAGAAAACTGGATTTTCACAATAAGCATAGTCCCTTTCTCCCACATATTGTTCAGTTCAATACTGACATTTTAGCAAAGACAGAAGACTACATAGGTGAGACACAGAGCATGAGACAAAGAGAGAAAACCAGACACAGAAACCTATTGATCAAATAGGAAGATCAAGACTCACACTCAGTAATAAACCTTATTTGGGTTTACACTTTAAGAACAAGCCTTTCACATCTCCACGGAAGTTCTTTTATTCATTGCTGCTGCTACTTACACATTTATACAAGTAGTTAATTACAACAAATACAAAATCATTCTCTCTGTCAAATACCACATTTTGGAGCAAGGAGTACTGCAATTAACCCAGGACAGCTTTTTGCTATGTTCCAAAATAGACAATGGAGATAACAACACTACTTGGTGGTTTCTCTCCCCAGTTTCATCATGTTCATTATTTGACAGGCATTCTTTCAGTAATATCAACCATCACCCTACAAAACCGTTAAGTATTACAATCCCCACATTTCAGATAGGACAGAGAGGGGTAATGGGCTGAGGAAAAAAAGGGACTTGCTACTGAACAAACACTGTTCCTTTGCTTGTAGAAGAAAACTTGGTGCAAGACAGTCAAGAAAGCATGAAGCAATGCTCACAGCACTACCACTGACTCCAGCACATAGCACTTATATTGAACTTGACAAACCATCAACACATCTGATGAGTCAAGCTTCCAAACAACCACTATTTTCTATGAACTGAGACTTGTCTCAAAGTTTTTTTAATGAAGATGAGAAATTCTGCATCCATGGAGTCAATCATCCACAGCTTGAATATATTCAAGAAACAATACAGTAATTCCAAGAAGCAAACTTTGATTTTGCCATTTTATATAAGGGTACTATGCTATTGTATATAGTGGGACTTGAGCATCCACAGATTTTGGTCCTGGAACCAAACCCCAATGGATACCAAGGATCCATTCTGTTTCCCAGTCAGTTGCAGACAACAGGGATAGTGGCACTTCTCGCTCATGTTGCAGGATAATTCCAGGTGTCTGGATGTGACTCACCCAAGCCTATGCAAGCCTCCTAAAGCCCCATACCATAGTGCCCTGGTTAGTCTATGGTTGCTTTGCTCCTTTGTATTAAGATCAAAAATATGGCACTGCAAAGCAGCCAGCTGGAACCCTGGAGTTCATTTTGGGTTACAAATCTCAAGACTGGTCTAACACATACTGTGCATGGCTGATAGCTGCACAAGAGTAAGAAATGGGAAGATCTGTTATGAAGAGGTAAAAGCTGCACAGCAAATTGCTCTAGCCAGGCTGTTCTCCATTGTTGTTGTTAACAGCCATCAAGTTGGCTTCAACTTATGCTGACCTCATGAATGAGAGACTTCCATGTCACCCTATCAACAACAGCCGTGCTCAGATCTTGCAGACTCAGGGCAGTGTCTTTGGCTTCCTGATGGGAGTCTCTCTACCTGGAATGGGATCTTCCTCTTTTCCTACTGCTTTCTACCTTCCCAAGCATTATCATCTTTTCTAGTGAGTTGTCTTCTCATGATATGTCCAAGTACGACAGTCTCAGCTTAGTCATCCTGGCTTCTAGGGAAAGTTCAGGCTTGATTTGCTCTAGGACCCATTTACTTGTTTTTTAGCAGTCCACAATATCTGTAGAACTCTTCTCCAGGACCACATTTCCAAATGAGTTGATTTTCTTCCTATCAGTTTTCTTCACTGTCCAGCTTTCACAACCATACATAGAAACTGGCAATACAATGACATGGACAAATCCTGACCTTGGTTTGCAACTATATATCTTTACATTTGAGGATCTTCCTAGCTGCCTTTCCAAGTCCTAGTCTCCATTCTAATTAATGACTGAGCCAAGGGATGAAAAATCTTGAACTACTTCAATGTCTTCGTCGTCTACGTTAAAGTTATGTAAATTATCTGTGCTCATTATTTTTTTCTTAATGTTCAACTGTAAACCTGACTATGTTTTCCATAGATCTTCTCATGTTGACATTTGAGAAGCTACCTTATCCTGAGTCAGTCCAACTAGCTCAGTCCTGTCAACTCTAATTTTCAGCACTGCTCCAAGAACTGTAGACATAAATCTTTCCCAGCCCTACCTTGAGATGCTGGGGACTGAACTTGGGGCTTTCTGCATGCAAAGTACTCGGACTACCACTGAATGACAGATTTTCCCAACTAAAAGAGAGCCCACATTCCCACAGTGATGGTATCCACAGCCATGGTGCTCTGACCTAAGGATCTAGATCATTGGACCCCTGCACCTTACCAGACATTCTGCAAGGGTGGCTGGTTGCAGGCTTCCCTGCAAATGTCTCCCATCCAAACAACAGCCACCCAGAATAAGACAATAAATGAGAGAAGTAGCCCTATCTATAGATTTTTCTTCCACATTTTCTACGCAGTGGCTCCACATAACAAGATGGCACTGACTGACAAAGCCAAAGAATATCAATCTCATATCTTAATCTAAAAAGCACCTCAGTGACTTACTCCAAGCAAGAGGGCTTTTATCCTTAAAGTGCCATAGGAGTGCTCGGAACAACTAGGAGCATTTGCATGGGATTTACTTGCAACCACATCCAAGAAGGTGCCTACAAGTCAGTTTTCAAGAACACTACAAGACAGGATGTCAAGAAGACATCCCCTCAAACAGGTTACCTTAAGTCGAAGTGTGAAAAATAGAGGCTTTGCTACATACGCACAAGATGTCATTCTTGCCTTAAGAGGTCAAGTAATCAGTGGGCATGACCCTCCCTCAGATATCAAAAGCCAGACTGTGCCTTAAGTTTCAGTCTAGATATAGGCCTCGCAGAACGCCTGTACTAGGAAACAGAAAATGGCCACAGCATAATATAATTCACACTTAGGAATCAACCAAAGTCTACAAAGACTGATAGCTGAACACTGCCAAGGAACAGGAATTGGTTCTGAAGACTGTGTGAAGGGAGGCCCTGGCCCCAACAAATCCCTGTACAAATTTGATGAGTCAGAGAACAGCAGTGTTAGGAGCTCAGAAGAAAGCATGATATATAGACTCTGTTGTCAAAACCTTGATCTTTGCTGAACAGTACAGGTCGACCCTCGTATCTACAGTTTCGCTTATCCATGTCCAAAAATATACCGTATATTCCGGCGTATAAGACGACTTTTGAGCACTCAAAAGTGCCCTCCAAAATCCACAGTCGTCTTATACGTCGGATATACAAAAAACCGCGAATATTGATTGCCCTCCCCTCCCCCGCTAAAGCGACCATGGGGCCACCGGAGGCCCCATACTCGCTTTTCCCGGGCTCCCCACTCCCTCCCAAGGCCCCGTGGAGGCCTCTGCGACCCTCCCCCCACCCTCCCCAGGCCTTCACAGAGCCTTCGAAGGCTCCGTGAAAGCCTCCGCGGCCCTCCCCCACCCTCCCCGGGGCCTACCCCACCCTCCCCAGCGCCTCCCCTCACCCTCCCCGGGGCCTTCACGGAGCCTTCGAAGGCTCCGTGAAAGCCTCCGCGGCCCTCCCCCACCCTCCCCGTGGCCTCCCCCCACCCTCCCCAGCGCCTCCCCCCACCCTTGAAGGTGGGGAGAGGGGGCAAATCTAGGGGTTTGCCGCGGCCACCCTCGCTTCCCCCACCTTGGTCCCCTTCGGAAGAGCCAAGACGGAGGGAAGGGGGCTGCTGAGGCAAACTGGGCATTTTCGCCCCTTTCCTCCACCTTCGAGTCCAGTTTGACTGGAAGGTTGAAGAGAGGGGCAAATGTTACCCTGCCAGCTGATCCTGTTCGCTTTCCCAACTCACGAGGAGATCTTCATGAGCTGGGAAACAAAGAGGATCAGCTGGCAAGGCTCCCCCAACCAGCCAAATTGGGGGGGGGGGTCTTATCTGGCGAATATATGCCTAGGCCTAGATTTTTGGCTGGAAATTGGGGGTGGTGGTCTTATACGCCCAGTCGTCTTATACACTGGAATATACGGTATGTTCTCTCAAGGCATTTCTAGGTCCTCCAATGTGATTCTCTGGTCAACTTTCAGCGTTCATCTCACTGAAAATAATAGGGTTCCCTATTACCCACAGTTTCAGAAATCCACGGGGGATCTTGGAACATTTTCCCGTGGATACAGTGGTCAACATGTACTATGGTTTCGGTGGATGCTGAATGATGCAAGGATTCTAGAATACTAGTTCATTCACATGTGCAAATGGTGACATACACAGGTGAATTTGCCCACAGTGATAAATCAGTTTTGAAAAGGCCTTTGGAGAGGCAGGAAAGAGATGGGAAGATTACAGTATGCTATGTTCTAAACAGGCATCTAAAATCGAAGAGTCAAATGGCTGACACAATTGTTCATGCTTTACAACTGAACTTGGCTCTCCAAGTCTCTCCCAACTGAATGAGCACCACAGAAGGTTTTAGCTAATTTTAAAATCCAAGCAGAGTGCTCCTTTTCCCTCATCAACTCAGTAAATGCCAGGACAGGGGAAGAATCTTAAAAGATTCAAAACAGAATGAAGGAAGTGTCCTACCATACATCGTGTGTGTCTGCTCATGTGCCCCATACTGCGCAGCAGTGGAAGAAACTAAGCCAGGCTGCAGGTGTGCTGGTGGCGCCATCATCCTAGCACTACCCTGTATGACAGGGCTATAAACGTGAGGGTGCTGCATTGAGTATAACAGAGAGAGGAAAAAATGAGAAATAAGAAATACATCACTACAGGTACTTTTGGAGAAAAAACAGCAACAAAAAGACTTTCTTCAAGTTACCAAAGTGTATGATTGAGGATGACTTGGATATCAGGAAAGCAAGTCTCAAATTAGGTGTGAAAAATAGTAGAAAAAAGTTTCATGATCTACCATAGCTCTGCTCTTGCCAGATTTTCTAATCCTTGTTATTATGGAACACAGCTCTCTTAACATGGTGGCACTGAGGTCAAGTTATGCCCCTGGGTAACTTAACACTTTCAAATACTAGCAGCAAGAGGTTCTAATCTAGGTTGTACTTAGCATCCATGTTGTGATCTAGGGCCGTGCTTCTTAAAGCTATATGACATGGGGGACTGGATGGGTGTTTTTCCCCCGTGTGCCAAGGAAATATGGCACATATTAGCATGCACTGACTGCAACTGTTTCTTTCTTTCTTGTAAACTCACCATGGACCAGCAGCTAATAGCTCACAGACTGGCACTGATCCAGAGACTACTTCTTTGAGTAGCACTGATATAAGGAGCCTCTACTCTATGCAGGCTTAAACAAAGGCACCATGTGTATCACAACAAGCAGTAGTATATAAGCTGACAATTCACCTCTGTGGTGTTCTTTGAAGTGTTATGTAGTGTATTAGTCTTCTTACAACATTCAGTGTGGCAAAACACAAGTTAAAACAACATTAGCAGAAGAACAAGCTACCAAGAGCCCAGCTGAAGGCATACCTGAGACTGATAATGTGGCACATGCTGAACAAGAGGTTGGTTGGGGAACTGCTGAGGACTGTAGGCAACATACTGTGCTGAATAAGTCGGTGGTGTGGCTACGATTGGCGCCCCAGCAGCTGAGGCAGGGTGCATCATGGTGTTCTGATGGTGCTGGTCTTGCCGCTGCTGGGGCATATTTGATACTGCAGAGGGAGAAAAAGGATATTTTAAGAAGGATCATTCCCCACCACCAAGATTATGCCAAACTTATAAACATGAGCTAGACACAGAAAGACACTGGACAGGAGGGCTGCCCACCATCTGTGAAGCATCAAGAGGAAAATTAACCTTCTATCTCAAAACATAAATAACACGTGCATTTCTTTTTTACATTAAAATAGCACCATCCTGTTTAAGCCTCTCCACACTGGTTTAAAATGAGTACTCAGTGATTCAGAGGGTGTATCCAAAGGGGAGATATATAGGATTTTTTTTTAAATTTAAAGATCACCATCTACCTTGTTCTCCTATTGATTTTTAACCTACAGAATCAACAGAGCTATCAAATCAAGGCAGTCTTGTAATAAAATAGCAGACTGATAGCCAAGTATTTTGGAAGTGTTTACAAAAACAGGAGCGCCACACGAAACTGAATGTGCACAGCCCCCGTAACTGCCTCTCCTTATTATATACTGAGCCCAACAAGGAGCCAACCATTCTTGTGCAATCCTATGCATGGTTGTTCGGAAGTAAGTCCCACTGAACTCAATGAAGCTTATTCCCTGAGAGGTATGGACAGGACTGCAGCCCTGTATGCACTAGAAGAAAGGCAGTTAAGCCTTGTACAGAAGCAAGCAAGGCCTGCCCAGAGGGCTTGAAATTCTAAGAACAAGGAGGAGAAGACTTGAGACAGAAAGGGGAGATTTAACTGGCAAATGTAAATTCCTACTTCACAAACCAATTAAAATGTAAGAGTAGCAGGCACAACGGGGTAAATGTTTCACATGCAAGGAAAGTACCAAGAGCATGCAATGCTGTATTATTCTCACCTTTACCTGCTCTATAGGTCTTGGCTTGGTTGACTGGCATGGGGGTCATTGGAATTGGGTACAAAGGCTGAAAGGAAAAAAAGGCCTGCCATTAGAAAAAGGTATACAAACACATTCTTTTTCAGAAATATTCACAAGTGGCAGCTCATCGCCAATTTGCTGTTGGACATGTGCCTCCCACTGTAGGCCTGAGTTCTGGCCAGCAGAGGTTGGGCCTTCAATGATGAGGGAGCCTTTCTTTTTTTGCTGCCTTGGGCCAGCTATGGAAGGGACTGCAATGAAGAACCCCAAAGGTGCCTCCTAAGGTTTCCTTGCAATGTGCAGAGGATCAGCCAAGTTAATCACAGTCATATGCAATCATAGCAGGCACCCCTAACACTACTAAACCTTTCCACAAGCCCATTTCAGACAGCCTATATCAAAGATGATAAAGGGATGTTTTAATGGTTCAGATCTCATAGAAAATATGTCTAACACTCTTCCCCTTAAAAGAAGAGGGAGGGGGCACAATTCTCAGTCTCAGAAACCATGGTTTATCAGACCAATAGTCTTATGTTTGAACTTGGTCTAACTTAAAAGCAAGTTAACACCGCTACTAATCACAAAATAAGCTGGGGCCAATACAACTTTCAACACAACACACAGGGTGCTTGTGGCACTCCCTCCAGCACTATTTGCAAGCTTGCTTGAAGTCAGGGGGCAGGTGGAGATGGCCTGGGTGGGAGGGAACAGGATTAAAATACTTGTTAGAAAAGGGCCTAAAAATAAACACCTTACTCAAAACTGATCAGCACATGCTCTCTCGATAGCATACCAACTGCTGAAGATGCAAAGTGTTACTACTAGCTGATATTTTCAGACTGCTGCAGTAGACATAAAGGAGCAGCTAAATTCTGCTCACAGATAAACTGAAAGTTTCTTTGAGACCTACCTTGTGATTTTATCGAGTTAAAGATGCATTGATTAACTAAGGATTAGATAAAACTGGACCCAAAGTAAAAACACACAACCAAACAATGAACAGCCTTTCAATCCACATGTTTAAAGGGAGGTCTTTGTGCAAGTTTTAACTATTCATACCACTTGCTGTAATACATTTTCTTCTGTAGTCTTGTCTCAAGAATAAATCCACCCATAACACATTTCTTTCAGACAGAAGGTTAACTATTTTATATAATGACAGAAGTTTTCAATAGCATGAACTCTGCACACAGCAAGGTTTTGATGTGAAGGGATTCCCTCCTAAGACACTGGGCAGGCTGCCACAGAGTTTCCAAGGTGATCTGACACCTCATACAGGTCCTCACATTCTTAATTGTCAAGCGTGTGCACTAGGAATTACTTAAAATGGCCCAGTCCCTGTTCAGAAGGCTGATAACCACAGGATGGAAACACACATTACTCTGGCAACTCATGTTTCTGAACCCAAGTTTGACAAGGCAACATGGATGCAGGTAGGACATTGGCAGAGCAGAGAAGCAGCTCTTTCTCTCCCACAGCTTCTCCTATATACAGATACAAAAAGAGATTCCACATGTTTAATGGTCTCCCCTGCTGTCTCAGCATGCTGGTAGTTGTCTTGGAACCTGTCCCATTGCCAGATTCAAAGCTGCACTCCAAAGCAGTGCTGATTTGTTATTCACATCTTACATAGAGAATACACATTTATTCGCTGCGTTAAAACATTCTGCAGTTTACCTGAACACCAGGGCTCACAGGAACAGGGTACATCATATTGGGTGCAAAACAAACAGGCTGGGTGTAGACAGGAGTGGGCTGTTGATGGCCCACCATCGAAGGGCTGGGCTGGGCTTGCGGACGGGGTGACGTTGGTGTAGTAGAAGGCTTAGGCTGTCAAAAGAAAGAGGGCAGATGAAGCTACTGAGTTACGAGCAAGTGCCTAACAGGTCAATCACAGGTACATCCTGTGGGTTTCCCCCCAACAAGCTCTCATTATGGCTATTAAAGCCCAAGTTCAAAGTATGTAGGGCCTTCTTTCAAATGAGAGCACAAAAGGAAGTTCAGTTTTGCAAACCCAAAAGATGGGGACATCTTTGCTTCTCATACTCACCTGAGCAAATGACCGAGGGTTGAACTCCTTTGCATTAGGATTCAGTGTTGATTTTCTAACTTGTCTGGAAATAAAATACAAAGGTGAGACAGGTCATGTTTCCCACCATAGAGCTTCCTTCTTCTTGGATGGAGCTGAATACCTGCCCTCTTCTATTTGCTAGTGGAGGCAAAACTTGTTAAGGCTTCAAATTTGCACCAGGGAAGGGGGCTTTTTCTAAGTTCTACATCTAAGGAAACACAACCCAGCTAAAAAGCTACAAGAACCCCACTTTAAAGTGAAATTGGTACTCATGGAAGGAGAAAAAAACTTATCATAACAGACCTGGGATGCTTACCAACTCCCCCATGGTTCTAAATTAGCAAACTCCTCAACAGTATCGCTTCCTCCAGAATATAACCTGCTCCTTTTCATCATGAGTGAGAGGGTGGAAAATGGGGACAGGGAGCACTGCAACAGTCCAAGAAGACTACTTACAGGGACTGTTTTGGTCTCCCCGCTGCTTAGCTCTCCGTGGTCATAACTCCTTAAGCTGCCACTGTTACAGGCAAGACTGTAAGCCACTCCTTGCAGGCTTGCAATCCACTAAAGGGCTTTGAAAGAGGCAGGCTGTTCCCTTTTCCCAGGGAAAGCCAGAAGACACAAGGTCTCCTCATAGTCATTACTGACCAGCTTGCTTGAGACGAAAGTGCTAGGAGATAAAGCACTCTGTGCCCTTGCAGCTGCTGATGGTAGCTGTGGAGCAGGTGCTGCCAGTTAAAGGACATGTCTCCGGACATAGAAAAGAAGGCCCAGAAGCTGCTGAAGAGTGAAAAAGACCCAGTTGGCACCTGGATTGCTCAGCCAACAAACAGACACTGGACCCCATCTGCCACTCCAGCAGTGCCAAAATATTTGTGGTGCCCAGCCACAAATATGAGCATAATTGGGAAAACCTCAACCTTCCCTCACCTCCACAGGCTCGACTAAGGCCACATGCCATATGGTGCTGACCTATCAGAACTCTCTTGTGCAGTGGCCACGGCACCTGAATTTGCTCATTCTTCTCTTCTCTCCCTGTTGGAACAGACCTACTGAACTAGAAGCCATTCGTCTTCCTCAATCACTGATTTATAAACACTTCCCACCATCAGATAATAAAATATTTAGAAACCCCAAGTACAGTTTCAATGGTGTTACCAGAAGCTTCATAGCGGAACAAGTGATATAAAGAAGGAAAATTGCAAATAAGGAATACAAAAGAAAATGCCAAGTATCATTGGATCTCCTGGGCTACTATCCTGCTGCAAAGTATTGCCATATCTGAGTAAAGTGTTGGGGGTGGTGGGTAGGATTACTCACTCAGTGGTGTCCTTTTTCTCATCTTTATCTTCTTTCTCTTGTTTTCCTCCAGGACCAGAGGTCTGCACACCCTGCGAGGTCACCTCAGGCCCTTGCTTCTGCTCTGCATTGCCACTATTTGGTGAAATACTGGGACTGTTAGGCTTGCTGCTACCACTGCTGGCTGAGGTGGCATTGCTACCAGTTTCAACTACAGAGTCTTTACAGCTGGAGTCAGCCTTCTCCTTTGGAACTTCTCTGGATTTTTCACCATCTCTGTTTTTGCTTAACAGCTGTTCCACTGTTTCTGGTGTGGAACTTGGTTGTAACTTGGGGAGGGGAGGGGGAAAGAAAAGAATAACACTTTTAGGAAGTACCTACAGAGTGAAAGAAAAGAGAAAAGGCATGGTCTATAAACAAATCAAGATTTGGGAAACTATTTCCCAGAGACCATATCCTGAATTCAGCTTTATTCTGTTTTCTTTGAGCAGAATACTGAGTTATGTATAGCCATACATAAAGCATATATATTGGGTTATTTAAAAACAATAGATCTAAGTCTTAGAAAAAACCAAGAGAAGCTAGTCAGGACAAACAGGTTTCTGCTACTGTTCCATACAATGGGGCATTATGGACTTCTTTCTAGATTATGCACAACCCAAACAACCTTAAAATGTA
This sequence comes from Gambelia wislizenii, assembly GCA_030847615.1. NCBI lineage: Eukaryota > Metazoa > Chordata > Lepidosauria > Squamata > Crotaphytidae > Gambelia > Gambelia wislizenii. Next base: position 3,329,991 of record JAUMIR010000013.1, on the reverse strand, counting down.
CTTCCAAAATGTGCTATTTGAACACGCTTGTCTGGAAACATACATATCACCCAAGTATTTTAATCAGACTGACTGTTCTTTGTGGAGGGTCTACTTGGTGGCAAACCTGGAGAATTATCCCAAGATACAATACTAAGTGTGCAAGATCCAACTAAACACAGACATACTAGATCTTTCAAAATTTAAGCATTTTCAAACAAATTGACAGAATTTTAAAGATTGCAAGCAAAGGTTCATTTCAGCATGAATGCTTAATCTGCATTAGGCTGCTCTCTATTCCAACATGACCCAGGCCCAGAGCAAAAAGCCTCATCCCATCTTAAGAAAATGGAAACTCACGGAATGGAGGTACTTGATGGCCCTCCCTAGAGATCGGCACAAGTATGTTCCCTCCCTGTGCCCCTCTTGCTATACCTCCTGGGCTACACCTTACATTTCTTGAAACATTTACCATAGTATCAAAGTGCTTAAAAGAAAATGTAGAGAAAACCTATCACTGCAGCTCTATTAAATATTCTCTATGTCCCAATGCTTTCAGTGTGGGTGATTTAAGCATATGCTCCTAACCTCTGAAACAAAAGGGACATAATTATGTTTGCTTTCACTGGATCATACCTCGCAGTCAGGAAGGCCCTCAGCTCTCCCACACTTTTTTAAGAGGGGAAAATGTGACGTGTTGCATTTATATTATCTAATCAGTCACAGCTGCCCTTAACAACAAAGCAGCAAAGGCACTTACCCTAAAGTCGTTCTTGAATTTCTTTAAGTCATCAATCTGTTTTCTATGTTCTAATACAGCTGGAGAAACACCTGACAGATAATATATACTGTGTTATAACTGATCAATGGCATGGAGTCAGCACATATTTGGGGGCAGGGGAGGCAGATGAGCATTACAGGGAGAAACAGAAGAAACAAAAGCAAGCTAAGGACTTCCAACACAGAACTCCAAATAGAAGGACAGAAATTTGGAGTGCTGCCTAGGCTGGGGCAGGGGGGGGGGAGAAAGCCCCCAAAGAGTGGAAACTGTAATCCAGTCACAACCCAAGAGGCCCAAGACGGATCAAGCAGCTGGAGCAACAGAAGAATGGGCGTAATCTGCAAAGTAAGATTTTCTTTTCTTTCATTATTTCCACGGTGTACACATAAACATTTGAGGGCTGCCTGTCATTTTATTTTCCCCAAATCTCGACTGTAGCCCAAAGAACACAGAAATCATCCCCATGTTTAAGTGGGAGGAGGTTAACTTATAAACCTGTTCTGGGCCCAAATGCACTGGAAAGTCTCTTGCTATGGAACCAGATGCATAAAACAGACACTCCCTTTGTTCAGACTGGACACACTCAGACTCTAGGGTACAACTGGAAATCATGCTGCCTTCAAGGTCTTGTCAGACATCAACTTCCACCAATCCCAGCCAGTGACTATGCCAGCCAAGGCTTCTGGGATCTGTAGTCAAGCAACATCTGGAAAGCCATCTGATTCCCACCCCTGCCCTAGAGGAATGTGAACTCCCTACAGGCCCCTCTTGTTCTTTAAATACTCTGTGTGACTAAGGCTTCAACACTTGAGAGATTCCTACTGTGCTGTGAAGTCAAACCTAGCACCTTCTGTGGCATGAGCTCTCTGAGGTAACAGCCTCCTTCACATGTATGAAGTATATGGTTACCATGAAACTGGAGGAAGGCTTAGAAACAGTGTTCAAGATTGACAGTTATCCTTACCAAAAGCAAAACAAAAAGATGGGGGAAGGAGGACATCTCTTTGAAGAAACAAGTTTTGTGTATTGGAAGATTAGATCACGAAGAAGAGAAGAGTGTCTGGAACCAGCAATGCTATTAGGTGCTGCACTGCTTCCATTAGGGCAGAAGAGAAATGTCCAGCCTTCCATGTTTCCACTGATCATGGTGAGCATGCCATTGGCCTCTGTTCTCTCTAAAAAGCCCAGCCCACCAGCCCATCTTGAACATGCAGAACTGTACGGGAATAATTGTGACTGTTGTACAGTGAGCCCTGCCTGCCCCCACTTCAACGTTTGGGGATGTCTGCTTTAAGGCCACCCAGGTCCATTTTGATGATCTCCCCATACCTTTTTCCCACTCCAAAGTTGGAGCTGGCAACGGGACCAACACGGTTTTGTGGTTTACCTACTAAGCCCAGTAAAAGCCTACACAGCACAGAAATACTGCAAAGGTTTCTCCTTTGCCTTAGGGAAAGGAGACATCTCTACCTTTCCTATACTTGCCTAGACCAACCTATGCACACTTGCTCACACATTCCTGTATCTTTAATTCAGAGGAGATGCCTCTGGACTTGGGGGGGAAATGTACTGAGTATCTTTGATTATGTGATATACCATGAAAGTAATGAACTCTCCACTGCACATTTACAATTGCATTTGTACAAGTTTCACTGAAAGTCAAGAAATTTATGAGCCAGTAAGTACAAACACTGTTTTTAAGTCAAGAACTACATCTCAAATGTAGCACATCAAGGGAGCAGAAAAACATCCTAATAAGCTTAACAAAACAAAGTTCTGAACACAATCAGCAAAAGTGTTTCCCAAAATTTAATTCCAATGAACACCTGAAGGAACATTTCCTCCTTTCCACACCAAAAACACCTCTCTGAGGGTCTCTTTCCCCTTTCTTCCCCACAAAGCTAAGTCAACTGCCCTTACAGTCTGTTCACTCTGAGGTGTTTCTGTGAATGAAACTTATTCAAATCAAAAAGAATAAACCATCTGTAATCTATTAGTCACAATGGTGATCTTAAGCCTCTGAATCTTACCTTTGCATTCAGGTTTGCTAAAACTAGGAGACATTTCACTTGGTTTCTGATGTTCCTTGGTTCCTGCAGGAGAAGAACTCTGCCTCTGGTCCTGAAGCCTAGAATCTTTAGCTAAAAAAAGGAAGTCAGTACTATATTAGCCGTACACTCAAAACAACCCACTAGAGGTTTCATATAAAAAGCACTCTAATAATTCCAGCCATCAGTGTATGTGTGCATGGAGGAGAGAGAGGAAGTTTGAAGGTTTTCATGCAAGCTGAAAGCCTACACAACTGCTGTATCAACACAATTTGCTCTGCATGAGGTATTTTTCTCAGAAAGGGGAAAAGCAACATGCTGGAACTGAAGGGACTTTTAAAGAGCAATTTTTCATTCTAGACTTCAGTTTTTTAAAAAAGTGATTAATATGACATAGTGGGATAACGTAACTATTATTTTAACAGAACAATCGATCAGTTCACCAGGCATTGCATATTATTTTCCCCAAAAGTAACGTTTTCAACATTCTAGACATTTCAGTAAAGGCCTCTGCAAATTAAATTAATATTGTCTGTTCAAGAAGATACATGAGAACAGCCTGATTTTTTTAAAAAAAATACTGTTGTTTTACTGTATTCAAATATTAATCTGTGATGCTGAAAGAAGGCCAGAGGGAATGATCAGGGAAACAAACACAGGGCACTATATTTTCCTGCTCACTGAGTTTTTGTGTATTTTTTTAACCAGCAATTTAGAAAATCTGTAGATGCCGGTAACCACTCCCATAAAGATTCTCCTTCTCCTCTCACTCCCACTCCATTCTCTCTCAAAAAGGACATAAGACTACATTATGATGAACAATCCTAATGCATAAACAAAAATGTGTGAGCAGAGAATTGTTTTCCACATCCTTGAACACATAAGCAGTTTTTAGATCATGGCATGATGTCTTTACATTTTCAGTAAGACATAGAACAGGACAAAAATTTTTAAAGGGCTTTTTACCTTCAGCAGATGGGGTACCTGCTCTGTTGGATGCAGGACTGGCAGGGGTGGGAGAGGCAGCTGGAACAGGCACGGCTACAGATTCTGCCAAAGTAGAGCCAGCTTGGGGAGACGAGAGAGCTGGCCCAGAGGGCACACCTCCAACACTACTCTGCCTTGGAGACCGGGGCCTGTGTGTTTTAGGGGACGACCTAGTAACTAGGAACAGAAGAAAAGATACCCCATTGCAATGCACCACAGCTGTTTTGCACTAATAAAAGTGAAACCAAATACCATGCCTGTGTTGAGCTTATAAAATTGTTAGCAAAAACCTATTTCCCTTCCTCGGAAATTCCCCAGATTTTTGAGATGCAGCTTCCCTCCCCCAGCAACAAGTGTTTCTTGTAATGTATGTTCTCCGACACAGTACAAAAAATATCTCTGCTGTGAAACAACATTCGATTAATTGACTGCACTGAAGGAGAAAACTGTAAGAGATAAACCTTTTTATATATTCCCATGAGTGGGATTAATGGACTCTCCTCACCTGTTCCAAACTCTGCTTCTAAAAAGGAAGAAATCTCAAGCTCTGCTTTCCAAGTGAACTTGGCTCCTGATTACATATAACAAGGAAGTGCCAGGAAATAAATGGCTCCTCTTTGAGTTGATCTGTATATGCAGATACATTTAGTCCTTGAGGTACGATCCTATTATGTTGCTGGGAAAACTCACCTATGTATTTAAAAATATTTATACCCTACTTTTTGTCCAAAGATCTCAGGGTGGCTTACAATACTCATGTCTTCCCAGCTGTTCTCAAAGAAGAAAAGAAGGGAACCAGGAAAGTGTTTTAAGTTAGGCTCCAAAATTCTGATTATCACAGGAGCAGAAGAAAAACCAACTTGCCTGTCCCTCTAGCCCTTTTCAACCTTTTTACCCTAGAGGAACCCTCAAAATAACTTTCAGGTCTCAGAGAACCTCTGCATAGAAATTACTGTATCTACAGCACACAAAAAAGTTTTCTTTTTCAATCACAACCTCAAATGAAATCCTAGGGTTCCACAGAACCCTGGTTAAGCAACTCTGCTCTAGAAGAAGACAGAACATACAGTTAAGACTCGATACCTGCCTACCCTGGGCAGTATAAGTAGTTAACTCATTCCATGGATGCCTCCTTCACACCAGAGAGAGAAAAGCAGAGATGTCTCTTTAAATGACAATCCAGTTCAAAAATTCCAGCTATAATAATCTTTTGTTTCTAGCCAGGTAAAGTAAGTAGACAACCAGAATCAATCAACCATCTGATAATCAGTATAAGCATGCACTTTATAGTCTAGAAACACAGGGCAATTTGAACAGCAAAACCCCCAAAACAGCTTTCTGTGGGAAGCTAAACTTTACTTACCCCCCATAACCACTGATGACCACGTCCCACTTGAAGGGCTGCCTCGGGCTGATGAAGGCGTGGTGGCTTCTCCTGGCACATTGTGAGAGACAAATTCTAAGCCACTTGAAATCATACCCCTACCCGCAGACACTCTGTGGCCTCGAGGGTGCCGTTGGGCCTTAGGAGACATCCGTGGAGGTCCTTGAAAAAGCAACACACATACACCCTAAACTGTGAACACCACAAAACACCCCCTTTTCTCAGCCGCATTCCATGGACACAACATGTTTTCAGTACATTGCCACATTAGGCCTTATACATTTCAGGAAACAGCATCCTCTCTCTTGGTATTGACATAACAAAAACTGCAAAAAGAAATTCTGAAACCAGGCAAGATGGCAGATTAGGACATCATCTACCAGAAATGTCTCCTGTATACACATACCCCATTTTAAAAACCCCAAAACAAAACAGGAGATGTTTACAAGATTATCTGAGAAAATCCAAGTGACCTTTGCCTCAGCTTCTGTAGCCCAACAGCTCTTGCTACTCCATAAAATTCCAACCCTTACAACATTTTGGATATTCTAGGTGAGCCTTCCAGTGTTCAACTGTGCTGAAACAACTCTCATTGCCCCTACACAGCATGGTAAATCATCCTTCAGCCAATGGTTGTGCTGGCTGGGGCTGGCAGAAATATAGTCATCACACCCAGAGGATGCCAGGTTGGGGTGCCTGTTCTCTGCTACTACAGAAGGACTAGAAGAGGGAAAGTCTACTGTTTTCAAAACTCACAATATCTAGGTCTCTACACAGAGATATTTCAAAATTTGCCTTAGAGTTTACACATTTCATAGTATTTTAGAATGAAGGCAATGTTTTACCCTCAAGCAGTCTGGCATATGTTATGCTCGTCGAGAGGGCACATGCACCTTACGCAACTGAAATATACTCAGCTGCCACTCAAAAGGTTCAGTCTGTAAGTCCCGTGTGGAGGAACAAAAGCCCTTCCCCTCCTGCGCTGTGGCAACATTTAAATCTTTAATGCAACCAAACAAACTGAGCAAAGTCATACTGAACTCAAACACAATTACGCTTCCTCTGATTATAGCCAGTCTTTCACACAACACAATTGCTTGTGAAGAGGATTTTGCTATGGGCCAATCAGAACAGGATAAATTTGCTGCCTGATTTATGCAGTCCTATAAAGGCAGTAAGCACGATCCTGTACATTACCCTTGGCCTTCAACAGGAGCCACTGTGAAACTATGTGGATGTAACAGACCCAGCTCCTTAACTAGGGTTATATGGGATCAGAAGGGGACCTAACAATCAAGTGGCCCCCTTGCTCCTGAATTTTCACAAATATTCCCCACAATAGCCTGAATAATATCTGAAAGTTACACTAGCATGGATGTTCATTTTATTTTATTTAAGCCCAAGGGTTTCTACTTCACTTTTCAATTTTTCCCAAGGCAGGGTAGTACGTTCCAAATAAAACAGAAACCTGGTTAGCTCTACTTAAGCTTTGTTTCTCATCAGGAATTTGAAACCAGCTTCAAACTCTGGTTAAAAACAAAGCCTAGTGAGCCCTAGGCACACTTAATGGCTGTGCCAATGTTAACTGTTAACTATGTTTATAGCCTAAAAGAGCATATGGCCCTGCAAACATGGTTAAACTATCCACATTTATATGGGCTCTGCAAGATACTAAACTATTACAAAGCTGAATTAATTTTTCATACCCTGAGGAAATCTCCCATCATTATGATTTGGATTTTGTAAAGCACTCCCTTAGAAAAACAGAAGAGGACAACAGAAATAACCAGATAATAAAAGCAAAAACAGCAACTTTTTAAAGTGCACGAATTATAGGTTCAGTAATGAAGAGAACATTTTTAAAAACTATAATTCACAAGAAGAAGGGGGGAAACACAAAGACAAACGAAAACTCATGAACAAACAAAATTGTGGTATTTGTACCTTCTGAAGACATGCGTTTAGGCATAGTAGAGACAGGAGCTGGAGAGCCATGAGCAGAGGGGTGAGACGGGGGCCTGGAGGGCCGCGAGGGGGGCCTGGAGGGCGGCCTTGTAGGGGTGGCTGCCCGAGGTGGAAGAGTGTTGGGACCTGACTGGTAGCGAGAAGGTGGGCGAGAGGAAGGAGATGGGCAAGGCGATGGCCAGGGAACACCTGACAGAACAAATGATATGAAGGAAAGCATAAAAACTAAAGAAAAAAATATGGGGGAAAAAACAGGGAGGGGAAAGTAAAAAATGACAAAAATGATTTCTCATACTTCTTTTTCTTTCTTTTAACCCATTGGGGATTTCTACAAGCTCATACAAACGATGAAAGGAAGTTCTGAAAAGTTTTTCCACCCTCATTTTAGGACATATCGATTTATAAATTGATTTCAATTATCAGGTGGAGTTCTCCCCAATGCGTTAAATTCAGGATCTATGAACACTACTGTGGAAGAGACAATGAAGTATAAGTTAGTCAAACTGTCTATATACAGTGGACCCCATAGATACAAACAATGCCACAAGTGACAAGGAAGGCCTGAATGTGTAGCTCACCCCCCTTATCAGGAGAAGCATGTCTGTACCAACTGGCCTGGTACAAAAGGAGTTGAGCATACATGCTACTTGGCACAGCTATTATTTAGGCATGGAGGTACAAGCAGCTACCAGAAGATTGAATTAAGAAAGCTGAGCACACTGCCCACTGGATCTAACATGTTCAAATGTGAAGACAAGTGAAAACAACAAAAATTCCCTCAAGAATGAAAGTTGTGTTCAGCATCTGACATTTGCTTCTATTGTGCCCTTTCAATAATGGAGTCATTCAGAATTTTAGCAGAACGGGAAACTGGTCCACAAGCCTCAGCTCAGTCGTTTATCCTTGGGCCACAAGAGCACTCCTCTAGAGGGCATTGTTTTCAAACCCAAGCCACATTCCTTGCAAAAATGCAGGGTGCTGGATCTTCCATACCATACAGGAAGCAATGAAAGGACAAAAGGCAGAGGGTGTAACCTTGCATGAACAGCTGAGCACATGCTTTGTTCATCTGAATGGGGGGCTCTTTGTGGGAATCCCATACTAGTCCCACAAAAGGAAAAAGAAAACAAGACAACAGCAGCTCTCAGTGAGCAGTGAGTCTCTCTCTTTGACATTCACCTCTTATTTGGGGCTGCTAGTTAGCTGCAGGTCAAACATGTCATCAACACCACTTACCTGAAGTCACTGCATGGTCCAGACCTTCCTTCCCCAGTCCCACACTTGTGTGCTATTTATTTATTCAAAGAAATGTATACCCTGCCATATAGTTCCAAAGGGCCTCTCACCTACTCTGGACAGTATAAAACACAATACAAATGCATGCCAGCATGCAAATGGACTGTGCATTACAATTTCCCCATGCTGATCTTGGAAATTAACACTTAAGAAAATGGAACTAAAAATGGATCTGCTCAACAAAGCTTGTGCAATTACTGATCCATCCATAACTAAGTGGTTCCCCACATAATCAAGACAGCTGCACATATTACCAGGGATACTGGAAAGAGTGCTCAGCTGCAGATTTGCATGGTATGGAGCATTCAAATGGAGTCAAGCCAGAGAAAAGACGGCTGGATGGCTTTTCATTCTACTATATCCAACTGCATGTCAGTCTTTAACAGAGAAGTATGTAGCCGGGGCTACAGCACTAAAAGTGGCCAGAGAATTGTCTTCCAAGCAACAGGGACCCACGGGCACCCATAGGCTATTTTCAAAAGGAGGATGGACTATGAGCTAGAAGGCAGTTCCCTTTCTAAATACACTGTACGTATCGGATTATGTCCACAGGCAAAGGCTTTAGAGTCTCTCTATTTTGTGCTGGGATGGCATCAGGAAAAATTATTTCCAAGAGCTACTGCAACAGCAGTCCAGTAACAACAAGCTTATTTTACAAAGGCTTGCTTATTGAAGTCACAATGGATACTTGCCTCCATTAACTACTCTTTGGTCTGCTCCCGAATTAGAACTGTATTCTGATGAGTAAGACCCAGATCTTGAAACTGGTGGGCCTGATCCCGACTGGCCCACTCGTGGTGAATTCTGCCTTCCAGTTCCCCAGGAGAGAACATCCCTATTCCGCTGTCCAGGTGGAATGTATTTGTTCTCCCTGAAAGCCAGCCAAGGGAGGGAGAGGGGGAGAAGACAGAAGATATATGATGCTAGTTAAATCCATGTGCTACTGAGGGCAAGACTAGGCACAGGGAAACAATGAAATTTTCAGTAATAAAGGGAATATGACAGATTTTAATATAAGATATCACCATTCAAAAAGTGCCAAAGGCAAACACTGTACGTTCATCAAATAGCTTCAAATCAGGAGACAAGACACTATTTCCAGGCAAAACAGAAAAGGGGGGGGGAAGTGGGGGGTAACCCACTGCAGTTGTCTCTTAACTACTGGGAAGAGAGATTTAAGATATAATTGCAGGTTTCAAAAGTTACTTGGAAGTAAACCCACCACAACAAAATTCAGAATTTTCTGTTTTCATACAATGACACCAGAACATATCCAAATTAATGCATACCCAGAAACAACACAAAATGCATCCAATATAACTCAAGATCCTACAGATATGTTGGGTTATAGCTCCCATCATCCACAGCTATAAACCAACCAACGAATCCCCACACTCCTTTTCCAAATACCTGGGTGCCGCACCATGGCCCTCACGCTCATTTACATGTCGCTGAACAGCAGTGTATTTTTCTTCTTCTGACCGGTCATCATTTTCCAAAGCAGCTCGAGCTTTGTACTGAGCACTTGATTCAATTTCTTCTGCTAACTGGGTTGCTCTGGCCTCCCGTTTTAAAAATTCTTCTGAGTTATCCCTTTCTAGGGGTACCCTAAAAGAAAAAAGAAAAAAGAAGAGATTGATTTTAAGTCTAGATTCCTTTCAAGAATAATATTCCAGAGGTCACATTGATAAAAGTCAAAGTATCAGAGGAACCAAGTGGTGATGTAATGTTTTAATTGTGCCTGCCAGTGGTTTTCCTTGGCCTTCAGGAAATCCTTCTCACACCACTTTGTCTCCAAAGAATTATTCTGCCATAGAATCCCTGGAGCTGTCCTCTTTAAATTAGTCCCCTGGTGAAGAACTATTTCCATCGCTGGATACTCCTTGGATCTATTTCTCTCCTGCACCTGTTGGACTGCTTTCAAAAGCAAAGCCAACTACAATAGGACCCCCGTTTCCGCTGGGGATTGTTTCGGGGGGAGGGGGAGTGTGGATAACAAAAACCATGGACAATAGCGGACACCACTGAAAATAATGGGACTTCCGGTTTAAAATACTATAGAGTTGCCTTGGAGGACCTAGAAAATGGCTAGAGAGGATACATTTTCTAGGAAGACTATGGTAGGTGTGCTGTTTTGTGTCCCGTGGATAACTGAATCAGTGGATAATGAAATCAGTGGATACAGGGATCCTACTGTAAAAGTTTTGGAGTACAATCCAGACTGTAAAAAGCATTGCACAGGACGCAAGAAAGCTTCCTGCTAAAGAAGTTTATTAGCAAGATGCTGATTACAGCAAACAGGAATACCAAGGATTCAGACAGCAGAAATGACCTTATTATTAAACTCTTCCTCTTCACTCCTTAAAAGCATTATTCATTCTGATTAATGGTTTATCAAAGATATATGGGCAATTGTTCAAACTTCAGACATTCAGATTTTGACCACTAACTCTAGAAAAGTGGAGCTGGGTGTGCACGTGTGGATAAAGATTCTACATCTTTTTTTTTGGAAGAGGAGAAGGCTCTCCACTCTATTTATTTATTACATTTTTAGCATACCTTTCCACTAAAAAAAAAAGCACAGCAGCTAACACCAAATGGAAATTAAACTATTAAACCATTAAAATCATCACAATGATAAAGTTTAAAAGGCCAATTTGAAGATTGTCTTTACACCCTGCCAAAAACAATGATAGTAGGAAATGATGACAACTCTGAGGAGCAACGCAGAAGAAAGCCCTGTCCCATGTATCTGCAAGTAGGCCTCTGCAGCTGATGACATTCTCAAGATGGCCTCTCTTGAAGATCTTAATATCAAGACATGTTCAAAATGGGACAGCTGGCCCCAAGCTGTTCAAGGTTAAAAACAACTTCCTGAATTGGGCCCAGAAAGCAATTGGCAACCAACTTAAGGCTAGAACACTGAACTAAAATCACAGCATACGTTGCAACTTACGTATATGAAGATAAACTGCTGTCGTAAGTTGACACAATGCCGTAGTTTTCTTCATTGTATCGAAACATGTCATTAGGATCCCATCCGTTGGACTAGAAGGCAGAAAACATCTGGATTTTAAAATGGCAAGAAAGAAAACTGTTTCCTCCAGTCCAAGAGTGGGGAGGAAAACCAAAGAGAGGACTGGAATAGTTACAAGTGCCCAGTTGCTCAAGAGCATAGATTCTGACATGGTAAAAGATGAATCTGAAAAATTTATGTAAGAATGGTTGAGTTCCTTGAGAATCTTAACAATTCCTATTCCCCTAACTCAAAAATTCCAAACATCTCCAATGTTAGCTAAGAATTTAGTATACCATCAACATCAAAGATTGACAAAACCCTGTTTTGACCAGTTTCCACTGTCATTAATAGACTTTCCATGTTCTGAATCTCAACAGAATTTCCCTTCAAGTGTGATTATGTAAAAGATGCATTCCAGTGTTACCAGAGGGCAGGGAAGAACCTGTACAGAGAATTCTCTTTTGGGGATAGTGGATGCAAAAATTAAAATAATGCCATGCTACTTGAACATTTTTGCTTCAAATTTACATCCCTCTCATCCCACTCCCCTAGATGTAAACCCAAGGTGAGCTGTGCTTACAACATCCGTTTCTAAAGCTTCAAGTTCATCTGCAGTCGTGCTTTCTCCACCATCCCAAGGCTCGAGATCCTTTTCTTTGTGTTCACCATTAACTTTAGCACTGATTGAAGAATCTGTAAAAGCATCTGTAATTGAATATATATATATGTATAAAAATAGTGTCAGGGGACAGCTAATCTACTTAAGTGTGTTTTAATTTACTCCAATATAAAGAAGGCCAGCACTGAAGCTATGTGTGTTCTTGCACAAGCAGCACTTAAATAAAAGGCCCTGTAAGTCCTATATGTCTACTCAAAGGTATGCTCTATTAAGGGCAATGGGGAATACGCCAAATTAATATGTATAGGATTCAGAGCTCATAAAGGTGACGTTTTGGAGTACAACACCCAGAATCCATCACCTAGCATGACCAGTAGGTTGTCTGACACGCTGGCATGGATCCATCCCCTGGATGATCAGCACTGCCCTCTTCACAGCCCTGCAGTCTTCTGTGTTTACCATGAGTTAGGAAAGGGAAAAACCCAAGCTGCATAGAACAAGGAGCATCCCATGGGCAAGCTAGTTATTTCTACTTTTTGTAAGCCTAAAAAGGGTATAAGCATAGCTAAGAGATGCAACAGTTTCAGATTTCATTCTAGACGTAGTTAGAGGCTCGTATAGTGAAAAGTGTATTAAAATGATTTCACAACTAGAACTGATGGTAGAGATTATTTGCAATTCTGTGTCAACAAAATTCCAGCAATGAGAACTTAGTATCTATTATAAAATATTAAAACAATGGTTTTCAAACTTTCTACAACCATTTTCCAGAGGGACTTGCGTGTCAAGTATACATAAGCACCAACTACTGAGCCAATGTCCATTTTGAAGAGTTCTGGGCATATTGTAGAGCACAAATCTGGGCAGAAGATAAAATTGAGACTTCCTGATAAATCTCAGGGTAGTTTGCAGGTAGCAAGCAAAACTCTAATTTAAAAAACTCCACCACAGCTAACCACGTGCTAATCATTTTCCATTCAGTCTCGGAGTTCTTAACTTGTAACTTAAGTCGCCATTGGTTGCCTTTGATCAGGACCTTCCAAACCTCCTCTAGCCAGTTTTATATTAGGAACCCCTGATCCCTAACTCAGACTTATACTTTCTATAAGCAGGTTATCCTAGGAAGTGTGACAAGTATTTGACTATGCCTCCCTGAACCATCATTTTTGCACCTGATTCAGCAAGTCTACTACTGTATTTTGCAACTCAATTTGGCTGGTAGACTTCAGAACTCTGTTGTTATTTTTTAAGTCTATCCTGCAAGCCTGAGGTCTGCTCACCTACATGCTAGGGCACTCTGCTACTTCAACAACAGTTCCCTTTGGACCTTTGTTGTTGCTGGGTGCCTTCAAGTCATTTCTGACTTATGGTGACCCTCATGGTGGACCTTACCAGTGCCTTATACAATCTGAAAATGCAAAATCTAGGCCATGTGACACATCCTAGTGGCTGTGCAATGCACAGGAACACCAGCAGTAGACGTAAGGGAAGCCCCTCAAATGTGACAAGGCATATAATTGAGGAGCCCTTCTAACCTTCTGCAGAATTCCAGGATTTCTCAGAATCCAGTTTTCGAAGCCACCAAACCAATACAAGTGGCTCTTTAAAATCCAAAAAAATCTAAACAGGATAGCACACAGTGGGAGAGAAAACTCCAGACACTGGAGGAAAGAATTCATTTCATTATGATCCCAATGTGGTTCTGACACGGACCTTCTTCAGGGACCCTTCAGAATAACAACAATAGTCTAAGAGGTATGTGAACACGTCTTCCAGCACCAGTTTACCCTGCTTTAAATTCCCAATGACAGAATGCTAGAGCTTCAAGGCCTTCTCCGTTTTATTTCTCCTTTTGAATTATCTACCCTAGAGAATTTGCTACTGGCCCCCAACAGAATGCTAGGGCAGCCTTCATGCTCTAGATACAATATGTTGGAAAACAACTTCCACCATCCTCAGCCATCATGATGGGAGCTATAGCTCAATCCAGTTGGACAACACCTGGTTGGTAGAGGCCTCACGAGATAAAAAAGCTGTGGCTGGCTTTGTAGTCACCTGGAAGACCAGTGGGAAGAAATAATAATAAAAAAAAGCCTGGTATCCTAGACTCCAGCATCTACATTTTCACAGGGTCACAAAAGGAGGTCTGATGTCCTGGAAATGATCAATGACCTTGAGGAACTAATTCACTGCAAACCTGAAATGAAACCCCTCCATCTGGTGAAATCTAAACAGCCTATCCAGATCTCATGTATTATCTGACTTACAACTCATGAATAACTACAGACTGTAGATACACAAGTTTCTCCAGTGGCCAAACTATGAAACTTGGTAACATGAGAGACTGCAGTTTGTACATATTAGATCTAAGCCCAGTTCCAAGATCACATTGCAAGTAAAAGGGTGCTTGGAAACTTGACATAAGAGGCAGACACTCAGTGTTAAAGAAGTAAAGCACTTGCATCTGTGGATGTTGTATTCCAAGCAGTCTGCAAATGATGGTATAGAAACATTTTTGCATCTATTTCTTTCCTAGTAGCTACTGGAACTCCAATGAAGTATGTAGTAATTTGGAAATTTAAAACACTGCACATGCAATACCACATCTTTGTACACTACATTAACTCATCCAAAAGAATTAGCAACAACCTCCCTCCCTCCCTCCTTGAGGGGAGGTGGGTTTCATTCATAGTCACTGAAGTGGGTGCAGATCCCTGAATTACACAGAAACATTCACAGAAAGGGTGGGAAAAGTCCATGATTAACCTCCAACTGTATTTCAGGGCAGCTAATACTTTTTAATATCTTTAATGGGTAAATAGCTCACTCTAAGTGATTTGTGAGAACACATTTTAAATCTTAAGGACAAACTGAATGCCAAAGCACACACAAACTATTGTATATTGCATGTAACTGAGAGTGCCACAGCAAGAGGACTTGGGGATGAAACTACAATACTGTAAAGGCTGACCACATCAAAGGAACAACTGTGTTTGGCATAGCGCCCCCAAATACTGCTGCTGTATAACCACAGTCATCCCTTCATGGATGCAGATTGTGTATCTTCTTCCACCACACTTCAGTTGAAACCCAGAAATACTGGAAGTTCAACCTACTTACATTTCCTCTTGAACCTGCATAACAAAGCATGTTCAAGTGCAATTGCTGCCCTATAGATTTAATATGATTTTTAGATACTCTGTGGTGGTTGGGGGGATGGCTATAACTTAAGTTGGTGCAGGGGCCAGTGCTTCTCCCAAGAAAGCATCTTACTAATATTCTGATTCATTGCTTTCTAGCAAACATGATTTCTAACACCAGAACACTACAAGTGGCATTATAAATACATCCATTACACACTACATTTCAAAAACACAGCATCATGCCAAGTCGAGGTGCAGAAATAGAAGACTGCCAAATCAATTACCTGTTTCTGAAGGAACTACAACAGACATGGGAAGAGAAAAGAAAATAAAAAATAAGTCAGATCATTACACAGGTGCAAATCCTGATATTTTACATTATATGGCTAACAACAATTGCCTTTCCAAACATTTCTACACATCTTTCATGGTTTGAAAACTGAGCAATAACATCAGAATTCTAGATAGATTATCAAGTCAAGCAGGCACCATGTGATCCTCTTCTCACTGTACTATAAAGGCATACGCATAACAACACACAATGGACACAGTACAAGAAGTCAGGAATCCTATGCTCCATGATTTATCATACCGTCTGAACATGGACAGCTACCCTTCTCTGGTTTGTTTCCTTTAAAAAATACAGGGAAAGGGAAAGGGAAAGGGAAAGGGAAAGGGAAAGGGAAAGGGAAAGGGAAAGGGAAAGGGAAAGGGAAAGGGAGCCATTGGCTTGCTGAAGGAAAAACAAGTCAGAGAAGGTAGCTGCCCACACTTGCAGGGCACAGTAAACATTCTGCTGTTCCAGCTGGTGGCAGCAATCAAGCAGCGTGCATTAGCACACTACTCATGCATGACAAACCAGGGTTCCTCTAGCTTCCTGGTTTGTCACGTCATACAAATTGGCCCATAGCCTTGAGCTCTTCAGAATCTGAAGAAAGCTAAATGCAGCAGCAAAACCCATTAGCTTTTCTCTGTGGTTAAGGCTTTGGAAAGCTAAGAATCGCACAATAAAAATATAACAAATAAAAAGGGACAGCAAAGGTAGTCTCAGTAGCACAGCCAACTTGGCCATGAACATGGTCTCTTCCAACTCTACAATTCTATGATTCTATGAATGACAGCTCTGTCACCAGTCACCAGGTTCAGCACACCAAGCCACATATTCCAGGGCCTAAAAACGGACAGGCATTGTGCAGAACACAATTTGAAAACCACTGCCCCAGAAAATAGCTAGATGCTACTACCTATCAACTGTTCTAGTATTAAGAGCTTTCTTTAAAAGTGTGAAAATCATGGTAAGCCAAGCAAATGCTTCCTGCATATTACACAATGACGCACGTGGCAGAGCCAGACCAGTACACCTATGGCTCAGCTCACATGATCTTCCATATTGTGGCTTGCAGACTTTGAAAGAAGCAGCAGGCTCACATTAGATTCCTTCCTCTATTTCTTGGCTTTGTCTAACCTTTATTTACCAAGAAATCCTGACAACTGGTAGTTAGCACTGCTTCCAGCCTAGAAAGTGTGCAAACCTATTTCAAATCCATAATTTGCCATGTTTATCATGGCAGACTGCAACCAAGGAGCCGGGGGGACAGAACACAGCCAGACCAGTATTCTGTCTGGACCCAAGACTATGATGTGTTTGCAGTTTTCAAGATCAGTCTCCCCCTTTCCCGTACCTTCTAGATACTGGACCACAGTTTCCATTGCCACAACCACTAACTATGCCAGCTGGGGCTGATAGGAGTAGGTGCCCAGCAATAGGAGGGCACCAGGTTGGATACCTGAAACCATGGATTGGAGGAATACTTAAACAGAATTGAAAGCTTTTAAAATAGTTATTCTGAAATATAAATTTAAATGAATTAAAATACAGTAGCACCCCCCACATCCACTGATTCACCATCCGCTGATTCAATTATCCATGGACGGTGGGAGGGAGGAGGTGAGCTTGCCTCCTTTCTCCCTTCTCCGCAGGGTGTGTGTGTTTTCTGGTGGGGGTGTGTTTTCCGGTAGCACAGCAGAGCTGGCAGGGGGACAGGGAAAAGGGAGGGAGGAAGGAGGCGAGCTCGCCTCCCCCTCCCTTCCCCAGGACAGTTCTGATGGCATGGGTTCTGGCGATGCAGCAGACCTGGCGAGCAGGGGGAGGGAGGGAGTAGGTGAGCTTGTCTCCCCTTCTCTTCTCCCAGGTGGTTTCCGGTGGCACAGCAGAGCTGGTGGGGGATGGGAAGGAGGAGGTGAGCTCCCCTCTTTCTCCCTTCTCCGCATGGGGGAGTGTCCGGCAGTGGTGAGGGCATTCCCTATTATCCTTGGATTTCACTATCCGCAGTGGGGCCCAGAACCAATCCCCCACAGATGCGGGGGTGTTACTGTACAGATGCCGCCATAGTCAGGTGATTGGCCAAATCCAAAGAGTAGTCACCAATGGCTCCTCTTCATCCTGGAGAGAAGTGACCCGTGGGGTGCCACAGGGTTCTGTCCTGGGCCCAGTGCTATTCAACATCTCTTTCAATGACTTGGATGAGGGGATAGAGGGCATGCTTATTAAGTCTGCAGATGACACCAAATTAGGAGGGGGAGCTAATACCCCAGAGGACAGGATCAGAGTTCAAAATGACCTTAACAGATTATAAAACTGGGACAAAACTAACAAAATGAAATTCAACAGGGAGAAATGTAGGATACTACACTTGGGCAGTAAAAATGAAGAGCACAGATACAGGATGGGTGACACCTGGCTTGATGGTAGTACATGCGAAAGGGGATCTAGTAGTCTTAGTGGACCACAAACTGAACATGAGTCAGCAGTGTGACGCAACAGCTAAAAAAGCCAATGCAATTCTAGGCTGCATCAATAGGAGTACAGTGTCTAGATCAAGGGAAGTAACAATGGCACTCTATTCTGCTTTGGTCAGCCCGCACCTGGAATACTGTGTCCAGTTCTGGGCACCACAATATGGACAAATTGTAACGTGTCCAGAGGAGGGTGACCAAAATGGTGGAACGTGTGGAAGCCATGCCCTTTGAGGAGTGACCTAGGGAACTGGGTATGTTTAGCCTGGGGAAGAGAAGTTGAAGAGGGGACATGATAGCCATGTTTAAATATTTGAAGGGATGCCATACTGAGGATGGAGGAAGCTTGTTTTCTGGTGCTCGAAAGACTAGGACACAGAGCAGTGGGTTCAAAGTACAGGAAAAGAGATTCCATCTAAACATTAGGAAGAACTTCCTGACCATAAGAGCTGTTCAGCAGTGGAATGCACTGCCTCGGAGTATGGTGGAGTCTCATTCTTTGGAGGTTTTTAAGCAGAGGCTGGATGGCCATCTGTTGGGAATGCTTTGATTTTTTATTCCTGCATGGCAGGGGACTGGACTGGATGGCCCTTGTGGTCTCTTCCAACTCTATGATTCTATGATTCCATGACAGAAGGAATTCATAGTGTCACAGGATGACTGGTTTTTGACGCCACAGCAGAATAAGCTTCTTCCTCATTCCTCAGTCTGGGCACCAGACTCAGCTTATCTACTCTCTGAACAGCAACAGTCAGCTGTCCTGCACTTCCTGTTCTCAGCATCCAATTAGTCATAGCAGAGAAAAGAGCCTCTATAAATTATGAAGAGTCAAAAGGCTAATGAAATTCTATCGTACAATGTCTGCACCCCTCCCTGTAGGGTGTGGGGTGGGTGGGGAAATGAGGCCATGACATCTTCCAAGAAAGTGATCTGAGCCTGACAATCTCTCCTTGCCAGGGCTTCCAGAATTTCATTACTGCCCCACCTCCGCATCAAAGATACCACATTCTCAGGAATGCCATTGTTACACAAATGCACTTCCTGTTAAACCGGTCCAAGAAAGACTTACAAGGTTAGCTAGCAATTTAATTCACTTTAATAACTTACCTTGACAAGACTGTTCAGTTGTTTCATCTCCAGCTCTTAGGAATGCAACAAGTTAATTTTAGCATGTGTATGTCTGAACTCTAGTGGGCTTGGCAGAGGGTTGAAAGTTGCTTGGCCCACCTCCTTCTTGCAGTGGAGTGGCCATCTGACAGGAGCCAAGGCAAAGGCTGGCTGGCTTGGCCTGTACATTGCTACTTAATCTGCCCCAGTCACAAGCTTGCAGGAAGAAGCAAGAGAAAAGTCTTCCCTCCCTCTCCAGTGCCTCTGAGGGGAAGGTTTCATGGATGGTGTAATTGTATTGTTGTTGTTGTTGTTGTTGTTTTAAATCTTGAGGGAGGGCCCGCAGCAACAAAAGGTATTTAAAGGGGGGCCCTGGTAAAAAGAAGGTTAAGAACCGCTGCTCTGGAGTACTTCTCTCTTTGACTCTTATTTTAATGAAAACACTAGCAGTTGACCCTAAGGATATCAAGTGGCACTGGCTCCCTATCAAAGCATTAGAATAACAAGGAGCTCTCTTTTTCAAGTATTTAATATGCTAGCATTTATAATAAACTGAGAGTCTCTATATGATCTTGACTTCAGAACAGGCAAGCAATTCTTTAAAACCGCTGCTCACAGCTTCAACTTACTTATGACTTCACCACATTTATTCACCTGTTCAGATGTCTGTGTTTTTTCTGCCTTATACAGCTGTCCTTCCACATCCATGGATTTGGTATCCACGGATTTAAGTATTCATGGCTTGAAAATATTCTTTAAGAAATAATAATCCAAAAAGCAGACCTTGATTTTGCCATCTTATATAAGGGACACCATTTTGCTATGCCACAGCATACAATGGGACTTGAGTATTCACGAATTTTGGTATCTACGGGGGTTCCTGGAACCAAACCCTAGCTAATATGAAGGGAGAACTGTAAATCCAATCTGGCTTTGATCTCCAACCAAATCTCCCTGTCAATAAGTTGCCACCACCAATTTTCTATAGATGTCCAAAAATAAAACAAAACAACCCCCTAAAAACCCATTGTCTAAAAAAAAAAAGTGTGTGTGTGTGTGTGTGTGAGAGAGAGAGAGAGAGAGAGAGAGAGAGAGAGAGAGAACCTGAACAGACCATTTTCTCTGCCAGCTTGTTTCATAAACAACACTAAAGATAGCTGTGACTAGAACCTGAATGCCTGGATTAAATCTAAACTGTCTGCTACCTACATGACTCCATAATATGGAAAGAGCTACAACTATGTTGCGATGACAATATGGCTCACAGGGTTGTCCTTCCGTTCCTCCCAAGTTACAAGATGTTTTCTTCAGGTGTTGTAGGAAGTGGTACTGAAGGCTGCAAGTTGCTGCATCCCTTCTGAGTAGTTTCAAAACCTGGGGGCTTCAATGGTATCTGGAAATTTCAGTAACCCAGTGACAAAGCAGATATTCTGCATGGACACGGTCTAAAAATTAATCCCCTGGTATCTCTAGAGAGCAGAAAGAACTGTGCCCAAAACCCCAGTAGACAGGACTGATGCATATTTTGGGCTGTATCAATAGAAGTATAGTACAGTATCTAGATCAAGGGAAGTAATAGTGCTGCTCTATTCTGCCTTGGTCAGACCTCACCTAGAATACTGTGTCCAGTTCTGGGCACCACAATTCAAAAAAGGATATGGACAAATTGGAGCATGTCCAGAGAAGGGCAACTAAAATGGTGAAAGGTCTGGAAACGATGCCTTATGAGGAGAGACTTAGGGAGCTGGGCATGTTTAGCCTGGAAAAAAGACGGTTAAGAGGCGATATGATAGCCCTGTTTAAGTATTTGAAGGGGTGTCACACTGAGGATGGAGCGGGCTTGTTTTCTGCCGCTCCGGAGACTGGAGCGCGGAGCGGTGGATGCGGGCTCCGGGGGCGGAGATTCCACCTCAACATTGGGAGGAGCTTTTTGGCGGTGGGAGCTGTTCGGCGGTGGAGCGCACTCCCTCGGAGCGTGGTGGGGTCTCCTTCCTTGGAGGTCTTTAAACAGAGGCTGGATTGCCATCTGTCGGGGATGCTTCGATCAAGATTTCCTGCATGGCAGGGGGTTGGACTGGATGGCCCTCGTGGTCTCTTCCAACTCTGCAATTCTATGATTCTACGATTCTATGATATATACTAATGCTCTGACTCGACATAAGGCAGATCCTTACATCCTAAACAAGAAAAAAATCCCTCAGCTTTTAATAACCTTTTAGAATGTGAAGCTAGTTTTAAAAACCATTCTGAGATACAGAATAATTTACCTCTTCGTGCATAACTGGTATCCATGTCTTTGAAATGCACCATAACAAAATCTGAAGACTTGAACAAGATACTCTCTATTATGTCTTCTCGTTTTGGCCCAAGACTAGATTCTGCAGTTTTCCGATGAGCTGCATCAAGCACTAAATCACACTGCAATACAAGGAGAACTTAATTAGCCATAGTTTTCTAGAAGCAAGCTTGATGGGAAAGCATTAAGACTCAAAAGTGGTATTAAAAACACATTTTCTAAAACTGAAATGCTGACGTGAGTTAGAAAGTTTACTTTGACAATCAGCAGTTCAGCAAACTAGTTCATACTACCACTACTGTTAAAGTATGTGTATGGTAACATAATGCTAACGCTCTGCATATTGTGGCCAACAAAATCAGGAGCCAGCCTTAAGAATGCATGGGTCTTTCCTCTCCCACTCTATGCAACACTAACAACCCACCAACACAAAACATGCCTAATCCATACTAAGATCTTCAAAGCCATGGTTTTTCAACCAACTACAAACTATGTCTTCAATCTTTGGTTCATGAAGAACCATGGTTTGCTTTAATCATGACTGCTTTAGTGCACAGAAAACACTGGTTGGTTATCACTGGGAAATGACAAGAGGAAGAAGAAACTGCACTGGAGAAGACATAGGGAAGGATGTGTGCATTAATGAAACTAGCTATTCATTTATAAACCATGACTTGAAGGGAAACAGTAAACGCTTTGCACTGACCTAGAGTATGTGTGTGTCCATAACTCAAATTGTCTAAAGAATGAAGTTTCTGGATTTTTAGCCTAGGCAAATTCAAAATCTAGAGGAGTGAACTAGGAGAAATTTATTCATAATGTGGCTAGCAAACAAGTATGTAGGTATGCCATTACACAACTTGATCAAACTGCATCATTAGACAGCTATTTTTACTTTCTTCAAATGGCCGCTGAGAGACAGATCTTTTTCCTAGCCTATTAAACCCTAATTTCTACATAATATGAGGTTAGAGTTCATGTTCTAGTAAATAATACATCTAAACAGTGCAAACACAAAAGGAAAAAGGGAAATGTACAAGGTGTCAAAGAATCCAGATCACATTCCTACATTATCAATAGGTAAAGTTAGAACTGTTTTAACTGTTATATACTAATAAGGAATTGGAGAAAGTCTAATAACAACTCAAGTTGCACAAATTAAGGGCTTCAGTGTTACAACATACATTTGTTTTCATATGCTTGCCTTCAATTTCTAGCAATTATTCTAGTCTGTCTAGCAGACAACCTAGTGACTTCCAGATGTTTTGGATTATAGCTCCTGTAATCCATAACTATTAGGCACATTGGCTGTGAATTATGGAAATTGTAGTCCAAAATTTATAGAGGGCACCTTTGTCTCATACTGTCTAAGCAGCTGGCTCTCTGATATACCCACCACAAAAACCCATGTACACTCTCCATACCAGATATAATCCTTTAGGCCTCATTAACCCTCAACCTGCCAGATGGGACATTTTACTAACCCAGAGTCACACTCTGTTGCAGAATTCACACAGAACTAGCCCTGAAAAGTAGGCCTTTTACAACGTTGTCACCTGAAGAATCTTGAACAAAGTCCCTCAGTTTCAGCCGTCTGCCAGGTACATTTTTTTTAATAAACCCCAAAACAATTAGGACAAAAATTAACACAACCCGCTGCATTTTGCCTCTCTTTGTCCCACACAAAGTAACATGTAGGGAGAGAAAACATCCCCTGCCATTTTGTGGTCAAAACATGATGCAGAGAAGCCGGTCAAAGTGCTCAGATGAGAAATACTCCTTCTACCTTCTCAGGGGGAGGGCAGCAACTGCATGCTTGTGCGACCCAGCCCCAGAAAGACCCAACAGAAATATGATGGGCCACTGATGAACTTGCCATGATTTGGAGCATTTGGACCCTGTCCCCGCAACAGACTCAAATACTGGGCATGTCAGCAATGGATCTAACCAGAGAGGGAAAGCTGGTTCAGAGGGAAGTACCAGAACGCCTGGTATAAAAGTAGGCCCGACAATGGAAATTTCCCTCATCAGGGAATGTTTTGTTGGTGGGGAAGGAAATTACCCGCATACCATTTCTGCTATGTCTTCCTGAAAATAAATAAAAACAGCTGTTTTCCTTAATGTTTTCTGTCCAGTTCCTCTTTGGGAGTTTGCAATAAGTTTTTTTCTGTTTTCAGGCAAAGTAACAATGGCAGTATTTTTAAGCCACAGAAATCATGTGGGTCGCATTTCTTGCAGAAAAGAAGGTTTGTTGTTGTTGCTAACTGCTGTCAAGTCAACTGTCAAGTCAACAACCCTATGAACAAGAGACCTCTAAGTCCTCCTGTCCTAAACAGTTGTGCTCAGGTATTGCAGATTCAGGGTAGCTATGGCTTCCTTGACGGAGCCTCTCCACCTGGAATGGGGTCTTCCTCTTTTCCTACTACCCTCCACCTTTCCTAGCATTATTGTCTTTTCTAATGAGTCATGATCTGGCCAATGTACAACAGCATCACTTTAGTCATCTTGGCTTCCAGGGAGAGCTCAGGCTTGATTTGCTCCAGGACCCATTTATTGGTCTTTTCTAGCAGTCCACAGTATCCACAGAACTCTTCTCCAGCACCACATTCCAAATGTGTTGATTTTCTTCCTATCAGCTTTCTTCACTGCTCAGTTTTCACAACCATACACAGAAATGGGAATTACGACTGCATGGACCACCCTGGCTTTAGTGTTCAACTATACATCTTGGCACTTCAGGATCTTGTCTAGTTCCTTCACGGTGGCCCTTCCAAGTCTTCTGATTTCTGGACTCCAGTCTCCATCACCTACTTTAGTTATGTAAATAATCTGTGGTCATATTTTTTCTTTCTTAACATTCAACTGTAAACCTGTCTTTGTACTTTCTTTCTTGACTTTCTTTAGTAATCAATGCAAGTCTTTGCTATTTTCTGCTTACAGTATGGTGTCATCTGCATATCTTAAATGGTTGATGTTTCTTCCTCCAATTTTCATGCTTCCTTCTTCCAAGTCTAATCCTGCTTTATGTATGATATATTCAGCATACAAGTTAAACAGATAAAATGCAGCCTTGCCTGACCCCCTTGCCAACTGGAAACCATTCTGTTTCTTCATATTATGTCCAGATGGTAGCCTCTTGTCCTGAATACAGGTATGCATCAGGACAATCAAATGCTGTGGCACACCCATTTCTTTAAGAGCAATCTGTAGTTCAGCTGCTAAACTAAAAACTAAAAAAAAAAAGTTCTCCCTCATGTGAACATGTGTTTTCAAGTACGGGTATTTCAGTACTGTGGGACACCTTTCATTCCACACTCACAACCTCTGCGGCCATGGGGCATTGCTGCACTTGATGTACATTGGACTTCACATAGGTTCAGAAAAATACCCCAGAAGTCACTCCATGCAAGTGGTTGTTTTTAATCCATGTGAATGGGAATATTATTTCCAAAATGAATACTGTACTATGAACACTTAAGACTGGAGATTCCATATTAATTTATTCTATGTACTAGACTTTAAGTGAAAGCCAGGATGACTAAATCCCACACAAATTTTCTGTTGCCAAGGAAGACACAATGTACAATAGGATCAGAGAAAAACATTAAATACATTTACCTTAGAGCTGTAAGTTTTAAAAACTCCTTCATATATATTGCCATTTTTCACTTGTACTTCACATTTTGAGCCCTACATTGGCAGGGGGGAAAAGGATTCATTAAGAGGAATTCTCATGGTACTATAGGGATTAGAAGACAAAACACTGTGCAGTACAGAAATGCTACATCAAGCAGTTTAGATAACTACACAAAAGCTCTTAACTACACTTTCAGGCAAGGTGTCCACCCATTCCCCTCCCTGGTGCCGAATAACCTTTTGGTGTTTTGTTCAGTGTACCTCATTCCAAAGATGCTTGGTATAAGTGACAAAAAAGCCTCCTATTCCTACAAGAGAACCAAGTTCCAACAAGTTCTTTCCTCTCCCATCCTATGTTGACTTAATCTTATTATTAATCTTATAATTAATATTATTATGAATTCATTTCACTTTCTACAACAAGTATGCAAGGCAGCTTACATAACATCAGGCAGAAATATAGACTAAACACAAAAAGAAACTACCAAACAAAACAAAAACAATTTAAAATAAGCGTAAGAAGATATAATAAAAACAAGCTTCTAAGATGGATTGCTTGTCACTACTGCACATCTAAAAGCACACAGTGAGGGGAGGCCATTCCGCATCCTAAGTGCCAAAACTAAGAAGACCTTCTGCCTGGGTATCCACTCGCCTTATCTCAGACAGCAGTGGAAGGGTCTCCAAAGTGGAACAAGCTCCCAGGCAGGCTCATGTGGGGATGGGCAGGGACACCAAGGCCCAGAGGTCAGCTGAAATAGACATGTGTTACATTTGCATGACCCTTCCCTTCAAGAAACTCAGGGCAGCACTTTTGCCCAGGTCTACCTCCCAGGTTTGTCATAAAGACAGAAACAATAACTTGCCTGGGCCAAGTACTGGGGCTTTATGGCTGAAAGGGAATTTGAGACTGGGGTGCCTGAATCTCAGTTTTGGGGAAAGGGGAGGGTATCATTGTCGTCATCATCATCACCATCATCATCTCAGTTTCACAGTACACTACGAATCGGTGAGATATCGTCAGATAATTGTTATGTTCCAAGTAGTGTCACTTTCTGTAATTGTGTTATTTGGATCCTATCTATGGATCCTATCATTGAGATGTATTGTCACTTATCACTGCTGGAACTACAGTTACTTTCTTTCAGCATCATTTCTCTAAGGCCAAATTCAATACAGTAAACTTTATACAATCCCGATGTGTCTTGCAATGATCTGAAAAGGTGCTCAGGCTTGGACTCTGGGACTGTAGAAGTCAATCAATGTACAACACACACAGCATTGTAACAAATGTTTCAGTTCACATCACTTATTGCAAATACACAATGGATGCATAACTGAAAAGGACCAGCAGCCCAGTCCTTTTCGTTTACACAGCAGGAAATGAGTTGTGTATTCTTATATTTTATACTGTCAACTTAGTATGCAGAATGAAATTTCAGTTTTGCCTTAAGAATATGTAGTCAGGGAGGAAAATACTCTGTCAACCCCACAATAAAGAGATAGTGCACAACTTTCTTGACAGGAAAGTTCTCAGCTGCAGTGACAAGCATGCTCAAAGAAAGATTTAGCCATAACTTACGACAACTGATGTGAGTATGTGAACCATCCGCATATTTGCATATATGCCTTGAAAAGAAATCTGAAAAAGAAGAGAGTTTTGGTAGACATGAAAGCACAGCTGCACACCACAAAGAGTCAGACCATCAAGGGAGCAAAGCCAGGGAGCCACAGGAAGTGAGTTAATCAAACTGACCCAAACAGCCCTACTCACTTGCCTAATCAATTGCCTAAAGCTCTGTGTAAAACTGGGCACCTGATTTGTCAAAGAGGGTTTGGTCAAGTGACTGGTCAAATAATGATCAAGTATTTGTAGAGCACTGCATGTCAGAAGAGGTGATCAGCAGCAAGAGAGTGCTGCTACAGTTGCACGCCTGTCCTCTAGGTGGGCTTCCCAAAGGCAACTTGCTGGCAACTGTCTGAACAAAACACCGAACTAGAAAGGCCTTCGGTCTGATCCAACATGGTTCTTCATACAGCTGAACAGATTTAATATTCTTTGCTAGCTTAAAAACAAACTGACAATTTGATGTCATTTCATAACTGCAATTATGAAATGACATCAAATTGCAGGAACTGTAATAAAGTACTACATTTCATTGTACTTCTTCCTCAAAAAGTGACGTGGCTACCCCATTTTATTTTCATAGCAACTTTGAGTTGGGATCGGAACCAGCACTAAACATTGAGACTGAAAACAAACTGGTAACCAGGGCAATTGGATGTCTGTCATATGTTCCAGTCACCATGCTCCTACTAGTATTTGGGAACAGCACTCTAAGCCATCTGAAATTTCTGAGCTATCGCTAAAGGAAGTCTCACACAGACAACAAGAGAGCATAATTATTTTTTTAAGGTTAAGTTGCCATCCTGAAATATTTGACAACATTTGACCATGTATCTGGCAATGTTTTACTACCTTCAAACATTGACTACATTCAAACAATAGTTAGCCAACTATGTTTTGCTGCTCAGATGACCCTCTGCCAACCTGGCTGCAAGGAATTAAGACTTCCCCACTCACCCCCTGTGTAAATATGAAACACATCAAGACTGGTTTCAACCATACTGTCATGCAAATATGACAAAAACAGAACACGGCATTGGGTATATTCAGCCTTCTACAGTCTTCAACACTACCACTCTTTTAAATAGCTAGTTTTCAATTCTTATGGTTGCCAAGATATTTATCTGATTTAAGTTTAAATAAATATTGGAAATGTCTAATGAAATCTCAGAAGCAGCACTGAATAAGATTTCTTGTCAATGGGAGTCAGAACTTCAGTGCCCAAGCCCAATGGAGTTATGCGTAAGAGTAAAAAGAATTAAATGTGTATGTAAAATTTGAGAAGGTAAGCACATATGTCCAAATTAGTATACTTAATACAGTTTGTACAATTCATTTTTCTCTGTACAGGACAGTGATTGTTAAACCATGGAATACATGCAGATTCTAGGAAATTACCTCCATCATGCTTACTGTTTGCATATATTCATTACTGACCTCACATTAACCTTCCTATTGTTTTACATGACAACAAGCAAGATGGACACTGAAAATGTCTTAGCTTTAGATTCCTGGAAAGACAGGGATAAATATTCCAATTTTTACTCAAGAGTTTAACAGCTTAGTGAATTCACAGTAAGCTCAGATCATAGGAGCATATCTTTAAAAAGTGACCTGATAATCAACTCAAAACATCCTGTTAAGCTTTTAATGTACTGCTTTAGCTCCTTACACAAGGCAACCATGTACTCTACCAATGTACTACAGAAAAATAGAGATGCCACCAGTCAATTCATGATGACAATCACAATATCCATTGTTAGTTTTCACACAATGCAAATATGGTGCCTGTGTTGAGACCTCTGGATGGACTTTTGCCAAGTGCCAACTACACCATTTAACTACAAATGAACATACATTGCCTAACTGTGATCCTTCTCCAGGCAACCCTACCAAACATGAAATGTCACCCAAGCAGCTGCTTTTGGTGGACCTGCACATGCGGACATGTAGCGAAGCCAGAACTTCCAGACTGGAACCTGTTTCCATTCTTCCATCAACTTTATTCTCATGAGCCAGAAAGGATGAAAAATGAGAAGTCCATCATATTTTTTTTTTGGTCTGATCAACTGACAGTTCTCCTCTATGGGATGTCTCTTATTACCTAGATGTAATCTAGCCTTGTCTACACTGAAGCACACTGGGTTTGTGACATCATCCATGAGCTGAAGAAAGTATGTTAAGAGGTAAATCAGCACAGGTGTTATTATGACCATATTTTTAACTTCCTAAACAACACATTTTGTTGAAAGACAACAAAACTCCAAGTTGGTTTTAACATGGATACATGTTCCTAGGAACAGAAGACATGGAGCAACTGTGCATACCTATATTACTTAAATTGTTTTTCTACTACTTTTAAAGTTCTCATAGCTCTCCTCACCTTTCTCAAATTAGGAGAAACTGAGAGTAGAGAATATGAATGTAGTCTACAAGGAAAAAGTCAGTCCTCTGTTCAACTTATCACAACAGGATTGTTGTTAGTAATGTTAATTTAAGAAACGCGCGCCCCACACTTTTGCACATAACCTCCAAGGTGGCTCACAAACAAAGCTCACTTGTTACAAATAAAATGAAACAACTAAAAAGTACATTAGTAGCATACTTATTTATAACTTCTGCAGAAGGGAGAGATTAATGTTGCAAGTCTCAAAAAGGAATGAAAATGTCTGGGTACTGTCATCACTAACACTTTTACATTATTGTTCCTCTTCTGTAGAGTTCCCCAAAAATATCTAGAAAATGGGTCACTTTAGCATCTTTATGCATCCCAGTATAATCTTATTTGCAAATAGCAGGCCACCTACAATGTCATGTGTTACTTGTATTGCCATTAGTATGCAGAAATCAGACACCCATGTTGAATCAACTGGGATAATTAACTAGCAGAGCAGTCCAAAGACCCTTTAATCTTTGTTGGCCTGATAGCACTATACACATCAAAAAAGGCTTCTACAGTTTCTGACCTTCACATCTCTTGTAGTGTATGTTCAAATCAGTTTATAACCTTCAGCGTTGTGAAGTTTTTCCCAAAAGTAGCCCAGGCCATGCTGTTGCAGTAATGTAGGACCTCAAATTGACCTTCAAGGTCATTTAAGGGTGGCATCCACCCATATCTTTTATAATCCTATGTACCATTGCTTTAGCACTAGTACCTCCTTCAAAGAATCAGAATGGTATTGTGGTCTGAAATGTCAAGTGAGGACCCTGGAGATCAGGGTTCAAATTCCTGCTCAGCCACAGAAATCCATTGGGTGACTTGGGCAAGTCCTCCTCTCTCAGCCTCCAATGGCAATGGCAAACCTCCTCTGAATAAATCTTACCAAGAAAACCCCATGAAGGTTACCTTAGAATCACCAAAGATCGGAAACCACTAGAAGGCACAAAACAGAGACAGATCTCCTTCTAACACGCTGAAACCAGTAACTAATTTCTCTGGAGCAGACTAAAACTCCAAATTAAGTTTTAAATGTCCCAATTAGTAAGACATCTTTACATTCTGAATGCCACACTTGTATATCATCATCAGAGCTTGGAAGTTACCAGCAGCCATGCAGACTAGAGGATTCTAGGAGTTAATGTTCCAAAAAAGCAACCTCTCCCGAGGTCTGATTATCATCAGATGCATATTCAAAGATGTACCATAGGAAGTACTAAAACATATAGGTACTTACTGTTGATTGAAGCGGCCCTTTGCCACTGTTGCGACCTCTGAAATTAACAAAAACATAACAAGAATGAAGGAAACACAGTTACATTTCAACTGTGGAAATCTGACTTTCCACAAGGAATGATAAGAAGCCTAGTGATAATTACAAGAAATACAGTTGACCCTCTGTACCATTTTATATAAGCATTTTACTATGCTACTGTATATAACAGGATTTGAGCATCCACAGATTTTCTTATTCACAGCGGGTCATGGAACCAAACCCCAGTGGACAATGAAGGCCCCACTTTATATCATTAGTATGGCTCTTTTCAGCTGTTGTGCACATTAACATATAAAAACAATGCCAGTGTCAAAACTTTATGTGCACTCCTGCGAGAGTATAGCCAGCGATCTAGCATGTTCATTACTGTAACCTTTTTCAGGAAAAAATAATTTTATAAAGATCAGAACAGCCTTTAAGATGGCATGATTCTTAGAAACTTCTCAGTTGTCTCTCAAAGATGTTTCCCTGGCTTCATATCAGAAAAGCAAGTCTTTCCATGGAGCTCACAGCCGCATGCTGAAAGGGTGGGTGGGAGAAGAGTAGGAAGGCCTAAAGGAAATCAAGCATAACTCCTCAGCACAAGTCAGAGCCTTCCACTTAGACCAGCCTACACAATACAGGTCACCATGAGCTTGGCAAAACAGCAGCATGACTGCGTGCCACAGTCCAATGCCTGCAGAGTAGACATCTTGATACAATTTTAGTAAGCTAAAAATATTAGGTCAGCTTAGATTAGATTCACTAATATAACAACAGAACAGCAACAGGCTGAATACTTGTAAATCCATCTGAGGTTTTATAGCAACCTGCTGCCTTCTTAAACACCTCTAGAACTCCTCACAGTTCCTGCTGAATTATATTCATTTCCATACCCAACTATATTATGGTGAGATATGCAAATTAGATTTGTAACGTAAAACTCTTGGCTATCTTTCAGGACACAATTCTTCTCACATATTGCTTTCTGCACAATTCTTTCAAAAGACTCTTATTACAACCATTCATTTAATGGAAAGGTAGTTATGATACAAATCAGTAACTTAAGACTACTTTTCAGAATTGTCTCCTGAGAATTAAGTGCTTAGGCATAATTCTATTCATGTCTCACGTTATGTGATAACCAACATTATATTTAAAGCCTGGTAATTAACACAGCATGTCCTATTTTAATTCAAACTTTGCCTATCTCTCTCATGGGAAAACCCACAGCTATTTAGATCAGAGAGGTTCACAGTATTCCTTGCTCCTGTAAGGTTCCATCACCTCAAACCTATTTCAATTCAAAGCAGTTCCTGTTTCAAAATTTAAAGTCAAAAATATCAGTACTTAAGACAAAGCTAAAAGACAAGTTATGAGCAGTAACACAGAGAACCAATTATTAAATTAACAGCTATATGTCCAACACAAATGAATTGTTACAATACTTAGACTTACAAAAAACAAAAACAAAAAACAAACAAACAAAAACAAAAACCAGTATGACAGGCAAGGTGCCAGACCTTTGTAGTTGAGTGAGGCCTAACAGCTCTCTGGCTGAGAGTGTTAAATGCCCCTCCCTAAACTGCAAATCCCAGGATTCCACAGGAGGCAGTCAGAGCAGTTAAAGTGGAATAACAGAACTGTAAGAGTATAGTGGGATAGTCTATTTTATGTGTAATAATAATAATAATAATAATAATAATTTATTTGTATCCCGCCCCTCTAAAAACACAATCTTGTAACACAGGTTCACTCCTTGTTACTGTCATGGGTGTAGCCTTGTCAAGGAGAGTGAAATGTAACAGATGTAGTATAGCACTTTAACAAATATTAACATTTTTACCATTCTTTCTCTGTCCTGTCATGCTTTTCCTTACCAGTATTGTCTACACCCCGCTTCTACATGGGGTTGGGCCAAGAACAATGACAGCCTACAGGGCCTCGATGAACAGCCCGAAAAGTTTGGCATAGGGAAGGGAGACCTGCTCCTTTATAGAGCTGGTCAGGTTGTATCCCATTCAACAGCTGGGGAGCTGGCCCTTGCGTGGATACTGTCACCTCCCCCCAAATCCCCTTCCAACTACTGGCATGACTGGGGAAAATATAGGGAAGAGTGCCACTGGGCTACCTTTCCTCTCCAGCTGTCCTCATATCCCAAGCATGTCTTCCCATTGGATCCTCAGGTCACCTATGAAAACAAGGCTGTCGGTGACCTCCCAGAGGGCCTTCTCTGCTGCTGCTCCCAGATTATGGAATGGCCTGCCGGACGAGATCCGTCTTATTACCACCTTAGACAGCTTTAAAAAAGCTGTCAAGACGGATCTTTTCCGGCAGGCCTTTCCTGAATAATTATCCCGGCCCAAGACTCAGCTGCCCTTTATAGGCTACGATTGTATGTTTTTAATTTTTTTTTCTTCTAATTTATATATATTTTAATTAATGCATGTTTTTAATCCTTTGCAATTTAATATTATTTTAAGGGGTGGGTGGGCTAGGGTATTGTGAGTATGGGGTTTTTATATTGTAAGCCGCCCCGATTGCGTTGCAGAGGGGCGGGATATAAATAAAATTTTATTATTATTATTATTATTACCTCCAGTGTCATTTCCCAAAGAACCCAGTCTCTCCTCCCAACTCCTGAACCTTTAGTCCTGAGCTTAGCCTTTGGAGTCCCAACTAGTGATGTACAAATCAAATTTAATCTACCACATGTGTATTTCAGCATGTTAGGTGCTCTAATCTCGTCTGTTGTCCACAGACTGCTCTTTATTTTTTACACTAGCATAATATGCATAATCCCCACATTGCCATCGGCAAATCTGTGCTTAAGTCCGTTCAGCAGTTCACCTACCTAGGAAGCATCATCTCCTCAGATGCCAAGATTGACAAAGAGATCGATCACAGATTAGTAAAGGCATATAGTGCATTTGGAAGACTTCACAAAAGTCTGGAGTAATAAACACCTGAGGCGAAGCACAAAAATCAGTGTGTATAGAGCCATTGTACTGTCTATTCTCCTTTACGGGTCTGAAACATGGGTCACCTATCGCCACCACTTACGACTCCTCGAACGCTTTCATCAGCGTTGTATACGCACAATCCTAAATATACACTGGACTGACTATGTGATGAATGTTGCTTTCCTTGAGCAAGCAGGGATCACCAGCATTGAGGCCATGATATTGAGAACACAGCTGCGCTGGGCAGGGCACATTTCTAGCATGGAGGACCATCGCCTCCCAAAAACAGTACTCTACGGTGAACTCGCCATGGGTCAGTGTAAGAGGGGCGCTCCAAAAAAGCGATACAAGGACTCCCTGAAACAACATCCCAGGCTCGGCCAAATTGATCATCAACAGTGGTCCACCCTGGCCTCACATCGGGAGGTATGGAGACGCACTATCCACAATGCTGCAGCTTTATTTGAGAACTCACGCTAAACAAGTCTTGAAGAGAAACAACAACGCAGAAAGGGTCACTCAGAAACATCACCCAAGGAGACCTTCTGCTGTGCTTTCTGCAACTGGACTTGTTTATCTCGGATTGGCCTTTTTAGTCATCAGCGCACTTGCAGAAAGCGCAGGATGAGTCCTTCCTGAATCTTCATTTGCGAAGAAAAGCCAGAGAGAATATGCATATTTGCCCAAGGTATACTAATATGAAGCCATTTACAACATGTTTATACAGTATATGTAAAAATATGCTTCTTCTCCCTTCTTTTATTTGCCTCTCTTTTATTATCATTTCTCACTTTAAAAATTACCATGGTATTTTTGCAGCAAAGTTATTCATTTTCTTAAGCATCAGGTTTTAGGGAACAATTCTGCACTGGTGGGTCATCCAAAGCAAGAGGAGTTACAATAACTGTGGGTAAAGCACACCCACTTCAGGTTGAAGAAGTTTTGAATGGTAGTAAAGACAGAAACATTATAAAGCTAATAATCCCATTAGAGGAGGATGTTATTACACACCCAACTCTGTTCTGAACATCTTTAGGAAAGCTCTATGAGTGATTTACTTAATTTTGCTCCTGGCGTTATCACCCTTGACAGTGACCCAAATGTGGTATCTAACAGAAATTTAGATAGATCCCCACAGCCTCTCAAATCTATGAATGGTTTACTGAAACAACTTAAGAGGTTCTAATGTCGAAGACACTTGGAGATTCAAATTTCCAAAAGGTAAAGATTTCACATTCTATTCAGCTAGGCATAGCATATACACAAATATTGACCACTTGTTTATTTCAAATCAATGGCTGAACCATATTATTACAGTAGATATTCTTGCTATTGTTTCTGATCATTCACCATTTACTAGGATCAATTCCCCGCCCCCAAAGACAACTGCAACTCACACATTTCCGAAGCTGTTGTATGGGGTACACTGGAGGCTGTATTGCACAGTAGTCCTGATAGTTGGCATCAAGCTTAGATTTACAATGATATTAAAACCTGGTAGAGACGCTAAACAAGTACAGTAACCACATACAATAAAGTTATGAAGATTTTAATGTCTGTATTTGGTAAATGTATTAATAAATTTATCTCTCTGCCTGTATCAGTCCGTATCAAGTTGAGTTTATTCCTTATAGGCAATTGCCAGATGGAGTAAAAAGAGCTCTTAATGCTATTTTCCTCTGTAACATTTGCTACTATTGTATTTTATCATTAGATGTTTTACATGCTTTTAACAGTTTAAAATGGTCATTATTTTTGCTTTTAGAAAAGTCTGTTTGTTACAAACATTTTGCTTCAAATGTTCAACAAATTTATTCTGGTTCTTATGCATATATACATATAAACTGATTAGATTCAATACTAGTTAAATTTTTAAAAGGCACAAGAGAGGGATGTCCACTGTCATCCTTGCTCTTTGCTATCCTTATAAAGCCATTAGCAGAAACAATTAGAATTTCTCCCAAGGTATCAGGTGTTCAGATTAATCAGACAGAGCATGTTATAAATCTTTATGCAGATGATATGTTTTTATTTCTGCAAAATCCAACTTGAGAGCTGATTTAGAGACAGTGTTTGAGAAGTGTGGTGATTTTTTCTGGTATAGTTTACCTTAAACTGTATGCAATACAGGATCCTTACTATTAACATCTCAATACAAAATCAATACAAAATTCAACAAATATTAAATCTGAATATTTGTTTCTTTAACTTTAAATATTTAGATACTATTATTAGTACAGTAGACTCAAATCAGCTTACCAGAAGAAAGTACATGCCCTTTAAACAGTGGCTGAAAAATGAACTTAAAATAATAGACATTACTAAATCTTTCAATGCTTGGTCATTTAGCAACAATTAAAGTTCATATTATTCCAAGACTGTTATTTGTATTTCAAGTTATACCAGAAAGCCTTCCAAAAAGAAAACTGAAAATAGAAAAATCTTTATTGCAGACAGTAAACAACTCAGGTTTCCAAAAACCAGATATTATAAATCCAAAAGGCAAGGCCTAGCTTATACATACGGTACTATTGCTTTACATTATGAAGATCTAAATACTTGCAATTCAGATAGAGATTGGAATATAATATGAACCTGTGCTTTTCTTAAAGCCACTTCAAACTCTTTGAAAGAATACATATTAAAAAATAATATATAGATGACATTTTACTCCCTTTTGACTGTCACTACTTAACAAAAAGATATAGGCTTCCTAGAGTCAGCGTGATGTAGTGGTCTGAGTGCTGGACTACAACTCTGCAGACCAAGGTTCAATTCCCCGCTTGGCTATGAAAATCCTCTGGATGACCTTTGGGAAGTCACACTATCTCAGCCTCAGAGAAAGGCAAGGCAACCCCCCTCTAAACAAATCTTGCCAAGAAAACCACATGGCAAACCTTAGGGTTGCCATGTGTCCAAAATGACTTGAAGGCACACAACAGACTTTTCTATTGGAGAGGGTATCAACAGAAAGGAGCTTTGATTCATACACCGCTATACTGCCTGAAAATAAGACACACACAGGAACAGATATTGAACCTAATAGATTGGATCACATCCCAACATATTAATAACAGATCATTATTACTACCCATTTGCAAATCTGCATCATAAATGTCTTGTACCTATCCTATTGTCAGTGACAAGAACGGTCATAGCTAAGAGATGAAAACATGCTGAGGGAGTGGATCTTCTTACACTGTGAGGGAAGTTGTGGGATCTAGCATTAAATGAAAAATTAACAGTCAAGTGTTAAGCTTGACTGTTAGGAAAACTAGGACAGATATGTTTACTGTGATATGACAGTCGTTCCTTACTTTTGTAAACAATCTATCTTCTATCCCAAGACCACCAGGGGTTCAGCATAAATACTGGAAGGATTTGTTATATGCTCTCCAAAATTTTATGTTTTGGAAACTGAATGCTCAGGGTTGTTCACTGGCAAGTGAGAAAGAAGAAATATATTTAAACTGTGCTGGAATACTGATTATATCTTGAGGGGTTTTTTGGAAGATAATATTTGTCATGTAGTGGCATATTTATGTGTATAGTTTTGTATTGCTGTTTTTGTTGAAGTAAACTAATAAAAACCATTTTTAAAAAGCAATGTATTTTCCACAGGCATCTATGTAAATATCTATGTACATTCCAAAGGCAGAAGATCCTTCCCACTCAACCACAAATTCTGTGGAGACAAGGCAATCTGGCATTGTGAGGACCCCCCCCCACCCTTTGGGATAGGAAAAATCCAGCACCAACAGATTCTGTGGCGGACTTTACCACCATCCCTGGTTCCAACTGCCTCTTTGGCTGTGACTGCCTCCATATCTCCCCTCTCTGTCCAATCTTCACCTGCCTCACTGACTCCTCCATCTGTTCTTCTGCCTGCTGTACCTTCCTTCTCACTCTCCTGATTTCTTGCCTTTATATTTCCTGCTTCCTCCTACGTTTTCTTGACTCCACCCAACTCCAAATGAGCCACATCTTACCTTCCAGGCAGCTGCAGAGATGGACAGCACCTAGCAGCAGCATGGATCCCAGGTGCCATCCCCCTCTTGCAACTGGGCTAGTCTCATAGCACAGTGAAAGCCAGCATTGGGTACTGGTGTGAGTGCTGGACTACGACACTGGGAGACCAGGGTTCAAACCCCAACTCGGCCATGGAAACCCACTGGGTGAGCTTGGTAAGTCACACTCTCTCAGCCTCAGAGGAAGGCAAGGGCAAACCCCTCTGAACAAATTCTGCCAAGAAAACCCTGTGATAACTTCACCTTAGGGTCACTGTAAGTCGTAACTGACTTGAAGGCACACAACAACAAAGTTTGGTGGGAAACTGTGCCACTTCAGGGGCCCTAATAGCTGCACTACTTCACACTCCTCAACATTTCTGTGACAAACAGAAATTCTAGCATTCCAAATTGACTGGCATCCAAGTAAGTTTATTCAGACAATTAAACTAATTAAACTACTTTATGCTAATTAAAGTAATGTGTTTTTAGCAATAGAAATATTAAATATTAGAAAAATTTCTACCCTAGGTCACTAAATGCAATAGCTATTTTGCTAACAAGGCCAAATAGCACTGTTCCATAAAAATTAAGAATGGATTACATGCAATGCCTTCAGATCCACAACTGGGGAAGGGCCATAGCTATGTGGTAAACCAGAAACTTGCAAACCAACTATGAAATGCCCCCAAATTAGTCCCTGGCATCTCCATGGGCCTTGGAAAATTGCCTGTCTGAATCACTAGGGCAGTGGTTACCAAACTTTGGTCCTCCAGGTATTTTTGACTTCAGCTCCCAGAAGCCTCAGGGAGCTTGGCCAACAGTCAAGAATCCAGGGAAAAACATCTGGACGACAAAAGCTTGGGAACCACTGCACTAGGGTGTCACTAAATCAGGGCAGGAATCAGGTGGCCCTCCAGATATTGATGATCTGCATTTCCCAGCATTTCTTACTGGCTGTGAGTTGATGGGAACTGCCAGTTTAACATCATCTGGAGGGCTGCACTTTGCCTGCTCCTGGACTAAACAAATGAATTGCATCAATATAAACATGAACTTCCCAACTGCTTTGAAATCAAACTTTCCTATGGTATCCCTCAGGGAAAAAAGCAGAGGTGCTGGGAACATTGAGGATAAACAGATGGTGGTGTTGGAACTGTTGAGTTACTGAGACTGAATTGGATTGCCCTCTGGTTTTTAAACCTGTAATTGCTGAATCCTAGAAGATAGTGAGTCTCCCTCAGAATTTTTAGAAAAGTTATGGGAAGAGTTATGACACAGAGTTATAATGTTAAAGAGTTATGGGTTATAACACAAAGTGAAGAGAAAGTGGAAAGTCAAACTGAAAGCATAAGTGAAGAGAAGGGAAAGATCTGATTAAAGAAATGTATATGAATATGGAAGACCAACCTGAGTTGAAGCATGAAATAAATTCTAAAACTGAGGAACAATTACACACTGATGATGTTAAGATGATGGTGGATCTCCTGTTGTTTTAGAATTGTGCTAGAATATAGAAGGGATTGGAGAAGGATTTCTTTGGAGGGGAGGGATGGAAGTTGTTGTTGAAGGGGGAAACACAGGGGTAGAGAGAATGTTTAAGTTTGTAAAACAAAGAAGCCAAAAGCTAAAAATAAAATGAAGTAATTTGTAGTAAATGGGTTATGAATTCTGGTGATAATGCACTGATGGATTAATGAAAAAATATGTGGCTAAAGAGATAAAAATTTGGATGTTATGTTTTTAAGGAGAACGTTAATAAAATGAGTTTTTTTGAAAATGAACTTTTAGAAAATGAACTATAGTTACCATTGAATGTTTTGGTTATAACATAAGGATAGATTAACAGAAATATAGGTGGTTAACAAGACAGAGATTTGGAGTATGTTATAATTTTAAAGTGGATAATAGGCCATAGAGTTTGTTATAGAATAAATCAAGGCATCGTTTAGAATGGTTAGACTGTGTAAAGGGTATTTAGATGTTTGTGGGAAAGGAGGGATGAGCATTGGTGTTGATAAATATAATAGAAATTGCTATGTTAATTGATTTGATTAGAGAGAAGTTGATAGTTTTCTAGAACTGGTGATTTGGGGGGTTGATAATTAATGAGATTCAATTATTGGAAGAAGAGGATAGTTGGTTTTGTTAGAAGAAGAGCAATGTATTGTATGTATCTGTAATTGTAATAAGACTGGAAGTCATATT
This sequence comes from Gambelia wislizenii, assembly GCA_030847615.1. Taxonomy (NCBI): domain Eukaryota; kingdom Metazoa; phylum Chordata; class Lepidosauria; order Squamata; family Crotaphytidae; genus Gambelia; species Gambelia wislizenii. Next base: position 3,290,438 of record JAUMIR010000013.1, on the reverse strand, counting down.
TTTTCTTTTTACTTTTTTTCTTCTTTCTCTTATTTTCTTAATTTCATTTCTTTTCTTTTTTTACTTTGTGTATGTTTTATTGTACTTTTAAACTTATAGTAAAAAAAAAAGAGAGAGAAGGAGCCCCACATTTTTGTTCAATAGGTCATATGCTGCCTCGCAGTGAGGGAGACAGGTTTAGTAAATACATTTTAGAAGCAACTGTTAGGTGCTTTGAAAGGCATATAATACACATGCCACAACCCGCCATCCTTCATACTGGTTCCTTTCTAATCACTTTCAATGGCTAATAGTTAAATGTACTCACATCTGAATATCAACATTAGTACAAATCAGGCATTGCAGCTGAGGTGCAAGTCAATTGGCTCATTTGCCTATTTTAACATTACTGCTGTTCAAACATTCAGGATTATTTACAGATTTTGTGAACTTTTTTTTTACTGACAGCTGTGATGAAGTCTCCATGTGGCAGCTCCTGAAAAGAATGGGTTGCTTCCTGGGAGTGGCAGACCTATTCACTACATTGTTGTAAACGTTTTCTCACACTCTTACCACAGTATATGTACACATTAGTTCCATCCAGTCAAGTATCTTCAAGTGCCTTATGTGCAACAACACAGTGGACTTTGAAGAGCCCTCAATTAACCCCATCTTGTGTTTAAGCAAAGCAAATCACAGAGCAGTTAAGTAAACTGCCCAGCAACAATAAGAAGCACCACTGAAACCCTATCCCTAGTTAGAACTCCCATTCTTGTACACAAGGCTACAGCTCCCTCAAGAACAGCTCCTGAACTTACAATCCTTTTTGAAGTAACAGATCACTTACAAATCATAGAATTGCAGAGTTGGAAGAGACCACAAGGGCCATCCAGTCCAACCCCGCCATGCAAGAATATACAATCAAAGCATCCCTGACAGATGGCCATCCAGCCTCTGTTTAAAGACCTCCAAGGAAGGAGACCCCACCACGCTCCGAGGGAGTGTGTTCCACTGCCGAACAGCTCTTACTGTCAGAAAATTCCTCCTAATGTTGAGGTGGAATCTCTGTTCCTGGAGCTTGCATCCATTGCTCCGTGTTCTAGTCTCTGCAGCAGCAGAAAACAAGCCTGCTCCAGCCTCAATGTGACACCCCTTCAAATACTTGAATCCCCCTTTGCCTAAATACCCTAAAGGCACCAGATCCCATCTGATCTTGGAAGCTAAGCAGGGTCAGCCCTGATTAGTACTTGTATGGGAGACCCCCAATGAATACCAGATGCTGTAGGCTCTATGTCAGAGAAAGGAACTGGCAAAATTACCTCTAAGGATTCCTTGACAAAGAAAACCCTGCAAAATTCATAAGACTGCTGTAAGTCAATAGGGGACTTGAAGGCACATACACACATAAATGAATCCAGAGCATTACAATAACACTAATTAAAAACCTGTCATTAGGACGGGGTGTGTGTGTGGAGGTGCCTGAACTGCAGCAAGGACTCCTGGAGAATGACGCTTGACATTTCCTGTTCCCTTCAGAGAACGGATGTCAGCATGGGCCAAGGCTATCAAGCATCACAGAGAGGAACAGATCTTGTCCTCACTGAAACAGCACTGCCAGATGAAATGCCTCTCTTATAGGAGCAAATGTTAACTCATAGGGAAAAAAATCAAGTGCAGACCTTTGAGGTGGGGGCAAACTTTCTCCCAGCCCTGGTCATCCTGCTATTCTCAGCCACTGAGGATCCAGCCCAATCCTATCTGTACAGTCTCATTCTCAGTTCTGTATGTTGGGCACACTGAATGGGGAGAAGCAGTGTGTACAAGGTATCTTTATATCCTGCTCCCAAAATGCCAAACAAGGTGGCAACCACAATCCCCTTTAAATGCACAAAGGCATGTGCCTGTCACACAACTGTAATTCCTAAACAGCAGTAGCCTCCTCAGTGACTGAGCTGCCAAGCTTCTCCTGCAGCAGACATGCACAACATGTAAGCCTAGAAGGGATCCAGTTCACAGCCAGCAGTTGTAGCAGAGGTGGCTCTTTAAAAATTCTGCTGATGGATTCCCTTAGAAGCAGCAAGGCTTCAAAACCCTTCTGCCCTGATGATTAAGCTTGTATTACTTCCAACCAGTTTGGCTTACCAGACAAATTGGTATGTTCAGACCTGTTCTACAATTACCTTTGTACCCTTACACAGTGTTGACAACCGTGCCTCACATTGGAAGGATGTACTCCTTCTGCTCCACATTTACCAAGGCGTCCAGAAACTGTGGGATATGACAGAGAGTAGCAAATCCAAGGCTGCTTGTATGTACGTGGCATTTAGGCTACTTAAGTAACCTGGGCGGGGGTTAGCAACCCAGGCTTAGGTTCTAAATACAGTAAATGAATTTCTCTGAAAACAGAGGAACACCTAGGAACTCGTTCTGTAATGCTCCTAGGATAAAAATGCCTAGAACATGAGGAAGGACATATCAAATACACTATAGTGTAAGACACAATACATCCTTTTATAAAAACCTGAAAAACCATTTGCGGACCAAGATTCATCATGTGTTAAAAATATGTTCACATCTTCCCATGAGTCCTGTAGAATACCTGAGATCAAATCAGTTACAGTTGTTTTGCTGCAGGTATACCATGGTTTCTTTCCAAGAGCTCAGAACATCATCACAACAAGCCTAAGATGATGACTATGCCAAGGCCATCCACTTCAGTTCAAAACTGAGTAACGATTTAACAGAACTTTCCTATTTCCAAATACAACACAAGCAACTACTAGATACAGAGAAAGCTGCTCTTACTGCATTATACTACTCATGTTTATTTGGAAGTAAGCTCTATTGAGTTAAATGAAACTACATTCTAAGCAACAATACATGATTTCAGCCTTAGAGAGGTATTCACTGGCATTTACTTGGCCACCATTCTCTGCAAGAACCCTGGAGCTCTGGAACAGCCCCTTTCTCTCTCTCTCTCTCTTACTTCAATTCTTCTGCCGCATGCTTCAAGAAAGCCTATAGACCTTTAGCTACCACTATAAAGCATTTTAATTTAGGCTCAGTTTTAAAGACAGGCAACCGTTTGTCTAAAACTGCTACATGAGATGAAAACAGAGTACACAGCTTTTAGACAAATTGATACCTAATTGCATAAAAATAATAATCAGCATTGTTCTTCAGAGTGAAGCTCTGCCCTGGACTAATATATATTTGACTTGGAATTCACAGCTATGCAACAAAAAGGCTCTCGGAGCAGTTTACATAAAACTAAGCATTTTAAAAGGTCTTTAACCTGGTACTCTAAAGAAACAGGGGCTGGAGCTCCACATGAAGGAATTTCAACAACAGTGACATACACAGAGAGAGATAAAAAGTCCTCTCTGTGGTCGCTATCCACCTTCTAATAATGAAGGGGTTCTGAAACAGGCTTCTGAAAACATTTTTTTTTCTATCTATCCAGATTCATTTGAAAGGATGCAATCATTTGGTATTTGGGTAAACATTGGTCTAAATCAAACTCTTGTATTTTTTTTCTTGTTAAAAAGGCGATATTATTTCCTAAATAAGATTAAAGGACTTGGAAAAACTGATGGTGATCAAGCATTTCATGACCTAACTACAAAATTATACCTACTTGGGATCAAGGAGATCTGAAGGACCACCTCCCCTTAGATGATCCAGTCTGTCAACTACACACCCACACCAGAGGCTCTACTCTGTGCCTCACCACTTGCAGAAGCACAACTGAGACAAGGCAGTTTGTAGTGCAGCACCCAGAACAGAGAACTCCCCTCCACCCACCCAAAGAGATTTGACTGGTTCCCTCTATTTGCTTGAAAGGGAGCTGGCAAAATCATTTTATTGCACAAGCTGTTCGTGTAGGTTAAAGTTGTATTAGTGCTACCTCCCTATTTTACAAAGAGTTATTTTATCCCACTGCTTGTTTTATTGTATAAAACTGGTTTTTAAGAAATTGAATTGTTTTGTGTTATGTAGTCAATTAACATTTTTGTAAGCAACTTTCAGTTTATTTTTGCAAAGAGAAATGGGCTTAAATACGGTAAATAAAATAAGTAAATTGTTGGTTTCTATGCTTTACTTGCTGATACTGTTATCACCAATTTCTGTTCTTATGGTCATGGTGCTTATTTTGCAAATGTTTAAGCTCCTATTGAGTTATCACAAGCTGTACTTTCTGCATTTCTTTATGTCTGACTGCAGTATTTACTACCCCCGCCATAGCCTTGTGTATTTATCTTTCAGCTGCAGATAATGGGTTTACACATCTGATGGAGCAGACTCTAACCCATAAGAGCATATATTATAACACATTCCTTTAACTTTAAGGTACCACAGGACTCTTACTTGTTTTTGCTGCAACAGACTAATGCAAGTAATTTTCTGCAGTTTACCTTGCCTTTTTTCTTGCAAATACAGTTAACATCACCTTTGGGTTTTGTATCAGTTAGGTACTTGACTTGAATGGCATTCCTCTAGATTAGATTAACACAAATAAAATGATTATGGAACAAGAATTGTTCAGGTTGGGTTGTATGAGGATCAAAGCTTGAGTAACTGAGTGGTTGGGCCCTATAGGCTAATGGTTAGTCCAGATCAGACATCACAAGAGCAGCCAGACCCAGAAAAAAACCACAGGAATGAAGAAGAAAAACAGCCACCCAAAGGGAAGGTATTTTTACCATACATCAAAGGAGTCACAGACAGAATAGGGAAACTGATGAGGAAACACAACCTCCAAACAATCTACAGACCAACCAAGAAAATTCAAGAAATGCTATGCTCAGCAAAGGATAAAAGAGACCCTCTCACAACTGCAGGAGTTTACCGTATATCATGCAGCTGTGGACAAGTTTACATAGAGAGCCCTAAATGCAGTGTGCAAACATGAATCAAGGAATATGAGAGACACTGCAGACTGGGCCAGCCAGAAAAATCAGCAGTAGCAGAACATGTTATAAACCAACTTGGACACAAAATGTTATTTAAAAACACAGAAACTGTACTGCCTACCACACAAAATTCTTCTTGCAGTCCCCTCCCACCTATATTTTGATGATCCAAACTCCTTGGCCCCTTCTTACCCGGGGCAAAGATAACTGTGTATTCTGGCAACAAAACTAGCCCCACTCCCATCATTGCCATCCCCATTTTCTATGGCTTATAGTGTTAAGAAAAGAAACAGCTGCAGGCAGTTTCTCCACAGAACTCATACTGAATCCACTGGATGTCCATGCTCTTTATAGGGGTAGGGAATCTAGCAGCTCTGCATATGTCAGTCCTCAAGGAGGACATACTAAGTGGGGAAGAGATTCCCAACGTTACTTCATTATTTCAAATGTAATTTTAAAAGAGTATGTTTTTCCATTCTAAAATAGCAGTATACCAGAAGATATACTATACAATGCTATTTTTAACTGGAATCTAAGATGCTGCCTTATACAGCATTGGTCCTCCTAGCTCAGTACTATCTAGCAGGAGTGGAAATTGGGTGGCCCTCCAAATGTTGTTGAGACTGCCACTCCCAGCAGCCCCCTACCCTGCACAGCCAATGGTGAGAAATGCTAAGAACTGCAGTTCAGCAGTCTTTGGAAGGCTGCACAATTCACACTCCTGGCCCACAGACTGGCAGTTGCTCTCCAAGGCTTCAAACAGGAGTCATTCCTAGCCCTCCTTGGAGATGTCTGGGGTTGAACGCAAATCATTTTGCACACAAAACATGGTTTCCCACTGATGTGCTACAGCCCTTCCAAAATACAGATACCCTGATCTGATCCGAAGAACTATTTCTTTTTTCCAACTGTACAATGGAAACTCATGTCAAGTTCTTTTGAAATTAAGGGGAGCTTCAACATTTGTTTGCGGGGGGGGGGGAAGTATGGGGACTTGTGTTCAAAGTAGGTTGAATTCCATGGGTCAGATGCAAATGCACAGGTGTGACTCCAGTACACACTAAAGTTACCAGCCTGCATTTCTTCCCCTTTCCTTTCCTCCCCCCACCTTTTCTTTTTCTTTCTCTACTAAACTATTGGGTGTTGGTAGAGGAAGGACCCAGAGTTGCATTTTATGTCAGGCATGCAGGAGAGTGCTTTCCTCCAGGGCACAGAGGAGGGACAGCTCTCCATCAATGACTTGGATGATGGAATTAGGGGCATACTTATTAAATTTGCAGATGACACCAAATTGGGAGGAGTAGCTAATACCCTAGAGGACAGGATCAAAATTCAGAATGACCTGGATAGACTGGAGAGCTGGGCCAAAGCTAACAAAATGAAATTCAATACGGAGAAATGTAAAGTACTGCATTTAGGGCGGAAAAATGAAATGCATAAATATAGGATGGGAGAGACCTGGCTGAAGGAGACTACGTGCGAAAGGGATCTAGGAGTCCTAGTAGACCACAAGTTGAACATGAGCCAACAGTGTGATGCGGCAGCTAAAAAGGCCAATGCGATTTTGGGCTGTATCAATAGAAGTATAGTGTCTAGATCAAGGGAAGTAATAGTGCCACTCTATTCTGCCTTGGTCAGACCTCATTTAGAATACTGTGTCCAGTTCTGGGCACCACAATTCAGAAAGGATATTGACAAATTGGAGCGTGTCCAGAGAAGGGCAACTAAAATGGTGAAAGGTCTGGAAACGATGCCTTATGAGGAGAGACTTAGGGAGCTGGGTATGTTTAGCCTGGGAAAAAGACGGTTAAGAGGCGATATGATAGCCCTGTTTAAGTATTTGAAGGGATGTCACGCTGAGGATGGAGCAAGCTTGTTTTCTGCTGCTCCAGAGACTGGAACACGGAGCAATGGGTGCAAGCTCCAGGAACAGAGATTCCACCTCAACATGAGGAGGAACTTTTTGACAGTAAGAGCTGCTCGGCAGTGGAACACACTCCCTCGGAGCGTGGTGGGGTCTCCTTCCTTGGAGGTCTTTAAACAGAGGCTGGATGCCATCTGTCAGGGATGCTTTGATCGTGATTGCCTGCGTGGCAGGGGATTGGACTGGATGGCCCTCGTGGTCTCTTCCAACTCTGCAATTCTATGATTCTATGATCTCTCCTCTAGCTTGCTCACCCAACTGTATGGAATTCATGGCTGTCTATGGCTACTAGGCTAGTGCTTAAATGCAAGACTGCTTTAAGTGCTCACTTGGTAGTTGGGAAATGCATACAAGCAACTGAGCAGGATGGATGAAGAAAGGCAAATCCCTATTCTTTGCCCAGCATACAACCAAATGGGTGACCAAGAGAGGAAAAACATTCTGCGTCCAACATAAAAATACAGTAGGCTGCTGGAGGAGGGAGAGAGTAGGCAGAGTTTTTAGATTCCCAACCAATATTTTGAGAAAAATTTAACAGGGCAAGCACAGCAGGTATTCCCATTTTCTGCCACAACAGCAGAAGTACATACCCACACCCAGTTTTTGGGGATTTTAACTCCAATGGCTAAAAACAAACTGTTCACATTTCAAATACAAAACAAACTTCAAAACAGATTGCAGCAGAATGTTCTGCTCAGCAGGGTTATAATGCACAATAAGTTAGTGCTGTAGCTTAAGAGTTGTAAAAGGTATTCAAGAGCTTATGTGAAGTAGTTGCCAGTCTCAATAGCTCTCTTTCAGTCTTTAAAAAAGCAAACATGCAATCAGAATACATACTACAATTGTTAAGATTTAGCAGCACCCAGAAAGGCTCATACAGAGGTAGAGAATGTAAGCCTGTTTTAGAAGCACAAATCAGTTTTAAAATAGGTATTTTATGCCTCTGTGCATACAACTGATTCACAACAGCTGTGGATTATTTCTCTTTCATTTAAAATCATTAACCTGTGGCAGACCACCACAATGGAAACAATCTGCTCAGCTTTAACTACAGTATTAAGAATAATCTTAACACATTAAAATTTAAGTAGTAAATGGAGGTGAAAGAAAAAATTATTTACTTCTGCCACAATATTATCTCATTCATAAAATATTATTACATTTTATTTATTTATTTTTGCAAATATCATGAGATTTCAACAGGGATGACAACACCAAACAGGTCCGGCATTACGTTCCCATCCAATAATGTCCTTCCCCATCAGCTTTGTAAGAGCTAATCTCCTAACTTCACAATCTGTACACATTTAACTCAAAGGTGAATTCAAATGGAATGCACTCCTAGATGAATATAGGATTGCAGCTCTGGTGGGAAGCTTAAATACATGCTTGTCATGGAGTAAAACCCATTGAACTCAGTGGTACTCATTTCTGGGTAGATTAGATATAGGACTGTGCAGTTGGTCTCCACCTTCTGAAGCAGCAGCAAGCAGTGGGGCACAAAGACATTTTATTTTTCACCTTGGTAGGCACTCCACAATTTAGCAAGTTGCAGTCAAAACCTCACTCGTGATTTCAATTATACAAGGAAAAAAGGAGAGAGAGATTTTGCAATTTTAATGTTATCTCTCTCTGAATTTCATGTGCTACGGCCCAACTACACCCAGGCATAGGTACTTTACAGTACTGGGTAGTGTCAGCTTAAAACCTGCTCAATAGTCAGTTTGTGTGGGAAAATGTACTCCTGAGCTACTGACTGGACAATAAAGGAAGACAAAAGTTGTAAAAGAAGAATACTAATATCCACAACTTTCAATTCTCGGACCAGCAATTACTTTTTGCAATGTGCCAGAGACCGGCACTAAATTTGTGCCCGTCAGGTCCAATTGTTTCTTTTTTTCCTGGAAATTTGCCGGGACCAGTAGCCGATAGCTCAAGGACCAGCATTGGTCCAGGGATCACCACTTGGAATAGCAGTGCTCTAAAGCATTTGTCATTCATTATTACTGCAATACGCAGCCTATGCATGCTATACAGCTCCAGACTTCATCAGCAATCTTGATAGTAAGCATCCAGGAGGACAGCAGCTAGAAGGTAAATTTAAAAGTGATGGTATCCCACTAATTTAAATTAAACCTCTTAACACCTAAATCTTTCAGCACATTTACTTGGAAATAAGTCTGAGTGCTAGTTTCAGTAGGACTCACTTCCAAGTCAGTGTTCTTCAGAGAGCAGGTTTAGCCATTCAGAAGAACAGAGACATGATGGGTGTCTCTCAGTAAATTAAAAAAAAAAGGTGGGAGAACCCTGAGCCATGAAGAGTATTCAGCACATCCACATCTAGGCAACCAAAACTCTGTTTATACATACATACCATTATTATCCCATGAATAATACAGTGTATTACTTGGTCCAAAGTGCTGCTGCCTCCTGCAGGTAATACAGTTTGGATCCAACATAAAAAATATATACATTACTGTCCATACATATTATCTGCATAATGTTAATACTTAAAAATATTAATGTCAAGGATACTTATGAACTTTAAAATCTCCACTCCTCTGAATAAACACACAGTGGTATTGAAAATAATATCACAAAATCATTTCCCAGTCTGGCCAGTGGGGAGATTTAGCCAATGCACCTAACAGTGAAGAGTTAACCTGCATCACCTCACTCTTCTTTGCCAAGAGAGGACTGTTAGTGGGGGAGTCCTTTAATTTGGACAAGGAGACTCAGATAGAATACACTGTCTATTGCCATGTAAGATGGGGGGGGGGCCTTAAGGGATTAAAATATAAAATGCTCATTTTCTGCATTCAAGGCTGCATTAAGGAAAGACTGGGCCTGCACTGATGCAAACTCTAGGTGCAAATAAATTCAATGAAGTGCCTTCCACATAATCTCAGTTTCCTCCTTACCCAGCCTTGAAGGTCAGGAGTCCCCCACCCACATTCCGTCCTAGGGGTGGGAAATCATGGAGCCCTTCAGATCTTGCCCAACTGCAAACCCTAGTATTCCTCACCAGTGACTAGGGCTGCTGGGACTTGTCATTCCACAGCATCTGGAGGGCCACATAATTCCCACTCCTGCTCTATGCTAACAGCCTCCTACATAAGCCTCAGGCAAAGAAGCAACTCACAAAGGCCTCCTCTCTGGACTGACACCTGTGACAGCACCAAGGGGCCAAGCCTGGACCACCTCTACTGCAACCCAGGCCTTGGGAAGGAGAGCAGCGTGCTCGCTATAGCAGTTTCCAAGCTACTCTACATGTTTCCTAGCAGCCTCTACCCCAATCTCCCATTCATGAAAATGATTTTGGGTGGGGACTGGCAGAAAAGACCCCATAATCTAGCAGGAAAGTCCTTGCCGATTTTGATCCATCACCTTGACAAAGTGCCCCTTGCCCATCCCCAAGGCCTTCTGCCTCATACTTAACAGTGCCAGCCACAGATGCCCCCATCTCCCCCCACCCCCAAAACCTTACTAGATATATCCTCTTTCCTTAAGCCACTGCTCCACAGGGAGACCCAGTCTCTTTGCCTACCTCTCCCTGATGCCATGCTCTACCCATCCCCCTCAAACATTCTGCCTTACTCCTCCAGGGAATTACCAGTTGCTGCAGTGTGGCACCCCTACATTACACAACATACACACACACCCCAAGCACTGCCGGCTTGAAGGAGGTGTGCTCCTCACTTCTTTTCCAAAAGTCCATCCAACACAGAAGCTTTTTCAGTCCTACACCCTAAATATCTGTTATTCCAGGTCAAGGTCAATTATTGATAGATGGATTGATGATTGCATCCCACCCTACATCAGAGAGTCCTCTTTTAAAAATAAATAAATCATCCCACTCCTTTCAGAAAGTGATGCTAGTCCTGACACCTTCACCCCCCCCCCACAAAGCTAGCAGCCTCAATTACCAGGCAATCCCAAATAGTCAACCCTCTCTTCCCACCTGAGCTCTACTGCAGACACTACCTTTTTTCAAGTAGTACCACCCTCCCCTTCCTGCAAGAGTTGCCAAGCCTGTTGGATTTATTATGCAATTTTGATAGGGGAGGATAGCTTGGGAGGGGAAGCAAGGAGGCGGGCACTCGCCATTATTTGTACAGTGGTCCGATTTGGGTGGCGGTGGGGGGGGGGAGAGGCATCAATGAAGGAAAAACGTCAGGTTTTTTCCTAGCAACCTGCTGCACTTTCTCTAGGTCCTCCCTCGCCCATCATCATCATCATCATCATCTCTTTCTCTCTCTCCGCTTCTAAATCTTACTTGTACTGTAGTTCTCTCTGGCAGATCGGTCACAGGAGGCACATTACAACAGGGACTCTTTCACGCTTCTTCTTCTTCTTAGCTACCTTTCACCCATACCAGCGGGCGTCATGCTTCCTCCCCTGGCCTCGCCAAAAATCTGTACCCGGCCCCCGTGCTGTGTGTGGCGCTGGAGCCAGCCCCCCCCCCCGCCGCCGCTTCTTGCGATTATGAGCAACAACCACCCACCTGGAGAGGGACGCCCCCTCCTCCCGCCCTTTCCGAAATCTCCCCCGGAGGAGAAGCCAGGCAAGCGGCGGCCCCGGCCGGCCCAACCCGGCGGCCCCTCGCCTCCGCAGCCAGCCCCATTCCCTCCAGTGCCTGGAGCAGCCCGACCCGGGGCCCGGCAGGAGCGGGACCGCCGGCGCCAATGGCCGAAGGGCGGTCGCCTGGGGATCCCGGCCACTGCCCGCGCCGGGGGGCCGCTTCGCCCTGGCTACGGAGCCGCCTGCCCGCCCGCCCGGGCAAAGAAAGGCGAGGCGGCGGAGGGCCCCACCCGCCTCCAGACCGAGACGCGCACCGGGGTGGGGGCCTGTCAAGCCGCCTTGGCTCTCGCTCCCCCCCCAAGCCTCCCCCCCCCCAGACCCAACCGGCGGGCCCCCGTGCTTCTCCCCCACCACCTCACCAGGCCGCGCGGGCGGCGGGAGGTCATCCATCCCCGCCCCCCTCAACACCACGTAACCTGCCACCAGGGTTCTCTTCGGGGCTTCGAGGGAGCTGGGGAGAAAAGGGAGCCCTTTTCGCTCGCTCGCTCGCTCGCTCGGAGGCGGAGGGACCTTGGCCGTCCTCCTCCTCCTCCTCCTCCTCCTCTCCCCCAGCCAGCCAGGCCGGCCGGCCGGGCAGAAAGGGCGCCAGGCAGCTGCCCCACCGCCAGCCTCCCCGCCTCGGCCGCCGACCAGAGTGGGCCGCTTCCTCACCTGCCGACCGTCGGTCTTCCTCCACTCCCTCCTCCTCCTCCTCCTCCACTCGCCGGGGTCCCACTCAGGCTTGGGCCCGGTCCGGGGCCTGGGCCGCTGCCTCCACTACTACTACTACTACTCCCGCCGCCGCCGCCGCCGCCGGGAGGTTTGCGGCTGCCGCTTGCCGCCTGGGCCGTCCCCTGTTGCGGCGGAGGCGGGGGAGCCGGCTGCTGTTGAGGCGGCTGAGGGGAAGGCGAAGGAGGCGGCGACGGCGACGCTGCTGCTGCTGGCGGCGGCGGCTGAGGCGACTGCTTGAGGGACATGGCTGGCTGAGGGAAACGAGCGGGCGGGCTGGCTCTTTCCCTTCAGGGCCCGCCGCTGCTCCTCTCGCTCGGGCTCTCGGCCGCCTCCGCCTCCTCCGAGAAGGTGGAGAAAAGGAGGAGGAGGAGGAGACAAGCGGGCCGGCTGCGGACAACCCAGGGAGGGCGGGCGGCGAAGAGGAGCCGGAGCAGGCAGGCCAAAGACGAGGCACCCGCAGCCCCCTCCAGCCGCGGCGGAGGGATCCGGAGAAGGCGACGACCAGGGCGGAGCCCGCTTGCAGGCCGACCGGCTGGCAAGGTAGGAAGGCCCGGGGAGGGCAAGAGCCAGCCAGCCAGCCCGGTCAGTCCCGGCCTCCCGCCGCCATGGCCGCCGAAGCGCTGAGAGAAGACACCGCAACCGCGGCGGCTGAGGGGATTTTTTTTTCCGTCGGGCGGGGGGAGCTTGCCTTCCTTCCCCAGGCGAAGCGCCGCTCCTCTTCTTGGCGGGAAGGCGGCCAGAGGGGCCAAAAGTCGGCCGCTGAGGGGAAAGGCGAGGAAGCCGCTCCGAGCTCCGTTGGGGAGCTCCGGCGCCTCCTTTGCTTCCCGCCCTTGCTGCCTTTCCCACCACAGTCCAAGGACGCGGGGGTAGTCAACGCGCAAGAGGGCTCCGGGCCACGTGCAGAGTGGCGTTCCCCCACACGCACCCACAGGAGTGCCACCCTTTCCCAGCAGCCTCGGCCGCTCTGCTTTTTGAAACGGGCCTTCATGGCTGGAGAACGAAGCACACGTGTGCCGTGTGGATGTGATATGATATAACACACACACACACACACACACACTGTCTAGATAGATGGCCTATGTGTAGCCTGGGGGTGCGTTATAATATGTATGTGATCTTATATATCCGCATATTAGTGTATGTGTGATATTATAGTCCTTCCGCTACTTCACTGCTGCCTCTTCGCAGGCGAAATATCCCACTTTTCTTGCTAGCGCCGGCTCAGAGTAGCCCTCAGCGATTGAAAACGAAAGACATAAATAAGCCCATCTTGATGCGGCGCCCCTGGTTGTGAAGTAAAATCCAAGGCAGCAAGTCCCTGCCCCAAGGGGGTTGCAATTTTAAAATTCAGGGCCAGGGAGAGGAGGAGTTTGGGTTCTGTCTGCCTGTGCCAGGGTGGCCTCCTCAGCACAATCCTTTAACATTGCCCCTGAGTGGGTTAACTCAAAAGGCAAGGCCTCGAATGTGATTTTTGCTCCTTCCCCTCTTCAATGCCTAAAATTGCAGCCCTACACTGGTGGCAGGAGGGCAAGGTGACTAAGGCAGTGGTTCTTAACTTTTTCTTCACCAGGGACCCCCCCCCACCCTTTAAACATATTTTGTTGCTGCAGACTTAACACCCTAATAATAATACAGTAACAATAATACCTGATCATGATAACAACAACAACAATAGAATTTCACTATCCGTGAAACCTTCTCTCAGAGTCACCAGAGAGAGAGGAAAGATTTCTCTCCTGCTGCTTCCTGCAAGTTTGTGGCTGGAGTGGATTGAATGGCAATGTGCAGGCCAAGCCAGCCAGCCCGTGCCTTGGTTCCTGTAACGTGGCTGCTCCACTGCAGGGAAGAGGGGGACTGAGCAGTCTTCAAGCCTTCACAGACCCCCCTGTGAGGACATCGCAGACCCCTGGGGGTTCCCTGGACTACAGGTTAAGAACCACTGGACTAAAGAGTTGAGGCAAAGGGTCAGTGGGGGAAAATGTTTATCATACAGAGGGAAATATCCAACAGACCCTTGAAAGATTATGTTGGTGGACTACAATTCAGCCATGCCAGTTGGGGGATTCTGGGAGCTGCAGTTCAGAAAGACCATGGTGCCAAGCGCTGTTGTTTTAAATCCACAATTAGGCAATATCTTTGTTGGGAAGAACCAAAATGTGACACAAGAGTGAATGTGGCTCTGAGCTTGCCAGAACTCTTTTATCAGGCTGGAGCAAAGCAGGGGAGAGAGGGAAAAGGCCTGGCAGTGGTGTTGTAACCACAAAGTCTGCATTTAATCACAGTTTAAAAAGGCGATTGCAGAGTTAATTGGATTAGGCTTTACTAGGGTTTCAGGTTGCACCTCAAATGGCAGGGATAAAAGAACACACAATAGCTGGGCCAGCAATGAGAGCTGACACTTTATAAGATTTCCACAAAAAGGCCTCTGCTCCCAAGAAGTTTACAATCTGTGACAGCCTGTGGGAAGAGAAACCACTTTTTTTTTTGCTTAGGTAAATATGTGAAGGTTCCTGCCCCCAGGGAGTTTACAGTTTAATAAGGAGTGTGGACAAAAGGAGATAAGGGCACAGTTTGTGGGGCGCACATTCTTAACCCTTCATCTCCCTGCACTTTAAAAGTTGTCACTCAGAGGATAAGTAAATGCTTTTATAAAGGGCTTTTTCCCTTGGTAGGACAGGAAAAGGGGTGTATATTAAATAAGCAAACATGCATCTTAACCATTTAATTATCAATGAAGTCCCTCTTTTAACTGCTTGGGTGAGAACCCCTGTCGCAGCTTACTTTTGATAACCCACCTCCCTTTAAACCTGAGATGGGGACCCTATAGCACTCCAGATATTCGAAGAACTTCTGCGCTCATCATAAAAACCAGCCTGGTGTAGTGACTGAGACTCTGGGAGATCAGGGATCAAATCCTCACTGTGCCACACTCTCTCAGCCTCAGAGGTAGGCAATGGCAAACCTCCTCTGAATAAATCTTGCTCAGAAAATCCAAAGAGAGAGTCACCATAAGTTGGAGTCAGCTTGAAGGCATATAACAACAGCAACCGTTGGCCTTTAACATTATCCATGCTGGCTGAGCCTGATGGGAATTGCAGTCCATTTACATGTAAAGGGCCCCCACTTTCCCAGTCCTGCTCTTAGGTGAAAGAGAAGGGGCAACTCTTCCCTTCAAGGGTGAATATGTTACAAATGTTTATTATATGTAGGCCTATTTAAATATTTGTTTCACTCAGGAGAGCATAGAGACTCTTTCCATTAAAGGGGGGAAATATTTGACTCCTGTTGAGGTTATGATTATCTATGTCCTTGGTATTCTTGGCACACAACCTGTACCTTTTACAGCTTCTGATTTGCATATGTTACTCTAGGTCTAATCTTTAGCAATGAACCACATGCCCTACCTCTTCAAGTCAAGGTACATATTTTAAATATTTTTAGAAACCAACATAACTAGGCAAACTCATCTGGAATCAATAATATTCCTGGCTATATTTTCAGAACTCACCTTTTACGTACAACAGCACAATTAGAGCATAGTGAGGAACCAGTCCACGGAATTCACACATCAGGTCAATTCCTACATTAATCTATGTGGAATCATTATCTTGTGAGGGTGTTGTGTGTGTAGATTAGACATTACTTATGAAGGCCCCTGTATCTTTAACACCTGGTTGACAAATTCAACAGGTGCAGCTTTTTTTTCCAGCATAGAGGAAGAAGCATCTCACTTGTTGAATTTCTGCTTGTTAATTCAGCTGCTAAAGGCACTGATGCCTGTCACAAAGGAACAGACAAATTGCAACCTTGCAAGGACTCCAGATATGCTGTATGGGAAGACAGAAAGAACTGTATAAAACACAATACAAGGTAAAACCAACATTTTGTACAAGACACAATCCCCTGTTAATTTTATTGATTTCACACATATCCTGTGGTTAAAGAAGCCAACCCAGAAAATGCAAGCATTTTTTTTCTTTTATGCATATACACGCATCTGTATGCACAAAGTACAGGCATACCTGAGTTAACAAAACCTCAAGTCTATGGCCAGCCAGCTCCCCTTTTTCTCCTTGTCCTCTGTCCAGCTAGAAGTTTTTTTAGCACCATCAGCATTGGGAAGATGGTGGCAGAGGGCTGGGGAAACAGACTTTCAGTGTCGATTTGCAGCTCTGTGTCTGCAGTAAACAATGCAGTCAAGCTTCAGCTGGGAAAGAGTGGGATTCTCCTTTACCATAGCTATGTGTGCCAGCCTACAACAGGCAAAGTAAGCAGCAGCTGCCTCCAGAATCCCTTACTGAACCTGCAGCAAAGCAGAAGTAGGCAGTACAGATATGCCTGCCTCAACAGCTACCTCCAATGTGTTAATAAAGCATAGATTTAAAGGTTTGGCTGTCAACATGGAAATCATAAAGAAAGTGGAGGCTGGTAAAAGAAAATCAAACCATTCCTGGATGAATTTTGGAAGAGGCTTCCAAGTGGTCTCTGGAAGGTTCAGATTATGTTGTTTACTTATGCAGGGCTTAACTTGAAGTTCCATTTCACCTGTGCATATTGTTGGTTCTGAATAAAAAGGTTGCTCAAACAGGTTGAACTGCTCTTCTTTTTTTTTGTGGTGGTTTGGGGAGCTCTCCCTCTTCTTTCCATGTTATTTCTGCCTCTGGTGCCAACATTTGTTAAAAAAAGTCATGCTCAGGAACACATCTGCTTTGTTCACTGAGGGATACCTGTACCACCTGGTCCAAGGATGGGGTTATTAGACTGGCTACTACAGAAGAGGTTTTTCCTGGGGGCAGCTATACTCTTGTTTTAATGTGCTTTTATTTTGCTTTGAATTCATTTGTGTTTAAATGTAATTTGTGTGCTAATGTTCTTTTCATGAGCTGCCTCAAGTCCTACTTATGGGAGAAAGATGAGCTATACATAATAAAGAAATTACAGTCTGAAGACATGCGGTTGCAGAACTGAGGTCAGTGTCTGAAGAAATTTGATGGGAGTCCCATGTCCGGTCTGTCGCTCATGGAAGAAAAAGGTGACAAAGATGTCTTTGTGGAGCTGCAATCCTGTGGTCTCTTTATTATGACCTAGCTCTGAATAAACATGCATAGAGCCGTAAGATTTCTCTCCTTATTGGGGAGTAGTTTTTAAATTCAGTGGGACTTTAAAGTTCAACTGAACATGCTTAGAAGTGGGGGCACTTACAGAAAATTAAAACTAAATGGGGAGGGGGAATTATCCTAATGAAAGAAGTTCCCTTTTCTTTAAATTGACAATGTTTTATTTTATTAAGCTAAGTTGCCTGATCAGTGACAGTGTGGACTATTTTGAGGATAAATCAAGATTAACAGTGAACGGACACAGACAAATTTGACCGACACAGACAAATTTGTTATTGGTTGGGAAACCACATTCAAAGCAGTGGCCTCCATCAAAGGTGCATAGAGGTTGTTCACCAAAAGACCATTCACTCACATTTTGCTAGCTAGTTAGATGATAATGCTGATTTAAAATGCTGAATGATTACCACTTGATCATGTGTTGGCCAGCAAGAGAGATTATAGTGACAAGGGCCATAGCAAGAGATACATACATCTGTTGTTTTATTTCTTAGGTGGATTAACTCACAGAAGAGTCACAATCAATCCAGATTCTTTTAAAATGGGAGGGAACCTCTTTCAGTCCAAGGTTGTTACATGCTTTCAAGATGCCTCTGACCCTTCCCTAGGGTTTTCTTGGCAGGATTTCTTCCAAGGAGATTTGCCATCACTTTCCTCGAAGGCAGAGAGAATGACTTGCTCAAGGCCACCTAGTGGGGTTCTGTGGAAAGCTCCAGGTCTCATCTCCAGCAATTACAATTAACAGAATTAAGTTGTTGTTGATGGCAAATCTCTCCTCAACCAGGAGGTGTAATGTCATTCCCAAATCCTCCAATATTTCACAGATGGAAACCAGGACATGTGTGGCCAAGGAACAGAGTGTGGTTAATATGGCAAAAGTTATGAATGAAGGGAACACACAAGTTTAGGAGGAGCTGCAGCCATTTGCTTTCATCTGAGCTAACTGGGGAGGGCAAGGTTTTTCTCCCTCCTCTCCTCTTCCCTGCTAAATTGATTAGATATAAACTACTTTTGGACCTTGAATTCAGTTTGCAGCAACAGAAGCAAACTTTAGGCAAAGGAGGAAGGTGGGAGGAGGGGAGAGAAACAGGGATATTTTAAAAGCCCCTGAAAAAGTGAGATGAGAGGATTAATCCCTGCCAAATCAGGACAGTTGGAGGGCATTTGTTTCTAAGTTTAAAGGTCTGTGATTCAGGATTTCATTTCTTAATAGTATGAACGTTAGGCTCAGGCATGCCTCTGCATATTGTATTCTGACTAGGAAACTTTCTATGCCTCCAATTGTTGTTATTCAGTGGTGAGAGCGATATCTTCACATATCTTTTAGCTCATATGCACTTTGTTATTGCATTGTTTTTCTAAAGACAAGCAAACTCAAGGTCTCTTAGCAAATGAGGGCCTGAATCCTACAGCTCCTGCATATTGGCTTGCAAGCTTGGGCTACAGCTTTAACCAACTGTTTTCTTCAGCAAAGGTCTTCCTTGTACCTGTTTTCTAGATGCCTTTTCAAGCCTCTTGCTGCTTTTCGAAATTGTACCACATGTACTATTTAAAGCTCTTTCATAAAAGAGAAATAAAATTCAATTTTTACACATGAACAACTTGAAGGAGGTGTAGCCATGGTTACGCAAAAGTTCTTAGAGACTGGTCTATTAAAAGAATGGAGTCCTGGAATCCTAGATAGTAAGCTGAAAATAGATGTGTGTACACACGCATGCACAAACATGCGCACACATGCCAAGCTGATGTTTCTTTACATACTGTACTTGGAAAAGAAACATGATACTCCTAAGGATTAGAAGAATGGGAGGCAGAGAATCTGGTCCAAGTAGCTAGGCAGTATTTGCATTCCCTGGCCCTGTGGTGGTGGGAGACATGTTCTGTGCTATCTCACCAAACTGAAGAATGGTGGGTCGAGGCATTGTTGACTGGGTGACTAAAGGAATGCTTTATATGGGGGAGGTGGGCATTAAAGAACACATTGGAAACTTGACTACATGTAGCTGCCAGAAAGTGGAGTCTCTTGAAGCTGTTAAGACCCTGGCAGTTTTGTTGGGGTGTAAGGCTGTCCTTTGCATAACGGACACAGACCAGCAAGACAGGATGTTAAAAGTCAGAATCAGAACTTTAGATTACGGTAAGTCCAGAAACTGAGTACCCAGTACAAATGAGGTAAGATTGGTATAAATTTGTAAGGTCCATCTAGTTTCTACTGGGACCCTGGCCACCACATCCTGTATTGAGTAGTTTCTAAAGTGTCCTTAGCCCTCATCCTACCAGACGGGACATTTTACTAACCCAGTCACACTCTGTTGCAGAATTCACAGAACTAGCCCTGAAAAGGAGGCCTTTTACAACGTTGTCACCTGAAGAATCTTGAACAAAGTCCCTCAGTTTCAGCTGTCTGCCAGGTACATTTTTTTTAATAAACCCCAAAACAATTAGGACAAAAATTAACACAACAAACCCGCTGCATTTTGCCTCTCTTTGTCCCACACAAAGTAACATGTAGGGAGAGAAAACATCCCCTGCCATTTTGTGGTCAAAACATGATGCAGAGAAGCCGGTCAAAGTGCTCAGATGAGAAATACTCCTTCTACCTTCTCAGGGGGAGGGCAGCAACTGCATGCTTGTGCGACCCAGCCCCAGAAAGACCAACAGAAATATGATGGGCCACTGATGAACTTGCCATGATTTGGAGCATTTGGACCCTGTCCCCGCAACAGACTCAAATACTGGGCATGTCAGCAATGGATCTAACCAGAGAGGGAAAGCTGGTTCAGAGGGAAGTACCAGAACGCCTGGTATAAAAGTAGGCCCGACAATGGAGATTTCCCTCATCAGGGACAATGTGTAGGAAAATACCCCAGTTCTTATGCGGTGTGTGTGTGTGTGTGTGAACAACCCCCCCCCCCAACACTATTAGGTGGGAATAACAGTTGCAGGAATTGTGGTGTTGCTCTGTCAACTTGTGACTTACGGTGACCTTTTCTTGGCCAGATTTATTCCGAGGAGGTTTGCCATAGCCTTCCTGTGAGGAGGAGAGAATGTGACTTGCCCAAGGTCACCCAGTGGGTTTCCACAGCTGAGTGGCAATTCAAACCCTGGTCTGCCAGAGTCCTAGCCCAAAACTCAACCCACTACACCATGCCAGCTCTCAAAAGATGGTTTATTAAATACTAAAAAATGTTCTGCCTAATACAACCCTGTTTTTTCTGGCTATGGGTATTCTGTGTAGTGTGGAATATATTTCGTTTATACCTGTAACAACTCCTGTGGAGGTCTTTCCCCTGTGGAGCTCTCATCCATTCTTAATTCCTACATATATAACAAGCCAACTGGAAGACAGCATGCAGAGGATTGACTTTGGTTAAGACACCACACTGCTGATCACCCCCATTGCTCTTCCTCCCCTTTCATCAAACCCAATGGCTATCATAAAAAGCCCTGTCCCTTGCTATTGCCTCTCCACTGGACAAAGGCTTGTACGATTGTTTCCCTGGCCTGTTTCCATGTCAATGTAGTCTTTGTATTGTTCTCTTTGGCTTCCATTGTGCGATATGTGCATTTCCCCCTTCTCGCCTCCCTTAGTGGTAAGGCAGAGTGCGGAATGTTACAGGGGGAGGGGGATGAATCAAAACAGCAACAGCAGTATTCTACTATTATTAGGAGCAACTAAAACTTCCCAAGCTTTTGAGGCCACTGGAGCTTTTTAGCAGGCTAAAGGTAGAATTCCAGGGCAGACAGTTCTTCCTGCCAGGAGCAATTCTGCTGCAGACCAAGATTGCCCATTGCTTACGACTTGAATGTATACTTAGAAGGGATCGCTGTGAAACCAATTGGTTACCTAACATTTACTGTCCAAACCTCCGAGGCAAGTTTACATGGGACATGGTTAGCTATAACTGAAGTACTGGACCACGTGTTTTGCATTCAAAAGGAGCCCAGTTCATTGCCCAGCACCTGCATAGGTCTGGGAAAGACTCCTGTTTGAGGCTCTGGAGTGACATCACTGAGCACAGACCAGGGGAGGCAAACGCAGCCCTTCACATGCTGCTGGATTGCAACTCCCATCCGCCCTAACCAGGTGTACACAATACTAAAGTATGTGGTCTGACCAGCTCCTTAGCCCTCAGAGCTTCTGGAATATCCCCACTACTGCCCTCCACCCACAACCTTGCTACTATGTTGTACCTCCCATTGTACTGTCAAGTGGCAATCCTGCTATCCAACAGAAATATAAATCACACACAAAAGGCCACTGTTTATGTTTTCTCCAGTTTAATAGAGTTTTGTTGCAGGTGTTACAGCAGAGTGCATCTTTTTAGAAAGTACACATCTATGGGTCTTTTGAGAGTCAGCCAAACTCCAGTCTAACATGTAAAGAAGACTGCTCCCAGCTCAGCAAACGTTTGGCCAACTTAACAGTGTACATATCCAGCTCTGAGGTGCCTGTTGCATATACAACAGCTAGCAACTCTCCTCAGTTTCTAAAAGATTTAGACCACAAACTATGTGAAAAACCCAAATGTTCCAGAGGCAATGCAAGACTTCTCTAGAACCAATACAGATCTTGATTCAAATGTAATGTGAGAACAAGCCCCTACACCGAGGCAAAAGTGAAGCTAGGCTTGCAATGGTGTCGCCGTTCTAGCCTGCTAGCAAAGATTCCCTGGGGGTGGAAACATAGTTAGGGAACTATTGGTGGTATTCCCAAATTAATTTCCCACACCATAGATTTTGCGATTTATAAACTGTAAACCTCTCTTCTACTTTCTCTGTGGATGAACATTTCCCCATGACCAACACACAAATATTATTGCACTCACTTCATCCTTATTTCATGGGCAAAGACAGGGAGAACGGAGGGGACACTGCTGGAGGTTATCATATAGCTCTCCCTGTCTGTGAGTAAAATACTTGCCACCAAGGGTAACACCACTACCTAGAAAATGAAAGTGCTCATCCAGCAAACAAGCAATGGTAGGCCATAGCAAAGGCCTTCCCTTAAGGACACGTGGATTGGTTTTTTTTCTCCAAAGGGGAAAATTGTGGGTATGCTGCAGACAGAGAGAAGCCAAAATATGCATTTCAGGCCCTTGGCCATTCACTATGGCCTTGAACTACAAGAAGGTAGAGTGCACACATTCAAGCAGCAAGTGAAAAAGACAGGGTATATATTTCAAATGCAGGTGCTAGAAGTCTTCCAGCCCTTGGCATCTCCCTTCAGATCCCCCTGGGCATTTTTGGCTTTTAAACTTCTTAAATCAGTTTTAACAGACTCATTCTGTTGAAACTATATTTCCCAGACAGACTAAGGACTAATCCTTATTTGTATGTAACCAGCTGCCAAGAGCTCCTCATCTTTTCATGTAGAACTTTTTTCAGGAAAAGGTGATTTGGAGAGCACAGCAGTGAGTAGAGGGGGTTGATGAGGTGAAACCTCTTCCCCTCCCAGGCTTCCAAATGTATACAGGCATCCCTTCCCTCTGCTTACTCGACAGGTTAGGGACCACAGCACTACCATGAAGCAGAAACTGTCAAAATGTGGAACCTACAGTGCTCTGGTCCCTAACCCCCCACCTAGAGGGGAAAATGCTGCCCCACTGAGATAACTTGGGAAACACTGGTCTATACTGTAAGAGGTGTCCCTTGTTACAAACCTAAAGATACAAGTAGGTGGGCAGAACAAAATCCCAAACTTGATTGGGAAGGGGGCCGCACCGAGATCTTACCACCTATCAAGAGGCAAGGGCAGAGTGTGTTTGCAGGTACCACCTCCCCCACCATCATCCACATGCAGGTGCCACCTTAGAGTGTTTGGGCATCACTATAAGGATGAGAGAGGTAAAGCTCATGAGGAGCAGCTGAACCTCCATTCCCATCATGCTTCGCCTATGCCAGCTAGGGGCTGGCAGGAGGTGTAGTCTCAACTTGGGTAAGAAAAGGCTGAAGAGGGAAGAAGTTGGCCCCTCACATGTGCACCACAGTAAATATGGAGATGTTTTTAAAAGCTACAGGAGCCATGCTGGGGGCGGGGAAGGGAGGGAAGGAGGAGCGGGACAAGTGGGAGCTCACATGGGGGGTTGAGGCTAGAGCCTCCCTTGCTCACAGGATGTGGATGAGTTCTTGTCGTCACACAGTACAGGTGGGGGATCTGTGTTCGTGGAAAAGGCAGTCTGCCCAGGAGAGACCCCCACCTCCATTCTTTTGTCCCTTTTAAATTACTGTATAACCAGAACTCATTAATTTGATGTGCAGTTGAAAGAGTAGACCACGCGTCAAATGTATGGTACTGGGTAGCAATTTAGAATGGTCGAACAGGAGGGTCGTGGAAAAGGAAGGAGTCAAAAGGCGGGGGAAGCCTGTATTTGCACAGGAAATTACATGCACGGAGCCCTGCAATGGAAACACTGCTGGGACAACGAAGCAGAGTGGTGACAGAGCAGGGGAGAGGGTGAAGTGTGTATGTGGGTGCGCCATTCCAAAACCCTCTCTCCGAAAGCAGCTTTTCTGGTGGGGTTTGGTTACATGCATTCCCATGTGCTACATAGACAGGTATCACAGCAGGGAAAAAATATATGACTGGCTGTCAAGAGGAAGGGGGAGTTGGAAGTACTGAGGAAAAGAGGGGCAAACCCATTAGGCACTGCTTGTGCTCCAGAAGAGCACAGGGAAGGCGGGGGCAGGCTTAGAAGAAAGACAGCTCTTGCTACTCCTCCACCTGAACTCAGCAATGCTCTGGGCAAAGGTGTCTGGCAGAAGAGGAAGACCTTGGTTCGAGGCCTACCCCCTCCCGGGTTACGGAAGAGGTGGAAAAGCTGCACCCCTTCCATCCCACTTCTCCTGAAATAAACCTGAGGCGCCATGGTCTTTTCTTTTTCTTTTTCTTTTTGGTTGTTGCACTTTGTCAAAAGTCAAATTCCAAGCCATCAGCTAGAACTGAACAGTGTTCCCAACTATGCAGCAGAGACAAGGAAAAAGGGGCAGAGTTAAATAAAGCACGAGCACCAAAAGGAGGTGTTATTATTATAGCCTGCCTAAAAGTAGCTGGCTAGCTCACACAGGAAAGAGCCTTCTGGGCCATCAACTGCTACGGGCTAGTGCAATAGGGTAGGAAAGGATCTGGAAAGTGGTAACGGATCCTTCAGTAGACTCTAGTGCCTCTTTTGCCAAACAGGCAACTCTCCCCGACCACCCCCTGTGGTCAGCTTTGGTTAAGACCAGTTCCCTCTGCCTCACCTCTCACTTGCCCCTCTTGCCTCTACCTTTCCGGGATGAAGGCTTCCCTGCACCCCCTGCAGATGAGCTGGCCGATGCCATGGCAATATTGATCTGTCCATCCTGGATTTCCTGCCTTGCCTCCACAGGGAGGTGGTTGATTTTCTGCTGTGTCTCCAGGTAGAACATGACATCTCGGAGCTGCTCTTGGACCTCCATTATCTGCAAGTCCTTCTGCTCACAGGTCTCCTTGAGCAGCTTCTCCTCCTCCTTCAGCTTGTTCTGGAGCAAGAGCTGGTTGGCTCGCAAACACTTGTTCATTTCCTGCTCCTCCTTCAGCTCAGTGGTGAGCTTACACACCTTGGTACTCAGCTGACTGCACCTGAAGGGCAGCAACAAGGAAAGAAAAAGAACGGGATTTATCATCCACGCCACCAGCTCCAGGGAGGCTAACAGCAACGCTTCAGGAAAAAGGTACATTTTTTGACCGGCCATCCAGAGAATTCAGGAAGCTGTTGCTCAAAAAAGTAAATGGAAGCAACAGTCCAAGAACTCATGCCAAGAGAGCTACTTTATAAGGAGCCAATAATATGGCTCTTTAAACATCTTATGAAAACTGGAATGTTTCCAAAAGCTCCTGCCTTATAGAATGTTGCTGGGTCATTGAGGGCAGGGATGGCCAGAGTGTATGTGCAGTAGACTAGATATCTGGAAATTGGAAATCCTTGGCAAACCGTTAAAAAGCTCCCCCTACTCCAATCTGCTCAGCTGAAAAAGAAAGGGAGGTATTAAATCAGGAATGCATTTTTGCCTAATAGGGCCTATGAGCTTGGATCTGGTACTGATCACCTGTTGTTCCTGGGCTGATTGTGTGCTCAGAGGCACCATGTGGCCCTAACCATGCTTGCCTGCCTGCCCCTGTATTTTGCAGCTGGTTCTAGTTGGAAGCTTCAGCAAAGAAACCAGAGTGGGATCCTGCACGCTTGAAGTCTGCTCACACCTGGTTTACAGGTCAGCAGCCTATGTACCACCTCTGAGGCTCAGTATTTCACTCACAGGGAACATCAAGGAAATGGGCAGTCTGTAGAGATCATCGTTCTGCTTATCATAAAATAGATTACCAATCTGACCATGCCACATGAGGATAAATCTAAATCAGACCGTGTTTACTGTATGGTGATCATCATTTATGTGGCTTGCAGAATTCAGTTTGTCTTGGTGCAGAACTGTTTCCATAATAAATATGCAACCCGGCCGATAGTTCCATATTATCTGGACTGAGCTCTAAGATCTTTGGAGGAGGCCCTTCTCTCGGTCCCAGCCTCATATGGTAGGAATAAGAGACACAGGGCCTTCGTGGCTACTCCCAGACTTTGCCACCAAGTGAAAACTTGCCCATTCCAACAGGCTTTTAGGAATTGACTCCAACGGGTTTTTTATGTTGTCTTGTTGGTTTTTATATACAGATTAATGATTTTTAAAATATTTTTAATTCTATAGATTACTTAACTGCTTTTTAAAAATAACTTTTATATACTTTTACTGATTTTTTTGTATGCTTTCAATCTGTTCTGGTTTTAATATTCAGTAAGCTGCCTTGAGTGAGTCCCAATACTGAAAAAAGGGAGGGATATAAATGAATAAAATAGTAACAGCAGCAACAACAACATTAAATATATAGAGGAAAGCAGAGAGACAGAAATGTGTGCTCAACACCAATGCTGAATAGGAGAGGAGTTTGCTTCCCTCATCCAGAATACCCAGAGCAGAAATATGACTGGAAGTATTTTGAGGAGGGGGATGATTTAGGGATGAGATCGCTTGCGTTAAATTCACACACAGAATTGTTAAATAGAGCCATTTACATATTAAGAATGAACACCATAAATCACATACTTTCTTTCCAGAGATTGCTTCTCCTTGAGTAGGTCATTCAGTCTCTGCTCCAATGTGTCGCATTTCTCAATGGTCTCTTTAAATTTAGTCTTCATGTTGTTAATCTGTTTTTTTTAAAAAAGGAACACACAGAGTGAGAGATATTTCAAGCAGGCTGAAGTCCAAATGGGTGTTTTCAGTGTGAGAGTTGAGGATCCTGGAGAGATTTCTAAACTTTGGCCACTTCCTGGGACTCTGGAAATAAATTTCAAAGGGGGAGGAGAAATGGAGAAGGAACAACAGGAAAAGGTAGTCTTCAACCACTGCTCTCTACAACCCGTCTCATGGCAAATATCTACTCAAAATCCTCCTTCTCTGTGAAGGCTTTGGCTTTCATCCCCTGTTCATTCCCAGATCTATTTCCTTCTCTTTCTTCTTCGGTCCCCTAATTTAAATTTTTAAAATGTAAGCATCCTGGGGCAGGGATCTGTAACCTTTTGCTTCTCTAACTTTGGTCCCCCAAGTATATCAGACTTTCACCTCCCAGAAATCCCCTCTGTGGTGCTCTGCCTACAATCATGTGGAAAAGGCAGAAGCCCCAGCATTGTCATTGGATCAGAATTACAACTTGGCACCAGACAGCCAAGAAAACAAAAAAACAATGTGTTTCCCCCCAACCTGGTACCTTCCTAATGTGTTGGTTACAATTTGCATCATCCTCCAAGTGTACTGCATCTGTCTAAATCCTCATCATTTTATTAGCATTGGTTGTGACCAATTTGTGCCTCAATCAGTCCCGGTTTACAAAATGCCATTTATAAGGTCTGGAAACCACCAAGTCCTACAGTGAAAGGCTTAGGGAGCTGGGTATGTTTAGCTTGGAGAAAACTGAGAGGTGATAAGATAGACATCTTTAAATATCTAAAGGAATCTCATGTGGATGATGGAGTAAACTTATTTTCTGTTAATCCTGAGACAAGGAGATGATCTAAATGGATTCTAATTACAAGAAAAATGATTCCACCTAAACATGAGGAAGAACTTCTTTGTTTAAGAGCTGTTTTGACAGTAAAACAGACTGCCTTGGAGGGTGATGAAATCTCCTTCTTTGGAGGTCTTTAAATAGAGGCTGGATGGCCATCTTTAGGGAGTATTTTAGGTATGTATGTTTGCATGGCAGGGGGCTTGACTAGATGGTCCTTGTGGTCTTTTCCAACCCTATGATTCTATCACAGGAATATAAAGATTAACAGTTACCAACACATGTAGGGATCTGATACAATTAGAAATTAAATGCTGCAACGCAGTGGTTCCTAGGCTATAGATCATCAAGTACTTGGATTGTAACACACAGAAGCCCTCAGCACTGGCCACAGTGGCTTCTAGGAGTTGAAGTCTAACAACATCTGACAATCCAAGTTGGCAAGCACTCACACATGCCATCAACTGCAACTTGACCCTTTCTAAGGGCAACATGCTCTGGGTTTATGATAGAGTTTCCATCATCTCAAAGCAGCAACTTCTGGAGGAGGCAACAGGCATGCAACTGGAAAAGCTACCTTCTTAGGATGACTCGGGGTGGTGGGGGACTGGTACAATTATACTGAACACCCATAAAGGAGCATATACTATTTACATAAATGAGTAGGTTTGCTAGGACTGCAGCCCACCAACTTGCATCCCATTTTGAGATTAGCCCTTTGTTGTGTAACAGCCACAGTGGGCAAAGATCTGTATTTCACCTGTAAAATCAGTGTAAGGATGACCCCCATACAAAAGTTGTTATGCTTCACAGAATCTGCTACCTCCAATAAAGGAGATTTATTGCAGCAATAAAGTCCTAGCCTAAGCTGGCGTTCAAACCCAGAACTGCTATTAAAAAAGAAATATTTAACCAGGGACCTGGTGCTAGTTAGAACTGCCAAAAGCAGTCAGCTTACATAGAACTTGCTGGCAGGGAGGAAGTTCTGTTCCTCTTGGAACTCCTACCCCATCACTCAAAAACAAAAAAGTACATGGAGGGTTCTTTTAAAAATTGCTACATTAAGGAACAGGATTGCAGGCCTCTTTTCTGTTGACATCACATCCTTCACCAAAGACAAAGAAAACAAGGGGGTTGTCTAAACAGTGAAAATACTCCTCACGGAATGAAAGGAGAATCCTACTTTCTTAATGGCATTCAACATTGTTTCGCCGTATTGGGAAGGAGGGGGGCCCAAAATGGCAAAAACTCTGCAGGAAAAGCTTTTGTGCCTTTCTCTGGAGTTTTTAAAAAACAACGAGGAAGAGGAAGCGCAAAGCTGATTGGCCAGGCGAGCGCAGGGGGCAGGGCTTGTTAACAAGGCAAGCGCTCGCTGCCACTCTGTTGGCTTTTCGCCTTAGCAAGCAAGCGCCAAGGCAAGAAAACAGGGTGGGTTTTTTTTTCTGCTTCTCTCTTAAATTGAAAAATCACTCTGTCGCACTTTGGACATTTTTTTTTTAAGTTCAGCGGCGGCAAACTGAGGTAAGTACAAACGCAAGTAAATCACTTGCAGCCGCCATCTTGCATGTAAAGCTTATAGGGGCAAAAACGCCATTAAGACAAGTTGCAGCTGCTGCGAAACGCCATTACTGCAAGGCACTCTAGGTTGTTGGTTTTTTTGCCTCATATAGACAAGACCCTTAGGACAGATAAAAACCACCTTTGTGGGCTTTGGGTTCCTGTTTCACATCTGATGAATCTGATGCCCTCCAAATGTTTAGAATTACAACACCCATGAGCTTTAGCTTTAGCCAGCATAGCTAACAGTCAGGGATTATGGGAGTTGAAGTCTGGAAGGTAGCCACTCATCCACCTAAGGTGCCCCCTTCTGGAAGTTTTTGATAAAGTGACAAGTGGAGGAGACAGAAGGCAGGAAAAGAACTTCCCACCCACACAGAGGTTTCATGCTTTGCCTCAGGAAGCTAAAACCATGCTACTAACTCCTTCGACGGTGATGGGCTTCTAATGGCGGGCTGGGCTATTATGTTGGTTTTTACATGGCCTTTTTAGTAAACTTTAGATGTTTAAAATCTACAGATTGTTTTAAAAATGACATTTATACACTTTTCCAGACGTTTTTGTATGATTTTAAAATCTGCACTGCTTTTGATAACTTGTAGGCTGCCTTGAGTCCCATTATTGGAGGGAAGGCAGGAAATAAATGTATAAAATCAAGCAAACACAGTTGTCCCTCCATATCCACAGATTTGGTATCCACGGATTTAAGTATTCACAGCTTGATAATATTCTTTAAAAATAATAATCACAAAAGCAAACCTTGATTTCGCCATCTTATATAAGGGACACCATTTTGTTCTGCTGTGCTTTCTGCAACCGGGCTTGTTTATCTCAGATTGGCCTTTTTAGTCATCAGCATGCTTGCAGAAAGCGCGGGATGAGTCCTTCCTGAATCTTCGTTTGCAAAGAAAAGCCAGAGAGAGCGAGCATATAACAGGACTTGAGCATTCATGGATTTTGGTATCCACGGGGGGACCTGGAACCAAACCCCAGCGAATATGAAGGGACAATTGCACATGTCTTTAAATAGCTGGAGTTTCTCTCAGAAAGGGGACCAAGTGCCAACAGACCTAAGAGATAAAGATCAACAAGGTCGCTGCTCCACAGCCCTTCAGAGCTTGCCTCTGCTAGTGTCTCCAACCCTTCCCTCCTCCCCCAGTGCTACAGTTCACTAGGAAAGGACCCTCCTGGCTGAAATTCTCCCCAGCTAAACAAGGGACCTACTGGCAGACTTCATTTAAGACAAACCCATGCATTCAGGGTTGGAAGGAACACTGGAGCTCATCTGTACCATCTCCCGCAGCCCTGTCACAGTGCCACCTATCCCACAGCTCTTCCTTTACCTTGCCACCCTCTAGGCAAACCCCCCTCCCCCAATGGACTCACCTCTTCCGCGGTATCCTTTTCTATTCGGACAATCTTGTTTTCCCAGTAGATACGCTGAGACTCCAACTGACTTGTTAGCAAATATGAGTACTGCATTCAGGGAAGAAAATTGAGATGCAGCAATGGTCACAGGGTCCAGGTAGCAAGAGGCCAGCTTCTTTCGGAGGGGTGGGAGTCCTGCAGCCCTCTCCAGGTGTCACTGGACTGCCACTCTCAGCATCCCCAGCCAAGGATGAGGAATGCTGGGAGCTTTAGGCCAACAACGTCTAGAGCGCCAAACAGTCCCCACTCCTGATCTACACAGAACTCTTCCTTCTTAATGGAGCATGCATGCTGCATTTTAGAATTGTTCTTGTCATGCTTTTAAATGATGTTAGATCATTTAAATCCCAGTCTGGGAGAAAAGGGCTCTTAAACAAATAGATAAAATAATAGGAAGAAACATTTGTTCTCAGAAGCCCACAGTTCTCCCAAGCTCTGAAAGAATGCAATAGAAAAGAGCAGGTTCCCTCAGCCATCTGGCCAGTCTTCAACCCCACCATAGCTCATTTCTTTAGGATGGTACCAGCACATAAACACACACTCCACACATCAAACACAACTACCAGCTTTAGGATGGCTACCCAAGAAATTCCCACCAGGGCACCCATTACATTAGCCAGAGAAAGAGACCCCTCCACCAGACACACACACACACAAACACAAAAAACAAAAGGCCAGGAAAGCCAAAGCAGACTTACCTCTAGCTGTAAGGCATCAATCTTCTCCTCCTGGCACACCTCCCCCTCGCACTCATACTGGACTAGCTTTCCGTCCGTCTTGCTGGCCACCAGCCGGTGGACATAATTGTCTAGAGAGAAAGGCAACAAACTGCTGGACATCTGACACAAGTTTCCCAAGGAGTAACAACTGTAGAAGAGGAAGACAGTTCGGAAGCAAGCCAAAGGGAAGGAGGCTAAATGCTACCACCACCTATGCCTAGTCCTTCCAAAATTGTATAATGAGAGAGAAAAAGCCCCACCCTGAGGTTGTTTTTCCTAACACATTTTTCCTGGGAGAAGGTGGGAGATTATGGCGTAGTTTCTTTTAGAATGATGAATACAATGGTTAAGACAAGGTGTTCACCTACTGTATCTACTGCCCCAAAATTGTTTCTAAAAACTATGGGAGAGGAAGACTTATGTAAGACTATATATAATCTCGGATCACTGTAATTCCCTTTCTCAATTCTTTTTATGGGGATGAGTGCATTATGTCTGCTTGACACTAGGGAGAATTAATGGAGACAAATATTTTTCTCTATTTTGCTAATGTTGATGTGTTCATTGGTGGTTTCTTGCCTACTCCTCAAACTGCCAAAAACAATGAGGTTCCTTATAATGTAGACATTCCTTATAGTTCAGAGCCTTGCAGCAATATTTGTAACATTTTTTTAAAAAAAGCTTGATTTGTAATTATACTCTGAATACATTGTACTTTTAATACAGATATACCTCACTTAATGAACTACATGTGTTCCTGGGCATCACTTCTTTGAC
Organism: Gambelia wislizenii; assembly: GCA_030847615.1. NCBI lineage: Eukaryota > Metazoa > Chordata > Lepidosauria > Squamata > Crotaphytidae > Gambelia > Gambelia wislizenii. The sequence continues at coordinate 3,258,654 of JAUMIR010000013.1, read as the reverse complement.
AATTTGTTGCCAGAGGCAGAAATAACAGAGAAAGAATAGGGAGATGTTCCTACACCACAAAAAAAAAAGAGCAGTTCCACATCTTTCAGCAAACTTTGCATCCAAAACTAACACTATGCAGAAGTGAAAAGAAACAACCAGGCCAGGTAAGCCTTGATTAAGTAAAGAAAACATTTTGACTCCTTGAGAGATCACTTGAAAACTTCTTCCAAAAATGAAGCCGGCAATATTTTCCCCCTGTCATTAGCCTCCACTTCCTTCCTATGATCTCCGTTTCAATTGCCAAACTTATAGATCGATGCTTCTTTAACATGCTGGGGGGAGCTGGTGAGGCAGGTTTATCTGCTTTCCTCTTTTCTCTCTGTTTACCATGCTTGTTTACCAGCTGCTGTTTACCATGCTTGTTGTAGGCAGGCACACACAGCTACAGTAAACCAGGTAGAAGAGAATCCCATTATCACCCCACTCAAGCTTTTATTGCATTTTTTACTGCAGGCACACTGCTGCAACCTGATACTAAAAGTCTGTTTTTCCAGCCCTTCTTCTCCATCCTCTCAATAGCAATGCTACGAAAAGCTTCTAGTTAAAGAAAGCATAAGGGAGCGGGGGGGGGGGAGCTGTGCCCCAAGCAGCTGAAAAGAAGGGAGAATACCTCCAGCATAGTCCCAGACTCGATGGTTAGTCAGTTGCATGGCATAAGTGTGCTGCGTCTCCTCAAAGTGCTTGTAAGCATGCCGACTCACATAACGCCCACAGCCGATGTGCCCACATATCAGACATATCCACAGATTCTGGGTAAGAGAAGAGTTATCAGAACTGAAACACTATAAAAGATGCTCAGGCTGCAACCTTGGTAGTCTTCCAAGAAAGTAAATCCTGCAGAACAGTGGGGTTTACTTTTAAGTAAAGGTCCACAGGATCACACTACTTATGTTGTTTACAGTTGTCCCTTCATATTTGCTGAGGTTTGGTTCCAGGACCCACCGTGGATAAAATCCATGAATACTCAAGTCCCATTATATGCAATGGCATAGCAAAATGGTGTCCCTTGTATAAGATGGCAAAATCAAGGTTTGCTTTTTGGATTATTATTTTTTTAAGAATATTTTCAAGCTGTGAATACTTAAATCTGTGGATACGGAGGAGCAACTGTGTTTAATTTGTATCCCGCCTGCCCCCCGGTATGACACTCACAGTGGCCCACGACAAATTAAAACGAAGTACAGCTGAAATGTATTTGATGCAAAAGTTTTAAAAACCATTAAATAAACAATTCTATTAAACACACCAAATTAAGACAATTTAAGAGCACATGAAAACATAGTAAAAAAAAGTTAAGAACCAAAGGCCTGGTTAAATAAAAAGGTCTGCCTGCCAGTGGAAAGAGAGCAAACAGCCTTTTATGGGAAGGAATTCCATAACTTGGGATCAGCAACTGAGAAGGTGCTGTCTCCCCTGACCTCACCAAACATGCTTGCAATGGTGATGGGCTCAAGAGAAAGCCTCCCCCCCCCCAAAAAAAGAGATCATGAACAGACAAACACTCAGTGTTGGCCAGGGATGGACTTCACCTGGCTTATCAGAAGGTCCCTTCAGCTCTACAATTCCATGATCAGGATCAGGACACACACTCATCTCAAGAGTGAATATTCTAATCCCTCCTCTAATCCTCTCCCAGCAAGACTGCAAAGCCCTTCCAGGGGAGGTTGGATTAATGTTTCCATGTCGACACAGCTCTCATTGCAAAGTCAAGGCACTCCCAACAGAGAGATGATGCCAATGCCCTCCTCCATGACCACTCCCCACCAGCCCACTCACTTCTTGGACTCCACACTCAAAGCACTTGTTCTCCTCCACAGGTTCAGGCGTCTGGCAATACCTGCACACAGGACACCTGGAGAAGAAAGGAGGAGGTTGTTAACAATGCAGGCCAAACACACTGTGGGCACAGACAGTGTCTGGCTTTAGAAGTCTTCTACAACATCTAATGACTGGAGGCAGTGCTAGCACAAAGCTAGCCTTCCTAGATCTTACAGCAACCAAATGTTAGGTTCTTTGGAACTTACCTGGGCTGGTGAACTCTAAGTACTGGAGAATCTCTGCAAGGGGAGTTTTCCAGTTGTCAAAAAAGCCATGGAACCTATTACTGTATGCCAACATACTTTCATTTGGGGGTTGCCTACATGAAATATTTAAGTCAGTTGATGTTTCTGTGCATTATTATTTTTTCTTTATGAATTAGTCATGATTTCTTAGAATATGTTGGTATAAGGCAACACATTCTTTGGTTTATTTTGGCATTAATGGTTAGCCTGTTATTACCTCCTTGTGGTTTTTTTTCTTATTTTCAGAGGTAGGTGCTGGGTTTTTATACCTTATTTGCAGAGTTCTCCAACTGTCTCCTGATCCCACATTGCCGTATATTCTTTCTAAACCTTAATCAATCCTAATCCCAAAGCCTCCTAATCCTGTAATCTGAGCAAAAAACCCACTTGCCAATATGCCTCTTGGGAACACAGAACTTTCCTGGTACTTTGAGAGGAAGCCAAGTATCTGAATCAGCTACCTCTCTGGCCACCTTCCCTAGGAGACATGGGAATTTAGGACCGTGACCCAGGAGATACCCCTTTTGCCAAGATGGCTCAGTTCAAAAGTTACTTAAAGGAGGGGAGCATTCATCTAGTAGTCAGAAAAGACTGAGACCTATCCCCAGAAGCCAGTGATGAAATAGGGTCCAAGTCTATTAGAAGGGGTCCAGTACAGGCATGGTCTTCTGACCATGTTCCTCAGAAATTTATTTTGGGCTCCTCAATGAGCAATTGGTAGTGGCACACAAGCTACCCAAAATATAGCTTCATCCTCTTTCTGGTGCAGCCACAGAGGGATGTACCCTCTCTGTAGCCTGAGGAAGGTACCCAGAATCCTCTGCAGCACTCCTAGACTGCAAAAGGCACACATAGGAATTCCTCAGCAGACAGTGAACCCCTTCATTCCCATACCCCACTGCATCTAAGAGCAAAGATGCGTCTATTTCTTTCCCTGTGTTTTACCAGTAAAGCAGAAGCCCTTAAGTCACCTGTCAATTTATGGCAATCCCATGAATTTCATAGGGTTCTCTTAGGCAAGGAGTACTCAGAGGTGGTTTGCCATTGCTTTCCTCTGAAATATAGCCTACAGACCTGGGATTCCGTCTTGGTCCCCCTTCTGAGTACTAACCAGGCCTGACTCTGCTTAGCTTCCAAAATCTGAGGGGATCTGGTGCCTCCAGGGTATGTAGGGCTTCCCTCTGTTTTACCCCCATGTCATATCATAGGCTGCAAGCCCCTCAGGGCAGGGACCTGTTCTACTGTGCTTCCTCCAGTGTCAAGTGCAAATGACTATTGGCAGAATTCTTGATCCTAAAATATTTATGTGTTGCATGGAATGAACATGCTAAATCAGAGCCTACTCAAAAGAGGGTACCAAAAGATTTTCTGGAACCACCAAAGCCATAAGTAGCATGACTTTACATCAGAAAGAGCAAAGCCTTCCCTCTGACAAATGTAGCCCAGCAGCTGTGCGCGCCTCCTTCTTTCTGTGCACGCTCTGGCCCACACCAACACATACAACTAACAAGTATAATAAAGCGAGCATCTTACGTGGTGTCCTCCCAACGCTGCAGGCACTGGCTATGGAAGCTGTGATTGCAAAGCGTTGTAAGGATCCCATTGACAGACTCATCCATTCTCTCCAGGCAGACGGTGCACTTTGGAAGCTCAGTCAGGTCCATGACAGGAAGGCTGGCCCCCTTCAGAAGAAAAGAGACACATCCCTGATCAGTGTGCCGTTCCGTGGTCCGGGCAATTTCCATATAGCTGCTACTTAGAAGATCATACCTTCCCATTTCAGCTTGCCTGAACTTTAAGATCCTTGCAGGAGAGCTTTTTCTTTATCCTACCACCATAATAGCATGTTCAGGGAGGACACAAAAGAGGATCTTCTTGGTGGTTGATCCCAAGCTGTTGAATTCCTTCCCACAGGAAACTAGGTTGGTCCCTCTCTGCTCTCACCCTGCCAGGAGTCAAAGACCTTTCTTCTTACTCAGGACTTTTGAGTGTTAGCTGCCTTTTGCAGAAGGTCTTTGAACTGGGGTGCACTGTCTCTATATCTGTATTTTTATCATTACAGTGGGCCCTTGGTATCTGCTAGGGTTTGGTTCCAGAAACCCCCGTGGATACCAAAATCCAAGGATGCTCAAGTCCCATCATATACAATGGTATAGTAAAATGGCATCCCCTCTATAAAATGGTGTCCCTTATATAAAATGGCAAAATCAATGCTTGCTTTTGGATTATTATTAGGAATATTTTTGAAATGTGGATGGTTGAATCCATGGATATAGAGAGCTGATTGTATTACTACAGTACTAGTAATTACTACAGTACAGTACAGTTTAACTCCCTTTTGGAAAATGGTTGAAATTCATGTTTTTAATATGATTGTTTTATTATTTTCAACTTGTGTGATCCATTGTTTTAAGTGTATTTTGTTTCAATTTGTATTGTGAGCCACTGTGGGTCCCATGTTGGGGGAAAGGTGGGATACAAAATAAATAAATAAGTATGCAAATTAAATAAAGTAACATATATATACTCCGGCAAGAAGTTTCACCGTTTTTCATTTACCCTCTCAATAGTGGAATAGAGAGCAAGAAAAAAAATAAGCATTTCCAACCTCAACACACACTCTAGAGAGCCAAAAGAACAACTGGACTCACAACGAAGAACCTTCAGGCCTCCAAGATGGTTGGGTCTTAAGCTACAAAAACCCCAGCCAGCTTAGCCAATGGTAAGGGATTCTGGGAGCTGAAGACCAAAAACATCTGAAGAGTCTCATGCCCGAAATACACAATGCAGACAGAAGGGTATGCTCTCCATGCAGACTCAGTTGTACAATGAAGAAACACACAAGGCAAGATCTAGCTGTTAACAAAAAAAGGTGAGTATACTGTATATATTGGTGTATAAGCTGACATCATATATAAGTCAAGGGCAGGTTTGGGAACCAACATTATGGATTTTGATATGACCCATGGATAAGTCAAAGATAAGATATAGGAACATGTAACCAAGGATGTAAAGGATGAAGCAAAGGAAAAGGATGCCAAAGAACTTACAAAATTCTGGCAGGGTGTTTGTGCTCACCCTAAAGGCTGGATGGAAGAGGAGGGAACTATGGTAAATCCTGGCTGTGCGATGTTGTATGTTCCTGCATGGCAGGGGGCTGGCCCAACCCTTGTGGTCTCTTCCAACTCTATGATTCTATGATGTGCAGGGGAGGCGACCAGGCACAGATGAAGTTATGAAAACATAGATCCATTCCATGAAGAGGTGAAAGCGCCAGCACTGCCTCAGGGGGCCAGCCGCCCCTGGCCACCACCATTTTCCTGCCCAGGCAGTCAAAAGGGCCTTTCACCACTCTACTCAGAGAAGGGGATGGTTCCTTTTTTTTTTTTTTTTTTAAATAAAAGTTAAGATAAAGTTCTTACACTGACCCGTGGATAAGTCAATCCAGGCTTTTGGGGTCAATCTTTTGACTAAAATTTCTAGACTTACATATGAATATACACAGGATATAAATAAAGATAACATCTTGAGGTCCCAAGAACAGCAACAACTGAGCACCTACACCTCTAGAGCTGTACTTTTTAATCTGGCACTTTAATGATCATAATGGTTTGATTATTTAATCTACTCTCAGTGATGTTGGTTAGCCACTTTGTACAATACGTTTTAGTGCAAAGGCAGGGCAAAAATGTAATTAGCAAATGATCATGAAGATTTCCTATTGTTTGGGAAATCTTTCCATACCTATCTGCCTATTATGGATTCATGGGCACATCTTGGGGTTTGCAAGGAGAACAAGAAACCTGATGACAATCAGCATTGCCCCAGTTAGAGACACAGAGAATCTGGCACATGTTTTGATTCTTTCCACTGACTTCAAGTGTGCAGAACAAGATTGCTAAAGGTAGAGGAAAGTGTTGTCGAAAATGCCTGCCCTCTGTCACTGAACCGAGGCTCCACAGAACACATTTCAAAAGCCACTGAGTTAAAGTGGCAAGGGACGTGTACTAAACTATGTTTCAGAGTGGAAAAACACACTAAATGAGGAGGAATCCTTTTGTGCTGAGAACTACACCAAAACCCTTATAAAAATCATGAGAGGCAACATAAAGGGACCTAACACAGAACAGCTCTCTCAAAACCCTCCAATGAGCTGAGAACAGAGAGAAGAATTTGTAGTAAGTTAATATGCTTGAAGAATTTTGTCAAGCACTTTCCATTTCATCAGAAATACATGGATTGTCTTTGTGAAGTTGGAAGGCATGTTCTTCAAGGCCAGAGGGTGCACACCCTAGAAAGATGGTGCACTCCATACAAAAACAAAAGAAAGCAAAGGGAGAAGAAACTTACATCTTCCGACTTGAAGACTTCTGCCCTCTCCACATAGACCAACTGACAAACATCCTCTTCTATGGAGTTGAATTGCCGGCCATTGCAAGCCATGTAAAAGCTATCTGCATCTGCCTACAGGTAAGTAAAAGAAAAGAGATTAAATAGTCCTGATGTAAAGGATACAGACTAATAGCAAAAAGCCAAATAGAGACATTTCCCACCAAATGCGCAAGTATGAATGAGAAGACAAACAGGGAGAGCATTTCCACAGCCCAACTCAGAACCAAGAAGGTTTTATCTTTAGGAAGTCGGCTTCTAACACTTAGAATGTTCATAACCTATCTTAGAGGGAAGGCATACATCAGATTTCAAACTCAGTTTGGGATACATTAACTGTACACCCTCAATATTAAGAAAGACATTTATGAGGTGTTAAGACCCCTTGACATCAAAATCCTGTTAAAAATCACCTTCATGTTTTTAAGGCCCCTAGGATTTGCCAAACAAGGGCACCACTGCATCCCTAAGAATTAAATTCTACTTGTTCTCTCTCATACAGCTTCAGTCAGTTTCCTGAGCAAATAACCAGTTTTTATTTTAGAGAACATATTACCTTGTGCCTTGTTTCTCACCACTTTAGTGATCAGTAAGATTACACACACACACACACACACACAAAACTGCACAGCCCTCCAAAGATCTAAACCAAATCATGCAGACAACTGGAAATTGTTTCTGCTACATCCCGTAATTTCATTTCAGGGCCATTTGGAGCAGGAAGTCAGATGGTTTCAATCAGCAACTGGATATGGGGCTGAATGCCTTGGGAAAAGAAGTACTGACAAGAAGAGCTGTACTTTCCCAGAAGAGCCAAGTTCCCCATTCCCCAAGGAGTGCAAAGAAGCACATGCCTCCTTCCATACCATCCTATCTTTTCAGCAACCCTGTTAAGTGGGTCAGAGGAAGAGAGCCTAGTCCAAGGCCAGCTGGTGAGCTTCATAACCAAGCAGAGACTTGAATTTAAGTCTTCTGGTCCAAAGCTTCTTCAGCACTTAGAATAATCGCACAGGAGGAACTTACGGACCGTACAACCCCCCTGAAGCAAGTTACTATTGTCTCACAGATGATAATGGCTTCAATGGATCTGGACTACTGCCAGTTTTTCTAATGGCCATGCCTCAGTCACCAGTAACACTTAATCCATGGTAACTCAGTGAAAAGAGCAACTACTGTTTTCCCAAAGTGCAAAGATGCACAGCTTGCCCAATCCAGGAGTCACATAACAGGTTCTGTTCTCCCAGGAAGTAGAAACAGGTGAATAGCACAACCTTTTCAGATGTCCAAGGGCCTACTCTACTTAAGACAGTACAGGGTGGAGCAGGACGTTTCCTTCCACCAAAGAAACCACTCATCTTGCAGTTTTTACCTGTGTGCTAAACTTGATCAAGGCCATGTATTGGTTTGGGGTGGAGTCTCGGATGATCTTCATGTGCTCAATGACTTCATAGAAGGAAGCCACAAACTTCATGAGGTCATGGCTGGTCATTGTGGCAGGGACTGTAAGAATACACAGCATGGCACTGCGCCGCACATCTTCTTTTAAGGAGGTCATCTTGCTGCACAAGACAAGAAGCAGGCTCACCAGTAAAGCTCATCAGCATGCCCAAAGTTTCACCCAATGGCCTTAAGAGTAAGAAGATGGTGTAGTAAGACGCCCAAGAGCACAGGCATTTTGTACAGCAGGATGTGATAAAGGAAGGTGCTACTAAAATGTCTGGTTTCTTTCCAGCAGAACAGAACCACTGATCAATTCATTCTGGGGTAGCAAACCATACCAGGCCTGGCTACCTACAACTGTTATCACTCCAGTGGTTTTCAAACTGTGCTCCAGAATAATAGGTCTTATGTTTTCTCAAAAAGATCAGTCACAGCAGATAAGCCTTAAGGGGAAGGAGCTATTAGCCACTGCTCATCTTCCTCTACAGGAGCCTCCGAAAAGCTGGTGCCCTCCAGATGTGTTGGGCCATCACACCCATTATCCTACAGCCAGCTTTGCTAAAGCAAGCTCTGCTGGCTGAGGAATTATACAACTTGTAGTCCAACACATATGACTGGCATCAGAATGGGGAAGGCTACTGTACAAGATGCAGAAGCTTGGATGCATTTTTGATGCATGCAGAGCAACCAAGAAGTTTGACTGGTGCACACAACAGAAGAGAGGTGGGCATATGTGGGGAGATAACCATGTCTATGATCCTCAGGCCCCAAGCTCCCTACCAAAAGATGAGTTACTGCTCCTGGAAGCATCTTGGAAGTGTAATTCAAACTTTAGATATAGGTTGAGTCTCCCCTATCCAAAATTCTTGGGACCAGAGCTATTTTCAATTTTGGACTATTTCGGATTTTAGAATACTTGCATATACATAATGAGATCTTGGAGATGGGACCCAAGTTTAAACACGAAATTCATTTATATTTCACATAGACCTTATACACATAGCCTGAAGGTCATTTTATACATAATCTTTTTAATAATTTTGTGCATGAAACAAAGTTTGTGTACACAGAACCATCCGAAAGCAAAGGTTTCACTATCTCAGCCACCCACATGGACATTTTGGATTTTGGATTTCGGAATTCCAGATAAGGAAGACTCAACCTGTATACTGAATGTCTGTTTAATACAAAATTACTCATTTTTCAAAACTGGAAATGGATGTCTAGACACGTCTGGTTTCATTTTAAGTCAAAAATTGCTTACTCTGCCCTAAAATTTACCAGAATCTATACTCTAGAATGTTCCAGAAACATCTTCAACCATAGATATTCCTAAGCCACTACAGACATGGAACCAAATCATAAGACCATTGTTGACCAATGGAATAATAATTAACTAACTTCAGCCACAAGATCCCTTCTTCCTCCTAAGGAACCCCAGAACCTAACTCTTGCTTGAAAAGGGAACTAGAGCTGGTTCATCACAGATGAGACTCTGTCCACCATCTACTCCAATATTGTCTACTCTGGTAGCCAGCATCTCTCCAGGGTCTTAGACAGAGAGGAGACTTTCCAGGCATTTCCTACTTAATCCTTTGACCTCAAGGTGCCAGGAATTGAACTTTGGACATTCTCCCTTAAAGGCAAAAGGCCTGACCACTGAGCTAATGGCTCTGTCCTTGAGTTTCACAACCACAGTAACCACATCCCTTAAGCTGCACAAGAGGCAAGGCATTTCCCCCCCTTACTTTGTCTTGTAGAGGTGCATGATGCCATGAACTATCTCAACAGATGGATTGCCACTGAAGAAAGAAATCTGGTCTGGCAGCTGCTTCGAGGGGGAATCCGGTATTGTCCCAACGCTAATACTTCGGTCCTCTGGGGAGGAAGCCTCAGAAGCTTTGCCTTCTTCCATTGCCTCTTTCACTTCATCTGTTTTATGAATCCAGAAATGTGCAGGTTAGAAACTGGGTCTATGAAGAATTCAATGGCACTTCTAAAACCTTAACTTTCAGATATGCTACAGGGGATTCAACGACAGCACGTCTGTTGGAAATGGGAGGACTTGATACTTTGAAGCAACAGTTTATAATTTACTTGGAAGTATTTCTATGGAAGTCAATGGAACGGATGCAGGAGTGTTTTGAGCAAATGACCCACAGTCTGGGTCTCCAGGTTAATTAGTCATAAAGGATCAAGAGTTCCTCTGCAGTTCACTCCTATGCATGTTTTCTCAAACACAAGTCCCACTGTGATCAATGGGAATGATCAATGGGAGTAAATGTGCTCAGCCTAGTCACAGCAGAATGGTGAAGACCAAACTGCCCCTAGCAACAGGAGAAACATTTTGATCAGGTTTCTCAGCTGTGTCTAGAAAACTGCAGTTAAGACTCTGGATGCTGAGAAGTGGCCCAGAAGATCAAGTCAACTTCCAGGCAGAAGTATAGATCCATTTTTATTTTTAAAAGACAACTCTGAAACAGCAGTACAGTCAGGGGTGTTGAGTTAATTCCTGCACCTAGATGTCACTCTTACTTGATACAGGGAACAAGGCAGTAGCTCTTGATACACCTATTAAAGAAGGAGCTTACACCAGGGCTGTAGTCAGTCATGAGCAAATTTGGGTGGAGTCAGTAGAAATGTACTGACTTTGATTCTGGTTTCAAAATCAAAACTTATAACAATATGATAAACATACCATTTTATATTTTACCTTTTAAAAATTATTAAATGCCTAGTTTGTTGCATATTTACTTTCATTGGATTCTAGGGAAACTTTATTTAAATTTTAAAATCAAATAAATATATTTTACCTTCTACCAGTCTAAGATGCCTGATAATTCATGTGGTGGTGATGAAATGCCTTGTGCTATCATTTTACCACAACTGACTTTGTTGTTACTAATTCATACACATTTCCCATTTATGAAGGAATCAGACAGTAGAAAAATAGAGGTATTGGAAGGTTTGGTGTACCACCTCCATAGCCTTGCCTCACACCATCAAATGTGCACAGCTGCCTTTGTCTAATAAGCCTCCCCCCCGCCACTGTGATAGCTACTTTTATAAATTTTGTAGAAATGTGATTTCCTGGGCATGTGCCCTGTTTACCAGCACAAAGTCACACTGTAGAAATACCTGCATCAGGCTTGATGGTCTCAATGATCATATCTGTCATCTCCCTGCGACCAATGTGCTGGTGAATTAAGGCTGCTCTCTCCACGGGTGCTTTTCCTTCCAAGGAGGCTGTGGCTGCTGCTAGCGATTTCTCCTGGATCTCCTCATCAGACATTTCAGTGGCTAAGTAGAAACAGTGATTCATAACATTATAATAGGTACCCACAGAATCCAGAGCAAAACAACTGCAGCCAGACAAGACTTGAAAAACCTGAGTGATGATAGCCAATTAAAGCTGCATCAGTGCTATTAATTCACGGAGGGTTTTTTTTAACGTCTCTCTTCCACATCACTCCACATTTTCATCATTTGAGCTACGATACACCTATGACCTAGTTTAGCAGCTCTGAAGAGACACTTTAAAAATAAATCAGATACAAGCAATGCCAGGGAGCTTAACATTATAGATGCAACACTAGAGCCAGCAACATAAAAGTACAGTATTTGGGCTTTTCTTCTTACAATAATGAATAAGGGTTGAATTTCATTTAACTTTGTTATGGAAACGCATTCTTTGTCAGGGCCCATCCATGGCATGTTCTCCTCCTCCTCTGTTTCTAGCAGTTTCCCCAGCCCCCTTTTGCTATTCGTCAATGTTATTAACCATTTGTAACAAACACACTGTGACTTGCACATAAAAAGAAAAGAAGTGTGGTGCGGTAGAAATGGATCTAGCAGCACTATTGACATTGATTTTAGCATGAGCTTTTGTGGATATTAATCCACTTGGAGCAACATTAAAGCCACAGGTATTTAAGCACAGCCGTGGGAATGGGGTAGAACATAACAGAATCCCGAACTGTCACTCTGGCCATAAATTTCCAGAGAGTTATGTAAAACCATACAGGTCTTTCAAGTAACTGGTAGTTAGCAATGAAGTATGAGAGCAATAAATCTGCTTACCAAGAGTTAGTCTTGTTGGGAGTCAAAACCTGTGGTTCTAGTATAACTCCACCAGTACGTCTGCAGAAGTGGATTGATATCCATGAAAGCTCTTGCTAAAATAAATCAGTGACCAGTAGACTCAAAGGTCCTGCTAAATTCTTTTTTCCCTATCCTCTACCCTCTTTTCTCCTTCCCCCATTTCCTACCCTAATGGTAAGAGCTGTTCTACAGTGGAATATGCTGCTGCCTTAGAGTGTGATGGAGTCTCCTTCTTTGGAGGCTTTTAAACAGAGGCTGGATAGCTATTGGGGGGTGGGGTGTTGACTGTGTCTTTCTGCATGACAGAAGAGGGTTGGACTGGATGGCCCTCGTGGTCTCTTCCAATTCTATGATTTATGCTGAAACAGACTAACAAGGCTATCTAGTTAAAAACTGTGATATCCACAGTATTTGGAACTCAGGAATCAGTCTTTTGCCCCACCCCTTCTTTTGTTGTTGGGCATGTTATAGACAAAAACAGGGTGATCTTTTCTGTACTGTACTTCTCAACATGGGTTATCACACAGGGACAACCTCTCCTGGATGGGTGCCTGTAGCATAACATAAGCAACACAATCCTTCCTTTTATATAAGATGACCGGAAAAACATTTGGGTGCTTTCCTTTACACAACTCCAGCACATTATGAATAGTAAAGTTACACTAATTGTAACCTAACAACTATTTTCACGGTGGATTTAACTCCAACAGCTACTGTATCCTCAATAATTTAGAATGGGGAGGATGAAAACAGGAGAGAGAAAGATCTAGCAGCACACACACCTGTTCAGGGCTATGCTTCTTAACCTTCATCTCTTAAGACATTTTGGACTTCAAACCCTAGAATGCCTGACCATTTGCCAGGCTGGCTGAGGCTTCTGGAACTGAAATCCAAAACATGTGGAGGCCCTAAAGCTGGAAACCACTGGTTTCAACGGTCTGCAAATATCCTCAGGAGGAACTGGCATATATGATGTTAACAGTAATTTCAACTGCTATCCCAGCTTGATACATATTTCAAACAGCACCCCCACTCTGTGGTCTCAGGCAAAGGGGAATCTTTTCCATCCACACACAGTAATTGAGCCTAAATACAAGGAAGCCAGTGTGGTTTGCACACCGGACTAGGACTCTGGAGACCAGGATTCGAATCCCCTGCTCAGCCTTGGAAAGCCACTGAGTGATCTTGGGCAAGTTGCACTCTCTCAGCCTCAGAGGAAGGTGAAGGCAACCCCCCCATGAACACATCTGGCCAAGAAAACCCCACAATAGGATTGCCTTAGGGTTGCTGGAAACATACAACAACAGAAGTAATTACACACTATTCCTCCATTTATCCTTCCCTCCATTGCTTCTTTTGAGTTGCACCACAGATTTATACGTATTCAGGATAAGCTCAGGGCACAGAACTGAAGATCTAAAGCCGGCACACACTTCCAAGGAATGCCACAACACAATGCGATGTGAGCACAGCAGCCAGTCCTTTTGGATTTCATATAACACCATGCACAATGCCCCCAGAGTGTGTTCACTCCACCTTCTCCAATCCGAAAGCCCCCCCCCCAGTCAGAGGAGACTCCCACTCCCATTGGCCCCCAGGTCTCTGGACAGCAGGGGTTGTAGTCTGACATATCTGGAGCCCCCCAAGTTGAGAAAAGCTACTAAACACACCAAACATCTGCCCCCCCCCGCGGAAGCTGACGGAGAGCCCCCACCCAGCAGTCGCCCATCGCCTTGGACTACAACTCCCACGCCTCAGCTGACCAGTCTCCATGGGAGCTGTAGTCCGACACAGCTGGAGCCACCCAGCCTCTCCCCCCCGAGCGAGGAAAGCCATGTCGCCGGGGGCCGCCAGGCCGGTTCTCTCAAGCCGGGACCCTCTGGGGCAGCCGAGGGCCAAGCTGCCTGGGGCTTCCGGGCGTGGGCGGCCCGAGGTTCGAAGGCCGTGGCCCTCGGGGGGCCCTGGGGAGGCCTCCCGGCTGAGAGGGGCCGCCCGGGGAGGGCCAGGCAGCCGCTCGCCCTCCTCGCCCCCGGCCCCTTCCTCCTCCTCGCCCGCCCTCGCCTTCCTCACCGGCCGCGCTGTAGGGGAAGCCGCCCGGCACGGGCGAAGTCTCCGCCAGCTCCAAGCGAAGGACCACCAGGGAGACACTCATAGGGCCCGCTCGGGGAGGGCTCGCGGCCCTGCGGGGGCCCAGCGGGCAGGAGGAGGTGGGTGGCGGGGTGAGGAGACGGAAGACGCTTCCCGAGCCCTCCGGCCGCCGCGGCTGCTTGGCGATTATGAGCCACTTCCGCCTCCTCGCCCGAGCCCTTTGACTTCACGCACCGCGCCGTGGTGACGTCGGCGGGGGGCGGAGTCACGCCGGGGGGCGGAGTCGTGGCTGGGCTGGGCTGGCTTGCGGGCAAACTGAGTCGGCCGTCTCCTGGCGCGGGCTGGGGAGGAAGCGCTCGGCCCCTCGGGGTCAAAGGTGACCGGAACCCTTTCCTGGGGCTTTCCTCTTGGGGGGAGGAGGGGCGCGGAGGACAGCCGGGGGGAGCTGACAAGTAGCCTTGCCCCAATCTGCAGTAGTCCCGCTGGGGGGAACGATGGGAGTTGCAGTACAGCCCACCTAGAGGGGGCGCCTTGGGGAGGGGGGAGCCGGGCCCCCACCTTCCCTCCCTCCCTCCCTCCCTCCCCCCCAAATCTGAGAGGGCTAACCGTAAGCACACCCCTCCTTGCAAGAATGCTCTTGGCTTGGCTGTTAAGGGATGATGGGCGTTGTCGTCCAGCACGCCTGCGGGGAGGGGGCAAGAGGTGGGGGAAGGCTGCTATCAGCTGTGGGTCCCGGCCATAAGCATACTGATAGGAAAGAAAGCTTTTGCTTACTCTCCCAGGCTAACTGTGTCCAAAAGCAACCTGAAACTCCGACTTTTTCTTCCAGGGCCTGTTGGTCAGGGTCCTGTACACAGAGCTGGATCCTGGCCAAGAAACTTTGGGCGTTCTCAGCCTTTTTCAGACACCGGACTTGGTCTGGAGCCCAGACATGCCTTGGGGGTCTCCGCCAGGACTCTTTCCATACTGGTAGCAAAGGTGTAAGTGACGCTGATTCCGATATCAGGCAGGGGTTTGGACTCTGTGACCCCCAGGGTCCATTCCAACATCCCTTTAACATCCTATCACCCGGCCGTAGGTTGCATTGCAATTCAGGAGCTGTTCCTCCTGATCCGTTGAAAAACCAGTCATCCCGAAGGACTTGGTTCAGTTGCTGCTTCTGTTGTCAAAGTACAAGGAGGGCAAAACCACAAGGCACCTTGCTGGGTTGAGCCAGGGGTTCAAAGTCCTTCACGCTGGAGTACCAGGGATTGGGAAACAACAGCAGAGGAGGACTGCTGCCTTCATCCCCATGGCAGCTAGTAGGGCGGAGGGTGAGGTTACCCAAGGCAAAGCCAAAGGGGTCACCAGAGCTGGTGCAGTGCTAACAATGTCTTGTTTGTTATCTAACCACCTCCCTCACAAGGTCTAAGTGCACCTTCTCTCTCTCTGCTGGTTAGGAAGGGTGTTGGGCATTGGGTGGGTGGTGCCCCACCTGCCCAAACAATAGGACCATTCCACTTCTTGTCCCTGCTTCTGTACTTTTGAGAAGGACTCAGTGGTCCAGTGTTGGAAACAGGGTACCAGACAAAATGGAGCTGCTTTGATTTGATCCAGCAGAGTTTATCTCTATATCATCATTAAGACCAAAACATTACTAATCACTGAGCAAAATCTTGACATCAGCAGAAGCTTTCAGGCAGGATGTTAAGCGAATAATTTGTAAAAAAGCACATACCTAGGAGCTGAATGATGGGGAGAGAGAACAGCCATTATTTTGTTTAAAGAGTTAGTCTATTATTTGTAGTAGTCTTTATTTTTAAAAAACATGGTGTGATTTGGTTTATCGTTTTGACTGGCTTTTGTTTTGGGGGACAACACAAAGCAAAAGTTTTTAGGTTACATTCTTAATTCCCTGGTTAATTGTTCTCCTCTTGAACAAATTTGTGTCCTGTTAGCTGGCAACAATGTGTACCATGCTGATATGGTGACAAAATTTGCTTTGGCTGCTAATAAGATAAGAGCCAGATATCAAAACTATCAATAAGAATTTTACTGTGCAGCTATGTAAATGGCTTTCTACAGTAATGTTTTGATTCTTTACACTTTTATATTCTGGATATTCATGGTTTTATTTTTCGCATATGTGCTAAACTGTATGGCTTTGTAATTGTTTGTATATGTGTATTTTAACTTATTTAAAGTAATTTCATTACAATGGCTTATAGCTTTTAGCAATAAAGATTTATTTCATTTCATTTCAAAGCAGTGTAGAAAATTAAAAACAATAAAACATTATATCATCATAGAAGCAAATGGTGTAAAATATCAGCTGACAAGAACGAAATCTAAAATAGCAGGCTCTAGAGGGCTGCCTCTTACATAGTATAGACCAATAGCATACAGAAGTAACAGTTGAAAGGGAAGCCAGCATAAACCTCTTGCAGGACAAACAAAAGACTATCTAGACCTAAAAAAAATCTTGATTTAAAATCACAGTGTTGAAAGGGTCCTCAGAGATCATCTTGATCAACTCCCTGCTGATGAAAGAAATCCACTGCTAAAGAACCCCGATAGATGAGCATCCTCCATCAGCCCTACACTATTAATTTGCTCTGCTGTTCTACACAGATCTCTAAAGCATTTTCCTCCTTCTTTACAGACACAGTTCAGGAAAATGTGTGTGGGGAGGCTTTTCCAAGCCTTTCATAACCACCATGTTAGGAGATCCCAAATCTTACAACAGTTATGGCACAGGTCTCCAAACCTGCAACTGTGGAGGAATTCTGCATCCTGTCCATACAGAGCTGTGATCTTTGATATGGGTGGCGTCCTCCTTCCTTCGCCATTCAGACTGGCTGCAGGTGACTTTATCCCAATGGCATTCCCATGCAGTATGTTGTGGGCCTGTGACTTTTGTTGATTAGCTGCCTCAGACTATTCTGAATCCTTTGTCTGCTGAATGCTTTCTAGCTTGCAACAGGTGCTGTGGAGTCTTTGTCTGTCTTGTGAATGGCCAGTGTTAATTCTGTAACTTTCACCATAAGTACTTTCTGCATTTAATGTTCCTCTGACTTCAGGGCCAACAATCCCACCTTGTACTTGAAATTCTAAGTGGGAAAGATCCATGAATCCAAGTCCACACAAGCTTATAACGTCAGAAATGTGTTAGGCTTTGCTATAAGAGAAGAGTAGGATATGACTAGCAGCCTGAGGGCTGAATTCAATGTTGAAGTTCTCAGAGACTGTCTTTCAGAGACTGGTAGAGCCAAAGCCAACAAAGGTTCTGTAGGAGAAACACGCCCCTTTTCAAGGTTTCAGGAATGGAGGCATTCGTGAATTAAATACTGAAGTTTATTTTATGAGGCAGCACTGAGGTGGACTCAAGCTTGAAAGCCCAGGGCCCACCCCAAACAAGCAATTAAACCAACCATATATAGATTTCTTACAAAAAGCATTCAGAGGCAGTGGAGTTGAGCAGTAAAAGCCTATGACAGTTATAAAAACTCATCAATAAGGAGCAAGCACTATTTCCAAGTCATGTATGTCACGCTTGTTCTTTATATCTTACACTGGTATTCTAGCTGGTATCCCTTATCAGCAGAATGCATCACAGTGCTTTGGAGCATGGCTCAGAATGCCCTGTACATACTTAACATGAAATTGCTAAGAGCTTACAAGATTTTCTGTGTCTAAGCAGACTTTTTCTTCAGCATGGCTCTACCTTAATCTGGTCTTATGGTTACCCTCTGACCTTTCCACATCAGTGGGCTAAAACAAGCCAACATATTTCAGCTTAAATCTCATGCTAACTAAGCTTTAAGAGAAACCTTTCAACATTTCAGAATTGGGGGGAACCATACAAAAGTTAGGAAACTACTCAGTGATGGGTGGCCATCTAGAGAACCCCAGAGAGCTGGCTTGGGACCACAGGAGGACTGGACTCAGCCCTAAGGCCTGAGTTTCCCCACCCCTGCTTTAAGGTATCACAGCACTCTGCTGAGCTTGTAGCTTTTGTAGCTTCTGTGCTACTTAGTGATGTTATACATGCCACCAGTGCACAAGACACACTTTTGATGCATACAGATCTTTTGTGCCACTCCCAGAGATCCACGTTGGTTCCTCACCACTCTGCCTTCCTTTATTTAGACTGGGAGGTTCGGAATCGTGTCCCCTCTGGCACCATCAAACAGGCCTTAATATCAGGAGGGGAGGACAGACCCTGGATGAGGTACATGAGAGGGGAGCTGAGGCCAACAGAGTTTCTGCATGAGTTTGGACAGCAGTGCTTCAGGATTGTAAGCCAGTTTCTCTGCTTGATTTCTTTTGGATGAACAAGGGCCCACGGGGAGGGTCTCTCGTACAATTACCTGGAAACAAGCCATAGGTAAAAACAAGACAATTCTCCACCGGGGACTGCCTCTCACCATGTGTGCATTCCACCCTTTTGCCTAAGGAGCTTCTTTTAGCCTCACCACAACCCTATAAGGTAGGCAAGGCTGAGAGAATGTAGTTAGCACAAGCTCAACCAAATAGGTTTCTAGTGATGCTGGGCTCCTCTATTGTTCTGTTTTCTAACTGCACTGGCTTTCTTCAGCTGTTCCAGACTAGTTGGTTCTTCTTTCTCCTCGGCTAGAGCAGGAGTGAGTAGAGCACAGCCCTCCCAAGATTGTTGGACTGTAAATCCCAGCATTCTTTGCCACTGGCTAAGTTGTCTAGGGCTGGTAGAAGTTGGAGTTTAACCATTTCTAGAGAGTGACTCAATTTCCACCCTAGGAAACGATGCAGTATCTTAAAATATGTCATGATATTTATGGGTTGTAAGGGGCAGTTTCTACATTATCTTCTCTCCTTTAAAAATGTTTGACCATCATTTTTGCCTTTTCCTCCTCCATAGGCAAATTCCTCTGTCCCAGTAGAATCCTTTTTTTCTGAATTAACCGGCAGCCAAATGTCAGAACAATGCCCAGTTATGACGGAAGCAATAAAGTGTATCCGAGCTGAAGGTCTCAAAACTGCCGTTCTGAGTAACAATTTTTATTTGCCTAGCGGAGAAAGTTTCCTTCCCCTAGACAAAAAGCAGTTTGATGTGGTAAGTTTACCATCTGCAACAGAGATTCTTGCTTTTTACGAAGGCCAGCTATTTAGGAAATTTTAGTTGATGAATTATGCAAGTTTGAATCAATTGAGTTTGGCAGATTTCCATGTGAATAAACAACCCTGAAGGGAGCAAATCACTCTTTTTTGTGTGGGTCCCTCATATTATGCAGTATTGTAGAACATGCAGTCTATTCTGGGTGACAGAAGGGGAGGTATGACTACTAAGTTGGAGTATTTTTTTTAAAGTGCTGTTTCTAAAACCCAGTTTTTAAAAATTGTTGCCTGGTACTCTGGAAGCATTTTTTTGTTCGAAAAGTTTTGAGCAGATTAATCGATCAGTTAGATTAAGGTTGCCATCCGTACAGTTGTTTCTGTAGTTGTCTGGTCATTTTTTTAAAGCTATATTTAAAGCATTAATTATGTGATGCTGGTAAAACTGAAAACACTGATAATGTGTTGGTGAGTTAATTAAGGGTAGGCCCTTGGGAGGCTTTTCCCAGTAGAGGGGCCACAAGATGTATTGGCTGGCAACTTCCATCATCCCCAGCCACAGTTGCTGGGAATAATGGGAATGCAGGTCAACTATCCAGAAGGCAGCAGGATTGGAGCCTTGTTATCTGAGAACCATAATGCTGCAAGCAGGTAAACAGGTTGGTGGAGGGAATGAAAGAGATGCCCGCCTCACAGGTGCTTCCTAAGTATCTTTTGCTTTCTTTCATCCACCTGTCTGAATGCATGTTTTTTGTCTTTATTTCTCTAGATAATCGAGTCTTGCCGAGAAGGGGTGTGTAAGCCAGACCCCCGTATCTACAAAGTTTGCTTGGAGCGACTGGGGGTTCAAGCCAAGGAGTCCATTTTCTTGGATGACATTGGGCAGAATCTGAAAGCTGCTGGTCAGCTTGGTATTAAGACACTGAAGGTAAGACATGGGGGGGGGGGGCAGCCAGCCGGCTGGTGTAGTTCCGTGCTAAAGCACATCGTTTGTGTGATGCTGGCGCTGGTATGTACAGTTGTCATGATTAGTAGCCATTGCTAACCTTATCCTTCATGAACTGGCCCACCCTCCTTTTGAACCCATCCAAGTTGGCAGCCATTGCTACATCTCACAGGAGTGAACTCCATAGTTTAACTACGGGTTGTGCGATGAAGTCCTTTCCTTTGTCTGTCCCAAATCTCTCATTGCTCTGCACCGCTAAGTTTTTGAAAAAGAGCCAACAATATGTTGTTCAAAGTTAGACTTCCTACAGATGTGGAAATTCAATTTTTAGATGATTCTCTGCATTCCTTTCCTCTTTGGAAACCATTCATGCTTTTCCTACTATCTTTCCTTGATCCCTGCCTCGTCTCAGGTTGAAGACCCAGACTCAGCAATTCAAGAATTAGAGACTCATTTGGGTTTCTCCCTGCGATCCTTTGTTCCTTACACATCTCCCGTGAGGCCAGCAATGGAGATCCCTAGGGAGCCTCTCCGAAACTACCTTGAAAGCATCTTGGGGACTCAGGCAAAAGGTAGTAGAGTCTATTTCCCCCCCTTTTTTTGCAGTATGAAATGTTGCGTGTTTGGGCTATTGTTATTAACCTGCCTTTTTCCCAGTCCGGGACTCAAAAAAGGCTTGCAAAGGTTAAAACTGATTCAGTTTTTAAAATTCATATGATACAGAATTCAAAATGCACTTAAATTAATATGATTAAAAGCAGTGAAAAGCAGCAAATTCTGAAAGTCCCTTCCCCCACCCCCCGGCCGAGAAATCAGCCATCAAAGGCATGCCAAAACGAAAAGGTCTTCACCTGCCTGTGAAAGGATAGCAGGGAGGGCACCAGTCTAACCTATCTAGGAAGGAAGTTCCAGAGCCTGGGAGCAGCCACCAAGAAGGCCCTCTCCCATATTCCCTCCAGATGTACTTGTGAGGGTGGTGAGACAGAGAGAGGAAGTGCCTCCCCAGAAGTTCTCCTAACATGGGCTGGTTCGTAAGGAAGAGTAGAGCCCTTCAAATTAATCTGAACCTAAGCTGTATAGGGCTTTATAGGTCATAGCCAGCATTTTGAATTGTGCCTGGAAACAGGCTGGCAACCAGTAGAGCTGTTGCAGTGAGGGAGCTGTGTGCTCCCTCTTTCCAGCTCCGGTTAACAATCTGGCTGCAGCTTTCTGGACGAGTGGATGTTTCTGAACTTTAGAAGTTCTCTCTAGCTAGAACAGTTACAGATCCTAAAATGCCAGCGAATTCTTAGCTGCTGTTCTGCAGCAGAGAGCCAGCACAGTCCAGCACTTGGGTTAGGACTAAGGAGTCCTGGGTTCAAATCCTCACTTAGCCACTGGGTGTTGTTGGGGCAGGCTCACTTTCTCAGTCTAAGCTTATTTCCAAGATTGTTATGAGGATCAAATGACTGGGGACTGGACTGTGTCTGCCTCCCTAAGCTCCATGGAGTGAAGCCACTCTTGCTCACTGATCGCTTGGCCTCCAACTTTCAGGCTCTCTGGTGCTTCGACAATTCAGCCATGGGCAGTCCAATCCAACTTACTACATCAAGTCTGGGGATCATCAATTGGTCTTGAGGAAAAAGCCGCCAGGCAAGCTGCTACCTTCCGCTCATGCTGTTGAGAGAGAGTACAGGTGAAGATTTCCACAACTGTCTTGATCCTTGCACGAAGTAGTGGTAGATCAGGTACACAGTAAGCAAAGGTAGCCACGGGCATAGGGGAAAATTCCAAAACTCTTAAATAGTTAAATTCCTTTTTTTAGACCAAAAGCATGTGCAGACTTTTGAGATCTCCAGATCTCTTCATCAGGCAAGAGGATACAAAAATGTTGAAATGGGAGGACTTGATAATGTTGAATGCTGGGAATAAGAAAAGAAAAACATTTTGATCCTCTGTGGTAAATTGACGTATTTTATTGGAGCAGGCAAGCTTTTGAGTTTCACAGTACTCTTTCATCAGGCAGAAATTACCTATGTATTACTAAAAGGTGTGCCTGATCCTTCGCTAAACCAAAGCTGGATAAATTAAAAATATCCAATTTGGGGTTTATTTTCTCCTACGGCCACACTGTTTGGGGTCTTGGTCTAGTCATTTCTAATGACCTTGAGGAGTTCTCTTATTAAGCAGCAGCCTGTGAATCAGCATTTTTTTAAAAGCAGGAGAATGATAACAGCTACATAGCAGAACAGTCAGTTTTGTGTGCCCTGTCTAACTTGTTACATTCAGTTGTTTAACAAATGTAAGTGCTCCCAGCAAGTCCTTCCAATCTTAATTCTCTACTCCTCCTTCAGGGTTTTGAAGGCCCTTGCTCACGCTGGCGTTCCAGTTCCCAAAGTCCTAGCCTTGTGTGAAGATTCAAGGTGAATTTCTGTGTCTGGGTGTCTTTAAGAGCAGAACAAATGGCAGAGCATGCTTTCCCTCCAGAAATTATTTATTATTATTATTTATTTGATTTATATCTCACCTTTCTCCCGAAGTGGGACTCAAAGCAGTTTACAATGTAAATTAAAAAAAAAACTGCTAAAGCAATATGTGGCACAAAAGTTTTTAAAAGCATTAAGCAAATAAATCCAATTAAAATGCTGCTTTTAAGACACTAATTTAAAAACATTTAAAAACACATAAAACATGCATTATATGTTTAAAAAAGCATACCCATTGTGTGTCCCTCTACCCCAACCAATGAAAGTCTGAAGACCTGTTTAAATAGGAGGGTCTTTGCCTGGCAATGAAAAAAGAGCAGAGAGGGAGCCAGCCAAGCCCGTGCTTGGAAGTGGTTCCATAGCCTAGGAGCAGCCACCAAGAAAGCTTTCTCCCATGTCCTCACCAGACAAACCTGAGAGGGTGGTGGGATGGAGAGAAAGCCTTCCCATGAAGGTCATAAGATTTTGTTAGGCTCATACAGGGAGATAATGGGCTTTCAAATAGTCCGGAAATCTGTTGTTCTGAAAAAGTTAGAGCTTCATAGTTGTGTTCTTGTATCACCCCAGCATCATTGGCACCCCGTTCTACATAATGGACTACTGCGCCGGGCGGATCTTCAAGGATCCTTCTCTTCCAGGACTGGAAGCCAGCCAGCGGATGGAGATTTATACCGCCATGAACAGGGTCCTCTGTAAGATCCACAGCGTAGACATCAAAGTGGCTGGCCTTGAGGATTATGGGAAACATGGTACATACATTCTCAGCACAACGGCACTATTCACTGCTGCTGAGGTGGGGTATATGGCCTTCTAGATATTCCTGGACTACAGCTCCCATTGACCTTCACCATTGACTGTGCTGGCTAGGGCTTTGAGAGCTGCAGTCCAATAACATCTGGAAGTCTGCACTTGCCACCTCTTGCTAGTTCACAGGCTCCAGATTTCTTTTCATGCTGACCCTTCACAGTTTTTTCTGCTGCTTAAGGTGAACTCTGAACTGGGATGTAGAACTCCATAGGAGCCACTAGCACTAAGGCTAGATTTGGACCCCAAACCTGGAAGCCTGGCTTACGCAAACGGCAGACAAGGTTGTCCTTGACTGTAGCACTCCCAGAGCTTGGAAAAGTGACTTGCTGCTAGGGCGTTCTAGGACCTGTAGTCCCCGGAGTAACTTGATTCCTCTCCAGGCTGGTATCTCAGAAACATACTGTTCTAAAATAGCTTTTTTTCTCATAGCGTGGGAATCAGAATGGAAGAAAAAGAAGAGAACAAAATAGAAATACCATAAATAATGGGGATAGTTCACTAATAACGCTAAAGGTGCTGGCAAAAAGAAATTGTAATCAGATTGTACAAGCTAACCAAATCATGGTGCAAACTGCTTATGATAGGACAAACAATGTTAGAGGAGGTAGTATAGAACTCTCAGCTTTTCTCTGAGCCACTTTTTCATAGACATCCTCATTGTATTAATAGAGCTGCTGTAGAATGGCTTCCTAGTGTATCTGCACATAAGAGAATTTTGTTAACTTTTGATATATCTATATTCTTTGCAGAGAGAAAACAACATTTGAGGGAGGGGACTAGCCCAGATGGGTTGGACTACAACCTCCAGAATCCCTATTCTTCCTATCTGGTGGATGTTGAAGTTCAAAACATCTGGAGGGTGTCAGGCTAACAAAGGCTGCTGTGGTGCCTGAGCTTTCTCTTTCCTCCTTCCTCCTGATCCCTTTTTCTCTTGTGTCATGCCTTTAGATCACAAGCCCACAAGCAGGAACTGTCTCATTTCTGATCTTAGTAAGCCACTGTGGGAGGAGCCTTGTTGGCTGAAGCGGGGCTGTTTCAAATGCTTTTGAATGACTGAAATAAATGTTGCAGGTAACTACATTCAGCGGCAAGTCCAGACCTGGAGCAAGCAATACCGTGCCACGGAGACACACACAGTCCCAGCCATGGAGAGGCTGATCGAATGGCTTCCGTCCCACACGCCAGCTAGTGAGCGTCTGTCTGTTGTGCATGGGGATTTCAGGTATCAGTCAGCTAGCACTCCATCCTTGACAACATTGTCAGAAAACCCTTCTTTAAAAAAGAGTGTGTGTCGGTGCATTCAAGAACTGGGAGAGGAATACCTAGGGCCCTTTCCTACTCTGGACTCTTCAGATACTGAAATGCAGCATACCGATGTTTAAAGTCTCGTGAAAGACCAACATGTGTTAAAAAGCTGCTTTCCCCAAAATACGTGGCAGTTAAGAAAGGACTAGCGCCCAACGTTCCAGGAACTGGCCCTCTTGAACACCTGTCTCAGCAGCCTCCTCAAGTTGTTGTTCCTCTAATGCAGGTATACCTCTGTTAGTAAAGTCAATGTGTTCCTGGGCATTATTTCTTCAACAGAAAATTTGATATCAGAGGTGGCAATAAAATGGAAAGTGTAAGGAGTCTCCGTCACCTCAAAAGAGAATAGCTCAACATGTTTCTGCAAAATGTGTATTCAAAACGAACAATATCCACATGTGAAATGAAAGAACCAGGTTAGGGAAGCCTTGCATAAGTAGACAAAATCATTTTGAATCTTCTAGAGACCCCTTTGGAAGCTCCTTCCAAAATGAATCCAGGGATGACTTTTTCTTTCACCAGCCTCCACTTTTCTTATGGTTTTGATTTTAGTGGCCAGACTTCTAGATCTCTGCTTTTTTATAACATGCTGAGGTTAGCTGGTGAGGCAGGCTTACTTGCTCTCGCCTTCTCTGTTTTGCTTTTTTCTGCATTCTCAGTAAGGGATTCTGGGGAGCAGCTGCTGTTTACCGTGCCTCTTCTGGGCAGGCACATATGGCTACAGTAAGATTAGCTAGAGTGGAATCCTGTTCTTTCTCAGCTCAAGCTTTATTTATTGCATTCTTCACTGTAGACACACTACTCCAGCCCATACCCAAAGGCCTGTTTTGCCAGCCTTCCTTCAGCATCCTCCCAACACTAATGCTCCTAAAACAGTCTTCCAACTGGACAGAGGTTGAGGGGGAGGCTGGGTAAGCATAAAAAGCCTTCATAAAAAGGAACATCGCTGTCAGACTGTTAACTGAGACATGCCTGTACTTTTGAAGAAGCTGGTATCAGGCCACTTTAAGTGTCCAGTGTCATTTGGGTCCCCATGTCCCCCTTTGTAAGCTAGCATCTGCCAGGATTTCTTTGCAGCTTCCTAACTTTTCCTTTTATAGGCTGGACAACCTGATCTTCCATCCAGAGAAGCCCGAGGTTGTGTCTGTGCTTGACTGGGAGCTTTCCACCTTGGGCAACCCTCTTTCAGACGTGGCCTATAACTGCCTGGTGTATTATTTGCCTTCTCACTTTAGCATCATAAAAGGTATGTCTGTATTCTTTAGTGGGAGGAAAGCCACTTGCTTGTTCAGATAAAATAGCGGGGGTGGGAGTTGGGGTATTGCTTAGGAAAGATTGTCCAATTCTGCAAAACAGCAAATAGAGCTCTTGAAGCTCCTGAGCCCAGTTAAAGAAGGGAGACAGACAGAGCTTCATTCATTGGGAACATGTGCTACATAGCTCAGACAGAATTCTGTGATGGAGACCACCTTAGTAGAGAAAGCCAGGGGCTACAGCCAGAAGCATCTGGCTCCCTGTCAGCTTGTGTTGGACCTTTTATGGCATATTTACACCAGAAACTTATACAGGTTTTATACCAGTCATAGCCTTTCCCAAGGAATTCTGTGTATTGTAGCTTTAATGAGGGTGTTAACGAGGGTTCCTGTTAGTGATTCCTGGAACTCCTCAAAAAACCACAGTTCTTAGGATGCCCTGAGGAGAGGAAAAGGAGGATTCATAGTAAGTGGTGGATGGGGGAGGTATCCTGAGGTGGGTTGCTCTTCTCTCTTGTTCTGAGAAGCAGAGACAGAATTTTGCAGGACTACCCAGCAGGGACAGAAATTTCAGGTAAGCGGAAACATGTCCTGTTACAGCAAAAGGCAGGAACAAGACTATGTGCAGGCTGCTCCCCCTACTGGGCACTCTTGCAAATGCTGGTTTCTGCCTATCAGAATGAGAGGGCAGCACCCACCTCAGGCTATCCACCTATAGTGTGTTTCTATGTGTCTTCAAGTTGCCTGTCGACTTACAGTGACCCCATGAATTTCATAGGGTTTTCTTAGGCAAGGGATGCTCAGAGGTGGTTCCCTCCTCTGAAATATTGTCTGCAGCACCCGGGATTCCTTGGCGGTCCCCCATCCAAGTCCTAACCAGGGCTGAGCCTGCTTAGTTTCCAAGATCAAACAGGATCTGCTGCCTTCAGGATATTTATCCCATCCTTGAAAAAGGCTATTCAACCCAATCTATGATGTCAGTTGCCTCTGAGGTTCAGATGCCTGACTTTCTTCCTCTCTTGGGGCTGATTCTCCTGCTCCCTGGCCAGTTCTGTAGCACCCAGTCAAGAGCCTTGGAAGCTGCTTCGTGATAGTTCAAGAAGTGTAGGTTAGTCTGGAAGGTTCATGGGAAGACTTAAGTTCTCTTCTTGGCCCAGCATCTTGCTCCTGCCTTGTGTGTCAGCTTCTGTTGCTTCACCCGCTGACAGGTTTGAAAGACTACGATCTGCACCAGTTGGCCATTCCTCCAGCAGAGGCCTACATCCAGATGTATTGTGACCACATGGGCATTCCTCCCATTAAGAACTGGAACTTCTACATGGCGTTCTCCTTTTTTAGAATTGCTGCCATCCTGCAAGGGGTGTACAAACGCTCCCTCACAGGTGAGATGACAAGACCATTTGGCCCCAGATTCTTTGGGTGTGGTAGCAGTGCCAGTCTCACATTATTTGGCCAGGGTGGAGGGAAAGTGGTTAGACAGCATTGCCTGAGAGATCCCTTTGTAACCACTGGTGGAAGTGTTATTTTATAGATTTCTCAGGCCACACTTCAGAAAAAACAGGAGTACAAAAATCACCATTTTAAACTTTGGAAGCAAAATGACAAGCAGCAGTGTAAAAATTCAGCATATAAAAAATAAGAAAAAGCAAAAAAACAGCATGGACCCCAGTTCACAAAATGCGCCCAAGGACCCCAGCAAATACAAATGCTTTCATTTGGTTCTGCAGTGGCATCAAAATTGGCTTTGGGTGAGTCTATGGAGAGGGCAAAATAAGGTGCCACAACCAAAAAGGCCATCTTCTAGTCATTGTCAGGGCAGGCAAACAGAGTACCCTAGAGGCCTCATGTAGGGTTCTGGAATGACCCTCAGAGACAACCCAGCCAAACAAACACAACAACCAGCTGGCATTGGCTGCCTCTGGTCAAGCCAGGCCCTACAAAGACTGGTTCTTGGCACATGGGTTCTGGCAGCTGCCTCAACCCTCCTGTCAACCAGCCACCCCTGTTAACATAAACACATTAGGTGGGGCTGCAGAGTTACAGCTTATGCTAACTTCTTAAAATTCCCATCTTCACAGAAGCATAGAAGATCGGTGGGTGTATGTGTCTCAGAGCCTTCTGGTCCATGTCATTGGATGCAATAATCCAGAATCCATATTTTCTCTTCTGTCTGGAGGAAAAAACTTGGATCTTGGACTGTCAATCATGTCAACTGTCAGGGAGGGAGCAGAAGACAATCTCAAGGTCTGGGTGACCCTAAAGCAATGAGCCATTAAAGTTTATCTGTTTGTTTCCTGAAGGCCAGGCCAGCTCAGCATCAGCCAAAAGCACTGGGAAGCAGGTGGAATTCATGGCAGACCTCGCCTGGGATTTTGCTACAAAAGAGGGATTCCGGGTCTTCAAGGAGCTTCCAACCTCCATGCCTCCTGCCAGGCCATTTAGTACATGGGTTGATCCGAGGCAACTCCCAAGGAGGCACTATTCTGGGCTAGCTCCCATTTCCAAGTCCCACCTGATCATTTCTCTGGATGGCCTGCCAAGCCGAGTTCAGGAGCTGCACCACAAGCTGAAGCAGTTTCTGGATGCCCACATCTACCCAGCTGAGCAGCTTCTGCGCAATCACCAGGCTTCTCCAGAGAGGTGGACACCCCATCCCCTCCTGGAAATGCTCAAGGCAAGTTTCTTCTCTCAGTAATGCAGAAACAGAGCCTGACCTCTTGGGTAATGACAACAGTAATGTATGACTATCAGGGTACATAGGACTTTACGGAATAATTGGAGTAATTAGGACAGGCCTCTGACCCAAGAGTTAACAGTCTAGCTTTTGCTAGTGGAAAGGCACAAAGAAGGAGTAGAATGCAAGAGCGGTAACCAGGGCTGCATGTGAGATAGTTTCCCTGCCAATTTGGTTTCATTTGGTTTCAAAGAGTCTATGTGGTGTGGTGGATGGACTCTTGGATTGGGAGATTGAGCTTCAAGTCTCCACTGAGCCACAGAACTCGCTGGGTGACCCTGCGCCTTTCACTCTTGGCCTGGCCTACCTCACAGGCTTGTAATGATAAAATGGGGAGGAGGAGAGCTGTGTATGATGCTTTGAGCTCACTACTGGAAGGTGAGCTATAAATATAACTAAATTACAGTAATGTAAGATGGGGGAATAAGACTAAGAGGGAATGCCATGTTCATGAAAAACATGGATCTTTTCTTGTGAAAAGATCTGAAGGAGGGGAAAGAGGTGGTACCAAGTATCTTTGCTGATAGGAAGTTTGAGGAACAAAGGGTGGCGACATAAGATGGATTATGTCACTAGAGGAGCATGTACTTCCTAGGCACTGGACAGAGTTGGTGCCAGGCAGGGTTATCTGCGGAGGGCATTCTATCAATGGGATGCCATGACCAAAATACCCTTGGTCTAATAATTGCTGTAGATGCCCAAGTATTTCCAGGAGCAAGAGGCTTTATACTGCATGGTTTCTCCATCTGATTCTGTCTTTGCATTTTATCTACCTAGCTAGAGAATACACTTGTGTATTCTGCACTGAAGTTCCATGCCTTCCCTGCTAGGTGAATACTCCCATTTCTGGCTTCTGATATATATTTCATCAAGCAGAATTCTCATGATTTCTGATCTCCCTCTGCAGTCACAAGGATTAGGAACTTCTTTTTTAGATCATGCAAGCTCATTGTCTCGCTCCCCTTCCCCACGTCTCTTCTCATCCTTCAGGAGAAGGCAAAGTCTGAGGGGCTCTGGAACCTTTTCCTACCACTGGACAGTGACCCTGACGTGAAATATGGAGCCGGCTTGACCAACTTGGAGTATGCCCACCTATGTGAGCTGATGGGGACTTCAGTTTATGCACCTGAGGTAGCTGCTGAGAAGCCCACACAACACCAGCTTGGGTTCCAGAGCCAATTCAGAAATTTGTAGCAGCTCTTTGGCTTGGGGATGTCTGACTGACTGCCCTGTAGCCTCAGGCCCACAGACTGAGAAGGAGAGTTCCCCTTCTTCTCCCTTTGGTAGCTGTGACCCTGGAGAGAACCACTCACTTGCCTGCCTCCCACTCCATCAGGCCCCTTGCTTTTCTTGTTCTCTTCTTTCCTATCCAAACCTTCCCTTCCCCTGCCCCAAGAGAGTCTGACTTTTCACTCCTGCAACACCCACGAGACCAAGATGGTTCCTCTCTCTGCCCCACAGATTTTGCCTCCTTTGGCCTGTCTGCTGTGCTGGAGGCCTTGCTCATTAAGCAGGCATGAGCCGTGTGAGCTCCACAGGCATTCAGCCCCCTCTTGACATTCACCCCATGAATGCTGAAGCCTCCCGGTTGGGCCCAGGAGGATCTGCCGGTCACTTCATTGGAAGGGGTGGTGGTGGTGGCTTGGTGGCACAGCACCTGCTTTGTTGCCAGCAGGTCCCCAGTTCAATCTCCAGTTAGAAAGCACTGCTCTCTTTCGGCCAACAGGCGAAGATCTTTCTGTTCACTCAGCCTTTGAGTGTTAGCTGTTGCAATTAAAAGAAAACCTTTTCATTGTAGGATGCTATGTTTGTATTATTATTATTATTATTTATTAATGACCTTTTTTTAAAAAATTAATGAATGTATTTCATATGAACATTTGCATTGTCCATTGTTTTAACTGTAGTTTGGTTTAAGTCAAATTATGAGCTGCCTTGGGTCCCGTATTGGGGGGGAAAGGCAAGAGAGAAATTAATTAATTAAATATTGTATTTATTTTAGTTATTTAGATATTTATACCCTGCTCTTCAGCCGTGAAGGCTCTCAGAGCAGCTTACAAATTGTTAAGCAACAGCATTTTAAACAGTGGCACAGTGGTTAAATACCAATACTGCAATATTGCACTGGCAATACTGCCAGTGGCGCAGTGGTTAAATGCCAATACTGCACGTCACCACGTTGCAAGTTCGATTCCAGCGGGCTCCAAGGTTCACTCAGCCTTCCATCCTTTCGTAGGTCGGAAAATTGAGTACCCAGCTTGTGGGGGGCAATTAGCTAACACACATTGGAAGCTGCTTAATGCAGTGTAGATGTGTAAATTGCTATTGCTTAAAACAATTTGTAAGCCGCTCTGATAGCCTTTGTGGCTGAAGAGCGGGGTATGAATACCTAAATTTTTTTAAAAATACACCGCTTGATAGCGTGCTAGGTGGTTTCCAGTGTGTGTTAGCTAATTGCCCCCACAAGCTAGGTACTTATATGAGGTTCTCAGGGAGCGGTTGATGAGAGAAACTTTTCCCTGCCTGGAAGGCCATTGCTAGAGTAGACAATTCTGAGCGGGGTGAAAGGTCCAAGGGAAGCTATCCAGGAGCACACCCTTGCCCAGAAGCTGTCTTGCTCCCTTCCCTCTCCTCCACTCCCAAGGCTGCTAACCACCACTCAACTACTTCTCCAGGTATTCAACTGCTCTGCCCCAGACACTGGCAATATGGAAGTGCTGATCCACTATGGGACAGAAGCCCAGAAGGAGCGTTGGCTGCAGCCTCTGCTGGATGGCAAGATCCGCTCCTGTTTTGCTATGACAGAGCCACAGGTCAGTGGCCCCAGTCCAAGGAAGGTTGCCTTCTTCTTGGGGTCTAAGCAGAATCCTTGATTGATTAGTTACACTTATATCCTGCCCAAGGCAGTGTATGTGGCTTTCTTCCTCCCAGCATCTATCCTTATGACAACAACCCTGCGAAGCAGGTCAGGCTGAGAGTTTTATGGGTCAGGGAGACTTAACTTGATTTTTTTCAAATCCCAGTCTGGTACCCGTAGCCACAATCAGCTGGGGTTCTTGCTGGTTCAGAGCTTTCTCACTATGGTGCACAAATCCAGTGCTAAAATGACCTTAAAGTGCTCTCTCCCCATTCTTCAGGTGGGCTGCCCATGTTGCCCATGTTTTTTTTTTATTTATACATTGTATAATCACCACACATACATTTATCTCCTTATACATTTCCTCTTTCCTTTAATATGCAGTGAGCAACTTTGGTGGATCTGAAGGCCAGTTTCCTTCTCCTGAACCCTCTAAGGGCTACAGGGACTGCTAAAGGTAGCAGAAGGGGAAAAGAATGGAAGCGGTTTTGAAAAACTCATTTTTTAAAAAACTTAAACAGTGTGTGGTTGGGGGCTTCCAGTAGAAGCAGTTCACCTTTTTATGCCAGAAAAATGACTGACTTGGGGGCTGGGGATTTAGAGCAGGAAAAATGAGGCATGTCTGGCCACAGGTCTGTACTTCACCTACCCCTGTTTTAATACCGTAAACAGTTGCATAGCTACTCCAGGGATATTAGGGGAGAGAGGTTTGGGTGATGGCATGAGTACTAGCCAATCAGCACTGTCCACACCCAGCATGTGTTTCCGATTTGCAGAATCATTTTTTTTCTCCCTGCTGAGCATGAACCTGGAGATGAAAAGTTGTATCTGGGTTGAACATGACGGGGTGTTTCAAACTATACCTGCCATTCTGGAAACACTGCACTTGTTTTTCCTCTAAAATGCAGTGTGTCGTCCTCAGGTTGCTTCCTCAGATGCCACCAACATTGAGGCTTCCATCATTGAGGAGCAAGACACCTATGTCCTAAATGGGCAGAAGTGGTGGATTACAGGTGTGTTACCGGATCCTACAGTTTGGCTTGCTGCAGCCGGAACACTAAGGTGCAGGGTGTGGTGAAAGAGCAGATCAGTCTGCTAAAACTGTGGTGGAGAGAATGGGTTGCCCTCAAGAATTCATCAGAACAGAGTTCCCATCAGCCCTAACCGTCATGGCCAGTGGTGAAAGATTATGGGAGTTGCAGTGCAAGATCTAGAGTGGCCTCATGTTTCCTACCCCTAACCTAAAGGACTGGATGTTCTCTTTGTGGGAGAGTTACAAGTTCTCAGGCAGTTTGCAAAGGTGGGTGCCTCGAGAGAGGATCTCTGGGAAACATCTTAGTCCCAGTTTCCCCCCTTGTTGGCAAGAGCTGCCCAAGAGAAGGGTGCTGGGGGTTGCACTGTGGGCTGTCCAGAATTGCATTATGGGAATTCTCCAACTTGCTGCAAGAGTTCTAGCTGGGGTTGGTTGCAAGGCACTGAGGGAAATATGTCTTACTTGGATGTTGCTTTTTTGGACGACAGCTCCCAGAATCTCCCAGGCAGTTACCATGTTGGTTGATAATTCTGGGAGTTGTAGTCCAAAAAGTTACTTTTCCAAGTCTTGTCTTTCCTTTACTATTAAACTCCTCCAGTGCCACGGATCAACTGTGCAAGTTGAGAAGAGATGACAAAGGGCCATCAGCAGCCAGGGTGGGATGTAGCAGTTCCTGAAATCTATTCCCTATATTCACACCTCTCTTATTGACAGGTTCCCTGGATCCTCGTTGCCAGCTTTGCATCTTTATAGGCAAGACTGACCCCACAGCCCCCAGACACAAGCAACAATCGATGGTGCTGGTTCCCATGGACACACCCGGGATCACCGTCACCAGACCCCTCACTGTCTATGGTCTGGATGACGCCCCAGGTGAAGCCAAGCACTTGCTTTGAGGGTCTGCTGAAAAGGGCAAGTGGGGAAGAAGGGGGGGTGGTAATTGGTCAGCAGAGCTCTCTAGAGGTAGAGTTAAAAGTGAGGACAAGCTCCCGGGGACAAGATCAAGAGCAGCTAGATTTCTTTCCACAGAGGGTAGGAACAGTAGCTTAGTGGTTGAAGCACCTGCCTTGCATGCAGAAGATCCCAGGTTCGGCTCCTGGTGTCTCCTAGGAACCAGGGAGCAAATGATGGGGAAAACCCTGAGGCCCTGCAGAGTTGCTGCCAGTCCAGAGCAGCCAATGCTGAATGCAGCGGAGAGCACCAGGTCAATAAACATCCTATGTATCCCTCTCTTTTTAGCTGGCCATGGTGAGATCACCTTCGAGAATGTCCACATCCCCAAAGAGAACCTCTTGCTGGGGCCTGGCCGTGGCTTTGAAATCGCCCAGGGGAGGCTGGGCCCAGGAAGGATACATCACTGCATGAGGCTGATTGGCTTTGCAGAACGAGCTCTGGCTCTCATGAAGGAGCGGGTGAGCAACACCGCACGGCACACAGAGCTGGGTGTCTCTGGCCCACCTTTGGAAATCCTGTTGTGCCTGCCTTTCATTCCACAAAAAAGTCTGCTATCTGGCACATTCCATTCTATGTTCCTGTTCTCCCCAAGTGGCACATGTGCGTGCACAATCCATGGAGATCTGGTGTTTTGAGCTCCACAGCTGGATTTCTCCATTAGAGAGTCTGCTGAGAAGGATGGGACAGCAGAATTTAGAAAAATTACTTTCTGGGGGGCAGAATTCCCAGGATCTCCTAGCCAGACAGTTTTCCAAGCTCTCTGGATCAGCTCTCTGGATACTGAGTCAGACCATTGTGCTATCAAGACCAATACTGCCCTCTATGTACTGTACAGTATATCATATCATTGCAGTTCCTTGTCTGGGTTTCCTTTTCTGTTCTTTTTATAAGAATGCTTGATGTCAGACTAAACCACTCACACAGATGTTCCGGTTGGCAGGTTTCCTCCCGGGTGGCTTTTGGAACGCCACTGGTAGAACAGGGCACTATCAGGGCAGGTATTGCCGAGTCCCGCATTGAGATTGAACAGGCCCGGCTCCTAGTCCTCAAGGCAGCCCACCTCATGGATATTGTTGGGAATAAGGTATGCGCTCAGGAAACTGCAGCATTTCCTAACTGGGGGGAATGAAAGTGGGCAGTCCCTGGGCCTGGCCACTGTGTACTGTGGGGATAAGGGGTTCTCCCTTACAGAGGATGGGCTAGGAGGGGGGCTTTAGTGCCGGACTATTCAAACCTCTCTCTGCCTCTGGACCAGAGAGGCTCCCAAGGTCGGGCCGAGAGTTTTATCCACACAATGTTTTAAAAATTGTGAAAGTGCAGCAGTGTGTTTTTCCCCTTGTCAGCCACCAGTTTTTCTATTTGTTTCGCATTTGTGACTTTTCCCTCCTTCACCCCCTGTTGCCAGATCCCACTGTGGGAAGGCAGCGATGGAGGTGGACCCCTGTTTTTCCTTAAGTGGTGGCCAAGCAAGAGATGATTACTTGAGGCAGCTGCATTTTTTCCCCATTTACCTCTGGAAATTTTTTGAAAGCAACACCGTTTCCAAATTAAACAGACTGCTGTCAGTTTATAAGAGGTGGCATACACTCACTTTTGGAGGGGGGGTGTCAGTAAAGTTTGGTTGGGGGGCCCTTTACATACATGGGGAAGGCCCTGAGAAGACTCTGCCTGCAACCAGCCATTTTGTTGTATCTCTACCCTACCCAGGAAGCAGCTCTTGAGATTGCCATGATCAAAGTGGTGGCTCCAAGGATGGCTCTGCTGGTCATCGACCGAGCTATCCAGGTGAGTGTTTTGAAGGCTGGCCTGTTGCTCCTTGTCTCCTCTTTTCATTTCTCTCTGGATTATTTGTTTGTTTATTTTCTGCCCTTTTCCCCAGTTCAGGAGTCAAATTGTCTTACACCAGATTAAAAGACACATAGTTAAAAATTCACAAAATACAAAAGTTAAAAAGCAATTAAGCAATCAAAATATTTAAAACCAGTTAAAACGCAAACTATTAAAACACACACAGAGCACAGAAATTAGAAGAATCTTGCATGTTGATTATATAAGGCCCATGCCACCTGAACAATTATCAAACACCTGTTGAAATAGAAAAGTCTTTTCGTGTTTGCAGAAAGGAATTAGGAAGGGGACCAGATTAATTTATCTGTGTAGGGAGTTCCAGAGCCTGGAGGCAGACGCTGAGAAGACCATTCTCTGAGGATGCCAGCCACAGATGCAGGCAAAACGTCAGAAAGAAACTATTCCAGAACATGGCCTCACAGCCCAGAAAAAAACCAAGGAAAATCTGCTGAGAAGACCCTCTCCCGTGTTCCCACCAGATGCCCCTACGAGGGTGATGGGACAGAGAGAAGGGCCTCCTCAGCAGATCTCAAAGCACAGACAGATTCGTAAGGGAGCATACTTTTCTTCGAATAGCCTGGACCTGAGCTGTATAGGGTGTCATAGGTCAAAACCAGCTTGTGCTTCCTCCACTAGTTGCTCTTGGTTTGTGCCTTACCCCTCCCTTGGGATTTAATGCACTGTGAAAGTAGTTCCAGTAGAATGGGTCACACCCACTTTAAAGATTCTTAAAGCCAGTTTTTCCCCTTCTGTCTGGCACCTGTTTCTCCATTTGTGTTGCATTTATGGCTTTCCCTCCTCCACCCCTGTTGCCAGATCAAGAACAAGTGTAGTGTAGTGGTTTGAGAACTAGACTAGGACCCTGGAAGACCAGGGTTGTCCCTGCTAAGACATGGAGACCTGCTGGGTGGCCTTGGGCAAGTTAACACCCTCTCAGCTTCAGAGGAAGCCAGTGACAAACCTCCTCTGAAGACATCTTGCCCCCCCTCAAAAAATAGGAGTGAGTAACCATAAGTTGGAGTTGCCTTGAATGCACATAACAACAAAGCCCATTTCCTTGGATGCACAGAGTGTAACCTTAGAAGTTCAGATATATGTACAGTACATGTGGTTGAACGTGAGATGTTAACAGTGAGCTCAGAGTGGAGTTAAATACAGAAAGTGCTGACAGTGACAGTACATTCTTACGATTGGCCATTAACAAAATTGTGTATATACTTAAAACACTATGATGGGGCATATTACAGTCCTGGGGCCACGTTGCTCCTCAGGCTCTTTTTGTGGCATCAACCTCCTCCAAGAGTCTCTTGGATTGCCATTTTTCTGGGGGGAAAAGCATTGCCTCTCTTGGAAGCCTCTGGGAGAGGCAATTCACCTTTTACTTAGGTCATAGCTTCACACCTACGCTGTTCAACATTAAAAAATACCTGTTTTTCAAAACCAGAAATTGATTTGCAGCCAGCCCCCACCTTTTTTCAGCATGTAATGTGATGTGACAGCCAAAAAAAAAAAAAAGCAAGGCAATTCTAGGCTGCTCAATGGACTATAGTATCTAGATGGAGAGAAATACTTGTCCCACTGTATTCAGATATGGTCAGACCTCAGCCACAATATGGTGATCCACTTATGGCACCACAGTGAAAGAAGGATAGTGACAAGCTAGAACATGTCCATAGGAGGGCAACTAAGGTGGCAAAAGGTCTGGAAGAAATAGCTTAGGGAGCTAAGTATGTTTAGCTTGGAGAAGAGAAGATAGAGATGTGACCTAATAGTCATTTTTGAATATCTGAAGGGATATTCATAATCTGCTTTGTCTTAAAGGTGCTCCAAGACCCTTTGTTTTAAAAGTTGCTGTTTTTCTTTTCCTTTGTGTGTGTGTGTGTTTTCCCCCTGCAGGCCTTCGGGGCAGCAGGACTCAGCAATGACCAGCCACTGGCACAGTTCTTTGCCTGGGCACGGGCTCTCCGCCTGGCTGACGGCCCTGATGAAGTCCACAGGGCAGCCATCGCTAAAATGGAACTGAAGCGTTAGCTGGGTCATGGCAGGCAGTGCTTGAAATGGGATTGAGAAAAACACAGAATGAGGTCTAGGGGGCTAAATGAACCAACATTTGAGCAGTGGGGGAGAACTGAATGTTCATGACCTGAGCAGATTTGTCTGGGCCATCACAGATGATTATGGGAGGGAAAGTCCAAAAACTATAGAGTAAGGTGGGCCAGTGGCTAGTGCTGGGCACAGCCATGGGCTAGGAAGCCAGCTGGGATGCCTGGTGCAACTGAATGGGTTCACTACTGGAGAATCCACTGCTGGACTCTGTACATCAATAAAGCTGGGACATGTCTTGATTTTTCTTGGGTGTTAAGCCAAGGCAGTTGCCTTGAGCCTGCTTTGGGCATCTGGATGGTGGGTAGTGAAAGAATGAGGCAGTGGGAAGTCTGTCTGTTCTGCCAGAGCAGAATGCATGCCCACCCTACCCAGCTGCACTTGTGGGTTCACTATTGTTTGTGGTGATAATCACTTCATTCACTTACTGTAAAAAAGAATGGAAATCTCAGGCAAGGTACTGATTCTGAATGGTTATGTTGATACTGTTACATAAAAATTAGAATAAACATACAGTGACTTGGGCTTTTTTTTCTTGTCTTCAGTGGAATGCCATTGCAAAATCACAAACTGGTTTCATGTTTCCAGAATCTAAAAGTCAGGGGCTGTGGGGGTGGCAGATACTGGCTTGTTTTTTCTGCACTCCTATTCTTTCCCCAGCTAGTAATTTTGAGAATAAAGGCTACATACTGGTTCCAAAGAAAACAGAATGGCAATCAATAGTCAGGAGATTACAAACCTATTTAAAGTCAGAGCAGGCTGGCTCAAGTACTTTTTAGCAAAGCTTTCCAAAAAGAGGAGAAAGTTTTGCTTGCTGAAGGGCCAAGTTCCATCCAAAAATGGAACAAGACATACTTTTCATGTGCTTCATTGATCAAAAATGTTTTGATGGTATAAATTTCCTTTGGAACGACTGGTTTTCATAGTGTACACATTAATTAAATCACAACAAAATAAACAAGGGTCCCAGGAATGGGAAGTAGCTCCGTTTTGGGGTGGTGAGTGGACCACAGTTGAGAAAGTCCTATTTGCTAATGCACTGCTGATGTCGGTATTGGAGACAGCACCATTGCTAATTCTATTTTATCACTGATGTCCCAATGTTAAGAGAGAGGAGGAGTTGAATGGGTGGCCCCTTATTTAAAAAAAGGCTTAGTAGCTAACACCCCAGAGGACAGGAACAGAATTCAAAATGACCTTAACAGATTAGAAAGCCGGGACAAAACTAACAAAATGAAGTTCAACAGGGAGAAATGTAGGATACTACACTTCGGCAGTAAAAATGAAAAGCACAGATATAGGATGGGTGGCATCTGGCTTGATGGCAGTACATGCAAAAGGGATCTAGGAGTCTTAGTGGACCACAGGCTGAACATGAGTCAGCACTGTGATGCGGCAGCTAAAAAAGCCAATGTAATTCTAGGCTGCATCAATAGGAGTATAGTGTCTAGATCAAGGGAAGTAATAGTGCCACTCTATTCTGCTTTGGTCAGACCTCACCTGGAATCCTGTGTCCAGTTCTGGGCACCACAAATCAAGAAGGATATGGACAAGCTGGGACGTGTCCAGAGGACAGTGACCAAAATGGTAGGAGGTCTGGAAGCCATTATGGCCTATGAGGAGTGGCTTAGGGAGCTGGAGATGTTTAGCTTGGGGAAGAGAAGATGAGACATGATAGCCATGTTTAAATATTTGAAGGGATGCCATACTGAGGATGGAGCAAGCTTGTTTTCTGGTGCTCCAGAGACTAGGACACGGAGCAATGGACTCAAAACTACAGGAAAAGAGATTCCATCTAAACATTAGGAGGAACTTCCTGACAGTAAGAGCTGTTTAGCAGTGGAATGAACTGCCTGGGAGTGTGGTGGGGTCTCTTCCTTCTTTGGAGGTCTTTAAACAGAGGCTGGATGGCCATCTGTCAGGAGCGCTTTGTGTCTTCCTGCATGGCAGGGGATTGGACTGGATGGCCCTTGTGGTCTCTTCCAATTCTATGAAACACACCTTCCTACCACATGATACAACAACAACTGTTCTCCTCCCTACCATCTCCTCATTTTCCTTAATGCCTAGCCTGCAGAGGTGTGCTGTGTACTTAAAAATGTGCACCTTCTAAAAACGCAGATGGGCCTAAATTAAGGTTGTGCACATGAACCTGCTCCTGCGCAGTGTATGCAGTGGAAAGAAAGTCTGTACAATCCCACAGCAGCCAAGATGAGAAGGCCTTTTGGCAACCAAAAGGTTGGCCCAAGTGCCAGGCAAAATGTCACCCAGATAAGGTGGCAGATGTATCATTTCAGATTCAAGACTTAATAAGGGCCTGGCAGAATGTACACGCTCCTCTTGGGATCAATGCAAGGGCAACATTTTTGCCCCTCCCCCTGACCTGAAGTAATCCGAAAATAACACCAGGAAGATAACACCAGGAAGTGAGCAAGCCTCTACTTCTGGTTGCAACTTTCCAGTATTGGCATATTGCAGTTAACAAAGGCTCTGGCA
Organism: Gambelia wislizenii; assembly: GCA_030847615.1. NCBI lineage: Eukaryota > Metazoa > Chordata > Lepidosauria > Squamata > Crotaphytidae > Gambelia > Gambelia wislizenii. The sequence continues at coordinate 3,218,660 of JAUMIR010000013.1, read as the reverse complement.
GTGAAGCTCCTTTTTACACCAGCCTACCCACACACCTTCCCTCTCTCTTCCTTCTTGTCCTTTTTTTAGATGTAAGGTTCCTTTTAGCAGCAACTTACATTAGGAGGATGATACTGGAGGGCTGGAGAAACAGATTTTCACCGTAAGGTTGTATGTTCTTGGAGCCCTCTAGGAGTAACGATTGGCAATTGGGTGGTGGTGGTTTTTGCTAGAAAAAAAATGGGGGCTTGGAGAGGTACCCTCCCCCAAAAAAGCAAAAAGCAAAAGCTGCACGTCTGCCAATCCTGCATTTGAAAGTAAATCTTTTCAAAGTGTGGAAAGCTAGCTTTATGGCTCCTCTTGTACATTCTAGTTGAAGGCTAGACTTCTGTCCGCCTGCCCGCCCCTCCTGATGGTACCACTTTCTGGAGAAGATGGAAGGTGATGAAGTTTGCTTGTTGAATTTCTACCTGGCTTGTATGGGTGTTAGCCTAAACAATTGGCCAATCGGCCCTAACAATGATTGTGTTCCCCTGCACAGCTTGGGCTGGCTCACTTGGAAATGCAGCCTTCAATGGCTGCACATCAGAGGGTGGTTTGCACATGTGAACAAGCTGAATAGAGAAATGAAGTGCCAAACAGGGCAAACGTGTGTACACCAACTGGAAGCACCATCTGTCTCTGCCGTGGCCTGTTTAATAAAATGCCACCCCCCACCCTTGGAGCCTGGATTGATGGCAACATTGGTTTCTTATAAATGCCAAATTAAAACCTGGCTTTTTAAAAGCCTGTGGGACCTAATCACGCTTGTCTTTTTAAAAAAAACGTACATAGCTTTAAATGTTTTGGCTTTTGCTGCTGTTTTAATGTGGTGATCTGTTGAACCTGCTTTGATCCTTTCAACATTATTTTGTTGTTTTTTTAAAACCTGGGGAGGATCCACACTAGAGAAATAATCCAGATTGAAACTGGATTATTTGCAGGGCTCCTTCCTATGGAATCCTGGGATTTGTAGTTTGGCGAAGCGCCAGCACTCTTTGTCAGAGAAGGCTAAAGACCTTGTAAAACCACCAGTCCCAGGATTCTGCAGGAAGGAGCCGTGCAAACAACCCAGTGTGGAATCCCCCCTGGAATTGTTTTACCCGGACGCCGCCGGAGATCTCACGATCATCGCGCGTCCGGGCGCCGCGTAACGTGTGAACCTGCCCGAAGTGGGTCCGCCGGCCAGCCAGCCAACCCCCCCCCTCCCGGACCTTGCTGCGATTGGCTGCCAGGAAGGCGGGCGGGGCCTCGACCACGCCCCCAGGCGCGGCGGGAAGGCGGGCGGGGGGCCTGGTTGGCATCGGCCGGACTCGCCTGTGGGCCGACGCGGGGCGATGTGGCTGGCAGCGGTGCGGAGCGCCCGGCGGGGCCCGGCCCGCCTCCCCCTCCTGGCCAGCAGAGCCCGGTCGGCCGCGGCCGCGGCCGCCGTGCCGGCCCCCAACTCGCAGCCGGAGATCGCCTACAAGAAGGTAACGGGAGGGCTGGGGGGGCGGCAGGCCCCGGCCTTGTTTCCCTGGGGGCCGCCAGAGGAGCCCCGGCCCCTCCGAAGGGGCGCCGGCCAGAGGGGGCCTCGAGCAGGCACAGAGTGCCGCCAGCCTCTCCCGCCTTCTCGGCGTAGTCTCCCCGCGCCTGGGCCGCCACACCGGTAATCCAGGCCGAAACGGGCTCGTTGGGACGGCTCCTTCCGAGGGGATCCTGGGGTGGGTAGGTAGGGTTAGCAGCCTTCTCTGCCCAAGAGGCTCACCAAACGCCGGATCCCAGGATTCCAGAGGAAGGAGCCACAGCAGACCATCCACTTTCCACCGGGATTCTGTCTCTCGTGTGGGTGCCCCCACAGTGTAAACGGAGCCATCCAGGCTGTGGTCTACTTTTCCCCCCAGCCTGGCAGGAAAACACAAGGGGAAAAGAGAGGTTCAACCGGGCTGGAGGTGTAACTGTTCCCAGCTTCGCTTTTTAGCTACACGGAGGGGCCTGCCATATGCCCTTTTGAGGCTGCTCTTACCAAGAAGTTAGTTAAGTGCAAGGACATGAAAACTAACAACAGCAAAGAGAAAGGGAGACAGACAGCCGAACAAAGCCAAGAGGACTGAAACAGATAAGGCCATTGAGCATGTGCAGAATTCATAGACCCGCTCCTAAAGTTACTTCCAGCTGACTTTGGAGGATCCTACCTAGGCCTGGGGGGGGGGGGAGTTAACAAGGACCCTCTTGCCCTGTAGCAAGTGCAGGCAATTTCCCCCTGCCTTCTTCCACCCAGGTGTTTTGAATTTCCATTAAAAAAAAAAGCCTGAAATTGCGCCCAGGGTGCCTATGGACTGTGATGAAACTTGTCTCCAGGCCCCCCTAGAGGGAACAAGGAGCCTTCTCAAGTCAAAAAAGAAATGGGCCATGTTGGAGGGTGCCTGTAGCCTAGCCTTTCCCCATGTCTGGCCTAGATGTTATAAAATAAGTGTAACTTGCAACAAAGTGTTACGTTGTGGCTTGGTCCTGTTTGCCCTGCCTGCCAGTCAGCCCTACCCTTCTCCAAGAGATTCCATTCCACACTCTCTCTCCCCGCTGAGGCATCCATGCAGGATAGTCAGCCTTCATTCGACTATGGGGTTTTGTCCTCCTAAAACTGTTGTTTTTCTTCCTGAACCAGCTACTGTCTTTCTCTGGGGCGTAAGTGGTGCTGTTTTGGCTTCATAAGGATCCCCACTCACCCTTGAACTTTGGAAACAGAGGGCAGGACTAGTGAAATTTGAAATTTCTTGCCAGTTCTTTGACTGGAAACTTACTGTGGGAGAGTTTTTTGCTCTTATGTTGGCTGGGGCTGCTGGGAGTGGTAGTCCCCAAAAGGAAGTTTACTAAGCCAAGATTTCTGGCTTATTGTTGGAAGGCCTCCAAGCTCTGACCACAACAGGAGAGCAATGGGTTCTGTCCCCAGTCCCTTCTAGGTTACTGCAGTCTTCAACAAGTTTCTCACTTTCAACCAGGACCAGACTGTGTTGGAGCAGTTGCTCTGGGAGGCTCTTATCCCTTGGCTCCAGTACTGAAAGGGAAAGGTATAATGCATTTCCTCTTCTTTCTCAGTCACCACCCGAATCTCCCAGTGCGTCGGTTAGCATTAACATTGTGTGTGTCACTTGACTAACTAAGCAAAAATATGTGGGATCGAATGGGGTTTTATAAAAGTTAAGCCTTTGGGTCAAGAGCCACGTTCCTCCTATGGTCCAATGTGGTCTAGTGGTAAGATAAAACCTAATGCAGGGCTGGCTCCCGGATTTTGTAGGCCTGAAGAGAGAGGTAGGGCATGCTCCTGAAGAGCTTAGTGGTGGGTAGTTGTAGTTAGATTGCTAGATTGAAATATAGGAGATCCAGGTTTGAGTCCCCACTGAGCCATGAAATTCACTGGGTGATCTTGGGCCAGCTGCGTGCTCTCACCCTGACCTACCTCACAGGCTTGTTGTAAGGCTAAAATGGGGAGCAGGAGAGCCACACATGCTGCTTTGAGCTCCTTGGAGGAAGGGTGAGCTAGAGAGGTAACAAATGAATAAATAGATGCAAAGGAACCCTGTTGCATCTTTGAGATGAACTGAGAAAAAGAAATGTCTAGCAAAAGCTTTTGTGGACAGGTGCAACAGGATTCCTTTATATCTTTTTATAACACAGCCATGTCTTTGAATACTACTAAAATGAAAAAAAACATTTGGTACAGTCCATCTCAGAACTGGTGATGAATGAGCATGTAGTAAACAGTAAACAGAATTGTAACACATTAGAAGTGTGAACTCTTACTATAAGCTACTACCCCGTCCTAATTATTTACAAAGATGCCAGCCACAGATGCAGGCGAAACGTCAGAAAGAAACTATTCCAGAACACGGCCTCACAGCCCAGAAAAAACCCTAAGGAAAATCTATTTACAAAGAATTTAACATTTTACCATTTTGCCCAGGAACTGAGCCACCCACAAGAATTTGGAAATGAGAGATGAACTTTTTTTTGGTCTTAAAGCAAATAACATCTCTTATTTGTAATATTACTTGTCCTGATCGATCTTGTAGCATGGGAGGACCTGGCCCTGATGCGAATTTGCTGACTGGATGTTTGAAAGAACGTGTAAGATCTGGTGCTTGCCTAACTTGGGGCTGGATTAAAAATTGAGCAAGAGCACACTTGCCTCTTTGCGGAAAGGAGATAATAAATGGCATCCATGCCAGAACGAGTCTGCCTGCCAAACTGGTGCTTATTGATCCTTTATCCAAAGTAAAAAGAGTGATCTCTGGATAGTCCTTTCTGAATATGGATCAGTATTTGGAACGCTCTTTCTAGGTTTCTGGTGATTAAGCACATGACATATACAACTGCATCTCCAGGCACTTCTGGAAGATACCACCATCATCAATTAGTTCTGGAGCCCTTTCACACCACACAATTATGACACTACAATTCCACCTCAGCTGCCATGGCTGCATCCTACAGAATCCTGGGACTTGTAGTTTGGGGAGGCACCAGAACTCTCTGGCTGAAAATTCTAAATACTCTCCCAAAACAGCAAATTTTAAGATTCCACAGGATGGAACCATGGCAGATAAAGTGGAATCACAGCACCATAACTCTGTAGTGTAAAAGAGCCCCTAATCACATTTCCAACCTGGGGTCCTTTCACACTACACAATTATAGGCACAATTATTCCAATTTAACTGGCTCTAGGGCCTCCTCAAACTACAAACTCAAAGATTCCCTAGGAAGCAACCACGGCAGTTAAAGGAGAATGATTATGCTTTTGTGTAATGTGAAAAGGCCCTGCTTAAGGGACTGAGTTCTCTTGACTAGCACCCCAGTGAATGGTCACTCTCTAGAGTAAGGATGCCAAATCTCATTCAACCAGAGGACTGAATTCAATTTCAGAGTTGTTCTGGGCCATGTTCTGGTAGTTTGTTGTTGCTGTTGTTGCTTTCAAGTCATTTTGGACGTAGGGCAACCCTAAGGTAAGCCTATCATGCCGTTTTCTTGGCAAGATTGTTTTAGAGAGGGTTTGCCTTTGCCTTCGTCTGAGCCTGAGAGTGTGTGACTTGCCAAGATTGTTCACAGCCAAGTAGAGCTTCAAACCCTGGTCAAAGGCAAAAATACAGTGCCAAACCCACAGTGTATTTTACTTTAAAGATCTTACTGCATTCCTCGAGCCTTAGCAGATGTATTTAAACCAGTTAGAAGTGGGGGAAGAGACACATACAAGAGCTGGTAGACCACCAGATTATGGCATCATGGGTGAGAAAAGGTGCCCATCTGGGACCAAAAATACCAGGCAATTTTAGCTTACAGTTTCCGGGACCGCCTCATCCCATATGATCCCCCTGCGCACTTCGGTCCTCTGGGAGGAACCTGCTGCAGCCTATGAAAACTAGGCTGTCGCAGACCTCCCAGAGGACCTTCTCTTCTACGGCTCCCAGACTTTGGAATGGCCTGCCGGATGAGATCCATCTTATCACTACTCTTGATAGCTTCAAGAAAGTGCTAAAGACGGATCTCTTCCGGCAGGCCTTCCCGGAATAACTTCCCGGTTCCAGTGGACTGATTGCTACCCACCCCCTTGCCATCGTTGCCTTTATTTATTTATTTATTTATTTATCATATTTTATTCTTGTTTTAACTCTTCATTAGTTTAATTTAGTTTTAAGGGGTGGGAGGGTTAGGATGGGGAGGGATTGTTTTAACTTGATGTTTTAATCTTGTTGTACGCCGCCCCAGTTGCTGAGCAGAGGGGCGGGTTAAAAATAAAAATTTATTATTATTATTATTACTGCCAGTAACTATACCTTTGAGAAGCATTTAAGCCTTTTAAATTGGGGGCGGGGGAAACCTGCACAAAAGCTGGGAAGCCAACAAACAATGGCATCATGGGGGAGGGGGGTTGGCTGTCTGGGGTACTTCAGGAAGGCTGGACTGGATCAGATTCAGCCCTGAGGCAGATTCCCAGCCCTCTTCTAGAAGTTGGAGTAGGTTGCTCTTCCTATGTTGATCTAGCCAAAGAGCAACCCTGAATAAAATGTGTGGCAAAGGGGTTCATGTATGTTTTCATTGTCCCAGAGTTCTGATATTAGGACAAAACGTCCACATACCTCTTTGCCACATATTTTATTCACTCACTCTTTGGCTAGATCACCAATGGTCACCACAGTAAGAGCAGACAAATGTCCCTTTTAAGCCTCTTCACTGCACCTGGTGGCAACAGATCCCATAAATTAATTACATGCTGTTCTGTGAAGATGTTTCGGTCTCTCCTGAATCTCCTGCAAACCAGTTTCTGTGTGTGACCTTTGCCTCCCAAATTCATGCATAAAAAGAGATGGAGAAAACTCCCCCCACCCCAAACAGGTGAACATAATGCTAAAACAGTTCCAGCTTAATATAGAAAGGCAGTGTGGCATTGTGGTTTTAGTGTTCAAACTAAGACACTAGGAGACCATGGTTCGAATCCCTCTGCTCAGCCACTGAGCAAGTCACATTCTCTCAGCCTCAGAGAAAGGCAAGGGCAAACTTCCTCTGAATAAATCTTGCCAAGAAGACATTTGCATGGAACCTGGGATTATGGGATCTGAAGATGGAATTATGGTCTGAGTGTAGTTAGCAAGGCAGGATTCCAAACTTAACAACAAACCCTAGTTTAAAGCTTCTTTGTGATATTGGCTTGTTTGGGCACCCTGAACAATAATCGCAACTCTGCTTGTTTCCCTGCTTGTGTGAAAGGAGGGGTAAATAGGTTGTGCACGCCATATTTTTTACAGTGGCTTTCTTAAGGAAGAATTTTTGCCTTAATTTGGCATGCCGATGCAGTCACTGTGTCCACCCTCTATACATCATGATAAATGTCTAAGCCTTTAGCATCCCTCTTCCTTAGCAGCCTTCCTTTTTCTGAGCTAAAAAGCCCCAAGGTGTTGTGTGTGTGTTTGTCCTGTTTATCTTCCTAGGGGAAAAGCTGTATCTTGAGAAATTAAAATGTGTGCTTAGTTTCACAAAGGAGGAGACTTGTGTAATGCTTGGAGCTCCCCTCTGACCTCTTCCTTGCAGCACCACAATGTAAAGGTTTGGCTCTCGAAATCTCTGTGGTGGAGAGATGGAGACAGGGACAAACCTCTATGCTAAATTGCTCAGGGCTCACTCTTTCAAAAACAGCAAAATGGCAGAGCCTGGGAAAGTTTTTTTTTTTTTTTTGGACTGCAACTCCCAGGATCCCCCAGCCAGCTACCCAAACTAGCTATGCTGGCTGAGGGATTCTGGGTGTTGCAATCCAGAAAAACTTTCCCAAGCTCTGGAAAATAGCAGAGATTCCTCTTCATCCTCCCTTTTTTGGACTGCAATGGTTCAGTCCCTGCTTTCTCCTTGGCAGTCATATCTCCTGGCAGAGGAGAAGAAGAAACAGGCAATGGTGTACACATAAATTATTTTCTGTAGAAATATTAACATCTTGGCTGCTGCAAATAGGTGCCAGAAAAACAAAGAGGGAGAATGCAACTTCTGGGCTCCTGCCCCAGGATAATTTGCATACAAGCAATCTCCTGAGAATAGAAAAGTCAAGGATTTACTGTGGCCCCAAGGCTGCAAAGACCCTTCCTGCTTATCTACATTTTCTTTTCTGGGAAGATTATGGGGGCAGCAGTCCATCCTTGTTGTTGCCAGATTTTAATTTAGAAAAATGGCCACTTTAAAAAAATGTTGCATCTTGACAGACACACGTGAGAGGTTCTGTTTCTTGTTGAACTGGGGCTCCTTTTGGAAAAGATGATTGTCCTATTTGATACATTATAGTAAGATTGTTTTCTCTCTCGCTCACTGTTATCTGTGTTTCTGCCATGGAAAGCTGCAATTTCTGCTTTTGCTAGTGGCTTTGCTTGCCAGAGCTTTTGATAAAAGGTTTGAAATGCTTCTCTTATTCCATCTACTGGATGTTCTTTTTAACACTTGGGTCAATAATGTCAAGTGCAAATCCTTACAGAATCAAGAAATATACCAATGTGTTTCCAAATGTGGATGACAACAGTGGCGTTGTTTCACTGAACTGTACATTTCCCCCCCCCCCATATTGACTGGCTCAATGCTATGTATGGTTTTTGAACAGCAAGTGCATATGCCCTCTGAAAGCCTCCTTATAAATCATAAAGGCTGAAATTTAAATAGTGAGTGGGACTGCATTTCCTAGATATAGTGTGTTCCACCACCTCATAAAGATCTTAGGTACATGGACAGATGTATACTGCTAGTCTAAACAGTGGTTCTTGTGCCTGAATTTTCTTTTCTTCTGCTCACCTCCTGTTTTCCTTTTGTGTAATATCGTTTTTGATTGTAAGCCTGAGGCTACAGAATAATCTTGTCTCTCTTTTTCTCTTTAATTACTGATACCAGTATATAAGCTTCTCTGAGAACCTTTCCAGCTGTAGAGTGGAGCATAAATGCTATAAATCAGGGAGAGGGGACCTGGGACCCTCCAGAAGTTTTAGAGTATAGTACAACCCCACAATTCCTTACTATTGGCTATGATGGCAAGCACTTCCAAAACATCTGGAGGTTCAAAGGTTCTCCATCCCTGCTATAAATAAAATAGTCCAGTATCCTCTTCACATGCTGCATAGTCAGATGCTTCTGAGGAACCAAAACAGAACATGAAGGCAACAATCTGCACATGTCTTTCCAGCATCTGGAATTCAGAAGTATACTGCCTCTGAATATGAAAGCTTATTCATGAAAGCTGTTTGCCGCTGGTCTTTGTTTTGAAATGGCTGATGAAAACATAAATTTTGGTCTAGTGAAGTCCCCAATCCTTACCAGTGTGTTTTTAATTGCAGATTTTCATCAACAATGAATGGCATGATGCAGTCAGCAAGAAAACATTCCCTACTGTCAACCCATCCACAGGGGAAGTCATCTGCCAAGTTGCTGAGGGAGACAAGGTACAGTCTTGGGGGAAATGCAAATCCCAGTTCTTCAGTGCATTGGAGAACCTGGGGCAAAGTACAATGTACATAAGGAAGGCTTCAGGTGGCTGCCATTGTACAGTCCATAGGTGAGACTCATGCAGACTTCCAGATGCTGTGAGACTTCAGTCTTCCAGCATTCCTGACTATTGGCTGTGCTAAGACTGCTGGGACATGCAGTTCAACATCTGGAGAGTCCTATGATTCCCACACCCAATACAGTGAGACATAGGCCTAAATCAAATAGCTAATGCCAACATTTTTGTTGACTTACCAACTTTCCATTGATTCAGAGGGTTTAATCTAGCTGAGTTTAACAATTTGACTTAGGTTGAATGTAGGTAGCTACCTTATACTAACTAGACCATTGATCTGTGTAGATAAATATTATCAGTGTTGACTGGTGATAATGGTTCTCTAGTTGTTCCCAGCTCTTTGTGGGGACTGAACCTGGCCCTTTCTGCATTAAAAACAAAAAAGTTCTGTCACTGAGTTGCAGTTCTTCCCTAGCATGGCCTCTATGACTTGGAGAGTTACATTCCAAAACTACCATCCCTGCTTTGAATCTCAGGTTAGGGTTTCTGGGTTTTAATGCCATGCCTTCACCTGTCCATCTGTTCTGCTTTTTTTGTTTTTGTTTATTTTTATATCATTTTAAAACAAATAATAAAATACTAGAGATTTATAAACATACATACAGAATAGATAATAGTCATTATCAACTAATAACAAATAATAATTCATGTACTATTACCAAGAAAAAAAGAAACTAGACATCTGTAATAAATTGTACCTTTATCTAAATAGATATCAATATTAACTTCCTAGTTCTTACAAAGCTGGAATCTTACTCAGTATCACTTGACCTTCTCCTTCAACAACATTAGAGGCATTTAGATTGTCCATTTAATTGATTATTGAATGTAATTGTATTGTTCGTGTAAAAATAAACCCTATTACTAGTAACGTAACTTGGTAATATCTAACAGTAACGTAAAATTTAAGAAAATAAAATAATATAAATTATCCAGTTAATTAAATTTTAATTCCATCAACTAAATTTCTAATAATTTCAGAAATAATACTATTTAGATGTCAAATCCTAAAATAGCCAGTTTCCCCCATTTTTCTTCCCAGAGAAGTAAAATACAACTCCAGTCTTCTTTAAAATGATCTAATGACTTATTACTTAATAATATAGTTAGTTTATTCATCTCTGACATTTCATAAAGCTTCACTGTTCCGCTTTTTTGGTGTCCTTAAAATCTAGCCTGAGAGAGTGTTCTGCAGCACTTCAAAGCATGCTTATGATTGACCTTTTTGGTTAGTCCTAAGAAAGCTATTACCCTTCTATGGCCTTTGGAAAGTATCACCATGTCAGGAATGGACAGGAGTAAATTTATTACTTCTAAAAGCCTGTTGGCTTCTATGGAGCTTCCTTACACAGACACACCTGCCAATCTTATGCCCAAAATAAACTTGCCAGTAAAAAATCACTTGTGGCTAGCTTGCTGGTTTTCTCTTCTGCTTCTCTAATCACTGTTTCCTTATATTATTGTTATAGTCCATATTTTTCACAGACTGTACATTGCCCAGAGAATTTTGGTTAATTGCTGTTTTAAAAGTGTATTAAATAACACCTAATTAACACAGAAACTTCCAACCCCTCTGCCTGCTCCCTCCAGAGGTTTGTAAAGCTAAGGTTTGTTAGGTTCCTGCTGGCAGGCTGCTAAGCTCAAAGCAAACATTTCCTTGGTTCACCAAAGCAACTGCCTTTATATGGCTGTAGTTTGGCAGCTGGGTAAGGCCAGTTCTTTGATTTCATAATACTGTAGTCTTATCTCTGAAAGAGGAACCTTAGGCTGCAACCGCTGGACTAGTAAACAGAAATGACGCAGCAAAAATTCTACAGAATCTAAGTATCCAATGCAGGCTGCACCCGAACAAGAGTGATTAATGGGGCAATGTCGGACCAGGAAGTGATAGCAAGAGGTGTGACAGAAAACACAAACAGAAAGAAAGTGCAGTCTTAGAAAGTATGGTTGGTGACACGCTAATTCCAAAGTACAGAGTGCCAGTCCATCTAAATGCACACCATGGGAAAGGCACAAGGCTAACACAAGTTGTTGTGCTCCGCCAAAAAGTTACAATGTTAAACTTCTGGCATGTCCCGCAATGAGGACTGGCCAGTGGTTTAAGGTTCAGTAACAAAGTATGTCATATGTGGTGTGTAGCAGGGTTCTTCCCCTCTTTATCACTGTTGCTTGCATTTACAACATGGCCTATTATAAATCTGCAGTTGTTTGCTTTTTTTCCATTCTCCTGTATTTTCTTGCTCCCCAGTAATGCCTGTGTATATTTTGTTGCTATACCTCAATTAAATGGGCTGAAAATATTGGGGTGTGTGTGGATTTTTCCATTAAAAAAATATTTTTTTCCATGGAAAAAAATCCACCCCAGATATGTTCCACACCTTTTATGTTTGTGATGCAGAAATCCAAAATACCTGGCAGGCCATGGCCAATCAAGTTTGGGAGCAGAACTGCTGTCCTGTCATGCTTCCTAGCTTGTACAGGGAAAACAGGAATTCCAAAATGGTGCCTGTGTTTCTCTCCCCATCCCTTTGAAATTCTCAGTTGGATGAAATTCTTAAAAATACATAGACCATTTTGGGTTTGGACCTGGAAATGTGATGCCCCAAGCAAGGGTCTACTTTATGAACAGTAATCTGTAGGAACATTGGCTACTGTTCATAAAGCAGATTTAGATAAGACACTCACATGGTGATTGCTGCCTCTACTGCTGGCACGTTGTCCCTGGGAGCCATTTGCCCTCGAATCTCTTCCATTTGATGAATATTGACTTTGGAAGGGGCCCATTCATTAGTGGCACCCAACATTTGGCACAGCTTTCCCAGATAGGTTTGTCTGGCACTATCCAGGTGGTGAGCTTTCTGTTCATCCAGGTCTTTTATGTTATTCCTGTGGTCTGAGTCCCCCATTGTTGAAACCTGTGTGTTTTTAATTTGGGGGTGGGGGAAAGTGCTGTAAGCTTTGTTGTGTTGTCCTATTTTATGTTCCTTTTGATGTTATGGTTCTATGTTCCACATTCTATCATCTTTATGTTTGTTTAACTGTAAGCTTTTTCCAGAGAACCTAATAGTACAGTAGAACAGTCATAATTAAATTGCCTGTTGGAGGAGACAATAGTGGGGCAGGAGGACAGTCTGAGCTGGGAAGTAAGTGGTGACAAATAACATAGTTACCAGTAACAAGATTCTTTCTCTTTCTCCCCCACCCCCACCCATGAAAACATAATGAAATTGCATTTTAAAAGAAGTCCAAGTATGGAATTACAAAAAAGTTGTTATAATGAGTAATGTTTTAATTACTTCTTATAGTTACTTTTATAGGACATTTTAGGCATTCTGAGTGGGCTGCAAAAGTTTTATTATCAACCCTAAAAAAAGTTAAGTGATGAGAAAGTAATGAATGATGCAACAACCAGGTTTTTTTTTAAAAAAAACACATTGCAATGACAAGGAATTACTTTTTTAAACAGTTGAATGAGCAACCGGGACAAATTGCTTTTAGCCAGTAACTTTCAAAGCTCTGGATCTGAAATAAAGTAACTTCATGTGTTATTCAAAGAAGGTTTGCCATTTCCCTTCTCTTATGGCGAGACAGTGTGACTTGCCCAACATCAGCCAGTGGGTCTTCACAGCTGAGTGGGAATTCGAACTCTGGTCCCCAAGAGCCCTAGTTCAGCATTCAGACCACTAAACCACACTGAGTTCCAGCCTCCACCTACTGTGGGTATCCCCTAATCATAGGAATGTGGGAAGCTGGCTTATACCAGGTCAGGCTCTTTGTCCTTCTAGTCCAGTGTTATCTCTTCTGGCTGCCAATGGCTCTCTCAGCAATTAAGTGGTACCTCATCATTTTTTAACTTCTGGTGTTGGTGCTGCTGATTTACTGGCTGCTTGCTGCTCATTCTGTCCCAACTGTGTGTCTTTCCAGGCAGATGTGGACAAGGCTGTGAAGGCAGCCAAAGAAGCATTTAAGTTTGGATCTCCTTGGAGACGGATGGATGCCTCCCACCGGAGCAAGTTGATCAACCGCCTAGCTGACCTGATCGAGAGAGATCGAGCGTATTTGGCGGTATATATGCAACAAACTTGTTGGGGCTGCTCAGTGCTTGTTTATCTCTTGGGGAAGTCTTTCACCCGGCCTTGGTTCTTTTACTTCAGGATCATCATGGTGGGAAACCTTTGTATTTGCTAACTTCTGTTTGTTCACAGGCTCTGGAAACACTGGACAACGGCAAGCCGTACGCCATTTCCTATCTGGTGGATTTAGACATGGTGGTCAAAAACCTCCGGTAAGGATTTGTAATCGTAGAGCCTGAACAGTTGCTATGCAGGGAAAGATCATAAGACCTCTGGGAGGTTATTTTTGGGGAGAGGGGGATCCATGCTGTAGAAGCCCTGTAGCTACCAATGGGGATTGTGCAACTGTGTTTCCAGTAGGACATGTTTGCAGTGTTTTATCTTGTGTCCCTTGCTAACCTTTCAAACAGTTATATCTCTCCTTGGATGGGTTTTACTCCTGTGGAATAGTTTGGACATCGGTAAAGAGATGGTGGCTATTGAAGTCCTGGGTAGCAAGTTGTTGTTGTCAGTGTTATTTTGGATGGCTGGAATCCTCTATCACTGTCTACATTACTGGTGGTTTATGTGAGTGTGGCCTGCCTTTGCTTTAAGCTTTGCCATTTTAGTAAGGTCAACCTTTTTTTGGTAGGGGGTTGTTATTACTTTTGTTTATCCTTTAGAAATAAATAGCTGAATGTAAGGGGATCACCACCATTCTGTTGTTTTGTTTTGTTTTTTAGTTAATAAATACAAGATAATGCCTATCCTTTTCCATTCAGGAAGAACACAAACAAATCTGACATGCCTCTCTTTCTCTCTCTGTCTCTCAAACTCAGAGGTCAGACCAACCCCTTAACCAAAAATTGGAACATACCTTTAAGTGCTATTGCTATTAAAGTACAATTTTTGCCTTCAAACCATACAGAATGCCCCCCGCCACACACACTCACACACTTGTATTTGTACCTCACCTTTCTCCTGGCATGGTCCCGTTTTGAGATCTTCTGGGGAGGCCCTTCTTCTCTCTCTCCCACCACACCACGGGTAGAGCTGGTGGGGACATGGGAGAGGGTCTTCTTGGTGGCTGCCCCCAGCCTCTGGAACTCCCTTCCCAGGAAGGTTAGATTGGCTCGCTTCTATTCTGTCCCTCTGTAGGCAAATGAAGACATTTTGTTTTGGCAGGCCTTTGAGGACAGATTGCTCAGGGGAAAAGGGCATTTCATAATGTGCTGTACTGTCTATATTAATAGTTTTTCTTTTTCTTTTTTAAATTGTCATGCTTTTCATTTCTTTTAATTCTGTTGACTGTTTAATTGTATTTTTAACTTTTGTATGCTGTGTACTTTTAGCTGTCTCTAAGGTGGGATATAAATAAATAAAAGAAAAGGAATACCACAGCGCAGAGGACTATTTGTTAGCAATTTCAAGTACATATAGGCATGGAAATTTCTGCAGAGGACTATTCAGTAGCAATTTCAAGTACATATAGGCATGGGAATTTCTGCAGAGGACTATTCAGTAGCAATTTCAAGTACATATAGGCATGGAAATTTCTGCAGAGGACTATTCAGTAGCAATTTCAAGTACATATAGGCATGGAAATTTCTGCAGAAGCCACTTGTGTGTCTCAAAATGTATGTAACAGTTAATTTGTTCCATGTCCATGTCAGGTACTATGCAGGCTGGGCAGACAAGTTCCACGGGAAAACTATTCCCCTTGATGGAGACTTCTTTACCTATACAAGACACGAGCCTGTAGGAATTTGTGGGCAGATCATTCCGGTGGGTAAAGCTATTTTGGAGCAGATTTCAAATCCTGCATTTCTGTGTGCTGCAGTTGTAGTGGAAGGAAATGAATGAAGCCCTAATTGCAGAGCCTCTGGCCATTAAGGAAGCCCTATTGGTATGCCTCTAGACCAGGGGTGGGAATTGTGAAGGCCTCCAGATGTTGGACAGCTCCCACCAGCCCTAAGCCAGCAAAGACAATGGTGAGGGATCATGGGAGAAGAAACCCAGCAACACCCAGAGGTCTGCATTTTGCCCATCTTTACTCTAGACCTCTTCCAATTAGAAATGTTACCAGGAGGTGGGGAGAGAATGCTGTTTGCTTTCTGTTGGTTGGGACATTTCCATCAAATCAGTGTTGCTCTACCTTTGCTGATGAGCTTTGTTCTATCAAGGGTCCCGATCCTACAAATACTTATCAGCTTGGGGTTGCAGTGGGAGAAAGAGTGGCCCATGTCAGTAAGAAATAAATACTGCAAGGACATAGCTAGGGGGGCAATGAGAGCACTCCCCCCCCCAATAAGAATCCTGCCCCTTCAGTGAAATTTTCCTTCCATCCCCAAAGTTCTAGCATTGCAGAGAGTGAGACATCAAACATTGTTCACACTTAGAACTCTTCGGTCTGCTGTGTTCGCATTCCCTTGGTCGCTTTGCCATCCCCTTTTCTTTGGATGCCTAACCTGTTTTTGTAAATGCTCAACTGAAGTCTTAAGTTGCTAAAATGCTACAGATTTGAGGCCTGAAGAAAAATTTAATTCAGGGGGAGTAGAATTCCTATTTGGGGGGGCAAATGCCCTCATTTTGCATACACCCCTCAGCTATACCCCGGACATGCTAGAGTCGAAAACATACTTGTTAAGAAATAAGCTCCATTGAATGCAGTAGGACTTAAGAGTGTGTATCTCAAAATCTGACCTCAGGTGTAGGAGCAGAAAATATGTGGTTCTACTGTTTTTGCTTAATCTTGTATCTCTTCTTCTCATCTTCACTGTAGTGGAATTTCCCACTGCTGATGCAGGCATGGAAGCTTGGCCCAGCACTGGCCACCGGGAATGTGGTGGTGATGAAACTGGCTGAGCAAACTCCTTTGACTGGTTTATATGTGGCCAGTTTGATCAAAGAGGTGAGAGAACCCAGGGGGTCCTTCAGTTTTTCAAACTCAGGCTTTTTGCTTCTGCTTCATTTAGAACAAGTGGGTAGTCCAAATGAATTCTCAGTGCAGTCACAGTTCTCCCGTGAGCCTGTGTGCGCATATCTGTCCAGAAGAGTTCTGTTGTTCTGTGAGTTTTCCAAGCACTCTGGCAAACTCAGAATCCACCCAGTTCTTTGAGAAAAGCCATAGCCATTCTAAACCACCTCCAAAATGTTTTATGCTGTTAGTATTGACTTCAGGGATATCTTTTGACAGTGATGGAGTGCCATAAAGACAATATATAATACTGGTCTTAAAAGAGCTGCACTGGCTGCCAATTCACTTCTGGTCTGAATTCGTGGCCCTGATGATGACATTTAAAGCCCTAAGCAGCTTGGGACATCAATACTTGAGGTCTGCCAGAGGGGGCCTCCTCTGTGTGCCACCAGTGGGGGCAATACAAAATGACAGGGCATGGGCCTTTGCAGTTGTGGTGCCCAGACTGTGGAATGCTCTCCTCTTGGAGGTCCAACTGGCACCAATGTTGGTCTCTTTCTGGCATCAAGCCAAAATGTGGCTTTTTAGGAAAGCCTTTGGGGCCCAATTTACTTCAAAGTGTACGTGGACATGGTTTGACATTGTTGTAACTTTTAAAAGTTGTTTTAACTGTTGTCTAGCTTCATATGCTATCGTGTTCAAATGGTAAGTGGTCATGTTTTAAGTGGTTCATATTGTACTCTGCCTTGAGATCCCATGACAAAAGATGGGATATAAATATTTTAATGCTCTTTTATATCTGTCCATGGCCCAGTGGTTGAATCTGGGGGAGGTGGTCCTCTCCTTTCCCTCAGCCAAGCTTACTGTCCAGACAGATCTTGGCCATCATTTTTATCTAGCTGAGTTGTTTATTGGCTCTGCCCACTTGAACACAGGGAGGGTGGGGATTCTGAAATTGTTATTTCTGTTTCTGCCTTTTCCATGGGACCAACATTCTCTTTGTCCATGCTTCTGAAATAAATTCCCCCATGTTTAATTAAAGGTATTTTAACTGGGATAATTAATTACATTCATGTTTTCAACTTACAGGCTGGATTCCCGCCAGGTGTGGTGAACATTATTCCAGGCTATGGACATACTGCAGGCGCTGCCATATCCTCCCATATGGATGTGGATAAAGTTGCATTCACTGGTTCCACAGAGGTGAGGGAGGCTGGATGGGTCTTGTTCTCTTCTCCTCTCCATACCTTCAGGGAAGAGTGCAGAACAGCATCAACCAGTTGCTTAGTTTTTTAGTTTAAGCTTGCAGAAGGTAAGGGTGCTCCTGGACAGACAGCTGCTCATGCTGTGAGTTCAAAGGCACTGAGCAAATAGCCTGTCTGTCACTCTTTAATGGATTTTGGGGATCAAGAAAAGATGAAAAAAAAAACTGAGGGAATCCATGGGAGATTTACAAATGAAACACAATGTCACTTGGCTCCTTTGTAAAATTCCTTGTTTGAGGCAGGGCTATTTGGAAGTACTATAAAAATTCAGCCAAGCATCTCCTTTGAAAGAACACGGCCTTTGGCCGCTTTTCCTTTTAAAATTCTCTCGGTGTCAGAATTAAAGGATAAGGGGAAATTAATATCATGGATGTGGTCATAAAGGATGTTTAAACAGGGTGCATTAAAAACCAGGAATGCTGGCAACAGCTGTTTACAAGGCATTTAAAGTATTTAATAGCCTGTCTTTTGATCAGATGTACAAAAGCATGACAGGTTAAAAAACCTGCAAGAACAAAATGAAAAGCAGTACAGACAGCTCAAACTGGCAAGACAGCAACTGAGGAAATAAAACTACATTTACCTGGTGGCTAACAACAGTAAAGTAATTGACAGAAAAGTATTTGGGAAAGGCATCCCTCAGTTTAGGAGTCCTGACTGAAAAGGCCCTGCTACCTGATAGCTGTCACCTATGGTCTGAAGCATAGCCCCTGTTTTCTTAGCATACAAGAAGGTAGATATAACACCCCTTCCACAAATCTCCAGCCCTTTCGCCAGAGGAGCAGGGACAAGAAGAGAGAACAAAAGGAAGGATGGGGGATAATATTTGGAAATTGAAACATTGTTGGACTTAGTTTTATAAATTAGAACCAGAATGTAAAGTCCAGTATATACTGGGTAGCTTTGCAGCTACTCCTGCAAGAGCTGTGGCCTCTAAAGCCAAGCAACTAACAAAAATTATTTCCTAACAAGTTCTCTACTGATCACAACAAAGCAGGCAGCCCCATCAGCTTTAAGGGCCTTATTTTCAGATGATAAATGGCTTGGAAGAAAGATTGAGGAATATCTGGTTATCACACCCATATTTGGACAGTGTTGTTAGAATACCAAGTCCTTTGTCATTTGGTCCTTTCTGGGAGTTAGCTTCACCACACAAGGGGTTGGGCAGCTTTTGGCTGCCAAGTTGGCTCTGTGGATTATTTTCATATCATCTTGTGGAGCTTCCTCCTTTCTCTTTTTACCTGTGGATTTGGGGTTGCCAACCTCAAGAGTAAATATTAGCCATAGTGGCTGCCACCTACCCTCCCTCCATTTCTAGTAAATCCTATCTTTTTTGCAAGTTACTTTTCAAGCTTTGCCCACTAACATGCCAAGTCTTTATTGGTCTGCCTTTTGAGGTGTTTTGCCCCATTGGGATATTTTTTAATTAGCTTTCTTCTGAAACCAAACAAGTTAACATTTATAAGAGCTGAATGGATAAGGCCAGTTCTTCTATTGCTATGGACACAGTGGGATTTAGATAATCCTTCTGCAAAATGATCCTGCAAAAAATTTTGTTCTCCGTACCCATTTTAGTTTACCTGTTTGTATTGTGCAAACATGGGGAAGGAGATCTACCCAGTAGCTTATGCAAGACAGGTAACTCACAGTGATGTTAGTCCAAATATGTAACATTTCCCAGCACTGAAAAATGTTTCAATAGCAGCTGTTGGGTTAACGTCTTGGAATGCTGCTTCCACCACCCACCAGGCCTACCAATCTGAGAAGGAGGTCCATCAGCAGTCATTCAGTTCAGGACCCCCTCAACTCTGGAGCCAGCCCTGCTGTTCCAGTTCGGGTCCTGAAGAACTGGTTGCTCTTCATATCCAACAGAGTTGTCTGTCTCTTGACTTATAGGTTGGGCATCTGATCCAGAAGGCTGCAGCAGAGAGTAATCTGAAAAGAGTGACCCTTGAGCTTGGTGGAAAGAGCCCCAACATCATCATGTCGGATGCTGACAGTAAGACCCTCTCTTGGTAGGAAGGGAGATTGAGGGAAGAGGGGGCTGCCCCTGCAGTGAGGGCTTCACTCTCCTGCCAGCCCTCTCCACTTTTGGCTGGCAGCTGACCTGGAGAACCTTTTCAGGCACAGGGAGGGGGTCAAAATGAAAACATGCCTTGATTGTTTCATATGAAGAACTCGAATAACTACACATGCTCAGAATGCACGATAGCAGTGGTAGAAATAGAAAGTTCCCTGGCTGGCCTTTAACCTCTATGCTTTGTCAGTCGTTTTTGTGTTCATTATGGTAGATCCTTGAATCCCTAGCCAAAAATTCAGTACAAAAGTGCTGAGATACAGGAGTTGTTCCCTGGCCCATTCAAACACCGCCAGAATTCTTTTCACCCACTTTGCTTTGTCTTGTGCCTTCATTTGGTTCCTCTTCTTCCTTGGCCTTCACCTGAGCCAACAAACTGGCGCCACACATTGAACTGCAGTGGATATCTGTAATCGTTGCTATTATAATTTGTCCAGAGTAAACAGGAGAAAATGGGCAAAGTAACAGTGGGAGCATGACACGCAGCCTGTATCTTTGAGTAGATGGCATACTGAGCTAGGCTCCTAATTGCTATCAATCTTCTATCCTCATTACTTGCTATCCATGTTAAAGTATGGGAAGTAGATTGAGGTTAAATATTCACAAAAACGTCCTAAGTAGGAGTATTATAGGACCTTTACACCAGTTATTTTGTTATGGTGTAAGATTTTGTGGCACTAGAGTTCACACCCTTATTCTCACTTGACAAGGTGGGAGGGGGAGAGGAGAAAAAGAGAGAAGTTATGTTCTTACTTGGGGATACTTGGTACCTGATACTGTTTAGAGAGATTGGATAAGATGATCCATTGCGTCCTTTCCGACTTTGATTCTGTGGAATGTAGAAGGAGGGTCTTTAGCTCAAGTTCCAAAAAGATAAGGTTACTTTAGAATCTAAAATAGCACAGGGGTGGACCAAAAACATAGCAAGATTTTCACTCATGATACCTAGAGGGCGCATGGAGGAAATTTTAAGTGGGGAAAAAAAATAACACACTCCCATAGGGTGATAGCTTTGGGGCACTGCATGTAGCCCAGGGGCAACATTTCCTTCCTTTAGACTGTTATCCAGAACTTGGGAAAGTTACTTTTGTGCATGACAACTCTCAGAATCTTGGTGGTTCTAGGAGCTGTAATCCTTAAAACATTCCAAGCTCTGCTATTACCCAGTTCAGATAAAGATGCCGCTACATGATGGTGCTGCTGATCTAGGAATAACCCACCAAGGAAATTTGCACAGGGAACAGAATCAGAACTGTAGTGATGATTCTTGCCTATCCACATTAGTAAAGAAATCTGCTTTTCAGATCCACCTAACTTGGCTGGCTTCCTTCTCTCTCCTAGTGGACTGGGCTGTCGAGCAAGCTCATTCTGCCTTATTCTTCAACCAAGGGCAATGCTGTTGTGCTGGATCTCGAACATATGTTCAGGAAGATATATATCATGAATTTGTGGAGAGGAGTGTGGAAAGAGCCAAATCCAGAGTGGTTGGAAACCCATTTGACTTCAGTACAGAACAGGGGCCTCAGGTGGGAGCGAACATTTCTGGTTTGTCCCTCTCCAGTCTTGGACTAACTCCTTTGAAACAGTTGTTCTGAAAAATTGTGAACCATTCTTTGAAACTGACAAAATTCTACCAAGTCTTTCCACATCACCTTTAAATAACTTTTAGTGTATCAGTGTTATGAGCCATTAACTTAAACATTTGACATTGTTTATTTTATTTTTAAATGTTTAATGTTTAGGTTTAAATGTTTAAAATTTGTCATTCAAAATGCAATTCTAGCTTTGCAGATGTATGTAAAAATGATGGGTCTCTATGGGGCTGGTGATGTGTCTAGACCAGTGGTTCTCAACCTTTGGTCCTAAAGATGATTTGGATGTCCACTCCCAAAAGTCCTAACCAGTATAGCCAACTCTCAGGAATTCTGGGAGTTGAAGTCCCAAACATCTGGAGGGCCAAACGTTGAGAATAAGTGGTATAGAGCAAGGGTGGGCAACTTAGAGGGCCTGGGGGCCATTTCCCACCCCCTACTTTGTTTTAGAGGAGAATTATGACCCCTGGAGGTGTGATTCTCCTTTTTCTTACCCCCAAAACAGGAGGGGTGATAGGGGCTGCAAAAACAAGTCAGGGAGCATCTGCAGCCTGTATATTGCCCAGCCCTAAGAGTAAAGTGATGACATGATCATATTTTTATTTATTCAATAATATATTTAGTCTCATAGCCCTCACCCCACCCTAAAGGCAGTTAACATAAATGGGCAGGGACCTTCAGTTCCCTGGTGTTTGATAAAAGGCAGATGTCTGCATCCTTCTTAGTTCTGTCTGGAAAATCACTGTCACAGCAGAAGTCTTATCCCTTCTTCCAAGACATCTTAAATTGACCTGAGACCATTGTGTTGGTTCTTTAGGTAGATGAGACTCAGTATAAGAAGATCCTTGGCTACATTAGTACCGGGAAAAAGGAAGGAGCCAAATTGCTCTGTGGAGGCAATCCTGCTGCAGACAAGGGCTACTTTATCCAGCCAACTATCTTTGGAGAAGTGCAGGATGACATGACCATCGCCAGAGAGGAGGTGAGGAAGACAATGGGCTGCTATACTTATCAAACTCCAGCTTCCATCATTCTGCTTGATGTCTCTTCTTCCCTATGTCTTTCCCAATCTCAGTTTCCTTCCTATGTTGGTCCATATTGCAGAATTAAGCCAACTGTCTGAGCTGTAATTTGTCATTCCTCTTCTCAGAAGATACACTATTCTGTTAAATTTGTAATGTACTTTTATGTGCCTTTGGGTGCTAGTATTGCAGAGAACACAACTAATGAGACTCTAAAATCAATGGGAAACTTGTCTGTTTCATATGCTTGCTGCTCTCTTCCAGATATTTGGGCCAGTCATGCAGATCTTAAAGTTCAAAACCATTGAGGAAGTCATCCACAGGGCAAATGACACCAAGTATGGTTTGGCAGCAGCAGTCTTCACAAAAGATATTGACAAAGCAAACTACATTTCCCAGGGATTGCGTGCCGGAACTGTCTGGTATGATGCTAGATGTGGGAGAGTGATTTGGGGGATCAAATCTCTAGGGGCAGTCATAGCTCAGTAGAATGCACTTTGCATGAAACAGGTCACAGTATCTTTAGGTAGGGCTGGAAAATGCCCTTGTCATGAAACCATGGAGACCTGGAGATAGTTAGTGTAGATCAGAGGTGGGCAAAGTGTGACCCCAAAAAATTAAGTCTTTTTCAGACTGATTTTGGGGTGATTTTTTGTCCCCCGATCTCCCAAAACTTCCTGAAAAGACATCAGTTTGCCCTCCTAACTCCCAGTCCCCCAAACCTCCCCAAACCAGACCACAAAAGAAGTTGGTCGAAAATCAGCCAAAATGGTGTGCTCAAATATTCTCTTCAGAAGTGTCTGAAAAGGATAATGCAGGTCACTGAAACCAAATACACCCCCCTCCCTTTCTCTCAAAAGTGACATAATAGAAGCTTGTGCAAGGTTAGGTGCCTGCATGAATTTGTGATTTTTCCATATAGAAAATCCTCATAAAAATGCATGCCTGCTTTCAGGTTTTACAATACGTTTTGTACAAGGTTCACAGTGTTATTATAGTGTAGTTGTAGTGGAGCTTGGAAAGGTTCCTTTTTTGCACTGCAACTCCCGGTATCTCTTAGGCAGCACTGTCACTGGCTAGTTTGAGGTTTTTGAGTTTTATTGGTAATAAGAGTATGATTTCCTGAGTGCTTATAAAATGGAGGAAAATGCACAGGAAAGGACCAGAGTGTTTTTAACCCCTGTTATCTGTTACAGGATAAACTGTTACAATGTGTTTGGCACTCAGGCGCCATTTGGTGGGTATAAAGCATCTGGACATGGTCGTGAGGGAGGAGAATATGGTCTGATACCATACATGGAAGTGAAAACAGTGAGTAGCTGTAATCTACCTCCTTCCTTCCTTGTCTTTAACTCTATATTTCTGTTGCTCTGCATGTTGTCTGTGTCCCTGTCCCGCCACCCATAACGTTTTGCATGTTCAAGTAGAGCAGGGATGGGCAGTGTGGCCCACATGTGGCCCCCAGGGCCATTTTTATGGCTCCCAGGGGTCAGTATTCTTATTTTGTTTCCCAAAAGCTCTCTAGGGGGCACGATAGGCATTTTCACTGCATTTGGAGAGCTTCCTGGGCCATTTTAGATCCAGGAGGAGTGTTTTAAAAAAACACACAGGAAGTGAACAGGAAAGAGAGGATGATGAAGACCACTGAGCAACAAATAAAGCTTTCCTTATCTGTGAAAGTATTAATGGTCTTTTATGTTGCTTGGAATATTATGTTATCATTATATTACTATTATATTACTGACTTACTCTTCATGCAACCACTGGATGGATTTGGCAGCTACCACAATCACATGTAGTGTCAACTAATTGTGGTTTAGATGGCAAGCCACCATTTGTGTGGTTCCCTTTTTTCCAGGTTTTGCATTTGCGAAGCTCCAAACGCTATCCAATTATAGCAGCCTCTGAGGAGGAGCAACCTCTGAAATCATAGTTTGTTAATTTAGGTGTAACACTAAACCAGTTTGCCCAAGCTATGTTGCAAAACATAGCTTTAGATCCTAGTTTGGCAGCCATCTGCAAACGATGGTGCAAAATGGATGGTATTGGTTTGAGGCATTATGACAAACTATAGTTGACATTAACATCTGGTACATGCCACTACCTTCACCGATTTATTTCATGCCGATGGCGTTGTTTTAGCTGTGAACAAAAACTAGACTTCCAAACTTGGAATTTCACTTGCCTGACACTATTAGCTAACAAACATTGAAAACTGCTTAATGTGGTTAGATGTATAAATTGCTATTGCTTAAAACAAATTGTAAACCGCTCTGATAGCCTTTGTGACTGAAGAGCGGGGTATAAATACCTAAATAAAAAAAATAATAAATAAAGTATCTCAGAAACGTACGCAAGTTGGACGAACGGAATGAACTTTAACCAAAATTACATTTGGACCTCTCATTCTCTCTTGAATAGGTAACTTCCAAGCACTGCTTTTTTACATGATGCTCTTCCTTTCTAGGCTTATACTGAACTCATGCTTTATGTTACCATTAATTCAGTATTACCTTAGAAAAGAGCACCATGTCAAATCAAAATTGCTATTGCCTTTGGACCATTGTTAAAATGTTCAGAATCATTTCTCACTCAGAAACAAGGAGGGCCCTTTTGATTTTGAGGAACTGGCTATTTACTTTAGCCTTCAGAGAGTTTTAACAGCTCAGACTAGATGAGAGGCAGTTCTTGCCCCATTATCCTGCAGCATGAGTAACAGAATAAGAAGCCTTATGTAATGCTACTTAAGTAGGCAAGTGGCTCAGGCATTTGGCTATAGTCCTGAGAGTTGTGCATTTTGGTTTTGCTTTGTCCAGTGCCAAACGGCTGGCACCCTCTAGGACTGTGCTTTAGAAAGGAATCAGTTCCACTCGGTAGATGTTGGGAAATCCAACATAATATGATGCAAATTGCATCAATTCCTGCTGAGCTATACAAAACTATTTTGCCTTAAACTTATTAACATTTGGGAAGTAGCTTGAGACAGACTGTCTTGTAGCAAGAGAAAAATGTGAAGGTCCCCCAAACCTGTGAAAACTAATAAACTGTCTTCTCTCTAGGTAACTGTCAAAGTCCCACAGAAAAATTCTTAAGGGACATGTGCCACCTTTGACTACGTGAAACCATCTTTATAAAATTTCTGATGCTTGATATCAGAATTTTCCAGAATTCAAGTACAGAAACTACCACCTTCATGAACCAAAAATGGACCTCTACAAACAACCTGAGAATCACATGTAACTCACATTCAAGAAGAAAAAACCTTTGCCTACCTGCTTATATTTTACTTGGCTTTTTCTACATCAGGCACTTCTGTATATTAACATTCCATATATGAAGTTCTGATTAACTTCTCCAGTATCACCGAAGCTCTCTGAAGAAGATCTATTACTTTATGCTACAAATTTATGGTAATTTTTTCTCTTCTTTCAATGTGTAACCTCAACAAAAATGATTCTCTTGCTTTATATAAATGAGAACTCGTACTACTTATTTTGACTATTAAATGCTGTGAAGGCAGCACCTTCTGTGATTTTTTTGATCTTGGAGCAAATACATAAAACAAACTTAATCTGCTGGTGTTTAACAGTTTCCTACCATTTCTGTTAATTATACTCATCCTTCCTTGTTGTACTAATTGGTAGATTCAGCATGATGTAGTGGTTTGAGCATTGGACTATGCCTCTGGAGACCAGCATCCGAATCCCCACTTAGCCTCAGCAAGTCACACACTCTCAGCCTCAGAAGAAGGCAAAGGCAAACCTCCTCTGAACAATCCTCTTTGTCAGTTGCACATCTTGAAGATACATGATTTCATCAATATGGGTGGTCCATCCATTAATGCAGACCACAACGTTCCCACACCACTGCTGTTGTCACAGTTCCTGTGGCCAGTTAATCACCTGGAGACCAGCCTTCTATTGATGAAGCTCTCTCTGCTTAGCTAGTATGATCCTTGGATGGCACATATATAGCTTGCCACCAGGGCTGTACTTAAAGCCTTCCTAGCTTGGTAGAACTCACCAGAGCTTGCTGGCACACCACAACAGCATGGCTGGCTGAGTAGGAGTTTGTGGACTTCTCTCACCATAGGTGGCTTGAAATCAACTTGTCTTGTGGCCTTCTACGATATGGCTTTTAACCTACATAATCATAACAAAATATTAATAATAGATCCATATGTAGTTGGAATAGCACCATCCATGCATAAAAGGGATATCAGAGCCTGCTTTAAGATAAAGAGCTCAAAATATGCAAAAGATTACTTTATTAATATGGCAGGCAGAGCTTGGAAGTAACAAGTTACAACCAATGCTGCCATCTGTAACTAGTTGCTTTGGGGGAGCTGTAACTACCTTTTCAGGAAAGGACGTTCTATTTGAAAATATAATGAGTGAAAGTGAAAGTTTCACTGGTGGAACAAGTAACTTTCTAATATTTTTCAAAAGTGTCTTTTAAAGGGCATTTTGACAGGATTTTTTTCAGGCATTGTATTATTATTTTATCCCAAGTTTCCCCATCTCTAAAAATAACAAAAAAATGGAAAAGCAATTAACATAATTAACTAACACAATGGAATACTTTCCTAGTAATGCAGTGAGTAATCTTCAAGCATGGTAATTATTAACAGGGCTGAATTACTTTTTAAAAGTAACTTTCTGAGCATGGGGTTGGGGAGGCAGCTCGATAAGGACTAAACAAGTTCAGTAGTCACGTAATACTGAATGGCTAACATCCTGTTGGTTACTCTCAGCTAAAGAAGACCCATTCAGTTAATTGTTAAATGGTGAGTCAATAGACAGGTAAATCCTATTGATTCAACAGATCTACTGTAGTTACAACTAACAACAGGATTTAAGCCAATGTCTCTTTACAATAGGAAGAGATGGAGTTGAGGGAGATAGGGAATGAAAGAAAAATGGTGCAAAAGGGAAAATCTGGTTGGAATACTGAGCAGGGGTTTGCCATGCCATACCACAGCATTTTGTAGTACAGGCTGAGTATCCCTTATCCAAAATGCTTGGGACCAGAAGCATTCTGGATTTTGGAATACCTGTATTTGTTTATATGTACATAATGAGATACTTTGGAGATGGGCTCCAGATCCAAGTCCAAGCAACAAAATCCATTATATTTTTAATAATTTTGTGCATAAAACAAAGAAAGTTTGTGTACATTGTACCATCAGAAAGCAAAGGTATCAGTATCTCAGCCACCTGTGTGGATGATTCCGGAGTATTCTGGAGTTCCAGTTAAGGAGGGCTCAACCTGTAGTTCACTATCAGCAAGGAAAGCGAATATACTGTACAGTTGTCCCTTCATATGTGGTGGGGTTTGGTTCTAGGACCCCCTTTTGTGGATACCAAAATCTGTGAATACTCAAGTCCCATTATATGCAATAGCATAGCAAAATGGCGTCCCTTATATAAGATGGCAAAATCAAGGTTTGCTTTTTGGATTATTATGTTTTTAAGAATATTTTCAAGCCGTGAATACTTAAATCCATGAATACTTAAATCCATGAATGTGGAGGGACAACTGTAGTTCAGAATAAGATTTTGGCTTTGTTAGCAAATATAAAAAGACACAGTGGCAGCACAGTCTATAAAAGGCTCAGAGCTCTGGTAACGAGTTGTAGAACAGGAGATTCTTCTCCCTCAACTAATTGGCACAGAAAATATCAAGTACAAATTGAACACGGGAACAAGACAGGTTTGAACGTCTAGCCAAGAAAGCCAAGCGGGTGGGTGAATTTCTTCCATCAGCTCCACATCCACTTTAGCATTTACTTCTGTGGGAATTTTTTTTTTTATGATTAATCTGCTCAGCAGAAATTGTATATGAAGGAAAGGTTGGTTGGCAGCCCCAAAATTGTGAGGGGGAAAATTCTACTAAAGCTCTGAATGTAACTTCCTCTGACCGGGGTGGTGGTGGTTATGTTCATGTTTTATCTACACATTTACTTATGGCTTATAATTCGAAAAGATTTCAATGTTTTTTCCACTCCCATGGTTTTCCTAAGGGAGGGAAGGCGCCAAACCCGTCCCTACCTCTTCCCAAAAAGGTTACCTCCCGTCTCCAGAAGAAATCTCGCGATAGCTCGCCTCACACGCTTTAGCGAATGCCGAAGCGAGACTTTTTGGAGGAAGGAGAGAGCAGGCTAAGCCCCCCCCCCCGCAAAAAAACCACCCTGCTCCACGAAAAAGGGGCGGGTTCAAAAGTAACCGCGGCTCCGCGCCAAGCAAGAGCCGGCCTCTTCCCCGCCCCGCCCTTTTGTCCTCCCCTCAGATAACCCCGCTCCACAGCCCCCGTGACGTCATCAGGAAGCGACGCGCTCGAGCAAAAGGCCCCCAGGAGCTGGAGAAGAAAGAACCCTCAGCGCGGAGGAAAGAAAGACGGGGAGGGAAGGCGGGAGGGGGCCTTCCGGCTCCCGCGGTGGAGTCGCGTGCGGGGTTTTCTCTCTTCTGTCTATTTCATTCGCCTGGTTTCCCCCCCCACACACCCAGTTATGATTGCCAGAGGTGACGAAGCGTCCCGCGCGCGCCTGGGGGTGGCAGCCGAAGCGGAGGAGGAAGGCGTCCGACGCCTTTAAGCGCGAGCCGGCGCTTCGCCCCCTCAGGCGCGGGCTGTCCGTCCCCCGGCCCGGGGGAAAGGCGGGCGAAGCTGTGCCAATGGCTGGCGGCTCCCGGGCGGGAGTCGCGCCTCAGCGGCGGAGGCGAAGCGCCGCGCCCCAAAGCTGAGGCGACGGTGCCAGCCTCTTGGGCGACCTGCTGGAGCTCAGCGGCGCTTTTCTCGCCTGGCGTCTCCGCTCGCGCCCCCGCCCGCCGCGCCCCTTCTTTCCCCTTCCCCCGGCTGCTGGGCGGGGATGAGGCGGCAGCCCGGCGGAGGCGGCGGTGGCGGCGGCGGCGGCGGAGGAGGGAGCAACGCCAGTGGCGGCGGCGGCGAGGGGGAGAGCGACGACAGCGACTTAGAGGGCCCCCCCCTGCCTGGCTCTCTCCGCCCCAGCCCAGCCCGAGGCTCCCCTCGCCGGGCTTGAAGCGGCGGAGGATGTCGGGGGAGCCCGAGGCGGACAGGATGATCAAGGTAAGCGGAGCAGCTGCTGAGGGCCGGCCGGTCGGCTCGGCTGGCCAAGCGAGGCGCCTCGGGCCGCGGCTGTTTCTTCCGGGCAGCCCCTCCGGACAAGAGTGCCTCTGAGCATCGTGCAGACTTCCGCGGCGGTGGAGCCGCGAGCCACGCCCCCCTGCCCAGCGATCGGGGGCTGCGCCCGGGTTTGGGGAGCAGGGGGCGAGGGCCCCTCCGTCTCGCGCCTGAGCCCCCTCGCACACCTGGGCAACCTGGGACCCCCCCCCCCGAGCCTTTTGCCTCCCCCACGTTTTGCCCGCCCGAGCCCAGCAGGACCTGCTCAGGGATCATGTGAGGGGAGTCCGGTAGCGCCTGGAGCGCGGCCAGTTTCCCCACTCCTGACCTAGATAGCGAGAGCCCGGAGCAGAGCTGGAGGAGGAGGAGGAGGAGGAGGGCGGCTTCCCTGAGCACCAAGATGGCACGGCCATTGTTCATGTTTGGCTGAGGGATTATGGAAGCTGCAGTCCAAAACAGTCAGCTCTGGATGTGAGCATGCTGAAAGGCGTCCTGCAGCTAAACCTGGCATGGCTGCCCTGCCCCCTGTAATTTCACCAGTCTCTTCTCACTCCTTAGCGATGGGGCTCTTGCAGCTTTGATTTGTAACTGGCTTGGCCAAAGCTGCTTTCTTGTACACGTGACAAAGAGCAAAAGGCTAACGCTTACACCTAAACAAAATCCTGCGTTAAAACAGCCAAGCATTGACATTCCAGCCCTCTGAACTCTTATTGGGACTTATTACACAGGCCTGGCTGCTCATTTTAAGACTGGCATTTTCCTGGGGTCTTGGAAATGAGTCCTGGGTTAAACTCATTGATGAACGGAACTTCCAAGTAGAAACAGTGAGCATGAATAACATCATGCCACTGGTGTCCATGGTAGTTTGCAGAATAATATGCACAAAGGAAAGGACTTTGTCTTAAGGTTGTGTTGTTGTTTTGTGCCTTCATGTCATTCTGACTTACAGTGGCCCTGTCATAGGGTTTTCTTGGGCAAGATTAATCTGAAGGAGGTTTGTTATTGGCTTTCTCTTAAGGCTGAGACAGTGATTTATCCAAGGACACCCAATGGGTTTCCATGGCTGAGCAGGGGTCCGAACCCTGCTCTTCTAGGGTCCTGGTCCATTCCTCAAACTTCCACCACACTGGGTCCTGTACTAAGGTGCTAAACATGCAAATAGGATTGAGTTGTTTGTATTATAAACAGTCATGTCTATCTTGGTTTTCATTAGATAGTGATCCTGTATGGTTGGAAGTGGGAAGTGTCCAACCTTTCAGATATTGTGGACTGCAGCTCCCAGCATTTGTCACGATTGACTGTGCTGGCTAGGGCTGCTGGGAATTCCAGTTTAGCAGTATGGGAGCCACATGAATCTCACACATGCTATATGCACTTACCTTACATTAAGCCCCATTGTCAATTCTGGGACTACTTCTGAAGCAACATGTAAAGGACTGACTGCACAGTTAAGCAATTCAGAAATTTGTTTTCTGTGGCTGCCTTTGCATTGGCTTGAAGATTGCAGCACACCAAGGGATGCTTTGTTCAGATCCTGCCAGATGTACTCTCATGTCTTGTTAATGGGTGTTTGGAAAATATATGGTGGTTCTTTGTAGGAGGTGTAGATCTTGGCAAAGGTATTTGGGGGGACTACAACTGCCAGAATCCCCCAGCCAGCATGGCCACTGGCCATGCTGGCTGGGAGATTCTGGCAGCTGAAGTCCAAAAATAAGGTTTCCAAGCTCTTCTGAAACAAGAGCTGTGGAAATATATATGTTGAATTGGAAGACTAATGTGGAATGCAGTAGCTTCTCTAAGGCTTATTGCTTGAGTTCCTGACAAGACTTATGGAGATGCTACTTATATAATTATTATATAAATGTTATTCACAATATTCTCATTGTGCTGGCATCTGAGTAGACCTGCCTATGAAAGCTCACAATATAATGCATTAATTAGTCTTAGAGCCCCACGTGAGTCTTCACTATCTAAATAAATAGGAAAAACAACAATGCAGACATAAACCTCAGGAATAGTAACTGGTATTAAGCAGGATTTTTTGTTTGTTTGTTTTTGCCTAATTGCTCCAAAGAGGATGAAGTATTTCCATTTGTCTTTCTTCTTTGTTGGTTCTCCCCCCACCCCTCAGGAAACTTCTATTTTGGAAGAATACCATATTAACTGGACTCAGAAGCTGGGAGCTGGAATCAGTGGTCCAGTAAGGTAAGGCCACCACTCCCTTTCACTGCCTTGTGACAAGGTGTTCATTATCACCTTGAAACAATGGATATTCTAGTTTTGCTGTGAGCCAAAATCATTGTCCTCTACTCCCTTCAGTGTTTAGTATGTTGGGGGGGGGGGAACATTTCCTAAGACACTTCAAATATCTTTATTTAGTATACTTTTGTCCTGTTATCATGTGAAGCTCCTAGTAGACTCCGGGCCTCAAGTTAGTGTCATGGCCAAGGTGGCCTTTTCCCAGTCAGGCATTGCATGGTGTCTCTGCAAGGTTACTGTTTCATTAGCACCCATCTTGTTTCAGCAGCACATCAGGATTAGGTGTCTTGAAACAACTCTCAGGGCTCCCTTTAATCACTCGGAATCATTGATTACTTTAATAGCCTTTGGATACGCCCAGTCAAAACAAACTTTGACTTTCATACATGATGACATGCCTTTTGTGCATGAGAGAAAAAAGTGTTAAGTGTGTGAGTCATTCTTTTATTTAACTCATAGAAACAATTAGCCCCCAAAATGTTATTATCTCAGCAAAAGGCTATTTTAGTTCTTTATGGCATGCCACTATCTTGAAAGAAAGAGAACCAGCTCTTTCCCACCTTATTGAAATGTCCCTATTTGGTGGCTTGGAGAAAATTCTTATTCAGTATAGGTGACCAGATGGAGATCTCTTTACAAAACTATCGTTTCTGAGCCATTCTAGTGTATGAGTCTTCCTCACATAGAGCCAAAGGCTTCACTACCCAGTGATGGTGGTGATGGGCTCCATCACGGTTTGAAGACAGAGCAGGTTCTGACACTAGCTGTGGTCAAAATCTGAAGGAGGATTGAATACAGTTCAGGCAGCTGGCAGGCAGCTGTCTTGGTACTCAAGGTCACTAATGGCTAATTTAAAGTTTATATGTGACTTATAGCTAATCAGGACCTGGGATTTCTTCTAAAATGTCAGAGAAAGGTGAATTGATTTTCGTACTTAGGTTGGCCTTTGTGTCTAAGCGAGAGGACTCTTGTTTAGGCTTCAGCATTAAAAGTTCTGAAGCAATGAGAATATCTGAAACTGTGCCAGCTTCTGGCAGAGCATTAAAAAGTTGCTTTTTTTTTTTTTTAAACTATAGTGCCTAGAATCCCCCAACTGGTAGGGCCACTGGGTGTGCTAGCTATGGGGTTTAAAAAAAAACAAAACTTTTCCAAGCTTTGATTTCCTTCACTGTTAAGTGACCACAGCAACCCTGGGTATGTCTGGGATGCGATGGTAGGCCAATGGCACTAGAGACCCAGGCTTTTAGTCAGGTGTTAGATCCTACTGAAGAGGGGCTTCGTCGCATACTGTGTCCAAACAGCGATGTGGAGGTGGATGCAGGAGTAGATTGGGGAGGAGTTCTACTGATTTTATTAAGTGTTGAATGCATTTATAAGCTGGTAAGTTCCCCAGGCTCCTGTTAACCAAATTATTCTACTGCTGTCTGGACAGGGTCTGCATGAAAAAATCGTCTCAAGAACGGTTTGCACTGAAAATCCTTCTTGATCGCCCCAAAGCTAGAAATGAGGTACGGTACATCATCCTTGGGAAGCATTCTATAAATTGGTCTGTCCTCTTGTGTATCTTCCCCACTGCTTGTTACCCTGAAACACTGTGTAGTGGTAGGAAACACTAATTAAGAAAACCTATTCATGAGATTACAGCATATGTTACTATATTGTTGAATGCCACTGTGGTTTGCAAAAGTGTTGCTTGTTTCTCAAATTGTCTTACGTTTCTCTGTGCCTGTGAACATGTGCTGGATGCCATTCCCTCTTTGCTAAAGGAAGTGCTCTTGGTGTCCCTGCATCTAACAATTGGGGTAAGAGCTTCCAGGACAGATAGCATAGTCCCTGTTTCCAGGAAGGTAGTGGCTGTCTTGCAGCAAAACCAAGGAAGAAGGTGGTTTTTAAAAAATATCAACTTAAGGATGAACAAATTTGATTTGGCATAAGCTTTTGTGAACTGTTTCCAGCTTGCTTCACCAGATGAAGGGAGAGTTGCATCATTGGTAGACATCCATATGCATGCAGAGTGTAAGTGATGTGGTCTGAGGAGCTAAAAATCCCAAAGTTCAAATAATAATCCTAATTCTTGTCATAATTCTACCAGTGTTTCTCAGGTGGGCTTTAATTCCACCACTGAGGCTATCACATGTGCATTGGGGTATAAAAATATTCCTGATTTTTCTGTGTAGAACAGGCAAGGAACCAGGTGGTGTGGACACCTCGTGAAGGTGTACAGTAACTCTTCTTCCCCTCCCTACCAGGTCCGGCTTCACATGATGTGTGCCATGCATCCCAATATTGTTCAGATTATCGAAGTCTATGCTAACAGCGTGCAGTTCCCTCACGAGTCCAGTCCAAGGTAAGGCTGTACACGACGGCTTAGCTTTGGTGATGCCTTTTCCGTGCTGCATTGAGCAAGTGTAGGGTTCCTCTTGTGAATCTCAGACCACTATTTTGCCAACTGAAAGTGCAGCTGCCATTTGTTTCTCATGTTTTTCTCCTTGCTTTGGTGTGCTTTCCTTTTCATTGTGACAAGCATGTTGTTCAGAGTGTGTTGACATTTTTCTGTCTTCTAGCTGGTCTAATTTCTTAGCCATCTGGCTCCCAGTTGTCATTTTCTGAGTACTGAAATGCATATGAGCAGCCTAGATAACAAGTCACTTGACAGATGGACAATTGACTTCTGCTCTTTAAAGAAAAAATACTGGTCTTACCATAACTTGGGTGCCATTAAGAGCTGCCTTAGGTACCACATTGGGAGAAAGGGGGCATAACATTTAAATAAATATATAAATTAAGTCTGGTAGAGCGAGAGTTTGGTCTGACCAGAACCGGGAAATGTTGTTTGGACTACAAATCCCAACTCCTTAACCAGCCATGGTTTTCCTAGTTTAGATTCTGACTGTAGGGCATTACCCCCCCCCTTTCCCCAGAGGTTTCCCTACTCAACCCTCAGTGAAGCAAACGGGCAGCTGCATTGGCCTGAGGTGTTTAGGCTTGGCATGAGCTTGGACCACCCATTAAGTGACCAGTTGCATTACTCACACATATGTTCCTGCTCACACATGTTCCTCACTTGCAAAATGTCTATTTTTTTCTTAACATAACTCAGGACTTTTCCTTAATACATTAGAGCATCATTCAAAAGCACTTAAGTAGAGGTCTGGAAAAACAGATTCTTTATACTCCCCCATTCCTAAATTGCCAATCTGCAGTGCTCTCCTTCCCCTTAAAATTGACTCAGGCATTTAGAATTGTTACAAAGCAGTTGCTTGGGCCTGCTTGCTTGGACATGTGGGGTAGTAACATACCTTTTTATTAATGTTTTGGGTTTTTTTTTTCATTTAACAAACTGGAATGCTTTTAAAACAGGGCTCGGCTCCTAATTGTAATGGAGATGATGGAAGGGGGCGAACTGTTTCACAGAATCAGCCAACACCGGCACTTTACTGAGAAGCAAGCAAGTCAAGTAACAAAGCAGGCAAGTTCGAACACTCCACCCCCCAACCCCCAACCCATCCTTGTCTAAGCAAAACAACAGTGGGAAGAACAGCTTATGATACTGACAATTTTCTTGGGATGGGAGGGCAAAGAGGCAAGCTTTAAAAAAAAAAAACACCACCCAAATCCTCCGACACAATCAGAAGATTTTGCCTGCTTTGTTATCATCTAAAAACTTGTTTCTGGATTTCTGATGGCTGAGGCACAGTCTTTGTCTTTTTTCCCCATGTTAAAACTTGGAAATTGGACCCTCCTGGGTGAGTACAGGGCTGGATTAAGATGTGCCAAGGCCCTAAACTATGTCAGGCTTAAGGAACCCTGTAAAAAGAACCGGAAATGTGTATTCTAACTTCTTTGTGTGTGTTCAGAGGTCGTGACCAGAGGCCCTAAACAGTAACTGTTGGATTGGGCGGGATCACCTGTTCACAGCAAAGGGTAATGGGAAGGAGGGAAGGCCCAGTATATGACTTGTATGGGGGGCGGGGCGGTGGCAGGCAGATACTTTGACCTCCAAGGAGCCTGAGTTTATTTCCTTGAATCACTCAGTTTGAGGGAGTTCCTGGTCTACACAGATATGTTGAATGCAAGAAGAAACATCACATGGTTTTAGTTGAAGTGGTTAACATTCTATTCAGCTGGGGTGGGCAACTTGCACCTCTCCAGGTGATGTTGTATTGCAACTCTCATCAGCCCTAGTAAGCATCGCCACTGCTTTGCAGGATGATGGGAGTTGCAGCCCACTGACATCTGGATCTCCACCAACCTCCCCCCTTGCCCCTGTCTTAAGCATTCAGGCAGGTTGAAATACTTTCTGGTTCTTTGGTGAAGTTCTCAGAAATAGCCATGCAGCTTCCAAACTGTGAAGCAGGCTGAGAAGTACTGCCACATGAAACCAACATTCCCCTTTGTCTTTTCAGTGGAAGCAGATATGCTGTATTTTTTGTTTGTGCTGAGGTGGTTTCTTGTTCCTCTCTCTCTTGTGTGTTGTGCTGGTCTGTTTTAGGAGTATGGTTCAGGGCAGTGGTGGGGGGGAGAGAACTGGCCCAATCTACTGGGTCGATGGGTGGGGGGAAAGAGAACTAGCCCAATCTTCTGGCCCAATACTACTTCTGGCCCAGTACTACTGTACTTCCCTTCAGAGTGGATGGAAAGTTTCTCACTGGATGCCTTGTCTCTTGTTCTGATGAAGTGTACATTACAAACCTACCTATCTCTTGTTTTTTTCCATGTGTTCTGTGCCTTGTCTTTTCCATCACAGTACATTTGCAGTGCTTTATTCTGACTGAATGTTGGAAAGCTTACTGAAGAAAAGGAACTTCTTCAGGAATAATAATTTTTAAAAAAATATTTTGTGAACTAACCTTTAATCCTTGATGTTATTTGCCAATTTTGTGTGAAGAGACTGGTAAAAGGTTTCCATTGCGATCCTCCTGCCCCTTGCTTGTGAAGTGGACCCATTGAATCATCATGGGAAAGCTAGTAGCTGCTACTCCATAGCAACTGTTCTGAGTGTTGTACGTAATGCTCCATCCATTTAAACAGGGGACCTGTTACTTTTCAAGAACTCTTTACTTCAAAATGGCATCTCTAACCCCCGCTACTGAAATTCAGAAATCAAGGTCCTATTGGTTTCCTGAGCAAAGATTGTAAATACTCTTTCATTCAAACTGATGGAAGTTAAACATGTGAAACATAAGCTGTATTCTGCCCTATGTATATTGACCTAACTAAGAGCGTGCAGTCTAAGCCAAGGTTGGCTATGGATGGAGAAACATGAATCGGGCAAATTCCATGTAGTTTTGTAAATTTACTAGTCTTCAGGGTTACTCTGGCTTTAAAATATGTATTTTGAAAATAAGGTGTAAAAAAAAGTGGGAAAGGATGCTTTGAATTAATTGTAGAGATCTCATATTTGAAAGACCATGTTGGCTCCTTCTTCAGAGTTTACTCCATTCATTTGCCTTGGACAGCATTGGTTTAAAAAGGTACTGGAAATAAGCACAATGTGTCCACCAGCCAGGCAGAGCTTGCTCCTTGTTACAGTTATGAAAATATTCCCATAGAGCTAATTGTACATTTTAGTCTGACTTTATGTGCTGAACAGATTGGTCAGCTTTAGAGGAAGGTACTCTGGATTTTTTTGGATTGCAAGATGGGCCTTTGAAAAAGTAAAAACCTTAGGACTGAGCATCTGTAGTCATGATATTTGCACTTTCTTAATTTTGCTTTCTTCTTCATATTATTATTGCAATTCATTTTATTAAAATAATTGTATCTCACTCTTTATCATAGGATCTCAGAGCAGCGTACAGTACTGTATAAGCAATTTAAAATATTTCCAGGCTGTTCTTGTTGTTATTCCAGATTATTGTTATTGTTAACTTTATTTATATGCTGGCTTTTCCTTAAAACAGGGACTGAAGCTCATCTACAAATTTAAAATTACTATGATTTAGTTAAAAACATTAAAAAAGCCAAGGTTAAAAGAGAACTAATCACAGTATTAAAGCCATTAAAAACATACATTTTAAAAGGATAAAAAGCAGTTTAAAAGAGGACAAAATAATACAGCACTCTCTTAAAAGCCAATTCCTTAAATGCCTTCAGTTCTAAAAGCCTGTGAGAATAGAAAAAGTCTTTGGCTACCAATGGAAGGACAGAAGGAGGGGGTCTCTCTAGCTTTCCTAAGGATGGAGTTCCAGAGTCCGGGGCAGCCACTGAGAAGGCCCTACCTTGTGTCTCACCAGCCATACCTATGAAGTTTTAAATGGTCTTAACTCTTTCTTTTTGTAGAGATTTAAGAATATGATTCAGATAGTGCAGCAGCATGTATCTCCTTTGTGTCATGGTTGACTCTGGGGATCACATAATAAGCAATGCCTGAAAGCTACATTTTACCCCTTAGCACGTAGCAAGAGAAAAGAAAATCTGCTGTAACCCACCTTCATCATTAAAATCTTGCACATAACAGCATCAATGCTTGCGCAGAACATAATCACTTAAGTACGTCAAAGAAAGGGCTGAGTTGTGATGCAACTTCGGTACTGAACATCTAGTTTGTTAGCTGGATTAACACTTTGTGTATGGAAACCAGACACGAGTGGTGGCAAACTGGGGTGTGGAGTGTCTTTCTTTTGACATTTTGCTTGGCTTCAGTCAAGTCAGGATGGTTTCAAACACAACTGCTCCAACTGTTCACCCCCCTTTCAGAAGGCAGTATTGTGAGAGGTTCCCCCATCCCTGTCTAAAAGGGACTTGCTTGCCATTATCAAGAAGATTAGTGAATGTCTCATGCCTTTCTTCCAGCTTGAGCTCCCCAAATGGTTTAAAACAGGAACTGGCCACTTTTCCTGGGGTTTAAGATCTACAACACTGGGGTTATTTCCACCCTGCCCTAAGAGAACTAGTTTGGCTCAGGCTGTGGACTCCACTGTTGTAGAACCAGAAGAGAGGTAGTGTGTGTATATGTTCTGTGGAAGCCCCATGGGAATACTGGGAGCTATCCTGGATTTTCTAGAAGCAGCTTGAAACCAACCTTGGCTCTGGAGACGCAGCTTGTCTCAAGTCAGAAGTGCTAATTTGCTTTGTAGAAGCACAAAATAGGTGCCTCTGTCCCTCACTCTGGACAAGTCACCTTACTTGGCATTGTGTTTCCTTGTCCCAGGCAATGCTTGTGAACAAATGCTCTCTCTGCTACTGGCGATTTCTCCCCCTGCCGCCATTTCCAGTTTGTGGTAATGGGGTTTAGGTGGCAGGTACTTATCTGCTGGATATTTTTCATTTTGGAAGCAAAGCATGGTGGTCTACCAGGTGTCCTGCAGATGTGTTGGACTACAACTCCCAGAATCCCACAACCAGCATAGCTGCCCCTTTTCTCAAGTGCTGTCCCATGAGCCAGAGGGCTTTTCTGTGTCATGTGCTCTGACTTCCGTGTGCCCTCTTTCCAGATAGCTTTGGCCTTGCAACACTGTCATTCTTTGAACATTGCACATCGAGACCTCAAGCCCGAGAACCTTCTTTTCAAGGATAATTCTTTGGTAAGACGGAAATGTATTCTAACTCTTGCTAATTCTGTCATGGTTGGTTCCGATCAGGAGGTGAAATGTAGCCTTTGCATTGCTAGCCTGTCCTGCTGTTCACAGGCCTCCAAAACCCACCCATGTTCCCATTTCCATTCAAGAGCATACAGTCCCCTTTGCACCTTAGGGCCTGTGTGGGTGTTTTCCGTAGCCTTTCTCTTTTCTTAGCCCACCTTTTGTTCCTCTGTCCTGCTGCCTCTATCCAGACACCCCTTGGATTCATCCTTTGCTTGGCGGCTGGCTATTCTGCCTGGGAAATTCCCTGTCAGAGAAAAGTTACTTTTGAAATAAGATTCCCTGAATCCCCACCCCCATAACTGATGCTGCAAGATGCAGTGCAAAAAGTCATTTTTCCAATCTCTGCTCCCCATCCCTTAGTTTCTCTTGCTCCTAACCCCATCTCCCACTCAGCATCCCAACATTCAGCTATGGACCATTCACCCTGGACAAGAGCAATGTTCTTGGGATGGGTGAAGGGTGAAAGTGAACAACCACTAACCTCTTGAATATCTCTTCCTGCCTGCTTCAGGATGCCCCGGTCAAGCTCTGTGACTTTGGATTTGCCAAGGTGGATCAGGGTGACCTGATGACGCCACAGTTCACTCCATATTATGTGGCACCTCAGGTAAGAGATGGGGATCTACCAGTTCAAGAGATTCCTTTCCATTCTTCTGGCCTTCCAGAGCTTCCGAGTGCCTTGCATGGGCATGCACAGAAATTATGACAGCTGAGAATGGAGTAGCTTCATAAATGGTAGGGTGGAAGTGGAAGAACCTTATTTCCTGGGGCTGAACCTGGCCCTCCTGCGGTCACAACTTGGCCCTCTGGGGTGTCCCAGATGGCCACATTCCTTTCCCCATGACACTGCCTTTTAGTGATTTCCCAGCTGTGTGTGGAGCC
Source organism: Gambelia wislizenii (assembly GCA_030847615.1). Classification (NCBI taxonomy): domain Eukaryota; kingdom Metazoa; phylum Chordata; class Lepidosauria; order Squamata; family Crotaphytidae; genus Gambelia; species Gambelia wislizenii. The sequence goes on along the minus strand of JAUMIR010000013.1, from coordinate 3,178,800 downwards.
TTCTGCCCCATCATGAATTATTGCTGTGCCTCGCCTAAGGCATATGTACCGATAGTAATAGCACTAAGCTAAAGTAGGGTAATATTTTAGGCTCCACTCCTTTTGCTTTTAGTTCTGCCCACCATTGGAAAGCATCCCCTGATAATTTCTCTGAAACTGAATTTGGCACCTAAGCTGAAAAGGTTCCAGTGGCATATAACCAGTGTCCTATCAAAAAGCAACCAGATACAGGCCAACTCTGCTGTGTTCTTGCCATACCTCTTTGTTTCTATCTTGGAGCAGGCCATTGGTTAGTCTGTATCATACAGTCATAGAGATTAGTACTGGCTGAGTGCCTAGTCCCTAGGATGGGAAATTCTGGAAATACGTTGGCAATGTGTAGTGAAATCTTGGAAAGATGAGGGAGATTGAGAGAGATTCCCAAGTGCTGGGGCTTCAATAGCCTGTATAACTAATCAGCTACTTGCCAAATTTATATCATTCAGAGCTCTTTTTCAGGCCAGAGTGTAAACCCCCTGTTAACTCTTTTCATATCCCACCTTTTTCCAGCACTGGGACTGAGGGTCACTATTCATTCAAAATGCTCTGTGGTTCTTTAAGAGCATAACTGAAGTAACTTATACTCCTCGAAACATGTTTTTTTTTAACCTTGTGTAAAAGTATCTGTAAACTAGAGCAATCAGGTAGTTTTGCCTCCTGTCCTTATAGAAGCGGAAATCTGCTTACATCCATCTAGTTTCTCTGCAAAAGTGCTTTTTGATATTTTGGGGGAAGCAATGGCGATATGTCTAAAAATCCCACTTGTTTCCCCTCCACCCCAACAGGTATTAGAGGCACAAAGAAGGCATCAAAAAGAGAAGTCTGGAATCATCCCTACCTCACCAACACCGTACACATATAATAAGGTATGTTTCTCAGCCTCTGTTCACCTTGCTGATTGTGTTTCAGGTACATTCAGCAGACTGTCTTCTAGGTTTTCATGGAGAATGTAATGCCTGGCCCAGAATCTGACAATCGAAATAGAATTTTAGCACTCATTTGTATTGAATTTCCCCCACCCCACCCAAAGCGAGGATCTAGTCCTCAGGGTCAAGGGAGTGGCTGAAAATAGGCAGGCTGCATCTGCAAATGGCTCTAACTTTTGCAGGTAGATATATCTACGTGACTACTATTGTTGCCTCCTGTCAGCTTCTTAGAACAGTACACATCAGGGCAGCCAAAGTAAAGTCTGTGGGCAGCATCCAGGCCGCCACCCCCCAAGTATTTTATTTTTTGTTTCTGAAGAAGTCCTTTCCCACCTTCTAGGGTCAGTGGAGGGCAATTGGGCCAGGCCTCCTTAGTGCTGTTTCAGGTTCAAGAGGGCTTTTTCCAAAACAACAAATGACTTCCCATCACTTCCAGCTTTGAGGGGGAAAATACCCTCCTAGGCAAAGGCAAACCCCCTCTAAACACATCTTGCCAAGAAATCCCCATGATAGGTTCACCTTAGGGTCGCCATAAGTTGAAAACGACTAGAAGACACATGACAACAAGGCCTAAATCATCTGTATCTTTGAGGCAACATTTCCCACTATGGCCACAAGAGGGCGGAAGGGGTCTTTTTAGTTAAGAGAAACAACTATTTTTTAAAAAGTTTTTTTAAAAAAAGGGTTTCAGCGGGACAGGAATTGCATGGGGGTAGATGCAGCCTGCTGAGGTCCAGCAAGGGTGTGTGTGCAGCCTCCAGATCCTGGGAAATTTCCCAATTTTCCCACCCCAGTATACATCCTCATGTCCCAAGCTATAGTTCTTTTCCAACCATCACCTTTCTTCTGTGTATTAAAGAAAAGATAAACTCCCTTGAATTCCATTGCAAACCCTAAGATTGACTAAGGACCAGGAAAGGGCTGTCAGTTGTAGAACAATGTACCTGCAGAGGGTCCCAGATTTGGTCCTTGGCAAAGGAAAGATTCCTATCTGAAATTCTGGAAAGCGGTTGCCAGTCTGTGTGGATGATAGTCAGCCAAATGAGCCAATACTCTGACTTAAGTAAGCTTCCTGTGTGCCTAAGAGTACCCACTTTATGCTTTCTTTGTGCCATGATTGTATATCATTGGTACAAAAACAATTAAGTTGTATTCCAACAATTAAGCTGTATCTCTGCATTATGCCCCCCCCCGGCCAACCTCATAAAATTTTGTTTCACAAATACTTAATATTCCTTTTAAATTTAATACTAAATACTTAATATTCCTCCCTCTAGAGCTGTGACTTATGGTCCTTGGGAGTCATTATATATGTGATGCTATGTGGCTACCCACCTTTTTACTCAAAGCACCACAGTCGGACAATTCCCAAGGACATGCGGAAAAAAATCATGACCGGGAGCTTTGAATTTCCGGAAGAAGAGTGGAGCCAGATCTCTGAAATGGCAAAAGACATTGTACGCAAGTAAGTGTCAGGGGCGGGGGTTTGTTATTTGAAATCCAACTGATTTTTCTTCTCTTCTACCCAAAGAAGTCAGGTGCTACCAGGTGAGGTGAGCAGGATTCTCCAACTGCATATAGTGTCTGTTGGAGCCAATAGCTGCTACAAGCAGGCAGAGGTTTCTGTTTATAGAGGGGCTGCTTCCTAGGCATGAACCAGCCAGATCTTGGAAAAGTTTATCTATTTTTATTTACAGCTCCCAGAATATTGTAGCCAGCTTGGCCAGTGTGGGCTTCATTCACGTGTCACGTTGGCCAGTCTTCTTATATTGCACTGAAGTTCCAGATTATTAGTTTTCCCATCAGTGGCCATGCTGGCTGATGGATTCTGGAAGCTGTAATCTGAACAAGGAATATTTCCAAGACCTGGCAGCAGCCTTTGGTCATTTAATATCTTTTTATACTTTAACAACCCAAACTGTTTTGACATATTTGAGCTGCTTTTTAATTTTTGTCCATTACCCCTGCGGCATTTACCTGAATTTAGTATGAAAGGGTAAGTCTGACTTGCTCAGTACAGACACAGAAAACATGATTTAAGCCTGCCTTTAGAACAATGGCCTTTCAGACTTAGTTTTCACAGAACCCTTTTCACGTCATTTTGTCCGTTGCAGAATCCCTGTCTCTTGCCAAGCAATCTGGGGTGTGGGATGTGGGCTTAATTACTTTGTCGTGTCGGCCAGTCTTCTTATACTACATTGGAATCCTGTATGATTAGATGAAGCCCTAGAGCAGCTGTTCTCAGACTTCAGTTCTCCAGGTGTTTTGGATTTCACCTTCCACAAATTTCAGCCATCATGGCCAATGCTCGGGGATTCAGGAAGTTGAAATCCAAAATATTTGGAGGGCCACTGATGGCGAACCACTGCCCCAGAACATCGGCACTTAACCTGCAGCTGCATGTTGAAAGACTGCAGCGATGGAGTTAGTCTTTTCAGAAAATATTGTGTGCCATTACTGATCTTCTCAGCCTTCAAGGTTTCCCTGTAACGTAATGTGAAACTCACAACCTTAGAAAGAAAGCGGGCTCTCCTTCTAGGTTCACAGGTTGTGAGAAAAACATGCCTTGACCATTGATCAGATGTAAGGGAAGAATTAGACATTATCTGTTGCAGGGAGTGGAGGGGGATGAATACATCATTTTTATGACATGTAAAAGCAGAGCTTAACTACACTAAGCTATGGAAAGAAGGCTGTCAACCAGGTGGGAGTGTTGTCGTGGTGGTCTGCCCATCTTGTAGCCTTACCTGAAGAAACTGTGCACAGAGGTTGCTTTGCAGACCTGGAGTCTGGCTGCTGCAAAGAGAATCATGATGCATTCAGCCACTCACAACAAGCCCCAGTATCCTTCTGGGAGTAAGTACAATGATTTTGCCAATCCAGGCCATAGCCCTTTCCCTTCTGCAACCTGGGGAGATGGGAGTGGAATCAGGTTTCCAGTGTGCCCTCAAGTAGTGATGCTCATGTCGTCCTGAGCTGTCAGACCCATCTAGTAAGGTTGGGTCTTTGTCCATTACTTCATTGATTCCAAGTACAACTTTTATTCAGAGCCCCTCAGCCACCCACCCATGTGCTTACGATGTGGGTATAAGTGCTTTTATGTTGCTTGTTGAATTATGACAACCCCATGAATTGCATAGGGTTTTCCTAAGCAAGGAATACTCAGAGGTGGCTTCTCTTTGCCTTCCTCTGAAATATAGCCTCCAACACCTGGTGTGCCTTGGCAGTCCCCCCATCCAAGTTCAAAAAAATTAGCAGAAACCATTTCCAAGCTTCAGGGATTATTATGCCTTCTCCTGTGTGAGCTTACTGAGTACCACTTGCTAAAGATGCCTTGTTTCATGAGAGGAGGCCTGGCTGTATCAGACCTGGGACTTCAGGGAGCAGGAATTACAGGCATTGGTGGCTAAACAGCATCCCAAGATTTCTCTAAAACTGTTGGCTCTGGCAAATTAGGAAGAGCTATAGAGTGCTCCACTTCATGCAGAAAAGTGACTTGGGGGAGTGCCGATTAAGCAGTGGGAATGGATGTTGCCTCTCTGTAAGGGCCTTGCCTTCTGACTTGATGCAACAAGCTTGTGTTCCACACTCGCAAACTGCATAGAAAAGGAAGAGATGGAGCCATATGCAGGGTTGACCTCAATGTGTCTTAGGGTCTGTATTTTGTCAGAAGCAGTGCTTGGAAGAAAAGGAAGATTTGAGAGATCCTGAGGGAATCAGATGGATTTGTGATGGGTTTTTTTTTCTTCTTTCTTTCTGTTAAACTCTTAGGTTACTGAAGGTGAAGCCAGAGGAGAGACTGACAATCGAAGGTGTTCTGGACCACCCGTGGCTGAACTCCACAGAAGCTCTTGATAACGTCTTGCCCTCTGCGCAGTTAATGATGGACAAGGTTCCTACTGTTTCTGTTTTGTTTTCTTAAATGGTTTCTGTGCTCAAAACTTTGAGGCAGAATGGGATCTCCCTTATACCAGATCAGGTGATTTATTGATCTAGCTCTGACCAACAGCAGCTCTCTAGGTCTCAGAGAGGGAGAGAGATTTCCTGTCACTACTACCAGATTCTTTTTACTGGAGAGCAAGAAGCTGAGCTGGGGATCTTTCCACATCTGAAACATGCACTACACCACTCTGCTGTGGTGTTAATATAGTCTTCAATCATGAAATTAGACTCTTTAGTTCCAGTTGTTGATTTGTGTGCTGTGTTCAAGCTGTGAATCAGAAACGGAAGAAGAACGACTCTTCAGTGAAAGATGAGATGCTCTTGTCTCAAGAGTAGATGATCAGTTACAAGCGTCTTATCTTTACAGCATCCAGACTCTCTCCTGGGCCTTGTTCAGATATCATAGACCCAATCTTCCAAAAACTTCTTCGTTTTCAAAAACCAGTGTTTGCCACAACACCTGAATTGGTTTTCTTGGTCAGCTCTTTGCCTCTGTCTTGCAATTTTGAAACCACAATTTGAAGAAGATTTGCAAACCATGGATTAGAGCAGGGCTTGGAAAACTTCCTTTCTAGAACTGCGGCTCCCTGAATCCACCAGCCAGCATGGCCACTGAGACCTGTAGTCCAAAAAAGGAGCCTTTCCAAGCCCCAGTTTGGAGACAGCGCAAACTCTAGCTTTCCATTTGGGTACAAATGATGGTGGTGTAAAACAAAGAAGATGCTGGTAGCCAAATTCATACCATGCAGTCCAGGCTAAGACAGGGATTTGCACGCAGAGCCTTTTGGAAATTACATCTCAAATGCTAATTCGAGACCTGAGCTAATTCGAGATTTTGAGTTGATTCTCCTTTGGGACCTATATCCCCTAAGGTATTTTTTGCTCTTGAGGTAGTCTGTGTCCCTCTGTGATCGTTCAAAAAGTCTGTGTCGTATTTAATTAATCACTTTATTTTCACCTCTCCTTTTCCCCAAGATTAAGACTCAAAGTGGCTTACAAGATTTTTAAAAGAACAAGTACAATCAAACATTGCGAAAAACATTTGTTTGCCTTCAAATCCTTCCTGACTTGTGGCGAACCAGAGGCGAACCTGTCAAAGTGTTTTCTTGGCAAGATTTGTTCAGAGGAGGCTTGCCTTTGCCTTCCTTTCAGGCTGAGAGAGCATTGACTAAAAGTATACAAAAAAATTATAAGAAAAATAGTATTGAACTGTCTATAGGATTAAAACTGTTTAAAACAGTAATTTTAAAGGACAGAATAAAATGATTTGATAATATAGTACTTTTATCAAATAAAAAGAAACATTCTTTTCCTTTCTTCTCCTCCTTTTTATTAGTTCTTACATGCAAAGATTTAAAACCTGAAAATATAACTTCTGTTCTTCTCTCCCCCTCCTCCCGCCTATGCTAGGCAATGGTTGCTGGGATCCAGCAGGCGCATGCAGAGCAGCTGGCCAACATGAGGATCCAGGATCTCAAAGTCAGCCTCAAGCCCCTCCATTCTGTCAACAACCCAATCCTGCGCAAAAGGAAATTGCTGGGGTAAGAATTTCGGATGCTAGTTTAAACACAGCCTGAACACCCACCAAATGTGGGGGAATTCTATCTGGCTGATAGTGAGCACGTCATGGCAAACGAAAGATGGACACTGCAGGTGGTGAAAGGGGGACTGAAGACACCTGAAGTCTTTGCAGGGAAGGAGGGCCTTGCAGGCTTCTAAGGGGTCTCCAAACTCACCTGTTCTGGTCTTGCCATCTCACAGAGGGTTACATGGGAGGTTGTAAAGCAAAGGTGCAGGAACTCGTTCAGGCTCGGAAGCGGAAATCTTCATCAGAGAGGCTCTTGGGTTGTGTTCCAGTGCTGGTTGGAGCCAAAGGGAAAAGGTTGGAGCCATATTGTACCTTAAAGACCCTACTGCCAGTAGTTAAGCCTTAGGAGTGGTGCTGAAATGAAACACCCATTTGGTGGTTTCCCTGAGTGCTTGTGACTTCTGGGATTTTGGAAGACATCCTCTGTCACTGAAAGAAAATTTCATTTAGGAGGGCTTTTTTTTTTTTAATTTGGGGGACCAATGCCCCTACATTTTGCCCCTACATCCCTGATGGGGATGTTCTCCTTTCAAGAAGGAAATATTCTTTTTTTAGTACAGTGCCCATAGCAGCTCTTGTCAAGCAAGAGACGTGAGGGGGTAGCTGAAAACCATAGAGGGTAACATTTTTTTAAAAACAACATAAGGAACCTGAAGTTTATATATTGGTGGTGCTCATCTTTTCTCTTCATTTCCTTCCAGAACAAAGCCAAAAGACAGCCTGTACATCCACGATCCTGAGAACAGTAGCGAGGACTCAAATGTGGCTCTTGAAAAGCTCCGCGATGTGATTGCCCAGTGTATCCTGCCGCAGGCTGGTAAAGGTCACAGTTCTAAGACAAGCTGCATTTGTGGAAGGGAGCAAGGGTGGGAAGCTTTGGTACCTGGAACAAGGGAGTGAAGTGTGCCTTTTTTAAAAAAGCATTTACATGTTTTAGCAACAGTTACTCTGTTGAGCCAGAACAGAATCAGATTTGGGAGGTTCCTACAGAGATTAGTAGTGATCTGTGGGGTTGGATTGCTCTTTTCCTTTCTGGCACAGAATCTTCTCCCCCCCCCCCGGGCAATGTATTATTTATTGCATTGTTAGCCTGCTTTTTCCATGAAAAAAATATAGTTTTCAACATGGCTAACAAATGCCAGGAAAAAAACAAATCAAACAATAAAACCATTATTATCATTGCAAGAAACAGTACCATCAAAACAGTTTGAAAGTGCAGATTGAAGATCCATGTCTTCACATCCACATCCTTCTTAAATGCAGCAAGATTGGGAATCGATTGAAACTTGGGGGCAGGGGTATTCCACAATCTGGGGGCCGGTGTTCGGACCCAACTACAGAGCAGTGCGGTTGTCCCTCCATATCCACAGATTTGGTATCCACGGATTTAAGAATTCACGGCTTGAAAATATTCTTAAAAAAATAATAATCCAAAAAGCAAACCTTGATTTTGCCATCTTATATCAGGGACACCATTTTGCTATGCCACAGCATACAATGGGACTTGAGTATTCACGGATTTTGGTATCCACAGAGGGTCCTGGAACCAAACCCCAGCAAATATGAAAGGACAGCTGTACTACCATCCATGCTGCATGGACAAGGGATGGGGGCAGAATGCCCACATGGTCTGGCATAACCTGTGAGGAACACCCTTGTGACCATTTTTCCTGTTCCAAAACAGGCGAGAACGAAGATGAGAAACTGAATGAAGTGGTGCAGGAAGCATGGAAGTATAACAGGGAGTGTAAACTATTGCGAGATACCCTCCAGACCTTTAGCTGGAATGGTAAGTACTACAGGCTTGACTTGGCATAAGAGCAAGACTAAAAAGGCATGAAGACTAGGGAACACGTGAGAGGGGACATGGTTGTCCTCCTGTCCTGCCTTTGAGCTGCCCTTGGCATCTGGCTGGCCACTGTGTAAACAGAATGTTGGATTCAATAAGCTTCCATCTGACCTATCACTTTTATTAACATGCTTATATCTTGCCCTCTACTGGTCTCAGGGTGTTCTACAATAAAACCTGTGTAACCAATATAAAAATGGTAAGAACTAATTGAAACAGTCTGAAAGCAAAATAAACAATTGGGCAAGTTAAAACAAGGGTATTAAAATCAGTTAAAACAGTTTAAAACCATTTGAAACCATAATGCCTGTGCACGTCTTGGCTCTTCTTAGGTCTTTTTCCAAGCTTTTTTCTTGGAAGTGAATCAGGATAGGATTATGCTAAACTGCGAGAAAAATGGGAAGGCTCTTTTACACGCACCCCCAGGGACAGGACTGCTTTCCTTAAATGAAGGCAACACAGTCTAAGAAGTGCCCCTCGTTCCCAATTTCAGCTTGTGATTAAAGGAGTCTCTTCCACTGACCCATTAACAATTATACAGAAATGTTCATAGAAGAAAGTACAGATTTAATTGGACAAAAGTGTTCCAAAGGAGAGAGAGAAGGAATATAGGTAGTCTTAAAAATGGGCACCAGTAAAGATACTGCGTTTTTAGCATTATCCAGACAACCAATGCTAATTTATAAAGGTTGATATCTTAAAAACCTATATGCAGCCTCCGTACTGCTGTTTAAAACAAAGGTCACTGACGTACGTACACAGTCTCTACATAAGTATAAAAATGTCCAATGTCTTAGAATCAAAGAATTGGAAGGGATCACAAGGACTCAGCCTGTGCTATACAGGAATACACAACTAAAAGTAATCCTGAGAGATGTTCTAGAGATTTTCTTTAGTGATTCTATTGTGGCTGTAGTAATCCAGCCACTTCTTCAGGTCAGAGCGACACACTGCATTTAGATTTTTAAAAATGTGACTATTACCCTTGTGTTGATTCCATGCGAAGTATAATTAAGGATTAGGCTGTTAGCATTATGATTCTGTAATGTATGTTTATCAAATCTTACTGGTGGAACGAACCTTGGCCCATGGAACTGTGACACAGGAAGGGGAACTGAGATATATTCCACTGAGCCAACATTATAGTAAATGCTGTGGGTGTTTTTAGGATATTGTGCTTTATAAATTAGCAGCAGCTGTTTGAATACCGCTGAAAGCATAGCATTTTAGAATCGTGGCGTTGGAAATGAGTGCAAGGGCCATCTAGCACCCTCCAATATGCAGGAACCCACTGCTAAAGCATTCCTGAGAGATGGCCATCCAACCTCTGTTTAAAGACTTCCAATGAAAGAGAGCCCCCCCCCCAACTTCTGAGGTCATCTGATCCACTGTTGAACAGCTCTTACCATCAGAAATTCATCCTAAAGTTTAGGTGGAGTTTCTTTTCTTGCAATTTGTACCCATTGGTATCTGTCCTAGCCCTAGATACCTGTTCAGAGATTGAAAGATGGCTGCATCATGTCACCTCTCAGTCTTCTCATCTCCAAGCGAAACATCCCCAGCTCCCTCAACCGTTCCTCATAGGGTTTGCTTTCCAGACCTTTGACCATCTTGGCCACTCTCCTCTAAACTTTTTGTTTTGTATTCTGGTGCTCATTTTAAGCCTATGTTCTCATGTGATTTTTAAGTATTTTTAACTTCTAGCCTGTCAAGTTTGTATTTTCCTATATGTTAATTCCTATGTCCTTATTGTTAAACTGCTGGTGGATCAGGCTTTTCATGTATACCTACAAGTTCATTCTTTGCCCAGTCATAGCTACAAGTACCTTTGAAAGTGCGGCTCTCTAGCTGTTTCTCCTTTTTTACTTGTTTGGAAACTAACCAAGTGTATGTCTTGTATTTTAGGCAGAGGATTCACAGACAAAGTAGACCGGTTGAAACTGGCAGAGATAGTGAAACAAGTCATCGAAGAACAGACAAACTCCCATGACTCTCAATAGCTGGCATTGGTTATTCTTAACAGCAAAAATACCCCAGTTATTTTTAACCATTTGAGAACTTTCCTTTCAACTGTAAAAAAAAAAAAGTATTTTTATGTAAATTAATAAATCATGATTATTTCATTAAATTTCCACACAGCTTGAAAAATGCTGTATAGATGTAGATAACAAGAATCACTGGTACTGTAATATTTTTTAAGAACTCAGTTCCTCTATATGTGAATATATATATATATTCATATATATGTATGAATATATATGCATATATATTCATATATGTGTGTGTGTGTATATGTATGAACATATATAGATATAAATGAATATATATATATATATATAGATATATATATAAATGATTTTTATGTACCGTTTAATTCATGATTCTGTTAAATGAGGCAAATTAATATTGTGTTCTCTTTGATAACCAGATACTGTAGTCCCACTCCAGCTGCATGTATTGAATGGCAACAGCCTGTATCAGTTAATGTTATTCTATTTCTATTCTTTGCATACAGCTCAATCAATTACTTGAAGTAAGAACTGAGGGATGTGAAGAGCATGGTTGTTTATCATGACTGTCTTCCAAATAGGTCCCTTTTGCAGCAAGATAGTCAGCTCGAGAACCTGTATGTCTCAGGTCTTTGAGCACTTCTATTTCAAGCCGTTCCCCCATCTTTCCACTGGGGTCTGGAAATCATGGCTTCCCCCCACCACTCCCCCCCCTTCCCTTTACAATTTTTGTTCACAAAGATTGTACATAATTATAGTTTTGTACCTGGCAACAGTTTTGCTTTTCAAGACTGGCCCAAGGGTGGTTTTTGTAAACCTCTTTTGGTACGCTCACCCATGCCCTTTAGCCACTGAAAGGGCTGGTTCAAGGCTGCCTAGGATTTGTGGACTGATTCCTTTTCCCCAACCACCACCACCATAGCTCATGTCTTCAAGTGGCTTATGCCTGGTTTCTTGAGCCACATCATCCCATGTAATCCCTGTGATCCGTTTATTTTTATTTTTATTTTTTGATCTCCATAGCTCATGAGTCACTCGCTGTCTCTCTTCAGTCCTTCTTGGAAGCTAGAACTCTGAACCTTGGCAGCACTATCTCTTGCTTGGTCCTTTCCAGGAGTATTGAATACTAGGAGCGAGTACTGAGTGAGTACTGGTAGTATTGCCCCATTGCTTTTAAACTTTAAAAGCAGGCTTGTCCAGCCGGCCATGCTAGCTGGGGATGGTGGGGGTTGTAGTACAACCGACCCGGAGGATCCCATGCTGGACAAGCCTGCTATGAAACTACATTTTTTAATTTAGCACTTTGTCACTCATCAGAAAGTGTAGAATGCTATGCTGACAGTCTGGGATGGGGGAACCAGTGAGGTGGCTAGGCTTAGTACATCAATAGTTGTCTGCAGCTTGTTCAAGGGGAAACAAGGCTTAAAAATGGGCCCTGTATTTAGCTTGCAATAAGTAAGCAGTGAAGAGGACCTGTTGAGAAGTTTGCAAGGAAACTCTTCTTTGAGCATGCCTGCAAGGATAAATGCATCCATCAAGAAAAGTGATTCTTCCTTGCCCACTGCAGGAAATATTGAGTCATGATTACTTGGACAAAAACTGCAGAAGCCGAAAGATGGCCTTACGTGGCCCAATGTGAAGCAAATTGTACTGCCAGCTTGTCCATAATTGCCTCGTGAGATTTGTAGGACAAGCTGAAAGTGGCTAGTGCTCCTCCTATTCTCCTCAAATGGCAGTAGATCTTCCATTCTAGTACAAGTATACCTCAGTTAACACAGTCTATGTGTTCCTAGGCATGACTTCTTAACAGAAAATTAGGTACCAAAGGAAAAAACATAACCTGGGAAGAATAGGGAGAGGTTCTTGCACCACCAAAAAGTAGAGCAGTTCGACATGTTGCAGCGAACTTTTTATTCAAAACTTGCAACATGCACATGTGATGAAATGAAACAACCAGGTCATGGAAGTCTCCTTTCCTTTCAGTTTGCTGTTCATGCATTCTCAGCTAGGGATTCTGGAGGCAGCTGCTGTTTGGCTTGCCTGTTGTAGGGTGTAGGCAGGCACATAGGCTACAGTAGGATTGGCCCGATCCTGAAAGTCTGTGTTTCTCTAGCCCTCCTTCACCATTCTCCCAATTCCATTGCTCTTAAAAAAAAACCAAACCTCCAGCTAGGCAGAGAACAAGGAAGAAAAAGAGGGCAGGGCAGGGCAGGCATAAGAATTTGTTTAAAAAAAAAGGCTTTGTGAATTGAGCTAAGCCTGCATTTTGCACCATAAGTGGCATTCCCTGTTTCTCTGCAGTCATTGACACCTGTAGTATTTTGAGAATTTGACAAATCTTTGCTGTGAAGCTGTTTCTTGGGTTTTTTCCCTCCTGTGCATGTGGGGCAGATATGATAGTGGCATTTTACTGATCAGCTTGTTTTGTGGGTTACCAAGAACCAACGTTTGAGTTTGGCACTGTTCTTTTAGCAGAGGTACATATGCTGAGGGAAAGCAGCATGCCAGAAAGGCAGCTTTGAAGCTGTGTCTACCTGGCACCTCTCTCTGCTTTTAATTGGAAGTGCCATGACCCCTTAAGGTGCCAGCATGCCCTGCTTTTGCCACTCCTTTATCAAGGCAGCATCCAGGCTGGTTTCATCATTAGTAATAGTCAGAGAAAATAAGATTAGCCCAAGGTTGGTAAAACAGTAGGAGATGGAAGATTAAATGCTGGCATGTCTCTTTGTTACAAAGGTTTCCTTTTCCCCTCATAAGGGTTTTAAGTGGCGTGTCTTTTAGATGAAAAGGGTATCTTGATGCCTCCTTTGGTCAACTTCCCGACCTTTATTTTAAAGTAAGTGAAACAGCTGACTTCTTTTGCCTAGTTGTTCTTGGCATGGCTTGTGTGTGTTTCCCTGATCTTACAGGACAAGCAAATGCTGGATAACAGTCTTGGCACTGAGAAGTCCAAGGAGGGTGGAAACCCTTACTCTTGAAAATGCCAATAGGCTCACTCAATACAACTTTGTGTTCGGCAGTTAGGTCAAGTGTGAAGCATTGGCTTGGGAGACATGCTTGCCCAGCTTTGCTGTCTCTGTTGGCATGAATGGAAGCGAGAGGAGCTGTGTGGGCAGGACAGGAATAACAGGTCTGTGCGAGAGTAGAATTCTCCAGATCAGCAGCTGCTTTCCTAAGCCTGGGAATAAGACAGGAAGGCACAATTATATTATGTGGAAAAAAGAATTTCTCCTTGGGAGGAGAAATTATTTTATGAATATACTCGATGGGTATCAGTTTCTCCCAATCATTGATTGTCCCGAAAATGTAAATTGTGCTTTTATTTGAGTTCCAAGGCAACTTTTTCTGTTACAAATTTTGCCACAGCGCACCTTTGAAGGAAGGGTGTACTGCTTATTTATAATTGACATGAAAAATTGGCTTAGCTTGGGTTTTTTTCCAGAAATGCAGGAACATGTCCAGGAAAGAAGAATTTTTTCTGAAAATGTAAAGGGCAGTGCACATATCCATTTATTTGGCATCCTGGTGTTCTGTGTTAAACTGTTATATCCAGTCTCACCACCCCTAATGTGTGTTTTCTCATTTTCCAAGTGTAACTCCTGTTCTGTATCATGGTTTTGTTTTGCTATTTTTCCCCTTTTGAATCAGTATTATATAAATGTAAATATTATGCATTGGTGTAAATAAATTTTACTAAAATTTATCAAAGCTTTGTTTCATTTGTTTACACACACACACAGTATATTCAAGTGATATTGTGCGCTTGTTGTCCAGATACCCTACATGTCTTATTTGGTCAGAGTGAAATTTCTTCACAGCCTTACAAAGGGTAGTTTGTTATATTTTTGCCAGATTTCACCAGTTTGTGGTGCGGGGTCTGCCAAAGCCTGCTACCAACTTGGGTCTAGTGTGTTGTAAGAATCACACCTTGCATCTCACCCAAACAGATCTCAGTTAATACAGGTCAGATTGTCCTATTTGTTCCAAAGTTCAATTCTAAATGGAAACCAGTCCATAGAAACCCAACAAATGCTATTCATGTCTTCCCATTCCATTCCAAAGCCATTCTACCACAGCCTGTGGAATGTTTGCATTCAAAGAAGCCAGAGGAAACTGCTACTCTGCTGGAATTTTCCACTGCAGAAGAAATCATGAGGGGAGTGATCTTGACCCAAGCTCTGTTGATTGGCCCTTCCTTTACCTTCCTCTTTGTCACCGGTGTGTCCTCATAGGTATATTTTACAAGATTGAGTTATAATGCTGGAAGGTGGGTATGTGTCAAATATAATTCCTGTGATATATCTCTGTTTTACGTTTCCCTCCTTTCTCTGATATAGTACTTGGTATCACCCCACTAGTGATTCTGAGAACCTTTGATAATGCAAAGATTATGCTGATTGAACCAGGACATTGGTGGAGTTCTCAGATGTTTATGACAGGGATGTGATTGGGTTATTTAAGACACATTTCAGATGCTGATGGACAGAGCATTTCCCAGCTCTTTCCCAGCTGAAAAAAGCACAACGTCTGAGTCAAAATTGGCGGAGATGGTCATTATCAGTTACTTTCCTGGGTACTGATGAATTTTAAAGAAGCACTCTGAAACCAAATTAAGGTCTGTGCTCTTCCATTCAGCATCCCCATCAGTCATTCTTCTGCTTCAGGCTATTCAAGAAAACAAGTGGGATCCAACATTGATGCAAATAATGGTGTGTGCTGGCGAAGGCTTCAGGAACAGACTTGTTCTCCAACTGGGAACCTGTGTTACATTGCTGGGGTTCATCCTTCCCACCATACACTCCAGCTCATTTCCTCCTGTAATATACCCCTCCTATGAGGTGATAATTCCAAGACGGGTGACAGCAAGGCCAGGAAAGGGCAAGAAAGATGACAATGCATATATCATCACAGCAACAGGGAAGGAGTATATCATTCGACTAAAGCCCAAAATGAACTTTCTTATTAAAAACTTGCCAGTATTCACATATGATTCCAAGGGGAATCGGATTGAGAATCAGCCCTACATCCCTGTTGAATGCTACCATGAAGGGTATGTGGAAGGTGTGGTAGATTCACTTGTAGCTCTCAGCACTTGTAATGGTCTAACAGGATATCTGAAAATCGGAGACAAAGATTATGGGATTGAGCCTGTTGAGGATTCATTGACATTTCAGCACTTTCTCTATCTAACTGAAGAACTGGATGCCAATTCCTCAATATCCAGAATGAGAGCAGAAGAGGCAGAGTGGCAGACAGAAGAACTCAGAAGAAGACAAAGTAGATCCCTCAGGAATCTTCAGCTCAACCCCAAACATCCGAAGTATATTGAGGTCTATGTTGTGGTGGACAATGCTATGTTTCTCATTGAATCTAGCAATCAAACTAGAATGCTCTACTTAATTTTGGATGTAATCAACATGGTGGATGCGCATTATCGTCTTCTCAATGCACATATTATCCTAATAGGACTGGAAATCTGGACCAATGGCAATCATATAAGTGCTTCCAAAGACATTGCAACTGTTCTTAGTAATTTCAATGCCTGGAGACTGACGCATCTTGCCAAATTCCCTAAACATGACACGACCCACCTGTTCACTCATCAAAACTTTAGTGGCATCTTTGGAGAATCCTATGAAAATGCAATCTGCAACTCAAAGCTTTCGGCTGGGGTAGAAGCTTATGTAGAAAGGGACCCGGTCCTCTTTTCCAAGGCTGTTTCTTATGTGCTAGGGTATCATTTGGGGCTTACCAAAGATGACCCTTACTGTTTCTGTGGCTCATACAAAGATTGCATCATGAGTTCATTTCACGCAGCCGTCAGCATATTCAGCAACTGCAGTATTCAGACTTTCTTAGATCTTAGCCTACAAAGGAGGTTGGATTGCCTAAGCAATGTTCCCAGAAACATTGATATTGCCCAGCGTTGTGGCAATGGTATGACTGATGTTGGAGAAGACTGTGATTGTGGGGGACCAGAGAAATGCAAGAGGAGTCAGTGTTGCAACCTCGACTGCACCTTTAAGGGAAAAGCCACTTGTTCCTCTGGACCATGCTGCAAAAATTGCAGGTACCTTCCCAATGGACATATCTGTCGGGAGAAGATCAATGAATGTGACCTTCCTGAGTATTGCACCGGGGTCTCACAGTGGTGCCGCACAGACCTTTATGTGCAAGATGGGACACCATGCAGTGAGCAGGCGTCTTACTGTTATGGAAAGAAATGTTGGACCCACAACTTTCTGTGCACCCGAGTTTTTGGCGAAGGTGCTCGAATGGCTCCAGAGAGCTGTTTCCTTTCGCTGAACACGGCCGGGAATGCAATTGGCAACTGCGGTGGGAACCGTGTACTAAAGAAATTTGTGAAATGCGAGCAGAAAGACATCATGTGTGGGAGAGTGCATTGTGCCAATGTCCTTAATGTCCCCAATGACATTAAATATGTGAAAACTGTAAGGGTATCGCTCACCAACACCCACTGCTGGAGCATAGAGTATCGGGGTGAAATAGATAGGTATGACCTTGGAGTGGTGCCTGACGGCACTGTGTGTGGCCCCAAAAAAGTCTGCATGAACCGGACCTGTGTCTCTGCAACCATTCTGAAGTCAAGGTGCAACCCGGAGACAAAGTGTAGTGGCCGAGGTGTTTGCAACAACCAGAACAATTGCCACTGTAATGTGGGTTGGGCCCCACCCTACTGTAAGTATTGGGGCACAGGTGGAAGTATTGATGGAGGATATCCTTTAATGTCCTGGAGCACGTTCCTAATGAGAGATACTTTTGGCACGGTCATTCCGCTGGCTTTGCTGTCGATTGCTGCTGTCACGGTCATCGTGCCAAAATTGTGGGGACTGATGCCCAGACTTAGCCAATGGTTGGAATGCAGGTCCAGAGTTGCTAAGATCTCTCAGAGCACTAAGAGAGAGGGTTCGAAAGAGAAGAACATCACAGCATAACACTGACCGAATGTGCTTCTCTGGCGTTACTTCAAGGCCACTGGCTAGGATATCAACTGACCTGGACAATTCACTCCAAAGCATCAGTGCTCATGGAGTTTTAAGCAAAACTCATGTGGTTATGTCTATAGTGTTTGAAATTAAGGGGGGAAAGTCCTTGTAATGCTCTTTGTTCAAATAAAACTTCAAACTTGTCACATTGGCAAATGAGGAAAAAAAAGGTTATGACTGTGTTGAATTAATTTCATTACTTGGAAGTCACATTCCATGCTCTGTAAACCTGTTAGATACAGTACATTGTTTTTCCTGTCCAATCTTTAGGGACCATCTCAGGTACCAAATAACAAGGAATGTTCCTCAGCAAGTCCCAGTGACACAGATTTGTGCCTCATATGATTTAACGTACAGCCATACCTAGAACTTGGAAAAGTTACTTTTTGAGGACTGCAACTCTCAGAACCCCTCTGCCAGCATGGCCCTGGCCATGCCTATAGCCTAAAAAAGGAATGTTTCTAAGCTCTTACCATGCTGAAAAAGAAAGCACCCATGAAAGTCTAAAACTTGCTATCTAACTAGCAGTGTACATTTTAAAGAAATGTACTTTCTACTTTCCTCCCTGTAGGAAACAGAGGGATGTGTTGCTGGACTGCAGCTCCCATCAGCCCCAGCCAGCATAGCCAATTATTAGGAATCTTGGGAGTTGCAGTCCAACAACATATGGAAGGCCACAAGATTCCACCCATGGATGGTAAGTTGGATCCAGACAGACTTATGGTAGGCCCCCTGAAGCCAACAGGAGCAGTCAGGGTTAATTTAAGTTCCATTGGTTTCAATGGGTCTACTGTTAGCATGCCGGAAGCTGGGCCCAATCTGTTGGCTGTAAGACAAGGTACACTTTCTTTAGAAGGAAGCCTGCCTACAACAGGGGTACTTTCTCCTGAGTAAACCCCATCAGACTGCACTGCTTGTAAGGCATAAGGACCCCCTCAGTGGAGCAGTGGAAGAATTGCTCCTGGCCATTTTGGTTCCTGGCCACGCTAAGCAGCCAGACAGTTTCTCATGGAGCCAACATGGAAGGCAGGAGGAGCAGAGACCCAAAGGAGCTGACAAGGAGAAGAGATCTGGGCCTTACCGATGATATTTTGTGCTTCTTCCTAACCAACTAGGCTTTCTTCATTCCAGCCATCCTCATGTCAAGCTCCAGGCCAGGCTGGGGAACTGGGATGAATATGGTCCTCGGGCTCCTTGGATGGCCACCCCCCCCCTCATGACGCCATCCTTGGGTTGTTTCCTGCCTTTTATACAAGTCTCCTCCTCCCCATTCTAAAAGGTCACCTCCTCTAAGGCCTAGTTCCTGACAGGAACAGCTTTAAGGTTTAAGCTAAGGTGTGTTGGCATTTTGGCTCCACCCGGCCCTAAAATGTGGCCCCTGAGAACACCTCAGAAATGGAATGTCTCCCCTCTGGCTGAAAGAGGGTCCCCATCCTTACTCTGGGGATTGAGGGGCCACATCTCCAGCCTCCAAAGACCCTCTGGCGGCCATATCAACCCTTCCACATGAACTCGAATGTGACTGGATGACATTTGTGGTTTTAAAAAGAACTGCTTAAAAAAAGCGGGGGGATTCTGTATGCTGCGTCTGTTCTCTAGAGGAGACACAGTGGCCCAGGAGGAGACTTCTCATTTTTTGAGTGAAACACAGTGCAGGGAGGGTTTCTGAGGGGCCCAGGCCATAAGAACAGCCTTGTTTTTGACTCTAGGCCTTGCAGCCAAGCACTGGGTGCATTTTCCCCCTCAGCACTGTGTGTATGTCAGTGCCTCCAAGTCACCTTTCGACTTAGGCAGACCCCATGAGTGTCACAGGGTTTTCTTAGGCCAGGAATCCTCAGAGGTGGTTTTGCCAGCTCCTTCCTCTGAAATATAGCTTACAGCACCTGGGATTTATTGGCAGTCAGCCATCCAAGTCCTAACCAGGGCTGACCCCACTTAGCTTCCAAGATCAGACGGGATCTAGCGCCTTTTTATTATTTAGGCCTTCTCAGCTCCAAGAAACTGAAGACTGCGCATACTTCCCTTTTGTTTTACTGTCAAACAAGAAATAACAAAAATAACACAACCAATGCTGATTTGGGAGGATAATCCCCTATGTATCTGGCTTTATCGTATCGGAGAAGCTCCATACGATCTCTCGGCACCATCACATCCAGTTCTTCCCAGTTCCTGGAAAAGTTTCCGATACTGAAAAAAAAATCTAGACTGAAAAGTGGGTTCTTCTTTCCCTGCCTCCACCATTTTCCCCCCACTGAATAAATAATATTTGTCAGTTAAACAGAGAAGGCGAGAGAAAGTTTTTTTTTACTTTCCTCATGTTTGAGAAGTCCAGGTTTCAGCTGTCTGGTTTGACCAGACACTTAAGGACCCATTGGGCCCATTTCATGATCCTATTCTTTCAAGGTGCTCCCAGTACCCTACTTTTTAACTGCCATGGAGTGTGAAGATATACAGGATAAAATGGCCCCTTTCTGGAATTATAGAGTCGGAAGGGACCGAAGGAGTTGTCTAGTCCCTCATAATGCACAATGTAAGATCTATTGTGCAGGGCCTGAGCTGTTGTAGCCTCCTCCTAGGCAACAGACAAGAATATTATGGCAGTAAGAGGAGAGGGAGAACAGACTTGAAGCAGTCAGGCTGGAGAGGCTATTTGGACCTCCAAATGTTCTCTTGCTCATAAGACTGTGGAAGTGGAGGCAGAGACAGCCTTGGCTCCCATCTGGGAGTCAACAGGAAGTGTGCTGGCGTAGAACCTCTTCTGGGAGCGCAAGAGCGGCGTCTGCGTGTCAACATCTCGGCAGGCCTTGCGTTTCATGCAACGGAACATGTGCTGGGTCCAGCCGTAAACAGCGCAGTTCAGGAGACCCTGGGAAGATGCTGTCAGGGCCTGGCAGGAAAAGGTACATTTTTTAGAGGGCTGGTGTGGGATAGAAACAACAAAATAATCTTATGGCATGTTAATGATTAATTGGATTTGTATGGCCTCCAGCCCACTTCATCAGGGTGCTGTATTGGTCTGAATGTTCAATGAGGATTTGGGGGATTCAAATTCTAGTTCTCCCTGAGCAATTGACTGGCCTCTCTCTCTCTCAATCTCTCTTGACCTCCCTCACAAGGTTGTTGTGAGGATCAAGTAGGAAGGAGGAATGCACTCTTGCCTTCTAATTACCAAGCCATTCAAAAATATCACCATCTTTATGTGTGCCTTCAAGTTGCCTGTTGACTTACAGCAACCCCATGGATTTCACAGGGTTTTCTTAGGCAAGGAATCCTCAGAGGTAGTTTGGCCAGTTCCTTCCTCTGAAATAGAGCCTACAGCACCTGGGATTCCTTGGCGGTCTCCCATTCAAGCACAAATCAGGGCTGATCCTGCTTAGCTTCCAAGTTATCTTTATTTATATCTTGCTTTTCCCTCCAAAACTGGGACTCACTTTAGATTACAACAGGGATAGCTCTTAATAGTACATTACAAAATGCAATTTCTCCCCTAGCTACACAATTCAGAGGGAGATCCAGGAGACCCCAATGGGGGGGGGCGGCAGGAGATTTCATCATCCTGTTAACCAAAAATTCCTGGGGCTTCACTTCTGCATGAGCAATCATCCCACATGTGCAACTTTGTTTATGCCCCTGTCAATTGGAGATGACCATTGTGCACTATACAAAAATATCACTCTATATATGTAGTACAACTTATGCCTGCATATGTCACTGACAGGATGCCAGCCAGTATGTGCTACTGGGTTAACTGGGTGGACTCATTCAGGGAAGATATTGGAAAGCCTAGTGGGTTAGGGAAATACAAAGGGTATACATTAAACCCTAACCTTAACTGCAATGGTAACCCTACCACAAATCTCTGATACACTTGGAATTCTAGTGTGGGTCAAGAAACACCCCACAGCTGACTCAATGCCAATTTTATTTATCTTGGTTCATGAAATCTATACCCTGTCCTGACATTTTGATAGTGAAGGATAGGATATCAACATTTAAAATAAAGAATGACTGTGATATCACCCAAAACCCAAGGTCACCCCAAAGCTTGAATGACTGGGGAAATGGAACAGGTCTACTTGAAGACTCTAGTAGTGGGGTGGGGAAGCTTACCTCTAAAACACAAAGCACCATGTACAGGGTATTGTTACGCATAGATGTCACTTTGACTAGTCCAAGGATAAAGGCTATGGGGAAAGAGAGGAGGAGATGAGGAGCAAGAGAAAACAAGAAACAAGATGCCCATGTAGCCTGATTTCCCCCTGGCTGGCCAGCTTTCATATTTTAAATCAATTTCCATTATGGAGGCAGCAATAAAGGGGGGGAAAGATGGAAGCACTGCCCCTCAAATAAAAATTCTGTCCCACCAAATGAAATTTTCCTTCAGTACCCAAACCTCTAGCACTGCAGTAACTTAAAACTTCAGCTGATCCTTTAGAAATAGAGTTTCGGCATCCAAAGGAGACTGAAGGAAAATTGCATGCAGTCACTGATGCGCAACGTCATCTCTGTTTCCTTGTGCATCAGTCACTTTACCAGCTTTTCTAAGTAATAATGTAATGGCAGGCCTTTACTGGATTACTACCCAATTATGGAACTGCCCGATTCTAATTTCCACAGATGTAAGTCCACTTACAAAGATATAAATCTCCAACAGGATTCTGGCCTATGTTTCTAGTCCTCAGAGTTATAAAGACAGCCTTCTTTTTCCTTTGTTCCCCTAACCTCACTCCTTCTGGGATGTCTGCAGTCTTTAAGAGCATAACTTTATCCCAGTTGCTTTGTACAATATGTGCAGTCCATAGAAGGCTCAGGCACTTTCTAAACAAAAGTATGATGCCAAAGAGAGGGAAATGCAGGAAAAATACTAGCCATGATAGAGACAGTTTGAGAAGGCCTTCATTGCCTGGCTCTCACCATGTAATCTGCTTGGTGACCAGCAGAAGCCAAAGATAGGAAGCAAAATAAGCCATGACTGCAAGCTTGTCATCCAATTAATGCCCCCACGTTTGTACAAAAATGGTGCAAGAATTGTACATATGTTTGATCCCAAGATGCAGCTTTGCTGTGTTCCCAACAAAAGTAACTGGTTGGGTGTAACTACTTTCCCTGTAATTTGTTACTTCCAAGCTTGGAATCAACAAACTAATAAAAGTGAATGGAAACCCAGGCTAGGATCTTGTTTGTGACTTATACCAGTGAAGATACTTATTAAAGCATTGTAGGAGGAGGAATGCTGGACCTCCTTCCACAACATGTCCATCTTCAGTGAGCAAGAACCCCTGGGTAGCTCCCTGATACAGCTTCCCCACTGATCAGCTGCCAAGGTGTGCCTTGGTGCCAAACAGGTACCATTTTGTGCTGGGAAAGAAACATCAGGCTTAGGCTGGAGGGCAACAGCAGCTCTGGCTTCCCCAGGTAAGCCAAGATACCTGGACAGCATCCAGAGGTATCCTTATGACTGTTCAGTGGCAGGGGGTGTCAAGTTGTGCCTGGAAGACCTTTGAACTAGCAGCAGTGATATGTGGGCAGAGATTTACACTCTGCCAGGACTCCAGCTGGATCTTGGTCTTGTTTTCCTATTCTCTCCCTTCCCTGGCATCCTTGGAAAAAAATTTTTTTGCAAGAGCAGAGGCCAGAAAGCCCTTGCCAAGGGCTTGTCATCCAGCTCTGGCCTTCCATACCTGGGCCCCAACAGCAGAAAAACACCACAGGGTATAAAACCACTCCTTGCTCAACCATCTTGATCATCGCCCACTGCTGGTCGCCCACGTAGCCTGTCGAATTCACAAACCTCTTATACAAGGCTCTGGCTCGGATGAGCAAGACCTGTGGGAGTGGAAGGAAAGAACAGAAGCTCATTGACAGAAACCCCTCTGTCGGTTGTCAAAACCTCCAGAATTTGACCTATCCAGTTCAGCGCAAATAATATCAACTGTGGTCTAGTGCAGCAGTCCCCCAACTTTGGTCCTCCAGCTGTTTTGGGACTTCAGCTCTCCAGAATTCCTGACCATTGGCCAAGCTAGCTCAGGATTCTGGGAGTTGAAATCCAAAACATCCAGAGGACCAAAGCTGGAAGAGCACTGTGGATAGAGTGTTTGACCTAGGCAAGGAGACAGTATAGGCTGCCTATGTCACTAGTCTATCTCACAGTGTTGCTGTGGTGAGGATAAAACAGAGCTAAACACACTCACACCCTATTCTGACCTTTTTATGTGAAGCTCTTTCACCCTACACAATTACAGTGCTCTATTCCACTTTAAATTGCCATGGCAACATCCTGTGGAATCCTGGAACTTGTAGTTTGGTGAAGCACTAGAGCTCTCTGGCTGAGAATTCTCTGACCAGGATATCTAAAAGATGGCCTCCAGAGCCTGCCTGAAATCTAAGATCATCAGCAAAGGCCTTGTTGCATGTCCCACCATCCTGTGAGGCTAGGCTGGTGTGTACACTATTTAAAGAGGAGACTGTTTTTAATTGATTTTTTACTGGTTTTTAGTTATTTACTGAACATTTTTACAGTGTTTTTGCCCATTGTGCATTGCCACGGGGGAGTTGTAGGGTTAAGCGGCAATTAAAAATCCCTTATTTAAATAAATATTTTAAATATCTCCTCCCTGAACTTCAAACCCCCAGATTCCACACAATGTTGCCATGGCGATTAAAGTGGAATAATTGTGCTACAAGCATGTGGCATGAAAGGGCAGAAGTATCATTACAGTCCGTATGGAGGTCTCCTGGGATGTTAGCCTTGGTTACATCCTTGTTACTCAAAGGTAACAGTTGCCTAGACCCAGACTGACTGTAACCAGTACCACCAATTCAGATTTGGCCTGCTGGATTCAGAGGCAGAGAACTTTGGGCTGTAGAGTGCTGACAGAAAGGAAAGCTGGAGATTCCTAGCAATGTTCAAAGGTTCGGTCTTGAGTTGGAGGTTCCATAACTCCAGTTCTGAGCAGTGGAAAGGTGTTGAATCAACTGTAGATTTCCCTTGGTTTTTTTTCCGGGCTGTGAGGCTGTGTTCTGGAATAGTTTATTCCTGATGTTTCGCCTGCATCTGTGGCTGGCATCCTCAGAGGATGCCAGCCACAGATGCAGGTGAAATGTCAGAAAGAAACTATTCCAGAACACAGCCGCACAGCCTGGAAAAAAACCAAGGGAAATCTATGGATATCGGCCATGAAAGCCTTCAACTTCACGTTTAATCAACTGTTACATACTGGGAGAACACACAGCTGTATGCCCGTTGTGCAATCAGATGCGCCATAGCACAATCCAGTATAGGAGCCTAGCTATGCAATCATATCCCTCCACACTATGCAACTGCTCCATAGAGTCTCAGCCTCAGAATATCAAAAGAAGGCCCTATGGAGGTCCCACCTGGTTTGAGGCCTTGGACGGTAGCTTCCTGATCTTGCGTATGAATCTGGCATGGCCCATGCTGTCTAATGCTGCTATTTGAGGGATCAGCCCCTATGATACTTACCAAGATCATGAGGAAGCTGGCTGCAAATGAAACGAGAAAGATGCTGATGCTGTAGAAATACATGGCGGAGCAGGGAGGCCGCTGGGGGCTGCTCAGCTCTGGGGGCATGAGGAGACATCTGAAAGATGGCAGGAGAGAGGAAAAGGCCCCAAGCATGAAATGTTAACTTCTTAGCAACTCCTGAAGCCCACCCTCACCATCTTGGGAGCGAGTTTCAGAGCAGGCCTTCTGCCTCCCTGCCCCACCCCATCCCCACATTTTCAAACCATCCAGACCAGGGGTGAGCAACTGGGGGGTAAGTTTTCTGCCCCAGGACCCTCATGGGGGCATAAAAATGGGCAAAAATGCCCAAAGGAAAGGAAAGCAGAAATGGCTGGAAATCCACATCTGGTTTAGAATAATGGGGGTTTTGTATGTAAATATTTTTATTGGTGAAATAGGAAAAATGGGGTTTTTAAAGGTTAAATGGTGGGGGGTACCTGAACCCTGCAACCAATTTAAAAACTGAATTGTTCCAGGCAAGGGCAATCCACCCTAGGGTTTTGGGGGTTTTTTGCCAGAAAAAGTCCAGGGACTTTGGAGGAGTTGGGGGTCACAGGAACAGCCTTGGGGGCCACCTCTGTTCCAGGGTAACATTGTTCAGCTCTGGCCTAGACTGATGAAGAATCCTGGGGAACTCAAAAACTGGCACACTTGTTGTGGGTTTCATTTGGCAGTGAGTTCCATATGTCCTGTGGATTTGAGCTTTTACTCTTACTTTACTCTTCCAATGTTTAAAAAGTAACTTGGCATTCCTCTCCTTGCTTTTCCATCACTTTTTCTTGCTTAAAAGCACAGAAAAGTCAGGATTCATAAGAAAATGAACATGGAAAATATTCTCTCAAAATACATCTAAAATGTGTGAAAGTGTCTTTCTGAAGTAACTTTTAAAAGTAACTACAAAACATTCCTCATTGAACCAATGAAGACACTTCTTTCCCATGTGTTGTGTTACTTTGCAAATATAACTTTCTTGCCATGGCCATTATTGCAAATTCACCCCCTGGCAAGGAATTTGGTGCAGGTCAATATATTATTTGTAAAACATGACTTTCCAAGTTCTGGAAGAGACGGTTAGGTGGAGGAGCATGGCTCAGATAAAGCACAATATGGAATCACAGAGGTCGGAGAATCCCAAAATGTTCTGTAGAAGCTCATGAAGCTGGTCCTACTATTAAGTTGCTGACCACCCTCTTCTCCCAAATTCACTGAGTTGTAGATGGATTGACTCACCCATGTTTCATGGTGAAGTTCCGGTAACATTCGTAGTGATTGCCCAGCCCCAAAACAGGAACCATTAACAAGATAGGGATTACACTAGAAAAAGAAACGGACAACAAACTCTAGTTGAACATGTCTTTTGAGTGAAAACAAAGAAATCTTATTGTTGGTACTGGAAGTAGAAGAACATCTGAAGGCACCTTATGCAGGGTCAGAACTGTGGTGTATTTAAGAAAAGCCATGCTGGAACAGATTAGAGTTTGAAAAGTTACTTTTTAAAAGTAACTACCTGCCATTCATGTTCCAACCCCTCCCCATTAGTTAGTTGTTATTATAGGTGTGAGTTCTGAAAAGCAACTTTTTGTTTGCCTGTTCCTTAAAAGTAGCTAACATTTTCCCTTTTAGTAGCTAAACATTTTCCCTTTTAGCTACTTTGTGTAGGTCACCTATCACCTATCGCCACCACCTACGACTCCTCGAACGCTTTCATCAGTGCTGTCTATGCACAATCCTAAATATACACTGGACTGACTATGTGACGAATGTTGCTGTCCTTGAGCAAGCAGGGATCACCAGCATTGAGGCCATGATATTGAGAACACAGCTGCACTGGGCAGGGCATGTTTCTAGGATGGAGGACCATCGCCTCCCAAAAATACTACTCTACGGTGAACTCGCCACAGGTCAGCGTAAGAGGGGCGCTCCAAAAAAATGATACAAGGACTCCCTGAAACAACATCTCAGGCTCGGCCAAAATGATCACCAACAATGGTCCGCCCTGGCCTCACATCGGGAGGCATGGAGATGCACTATCCACAATACTGCAGCCTTATTTGAGAACTCACGCCGAACAAGTCTTGAAGAGAAACGACAACGCAGAAAGAATCACAACCCGGAAACATCACCCAAGGAGACCTTCTGCTGTTCTTTCTGCAACCAGACTTGTTTATCTCGGATTGGCCTTTTTAGTCATCAGCGCGCTTGCAGAAAACGCAGGATGAGTCCTTCCTGAATCTTCATTTGCGAAGAAAAGCCAGAGAGAGAGACTTTGTGTAAAAGTACATTTGAATGTTAAGACACTTGTACAAAATGCATTCTCCTCCCATCTACCTACCAGAGTAGGAACCCCCCCCCCATATCAACTGATTCAATTATCCACAGGACACAAAAGAGGTTTATCTGGGGAACCGGATTAGCAGTTACTAGTCAGTAGTCTTTACAGTGGAACTCTACTGCCCCCTTCTGTCTCCTGACAGCTCCTGAAAAAGAAGCTGCAGTACTACCTCTGGCCACTAGCACTGGTGGCATTCTAAGCACAGCACAAAGGCTCCTTCTGTCATCCAAGCTGCCACAGGGAATCAGGTCAGAACACTGGGGATTAGAGGCCCAAAAAAGCCTTTCTTTTGACCTACAACTCTCAGAATCCCCCAGCCACCATGCTGGCTGGAGGGTTCGGAGAGCTATAGTTCAAAAAGTTACTTTTCCAACCTCTGGCACATACACACACGTGCGTGCACCTCTGTTTGGGGCTTTGAAAAGCAAGATTCCCCCCCCCCAACAGTAGCATGGTCCCTATTGCATAGGATTCAACTCACCTAGACAAAATGATGGCTATTCGGCCCATGTGATTTGTATAGCTTAAAATCTACAGGACAGGAACGAAAAACACACATGCGAGAATTAGCTCCACTATTTCTCTGACACTGGGGGGACTGTTGCTTTTTTTTGTCTTGTTTTGTCTTTTAAGTTCAGGATGGGTACCTTCCCCCCTCCCCATTTCAACATGCAAAAAACAAAACAAAACAGACTTGACCCCAAACCACCTCAGTCAGGACAGGGAGAGAAATGCTAAGGAAAATGTTGTCATATGTATCTTGATCACTAAAAGGTTAAAGGTTTACATATTTTTTCCAATACAGTAACAGCATTTGTGTCAACCGTTTCCCAAGACTCTGGCATGCTCAAGATGTTTTTCATTAACACCAAATTCAGATTCCATGCCAGAATCCAAAGAACAAGTTCAAAAATTATAGTCCTACTAATGTGGGCTCCTTTTTTCTTATTTGAGAAATGTTGGTCTTCGTGAGTTTAACAACCATATTTTGAAGTTCTTCCTTGACATGTTGCTTTCCTAACTTGCTGCAGATGTTTTTCAGGGGCAGAAAGACATGGTTTTGCAGCACTCTGAGGAAGCCAGTTTTGATCATAAAGAATCCAAAATGTTGGTTTCTCTCTGGGGAACACAGAATCATAGAGTTGGCAGGGACCACAAGGGGCATCTAGTCCATTGTTCCTGCCATGCAGGAACATACAACTAAAACATTCCTGAGAGATGGCCGTCCAATCTCTGTTTAAAAACATCCAAGGTCGTCTATCCACTATTGAACAGCTTTTACAGTCAAGAAGTTCTTCCCAGTGTTTAGGTGCAATTTGAATTCATTGGTTCAAGTCCTAGTCTCGAAAGCAGCAGAGATTGAGATTTGTTTTGTTAGTTTTGGCCCAGCTCCCCAATCTGTCAAGATCATTTTTAATTCTTATTCTCTGGGGTATTTGCTACCTCCCCCCCCCCCCAATTTGGTGTCACTGGAAAAATTTATAAGAATCCCCATCCTCCATGTAATTTATAAAGATGTTGAACAACACTAAGCCCAGGACAGAAACCCAAGGCATCCCACCAGTCACTTCTCTCCAGGATCATTTGCACAGTCTGCTTTAGAGATGCTAAGCTGTTAGGACTGCCAAGTCAGGACAATCTCATGCCCTGAGATTTCAGCACTAAGCCCTAGGAATGAGCCCTTGTGATGTCACAGGAGGTGGGCCCAGGAAATGTTACACAGGTGATATTACAAGTACCAGCCTTTGGTGATGTCATAAAGCATGATACCTTAAGCATTGACCACAGGTTCAGAGTATGTCATTCAAATAAAAAACACCAAGTCTAACAAATGAGAAAAACACATATATGCACACCTTTGAAGGCAGTGCTCTCACCCTGAGATTTCTCCCCCCTTCTCCCTGAAGACAGGAGAAGAGGGGTCAGGCCCTGAGATCTGACAATCCTAAAAGCTATTGATCTATAAATAAGTGCCCCTCTCCAAAGGCCAAAACTCTGAGCCAGGGAAAGCTTAATCTTGCAACTGGAATGCATTATACAAATTCAGGAAATCTGGAAATATTTGTCAATTTGACATGGCTTTTTCTGGCTTTGCTAGCTGCAAATATGTTCTTGATCACTGAAAATTCTATGAGCCCTTTAGGAGGTCTCCCCTGTCCAAGTACTGTAGGACATTTCTTTCCCTCCTTAGGGGCTAGGAACGTGGGCCTTTCAAGGAAATTCTCAGGATGCTAAATCTGGCTTTCTGTATTAGCCTTGCACTCCCTAGCAAATGATATATAGAGGCATCTTGCCTCTGATCCTGGAGAGGGTAGGTAGTCATCCTGACTAGTAGTCAGTAATGACCCTAAGCTCCATGAATGTATTGCTTTTTGAAGCTGTCCAAGTCAGCAACCATCTCTACATCTTAGGATGGTTCCACGGTTGAACTATTTTTTGTGTGAAGAGATTCTCATTTTATCTGCCCTGAAATGGCCACCATTCAGATGACATTTTCTTTCTGCTATCTACTAGATCCCTTTCTGGACCAGCCACTGTCAGGGCTGATCCCATCAGTGTAGCTGTGACGTTGGGCCGTGTTGCTCCAGCACACCCAGATGAATGGAGGCCATATGGTGGCTGTTCAAAACCTTATGAGTTGATTAGTCTAACGTGTTGATTAATCTAACAGCTTAATCGACAAAACTTCACTGCTCGACTAAGTCAGTGGTTCTCACTTTATGAGTCCTAAGAAACAAGTCCTAACTTGAGCACGCTGGGGCATCTGTTTGATCAGCAGAGGCAGAACGATAAGAAACAGAAATGGCGATGTGGCTAAGACCTCTATATGACAAAGGGAGAAAGACAACAGTGTTTCTCACCCTTGAGGGAGTGGCGAAGTGTGCACCAATCTGGCTTGCGTCTCTACCAGGAAGGCCTGTACAAAGGGCCCCTTGTCCTCCCAATGAAGGGTGGGGTCAGAAAACAGCTGATTCTGGGTTTAGCCAGGTGTAAAGGGATTGCTGCTGATCCCAGTGCAAGTGAAGTATTTATTTAGCTTGTTCTCTAGGTTGGTGTTTTCTCGGAACTGCATCCTTGTCTCTCCATTCCCAAAGGTTGACACTTGCTCCTCAAGAGTGTTGTTCAAAACTGGGTGACGTCAAGTGGGAGACCATGTGGTCCTCCCTGCCCAGGCCAACCCGCTTTGTTTGGCTTACTTCATATTGTAAACACAAACTCTTCCTTTGGGGAGCGTCCCAAGCCACCGCCTCCTCTCCAGACTGTACACAAATGGAACTGTACAAATTTAAGATTAGCACGGAGAGGCTGAAAGGTGTCCACTGAAGAGTGACCAGGAGGGTAAAAAAGTCAAGAAGCCAACACCTCTTTGGTACTGCTCTAACTGCTATGGTGCCAGCCCATGGAATCCTGGGATGTGTAGCTTTGTGAGGTAGTGAGACTTTTTGCCGAAGAGCTCTAGCGTCTCAGTATTAGTATTAGTAGTCGTTGTTAATTGTTCCCAAGTTGGTTTTGACTTAGGGCAACCCTGTGGATGACAGATCTCCAAGATGCCCTGTTATTAAGAGCCCTGCTAAGATCTTCCCTATGAAATTCATGGGGTCACGGTAAGTTTACAGGCAACTTGAAGGCACCTTAATTTATTTATTGGATTTATGTCCTGCTTTTCTCCCAAAATGGGACTGCACATACATGCAGTCTTCCTCTTTTCCTGCTGTCTTTCATGTTAACAAGGATTATTGTCTTTTCTAATGAGTAACGTCGTCTTATCATATGACCAAAGTACAATAGTCTCAGTTTGCTCATTTGGGCTTCTAGGGAGAGTCCAAGCTTGATCTGTTCTCAGACCCATTTACTGTATTTATCCTTCTGGTGGTTATCCGTAAAACTCTCCTCCAACACCACTTGTCAAATAAGTTGATTCCTTTCTGTCAGTTTCCTTCACTGTTCAGCTTTCACCATGATACACAGAAATCAGAAATTATATAGCATGAACTTTGGTATTCAATTATATATCTTTACACTTGAGGATCTTATCGCTTTCCTTCATAGCTGCCTTTCCAAATCTTATGTCTTCTTCTGATTTCTTGACTACAGTCTCTATTTTCATTTGTGACTGAGCCAAGGTATAGAAAACCTTGAACTATTTCCATGTCTTCACCATCCCCTTTAAAGTTATATAAATAATCTGTGATCACGATTTTTGTTTTCTTAATGTTCAACTGTAACCAGCTTTTGTGCTTTCTTTCTTGATTTTCCTCAATAATCATTCCAACTCTGCTATCTTCCACTAGTAGCATGGTGTCACCTGCATATCTGCAACTGTTGTGTTCCTTCCTCCAATTTTCATGCCTCCTTCCTCCGAGGTATATGTTCTGCATATAAATTAAACAGATTGGGTGATAAAACGCCTGAACTACTTGCCAACTGGAAACAATTTTCTTTCTCCATATTCAGTTCTGACAGTGGCCTCTTGTCCTTAGTACAAGTTATATACATCAGCACAATCAAAGGTTGTGGCACGGCCATTTCTTTTAGAGTGAGTTCTTCTCTCTCTCCAAACTACAAATTCCATGTTTCTATAGGATGCAGCCATGGCAGACCTGTAAAGAATGGTTGAGGAAGCTTGGAGAAGAAAAGACTGAGAGGGGATATGACAGCTATTGTTAAATATCTGAAGGGATGTCAGGTAGATGATAGAGTGAGCTTGTTTTCTGCTGCTTCAGAGACAAGGATGTGAACCAATACATCCAAATTCCAAGAAGAAAGATCAGGAAGAGAGAACTTCCCAATAGTACAAGCTGTTCAAGACTGGAACAGACTACGGTACCTCAGAATATTGTATTGTGTTCATTTATTTGTAGTCCTCTTTCCCGCCAAGCTGGGACTCAAGGCAGCTTACAAGATCCAAAGAAATGCAAGTAAAAACACTAAAAACACAGGTTGCTAAAAATATATCAAGAATGAAGATTACAAAAGTATTAAACTGTCTAAAACGAACATAATTTCAGGCCTTCATTTTAAAGTTTAGCATAAAAATACGTAGAACAGTCAGTTCTCATAGGCCCGCTAGAACAGAAAGGCCTTCACTTGCCAACAAAAGAACAGCAGGATACTTCACTGATGGATTCCTGCCCTGGTAGGGGCTGGGCTAGATGACCCTTGGGGGTCTTTTCACACTCTATGATTCTATGGTTCTAGCTCCTGGCAAGGAAGCCATTGACAAATCAGAAGCCAGTGGATCACGAGACCACGTCCTCTGAAATTTCATCACAGAAAACACAACCTTTTGCTCATTATTTCCTTATTGTCACACAAGGGTCACTGCTCCAAATTTCACTCTGTTTCCAACTTATGGCACCCCTAAGACCTAAGGTCCTTACCTGCCAAAGGTGTTTGTATTTATTAATTTTGCAGTGGCTGGACCTGCACTGATTTTGAACAGAGGTTGGACAAGTTACGGAGCAGGACTCCCAGAATCCCACAGCCACTACAATACACAGAATCCCCCAGCAAGTGTGGCCACTGCTACTCCCAGCATCCCCCAGCCAGCATGGGCAGTAGCATCTTCCTGCCTCCTCAGATCCACCTGACATTTCTCTCTTCCTTGCTTTCCAGAGTTTATTTTCTTAATTGGAACAGAGATTGGGGAGTGGATGCTAAAATTCCATACTATTCAGGCATCCACCATGGCCAATGTTGGAGAATGATGGACACTAGAGTTAGTTATCATCTGGGAAGAGACAGGTTGCCCATCCTTGACTGTCCTGGGTGTAAAATAGTGAGGAAACCTCTATACCAGGGGTAAGAAAAGTGGGGCCCGTGGGCATCACATAGCCCTTGGGATACCAAAGTATAGAAACACCCAAGCCTCCAGCCTCCACATTTTTTTTTAAATTATAGCCATTTTGGAGCAATTTTCACCCCAAACCCAGCCAAAAGCAGCCAAACCAGATTCAAATGTGGCAGTTCACTTCCCCTATCCCCTGGGACCCCCACCTTTCAACACCCTCTCCCAAATGAGCCCCCAAATTGGCCAAAATTGCAGGAGGAAGGTGGGCATAACAACTTGCATGGACAACATTTTAGATGTTATCCATTTTAATGAGTTTTTAAACTGCAAGGTTGTTTCTTGTTAGGTACAGAACTAAATTTGTATTGACTGAGTTATTATTGTAGCATGGTTACAGTTAGATCTCTTCCCCCCCCCTCACTATTTTGGTTGTACATCAAACCCTCCAACAGTCTGGACTGGGCAGGGACAGTCCTAATTACTCCTGTTGTCCCACTTTTTCAGCTGCTTTTAAAATGTTCCTTCTTCAGTTCAAAAGTGAACTGCTGCAGCCTCTCCTAGTTTTTTTTATTTATTGGATCTATGTTCCACCTTTCTCCCAAGATGGGATTCAGGGTGGCTCCTAGCTTGTGCGTTCTTCCTCATTAATAACTTTTACCCTCTTGACAATGGTCTGATGTGGTTTGACCACACGCGTCCCAGTTTTCTTCTGTGAAATGTTGGAAGGCATGGTACATTACTGTGTTTGTTCGGATCCAGTATCCTTAAACTTCTTTTTGAAAGACTGAATGAGATATCAAGATTGAAAGGTAAGGACTGACAAACAATCTCCTCTCTACAACACTACCCTAATACTGGAGAGAAGGCATATTGCAACCTGTCCACTCAGATAAATCAGTGGATCACCTTCCACTCTTGAGAAAATGACAGGCCAATGATTTTTATTTATTTTTTTGGTTGTTGTTCCTAGTAAATAGTTAACCAAAAGAGCAAATGCTTTCTTTGAGGTTATATCATATTGGCTTTCAACTTGATAACCAAGTTGGAGCATGGTCATGTGATTTTGGGGGACAACAGGAATCCTCCAACCAGCATGTCCAGGATCCAAACTGGCTGCAGGACTCTGGAAGTTGTAGTGCCAGAAAGGACTTTTCTGAGCTCTGATCCAGGTAGCAAGAAAGTGGCTGCAGCCAGCCAATCCAGCATATAGAAAATTATACATGAGGCGGAGGGATTTAGATTAGCAAAGTTAAAAGCCCCAAGACTTATCCCTCTTTGCGTTGGTGACATTCTGGATGGTCTCTGTGCCCACACACCCATGTTGTAAAAATCTTAACAATACCTTTTACCTTTTGCTTAATTTTTAGGGTGCAGCACTTGTTTTCACTTTCAGCAGCAAAAGTACATCGCATAAACTACACCAGGGTGTTATCTAGACAGTGTTAAAAAAAAAATCCTCTCGGAATGCAAGGGGAAAATCTTTTGTCCAGATGAGCTCTTGCAGCAATTCACCATATTCAAAGGGAGGGGGGGGCAAAAAACTCCAAGTACTTTGCAATAACAGGCTTCGCTGTTTATCGTCAATTTTTTAAAAAAATACCTGGAAATGCACATTCCAGTCCGTTTGAACAACTGATTCAAATTGGGGCACATCCCAGAAGTAAAAATGTGATTGATTGGATTTTTGCTGGTGATGAAGTGGCTGGCGCCACCATTGTTGATTTTCACGGGAGCAGTCATGCGCTATTTTCGAGTGGCAGAGCAAAAAACAATTTTTTAAAAGTAGAAGATAGCTCTTCCGTGTCTGTGATTTAACAAACAGGGGGAAGGAAATGGAGAGAGCTTTTGGGGAATAACAACACAGGTAATTCATTCACGGACACCATCTTTACTCACGGGCATGCTCTTCTCAGTGGCTGCTCCCAGAATCTCTGGAACTCCCTTCCCAAGGAGGTTAGACTGGTGACCTCCCTACTCTCCTTACATAAACAGACTTTTCTGTTTTAACAGGCCTTTGAGAACTGATTGTTCAGGCAGGACAGGCCTTGTACAATGTGCTAGATTTTCTAGTATTATGTTGTGCTGTTGTGGGTTTGACTTTTTTATGGTTCGCGTTTTCAACTGGTTTGAATTTTTTTGATAGTTCAATCACTTTTTACCTTTTGGATTTTGTGAATTTTTAACTTTTTAAAAAAAATTCTTGTAAGCTGCTTAAGCCTCCAACTGGGAAAAAAAGTGGGGTATAACTAAATATCAGCTTTAGCATCAGCGTCAACCAAGCAAGACTTACCTGTAGGGGTTGACTGTGGAGGTTCTGGTTGTATTTCACCTTCAGGTCAGTGTAAAGGTGCCAGGTGTAATTGACGGTATAGAGGAAAGAGGCAACGTAGAAGATCTGGAAAGGCAGACATTGGATTTGTTGGGCTGTGTGTGGTTTCAACACTGGACTAGGGCTCTGGAGACTGGGGTTCGAATCCCCACTCAGCCATGGAAACTCACTGGGTGACCTTGGGCAAGTCACACTCTCTCACCTTCAGAGGAAGGCAAAGGCAAACCCCCTCTGAACAAATCCTGCCAAGAAAACCCCATGAGAGGTTCGCCTTAGGGTCACCATAAGTCAGAAACAACTTAAAGGCACACAACAACAATGAAAAATTATGGATTGCTCAAAACCACTGGTTCGTAACCTTTTCTTTCCCAGGGACTCTCTTTAAATATCTTTTGTTGCCGTGGATCCCCAAGTCTTAACTCAAGATTTAAAACCTTAATAACAACAATAATACCAAATAATAATAATAATAATAATAATATAGTATTTTATTAGTGGAACATAATCATCAGTTGGGGGGAAGTCATTAGTAGTTTTGCATTAATTGGTTCTAAGTTTGTAGGGTTTTGTCTATTCGTTTGTGTGTTTTATGTATTTAAAATAAGTTTATGTTTATGTTTTTTGTTTGTGCTAATAAAAATATCTCAGTAACCAAGGCCTGAACTCTGGCTAAAAGCCAAACTGACCAAACTGAGGCTATATCATGAGACAACATGAGTCTGGAGAGGTCTCCTGAAATGGCCAGATCTTGGGGAAATTCCATGCTTGGACTACAACTCCCGGGATCTCCCAACAACAACATGGGCAATTGTAGTTCAAAAGAAGAGCAACTTTCTCCAAGTTCTGGAAGGTGTCCACCTCATGCCAAATCTATTTGTCAAAACATTAAAATAGGTAAAAGTTGGCCCATGGCCCACTTATGGCCCCCAGGGCCTTTTTTCAGGCTCCCAGACTCTCCCCCCCTAATTGCCTCAAAGATCCCCCCCATTCCAAAGCCCCCCCTCCAACAAAACCAAAGTGGATATCCAGCCACTTTCGGATTTGATGTTCTGACCTTCACAGGGCTGGTGTGACCCATGGATAGTCCTGAGGGTGGACAGTCGGGCCCCCTGGAAGTCACCTACCCACATGAAGGACTAGATACTTCCTTACCTCATAATGCTAGATCTCAAGGTCATGTAGTTGAGGAAACTGACTGATAATACACTCTAACATTATGAGTTCCCACCCACATGATCTGAGTATGGCCAGTAGCTTAGGTGGCTCTTTTAAAAAATTGGAGAACCTAATGGGTGATAAAGAGGAGGAGAGTTCTGTCTGTGGGTATTATCTCTTGGCTTACAGTAGCTAAACAGGACCTTTGTGTATAAAAGCAGGTAATCCCTCTGAACAGCAGGCACTGAAAACAACCTCTACGAAGCAGCCATTGCTCTTGAGTTGTGCTTGTTTGCGTTACTGAGACATATCCGGCCAGCTCTTGCTAGAATATGGATGGAAGACTAAATTGGGTTGGGAACCTCAGGCCAAATCTGGGTTCAAATCTGGCCTCTTAGAATCCCAATCTAGCCCTCTGGGTTTCTCCGCCTTCCCCAAGACACCATCATTTGGTGGTTTCCCGGCTTCTGAACAAGCTTTCCTCCCCAGTCCAAAAACTGAAATGTCTCTCCTGAAGCTCAGTTCCTGGCATTTAAGAAGTCAAGGCTAACAGGCTGGTTTTTTGGCCCTGTCCCTTTTGCCTTTGGTCCTGCCCACCAGTGGAATGCAGCCCCCAAGAACATCTCTCAATTGAATCTGGCCCCCAGGTGGATGAGAGGTTTCTAACTCTAGAGCAAAATCCAGGAGGGAATCAGAGGTTGTTGCACTGCAGCTGCCAGCAGCCCTAGCCAGCAGAGCCCAGGGGTGAGAAATACTTGGGGCTGCAGTCCAAGAACATCTGGAGGGCCTCATGATTCCCACTCCAGACTGAATAGGCTCTCAGCCTGGCCCTGCTGGGCTCTGATGGTTTTGCCCTCCCACCAGACCGCCTCTCATTCCACCCTTAATTATAATGGTTTTGCATTTTCCCCTCATTATGTTGGCCAAATGGAGTGGAATGTGGCTCAAAGCTTTTCTAGGCCATTTGGATTTAATTGAGGGAAGAGGAGGTGAACCACACAATGCGTTTGCGTTTGAATGGCGCAGGGAGTCCATGTTTGGACAGGGTCAGGATGGGATGAGAGAGAGGGAGTTCAAGACCTCAGTGGTTGTCCTTGGGGTGTAGTTATGGGGGAGCAAACTGCCTCCCAAATAAGAATTCTTCCCCCCCCCCCGCAATGAAAATTTCCTTCCAATCCCAAATTCCTAACATTCAGAGGGAGATGTGGACAATCCATTCACACCTAGAACTCTTCTGTTGGCTGTGTTTAACTTGCTTGGGTCATTTTGCTGCTTTTCTTTGGATGCTGAAACTCTACAGTACAGTCATCCTTCCACATTTGCGGGTTAAGCATTCGTGGATTTGATTATTTGCAGATTATTGTACTTGTTGCCACCTCTGCTGCTGCCCTATACACGACTGAAAAAATATGTTCGCTCTGGGCATTTCTAGGCCCTCCAGCGCCATTCTATGGTCAACTTCCAGTGGGGGGGGGGAATAACGAGGCATATTTTTTTAACTTTGAAAAAAGCTACCTTGATAGAGTTTATCCACCTGTCATGCGGTCGTCCTCTTCTCCCAGTTCCTTCTACCTTACCAAACATTATCGTCTTTTCTAATGAGTCATGTTGTCTTAGGACATGTCCAAAGTATGATAGCCTCAGTTTAGTAACCCTGGCTTCCAGGGAGAGTTCAGGCTTGATTTATTCTTGGACCCATTTATTCGTCTTTTTGGCAGTCAGGGTATCTGTAGAACTCTATTCTAGCACTATATTTCAAAAGAATTGATCTTCTTCCTGTGAGCTTTCATCACTGTAAAGCTTTCCCAATCATACATAGAAATCGGAAAAAATAAGGCATGGATGGTTCTATGGTGTTATGGCTTTGGTACTGAATTATCTGTCTTTACAGTTGAGGATCTTATCTTTTTTTTTTTTTTTTGGTTCCTTCATAGCTGCCTTTCCAAAGCTTAGACTTCTTGACTTCACTACAGCTTCCATTTTGATTTATAATTGAGGCACAGTACAAACAATTATTAACTAGTTTGATGCTTCATCATCCACTTAATCAATGGTATTTGAGACCATTAACTGGCCTAGGGGTATGTGTTGCTCTTCTTTATAGTTCTGAAAGTTTTTAAGTGAACTGTAATTGAGTTGTTATAAAATGAAATCCTATTGTTCATCAGATTAAAGTAGCCCATTGAATCAATGGGATTTACTTAGGTTTTTACTTTCCATTCGACACTTCATATAATGAGACTTTTAGTTGGGACTAACTAATACGGTTCAAGCCATAATGTATTATAATAGTTATTGCAATTACAATTATTGGATTTACTTGTTTTTGTGAACCACTTTGAACACAAAGCGTAACTTGTAATGAATTGACTCTGACTACAATGACCATCCTGAATTTGCTTAAAAAAAAAAAAAAGATGGTCAACAATTAGCTTTGACTCTTTAGTTCAGGGCTTGAACTATCACTCCCAGGACCTCCCAGCCCAAATGTGGAAGTGGTAGTAATAAAAAGTAACTTTCCAAACTAAACCCAATGGCCTGTCCAGTCCAGGATGGCAGTTTTCAGCTAGGCTCCTGGGATGATGCCCCACAAATTCAGGACAAATTCAACTTGTGACACACTTACACGTTTCTTCAGAGTTAGCCTCAGACCTTTCCACTGAGTTAACCTCAACGACGATGGCGTGGTGCAAACAGAGAACAGAAATGTGGTTGGCTTTTGAGGAACCTTCTGCCTGTCTCCTCTCTTAACAAGCCCAGAGACAAGTTTTGTATACGGCTGAGATGCCCCGGCTTCCGCTAGGAGCACAAACAGCTTCTGAAGAACCCAAAACCTCTCTTCAAGGCAGCACCAGGCTCAGCAGGGGGCGAGGGAAGGGAAGAGGCATGGAACAGGGGAATTTCATGGAGACCAGATGTGCTCCAAGGCTGACTTTGCTCAAATGGAAAAGATGAACTCATCCAAACAGGAAGATGAGCTTTCCTGGCATGACTGATGATACACGGACAGCAGTAATCCAACTGTTTGGAGAACCAGC
This sequence comes from Gambelia wislizenii, assembly GCA_030847615.1. Taxonomy (NCBI): domain Eukaryota; kingdom Metazoa; phylum Chordata; class Lepidosauria; order Squamata; family Crotaphytidae; genus Gambelia; species Gambelia wislizenii. The sequence continues at coordinate 3,139,270 of JAUMIR010000013.1, read as the reverse complement.
CTCCCGTTTTGTCTTTCTTTCTTGTTTTCTTTCTTTCATTCAATTCAAATTCAATTATAATAGCTCTATAATTGATGATAATACTTCTTGTAAGTATATAATATTTCTGCTAACTATATGATGTGTCCTATACCCATATGGTTGGTTATACTATTTCTTCTAACAATATAATTGGTTATTAATATTTCCTATAATGGAATAACATTTCTCATAAATCTATGTCTGTGTGTCTGTGCCTTCCAGTCACCTTTTGACTTAGGGCAACCCCATTAATTTCATAGGGTTTTCTTAGGCAAGGAGAGGTGGCTTTGCCAGTTCTTTCCTCTGAAACAGAGCCTACAGCACCTGGGATTCCTTGGCAGTTTCCTAGCCAAATATTAACCAGGGCTGACCCTGCTTAGCTTTCAAGGTCAGACAGGATCTGGTCCACTCAGGTATATCCCCACCTTACTGAACAGGGACTTGAGAGATCCTGGGTAAGCTACAACCTCACTGGATGACATTGGGCCAGCCTCTTGTACTTTTTCTTTTTCTGGCCTAGCTTACAAGGTTGCTGTAAGGATCAAGTAGGGACAGGGAGAGAGACAGGTACACCACCTTGTGCTCATTGCAAGAAAATAGGGATATCGGTGTCACCAATAAATACAGTTGTCCCTTCATATTCGCTGGGGTTTGGATCCAGGACTGCCTTTCATGGATACCCAAATCCATGAATACTCAAGTCCCATGATATGCAATGGCATAGCAAAATGGTGTCCCTGATATAAGATGGCAAAATCAAGGTTTGCTTTTTGGATTATTATTTTTTTTAAGAATATTTTTCAAGCTCTGAATACTTAAATCTGTGAATACCAAATCCGTGGATACGGAGGGACAACTGTACATAAAGATGTAAAACTCTTCAAGTGAGCACACAAGTCTTTGTACGTTCCAAAAGGGATTTTGGAAGAGCAGAAAGTTCACCATTGCCTAAGCTCCCAGTGGGTTTCCTTGGCATTTTTCTCGACTGGTTTTCTTGCCTCTCTAACCCTCCCTGCCATTCCTCCCCCTCGCCCTGAGGACTGCAGAAGGGGAGCCGGGCCCTGAGAATAGGGGTATGACTACATAGCTAGGGTAGGGCAACACAGACCCTGTGCCCCCCCATCCCAAATCCCCAAGAATCTTTGTTGGTTTTGCTTGCAACAGACAAACACTGCAACTCCTTCCTCAAAATCCTTTGAGAGAGGAATTTGCCACTTATCTATTCAGCCCCAGGCCTCCTGTGAATGGTTGCTTCTTATGTACTTTCACCTTAGATGCTCCTGCTGTCTGGCTATCTGCATATAACCTTCAGGTATGTCTTGCCTTGAACTGGAGAATTTGGGGGAGGGGAGAAGCAGAAAGAAAAGTGTTTGCCTTGCATATTGTAGTGGCAGAATGAGACCACTGATCTTTTGTACTCAGGCTCTGACACTTGTTTTTACAGCAGCGTAAGAGGTATTCAAAAGCTGCCATCTGCTGAGCTCAGTAGAACAAGAACAGCCCCGTCATTACTTAAGAGGTTGTTTTTCAAAATAAACCAGCTTGGGAAAGTGAGTTCTTTGGACTACAACTCCCAGAGTCATGGAGATTTTTTTAAAAAAATAAATATTTTCATATTTCATATTTTTTTAAAAAATAGAAGGCCACCCATGATACATCTTAAAATAAAACATGACAGACTGACTCAACCATAATAATGTAGGCTGGTATTCAATACTGTGGTTACAGATCCCTAACCTAGAGTGACAGATCCCTAACCGGTCTGTATTCAGTAAGACTACACAGTCTGACTGGAAACCTACATAAACACTACCCCAGCCCACCTTAAGAGCCAGCTGCCGGTTTGGGCAAAGGAGGTCTATTCAACTTTTGATTAGGAAGGATGATGTGGGAGAGAGGTGGAAACAGCATCCTCCTTGTGCCCTGATCAGAAGTGGAATGGACCTCCTTTGCCTGATCCAGCAGCTGGCTCTTAAGGTGAATGGGGGCTTGGATTGGGTCGGGAGATGTTACTTAGTTATGCAGATGTAACTAAGAAGCTGATTTAGGATTCTGGCAAATAACTTTTGAAAGCTATTCCTGCAAACCTGGCCACTGATACAAGCAACTGGATTTGAAGCTTTGGGACCTTTAACACGGGGTGGGGAGACGCAGCACCCGGCTTTTTAAGTTGATGTTCTTGTAAACTGCTTTTAATTTGCTTGTTGCTTTAATTGGCTAATCAGATAAATTGTGCTTTACTGTGATAATTTCTTGTGTAATGATTGGCCTCTGGGTTTTTGCTGTGGTTTTGCAACTCTCCTTGTGAGCCACCTTGAATCCCAGTTCTGGGAGAAAGGGAGACTTCTTTATTTACTTTATGTGAATAAAAGAAATCATTTGGCACCCTGTTCCCATCCAGGACACCTCAAAAACAGGGTCTCTGTTCCCCTGTACTGGTCATTTAGTCATATCATTGGTGTTACAGAAAATGGGAGAATTTGCACTCCCACCTTCCGCCTGGAGGTGAATTAAGCTGGCATCTTGAGATCTGGCAACCCTAACCAGCATACTCAACCCATTCACCCCTTGGGCTTGTAGCCAAAGGGGGAGCTCTCCTCTCACCTGTCCTGTGGTTTGTATGTTGTAGCAAGCAACTTCCTGGGTCGTCCGCTCAGTGGCCTCTTGGCTATAGAGGAGGGCACCAGTGAGCCAGCACACGGCCAGAAAGAGATCTGAGAAACTCAGGTAGAAAAGAGGCCGCACCTGAGAAAAAAGCAAAGCAGGTGGTTAGGTAGTGGGCACCTGAGTCACCCTCCACTGGCATAATAAGCCATTTTCTAGATCACAGGACACCATTGGCTAATGGAAGAAGAGCATGACTTGGCTAAAATGGAGGGTGGGGGGAGTAGCCATTTGACTTGGGGATTCTCCATGAAAAGTCATGCTAAAATAAAAACCAGTTAGTCTTAAACCACATTCCTTTCTCTCTCCCCCCCTTCCTCCTTTTTATTCCACTGTCAAACAGCTGCTATCTGTACTCAGTTTCAGTTTGTAACAGTGCTCTTGTGATCCTATCTGTGGTGGTTTCATTCAGACATTTTGTCTGTCCATTTGGAATTGCTTCCACCACACCTCTCACCACTGGGACCACAATGGTTTTATTTTCCCAGACATGTTGAATCTCCATTTGTTATTCTCAATATTTCATCATCTCTTCCCTTTCTTTGTCTTTGATTCTGCTGCCTCCAGGATTGCCACATCTGTCATCCAAACTTTCTTTTCTCAACCATGGTTATATCTGGCATGTGATGTTTATCAGTTTGAATCCTAAAGTATTATGATTACTACTATTTCCATATGTCACCTGCTTTGATTTTCTTATTTATATAGTTATCTGTATCTCACCTATCTCCCAAGGTTGTAGTGCAAGGCAGCTTACAACATTATGAAAATCTAATAAAACACAACCAGTTGTCAGTATAAAATTGTACATGGATTTAAAGCAGTTGTTAGCACACTTTGAAACACTACCTTAATAAGTACACTTAAAACATTCAAAATCCAGCATGTCCTTTAAATCCTTTAGTTATTCAAGGTAATCTGAGTAATATTCATTCATTCATTTCTATCTTGCTTCTCTACCTGGATGGGAGGTTTTTGCCTGCTGTCAGAAGGACAACAAAGAGATTTGCTCCCACGGAAATGTATTTTCTGGTCTTTTTGTAGATCAGGAGTGAGCAACTATGGCTCTCTTGTTGGACTGCAACTTTCAGTGTTTTTCACCATTGGCTTAACACCTGACCTAATAACACTACATGTGGAAAGTGTCTAGGGGGTCTTAGGAGACCACAAGCTAAACATGAATCAACAGTGATGTGGCGGAAAAAAATGCAAATGCAATTCTAGGCTGTATCAATGGAAGCATAGTGTCCAGATGAAAGGAAGTAGCAACGCCACTCTATTTTGCTTTGGTCAGACCTCACCTGAGAGAATCCTGTGTCCATTTCTGGGCACCCCAGTTCAAGAAGGATATGGACAAGCTGGCAGGTGTCCAAAGGAGGGCAACCAAGATTATCAAAGTTTTGGAAACCAAGCCTTATGAAGAACAACTTAGGGAGCTGGATATGTTTAGCTTAGAGAAGGTTGAGAGGTGACATGATAGCTGTCTTTTAAGTATCTGAAGGGAGGCCATGTAGAAGATGGAGCCAGCTTGTTTACTGCTGCTCCAGAGACTAGAACATGAACCAATGGATTCAAATGGCAAGAAAAGAGATTCCATCTAAACATTAGGGAGAACTTCTTGAACGTAACAGCTGTATGACAGTAGACTGGACTGCTTTGGAGGGTGGTGGACTCTCCTTCTTTGGAGGTCTTTAAACAGAAGTTGGATGGCCATCTTTTGGGACTGCTTTAATAGTGTATTCCTGCATAGAGGGAGGTTGGACTAGATGGGCCCTGTGGTCCCTTCCAACTCTATGCTTCTATGACTATGCTGACTCAGCATGTTGGAACTTGCAGATCAATCACATCAGGAAGGCTGCATAATTACCACCCTGGCTTTACACAGTTTATCCTCTGCCTTTCCACATAGGAAGTCAGGACAGCTAATAATCTTCCTAACATCCACAGAAACATTCAAAAATTCCAAAGATCTAACACCGCCAATTCCAAATATCTAAGATTACAAGTTACAAAAGTCTGCTAAAATACAATTACGGTAATGCAAAGAAACAGCAGGAGACAGCTACAAGACTTTTTCCCCCCTCAAAGCTCAGAGGAAAAGTTTCCAACTTGCCCTAAAAGATGAGTGCAAAGGGGACAACTGGATCTCCAATGGAAGGAAGTTCCCATTACTAGGGTGTCCTCATAGCCCTGCTATGTGTGGTTGCCCTAGGGGCTGTAATCGAGCTAGATGGCATTTCCTAACTTCACACAGGTTTAATATGGGATGCTCCACTATGGTCTGTGATCCAGCTCAGTAAAAGGAGACTGATTGATTATGGTGTCTTAATTAGCCAGCAGAGGAGCTGATCTTTTGCAAAGGACTCTGTTGCAGCTCAGCTCTTGCACAGCTTATAACAGTCAAGCAGTAAGAGCACTGCAAAAGTCAAAGTGAAGTAAAGCTAACAGAAACTTCAATGGACCAAGACGATGATTCACCCACTAGCCTCTGGAGTTAAATATTTGTTTTAGCAACAAGGAGGGAATGTGCTCGACAATTTTAAACATTCCTGCTGGAGATTGCTGCCCCTCCCATCTGAGCATGTTTCATAAAGCACAATTTAGTTTAATTGGTGTTTTTTTTTTATATATATATAAAAGGCAATAACAAAAGAAATTCCCTTACCTCAGGGGATCTGGCTGTATTCTGGAAGATGGCATAGCCAATCATCAAGCTGGACCCTATTATGCTGACAGAAAGAAAGGGTTGATTGGTTGAGCTGCAGGCGAACAACTTTCATTTTGGCAGGGCTCCTATGCTTTAAAGAGCTAAATGACAAACTAAGCAGAAATGCAATCACTTGAGGTGGGGAAGCATAGGCTCTAGGGCCGGTTATAGCCCTCCTGGGTTCCAATCCAGCTCTCTAAGGTTCTCCCTATGGCCAAGCCCCCTTCCTCATGATACCAACACAGGGTGGTTTGCCAGGTTCTGTATAGGTTTTTCCCCCATTGGAAAGTCTCTTCTAAGTTCCTGACAGTAAAGCATTCATCTAAAAGATGCTGCTACTTTGGGTCCCTCCCCTTTGGCTTTTGGTCCTGCTCATCCTGGGATGGGGCCTCAAGAACTCTCTGAAATTGTCACTCCAGCAAATGTTCCTTGGTATAGGATTACCTCTTTAATGGCCAGGCCATATTGTTTAATATTTTGATTAGCTTTGTATGTTTGTGTCTGTCTGCACTATCCAGGGAACTTAAACAGCAACAAGAACAACCACAAAAGCTATTCTATAAAGAGACCAAGCACCACTTACTAACTTTAAAGAAAACTGAAAGAACTGTTGCAGATCTCTTATCAAAACAGACACGCAAAGACACACACTCACCCCCACGCAAATCAAAAACTTTCTTTTATATACAGAGATGCAAAAGCACACTCACAAATCATTCCCCCCTCTTGCAGGGACATGCAAACAGACACTTCCTTTTCTCACATGGACACAGATGCAACAACACACACATACCTCCCTCTCCCTCCCTCCCTCCCCCCCACTCCCCCCTCTCTGACACAAATGCAAACACAGGCCTCAAGCCCACAGGAGTTTCCCCAGCTTGCTTTTTGATGATACACACACACACACACACACACACACATCCAGCCTTCATGTGTTCCCTTTGTGAGCTGACTTGTTTGCCCTTGACATCTGAATGTAAGACCTTTATAAATATATGGGAGAAACAGAAGGTCAATAAGGGAGCCGGGAGTAGCTTGAATAAGAGAGATCCAGGGAAATAAGGGAGGGTTGGTCAGTCTATACAGGCATGATGGTCTCCCGGAGGGCTAAGGTGGCCTCCTAGCCTTCCATGTTTGCCCATCCCTGATGGGGGGTGAATGTTTTCTTGCTCCTGTGCCTGCATGCTAAGCAAAGCTCTTATGTATACTTTAATTTCTCCGCAACTCCCCCACCCAAAAAAAAGCAATTGTCACAACTGCAGTAAAACTGAGAGGCACCACGCTACAGAACAAGCAAAGACAGGATCACTGATTTCCAATGCCTGAGGAAACAGACATATCTTGACCTGGTGCCCAAAAGACTGGAATATTGGCGCCATTCTAATTTCCATAAGGAAGGTGTTCCAAAGTTGGCATGCCACCACGGGAAAGGGAAAAGCTTGGAAATGTTACTTTTTTTCAACTGCAACACCCCAAATCTCCCAACTAGCATCAGCCATGGCCAAGGGATTTTGAGAGGAGCGGTCGAAAAGAAGGAACTTTCCCAACTCTAGAACAGGCTCTCTTTGTGCATATATAATGCACCTCTCCTGCTGAAATACTTGGAGAAAAGCCTAATTTGAACATTTTCATGACGCTCCCTCTGGCCACTCAACTGTTAAAAGCACAGGAGCACTGTCAGAAAATAATGTTGGTGACTCGGTGACTCCAATTAACATTTTGCATTTGCGTTTCCACCTTGTGCCCACTACTCTCTGCTCTGAGTTGTCACTGTTCTGATCGATTAATGCAAAGGCACAGTTAACAATCAAAATGCACAAAGGTTGCCAACATTTCCCCAAGGCTCTGGCTCTTGCACTTGTAAAAGAAGATTGATCTGAGAACGGGAGCAAGTCATAACAGGGATTTCCAACCTGGGAGGCCAGTGGTGCCTCTCAAGTTTTGCAAATCAAGTTGTTTTGAATGGAATGGGAGTGCCCAAGATGGACTTTCCTGGGTCTTGTGACTATCTCGACTGATATGCTTGGCACTTTAAAGAAATTAAATCTGATCAAAGGTCTTAAACATTGTTTGGTACTACTAACAATGACATTCAGTTTCCTTTACCATGTGCACAACACCAATGCAGTGCAACCTTTGCCTTCCCACAACACGGAATGCCTGGCAATTGCTCTATAGCGGCACCCATGCTCCACAGAAGTCACACACCCCTTTCTGGAAGGAGCCCTGCCTAGCACGAAAGTGCCCAAACTGAGTGCGGAGGGAAGGATGCCTAATGATCTCCAACCAAAAAATGGAGCCATTGTGAAGAAGAGGGTTAGAGCAGGGATGGGTAAAAGGTGGGGAGGGCCACATATGGCCCCTCAAGGCTGTCAAGGCTGAGATCCTAGGTCAGCTACTTAGTTAATTAGCATCTCTTGGCCCCACTTCTCTAAACCTGCCTTACCGAGCAGCAACCACTGTGAGTGATGGGGGTCTATTCTCCTGTCGATCAGGACGCAGCGGACTGGCAGTTCTAACCCCCCTCCCTCCATTGATCTCCGGTGCAACAACCAGAAGCAGGATCCCTGTTGCAATTTCTTCTCGCACTGGAGAGTGTTCATGGGAAGGGGGTGGAAATTGTCAGTCTGCTGCACCCTGATTCATAGGAGAATAGACCTCTGTTGCTTGCAGCAGCAGCTGCCCGGTAAAGCAGGATTGGGGGACTTTTATGAGCCCTATGTATTCCCCGCACTATTGCCAACATCATGAACATGTAGGGATCATGAATACAAATCAGTTACAGATGTGTAACTCTAGGGCATGCATTCATAACTGTGATCATGAATTCCAGCCCTAATTTTTCAGAACCAGAAATGGAATTCTGTCCAACTCCAGGTCTGGGGGTCTGGGGCATTTGGGGCAGCCCATGTGCCTCCCCCAGAAGGTCCTGGGGCAGAAAAGTGGCCCCAGACCTGCTGCAGTTGTCCACCCCAGTAATGAACTGGGACTTGGGAGATCCAGCTTCTCTTTCAAGGTGAGCCATGAAACTTGTGGGGTGACCTTGGACCAGGTCCTTCCTCTCTCTCTCTCTCTGTCTGACCTACCTTATGGGGTTGTTGTGAGGATAAAGTTGGGGGAAGTCAGACAGGTCTCCTTGAGCTCACTGCAGGAAAAGTGGAATACCAGTGTAGCTGATAAATAAATATATCAAAAGGGGGAAAAAATCCTAAAACAATATGCAGGTCTTTACATGCACCAAAAGGGATCTTTGGAGGAACAGAAAGTTCACTGTTGTATAACCTCCCAGGAGGTTTTAATTGTATTTTTCACTATTTACTTTCATGCCTCTTCAGATCTCAAAGTGCACACCCCCAAAGCCTTAAACCAAGAAAAGAAACCAGCAAGGCAATTCAGATCCATCAGGATGTGACCAAAGAAAGCATGCAATACCTTAAAGTGGCTGTGACGGCTTGAATCCAGTGGACCACAGTAAAAAACTGGAAAGGGAAGAGAAAAGAGAGGTTAAAAAGAAATTTCTTCTGTTACATGTACAGGCTCTTATATTGTACATGATGCGCGGTCCTGGATAGGCTGAAAACACTGATGGTCACAGGGAGGGTCCCTTTCGCTGAACCATCGCTCTATATATCCACTCTCATCTTCCCCAGACTTTTCCCAACGCAGTGCCCTCCAGATGGGACAGATGGCATCTCCCAGAATCCTCAGCTGCTGTGGTGGGGGATGGTGGGAATTGTAGTCCACAGGGGTCCCACCTTGGAAAAGACAAACTGGCAGTACCTCTTCAGGGTCTTCCCCCCCTTCTCTCTCTCCTCCCCCCCCCCGCATGACTGGAACAGCTGGAAGCAAGAGATGGATGGGGCACACAAAGGGCATCTAGTCCACCCTGTGAGACTCTTACAGACACAGCCAGAGAAGCATTGAGGAAAGCTGAGAAAGGCCCTTCCTTGAGAAGCAAGTGGTGGATCACCTTCTTCTCCCACCCCCACAGGAGGACAAGCTGCAACGGCCCATCCAGCGGTTCCATGGGGGCAGCATGCATAGAATATGGCCAGGTGCCCTGAACAGTACTGGAGGGGAGAAAATGATCGCTCGCCCCCTTCTGTCAAACTATGCACCCTTTCTTCATAATTTCTGGAAAGTTGGCATCTCTCAGGCAGGGGGTTGTTGGGATGACAAGACCCAGAAGCCCCCAGCCAACACGCTTGCTGGGGGGGGGGGTGTTCAGGGGCTTGTAGTCCAGAAGAGACCATCCAGGTTGGAAGAGAAAGAAGCTGGGAAGCTGGGAGAAGGCTGGCTGGAAAGGGGGCCGGGGGTCTCTGCTCACCTGGGGCCAGTCCACGTCGGGGGCCAGCAGCTCTTGGGCGACCGGGAGAGGCGCGGAGAGAGCCATGCTGGCCAGCCGGAGCGCAGAGCCAGAGCATCCAGCCTGCCTGCCTGCCTGCCTGCCTGCCAGCGCTCCGCCTCCCTCGCTCCCAGCCCAGGTCTCCGCCCCGCAGCGCATCCCAACCGGGAGGTCGCTTGGCTTTCCCGGCAGGCTGGGGGCCAAGGCAGAGAGGGCAGGAAGGCAGCCCAGGAGAAGCGACCCAGGCGGAGAAGGGGCCGGGAGCAGCCCCGGGGAAAGGGGGGCCCTCCCTGGCAGCCACCCGGCCCAAAGCACCCCCTGGGGCCAGCTGGGTTAGATTGGCCACGGGGGCGCCTTCCTAGGGAATCACTGTTCGCCTTCATGGCTCCATACCGCTCCTCAGCACCAAAGGGGTCTCAGCCTGGGGGGGGGGGTTCCCCCAAATGTTGTTGGACTATGCTTCCCAGAACCCCTCACTATGGGCTTTGCTGTCTGGAGTTTCTGGGAACTATAAAGTACTGTAAAGTACTGCATTTAGGGCGGAAAAATGAAATGCATAAATATAGGATGGGAGAGACCTGGCTGAATGAGACTACGTGCGAAAGGGATCTAGGAGTCCTAGTAGACCACAAGTTGAACATGAGTCAACAGTGTGATGCGGCAGCTAAAAAGGCCAATGCGATTTTGGGCTGTATCAATAGAAGTATAGTGTCTAGATCAAGGGAAGTAATAGTGCCGCTCTATTCTGCCTTGGTCAGACCTCACCTAGAATACTGTGTCCAGTTCTGGGCACCACAATTCAAAAAGGATATTGACAAATTGGAGCGTGTCCAGAGAAGGGCAACTAAAATGGTGAAAGGCCTGGAAACCATGCCATATGAGCTGGGTATTCTTAGCCTGGAAAAAAGACGGTTAAGAGGCGATATGATAGCCCTGTTTAAGTATTTGAAGGGATGTCACGCTGAGGATGGAGCAGGCTTGTTTTCTGCTGCTCCAGTGACTGGAACACGGAGCAATGGATGCAAGCTCCAGGAACAGAGATTCCACCTCAACATTAGAAGGAACTTCCTGACAGTAAGAGCTGTTCGGCAGTGGAACACACTCCCTCAGAGCGTGGTGGAGTCTCCTTCCTTGGAGGTCTTTAAACAGAGGCTGGATGGCCATCTGTCGGGGATGCTTTGATCGTGATTTCCTGCATGGCAGGGGGTTGGACTGGATGGCCCTCGTGGTCTCTTCCAACTCTGCAATTCTATGATTCTATGATTCTATAGTCCAACAACATCTGGGGACCACCCCCCCAGGCTGAGAACCGCTTCTGTGGGGGTTTTTTTCTGGGCAGGGAGGCTGTGTTCTGGAAGAGTTTATTCTTTAGATGCCAGCCACAGATGCAGGCGAAATGTCAGGAATAAACTCTTCCAGAACACAGCCTCACAGCCCAGGAAAACCCCACATAAAACCTATGGATGCGGGCCAGCTCTGAAAGCCTTCGACTTCACACTCCCAAAGCGGTTTTATAATGTGTTAGCCAATTGCCCCCAACAAGCTGGGTCCTCATTTTACTGACCTCTGGAAGGATGGAAGGCTGAGTCAACCTTGGAGCCCTATAGGATCCAACTCACAATGTTGTGGCTGCAATCAAGGCCAGTTTTAAGGGATCTGGGGGGCCCTGCAACGTTTTATTTTGGGGGGCCCATACATTTATCTCAGGTCAATGTAACCTAACCTAACCTATTCACAGTACAGGATATTCAGATTACAGTTGTCCCTTCACATTCGCTGGGGTTTGGTTCCAGGACCCCCCCTCCCATGAATACCCAAGTCCCATTATATGCAATGGCATAGCAAAATGGTGTCTCTTATATAAAATGGCAAAACCAAGGTTTGCTTTTGGAATTATTCTTTTTTAAAGAATATTTTCAAGCCGTGAATACTTAAGTCGTAGATACTAAAATCCGTGAATACCCAAGTCCCATTATATGCAGTGGCATAGCAAAATGGTGTCTCTTATATAAGATGGCAAAATCAAGGTTTGCTTTCTGGATTATTCTTTTTTAAAGAATATTTTCAAGCCGTGAATACTTAAATCCGTGAATGCCAAATCCGTGAATGTGGAGGGACAACTGTATTACTAATAATGTTTTTCCAGGAGAAGGGTTACAACGGGCCCCCCACAATGATGGGGGCCCCTGCGGTTCCAGGGCCCTTAAACCGGCCTTGGCTGCAGTGCCGGCATTTAACCACTGGACCAGCAGCGCTCCTTTCAACCCTGGGATTTGTAGTTTGCTGAGTCAGCTGCGCTCTTGGGCAGAGGAGCCTACAGATCTTGTTAAACTACCAATCCCAGGATTCTAATGCTCCTGAGCAACTGGAGGCTTCACCCACCAGGCCTTTATTGCTTATTGTGTTAAACTTATTTGCGTTCAATTAAATATTCTAGTACTGTTTCTTCCTTAGTTAGCAATTAGCTATACAGTAGTCCCTCTATGAGCTGTGAATGCTAACCTGCCCAAGTACTCTTACTACTCTCTTTAAGCAGAGTCTTCAATTAGTCACAATTGTCTATATGTTTCCACATGTTCTTCTCCCTTTATCTTTTTTTTTTTTTCATAAGCTAGCTGATATCCTTCAAGGTTTAAGAGAGAGCAGTCTTTAAATTAAAATTGCTTTAAAATGCTCATCCTCACATTCCACACCACACACAGTAGAACAGGATCTACACAAACAAGCTTCAGGACTGTAAAATCCCCCACAGGAGTTTGTATTCCACGTTTAAAATCAAATTATGAGAAGATATGAGGAGTTGATTACTTGCCAGTGTCTTTCTGTCCGAAAACTTCAAACAGCACGGTTAAAGCTGGAAAGTCTTTATCTTTACTTCGTGCTGGGTCATCTTCATTTGCTTTAGGATAGTTATAAGGGAGGGGGGAACCAATCCCAGGATTCAATAAGAAAGAGCCATGGCTCTACTGTTCCCTGTGCAACTTGCAAGATATTGTGGCTTACCTGTACTTAGACTCATCTGTGAAAGTGAAGAAAGACAAAACATGTATCTGCTGTGCCTTGGACTATAGGGTTTCCTTTCCTGCTATTTGTAACCATCCTGACTATGTTTGTCATTGAATGTTCATTTGCTTGTGAGACATTAATGTTTCTATGTTGTCTCGTGAAGTGATCCAAATCAAATGTAAAGAAAAAATATTACAATTAAAAGTTAAAAACCATTTAAAGAAAATAAAAAAGAAGGAGCCATGGCAAAGAATCTAGTTTGAAACTGGATTCTTCATGTAGTGTGGATTATTGCGGGGGGGGGGAAGGAAGGTTGTTTTCTCACTCAGGGGAGGTCCCCCACCCTACCTACACCACATCACCCCCGAAAAATCCTGTCTCCTGTAGCATGGGAAGGGATCTGCCCTGCTCCCTTCTTCTGCATTTAATTCGGATTTCTTTTTCAAAAGCAAGGCAAGGGTGCCACCTGCTGGCAGATGGAGGAAGTTACAGAATGTACTCCCAGCCATGGCCCTTGTGGACGACCTATGGCAATGGCACTTCACCTTTTCTTTACCAGGGTCCCCCTTTAAATATCTTTTGTTGCCGCAGACCACCAAGACTTAACTCAAGATTTAAAACCCTAACCACAATAATAATACAATCACACCATCCATTAAACCTTCCCTCAGAGGCACTGGAGGGGGAAGGGAAGACTTTTTTCCTGCTTCTTCCTGCAAGTTTGTGGTTGGAGTGGATTGAATGGTAATGCACAGGCCAAGCTAGCCTTTGTCTTGGCTCCTTTCACATGGCCACTCCACTATCAGGAGAAGGTGTGCCAAGCAACTTTTGAACTTTCGTGGACCCCCTGTGAAGACATTGCAGACCCCTGAGGGTCCGTGGTATTGTAGTCCCCCCCCCCCAAAAAAATCCCCTTGCTTTGCTGTGATATTGGGAAATGCACATGGTTTGGAAAGAGAGATAGTCACCATAGGTCTCCCTTGTGAATGTTAGATGAATTGAGACTCGTTTTGTAAAGATCTTGGTGGATCGAGCCTCCCTCCTGCTGGCTTTCAAAAGTTCCTTCTGGCAGATGTGCAAAGCATGAGCTCTGCTAGCTTACTAGTGGAAAGAAAGTGAAGGAATGCACTCCAAAGACTTTGGAACTACCATTGTTCAGTTAGTCCTAATGCATTTTGATTAAAACTACAAAGGTTGAAATTTGGTTGGGAAATTGGTCTTATGACAAAGTTGACAACTTGGGTTAAGGAAGTGAGAACTCACCAGACCCCATAATTCATTCTTTGAAACAAGGTGGCCTTTTATTTCCTCTGTTAATGGGAAATATTTGCTATTCTCCATCAACACATAGAAATTTATGGTGGGTCCTTTGATGATGCGTCCTCTTTTCTAATATATAGGTTGTTGCGTGTACAAATTATTATTTTCTTTTAAGCATTGTTGGTATTTTGTCAGCCTGTTTTTGAATGTGTTGTTTTAAGCTTTTTATCTAAGTCAGATTTTTTTTAATACAAAGGTTGTCAAGTCATGCAAGGAGAAGAAAGAAGAGAGGAAGTCTTGAAATGGCTTCTTGATGGTGGGTGAGTAACATGGCTTTATGTTGCTTTTTCAGCAGTTTTGGAAGTCTGTGTGGGGGGCCCTGAGGCAAATTGGTCCTTTGTCCTGTCACAGTTATTTGGTGCTGCTTGTGTGCCTTCAAGCATGACTGGGGTTTTCTTGGCAAGATTTGCTCAGTGGGTGTCTGCCTTTGCCTTCCTCTGAGGCTGAGAGAATATAACTTGCCCAAGTTCCACCCAGTGGGTTTCCTTGGCTGAGCAGGGATTCAAATCCTGGTCTCCAGAACTGTAGTCCAACGCTCAAACTGCCACACCATTTTAGTTGCTTATCCCTTGGTATGACAAAGTATTATGACGTCTAGGTACACATCTCCCTTCTCTCTTTCACACAGAGACCATCTTGAGGCAAATACCACAGCTCTAATGGCAGCCTGATCCCAGACAAAGATGGCATCACACTCCCTGTTGAAGGCATGTTTGTTTCATCAGTTCATAAATCCCATTTTTAAAGGCCCTGGTTATATACCTATCCAGCAGCTCTTTTGGTGCCATCATCTTTTTAAGCTTAGTTAGTGCTTGAGGGCCTAAAAATCCTAAAGGCACCAAATCCTGTCTAATTTTGGAAGCTAGGAAGGGTCAGACTTGGTTAGTACTTGGAAGGGAGACTACCAACAGATCCCAGGTGCTGTAGGCAATATTTCAGAGGAAGGCATTGGCAAAACCTCCTCTGAGCATTTATTGCCTAAGAAAACCCTCTGAAATTCATGGGGTTGCCCTATGTTAAAAGGTGACTTGAAGGCACATACACACACACAGGGTCTAAATACACTAAACTCACCAGATCCCATCTGAACTTCCAGAGCATGGGGGAAAGTGCCTTTATGGACTGTCACTCCCAAATCCCCCAGACAGCTATGCTGGATTTTGGGAGTGGCAGTCCAAAAAGAAGCACCTTCCTCAAGCTGAGAAGGACTAACAAGGAATCCCATGTGCTATAGGCAATATTTTAGAGGCAGGAACTGGCAAAACCACCTCTGAGGATTCCTTGCCTAAGAAAACCCTAGGAAATTCATGAGGTTGCAGACAGGTGACTTGAAGGCACAGGCACACACTGTGACTGATGAAAACCTGGCCCTGTTTCTTGCTGATGGAGCAAATATGATAGGAGTCCAAATGCCACTTAATGAGCGTTTAACTAGACCCATCCTTGGCTGTCTGTCAGATCCATTTAATTATTACAAATCTTGGCCAAAAGTCCTTGGGGAATATTTTTGTGTGTACAGTATTAACATGTGTCAACGGGGAAAGGAACCTGTTGTTGCTTTGGCCCCATGCACTTTTGGTTCCACCCAGAGGCTGGAAATGTTACTCTTCTATATAGCTGCTGGAATATCCCAGCCGGTATAGCCATCGGGCATACAGGCTGGGTGTTGCTATGGGGTGTGTATGATGAGGGCACTGTCCCTGTGAGATGTTCCTTCTAGTCACCAAATGTCTAGCATTGCAGAGTGAGACATGCAAAATCATTCACACCTAGAACTTGTCTCTTTGCTGCATTCACATTCCCGAAGCTCTATTTCTAAAGTCTCACCTGAAGTTTCAAATTTAAAGTGAGTACAACGCTAGGAATTTGGGGAGCTAAAGGAAAAGTGTTGTGTGCCTTTATAGCTGACTTATGGTGACCCTAGTAATAGTAGCAGTAGTAATAGTAATAATTTTTTATTTCTTATCCACCTCTCCCCAAGGCAAACCTATTGCGGGGTTTTCTTGGCAAGATTTATTCCAAGGAGGCTTGCCTTTGTCTTCCTCTGAGGCTGAGAGAGTGTGGCTTGCCCAAGGTCACCCAGTGGGTTTCCAAGGCTGACCAGGGATTTGAAACCTGGTCTCTAGAGTTGTAGTCCAACACTCAGACCACAACACCATGCTGCCTCTTAAACCTGAAACAGAAATGTTAAGTTTCTCCAAAATACCGTTTGAAATTGGCTGAAATCTACTGAGGAATTACATTGCGGAACTTCCTGCTACAAGATGTGGTGATGGCCATTCACTTGGGGAGTTGCAGAAGAGGGTTTCTTGATTTTTTTTAATGGTCACATTTATTCCCCAACTTTTCATTAGAATGTGTCTGGGTTAAGTTATTCCAGTTTGTGGCAGATCTATCAGTGATTGTGATGGCTTAAGTAGAACATCCCTAGACAGAGGCAGTGTACCTTGGTGAGAGACAACACCAAAAGAGACTTGTGAGCTTCACAGCTTATCTGTGAGTTTCTTAGAAGAAATGGTTTGGCCACTGGAAGACACTGGTCCTGGGGGGTCCTTCATCCAGATTGTGAAGGCCTCTCAAACTCCTCAAGGAGGTGAGGCAAGGTGGACACCAGCAAAGGAAAAAAGGGTTCAAAGTGGCGTATAGCGACAGAGGGCCCCCAAAACATGTCCTAAATACCTCCATGCCCTCTAGAGTCTGTTGAGTGGCAACCTTTTTGACTCCTGCCCCCCCCCCGCAAGAGGCAACAAGAACAGCTCTGGGAGGTAGCCCATGGACCACATTTGTCCTCCCTTGGACCAAACACTCCTTTGTCCTAGTTTGGAGGCACATCCTGGTCTAGTTGCCTGGCCTCTTCTCTACTAGCCACACCCACATAGGACTCCCTTTCCTCTCCATCTTTGCCTGCACTATTTTGTTATGAAATCATGCTATTATGTAATAATGGAGATTTCCACCCCCCTCAAGCCTGATCAAAGAGGTGGCCTTGCAAATCCAAGGGCATACACATTTCGGGGAAAAGCCACAGAAGTTGCTGCACATAAATCCAGCTTCTTTAAAGATTTTTTTATTCCCATGTATTGTGTATTATGGTCTTAAGGACTAGAAACTTAAAAGAGGGCAATTTATGATCTTCAAGTGCTACTTCCACAATGGATATCACTCTCCCCATTTATAGGTGATACCAAGTGAGGCTTCAGGTCTCAAATGAGTGCTCTGTTTTGTGAACCAGTTTTGTCAACAAAGCAGCCAAGGAAAGAACAAGCCTGACCGCATATCTCTTATTTTCCAGTCATCTTTATTAACAAATGAAGTACCACAATAAACATTCCCCCCCAAAACCCCTATTTCGCAAATACTGATCAGTACGGTAAGCATTGCTTTTGCCATGCCCCCTCGAGCGCACATTTTGCTTTGACCAAACCCGTGCTCCGAAACACACAAGCACAAAAACAACCCCACTTGCTTGAGTGCTCAAAATTCCTCAGCACAGCCCTCAACGCCAGCAGGAGGCAGCCATTTCGCTCTGCCACCTGCCAAAGAATGCTTGGTGATGTCTGGAATGTGGCCATTTTGAGCCATGACACCCCAAGCTGAACCCAGCCCACCATCAACATCTGGAGTTCCCCCACCAACCGCTCAGCAATAAACCTTCCGGTTAGGTAGCCTTGGTCTGGGAAAAAAAAGGGGGGGGGCAGAACGTGCAAGCAGCTGATGGAGGAGGGTGCCCACGTGGCATGGCTGGTGGGGCCAGGACAGGCTTGGCAGGCCACACTTTGAGAATTCAACCGATGACAACCAACTGCTCAATGTTCTGAGGGCAGCCATTTTGGAAACCCCACTGCTGAAAAGGAGGTTGGACCGAGAGTGGTCATCTTGCAAATACATCCGATAAGGGCAGCACCTTGGAGTACAAACTTGAGGGGGGAGCGGAATTGGAGAAGCAACCTTGCCTTTCTAAACAAAGGGTTTAGGACTGACGGCGGCCTCCATCTTGTTGACAGCAATGGAGTTCTGCATGTCCTCTGACCCAAAGGAGGCCCTCCTCCAGATCTTTCAGAAGAAAAGAAACCCAAGCGTAAAGGAAAGAATTCCACAACCTCATGAGAAGGCGAGTAGGGCGTTTTTGCTTGTTTGAAGGGAACACCAGACAGGGCCATGACCTGCTTCGATTTCACAGCTTCTCTTTTCCCGTCTTCGGCATCAAAGCTCTTCCTTCTCATCCTTCGACTTCTTTTGAAAAGAAGCGAGGATGTTGAGGCGCTTCTGGAGCTCTTCCTTTTTCCCATCACTCATCTTATTCTCTTCAATGAGTTTGCTGATGCGGGAGACTTCGCTGGCAGTGAACTGGTCGCCCTGGGCCAGGATTTTCCTCATGATCTTGAGGTACTGCTCAGCCGATTTCCGCTCGGTCTCCTTGGCTTTCTCCAGCTGGCGCTGCCCCTCTTCCAGAAGGACCTGGCGCTCTGATTCCAGTGCTGCACTCACAAATTTGCTCGCCAAGGTGTCAAATTCCTTCAAGCATCCTGGCATCCCCATGTAGATTCCTCGGCTTTTCAGCCAGCGCTGGAGAGCGCTGGCTGTGACCTGCCCACTGTACGGCAATGGGTTTTCCAGGTCACCATCTTGGAACAAGTAGAAAACAGGGAACATGTCCTTATCCAATTTGTATTTCTCTCCCAGCTCCATGTTCAGCTTGTCGCCATAATCTGTCAACAGAAGACCAAGAAGAAAACAGCATTAGATAAGCTCCCTGAAATGGCCTTTGAAATGACCTCTGTTCTTCCTCATTAATAACTTTGGGCCACCTTTACACCTCTCTGTTGTCGCTTGGCCACAAATGTCTCTGTTTTCAACTGTGAAATGTTGGTGGGTATAAATATGGTGCAAACTGGAAACATTGTCACAAGGCTGTGCAGCGTTCGTAGCCAGGAGCTCGCAAAATTTTGCCCCAATGCCCCAGTGTTCAGCATCTGAAGAATCACTTTGGAAAGAAAATGTCATGTCTCCAGAGATCAGGCATGATCTTTGCTTGCCTCCAAGTCCCTTTTCGCATCTTACCTGAGATTCCCACCTCAGCTACCAGCAAATCTTCGCTGGATTCCGAGCTTTCTGCCACCTTTTTGAATTCATCCTGCTTCTCCCCGTAAGGGTACTGCGTGTCAAATTTCACAAGGACAAATTTGTGCTTTGGAATCACCTAAAAGAAGAGCAGAGGAAAAGCTTCAACAAACTATCTTGTTATTAATAGGAAATCTGGAGTGTTCCAGTTAGAGATGTGAAGGCTCAGGGGAAAAAAATGGATTTTGGGGTGGCGGGGAGAAGAGGTTTCCCCTCCTTTTTTTCTGAAGCCCTTTCCCCCAGAAAAATTGAATTGTAAAATATTTTCTTTTAGAATGAAGAATAAAAATGTTTAAGACAAGGTGTTCATATATTTACTGCTGCAAAATCATTTTTAAAAACTATATGAGGGAGACTTTTATGTACAGCTACGTACCATATCAGATCATCACAATTCCTGGTCTTGGTTCCTCTTCTCAGTTCTTTTTTTATAGGAATGAGTGCATTATGTCCACTTGAAACTATTGAGAACTTAATGAACTAATGAAGAATTACTATTTACTTGCTAAGAATAAGAAAACACAAAACACTGAAGATAATTAAAATCTTAGTGTTTTTCACTTTTTTGGGGTTGGAGGTAATTTTCTTGGTTTTATTAAGGCTGATACTTGTTCCTGTTTTTATTAAAACAACACCACCACCACTAATCCTCAAAATTGACAAAACCAATGAGGTTGTAGCTCCATTTGTTAACCAGAAATAAAATGTTTGAAAAGTTCAATTCATAATAAGCTGAATATAAAGTGCACTTTGAATATATCAAATGTGATTATTTTAAGCCAAGCCAAGTTATACGTAATGCATGCTAGGTTCCTAAAGTAACAAAGTGACTTTCAATCTGCATTTTTCAATTTTTCTGAAAAGTTCAATTTTTTCCTCTCCCAAACTGCCCCATGGCATCAACATTTCCAGAAATTTTACATCTCTAGTTCCAGTGACTAAATATCTAACGCAGGGCTATCGGTGGATACTCAGTCATTAGAAAAAGGAACTTTGCATGGGCTTAAAAGAGGCCTTCCTTGCCACGTGCCCACGCTGAGCCCTGATTCCAGCTAAGCTCCTCAACCTCAAGAATGATTCACTCCATGAACCCAAAACCTAAAGCATCCTCAAGGAACTGGGCTGTATATGTTCTGTGATTGTGCTGAGCCCAATCTTCAAAGCCAGTCACAGGTGCAAAGCTTAGCATTTTGAGAGTGTATCCGCGCTCCACAGTTATAGCAGTTCAATACCATGTTAACAGCCATTTCACTATCCTACTGAATGCTGGGATTTGTAGTTCGGTGAAGTCCATTACTTTGCCAGGTCAGTGCAATGCTTTTAGTTCAGAGGAGTGGACTAAAGAATTCTAAGTGACTCACCAAACTTCAAACCCCAGGATTCCATAGGGCAGACAGATTCAAAGAAGTATCAATCTGCTATAACTGTGCAGTGTGGATGCAACCTGAGAAAGTTACTTAAAAGGAAACAATCAGCAAACTTCCAGTCCTTAAGGGTGAAAAGAAAAGATCAAGGAGCAGCATGTTAAAAAATTGAAGTATTTGAGAGAGACAAGTTACTAATCCCATTTTAGAGGTGGCTAACTGAAGGTATTCTCTTAGAATTTACAATCTTCTTACAATCTTCCCCGCACACTCCGGTCCTCTGGGAGGAATTTGCTTCAGCCACAAAAATCTAGGCTGTCTGCAACCTCCCAGAGGGCCTTTTCGGTAATCGCCCCCAAATTGTGGAATGACCTGCCAAATGAGATCCGTCAGATAACAAGCCTGAATAGCTTTAAAAAAGCACTAAAGACGGATCTCTTTCGGCAGGCCTTTCCTAATTAGATCCCGGCCTCAGGGGATCCTGGCCTCCTTTAGTCCACTGACCACTTATTGTATTTTATTGTATTTATTGTTTTTAAATGTGATTTTAGATCAGTTGGTTTTAATTTATAATTGTTTAATATTTTTTTATGGGGGAGGGTGGGGGTGGGGGGTGTTTGGGGATTTTATCTGTATTGTATTTTAATTTTTGTAAGCCGCCCCGATTGTTTTGACAGAGGGGCGGGGTATAAATAAATTTTATTATTATTATTTATTATTATTAGAATTTCTGCCTTAGAACCAGGGTTGTCTTGCCACACCCTAGTCTATGCCAGACGCTGAAGAAAGCAGCTGCCGGAGATAAAATTACAGGATACAAAGCAAAGAAGACTCCTGCAAGGTATGGCTTGCCTTGAGTCGAGCAGGCTAGCTGTTCCCACGCTTTGGAGGCAGCTCTTGCAGTTCCCACACGCCCAAGGACTGGAGATAATACAGTAAATACAAAGTATAATAAATGCACATTCCCTGTTTTTTTTTAAAAAAGGGCCAAATGAGCACGAGGCACCATTCATATTCTGCACTGTTGCTAAATCCAAGATGCCGTGATGGCTGTGAACTAAAATGGGACCCGAGGCGGCTCCCATCCGATTACAGTCAAAAGTACAGTAAAACCTGTTTGATACAAAAGCTTAAACACCCTTAAATCAAGTTTGATTAAAAACCCTTAATTACAACCATTTAAAACATAGTAAAAAGATAAAAGCACAGCACACCTCCATAAACGACCCTTCTGCCATGCGAGATAAGAGTCAAAGGCCTGCCGAAATGAAAAGGTCTTTGCCTGCCAAAGGAAAGAGGAGACAGGGACCAGTAGAGCTTCTGTTGAGAGGGAATTCCACTACTTGGGAGTCGCTACCAAGAAGGCTCTCTGCCTCATCATCCACCAAACACGTGTCCCATTTGTTAGGTAGTTTGATTGCTTAAATGTTATTATGTTTGTTGTTAGCGAATTTGCACACTGCAATAAAAAATTAAAAATAATAAAGAGTCGGGGAGGTTAATAGAAGGGGATCCAGTCTTTCAGAGTCTCCAGAGTCAAGCCCTGTAGGGAGGGCTTCAAAGGTCATGAGCACTG
This sequence comes from Gambelia wislizenii, assembly GCA_030847615.1. Taxonomy (NCBI): domain Eukaryota; kingdom Metazoa; phylum Chordata; class Lepidosauria; order Squamata; family Crotaphytidae; genus Gambelia; species Gambelia wislizenii. Next base: position 3,117,143 of record JAUMIR010000013.1, on the reverse strand, counting down.
CTCTGAATTGAGCCAAGAAACGGACCGGGAGCCAGTGAAGTTACAGAAGTTAGGTGTTCCCTGTAAGCAGTGGCATTTGGGACCAAATACAGTTTCCAAACCGTGTCAGTTGACCTTCCTGGGGAAAGAACAGACCTGTAAAAAATTCACCTGTACTCTTTACCATGAAAAACACACTTTTTTTCCCAAACCAAAAAAGGACTTCCAGCTACTTCTGGGCTGTGGGTGTGGGTTTTTTTTAGCAATCTACATAACACAGCCCCTAGAGGGTCCCACTGGCTCTAAGAAGAAAGCTAAAAAAAATCTCCGTGAAGAAAGAAACACCTGTCTCAACAGTAATGACACTGCTCCTCTGAGCATATGCAGAGGGAAGACGTGACAGAGGAAGATATAATGAGGCCTGATGTGGGGAATGTGGCTAGGGAGATGTTTTTTCTCCCTCTCTCATAATGCTAGAACTCAAAAGGGGTCATTCATGAAGAGGACTGGTGAGAGATTCAAGAGAGAGAAAAGGAAGGACTTCACACATCGTTACACCGTGGAACTCACTGACACAAGATGCAGAGCTGACTGCCAACTCGGAGGGCTTTGAAAGAGGGCTGGACCAGCTCATGGCGATGAGGGCCATCCATGGCTACTAATCAGGATAGCAGCAGGAGAGGATCTCTACTGATCCAGCTATATTGGGGAATGCAAGATGGCAGATGCAGCTGCTCTCCCCTGTCCTGCTACTCGGCTTCTCACAGGCAACTGGTTGGCCACTGAGAGAGAACAGGATGCTAACCCAAGTTCAGGACCCGCTTATCAGCTTTCCAGAGGCATGGGATTTCTTTTGATTGCGCTCATTTCCAAAAGCGCTCCAGGCAAAACACACAGCCACCATCCAGCTTCATTCTCACAACAGCCCTGTGAAGTAGGTCAAGCTGAGAGACAGTGAGGGATTGGCTTTGAGATCATGACAGGGGGCTCCAAGGCTGAGAAGGGAGCTAAACAGGGGTGTAGCTATGGGGTGTGTGTGGCAGCAGCGTTGTCCCCCCCCCCAAATAAGAATTCTGTCACTCCAAATGAAATTTTCCTTCAGTCCCTAAATGATGAGCATTCCAGTAAATTAAAACTTCAGAGGAGCATTCAGAAATACAGGTTAGGCATCCAAAGAAAAGGGACAGGCAGAGTGACCCAGCACACAGAAGAGTTCTAGGGGTGTGTGTGTGTGTGGGAAAGCCAGTTTCTCTCACTCTGCAATGCTAGTCATTTGGGGACTGGAGAAAGATTTCATTTTGTGGGGCAGAATTCTTCTGGGGGGCAGTGTCCTCATCTTGCCCCCACCCCTGTAGCTACACCCTGGCTCTCAGCCTGACCTCTCTGCTGGCCCAGCCCAACACTGTAACCACTGTGCCACCCTGCCACCCGGTTGGGCCACTGTGCCATGCGGCATGTGGCCAAGGGCATCCAATCTGTCCATCTGAGAGCCTTTAGAGGTGAAAGCTTGTCTTGGGGGGGGGCAGAGACCTTGCAAAATTCCTGCCCCACCTTCCTCAGATATGGAAGCAGAGCAAGAGGGCCCCACTGCCAAGGTGTACTTGGACACCCGGGATTGGTGATTGTGTGAAACCGCCTTCCTCAGCTCCCAATGGGGTTTTTTCTATGCAAAAGGGGGTGGAGGGTGGGGAAATGGTTGCAACTGCAAGAGCCTAAAGGAGGGAGGTAACCAAAAATCAGGACCGGTTTAAGGAATTTGGGGGGCCCCTGCAATGCTTTATTGTGGGGGGCTCATATGTTTATCTCAGGTCAATGTCACCTAACTCAACCTATTCTCAGTACAGGATATTCAGATTATTACTAATAATGTTTTTGTGGGAGGAGGGTTACAACCAGGGCCAGTTTAAGGAATTTTGGGGTCCCCTGCAATGCTTTATTTGGGGGGGGGGCATATGTTTACCTAACCTAACCTAACCTAACCTATTCAGAGTACAGGCTATTCAGATTATTACTAATACTGTTTTTGCAGGAGGAGGGTTACGTCGCCCCCCCCCCAATGATGGGTCCCCCTGCGGATGCGGATGCCGCTGGTGCCTTAACCCGGCCCTGCCCAAAATAAGAAAAATAAAAAAGGGCCAGCTCCCCTTCCCAAACCCTGTAGGCACCCCTCAGCCCCACCCTGGCTGGCAGCTACTTCCGAGTCAAGCCAGGCGCTCCAGGGTCCCCAGGGTGGTTTCTCCCCCCCAAACCCGAAGAGACCCCCTCCCATCCAAGGACCCCAAACGCCACGTTGGTTGCTGCCGCCGAGCGAGGTGGCCGTAAGAGCCCTCTTCGTGTTCCCGGGCAGCGCCTCCGTCCCCTTTTTGCCAGCACAGCCCCCCCCCCCAGCTCCGCGTCTCCAGCATCGGCAACAGGCCCTCCCCACCGGGGCTCCTACCCGAGTCTTCCTCGCTAAAGGGGGGGAGGTCCCCTCGAGCCACGCGGGCCAGGCCACCCGATCTTCCCGCACGGAAGGCTTGATCCGGGGCGCAGCTAGGGCCCCCCCTTTCTTTTCCCTCCCGGCTTCCTCGATGCAAAGGACGGCTTGGCTGGGAAAGAGCCTGGGGGCGCGCACACGCGTGTCATGCGTGCATTCACACGTAACCCACCTCTCTCTACGGCCCGATCTGGCTTGGGGGGGGAAGGAGAGGGTCCCCCCCTCCGGCCACCGGGGTCCCTACCTTGTAGAAGGTGAGGCTGTCTAAGGGCAGGGCGCCCTTGGTGTGCAAAGCGCCGCCGCGCTCCAGGGCCGCGCCGAGCAGCAGCAGCAGCAGCAGCAGGAGCAGCCGCCGCAGAGCCATGGCCAAGGCAGAGCGCGCCGGGCGGGCGGGCAGAGGCCGAGAGCCCCGGCAGGCCGAGGGAGGGAGGGAGGGGCCTGGGCCGCGCAGCGTCACGTGAGCAGCCCTTCCCAGGACTGGCTCCTCCCCCCCGCCAAGAAGGCGCTTCCCGAACCCTAGAGTTGGGAGGGACCCTCAAGGGCCATCCAGCCCAACCCCCTTCTGCCCTGCAGGGAGGCACGACCCAAGCCCGACCCATGACAGGGGGCCACCCAGACCCTGCTTAACAACCTCCCAAGGAGGAGACCCCACCACCCTCCCAGGCAGGGCCTTCCATAGAACCATAGAGTTGGAAGGGACTCAAGGGCCATCTAGGCCAACCCCTTTCTGCCATGCAGGAATACACAATCAAAGCATTCCCAACGGATGGCATCCAGCCTCTGTTTTAAAAACCTACAAAGGAGGAGACTTCACTACACTCCCAGCGGGTTCCTCTCTGGAACAGCTCTTACGGTCAGGAAGTTCTTCCTAATAACGTTTAGGTGGCATCTCTTTTCCTGTAGTTTTGAGACCATTGCTCTGTGTTCTAGTCTCTGGAGCAGCAGAAAACAAGCTTGCTCCATCCTTAGTATGATATCCATTCAAATATTTAAACATGGCTATTATGTCCCCTCTCAACCTTTTCTTCTCCAGGCTAAACATACCCAGCTCCCTAAGCTGCTCCTCACAGGGCATCATGGCTTCCATATTGATATGCAGAAATACATTACAGTATAGAATGGAAGGATCATAGAATCATAAAATCATAGCGTTGGAAGCGCCTCCAAAGTCCATCCAGTCTAACCCCTTTCTGCCTTGTAGGAGTACCCAACCCAAGCATTCCCAACAGACGACCATCCAGCCTCTGTTTAAAAACCACCAAAGGAGAGTTTCGTGTGCTAAACCTGTTATAAAGGGCCGAGTGGGAAACCTTTGCCTTTTTCAGCAGTGCCAAAAAAACCAAGCCCGTGCATTGGGAGGGGGGTACTGGGGTCCCACCGCAAAGAGTTCCCAATGGGCGCCCCTTGTCATTTATGGACTTGGACGAGATGCTGGTTTCAGCCAGAAGCACTTGGCGAGGTGGAGAACTGAAACCAATGCCACTTCGGGGTTTTGGTGGAAGGCAAACTGGTGAAGGACATTTTCACACTACACTGTTATAGTGTTACTATTCCACTTTATTTGCTATGGCTGCCTCTTGTGGAATTCTGGGGTTTGTAGTTTAGGGAGGGGCATTTACAACTCTCAGCCAGAGAGCTCTTAGGCCTCACTCAACTACAAACCCCAGAATTCCACAGGAGGAAGCCAGAGCAGTTGAAGTGGAATAATAACACTATAACAGTGTCGTGTGAAACTCTCCAAAGAGAACTTCCTGGCTGTGTTTTTAAAACCAGAAGTTTGGTTTTAATGGTACTTAGAATCACAGGCTAGCCTGGGGACTCTCCGCTTGGCATCCTACTGGAGAGATGCAATTCACATGCACTTACTGCTGCAAAGGGAGAAGCCAAACTTTGACCGTTTTTGTTGTTCCCACTTAGCTTATGGCCATGGGAGGCGGGGGTCACTTTAGATCTACACACTTCCTATACCATTGAAACCTAAAATGCAGACGCTGATCATATCGTCACACTCTTTCCCTTGCGTGCTTTTCACCTGATGGAGAAGCCAGGGAAGCTTTGAAAACTAGCATGATGATGTACTGTATTTTGTGCCTTTCGGCTGGCCCAACAAGGGTATTGCTGCCAGATACATTTTCTAAAATCAGATTTCGCCTTGGAGCAACTGGCCTCAGGGTGGGGTGGGTGGGTTCTACACCCTTGCTCTAAAGCAAGGGTAGGTAAAGTGCAGCCCATGGGCTGTGGCCCCAGAAACACCTAACCCCCCCAATAAATTTTCAAACCAATTTTTTTAGCATTTTCCTCCTGCAAAATCTGGCCCCAAACCAGCCACGAGTGTGGCTATTTATCTGGCCCACAAGCCCTCCCCCCAAAGCTGAACAGTAGCTGAAAATGATGTAACATCACTTGTGGTGTGCAAAAAGGCAACTGTGTAGTCTGCAATTCGTCTCCACCCCCTGCACTGTAGCCCACCACTGCTCCAAAGACTGCAGCCATATCCAGTCAACACAACAGGTCAAAGACATCATCTGACACATGTGGGGGATCAAGCTGCCTTTGACTTTTTTACTAGGAAAGTTTTGCAGCTAAGCATCTAAAACCACCCATGGGGATAGGATAGAATACAGCCTTCAGACATTTGTGAGTTTTCCTTTCTGAAAGAAAAACAAGCAGCAAAGCTTCATTTAAAAAGAAACTGACTTGTTTTTATAAATTATAAACCCATCCAGTTTAAAGCAGATCGCTAGCAGTTTTGTCACTTAAAATTCTGTCTGTGGCTGAAATTTTTTAAACATACCTTCCACAATCATAAATTAGAGGGAGAAACGCAAATAAGGGAGGGAAAGACATTCCAAGGTGAATTGCAGATCAAGACCCTCCCCCCTTTTAACACGTTAAAGAAAGAGACAAAACACCCCATGATTCAACATAACAATTGCAAAATATAAATGCAATTTTTAAACAGTTAAAAATTACTAAAAAGGTATAACCCCACCCCACCCACCCAAACAGACAACACAACTGGGCAATGTAGTCTTCTTTATGGAGAAGACAGCTGGATTAACACCCTTCATCCTGATCCAAAAGAAAATTCATTTTAATAAAAGAACTCGGTTGCCAGAGATAGCTGCAGAAGGACCTTGGCTCATGAACCCAGCACAATATAAAAACAATGAACTTCTCTTGGTCTGTAAACAGTGGTTTTTGTAGCTCTCTGCTATACACGTTAAGTCTGTTAAACCACCACAATAAAAATGGGATAAAACAGCAGCACTATTTTATACAGCAAATTCGGAAGGGAAGTGTGTGGCGGTGTAAGAAAAGGAAACATCTGGTTGAATATGAACTCACTCCGTTTTACAGTTCACCAAGATCAAAACTTGCCTACTAACTGCTTGGCCTTGTCTGCTGAGCACCCCCTGTCATGCACAATCACTAGGAATGCTTTGCCCTGGAATTGTGCCTGCTATACATACTAGCCAAAACAAACACAACCCCCCCACCAGCCACCTTCAGTGTAATGGAAGATTGAAGAGTTGAGTGTAACCTGCTCTGGGAAAATGGATCCTTTTTTTCTGATGGATGCTGAAAGTTTTGCAAATAAGAAATCAACTCAAATGTGTGGGATACCCTTTTCTCAGAGGGCAACTGAACTATGCAACATTCCAATAACTCACTTCAGATGTTTAAAATGGATGTTCCCCCCTTTCCCAAAAAGGGGCTGGATTTCAACAGAAATTGGTTTCAGGCTTTGTTCAGAGTAGAGCTGTTTGCTGAAAGCAGCTCAAGGGGCCAATAGGCATGAGCCACTATAAGCAAAAGCAGGGGCACAATTTGACATTAACTTTAAATGGAGCTTGTGAGAGACATTTACCATCAACTCCCATTTCACTGGTAATTCTTGGGGACCCCCGGCAGGGCAGTGCAAGAAAATACTTAACATATTATTTTACCTCCTAGCTCCTACTTTGAGAAATATTTCAAAGAATGTCAGCAAGACTAGGCATTTTGGACCCTGGTGCCTAATGAAGAAATTATTTTTGGAAACTGAGTTTTAAAAAGTGTCTCTCACAAAGCTATTGCCCACAGGAAGCAAAGGCAATCCAAATTTCAGTCTTCTGCTTCTTACCAAATCACATCATCAAACTGCATAAGCTATTGCAGTACTGTTCTCTTGAGAACATCTCTAGATTTTAAAATCAAAATTGACTTTAAATTTGAGACTACACCTGTCTATGGGACAAGTTGAATGACCAGAAGCTCTTTAAGGCAGACTCATTCAGCCACCTTCCCCAGCTTCAAGCATTAGAGTGGGAATCATCCCCTGAAGAGACAGGTCCCTCTGCTACAATATGAGCATGCAGGCAATGGGAAGACAGCCATGAAGAATCTAAAGGACATGCACATCTTCTGCCAAATGAGGGGGAACAGTGAAGTGCATCAGGCATGCACAGTGTGGGAACCAAATAAGTCGCCCAAAAGCACACTTGCTAAATAAATGCCACACAGGTCTTCTCTAAAAGGATTCTATGACACCTGGATGGCCTACAGTCTGAATCTTTGGATCCTGTCTGTCCAAAAGATAAAGGAGAAAGAGTCTTGAAGCTGGGCTTAATCCAGGCACATCGGGCTGTCTACTCCAGGTTCAAATTGCAATATTTACTGGGGTTGGAAGGTACACAAAGATGCAGAGCGGCTCTGAAACAAATGGGAGAAAACATTCCCCACCTTATTTCTAGCAAAACTAAAGTGACGTCACTAGGACTGCCAGCTTTCTCCAAATGTTAAAGTTACAACATTGATGTTATTTTTCTTAAACCAGAGATTTTGCAAAAAGCTTGAAGGCCGTACGTCCAAGCATAACCTGTTTTTTTTTTAAGGGGGGAGGTATCTGCTGATTTTAAAAAACAGTTGAATCTGATACTTCTTTCCCTTGTGCTAGTCAGTTGAAAAAAACAAGTTTAGTATTACCAGACCACCCGATTAAACCTTCTGGGGGGTGGGGGGAAGGTAGATTTGTCTTGTGAGTTTGATAATGGAAAATAAAATCAAAAGTAATGGGATACAAAGCAAGTACTTGGCTGGAAATGAAACTCAGTATCTTTTAACCAAAAGCCATAGCTTCTGACCTGAAGACTAGAGATCAATTTTCATCCTAGAGGTCTTTTTAATCCCTCTTCAAAACTCTGCACACCTACAACAACATATTCATTAACCTAACTGGAGTTGATGCAAGCCCTCACCAAGATCCCTTTCAGATATAATTGGGGATGGGGTGAAGATTTTAGTAAGTTTGAAACTGATTTGAATTTCATTTTCCACATGTGTACATCCCCCAAAGATGCTCAGCATCTATTTTAGATTCGGCAAGTCTGAGGAATAGGAAGTACAATACAAAATGTGCATCATGTTCTCACAAGTTCAAGCAACTTATCTACTTACTTGAAATGCAGTCCTAAACCTTGATAGGAAATACCCACAGGCACAAACATAATTTCAGATTATATGAACCAATTTCTCTTTTACACAAAGACACACAGCATATGTTACCTTTCTGTGCTGCAAGTTATGTAAAGGAAACCCCCTTCAGCTTTTAGTCTACACTTTGAATTGTACTGAGCTACAGCCAACACTGGGTTTCAAATCAAGTTTATAGCTTTCTTCTGTAACTATTTCATTTTGAATAAGCTTCAACTCATTCTACCTTCTTTTTATGTAGTTTCTTTCCTTACAGGGTGGGGGAAAACACACGGAAGGGTTCAAAACGGTAACGTGCACAGGCATTCCAATTCAACCAGCTGTGATTGTAACTAGGGGAGGCATATGAATAAACCAGTTGAAGGAAAAAAGCCACCCACCCTGTGCCAGACACTTCACCAAGTGGCTAGGCAGCTTTGCTGTAGAGGTGGTGGGAGGCTGGGGGAGAAGAGAGTGGCTCAAAACGTTTCACAGCTGGGCACAGGCTTCTCAAGACTTCTGCTTTTCTAAGGCAAGAAACTGATACACAAAAATATAAACGCTGCACTGTGTGATGGAAAAAATACAAACTCCTTTGAAATATGCTTTACACTGGATTTCTATTGCTGCTTCTAAAGACTTCAAACCCCCCAAAGTTTCGGGAGAACGCCTCCACTCCACCCACAAAGAGAAGTGAAACAGGTTAGGGGTTTTTGTTTCTGTTACAATATGCTTATGAACGTGTATAAAAAGTGGTCTAAACCTGACAGAGGAGGGTCCCTGCTTCTCGATTTTATGTACAATAATTTAATCACTTGAATATAACTTTTTAATACATAAAAAAACTATTTTATGATCCAAGTCCTTCATGCATTTATGAGGAAGTTCCAGATTTTAATGTCAAAGGGATGGCAGATGATACTCCTTGTCTGTTGTTGGCTCTTCACTCTCTGCCTTCTGCACCCAGGATGCGTTTCCTCAAACCTTTAGATTTTTGATGGTGTCAAGTCTCTTTTTCAGCAGTTCTCCAATTTCCTGAATTGCATGCTGGTAACTGTTCTGGACTTTCCCTAGCGCAGTCTTTGTAAACTTTTTTTCTTCCTGGGGCAGGAAAAATGAGTACACAGAGATAATAGAGATTATGTAAATCATATTGAAGGTTAAATGCTAAGTTGACCTTTAACTACCTTAATAAATGTCAGCAAATATTGCTATGCATATGTTGTAAAATTAATCATCCAGTCACTGTGTTTCTTGGCAGTAGTGTTGATAAAACAGGGTTGCCTTGCTTTGAATCAGCCCTGTCAGACTCTCCTTAAAATCAGCTCCCTGGCTTTGCTAGAGATCCCTGAATAAGCTTCCTGTTAAGGAGTGGTTTTGAGGACTTGTGAGGTGAGAATGGTTGGGTAAGAATTTAGTCTCTTTCTGCTTTTTAGTCCAGCTGTTCTTTCTCATGTGGCCTGTCAAATGAGGGTCCTGGATTTGACCCAAAGTCTGAAAATTAATCCAGGTTTTGTCTCTGTCTTACTTGCTGGATAAACCCCCATATAATAAGCCATGGCTCTTTTTAAGCGCTGAATATCTATGTACACTTTGTGATCTGTCTGAGCTATAACAAATTGAAATTATTTTGACTTAATCAGAGTAGGAAATCCCTAAGGGAATCCAAGCTAAGATATATGTCTAGGCAGCAGGAAAATATTTTCCTCCATTCTTCCCTTGAGTGTCTAACCCAAGACAGCACAATGCCTGAAGACAGACCTAGAAAGAAAAATTAATGGAATGATTTTTTTTAAAAATAAAAGTATTTCTCTACTGATACACATGTAAAGAAAGAAGGCTTTTGTAACGCTAGCTAGAAAACAGAGCTCAAAGAAAGCAGAGAACATGGGAAGGTGGGCCAAGACAGGACAATTTCAGCTCATTATCTGCTACTGTCAGAGGTTGGAAAATTCACAGATCACATTTTCCGGCCAGCTGTACAATTTTCCAGACACTCTATGCTGTGTGCAAAAAGATGGGGCTGAAAACAACCAACTTCAGTGCAACCAGAAAACAGGAACTGAAAGGATAAGAGAAAATCTGGAGAGCTGATCATCCATCTGCTTGGCCGCTGTCATTTTGTCAGGATAGCAGTCTCTTTTATTTTGAAGTTTCTAACTATTGGGAAGATGGGCTTTCCTTACCTAACTGCTCCAGCATTCATCTGCTAAGCCACCATCTCTCTCTTCCATAAAATCGAAGCTCCTATATATCACTTTTCCAACCTGTCCCCCATCTCCCTCCCACCTTTTGCACAGCAGGTGTTTGGACTTGCATAACAAAGATCACTTCCATCAAACATGTTTAAAGGTTTAAAGCCTTTTTCCTTCATTTGGTGCCCTCATGTGGCTATCTGTCAGAACTGCAAAGACTGCACTCCACACAATGTAATACACTTTTTTCTAAAAATCAGCTCTCACACATTCTAAAATAGTGTGACCCAGACCCAGAACAGGAACATTCTCCACTCTTAACACCTTGGACTCTGAATGGCCTCCTCATTTTCTCCAGTATAAACGAACACCTGTCACTCATTCCTCGAGGACAGAAACCAGAGTGCAGCACTTGGACCTGTGCTGGGTGAGGACCAAACCTCCCGCCACAACAGGCAGTACCTCCACACTAACCACAGGCTTTCGGGCAATTCCCCTCAGAAGCAGCAGTTTCTTACCTGCAACAGTAAGTTGTCCTCTATAGACAGCTCTTCAAGTTTAAGTGCAGTGAGAGTAATTTCAAGCCCTTTGATATGATCTATCACATTGGAAGTGAGCGTCTGGAGCGCAGAAAGGTAATCTTGGAAGCTTGCAAACACTGGGGGCTACAGAGAGAAGAGGAAGGGAAAGATTATCTGCACTCCTGCACAACTAGCTAAAGTGCTGTCTTCTTTCACATGAACCAGCATGAGCTCCGAGATCTTTCCTTCTCTTGGTCCCACCACCTTCAGACACAGGTTTGGTTAATAATAATAATAATATTTATTTATACCCTGCCCCTCTGTTAAAACAATCAGGGCGGCTTACAAAAATTAAAATACAATACATATAAAAATCCCTAAACACCCCGGGATCTAATTAGGAAAGGCCTGCCGAAAGAGATCCGTCTTTAGTGCTTTTTAAAAGCTACTCAGGCTTGTCATCTGGCGGATCTCGTTCGAGTTACCACATGTTCACTTGCCCATTGCCTACCATTGCTACAATGCTCTCTTTTTTCTTCTTCTTCTTCTTCTGCAGGCTTGATCTGCAGGGCCGGAGGATGGAGTCAGAATAACTGCACACCCACAGGACAATGGAAATGGTCTAGAAAGAGGAGGAGGGCACAAGCACTTTAGCAATGTCGCACAATTATGTAACTGGTGTGGGAACAGGATTAGCTTTCCAAGAGCCAGTAGAAGCCCTCTCACACTCACCTCCACAAAGAAGACAAGATTTTCTAAAATATTGGGATGAGTTTTGAAGCTGCTTTCCCTCACTTCCAACAGATCACCTTTGCATTTATTGAACTGATCTTGAAAGAGAGAGAGGGAGAAAGAAAAAAGGTAAGGTTGATCAACATTTAAGCTTTATATAAGGCAACATACAGTAGACCCTTCTTTTATAGCTGCCTTCTTGATTTTTTTTATTTATTTAGTTATTTATACCCTGCTCTTCAGCCACAAGGCTGTCAGAGCGGCTTACAAATTGTTTTAAGCAATAGCTATTTACACATCTACACTGCATTAAACAGTTTCCAATGTGTGTTATGAGCTAATTGCCCCCACAAGCTGGGTACTCAATTTACCGACCTACAAAAGGATGGAAGGCTGAGTGAACCTTGGAGCCCGCTGGAATTCGTGGTGACTCGCAGTACTGGCATTTAACCACTGCGCCACCAGAGCTCCTTTTATTAAATGATATCTGACCCAACCCCAACTTTAGGAAGGTACCCATCTCTGGTATATGTTTTTAAGTGACACCGATTACTTAAAACTAACCACATACACAGTAGAACAGCTTGCTGTCCTTGGGCATATCTTAAGGAAGAAAAAGACCATCACATGATTCCACACTGGTCTGGAGGAAAATGCAATGCACTCAAATAGGTTTTTTCCTCCAATTGCATTTGTTTGGGGATATCCAAGAAGTACAGAAAATACACAAGATGATTAAAGTCACTATTTATGTTCTGCAACTGCCTTTCAGACACTGGAAATATTCACTCACTTATCATTACTTAAACTTATAAACAGAGCCTGCCTTCTAGTGAGATGATCCTGCCTGCTGTACCTACACGGGGAAACTCACTCAATCTAAAGGTTCCCTCTAGGCTGTTATGTAGAGATACTGGATAAAAGCTACCTCTGTTAACACATGGCTACCAGCTTTCACATTTATGCAGGCAGGCAGGCAATCTTGGGGGCAAATAGGCTGCAAACTTTATGAAGGTTGTTTCCCCCCCTCCGCAAAGCTGATTTACCTGTTAGTTGTTCTAATAATGATTTCAAGCTATTCCCTATTCTCTCCTGAATTGCTGTTGAATCTTCTGAAAATAAAGAAGTTAAATTGATTAATAATGATAATTAAGACAGTAAAAACATAAAGAGGCTGATTTGGAAAAAGTAAGAGCCAGCAATAACTGGGGAAAGCATCCTATCAAAACCAAGTTTCTTTATTTAATTTATATTCTGGCTTTCTTCCAACATGGGACCAAAGGTGGCTTACAACATGCATTGATACAAAGCACAGCTAAGCAACAATGGTTATAAACAACAAAGCTAAAAGCACAATTTTTAAAAATGTCCTATTTATACAGCATTACAGTTGGTGACTTAAGTGACGTGCAGAAGGATATTATTGCCATGATTAAGTGGATAGTTTTCTCTGCATCTGCACCCAACCTGGTGAGGCAAGCCATGGCTCACATGTTCTAGAGCCCACCCACCCACCCAGGTCTGGTGCTGGGATTAAAGAAATAAAATTCATGTTGCTTCAGAGCCCAGAGAAATTTGGGGGAAAGAAAATGGTAGATGCTACGAACCAGGTGTGCATCCCTTCAGCATGGGTCCTTCAAAGGAAAAAAAGGCTATGCTTGCCTAGGCAGATTCCTCTCTTAGATGGCACAACATTTTTCTTCTGAAGAACCGAAGGCTGGAAGGAGATGCACTTGGTGGCTCTGCAGTGTCCTCCTTAGAGAATGCAGCTTGTGCTTGCCTGCTGCTGCTCGACTTGCTACGTATTAATAAACTCACAGGAAGGAGGCTAGATTGCCCAAAAGGATTGTTCGGCTCTCCTCCTCTGGCACAGGCCAGCAATGTGTTAAGGGGTATACATGTTGCATGTGGGGAAATCATCATTGTAATGTAAAAGCAATCTTGTGTACCTCATTCACAATCTTAGATAAGTCTAGGGTTTTCCCCTGCATGCATTTTGTTCTCCCAAAATTCCCTTCTCTTACTTCACTGAGCACTTCTAGCCAATTGGAAGTGCTGGGTCATTCTACACATGACCTAATTTGAATTTTATTGCTTTTGTGTAAGCCTCCTTCTGAATCTGACTCTCCATGAGGATGGATGTATCTTAGCCATCTTAAGCTTTCCTGTAACCATGCTATGATGATCGGAACCCAGCCAACGGCTGTAGGCTGAGTGAGTTTTTATTATCTAATACCTTCAGTTAAGGACCTTTTCTTAAGTTTGTTTTAGTATGTAGATTGAGACTGATATACCTTCAGTAAACTTTGTTTTGCATTTTAAACTGACTCCTTTGTTTTGTAATGAGTCTAATTTAACTGGGAGATCCCAGACCTCTGATGATAATTGAGCTTAAGTCTGCTTCTTAAGCGCATTCTGCATAAACACAAAGTCAAAAGTGACTGAATGATTTTAACTCTTTTAAAGGAAATAATTCTTGTTGTTTTTAAAGGACTAGATCCTGGATTTTTTTAATACAAATTTTATTTTTTAGACTCATTACCTTCCAACAATACAGATCGAGAACAGGCAAATCCTGCAAACCATAAGACTTATTAGACTGCAGTGCTCATTTTTCAAGGGTTTCTGGTTATTGATTACAAAATTAAGTTAGACAACTAAAAGAAAATAGTCAAAAAGCCCATGAACCTGATAACAAATTCAAATTAGGTTTTTTTAATTCTTCCTTCTTTTCCAGGGCTAGCCTTTCAGCTAAAGATTGTAAGTAAACATTTTGTGACATCACTGCAGGGTATTAGCAGCCAAGGTCTTTTAAAGTGTTATGAATACCTAGCCATATCTCCTGGTCACCCACCTGTCTCTTTCCTATCCCAAATTGCTCTCTAGCTCTAGGAATGTCAAAGACTCACCTAAACCGTTGGTATCAAGTTCGTAAATTTCACAAACAAGATAAAATAAGCTGGTCTGGCACCGGCAGCTCCCACTGTTGAAGTAGCCAGCCATTCGGGAAGGAGGAGGACCAAGGACTGGATACTATGCAAAAAGCAAAACAAGGGGGAGAATTAAGTCCCTCACAAAGAAAGCAAAGTAGTGTTGCTTCTAGTTTCATGAGTTTACTTATTTCTAAAGTTTTATTAGTTGCCCTATGGCTGAAAAGCTCACATGTTGACATACAACGAGGATACAAATAACATCCAAAATCTATATAAATCAAATCAAAAGAAGAGTTATAAAAACAATTGATTAGAAGCAGCAGAAGTTAAAACAGGCTTTAGAAGATCTAAAAATATAGTGGAGTTAAAACCACTTAAGAATACCGCATAATAGAAGCTACATTTAACTCCCCAATTATAGCACAAGGGGAGCCTTAGAAAAATCTCAACTCTTTGCTTAACACCACTGTAAAAAGCTATTTTTAAAAAGCTCTGAACTCCTTTCTTCAACTGTACCTGAATCTTCTGCTCAAGAAACCGTTTCCCAGAATTCACTGCAGTGTCCAGTTGCCGTAGCAGAGCCCGCATTGTGTCAATCTTGGAAGAAACGCCATTCTCAGTGTTTTTCTCAGAGTTCTTTGGCTGAGCATTGTGGCTGAGAGCTGGCAGTCCACTAATCAACCGTAACGTCAAGGACCGAATCTGCAACCAGATGGTTTCTTCCTCCAAGGAAATTCTTCTGTCCTCTTCAGAAATGCACCTGGGAAAGAACACATGCAAGAATTCATATTTGGAAGCACAAACACAAGCTGCCTGTCTGCTCACATGCTCCCAAAACCTGAGATGGCAATGCCAAGTCCAAGACGACAGCACCTATGTGATGTGCCATCTCTTCCACAAAGGAGGATGGAAACTTGTACAACATTTTTCTCATTCACTGTTGTTATTGGGAGCAGCAAGGGAGGAACAGCCTATAAAATTCTCCTTTCCCTGAACCACTATGGCAAAGCACACCTTGCAAGAGAAAGAGTGCCTGTAAGTTTTTCTTCCCACTGCATGTTTATGCTGGTGTCTTGAAGACGTCATTATACATACATGAAAATTTCAGGATACTCTCTCTCTAACACTCTTAATAGTTTTGTTAATCCATTTTAATGAGATGACCACAATCAGATGGAACTTAATGATATTAAACAGTCCTGTCCTGTACTGGAAAAGCCAAACTCCCCACTTCAATCAGCATGGTGTAACAAAATGTGAAACCTCAACAGCATATAAGATTCCACCCTAATTTTAAAAAACAAAAACAAAATAGATGTCAAATCCTAGTTACTCTACAATATCTACGACATTATACAGAAATGGTTTTTGTTGGTATCAAGGAGATTTAATGAAGAAGGACCCATTTAACTGTACACTTCAGTATTAGGTCCTCCCATATTTACTAATGAAGGGACTTCCAATTTCTTAACACCCATAGTTGGTGCTTCTTATCCATATTGCACGAGTCTGGAAGCATTATAACAATTTAGCCTTTATTTATCATTTTGCTTAACACCAATATAATACAAACTAAAAATGTACCAAAACAAAGACAAACAAACAAAAAGCACAAAACAAAGACAAACAGCATCAGTTGTCCCTAAGGTAAATAATCATTATGCATGGCAGCTTCATTCCCTATAAATAGGAAATAAACCAATAGGAATGCATGCTAGATATCTTGCCCTAGGAAAGTAGTACAGTGGTTCTGTGCTTGCAATGCTCAAATCATCAGACCAAGTCGAGCAGCAGCTGCATGTACCCTTTGAAGCACATGTCCTGTATTCGCTTCACCTCCAAGTTGCCTCCAAGTACAGCATGAAAGAGTTAAAACATGTCAACTCCTTTTTTAAACCTAAGCAACTGGTGGCATAAACGTGGCGTGTGACACAGAAGGGAAAAGGAGCTGCTTGCCCTTCACTGAGTTGGTGCAGCCTTTGAAAAATGGCTATCCCAGTAGTGGCCTTTCACACTTACCTGTCTTTTGGATCCCAATTAAATAGGACAGTGAGGTCTCGGTTATCTTGCAGATCATTCCAGGGAATGTCATCTTCTTCTGGACTTAGGCTCATGGACTTTATACTTTCTTCTAAACTTGTTGATCTAACCCAGGGGAGCAAGACAGAAGTACAGAGTCATGTGCTTAACAGATTTCTGGCCAGGCTGCATTAGAACCCAGACAATGCAATGGAAAACTCTTGAGCTGATTGTTCACTGTTACAAAGGGACACTATACTCTCTGCCAGCCTTTCCCAACCCATCTGGAGATGATAGGCCTAAGTCAAATACATACAGTTGGCACAAGGCTGCTCCTGTGTGAAAACAATCCAAATTGTGCCCCAGAAATCACATTTTGCAACCTGAGTCAGTTACACAAACAAGCTGATGTTAAGAGTACTGTTCTATGTAATACACTAGGAAGAAGACAGAAGACTGCATGTTTCACCTAGAAACATTCTGAGTCCTACTAGGAAGCATCCTTCAATACTCTAAGCAGTAGCACCATCATCATCACACATCCCTCTCCGTTTCATCACCTTTGAGGCTGCCTAGACCTCTAGGGGCATTCATAACATTAAAGGGATCCTTCCAGACTTACATATTTGCTTCAAGTAACAGGTCCAACAACATCCGTTCCGTGCGGACTTGTGCAAAATGAAGAGAGGAATTCAGTCTGTTCCTGAAAGCAATGAATTCTGGGATCTTCTCAAATGCACCATATTTATAGGCTTGAATAATGTATTCTGAGGTCTAAGGGAGAAAACACACAACAGCCTCAGTATGCATTACAGTACAAACTTAAGAGGTTTTTGTACAGAATCAGGAACGATGCTCATTCCATGCACCCAATGCTCATGGACATCTGGGCGTATGTTGTACAGGTTCTGTGCTTGAGAAAGTCTCATTTCACACTAATACTCAAGAGCTTGTTTTGTCAAGCAAGTTTGAGGAGACATACCCCTATCTCTGAGTCTAAGAAAAATACCAGGTCTGTTGAAAGTATAAAATGGGAAATACTGCCACTCTGACCTCGTTGGAAGAAGGGTGGATATGAAATACAGTTAAATAAAGCTATGAAATTTTCAGGCAAAACACCAAAGTTGAAATGGAGTTCCTAGTCTCTCTCTGAATTGGAAGATAAGAACAGCTCCACTACAATTCCCGATAAAGCTTGTCTAAAATCAATAGGATTTGGGCTATTATTAACGGCAAGTTTCATTCCACCTTTTCACCAAGAGTCTCATGGTAATGCACATGACTTCTCCTCCTTTCATCTTCATAAAAACTCTGAACTAAGTTAGCCTGAGAGTGTGACAGGCTCAAGTAGGAAGCTTTAGGGTGCAATGGGGATGTGCTTGGTCATTATTAGTTCCACAGCAGTTGTATCACTGTTGTCTACACTAAGGGCAAAAAGTTCAAATTGACTCCTCAGCCTGTTCTCCCCGGACCTACCTTGGAGCCACCCTGCTACCTGTTTCTACACAAGGACATCAGGTAATGTCTATATGTGTCCCTGCACCCAGATGTTGCTTTGGTCCACCACCTTTCCTCCATCAGCTCCCTGGCAGAGCCAAGACAGATCACTGCCTGGCAGGCGCTGCTATCTACCTCTATATACAGGTCAGTTCCTGGCTCTGAATGGTTACAGAAAGGTTTTTTCCCTCTTCAGTGCTGCAGAGAGAAAAACCTCTCTCTAACTGGACCAGGAACTGGACCAGACTTTGAGGTAAATGGTAGCACCTGCCAGCCTCCCCACTCCACCCCGAATTCATGGCAGATTCATTGTTCACACTACAAGAAACATCAGAGTTTCCAGTAAACTCCGGAGCAAACTGAGTATTTAAAACCCAAGTTAAGGTGGTATACCCAAGTTTGGTGTGGATAGGACCATAGCATCATGTGATTTCATTGTACCAGATTTGGGGATAAGGCACACATCGTGTGGCTTTATCATACCATTTGGGGGGGGGGTTATGGGTTTATCCCCTTGTGTAGACAAGCCCTCAGAGGAAGAACTCTACTTAAGAATGCACCCCTCCATGTTTTGCCACAAATCATTCTTGCAGACATGCAACCTCTGACTATATAGGAATAAAACAGGCACTTCTCAGGAGTGCAGATAATTACAGGGCAAAGATGCAGCTGCATTACTCCTTGCAAGAGGCAGCCACAAAGGAGGCGGCAAGGCCAGAACAATGAACCCCATTAGGAAGGGGACAGGGTCACATTCACTGCAAGTAACTACTTTGGGAACACAGAAGCACACCATGTAGGAATTGCTCACAAATACAAGATAGCATAGGCCACATCACCAGGCTTACAGTCATTATCTAAGGCAAATAAGCCTTACGTGGGAAAGGGGAGTGGTAGAAAGGGAATGGTTTTATGCTGTTACAGTGAAGCTGATAGAGGGGAAACTCCCAAGGGACTGTGGGCTCTTTCTGAGGAGGAGAAATGAGGAAAGAGACATGGGGGTCCTTTCACCACTTACATCTTTCTGGTTGGAGTGGAAAAACCTGAGTGCAAAGTTGCAAGACTGTGACGCAGCAGCATAATGACCAAAGGCTGCAGCGTAGCGGGTCAGCAAGTAACTGTAATAAGAACAAAGAAAGATTTACAACAATGAAGGAACTGCTCCCCAGGTTACCACCAGCTGTATGAAAGTGCTATAGCTTGAGGTTTTAAAAAAATAGTTTCCCAAGGTAAGAAGTGCAAAAACAAATATACCTTTCTAAAACATGGGGGGGGGGTGAGTAAGCAGTCAACAAAAGATATGATCTGAATTAAGGTTTTGCTGAGCAAGGCTTCCAAGTCTTCCTCAAAGCCACTGGCCCCTCCATCTTGTCCTCAGTGCAGCACTCCTGCAAAATCAGTTACTTGCAAGAGGCATAAACCATATGTAACCTGTACCACAGATTAGAATTCTTTATGCAAAAATGTTCAGTTCAAAATTCTACAGGGAAAAATGAGGCCAACATGGGAACTATCTTTTGTATTGAGTGGCTGTTCCTCTTTCCGCCTGGCCTCTATTTTCTCACAGAATACTCCCAGTGCGATGGAGAAGCTTGCATGCTCTTCAAACAAATACAACCATATAGCAAGGTAAAGGAACAGTAACTCAACATGCCATACTCCAAAGCAGGTTGAGAGATCTGTTAACTTTTCCAAGGTGGATTGGACAAGTAACATATACTTTAACTTAGTGGTTCTCAATTTTTGGCCCTCTTATTGTCCTGGACTTCAACTCCCAAAATCATTTACTATTAGCCATCCTGGCTGGCACTTCTGGGAATTGAACCCTGAAACACCTGGAGATCCAAAGGTCAAAAAACAGTTCTAACATTATGGGCCTGGGATGAAAAAGACAAAAATGTTTGATATGACAGTATTCTCTGTCAGGAAGGTGAAGCTCTGGGACTATGAACTGAGCCAATGGATTGCTCCAAAGACACGCTACCCACCCAATAGTGTCGTGCTGTATGTGCTTTGCATCAAGGCTGGAGTAGAGCTCCACAACTGGCTCAAACGCCCCAAGAATGCAGTAGATTCGGATGAGCAGCAGCTTGAACTGAGCATTTGAGGGACTGTGGGTCAACCCTTCCTCTAGTAATGCCAAGCACTGCCAGGCAGCTGGCTCTTCACCTGGAGAAAGAACACCACACTGAAGCCTTGGGCTAGATGAAGTCAAACACATGAGTAAGAAGCATCCCCCCCTTTCCTAGCACTGGAGCATCATGGACACTTCCCACAGGGAATTGTGTTGGGAGATAGGCTAGAGCCTTACTAGAGAGAGAGAGAGAGAGAAACATCTAATCCATTTCCCCCACACTATGCATAATTTTATACTTCTATCACATCTCTTTTATTTGCCTTTTTGCCCCTAAACTAAATGGCCCTAAACACTGTAATTTTTCATTATCAGGGAGTGGCTCCAAACCCTTTATCATTTTGGTTGCCCTTTCCTGATCTTTATTCCCATCCAAGCAGCGAGGCTTCTAAGGACATACCTGCCTCTAGCCAGATGTCAAGGAGCAAGTGAACAGCAAGTAGACAATAATAGTCCGAAAACTGCAACTCTGTTTTCAAACAGGATTTTCCTGTGGAAAAACAAAGCCAAGCAAGGTAACTTGAAAACTTGTGATTCCAGCTCTTAAACATGAACTATGAGCTGGCTTGATAAAACTATAGTCTGACATGTAACTGATTATCTGCATATTTACTCAGTCACACTTTATTAAACAGAACTTATCTTGGCAGATGAAGTGGTCTGCAGTCCATGAAATCTTACACCATAAGAAATGCATTAGCCCTTGAAGTCCTACCAATACTCTCTGCTTTTTTTGCTGCAACAGACTAACGTGGGTATAGATCACAGACTAAGATGGCTATTTTACTTGTTACTAGTAAAACAGAATCCACTGAAGTGTCTGATGAGACTGCATCACTGAAGCCGAGCATAAGATGAGCCTTGCTGGATTTGAGCAAAGGTTTCTCTAGTCCAGCATCTTGTCTCCAACAGTGGGCAACCACATGCTCTAATGGAAAGCCCCTACACAAGACAAGAGGGCAAGACTGCACTCCCTAAGGACTTTGGTTTGAGTTCTTCAGACAAAAGGAGGACATAACAGGAGACTGAAGTGGAGCACTAGCACTGACAGGTGGATGGGCAGAAAATGCAGGACAAGTATGATTTTCTAAGGCAAGTGGAGTGGTCTGACATTCAGGCGATATGCAAGTTTTCCTTACCAAAATCCAGTCCATGTCGATACCGCAACATCAAGTCTCGGACCGCAGCCAGCTTTTGGGATTTGTCCATCGTGTGGTAAAGGCCAAGCAACCTTGTCAACTGCACAACACACAAGTGTTGTTGCAATGCTTTAATGTTAGCTGGTAGCGCGATCTTTCCTTCCGTTGGTGCAGATAGGGGGATAACTCCCAATAACTGGTTGATGAACTGCAGGAAAAGGAACAGAAATGTGAGATCTGTAACAGCTTCCTGGTGTCAGTGGCAGATATTATGAACAGGGCTTGGATGAAAGAGAGAAAATGCAAAATGGTGTGTTGGGTGCTTACTATGGAGATCATTCCTATCTGTGAAAAAGAAAATACTCTGTTATCGACCAGAAACTGTACAGAGCCCTTCTTTCTCACATGGCTGCTAGAAATTCTGCAAAATAACTGTTAAAAGTAGAGCCTAGAAGGGTTATTTCTGGACTACAACACCAGCAATCTTCCAACCAGCACAGCTAATGGGAGGTCATGGTGGCTGGGAATTCTGGGAACTGTACTTCAAAAATAATTTCCCCAACCTTTTCTTAACTCATTTTCAAAATTCTCTTGACAGCTGTAAGTGGTGGAAAAAACATACCTTTTTGAAAAGCTCAAAGGCATTTGATACAAGATATCCAGTATCACTCTTCAGTGACCCACTCCAGAGACAATCTTACACTTATTCACAAAATTCCTATCTTGGCTAGCCAGCGTTATACTTCTATGTGTACATTTATATTCATGGGGTTACAAATACACTTCTCCTTATATTTTGGCCTATAACTGAAGGACCACAAACAGGCATAAGACTCCAGATTAGGGATTTCAGAAGGCAGAAATGAAGGGAAAACACCACACCTTTCACCTGTGACCCTGGAGAGTCACTGCCAACAATATTGCTGGCTTGCCTTTATGTAAAGCAGCTACATCTATCCTAATATTTACTCAGGGAACAACGTGACAGTAACAATTGTTTTAATGCAGTGATGTTTCCAAACTGCTTTGATATAGCATCTGCTAGATTACACGCAATTGTCCAGTGACCTTTGGCAACAGCCAGCAAAAGAAGGAAAATATTCAAACAAAAAAACTCTCATGTCAACAGTAACAATACTATAGTTCTCAGCAATTTTGTTTACAGCCCAACAAGAGTGTGTGGGGGGTTGCATTTAACCACCTAACCACAGGGGCTTAGAAGAACAATGGGCTGAGCACTGGGATGCTCAGCTGCTGAAATCATCCTGTAAAACTACTACTGCCAATGCATAAACTCTCTTGCAATTAATGGGAAGGACTATAGAACACATTCTCAGATAGAAGAGTCCTGTGATGTCCACAAGTGTGTTCTTTAAAGTTGCTCCAAAAAAGAGAGTTTAACCTTCTCTGAATCTTCCTATGACAGGAACAAACTGAGCAATCACACTTGAAAGGTCAAAGCAAACCATCCCTTGAAGGTGTCAAAGTATCACAGAGCTTACCTTTGTATATTGGGTTGAAGGAAGGAGGTCTACAAACACCTTGATATCAGTAAAGCAGCAGGGCTTATCCCCAAATCGTTTGAAGTACTGGAACATTAGTTCTTCCGGATCACCTAAACAAGTAAAAGACAAGCAAGTGAAAAAGCAGTTTTGTGAAGTAAGTGAAGGAAAACAACATAGCTACATCTTGGCTTATATGACTGGACTATAATGATAAATCAGAAAACGGAGTGTTAAACAAAAATAGGTTCAATGGGATCCATGACATAAAGAAACAGAAAAACAGAGACTACGATGCATGGGAGGGATTTGACTTTTACCACCCACAGTAATCACACTTCCAAGTTATTTCTAGAGAAAGACACTCACTATAGAAAAAGTACCCTGGCAATACTGCCTAGCATCATGTCAGATAATAAAGAATGGTCATTTCTCATTTATGTTGGGTTTCATTCCTGTATTTCTGCCATTATTCACTGCCACTTCAACACTGAACTATTCCAGGAAACTGAGAGATACCACTGAGGGGTGGAAGTGTGGACCTCAATATGCTTTTGGACATGATCATGCTACTACTGCGTCTAACAATAAAAATTGATCATGCTGGCTGGGGCTGCTGGAAGCTGCAGTCTAACAATGTCTGAAGGGCCACAGGCACCCACTCCTGTGGTAAGTGCAGAACCCATGACCTTTTATCAGTCTTTTTATATGCAGAAACTATCTGAACATGAATTTCCAACTAATTTTTATTCCAGTCAATATCCAAAGAGAACTCAAGAATTTTACCTTTTAACCAATTATGACTGGCTTATTTAAAGAACTATTTTGGTTTATTACATTTGACTTTTTCAACACATCCAAAGGTTTAATAATGATGAATACCAGATAATACATATTCCTGGGGTCAACTGTTGACAAAGCTTCATTCATCAAGAGCCCCAAAACTATTTTTAACAGGCTGGCTTGTTTTACTTGGCTGTGACAAGAAGTTTAATATTCTGTGATATGACAAACCATCTCAAATACAAAAAAGATGACTTTTAAGAGGGAGGTCTAATGAGTAGGATCTATGGCTATAGCTTCTCTTTTAATTGGACTCTAGAAGACAACACAAAACAGGACACTAAGCTTATTAGCACAATATCAAAACATAATACAACACTGTATCAATGTAACGTAATTGTAAGACAGAGGAAAAGTAGCAAGTCAGGAAGATTACCAAGGAAGGTAAGGCAAGCTGAGTCAGTGGACCAGTGAGTGGCTCTCAACCTTCTGCTAGTTCTTACAATGGACTTTTATTTCTGTCATCCAAACATCAGCTCTAGAGTTCCCTTTCTCAGGAAATGAAATCCCCCTGTTCTCTTTGCTTCATACCCTCTCAGAAAGAGATTGTTTTCTTGAACAAAAAAGTGCTTTTATAAACAACATCTTGGTTCAAGAAAAAGCAAAAACTGTTATCTGGAAATGCACATGCATACATGCACAGTTCTGTGGCTTTGCTTCTCATCTAAGAGTTTGACACTGCTTTACAAAAAATTATTAAGTTTTATGTTTGCAGCTGTTAGGCAAACTACATTAAAACTGGAAGACAAACAGACTTTTTCAAAGGATTACTGAGGATTGATCTATTTCACTTGCAATAGGAGAAGAACTTTAAGAGCTGTATCTGATAAATGTGCTGGTTTATATTTATATGAAATTAAAAGCTGGTCTTAGTGTTCCCTGCAATGCACCAATTCAGGTGACTCTGCGATGCTAGCCAAGACATCCAAATATTTACCATCCAGATGCTGTTGTTCCATGCCAAGGATTAAAGTAAAAAATAAACAACCCGCTTTGCAAAGCACGGGTGCATTTCTGCAATTCTTATACACAGTTTACATCAGCTCCTGCAATCCCAGGGTGGATGAAGTGCTGGCTTTGCTTCTGCACACTCTCCCTTGAGGCTCAATTTAGTATCTTCCTAGTGGTCCTTACCCAATTTGTGTTCTTCACTGTAGCCTCGGTGCCGCAAACGCCTGATCAGCTCTAGCTGGGCAAGGTAAGGTCCCCGGAGTGGGCGGACACTGTTGGATTCTTGTATTATCCTCTGCTCTATGAAAGCCACGGCCTGCTCTGTGCTGTGATGTACTTCACCTTCCAGAGAGCTATGTACAAGAAAGAGCAACTGGGTTCCAGCATGTCCTGGAATTCTGCCTCTCTCAAAAACCAACACAGTGTGTTGCTAATGTTATTGTCTACCTCGTTCTCAACCTTTGGTCATTTGGATACTGAAGTCATCTGGGACTTCATTCCCAGAATCCCATGCCAGCATAGACATTGGCCAGGTTTTCTGGAACCCCCACCCACTGTACAAAATGCTCAAACTGCCCTCTTTTTAAATGTCCCCACCCTCCACCCTGGCCCTACTGTACAAATCTCTTGAGTGAAGACATTGCAATTGTCAAAGCCTTCAGAACAAAAGCAATACACTCACTGCTCTCCTTCAGCTGGAGGACTCCAGGCTGTGTCAATCAGTTGAAAGAGGGAATCAAAGTAAATCATATAGAACTGCCAATCATCTGGGCTAAAATAGAAGAGAAGCAAGTAGAAAAACTAAGCACATGTGCTTCTTAATTAAAAGCATGACGATTAAAATAGGAAAAACAACAAATAGACAACACAACACATTTCCCCCTGAACAATCAGTCCTCAAAGGCTTGCTAAAACAAAAAAGGCTTTCCTGCTAACAGAAGGATAGCAATGAGTAGGTCATTCTAGCTTCCTTAAGAAGGGAGCTCCACTGGCTGGGGGCATCCACAAGAAGTCCCTCTCTCGTGTTCCCATCACATGTACTTGTGAGATGGTGGGACAGATAGAAGAGTCTCTCCAGGAGATCACAAAACACAGGCAGGCTCATATGGGAGAATATGGTCCTTCAGATATTTTGGACCCGAACCCTATACTCACTAGGTTTATGCTTCTGAGGAAGATAAAAAAGACTTAAAGTCTTTAAATGTACAGTTGTCCCTCCACTTTCGCGAACTTAACATTCGCGGTTTTGATTATTCGCGGTTTTGGGAGAGCCCCCGCGGGCCCCCCCAAAACCGCGACAGGGGCCTCCGGAGGCCCCGTGAAAACCCTGGGAAGGGGGTGGGGAGGGCTGGGGAGGCCTTCATGGGGCCCCCGGAGGCGCTCCGGAGGCCCCATGAAGGCCTGAGGAGGGAGTGGGGAGGGCCAGGGAGGCAGGGGAGTCCAGGGAAAGTGGTGAGGGGAGCGACAACGGGGCCTCCGGAGGCCTCGGGGTCGCTTGGGGAGGGCGGGGGGTGGCAGGGAGAAGCGACCGCGAGGCCTCCGGAGGCCTCGGGGGTCGCTTGGGGAGGGCGGGGGGCGGCAGGCAGAAGCGACCGCGAGGCCTCCGGAGGCCTCGGGGGTCGCTTGGGGAGGGCGGGGGGCGGCAGGCAGAAGCGACCGCGAGGCCTCCGGAGGCCTCGGGGGTCGCTTGGGGAGGGCGGGGGGCGGCAGGGAGACGCGACCGCGAGGCCTCCGGAGGCCTCGGGGGTCGCTTGGGGAGGGCGGGGGGCGGCAGGCAGAAGCAACCGCGAGGCCTCCGGAGGCCTCGGGGGTCGCTTGGGGAGGGCGGGGGGAGGCAGGGAGAAGCGACCGCGAGGCCTCCGGAGGCCTCGGGGTCGCTTGGGGAGGGCGGGGGGCGGCAGGCAGAAGCAACCGCGAGGCCTCCGGAGGCCTCGGGGGTCGCTTGGGGAGGGCGGGGGGCGGCAGGGAGAAGCGACCGCGAGGCCTCCGGAGGCCTCGGGGTCGCTTGGGGAGGGCGGGGGGCGGCAGGCAGAAGCGACCGCGAGGCCTCCGGAGGCCTCGGGGTCGCTTGGGGAGGGCGGGGGGCGGCAGGCAGAAGCGACCGCGAGGCCTCCGGAGGCCTCGGGGGTCGCTTGGGGAGGGCGGGGGGCGGCAGGGAGACGCGACCGCGAGGCCTCCGGAGGCCTCGGGGGTCGCTTGGGGAGGGCGGGGGGCGGCAGGCAGAAGCAACCGCGAGGCCTCCGGAGGCCTCGGGGGTCGCTTGGGGAGGGCGGGGGGCGGCAGGGAGAAGCGACCGCGAGGCCTCCGGAGGCCTCGGGGTCGCTTGGGGAGGGCGGGGGGCGGCAGGGAAAAGCGACCGCGAGGCCTCCGGAGGCCTCGGGGGTCGCTTGGGGAGGGCGGGGGGCGGCAGGCAGAAGCGACCGCGAGGCCTCCGGAGGCCTCGGGGGTCGCTTGGGGAGGGCGGGGGGCGGCAGGCAGAAGCGACCGCGAGGCCTCCGGAGGCCTCGGGGGTCGCTTGGAGAGGGCGGGAGGCGGCAGGCAGAAGCGACCGCGAGGCCTCCGGAGGCCTCGGGGGTCGCTTGGAGAGGGCGGGAGGCGGCAGGCAGAAGCGACCGCGAGGCCTCCGGAGGCCTCGGGGGTCGCTTGGGGAGGGTGGGGGGCGGCAGGCAGAAGCCACCGCGAGGCCTCCGGAGGCCTCGGGGGTCGCTTGGGGAGGGCGGGGGGCGGCAGGGAGACGCGACCGCGAGGCCTCCGGAGGCCTCGGGGGTCGCTTGGGGAGGGCGGGGGGCGGCAGGCGGAAGCGACCGCGAGGCCTCCGGAGGCCTCGGGGGTCGCTTGGGGAGGGCGGGGGGAGGCAGGCAGAAGCGACCGCGAGGCCTCCGGAGGCCTCGGGGGTCGCTTGGGGAGGGCGGGGGGCGGCAGGCAGAAGCGACCGCGAGGCCTCCGGAGGCCTCGGGGTCGCTTGGGGAGGGCGGGGGGCGGCAGGGAGAAGCGACCGCGAGGCCTCCGGAGGCCTCGGGGGTCGCTTGGAGAGGGCGGGAGGCGGCAGGTAGAAGCGACCGCGAGGCCTCCGGAGGCCTCGGGGGTCGCTTGGGGAGGGCGGGGGGCGGCAGGGAGAAGCGACCGCGAGGCCTCCGGAGGCCTCGGGGGTCGCTTGGGGAGGGCGGGGGGCGGCAGGGAAAAGCGACCGCGAGGCCTCCGGAGGCCTCGGGGGTCGCTTGGGGAGGGCGGGGGGCGGCAGGGAGAAGCGACCGCGAGGCCTCCGGAGGCCTCGGGGGTCGCTTGGGGAGGGCGGGGGGCGGCAGGGAAAAGCGACCGCGAGGCCTCCGGAGGCCTCGGGGGTCGCTTGGAGAGGGCGGGAGGCGGCAGGCAGAAGCGACCGCGAGGCCTCCGGAGGCCTCGGGGGTCGCTTGGGGAGGGCGGGAGGCGGCAGGCAGAAGCGACCGCGAGGCCTCCGGAGGCCTCGGGGGTCGCTTGGGGAGGGCGGGGGGCGGCAGGCAGAAGCGACCGCGAGGCCTCCGGAGGCCTCGGGGTCGCTTGGGGAGGGCGGGGGGCGGCAGGGAGAAGCGACCGCGAGGCCTCCGGAGGCCTCGGGGGTCGCTTGGGGAGGGCGGGGGGCGGCAGGGAAAAGCGACCGTGAGGCCTCCGGAGGCCTCGGGGGTCGCTTGGGGAGGGCGGGGGGCGGCAGGGAGAAGCGACCGCGAGGCCTCCGGAGGCCTCGGGGTTGCTTGGGGAGGGTGGGGGCGGCAGGGAAAAGCGACTGCGAGGCCTCCGGAGGCCTCGGGGTTGCTTGGGGAGGGTGGGGGCGGCAGGGAAAAGCGACTGCGAGGCCTCCGGAGGCCTCGGGGTTGCTTGGGGAGGGCGGGTGGAGGGCTGTCATTATTCGCGGAATTTTCACATTCGCGGGGGTCTGCGGAACCTAACCCCCGCGAATGTGAAGGGACAACTGTACATCAAAGTATCTTAGGACAAATACTCCTAATAAAAATTAGGAACGACAACTCACTTTTTATGCAGAAGTTTTCTTGAGAGAGCATTGCATTCTGGCCACTTGCCCAGTTTTTTGTACATCTCCATGCACTTGTTCTCTCTGCTCTGGAGCTCACTGGTTAATTTGTCTAAATTGAACAGTCACACAATCCAACAATCAATTTATCTTTAAATATTGTCAATATTTAAATATTGTCCCTCTTATCAACATCAGTTAACAACCAGGGTTCTAATATGAACGTAAGACTGTAAATCCTGTACACATGTAAGCCTCTCTGAATTCCATGAGACTTACTTCCGAGTAGACATAGAGCATTATACTGAAACCCAGTCAATGTGTATTTAATGGAAAGCCATGGATTACATTTAAGAGAATATGACTAGAGACATCCATACCTGTTTGCATTACAGTCATATATTTTAAACCAAGTTACATTTAACAGATACCTCATATAAACAATCTGCTTTGGGGTTTTTTTAATTGTCTTATCCATGTTGCATAAAGGACCATTTAGGTCCATCATCCTATTCTGACAGGGCCAACTAGATGCCACATAAAGGAGATAGCCACACTGTTGGCTTCTACCCCATCAACTGATATTCAGAGATATACTGTCTCTGAATAGAGAGGTTCTGTTTTTAGTTGTCATGTAAGGACTTAGCAGTTACCTAATTTGATAGAAAGACAGGTTACCTCCTAATTTTCCTCTCACAACATCCAGAGCTTCCTGGTATTTTTCCAGGCGTTCTAGAATCATGTAGTAAAGTTCAACCTGCAGAAGTGGAGGGGAATAGGAAAAAAGCAGAAGCAAGAGTTAGAGAGGTGTACAGTGAACAGAAGCAGGCTATGCTATTGTCTTTAGGAAAAGAACATTCAAGCGTGAGTGAGAAGGTCTTTGCTACCCTGCCAGGTTTGGGGAAATGTAGTAAATTATCTTCACTGTTACCATTCTATTTCTTGCTAAACTATCAATATTAATTGATCTGTAATGCTAACTTTTGGCATGCCTGCCTAGGCAGAGTTGACATGCCTGGCTAGGCAGAACTCTCCTTTATGCTCTGTGTTTAACTCTCTAATTTTCCAGTTTTTCAGACTATTCAGGGTCAAAATGGCTCCCTGTTGCACAGCATTGCCTCTCTGGAAAATAGGATAAAAAATTGATGATGAGTCCTTATTCTTACAAAAGTGTAACTTAAAAAACAAAACAAAAAACACCAACCCCCCAAAAAACAATTGGAGTAGGCTTCTGGTGATCAAATGGAACCTACTGCTTGGGTTAGTAAGGAAACAGAAGATTTCTGATACAAAACCCAACACACTCAATGTGCTCATATGCACTTGGATGTGGGATAAGGATGTCTGGCCTTCGAGATATTATTGGATTGCAATTCCCATCAGTCCTAGACAACTATGACTGGAGCTGCAGTCTAATAACATCTGGAGGGCCACACATTTCCCATCTTTGCCTTAGGCCTTTCTGGAACCTTTCTACCACACATGCTAGTTGCCAGCACTTTTATATCATAATGGAAACCCAGATTATCCTGGGAACCTGAATCAGAGATGTAAACAGAGAGTTATCAAACTTTGGAGAAGCATGGATATGCATCTGAGGAATGCTTAAATTTCTATTCCAGCTATCCTAAAGATTTTAGCCTCTCTTCTGTAATCCAGACTTCAACAACAACCTTTTCTTATTTAATAGTTATCATGACACACAAGAGGTCATGAGTTGAAATTTAGCTATAATAAGTAACATACATTGAATTTGTTTCTAAGTACCAAAACTGAGTTGAACTACGTTGTTTTAAAAACTTACTTCTGCTTCAGCTTCAATTTTATCTTCCTTCACCATTTTTTCTACCATCCTCTCAGCTAGGGGTAAAAACATGGTTTTTGAGAGTTTTTCATCCTGTGCAGATATCGACTAAAAGAGAAGAGCATATGAAACCATCTTATACAGAATTCACCACTGGCTTTCTGAGCATGTAACTATCTTCTCTGACTAGAAGCAACTCTTTTCCAGCTCTTCTATCCTAGATTCTTTAACTGTAAATCACAGGGGCTGAACCTGCAACTCTTCATGAGCAAAGCAGTTACTCTACCCATACAGGCCCAATCAAATATTAAGAAACGGTGGAATGTTTTGGCAAACAAGTGACTAAGTCTCTCCCATCTCTCATTCCTAAGAAACACTCAATAAGGAATCCCGTGATGGTTACGTTTCCAGATAACATGACAATGCAAACAGAATGAATTCTACATCAGTTAAAACCAAGAAATAATGCATGCAGCTCCAACCAGCCAGCCTTCTGATTTGCTTCAAGATGCAAAATAACAGTCTTGCTCATTCAAGCAGAATGCAAAACAATTTTTCCAATGGCCTTTCAAAGGCTCTGAATTTCATGCCAAAACTTCAGATGTAACAGTCAGCTCATCTCAAATAACAACCTCAAAACATGGACATTCAACAGAGCAGTTATAGGTTGAAGCAAAGGAAAGAAGTGAACAGTCAGGTCTTGTCTTTAGTCTGCATACATCCCAGGATAAGGGACTGCATTCAAGTGCTAATTCTCTTTGGAGTGGATGTAGGGGCAAGTAAGGAGTACTCAAAAGTGCGTCAATGAGATCTCCAGAATTCCCTGTACAGAGACACACAGGTTACTCCACTATATGCCTACCTAAGATCTCCCGGTTGTCACTGTGTAAACAAGACTAACATTTTGCACAGGCAGCATACAGTCAGACTATTTGAAAAATCCATCAAGCATTTACATTTCTCCCAAAAAAGAAGGGTGGGACAAGGTATCATTTCGAAGGAGACATCTTCTCCTTCAAGACACTGTACTCACCTGCATAATCAAGCTCATCACAGACCAAAAATAGTAAGGGTTTTTGGGAACAATCTTATAAAGTGCCATTCCAGCCTGAAAAAGAAGGAGGTGTAATTAAACAGTCCAAAATGTCTCCGCTTCATTATACTGATTCACAGTCTAAAAGCCGCTTGTAAGAAATTATGGACATTCTGGCAAGTGAGTAGCCTACAAGAAAATCCTCAGTTCTGGTCTAAACATTAATTCCTGAGATTACCATGCATGTGCTCAGAAGCGTCTTAGTTTTTAATTCTAAATGTGTGTGTCTTTCCAAGAATTTTGCCTCTGGTGAATCTTGGGGGTTTTAGTTTTTTTTTAAAAAAATAGATCCTATAAACCTGACATGTAACACCCCTCTTTTAAAGCAGCTTTGGGATATTATTTCTTTAATTAGCTCATTCACAACATGCCCACAATATTCCAAACACACAAATGACACTTAAATTTAATGACACTTAAATGCTAAGAGCTGTTAATTATAAAAGTTGCAAAAGCCCTTTTGGGATTGGCAAGTTCTTATCTCATTGGAATATAACCTAGAAAGAATATGATTAAGATATTTTTGTCAATAAGTTAACACACTACTTCTACCCTATGTCAAGAGATGGAACAACTTCAGGTTTGTGGGATCTATTTCTTTTTTACTTGAAGCTCAAGATCCATTGACACAGCCTGGTATAAAGAAATATAATTAAAGAACTCTTGAGCCCAGGAATGTATTTAGTGCTAGAACTGAATGTGGTGTAGCCTTCCCACACACACACACACACAAAATCCACTCTACTTTAGCCTACACTTTCAACACTATTTATAGCCACCAGGAGAGTCGTTTTGGTGCTGCCACTGATAAACAGTAGATACTAAACTATCTTCTACTCCCATCTTATACTTTGACCTTTCTAATTGAGGTGTATGTTCATTTTAATGTTAACTCTAGTTTTGCTACTTGCCGAAAGCAGCTAAGAGAAGATGCATCTCAGTATGACTAGCTGAGGAGTCATTTCTTTGCCTTTAAGCTCTGTAAGCCCATTGGGTGACCTTGGGCAAGTCACATTCTCTCAGCCTCAGAGTAAGGAAACGGCAACCCCCCTCTGAACAAATCTTGCCAAGAAAACCTCACAATATGGCGACCTTAAATTGGAAACTACTTGAAGGCAAACACCAACAACAACCATTATGTGCAATGTGAGAGGCATGTGTTCATATTTATCCACTACAACAGCAAACTTGAATCAGAACAATGCTTACACAACATTTCTTTTTACAAACCCACATCTGCTGATTTTTTTTTCCTGAGGAACTCTTAGGATTTTATCAGGGGTTCCTTAAACAAAAGACCAGTAATGGCAGACTAGTTCCCCGCATCTAACCCTGATAAAAAAGGATTTCTAACATTACTGATCATCCACTGAAATGGAAAAGCTAATAACTGGGGCAATGACATTGAACACATTCTTCCATGTAAGTAAAGTTCATGGCATGCAGCAAGAGATCATTATTACAGATGTTTCTCACTACCCTGTGATGCACTGACGCCAATGATAAACCTTTGTAACTTATATTTAACACCTCTCCAGAGCATGTTGTTGCAAAATTATTATATTTTAAAACTGTTTTTGTGTACACATACACCTGCCTCAGAGGTGCATATGTACAGTATAAAAAATTATACTTTTAAAGTAGTGTTGCACATGGGGCCATGATTAGTTTACTGCTAGCACTGATCCCTCACTTAGTAACTAAAAAATAATGACATTTCACCTTTAAGATTTTTAAAATATTACAAGTTAAATGCAAAGACTGTAAAGACATCTTGGTTCACAAGTATCTTACACCAAAACCTAGGTCAATTTTAAAAAAGGATATCTATTAAGTATTTGTTATATTTACATCCAGCCTTTCCATCAAAAAAGTCACTCCAAAGCAATTTAGAAAGAGGTGCTTTCTATGTGAATAGGGAAAAAAGCAAGCTTATTTACAAGACGTCTAACAACAATCGATCACTGGTCAGTTTGGTAAGAGAATCTTTGAGATTCTTAGATGTGCTTTACACCAAGTGGCCACCTGGGGGCAGATGTGTACATTCCCAGACTGAACAGCCAAAGTGCTCTGATTCAAGAAAGTACCTGTTGCATCTTCTTGTATTCGCCAACTCTTGCATAAGCCATGAAGAGATGGGAATGATACTCTTCACTGTTAGGGACTTTCTTCACAGCTGCTTCATAGAGTTTTGTGACCAGCTCAGCTAAATCAGACATTTAAGAAAAAGGCACACATTGTTAAGATCTATAGCCTTCCCCCACCCCCAAGGAATTTTACAGAGTACAGGACTCAAAGGAAATCCACAGAACAGTAATATCTTTATTGGGTCAACTAAAAAGTAGAAAAGTAACATAAAAGGCAACAGAAGTAATATCCGAGATAAAATGTAGGCCTGTGACTAACTTCTCCTGTATGATTTTTAACATCTTTGCCTGAGGAAGAAGCCAATGAAGCTTCAAAAGCCTACATTATGTATTTTGTGCTTTTTAGTTGGCCCAATAAAAGTATCCATGTTTTGTGGATTTGGGATTTTGCTGCATGGTGAACACATATACCCCTGAATATGTTTCCAGGACTCAAACAGGCTCCAAAGGTTTTAAAGTGAGGTTACAATCCCAGTAATTGTATGTGCACATTTCTTCCTCCCTTAAAAAAAACAAAAACAAAAAACTAATCCAGCACTTTGAGAAGCTAGATCCAGCCATATTTTGATCTCCTGTAATGTCCTGGAACAACGCTATGCCAGAGGCATTATGCAATATTCGAATGACAAACCTAGTTATGTGGCAGCACAGCCCACCACTGGGCAAGTCTATTAGGGCTCACTGAAGGATGAAGGAGCCCTCAAATTTAGAGCTTCTCCTAAACTGTACAACCCAAAATTAAATATCCTGCAACAAGAAATGTCTGCAGTATGACATCATTTACTCTTCAATTCTCACACCTTCTCTATCCATTATGTGAGCAATGGTTAAAATGCTAGTGGGCCATTCTGTAAACCAATTTCCCCAGTACACCAGCTTCAACAGGCACCAACTGCTAAAGCTATGGACCAATCTGAAAAATGGAGGAAAGACAACCAGAAAACTCACGTCGATGCATTTCTCGATATAGGATAGTCAGAGCTTGCAATGAATTGTCATCTGTAGGTTCAAGGGCTGCTACTTCTTGTGCCAGAGTGAATGCTTCATCTTGTTTCCCAGTTCTCTGCAGGCCAATTGCTTTCAAAACCTGCACATGGATAAAAGCAGCAGCTTTTGAAACTGCAAAAAGAAGCATTGTAGAAAGCAATCCACTTGTAAAGTAAATG
Source organism: Gambelia wislizenii (assembly GCA_030847615.1). NCBI lineage: Eukaryota > Metazoa > Chordata > Lepidosauria > Squamata > Crotaphytidae > Gambelia > Gambelia wislizenii. The sequence goes on along the minus strand of JAUMIR010000013.1, from coordinate 3,082,552 downwards.
AGAGCAATGATGGCTTGATAAGTTTGGTGAGTGCGGGAGAGCCAACATGGCGTGGTGGTTTCAGTGTTGAACTAGGGCGAGAGCCCCAGGGTTCAAACCCCCACTCAACCACAGAAACTCACAGGGTGAGCTTGGGCAAGCTGCACTCTCCAAATCTCAAAGAAATACAATGGCAAACCTCCTTTGAAGAAATCTTGCCAAGAAACCCCCCATTATAGATTTGCCTTCGGATTGCCATAAGTCAGAGACTACATGAGGGCACACAACAACAATAACCATACACCACAGCTCAACAGCAAAGGACATGTTTCACATGCAAAAGGTCACAGATTTAATCCCTGACCCCACCAGGTGAGGCATGAAAAGACCCTGGCTGAAACCCTGAAAAGTTGTGAGTCAATATAGAAAACACTGGGTTAGATGAAGCAATGACCTGACTCTTCTCTAAACCAACATACATGCCTGTCTCCTCCTTCTACCATCAAACACATGGACAACTTAGGTCAGAACACAGAAGCCTCTAAGCTCTGACTCAGGCGGACATGAAACACAATGATGGGGTCATAACAAAAGAGCTTCTGTTCCCTAATAGAGCAGATCTGGGTAGGTAAGAGATACTCAGCACAATGAAATGTGTTTTCTTCGTTCTGAAAAGCCCAGGACTGCTCAAATAGTTACAAAATTTGCTTAAAATAAAATGAAAGGCAAAGCACACACTGCAACTCTAGAACACAACAGTTTTCAAACATGTTTACAAGTAACCATGCAGGGCAACTCCCTGCAGGGGGTGGAGAAGTTTATGTACAACTTTCTGAAGACAGGAAAGTAAAGAGACCACACTCCTCCCCTAACTATGAGATGAAACCATGACATAATTAAGAAGGATGAGGCTAATCAGCTGGACTATTTGATAAATTTGTTTTCACAGCCAGCTGGCCTGCATTCCAACCAAGTCTGTTGGAAACTGAAAGTAGGTAATATTCCATTTCTCACACAGGTCTTAATAACCCTATACAAAGGGAGGCTGTTTACTTGCTGCTCCAATCGCACTCTGTTCTCAACTATCTCACCCCCCCCCCGCCCCGGCTTCATGCAATTGCTTGTCCCATGCATGTGCCCCTGCTGGTCAGGGCAGAAGCCATAACCACTCCCAAATGCATACCTAATCTCAAGTGCTGCTCTGTCTGTTTCCAGCACATGTATCCAACAGAAAGCATAAACTGGCCTGCAGATAAACACAGGTGCACTCCATTTCTCCTCTCCCCAATAGTTTGGAATATAATTTTTCATAACCATTAACTAACTTTTTTTTGCAAGTAGCACAAACTGTTCTTTGTTACCATTCTACTAAACTAATGCTTTAAAATTCCTGGCCACTATTAGATAATATTTAACCATATGTGACCCAGTCAACTGACCAACACAAATTGCCACATTACACTGAACCACATCGAAGTAGATTGAAAAAAGTTATAAACTCATTTAACTTTTGCTTCTCCAATATCTGGGCTCTAGACTAAAGTGTCAAAGTTGGTCTCATTTGTTGGCCATTTGGAGAAAAGAGGCTGAGGTAACAAGGGTTAAACCAGGAACTAGGAACCTGTGGCTCTTCTGATGTTCCCCACCTTGTGTTAAGCCAAAAGAGAACACCATGCAGGAGGAGGCTTTGAAGTACAAACACCACTCTCACCTTTCTATCTTCCCAGAAAGTTGATATAAAAACAACAGAACCCCCCCTCTGTTCTCTGAAACGGCAGCTAAGAAGACAAAGTTGCAGATGTTCTAGATCAGTGTTACTCAAAGTGGTGGTCCATAGACCAGGGGCCAGTTCATGAGCCACGGGCTAGCAATCTGCAGCAAATTTCCAGGCAAGCAAGGAACAGTTGTAGCCAATGGTAACAAATAAGGCATTGCCTCCAAGCATATTAGGAAAAAACTGCCGGTCCCCCACATCAGACAGCCTGAGAAGGACTGCTGTAGCCCAACTCAAGCCAGAAAAGCAAAAGCACAGGAGTACAGTCTGGCCCTTGCTTATTTAAGATTCAAGACACAGACAACTTAGCAAGTTAAAATAAACAAAGCCTAAGCTCACCTTAGCACAGTGAAGATCTTTGTGTTTTTTCAGCAGTTTGTCTGCCTGCTGGATTGCCATTTTATTATTGCCATTATCAAGATAATCTACAGAAAAGAGGAGAAAAAAAATCACACAGGTTACAACTGTAGACTGGAAAGGTGGGTGTCTACTCCCCAGTTTACTTATGGGTCAGTATTCTCATTTGCCTTAATTTAGGGGCACACACACACACACACACACACTCATACTTAATTCTTACATTTTATGAAAGCATTAAGCATTTCTAAAAGCATTATATAGAGTGGGCTCTTATACTGTTTGTACAGCTAAAGGGACATGTCCTTTCCTCAACTACCTTGGGAAGTAGGCCACCATTACTGCTACTTGATAAATGGGGAACCAAAATGCCACAAGCCACTGTCCACAGTGAAGAAGAACTCAGGTCCTTGCTACTTGGTGGTTCCATACAGAAGAAAAGTGCCAACACAGACTTCAACATAAACTCAGCTCCTAAACTAACATTTCAAGAGTGACCCAAAGGAGTAAAACAGGATGGAAATTAATATTTTACAAGCAAACTATCTACAGACGTTTGGCTGGCAATTTAATGGAAGCCAAAGCACAATGACAAAATCTGTTTGATTTAGTGAAAGGAATGCAATAAGGGTATTTTTCTCCACAAACATATATATGAGTATATGAAAGCTGGAGAAGTTGATGGGTACCAAATGGGAGAAAGGCCATCCTTCACCCCTTTTGTCTCTTGCCAGAAAGAACACAGTGGCATGGTACAAAGACATCCTAATACTATCTTGAATTCTAGTTCTCATTCATAGTTCCATGCTCCATATACAGATTATGAACATTCAGAAAATTTTAACTTAGCCCCACGCTAGAGCTTGCTTAAACTTGATGCATCTAGCAGCAATTTACCTTTACACTGTGGAGATTTCACTGCATGAATGCCAGCTAATGAGGAAGCTACAACAGAGCATTAGTAAGAAACTTCATGGAGCAACTGGAAAATGACAAGATATGTGTGTGTGTGCCTTAAAGTCGCCTACTGACTTATGGCAACCCCATGAATTTCCTAGACAATAAATCCTCAGAAGTGGTTTTGCCAGCTCCTTCCTCTGAAAAAGAGCCTACAACACCTGGTATTTGTTGGCAGTCTCCCATGCAAGTACTAACCAAGGCTGACCCTACTTAGCTTCCAAGATCAGCCAGGATGTGGTGCAAGATGTACAGAACACATCATTGAAACAGAATAAAGAATATGCATCAAACAACCACAACACGTTTCTCTAAACCTAAAACGCTGCCAAATTCCTCAACTGTAGCAAAATTATTTCAGCTACCAGAATTACAAGTTGTCAAAAAGCTGACAAGTTGTCAAAAAGTGGATTAAGCATCATTCTAAGGGTGCAGGATACTGGGAGAAAGGTAATTGCACTTAATTAAGGCTGTGTACATCATATAACAAATTAAGATCAAAGGCAAACCACTCTGTGAAGGAATCTTCCAAATGTCATCAAATATAATGCTGAAAGTTGCTGAAAAATGGTTAGAACATGCTCAAACATTACAGTAGGTAAAAGAAGACCTAAATGTAGTTGTGTCCAGACAAAACATGTGGCTTTCTCTGATATTGCCATGTCCAATTCAAAGTTGTAGAGTAGCTTTCCCCAAAGTGGTGGCCTCCAAATGCATGGACACACTAGCTGGGGATTGTGGGAACAGTAGTCCTGCAGTAAAAGGAGAAGGTGTTGTAAATAAAACAAAGCCAGGAGAGAAACAAAGTTTTCAAAAGTGACTGAAAAATGTCACATAAAGGAAAGGTAGATTTTCAAAAACCTGCTGGACGTTTTTATTAAAAATGTACACTTTACTTCTCTCCTGACTTTGTTTACGAGTTGTAATCCAACATATCAGGAGTGCACAAAGCTGTTATGTGCCAACATGTTTTGGTAATTAAACCGCATTCATACTTTGTTACACGATGTTTAAGTATAAACTGACAATTGTATGGTAGTCAAACACAACAAATTTTGCATTGGGAAAGCAGCATTTGCTTCAAGGTATCCCTGAGCCTGCACATCTAGAAGCGATGGTCTGACTTCCAGAAGTTTATAGATAAAATTTGTAAATAACACATAATAAATTAGCCCTACTAAACTCAATGAGACTTACTCAGGACTTTGAATTTGTTATCTGAAGCTCCAACAGCTACTTTGGAAACTTGGGTCATTAAATAAAGGTCTCTTTTTAAGTGGAGAAGCCCCCAACTTTTCTGACCTCATTTTCAAACTTGAATTTCCCTTCCCAAACCCTACTGTTCATCTCACCAACACAAAAATACATCCAATATACAGATGTGTCTATAGGACGGGGACACACATACGTGCAGCCAGAAGAGACAGAAGACAATCCAAAGATGTCAGACCACATCTTTCAACCAGATTTGAATATTCAAGGAATTTCTCTTTTTTGCAAAAGAAGGCAGGTCTTCATTCAGATTTAACACTAAGCAAAATTTGATGCTGAAGTAATTCATGCCAAGAGAACTGAGAACAGGCAGACCCTGGTAACCGTAACACACCCACCCTTCTGTTAACACCATTTGAAGCACAGAAATGGTCTGGACATTTGTAGTTTGAACATCAGAAAAATATCAGTTCTGTCCTAGAACAGTCCTTCCTAACTCTCCTGATTAGTATTTATGTAAGTAAGGTAGCAATATCTCTACTTCAGGCTACACTTTTTTCCCTACTAAACATGCAAGAACCCCTTGTGCCAAACACCCCATTTTCTCTTTCTTTACCAGCATCCTGAATCTTCATTTGCGAAGAAAAGCCAGAGAGAGAGAGAGAGAGAGAGAGAGAGACCAGCACCAGAAAGCCAGCGTGGTGTAGTGATCTGAGCATTGAACCACATCTCTGGAGACCAAATCCCTGCTTGGCCATGGAAACCCACTGGTGACCTTGGGCAAGGCAAACCCTCTCTGAACAAATCTTGCCAACAAAACCCCAAGAAAGCCTTAGGGTCACCATAAGTCAGAAACCTGAAGGCACACAACAACCAACAGCACTTGCAAAAATATACAAAGCATCCCACGTTCTTTAACCAATAAAATTCCCAACAAAGATAGAAATACACTAATGTGATACATAGCAGTTTCCTCAAGTTTCCCCTACTATGTACTGTGATACATGGGCGGGATGAAGGAGAGCAAATTAAGATGGTTGCTACTTAAAAGAAACAATAGGTTCTCAAAGGCTTTTTGCCCTTCATGACTAGAGGAGGCAGAGATTCGAAAACAGGCAATATAAAGGGTTTGCAAAATGAAAGTTGAAATATGAAGTAACAATTGATTCAAAAGTAGTGTGGCATATGCATACCCTGAAGGAAGGAAATAAATACTTGGATCCAGCTTAGGATACAACATTGGCCTAAAAGAGGTTTACAAGATCCATGTGGACCAAGTTGCTTAAATGTGTTGTGGAGCTCAAGAGTTCAGTCTTGGAGACTTGTTAAGTATATACATCAATCCATGGGTGTTGGAGAGGAAGAGACACATCTGGCTTCTCATATTGCTTCTTACTGGTGCTTCAAGCACATTACCATGGGGGTAGGGAAATGGTTACAGGAACCCTTGCTTTCAGCCCAGTCTCTTGGTTCACTCTACTCCATGATATCTCAAAGTCAGCAAACATCCCCTCCCAGCCACATGCTTCAAAAACACAACATAAAGCCACACTAAATAAGCCTCTCAGACATCTGCAACTTTTTTTTTTTTACAGTTCATGTCCCTGTAGATGTATGGGTTTCATAGACCCCCTTTGTGCCCACACACCACACAAGAAAAGTGGTCTTTGCAAAAAATGGGCTCCATACTTTCCTCCCTGTCTTAACTTCATGCATGGGGCCCCCAGCATTACTTTTGACATTCACTACAGAAAGCTCCAGAGCCTATCTACTAATGACATAAATTCACACCTAAGCCAGACCTTCCTAGCTCTCTCTCTCCAGTCCTCTGAATTTCTCACTATTATGGGATCCCTGCAGGTATGCTGAGCCAAGGCAAAGAAGGCCGTCATGCCATACCAGTTCCCACCCCCGCCCCCAGGACTACAGAGGAGGAATGTCATACTTTTCTCACCTGAAGCTTCCAAAGTGCTTAAGAACATTTTCCGCTCCCCTCCAAACTAGGACACCACCCCACCCAATCCCCACCACCTAGAAAAGGGCACAAAAAGGCTGCCCTGCTCCTAATGGTTTAATAAGGGCTTGCACCCCTACCCTGCACAGTCCAGAAGAAGGAATATGAGGGAATGCTTACAGGGCCTGGTCTCCCCCTGTCCCCCCCCCCCATCTTCTTGCAGGGAAAGGAAGGTCAGGATATCCCTTCCAAGGCTGCTCCAATTCAGCCCAAGCCATTTTATCATACATGGGGTGGGGGGCTGTTCTTCTGCCCAAGCCCAGGCGTTTCCTAGGGGCTTCCCTACCCCACACTTCAAACCCCCCCCCCAAAGCTCAAGGGAGCTAAGGTCAGGAGAAAGGACCTATATGGTCTCAACCCCCCCACCCCCCATCAGCTTTCTGCACCAGGCACACTCTCTCTGCCACTCATTCCTTCCAACAAACAAGGGGTGGCTATAGGATGTCTGTTTACCCCCCCAATCCCATATTATGTTATATTCTTAGCTTCTCCTTAGCTCCCCCCTCCCCAAAGCCCCCCCCCCCGATGATGGCTCCAGGGAGCCTGCCTGGCCTCCAGAGACCTCCATCCAGGCACCACAGCCCAACTACTGACACGGTGAGGGTCGCCCTCTCCTTGGGTCTTGAGCGGCCGGAACGGCGGGGCCCGTCCAAGCTCTCCTCCTGCGCGGCCTTCCCACAGTCTTCCAACCGGGGCTGCCCTCGCTCCCCTTGCCCGTAAAGCGCCCGGAGTCCCAATCCCAGCGCGGGGGGGGGGAGAAATAAAGTTAATAACCCGGAGGAGGAGGAGGAGGGGGAGAGAAGCCAGGCGCCGCCTTAGAGGCCCTGACCCCCCAGCCCCCAAAGCACCCCCCAAGGGGGCTCGGAAGCGGCCGCCCCCCTCTCCCCCTCGGCCCGCGAAGGCTGGCTCTGGGGGCGCCGGCGTCGCCTCCCTGGGTCGTCCCCCCCATCCCAAAGTCAGGCGGAGGGCTCAGCCTTCCCCCCGCGCCCCCCAACGGGCCAAGGCCACCCGCCCCTGGGCTCCGGCGCCCGGCCCGACTCCCGCCTGAGGGAAGCGCCCGGCTCCCCCGGGAAGGCGGGAAGGGCCCGGGCGGGCGAAGGGAGGGAGGGAGGACGGAAGGAAGGAAGGGGGCGGCGGGGGAGGGAAGGGCAAGGGGGAGGCGGGCGGCCGAGGGGAGGCGGGCAGGGGGCGGCGGAGGGGAGGTCGGTACCGTAAATGGGCCGGAGGCGCCGGTCGTTGGGGTCCTGCACATGGCCCCGCGCCGCCATGATGAGAGCGCAGAACCGCAGCGCGCAGCCTCCGCCGCCAGCCGGCCCGACTGCTGGGCGAGCGAGCGAGCGAGCGAGCGGGAAGAGGGGCCGGGCCAGGCGGAGGCGGAGGCGGAGGCGGAGCTTGCCTGCTTGCCTGCCTGCCTGCCCGCCCGCCGGGAGGGGGCCCTACCTGCCGGCCTTTGCTCCCGCCCCTCCCCTCCCTGAGGCGCCGCCAAGCTCCTGGCGAGGAGGCGGGAAAGGCCCGGGCGGGGGGGCTCTGGCCTTTTCGCCCCTCGGCCCAGCCTCACGACAGCCCCCTGAGGTAGGCGAGGCTGGAGGACGCCGAGGTCTCCCAAGGCCCGGCTGCCCAGAGCCGGCGAGAGTCGAACTGCCCAGCTTTGGGGCAGGGCGGCCAGGCCGGTCCCCTCGTGCCAATGGTGGTTTGGTTTCTCATGAGGCGGCGGTTAAGCGTTCTCTCCGTTTACCGTTCAGGGCTGTAGTACGGAGAGCGGAGGAGGAGGAGGAGGAGTACATTCGGAGTACAGCATTAGTACTGCTACTACCACCACTACTATTATATTACGCGATGGAGCTGAGGGGGAATTTGAACCTGGAACTCTGGTTTTCCTCACTTGTCCCCATGTTATGGTGGGATAAGCATTCTCCTGGCCTACCCTGCAAGGTTGGGATACAGATTGCCACGGCATTTATCATCATCATCATCCTCACTGTCAACTCAAGCCATTCAGCCTCCCAGTTGGCCTAGCCTCACAACAGTCCTGTGAGGTAAACTAGAGACTTCGTGGCTCAGTGGAGGCCTGAGGGGACATCTCGGCTCCCCCAAATAACCTGCCCTGGTTGCCTATTGCTAAGGTTGCCAGAGTGAAACCTGGAGAGGGCTCCTGTGCCTTTAATGGCTATGCAGAAAAGGGAATTTCAGCGGGTGTTCCTTGCTACCTGATTGTGACAAGCAACTCCTGCTGAAAATCCCTCTTCGGGACAAACCATTAAAGGCGCAGGAGCCCTTTCCAGGTTTCACTCCGGCAATCATATTTATTGGACAACCCATCCAGGATTGTAATGAGGGTTTTTAAAATAATAATTAAAATAATAGCATCAACTATTATTATAGCAGCTATGACATGATTCTTCTCATTATAATCATAACCTAAACCACTGGCTCTTAACCTTTTCTTTACCAGGGACCCCCTTTAAATATCTTTTGTTGCCATGGCCCCCCAAGATGATTTAAAACCCTAATAATGTAATGATAATACCTAATAATAACAACAACACAATTACACCATCCATTCAGCCTTCCCTCAGAGGCACTGGAAGGGGAGGGAAGACTTTTCCCCTGCTTCTTCCTGCAAGTTTGGGGCTGGAGGAGATTGAATGGCAATGCATAAGCCAAGCAAGCCTTTGCCTTGGCACCTGTCCTGTCAGATTTTATTGCACTCCCTCCTTCCAAAGAGCAAAATAAGTGGTCTTGCCTTCTTTTATTTGCAAATGGCCCAGTGAGGTTGGTTTGACTGAGATCTGGTAACTGGCCAACTGAGTTAGCCAGTTGACTAAGCAGGGATCCGAACCCAGATCTGAGGCAATTAATAATACTGGGTTATACCATGAAAAGACTGTTCTCTAATAACAGCAACACCACAAATCCCCCAGCTGTACCACTGGTTCCAAGGCCTTGGTTTGCATCTTATTCTGAATAAAACAGAGGGCACACTGAACACTGGTGCTCTGTTATTATTTGGTTGTTCATTTATTCAGTTGATATGCCACCTGTCATATCTAAAATGGCATCTTCGATTTGTGGTTCTATCACGGAGTGGTGCTTAATCAGCAATAGTTTGGTGTGCAATTACTGCTTGAATTACCAGCTTGCTGTTTTTCCTGGCTTGTTTTCCTCCAAGGGGACAACCCAAATAGTTGAGCCGTAGAGTATTTCTTTATTTCCATAGGTTGCTCTTTTCAAAAGCAGCTCCCCACGTGCTAATTTCTTTTACCACTCAGCTTGTGGGCAAAACAGTAGTGCATGTTTCACTAAAGTAGCAATCATGAGAAGAGTAACAAAAAAGTATTTCACGTGTTCCAGTTATTAGGGAAATTTTGATAGATTGAGAGGTGGGGACAAAATATAGAAGATAATATAATAGTAAGGGTAAATTATTGTAGTTTGAAAAGGTGAATATAAATGTGCCCTGGACCCAGTTTGGATATCATGTTTTATCACCATGGGAATGGGCAGCTGAGGTGAGTTTTAGGCTCTTGTGCTCCCTGGTCCTGTGTTGCAGCTGTGAAGAAACCTACCTCACAGGATTGTTGTGAGGAAACCTACCTCACAGGTTTGTTGTGAGGACAAAGGAGAAATGTACACTGCCTTTTGCTCTCTAGAGGAAAGACAGGATAAAAATTAATGAACAGTAAAGTCTTGTATCTTGAAAACTATCACATCTTCTTTGTCATAAGCTTTTGTGTCTCTAGTCTACTTCATCAAATAGACTGTAGGTTGTACTTGACGATAACTACGCCAAATAAAACTGATTAGTCTCTAAAGTGCCACAAGATTCTTTGTTGTTTTTGTTTGCAAGGGCTACACACCTCGCAGGTTTTAACCGAGCTACACACCTCGCAGGTTTTATGGCTACACACCTCGCAGGTTTTAACCGAGAGATAAAAATATGAAAGCTTTGTTTTCCATGTTTTGATTAACCGCAAATCAGCACTGCATCCCAATTGTAAAATGTGATTAATTGTAATTATCAAAATGACAATTAGTTTTATCAAAATAATTTTGATTTCAAAATTATAAAAAATAATTTTATCAAAATAAGTTGGCGAGCTGCAGGTACATAATAAAAGAAGAGCTATGTTGGATCAGACAAAAAGTCTCGCTGGTCCAACATTCTGTTCATGCTGTGGCCAAACAGATGCCTAGAGGAAGTGCACCGGCAACTGCACCATCCATCTTGTGCTTCCCAGCAACTGTTATACAGAGGCATGCTACCTCTGATACAGGAGGTTATATGTAACCATCTTGACTAGTAGCCATTGATGGCCTCATCCAACAGCAGAAGGTAATTAAAGAGAGACACCAAAGCTTCTGACCCCGTGGCAGTGCTAGAAGAGGAGGGTGTAGCCCAATGCTCACTGTGCCTCTTCTCATAAACCATTCTTTGTCATAATGTCCAGTGAACGATCTCATTCTCTGTAATGAGTCAGAAACCTGCACAGATAAAATTTAGCCATATTGTTCTCAAGCGAGGCTTCTTTGACCCTGGTTTTACTTGTTCAAAATTATTTTAGTTCTAATTTTATTAAGTTTTGATGTACTAATTCCGTCTTAAAACTTGGCACTAGTTCAGAGAAGTGAAGCTAGCATAGGCTAATCCAAGCTTCCTTTTGTATTTTTCAGGTTGAAATGTATAGGCGTTCTAACAATATCATCAGCTCCTACTTCCATAGTACATCTCCGTGAAGCCCTTTATGTGGTAATAATCGATCTACAACAGACAGGTGAGACATTCTTGATTGAGCCTATACTATACTGAAATGACCCTAGGAACTCACGCCCTTCTGTTGTAGTGCTTTCTAAAAAAGGTGAATCAGGGCATGATAAGTGGGCTGCCAGGGTCAAGTCTGCAGTTAAAAGGACACATTTCCAGAAGGACTTGTTTTATTTATGTATTTATTTTATTTATATCATGTCTTTCTCCCAATATGACAGAAAGTGGCTTACATTAAGTTAAAACAATGTGTAGCTAAAACAGTACATAATACAAAAAATTAAAAATCATTAAACAAACAATCCAATTAAAAAATTAATTTTAAAATGAAAAAAGTGAAAAGATAAAACCACAGCATACCCCATTTGAAAGACTTTTCTGACACAACAAGTTAGGAGCCATAGGCCTGCATAAATAAAACTCTGCCAACAGAAAGAGAGCAAAATGCATGTGTCACCTTTGATGTTTGTGTAGTAGAATACGTTGGAAAAGTTTTAACTAAACAAATAGTTGGCTAGTCCAATATTTGCAGCTCTGATGTCAGTTCACTGTTACACTGCCTCTTCTTGCTCAGATCTTTGGATGGAACGGCAGCAACCTGTAGCTTCTCAGTTCTATGTTTCCCTCAATGTTATTTAATTGGGTATGTGCATTAATGTACATGTGCTTCGGGAAGTACAAGAGGACAGGTCCCTGCCTCAAGGAGCTTACAGTATAAACAGCGCTGAAACCATTTTGTTTGAAAAGTAGATTGAAAGAATTTAAATAAATTATAAAATGTAACCTAGGAAAGCCAACACAGGAAGGGTAGAAAAATGGAGATGGAGTAGAAAGGGAGAATGTGCAGTTATATTGTACAAGGAGTGTGTACCAATATTACATTGCAGTCCTATGGTCAGAATAATACCATAATTCTTTTCTTAAAAAAAAAAAAAAAGCAGCCATGGGTGTACCCAATTTGGATCAGGAGGGGACTAAATTCTCACTACATCACATGTAGCCAAATTCCAAATCCCCACTATTGAAATTGCTGAAGGGAAAATATGACAAGGACAAAAATGTGCCTGGATATTTCTCTCTCCCCCCCCTCCATGGATAATAGCTGGGAGTGCTTTAAATTAAGGGAATCAGCATGGAGGCAAAGAGTTGGAGTCTCTCTTCCTCCTGTGGTGGGTACCTAATCCTTCTCAGATTTGCCCCTTTTCCCCATTTGACCAATGAATCCATAACTTCTGTGATTAATTTTAAAGCAGGGCTTACACAAAATTTTGCAACCCTTGAGTTGGCCTGACAAAAGTATTACATTAAGAAGGATATTAACAATTTTCTTTTAGCTGGTTCAGCTACTCCACTCTCTTGAAACAAAGCAGCCCAAGCTGCAAGTCTTGGTGGTTTGCTTTAAGGCAGGAGTGGAAATCCCTCAGATGTTTTCAGAGTGCAGCTCCTATCAGCCTAAGCTAGCATAGATAATGATGAGGAGTGATGGGAGTTGCAGTGTAGTAGCATCTGGAGGACTGCACCATGACCATCTATTCATAATGGCAAAGAAATGGGCAGTGGTTTCCACTGTAGAATGGGAGCTATTCCAGAGGAAATGCCTACATGAAACTCTTAACTCCGCCCCCCCCCCCATGTGTGAAGCTGTCTTGAGCAATGGAGGCATATTGTGATGAACTCACCCACAAATGACATGAATGCAGAAGATAAAAGCAGTATTTCACAGGAGACAGGCACAGGAAAAGAGGAAAATCAAATTGTCGTTCTGGCTGCCTAACAGACAGGAAGCTGAATGAAGTGGATGCCTACGTAAGGCTGGGCGTGGGTGCATATGCAGATTTCCCTGCAGCAGGGCATTGTGGTAAGGAATGGAGTATGTGAAGGACTTTGAATCCTTCTGTCTCCAGGACTCCACTTACCAAGTCTGGCATAAGCAAATATCCAATTATATCTATATATTTTTGAAGATTAGAGGGTACTAAGTGATGCTCACCATGTCTTGGAATGCAGGGCAAGCGAGGGGCAAAGTGGTGGCCATGCAGTTTCAACTCATAGTTACCTGGCAGGGGAGGTACTTTGATCATGAAGTTTTCCCAGGGTGAAGGTCATCCATTACACTTTGGGTGTGCTGACCCCTGTGATTTCCCCAAATGCAGATGGCTTTGCACCAGGAAGAATGGCTACATATTCTGAAAAATAAAACCAGAAAAGAAACTTCACATTGTCCATAGATTAACACTGTCAAAAAAATTAACACATAAAACCACAGGAGTAGCAGTGTTTCAGGATGTTGCTCTGGAAACTACAGAAGCAGAGAGCCTTATGCCTTTACAAGGAATAGTTAGCATTTACTGGGTATCAGTATCAGTGGGGATTCCTATTCAAACTAACAGTACCAAAAGAAAAGGAAAAAACCAAACCTACATAATACCCATCCCAACTCAGACAGCAGAGATATGTGAACTCCTGGACATACTGGTGAAAAAAAGGCAATGACAAGGCGCACTCTCAGTACCAAATGTTGAAGTTTTCTTGTGAAGAAATGTCTGCAAAATGTCAGACTGCCTCCCCCAAGGAGAAGAAGTGAATGATGTACAAATTCCCCATGTTATACTTTTTCAATTATAACTTTGGATATACACAGAGAGATAAATATGATACCTAGCTGAGCGGGAAACTTAATGACAGAAAGTACTCCTTGGCGGATTAAACAGTTGCAACTATGAGATGTCGAAGAACATACTCTTGAGTTCATGAACTATGCTGCATGTTTCATCAACAAAGTCACCAGGTTACTTAGCAGGATTGAAAGGAGACACTGTCTGAGAAATGGAAAGTTCTCATGCCCACCCAGCTACCTTTTGGTTAGCAGGCTGAAAGTTGCCCTGCATGAAGAGACTGATGGACCATGGTTAACTTTTTCTCACTGAAGGTAAATGGTCTGGGTACTGACAAGAAGAGACATAGAATGAATCATCAACTTAATTAAATCACACAAACTTGATGCTGTATTTTGACATGAAACCCATTAAAAAAAAAAGATGTTAGCCCACCATTCCTTTGGTCCCTGATTTGGCACTGGTGGTACATCTAAAACTCAGAATGTACGTATAGCCAGCATCCTGGCAAAATCCAATTCCTTTAAGGTTGTAGAAGCAGTAAAAGATCATAATGGAAGGTTTGTGTTTATTAAAGGCTATTTGGGAGACAAGGTGACCACATTAGGGACTTTTATGAAACAAACTGTAGACAAATTCATTCCCTAAAAAGTATGTTGAATGAACTAGGAACTTTTGCAGAGGGCTCATTGTATTAGGGGGTGATAGAAAGGAACTTAGACAGAATATTTAATGTGCCAAAGCAAGAAAGAATCATATCAGCTTATAATAATTGCTGGACAAATAATTTGGCTGACAGTTGGCACCTCAAGAATGGCAATGCAAAAGAGTTAATTTTTTGCTCCAGCATAAACCTAACTGGAATAAAAATAGCTGATAACAAACATATCACCAATCTTTATTTAGATGATACCTTGACACACCAGAAAGGGAATTCTGTTTTTAAAACAATACTAGATTCAACTCTTTTCCAGACTCAAATTATGCCAAATCTAAATTAATGTGTGTTAACATTCCACAAACAAAAATAATTTCAATCAATCTCAGGCTTATAGTTAATGCACTGAGGTCTGAAATACCTTGGAATTATCACCCCTAAAATTCTACACCAAACAATATATAGAAATTGCAAATCAATAACAATTTGGGTGAAAAATAAAATTGAAGGATGGGAGAATATCAAATTATCCATATTAGGCAAGATGGCAGGTATTAAAGTGTCTCTGTTACCTAAATTTATTTATTTATGTAATATCCTGCCTTTCTGCCTAAACAGGCTCTTAAGGTGGCTAACAGACATTTTGAAAAGAGGATACAGTTTTTAAATTGTTTATACAAAAGTTTAAAAACAATTAAATGATAGTTCAGTTAAAAAGCACACAGTTAAAACAATGTAATACACAATTAAAGCATAGTAAAAAGGATAAAAACAGATAAAAACAGTAATATTTGCCCCCTTAGATAAAGGAGATTTAGCCATACCCAATTTAAGTCTTTGTTTTGAGGGCTTTTGAATTAAACAGTTTATGTGCCTTATAAGAGAAGAGAAACAAATAGATTGGACAAACATGGAAATGAACAACCTTAGTGCAGACTGGAATAATCTGTTTCAAATGTAAAACATCAAATGTACACAGAAAATATTGAAGCCTACCTTACGAGCCTTGATCAGGGTATCGAAAAATGAATTCCAGCCTATGTACCCTATTCTATCTCTAATTAGAACAATATTATACCATACCAGTTGCGAATCTCCTGTAAGACTAAAGCAATATATGAGTTGGAAAGGGTATCCACAAAATTAAAGATTTATTCATGAAATGAAACACAATTACAATTATACCATTAAGGGAACAATTACATGGCATCAGAATCAAATGTCTACAAAAAGACAAGTACTTATGTTCATAGTTTGGCTTGTTTGAAAAGAAAGTACCCCAAGAAAACTATTTGAGGGGAGTTGTATAGGGAAGATAGAGAATACAAGAAGTTTGGTTTCCAAGTTATGTCAATGGATGGTAGAAATACAATATGAAAGTGGGTGTGGGTGTGAAGCTTGCATGGAAGGAAGAGCTGGAGGTTATTTCTTCTGAGAAAAATTGGACTGCAGGGTAGAGATCTCTCTTATACAGATCCATCTTAGCACTGAGATTGTCTTGAAAATAGTGTCCAGGTGGTGTTGGACTCTTCTGAAACTTTTCGGGACTGGATTAAAAAACTGATGTGCTGGAGAGACTTGTGGGGAGAGAAGGTCAATTCTACACATGTGGCTCTACTGCTCTCGTGTGGCTTGTTTTTAGAATTGTGAAACAAAGCTGATACAAGATACAGTACAACAAACCAAAGGATATACACAAGAGATGATCTTGTATTATTATTACTTCTCCAAGGCCCTAATTTACCTCTTCAAAGTGAAGAACTGATTAGCATGCTTCTTGTGGTGGCAAGACTCAAGATCAAATCACAGTGGAAAATCTTTGAAAGACTTAACTGGAGAGGGTGGTTTGGCAGGATCTGAATGATTGCATTAGCAAAAAATTAACAAGAAAATCTAGGCCAAATCCACACTGCATACATAATCCAGTTTGGAACTGGATTATTTGTCATGGCTCCTTCCTATGGAATCCTTGGATTTGTAGTTTCACAAGGTCTTTAGCCTTCTCTGCCAAAGAGTGCTGGTGCCTCACCAAACTATAAATCCCAGGATTCCGTAAGAAGAAACTATGGCAAATAATCTAGTTTCAAACTGATTATTTGAGTAGTGTGGATGCCACCCTAGACTTAGTGGAGAAATTAATGATATAGATATCTTTAAATCAACTTGGTACAAACCAGCTTTAACATAACATCACTTTGGAAATAAGGAAAAGCTACACATGCAGATTGTTTTTTTACCTGGCAGTTAGTTGGTTAATGCTATTTGAATTGTATTTTTTGTGTGTTTATTCATAATTTCTGTATTTTTTCTTTTTGTGTTTCAGTAATAATAGTTAGGGGGGAATCTTCTTCATCTTCATATATTTTTCTAACATTCTCTTTTACTTCCCTGCCACTAAACTCTTTGGAACATTCTGGACATGAAATATGCTCAGCTTTGAATCTTAAATACAAAAATGCATTTAATGTCACAGTTTGGTCCAGAATAGTTTTGGACAGCTTCGAGAACCAGTGTGGTATAGTGGTTTGAGTGTTGGACTATGACCCTGGAGACCAGGGTTCAAATCCCTGCTCTGCCATGGAAACCTCCTAGGTGACCTTTGGCAAGTGACACTCTCTCACCCTCAGAGGAAGGCAAAGGGAAACCCCCTCTGAACAAATCTTGCCAAGAAAACTCCATGATAAGTTCCTGTAAGCTGGAAATGACAAGAGTACTGTATTGCATTGTGTGCATGGCCAGCTGATACAGAAATTAGGGAGACTACAGTGAATTGTGCCTTTCTGCATGGCAGCGGGTTGGACTGGATGGTCTGTGGTCTCTTCAAACTCTGTGATTCCATTAACAGTACTTTTAGGCTTTAGAACTTGGTTGTGGGTTTTTTGGACAATTTTTAAAGGTTTTGCTCTAAACTCTTGCTTAGCTCATGGTGATCTTTTTTTAAAAAGTGATTTATATTGTGAAGGATGCCCAGGCAATGTGGGCTGTCCCTGTTTGTTTCTTCTACAAATTAAAGTTCTGTACTGAAAGTTCCACCCAAAATTAGGAGAAAGCAAGTTAAAAACCTCACGTGTTGCAGTTGTGTTTTTTTTAAAGGTGCATAGTGTAGAGAAAACAGCACAATATTGCTATGACTGGTGCAGCCAATCCCATTTTAGAGAGGAGGGGCAGTGTGAGCTGAAGCAAGTACCCAAACTCCTCCCTGCTTTCTTTCCGCCCCAATAGAAAGCCTACTTAAGCGGACTCAGTAATGACATGCTGGCAGCAGGCTTATGAACACACTCCGGGAGCATTGTGGGAGCAACAACAGTGTGCAGGTGGGGGTTTGCAGGGGACCCCTAGAAGCAAATGAGCAAGTCCATCCTGGGAGCATTGCAGCTGTGCTTCTTGAGGTTCTTGGCCATGTACCAGTGATGGCCACCATGTCTTTGAATGCAGGGCAAGCAAAGGGGCAAGGTGGCTGCCTAATTTGTGGTAGTGGGGGACTGCTTTTGTGCTTTCTTCTGATTCTTCTGGTCTAAAGATAGAAAGGACTTTGTCTTTGTTTTCCCAAACTTTTTGTAGTTTTTTTGGACAGCTTTTTAAAATGCCCTGACAATAAACTCCTAGGAGCCTTCTGGAGTTTGAAAATGCTGATTCAAGTCTTTCCTGGAGTTTGAATCCTAAATAAATAAAAAAGCAAAAATTTCAGGAAGGAAAGTGCGAAGCAACAAACAAAACCCAGTAGTTTTCTCAGAAATGCAGCTGTCTCCAGCCGTGTTTTTGAAAACTTTTCTTTGTTTATCAGGATTTTAATATTTAAAGTTTTGCTAATAGTGGTTTTTGTACTAGATGTTAGATCGCTTCTTTTTTTAGTTTATGCATGGTAGTTATTGCTTTGTGTCTGTGTGTGTATGTGTATACATGGTCTTTTATATTCCTTGTTGTGAAAGCACTCTTATGTTGTGAAAGTTGCATAAAGTGACTGCTTTATGGGCAAAAGAGAGGGCTATGAATAACCCACTCTTAACTTTGTACTGCAGTGTGTGGTTGTGTGTGGCTAGCAGAAAACTTTACCAGAACTTCAGTTTGTTCCTTTAGAATATTTATAGCCCACTCTTCAGTCACAAAGGCAGTCAGAGCAGCTTACAAATTGTTAATTTGACAGTTTCCTGCCCTTAGGCTTATGTAGGAATGGCAGTGGGGGAGGGAATTGCTTGCTTGCCAGGCAGTAGGCCCTAGGTTCAGTTAAAACAGTCAGGTCCCAGGTCCCAGGTGATGGGAAAGCGCCTTCTCTGGCGGCTATCTTGGCACACTGCTGCCAGCCAGAGGGGATGGTAGTGGGCCAGCTAGGGGGGCCCGTCACAGTAAGGTGCAGCCAGCCATTGAATGCTGCCGGTGGGTGGGTTGATGGCTGGGGGAGAAAAGACGAGATGTGACTCTAGCTAGCTGTGGCTCTTTGGGCATTGGCAGCCAGGATACCTCCCACGCAATGGCTGCTGCACAGGAGCAGTCTATCTGGAACACAGGAAGGTGCCTTATTTCAAGCCAGCGGATGGGTCGGCCTCATCCTGTCTGTCGCGTCTGTTCCAGCTCTCTGAGGCCTTGGGCCAAGGGAGGCCTTTCCCATTGCCTGCTCCTTCTAACTACAGGTGCCAAGGATTTGAAGCCGGGACAGCACTAGGGCTCCTCCTCTGAGTGGCAAGAAGCCACAGTCTCAGCAGCTCTGCCATTAAAAGCCCGACAAGTTCTCCTTCGCTCATTCCAGGATCTGGATGAGTTGGGGCACAGTTGGGCAGCGCTTGGGAGAGTTATCTTGGGGACTACAGCTCCCATACTCCCCTGACTAGAATGGCCACTTGTATTCCCAAAGAATCACCTGGCTTAGCTCTGCTCAGTTGGTAGCCTGGTCCAGGCAAAGAAAGGAGTTTTTGAAGGCCCTTGAGAAGCGCATCAAAATCGGCAAATGGTTTCAACGCGTTTGGTATGAGGCAGACCTCTGAAGGAAAAGCTGAAGTCGTGCTGGCTTGCTGGCTGTGAAGCCCAAACCAGTACCACCGGTGGAATGGTGAGCTTGGGAAGGTTACCATCAGTGCCTGGAGAGATCTGGAGGCCAAGGCAGTGGCCAGGCCTGGCTCTGGGGCACCCTAAGGACCGCTGAGTGTCGTACACGTTGACCCACTTTGCTTGCCGACCAGAGGAAGCGAAAGCTGCATACGGTGGAAGGAAGCATGTGGTGTTCTGTGGAAGCGTTTGCTCAAACAAGTGTTTTGTACCTTGGTCACAATGACAGCAGCTCTGCTTTTGACATTCTATCCCAGCCTGTGCGGCTCAATCTCGAGCATCTGTCCCCATCCGACATCTGACCTAGTAGAGGGCTTCCTTCCCATCATGTTTGGGGCTGTCAATCAACATGAAGAATATTTGGTTGATGACTCTTGCCGCCATACATACTAGCTGACTTCAAAGTGTGCATCATGCCCCAAGCTCGATGCAGGTTCTGGTTTCTCAGAAGAAAGGAACTGACCTGGTTGTTATATTTCACATGTGTATATTGTTAGTTTTGAATAAAAAGTTTGCTGAACAAGTTGAAAACTTGTTCAACTGTTTCTCCTTTTTGTGATGGTGTTCTTCCTGTTCTCTTCATGTTGTTTCTGCCCCTAGCAGCAAATTTTCTGTTAAAGAAGGAATGATCAGGAACACATTCCCTTTGTTAACTCAGGTGTACCTGTGTGTGTATCTGCCTTCACCTTGCCTGTTGATTTATGGCTTGTGGAAAATAACAAAGACTTGGAATGGCTATTAGTGAAAGCTAATGAAGGATGGGCAAAAGCAGGGTTACAGCTGAATAGCAAGAAAACCAAAATGATGGCCACAGATGATTTACTCACGTTTAATGTGCTTAATGAAGACATGACGAAGTTAAGGATTTTCTGTACCTAGGCTCAGTTATTAATCTATCTGGAGACTGTAGTCAAGAAGTCAGAAGACATAAGGCTTGGCAAGGCAGAGCTATGAAGGAACTAGATAAGATCTTCAAGTTCACAGATATATATATCCTTTAATACCAAAGTCAGAGTCATCCAAGCCAGAAGTATTTCCCCTTTCTATGTGTGGTTGCTAAGACTGGGCAGTGAAGAAAAGTGACAAGAAGTAGATCATTTTTTGAAATGTGGCGTTGAAAGAAGGCTTTGTGGCTCCCCCAGAGCACATAAACAAACAAACAAACAAACAAACAAGTGGGTCAGAGAGCACAGGGAGCCTGCGCTCTTGCTAGGGGCCCAGGTGACTAGGCTGAGGGTTCTCCTGCTGTGAAAGCGGGCCCTGCACTGCGGGAGGCAGTAGGAAAGGGAGGCCCCCCGCTCGCTCTGCCCTGCATTGGCCAGGCCTGAGCGGGGCTGTCGATAGTCCGCTTTCCCTGCCGCGGCGCTGCTGCCTCCGGGGGGATTCTGGGGTTTGTAGTCGCGGGAGGCCGGAGAGCGCCCCGGCCGAGCGCGCTAAAGGCCCCGCCCTCAACCGCCAATCCCAGGAGGCGGCCGTAGCCGTTGCAAGGAAGGCCCCCCCCGCGCCAGGCTGGGAGGGGCCGGGGGGCGGTGACACCCGCTCTGACGTCAGCCCGCCGGGGCCGCCGAGACCAATAGGGCTAGGCCGGGGGGGCGGGTAAGGAAGGGGCCCGTGTGGGCCAATCGCGAGGCGGGCCGGGGGGCGGGGCCGGGAGGCAGGCCGGGGGTTGGCGGGGCCCGCTGTCAGTGGGAGAGCGCCGTGGTCCGGGGCTGGGCGAGGGAGCGCCTGCGGGTCGCTTTCGGTTCGTGGCGCCTCGGGGCCGGGGGAGGTGCGGGGCTGGGCGCCGGGGGTGGCCGAGGGTGGCGGGCAGGGGCTGGCTCCCCCGAGCCTGCCGGGCTCTCCCCCTCGGCTGGCTTGAGGGCCGGGCTGGGTCCCGGGGGGACGGGAAGGAGGCGCGAGGGCCAGGGGGCCGCCGCCTCGGCCGAGCCGGGGAAAGGGTGGGCGACGCCGGCCCACCGCCCCCTCCCCGGCGGCCGTTCGGTGTGGGAAGCCACCCCCCCCCGTCTTCCAGGCTGCTGCTCACCCGGTGCTCGGGGGGCGGTTGGAGGAGGCATGCCCGCCCGGTCCGTTAGCCACGGGGGGCGTTCTAGAACCCCTGACGGGATGCTGGGACAATGCCCTCGCCGGTGGCAAGGCGGTAGCCCGGGCCATGTTGCGAGGGCTGCGCCTTTGGGCCCCGGGCCCCGCTCCCCCTCCTGGCCCTCCCGGGAAGCCGGCTCCCGTGGCCAGGCCCCAGGCAGGGCCGCCTCTCTCCGGGCCAGGAGCAGGCGAGGGGGCGGGGGGGGGCCTGGTGACGGCAAGGGACTCGGGCGGGGGCGGGGGGGAGCCTGCCGGGAAACAAAAGGGAAAGTGACCCTCCCCTCCCTTCTCCCCCCCCTCAGCTCGTGGACCGGCTGGGCGATGGCGGCGGTGGCCGAAGAAGGAGGCCAGACCGAGCTGTGCAGCAACTGGTAAGCAGCAAAAGTCGGCCGCCCACAGGACTATCAGGTTGGGGGGAGCCCTGCCCGCCAACTGGACACTTGTCCCTCCGTATCCACGGGTTTGCTCTCCACGGATTTACATATCCACAGCCTGAAAATATTCTTTACAAAAGTAATAATCCAAAAAGAAGACCTGGATTTTGCCATCTTATTATATCAGGGGCACCATTTGCCGATGCTGTTGCATATCATGGGACTTGAGTATTCACAGATTTGGGTATCCACAAAAAGGGGTCCTGGAACCAAGCCATAGGAAGGGACAACTGTATGTGCGTAGAGCCGGGCTGGTTAGAACAAGCTGGCTTTAGGGTTGGTTATCTCTGCATTCTTGGGTGGGCTTGCTGTCTAGCTTTGGAGAGAGCTGGGGCTAAGGCCAAGGAACCTGAGCACTGACCAGAGCCTGAGCCTTTAAAACAAGTGTGTTCCTCTCACTTGTAGTAGGTAATTCATCATAGTTATTCATTACAGTATCTAAAAATAAACGGATGCACCCCGTTGTGCCTTTTCTGTACTTCTTGTTACTTTTTTTAAAGGGAAAACGTCAGGATTGAAAAGAGAATGGTGTAGAATTTGAAAACAAAACAGTACTTGTTACAACAATGAAGTGGCTTTGTCCCCACTTGTATTGAAATGTAGTTTCATTCTGCCCTTCTTACCAAACGAAAAAGAAACCAATTACAACATTCCTTGCAACTTCCAAGCTCTGGTGTTGACAACATGTGCCACATTGGGCCACCAACAATCATCCTCTCTCAGCTAGTTAGCAGTATTGAAAAGAGGTGTGAGTTATGGTAGGCAGACCTTCATCTTTTGAGTGTATCTGGCTTTCTGCTCAGTTGGGTGAGTAAATTGGAAGTAACAGCAGGCTGTAGAAGGGATGAGGTTGACTTTGGTCTTGCTGGGTTTTTTTGGTGGGGGGGCAGTTGCTTTGTAAGTGAAAGGACTACCCCTCAGAAGCACAGGGAAGAAAATTCAAGGATGAGAGACTTGCTCGTTGTGTTGTGTTACAGGGTTTTCTATGGGTTTCAGAATGTTCACTCCTACTTTTTCTGCGCTTAGTTGATAACAGCAATTTGTGGAGGGGGAAAATACCATGTGGCCCTCCAGATATGGTTCGACTGCCCTACCCATTAGCCCTACTCTGCATGGCCAGTGGTGAAGGATGATGGGAAATGCAGGCCAACAACATTGCTTGTTTATATTTTATCCCAATTTTCTACAAAAAAAGTAGCACTTAAGGTGGTGATAACATCACTAAAACCAAATTAAAGAATACGGCTTTTGAAATCATCACTAAAACAAAAGTAAAGCGATTCAAATGAATAAGTACCGGAACAGATGAAAAGATCAGGTTGAACAGACATCTGGGGGCCACACATTTTCCATTCCTGGTGTTAATGACATCAGACACATCTTTCCTGTCAGTCCCCTTGTGTCCAATGGAAGGAACCTCTAGGTTTCTGACAGGAATGGTAAAAAGTTGAGGCAGACCTTCCAAATGCCTTAATCCTTTTCTACATTCCCCTCCCCAGATTTTTTACTCCAAACCACCATTCTCCCTTGCAAGCACTTGTTTCTGCTGTGACTTGTCCAAGCGCTGTCCATCTCTTTCAGCAAAAAGGAAATTCCTGTGGCAAACTTCACCATCCATGAGATCCATTGCAGGAGGAACATTGCGGTCTGTTACATCTGCAAGGAGTCATTCCCTAAATCTGAACTGAGAAACCACCATGAACAGGAGCACACACAGGTGAGAACGGGGCTCCTCCGCTTCTTCTTGAATAGGCCTGTTCTCTTACTAGGTGGGTTGAAACACCAGTTTTCTTCTGTGGTGTCTTTTGTTCTAGGTTTTCTGTAAATGCAGCATGAAGATGGACAGAGGTCTTTTACAAGAGCATGTGGTGAGTAAGCTTATAGTTGGCAAGTCTTTATTTTGGAATTCTGAGTGAGAGAAACTGAACCTCCAAAGCAGCTGGTGGCATGTCTGAATCCTCAGGCTTTCAAAAGATCAGCTTGTCTGGCTGCTTTTGATGAGTCATCTTCTGCTCCGCCCAGCGGGGACACCGGACTGGGGAAGCATTTTCAGCCCAAGGGCCTGAGTCATTCTTAGTAACCCAGAAATCCCCAGAGAAACCACCACCCAGTGGTATCATGGGGGAAAGGGTGTGGCCATTGGGGGAAACCCAGAGGGCTGGGTTGGCATCCCAGGAGGTCCAGATTGGTCTCCAGGGTTTCCCCACCTCAGCTCAGGCTCTTCCCTCCAGGGGGAAGGAGTTAGAAAGAGGCCACGGAAGGGGTTTGTTGGTTTAAAATGGCAACTGGTTAAAAATGCCAATCTGCACAAGCAGCTCTTCTGAGAGAAACATTGGAAGCATCCTCATATGGAATGGCTCCATGTAAGTCCCTGTTCCCCTTTTAACTGGCATCTGTTGTTTCAGACAAGGTTCTTTCCTGGTCTTACCCTGAGATTAAACCTTGAACCTCTTACATGCAGAGTATGTGCCCCACCACTGAGCTATGACCCTTCCTCTGGTCTTCAGAAAAGAGTGCAGCTGGGTTGGCTTCAAGGTGCAGAATTTCAGATGGTTTTTTATTCCTGAGTAAAGTTACTTATTTAGTAGAGTGTGACCATTTAGGACCGCAATTCCCAGAATCTCCAGTAACCATGCTGGCTGGGGGATTTTGCCCGTTGTAGTTGGAAAAGATTATTTCCCCAGTTATTGGCTCTGTATCTTGAACCAATGCAACCAGACTGCTCCGCTGACAAACAGAGCCCCTGGCTTTGTTCTCTCGCTCTAGGCTTCAGAATGTCCCTTGCGGCCTGTGGCCTGTCAACACTGTGACATTGAGCTGGCCTTCAACAAACTCCAGGAGCACGAGGACTACTGTGGAGCTCGGACAGAGCGCTGTAGCAGGTGCAGCCGCAATGTCATGCTGAGAGACCTGAAGGAGCACCCCAAGGATTGCGGCAAGAAAGCTGAGGAGGTGGGAGATGGCCAGGCCAAGCCCTGCTTGAACTCGGAGGCGGTTTTGCAGAACTTTCAGCCTATCCGAAACATCTTCCATCCAGATGCTGCTGCTGGATCCCTGCTGAGGACGAGCAGGTTTCCAGAGAGCAGGCTGTATAATTGTCTCTCAGGTGACCAGCTGCCCAGGGAGTTTGGCAGGAGAAACGTTAGTCCGGCTCAGGCGGATCAGAATCAAGGTACCAACATCTTGTAAACTGGGAGATGGAGTCTTTTTAGGACAGCAGTCAGGGACACAAACCTTGGTTGCTGTTAAACATGGTTAAAGTGGATGCTAATCTTAACCACGGTTAAGGGCATTGGGGGAAGTTCTTGAGAGAGAGGTTGACAAAGGGTATTCAAGCCTTTCTTTCGTAGGTCAGTAAAATGAGTACCCAGCTTGTGGCTTGTGGGGGCAATTAGCGAACATATTGTAAACTGCTTAGAGAGTGCCTAGTGCTATAAAGCGGTGGAGATGTGTAAGTGCTATTGCTAAAAAAATTTGTAAGCCATTCTGAGAGCCTTTGTGGCTGAAGAGCAGAGTATAAATACTCAAATAAAGAAGCCTGTCACCTGCTCCTTTCACCACTGGGGATAGTACCACCAGTTAGGCCACCAGTACATCCCTTGAGCCAGCGTGACATAGTGGTTTCTGTGTTGGCCTAGGACTCTGGGAGACTAGGGTTCAAATCCCTACTCAGCCATGGAAAGCCAATGGGTGGCCTTGGGCAAGTCACTCTCTCACAGCCTCAGAGGAAAGCCATGGTGGCAAGCACCCTTTGAACCAATCTGGCCAAGAAAACCACATGCTAGTCTTGCCTTACGGTTGCCAGAAGTTGGAAGTACCTTGAGGGCACACAACAGCACCATATACCATGGTAGGGATGGGGTGCTACAGATAACCTGGGCTCTTCTGCACACCAGCCCGGTTGGTACTTCCCACCAGTATCCTAGAGGTAGCTCCTCCTCTTTTTAGGCCAAAACAAGCTTGAGGGAACTTTTTGCATAAGCTTTCAAAAGCATGTCTGCACTCCTGGGTTTGTGCTGTTGCTGTTTCCCCAAGTAAATGGTTAGGCTGATGCTAAAGATCAAAGTCCTGCCACATTTGTCCCTAATGTTCCCTTATGTTCTGTCTCATGAAGCGCACCTGGAGAAGATGACGGCCCCTTTGGCCTTTGGTGGAGAACTGGATTGTGACTTCGATTACCTGTTGGCTCTCAGCTTGCAACAGGAAAATGGCTCTCACGAACACAGTGCTGCTGGAGTCCAGAGTGACCTCTGGAAGAATATCTACCCCAGCAAGAATAGATCAGCAGAGAACTTTATTGAAGCAAATGAGTTTAGTAGCTTCTCTCAGGATGTACGGTTACCTAACTCTCCAAATAACTCAAAAAGTAAGTGGCTATTTGGTGTTCTTCATCTTGGAGAGCCCTGGTTGTTGTCTTGGTTGCTGTGATGTCAAGTACAGGTTACCCCCTGCATCTGCAGGGGATATGTTCCTGGGCTTACCTTTTATAAATGATATCACAGATAATAGTGATAGTGAAACCTATTAAAAGAAAAGAATTCCAGTATAAACATACCATAGAGTTGTGTTGGCAGATCTTTCTAGGCATTTCCCAGTGTGACTCTATAGTACATGTCCCTATTTTTTCAGCCACAGATAACTGACACCATGGATATTGGTTCTGCGGATATGGGGGGTGGGCACCTGGGTTTTGCAGCCTGAACTGTTCTGAGGATATTGACAAAGAGCTTGCCTTTTGTGAGGGAGACATAAGCTCTGCTGGGATCGAGGAAACTCACACAGGAGTCACAGACAGGAGAGCTGTGTGTTGGTGCAACAGAGTGGATAGGGACATTTTCCCCATGGGTGTTCAAGACTGGAGTTCCAGGGAGCCTGGGTGCAAGGCTAAATTTTCTAGTTGACTTGCCAGTCTTTTCCACGAGGACAGGGGAAGGAGAGCGTGGAAGCATTGCTGTTTTGGACTACAGCTTCCAGAATCCCGCCATCATCATGGCCAGAGTCATATTGAAATTGAATTGTGGAGCAGCCCCTGATTCCTGAAAGGATAATGGGATAGGGAAATTAACCTAATAAGGATAATGTGAGGGGGGCATATTTGTAGTACATGCTACCTTTATAGTGGGAAGGAGCTGTGCTGAAGCTGCAAGCCTAGTGTGGGCCTTTACTTAGAGCCTTAAGGAGTGGCAGGGAGAAGTGATCATACGGGAGCTTTTTTGCCTGAGCAGTGGGGTCAAAAATGCTTTTTAACTATTTGTTGGAAAGGGGCGTGGTGAAGCCTCCCAAGCCTCTGGAATAGATCGCGTTGTTCTAGAAAATGTAAGCGTGACTCTTCCAGCTCAACTAATCCTCTGAGGATCACTGTTTCTTTTTTTCCTTTTCTAATGCTGCTGTGAAATTCCATTGTGGGTCAAGAGAGCTGGCTTGCTCCCTTGGTTAGATCCGAACTCTGAAGACACCTACCCAGAGCTGTTCTCCCCCTGTATTTGCTGGGTTGGGGGAAAACTGTAGTGTTTTCAGCTTGACAAGATGGGGACTTTGCTTCCCAGCTCGCCCAAAGAGTGAAAGGGATGTTGTGCACGTAGGCAGTGTGATTGCTTGAGATTCTGAAGTGATGGCGGCAGTGGCTTAGCAGGCACTGTGGGGAGGGGTGTCATCTGGTCTCTCTTTGCCTTGCAGCTGAGGTCCTCCTACCTTGTGAGTTCTGTGAGGAGCTGTACCCAGAGGAAGAGCTCATCCTTCATCAGGTTTTGTATATGACCATGCATTTTTCCTGTGCTGCTAGTAGGGGAAAACTGGCAGACCTGAGGACAGAGAGCACCTGTAGCCCCCTTGTAGGACTCCGTAGTTGAAGTGTGCGGAAGGCAAGGCTTGTTTAGTGGAGGCACACGGGTCCTGTCAGAGAGCCAGAGAGCCAGCCCTCAGTTTTGGGTGTGGGCGTGTGTCTTCAGGTCACCTGTCAACTTATGACAACCCCATGAATTTCATAGGGTTTTCTAGGCAAGGACTGCTCAGTTCTGCTAGTTCCTTTCTCTGAAATATAGCCTATAGCACCTGGGATTCCTTGGCGGCTCCCCAGCCAGGCACTAACCAGATCTGACCTGGCTTACCTTCCAAGAGCAGACAGAATCTGATGCCTTCGAGATATTAGAGAGATCACTCATCATGTAAAATAAAATAATACACCAGAACATTTTTGTTATGGTTCCCGTTTGTCGCCTTGAACTTTTGAGCAGGGAAGGGAAAGGCTTTTTTCCTAAACCAGAGATTGGCAAAGTATGGCCTTCCAGATACTGTTAGACTGCAGCTCCTAGCATTCACGGTTGTCTGTGCGGCCCAGGGCAAATGGGAGTTGCAATCCAACAACCTCTAGAGAGGGGCGCGCTTTGCCCAGCCTTGTTCTAAACAAACAGTGCCAAGCTGAAACAGCAAACTCCTGTCATGAGAAACCCCCCCCCCAACACACAAGGATCTTTCTTATCTTGGCTTAAAATGCAGCTCTTTGTGTTGGCTAGTGTTGATGTGATACAGAAAGGGGGAGGGCATGGCGTGACCCCTGAAGGGAGGCTTCTGTGGATGGGAGCCTCCCTGCCCCCAGCCTTGCTGCCCAGGTGTTGTTGGCCATAGCTGAAGGGTTTCCTGCTGGCCATCAGGGCCTTAGGTGGAAGGAATTAATGGCCCCTTTCTCTGCTTGCCCCCCAACAGACAGGATGCAACCCCACCAGTGCTTTGGCCTCCTTCAGCAAGAGAAGTTCTTTTGCCCCCCAGTCTGAGCGCCTTCGAGACTTGTGGGAACAGCTGCAGAGCAACCAGACCATGGGCGGTAGAGAAGTGACTCCATTCCAGCCCAACACGCATGGCAGCCTCATGCTTCCTTGCGAATTCTGTGGAATCCAGCTTGAAGAAGAAATCCTCTTCCACCACCAGGTAGGGAGAGTGGCAGAGGTCACCTGGAGTTTTGCTGGCTGGCCTTGTGTCACGGGTGTGCAGGACATCAGTCTTCTCTCTCTGTAACTCTGCACCTCCTCTGGGAAAGCCCTCCAAATGTCTGAGGTTCTTTTTCTCTCTCAACTCAGGACCAGTGTGACTTGCGCCCTGCCACAGCCCTCTTGACGGGTAGGACGCCAACACAGCAAGGGACTCCAGCCATGAATAATCTGGAGAGAACAGAGTCACCGAATCTACCTCGAAGACGCATCCGGCACCAAGGTATTGTCATTGGCTCTCCAAGAAACAAACCAATTTTCAACCTGAGAACTGTGGAGGGCAGAGAAGAATTTCATTGCAGCTTAAAGCAGGATGAGGCTGGAGACTTTGGGTACCTGCCTCCTGGTCCAAAGTTTTAGGTCTTGCACAGAGTGGGAGTTTAGACCAGTTGATCTCCAAAGGCACCATTCAACTCTTTATGATTCAAAGCCTACAACGGCTGCATAGTGAATCTGCCTTTCCCATTCTAGGGCTGACTATTAGGTCTTGCAACAGGGTAAGTTTTAATATCCACTTCATGCTGAGCACTCAGTTCAATCTATTCAGCAGTGGGCATAGGTCAAGATCCAGTATGGTGGAGTGTAGTGTAATAGTTCTGCATGCAGAACTATACTATTGTTGTCTATTGAACACCCTTTGGACTCACAGTTGAGCTACTGCATTCCTTTGATGGTCATTCTGGGGCTGGTGCAGAGACAGTGCAGATTGGAGAACTGGCTGGCTGTGTCACTGTAGCCAGACACAAAATGATTACTTCACCTGCTAAGGGTTACAGGGATCCTCCGGAAGTGTCAGTGGATGATGTAATAATTCTGTGTCATAGCCAGATACTTCCCAGTTCCCCCATACCCTCTCCACCAGTCACAGAATGGCTGGACAGGGGGGCTGCAAGCAGTTCAGTGGTGAATCTGTGAGTGGGGAGCTTTGGTCATTGTGATGGGTGAAAGGAAATACCAAGCTCTGCAATGGCCAGAAAAAAAGATATACACAGGCATAAGGTGGACTTATGCTTGCATTTGCCATTAAAAAGATGCCGCTCATAGTCTGTGATAGGTAGAGCTCAGAAAAATGACTTTTTGGGACTAGAAGCTTGGTTCTTGGTGCTGCTGAGTGTGTGATTCTGGGAGCTGTAGTCCAAAAAGGCTACTTTTCTAAGCTCTGGTTTTTAGCCTTCTCAGAAAAGGAATTCTGTTGTTCTGCTCTGTGGCTGTTTCCGTTTCTTTGCCCTGTGGTTCCTGATTCCCTCTTTTCTCCTTCAGGAGAAATCTCACCTCAGTACCTGGAGGAGTTCAGGCAGCAGAAGCTTCCTCAGGCTGTTCAAGGGAGCCAATCCCGGAGCAACCTGGTGACTGCCCGACGCATTCAGCTGACCTCACCTGACAACAGGAGAGAAAATAATGTTGGGCCCACAAAGGGAGGAAAGCCCAGAGGGGGTGGGCAAACACCAAGTTGGTACCCAAGCGACCTTCCAGTTTCCCCACTGCCCACCAGGAGGTCTCCCCTCAATTTCCCTCCCAGCAGCTACAAGCCAAGCTTCCCAGAGACTGCTCCGACTCGGCCCAGGTGGGTGTTTCCTGGGCACCACAGGCCTGTGTGTTACATTGCTCCAGGTTCCAGCTAGTTGCAGATTCAAATTCACTTGGGGTAAAGGTACACTCACTTCCTCAGGTAGGACACACACACACACACCCCAGTTGTCCCGTAGGCAAAGTCATGTGGGAGAAGAGCTGCCTGCCTGCCCCCCACAGATGGGGCTTGGGAGGACCTCTGTTCTGTCTTCTGCTTGGCTTAGGTGCTGGAACAGGTGTCTGCTCCTTTCTCTTCTCAGAAGGTACTGATGGCTATCACTTTTGGCTTTTTAAAAGAAGCCCAAAGAGCTTTTTACCATCAGTCTGTACTGAGTTGTTTAGTAAATTGGTTTTAGGGGATTTTTTTTAAAAAAATCTGGGGTTGGGGTAAGGAGTACCCACTGAAATGGCACTTCAGAAATTCTTTTTATCAGAGTCGGCAACGGCAAGCCCCAATACTTCCATCTTTCTCTGCAATCCCTCTCAAAATGGCAAAAAGGGCCAGAGCCCTGTTGGGAATGTATGTCTTCCTAAGTGGACTTTCATCTGCGGGAATGAGAATTGGGCAGTGCCTTAATGTCCGTATCTAGTAAAGGGCTGCTGTTACGTTATCACATAAAGGAGCCAGCAAAGTGCATCAGGACACCAACTAGGGAGTGCCAGTATGCATTGGGACCCTCTTGCCAGCGTCCTCTTAGGCATCTTCGTAATTCACTAAGAGGGTTTCTTAGTGCTTATGTAGCTCAGGATGTGGAAAGTTATGTAATGTACACCATGATAGAGGATTGTGACTAAGAAGTACCATCGTGTCACTTCGTGTCTCCGTTTGAGATGAACTGCAGATGAATGAAAACAGATGTGGGGGGGGTTGTGTATTTTAATGCATTGGGGGGATTTTTGCTTGGGTTTGGGGCAAAAATAGTTCTAAAACCAGGCTGATTTTTGTTTGTAATTTGGGGGGAGCTTTGCATGACTGCTGCGGGACTCCAGGGACCACAAAAGTGCGGTCAGGGGCCACAAGTGGCACACTGAGCACACTCTTTCCATGCCTGTTTTAAAAGTTGTCTAATTTTGAAGTGAGGTGAGTTCCAGGTTCCCGCTTGCAAAATGTTTGTCTCTTTGTCTCGCCCACCCCCTTTCCAACAGCCTGAGAAGTGAAGGTGGCAGGAGTCCCTCTGGGCAGAGCCATTACAACAGTACTGAGGTAAGTGCTGTGGGTGGTCCTAATATTCTGTTTGTAAAAATGCAGGCTGAGTTCCTTGCCAATATGGTGCTCTATCCTTTAGCCAGCAGGGCTCTGGGTATACCCTTGGAGTACCAGACTTCACTTTAGCAAGAGAGAAGCTTCTCAGCATAGGAAACACCCCCATTAAGGCAGTCTTTTGAATAGCACTGTTGCCTCCTGTTGGAAAGTATTTCTCAACCAAACATTTTTACCTTCTCGTCTTAATCCATTTGCTATTAGGACAGTGGGGCTTTAGTCAACGTAAGGGATTCCTGCATGCCTCTACCCTATGAATGGTGTCTCTCTAGAACTTTCCCCATTTGCACAATCACCAATTGTAACACATGGTCATTAGTGTGCCCATGTATCTAAGCAACCACACCATGTGACCATAGACCCTTCCAGGTGTGGTTGTGGCTACACAAAGACTCCTTTCTCTTTCTCTTTCTCTGTCAAGATGAGGTATATATGTTCTTAACATACATTTCAATGTAATTAGCAAAGTTTTTTAGTTCAGTAATTTGCGTGCTGCCTGTTTGCCTTACTTTGCTGAAGTTAGTCTCAAGGAGACCACTTGCACGCTCTGCTAAAGGAGACGGAGTCTTTATTGAACCAGTCGTCTTCTCCCCGTGCCCCGCTACAAAGGGGCTAACAGCCTGAGAACCTACCTTGACTCCAACACCTCTTCCCTCTCTTGCTGCCCTGGCCTCTTGCCTTTCATTAAGGTCCACCCATTCTCTTTCACAGGCAAAACCCTGGCGAGCTGAATCCGACTATCCAGACGATGAGTAAGAAGAGAGGAACTTGCCAGGGCTGTGCATGGCTGTGCTTTTAGCCCAGCACCAGGCTGTGGACAGCGTTGGTGGCAGCGATGCTAGCTGGAGGGGGGTGGGAAGCGTGTGTGTCACTGCCAAAGGCCAGAGATGTGGTGGCACCAGGAACCTTTGGCTCCTCCCTTTCTGAATGTGCCGTGTCTCTGGGGCAGGGGACAGATTTGTGCGTGTGGGTGTCGGGTTGGGGTGATGAGACTCCCAGCCCATCTGCTTAATTGTAGGATAGATTCAGATGCTTTTAGGCCTCCTGCTCAGGATGTTTGGCCTTCAGTTCCTGTGGAGCAGTTTCCTCCATGCCCCACGCAACAAGGCCTGAAGATCTAGCAGCAGAGTTAATATTACAGCAGTGGCTGTGTTTGATTCAAGACTTCCTGCTGCTCTGGCCAATGGACAGGGCTGAGCTGTATGCCACTGTGGCATAAGCTCAGCCTTCTGGGCTGCTAGGATTCTCTTCTAGCCCTTGTCATCTGTCTTTTTTCTCCAGTTATATCTTCAGGCTGAGTGACCAGGGAGATGAGGGGGGAACCAAGGGGAAAAGCCATCACATTTCATGGTGCTGCTGTGTGTAAATAACATGGTCTTGAATACCAGAAGTGCCCAGTTAAACACCTTCAAAGCTGAAAGGCTTCATGGCGCAGGACCAAGTAAGCCTCTGTTCTTTCTCACTGTGCTGATTGTTCTGTTCTGAAGATTGTTTTAAACTTCTCATAATAAACTTTGTACTTGCCAGTCAGTTTTGCGTCTTAGCTGAGAAGCTTTGTATTTATTAATCCATGACAGACACACAGGCTATGGGCACAATGCTGCATGAAAACTGCAAATTATTCCAGGCTCACCAGCTAGAAGTTCCAGTGTGGTGTAGTAGTTTGAGTGTTGGTTTCAAGCAAATTCTAAAATATAAGGAAATTTTACCGGGGGTGGTATCATACACATCTCTGGTGATGATATTGCATTGCTAATGTCAGATATGAAGGTGGAAGTGGAAAATGAATATATTGTGTTTAAGTCTGACAGGCCTCTTCCAGTTTGATCTGAAGAAGTGTGACGTC
Source organism: Gambelia wislizenii (assembly GCA_030847615.1). NCBI lineage: Eukaryota > Metazoa > Chordata > Lepidosauria > Squamata > Crotaphytidae > Gambelia > Gambelia wislizenii. The sequence goes on along the minus strand of JAUMIR010000013.1, from coordinate 3,049,012 downwards.
TCGTGATAACAGGATTTTGTGATTTTTTGGTCAGTTGCAATTGGCTCTAAGTGCACTCATTCCATTCTTTTGTGGATTACTTGTAGCAATTTCTTGGGTCTGCAGTAGGGCTCTTCGAGATTTCTTAACACTGGGGGATGGTTTGCTGAGGTGACCCTATGGTCTGAAGGCAATTTTTTCTCCTCTTTGATTTTTAATTTCTTAAAGTATTCTAGGGTCATATTGCAAAAGTGGCATTTCCCTGATGCACTATAGCCTAGCACCATAACTCTAAAAAAAAATAAATAAAAAAAATAAGAGAAGGGAGTATATTGTTCCAATATGTCTAGGAATTTAAAAGAAGCCAGTCCGGGGCAATAGAAACATGGTTTGGATTTTTTAAAAAAGTGCTGAGAACTACGGTAACAAAAACTGCATCTCCCCAAATCTTTGCCCAGTCTGGAGGAGCCCTCAATGTTCCTTGAGCAATAGGTATGTTTTTATGGTAGGAAGGCAGGTAAAGAGGGTCCCTTTCTCTGCCAGGGTCATTCTGTTCAGAAGGCAAACTTGCATGAGGGCTGGAACAAGCGCCCCTTGAAGCACCAAGAGGGTGGGCAGGTGGAAGAGGCCGACCCAAACACTAGCCTCGCTTCTTCAAACCCCATAGGTGAGACTGCAGACGCCACCGAGAATCAATTCTGACAACAGCCCCTCTCCCTTTTCTTGCCTCTTGTCACATTTGCACAAAACCAGCATGTGTTAAGCTTGCCACAGCTTGGGTCCCCAAAGCCAGGGGTGGGTATCATCTGACCCTCCAACTGTTCTTGGGTTGAGAGCTCCAGCAGCCCTAGCCAGCAGAGCCAATGCGGAGGGATGCTGGAAGTTGCACTCCAACATCCAGCAAGCCACATAATGCTCACCTCAGCTGTAGACACCTGAGATCTAGCTAATTCTCACTGCACATTGCCCGTTCCAGATGAAGTGCTCTTTCACTTGCCTGCTCCAGCCCCTGCTGTCTAGACCAAAAATAAAGCAGTGTTAAGGACACTTCCACCAAAAGTAAGCATTTATTAAATACAAGAAAAGCCAAAGAGTTCTTAAAAACAAGTGGCAACCAACCTTGCAGTGTTATTTCCAAGGGCAAAGCACTATGGTGGGTTTACAGAGGGAAACTAAGGGTTTTTTTTGTTTTGTTATATAGTGGAGACAGGATAACTGTTCTAAGGAGAGATATTTGTGGTAGAATTTAGGTGTGAAAGTGGAGAATAAATTAACAAAATTATGGCAAATGTAACACACTTTTTGACAGCTTGGCAGCTGATCTCCCTTGGGCAGGAGACCCTATGGAGTCCCTCCTGCCCAAGAGGAATGACAGCCCTTGGCTCAACTTTTCCCTTTTGTACAAAATATTTACACAATTGCGGTAAGTAAATACAAATTAAAAAGTACAGTGCATTAAACTTATCCCCAAGTGAGTTGGAGAGCAGGCAGGCAGCCAGCCATTCCTTATCTCAAGTAGTTTTTAACTTTTGTAGGTGAATGTAGCTTGGAAGTCACAGGCTTTCTTCTGCTTCCAAGCCGAGTATTAAGGAGCACACGCACAAGTAATGAGAATTCCCTTTAGCCTGGATGTTTGACACCTGACCAAGAGCACTTAAAACAGGTGAACAGTGTAATAAATACCCCAACAGATGCTCAACATAAGCATCAACTTGACTACCTCTGTGCCCAGGTTCTCGGCTGTTTTTTTAAGGACAGCTTTACATTCGGAATGAATATTCAAGTGAAAAGAAAGCGAACTCACAACCCCAGCGTATCTAGCAAAAGATGCTCTTACTGCCAGCTACGGGCAGCATTCATAGAGTGAACAAAGAACTGATTTCATCAACTGAGCAAATCCAGGCCCAGTTCTTGGCAATGTGCTCAGCCTTAACTTAGCAGCATACTTCCACTTGGCTAGCCTGCCCTGCCTGCTCTTCCCAAAGGAATCCACCATGCAGATGAAGGGCATAAGATCTGGACACAAAATGTTCCCAAAAAAGAAGCTCCGTTGAGATTGGATGGGGTGTAAACACCATGGAGAACAATTTCCTTTTCTTAAATGCAACCATAAATAATTAGCATAAATATACATCAAGTCACTGGACAGCACACACGCTTTGGGGCTGAGGTGGGGAGATTCTCCCGACACCCTGCCAGCCTGGAGGAGGGAGCAGTAGGAACGGCGGCGGCAGCGGCAGCTTCTTCGGGGATTTGTAGCTGGCGACGTGGCAACCAAAAGGCCTGTGAGGTATTTGACGGCAGGAGAAGTCCCCCTTCAGAGAAAACTGGGCAATTCCAAAGAATAGCCAGAGGCTTGGAAAGGGGCTGTTAGGTCAGCCTGGACCAGAAGATCCATTGTTGATGGGACAGTCTTTTAATGCCCCCTTCTTTCCATCTGTGTTTCTCTTGGGTGCTTGTAAACTTGCCGTACAATGTTTGTCTTTAAAGTCTTTCGTCCAGCCAGAAAGTGAACAAGACTCAGGAGTTCAAAGTGCCGCCTAAGGAGGTGCAAGTTTCACTTTGTTTCAGCCAGTGGAAGTTGGGTCCTTTACGCACTGATAGCTAACTCTAACAAGTCACACTCATCTTTCTGGCATTCTCACTCATCCCTTGCAAGCTCCAGCCACACATCATGCAACCCAAATAGTTACTAGTATTCACAGTAATGTACAATAAATACAGCACTTCCATGGCCACAGCCAAGCCAAAGAATTTTGACTCTCATCTCCCACCCCAGCCTTGGATTACAGCTTGGAAAGATGTGTGTGAGGTTTTTGCAGGGCAGCAAAAACAAGCTTGGAACTAAGAGCTGGCACTTAAAACTCATGGATAGCACCAAGCCAAGCAGAGGCTCTTCAGAGAGTCTGGAGTTGAAGGGCAGCCCCATGTCCAGAAACACTTGTTGCATTAGTCAAGGGAGAAATGTGCGTGCTTGGTGTGTCTGTCTAACACGGGGGCATCTCGCAACAGACTTGAGGCACAATCCACAGAGCCCGGCTGTTGGGCAGCTTCCTTGCGTTCCAGTGGCCTGAAGACCAGCTCCCTCCCAAAGCCCCACCGGAACAAAAGGAAGGCTGTCCAAGAGAAAGGCCAAGGGGATCCTACCAAGGAAGAAGAAAAACCAATCCTCTTGGTGGGCCGACAGTTTGTGTCTTTTCTCTCCTCCTTTCTGGATGCTAACCTTGTAGCAATAATCTCTGACCATTCATTTCTGAGTCTAAAAAAAGGTGCAGCATTTCCCTGGTGCTGTTTGCAGAAGGCTGGGGCGCCAGTTTGTTTGATTTCAGCCCAATGATTGCATGTATTTTGAAGAATGATTAATACTTGCCTTACATGGGTGTCGTCAACATTTGGGCTCCGGGGAAATTTGAATTGATAAGTTTCTTGTCACCAAAGCTGTACGTGTGAAAAGCTGTAAAGCTATCACTTACCCCTACCCCCACTAAAAAGCAAGAACTTTCAATACTTGTCCCAGGGAGGGTTCCTTTGCATTTGTGGCTACAGAAAAAAGTGAGCCAGTAGTTGCAGCTACCTCATTTTTTGCACTCAGAAATGAAACCCTCATTATCTTTCTTGTGTAGCAATTAGCGCTCTTCTAATTTTGAAAGAAATGTAAGGATCACAAGGTTTGTGAACATCAGTCTGTGTACTAAACGCATCCTACAAATATTTCACAAACAAGGCAGCAAAGACAACCCATCCACCACAAAAGTCCACAAATATGACATGGAAGTCTTCTTGCAATCATGGCTGCAGAAGCAAAGGTTTGGCGGGAAGGAGGAGTCTCCAGCTCTCACCTCAGGGTCACCCCAAGGCATTCAGTGTGGTTCTTCGGTCGAGCACAGACTGATCCGAAGGGCCGCCCCAAAGGTGTCCGTTGCATTGTGTGTGGGACGACGGCTCAGCCGCTGAGAGGGTCCTCGCGGTAGTGGATGGCATACCGGAGCTTCTCCAACATGATGTCAAGGGAGGAGTACTGGGGGAGTTTGATCATGAACATGCAGGTCTCCACTCGAATGTAGCGCGAGTCTGGGGACCCTGTGAAGAAGCACAGAAATGGAGACACCCTGAAGATGCCCAGTAGAAGACAGATCTGGTTTTTTCTTACTGGCTCTCAGGCTCTTTTATGAGGCAGTGCTTAATTCTGCCTTCCAAATCTCGCAGCTGTTTGGTTTTGAAAAGGATCCCTCCCATTTTATTTTAGAAGGCAACATGGTTATTTGAAATCAAATAGCAATTTCCCTAGAAATTGGGTAGGAGAGGCCTGCTATCTTTGATCCTGGAGGCAACACACCGCCATTATGACCCAGAGCTACTGGTAACCATAGCTGAAGAAGGACTTCACATGACATTCTAAAAAAGAGCTGGCATTGGACTTATTTTCATTTTGGCCTTTTTTTAAAATTTGTACAATCTCTCTTGGAGTGTAAGTCTTTATTTCCAATTATCAACTACCCTGAGATTGGAGCAGGAAGAGGGCATACAAAAAGTATGTACATGAATACGAGCCACTGAAACGCAAGGATGTTTGTTTTAGCTGCTCTGAAAGTCAAAGTAATGTCAAAATAATCCTCTGATTGCAGCCTAGTTTTGGGGATACCCCTTTGTCTGTTAACTCAGCTGAGGCGCTGCATCCGTCACTGGAGTGGACATCGTGCAGTCTGTGGACCACATGTGGTTCCTGGACACTAATTCTGTGGCACCTGAAGCACCCAACCAGTCCACCAAAGCCCCCATTTCCCCAATTAAAAAAACTTCAGCCCCCCATGCATGGAAACATGAGAAAATAGGCCACTCAGTTCCCACATGCATACCAGAACCTTGCATGACATGCAAATACCTTGATTTTTCTCTGTTGACTCTCTCAAAATGGCAACTGAAAGTGATGACTGAAAGCTACTTCCAGTTGCCATTTTGAGAGGCACTCCAAAGGAAAACGTATGTGGGCTTGCTGTTGGGGGGAGGTGGCCTACAAGGGAGTCTGGGGTGGGGGGTTGTTGCTGGCTTTCCTGCAGTTGTCCACCTAAATCTCCAAAAACCTTCCCTCTTATTTACTGCCCTTCAAAAATGCCAGTAAGACCTGCTGCTTCAGCCAACTGGGCTTTTCAGAGCTACTCTACCTGCTGTGCCATCTGGGGGTGCAATCTTCATGGGGTACGGTGGGACATGGGCGGTGTCCGGCCCGCCATCCTTACAGGGGCAGGTAAAGGGGATGCGCTCCTGGTTGCAGGCAAATTTGATGAACTTGCAGAGTTCCTCCTGTGTAAACATCTCTAAGGCCCCCCAGAAAAACTCAATATGCTGGTCAGTCTCCATCAGTCCCACTTGGTACATAGTATGGGCCTGTTCATGGCAAGAGAGAAAACACAATGCAGAGGAAGTTCAGTTATGTCACAAAGGATGCAAGTATTCTTAAACCCAGCAACTATGCTCTAAATTTGGGGGGGGGAGGGGGGCAGGGAGGAACTGTGGTCCTCTAGATATTTTGGGGCTACAACTCCCAACAACTCTAGCTAATATAGCATAGGGATCATGGGAGATACAGTCCAAAAACATCTAAAAGGCCCACAGTTACCAACCCTGCTCTATACCATCTGAGGGCTCCAAGCTACAGGCCTTCCATTTTGGCTAAACTTTTGGGTAGAGTTTTCTCCCCTGCTACAGTAGGACCCCCGTATCCACTGGGAATTGGTTCGGGGGGGGGGCATGGATACCAAAAACTGTGGATAATACCAAATGACATTGAAAATAATGGGATTTCTGGTTTAAAGTACCATAGGTTGCCTTGGAGGACCTAGAAAATGGCTAGAGAGGACATCTTTTCTAGTGTGATGCGGCAGCTAAAAAGGCCAATGCGATTTTGGGCTGTATCAATAGAAGTATAGTGTTCAGATCAAGGGAAGTAATAGTGCCGCTCTATTCTGCCTTGGTCAGACCTCATTTAGAATACTGTGTCCAGTTCTGGGCACCACAATTCAGAAAGGATATTGACAAATTGGAGCGTGTCCAGAGAAGGGCAACTAAAATGGTGAAAGGTCTGGAAACCATGACTTATGAGGAGAAACTTAGGGAGCTGGGTATGTTTAGCCTGGAAAAAAGACGGTTAAGAGGGGATATGATAGCCCTGTTTAAGTATTTGAAGGGATGTCACGCTGAGGATGGAGCAGGCTTGTTTTCTGCTGCTCCAGAGACTGGAACACGGAGCAATGGGTGCAAGCTCCAGGAACAGAGATTCCACCTCAACATGAGGAGGAACTTTCTGACAGTAAGAGCTGTTCGGCAGTGGAATGCACTCCCTCGGAGCGTGGTGGGGTCTCCTTCCTTGGAGGTCTTTAAACAGAGGCTGGGTGGCCATCTGTCGGGGATGCTTTGATCAAGATTTCCTGCGTGGCAGGGGGGTTGGACTGGATGGCCCTCGTGGTCTCTTCCAACTCTGCAATTCTGTGATTCTATGATTCTATGGTAGGTGTGCTGTTTTGTGTCCCGTGGATAATTGAATCAGTGGGGAATGCATCAGTGGCTATGAGGGTCCTACTGGACTGTGAGTTATGTTCAGCTGGCTTTGGTTTTTAATCCATCCCTGTCTCCGTGTCCATTGCTAAACATTGTCCTGGGGAAGAGAGAGTAGCCACCTGTGCTTCCAGGCATTAGACAAGGGGCTCTCTACCTTTCTAGAGTCCTTGCTGGTGTCACCGTTTGGGATAACAAGGTCTGTGTAATTACCACAATGTGGGACAGATTCTACTCTGCAGCATGGAAAACTCCAGGGTACCTTGAGGAACTCTAGGTTGATGAAAGGGAGCCCGCAAGTCCTCAGTTCCATCTCCAAGGGCGTCAACATGGTCAGAAGCTGCAGAGGGATAATGGAGCCCAGGCCAGCCCGCACGGCCATCACACACTCCGGCGTCTGCAGCTCGCGCAGCCTCAGGTTCCGGATGGCTGTTGCATAGACGTCCTTGTTTTCCCACCTGAGGGGAAAGACCAAAAGAGACATCCAGGTACTTGGGAGGAGCCCTTCTCTGCAGTGAGTCCCTGGCTGAGCTTCTCCATCCCTCCAGCATAGCATAAATATCCGCCACCAGAGTTACACTGTGCAGCTCTCACACTGAACAGCAATGCAATGCAAGGAGTGTGGGTCAATGGCCAATGCACATGGCTGACAATCAGTTGCTCAACTGTAATGCCCAATACACAAAAGCAATGAGTCTTCACAAGCTACTATCTGTACTTTAATGCACTGCTGCATGAGCAACTCCACTTGTGCCACTTATCAGATGGATAGAATTGTTGCGCATTGTCCCCTCTCCCACTGCCATCTCCTTTTCCTTGTGTGTCCTGACTTACTGTAAGTCTGGGCAGGGAACTCTCAAACTAAATATCTGTAACCTGCTGTGGGATCATTTTTGGCTGAAGAATAGGACTTTAAATCCATCCATTCATCTGCATGCATAGCACAATTTACACTTGCATATGTCACTAACAGGATGTTGACCCCCTGCTTCTTTTTCATTTTCTATAACCCTTCCATCAAGTCTTTTTTACCTGTCTGCATGTTGTAGGTTTCAAGAGTTGGCATTTTTAAAAGCCTTGGGATATTGCGTGTGGTTTCCTCACCGCTTTGGTTTCACGCAACCCTCTCTGAGCCCTCCTTCCCCATGCAAACCCTTGGTTCCAGAGGGGTGCAGCTACTACTTACACAACTGGGATGTGCCTGCCTCTGGCACACAGCTCCACCTCGTCACCTGTCATTGTCAGGTAGGTGAACTTGCAGCTGGGTTTGTTGGGGCAGTCGGGACTCTCCATGGCGAGGTGCTGGGAAGCAATTTCAGCACACAGGGCCTCCAGCTCCGTCTCGTCGTTGAGCTAGGGCAAAATCAGAATCGAATGAATCTCACAAGCTCTGCCTTCACCAGCCTTTCCCAGGCAAGAAAGAAGAGCTGATGGTACTAATGGGGCTGACTTGGCAGCTGAGCAGCCCACCCTCAATTACCTCTGTCTGTCTGTCTGTCTGTCTGTCTGTCTGTCTGTCTGTCTTTCTTTCTTTCTTTCTTTCTTTCTTTCTTTCTTTCTTTCTTTCTTTCTTTCTTTCTTTCCATCCATTCACCCACTCACCCACCCACATACTCATTCACAGCTTGAAAAAAAATATTTTATGACAACTTCCTGACTCCCTCATAGAATTACAGAGTTGGAAGAGACCCCAAGGGCCATCCAGTCCAACCCCATTCTGCCCTGCAGGAAGACACAATCAAAGCAAGCCTGACAGATGGCCATCCAGCCTCTGTTTAAAAAGCCAGACCTTCGTTGCTCTCTCTCCAGTCCTCTGAATTTCTCACTATTATGGGATCCCTGCAGGCCAGCATGAAAATTGTCAGCTAAAAAGTAAATTTTCCAAGCAAGTGTGTGAGAAAGAGAGTGACTGAGAGAAGACAGCTCATTCAGGAATGGGTACTTTTCTAAGCTGCCAAATCAGCAATACAATGCAGAACTCTGACGAAATCTTGACACAGAAGAGAGAGAGAGAGAAAGAGAGAGATTGAGCACAGCTGGAAAAAGCCAGATTATTCTGGAACAAAACACAATCCTAATTTTGGGTTCGTGATACAGCAGCGAATAGTCCACATGGAGAGTGGGTAAGAAATATTATTATAGTTGGTTAAAACTGAGTGGAACCCTGATAACACAGCTCCTTAGAAAGATCTTCCTCAGATGTTGGGTGAGCTCTTGCCTAAGCTTCTGGTTTTTTCCTCAAAGAGGTTTTTGCTGAAGTTCCTGGAAGTTTTTTGCTGACTATTTGATAATTATATTGTTATGTTCATTCATGCAATACTTTGGGCAATGGGTTGGTTGATAAAAACCTGAGTTTCCAATCCAGTCCAGATAAGCTGCTCAAAACAAATCACCGAAAGATCACACCAAGAGATTTAAAACCAAACCAAATCAGGGGCTAGTTCTACGATTCGTGTGTGCCTGAGGATTTTGAGGCCTCAAGATTTATGGTTCAGCCTATGGATTCAACAAAGGGCTGCTAACTCTTCATGGTGAACTTCTTAACAGTTAACTTGGGAGTGCTTAGAGATGCACATACAGATTTTAGGGGCCACATGAACGAGGTCACCCCTCCTATTTCTGCTCTAACAAGCAGAAGTCTAATACTGGATACTGGCCTAGGTTAAAAAGCTAAAGGGGAAAAGACCTTTGGAAAAAAGCTGGAGGCTTCTAGTGTTACTATCTGTATAACAGATCATCTCCATGTTGCTGGTCTTCTCAACTTGCAGTGTGACCTATCCTGAGCCCTCTTTGGTTTCTCTAGGATTCCACCAAAGCAGGGCATGCAGGGATGGAAGGAGAGGCCTTGTTCTTGGGGCCCTCCAGCAAATTCTGTGGTGAAACAGAGTGGCGGGAGATAGGCTTACATTTTCAAATTTCTTGACATAGTTGTAGGTCAAGATATCAGCCTCCTGCAAGTCAACATCCGGATCCAGTGGTTCTCCTACTAACGTCTTCCAGAAGGAGGGCAGAAGGTCCAGGGGCAGGGGGACGTCCGCCCGAATGGCTATCCCCAGCAACTGCCCAAAGAAGTGCAGCAGCTGTTCCTCCCCATAACTGATGGGGCTGGGGGTCAGAATATACTTGCCCTGATGACAAAGGACAGTGTTAGTCAAGAAAACAGAATGTCCTTGGGAAGTCTGTATCTGGCAGCCTTTCAACCAACTAGTGCTGAAGGTAGGGGTCCAAAGAAGGGTCTTCGTGATGTCCCCTCTCAAGGGCAGCGGTGAGAGCCCCCATCAGCAGCAGACTCCCATTGGGAAAATGAAACAGAGGGGCTCTCTGTTCTCATGGCGTGGGAAACGTACCTTGTTCTTATTAACGGCTGAGCTGGGACAGAGCAAGAGGAGGGAGAGCAATGAACTCTGGAGCTCCTTGCAGACCTGCCATAGGAAGTGCCGGAAGGATCCGCCTGGAAGAGACATTTGGAGCATTTAGAGCCATAGGAGGCCAGGAGCCCATTTCCCCCTAAGGCCCTCCCATGTGCCTCACCCCACAGCATCCCCAAATCCCTCACAAAACATGGCAATAGGGAATGAGGCCACGTCCACTTCCTGGCGCCATTTTGAGAGGGACTGCAGGGGGAAACGGAGGGATCTGGGGGGTAGTACGGGGTTCAGGGGTCGTTGTGGGGGTGAGATGGGGGATTTTTGTGTGTTTTCATGCATTTGGGCATCTTTCTGTGTTGCCTGGGGGCAAATTTTTAAAAACTGAGGGGTTGGGGACATTGGGAGAAAGATGGGGGCTTTGGGGGCCACAAAAGTGGAGTCCAGAGGCTGCATGTGGCCCTTGGGCCACGTTATACCCACCCCTGATTTAGAGACACATGGCCAGCCCATCAGGAAGCACCTTCTGCATATATATTTGAACCTCTAAGATTATATTCCATATATATGCTGAAGTGGACGGCAGTCTATAAGAGCTCATGCTGTAAAATATCTGTTAGTTTTAAAAATGCCACATGAGTCTTTGTGGTATCAGTGCAACTCATTTCAGTGGACTCAAAAGCCTGTCGTTTTTTGTCAGATACTCTGAGCTCAAGAGAAGAATTCTAAAGCTTTTTGTACAGTAAAAAGGAAATAAGAAAGAACACTAGTGTATTCTGAGAGGGTTGCAGGTGTGATGCCTCCACATTGAAACAACAAGGTGAAATGCACGTTCAATGGGTTTTTGCCACCTTTTCCATCTACTGCTAGCTTCTAAGGTGAGGGAAATGGTTGTTGCTAGTACGATCTCTGGGAAGCAAGGGAAGAAAGGTGAACAGGCCTTACTTGTGCCGTGGACCTCCTCGCCTGTAAAGCGGATGTTGAAGGCATAGGTGGGGTCCCCTCCACTGGCCAACTTCACACACAGCTGCGAGGAGGGGATGCAAGCCAGCTGCCGGGCGGCCTGGCAGAAGTAGGAGTTTTCTGAAGAACGAATCTCTCCTGTTTGCAAGCAAGCAGAGGAAAGACAAGGGAAGTCAAGGTTTGTGCAGGCAGGGATAGGAATTCTAGCTGGCCTGCAATCTTCTGCCTCCCCACCTGGTCAGGAACCAAACCCCTTTGGCGGAAGTAACAATACAGAGACCACCATACCTCCAACAATTTCAAGGGGGTCCAAAGTGATTTCGGGGGCCGCGTGATCAGCCGTCCTTTGCACAGTGGCATTGAGCACTCGGTTCATGACAGTCACTTTTGTGTCATAAAAAATCAATCCTAAAGAAACAGAAAATATTGTGACACCCCTCTTCTTCCATAAGGAACAGTCATAAGTTAGATAAGAAAGTAGCCAGGTTAATATTTTCGAAACTATCTTCCTAGACTGATGGATTCTCTCTGAAGGTGAATATTATAGGGGAATGAAGCAACCCTGATTTTTTTTCACCCCTTTCTCCCAACATGTGGCATTATTATGGCTTCTCCCAATTGGAGTATGACTTCTCATTTCTTTGATGCATTAAGAAGCTTTTCCTTTGGAAAGCACCTTGCTACATAGTCAATACAAAGCCCTGACCTTTGGCTTCTTGTAGCAGTGCTGCGATGCTATTGTTGTACATTTCAGTCTGCCGAAGCTCCACCAGTGGTAGGAAGAACGTCTCCAAAGTGGTGTTGAGGGACTGGAGCAGCGCAAATCGTAGGCGGAGGCTTTCGATGGGCACATCTACAATTGAACAGAGAAACTGAGAAGTTGGAAAGGGATGGCAGGAGGATCACTGTTACTCCTTCTCAGCACAGATAGCACCCCAAATGACCCAGAGGAAGAGGAGGGCCAAGCCACTCAAAGCTTGACACTTACTCAAAAGGCAGGAGACTCGCGGGTCGGCCGTGTCAGCAGGGTCCAAGTACACTTCGTGTGGGTGCAGCCGGGCTGGGGTGATGGCCAAATGGCGGCAGAGGCGGTTGATGTACTGGACCAGGGCAACATCCATTTCCAAAGACCACTTGCGGGAGGCTTTCTGAGCATGTCTGGCATCAATGCAGGCACACCTAGGGGCACAGAGGAGGCTGTGACCTGAAGAATGGCACACATGGTCTTCGACCTGGTGACTCACCAAATTCACCTGGCGGCAGGGCAGCTGCACATTAAGCGTTGTTCAGTTTCTCTCTAGCCCTCCACATACACATGCACTGGGCCAAGAGAGCCATGCTTTACCTTTCAAAGTGAAGATCGTAACCACAGGACAAAATGGCTCGCCACACGCTACGGATGTCCTGCTTTGCCCGATCAATGACAAATCTATGAAATCCATCCAGTGTCAGATATTTCTCCTCAGGAACTGAAATAGTTGCCAAAATAATAATAATAAATGGTTCAATTATTTATGTATAAATACAGGTCTGGTTTCTTTTCCTTGCCCTGGTGTGCCATATTCCCCTTCCTTCTTTCCAGTATTCAAAACATATAGTTTCGTTTGGACTTTTTATTTGAAATGTGAATCTCTGTCCTTCTGTTATAGTTTGTTACACCAGCTCTCCAAGGGACAGCTTTTCTGAGACTTAAAACTATGCAGTAAAATAATGTAACAGCAGGTAAACCCAAGACCACCCAAGCCCGCAGAATGAACCCAACGCCAGCACACCATTTTATGCTGCCCACTCTGCTGTCCCAAACAATGGCCAGCCCAAGGGCTTCTTGGAGTTCTACACAGAGACCTGGTCTTCCCAGGCCTGAAAAGACAAGGGGTAGCTACCCTCCTGTTTCTTCGTGGGAGACTTGTCTGGGTCCTTTTCATCAGGTTTGCTTTTCTCTGGAGATTTAGGCTTCACCGTTGGCTTCTTCTCACTCAAAGCTGTCCTGCTAACATAGGGGAAAGCTTCATGTCAGGACATACATTTTCACTGTGCTTGTGAGAAGCAAATGCTTCCAGAACACAGCAATATTTCAGCCTGTGCAATATGCCCTCCATTCCCATGTGCTTTTACTCTGGAGTTGGATCACTGAGGTTAGTGGGCTGACTCTTGTCAGAATGAAAGGAACTGAGTTCAAGCCATGATTGAAGCCATGACCTCTGACTTCATTCCTTACTGAAGGTGTTCAGACTCTCTCACACAAACACACACACACTCTTCAGTGTAAAGAAAAATACACCACCCACCCACAATGGCCTCTGTTCCAGCTGGTCTAAAGGTATTGAATAAAAACAAACCTCTCATATGGGAAAACCAAAACAGATTCCAAAGCATTCAAAACAGGACTCAGCTTCTGACACCAGCAAATGCTGTTAGACCTTCTAATACACTTTGTTGTTAACTGCCATCAAGTTGGCTTTGACTTATGGTGACACTTATACTAGAAAACTGTATTTCCATCTTTCTTCTTAGCAATGGATGAATCCCATTTGGTAGAAAAGTGGGATATACATTAAGTAAAAAAATAACGAAATAAATGATAAAAAAAACCCTGCAAGGAGCAGCTGAGAGATAATCTTCTTAACTTTTTAAACAGGAAAGACCCAAGTAAAAATGCTGGGAGGGAAATGTTCTAGCCCAAAGGCAGGTTTAAGGCCCACAGGAACATATCTGGTGAAGTGCACCAGCTTCCCCTTCTATGTGGGCTAATGGAAGGAAAATAAATTACAGCAAGGAAGGAAAAGCATGCCTAGGTATGTACATTCACTTTCCTTATATAAAATCAACGCAGAATTCAGTTTTTCAAACTGTAAAATTCAGGGGTGTTACGGTGTAAGTACAGGCTAGGCAGCACCCTAAATGCCCTGCTTCAAATGATGCTGGGTTTTTTCCCCCCTATGGACGTTACTGGTCCAGCCAGCCCAGGAAGGTCTATTTTGACTGTTAGCATCTCTCAGGACCTTGAGTGGAAGTTACCTTTAGGCAACAGAGGAATCTGAATCTGAGGCCTTCTGCAGGCAGAGCTTTGGCAACTAAAGGCAAAGCAAGGACTGAGCACTGAACTGATGCTGCTGTTGTTTGCCTTCAAGCTGTTTCTGACTTATGGCAACCCCAAGGTCTATGGGGTTTTCTTGGCAAGATTTGTTCAGAGGGTTTTTTGCCATGGCCTTCCTCTGGGGCTAAGTGTGTGTGACTTGCCCAAGGTCACCTAGTGGGTTTCCATGGCTGAGCAGGGATTTGGTCTCCAGGGTTGTAGTACAATGCTCAAACCACTACACCACGCTGGCTCTTGTCCTGCACTAAAGAGCACATCCAAAAGACAGCTGCATGCAGAGGCCTTGGCTCAGGTCAGTGCCTGAACTCATCTGCACAGCACAGTGTGTTGGGTGGGTTGCTCTGACTCTCCTTTCTCCTAGGACACTTTTTGCTCAAGTGCCCAGCTGGAAGGGCAGGAAGCTGCAGCCCCTCCCAGTTCCAAAAGCAGCCCCTTGCAATGCTCCTGGGAGCCAAAGGCTCCTACCTGACGCTGTTGAGCACGGCCTTCTCCTTGGCAGGGGGCTTCGTGACAGGCCGTTTGGTGCTCACGACTTTCACTGGGTGTTGCTCCTTGCCTCCCTTGTTGTACTTGCTCTTGTCAAACTTTGGCTTGGGAGCTCCATATTTCCTCAGGATCTTGAAAGCACAGAAGGAAAGAAGCATGAGGATGGGTACGTGGGGCTAAGGATACTCTCAAACCAGGCTTTTATCACACATCTACGGAATGTTAGCCAGGGTCCAGGCTTCCTTGCCTCCCACTTGAAAGAAAAAAGATGGAAGCAGCACTGGGGAAACGGGGACATTACAAATAAGATGACAACAGCATTGTGTGGACCCTGTCATCAGCAGGGAGTACAAAAGACCTGACGACTTGATAAGAAATGCTCATCTGCAAGCGGCCTCTGTCGCTGCAAAGACAGGACCGGAATTGGATGGGAGCATCTTTAAAAGAAGCTGCAACAGTCTGTGTTGACGGACATGGGGCTGCCCGTGGAACAAGGAAGAAGGGCAGTGTATCTCAAATAACTTCCTCCACCAAGAGAGAAGGTGGTATTTTTGGTGGAAGCCAACCCTAACTCCACATAACGTGTCTGCATGGTGTGGGATTCAGAGCGCTGGACCTGGGCAAGTTTCATATTCCTGCTGAGGCTGCAAAGCTCTTAGATCAGGCCTAGGCCACTAGCTTCCTTTTGCCTGACAAGTTTGCTGTGGCAATCCATCTTGGAGGAAAGATGGAATACAAACCTAAGTAATAATAATTAAAAGGGAATATCCAGCCCAATCCCAGTCTAAATTATTGGCAAGGGGTCCTATTGTGGAACACGACCATTATTGGCAGCTAATTTGCAGGTGACAGAATCAGATTTTTCTCAGGGCACCACTATCACTGTCTTGAGTACAGAGCAGAGAAATCAAAAGCATTTCATGCCAACCTGGGTGAGCTGATCCTCCAGAACCTTCTTGGGGGGGCGGACATTGGTAAAGAAAGTGTGCAACAGGTTCCCAGGTGTCTGGGCGTTGATCTGCTCTTTGCTCAGGTAAATCTCAGCCACTTTGGTGGGTTTTGCCGGCGTCAAGCTCAACATTTGTTCAGAATGGAGGCAGCTTTTAAATATTTCTGTCAGGACTTCACGAGCCCCTGGCACAAGCTTGTCACCTATAGTCAAGTTAAAAATGTCAAGGGCAACAGGACGGCTTTAAAAAAGGTCAGCTCAAAACAGCTCACGTTTCTCAAAGCTAGCAAACCATTTATATGGTGTACTTAGTTTTAAATTGCACCTGAAAGCTGCGAAGGTGGTAGAATTCATTTAATGACGGCATAAACATTGGCAGTTCTGTACCAAAACATTAAAGCAATGGTCTTTTGTGAAAGGGAATAGGCCTGCAAACAGTCTGGATATCAGACCTCAGAGCAGTGAAGTCGGCTCACGTCTCATCACAGCCACAAAATTAATTTTATTTATTTTATTAAAATATTTATATCCCACCCTATATCTGAAGATCTCAGGGCAGCCTACAATAAAATTGAAAAAGATTAAAACTATATTAAACAGTTTATCAACTAAAAATCAGACAATTTAAAACCAGTTAAAACAATTTAACACAGTGCATAGCACATGTGCCTCCTGGGTAAAAGTAAAATCCGTAAGGCTCTTCTCTGACACAAACTCCAATGAAATTAAGTGTGTGCCACCTCTTTCTCTCATGCACACACACATACACAATCTGCTTGCTACTTGCTAAGTGACAAAGCATACCCACCTTTGATGGTTTTGTCATTGAAGTAGTCTTCGAGTGCAGGGCTCCCTTGTGTATCAAACAAGCTCTGGTTCACAGTTGAGACTGTTAAAATTTCCTCAGTGGACATTTCCATGAGCTCATCCTCCCCATCCAGACTGGACAAACCAATCAGATCACTGCTGTTAAAAAGGCTGGCTCGGATCTTCTCTATCTTGGCTCGGGATCTGATCTGCATCAAAAACACAAGAGAACTGTGTCAGTCAGTAGGTAACTCTTTTTTTGTTCCTATGACTTGTGAATTTTTGCTTCACCCTGGCCCAGGAAGCCATTACCTCCACAACCGCAATGCCCTTGATGGGCCTCGAGGGGACTGGCTGGCTGTCCAGCGACGTAACAGTGTACATTGACCCAACATCTGACATCGATGCTGTCTCCACATTGTCCAGCTGTTCCCCAAAGCTCCCCAAGCTGCTGCCGATGGAAAGGTCTAAACTTTCCTGGCTGGAAACTCCATGTGGTATGCTCTCCAGCAAGCCGGGTGGAATGGCCATCTCTAAGCCACCTTGAAGAGCCTGGTCAACTGAGATGTCACTTGTAGTCCGAGAGATCCCCTGAGAACTGGAAATGGAGGCCTGGCTGGTAGAGGCCGAAGCGCTGACGCTCATGGCGGGTGTGACACTACTGGAACTACTGATGTCAAGGCTATCCACGCTGCTGGAGACCATGGGCTTGTCCAGTTCGGTCCGGCTTTCCCCTCCCTCAGCTTTGTCCTTGCTCTTCTTAGGGTCTTCTTCCTGCACTGGGATGTAGATCTCCTCCTTGAAGACGCCCCCATGGGCATTGCAGGCCTTGCGGATGGCACCCCGCACAATGCCTTCCTCCAGGTGGGTGGGGATGCCTGAAATCACCAGCAAACGGCTGTGAGCTGTTGTCCCGACCAAGGCCTGGCAAGCGTCCGCCACAGCATCGTTTGTCACGCCCAGCCCCTGGGGGTCCTTCTTTGTTAAATGTCGAAGAATGATGAGTAAGGTAAGTGCCCGGTGGAACCACAACATATCCTCAGGCTTGCTCCCGCCAATGCTCAGCAGGGCAGTGTCTGTATCAGCAGCTCGGGACGAAGTTCGTTTCCCTGAAGCTGATGTCTTCTCCCGCTTCATTTTCACCTTCTTCCTCTTTGACAGGAGGCTCGGGCTTTGAGGGGTCTGTCCAGGAGACGAGGAGGAGGAAGAGGAAGAATCACTTAGATTTGGGCCACTTGTTGACGACATCACATTGGCAGTGATGCTCATGTTGATGGGCAAAGTCACTTCCGCTACAGCCAGGCAGACTTCCATCAGGGCATGGAAATATGTGGAAAATCGCCCCTGGTCAGCTCCTCCTACCCCAGACCCGCCACAGGCATTTCCAGACACCCAGTTCTGGGTTTCTTCGTCATACAGCTTGTGCAGTTCAGACTGGAGTGCCATCAGCATGGCCAGGCAAGGGTTGAGCTGGAGCGCAATGGAAGATGACAACCCTGCTGGGTTCTTCTTCTGTTCCAGGCTGTGAATTTTGCGAAGGAGCTCAGCCAAGAGGTGAAATAGCAGTTCCTTCACACTGGCTGCCATGTTGGTCGCCCACAGAAAGTTCCCTAGCAATTTGGAAAGAGAGTGGTGAGAGTCAGGTCCTTTTCAAATGTCCTACTCAAACGACAGACTTTACAGCAGAATGTGCAGCTACTCAGCAGTAGAGAGCTAGCATATGGCCCAGTCCTAGCCAACAGCACATCATTCTTAGCCCCCACAGTTCTTACTGGTACCCATGGAAAAATGGCTACAAGCCCTACACAGAGCCCAAAGGATGCCACAACTGAAATTGCGACCCTTCCTCCCAGGGTGTGTAAGTTCTCAGCAGACTACATTTGCCTCTTCTTGGGTCATGAAGCCTGCAACAAGAAGTTCCTCTCTCACCTAGAATTTCCACCACTTGCAAAAGGACTGAGGCAGGGATGGTGTCCAGCTCCTCTTCGGATCGTCCATCTCCGTCATCCAACTTCCAGGTCAGCAGTTGCTCTGCAAACGCCATGGCCAACGGAAACTCCAGGGGCAGGGAGTGCAGGACGAGCATGGCACCAGGAGGGGGTGACACACCTGGAATGAGACCCACAGACATGCTCAAAGCCCAAAATTTGGGTAAATGAAGAAAAAAGCGTAACAATGTGCTCCCATCCCCTTTAAAATTGTACGGCAAAATTCTTAATCTAGACACCCCCCTGAAGCCCTTGAAAGGCCATGTGTAAACAGGGATGGGTAACCTCAGACCCTTGGGCCAAATCTGGCCCTGCTGGCGGGCCCAGGTGGCCGGGCCCCCTTCTCCATGGCACTATTGATTGGCGGTTTCCTAGCTTTTGTCAAGACTCCCACCCACCTCCATTGTACAAAGCTGAAACACTTCTCTTTAGGTACTGGCGGCCATTCCTGACCCTGCCCTTTTGCCTTTGGCTCCACCCACCAGCAAAATATGGCCTCTAAGGACCTGTGTGAAATTGAGTTTGGCTTTCAGGCTGAAGAGGGTTACCTAGCCTTGATATTAAAGGGTAGGACTTTCCATTGTGTACACCATTATAAGAAAGCTTCTCCGGTAGAGTAGAATCTGCTGGTTGTGTGTCTGTGTTTTCTTGGAAAACTTACCAAGTTTGATGTGGACCTTATCTGTAGAGATGATGACGGAAGGATATTGATTGGTTGTGGGGGGTGGAGTCAGGCCCGTGTTGGTTGGAGAAGCATCCCGAGGGTAGCACACTGCCTCAATCAGATTTAGCTGGCCATTCCTCTTGACTTTGTGGCCAAGGCCATAGACAAGAATCCGGGCCCAGGGGGCCTTATACAGAGAGGAGCTAGGAAAGAAATCAGAACTTTTGCTGAAAGAAATTATGTTGTACATTACATTATCATTCTACATAATTTTCCTTTACCAAGGACGTAACCGTTTAAAAATGTGGAAGCACTGGCTTTGGGGAGGGGAGAGGAAACCAGTATTTCAGAATTCTTGGATGGGCAGGCATGTTTTTAAGCAATCCTTGCTCTCTGTTCCCTCATGGTCACTTACTCTTTGCGGAATCCAGACTGACTTTCCTTACAGGACACAATCACAAAGGCTGCACCAGGGAAATTGACGTCCATATTTACTTTTGACTCAGAAATAGGGAACTCTTCGGACGGGAACTGCTCAGGAGCATTCTGAAAACAGATTTTTAAAGCAATTAAAAAAAAAAGAAGAAGAAGCTCCAAACCCAGAGGCTAGAAACACAGCTGGCCCCTTTAACTCTTCGAACTGACAACACAAAGTCATTTAAAGGTATGACAAACACTGGGCTTGCTGAATTTGTTGCTGATGCATTCCACAAAGGTTGGCAGGGTGGTGTCACCAGATGCCACCTCCTTCTACCACAGAGGGCTACACAGGGGACTGCTGCAGTGCACACCAGGTGTGGGAATTTTGTGGTCCTCCAGGTATTGTTGCACTGCAATTCTCAGCAGCCTGAGCCATCACAACCAATGGTGAGGGATGCTGAGAGTTTGTAGTTCAACAACTTCTGGAAGGTCGCATGATTCCTACCCCAGGTCTACACATATGAGGTGAAAAGAGGTGAGCTAGAAAGCACGGTCCAACTGGGGACTTTGACACCCCCTCTGCCTCTTCTGCAAGGCTTTTCCTCTGGACAGGGGCTAAACAAAGGGACTCTCCTCTGTGGCAACTATGTCCCTTCCTCTTAGGCAAGGAAGGGAGCTATGTGGTTTCTAGTTTTCTTCAATACTTTCTCTGCTCTACTGTATGTGTGTCTTATGTGCCCTGAAGTTGTTTCAACTTATGGCAACCCTAAGGTGAACCTACCATGGGGTTTTCTTGGCAAGATTTGTTCAGAAGAGGTTTGCCATCACCATTCTCTGAGGCTGAGAGAGTGTGGATGTGGGTTTTGGTCACTCAGTGGGTTTTGCTGACTGAGCAGGGATTCAAGCCCTAGAGTCAACACTCAAACCTCTGTACCACACTGCCTCTCATAGGGTTTTCTTGGCAAGATTTATTCTAAGGAGGTTTTGCCACTGCCTTCCTTTGAGCTTGAGAGTGTGACTTGCCCAAGGTGACTCAGTTGGTTTCCGTGACTGAGTAGAGATTCAAACCCTAGTCTCTCAGAGTCCTAGGTCCACACTCAACCCACTATACAACATTGGCTCCCTTTTGCACTACTATACAATAAAGCAGTCAATGTTATAAAAGCAAAAGGGCATTTTATCAAGGAAAGAAAGGCCTAAATAGCTTGGAGGAGGCTTGGTAACAAAGCTATCACCATCAGGAGAGGGGTGCTTTGATCCATTGTAAAACTTGCCTGCAGGAAGGAACAGATCTGTTTGGTCAGTTCAAGCAGGCTCTCCTCTCCCTGATGCAGGGTCCGAGCAATGGCCACAGTGAGCCACTCCTGGATGGTTTGAGAGTTGCCTTGATAGAAGAGATCTGTAGCTGAGCAGTTCTGGGAATGGATGCAGTGCTGGAGGGACTGGGCCAGGAGGATGGAGCTGGAACTGATGGTTCCATCTTGTTGTTTCAGCAAAAACAAAAGCAGCAGATAAATGAGTCATCTCATTCATTTCTAAAAGTCCACTTTCTCATTCCTTATCACACAACTGGGGCAAACCACTCTCACATTCATTACTAAACCCCAGCAGTTACTTACTCATCCCTCATTGAACATACACACACACACACACACACACACAGTAGAGCATGGAAAAGTGACTTTTCTGGACTACAACTCCCCAAATGTCCCAGTGGTCAAGTTGGCTGGTGTATTCTGGGAGTTATAGTCCAAAACCACTTTTGAAATCTCTCTCATGCATGCACACACACTATGGATATAGTTACATTTGTTATATTACAAGTTTTGGAAGAGCTTTGTTTGTAAAAGTGCCTTTTACCAGGAAGAGGTGGTGCTAGAAGCTGATTGGAAAGCAACTGGAGATGTTCCAGAGTAATGTCCCGGATGGCAGGGATGTGAAACAGGCGTGTAAACATGTGAGGAGATCGAGGGGCAAAAATGTTCAGTAGGGCCATGCGGCAGTACAGCCTAGCAAGTGCAGCTTCACATCGCAGAAGTTCTCTGTCAAAGGAAAAAGAATTAAATTACACATTTCAAGGCATGTAAAACACAACATTTTCACGTTTATTCTTGTCCAACTGTTCATCTTTATTTAATTTAAACCATGCGAAAACTCAGGATTATAAAATAAATTATACTAGCCTTCCTAAACTCCACATCTTCCAGAAATGTTGGAGTACAATTTCCATCACTGGCCCTGCTGGCTGGGGATGATGAGGGTTGTAGTCCAACACATATGGAGGGCACCCATTTGGTGAAGCCAGCATTAAACCAACAACATTATCTGCTGAAAATCTAACTCTACTAAGAATAGACTGTCCAAGGCAGATATTTACTACTACTAGATGGAGCCTACAATGCTGACTAGGGAAGGGAAAATAATTATGTCAGTATGCACACAGGTACTCTGTTGGTTTAATCTCTACTTACCTGTGAATCTGGATGTTTGAATTGTCCAGGGAAACCAGCCCATTTGTTGCAGTCCTCCTATAGCCAGCAGGTGGTCGCTCCAGCATATCAATCGGGTACCAATACCTTACCAAGACACCTTCGCTCCTGAGATAAGTCTCCACTTGGACAAGCTCATTCACCTGAAATCAGAAACAAAGCTGTCATCAGGAAACTCTGAAAGCTTCATGACGACTACAGGTCAAACTCCCCCTCCAAGCTGAACCATAGCTGTAACTTGCCGAATCAACATCTAGGACGACGCCATGGAGCCCAAAGGTCTTCAGCATCCCACGGATGGCAAATTTAGGCAGGGCTGTTCCCACAGTACTGGTGACCACATTGTTGCTATCTGGGCAGCGGGTGACAACAGTGAGACCTAGAGCCAAGAGAAAGGTGGCTTTATCTGACCATTGATCATGCACAAAAAGCAGCCAGGCCTTGTCAAACTGAGTTCCCACTTCCAAGGATAACTGTGATTAAGCCTGGCTCACATGGACCATTCTACCTGAAGAAGGTGCACAGAATGGATCAGTACCCATAGCTCTTCCCGTCCAGGGCACACAACACCAGCAACTGAGCTGGGGCTATCCACCTTCCTTGCCATCTTCTGCTCTTAGGGCAGCAGTATGGGGTGAGGGGAGGACAGGCAGGAGGAGTTGGGGCCCTGTCTTTACTCTGATGGGAAGCTGCCATGGCAGCTGGCTATTTTGTTTTAGTTGGGCTATACAAGGCAAGAGTTCATGCATCCATGTGCCGCACTCCATGACTGCAATCCCAAAGTGACAGCTCGTGTGGCTGACTGACTTTCCAGCCCACTCCCCCACAACTCTACCTCAGCAGAGTTTTGCCTGCTTCTCAAGAGAAGGAGCTGACCCATTTCATTTAGAAATCTGGAATCTACCCTTAATCAATCCCAAGGAGAGGCTAAGGCCCCAAAACTTCCACCAAACCCAACTTCCTAAAGCAAAGCAAAAAGTGTACCTTTCCGAACTTTATCAATGGTGAACTTATTGGCTTCGTCTTTAATATCTTCGATTGTGGGAAGGTACAGGTCTCGGGGGATGCCCCCGTTTTCCTCATAGAGGAATTCCACTGTTTGACGGGCTATATCAACCATGCCTGAAACCAGATCAGCCAAGAGTTAGACAGGAAGGCAGATGCTTATCAGTCTAGCGAACTGGGTAGGACAACTTTTCAGGCAACAGCTGACTGAATTGATTGCTACAGGCCAGAATTGCTGGTTGATGCACAAGACCTTTCACAAACACCCAGGAAAACAAAGGAACTTGCAGAAGAGCAATGTTTTCTTACTTTAGGTATTAACAAGGCAGGGACTAGAAACTGGTGTTCAGCTCAGAGGAGAAACATTTTTGAGAGGCATCGTACCTAGCTGTAAGGCTCCTTTAATCTGATCCAAGCCGGACTTCCTCTCTGCTTCGTTGCGGAACCTTCTTCTAATTGTAGGGAAGACTTTGGTCTCCCAGGCTTTAACAAGCAAGGCATAATGGTCTTCCTGCAAAGAGGAGCCAAACATCTTCATGTCAGATCTAGGAAGACCAAAAGTCCAGCCAACCAGGCAGTATCTACTGGGTAGATTCTACTCTGAAAAGCTGTCACTCTGCTTCTGGATGCTTTCCCCCTGCGCTGAGCTCCCAACCTCAACACCATACATACCCAACTCCCTTGTATTTTGAAAAGTAAGAATTTAGCGCAATTCAAATTATTTCTTCAACAATGAATACAAACTGCTGTGTGGGAAACTGGCATGTCTACATCTGTTTGCACTGGAGCTCACATTGTGTGCACCTTGGAAAGAGGGGGAAGGGTTCTAAGAGAGGAGGGGTGCACATTGGCAGAAAATATTGTTTCTTGAGTGAGGCAGGGGGCATCGGTAAGAAGGTTAAAAACAAAACAAAAAAGAAGAAAGGCAGGGTTAAACACAACTGGGGAGGTGAAGGAATCTAGTTTGTAAAATTCCTGACTACTCTGGCAGTGATGATCTGTGAATGACATAGGGAAGACAGAACACCAGGTAAGCACAGTCAGGCCAGCAGACAGGTGACCCATTATGCTTACCCGTGGAATATCGTCATCGTCGTCATCATCACTTTCATCATCTGCAATGGGAGGAGGATGAGGATCCGGGCCTGATGTGATGAAGTTCTCATAGCTGAGTTCCATCTTGTAATGGCAAGACGTGTCGCTATCATATTCTGCAACAGAAGGGAAAGGTGGGGGGGGGGTGCATGAAGAAATTTGTAGTGCCCCATGAATGTAACTTGACAAAGCGTTCAGAGATTAAGGATGTTACAAATTAAGGATGTTACAGAAAGGGTAGTAATGCTACTACAATGGCATGTCTTTGTCCTAGTCCCCAGAGTTCCAGTCATGGGAAAGTAACACTACCTAAATAGTGGAGGGTCCTCCGCTATTTAGGTAGTGTTACTCCTGCCTTCCTTTAATCCTGGGGTGGGGATGGGGAAGTGCTTGAACATTCTCGAGGGGAAGGCTTTACGTTGCTGAGCTGTGGCCACAGCTGCAATCCTGCAGGGAGGCCCGTGGGTCCCAGGGTCAGAGGCTGTGCTGGTGCCAGCGTCGTTGTCGCTATCGGAAGCCATGGCAAAAGGCAACACTTCAAAGTTGGCGCTGATTTCTTCAGCGAGGTCAATGCAGAGGTCAGCAGCATTTCGATGAGCTTGGCCTTCCGCATAGGCAAACTGGCGGCACCCAAAATTGGCTCGGACTTTGGTGTTCTGGAAGAGGACGCAAACAAAGCAGAAGGGGGGGGGGAGATAACATTTTTTGTGTACTGCAACAGCTTTATACTCTTTGCTGTACTTTGTGTAAGAGGTGATGAATTCTATTTGGTCTCTTCTGAATTTCAGTCTTTCTATGTACCGTAAAGAATACTGTGGCCCCCATTATACTGCAACTACTGTCAAAAAAGAAATTAAGCTTACTTCCTGCTTCACATTCTCAAGGTCTGGAATTAAAGACGGGATCTGGGGCTGAGCTCTGGCAAACTCTGGCTAAAAGAAAGGGATGGAATTTAACCTGCCTTCTTCTGGATATGGACAACTGGCCACATTCCCCCAGACACATCTTCCAGATATGGGCCCAGCCGCTGTCCACAGTATGTAAAATAGACTCTGCCTTTGGCTGGCTGTCCTGGAGGAGGTGGGGTGCCTTCTGACCTTTCCCAACCAATGCCTGCAACGTCACCTAGAAGAAAGGCAAAGTGTGGAGAACGGGAACGTCTCTTTCTGACCCTCCAAATGTAGCTGGCATAAAAATATGCTTGCAGGTTCAGCACAACTCAAACAGACATACCAGGAGAGAGGGTCACATCCAGTCGCACGCTCTTCCACTGGAGCAAACTGGAACCATTGTAATGAACAGCTCGTCCGTTGCTGAAATTATGGGAAGAAAGAGGCAACTCATTAACTGGGGCAACTAATTGTCCACTTAAACTTTTGCTAGAAGTTTGGAGGCTTAGCAGCTAAACCTAAGCTACAGCAAACCTGCAAACAATTGGATCACTTGTAACCACAGTGAAATTCAGAAATATTAACATGTTTGCCAAAGCTGAAAACACACTGGGCAATTTAAAAATACAACATATGAAAATGGATTTGGAGGATTCTTTCCTTGCCCTCAATGCATTAGGAAGATTAGACAAGCAAGCCTTTGAGTTGCACAGAACTTTTCTTCATGCAGGAGTCTTCTTCTGTGTGTGTATGCATTTATCACAGAAAGAAAGTGTTAATAACTCCCTTTTTTCCCAGCTGGGGTGGAGGTAACAGCCATGTGGATTTCTGGGTAAGTGTACTTTGCCCTAAGAAAATGTCTGAAATAGAAAGAAAACATTCTTCCCACATTTAACTTCCTCACCATTTCCCTTCCCATTCTCCATGGCCCCCCATTGTCAAACTATAGATAGGGAACTCTATGGGGCAGGGGATTATCCTCTTGAACTTTGTAAAGCGCCATGCCCACAGATAGTTAAATCATCATCATCAAGAGAGAAAGATGATCACTGAAGGAACTAGAGAAAGGTTCTGTGCAACTCGAAGACTTGCTACTCTACCAACACAACAGGTATTACTGCCACTTGCCTTGTTAGCCAGTCTGCCTCACTTTGGGAACGCTTGTAACAGAAATAAATGTTGCCCATTCTTGAGGTGTCTCAGTTGTCATGCAGCAAATAGTGAGACAAGGCTCCAGTTTCAGAACAGACATATTTGCAACCTACTTGTGAAAGAGGCAGGTGCCCACAGGGTTGGTCCATGCTCCATCACGCTTTTCCGCTTCTGTGGCAAAGCCAAACGAGACAATTGGTCCTGTGTCGTCATCTGTATCGCCATAGGACACAATCTCAATCTCCCAATAGAAAGATGGCGCCTTGGAATGTGAACACCACACACACACACAGATTAACCAAGAAGAAAAGAGACTTTGGAGCACTTCCAAAAGAAATATCCTGGTATACCCATGTATGATTATGGGCATACCACTTGCGAGTCCTCACCTGTATTGGAACTGGTGATGTGGCGTAAATGAAGGTGCCACGAGGCAGCCCTCCACCTGCACTGGGATCTGCAAGGAAGGTCACGGCTGTAAGATGTGAGGAGAACATACAGGCTCGCACAGGTGGGAAGACTCTAGAAGGGCTCCAGGTGATTTCCTTGGGCTGAACCAAGAGGAGACGGGTCTGCATTTAATTATATATAACTGCATTGTGTAAACTAGATTTTATGCTTGCAAAACTCAAAGAACTACACACTTAGCAGAAGACGGTCTTGAATGGAGATTGGAAGCACGGGAGATTTTAGGTTGCAATGGCTTGGGCCCCTGCCTTCCTCGGGCACAGAGGCAGTTCAAGGAGGAGGCAAGCTAGGCCTCGCCTTATTTATTTACCTGCCTTCGGTCTGCCTGGAGTGGTGGTGGTGGAGGGCGTGCACTGTCACGGTACAGCATCCTTAGCCTTTCACACTGCACTTCTACAACAAGGAGCCGTTCTCCTAAAAGATCATAAATAAGGCCAGCAATGATGTGCCTGTCAAAGCTTCAGATTCCAATGGGACTACAAACTTCACTAAGGATATATTTTTGACAGCTCCACACCAGCTAAACCTCACAAGTGCTTCTGTTCTAGAATGAGCAACAGTGTTTGCTGACTAATAAGACCGGGTTGTCACATGCTGCTTCAAACTTTTTATCAGTTTCATTGTTATCCTTCAATGATAGTCAAGGCAGTCTCCATTGTTCTCCCACCCCACTTGCTCTTCACAAGAGAGCTGTTATGCTGAGAGTGTAAAACCAGCCTTGCCTGGGTAGCCCAGTGAGCTTCCAAGTGGAGTGGGGATTTGCCTAAGCCTCCCATGCTACCCAGCACACCACAGTGATTCCCACTTAGCTGTTCCGCCAGCCCTTCCATGGCAGGCAGGCTGCATTTCAGCAGCAAGCAAGTGGCAGCTTAAAGACCAAATCCAGCTTCCAGATGGCAGCAAGTAGGCTATCATGTACCTTTGCCCTCTGGGGGCTAAATGCAAGCCTTTAAGTCCCAGCTGGCTGTGGAATGGCAAAAGGCCAGGTAGGCCACAGGCTGCCCCAGTGACCTCTTTTCCACAGCCCCCGCCCCACAAACAGGTCACAGACTTGTCAGGGGGTTTCAAATATGGATGTGTTTGGCAAGCGATTAGGCAGCAGTTTGTAGACAGGTCAGCTCTAGATGCTGACCACTGACTTGTTTCAGCCTAAAATGCAAGGGTGAGACACAATATGTGAGGTGGTTGTGTTAGCCATAAGACAAATTCCAAAATCCATATTGTGGTAATACTTTTCTTGTGTCAACACAATATACATACTGTATTTACTGCTATATAAAAAGGACATTTGTCTTGTTTAAAGCCTTCCTGTGCTTAAAAACTGACCAAGCTCACTGCAATATTAGCAGGGCAGCCATAAGGCCAAGTTCCTACCTGGGCTGCACTCTTGGGCCACAAGGTTCAGGACTTCCACTGCAGCTGGGCACTGCTGGATGAATTCTTCACAGAAAGAACTGTCCTCCAATAACTGCGCCATCACCAGGCATGCTCTTGGGGGCAGGGGAGGGAAGAAGAGACAAAAGGGGGACAAATATTGAAACTCCCTGCCAAACACAGGCAGAGTTACACAGACGCATTGTGCAAGAAGACAAACTTCTACAAAGCGGAGTTCCTGCTTATGATGGAGGCAACTGGTTTGAGTTGTTCTTCAGGTCTCTTGGAGAAAATCCTTGAATAATGTCTTTCTAAAAAAATTGCCCAGCCTTTGAGGCAGAGCATGTCCTGCTTATTTACCAGAGGAGCTGGAGCACTTCAGCCAAACAGGCTTTTATTCCCATTTTTCGGCAATGAGTACCTCTCTACAGGTCAAGAAACCCTTGTTTTATAGGCAAGCTAGCTTAAGAAGTAATTGCTTAGTACAAAGTATACCTCCACTGAAAGGCACTGTCTGACTCACATAAGCTTCTTTCAGTTTAGCCATCTTATTCACAAAATATATTTGTTCCACTCTAAAGGATGAAGGCAGACATATTTCAAATCATGGGCTGATCTGGAAGCACCTTTGCTAGGAGCAGTTCAGATGTACTTTTCCTCTCCAGGAACTCTGGAAAATCTGATTTTATGTTTTTCCAGCAGAAGCTGGCTGTGCATGGCTGCCTTCTCTGATGCCATCAAATCTCCCTCCCACACTGACCATCACTGTACTTCCAATAATAAATAAAACCTGGGTGAGTGGCAGCACTCTAGTAACAAAAAGGCCCCAAAGCTTGTGGGGAGCAGCCAGCCAGGTGCCCAGTGGTCAATGTGCTGTTATGGCTTCGCAGCATTTTGCTTGCCAAATCATAATGATGATGATGATGATCATCATCATCACTATCATCACCACGTTTATTTATAACACCTCTTTCACTAAAGGGCAGAACATCAACATATACAATCAAGAACAAAGACAATAATGATGATGCCAAGTTGCACTATTGGGGTGTATGTCTGTTTTTATATGATGCCTGTATTCACCCCGAGTTAAGTATGCTTTTGAGGTGCCACACCGACCCACCCAGCAAGCACCCAACCCTCCTTGGATCCTGCCTCCCAGCCACATCTCAAATACTGCTGGAACCCGCACCACTCACCTGGTTCTAATTTCAGCAAGGAGTCGGACCACTGCCATTACTGGGGTTGAGCCATCTCCTGTTGCAGGAAGTGAGGTATGAATAGAGAGACTCCCCTCCTGAGGAAGCAACATGGCCTGGACTGCCTGTACTACCTTCTCAGTAATGGACAGTTTATGGAGAGGCAATGCCTGATGGTAGTGGAGGGGGCACGGTAAAAAGTTAAATTCAAGGCGTTAGTTTCTAGGAAATGAGGGAATTACCTGGAGTTATATAGACTCATTTTTACATTATCACAATACATACTGCATTCACAGTTACAAGCCAAGTAGTAACAGGTAAGACAGCTCTAAAGTTCTCAATGATTTACTTTATGCATTACTCCCAAAGGGCTTTCAAACTGCCTGTTTTTTTTACAGAACACTCAAACTTCCTCACATCACTTTAGAAAAACAAACCAATTGGCTGCTTTGACAATTTACATTGTAATTTAAATGGTATCTTAACCTTAACTGTTCACTATGATACTCAGTGTTGGAATTTAAAATGACCTTACCTCTGACCTTGGAACACAGAGCCTAGATAATGGAATAGTTAAAGTGTCTGATGCTTGGGAGGTCTTTCTACAGTCTATACTGGTGGGTGGAAATTTGACCGTTGCTATACCTTCCTGTTCATTAATAGATGCCACCACTCCAATACTTCCTGCAATTCCCCTACCCAAAACCTATTAAAAGAAAGAAAGAAAGAAAACATTTATGAAGGGAGTTAAGAGTTATCCAGGGTTATAAATCATTCAGGACTAAGGATACAGTAACAAACCTCACACATGGGACAGAGGGACATAGCAGCCATACTGGAAATAATAATTTATTCTATCTTCAAACCCAAGGCTTGCCATCGATTTAAAGAACAAGGGGGGAAAGTTGAAGCACAGCCGGTCACCTGCACTTCAGAGCCAATTTTGATCGTCTCTTTGAAGCCGCCAAGAGCGCACAAAGCTGCCACTGCCTGGCGGGCAATCCTCTGAAGCTTGGCCAGTTTCCTTCCGCTGCTGCTGCCATTCTCCAGAATGCTCTCGGCATATTTTCCCAGCTGTGGAATATACATTAGTGCACGAGACAGGACCTAAGGAAAAAATGACACAGATATATAGATGAGTGAAGTGCTGAGGAGCTTGGCTAGATTCCATGAGGTGCAACCCAACAGCCACCAAACCTGAAGATGGACTTTTATAACTTTTAAGCTTATTTTCAACTCAAGGCCATGGGGAAGATGGTAGTACTTTAAAATCAAATTAGAACAGAATAAAAAGGATATAAATAACTATGTGTCACCCATTACATCACATTCAGGGGACTTTTAATTAAGCTGTTGCTTAAAATTGACTCTTTCAACATGACGCTTTAAAGGTTTTTTGGGGTGTCACTCTGAGTTTTGTTCTAGTTTTTACAGAAAAGTTATTAAAACATTTATCTCCTATATCCCAAGATCAATTTGAGTCTCTAAGTGCTCACACTTATGTATTCAGAAGAGCAACAGTCACACAGAAGCAGCTGAAAAAGACAAAAGAGCTGCCTTTCTACTCTTTCCCTAAGGTTTCTGTCACTGAACAGGAGCATTACTGTTAGTGAGTGAGGATATACTGTAAGACGTATGTTGCAAATTGAAAATATCATCAATATAATCCTCCCCTTCTTTTGGCTGACATCATAACAGTATCATTTTTGACACTTGTTAAAGATTCTCAGATTCAGTTTTTGACCGGTGACGTCTCTAAACAGACAAAACTCCCATTTTCCTGCATATGTGCATGTGCACATGCTCATAGTCATGGGCCTAAGGATCTTTTCCTGGCTTACCTTTTCAGCTGTAGTTGTCCAGATCTGAGCTGCATTGGATTCTGGTGCCATGAGCAGGCTGTGAAGCAACGCTATCACCTCTGCTGCCATGCTGTTTGCTACATGGCCACTGATGAACGGCCGCACAGGGTCAGTTCTGTGGAGAAAGAGGGCCATCAGGAAGGTGGGAGTTAAATCTGCCAGACTCAGAGAACCACTCAAACTCCCGAGCAGCCATATTGAACCAAAAGAGGTGAAAACAGGGGGACCCTTTAGTGGAAAGGGCTGGCTCCCAGTAACCTTTGTTTACAAAGAAGTTTACTGTGGCTCAGAGTGATTTTTGATTAGGCAAAGAAACTGGCCAATAAAACTTGTCCATATAAAGACGATGCTCAGGGATAAGAACTTGGCTCCTGGACTTGAGGACAAGTGAGGCCTTTTTAGTTGACAAAGGAGATAAAAAGGTCTCCTTAACTGACAAGAGACCCTTTTTGGATTAAAACATCTGAATCCCCCAGCCACTGGCTATGGCGGGTGGGCTATTCTGGAAGTTGTAGTCCGAAATACTAACTTTGCCAAGCTATGAGTGAAGGGTTAGGAACACTAAGTATCATTAGGATTTCCACAGAGGTTTCCTACCTGGCAAGTTCTGAATTTCGCTCCCTACAAATGGAGGTTTGGGCTGTTTTCTTCTTGTCCCCAGTCGACAGTCCGCTGGTGCTCTCAGGACTAGCTGTTTCTACTGGAGGCCCCACACTCACAATCAGCCCAGATTGTGCCCACTTGGTGGCTTTACGCAAAGCTGCTGCTGCCTCTTCTGTGATCACTTCGCAGCAGCCGCTCTGAGGAAGACATAGCATTGCTGTAACTCTGTATTCCGCATATGCCAGCAAACACAGTTTACCCCTAATGTTAATTGTTACTAGAAGCTCCTCTTTTTCAGTTCTGCAAGCTAAATATAAAGTACTGGTTAAGTAAGCCATCTTCTCAGTAAGAGATAATTAGATTTATTCTTTTGATTCTTTAAGACAAGGATTAAGCCCTTCACAAAGCTTTCAATTATTGGGGCCTTACTTTTGTCATGTCTCGATCCATCTTCACCACCTTCTCCATATTAGCTCCAGTTCCGAGGCGAAATGGCCGACCTTCTGAGCTACTACAAAGGGGAGGATAAAAGACAACATAAATGGGGCTCTGGCATAGAGATTTCTTAACTGCATTTCACAGAGATCAAGTTACCTTAGCAGTGGCTGAAGGACCTCATGAGAGGACTGATCTTCCCGCTTATGAATAAAGATGGAAAGTTTACCATCTACAGCCTCGCTCTCTTCCCCTGGATCTTTATCTCCTTTAAGGGAACTTTTTGGGCTGGCTTTTGTCAGTGAGGTATCAGGCTCAGAAGCTGTCGGAGAAAGAACCGTCTGGCATCCTGTTAGCAGAAGGAAAATAATCACTGAAGAATACCTTTACATGCACTGTAAATCCTTCCAGACACTACAAACTTAATTTGATTACTAGCTTGCCTTATATCAAATTATAGAGAGGGATTATGTCAATCACAAAAATCCAAATTACAAATTATGAGACCATGTATTACTCTATTCTAAAGTATTCCAAGGCACTGAAAGTCAATCTGACTAGAAGCATCTTATGCCACTTCTAGTGGTTATGTTGGCCCGGTCAGTAAGTGCAGCAAGATGTGTCCTGATTGGACCACTTTAGATGGCAGATAGGAATATCATTTTTGGAAGCTCCCATGTGTTATTAAAAAATAAATAAATAAAAGCACCCTGCAAGCAAAAAACAGAAAACTAGAATAGGAAGGAACTTTCCCCCTATATCTTTGTTTTATTTTGGAGGGAACATTAAAAAATGGCTCATCCAATTTGCAGCCTGAAGGGACTTTGTGCACTCTGCCACTTCAGGAATCTTGGGGTGCAGGCTAGAACTTAGATTTGGGTATTAGTGAGTCTCCAGAGGAAATGAATTCAAGACCTGAAAGGCAGCTACCAAAAAGCCCTCTCTGAATGCCAGTAAGGCCCTGACCTGGTGCATATATAGGAAACCAAAGAGGGTATTCCCACTTGATTTTAAAGGCCAGGACACTTGTGGGGCAGAGGTGACCTTGGGTTGGCTGGGCCCAGGCCAGTAAGAGCTTTGGAGACCAGGCCCAGTGCAGACACTGGGGAACCAACGCAATGTACTCCTAGTGACCCAGCCTTCTCAAAAGTCAAGCTGTAGAATTTGCTGAAGCTTTCAAATTGTCATAAGAGGCCCATAAAAGCATGAGATGTCCTGAATTTTTACAGTAGATTCCTTTCTCATGCTACCAAGATTTCAATATAATTACTAACCCATGTATTAACAAAGTAATGCAATCACAGGCTTAATATGTTAATAACGTATTTGCTAACAAGCTAATGCATTCCTTACCGGGTACCACGTAATCTGCCAGTTTTGCTAAAAGCAGAGAGGCAATTTTGGAAGCTGGGTCACTGGGGTCATCCTGCTCGCTATTCAGGGAGGGCACAGAGTAACTCCAGGGAGGCAATTCCACATTCCCACAATCCTCCACACTCATGAGCGGAAGAGCAGCACGACAGAGTTGAAGGATGATGAGGACCAGCTTTGGAGAGGGACGCTGGTCCAAGAGCAAGGAAAGAAGTTTGGAGACACAGGCTGGCTGGCTCAGGATTGCTTTGCCAATGTGACTCCTGGAAAAAGACAAACCAGTAGTTTGAATGCAATTTTTAAAATACTGAGTTGGACACAAAGCTGGATGACAACAGGACATATTATGTATCCTGAGGTCCAGGCTAGGCAGAAATGTCTAATGTAGCTCCTAAAATGGAGATCAGTGAGGTTAGAAACAGGGTGTCTACAATCAGGAGGTGGTCATGAATGACAACCATTTGTGTTCAGTGGGTCCCAGCCAAAATGACAGGATTACCAGATGTTGTTGTTGATGTTTAAATTTCCTTTTGAGCCAAATTACAGTTTATCCTTTTCTACCTCCATCACCATGGAAAAAGGCAGGAGAGTTGTAACAGTAACACCACAGTGCACAGCTTCTGACAAAAACAAAAGGCTTTACAACTGCCGAGCTTTGCCTGTGTCATTTTCAACAACAAAACTCACCTTATAAATTCACAAGATTGAAGGGACATGCACAAGATGGCAGAATCGAGAGTGTCAATTGTATGATATAACACCATAAAAGAGCAATGGCAAACTCATTCGATTCTGCTGTACAAACAGACTTTGGCTTGGAAGGGTAACGCTCGAATTGCTCAAAATATATTTGTTTTATGATTCAGAACAGAATTTCAAAATTCAATTTTTTTAACTGTACAAAACCCTACTGGCAACATTATTAAAATGAAGCCGTTCTAGTCTGATTTACATACAGACCAGAGGCCAAGACTGGGCCTGTACCTTGACAAGTCATTTAGAAGACTGAGGACATCTTGCAAGGCATCATTCCCAGCTGCCTGGTTGCCGCAGCATTCTGTGGCACGTGCCAAGTGGTTGGTCAGGAGACTGGAGACCTGACGAGCCAAACCTGAATGGACAGCCTCTGTCGATCCACCTGCAAAAAGAACAGAAGAGGGATGGTGTTTGACAAGATCCAACTGCAGCGCGGCAAGAAGCCATTGGATTACTATCAGTGTGTGATTTTGAGTGGGAGGTTACAAAGGGTGAGACATAAGAACAAAGTACACACTTTCTAAAAATTAAAAGTTTGCACTATAGAGATTCACATTATGTGTATTTATAGGAGGCATCCTCAGCCTCAGAATGACTTGGTTTAGCTCAGTTGGTGGATGCTGCAGGTCAGTGTCTAGGGCAAAGGCCAACATATTAAATCCTATGCCATTTCAACAGCACAAAAACTGAGGTCAAATTGGCTAGCAAACCCAGCAGAAATGATGAACATTTAGGTGCCAGAATGCAGTAACACAACCCACTCATTCCAGAACAAAACAGGCGCAAATGTATGACATCAGTACCAGAGAAAAAACATGGCTTTCCCTGCAGCCCCTCCCTTAGGCACATCCCACCCTTCAAACTGGACACAGAAGTCTTTGCTCAGTTGACTACTCCTAGTCCCTAACAACAGACAAACCCCGGTAACATGGACCCCAATATGGAAGAAGGAAGAATTTATCCTAAATTGAAAAGTTGGAGTGCCACTCATTCTTGGCTTCTAATTCATCAATGACACATTCACGAAATGAAATAGCACTGCAGGGCTTTAGACAAAGAGTGTCCACTAACAATTCAATTCACCCCAAAGTTTCCCTCCCTCTACCAGACTAACATTTGCCAGCAGGACAGCACAGGGCATACATTACCCCCTTACCTTCCTCTTTTTCCCATTCGACACAACGGTTGGCTAGCACTTGGAATGCAGCCCAAGCCATGGTGGCCACTTTCTGCTTCTTGGTCTGTTTCTCATTAGAGCTGGATTCAGCCTGGCTGCTTAAACTACACAACCGATCCATCAGCTGGACCAGGCCACTCCGCACCAGACACTTTTCTTCACTCCTGTCCAGAAACACAAACAACAACAGTGGTGTGGGTGTAAGTGCATGCACAAGTGTGTGAGTAAGAGTAAGTTTATCCCTCTTAATACATGTGCAAGTATAAAACAGCACATGTAGTGGTGGTGGTGGTAATGTGCCTTCAAGTTGATTTCGACTTAATGGTATCCTATCCTAGGGTTTCTTGGACAGAGTTATTTCAAGGAGGTTTGCCATGGCCTTCCTCTGAGGCTGAGAGAGTGTGACTTGCCCAAGGTCACCCAGTGGGCTTCCAGAGCTGAGCAGGGATTCTTCTCCTACAGTCTCAGTCCAGCACTCACATCACTACACCACTCTGGGTCTCATGGTAAAGCACATGCACAGAGTCTGAATGTTTTCATTTCCTAGTTTGCTGCTGTACATAAAAGTGTGTCCCACTTGGCTATTTTCATTCTTCTAATCAGATTCTGAATGCTGAGATCCCATTGTCAAGCTATGATGAGAAAAAGACCAAATGCTGCATGTTCCATAGTCAAATTCTGAGATGAATTGGACAAAAATTGCAGGATAACGACAGCCATCTCAACAAACAGAATTAGGTTGGCCCTCTCCATGCTTGATTTTTCAACACGGCTGAAGCATTGCTCTTCTGCAATTATCTAAAACAGAATAATTATTGTATCTCTATGTGGCATTTAATATATAGCCCTATATTCTCAATAATAATTAAAGAATGCCAGTGGCAGTGTAACCAGAAAGCACGGGGCAAAGGAATTGGAAGAACTCCACTCCAAATAGCCTAACGTGTTTGAAAAGCTTCCCTTTGGAAACAGTTACTTCTATAATAGAATCTGCAGCAGAACGACGCCCTGCTTGCTCTCTGTAGGATGTGCCTACCTGGTATATGGGATAGTGCACAAGAGGCCAATGCTATTTGCACACGCAATGGGATAGCGAGCGCAGAGCGCCACCACCGAAGTCATGGTCTCCCCAAAGGCTTCTTGCACTTGCTCCACCATCCCGCCACAGGTGAGTTCTTCAATTCTGTGGAAAGTTTAAACATTTCAGCCCCATAACACACAAGGTCTTCAAGAATAAGCCACTTGAAACTCCTCGGAGGAATAGGAGGGGAGGGGTTCAAACATGAGTTATACCGGAGAGGTAGGAAGAGAGGCTTTTTTTTCCCACACTGGACAACTGCTTGCGGCAAGATAAATTTGAAAGGTCAAGATAACATCCAATCTGAGCAAGGAAAAACTATGGAAGGGAATAAAAGAGGCAGAGGATCACTGGGGACGTTAACATGAGTGACTTATATTGATGCTATCAGTCATGGCCTCTCCACAAGGAAGCCTAGGAACTGTAAATTGGGGTAGAGGCAGGATGGATGAAATATCTTTAAAAGATAATTTGTGCCTTACTGAAAAGATGAATGACTGACATAGTTCTCTGGGAGAAGCCAGGTTAATTACACTGACATAAAATTAGAGTAAGTTTGTGCTTCTGATGCATCCAGATCTGACTAAAAGCAACCACATTTTTGCAGAGGATTCTGCTGGCACAGAAAGGGCCTTCTCCCCATCTCCACCCACCTGAAATCTGATAGAGAGGAACTGACCTTGGGCCTCCTTGAAGTACCATTGTGACAGGACCCACAAGATGAGTCACACCTCCAACACGAACAGCTGCTGTCAAGAGCTCCCTCATATGTACCAGCGCCTGTTTCCTGGTGTTCCCACGGCGCCACCGGGTCTGAGCAGCTAACAGGAAACTGCTGCTGGATACCTGGGAGGAAGAGAGGCATGAGTCTTATGACTTCCCTGTGGATCACCAGCACTCTTTCTGTTTGACTAATTGATCTGAGATGTGATGGCCCCGTCACTCAAGAACATCACATCTTCCTTGAAGGGTGCTGCTTCAACTTTACTAATAAGAAGTGAGGTGTAGAAGACCATGGGGTGGGTGGAATTTGGATACAAATCCCTGCTTAGTTAGGAAGTTCAGCTTTCAAACTAGAACATTTAGGACCACAGACCGTCTTGTACTCACACGTCCCTGTCAGACGAAGACTAAGGTTGATCTATCAAGATCTGAGCCTGATTGCACTACTTTGAATTCTTTGAATCTGAGCAGTTTATAAACACTTATACAGAAAGAAGTAAATAAATATGCGGAAGTCAGGTCAGACCTAGCTCTTCTATGCTAGCAAGGGTCTGTTTAAGAGCCCTGCTGGACACATATCTGGCAGAAAGTATTTGTTCCGGGCATCACCTAGGGAGAGACTCCCAGGCTGCACATCTGTCTAAAAAGTACTCCGGCTTACAGTTGACAGAATTGGACTAGGATGGACAACAGCTTCACTCACTGAAAGGCAACACCATATGGGAACTGGCTTCTACAGCATGAATCCACCCAACCCCTTCGTTCATGATCAGGCACCTTCCTTGTGTCCCCTGCCACCTGAGAAATTTAAGTTGTGGTTGGGGAGAGGACTTCCTCCATGGCATCTTGTATATGAAACACCTTCTCCATCAAGAAACTTGCTGGTGCTCATTTGCATGTCTTTTTGGGGACCAGACAATTTACCCAGGCATTCTAGCATCTTCTGGAATACTTTACATAGGGTCAGTTGTCTTTTCATGACTTGTTGGATCTTAAAGATTTACTGATTCTTGGCCCCTGTAGCTTTTATTGCTTTTTGTGTGGTGTTTTACTGTGTTATGTTTATTGGTTTTACTTTATCCTGTGCTGAAAGATATGTTTTTTTGCAACACACACACAGAGTAACTTTGAGGTTGACATGACTTACTGCTTGGTCAGGATTGGTCCCAATGAAAGCAAACAGCTGACCCAGTAAGACGCTGTAGGTGGGTTTATCTCGGCTGTCCTCTATGGTCAGAGACTGGAGAAGAGTAAAAGAGCTACTTCTGTGACTAGTAACATGGCGTCGCCTGGGGAGGTGGGGAAAGAGATGTTGTTACAGCACCCTCTAATTACTCTGAGATGCTGGCTACAACAGGCTATAATCTTATGGTGAGGAAAGACATCATATACCTTTGGCTTGACCTAGTGAACTCCAGATCCTCATTGGCAATCATTTCAAGGTCAGAGGGTGCTGACATGCTGCGTAGAAACACAGGTTGGCGGACAGCATGGGATATCACCTTGGTTTCTGATGCAGACTTGCAAGCTGTGGTGTTAAGAGAAGAGAAAGGAAAACCAATATTTAATGTGAAGGAATCCAAGCTGCAGGTTTTCAGCATGTTTCAGTTTGACCTGGGTGGGAAGCCTGTTGAAGAGGATGCTTACAGACTAGCGTAGCTGCCTGTGGAATTATGGGATTTGCAGCCCAACACATTTGGAGAGTCCCAGGTTGGATTAGGCTGGGCTAGTTCCTGCGATGTCATCAATACCTCTCACCCCAGCTCCCATAATCCTTCGGGGTGTTTTGAAACTGCTGAAGAGTAATTGTAACTGTACCTATCCCCACTCCACTAGGGTGACTAAGATACACTCCTAGAAGCATGTATGTGTTGTTTTAAAAAGAGATTTTAAAATGCCAGGCAATCAACTGGAAAACTGAGAAGAACTGCAAGATTGTGAAGTTGAACTGCAAGACTGGTGGCTATAGCTGGTAGGTAGATAGATGTGTGAGAAAAGTTGCATAGGAAGTTAGGAGAAGAATCTTCTGGGACTATAGGTAAAGTTTCTCTTTCCTTAATTGTAGCATATTATATTTACATTTAAGAGAGAAAACAGAATTAACTTAAGTAAAAAATGCAGTATATAATCCCCCTATTTATCTGTAGCATTTCAGAGTGCATAACTACTCCTTAGAAACATTACTGCTTCCTCCTCTTGGTCACCAGAGTTCCTTCCTTGACTACTTTTTTTTCAGGGAGGGAGGAAAAGAACATAATAAACTGGCAATTTATGCATCTGGTGGTTGGATTTATTCCAGAGCCACCCGTTGCTAATTCATAATACAGGGAGGGATAAATTGGGAGGTTAGACTTACTGTAAATGTTCATTCTGGGATGGCAGTGTGGATTGCTCCTCCATGCCATCCCAATAATGGTTTACATTTGAACTAGGAAGCAAGGGTTGTAAGTAACAGACATGAGAAAATGGAAAAGATACGTGGTGTAAAGGTATTTGTGAATTGCAGGGAATTGTATACTGTAATAATCATTTGTCATAAGACACCAGGTTGTTCAAGCTTGCCTTTCTGCTACCTCCATCATTCATTACCTGGTGTCTCTGCGGGTGTGCCAGATATACTCCTGGTGAGCCCAGACTGGGCAGCAATGGTGACGTGCAACAGCAGTTCTGCTCTGTTCATCAGGCTCTTTACCAGTGTCTTCGTTTTTGCCATGGGATGCAAAGGCTTCTGGTGCAGGGAGTTCACTTCCTGGATGAATTTCTCCCTAGAAAGCAGTGGAGGTAAATCCTAGACAGCCAGACAAGTTGTTCATGCATTATACCTCCAGGAGGCTGCAGCAGAAGAAAAACTTGAGAGTGGGAACCTCAGACTGAAAACAAGGGCCCGGAAACTGCAGGTGGGGCACCAGAATGTACCCTATCACCCCAGTCAAAGGAGGGACAGAGCATGGGAACAGAACCTCTGAAAACTCCAGAGAGCACACTCACCTCAGTGAAATAACCATATTCTCAAGGTCACTTCCATCAAATGAAATCTCCTTCATTGAGCACAGAAGTTCCAGTTCTTTCATTTTGCTCTACGGATGGGAGAAAAATTTACAAAAAGGGTGTCTAACTGTATCTGATTCGAGACATAATATAAAGGTTAATTGATCATAAAACAGAAGGACAGGAAATGTCCAGTTGAAGCTTCACCCTTCCTCATGGGTGAACAGATCCAGCATCACATTGCACAAACGGGGAGCAGAAAGGTAACCTGCACCCCTTTTTCCTAAAGCAAGGGGGTCCTCCATCAGGGAATATCTGCCTTGCCCTAATGGCAGTGACACAATCACACTTCAGAATAGGTAGAAAATAAAATGGACAAAACATGAATCTTCACAGTCTCCTACTCAAAACCTCCCTGGCAGATTAGCCCATATAACAAAACAATAGGTGCTTCATGGACAAAGCATTCATACTTGATTTTTTACTGGTGATCAAACATACGCAGCACTGTGTAGACAGTCATGGAGGGGCATGCTCAGGCTGTAATTCTAAATATTTTCACAAGAGTGAAAGTCCCATCAAAAACAATGAGACTGATAAACACAGAGAATATTGTGCTGTTGATGTAAAAAGCAAGTCTCCGTGTTCAGAGGAAGTCCATTGGGTGAGTGGAAGATGCTGGGGCCAACAACCAATTAGGAGATGGTCATTGCTATAATATCCTGCCTGGGAATCTTTCTGAGGCACTTGACTGGTTACCACTGACAAAAGAATGCCAGATGAGAGGGATCATGACCTGATCCAGCACAGCAGTTATTACTGGTAAAAATATCTAGGGTGCCTCCCTCTTCCATCTAAAGACTGAATACATGCCAGAATCGGATCCATTGCTACCATCCCCAGAAGCATTAAAATCCTGGCAGCCATCCTTGCAATTTACTTATATTAGTGATTCCTAATTGCTCTGTTTTATTACTATCGTGCAGTGGGTGTGATTTACCCTCAGGTGCTAATAAACCTGGCACAGTGTTTTACTGGAAAGGAGAAACAACATGACAATTCGGGGGGGAACCACTATCTGAGTTCCCTCAGCCTTACTGGTACTGCTGGGGGACAGTATGCATTGCTTACCTCGTTAAAGTGATAATCGTAAAAGAAGGGCACATTGTTCTCCAGTTTCCCATGCATGGCCTCCTCCACTTCGCTTTGCCATTTCTGTTCTAGTTCGGCGACACTCTGGCCAAAAGAAAAGAACACGGGAACAGTGGATCACAATTTCCCTATCAAAGGTTAAGGACAAACCAGAGTGCACTCAGAAAAGTAATAGCCTCATGGGCAACACATATTTTAATCCTAAAAGCAGCAACATCTTCTCCCCCCACCCGCCACACAGGAAATTGATTTTTAGAGCTTTCTTACCTGCAATTGCCTTTCCATGGCATTTAGCTTCTTAAAGGTTTCTCCCATAATTTTGCAGAGCAAGTCATATTCCTCCGCGTGCTCCTCTTGATACTGGAAGTTTATGAGGGACTGGAGGGCATCAACCAAATTCAAGTGCTTGATCACACAAGAAACCACCATCTCTTCCATTATGTCTGGTTGGATCACCTCTCTAGCGAAGGGGAAAACCAAACATGAAAGGTTAGCCAAAAAGATATGTTCTGATCACTTGACAATTTGCTAGATTCATTTGGTCTGAGAGCAAACGGTGCAGAGCCACAGGAATGGTGGGGGGAGGCAGCAAAAAGGACCAGGACTCTGTAGTATCTGGTGCCTTTGTTCAGACATCATACTAAATCATGATCTCTGCCACACACAGTTTAGAATACAAGCCATGGTTTCACCTCCAAATGTACAGCAAACTACAGAGCTACTTTTCTTCTGCTCAGTATTTCCACCTCTAGGTATTTCCACCACCAGAAACAGGGCAACAGACCCCAATTTGTTTGTCAGTACAGTTGGCCTTCCACATCCACAGATTCTGAATCCACGGATTCAACAACCATGGCTTGAAAATATTTGGGGGGGGGGACATTCCAAAAAGAAAAGTTTGCCGTTTGCCATTTTATATAATGGACGCCATTTTACTACACAGAATCTGTGGATATGGAAGGCCAACTGTACTGACAAACAAGTTGGGGTCTGTTGCCCTGTTTCTGGCATATATAATGGGACTTGAGCATTCACATATTTTGGTATCCATGGGAGGTGCTGGAAACAAATGTAAGTGGATACCAAGGGACTACTGTACATATGTCGCTTATTTAATTACTTCTAAACATTTATAAACTGCTTTTCAATTTAAACAAACCTGGTGTTTCACAATAAAATAGTAGCTAAAAGAATAAAATGATAAAACAATAGAAACAAGAAAATTCACAAAACCATTCATGAAAAGTCAGGAGGAACAGGCTGAATTAACAATTCACAACCACACAAGAGCAGGAGATTGCAGGGAGAGTGTAGAAGCCGAGGCTTGCTGTTGCTGGCTTCTGATTGAGTGTGATGTGTCACACAACCATTCTACCAACTTTTACAAAGGGTGATACTAGAAAAAGGAAACAGCTGGAAACAGATTCAGAAGATAAGAACTACATAGGCAGCTGTAAACATGACGAAAACCATATTTCTTTTTTAAAATCCCACATTTAAGCAAGTATTCAAATACTAAATATTTTTAATGTCATCATAAATGTAGTCCACAGTAATGACTACTGAGAGATTAAGCCTTTTTCTCTCCTCGGTTTCTTTACTTAGAAGGAAGTTATTTTGAACAAAGGCATGTGACAGACTACTGTTACATAGGACCAAAAATGAACCTGCATTAAGAGGAAGAGCAGGGAAGATGAGAAACTGTCCTATACCTGATGCTGGGTCTAAACTGGGGCCGAGCACGGCCGGATATTTCCCTGAGTTTGATCATGATTCCTGGAGGGAGCCTAATCCGTGGCAGCTCAAAGTAGTGGCCAACAGGGGGCACAAGGACATCTGATGGGTAGGTGAATTCACGATCTTCATCAATGGTGAGAGGCAGCGGGGAAGGGCTTGGAGTGAGGGCTGGAGAGATGACTCCATTGGCTTCCACTTGCCACTGGCACCTGGAATACAAACCAGAGGGAGAAATTCTTCCATAGGCAGTCTTTGTCATTTTTAACTGAATCTAAAATGGCCCTAGCATTCTCAAAGCAACATGGATCAGAAAACAGTGCAACTCAAGTACTTGCTGTGTATTTTGTACTAATCGCACAGAAACACAAACCTCCTTTGATATAACTTTAAAATAGCTTAAACAACCACCAACCAGAGCACTGGTCCAGTGGAATGCCTACTGTCTTCCCCTTGCCTGCGCACCATGAATTCCTGTTATTTTTACTCCCATTTATTTATAATTTTCTGGCCTGCATGACTGATGAATTTCAGAAAAAGAGCTAACTTGCAGGCATTTCAGCCTTGCTGTATCACAGAGACAAAGTGGATGTGACATGGAAGGGACACAGTCAGATCTTTCAATATTTTTTTTTCCCTTTGCTGGCATTGGGAGATGAGATGGTGGGGTACACCCTCTCCTCTGATTTGTTTCTCCTGGTGGAATCAGACGTGCACAAAATGCTGCAACTAGCTGCAAAGACAATTTGGATGTGCCTGTGATTTTAACTGGGGAAAGGTCCGGTGAAGGAACCAGCCCCAATGCAATCTCATCTACCCCCCCTTCCATGTTAGCTACTCTTAAGCACAGAAAAAGACATCTGACCATGTAGCCTCCGCCTCATGATGAGTCTGGTCTTCAGCTACACAAGAAAGAAAAACCTTACAAGCTTCTAACATCTGGCCTGAAGAATCAGCAAACAGGATTCTGTTCCACTCAGCCATGTTGATGCTACTTACCTCTGTAGAAGTTTAGACCTCAGAAGTTCTTGGCATGCTTCCTCCTCTTTGGTTATTTCTGGTCCATTGTACAGTATCCTCAGCATAGAGCAAGCCAGCACAGACAAACCTAATGCCAGGTCTACCAAGAAGGGCAATCCGCCTGACACGTCTTCTGAGGACTCCTTCAGCACAGAGGGAGGGAAAAGATATACACAACAGCCAACATTACTTGCTTGTATTTATATGCACATGAATAGTTTTTTATTCCAGCAGGCCTCTGAGAATTAAGCTTTCAAGGAGAAAAGGTCTTGTATCATGTGCTGGATTTTTAATTTTTTTGTTTTTGTTTTAATCTGCATTAATTGGTTTCAGTTTTAGGGTGGTTCAATGGCTTTTTAACTTTTTGTACACTGTCAATTTTTAATTGTTTTACTTGTTGTAAGCCACCTTGAGTCCCAAACTGGAGAAAAGGTGGGGTATTAATAATAATATTAATAGTAGTAGTAGTAATACCTGCACCTTCTGTTCCAAAATTCTCACACAATTATAAAATATGAATATAACACATCTATACTATGAATTAAAGCAGTTCTCTATCTGTTTGTATGCTACATAAACTCACATGCTTGATCACCAAACTTGACATGTTCTAAGGGATTAAGTACCTCCTGAACATACACTTGGGATTTCATCATCATCATTATCATTTGCTCTAGAATGCACTGTTATGAACTGATTTTGGCCAAACTTGATACTTAGACCTAGGATGACATCCTAAACATTTTTATTCAAGTTTGGAATGGATATATAAACTCTGTTTTTCTTTAACTGCTATTTTTGGTCCATTTTTCAGGAACTTGGGTATAAACAAATTTCAGTGTGTGTACATGCTACGAGACAAACATTTGTTGCATTCAAATTGTAAGTGAAATCATCAGCATCAGTGTGAACAACGTGAGGAAAATTACCTAAGAGCATGTTTGTGTGTGTATGTGCCTTCAAGCTGC
Source organism: Gambelia wislizenii (assembly GCA_030847615.1). NCBI lineage: Eukaryota > Metazoa > Chordata > Lepidosauria > Squamata > Crotaphytidae > Gambelia > Gambelia wislizenii. The sequence goes on along the minus strand of JAUMIR010000013.1, from coordinate 3,004,203 downwards.
CTGTTAATTTATGGTGACCTCATGAATTTCATAGGGTTTTCTTGGGCAAGGAATTTTTGGTTTTGTTAGCTCCTTCCTCTGAAGTATCGCCTACAGCACCTGGCATTTGTTGGCAGTCTCCCATCCAAATACTAACCAGAGCTGATCCTGCTTAGCTTCCAAGATCAAAAGGGATCTGGTACCTTAGGGTATTTAGCATACCAAGAGGACTGAAACCAGAGCAAAGTCAACAGAGCCCAAACTTGAAAAAAGGCAATTCTGATCCAGAAAGGGAGACAAAGTAGCCTCTTTGCTAATGTAACCTGAACTGCATCAAAAGTTTGTTCTGAAACCTCTGCCAGAAGCAGCATTGAGGGAGGTGGTGGAGCAGAAGAAGCTGCAGCTGAGAAATGGCACACAGTCCTTGCTGGTGTATAAAAGGCCTATGAATTTACTGAAAAGCTGATCAGCATGGTGCCAAAACTGAACAAGCCCCAAGTGTTTAGAATGTGTGTGTGTAAATTAACATGTGTCAGAATAGTGGAAAGCTGACAGTCAGAATCTTCAGGCCTAGCTCTCTACACCAAGAGGATTTCTTGTCTCATGGTGACCAGACTTGAGGTGATTCAAATACGTGTGAGGCAGAGCTGGCTCCTGGTAAAAATGGCTCCTGTGTGGTTGGGACTCCACAGTTTGGCTTCCCATATGGAAGAACGGAATTGCATATAAATATACAATCCAACCACTGTGGCAATGATTGAACTGGTACCCTTACCCCAATTTCAGCTTGCCTCAGGGTTCTTAAACAAGCACCACTCAAAGTCCATCTTATGACCTACTGAATATTCACCTCATCGCTTCACTTTCAAGGTTTCTGCATTCCATTCAGGCACAGCAAATTAACGGTGCCCTTCAAAACAGTTCAGTACCCAGGCTCCCTACTGCTCCCTCCATTTCACCTCTAGGATGAGAAGAAACCCTGCAGCAAGGTTTGTTCAGAGCCTTGGTGTGAGATGTACATAACAGTGCTTAGTAAACCAGCGATGTCACCAGCACTTACAAGAACTGGAATGAACAGTCAAGCTTAGATAACACAGTTTCAGTCCCATTAGATGCCAATACCATTAAGTAGGCACCAAAACTCTTGTCCTGGTTCCTCCTTCCATACTATCTGCCCCACTTCCCTCGCACCATATTTAGGCTGATTTTTAGTATGTTTCCATGAATGGCCTACAGCATATGCTTACCTGTGCTCGCACAGTGCAAGCAAAGCCCCACATTGCTTTGTCTGGAGTGTTGTGTTCTCGGCCACTCCTCATTTCAAAGGAAAAGGTAACGGTGTCCCCTTCCACCTTATGTTTTGAGAGAGCAAAGTGGGAAAAAGAGACTCTGTTAAAGCAGCCAACCAAATATGGAGTGCTAACTACCATGTGCTATGGTCTCTGGTGATTTCTCGGGGGGGGGGGGGTGTACAGAAAGACAAAGTATTACCTCAACTTTACCGTGGAGGCTCTGTATTAGAGGGTGGGGAAGATGCATCCCTACAGATGCTTTGCCTTACTCCTTCCACCAGTCCCACCCAACATGGTGGGTTGTAAAGAGCTGTAGCCAAAAACAGACTATGCAAAATCACAGAAAGTCATCCAAGAGAGAGATTTGCTAAACACAAAGGTAACGGGGGGGGGGGCTTTCAAAAGAACTGGTGACCTGGTGCAGTAAAGTAGCTAGAACAGCCTTCTCCAACCTGACACCCTCCAAATGTGTTGGTGGAGGGAATCCATTATTCCCAGCAAGTCCAAGTTGAAGAAAGCTAGGCTAGGATGATAGACTTGAGCCAGGAAGAACCAAGTTCCAATCTCTACCCAGGCAAGAAGTTGCTGCTCTTCCTTCATTTTCATCCTAACCTACTTGGTGGAGTTACTGTGAGAATATAATGGAAGCTTGAGGGCAGGGGCAGACTGAAACTAACCCAAGCTCTCCAGAAAGGAAAGGTAGAGGAAATGGTATAAAATTGAATTCATAAATAAATATGTCAAGAATGTGCTTTATTCCACAAAAATGCTTGCAATTTTGCTGAAGCAGACAAGGCACACACCTTGGTCTTGATTCATGCCAGTCACTAGTCAACTCCATCCCCAAATTTGCCTCTGGCCACTATCAAGAGCAATTGTTCCTTGTTTCACTTTTGGCAGTTCAGAAAATAAGGGAGACAACAGACAGACATATAGACAATGGTTGTTCCGCACCTTTACTAAATCCTTGGGCCAACCGGTTCCTAAGACGCTGCGGCTGCCATATCCAAGGGTATTGCCCCCGTATTCAGCCACCTTCCGACTGTTTGTGTTGGGGCCTGCGTATATCACCAACTTCAAAACCATGAAAGAAACAGTTCAGTGGCAGGAAGACAAAGACACTGTACATGCTTAACAACAGTTTTGAACAGTGGAATCAATCCATACATGGCTTGAGAAGACCAGAAAGTAGTATCCTGACTTTACAGGCAGGGACCATGAAGTAAAGAGTTCCTTCACAATTTGTTTCTTTGGACTGTCCATCATCCCAGTCTACCAGCAAACCAAGAGGAGTGAACTTCCTCTGGCCCACCACTGCTCTTCATGGTTTACCTCCATCTTAACAGCTTCTACCAGGTAGGCCTCCTGCCCCATTCCGCAGTTTCGTGGGCTGAGGAATTTGGTATCTCCCTCAGTTCCTGCATATAGTTGCACAGCAATGTGGGGCAAGGTAACAGTACCATTCAGTTCACTTTATCTCCTGCCCCTCTCCCAGATGCTACAAAAACCCATCTTGTAGAGTTACAACAGCATTGGAAACCCTTAAAAGGGACACGATGGATCATCCATACACCGAGCATTTTCAGAATAATTTATCTGATTATTTCCTCTAAAAGAATACATTCTTTCAACTGATATTTGGATATTTTGATACTCAGTCCAAACCCACACTCATCGTTTTCCAACTTCTTTCCCCATTTTAACATTTCTCACACATTGCTGAGAGAAGAAGAAAGGAAAAGCCTACAAGGATCAGGCCAAAGGGAAATCACAGACTACCTCCTGAATCCCCCTGAAAGCAACCACCCCTCCTAACACTACACACCCTGCTACTGCACGGGGCCTAGGGTCCTCGACACTCCAGAGAGTAGAGCTGTTGGCAGAAATTAGACATGAAATGCTTCACCCAACAATTGAAAGAACAGCATTTCTGAAAAGCAAACAGCAGGTGAAGGGAGTCCAGTCCTGACCTTGAAGACCAAGAGGAGAGGACCCCACAAAGCTCATGTACTAAGGGACACAATCCACAGATGCAGCTCCTGGGCAACCCCTATCAAAGAAAATGGAACCATACAAGAGCATGGCTTCTTTCATTCAGTAGGAAGATCTTTTTGGTGGGTTGGGCCCAAACTGGAATTCTGTTATGACCCTTGCTTACCTTGTCGTAATCATACTGTGAGGAACATCGGCTATCAAACCTCAGGTACAAACAACGGGCTCCCGGAATATGCACTGTTTCCTTAAATTTGTAGTTGTCCCTCACAGGATGAACTGTCTCCACTGTTTTCCCAGCAGCCCAAGGAGCTGGGATTTTCAAGCCAGTAAGAAACCCTGGCTCTTCTTTCTCTTCTAGCATTCTGGCACAGAAGAAAAAAAGCAGCATCAGTGAAAGATTAACTCTGCAGAATATATTCATCCTCAGTATTTTAGAACAGGGTGGGCAACTGTGCGAGTCTAGAGGGCCACATTAGCCCCCACAGGAGACCTTGGAGTACTGCCCCTCACTGCACCCCACCCCCACAATTTTTTTGAAAGTTTTGCCCCCAAATGTCCTCTGGTGGGTGGGTGCCTTTTTGTCATGTTACCCCCCACCCCCCGCACGCCACTTCAGGTATAAGAGAAACCATTCTTAACAAAAGAAATGACTGGAAGCCACTTCTTGTTTTTAAAAAGGTCCTCCCCTGGTCCTAAAATGGCCCCAGGGGCCGAAAGTAGAGTAAAATGCCCCCTAGAGGGCATTTGGGGGCATTTTTTAATGACCCCTGTGGGCCGCATGCAGCCCATGGTCAACATTTTGCCCACCTCTGCTTTAGAATGAAGACGAATGTGTGAAAGTTGAAGGCTGTTTGAAAGAAAAATTGCTCCTTGCAGGCCAGGCACTCATTTGACTTGTAGCTCTACTGAAACAGGTTTCCCAGATCTTCCTACGGTTTCAAAACTCTTTTTGACTAGGCCACTGTTATTCAATTCTTTTAGAGCTATGTGAGAAACATAGCTCTAACTATGTGAGAAATGGAGCTCTCCCCAAATCCTGTCGACTTCCACCTTAGGTTCTTAAACTCAATGAGATAATGCCAACTTGTTTATTATCATTCAAAAAACAATGCTCTTGAAATACCCTGAACCTCAACATTTTTATTTTCCTGCTGTTCTTCTAGAGCAGTCATGGTAGATGAAAAAGAGAAAGCCTTCAGTAGGATTTATCAGTTTCAGCTCTTTATAGGAAAGCTTTCTCTTCAGCCTACAAAGCAATTTTACAGAGCAATGTAATGCTGACCCCATGGAGTTCCTCCCCACCGAATCACTCTTCAATCATGGCCAGCAAATGAGAGAGACAGACAGAAAGATTGTGCTCCCAGTGTATGAAAGTAGTGAATGTTGCGTGTCAAAGGGCGGTTGGATGCTGTTATGTCAATTACCTCTCATCAGGAAACAGCTTGCTCCTTTGTTCACAGGCCCCGCTGGGAGAAGCACCAGCTTCAGAGAAAAGAGGAGACTGGGTTTTCAGCAACAAAGCGGTCTGCAATACAACATGAAGGTGGTTTGCTTATTAATAAAGCTGTGTGGTAATTCTGTTGCACAATTTGGGAGAAAGAAATGACTGGCAAATTGGAGAGCCTGAGCATGCACCTCCTTTCTGGTAGTGATGCCCTGTCAAACCTTTTGGCCCCACTATTGCCCTCAAGATTGGCATAACCCCACCTTCACCCCAGTAGCAGGTTATTCACCTGGAAGGTTGAAGAGGGACTTTCTGCTTTGGGGCAGCGCGTGAACTGCACGCCACAGAATGCCATGGTGAGTTGGCCTTTGTAAATGAGCAATTCAGTTACGTTTTTGTGAAGGGTTTAGGGAGTCAAAGTAACCTTAATGCCTTCTCAACAGAGCTTGGAAGAACAGGTTGCTTACCTGTAACTGTGGTTCTTTGAGTGGTCATCTGTGGACCACACATATGGGTCAATTGTCCATGCATTATGTGTGGGTCATGTAGGCCATGAAGTAGTAGAAATGCATTATGAGTAACAAATTTACTTGTAATGCTTTCATTCTGGACAATGAACGCTAATGTAACTTTTGCAAGCTTTAGAGAAGATACATACAAAGTACCGTTTACTAGTTAGGCTACAAGTTGCACATTTTTGCATATGTCACCTCCCCTGAAAATAACCTTGTTGTTGGGCTTTTTTTCTTTCATTCCAACCAAAGTGCAGGTCACATGAGACACACACAGCTCCTCTACAAGGTTAACACTGCTCCAGGAATATTACTGGGAGGGAGTGCTTAACAGCCTTGTGAAGAAAGGTGCATGGCTTCTGCAACATCTGGGAGCATTCTAGCATTTTAATGAGTAACACAACACATTACTCTTTTTAAGTAAAATTCCAAGCTCTAATTTGGAGCAGGTAAATGCTGCAAGAATGTCAAGGGACTTCCCAATAGAAAAGTCACGGACGGTGTTTGCCTTAAGAGGATAGACACCCCCATGCTGTCCAACACCTAAGGGATTCTATTGGGTCAATAAATATGTCAAGCTTACTTATTGGAACATGAATATTGCTGTTCCCCACGAACGTTGTAACAACATAGGTCATCCTAATTTGGGCCATACTAGCAGGTGGGGGGGGGGGAGGAAGGGCCATACCTGGCTTGTGTAGAGAACCAGCTGCACCAACTGAGGCATCAGGGCATCAGCCATAGTCAAGGTCTGGAGGTTGGGATGCATCAGTGACGTCAGCAATACTGGAAGCAAGTGACCCAGCATGGTGGCTTTGGTCACCTGCTCCAGGCCCTTTAACCTGCAACAAGAGGCCCCCTGAGTTTAGTTCATCTAGCTGCTGTCCTCCTATACCAGACTCCCCTTAGCATGCCTGACTGGCGACCTTTCCTGCTGATCCCTAATATACTTCTTGCTTCCTCAATAAGTGCGGCAGCTATCTCCAGAGCTGCTCCTCAGAGTAGCTGGTGCCTCCAGACTTCCAGTCATTGACACATGCTTGTCCCTCCTCTACTAAAGAGACGCTTGAGGAACTGAAAGGAAGCACATTCTGGATCTGTTTATTAGCCAGAGAACAAGGCCCCTGGGAGGCTGCAGCCTGGCTCCATCCATCAGCCACAGAAAGACCAGCTGCAGGGATTCTGCTTGCGTTCCCCAGCTCTCGCTCTCTCTGCCAGAGAGACTGCACTTGCACAGACTGCAGTGGACTCAAAGCAGCTGGGCTGTGTGCATATTGGTTTTGTTTCACTGTAGTCAGCTATAACTTAAGGTGCCTATACCATTAAATACCAAAGTCAGAATCATCCAGACCATAGTACAGCGGTTTCCAAACTTTGGTCCTCCAGGTGTTTTGGTCTTCATCTCCCAGAATTCCTAACTGTTGGCCAAGGTATCTAGGGCTTCTAGGAGATGAAGTCCAAAACACCTGGTGGACCAAAGTTTGGGAATCACTGCTGTAGTATTTCTGATTTCTATGTATAGTTGTGAAAGCTGGACAGAGAAGAAAGCTGATAGGAAGGAAAAGCAACTCATCCGAAATGTGGTGCCAAAGGAGAGTTCTACAGATACCCTGGACTGCCCCCAACACAAATCAATGGCTCTAAAAGCAAATCAGGCACAAACTTTCCCCTAGAAGCCAAGATGGCTAAACTGAGGCTGGACTTATCATGAGATGACACAACTCATTGGAAAAGATGATAATGCTCGATAAAGTGGAAGGCAGCTTTGAGCTCCATTCGGGAGAAAGGCAAGATAGAAATTAAATAAATATATATTTTTAAAGACAGAAGGACAAGAGGAAGACTGCATTATAGGTGGATAGAATCAGTCAGGGAAGCCACGGCTGCCTTGAGCTTGCAAAACCTGAGCAGGGCTGTGGATGACTGGGCTCTTGGAGGCCTCCCTGTAAGTCAAAGTTGACTTGGCGACAATTGACAACAACAACAACATGCCTGGGGGATCACTTCCCTTCATGATAGCAAATCTTCACAACAGATATTGTAAATAGTCTTACCTCTGCTCCCTGTCAGGAATATCACTGTTTATAAGAGCTGTGGTGACTTGCTGCAGCATTTCTAGGACCTCATCGCACCCGGTCAAGATTTGTGTAGCCAGAGCCAAGATGCTAGCCTTAAGCTCCTAGGCACAAAAATAAAAAAAAAATAAAAAATTAGAAAAACTATTCTGTTTACACAGCCAAGGGAACAACCAGCTTTTACAACCCATCAGTCAAACAAATAAAGAAACAAACAAAAATAATAATCATGGGCTTCTGGAGTTAATGTGATGGTCATGACAATGATGCCTGACACCAGCAGATCTCTCAAAGACTGAGCCTGGCGGCAGACAGACAGCAGCTTGTTCAGGCAGCTGAAGGTGGTCTAACAGAGGCAGTGTTGCCTTTGGCAGCCACACTCAGCTGTCTTCTCCACTGAGCAGTCTTTTGTCATGCTTCAAAAACTCCAGAGAGTTGACAAACCAGGAAACAATGTCTCTATCACTCCACTTTTGAATGGCAGGGGGTAGGGGATCAGTTCTCTGTGTCCAGCTTGAGATTTTAAAATGTTCAGTATGACAGTACTAGGGAAATTTAACAGCACCTTTTAAAATAAAAATAAAAATAGAAGATGCCTCTAGATACCTGGGGGAAATGAACAATTAAACTTCATTTGAAGCTCCTTATCGAGCAGATAGGATACAAGGAGACAGAACTCGGTTTGAGCTATTTTTTTCTAGAGACCCTTCTGTCTCTGGCACATCCAGACTGATTGAAAAGTCCCAGATTTTGTTCCTGCTCTCTCCGATTTTAATACTGGGTTAAAGTAAAACAACCTGAGGAGCTGGTCTCTGATTGTACTGGGAGCTGATAGAAACTATTCATGGATCTCCAAAATAAAACTGGAAAAAACAAAAACAAAATCTGGGACTTTCTGATCTTTTTAATCAGTCTGGATGTACCATAACACACAGTTTTTCATCTGTCTATGTCCCTGTACAAAAATTAGCATCTGGGCCACAACGTCTGAGTTCATGAACCAGTTTGATTAACTAGCTGTCCCAGACTGATTGCATAATGTGGAAAAGATATTGTTCTAAAATACACGTTCTTGGGGAAAATGCGAGAGGCAGGCAACATCTTAGAAGAGGTGTTCTATCTTCTCTGCCAGACACAAGTCAAAACAGGAGAAATGCCTCTTCCAAGAGGTATGAAACAAGATGGTGCAGGATTTTCCTCCTGGAACTATTGCTCTTATTCATACATAAACTTCTGCTGATTTAATCCTTTTTTTTTAACAAAACCATACAATAAATAGATTAAGATTTCTTTTACTGGACAAACAAGCCTAGTGGGCACAAACACATGTAAACACACACACACACACTCCCTTATTTCTGTCCACCCATCCTGCCCAGTTGGCAAAACCTTTTACTGGACACAACTTATACTGGAGACAGCAGCATGACTTGATATTTATCTACTGCTGGGAACATGGCTACAGCCTCCTGGTGGGAACAGCCCTTCTTTTTCTTAGCTGCAGTGGGTTTTTAAGAGGAGGGGAAAGAGAACACCCACTTTTTTCCATTTGGGAAACTCCAGTTAGTTAATAGCACAGAAAGGACTCTGAGCAGGCTTGGCCCAGGTTCTGTAGAGGACTTATCAGAATGGTTAATCCAGCCCTGCCTGCTGGCCAGACAAGGAGCGGAACAGTCCTAGAAGGGAAGAGAGGATGATAGCAACTGTAGAGAGAAACTGAGAAAAAACAACAACCAAACAAAATGTGTTTGCAGGATGAGCGGCGGCATGGACACGTTTAGCATTGACTTCATACATTCACCAGCATGCCTGAGGGGCCATAATGGACAAGTATACAAATACACCAACAAAGAGCCAAAAGGAGATTAGACAGAATTGGAAACAAAATGGCACCACCAAATGTGGACTGCACCCATGTGGGCCCTCTTGAATGGCAGGAAAGCTGCCCTTATCCAACCCTATTCATATCCATGGGCTCAGCCAGGGGAAGTGTGCAGGGAACCAGACCCCCCTCTCCCTCAAACCCAAGCTGCCAAGATAGAAGATGCAAAGCCAACCAGAAAAGCAGCCCAGACCCTTCAAAGAAGTGTGTCTTACCTTATTCTATTAGTGACTAATAGACTGGGAGGTGGGTGAGTGCAGTTAAGTTCTCAGAATTCTTATAAAGCCAGAGCTTTGCTATAAACTGAGCCACTCTGTTTGCGGTGATACGTTCCAGTTTTAAAGTCGATGTAATATTAGATTTTTGCAAACAGAGATTATTTTCCTATTTGGAAATACTCCGTGGCTCAGTTAAAGCAACAGTTCTGGAACCAAGTCACTCAGCTCTGCACAAGGAGGCTACAAAGACGGTCCTCTAGAAGAGCAACCAAGTCCAAACAAGGTTAATTAAAACAGGGTTGACTGAGCTGGCTTATAGCAAGCCAAGATGACAGCAGAAAGAGCTGTTTCTCGGTTGCGGTCATTTATAGGTTACAGTTAACAGAAACACAAGCCGTCTTGATATGGCCTTAAGTGGCAAAATCAAAGCTTGGAAATTTGATTTGTTTGGACCACAATTTGTCTGGAGTTGTAGTTCATACAAGTAACTATTCCAAACTCTGGTCAAAGGACATGTTACAACAAACATGCTTTTAGAAAAACTTGCTTAAAGTACCTGCTTTGTTTTAAAGAGAAAGCAACTGCAGGGCCTTGCACCAGAATGTGCTCCCAATCAGGACTTACATTAGTTTCCAGCTGATTATCCCCTCCTGTGTTTCTATTTGTTACCAAAGGTGCCAATGTAAGGCTACCCTTTTTGGGAAGCATTTTCTAGATTAGATCCTCATAGCTGCTGCTCTTAAGGTTTTTGAGTGGAAGAGAAGTCATTATTTCTGGTGAGATAACTGCTGTGGCCTCGGAGAGAGGAAAAATAGGAAGGCATAGCTCCATCGTGCCCAGGCCCAGCAAATGATGAAAGGCCATCCCTTCATCCCACCTGTTACAGCAATGGCCTCTAGAGGGACAGAAGAACAGGCAGGCACAGCTCCACCACAGCTCCCTCATGCCTTGAGGAAAGGTCCTCCTTCTATCCCAACTGCCACTGCTGTGGCCTCAGAGGGAGAGAAGAGCAACCAGCATCTACTGGACTTAGTCCCATTAATTCATTGGGCCTAATCCTTTAGCTGAGACTAAGAACTGGATTCAGCCCCATATATTTAAGAGATATTTTTTTAAAAAACCCAACACAAGAAATGTCAGGCACAGGACAATGTGCTAGCACTCTTTTGAAAAAGAAAGGGACTTTGGTATACATGAGCCTTCTGCAATCTGGAGCTCTCCAGATGGGCTGGACTATAACTTTCACTATGTCCCCAGTCAGCATGATGGGAGTCATTGTCCAACAGATCTGGGGAGCATCAGACTGGTAAAGGCCCATCTATAAACTGCATATTGGTCTGCTGAATTAGTGATACTGAAAGTCATTTAATGTGGAGGTTCACAGTTGGCCTGAAACAGAGGAACTCTTGAGGAACCATTGTATGCAGGGTGAAACCTATGAGGGACAGTGACGGCAGAACAAAATGTTCTCCACTGCATTTCCTGAACTGCACCCTGAATGAAGTCAACAGGGAGAGCCCAGTTATGTGTTGCAAAGCACAAAGGATCCTGGGATAAGAAGAGCTATTGGACTCCTACGCTTGAGAATTTTGGCTGAAGCACAAGACAGTTGTAGATTTCTATCATAAAATTTCACGGAGACAACGAGAAGTGACAAGACAGCACAGAGAGGATATACCCATCAGCTGAACTGGAGAGATACAAGGGCCGGAAGAGAGCAAGGGCTGGCGAAAGAGGTAGTGGAATTTAATCTTGGTGTTTACCTGTACCTTCAATGTCTCTCCCTGCAAGGAGCTGTCACTGTCATCGTTTTCATCAGGCTTAATCAAAATTGTATTACTCAGAAGATGGTTCTGTACGGCCATCAGATACCGCAGGCAGGAGGAGGCAGCCTTTAATATAAATGAGCACCATTTGCATTATCATCTCAACACTTCAATTGCAAAATCAAAACAGAAAAAGCGGTGTGCTATTTTTGAAATATGTAGGAAGAGAACCAACAAGGATGGATATAACAGAATTGTGACATTATTCTCCTGCTAGACTGATACGACAAGCAATGCATTGTAAGAATGTAAGAGAAGACAAGCTAAGATCTGGAAGATGTGTTGAAAATTTCTGGATTTTGCCCAGCAGACATATAGTTTGACTGTCTACCTGCCTAACTGTTAAAAAGGCTGGGCTACAGAATTTGATTGGTACAACCAGGAAAGGAATCTAGGGGAGTGGAAATGGGATCTCAGCATATTTAATGCAATACACAACTACAGTAGATAATTTAAACCAGTGTTGTGTGTCTGCTGTGATCTGTGGGAGCACAATGTTGTACTGACTGCAGAATTCAGCTCCCTGAAAAAACTCCCGTTCATTTAGAAAAAAAACCACCAAGATGCTAGCCCTTATGGCCACACAGATATGTTTAGGAACATGAAGAAAGGCCTGCTGAAATCTCAAGACCTAGGCAGCTGGCTGAAAATTTGCTACCTTTCTGCCTAACTCCATGTTCCTTCCTTACGTTTAGCAAAACCACAACAAATCATGAAAAAACATGTAGTTATGTGCATCTGCATTTGTTTGAGAGGCCACACCATCCAGCTTTTCCAGGTGTAGGCCAGATTTCCCCAATCTGGTGTCCTTTATATTTGTTGGACTACAACTCCCATCACCCACCATGCTCAACACATACACAGGGCACCAGGGTGTAGAAGGCTAGTGAGGATGTTCGGCGGCTTGGACCCAGAATTTCAATTAGTGGGAAGCTGCCTCACTGATTGCGCTCTGCACCTATATTCTTCTGGCCAATTTTTCTTGAATGTTCTGCCAGAGACTTTACTACCCCATAATTTCTAAACCCAATGTTGTTCAAAGCTTTCCTGTAGAGCAAACCAGTATATTTTCATTTCAGATCCTGTGTAGTATAGTGGCTAGACTGCATGTCAATCTGTAATCGTAGAAAACTGGGTTCAAATCTCCACTCAAACATAAAGTTCTTGGGTTGATGTTGGGCCATTTATGCACTTACAGCCTAACTTATCTCACAAGGATGTTGCAAAGAGAAAAGGGTGGGATGTATGCAGCTCCTCTGAAGAAGGGTTCAGTCAAAACACAGTAATATAAATATTATACAAGGAAGAGTGGTTCAGTTCAATTCCATTTGTTAATTTCCACCCCACTTTTCTCCAGAGGTCTCATAAGCAGCTTATGAGTGAATAAAATGCAAAATGAAATACAAGTAATGTTAGAACAATCTGCCTTGGGGGTCCAGTGACTTCATGGCTGATGGGAAGACCTGAATTGTGGATTTACATCTCACCTACTCACCTACTCACAACTACTGTACTATGCCAACACTAGCTCTCAATCCTAATTCATTTTGTTTTAAAACAAGGGGGAATGGGATAGACAACTTGTGGAGGAAAAGTACTATTACACATCTCTCCAAACAAACACATGAACTGTGTGGAATGGTCTGTGCCTGTCTAACAAAGTACTATACTAACTTTCAGGACAGGGCAAAGTGTCAAGACTGCACAACCACTTGTAGAACTGTCTGACACAGGTCACATGAAAGATCTCTCCTTCCAAGTTTGCAATCTCAGCTGGAATTTTTGGAATGTTTCATTTTTACCACCCAAACACCAAAAAAGAGCTCCCCTTAAACTGGAGTGGGGGGAGAACTGAGGCAGGGTGTAGTTTTCACCTCCACACACCTGAAGGGGGGACATATCACCACATTTTCTGCCAAAAACTCACTGGAAAATCACAACTAGAAATGGCTTCCAGGTGCAATTTCTGGGTTTGGGGGAGGGCTGGGTGTGAGGTTAAAGCTAATCCATTGTTTCTCAGGGCCTCTGTCAGCCTCCACGACTGACCCTTTGGGAGCATCTTTGTAAACCCCTCTCAGATTTTGGAGGGAGGGTTTCTAGGGACTTTGAGGGGAGTCCAAGCAAGCTTATGGGGCTGCAAAAAAGTGTTTACCTGGGCTGCATTCCCCACCCACCCCAGCCCTACCTTAAATCTTGCAAAGACTGCAGCTCTACCCTTGTCACAACAGCACCCATGAAAGAAGAGCACCTTTGAGAAAGAGCCAGCTAGGAAAGCATTACTCACAGGCACAGTTGAGAGGAGCCTTTGAAATTCATCTCTGGATACTGTTTGGCACTTGGTGATTAAGATACAAGATTCGCGAACAACAATCTTGAGAATGTAGTGCAAAAGTTCATCGTTTAATCTTTAAAATGCAGGAAAGACATGGTGAGGGCTTACCATGGAATGCCAATACACTCGTGTGCAAATTGCAGTGAACTAAATATTTCACTCGTAAAGAAGTATGGTAGCGGCTAGTACAAAACAGACTGGCTTTACATCACTTAGGTGGGCCAAGAGCTGGAAAAAGGCACAAACAGTTCTGCATATTCAAAGAGAAAGCTCCTTCTCCTCACAACCAACCACCCAAAGTAGGATTTTCAAGAGCAGGTTGTCATACAAAAGAGTGTGTCTACTACCACATTCAATGTTCTGAGGATCCAAACTCCACTGGCGTTTGCAGGAGAAAGTGTTCAGGAAAAACTAAAGTAACTTAAATAACCTGTTGCACTAGTTGCCAGTGCATGTCCTGGTTCAATTTAAAATCCTGAATGGCTTGAAACCAGGTTATCTGAAAGACTTTTGCACCCATACAAACCGGCAGGCTCTAAGATTGTTACCAGAGGCCCAGCCACATATCTTTTTTTTAATTATTTATACCCCGCTCTTCAGCCACAAGGCTATCAGAGCGGCTTACAAACTGTTTTAAGCAATAGCAATTTACACATCTACACTGCATTAAACAGTTTCCAATGTGTGTTAGCTAATTGTCCCCACAAGCTTATCTGCTGCTAAGATGCCATTAGGTTGGCAAACACAAGAGAGAGGGCCTTTTCTGTAGAAGACACATCCTTATGGAATGCTTAACTCCAGGATGTAAGCATGTTCCCACCTTGACTGGTTTTCAAAGAGGCTTTAAAAACCAAGTTGTTTCAGGCTGCTTTCAAATGACTGTAGGCCTATTTTTTAAAATGTATCTTTTATCATGGCTGGTTTACATGTTTCATCTTCTTTTGGTTAAAAAAAATAAAAACAATTGCGATAAAATGCATTTAACTTTGTGAACTGCTTTGGGGAGGCTGTCTAGATTTATTAAAAAGAAATAAATGTGTGTGAGGGGGTTTTGTGTGTCCTATTGCCTAGGTGACTAAACTACCTTTTTAGTACAGGGAAGTTAATATTTCTCCCCCTCCCATTACAATTAATCCAAGAGCTCAGATAACATTGATATGATTTCGTCTGTAATCCTGATCCATTTTCAACTGATGATCTATTTGTTTTGTAGATGTTTTTCTTACCTAGAAGCTGTGGTATATCTTATGCTTTGTTTAGTCATTGATCACAATACCTAACTGATTAATTTATTCAGTACCCACAAGCAACGCTTATAAAGTCTCCTCCCCAAAAACTTTCAGCAAGTGCTCTCTGCACATTATGCCCCCAATATGTAAGAAGACTTGTGCTTTTCACCTGTAATGCTCATCATCTTCACTGCCAAATCTGTTGTTCTGAAGTTGCTCTGCCAGGTTAGTCATGATCACATCACGAAGCTGGGCTAACCCGCTATTTCTCTCTCCTATAAAGGAATCATTCATAGGGGAAGCTGGTTAGATGAAGGGCTCTGTTGTGAATTGATACTAGGTGGAAATTTGCTTTATTTAACGTGCAGCAGTCTTTACTTTCTGGATCACATACTTTTCATTAACAAATGCATTTTCACTCCAGCATCTTTTAAAACTCTCACCTTCAGTTAAGACCAGTTTCAGCAAGTTATTGATTTCTACTTCTCCGGGATACAGGATATTTAGACCAGAACTTAAAAGGAGAAAAAAAAGAAGGTGGGGGGAATCACTTTTAGCATTTTCACAAAAAACAAGAAGAGTCTTGCAGTATCTTAAAGACAAACAGATTTATTGTTGCATAAGCTTTTGATAAAGAAGCAATGGAAAAACACAGGAAAGTTACAAGTGCAAGATGGGATTGCCTGGATCCATCATAAAATTGCATGGATAAGGCAGGACAATGGCACAACAAAAACCTCATCTGAAAACACCTCATGCTGCAGTGTTGTTTTATTTTAGCTGCAGCCTTACCTCATCTCTGCCATTTCTAAATATGTCTTTTTAGTTCTTAAAGCACTTTACCCTTCTCTTTTGCAAGAATCGCCCATTCAGGTAAATCAACAATTTCACAGAGAAGGATCCAAGGCTGAATAGCTGATCAAACCCTGGAGGTGAGGAGGGAGTCAAACTTGAGTCCCCCAGATTTGAGTCACCTGGGCAAACTGAGTGGGTCTATTTTAAGGAAGCGACTTAGTTCTATACTCCTCTGCTCTGTTCAACCAAATTTCTTGAAACACTTTTCAGATGCAAGTGACCTGGTCATGCAACTCAGCCATTAGTTAACAATGTCCTAATATTAAAAAACAGCAACAAAATAAGCAACAGGCCAGAAAAACATGCTTAAAATAAAAAAGGAGTTATTACTTCAGGAGCTAAAAAAAAAAAAGAGGCATGCAGGTTATTCTGGAAGATTCTGTTCTCAAGTTTTGGAATATGTTCCATTTACAACTCCTGAAAGGATATGTGAGCATATTATCTGGTTATCCTAGCACAGAACTGCACAGTTACACTGTACAATTCCCTTTGCTTAAGCAAAACGACAAAAGATGGCAGCAGATGGAAGAAGTTCTTCAAACTTAAACCTCCAACTAGCATAAACAACAGGGTACACATACCATGGAGGGTCCCAACAAGCACCAACAACGGAATCTGAAGTGTCACCCTGAAGTCGATGGCAGAAATATCTGCTTTCCCTACAACTTCCTCCCAAAGTCTACCTGACCAACCCCAGAAATTTACACTTCCTGACCATTTTAATGGGCAATGCTCCATCAGCACAGCCATTTTAGAGTACAAAGTACCTAGACAGGAAACACTGGCCAGCAGATCGATCTACAGAAATACACTTCAGCTACAAACTCAGAAAAATAGATACAGATGCACAACATAAGCAAACCCTGACAATCTCACAGAAGCCCATATAACTCTGAAACTAATAACAGAGCTTATGTGTTGCCCAACAGACATTAACCCCCATCCATGGCCTTTTAAAAAACATTTCTAATCTAAGCCAGCAAAAAAGAATCTGGGAAGCTACAGTAGCAGTTATTTCCTGAACAAAGTACCCAGTGCCTGGGGGACTGGGGGGATCATAGAGAATCAGTAGACTTTCTTAGCTCTAGACTGGGGTGGGAATCTGGTGGCTCTCCAGATGTTGCTGGACTGCAACTCCCAGCATTCTTCTCCACTGACCATCCTGGCCAGGAATGTGAGGACATGGAGTGTAACAATATCGAGACAGCAGCATGACTTGCCCCTCTGCTCTAAACAGTGCAGATATATTAGCAAAATGAAGATGTGAATGGCAGCTTTGTGATTTCTTATTGAATCAGGCTTTAGAAGCCTTCATAGAAATTGTTTTTTTACAATTGTTATAGAATCTTCTGATTTATTGGGATGAGATAAGACAACACACCTGATTGCCAGACAGACCTCCTTCTGAATTTCAGGGCTGATCTGGTCTACTGGTGCCATCAACAACTGCCATAGCAAGAGGCCAGACCGTCTCACAATATCCCGATTCTTCTCTGTTTGTGGGCTGAAGAAAAATTTAAAAACCACCTGCAAGGGGAAACCATTGGAGTGAGTGGAGACAGAAATGTTGAAATGTCTCTTATAAACAGGCATTATTAAGAAAAGTATATGTACTGTGATGATTCATAACCTCATTATTGCCATAGTCTGGATAATTCTAGCAGCTCACGGTGGGAAGCAAAAAGCCAACAGATCCCAAGAAAGACAGTTAAACATTATCATGTTAGAATTCTCCTGCTTTTGCTTACTTAACCCTGAGCTACAAAGATCAACCCAAACAAGTTGGTCTCACAAGACTTCCAAAAGATGTTCAGGTTTGCCTTTTGCCCAATTTATTTGTTCATGGTATTAAGAGGGGTCACCCAGTTACATACAGTGGGCCCCCGGTATCTGCTGGGGTTTGGTTCCAGGACCTTCTGTGGCTACCAAAATACGTAGATGCTCAAGTCCTATTATATACAGTGGTGTAGTAAAATGGCATCCCTTACATAAAATGGTGAACAGCAAGGTTTGCTCTTTGGATGTTGGGGGGGGGCATTTTCAAGCTGTGGTTGGTTAAATCCATAGATAAAGAATCTGTGGATGTGGAGGGCTGGCTGTAGTTTTTTCCATCACTGATGGGAGTGATCAAGAACTCCTCATGAAGATATTCAAAAACTGACAGAGAAGTCAGCCATCAGTACCACCATTCTGACATTGCTCAGCAACAGCATGAAGAAATTCTCATTTTGTACAATGCACCTCTTCCTGTATAAGTGAGCCTTGCTAAAGATGCTCCATCTAAACACCCCACAAACCCTGAAGTAGACCATTATTTTGGGACTGTGCAACTCCAACCAAACACAACATGACATGTGTACCCACCTGGAAGACCACCAGGATGCAACGAATAATGCAGGTGTCTCTATTGACCATGGCTTTCTCCATAATGTCACAGATGCTACTGAGATGATGGGCTTCAATGGGGTGCTGCTTGCCCAGAAAATTTGTGATGGGAAGGTTGTTACTTGCTGCCAGGAGGTTGAGCTGATGGATACACATCGCACCAACATGGTGCAATAATTGATTGATAACCTCATCTGTGGTTATGGCATCTCCTAGAACAATAATGGAAGTTTCATATAAATACGAAGAGTATTTCAGGTTACTAGCAGGATGGGGCTATGAAGGGTGTCACCCTTTTTTGTGATTTCTCCTCTTACCAACCCAGAAATTATATAATTCATATGGAAATGTATTTAAACCCCAGCATTTCAAGGTCCTCATCCGCAGAAGCGAGGCTAGCAAAGACTGGTGCCTGATGTACTGGAGATGAACTATCAGATGGACTAAACACTATTATATGGTTACATCAGCCAACTACCTGACAGTATTAAGTGACTTCATATAGTCATATGGATTGGAGGGGAGCAAGAGAGGAACACAGAGATTGTGGTTAGGTGTCCAATTGCAAGCAACCAGGAATAACATACATACATGTGTGGTGTGTGTGGAGGGGTGCTGCCAGATATGACTTTATTGAACAATTGCCCTGCCCTCCTCCAGAATTTGACAGGGAGCTCAGGAGATATTATCTTCAGTTTGTAACCCTTCAGTGTTTTTCCACTGCTGCTTCTTTCTTTCTTTTTTTTTAACCAGGAAAAAGACACTAAGGATGGAAAAGGCTAGCTTCACAAGGCCTTTTAACTGATAGCACTAAGCACTCTCTATCTGGAAGCAGCAACAGAGAGAGAGTCAGAGAGAGAGAGATGAAGCTGCTCTAGTTCTCAGATCCCCATCTGTGAACTACTGAAGCCTTAATCAGGGTCGCTGTCATTGCTGAGCCTTCTCTGGATAAGATTAACAATTCCTAAACTACAATCACAAGGACTAGAACTCAAAGGGATAACCGTGTTAGTCTACTTTAGCATAAAAGGAGACAAAGGAACCCTTGAGACTAAATGGGAAATTTTTTTTAGCACAGTCTTTCATCCATGAATCTGATGTAGTGGACTGAGTTAATGAAAGTTTACACTAGATATTTCTTCTTCCCAGTTAGTCTCAAAGGTGCTACTGGATTCCTTTAAGGGCTAGAACTGTTCTCCTCAAAACAGAGCAGTCAGGTTTTCAGAATGCCACACTTCTCTCCTAACATCACAAATGCACAGAATATCCTGTTTATAGAGGTAAAATCAAACAAAACCCGAAGGCACCCGCAAGTAAGAAAGAGAACAGACAACTGGCTTGTTGGCAAAGAATGCAAAGTTGTCTTTTTGCCATGGATTTACTAGTTTGCCCTTTGCAAGTGACCATCTCTCAATATCAATTTGGACAAACCAAAACAGAGGATAAACTTGCATATTAAAAGGTGTATACACAGATTATGTTGATTATTACATCATATTATTTCATCATATTGTTTACATTCAAAAGCTCAGTATCTCCTGAGCTGTAATGGTCAACCACCTTCTTACAGCACAGTACTACAGATTTCACGGGAACTATCCCCAAATACTGTAGTCTGTAACTTCAAAAGCAGGGCAATTTCATATACTCTGCTTATTTTCCTGCTTCTGATCAAAAGAAGTTTCGTTCTCTATATATGCTCTCATCATCCTTGTATGAAAGTGCTGTTCACCCTACTGGTTCTTTGATAAGGTGCAATATGGCTAAAAGGCAACACTCCTCAGTAAGCTGCTCATTTCCCATTTCACTGGCAAGTGCTTTGTACAGAGCACAGACAGCAGAGGTTCCCCTCACCTTTTGGCTCCGTAATTATATGGCTGACTCCTAGCCTCTGGCAGACGTAATGGAAAGCTTGGTTCCCAGGATTGCACCACTGATCAATATAGTCATTCGAGCATGTCCAGATCATATTATTCATGGCATCGTAGCATGCACCTGGACAAAAAGGACCAATAGCTCTCTTTATCAAAAGGGATCTGTGATGCAAAATAGGTGGAGAGGTACAGAAATTCACAAATGCATTTTGAGTTGGTCACGACTCCTCTGTCTCTCTTATACACACCAATCCACAGTTGAGCACAGCAGTTACAGTCTCAAAACACATATGCCGGCTCACCACTGTGATAGTGCTGCCTCCTTTCTCTGCAGCCCTCTTGCCAAGTGCTTGGTCCTGAAGCTACCATTCATACTTACCGCTGAGCACTTGGAATGTTTCTACACCTTCTGTAACCCGCAACCTTCTCAGCACTCAGGCTTTTACTTGTTTTCCACTTCACCTGATTTGGAGGGGCCAGGCTGATAAAACTTTTTTTTTACAGAGCGACATGCTCTAATTTGATGCCTCATTTGTTTCTCTGCGATTATATTATAGCAAGTGCTCTAGAAAATTACTCAAAGATGGTGTTTACTTTGCAAACAGGTTTTATAGACATCACCATCACTATAACAAAGAAAGCAAGAAATGGAATGCCTGACCCTCCCTCTATCATGACCCTTCTTGAACTAATGAAAAACACAACCCTCGCTCCCCTCATCATACTATCAATGGCTTAACTGCCACAGTCCAGTGAAGATTTCCAGCGAATAGACAGTTTCAACTCATTCTTTTATATTTATTTGCTGTTAAATGCTTTGTGTTCTAAAGATTATTGTCCTGCTCTTCCTTTGACCACTTCATGAAAAAGGGTGTATCTCAACTATATATCTGTTTAAACAAGCAAGTTTCTGTTTGGATAAATGTATAATCCAGTGCATCTGAAGCATCATTGGCAGTAGCAGGTTGCATCAGAAATGCATACCCACCCCTTACCTAAACCAGGAACAAGAGCACCACGTCCAAGGGAGCTTCCAGCAGCATCAATAAGATCCGCTCGGCTTGCAAACTGCCCGTCCGATATGTTGTACACCAAACTCGAAGCCAGAACTTTAAACAGAGAGCCTGCAATTAATTCCTTGACAGATCACATATTTCTCAGAACTACGTATTATGCACAATTGGAGCTTAAATACTTCATCTAGACTTAACTTCTAAACTTCTTAACTTCTAAAGGTAAGAGACATAGGGGCATGAACTTAACTGGAAGCCACACCTTTTGCTTCCTGTACCTTTCCAGACTTTTGGGTGGGAAGGGGAGAGTGTAGCTGACTGAGCAGTAACAGGAAGGCCCTCTTTGCGTGCTTTTAGGCTCTTCCACCTTCATCATTCCTTCATATTTTGGGCACAACTCTCTATTACTCCACACATCTCTGTTCCACTGCTCATCCCCATAGCTCACTGGCAATCCCAAGCCCTTTCTCCACCTCTCCTTATTATCAATGTATTTGTGTGTCATTTTTCCATGGGAATACCATGCTCAAAGCAGCTCACGATAACAAAACAAAACAAAAACAAAAAACAAAAACAAAAAAACAATCAGATACAGTAACATTTTTAGGTAACACAACAATTATGGCGACATTTAAAGAGTTGTATAAACAGGCTATATGGCTCGCATTGATAAAATCACACTAAGATTAAACAATCCCTGCATCATTCACACTAAGGCTTAACAAAAGAGAAATACCTCTGCCAAAATATCCAAAATAGCAGCAAAAGTAATACATAATAATACAGCTGTCTTTGTAGTGGGAGACAGTTGGGCCAGCTGGAAAAAGGCCAGATGAAAGAAGAGGGATCATAGCTTGCTAGAGAGGTTATCTGTTGTAGAGTAGGAACCAACACAACAGAGCAGCTAATATTCTGTCCACAAGTTGTATAGTAGTGGCATCAGAACCAGGCACACTTAAGCATGGGGCCAAATGACATATGGCAGGGCAACCTTGCAGCCTCCTGATTTTAGTCACATGCTTGCTTCACTCACACATAAAGTAGAGACTGGGATTTGTGTGTCCCCTGTTCCTTCCATCAAGGAGAGCAAATACATTCATCCTTCTCTCTCACTCACTCTGTTGCTTCAGGGCTTTTCTCTCCCAAACACCAACTCATTTCTAGTAATGGTGGGGTTTGGGGATAAAACTGCTAGGGGGATCTTTTTAAAAAAATTTCATTTTAAGGCATGGTTTCAAAGTAAACAGGGCAGATGCATAAATGGCTGCACTGAACTGAAAACAGACCTTAGAGCTAAAAAATGGCTGGCCCAAATATGGCTAGGAACTGAGCAAAAGAACTTTGCCATTTTTTGCAAATGAGCAAAGCGGAAGGGAGAAAGAAAGCAGACTGGTGAGAACCTACTCTTCAAGGATGACAAGCCACTAGTTCCACCAAAGAGCGACCGTGTGGCCGAGCTGCCAGAGCCACCTGGGGGTGGGACTAACATCACCAAATACGTCCCACACGTATATATTGGAGTCTTCCGTAGCATTTTGAGAGGCAGGCCACAACTTGTGTTTGCAGCTGGGAAAGGGGAAAAAAAAACAATAGAAGTTGTAAGAAACAAAGAAATGTCTGTGTCAGGAAACAAAATCCAAGTTTGAGGACAAAATCTAGGTGGAAGGGAAAGTAAAATTCAAGCCCTGGCCACTTTGAATATGTGGCCAAAGACATGACCATCACAAGTCATCTGAAATAAGTAGAATCTGCATTTCAGTTGAGAAGATTAAGGAGGAAATATTCCCAGGGTGTTTTGCCCCAGACAACAAGAGAGGCAAGCCTGTAAGCATTTGGAGCCTGCATATCAAAATAAATGAAGGGGAAAAAATAAGACAACAAATTCCGTCCTCACCTGCTTGGTCCTCTTTCAATGTATTAGAGATGGTAGAGCCAGTCAGCGCTGCCAAGGTTGCAGAGGGAGAAGCTCTGTACCTTGAAAGCCTGCTCAGAAGCATCTCGTTGATGCTCTTTGCTGAGTCTCCCTCTTTTCTCATTAGTATAATGCGTTCCTGGAGGGGATTGGCCACACAGACACCATCTTTCATCTAGTCCAAGAAATCAACAAAAGACACAGAGTATTAACTACTTGGTGGAAAATGTGCCTCAAATCTTACCTATTCTCAAAGTAACAGGGTCAAAGGAGGAAAGAAATCCACATAGTGACACAAGCTGCCCACCCCAGCTGTGAACAGCTTTGAGCATAAGGCAGTGCACACAGTGTTGGCTTTTGAAGTTCTACTTGAAACAAAACAAAGGGCTGGATGTATTAAAAATAAAATATTAAAACAAGATTTAAAGAACACAGACAATAGCAAGTTGACAACAGCAAATGAAAACTAAGCAGGAACCCTCCAAAGCTGATTTTAACAGTCTTAAGAATAAAAATTCTGTGTGTGGGGTGGGGGGACATGCCAGAACAGGAAGGTCTTTAGCCAAGTTACTGAAGTTTAGAAGAGACATAGCCAGAATAACCTCTCTCAGCCCATCAGGCTTAGCCACAATGAAGGAAGATATGCTTGGAGGCTGCTCTACAGGTGGGTGCTCTGCTTGACTGATGCGCTTTTGAATTGCTTTGTGTTTTAATATTATTATAATATGCTTCATTGTGCTTTAATATTAGAACCTCTTGCATTTTTATTGGTACTTTTAAAGTTAATCTTGTTGTGAGCCACCCTGAGTCCCAGGTTTGGGTGAAAGGGTGGCTATAAATTGAATACATCAAATGGAGAAATAAAACCACCACATTTTAGGTGCTTTATAATAAAATGCGGGGTGGGGAGAAAATGAGCAGAAAATAAAATAAGCATACGTAAGTATTTAAATTCATGGCTCAGAATGGAATGCTGCCATGGGATGGATCATAGTGCTATAATTACCATGATTTTGATCATAATCATCCAACACTTTTATACTGTCCTTCACAGTGTTACATTAATCATATTAGTTTTGGGTGGAGTACAAATATTAAAGTGAGCAATAAAGCAAAATATTAGAGCCCTGCTGGATCAGGCCAAATGCCTGCCTAGCCCTAGAATGGCTAGTCAGCAGCCTCTGGGAAGCTCCCAGGCAGGGCATTTGTGAAATAGCATCCTTCCACTCATGTTCTCCAGCAACTGATACTGAGAAGCCACCACATCCAGCAAAAATATGGAACAGGTAGACCTTAAAGCAAGCTCATCACATATTTGATCAACAAGAGTCAAATTCTTGGGGAAGCAGAAATGCTTTTGGCTTGTGCCTCAAGAATGCAGGCTCTAAGCAAGCCTCTTTGGGGAGGGCATCCATCCCACAGCTGGGATGTACCACAAAAGTCCTCCTGACTATTAATGTACAACTCATCTCACATGGAAAATGCACACAAAGGAGGTTTTTGGCAGATGATCTTAAAGGATGGGCAGGTAGAGGGGGGAACAGGCACTGCTTTGTCTACATGGGTCCCAAGTAGTTTAGGGCAAAGCTTGGAAGCCTACTTTTTAGAAGCAACATGTTATTTCTTAAGCCAGTGTGATATAGTGGTTTGAGTGCTGGGGTAGGGCTCAGGGACACCAGGGTCCGAATCTCTACTTGGCCATGGAAACCCACTGGGTGACCTTGGGCATTTCACACTCTCTCAGCCAGAGGATGTAACAGCAAACTCCTTATGAACAAATTTATCAAGAAAACCCTGTGATATGATGACCCTAAGGCAACCCTATGTTGGAAACAACTTGAAGGAACAGGTCAATATCCATCTTACATTACTTGCTGCTTCACTCACTAGCAAATCATTAGTGCTCTCATTGCTGCTGCTTTTCTAAGTACGAGGTGTTGTGTTGCTTACTGCAATGCTGTTACATAAACTGTTTGGCATATACCTTAATGTCTTCTGTTTTTTAACTACATTCCCTTCCGTTTTTACGTAACTATAAAACAAGGGTCCCATCTTGTTCAGAGTAATACAACCTTGTCTGTTGCTTCTGACACCTATGTTTATTCAGCAATGTGATGCGTCAGCACCTGCAGGAAGTAATTGCTAGACTTCTTCCTGTAGTTGCTAGAACATTGCTTCTGGAGTACAGCAACAGGGATATCAGTGCTGGAAACAGCAGGCTCAGTCACATATTGCTCTGAGCCGCACAAGACCCTTTGTTAAAAACAGAAGAGATTCACTTACTCCACCTTAAACTCTAAGGTAAGCACTAAGAAATGAGGACTAGTGCCTTGTTACAGCAAGTGGTTAATGTTGTTGGTCACTACATCAGTCTTTAAAAGTAATGTTGTTACCCTTAATGAGTTACTGTACTTTGTTACTGTGAACATATTACCTTCAAGCTCTTGTTTAGGGCTTTAAAGATAAGTACTAAGAGCTCCAATTGGCTTTGGAAGTCAACAAGAAGTGAACAGCTTGGGGCCAGGTTATCAGAAAGGTGGTCTCCTGCCATATGAGCCTGCCCTAAACTTATTATGCAGCCCACCACCCTGTGAGGCTAAGCTGGTGGGTAACACAGCTTTCTTTGTAGAAGCACCTCAAGTGTGGCAGGCAGTGCACTGTTTTGCTTGGCCTTTGGATCTTAAAAATAAATTAAAACAGCTCTGGCCGTTTTAAAACTGTTTGTCCAGTTTTAGAACTATTTTTTAAAAAGAAGTTTAAACTTTTAAAAATTGTTTTTTAGTTGAATATTTAATGGAGTGTTTTTATTGATTTCCATTGCCTTGGGCCCCCCAGTGTGGTTGATAAATAAAAGCTTTGAGTAAAGGAATGAATGAACAAACAGGTAACAAGGAGCTTTTCAAAAACTGGTATAGTATGTCCAAAACAGGTCTTGCTAATCAAAACTCTGGTCTCTGTATTCTGTACTAATTGAAGCTTCTGAACCATCTTCAGCATACTATACATTGCACCAACCCAGCAAGGAGATAATTAGACTATGGATCGCTGCGGCCAGATTATTCCTGTGTGGGAGTGACTGCTGTTACAAGATGGGGAAGAAAAAATGATTTTGCAAATTGACACTGCTCTAAAATGAATTTTAAAAGGTCACTAGCTCTAACTAGTAGCCTTGATATCCATCTGCACCATCACCTAGGGAACAGTACTCACTGTTAGTTCAAAGACATCCATGAAGACAGAGTGTCCTTTTGGTGTTTTTTCATTCAAGCTTGCAGGAGACCAGATCCAGTAGAAGTAGGTCCCATCCGAAGAAAGATGTACAGTGGTCATAGTGCTGCCTACTGGAAAATGGTCTGCGGGCATTTGGACAAGTTGACATACCTGTACACGACATAAACACAAACAGGTAGGAGTGGGAAAGATGAGGAGAGGGGAAAAAAACCTTAAGTCTTATTATGAACTCTTGATGTATTACAGGGTATTCAGTGGTTTGGCAGCAGACTGCCTGACGTGCTCGTTTAACGTTTATGTTTTGCAGGGATTTGAAGAACAACACGTTTTCCTAATTTTAAAGATTTTTTTTTAAAGATGTGGCTAGCTGAAATAGTTAGAGAAGAAAAACACGCACTATTTGCAAATTATCACTTATCATGTTTACAGAAATATTAACCAAGTACGAAGATGCTTGTCAGAAAGCGTTTAAGCATTCTTCCCTACTGCCACCAACAATTCTTCCCCTAAAGGTGCATTTTATTCCACTATCTCAAACCTGGGAGGACTTTGGATCAGAGAGAGAAGATCTCATATGCAGCCTCCACCATCTCCCAGTAGGTTGGGAAGACTCCAGTCTGAACACTAGAGAACCAATGCCAGACAGTACAGACTACACTAAGGCAGATAAACTAATGGCCTGACAGATATGGGGCAGTTCTAAGTACTGTAACAGCACAATTCCTGTTCAAGATAGTGCTGTGAATCATAACATTTGGACCAGCAATGAAACAATATGTAATAGGTAAAAAATGATTTATAAGCTTTCTGAAAATGCCTTGCAGACTCCAGCCAGCATAATTGCTATGTTCTGAGGTTCTATATAAAGGTTCAAGAACAGTCCAATTATGATATGAGAAAAATAGCCCCAATCCCTGGGCATCCTTTCAGCTCCTCATCCCAAAATCCTGTACAGTACTAGGACAGCAGCTTGCAAAAACCCATCTAACACCTCCTCTGTAACTGTGGACTAATATCTTGATCCAAGGCATTATGCAGGCACATCAATCAATATACCATATGCTAGTCACTTGTTTGCTGAGGCAGTGAGCCTTAGGATTGGGGCCATGAGTCATAAATTCAGTCAGCATACAACAATTTGCTGATCCACAGACACTATCTACCGTATATTGAATTCATATCCTTCAGAGAGATACTGCTACTGAGTCATCTCCAAATTATGCAGGAGAAATTTTATTTATTTAATTGGAACAGTTATCAGGATCTAAGTCTTACTTCTGCACTTCAAGGCAAATGGCAGTAAAAACTATCTTCTAAAATTCTTTATGCCTTCCAATGACAAGTAGAATCATAGTAAATATAACAAACAGATCATATGATGGCTCATTTTTAAATTATATGACCGATCCAAAAGCTAACAACACTTTTTTCCTCATTTCTACTTTACCTGAAGGGTATTCTGGTCAATGACCTGGAAAAGGGACTGAGGTTTGTTATCAAAAGAGACAGGTCTGTGAAGAAGTTTGCCATTGCCGAAAGCAACCCAGCCTGATTCCAACTCTTCATTACGGCAATACACAAAGCCTCTGAAGGGGAAAGCAAGAAAGGAACATTTTAATCTGATGCACCTTTATTCATTACTTTTATATCCTGACTTCTTCAATCACATAGGGTGGTCACAGGTCTTTGAAGCATGTGCTTGCCCCATTCACATGTGAAACAGGGGTGAAGGGTAAAGCAGGGGAGGGAGGCAAAGACCAGCTCTCTTTCCCACAATTTACCTTTGTGAACTATGTCATTTTAAGCAACTTCCTTTCTGCTCACTTCACTTCCTGCACTAGGGCCAGACTGAGGAAGAAAGTTGCTTAAAAGCAATGAAGTGCAGCAAGGTAAGTGAGGAAGGGGCTGGGTTTTCACCCACCAATCCCCAGGCACGTCTTTAGAATCACAGAACCATAGAGTTGGAAGGGACCACAAGGGCCATCTAGTCCAACCCCCTGCCTTGCAGGAATACACAACTATGTAAAAGTAGATCTGCTCCTGTTTAATATTTGGACAGGATGTACAAGGCAGATGCAACTGCCCCATATCTAGGATGATCCATGAATGCAGCTTAGGGAGAAAGAGACAGACTATCATGCTACCATGACTGTCAGCAGCAGCCCATCAAGCGTTCTCAATTCAACAACAAGAAGAACAACAGGGAAATGTCGCCATCTACACTTCAGAGAGTCCTACAGGGAAAAGCAGAGCCACTTGGATTCAGACCAAGTTTTAAAGTACATTTGTATACTAATTGTCTCAACTGGGGCAAGTAAACACCTTCTTGGGTGAATCACTTACTGGTCCTACCACTCGAGCCATTCTGTGATATTGCAAGACAATGTATTTTTGTGAGCCAGTCAAGGGTTTTATACTTCCCTGGACTGAAGTCTTTGAAGATGTAAAAGGCTACTGAAAATACAAGGTGCCTCAAAAATCCCCTGTATTAACAAGCAATATGAACGTGGGGTATGGTGCATCATGGGTGTAGTCTGCACTTTGCCTCCTGGCCCACTGAGAGCAGACACGGGAAGCAGAAGAAAAATGCAATTCCCATATTCAACAGGGCATGAGTTACTAGCCTCTTGGAAATTGTCTCCAGTTTAGCATCTTGTTTTAATTGATGGATTTTTCTGTGCATGCTGTTTTATTGTCAATATTTTTATGCGGGTTGTTAGATGCCCTGAGGCCCATCATTAGAGGCAAAAGGGTGAGATGTAATTATTTAAATAATGAAATAAACCAGCATAACCAGTGTGCTGAAGGCACACGCCATCATTTCTCCTCTCCACCTAAATCCAAAAAAACTGTTTTAGTTCTAAGCCAGTGGCTGGTGTCAGTAGGGGACTGAATGTGGGGAAGTAATTTGAAGCTTAATGCAGACAAGATAGAGATGCCCTTGGTCAGTTGAAAGGCAGATCAAAAACCAAGGACACAACCCCCTGAGGTCTGCATTTTGGATGGACACAAACCAGAATGTAAATGCCCAGGAATTTGGTAGCACAGTAAAAGCTAGTGAGCCATTTATACCTCCTCCTA
The DNA here is from genome assembly GCA_030847615.1 of Gambelia wislizenii. Lineage (NCBI taxonomy): Eukaryota > Metazoa > Chordata > Lepidosauria > Squamata > Crotaphytidae > Gambelia > Gambelia wislizenii. The sequence continues at coordinate 2,975,068 of JAUMIR010000013.1, read as the reverse complement.
GAGAGATCTGATCTGAGACATGCCTTCAATGAATTTGTGTTTTAATATTATTATTCATTTAATTGTGCTTTAGCAATATAATCCTTTGGGGTTTTTTTAAAAAAAAACATGTTGTAAGTTCCCTTGTATCCCAGTTTTGGGAGAAAACTGGCATATAACTGAAATAAATAAGTAATTCAGGACACACACCCCTCGCACCCTGAAACAAAGAAGGAGTACACAGAGACGAAGAATGCAGACATGCAGATCTTTGTTGAATTTATCTGAACATAAAGGAGGAGTAAAAATGTGGATCTGCCCCACAAATTTGGGCTTACATAGGACATAACATAAACTATTTAATTTTTCACCATCACCACCATCACCACCAGCATCATGGTTGTGACCCATAGTTCTATACACACCCACCCACCCATACTTGCCAGTGGGCCCTTGGTATCCGCAGAGGTTTGGTTCCAGGACCCTCTGTGGATACCAAAATCCATGGATGCTCAAGTCCCATTATATATAATGGCATAGTAAATTGGTGTCTCTTATATAAAATGGCAAAATATGGGTTTGCTTTTTTTTTTTTTTTTTTGTGGTGGTGGGAATATTTTCAAGCTGTGGGTGGCTGAATCCATGGATGTACAATCCATGGATACGGAGGGCTGGCTGTACATACATTTAATTACACAGAAGCTGCTGCTCAGTTTTGAATTGCTTTTTTCAAATCTAAAAAGTCATAAAAAACTAAAAAAAAAAAAAAACACCAAAGATGACACAAAATTGCTATGTGAAGTTTGAAACAGCAGACACCAAACAGAAAAATCCACAAATTAGTCTCAATCCTATACTCACAGAGACTACAATTATTTTAGACATGTCTCTCAAAATCATTTGGTGCCTTACATTTTTAAAGCCAATTAGGCTAACAGACAATATACATTATTTGGGTGTTTAATGATGCTGTGGCTTACCGTAAGGTACCGTGTAACCCAGATCCTAATTTGCTTATTCCTCTGCCAACTGAGTTTGTTGTATAAAGATAAAGTCCATCTGCTGCAAGGCAACGTCCTAAGTCCGCATCTGTAAGAGGAAGCAAGCAGTTAGAAGGAGACCTTTTCCAGAGTTACGGTATTTGGAGAGAAGGTACACCTCTCTTGTGCAGCCTTTTCAGATAACACAGAAGACCTTTGTCTACCTTGGTCAGAAGCAGCCTGCCTGGCATATTGATTTCATCCAGATTACTTACTGCTGCTGGACCAATATGCCCACAGAATGTCCACATATTTCTGTTTCAGAGAAAAGAGTTGCTGCACACTCTAGTCCAGTTTTACACTTGGAGTACTATGTTTGGTTTGGGGTGCTGCATATTAAGGAGAACACTGACCAACTCGAGAACATTGTTGGAAAGAAGACGGAAGGGGAAGTATGGCAGTGGTCTTCCAATTTCCAAAGGTCTACCACACAGAAAGTGGGTCAGATGGGAACTCTGTTGTACCAGAAGGTGGGACTAGAGGCAAAGGGTGGAAGTTGCAGGGAAGATTATTTGGGTTACACATTAAGAGAAACCTGCTAATGTTAAGAACTCTTCAACAACTAAACTGCCTGCTTTGGGAGGTGGTGGCCTCTCTTTCACTAGTGCTATTCAAGCAGAAGCTGGGTTGCCATCTGTTACGGATGCTGTAGAAGTGCACATGAAAGAGTCCTACAATGAGCAGGAGCCTGGATTACATGCTCTCCAAGTCTAACCCAAAGGGTGCTCAGCAGTGGCTCCTCTTCGCCTTGGAAAGATGTGACCAGTGGGGTGCCACAGGGTTCTGTCCTGGGCCCAGTGCTATTCAGCATCTTTATCAATGACTTGGATGAGGAAATTAGGGGCATACTTATCAAATTTGCAGATGACACCAAATTAGGAGGAGTAGCTAATACCCTAGAGGACAGGATCAAAATTCAGAATGACCTGGATAGACTGGAGAGCTGGGCCAAAGCTAACAAAATGAAATTCAATACAGAGAAATGTAAGGTACTGCACTTAAGGAGGAAAAACGAAATGCATAGATACAGGATGGGGGAAACCTGGCTGAATGAGACTACGTGCAAAAGGGATCTAGGAGTCCTAGTAGACCACAAGTTGAACATGAGTCAACAGTGTGATGTGGCAGCTAAAAAGGCCAATGCGATTTTGGGCTGCATCAATAGAAGTATAGTGTCTAGATCAAGGGAAGTAATAGTGCCACACTATTCTGCCTTGGTCAGGCCTCACCTAGAATACTGTGTCCAGTTCTGGGCACCACAATTCAAAAAGGATATGGACAAATTGGAGCGTGTCCAGAGATGGGTGACTAAAATGGTGAAAGGTCTGGAAACTATGCCTTATGAGGAAAGACTTAGGGAGCTGGATGTTTAGCCTGGAAAAAAGATGGTTAAGGGGCGATATGATAGCCCTGTTTAAATATTTGAAGGGGTGTCACATTGAGGATGGAGCAAGCTTGTTTTCTGCTGCTCCAGAGACTAGAACACAGAACAATGGATGCAAGCTCCAGGAACAGAGATTCCACCTCAACATTAGGAGCTGTTCGGCAGTGGAACACACTCCCTCGGAGCGTGGTGGGGTCTCCTTCCTTGGAGGTCTTTAAACAGCGGTTGGATGGCCATCTGTCAGGGATGCTTTGATTGTGTATTCCTGCATGGCAGGGGATTGGACTGGATGGCCCTTGTGGTCTCTTCCAACTCTACAATTCTATGATTCTATGATTCCGTACAGTTCCTTTCAGACAAGTTGTCCGATCTTAGTTATCCAAGCCATCCAGACAAATGCACAACACAAATCAGCTATTTGGCTTCCTTTTGACAGGCTGGCAATGTTTTAGTGCTAAACTGCAAAGATGCCCCTCTCTATAAAAGGCACACACACACACACACACACACACACACTTTCTTCTAATATCAGACACAATTCTATTGCAAAGGCTCACTTGGTATATCATCCTGTATTGTAATAGCTAACTCGTTCTCGTACTGTAGATCCTCATGAAGCCAAAACAGCTTCATACATGCACAAGAACAGGCTCAGTGGCACTCTATGGTTTATAAAATATTAAAGAATCATAAGAGGAAAAAATAAGTGGGCAAATAAGCTCAAAACAGCCCAAGTGGGACAAGAAATGCACAGTCCTTATGGAATGCTGGTCCATCAAGGAGGTAGCAGCAAATGGAAAAACTGAGAGATGGGAAACCTGAATAAAATGAACCCAGCACAGATCGCACAACTGCTTAGGAGGAATGGTGAAGACACACAGAACATATATACATTTGTCCCTTCATATTCACTGGAATTTGGTTCCAGGACCCCCCTTTTGGCTATCTGTGTGGAACACCTGGTGTGACCTGGACATGGTATCTATCTATTCTTTCAACGTTTGACAGGTATTATTTTAAAAGCAAGGCAGTTTTATATTCAAAATCATGCAACTCCCACCTTTATTTTCAGAGCTGGAACCAGGGTTGGCATCAGGTGCTGGCAACATGTCCTCAAAACCCCAGGATACCATGTGCTTGCCCCCAAGCAAACAAGAGGGAGATCCAGGTCCTCCTTTCAAAAGCAGCAACCTTCAGAACAAATATAAAATAAGGAGTACATACAAAAAAAAATATGCTTCTGTGGGCTACATTGAAGGACACAGTTTCAGAGCTTGGGAACTTCATATTTTTTAGACTACAACTCCCAGGTTTCCCCAGCCAATATGGCCCCCATATGTACTGAACAAAAGATTATGGGAGCTGTAGTCCCAAAACAGCATTTTTAAATTCTTGACAACTCACATTAAAATAATTTATTACAGGCCTGTAACTGGCTTTAAGAAATGGCTGGACTTGGCCTTTTCAACTGTTTACCCTCCATTTCCCAGGCTATGCTGAATCACTGAATAATCTTAACATTGCTATATGATCAGCAGGTGATCTACAGTGGCCTTTCCCAACCTGATGCCCTCCAGATGTTTTGGACTACAACTCCCAGAATCCTCCAGCGAGATCTATAGCAATGTCTCAGAAGTCTTCCTTCTTACCTGTATAACACATCAGCCACAGGCAGGGATCCCAAGTCAGTTTGCTTCTGTAGAAGATGTACTGTGTGAACAAATGTTTTCAGTGATCCCCTACGGAAAAGCCAGAACACAAAGCAGCAGTCACTCCCTGAAAACTCTGCAAGACCCCAAGTGAGAGCAAGAGGTGTTTCTAAAAAGTCAATGGTGAAGCAAAGCCTTATATAGTTAACAGTCTCAAGGCAGCTTCCGAAAACAAACAACTTACTTTGACACACACACACAAAAAGCCTAGCCTTATTACCATACACATCTTCTGCAGTCATTTTACCTTCTGCGTCACTTTATGGAATTATGCCTATCATGACTTAGGGTTGATACTGTATTATATATTAGCAATCCTATTACATGAACCTTGAGTATCCGAAGCTCTCAGACATGTTAATTGTAATATACATTAACAGCTTCCCAAAACCGAGCATGGAGGCATTCAACAGCTTTTCAGGTGCTATTATTATTTTGACCAGATGGCTATAATTCCGAAAGGACTCAGATGGACTCCCCAACTGCATCTGTTTGCTTCTCTACAACCCAGAACCACTTGCTCAAACCCACAATTATTGTAGCATGGAAGCATACATTGGACTGATGGCTCTGGACAATCTGCATCCACCGGCACAGCAATGACACTGGCAACCAAACTGGCTGGCAGCAGGGACCCTACAGCTCAATAGATCACTGGCACCAATCAGATCTGCACATAAAGCAAAGCAACATGGTGCAGATTACACAAAACATACAGCTAATATGAAACTACCAGGTAGAATTGTGCAAGTGCAATTACAATGATACAGAAAGAGAGTATCAATGCTGGTAAGCTCTACCTTACAGGCTAACAGCATCAATGGTAGTCATACTCAAAAGCTAAGTTCAGCACTATCATTTCATAAACCATCACAGAATTTCAGTGTGGAGGAGATGAAAGGAAGCGCAACACCCCCACAGAGAGCTTCTTCCGCAAGCAGAAGAAAAACGGAAGGCATAATCAATTCAAGGGCATGAAGCTGCAGAAAACTTAATTAGAAGAAGCTGGCTTGCCTGATATCTTGAGGTGGGGCATTAAATAAAAGAAGGATAACTTGCAACTGGTACTACATGAGACTACCAGAAATTGGTATGAGTTCTGCAGCTTGCTACTGTATGTTATGATCCATCACATAAGCAAAGACCAATAAGATAGGACAGGAAGAAGAAAAATACACATCCAGAACCACTAGTTTCCACATGGTCTGTGAGAGTATATTATCTTTTGTTAGACAAGTACTGAGATATATTAAAAAAAAAATCTGGGATGCGAGCTCCAAAGAAATGCCCACACATTGTAAAATAAGATCCACTTTTGCAGGACTGCAGCGATCCATTTTACAATCAGATTCAGATGTAGCGCCTTCTTGGAAAATGCATAGATTCAAATATGGCACTCAAATAAAAATTATATTTTTGTTGTTTTTTGTATATAAACCTTTTGTATCATATATGAGAATGCATACGTTGTCATTTCTGTGGTTCTAAAGGGTGATGAATCCATTTGCAACCTTTAAAATAACTCTGTAATAAAATTAATTTTAAAACCAATGTTTCACATAGCTATTTTATTAGTCATATCTAACTGTCACGTCTCCTTTTTTAGGTATGCAAGCTGGTGTTGTAACCACTTGGAACTGGAAACAGTTCTGGGGATACACGCACCCCATTCTTTATATTGGTCTGTAAAACCAAGATGATGATAATGAGAAATATCCTATGTATACCTCTGGGCAAATCACTGTGCAATCTGGTGTCACTGTCCAAATGATTGTGATCTGTGCTGCCCTGCCAATAGCACTAGTGGGGCATCACTCAGTGGAGTTTAGTTTCCCATAAGACAATCACCTCAGAGAATTCAAAAATATTGACATGCTCTCCCACAGACACTGATCTGCAATTTTTTTTACAAAGGTCACAGTAAAATGAGGGGGGATCATTCTTCAAAGAAAAGCTCAGTGACACACAGAAAATGCACTGGAGCCCTATTAAACTGGAAAGAAAAGAAAATAGGAAAAGGAGGTTAAACAATCTGTAACTGACTTTGAGAAAACATTGCAATGTTTGGTCAAATCCATACTGTAAGTGGTGGGGAACACGCAGATCTAGATCTTGTTGGACTGCAACTCTTAGTCAGCATAGCTAACCATGAGGGCTGATGGGAAATCCAGTCCAACCACATCTGAAGGACCACATGCTCTTAATCCTTGCCATAAGATGTGTGTTATTTTTTACTGCTATTCTGCTTTACCTCACAACCCTTGTTTTTAGCATTCCAGCTTTCAGTAAAATCGGCTAGTAACTAGTGAAGAAATTTCCAAGCTTAAATTCTGATGACTTGAGAACATTGAATGCAAGTATTGCACAAAATATTTGGTACAGCTTTACAACAAGGACAAAGGCAAACTGACTCAGCGAGAAAGACTCAGTGAGAAAGAGCACCACCATAGAGCTACATGAGAGGTAGGGCATGTCAAATTAAAAATATTAAATGGAAGAGGTTGTGAAAATAATGGATTAAGCATGCCTAGTTTTCAAGATGGGAAACCTGAATAAAATGAACCCAGCACAGATCGCACAACTGCTTAGGAGGAATGGTGAAGACACACAGAACATATATACAGTTGTCCCTTCATATTCACTGGAATTTGGTTCCAGGACCCCCCGTGGATACCAAAATCCGTGAATACCCAAGTCCTATTATATGCAATGGCATAGCAAAATGGTGTCACTGATATAATAAGATGGCAAAATCAAGGTTTGCTTGTGGGATTATTATATTTTTAAGAATATTTTCAAGCCGTGAATACTTAAATCCATGGATACCAAATCCGTGGATAGGGAGGGACAACTGTACAGGCTGTGTGTTAGGATTCCCTCATGCTTTTTGGGAACGATGATGAAACTTTCAGGAAGAATGCTTACTGGTCTATGAGAGGGCACTACCGATGCAATGAGACATGCTGGCAGAGAGAATTACAATGAGGATGCCTGGGATTTTAACTGAGTTGCAAAATGTTGAAATGGAAACAGTTGAGCATACCAGGACTTTTAACAGGCAACTTAAGACCAGAAACTGGCACCGTAGGAACTGTTTACTTCAGCAAAATATGATTCTTAATTATGATTATTTGAAAAGCATGGAATTATGGTTCAACAAAAAGCCAGAAACTGGAATCAATATAGGCCCTTTATTCAGCCTCCAAATCCTTCAGAGCCCCAAATATATTTTTCTGTTTTTAAAAAATCCCTCCTATGGGTGAACTGCACATCTAGGGATTGTGATTCTTTTCTAAAATAAAGGGTCACTTCCCTTTACCTTGTTTTAGTAGAAAATCTGTGAGTTCTTTTCAAAACCAGAAGTGTGTGTGTGTGTGTGTGTGTGTGTTAGGAAGTGACCTCATACAGTATCTGGAGGATCCTAGGGACAGAAAAATGCTCCCTTGAACTTCCCCTCGCCTGATGTAACCCAAACAGAAGTAAATGGGAGATCAGGGACCCATTCACACTACACAAATATATGCTATTTTCCACTTCAGCTGCCATGTCAACATCCTATGGAATCCTGCAGTTTGTAGTTTGGTGGTGGATTAGTGCTCTCTGGCTGAGAATTCTAATATCCCTCCCTAAACTGCCAATCCCAGGATTTCATGGGACATTGCCATGGCAGTTAAAGTTGAATCATAGTGCTATAACTGTGTAGTGTAAATGGGCCTAAGCCTACTTGGGATTTTTGTTATATGAGAGAAAAATGAGGAAAATTTCCAATAATAAACTTGGCCAGTCAATCTCAGTGCTGACGGAATTGAACCCAATCTGGCTTGGGTTTCACCAATTGACCCCTATGCCTTCAGGCGGGATTTGGATGACAATGGTGAATCTTTTGGAAGAAGTGCCCATTTATAGAGGAAGGCCTTGAGCCTCAACTCCCTGTTCCTTTTGGCCTGCACCGTAAAGGGCTTACAATGGGTATAAGAACCCACACAGTGGGCTTCACCCAAACACAGAAGGTATGTGGAGTACCCATCTCAGCCAGGAATCTTGGCCCCACAGGTGGTGCAGCACTTAAACGAAAAGGAGGACATGCTTGCCAGTCAATCTCCAAAGCCAAAGAATAGGACAGACCAAAAATGGAAAAAGACTGAATTCCTCCCGGGAAAACACCAGATACTGAAACAAACTAGCGACAAGCGGAGCCGAAACCTGAAGACCAGCCAAGATCAAGATGAAAATCTCAGAAGACCAAGCTGAAGGAATAACCAAAGATGTAAACCATGAAGGAAAAAAACTAGTCATAAAACCGGAAAGCAATAGAAAGTTCCTATAGAGCTGCTGCTAATATGGTGGACAAAAAGGAACTGAAATTATTTTGGCGGGAAGGCCATTATATAGCACTTAAAGGTGGCAGGTTTACCACCAAAAAGATCTTGCGTAACTTTTCTAGAATGATGTGAAGGCTGCTCTGAGCAGGTGCAGAATATCCCAATTGTGTGATTCACAGAGACCACAATGAAGAACCAAATTTTCTGGAACCAATATGTTATCAAAAGTCTGTTTTGTCAGAAGTGACCATTCACAACCAAGTGTACCTGAGCTTTCTGATACATTTCCTGTACATCAGGCTAGTATTTCTGAAGTCCAAAGAACCTACTATTGCACAGCACTGACAGAAGAGATAATATTAGACTCAAGGAGTCAAAAGGGGAACAAGAGAAAACAGCATAGTTTTGTTCATGATGAAACATTTCAGAAAACATTGTTTTATTGATCTGAAGTCTTCAAAATATATATGTAAAAAACGCAAATGTTACCATACGTTGGCCAAGATCCTACATACATGTAGCTCCATATGTGTAATTTCACATCCTTCCACTGGCTGGCAGCTGTCAAGCCTCAGGCAGTAAGGGAGGGAGGAAGCAATTCAGACTATAGAGAAGCAGCTGGTCTCAGCTTGCACAGGGGAAAGAAACGAAGCTGCACTCTCAAATGGAGTGTATCCACCTTTTTCTTCCCCCAGGATCCCAGAGCAGCCAGATCTTCATTGTCTGAATTGCCTCTCCCTCCCCATCAAAAGTGACAGCAGCAGGGTGCCCTTCTGGGGTTTGACAGCTGCCAGGTATGGGATATTTTATATGGAATGCCAGGGCAAATGAAGAGTCCTCTGCAGCCCATCCAAAAAGGGGCTTAGGCATGCATAAGTCCCTAACAGGATGCTGGCCATTATGTCCCAAGGTGGTCAGCTATGGGAGGGGTTCCTCTACAACCAATTACTCACTTGTATAACCTCTTAATGCTTTTAACTATTCAAGATAGTTGGACCTAGCCTCACTATGTAGTACAGCCTCCCCCAATGTGGTGCCCTCCAGATGTGTTGGGTCAGAATGCTCATAATCTGGATGGGGGTGATAGGAACTGTTATCCAGGACACCTGGAAGCCTCAGAATTGGGGGAGACTGATGAAGCTGGTTCTCCCTTTGCACGGCAGAATGCTAAAACAAACAAACCAATTAATCTCTGGTTTTAATCTTCACAGATAGCGTGATCCACAAAGCACAGGAAAACCACCATAAAAATTACATATGATGTGGAAACGTTGAAAAATTACAAAAGGAGGGTGCCAGTTTTATGTGGTTGTGTAACTAACCTCTGACCCTGCAAAAAACGCCCTTCTCTTCACAACAAGTAGCTTTCTTCCAAGAAATTTCTGTTGGAACCCCAACTGACCTGCTGGCTGCACCTGATGCACTCCTCTATAGCAGTGCTGTGGGTATCACTTAAGGTTAAGCTTGAAATCCAGTTCCTTGGACCCTGTGATCTGAACCACTGAAACGGCTATTAGAGCAGGCCTGGCATTTAAGAGCTACCCATGACTGCCTCTGTGCCTCCATCCATGCCAGAACAGTCCCATCCCTCCATTACTGCTGAAGTTATAGCAGTGGCAGGTTAAGACAGGGGAAAAAAGGAGTCCTCAGGACAACAAGGCCAAATACCTGTCCCTGCACACAAACCTAAGTATTTTTTTGCTGCTGTTTAGTACAGGTACACAATAGTTAAATGATGAAAAACATTCCCCTTCCTCCCCACTTCTCCTACCTTGCACAAGCCAAGGCAACTAGGGCGGCGGCAGCGTTTTCTTTTTGCTTGTGTGGAATCTGTTGGCCTGAGGTGGATGTTTCCTCCAACCATGAGCAGAGCAAGGATTCAATGCCATTAAGACAGTCCACTGGCTCCTTAGTCAAGCTCAAGGGCTGGCAGTCACGAAGGCAAGTCAAGAGCACCTCAGCAGTTATGTTACATAAGGAAGGATCTGTTCTACTTTGAGACTCAATGAGGGGAAAGACCAAGAGCAGCCCCATTCGTGAAGTGAACGGCGCCTGCTCAGGTTGCTGCAGCAGGCCTTGCCGCTTGAGCAAGGCCAATGCTTCCTCATCCCCGGAGTTCTCCCGTTCATGCTGTTCCTCCAAGGCAAGCTGGCGCTGAGCATTCCAAAGTCCACGCAGAGCATTCAAGCGGTATTCCAGCAGGCGGGCATAGGCATTGCTCTGGTTTCCACAAACAGAACGCAGGCGCTCTGACAGTTCAGTTGGATTCTTCGTTTCAAATGTTAAGATCTAAGAAAAATGGAGACATTCACACGGATGAAATAGCATAACCAAGGTGCTTTAGCAGAGCCTTTTCATGTCAAGGTGCACTTTTACCTCACTTATCCTGTACATACCTAAGATACTAGCAGGAAAGATCTGCGTAAGACAATAGGTTTCAGATGAATCTGGTATTCTAAATTCATAATTGAAGAGTAACAGAACAAACTGTGATCTTGAGCCTAGCTCTGGGGACAGAACTTTCTCCCTTTGTGCTCTACAATTTCAGCGATGAGATTTAAAGCTGTACCTTTTTGCCTTACTCTTCATTATATCTTTTATCTCATTTCCCTTGCCCATCAGATACAAAATAATATAACATGCTTTCTTCCTCTTTAGAACAAGCAGTGCCACTTCAAAGAAAGAAAAATATGTGGAAGAAGTACGCAGAAGAATCACAGTCAGCAGTTCTTTCCTCATTTAATTAGCAGATCTCTTTTTAAAGAAACGATTGTGGCTTAACGGCCTTGTTGGAACAGCTCCAGCACACAAATATGCACACCAACAATGGCAGATGCTGTAGTAGAACATCCACTCCAAAAACTTACTTTACTAAACACCAAGGACCCCCTCTTTGCCCTCTCTTGTTGAAGTATGGAATGTTCCACGTTTTGCACAAACAAGCTTCATTTTCTGCTACTGACTGGACATCGTTCATGATTCAGCAACACCATTTAATTCCTATCCTAGAGAAAGTGTGCAAGCTTCATTCACCTCTTGAGTTAACCAGTTTTATCACTGTCTCTTAACTGCTAAACAGTGGACAGCCACCAATAAAGAGGATTTTTTCCTGCTATTGATTCCCTCACTGCCTCTGTCTTCTGATCAAGTAACAGCATAAAACTCAGGCATACAATAGCACTTTTTAAAAGCATTTATTATAAATTTGTGTTGTACAAAGGCACTGTTAAAGTTAAATCACCATCTGGTTAGATCAAGAAGTCTGGATTATATTACACTCCCTTGTATAATTGGCATCTAATATTTCTGAATGTATAATACTTCTGCTTTTTACTTTTTGTAGATGAGGTTACATGACATGCAATACCATGGATTCCCCACCCCCAAACACTTTTAATGGCATTTTGGGCTATTTTTGAATCATTTTCAAGGACAAAATTACAAACATCAACTGGCATACACTTGTAGGGAAATGTTACAAGTATTGATTTAGCAGTGTCCAGAACTCACAATTGCTTTATATATATAAAAAAACACGACACAATCCATTAGGCTTTCTGTGTTACTAATTTTTAGTGGCACCTTAGAAGATTTAGGAAAAGCCATTTTTTAAAAGGGGCTGACAGTAATATTTGCTACTTTTTCTCCCCTGGGTCCCCCATAAAGCTGTTTTTCACCCATGCTATCTAAGTGTACAGTGAGACACATCTGCACACTCCTTGATTTGACACATGATACCATCCATCTCCTCCAAGCAGGTGTTGTTGCGAGTATAACTCATGTCGGCTAGACTTAACACAGGTGTAGAAAGGCAGAGGAAATAAAGACAACAATGCAACCAAGGTGAAAAATTCCAGTTACTATTTATTTAAAACATGTATATTATATTCGAACACCTAATTTTGAAACATTTATATTCTGCCTCTCCAAACTGCACTCCACTGGGTAGAAAAAAAAATTAAGTTAAACTAACCATTATGTGGTGTCGCCTAAGGCCGCTTGCCCATTACTACCTCATAGCATGATTAGCTGGCCGCCACTGCCATAGGTTCTCCTGCTACTGAATACAGACAAACCCTATACCAGGAGTGGGAATTATGCAGCCTTCCAGATGTTAGCAGTGTCCACGCCAAGCTGCTACTCCCAGCATTCCTCACCATCAGCTATGCTGGCTAGGGCTGACAGACATTGCAGTTCAGCAGCACCTAGAGGGCTGCCTGATCCCCACCCCTGCTCTTGATATACCAGATGTTGAGAATGTACTCTTCTGATAACCGACATCATTATCACACTTCTCTCATGTACATCAGATTTCTGTATAAACTACTCTGCTGAGCTTATAACATTTTTACTAAATGCCCTAATCAGTTTTAGCAATATTCTGAAGATAAATCTAGTAGTGTTAGACAGACAGCAACCACTACAGTTGGCCGTCCGTATCCACGGTTCTGCATCCACTGATCCAACCAACCATGGCTTACAAATATTCAGGGGGGAAATTTCTAAAAAGCAAACCTTGCTGTTCATCATTTTATATAAGGGACACCATTTTACTACACCACTGTATATAATGGGACTTGAGCTTCCATGGATTTGGTATACATGGGATGGTGCTGATGGTCCTGGAACCAAACCCCAGCAGATACCAAGGGCCCACTGAATTTACACTTTCACATTAGACAAGCATACAAAGGAAAGGGTCTCATTGTACATGAGAAACATACTTGGCTATTCCTGTTACACTACACTTAAACTTGGATAGATCATTAGAAACCTGGCATTTAGGCAGAGTTGCCATAGCACAACTGTGAATATTGTTGTTGTTATTGTGTACCTTCAAGTTGTTTGTGATTTATGGCAACCCTCAGGCAAACCTATCACAGGGTTTTCTTGGGAGGATTTTTTCGGGGGGGGGTTGCCTTCCTCTGAGGCTGAGAGAATGTGACTTGCCCAAGGTCACCCAGTGGGTTTCCTTGGCTGAGTGGGGAGGCAAACCCTGGTCTCTAGAACTGTAGCCCAATGCTCAAACCAAATGCTCTTGCCACCAAATAATTTATACAAGAGATAGAACAGGAAGGTAGCACATTACCCCTCTGGTTTCCTGGCTGTCTGTTTTACCTGGGCCCTGCTCTACTAGATGTTCCCTCTGCTTCATTCCTACCAAATTATACATGTTCTCAGCTCTTTCTTTTCTTCCCCCACAGCTCTCTTTCTTAAGCATTTGGCTCCTGTCCATGCCTATATGATCCATGCAGTTTGTACCTAACCTTTGTTCATGACCACAAAGTCAATTTCAGCCCCATCCCATTTTGCAACCAATTCCTGCTTTTTTTAAGTGAGGCAACATCTGGATCCTGCACTGTAGTGGAAACCTTCTCTCAGGTACACCTCAATGCAACACTAAGTAGAATTTTAGGTAGTATGTGCAGCTGGGCTGGTCCTGATTCAGTAAGGTTCAGTCATGGATGCTTCCTACAAGGCTTCTAGGTGAGGCCACTCACTCTTTTTTGCCCAGGAAGAGGGAGGTTTGGAAGAGTCTGGGGTGGCAAAAACAGCTTGGTGGGGCTGCAGGCAGCTCCAAGGCCACTCTGTTCTAGATGATGCTGGAGTTGGTTATCGGTTCCAAATTCCTCATTTACAATAAAGTTTACAACAGCCTAATCAGTAAGCTAAAGTTTGTATGTTCCTCCACCGCAATGTAAGCTTTGGACTAATCTATACCATATGTCTTCATGACTGGGGACTGTAGCCTTTAAGATAAATAATAGTTCTCTCCATTTGAGGTTATCATATATTAATTAGCACTGCAGAAAAACAATGGGATTGCGTAGAGGGATATTTTTAATCTCTCCAAGTTGCTCCTTCAACTAGTTTCTTATTAAGTTGCTGATTGAGCTCAGTTTTTAACTTACATGCAAATAAGGAGCTGGGAAGCAGGGGAGACAATGCGAATTTGTACTGGAGGTGACAGTTGCTACTGCTAGAACTGTCTGGTTACATTTTCTTTAACCAGGCTTTTGTTTTATATACCATTTTAAAATATTGTTTTGAGCTATTTCAAGCACAGGAGAAGAATAATAGAAATGTAATAAATATAAAATATTGTCTAGAGAGGCACACTAGTAAGCTAGTGACGTTCATTTGATGCTTGTCTAGCCCACCAAAACCTGATGAATTTCCAGCATCACAGGAAAGCAATTTACCTAGTAGACTGCAAAATGGTGATCAATGACATGTACAGAATTGTGGCCTATAAGCCACTCTTTAAATATAGATATGGTAAAGCAGAGTCTATTGGTATGCAAGCTTTCAAGCTACACAGCACTCTCCATCAGACAAGTATAATACCAGTTTCATGAAACTTCAAGACAATAAAAATACTATCGCCTGCTGGGAAAATGTGGTTGCAAAATTAGTGGTTTTCCATTTCGTTTCACATTTTAATTGAAGCTATGGTTAAGCACCTTTAAGCTTTGGTTCCAATAATGATCTAAATAAGCAGCGTTTTTGTTCATCCTGAAATGAGGGAAGCAGCAGTTGCTACCACTGCTATGAGTGGTCCAAAGCAAAACAATTCCCTGGTGACAGTAACACAGCCCAATTAGTGGTATATATTGTGTGTACCAGATAAAAACGCTTTAGGCGAAAAGAGAAAAAGAAAAGTTTCATTGACCCACATTGTCATAAAAATGGGGGAGAATGGTAATATGGGGAAGAAACTTTGGGTGAAATGGAAAGAAAATTATTTTTCCTCACAGACATCATGTGTGCAAACAACTGCATTTTCGACAGAAGCAACATGGGAAGGCTACACATTAGGCATGTGCTGTATGCGCCATAGGGGAAAAAATTAGACAAAGCATAATCACAGACTGAATCATCCTTTTGCAGAGGCTTTGAATTCAGGGGAAAACTGACACCTTCTCTCAAGGTTTATCTGACTTTGCCATCACTGGGGTCACAATCAAAGTATCTCCCCAAGGTTACTCAAACTATGTACTGTGAGCAAAACTCAGTGCAAGGGGGTCTGCACAGATTGTAAGAGCATTAAAGATGATATTCTATAAATGACAAAGGTCCCATTTAGGAGTTCCCTGACCTGGGAAGCTTTTAATTGGCCCTGATAGTCATAAACAGCCAATCTGTGTACGCATATTTTGTATATACTTTGGGCCAAGTACATATTTTGGCAGCCATTTGGCATTTGACTTATTCATTTTAATTTCTTAGATCACAACTGTGGCTATCCATATGGCCTACAACTTTCACCAGCCCTAGCCAGTACAGCCAATGGTGAGGAATTATGGGAGCTGAGGTCCAAAAATGTTTGGAAGGGCAGTTTCCCACTTCTATCCTAGATGTTAGCCTTGTGTGCTCCAAAGGATTTGAAGGACTGCTTTCACTCATACAATGCTGCCTAACATCACTGAGCCTTCTCAAGTCTTGGGTTCAACTCCCTGTCATAGACCCACTGAGAGGCCTCAGGCTTTCACTTCACTGCCAGTAGAACAGGTGGAAAAAGTGACCTTTCTACCCCTAAAGTGTTCATGGTCTAAAAACTTTAAAAAAAAAAACCTGCACGTTTTATGTCGCTGTAAATTCAGAGATGCATGAAGCTGAGATCACCTTGGTAAGAGATATAAAACCGTGTTCTCTATCAGTATGACACAACTGCTAAGAAACTACACTATCCAATAAACTAGTCTGGCCTCAGCACTTTATTTAAAGAGTTACATCCCACTGTTCAGCCATATGTTTCCTACAAAGCAGCTTACAACATTTTAAAATGTAATTTTTTAATTTCATCTTAAAGACATTTCTTCTGGATACATTAACCATCCCTCTATTTTAACAAAGCTTCACACTAAGCTGAAAGAAGCAAACTAACTTTGGCAAAAACATACTCTACCCTCAGCTCTAACATGGGTTTGGGGGACCCTGGGATTCCTTAGGCTTTTCTCAGGGTTTATCTGATAAGAAATCCAATAATGATGGACTTCACCAGCACCAAAACTTGTCCCAATAAGACTGGTCACCCTAGGACTGTGCCTCCTCAAACAGTTCCCACAATTATTTGCAACACACAAGGTCCCTTGGCAAAACACACACACACACACACTCCCCCATAATTCCAAAGTGTGAAAATCTTCTACTCTTCTGAGAATAGCAGGCTTTAATACAGAGTCAGTTTCTGAGTTTTGTTTCTGTATTACAGACTAACTTTTCAGAAATGCTATGTGACAAATCAGAAACCCACATATTAAGTTACCCAGGAACACAATTTTTATATTTTTAAAGACAAAAATACATGCTGCATAATTTAAATCTGTTCTCAGCCTAACCTGGAAAGAACAGCAATTCACTAAAAGGTATATTTTTAGAACAGTGTCTAGGAAGCAAGAATTGCAACCACCCAGTAATGATAATGCACATCAAGATTCATCATTAGATAGGTCAAAAGAACTATGGGGCTTGAAAACAAACAGTCTTACCGAGAACAGGGTAACCTCCTTTCCTCATTTCTTATCAAACACTCCCAAAGACAAAATATATTAATGGCGTGAGTGAGATCACAATCATGACAGTGCGTGAGACAGCAATTCTTCCCAGAATCAGAACTGAACTTCTCAATATTTTTTTATTGTTGAATGAGGAGGGGTGACATGCCTACATTTCATTAAGTTGGAAGTTTGTAAATGGAAGCTTTCCCCTGAGATTTAAGCCATTATGGATGCTGTTCAGGCGCTAGAACAGTTTCCCTGGAGCTCTGGCCAGATCCCAGGCCCAGCAATGGAGAAGGAAACTCAGCTATGCTCATACATTTGAGTTAACCTATACCGCACAAGGTGGCAACTCAATGAAGCACATGGTAAAAAGGACAATGACATGAATATGTGGGACAGAATTCTTTGAAGAAGAACAAAGGGGACTTAAAGAGCTATGCTGAACGTGCCCAAGGGCTTATGTGTACTGAATGGGATATTTACTTTTCTACTCTGGAACAGTGTGAAAAGGCTGTTTTTGAAATTTCCCTCCATATTAAAAGTGATTTGTCATGGCATGGGAAGACTGCTCTCCCTCTGGATGCACAGCACTTGCTGCATAGCTGTTTGGATCTAGGCCAAAGCCTCAGTGCCAGTTACTGATTGTACTGTGGCCACACAAAGCAATGGGGAACTAATCTAACACACTGGATGGATTGGATTTAGGCTAGCCAAAGGGACCCAGGTTCAAATCCCCCCTCAACTTGCTTGGTGAGCTAGGATCAGTTACCATCTCTTGACCTCTCTCTGGCTTTTCTTCGCAAATGAAGATTCAGAAAGGACTCATCCCGCGTTTTCTGCAAGTGCGCTGATGATTGAAAAGGCCAATCCGAGATAAACAAGTCCAGTTGCAAAAAGCACAGCAGAAGGTCTCCTTGGATGATGTTTCCGGGTTGTGATTCTTTCTGCGTTGTCGTTTCTCTTCAAGACTTGTTCGGCGTGAGTCCTCAAATAAGGCTGCCACGTTGTGGATAGTGTGTCTCCATGCCTCCCGATGTGAGGCCAGGGCAGACCATTGTTGGTGATCAATTTGGCCAAGCCTGAGATGTTGCTTCAGGGAGTCCTTGTATTGCTTTTTTGGAGCGCCCCTCTTATGCTGACCCGTGGCGAGTTCACCGTAGAGTACTATTTTGGGGAGGCGATGGTCCTCCATCCTAGAAACATGCCCTGCCCAGCGCAGCTGTGTTCTCAATATCATGGCCTCAATGCTGGTGATCCCTGCTTGCTAACCAGCTTTATAAAACGGTTCTAATGATAAAGGGTGCATGTGGGAAACCAATCCAGTATCCTGAAATCCTTGGACAAAGGACAATATAGTACAAAAGGTAAATGCAATTAAAATACGTGTTTGTATGAGTATCAGACTACCGTACTTTAAACTTTTTGCAAAACGTCAAATACCTGTTCTTTTAATTTTTAAAAAGTGTTACATAGCAAAGATATCAGCCTTAAGCAGCCTTACACCTTTCACAATTATCACGTAAGTCATGTTCATCTTTCACTTGGTTTCTGTATGGAAATATTACTTCCTGGTTTGCCCAAGACCATTCCTGCATGTGGCTACATCCTTCTGCAAGGGCTGCTTAGTCATTAACTATAAGCACCTATCAATTAGGGTCTAATGAAATAATGGGTGGGATGACATGCCTGCCACCCAACACAAGGAATGAAAATGAAGCCAGCTAAGGAATCATCATTTCCTCTCTGTCTATCTTGCATAACTGACAAGATGAATCACCAGAGGGAACCTCCACAGTGATGCCACCTTGGTTCATAGCAAAAGTGGCTTTTAAGAAGCAGCATCTGAGGAAACAGCCAGCCACCTCCAGGTAAATATCCATTGCTGGTTTTAATTAAGTTAGAAAAATGTTTAAGGCAGAAGAGAGAGCTGCTTTTCTTATGCACAGGTGGAAGGTACTTGTCCACTTCTTGGAAATAGTTTTCTGTCCCCAATATGACTATTTAAAATTGCCAAGGGCACAGTAGCCTGGGTTAGTTGGTTAGCTTTTCCCTCTCTTTTAAGACCACATCCAGTCCAAATGGTTTTTAAGATCCAGTGTCCATATAAAGCTTCCATATGAACAAGGACTCCCTTGTCTATTTGAATATTGAAATGGGTTTGTGTGCATATGAAAGGAGTCCCCTGAAAGGAGCAGTGGAGCCCTTCCTTGTGTGGAAGTGTAATGTATATAATTCAACTCCAGTAGTGCTTTGTATAGGATGGACAAAATCTCCCGTATTCATATGGTCTGGCAGAAATGCAGAAAGGTGAGTGCAAAGACACACCAATGCAAAACAAGACCAAATCCTGATTCTTAGTGCACAGACATTGAGCTTCTGGACCGATTGAGCCCTTCCAAGTGATGACTAAGTCTACTGTGCATAGGAAACGCAGCGGCCCCCTCTGGCACATCCATCATCAAGTGCTCAGCAGAACAGGTAACATCCTCTGAATCACATGCCAGAGGTGACCAGGCTCGCCTGACAACCTGAGTTACATTGCGATAGGAGTTATGCACAAAGCAGGCTGCTTACCAACTTCCTTGCTCTGAACATAGAATACAACACAGCAGAAGAGACTCTCAGGAGGTTTTTATATATATTTTATATACTGTATATCTATCTGCTCATTATTTATTGAATATGAAGAAGGAAAGTATGAGTTTTCTGAACTGCTAAAAACTGAAAAGCTGCTAGCACGGCACTGTTTTGAGGGACACACTGAATGCTTGAGACCTAGATAGCTCCATGGACTATGGAGTGCAAAGGAGCAAACATGCCATGTTCATTTTATATATTATAAACATTTATGCCTTGCCTTTCAAAGTACAAGCCTTTGCAAAGTGACCAACAAAAAGACAGTAAAACAATGATAAAATGGAACAAAAATACCCCATAAAAAGCAGGAAAGTAATTTTCATTAAAACTGTTATAGAACAGAGAACGCTTTAAACTCTATTAAGAGGATGGGAAAAGGATTCTGATAGCATTTCCCAGAGAGAGAATTCTACATCTGCGGAGCCAAACTGAAAAGGCCCCATCTCTGGCCAACCTGATCTCTATTAGAGGGTGAGAGAGCAAGGCCTCTGAGGCTGATCTTAGGACCCAAACTAGACTCATATTGGTGCAGAACCACGGGAAAGTGTGGGCTGTTCCCTTTCCTTTGGTATGGGAGTTACCAGTATATGTTATGCACATTGTGTGGCATATGAAAGAGTTTCTAAAAATCAAACAGCAGTTGTTTGGGCTCCAATAGCTGAATAAATACAATACATAACTGGAATAGAAACAATCTTTAATGGACCACCACTGATTCTTTTCCAGTAGGGATTCAAACAAACAGTCTAGTAAAGAGCTGTTGGTTCTAGATAATGAGGATATAACAGAACACAGCTGACATTTGACACATCTACAAGAAATGGAAAAAGGGAGAAATCACCAAAGAAGATTTCTAACAAATAGCCAGCTTGTATAGGGGGAAAATCAGAAAAGCAAAAGCACCGATGGAGCTCAGGCTTCCTAGAGAGGTTAAAAACAATAAAAAGGGCTTTTTTGGATATGTTCGTAGCAAAAGAAAGAACAAGTAAGTGGTAGGATCGCTGCAGAGAGAAGATGGTGAAATGTTAATGGGGGAGAGAGAAAAGGCAGAGCTACTCAACACCTTCTTTGCCTCGGCCTTCTCCCAAAAGGAGAACAGTGCTCAACCTGGAGAAAATGGAGCAGATGATGCAGTAGGGGAAATGCAGCACAGAATAGGTAAAGAGGTTGTTCAGGAATACCTGGCCTATAAAGTCCCTCATGATATCCTTGCAAAAAGTTACTAACGTGTGGGCTAGACAATGCAACTGTTAGGTGGATTTGTAATTGGTTGATGAGCCGAATCCAAAGGGTAGTCACCAATCGCTTCTCTTCATCCTGGAAAGAAGTGACTATTGGGGTGCCATAGGGTTCTGTCCTGGGCCCAGTGCTATTCAACATTTTTATCCATTACTTGGATGAGGGACTAGAGGGCATACTTATCAAGTTTGCAGATGACACCAAATCAGGAGGGGTAGCTAATACCTTAGAGGAGAGGATCAGAATTCAAAATGACCTTAACAGATTAGAAAGCTGGGCCAAAACTAACAAAATGAATTTCAACAGGGAGAAATGTAGGATACTACACTTGGGCAGTACAAATGAAAAGCACAGATATAGGATGGAGGACACCTGGCTTGATGGCAATATATGCAAAAGGGTTCTAGGAGTCTTAGTGGACCGCAAACTGAACATGAGTCAGCAGTGTGACGTGGCAGCTAAAAAAGCCAATGCAACTCTAGGCTGCATCAATAGGAGTATAGTGTCAAGATCAAGGGGCGTAATAGTGCCACTCTATTCTGCTTTAGTAAGACCTCACCTGGAATACTCTGTCCAATTCTGGGCACCACAGTTCAAGAAGGATATGGACAAGCTGGAACGTGTCCAGAGGAGGGCAACCAAAATAGTAGGAGGTCTGGAAGCCATTGTGCCCTATGAGGAGTGGCTGAGGGAGCTGGGGATGTTCAGTCTGGGGAAGAGAAGGTTAAGAGGGAACATGATAGCCATGTTTAAATATTTGAAAGGATGTCATACTGAGGATGGAGCAAGCTTGTTTTCTGTGGCTCCAGAGACTAGGACATGTAGCAATGGATCCAAACTACAGGAAAAGAGATTCCATCTAAACATTAGGAAGAATTTCCTGACCGTAAGAGCTGTTCGGCAGTAGAATGCACTGCCTGGGAGGGTGGTGGAGTCTCCTTCTTTGGAGGTTTTTAAACAGAGGCTGGATGGCCATCTGTCAGCAATGCTTTAATTGTTTATTCCTGCATGGCAGGAGGTTGGACTGGATGGCCCTTGTGGTCTCTTCCAACTCTATGATTCTATAATTCTATGACATAGCCTAAAAAAGACTAGTTCATCTTAGCTATGAAAAAGACATGTCAAACCAGGGTAGGCCTTTCTATTTAATGTTTTTTTTTTAACTGCCAGGCAGTCTGAGCATTCTAACCTTCATGAGGCACTTTGGTAAAGCCACCTTAAATCTTGTTTCAACATCTGAGAAATGGTTCCTGCAACTTTAGAGTGCTGCCTGTAACAATGCTAACCAAAGCTCTCTTTGTGGTGTGTGTGTGTGCCTTCAAGTCACCTGTCAACTTATGGCAACTCTCTGAATTTTATAGGGTTTTCTTGGGCAAGAAATACATAGAGATAATTTTGTCAGTTCCTTCCTCTAAAATAGAGCCTACAGTACCTGGTATTCATTAGAGGTCTCCCATCCAAGTACTAACCAGGGCTGACCCTGCTTAGCTTCCAAGATCAGATGGGATCTGATTGGGATATTTAACACAGCTAATATTATTACTTATAAGTGCATTATTTTTGTGTTTATGCTATACCTCTCGTGTGACACAAGTAATCTTTGCTCCATTCCACCACATTTTTATAATATTCCATTTCTCTCTAATAAAACACTTTCATGACCTTTTTTCTCTGTTGGAATTCATAGCTGTATGAATATTTGTGGCAAGAGACCACCAGGGCTCTTCATATCATCACAGCAGGACAGTGAAATGACGCTGCATCCATTTACACTTTGCCAGTGTTTGGAATGTTTCTCTCTGCAACCATATGTGCAGGACTCTTCCCCCTCCCCCAATAAAATATGTGAGAGCCTGAATTAGCTTCACCACCACCACCCTCTTCTAACTCTTCCTTTGCCTGAATGGATTTCTCAGCTTTCTTATTCCTCCATTCAAATCCTTTCCAGGCCAACATTATGGGGACAAGCTTACAAAGAAAGTCCATCAATCCTGACTATTCTACTAATGGAGCAATATTTCCAAACTCTTAACACAAAGCATGTCAGTGGTACATATAACTTTGACAGCAACAGTACAATATTATGTGTGTTTAAAGAACCAGAAGGCATGGTCAAATGTAAGAGCTCCACAGGGTTTATTTATAATCAATACCTAATATTCAAGCCTAAAATTTCTGAGCAACTAACAAAGGGTTTATACCAGTGTTTCTCAATCAGGGTTCCCCAAGAGGTTGCTAGGGGTTCCTCAAGAGATTGTGATTCTGGAGGGAAAGCAATAGCAGTATATAGAAAAATGTTTATGCAGGGGTTCCCTGAGACCTGAAAATTAAGGGTTCAAGGGTTCCTCCAGGATAAAAAGGTTGAGAAAGGCTGGTTTATACTGTGCATGCACCTGAAGGAGTGCTGAATAACCTGATTGTCACTGACTACTTTAGCAGTTTAAACTGAGATACAGTAACTTAACCTGTTGCATCACAGAATTATAGAAAGTGAGCTGAAAGAGACCAATCCTTTATCCTCACCCTACCCAAGGCAGAACTATCAGCTCCTCTCCTCTCCCTCAGGTATCCTAAGCCTCCAATGCCAATGCAAACCTAAAGGCCAAAATTAACACTGTTTGCCTCGGGGGGGGGGGCAGTAAGTGTTCCTGACCCCCCCCCCTTGTAAAACATGCATGCTTCTTCAGGTGTGAATTCCTTCTGTGTTCTAGGTCCAGTCAATGTTTGCAAAATCTCACTAAGTTTCCAATTACATTGCTTTAGCTGCAAAAGAACTGTTCCAAAGGCTCTAGATTTCTGAATGGGTTTGGTAGTTTTTAAACTAGTCTATAATTCCCACCCACACTGTCACATTTTGCAACATATACAGTACATACAACATGTTTCAAAAGTTGTTTGGATGTTATGTCTGTTAAACTTAGCAACTGTCTCAATTATATTACAGTATATCCATTTGCTGTTTAAACAGAAATACATTAAACATTTGTTCACCCTAATCCAGAACCTGAGCTCATACTGATATACATATAGAGCATTTGTGTGTGCGGCTGATCACTTAATCTCAGTAGAGGGTGAAGATCCACACATGCAAAACACCCTGTTGTTGTTATGTGCCATGGAGGCCATGATATTGAGAACACAGCTGCGCTGGGCAGGGCACGTTTCTAGGATGGAGGACCATCACCTCACAAAAATAGTACTCTACGGTGAACTCACCACGGGTCAGCGTAAGAGGGGCGCTCCAAAAAAGCGATACAAGGACTCCCTGAAACAGCATCTCCCTGAAACAACATCTCGGGCTCGGCCAAATTGATCACCAACAATGGTCCACCCTAGCCTCACATCAGGGGGCATGGAGACGCACTATCCACAATGCTGCAGCCGTATTTGAGAACTCACACCGAACAAGTCTTGAAGAGAGATGACAATGCAGAAAGAATCACAACCCAAAAACATCACCCAAGGAGACCTTCTGCTGTGTTTTCTGCGACCAGACTTGTTTATCTCGGATTGGCCTTTTTAGTCATCAGTGCGCTTGCAGAAAGCATGGGATGAGTCCTTCCGGAATCTTCGCTTGCGAAGAAAAGCCAGAGAAGTGTTATGTGCCTTCAAGTCATTTCTGACTTATGGTGGACCCTAAGGCCCAACTTGTTCAAAGTGTGGTTGCTGTTGCTTCTCTCTGAGGCACACTCTGAGAGACTGTGGCTTGCCCAAGGCCACCCAGCAGGTTTCTGTGGCTGAGCAGGGAGTCAAACCTAGTCTCCAGAGTTGCTGACCAGTGCTCAAACCGCTACACCACACTGCCCAACTATTATCTTATAGTCTAACATGAACAGGGCAGGACTTGCCAACTTGAGAGATCTATGTAGAAGAAACTGTAGGACGCCATGACAAAATATTAGAGAATGATTTAGTTTTAGAATTCCTGTATTCTAAATAGTTAAAGTCTATGTCAGATGTCAGGTTTGTGATCTTCTATTTTTGCCTGAGATACAAAGTTTTGGTAGATCATTTGCACCCCAAATCAACCAACAAAATTCTTATTGGTTATGTAGGTGTTTATAACACACAGCTTCATGTTCTGTTGGACAAACTTACAGCCAGCTAGTAACATAAGGTACACAGTGTGAAGAGTTAAATGCCTGTTAATTGCAGTTTCTATTTCAGTAATCCACAAGGTCCCATGTTTCAGTTTTGATCCTGTGGCAAGTTCTACATTCATTTTAAGGTCTGTACAAGAGTAGAATAAAAGATCCCCTGCAACTATGGCACACTCCTTGACAACCAACTGCACAGGAGTGTCATTAATCTGCACGGATTACCAGGTTTATGATCATTTGAGCCATTCATCTTGCAGAACTAAGGGGTTCAACTCCATTTCTGCTCACAAATTGCACTGATAACCAAAAAATGAACTCTGGACCACAAGACTAATGATTCATTATATTCTCCACTCTTCCAGAAACAGCAGGTGCCAGTCTCAAAAGCCTGGCCCTGTGCTGCTGGTGGCCTTCATTTTAAGAACAACTGGCCAGCAATGTTGAGACCATTCCCCAAAGTAAAATAAAGTAAATCCACCAGGAAATATTAAGTTCCTTTTCCACATAAAATGGAAGGACACAAACCAGAAATTGGCCTTGTTATCACCTTCCTTCTGGGTATAACAAAGCCCTCTCCAACCAAGACCCCTAAACAAATGCAGGTGATTGAACAGAAGCAGCCAATGCAGAGCTTGCTGAACCATCTCCATTCGGTTCACACCACCCAGCTTCTGACAAAGAACCTGTGTCACTGAGAGCCAGAGTGCTAGGGGAGAGGGCGGGATGATAGAGGGAGGTGCATGAGAAAGTGATGCAGGCTACAGGCCAGCGGAAATGACTGACAGTAGCTCCCCCAAAGAACATTTTTGCAAACAACACACAATCACAGTGCTGTGTACAGTTCTCCATCACAGCTCAGCTGATCCCAGTTGCAGGAGAAGGGGAAATTGAGGTAGAAAAGAATCACCGTTACTCCCTTTGCTTTTCAATTGTCATGATAACCACAGCTTCAGTACCTGCTACTTAAACACACCACTGACCCATTACAAGGTAAAAACAAAGCCTCCATAAGAGCAACTTGCAGGAGTCTTTGGAAGACAGGGAGGTTTTGCTGTTCCTGCTTCAGAACAAGAGAAGCTTCAAAAGGTTTATCACCCTGTCTTCCCCACCCTTTCTTCCCTGGTGCTGAATCACCTTTGTGCCATCATTTCAATAAATATGGGTACTGACACACCTGTCAGTGTGTGTGTTGATGCTTCAGTCTCTCCCAATGTCTGCTGGCCTCCTCCACGCTCCCTCTCCTGGTCCCTTATGATCCTGGTGGGCTGAGACATTCTTGGAGAAATCAGGTATTTCTCTCTTATCCCCACTTCAAAATCCTTCATCACTCCTTACTGATTCTCCACCTGACACTACACAGTTTCCCAGCCGCTGTCTAGTAACCCCAAGTATTTCACAGTGATACCCAAGATATCCACAGTAAACCTCCAACACTCTACTAACCTCACACCCCACTCCCTCCTCACTGGTTCTGCTCCCCCACATCTTTTACCCCAAGCATGCCACTCCCCAACTGCAACGTCCCCAGCCTGCCCGTAACCTTTGTAACCTTTTGCCCTCAACATCTTGACTACCTCCTCATTTTGACCTTGCTTCCTACCCAGCCTCATCGTGTTTATTGATAAGCCCATCTCCCATGACTCATCTTACCAATTTCCTGTTTTCATCCATCACCCCATTTTTATTCTCCCACCTCCAATTTCTTATAACTTTTCTTCCTTTTGCTACCTTCTCTTCTGAATTTTGGTCTCTTCTATTTTCCCAAAGCATTGATTTGGGGTGTATCTAATCCACAGACATTCATTCACCTAATTTTAACGCCCCCCCTCACATCTCTTTCCCAACACCTTTGAGGAGATGCTCCTAAATTTCCCTCCAGTTTCACCTCACTAGTTTTGACAGCTTCTATTTCTAGCCTTTGATTTGGGTACCATTTAGTGGACACACATACAGTTTTGATGTCCCATCATTTACTCCACCACCCCATCCCTTATTCCAACTGGGGTGGGGGGACGAGATGACAAAAACCTTCCTCTGAATTGGTTTTTATCAACACTGAAAGATCTCAACAAGTTATTGATTAAAACAGCATCATGGGAGCGGAGTGGGGGGAGAGACAAACACAGAGAAGAGAAACACAACAGGGAAGAAGGGATAAAAAGTTCAGGAAACCATGTACCAGAATTCCCCCCTCATCCATCCACCAAATTTTGGCCATCCTTTATTCCCTCTGCATCTCTCTTCTTGCTCCTCACCTTGGCACCAACGTTATTGTAAAGGATCCATTTATTGTAGGGGATGCTAAGGCTGGAGGGCCAGATTTCGCTTACCCAGGACCAATTCGCAAAAGGCGGGGAGAGGGGCGGGTGGGAAAGCGAGCAGGAGGGCGACCATGATCCTGTTGATAAGGACGGAGGCCAGATTCCTCCCGCCCTGTCTTACTGCGGGGATGAAGGCGAGGACATCTCTTCCCTCCCCTTCCAGTGAAAACCTACACGGGGGGAGGATGATGATGATGATGGACAGGTCCCCCTCCCGCGGCTGCCTTATTGTTCAAGCCTTTGCCGCGGGGGTCGAGGATGAGGAAGGCGAGATCCTCGCCTCCCGCTGCGCGCGCGCCCACACCCACCCACACCCCGACACACACACACACACACACACACTCACCCCCCCTCCTCTTCCTCACCTCCAGCTCGGTGTCTCCGGGCTCGGCCACGCCGATGATCTCGCTGGGCAGCTCCGCCAGGTCCGTGACCCGGATCAGTCCGTCGTGAAGGAAAATGGTCTCCTCCTTCACCGAGAGCCACTGCGCCGAGTCGGCGGCGGCGGCGGCGGCCGCGGCAGCCGCCGACCCCGAGGCTCCGGCCGGGGAGCCCATGGGGGGAGAAGCAGGGGGCAGGGGAAGGAGAGGCGGCGGCGGCGGCGGGGGCGGCCGAGGCGGAGGCGGCGCTGACAGCACCTGCCGCCGCCGAGGGGAGGGGAAGGGAGGGATGCTGTGGCGGAGCGGGCGCCGAGGCGGGCCCCCTCAGCCCCCCACCATGGCGGGGAAGAGAACAGTTGGCGGGGGGGCCAGGGAAGAGGCGTCCCCTCCCTCCCTCCCTCCGTCGGTCAGTCCGTGGCTCGCTGGCTGCCTCCTTCCCCGCCGCCGCCTCCCCTCACACATCCAGGTGACAGCGCGACGCCATGTTGGAGGAGCAGCAGCTGAAGGGGAGGGGAAGGGGGAGAACCCGAAGGAAAGCGGCTGCGACCGGCATGCACCGCGCGCGTCGAACCAACCCCCCCCCTCCTTTCCCCTGCCTTTCTTTCTCGCTCGCTCTCTCCCGGCTCGCCGCCCTCGCTCCCTCACCGAACGAAAGAGGAGCCTCGGCCAGCAAGCGCGCGCGGCCAACTGGCAGTGACGGACAGATGCCCGCGCGCTTGGGGAGCGCGGGGGGGGCGGAGGCCTGGAGGCCGGCCCGCTCGCTGACTGGACGGCCGGGGAAAGCCAGAGCCCGCCCCCTTCGAGCCGCTGGCCCCGCCCACCTCCTTGTCCCGCCCGGCCCTCTTGGATTCCCCTCAGCGCTGAGGGCCGGGCGGGAAGGGAGAGGCTCGCGCTTTCATCCCCCCACCCAACGACCCCAGTAACAAATGTTATAGTTAATATCATTATTATTCAGGGGACGTGGCGTGTCAGGGGGTCTCCGCCTTTCCCGACAGCGGAAAATTCGTTCCGAAATCAAAATAAACTGTCTTTGCCGTTTCGACGGGCACCTGCCCGTGTTGTCGCCTCACAGAATAATCCCCTCAGCAGCAGCACCACGAAGGCCCCCCTCAGGAGTATTCCGCCTCCCTCGCCCCGTTTATTTTATTCCTATGGCAATGTCCCGGGAGAATGCAAAGCTCTGCCAGGGTCACCACCAGGAGCATTTCTATTATAATCCCCAGAACATCGTTTCTATCATAACTGCTGTTATTTATTATTGCAGTGGCTCCTAACCTTTTCTTTACCCTTTCAATATTTCAATACCCTTTCAAGACCTCAGATCTAAAACCCTCATAATAATAACAAGAACAACAAGAATACCTAATGATGATGCTGATGATAGTAATAATACAGTTAGTCCATCCATGAAACCTTCCCTCAGAGGCACTGGAGGAGGAGGGAAGGCTTTTCTCCTGCTTCTTTCTGCAAGTTTGTGGCTGGAGTGGATTGAATGGCAATGCGCAGGCCAAGCTAGCCAGCCAGTGTCTTGGAGCCTGTCATGTGGCCACTCCACTGCAGGGAAGAGGGGGGGTGAGCATATATTTTTTATTCTTGTAAACTTATTGTTATTGATTGTCCTACATTTATTTGGTTGTATGCCTCCCTGAGATCTTCAGATATAAAGATATATACAGGTATTCCTCAGTGAACCAAGTCAGTGGGTTCCTGGGCATGACTTCTTAAACTGAAACTTTGGTACCAGAGGCAAAACTAACATGGAAAGAAGAGGGAACGGTTCCTACGCCACAAAAAAAGAAGAGCTGTTCAGTGCATTTCAGCAAACCTTTTATCCGAAACGAACAATACGCACGTATCAAATGAAATAACCAGCTGAGGTAAGCCTTGCACAAGTAAACAAAATAATTTTCAACCTTTCTACAGAGCACTAGAAAGCTTCTTCCATAATGCATCCAGGGACAATTTTTTTCTTTCCCCAACCTCTACCATCCTTGTGATCTCAACAAAAAGCTTCTTATAGATCGATGCCAAACTTATAGATCTATGCTGGGTTTTCTCCCCTTAACATACTGGGGGGGGGAGCTGGTAAGGTACGCTTATCTGCCCTCCCCTTTTTGCATTTAATTCATGCTCAGAAAGGGATTCTGGAGGCTGCTGCTGTTTACCTTGCCAGTTGTAGGCAGGCTCATACAGCTACAGTAGGATTGGCTAGAGTAAAAAAATCACATTTCCCCTCACCTTAAGCTTAATTACATTGTTTACTGCAGACAGGCTGCTGCAACCTGACACTGAAAATCTGTGTTTCTCCAGCCCTCCTTTGCCATCCTCACAGTGCTGATGCTGCTAAAAACCTTTCAGCTAGACAGAGGATGAGGAAAAAAGGGCCCTGGGAAGGCATTAAAAGACTTTGTAAAAAAAAGAGTTCCTTTTTCAGAGGCTTTGTTAACTGAGGTGTGCACATGTGCGTATGTGTATGTCTCCCAAGATCTTAGGATATACAATTGTTCACATATATAAATATTTTAAAAAATAAACAATAAACATATATCTCAGTGCACATGGCTTCTTGTGGACTTTGATAAACAAGAAATAGATATGTGACCTGAAGCGGTTGCCCACTCTACACTGGACCCTTGTTCTGTCCCCAGGATTTGTTCCACCCCACCCCACCTGCACAACCTTTCCTTCCTGTCCCCCAGTTTGAGTCTTCTCCTCCTCCAGCCCTTACAACCCCTTGCTCAGAGCTGACTTTCTACCACACTCAGAACTCCCCACCCCAATGCAGGGCCCCTGACTCATCCCATCATGTGTCTCCACAGTGTCAAAATCTCTCCCCTGTTTTTCTCGCTGTAGACATCTCTCTTTCACATTCCCTCTCTTGTCCAGGTAGAGAGAGGGGCTGGTCCTTCCATTTGGCAGCATGAGAAAACTGCCTCAGGTGGTAGATGCTGGGGGAGTAGCAGCTCCCCTGCCATATCCCGCCATTGGAGAATACTTGTGCAGGATGCCTGGCCTGTCTTGCAACTAGCCTGCTGTTTACAAGTGCAAGGAAGACTTTGTCTTGTTGCTAGTGCAGAATTAACATTCAAAAGCAGATCCACTTTGCTTCTATATTTTTCTATTAAAAAAAAAATTATACTGTGCTATGTGATTATTTTAATTGTTTTTAAATTTGGCTATGAAGGTTTTTTTATATGACTTTCTCTGGGGGTCACCTTGGATCCCACTCTGGGAAAAAAGTGGAATACAAATGAAATCAATCATCAGTTCTATATGTAGATATGGGGAGACATCTTGTGCTTTGGTTCAGGCCACAACACATTGTGGGCTGACTGTGCATATGCATGCACGTGCAAACACACTCATGCATGTTGATGATGAAGATGATGATAACTGGTGATGTACGTCTCAAACTGCCACTAAAATGAACCTATTTTTATGAAGTCGAAGGCTTTCACGGCCAGCATCCATAGATTTTCCTTGGGTTTTTTCCCGGGCTATGAGAATGCCAGCCACAGATGCAGGAGAAATGTCAGAAAGAAACTATTCCAGAACATGGCCACACGGCCCAGAAAAAAAACCAAGGAAAATCTATGAACCTATTTTTGTTTAAATGGGGTTTGCTGTTGCCTTCCTCTGAGGCTGAGAGCGAGTGACTTGCCCAAGGTCACCCAGTAGGTTTCCATGGTTGAATGGGACGTTGAATTAGTATCTTCCAACATTTCACAGATGAGAACTAGGACACATGTGGCCAAACAGCCTTAGAGTATGGCTACAATAAAAGTGGCTCCTAATCTTTTCTTTAACCTTTCAATATCTTCTGTTGCCATGGTCCCCCCAAGACTTAAGATTTACATGACACAGTAAAATTATGTATATAATATTTATTGAATTACATTTTGTTTTCGTATATCTCCCGCATAGTCTATACAGTCACATTGAAACCCTCCTTGCTGGTTCTGTACTTAGGAGATGAGGGAAGCCAGGACATTTTAAAAGCAGTTGAGAAAGTGAGATTGCAGAGGATTAACCAGGACTGTCCCTGCCAAACCAGGGCAGTTGGAGGAGATGTGCACTGTGGTCTCCCAGATTCTTAGTACAACACTAAAACCACTACACTACACTAGCTCTCTCTCATCACCACACTGCTACTGCTGGAGTCCTTTTTCAAAGACCCACTTGTGTTTTGAGTTGCTATTATGAACAGTTGACTGTTTGAATTGCGATTGGTTTTGCTTCTTAGACTGCTCTCAAAGTTGTCGTTTTGTCTTGTTTTGTGTTTTGCAGATGACGCGTAAGCCACCTTATGTAGATTTTCACAAAAAGGCAATGCAATGCAATGCAATGAATGTAGAAATGAAAATAACAGGACTGGCACCTTTTATGTGTCATTTCCCCCTCGGGTGCCTTCCTTTTGCTCTTTTCCGTTTACTCATACTTCTTTATCAGAACCTTTGAACACACCATTCTTCTCTTTTGAGGACTTCTCTATCCTCTTCCTCACCCCTCTAAATTATCCCCTCCCCGATTTCAATGTCAGTACGAAGGATGAGGAAACATACTCTCCACCCTTCTTCTTTTCTGTTCATTTTTATGCGCATGCTCACACACACCCATATTACTTGGGTCCCATCTGGGCCTAGTGGAAGCAAGACTTATGGGACAACAGAACCAAATGGAAGAAATCTTTGGTTCAGTTCACGGACAGCCTGACTTGATTTTTTTTGATGGGAAGGGAGGGCAGAGATTTCTCGGTCTAGACATTGGGATTCTGGAATGAGCAAAAAAAGACAGATAAATGGTTGCTGTGGTGACAAGGCCTTGGCCAAGCAACCAGACAATGGAACAGTATGGAAAAGTAACCAAGTTGGATACTTTCAATGGCTTCATGCCCGGAGTTCACCCTGATAAGAACCTCCGATCATGGTTTTTTTTGTCCCAAGACAAAGGGATCTTGTTTCTGAGCACTAAAGTGGTGAAACATCTTTTCCCTCCTCACTTGCCATCTACCCACACTGAACTGAATTCCAATGATAAAGTGAAAGAGACCGATCAGAAGACAGAGAAATTTGGGAGTGAAAAACTATTTTTAGGGAGGGGGTTGGATTTTGCCTGAAGCCTTGGTTTCTCTCCCCCACCTCACCAACACACATTTTGTAGGAAGGGTCAATGGATTCGGTTTTTCAGTAGGGAGTCTTCTGTCAGCTCTTTTGCTCTTCAGGACCTGCTGAAATTCCTTCTTTTACACAACCATTCAAGGTACATTAAAGTCCCATTCTCTCCCTTCTTTCCTCCCTCCTTCTCTTTCTGGCTCCTGACTCAGCAAGCTGCTTGGATAGGGATAGATTGCTCTTGTCAGAGGTCTGAAATTATCACTTGTAGACAGCTTTTAAAACCAAGCCAAGGGATGTACGCAACATTAGAGCCAAAGTTGGCCTCCCCATTTTTGGATGTCTTGAACTACAAGGCCAATTCCGCACATGGCTTTCAATCAGTAGAGGTCGGGGTGTTGCAGGACAAACACAAAACACAGCTAGCAGGGAAGAGCCTTCAACAACATGGTGGTAAAGGTGAGGCTAAATCAGATACTTAGTATGAGTGGGTAGGTATCTACTCTGAATACACAAAGAAGTGCCTGCAGTTTTATGAAATATGAAAAGGATAAGCAATACCAAGGTGTTACCTTGGTATTTAATCCTATTTGTCATTCACTTGCTCATTTCATATTTCCAGTATTAAGTCTGCCAGTGGAGCCTTAAGTTAGGACACAATGGCGACTTGAGTTCAAAACCTTGTCCAGCCTTGATATGCCATGGGCAGCATTGGGGAAATGGCTCTGCATCAGGCTACCTTGCAGGGATAGAAACCAGGGGCCCATCTACATGAGGGGAAAAAAATCTAAAATACCTCATAGTGTTGGCATCTCACAGCAGCAGGGACATATCTTAAATGGTTTTTCTGGCCTTGGAAGCTCCCAGAAGCCTCGCATTCCTGATGGCAGCCACGAGTGATTTACCTGCGTTCCCATTTTTTTTCTCCCTTAAAGGTCATCCCAAGGTGCGCTGGTGCAATAGAGTGATTCTCCAATTTTATAAGAAAGTGAAACAGAAAATATTGATCCTTTTTATCACCTTTGTGAGCGATCGCTAAGGCAAAAATCCAACATGCGTCAGCTCTCACCCGACCAATAAGCTTTGTGCTTCCCTTTGAGGTTTTTATTGTTCTATAGTCCAAATGAACAAAAATGCGCACCTGCCTTGCAGCTTGTGAAAAAATATGGGGAAATCTTTTTGCTGTTTTGGGACCCCCTACTTCAAATTGTGTGAATTGGTGCTGGATCCTGTTTAGACAGGTGGGATTCCTAGTGAATTCCATGACGGGTATTTTCAACATTTAGACGGGCCCCAGAGCATTTTGTATACCAACTAGGGCTGCTGACATGATGTAGAAATAATTAACACCATTTTAGCTATCATGGCTCCATCCTATGGAATCCTGGGATTTGCAGTTTGTTGTGGCATAAGAGCGTGCTAACAGAGAAGGCTAAATAGCTCACAGAACTACAGATCCCAGAATTCTGTAGCATTGAGCCATGGCAGTTCAAGCGGTGTCAAACTGCATTATTTCTGCAGTGTGTCAGCAGCCTGAGTTATAAGGGGAAATGTACAAATATTCTTAAGGGTTTTTTAAAAAAACTTCTTTTGCTTGAATTGCTTTCCTTGGGTGTGGAACAATTTATGTGGTTCTCTGAAACTTGGGAGAAAAAAATGCCATCACTGCTACTACTCCAATAAGAACAGGAGATATGAGAAAATGCAAATTTATATCTGCATGATTTCTTTGCAATTGCATTGTGTGGTAAGCCTGGTCCAATCAAGAGCAGAAGCTGGTGCAATCAAGAGCAGAATATCCTGCTGCATTCGACTACATTCACTCTGTGTGCTACTAGTGTTGCCAGGTTTTCAAAACAACAAGAAAGGGCAGTCCAGATACATGTCATGCAGGGTTGACAGTCAGGAGGTGGCTTAGAATCATGGCATTGGAAGAGACCACAAGGGCCATCTAGTCCAACCCTTTGCCTTGCAGGAATACCCAATCAAAGCACTCCCGACAGATGGCCATCCAGCCTCTGCTTAAAAACCTCCAAAGGAGAATCCACCACACTCCCAGGCAGCAGCGGATTCCACTTCCGAACAGCAATTATGGTCAGGAAGTTTTTCCTAATAATGTTTAGGTGGAATCTCTTTTCCTGCAATTTGAGTCCATTGCTACATGTCCTAGTCTCTGAAGCAGCAGAAAACAAGCTTGCTCCATCCTCAGTATGACATCCTAAACATGCCCAGCTCCCTAAGCTGCTCCTCATAGGGCATCATGGCTTCCAGACCTCCCACCATTTTGGTCGCCATCCTCTGGACATGCTCCAGCTTTTAACAAGTGTGTGTCCTGTGTATATACCACATGCAAGTATTGATTCCATTGAATCTAGCTCTGTGTTTCTTTGTAAAATTAGCATATTGTCCATGTTCATAAATCACATGCTGCGGACATGTCTGTCTTTATGAAGGGCCCTCATGTGAAAAACTCAGGATTTTTAGGCATCTCGTTTGGTCTACCTCAAATTAAAACAATACCAACCTTCAAATAGGAGAGATCCCATATAATAAGGGACATTGCCAGTCCTACAAGAGACAAGCTTTCCAGTCCTCAAACAGGGGACATGTATGCTACACATAATAAAATATTATCAAAACTAAGATTAAATGTAAGACCTTCATGTACCTTTTGTAGCATCGCAGCCTGATGACCAGAGTCTGCTGCAAAATGAAACCAATGAACCAAAGTAAGCGTGATTATTTTTATTTATTATTTATTATTTTATTTATTTGCATCCCACCTTTCTCCCTATAGTGGCACCCAAGGGTTATGGATCCACTTTTGGAAGTGACTAGAATGCTGGGCGCCATTTAAGTCTACAATTAGGGTGTTGCATTTGGAAGGTTTCTGAATTTTTGAAGGTTCCCTCTCTTCAAAAACAAACAAATTTGCACATGGTAATTAAGCGCAGAAGAAAACAAGAAGATCTTAGGATGGGTTCTAAATTTCCAAGCCTCAAATATACTTGAAGCTGTACTGTTTTTAAAGTGACACTAATTTACAAAGCATCTTAGAAATGCATTGTTCCTTTTGAATTAAAACAGACCGTGGAATCAAATTGCTAAACAATCAGGAGCCAAATGAAACAATAAACAGCCTACATACCGGGACAGACAAATAATGCTAAGATTCCTCAAAGTAAACAAGCTGACTGAGCCACAGCTAATCAAGGCAACATCTGGTCAGTTCTGGGACATGAACTCATTTTGGAAGCAAAAGTAAAAGCCAGCTGGATGTATTTCTACATTTTTTTAAACTAGAGGTGTAGTGGGGGGCAGGGGATGAGGGCATTGCCCTTCCCAAATTGAAATTTTCCTATAGTCCTCCAATTTGTCTCCATGTTTTTTCCCCAAGATCACAGATTGCGAAGCTATCCGTGTTGGTTGTTCAAATGGGCATGCCTGCAAATCAAGATGGCAGCCGCAAGTGCTGCTGAACAGTGTTTTTTTTAAAAAGCATATTCAAGGTGCGGAAGTGTGATATTCCACTGAAATAAATAGAAAAAAAGAGGGGGGAAAGGCTGTTTTGTCGCCTCAGCGCACGATTGCTATAGTGAAAATCCAACATGGTGGTTCGGGGCACTTGCCTTGCCAGCAAGCTCCACCCCCTGCACACAACTGACCAATCAGCTTTCCATTTCTGCTTTTATTGGAAATGCACAGCAATGTGAATTGGTTGTCCCAACAAGTGGGAGTACACATTCCCCGTGGAGCTTTTTAAAAAATACGGGAAAAGTTGCAAAGGCCTTTCCTGTGTAGTTTTCGGACCCCTTCTTTTGAATATGGCGGATTGATGCAGGATCTCATTAACACAAATCATATTCTCCTTGTATTCTGTTAGGAATATTTTCACTATTTTTATATAGCCCCTTATATATACCCCCTTGAGTATGCATATTTGTAATTCAGTTCCACTGCAACCAATAACATTCCCTCTCAGATAATGGAGCTACCAGGCATTTGCTTATAGTAAACAAAAGCAGGCCAGGTCAAACTAATAAGCCCTGCCTGGTGAACCATTAGTCATGATAAAACATTTGATTGTGTTGCTATGACAGGATGTGACCTCCCTGGCCAAGATGAATGATGGAATCCTTCAGAATGCTGGGCTCAAGGATTCCAACACCACTGTCTCAGGAAGGTTTTAAACAAGCCCCTGTCATTACGCCTTGCCCAAATGGAGCAAAAAGGAAGGAGAAAGATGATGTGAAAAGTTGACTTCACTCATAGATCAGAACCAGACAAAACCTGTTCTAGGTGCTGGAAATAGGCCATGAAGCAGACGGCTTCAATTTGTATTGTAGCTGTGTGAAAGTAACATAACGTTCATATAATTTCATTTTTTAAAAAATCAGGGTACTGCGTTTGAAATAAAATTGGCTTGGTAATTCCTCAGTGGGAAACCACAATATATTTGGCTGTTCTTCAG
Source organism: Gambelia wislizenii (assembly GCA_030847615.1). Taxonomy (NCBI): domain Eukaryota; kingdom Metazoa; phylum Chordata; class Lepidosauria; order Squamata; family Crotaphytidae; genus Gambelia; species Gambelia wislizenii. The sequence continues at coordinate 2,937,871 of JAUMIR010000013.1, read as the reverse complement.
CTTCTTGTTTCTTCTTCTTCTTCCATATTTTGCCATCCTGTTTTATCATATCTCTCTCTGCCAATGAGGGCTAGAAACTTGAAACAGAAGGGTTTGAACGCTCATGGTTCTAAGAAGCACTTTGGAGACATACCACCACATCTTGGGGAGGGGGCTACATAATACAGAAATGGTCAATTTATTCTGATAGCGGTAGTTTGGATGTCCAGCATCCATTACAGTGTAGACTCTCCACCCAGCCCCCCAAAACAGGTCTCCACCACAAGGAGCTTACACATTCACCTTGATTCTGTACACTAGTCATTTTTTTCTCTCCTTGTCCTCGGATGGTGCTGTTAACTCATCCCGCCTCAATCAAGATAACCTTCAGTCTGCATTCCTACACACACTTTCTGGGGAGGAAGCCCCACTGACCCAAAGGGGCTGACTTCAGGGAAGATTTTTAGAGTTACAAACAAGCAAGTGGTGTGTATTATGATCATCACCATCATGGATGGATTCACCATTTACTTGCTGCCACCAGTTTGGAAATTTTTGGACCATCAATGATTCAGATTCTGTCCAATCCCAGTGAGGGACTGTCAGATAATGTGGTGCATTCCAAACAGTGTCCCTTTTCATATTGGGGCTTTCTCTTTTCTCTATTGTTTTTTTATGGGCTGGTGCTCTGCTTGGGACCTACATCTTCGTAAACAGCCAAAGAGTGCTGATGCCTCACCAAACTACCAATCCCAGTTGGTACCTGAATTGCATGGAGTCTGTGCCAGCCCCTTTTCTTTGAATGCTAAACCATATTTCCAAATATTCAACTGTAGTTTTAAGTTACTACAATGCTAGAAGTTTTGGGAATGAAGGAAAATTGGTGGTGGTGGGGGAATGTTTCCCAACACAATACCTTCCAGTTTGATCATTTAAATGTTATTCATTATATTTTTATTTATTTGATTTATATCCCACCTTTCTCCCAGAACGAACTCAAGGCAGTCCTATATTTATAGGACACTATTTATCCAATGAGCCCAGGGCAGTGCACATGGCTCTGTTCCCCCCTTTCTCCTCACAACAACCCTGTGAAGGAGGCCAGGCTGAGAGAGTGACTGGCCCAAGGTCACCCTGTGAGTTTCATGGCTTGGAGAGGGATATGAACTTAGGCCACCCAAGTCCCAGTCCAGCACTCTAACCGCAACACCCCACAAATCCCATAGCCCTAACCGGCAGCATCATTAGCCATGCTGGTGGGGATGATGAGAGTTATAGTGCAACTTGTCGAGAATGGGGAAGGATGATGCAGAATATGTTGAGCTTTACCAGACTGTCCCCTTGGGCTGTGTGATCTGCTAACTGCCAAATACTGTAGTTTAATATAAGAAAAATTGGCTTCTTCTGCCAAACTTTTGGGACATTTGGTGGCTGAAAGCCATCCCACTGGATGCTCCTATTTTCTGTTTTAATCTGTCAGAAAGCTGTGGAGTACACAAAACATCTGGAGGTGTGCATTTTCTCATGTGTTGCGGGTGGGTATGAGATATTTTACTGAATTCCCCCCCCCGCCCCAAGAAGTGGGACGACTAGCACAGTCTGCAAAAACCCAATGCCGTGAAATCAAACCAGTGTTTTCAAATGACCATCCCTGAGTGCTATCTGCTTCCCATGCTCCTGGTGCCCAGCATTCACAGGGACTGCCATTAACCTCTGCCATGACCCCTCTGTGGCAAACAGCAGGCTCCTCTGTGGCTCCTTCTCATGCGCTCCTGGGTTGTTGACAGGCCTGTCATACGCTTCCCAGGGCCATTTCCTGTAATTTCCCCAATTGAGCTCATGAACGCTGTCATGCACATGGCACAAGAAGCTGTCTGACAGGTTTCATCATCTGGAGACTGGCGGTCATTTATTGCTCCCTGAACAGCACGAGAGAGGCTCTCATAGTCTCTACTCAATGTATACCACTGGCTAGCCACTCTGCACTTATTATACACGCTGTACTTTGGAGGACAACTTTCTATGGGTCTGGGGAACACTCTGCTGCCCCTGGGACCCTTGGGGGCTGCACAGACTACAGTGAAAGACAAAACCAAACAGGCAAGAGGTGGAAGTCTATTTTGGGTTTTGAAAAATGGTGACTTTCAAATATTAAACAGTGCAGGGAAGCCTTTGACCCATAGCTTCCAAATGTCCCCATTTGGCAGCGACATTCCCAATTAATCCTCTGTTGTCCTACTTTTTCAGCAGTGTTTAAAATGTCCCAGTTTCTCCCCCGCTCCTTTGTCTTCACCTTTCTTCCATTGCTGGAAAGTAAGTTCAAAGCACAAAATGTACTCCATTAATTCATCCAGGGAGTGGAGAAGAGAGGAAAAGGTGGAATGTTGCCCTTTCCAGGAGGCTCAAACAAAAAACAAGCTGTTACAGCCATTCCTAACTTGTGTCTTCTTCCTCATTAATAACTTTTGCCATCATGATGTCACTCTGGTGTTGCTTGGCCACTCATGTCCAAGTTTTTGTCTGTGGAACATTGGAAGGTATAGTGACCTGTTGGAAAGGGCTACAGACTATATTCTCCAACTGTCCTTGGGGTTGTGAAAATACCCCTTGTGGAATTCGCTGGGAATCCTACCTGTCTAAATGGGTTCCTGCACCAATCCACACTATTCGGAAGGAGGAGGGCTCAAAGCGACAAAAACAATGAAGTAAAAGCCTTTGCGGCTTTTCCCGTGCATTTTAAAAAAACTCCAAGGGGGTGCACATTCCTGCTCGTTTGGACTATTGAATGACAGGAAATTTGAAGGGAAGCACAGAGATGATTGGCTGGGCGAGAGAGGAGGTGGTGCTTGCTAGCAGGGAAAGTGCTCGCTGCCGCCATGTTGGATTTTCACCTTAGCAATTGCTCGCTAAGGCAATAAAATAGGATGGTTGTTTTACTCTCTTATAAAATCGAAAAATTGCTCTATCTCTCCAGTGCACCTTGGATAACTTAAAAACAAAAAACAAAACCAACTGGTGGCGGTGAAGAACTAACGCAAGTAAATCACTTGCAGCCACCATCAGGAATGCGAGGCTTATGGGGGCTACCGAGGCCAGAAAAACCATTTAGAAATGTTGCTGCTGCTGTGAGATGCCAATAATACTACAAGGTACTCCGTCTCTCACACACACACCACTTTTGTCCTTAGCGTACTTGGTTGCTGCAAATTGAGTTCAAAGTGAAGTTAAATCAGCAGGAGGGAGGTGAGAGCCTTGCCCTTCCCAGTAGACTAATTTGGATTATTTCTCTTTTTTTTCCAGGGTTTCCTAAACTCACTACATAAATTCCCAGGTTTCCAGGTTTCCCTCTGCGAAATGTCTGATAAAGGCACACCCCAAGGATTGTGGGTAAGTACAGGAGCCACTATTGGGCCATCTCTTCTGTATGTCTTTGTTTTTTCCTCCCTCCCAGGGTTTTAAAACCTCTTTTTAAAAGAATGGCTCAAATACATTGTTTTCTAAATGCCTTATAACAATACAATAATTATGCTAGATCATGGAGTACTGGTACTTGTTCACCTAGCTGTGTATTGTCTATTGTGGGTGGAAGCAGATTCCCCTGGGGACCCAGAGAGAGTGAACTCATTCCGGCTGACTTGACTCTTTTCAATGCCTGGGTTCAATTGAACCCAGGACTTTATCAATGGGCGCTCCCCCTTTCTAGTCAGCGGGGTGTAAAGGCAGGACTGGGACAAATACAGAGGCAGTCATGTTGACCATAAGCCAAATTCCAAAGTCCATATATCATGGTAACACTTTATTAGTGGGCGTTTTTTATTACTGTACTTTATTGGTGGCATGTGTCACGAAGGTATTCGAAGACAGCCTTCTGTGGTCTGGTGGCCACGAGATATGCTAGACTAGTGCTACTCTAGGGACCACTGGTGCTGCCCCATGAGCCCTCTGCTACTAGTGTGCAGAGAGTTTCCAGGTAAGACAGAAGCTGTTGTAACCAAGGGCAGCAAATATGGTATTGATCTCTGGCACTTTTTTTGCGGGGGGGGAATCACTGTTTTTGCAGGCAGCCTGAGAAACAATGTAGTAGACTACCACTCCCATATAATCCTCTAGTCCAACAGAGAAGGGTGCCATGTTGGGAGATGACTGTTTTAAGCTGTGAACTAACTGCCCAGTCATAACTGACTGACATCTATCAATATTATCTGATCAAAGTATTTTGGTCTCTTTTCAGCAAAACCTACAAGTGCCTGTCTCTGTCTTCCCCTCTGGAGTGTACATATTTTGCTACATAGAACAGATATTCTTGCTCTTTTCAGGTCCCTTGGCTTTTCCTGTATGATTTTGGAGTCTTTACAGTTGTCCCTCCATATCCACTGATTTGGTATGCACGGATTTAAGTATTCACAGCTTGAAAATATTCATAAAAATAATAATCCAAAAAGCAAACCTTGATTTTGCCATCTTATAGAAGGGATACCATGTTGCTATGCCATTGCATATAATGGGACTTGAGTATTCACAGATTTTGGTATCCATGGGGGGTGGGGGGGTCCTGGAACTAAACCCCAATGAATATGAAGGGACACCTGTAGTTATACCAGGAACAGGAAACCTGTGGCCCTCAAGATGTTGTTGGACAGAAGGCTCCCATCATCCCTGAGCACTGGCTGGTCTCTTCTAGGGCTTCCTGGAATTGAAGTTCCACATGTAGAGGGCCATAGGGTTGACACCCTGCTTGGAGAACCAGTTTTCTTTTTCTTGTTGCCAATATCTCAGTAGGCATTACAACATCGCTGAGATACCGATTGGTATGAGCTTGTACGAACTAATGCTTGAAAATCTGGCACTCTTCCAATGGAAGGTGTCATTTTCCAATTACAGGTGACGGAACTAGACTAGATAGCAAACAAGGTGTAATGGTTTGAGTGTTGGAATCTTTGCTGAGCCCTGGATGCATGCATGCCTTCAAGTTGCTTGTCAGCTTATGGCAACTCCATGAATTTCCTAGGGTTTTCTTGGGCAAGGAATCCTCAGAGGTGGTTTGGCCAGTTCCTCCCTCTGAAATAGAGCCGACAGCACCTATGATTTGTTGGCCATCTCCCATCCATGTCCTAGCCAGGGCTGGCCCTGCTTAGCTTCTAAGATCTAGTGCCTTTAGAGGATTTAGGCCAGCCAAAGTGGCTTTTTTAAAAAAACTTTTGTAAAATAAGGTTTTAGCTGCTTTTCTTTGTTTTAAATCAAAATGGCTTAAAATGATTTAAGACAAAGAATCAGCTAAAATGCTACAAAAGTTAAAAAAACAGTTAAACAACTATTCTATTTTTTTAAAAAAAGCCCACATGGTTAAAAACAGTTTGACACATTGAAACATAATTTTAAAAAGATAAAAACACAACTTTCTCTGAAGATGCCAGCCAAAGATGCAGGTGAAACGTCAGGAATAAACTCTTCCAGAACATGGCCTCACAACCTGGAAAAAACCCACAGAAAACCGATGGAGGCCGGCCATGAAAGCCTTCGACTTCACAAAAACACAACTGTTTCAAACACCCTTCTGTACTAGTGTTCTTTTCCCCTAGCAGATGAGGGAGAAATTGAAATCTTAAAATGGAACCTAGTAAGGTAGGAAAGTATCTCCCAAACCAATGTCAGCCTTGAGAAGCAGAATATTCGCCCTCCCCCATTTAAACTCTTGGAGCTCTTCATTTTCCTGTGTAATTCAGTCTTCTCATCTCCTCCACTGGACAGTTGCCTGTAGGATGTGGGCTTCTCTCTCTCTCTCTCTCTCTCTCTCTTTTGTTGCAAGAAACATATCATTGCTAAGGCTAACTAAATGCAACTATTCTGGGAAGCGGATACCTTTTTAGCATTTTCTGTTGGCTGCCCGAGGCCAGAGAGAGAAAGAGAGAGAAGGCACTAGCTCTCTGGACTTCCATGCTTGTTGAAAAGCAGTGACTCTGCATAGCTGGGTAGCAGCAAAAAAACACTTTGATCACTGAGAAACCATGGAGTGGGAGGCCAGAGACACAAATGTACTCTTGATGGGATGAGCCAGGGAACTGTCCCTGGATAGCATCCCCTCTGACAGTTCACAGATGTAAACCGGGGCCACAGATGACACCAGAATGTGGTAAAAAAGGTGCAGACAGGTTGCAAGAGGACAAAATTGGTGCAAGACTCTGCCCCATCATCTCCTCTCCCCCCTACTGAAATGGATTCTGCACTTTGAGCCCAGTTGGCAGCAACTGAAGGATGCGGAGGACAAAGGGGCAAAGCGGGAGGGAAAAAGAGAAACCGGGACATTTTAAAAGCTGCTGAGACAGCAGGATGGAACAGGATTAACTGAGGCTTTTCCTGCCAAATGGGGACAATTGGAAGCTATGATATACAGTAGCTGCCTGCAAATTCCTTTTCATTTCCCACTCTTCCTATTTGGAGGCAGCTAGCCTCTTGGGGCCCTTCCATACTACACAATTATAACGCTATCATTCCACTTTAGCTTCCCCAGTTCTATGCTATGAAATCCTGAGATGTACAGGGAGGGGGATTTAGACTTCCCCACTAGTGAGTCCTAGTGCCTTCCCAAACTACAAATCCCAGGATTCCTTACGATGCCACCATGGGAGTTAAAGTAGAATCATAGTGCTAGAAGTGTGTAGAGTGAAAGGGCTCTTGGAGCGCACAAACATATTCAGACAGTTTAACATCCCTCGCTACAGGGTGTGCAAACCCTGCTATCAGTTCTCCCCCTACCAAGAGTAGAAAGCCCTCTCATTAAGGTAGATTTAAAAGTCCCGTAGGGGGGAAGGGAAACTTGTGGCCCCCAAGGCTGCTTTCTGTGGCCCTTCACCTTCCAGACTCCCCTGCCTGCTCATTTTCTGGCTTGGGAAAAAAAAAATCACATTTCCTCTCCTAGAGGCCTCTAGGAGTGTTAATTCACCTTTGAAAGAAGCAACAGGTCCCTACGTTGTTTAATATTAGAAAAAAAGTCTGTTTTTCAAAACCAGAAGTGATCTCAATGGCAGCAGCAACATCAACAGCATCTTGTGGCATCAAAAGGCCAACAAACTTTATTGGGCAAAAGCCTTCCATGGCCTGTAGCGCACTTCAGCAGAGGCGTGATGAAGTCTTTTCAATAACAGGCCAAGTCCCTCCCCACCTCCGAGGCCCCTTCCGTGGGTTCCAGCTCCCCCAAATGCTTGTTTTCCTCTGCAGCTCTTCTCAAAATGGAAATAGGGAGTGACCTCCTTTTAGCACCACAGAACCTACTACCACACCCCCAATACCTGCATTTTGGCCTGCAGTCCTTCTCGAAGTGGCCACAGAAAGGGCCATTGCATCCCTTCCTGTTGCCATTTTGAGAGGAAATGCAGAGGAAAATGGAATCATAGAATCATAGAGTCATAGAGTTGGAAGAGACCACAAGGGCCATCTAGTCCAACCCCCTGCCATGCAGGAAGACACAAAGCATTCCTGACAGATGGCCATCCAGCCTCTGTTTAAAAACATTGAAAGAAGGAGACTCCACCACACTCCCAGGCAGTGCATTCTACTGCCTAATAGCTCTTACTGTCAGGAAGTTCTTCCTAATGTTTAGGTGGAATCTCTTTTCCTGTAGCCTGAGTCCATTGCTCCATGTCTTGGTCTCTGGAGAAGCAGAAAACAAGTTTGTTCCATCCTCAGTAGGACATCCCTTCAAATATTTAAACGTGGCTGTCATGTCCCCTCTTCACCTTCTCTTCCCCAGGCTAAACCTACCCAGCTCCCTAAGCTGCTCCTCATAGGGCATAATGGCTTCCAGACCTCCCATCATCCTAGCCTCTGGACACGTTCCAGCTTGTCAATATCCTTCTTGAATTGTGGTGTCCAGAACTGGACACAGTATTCCAGGTGAGGTCTGACCAAAGCAGAATAGAGTGGCACCATTACTTTCCTCAATCTAGGCACTAGACTCCTATTGATGCAGCCTAGAATTGCATTGGAGGGATTTGGGGATCATACAGGGTTCTGTGGGTGCTTGTAGGAGATGGGCCTGGGATATTTTCAGGTTTCCAGGCACTTGCGGAGCTTTGTCTGTGGTTTGGGGACAAAAAACGCTTAGCATTTTTTAAAATGGGGGGGACGGGGTTGTTGTACGCCGCCCCGGTTGCTGAGCAGAGGGGCGGGTTAAAAATAAAAAATTATTATTATTATATTATTATTGGAAGACTGGCAGCAAGCTTCAGGCATCACCAAAATTGGGGCTTTTTCGGGCTTTGTCTTTGCTCAGGTGCCATTTGTGGACTCCTGTGCTACTTTGTGGAATGCTGTGAAGAGGGATCAGGGTGAGCAAGGCCGATTTCCAGTGGCTGAAACTTTGGTTCATGGCTAGCATGATGGATTGCTTTGGCTTTACTGGATATAAGGAGAGGCTTTGTGGGAGTCAGGAGAAACTGCAGATGTGTCCTTGGGGGAACAATGAAAGCGGCTCTTCAGTTGGACTGATGGGAGGGTGTCTCAAGATAACAGAGCACCTGCCCTGTAAAGTCTACCACTCGGACTTATAACATGAGAGGTTTATCTTTCAACTGGCCTTCTAGGAGCACAACTGGAAAAAAAAACCCCTCCCCAAACACTGAAAAATGTTCCGCTAAAAAGGACCTGTAACTTTGCTTATTTCCTTTATATTTTGGATGCCTCTTTTTACACAATGTTACCATTAAGACCTTCACCAGAGGCAAATGTGCATTTTAAAAGCTGTTCTGGCCATGTTTTCTTTTTCGTTTTTTAAAAAACCCTGCCCTGTATTAATGGCTTGATTATTTAGTTTCTCAGCCCCTTTCTTTGACCCTGATTTCTCAAGCTGAAAATATCTCAGGGTCACAGTTTCAGTTAAAGGCGGGATGACAGATCTAGGATTGCTGACTTTTGAAGCCCATGGAAAAATCTTTGGGGTCCAAAGATTTATGGCATTCAAGTGTTGATAGTGGAAGGTTGGACAATACTTTGTAACTAGAGAGGAGTACAAAGAAGGTGTTCAGCTTCTGAACAATGAGTTAATAAAAGAGCCAGTTACAATTGGAGCGATGCACACCCAATTCAGAAATGTAGAGGTTGCCAGAAGCGGGAGCTTTAGTACATCTTTACTTGAAAAAAAAAGACTAGAACTTTGCTGGATGTCAGTTGTGTTTTCTTTCTCTTCTGATTCTTTTTAGCGACCTCAGCAGCCTGCCTGGAGCTTTCTATCAAATTGGAAGAGATGGGCAATTTTACACTGAATATTTCCCAGGTGGATCTTCCATATGAGATGACTTCACACTTCCTGGATTATTTTTGAACATTTTTTATTTTTTGGAACTTGTGCTTGGAGGACCTTCCACAGTACTTTTTGGAACTTTCCACTGAAATCATCCAAGAATCTGGTGCGCTCCATCAATGTGGTAGATATGCACTTCTCTTTTAACTTGAGAATTTAAAATGTTTAACTTAGCTAGGCTAGAATGGATGCTCAGTCAAGGTAGATTTTAATATTTAATTTCTTTAGAGACCATTTGCCACCTATTTATGCTTTGATTTGTCAATGTAATTAGCCGTTAAACTATTTTGTCATTGCCTTTATGATAAGTCACAGTGCAACTGCTCTAGTTGTGATGCTGTAATCATTATGGTTATTATTTTTAGTCAATGCTTTGCTTGCTTGTGCTGTTTTTATGACTATCTAGAACTTTTTATGAAGGTGTAGTAGTGAGAGTGTTGGACTAGGGACTCCAGGAGATCGGGATTCAAATCCCTGCTCAACCATGGAAACCCATTGAGGTGAGTCCCACTCTCTCAGCCTCAGAGGAAGGCCATGGCAAACTTCTTTGGAAGATATCTATCCAAGAAAGGCCCGTAAAAGGTTTGCCTTAAGTTGGAGACAACTTGATGGCACACAATGAGTTTTGGATATTTTGTCTGTTATTTCATTTTAAATTGATTTTATTTTGGGCGCTGTTCCAGCTTAATGGTCACTCTCACTATGCTCCCTGGAGCCAACTAAATTGATAGGGAATAAGAATCCTTTCATTTCTTAAAACTCCCACACTGATCCCTCTACCTCTTCCTTTTGGTATTTTCAGGATATTTTAAAGCAACGTTAGCACTTTTTGCAAGCTAATTTTGGCTCTTTGGTCATGAACCCAAAGGACATTTAACACGCTTACACTGCAACATGGGGAAGCCAGGGGAAAACAAATGTAATTTGCATTACGCTGCTGACTTCTAGCGGCTTCCTTTAGAGTCGCACCTTTGATTTGACACACTGTACAACAGCTCCCCCTACTGACAAATAATGGTAACTAAAGAGCACTTGCAAACTTCAATGCCAGCCTTTCAGAACTTATTAGCTAAAAACAAGGTGAAAGCTAACACCTGAACTAATTTCATTTTTGGGGGGGAGCAAATCAGATTTCCCTTTTCAATGGTTCACAGGAGCAGCCTCTCCCTTTGTGCAATTCCAATGTCCAGTACAGGAATTACGGTTACCTTACAGGCACGTGCTGCTGTATAGCGAGTGTGGAAGGATCCATGACAATAAATGCCAGATTTTCCTTGTGTTTTTTTTTCTTCTGGGCTGTGAGGCTGTGTTCTGGAAGAGTTTCTTTCTGACGTTTCGCCTGCATCTGTGGCTGGCATCTTTAAAGAATGGTTGGGTAGGTGTGTGTGGAATTTATGTGCTGTGAACCCCTGTTGGGGAGGATATGTAAATTTGTGTAATTGAATGGTTAGTTTCTGGGTATAGAAATGCAAGGCTCCTTAGTGTCTGACTGGCTAATGGTTGGTTGATGGGCCATTATTTGTTGGGAACCCCCCTGTCCCTGGGTGGAATTCCTTTGTTGAGTTTTGACCAGATTGGTTGTTGGCCTGGTCTAGACCAGATTCTAGACCTCCTCTTCAGCCTTGAGAGAAGTTACTATTTGGGGTGCCACAGGGTTCTGTCCTGAGCCCAGTGTTATTCAACATCTTTACCCATGACTTGGATGAGGGAATAGAGGGCATGCTTATCAAGTTTGCAGATGACACCAAATTAGGAGGGGTAGTGAACACCCCAGAGGACAAGATCTGAATCCAAAATGACCTTAACAGATTAGAAAGCTGGGCCAAAACTAACAAAATGAATTTCAACAGGGAGAAATGTAGGATACTACACTTGGGCAGTACAAATGAGAAGCACAGATATAGGATGGAGGACACCTGGCTTGATGGCAATATATGCGAAAGGGTTCTAGGAGTCTTAGTGGACCACAAGCTGAACATGAGTCAGCAGTGTGACGTGGCAGCTAAAAAAGCCAATGCAACTCTAGGCTGCATCAATAGGAGTATAGTGTCAAGATCAAGGGACGTAATAGTGCCACTTATTCTGCTTTAGTAAGACCTCACCTGGAATACTCTGTCCAATTCTGGGCACCGCAGTTCAAGAAGGATATGGACAAGCTGGAACGTGTCCAGAGGAGGGCAACCAAAATGGTAGGAGGTCTGGAAGCCATGATGCCCTATGAGGAGTGGCTGAGGGAGCTGGGGATGTTCAGTCTGGGGAAGAGAAGGTTAAGAGGGGACATGATAGCCATGTTTAAATATCTGAAGGGATGTCCTACTGAGGATGGAGCAAGCTTGTTTTCTGCTTCTCCAGAGACTAGGACACAGAGCAATGGGTTCACTTCAGGAAAAGAGATTCCACCTAAACATTAGGAAGAACTTCCTGACAATAAGAGCTGTTCGGCAGTGTAATGCGCTGCTGCCTGGGAGTGTGGTGGTCTTCTTTGGAGGTTTTTAAACAGAGGTCGCATGGCCATCTGTCAGGAATACTTTGTTTATTCTTGCATGGCAGAATGGGGTTGGACTAGGTGGTCTTTGTGGTCTCTTCCAACTCATAGCCCCCATAAGGCCTAGCTGGCAGAGTCAATGGTGGGAAGAGCTGCAGCCCAGCAATTGCCCCTTGCCCACTTTAGGACATGGTTGTCACTTTTGCCAGTCACCACATGATCAGGTCTCCTCTTAAACAGATTCCTCCCTTTTCTGGGATAAGCCCAAATATCTCCACTTTCTTGTGGAGTCCCTCTCAAAATGATTCCTGCTGCCATATTAAGGACTGCAGAGGAAATGGAAGTATTGGGGGTTACTAGAGGGTTCTGGGGTGCTTGTGGAGATGGGATAGGGTATTTTCATGTGGTTGGGAGGCTTTTTGTGATTGGGGGGCAAAAATTGCCAGAAAATGATTTTTTTTAAAATTTGTGGGCTTCAGGAGTCACAAAAGTGGGGTTCAGGTGCTACATGTGGCCCAAGGGCTACACTATGCCTACTCCTTCCTTAAACCAGAGATTAAAAAGCTAGAATTACATACTTACAGCTCTCATACAGGCAGGACAGGGCTGTGATTTTAAGTACTTTCCCAGGATTGCACAAAATCAGACCAGGGTTTAAATTTGTGTGTGTATGGGGGTGTAAGTGTTGGAATGGAAGTGTAGGCACACAACCCAATCTCCCCACAATTCTGAAAGTCACCTTCCAGGCTTTCCTTCTATTTACTGAAAAGGACAGGTTGAATCCTAACCACACTCACTTGAAGTAAATTTGGTGAACCCACAAAAGATTAGATGTGCTGGACAGCTTACAAAAGGGCGAGTGAGGGCGTGAGGACCTGTATTTGTGAGGAGACAGCAACTCAACCAGCTTAGGTTGAGTGAGAAGGAAAACCATTGCCGATTAACTGTCAAAAGGAAAAGCCACGCAGCAATTCTGCCCTCCACCAGGAAGACAGCAATAGTAGCATCTGTTTAGATAAACCAATAAGCCCAGGAAAAAAGGGACTAACGCAGGTGTGGGTGGGGGGTTTCCCCCAAAATTTTTATTGTGATGTCTCCTTGTTATTTAGAATACCAATTTGTGAGGATAAACGCCATTGGAAAGTGAAAAAGTAGAACGCAGATAGCCCCGGAGCTGAGGCACCTTCTTGATGATTGGCAGGAGCTGGGAATCCACGGCCTTCTGGTCCGCCTTGCGTCGTTCTGTAATCTCGTATTTCTACAAAAAGGGAAGAACAGCACCTAAACCACACACTCATGTTCTAGTACATCAGCTCTTTCCCCTCCAGCAAGCTCAGGCCTCTTCCCTTCTGCTTGACTGGGCTGCAGACTACTTGCAAGATGCCTAGGGACTTTTAAAGCCTTAAAACAGTAAAATCCCCACCAGTCCTCTGTGTCTTTTAACCCCTGCTTCCCAAATACCCTTAGGGATAGCTCTTTTGACTGGAATCCCAACTCCAAGGTTATATTCCAGGCCTAATAATATTGGCATGCCCATGAGCTTAAAGCATGATTGGGCAAGGACACAGCCCCAAGATAACTGGCCATGGGTTCAGCTACCCTCCTCCATACAAAGTTATCTCAGGGTAACTTTTAACATCTAACAAGATTTTGAGCAATGCGACCATGGAAAGAAATGTGTTTCTTGAAAGCTCACAGCTTATACCTAAGACTGATCTGCAGAAGACAATCCTTTTGTAACAGGTAGGTAGCCCTACATTACACATTACACCAAGGCTGCCAGTACTATTGATTACAACAACAGGCATTCTGAACTACAGGAGTCTGACTCATTCTCCGGTCACATACTCTCCAAAAGCCACCCTGAAACTTTGGATTTCAACAGACACTTTATAAAAACAGAAGGTCTCCGTTGACCTCTCTCACACACTTTTTGCTTTCTTAAAATGAGGGTATTAAGATTTTCTTTCAAGAATGGCATCCTATGGTAGTTTCTTTCCAAACTGTACTATTTTTAATTTGGGAAGAGCTTCATTTTAGGGGCATCTTTAAGATGACCAGGCCATCTCATGCAGAACATCAGTGAAAGAAACTAAATAATTACTATCAGTAAGCTTATTCATTAGATTAGAAATTTTCTAATAGAAAGGATCAACTTTTTAAAAAATGTATTGATGGACCGACATTAGAATTTCAGCATTCATTTAGTTCCAGAGAGCTTTCTCATTTAGTTAATAAGTAATTTAACTAATGTTATTAGTTAATGGACAAAACATGCAAAAGAGCAAACAGATTTCACCTTTCCTAGCCAATTCTTTACCCAAAATCTAGTTCTCTTGGATGTTTGAAAACTGCTTCTTGGTATACCATCAGAGCTAGGGAATTACATTGTTTAGACCACAAGATTCAAACCACTGCAAACATGGAGAGCTATAGGGCTCCTGCCCGCCTATTTTTTTTAAAATGCCCGATAGATGTGCCTGATCTGACCCAGGCAACTAATTTTTTAAGCTCTTAACCCTGGGACTTCCTGCTGGGACTCATGTGGGAATCAGTAAACTAAACAGAGGGAGAGGACAAACAGATGAGATTATGAGGGAGGGAGAAAGTGAGAGCATGAAAAGGGATTCTGGTGGGGTGGATGAGAAATAGGGTTTTCCAAACAGCTGCTTCCTTTTCTCTCAAGACACAGACTTGGGGAGTAAAATTAAAGGAGGCAATTTTTCAGCTTCCTTCTGTAATGGTGGGAGGGCAGACTTTTCATTTAAAAGTAAATGGCAATTTAACACAAATACAATAGTTAACCCCTACGCTGACATAAACAAAGTGACTGGGTTTTTTTTTAAAAGCTTGTTAATGATCAACTAAACACATGAACTCTTGTCTTCTGACTTTCTTATCTTGGCAGAACACAGTCATCCCTACCTCTTTCTCAGTGTCAAAGATTTCCCCCTCCTGGTGTTTGGGTTTGCGCAGCTTCTTCTTCTTGAAGTAGAGATCACTGAGGTGCTTGGGAAGCTTCACACTAGAGATATCAACCTTGGTCGAAGTGGCAATGACAAACTTCTGGTGAGCCCTGCGCAGAGGAACGCGGTTGATGGCCAAGGGCCCTGAAGATAGAGCACAAAACCGAGTTACACAGTGGCCTTGAAATGCCCCCCCTCCACAAAGTGGTGGTTGACCAGCACTCAAGTGGAACACAGCTATGCCTTTCTGCTTGAAACCATCAGGTAAAGCTCTCAAGAAAAAAGCAGCGAGCACAGGAAATTTCCAGAACACATCCAAGCACAGTATCTACACTAAGAATCTACTATCATGCTGTTCTGTTGAAAGACTTAAAGAATGGCTCTCAAGATTAAAAAAATTCACCACCACCTTGTTCATAAGTGACACAAAGCAATTTTGTCACAATGGTGGTGACCCGTCTAACTCTCGAAAGCCTCTCTGGAAGTGTCATTTGTCAAGTTTCTGCGAGCGTGGCTTGCCAAGGTCATCCAGTGGGATTCCATGGCTGAACTGGGATTTGAACCCTGATCTCTGGGAGTCCTAGTCCAATGCTCAAACCACTACTCCATGGGGGTATTCCTAATTCGTATCAATCTCCCACACAGGTAACAGGTTCAAAATCCTCACCAATAGGTCCACAAAAAGAAAATAGGGGAAGGGAGTGATGAGATGGGTCAAATCACGCTGGCTCCATTGTTATGTGCCATCAAGTCAAGCCCAACTTGCAGTGATCCCTGTTCCCAGGGTTTTCTGGGCAAGATTTTTTCTGAGGTTTGCCATTGCATTCCTCTGAGGCTGAGAGTGTGACTTGCCCCAGGCTCCAGTTCTACACAACCCCACCCAAGTAACTCCCAACTTATTTAATGGGGTTTATTTCCAAGGAGACAGGGAGCAACCAAGCTGTAAGAGATTAACATTGGAAGTCCAGGGTTCAAGTCCGCCCTCTGCCCTGGACCAACATTAGGCAAACTACTCATTCCCAGTCTCACTCCCTGTCGCATCAGAAAATGGGGGGATAATAAGAGCTTACAGGGTCTTGTAATGTTTTGAACATTTGGAAACATACATTAAGTGCTACCTTTGATAAATGGGACACAATGTATTTCTATATTCCATTTTCCCTTTTAGAACAGGCATATTATTCGAAAAAACAAATATGACAAGCTTATTAGTTCAGAGGCTCTGAGGGGATTTACACCCCCCTTCAAAAGCTCACAATCTCTAAAGTCTGTGGGTGCATTTTTGCCACATTTTGGTTGCCTGCCTTGGGCTGTTTTCAACTCAGGAGAGATCCTTTTTTTAAGATGCCCCAAGGGTGTTGGGGAACATACTGCGCAAAACATTTTTGGATGTTTTTTTTGGGGGGGGGGGTACAGCCCTCTGAGGTCTCCTAGGAGTGGGGATGCAACTCCTTACCCATCACCCCCCCCCCGGTTAATTAGTAGGAAAGACTTATTTTTGTCTCCCCCTCTTGCTCCAACTACCCAGGAAGACAGCCTCTGACAACTTCTCTCAAACTGAATCTGGGCCTCTGGCTGAAAAGATCCCCCACCTCTGCTGCAGGACCACACCAGAGGAGCTTACCTGTTACAAGCAACAGACCGCTTCCCAGCTGCTTCAGGAAGACCACACGCTAGAAACACAAAACGGAGGTTTGTTAAATGGCAACGAAAGAGAAAGAGCACAAATCTAAAGCTCTGTTGCTCATTTGCAAAATGAAGCAGACCAACGGGGCTCCCCTTACCTTGCCTCGGTGACGCCCGGTGAGAAGGATCAGGACAGTTCCTGGGGTAATGGAAGCCCGCAGCTTTCTCTTGTGTAAGGCAAAATTCTTCTTGCCATGGCTCAGGAGTTTGCGGGGAACATCTTCCGTTGGGTAATATCTGGGCTGGAAGGAGAAAAGATTGAAACGTAACACTGAATTCAGAATACAGTAGGACCCCCATATCCACTGATTCATTTATCCACAGGATACAAAACAGCACTCCTACCAGAGCCTTCCTAGAAAATGTGTCCTCTCTAGCCATTTTCTAGGTCCTCCAAGGCACCCTGATGGCATTTTTAAGCCAGAAACCCCATTATTTTCAATGGTGTTTGCTATCATCCACGGTTTTCAGTATCCACGCCCCACTGGAACCAATCCCTAGTGGATATGCAGGTCCTACTGTATTCTTTTTCTGCCATTTTTAGTACCACGAGCGACAGAATCCCAGTCCTGTGGCTGTCCAGTTGCCAAAAATGTTTGGATGCTGGTACGTAGAAGCCCTGCATGGAGACGGTACCTACAGATTTGACCCTAGTCTTCAGATCTGAATTTTTCAGTTCAGCAAAGCGTGACAGGCTAAAAGGTTTCTCAGGCACTATAAGAAAAGGACACGTTTGTAGTTTGTAGACTCTCCCTAAATACTGAACTACACACAAAGACAAAACACTGCCACATGCTGAACAATCAGAGACTTTTCTGCTTGAAGCAAAAGATGGGGAAAAGCAAAAGATGGGACTATAGTGCAAGCTATAGTCTCCAATATGTATTTCAAAGTTATGTGCCAACATATTAAAAAATACACAGGAAAGTGAACCAAGAACTCTTGCTCTAAGATACTGGTTTGTCCAAGATGAAAGATGGGCAGTCATTTGTCCTTTGCCAATTTTCAAATGCCATCAACAGAAACACTATTTAAGCTCTAGCCTGGCAGCCATAGGTGATCAGGAATGCTCTACAGTAGAGTAAGCATACTAGTCCATCTCAGCCATACACCCAGCATAAAGATCTGGCAAAATATGAAAGAAGGAAAATCTCTTCAGTCTTTTCCCAGTACAAAAGTACGCCCTGTGTGAAAAAAACCAGAGCTTGGAAAAATTTACATTTTTGGACTGGCCAGGGGATTTGTGTAATGGTCTGAAAAGGCAATGTTTCCAAGTGCTAAGAAATGCAGCTCCCCCCCCCCCACAAAGAGGCAGAAAACTAGTCCTTGGACCTGCCCAAGGTTGACTTAAGCACATGAAGACCTCAGTCCAACATCTCCTCACAGAGCACAAATATCCACATGTGGACTTCTGCTACACTGAGCCATATTACCCCCTCCCTGACACTGCCCCACATGGCCACTCCTACAGCCCAGAGCCAAGTGCAACATGATTTACAGCAGTGCTGAGATCCCTGGAGGACCACAGCAGTGCTCAGGTCATTGCTTCACGTCTGGCTATGGGAGATTTAGCCAGATGCTTCTCTGAGCCTGCCTGCTCGCCAGAAGCAGAGAATGCCTATGTGGGATGGCATGACAGGTTTAGTATTAAGTTGTGGGTGGGTGGGTACTTAGCAGGGAAGAAGGCAATTGCAACTCCTGCAGCACCCAAAAAAGGACACCCACACTTGCACCTGTCATGTCCCTACCAGAATCCTGGTCCACCTGTGCTCAGGCACACTCATTTTCCAGTCATTTACTGCTGAGACAGCAGCACACCAATGTGCATTGTTTCTAATTGCAACCAATGGGTCTCCACTAACACGATTTCCTTTCCTGGACACATGCTGTCTCAGACACCAGATCCCCTTAACAGGAAGCAACCAGGTTACTAAAAGATGACTATGGTGCTGAGAACCCTGCAGCCCTGATTAGCCCCCAGATACTTATGCTGGTTCTACATAAATCGATGAATAAAGAAGAAAGCGCTTAAGATGATACCAAATTCTGTGAGGATCTGCAGTTGGGCTCATCCTCACCCAAAAATCGGGTTAATTAGGTTTTGTTCCCATTTTCCAAGGGAGAAAAGAAACCAACAAGCTAGCAAATCTAGCATAATGGGGACTGAGTGAATTGGGTCAAAAAGTCTTGTCTTCTACATTGTGCCTTGTATTTTGCAGAGATGCCTTCTTACCATTTTGCGAAGTTTGACCACCCTGTTGCCTCCATTCTTATCGCCCCCGACAGGCTTCGTGATTGTGGCAGGCTCCTTCTCTCGCTTCTTCTTCTCTATCTGCAAGCGGAACAAGACAAACTCTTAAAAGATCTCTGCAAACAAGCTTACTCGCCGTGCAACACATTAAGAACAGCACCACAAAAAACCTAGGATGTTCACGGTTTCCTTCGCAGATTCAAGCCCGCTGGCTGCAGGTGAGATAGGAAAGTAAGTCCAACTGTTTCCAGTCCTCAGCTCCCAAAATTCGAAGCACATTGTTAGCTAACATCCATGACTTTACATGGCTTTTATCACCTTTTCAAACAACTCTCCCAGGTTGTACCACACTTGTGGTGTTTGCTTCCAAGCCAATTCCTGACTTGTGGCAGCTATCTCTTAAGGTTTTCTTGGCAAGATTTCTTTAGAAGGGGTTTGCTATTGCCCTCCTCTTAGGCTGGGAAACCCAGTGGGTTTCCATGGTGGAGTGGGAAAGCGAACCCCGATCGTCCTGAGTCCTAGTCTAACAATTAAACCACTACACTACACATTGCCACACTGCAAGGCAGCAATGTCCACGCTAAAATTGTAGGGTGTGAATTCAGCCACTTCCTTTACAGCAGTGCTACCAAGGTGCTGGCCAGTGGACCAGTGCCAATCCATAAGCCATTGCCAGCCAGTCTGCAGTTTCCAGGAAAAATAGTCGTAATCAACAGGCATTAATATGGTACCAATCTGGGGCACATTGGGGACCCCCCCCACATTAAACAGCTAAAGTAGCTCTGCTCTAGAGAAAGCTCTGAGGATTTCTGTATCTCTTCTACCTTCGTTTCTGGAGCTTTGTATTTGCGCTTGTACATGGCTTTCCGGGCATACATGGCTGACCGGGAATACTTCCCGATTCCTCGGGCCAGCACCGGGTTGCGGCTGGTATGGACTTTCCGGACTCTCTTCGCTTTCTTCTCGCCTGCCATCTAAGAGAACAATATAAGCATTAGCAACTCGAACAATACGAGGAAGAAAAAAGGTGGGACAAAAGGGGGATGATGGATTGTCACTGAAACTGTTAAAACAAAAACATGTTCCTAGCTCTCAACATTACTAGATCTCGGGCATGCCAAGCAAGGCCACAAAGTCCTAAGTAAGGATGCACTTTGCCACTAGTTTTCTAGAACTGGCATCTCCCCATGGGAGCCTGCCTAAGTCTTACAAACTTTAGGTGAGGGCTTTCTCCCTCTCCCCAAATCCTCCCCTGTTGGGCTGGTGAGGACACATGACACAGGGCCCTCTTAGCGTTTGTGCCCAGGTTATGGGCACTCTCTTCCAAGAGATGCCTGCTTGGCCCTCTCCCTGCTCGCTTTTTACATTCAGGCAAAGACCTTCTTATTTAAACAAGTCTTTGTCCTTCACCTGGTTGGGGTAGAAGGATGGTCCATGGCTGTGCCGTATACTTGAATATGTAACACACACCAAATACATTTATAATTGTTTTAAATTAATGTTTCAATTGAAATGATTGTTTAATGCACCTTAAAGCATTTGCACTACATACAGCTTTAGCTGCTTTGGTTTAACAGATAGCATAAGCCACCTCAGCTCCCATACTGGGAGAAAAAGAGGATATGAATAAAAGAAACGTTGCTCAAGAGCAGAACATATTCAGCCCATGCGCTAAGCTCTTTCCTAAAAACAAACATTCTCCAAGCCCTTTAAGGTAAGAATATTTTTATGACAAGGCCACTGGCTCTAGACTTGAGAATGTACAAAAAGCAAACACCACACAGAGATGAAAAGTACCACAGAGCACAACGATCAAGGCTTGCTCAAACCTTGTAAGCCAACTAAATGGAGATTATCACACTGCACTGTTATCGTGCTATGATTCCACTTTAACTGCTCTGGCTGCCTCCTGTGAAATCCTGGGATTTGCAGTTTTGGGAGAGGCACTTAGAATCCTCAGCCAGAGCGCTCTTAGGCCTCCCTGAACTGCAAATCCCAGAATTCCAAAGAAGGCAGCTATAGCAGTTAAAGTGGAATCATAGCACGATAACAGTGCAGCTTGCTAAAGCTCATCAGAATATCACATTACAATACTATAGCGCTATGGTTCCACTTTTAACTGCTCTGGCTGCCTGTGGAATCCTGGGATTTGCAGTTTAGGGAGGGGCATTTAGCACTCTCAGCCAGAAACTGCAAATCCCTGAATTCCACAGGCGGCAGCCAGAGCAAAGTGGAATAATGGCGCTATAACAGTGTAGTGCGATCCTCTCGGCGCGGGCTAGTTTGAAGCTTAGGGAAAGATGCCCGACTTCCCAGCTACGAAGATAATCGTGTATCCCGTGTGGGGGAAAAAAAGACAACGCGCAAGCAACCCTCTTGGATGCTTGGGCGGCAAGACGAATCCTGGTTCCATAGCCCGGCCCCCCCAAACGCCCCCAAGGCGCGCGCCTTCCCTCTGCTGCGCGGCTCTTCCATGCAATACGGGAGCACCCATCAACCGCCTCAGCGAGCCCGACCTCAACAGCGGCCTAGTCCCCCCGCCCGTCCCCCCGCCCCAGCCGTCGGCTCCCGCTCTTCCCTTCCGAGAGAACAACTCCCCGCGGCCCACCGGCTACCCCCGAAGCGATAGGTCCCTATCCGCCTCCCGGGCGGTGCTCCTCGGCGGAGGATGGCCGCGGATTCTGACCCGAGCACCCGGGAGAGGAACCCAAAGCGACGCCACCCTTACCTTCGGTGAAGGGAAAAGGAAGCAATATCCGGGAACTCGGCGCTAAAGAGAGCGGGGGCCGTGACGTCAGCGCGCGGGCCGCAGGGCACCCTGGGAGAGGTAGTATATAGTACAGGAAAGGCGTCCGCCCTTCTTTTAGGGCGGCCGGCAGGTGGCGCTGTTAAAGAAGACAAGGGGGAAGATTTGTATACGGCGCTGCAAGCTGTTTTATGGGTATGATGACTGATGGCAGGGTCCCCCCTTAGAAAAGAATGGTGAATGCCGTCCTTTTGGGCAACCTTTTAATTAAGGTTATATTCACGAATAATCTCTGCACTTCTATCTCTCAAGTCCTCTGAAAGCTTGAAGTCTCTGCTTTGCATCCAAGGCAAACACAGAATCCTAGAATTGGAAGAGACCCCAAGGGCCATCCAGTCCAACCCCCTGCCATGCAGGAAGACACAATCAAAGCACCCCTGAAAGATGTCCATCCCCCCCCCGGCTTTTCTTCGCAAACAATGATTCAGGAAGGACTCATCCCGCACTTTCTGCAAGCGCGCTGATGACTAAAAAGGCCAATCCGAGATAAACAAGTCCAGTCGCAGAAAGCACAGCAGAAGGTCTCCTTGGGTGATGTTTCCGGGTTGTGATTCTTTCTGCATTGTTGTTTCTCTTCAAGACTTGTTCGGTGTGAGTTCTCAAATAAGGCTGCCACATCGTGGATAGTGCGTCTCCATGCCTCCCAATGAGAGGCCAGGGCGGACCATTGTTGGTGATCAATTTGGCCGAGCCTGAGATGGTGTTTCAGGGAGTCCTTGTATTTCTTCCTAGTGTTTAGGTGGAATTTCTTTTCCCGTACTTTGAACCCATTGCTCCATGTCCTGGTCTCCGGAGCAGCAGAAAACAAGCTGGCTCCATCTGTAGTATGACAGCCCTTCAAATATGTGGAGACAAATGAAAGCTGCTGCGAACTGGCGTTACTGAGCACCAGTCCACATTTTATTGCCTCGTCGGGAGGCATGGAGACGCAGTATCCACAATGCTGCAGCCTTATTTGAGAACTCACACTGAACAAGTCTTGAAGAGAAACGACAACGCAGAAAGAATCACAACCCGGAAACATCAGCCAAGGAGACCTTCTGCTGTGCTTTCTGCAACTGGACTTGTTTATCTCGGATTGGCCTTTTTAGTCATCAGCGTGCTTTCTGCAAGCGCAGGATGAGTCCTTCCTAAATCTTCCTTTGCGAAGAAAAGCCAGAGAGAGAGAGAGGGAGAAACCCCCATATAGAACTGGTTGGAAGAAGTGGGTCTGGTTTGTATAGCAAGTTCAGGCAGTTGTGTTCCGGTTCACTGTTCTCTTTATTATGGTTCTAACCACTGCATCATTCTAGCTGATGACAGGTTCTCCAGTTATCTCCCTCATCTTAATAATATTACAATAATAATACAAACATCTGCCTGTCTGTCTCCACTATAGCTGCAAGGTTGTGAAAATTAGCCTGAATGCTAAAGGGACCCTGAGTGTGTGCATCTTGGGGTTATTTTTTAAAATGGATTAATCAATTTAAATTAATTTAAAACTGTCTATGGCTGGATAGGAGCTAGTGTGGTGTAGTAATTTGAGCATTGGTCTAGTACTTTAAGAAACCAGGGTTTGAAGCCCCACTAAGGCTGCATCTGCACTGCAGAAATAATGCAGTTTGACACCACTTTAAGTGCCATGGCCCAATGCTATGGAACTCTGTGATTTGTAGTTCTGTGAGATATTTGGCCTTCTCTGTCAGAGCACTCTGGTGCCATAACAAACTATAAATCCCAGGACTCCATAGGATGGAGCCATGGCAGTTAAAGCGGTGTCACATTGAATGATTTCTGCAGTGCAGATGCAGACAAAGCCATGGAAATCCAGCACAGGACCTGAGCAGGGCAGTTATAACAGGGATTCCTTGGAGGTCACAGGGCTGCCATAAGGTGAAGCTGATTTTGACAGCAACTAACAACGACAACATGTCTTCGGTGAGAAGAACTGAGACCACAGAGCTGCAGATGATGGGAAACACTTCATCCAAAGCAGCAACAGTTTGGCCAAAAGCCACCTCTACAGGGCAAAAGAATGTTACAATCCAGGCTTGGATTATAGTTCTGTTACATAATTTACAGTGAGTTCAGGACCAGTGTCTTGCACTCGTTGCCACAATCAGATGGAAAAGAGATCCAGGCATGATTTGGACTGGTGGCAAGGTCCAACTGGCCCAAATCAATGGCTCATTCTCCACTCCCCCACCAATAAAAAACACCTCCCAAGCAATCCATGGCTTTGTAGAGCATGGCAGCTCTGAGAGAGAAACTCCTGGTGGCTTGTAAGGGTGGGGAGGGGAACTGAAAGGCTGAATGAGCAGTAAGTTGGGAAGAGAAGAAAGAGCACTGGAGTGAAGGCAGGATTTATTTGTCATTAACTGCCCTCAAGCCGATCTCGACTCATGGTGACCCCATTAATGGGAGACCTCCAGGTTCCCCTGTCCTCAACGGCCATGCTCAGGCCTTGCACACTCCGGGCAGTATCTGTGGCTTCCCAATGGAGTCTGTCCCCTGTAATGGGGTCTTCCTCTTTTCCTCCTGCCTTCTACCTTACCAAGCATTAGTGTTTTTTCTAGCAAGTCCTGTTTTCTCATGATATATCCAAGTATGGCAGTCTCAGTTTAGTCATCTCGGCTTCTAGGGAGAGTTCAAGCTCGATTTGCTCTAGGACCCGTTCGTCTTTTTTAGGCATCCACAGTATCTGCAGAACTCTTCTCCAGCACCACATCTCAAATGCGTTGATTTTCTATTAGCTTTCTTCACTGTCCTTAAGCAAGTCACACTCTCTCCGCCTCAAAAGGAGGCAAAAGCCCACCCCCGAAGAAATCTTACCAAGGAAACCCCATTATAGGTTTGCCTTAGGGTCACCATAAGCTGGAAATGATTTCAAAACACAAAACAACAACAATCTGTGTCTAAATCATGTGATCAGCTTAATTTGCATTTTAATATGTATAATTACTGGTAGTTTTTAAAATTACTGGTGGTTTTAAGTTGGAAGCCATCTTGCACCCCAGCAACAGAAGAAAAGGCAATAGAAATCTAATAAAATCTGAGCATCGGCCACTTCGTATTTTAAAGCAGGGCTGAAAATCAGGTGGCTCAGCAGCTGTTGTTGTACTGCGAGTCTCAGCAACCCTACTCAGCACAAGAAATCCTGGGAGATGCAGTCCAACAGATAACAAGCAAGATCCCTCTTCAGGTTTCACTATGGCTCCCTTACCTCCAGCCTTTAATTTCGGGTACCACCTGCCAGACAAAGAGTTCTGGAGAACCAAAAGCCTGCACACTTCTACATGGCATTTTGCTTGGCCTTCTTTAAACATGGATTGGGTCGCTTTTCCATTTTTCCCCTCGTAAGGGAAGCACGGCCAACCTTTTTATTTTTTTTATAGTTCCAACTATTAAAAGAACATATATACTGTACATTACTGAATGCAAACCTATATAAATCAACAAAATAAATACAGTAGCAAATAAAAATAACCCAATAACATCTAAATAAAGTATTACACCGTTACATACATAGTTATGCATTTTATTCATATATTTATTACTACTTTTGTGCTTAATATTCTTGACTTCCCCCGTAAGTCATGTAACGGAAGTGTCAAATTATCATGTATATAAAAAAAAATAATCTTGGGATTCACTTATCCCAGTGGTTCTTAACCTGGGGTCCAGGGACCCCCAGGGGTCCTCAATGTCCTCACAGGGGGTCCGCGAAGGCTTGAAGGCTGCTTGGCCCACCTCTTTCCTTCAGTGGAGTGGCCACATGACAGGGGCAAAGGCTGGCTGGCTAGCTTGGCCTGTGCATTGCCATTCAATCTCCTCCAGCCCCAAACTTGCAGGAAGAAGCAGGGGAAAAATCTTCCCTTCCTCCTCCAGTGCCTCTGAGGGAAGGTTTCATGGATGGTGTAATTGTATTATTATTGTTATTATTAATTATAATTTTATTATTATAATTGTATAAATAGCTTGTGGGGGCAATTAGCTAACGCACATTGGAAACCGTTTAATGCAGTGTAGATGTGTAAATAGCTATTGCTTAAAATACAATTTGTAAGCCGCTCTGATAGCCTTGTGGCTGAAGAGCGGGGTATAAAAAAAAACACTAAAAAATAAAAACATTATTGTTGTTTTGTTGTTGATATTGTTAGGTATTCTCATTATATTATTAGGGTTTTAAATCTTGAGTTAAGTCTTGGGGGCCCATGGTAACAAAAGATATTTAAAGGGGGTCCCTGGGAAAAGAAAAAGAATATTGGGAATATTTACATCATTGAGTCAAGCCAACTACAGTTTTCTCCCCCCATTCCTCCTCAAAAGTAATTTAGTCAGGGGCTCCAGTCCCTGTTAAATTTTTCGACAAGTTTTCCCTTTTAACTTCTCCGTCCCTTTATCGACTTCCATAAAACCATCCCCTTTTCCCCGAAAAAGCCAGATAGGAAAAGCCCACCGGGCTCAGCCAGGCAAGGAAAGAGTGCTCACCATCGAGAGGCCAGGAGCTAGAAGGCTCCTCTGGCAGCCAATGAGAGTTTCCGAAAGTGTGAGACGCTCTAGGCTCTGGTTTCTATGGTGGGCTCCCCGCCTCGCCTCTTCTCCCCCCCCGCCCCAAGGTGGGCGGGGCCTCTGGCTGAGTGCTTGGCGTCGCCGGCTAATGACGTGAGGGGGAGGGCGACGCGCGGCTCTGTCTCTCTCTCTCTCTCTCGCTCGCTTTCTCTCCCTCCCTCCCTCCCTCCCGCGGCTGAATGCGTTCCGGGCTGGGTTGGCTTTGGCTTCCCCCTTCCCGGGCCGGGCTCCCCGCGAGGCGAAGGGGCCCCATGTGAGGAAGACGGAGACGGGAAGATGACCTCGAGGAGGTGAGGTGGGGGGAGAGGCGGACGGAGAACGACGCCCCCCTTTTGCCCTTCCTGTTCGGGGGGGGAGGGGGTGCCTGGCCCCTCCCCCACCCGCTGCTGTTGCCTTCGGGGGGGGGACCGGGCGGGGGGGAGCCTCACTCGAGCGTGGTATGGGGTCCCCCCCCTTTATTGGGGGTAACCCTTTTCTTTAGCAGGGACCCCCTTTAAGTATCTTTTGTTGCTGTGGACCCCTGTGATAATGGACACCCCCCCCCAAGACTTAACTCAAAATGTTAAACCCTCATAATAACAATAACACAATTGCACCATCCTTTAAACCTTCCCTCAGAAGCACCGACGTGGAAGGGAAGACTTTTCTCCTGCTTCTTCCTGTAAGTTTAGGGGTGGAGGGGATGGGATGGCAATGCGCAAGCCAAGCCAGCCAGCCTTTGCCTTGGCTTCTGTTATGTGGCCGCTCCACTGCAGGGAGGAGGGGGGCTAAGCAGCCTTCCAAGCCTTCTCGAACCCCCTGGGCGGACATCACGGACCCCCAGGGGTCCCCGGACCACAGGTTAAGAAGCACAGGTGTAGATTATTTTAGCAGGGCTGGGGAACCTGTGGCCCTCTAGCTCTTCTTGGACTACCTTTCCCATCATCCCTCACCCCTTGGCCAGGCTGGCTGGGACGGATGGGAAAGGGAGTCCACCGGCAACCTCTGGAGAGCCCTTCCCTAGCTTATTGGTTTTCAGGAGGCGTGGTGCTCAAGAGGCAACTCTGTCAGACTGTTTTTCTTTTAAAGAGAGATACTTTTTTTGGGGGGGGGAGTCTCTGCTGCTTTTTGTCAGGCTGGTGGAACTCCCTGCTACTTTATATGGCCCTGAGAATGACTGGTAACTTGCTGCTTCTTGCTTTTTCTTGTCCAAGTCAGCTTACATTGGCTTGTGTTGCAGTATGCCCTTCTACATAGGGTGTATAACTTTTTATGCGGTTTGCAGCTGCAGGATGTGTGGCAATGGCTGCCAGCTGTAAAAGAGAATTAGACACAGTTGGGGGGGGTGGAGAGGGAGAGGTAGCTAGTTTTTTTGGAAGGCTAATAATCTTTATGGCTCTGAAGGGAGCTCCCAGCTCAGAAGGGAGCATGAGGAGGAGTGGGGAGTGCTCTTGCATTCATGTCTGGCTTGTGGGTTTGTTGGAAACATCTGGCTGGCTACTGGAGGGAGTAGATGCACCTTTTCCATGCCCTGGTTGGTTTCTTTCAGAGCTCAGACAAGCTAGCAGAGTACTGTGGTTCCCGGAATCCCTCAGACACAGTGTGGCTTCTTTTTGCTCCAGACCTCTTTGTTTGTCTCTCTCAACTATGTCTCTTAGCATGTGAGCTGTAGATTAAAATCACCCCTTCTCCCTACTATTCCTGAGAGAGCAATGGGAGGCTCTGGATGTTGGGAAAGTAAAAAATATGGCCAATGATAAACATTTTAAGCCCGAATCCTGTTAATAATCTCAACTAGAGTAAATCCATTGATTCAGTGGGATTTACATATACTGTATGTTGATTCACCATTCCACAATGGATTCAGTGAGACTCCTCTAGCTGGGATTACCAATAGGTGCCAGACCTACAATTTGGGCTTTTTTCCTGCGTGTGTGAGGCAGGAGCCTAGGAAAGGCTGGATTAATTTTCCAGGCCTGCTCTTATACCTTTCTTCAGTATTTTTCTTCTGAAAATTATGTGTTCTTTATGCTCAGCAGTATCATTGTTCCTTTCGTAATTGTGTTAATGGCCTCATGTCTTCCACTGCATTGCTACATGATTCTCAGTATACTGTATTAATTTCAATAGATAAATTGTTAATTCTAGATCTGGTTTTATTAGTAGCATGCATCAAGCCTAAGCACAGGTTCTGGGGGAGAGCCTCACCTGGCATTTCTTTAATTATGTTAGCAAACTCTTCTGAAAAGTCCTTATTCTTACTGCAGTCTTGCCATAATTTCCTCTCTTCTTGGTGTCTGTCGAATGGTATAACTCAGCCGAAACCCTAGAGCTGGGTGGGATATCAACTCCAAACATGCATCTGAAGTTGTCCAAGTGCTGGTGTTCTGATCACGTCTCCGGAACCTCTTGGCATAACTTGTCGACCGAGGGCTGACTTGATACGCCTCCTAGCCATCTATTTCAGGCTCTTGCCACATGCCTCTTCCCACTTGGAGCCAAATATACCTGGACCACCAGATTGCCTTAGAACAAAAGCTGTAAATAGAGCAGCGCCCTCAGTCTACCATGGCCGGAAGTTGTTGTCTTCCTCCGTGCTCTGTTGGGTAGTTTGCGTCGGGTGGCTTTTTATGGTTTCTGCTTCATGTCCGCACAGTGGTTTCTTTCAGGTTTCATTCAAAAGAAGCCCCCTCAGAAGTCTGTGGTGATCATTTGGCCCATTTCTAGCTTGCATTTCTTAACATGTGAAACGGAAAACTTGTGCAGTGGGCTGGGGTGGTGGGTGGTAGAAGATTAGAGGAAGAGAGGCCTTGGAAGGCAAGGGGGTGGTGTGGAGAATGGTGAGAAATCTTTTTCAATCCCCCCTCTCCCCAGCAATGTTCTCTTTTCTTCCTGAAGCCAAAGGAGTAGCCAGCCTGCTGAGGAACCTTTGTCTGTTGGGGTGGAAACTCTAGCAGGCTGCAAAGGATTCTGGGAAGACTCTAGGGTAGATGTTGGATAGGTCACATGGAGCCATGGTCAGCCTGTTGCACAAGGCATATAAATTAAATAAATAAAAATAAATGAGGCTTCTTCCACGTAAACATTAGGAAGAACTTCCTGATGGTAAGAGCTGTTCAGCAGTGGACTGCACTGCCTGGGAGTGTGATGGAGTCTTCTCCTTTGGAGGTTTTTAAACGGGCTGGATGGCCATCTGCTGAGTGTGCTTTGATTGTGTATCCCTGTATGGCAGAATGGAGTTGGACTAGATGGCCCTTGGGGTCACTTCCAACTCTATGGTTCTGTGATTCTAAAATAGTCTTGCTTAGAATGACAAAAATGGCCCACCCTTCCAAAGTAATGAACTAAAGTAAAGTGAAAGATGAACCATTCAACTGGTTAGCATTTGTGATTACAGCAAAAACTTTTGAAATGGTTCTTGAAAATGTCAGTGAACTAGGGGTAACGAATTAATTGTTATTTATTTCAAAACTCTGGGTTTTCTTAGTCCTTTGCTTTCCTTGAAAATAGCAGGAAATTATCTCAAATAATCTTAAATATTAACTGCTGGGAGCTGTATGTTCCAAGTGGTGTTCTGTCATTTGGGATGCAACTTCTTGCTGCACTTTTGCCAGAAGGATTGGAAGACATTGGTGGACCGTGGCTTCATCTCCTGCTTTGCCATACATTTGCAAACAATAGTTTTCTCAGATGATGATGGTTCAAAAGTCACAAGGGACGATGGTTCACATTGTGATTTGAATTGTCTCATTGGAAGTCACTAGTCTGGCAGAAACTCCTGGAGTCCCTTCTCTTTGCTAGTGTAGCAGCTGGCTCATCATTTTTGATTCTGTGTGAAAACTGGTACTTTCCAAAGGGCAGGTATGAAAGGTACTATGATCAGGCATTGTCAATACTTGTGTCACTTCAGCACAATCCTGGGCCATAACACAGGATGGCCTAAGCCACCTAAAGTTTAAAGGGAATCTCATTAGGGAGCCTGCCCCATTTCTGGAGTGCACTCCCTCATCATCAGATGAAGGTGGAGGCCAACCCCCGTGGAGCAAACCTTGCCAAGAAAACCTTGTGATAGGTTCCTCCTAGGGTTGCCGTAAGTCAGAAACAACTTGAAGGCACACAACCACAATAACAACTCCATTTCTGGCCTTTTACACTCTGGTATTTTTCATTTAGATTGGGATGGAGAAAGTGCATTCCCATGGGCCTCATGTGGGCCCCTAACCCCTTTTTGTGGTCTCATTCCCCCCACACCTAAAAAACTGAGAACAAAAATTGCTCGAACATGTCCCCAAAGGCCACAGAACCAGCTCCAAACATGGTGGCTTACTTTTATCATACTCCATAGCTTCCCCCCTTGTGGGGGTGGGGGCGGAAATGGATGTAGTGGTGTGAGTGTTGGCATGGTTTGCATGCCCTCTCAGCCATGGAAACCCACTGGGCAGCCTTGGCAAGTCAGACTCTCAGCGCCAAAGGAAGATAAAGGAAAATCTCCTCTGAAGAAATCTGGCCAAGAAAAACCTAGGAGAGTGTTGCCATAAGTTGGAGTCAACTTGAAGGCACATAATGGCAACAAAATCCCCATGGTTGTCCATTTTCAGAGCAAGTAATGCTGTTTGTATGCTGAAAGTGGACAGTTGTTGGAATTTCCAGCAGCCCCACTTCAGTAATGCTGATAATACCCTATGTGAGTTAAGCCCACTATCTGTTGATGGCTCGATATAAATACATGCGTTACCAATAATATTAGCAACTCCTTTGGCCTTTCAGGAGCCTTGCACTTTCACCTTGGGGTGGGAAGCACAGCTTGAGCCAAAATGTCGGCTTAATTAACCAGATTTCTAAAAATAAGTCAGCCGACGTTGACGGCATAGGTGGCAAATGCCGAGTGAAGAGGTGCAGCTCGTGTGGAGGACTTCGATTGGAAAGGTGCTATATTAATCACTGGAGAGGGTCACTGTGGGTGGCCAGGACCAAGAGGATATATGGAGCACATTGGCACATGAGTAAGGCATTGCTGTGCTGCCACTGAGTCTGCCAGCCCCTGACACTTCAGAAGAGTCCTCCAGGGCTGAATCTTCTAGAGGATCCCCCTGAGCTTCCACTGCTGCGCAGCTTGCATTTGCAAAGCATGAGGTTGGACCTGCCTTCTTATTTTGCCTTGCTCTGTCTGGTGTTGCGATTGGCAGGCTAAAGATTTTCCACTGGGCCCCTCCCATGACTAAACTCCATTGTATCATGAGAATAGGGAGATGCCTGAAGGGCTATGCAGTCTGCTCTTAGCCTTTTACTCTGGTTTGTAAATGGCCACTCGCTTCTGGTGACCAAGGCTAACCTCTAGGCGATCAGGGAGGGAAGCTGTCAATTGCAAGAGGGTTGGTTTGCTTTCCTTCTGGTTATCAGTATGCAGTATGTGACAGAAACAAAGGAAAGGCTGAAGCTTCCCATGCTTTGCAGGTGAAAGACCTCCACTTTAGTCCTCAGCCTTTTGTGGGGTGCTGACTTGGATGTTCAGAGTTGTAATCCAACACATCTGGAGGTCACTAAGTTGGGGAAGGCTGAACCAGAGTTCTGTCTGTTAGCAGTAGCTTCCCACTATAATCTGGCTGGCTTCATCCTTGCTGAGTTTCTGGCAGGTAGCCAAAGTGGTGTTATTTCATATGGAGTTTAAACTAGTTTAAAAATGGGTTTTAAAGACAGATTTTAATCTATTTTTAAAATTTTTGCTTTGCAAATTGGCTTTTAAGAATTGTTTTTTAAGCATGGTTTTATCCTGTGCAACATTTGTGGACTCCCAGTGGGCAAGGAAGTGATAAATGCTCCAATAGAGAAAAATAAAGAAGTTTGTGCAAGTAGTCAGTCTGGAGTAAGGATGGAGAGAATAATAATGATTCATTACTAGGTTGAAAAATAGGTTTCCTGACAATGAGGAAACTCCATCACAAAGAGCATTCTGCATGGGAGGTGTTGGACTGGGTGGCCCTTGTGGTCTCTTCCAACACTAGGAGTTATAGACCAGTGAGAATTTTGTTCAGTTTTCTCCTTGTATTTGAATGTCCCAAAGTGTTCCAGAGGAATTATTCTGTGGACTCGTGTTTCGTGTGCACAAAACCCTTATTTTCTACACAGAAAACAGGTTTCTGATGCAGAAAGTGCTTTTTCCTGTGCAGGAAACCTGTTTTCTGCACAAAACCCCCAACATGTTTTTCTACGCAGAATAATTCCTCTGCAACACTTTGGGATGTTGGAATATGAGGAGGATACTGTAGAAGGATATTCATTTTCCCTCTCAGAAGAGAGAATGCCACCACAATGGTTTGCCCTTCCTTGCATGTGAGGACAAAATGGTTGAGGATATAGATCCCAAGTCTGGAGGGGTTTTTTTAGACAGCCCTCCCCCCCACTTCTGAGGGTTTCATAGAAGTTTTGCCTATGCCTTGAATTTCTGCTTTAGATACCTCTTTATGTTACTGTTATTTGCTGTGAAGTCAGTTGTCAGTTTTGATTTACAGGAAGGACCAAGAGGCCTGGTTATGAACAGCCCTGTTCAGGTCCTGAAAACTCAGGGCAGCAGCCGTGGCTTCCTCAATTGAGTCAATCCACCAGTGTGATATGGTCTCCCTCTTTTCCTCTTGCCTTCCACTTTTCCTGGCATTATCCTCTTTTCCAAAGTGTCACGTCATGTTGTAATGTGTGCAAAGGACAATAGCTTCAGTTTAGTCATCTTGGCTTCTAGGGAGAGTTCAGGCTTGAATTACTCTCGGACCCACTCATCTGTCTTTTTGGCAGTCCAGGGTATTTGCAGAGCTTTCCTCCAGCACCCCATTTCAAATGAGTTGATTCTCTACCTGCCAGCTTTCTTCACTGACCAACTTTCATTCCCATGCATAGAAATCAGAAATTCTGTGGCACGGATGATTCTGACTTTGATATTCCATTCCCTGTCTTTACACTTGAGGATCTTATCTAGTTCCTTCATGACTTTCCAATCTTAGCCTTCTTCTGCATTCCTGGCTATACTCTCCATTTTGGTTAATGACTGAGCCACGGTATGAGAAATCTTTAACTATTTTGATGTCTTTGTCATCTACTTTAAAGTTATATGGATTGTCTGTGGTCGTTATTTTTGTCTTAACATTCAACCGTAGGTTCAGTCACCACCCAACAACAAACTGTAAGGTACAACCATTGCCCAACAACAACACCCCAAACTTGTGTCTTTTTACAAGGCCCCTGTTTTCTTTTCCAGATGGTTTCACCCCAACATCAGTGGAGTGGAGGCAGAGAACCTGCTCCTGACACGAGGTGTGGATGGGAGCTTCTTGGCCCGGCCCAGCAAAAGTAACCCGGGGGACTTCACCCTTTCAGTCCGGTAAGTTGGTTTGGTGTGCAGAGAAATATTTGTGCATGATTCCTGGGGTGCTCCCTCCCTCCTGGTGGCTCCAGACATTGACAGGAGTTTGGTGAGTCGACTAAACTTTCTTTTAGTCAGGTGACAGGCCAAGATGAAATGTATTTACTCTTTATTGTTATGTTTTAAATGATCTTATACTTATTAAAATTTAATGGCATTTTAGTAGGATTCCTTGTTTAACTATGTTTTCACTTTTTTTTTAAAATTATCAGGTTTTTAGTTTTTCTTGTTTTAGCATTTTTGTAAGTCACCTTGGGTCCCATGCCAGGACAAAGGCAGCATCTGAAATAAATCTCTACTGCCATCCCCCTTTCCTTGGGTGTCTTCATATAGATCGTAAGCCGGAGGGCAGGGAACTGTCAAATTAATGACAGCCACCCTGGGAGACTTTTTAGCTGAAGGGTGGGATAGAAATGCGCTAAATAAATAAATGGATAAATAAATCTTGACATTGCCTAGCTCAGTGCTTCTCCGGCTGCTGCAGTATATCAAGACACAAGGTAGCATCACCTTTGGCTTCCCAAGCACTCATATGTGGGGGACCAGTAATAATTTTTTAACCATCTGCCAGGGGCTGGCACTAAATTTGTGCCCGTTGGATACATTTGTGTCTTTCTTTCCTGGAAACTTGTCAGGGACTGGCAGCCAATGGCTCAGGGACCTGCACTGGTCCAGGGCCACCACTTGGCGTAGCAGTGGTCTAGCTCACTGGCACCCTGTCCTTCTTCCTTCCCTCAGGGGTGTGTGTGTGTGTGTGGGGTCTGGGGACCAGTCCCCCATCCCAGCTGCACCACCAAAACCATAAGTGGCTTGAAGTCCCCTGGTGGTTTTGAATCTCTCCCATTTTTTTTTTTGCCTCTAAAGGGCATGACTGCAGGTCAGGTTGCAGAAAGGGATTAGAGGGTGAGTTGTATCCCCTGGATGCTTTGCGGAGCACAGTTCTGTTTTTTGGAGTTTAATCTGTGGTGGAAGGTACTGATGGGTTCCAGGGTCAGAAAAGTGGGTGGAGGCTGCATATGGTTGATAGGCTCCCCATACCTGATGTGTGTGTATGGGGGGGGGGAGACTCCAGAAGAGGAGAGAGCCCCACCTGACTTCAAAGAAGTAGCCATATGGGATAGAATATAATAGGATCCAGAAGGGTGTGTGTGTGTGTGTCAGGACTTGCATCTTTCTGGATCCTGTTACATTCTATCCCACTCCTACAACTGTATAAATATGCTTAATAACCTGAGGCTTTAATGCCACTCTGTCATTGTGTCTGAGGAAGTGGGTTGATAGCCGTGAAAGCACATGCTAAAATAAAAACCAGTCTTAAAGGTGCTGCTAGATTTCTTTCTTGTTTGTACCCCCTCCATTCCTCTTCTTTTCCCCTCCTGACTTCAGAGACCCAGAGAGCCCTTGATGCTGGACATTGTAGACCAGTGGGGCAAGTGTTGGGGGGTGGTGCATTGCCTTCCAGGGGACCTTGGAGGGCTGCCTTCCATGCCCCCAATTTCTTTTTTGCTTTCTCAAGAATCCCTGGGAACCATTTCAGGCTCAGGAGAAGCCCCCACCCCCCAGACATCTTCTGTAATTTAACAGCCATAGGCATGTGGGTCTCTGAAGTCAACCAGTTTTGAGGGGGATGCTGGGAGCCATCTGTGGCCCACAGGCCATGCTTTTGCCACCCTGGCATAGTCAGTACTGGGTTAGCTGGGCCAGTGTTCTGACCTGCTGGAAGCAGCTCCAGACACTCACATGTGAATCAGCTTTCTTCTTTTTTTCTCGTCCTATGCATAATGCCCAGGCGGAATGGGGCGGTCACCCACATCAAGATCCAGAATACGGGCGACTACTATGACCTCTATGGAGGGGAGAAGTTTGCTACCTTGGCTGAGTTGGTCCAGTACTACATGGAACATCATGGGCAGCTCAAGGAGAAGAATGGAGACGTGATCGAACTCAAGTACCCGCTCAACTGTGCCGACCCCACATCCGAAAGGTAGGAAGGAGTGTCACAAAAGGGTGGTTTATTTGGGGCTGTTTGGCAGAAACAGCATACTGGATACTGGACTAGAGAGGCCTTTAGTCGAATCCAGCTTCAGAGGTCTTGTTAGGTTGCCACATCAGATGATTTCCTTACGGAGTAGCATAGGCAGCACCCATCTCCAAAATAACATGGAAGTGCTGAGTGCAAACAGGCCTGGAAGCAAGCAACCAGTTTGGCCAGCAGCTTTGCTGGCCCCTGAGTCAAGCCTGTTGGCACAGTCTGGGGAATTAGAAGCTTTATAGAGCTAGATGAGGCCTTATAGGTCCCTTGTATCAGCTGGTCACTTTTGAGTTGAAAGCTGCAGTACCACCGCTGGCCAGCTGTCGTAATGGCGCCAGAGGGATTGGGATAATCGTTCTCTCTCTGCCTGCCGCTTGCAGTCTCTTTGGGGCAAGGTCCTTTTGAGGATGGGGAGGCCACAGCAGGGTGGACATTTGTCCAGAAGATGCTATATTTGTCCATGGAAATCCCTGCTCCAATTTATCCATAGTGGTCTGGGCTGTTGTATTGTAGTTATTCATGTTAGACAAGTTAAATATAGAATATGAACTTGTACCTGTTATTCTAGGGAAATGAGCATTGACAAACCATAGGGCTCCGAGGAATGGACTAACTAGTGAATGCATTGTTAAGATTGAGACACACAAGAGAGTTTGTGAAATAGAAACAATCGGTCACAAGTTCACCTAGTCAGGACAAAACGGAATAAGTTGCCTTTGCCCACAGACTCATATCCAGCCATCAGTGAAACAGAAACGTCAACTAGTTGTTCTGAATCAGATTTTTCTCAGCTTGAACTTGAATTGATAGGTAATGCAGAGAGTGAGCAAGTGAAGCCACAGGTATTATGGTTACACTTCAGTAAAATAAAGTTGAACTGTTGATATCAGATATAAGGTACAGCTCTCTTTAGGTATGTGTCCCAAAACAGTTAGTGTTCTTTCAGGTACAAGTGTGGTGTTCTCATAAGTTTGTACAAATATCCCAATAAAATAATTTTGAAAAAAAGAAAAAAGCTTTGAATGTGTTTGAACATAACATTTAAACCAAATGTTCTAAATCAGATAACATTATTTAGGAACTATTTCTATTCCCCCCCGCCCCCGAAAATCCACATTGCCGGTAGGCCATGCTCTCATTTTAATTTTTAATACAGACAAGTGTTGTTGATTTATGTGACGGCTGTGTTCCTGGACTTGTGATATAAATTGAATCTGATGTAAATGGGAGAGGAGCCAGTTCCATTGGGAATCAATGGAGACCAGAGAGATGAATTCTATTAGTGCTGAAGGAGCCACAAAGTTAGCAAATTTACTCAATCCCCCACCCATATTAAGGATGTTTAAAGCATAAAATATCAGAGCTCACCTTTTCCAGGCTAGAGAAATCCCTCCATTCTAGACAATAATATTCCAGTTGCTCACACACACCCCTTAAACAAGCAGAGGAAGCCCCTACCAGAAATTCCAAAACTCCTCCAAGTTTCTAGTTTCTTCATCCCCCATGCCCCCTTCTAAGCAGACAAAAGAGACTCCTTCCTCTGAAGCAAGATTCCAGTTTCTTCCTCCTCCTCATGTTCCCCCTTCTTAGTAGGCAAAGGTAACCTCTTCCTTTCAGCAACGCCAAGACTGCAATTGCTTTCTTCCCCT
This sequence comes from Gambelia wislizenii, assembly GCA_030847615.1. Lineage (NCBI taxonomy): Eukaryota > Metazoa > Chordata > Lepidosauria > Squamata > Crotaphytidae > Gambelia > Gambelia wislizenii. The sequence goes on along the minus strand of JAUMIR010000013.1, from coordinate 2,900,781 downwards.
GTGCATTCTGGGTGAGACTTTATTTATTTCTAGAGAACGGCAAATTTTGAATGTTGTAAATTGGGGCAGTGCAAGTTGAGATGCACCTGTATGCATAGTTTAAAGCATGGACCTCAGAAATTTGGAGGCTGCTTCTCTGACCTCTGACTTTCCCCAGCTTATGCCATAGTCGCGAAATGCAAGTGATGGCAGCAAAGGGTGATGTGCCTTGTTTTGCTGTCTTTCCAAAGGTGGTTTCACGGTCATCTGTCTGGAAAAGAAGCAGAGAAGCTATTAACAGAAAAAGGGAAACACGGGAGCTTTCTGGTCCGTGAGAGTCAAAGCCATCCTGGAGATTTTGTCCTTTCTGTCCGGACAGGAGATGATAAAGGGGAGAGCAATGATGGGAAATCCAAAGTGACACATGTCATGATCCGATGTCAGGTAAAGGAACAGGTAAAGGTGTTGCTGAAATAGGTTAGTCCTAAAAACAGGGGAATTCCCTGATGTATTCAGTGCAGGTGGTTGTGTGCTTGTATGTGCCTTATTTATCAGAGAGGGAAAGCTTGGTTTCCAGTTCTGGGTATAGCTTGTGCCTCTTCCCTTGGGTCACAGCAGTACAACAAGTTGAGGGCTCTGACTTTTCGTCAATGAATTGGTGAGATTCATGTATTTAAAGTGTAAAATGAATAAAATAATAATAATAACCCCTCTTTTTTGTTGAACCACGAAAGCCGTGCTTGGCTGATGGGAGGCATGCACACTTTTTAAGTGACTTATTTTTAATAGAAGCATTTACAAAAATGGCAGATAGAAGATGCATTCCTGCATGTATATGTATGTGTGTATGCGAGAAAAGGGGATGCCACTTTATGACAATGTTTCCAGAGACATGTACAGGCACCATTTTTTAAAAAGTATTTTTTAAAAACAATTGCAAAAGTAGAACAACAAATGATAACGTATTTTAATTATCAGTTTTCAAATTAAAGCAGAGTGCAGATTTTGGAACCATTGGCATATATAACTGACTACTTCTGAGTTTTTTCTAGAAGTGACATTGAAAAGTCAATAAAAAGGAACCAAGTTGCCAAAAAAAGTGTCTGATTTTTAGTCATGTCTCAGAGACAAGAAGATGATGCTTTTTCTAGGATTCTGTTGATAAACAACTCAGACAGTAGTTTTCAAGGGTTGTGATTTGAATTGTATGCAGATTTATGCAGACTTAACAGATTTGTCATTACCTTCCTAAGTTCCCTTTCAAGTTTGGTTTGCTGGGCGACTGCCCTAGTATAAATGTATGTGTGTGTTTCCCCCCCTCCCCCGCTGTGTGGCTAACCAGCATCTTTCTTTGCTTTCCCCTCAAAGGAGATGAAATATGATGTTGGTGGAGGGGAGAAATTTGACTCCTTGACCGACCTGGTAGAACATTACAAGAAGAACCCCATGGTGGAGACCCTGGGCACAGTCCTTCAGCTGAAGCAGGTGAGAAGGAAGCTTTCGCGATGTGCTGGTATATACGAGCGAGTGTAAAGAGGCCCCGGTTACCATGAAACCATCATTTAGGAAGGCTTATAACAAAAAAACCAGATAGTAAAAGCTCAGGTCACAGCTAGGCTGTTCCCTAGAATAAGCTATTATTGGAGCATCAACCTTGAATATTTAGGGCTGATAGGCGTGAAACGGAGTATAGAAATGTTTCAACAATCTGCTTGGCCCACAGAGTCTGATTTGCAAATCTCTTTGGCTCTTCAACTCCTCATTCTGTCTCATGGGGCTCAGATACCAGTCAGCACTGATAGAGTTTATGTTGTATTTCTCTGGCAGAGAAGCTGGGGTAGGTGGGGGTGGAGACTCGTAATTAAGGCATAAATCTTATTCCAGACCTCATCAGGCAATTATTACTGCCCCTAAATCTTTTCCTCATAAATACAGATGGAGAATTTAAGATTTAGTGATATAGGCTACACCACTCTCTCCCCCCACAATTCCGGAGCTGCCTCATCTCCCACGGGAATAAAGTTCTTGGTCTAATTTGAAATCCAAATTCTTTCAAGACTTAACTGCCTCCCCCTCCCCCAGCACTGAAGCTACAGAGGAGTTTGTTCCAGATATTTTATTCTCACTTCTTCACATGTGATATAAGAAATACCTTGGGTGCACACTGTTTTTGAAGGACCGTATCTCCCTATCTGAGCCTGTTCGAGCTCTTAAGATTTTTGGGAGAGGCCCTTTTTTCTATCTCCCTATCTTCCCCGACATGTGTGACACACACAGTCAGCCCTCCGTATCCAAGGATTCTGCACCCATGGATTCAACCATCCATGTCTTGAAAATATTTTTTTTTAATAATCCAAAAAGCAAACCTTTTCATTTTATATAAGAGGCACCATTTTATGATGCTGTTGTATGTAATGGGACTTGAGCATCCACAGATTTTGGTATCCATGGGGCATCCTGGAACCAAACCCCTGTGGATACCAAGGGCCCACTGTGTGTGTGCATGAATGTATGTGCTTTTATATGTTTTCAGTCAGTACTGGTTTTAATAATTTGTAAGCCACCTTGAGTCCCAGTATTGGGGAAAAGTGGGATATTAAATGAATTGCATAATAGTATAATAACAGTAATAAGCCCACCCTGCCCCATTTATGACCAATCTAGTTGAGATTCCTCTGAGAAGCCCCAAGGCATGGCTTGAAGGCAACTGGCCTTTCCTGCTGTTGCTCCCTGGTAGCTGGTGTTCAGAAGGGCACTGCCTCTGAACATGGAGGTTCTGTTCAACAGTCATAGTTGACAGCCTGTGCTAGCAATGTTTCCCTCTGTGAATTTGTCTCTGAAAGCCATCTAAGGGCGTGACCGTTCTTACACCTTGGCTCAGGGGATTCCAGCAAGTCCACTGTGTGTTGTGTGAAAAAGTTCTTTCTTTGGTCTCTCTTCCTGATCCACTGAGTTGAAGGACCTAAAATCAGGAGAGGGAGGTGATCTCTCCCTCCCCTTTCCTTCCTACTTCACATCACTTTGTAAATCTCAGCCTCAATGTGGGTCCCATCGGGATATAAATCAGGTAGATAAATAAATCAAAGCACATCCCTCCCTGATGAGTCTCTTTTTCTTCAAACTTAAAAGTCCCACAGGTTTTAGCTTTCCTAATTAGGTAAGGTGTTAAACTCCTAATTTAGGAAAGGAGATATCTGTAAGGACAGGAATGGTCCACACCTAATTGCAGAGAGAGGTATGAGGGGAGCACAAAGCTGCCTGAGGCCTGTGACATTGGGTATTCTGGGAACTGTAGTCCAAACAAGTAATGTTTCCAAGTTCTGGGTAAAGCCCCAGTCTGGCTTGCCAAAGGCCCACAGTTCGAGTCTACCCATAGCTCATGAGCCTACCAAGCCCTCTTGTTTGGGTGGGCTCAGCATTAAAGTAACTTTCTTTTTTCCTCCTTACAGCCCCTCAACACGACACGCATCAATGCAGCGGAGATTGAGAGCCGTGTTCGGGAGCTGAGCAAGTTGGCTGAGACCACAGATAAAGTGAAGCAGGGCTTTTGGGAAGAATTTGAGGTAATTTGCAGTGTGCTCTGATTTAGCAGGATCATGCTAAATATGAATCTGGTAGCACTGAGATCACTCTTTTGTCTCTTTTTATTCATAACAAAGTCTTGTGGTACCTTAAAGGTGTTAACATTTTGTTTGGCATAAGCTAACTAAAGCTTATGTCAAATAAGACATGCCCAAGATCCTTTTATTTTTCTTCTTCTTCAGTAGAGCAACATTGTTATCTTCCCTAGAATTTAATCTATTTGTTTCCCTCTATTTAATCCCAAATATTGGTCAGAACTCAAACATTCCCAGGCTAGGAGTGAAGAACCTGTGACTCTCCAAATGTGTCAGACTGCAGCTCCCATCACTCCTGATGGTTGCCCATGCTGGTAGGGGATGATGGGTGTGTGAGTTCAAGAGCATCTGGAGGACCACAGGTCCCCCTGCCCTCTCCTAGGATTCTAGATGGCCCATGCTGAGCCTGAATGCACGTTCCCAGAATGACCGCTGTTGGGCTCTATGTAAGGCATGACCTCAGATGGGTTGCATTATGAAATGATGTTTACCTTGAATCACTGGGCTGTTTCTTGCAGATCTCGGCAACAAAAGTGACAGAGACAAAATGTTTCCAGGCTAGGATAGTTGGCAGTTTAGCAGCAGTTAAGCCCAAAGGGAAGAGGAGCTGATATCCATAGGGCTGCCATCAGTTGACGCTTAATGGCTTCAGCCTGATGACAAATAACAACTACAGGTGTCTCCCACTTTTTGGCGGTCTGCTCTTTCAACGCTTTTCAGAAACACGGGTTCTTGGGAGGCCTTTACAGAGTTTTGATGGCTATCTATCAGAAGTCTTTTGGTTTTGTTTCTTCCTGAATGGCAAGGAGCAGTTAAGCCCTTGTGGTCTCATTCATCTAGGAGTGCATGGAAAACTATTTAGAGCCCCAGAGCCCATCTCTGCATACCTCAAGTCAGGAGGAGTTTGCTGGGCTGCTCTGGCTTTGCGCTGCATCCTGGCCCTCCTACTTCAGTAGGGGTTTTGTGTGGTGTTAGCATGGCCCTGTTGGTTGGCAAGTTGGGAGTTATAAGTCTGAAAAAAGGAACTTTTCCAAACTTTGGCCTGCCTGCCAGCAACCAATGTTTTCATTGCCATTGTGTAATAAATTTTTAAATCTGTTCAGAACAGCGTCCACCAGTTATTTATTTCTTTATTTATTGCACTTATATCCTGCCTTTCTCCCCAAATGGGATTCAGCTACTATTTAAAGGCTTACACCTGAGGGGTAGGCAGTCCCTCCAGATAGTTTTGGACTACAGCTCTTGTCAGTGCTTGCTGGCACAGCTAGTGGTTGGGGATTATGGGAATTTTACTCCAAACAGGTTCGGAAGGTGCCAGGTGTCCCATTCGTGGCTTCCATAGACCGTTATGACCGTGACCCACATTAAACCGCTGCAGGTTCCATGCGATGTATTTCAGAGGTCTGCCCACCCAGGTTCCCTTGCTCTTCCATCCTGGAAGAGTGGCTACCTGATACAGAAGGTGTGTGTGTGCGTGCGTGCGTGCATGCACACGCATGCAGTTATAGCACCACTAGGGGGCGGTGTGACTTTGCTTGATACGCCCGTTTTCCTGGATTTAAGCTCTGTTTGCCAAATGCTAATATGGCTATAAATTCCTTTCCAACCTCTTTTGGTAGCACTTTTCCTCCACAGAGGTCTGTAAAAGCCTGGCATCTCCATTTCTGTCTTTTTCTGGCATCTCATTTCTGTCCCCTTTGGGTCAAAGGGGAGTGAGTGCTGGGAGAATGGTGGGGATGAAGTGGTCCAGGCAATGGGAAGAAGGTTTCCAGTTTGCCTCATGTGCCTTTTGCTTTTCCTGTAGACTCTCCAGCAGCAAGAATGCAAACTCCTTTACAGTCGTAAAGAGGGGCAGCGCCAGGAGAACAAGAACAAGAACCGTTACAAAAATATCTTGCCTTGTGAGTACTGCGTAATCTCTGTTGCCGCCTTCTACTGCAGGCTTCCCTGGTCTGGAGTCCCCCAGCTCTCTGGGGTGGCATTTCCCATCATCCCCAGTCAGCAGCTGGATGGGGATGATGGGGGTTGTTGCCCAGAATGCCTGGAGAGCACCTGAGGTTTGGAAAAAGTTGTTCTACTGGTGGAGGTTCCGCTGGCCAGTAAGATTCATCCTGAAGACCTCCCGTCTCTTCTCTCTTTCACTTCACTGAGAAAAGGGGCACCTTATGTTCCTGGAATAAACTCCAGGGTCTTGGTTACCAGGAGAAAGTTTTCCCCTGAGATTCTGGAGAGCGTTGTGGGAATCTGCCGGGAGGTGGTAACTTAGGCCAGGATTCAATAGGACCTCTGGTGGAGTCTGGATCTCGTTTCCTAAAGCTTCCTTAATGGTAAGAAGAGTTTTAAATGAAAATATGCTTGGATTTTTGGCTTCACCCATTTGTCCTTGGCTCCCCACACCACTGGAGTACAGGCCCCAACATCTCTTGGTCTGAAAGAGGGTCATCATCCTCTGGATTTAAAGCCCAAGTTTAATGGCAGGTGATCAACTTACTGTTAAAATCTGAGCCACAGGCAGCTAATTACGAGAGGGAGAGAAGACGCAGCGAGCTGCCTGTTTCACAAGCAGGCATTTTAAAACATCCTGCTAGATGATAAATACAGGTTGTACCCCCCACCCCATATCTGTGGAACCAATATCCATGGTTTCAGTTATCTGCGGCTGAAATAATAGGGACATATACCATAGGGTCACTTTGGAAAATACCTAGAGAGGTGTCGCTAGGTCCTCCAACAAAGCTCTTCTGGGATCTTAGTACAGAAAGTCCTTTCTTTAATAGGGTTTGCTATTATTCATGGTTTCACTTACAAATGGTAAGTCCAGGAATATATCCCTTGTGGGTACGGGGGGGGGGGGAAACCAGTATGAGATTAGTGGCCCCAAAGACAGAGAGCCAACTGCTGTGAGGCTTCTTCACCTGGGTGCAATTCTGACTTGCCCCAAGTGACCAGCTGAGTGACTGTTGACAAAGCCGATGGAGCAGTTGCTGGTTGCGTCAGTTTAACAAGGCCTGTCTTTTTTCTCCCTGCTCCTTCTGCCAGTTGACCATACCCGAGTCGTTCTGCATGATGGTGATCCAAATGAGCCTGTTTCCGACTACATAAATGCCAATATTATCATGGTGAGAGCACTTGGGCTTCTGGGGATTTTTTTTTTCTGACAACAAGCACGTCAGGGAAAAGAGATCACACCTGACATGCTAGCTTCCTGTATGCAGGGATTTGTGCCGTTATGTGGGAACTCACAGGGTTGAATGTCCTTTAGTTTAAAAGAAAAAGAGCGTGCTATGCTCAGTGTCCAAAATAATGCCATTGGAGCTGGTGGGAAGAGGTAGAGCTCGGCAGTGGGGCCTGGGTCAAAAAGTGGGTAAAATGGATTGGCCGTAGCTTAGAGGTGTGGACCATTAGCTTTGTATGCCAGAAGGTTCACTGCTTGGCCTTTTTGTTTCAAGAAAGACCCTGGGAAGCCACAGCCATCTATCAGAGTTGTCTGTTTTTCCCCAACTCTCATGTTCACCAGATATGTTGGTCTGCAAATCCCATCATCCCCAGCAGCCCTTCTGGACAGGGATGATGAGAGTTGTTGACCAACACATCGGGTGGGCTCAATTTGCACGAGGCCTGTCTTCCTTTGGAGCGCCCCTCGAGCCCTGCAGCCTGGATGGACAACCTCGGAAAGTCCGGGGGCCCCTTTTCAGCCACTGGGACCCTCTGTGGGCTGCAGTAGGCCCAGAGGGCAAAAAATAAAATAGAAGTGGCCCAGTGTCCACCATGCAGTTTCATTTGTTCCAATTTTGGGTGTTTTGGGCAACCTCAAAAAATTGAAAGCTGCCAGACGTAGAAGCCTCTCTAGGTATGGAATTTTGCAGTGGGTGGGATTTCTTGTGGAACTGAGGGCATTGCTGGAATGCTGTGAGCTGCATAAATGCCCTCAGTGACCACATGGAGCCTGTGGGCCACCTGTTGCCCACCCCTGCCTTGCAGAGTGTTGGGTTCCCCTCCCACCTGAGTCCCACCTCTTAGAAAGTTAAAGAAGCCCCAGTGAAAGAGGCCGCACTCTGTTTTGGAGCCACATCTCAGCTCCTCCTGCATCAGCTTTTGGACCAAACAAAGCGGTGACAGAGGAGATGCAGAGACGTTGGGGAAGGGGGTCTTTCAGCATGCAGAGCTTTGTGGATTTTTTTTCTCTTTGTCCAAGAAAACCTCTGCAAGAGTGATGCCTCAGTTGCTGCTCCCTTAGGTGGGCTGGGTGGGGGCTTTCCCCCCTTTTCAAGGTCTCTCACACTCCAGGACTCCCAGAAGTCCTACTGGATAGGACTAAATGGCTTCCTAGGCCAGTGTCCTCTTTCCCACAATGCTCTGGGTGCCATCAGACAACCCAGTAGCAGGAAGTGAACGTGGTACGCCCTTCCAATGCAGAGCTACCCAAGTTCAGGTCCCAGCCAAGGCCTTGGGCGACCCCAGCCTTGGCCATATGCCCAGAGTTGGTTGGCTGGGGACTTCTGGGAGATGCAGTCCAGGTAAAGGCCCTCTTCTGCCCCACCTGCTCCTAAGACAAGCATCCCTGGCAAGTCTTCTTTTCTGCTTGCAGCCGGAGTTTGAAACCAAGTGCAACAACACCAAGCCCAAGAAAAGTTACATTGCCACCCAAGGCTGCCTCCAGAACACTGTGAATGACTTCTGGAGGATGGTGTTTCAGGAGAACTCCCGGGTGATCGTCATGACAACAAAGGAAGTTGAGAGAGGAAAGGTAAAGGGGGAAACGGGTTAAATGGCTCTCAACGTATCTTCTATTAAAAATGAGCAACCTGTAGCCATTCTTACTTTTTGCTGTTGGTTCATACAGGGCTGTCCATGAAATGGAAAGGGCTCAATTCAGTACGTGTGCTATGAAACACCACAGAGCTTGGCTTGTTAACAGGAGAAGCCAAGTTTCTAGTCCTCTGCCTTTTTCTCTTTGCTGGTCTCTGGCTCCTCCTGGGAAACTGGAGACGTGTCTTGATTTTTCAGCTTTTGTGTCTTTCAATGCAAGCAGCAAAACACACTTTGGGGGCCAAAAAACCCAGTTTTCAGAACCCCACATCATGTTTTGTGCAAAAATAATGCTTATGTGCATAAAACCCACTTCATTTCTACTCCTTCAAAGCATGTGGCTTTCTGAAAGCAGTGTTTTTTTGCACCCCAAGTGTGCTTTTTACATGTGAAAAACACGGTTTTGTGCAAAAAGCACTTTTCCAGACAGCCATGTGCAGTTTTTAGTGCAACATTGCTGGGCTTGGTGCAAAAAGCAGCACTTTTGCACCATCGGATGTGGTGATCTGTAAGCACTGGGTGGTTTCCCCCCGCTTTTGCATGAAAAATACATTGTTGTCCCTCCTCCCATGATTTTCTGGCACAAACCCCACCTGTATTTCTGTGTGGAATAACTTTTTGGAACAGTTTGCCCTTGAGGGTGCCCTTGAGGGTGGAAAGACTGGGGAGAAGAGCTTCCTTCGGCAGGCTTTGTCTGCAGAGGGATGGTCCTTCAGCCGACCCAACCTAGTTAAGCCCCCTTTTTAATTAACTAAAAGATGTCCTTGACAAATGAGAGGGTATTTTCTAAATGACTTAACTTTGAAGTATAAATAATTTCAGAAATTGCAGAGACAGGTTCCATCTCAGAGACAGCATTCCTTCTCTTTCTCTCACTGGAGAGAATGCCTCTTCTAAAATAGTGCTACTATGACATATACACGTCATTCCCCCCACCCCGTATCCATGGGGGATCGGCTCTTGGACTTACTGTGGATACTGGAACCTCGGATAATAGCGAACCCTGTTAAAATAGAGGCCCTCTGGTACAAACATACCGTAGGGTTGCTTTGGAGGACCTAGAAGATGCCTAGAGAGGACATCTCTCTAGGCATTTTCCAGAATGACTCTATGGTATGTGACTCTATTTTTTTCATCTGTGGATAACTGAAACCACAGATATTGGTTCCATGGATGTGAGGGGCGACCTGTACATGACACCTTTGGGCAGAGAGGAACAAGAAATGTGCATTGTTTTTTCCCTTCAGCATTTTTTTGGCTGTAGGCAGATCTATTTCAGGGCAAATAACCAACCCATCAAACCTTGGCTGGTTGGTTGGTTAGTCAGTCAATGGAGATTTCTTAAACTGGGCAAGTACTCTTCTTGTGAGCGCCTGAGGGGTGAAGCGGCATTCCAGGAACACACACTTGTCATGCTGTTGCCAGCCCTGCTCAGCCACGAGCTGTATTTCCAAGATCCTTTTGTTGTGTTCCTGCTCCAGGGATGGGTAGCTGCGTGGGGTCAGGGGCCAGTTTTTGCTCCCACCCCCGTGGGTTGCACTGCCACATCCTGGAGGCACGGGAAGTGAGGTTGCAACACTGGCAGTTGCCATTTGGCACCAAATTTTCACCCCAAACAGATAATTTTGGCAGGGTGTATCTGTTGGGGTGTCCTGGGTGGGTGGGTAGGAGAGCTAAACCATCATGTTTGTAGGTGGTTTTCTGCAATTCGGGGATGTTCCAGGATGAAGAATGTCCCCCCAAAAGACTGATTTTTGTTAATTTCAGCGGGCTCTGTGTCTCCAAAAGGGGGTCTGGGTGCCACATGTGGCCCATAGACTGAATGTTCGTTCCCCACTCTTGGTTAGCCACTTCAGGATTGCCACAAACAAGCAGTATGGACAGCTTTGTACTGATTTTAGCCATCTTTCCAATCCCTACATGAGGTTTTGCTGCCACTCCTGCCACTGTGTGCTCCCTTCCGGATCAGTGCTTCCTCTGTGAAAAACCCAGCTGCGGGCAGCCTTGGATGTGCGTGGCTTGGTATAAATGGAGTCCCTGCGCCAACCTCCCCCTCACGGCCCAGTCTAGCCCAGCCGCTGAGCTCCATCTGTTTGCATATGGCTTATTCCTTCCCATCTCCTATCCTCCTGCCTCTCCTGGGTTGCTCTTTCCCAGCGTGCTGTCACCCGCTGCTGCTCTCTTCTGAAAAAGCCCAGAGTTGCAATGGTGGAGTGGCTGTGCATCTCAAAAAACACAGGCACTGTGGGGTGGGGAAGGTGGGAAGCAGAGGAGGGGGGCAGTTTTCTGGGGAAGAAACGCAGGCAATCTGGCTCCAAAGCTTTCTGGCAAAGATGGAGAGGGAGCTGCTTTCACTCAGCATAATCTTCCCTCCTCCCACCCTGGCGGTTGGCAGACAGGGACTCCTCCCCTCCTTTCCCTTCCTTGCGGCTTTTGCCAAAGAAATTCAACTCTCGACACAGCATTGCGGGCATGCAGGATGGTGGAGGTCCGTGTTTTGTCAATGTTTCTTTGGACCATCTGTTCCTCCCTGCACTGTGCCCCCCCACAAACACACTGCTCATCTCGCCAGGAGCCATTCCAGTCAATTCTTGGCTACTGTCACTTTTTTGGCTTAGGAGAATTTGGCTTCTCTCTCTCTGTTTTCATTTTATGCCTCCCAAGAAAACCTTCGTGTTGATTAAACATTTTTTTTGTTTGGGGGGGGGGAGAAGAGACAAGGGAGGCTTCCATACCTGATGTTGTGTGATGTGCCGAGCAAATGGATGATCGTTTTCCCAGTCCTGATATGGGATATTTTTGTGGGGCAGGGGAGCAAGCTGGGATGTGGCTGAGCAAGGGAGAGGGGGGACCACAACAGGCCAGGAGCAGCTGAAGCAGGCTGTTCTTGTGCCAAGAACCCCAAGCGGAGGAGCATGGGAAGCAATTCTGCCACAATTTTGGCCATTTCTGGGTGATTTGAGGGCAAATAGAAGATGAAATTGCCTGTAGGGGGCGTTTGGGGAGACAGATATTTTTCAGTTTTTTTGGAGTGCGTTGGGGGGGGAGGGTTTGGAAATCTCAAAAATGACCCTGGGAGAATGCCTGAGGCTGCACTCCCCTACCCTGGCCTACAGTGGGCATGTACAGTGTGGCAACAAGCCTTTTTCCTGGTCAAGAGCCTTCCAGCAGACCAGGGATGTTGGGCATTGTCGTCCAAGCTATCTGGAGGGCAGCAGGCCAGGGGGTGGTAGTGTTGTCCCTGGGTGGGCCAAGTGCAGCTCTCTGCATAATGTTGGACTGCACCTAGCATTCTTCACCCCAGAATATGCTGGTTAGGAGGCTGCTGGGAGTTGTAGTCTTAACAACATCTGGCAGGCTGCATTTTGCTCACTCTCCTGGTGTAGAGGTGGGAATCCACTTTCAGTCCGTGAGCCCCATTCCGTTTCAGAAAAGTTGTCAGGCGCCAGGTTCTGGTGGTGGGCAGACCCAAAGGCAATAGGTGGTGGCTACCCTCGGATTTGAGGCTTTCAAATTCTTACTGCTAGGCGGTAAACCTTAGGGGAAGCACTTCAGCCTTTTAGGAAGGGAAGAGCCATGTAAAAGCTGGGACCCACCCCCATGATGGGGAGAAAGGGCCATCTGAGGCACTCCAGGAGGGCCAGGCATTCTCCTTCTCTGGTGTAGTGGTTAGAGCTGGGGGTGGGTAGGTAACATTGCCCTCTCGCTGTTTTGGACTCAAAGCCCTGTAAACTGTGAACTAGGATGTGAACTGGGACTGATAGAAGGCATAGTCCAAAACACTGGGGCCGTAGTAGGTTGGCTATGCCTGGCTTTGAGTGTGGGCCTGGGCTCCGAGAGGCTGGGGTTGAGTGCCCTGACTCAGCTGTGAAGCTGACGGCTTCCCTGAGCCAGTTCCTTGCTGTGTATCTGTCAAGCCTACCTCATCAGGATGTTGTGAAGAAGGATGCACACACACCCCTTTGCTCCCTTGCTGAAGGGCCAGAGTGACATTTTTTTAAAAAGGGGTTCATGGCTCCTCTTTAGTCTCAGAGTGGGATACACTATTAAAATGTCACAAACTTGATTAAAATGTGTATTTTAAATTTCCCTTGCCAGCACTGAGATACTCCTTATATAATTCATTTACGAAAGAGTTTGAGATCCTCCACCTTTGAACTGAGGCTGAGGCCTAGTGCCACCAGCCTCCATGTTCACCCACCCAGAGTATGGACATATTGTAGCCATGGTAGCTGAGGGATTCTGGGAGGTGTAGCCCCCCCGCAAAGATCCTTTTCATACTTTAAGCCAGGGGTGGGCAACTGGGGGAAGCTACGGAGCTGCATTGGCCCCTTAGGAGACCTGGGAAGGCTGCACTCCCCTGTTACATCCCCCTGGGGGAAAAAACCCCAAATATCCCAACTCCCTCTAGGGGCTGTGGGGGGCATTTTTGCACTTTTTTAGGCCCCTCCACAGGCCATTTTAGGCCTAGGATGGGCCTTCTTTTCAAAATGTAAACTCTGGAAGTCACTTCTGTTTTATAAAAGGCCTTTTCTGGGCATAAAATGGCCCAGGAGGGCCCTCCAGAAAGTGGTGAAGATGCCTTTCACGCTCCCCAGAGGGCATTTGGAAGCATTTTGAAGCAAAAGGATTCTTTTAATTTTTTTACCCCGGGTGGAGGGTGTGTCCATGGCTGCACTTCGCTCACCGCTTTGTTAACCCCCTCCCTTGCCCTGTCTCTTCTTTCCAGAGCAAATGTGTGAAATACTGGCCAGAGGAACATGCGCTAAAGGAATATGGCGTGATGCGTGTCCGGAATGTCAAGGAGAGCGCGGCTCACGATTACACATTACGAGAACTCAAGCTTTCCAAGGTTGGACAGGTAGGTTGGTGGAGCTCCTGTTAGCTTTGGCTGATGTTCTGTACATAACACTAGACAAGCAGTAACCAGTCTTGGGGTGCTTTTTGTTCATTCTATCTCCACCCCTTGCTGGTTGAAAATTGGGATTGAGAGCTCCTCCAAGCTGAATCCTCTCTTTCTTGGCTTCTGTTTCTCTGGAACTGCTGTGGGGATAGAGATCACGTGAATCATAATTAAGAATATAAATGCAACTGCAGAAGTAATGATCATTTGAGACTCTGTTTTGGAAGGGAGCAGAGGGACGGAAACACATAAATATGAACTCAAAATTAAAGACAATATGTTAAGTAAGATGGGTGGGGAACTGGAGGGCCAGAGATTCCGCCTCCCCCCCCCCCGCCCATCACTGCTTTGAGACGTTAGCGTTGTGAACAACTCAAATATTGCTGCTCCTTCCAAAGTCTCATGAAGCATTTCTCCACTTTGGAGGTTTTGCCTATGCTAGACCCTCTTTTGCTCGCCCTGTAGGTCTGCGTTGCCTTGCTCCCACTTGGATAGAAAAGGTTATGTGGATAGAGTCCCCTTTCCCTAGCAGCCTGCTAGCAACTTGTGTAGCTGGGCAGTTTCCTTCTGTGGGAATTTGGGATGCTGGTGGTATGAGACAGAGAGCGGGGGAGCACACTAGCGTAGAAGCATCCTTCCCTTCCCCTGGGTTGCTTACACCAGAATTAGGGAGCATGTGGCCCTGGGGGCCATTTTTCTGGCCCCTGGCATCTTACCAGGACCCTTGGGAGCCTCTGCTGAATCCCCCCTCCTTTTGAGGAACTACATTTCCAGCAGGGGCTTTGCAAAACAGGGAGTGGTCTTCTAGCCGACTTCCGCTTTGATACATTAGCCTGTAGCAGGTCTCTGGGGCAAAAAATTGCCCCCTGGTATTTGCCTATCCATAATGGGTGCCCTTCTCCTGTGTGCCCCCTCTGCCCCTCAAGAATCATGGAGCGTCTTGGAACATGTGAGGGTATCTTTTGATGGCATTTTTCCCAGGGCTATTCTGGTTTGGCCCCCTGGAATCCTGTGTCCAGTTTCTGGGCACCCCAGTTCAAGAAGGATATTGATGAGCTGGAAGATGTTGAGAGAAGGGCAGCCATGATGGTCAAAATTCTGGAAAGCAAGCCCTATGAGGAACAACTTAGGGAGCAGCATATGTTTAGCTTGGAGAAGAGAAGATTGAGAGGTGATATAATAGAGCCATCTTTAAATAGCTGAAGGGCTGTCATGTAGGAGATGGAGGCAGCTTGTCTTCTGCTGCTCCAGAGGCTGGAATACATGAACCAATAGATTCAAATGACAAGAAAAGAGATTCCACCTAAACATTGCGGGGGGGGGGAACCCACTTCTTGATTATGAGAGTTGTTTGAGAGTGGAGTGGGCTGCCTCAGTGGGTTGTGGACTCTCCATTTTTGGAGGTTTTTAAACCATCTGTCAGGAGTGCTGTACTGGTGTGATCCTTCATGGCAGGGAGGTTGGACTAGATGGTCCTTGGGGCCCCTTCCCACTCTAGGATTCTCTGATTCTAGGGCAACACGGAGCGGACGGTGTGGCAATATCATTTCCGAACCTGGCCTGACCATGGTGTTCCCAGTGATCCAGGCGGAGTTCTGGACTTCCTCGAAGAGGTGCATCACAAACAGGAGAGTATTGCCGATGCTGGTCCCGTCGTGGTCCATTGCAGGTACTATTGTGCCTCGGGTGCACCTTGAGTTCAAGTGTCATTCATGTCGGGAGAAGAACAAATGCCAATGCTGTGTGTGTGTGTTTCCCCTGCTCCTTGACAGTGCCGGCATCGGACGGACTGGAACGTTCATTGTGATCGATATTCTCATCGACATCATCCGAGAGAAAGGTAGCTTCCTTCACTTTTTCTCTAGACTTCAGCAAAGGGTGCAAGTTTGGTTAGCAGGAGTCCTGGCTTTCTGGGCTGGCTGGGGATTATGGGAGTTGTACTTCCCACACATCTTTAGGGGGCTAGGTGGGAGAAGGTTCCCCTCTAGTAGCGTTTCCCAAGCTACAGCTGATATATTATCATTATTGTTCCATGTCCCACCATTTCTCCAATTAAGAGTCCAGTTGGCTTACAAAAGTTAAAGACAAATACTGCTGCAAATTCATGTCCTACAAAAGTTAGAAATCCAGTGAAGCCACCAATAAAATTAAAACCAAAACCATTAAAAAGAAAACCCCCAACAGACAATATGGCCCATTCTGCAAGGCCCTTTCCCTTGCTGCAATCAGTCTTTCAAGTCTTGCCAAACAAAAATGGTTTTCACTTGTCTACAGAAGAATAGTAAATAAAGTGCCAGAGCCTGGGAGCTGCCACCCTGTCTTCCATGTTCCCACCAGATCCGTGTGAGGCTGATGGGACAGAGAGAAGGGCCTCCCCAGTAGACATCAAGAACCAGGCAGGCTCCCATGGGGAGAATGAGGTCTTTGCCTACCTCTGGGAGGATACCAGGGTGGGGGCCAGTCCAGCCATGCTAGGGAGAAAGTTCCAAAGCCTGGAGCAACCACCAAGAAGGCCCCGTCTCTCCTGTGTGCCTACAAGTGGGCCAAAGGCCGAGGGACAAAGACAAGGGCCTTCCCAGAAGATGTCAAAGCACAGGCGGGTTCGTATGGGAGAAAACTGTCTGATAGAGTGAACCAGCATTTCCTCCCCTATGTGTTGGACACTGGTGCCATATTTGTGCCATATTGTATTCACATAATTTCTTGGACACTCACCCCAAACTAGCAACTGATGGTTAGCTGGCATGCTGGACTGTATGAGTCCTTTGGTGTCATCCAGCCACATTGTCCTTCACATCTCTTGTCGCAAATCAGGGTTAATTCCCAGGGATGCTGGAGTGTCTTCCTTGCTCGACTCTTTATCTCCTACCTTTCCTCCAGTGAGCTCAGAATGGCAGATGTGCTACTTTTTTGTTCTAGTTTAAGAACACAACCACCCTGTCATGTAGGTCAGGCTGAAGGAAAGGATCTGGCTCAGTGGAGACTTGAACCTACATCTCCAAAAGTCCCAGCCCAACATTTTAATCCAAGAGCAGTGTTTTTGTGTTCCATCCTGAAAGCCAAATTCAGTATTAGCAGTTTTTCGGGGTGGGGTGGGGATGTGCTATCCACTGGTGGATGCGGCCCCAAATATTAGCATACTCCAGCTTCAAGCTCTTCCTGCCCAATAGCTAAGAGGCATTTCAGATTTTTAGAATGGGGAGGTAGGGTTATACACAAGCTGGGAAGGCACCAAATGATGATGCCATAGGGAAGGGGTGTGGCCTCATGGGAAACCTCAGAGGGCCAGATTGAAAACACCAGGAAGGCCGGGCTCAGCCCAGGGTGCATAGTTCCCTATCCAGCCCTAATTGTTATGCCATGCTGGCACTGCATGTGCAGCCAGTATTCTACCACTCAGTTAGGCTGCCAAAACTTGGGCAGCATCCATCCAGTAAGGCTGTTCCTGATTGTGTCTGTGTATCCCATCATGTTCAGTGTTTTTCTCTTCCTCGCCGCCTCTGCCCAGGAGTGGATTGTGACATTGACGTCCCGAAGACTATCCAAATGGTTCGGTCCCAACGGTCAGGGATGGTGCAGACGGAGGCTCAGTATCGGTTTATCTATATGGCAGTGCAGCACTACATCGAGACGTTACAGCGCAGGATCGAGGAAGAGCAGGTATGGTGCTTCTGGGGCCTCGAAACAGATCCTCTTGGGCTGAGGGCAACAACAGAATTTGGGAGCATTCCTTCTTTGGGTGGCAAACCCTGTGGCTGAGGCTCCAGTGCATTTTGACCAAGTCACCCCTGGCTTGACCTCCAGGAGTGCTTTGAGGTCAAAGAGCTCCAGGTCTTTGAAATTAGCCTTGCAAACCAGGTTGCCCAAGTGACTAGTCCATAACCTATTTCACTACCTGTTTTGATTGGCAATTTTATTTATTTTAATTTATTCATTTATTGTATATTTCTATGTAGTTTGAGCAATGGACTCAAATTACAGGGAAAGAAATTCCACCTAAACATTAGGAAGAGCTTCCTAAGGATAAGAGCTGTTCGACAGTGGAATGCACTGCCTGGGAGGATGGTGGAGTCTCCTTCTTTGGAGGTTCTTAAGCAGAGGCTGGATCGGCATTTGTTGGGAATGCTTTGATTGTTTATTCCTGCATGGCCGAAGGGGGTTGGACTAGATGGGCCTTGGGGTCTCTTCCAATTCTATGATTCTTTCTTCCGTTATATTGGAGCATCTCAGGGTGAGGTTCAAACAATAACAGTGATTTTAAAAGACTAAAAGTATGTGAAATCCTGTCTCACAGGACTATTTTAAAACCAGTTAAAACAGTTTCCAATAAGGCAGACTGTAGTGTATAGGCAAATTGGATGAAATCCATTTGGTCCCAAAGACTTTTAATAAAACCCCATGTTTTGACTCAGCACCGGAACAACAGCAGCGTTGGCACCAGTTCCAGCCAGTTCTGGCCAGAGGATTTTCCCTAATGGGGTGCTACATGTGAGAAGGCCCTCTCCCATGTCCCCCCACAGTCTGTTGCCCCCACTGGTGAGCCACAGAGGAGGGTCTCTCCAACACTTGTCTGACAAGGAGATGGTCCTGTGGTTTTTAAGTGTCCTCACTTATTTCCAGCCCTGGTCAGCTTCCATTTCCAGCCCAATAATGTCTCAGTTTCTCCTTTATTTTTGTTCTGTCATCTAAAATAGTGACATCAGATCAGACGCCAGCCTTGCTATTGCTGTGTGTCAGTAATGTCTGTGGAGGCCCGGTTTCTTTGAATGGACTCTTGTGAAGTCAGCAACTCGCAAAGGGCCCTTTTTCTTATGTGCATAGTGCTATACTGGTGTGATCCTGTATATTGAAAAAATAATGTGTGTGTGTGTGTGTGTGAGAGAGAGAGAGAGAGAGAGAGATGTGTGAGTCTGTTTTCACGGCATTCAGAAAAGCCTCACTCATGGCCTCCTGGTTCCCATAGGTGAGTCTTTCCTGACCTGGAGTCCCCCTGGTATGGTTGAACTACAGGTCCCATCACCCCTAGTTGCTGTGTGGTGAAAGATAGGACTTGTAATCAGTCCACTTAGTGGGTGCCTGGTTGGGGGAGGCTCCCTTGAGGCAACAGGTAATGACATCTGAGCAGGTGAGGCGGCAGGGAGGGGCACATCAGCTTAGGGGGTGTCCACCTTGCCGTGGCTTCATCCAATGGCATCCTGGGTTTGGTGGTTTGGAGAGTTAATTAAAATTCTCCGTTAGAGAGCTCTAGCACTACGGTGTGGATGAGAGCAACAAATTCTTAGTACTTCCTCAAACGACAAGTCCTAGGCTTCTGTGGGATGTAGCCATGGTGGTTAAAGTGGGATCAGGCTATGATCACTGTGTGGTGTGGACGCAGTTCCTGGCTTGGTTGCCATGCTGGCATGTTAGGAGAAGCCTTCTCCTGCACATCCAGCTGTTTTCCTATGTATTGGCAACACTTACATCCTCTTTTTCTCCAAGGCAGTGTGTGCGACTCTCCTTTCTCTCCAGTTTTCATCCGCACAACAACCCTGTGAGGTAGGTCTGGCAGAAAGAGAGAGAGAGGGAAACTGGTCTGAGGCTCCCAGTGAATCAATGGGGACTAGAACCTGGCTCTCCCAAGTCCTAGTCCAGTAATCCAACCACTAGGCCATGCTAGCTGTAGAAACCAGGCAGGCTGGAGACTTTCTGCCTCTCCCCGGCCACCACCTCTTGCGAATAAAAAGCAAGCTGCTTGGGTCTGCGGGTGGGTGTAAGCGACATCCTTTGGGGGGGGAGATGTTTTCAGGGGCATCTGGTGGTTGTGGTACTGGCAGCCTTTGTTGTTCTTCAGGTCATGGGCACCTTTTGCAGACTGGGCAATGCTGTGTAATTGGATATGAGCCACTGTCATGCGTTCTCTGTCTTTCAGAAGAGCAAGAGGAAAGGGCACGAGTACACAAACATTAAGTATTCACTAGCGGACCAGGCCAGTGGAGACCAGAGCCCCCTTCCACCATGTACCCCGACTCCGACCTGTCCTGAGTAAGTAGCTTGCGGGCATCCATGGGGGGAGTCCTGTTCCCCACACCTCCACTTCCAGAAGCATCCAAGCACTGGACTGGTCAAAGGGAGTCTCACCTGCTCTTTGGCATCTCGAGGTGGCACACTTCCCTGTAGTGATGACAACAGGGATTTTTATGATTATTAACTTGATTTGTACCCTGGCCTTTCCCCAAACCTGGGACTCATGGTGATTTAGACATTAACTTGATTCCAATATAGTTAAAAAAAAACAACCTCAGCATACCAAAGGTCAACATTAAAGTAGAATAAAACAATTAGCAGTATGAAAGCAGTTGGAAGCATACAGTTGAAAAGTTAAAACATAGCTAGAAAAGGTACAGTTAAAGTCACAATGGCACCCTCTTAAAAGCCTTCAGTTCTAAAAGGTCTTTGTCTGCTGAGAGAAATGGAGGGGGCCATTCTAGCCTCCTTCAGGGAGGGAGTTTCCAGGCTTTATTGGTCATAGCCAACACTTTGAATTGTGCTCAGAAGCAGATTGTCAGCCAGTGGGCCTGCTGGAGCAGGGGAGCTGTATGCCCCCAGTGTGTGATGTTTGTATTGAGCTGTTGTCCCTTTCATCCTGCCTTAAAAGATTTGAAGCCACTGCTTGGGAACATTCCTTTTTTCGACACGAATGCCCAAAATTTCAAGAGTTGTGGTCCAAAATAAAAAGAAGCATGTCCAAGCTCGACTTAAAGCAGTGGTCCTCAAACTCTGGTCCTCCAGATGGTTTGGACTTCAGCCCCCAGAAATCCCAGCCAGTATGGCCAGTGGTTAGGAATTTTGGGAGGTGTCCGTAAAACACGCTGAGTTTGAGTGATTCAGCCACCCAGCAGGAAGCAGAGTAATACATTTTAACAGTCGCTTTAGACCACAGAGTTGGAACGCAAACATTTCCTGCCCAAACCAGAACCTCATTCTGTGTTCACATTGTTTTTGTTTCGTTTTCTCTTCGGGTTGACTTGAAATCCATTGCTTTTTTTTTAACAGGATGAGAGAAGATAACGCCATGAGAGTCTACGAAAATGTCGGTCTGATGCAGCAGCAGAAAAGCTTCAGATGAGATAAGACGAGAGGCCTTCCTTGCAGGGAAAGTGAGTCTGCCTCTCCTGCTGTATTTTAACGGGTGGGATGCAGACCTTCCATCCCTTTAAGATTCCAGTGTTTGTTCTCAGTTACTCCACTGAAAGGAACCTGGTAGCAAGGAGTGCCTGCTAGCTGCCATTGTAAAGACAAGCTACTAGTTCTCAGTGAGATGGACCTTTGGTCTGGCTTAGGATAAGATAGATTCTTCTTAAGTTAGGATATGACTCTTAAAACTGCAGAGTTTGGGTTGCATTAGCACACTAGTTCCCAACCATGAGGTTGGACTGGAGCTCCCAGAATCCCTGGTTGTTGGTCATGCTGGTTATGGCTTCTGGGCTTGGAAATCCAATAGCACCTGATGAGGACCCAAGTCTAGACACCAACTGTGATTTAGGGAGGGAATACTGAGATGCTCCACTCTACCAGATTGAAGTCTTGTGTTTCTGGAATCCCGTTCCTCCCAGCATCTCAGGATGCCTTGACTCACCCCCTCATTTTATTCTCACAGCAGTTTTGTGAGGTAGGCTAGGTGGAGAGAGAGTGACCAGTCCCCAGGCAGCCAAGGAACCTTGTGGTTCAGGGGGGATTTGAACCTGTTTCTCCCTTGCTGTTAGTCCTATACTCTGTCCCAGAGGTTGGGAATGTTCCTTTTGGGGACTGCAGGTCCCAGAATCCTCTAAGCAGCTTGGCCTGTGATCATCCTGTTTGGGGGATTTAGGGATTGGTGGTCTAAAAGAGCAACTTTTCCAAGCTCTGCTGTGTCCACACAACAATATCCTGTTTTTCAACCTTTATGCCTCAGTCAGCCACTGGAGACCTTTCTCCTTCACCTTACCGACAGCCTCACAAGCAATGGTGTCTACACAACTGTCCCTTTGCAGACAATGTAGTTGCTTTATCGATGACATTTTAAAAACAGTTTAAAACATTCAATTTTTTAAAAATGATAAGAATCCATTTAAAAAACAGTACAGCGTCCTCTTAAAAACCATGTTCTGAAAACCTCCAGTTCTTAGAAAAAAATTGCTTGCTGACAGAAGAACAGCAAAGAGTAGTCTCCTTCAGAAGAGAGCTTTGCAGCCTTGGGGCGGCCCCTACAAAGGCCCTGTTTCTCATCCCCAACAAATGCATCTGTGAAAGTGGTCGGGCTGAGGGAAGGGCTTCTCTTGAGATTCTCAAGACCTGAGCAGGCTCATATGAGGAGATCTGGTCTGTCAGATCGCTTCGACCTAAGCCAGGGCAGCAAATGTTCACTCTGCTAAATCAGCAGGGCTACCTTTCTCCTCCACAGCACTCCTCCTTCTCCAATGGCCTTACTGGTTGGGATGGCCTAGGAGTTGATGGCAGTACATGCGAAAGGAATCTAGGAGTCTTAGTGGATCACAAGCTGAATATGAGTCAGCAGTGTGATGCAGCAGCTGAAAAAACCAATACGATTCTAGGCTGCATCAATAGGAGTATAGTGTCTATGTCAAGGGATGTAATAGTGCCCACTCTATTCTGCTTTGGTCAAACCTCACCTGGAAGACTGTGTCCAGTTCTGGGCACCACAATTCAAGAGGGATATTGAGAAGCTGGAATGTGTCCAGAGGAGGGTGACCAGGATGGTGGGAGGTCTGGAAGCCATTATGCCCTATGAGGAGCGGCTGAGGGAGCTGGGTATGTTTAGCCTGGGGAAGAGAAGGTTAAACATGATAGCCATGTTTAAATATTTGAAGGGATGTCCTACTGAGGATGGAGCAAGCTTGCTTTCTGCTGCTCCAGAGACTAGGACACAGAGCAATGGGTTCAAACTTCAGGAAAAGAGATTCCATCTAAACATTAGGACAAAATTCCTGGCGCTAAGAGCTGTTTGGCAGAGGAATCCACAGCTGCCTGGGAGTGTGATGGAGACTCCTTTGGAGGTTTTTAAGCAGAGGCTGGATGGCCATCTCTCAGGAGTACTTTGATTGGTTATTCCTGCATGGCAGAATGCGGTTGGACTGGATGGCCCTTGTGGGCTCTTCCAATGCTATGACTCTATGAGTTACAATCTAAAAAAGGAATTTTCCAAGCTCTGCAGAGGGTGACATCTGCCTAGATTTGTTACTTTTCCTTCTGTCTTCTCCGCCCTCCCTCTCCCCCTCTCTCCTCCCTCTCTTTTTCTTCACTGTTTCTCCCCTATTCTCTGTCTCCCTCTTTTAAAAGTTGTCAGTGGTACTCTGGTGCAACTCCTGGTCAGCCCCCAAATAAGGTCTCCTCAGGGGTTTAATTTCTTAAAGGTCTCTCTTTTCTATCCTTTTACAGATTTTGAGATCCCAGGATTTTTTTTTTATATAAGAAAGTGAAGCGAAGTGACTTGAGAAGCCATCCCATGAAGAGTGGACTTTTGACAGCTACGTAGAGCCTCCTTTTATTTATGGTGTTTTAACCCTTCAGTAATAAGCAGAACTCAAGACCATCCTTCGCCGAAAGCTCCTTTTTCTCCAGAATGTCTGATTTCTACAATTACTGATACTCTTTCTTTGTTTTCCAGTCTCAAACACAAAGTGCAGACCAATACTCTGTTGTACTTGAAAGTTTTGTTTTATTCTTGCTCCTGGATTTTGAGATTTTAAAGCTGTTTCGAATGAGATTTCAAAAAAACAATCTTGTCCTTTAAAGCTAGTTAAATATGAGTGCTTTGGGGGACAAATTGGTCTTAATCCAATATTTGTCCTCCTCTCCCCCCCCCCAACTCTGCTTCCATGGAACTGCTGGTGACCGTCTCTTAGAACAGCAGGGCCTGTTGATTCGCTAATTTTCAATCAAGCTTCTAGTCCTCATGGTGTTCCATGCTTGGGCTATTTTTTTTGTTTGTTTTTTGTCCTAGAACTTCCAGTGATGCAGTTTTTTTGCACCAAATTGAAATGGAATTTGTTTTCTAACAACCAACCCAGCAGGGGTGGGTAGGGGGGCTGGTTGCTTGTGCAAAATTTTATTGTTGTTTCTTAGAATGGTGTTGGGGGTGGGAGAGGAAGGGGTAGCTAAGCTCCCATGGCCTGTGTTGGGGGAATTAAGGTGCGATTTGGGAATACAAAATGGTGGCATCCTCCATTTGTCGCATAACCTGCCTGCTTATTGCCTGTATACACTCTTTTCTTCTTTAGCACCCTTCCTGTAAGCAACCCAGAGGCTTCCCAGCAGCTGCTGTATTAAATGTGGAACCTTTGGTCAGCTGAAGGGGTCTGAGCAGTTTTCTAGAAGGGTCCTCCAGTAGCTGCTTTTTCTTTCTGTGGTGACCGCATTGTTCCTGACATTGGGTCAGCTGCAGAAGGGCGCTCTTCCCTCGGGTTGCCTTCAGTGGCCGGTGAGACAGACAACTTGCAAATGCTTCTTAGCCACGTGCTCCATTCAGTTAGACATTCTATCAACGCTCTGCCTTTTTTGAAGTGCCTTCTCCCCTAAGCCTACTCGGCTTGGTTGAGTTCTTTTTTTTCTTCCTTGTGGCTTCCACTGTAGAAGTGTCATAAAGCTTCTGCATGTTGCCCCCCCCCCCCCCGATAGTGGTGGAAGTGTTAGGAACCTTTCTGGCCTTGCAGAAACCTTACACTTAGCTTGAGGGTTATGCTGCAGCCTCCCCTCAGCTTGTGTCTTGCCATGATCTGGGCAGCCGGGACAGCTTTCTTTGAAAGACCTGAGCTTGGCATTGGCACCGGGGCCTGCTGATTCCTTTAAGCCAACACGGACAGGGGAGTTTCTGCACTTGTGGTTCGATTCAGAAGCCAGCTGGTTAGGTTTCTGTCTTGCAAGAGCTAGAAACCTAAAGTTTCATACAGCACCGTTAAAATTAGCCCCTTGCCACCTGGGCAGGGTGTATATCATGTTTCTGATAAAATAGAGCAAAGGCGACCCCAAAAAGGTGTATCCTACAGTCTAGAACACATAAACGGTGCAAACCTGCATAATTTCTGATTGTGTAACATTGATTTGGCCGTTGCTTTTGCTTTGCTAGCTGTAGAGAGCACAAAGGTGGTAACAGAGGCCCTCTGCTCCCTGGGACTTGTATTCACCCATCCTATCCGTTGCTGGAGAGTTCTAGCCCTTGTTTGCATGCTTTCTTATCTTCAAAGCCATGAGGGCTAGAACCGTGCTCTGGAAGTTGAAGTCTGCCCTTTATCCAGTGCTGTTCTGAACTGAAGTATACACACAGCCCACGTGTTGCCTGTTCAGCTCTGTTGCATTAAAAGTTGGGAGGAAAGGAAATCTTCTGAGTTTCCTGCTGCTCCCTTTGGTTTCCTTTTTAGGTTGTATGTCTTGTCTTCAAACACGGAACTCCTGTAACCAGCTTTGCCAGAAGACATTGTGTCTTATGTCTCCACCTAGTGGTGCGGCCCGGTTGCTGGCCTGGATGGGGCCCACAGAGTGGCCCTGTCTGTCCCCTTTTGCCTTCCTTCATCTCTCTGTGTCACAGAGGGCTTCCGTACAGCTTGGTGGTAGTTGTAGGTGAGTGGTTATAGCTTCCGGAAATGATGGGGCAACCCAAGGAGCCCTCCAATCAGGGATAATGGCCCAGAGCTGAGATGTCTCTTCTTTACAGAGCAGATGGTGACTTTGTCAATATTGGCCATTTGGTCCTGCTGTATGGACCTTCTGTGCCCCATTAGTTTGCCCATGTGCCAGAAGTGGAAGGGTTGGACATCTTGGTCTAAATTCTGTTAGTCGCAATTAGAGGAGAGCCATTGAGTCAAAATGTGTTGACTCCTCATTCAACAAATGATTTAGTAGAAGGATGGGGGTTGTAGTCGAAGACGTTACCAGGTTGGGGACATACCAAATAATCCTGTTCCCTGTGGAGCAGACTGGGAAATAGCTTCCGTTGGCATCCACGCTGCCCTTCTTTCCGACGCGCTGCTTTTGAACTGGAATTGAGGGCAAAGTATGTGCGGTAGTGTTTTGAAGGAAGAATAATGGCTGTGTAGTGATGTTGGGTAGCTAAACATCATCTGTTTGTGAGAGGTGGAGGTGAAGAGAAAGGTTTTCTCACAGGAGTGCTTTTGCCTTAAATTGGTGGGGTCCAAAGGGGAATCTCAGCTGAGGCTGGTCTTTTGGGTGGTGGTGGTTAGAGAACCCCCCGCCCCCGGATAATAAGTGCTCCAGTTGCTGTTGGATCACCACTTTTAAAAAGCCATCCATCGACTTCCCCTCCCCACCAAGCACTCAAAAATTCCCCAAACAACCCCTCTAGTTTTATGGCCAGCAGCTGAAAGAGACAAAATTGGAAGGATGTGATTTTATTTTTATTTTTTTAAAACAGGAATAAAAGCCTCCCCAGTGAGCATTTTCCCAAAGGAGGGAATACTGCCTTAAGCAGAGCGTTGGCATGGGTTGCTTTGGGGTTTGGCCCGAATTCACGGCAGGTGTCCTTCCAGCTTGCAGGGAGCTGTGTCCCCCGCTCCCCACCTCGTCCTCCTGCCTTACCCCCAGAGGGTTGCTCCTAGATCAGGAGCTGAAGCACACCATCAGGAGTGATGGTGGAGGGAGTGCGAAACCGTTAGCCATGTTCCCAACCTAGTGGAACCCTTTCTCCCACCCTGCTTTGGCATGCTGGGGAGCTCTCATCCACACACACACCCCGCTCCTTATCCGGTCACGGCAAAGGCGTGAATCTCTCTCAGTGGTTTTTC
This sequence comes from Gambelia wislizenii, assembly GCA_030847615.1. Taxonomy (NCBI): domain Eukaryota; kingdom Metazoa; phylum Chordata; class Lepidosauria; order Squamata; family Crotaphytidae; genus Gambelia; species Gambelia wislizenii. The sequence continues at coordinate 2,874,697 of JAUMIR010000013.1, read as the reverse complement.
CTTGGTTTTTTTCTGGCCTGTGAGGCCATGTTCTGGAATAGTTTCTTTCTGTTGTTTCACCTGCATCTGTGGCTGGCATCCTCAGAGAATCCTTAGCCACAGATGCAGGCGAAACGTCAGAAAGAAACTATTCCAGAACACAGCCTCACAGCCCAGAAAAAATCCAGGGAAAATCCGTGGATGCCGGCCCTGAAAGCCTTCGACTTCACATCTCTCAGTGGTGTTTCTAGGGGCACCTTGGTGTTTTTGTAGAAATGTGTGGTGTCTGGGATGTGTACTGAACTTTGAAGAGCATGTGATAAAGGAATGTCATTTTTGAAACTTGAAAAAAAACACCTTGAAGATTGTGCAAGGAAATGAACTTGAATGATATCTCTGGGCCTTGCTGAAAACCAAAAGGAGATGAGTTTAGTGGTTGGTCTGTCTGTCTGTCTTTCTTACTTAAAGCAGTCTCTACTGAATCCCATTGTGAGTGTTCTTGACCTAAGCCAGGCCTCAATGAATGTCGGTAGCACAACAAGACATCTCCCCACCCCTTGGTTGTGACTACAGTCTGCAGGTGTGTGTGTGTGTGTGTGTGTGTGTGTATGTATGTATGTATGAGTAGTGTCTTAAAGTCTTGAATCAGTTCTCTGCCCATGCACAAGATGAACTTGTGAACGAAGGTTGGGAAGAAGAGTCGACGTGGCAATCGTTCAGGGTTCAAATGAAAACCTAGGTTTTATTTTTCCAAGTGCTCTGCCAGGAAAGATGTTCCCCCTGAGATGTGGTCAGGAGGCTCTCCTTCCATTCTAGAAACAGGTTTGTGTTGTCATTTTGGCGTTGGGACAGTGTGTATTGTTCTTTAATGGAAAATGGCCAGATCTGAGATGCAGACTCTTTGGGCCATCTTCTCAGCGACCAGGTGTTTCCTTGATCAATTATAGACGCACAGCACCCCTCTTTCCCTCAGGTTTTTTGGGACAGGGGTTTGGAAGTCTCCCTGGCTGGTTTTCCTGCCCTGGACTCTGAAATGTAATCCATCCCTCCCAGGGGAGCAATTCCAGACTCAATAAGAAAGCTACTTTTGGGGGTGTGCCACTCCCAGAATCCCCGGGCATGCCAGAATTGCCCCATGGCTGTTTTTAGCCCACAGATTCTCAAGATCAGCTCCCTTCTCTAGATTAGCTAACACACATTGGAAACTGCTTAATGCAGTGTAGATGTATAAGTTTGCTATTGCTTAAAACAATTTGTAAGCCGCTTTGATAGCCTTGTGGCTGAAGAGCAGGGTATAAATAAATAAATAAATAAATAAATAAAAAATTCAACCTGGCACTGAGCTTGCCCCCCCCCCCCCGTAATTTGCCCAAGCTAGAGTACTCATTGCGGGGAGGTGCTCTCTGTCTAGTCTGTGATAGTTGGAATGGGAGTGCTTGCTCAGTCCCACTGGCCAGAGAGCAGAACTTGACCTCAGCTCTTGGAGGAGGTTCCCTGTTGCAACCCTACATGTGTTAGGTGGTGCACCCAGATTGGTGATCCCTGCAGGCAAGCACTGTGATTCTTCTGGGTCAGGCCTCGCTGTTTTTGGCACACACTCCAGAGCTTTGGGGGCTCAAGGATGATGGATGCCTCAGTGTTTAATTTAGAAGGAAAGAGTAGATGATTGGAAAGCATAGTGCAGCCTATTGCAGGTCCGGGGAGTGGGTGGGGTTGGCCCTGACACCCCCCATGGTTGGTGGCCTACCCCGGCTAGGGGGAATAACCTTTACCCGTGCACCATCTGAACGTTGGAAATGCACTTCATCTTTTTTTACTCTTAAAAAGAAAGACCACCCCCTTATAAACCTTGACCAAATCTTCTTTGATTCCCCCTAGCCCCAGTGTTTTGTTTAAAAAACTAGCCGTGAACTTTGCTGCCCACTAGAGGATAGGTGGGGGAGACAGAGGACTTGTGAACTAGCAGGGCTGGAAAACTTGAGGGCTAGGAACTTGATGCTAGCTTTGAACAAGTTGAAAGGTTTCTCAGCTCCAGGTGTTCGCATGGGGAGTTAGATCATAATTTTTGTGTTGGGTGTTTTTCCCCCCTTCCTTTTTGGTTCTTTGTCGTCCCAATTTTAAATTGTTTTGCCGTGTCACTTCAAACCTGTTTTCTTAATTTATGAACACTCTTGTGACTTTTGAGAGCAGTTTTTTTTCTTCTTGGTGGATCGGTGAGAGATCTTTCTGACATCACTCTAGGTTTGGGATAAGCTTTCTAAGCCTTCCTTCTTAACTCTCCATTCCCTTTCCCAGCAATGTATGAAGTATTGTACCAGAGTATTAAAGTGAAATGTAATATTTTATCAAGGGGGGAAAATTTTCAGAACAGAAGCTCAGCCGGCTCCTTAAAAAGGAACACACGTAAGAAGTCATGGATTTTTTTTTAAAAAATGTGAATAATGTACATGTTCCAGGCATGCTGTTCTCTTCTGCTTTTGAGAGCGGGCACGAACTGTAAGTGCTTGCGCTGGCAAAGGCCCGTTAAAGCCCATGGGTGTGTGCCAGTGTAAGAGATGGGCAGGATTGCCTGACATCTCTTGGCTTCTGCCCATGTATTCTGTTAGATCAGTTTTCCCCAACCTGGCTGCCTCCTGGTCTGTTGGACTACATTTCCCAGAAGCTTCCTGGCAGAGGGTTTCTGGGAAATGTAGTCCAACACATCTAGAGAGCAGGGGAGAAAGCTACTGTAGACCATTTCACAGTTGTCAATAGTGTGACATTAAAAGGAAAAACAACAGCAACATAGTTCATGTATAGAAAAAAAAAATACTTTAGTGATTGTCTGTTTCCAGCCTGTATTTATGGGAGTCGAGTGGCTGCATTGCTGACTGTGCTGTGATTTTTTTTTAAAATTGCTCCAAGGCTTATCAGAGTAAAAGCATTATTTGTAAAACATCACGACGACAAAAATAGGAATAATAATAATAATAAAAAATCCATTTTCTTATACTCGTCTCAAATGCTTTTTTAAAAAAAGTTGCCTTTGAGCCGGCAGGCTTCGAATGCCAAGTCACGTTAAGCTCGTGTGTGTGTTGAGAATTTTCTTTTTAAAACCCTCCACTTGGAAGCCCAGATAATGCAGTTGGTATAAATTATGCAACACGGGTACATTTACATAAATTCTTAAATAGTCCTATTTCTCCTAATTGCAGACCTGCTAGTTTTGTAGAATTGGATGTGTTTGGGTCAGGAGTCTGAATATCAGAGAGATTGGGATGGAGGACTTACACTTTGGGGAAATGTGTCAGTTTCCAGGGCTGCTCAGAGTGGTACCTTCTTGTTGTGTCTCTTTAAGTGGTTTCTGACTTACGACGACCCTATCGTGGGGGTCTTCTTGGCAAGATCTGTTCAGAAGGCGTTTGCCTTTGCCTCCCTCTGAGGCTGAGAGAGTGTGACTTGCCCAAGGCCATCCAGTAGGAATTTGAACCCTGGGCTCCAGAGTCATAGCCCCAATGCTCAAACCACTACATCCCACTGGCTCTCTCAGATTGGTACCTAATGCCCTCCAAAAAGATACATTGGGTTATGGTTTTCGTACCCCCCTTTTTAAAGTTTTGCCAGCAGTACTTCATTTTCCACTGTTTAAAACCTCAGCAGTAGTGCTTTAGCCCTCTCCTGTTTTTCTTGTCCTGAAAAAGCAAGCAAGTTATGGTAGGCTCCCCTTCTTTGCTTCTGGGAAGCCCTTCATTTAGATTTCCATCTTGAAACTGCCCGCTGCTGCAGCAGCAACAACAAGAACAACAACAACTGTCCAGTTTTGAAATATGCCCAGATGAGATATGTCAGCCCCCCCACTTCTTCTAGGAAGTATTCTGTTTTGAATGTTGACCTTTTTGATGTACGTATGAACCCTTGAGCTTGAACAGCAACCCAAACCCCTCCTGGATGTCTAGTACGATGGATGACATGACTCAGAAAAGACAGTAACGCTGGGAAAAGAGGAAAACCACATCACAGTTGTATGTAATTTTACATTAAATGTCTTAAGGTAAGGTTTTCAATGGATTGAATGTTTGATGGTGTTTTAACTTTTGCTCCACATATTCTTTTAGCTGTTTTGTTTTGACCGCTTTGAGGGTTGTTTTTGGGAGAAAGGCAGGATATAAATCAAATGGCAATGAATAAATGATAACAATGAATAAGCCGGACAGTGTCTGGAGGGAGGGTGAAGAAACTGGTCAAAGGTCTGGAAACCAAGTCTATGTGGGAGCTGGATGTCTTTGACTTGGAGAAGAGAAGACCGAGAGATGATACAGCATCTGAAGGGATGTCATGTGGAATTCACAGGTCAGAGAGCAAGTGTGTGTGTGTCTAATTTATATCCCATCTTTCTCCCATAATGGGAGTAAGGAAAGGGGACTGAAGCCTTCAACTGGTTTCCAGGTGCGCTGTCCAGGGTTCTGAATATGGGCCATTAGATAGCATGGAGCATTGGAGCATGGGAGAGAATTATCCGGATTCCCCTTCACCTCCCCAGCCAGGCTTCCTTTGTACCCCTGTGCCATTCTCCTGATTAGAAAGTGCAATGGTTTACGGCTGGGAAGAACCCTTCATTTGAGCGTCTGTCAGCAACCCTCGGCTGGCTTATGCTGTGGGCTGTTTTGCGGTGCCAGTCGTGAGCCTGAGTGCAAAACGGCTTTGCAGGAAATACACTGGTCTGTTTTCTCTGCCACCGCAGCACACACCAATTGCAGCCCCCATGGCAAACAGAGTACAAGGACTATTGTAGGCCTAACCTTGTAATGTAACAAGAAAGGTGATAGGGAAAGGATGTGTGAGTAGGGTTGCCAGGTCAGGTTGCCCTCTGATGGTTCTGATTGGTCAGGGACAGCCCCAATTACCCCTCTCCCATCTCACTTTCAGCCGCTTTTAAAATGTCCCAGTTTCTCTCTTCCTCCCACCTTTCCCCAGCATACTTCAATTGTTGCAAATTGAGTCCAAAGCGCAAAAGTCATTTGCACTTAATTAACTCAGCAGGGGGAGAGGAGAGGAAGGCGCTGGATCCGTGCCCTTCCTGGGAGGCTGAGACAAAGGCAAATGGCTGCAGCCTTTCCTGTCTTGTGTGTTCTTCCTCAGGAATAACGTTTGCCAGCTTGACCCTTCTCTGACATTGCTTGGCCACATTTGTCCTGGTTTTCAGCTGTGAAATGTTGAACAATATGGATCGGGACTATTCCAGACTCAGGCGCCTTGGATTAGGAGGTGGCCCATGGTGTGATATTGTAACTTTTTATTATGTAAACCCATTTAGTTTTTTTAAAAAATATAAATATTACTTTGGTGTCATCATTTAAACTGACTTCTATTAATTTTTATCCTAAATCCTGTAGAGCATCTCGCTGCCCTTCACCTTAGCAGTAGGTAGGGGGCCTGCCAAAGATCCTGGCTTGGGGGGCCCGCTTCAGGAAATGGGACCATGCCCATACCATGAGTTGTTGAAGTCAACCTGTAGGTAAATCTCATTGATTTATTAGGTTTCCTCTAGTCTGGACTAGCCGTAGGATTAGGCCATAGACTTTTCCAGGCAAGGCAGAGCTTGGAAAACATTCTTTGGTTGGATTACAGTTCCCATGTGTTCATACTGTGTCCAGTTCTGGGCACTACAATTCAAGAAGGATGTTGACAAGCTGGCGTGTGTCCAGAGGAGGGTGACCAAAATGGTGGGAGGTCTGGAAGCCATTATGGCCTATGAGGAGTGGCTTAGGGAGCTGGGCATGTTTAGCTTGGAGATGAGAAGGTGAAGAGGGGACACGATAGCCATGTTTAAGTATTTGAAGGGATGTCATACTGAGGATGAAGCAAGCTTGTTTTCTGCGGCTCCAGAGACTAGGACACGGACCAATGGGTTCAAACTACAGGAGAAGAGAGTCCACCTAAACATTAGGAAGAACTTTCTGAGAGTAAGAGCTGTTCGGAAGTGGAATGCACTGCCTCGGAGTGTAGTGGAGTCTCCTTCTTTGGAGGTTTTTAAACAGAGGCTGGATGGCCATCTGTCGGGAGTTCTTTGTGTGTCCCTGCAGGGCAGGGGGTTGGACTAGATGGCCCTTGAGATCTCTTCCACCTCTGATATCTATGATTCAAAGCAGTGTTGGCAAAGGGGTTCAAAAAAGAGCTGGGATTACGTCATCCACGCCGAGTTTAGGTAACATGAATTTTCATCCGGAGCAATGTCTATGCTGTTGTTAGACTTGGTGCTTGTTTGAATCCCACTCTAGCTGCCTTGAGTCCCACTCCTGGGAGAGGGGAGTAGAAAGAAAGGGATGGATTGAAAGTGACTGCATGAGATGAGCCACTCAGGTTGCTGGGAACCTCTCGATTGGGCAACACCCCCCTAGGGCTTATCTATACAAGGCAGTAAAATGTGGATTGATGCGCAGTAATGCCAATTTGCAGCAGCGTCCATTTGTTTCCACTTTTTTTTCAAGATGGCAGGCATGCAAAGCCATACTCATTCATGTTCAAACGGGCATGCCTGTGAATCAAGGTGGTGGGTGCGAGTGAATTTCTTGTGTTTCTCTTGTCACGAGTTGCTGCTGCCGCCCAATATTTTTTTAAAACAGCAAATCCAAGGTGCAGAAGTGTGACCTTCCACTTAAATAAACAGAAAAAAAAGGCAAAAAAGAGAGGCTTGTTTCATCACCTCAGCGCATGATTACTACGGCGAAAATCCAACATGGCAGTGCCTTGCTGGCAAGCCCCACGTCCTGCGCATAGCCAACCAATCAGCTTTCCACTTCCGCTCTTATAAAGCGAACCAGTTGTCCCAACGAGTGGGAATGCGCATTTCCTTCAGAGTTTTTTAAAAAGTACAGGAAAAGCCATAAAGTTTTTTTCTGTGGAATATTTGGAGTTTTTGCCCCCTATGGCGAAATGATGTGGGATCCCATTGGGACAAAAGGGATTCTCCTCAAATTCTATGAGTATTTTCACCGTATAGCCAAGCCCTCACTCTCCAACTGTCCCTATTTGGCAGAGACTGTCCCTATTAATGCTTTGTTCTCCCAGTTTCTTAATTGCTTTTAAAATGTCCTGGTTTCTCTCTTCTTTTACCTTTCCCTTTTGTCCTCAGCTTCCTTCAGTTGCTGCATTGTAAATTCAGAATGCCAAAGTAGCTGAGACTCCATTTATTCAGCAGGGAAGGGAGGGGAGGGGCAGATTCTTGCTCTTCCCAGGAGGTTCAGGCAAAAGCACACTGTAGCAGCCTCTCCTGTCTTGTCTTTTCTCCCCCATTTGTAACTTTTGCCCTCTTGACCATGCTCAGATGTCGCCTGGCCACTGAAATGCTTTCAACTCGGTGCCCCCTGAATTGAAGCAGCTTGTGAGCGATGGGAGAACGGCTGCTTTGGAAGTGAAAGCCAGGATGCATTTGCACAAAAGGAGCCAACAGGGAGGACCCCTGCAAACAAAGGCTGGGATGGCAGGGAGCAGGCCAAAAGGCAGAGCAGGAGGGTAGCCTGGTTGAAAATGTGTGGGGTGTGTGTGCATCCTCTCTCTCATGAGCAAGCGTTGCTCCTGCAGCGTGTTTCATTGTGCATTCGTTCCCAGCAGGCAGGCTGGCAAAGTGGCAATTAGGAAAGCCAATTAAACGGCTTGGCAAGCGAGCCAATGTGCATACAAAAACCAAACCCCCACCCCACCCGGCAAAGCTGCCACAGGCCAACATGAGTAGCTGTTTTTTGGGGGGAGAGAGAAGAGAGAAGGAGGAGGACAAAAATGAAGGCGTTGGGAAAATGGCCAATCAAATGGCTGTTAGGACTGCCCGGGAGGGTTGCCAGGTCTCAGGGTCTAGCCTGGAGTCTCAGGGCCTGGCCCCTCTTCTCTGGTGCTCAGGGCAGGGGGAAGAATCTTAGGGTGGGAGCCTCATTTGTTAGACCTGGCTGCTTTTTGATTCCAATGGCATACTCTGTGGAACTGCAGTTGATGCTTAACGTAGCAACCTTAACAAAATCACCAGGGCCCACCTCCTTGGGCATCACAAGGGATGGTCCCTGGGGCTCAAGTTTCGGCCTGCAAACCTCCAGGCTTGGGATTGATCTGCCTTGGCCACCTTGTGGGGCAGGGAACCTTCGGCCCTGCTGATCTTAGTGGACTGCACCTCTCCGGTCTTCCTGTTAGAGGCTGGATGATCTCTGGAGATTCCACCCCCCTGAGCTTTTCTCAAGCATATTCATAATACTCCGTAGTAAAGCTAAACAGTGATGTGTGTCTGGAGAGAAGCAAATAAAGCACTCAACAGAGTTTCTTCTAAGCAGTTTCAGCCAGGATCCTCATCATCCTCATCCTGACTTTCCCCCCAAATTGGAACTCAAAACAGCTTACAATTTAAAACAACTACAACCTAGCTAAAAGCACACCAAGGTCAGCATTACAAACCGAGTCAAGCTATTCACAATAGAGCATTAAAGAAACTTTTTTAAAAATACAGTTTAAAAGGCTAAAAAGCAGTTGCAAGCAATTTCACTAGAAACAATGCAGAGCCCTCTAAAGTCCTTTCTTTGACAACCTCAACGCCTGTCAGAATCAGAACATCTTTGTCGACAGAAGGACAGCAAAGAAGGGGGCCATGTTGGGCTCCCTGGGAAGCAGGGTTGCCAGCTTACAGGGCCTGACCCTGAGTCTCCAGTTTCCATAGGTCCTTTCTGGGGGGAAATGAGGGTGCAAATTCTTCCCTTTTGGGGGACTCTACTCCAGGCAAGAGGAAAAGACTATGTGCAAATCTCCAGCTCAGCTATTAGCTCAGCAGCTTGATAGACTCTGCAAGTTTTCTGTGGGTTTTTTCCCGGGCTGTTAGCCGGGTTCTGGAAGAGTTTATTCTTGATGTTTCATCTGCATCTGTGGCTGGCACCTCTGAAGATGCCAGCCACAGATGCAGGTGAAACATCAGGAATAAACTCTACCAGAACACAGCCTCCCTGCCTGGAAAAAAAACCCACGGAAAACCTATGGATGCCGGCCGTGAAAACTTTTGACTTCACACAGAAACTGCAAGCCTTAAATGATTTCTTGCTTCAACTCGCAAAAGCCTCTCTGGGGCATCTGGGAATCGGCGTTAAGAATCACTTCTCAGCATGGCCAATGCTGAGGGGTTGTAGGAGGGGAGGACTTCCAAAATCTTGAGGCCCCACACGTTCCTTGCCTCTTTCTTCTTCCGCTCTAGCTCTCCCTTCCGTCCCTTTCCTGACCTGGCCAGAGGCAGCACTGGCCAAACCAGCCTGCAGTCAGGTAGCATTAGATAGTGGATGGAGCCATCCCCTTCGATTAAGTGATTGCACTCAAAGGCCTTTTTGCCTCTGGCCAGTGGCAGCCTGAATGGCCCATCTGTCTCAAGTTTGAGAAGTCCTCTATTACATGAAACCGCCAGCAGTACCAGTGTGTGTGAGAGAAAGATTTCGAGCTTGAAAGAGAGAAAGGTATAATATATGTATTTAATCCAAAGATTCCAGTCCAGTTATTCTGGACTATTTAATCTCCTCTGAGCCACAACCGGCCTTTCATTTGAAGTGTTTTAATTACAACTGTGGTTTCCTATTAATTTCACCAACTGGGGGTTTTGGCTTGGGGGTTGAATCAATCACGGTGTGACAACACTTGCAAGAGCATCCCAGTGCGCTTTGGTGCTCCCTGTTCAGTGCCCCAATGCACAAGAGGACTGATGCACATTGATCCTGATGGTCACTTTGCCGGCTCCCCATGCAGTTACGTAACAGCAGCCCTTGACTGGGTACCGACAGGATGCAATGGCCCAATTCTTATTCCTACAGATGCAAGTCCGCTTATGAAGACGTAAGTCTCCAGTAGGATTCTGACTGTCGTTAATAGTTTAATTCTCTTAATATCAACTTTTGGTATGGTTGCTGTATTGAAATTCTTTGAATTTGTAAGCTGCTTTGAGTGTCCCCAAAAGGAAGGATATAAATAATATAATAAATAAGAAAAGAGATGGTAAGAGCTGTTCAGCAGTGGAATCTGCTACTGTCTCAGAGTGTGGTATTTGCTGATCGTATTTCTACACTGTCGCACTTTGACGGCTGGATTCGCTTCTGTTACCTGAAAGGAGAGATTTCCTTTGGCATGATGGAAAACTGAAGATCATCTCCGTTCCCATCCTTTTCTTCTTCCTTCTCCTGAGCGTACGACACCCCCAGTGACTGTTTTACTTCACAGAGTTAATTAGGCGTCTGTCAATTAACACACATTCTTTTCATTAAACAGGGATCCTTTCTTAAAATGTCTCCAAAGGAGGAATAAAATGTGTTCCTGAAGCACTTGTGTGTTAAAAATAAAGTGTGTTCAGGGGTTGCTTTTTATTTTTTGAGGGGAAGCATCCTGGAAAATGTCTTCCTCCGATCAGTTTCGACAACCCCTCCTGTCTAGGTGTTAATATACTTGTGAGTGGACATCTCATTTTCTCTCCCCAAAAACTAAACCGAGAACAAATCTCAGCACACCTGAAGGTAAAAATGAGGGCTCGGCTGACAGCCAGCTGGTTGCTTCCTCATCACGTCAACCTGCAATGAAGTTGTGCTTAGAGGAACAAAGGTGGAGACGGTTGACTCACTGAGGGCCGGCATCTTGCCAAGTTGCCTTCAAAAACCTGGAGCCGACCTCCTTGGGGGCCCTCTGCTCTTCATCTGTTCCAGCTGTGAGAGAGCATGAACTCCTGGCTTCTGAAGTAAATTCCTTGCTGTGGAAAATTTGGCCGTTTCAAGAATCCTGCTTCTGCAACAAAGATCTTTAAACCTGTGCAAGGTTGCCATGGTGAAGCTTATTTTTCTGCTGTTCCAGAGTCTAGAACATGAACCCATGGGTTCAAACGACAAGAAAGGAGATTCTCCTAAACATTAGCAAGAACTTCTCTACTGTAACAACTGTTTAATAGTTCTTCCTTTTAACAACTTCCTTAGAACAACTCTTTCTTAGAGATTTAAAAAAAAGAAACCGGATGCCCTTCTCTCAGATGTGCTGTGGCAGTGGTTTCCTCCTACACTGGCAGGGGTTGGACTAGATGCCCCCCCGGGGTCCCTTCCAACTCTATAACTCTGTGAAAGACTGCCACTGCTCAAGGTTCATTCTTGACAACTTGCAGCCAAAAAAAAGTCAGCTTTTGATCTAATTCCTTGGCGAGAACTCCATTGCTGTTCTTTTTTTCTTAGATCGGTATGATGTATTTACTAGCTAGGAGCCATCAGCGTTCAGTTTCTCCCACCTTGGAACTGCAGTGATGTGTGAAGATGACACAGTATTAGTGACATGGCAGTTGTGGGTAGGGATGGATGAATCAATCACTATCCATGTCAGTTTCACATGTATTCGGGTCTAACTCTGTTCTGTCCAGGTCTGGCGACAGTCTCCAATTTTTAGAAAAAGCATAAACACTTCTGTTTATTGGATGTGCCTTTCCCCCCGAATGAACAATTTTTTGTACTTGGCTTTTATTAATAACAGATATTTATCGTCATCATCATCTTTATTTATACCCCCACCTTTCCACTCTAAAACGGAGGCATTTCCTAATGAACGTTTTTGTATATGCCGTTCTCTCCGACGTGGTTTTCAACTACCCCTTTCTTCTTGCATGCCATTTCTGAGCTGAGAACAGGATCCTGGAATTTGGAGACAGATGTGACCCCTGGCATAGCTGGGTACTGACTCACTTCGTATTAGTCTGGGATTTGTGAATTAGATAGGTTTGAGGGAAAACATCCACCTAAGGGCCCTTTCACACTGCATAATTAAAGTGTTATGATTCCCCTTTAGCTGCCCGGGTTCCATCCTACGAAAGCTTGGGATTTTGAGTTTAGTGATGGGTACTTAAGACTTCTCAGCCATAGCCCTCGAGTGCCATCGGATGCAGCCGTGGCAGCTAAGTGGGATCATAGTGTTACATCTGTGTAGGGTGAAAGCCCCCCCCCCAATCAGATTTGGCCCAGGTCACAGGGGTGCCACAGGAGCACTGCCACCCCATCCAGTCCATCCAGTCCAACCCCATTCTGCCATGCAGGAATACACAATCAAAGCATTCCCAACAGATGGCTATCCAGCCTCTGTTTAGAAATCTTCAAAGAGGGAGACTCCACCACACTCCATATTCCACTGCCAAACAGCTCTTACTGTCAGGAAGACCTTCCTAATATTTATCTCTTCCTGTAATTTGAACCCATTGCTCCGTGTCCTGGTCTCTGGAGCAGCAGATAACAAGCCTGCTCCATCCTCAGTATGACATCCCTTCAAATATTTAAAACGTGCCTATCATGTCCCCGCTTCACCTTCGCTTCCGCAGACTGAACATGCCCAGCTCCCTCAGCCGCTCCTCATAGGGCATCATGGCTTCCAGACCTCCCACCATCCTGGTTGCCCTCCTCTGGACTCGTTCCAGCTTCTCAGTATCCTTCTTGATTTGTGGTGCCCAGAACTGGACACAGTCTTCCAGGTGAGGTCTTACTAAAGCAGAATAGAGTGGCACTATACCTTCCCTCGATCTAGAGCCTAGACTCCTATTGATGCAGTTTAGGACCTCATTGGCTTTTTTAGCTGCCACATCACACTGCTGGCTCATGTTCAGCTTGTGGTCCACTAAGACTCCTAGATCCCTGTCGTATGAACTGCCATCAAGCCAGATCTCACCCATCCTATGTCTGTGCTTTTCGTTTGTACTGCCCAAGTGTAGTATTCTACATTTCTCCCTGTTGAAATTCATTTGGTTGGTTTTGGCTCAGCTTTCTAATCTGTTAAGGGGGTCATTTTCAACTCTGATCCTGTCCTCTGGAGTGTTCGCTACCCCTCCTCATTTGGTGTCATCCCCAAATGTGATGAGCATGGCCTCTATTCCCTCATCCAAGTCATGGATAAAGATGTTGAAGAGCACTGGGCCCAGGACAGAACCCTGTGGCACCCCAAATAGTCCCTTCTCTCCAGGATGAAGAGGAGCCATTGGGGAGCACCCTTTGGGTTTGGTTGGTCAACTGGTTTACATTTGGTTTTCTGTGTGGATTGCAGTCCTTCTCTTTCTGTAGGCTGCAACTGACTCAGACTGGGATCCTATGTCCTTGGAGGGTAATTTGCAGTAGAGGAGCATTGCTAATCCAGCCCAAAGAGTAGCTGTGTGGCTAATCGAAAGATGCCTTTGTTTTCAGCTGCATGGGGTGCACGCTGGGGAGAACATGGCTGCGCATTATCTTGACGGCACGCTATTGTATTTGCTTAATTGTCCCAGCGGAGGGACCTTGTCACAGCCATCCTTCAGGTCCCCTTGGCCTTTAAAAAGCTCCGGGGGTAGGACAGAAAAGTGAGCAGAGATCTGACGGAGATGCTACAGATGGTGTTCTCAAGAGATGATCCTTTCTTCAGCTTCTTGAACAGGAAGCAAAGACCAGTGGGGAAACTGATGTGGAGGCCCCAAAGTGAGATTTTTTTGTGGGGGAAGAGGCAGTGTGGTGTAGTGGTTTCAGTGCTGGAACCAGACTCTGGGAGACCTGGGTTCAGATCCTTGCTCCACCATGGAAACCTCCTGGGTGCACCTGGGCCAGTCACACACAGCCGAAGAGGGAGGCAGTGACAAACCTCCTTGGAACAATAATAAACCTTGCCAAGAAAACCAAGTTGATCTAGTGCATTGTAGTGGTTGAAGTGCTGGCCTAGGATTCTGGGAGACCAGGGTTCAAAGCCCTGCTCAGCCCTGGAAACCCACATTGGGCAAGTCACACTCTCTCAGCTTCAGAGGAAGACCATGGCAAACCTCCTTGGAAGAAATCTTGCAAGAAAACTCTATTAGAGGCAGTGCGATGTAGTGATTTGACTGTTGGAGTAGGATGCTGGGAGACCAGGATTTGAATCCCTGCTCAGTCATGGAAACCCGCTGGGCAAGTCACACTCTCTCAGCTGAAGAGGAAAGCAGTGGCAAGCCCCCTCTGAATAAATCCTCAGAGCCAGTGTCGTCTAGTGGTGTGAGTGCTGGCATGGTTTGAATTCCCACTCAGCCACGGGAATGTACTGGCTGATCTTGGCCAACTCTCCTCTGAGCAAACTTTGCAGAGAAAACCCTTGGGGAGGGTCTCCAGATGTCTGAGTCCAGCTGAAGGCACATAACAACAGCAGCACGTGGCAAGAAGTGCATCCTCCAAAGAGCTTGGCACGGCACAGGAGCTTCGTGCAACAACCCTGTGAGGCAGGAGAGGCCAAGAGGGGGGACAAAAGTGAGCAAAAGTTTTTCTGCATGCCTAAGTTTCCATTCTGTGGAGGAGTAGGACAAAAGGGTAAAAGTCCTGTAAAGTTTTCACAGAAAAGGTAGATTTTAAACTATGGTTTGGAAGCAGAGAGAGAGAGACGGAGGGCTTGTCTCTGTGAGGGAGAAAAATGTGTTTGATGTGCACTAACGCCAATTCGAAGCTGCTTCTATTTGTCTCAACAATTTTTTTGCAAGATCGCAGGCATGCGAAGCTATCTGCTATCACTGTTCCAACGGGCATGCCTCTGAATCAAGATGATGGGCGCGAGTGAATTACTTGCATTTTAATTTACCTTGAATTACTGCTGCCGAACAGTATTTTTTTAAAAAAAGGATAGCCAAGGTGAGAAAATGTGATATTCTACCTAAATAAATAGAAAAAAAGGGGGGAAGGCTTTTTTGTCACCTCAGCACATGATTGCTGTGGCAAAAATCCAACATGGCGGTTTCGGGTGCTTGCCTTGTTATCAAGCTCCACCCCCTGTGCACATCTGACCAATCAGCTTTCCACTTCCGCTCTTATCGGGAATGTGAATGAACGCGAAACAGATTGTTCCAATGAGCAGGAATGTGCATTCCATGCGGAGCTTTAAAAAAAAAAAAATCCCGCAGAGTCTTTGGTGGATTTGGACCCCTTCCTTCCAAAGATGGTGGATTGATGTGGGATGCCATTTAGACAAATCATATTCTCCTCAAATTCTACGAGGAGTATTTTTTGTCATTTAGACAATCCCAGAGAAGGAGAGAGATGGGGTGGCATTATGTAGATGTTCGGAGCACACCAGAAATGGCATCATAACTCTTCAGGTTATGAAACCTGGCCGGGAAAAAAAACGTCTTGGCCCAGAATCCAGTTTTTTTTTTTTGCGGGGGGGATGATAAAGGCGATGGGGGCCGCAAAAGTGGATTTGGGAGGGGCACCTTTTCCTCACCCCTGATTTAAGGGCAAAGAAAGACAAAAGGATAAGATGGGACTCAACACTATTGTCAAGCCTGTTTCTTTGATCCCGACAACTCTCTTTCAGGACTTGGGAAAAGGGTTTTGTATTTGGACATCAGCTCCCAGAATCTGACCACTTGGGGATTCTGGGTGTTATAGTCCAAATAAAAACCCTTCCCCAAACTCTGGTCAATGGGGTTGGGGAGACCACCAGTCTGAAATAGAAGCAATCAGTTGGCATTAACAGTCTGCAGAGGCCTTCCCTCTTGTTGCAGCAATAAATCCTTCTGTTTCTTGCCACACTTATCTTATTTGTGGGAAGAGTTTCTCGATAATCTGCCCTAGGTGATGAATGAGTGTGCACTGGCCAAAAGGCAAGCTGCCTTCCTGTAGCTCATTCACGGCCCAGGGAACAGTGCTCTTCACATGCATTCAGGTGCACAGGTGAGGGGGCTGGGCAGCGGGTTTTAAATTTAGCCTTCTGAAAATCTTGCGTGCCACTCCTCCTTGAGAGTGGAGAAGATCTTGAGGATCTCTGAGCAAAGCCTGGAGGGATATCATTTCCAACAGGGGCTCAGCTGGGTTTTCCCTGCAAGGTCTCTGCAGGGGTAAGGGCTGGAGTCCAGTGCTGATTGGCTGGTACCTGTGATGTTCCAGACCCTGCATGCATGTTTAAAACAAAAGATGGTGAATGAACTTTCCATTGAAAACATTTGTAAGTGGCCTTTTAAAACGAGGGTGAGCAACTCATAGAATCATAGAGTTGGAAGAGACCCCATGGGCCATCTAGTCTAACCCCTTACCCTGCTGGAATATGCAATCAAAATATTCCTGACAGATAGCCGGCCAGCCTCTGTTTAAAAACCTCCAAAGAAGGAGATTCCACCACACTCCGAGGCAGTGCATTCCACAGTCCAACAGCTCTTACCCTCAGGAAGTTCTTCCTAATAATGTTTAGGTAGGATCTCTTTTCCTCTAGTTTGAACCCATTGCTCCGTGTCTTGGTCTCTGGAGAAGCAGAAAATAAGCTTGCTCCGTCCTCAGTAGGATATTCCTTTAAATATTTAAACATGGCTATCATGTCCTCTCTTAACCTTCTCTTCCCCAGGCTAAACATGCCCAGCTCCCTAAGCATAGGGCATGGATTCCACAGCTTTCACCATTTTGGTCGCCCTCCTCTGGACACATCCCAGCTTGTCCATATCCTTCCTGAACTGTGGTGCCCAGAACTGGACACAGGATTCCAGGTGAGGTCTGACCAAAGCAGGATAGAGTGGCACTATGACTTCCCTTGATCTAGACACTATACTGCTATTGATGCAGTCTAAAATCACATTTGCTTTTTTAGCTGCCGCAACACACTGCTCTGGCAAGGGTGGCAGCCAATTTTTCGTTATGACTTCTGGGTTGATGAATATATTCACTGTGCATAACAGCAAAGCAAATAAAAATAAAACACAAAGCAACCCATTCATTCTCGAAGGAGAAATGTCACAGAGAATCATCTAGTTGGTCATTGTCCCAGAAAAGACCGTAAGAAATATACCAATCATGCTATGGCCAGAATTTGTTGGAGATAGAAAGTAGATCATTCCATAGACTTGTGTAAGATTTTGGAGGATGAACAACATCAGAGTTGTTATTGACAAAGCTGCAGTACAGAAAGCCATGTACCATAATCACTGTCTAACAGAGCTGCATTTTTAAGTACTATTACTTTCTGGATTGAAAAACAACCACCACCCAGTTTTATGGGGGCTTGTTTTCAGAAATTCTTGAGGCTTCCAGGAGTGGCAATGGATCAATTTCACACATTTTTGGCCCAATGTTTGGGGGTGGGTGGGAGCCTAGAGGGTTGATGGGGCCACATGTGGCACCTCAAAATGGGATGGATCCACATGTGGCCCATGGACCACAAAAGGGGTAGGTTTGCATGTGACCCGTGGATTGTAAAAAAGGAATGGGCCACCACGCAGCTCATAGGCCAAAACAAGGGATGGGGGAAAAGTCAAAAAGTGACCATAAGGCCTAAAGGAAGTAGAGCCATTTCGAAGAAAACAGGTTGCTTAGCTATAGAAAATACTGTAAATTGCTAGTGATTTCAGGCTAAGTTAACCATGTACGGAGCCATGTCCCAAAACAGAGTCTGCTGATTGATAAGATAACAACTAGAACACCAAAATAAGATACAAAGAACCAATGTGATGTTCATAGTTTGGAACTACTGCTTGCTCCTCCTTGGTGAGTGTGCATCTCACAGCCTGTGTTTTGCTCAGTTGCTTCCAGACTGAATTGAATGGTGGTTTCATCACTTGTTCAGGGTGAAAACTCTGGGCTTCCAAGCCAGAGTCCCCCTGGCACTCTGTCCTTAAATAAACTGCTGAGTCCAATCTACTATCAAGCTCCATTCAAGAACCTTATCCCTTTCGGGGAGGCCACGTGTGACTGTGTGCCACAAAAGGATGGGGCCACCCGCAATGGATGGGCCACGAAAGGGGATGGGCCGACCTGAACCGAGGAGGGGTTTGCGGTGCAGACGACTGAATCGGTATTTGTATGCTCCTCTGCTTTTTCCATCTTTGAAATACCCTGGGAAGGGAGAGGGATGATACAAGCTTGGGAGGGCGGTGGAGCAAAAGTGCTGAGTCCTGTTTGTAAGTTACATTTGTCGACATCCAAAAAAGAGGCTCTGTTTAACAGTTACGCAGAGAGGGACAGCTGTGCCATTGTCTGAGAATATATTACCCTCTTGTGTTCCTCCTGGACCGGCTGGCAGATGGAAGCAGATGTCCTTTTATTTACTGTGAATTTCTTTCCTTTCAACATTTTGCAAGTGCAGGCGTTCCAGCCCTTTAAAGCAGGCAAGGGTTGAGATCTGGAAGATGTGTTGAACAAACTCTTGATTTTTATTTTTAGTTTTTAAAAAGGAGCTTTTAGATTGCTTGTCATATTTCCTACATGCCAACCAGGCAGAGCCAGCAAGAAAAGCCATAGGTCTGCTCTAATGTAATGGGACATCATCTACTGTTTTCTTTTCTCGTTCTCTTCCCACCCACCCACCCAATATAAATTTGTTTGACCTCTAGTCGAAGGTTAAAAAAACCCACACAACCACCCTGCTTTCTGGCCTAGCCCCCCAGAACCCCCTAGTCCTAGGGGATGTTGGGAGTGGTAGTCCAAAAAAGAACCCTTTCCGCACTGCCGCCTTTAGCTCTTCTCTATCCTATTAAAATCTTGACTGGCATCTTTCTCTTCCCAGCAAGATTTAATTCCACCGATGAAGTACCTGGCTGATTATAAAGCCACCCCTCCCACCCTGTTGTTTAATTACTTAAAATTCATCTGTGATTATTCACAACCTTCCCTGCTGCCTGACACCCCCCCCCCCCAGAATAGAAATGGCCCCCTTTGAGAAGTGCTGGCCGTTTGATTGTGCCAATTCAAAGTTTGCTCAGCATTAAAGCTGTGAGGATGCTGAGTCACTGAATCAACAGAGTGCAAGGGGGTTATTACAATTCTGCTACCAGAATCTCTTGGACTTGCTGGAAGCCATGATAAGTACTCAAGGACAAAAAAAGAGGGGGAGAGAGAACATGTCAGGGGATGGGGTGGGGAGGAGGGGAAAAAAGTGATTTATGGCTGCAACAGCCGGTCAGGTTTATACCTTGTGGATTCAACCAGCTTTGGATTTCACTGTTTAGGTAGGAAATGCAATGGAAGGGGGGATGTTGCTGAATAAGAGCAGAGAAGATTGCATAACCATTTATTTATAAGTCATGTATTGGCCCACAAAGATGGATCTGGAGAGAGAGGAAAAAGCCTCCCTCCCCCCTCCCTATGGTCCTATTAAAATCCACCCCTTGGGCAGAATCATGAGGACGAGAACCGTACAAGAGATTTAGAGCAGGGCTGGTTTAAGGCACCAGTGACATCAGCATCCACAGGGGGCCCCATCATTGTGGGCCCCCCCGTAATAACCCTCCTCTTGCAAAAACATTATTAGTAATAATCTGAATATCCTGTACTGTGAATAGCTTAGGTTGAGTTAGGTTACATTGACCTAAGATAAACATATGCCCCCCAAAATAAAGCATTGCAGGCCCCCCCCAAATTCCTTGAACCTGCCCTGATTCAGAGGACCTCTTCTTGGGCTTTCAGGCCAGGATTCTTTTCTCTTTTGTCAAGGCTGGGGTCTATCCGTGCTGCAAAATGATATCAGCTTCATCTCACTTTAACTGCTGTGGCCCCGTTCTATGGAATCCGGGGATTTGTAGTCCACTGGGAAATGCCAAATTCTCTGCCAGGGAGCTTGAATGCTGTAGGGCAAAGGAATGTGTGAAAGGATTCTAAGTACCTCACCAGACTACAATTCCCAGGACTCCTTAGGGAGGAGGCCCTGAACGGCAGCAGCAACAGTCTTGCAGAGAGTGTGAATGCAGCAGTTAAAAAGAGTACAAGAGAGGATTCGAAGTACCTTGCTAGACTACAAATCCCAGAACTCCTTAAGAAGGAGCCCCTGAATTATAGCACTAGAGGGGCAGTCTAGCAGAAAGTTCCAGGTATCTCACCAAACTAGAGAGCCCAGGATTCTGGAGGGTAGATGCATCCATTTTCTCCATAGGTGTGGTGCAAGGAAAGGTTTTGTTTTAATTTTCTGGTCATTTGCCCCTCTTTTTGCACTGTAAGCCATTGGAATGGTTTGTTTCTACAGAAACCTGTGGTGAAAGGCTTAAACTGAAGCCACCAATATCACAAGGACAAATATTCTGACTATCTTATTAAATGCTAGCCGCAAGGAGAAAGGTGGGATATAAAATAAACGGATAGATGGATAGATAGCGTGCTCTCCAATATTACCATTTGGCAGGGACTGTCCCAATTAATTCTCTGCCTCCCTGCTTCTTCAGCTGCTTTTAAAATGTCCTGGTTTCTTTCTCTTCCTTCCACTTTTCCCTCTTTGTCCTCAGCTTACTTTCATTGCTGCAAACCAAATTCAAAGGGCAAAAGGAGCTTACACGCTGTTAACTCAGCAGGGGGGAGAGGAGGGGGCAGAATTTTGCCTTTCCTAGTAGGCATAGGCAAAAGCAAACTGCTGCAGCCTCTCCTAGCTTGTGTGTGCCTCCTCATAAATATCTTTTCCCCTCTTGACCACCCTCTGATGTTGCTTGGCCACACATGTCCTGGTTTTCATTTGTGCAATGTTGGAGCATATGCGTGTCTGTCTGACTACCGTATCTATCTTTTCTAGAGAATACCTTTCTAGGCATACGGAGGTCCCCCAGTGTGATTCTATGGTTGAATTCTGCTGGAAATATAGGGATTGCTGCCGTGCATGATTTTTGCTATCTGTGGTAGGTAAGTCTGGGAACATATCCCCACAGATATGAATTTCTGTATCTGTCTATCCCCGGTGGCTCAGTCTCTCTCTCCCTCTTCCAATCTCTTATCTATCTATCACACATGGACACACCCAGAAGTTTGTTTCGGGGGAACCTGCTTTTAACAGTGAAGAACATCTGAAATTCGGACTGGGGATCAGTAAGTGGGTGAAGAAACCATGAATTGAACTACTGGATCCTGCGAAAATGGCTCTGCTCATAGAAAAAAGCAGCATTATTGTAGGAATGGGCTAGAACCTAGGAAGCTGTAGAGCTGGGCAAAGTTGCCTTTTTGGATTCCCAGAAACTCCCAGGGAGGGCCAGTGAAGGATTCTGGGAAGCATTGTCCAAATATGTCATTTTCCCAGACTCTGGGAAGGTGCCTTGTACTTTGATGCATCTAGCCCAGTATTGCTGACCCAGATGGGCAGCATCCGGGTTCTCCTGGATTTCAGCCACAAGAATTTCCTTGCCCTAAGTGGCGACATCAGGAGTTGATGTCTGCAAAGCACGTGCGGTGCTGTTGAGCCTTTTCTCTAAATGTCAGGTAAGTTTCCAGTCCTGATGGTTTTGCCTAAAGGGCAGAGGAAAATTAGAACATAGGAAAGTGCCTGACATGCTGCGTCATATCAGCATTGTGGGCCAGGATTTGGACTTGGATTCCAAGACTGAAGGGACTCGTGCAGCCGTCTCGGTGGAAGAGCAGCTTCAGCCTGAGGTGGAACAGAGCCAGAGGACAGTGAAGATGAATTTGAGCTAGAGATACAGGGACAGAATGACCAGCAGGCTGAGGAAAAAACGCGTTCAACAGGCACAAGCCGCTGAGGAACAGAGTGCCCAGCAGGCTCACTCATCTGAGCAACAGGAGATTCCACAGCCACAAACACCAGAGGAACAGAATACAAACTTACCTAGTTTCATGCAGCACCAACAAGAAAAGGAAAGGTGTAGGAGATCGGAGAGAATAAATAGGAATCAGGAAGCAATCAGGCAACATCTGAGGGATGCTGCTGGCTCATAAATTAGGCAGCACTTCTTCTGGAACAGCATGGCTAACAACCTGCTTGGGTGTAAGCCACGCTGGACTCTGACTCTTGACTGACTGCCCATGATCTTGAACCTTGCTTTTGCCATCGTGACCTTGTTTTTGGATTTCCCCATTGGACTCTTGATTTGGCTTGTTGTCTCTCTGTGTTTGACTCTTAAGACTGTCTGCGTTTACTCTTTGTGCCTGGCTCCTAGATTGACTTTGCCTTCTGGTAAGCTGCCTAAAACCCAGCTACTCCCTTTGAACTGTGGAAGCTGATTTATTGGTTCTCGGCAGCCTGCTCTGAGGAGGACAGGACAACTGCATCCTTCCATGCTTGGTCTAAGTGAGCCAGGACAATCTGTGCACCATTGGGCTCAGGGTTGCTTGTGCGGATAGGCATGGGCTCTCTAGGGCTTTCTCAGCCCTCCCTGGATATTGGTGGGATTTGAACCTAGGGCCTTTGGCATAGGACCATTGGATGCTGCCCTTCTACGGAATCAGACCATTGGGAGTCTATTTCAGTGTCGGCGTCTCTGATAGGCAGCTATGGCTCTTTGGCCTTTCAGACTGGATTCATTCTTATCTCTATCTGAACTTGACCTGGATTTTCTGGATGGGAACACGGGGAGCTGTCCTTATTTTACATTGGACCCTTATAGGTCCCTTCAGAGCAGTGTGATCAATTTAGTCAGCAGCCCTGGCCCTTTGGTGCTGAAGGCCAAAGTTCTTTTGGTTGCCCCTGACCGGCAGCCACATCTCTCCTGCCCACAAGACTGCGGTTCACCTGTGGAGCACCAGCCCAAAGAGAACCGTTTGTTGCAGGCTGGAATGCATTATGTAATTGGATGAGATGGCCCTTGGCACCGCAGACTGGGGAGTTTTGGGGAGCTGCAGGCCTGAAAGGAACTTGGCCAAGCTCCGTTCAAAGCCCAGCCCTGGCCTCTCGCCCTCCCTTAGGTCCCGAGCCTTTGGGGGGGTGGGGAAAAAAAAAGCATTTCTCTTCCCAAATTGGATTTTGATAGCAAGTTGTCACAGGTCCTGAGGGAGAGCTTGTTTTGAAGCTGAGGCTTGTCTGTCGCCTAGGCCTTTTCAGAAGAAATCAAAGATGAAAGCATCTTGTTTCAAAGAAGGGAGGGGGGTGGAGAATGGTAGATTTCTGAAAAGGAATATTTGTTTAGTGTTTTTAATGAGCGTTAAAGCATTTCAAAGAATTCAACTGGGCCCTGAAGATGCTGAAGTTTTAAAGACATTTTTTTTTTAAAAAAAGGCATCAGCCAGAAAGGAAATGAACTGACCCTTTCCTTTTCCTTGCAGTTACTTTGGCAGTTTCAGATGCAAATACGGTTACATTTGCTAAATTAAAACGATTGATGCCAACTAAGTTCTGAGAGAGAGAGAGAGAGAGAGAGAGCAAGCAAGAATGTCTCTCAGTGGCTGCCTTATGTAATAAGGGAGCTATGAGTTGGACCTGCAGGAAAATGTTGCAACATGGAGACTGTCCTGAGCTCACAGTGGCAAGTGCCTGACAAGCAACGGGAGGAATGCAGGGACAACAGGGTAAGGGGTGCACTTCTAGCCTATTGTCAATTGTCCACAATAGAAGCAGGAGAAGTCAAGAGCCACTCCAGAAGTCAGTCACAAATAGTCCATACAGTATGCAAGAATAGTCAAAAGCCAGTCCAGACTTCGATTAGCAATTGTCCATGCCAGGTGCCAGGAAAACCAGTAGCCAGTCCAGAGTTCAGTAGAGTCAGGTCCTTGGTCCAAATCTGTGGTCAGCAAAGGGTTAAAGCAGCAGTCCCAAAGTCCATTGGAAGTCAAGGCAAGCAAGAATTCAGGAGGAGTGCAACAGCTCAAGATAAGCAGTTGTCATCACTGACTTGAAGGAAGAACTGCTGCCAGATTTATAGCTAGAGTTCCAAGGTCAGGTAGAGCTGACTAATGAGGAAATAGGTCAGCATTTGGTATTTAAATGCAGCTGGGTGTGGCGTTTGTCTCTTCAGCATTCAGAGAAGGGAGGCAGCATGTTGTCTGTATCATCTTTCACCAGTTGGCAGACTATTTGTTCTTCAGAGTGAGGTTTGTTTTCTTTCTCTAGTTCGGCTGCCCTCTCAGAGCTGGAGCAGTCTCTGTTTCTTCAGACCTGGCTATACTTTCCTCCTCTGCCTCATCTGCATTCTCTGCCTCCTCCTCCTCCTCCTCAGCCAGGGGGTTCATGACAGAGACAGAGCTACTGTTCAGGGTTCCAGCCAGCCATATCCTTTCCCAAGTGCTCCATTCCATTCTCTCTGCCCTGCAAGTTGGTGAGCCCTTGGAGCCCTTGGAGCGTGCCCCCCCCGCCCTGGGGTTATGCAAATGTGAAAATGTCTATATCTTTTGACCAGGGTATTCTGTCCTGAACTCACAATAGCAAGTGCCTGAGGAGCAGCAGGATAGGGGTGCAGGATCAACAGAAGAAGGGGAGCAGTCCTAGGTTGTCAGCAATTGTCCATACCAGATTCCAGGGAAGTCAATAGCCAGTCCAGAGATCAATAGAGTCAGGTCTGAGCTCCAGGTCCATGGTCAGCAAGGGGTTAATGCAGCAGTCCAGAGGATGAAGTCAGTCTGAAGCAAAGGCAAAGCAGGAGCCCCAAAGAATGCAACAGCTAAAATAAGCAGTTGTCAGCACTGTGTCTTGAAGGAAAACCGCTGGAAGATTTATAGCCAGATTCTCAAGGCCAGGTAGGCCTCATTAACAAGTAAGCAGGTCAGCATTTAGTATTTAAACGATGCTGGGCATGGCGTTTCTCCCTCCTGTGTTCAGAGAAAGATGGCGGCATGTCATCTGAATCATCCATCATTGACTGGCAGACTGTTGGTTCTTCAGGTTGAGGTATGTTTCCTCTATCTGCTTTAGCTGCCCTCTCAGAGGGAGGCAGGGCAGTCTCTTCAGGGTGAACCAGGCTTTCTCTAGCTGCTTCACCTGTGTTCTCTGTGTCCTCGGCAAGGGGGTTCATGATATCTTCTGTGATTTGTGAAGGACTTTCTCAGGATGCAGCCCATGGCCACACAGAAGGTGGGGCCACGTATGATGCACACATGCCCCACAAAGGATGGGGCACATTTGCCAATGACAGCACCATCACTCTTAACCATCCCCAAACCTCCTGCTCCACTAGACAACTTTGCCCTTTCGCCTCTCCTTATAGTTGTGACAGAACTTAGAAATGTTGCTTTTGGACTACAACTCCCAGAAGGCCCCAGCCAGCATGGACACTGGTGCAGGGATACTGGGACTTCTACTCCCCAAAAGAGTATTTCTGAGCTCTGGCCAGGAACTACTTCTTGGATGTCCCTTGTGTGGGAATCCAGGAGTTTTACCTTCATCCCATAGGGATAATGAATCATCTGTGCTGCAGAGTTATAGCAGTTTAGTACCACTTTAACTGTCCTGGCTCCCTCCTGTGGAATCCTGGGGTTTGTAGTTTGTGGAGGGGCTTAGAATTCACTGCTAGAGAGCTCTAGCACATCATGCCCCTGAACTATAGCACTAGAGCTCTGTAACAGAGAAGTCTAAGTTCTTCACCAAACTACAAATCCCATGATTTCACAGGATGGAGCCACAAAATTCAGAGTGGGACCAAAATACTATAACTGCAATTCAGAGACATCCTAAGCTGAAGTATATGAAGCTGAATGGAATGAAGATTCATTCCCTGTTGATTCCATGTTTTGCCTTCTGTGGCAGTCTGTGCTGAATCCTTGATTGTAAACTCTTAAAAAGCGGAGCTCTAGTCCTTGGCTAGTACACTGGAAAGCAGCCGTCCCCAGCTTCCCAATGGACAACAACTCCCTTCATTCCCATCCAGCATGGCCCATGAGAAAAAGAGAGATTGGACATGGAAGCCCAGCTGCTGCGGAGGGTGTGTTATGGGTCCTGTTGAAACAAGCGAGCAGTGGAGGTGCTTGGGCAGCAGCGAGGTGCATTGAACAGTGTGGTGCGATTGTCTTGTTAACCCTCTGAACCCAGTGGTTCAAGGAGCAGCAGAAAATGGCAGCTGAAGAAGGGAAGGTTGAAACTGCCAAGTGAATTTGCAGGGCCAGAGAAGGAGAGAGAAAGATCGAATGGCCCAGTTTTTGATATGCATGTAACGGATGCTTTCTTCCTGCGAAAAGTGCCCACCAGAATGGCAGTGGGCCCATGTTCTCTGTCATCCTTGGGATGTGAGAGGTGTTTTGGGCTGTGGGCGGGGTAAAGGAGATGTGAACAGAGCTGTTTTTCCTTGCCCTACCCACCCACCCTCACTCATGAAAGGGATGCAAAATCCGTTTCTAGGTTAAGTCTCCTGAAAATAGCGCGAGCTGCCTCTGTCTAATTGACACCAGGGAAGCTAATTCCTGTGGCTCAGAGCAGCCGCTTCGAGGAGGTGCCACCGAGAAAGCGGGATGTGCGGTGGATCTCCGTTTGAAAGTGGCACTTCAAAAGAAATGCCAGTCTTGTCGACACAGTGATGGGTCCTAAGATGTTTGCCAGAGATAGAACAAGAAAGTCTTGGGTGATTGGAGGCTGCCAGAATTGGAGTCCCCAATTGCCTGTGTTCTGGATGCTGGTGAAGAGACTGAGGAGGTATAACAGGCAACTCTGTGTGCCGTCCATTTTCATACACACAAGTACTATTTGGTGCACGCGCTATCTTTCTGAGCATCATCCCCCGTTCCTCTATGAAAAAATCACACCAACTTTTTAGTTCTCGTTTAGAAAACACAGAGGCATGATTTTCTAGTCCTTGTGAGAAAATCAACTTCTTGTCCTCATGCAAAGAGGAAGCATGGAGGCACGACTTTCTAGTCCTCATGGGGAAATTGACTTTCTAGTCTTCCCTCATGTGAAGACCAAGCATGTGAGCACCAGGGCAGGGGCAATTTCCCCTGTCTGCTCTGGGGGCTAGTCTGAACTTGAAAGGAGCTATCCAAAATGCTGGACCTACCCCAAAATAGCTTCTTCAGCAGCTCATATTGCTCCTTTTGAGTTCAGACAAAAACCCAGAATGGAGTCATGGAAAATAGATGCTCTGATCTTTCAGCAGCCTGAAGGAGAAGAGATTAAGCAAGGAATGGCAGGGTGGGGGAATCTTTGACATTATTTGCATAATGTATACCACTCATGCAATTTATTTTATTGCTGTGAACCTGGTGCTACTTTTGTGTTCAACCAAAGTGGTGTGCAAGAATGCAACCTCTCCCATCAAATATAACATCAAAGGCAATTCAAGCATTATAAAACACTTAAAAGAGTGGCAGTAAAATGCCTGCAAAAGCAACAATTACATAAGGCAGATTGTGTCTCTGCAGTGCATAATGCTTCCATCCCACAGAATCCTGGGGTCTGTAGTTTGGAGAGGGACTGAGACTTCTGGTGCCTTAGAGTTCTGAGGCTCTGCTTTCAGATCGTGTGCAATGGCGTTCTCTAGAAGAAAATGCAAAGTGCCCTTTACCAAACGACAACCCCCACCAGCCATGGCAGTTAAAGTGGTATCAAACTGCTATAGTTATGCAGAGTAGCTTGGTTTAAGACTACCAAATAAATCAGAGGATAGGATCAGAATTCAAAATGACCCCCTTAACAGATTAGAAAGCTGGGCCAAAACTAACCAAATGAATTTCAACAGGGAGAAATGTAGGATATGACACTCGGGAAGTCAAAATGAAATGCACAGATATAGGATGGAGGACACCTGGCTTGATGGCAATCCATGCAAAAGGCATCTAGGAGTCTTAGTGGACCACAAGCTGAACATGAGCCAGCAGTGTGATGCGGCAGCTAAAAAAGCCAATGTGATTCTAGGCTTTTTTCCTGATCATGGACTGGCTACAATTTACAACTCTGTTTTATTTCTTGCTGGCTTTCTTTATTCTGGACGACTGATTTGCAGTACCACTTATGGGCCAGCTGACAGCAACCCTCTTGGCTCCCTTCATCCTGCTGGATACCCCGTGACAGGCCTGGACTGGATTAACTACTTGAGAGCCCTTGCATTCCAACCACCTAATTCCTGGGATACTTGCTGATGGGTACATGGGACAATTCCACCCAATATTGTTCATCCAAATTAATTTGTTGTTGCAACTCATTACAGTGCTTAGAAAGTAACTGGCTTTATGACTCCCACCTACAATACTCTGTAGGAGTGGGGCCTTCTCTCCCAGCTTTGGAGGCCTGAAGAGCACTGAGTAAAAGTTGGCCCTCCATATCCATGGGTTCTGTATCCATAGATTCAACTATCCATGGCTTTACAATATTCAAACAAACAAACAAACAAATAAATACATTCCAAAAAGCAAACCTTGCTGTTTGCCATTTTATATAAGGGATGCCATTTTACTATGCCACTGTATATCATGGGACTTGAACATCCATGGGTTTTGGTATCCACGGGGGGGTCCTGGAACCAAATCCCAGCGGATACCAAGGGCCCACTCTATGGCTTTTTATTCAGTCCTTTAGGTCTAATGGATTCCTTTTAAACTCTGCATGTTTTTCTGGACTGATTTTCTTCTGTAACCTGTTTTAACTGGTTGACTGGTTTCATACATTTTTAGTTGGTCTACCTGCTTATTACAATTCTAAGCTGTTTTTCTCCATTTAAATGGGATTTTCTTGGACGCGGTGCTGAGATCCTATGATATCAGCTGAATGTTTTTATAACAGAAGACTTGATTTTGTTTTTTGTCGAAGCCTTGAAAACGAGCCTTAAACTGCAGCTGTGAAAAATAGCTAGAGGAGTTCCGGATTATGCCAATAAATAGCATCTTTCCCTCTTTTGACCTTACCTTTACAATGTTGGCTGTATTACCCCCTATTTCCCTCCCCAAAACAACTAGGAAAAACAACAACGTATTACAGGTTAACACGCAATTTCCGACCTCTGGGAAAAAGACGACGAGAAAGAGATGATTGAGAATCCAATCTTTCCTTCCGCGTCCTTCTATTTCTTGTGCCTGGGAACAGAGGTTCTTTGGCAACGATGAACATGATAGTAATGCCCTCTGTTGCGGCGGGCACTGCCAAGTCATTTCAGACACCTTGTTCCTGGGAAGGAGCGAACAGACATGACTCCCGGCGGGTGTCGGCTGAATGTTAATGCAAGCTAGAGGACTACCTGCCCCTTTGCTTTGGTACAACTGCTGGCTGGTGGACATTTCACGGCAGGTGGAGGTGAGATCAGAGAAGGGAGACATGGTTGAGATGGAGCTTGCCCGTAGCTAGTTGGCGTTATTGTCCTGGATTGTCAAAATGGCTTCACCTTTGGGCAACTCTGCCAATGAGGGACCTCCAAGAGACCTGGGGCCTATCCACACTACAGAGTTAGAGCCCTGTGAGTCCACTTGAGCTGCCACGGCTGCATCCTATGGGATCTTAGAATCATAGAGTTGGAAGAAACCACAAGGGCCATCTAGCCCAACCCCCTGCCCTGTAGGGATACCTGATCAAAGCACTCCCGACAGATGGCCATCCAGCCTCTGTTTAAAAACCTCCAAAGAAGGAGACTCCATGATGTGCAACTTAGGGAAGGGGGGGGGGCTGAATTATCAGCCAGAGAACTCTAGCACCTCACCAAACTATAGACCCCAGAATTCCATAGTACAAAACCAAGGTGGTTAACATGGAATGATAGTGCTATAATTCTGCATTGTCAATGGACCCCAGGTTCTAAATAGCCTTGCTCAGGCCTTGCAAACTCAGGGCAGTTTGCAAGGGAGTGAGTGAGTCAATCTGCCCATAATGGATCTTCCTCTATTCCACTGATTCCCAAACTTTGGTCCTCCTGGCGTTTTGGACTTCATCTCCCAGAAGCCCTAGCCACCTTGGCCAACAGTCAGGAATTCTGGGAGATAAGTCCAAAACATCTGGAGGACCAATGCTTGAGAACCACTGCTCTATTCCTACTGCGTTCCACTTTTCTAAGCATTATTGTCTTTTCCAATGACTTGTGTTGTCTCGTGCTATGTCCAAAGTACAATAGCCCCAATTGAGTCATTTTGGCTTCTAGAAAGATTTTGGGCCCGATTTGCTCTCAACCTCCTTTATGTCTCTGGCCAAGAAAATCCTAGCATAGGTCACTAGAAGTTACAACCAACTTGAAAGCACATCACAACAGCAATCATATCCACAGAATTCTCTTCCAGCAACACATTTCAAATGACTTGATTTTTCTGCCCCCATTAGCTTTCTCTACTGTTCAGATTTGACATCCATATATAGAAACCAGAAATACTACAGTAATACAGTCAGAGCTATTGGACAGTCGAATACACGGCTGCCTGGGAGCATGGTGGAGTCTCCTTCTTTGGAGGTTTTTAAGCAGAGGCTGGATGGCCATCTGTCATTGGGAGTGCTTGTATTGTATCTTCCTTAAGGGCAGAAGGGGGTCGGACTGGATGGCCCTTATGGTTTCTTCCAACTCTATAATTCTATTCTATGATACTATGGCCTGGATGAATCCAACTTTGGGATTTAATGCTATATCATTGAAGATATTATCTGTTTCCTTTATAAAGCCTTTCCAAGAAGACATAAAGCCTTTCCAAGCTTTATGTCTTCTGGTTTCTGGGCTACCGTCTCCATTTTGATCGATGACTGAGCCAAGATGTAGAAAGCCTTTGACTATTTCAATGTCTTCATCACCCCTTTAAAGTTACGTAAACCATTGGGGGGGGGCAATTGTTTTTGTTTTATTAATGTTCAGTTGTAGGCCCACTTTTGCACTTTCCCCTTTAACTTCTGTTATTTATTTAATTTAGATTCCACTTTTCTCCCATAAGGGACCCAAAGTGACTCGTGGAAACCTCTGCGATTTTCTGCTGAGAATATGTTGTCATCTGCATAGCTTAAATAACAGGTTACTGGTAATGAATTCCTTGTCACAATCACCAATGTGTTGTTGAGTTACAGTCGGATTGGATTCTTAACAAGGAACAACAGCACTTTGCCGGTGGTCGAACTGCAACTTTGCAGTAAGTTTGATAGTTTTGGGTATGTATGCCCTCAATAGCAATGGAGGAGGAATATCACATAGTTCCAGTGCCGGCGTATGCTCTGTTCCTGTGCTCTGTCATGGGGGTTGAGGTGACAATGACACGGTCCAGAGGTGCCTATGTTTTAGACCAGCTACAGCATTCAGATATATATAAAAAGTTTTAATTACTTTTGAGTTGCAGGCAAGCTTTGGCTGTAACAGCAACAAACTCCTTGAGGGGTGGTGGCGGCGGTGGCTCAGGGCCATTACTGTAACTAATTACATTGAACAAGTCAGTCTCCAGACACTGGACTGAGGGCTTAATTTGAGAGAAATTTCCGCGGTCAAACACTTTCCCCAGTTCTGGTGCTCAGCACAGGAATAAATGCCAAGAGCTCCATCTTTGCATCCTTGCTAGCAACTCTGCTTGTGTGTCCTAGTGAACTCCAGGGCTTGAGGAACCTGATCTGGTCTCCCAGACTTTTCATCATGGGATCTTTTTCAAATGGGGTGGGGGGAGAAAGACTGGGCTGAATGCAAGCAAATGTAGTCCAGGGCACCCAAATGCTGGCGAATGCTGGGACTATAAAAGAGCTGCACGGCCAAAATGCATGCAAAAAGGGGATTTTGAAGAAGGACTGGAGCAGCGAGCTCACCATACATTAACCACAGGGAAGAAAACTGCGCATGGGGGACGTAATCAAAGATTTGCTGTAAAGTCTGAAACTGGAGAGGGAGCAGATTTTAAAAGTTTTGCTATTTTTTTAAAAAAATGACAAAAGATATTTTGCACTTTGTGAAAATGTTAACAGTGCAGGTTTGAGGAAGCCGGCGGCATGAAATGGGAACGCATGAGGTGTTTAAAAAAAAAAAAAGGAAAAGGAAAAGTCACCACAGAAAGGCCCTAAGGGGTTTTCTTTGCACATCGTGTGCTGTGCATCATGAGCTCCTGTCTGTTTGATAGGCCTGATTCCTGGGTATGTTCAGGAGTGGCAAGGCCAGGATCTAGATCATTGCCTGTGGGGTGAAGACATGTACGTGCGTTTCCGCATGTGGGCACCCCAAATATCTGTGGCTTCTCACGGGGAATATGCAGACGCTATGGGGCAGGGGACTCCCATGTTCCTGACCAAGATGTGGGAGGCCTTCTGCCTTGAGCTTCCGGCTGTTCTCTTCACTTCCCTGACAGAGACTGGCTGTTCCATTCCATCCCCCCCATCCCAGGCTGGCAACCTCCTTTGGCAAAGCTATGAGCAGCAGGGAGCATTGCCCACCAGGCAGAGAAGAGCGGGTATTGATCGGCCTCTTGTGATTAGCCCAGAAGGCTTGCGCAGGCCGAGGGAGGGAGGAAGGGAGGAGTGAAATTGCTCCACAGCTGCACCGAGATACAGAGAGTGACAGCAGCCACGCGCATGCATGCGCTCTCCTGCTCTCTTCCCCCCTCCTCTTTGCTGCACATTGTTGTCGCTTGGCTAGAAATGTAGCAGAGAGGTTGGTTGGCTTTCATTGCTCCCTCCCTCTCTCTCTCTGGCTCTTGTCCTTTCTGCCTTTCTTGCTGGATCCTTTTGTGGGGTGACTGTCAAACCCCGGGGGCACTGAGCAGGGGACTTGGGACAGGCATTTGGCTCAAGCAGACCCTCTGTGGGAGCATCCTCCGCTGCCGGTTGCCTGCGACGACTCCCTCCGGCTTTGAGGTAAGTGCCACAGTGTGCTGGTCTCCTTCCCTTGGTTTGTGGCAGACCCAGGGTGGCAAATGCAACCCAGTGAGAAAGGAAAGGTGGCCTAGAGGCTGAGGTGGCAGGGCTCAGGGATAGGCTTTCTCCTTTTCTTTGCCTGCCAGCCCCACCTGAGCTGGCTCATGGAATAAATACACCATCCACCTTGGCATCAGGATCTTTCGTATCTCAGAAGCAGGTGGGCTCGGTGGCATTCAGTTGGGCATCCATGCGGCACCAGCTGGGGAGTTTTCCATGGGTGCAATGTCCCCCTCGACCCACTTCATCCAATCGCCACCTGAAGCGCAGCCATTTGGAGAGGGCTTTGCCAAGCCAAGAGGGTCCCCAATTTGATTCCCAACACGGGGAGATGCCATCTTGCACATCTGGCTGAATATTCTCTTTGGTATGGCACCCCCACATTGCTGAAGGGGGTGTGCCAGAAGGTACACTCCATGGCACCTTAGATATATATTTTAAAAAGGGTAGCAGGTGGTGGTGATGGAGAGAATCATAGCATCCCAGATTTTGAAGAGTTCCCAAGGATCATCTAGTCTAACCCCTTGTCCATGCAGAAATACACAGCTTGACACCCGAGATGATACACTGGGCAAAGTAGACCAGCCTCCCCCAGCCTGGGGTCCTGTTCCTGAAGTTCTGGACTGCAGCTCCCATCACCCCCAGTGGGCTAGGGATGGTGGGGTTTCCACTCCAACACCTCAGGTTGGGGAAGACTCAGACAAAGGGTCTCACTGGGCAACCTGAGGCAGCTTGGCATGTTAACCCCCACCCCCACACACACCTTCTGTGTATGTTTGCTGATGAGGTTGGGCTTCCAAACCGAATTGCTGAATTAGGCTGTGGTGCTGAAGTCATGGAAAGACTTTAGGGTGGCTCTTTAAAGAAGTGTGAGGTCCTGATATTGAGTTGGACTACGATTACCATCTGCCCCGACACCTCTAGTGAGCACCAGGTGGAGGAAGACTGTTCTAGTCCACACATATAGTGGGCTTCTTTCGTTTGGCCCCAGCAAAACTGTGGCGTCTTGAGGGGTGTCACAGGACTCTTGGGAGCAGTGTGAGTTGAAGTTGGGGAAGCAGATGAGAAACTCAAGAAGAAGAATCGCATATCGTGGCATTGGAGCTTCTCGCTCTCTTCTCTGTGTGTCTGCGGCTTGGGGAAGGCGAGATGTGTGGTCTGCAAAGAGATCTGAGGGGTCTGTACTGCCTGGAAGGGTTTCTTGCCTCTGCTACAGCTCTCTTCAGTAGCCTTGGTCATGTTTTTCTTCCTCCTCTTTGGCCCTCTGGTCTATGAGGAAAAGCAACACCACGACCCAATTCTTATTTGGGAGTCACAACTTGAACAGACCTATGGACTCCGTGGGTTAGGGTGATGTGTTGACCCATGGGTCTACTCCAACCCTGAGCTGCAGGGATTGCAGGCAGTGAAGCCTGGAGGAGGATACTCCGGCTGTAGTAGCTGATGGAGAGTGGCTGCCCAGAGCAGCAATATATTTGGGGGCTGGGGGGGATCCATGTGGCACATGGCTGCTGGTGCAATTGTGTGTGTGTGCGTTTGTGGGGTCTAGCTTCTAGACCAGCATGGGCAACCCTCATGGTTAAGTCTACTTTGGACTTCCCAGGGGACCTTGGAGGACTGTCTCCCGTGCTCCCCACCCTGAGATTTCTTAAGGAAATGTTTTGCTCCCCAACTTCCTGGTCTTTTCCTATGGGAAAAAAGGCCTCTCCTTGGCCTAAAACAGCTGGAGGTGGGGAAGAGCAAAAATGGGATGAAATTGTCCCCTGCCCCACACTCCCTAGGGGATGTTTGGAAACAGTTGGTGGTGAAACTTTTTCCAAACTTTTTTCTTCAATTTTCTTTGCTGGCAGGGAGGCATCCGGTGGGGACACGTGGACCATGGGCCTCCGCTAGACAGTGTTCTGCAGCGATACAGCTGGCTTTGGGTGTGATGTTTGTGACGAGTAACTGTTGGTGTGTGGTGTGTGTGGACACTGCAGAGGGTGGGTGGGTTTGGGCCTTGGTGCCTTTCCACCACCCAGAAGTGCTGGTGCCTCAGTTAGTGGATCTCAGCGACAAGCTAGCAAGGGGATTTTTGCAAAGGTGGAGACCATGCGATGGGAGAGGGATCTGCTGGTGGGTTTTTAGCCATGGTTGCCAGGAAGGGAGCTTCCAGGTCCAGGGACAGTGTATCTTTGAACTAAGAGTGGACCCCTCCCCTCAGCAGAGCACAGAGATGTCCCTTGTTTGGACTACAATGCCCAGAACCTTCAGCCAGCCTGGTTGGAGATTCTGGGCATTCTAGTCCAACCAAGGGATGTCTCCGTGCTCTGAGACCCAATATGGTCCCGCAAGGCAGTTCTTCGGCTTTTGAGAACTGTAACTAGGAGAGGGAGCATGCAGTAACAGGACCCACAGTTCTTCAAGACCTCGCCTTCTTCAAAATGACAGTTAGGGGATCACCATTGCTCCCCAGCGGTTGGTGGTGCTTGGAAAGCTCTCTGAGCGGCAGCGCCCTCCTTAGTCTTGAGGACTAGCGGCTTTTAATCCGAACCTCTGTTGGGGCAGAGTTGTAGCCGGCGACCACTGAGTTAGCCCATTCGTGTCTCGGTTGAGGATACACAGCATTGGGGGAATTGTTTATTTGATCATGGTGCCCGCTTACATGTTGCAAACGTGGTTACTGAAATCCAGGCGCTAGTTCTAACTAGAGTAGCCCCTTTGAATCAGTGAGATTTACACAGGTCTTGGCTTACCATTCCTTCAATGGATCTAATTATGTTTTTTGGCCCTGTCCCATTCTTCTGTTCTTCTGACGGCTACTACTGACATTACCCAACTTTTTCCACTTTCATGAGGTTCGTCAACTTGGCCTTTCTTTGCGTTTTGGGGTCACTTTCTCCTTTGTGACCTGTGGGAAGATTCCTCACCCCTTAAACAACCCTCCCCATCCCTGCCCTCAACAGAAGGGGCTGGGGGATTATTCTGGTATCAGGAGATGCATCTCAGAGGCTTCTCGATCCTTCTACAGCGCGGAGGGCAAGATGCCCAAGGATTGGACATGATGATGTTGTGATGGCATGGTGTGAAATGGCTGTCAAGGCTGGGAAGAGAGTGCTTTGAAGGCTGAGCTCCATCCACCTGCCAAGTGGGTGAGGAGCCTGGTGACTGATGGCTTTGGGGGTGGTAGAAACCTTACCAAAAAAGAAAGAAAAGTCTTCACAAAAAATATTGCAGCAGAGCTTGGATGGGGCCCCGAGGTAGAATTTCTGCAGGCATCTTCCAGGCGGCGGGTTTAGCTCCCCTTCCAAATTCCATTCCTGATCCTGTCGTACCCTCCAGCTGTCCCAGTTGGACAGGGACAGTCCCGATGAACCCTCGGCCATTCTACTTTTTCAGCTGCTTTTAAAATGTCCTGGCTTCTCGCTCCTCCTTCTGCCCTCCCCCTTTGTCCTCAGCTTCCTCCAATTGCTGCCAACTGGGTTCAAAGCGTGAAAGGAGTTTGTGAACTCAACAGTGGGGAGAGGAGAAGTGAAGAGAGAATAGAATTGTGCCTTTCCCAGCAGACTCAGGCAAAAGCAAACTGCTGCAGTCTCTCCAAGCTTGTGTGTTTTTTCTTCCTCCTTCATATTTGGAGGTTTTTAATCAGAGACTGGATGGCCATCTGTCAGGAATGCTTTGATTGTGTATTCCTGCATGGCAGAATGGGGTTGGACTGGATGGCCCTTGGGGTCTCTTCCAACTCTATGATTCTATGATTCTATGAAATGTTGCTTGGCCTCTCATGTCCTGGTTTTCACCTGTGAAATGTTGACGGGTATGCATTGTTGGGCAGCGGAGGTTGTCCCAACTTCAGCTGTGCCCTTGGGCGTGTGCATCCCCCATGGGCTGCTCTGCCAACATTTGCAGCAATACCATCGAGGGAGGACTTGGGGTGCAGATCTCTCCCCCTCCCTCCACTCAGCAGAATGGGTTGGAAAATGGCCCGAAATGCAACGGGGCTGGCTTGCCACATTTTGAAGCAAATGAAATACATTGCCACCTGAATGGTCACTCAACCCCATGAAACCCTTTGTGCCCAGGGACTGAGAGAAGGGCGGGGAACCTCTTTTGGCACAATTGAGGGCCTCACTCAATTCCAGAGAAGGGTTTCATTCTGGGGGTGGCCGGGGGCAGAGAAAAAAAGGGGTGTGACCAAAACCACCAGCAGATTTTAGCTTAAATCTTGAAGCTGTTCCTATCTGGAACTAGGTCTTAGGAGATGTTTTTCAACCTTCTCAAAAGGATGGGTGGATGGGGATCTGTCCGAAAGCTTGGAAACCCTCCAACTTCATGGAGGAGAGGTGTGTGGACATCTGAGGGACCCCAGAAGGCCAGATTGGAGCGTTGTGAGGCTGGCTTCGGGACCAGGCCTTTAGGGTATGCCACTTTCGGTTTAAAATGACCCAGTTGTGGCAGTGATCAGCTGTGAAGCAAACTCTAGTCCCATCTTTACAATGCTGAAAGGAGCTGTGGGTCTTTGAGAAGATTTTCTTTCCACTATGGGGAATGATTCCCTTCTTTGGGCTGACTGGCTGTGGGGACAGACCTGAACGGGAGGCCCTTTGGTTCACCAGGGGCATGTGGGTGACCACTGTTGGATGCAACTCTAGCTAGGAAATGTTTATGTGCCAGTGTGTATGACTGAAATATTAACTGCAGCGAGCTCAGCACATCACAAAGACCCATCGGAACATCTGCCTGTTGGCCTGCTTCATGCATTGCCAATTTCCCATGTGTCGGTTGTACCAGTGTACAGCAGGGGACGGCAACTGCCCAGGGTTGGTAGGCTACATTGGCCCTTCACAGGACCTTGGAGGACCCCCACTGTGTCTCCACCCATATTTGGTGGGGGGAGATTTTCTTTAGGGTGCATGGGGATTGCGGAAGTGGCCTTGGGTATACAGCATTGGATGGTCATACATACATGATCAAAACACCCTTTGTGCATGGGCATCATGGAACCGGGCAATCCTCCTTCCCGTACTCCGGTTTTAAAAGAGTTTCCCCCACTTATTCATCGAAGGTGATACTCCTTCCCTCCAGTGCTGACTAGAGCAAAGAGATAGGTTTGCAAGCCTGGCTTTCCTGCTATTCCTGAAATGATCTGACAGTTGTCTCACAACATTTGGAGAAGCTTTATGGAATGTTGCTCACCCAATAGTCATGTGGGCAGTTCTCACTTTCCCAAGGGGCAGCGAAACTTAAATAGGGGAAGGTTTTGGCCTTGTACCTAGCTTAGAAATTCCAGGCCCATCCCTAGAATGCGTCATGCCCCTCTGGACATGTGCAGAGTGTTTTCCTCTCATCCATGCATGAACTTTAACAAAGTCTCCCATATCATATCTATGCCTCCTGGTAGGGCAGAGACAGAAGGCAACACCCTGAAGCTAATCAGAACCAGGACCAGAACTGGACACAGTATTCCAAGTGAGGTCTGACCAAAGCAGAATAGGGTGGCACTGTTACTTCCCTCCATCTAGACACTAGACTCCTATTGATGCAGCCTAGAATCGCATTGGCATTTTTAGCTGCTGCATCACACTGCTGGCTCATGTTCAGCTTGTGGTCCACTAAGACTCCTAGATCCCTTTTGCATGGACTGCCATCAACCCATTCTATATCTGTGCATTTCATTTTTACTACTGCCCAAGTGTAGCATCCTACATTTCTCCCTGTTGAACTTCATTTTGTTGGTTTTGGCCCTCTTTGTGTTCTGGACTCTACTGCTCCTATATATGGAGGTTCACTTAAGCCAGGAGGGGAGAACTGTGGCCCACCAGATGTTGTTGGACTGAGTCTCCCATCAGTCCTAGCCAGTGGAGAGAGGGTGAGGAATGATGGGAGCTGCAGTTTAACCCCACCCACAGGGCCACACTTGCCCATCCCTGCTTTAAGCTCTCCTAAGTAACGGATCCCTCATCCATGCATTTGCCTCCCCTGACACTGGGTGGGGCTGGCAGAGAGGCTCCCCTAGATCTCCCCAAGGGAATAAAGTCCTAAAGAGGGAAGTAGGTGAAATATGATCCCTAACCCAGAAGATCGGCAATTGCTGATACGTTTGGGTAGCACATTGATATTCTTCCTTTCTTTCAAGGAGGGCAAGCTGGTGCGCGCTGAGTGGATTCCTCACAACAACCCTGCAAAGGCACAGGACAAGGCACAACACGTGGTCCAAGGCTGCCCAAATTTGAAGCTCCACCCACCTTGCTTCTTATCTGCTGTTCTGACCCCTAATATATAGTGTTGGCTCTCCTCTTTAGGCCCCAAATTAAATACGCAGCCGGCCAGTAGCCAGAGATTTTGAGCTGGGTTGGTCGGAGGGTGGCCAGGAGGGTCAGAAGGAGCGGCAGGTGAATTGCAGCACTTATAAATTACATCATTACAAAGCCAGCACCACGAAAATCGGTGTGTGGGCAGGGGGAGTGCAGTCTCTTGGTGAGATCAATGGCAAGGCAGGGCACCGGAGGGATGTCTCTGTGTTGGGGGGATTGCATCTTCATCCACCCCCCCCATGGCTATGGGACTGTAAAGATGTCCAACTTAGGGTCTAAATTGTACAGTATGGTGTGGGATCCAAGTTGGAGGTTTGATGTAGGAAAGACAGAACCAGAGTTCCCAGATCGCTGGGCCCGACCTGGAGTCATTGAGCCCGTCTCCTTTTCTCTGGTCCTCACAAGGATCGGGAAGAATCTTGGGGTGAGAGCACTGCCCCGAAAAGTGCACATCTCTATATTTTCCTCATTTGTTGGACTTGGCATTGTTGATTTGAATGGGATGCTCTGCGCAGCTGCGGTCTATGCCAAATGACATCACCAGGCCTCTGCCCCATGACATCACAAGGGAACATCCCTAGGTCACAGACTGTCCCCCCTGAAATCTCAGAGGCCTGACCTGGCAACCCTAGCCCGGCCTGTTGTGTTGTGGTACTCAGAATTTGGAGCATGCCTCCCCAC
The DNA here is from genome assembly GCA_030847615.1 of Gambelia wislizenii. Classification (NCBI taxonomy): domain Eukaryota; kingdom Metazoa; phylum Chordata; class Lepidosauria; order Squamata; family Crotaphytidae; genus Gambelia; species Gambelia wislizenii. The sequence continues at coordinate 2,835,380 of JAUMIR010000013.1, read as the reverse complement.
TACCCAAGAGAAATCCACTCTCATCCCATCCTCAATTCCGTTTTGTCAGTCAGCTAAAGGCCTTTACGAAGGAGAACTATTGTTGCCAGCTGTTTTGCTTTCTCTTTTGGGCAATATGGGCACCTCCAGTTGGACTACAGCTTGTCAGTGTTCCTCACCATTGGCTGTGCTGGCTAGAGGCTGATGGGAATTGTAGTCCAACAACATCTGGTGGGCTGCACAAGTCCCAACCCTTGTTTAGGGATCAATGACATATTTTTTTTGTGTGTGTCGGGGGGATGGCCTTTGAATGATATGAATGCCAGAGAGCGCTTTGGTAGTAGTTTCCTAACGCCCATGTTTGTCACCTGGCATATCCACGAGAAAGGCAAGGTAGAAATGCTTGAGCTAGATACATAAAGCTGAAGGCAGAGAGGAAGAACAATCCGGATTCATTCATGTTTGGGAATCTTTGTTACCATTTGGGAAGCAAACGGAATAAATTGTGCAAAACCAGTAGATCTGCATGGATTAGCATATTTTAAATAAAATGCTGCCATATTGTCCTCTTCACTTCAGTCACCCTACTTCTGTTGATCCCCCTGGCATTAGCTGCACCCTTTCTGGCTTATCTTTGCAATTGTGAGAACTAAAAACTTGGGTGTTAAAAAAATGATGAAGCTGAAATGTTCAGGATGTGTCCCATGCCAAACCAGAGGTGGCTATACCACAGCTCCAAGTGTGGTGACCTGGGGCATTGGGGATGGTTAAGGACGCCATGTGATAGAGTTGGAGATAGAAGGATGTAAGCCATGAGAACGGTCTCCTATACAAGACCCGTTGTAATAAAACAGGAGCTACAGGAGAACAAAGGCCAATGTTGGTGGACTGCACCTCCCATCATCCATCACCACTGGCTACATAGGTTGGGGCGGATGGGAGGTGTGGTCCAATGACATCCTGGGACCAAAGTTGCCCACCCATGGAGTTGGTGCTTGTCTCTAGATTTTCTACTTTGTACATCAAAAAATGTACTAGATCTGTCTTATGCGCAGGTCTGCCCATGCACATGGCTCATGACACGCACAGAGGGCTGAGCGAGAAGAGTTGAAATGCTTTTGCGTGCCGCATTTCAGTGGGACACACCCCTGCTCTGGCATCTCTTGGCTGTGACAAAGCTTAACGTTTTCCAAAGGGGGTTCCATCTTCTCGGAGATGTTGCGGGAAAACACCAAAGACATGTGTGCGGTGCCTTTACGATGAATGGCTTTTGTGAAGCGTGAGCTTTAGGGGATTTTGATCCTCTTCCCCAGAGGCATGGAGCGTATTCATTGAGGTTGGTGGGGATCAGAGCAAAGTGGGATGCAGAAAGTGCTGGCAGTGAGCATCATTCACGCACGCTAGTCACGAGGCTGTTGGCGATCAAATAAGGCCATTCACACATGGGGCATGATAAGCAACTCTTACTCAAGAACTTAACCTGGGGGGAGCTACGGTGGCACTGGGTAATTTTCATTTGTGCACCCTCGCAGTGGGCTACAGCATGGCATTTTTAGCTCCAAGAATGCTCCTGGAAGTAGTCAAAAGTTTACTTTTGTTTTTTTTTTTAAACCTTTGGGTTGCTGGCAGATTTGGGGGATGGTTTCAGAAGGGTTTTTTTGGCAGGCCAAATCTTACCACCCTAGGTAAGATTTGGGGGCCTTTGGGGATGTTATTCTGTCTACAAGAATTGGTGGGGGGGCATTAAGTGTTTGGGTCTGGATGGGGCCCATGGGCTGCACTTTCCCCATGCCTGGCTTAACATGTAGAAAGAAGATGCCCTTGGCAGCAGCTACATTGAAGTGTCCCTGTTTTCCCCACACCTTGGAGTTTTCCTTCCTTCCGCTTAAGCATCACTGTGGTATTGCTGAGGAACCCCCAGCACAATCTGGAGGCATTTCCTGGATCAGGAGGCGAGAGCCCATGGTTTGCTGGCTGTGCCTTTCGACATGAAATAATACGCGGACGAATTCAAAACTGGTGCAGAAGAAAGAGGAGAAGAAGGTGGGGGGGGGGAGCGCAAGTGGATTCTCTTTTAACTGACCGTCATGGCTGCTAACATTAGTCCATCCAGTAGCTCTTGAAACATGTTGCGGCAAGTTAGATTTCTTTACACCGGCCGTGGGTTATTTTGACCACCCCCTGCTTCTCCGTTGGGCTTTTTCTGGCATTTAGTGGTTCTCTGGTTTAGTTATCTGTCTGGAGGGGCAAAATCCCGTTGCTATGGCGAGGCCGTAGTGGTGATGGAGGCTCTTTCGGTACCATAGGCCAGGCCTCTTGGTGTGATGCGCAAGGTGATGGTGTGCCTGTGTGTGTGTGTGTGTGTCGGGGTAAAAGTTATGAGTGATTGGATGTGACAGGCCCACACCACCGCAGCTTTCCTTGAGGTGCTTTGCGCAAGGAACTGTGTGCGAAGGAAACTGCCTGAGTGGAAGGCTTTATATAACTCTAGCCCTGCAAAGAAGAAGAAGTCGCTGAGTTGTCCGTGAGTAAAAAACCAAACATCAGAGTTGAGGGATCCATGCATCAGGACCAGCTAGAGTGCTGCAAGAGCATGCACACTTTTGAGTTCTCCAGAAGTCTCCGTAAGGCCAAACCAGAGGGGGAGGGAAAGGCCATTATTTGATCTGTGGCTCTATTAACACCCAGGAGGGTGATTCCAGACTGAGGCCAAAAAAATGTGCTTTTCTATGTTAGTGTGAATTCAATTTCACATCGAGGTTGACAAGCTGGAGTGTGTCCAGAGGAGGGCAACCAAGATGGTGGGAGGTCTGGAAGCCATTGTGCCCTATGAGGAGCGGCTTAGGGAGCTGGGCATGCTTAGCCTGGAGAAGAGAAGGTGAAGAGCGGACATGGCAGCCGTGTTTAAATATTTGAAGGGATGTCATACTGAGGATGGAGCCAGCTTCTTTTCTGCTGCTCCAGAGACTAGGACATGGAGCAATGGGTTCAAACTCCAGGAAAAGAGATTCCACCTAAACCTCATTAGGAGGAACTTCCTGACAGTAAGAGCTGTTTGGAAGTGGCATCCACTGCTTCCTCGTAATGTGGTGGAGTCTCCATCTTTGGAGGTTTTAAAGCAGAGGCTGGATGGCTCTCTGTTGGGAGTGCTTTGACTGGGTATTCCTGCAGGGCAGAATGGGGTTAGACTGGATGGCCCTTGGGGTCTCTTCCAACTCTACGATTCTATGATTCTATCTTGGCGTACACCATGTCAGATTGGTACTGGATGGCACTGTTGTGCAACTGGTGGCAGAACAGGTAGCAACGCCATGCCTCTGGCTGTCACACAACAGTGACTCCAATTGTGCAACCTGGGTTAGGATCCCAGCCTTGTGGCAACCTCCTAGAAAGGGCTACTGTTTGCACATTGGAATTTGCTCCAGCATAAGTTGGCCACCAGACTGGCTGAAGCGAGGAAGGGTCACCAGTGTGAAGGGATCCGTTTGCATCTAGTGTAGTTGGCCAGGTTTACGTCACCCTAAACCAACTTGCGCTCAGGTAAAGTTGAATTGCACCATTCACCATTCACCATTGCACCTTGTGTTCCTCTGAGTAGCACACCCAGTCCTTTGTTATGTACTTACTTTATAATGGCGTTTTGGCCTTTTAATAATAGCAAAACAAGAACATTTCCCACCTCGAAGTAGAAGCAGAATATTTGCAGCACCCCTCAGGAGGCAAACAGAGGAAGAGGGGGGTTTGATTGCTAATACCAGGGATTTGGAGGTGTGTTCTTTAGGGCAAGAATAAGCACTGGTGAGCTTTTGTTCCCTGGCATATATTTGAGGAGCGTGTTTGATGTGACAGCTTAATTTGCATGCTCTATCGTTCGCCTTGGTCCAAAGGATGAGTTTTAGGGGAAAGGGTTGCAAGGGTTAAGGGTTGACCCTCTCCCCCTCCGCTTCTATGCTGCAAATCGCACTCTCGTGCCCCTCCTTAGCACAGCCGAGATGGCTCTGAGCAAAAGATGATCACTTGAGATGTAAACGGTGTGGATGTTTTTCTACCCTGCACTTCAGAAGCTTTCCTAAGAACGTGGCGGCGGCAGTTTCCATGTGACCGGATCCACGGAGTGATTTTTCCTCCCTGTGGCCACTCACCATGCTTGGCTGTAACGTGGAATGCCAACTTGTCAGGTGGAAGGCCCGACAATGTGGAAAGCGCTGGACGTTCCTGGAGGGCTTTGCTGTTGCCACACCTTTCCACATGGCAGACGGAGCTCGTGCTTTGTGGGTTGCATGAGCAGAAAGTGTCAGGTCTCTGCCCTGTGGGGTTTCCAGTTTAAATTGTGATGGGAAAGAAGGAAGGACGAGGAGCCAGAGATAAATGGAAGGCTGGCATTTACACAATAGCCTGTAAATCCCCTACCTTGCATGGTGAGGATCCTGTGTTCAAATCCTGGCAGTTCCAGTTTAAAAGGGTCTGAGGCAGAGCTGGGAACATTTAACTTTTTAAAAAAGTAATCCATTACAGTTATAGCACTGATATCTAAAAAAAAAAATAGTTACAGTAGTTGCCACAATACTTTTTAAAGCAACCATTTCCTTTTTATTTTCTCAATTATAACTAAAGTCATTGCTTGAGTAGTTTTATATATATATAAAAAATAAACCTGATCGCCACAAGCCACTGGCCTGTGGTACAGAACACACTCTGCTCTCATCCACCTTGCTGCCACTTTCACACCCACAACAAAGCCTGAGGCAGGACTTGAACCCACCATTTTCCATCACCATTTTGTGATGGTACTCTCACCCCCCCCCGCAAACTATGAGTTATGGGGGTAACCCTGTTGCAGTTGTTTGACACTTGAACTGCTCTGTCATAGAGAATCCTGGGATCTGTAGTTTGCAGAGGGGAACTTAGAATTCTCTGCTAGACAGTTTTAGTCCACTGTCTAGAACTACAGCAGTAAAGTTCTCTGGGAGAGAATTCTAAGTCCCTCCCCAGACTACAAATCCCAGGTTTCCATAGGCTAGGGCTATGGCAGTTCAGATGGTGTCAAAGACACACTCTATAGAAGTAACAAAAAGTTAGTTGTACCACAAAAGGAGTGAAGGTGTCTGATGGCATTGTATTGTAACTTAGGCTGCTGCCACACTGCAGAAATAATGCAGTTTGACACCACTTTAACTGCCATGGCTCCATTTTATGGAGTCCTGGGATTTGTAGTGTGTTGTGGCACCAGAGCTCTCCGACAGAGAAGGCTAAATATCTTACAAAACTACAAATCCCAGACTTCCATAGCATTGAGCCATGGCAGTTAAGGCAGTGTCAAATTGCATTATTTCTGCAGTGTAGCCATAGACTTAGTTTTGTGTGTGTGTGTGTGTGTGGGGGCAAATGAGCCAGTTACAAATAACTAATTATTTTGAATGTTTTACTTCTGAGTCCTCAAAAAGCAAGTTAATTCCTACCACCCAGTCCTGCCCAAATTAACAATACACAGTCGTTATAACAGTATGTCAATATGTTTTTAGTTTTTATAAAACTACAACAATATGTCAAATGCTGTCATGTACAATTGTACATTATCAAATTACCTATAAACCACCCATCCATCCATCCATCTGTCCTGTCTATTATTGATTGCTCTATTTCTACAGTCTATGAATATCTGTTATGCCAAACATCTAGCTGATTGGTTGGGGGTCCATTTTCAACATTCAGTACTTGAAAATACATTAAAAATCAGTGCCAGGTGGCCACAATGTGGTCCTCTTTGATTTGTCCTCTCAGCATGGGAAAGTGGCTGGGGAATTTTTTGTCCATGTCAGGTTGCGCTGGAGCCTTTGAGGAGGGCGGCCAGAGTCAGTTTCAATGATGACACCAAAGTGTGTGTGTGTGTATATATATATTTATATGGCTTTTCTTCACAAACGAAGATTCAGGACAGACTCATCCTGAGCTTTCTGCAAGCGTGCTGATGACTAAAGAGGCCAATCTGGGATAAACAAGTCCGGTTGCAGAAGGTCTCCTTGGGTGATGTTTCCGGGTTGTGATTCTTTATATATATATATATACCTAAATGGATTTACAGACAGGGAGTGGAAGGAAATTACCATTGTACAGCTGAGAATCCTAGCATTGCATTGATAAAGGAAACGAAACACCAACTAGAATTTATCTCTGGAGGTTGTCGTCTGCAATGCGTTCTGGAAAGTAATTGGAGTATGTGGCTTACCCCATTCATCACTGCGCTATCTCAAAATTTTGACATCTTGTTTAAAAGAGGATACTTCTCCTGTCTAACTGGAAAGATAAAAGGAAAATGTCTACATACAAGTGAATACATCCCCAAACCCTTCAAATAAGCATTTCTGGACATTGTGGACACTTTGGAATTTTCGTCCCACATGTTCATATAGATAAGGACTTGATCATATGTATGTACTAATGTAAATATTTATATGTATTTATTTATTTATTGAGTAATTATTACTTGCATGTGACACTTTTGTATAATATACGTTACAACAATCATTGCACTAAAACAAACTTTATTAAGAATCACAATACACACTGGAAATTTATAGAAAATTGATTCTTTATTATTGAGTTTTAAGATTAGATATTAGAGTCTGTAAACAGTAATATTTCCTCTCTAACCATTTTGCACTGTTCACAGTGAAACCTCCCCTGTACTTCAGCTGTAGCACCCCCAGTGGGGCACAGACTGGGTTGCACTGGTTCTCTGTCTGTTGGATGCAGCCGGAGGCCGCTTTGATTTGTCTGTACAATAATTGCACTTTGTTTCAGTGGGGAGGTGGGGTGTGAGTGTGGGCTGTCTGAGAGAACCATGGGTCTATCTAGGTCTTTTTGGGCACCCTCTGGAGCACACCCCTTCTTCCACGATGGCCTAGGGTCCTTCTAGGGAAGTACGTTTGCGCAGTTGCCTGTGGGGATGCACCGATTATGGCCATGTCCCTATTTGGAGCTGGTGGAGTGTAACATTCTCCCAGTAGACTTTTGTGGAGGTGCCACAGTGGTCCAGGTGGGTGAAGGGGGTCCGCCAGGTGGTAGCGTGCAGGAGATTTCCCAGCGTGCCACTGTGCAGGGCTTTGGCCAATCAGTGGCCACTTGAGTCAGGTGGTGGAATTGCTTCTGGCCCCACTGGAGTGCCGTTTTGCAGCCAGGCTAAACAAGTGTACTGTATTGGCTTATTTATACCCAGCCTTTCCCCAGAGCTGGGGCTTTTCACTTTTTCTGTTATTGCGCAAGGAGGGATCCATGATTTTGTAAGCCTCTGGCTTGCTAAATCACAGATCCCTCCTTGCGCAATCTATATATGTCAACCTCTTGGGTATGTACAATAGGCCTGGGTATGTTTCCAATTCTTGGGTATGTTGCCTTTCCTGGTGTGCTGATTGGCTGCTCAGGAAACACACCCAACCAATCACCACCTACATGCAAATTCCCTCTCCACCTCACAATCAACTCCTGCCACTCAATCTGTGGTCCAGATTCCTGGCTGGAAACAGTGGTGATGATGGGGTGTCTGCAACGGGACCCAGGCAATCAACTGGTGGTGGTGGTGGTGTCAGCAGGGCAACGGAGAGAGTCACCTTCAGCAATTCTGGGGAAAGCGTGGAACACTGAGAAGGGGGAGGAAGAATTTAAAAATCCACCAGCCTACCTTACAGGGTTGTCGTGAGGTCTACTGGGCATTTTTGGGGGAGTTTTTTAATGACATATGTTGCACCAGGTACAGCTAGTATCAGAAAAAGTCCTTGTGTTTTCCTGCCCTCCCCGTTCTGCTGGTGGAAGTCACAAAGACGATGCTGGCCTTTTAACTGGTGCTGTCTTTGATGTTTTTGATCCCAGTTCTCCTGTCTGAAACCTCTTTGAACATGTGTCATTTTTAAAAGGAATGCCAGCCTGGCTTAAAGACCATTTTGAGTGCAATTGGCTAAATATAGAATGTTTTAAAAATTCAATTACCTGAATCACTCTTGTTTGGACTCGGAAAAAAAAAAGCAAGTTGGTTCACAACCCAGTTGCAATAGAGGCAGGGCGAGGTAGTGGTTAGTGTGCTGACGCGGGCCAGGCAGAACTTGATTCAAGCTTTCACTTGGGTGTCTTTGGATCAGTCACTTACCTCTCTTGTCTAGCCTACCTCATAGGGCTGTTGTTGGGAGAGGAAACCACTCTGAGTTTCTTGGAGGAGGACTCAATTAAAAATCTTCAAGTAAACCTGGGAGGGCTTTGGGTACCAGTTCTTTCCTTCGTTCTGTTTGTGGTGAGCAGAAATAAGGCATATTGCAGACCTCGCTTTGTTTCCTTTGGAATTCCTGGAGCATTAAACCTCCCCCCCCCTTTGACTGGGGATGCCCAGCGGGCACACACGGCCTGGCTTCCTCCTGAGGGTGCCTCCCCATGGCAGCCTGCAGGGTTTAGCCTCTGAGGAGACACTTTGCAGCAGGGCAGTGCCAGAGGGCCTGGCTGGGGGCTCCGCTGGAATGGGATGCCCCCCCTCCCTCGCCTGGCCCATTTGCTGCAGTGCTGCCATCCGGTTTGATAAGCAGAATGCAAAGGAGGAGGAACAGCCTGGGATCGGCCTTTGCAGCAGGACTTGGCCATCAGGGAAAAACTCCTCCTGAGACCGCTCTTGGTTTGCACATCTCTCTTCAGTCTCTTCCCAACTATCCTTCCGATCTATCTAGTCTTTCTTTGCAGATTTGTTATTTAGCCATCCTTTCCTTCTTTCCTTGTCTGTCTCTTCTCTTTGCTTCTCTATATCTTCTCTTTATCCTTCCTGTCTGTCTGTCTGTCTGTCTGTCTGTCTATCTATCTATCTATCTATCTATCTATCTATCTATCATCTATCATCTATCATTTATTGATTCTTCCTTCTTCGTTCCTTCAATAGATATTCAATCTATCTTTTTCTTATCTGTCTATCTATCCTATCCATCCATCCTATCTAATTTATTGATTCTTCCTTCTTCCTTCCTTCAATAGATATTCAATCTTTTTCTTATCTGTCTGCCTATCTGTCTATCTATCCTATTATCTATCTATCTATCTATCTATCTGTCTGTCTGTCATCTGTCACAATTTCTCCTCTCTGCTTATCTTCTCTTTCTCCTCCCTCCCTCCGTATCTATCGCCTCCCTTTCCCTCTCTTTCTTTGCCCACCCTCATCTATCTCTATTTATCTATCACAATCTTTCCTCTAATTTCTAATCTATCGGTCTGTCTTCATAACCACCATCATTTGCTCACGCTTTGCATCTCTGTCTGTCTATCTAGAACCATCTGTCTGTGTGTCTGTTCTCCCTTTCTCTGCAGAACTATCCATCTGTCTCTTCGACCCATCCACCCTCACTGTCTTTGTATCTCTCCATTCGCCCTGCCACTGTTGTGCCTCAGTTTCCTTACCAGCTTCCTTTTTGGACCTGCTTTATTTCCCCCTGTAATTAATGCTCCGGAGGTTTTTTTGAGAGAGAGATTGCTTTGCTTCCGCTGTTGCTGCTTCACTGGAGTCTGATTTCCTGGATGCTGTGGTGTGAAACTTCCTCCCTCTAGTTCCATCATCACGTCAGACAGCCTAGAATTTTAAGGGGTGGTGGAGAGGGAAAGCATCCCTCCCCCAAACAACCCAGATGATGCTGATGCTGATTGGGAACTAGTATGGTGTAGTGGTTTGAATATCATAGAATCACATAGTTGGAAGGGGCCTCCTGGGCCATCAAGTCCAACCCCCAGCTCAGTACAGGATCTCCAGAACCATATTCTCCCAGTACAAAGCTGTTTGTATTTTGAGATCTTCTGGGAAGGCCCTTCTCTCTGTCCCACTACCCTCACGCATACATGTGGTGGCAACACAGGAGAAGGCCTTCTTGGTGGCTACTCCCTTTCCAGAATGGTTTGACTTGCATCCTCCTTGCTATCTTTCTGTGAGCAGACAAAGACCTTTTATTTTGGCTGGGGGTGGGGCAGGGATGCTTTCGGAGAACCGGCCTTGCCTAATGTCCTTGATTTTCTCCTTGCTGCTTTCTTTCTAATGGTTTATGATTTGAACAGGTTTTAATTTTTGGATGGTTTAAGTACAACTTTCCATTTGTATTGCTGTGAATTTTTAACTAGGTTAAAAACTAGGCAGGGGGTTGGACTAGATGGCCCTTGTGGTATTTTCCAACCCTGTGATTCTAAGAGATTCCATGTAAACATTAGGAAGAACTGATTGATCATAAGAGCTGTTCGACAGTGGAATAGACTGCCTCAGAGGGTAGTGGACTCTCCCTCTTTGGAGATCTTTAAACAGAGGCTGGATGGGTATCTTTCAGGAGCACTTTTGGGAATTTTTGCATGGCAGGGGGTTGGACGGGGTGGTCTTTGATATCCCTGCCAACTCTATACTTGTATGATTTGATGATTCCCACTGGCTGAAGCATGTGTGGTTGCATGCTGAGTAATTCATATTTTTAAAATATATGCATGCTTTAGTGCATGCTCCAGGTCTCTGAAATGCACCACAAGTTGTGCAAATATGCAGATTTCTTGACAAGGCCTGCTTTGCTTTGCACTGAATCTCAGGAGAGACAAAGTGGATACTTTGGCCAAGAATCTTGACTCCCAGTGAAATGCTTTCCCAACCCTGCATGTATCACAGTGGGAGCGGAATGGCCATTAAGTGATGAGATCTGTTCCTTCCCACTTTAAATAATTTCTGCTTTTTAAAAGAAGAGGGCCTCAGGGGCTGAAAAGGCAGATCCTAATGCTCGCCAAGGCTTAGTGAGGGCAGAAGCCTAGGCGGAAGGAATGGCACGGAAGAGTTAAGGAGAGCCTATGGCAGCGGTGGCTAGTTTTTGGATAGCTTTAATGGAACTGTCCACTGTGCTGAACTCTATCCCCAAACAGGTTCAGCACTCTGGAGAGCTCCTTTGGATGCGATTCAACGCCTGGTGCTATTGCAACACCCAGTGCTACACAAAGTGCTGTTCAACACTTTGGATGCTATTCAACACCCAGAGTGGATTCCCCACTCCACTGACAGCAAAGCTTGCAGCCGTCGCTGGTCTATGAGCATGCACAAAGGGCCAGCCCCCAATTTCTAAACTAGCACAGCTAGCCTCCACATATTTGAGATTTTTTTGCGGGTGGGGGAAGACTTCTTTCGCCAGTGTGGGTTCCTGATAGTGTTCCTCCCTGAACAGAAACTAAGTAACATATCAACAACCTCCCAAGCCTGGGCTTGCCAATCAGGCGTGATTTCTGGAGCGATGAACTCAGCATTTCCATTTGAACGTTGGGTTGTCAGCAAATGCCATGCTGTGCCACGGCTCCAATTGGCAGGGGAAGGTGGTGGCGGTGTGTGTGTGAGGGAAGAAAGCATGATCAAGCAGGGTTTTAATTGGGATGTAAGACCCTGATAGCGCAGCTGGAGCATCATTACAAGTGAGATGCCCTGCCGATAGGCCTGAAATCCTCAGTGCTAACCGACAATGCCTTTATTTGGAGATGGACACGCAAGACAAGGGCTTATTAAATTGCTAATTGGGAGCCGCAGGGCATCGGGAGGAAGGGAGCTGAGATCCTTCCCAGGCTGTTGGATAAGAGCTGGTAGGAGAAGCAAGGAAACGGGGGGGGGGCTGTGCTGTTTAAGATTCAGAATCTATCCCCTCCGATGGCATATGAACAATCTTTGAGTTTTTCCCAACTTGAAATGCAGAGATGGAAAAAAAAGTGCAGGGAAAGGGATGGGCAGGCAGGTAGAGGCAGATCTGGGGGGAGTGCCTTTTTTGGACTCTAACTCCCAGCATCCCCCAGCAAGGCATATTCATTTTCACTAGGGGTGGGAATAATGTAGACCATGGGTCACACATGGCCCTTGGAAGGCTCCAGTGCAGCCTTTGTACGTAATGTCCGTTTGGCCCTCCAAGGCCCTGACAGCCCCCCTCCCAATTTTTTTAACTGAAAAAATTCTTTTTCAGCAGCGACAATAAAAGCATGCAAAGTTTGAAAAATCCTTCATAATTATTTGACAGCCTATTTTGGATGACTCTGTACCTCCAAGCAATAATTCACCCTGAGAGAGCCCAAGAGGTGACTGGAAGTGACACGTATCGCTTCTGCGTGCCCCAAACAGTGGTGGCTGCAACCCTTTGATGCAGCTGGAAATCGGGTGTTGTTGCTTTCTGGGTTGTGGAGCATGGCCACCCCCCCTCCCGAATTCTGCAACAATGACTGACATCCCGCTCGTGAATTACGAAGGCGTAAATTGGAATTGCACCATCACAAATAACTTTTGGGGGCATTGCAGAGGACAGAATTCTTTACCAGGCACTCAGTGACCAAAATCCCCCTGCAGCCCACCCATCTAAGCATGCAGCCCGCCACCAGCAGGACCATTTCCAGGTTGTCAGAGACTTAGTTATGGAAACATAACTGTGTGATAGGCCCATGTCTCCTGATGTAGGATCTTGGCCACAGTTTGAGCCCTCCCCCCCCAAGTTTGGGTCCCCCCCCCAAAGATTGAGGTCCCTTTCCAGTACCTGTGAACCCCAAATTGACAGACACTCTTTCCCTTCCAAGTGCTGATTCCAGGCTGTGGAAAGAGACACCAAGTTATTTGGCTGGCTGGATGTTATCATTTGCGGTGATATGATATTGGCAACTGTGGTCAAAACATTGATGCAGTTTGACTGTCTGGTTGACTTTAAATGTCTGTTGTGTCTTGTGGGTTACGGTTCTATTTTGTGTTTAGTTGCTGACTGAGGCAGGTTACGGGGATCATATAACCCTCTTTCTAAAACAACTCCACTGGCTGCCAATCTGCTTCCAAGCAAAATTCAAAGCGCTGGCTATGACCTTTAAAGCCCTATATGGCTTGGGTCCAGATCTGAAAGATTGTATCTCCCTAAATGAGCCTGCCTGTGCTTTAAGATCTGCAAGTGAGGGTTAAACACTGGTACTGCAGCCACAACATTGTGAGTTTGATCCTGCAGGGCTCCAAGGTTGACTCAGCTTTCCATCCTTTCATAGGTTGGTAAAATGAGTACCCGGCTTGTTGGGGGGCAATTAGCTAACACATTGTAAACTGCTTAGAGAGTGCGTAGCATTATAAAGTGATATAGAAATGTAAGTGCTCTTGCTATTTTCTTTTGGTCCCACTACCTTCCCAAGCATGTCTGGTGAGGACACAAGAGACAGTTGGTAGCTTCTCAGTAGCTGCTCCCAAATTATGGAACTCCCTTCCCTGGAAGGTCCAGTTGGCCCCCTCCTTGCTTTCTTTCCAGCGGCAGGTAAAGCCCTTTTTATTCAAGGAAGCTTTTTTTTTTTAGTGTATGTGACAGGCAAAGCTGGTAGACAAAGAGATCTGGGCCTTCTCAGCAGCAGCCCCCAGACTCTGAACCTCCCTTCTCTAGAAGTCCTGCCTGCCCCTTTTGCTTCAACCACGCAATTTAAGGAACTGGTGGCCGTCAGCTCCCATGTGGGTGGGATGGTAGATCCGCTCTGGTTTTTAGTCTTAATTTGAAGGAGCTATCAAAAGTGCTGCACCCCAAAATAGGTTCAGGGCCTAGGAGAGGTCTTTGAAAACTGCTGGGGACACTCATTCTGTGGCTGCTGCTCTAAAGCTGGAGGGAGTCCCAAATCCCTGCTGATTTGTTGCAAGGCCCCCAGAGATCTGCCAGTAGATTCAGATCTACCTTCCAGCCCTCCTCAGCCCTCTGGGAGGCCATGGGTGGTGGCCTGGAACACTGAACAGCACCCCTTCATCTGGGGAGTATAGATGTGCTGCAACATTTCATTGCAGTTCTGACTTGTCGGTGTGCAAATTCAGGTGTGCAAATTCAGACCTGCAGGGAGTAGCAGAATGGTGGGAATCCAATGGCCATGTCCTCAGGGTGGCAATGTTTGGCCCGCAGGCTGTACGGGAGGTGGCCAAGCACTACCCCTTCATCACTTCCAGTGCTGAAAGAGAAAACAAGAGAGCTAATATGCTCTGGAAACCCAGAAAGGCAAAACAGGACTGGCTCTGATTGGTGGACACAGAGGGCAGGACCTGGTCAAGGGTGGCACCCAGACCTTGAACCAACCTCCCTCCCGTGGAAGTCCTGACCAGCCCTTTCCTTGGCAACTCTCTTCACTTCTTCAGCCGGATCACTCAAGGAAATGGCTGCTGGAGCCTCCCCGGCCAGCAAGAGGCAATTGTCTGATCCAGATTATGGTCCGAACTGGAAAGCCATTCCCGAAGGCGACCTGAAAATAGGTTCAGTTCAACGTGGAAGGCCCCTTTAAAGTTCAGACTCAAGCCCAGAGAGGCCTCAATGCCTCCAGTGACATGAACACCCTTCCTTGATCAATTCAAATTTGGAGGGGGGAAACCAGACAGCTGGAGGGGTTGAAAGTAGTGCAGAGAGATAGCCCCTGGTGCTCCTGTTAATTTCAGACTAAAACCCAGAGCGGATTCACTGCCACCATTGAAGTTGAGCTTGTTTCTTTTGCCTGCATCAGCCGGCATGTTCAATATTTAAGAAAGCTGCATTGCAGTTTTCTTCCAATTCTGGGAATATCCTGTGAGAAACTCAGAGCTCGGAACCCCCGCGGGTTGGCTTTACTCATGGAACGTCATCCTCCAAGCCTCAGTGTTCCCCGTGTGTGCGCGTGTGTGCGTGTGTGTGTGTATGTCTGCGTGTGTCTGTGTGTCTGCCTGCCTTCAAGTCCCTGGTCGACTTATACCAACCCCTTGTATGGGGCAGCTTCTACAGTATAGAGGCACAGCCCAAGTTTTGCTCCCAGAGCTTGGAAAAGTTCATTTCCCCTCCAGATTACAGATCTCTGAATCTTCCCCCCAAATCCTGAGGAATTCTGGGAGTTGCAATCCCATTTTCAAATGATGATTTGCAAAACGTAGTCAATGTAGTTCCCCAAGGCCCCAGAAAGCAAAACTGGAAAAATGAGAATTTCTGAAAAAGATACCACCGACAAGGCCATGGGTGTTGCTAGTTAGCCACAGAGCGCAGAGCATGTTACTTTTTGGGACAGCCGCTTCCAGATGCTCCTGTGTTTGTGTGGGGATTGTGGAAGTTAGAGTCCCCCCGCCAAAAGTAACATTTCTGTAGAGAATAGGCTTACTTCTGATGCCTCTATTGATGGCAGTTGCCAGAGCATCCCGAGACATTTTGCTGCCTGAGTGGAAAGGCTTGTCTATACGAGGCAATAAAATGTGGATTGGTGCGCAGTAACGCCAATTTGCGGCAGCGTCCATTTGCCTCCATGTTTTATTGACAAGGTTGCAGATATGCAAAGCTATCCATGTTTGATGTTCACACATTTGCTGCTGCCAAACAGTTTTTTTTTTAAAAGTAAACCCAAGGCGTGGCAGTGCTACCTTCTGCTTAAACAAGCTTAAAAAGCACACCCGTTTAGTTGCCTCAGAACACAATCACAACCATAAACATCCAACATGGCAGTTCTGGCCACTTTGTTGCTGGCAGGCTCCGCCTCCTGTGCACGCCTGACCAATCAGAAATCCACTTCTGTCCTCGCCACGAATGCTCTGCAATCCAAATCGGTTGTCCCTACAAGCAGGAATGTGCATTTCCCTTGCAGTTTTAAAAACCTTCGGGAAAAGCCGCAAAAGCTTTCCCCACACAGTATATGGCGTTTTTGAAACCCCTCCTTCTGAATACGGTGAATCGCCATGGGATCCCATTTAGACAAAAGGTATTCTCCTCAAATTCTATGAGGAATATTTTCACCATTTAGACAACCCCAAGGTGAGATCTTCATTAGGAGGGATAGAATAGCATTATGGGCAGTGCGAAACAATGATTGCGTGAAGCGAACATTGTGTTGAAGGACATTGTGTTGCCAAGTTGTGCAACCAAATGCGCATGCCCTTCAGCATGTGCCCCCATGCACATTGCACCCACAACGGCACCTACAGAAGGCTGATGCGGATGAAGATGAAGAGGAAAATCTTTATTTCCCACCAAACTGGGACTTGAGGCAACTTGCAAATTAAAGCAAATGCAAGAGAATTAAAAAAAAAAAAACCTCACAAAAGATCACCGTTACACTAGAATCAAACTGTTAACAATGCTGAAAACAATTTAAAACATATAATTAAAATGTTAAAAAGCCATTAAAAGAACAGTACAGTTAAAACAGAACAGCATCCTCGGCAAGCTGGCTGCTGAAAAACTTTCTGTTTGTTGAAATAAAAAAATAAAAATAAAAATTCTTTGTCTGCCAATTCAAGGACAGTCAAGAGGGGGGCATTCTGGCCTCCTTGGGAGAGAAGTCCCAGAGCCTAGGGGCAGCCACTGAGAAGGCCCTACAAGTAGAAGTGTTGCTCTTGTGGATCTCAGGGCCTAGGCAGGCTCACGTGGGGAGACATAGGGTGCATCTACACTGTAGAACCAATGCAGTTTGACACCACTTTACCCGCCATGGCTCCATCCTAGAGAATCCTGGGATTTGTAGTTTGGTGAGGCACCAGCACTCTTTGGCCGAGAAGGCGAAAAGACCTTGTGAAACTACAAATCCCAGGATTCCATAGGCTGGTGCTACAGCCCTTCAAGCAGTGTCAAACTGCATTATTTCTACAGTGTAGCTGCACCCCTAGTCTGTCCTGGACCAGAGGTATATAGACTTACCCTCCCACATTTCACAGATGTAACCAGTGACACATGTGGCCAAGCAACATCAGTGCATGGTCAAGACACAAAAGTTAATAAGGAAGAAGCTGGGAGAGGCTGCAGCAGCTTGCTTCTGTCTGAGACTACTGGGAAGGGCAAAACTCTGGCCCGCCCCAAGTTAATTGAATGCAAACTAATGTTATGTACCCTGATTGCCCCCATATTGGAATATCTTATAATTTGCTATATTTAATAATTTGGCCAAGTGTGGCCATCTATGTGGTTGCAGGTAAACCAGGAACCCCCAAATATCAAGGCAGGATTCATGTAAGACCAAGGGAAATTCCGCAAAAACCAAATACTCAGATTAGGACTTAACACCTGGAGGTGAGTCATTCACTAATCCACTCAACTATAGCAAGAGACCTTAATGCTTGTAAAATGGGTTCTTCCTTTCCTTCTCCCATCCAAACAAAAGACCTTGCCTCTTTCCTGTCCAGTTATAAAAGCATCAACTATTAGCAGCCATTAACTCTCCTGGAGTACTTTGTTTTGGCCTGGGAACCTCCGAGAACCATTGTATTTCACTCAAAATCCTATCCCTTCAAGGGAAATATTTCATATAAATATCACCCTAAAACACCACCAAAGTGTGGACACATCCCCTGCCTTTCGACTCCACATCAGTTTGTGTCACCATTCTGCCTCCCGGACCTCCTCTCTGCCGGTTTCCTTCATGATCTCCACTCTGCAGGGTTGGTACTGTATAACCCACAACCCCTTATGCTATCCCTCTATCCAAATACTTCCAGCTATCTTTGATAGCCTTGTGTGAGTGTCTGAAGCCCGAGTGTTTGTGTGACTGCTGTTGATATTATTTTCCAATAAAGGTAATTTAATTGTACCTTTTGGCTTAGAATCTCCTCTGTTATTACCAGTATGCATAGATTAAAAGGTCCCACCGTTGCCCGGCCTCTTGCATGCCAAGTTGAGTTAGCTAAATCCCCCAATTTAATATTAGGATATCCGAGTGTCCCCATGGACGCCAAGCAATTCAGGTAACGCTACTTTTGCACTTTCAGTTTGCAGCAGTGGAAGTAAGTTGAGGAAAAACGGGGAAAGGGGAGAAGAGTCATTGTGGGAGGAGGCGAGAAATGCATTGGATGACCTGCTGAAGCTTTTCAGAACAGAGCAGTCACAGGAAAGAGCTCATCCCATCACTACACAGCTACTGTATATGGATGGCTTTGGCATGTGGCCACATTTATTTGTGTTAAAAGTAACTTTCCAAGCTCGCCTTGTAGCTTCCCAGGGCAAGATGGCTTCTGGTGGAGAAGCAGAATATAGCATCCACCAGTAGAGAAAACAGCCTGAAGTGGAAGTCATTTTTAGGGCTGGATCCGTTCCACTTTTGACCAGAGAGTGCCCTGCCTTGTATTAAAGTGGCAGCTGGTGTCTTCCAGTTCAGTGGAGTAGTCAATCCACCCCAGGATTAAGCCTGAGTTTTAAAGGAATGATCCGATATGAATGGGCCCCTATTTCCTTTATAGGTTCAACACCTTGGAAACCTCTTTTAAAGTTTGGACTAGAATCTGGCATGGATTCACCCACCAGCCCCTCCCAGCTCTTGGCAGGTGATTCTCTTTAGACCACAGCTCCCCGTATGCCCCAGTTGCCCTGGCTGGGGGATGCTGGGAGTTTTAGTCTGAAAAAGAGTTCATTCCCCCAATTGTTGTAGTCTTTGTATCCTACTCCTTGGCTCTGGCTTCTGTCAAGCTGTTGACCATTGCCAAGGTGTGTGGGTGGTGGTGGTGGATCAGGACCACATGCTAGGAGTTGTACAGAAAGCAGAGGCAAATTGTTTTTGGGCAGGGCCTCCAGGGAGCCAGGAAACTGGGCAAAAAAAGAAAAGAAAAAAAGAAAGCAGCATTTCCCTTGGATGGGATTTTTTCATCACCGTGAAATGCGATACTCCAGGAAACCTTGGCAGCATTTCTTGGATGATCAAAGCACGACTTTGTTGGCAAAGAATTTATCAATGATGTTGCCTGGTAAGCTTGGCCTTTAGTGAGATAAGAAGTACAGGATTATGGCTTTTTCTGAAGCTTGGTGGCAGTGGTTGTGGTGGGGAGGGCAAAGATGGCATTTTGATGGGGACTTGGGTCTTTGTAAATAGTTGTACAGGTGAACAAAACAGAATTGAGCAGTTTTGCCATGCCTGTATTCACCCAGGGACTGCTGAGATGTTACAACATATTGTGCAATGGTAGCCAGTGGAGGGATGGATGTGCCATGGCCCCATGTGGCTTGAGCACCCGTTGTCCAAACAATGTCTGGGCCACCATCCACAGGCTGATTACTACACAGCTGATAAGCAGAGGCACAGCACAGTCAAGCTAATTATATGCAAAGGAATCAAGGCAGCGTGAAGTCAGACACTTACTTTACTAGCAAGAAAAACACAAGTCCAATATACAAGGTCCAGGCCCAGCAAACAGAGTTCAGGGTAGTCCAGCAGAAACCAGGCCAAGCAAATAGAGTCAACAAACAGTCTGGGCCAAACACAATGAGCAGGAACACGACAGGTACTCAGATAGGTCAGATAATCTCTGACAACCCCGGAAGGCAGTGCTGCATATTTATAGATCAGCATCTAATCCAGCTGCTGATTAAGTAATTGCTGCTTGCTATAAATACTCTGAGACCACCTCAAGCCCTCTTTCTGTTTCCTCAATGATGTGAAGGTAGGTATAGGTAAGTTGTCCTCTGTATCTGAAGAGGCAGGACCTTCTGCCAGAGCTAATACTGCACTTGTGTCTGAGGCCTGCGGCTCTGGAACATCCTCCTGCTCTGGTTCAGCTGGTCATGGCATATCCATGACTTCAATCTCTTGAGTCAGAGTCCATTTCCAAGTTCTGGAAGCAGGCATGACATCGGTGCACATCAAGGCACTCCCTGATGCGCATCTAGGCACCAGCTAGGAAGAGCAAGAGCACAATGGGAGTGCCTGATGCAACCGTCAATATGCATTGGAACATCCTTGCCCATGGCGGGATGAACATCTTCACAATTCACTAGTGGGATTTTGTTGCGCTTCTGCAACATAGCTACGGATTCATAAAGTTGCGAAACATTGACGATGACGTAGGAGATCAGCCAATAATCATAATAAGGTTGGCCGGAATTCACTCGGGAGCTTGCATCTTCATACGGGGACTTGCGTCTGTGGGAAAGAGAATTGAGCAGTTGGGCAATGTCTGTATTCAGCCAGGGGCTGTTATGACGTTATTACACAGGGGAGGTGACAAAGTGATTTGCTGCACTTTGGGACCAAGGCATGACAAGCCCCTGGGATTTGTAGTTTTACAGGCACTTTGGCCTTCTCTGCCAAAGAGTGCTGGTGCCTCACCAAACTACAAACCCCAGGATTCCATAGGAAGAAGCCATGACAAATAATCCACTTTCAAACTGGATTATTTGTGTAGTGTGGATTTGGCTGAACTCTCATTAATGCAGACAGACTCCTATCTCCCACTCTGACTGTCCTACTCACTAGCCTTTTAAAACATCCCATTCAAACCCTCAGCCAATCATCAAGCGCTCCCAGAATTCCATGCTCTCACCCCTCCTAGCAGATCATTTACTTTATTATGTTTACTATATGGTACATCACAAATGTAATCATACTTTACCTTAATTTCTTTAATAAGCACAACAATATTTCCCCATCCCCCAAAGTCTGTAAGAACACAGCCCAACCCTCCGTGAATTGATCTGATCCCCTTTTCCAGCTGGCCAAGTTGACAGCCATCGGGACATCTTGGGGCAGGGAGTTCCGCTGTTTAACTACAGGCAAGCCTGCCTTTGAACCATCCCGATTCGCCCAGCATATTTATTCAGCTTCCGACTTGGGACACGATCCCTCTGCAAAGACTCCTGAGCCAACTTGGCCATCCGGATAAGAGGAGAAGACTGGCTCGGGAGTAGAAACTGGTTACAGAACTGGCAATGGGGTAGAAAAGAATGACCAGTTTTCAAAAGGTAGAGATGCAAGGATCTCTCAGGGATATGGACTGGGACTGGTGCTTTCTTACCGCTTCACAACGGACACTTTGCCAGTGCTGTTACTGTTGTTAATTGGTGTCACGTTCTAGGAACCCAAAGTGGTTTTTAAGGTGGGTCGGGGATGTTCTTAATAGACTCCTTGCCGATACTTTTACAAAATAATGGAAGTGGGATGTGTGTGTGTGTGCGCGCGCCTTCAAGTTACCTTTCGACTTATGGCAACCCCCATGAATTTCAGAGGGTTTTCTTAGGCAAGGCCAGTTCCTTCCTCTGAAATAGAGCCTACATCACCTGGTATTCATTGGTGGTCTCCCATCCAAGTACTAACCAGGGCTGACCCTGGTTAGTTTCCAAGATCAGATGGGATCTGGTGCCGTCAGTGTATTTAGGCAGGAAAACAGGATAAACTGCACTAAAACCATGACCACCACCACCACCATCATCCAACGGAAGGTAGTAACAATCTGAGTCCCATGAAAGTGATAGCAGAATATTGAGCCTTTAGTGCACTTGCCTGAGCAGGCTCAACCCCATAGGAGTCTTAGAGGTCCAATTTTGGCAGATCATTTCAAGGGAGGACTCAGCCTCCTCCACCTTGTCTTGAGGGGTGGGTGGGTTGAGCCCCCCCCTGTTCCCACGGCTTCACCTTCACTTTGTTAGTGAGTTGTGCAGATGTGCGTCTGGACCAAGAGTGCTCCACTGAGCATCAGGCACTTCTGATGTGCTTTGGCCACTCCCATCATGCTCCAGCACTTTCTAGCCAGTGTCTAGATGCACATCAGGGAGCGCTCTGATGTGCATCAGTGCCCATTGCTTGACGGGCCATGGTGCACTAGTTGCTTGCCTGCTGTGCAACTAAGGCCCCTTTGTTGTAATGTCACGGCAGACCCTAGATGAGTGTGGATGTCGAGAAATGACTCCGTTCATTTTTGCACATGTGTAAGCCTTTTATGAAGATGTACGTCCCAAGCAGAAGGCCGGCCATTGTCTTTTGCTGAAGACGCCAAGTTATTTAGGGTGCTTAAAGGAAGACTGGATTGTGAAGAGCCTCCAGAGCATCTTTCCAAATGACTGTCCCTCCCTATATGAGCCTACCTGAGTTTTAAGATTGCTGGGGGAGGGTTTTCTTTCTGTCCCATCACAGGGGCTTTTGGTGAAGACACGAGAGAGACTGGACTTTCTCCTTGGATGCTCCCAGTCTGTGGAACTCCCTCCCACAGGAGGCAAGGTTAATTCCTCTTGGAACTCTTTCCAGCAGCAAAGATCTTTTTCTTCAGACAGGCTTTTGGCTGTTAACAGGTTCATAGAATCATAGAGTTGGAAGAGACCTCAAGGGCCATCCAGTCCAACCCCCTGCCATGCAGGAATAAACAATCAAAGCATTCCCGACCAATGGCCATCCAGCCTCTGCTTAAAAACCTTCAAAGGAGGCTCCACTACCCTCCCAGGCAGTGCATTCCACTGCCAAACAGCTCTTACTGTCAGGAAGTTCTTCCTAATGTTTAGGTGGAATCTTTTTTCCTGGAGTTTGAACCCATTGCTCCATGTCCTAGTCTCTGGAGCAGCAGAAAACAAGCTTGCTCCATCTTCAGGTTGCTGCAGAAGACTGCTGTAATTTTATTTCCATTTGCTTTAAATGACTGTAGAACTGTTTTAAATGTGTGTTTCAGCTGGATGGGCTAATTCAATTAATTATTTTTAATGTTTGCATGATATATTTTTATTTTTAGCTGTATTTTGTTTCTGCTGATAGCGTCAGCTGCCTTGGCTCCCATGCTGGGAGAAAGGCAGGGTGTCAAAAAGATGATGATAATGATGCTGCTGGCTGAGTTCTTGCATCAGAGGCTATGATGTGTAACTTTATGATGGAGCAACGCTGCTGACATGATATGCAACCATACGAATGAATTGTAAATGCGCATTGCAAGATGTCCCATTGTGCATTGGGGGCTCCCATGCACAGCGGGACATGTTGCACATCAGGACACCTTGTGCATTGGGACCATTGAGCAATGGTCATGCTGCTGGCTATGCTTGCACCACGTTCTTAATGGCGTAGTTATGTCTCCTGTCCACTCCTGAAAAGACAAATATTACAAAATAGCTCAGTTCAATTTTACATGATTGCAAGTTGGATTATGATGACATAACTTCCCAACAGGATGCTAGCTAATAATAATAATAATAATAATAATAATAATAATAATTTCTTACCCACCTCTCCCTATGGGTCGAGGCAGGGAACAACACATTAACATAACTCTCTGTTTGGGGGGGAGTATCAACCTGTAGTGATCTGATTGCTAGCAGAACAGATCTCTGTTGCTGGCTGTTAAGGTAGGTTTGGGAAATTGGGCCAGGAGACAATATGGAGTTATGTATCTGCAACTAAGTCTGTGATGAAGGATCTCAGACCACATTATAATACCACTTGGTATCCTCTTGGTCTCTTGCCTACACTTCAGTTCCCTTACGCAAATAGGTGGACATTTTTGTCCGATGCATCGCGGCCCTAGTCAGTCGGAAGTGGAGTTACGCATGGGGTGCCACTGGGCATTGTTGTGTATTGCATGTTGATTGTCTGGCTGTGCATTGGGAATTTGGTTGTGCAAGGTCACCGTGCTGTCCCATGGTGAGTTATGCTTTGTCCCCTTGAGGTAGGCTCTTGGCCACCATTTCTCCAAACTGGGGGAATGGGCACGAAAATGGGAAATAGGAGCCAGTGGAAAGGGGCTCCGTTTGGGGACCCAGATGTTGCGTGGCTTCAGCCCTTCCCCCAAATCTCTCTCTTTTCCCCCTTCTCCTCATTGCCTCCTCCTCTCCCCTGTGACTCACAAATTCTGGTCCTCTCTTGATCTTCCAGGTAGTCCCGACAGTTGGCCATGACAGACACGGTGGTTGGCAACAGCACCAATCAGTGGATGTATCAGAACGACCGACAGGTGCCCCTTCGAGGCAGGTAAGATGAATTTAGGACTTTGGGTTTGCCTCTGCCCCCTCACCCAGGGAGAGGAAGGGAAACAGACAGGATACACACACACACACACACACTAGCTGTACCCAGCGTAACATACGCTGTTATAGTAGATTTGAAAGGTTATATATTAATAAGTCATTTTATGTATTTATTCATATATTTCAGTGTAAACACAATTAACACCGAGATGGAGAGGGAATTTGCATGTGGGTGGTGGTTGGCTGAGGGAGGGAAACATACCCAAGTGATGTAATATATATATATATATATATATATATATATGGCTTGTCTTCGCAAATGAAGACTCAGGAAGGACTCATTCCACGCTTTCTGCAAGCACACTGATGACTAAAAAGGCCAATCCGAGATAAATAAGTCCGGTTGCAGAAAGCACAACAGAAGGTCTCCTTGGGTGATGTTTCCGGGTTGTGGTTCTTTCTGCGTTGTCATTTCTCTTCAAGACTTGTTCAGCATGAGTTCTCAAATAAGGCTGCAGCATTGTGGATAGTGCGTCTCCATGCCTCCTGATGTGAGGCCAGGGCCGACCATTGTTGGTGATCAATTTGGCCGAGCCTGAGATGTTGTTTTAGGGAGTCCTTGTATCGCTTTTTTGGAGTGCCCCTCTTACGCTGACCTGTGGCGAGTTCACCGTAGAGTACTATTTTTGGGAGGCGATGGTCCTCCATCCTAGAAACGTGCCCTGCCCAGCACAGCTGTGTTCTCAATATCATGGCCTCAATGCTGGCGATCCCTGCTTGCTCAAGGACAGCAACATTCATCACATAGTCAGTCCAGTGTATATTTAGGATTGTATATTTAGGATCACTCCATTAGTTATTAGAAAGGGCTCTGAAAGAGCATCACCATATCTGACTTGACCGCGCTGGCCCTGAGTGTATCAAGGAGTCCCATGCAGTGTCCCATATGAATCCCATAGTGTTCTGGTGACCATTGCACAATGGGTCTCATAACACTCCAATGCTCATGGAGCAATGAGATCCATGGCACAATGGCCACACTGTGGTCTCTGTTGGTGCAATGGTCTCAGAGCCATAGCTACATCTCTGCTCCCCTCCTGAGAACATGGACCTTGCACCATGCCACAATCCACGCTTACATGGGCATAAGTCAGTCTACGATGACGTAAATACCTAAGAGGATGCGAGGCAAAGGTATGGATGGATGAATTGATGTGAACCAGGGTAAGGCTTTACATTAATGTAAGCTGACCATTTCCCCCAAAATACATGTTCTTGAAACTGATGTGGAGAACTTCATGATCATCAAATTACTGATGAAGACTCAGTGAAAGCCCTCCATGTTTCTGGGAGTAGTCGTACTGCATTTCTTCAGTAGCGCACAACTTTTGGACTTCTTGTTGTCCGTGTTTTCATAGTTTTTAAAATTGTATTTTATTAAAATATTTATATCCCACCCTTTATCCGAAGATCTCAGAGCAGCTTACAATAAAATATACCTTGAGGTTGTACTGTCTTGTTTTGTACTAATGTTTATCTATATTGTATTACTTATAAACTCTCAGAATCCCCCATGGCCATTGCCCATGATGACTGGGAGATCCCCAGAAGTGTGGCCCCCCAAAAGGAACTCTGCCAAGCTCTGGCTCTGAGTTGCCACCGAGGCTAGCGCCTGGGCAGCTCCCAGGGCAAAGAAGCCAGGGCAGCTTGAAAGGAGCTCTCCAGGTGATTTAGGTGTGGGCTTCAGCACCATGGAGAGTGCCGTTTTAAAGCCTGCATTCAAATTTGGAGAGGATTTGCAGTCCTACTGATATGGCACCACCAGTCTCCCCTGGGCTAGAGATTGGCAAAATCGCGGGGGAGGGATTGTTTTTGTTTTTGGAACTACAGCTCTCAAATATTCTGGGTGTTGTAGTCTTTTAAAAAAAGCTGCTTTGCCCAAATCTGTCGTTGATCACAGCTCAGGTGTGTGCTCTCAGGGTTGCATCTGGCCCCCAGGTGGTGGTTGTTTTTGTAACATAAGAGCCCTCCAGCTTTGCTGGAACACCCCTTTTCTGGCAAGAAAAAAGGACATTGGCTTCCCTTTTTACATTCCCCCGATCTCTTCTTTCCCCACTATTGCATTGACCTTCCTTGGATGTCATGAAATCTTTTGACTGACTTCTTCTCCTGTTTTGCATGCTGCTCTGAAGTGGGAAAGAACAGTAAGTCCTCTTTTGGCCTGTTGCCTGTTCCATTCAAGTGGGGATCAAGCAGGGGTGGGGATCGTGTCGCCCTCCGGATGTTCCCAAACTGCGACTGCCAGCATTCCCAAAGGTCGGCCCTGCTGGCTAGGGCTGCTGGGAGCTGGAGTCCAGCCACATCTTGTGGGGCTCACAGTTCCCACCCTTGGCGAAAATGCATTATCAAATTGAGACCAATATGGGCAACTTGTGCATCCCTTGGCTCTTGTTGGACTGCAGCTTCCATCAGCCTTAGCCAGAGACATCAATGGTGGGTGTTGATGGAAGCTGGAGGCCAACAGCATCTGGAGGGCTGCAAGTTTTCTATGCCTGCTTGAAATAGAAATATTTTTTTAAAGCCCTAGCCAGCAAAGACAATGGTGGAGGATGATGGGAACGGCAGTCCAACAAGACTTGGGGTGTCATTGATGGCTTGTTCAATAAATTCAATGGTCTCAGTCCCTTTGTTAGTCTCAGACAAAGCAGTTCTATTGAATCAATGGGATTTGCCTATGTGTTAACTCACCAGTCATTGATTAGGTCTAGTCTAGTTGGGACAGAACCAGTACAACTCAAGCCAATATTGACCCTATTTATGGAAGACTTTCCCTCCCTCCCAATGGTTTCTGCCCTACCATTCCCTTTAGCCAAATTACTGGTTTATAGCCCAGAATAGTCATCAGACTGGCCACATTCATGCACAATGGTGAGGCTTTGAAATCTGGATTTGTTGCGTCCTTTGCAAGCCATGGTCATCAATCAGGGTTTGTTTGTGGCTGACACAGCCTGGCAACAAGCTAGGATCCCAGGTCGAGACATTATAATAAACATTCCTTTCCTGGTTTGTTTAACTGCTTGCACACATGAAAGGATGCAAGCCGGAGGCCGAATCCAGGCTCCCCATTGTGTGAGAATGTGGCCGTGGGTTCCAAGAGCCTTGGGAATCTCTTTGTCTTTGCATGGCAGACTTTTGAGAACTTGGGGCAACACCTCTCTGGTGGTGCAATACCCACATCATGGACTTCAGGACACCTGGGTGCTGTTCAGTGCACGCTAATGCATTTGAAAAGCAGGCACAAAAGCTGTCGGGTGAGGTGCATTGTGGACGATGGCTCTGGAAAAGATACAACTCACCCAGGTGTCTCTTGCCTGCACTGTTATTGCCATGGCTGAGATGAGTTCTTAAAATCTCATCTTTGTCTTCTATCACTGGAGCGTCTTTGTTATGACTGGGGATGTTCAGTGGTGTATTTTATGGCTTTGATGAGGAGGACCTCATAAACCAATGAATCCAAACAAAGATGGTTTATCGATTGGACGAGAGAATATACTGAGCGGAATTCTTCAGGCCTGCAAAGCACAGCCTGCTACACTGACGGTTTCAGTAACCCAAGCTCAGGCCCCAGGAACAGGCTGGGGAGAGATTTATGGGAGGCCTGATTAGACATGAAATATAATTGGTCTATTGAACAGCAGCCAAAGGGTTTGGTTTGCAATTTCCAATCAATATGTGCAATTCAGCTCCCACCTCTTTTTTTCCTCGCGACGCATTGGAGCTCAGTCTTTTCTCTTTGGATGCTCTCCAGTTTTAGCTCCCATCATCCTTCGCTAGCAGTGTTTAGGGATGCTGGGAGCTGGAGTCTAAAACACCTAGAGAACACCGGAGTATGGGTGTATGTGTGTGGGGCTGCTTTAGCTTCCACCTTCCATGTTCCACAGCCCGGCTCCTTCCAGAGATGTCAGACAAGAACTTCCATCAGCCCAGCCAGCAGATCTGCTGGTTCTGCTGGAAGGGAATGATGGGAGTTGTAGTATGATGCAGCCAGAGGGTGTCAAATTGGAAAAGGCTGGGAAAAATCATGGCGCAACACCTCCTGTGCTCATCTGGCCTATCAGCTTTCAGTTTCTGCTCCTTTGGGAAAGTGCATCAAATTGAATCACTTGTCCTAACAAGCAGGAACGCACATTTTCCCCCTCTGTTTTTTAAAAACTCCGGGAAAAGCCGCAAAGGCTTTTCCTGTGGAGTGCATGGCATATTTAGCCCCCCTCCTTTGGAATACAATGCAGGATGCCATTAAGACAGGTCAAATTCTCCTTGCATTCTGTGAGGAGTATTTTTGCCATTTCGACAACCCCTCAGCCTCCAACTGCAAAATGAATATAAAAAGTATCTAAGAAAGTCGCTAATGCCAATTAACCTTCCCTAAGTCACTGGGCAGCTGTTAACTTTCAACCATGATGCTAACAAGGACTCTGAAACCCATCTGCCTGGTGGCAGAGGCCCAGCTCACGACGTACCCTACAGCAATACTTTTCAGAGGACGTCGAGCAAAGCTGTTCCTAGGCAAGTGCCATTCTCTAGGGAAGCTCTTAGTCCACAAGGCCCAGGGATCTGACAGGATTTGCCCGGCTGCCTTTGAGTATCGTGCTGACAGATGTCTTTCCTTGTTCCTTCCTCCTTGCTCTGCGGAAGTGAGTTTGTGTTTGATCACTTCACAGACACGCTCCAACCAGATTGCAGAGGAAAAATTGCTGCGTTGAAATCCGCTGCAGGATGAAAAAGCCGGAGGTGCCAGGGGAGGCGTGCTGAATGAGCCGTTCCGTTCCTCACCTCTCTCATGTCAGAAAGAAAAAAATAAATGATAAAAGGATACTGCCTGCCTGATGTTTTGGTTTCCTGGAATGGAGATCATTCCTGGATGGTCTTTAGAGGAGCGAGAACATGCAGATACTTCTGAGGACTGTCCTGAGAATGAGCTTATGGACAACTAGACATAGATTGAGCCACAGGGAAAACAGAATCATAGAGCTGGGAATGACCGCAAAGGCCATTCAGTCCAACCCCCTGCCATTTAGAATACACAGCCAAAGCGCTGTCCAAAGTTGGCCATCCAGTCTCTGCTTAAGAGACCTCCAAAGAAGGGGAAGCCACCATCCTCTGAGGGAGTCTGTTCTACTGCTGAACGGCTCTTCCTAACGTTTAGGTGTCACCTCTCAACCTTCTCTTCTCCAGGCCCAACATACCCAGCTCCCTAAGTGTCCAGATCGAGGGAAGTCATGGTGCCCTTCTATTCTGCTTTGGTCAGACCTTCCCCTGAATCCTGTGTCCACTTCTGGGCACCACAATTCAGGAAGGATATGGACAAGCTGGAAGGTGTCCTGAGGAGGGTGACCAAGATGGCCAAAGGTCTACGTAGAAACCAAACCTTGTGAAGAATGACAGAGGGAGTTGGCTATCTTTAGCTTGGAGAAGAGAAGGCTAAGAGGTGACAGGATAGGGCCATCTTTAAATATCTGAAGGGAAGTCAGGTGGAAGATGGAGCCAGCTTGTTTTCTGCTGCTCCAGAGACTAGGTCGTGATCCAAATGACAAGAAGAGATTCCATTGAAACATTAGGAAGAACTTCCTGACTGCAAGAGCTGTTTGACAGTGGAATATGGACTGCCTCAAGAGTGTGGTGGACCTTCCATCTTTAGAGACCTTTAAACAGAGGTTGGACAGCCATCTTTCAGGAGCTGTGGGTTCCCACAAGGCAGGGGATTGGACTAGGTGGCCTTTGGGGTCCCTTCCAACTCTAGGCTTCTATGATGAGATGGAGAAAAGGTGTGTAACAGGGAAGAAGTATTTGGGACTGCTACTGAGCACTGGTGAAGATCAGTTTTGCTAAGCCTCAGTGTTAAGGTAGCTGTGGTTTGCCCGTAGTCCAGTGGGTGTATTCTTCTCTGAAAAGGCATCTCTCGAGGCATCCCTTGCCCCTCATTTTGACGCACTTTCACCATGGCAACCCCCCCTCTTTGGAAAGTGTTTGGCTTTTCTTAGAGGAGAGGCTGGGTTGGGACATTAATTCTTGTTATATTTAGAAAAATATAGGCTGCCATCGTAAGGAAAACAAGGAGACACTTTCGTATGACAGGGCTGGCAGAAGACGTGCTCAGGACAAAGGGCTGATTATAAGGAGATGGGCTTGGAGCGATAACAGCAATTTTGCACTTGACCATCTGGGGGAGTTTCTCTTTGGCTGGCCTTCCTCAAAGGGGGGGAAGGTAAAGTTGAGGGACAACTTGGGGCTTGTCTAGACGCGATTGTATGCTGCGATTGGCTGTGCATTTTTTCCCATTCGCAGTGATGCCGTTTTGTCTACACCTTTTTTTGCCTGTCCGCATCCATTTGCATCTATTTGCACAGTTGTCTTAATGGTCAGGACTGCGCATTTTCACTGGAGTTGTAAAAAAACTTCGGGAAAATTCCTGAAGTCTCTAACTACGCAGTTTGTGTGGGTTTTGGCCCCCCTCCTTCTGAATACCGTGATTCAATGCAGGATCTCATTTAGACATGCGGAATTCCCCTTGAATTCCGTGAGGATTATTTTCGCCGTTTAGACAAGCCCATAGTGTTGTCTGCTTCAGCTGGGCCTACAGAAGGAGGAGACAGCTGGTGTCACACCAACAACTCAGTACATAAAGAGACAGCAGAGAATCCGCTTGGCAGGGAGTCCGAAAGTCAGTGGCAGAGCCTTGGAAAACCACCTGTCACCCAGCATTCCCAGAAAGCACAACCAAACAAAGCAACTGAAAAAGGGAAATGTCTTCTTTTTTATTACAACCCTGGAAATCTGAGCGGGCTGCTGGATGGACACTCAGGACCGGTTTAAGGAATTTTGGGGCCCCCTGCCATGCTTTATTTTGGGGGGCCCATATGTTTATGTCAGGTCAATGTAACCTCACTCAACCTAAGCTATTCACAGTACAGGCTGTTCAGATTATTACCAATGTTTTTGCAGGAGGAGGGTTACAATGGGGGTCCCCACAATGATGTGGATGATGATGCCACCGGTGCCTTAAACCGGCCCTGCGGACACTCCACTAAGGGCAAAAGCAGGGTGCCCCCCCACCTATGGAACGGATCACTGCTTTCTCCATTCTGGTTTCCTTCAAAGCCCCGAGGGAGAAAATCCATGAAAGCATCTAAGCTCCCACCCATACAAAGGAGATTGTCTGTTGCAGATCTGGATGAGTTACTGCTCTCCTTTCAAATGGGCTGTGCAGAGGGGAGCTGGTTTTGTTATCTTACTCTGAGTTTTTGTGTGTGTTGTGTGTTTGTGTGAGAAACATTGAAAAAGTTATTTTTTGGACAATGACATCTCAACTCCTCCCCCATCAACTAGGAGATTTGGGCAGGTGAGTCTAAAAGAGTAACTTTCCTCAGTTCTAGGGTTTGGGTGTGAGAGAGAGAGTCTTGGAAAAGTTTCTTTTTGGAGGAGAAGGAACTTTCCTGAGCTCTGGTTCCCACCGACTCTTGCCGTTTGGGTGTCTTACTGAGAGGCAACCATGGCGGGTTCCAAAATTGCTCTTTGTGCTCATTTCAGAGCCCCTGGCAGTTGGTCGGCCCATGGCAACCAGCCAGAGCCAGGACGGAAGAATGAAGAGCTGACGGACGAGGAGAAGGAAATCATCAACCGAGTCATCGCTAGAGCGGAGAAGATGGAGGAGATGGAGCAGGAGCGCATTGGGTAAGGAGGCCTGACTTGAGTGGCAAGGTGGGGGAGAATGAGAGAGCCCCAACACATGTAGTAGCTACCCTCTTGGTGTGGTGTCATCTGCAAATTTAAGGAGCATGCTCTCTAGTCCATCATCCAGGTCATTTACAAAGATGTTGAATACCATTTAGTCCAGGACAGAACCTTAGGTTTGACTACATGGGGGGGGGGAGATAAAAATCCAGATGAGATTTGGACTACTTCCTGCATGGCAGGGGGTTGGACTGGATGGCCCTCATGGTCTCTTCCATCTCTACAATTCTATGATTCTATGCATTCTTTAAGGCGGGCTGGGTAGGGCCAAAGGCAAAAGGTGTGAGACCTCAAATGCCGGCACAGGGGAGCTTTGAAAGGCCTTCCTGCATATAACTGAGTCTCAGGAGAGGTCCCAAAGGTGCTGAACCTATTTGGGGGACAAGGTGGAGCATCTGGGACTAGTGTTTTGGAGTTCAGGTTAAAACCCAACAGTGGATTTACTGCCCTGCTGCTGGGGGAAAAGCCACAAAGGTGTCGCTTTTAATTCACGGGACAAGCCATCAGTAGCTCTCAATATCAGGTTTTTGTGTGGTATTGAAGAGCATGCAAAAACACATCCCTCTGTAACTGCGAGATTACAGCGTAGATGGGTGGTACTCTCCCTCCCACACACTGTTGCCAGTGAGAAAACGTCCGGGTGAGAGCACAAAAATGATGTACAGGATGCTCTTTTAATGAACTGTCCCCTTTTGTGTGTACGTTTTGAGGTTTGTTTAAGTGTTTATGTGTTGATTTAGTTTGTAAATTCAAGGGGTTTTGGTGTTTTTAACTGAAGTCGCAACTTCTCACGAGAACCACCAAAATGTCACCCATGCTAAATTATGGAAGTAAAATTCTGTTCTTAAAAGTGCTAACGCTGGTTGTGCGATAATTCCATGGCAGTAGTATCTTGCAATTACATAAGTGTAACAATGCCACTATGTTTCTGCTTGCCTCAGTAGTGGAATTACAGCTTTTTTGGACACTAGTGTGATAAAGTCCAAAGAGTAAGGCTGCCAAGCTCTAGCACTGATTTTCTAGAGAGCTCTAGCTCTGATTCCCAAGGCATGCACATGTGTACATTTTATGTCCCGCTGTAGGGCTCTGAGTGTGCACGCATACATGAGAAGCGTTGCTCATTTCTTCATTGCACCTAGTTTTCCTCCCCCCCCCTGCCCTGTTCAACAGAATAAGCAATTCCTTCCGCGTCCATAAGATACCCATTCAGCTCACGGCTAGAGGCGCACGCACCTCGCCAACTTATGGCCTTCCCAAGGGGTGGCCCTTGATATGGGAGGAGACTAGAGAGAAATGAGCAAAGACTCGAAGTATGCACTGGGCCGCTCTTCCTGTTATAAACCCCAAGCTGCCATGGGCGGGTGCCTCTTTTAATAACATGCGTCGGTTTAATGGTTTTGTCAGATTTGGGTCACACCATGCCAGGAGAGTATGAAATTTCCTGCAGGATAGATGTTCTGAACAATCTCTCCAGCAGCCCCCTCTTCCTCTCTCCCTCCTTTCCTCCCTCTCTTTCGATTTAAATAATACATGATTTTTTTTATTGCATGTACTATTTTTATATCCTTGGAATTTTTTTATTTAAAAAAAGAACTGAGCATCTTTCTGACTGAATGGCCTCAAGCCCTTCCTACTTTGCAGAGACAGCCTGCCAGCTGCTCCTCCTTTCTACATCTCTCCCTGTGGAATCCCTGCTGATTGCTTGAAGGCTCACGATGGTGAGGGAGGAAATGCACTCTGCACATGCTCTGGAGTGCTCTGTTCCTTCATGTACGAGGTAGAATCATAGAATCATAGAGTTGGAAGAGACTTTAAGGGCCATCCAGTTTAACCCCCTGCCATGCAGGAAGACACAATCAAATCATTCCCGACAGATGACCATCCAGCCTCTGTTTAAAAACCATGTGACCATGGCCTACAGAGGAATGGTGTAGAAAATTACATTTTAATAAATAAATAAATGATCCATTCCTTTCTCAGATGAGTTCTAAGCATGCATCCTTTGCCCTAGAATTTAAGTATCATAACAAGCCTGCAAGGTAGGTGAGGCTCAAAGAGAGTGATGAGTAAGGTTGCCAAATCTCAGGGCCTGGCCTGGAGTCTCCAGTTTTCATGGGTCGTCTCCCACTGGGAGACAAGGGTGAAAATTCTCCAGTTTTGGGGGGCAAGAGGCAAGGGCTGGGTGCAAATCTCCAGCTCAACTAGTAAAACAGCAGCTTGCTACAATTTGCAAGGTTTTGTGGGTTTGCTGTTGCCACTCGCAAAGACTCTCCAGGGATGGGGGTCTAGGCATTTGCTTAGCTAAATTCCCTCCCAGTCGTTGTGGTGCCAGGGTTCACCCTCTGTTATGCTCCACATTCACCTTCTGGCTAGAAATGAGTCAGCTAGGATCAATGTTTCTTTTCCCATCTCCCTAAATCAGTGAGAAGGAATAATCTCATCTCCCCTTGATCTGGGAACAACCCCTTTAATTAAGATTTCTACCTTAATTTTCAGACAGAAACATGCATTCCATCTCTCTGCATGTTTGAATGACAGGCTGTGAGCAACGGTGGTCAGGGGGCCATCCCAAGGTCATAGGTTTGATGCAGAAACACAAGGCCTGTAGCAATCCCGAACTGGCAGCCCTAGGGACTGACCCTAGCTTATTTGGTGGCTCAGGGAGGATTTCATAGAATCATAGAATCATAGAATTGCAGAGTTGGAAGAGACCACGAGGGCCATCCAGTCCAACCCCCTGCCACACAGGAAATCACAATCAAAGCATCCCCGACAGATGGCCATCCAGCCTCTGTTTAAAGACCTCCAAGGAAAGGAGACCCCACCACGCTCCGAGGGAGTGCGTTCCACTGCTGAACAGCTCTTACTGTCAAAAAGTTCCTCCTCATGTTGAGGTGGAATCTCTGTTCCTGGAGCTTGCATCCATTGCTCCGTGTTCCAGTCTCTGGAGCAGCAGAAAACAAGCCTGCTCCATCCTCAGCGTGACACCCCTTCAAATACTTAAACAGGGCTATCATATCGCCCCTTAACCGTCTTTTTTCCAGGCTAAACATACCCAGCTCCCTAACTCTTTCCTCATAAGCCATGGTTTCCAGTCCTTTCACCATTTGAGTCGCCCTCCTCTGGACACGCTCCAATTTGTCAATATCCTTTTTGAATTGTGGTGCCCAGAACTGGACACAGTATTCTAGGTGAGGCCTGACCAAGGCAGAATAGAGCAGCACTATCACTTCCCTTGATCTGGACACTATACTTCTATTGATGCAGCCCAAAATCGCATTGGCCTTTTTAGCTGCCGCATCACACTGTTGGCTCATGTTCAACTTGTGGTCTACTAGGACTCCTAGATCCCTTTTGCACGTAGTCTCATTCAGCCAGGTCTCCCCCATCCTATATCTATGCATTTCATTTTTTCGCCCTAAGTGCAGTACCTTACATTTCTCCATATTGAACCAAATGAAATGGCCTCCCCCTGTTCTTGTGCCCTGCTGTCCAGAGGATGCAAGGTTTTGGTCCCATTTCTAGTTCAAACTGTCCAGATGATGTCTGTGTATGTTCCGGTGAGAATCTGGGGAAAATACCCCTTAAAATGGAGTGAACGTGTGGTCAAAGACCTCAGCATTTGCTGCGGTTCTTCCCGAGAAAACGGTGAGTTACCCTGGCCACACACACGGCCCTTGCAGTGCCCGGTGCAACCATTTCCCAGCTAGGGCGTGCGCATCATGTCTGCTGAGGTCACTGAGAGGTGCTCGGCCACATGACCCTGGCCAGGCGCCTCGTTCCTGGCCTCGGAAGATGCGAAGAGAAGCACTGGTTCATGCACAGGTATGGGTGTGTGGACTCCCCTCCATTGCTGCAATGGAAGGACAGGTAATGTGTGGGAAAGTGCCGTAGGCCTGGGACTGGAATACTCCAGGCTACACGTGCCCTGGGTCTCCCTTAGTTGTGGCATGATGCTGTAAGCACTGCACTGCGAGGTCACGAACCATTCTGACAATAGCAGCAGAATCCTCTAAGTGTCCACTCAGGCATGAGTCCCCTTGAACACCACTCAGCAGACGCCTTGGAAAGGGTTTCTAGGGCTGGAGGGTAACCCCATCGTTGTAAACACACGTGCTACAGAGTCAATTCAAATGGAGTTGAAGGTGCTTACTTCTGAGTCAACAGTCATACAATTGTGTAGTGAGTACGATTGTTATGTACTAGTCAAAATTAATTATATGTTCCAAAGATACTGAATGGTTTGTTTAATACAAACGTGGGTTTTTTTTCGGATGGAGGATTCCACTTTTTTATATTAAATGGCCTTTTAATCATTCCTTTGAGGTATAAAACATGGCTGTAAGAAATGATTTTGCATGCTTCTCCTGCAATTTAATCTTGAATAAAGCCAATAAAGAGTGTCTGAATCTTGCTGCAGATCTCTCCCCCGTCCCCAAATTTCTTCTGTCTTGCGGAAAGATGAGCAAGATGTGGCCCTCCTGATAGTACTGGAGTGCAGTTCCCATCAGTCCTAGACAGAAAAGCCACTGGTGAAGAATGATGGGATTTGCAGTCCAACAAAATCTGGAAGGCAGCATGAGTCCCACTACGGGAATTAGGGTTCCCAGTTCTCAGGGCCTGGCTTGGCATCTTAGAACCTGGACCAGCATCTCTGGGCCTCAGAGCAAGGGGGCGGAAATTCAGTGCGTAACAGTAAGCCTAGTTTGGGCTGATGGAAGTAGATGTCTCCTAGAGGACCTAAGTGTACGGGACAGATTATATAGAGAAGGCGATCCTGGCGTTGACCTGGACCCAAACCATGTACGACTTTAATGGTAACAACCAACCCTTTGTGCTTTGCCCAGAAAGTAATTGGCAGCCAGTGGAGTGGTTTTATTGTTGGTGTAATATGATTACTCCTAGATGTACCTGTAACCAATCTGATTGCCATGATTTGAACTAACTGAAGTTCCTGAACTTGGTGTATAGGTAGCCCAATGCACAGCGCATTACAGAAGTCCAGCCTTGAGGTTCCCCAGCATGCGCATTGCCATCTTTTGATCTTTCCACTCTAGGAAGGGTTGTGGCTGGCATAGTAGCCAAAGTTGATAGTCAGCAGTCCTGGCCACCACTTCTATCTGGGCTGTCATTTGAAGCACCCCTGAGGTGCAAATACAGTCTTTCAGGGACAGTGTAACCCCATCCAGGACTGGTTGACACACCTCCAAACCCAGGTTAGGACCCTTGATTTAAGTACCCCCATCTTGTCTGGATTTAGCTTCCATTTCTTTTCCTTCATCCAACCCCTTACCTACTCTGGCATTCATTCAGAGGAGACACACCATCCTTAGCTGATGCTATCGTTGAAGCATAGTGGGATGTCATCAGTGTACTGATAACACTCTGCCCCATGCCTCCAGATGATCTCTCCCAGGGGTTTCATGTAGATGTTAAAATATCATTGGGAACAGAATGAGATTAAGCTCTAGTGAAGTCAGGAAAACTCCTTGAACCTCTGCCAGGCCTGTTCTGATGCCATACGTCATGTGCCCTCTCCCTTAGGCGCCTCATGAACCGCCTGGAGGACATGCGCCGGAATGTTGCGGGCGACGGCGTGAATCGCTGCATCTTGTGCGGAGAACAGCTGGGGCGGCTGGGTTCAGCGTGCGTGGTGTGCGAGGACTGTAAAAAGGTGAGAAGCGAAGAGACAGGTCCTCTCTCCCACCTGCTCCTCTCTTTTTTTCCCCCTTGGCTGGGGGACTCTGGGCCTTGTAGTCCAAAAAGGAATTTCCCAAACTCTAGCGCCCACTTCCTTCTTTGACACACGTGGTTTTCCCTCCTGTGTGTGTGTGTGTGTGTGATTTTTTAAACTGATTTGTGTTAATTTTTTTTGTAATGCATTTCTTTGGATGCCACCATCTGTCCAGTGCAGCCACTGCACTCCTAAGGTTACCAGAAGCATTAGTACCTTCAAATGAATCACTTCTGCTTCACAGTTTGGCCTGTTTTATCCCTTTGATGGCAAGAAATTAGGGAGCAATTGTGATTTGCATCATATCAGTTTCTGTTCCCACTCAGTGGGGTGGGAGAGACCAATGAAGAGATCAAGGGACTTTTGACGAGTGATTTCTTCTCTTCTTATTTTCATTTTTAATTATAAAATAGCACTATTTTGCTGTTTGAAAAAGAAAAGAAACAATAACAGGGGGCAAGCAGGCTTTAAAGGCCCTGGGGGAACAATTCACAAAGAGGCTGTCAAGTTGCAGCGGCTCATGTTTATCCCCCAACTGGGATCAATAGGTAAAACAAAATAAGCTGAACCTGCAAGCCATAAACTTTTATTCGGCATTGCAGAGGGCCTTTGCCTAATGGCTTGCAAGCAGTTATTTCAGAAATCTCCTGGGTGTAGGGGATGGCACTGCATGTTAACATAGTAGGGGATGATGCTGCATAGAATCATAGAATCATAGAATTGCAGAGTTGGAAGAGACCACGAGGGCCATCCAGTCCAACCCCCTGCCATGCAGGAAATCACAATCAAAGCATCCCCGACAGATGCCATCCAGCCTCTGTTTAAAGACCTCCAAGGAAGGAGACCCCACCACGCTCCGAGGGAGTGTGTTCCACTGCTGAACACCTCTGACTGTCAAACACTTCCTCCTAATGTTGAGGTGGAATCTCTGTTCCTGGAGCTTGCATCCATTGCTCCATGTTCTAGTCTTTGTTAACATTAATTTGAATCTTCTGTTTTGCTTCGAAATCCTTGTGTGATTTTTAGCAGGTCTGTTTTCTGCGCCGGGGACTCTCTCTGGGGCCATGTGGGTTGTCAAAAAACAAAAAGCCAGAAGCGGCTAGAAGTCTGCTTTCGGTTTTGAAAAATGGTGGCTTTTTTTAAAAAAAATTCAAACAGTACTAGGGGAAGAGCTGCACAGTTGAGACAGACCTGTGCAAGGGACAGGGTCTAATTTCCCTTTGCGGGCCACCCCCACAGTGACTCCAAATACCTCTGTTTTCCTCTGCAGGCCCTCTCAAAATGGTGGCAGGACGTGATGACATGTCACTTCTTGCCACCATTTTGAGAGTGACTGCAGGGGAAGACAGAGGGATTGGGAGATAGTATGGGTTTGTGGGGGGCTCATGGGGGCTCTCAGGGGCATTATTGCATGTTTTCTCACATTTTGGAGGGCCTCCAGCATAGTTTCGGGACAAAAATTGTCCGAAAATGATGACAAAAATTTAAAAAGGGGTGTTGGGTGGGTGGTGTTGGGGAAGGGAGTGGTAGTGGGCTTCAGAGGGCACAAAAGTGGGGTGCAGGGGCTGTATTCAGCCTGCAGGCTGCGCTATGCTCACCCTGACTTCCTCTCCTGGGAGTTTCTAGAGGAGGCGAGTCACCATTTTGAGGGAGGCAAAAATAGGGCAGTCCAGGGAGCTTGGCGCAGTCACGGGCCACAGCACAGTCTCGGGGGCTCTGCGTGTGGGGCACACTTTATTCGGGGATGCACTATTGCCCACCCCTGATTTGGGGTGTACCACTCCTATTCCTTACTCCCCATACTTTTGGCCCTGGGTGACAGCACAATTCCAAGTCTTTTATGCCAAAGCAAGGCTCCCAAGTGAGATGCCCTTTTCCTGTCAGGGACCTGGGGGTGTGTACCCCCCAAAGCAAAGTTTGGGCCACTCACAAAGCAAAGTGCTGCTCCCCTTGGTGGAGGGAAAGATCCATTCCCACCAGTTCAGAGCAGTGGAAGAGCTCAGAACTTTTTTCCTCCCTCTCCCCATAGGAGAACAAAAATGGCCTGTTGTGCCATGGCATGCCCTCCAACATTTCATGGAGGAAAGCTGGGCCACGTGTGGCCGAGCAGCATCAGAGTGTGGTCAAGATGGCCAAAGTTATGAATGATGAAGAACAAACAAGCTAGGAGAGGCAGCAGCAGCCCCTCCTCTTCTCTTCCCCTTTGCTGAGTTAATTCAGAGCAAACTCCCTTTTCTGCTTTGAACTTTGTTTGCAGTAATTGAAGGAAGCTGAGGACAAAAGTGGGTGGAGGAGAGAGAAACCGGGACATTTTAAAAGCAGCCGAGAAAGTGGGAAGACAGAGCAGCAATTGGGACTGTCCCTGCCAAATCATGACTGCTGAGGGTATGCTGGGGAGAGTGTGTGTGAAGAAGGTCCATTCTGAGATTTCAGTAATGGACTTGGTTTAGAAATGACGGCTTGCTTGTTTGCGGTGTGTAGATAATGCTTGATTTCAACTGGGGTGAGTAAAGTGGACCTGTAGGACTGGCCATGTGGACTCCAAAGCTGTATTTGCATCCCCTAAGGTTCCCCATGCCTTGCCTCCAACCAAAGTATGGAGGGCAGTGTTTCATCCCCCAAAATGACCA
Source organism: Gambelia wislizenii (assembly GCA_030847615.1). Taxonomy (NCBI): domain Eukaryota; kingdom Metazoa; phylum Chordata; class Lepidosauria; order Squamata; family Crotaphytidae; genus Gambelia; species Gambelia wislizenii. The sequence goes on along the minus strand of JAUMIR010000013.1, from coordinate 2,795,595 downwards.
GTTGCGCCCTCAAGGGGAGGGATTTAGCCATATTTTTTCCTGCCTTTGGGCTCTTCCTCACTTTTTTTCTGGCCTTTACAGACCTCCCCCACCCCTCAAACAGGACGTAACCAGAGGACCAGTTCCTATTTGGGAAAAATAAAAAGCCCCATCCAGCCCCGAAAAGGATGAGAGGGCCACCAAAGACGCCCCCTCCCCCAAATACACAGCAAAAGGTCCAATAGCTCCCTCACCCTCCAAGCTTGGGGAAACATGCATTGACCACTTGGGGTGTGTGTGCATTTTGTTGTCAGCTGCCAAACTGCAAGGTGATAAGGAGGGAAATGGAGTGGGATGGCCCTCTGGGTCCCATAGTTGGCCAATGGGCCCCCCAACTGCAGGCAGCTGCCCTTCCCTGACTGCAGTATGATTTTTAGTCTTATCAGTATCATCCTTTCCCCACTTCAAGGCAGTTCATGGGAATAAAACCATGGCCCTTTCCTCCCGCTTAGTCACTATATCTATTGAGGGTCAGAGAGTTGTCAGATTCTTTCCAGACTTTCCTCTTGCATCCCTCTTGCTTCTGCCAGAGATATCTTGCCCGGGCAGGCAGGTGGTCCTCCTAGCTCTCCATCTTGCGTCATGCCAAGGGTTTTGCACAGGGATTAAATTCTTAATGAAGCTGGAGGCAGCCTCCCTCAAGAGTCCGGCAAGTGGTGCCAGGGTCACGTGGCACACCTAGCAAGCCAAAACGGACCCATCTGCTTTGGTGCCCCCGTGGCAGCCTGAGCAGGATGGGATTGGCTTGGCTTCTGCAAAAAACTGTGGCTACCTTCACTCTTCTGCCTTTCCCCTCTCTCATGCAGAACGTCTGTACCAAATGCGGCGTCCAGACGACCAACAACCGGCCCCATTCCATCTGGCTGTGCAAGATTTGCAGCGAACAGAGAGAGGTCAGTTGGGATGGGGTTCATTTGGGCTGCCTTGTCCCCTGAGAATGGAGGAATAGGGCTTGGGCCCTGAGCTTGGGAAACGGATGTTTGGAGGACTATAGCTCCCAGAATCCCTCTGGTAAAAGTCTCCTTCCAGCCCTGTCATTGGAGCTCATCCAGAAATATTGACTGGAATCCTGTTAGCGACTTATATCTTTGGAATCTGGCAACCCTAGAACGGTGAGGGACCCTGCAGCTCAGTAACACAAGGAGACTGGCATGATTCCCATGCCAATGCAAAAAAAGCAAAGAGAAATGGGTGGAGGGGGAAGAATCATAGAATCATAGAGTTGGAAGAGACCCCAAGGGCCATCCAGTCCCACCCCATTCTGCCGTGCAGGAATACACAATGCAAGCATTCCCAACAGATGGCTATCCAGCCTCTGTTTAAAGACCTCCAAAGAAGGAGACCCCACCACAGGAAAAAGAGACTGTTGTTTCAGCCATGGAGCCTGCATACAGTTATGGCATCCTCTTGTCAGAGAAGCAAGTGTGCCCAGAAGGGGAGGGAAAGAGGCTTCAACATGACTCAATTGCTCAGTCTCGCAAGAGGGGAGCGAGGTTGGGCTCCCAGCCAGGCAAACAATTGATCTTTCAAGGCTTTTGTTTTCTTCTCAGCTCCTGCCAGGTGATCACAGGCCTCCTTTGAACCTCTCCTGTTCTGACGTGGGGGGCAGAGGAACAGGGAGGGAGGGAGGCTTGGATTGTCCCCATCTTCTTCCTGCTGTCCCTCCTACTGGCATCAGAGGTACCCTGCCAGCCCAGAGGAGTGTCATGCCAAGGAAACAATGAGCGGGTTTTGCTCTGTGCTTGGCGGGCAGGCGGAGGGTCGCTGATACTACCAACCCCCCCCCCCAGAAAAGAAGGGTTTCAGACATTAGAAGCCACAACCCAAAGGGCCACAAATGACCAAACTAGCCTTGAATAGACTGTCCATCCAAAGAAGTCAACAGAAAGTAAGTGTGTGTATAATCAGTAATTGTGAAATCAAAGGCTTTCACGGATGGCATCCATAGATTTTCCTTGGTTTTTTTTTCCGGGCTTTGGGGCCGTGTTCTGGAAGAGTTTACTTCTGACATTTCGCCTGCATCAGTGGCTGGCATCTTCAGAGACTCCAGTCTCTGAAGGTGCCAGCCACAGATGCAGGTGAAACATCAGAAATAAACTCTTCCAGAACACGCCCTCGCAGCCCGGAAAAAAACCAAGGAAAATCTAATCAGTAATTGATTGGGAGGAGCTGGCTGGGGATTCTGGGAGCTAAAGTCCAAAACCGAAATCCCTTTCCTGTGCTCTGATTCTCTTCAACCACAATGCCGGAGCTCTGTTCTCAGCATCCTGTTGTCTTTTCCTCCCTCCAGGTATGGAAACGTTCCGGAGCGTGGTTCTTCAAAGGTTTGCCGAAGCAAATGCTGCCCCAGCCGATGCCCATCAGCAAGGCCAAAGCGCAACCGGCGGCCAGCGAAGTGGCGCCACCTGCTCAGGACCCAAAGCCATACTCTCGACAGCAGAACCCTGGTAGGCAAAGTTGCATACGTTGGCTTTTATGTTTGGTTTGATGCTGTTGAGCATAACATTCAGTGACGTGTGTGTGTGTGTGTGTGTGTGTAGTTGTAGCATAGGGGTGGGGAAAGGGTTTCCCATGGGCTCTTTGGTGTCTGATCAATCTCCCGCAACTCTAAATGGCACCTTCTTTTTCGTTCCCAAGGCCAAGCTGAAGCACCTCCCTCTGTGGAACAGGAATCCTATGGTAAGAATGGCTTCTTTGGAAGGTCTCTGAGCAAAGATTTTCTGAGGCGTGCAAAGATTTTCTAATATTCAGATCAATATCCTGTCCAATTGATGCTCCTCCATATGGGTCCGTTAACACAATACAATTATAGTGCTATGATTCCACTTTAACTGCCATGGCAACATCCTATGGAATCCTGGGATTTGTAGTTTGGGGAAGGGCATTTGGAATTCTCTGCCAGAGAGCTCTAGGGCCTCCTGAAACTACAACTCCCAGGATTCCACTGGATGCAGCACCAGAAGTTAAAGTACAATATTGCACTGTGATTATGGATATATCTTGCTGTCCTTTTCCTGGATCTTCAGAATAATTCCTGAAAATTAATTTGCCATCCCTAGTTCTTGAAAGCATTCACGAATGACTCCTACATGTGTTATCTTAATCTTTAAATGTCAAAACATCTTCCTTTTTAAAAAATAACATGCAAGGTTTTGTATCAATTTAATTCATTACTCTGGTCATTCCAGGGAATTTGGGACCCTTTTGACTGTCTCTTTAATTGAACTTTTACAATTTGAAAGAGATGCTGTGATCACATATTAATGATAACATAGTCATGACATTTAGTCTGATGAACTGATTCCAAATTTTCTCTGCAGGGTTAACCTTAATGATTCAGAGAAGTGGCAGTGTTTAGTCTCTTGCAGCATAAAAAGGAGGAAGGATGGGATATATATATAAAAAAGAAAATGTGGCAGCACCCTTAAGACTAACTGGTTTTTATTTTAGCATGAACTTTTGTGGATATAAACCACTATTCCAGATGCAGTACCAAGTGTATAAAGGTTATTTATACAGTTGTGGGAATGGAATAGAACATAATAGGATCAAAAAAGATGCAAACCAGGTCCCTTACTCTACATTTTCAAAGGTGGGATGAGGTGATACAGGTTTTTCAGATCTTAAAAATGGTCAGTTAGTGTGGATGTGTGAAAGCAATAAATCTGCTTACCAAAAGCCATTTTCCCTGTGTTCAAAAGTCTCTCTGAGAAGATTCCTTTTGTTATATCTGCAGTAGTGAGGACTCTTGTATTAATATATGTAATGTGCCAAGAAGCTATTGCCTTTGTTCATACCTCTGCTTATGAATGGGAATTTGTGAATATAATTCAATCCAGCTGTTTCTCTTTCTAGTCTTCCTTTGTAATTTCCTTGTTCAAGGACTGCAACCAGCAAATCTCTTACTGTATGTCTAGGATGGTTGAAATGTTCTGCAACTGGTTTTTGGGTTTTGCCATTTCTAATGTCAGATTTGTTAATCCTCTTATGTAGAGATTGTCCTGTTTATCAATTTGATCAGTTAATCAATTGAATGTGAACACATTGCCCAAATGATGGTTTCCCCCCTACATTTGATGACTAGCGTCTTCCCCTTTATCCTTTAGAAATTTTGTGAATGCTCTCCCTGATGTCACTGCAGCTCAGCCAATGAGCTTTCAGATGGCCAATAACACTCCCTTTCCCAGCTGTGTAGCTTTCAAAGGTTTGCCGGTGGCTCGCAGCTGTCATGGCGTTAAATTGGACAGGTTTGTCTGTGCTGTGAGACTGGAAAAAGTAACTTTGCCTCTGTCGGGTTTTTCTTTTTGTTTTTTTTTGCTGTACGTCCAGGCACTGAGCCAACAGCTGCTGCTTCCAGCCGGGGAAATTATCCACAACTTAACCGCAAACCTTCCGAGGCCAGGATGGCACTGAGTGGCAGTGACTATGTTGGCGAGGGAACTGGAAGCCGGGATTATGTTGCTGAGAATGAAGTCCACCAAAGCCCTGGAGGTGAGCGGGGACAAGAGAGAGAGAGAATGGCCAAACTTGCCGCTTTCCCTAAACTCTTGATCATCTATGCCAGCTACTATGTGCCACCTAGGGCACATGGATGTGTGATAAGAGAGAAATTAAATAATGAAACATCTCCTGGGAGCCTAAGGTACAATGGAGACTCCCTGTTGGGACTCTGCTCGATGCAACATTCTGGGGACCAGTTGGACCTCCACCTGTTTGGATGTTTGCTAGGGTTAAAGAATCATAGAGTTGGAAGAGACACCAAGGATCATCTAGTACAACCCCATTCTGCCATGCAGGAATGTGAAATCCAAGCACTGCCAACAGCCTCTAGTCCTAAACAATTTCAGCACCACGGAGAGCTCATAGAACCGTATAGTTGGAAGAGACCACCCAGGGCTATCCAGTCCAACCCCATTCTGCCATGCAGGAATGCTCAATCCAAGCACTGCTGACAGATGGGCATCCGGTCTCCAACCCTAAACAATTTCAGCACCATGGAGAGCTCATAGACTCTCCTTTGACAGTGGAATGCACTGCCTGGGAGTGTGATGGAATCTTCTTCTTTGGAGGTTTTTAAACAGAAGCTGGATGGCCGTCTGTTGGGATTAATTTGATTGTGTATTCCTGCATGACAGAATGGGGTTGGACTAGATGGCCCTTGGGGTCTCTTCCAACTATATGGTTCTATGAGCTCTCCTTGGTGCTGAAATTGTTTAGGACTAGAGGCTGGATGGCCATCTGTTGGCAGTGCTTGGATTGCACACTCCTGCATGGCAGAATGGGTTGGACTGGATGGCCCTTGTGGTCTCTTCCAACTCTATGATTCTATGATTCTAATATGAAATATTTAAATGATATTCCCCTTTAGGGGCTTCTACTGGGGTTTCTGTTGAAGGCTGGTGGGCATGTGTGTTTCAGAGTTGTGCACACAAAAAATTAAAACCAACCCAAAAAGGGTTCCTTTTGGAGAGGGTGGTTTCTTCTCCCCTCTGATGCTTGCTGCTTGCCAGTTTCCTATTGACCCACTGGATTATGCCTTAAATATAGCTGACCCACTTGTGTTTTCATCTGGGTTATTTATTTTACCAAGGAGATTTTCTCCCCTCCTTCTGTGATTTTTGAGGAATAAATCTGCCTACTCCCACGCCTTCTGGGCCCTTGCCTGAAACCTCAGGGAGAGCAATGTTTGCTGAATCTTTTGTTATAGCTCTGAAGAGCACATGGATTCAACACACCCCCTTGAGCAGTGGGATGCTTTAGTTGTTCTGTTCTGCAAAAGAGTCTTCTCCTCCTGAATTTTCTCTCTCTCTTCTGGTTTTAGGTCCCAAGCGAGCCAGTTCTGCTCAAGCGGCTGCGACTAGGCCATTTTCTCCAGCTTCTGCTCAAAACCCGTCTGTCCAGCAGGCTGATCAAGGCATGTTGGGTCTTCTTGTACCATGGACATGATGGACTGATGAAGCGTTGGGGCCAGGGTAGCTGAAAGACCAAGGCCTCATCTAATATAAACCTGCCATAAATTTGAGATCTTCAGAGGTGTTATGTGTCCAAACACCTCAGCCAAAATGGTGCTGTTCCGCATGACCTGTAACATGTGAAATTGCTTTGTTTTAAAATTGGATTTTAGGACTGTTTGGGGATTATTTTTAGGAGTGTTAAAAGAATATTCTGAGATGTTTTTCAATGTTTTTATCTTTGTATTGTATTGTTTTTATTTGTTCCATCGCCTCAGGAGGTCTAATGTTGCTTGGCTGCACGCCTCCTGGTTTTCATCTGCAAAATGTTGGAGGGTAAGCAATGGCTTCATGGAGCTTTTTTCCCCCTTGGCTTTGCAGGTCCTGCTGCAGGAGGCAGGCAAGGCCCCAGCTCTTCTGGCCGCTTCCCCGAAAGACAAGGTAAGATGTCACTGGAGTGCTTTGATTCGGTATTCCTGCATGGCAGGGGGTCGGACTAGATGGCCCTTGTGGTCTCTTCCAACTCTATGATTCTATGTCAGCCTGATTTTGTCATAAGGGGATTGGCAGGGTGGAAGACTAGCATTTCTGGATATCAGGGCCTGGGCTGCCTTCTCTGGTGCTCAGCATGGGGTGAGGAGGAGTCTTTGGGTGAGAGCATTTCTTTGAATATTGCATATACATTATACTGTGTGTTCTTGGCCCCACAATATTGTTCTTGGCGGCTTTGGAGTGGCTCCTACAGACCATTTTTGTTGTTGTTGTTCAAAGCAGAGCTTAGAAATCTTTTGTTGATTGGACTACAGCTCCCATGTGTTCTTCAAAGCAGCACGCCCAAAGGTGTTAGAAACAGAGGTGGGAAAAGTGTACATGTTCTGTTGGAAGGCAGAGCTTAGAGAGCTGTTGTTGGTTGAACTACAGCTTCCATGTGCTAGCAGGGGGATTCTGGGAAGCTGTAGTCCAGACAAAGGAACTTTGCCAAGCTCCGCCACTCATCTGTGTCCCTTGTGGAGCCATGAGACATGCCAGGTAGCTCCCCGATAGCCGCGGAACCAATACCTGCAGTTTCAGTTCTCCACAATTGAAAAATGAGGAACACATACCATAGAGTCGTGCTGGAAAATGCCTGGAGAGGTGTCCTCTCTAGGAATTGCTAGGTCCTCCAATGCAACTCTATGGTATGCTTATACCAGAAGCCCATTATTTTCATCGGGTTTGCTATTATCCACAGTTTCACTTATAAATGGTAAGTCCAGGAACATATCCCCTGTGGATACATGGGGCAACCTGTAGTAAGAAAGAGAAGACCTTTCTGAGTTACAAAAGAGAGGGTTTTTTGGAGGGGTGGCACCCTGCTTGTAGAATGGCCTCCTCAGAAAATCTCATCTGTCACCTAGGCTATGGTCTTTGGAACATGAGGTGAGGAGCCTGTGATTCTGCCAAAAATTTCAAGCACCTTTTAAAAAGTGGGTTTAGCACACCGGATGGCGCCTTTAAAGTTCAGAGTAAAATCCAGAGCAGATTCAGTACCCCACTGATATCAGAGCTGCATGCATTTAGATCAGGAATGGGCAGAGGGTGACTATCCAGGAGCTGATGGACTGCATTTCCTATCATCCATCACCATTGGCTATGACATTGTGGTACAGTGGGATTTTCAGTCCAGTCACATATAAAGGGGGCCAGATTGTCTATCTGTGGTTTAGATTTTAACACAGAATTTCTTGCTGGTTTTGCTTTGGTTTTATGTGCTGTTTTTATCACTTTTGTTGATTTTCTTTCACTTTTTTTATCCTTATCACTCTATACCATCCTGAGAATTCTGGCTCCTAAAAGAACAGACAGACAGCATGGAAATAACAGGAATGTTCAGTCCTTGACTATTTCATTCTTGTGCCTGAAGAGAAATAATTATGGCAGTTTTCTCCTCACTGCAGGAGAAATCGAATATTGTTTTACTGTGTTCTCCTCGTATTCTAACATCCCGATGTGTCATAGAGGAAAAATTCTGCAGAGAAATGCATGCTGTGTTTTTGTGTGAAAAACCTGTTTTCTGTGCAGGAAACCCATTTGGTGTAATTTTTTTTTAAAAAAAATCCCACATGTTTTTCTCCGCAAAATGATTCCTCCCCAATACATCAGGACATCAGAGACAAGAGAAAATGGCATAGAATTCTTGTTGGCCTATTCCTCCTTCTGATGGGGGTTCCTGATTTCAGAAAAGGCATGATTTGACCTGGGAAAGAATCCTCCCCCCCTCTCTCTCCTCTGGCTTTTCTTCGCAAATGAAGATTCAGGAAGGACTCATCTTGCGCTTTCTGCAAAAAGGCCAATCTGAGATAAACAAGTCCGGTTGCAGAAAGCACAGCAGAAGGTCTCCTTGGGTGATGTTTTTGGGTTGTGATTCTTTCTGCGTTGTCGTTTCTCTTCAAGACTTGTTCGGCGTGAGTTCTCAAATAAGGCTGCAGCATTGTGGATAGTGCGTCTCCATGCCTCCTGATGTGAGGCCAGGGCGGACCACTGTTAGTGATCAATTTGGCCGAGCCTGAGCTGTTGTTTCAGGGAGTCCTTGTATCGCTTTTTTGGAGCCCCCCTCTTACGCTGACCTGTGGCCACTTTGCTTGGAAATGACCCATTTCTTCTCTGCTCCTTCAGGTAGCCTTTCAATGCCTCCCCCACAGGCTGATCCGGCCAATTCCACCGCAGGGTCATCCAGGGAGGAGCGCCCAAGCTCTGGCTACTCCTCGCCCATGGCGGAGAAGCCCATCAGGCAGGTGGCTCCGTATACCCAAGCGGCTGCCCCACCAGCTGCGCCTGCACCCTCCCGGCCACCTCCTCCCGAGGAGGACGAGGACGAAGCCAACAGCTACGACTCAGACGAAGCAAGTAGGTACTTCTTGCAGGAGGCCTGGTCTTTCTGCTTCCTTGCTCAAAGGTACCATGTCCCGCCAAGGAGAACCTGACCAGAGCTTGAGGAAGTCACTTTTTAGGAAGGCCACTCCCACCCTCTCACCAGTATGGCCCCTACCTATGCTGGCTGGAGATTCTGGGACCTATAGTCCCCAAACATCTCTCTCCCAAGTTCTCTGCTTGACTGAAGCAAGGACATACTTGGCAAGGAAACTGGTAATTGGACAGCCATGAGATGTGGACACATCCTGATAGGAACTGGGATATTTCCTTAGGAGAGTCACCCCTGACAGATGGCCATCCAGCCTCTGCTTAACAACCTTCAAAGAAGAAGACTCCTCCACACGTCCAAGCAGCAGCGGATTCCATGGACCAACAGCTCTTACCGTCAGGAAGTTCTTCCTAACGTTTAAGGTGGAATCTCTTTTTCTGCAGTTTGAACCCGTTGCTCCGTGTCCTAGTCTCTGGAGTAGCAGAAAACAAGCTTGCTCCTTCCTCAGTATGACATCCCTTCAAATATTTAAACATGGCTATCATGTACCCTCTCAACCTTCTCTTCTGTATTCCACTGTTCGGTAGTGGAATGCACTGTCTGGGAGCGTGGTGGAGTCTCCTTCTTTGGAAGCTTTTAAGCAGAGGCTGGATGGCCATCTGTCAAGAGTGCTTTAATTGTGTCTTCCTGCATGGGGTTGGACTGGATGGCCCTTGGTGTCTCTTCCAACTCTATGATGCTATGATTCTATCATGGCTAGCTTGCCCATTTTTATTAATGTCCACCCCCAGCCTCTGAATAGGGATGCAAATCTTTGATTCTTTTGCTCTTGCAAATGAGAACGAACATTTTAAAAAGTATACTAGATGCTGGTTGAGATTACAGGACCTTTATTGCATTTTCCGACGATGATTGCTACTACTATTACTACTACTACTATTGTTGTTGATATTATTATTAGCTTTGGGGGACTTTTCAAGTGAAAATGTAGCAAATGGGTTTTTATGTGCAAAACAATGGGGTTTGTGCAAGGAAATCATACATAGATATATTTGCTTTTGCTGATTGAAATACAACCTTTTGGCCAAGATACCACCTCAAAGAAGGGAAGGGGCAGTCTGCTACATTGGGGGACCAGGGCAGTGGTTTTGGAGACTGAGGGTGATTTTTCTTGTTGAAATCTATCTATCTATCTATCTATCTATCTATCTATCTATCTATGGGTATGGGTGCTTGGGGGCTTGAGGAGGGGGTGTTTGGGAGGGTGCAAAAAAGGGGCTAGTGCATGTAGCCATGGGCTCCCCATTGCCCACCCCAGCTTTGAACAAGCCAAGGACCCACCCAAACAAATAATCTCCCCTCTCTTATCAGCTACACTGGGTGCCATGGAGTTCAGCCTCTTATACGATCAGGACAACAGCTCTTTGCATTGCACCATCATCAAGGCCAAGGTGAGCGATACCTGTCAGTTCTTTCCAAAGGAAGGTCAGCCAGAGAACTGGAAGACAATTTGGCCTAGATTGCATGATCGCAGGATTTGAACTCTATCCCTTTGGATAAAGAACCACCAGCTCTACACTTCTTGGGCTACCACACAAATTGGGACTTCAGCAGCCTGATTTTCCCCTTGTCTGAATGTTTGTTTCTTTGTTTATTGGATTTATATCCCGCCTTTCTCCCAAGATGGGATTCAAGGCAGCTTCCAATAATTGCAAAGCCATTCTTGGGAGTGGAAATGTATCAAAACATGCCTTTGGAAATGTGCGTGGAGAGAAAAAATGTGCCTTTAAATATGTATTTTAAAGAGGAAAATGCAAATTTAAATAAATCTTTGGCGAGAAAATATGCATGTTCATACATACTGGGAGGGGAAACAGACATTTCGACATGTATTTTGGAGATAATGTTTTTGAAAAAAAATCCAGATGGCTGCAGGAAGGGAAAAGACATGGATAAAATAATATGGAACGGATATGGACTAGAAACAGATCCGCCCATCCCTCGGAGTCCACATCCCGGGCTCTTTCTCACCTGGATCAATCCAGTTTCACCAGGGCTGGTCCCCCCGGCCAGGCAGCAGGCCAAACTGGGTTGCTTCAGGCTGCGCTGTGCTTGGGGATGGCAAGGTGATGAAAGAGGGTGACCTTTGGGCTAGGTTTCCAGTGGCAAAATGGTCTTAGGTTTGAAATATCTTAAGGAAGCTTCATGCTATGGTGTCACTAAGCCTTGCCCCCAACAGTGTTACCTGGTGTGGTTCGGCCTTTCGCACACACACACACCCCCGTCGGTGCTGCCACTGGCTTCATGTCCACAGTGTGAAGGCTGGAGCAATCTTCCCTGACCCATCCACACTGCAAACTGTATTGCTTTGATAACCCTTTTAGCTACCATGGCTCCATCCTAGAAAATCCTGCGATTTGTAGTTTGGCAAAGTGCTTACAGTTCTGCCAGGACAATGCACTATAGAGTTGAGGGCAAAGAATCCTTGCTGAGGGGCAGTTGCTGCCGTAAATCTAGGAGGCTGGTTGTAAGTTGCAGCTCACAGTCCGTCTTTTCTTGACACCGAAGAAGCAGCCAATTTATTAGGTTTCATGTGTGATGAAACCTACAGTTTTTATTTGAGAAAGGAAAAAGGTAAAAGACATACAAATGGGGAAAATATAAAAAATAAGGCAATCAAATAAAAAAATGAAAAAGATGTGGCCCTTGGGCAGTTCCACAAGCCTGATGGAGGCTCCTGGTCCCGTCACAGTTGCTTGCCTTTGCATCAGTGCCTTCCCAAACGACAACCCCCAGAATTCCATAGGATGGCGCCATGACAGCTAAAGTGGTATCGATGTGCCGTAACTGGGTGGTGTGCCCTGGGGCCCTTCAGATGGTTTGCCCTCCAGTACCCAGTGTCCCTGACCCTTGGGCCATGCGTGTTGGGGATGATGAGAGTTGTGGTCCAGCACATCTGGCCCAGAATCTGCTGCCCTAAGCGTGGAATCCTGGGCTGAGAAGCTAATGGGCAAAGGACCCTTCTGGGTGGGTGCGCTCCTGCTCTGAATCCGTTCTCCGGGCATCGTTTCCAAATCCGCCCTTGGTCTCTCACAAGGGAGTTGATCTGTTTCTGCTTGCCCTGCCCCTGGTTTGAGAAGCCAATGAACCCAGGCTGTTTTTCTTCCTGCCCAGGGCCTGAAGCCGATGGACTCCAATGGGCTGGCAGATCCTTATGTGAAACTCCATCTTTTGCCGGGAGCCAGTAAAGTAAGTGTGCAAGAGTCTGTTCTTTAGTCACGTTTGCCTTTTGTCCTGGACCCCCCTTCTTTCTCTTTCTGTGTTAAGAGGCAAAATTCAGCATCAGCAGAATGGCATCAGGGGCATGCCCTGTTTTGGCTTATTTGAAATGAACATACCTTCCAACTATCCTGATTTGGTAGGGACTGCCCCGATTAAGCCTCTGCCTCTCCACTTTCTCAGATGCGTTTAAAATGTCCCAGTTTCTCTCTCCTCTTCCATCTTTCCCCCTTCCTTTCCAGCTTATTTCGGTTGCTGCAAACTGAGCTCAGAGTGCAAAAGTGGTTGGCACTCAGTCAACTCAGCAAGAGGGAGAGAAGGGGAATGGATCTCACCCTTCCCAGGAGGCTCAGGCAAAAGCAAACTGCGGCTGCCTCGCCTAGTTTGTGTATTCATTGTCATTAATAACTTTGGCCATCTTGATCCCATGCTGATGTTGCTCGGCCACAGGTGTTCCACGTTTCATCTGTGAAACATTAAAAAAAAAAACCCAAGTTGCTCCAAATGGGAAGTGAATTTCTGGCCACTTCTGCTTTTGTTTTAATTTTTGGTGATCTCTGTGGACCCTGGAACTTCCCCGGGGCATCAAATTGGCTTTCCGACTCACCAAAATTGCCCCACTCTGATTTGTACTCCATACCCTCCCAACATTTGAGAGATAAAAACCAGGGCATGTGTGGCCAAGGGACATCAGTGGGTGGTGAAGTTGGCCAAAGTTATGAATGAGGAAGAACACGCAAGCTGGGAGAGCCTGCAGCAGTTTGCATTTGCCTGAGCTGACTGGGAAGGGCAAGATTCCATCAATTTTCTCTCTCCTGCTGAGTTAAGTGAGTGCAAACTACTTCTGCACTTTTAACTCAGTTTTGCAGTAATTGAAGTAAGTCAAGGACAAAGGGAAATGGGAAGAGGGAAAAACCAGGACATTTTAAAAACAGCAGAAGAACTAGGAAGACAAAGGATTAATGGGGTTGTCCCTGCCAAATCGAGTATGATATTCTGCTGTACCGCAATAGCCAAGGGTATGATATTCTGCTGTACCACAATAGCCAAGGTACCACAATAGCCAAGGGTATGATATTCTGGTGTACTGCAATAGCCAAGGGTATGACAGCCAAGCTAGATGTTACACATTGCTCCTTTGGGCTTTTGTATATTCTTGCAGACCAACCAACCAACCAACCAACCGGGTCTTGAAGCTGACCTACTCACAAGGAAAAAGGAACTGTTAGCTGAGTTTTTCTCCCCTTTCCCCACTTAGATAATCTTCCATAATCTTCCTCTGCCCAAATGACAGAAAAGATTTGCCATCAGAGGGATAACGGAAGATGGTGAGAGCTGGCCATTTGCTTCTGTTTCCCCTGTGTGCCTGAATGTCCATTTGCTTGGGGAAGCTACTTTATTTTTTAGACTGATGGCTCCTGGGATCCCCCAGCCAGCATGTTCACTACAACGTGGACAATTCTCAGTGGCCATGGTGGCTAGGGATGCTGGGAGTTGCAGTTGAGAAAAGGAACTTCCCCATGCTATGGGATTTCCCTCCCCTCCTTGCCCAGTGCTGGGGAGGGAAGCCATCACAGGGAATCTTCCGCATTGAGCTCAGGAAGAGACCTGACACTTTAAAGGGGGCATTGCGTTGTCACGCGCTACTCTTAAGAAGACACCCTTGGAAGCCAGGTCAATTAATCCAGAATGCCTCCCTCTTCTGGTTAACCGTTCAAACAAATTACACATGGCTTTTCCTTTCCTTCTTCAAACATCTTTGGCGTCAGACTATTCTCTGCGTGTCTCGCGGGCTTTTGTCAAAGTGTGTAGGCCTCACTGTTGTGGGACCACTAACAAGCCAAGAGGGACTCTCCAGAAAGGTGACCTTGCCAGCAGAAGGTGAAGCATGTGTCAGCAAATCTAATTATTAGCAGAGGTTTCAAAGTCTGGTTTGCTTTGAAGGTTTTAGCTTGGGCTAATTGGTGCCATGGTGGAAAATGACAGCTCCCACCAACGGGTGACTCAACCCATCTGAGAGATTTTCTTCCTCCCTGCTGAATCAAAGAGCAGCTCTGGAAAGTTCTGTCCTGCGGGACAAGGGACAATGAATTCTGGGCAATAGACCCAAGGAAAGACCGAACTGTTTCAACCTCCAAGCCTAAATGAACCCCCCCCCCGCCTCTCAGAATTGCAGTCTTTTTGTCTCGTTCTTTGTCTCGTTCCTGAGCTGGCTGTGAATAAAAATGGAAAAGTGAAAAAGTGATCTCTGAAAAGGGATAAAACAGCAAAATAAAACAAACAAACAACAAAAAAATAGCTTGGAGCCCTCTGGGGTCTAACTCATAACCTTGTGGCTTGCAGTACAGTTGTACCTCCATATCCACGGATTTGGTATCCATGGATTTAAATACTCACGGCTTGAAAATCTTCTTTAAAAAATAATAATCCAAAAAGCAAGCCTTGATTTTGCCATCTTCTATTATCAGGGACACCATTTTGCGATGCCATTGCATATCATGGGACTTGAGTATTCACGGATTTTGGTATCCATGAAAGGGGGTCCTGGAACCAAACCCCAGCGAATAGGAAGGGACAACTGTACTGGCATTTAACCACTGAGCCACCAGAGATGGACAAACTAACTATACTATTAAAGGAAAAGATGATAGAAACATTTCACAATGATTGCAAACCATTTTTAAAAGATACATGCAAGAAAAAGGAGAAATAACTACATTGATAAGTTCTGAAATTTAGTAATGATGATGCATTAGTGGTAGAGTTATGGTTTAATCAAGTGGTTATGATAGAGGAAAGAGGTGAGAAAAATTACTTACAAAATCCTAAAATTAGGAAATAGGAAGTCCATCTTTTAAAAGTTTTATTGTATTGTATTGTAATGTTGTTGTGTATTGTAATGTAATATATGTAGTATAGTATTGTATTGTGTGGTGAGTTCGCCGTAGAGTACTATTTTTGGGAGGCAATGGCCACATTGGGAGGCATGGAGATGCACTATCCACAATGCTGCAGCCTTATTTGAGAACTCAAGCCGAACAAGTCTTGAAGAGAAACGACAACGCAGAAAGAATCACAACCCAAAAACATCACCCAAGGAGACCTTCTGCTGTGCTTTCTGCAGCTGGACTTGTTTATCTCGGATTGGCCTTTTTAGTCATCAGCATGCTGGCAGAAAGCGCGGGATGACTTCTTCCTGAATCTTCGTTTGCGAAGAAAAGCCAGAGAGAGAGAGATTGTGTATTGTCTTGTATAGTGTCGTATTGTATTGTTCACCCAATGATAATGCTTTGATGCTTCTTGAACTGCCAGTCTCTGATTTACAAGTAGCAGTTCTTGAACAAACCAAATAATAACCCCAAACCAGAGGAAGATTGAAAAGGGGCTGTCCTTATATTCCCGGGCTGTGATGGATGCATCTGAAGGAATGGAGAAATATCCATGAAAGCTCATGCTGAAACATATCAGTTAGTCTCAAAAGGGCTGCTAGATTCTTCCTTCTCACCACCCCAGTTCCTTTTTTGTACTTGAACGGCTGTGGCTCTGTCCTATGGAAACCTGGGATTTGGAGGTTGTGAAGGACTCATGATCCCCCACTAGAGAACTCTAATACTGTCATTCAGGGGTGAATGCTAGAGCCGCCCTTCTCCAGTTTTGGTCCTTCGATGTTTTGGACTTCCATCTCCGGGAAACTCCAGCCAGTATGGCCAGTGGTCAGGAATTCTGGGAGCTGAAGTCTCCAACATCTATAGAACCACAGTTTGGGAAGCACCACACTAAGCAATCCTAATTCAATCCCCAAATGACAAATCCCAGAATTCCGTAGGATGGAGCCAAGACAGTTAAAGCGGTATCAAACTGCTGCAATTGCATAGTGTGGAAACACCTCTGGATGGGATATGTACACGTGTGCATTTCTATCACTATCTATGTTAATTTCTTTATTTTTTGGGGGGTGTTTTGGCAGTCAAACAAACTGAGGACCAAGACATTGAGAAACACCCGGAACCCTGTTTGGAACGAGACCTTGGTGTACCATGGCATCACTGATGAAGACATGCAGAGAAAGACACTAAGGTACGTTAGTGGGTTTCTTTCTTTCCTTGATTTCTTTCTGATCTTCTTCCAGCAGTAGAACTCAAGGCAGAAGGCAACACAAAAAACTACACAAAAACCATAGATGTACCTAGAACCACAATGGCCTCGATTCTGCATTGAAGAGATGGAGCATAATTTTAAGCTCATAGAGTTACATGGTAGTTGAGCAAAGCAGCCTCATTGGTGATTGTGACATTGTACAACTGAATGCCAATGTGCCTCTGCATGTGCGGTGTGAAGTGGGCAACCAAGCTCATCCTGGGATTTGTAGTTTGTTGTGACACCAGAGCTCTCTAACAGAGAAGGCTAAATATCTCACAAAACTACAAAACCCAGAATTCCATAGCATTGAGCCATGGCAGTTAAAGCAGTGTTAAAACTGCATTATTTCTGCAGTGTGGCAGCAGCCCAGGTCTACCTGTGATGGTGGTGGGATCGAGAGAAAACCCTCCCCCAAAGATCTTAAAATTCGGGCATATCAATTTTGGGTTGTCCCTTCTTCCTTTCAGGATCTCTGTGTGTGATGAGGACAAGTTTGGCCACAATGAGTTCATTGGCGAGACTCGAGTGGCCCTGAAGAAAGTGAAGCCGAACCAGAAAAAGAATTTTAACATCTGCCTGGAAAGAGTCATCCCGGTAAATCTCTCCATCTGTTCTTGTGGCTTCCATCGCAACTGGCTTTAAGTTGCCACAACACGAGGCACAGCAGCATGTGATGTGCCAGCCCTTGAACCAGGCGACGCAGTAGTTTTTAGTCAGTTATAAAAAGCCTAAAACCACTGAGTTTAGTTACTTTTGAGAAACAGGCAGGTGAAGAGTTCCTTTTTACAATTATAACAAAATGGTAATTGTCCAATGTTGAGGACAGTGCCTGGGTCTATAACTGTCACTAATAGCTGCTATTATTATTATTATTATTATTATTATTATTGCCATTATCACTTATTTATATAGTGCCATCATTGTACATCACACTTTACAAGTAACAGAAGTAAAACAGTTCCATACCCCCATGCTTACAATATAGTCAAGACCTGAAACAAAAGGGAAGGAATGAAGTCCAGCAGATACTGCCTCTTCTTCTCTTCCCCCATGGCCAGGACATTGGCAGTTGGGTTGGAGGGAGGGAGGGCCTGTCATCTGCTTCTGGGCCCACGCATGAAGGAGACATGCCTGCCTCTTCAGCAATGTGATGCAGCAGCTAAAAAAGCCAATGCGATTCTAGGCTGCATCAATAGGAGTCTAATGTCTAGATCAAGGGAAGTCATAGTGCCACTGTGTTCTGCTTTGGTCAGACCTCACCTGGAATCATGTGTCCACTTTTGGGCACCACAGTTCAAGAAGGATGTTGACAAACTGGAACGTGTCCAGAGAAGGGTGACCAAAATGGTGGGAGGTCGGGAAGCCATGATGCCCTATGAGGAGCGGCTTAGGGAGCTGGGCATGTTTAGCCTGGAGAAGAGAAGGTGAAGAGGGGACATGATAGCCATGATTAAATATTTGAAGGGATGTCCTACTGAGGATGGAGCAAGCTTGTTTTCTGCTGCTGCAGAGACTAAGACACAGAACAACGGGTTCAAACCACAGGAAAAGAGATTCCACCTAAACACAAGGAAGAATTTCCTGACAGTAAGATCTGTTTGGAAGTGGAATGCACTGCCTTGTAGTGTGGTGGCGTCTCCTTCTCTGGAGGTTTTTAAACAGAGGCTGGGTGGCCATCTGTCGGGGGTGCTTTGATTGGGTACTCCTGCAAGGCAGAATGGGGTTGGACTGGATGGCCCTTGGGGTCTCTTCCAACTCTTTGATTCTATGATTCTTCTCTCCCTCCATGGCCAGGGCACTGGCACTTGGGATGGAGGGAGGACCTGTCATCTGCTTCTGGGCCCTGGCATGATGGAGCTGTGCAAAGTTACTTTCTATGCTCAGAAGGTGTAGAAGACAGTGATCTGTGCAAAGTGGGTGGGAAAAGAAGTTCAGGGGCTCATTGGATCAGGCTCACAAAGATTCTTAAACTTCCCAGTGGTTGAGATTCCAGCAAAATATTGTAGAACATAGAATGTCCTAGGGCAGGATATAAGTAACGGTTGCACCCCTCCCCAGGTATCTGTGAAACCAATATCTGTGGTTTCAGTTATCCATGGCTGAAAAAATAGGGACACATCCTATAGAGGGGTGCTGGAAAATGCCTAGAGAGGTATCCTCTCTAGGAAATCACTAGGTCCTCCTATGTAACTCTATGGTATGTTTTTACTAGAAGTCCTTTATTTTAATAGGGTTTGCTATTATATCATTTTTCAACCGTAAGTCCGGGAACATGCCCCCTGTGGATACGGAAGGTGACCTGTATTTTAATAGCTTATAAAAATTAATAAAATGAAGCAAGTGTGGTTCAGTAATAGAACAAGGCTCCCTTGGAAGGTGGTGGACTCTGCTTCACTGGAAGTTTTTAAAAAGAGGTTGGATGTCCAAGGGGTTGGTCTAGATGGGCTTTGGGATCCCTCCCTACCTGATGGTTCTGTGATATTAAATGACACCCTTTCTCCCTCCCCTTTCATCCCATGCTAACGGCAAGATGAAACGGGGCGGAACGACGGGCTCCTCACGCGGAATGGCCTTGTACGAAGATGAGGTAAGACCTCACACCACTGCCGCTGCCGATCAGCCTTGTTTGACTTTCCATGGCTCGAGAGAAGCCGTCAAAGAGCAATGTTAGTTATTATGCTTTTAAAAAGTTGTCACTCTCTTCCAGTACCCATCAGCTCCATTTAATTTATACCCTGCCTTTCTCCCAGCATAGGACCCAAAGCAGCTTGCAATAACTCAAAATAAAAAGGCAGAGAAGATCTTATTTTAAAAAGCTAAAAAATAATTAAGCAACATTTCTGTTTAACAAGCACATAGTTAAAACCGTGCAAGATACATTAAAAAATAATGAAAAACTCAGAAGATAAAAGGGCAGCACACCACTTTCAAACAGCCTTCAGAAAGCTGGCAGAAAGAGAGCAGAAAGGGGGCCAAACAGACCTCCTGTGGGAGGGAGTTCCACAGTCTCGGAGCAGCCATGGAGAAGGCTCTCGCCCGTCTCCTCCTCAGATGTGCTCGTGATGGGGGTAGGACTGAGAGAAAGCCCTTCCCTGAGAATCGGAAGACTTGGGGCTCATCTAGACGAGGCTATAAAATGTGGATTGATGTGCATTAACGCTGTTTCATCACCAAAGCATGATCACTATGGTGAAAATCCAACATGGTGATTTGGGGCACTTGCCTTGCCAGCAAGCTCTGCCTCCAGTGCATGTCCGACCAATCAGTTTTCCACTTCCACTCTTATTGGGAATGCAACAAAGCGAAAATACGGGAAAAGCAACAAAGGCTTTTTCTGAGGAGCATTTGGCGTTTTTGGCCCCCCCTTCCAAATATGGTGGATTGATGCGGGATCCCATTTAGCCAAATCGTATTCTTCTCAAATTCTATGAGGAGTATTTTCGCCATATAGACAAGCCCTTGGGCAGACTGATATAGGGAGATACGGTCTTTCAGATAGTCTGGAGCCAAGCTGTGTAGGGCTTTAAAGGCCATCATAACCAGTGCTTTGAATGCTCCCCAGCAATGGACTGGTAGCCCATGAAGTTGTTTCAGTAAGGGAGTTGTATGTTTCAGGCAATGTGTGACTTTTGGAGCAGCAATGGACATTTTCCAGCAGTGGTTTCAATGAATGCGATTTCTCTGGTGCTGGAGGGTAGATGTGTTTTTTTCTGGCCAAATTACAGACTATTTCTCTCTCTCCTCTCTCCTCATTCTTTTCTCCCCAGATGGACCAAGGGGGAGATGTTGAGGAACGAGGAAAGATTCTGGTCTCCCTCATGTACAGCACCCAGAAAGGGGGCCTCATCGTCGGCATCATCCGTTGCGTCCACCTTGCCGCCATGGATGCCAATGGCTACTCAGACCCGTTTGTGAAAATGTACGTGAACATCGGCGTCCCTCAGCCCTGCTCAGATCACGCTTTCTTGGAGAAGGCTCAGAAGGGACGTGTCTGTTTCCCAAGAGTCCTGGCTCGAAATGAGCTTGACTGATCGATCAATTGACCAATTTACTATCCCGCCTTTCTTCCAACACAGAACCCAAAGCTTACAGTATAGGTTTAAAATGAGTCAGTTAAAACAAACTATGGTACTAAAGTGAAAAACTATTAAATAGACGTTCGTATTAAAATATTGAAAACAGTTCAAAATACATGTAAAATGTAAGATAAAGGTACTGCATGTCTTGTTCAAAGGCCCTCCTGCTAAAATGAGATCACGGAGGGGACGCAGCCCGGGGGCAGCCACCGAGAAGGCTTTCTCCTGCGTCCTCGCCAACTGTACTTGGAACAGTGGTGGGACGCAAAGAAAGTCCTCCCCTGAAGATCTTAAAACTTGGACCATCTTGGATGGGGAGATACCGTCTTTGAGATAGTCTGGACCCAAGGCATATGGGGCTTTAAAGGTCATAACCAGCACTCTGCCTGGAGATGGATTGGTAACCCGCAAAGAGGGGAGTTTTGTGTTCTCTATAACCAACCCCAGTCAGCAGTCTGGCTACAGCATTATGGACATACAGTACTGAAGTTTCTGCAGTTTCAAAGGCAGCCCCACATAGGGAGAAACGGCTCGTGCCTTGGTTGCATCTTCTCTGGATTACTGTCACTCAGTTCCTTATCACACTACACTATTACAGCACTCTCTCTCTCTCTGGCTTCTCTTTGCAAATGAAGATTCAGGAAGGACTCATCCTGCGCTTTCTGCAAGCACACTGATGACTAAAAAGGCCAATCCGAGATAGACAAGTCCAGTTGCAGAAAGCACAGCAGAAGGTCTCCTTGGGTGATGTTTCCAGGTTGTGATTCTTTCTGCGTTGTCGTTTCTCTTCAAGACTTGTTCGTCGTGAGTTCTCAAATAAGGCTGCAGTGTTGTGGATAGTGCATCTCCATGCCTCCCGATGTGAGGCCAGGGCGGACCATTGTTGGTGATCAATTTGGCTGAGCCTGGGATGTTGTTTCAGGGAGTCCTTGTATCGCTTTTTTGGAGCGCCCCTCTTACACTGACCCATGGCGAGTTCACCATAGAGTACTGTTTTTGGGAGGCAATGGTCCTCCATGCTAGAAATGTGCCCTGCCCAGCGCAGCTGTGTTCTCAATATCATGGCCTCAATGCTGGTGATCCCTGCTTGCTCAAGGAAAGCAACATTCATCACATAGTCAGTCCAGTGTATATTTAGGATTGTGCGTATACAACGCTGATGAAAGCGTTCGAGGAGTCGTAAGTGGTGGCGATAGGTGACCCATGTTTCAGACCCGTAAAGGAGAATAGACAGTACAATGGCTCTATACACACTGATTTTTGTGCTTTGCCTCAGGTGTTTGTTACTCCAGTGTTTATAGCACTACTATTTTACTTTAACTGCCATGGCAACATCTGGTGGAATCCTGGGATCTGCAGTTTAGAGAGGGGTGTTTGGAACCTTCAACCAGAGAGTTCGCCGGCCTCACTAAACTACAACCCTGAGAATTCTACAGGATATTGCCATGGCAGTTAAAATGGTATAGTAGCACCCCTGTATCCACTGATTTGCCATCCGCTGATTCAATTATCCGTGGATGGCAACAGTGGTGGTGGTGGTGGATGTCAGTGTGTTTCACCTGTTCTGGTCCCATGGGAGACAGTGGTAAACACGGGTCTTTTTGCTAACGGATTTTTCCAGTAGCAAAAAGACTCATGTTTACCACAATCTCCTGCAGGACCGGCATGGGAGCACAGCCGAAACATGCCGATGTTGCGCAATAAGGCAAGGCTGGTGGCACTATGATTGGGGTGTCCTGCCACTTCCTTCCCTCGTGTGCTAAGCCCCTAAATCACATGACTATTAAAGACACTTCCACTCTTTCTCCTTTGCAGTTGCTTGAAGCCTGACATGGGGAAGAAAGCCAAGCAGAAGACGCAGATTAAAAAGAAGACCTTGAACCCAGAGTTCAATGAGGTGAGCATATGGCCTCTTTCCATCTGTCTCGTGGCCCATCTGTGGCCCCCTCAGCCTGAAACTTTGTCAGAGCCTGGGATCCAGACACGCTGCTTTGGAAGAGAAAACATGACATTACATGATAGCTCAGTTACATGATAGTGGCAGCTAAAAAAGCCAATGAGATTCTAGGCTGCATCAACAGGAGCATAGTGTCTAGATTGAGGGAAGTCATAGTGCCGCCCTATTCTGCTTTGGTCAGAGCTCATCTGGGATCCTGTGTCCAGTTCTGGGCATCACAATTCAAGAAGGATATTGAGAAGCTGGAAGGTGTCCACAGGAGGGCGGCCAAAATGGTAAAATGTCCAGAACCATACCCTATGAGGAGAGGTTTAGGTAGCTAAGTATGTTTAGCCTGGAGAAGAGAAGGTTGAGAGGGGACATGATGGCCATGTTTAAATATTTGAAGGGATGTCCTACTGAGGATGGAGCAAGCTTGTTTTCTGCTGCTCCATAGACTAGGACATGGAGCAATGGGTTCAAACTCCAGGAAAAGAGATTCCACCTAAACATTAGGAAGAACTTCCTGACAGTAAGATCTGTTTGGAAGTGGAATCTGCTGCCTCGGAGTGTGGTGGATTCTCCTTCTTTGGAGGTTTTTAAACAGAGGCTGGATGGCCATCGGTCAGGAGGGCTTGGATTGTGTATTCCTGCAGGGCAGAATGGGGTTGGACTAGATGGTCCTTGTGGTGTCTTCCAACTCTATGATTCTATGCTGTCTTTGTTTAAAAGAAAAGCTGCTGGGGAGAGGGGTGGGAGATTTTGGAACAGTGAAGCAGCAAGGGAAGGGATGCTTAACCTATGCTGCTTCCTTCCCACAGGTTCAAAATGGGGATGAGTGAGGAGGTTGGGGAGGAGAGAACACAGCGAAGGGGAAAGTGAGAATAGAGATGTTTCCAATGGAAGTGGGTTAAACACGTGCTTTCCCTCCATGGATTTTTTTTGTTCCAAATTCACTCCCCAAAGCAGTTTTTCTAAACACTGCCCCCTCAAATAGTGTGATTTTAATGTCTGTCCAAGGTCCTGATAGTTCTTTGCATTTTTTATAAATAGGAATTTTTCTATGATATCAAGCATAGCGACCTAGCCAAGAAATCGCTGGATATATCGGTTTGGGATTATGACATTGGCAAATCCAATGATTATATCGGTGAGTGTTTGTACTTATGACATCTGGAAGTGTTAGCAGGCAGTGACTCTTTGTTTCTTAAGAAAAGTCCCCCCCGCTTTAAAAATAACATTTAGATTCTTAAGATTTTAAACTTTTTTTAAAAAAAAACCCCTAAAATTTAAAGGAAGGCCAGTGTGGTGTAGTGGTTTGAACATTGGACTATGACTCTAGAGACCAGGAGCCCATCTACAAAAGGGGGGAAATATCCAAAGTACCTTGTAGTATTGGTATCTCGCAGCAGCAGTGACATGTCTAAGTGGCATTTCTGGCTTCGGTAGCCCCCATAAGCCTCACATTCCAGATGGCAGCCATGAGTGATTTACTTGCATTAGTTCTTCACCGCTGCCGTGTTTTTTTTTTAAAATAAAAAAGTCATCCCACAGTGCGCTGGTGCAATAGAATGATTTTCCAGTTTTATAGGACAGCAAAACAGAAAATATTCGTCCTGTTTTATCGCCTTAGCATCTGGATGCTCACGGGGTGACAACCACTGTAGGCACACCTTTCGAAACAGCCCTCCCTCTTTGATATTTTGTTTTCTCTTTTTCTTCTTACAGGTGGCTGCCAACTGGGCATCACAGCCAAAGGCGAACGCTTGAAACACTGGTATGAGTGTCTGAAGAACAAGGATAAGAAAATCGAGCGCTGGCACGCCTTACAAAACGAGAACCACATTTCTAGCGATTAGGAGATGCCCCACAAGTTCCCCCTTCCTCCACTCCCTCCCTGTAGATTTCCAAACATCCCGTCTTCCAATGCATTTATGTTTCTTTTGCTCCTGCAGGGGAAAAAGTCCCATTCTCCTGCCTCCGTCATGGGAGCAGCGTTTTTCTCCTCTTCCTCTTCCTCTTCCTTTGCCATTGCCACCCAAGGATTAAACCCATTTTTCCTTTATGGTTTGTATCATCACACATTTTCCCCACCACTTCCCACCATGTACAGATTTTTCAAGCAATAGCCCAGCACTGAAATTCTTGAGTTTGGCCTCTGCTTTTCGGCAGCAAAAGATCATTCCCCCCTACCAATGCCGGTGTGCTTTCTCCTCTCTGCCAAAGGCATTTGTTCTTGAAGTGTCCTTGAATATCCGAAGCCCTTCCTTCTTCTGGTTTCCACCTCTGCATGTGGACATTCCTTCTGGCCCCACTCTGGTCCTCTTTCTCCCTTCTGCAACCTTGAGATACTTTGAGCATTGCGAATGGAAACTGCACGGCTACAGTTCTTGAATCGGGCTGCTTAAAGCATGGGGGCAGCCGATCAAAATGCCGACAACGACAACAACAGCCAGATCCCGCGAGTCCTTTGAAACCAACATCTCGGCTGTCATAAGCAAAAAGAACAGTTTCTGCTTGGGAGGGGAAATCTTTCCAATTTGTCGCTTCACTTCATCCCAGCTTTTTCAGTCCCGAGTTTTCTAGCCCTGAGCTGTTGAAGCAATTCAAAGAATGCCACTTTTCACTTCTGAGTGGCGCCATCAGTGTGGTTCTTCGCCACCTCTCACTTCAACCCTTGAAGCAGGAAAGGCCAGGCTTTCTCATTCCCTGGTCGGCCATTATACAGGTTAAAGGGTTAATCTAAACCAAGCCATGATCTCCCCCCACCCCCGCCAACCCCCAGCCATGCTGTTGGGCAAGATCTATTTCTGCGTCCGTGATGCTGGTCTAGGGAGCATTTTCCATGGGTTGCACCCTATCGTTTCTGGACTCGCTCAACCAAATGGAGAGCCAGAATTCTCCTGAAATCCAGGG
Source organism: Gambelia wislizenii (assembly GCA_030847615.1). NCBI lineage: Eukaryota > Metazoa > Chordata > Lepidosauria > Squamata > Crotaphytidae > Gambelia > Gambelia wislizenii. The sequence continues at coordinate 2,770,356 of JAUMIR010000013.1, read as the reverse complement.
AAGGTTTCCAATGATCCAAATGGCCAGAGGGAGATGAAGTGTGAACAGGGTGTGTGTTCCTCTTTCACCGCTTGTGTAGAATGGTTGATGGCAACAGCCCTTTAAGGCTCAGACCTGGCCTGCTCTGGTCTGTGGGTGAGTAAGAGGTTTCCTCATTGGTTTCCCCCAAATACTCTCCTTTTTCTGGAACTTGGTAGGAGGAAGAATAGCCTACTTTAAACCCCCAGCCAATCTCGTCCAGGTAGTGCTTGCTGGTGCCCATCAAACCTGGCAGCGCGAGGTGGAAAACCAATGTCAGCTGGAGGTGGGAACAACAAAATCTGGTTTTCTTCCTTTCCTGCACCCTTGTGATGGCACTTCAGGAATCCCCTTATGGGTAACTTCGCATTGATCTGAAGAATAGTCTCTTACGTTGGTTCAGTAGGTTCCCACATGATCACGCCTGATTTTCCAAGGCAGAGCCATTTCAAGCAAGTGCCTGGTTGTTCTGGTGGCGTTTCCATCCGCGACCTCCTTGCTCTTCTCTTCTTCCTCCACCAGGACCTCATTGTGCTGGTCTGGTGAGGAGGCCACCTTTACCAAGGGGCAGCTTTGCTGGCCCAACTTATCTTGGTGGAGAGTTTCAAGAGAATCCGCAACACCCATTGACTTTCCTAATGGCCTTTTCCTTCCAAGAAGAAGCGCTCCTCCTCCCAGAGCGCCTGAATCTCTTTACCCACCTTGGCAATGAGATTTCTTTTCCGCTTGCTGAGAAAGGCAACCAAGTGCTTTGCTCAATGGCAGCACCTCAGTAAATACTTTTGTTGTCCCCCCGCTGTTGGGCCCGGGGTGCCATCTCACTCTTGGGTCCTTTTGTTTGTCCTGATTATGGCTCCGATGCTCTTATGGTATTAGGTTATATATAGATCTGTGTTTAAAGCAAATTCCTAGACTTTTATAAAGAAAAATATCATTGGGAAAATTGGTTCTTTAGTCAACAGGAAGGGCAGTTTGACCTTGTATCGCACTATACTGTTACAGTGCTGCTAGCTGACCCAGCATAACATGCGCCGTTATAGTAGATTTGAAAGGTTCACACAGTTCAGCTACATGCTATTATTTTAGCCCAAAAAACACACATTCCAGTAATATACCACCTACATTTTACTGTATTCCCCATTATGATTGATCATTTTTCTAAATTTCTAAAATATTGCATTGTTTTACATGTGGGAGGGAGAGGAGGAAGGGGCCCTTGTGAGGCTGGGGGTGTCGATGCACATTGAGTGGCAGGACTGGGTTGTGAGGTGGAGAGGGAATTTGCATGTGGGTGGTGATTGGTTGGGTGTGTTTTCTGAGCAGCCAATCAGCACACTGGGAAAGGAAACATACCCAAGAGTTTTATAGATTGTTCCACTTTAACTGCTATGGCTGCCTCCTGTGAAATTCTGGGGCTTGTAGTTTAATGAGGCCTAAGAGCTCTGGCTGAGAATGCTAAATGCCCCTCCCTAAAATGCAAATCCCAGGATTTCACAGGAGGCAGCCAGAGCAGTTAAAGTGGAATCATAGCGCTATAACAGTGTAGTGTGATAATCTACCTGTAGTCTCACTTTGCTGGTGGCTGAGTAGCAATAGCATAATGTTAGACTCAGTCCTATTGGATAATCCCAACAAGAGTAAACCCACTGAATCAGTTGCGAATGGCGAGTAAAGGCCATTGATTCAATAGGTCTACTTTAGTAGAGAGCAAGGCTGCTGCCACACTGCAGAAATAATGCAGTTTGACACCGCTTTAACCACCGTAGCTCAGTGCTCTAGAATTCTGGGATTTGTGGGTTTTTTCCTGAGATGCATAGCCTTCTCTGTCAGAGAGCTCTGGTGCCATGACAAATGACAAATCCCAGGATTCCATCGGAGGGACGCACATGGCAGTTAAAGTGGTGTCAGACGGCATTATTTCTGCAGTGTGGCAGCAGTCTAAGTGTGGGATTCAGACCGCCATGCCAGTGGCTCCCCAAGAATAGGCCACTGTAGCATTCTCGATCTGGTGTATCTTCAGGACTGACTAGCGCAGGGAAGGCAAAGGGTGGCCCACGGTCTGCATGCAGCCCCCAAGGGCTGTTTTTCCGACCCCCCCCCAATGGTGGGCATTTTCGCCATGGTTTTGGGATTCCCTGGAACTGTGTGAACCTTTCAAAGCTGGGGAGTCCCCCTCCCATAAGAATTCTGCCTCACAAAATGAAATTTTCCTTCAGTCCCCAATTTTTTAGCATCCCAGAGAGTGAGATCTTTTGAAAACCGTCCACGCCTAGAACCCTCCTCTTTGCTGTATTCCCCTTCTCTGGGTTGCTCTACTTGGCCCCTTTCTTTGGATGCCTCTGCTCTACGTATTTCTAAAGGCTCAATGGGGGCTTTAAGTGATTGCAATGCTAGAAATTTGAGGACTGAAGGAAAATTTCATGGGGGGGGGGTTAATGGTCTCATTTTGGCTCCCCATAGCTACATCCCTGCATCCTGTCATGGCCATCCCAATGGAATTCTGGGAAGTGGCTGCGACGTTAGCTGGCATCAGACGGCGAGAACTGATCCGGCAGGTCCCTTCTTGGCACAGGAAGGGTCCTTCCCTCTTTGTCACCCCTGTCCCTTTGGTTCCCGAAAGACACGAGAGGCGGGAAATCTGCTCCCCAATGTTGGATATCAGCTGAGCGTATTTCGGCATCCATAGATACAGTGGGATCTAGAGATGCAGGCCTCTGGTACCCAAGTAGGCTCTTCTCTCTGTTTTTAATGTTTCCCTTCTGCTTCATCCCACGTACCCTTAGGAGACATTCTCTTGGAGTGAGCCCTCTCTTTTTCTCAGACGTCTTGTCATTTTTCAATACTGTTTTGTAAGCTTGGTGTGAAAGTTCTCATCTAAAAAAACAAAAAAAGAAACCTTTGGCTCTTTTCGAGATCTGGTCCCTTCCTTCCTTCCTTCCTTCCTTCCTTCTTGGCAATTTGTGACTGTTCCACCTCTGAGCCCTGTTCTTCTCCTTTCTTTGTAAATAACGCATGCACGTCCGGATCAGGAATGGCGCAACAGCTCCTCCACGCCTCCGGGATCCCCCTCCCGTCTTTCCCTCCTCTTGAGGATTGCATTCTGTTAAGCATGCAATGACTTCACGGAACTAACTAACTAACTAACTTACCAACCGTTTATAACTATCTAACAGCCAATGTACCAGTGAGACTAGGAAACCCGGCTGGTCTTCCGCTGCATGCTGGTGTAACTCCCCCATTTCTTCATGTCAGACCTAATAAAGTGAGAACAAAGGAGACGAACCTCACTCAGACGTGTGCTTTGTTTTCATTCATTGGCATTTCTGTAACACGTGCACGTAAAGGTTACACGTGGCTTATTTTATACATGCACCGGCAGCATGAAAATGGTCAAAAATGTTCTCTGCCTGGGATCAGATTACAGGAGTTTTTCTACTTTTTTTTTTTTTTTTTTTTTGCATTTCAGGACTTTCTTGCAAATATTTAATTATGAGTTTATGCTATGAAGCACTGATGTAGGACATGGCCAATGTTTTAGGGAACCCCCCCCCCGCCACAAAGAACCCTTAACAGATTAGAAAGCTGGGCCAAAACTAACAAAAATGAATTTCAACCAGGAGAAATGTAAGATAACTACATGTGGGCAGTAAAAATGAAAAGCACAGATATAAGATGGAGGACACCTGGCTTGATGGCAGTCCATGCAAAAGGGATCTGGGTGTCTTAGCGGACCACAAAACTGAACATGAGCCAAGAGTGTGATGCGGCAGCTAAAAAGCCAATGCGATTCTAGGCTGCATTAATAGGAATATAGTGTCTACTCTAGATCTAGAGAAGTAACAGTGCCACTGTATTCTGCTTTGGTCAGGCCTCACCTGGAATCCTGTGTCCAGTTCTGGGCAACACAATTCCAGAAGGATATGGACAAGCTGGAAGGTATCCAGAGGAGGGTGACCAGAACAGTGGGAGGTCTGGAAGCCATTGTGCCCTATGAGGAGCGGCTGCAGGAGCTGGGTATGTTTAGGCCAGAGAAGAGAAGGTTAAGAAAAAAGAGAAAAGAAAAAATGGGGCTATTCTTTACAGACCCCTAAAGGAAACCAAAGCAGAGATGGGCAGGCTCTGTCAAAGTCACCTCAGATTAACTGAGAAATGACCCAACCTCCTCTGGTAAAATGCAAGACTTTGGTTGAGTTGCTTGAGCCCATCCAAAGTCTGAGCCCGTCTGGAAATATGGGCCCTATTCAAGGTGGTGGGACTGTAACTTTACACTCATGGAATTCCGTGACGGGTGTGTATTAGTTGCAATACCACACCACGTACAAAGGTGAAATGTGCAATTGCAATGCTGGCACATCTGCAAGCGCAATGCACAGTGGTACCACATGTGCAACGGCACCACATATCCAACTCTACTTCTGCAACCATCCACTGAATGCAAACATTACCCCATGGCCCCAAAGTTCAACCAGATGCAGAAGGGACTTTAGGCATGTTGAAGTCACTACTAGGATGCCAGCTGCAGTCTACTTCTCACCCTCTTTACTCTCCCCTACTCAATGTAGTTACATCCAAAGTGGGAAAGTTACCTTTTGGGACTCAGATTTCCAGAATCTCCCTGCCAGTGGAGAAACACACTCGGATTTCAAAAGGAGCTGGACAAGAAGAGGGTGAATGGGTTTGAAGAGTACGCCTCTCCGTTGAGGCTCTCCCAAGCTCTCCCCTAGGGATGGGAATAATATTTGCAAATATTCAAAAAATGATTTTAAAAGGATGGCTGGAATCCTCTATCACCTGTATGGGTACTTCTTCCACTCTTTCTTTTTGGCACAACTCAGAGCTTTGAGAAGTTACTTTTGGAGACTTTCACTCCCAGAATCTTCTGCCGGCAGGGCCAGCGGCCATCCAGTTGCTGGTCCCAGCTATAATAGACCTGTAGAACCAGTTGCCAAATGGTAAGCCAACACTTATCTAAATCTAAATCCCATTAATTCAGTGGGCCAAGTTTAGTTGGGCATAGCAATTGTATTTAGGTCCCTACGACCTGGGCCAAGATCTTACATGGATTCAGCAAGCCCTGTACTGAAGACCAACATAATGTAACGGATGTGGATCAATGGACATGTGTGTGGCTGACCATCTGTTGTGCAATTGCAATGCACATTCACATGCTACCCTCTATACTTCAATCCATGCTGCAGGAGCATCAGCCCCATATGTGCAACTCCACTTATAGTGTCATTAGCTGGATGTAGCCTTTGCACATTGGCCAAAAATGCCCAGCACAACTTATATTTCTGTATGGCACTAACAGGATGACAGTCCTGGTAGGCTTGCTTTTGAGTAACACAGGATTTTTCCAAACCATCCAGCTTGAAGAAGAGTTCTATTTAACCCCCCCCAAGCTTGAAGAGGTGTTGGTAAGATCCATTTCGACATGACGGTGGTAATCAAACTAGGGCTTGAAAAGTCTCTCTTTGACTGCTTCCAGGATCCCCCAGCCAGTATGGCCAAGGAATTTATAGGAATGCACTAGGAAAATGAAGACCTTGCTGAATTTCTCTAACTGCACAGCAGATGGCAATAGTATGCCAAAGATGGCAGCAGTCCTTCCCAGCAAACACAAGCAGGTTTGGGGAGGGAAGGGGCTATTGATTTATTTATTCATTCATTCATTTTGCAGGGTTCCTGGCAGGGCCTCAACGTAGCAAGCAGTCCATATACGCATTGGGATATGGATGGGAGTCACAATGCTCACTAAATGCCATTGAAAGTGAAGAATGCTTTGGATACAGATGTGGGAGATGTCATATTCCCCTCCCCCGCCCAGGGCTTTCCCAAGTTGCACATGATGATAGAGATCAAGGTTTCGGTTTGAGCCTGGTTTTTGGAGCTTGGAAAATGTTTCCTCTTTTGGACTATAATTCCCAGAGCTCATCCTTGGACTTGTATTTTCATGCCCGGCATCAGATGAGGATCATCTAATATAAGGTTACAAATAGGGTGGTCTCTGGGCCCGAGCAAAGAGCTTTCCTTCCCCTGCAACCCCATTGCTAACATTTGAATCAGCAAACAGGGTTCTAGATCAAAGGCATGTTCCTACGTTGCCCTTGCTTTGTTAATTAACTGGTGCCTGCCTGGAACCTTTTGATTCACATTGTTTGGCCATTGCATTTCCACAGATTTCCCAGAAGGTGCTGCTCTTCTCACTTCTCAGGTTAAAACCCCTCCCTCCAACACTCGATTTGCTGTTCCAAAGGTTTCTTTCCCCGCTAATGAGATCTGGCCCTTTGCCTCTATCGATCGATTCTCATCTTGCAACCAGCCAGGCTCGTCATCACGGGCAATAATTTACAGCTTTGGTCACTCCAAAATCAATACAGATTTGCTCTTTGCTGAGAAGGTGTAAAGGCAGGAGTGTGTGGTGTGGGGGGAGAAGAGGAGGAGAGCCTTAAAGGGAATAAGCAGCCAGGCCCCCTCAAAAAGAAGATGATGACAATGCCTTGGGCCAAAGCTCTGCTTCCCAAGATAATGCCTCCACACAAGCTCCCTCCCCTCCACCCCACCAAGGATGCAACGGCAGTTATTTAATAGCCAGGTGAATCTCCATGAATTTTTCAGCCCCTCACAGAATATAGAATAGCAGGGCTGTATTTCTTATATATATATATTTTTAAGCAGTGGTGGGGGAGAGGCCTCCATGCAACGCAAAGAGGAAAATAAGTTATTACCACCCGAGAATGTAGCCTACAGCTGCTCTCATAAATCCTGGTTTCCAATTGACTCCATATGAGTTTATAAGCAGTGGCATTGGAACTGAAGGTGAACAGGAAATGTAAATGGGACTGCAGGCTGGGGGGGGGCAGAGCGTGTCTTTGGATGAATCGGGTCCGAATAGGAACAGAATTTTAACATTCTTCTGCCTTGCTTGGAATAATATTCAGATCTCAATACTGGTGCGTTCCCCTGTTTCCAGTTAACCAGAGGAGCACAAAATGTGTTGCAAACACTATGTGCTGATGTTTGCAACATTTCTCTCTCTCTGAGTTGCTATATTGAAGAGGGGATGGGGCACCTTCTTTACTACTGAGCTGATACTTAATTAGCAAGACTTTCTGTACATTTCCAGAATGAATATGGGAGAGGGCTGCTGTTGCTTTAATAGTTAGTGGATGCTCCAACAGGAAGATTTGCCCTAAAGTTCCAGGATGAATGTGGGAGAGGGCTCTGGTTGCTTTAATGTTTAGCCAATCCTTGCTCAGGAAGGCTTACCATAAATCTCTACCTCCTCCCTCACTACATACCAGCTTTTTTTAAAAGCTCATCCAGTCCCCCACCAGCCAGGCTCTTTACTGACCAGAGGAAAATTGGAGAGGGCTGTGGTGATGGAGACGTCTCCAGCTCCATTCCTGGTTCTGGAGGATGATGCTATTGCAATAGTCCAGCTACAGGAACAGAGCTGCAGTGTTCCTGTCCTGCTTTCCATGAGCCAGTAAATGGGGGCGGGATGCATAAGCTAAGATGAGGGTTTGTGGGAGTGAAGGAACAATCATAGAATCCTAGAGTGGGAAGAGACCACAAGGGCCATCTAGTCCAACCCCCTTCTGCCCTGCAGGAATAAACACTCAAAGCATTCCCGACAGATGGCCATCCAGCCTCTGTTTAAAAACCTCCAAAGATGGAGACTCCACCACACTCCCAGGCAGTGCATTCTACTGCCGAACAGCTCTTACGGTCAGGAAGTTCTTCCTAATGTTTAGATGGAATCTCTTTTCCTGTAGTTTGAACCCATTGCTCCATGTCCTAATCTTTGGAGCAGTAGAAAACAAGCTTCCTCCTTCTTCTTAAATATGACATCCTTTCAAGTATTTAAACATGGCTATCATGTCTCCTCTTCACCGTCTCATCCCCTTAATTGATGCGGCTGGACACATTCTGTGGGAAAAAAGCACATTTTTGCACCAAAAATAGCATATTCTGTGTCGAAAATAATCACGTGAATTTTGTTTTGTTTTTTTTGCACAGAATAGCTCCCGAACGGCAAATTGTCTTTGAAAATCACACCTATTTTGATGATGTTTTTACCACAAGGAGGATACACACACACACACACACACACACATACATACAGTTGTCCCTTCACATTCTCTGGGGTTTAGTTCCAGGACCCCCTGTGAATACCCAAATCCGTGAATACTCAAGTCCCATTATATACAGTGGCATAGCAGAATGGTGTCCCTTATATAATAAGATGGCAAAATCAAGGTTTGCTTTTTGGATTATTATTTTTTTAAGAATATTTTCAAGCCGAGAATACTTAAATAGTTGAATGCCAAATCCATGAATGTGGAGGGACAACTGTATATATATATATTCATTCTTGCTGGTAAGAATGAAATTTACAAAGATGCACACCCCTATCCTCCACCAGCCATGGCCAATAGCTTCCAATGCAGCTGGGCAGTGAATCCATTCTGGTATTGAGTCTGAACCTGAAAGGAGGTCTCCAAGATGCTCACCATGTTGTGGCTCAGGTTCAGGACATTGGATAGCTCCCTTAGAGTTCAAGCTAAAACATGGCGCAAGTTCAGCACCCCGGTGGCAGGGAAGACATGAGAAGCCACTGGGCTACACTGGTGTTGATTTCAGGTCTTAGCCATGGACATTTGCGTGACAGATACCCCCTATCCTCCCTAAATTGAAGCCTCAAAAGTTTTGCCATTAAACACCAGCAAGCCTGGGTTGGTGTGGGGAGAGAAGAAGGTGATTGGAAATTACTTCGGTAGGCACCTGTCTCTTGTCAGGCCGGAAGACTGGAGAGACGAGGGAAGCTGTAGCAGGCAAAGTTCTCCCCATCTTCAGAGCTATCTGGATGGTCTCTCTTGCATCTGGTCCATCGGAGAGGGAAAGTTCTAAGTTGTTGCTTAGCAACAGCCAATCATGTGCTCCCCTGCTTCCAGATTTGAAGAGGAAGAAGGATCTCTGCTCTTTGCCCCCACCAGTCTCATCCTCCTCTGTCTTTCTCAGAAAGCAATCATGTTTTAGCTTCAGCTGGTTTTATGAAGGGTGTGTGTGTGTGTGTGTGTGTGGTTGATCCTCTGAGCCCCCCCCCCCCAAATCAACAGGGAGGCCAGGCACTCCCACCGCCATCACCAGCTCGCTGGCAAAAATCTTGGAGTGCATCCGAAGAGAATCGGTTCCATTTTTCGCCTCTGTCTCTCGACTGTCCATTAAATAATTCAGCCCTCGAGCCTTCCAGCTGAGAGGGGCCAGTGAGGACAAAGTCAATTTAGGTATTAATTTTTAAAAGGCAAATAGTTGGTGGGGTTTTTTTGTGGGGGGGGGGGGAAGAAATGAAATGAAAAAGATTGAGCCGTAAAAAGGCAGAGGCAGAAAAATATTTTTCCCCTGGCCAGGTTTCGAAAGGCGATAACTGTTTTATGCTTTCATATTTCAAAGTAAGTGTGTGTGTGTGTGTGTGTGCATGTGCATGCTGATTTTTATTTGGGCTGCAACTTTTAGGCTGCAAGGGTATGCATCCTTTCAAGGAAATAAAGCCTATTGACTGCAGCAGGATATATTTCTGAGTAGATACACCAAACATTATAGTCAGGGAATTATTTGGGAAATCAGTGAACAGATGGTTACAAATCAAGGGGAGCAAAAGGACCCAGGCGCTGTATGTGGTCCTTGGGCTGTATTTGTGGCCCCTGGTGTCACATCTTTTCAAAAGTGTTTTGGGCCCCCCAAATGCCCTCTAGGGGACACAGGAGGCATTTTTGCCACATTTTTGCCTCCCTGGGCCAATTTCGGTAACCATTTTAGACCCAGAAGAGGCCTTCTTTAAAAAAGAAAGAAAGTGAACAGGAAGTAACGTTTGTTCCCTTCCTGTTGTAAAAACCCCTCTCCTGGGTCTAAAATGGCCCAGAGAGCCCCCAGAAAAGCAAAAATCTCCCTCATGCTCCCTATAGGGAATGTGGGGACAAATTTGGCTTTGGTTTTGGGGTTTTTTTTGGAAGTAGGGGATGGCAGGTGGTGCAACCCTCCAAGGTCTCCTGGGGAGCTCACAGGGCCCCCTAGCCTCCCACAGTTGCTCCCCCCCCCATGTAAAAGCTGCTCCATTTTTGGATGTCTGCTCTCAACTTCCAGGGCCATGTACGTGCCCTTGTGAGTGATGCCCCCCTTGCCACCTTTTCTGCGGTACCCAGTGACCTTCGGGAAGAGGCCTCCATCTCTGTCTCTTTTGATTGTGCAAAGCCGCCTGCAATCCCATTTCCTCCAGCTCCGATCCATCTGAATAATTAAATGGGAGGGCCCTTTGGATTGATTGTAAGGGATGTGAGGGATCGAGGTTCACCCCCAGCTTGTCCTTATTAAGTCACTAAGCCCTGGCTTTAGTCATTAAAGGTTGTTTTAAGCCAAGCTGAACAGCTGATCGCTTCCCTGGCTGAGAACACTGAGATGGAGATGGTGATTGCTTGCGGATTCTTTCAACTCCAGGGGGAAGCATCCCTTTTGCAAAGAGAGAGCGAGAGAACAAATTGTGGTATCCTTCTCTGGTGTCCATCTCAAGACAGATAGGGGATGTCATCTTATTACTGCCTTACACTAGGGATGGAAAGAATATTAAAAACTGTTGGTGTTCTGCTTGGGATGTACGTCTCTGTAAGTGGCCTTCTGTGTGCACAAACCTGAATTGAGTAGTTCTGCAATGTCCGTATTCAGCTCAGGGTTGTTGTCATAGAATCATAGAGTTGGAAGAGGCCACAAGGGCCATCTAGTCCAACCCACTGCCTTGCAGGAAGACACAATCCAAGCCTTCCTGACAGATGGCCATCCAGCCTCAGTTTCAAAACTTCCAAAGAGGGAGACTCCACCACAATCCCAGGCAGTGCATTCTGCTGTCGAATAGCTCTTACCATCAGGAAGTTCTTAGAATCATAGTATTATAGAGCTGGAAGAGACCACAAGGGCCATCTAGTCCAACCCCCTGCCCTGCAGGAAGACACAAGCAAAGCACTTCTGACAGATGGCCACCCAGCCTCTGTTTAAAACCTCCGAAGAGACTCCACCATACTCCCAGGCAGCAGCGGCTTCCACTTCCGAACAGCTCTTACTGTCAGGAAGTTCTTCCTAATGTTCAGGTGGAATCTCTGTCAGCCAGGAAGTGTCTGAGCACAACAGGAGTGCTTGATGAGCAGCAGAAGTCTTGAGGCACACCAGAAGGATCTGGTGCACCTTGGAGCTCATTGGCCAGTGCCCGGATGTGTATCTTCTCAATTCACTAAGAGGGTTTCGTTGCGTTTCTACAATATTGCTACGGATTTGTAAAGTTACAAAATGTAGACTGTGATGTAGGATCTCGGACAATATTTTGTTTTTTAAAAATAGCCTCAAACTGTGTTTCTGGAGCATTTGGGAACCTTGACGAGGAGAATCCTGGACTGATGAGAATCTTCACAGTTTGGGAGGCATTCTGTGCAAATCTTGCACACAGTTTTTTATGCAGAAAGCAGCATTTTCTGCACATGAAACAACATTTTTATGCACAGCATGTGACATGCGCTGTGCAGACATATGCGCTGTGCAGAAATGTTTGTTTCCTATGCAAAAAAGTACACATTTTGCACAAAATAGGTCCCAAAGCTGCAAGCTGCGCTGTTTTCCAAGACTTTTTCACAATAGGAAGGAATTGCTAAAATTACTCATTCCTTCCTTTGATAACAAAACCGGTGAAGAATTGCATCACTATCTTTCTTACACACGAGTAAGTTCCTCTGTGGAAGCAGGTGGCCATTTTTGTGAGATGTGGAATGTCAGACTTGGTTCAAGGGTGCAGAAACAGAGTTGTGCAGGGTATGCTGTCACACCTTCTGTGCTATTGCCATTGGTTGCATTGTTCATGGATGACCATGCGTGTTGCACGTGGAAGTGCAGCTGCATTTGGTGGCATGCTCAGTCAGGCCACGTTGCAATTCACTAACAAGGTGGCATTGTGCAATTGTGGCATAACTCTGTGAGGGCAAATGTGTGCACCATCTCCTTGATATAGGATCTTGGGTAGAGCCAACGACTTGATCTAACATAGTTCCACCGAGACAGGAAATCATCTTCTACTCTTCCCTGCCCGAGAAGAGCCACTGGCTAGCCTGAGTGGGCACGGTGAGCCCAGAGGGTTCTTCTCTGACAAGTGGTAATGACAGAGCCTGCCACATGGCAGCTGTGGTGACACCCTGACACGTCCCCCCACCCCACTCTGTATTCATTAAACCCATCCCTCCTCCCCCGCCCCCACAACCTGGCTAAGCCGTTTAGGGAAAGCCTCTCTCTCTCTCATTAGGTTAATGATTCTCTGGGAATTATTCCATACCAACCTGGTTAATCCTCAAAATGGAACATTTAATGGCAATGGATCAATTGGACACGGTTATGCAATGCCGAGCGATTGCAATCCCGTTCTGAAGGACCGGCCACTGTTCCATTAATTGAAGAGAGAGATTGATCAAGGGTAACCTTTCTTCAGGGTCCATCTCTGCCTCGCTAAAGGCCTTTCACGATCACTTCGGAGCTGGTGGCCCAAGCAGACCTCACTTGATGCCTGAAATGTGAGATGTCTGGGAGGCTCTTTGCTGCCTCTCCATCATGTGCGTCTTTTCTGAAAAGGGGCCAAGCTTTCATTGCTTCCTATCAAGCAGTGTTCTCAGGCAAACTGTGTTCCTGTGGATGGGCAGAAGCAGACTGCTTTGTGGATTGGACCCAGGCCTTCACGAGGTTGAGCGTACCGATCAAATAACTGTTTGAAGGGGGGGGGGAGTCATTTCTCATTTTATTTTGGCTCCTCTGAGCACACTTTCAAGGGCTCCGTAACCTGCCACCGACTGACTTTCAAATCCACCCTGTGAAGCCGAGAACAGCTGCTGCGATTTCCAAAGCCGACCAATTTTTAGATTAGTTTCAGTCACCCCCTTCACCTTTTGAGCATCAAATTTATTTGTTCCTTGGAAATATATATGGATTTCCGGCATGCTCGCTGGGGTTTTGAAACGCTCAGGCTATTTCCACATGAGCTGGGGCAGGGGTCAGAATTCGGTCCATGCACAGCTTTGAGAAAAAGCCAAGGACGGGACAATTTATCCATCATCTCCCTGAAACCAAACTTGATGCCCAAATCATAGCAGTGACACCATGTGAGCTAGAATAGGGGTGTGCAGGTTCCAGGGTTCAGTTTTCTACCCCTGGGATCTATGGCAGGCTATGCCAGCCTTTAAAAAAGCAGCGGGGCGGGGGGAATGCATGCAGAATATCCACGTCTGGTTTCATTAACATCCTCCCCTCCCCAATGGAGAGGGATGTACTTTGGAAAGTCTCATTTGGTGGCTGTTTGGGATGTGTGAGAGTCTGGGATGAGTCCAGCCCCCAGCCTGGTGGCATGATGTCCACCTTTGACCTAGACTGGGGTGGGAATCAGGTGATTCTTTGGGTCAAAAATGTTATTTCTTGGCTGAAGAAACACTCTGGAATGCTTTCAAATCCCTTTGTGGGTCTGTAGAATGTTAGTTTGCCCATGAGAGGGGACATGATAGGCATATTTAAATATTTGTTGGGATGTCATACTGAGGATGGAGCAAGCTTCTTTTCTGCGGCTCCAGAGACTAGAACACGGAGCAATGGGTTCAAACGGTTGTGATTATCGTTACTTTCCCGTGCCATATCATTTTACAAACTTGGATTCTTTTCTTCTCTAGTGTCCACTAGACCCTCAAAGAGAAGAAATGTCTTATTAATAACCCAAGCGAGTGTTCTGCTCCCCATATTACATGATTTGGAGTTACAGTGTGAGAACAGATGGGGTGCCCCCCTCTCGCTTTAATAAATCATCGTGTAATATTTCTTTTCACGCCACATACGTACGATTAACTGGTGTTGTCGGCTCCCTGATTAACTTTGTTTATTTCTTAATTAGGTTGAGCATTGCCTGTCTCGTGGTTAAGAAATAATTGTTTGATTAATGCTCCGGCATTTGCATTTTCATTAAGATTCCCCAAATAAGTTCAGTGGCAATTAGTGGCGATGTTAGGTGCAGATTTGGAGAAACAGTAGAATTGCAATTTTTTAAGCCCATTAAGTAATAACGGTTATATTGATTGGTGATAATGGGGCATACTAAATACATAGTAGGAGGGTTTAATTGATGAGTGGCGAAGGTTCCCACTGGATGGCATTGGAATGAGGGCTCCCAGATGTACTTATTGGCTGGAATTTGGTACGGGACTTAGGTCTTCGTAAGTGGGCTTACTGTACGTGTGCAGGAAATAGAATTGAACAGTTTTGCAATGCCCGCTGGGAATCCAACCTGTCTAAATGGGATCCTGCATCAACCCACTGTATTTGGAAGGTGGGGGGCCCAAAATGGCAAAAACGCAGCAGGAAAAGCCTTTGTGGTTTTCCCAGAGTTTTTAAAAAACAGCGAGAGGATGCCCATTCCTGCTCATTGGGACAAGTGATTTGATATGAATGGCTTTCCCAAAGGAGAGGAAGTGCAAAGCTGATTGGCTGGGTGAGCATGGGGGCGGGGCTTGCTAACAGGTCAAGTACCTGCTACCGCCATGTTGGATTTTCACCTTAGCGAGTGATCGCTAAGGTGATAAAACGGGGTGGGTTTTGTTGTTTTGCTTTCCTGTTAAATCAAAAAATTGCTCTAGCACTCTAGTGTACCTCAGACATCATTTTAAAAAAAGGTTCAGTGGTGGCAAAGTACAAACATGAGTAAATCGCTCGCAGCTGCCATCTTGCATGCAAAGTTTATGGGGGCAAAAACACCATTAAGACAATTCACTGCTCCTGTGAAATGCCATTACTGCGAGGTATTCAGGTTTTTCCCCCCTTGCACAGACAAGTCCCTTGTCTCCACAGTACTGATGCCTTTTGGAAGGAAACAGCCCATCAAGCTTAAGATCTGAGCCACAGATGTCCATTTTCATGCTGAAAGGTTTCATCTACTTCCAGAGGTTCATCCCGACTCTCTAAATGCAAGGTGAAGCTGAACAAAAGTGTGACAGCTGCTTCTTTGCGGCGCTGAGCGCTCTCTTTTAGGGATGGAACTCTCCGCTAAGCTTTGTCTTAAAAGAAGTGACACGTAATTTTAGCAATTTTCTTCTTGCTGCGAGAAAGTCTTCCAAAACTGCACAGGCTTTTTTTTTTTAAAAAAGTCTATTCATATTTCAAGATTTATTCTGTGCAAAAAAAATAATAATAATTACATGTGGCTGTTCTGTGCAGAAAACAGCCTTTTCCGTGCAGAAGTAGGCTGTGTATTCTGTGCGGAAGAGCATGCTGAGAAAAGGGGCTGTTTTCTGCACAGAAAATAAGATTTCAGCACAGAAATATTGGCAGAGATCCTGTACCAGGAGATACACATGCATCACATAGTTTTGTCTCCATCACTATGCCTCTTGATGCTAGCTTTCGTAAAATCTTACCTCCTAAGCAGTGCAGCCTGAGGAAAGCCGCCATTTCCATGTTGCTGGAGCACAGGGGGATGAGAAGGGATGGTGCAACAATCTGAATCAGGGTCCCAATTCTGGAGAAAAGGCGAGATAGAAATAATAGCAACAGTTGTATAGCACTGCTAGTAATGGTAATAATAAAACCCAAAATTCTTAAATTATTTAATTGTATTTTAAGGGTGGGTGGGATTGCGGGTTTGGATGTATATTTTAATTGTTGTAAGCCACCCCAATTGTGTTTCATAGAGGGTCAGGATATAAATAAATTATTATTATTATTATTATTATTATTATTTATTACCTGTCGCAATTCTTTCTCACACTGGAGACTGCTGGTGGGAGAAAGGTGGAAGCATCAGTCTGCTGGGTCCTGAACAACAGGAGAACAGATTCCTGTCACTTGCAGTGACTGCTGCCTGGTTAAGACCAGATTTTTTTGGGGGGAGGGCTTTTACAATCCCCAGGAATTCCCGACACTATCGAATATGTAGGGATCGTGAATACAAATCGGTTATGAATGGGTAATTCCAACCACTGTTTCCCAGTCAAGAAAAGCCATAGCCTCACTCTATTCTACATTAGTCAGGCCGCTCATCTGGAGTCCTGCGTTCAGTTCTGGATGCCTCATTTTAAAAAGGGTATACAGCTTGACTCCCACTTATCCACATCTGTAGGAAGGGAAAGAATATTCATTACTCTTTCTCCCCAGTAGAATAAGATGTTGCCCAACATGCAAGAACACCCTGTGGAGGAGGCGGAATTCATCACTCTCTGCAGTCTTCAGGGGAATTGCAGTATTCTCTGGGACCTTTCGTGTAATACAATTTTTGTGTATAATCTGGAACCCTATTTTTTTTTTACCTGACATGAATGACAAAGTGTCCTCTCTAGGAATCTCTAGGTCCTCCAAGTGCGATTCTTGGTACACATCCACCAGAAGTTGGGCCGGAAGGCATTCATTTCAATAGGGTTCACTATTATCCATGGTTTCACGTATCCATGGTAAATCCAGGAATGTATTCCCCTCGAATATGGGGGGGGGGGAGGCGACCTGCAGACAAGTTGGAGCAGGTCCAGAGAAGAGCAACAAGGATGATAAGAGGTTGTGTTGTTGTTGTGTGCCTTCAAGTCGTTGCCGACTTACGGTGGCCCTAAGGCGACCCTATTGAAAGGTTTTTGGAGGGCTGAGAGTGTGTGACTTACCTAAGGTTAACCAGTGGGGGTTTTTTTGGCTAATGGTTTTAAGTTCCAGGAAGGTCAATTTTGCTTGACATCCAAAGGAACTTCTTGAGGGTAAGAACAGTTTGAGAATGGAACTAAAGGGGTAGTGCGGCCTTTTTCTCTGGGCATCTTCAAATTGCCTCCATGGCTTCTTCCAACTCTATGGTTCCATGATTTGAACTTTGTGTAGGATAAACCTCAAACTGTAAAGATTCTCATTCTTCCAGGATTTGTCTCTGCTCAGCTCTCAAGAAACACTGGGCTTGTCCATATGAGGCAAAAAACGTGGATTGCTCCGCAGGAATGGCAATTCGTAACAGCTGCCATTTGTCCTAACGTTTTTTTGGCAAGTTCATGGGCATACAAAGCTATCTGCATTTACTGTGCAAAACAGGCATGCCCGTGAATCAAGATGTGGGTGTGAGTGCATTTCTTGCATTTTTACTTAGCTCAAATTACGTCGCCAGACAGTATTTTTAAAAAACCCTATCCAAGGTGCGGAAGAGCGACCTTTTGTTTTAACAAAAAAGCAACCCCCCCTTTTTTATTGCCTTAGCGCTCACGTGCTAAGGTAAAAATCCAACATGGTGGCTCCGGGTGCTTGCCTTGTTAGCAAGCTTCACCCACCCCCCGGGCATGTCTGACCAATCAGCTTTCAACTTCCCCTCGTATGGGGAAAGCGAATCAATTTGGTCGCTTGTCCCAACGAGTAGGAATGTGCATCCCCCTACTGTTTTGTTTTGGGGGTTTTTTTGGGGAAAAAAAAGCCACAAAGGCTTTTCCAGTGTACTTTTTGGCATTTTTGCCCCCCCTCCTTCTGAATACAGCGGAGTGATGCGGAATCCTATTAAGACAGATGGTATTCTCCTCGCATTCTGGGAGGAGTATTTTTGCCATTTAGACAACTCCACCGTTTTTGACCTTTTAGGGGGAATATTTTTTCATATTCTTCCTTTTCCCTGCTCTCTTTTTGGGTATGTATGCATATTTTTTTTTTGCATCACCTAAGGTGGCCGATTCATCATGTCTTACTACGGTGTGTGTGTGTGAATGGCTGCTGTGAAACCCACACTAGTGGGCTCCAGATCCCTCCTCCTCAAAAGTAATAATAGACCCGAGTTATGTACTGCTAGGAATGTCCTGGCTGTGAAATATGATCCTCCCTGCCCAATAAAAAAAAAAAAGCCAGGCAAGGCGTGATGAGAGATTACCTTATTAAATGGCATCCAGCGGTAGCTGTGGGTTATTGCAAGTCATTATCAATGAGATCTGTATTGATCAGCTGAAAGTCGAGTAAAACCAGGCCGCTATGGCAGGCCCGGGGTGGATGGAGAGGAGGGAGGAGGAACAGTTGAGCGGGCTGCAGTGGGTCAACCGCAGTGGTGCTCCACTTTGACAGAAACAAATTAATCGATTCTCTTGGGCCAGGCGTTGGAGCGGTGATCTATCATGGGGTAATCAATGTGCATTTGGACAGACAGTCCCTCGGGGAGGAAGGAGGCCAAAGGCACCAGTATTTCTTGAGGACGCACGGGAACTTTTTCAACTCGGTGGCTGTCAGCCGAAGCAGGCTGAAACCCGCGAGTGGTGAGGCTGTACATCAAGTGCACCCGAATGTCTTCACAGAAGTTCAGGTGGGGGTGGGCGTCAATTCACCCTGACCCCTGCATGGGCCAGACTCACCCAAATACCCGCTTTTTCCTCCATGGCTCAGCCAAAATGGCAACAGAAAGTGATGTTGCCTCACTTCTGGCTGCCATTTTGGGAGGTGGTGGAAACAAAAGGTATTTTGGTGTCTAGGGAGGTTGGGGTGGGGGTGTTTTCAGGTCTTTTCACACTTTGAAGGGCTTTGGGGTGTGATTTTGGGGCGATTTTCATCTGAAAATTGAACCAAAAGTGGAGGGCTGGGTGGTCTGGGATAGGGTTGCTGGATCTCAGGGTCTGGCCCTGAATCTCCAGTTTTCATGGGTTGTCTCCAGGCAGGAGGCAAGGTTAAAATCGTCCAGTTTTGGTGACTTCAGCTCCTGGCAAGAGGAAAGGCCTGGGTGCAAATCTGTAGCTTAGCTAGTAGAGTAGCTGCTCACTACAATTTGCAAGGCTTGATTGGTTGCTGCAACTTGCAAAGGCTCATCAAAGGGTCTATGTATTAAATTAGTTAGCCTCCTTCATGTCCAAACAAAGTCTGGGCCACCAGCCAAAGGCTGATTACGACACAGCTGATAGCAGAGGCACAGCACAGTCAAGCTGATCACAGGCAAAGGAATCAAGGCAGCGTCGAGTCAGACACTTACTTTACTAGCAAACAAAGCACAAGTCCACCATATAAAAGGTCCAGGTCCAGCAAATGGAGTTCAGGGTAGCCCAGCAGATTTCAGGTCAGGCAAACAGAGTCCAGAGTCAGCAAACATAGTCCAGGTCAAACACAGCAAACAGGAACGTGATGGGTACTCAGGTAGGTCAGATAATCTCCAACAACCCCTGGAGGGCAGTGATGCATATTTATAGATCAGCAGCTAACTCCGCCGCTACTTAACTAATTGCCGCTTCCTATAAATATGCTGAGACCGCCTCAAGCCCTCCTTTTGTTGTCTCCATGCTGGGAAGGTGGGTATAGGTAAGTTGTCTTCTGTCTCTGAAGGGGATCAGGACCCTCTGCCAGAGCTGGTATGGCACTTTTGTCTGTCTCTGAGGCCTGGGGCTCTGGAACATCCTCTTGCTCAGGTTCAGCCGGTCCCAGCAGATCCAAGGCTTCTGTCTCTGAGTCAGAGTCCATTTGTAAGTTCTGGAAGCAGGGCATGACACTTTGCTCGAACCAGCTATTGGCTAAGGTGGGCTTTGATCAGTGGAGGTGTGTGTGTGGGGGGGTCTGGCCAGGAGACATTATTTAGTTATGCATTTGTAACTAAGTAGCTGCTGTTGAATATCAGTGTACATCCCTAGCTGTGTGCAGGGTGAACCTTGGACAAAGTGTGAGAGAGGCACACAGGGCTTCCATGCCTTCCTCTTCCTGCATGTAAGCTGCAATCACTTATATTGATTCAGCCCCCAAGAACTGAGAAGGAACAATTGGAAGCTCTTAGAATTAATAAAAACATGCTGCTCACCAAGGCCATCATTTCTCTTTCCTCCTCCTCGTCTCTCCAGGCTTTCCTTTCCTCTCTTTAAGGAGCTCATTGATTTTTTGTTGTTGTTGTAAAAGTGCATTATGGATGAAGCCAAGGGAATCCATGCAGACAGACGTGTTTTTCACAAAGCTGAGGATCTCTGCATCTCCACCCAAGACACAAGATTGGCTTTGAGTATTCTGGGACTAGGGTTGGGGTCCCCCAGTGCGGTAAACTCCTGATGTCACCCCCATGGAGCTCTTCCCATACCAGAGCCTACAAAATCCTTAGTAATCCGAGCCATCTCTGCAATCTGTGTGTGACTTTGAGGGTCACTGAAACCTACATGGGGGACAGGAACAAGAAGGCAGGCTTGCCTGGCTAGACACAGTGCCAGGAATAGATTTTTTTAAAATAAAAAAATACTAAATTTCTGCTGCAACACCACACAAAATTTTTATATACAGTCCTTTTGGTGTCACCCCCTGTAGTGGACCTGGGTTTTGAACTGTAGTTCAGGGGAGTGGACTAGAAATCCCTCTAGCAAAAGAGCCGAGATCTTTCCCTAAGCTATAAATCCCAGGACTGGAGTGCACATATACTAAAGTCTGCTGCTGGAATTCTATAAGACCTTTCCCTCAACTTAAATTTGTGTAGACTTCACATTGGGTCCTTTGCTGGTTCTGCTATGGAGTAATGTGACAGCTGCTCTCTACTAGATATGGGCTTTGCACATCTTCGTAATTTTAATTCCCGCACACATAAGTCCACTTAAGAAGATGCAACTCCCATGCAGGATTCTACTCTGCATCTTTAACCTTAGCCAGTGGCAAAGGCTGAGGCAAAGTGTGGGACTAGCACACGGCCTGGCCGCAGATTGATCATCTCTCTCTAGGGCAAAATCAGGAGATTGATTCTCTCTCACCCCTTTGCGGAGCGTCATCTCCAGCAGTTATGTAAGGCAGAAAAACAAAAGTAACCTCCCTGTCTGATTCCCTGGAAAGCCGCGGAACGGTCGCCCTGTGTTTCTCCACTCCTCAGTAGTCATGGCACAGTTTTCTGCATTCCTGGTTCTTCGGAGTGACTTTGTTTTTCCTTAGTTTGCCTTAGGCTTTCTGCATAGGGAAGGTACAGTAAGTCTGGCCTTTTCTGGGCTTATGCACTCTGCCGCTTAGGATCACGGGAAAATGCCTTGGCCCACCTCAGAGGTTAGAAACATTTCTGTGTTTGGATGATTCCTCCCAGAACTCCCCTCTGCCCCATCTTAGCTACTCTCCCCTTTTGCCAAAAGAAAGCTTGCCAAGATCTGTGTTTTGACACTCCCTGCCCAAAGACTGGCAGTCTTCAAAGACACAACACAAAAGGAAAAGGGATTGGGCAGGAGGAGGAAAAAAAGAAGCAAAAACCATGGTGCAATTGACCCCTCCCCATCTTCTAGGTTGTTGTTGCCGCCAGAGTATATGTGTGCAAAAGAAGAAAATACAGTAATATCTTTTTTCAAAAAATTGAAGAGACTTTTGAGGTCACAAAAATGGCTCTGGGGACGATGCATGGCTCATGGGCCACATTTTCCCCACCTGTGTCAGAGAAGAACCGCATGGCAGGAGAAGTTCCCTAACTTGGTCAAGGTTTTAAGTCGAGGAGGGGCCATTTTTAACTAGAGGAACAAACCAAAAGTCACTTCATTTTTGGAAAAAAAAGGCTTCTCATGGGCTTAAAATGGCCCAGGGTCCCCAAAATATGGCAAAAATCCCCCCCATACATCTCTAGAGGGCATCTGGGGGCATAATCATGTATTTGGAAAAAAAATTCAAAAAAACTGGTTTGCAATTTCCCCCCAAACTTTTTGTCACCCCAGGGGGAGGGCAGCTGCGGACCACATGTGGTTTCAAAGGAAGAGCCATCCATAGATGTTCCTTGGTTTTTTTCCGGGCTGTGAGGACCTGTTCTGGAATAGTTTGTTTCTATTCTAGAAAGAAACTATTCCAGAACACGGCCTCACAGCCCAGAAAAAAACCCAAGGAAAATCTATGGATGCCGGCTGTGAAAGCCTTCATCTTCATGAAGAGCCATCTGTTTACAAGGCATCTCTGATAGCTCCCTTTCCCCAGCTCTACTTCTGGGGGATAGTCCCGTCTGGTCCCGACCCACGGTTTGGATTCGCCCCTTCTGTGGATCAGTCTTGAGGCCTCTTGCTTTCACTGTGGTCCCAATCTGGTGGGGACCCATCTTCCCACCTGCCCAAGTCCTTCTCCTGGCTTCTAATATTTCACAGCCCAGACTCCTGAATGGAGAGATCACGGGCATCCTTTTGCCGTGATCTGGCTCTCTGACAGGGGAATATTTGATGTGTCTCCCTCCCTTCCGGTGACCTCAAACTCCAGTGGCCCTGTGATTATCTCACATTCGGTTGCTATTTTGAAATGGCGGATAATTTGCAACCAGAGAAAATGACGGGGAGCATGTCTGCCCATGAGACTGTGGGATGTACATGCCTCTGTGAAGGTTATTTGGAAGTCATTTTTGGCAGTGACTGAATATTCTTTTTATTTTTTATTTTTTAAAAACACACTTCCCACACACTTTAGAGCTCTCCTCTGAGCTGTGATTTTTCCACCCAACATATGTGTGTGAATATATGTGTGTGTGGATAGCCCTGAAGCTAGATCAAACTGAAGGCCTGAGTGGGCCAGCATTCTATCCCTACAGTGGCCACTCAGTTGCCCCAGTGAGAAACCCACAATCCAGGACAGGAGCACAACTATACCCACCACCTTGGGTCCTTTAGAAACTGATACATAGAGGCAACATGCACAGGAGGTACTGTGTAGACATCCTGACTAGTAGCCAGTGATAGCTTTCTTCCCCATGAAATGGTTTAATCTCTTTAAAAACCAATCAACATGGCAGCCATGGCTACATCTTGTGGCCGCGAATTCTACAGTTTCACAGCATGCTGTGGGAGGAAGTCATTCCTTTAAGGGTCCTTTATATATATATGTAAAATAAATACCTCTCAGGTGACATAGACTAAAGTGCAGGGAGCAAAAGGCCAGGAAATGCCTTGATGAGCTCATGAGGCCAGCTGGGCTAATCAATGGCTGGCTATAATTTAGCTCAGCTTGGGCCATTTGTTGGCTGCAGAACAACAGCTCCCAAACTTCCATGTAATCTTGTCTGACATCTCCAGCTTTTTGGCTCTCTGACCTTTGGTATGTACTTTGGGACTGATCTTCCTGGCGACTCCCCTCTCAGTTTTGGATTCTACTCAGGACTGCTTTCTCCCTTTGAACCATGGATGCCTGGACCACACTTGTGTTTGTCACCCCATGTGAGCCTTGGGACTGGACCATCGTTTCCCTGCCAGTTTTTGTGGACAGTAGGTGTGTTCACCTGGGCATTTGCTTTAAACAGGGCACTCCGCTTCTTCTACAGAGCTTGGTTCCCAGATCCAGAGTCAATCGAGATTCTTGCCCACAGTCCAGCACTGAAGCTCAGGCGGTAATAGCTGGTAGCTCCCATGACACTGGGGCAGTGAAGCCATTCCAGGGTTTAGTGAGCTTGAAAGGAGCTCTCCAAATTGCTGGGTCCAGCACCCTGAAGAGCTCCTTTCAAGCCTGCATTAAAACCTGAAGTAGCTTCACTGTCCCACTAGTATGGGAGCTACCAGCCATTGCATCAATAGGAGTCTAGTGTCTAGATGGAGGGAAGTCATAGTGCCACTCTATTCTGCTTTGGTCAGAGCTCACCTGGAATACAGTGTCCAGTTCTGGACATCACAATTCAGGAAGGATATGGACAAGCTGGAGCGTGTCCAGAGGATGGCGACCAAGGTAGTGGGAGGTCTGGGAGCCACTATGCCCTATGAGGAGCGGCTGAGGGAGCTGGGCATGTTTAGTCTGGAGAAGAGAAGGTGAAGAGGGGACATGATGGACATGTTTAAATATTTGAAGGATTGTGATACTGAGGATGGAGCAAGCTTGTTTTCTGCAGCTCCACAGACTAGGACACGGAGCAATGGGTTCACATACAGGAAAAGAGATGCCACCTAAACATTAGGAAGAACTTTCTGACAGTAAGAGCTGTTTGGAAGTGGAATGCACTGCCCGGGAGTGTGGTGGTGTCTCCTTCTTTGGAGGTTTTTAAACAGAGGCTGAATGGCCATCTGTCGGGAGGGCTTGGATTGGGTATTCTTGCAGGGCAGGAG
This sequence comes from Gambelia wislizenii, assembly GCA_030847615.1. NCBI lineage: Eukaryota > Metazoa > Chordata > Lepidosauria > Squamata > Crotaphytidae > Gambelia > Gambelia wislizenii. Next base: position 2,746,303 of record JAUMIR010000013.1, on the reverse strand, counting down.
GTTGGACTAGATGGCCCTCATGGTCTCTTCCAACTCTATGATTCTATACTTCTCTGAGGTTCAAATCTCCCTTTGGCCCGAAAAATTGATGGGGAGCATTAGCCACCATCTGGTCTTATGAGGCTCGTAAACACTCTGACAGTACGTCAGCATAGGGGGAAGTGAATACATTTTTAAATATATATATATATAAATTGAGGCCTACTACTATTCTGGAGCTAACTTGGGAGGAAGGGGAGTGGGTGTAGAACAGCGCAGGATGGCTTGGTTGTTATGGCAACCGCAGGTGAACGGCAGCCTTTCCCACACAGCTTGTAGTTTACCAGAGGAGATATGGTACCTTGGTAATCTTGGGTTATTAATGCTTAATTGTTTTCGCTGAAGCAACTGAGAGGAGGCTTTTCAAAGCAGGCTCCAGTCATCCCTCTCTGGAAGGAAAGTTTTTTTTCTTCCTGAGGGCTGAACCTCCTCAGGGAGAAAAGAGGGGAGCCCTCAAGGAGCCCTCAGGGAGAAATGTAGGATACTACACTTGGGCAGTAAAAATGAGGAGAACAGATATAGGATGGGTGATACCTGGCTTGACAGCAGTGCATGTGAAAAGGATCTAGGAGTCTTAGTGGACCACAAGCTGAACATGAGCCAGCAGTGTGATACAGCTGCTAAAAAAGCCAATGTGATTCCAGGCTGCATCTATTGGAGTATAGTGTCACAAGTAATAGTGCCGTTCTATTCTGCTTTGGTCAGGCTTCACCTGGAAGACTTCGTCCAGTTCTGGGCACCACAAATCAAGAAGGATACTGAGAAGCTGGAACGTGTCCAGAGGAGGGCGACCAAAATGGTGGGAGGTCTGGAAGCCATTATGCTCTATGAGGAGCAGCTTAGGGAGCTGAGTATGTTTAGCCTGGATAAGAGACGGTTAAGAGGGGACATGATAGCCATGTTTAAATATTTGAAGGGATGTCATATTGAAGATGGAACAAGTTTGTTTTCTGCTGCTCCAGAGACTTGGACACGGAGCAATGGGTTCAAACTCCAGGGAAAGAAATTCCACCTAAACGTTATTTGGAAGAACTTCCTGACATTAAGAGATGTTGGACAGTAGAATGCACTGCCAGGGAGTGTGGTGGAGTCTCCTTCTTTGGAGGTTTTTAAACAGAGGCTGGATGGCTGTCTGTTGGGAGGGCTTGGATTTTGTATTCCTGCAGGGCAGGGGGTTGGACTAGATAGCCCTTGTGGTCTCTTCCAGCTCTATGATTCTATGGCCATCTCTCAGGAGAACATTTGCTTGGGATTCCTGCATGGCAGGGGGTTGGACTAGATGGCCCCTGGGGGTCCCTTCCCGTTTTATGAATCAATAATTCTAATTGTGTTTTCCAGAGAAGCACATTGCTGAAAGCCTCATGCTTATTAGAAAGGGCTTATCTAACCTTTACCCGAAGAAAACCCCAAACAGACCTGGCACAAAAGGACAGAAAAACCCCTATCCCCCACTCCAACCAACATTCTCTGCACTCTTTTCCCCTTTAATCTTTTAATCCTCTTGCTTCTGGCATTAATCTCCAAGGTTCTTCTTGTTTTTATCCCTCACTCGCTCAAACAATAGCAGTTAATATGGGCAAAAGCAACCATCAGTCTAATGACTGGGTTAGTCCGGAAGGCTCTCCAGTTTTTGCCACACAGTTCCTGTGGACAGGCAAAACCTCCATGAGGATCCACACTGTGCAGCCATTGGACTTGAACCCCTGTGGTAGCCTTCTGGGATTTGTAGTTTGGGACTTGGGATCACTGCTAGAGAGCTGATGTTCAAGGGGCTCTGGCAGAGAAATCTAAGGATCTCCCCAAATGACACCATGTCCTGGTACGATCGGTCATCTTTTATGCCCGCTTTCAACTGGGTTTCTCTTTTTCATTCTGAGCCATATTGGAAAAAGATGTTCTTTTCTGTGCTCTGCCTTCTTTATTTTTTTTAAAAAGTGTTATAACGCTATAGTGCGTCGGTGAAATAGCACTTTTGCACTATAATACTATGGCTAAAAAAAAGGAAGAAAAAGCAGAGAGGAGAGATTTTGCCTTCCAAACCACAAGACCACTTCAGTAAGTCATGCCCCAGTATTTTTTTTTTAAATAAACCTTGGGGTTGTCTAAACAGTGAAAATAACCCTCATGGAATTTGCTGGGAATCCTACCTGTCTAAATGGGATCCTGCATCAATCCACACTATTTGGATGGAGGGGGCCTAAAAATGGCAAAAACAATGCAGGAAAAGCCTTCATGGCTTTCCCTGTAGTTTTTAAAAAACAGCGAGGGGGTGCGCATTCCTGCTTCTGGAGGCTTTTCCTCTTTTAAAAACCTTGTTCTTTCTTCAGGACTAGGAACTTGGTATGTTTTCATAAGCGGTGATCCAGAGATGGTTTGCATTGAGCTACAAAAGAAACCCTTTTAGTTTCTTTCAGCTCCAAAGTGAAGCTGTGCTTAGAGTCTATGGGTCGACCCTAGAGGTGGGCAACTAATTTATCATTTGGGGGTTGAGGGTGGTTCAAGCAAATCTGGAGGCCTCTGGCTTTGGGGAGGGGAGTATTTTTCACCCCCAAAATCAGGGGGCGGGGGGCTTGAGTGATCAGGGGATGCTCCCCCCCAACAATTTGGATCTGTGTGTGATCCATGGGTTGCATTTTCCCCACTTGTGGGCTCCCCCATAGTTCAAGATGCACTGTCCTCTGCTTGTCCTGAAATGCACTGGGGATGTTTGAAGGAGTGCGGTGGGCATTGACATATATTTGGGACTATGTATGGTTGGTGAGCGAGGCCCGCAAATGTGGGCACAGTGGCAGCTTGTGACTCTTGTGTCAGTGAGGTGTTGAGTCCACTGCAGGCTTTCCTCCTGGCTTTAGAGGTGTTCTCCAAGGTATTGAAGCTGCCCTTAGGTTCAGCACCTTGGAGAGCCGGCCTACATGAGCCTGTCCGAGTCTTACAAACTGCAGGGGAGGGCTTTCTCTGGAACCCACCGCCGGCGCAGGCCTGTCTGGTAAGGCCCTGGAAGAGAGCGTTCTCAGTTGCTGCTCCCAGGCTGCGGAACTCCTTGCAAAAGTTAGGATCCGAATAATATCTATGTCTATATCTCTCTATCTCTCTATATATTAGTATATAAATTTATAGTATTCTTACACAAGCTGAAACACGATACAACCATAGTCTACAGTCAAAATAAAAATGTCACCAAAAGTAGAAATCACACACTACCAAGAGGTAAATAGGGCTGAAGTCTTTGGAAAGAGGGGACCCCCCCCAACCTCTCCCCCCACAGATGCCTTGAATTCTGTGCTGGAAGAAAGGCGGGAGGGCAGTTTAAATAAATTAGTTGTACCCGGCGTAACATATGCCCTGCTAAGGTTTCAAGTGGTGGTTGCAGGCTGGAGCTTGTGGCAGGTGTTTGGCACATGCGCCCGGCTGGGCTTTCAAGCAGTGGTTGCGGCGTGGAGGTTGGAGTGGCAGCATTCCACATGTTTCCGCACTATATTTCCTGGAATCCTGCTACTGGTGTCTGGTGTATGCATCCTGCTGGGGTTTGAAGCGGTGGTTGTGGCCTGGAGCTTGCTGGCATCCAGTTTTATATATTTAAATAAATAAATAGCCCCAACCAGGTGCAGGTTTACTGCTCCACTGATGAGGCCACACTGAGGCTCCTCTCCCATCATCCCCCACCGTTTGCATTTGCTGCCGCTGACTCCCTGTGTGACCTTGGGCCTGTCCCTTTCAGCCTCTCTCCAGCTGAGCTGAGCCTTCTTGGCCAGGGGCTGCAGGGGGGGGGGTTAATTAATTAATTTTTGTTAAGGAGGCCGGGAGGTCCCCGGGTGACACTTTGCAAAAGGGCACACGGCGAGAGCATTACCAGGCCGAGTAATCCGCCACGGTCTGGGCAGACAGGTGTCTCTGCGGATCCGATTAAAGGCGTATCCCATTTACCGAGGGGATGTTAGGGGGCCAGTCAATTAAATGGAATCGGATGAGATGGAAATGGCAGTGGCCAAGTTCAGCCCAAGGCGGCTCTCCCAGCAGGCATCGCTCTTGGCATGGGTGGCGTCCATTCTCTTGAAATGTGCCTCAGGCTGGGGAGGGGGAGGAATAGTCATCAGTATGCCTTCCCAAGCAGCAAAACAGGTCTCCGGACCATCGGGAACCAGGAAGACTTGGGTGCAAGTTTCTCCCGGTGTTCAAATGATGCAGGGGAATTATTCTGCGGAGAAAGGCATGCCGGACGGAATTCTCCATTGCCTCTGTAACTACAGCAATGAACTTTGACATCATAGTTACGCCTATCTGACTACCATCTATCCAAAAGACCTATGCGTACAAAAGCCCTCTCTCCCTTGTACCCACCCAATGACCCTGGGAAGGTGGTGGGACAGAACCTGCCTGCACTGCCAAAATTCTGCATATAAATCAAATAAATAAAATAAAATAAATGTAATCTGGAAAGGCCCTTCTCGCTGGGCCTGTCTACACTGCCAAAATACAGCAGTTTGATACCACTTGATCCACCGTAGTTCTATCCTATGGAATCCTGGTGTTTTTAAGTTTGGTGACGTATTTAGACTTTTCTATTGGAGACCTCCAGTGCCTGCATGGGGCATCAAGATGAAAGTAAATCTCATTGCTTCCATGGATGTACTTGAGCGAGAGTTGACCACAGAATTTCAGTGACTGTGCAATTTCTTAGATCTTGTTGATTTTGAAGCTTTGGGTCAGGCTGATTTATTTTTATTTTTTAAAAAGAATAACACCATCCCTGGTAGCTTTGTTCTTGAGAGCCATGGGATGCTAGAAAAACAGATACAATTGTCCTGGCACAGGATCATAGAATTGGAGAGGTGGACAGGGGCCCAAAGGCCATCTAGTCTAACCGTCCCTCAGGCAGGAACACCACAATTAAAGTCCTCCCAAAACATACCCATCCAACCTTTCTTTAAAAAACTCCAGAGAAATCGACTCCGCCTGCCTCCAAGGCCTTTTCTTTGACTGCCAAACTGCTCTTACAGTCAGAATATTCTTCGCAATGTCATCTCTTTTCTTCGAATCCATTGATTCACGTTCTAGTCTCTGGAGCAGAAAATAAAGTTGCTCCATCTTCCACCTGTCATCCTTTTTGGATCTTTAAAGACAGTTCTATCAGATCGCCTCTCCATCTTCTCTTCTCCAAGCAACACTTGCCCATGGCGGCACGATGCCAAGAGAACATTGGTCAGCTGCCATGGATATGATTGCAGGTAACGATCCTAACCAATTAGGTGCCTAATGTGTGCACAGGCTCATGGAAAAATAGAGATGCTAATTGGATAGAACAAATGAACTTTACTTCAGTAGAAGTACATTTCTTTTTAGTGAGGAAGAAGACCATCTGGGTCCAAGCGCCAACCATTGAGGAGCAATTTCTCGAGGTCTCTACTTGTCAGGAGTTACTGACTATTTCCATGCTAGCACTGTAAGGAACCTACTCTGGGTTTTAGTCTGAACTTTAAAATGAGGCATCCAAAGTGAGGAACATATCTGGAGGATACGATTCAGAACCTGGGATGGCTCCTTTGAAGTTCAGACTAAAACCCAGAGTGGACTCACTACTCTGCTGGCATGGAAGCTGCTGGCTGCATCTTTGGCATCTTTAAACCAGATGTGCATCAGACTGCGCAGCCCTTTAGAGAGAAGGCAGCTGTAAATAGATGGATCGAGTAGTTGGGGAAATTCCTTCTTTCATACTGTGACTCCCAGCATCCCCCAGCCTTGTGGCCAACTGCAGTGCATTTTACAGCAGTGGGCTCCATGAAACAGAATACTATAGCTCCCATGGTGTGCCATGGTATAATTCTAGTCTGGAAATTCTGCTTTGCTTCTTCCCTGCCTTCCAACCTGGTGAATGTGTCAGACTTCATCTTCTCCCCCAGTGGTTATTATAACAACTATTTTTATTTTGTGCATTAAAAAAAGAAAACCCAAGCTTTGGAGATTTTACAACTGGCATTAGTCCTGCATTTTAAAACCTGATTTTGCAGGCAGCAGGACTGGCCTCTTTGTTCTTTTCAGCACACACACACACACATACACGAGATCTAGGTTTTTCAAAATGTTGAATGCTCTAATTTCACCAATTTGATAAGCATGTGTAGATCATGAGATCCTTTTTAGTTGACTCCTGAAAAGGATCTCCAGGTCTTAGTGGACCACAAGCTAAACACAAGCCAACAGTGTGATACAGCAGCAAAAACAGCCAATGCAATTTTGGCTCCTTCAACAGAAGTATAATGTCCAGATTAAGGGAAATAATTGTATTAGGCCATGCAAGCACTTTGGCCAAATCCTCAAAAATGAAGTGAATCAGGCTGATATAAACACATTTCTACCAACCCCAAGCCTATTGAGCTGGCTCAGTTCATTTTCAGAGAGAGAGAGATAGTATAGTCTAAAATGCATGAGACATCTAGTGATATGGCCATCAAAAATGGGTGGGAAAAAGTTTGGTAGCATGTCTTCATTGTGAACAGATAAGGAAGGTCCCAAGGTAATGTGAGGAAGAGGAGGGAGAGCTGTGCTGTGCTCTTTGATAGATATAAAGGGCAATTTCGGGGCATGAATCTCACTTGGGCTTTTAACAGTGCTTATTCAAAGGGTTAATGTGAAGTCACTGAAGTTATATAGTCAGTCTCCTCTGGCATTTCTTCATTCTGTGTCAGTAGCAGTTCATGAAAGAGCTGTGGAGAGGGGTGGGCAGTTTTGTTGGTCTTGCTGAATCTTTATTTCATTTCCTTATTTATTTATTTATTTATACTCTGCTCTTCAGCCACAAGGCTATCAGAGCGGCTTACAAACTGTTTTTAAGCAACAGCAATTTACACATCTACACTGCATTAAGCACTTTCCAGTGTGTGTTAGCTAATTGCCCCCACAAGCTGGGTACTCATTTTACTGACCTACGAAAGGATGGAAGGCTGAGTGAACCTTGGAGCAATTTCCTTTTGTTTGTCGTATACCCTAACCTAATCATCAGTCTTTCCTGTTAATTTTGTCTGTTTAATGAATCTGTGCATTATAGGTAGTGAAACCTATTCCCTCCCAGTTGATACATAAGAACTTAGGAAACGGCTCTCCTTCATTCAAGGTTTTTAAATAGACATTGGATGGCCAGCTGTCAGGGATGCTTTAGCACTGGCAGTGGGTTGGACTAGATGGCCCTTGGGATCCCTTTCCAACTGGATGACTCTAGAATTTGGTAATGCAGTCTTCCGATTTCTCATAGGCTCTGCACAATTGTGAACCAAAGCAAAGGGACAAATAGATTTTCCTTGGTTTTTTTCCAGGCTGTGAGGCTGTGTTCTGGAAGAGTTTATTTCTGACATTTCGCCTGCATCTGTGGCTGGCATCTTCAGAGAATCTGTATTTCAGAAATAAACTCTTCCAGAACACAGCCTCTCAGCCTGGAAAAACCAAGGAAAATCTATGGATGCTGGCCGTGAAAGCCTTCGACTTCACAAAGGGACAAATATTGTATAAGGGAGACAGATCCAAAGTTGGGTAATCTTTGGGTACTGCGGCTCCCATTATCCCTCAACCTTGGTGATACTAGCTGGGGCTGATGGGAACTGTGGGCCAAAAACATTTGAAAGGCTCCAGTGGCCCACTCCTATCATTGAGAGAACCACTTGGTCGTGCGCGTTCTGCCAAGATTAATGCATGTACTCCTCTTTATTCCTCCTTACCCCCCAGATTAAATTGTAAACTCTCTGGGGCAGGGACCTTTCCAGTTTTGCATCGTCTGGAAATTACAGAACATCAGAGCATGTTGCATCTCTGGGTTAACATGGCCTTCCCTTCCCACGCTTCTTGAGACGGTGGTCAGTTTGACAGTTGCTGTACATGCTTCATGGTCAGTTTTGCAGCAGCACATCAATCCCATGCATTCGTCTTGGTGTGCCTTGCGAAGAAGGATGGGGCGAAAGGGGCAAAGATGGGAGTTAAGGAGTTAAGCAATAGGCAGTGCTAGAGGCCTGCGAATAGAACATTTGCTCAGTGGTGGAGCTACGGCAGCAGCTAGAGAGAGGGAGGGAGAGCAGAGAGAGCGACAGTCAGATAGAGATGTTAAGTCAGGAAGCCCAGGAAACAGCCTCGCAGCAGTTTGGGACCACATTTTTAGGCCAGACCCTTCCTTTATTGGGTTGGTGAGCCAGGGCTGATGAGGAGGATGGCTATCCTTTTGGGAAAGAGAGGAACCTCTGGCTGGGTAGCAGGGTCGGCATGAAGAAGAAGAAGCCGGTCTGTGGCCGTGATGAATGAGAGAGACTGCAGTGTGACTGGGATTTTCCGTGTCCCCATCCACCCTGGAGCCCTTTGGCACCAGAGGCGCTGCATCTGACAGGGGTGACGGGCTGACAGCCCCATCTCTATCTGCCAGACCACCGAGGCGGTGCTTTCCTGATCGAGACGCAAAGGCAGAAAACCCGGGCTGGTGTAAGTTGGATGCGCACACTGACGCAGAGCTCGGCGTTTCTCATCTCCCCATCCTTGCTCCCAAGGGAGTCGGGAGGAGATGGCCCAAGGGAAAGTCTCTGGCGGAGGAGAAGGGCTCGGCCCCACCTCATGAAGGCTACGGGGGTACCCAGGTAAGGAGGGCTCAGCTTCGGGAGGAGTGCCAGCGTCCCTGCACTGAGGCCACTAGCATGCCAACTCAAATGGCCTTTGACCCTTGGAAGCTTTTGGAGAAAAGCCGATATGGGTTCCTCACTGGGGCCAGAGAAAGTTTCACTCCCGTCCTCATGTGGAAGGTTTTGTCACAGTCGCATTGGTCTCCAGTCTTGTCCTCCTGCTGGCAAGAGGACGAGGCTTGTGACATATTGAATAGGCAATTATGGGTGGGGGGGGTCAGCACCCATTAGAGATCTCTCCTACACTCTCTCTCACCCCCAGCCTGTTGTACGCGGCGTGAGGTGACCAGAGACCGAGATGGAAAATCTGCAAGGTGAATTTTCTGTCAGAATGGTGGGGTCTTCACATGTGAGTGCCCTGAAAAGGTGTGTGTGTTGGGGGGTTTCTGGGCAAGGTGCTCATAGAAAGACTCTGAACTCATCAAGCAGGACAGGTTTCTGAGGAGGATAATCTTTGTGCTGGGGATAATGGGAACACAAGAGAGCTGTTCAGATGAACTTTGGCCATTCAGCCACTATTCAGGGAACAAAGTTCTGACAGGGTCCCTCATCTGTGGGTATGTTCAAGGTGCGCTCACAGCAACCGAACACAGATGAATGACCCCTTCATGACCCTTCATTGCCTCTTGCTCTTTAAACAGGGACTGTGAACATACAATCGAAGGTGAACGTAGTGGCTCACATTTTCAGGGGGTGTTTACAGGTGGAATGGAGATATTCGAATGGGTTAATAATGAATGGTGATATTGATTCAGCTATCCCGTTTGCCCTGGGAGAAACTGCTTGGAAAGTGCATCATTTCATAAATGAGCCATGGGTGAGAATATATCTAAATGAGTGGAAAGGTAAGTTAGGGAAATAATTTTAAAAACCACCACTAAATAAAAGGTTAGGTTTGTTTCAGGAGAGGTTGAACCAAGCCGAACACTGGGCTTAAATGAAAGATTGAAACTGGGGGATCCCCAGGGAAAGGAAAGTACCCTGTCGGCTCCTAACTTGTATGGGCTGTGGGTGTTGAATGAATGCCAGTTTTTTCCCTTCCATGGGAGCAGAGTGCTCCCCTCCCTGCTTTGCAATTCATTCCAACACAGTCCAAATTTTGCCTATAGCATTCTGAGCCAGTGAAATGGTTCCTGGTTGCCACAGGTCATTCCTCTTGCTCCCCCTTGCCCGGCTGCCTGCTTCCTGGAGGTTGAAGGCGAGGAGAAAGTTCTCGTGATCCAAATTTGGGGCCATCCTTTGGCTCATGGTCCTGTCATGCAGTCCCGATACCCCACCACACAAAACTCAGCCAAGAGGCCAGGAATGAGTTGCCCTAGTTGATGCGAACCAGCAGGGGAAGGTATCACTTGCTCTGGAGATCACCAGTGTTGAGAACAGGAGATCTGCCAAAGGTGTGGGTGCATTGCAGAAAGGGGTGGAAACTGGAGCCTCAAGAACAAGAGGGGACACCTGTAAGCCGGCCAAGCTACGTGGGAAGCAGGGAATCCTCAAGGTCACTGTGGATCTGAGCATGGGGATGTGGAAACTGGAGAAGTGAGAAGGGACTCAGAGTAGAAGAGGTGGCCTGCATGTTGCCATGGCTGTAAAGTTTTGTGGGTCTCCACCCTGGGCATTGCACAGGCTTCTCTCCTTTCTTATGTACTGAAGCTTGCTGTGGGATTTTTGGGGGGTGGCTTGATCATCAATGCGGGAGAGGGGCAGTGGACATTAATGGGCAACAGTGATGGTTCCTCCTCACACATTAGACCAGAAAATTCAATTTTTCCTCCTTACAGTGAAATGTTTTGTCAAATACTGGAGAGGTTGTACAGGTTTTGGAGACTGATGTTTATACAGCTTCTTGGGATTTGAAATTCCAGCTGTGTTTATTTCCATTGGCCTCCCTTCTTCCTTGTAAAAGATTGACTTGATCTGTTGATTTGCTCCTGACAGAGGAGCCTCTAAAAACCTCTGCACTGCTTATCTATTCGAACATCGCATCTGCTGATTTCGCTGATGGGTATAGAAATTTACAACGCCTTTGCACTTCCTATTTGTGAGGTGTTCCTGGGAAGACATGATACAGGAGGTCAGGACAGCTAAAGTGCCAGAAATGATGCTTTGAGTCCAAACGGCTGGTCCAGCTCAAAACGAGACATCTCAGTAAAGCAATGGGGTGCCCAAGAGCTGGGGGCCGCCCTTGCTGTAGCTCACCACAGTGGGAAGAGGGTCATGAAAAGGTGAATATCTATGAGGGACAATACTTGGAGGAACCAAGCATCATTGGGAGCAGGGACCCACAGGGATCCATGATGTCCTCGCAGGGGGTCTGCAGAGGCTTGAAGGCTGCTCAACTCACACGACAGGAGCCAAGGCAAAGGCTGGCTGGCTTGGCCTGCGCATTGCTATTCAATCTGCTCTAGCCACAAATTTGCAGGAAGAAGCAGGAAAAGAAGTTTTCCCTCCCCTCCAGTGCCTCTGAGGGAAGGTTTAATGGATGGTGTAATTATATTGTTGTTGCTGTTGCTGTTTTAAATTTTGAGTTAAGTTTTGGGGGTCCGTGGCAACAAAAGATATTTAAAGGGGGTCTCTGGTAAAGAAAAAGTTAAGATCCACTGGTTTAGAGCACAAGGGGGGGTTCTCTTGCTGTTGTCGGATTGCAACTCTCAGCAGCCTAAACCAACACAGCCAATGGTTACGAATGCTGAACGTTGTGTTTGAACAACATCTGGAGGACCACATGTTTGCCACCCTTGATTTAGCTGCTACCATAGTTACTCCAATTTGAGCCTGAAGAACATAATGCCTTTAAGACTTTAAGCAACTTTTAAAATCATTGTGCTGAAGCCCGTGGTTGCAATCCTATTGGTGTCTTAAACATGTACAAGGGGTTGGGCTTTTTTTGTCCGATGCGCAATATCTGCATTCAGTCCAAGGTTGTGGAAGAGGAGATGGCACATGCAAGGCCATTGCACCTGGTGCATTTGTGCAGGCAGCTGGGAATGGCACATTTGCATGTGCCAGGCCACTGGTCATCTCAGTGGAGATGCCCTTGGCCCATTACACATAGAGCTTTTCTTGTACAACATCACAATTCACTGAGGAGGCAATGTCGCACAACTGCTGTGTAGCTTCTGAGAGCATAAAGTTATGCTCCAGCTCCTCAATGCGAGATCTCAGCCACTGGGTGCCATCTCCAGACTGTCATGGCTCAAAGACTTCAGAAGCATCAGGAATGCTTCCCTGTGTGATTTGAGGGGGTCACCCCTTTTCTGACCCCATCTCTGGCCATGTTTTATAGGTGCTTACAATGAATGTCTGTGATTGGTGGTCTACTTCTTTCATCTTACCTTTGCTACTTTTGTTCCAAATACACTTTATATGTTTCACTGGGTCTAAGCAGGGCTTCTGGATCCCGAGTCAATGGTGGGCAGCTCAGAACTATCAAACAGCTTTCTCAAAATCAATTCTTGGTGGTCACTGGGCAAAAATCCAGCCTGTTCTGTAAATGGGCAAAATTTTAAACTGCAAGCAACCTGGCCTTGTTGCATGGGTGCGGACTAGGAAAAAGGAGAGGCACTGGAGGGGTCGCCAGTGTCTTTCACCTTGGTCTTAAGGGGTTGTCTCAACTAGAGCAGCTCTATTGGTATTATTCCTCTATCAGTAGGATTCACCTATGTGTTGACTTACCATGCAACAATGGAGTTGGTAGTCGAGACTAACTGAGAATATCCAGGCTTTTGGGAACGCACAACTGCTCCTTTTGGAAAGTGTATGTGCTTCACCACAGAAACAGAAAAGATGCAAATCCTGTGCAGAATTTCTGCAGAAGTGGCAGTGTTTTGCAGAAATTGTGGGAAATACAACAAGAAAGGAAAGCTCGCCATGGCTGCTGCCACACTGCAGAAATAATGCAGTTTGACAACACTTTAGCTTTCATGGCTCCATCGTATGGACCCCTGGGATTGGCAAGTTGTTGTGGCACCAGAGCTCTCTGACAGAGAAGGCTAAATATCTTACAAAACTACAAATTCCAGGATTCCATAGCATTGAGCCACAGCAGTTAAAGCAGTGTCAAACTGCGTTATTTCTGCAGTGTGGCAGCAGCCCATGCCTCCCTCTTGTGATGGAGGCGAGAACTCTTGTGGGGCTGGAAAATCCAGTGATTAGGAACGACTGAGGGAGCTGGCTATGTTTAGCCTGGAGAAGAGAAGACGAAGAGGTGACATGACAGCCATCTTTAAATATAGGTCGCACCCTGTCCCCCCACTCCCGGTAGCCACAGGGGTTTGGTTCCTGGACTTACCGTGGATATGGAAATTGCAGATAATAGTGAACCCTATTAAAATAAAGGACTTTCAGTCCAAATATTGGAGGACCTAGTGATTCCTAGAGAGGACACCTCTCTAGGCATCTTCCAGCACAACTCTATGGTATGTGTCCCTAGTTTTTCAGCTGCAGATAACTGAAATCATGGATATTGGTTCCGCTGATACGGTGTGAGACTTAATTCAACAAACCAGAGGTAGCCATAAGCTACTTGGATTGCCAGCCATAGGGAGCCATGTCAGTGGGAGGGTTTGCCTCCTGTATGGAGACGACAGGGTTTTGGAGGGTAGACAAGATGGCAAGGTACCTTTTGCCCATGGCCTCAGGCAGCCAAATGCCTTAGGTCAGCCATCTCTAGAGAAGAGTCGTTCCCTTCCCTTCCAAACTGGAGACATGGCTGGAACCTGGGAGCAGCATAAAAACTAGGCGGCTGCTCCAGCGCTGGCTTCTCGCTCCTTCTTGAGCCAAGATTCCCACCAGTCTGGGTAACGGGTTCCATATGGGATGTGCATGTGGCCTGGGGAGACGTTCTCTCTTTGTGTCTCTCCTAAAGCTGCTGTCAATTAAGGCCGACATCCCAGGATGAGGCAAGAAGGAGACAAAGGAGTCTCTCTTTCCTCTCTCACACATGTTCCCCATTCCAGGACGCCTCTTTCCTCGCCCTGACCTTACTCTTCCTTCTCTCTTTTTTTGGAGGGTGCTTATCCTTCACCCATGTTCTTCTTCGAAGAAGCAAGGAGTCGTTTTAGACATCTTCTCACTGTGAGACAACGTTTGAAAAATCTGCCTGGGAGTGTGGTGGAGTCTCCTTCTTTGGAGATTTTTCAACAGAGGCTGGATGGTCATCTGTTGGGAGTGCTTTGATTGTGTCTTCCTGCAGGGCAGAAGGGGATTGGACTAGATGGCCCTTGGAGGTCTCTTCCAACTCTAGGATTCTATGCTTTTCCAATGGGAATGCTTGGATTGGGTATTCCTGCATGGCAGAATGGGGTTGGACTAGATGGTCCTTGGGGTCTCTTCCAACTCTAGGATTCTATGCTTTTCCAATGGGAATGCTTGGATTGTGTCTCCCTGCATGGCAGAATGGGGTTGGACTAGATGGCCTTTGGGGTCTCTTCCAACTCTAGGATTCTATGCTTTGCCAATGGGAATGCTTGGATTGTGTCTCCCTGCATGGCAAAATGGGGTTGGACTAGATGGCCCTTGGGGTCTCCTCCAACTCTAGGATTCTATGATTAATGGATTGCAAATATAAAATCGGAAAGAACAGGATCAAAACCTGGGACTTTCTGGTCTTTAAATCAGTCTGGATGCACCCTTAGTTACGAATGCATAACGAAGTAACATCTCCTGGCCTGACCTCCCCCTCCCAAACCCACCTTAACATCCAGCCGCCTCACTGAGCAATGGAGTTCTATTTTCCTGCTGATCAGGGTGCTGCAGAATGACATTTCCAGCCCCGTCCACCAGCAAGCAAGGCTACAGCAATCAGAACCAGGACCTCATTCAAACCCAACACTGGTAGACTGCATTCCTCCGCTCCTCCTGCAGGAATTGTGCATGCAATGCTGTTGTAGACCCACATTCTCAGTAGATGGGTCTCTACCTGCCCATGGCTGGACTAAGATAGTTGGGACTATGCAGGATTACCCCTGCACACCCTGTGTGGACATGTGTGAGCTATCCCAAAATGGCATAGTAATTGAATAGTACAACAGACAACGACACAAATGGCCAAGATTCTGCAGTGGAGGCTATGATCCATAACTTTATAACATTGTAGCTACATCCCTGACAGGACACACAACTCTTCCAGGCAATGGTGAGTCCCGTGCAGCGTCCCATGGTGCAATGGACATTCTTCTTGCACAGCGAGTCTCCTAATTATCTGGTGACTGTTTCACAAGGGATAGAATCATAGAATTGTAGAGTTGGAAGAGACCACAAGGGCCATCCAGTCCAACCCCCTGCAATGCAGGAATCACAATCAAAGCATCCCTGACAACATCCCTCTGTGTTCCAGTCTCTGGAGCAGCAGAAAACAAGCCTGCTCCATCCTCAACGTGACATCCCTTCAAATACTTAAACAGGGCTATCATATCGCCCCTTAACCATCTTTTTTTCCAGGCTAAATATACCCAGCTCCCTAAGTCTTTCCTCATAAGCCATGGTTTCCAGACCTTTCACCATTTTAGTCACCTGTCTCTGGACACGCTCCAATTTGTCAATATCCTTTCTGAATTGTGGTGCCCAGAACTGGACACAGTATTCTAGGTGAGGCCTGACCAAGGCAGAATAGAGCGGCACTATCACTTCCCTTGATCTGGACACTATACTTCAATTGATGCAGCCCAAAATCGCATTGGCCTTTTTAGCTGCCGCATCACACTGTTGACTCATGTTAAACTTGTGGTCTACTAGGACTCCTAGATCCCTTTCGCATGTAGTCTCATTCAGCCAGGTCTCCCCCATCCTATATCTATGCATTTCATTTTTCCGTCCTAAGTGCAGTACCTTACATTTCTCTGTATTGAATTTCATTTTGTTAGCTTTGGCCCAGCTCTCCGGTCTATCCAGGTCATTTTGAATTTTGATCCTGTCCTCTAGGGTATTAGCTACTCCTCCTAATTTGGTGACATATGCAAATTTGATAAATATGCTCCTAATTCCTTCATCCAAGTCATTGATAAATATGTTCACGATGCAATGGGACCCATGGCATAATGGCCATGCTGCTGACTCCTTTTGCCCAACGGTCCCAGAGATGGAGCCATGTCTTTGCTCCCCTCCTGAGAATACAGGGGTTGCATGATGTCACAATTCACCTTTCCGCAATTGTCTGCCAGTTTTGGATGACGTCGATACCTAACAAGGTGCCAGCTCAACATCTTCATATGTGAACCCCTTCAACAATGCAAGGGGCACACAAGAAGTGGATGCTCACTGACACATTGAGAGATCCAGGAGGTGACTGGGGAAGAAAAGGAAGCAAACAGCCCCTTTCCCCTTCAGTTCCTAGTCCACGAGGAGCTGGAGCAATTACACCAATGAACAGAAAGTCCTTGACAACTGAACATGAAAAGTCCTGATTAATCCTCTGCCATCCCATTTTTTAGCTACTTTTAAATGTCCCAGTTTCTTTCTCCTCCCCTGACTTCCCTCCTTGGTCTTCAGCTTCCTTGCTACAAACAGAGTTCAGAGTGGAAAAACAGCTTGTACTCATTTAACATCTCTAGGGGCAGAGGGGAGGAGAGGCCAGAATCTTGTCCTTCTCAGTAGGCCCAGGCAAAAGCAAACTGCTGCAACCTCTCCTAGGGCCCATCTATACAAGGCAAAAAAGCCCCCAGATTGTTCCGCAGTAGTGGCAAATCGCAGCAGCTGCAATTTGTCTTAATGGTTTTTTGGCCCCCAAAAGCTTTGCATGCCTGCCAGTCAAGATGGCGGCCATGAGTGAATTACCTGCGTTTTAACTTACCTGAATTTGCCGCCACCAAACTTTAAAAAAACAAATTTCCTATGTGCGATAGAGCAATATTTCACCTTTACTAAAAAGGAAACAAACAAACAACACCCCGCTTTATCTCTTTAGCACTTGTTTGCTAAGGTGAAAATCCAACATGGCGGCTCCGGGCACTTGCCCTGTTAGTAAGCCCCACCCCCATGCTCATCCGGCCAATCAGCTTTGTGCTTCTGCTCATATGGCAAAGCAATTCGGAGCAAAACGCTTGTCCCAACGAGCAGGAATGCACATTCCTCTTGCTGTTTTTAAAAACTCTGGGGAAAGCTGTGAAGGTTTTTCCTTTGGAGTTTTTGACATGTTTGGCCCCCCTCCTTCAGAACGGCATAACAATGTGGCATTTCACCAAGACAGGTAGGATTCTCCTTGCATTCCAAGAGGACTATATTCACTGTTTAGTCACCCCCCTGGAGTGTCTGTTTTTCCTTATGTATAACTTTGTGCTATCTTGACAACACTCTAATGTTGCTTGGCCACGCAAGTCCTGGTTTTCATCCATCAATGCTTGGAGGGCACAAAATCCATACACAATTCCACATGCTGAGATGCCTGTCACGCAGCCTAGATGTGGGATCTTGGCCAGTGTGTGTCACCATTTGTGTGGTAGGATTAAAATATTACAGAGAATTAAGCTAAGTCTGGGGATACTTTGGAAAAGTACAGAGTTGATAGCAGTTAGTTGCCCTCAACTGTTTTTGATGGCCCCCTTTCAAAAAGAATAGCTTGTTTTGCAGCTGGACATTCCTTTTTTCCTTCCTCCAAGGCCATCCCAAGGTATTTTGACACCTGAGACAAAGAATGGAGCAACAACCCTTCCCAGTCCATGGATGACAACTGACTGGACTGGTATTTGATTCTTGCTTCAGTACTGGCCAAAGGACAACATCTCAGCTGTGCTTGAGGACAACAGACTAATTTAGGGGATTCAGGGCAGGTTATATATGCCACACAACTTTGCTCTCCAATACCTTACAGTCCTTCCAGCATCTGTCGCTTGAAGTCACCACCTCACTCTGCCCAATGGTAGGGCTGGCCTAGAGGTGGAAAGAATATTTGGAAATATTTGAGCAACTGACCAAAAAACAAACAAAGAAGGGGTGTCACATTGGGGATGGAGCAAGCTTGTTTTCTGCTGCTCCAGAGACTAGGACATGGAGCAATGGATGCAAGCTCCAGGAGCAGAGATTCCACCTCAACATTAGGAGGAACTTTTTGACAGTAAGAGCTGTTTGTCAGTGGAACACACTCCCTCAGAGCGTGGTGGGGTCTCCTTCCTTGGAGGTCTTTAAACAGAGGCTGGATGGCCATCTGTCGGGGATGCTTTGATCGTGATTTCCTGCGTGGCAGAATGGGGTTGGACTGGATGGCCCTCATGGTCTCTTCCAACTCTACAATTCTATGATTCTATGATTCAAACTCACCCATGGGCTTCCTGAGTGTCAGAAAACCCTGATGAGGAGAATCCTGGACAGATGAGAAACTTTGTTGTTCAGGATGCATAGAAAACAATTTTTCTGCACAGAAAACAATTTTCCTGTGCAGAAAACAACATTTCTCTGCATGAAACCAGGTATTTTTCTGTGCAAAAAAACCCCACCCCAAACCCTCCATGTGTGTCTTTTTCCCCACACAGAGAAAAACTGAAACGCGAAAACTGAAATTTCTCAATGTGAAGTCGAAGGCTTTCACAGCCGGCATCCTTGTGTTTTTTCCGGGCTGTGAGGCTGTGTTCTAGAAGAGTTTACTTCTGATGTTTTGCCTGCATCTGTGGCTGGCATCTTCAGAGAATAGTTGGGTAGAAGTGTGTGTGGAGTTTAATATACTGTGAACGAAACATCACAAGAAAACTCTTCCAGAACACGGCCTCACAGCTTAGAAAAACCCCAAGGAAAATCTATGCAATTTCTCACCTTGGGGAGAGCAGGATAAAATGCTTTATCCTTGCCAACAAGAATGAAATGGGTGAAGAGCTGCATCCCTCCACCACTTTATGCTCTGATACTTTCCTGGCTGCTGTCATTCCAATTCAGTTGTTTCTGTAATCTCCTCTTTTTGAGGGAAAAGTGAAACCAAAGCAAGCAGAAGAGATGGTTGGAAACAGGCATTAAGTTAATGGGGAAGGGAGGCAATCTCCCTGGGGGCTTCCGTGATGAAAAGAATGGACATGGCAACTTTTCCGAGACGAGACTTGATGCCCATCGTACGCAAGCAATGATTTTGCTGGCACAGCACACTCGGCAAACTGTCCAAATGAAACGAGGGAGATGAAAACAAATAGATGACTACATGGCCACTGACATTCAATGTGTCGCTGGAAGGACAAAAGCACAGAGGCGGAATATGAACTGTGCATTTAATGAGCTTGTGCGGCAGCGCCGTAGTTTTTCAAGCACCAAGGTGCTAGATCTCAGTGGCTACAGACGGCGGAGTGGCCATGCAAACTGGGATAGCCTAGTCCCTTCCAAAATAAGTTTTCCAAGCTCTCGATTTTAGCTCACCAGCTTGCACCAAAACTGAGGTCTGAAACACTATTATTGTGGTTGATTGTAGTGTTATTATTTGCTATTATTACCTCTCTATATAAAACTCTTGGGTATGTTGCTTTTCCCAGTGTGCTGATTGGCTGCTCAGGAAACACACCCAACCAATCACCACCCACATGCAAATTCCCCCTCCACCCCACAATCCACTCCTGCCACTCAATCTGTGGCCCAGATAGTCAACAGGCGGCGGAGGTGGGATATTGCTGTTGCTGTTCTGATGGGACCCAGTCAACTGGCGTTGGTATTTTGTGGGAGTTTTTTAATGGTGTAGGTTACACCAGGTACAGCTAGTTTATCATTATTATCATTACTATTCTATATCCCAGCTTTCCCCCGAAACAGGGACTTAAGGCACCTTCCAATTTTTTTATTTTTTTTTACAATAAATACAGATAAAATCACATCCAAGACCGAAGTAAAGGAAAAAAAGAAGACAGAAGTAAACAGTGAGTTGTTAAGATACAATTGAATGAATGGAGCCAGGAATGAGACGAGTCTTCCCTGTGAGGATATTAAGACTCAGGCTGGTTTATGCAGCTGGACCCCCATATCTGCAGGGTTTCGGTTCCTGGACTTACCGCAGATACTGGAAACCGAGGATAACAGCAAACCCTATTAAAATACGGGGCTTCTGGTAAAAACATGCCATGGAGTTGCATTGGAGGACCTAGAAGATGCCTAGAGAAGATGCCCCCTAGGCATTTTCCAGTGCAACTCTATGGTATGTGTCCCTATTTTGTGCCCCATGGATGACTGAAACTGTGGATATTGGCTCTGTAGATACAGGGGTCTGACTGTATAGGGAGATCTGGTCTTTCAGATAGTCTGGACCTAAGCCGTATATGGCTTTATATGTCATAATCAACACCAGAACTGAACTGGAGTTCACAATCCTTCCCCATTAAAACTGACTCCGATTACCCCCAAACATTCTTCAGTTCAGCAGAGTAACTGAAGATGGGAGGGGAGCCATTTTGCCGCCACTGCTGTAAGGGCCGTGTGATGTAGTGGACTGAGTGTTTGATTAGGACACTGGAGGGCCAGGGTTCAAATCTCCACTCAGCCATGGATACCCACTGGGTGACCTTGGACAAGTCACACTTTCTCAGCCTCCGAGAAAAGTGATGGCAAACCACCTTTGAAGAAATCTGGCCAAGAAAACCCTATGAGAGGCAGCATGGTGTAGTGGTTTGAGTGTTGGCCTAGGGCTCCGGGAGACCCGGATTTGAATCTCTGCTCAGCCCTGGAAACCCAACGGGTGCCCTTGGGTAAGTAACCATTTCTCATCCTCTGAGGAAGGCAATGTCAAGACTAAATCTTGCCAAGAAAACCCCAGCAGAGGGCCGCTGTAAGTTGGAGTTGACTTGAAGGCATATCACAACAAAGATGGAGAATCAGAAACTCTACTACTCTCTTGCAGATCATTCTGAGAACTCACCTCAATCCAGATATGCCATCTTCTCCCCACCCTGGTCTGTAGAGTAGTACCATGTGTTCAAAACAGGACACGGGGGACAGTAAGGTACCAGTAGCAAGTGGAGCAGTGTTTCCCTTATGATCAGTAGTAAGCACACTGTGGCTTTTCTGTTTGTGCCATCATGCTCCCTTCCTCTGGCCGTGATGTCTTGCTGGGATATCACCTTCCCAGAGGAAGAATGTGGCTTTTCTTAAGCACACGGGGAGATGTTATTACACCCTGAAACTGGCACCCTTTGAGGTAACTCAAGAACCGGCTTTCTGGGCCCCAAGGGGAAACGAGTTAGCAAAATGTTTCCCATGGCCCTTTTCCTGCTCTTTGTTCTCAGAGGTCCTGGGCGTGTCCTCCCTTTCCTGTCTGACCCTTGGCGAATGTTCCACCAGGATGGCCAATGCCAATGTCTTGCTCTTTTTTTTATTCATGTGAAAAATGTCAGCCTCTTGGGTGAAACCCATCATGGCTAGGGAAGGAAGTAAATTTGGATGGGTTTGAGATTCTAGCTGAAGTTCCAATTTTACACGTTCCCAGGAGCATTGCAAAAGCTAAACCGCCTTGGCTGGCATTCTGTTGCTGACATGCGCAAGATGGTGCACACCTGGCCTGTTCTGACCAAAGGCATGTTGCAATTGGCTTTATCAAGATAGCGGTGATGGCAGCCACGGTGTGTGGGGGGGAGCTGTTACACCCCTAGCTGTTCTGGGGCTTGATCCAGGGCTATTTTGGTGGCTGCCCTGATTATGGGCTTGGGTGATGGAGCTATGTTCTCATGCTGTTGCCCTTTCGCACTGCAGGCAACTGGGGAAACACCTTGTCTAAGGGGTATTGGATGCCTCCTCACACAAGGGGCTTATCGCATGAGGGAAGGAAGCGGCAGTGCACTCCTATAATCGCACCACCCACCATGTTGGAGTGTTTCAGCTGTTCTCCCATTCCAGTCTCGTGGAAGACAGTGGTAAATGTGAGTCTTTTTGCTAACCGGAAAAATCTGTTAGCAAAAAGACCCGTGTTTACCACCATCTCCCATGGGAGCAGAACAAGAGAACAGGTGAAACACGCCGACATCATGCAATAAGGCAAGGTGGGACACACTACTCTTGGGCTTCCCTTCCTCTTCCCTTCCTCCGTGTGATAAGGCTCGCAAGTGTCCAAATCAGGGTTGGAAAACTGCGTGGGAGTCAGGGGCCAAGGGCCAATTTCTTCCTGATCCTCCCATGGGCTTTATGCCCCACAGCCAGCCCTTATAGCTCCCTTTCAATGCAGTCCCATTCAAAATGGTGGCAGGAAGCAGCAGTATGGCCTTTCTTGCATTATTGTCTTTTCCAATGAGGCATGGCATCTCATAACATCTCCAAAGTATGATAGCCTCCATTTGGTCATTTGGGCTTTCTAGGGGGAGTTCAGGCTTGATTGGCTCTCGGGCGCAATGATTTGTCTTTTTGGTGGAACTCTTCTCCAGCACCACATTTCAAAGGAGCTGATGCTCTTCCTGTCAGCTTTCTTCCCTGTCCAGCCTTGACAACCATAGGTGGATATTGGAAAGATGACAACCAGTACAATCCTAACCTTCAGTATTGAATTTGGGGCCAAGGTAGCAAGGTAAAAATTCTGTCCTGAGGGAGCTTGTTGGTGGAGCTGTGGCAGGGTGTTACCTTCATCTCTTGCCTGTGGTCTTTCCTCCACCTCTGGAGGAATCAGCTAGTCCACTGTGGGAAGTCTGGATGAGCCTATATGAAATTCTGAGGTGTGACCAGCAAAGATTCCTGAGCTCATCCAATGCAAATAAGCCCTTTTTTTTCGCCTAAAATTTCAAGGTGAGTCTTGCAATTGGCTGTTTCTTAGAAAGAGGGAGAGCAGGGGTTGGCATTCTTTGGACTGAGGGCCCCTTGTCTGGTGGTAGGTCTTCTTGAATTCCCTGTCTGTTCTTCTTCTTGCCTGCATTTCCAAGTGGCCAACCTCTGGGCCCCGAGTTCCACTTCATGACATACTCTCGGTTGGAAACAGGATTCTGAAAAAATCCTACAGAGGAAGAAAATGGAGAGAGAGAAAAACAAAGGAACCTCAGTCTCCTGGGCCTCACTAGACCAGACTTGGAACTGGGCAAAGCTCTCATGTTGGCAGGCTGAGAGCTTGGGGGAGATGAAATGCAAAAACAGGACTTTGCCAAGCTCTCTGCACCCTGCAACACATCACAGGTGAAACTCAGGACACGTGTGGATTTCTGTTGGGAGGGTGTGGGCAAGGGGGTGTGGCTAGGTAGCATGAGGGTGTGTCCAACAGGGTGGAGCCAGGGAACAGGAAGATGTGGCCAAGTAGGTGTGGCCAGGCCATGTGAGGGTGTGGCCAAAAGTGTCTAGCCAGCGAATGTGAAGGGTCGCCGCTCTTCTTAATACTTAAGAGAGTACCGCTTCCTATATGTGCCTGCCTGAAGACTGAGGTCTATTGGCGAGGCTGTTGTGTGTCCCACAGCTGAGGTCAATACATGACATGAGGATGTGGGAAAAGGGCCGTCTCAGCTGTGGCACTCCAACTGTGGAATGCCCTCCCTGAGGAGGCCCGATTGGCCTCGACACTGGCTTCGTTTAGGCACCAAGTAAACGTGTGGCTGTTTGCTAAATCCTTTGGGGGCCGAAGTGATTTACTCTAAGACTTTTATGCACAGGGCTTTCAACCATCTTAACCCCTTGAAGCCATTTTAACGTACTAATATGCTCAGTATGTCTTGAGTCTGTTTATCTATTCTGCTTGGGATTGATGTCTTCGTAAAAGGCCTTACACGTGCGCAAAACCAAATTGAGTAGCATTGCAATGTCCGTATTCACTTAGGGGTTGCTGTGATGTGACAACGTATGGGCACCTGTGGCACAATGGTGGAGTGACTGATGCACCATGGCCCAATGCACAATGGGCATTGATGTGCATCAAAGTGCTCACGGATGGACATCTGGACACCCGATAGGAAGTGCATAACAGGAGTGCCCAATGCACATCAAAAATGCCCGATACGCATCAGAAGGGCTTGAGGAAAGAGAAGTGGGGTTGTGCAAAGGAAGATGGCTGCAGTAAGCGTAGGGTTGCCAGATCTCAGGGCCTGGCCCTGAGTCTCCCATTTTCATCAGTCATCTCCAAGTGGGAGACAAGGGGGGAAACTTTCCAGTTTTTTTGGTGGTGGTGGGGAGTTGGCTCCAGGCAAGAGGTAAGGGCTGGGAGCAAATTTCCAGCTCAGCTAGAAGAGCAGCAGCTTGCTAAAATTTTTCAAGGCTCAATTAATTTCTTGCTACAGCTTGCAAAGACTCTCCAGGAGGTCTGTGTATTTACTTAGCTAGCTTCCTCCTTCCAGGAGCCAGGGTTCACCCTCCACCCTGCATCCACCTTCTGGCTAGAAGCAAGTAAGCTGGATTAAATGTTCCACATTCTGTCTCCTTAAGGAAGTGAAAAGGAATAAGTCCCTCACTTCACCTTGATCTGTGAATAGTTCCTTTAGCTGAGATTTCTGTCTTTAGTTCCAAACAAGAAAATACATTCTCTGTGTGTTTGTGTGTGTTTGAATGACAAGCTGTGAGCAAGTGTGGTTGGTTATGAATGGTTAATGCTTAACGACATCACATCACGAGGGGGCCATCCCGAAGTCTCAGTTTTGACCCGGAGACCTGGGATGATCCTAAACGGACAACCAGAGTGAAGAGAAGGGAGACAACCAAGTATGGTTTTGTGGAAGGAGAAATAAACACCGTCCTGGTGAGCCAAAGTCTGGAAAATGTTGGCACTGTTCGAGTCCTTCAAGCAGCTGAGAATGGACTTCTTTGAGAAGAAGCCTCAGGCCCCCAACCAAGCACCATTCTGGATTTAGCCCCACTCCCCCCCACACACACACATGCCTTATGGCCAGGGACGCCATTCTCTTCCCTCTGGAGACTTCCTTTGACAATCTGCCTCCTTGTTGCTTGGTTCTTCTTCCTCCAAGCCAAGCCGCCTCCAAAGTGAGGCCTTAAATTACTTTTATCAAGCCATCTGGAACTCATCTTTCCCCATCATGAACTGCGAGAGTCTCTGGTCAATTATGGCAGATTTGCATATCTGCCATTAATACTTCCGCTAATTGTCCTGAAGCAAGAACACACGCTGAGCCGCTTGTCGGTTTCTTCCCAGTGAAGTTTACAAATGGCAGAAAATGGTGCACATGTGTTTGGGGGGCTGGGGAGAAATGCACAGAGGCTTCACTGGCCATGTTCCTCCCCTCCACATAATATTTTGTGGGCTTTGGCAGGGCTGAGCCAAGACACTTTGGTGCCTGAGATGGACAGGATGACATCCCTCCCTATTCCAAAATGACAAAAGGAGTCTAGTGTCTAGATCAAGAGAAGTAATAGTGCCACTGTGTTCTGCTTTGGTCAGACCTCACTTGGAGGAATCCTGTGTCCAGTTCTGAGCACCACAATTCAGGAAGGATATGGAGAATCTGGGACGTGTCCAGAGGAGGGCAACCAAAATGGTGGGAGGTCTGGAAGCCATGATGCCCTATGAGTAGCGTCTTAGGGAGCTGGACATGTTTAGTCTGGAGAAGAGAAGGTTGAGAGGGGACATGATAGGCACGTTTTAAATATTTGAAGGGATGTCATGCTGAGGATGGAGCAAGCTTATTTTCTGCTGCTCCAGAGACTAGGACATGGAGCCATGGGTTCAAACTCCAGGAAAGAGATTCCACCTAAACATTAGAAAGAACCTCCTGATAGTAAGAGCTGTTTGGCAGTGGAATACACTGCCTGGGAGTGTGGTGGAGTCTTCTTCTTTGGAGGATTTTAAGCAATGGCTGTATGGCCATCTGTCGGGAATTCTTTGATTGTGTATTCCTGCATGACAAAATGGGGTTGGACTGGATGGCCCTTGGGGGCTCTTCCAACTATATGGTTCTATGAGCTCTCCATGGTGCTGAAATTGTTTAGGACTAGAGGCTGGATGGCCATCTGTTGGCAGTGCTTGGATTGCACACTCCTGCATGGCAGAATGGGTTGGACTGGATGGCCCTTGAGGTCTCTTCCAGCTCTATGACTCTATGACCCATAAATCTTATTTCAACACTAGCAACAGGACACCATTCACCACCGCATAGCTTCAGGTCCAAGTGAGTGCAGTGAGTGGTCCTGGGCCACCCTTTTGTGTCCTCTGAAGTCCCCTGCCAGTCCTCCCAGACCCCCCAACCCCCCATTTTTTAAAGAGAAATCACATTGAAATTGCCCCAAATGTGTGGAAACACACAAAAATACCCCCATCCTAACTCCATGAGCATGCCATCCCCCTTGAAAATACTTGTTTCCCTCTGCAGCCCCTCTCAAAATGCTGATAGCAACATCACATCCTGTCACCATTTTGAGAGGGACTGCAGAGGAAAATGGAGGCTTCTGGGTTTGCTGTGGGGGTGTGTGACCCATGGAGTGTCTGGGCAGGGGGAGAACTGGCCCCTGATTCCCATGCAGTTGCCCCCTCTTGGCTAAGAGGTGCAGAGTTTGGGAAAGTGACTACAGCTCCTAGTCTCCCTGCAGGAGTCTGAGAAGTGTAGTCCAAATGAGTCTCTTTTCTGAGCTCTGAGAATGGTCTGAGGCAGGTTGGGTAGCATACGCTGCTCGGCATCCTCCTTTGGGATTTGCTGCCATCTCCCATCATCTGCTGCCTGAGGCTGTTGTCTACTGGTAGGGCCAGGCCTGGCTTTGGAGAGCATCCCATTGGCTGCTGGGGGAAACAGCATGCTGAGCTAGACGGCAGGTTTGCTGCTCGGGTAATCCCGACTGAATTGGGCAGTGTTCCAGCTGAGCTCTTCCACATTAGAAAGCCTCGGAGGGCACCAAGGTGAGTTGTTGTAAGCCTTGCCACAGAGTTGTGAGCCGCTATCCTGTTGGTGTCTTCTAGATGTCTAATTTCTCCTGGGTTCAGGGAAAGTTCATGGCTGCAGAGGTAGAGTTACACGTGCAGCGCCACTGTACCTTTGATGTGAATGCATGTTTGTGCTGATGTGCATACAATATGCATGCACAGGCAAATCTTCATGCAGTGTGCATGCCCATGCTTGTGTTGTGCATTTAGTTGCACATTTGGCTGTGCAAAGTTGCCCTTTTACCCAAAGGTTGTGCGGCACAATCAATGCATCACTCTGCATGCCGAGGTTGACACAATGTAACCCCCGGTGTAGCATCTCCAGCATGCTAGCATTCCATCTCTCACTGTCTAATGAAAAATGCTAGCTATCTTAGTCTCCAGAAATTACATTCTTGGCAAGAACGAATAATCTATTTTTCCCTCCTTCCTGCATAGTTTTTGAAGACTATTTGCAATTTGGGACTTGTTCTGTGCCAGAATTGTGCATTTTCAGTAGAAAACAAGTTTCCTGCACTAAAAGCAGGTTTTCTACACCAAAAACAGGTTTCCTGCACAGAAAACAAATTTTCTGCTCAAAACCTCCCATGCATCTTTCATGCAGAATAAGTCCTGAACTATAAAGTTTCTTGCCCATCTAGGATTCTCCTCATCAGGGTTTCATGACCCTTGAATAACCTGCTTCCCAATCATTTTCCAAATATTTTTGACTATTCTTTCCATCCCTAGAGATGGAATGAAGCGATTGGATGAAGACTCAATAGTGCGTTTGGGAGAATGGACGCTACTAGGGTTAATGAATTGAAACTGAAGAGGAATGATCTTGTGCATGTAATAGGCCTGAGAATCCAAGATCCCCAGCTGAGGGTCTCTTCACACCCGCAGAGTAAGCTCCAGATATTATGGCATCCTAAACTTCAAACCTGGTTAGCATCCCATGTTGTGAAAAGGGTGTGTATGGATGTTACAAAATGAGATCACAGCATGTCCTTTAAAGACATCCCAAGTCACAGCTTGGAGGAGATTGTTTTAGGGAATGCAAGTCCCAGAATCCACCAGCCAGCGTGACTGCGGTGATTAGTCTTGGGGGAGAGTGCCTATTAACACCAGTGAAAATTCCCCCTTACTCTGTTTGCTCTACTGGGAGGGGGTGGGTGGGCAGGGATTTTCATCAGAAGTATGGATGGAGAGTAGAAATGTGAAGGCCTGGAAAAAAAATCAGAAAAAATCAAAAGAAACCGGTCCCTCCATTTTTTCCCCTGAAACCTTTTTTTTTTTTTTTGCTTTTTTTCAATAAATAAATAAATAAATAAATAATAATAACGAAAAAAGGAAGAGGTTCCATACAGTTCAGGAAACTGTTGCTCCATTTGTTACAAATAGAAATTAAAATAAATAACTAAAAGTACATTCTGTTTGTAATCATTGTAAAAATTGTTTGAATACACTGTATTTTTAATATACCAATTGTGATAATTTCATGCCAAATCAAATTGTACATAGTCATATTTTATGTTCCTAAAGTAACAGAGTGACTGTCAATCTATAAAAAGTGCTCATGTTGCATTTTTAAAAAATTTCTGAAAATTTCCATTTTTTCTGAACACCCCCCCTGAAAAAACACGCCCCCCCCATGGCTTCAAAATTTCAAGCCTGACATTAAATGCAAAACAGGTGGGGGGCGCATATGGCCCACGTGCCGCGTGTTTCCCACCTGTGGCATAGTGAAGCCCATAAGGAAAAGAGAAACTTAGTTAATCTCACAAGAATTTCCTAAGTTGTTTTTTTCCCCCCCTTTTCGCCCTGCACGGGCATCTATGTTGTGACCTCAGGCAGGCAGGTTCGACAGCCTCCGCACCCATTCAACCCCAGGACCCTCTTGAATTTCTGCCTGTCTCACACAACTGCCAAAGGCACATGGGCCTGCTCAAAGATGACTCGCTTAGTTCATGCCAAGGAGGTGGTGGTGGAAGTTTCTAGAAGGCTAGCCAACATGTCTCCAGCTCACCGCCCTCCCTCTTTGCAAAACCAGCCCCCAGTGTTGATTGCAATAAACTTCACACTTCAGAGAGCAGGACGTGTTTGAATAATTACAGGAGGAAGCAAAATTAAAACATTTATTTATACTCCACGCTGTCTGCACTCACGATATTTTTTACTTAATCATCTCGAGACAGATGGTGGAACATTAGGGCCCATTAAACTAATAGCATTCAGTGTTCTCCATTTATTTTCTTCTGAGTTATTTTGAGACTTTTGTCATAGTTTGCATCTTTGCTCAGGAGTGGGAGGGAGCCAAGAGAAAAATAAAATAAATGAACCAAGGTGAGCAGCAAAGACTTTGCGCAAGGTGAGGATTAACCTCAGGGTCTGTTTCCAACGCCATGGGGTTGGCCATGGTGTGTGGGAGAAAGTCGCATGGATAGTGCTCCAAATACATTTTCTGTCAGGATTTTTACAACTTCCCAAGAATGCTTTGGAACTTGTTGCAAAGGTGACAACACCCCTGTAAGGCAGGGCTGGGTAATTGGGGGCGGGGAGGGCATAGCAAGCTCAAATATTTCCACTTTCCTCTGCGGTCCTGCTCAAAATGGCGACAGGAAGTGATGCTGTGTTACTTCCTGTCATCATTTTGGGAGGGACCGCAGAGGAAAGTGGAAGTTTGGGGGGGGAAGCGCATGGTTCTGGGTGTGTGTGTCAGGGGTGGGGTATTTTTGCATGTTTTTGTGCACTTGAGTGATATTCTGCATAACTTTGGGGCAAAATTTGACCCCAAATCATGCCAAAATATATATTTTTAATTGAGGGGTCTTTGGGGGTGACAAAAGTGGGGCCCATGGGCCACACTATGCCCACCCCCACTCTAAGGGAAATCTGATTAATTATTCAAATAGTCCAGAAGGTATGAAGTGGAGCTCCACTTAAGGCACTTTCCTCCATCCTGGGTTGGGAAGCTAGCTTTCTTGGCTCCCCAGGGTGGCCTCACCCCTTCCCACGATGCACCTGTTTGGTGGTTTTCCTGCCTTGTGTGTGTCTGTGTGTGGGTTTCCCCATTCTAAAACTGTTGGCTGGCATCCCGTTCGGAAACCCCACCGTCATAAACCAACTCCCAATTTCGTCAAGTGGAACTGCGCCGTTCTGCCCTGCTGGTATTCTGCGAAGGGGAGGGGAGGGCGCCGCTGCCTCATTGGACCATTGTGCAAACGGAACCAATGGCATGGCTTGTGTGCCACGCTCCCATCGTGCAATGGGACACTGAGCATGGTACACCAACGTGCAGCACCGCAATTCACAAGTCACGCATCAGCGGCATAACGGGGTCATCGTAAAGTTACACATTGTAGCCTCGGATGCAGGATGATGATGATGATGATGATTCATGGATGGAATCCTGTATTGGAGGGAGAGGCGAGGACAGGCAGAATAACCCTGTAGACTCAGGCAAAAGCAAACTGCTGCAACCTCTCCTAGCTCATGTGTTCTTCCTCATCCATAACTTCTGCTGTCTTGCCCACACGCTGATGTTGTTTTGCCACATGTGTCCCAGTAAGAAATGTTGGCGGGTATGAGATCAGCTCATTTCATGTGACCGGACAGTGCTGGCTTTTCTCATCTGGGTGATCCGCTGCATAAAAAACCCGCACATTTTGCAGTTTCAGTTCTGGGATGGAGCAAAATTTCAGTTTACATGTTTGAGCACTACTTTGCTTCATAAAAGGAAAAGCCAAAGTGATGTAGCCCAAGGAACAGGCCTCTTCACCTTTCTCTTCCTCACGGCTTCCATCTCCCCCCCCCCCCGCATCTTTGTACAAATTTGAGAGTGAAAGGAGTCACTGTTGGTTAAACAGCTCACGGGAACTGTTAAATCAAAAGCCCTCTTTTTTCTTCTTCTTGAAAGCAGCCTTAAAAAAGCACACACACACAACCCCGAAAATTTGCATTTTCCATTTTGCTAAACCTCTGGGGCTAAGCAGCTCCAAACTGAATCACCTTTACTTCCTTCTGATGCAGTAGACCAAAGGCAAAAAAAAAAAAAGTTTCTAGTTTGGGAGTATGGTAAACCTAAAGGTAACTGTTTTTTTTTAATTGTTATTATGATGATGATGCATTCAATTCATTTTATTCTTGAGTGAATTAGCCAGAACCTAGAGCGGAAAGGTATGTCAGACTAAAGGTTCCTCTTCTGGGAACTTGCATGCAGCATTGCTGAATGATTTGCAAAGATGGAGGGACTAGCCCCTTAGTTTAATTGTTTAAAGTTACATTTAAAGTTTAAAGTTAAATTAGTTTAATTAAAACTTTATTTTTAACTGGTGAAACATGGAAATGGTTGCAAGCAAGCCCAGCAGAGGCTGAGATTTTTTTTATAAACCTCACCAAAGCGCTTAATAGCAAGAGGTGACCGTAATAATGCAAAACAGCACTATTACGGTCTAAAACAGAGATTCAGGAAAACTAAAACTGATTCAGGAAGAACTAACAGAAAAGATGGTGGGCAGGGAAATCTAAATTGCTGTTGCAAAATGAGATCAACCCCACCCCCGCCATGAACCTTGGGGCTGAAGGGGGAACTAAACCTGCGCGAGGCAACATCTGGTGCTTGCCAGATGTTTTGGACTACAACTCCCTCAAGCTTGGCCAGCAGGTCCACTGGTTGGGGATGATGGGAGCTGCAGTCCCATGGGCCCGAGGCCGCTTGTTCATCCCAACTTGACCAGATGCATGGATGAGCTGGGAACTGGCGACGTCAACATTTATGTACGTTTGGCGGGTTCTGTTTGTTGGATGGGGTCGGAGCCATTCACAGGCCTGCCACACTGAGAGTCAGAAAAACGTTAATAAAAAAAAAATTACATTGGTTTTGTAGGAGTATGGCATCTGAAATCCAAAAAGGACCACAGATTTGTTCCATACCCTACTGGGTGTTTCTCCCCTCCCTGCCCACAAGTGGCTTTGGTGTTTTCATGTTGTAATATATGACTGAATGAAAGTAGTATTGCAATGACGAATGAAACTGGGGTAAGAACTGTGTGCCGTATGACATTTTTCTTGTGGGTTTGTTTCGAACTCAGCACCCAAAAATACATTAAAAACATCTACGGTATTGAAAAAAAAAATGTTTTTACTTCCCCTCAGTTTGAACTAAAGGTGTGAATCGTGTGGCCTGATATTTGAAATCTGGAGGAAGGGGCTGGGGAAGATTGGGGGCTGCGAAAAGCCCAATCATACCCAGTCCCTCCCTCGAAATTTTAAACAGCAGGAGGCAAATTAGCCCCAGAATGGTAAATTAATGCCTCCAGGTATATCTTATAAAAGCCACCAGCCCCCGCCCCCCGCAGCAAAACAAAACAAAAATACCCCCAAATCTCATAAGTCAAAATAGGAAGTATTTTCCGATTTTGATTTTTGGGTAAAACAAATGACATGGTACAGTCCACCACAGAGGCCAAAATTGGCCTGATACATGGGTGTAGATACAGGAGTGGGGGGGGGGCATGAGGCACTCCTCAAATGAGAATTTGCCCCCCTGAATGAAACTTCCCTCCCCTCTCCAAATTGCCAACTTTCCAGAACCACCAAAAACTTCAGCTGAACCTTTAGAAAAATAGTTGCAGCAAAGAGTTGCCCAGGGAATGCCAACCTGGCAAATCAAAGAGTTCAAGGTGGTTTTTCGACGTTGTGTTTTCTGCAATGCTAGAAATTGAGGGAAATTTTGTTCGGGCAGCCTTCTTATTGGGGGAGGCAATACCCTCCTTCCGTCTCTGCCCCATAGCTATAATCCTGGGCTGGCACATCCACTGAAGCTCATCCTGATTTCAAGCAAGCCCCATTCTGGCATTCCCTTCCCTCTGACTGCCCCAGTTTGGCAGGGTGAGTCCCAATTAATCCTCTATCATCCCATTTTTCCAGCTGCTTTTACAATGTCCCGGCTTCTCTCTCCTCCCCCCTCTGTTGCCCTCAGCTCGCTTCAACTGCCGCCAACTGAATGCAAAGTGTAAAAGGAGTTTGCATTCAATTAACTCATTGGGGGGAGAGGAGAAGAGGAAGGCAGAATCCTGCCCTTTCTAGTCGACTCAGGCAAAAGCAAACTGCTCCAGCCTCACCTTGCTTGTCTGTTCTTCCTCATTCATAACAGTAAGAACTGTTTGGTAGTGGAATATGGACTGCCTGGGAGTGTGATGGAGTCTCCTCCTTTGGAGGTTTTTAAACAGAGGCTGGATGGCAATCTGTTGGGAATGCTTTGATTGGGTATTCCTGCAGGGCAAAAGGGGGTTGGACTAGATGGCCCTTGATTCTATGATTCCAGCTCTATGAGTCTATGGAATTATCAGACAAGCCTCTCCAAGGGTTCTTTTGCTGGCATATTTTAAAGTGCCTTTCTGCCAGCAAAAGAACTCTTCCTACCAGACCTGCCTTGATCAGCATTCAAAGGCAGCCCCTCCACATGAACGGAGTGCAAACAGAGCTCCGTTCACTTCCGCGCTCGTGATCTCACCGATTCTTGCGAGAAGACATGAGCACGGTAAATTCAAAAAACACACAAAAAAACCAAAGTCATAAAACGTTCACACAAGCACAAAAACACACTTTACAACCTAAAAGTGAACCAGGGAGGTTCATAAAAAGAGCATCCCGTACCTGGCTATCACGATCTCACCCGGGAGTGTTTTGTCATTGATGCTGTATTCACGTGAGCACAATGGTGCGAGGTTTCAAACGCCAACAATGCCGGCAAAAAAGCACCAGGGTACATCTAGAGACGGCTTGTCCCATCAATAAAAAAACCTGGCTCATTTACATTACATGATTGAGAAAGGATGGCGTCATCTCATATGTACGCCCTTTCGTGTTCGCTAGGCATCATGACGCCATATTTGCCACATCTGATAAAGTCCTATGACTTTTTCTCTCCTGACCATACCCTGATGTTGCTTGGCATTCTGTGTTGTACAGAGTGCCTCTGGGCATGTAGAGAGGATGTTTGTTTCATTCACGACTAACCAAAAGCCTGTTCCTACCCTGTTGAAATGGAGAAGGGAAGTTTTCAGGCCACAGGGTAGGCCGGAATCCATTTCTCAGGAGTAACGAAAAAGCGCCTCCTTCCCTTTTGCTGTCCCCATTTCACTCACAGCCAGGGTCACGAAAACCTTCGCTTCCTAAGGCCGGAGAAACCCTCTGAGCATAAGAGGCATGCGTGGGTGAAATAGCTGTGTGCAACACCTTCTCAGCACAAAAGGCCACAGTGGCGGGTTTGGTATCACGCTGGCACCACGAGCCGAGCCGCTGCGGGGGCTGTGAGCTCCCACTTCAGATGTAGAGAACAAAAGGTTGTGGCAGCACGCTGATGGACACCCAAAGCTGTGAATGCTCCAGGGCTTGGGGTTGTTTAGGTCTGGTGGCGAGGCTGGCTGCTTTGGCATTCTTGAAATAGCTCAGGTGGAAGGGCAGTGGGGAAAGAATGACTGTGCTGGTGAGATAGAAAGAGGAAAAGAAAGCCGACTCGAGGGACACAAATCCACAACTATTTCCCCCTTTGCGTGCAAGGACAAGTAATTACAGCCGTTTTCTCCCTGCCATGTGGGGTGTGTGTGAGAATACAGTTGTCCCTCTGTATCCACGGATTTGGTATCCACGGATTTAAGTATTCATGGCTTGAAAATATTCTTTAAAAAATAATAATCCAAAAAGCAGACCTTGATTTTGCCATCTTATATAAAGGACACCATTTTGCTATGCCATTGCATATAATGGGACTTGAGTATTCACGGATTTTGGTATCCACGGAGGGTCCTGGAACCAAACCCCAGCAAATATGAAGGGACAACTATACTCTTCTGCCTGCAGTACTCTTCCCATATTCAAAAGTCACAGAGAATTGAGGTAGAATAATCCCGCATAGAAAAAGATTTTTGTGTGTGTGCAAAAAAAAAAATTGTGCAAAAAATTTTCCTGTGCCAAACCCCCTCTTCCTGCACCGAAAAAAAAATCTGTGCAAGCCCCCCACAAACCATCCTATATGAACAAGATCCTGGCAAGAGTGCTCAGTGTGCCTCAGTGCCTGATGAGCTTTGGGACCGATGAGATGCACATCGGGTCCAATGCGATATGCATTGGGACCAGTGCTATGCGCATCCCATTGCATCGATCCCTTTGCACATAGGCCACTTTGCTGGCTCCGCTATGTAGTCATGTCATAGCAACCCTCGATTGGATAAGGATGTTACGGAACGGCCCAGTTCTCATTTCCGTAGATGTACTGTATGTCCACTTATGAAGATGCAAATCCCTAACAGGATTCCAGCCCAGGTTTTCTGTGCATTTTCTGTGGAGAGAACAGACTTTTGCGCAACCCTTCTGCAGCGGGTGGCCAAATTGCGGCCCACGTGTCACATGTGGCCCTAGCCTCCCCAGGTGTTGACAGTTTTTGCCCCCAAATACCCCAAAATGACCTCGAGCACTGTGAAGGGCATTTCCACCATGTTTGGTGCCTCCTCAATTCCCCCCAGGGGTAAAAACAAAATTGCAAATTGTTTCAATTTATTTTCACAATTTTGCAAAAAAAATGGTTTTTGCTCCCGAATGCCCTCTAGTGGTGTGGGGGGCATTTATGCCACATCTGATGCCCTGCTCAGAACCAATTTATACCCAGAAGAGACCTTTTATTGAAGCAGGAAGTGGTTCCTGTTCACTTCCTGTTATTAAAAAAGATCTCTCCTGAGGCCTAAAATGGCCCAGGAAGCCACCCCCAGGGATGATGAGACTTTCCCCTATGTCCCCAGAGAGCATTTGGAAGCATTTTGGGGCCATGTAAAAAAATATCTTTGCAGGAGGAGGAGGCAGTGGGTGGAGATAGCCCTGATTAAACAGATCATAAAGTTGAAGATGACTTCTTTAACACATCTTAACTAACTCTTCCTAACTCCTCTCTCTCCCTGTGGTATGCACCAGCCTTTTAAAATCCCTTTAAAATGAGAAGGGTGACGTTCCAAGGGCCAGTTCCTGGTGAGGTTATTAAGCACAGATAATGGAGGTGTTGTACAGAGGATGCCATTCGAACACAAGTCACTGAGCTGAAGGAAGGCGGTCCAAAAGCTGAGGCAGGCTGGCATTTGAAGTAACAGATGGGGTTGAAATAATGAACCAGTCTGTTCTTTGGTTGCTAGCCTCAGGTGGCATCCTTCTCTCTTCCTTACCATTTTTCCTATTTGCCTTTTGACTTCTAGGCTGAGTCGTCTTGCTCCAAAGCTGCAGCGCTGAATGGCGGTTTGTCGAACAAAGTTCCCAGTCATTACTTTCTCGCTCGAAGGTCCCTGGGTACCTTTCCATTCTCTGGCGGAAAAAAGGTGACCCAGCCTCTTCCATTCCATTCAGGAACGTCCCGCTCCATCAGACTAAAAGCCGGCAAGGGAAGCCACGTTGGCCGATCGGCTTTCAAACGGCTTTTAAAGCCCCTCGCTTTCTCGAACATGATCCCTCCATCCATGGCGTCTCTCAGCCACTCTCTCGGGGAATGTTAAAGAGGAGAGAAAAGGCAATGGCCTCAAGCTAGGATGGTTTGAGACAGTACCCCCTCTTCTCTGAGCCACTCCAACATCTCAAAGAAGAGACTACACCTTCCTTTCCCAAAGCCTAGGCCCTTGGGACCATCTGTGGAACGGCGAGGTATTTTTCGTTCAAGACAGTGGCCAATTTGATCCCTGGATCACCACCTCAGAGGCTGTGGCAACTGAGGGTTGTTTCTCTGGTGTTTTGTCTTTGGTTTCAACTCTTCTTTCATTCACTGGCTTGGGAATTGATTTTTCAGGTGGGGAGTGCCCCCCTTTTGGCATTGCGGGTCTGCGCTCTCGTCCAAGAACGGAATGAAAGGGGCATGGCCAAGCTCTTGCTGAAATTCCAACGGTATTTTCGGCGGAAACCCATCCGCTTCTTCATGTTGATCGCACTCTACTTGACTGCTGGGAGTCTGGTGTTCCTCCATGCCAGCTTTACTGGACAGACCCGAGTCCCAGAGAATGAAGCCAGCCCCCGCGATCATGTTGGGGACGGAACAGTTCAGTATTTGGGGACAGTCCAACTTGGCAGGGAATTTAAGGAAACGCCGGAAACTTTGACCACAGCCCGCAGGTATGGCTCTTGGTTTAAGAGTCCTTCCAAAGATTTGCCGGGGAGGAGCAAAGTAGGTGATTATGGCGGGACGTGGAGTAGAGCCCTCAAGGGAAGGAACATCCGCGAGAAGGAGGAAGACAGAGGTAACCTTTCATTTGAGTGGCGTGAGGGAAGAGAAATGTAATTTGAATGATTTGGGAATGTTAGACCAGAACCCTGTCTATATGAGACAAAAAACAAAACAAAACCCAAAATCCCGGAGTGCCTCGCAGTAATGGTATTTTGCAGCAGCAGTGACTTGTCTTAACTGTGTTTTTGTCCCCATAAGTCCCCATAAACTTTGTGTGCTAGATGGCAGCCACAAGTGATTTACTTGTGTTTGTACTTTGCCACCGGAAAACTTAAAAAAAACCCGATGTCCAAGATGTGCTAGAGCGATAGTGATTTTTCAATTAAACAGGACAGCAACAAAACACACACAAAAACCCCAAACACCCCATTTTATTGCCTCAGTGACCACACACAAAAGCGAAAATCCAACATGGCGGCAGCGGGCCCTTGCCTTGTTAGCAAGCCCTGCCCCCATGCTTGCCCAGCCAATCAGCTTTGCACTTCCTCTCCTATGGGGAAGCGATTCATATCGAATCACTTGGCCCAACAAACAGAATTCACACCTCCTCACTGTTTTTGCTGTTTTGGGTCCCCCTCCTTCTGGATACAATGGATAAATGGACTGATGTGGGATCCCATTTAGACAGGTCATATTCCTGGCAATGAGGGTTATTTTCACTGTTTAGACAAACCCTAGTCAGCACCAATGGTGAGGTCCATCCTTTACTATGTATCCCCAGCATTTTCTCCAAGGTGTACTGCTCCTGGATGTGGAGGCTTCATCTGGGTCTCTGTCTCTGGTAACCATGGGTGGTGGATTTTTCTCTGTTTATCAAACCCTTAAAGATAAAAAAACCTGTTCCTTTAAAAAGAGGGGTTGGATAGACTTCTGGGGGAATAATCTACATCAAGCATGAGTGATTTCATGGTGACCAGGGGCCATTTCACCCAGCCCCCCCCCCAACGGGCCATATACCCCCACAGCAAACTCAAATTGTTGCCTGCAGTCCCTCTCAAAATGGGAGACAGGATGCGACATTGCTAGGAGCTAGCATCCAAAAAAGCAAGTTACAAGCTCTGAGGAGAATCACAAGACTCCCATTCCAAACTCCCCGCATATGGAAATGTAGCAAGCCAGGGACAAATCTCACCCAAAGCACCTTCCTGTGTGAAACTGGTAGGGATCCCAGTAGTTGCACAGTTGTGAGGCAGGTGGTGGGTGGTCAGAGATTCATCCCCCCACCCTGGATGTCTCTGTTCAGTTCAGGTCTTCCCAGGAGCCACAATGCCAGCCGTTCTAATCTCCTCTTCAATTTGTTCGGCTGATAGCGTCTTTTGACTGGTGACTTATGGGGCCTGTCTGTACAACGCTTAGCATCTCTGAAGGCCTCATTTACTGCACCTGACAGGACACTCTTTTCTGGAGAGGAGACAATCTCATGGCGGGCGGCGCGGCTTCATTTATTATCGGGCAGCTCTTTCTGCCATCCTGACACCCATCTTCCCATTAGTCCTGATTTGCACGGCGTCACAAACGGGGTGGCAGTTTTCTGAAGTCCGAAAAACAGCGTGACGTTGTGATGAAGGACAACGTAGAGGGCAGCCAGGAAAGGGAAAAGAGGCTGATGACTTGAAAATGGGCAGTAATTGGGGTGGGGTTCGTTTGGTATGATCACAGGGTGAGGAGCGAGGTTGGCCAAGTTTCCCCATTGGAGGGGTAGAGAGCAAGTCTCTCTGTGCAGAGTCACACTTCGATTGGGCTCCGCATCCCTTGTGTTGCATAACTGCACATCCCTTCACATGTGCAACCTCCTGAGGGTGGGCATGCACAGTGGCATATGGCATCCTGTCAGGAAGGTACAGTGTCATAAACTATGGGGGAGCAAAGACATGCACAATTGCACAATGGTTGTATTCACCAAACAGTAGCATATGTGTAGCTGTGCCATTGGGACTTTTGCACGAATGGTGCAAAAATCCAGGCTGTGGCACAACAGGGATGATGCGCAGTGGCATGCCACTTGTGCGTGGCAGCCTGCCATCGCACAAGGGCACAGCCAGGAGTTGGGCACTGTGCATTGGCGCCATCCACCATTTCTTGGCCCACTGCTGTTTCTGTCATGGTCCACTCTGACTGGAGCTTGGCAACAGGGCACTCTCCCTTGCGTGGGCACTATGCCACCTTGTATGGCACCCTGTTGCACAAAGAGCCCCCCCCATTGGTGCAATGGGTTGCCATACCCTCCAACAGTTCATAGAGGAAAAGTGAGGCACGTGTGGCCAACAGTACAGATTACAGTACAGTTACAGTACAGGTAATTCCAAGATTTTTAATATGCAGATAATTTGAATTGGAAGTTAAGAATTCCATGTATCAAACCACACCAAGAGATGGATTCACTTCATCAAAGGTGGGTTTTGGGTTGTTGTTGTTGTTTTTTTTTGGACAATGCACAATATATATAACCAGCAGGCAGTGGCGGAAGCAGAGTTCCACATGTGGTACACGTGGTAGCACTTTAACAATCAGACAGCAGTGTGCAAATGTGTTTTGCACAGGCGCATAGAGCATAATTCATGGGCATACACTCCAACTGTCCCAATTTGGCAGGGACAGCCCCAATTAATCCTCTGCCTTCCCAGTTTTTCAGCTGCTTGTCAAATGTCCCAGTTTCTCTCTCCTACTCCCACCTTTGTCTTCAGATTACTTCCATTGCTGCAAACTGAGTTCAAAGGGCAAAAGCAGCTTGCACACTGTCAATCCAGCAGGAGGAAGAGGAGAGGAGGGGGGCAGAGTTTTGCCTTTCCTAGTAAGCTCAGGCAAAAACCAACTGCTGCTGCCTCTCCCAGCTTGTCTGTTTGGCCCTCTTGCCCACACTGTGACGTTGTGTTCCGATGCTCACCTCTAAAACGTCAGAGGGCAAGCATTTGCATTGTACTACTGGTATCCAATGTTCATTTCTTGTGCTATGCTGCCGTCTAGTATAGGGGAACTAGACTGTCGCTTTGCTGGTGGATATTTATGCTCTGCTGAAGCAATGTAAGTTCTCAGCCAAGGAAACCCTATCCGTCCTGAGTTTGCAAAACCTGAACAGGGCTGTTAAGAACAGGGTCTCTAACCCCATCCACCTGACACAGCCCATCATAACCACAACAGAGCTACCTGCAATGAGCTCCTCCCCTTTTTTGGTAATTCACTTTGCAAAAATAACGTAAGGTGTAGGAACAAAAGCAGGGTGTTGGTGTGATGAACTATGTTTTCTAGTTGCTTCTCCAAGTTCTCTTTTAAGGGCAGTTCCTAGGCATGTTCAGAGACATGGCTTTGTATGGCATTTTTATTTTATTCCACTCTCTTATCAATTCTAAAGGTTCCCCACCCCTCATAAAAGAGTAATGAAAAGGAACAGAAAAGTTATGAGTCATACAACGAGGTACTCCTTAAGCCAAAGGTGGGCAACTGGGGGGGGGGGACTGGGAGGGCTACATTAATCCCAACCTCCATGAGAACTGAGAAAGCAGCTGAGAAAATTGAAAGATAGAGGTTTGATTGGGACCGTCTCTGACATACTGTCCCCACAGTGGCTAACCAGAAGCCCAATGGACAGAAATGAAATCCGCTACCCTTTCCCTCTCCCATTTCCTAATGAGTGATCCACAGAGGGCTGGGATCCTGTTCAACCACTGCATAGCTGAAACCTATGGGAGTAATGCTGTGCCGGAACTACCGTATATCACGCTGGAGTTCCATGGGATCACACCGCTGGTCAAATGGATGGTGCAATGGGCAACCATACCTTGCACTCACATGTTGCACAAGACTTGTGCAACCTTGGTAAGGCTCCCACCCTTGTGCCAGCTCTTAATGTAACTATTTGCTCCAGTGTAAGGATGTTTGGCCAGAAATAATTGTGTGTGAGAAAGAAGATGGGGTATACCCAGCCTGACTAATAGCCATTAATAGTACAGTTGGATCCCCATCTCCGTGGAACTATTAATCGTGGGTCCAGTTATCTGCGGGACACAAAATAGGGACACATACCATAGAGTCACGCTGGAAAATCCTAGGGAGGCATCCTCTCTAGGCGTCTTCTAGCTCCTCTAATGAAACTCTATGGTATGTTTTTACCAGAGGTCCTGTATTTTAATAGGGTTTGCAGCTAACTGTGGTTTCCAGTAGCCACAGTAAGTTCAGGAACCAAACCCCACAGATATGGGGGTCTGTATTAATTAATAGTGCTGATGGTTAATAATAAAGAGGAATAATTAATAAGATTAGCAGTCATGAAGAGTATCCCTAAGTCAAATCTTGGCCCTGAATTGATTTCAGAGCCACTGAAGCACTATGTTGTACACCTGCTCTGAGTCCCAACCACCTTCCCCTCTCATAATCACTTCCAAGAAAAGACCATATCTCAGCCAGCGAGCATCTGCTTTGCATTCAAAGGGTCCTGGGTTCAATTCTGGGTTTCTCCAGTTTTAAAACTGAGAACACAGAAGGTGATGGGAAAGTTATTCCTCTGCTTCAGAGCTCCAGAAAGCAGCTGAAAGGACAACCCAAGATTAGAAGGATCAACAGGGTGATTCAGGAGAGGACAGCTTTTGATGGTAAGGAAAGGATTCCGGAATGGGATTGTCCTTCCAGGCAATATTTTAAGGTATTTGAGCCCAGATGGGCATCCTGACAATATTTTGCCTTGCTTCGGAAGTAGCTGCAAATCTGTTCTGGAGGGACATGTAACCGATGCTGGGTTTTGACCCAGATCTCCCTTGAATGGAGAGAGCAGCCAACGGAAGACAAGAAAACCCATAAACCTCCTTCCATCTGTTCTGCCCACCTTTGAGGAGAGAGTCAACCAAAGGCAGTGAGCGTGTCAGCAACAGAGACCGCCCGTTTGGGTGGAATGGCCCTATTATGATCTCCTCCGGCAAGTCCCCTCCCCGTCACGAGGAATTAGTAGCCGTCCTCCTGGAGGTTAATTGTTACGGACGTGTTACATATGGCTGGGACGACCACAGCAACCTTGACAGTAACTGACAGTTGATTCTCACTCGCCATCTGGTAGCGATGCTCGGAGTGTCAATTCAAATTAAACTAATGAGCATGGCCAAATACCATTCCGAAACAAGCCCTCCCTCTGTTCTCACAGCGCCGCAACCCTAATAAGCAGACCATGGCTGAGATTCTAGATCAGCCACTTTGTTAAGGATACTGAACTAAGTAGCATCTCCTGGCCCGACCCTCCCCGCCAATCCCGACTTACCGAGCATCAGCTGCTGTGAGTAATGGAGGTCTGCTGTCCTGTCCATCAGGGCCCAGCATACTGGTGTCTCCATCCCTCTCCCAGGAGGAAGTGCAAGAGGGGTCCTGCTTCTGATTGACGCACCAGAGATCTCTGGAAAGTCGGGGTGGAAGCATCAGTCTGCTGTGCCCTGATAGACAGAAGAACAGACCTCTGTTGCACACAGTGGCCAGCCGGCTGGCTGCTGCCCAGTAAGGCAGAACTGGGAGACTTTTATGATCCCTCCATTTGCCCGGAGGTTATGCATTTGTAACTGTGATTGTGAATTCCAACCAATCTTCTCATCATCATCATCATTTTATTCATTTATATCCTGCTTTTCTCTCAAAAAATGGGACTCAAGGTGGCTAACAACATACAGCTCACACACAGACATTTACATGGGCGATACATTCCCAGACTTATCGCAAATACGTGAAACTGTGTATAATAGCAAACCACCATATTATACCATAGAATCTTGCTGGAGGACCTAGAAAATGTCTAGAGAGAATGTATGTAAGAGAATGCGTCTCTAGAGAGCTGGCGTGACTCTATGGTCAACTTCTGGTGGAAGTTGACCATTGAGTTGTGCTGGAGGACTTCCCAATGTCTAGAGAGACCACCTCCAGCATGACTCTATGGTCCTCCAGATGCCTAGAGAGACCTCCCCCCCCCCGATCATGGGTAAGTGAAACTGCAGGTACCGATCCTGCATAAACTGTGGTGGTGGTGGGGGGATTGCCTGTATTTAAAAACAATAAAGATTAAAGCTATGCAAAAGCTTCAATAAAAGTATAAATACAAAAATGTAAAAAACAGTTAAACAATGATCAGGTGAACAACCATTAAAAGCCAACATGCAAGTCTTTAAAACAGCACCACACCACCTTAAAACCCACTCCAGTCAGTTTCTAAAAGCCCGATGGCATACAAATGCTTGTACTTGCTGACAAAAGGAGAGCAAGGACAGTCCCAAAGTCTGGGAGCAGCCACCGAGTATGCGCTGTCTCCCTTGTTCCCACCAAACAAGCCAGAGAAGGTAGTGGGACAGAGAGAAGAGTCTCTCCGGACAATCTTAAAGCTTCAATGGGCTCATATGGGAAGAGACCATCTTTCAGATAGTCTGAGCCCAAGCCGTATAGGGCTTTATATCTCATCACCAGCACTTTGAATTGTGCCCAGAAATGGATTGACAACTAGTGGAGGTGTTGCAACAAGAGAGTTTGTGCTCCCTGTAGCCAGACCCAGTTAGCAATCTGGCTGAAGCTCTTCAGGCCAACTGAAGTTTTTGAGCACTTTTCAAAGGTAGCCCCAGGTAGAGCACATACCAGTAATCCCAAGGGGATGTCACCAAGGCAGTGAAGGAATTGGCAAGGCTGATCCTTAAACAAGAACCATTTCTTTCTACTTGTTGAAACAACCAGTTCCAAATGGAACTTCAAAGCTGCAGAGGGTACAAGCCCTGAAGCCAACACTACGAGAGCGCCTCCCGTATTTGGGGTCTGCCCTGCCTCCATGTTTCCGCCAAGCAGGCAAAGAGATGCTAGAACCGTTTTAGCTCTCCCAATGGAAGAGAATGAGAAGAGCAAGGATTCAGATCCAGATCCAGACTCCGAATCGGAGTGGGTCTGGATTGTTCTAGAACAGACTGGCAACAAATCTAAACCAACAGATTAGATCCTCACCATCATCAATGTTATTGCACAAAGGCAAGAGGAAAACCCCGGGGGAGGGGGTGAAGTTGTAAATTGGGGTGAGTAAAGTGCAGCCCATGGGCCACATGCAGCCTTGTTAGCCCCCCAGAACTCCTATTAACCTCCTCAGAAACCCCCATTAAAAAAAATCAATCTGATTTTGAGGCATCTTTTGCCTCCCAACTGGCCCAGAACCACCTCAAAATGCAGCAACTTGCTTTCCCCGATCTCCCCAAAAAGCCCTGTTGTTGTTCTTGTTGTGTGCCTTCAAGACATTTCTGACTTATGACGACCCCATCACGGGGGTTTCTTGGCAAGATTTGTTCAGATGAGGTTTGCCCTGGCCATTGTCTGAGGCTGAGAGAGAGTGAGGCTTGCCCAAAATTCCCTGGTGGGTTTCTGTGGCTAAACAAGGATTGGAACCCAGGTTTCCTGAACTTCTAGTCCCATGCTCAAAGCACTGACTCTGAAAGTCCCCCAAACTTTCTTCTCCCCTGAAACAAGATAAAGAAAAAAAAACAGCCCCAACTTGACCAAAATGGCAGCCGGAAGTGATCTCCCATCACTGAAAAGTGTCCCGTGGCCTGCCTGGTGTGTGCAGGGAGGAAAAAATGCCCCTGTCCCCTGCACATTTGCCTACCCCTGTTGTAAATCAAAGGATCTTTGGTATGCAAGAGAGCTGCTCTCAATATCTTAGCTGGCCTCTGGCTAAACAGACCTGTCACTGTGATGGATGTTTCTCCCAACAGGGAGTGGAGGTTTTTGGAGAGAGAGAGAGAGAGAGAGAGAGGAAGGGAGGGGCAAAATGGGGTCCAGGGACCTCGGTGCCTGTCACTCTGCAAGGACCATTGTGTTCGTAACACTCATGGTGGCAGTCTTGTCAGTGTGACTTTTATATGAAGAGGAGATGAGAGAGAGAGAGAGAGAGAGAGAGAAGGGAAGGAGAAGGAGATGGAGGAGGTGTGTTGGAGCCAGCCCAAAGGGCTGAGAAGGTGGGTTGCCAGGTCTCAGGGCATCAGCCAAAGTCTCGGGGAATTGCTGTGCTTCTCTAGGGCTGGAAGCTTGTCGGTGTCTTAAGCATAAGTTCCTCTAAGGAAGTGCCT
This sequence comes from Gambelia wislizenii, assembly GCA_030847615.1. Classification (NCBI taxonomy): domain Eukaryota; kingdom Metazoa; phylum Chordata; class Lepidosauria; order Squamata; family Crotaphytidae; genus Gambelia; species Gambelia wislizenii. Next base: position 2,701,606 of record JAUMIR010000013.1, on the reverse strand, counting down.
GGACATTTTTGTCCAATACAGAACATCTGCTTTCACCTCAAGATTGTAGAAGCCAGGGGCCAAGAGTGCATTTGCACAATTAAAGCAAGTGTGCTGTCTGCACCTGTTCCTGGAAGTGTCTGAGCTGGCCATGGTGACACATGCATCCCCCACGGTTTACAGTAGTGCACTCAACACGGGCCTGCCTTTGGAAATCTCACGAAATCCCAAAGTGCTGCAGCCAGAGTGCTGACTAGGACTGGTAACAGGACACATATCATTCCCATGTTACAAAAGCTTTAGTGGGTGCCGATCTCTTTCAAAGCGCTGCTTATGACCTATAATGCCCTTGTACAGTCAAGCCGGATGATTACGCCTCTCTGTAGCACTTGCCCAAGAGGACTTTCTGGCAGTCCCCCCACCCAATGCAGGGTGAGGACACAGGAGAGGGCCCTCTTGGGGGCTGCTCCCAGGCCGTGGAATTCCTCCCCTCTCTGCTCTCCTTCCACCTACAAGCTGAAACCTTTTTTATTTAGACAGGCGCTTGGCTGTTAACTGGCTCTTACAGAAGGACCTTTAAAAGGGGCATGCTGTACTTTCCCCCTCACTGTTGTGTTTTAACTGTTTTTAAATGGTTTCAAATTTGTGTTTTGGATGGGGTTGCTTATTTCCTGAAGAATACTTTTGTACTCTAAATTGGTGTCACACTTGGTTTAACCTATGCTGTAAGGCCTCTTTGGAGCCATCGTGAAAGAAAAGCAAGAGATAAATTAAATGCATAAATAAAGGTGTGGGGGAGTGGGAGAGAGAGGCCTACATTTCCTACCAGTCTTAGCCAGCATGGCCAATGACAAGGGAGGCAGAGAGCTGGAGGGCCATGCTTGTCCATGCTGGGCTTCAAGCAATCTTGATAAAACAAGGAACTGGATGGATGGATGGATGGATGGAGAGACAGGCAGATATGCCATGCCAGTGAAACAGTTGTTCTTCCTTCCCCCTGCTGTGTTTCCCCCACTTCTATTCCCCTCCCCTGTGTTCTTCTTCACATTATTTTTAATGTCTGGAATGCTGCTGGAGACCATTCCATAACGTCCATATCTGGTCAAGGGCTGCTGGTACGTTATTACATACAGGAGCTGGCCAAGTGACTGCTACCCATTGGCACTGATGCACAATGAGGCCAATGCACATTGGTCAGGTTGTGCATTGGTCCTAACATGCATTGGCCCTGTTGTGTATCAGTCCCATGGTGCATCGGGATCCCAACTAGGGAGTGCCAATGCACACCAAGGCGCTCTTGCCGGTGTCCCAGTATGCAGCTTTGCAATTCACCAAGAGGGTTTCATAGCACCTCTGCTACGTAGCTCAGTATGTGTAATGTTACGTAATGTACACTGTGAGATGAGATTCTGACCCTTGATTATTACAGGGATGGAGAAAGTGAGGCCTGTGGACCATGTGCAGCCCTCGACACCACTTTTGTGCCACACCAGCCCCCTGGTGACCTCCAAAGGCCCCAGTGCCACACAATTTGTCAAAAAAAAAATTGTGCCAATTTTGGGGTGATCTTTTCACCCTGAAAAGTGGCCCAAAGCCCCCTCCAAATGGCTGCAACTGTGGCCATTTAGCAATCCCACCTCTCTGAACCCCCAATATTTTTTTAAAAAAGAAAAGGACAAAAATCAGGCAACATGGTGGCTGGGAATGATGGTGTGTCCAATGGGGGGGGGTTCAACAGGCCAAAAATTGGCCCTCACCTCCCCTGCTCTGTGCACTGGCCCATCCTGGGGTAGGGACCAGTTTGGATAGCATGACATTGTCCAATGCAGGTCACAATCCCCTCATCTCCATATGGAGGTCCGGTTGGTTTGGCTTCTGGGCCCAAGATGAGACTGTTTCTGGGACTGAAAGGGAAAATCCCTGGAAAAACTGAGCTGTGCAATGGACAATATTTTCACAGTTACTTGCCTTGGGCAATTTCTGTCCTAATCAGAAAAGCTGCAGGCCCCTTGTCAGACCGCATTAATAAGCTGGGCTTTAATGGATTCCAGAAGAGCCTGGTACTAGGAGGGTAACACACACCCCATCTCCTTAATAGGTATAAGAAATGGCAGCAGCTACAGTTCACTGAACAAACAGCCCAGGCGATGGACGAGGCTTAAGTTCTGTTCCAACAGACCCCCGTTGTGTTCTTTATTGAGTCAGGGCAGGGGGGGGAAATGCTGAGGAAGACAAGATGAGAAGTGTCTTGAACTTCTGTGCTGGTGGTGAGCAGAAAGGCTGGCTCAGTGGCAAGTCCGCCTGTTCCTAGCTCTTCTGTTGGTCTATAGAGTTGGTCCTCCAGCTGGGCAGAGAGGCACGCTTCTTTGCAAGCTTACCAACCAGAAACATCCCCAGTACCAACCTACCTGGGATTTAAGATCAGCCAGGGAAATTCTCCTTGTGATATCCAGAAGTCTTCCTCCCACCCTCCATTCCTGCCTTCCTTCCCTTCTACCCTGTCTTTTCTCCCGCCCCCCCTTCCTTCTTTTCTTCCTTCCTCCCTTTAAATACGTAAATGTCCTATATCCAAAAATCTCAGGGCAGCGTACAATAAAATCAATACAAAAGCAGCAACCACAACTACGACAATTTAAAAGATTAAAATATATTAAATCGTTTATCTCTTAAAGCCAGACAATTGAAAACCCGTTAAGACCACTTTAAAATAATGTTGATTATAGCACATGTGCAAATTGGATAAAATCAATTTGCCCCCCACCAAGCCTTTAATTAAAAGCCATGTTTTGACTTGGCATTGGAATAATGCCAGTGTCGGTGTTGACTGGGCCTCTGCGGAAGGGTATTCCATAACCAGGGTGCCACAGCAGAGAGGGCCTGAGGGGCTACCACATGTGGCAGGGCTTTTTCAGTGATGGCACCCTGGTTGTGGGGTGAAGGCACCCTGTCCCTTCTGGTACTTCATGCATTCAAAATACAAACAACATTTTGCTCAGAAACTGGTGGCGGCTCCCATATCGGGAGGGCACGGAATCCGCTCCAGGCTCTGAAGGAACTCTCCATGATTCTGAGCCTATTTAGGAAATAGCATTCAGCACCTTGGAGAGCTCTCCCAAAGCCTGGAGTGACACCTGGTATGGCGGCAGCTAAAAAAGCCAATGCAATTCTAGGCTGCATCAATAGTGTCTAAATTGAGGGAAGTCAGAGTGCCACTCTATTATTCTCCTTTGGTCAGACCTCACCTGGAAGACTGTGTCCATTTCTGGGCACCACAATTCAGGAAGGATATGGACAAGCTGGAATGCATCCAGAGGAGGGTGACCAAAATGGTAAAAAAAGTCCAGAAACCATACCCTATGAGGAGAGGATTAGGGTAGCTAGGTATGTTTAGCCTGGAGGAGAGAAGGTTAAGAGGGGACATTATAGCCATGTTTAAATATTAAATACTGAGAATGGAGCGAGCTTGTTTTCTGGTGCTCCAGAAACTGGGACAGGGAGCCATAGATTCAAACTGCAGGAAAAGAGATTCCAACTAAACATTAGGGAAAAAATTCCTGAAGGTTAGAGCTGTTCAGCAGTGGAATCTGCTGCTGCCTGGGAATGTGGTGAGGCTGGATAGCCATCTGTCAGGAATGCTTGGATTGTGTCTTCCTGCATGGAAGGGGTTGGACTAGATGGTCCTTGGGGTCTCTTCCAACTCTGTCATTCTATGATGCATCATCCCCACTGACATGGGAGACACCACCAGACACTGATTAGGGTCAGCAGCCAGTCCTCCTCAGCAACTGGTCCCTGCCTGAGTCACCATTTGATCCAACCTGGTTTGGATTATAAACAGGGGGAAAGGAAACAAGAAGGTCTTTGTGGTGCTGGGAAGTGATTGAAAAAAACAGAAATAAGATGGTTGCATTGTGACAGACACATCAGTAATCCAAGCAGAAAGAGAGGAAGGCAACCTATTGCGACAGATCTCTGCCAGCGGACAAGTTGTCCACAACAATGGAGGATTTCATTCCCTGAAGGTCTTACAAGGATTCTCCTTTTGACCAAAATGCAGAAAGCTAGGGAACAGCAGCACTAGTCAGAGCTTGAGCTCTCCCCGGGCTCTGGGGCACTGGTGCTCCGGACCCTGGCTATCCTCGTAATCCATTTAGAGCGGCCTTCCCCGTGACTTTGCTGGGTAGCCAATGAGACAGCTCCAGCTGAGGAGACAATCTTGTGTCTGCAGCCGGAGGCCTGGTGTGGGTTCAGCTCCCAGAGGCTGGGTGGCACGGAGCAGAAGGATGAAGAGGCCGAGGTCACGGCACTGGGATATACTCTGTGCTTTCGAGCTGGCGGGTGGTTTGGTGCAAAGACAGCTCTCCCGCATGGAATGGGACCAGATATGCAAACTGTGCTGTGATATTTCCTGGGGGATGGAGAACTGTTGCAAAATGAGGGATTTAAAGAATCTTTCTTATTTGTTTCCCAGCTGAGAAAAGGCTTTCCTGACACTCTGGAAATCCCATCGGGAGGAATAACACAGTAGCAAAGTTTTTGTGGAGTTTTTTCCCCTGGTATTCAGATGTCCTGAAGTGTTCTGGGAGAATGATTATGTGCAGAACTGCAAATGGGTTTTTCTGTGCAAAACCCACTTTTTGACGCAGTGAGGGTCATTTCCTGCAGGGAAAAGGCGTTTTCTGCACACACAAAAAATGTGTGCCCCCCCCCCCTTCTTTTCTGTGCAGAATTATGCCCTGGAGCTGTTCAGGATGTGCAAAGGCAGAGAGAAGGCTGTACTAAACTATTCATTGTGTCCCACAGTGGAGAGAAAACAGTGGAAGTTATTTGCCCTTGAATGTGAGAATGAAACAGACAAAGAAATACCCTCTAGGTCACCTGACCCCTGCTGACCTGGCAGCTGTGGTTCTTGACCAGCTCCATGTCTGTAGTGATGGCACTAAGTCCTTGACCTTCTTTGCCCCAGGAGTCCTTTCACATTGCACAGTTATAGAGCTACGATTCCACTTAAACTGCCATGGCTGCATCCTATGGAATCCTGGGCTTTGCAGTTTAATGAGGAGTACCGGTACTTAGAATTCTCAGCCACAGAGCTCTAGTGCCTCACTAGGACCAACTGCAGACAATATATAACCAACCCCAAAAGAGGAGGCCAGAAATGTGAAAAGTCCACTTCCAGCTTTGTAAAAACCGTAGTGGTTCAGGGAGTTTAATCCAACTCCTTTAGAAGACACCAAGTTAGGCGACGCTTGTTTAGAAGGTCTGAGAACCAGGGACGCTTGAGTCCCACAAACTTCCCCATCCTTCTCTCAGTTTTCTCTCCCTCACAGGGTTGTTGTGAAACTATAAAATGTGAATGGGGGAAGAACCACACCGCTTGTCCTGATTTCACTGGTGGGATGCCAACCCAAGGCCTATGCCATTGTTCAGGGTGGTTCTTGTGCTCCTAAATCTTCTGACCTCAATGGGGAGCATGCGCGTGTCTCTCCTCAAGCCATTTCTTAATAGTTCGATAGCTTTCAAAATGCCTGCTTGTCACCATTTCCTTTTTCCTCCCCTTTCCCAGCAAAATACATCGGCTGTTATGTGGACAACACCCATCGGAGAGCCTTGCGCGGTGTGTCGTTCTTTGACTACAAAAAAATGACATTGTTTCGTTGCCAGGACAACTGCGCCGAACGGTAGGGTGGCAGACCTGCAACAGGGCCTCCATTAATTCCCTGCGGTTGTTTTATTTTCCTCCTTCACACTCTCCCAGCCCCGTGGTTTGGAAAGATCCAAGTTTTAATCACTGGATGGGGACGACCTCATTTGCATGGAAATGGCCTTCTGTCCAAGGCTGGAACTGAGAAGCTGGGCTCATATATTGTGGTGTTTATGGTCTGGCGCGTGCATGCACGCATGCGCGCACACACACACACATCATGGGGGGGGGTTCTCCTATCCTGTGACACCAGCGAGGGGAACGACAACAGAGACTTGGCCCCATTGCTGAAACACTGGCTAGCATTCAGGTGGAGTGCTACACTCATGTAAAAAATCACTGCCCAAGCAGTTGTGCTTTCTCCGAAGTTGCGTACCTGCACTCCAGAGGACAGGCAATCACCCCGCAAGTCCTGAGACAGGGGGCTTTCTCATTTAGCAACAGCGGCGACTCCGGTCTTCCTGGGATGGTGAATCCAGGTCCAGGAGAGCTTTGAAGGAGCTGTCCACAGTGCTGAACCTATTGGGGAATGGAGTTCAGGACCTTGGAGAGCTCCTCCAGAGATTGGGCCGGATTCACTGTCCCAATGACCTGGGCAGCCGCCAGCTGCCAGTGTTTGGTGGGTGGGGAGCAGGAAAGGCTGGTGGATCTGTTGCCTCAGGGGTGGCAAACCCACTGGGATTTTATGGCTGCATCTTCTGACGAGGGTAGGGCCAGGTCTAACTGTTCTCAGTTACAAGAGGTTTGACGATGGAACCAACCACCTCAAGAGTGGTGGGGTCTCTTTCTCTGGACATCTTCAGAGTGAAGCTAGATAGTTACCTGCTGGGGATGCTCCAACTGGATTTTCTGCCTGCGGGAGGGGGTATGGACTCAATAGCCCATGAGGCCCCTTCCAGCTCTATGACTCCATGATTCGTGGAAGCGGCTCCAGATTGAAGGGGAGTTTTTCCAGTGCTGGAACTTGCTTAGGCACTGGTGATGCTCCACTTGAACTCTGAGCAGCTCCAGAGGGATTCACCAGATGTGGGGAGCTCATTGGCATTGTGCCATGGATGAGCTCAAGGCCATGGTCCCCATGGTACAATTGTGAGATCTACCCTAATTACACTGGCCTACCTTTAAGCTACACTAAGAGTATAAAGGATCTTGGCCACGATGAAACCCTCAGTCCACTCCACCTGAAATCATAGGAGGAAACCTGGATCACATCCCAAATCTGAGCGGCTGACTCTTAAGTCTAATGATGTGCAAAGGAATTGTTAGTCAGGTGCAGTCTCCTGTGGTCTTTTGCTGCTATGTGCCATCCTTCTCAGTTCCCATTTCCCCAAAATTGATTTTTTTGGACTACAGCTCCCAGAATCACCCAACATCCTCCCCGCCTGCAAAACTTTGGGAGAAAGGAAATGGCAGACTTCACCAGAGAGAAACTGTTGTTAAATTTCTTACCCTCCAAAAGAAAACCAATGAAATGTCCCCCTACACACACACACACACACACACACACACACACAATTCCCCACCTCCATGGAGCAGAGAATGTCAAGAGGCCGTTGGCACATAGCTTTGCTGACCTGGTAGCTTCCATGTTGGTTCAGGGTGAGGATGGTGTGCTTGTCCTGGGTTTTAGTCTGATCTTTAAGGCAGCCTACCTGCAGCACCCACCCACCCCTCTGCAAAAATGGGTTCAGCACCTTGGTGGGCTCCTTGCAAGTTTGGACTAAAATTCAGAACAGACCCACCGACATGAAGCCACTAGATGCCCCAGCTCTGCTTTGGCATCTTTCTTCTCCCAGTTTTCCAAAACAGACTCCCACCCCGGCCTGCCTGTTGTACTTTCTGGAACTCTCTGGCCCTTCTACTTTTCGCTGTGCCTGCCAAGACACACCATGCCTGCTCTCTACCTCCCTCCCCATCTAGCCTTTAAATAATGGGTCCATCTCTTGCTCTATGATCTATAAGATGCCTGGAGAGCTTTTCTCGGGAGAAGTGATGCTTCTTCCCGCCAGCATGGCATAAATCATTCCTCAAGGGCTGTCACTAGTTGAAACACACTGGTTGACTTCTCCCTCCAGACATATCTTGATAGGGCTGTGAAGATGGGCTATAGGCAGAGCTTTGGAAAGTACTTTTCTGGACTACAAGTCCCAGAATCCTCCAGCCAGCTGGAAGAGTCTGGAAGCGGTAGTCCCAAACAGGAACTCCTCCAAACTCCACCTATAGGTCTGGAGGGCATTTGCTTTCACCATGTCGCTTGAGGATTCTGGGAGCTGTAGTCCAAAGCAGGAACTCCTCCAGACTCTGCCTGTAGGTCTAGTAGACATTCATCTGGGCCATGTGGCTGGCAGGTTCCGGGATTTGCAGTCCAAAAAGGAACTTCTCCATACTTTGTCTCTTGATTCTTCGTTTCCATTTGAGGTGATCCTTCATCTAAAGAACTCCCTCTCCTCCCCTATTTTACACAACAACCCCATGAGGTTGGTAGTTTCAGCTGAGACATGGTAACTAACTATAGGCTGACATCTAGGTCTCCCCATCCAAGTCTGACAGGCAAATTCCAATATCCCCTAGTCTGGTTTTCAAATGGACTTTGGTTCAACTCCAGGATCCCAAGGATAATCTTAGCAGGAGGGGTTTCTTCCAAAGTGGTTAGCTTGGCAGCCCCTCTATCTCTCTTATGGATGCAATTCTTTGCTAATTTTCTTCTTGAAGGAAGCCATTGCTCATTTTAGCCATTTTCTTCTCACTGTGGGAAAGTCTTTGAAAACATTTGAGATTGATTGCACACAACACAAAATCACATGCAGTTGTTTTGCACAGAAAACAGCATTTTCTCTGCAGAAATAGGCTGCATATATTCTGTGTATATATTCTGTGCAGAATAGAATACACAGAAAAATGCTGTTTTGTGTGCAGAAAATCATATCTCTGTGCTGGAGTACAGAACTATAATTATTTTCTGTCTTTTGTGCAGAAATTGAGATTCTTGTGCCGAATTACTTTTCTGCACAGAAAAATATATATGCTGTTTTCCATGCAGAAATATTATTTTCTGTGCAGAAAAATGCTTTTTTTTCTGCACAAAACAACCACAAGTGAATTTTGCACAGAATAAATCCAGGATGCTTCTCGTTAGAGTTTCTTGACCCTCATTTTGGACCATTAAAAAAAAAAAAAACATTTTCAAATATACTTCCCATCCCTAATGTTTCCCTGAGCTTGGAAACATTGCTTTTTTGGACTACAACTAGCACAATCCCACATCCAGTGTCCCTGCATGACTGAGTCATCTGCCTGTTGCATGGGCTTGCCTTCAAAGAAAGAAAATCCAGAGGTTGAATCTGAGCATGCTCCCCTGACCACCAGCACATTATTCTCATTAATGCACTTCTGTTTGCGTTTGCAGGGGTTACCTCTATGCGGGGCTGGAGTTTGGGGCCGAATGTTACTGCGGGCACAAGATCCAGGCGGCGAACGTCAGCAATGCCGAATGCAACATGGAGTGCAAGGGAGAGAAGAGCAACATCTGTGGAGGGGTGAACCGACTGTCCATCTACCGCCTCGAATTGGCCCAGGAGTCTGCAAGGAGGTGTAAGTAAGGCTTCCCCGCAAGGGATCCGGAACTTGGGTGATCGGCATCCTCGCTTGGAAATGTTCCTCTTTTTTTGGACTTGGTTGTTCATGGTTGTGAATTGCTGCCAAGTCCACTTGGACTTAGGGTGACCCTAGGAACGAGAGACCCCCAAGACACCCTGCTAGCAACAGCCCTGCTCAGGTCTTGCAGAGTCAGGGCTGTGGCTTCCTTGATGGAGTCCATTTGTCTGGAATGTGGTCTTCCGCTTTTCCTACTGCCTCCCCCCTTACCAAGTATTATCACCTTTTCCAATTAGTCTCATCTTCTCATGATATGGCCAAAGTATGACAGCCTCATTTGAGTCATCTTGGCTTCTAGGGAGAATTCAGCCTTGATTCGCTCTCGGGCCCATTGATTTGTCTTTTTAGCAGTCCACGGCATCCATAGAACTCTTCTCCAGCCCCACATTTGAAATTAGTTGATTTTCTTCCTCTCAGCTTTCTTCACTGTCCAGCTTCCCCAACCATACACAGAAATTGGAAACACAATGGCATGGACAATCCTAACTTTGGTATTCAATGGTATATCTTGACACTTGAGGATCTTGTCTCGTTTCTTCATAGCTGCCCTTCCAAGTTCCTAGCTTTCTTCTGATTTCTTGATTAGAGTTTCCATTTTGATTTATGACTGAACCAAGGGACAGGACCTCCTAGGATCCCCCAATGAACATGGCCACTTTGTTTGAATCCGTTGCTTTGAGTCCTATGCTCTGGAACTGGGGAAAACAAGCCAGTTCCATTTCCTACCTGACAACCCTTCAGATGTTGGAAGATGGCATTCGTGCCACCGCTCAGTGTTAAAATTCAAACTCCACCAAATTTCTCACTCGCTCCCTACTCACAGGTAGACTGTGACAGGTAGAGAGCCCCAAGACATCAGCATCTATAGACCTTGATAAACTTATCTGCCATGAATTCTCCTTCTTATTCTTGCTCCAAAATTCATTATTTCTGTTGGGGTGCTTAGCCCAGCGGTTCCTTCGCATTTGCAGTATTTTTTGGATTTTTAATGCATCTTCTTAAACATTCTCAAGCTGAAGGCTTTGCAAACCTCCCTGGGAAATTGGTTCTATAAAAGGAAAGATGCGTCCCATCCCTCTGTGTCTAAATTTGATGCTTAGCACTGGGGGGTGGGGAGGGCAGATTCTTCTGAGACGGGGCTGGGAATCATGAGGCCTTCAGATACTGTTGGACTGCAACTCCCAGCATTCCTCACCAGTGGCTATGCTGGCTTAGGGCTACTGAGAGTTGCAATCCTTGGGTCCTTGGTTCTCTTCTAGCAGCAGATGAAAACATTGTCATGTTTGACAGGCCTTTGGGAACTGATTATTTAAAGGGACAGATTTTTTTTAAAGATAATTCTGCTATGTTGTCTGTATTTCTGGCTTTTCAGTGGATGTGTTTGTTTTTTTAACTCTTTTAATTCTATCAATAGTTTCATTATATTTTAATTTTGTTGTTGCTCTTGTTGTGTGCCTTCAAGTTGTTTCTGAGTTTTGGTGACTCTAAGGCGAACATATCATGGGGTTTTCTTGGCAAGATTTGTTCAGAGGGGGGTTGCCTTTGCTTTCCTCTGAGGCTGAGAGAGTGTGACTTGCCCAAGGTCACCCAGTCGGTATTCATGGCTGAGCAGGGATTCGAACCCTGGCCTCCAGAGTCATAGCCCAGTGCTCAAACCACTACGCCACACACTACGCCTATTTTAACTTCAGTATGTTTTTATTGACATGAGCTCAGCCTGTGAGCTCGTGTCAGTGAAAAGATATAAGCTGTGGGAAAGGGAGGAGAGGATCTAATCGAGCATCACGTGCCACACTTTTGAGATATGATCGTTCGAGAAACTGGTCAGGCAGAGGCCCGGCCTGATATACAGGGCTTCACTCTATCCCCCCTTGAATTCAGGCCTGTTTTGGTTACCTGGGATCAGAAAATGTCATGTGAATGGATGGAGTGTGTGTGTGTGTGTGTGTGTGTGTGTGAAGTATCTGGCTGAGCACTCTGGACAGGCAGATGATGTGCAATGCACCATACAGAAGGGAGGACAATCCTGTGCGTGCAAAAGGAAGGAATTGGTGCTTGAGTTCCGTTAATGAGTTCAAAATGGGCTTTTGATCTCTCCCCGAATCTCAAAGGCTTGCTGCTGATTTTGTATTCATCATGTTCCTCCCTGGCTTCGGGAGTTAAGATGCTGGGCCAGTGTGGCTCATTAGCAGGTATTTAAATGTCAAAGGCAAGAGCAGAGAATCTAGCCAGGCAGGTGAACTGTTCGAAGGGATGTGGGGGGACTCGGAAGCCGGAGGACTGTCCTACAGGAAAAGCCAGCTGAGAGATCCAATTAGGAACCTGCAAATTGCACATGACAAGTGGGGGGGGGTGAGAAGGCAATGGGAGTTTTCAAAGTCCTCAACCATAGAAGAGCCGCAACTAGGCCTGGCGCCAAGCTTGCAGGGGCGGGGGAAGCATGGCCCATGGGCCACGCGCAGCCCACAGGCTGTGTTTTGTGGCCCACAAACACCCCTGCCCCAGAGATCCCCAAAGCAGTCTGTTTTTCTTTTTGAAAAGATGTAGCCCCCAAAGGGCCCAAAACATGGGAAATGCCCAAACTGCTGCAAAACAACAACAACAACAACAAATAATGGTGGTCCCCTTGGGTAAAAGTTGGTGGTCCAACCCCCAAGAGTAACAACATGGCCTATCAGAAGTGATGCAACCTCACTTCCACAGGAGCAACATTATGGCGGGGGGTGGGTGGGAACTGATGTAAGGGGGGAAATGGCTGTGGCTCTCTCCACAGCTGCCCACCCCTGCCCTAGTGTAATTGGGGGTTATACTCATGTGGGGATGAGAAAGTGTGTGAGGCATGGAGTGAATGCACTACTGGAATTGCTTTCCCCAACATTGTGCAAGGAGGTGCCCAGTACTGTTTTCGCCAGATGGTGGAATGGCATACAGGCAGAGCTCCACCACCACCACCACCCTGGCCAAAACAGCCACCAATTGGCTGCCAGTATCTCTGGGGTAGAACTTTATGCCCTTCCAGTTTCAAGGAGGACCTCAAACCCTGTTATCTGACCAGAACTCACTGTTTCCTAGATTCTTGGATGGGATCAGAGTTACTGGTGGTCTGCAACTCCAGTTGGTAAGACCTGGCAGACCAGGAAACCGAGATAATAATGCACGTTAAGCTACAGGCAACCACAGGAAATTAATTTTAGCTTTTGATCTGTGCACTGTTTCCTGAGAACTCTATAAAAAAATGGCCACCAGTGGTTTCCTTGAGGAGACAGAACTAGAGAGCAAGAGATCTAAGAGAGAGATCAATAAAATAGAACTGTGGTTTGGCAGAAGACCAGGGAAACAGTAACCCATGGTGTCAGGCTAAAAACAAATAATTAAAAAAAATTCCGGATGCAAGCGACAGATAGAGAATAAGAGAACCCATGGTCTCCTGAATTATGGCACTGGGAATGTGTTAAAGAAATTGGCCACAAACAATCAGAATGGAGTTGATTGCCAGTGTATTCATAGCAGCGAGAATGTGAGGGCTGTACAAATAAAGCTCATGCAAACTTTTCTCGTCCAGTGATAGATCAGTGCATCTTGACCAGTATTTGGTATTGGGGGGGGGGAGAGTTTAAAAATGAAAGTGAAGATTGGGGGACAGTTGCCTTCCCCAGCACAGCACCCCTCTGAATGTTAAGATCACAACTCCCATCATCCTCAGACAGCTTGCTGATGAGAGCCGTAGTCCAACACAGCTGGAAAGCACACCCAGTTGGGAAGGTTGCTCTACAATGACTGGCGGTGCATCATGTTTCGGTCTCTAGTAGGGGCCTCAGGAGAGATCACGGATGCAGCATGTTTGCTCCAACAAGGAAGGTCTCAAGTCCCACTGGGCCCTTTTATAACTCGGGGCCAAGACCCCTCACCCAGCAAAGCACCTTGAATTCACTCCAGAAACAGATTTACAGCTGGTCCATTTCTGCACTTTAAATGCCACTGCATAACCAGAGCGCAGAAGTAGCAGGTTTTTTTAAAAGTTTTGCGAGGCACCAGCACTCTTTGGCAGAGAAAGCTAAAGACCTTGCAAAACTACACATCCCAGGATTCCCTAGGATGGAGCTACAGCACTTAAAGTGGTCTTAAATGGCACTATTTCTACAGTGTAGAAGCACCCTGAACCATGAAACTCACTGGGTTTCTTTGGGTTAATAATTCTCCTTCAAGATGACCTACTTCACAGGATTGTTCTGAGGCTAAAGTATGGAGGAGGAGAGCCACATGATGTTATCTTGAGTTCACTGAAGAAAAGGCAGGACACAAATGGAAGTAATAAATGAATTCATAACGAAGGAGGAATTCTGACACCATTATTATTATTATTATTATTATTATTATTATTTTATTTATTTTCATTTCTATCCCTTCTAAACACCTGGAAATATGGATGATACCTTCCTTAAACCACACCACATTGCCAGAATTTGACAACCACCATCAACTGCTTCCTTTTGTCTCCCTCTTGCTCAGATGGCAGTGCCATATTCCGCGGATGCTTCCGCCGTCCGGAGAATGTTTCACTGGCTTTGTCAGTGAGCCGGGTGATGAAAAACATGTCGGTGGACCGCTGCGTTGACTTCTGCACAGGAAAGGTAAGAGGAAAAACCCAAGGTCTGCCTATGAATTCCACACATCTAGCCTTTTCCAACCCGAGGCTCAGTCTAGCATTACTCCTACCTAGAGGAGACCCATTGAAATGTATGGGGCCAGCAAGTCACAACTCATCCATCTCTCATTGATTTCAGTGGTCTACCTGACTTAAGGTGAACGCTGGCTTTTGCTCAGGGGTGGGAATTATGCAGCCCTCCAGATGTTGCTCAACTGCAGCTCCCAGCAGCCCCAACCAGCAGAGGCAATGGTGAGGAAGGATGGGTGATGCAGTTCAGCATCTAGAGGGTTTGTAGAATCATAGAATTGTAGAGTTGGAAGAGACCATGAGGGCCATCCAGTCCAACCCCATTCTGCCATGCAGGAATACACAATCAAAGCATCCCCGACAGATGGCCATCCAGCCTCTGTTTGAAGACCTCCAAGGAAGGAGACCCCACCACACTCTGAGGGAGTGTGTTCCACTGCCAAACAACTCTGACTGCCAGAAAGTTCCTCCTAATCTTGAGGTGGAATCTCTGTTCCTGGAGCTTGCATCCATTGCTCCGTGTTCTAGTCTCTGTTCTAGTTGTACAATTTCTATGCATGTTTTAGTGCCTGGAGCTCTCCAGATGTGCCTATTTATTAAAAATTGTCCAACACGTTTTGGAAAACAATGTTCCTTTGCTGGAGAACACATATTCTTTCATCTGGGCCTTCCAAAAAGATATTACGGAACCCCTGGACATTTTCTCCATTTGTTCCAGATGAGGGGGAAATATTATTTATTGGAACATCTTAGAAGAACTTTAATAAACATGTGGACACTTTGAGACCCAAGTGTCTCGATTGTTTTTGGATGCCTCTGTCCTTTTTATCAATTTCCTTGCCTCCCAGACAGGTTGGACTACAACTCCCATCACTCACAACCTGCAGGGTGGAAATCTGATCCATTTGGAGGGCACCAGATTGGGAGGCTGCTCTAGGGGACTCTGAGAATGGGACCAGGGGTGGAGCTATGCAGATGAAGGGGTGGAGCCATAAAGATAAGAGCTACGGACTTTTCTGTAGATGAAACTGCATTTTCTGCCCAGAAAATAATGGCTGGCATTCTTTATTGCAGCTATTAAAGTAGGCTATTAAAGTAGGATGGGGGCTCATGCCATGAGACCAAAGCTTGAACATTTCCTTTTTGGGGTGATAACTCCCAGTATCCCCCACTGGTATGCTTAATGTTATAGCTGATCTAGGGTCTCAGCCAATATTTTTGATCAGAAATATTGTTTCCTGTGCAGAAAATGTTGTTTTCTGCACCGAGAAGCCCTTTTCTGTTCTCCCCCCTCAACCCCTCCCACAACCACATGTAAATTTTGGGCAGAATAAGTCCTTAACTCCAAAGAGTGTTTGACAACTGCACCCCATTTTTGAAGGGCCTATCTAGACGTGAGGGTATACTGCAAGTGGGGGTGCATTTTTGCCCATTTGCAGTGACGGATAGAGCAAAAATGCACATTGCTGTGCATTTTGGTGTCCACCTATGCAAAAATGCATATGTACATGCATTTTCTGGAAAACTTCAGGGGAAACCGCGCACCCGTTTACCACATGGTTTGTGATGTTTTTAGCCCCCCCTCCTTCCAAATACCGTGAAACTCATTTGCAGTGTGTTGGGACAGATTGTATTCTACTCGCATTCTACGAGGAGTATTTTCACCGTCTAGACAACCCCCAAAGACTTTGTCGTGCTGGGAAAGAAAATGTGTAAAGTTACTTGTTTCAGAAGAGAACCAAGTTAGCAAAGAAGGAGATTGCCCGGCCGTATTGGCCAAGAGAATTCTGAGAGCTGTTTCTATTTCCATTTCCAAGGTCTGCTGCAAACCTCTCCCATCTATCTTTCTCTCCCGCTGCCCGGTTCTCCAAGGTGGGAAATGCAGACTCATGGCAGCTTGCCCCTTGATTAACCCAGCTTTGCTGCATCCCCCCAGGATTAAATTGCCTGTCAGGCGTTCCCATGGCCTCCATAACTCTGCACTTGAAGCCTCAAATGAGGGCACGGGTGAAGTGCTCGGTGGGCTTTTAGCGGCCTTTCTTCAGGTGACAAACTCACCCATTATGTAAGCGCTGCCAGGCTATGATTTTTGAAAGCCGCATCGTAAGCTGGGCTGTATAACTCCTGGTGCTCGTAAATAACTGCTCGCTGGCATGGGGACAATTTCCGTTCAGTGGTTTTGAGGATGGGCGCCGTCCTCATGCAAGTATGGAAGAGAGGGCAGCCCTCAGCCTCTCCGCCGAGGATGGCTGGACCCCCGTACCTTGACAGGCCCTGTCCAAGGTGCTGGATCGAGGTGGGGAAGGGGGTTCAGCACCTTGGAGGGTGCCATGAACATTCAGGGTAAACTGCAGAGTGGGTTCACCACACCACTGGCATCAGTGCCACCAGTCTCCAGGGAATGGCCTGCTGTCTAGACAGTGACTTGCCGCACCTCCGGAGAGAGATTGAAAGCTCACCCTCTAGCCAAGAAACCCGTTGGCCCCATTTCCAGGGTGTGTGGCTGTGGGTGTGGGAGAGAGAGACTGTGGCTGCGGCACAGATTGACCTGACCTCTCGCGGGTTTGAAACATTCAGAAGCAGTTCCGTTCTCCTGAAAACAAGCTGGAGGGCTAGGGTCCAAAGCAGAGCATGGAAAAGGTGCTTTTGGGGACTACAGGTCCCAGAATCCCCACAGATTTGGTGAGTCGTAGTCCAAACAAGGACCTTTTCTGAGCAAGCTGCCTGGGGAGGGCACTGGGAGCTATAGTCCAAACAAGGACCTTCCCAAAACAAGCTGCCTGGGGAGGACACTGGGAGTTGTAGTCCAAATGAGGAGCTTTTCTGAGCAAGCTGCCTGGGGAGGACACTGGGAGTTGTAGTCCAAATAAGGACCTTTCCCAAGCAAGCTGCCTGGGGAGGGCACTGAGAGTTGTAGTCCAAAGAAGGACCTTCCCCAAACAGGACATCTGAGGACTACTAGGAGTTGTAGTTCTCTGGCTCAAAGCACTTTGGCTACAGTGTTTGGGTGCTGTCCCTATCACCCAAATCATGTGACTTAGCCCTCACATTAGTAACCTACCTTTCAAGGAGCTCCAAACAGCACACACACACTGTCCCATCTTGGGTGCACAACGACCCTGCGAGGTAAGCCAGAGTGAGACAGGGAATGGACCCAAAGCTACCCGGAGAGCTTTCTTAGTGGGGATTTGTTCTGAGAGGGGCTGCCAACAGTTTTCAATGGCAAGATGCGAGTGGGTTTCCTCTGTCCCTCTCCCCACCCAGGAATATCCTCTTGCAGCACTGGCCGGCGACTCCTGCCACTGTGGTTTCCCCACCACCCTCTTCACCTTGCATGAGCGGGAAGATGAGCAGCTTTGTGCCCAGAAATGCAGTGGCGAGGAGTTTGAAAGCTGTGGCACCACCAAGTATTTCATCGTGTACCAGACTCAAGTGCAAGGTAGGAGGGGGATGGCCTGGTGTCGCGCTGGGGTGTGGTGTGGTGGGGGTGGCAGCTCAGTCCAGGACACTGATTCGGCCCACCAAAGGTCCCAGGCTTGTCCCACCAGCCTCTTCGCTAGCAAAGAGATGGACAAGCTGGAATGAGTCCAGGGAAAGACCACCAAGATGGTCAAAGCTCTGGAAACCATCAAGGAGTGATGTAAGGAGCTGGATATGTTTAGCCCGGCGAAAAGAAGACGGAGAGGTAACAGGACGCAGCCGTCTTTACATTTCTGAAGGGACACGGTAGAAAAGATGGAGTGGGCTTGTTTTTGGCTGCTCCAGAGACCAGAACATGAGACAAGGAATTCAAATGACAAGGATGGAGATTCGACCAAAACACTGGGAAGAACATCCTGCTCATAAGGACTTGAGGAGATTATCACACTACACTGTTATGGCATTATTATTCCACTTTAACTGCTATGGATTCCTGGGATTTGCAGTTTAGGGGGGAGCCATGAGCCTCCTCAGCCAGAGAGCTCTTTGGCCCCCCTAAATTACAAACCCCAGAATTCCACAGGAGGCAGCCAGAGCAGTTAAAGTGGAATCATAGCACTATAACAATGTACTGTAGTGTGAGGAGGGCTGTCTAAGTGGCAGTATTTCTCACTAACTCCTTTGCTCCCTAGGATGGCGGTGGGCACCTAGGTAGGGGGCAATCTTCCCCCTCCCTCAAGAGCCACGCCAGTGTGTTGTGTGGCACCAAAAGTCATGCCATGTCATTTTCAGTGAGCTAAAAAAAGGCTTTGGAAGGTAGAAAGTTTTGGTGGAGGGGGGGTGATGCCAAGATGTTGCATATGTGAGCATTTTTCATGTGTTTGGGATGAAAACAAATTATGTGAAAATTAGCCTGACATTAAAAAAAAAAAAGACTTGGGGGATTTAGGGGCATTTGGAGGATTGCTAGGAGTTTCTGGGGCCTCAGATTTTGGATTTGAGGCTACTTGTGGCCCCCATGGGACATCCTTTCCCCACTCCTGGTTGATGATAACAGCATAGTCTTCAACTGTCCCGCTTTGGCAGGGACAGTCCCAATTAATCCTCTTTCGTCCCATTTTATCAGCCTGAAAAAAAAAAAGTCCTGGTTTCTTTCTCCTTCCACTTTTCCCCCTCATCATGGCTTACTTCAATAGCTGCAAATGGAGTCCAAAGAGTGGAAAAGTAGTTTGCACTCAATTAACTCAACCGGGGAGGAGAGGAGAGGAGGGGTGGTGTCTTGCCCTTCCCAGGAGGCGGAGGCAAAAGCAAACTGCTGCAGCTTCTCCTAGCTTGCGTCTTCTTCCTCTTTAATAACGTCTGTCATCTTGGCCACACTTTGATGTCGCTTGGCCACACACGTCCTGGTTTTCCTCCATGAAATGTTGGAGGGCATGCATCAGAAGCCTGGAATTCATGTGCCTTGCCAACCTGTCGCATCTTAAATCTCTTCCCAGATAACCGATGTATGGACCGGCGTTTTTTAACAGCTCGGGCCAAGCAGTTCATTGCCCTGGCTAGCTTTCCTGGTGCAGGCAACACCTGGGCACGACACCTCATTGAACTCGCCACGGGCTATTACACCGGCAGCTACTACTTCGATGGGTCTCTCTATAACAAAGGTGAGGGCAGCGTTTCTTTGGGAGGGATCAACATTGGCAGCTAGTGGGTTGACTTTGGGGGAGTGGGGGTGAAGGCTGCCAAAGGAAAATAGTTGCCTTCAGCTGATATGGATTCGGGTAGTATGGAGCCGTGGTAAAGAATGAAAAATATTTCACAAGTTTACCATTTCGTCAGATTCAAGCTGTGCTTTAGTTCAGGGTATGGTTGTCAGCTCAGGATTGTCCCAGGCCCTGAGGTTTCCGGGCCAAAACCTATGAACTAGGGGAGGTGTTATACACTAGATACCATCCACAGTTGCTCCCAGCTTGTCATTCAAACACACATACACCAAGAGTGCAAGAGAGAGTGCATGAGCACTGAAAAGTACTGCTAGTCATCACGAAGGAGGGTTCAAAGCAACCAAGCTGCCAGGGAGTGGCTGAGAGATTTATGGGCAGCTGTTTCAAGACCCTGGGTGCCTACGTAGGTCAGCATCTCTTACTTAACAACCTCTGGGAACAACGCCATCTCTCTTTGTTGCTCAAGGAATGATAGCAATGGACCTTCTGTGTCTGCAACCTCCTGCTGGGGAGCAGGACTTCCCCCTGCCTCAACCCCCGGCTCCTCTGACCGTCCGCTTCAGGAGCTGCCGATTTCTGGCAATCTGCCTGCTCCTCTTTGTCTGAATCTTCTGACTCCAGAGGGTGAGGTATGACAGAATTGTTCAGAGGGGGTTTGCTTTTGCCTTCCTCTGAGGCAGAGAGAGTGTGACTTGCCCAGTGGGTTTCCAGGGCTGAGCAGGGATTCAGACCCTGGTCTCCAGAATTGTAGTCCAACCCTCAAACCATGACACTACACTGGTTTTCTAGTCCCTTACTTGCTGTGTGAGTATGACCTAAGTGAAGGTTTGGCATTGCTAACTGAACTACAGTTTTCTGAAGAGGCAGGAAGCAAATGGAGGTAGACTTGGTGAAACTTTATACTCTGCCTATCGGATGTACGATCATGACTGGTGTCATTTCCCTCCCTCCTCACCACAACACACTGAGGGTTTTGCTGTTGTTGAGCTCAGAGAAATTCTCCACCTTTGCAAGACTGATTTTTTAATGTATTTCTCAACCTGACAAATGTGGAAACAGGACGAGATGATGTAGTGAACAAACAAGTGAACCAGATGGGAAATAGAGGAGCCAACCACTATTAGATGCAGGGAATTCTCTGGATTTGCCATCTCCATTAGTTAATTGGCTGAAGCCCCTGCAGAGATCATCGTAACCCAAGCCAAGGAAGCCCCTACTGAGATCAGCAATTAGCAAAGCAGAATCCGGGTCAAGTCTAAGGAGGTGGTCTGGGGAAGCAGCGGGAAGGAGATACCTTGAGGCTGAAGAAACAGGCCGGAATGAAGTCAGACCAAAGGGCGGTAGGGGGTGCCCCATGGCACAGTCAACTCCTCCATCAGGAAAGGCCTAGAAGAGCAGGGAAGGGCACAGCTTCATTAGGAGGAACTTTTTGACAGTAAGAGCTGTTCGGCAGTGGAACACACTCCCTTGGAGCGTGGTGCGGTCTCCTTCCTTGGAGGTCTTTAAACAGAGGCTGGATGGCCATCTGTCGGGGATGCTTTAATCAAGATTTCCTGCGTGGCAGGGGGTTGGACTGGATAGCCCTTGTGGTCTCTTCCAACTCTACAATTCTATGATTCTATGATTCTATGATCCTGAGAAGGAATGTTCAGGAAGGCAAAGGGTGGGAGAAGCTACATGCAAGTTACCTGTAGCATCAGTCAACCAGTCGTTCCCAGGGGAAAGTTTAACATCCATTATTTCCATGCCTACAAAATCTCCAGCCATTCTCTGATTGTTCACCATTGCTGAAAGTGGATACTGCCAAGAGCTGGTGGGGGGGGGGAATATCCCGGGGGGAAGTACAACTCCCAGAATCCTCTCACCATTGTTATCAGTGGCCATACTAGCTGGTGGATTCTGGGAGTTGTAGCCCCCCCCCCCAAAAAAAAATCATTTCCAAGCTCTGGTGCTGCCATCTCACCTGTTGCCACAGTCTATCAACTCCCAGGACTTGATTCTGCTGGGAGATCCCCAATGGCAGAGGTCACTTGGACCCTTGTGTCTCAGCATGGACCCCAGACTCTGCCTTTTTGGGATTCAGCTTCAGTTTATTGACCCTCATCCAGCCCATTTACAGCATCCAGCTTGGCGAGGTCCCCCTTCTCTGCTCAGCATCCGGATGTTCAGAGCAGATCCTGGCCTCACTTAACAGCAACTCCACCTCACCTATAAGATGGAGGAAACTGAACTGCTCAATCCCAGTGTGGATAGGAACTGGATAGTATTACATTTCCCTGGCCAGAGCAGTGCCTGCATGAGCAAGCCCACCTAGAGATGTAAAATATCCAGAAAGTTTGAAGCCATTGGGGTGTGGGAACTTGTCTTTCCCAGTTTTTTGGGGGTGGGAATAAACAGATATGTTCAGGGGAAAATGATAATGCAATATTAAAACCCTTTGCAGATTGAAAGTCACATTGTTTCTTTAGGATCTGAAAGGGCATTATTCCTAACATGGTTTGTCATAAAATTATCCTTTATGGGTCTGAAACATGGGTCACCTATCGCCACCACTTATGACTCCTTGAATGCTTTCATCAGCGCTGTCGACGCACAATCCTAAATATACGCTGGACTGACTATGTGATGAATGTTGCTTTCCTTGAGCAAGCAGGGATCACCAGCATTGAGGCCATGATATTGAGAACACAGCTGCGCTGGGCAGGGCACGTTTCTAGGATGGAGGACCATCGCCTCCCCAAAATAGTACTCTATGGTGAACTCGCCACAGGTCAGCGTAAGAGGGGTGCTCCAAAAAAGCAATACAAGGACTCCCTGAAACAACATCTCAGGCTCAGCCAAATTGATCACCAACAATGGTCCACTCTGGCCTCACATCGGGAGGTATGGAGACGCACTATCCACAATGCTGCAGCCTTATTTGAGAACTCACACCGAACAAGTCTTGAAGAGAAACGACAATGCAGAAAGAATCACAACCCAGAAACATCACCCAAGGAGACCTTCTGCTGTGCTTTCTGCAACTGGACTTGTTTATCTCAGATTAGCCTTTTTAGTCATCAGCGCGCTTGCAGAAAGCGCGGGATGAGTCCTTCCTGAATCTTCGTTTGCGAAGAAAAGCCAGAGAGAGAGAGAGAGAGAGAGAGAGAGAGAGAGAGAGAGAGAGAGAGAGATCCTATGTGATCTATTAACAGTACAGTTTATTCCAAATGTAATTGCAAATTGAACTTACTTTTTGAAAATGTGCTTGTTTGTTACACATGGACCCACGTGGTCCAGAATTGTAAGGAACCTCTTTGCTTTTGCCATTTTGAGAGTCAGGCAAAGAACAAACACACACACACACTAAAAACAGAAGAAAACACCAACTTTAGTAAAACAGAGAAAATTTATTTTGTCATGCTAGTCCTCTATAGTGACAAGCAGATATAACACACTTGTTCCCATAAAAAGAACTGAGAAAAGGAAGCCAGGGGTTGGGACTGTAATGAACTGTACATAGTCTAAATAAACATCTTCCTATCGTGTCATTTTTAGAAATGATTTTGGAATAGTGAATATGTGAACACCTTGTCTTAGGCTGCTGCCACACTGCAGAAACAATGCAGTTTGACACCGCTTTAACGATCATGGCTCCCTCCTATGGAGTCCTGGGATTTGTAGTTTGCTGTGGCACCAGAGCTCTCTGACAGAGAAGGCTAAATATCTCAGAAAACTACAAATCCCAGCATTCCATAGCATGGAGCCATGGCAGTTCAGGTGGTGTCAGACTGCATTATTTCTGCTGTGTGGCAGCAGCCTTAAACATTTTAGTCATCATTCTGAAAGAAAATACTCCATAGTCTATTTTAAATTTTTCCCCCCAGGGGGATTGGCTTGGGGAGGGAGGGAAAATATTTTCTGGTTTTGTTCCAATTTTTCCCAGGCCTTTACATCTCTAATCCCATGGCATGAAATGGGCTAACTGGGCATAGAGGTGGACCCCCGTATCTATGGGGGATGTGCTCCAAGACCCTCCGTGGATACCTGAAACCGTGGATAATAGAGAACTCTATTATTTTCAATGAGACAAACACCGGAAGTTGACTGTAGAATTGTATTGGAGGACCTAGACGTGGATAAGTGAAACCATGGATACTGAATCTGTGGATACGGGGGCCAGCCTGTGCTTCACACGCATGGCAAAATCCAAGAAGTGGTTCCATAAGCTCTAGGTCTATTCTATGATGAAAGACCTCTCCAAGGGAAAATCCCTCTCTGCCCAGAGAGTATGTTGAGGCCTCCAACAGCCCCAAATCCGGGAGGCCTGATCCCCAAACATGGAAGGCTTTGGTCTTCCTCTGATCACCCTCTCAGCTACTCTATCTCAGATCTCAGAACCAGCATGAAAGCTAGCTGGCTTTGCACACAGAGAGGCACATCCCTGGTTTATAAGAATCATGACCTGTTGCCTGGAGACCAAACCTGGTGCCTCCTTGGAAGCCGGGCATCTTGAGATCTTCCAAATATCCGCAGGAGAGAAAGACAGAACCATTAAAGAGAGCAGTCCACCTAGCAAGATCCAGGAGAGAAACCCAGCACAGCATACCAAAAGAAGCCCGTTATATCAATCAATTTTTCTGATTGTCTCCTGGGGAGATAAGGAATGGGCCGAGGCTTAACTTAATGATTCAACAAGGGAAGGACACAGGCTGTGGTCCATGACTATAAAGCATCCACATCCTCTGCAAACAGCCGGCTAGCAAGAGCAGAGAGCAGAACTGATGTCCTTAAAGTGAGGCGCACAGATTGAGAAATAAAAATAACTCCAGATCCTGGGGAGAGAGGCCAGAAGCTCTGGGGAGGGGAGCAAAGCATCCAATTTAACTTCCCACCCCCTGCCATGAGAGAAGCTTAAAGCAATGGATCTGTTTCTGTTGTTGCCGCATTTTCACAGTCCTTCTAGAGGGTGGTTGGAGTTTATTATAAAAATCAGGGCTTTGTTAGGATGCATTTCTTTATTTTATTTTTTACAAGTATGTTGTGCATTCAAATGCTCCAGAAGTCTTCACCAGTCTACCTGGTTATGTCCTGCCTGGAAGAGGCCTCCTCAAACAAAGAAGGGGAAGAGGAGAGCCAGGATGTTGGAGCCCAGTTGGAGCTGGAGGAGGCTGGCAGTCCTGCCATGGCACTAGCAGTGGCAGAGTCCAGTCCATGCCAGGCAACAGTTGAAGAACAGGAGGAGGTAGAAGCATTTCACCCTCTCCAACACTGTAAGTTAAAGCGCCAGGAGCAAAAGGTCAGGCAACTCCATGCTCCACTTTACATACAAGACGCCGTTCCGTTTCTGCAAAACAACAGCTCCCAAGCTTCTAGGCAACCCTGTCTGGCATCTCTGGCTTCCTGACTCTCTGACCTTTAATGGTAGTTTTGGAGTCATATTTCCAGCAATTCCCTTGATCAGGACTGCTTTCTCCCTTTGAACTTTGGATGGTCTGGACCACACTTCTGTTTGTAACCCCTTGGGCTCGACTGGCTTTCCCCGGCCACTTCTTGTGGACTATAGGTGTCCTCACCTGGGCACTTGCTGGCTTTGGACATTGACCAGCAAGATCGAACCAGGTCTCAAACAAGGAGCTACCTGAAACAAGGTCAAACTATTTATCTGCTCAATGCGATGTCCACAACATCTCTCTAGGGTCTCAGGTGGGGAAAGACCTTTTCCTTCTTCTGCTACCTGAGCCTGTGAATGGGAGAGATCAGGGATCAAACCTATGCCTTCTTGCAGGTAAAGCAAGTAAGATTTATTTATTTATTTATTTATTTATTTATTTATTTTATTTTTAGGTGTTTATAGCCCACTCTTCAGCCACAAAGGCTCTCAGGGCAGCTTACAAATTTCTAAGCAATAGCACCTACACATCTACGCTGCTTGTATAGCATGCTAGGCACTCTCCAAGCAGATTCCAAGGTATATTAGCTAATTGCTCCCACAATCCAGGTACTCATTTTACCAACCTACATAAGGATGGAAGGCTGAGTCAACCTGGGAGCCCTTGGGATTGAACTTGCAACATTGTGGCTGCCATACTAGCATTTAACCACTGCACCACCAGGGCTCCCCATTCATTAAGATGTCACAGCCAAGGAGGTTTGATTAAAACGAATACCCTTGACTGTTATGGGATTCAGACCCTGAGGTTGTTGAGAGCTGGCATGATCTAGTGGTATGAGCATAGGACAATGGCTCTGGAGACCAGGGTGCAAATCCTCACTTGGCTGTGGAAACCCGCTGGGTGACCTTGGGCAAGTCGCACTCTCTCAGTCTCAGAGGGAGGCAAAGGCAAATCCCCTCTGAAGAAATCTTGCTAAAAAAAACCCATGATAGGTTCACCTTAGGGTCTCCATAGGTTGGGAACAACTTGAAGGCACACAACAACAAAGTGTGAGGAGAGGGAGGAGGGGGTATATATACATTTTGAAGGAGCCAGAAAGATCTCAAGGAGGCCTCAAGGAAATCAACCCCTGTGATGGCTCATGCTGATATGGAGAGTCAGACAACTGGTGAGATTTCAAATAATTTTGGGACAAGGAAAAATGGACTAATGCACAGATGTATGAAGCACAGGGTGGAGAAGGTTCATTGTATGTTAACACCAAGGATAAAGACTGTGCAGGTTACTACCCCCTCCCAAACAGAATCATGCTGGAGGACCTAGGAAATGCCTAGAGAGGCCACCTCTCTAGGCATCTCCAGTGTGTCTCTATGGTGACTTCCAGCAGAAGGAGCCGACATATTCTGGCCCGTGTAGATGAGCCCTACGTCATATTCTACAGATGTTAGAAAGAAACATAAGCCCTAACACAACTAGCTGGACCTTCCTATTCTACTCATGACACAGATGGTGCTCTGGGTCTTTGGATGTTCAGGGGAAGCTTGAAGTCTGGACCTCTTTGTCCAGCCTACAACCAAGCTTCCCCAGTCAATCAGTCCCAACAGTCTCTAGAAGCCTCTCTCTTGCCTCATGGCTCCATGTTGTTCAACCTTTCCTCTTGGAAGCATCTTGAAGCTTTCACACTTCTCACAAACTGGTCATCCCTACTGGGCAATTGCCTCTTGTGGTCTCTCTTCCTCCGCCATGGTGCTCACCCTAACAAAGGTAACCTCATACCACTATCCCTTTCTTTACTTGGAGGAGAGGCTCAGCTGTGTTGTCCAGATAATGGGAGAGTCCATTGTCACAGATGTCAAAGCTCAGAGAGTGGGATGAATAGGACCTTTTCCCCAGGAGCAGGGTGGCAAGGTGTTAGAGTCTCTGTAGCTAGTAAAATCGGGGCGGGGGGATAATATGCAGAACAGCAAACTGTTTAGAATTTGGAAAAATCACAGGAGGTATGCATACTGAGCAATTTGCTTGATCTTTGTGGCTGGCACAACTCAAATTTTCTCACTGGGCCTGACTTGAATATTTTTCAGCTTGAAGCACACTAGAGCACTGAACAATGTCCATCAATGCACATGGGATTTGACAATGTCACCTGGATTAGCAGTGCAGAAAGTGTAGCTCACACACTGTGTGTGGACCCCAAACCCCACTTGTGCAATTCCCAAAGCCCCCTCCCCAGAGACTTCCCAAAGCCTCCCATACTGCCCCATTTGGGGGCTTGATTTGGGGTGATCCCCCTCCATGACCCCAAAATGTATCAAGCCCCCAGTAAATGCAATACTTTAACACATCCAAACTGCTGAATCCTCTGAAAACACACATGTAAAAGCTGAAATCAGACAAAATGATGGCTGGGCATGACACAACATCACATCTAGTACACTTCTAGTACACTTGGGAATGGGGGTCTGCCCCACAGGGTTCACAAACCAAAGACCAACTAACCCCTGAACTAAGCAAATATGACATCTCCCTACCCCCGGGCTTTTTTTCTTGGGTTCCCCACCTTCCTCTTGAGCATCCCTTTCTTTCTCCATGTTTCTTTCGTAAACTCATGCTTCATGCTTCCTTGTCCTTCCCCTCTGCTCCCTAAGGGTTCAAAGGCGAACGGGACCACTGGCGAAGTGGGAGGACGATTTGCATCAAAACCCATGAGAGCGGGCAAAAGGAAATCGAGGCCTTTGACGCGGCCATCTTGCTGATCCGCAACCCGTACAAAGCCCTCATGGCCGAATTCAACCGGAAATATGGCGGCCACATTGGATTTGCTTCTCACGCCCACTGGAAGGGAAAAGGTACGTACGGGAACCTGTCTGAGATTCTGCAGTAGGTCTTCTGATCCCTTGCAGCCCTCTTTTAAAGATCTGAAATGAAGATGGAAACAAGACGACCTTCTCTCCCCTCCCCAATAAAGTCTCATTTTCCAGTGTAAATGGGTGGCTTTGGGCCTGTCTACACTGTAGAAATATAGCAGTTTGACACCACTTTATCCACCCTACTTCTATCCTATGGAAGCCTGGTATTTATACCTTGGTGAGGCACCAGAATTCTCTGATAGAAAAGGCCAAATACCTCACAAAACTAGCAATACCAGGATTCTATAGGTTAGAACTATGGTGGATAAAGTGATGCCAAACTACTATATTTTGGCAGTGTAAACAAGCCCCATGACACCATCTAAAGCCATCTAAATGGTGAAAATACTCCTCCCAGAATGCAAGGAGAATCCTGCCCGTCTTAATGGGTTCCCGCATTGTATCGACATATTTGGAAGGCGGGGGCCAAAACCATCAAAAACTCTGACAGAAAAGCCTTTGCAGCTTTTCCCAGAGTTTTTGAAAAGCAGTGAGGGGGATGCACATTCCTGCTCATTGGGACAAGTGATTCGCTTTGAATCGCTTTCCCATAGGAGAGGAAGTGCAAAGCTGATTGGCCGGACAGACGAGCACAGGGGCTAACAGGGCAAGGGCCCGACATCACCTTGTTGATTTTTCACCTTAGCAAGCAAGCACTAAGGCGAGAAAACGGGGTGTTGTCTTTTTTAACCTTTTGTTGCAAATGCAAAATATCACCCCAGTGCACAGTGCAAATAGTTTTTTTTTTTAAAAAAAAAAAGTTCAGCAGTGGCAGAAATGCAAGTAATTCACTTGCAGTCACCATGGGCAAAAAAACTCCCATTAGGACAAGTTGCAGGTCCTGTGAAATGCCATTACTGTGGAGCACTCTGGGGTTTTTTGGACTTGCATAGACAAGCCCCTTTTCTCCTAACTGCACAACAGCAGTCAGATGGCTGCCTGGCACAGCTCCACCTCCCCAGCTGCTTATTGGCCGTGGGGTGGGGAGTGGTGGTGCTGTCCAACCACCATTGCACAAGCAGGGAAAGAGCAAGAAGGTATTTGATACCTCCTTGCACACTGCTTGTAAAAGTACTTATACCAGTATAACCCGGGGCCGTCAGTATAAGTCACCCAAGACACACCGGTGATTTTGATCCCATCTCTTTTGACTTTGGTGCTGTCCCCCACTGGTGTGGGGTCTCCTCCCCACCCCGGAGGAGACAATACTGAGCTTGACCCACCAAGGGCCTGAGAAGATGCCAAGGAACCTTCTGGTGTTCTTCTTCCAAATCCCCAAGTAAGCAAAGCTCTCCTGGCAAGCCGAATCAGCCCCCTCTCCACATTTCACCACCCCAGATCTTGAATGAACTACTGGAGAGCGGAGGAGGAGGAGAAAGATGATGGGATCATAGAATCTTGGAGCTGGAAGGGATCCCATGAGCCATCTAGTCCAACCCTATTCTGCCATGCTGAAAGAGCTGAGTAAGCAGAGCACAAAGACGAGAGGGTGAAGGGGAGATGCTGAGCAGTCTTCAAGTATCCAACGAGCTGTCAGATGGAAAGTTGAGCAGGCTTTTCCTCTCTTATTCCCCAGAGGCTAGGACTCCAAACTGGAGCACACTCCACTCAAGCTGGTGATTGAAACTCCACATCAGGAAGTGGTGTACTCCTGTTGTGGAGTTCCAGTCACCAGCTTGTGTGGATGGAGTCATTCTAGGCAGGGCTTCCAGCTCCTCACCTGCCCCAGAGGTAGCACAGGGAAGGTGATGGACGGAGGCAACTCATCAGTTTGACTGATCCCTGTTACGAGGCCCTTATCGGAAAACACTTTTTTAAAAAGAAAATGAAAACGAAAAGACCGTCTGTAGCAAAGCTTTATTGGTGGTGACAGTTATCATCTCATTAGCCAGCTGTTCTCTTTGCTGTCAGGTCCTATGGCTGGTTAAACCTGCTTTTATCTCCCCCTCCCTGCCCCAAACCTTTCAATTACCTCGGAGATTTCTTGCTTGTTGATCCTGACATTAAAATCAGGTGTATAAAAAGAATAATGAACCAAGCCTAATGGGCCAGGATCCTGTCTGGAAATTTTACAGGTCCCCACATCTCACGAGGAGATCTAAAAGGTTCACCTACCCACCCTTTCATCCCATCCTCCTCCAGGCCTCATACCTGCTGCAGCCCCCTCCCCACCAACATGGCCATATACTCATTGGTGGAGAGGAATGGGGCAGGAACACAGCTGGACATGCAGAAGCAAAGCGTCCCCTGGGACCCTCTAGAAGTCCTCTGGAGGTCCCGGAGGATGATGTCAGTGCTCTGGATCCAGCTATAGCAGTGATTCCCAAACTCTAGTCCTCCAGGTGTTTTGGACTTCAGCTTTCAGGTGCCCTAGCCGCCTTGGCCAATGATCAGGGATTCTGGGAGCTGAAGTCCAAAACACCTGGAAGAACAGAGTTTGGGAAACACTGAGCTATAGGAATCATAGAAGCATAGGGTTGGGAGGGACCACAAGGGCCATCTAATCCAACCCTCTTCTGTCATGCAGGGATCCACAACTAAAGCACTCCTGAACGATGCTCATCCAACTTCTGTTTAAAGACCTCCAAAGGATCCGAATTCAAAATGACAACAGATTAGAAAGCTGGGCCAGAACTAACAAAATGAATTTCTTCCCTTGATTGGGACACTACACTCCAGTTGATGCAGCCCAGAACTGCATTGGCTTTTTTAGCTGCTGCATCACACTGTTGACTCATGTTTAGCTTGTGGTCTATTAAGCTCCCTTGATCCTTTTCATATGTCCTGCTTTCAAGCCAGGTGCCACCCATCCTGTATTTGTGCATTTCCTTTTCCCTGCCTAGATGGAGTATCTTACATTTATCCTTGTTGAACTTTTCCCCGGCATGTGAATTCTGATTCTGTCCTCTGGGTATTTGCTACCCCACCCCCAATTTGATGTCATGTCGGATCCTTCTTCACTGCATCCCCTAACTCTCCATTGGCCAATCAATGGCCATTTGCAGGAAAGGGGGCGTGTAGCAGGTAAGAGGTGGGTCCGAAGAGAGTTTAGTCACTGGCCAATGTCAGGAGAGAAAATCGACTGCTCCGTTTTCAAAGACTTACTTACAGTTTGGGACTTTTTCAGTACAAAAAAATCAACATGGGTTTTTTGCTCGGCAACTGGTATTTCCTGCACAGGAATTTTATTTTCTGCACAGCAACATGATCCCCTCTCCCCCACCCCCCAGAAATAACATTTCTGCACAGAAAATGCTTATGCTAAAACCACGCGGCTGCATGCGCAGAAAAAGTCCTGAACTGTGAAGATTCTCACTCATCCAGGCTTTTCTTCATCAGGGCTTCCCAATACTCGAGGAACCCATTTTACAAACACTTTTTTTCCTTGGGGGGTGGGGGGTGGGAGGAAATATTTTCAAGTATTCTTCTCATCCTTAACCAAGAGTTACGAGCCACTGTCCCTGTGGCTGCCTCTGCTCAAGGGAGTGCTTCACTCCCATTGATTTCAATGCTCCACATGTTTAGGATTATGCCACCTCAGAGGTTTTTCTGGACTACAGCTCCCAGATTCCTGCAGTGAGCAATGGCTATGAACTGTCTGGGGGATTCCGGGAGTCCGAGCCCAAAACAGCCCCCCTTCTCCTGCTCCCCCCATTCCCCCCTTGCTGATTATTCACCCACTGGACTTTCTCCCTCTCGTCTTCCAGAGTGGCCGGAATTTGTCAAGAATTACGCACCCTGGTGGGCGACGCACACCCTGGACTGGCTGAAGTATGGCAAGAGGGTGCTGGTGGTCCATTTCGAGGACTTGAAGCATGACCTCTTCATCCAGCTCAAGCGGATGGTTGGCCTCTTGGGCCTTTCCATCTTGGAGGACCGGCTCCTGTGCGTCGAGGGCCAGAAGGACGGCAACTTCAAGCGCTCCGGCCTGCGGAAGCTGGAGTATGACCCCTACACTCCCGAGATGAGGAAAATGATCAACGGCTACATCAAAACTGTGGACACAGCCCTGAAACTCAGAAACCTGACAGGAGTCCCACAGGACTATTACCCAAGATGATGGTCGTGGCCGATGGGGATGTGCGTGTTTCATTTTTTGGCTGGGGGGGGGGTCCTAACTCAGCCCAGGGAGGTCCCCCTGGCCAGGAACTATTTCCACCCAGTGGGTGGTTTTCCTTTTTGGCGCTCATCCTGCTGCTCGCTGTTAATGAATCCCCTTGCATGAGCAAAGCACGGTTGTCACCCCGGCGTTATCGGTAGAGGACACCTTGGCAAAGCTATGCACACCACTGTTACGTTTGTCAGGCACCACGATACAGAACTGAACTCAGCCTTTGGTGCCACTGCAGCGCAAAGCCTTTGCTTCCCCCTTGTCATGCAGAAACGTTTCCGTTCTTTTCTAGGAGGTTGCAACCCTCCAGTGCTTTGAGGGCCATGCTAGGCATGTTCCTAGCCCTGGAAGAAAAACCCAGTGGTCATTTAGGATGGCTTTTGGTGTTTGTTGGGTTTTGCAGGTCTGGCTGGCACATGGGGGAGGGGACATGCCATTTCTGGACACTTGGGCCTTGACACACACCTACGTTTGATGACTAAGTGGGACTCACCAATGGAGCACAATGGGGTAGTAGGATCCCGAGGGATGGGTTGAACAAGTTACTTTTGGGAACAGGGGGACTTCAACACTTAAGAGTCCCAACCAACCTGCTGGCTGGGGGATATGGGGTATCGGAGCCCCCCCCCTGCTGCCGAAAGTAACTGGTTTCTGAGCTCTGTTCAGGATGATGGAATCACAGAATCTTAGAGTTGGAAGGGACCCCAAGGGCCATCTAGTCCAACCCCCTGCCATGCAGGACTACACAACTAAAGCATGCCTGAAAGATGCTCATCTGGCTTCTCTTTAGAGACCTGCAAAGAAGGGGAGTCCACGCCCTCTGAGGCAGCTCATTCCACGATCAAACGGCATCCAAGATGTTCTTCCTAATGCTTAGGTGGAATCCTTCCTGATTCACTGTCCCAAGCACTCCTCTGGTTTGCCTCATCTCCCCATAGGATGTAAACTCAACGATAGCCATCCCTTGTTGCTGGGTTTTTAAAAAATATGTCCAGTCTCAGAGGCACAAATCTCTCTTTCCCTCTCCATCTTTCTCTGGTTTGAGGAAAGCAAAGAGATTTCGGCCACAATGAAGAGCTCTAATTTTTTTTTAGTGCACCTTGGCAGAGGGGAAATGCCCAAGCAATTGCCAGAAATGCTGCTTGCATCACTGGGGGTTGTTGGGTATGTCAACAGCGTGTGTGCATGCATGTGTGCGTGATTCTTCTGTTCTCCCCTATTTTCTTTTCACGTTCAGCCCAAAAGGCTCCAAGGAGACTCTTCTGCTCCTGAATGTATTTGGGAAGGAGCAGCAACAACAAAAGTGGGTTTTTTTGTGTGGGGGAGGAGGTTGCTTTGTTTTGAGCCTTTGTTTAGCAAAATCATTTCAGTTTTGTTTGCTTCTCAGAGACCAAATAGGCTTTAGTCCAAGTGAGCGCTGGTTTCTGCCTTTCCCTCTCCATCTGTGGGGTCGTCCCCAAAGCTGCTGGACTCTGTCTGAACAATCCTCAGGTCAAATGCTGCCCATTAAACCAATGTTTTGTTAATATTTCGGTGGTACTGTTGAGTTGTGGGTTTTGGAGGGTGGGGGGAATGCATGCCGCCATGTTGGATTTTCACCTTAGCGAACAAGTGCTAAGGCAAGAAAACAGGGTGGGGTGTTTGGGTTTTTTTTTTTCATTTCTTTTTTGACCTCACCAGTGAACAAGGTTGCAATAAGGACTTGCAACAGGGCTCCTGCTTCTGATGGTCACAGCCTCGCTCAATGGCGGAAAGGGGTGGAAATGTCACCCTGATTAGAAGCTGAATGGATCTCCCTTGCCCAAGCCAGCTGCTGGCTCTGAAGGTGGGCTTGGGTGGCATTTGCATAGTCTTACAGTAAGACTGTATACAGTAGTCTGAGGACAGCTGAAGACTTATTCTACACGCGTTTTGCTGTTCCCTGCACAGAAATGCTGTAGTTGTAGACTTGTTGTTTGTTGCATAAGTCAGAAATGATTTGAAGGCATGCAACATGAGACTAAGGCAACTTGATGTTGGGGACTTGTTCTATGCAAATTCCACGTGTGTGTGTCTCTGTGTAAAACAGTGCGCCCATCTAAACAGTCAAAATACCCCTCATGGAACTTGCTGGGAATCCTAACTATCTAAATGGGATCCAGCACCAATCCACACTGTTTGGAAGGAGGGGGGCCCAAAACAACAAAAACAATGTCCCGCACTTTTTCAAAAACTGCGAGGGGGATGTGCATTCTTGCTCATTTGAACTATTGAACGACAGTAAATTTGAAGGGAAGGACAAAACTGATTGCCCAGGTGAGAGCAGGGGTGGGGCTTGCTAGCAGAGCAAGTGCCTGCTGGTGCCATGTTGGATTTTCGCCTTAGTGATCACTCGCTAAGGCAATAAAACAGGATGAATATTTTCTGTTTTGCTTTCCTATAAAATTGGAAAATCGCTCTATCGCACCAGCACACCTTAGATGACTTTAAAAAACATGGTGGTTGTGAAGAACTAACGCAAGTAACTAACTTGTGGCTGCCATCAGGAATGCGAGGCTTATGGGGGCTACCGAGGCCAGAAAAACTGTTTAGACATGTTGCTGCTGCTGCAAAATGCCAATACTACAAGGTACTTTGAATTTTTTCCCCTCATGTAGATATTTTCTTTGAGGGAAACAGCATTTTTGTATATTTAGCACCTTTTTCTGAACAACAACAACAACAAAAACCCTGTGCAGAAAAATGATTTTCTGTGCAGAAAATGCTGTTTCCTGGGCAACAAATATGTGCAAATCCCACACAGAAAAAGTTCAGAATTGCAAGGATTCTTGTTAGTTCAGGATTCTCCTCATCAGGGTTTCCTAACACTCAAGAAATATATTATGTAATCATTTTTCAGATATCATTGAATATTCTTTCCACCTCGTAACATACCCACACACACTGAAATTAGGAAGTTTGGAGCAAGAAAAAGAAAACTGTCTGGAGACTTTAGGGAAAGTTGGCCCCTGGTTAAACTCAAACCTTGCAGGAAATAAATAAAGACTGGGAGAGAAGCTGCCCCACCAATTGTCCAACCAATTGCACAACGCACATCATGCTGGTGAACAGTTAGACCCCCCCCCATCAAACAACACCTTCAAAAGTGCGCCATCATTGTGCTGATGGCATTGGCTCAGGGCACAGCATTTGCACACAATATCCTACCAAGTGCAACCACAAAAGTGTTGCCAACAGGATTCTAACCTCTGGGAATCCTTCCTCTCTCCTCCAGTGACTTGTGATTTTTGTCACTCATTCGAGGCCTTCAAATATCATTGAGTGTTCTTCCCACTTCCTAACACACACACACACACACACAAAATGGGCAGCTTTGACTGGAAAAAAAAATAGAGGCTGTCTGGAGACTTCATGGGGGAAATGGCCCCAAGCTAAACTCAAACTTTGTCACTGGAGGGAATGGAAGAAAAAAGCAAGAGTTGGGAGCGAAGCTCTCCGGTATGTTTTTCGACCATTCTTGAATATTTTTGGAACAGGTTTTTGACCATTTTGGGAAATATTTTTGCATACCTGAAGTCGAAGGCTTTCACAGCCAGCATCCATAGGTTTTCCAAAACACGGCCTTACAGCCTGGAAAAAAACCAAGGAAAACCTATTTTTGCATATGCTTTCTATCTCTCCCACACTGCTGAAGCGGTTGAGGAAATGCAACATTAAACCACATTTGGCTTCTCTGCGATGTGGGCCCAAAGCTGGATCCCCCTTTCTCTGGATTTTGCTTGCACCAGGGAGGCTGTAGCATCCTTTTCTCTCGGAAAATGTGTCCCTCCATCCCCCCTCTGTTTTTATCTCCCTCGCTTCCCAGAGTTTTATTTCTTTTTGCTCTTGTGCTGGCCATGGTGCTGAATACCAAATCAAGCTGCATCTAGCTTGGTCTCTCCTGAGACTTCCCATCTTGGGCTGTTTGGTTCACGCACAAAGGATGTGACCAGCATATTTTCCAGAGATACTGGAGCAGGCAAATGGTGGCGGGGGGGGGGGATGGACAAGGCAAGCCGAATTACCTTTGCTCTTGCATAGGAACCTCCTGGGACCCACAGGTTGTGGGTGCTGTGCCTGTCCGTCCCTCTCAGGAGCCAGTATTTATGGGGAAAGGGGAGTTCATCAGGGAAACATTTGTGAAATATTAGCCATGTTGCAGAATGTCACTCCAAGGGCTATTAAGTCCAAAATAATCATGATAAAAAGGGGAATGTGGATGCTTGTGCTCAACAACAGAAATTGGGAAATAACTTACCCAAAGGCTGTTTTCAATGAGGAGCCGGAGGAAGGGGAGCAGAGGGGAGGCAAGGAGGTGCAATAAATGATCTCCATTGCCAAGAGAGTTCAGGCTTGAGTCTGGGGGGACAGGAGCATTTGATTGTCATGCTATGTCTCTCAGAGGCATCCCTTTTTCCTCAGCTGCTCCCAGCTGCTGTAGTTATGATGGGGGAGGGGATGATGATGATGATGATGATGATAGAATCACAGAATCATAAAATCAGAAGGGCCCATAAGGGCCATCTAGTCTAGTCCTCTGCCAGGCAGGAATACACAACTAAGGCACTCCTGAAAGATGTCCATCCAACATCTATTTCATAGAATCATAGAATCCTAGCATTGGAAGAGACCCCAAGGGCCATCCAGTCCAACCCCCCTCTGCCATGCAGGAATACACAATCAAATCATTCCCAACAGATGGCCACCCAGCCTCTGTTTAAAAACCTCCAAAGAAGGAGACTCCACTACACTCCCAGGCAGTGCATTCCACTGTCAAACAGCTCTTACTGTCAGGAAGGTCTTCCTAAGGTCTAGGTGGAATCTCTTTTCCTGGAGTCTGAAGAGAGTCCACCACCCTCCGCTGCTTTACAGCTCCTAGAGTAGAGACATCCTTCCTAATGTTTGGGTGGAATCTCTTTTCTTCTCTCCGAATACTGAGAATCCCCTTCAGATCTCGATTGGACAGATTGCATTCTCTGAGAATTCTAAGAGGAGCATTGTCATCATCTAGCTAAGCCCCTAGACAATGCCTAGAGAGAACATGTTTTTTCAGACACAGGTAAGTGAAACCGTGGGTATCAGTGCCACGGATATGGGGTGCATACTGTATATGTAAAGTTACCTAACATACACAACGATAGAGGATTCTGGCCTGCATGTTTGGTAGGGAAAAACCAAAAGAATGTGACTTTTCCAAAATAATGTGATTTTTCATGAGGGGACGAGCAGCTTTGAGGTGTTCTGGGGGTGATTATTAGGTGAGTTGAGACGGGAGCATGTGGGGTTTGGGGCCATTGGGGGAGGTTGTGGCTGAGAAGGAGGAACAGGATGCATGTGGCCCATAGTCCACATTTTCCTCACCTTTGCTGTAACTGCTCCACCGCACTGCCACTGCCACTCAAGTCACAAGGCAGATGAAGCTGTCTGTTGTCACCAATGCCAACCCCCCCCCCCCGCCACCGCCGTTGGGCTCGAGGCTGGCTTGTAGCCAGATGGGCTGCCTGGTGATTCCTCAAGGGCAGGAGGGCCACGCAGAATGACTCTCAA
The DNA here is from genome assembly GCA_030847615.1 of Gambelia wislizenii. Classification (NCBI taxonomy): domain Eukaryota; kingdom Metazoa; phylum Chordata; class Lepidosauria; order Squamata; family Crotaphytidae; genus Gambelia; species Gambelia wislizenii. The sequence continues at coordinate 2,664,496 of JAUMIR010000013.1, read as the reverse complement.
AGGAAAGCCGGGAGGCGGTCTGGTCCGAGAGAGACACGAGCCGTCTGCTCTTGGCAAGAGCAGCTGTCACATTATCTGGTTGCTTCCCGTATATTATTTGGTGCTGCTTTCCAAAAGCCACATTGGAAGCATATTTAGCCCGTCTTTTTATTTGAAGTAATTTCATTAAGATCAGGCAATGTCTCTCCAGCAAGTTTATAGGACCACATCATTATCCACTTCTGTCATTAAGTTAGTGGAGCTGAACAGCCCCAGGATTAGAGGAGTCGGACTGGAGGCTGACAGGCAGAGGGCAGGGGAGCGACTGGCAAGTGAAAGCCAAGAGGCCGGAGCATGGAAAAGTTCCTTTTGCTTGGAGGACAACTCCCAGGAGAAGACTAGCTCTTGCGGCTCTATTAGTTTTCCTGACAGAATTTCCCAGCTGTGGGGGAAACCCCTATGTTAACTGAGAAATAATAGAGAAGATTCTTTCCATTCCTATTATGCACTCATTCGGAAGGACTTGGTTGGGGAAGGACTCTCAGGGCGAGAGCACTGCCTTGAAAAAAATGGGTGCATATCTATTTTCCTCATTTGTTGGACATGGCCTTTTTTAATTGAAGGCAAACTCGATGCAACTGTGGATTGATGCTTAATGTATAGGCTGGGATTCTCCGCCGTAGTCTACACTGTGTAGCTTTAGGCATATTTAGCTACATAGCAGAGGCACTAAGGGACTGGGGAAAAGAGATCCCACCTAAACATTAGGAAGACCTTCCTGACAGTAAGAGCTGTCAGGAAGTGGAATCCGATGCTGCCTGGGAGTGTGGTGGAGTCTCCTCCTTTGGAGGTTTTTAAACAGAAGCTGGAAGGCCATCTCTTGGGCATGCTTGGATTGTGTGTTCCTGCAAGGCAAAAGGGGGTGGAACTGGATGGCCTTTGGGGTCTCTTCCAACTTGATGATTCTTAGCCCAGTACTCAAACCACTACACCACTCTGCCTCTCTTAAGGTTTTCTTGGCAAGGACGATTCAGAGGGAGGTTTGCCAATGCCTCCCTCTGAGGCTGAGAGAGTGGGACTTGCCCAAGATCACCCACTGGGTTTCCACGGCCGAGTGGAGAATCTCACCGAGGACAAATCTTGCCAAGAAAACTCTGTGATAGATTCACCTTAGGGTCACCATAAATCTGAAACAACTTGAAGGTACACAACAGCAAGGCCTAAAATGGCCCTAGGCCTCCCCACACTCCCTAGAGGGGGGGCATTTAGGGGCTATTTATTTATTTATTTATTTATCATCCTGCCTTTCTCCCAATATGGGACCCAAGGCAGGTTATTTTTCCCCTGCCCTGGCCCCACATGTAGTCTGTTGGTCTCATTCTGCCCACTCCTGTTGTAAACGCTGTCCAGGGAGGTTGATTTCAGAAATTCATCTTGCAAGCTGGGTTAACTCTCCCCGGGCCACCCTTTGGGGTAGCACAAGTCCAGGCTCGATGCCCTCAGTGTTCCTTTCCCTCATCAATGGAAGGATCAGAAATAATTCCAGGGCAAGCATCTATTTACCTTCAGCTTTTTTGCAGTTGGGGGTGGGGAGATGCTTCACGACCCATACAAGAGATAGAACAATCTGTGCTGAAAAGAACTCCCTGTGAACTCATGCGTTGGAAAGGAAGATGCCTACAGTACGACCTGTGAGGAAAGCCAAAACAAGCATCATTACCAGGCAAATGGTCTTTGTGTATTTGCAGTTTTTCAGAGGTTTGCTGTAATTAGGGGCAAAGCGGAGAATGGATAAATTGTGGAGGATGTATAAGACTAAAGCAAACCGCCTCAGTTGTAGAGCCAAAGCGGTTTCTAATTAATGGTGTGCGCATACAAAAAAGGGGGGGATTTTTCTCCCTACCCATCAAATCTGCAGCCAGTTCTTGCTGCTATTTTAATGAGATGGGGTGTGCAGAAGAATTGTTATCCAGAGAGCCCTCCACTCATACTTACATAAAAGCAATAAAATGTATGGGGAGATGAGAGTAATAAATCCGACAAGCACTAGCATTCATCCCTCAACAAAGGAAACATGTTTATTTATCACTTTTACTATTTTCTGTAAAATTTACCGTCTACAATCTGCCAGAATACAGGAGTGATAATTTAAAACGGGATTCTAACCAAGGACTACGGCACCAAGGCAAGAGAGCAGTGATCAAATATGTCTTCCTTTTTCTAAAGCTTGCCTCCCGTTTGCAAACAAACGGGGGTGATTTATCGAAGGGAAGGTGCACCACTTTATTTCAGGAGGTTGTCGGCGAACTTGGACACAGACACGCAAACACAATGCACCATCCGGTAATTATGGAAAGCAACACGTTCAATGAAAACGGTGTTTGTGTCCTCAGGAATAATCTCTCCAAATGTTGACAATGATCTGTAATTGGAAAAAACTCCAGATGTCAGAAAGGGGTTGGAGAATGGTGTGTAATTGTGCAGCAAAGTAGAACCACAACAGACCAGTGCTGGAACATTACAGCTGGGGAAGAGAGACACAATGCAAACACCCGGAGTCACACCAAGGGGGCAATTGAAAGGCCTTAGATGCTCACAGAAGTAATGGCCTCAATCCAACACCCTCTTGATGCACTGTAAATACTCATATGCAGACATATGCCAGGGCAACACTGCACGACCCCCAAGCAGAAGAGCAACATTGTACAACATATGTCAAGGCACAATACATGATGCACAACCACAGTGAAAAATATAGGATGCACAACTGCAATGCAGAATCACAGTGCAATGGATAGGTGGCGCAAACACGGTGCATTGTACAGGATGCAAAACCACAGTGTGCAATGCAGAATCACAATGCAAGGTATAGGATGCACAACCAAAAATACAAAGTATAAGATGCACTACTGCAATGCATATTCACAATGCAAAGTATGGGATGCACAACCAGAATGCAAAGTATAAGATGCACGGCCGCAATGCACTATGGGCAACTTGCCAAGGCAAGGCACAGATGAACATGCTGTCTATGCAACTCCGCTTCCACCGCTATCAGTAGAATACATCCATTGCGTGATGGTGACTTTTCAGCCCCACATGTGTAGCGTGGCCTACGCATGCACCTGTCCATAAGTGAATGCCAACCAATCAGCAGCAGGTTAGAGAGCCCCTTTGGAAGCTGGAAGGGGCCGAGTGAGTCACAGTGCTGAATGTCGGCAGTACAAAGTACCTGAAAGGTGCCTGTCCTACCCCTATTTAAAGACCTCCAAAGAAGGAGAGTCTACACACACACACACACACCGGCAGTCCATATCCCACTGCTGAATAGCTCTTACAGTAAAGACGTTCTTCTATCATTTAGATGGCATCTCTTCTCCTGCTGTTCAAATCCACTGGTTTGTGTTCTAGTCTCTGGAGTGGCAGAAAACGAGTTTGCTCCATCTTCTCCATGACCTCCCTTCAGATATTTAAAGATGGCTTTATCAAGTCACCTCTCAGTCTCCTGCAAGCTCAACATCTCCAGCTCCCTTAACCATTTCTCATGAGGCTTGGTTCCCAGCCCATTGATCATCTTGGCCTCTCATCTCTGGACACATTCCAGCTTGTCGATGTCCTACTTGAATTGTGGGGCCTAGAACTGGATACAGGATCCCTCCAGTGAAGTCTGACCAAAGCAGAACAGAGTGGGACTACTTCTTCCCTCAACATGGACACTATATTCCTGTTGATGTAGCCCAGAACTGCATTGGCCTTTTTGGCTGCTACGTCACACTGTAGACTCATGTTTAACACTCAAATTGCCCCATGTTGCCACTTCTCAAACTTTGGTCTTCCAGGTGTTTTTGAACTGGAACTTCCAGAAGCCCCTGGCAGCTTGGCCAGTGGTCAGGGATGTTAGGAGCCGAGCTCCAAAATATCTGGAAGACCACAGATGGGGAAGCAGTACCATGGAGGATGCTGGGAAATGTGGTTCTGCACATCCATTACCTAGAGCAAATGTGGGCAACTGTTCCCCCAGGACCCCCTCCAACCTCCCACGTCAGCCTTCAGTGTGCCAAGATACCTTCTATTTCCTCTTCTTCCCCTCCAAAATGACAATAGAATGTAACATTGCATCACTTCCTGACACCATTTTGGAGGGGAAAGTAGGTATTTGATGGTGGTTCATGGTGTTGGAGGGGGGGTTGTGTACCTTTCCATGTGTTTGGGGAGATTTGGGTGTGATTTTCAGGTGATTCTTTAAATATCTCAGGAGGCTCGGGTCTTAGAGAAAGCAGCAGAGGATGTGGGGCCACACCTTCCCCACTCCTCTTTTAGAGCTTAGGGGAAAGTTCCTTTTTGGACAACAACTCCCAGCATCCTCCAGACAAAATGGCCACTGCTGTGCTGGTGAAGGGATTCAAGAAAAATGGATTTCCTGTGAAAATGTGAGAATGCCACTGATGCTTTGGCCTCTGCAGGATTGAAAATGATAGTCCTGTTCAAAGTGAGTTCCTGCCCAGGGTTTTAGGCTGTGCCTCCCCAGACCCAAAAGGATGGCCCTGACAGCTGGCAAGTTGCATTTCCAAAGCAGAACAGGTTTGCCTATTGCTCTATGCCATCCTTGGAGGAAAAGCTGGTGACACCAGACCAAAACAGATGTTGCTCCCACCACATCCAAATCTACTTTGAATCTCTCATTTCTCAGGCCTGAACCTGACGTCAGCTGCTGACACCAGATGGGCCGCTGGCCTCTTTTCTGAAGACACGATGCCTGCAGTGGTTCATCTCCAATGGCTACGGGCCCTACGCATTGGCTGGCCTGAGCGCTAAATCTCTCCTCCCCATCCCCGCAATGATCGGAAGAGAAGCTTCGAGCCTGATTCACTGATTACCATTCATGCTTCAGGTTCTGCTCCAGTTTCATTAACCTGCGTGACATGATTTATGCAAGGCCAGGATTAATTCCCAGAAATGGCCACCTTGGCAGTGAAATTTGGAGGCTCGCCGTGATGAGAAGATAGATGGAAGTGGTGGATTCGAGGTTGGCCCGGCGGCTTCTTGCTTAATGCAGTCAGTACAGGAGACCTCCTGCTCCATGGCAGCTCGTTCAAGTCTTGGTTTGCTGGTTGGGTCAGTTTGGCAGTCGCGGCAGCAGGGAGAGATGAGTCGAGGAGGAGAGAGAGGCAGACAGAAAGAATGAGTGAAAAGAAATGGGCAGAATATGGTTTGTGCAAACAAGGGACAAGAACTTGGAAGGAGGGGACGGTGTGCAACTTGATGCTTGTGTAGTTGGACCATGGTAGTCAACACCATCACAGTGTTAGTGAATTGCGACGTTGTACAACCAAGGCCTCAATCCAACATCCCCTTAGCATAGCGTAAATGTAGAATAGTGACATTACACAATGCACGCCAGTGACTATGTGCCATTGTACAATGCACAATGCGCAACTGCAATTCAAGGTCTAGGATGCACAATTGCAGTGTGCAAAGCGCAACTTGCAAAGACAAAGCACAGAGAATCATGCTATCTGTGCAACTCCACTTCCACTGCTAACAGCAGAATATGTTTGCTGCGCAATGGCAACTTGTTAGCATCTCAGACATTGTGCAACTTATGTGCATGTATGTCCCTAAGAGAATTCCAAACAGGCCACCCAATACACATGTGTATTGAAAAGTCTATGTATAAGATGCGTGCACATGCATGCAGAATGTGCAATCATGTACCATAGCAGCAGCTGCAATCCAACATCTCCTAGCATAGTGTAAATATCCCCATATGGAGAGATGCTGTGCCAGCACTACACAACCCACATACAGAATCGCAACACTGAGCAACACATGTCAGTGACAGGGTGCTGATTTGAAATGCACAGGACACAACCACAATGTGCAATGCCCAACTGCAGTATGAAATGCTCAGTGCTCAACTACAATGGGCAGTGAGCATCAACAATGTGAAATATGCAATGTTCAATGTGCAGCAATGTGCAATGTTGCAGAATGTGAACTCCATTTCTGCTGCTGTCAACAGAATATAGCTGTGGCACTGCAGCAAATAATTTTCCCAGCCTACGTAGTGTATCTTACACTTGCATGTGTCATTAGCATGATGCCAGCTAGTACATGTGTGTCTCCACTTCTGGAACATGGAGCTGAATATGGCCATTCTGCATCACACCAAAATATCCAACTGCTTCTGTAGAAGAAGCTATGACTGAGCTTCTCCTGCACTTTAGCACACCTTAAATATCTGCTGAACGAGTTACATTACACAGCCCCATACTGATCAGTAACATAGCACAGCACATGGGGATCAATGGTTAATGTGCATGGCTGACAAGCCATTGTGCAATTGTAATGCACAATGTGCAAAGGCTGTACATAGAGGTAAAGTGGATTCACACATTACTCTGTTAATGCGCTACTGCATGCACAACAGTCCTGTATCCACAACTCTGCTTACACTGCTGTCAACTGGATAGGACCGATGTGCATTGCCCCCAAAATCATGCCACATGCATAGTACAACTTAGGTCTGTGTATGTTACTAACAGGATGCTGGCCTAGATGTGTTTAAGTCACCAACAGGATTCTGGCTAAAGCAGAAGTTGGAAAAGTCTGGTGGCCGTGGTACTGGGTGGTTCCATTGTCAGTGTGCTGGTGAGTCTGCTCTTGGTTTTACTGGTTGCAGCATAGCCTCAGCCTGTCCCTCATGCCTTGTTATTCCCCCCCAGACCATCGCTTTCCCCAATCATCCCTACAAACAGCTCTCCCTGACTGATGAGTGGTACATAACCCCCAGGTTAAACCGCCGGTGCAAAAGACCGCTGGGGAAAGCTAATATTTGATTTCCCTCTTTCCGTCTTGTTTGCCTATTTAATATAACACAACCTGCATCCACATACAAATAGGCCTACCCTCAGCTGTTGCTGCTTACCCACAAGAGATGGAGTCTCAAAGTGCATGGCCTTCCTTTGTGAGGTAATTGAGATTTCTCACATCTTTCTGGAGCGGGCACATTTGAGGTCTCATTGCATGCTCCTGTAGCCCAGGGGTGAGCATGGTGCAGCCCTGGGGTCACATGAGGCCCCGGAAGCAATTTTAAACCTACAGTCTCATAACTGCTGGGGATTCTCATTTATGGTTATTATTGACTGAACGGACCCCCACCCCATGTAAACCCACCTTTTTGGCCTGGTGGCTTCCCAAGGCACTATAAGTGGTGGCACTGGGAAATGACATCCACAGCACTCTCCTGGTTCTGGGTGCATGGAGCCCAGCAGTTGGGGCAGGACCTCCCAGGGGTATCTTCAGCTGCCTGTCATCGATGTGCCTCATGACCAGGAGAATGCAGCAAGCGTCATTTCCCAGTGCTCCAATCTGCTGCACCCCAGAAACCCTTTAGTTGGGGCACTGCCGGGCTGAAAAGATGGGGGGGCATCATCAGAGGTAACTATGATGCCAGAGCACCATCCTCGCAGTTGCACTTGATGGTGCATGATCTCAGCCACACAAATAAAATGTTTAGAAACCGTTAAAAAACACCACACCACTACAATTAAAAGCCCTTTCTTTAGAAGCGCCTGCCAGAATAGAAAGGCCTTTGCTTGCTAACAGGAGGACAGCTATGAGGGGGCTGCTCTAGCCTCCCTAGGAGCGAGTCCCAGAACCTGGGGGCAGCCCCTGAGAAGGCCCTGTCACACTTGCCTACCAATTGTGCCTGTGAAGTCAGTAGGATTGAAAGAAGGGCCTCTCCTGAGGATACCAAAGTCTGGGCAGTCTCTTAGGGGTGATAGGATCTGCCTGATAGCCTGGGCCTAAATTTGGACCCAAGCCATATAAGCCACAAAGTGAGTGGTAGGTAGGGGTATGTTGGTGACTCCCATGCCAGGAGGCAATGAATCCACTACAGGCTTTAGTCTGGACTTTAAAGTAGTTATCCAAGATGCTGACTCCTCTAAGGCAGCCCAAAACCTGGAGTGGACTAACCGTCCCACTGACTTGGGCAGCGCCAGCAGACACTGTTGATGGGGCTGCACAGAGAACCTGACACATGGTACTTTTGCAGCATCCATGCCATGACAGGTTTTTCTGCCTGGGGGAAGGAAGCAGAAATCTTGCGCTGGTTCCATAGCTTATCATAGATTCCTATGGGTCCAACTTGTCAGAGCGCGCACCACCTGTGGTCCCCTTATGTTGGGTTCTGCAATGCTGTACCCTCCTAGCAGTGTGCAAGGTGCTAAATAATAACTCTGAATCTCCCAGTTCTGTTTACAGAACTTGACTTACAGAGTATTTACAGCTATGTTTACAGAACAACAGCTGTCCATTCGCAGAACAATCCGACAGCATCTCCAGCTTCAGCACCAATAATGACCCTCCAATGATGAACATAGGCCATGCCCATATTTATACACATTGTCCATGGCATGATCTCCTTCCACAGGTGTCTGTAACGGTCCAGTTGCATCAGCCACTTGCATCAGCTCTGCTGTATCATCCTGGGTGGTGTCATGATGACAGTTCATGTCCATCACCATACTGCAACCTCTTCTTCATGTTGCATCATCCAGCAATATGCATAGCCATATTCTGTACAGTGAAATTCTGGACAGACTTTGCACATGCACTGATGCAACTGTCGGGATCCCCTCTGTGAAAGACTGAGCTCTTGACATTGGCAAAAAACAAACAAAAACCACCCCTATTTTTTTTCCTATTAAAGGTTTACACTGAATTATAGTAGATTTCCCTCTACCCTCGCTCCCTCTGCTGCAGACAATATTTAACACTTATTACAGAATCAGCCAGTCGCAAGCACAAATGAAGAACAGCAACAACCAGCCAACATCCAAAAGGCCTTCTCCGTGGAAGCCTCCAGAGCACCACGTATTTTGGGTGGTGGGTCATACTGGGCACTTAAAACAAAAGATATAGTGTATAAATGGATTGCCTGTGGCTCAAAAGTGGTCACAGCTAGTGCCTCCCATTCCAGGCTTTGTCAAGCTTTAAAGGAGTTCTCCAAGGGTTCAGCACCTTGGAGAGCTTCCTTGAAGCCTGAAAGACAACCTGAATGAGACCCACCAGCCGCCATTGCTCAGAGGTATCTTCAACTATTCTGCCTCCAGCAAGGTACTAGTTAAATGTCTAGTCATGAGAGGATCCAAAGTCTGCCAAGCCATCACTGGTGGCCAAACCTTGCTGATTGTTCCCCAGTCCTTGCTGTCTACAGCAATATGAGCATAAAATCTTTGCATAAGACATTTCCATTTGTATCATCATAGAATCGTAGAGTTGGAAGAGACCCCAAGGGCCATCCAGTCCAACCACATTCTGCCCTGCAGCAAGACACAATCCAAGGCACGCAGACCTCCACTCCCACAACCCTGAACTAAATACCACCATTCTAATCAAATGCTCACATGCAATGCACATAGTGCATTGATGCACAACTGTGTACAATGTCCATTGGCACATCCATATGCAAGAGCATGGCATGCGGACCTCCACTTCCACAACTCTGAACTGAATATGGCCATTCCAACTGCTTCCGTACAAGATCTTAACGCACATGTGAGACATCAACTGGATTGTGGCCATTGTTTTATTCTTCTGTTCTTTTTGGTTTGTTGCACCACCATCATTGGTTTTGTTTCCCCTACATTCTCATTGCATTCACATGGCTCAGTTTGGGTGCTGTCATTGTCGTCAGACAAAGCGGAGTTGCTTCTTTCAGCACACTTTACCAAGATGGTTCTCTTGCTGATGCTTTTCTACAGTGCCTGCCTGGCATTTCTCAGAAATAGGACAGGCGTATTTCTGAGCAATATTTTCTTTTTCCAGCCACTGATAGGCATAGAGGACAGCTTTCTGTGCCAGCGATAAAAAAACCTTCTGTTCTTTCAGTGTGATTTAGACAAGCTTTTGACCTCTACGCATGTTGAGTTAATAGGATTCTGGGACTGTACCTTTTAGCACTTAATTAAATATTATGTACAGTAGAAGGAAAGCAAACAAAGACTGCCTATCATTGCCAAATGAAAAGGGAGGGAACTCGCCTGCCTGCTGTTTAAAAACAGGTGGACAGGATTTCAAAGGAAAAGATAATCAATGCATTAATATCCAAAATGAGGGAGAGACAGAATAGCACTAGTACAACCACCCAGAGTCCTTGAGCGGCTTATTTCTTAATGCCCATGGATCAGGCAAGGTATTATGGGACCACAAGAAGGGCATACAACCTGGCCACGGTCTAATGAATGAGGGAAATATATGCACACACAGCTTTCAAGGCGGTGTTCTCACCCTGAGAGTCCTCCCCATTTTCCTAAGAACTGGAGAAGAGGTGCCAGGCCCCGAGATCTGGCAACCCTACACCACCACAGGAGCTCACCAGATAAATGGTTCCCCTTGTTTTTTGAGCATCCCATTTGTGCCCGATTCACCTCCCTCCCAGAAACAAGGCTTGCCCTCTTCCTGCGACACTAGGACTAATGAGGAGGAAAATGTACCGTACTCAATGCTCCTCTGATTCAAAGCACCAGCCGGGCACTAAGTGCTGCTTGTTTTTGTTCACTGAGGCATCCCAGGGCGAGAGGCCTGCTGCACACTTCGGGTGCAATACCCCACCGAGGCCCAGAGTTGGAAGCAGGCACCGAGAAGAGCAGTGGCTTCAAAAGATTTCATGCAGGGGGAAAAAAATAATATTAAAAACTAAAACTTTGCCAGAGTCATTTCAGCAAAGCCAAAGCATTTGCTTAATTTGGTAGAATAACTAAAGAATCCAATTGTCTTTTTCTTTTGGAGAGGAAAGTTTAACATGGAAGAAGCCTGAAGTGATTTTATTTTTTCTCCTGGGGAGGGGGGGGGGCATTTATTTATTTATTTATTTATATCCTGCTTTCTGCCCTATATATGGCACTGTTATCTCAGGACAAGCCTTATCCTCCACAAGGGAAAGAAAACAAGAAACGGCTACCCCAGAAAAGCCTTCAAGCACCTGCTTCTTTCCTGCTTGGACAGAGACATCCTTGCCTGCCCGGGAAAGGAAAGGAGAGAGGGGGCCAGCCTAGCCTCCTGAGGAAGGGAGTTCCAGGGGTGGGAGCAGCCACCGAGAAGGCGCTCTCTCGTGTCCTCACCAGGCGAGCCTGTGATGGTGGTGGGACTGAGAGAAAGCCTTCCCCGGAGCATCTTAAAGTTCTGGCGGGTTCGTATGGGGAGATACGGTCTTTCAGATAGTCTGGACTCAAGCTACGGTATATAGGGCTTTATAGGTCATCGGCATCACTTTGGATTGTACCCAGAAATGAACCAGCAGCCAGTGGAGCTGTTTTAACACAGGCATTATATACTCCAGTTTTGGCCCAGCTCTCCCACTGTCAAGGTCATTTTGAATTCTGACCCTGTCCTCTGGAGATTAGCTACCCCATCTCCCCCATTTTATGTCCCCTAAGATTCCTCCCCTTCTCCTTGGGGACTCCTTGGGGACTGGAAAAGACCGGAGTCATAGGGCCTGGCCAGTCTTCTCCAGTCCCCAAAGAGAGGGAGAGGAATCTCAGGGGAAGAGTTCTGCCTTGAAAGGCGTGGGTCGATGTCTTTGCCTCATTCGTTAGACCTGGTGTTCTTGTTGGGTTTTTTATTTGAATGGCATACTCTGAGGATCTGTGGTTGTTGCTTGATGCACAATGCTTAATCACTTCCCCAAGGGCTGCCCATGATATCACCCTTGCGACAGCACAAGGGATTGTCCCCGAGGCTCAAGATTTGGTCCTGAAATCTCAGGGGTGGGTTAGTCTTGACCTGGCAACCCTGACTGAATGATGTCACTTTCCCCTGAAACATGTTCCTTCAATACTTTACGGGAAATAGATACCCCAGAGTACTTTTTCAGAGGGGGACAAAATAAAATGAATGAGAAACAGAACAGAAGTGACTAGGCCTTATGCGCTGGGTAATTTTTCTGAGGACTGAGCTGACACAGGACATGGTGGTCAACCATAGTGTGGGTATGGGGCACCCAGAGGCTTTGCAGAAGGTCCCCTGACTCTCTTTTTCTTCTTTTCTTTACATGCATAATTCAAGGTGGTTTTGTTGGATATTGTGTCAGTGAAATTGGCCCATCTATATGTAATCCCAATGCTGGCATCTGATCACCACTGCCGTCCACTCAGTGGGGGGAAAAAACCACACCACCAATGAATTATCTCTTAAATTAACTGTGCGTGAAATTGGATAGACAGAATGGCTCAGCCCACCTTTTATAGAAAAGATTTATTAATGGACTATGAAATCTCACAGAAAAGACAACAAGAAGAGCAAGAAAGTTGCTTGACAGGCTCTATGAAACAACAAATCCCTGGAGCGTGATTTATAGTGCAAAAATGCACGCGTACACATACACAGACACGGGCACATTTGTGATTTGTGGTGAGAAGGCCTGAGGAAAAGGGGGGGCATGGAAAGTGTCTCCCCACCTAGACACCTCAAAATTTTCTGGCCAAGAGCCTGCACCAAACAGGTAGTGATGATGTTGGAGCTGTGCTTTGATTCCTCACCCACCCCTTGAAACCTACCTTAAAAACCAGTCAGTTGTCCGGAGTGATGGAGGTCTGTGCTGCTGGCAAGCAGGGTGCTTTTATTTATTTATTTATTTATTTATTTATTTATTGTATTTTATCTTTGTTTTAACTCTCCATTAGTTTAATTTAGTTTTAAGGGGTGGGAGGGTAGGATGGGGAAGGACTGTTTTAACTTGATGTTGTTTTAATCTTGCTGTAAGTCGCCCCGGTTGCCGAGCAGAGGGGTGGGTTAAAAATAAATAATAATAATAATAATTATTATTATTATTATTATTATGACATGACCAGCCCCTTCCCACCAGCACTCACTGTCCAAAAAAGGAACTTTCCCAAGTTCTGGAAGGAGGGAGGTATCAACAGGGTTGGGAGAGATCCAAGGCTTGCAGAAGTACTTTTAAAAATCTGTATAAACACAAACCCTGAGGAAAGAGAGGCCTAGAACAGGCCGATGAGGACTGAGCATGTTCAGTGACCACATAATACTGGGTGATTGTTGGATTGGGGAAATAGAAAACCAGAGGGTAGGAGAAATGGAACAGAGTACCTTCATAAAGGGCATGTCGCCTGTGGCATGACGCATGGCGAGTGCCTTCACCTTCGGCTGTAGGATGCGTCACACCCACCCACATTGGACCATGGCTGTTTCCGCTCTGAATTGTTCAGTACTTAGGGCAAGGGAACATGAGCAAAAGGGTGCACATTCATTCAATCCTATGGATCTTTTTTCAAAATCACTCAGGACCAGGCTGTGGAGTCAGAGTCATGGAGTCAGAATTGGAGTCAGAAGCAATTTGGGGTGGAATCAGAGTTGTAGTCGGGGTTGGTAGAAATCTACCTGCTCCGTCTCTGTCTTCAGAGTAAAACCTTATATTGAACGCCTAGTTTGTTGCATAGTTACTTTAGTAGGGATTTAGGAAAGTTTTCCTCTTGGTGATGAAATGCCCTGTGCTAACTATAAATTAATATACATTTACCATTTATGAAGGAACTGGAGTCAGAGGGCTTATCTGCATGGGCCAAATGCCCGAGCTTGCCCACTTTCCAGAGCCCTACAGTCCAGATGACGCAGGGCTTTTGCCCCGTTCTGACCCCCCCCCAGGCAGTCCTCACCACCCCCAGGGTAGATACAGGGCTGGAGCGGGGGCAAACTGGGACAGGACCCTTTACCGCATTTTAAAAATATACCCAGTTTAATGCATTCCCACCAGGACAGGCTGGATCGGGCTCTGTGTGTCCATGGGAGCCCATCCTGGCGGGCCAGCCCCTGCTGCTCTGCTGCCGGTCACCCTCATTCTTCCAGGTCTGGGCAGCAAGCCTGTAGCATGTGACCAAGGTTGGCCATACACAGGGGGCTTGTCACATGATACGGTTGGCAGCCTGGACTCAGAAGAGCAGGGGAAATGGCAGCGGGAGTGGCGGCTGCAGCAATGGAGTGGCGTTCCTGTGTGAACTCCAGCCCATTTTCTTTAGGTAATAGGGACAGAACGGGCCACCTCCTCAGCCAGGTTACACTGGTGGGGAGCTGGCATATCCTGGCTGGTATAGATGACCCCAGAGTTGGACAGCTGAAAAACAGAGGCATCGGAGTCAAAGGCTTGAGGTATCAACTCCACAGCCTGGCTGAGGACTAATAGGATGCAGTGCCAAGGTTAGAAGACTCCGATTCAAATCTCCACTCGGCCACAAAGCTTGCTTATCTAGATAAGGGACCAGAGCTTACGACACAGCATTTATGAAGCTGTTCTGAGGGTATTTGCAGGTACAATGAATAACAATAGGTATCTCAGCAAATCTCACAATGAGAAGTAAACCAATTCATTGAGACAAATCCATACTCTTGTCCAAACCATTGAGAAGAAGACAAGATAGCTCTTGCTGGAGCACTGACTCTTGGCTGGATCCATCATTCCACCCCTTATCTGTCTCTGGACAAACCAACAGCTCATCATCTGGTAAATGGTTTCTGGAGCTCAAGATAAAATAGTTTCTTTTTCGGTCATGGAAGAGGGTTTTGTGAAACTCTTGCGGGGGAGCGTTGAGTGAACAGTGTCCTCACTCAGGGCATTGGCCAGCCTGGACAGAACAGTCATCTTAAATTTTTTGAAATCTTGGCCCAAAAATACATAAAGGACCGGGTTCATGCAACTGTTGGAAACCGCAATGGCAGTGACAATAGGGACCCCAAACTCCAGGACAGACCTTGGAACAGAGTGGTGTTGAGTTTCCAGGAGGTAGAACACATGGTAGGGACACCAACATAAGAAAAAGGTCATGATGATGGCAATAATGATTCTCATGGGCTTTTTGGACTTGGCAAGACGTTTCCTTTTCAGCCGGACAATAATGATGATGTAACACACTGTGATCACAGTCAGGGGTAGGATGAAACCCACAAGGAACCGAGTGATTGTCACCGTTGTATGTCTCAGTTCACCCACAGGGTGGTCGGATGGAGACCTGGACAAGGAAAAGTTGTTAAAACAAATGATGCGGTCTTGAACCCTTTCAGTATCTCGAAAAACCAGAGAAGGGGAACTCATTAAGAAGCCGAGAGCCCAAATGAGGGCACACAGCAACCATGTGCTCTTAGTATTGCGGTGGTTTTGAGACCAGACAGGACAAACCACCAGCATGCAACGATCAAAGCTGATGGTGGTCAGCAAGAAGACACTGGTGTACAGGTTGAGGTTGAGAAGCAAGGAGTTGACTTTACACATTCCTCTCCCAAAAACCCAGTGGTAGTCCATGGCTGTGTAGGCAATGTTTAAAGGCAGGAAGACATTGAACAGAAAGTCGGCGGCCGCTAAGTTGAGGAACCAAATGATGCTGACTGACTTCTTCATCTTGAACATGATCATTGCAATGACCATGCCATTGCCCAGTAAGCCCAGGAGGCAAGTGATGCTGTAGATGAGGACAGCGAAGATTTGAACAGTGGGCCTGAAGTTCTTGGCTGGTTCCTCTTGGAGGGTTTCTCCAGCGGTAAAATTACGATCCGAGTCATAGTAGTCTGGGTAATAATCTGAATAATTATCAGCAACCTCCATGACCTGTTGGAATAGAGAGGTAAAAAAAAATCACTGCCAACACATGGCGCCAAAAGCCATCCAGTCCAACCTCCCGCCCTGCAGGAAAACACAATCAAATCATTCTTGACAGATAGCCATCCAGCCTCTGTTCAAAGACCTCCAAAGGAGACTCTGCCAAACTCCAAGGGAGCGCATTTCACTTCCAAACTGCTCTTACTGTTCAGAAGTTCTTCCTAATAATGTTTAGGTGGAATCTCTTTTCCTAGTTTGAACTCATGGCTCCATGTCCTAGTCTCTGGAGCAACAGAAAACCAGGTTGCTCCATCCTCAGTAGGACATCCCTTCCAAGTATTTAAACATGGCTATCATGTCCCCTCTCCACCTCCTCTTCTCCAGGCTAAACCTACCCAGCTCCCTATGGTTCTATAACAACCCAGTTTCATGGTCACTGAAGGCCTCTGGCTGTCTCCACCCCCAGCCCCCTCCTTTAAAAAAAAGTGATGAGTTGGGGGTGTTTTTCTGCCCCCACATAGTCCCAACTCACCCACATCCCAAGCCCTTCGCTGGCCAAAAATGGGTGGTCTGCAAATGATGAGAAATCACGTGGTTCACCCCCAGTTCTGGAATAGTCTTGGCTTTTTTCAGTATGCTTGGGGTTTCTGTTAGTTTATTTTTTAAAACAATAATAATAATGTGGGATTACCTTGAGCTTCCCCTCCCCTCCGCCTTAAACAAAACCACAACTGCTAGGGTTCTTGTCAAGGCGGGGGTATGTGGACTTGTTTGTTTATGAGCTGCTTTCATGCATTTCTCATCTACCTGTAGTCAAAACAGCAGAGAAGAAATATACATTAGACACTCAATTGACCTCTTAAGCACAAGAAAAATGGTAAATGCATTGGTTGGTTGGTTGGTTTCCTGCCTTTCTCTCAGCACAGGACCCAAAGTAGGTCCAGAACAAATTGAAACAGCTTTAAACACCTATTGAGACCAAAGTTAGAAAACAATTAAGCAAGCAATACTGTTAGAAACACAAAGTTTTGAAATGGCTTAAAACACATTAAAAACATAACAGAAAAGATAAAGGCACAGCACGCCTCATGAAAAGACCTATCTGCCACATGAGTTAAGAGTCTGTCTAACCAGCAGAAAGCGTGGGATGAGTCCTTCTTGAATCTTCGTTTGTGAAGAAAAGCCAGAGAGAGGGTAACCAGTCTAGCCAGTCAGCGGCACTGCCAGTTCAGAATGTCCCAGGCTGTGATGTTTCTGGGCCAAAACCTAAAGACCTAGGGATGGCCCCTGGCGATACCATTAAACATTATGCATTAAGTACCAACCACAGTTGCTCACAGCTTGTCAGCAAGCACACACACAAACACACATTTCTGCTTAGAAATTAACTCAGAAATCTTAGCTAAAGAGGGTGTTTCCAGATCAAGGTGAAGTGAGAGGATTATCCCTTCTCACTTCCTTAAGGAGACACGAAAAAGAACATTTCATCCAGCCAACTTGCTTATAACTGGAAGGTAGATGCAGAGCAGAGCAGAGGGTGAGCCCTGGCGCTACACTGACTGGGAGAGTCTTTGCAATTTGCATAAACAAATGAATGAAGCCTTGAAAATTGTAGCAAGCTGCTGGTCTACTACTAGCTGAGCTGGAAATCGGCACATAGCCCTTTCCTCTTGCTTGGAGCCGAACCCACTAAATCTGGAGAATTTGCACCCTCATCTCCCACCTAGAGATGATTCATGAAAACTGGAGACTCAGTGCCAGGCCCTGAGATCTGGCAGCCTTACCAGTCAGTGTGCAACTAGGCTAACTTTGCATAATGCATTCATCGAGTGTCTAATATAACAGACCAGTTGTCCTCCAACAAAGACTGGGGGATATCATTCTGCTAATAACTTAAGATTCCAAAGCCTATGGCTGCGTTCTGACACAGTTCTTAAGCAATGTGTATCAGTTCTCTGTCATCCGCCACCAACAGCGTTTTTCACATGGGGAGTTCCTTGGAATCTTATTTTTTTATATATCCTGCCTGTATCAAAAGCTGTTAAAGCAGCATTACAGGTAAAACCAGTAACTAACAGGTTAACAAAATAAAAAATAATTTCAATAGTCTAAAAACATGTTAAACACATTACCGTATTAGAAAGAGGTTGGAAAGTTTAAGACTTGAAAACCCCTAAGGATAGCAGGGAGTCCAAAAGGCTTTAACATATAGACATGTTTTTAATTGGAGGCTAAATGAAAACAGTGTTGGCACCAGTCGGGCTTCCAAGGGGAGGACGTTCCACAGTTGGGAAGGTCCTCTCTTACACATACCCTCCGATTTGGCAGGGAGAGTCCTGATGAATCCTCCGCCATCCCAGTTTTTCAGCTGCTTGTCAAATGTCCCAGTTTCTCTCTCCTTCTCCCACCTTTGTGTTCAGCTTACTTCCATTGCTGCAAACTGAGTTCAAAATGTAAAAGACATTTGCACTTAATTAACTCAGCAGCTGGGAGAGGAGAGGAGGGGACAGAGTCTCGCCCTTTCCAGTAGACTCAAACTGCTACGGCCTCTCCAAACCTGTTTGTTCTTCCTCATGGATAACCTTTGCCATCTTGACCACACTCTGATGTTGCTTGGTCACACACGTCCTGGTTTCCATCTGTGATATGTTGGCAGGTACAGTGGCGCCTCAGATAAAGTGGTGTTTGAAACATGATAATCTTTTTATTTTTTCCAGTCGTCATTTAACAAAGTGCGTAAAAAATACTTTGGCAGGCAGAGTGCATCCCTGTAAATAATTCAACATGTAATAAATAGAAGACAAACGTCTTTCCCCCCCCTCTGCTGAAATCAAGGCCCTGGTGAGGCTTGAAATTTTAATGGTGATAACTAACCATTACTTACAATACTCAAAACTGATGTCAAAGGCAATACAGAAGTGGATATAAAATTTATGTTGTAGCTCAACTCAAACCCATAAAGGCGAGTGGAAGTAGAAACCAGATCGTGTTCTAGTTTACTGCCAGAACTACTTTTTTCTCCTAATGTTCTGTTGCATTTTGCCTAAAGAGAAGTTCTGGGTCGAACTGAGATGTTCTTGTGAATGTGGCAAAGCACCAGCACTCTTTGGTAGAGAAGGCAAAAGACTTTGTAAAACTACAAATCCCAGGGTTCCATAGGAAGGAGCCATGGCAAATAATCCAGTTTCAAGCTGGAATATTTGTGTAGTGTGGCTAAGCTGCTGGTTTTTGGACTTCCCTCCCTTCTGCCCCTCCATCCCAGTGCTTTCGCCAAACCTCCCTTCCCTCTAGGCTGTCTCCTCTGGGCCCTTTCACACTACACATTTTTAGCACTCTGATTCCAATTCAACTACCATGGTCGCATCCTATGGAATCCTGGGACTTGTAGTTTGGTGAAAACAATCCTAAAATACCATTTTAAAACAGTTTAAACAGAGCCATTTCCAATATTAAAGGCCATGAGGAACAGCCCTGTCTTGATTGCGTGCCGGAAGGTCAAAAGAGATGGAGCCGGCCTAACTTCCTTTGGCAGGGAGTTCCACAGTCAGGGGGCTGCTACAGTGAAAGATTGGTGTACACAGCAACCTAACTTTGCAATGTGTTGGGACATACAACAGGGCCTCCTCTGAGGATTTCAAATTTTGCACAGGCAGACAGGAAAAAAATATAACATCCGATGTCTTCAGTTTCCAAGAGGATGCATGAAGCAGCCCCCTGAAACATTAGAATTTTAGGCAAACATGAGCTGGTTAAAGCATCTTTTTAAGTTCCCCCAAAGTTCAGACTTCATGGCAACATGGACAAGGACACGAAGAGACAAGAAGGACCTCCTCAGGAGAAAGCCCTAAAGGATGAAATCTCCAAACAGAGCAGATCTCCCACCTGGCAAACAGCCACCCCTTTCTTCCGCACACGTCTATGCATGTCTTTTTCAAAGTCCATCTGTTATAGGTGTCTCCTCTGAGAATTAAGACTGCCGCCTCCTAGGAACATGCCCAAGGAACCTGGCCTGCAGGGATGTGAAATGCTATAAAACCTGAGCTCATTGAAGCTCTCCAGTTTCCACCTCAAAGTGTGTTCCAATTCCTGTCTGTCTCTAACTGCAAGGATTTTGCATTCCTTTCAAGCAAAAACACATTTTTCAAATGCATGTTGGTGTTGTGCGAAAGAGGCAGTGAGTTGAGGAACATACAGACTTCAGGCTGTAGGTTGCGCTTGGTTTACATTGGGTTCCATGACTATTAATGGAATCAGTTCTAACCAATGCCAATCTAGGCTGCATGGACAGGCGTATACTGTCAAACGACAGGAAAAGAGACTCCACCTAAATATTAGGAAAAAGTTTCTGACCGTAAGAGCTGTTCGGCAGTAGGATGCACTGCCTGAGAGGGTGGTGGAGTCTCCTTCTTTGGAGGTTTTTAAACAGAGGCCATCTATCAGGATGCTTGGATTGGGTACTCCTGCAGGGCAGAATGGGGTTGGACTGGATGGCCCTTGTGGTCTCTTCCAACTCTAGGACTCTATGATTCTGTACTATCCAGTTCAAGGGATATAGTGCTGCCGCTCTATTCTGCTTTGGTCAGACCTCGTCTGGAGGAACTCTATTTCTAAAGGCTCAATGGAAGTTCTAAGAGGCTTACCGCACACCAAATTAAAGCAGCAAGGCAGCCGGAAGGTTCCACTTGCCATGCTGCCCTACTGCAGGATACCATCGTTCTGGTGTTCTACCATTCAGGTCCTGTGGGAGACCATGGTAAAACCATATCTTTTTGCTAACGGGTTTTTATCTCAGCCTTCCATGGGACTGGGACAGATGAACCATGATGTTGTGCAGTAAGGCAGCATGGAAGATGGCACCTTCTTGCTGCCCTGCTGCATGAAAGAAAGAAGGGGGGGGAATAAAGGAAAAAGTTAAAAAAGAAGGAGGAAAGAAAAAGAAAGTGATCTTCCTTTCAGCAGTTATACATGCATATAATTACAGTATTCATACCTCTCTCTCTCAACACTACAACATACAGTCAGGGGGTTGGTTCCCAGACTTACCACAGATGCCAGAAACCATGAATAACAGTGAACCCTCTTACACTAAAGGACTTCTGGTACAAACACAGCATACAGTTGCATTGGAGGACCTAGAAGATGCCTAGAGAGGACACCCTCCCTATGGAAGAAATGCTCTCATGGGGTGGCGGACTCTCCTTCGTTGGAGGTTTCCCAACAGAGCTTGGACAGCCAGCTCTCAGGACTGCTTTAGTAGTAGATGCCTCTCCTGGCAGGGGGTTGGACTAGATGACCCTTGCATCCCTTCCAACGCTACAATGCTGTTATTGTTGGTATGTACCTTTAGGTCAACCCCAACATCTGGTGACCCTGGACTAGGGTTTCCTAGGGAAGATTTATTCATAGGAGGTTTCCCATGGCCTTCCTCTGAGGCTGAGAGAGTGACTCAGCCAAGGTCACCCAGACTAGGTTTCCATGCCTGAGTGGAGGTTTGAACCCTGGTCCAAGTCCAACACTCAAAGCCGATATTATCCTGTCTCTCCTACGGTTTATGCAGGTTTATTCAGAGGAGGTTTTCCCTTGCCTCCCTCTGAGGTTGAGACAGTGGGACTTGTCCCAGAGTCATCCAGTGGGTTTCCGTAGCTGAGAAAGGATTTGAACCTTGGTCTCCTGGAGGAGTCCTAGTCCAGCTCTCAAACCACTACTTCATGCCAGTTCTCCCGTTACGGTGCTATAGTTCTTTCTAAACATTATCCCCATGTGTATAAACATGTTCCTCCCCTATCTGTGACCCAGCCAACAGTCTCAAGTGGGATGGCTGGCGTGACGTTGAGGTAAACGGTACCTCTGTCAGAACTTGAAAGTGACTGTTCCTATTTTGCCTTCGGGCGGTGGGGGCCTTTCTCTTAGAAGTTGGCTGCAAGGCTGGGAGGCCGGGCGTGCGATGAATGGAAATGGTGAGCAGATGTGGAAGGAACATCTGGCTGAGGAGGGAGTCTGAAAGAGGGAGCCTGAAGCTCCCACCCGCCACCCTGTGGTCCTCCTGACAGCCCTCATAAAACACAGTGGCCGATGGGATGCCTTCGTTCCCCAAGGCGGCGTTCTGTTCTGTGTTCGATTCCCGCCCATCTGCCTTCAGACTTTCTGCCGTCAAAGCTTCATAGTTAGACCTAAACGCACGGAGACGCCACCTCTCCAACAACGGTGACATCACCCCGCTTAATGAATGGGCCTTTGTGTGAGCAACTTAGAAAGGGGAAGGGGAAAAAACGCACCGCACACATCCTTATATTTATACTGGCCTTTGCAGACAAGTCCACAACTGAAGCCTTGATGATCATGGAAAGTCACATATGCTCTTAGTTATTCGGCTGTGATTTTTATTCCCGCAGAAAGAGAATGAAAGACAAATCCCTTGCTGGGGTAGAACCAGAGATCCACCCTGCACAAAGGCACAAACAAGCCCTGTTCTCACCTCAGAGTCCTTCAGCAGCGGGATGGTGAACCCACCCAGGTTTGAGTCACAACGTTAGAGGAGCTCTCCGACAGCACTTTGGGTCTCTTCTTCAGAGTTCGGACCAAAACTCACAGCAGGCTGCCCCCCCCCCCTCGGACACGAAGGGCGATCCTGTATAGATGCAAAGGGCTTGCACTTTTATTTATTCTCTGCTGTCATCTCTTGGGGAATTCCTGGAAGGATTTGCCCAGGTTCAAATGAATGAAGCATGAGGCCTCCCTCCAGGGGGGCCCTGGCGCATAAAAGGAAGCACAGAGCAGGAAAAGCACATTGCACCAGCGTGTGGGAGGACGGAGAGGCCCATGTGAAGGCCAGGACTGCATGCCGTGCTCCCCAGACAGCTGGGGATGAACATTCCCCATTAACTGCCTTCCATCTGGCCCTCCTGGCTGTCACTTCTTTTCTGCCCAGTTGTGCTACAGTGACCCCTCCCTGACTCTGTCCAGCACTCCCAGCCTTTCTTTGGGAAAAGAGCCAAGGCAGCATAACCTCTAACATCTCACAGATGCAAACTGTGACTCAAGTGTAGTCAAGGTGGCCAAAAAAGTTAGTAATGAAGAAGAACACACACGCAAGGAGAGGCGGCAGCAGCTTTTGCCTGAGCTGACTGGGAAGGGCAAGATTTTTGCCCCTTCCGCTCTTCTCCACTCCTTCTTGTACAAACCTGCCCGAGTTTTGAGATCTTCTGGGAAGGTCCTTCTCCCTGTCCCACCACCCTCACTGGGACATCTGGTGGGAACAAGTTGCACTCTCTCAGCCTCGGAGGAAGGCAAAGGCAATACCCCCCTCTGAAGCAATCTTGCCAAGAAAACCCCATGATAGGTTCGCCTTCGGAACGCCATAAGCCTGAAACGACTTGAAGGCACACAACAGCAATTGCAACCTATGCAGAGTTGGATTTCTCACAGGCTTTGCTAGATTAATGATAGCACAGGGAGTTGTCTAAACGGTGAAAACATTCCTCATAGAATCCAAGGAGAATACAACCTGCCTTAATGGCATTCCACATCAGATTGCAGTATTCAGAAGGAGGGGGGTAAAATCCACCATAAATTCCACAGGAAAAGCCTTAGTGGCTTTTCTTGATGTTTTTTTAAAAAAAGTGGGGAATGTACATTCCCGCTCATTAGGACAACTGATTTGCATCAATTTGCATTCCCTACGAGAGCAGAAATGGAAAGCTGATTGGATGGATGTGGACAGGGGGTGGAGCTTGCTAACAAGGCAAGCACCTGGAACCACCATCTTGGACCTACCTTCGTGTTCCATCCAACACTGGTCCTGATCCTGCCCAGCACTTTTACTCCATTCTTTCAGGCTCAGTTGCCCGCCGGCCAGCACTGGCAGCAGGCCAAAGCAAAGTCCCTCTCCCAGACTTTGGAAAAAAGTTCCTTTTGGGAGGACAGCTCCCAGAACCCCTGCTCCACCTGGCCAGTTCATTTTTTCTAAGCTCTGTAGTTTTCAGCTCCAGAAGCCGAACAACAAAGGCAGAGAATTCACGGCCGCTCAGTTAACTGCACAGAGCCGGATTCTGATTTCAAATGCCCCCAAAGTCCCAGAGCAAAGCTTTGGCCAGCCATAAATAGGCCCAGTCTTCTGGGAAGGAGAAACTCCAGCCTGCCTCCAAAGCCAGGGCACACCTGCCCTGAATTCCTAAACATTCTCTAATCCTGATTCAGCAGCCGTGGAGAGCGGGTGACAGGCTGGAAGTCGCAATTTCCTCCTCGATAAATATTTGAACCAACCATTAATGAAAGCCCTCTGATGCTGATCTCATCAGGCCGGCTCTGCGCTCTGAGCTGACGGCTCGCCCATTTTAATGGGGAGCGTGTGCCACACCACGCTTGTTCAAGGAAAGGCTGGTGAAAAGTGAAAAGTGGATGAAGAGAAGGGTTTGGGGGGTGAGATGTTTGGGGGCTCGCATACCACCACATCTGCCTGTGGCCTTGGACAGTTTTGTGTGCCTTGGGGGTACAAAATTGCCTGAATTTTTTCTTGATTTTTTTTCAAATGAGGGGTTTGGAGGACTGGAGGGCTTCATGGGGGCTTTGGGGAGCCACAGAAGTGAATTTTGAGAGCCACACTCTTCCCACCCCAATCCAGTGGGGTTTTCCCCACCATGATGTCATGGCCGTATATGCACCAAAGCAACCCATGCCTTGTTTCTCAGTGAGCGTTCATGACCCACAGTTAGGTTGCAGCTGAACTCAATGTGAGTTCTGTTGGCAGCACAGAAACCATCTTTTTTTAAAGGCAGGTAAACAGACAGGTTGGCCCAAGTAGGGTGGAGAGAGGCATTGTTGTCCCTCTTGGATTTCAGCAAGGAGTTCGAATCACCTCATCTTTCCCTCAGGGCCTCTGCTTGGTTCTGTTGGAAATGAAGGTGTGCAGCTCCTGAACCAACTATGTACCTACAGCAGGCAGCAGAAGTAGAGAGAGGGGCCAGAATCCTCTTGGTGACTTGTGCTAGTGGAACCAGGGACTATGGCAACATCAAGAAGGATATGGAGAAGCTGGAGTGTGTCCAGAGGAGGGCAACCAAGATGGTGGGAGGCCTGGAAGCCATGATGCCTTAGGAGGAGCGGCTTAGGGAGCTGGGCATGGTTAGCCTGGAGAAGAGAAGGCTGAGAGGGGACATGATGGCCATGCTTAAATATTTGAAGGGATATCATACTGAGGATGGAGCAAGCTTGTTTTTTGCTACTCCAGAGACTAGGATATGGAGCAATAGGTTCAAACTTCAGGAAAAAAGATTCTACCTAAACATTAGGAGGAACTTCTGGACTGTTTGGCAGTGGAATACACTGCCTGGGAGTGTGGTGGAGTCTCCTTCTTTGGAGGTTTTTAAGCAGAGGCTGGATGGCTATCTGTCAGGCGTGCAGGGGGTTGGACTAGATGGCCCTTGTGGTGTCTTCCAACTCTATGATTCTATGATTCTAAGTATTTTTTCCAATGCTGTGCAAGGAGGTATCCAGTATTAACAGCACTAAGCAACTATAAAACAATATAAAACCATTTGACAAGGTAAAACAGCATACAGAAATGTGCAATGCAATTGATCAAAGTCGAGCTGTGTTCATTGGGCCCAGAAAGAGACAAGGGAAGAGACACGTTTTAACTCGGTGCTGCAATATGGCTCATGTTGGTGCCAATCAGGATCCCCAAAGAGGAGGGAATTCCTCAAGCACAGCAGAGAAGTCCATCTCCTGCCTCTCCTCTGAATGTGTTGCTCCCACTTGTGGGACGCAAAAGAGAACCTCTCCTACAGATCTCGGTGTTTGAGCCAGTATATAGAGGGAGAGATGCTTCCCCAAGTATGAAGCTCCCATTGCTTCCAGCGTGCCCTTTGGTGCCTGGCCTCAGGTAGAAAGTGCTGGCTGCCACGTGATCTGCCCATCTCATGACCTCCCCCATGAAGATTCCAACCCGCTGAGTTTCCACTGTTTGGAAATGCATCTCTGCTTGGTCACCTGGAGATGACCTTCACTTGCCAGAGGTGACTAGCTATGATTACAAGCTGTGGAAACGAAACCACTATATGTAGCTCAGGATTGTACTGGCTCTTGAAAGGGAAAGAGAGACATGGTTCCACGCTGCCTCGGTGTCTCACCTGTTCCCTGTCGAGCGGTCAGAGATGGTTCTCCCATAGCTTCTCTCTCAGCCACATCTGCTTTGGGACCTCCCCAGCTTCTGGGACTTGGCTTGACATCTGAGGAAGCTCAGCTGGCCCTTGGCTTCCTTCAGTTCTCGCCCTGCTTCTTTATCCAAAGCAGCTCTTTGGTTTTTCACCAGCTGGGATCCTGCCCCCCAAAACGGAAAACGGGAGTGTGGGTGTTCGGAAAGCCCAGCCCTTTGCATCCCGTGTCCGCTGTCAGATCCCCAGTCTGTCTGTGCAGAAGCCCTCAGTGCAAAAGGAAAGAATGGGGAGAGGAGAGGCCTTTGAGAAGAGCCAAGCCACTCAGGCAGTGAGGGGGACGGTTGATGGTTGCCATGCTCCAGGTGCAGTAAAAGAGACTCACCGTGCCCTAGAATATTTGCGGAGGTGGCCTCTAGCTCCTCTTCGGTCTCTCTGGCAACTGCTGGCAAGGGGGCCAGACACTTTCCGAGGCCCGGCCTGCCAGCTGGAAAGACCCAGGCAGAGAAAATGTGGTTTCATGCTTCCCTAGAGAAATGCCAGCTGCTCACGGGCCCTTACAGAGCTTGGAAAAGGGACTTTGGACTACAGCACCCAGACTCCCCCAGCCACTTGGAAAAGGGACTCCAGCACTCATACCACTATGTCACACTGTCTCTCATTCACAACAGGACCAATGTGCATGGGAAGCGTTGTGCATTCATCCTGTTGCACATGGAAATGCCAACTCGCAAATGCTGATGTGCGGTTAAAAAAAAAACCCTCATGCTAGTGTCCCATTACGTATCATCACAATTTACTAACAGGGTTTATACCGTGATCGAGGATTCCAGCCATCCAACCTGGGAAGGAGGGTGACCTAAGCTGTCAGATGGGGAGGGGGTGGCATTCTTCTTGGATGGTCCCAAACTCCCCATTTTGGCAATGAACGGTTTCTCCCCCCAAAAAATATTTTATGATCAGAGCTACAGGTCAAGATACTTCTGGAGTGAGCAGCATATTAAAAGCAGAGGACCTAATTCTGATAGCAGAATTTGTTCAGCCAGAAGAAACAGCATGTTTTTATCCATGATCCCTTGGGGGTCAACCTGCCCTTTGCAGAGTTTTCTTTCCCCCCACTTACTCTTAAAACATGCATTTCAGGGGCAGCTAGGAGAGGAGACATTAAATGTGTGCATTCACTTAAAAGATGCCATTTTGGGTTATTTAAATGCCATTTGCGGGGGTCAAAAGCAAGAATGTGGAACAATTAGAGAGTTAACCTTTTCTCTCCCACAGGTTAGTCTCCTGATAAAAACTGATCCTCAAGATGTGGCTGCTCATCCTGGCAGGAAACCTCCTCCTTGGCATTTCTATGGGCAAGTTCCTCCCTCCACACACGGTGTGATACTCAGCTTTGCCATTGTTATGCACTTTCAATTCAACCCAGCCTCATGCAATCCTCTCCTTGGGTTTTCTTGGCAAGATTTCTTCAGTGGAAGTGTGCCACCATTGCCTTCTTCTTAGTCTGAGAGAGTGTGACTTGCCCAAGGGTGGGTTTCTTGGCTGAGCGGGGATTCGAACACTGGTCTCCTGGAGCTCAAGGCCAACACTCAAACCACTACACCGTGCTACTTCTCACAGAGTTATCTTGATAAGATTTCTTCCGCGGAGGTTTGTCACTGGGCACCCAGTGGCTCTGGATATCTGAGTGAGGATTCAAACATTGGCCTCCTGAAGTTATAGTCCAATCCTCCCCACCACCACTATGCCATGCTGCCTCTCATAGGGTGATCTTGGCAAGCTTTCATCCAGAGGAGGTTTTATCTCCATTGCCTTCCTCTGAGGCTGAGAAAGTGTGACATGCCCAAGGTCACTCACTGGTTTTCCATGAGTGAGTGGGGATTTGAACCTTGGTCTGCCAACTGGGTGCCACAACAGAGAGGGCCTTCCCACAATGTATTCCATCCACTGGTGGGACACAGAAAAGGGTAAAAATGATCCGGGAAGGGGGGCAAAAACTGCCAGAAAAGCCACAACCTCCAAAGTGCCAATGTGGTAGGGACAGTCCCGATTCAGCCTCTGCCATCCCATTTTTCCTGCTGCTTTTAAAATGTCCCAGTTTCTCTCTCCTCCTCTCACTTGCACCCCTTATCCTCAGCTTACTTCAGTTGCTGCAAACTGAGTTCAAAGCCCAAACCTCAGTACTCCGTTGACTCAGTGGGGGAGGCAGGAGAGGAAAGGTGATATGTTGCCCTTCCCAAGAGGCACAGGCAAAAGCAAACTGCTGCAGACTTGCCTAGCTTTTGTATGTTCTCCCTCATTGATCCATTTGGCCATCTTGACGTTGTTTGGCCACACGTGTCCTGGTTTTCATCTGTGAAATGTTGGTGCGTATGCGGTTGCTTGCTCTCAGTCTACATCAGCTAGGACTTAGATCAACAGCATGGAAATAATGCCATTTGACACCGCTTTAACTATCATGGCTCCATCGTATGGAATCCTGCGATTTGCGGTTTGTTGTGGCACCAGAGCACTTTGGGGGCGAGTGGCTACCAGGGGAAGGGATGGCGTTTATCATTTTTGCATTGCTCCATGTTTGTCAGCCCTGTACCATGTTCTTCGCTGAGCCTCTGAGAGACTTGACAGGCGGTGGAAACAAGTACCGTACTCTGGATTCCATCCGAGGAGACTTAGGGAGCCAGGAGAAATTCCTTGGAGGAGGGAAGCCGCTCCCAATTAACCAACAGCTGGGTGGGGGGGGGGCTTCACAGCTGCTTTGGACAGGCTGGCCTTCAGAGGCACAAGCCAACCCCACTCGCAACTCTCACACACTTCTAGCTTGCGCTTTTCCCCCTGGAAACTTTTGTGGCAGGAATAAGAAAACTTTGTCTTTCCAGGTGTTCTGGACTCTAGCTCCTGCAAACCTTTTTCATTGGCCATGCTGGCTAGGGCTTTGGGGAGCTGAAGTCTAAAAACATCTGAAGGACTAACCAAAAAAACTTCAACAGGGAAAAACATAAGGTACTACATTTGGGCAGGAACAATGCAATGCACAAATGTAGGATAGAAAACCCCTGGCTTGACAGTAGGACATGTGAAAAGGATCAAGGGGTCTTAGTAGACCATATGCTGAACATGAGCCAACAGTGTGATGCGGCAGCAAAAAAAAAAAGCCAATGCCATTCTAGGCTGCATTAACAGGAGCATAGTGTCCAGATTGAGAGAAGTAGTTGTGCCACTGTATTCTGCTTTGGTCAGACCTCACCTGAAGGAATCCTGTGTCCAGTTCTGGACACCACAGTTCAAGGAGGATACTGCCAAGGTGGGACATATCTGGAGGAGGGCAGCCAAGATGCTCAAAGATCTGGAAACCAAGCCCTATGAGAAAATGGCTTAGGGAACTGGGCATGTTTAGCTTGGAGTGATGTAGCCATTTTTAAATATCTGAAAGGATGTCATGTAGAAGATGGAAGGAACTTGTTTTCTGCTGCCTCAGAAGCTAGAACAAGAACCAGTGGATTCAATTACAAGAAAAGAGATTCCACTTAAACATTAAAAAGACCTATTTTACTGTAAAAACTGTTCCACAGTGGAATAGGCTGCCTCAGGGGATAGGGGGCAGGGGAAGACACTGCTTCTTTGGAAGCCTTTAAACAAAGGTTGGGTGGCCATTTGGGGGGAGTTTGTTAGTTGTGTATTCCTGCACAGCAGGGGGTTGGATTAGAGGGCTTTGTGGTCCATTCCAACTCTGATTCTGTGATCCAAGATTTATATCTGCATAAACCTATCTCTCCGTTTTGATTTAACTATAGGTAGCTGTTTGGGGAGAGGAAGTGATCTGAAATTCAGGAGAGCCCACGTTTCCATAGGGTTGCCAGGAAATCAAATTGTTACATTCTTTGTTACTTTTTGTCTATTCTATGTTAGTTTAGTTAATATTGGCTTTTTTTAATGTTCTTGTTTTGTGTATTGCGATAGTTTATGTTTGGATAGAGCTCTTAGTTATGAATGTTTAGGTTTAGGTGTACTGTGTGGAATTGTGGAAATTTAATAAAGATGTTATTTTTTTTTAAAAAAAGATATGAAGCAAAAGCCTCCCCCAAGTGTGAAGAGCAGGTTGCGTGTTCTTCTCTCGCTACATTCAACAAGACCCTCTGGGCCGACCGTAATCCTCATCTTTTGCACAAGCATCCACCCGCCTTGCCAAAGTCTTTAGAAAAACCCACACACAGCTGGAGAGGAAAGCAAGACTCTCTTGATTCCCCCTCTCTTCCTTCATGTGTATCTAAATCCCCGATGTCGCAGGCCTGAAATCTGAGCACAACATGTTCGCATGAAATGAGGAAAGGCTTGTTTTCCACAACTGCCAAAGCCCGGATGAAAATGCGCCTGGAGGAATCCGTTTAAGCAGGAACGACAAACAGATGTCATTTTAATGACACAAAGGAGGAGAGAAAGGAAATCATTGTCACAGCCAAGGCTTCCCAGAGATCTCAGCATTGCCTTCATTGCTCCCTGTCCAGACTTGCTGTCCCTGCCTTGGCGCATTGGCAAACCCAATTTTCACTTCTTCAGAAGAAAATCCCCTCGGACGTCAAATTTTCCTGCTTCCCCTGTTTTGCATCACTCTGTCCTCCCTGACCCTTTGTGTCCAAAATTGGGGATGTTTCCTCCTGCGTGAGAGGGGCCCACTTCTATTGGGACCAGAGGCCCATCTCATGACACAATTATAGCACTATGGTTCCACTTTAACTGCCACGGCAACTAAGGTTGCCAGGTTCCAGGGCCTGGGCCTGAGCTGCCAGTTTTCATGAGTTGTCTCCAGGCAAATTCTTCAGTTTTGAGGGGCTTCGCTCCTGGCACAAGAGTGCAAATCTCCAGTTCACCCAGTCGAGCAGCAGCTGGCTACAATTTTGCAAGTCTTCATGGGTTGGTTTGCTTCCTCCTCCCCTACCCACCCAGTCCTTGTGGCGCCAGACCTCACCCTCTGCTCTGCTCTGCATCCCCCTTCTGGCTAGAAGCAAGTAGGCTAGATTCAATGTTCCTTATCCTTCTGTGTAAGTGAGAAGGAAGAATCTCCTCATTTCACCTTCATCTGGGAACAGCTCCTTTAGCTAAGTCTTAATTTCCAAGCAGGAAAATATGTTTGTGTACGCGGGTGTGCATAATAGGCTGTGAGCAACTGTCCCTGGTACTGAATGCATAGCACCTAATACCATCCCCAGAGACCATCCCTAAGTCTCAGGTTTGGGCCTGGAAACTTCTGGGCCTGGGATGATCCTGAACGGGCAACCCTCATAACAACATCCAATGGAAACCTGGGATATATAGTTTGACAAGGCGTTGAAGAGCTCTGGCTGAGAATTCTAAATACCTGCCTCTAAACTACAAATCTCGAGATTCCATGAGATGTTGCCATGGCCATTAACGTAGGGCCATAATGCTAGGATCACATAGTGTGACAGGCTCTTGATCTTCAACTGGGAAGTATCTATGTTCAAAATCCTGTGGAGACAACATTTCTCTGAGGAGCTTTCGGTAAGCTGTACCTCACCTCAGCTCCTCTGTCTTGAAACAGGGACATTTTTTAAAATAATTCTTTCCCAGCGTCGTTCCTCTGAGGACCAAATTAAGACAAATTCCCACAGACCCCTAGGAGAATAATTTGTGTGAGAAAGTATGCGAGAATGGCACAAGAGCTGGATGTGAAGAGTTAAAACCTCAACTATTTCACCCTCACCTGCGAGGAGGAATAATTACAGCAGTTTTCTCCAGATTGTGTGAGAAACCAAATATTCCCCTGTAGTATTTTCTCTGTATTTGAATATCCTGAAGTGTGCCATGGAGAAATTGGGGACTGAAGGCAAATTTCATGGGGAGAGGGGAACAGAACTCTTATCATAGAATCATAGAATTGTAGAGTTGGAAGAGACCACAAAGGCCATCCAGTCCAACCCCCTGCCATGCAGGAATACACATGCTTTGTCAGAGGGTGCAATGCCCTCAGACACCCCCCCCCGGCATTGCTATATTCCTGCATAGATAGTAGTTGAAATCTCCTACCTCCAGACACACACCCATGTCCCGAAAAATCCCACTAAGATCCCTTTTGCATTTACTGCTGTCAAGCCAGGTGTCACCCATCCTATATCTCTGCATTTCATTTTTACTGCTCCAAGTGCATTATCCTACATTTCTTCCTGTTGAAGTTCATTTGGTTAGTTTTGGCCCAGCCTTTTAAACTGTTAAGGGGGTAATTTTGAACTCTGATTCTATCCTCTGGGGTATTAGCTCCCCCTCCTAATTTGGTGTCATCTGCAAACTTGATAAGCATGCCCTCTAGTCCCTCATCCAAGTCATTGAGAAAGATGTTGAAGAGCACTGGGCCCAGGACAGAACCCTGTGGCACTCCAAATAGTCCCTTCTCTCCAGGATGAAGAGGAGCCATTGGGGAGCACCCTTTGGGTTTCATCGGTTGAACAATTGCAAATCCACCTAACAATCACATTGCCTGAAATCAACATACCTGTCGTGAGGACCACCTGAGTGTCTGGTCCACCTTGAAGAGGCAACGTTTTGGGCTTCACTCAGTTGGTGGGCTCTGTTGGGAAGAGATTGGCAGGTCATAAAATATCAGCAGGAGGGGACCTACCATGGTCTGGTGACAAGAAATGTCTCTGGTTCTGCGTCCCACTCCTGGCAGGGCCGGCGGTGAGGCGGGTGTCTCTTCCTTACCCAGGGAGAAATGATCAATGAAGGCACAGCAGTGAGGAAGTGGGTTTTGGGTAGGAAACGGCGGCAGCTTCCCCACCCGCGGTTGCAAGAAAGCTCCTGCAGACTCAGCACCAGGCATCACCCAGGCCCTCGGTTGCACTGAAGATGCCCCGCTAAGCTTTTTTAGGCACCATGGGGAGCGCTGGTGGTGTCCTAGAAAGCCTGATATGGTTTCCCTCCAGGATATGTGACAGACGGTTCTCCCTCTCTGCATGAGCTTGCCCGGACCCTCAGATCCTCAGGAGAGGAACTTCTCTCGGTCCCACCACCTTAACATATTTGGTTGGTGAGAACACAAGTCAGGCCCTTCTTGCTGGCTGCCCCTAGGCTTCACAACTCCCTCCCCAGGGAGGCTAGGATGGCTCCCTCCTTGCTGTCCTTCCATTGGAAGACAAAGGCCTTTTTTTTTAATTCAGACAGACTTTAAAAGTGAAGGCTTGTAAGGAAAGGGCTCGTAAGAGGGCACTGCATTTTTTTACAACTGCATTGTTTTAATAGCTTTTTATCCCTTTAAACTGTATGGGGTTGTCTAAACGGTGAAAATACTCCTCATAGAATGTGTGGAGAATCCTACCTGTCTTAATGGGATCCCACGTCGTAGCACCGTATTCAGGAGGAGGAGGGCAAACCGTCAAAAAATCAGAGAGAAAAGCCTTCACGGAGTTTTTAAAAAGCAGCAAGGGGAAGGTGCACTCCTGCTAATTGGGACCAGAGATTTACTTTGAATCCCTTTCCCCTAGGAGAGGAAGAGCAAAGCTGCTTGGCCAGATGAGCACAGGGTTGCTAACAGGTTAAGTGCCCAGGACTACTATATTGGATTTTCACCTTAGCCAGTGAGTGCTAAGGCAAGAAAACAGGGTGTTGTTATTTTACCTTTTTGTTGCAAATGCAAAATATCATTCCAGCACACAGTGCAAATATTTTTTTAAAAAAAAGTTCAGCGATGGCGGAAATGTGAGTAATTCACTCATGGTCACAGTGGACGTGCAAAGCTTTTGGGGGCACAAAAAGCATTCGGACAAGTCGCTTCTACTGCAAAATGCCATTACTGTTAGGGACTGGTTCATTTTCGCGTTCTCACCTGCAGGTTTTCTCACTGGGGAGTAGGGAAAGAGGACCGCCCATTCATGATGTAATCTCGCAATTACAACAGGACATGGTCTCACCCACCATCAATAGCACAAAAAAGCGATATTGACAATCTATTGACGGCTTGTCCTATGAATTGTAAATAACGGTGTAAGAACGTGAAGATGACAATGTTGTGTAATAGCGGGGCCCATTCCCGCTACCCTGATGTCGTAATCCCACAATTTTTGCCACGTCTGATAGCGTCCTTAGGTTCAGAAAAGGAAGCAGGCACAAGCGAGATCTCCTCCTTTCCCACCAAAGAAATGAATGGTTGCGCACAGCTAGCACGCTAGAGTCATCCAGGAATAGAAACCAGCTAGCCACATCCCCGCGTGAGTCATGCAGGGTGGCGGATTTGGTCCACTGAGAAAGCCAGTGTGGTTTCCTTAGACCACCATGCCTGCTGTGCCTCTGCCAGCCGCCAAGTTAGCCGAGGTTGAGAGAAAGCTGCCGTTCTAGCAAAGAAAGCAAACTGATGGTCACAAAATTGGAGAAAGGCAGAAGAAGCAGGGCATCTGGCTCCACGGTTCCTTTCTTTAGTTAAATGAGACACTTTGGCCAGATTCCTGTTGGTTAGACTCAACTCTTTTTTTTTTTTTAATGTCTTTCTTTTCTTGATATCCTATCTTTCTCCTGACCCAGGGCCCAGGACCCGAGGCAGCATACAACAAATTAAAACAAAATAATAATATAGCAGCATCAATGTGCATGGCGTTTCACAAGTTAACAAAACCAAACAAGCAGCCATCCCTGCCAGAGGCGTACAATCTAAAATATGTACAGCCAAAATCTTTAAAACATTGTTTGAAAGTGGTTCAAAACAATTAAGTAAGCAATTCTATTCAAAGCACAAGGTTACAACAATGGGAAACACGTATAAACCATAATTGAAAAAGAAAGTGTGACTTGCCCATGGTCACCCAGTGGGTGTCCAGGGCTGAGCAGGAGATTCAAACCCTGGTCTGTAGGACTTCTAGTCCAACGCTCAAACTACTACACGGTGCTGCCTTTCTTCCACAGGGTTTGCTTGGCAAGATTTATTCTGAGGAGGCAACATGGTGTAGTGGCTTGAGTGTTGGAAGAGGACTCCTAGAGACCAGGGTTCAAACCTCACTGGTGGATCTTGGGTAAGTCACACTCTCTCAGCCTGAGAAGAAGACCATGCGAAACCTCCTGTAAATAAATCTTGAGATCATGGAGACCCCCTGGGTGACCTTGGGCAAGGCACACTCTCTCAACCTCAGAGGAAGGCAAACGCAAACCCTCTCTGAACAAATCTTGCCAAGAAAAACCTAGGAGAGGGCCATTATAAGTCAGAGTTGACTTGAGGGCACATCACCAAAGAAACAAAACACACAGTTACTGTTTGTTCAAGCTCCTTTGGCTTAATCCTTCAAATTAAATTCGCCGTGGACTCAATTGGCAACCAGAGGGAAACTATCTCGTTTCTGCTCCCTCTGCCATGGTTGCCTGTCTCCTTCACCCTCCTCCCTCGGCCCCATCAAGGATAAACCCTTCAAACGTCACCCCAATTCTCCTCATCTGTCCAAGAGAACCTGAAGTATGATGAAAATCTGCCAACGGAAGAAATGCTACCATGGCACAATTTGCAGCCCAAGAACCAAAAAAGCCAAGCCAAACAGGCCTCGGAGAATCAAGAGGCAGCAATTGCTTTTTTGGCACTGCCCAGTGGCTCAACTTCGTGAAGGATTAAACATGGCCGAGCCTGAGGCTGTGGCTCAGAAGAGCCGGAGCCTGGTCAACATCGCAGGGAGAGTGTGTGCAAACAGCCTCTTTTTCAAGGGAGGGGATGCTTCACTCACAATCTGGGGGCTTGTCTATACGAGGCTATAAAATGTGAACTGATGTGCACTAACAACAATTTGCAGCAGCTTTCATTTGTCTCAATGACTTTTTTGGCCAGATCGGAGGCATGCAGAGCCATACGCGTTCGTTGTTCAAACAGGCATGCCTGTGAATCAAGATGGTGGGCACGAGTGAATTACTTGTGTTTTTATTGTCACCAGTTGCCACCACCAAACAGTATTTTTAAAAAAAAAAAAATGAAATCCAAGGTGCAGAAGTGCAATATTCTGCTTAAATAAATAGGAAAAAAAGAGAAAAGGGCCATTTTGTTGCCTCAGCGCACAATCGCTCTGGCGAAAATACAACATGGCTGTTTGCGGCACTTGCCTTGCGAACAAGCTCTGCCCCCTGTGCAATCAGCTTTCCAGTTCCGCTCTTATCAAGAACGCGCATCAAAGCAAATCAGTTGTACCAACAAGCGGGAATGTGCATTCCCTGCAGGGCGTTATAAAAACTTCAAGAAAAGCCACAAAGGCTTTTCCTGCATAGTTTTTGGCATTTTGCCCCACCCCACACCTTCCAAATATGGCAGATTGGTTCGAGAACTCATGAAGACAAATCGTATTCTCCTCGAATTCTGTGAGGAGTATTTTCGCTGTATAGACAACCCCTGGGATGAGACACAGGAACGGCAGTGGTTTTGAACACCGCTCTGAACAGGAATGGGGCTCTCAGCCATTTCTGGCCCCGCTTTATCCACCCGCCCCAGTCTGGCTATTGATACTCCTCCGCAGGCAAGACTATAAAAGGTGCTTACTTAGCAGGGCCGGCCCTCCCATGAGGCGGCGAGAGGCAGCTACCTCAGACAGCAGATGCGGGGTGTCAGGAAAAGGTAAGAAATGGTTAGCTCATCATCTCTTATAGTAATATGTTTCCTGCTAGAGATGAACAGAGTCCAGGGGTGTAGTTATGAGGAGCGGCTGAGGGAGCTGGGCATTGTTTAGCCTGGAGAAGAGAAGGTGGAGAGGGGACATGATAGCCATGTTTAAATATTTGAAAGGATGTCATACTGGGGATGTAGCAAGCTTGTTTTCGGCTGCTCCAGAGACTAGGACACGGAGCAATGGGTTCAAACTCCAGGAAAAGAGATTCCACCTAAACATTAGGAAGAACTTCCTGACAGTAAGAGCTGTTTGGAAGTGGAATGCACTGCCTGGGAGTATGGTGGAGTCTCCTTCTTGGGAGGTTTTTAAAGAGAGGCTGGATGTCCATCTGTTGGGAATGCTTGGATTGGTTACTCTTGCATGGCAGAATGGGCTTGGACTAGATGGCCCTTAGAGGTCCCTTCCAACTCTATGACTCTATGATTCTACAGGGAGATGGGGGTGCTGAATAAGGGCATTACTCCCAAAAAGAAGAATCCTGCCATCTCAAATGAAATTTGCCCCCAGACTCCAAATTTCTAGCATTGTAGTCACTTAAAACTCCCATTGAGCTTTTAGAAATAAAGTGTCGGTGTCCAAAGAAAAGGGATGAAGGCAAACATCCTGCGGGAAATGTAATGTGAGCTCCAAAGGAGAGGAGAGGGGCAGACTCTTGCCCTTCCCAGGAGACTCAGGCAAAAGCAAACTGCGGCAGCCTCTCCCAGCTTGTGTCTTCTTCCTCCTTGGTACTGGTAACTGTTGTCATCTTGACCACGCTCTGCAGTTGCTTGTCACACCTGTCCGGGTTGGCATCTGTGCTATGTTGGCAGGTGTGTTGTAGTCCAACACTTCCGGTGTCGGCTGCTGCGGAACATATCCATCACGTTCACCCCTTTTTTATTGTTTCCTTGCCCAACTGATGATTTCACAACCATTTGAAGAGCTTAAAGACAGGAGGAAATGTGCTCATTTGGCCTGTGATTTGGAGCTTGGCTGGGGAAACGGAGCAGGAGGGGGAGGAAGGGAAACTGAATCGCTCACCAACATGAGCAGATGGAGCCCGAGTTCAGAAATGCAGAGGGACAGAATGAGAAAATCATAAAGGTGGAAGGGGAATTGAAGGGTCATCTAGCCCAACCTGGCTGCAGTGACGCGCATGCTTTGCTTACATCTCATTTGGATTACTGTGGCACACTCAGCCTGTGGCTGCCTTTGGAAACTGTTGAGAAATGTCAGGCAGGTGCTGCAGGCAGGCAGGCAGGCAGGCAGGCAGGTTGCTGACCGGGCTGTTTATAGGAAACATATAAATTCCTTTTTGAAACCGCTCCGCTGGCTACCAGTCCATTTCTGGGCACAATTCAAAGTGCTGGGCTTGACCTATAAAGCCCTATTCGGCTTAGGTCCAGACTATCTGAAAGAACCTATCTCCCAATATGAGCCTGCCCAGACTCACATTTGGTGAGAAAACGCGAGAGAACCTTCTCCATGGCTGCTCCTAGGCTGTGGAACTCCCTTCCACTGGAGGTCCAGAAGGCCCCCTCTCACCTCTTCTTCTGCTGGCAGGCAACAACCTTTCCATTTAGGCAGGCCATGGCCTCATGCGACAGAAGGGTAACGTGGTATCTTATGCTTTTACCTTTTATTATTATGTTTTAAATTGGTTTTAAATCGTTTCGACTTTCTGCTTTTAATAGAATTGTTTTATTTAAGTTTATTCTTTTAAAAAAACATTTTGTATAGTAAGATTTTCACTGTACTTTGTTTTAATATGTTGTGAGCCACCTTGTGTCCCATGCTGGGAGAAAGGTAGGATATTACTGTAATTGATTGATTGTCTAATTAAGTAATTAACTAATTAATTATTCCAGAATCCACTGTCAACGCATTCCCAAAAGATGGCCACCCAACTACTGTTTAAAAACCTCCAACGACGGAGATTCTACCACCGTCCGAGGGCATCCATTCCACTGTCCAACAGCTCTTGCCATCAGGCAGGTCTTCCTAACATTTAGCTGGAATCTTATCTTGGTCTCTTGCAACACTTTGCTGCTACTCTGTATGCGCCTCGGGGCAAGGACTCCTCCCACAGGAATATGGGGCAAGGGGGAAGTGGCATCATGGAGGCTGCCTAGCGCTGCGCCCAAATTGGATCTCTCAAATTCTCCTCTGCCCCGTCCGATGGCAAATCTTTTTCTAAGGCTTGTCTAGATGAGAAGATATAATGCAGGTTGATGGGCATGATTGCAAATTTGCAGCATGCCTCATTGATCTTCATGGCCTTTTGGCAAAATCTATTGTATGCAAAGCTACCCACATTTGAAGTGCACATGGAGCCATGCCTGAGAATTAAGATGGTGGCCGAGAGTACAGCGCGTTATGGCTGCTGAGCAGTACTTTTTTTGTACTTGTAAATCAAAGGTGCACAAGTGTGACCTGCCGCTCATAAAAAGTTCTTTGGTCACCTCAACCCAGAGAAAAAGGGCACACTCGATCTGGCAAAAATTGAAAATGGCGCTTCCAGCCATTTCCTTGCCAGCAAGCCTGCCCACCACCTGAGCAGCAGACCAATCCACTCTCTACTTCTGCCCTCATGAGAATGTGCAGTGTCCCAAATAGGATGTTCAGACGTGCGATAATGCGCAAGTCCACACATTATCTGAAAAGCCAGAGGGGAAACCACAAAGGCTTTTCCCACGCAGTAGATGGAGTTTTGGGGGAGCCTTCCTTCTGAATACCACAAATCTGGTACACAACTTGTTAGGACAAAAGGTACAGAGGACCCCCATATCTGCTGATTCATTATCCATGGGACACAAAACAGCACACCTACCATAGAGTCTTCCTAAAAAATGCTTAGAGAGGCAAACTCTCTAGACATTTTCTAGGTCCTCCAAGGCAACGCTATGGTATTTCAAACCAGAAGTCCCATTACTTTCAATGGTGTTCACTGTTATCCATGGTTTTTGGTATTCGCAGGGGTCCCTGGAACCAATCCCCCACGGATACAGGGGTCCTACTGTATTCTCCTCAGTGGTGTAGCTAGAGGCAGGGGGGGTGGGCCACCCCAGGTGGCACTTTTTGGGGGATGGCCCTTTTCACGTGAGACACAATTTTATTTTTCAACAATTTAAATCTTTCATACTGCCGTGCGTTTGCAGAATTTACGGCGATCAGGGAGCTGTGGCGAAAATGCCCGTCCGCCTGATGAGTGTCAGCGGTGACTAAGCCTTAGATTGTTAGACTCTGATCTCCTTAAGTGCATGCAATATCTTTGTGATTTTTTTAGAGTCTCACAGTTTTTAGGCATGCAGACTACACAAACTAACCTTTTAAAAGGGACTTATTTATCCCTGTGGTTCCTTGCTTATTTAATTAATTTATTAATTTAATTAATTTCCTTATAGGTCATTTTGACTTTTTGTAGTACTGTATTTTTGCTGTGTATTGAGAGGGGCAACAAACTCAGGGACCATCTCGGGCGGCAAAAGCTCTAGCTACACCATTGATTCTCCTCGAATTCTATGAGGATTATTTTCACCGTCTAGACAACCCCTAAGGATACGTTCTCTCCTCCATCTCCACCTGACACCCATGGGGGTTTCAGTCTCAGGCAGCATTGGCGAGTATCTGCCGGCTGCCTTGAAGTCACCTTGAGTCAGATTTGTGGCTTGCAGTGGCTTCATTCATTCACTGGTTCATTCAGTTTGTCAATCAATGATCAATCTATCAATCAGGAAATGCAGGATGCCGAGGCGAAAGCAATAGCACATTTTGACTCAAGTGTTAAACTGGGGGTGGAGGATTTCTGGATCCAAGTCGAGAAGGCATATGCCAGGCTAATTTCCCACCCACATTCAGACCAAGCAAACCTAGCAACACAGGGCAATCGAGGTCTTGCCAAGTGCTTCCTTTTGAGCTGGCAGGCCAGGTTCTGCAAAGCTGCTCACCGTCTAAATACCAGGTTTACGAGCTCAAAGCAAAAACAGGTTTTTCAGGTGGAGGGAAATACCTGGGGGTTAGTGGCGTCCTGTGTCTTCTGCTGCGCAGTTCACGCCTTCTTTTGCCAAGAGAAGAAAAAATAACCGAATAGACAGTTCCGAACGCAGGTTGCATGCAGGCTCAGCGGGAGAGGTTGCTTTGAGGCTGTTTCAAAGAAACAGAAGTCATTTAGCAGATCCGGTGCCTACTGCACATGGTGAGAGGACCTTTGGATCTCCTCTCCATCTCAAGATGCTCCCTGCCGTGGCTTCGTGGAAGGCAAAGAGATACCGTCAAGAGACATGTACAGAGACTTTGCATTGCATGGACTTTAAAAGAAGGAGAGGAGAAAAGGAAGAAAGAAAGTGTGGGGGTTGTGGGGGCAGAGCAACAAGCCACACCAGAATTTCAGGATGAGGAGTTTGGCCGGGGATGCTGCTTTTAAATCAGCAGCTGGGAAAGAGGGTGTAACTCGGTGACCTAGGAAAACTGGCTCAAATCCTGCTTGTGAGCCAAGGTGGAATGGCTAATAAGCCGTTGCTTCATTGGGGTGGGGGGAGCTGTGTTGCCAAATGGTTGGAGAATGGTTGCTGGAGGGTGCATGGGTGGGGGTCAGAGGAAAGGGAACCTTTGAAGAAAGGGTGTCTGTTACACCAGACAAGGGTTCAAAAAGCAGCCCTGGACAGGCCCATGGGTAGGGGCGAGATGGCCAGAGGATGGGAGAGGCAGTTGAGGGTGAAGGTGCCTCTGTAGAAGAATCATAGAATCATAGAATCATAGAACTGCAGAGTTGGAAGAGACCATGAGGGCCATCCAGTCCAACCCCCTGCCACACAGGAAATCACGATCAAAGCATCCCCGACAGATGGCCATCCAGCCTCTGGTTAAAGACCTCCAAGGAAGGAGACCCCACCACGCTCCGAGGGAGTGCGTTCCACTGCCTAACAGCTCTGACTGTCAAAAAGTTCCTCCTAATGTTGAGGTGGAGTCTCTGTTCCTGGAGCTTGCACCCATTGCTCCGTGTTCCAGTCTCTGGAGCAGCAGAAAACAAGCTTGCTCCATCCTCAGCGTGACTCCCCTTCAAATACTTAAACAGGGCTATCATATCGCCTCTTAACCGTCTTTTTTCCAGGCTAAACATACCCAGCTCCCTAAGTCTCTCCTCATAAGGCATCGTTTCCAGACCTTTCACCATTTTAGTCGCCCTTCTCTGGGCACGCTTCAATTTGTCAATATCCTTTTTGAATTGCGGTGCTCAGAACTGGACACAGTATTCTAGGTGAGGTCTGACCAAGGCAGAATAGAGCGGCACTATCACTTCCCTTGATCTGGACACTATACTTCTATTGATGCAGCCCAAAATTGCATTGGCCTTTTTAGCTGCCGCATCACATTGTTGACTCATGTTCAACTTGTGGTCTACTAGGACTCCTAGATCCCTTTCGCACGTAGTCTCATTCAGCCAGGTCTTCCCCATCCTGTATCGATGCATTTCGTTTTTCCGCCCTAAGTGCAGTACCTTACATTTCTCTGTATTGAATTTCATTTTGTTAGCTTTGGCCCTGCTCTCCAGTCTATCCAGGTCATCTTGAATTTTGATCCTCTTCTCTAGGGTATTAGCTACTCCTCCTAATTTGGTGAATGCTGCAAATTAGAAAAATGCTGCAATCCTATCATTATAATTCCGCCTTTCTCCCAAGGCGGCTTACAATTTAAAAACACATTCCAGCTAAAAACATACCCCAAAAGTGGGCTGAAATGGGGTTAAACTATTGAGATCAATGTATTTCACTGTATTTGGAAGGAAGGAGGCTCCCCAAATGCCATATCCTCCACAGGAAAAGCCTCCACAGCTTTTCCCGAACTTTTTAAAAGACAGCGATGGAAATGCACATTCCTGCTCGTTGGAACGACCAATTCACTTTGCTGCGCTTTTCCAATAAGAGTGGAAATGGAAAGCTGATTGGTCGGATGTGTGCAGAGGACAGACCTTGCTGGCAAGGCAGCACCCAGAACCACCATGTTGGATTTTCGCCGTAGCGATCATGTGCTGAGGTGATGAAACAGCTTTTTTTTGGTCCTGTTTAGTTAAGCAGAAGGTCACACTTCCACCCATTGGATTTGTGTTTTTTAATAATAATAATAATAATAATAATGTTCGGCAGCAGCAACTGGTGAGAATAAAAATGCAAGCAAGCAGGGGGTTCTGGGGGTTGTAGTCCAAAAAGGAACTTTGCCACTCTCTCTTCTCAGGTAAGCAAGTACAGAAGAGCTGCCCTCACGTGCACTCCTATTTGTCTTTCCTTGGAAGTAAGTCCCATTCTATTCAAGGGGGCTTGCTCCTCCAACTTCTTCAGGCGTGTAACCTGTTTGTGGCCTGAAATAGAGGTGACCCATCAAATC
Source organism: Gambelia wislizenii (assembly GCA_030847615.1). Lineage (NCBI taxonomy): Eukaryota > Metazoa > Chordata > Lepidosauria > Squamata > Crotaphytidae > Gambelia > Gambelia wislizenii. The sequence continues at coordinate 2,621,759 of JAUMIR010000013.1, read as the reverse complement.
TGTTGCATTTACACAAGAGTTGATGCACCATTCAACTGTTGATTTCAAGCGCCCACCTGTACTTGGGACTTACCACTAGGACCTAAGCCTCTGTGTTGTGTTTTGTCTGGATTTATTTTGAATTTTGTGAAACTCAGTTTGGGGAGAAAGCTGAGATAAAAATCAAATAAATATATAAATAAGTTTTCTTCCTGTTTGGTGGGATTGCAATACCTTTTTTTGCATTTTGATGACTGTTCGCACTATGGGTCCCGTTTTGATTCGGTATCCATTGTTTCACTTATCCACCTCTGGGGGGAAAAGGTTCTCTCTAGGCATTTCTAGGTCCTCCAATGTGATTCTATTGTTAACTTCCAGCATTTGTCTCATTGAAAATAGTAGAATTCCTTGTAATTGGTTGTTTTGTATTGTTTTTGATATTTTGAAGATCTCTAAAAATTAAGAGATACTGGTGAATAAGATTGTGTAATATAACTCATTTTGAAAATAAATAGATTTTAAAAAGAAAATAGTAGGGTTCCCTATTATCCATGGTTTCAGGTATCCACGGTGGGGAGGGGTGTCTTGGAACGTATTCCCCGCGGATACCGGAGGGTCAACCTGTATTTTGCATCCTGTTCAGCAAAACAGAACTCTAACAGCCAAACTGCAAACCACCAGGCATGTTCACCTACATGAGCCTCATTGAACGTTATGGGAGTTTTGCTCATGTTTTCCCCCACATCTCAAAAGCAAAAATGCACATGAAATTGTGGCATTTCTGATTTAGGCAAAACTTCACTTCTGCATCAACTCCCCAATTTCCCTCTCTTCCTTTGCCCCGTATTCCTGTGGGAGGAGGAACCTGCCCTCGAGTGACGCCTGGATTTGCTCAAGAGTCTTAACGCCTTCTCCCCTTCAAATGTGCTCAGAGGCTTGGCAAGTTTTAATCAAATCCACCCTCACCGCAACTTTGCCAGCTACACCTTAACAACGCTTACTGCCACTGCTAAAAATAAATAAGGACGTAAGGCATTTGTGTCTGTTCCATGCACGCCTAGTGGTGGAGCCGACAGCCGAGATGCCACATTGGGGTTTGCGCAGTGTACATGTCTACTTGCGGAGTTACACGCTGCTTGTGCAATGTGATGCTTTTGTGGAATGGCAATGTCCCTGGGAGTGAGTGCAAAATGGAGTGTGAGCCCCAATGCATGAGTGAATCCACGCCTCAGCATCCCAAGGACTGCACAATTGACTCTGCATCTGCTTGTGCAATGGCACGGCATACACAACACCACATCTGCAACTGTTTCTGGGCACCAGTGCAAGTGCTGGTGATAATCTATACAGCCCTATAGGGCTCGGGTCAAGATCATTTGAAGGACCATCTCCCCCTATATGAGCCTGCCTGTGTCTTGAGATCTTCGGGAGAGGCCCATCTTTCTGACCCCCGCTCTTGCAGGAGACGGGGCCTTCTCAGTGGCTGCTCCCAGGATCTCTGGAACTCCCTTCCCAGAGGGACTAAGATGGCTCTCTCCTTGCTGCTGCTCCATTGGCAGGTGGAAACATCTGTTCCCACAAGCTTTGAGAAATTCACTGCATGGGCTTTCGGTTTTCATGGGCTCTTTATGGTGGATTGTTCCGTGGATTTCTACCTTTTGCTTTTTAATGGGTGTTTTCAAGGATTTTAAAGCCAGACGTTGTCTCCTTGTCTTTTAAGAATCACTTTTTAGATCTTTTTACTTCTCTTGGTTGAAGCAGATTTGAAGAGGAAGAGAAGGGGGGATAATACAAACATGTCCAACCATTTCCATTGGGGAACTTACCTCTATGTAAAACACCAACAGCATTCTGTACCAGGTCCATGTTGGCTGGGGAACTGTGGGCGTCATCCTCCAAAAAAGCAACTCCCCCCCCCCCACTCCAATGGGCAAGGGATGTTGGATGAGACTGCAGAAACTGGGGGAGGGACCGCCTTCTTGTGTGGTTCCCTTGACTAGCAGCCTGACCTATTTGCAAAATCAGCAACCCAGCGCTGACATTTTTTTTTTTTGACATGCATAAATTAATTCTGCTTTGGGATTCCTCAGTGGACCACCAAGCAGGATAGAAATGTTATGATTTTTTAAAAACAAATAAATAAAAGAATGCATTCTTTGTGATGGGTGGGAAACATGGTGCCCACGGGCCCCCATGATGCAACATTTTTAGGCATTGAATGCAACTGCTGGGGCCCCACTGTATGCCCACGGGCCTTGCCATGCCCCCTAAAAAATGGCTAAAAATAGATGATAAAACAGGCCAGAATCCAGCTGGGGACTTGCATCTTTGTAAGCAGACTTACGTCTTTGGGGAAATTAGAACTGCGCAGTTACATAATGTCCATATCCAATAGAGGGTTGCTGTTACGTTACTACGTAGCACAACCAGCAAATGCCCCAATGTGTATTGGTGCCCAATGCGTCACAGAACTGATGTGTAACGGGACCAATGTGCATCAGCCTCAATGCACACCTCTTCAGTCCTGATGCGTATTGGGCACCAGTCCAGATCGAGTACTCTGGCTGATGTCCCATTGCACATTGTTGCAATTCAATTAAGGGGTTTCTTAGCACATCTGCTACATCGCTAGGTATACGTAAAGTTACATAATGTAACAGGTCATAGAATCACAGAGTTGGAAGAGACCACAAGGGCATCCAGTCCAACCCCATTCTGCCATGCAGGAATACGCAATCAAAGCATTCCCAACAGATGGTCACCCAGCCTCTGTTTAAAAACCTCCAAAGAAGGAATAGACTCCACCACACTCCCAGGCAGCAGTGCATTCCACGGCTGAACAGCTCTTACTGTCAAGAAGTCCTTCCTAATGTTTAGGTGGAATCTCTTTTCCTATAATTTGAACCCATTGCTCCGTGTCCTTGTCTCTGGAGCTGCAGGAAACAAGCTTGCTCCATCCTCAGTATGGCAGCCCTTCCAATATTTAAACATGGCTATGAGGTCACCTCGTAACCCAGCTCCCTAAGCCTAGGGCACGTCTTTCAGGCCTGCCACCATTTTGGTCACCCTCCTCTGGACACAGAATCATAGAATCATACAGTTGGAAGAGACCACAACGGCCATCTAGTCCAACCCCATTCTACCTTGCAGGAACACATAACCCAAGCCCTCCAGACAGATGGCCATCCAGCCTCTGTTTAAAAACCTCTAAGGAAGGAGACCTTTTTGAGAACATTCCTTCAAAAAAAGGTCACCCACAGATTGTTCAACCAAAGAAACTGGAGGAGGAGGAGAGGAGACAAACTCTTCCTGCTCCCTCTTCTGAAGGAAATGGGCCCCTGGGTCCTGACCTTCACTCAAATGATTTAGGAGGAAGTTCAGGCAAAAGCCACAGCCTCAGATTTATAATGGGAGTTTTTGCAAGTGGTTGCAGTGAGGGATCTTGTAATTTCTGGTTGTGGCCATTTCAATTTAAGAACTCCCATGGGGAGTCGAACCCATCCACCATTGGTTACCCCTACAAGCTCAGTTTAAAAAAACTCACCATTGCCTTTTGCAGGGGAAATCAATGTCTACATATAAACAGAGCCAGTGCAAAACCTCTTTGCACCAATCCATCTATTTAGGCAATGACTTCTTAAATTTAAATCTAATCCCATCTCCTGGTTGCATGGCAGTTGAAAGGGGTATTTTAACAGCAGTCTTACCTCTATGAAAGAATTTCAAAATCTGTGAGCTTCAACACACCCTAACTCAATGTCACGTTGCCCGACACTTGTGAAGGGCAAGGCGAGACAGGGAGGGTTCACACTTACCGATGTTTATATTCTTGCACAGTTCAAGTACAAAATAAATGCAAATTTAATAGCCCAGCTGGCCAGATGTTATGGAGAGACCGGGAAAGAGTTGGGTGATGTCCTTCTTCCACCCATCTCTTGAAAAAAAAATACGGTAAGTGGAAAATTTGAGCCTCACAAATGCCACTTGTTTTCAATCCTTAGAAAAAAGTATTTTGGCGGATGAGGTTTCAGACCATGCGCTTGGTTTATATGGGGAGTGAGCCCTCCACCAGAGCCTGGAAAAGTTACTTTTTCAGACCACAATTCCCAGAATACCCCAACTAGTTTTAAAATATGCCAGCAAAAGAACATTTGTAGAGGCTCGTCTGATAAAGTCCAAAGTCTCCTCCTTAGTACCGCTATACACAGGTCTACAAGGTCTTGCCATTACCCACCTCTCATGTTGCCAAGCCAAGTGTATTAATTCCCCATCTTAATATGAGTGAGTTAGAGGGTCCTTCCCCCAGTGTTTTGGGTAACATTCTGAGCGCCTCGGAAGTTCAGACTAAAATCCAAAATGGAGCCCCCGTTCCAGCTACCTGGAAGCCACTGTCTGGGATGTATGCATTTGTGGGTCAGCCCTTCACACACACACCCAGACCTCAAATCTAGGGAGGAAATCTCCATCCAACAGAGATGACAGAAGGGGCATTTTCCATTTGATCATGAATGGACAACTCTCGCTTGGATTTCTTCCCCAGAAACCCAGTTATTTTGAAAGCTATGCTGCATTAGTGCTGACATTTAAAGGTCTGCTGCCTCCATCACATTGCATTAGGGTGGCAGGACCGGATCCGTCACCTCAGGTAACACGATGGGGACTTTGCTGAGTGGTTTTGGGTGGGAAGCAGTGAACAGTGTTGGGGGGGCTGTGAAGAAACGGAAACTGAGAGAACAGCTGGTCAAAGGATGGCATTTCTCTTTCATAGAATCATAGAATAGCAGAGTTGGAAGAGACCACGAGGGCCATCCAGTCCAACCCCCTGCCACGCAGGAAATCTTGATCAAAGCATCCCTGACAGATGGCCATCCAGCCTCTGTTTAAAGACCTCCAAGGAAGGAAGGAGACCCCACCACGCTCCAAGGGAGTGCGTTCCACTGCCGAACAGCTCCCACCGCCAAAAAGCTCCTCCTAGTGTTGAGGTGGAATCTCTGTTCCTGGAGCTTGCATCCATTGCTCCGTGTTCCAGTCTCTGGAGCAGCAGAAAACAAGCTTGCTCCATCCTCAGCGTGACACCCCTTCAAATACTTAAACAGGGCTATCATATCACCTCTTAACCGTCTTTTTTCCAGGCTAAACATACCCAGCTCCCTAAGTCTCTCCTCATAAGGCATGGTTTCCAGACCTTTCACCATTTTAGTCACCCTCCTCTGGACACGCTCCAATTTGTCAATATCCTTTTTGAATTGTGGTGCCCAGAACTGGACACAGTATTCTCGGTGAGGTCTGACCAAGGCAGAATAGAGCGGCACTATTACTTCCCTTGATCTAGATACTATACTTCTATTGATACAGCCCAAAATTGCATTGGCCTTTTTAGCTGCCGCATCACACTGTTGGCTCATGTTCAATTTGTGGTCTACTAGGACTCCTAGATCCCTTTCCACACCACTTTCCCTGAGAGGAAGGTTCCATATAACAATTACCCTAATGGACATTTTGCAGGGAGTGCTGGGGGAAAGTGACTCTTTGGACTATGAGTCCCATTGGGGTGATGGGAGTTGTAGTCCAACAGCTGGGCAGGCCAGATTGGGAAAGGCTATTCTGTCTCAAGCTGGGGAAATGTTCTACGCAATTGTTTGATGAAACAATTGTTGTTACAAACATCTGACGTGTACTTGAGAACTGACCAAACGGCAGCTATCTGAGCATCAAAGGAACCGACCAGAAACATTTCTTAACAAATTGTTCCATACATTTGAGTGGAAATTCGGAAAGCAAACGAGTTGACTCTAGACACCCCCTGTTCAAATGCCTCCAATTCCCACAAAGCCATGAAGGTAGTAATGGATGTGCCACCACGATTCAGGGAGATACTGGGACTCATCATCCAAAACTGGAACTTTCCCGAGTTCTCCTTGATTCTACCAAGTCAAGGCCAGTTGGGAAAGGATGACTTGATCATCCCAGTTCTTTGATATATAAATAACTGGGTAGCCATGGCACCAGACAAAAAAAAAATACACACACAGCAGACCTGTACCTCAAGTCCTGGAAAAATTTAAACCCTTACATACTCTTACATGCTTTCAGTGAGATCAGAAACAGCTGTTTGGGTTGGAAGCAGCAACATCCTTTGAATTACTATTTAAAAAAAAAAAAAAAAAAGAAATCTACTCTCAAAACCAACAGACTATTTTCTTTTTTAAAACATCACTGGAACAGATGTAAGGCAGCAGCCCTACTGGAATTTGGGCTTCAGTCCTGTTGTGAGTTCGCAATAGATTAGGCCTATTGAAGCCATGGGATTTGTGTACACGCACACCCTGCAGCTGTAACAATTTGACAGGGACAATCCCAATTAATCCTTTGCCATCCCATTTTTCCACAGCTGCTTTTAAAATGTCCTGTTCCCCCCCCACCTTCATCCACAGCTTATTTCAGTTGCTGCAAAAGTAGTTTGCACTCAACACAGCAGGGGGAGAGGAAAGGAGGACATTGGGGCAAAAGCTAACTGCCGCACCCTCCCCTCCTTTGTGCATTCCTTGCCTGAGATGGGGATGGGAGGAACAGAAAGCCCGTCCTCCTTCCATCACTTAAGTCATTGGGTCTACTCTAGTGGAGACCTTCCCAGCCTCGCTTTCAAAATGTACGTCTGTTTTCTTCCTTTCTGAATGAATTTTCCCCCTTCGGCTCTGCAAAATACTGAGTGCCCTCCATGGCAAAATGAAAACAGGTATGCGTCCAAAGTCCTTCATGGAGGTGACTGATTTTGAGCCTCCCAATGGTTGACTTTGGAGGCGTCCCCAAAATAGGCAAGTAAAGCCTCAATGATTTCATCCTCACATGCAAGGACAAGATATTCCCCCACAATATTTTCAGTGGCTCCTCCCAGGCTTTGGAACTCTCTCTCTTTCTCTCTCTAGGGAGGCCAGGATTGCTCCTTCTTTGCTGTCCTTCCACCAGCGGTCTCCCCATATGAGTTTGCTCAGGTTCTGAGATCTTCAGCCAAAGGATTTCTGTTGGACCCATCACAGGCACATGCTCTGGGTGTTCTGGGGTGTATCCACACTGCACAGATGAGGACACCAGGCAGGGTCTTTTTGGTGGCTGCTCCTTGGCTGTGAAACTTCCTCCTATAGGAAATTAGGCCAACCTAGACGAACTGGAACGTGTCCAGAGGTGGGCGACCCAAATGGTGGGAAGGTCTAGAAGCCATGCCCTGTGAGGAACAACTTAGGGAGCTGTGTACGTTTATCCTGGAGAAGAGAAGGTTAAAAGGTGATACGGTAGCCATGTTTAAATATCTGAAGGGAGGTCATCCTGAGGATGGAGCAAGCTTGTTTTCTGCTGCTCCAGAGACTCAGACATGGAGCAATAGATTCAAACTACAGGAAAAGAGATTCCACCTAAACATTAGGAAGAACTTCCTGACCATAAGAGCTGTTCGGCAGTGGAATGCACTGCCTCTGAGTGTGGTGGAGTCTCCTTCTTTGGAGATTTTTAAAGAGAAGCTGGATGGCCACCTGTCAGGAATTATTTGATTGGGCATAACTGCAGGACAAGGGTTGGACTAGATGACCCTTGGGGTCTCTTCCATAGAAGCATAGAATCATCTCTTCCTATGATTCTATGCTTCTATGAACCCCTTCCCTGCTTTCCTTCCACCAAGGGGCAAACCCTTTTATTCAGAAAGACCTGTAATATCTTATCACACTACACTGTTATAGCACTATTATTGCACTTCAATTGCTCTGGCTGCCTCTTGTGGAATTCTGGGGTTTGTTGTTTTAGTGAAGCCTAAGAGCTCTTGGCTGAAAATGCTAAATGCCCCTCCCTAAACTATAAATCCCAGGATTCCACAGGAGGCAACCAGAGCACTTGAAGTGGAATAATAGCGCTATAAGAATGTAGCACGATATGACATGCTGCACTTCTAATTTGTTACTATATTTATTAAGGTGGTGTGTTCGACTTGACTCCTACTGGTTAGTCCAACTGCATGGTGAATCAGCGCCTAAGTAGATGCCTTTGATTCCATGGGCTTACTCTAGGTGGAACTAACAATAGGATTTTGACCTTCAAGTGTTTACACAACCGTTTTTAAGTTTATATTTAGAAGGTATAGTGTTTCATTGGATGTTTTAATACGACACAGGCCACCTTGCATCCCGAGCTTGCGAGAAGAGCGGGATACAAACAAAATGAAAGAAAATTCAAATTAAATTCAAATAAAAACTGTTCCCTTCTATGTCAAAGTGAGCAACTATTGGGGGCACAGGGGACATTCCTCCCTATGTCCCCTCCCCAACAAGTTGCACCTTTGTCAGTTCTGGCTCCCATTTTGGATGAAATGTATCCTTTTTTCCATTTTTCTTAGAGTTTGGGGGGGACTGGGGGTCCGTGTGAGTGGGGGAAGTAATCCACACCATTTGCAGCCACTTTTGGGTGGTGTTGGCTGCTTTGGGAGTGAAAAGTCACACGAAAAATGATATTTAAAAAAATTAAAAATGTGGAGGCTCTCGAGGCCCTATTCTAAGTAGATGCTTTTCCCCGCCTAAAGGTGCTGTTCAAAATGCAACCTCACCAAAACCAAACAAATGGGCTGTGAGAATTGACTCTGCCAGTGCAGAGAGCATTAGCATAGGAGAAAAAATATTCCACCTCCCAGAACCAAAGAAACCATTTTGCTGATTTTACAAAGATCGCAGTGGGGTTGGGTGGGTGGAGAAGGGAGAAGCACTTTTGCAATTGCTGACCTACAAAAAGACGCCGAACCAGCAAAACAAGTCGGGAATCAAGTTGTAATACACCGTTGGAAATCTTGATGACTTTGTCAAAAACCCAGCTTGGAGTTTGCATTTCTACAGATGAGGAGGTGGAAGCATTTGCCGCAAATAAAACATGGCCCCTTCTTTGTCTGGAACACGCCAGACTTTCTAAAGGCACATAGAGCTGGAGAAATACAGTAATTTTTCATGGAGTTGCTCACGATGCATCGAATTGTAGAATCTTAGAGTTGGAAGGGGCCGCAAAGGCCATCTAGCCCAACCCCCTTCTGCCATGCAGGAATCCACAACTAATGCACTCCTGAAAGACGCTCCTCAAGCCTCTCTTTAAAGACCTCCAAAGATGGCGAGTCCATTCCACTGCAAACAGTTCTTAGAGTAAAGAAGTTCTCCCTAATGTGTAGGTGGAATCTCTTGTCGTTTGAATCTATTGGTTCATGTTCTGGTCTCTGTAGCAGCTGAAAACAAGCTTCAGGGATTTAAACATGGCCATCAAGTCACCTCTTGGTCTTCTCCAAGCTAAACATGCCCATCTCCCTATGCCATTCCTCTTGGGGCTTGGCAGTTTCCAGACCTTTGACCATCTTGGTTGCTTTTCCCTGGACATGTTCCAGCTTGTCCGTATCATTCTTGAATGGTGGCACCAGAAATGGACACAGGATGCCAGGGGAGGTCTGACCAAAGCAGAAGAAAGTGGCACTACTATTTGAGAGAGGCACATGTACCTCATATTGAGCTGTCCCAGGGTTGGGCAACTGTGGAAGACACAGGGCCCATCACATTTCAGCACCTTCGTCCCCTTGTGCAAACCCCCTGGGGGGGGGAGCCAAAAATTGGCCAAAATGGCTACCAGTTTACCATTTTGGCCATGCTTCTGCTTCTTTTTTGTTTGCTCGTTTTTGGGGGGTTCTTGGGCAGTGGGGTAAATGACCACATTTGCAGCTGGTTTTGGTTGGAAGAGGCCAGCCTGAGGGCTAAAACCTGTCTGAAAAGTGGTGTAAAAAAATTCAGCGGAGTCTACGTTTCATAACTTTACAAATCCTTAGCCACGTTGCAGAAATGCAATGAAACTCTGTTAGTGAATGGCAAAGATGCTCGTCTCCTGCTCACACATTGGGTGCTCTCGTTGCACTCTGCCCCTTCCTGGTCAGTGTCTGGGTGTGCATCGGGAGTGGCCCCGATCCACATTGGTGCCATGGCGGATGAGTCATTCCACTGACATCCCTGCAGCCCTCTCGGTGAATACAGAGATTTGGAAACGACTCCATTCAATTTGGCACAGACGTACGGCCATTTACAAAGTCCCATATTGACTTCCAGCCTTCTTCTTTTAGAAGGGGGGGGTGTCTAGGTGTTGGTGGGCATCAGAAGGCTTCAGGAGGATCCTTTGGGGTCCCAAGGGTGGCATTGCAGTTCTGGGACATGCTTTGCCCATCCCAATGTATATCTGTGTCTTTGCTTCCTCTGCAGCCCCTCAAATAGGTGGTGTTGTTTTTCAAGGCAGTCTGCCCAAATCCTGCCCAACCTGTATGAGCAGAGGTGAAAGTCCGGGGAGTCTGCCCCTGCCAAGCTGCCACCCTTCTTTCCAACTCCCTTGGCTGCCCTGAGAAGCCTCTCTGCTCTCTCCTGCTTTGCGCTCCAACTATAAATGGCTTCCCCAGCGGTTTTGTCTCTGCAACCGGCTCCAGTGTCCTTACAGCTGGTTTAATTGTTCTGCAGTAAAGAGCTGAGCCACCTTATGCTTTGTGGCCCCTTCCAGCCTGAAGGTGCTTTGATTCTGCAGTCATCCAAGGGGGTGTCCGCCCTGCACACCTGTAGCACTTTGGTCCCACGTTAACTGCCCCAGCTCCATCCTATGGAATCCTGAGATTTGTCATTTCACAAGGGACATAGAATTTGCTAGTGAACGTCTGTGAAATACAGCACTAGAGCTCTCTGGCAGAGAATTCTAAGTGCCTCGTGAAACTACAGATCCCAGCTGGTATCTTGTTAGTGACGTGTGCCAGCGTAATGTTAGAGGATGTCTTTTTTGGTTGTTGCAGAGAAGAATTCACCACCTACCTACCTACCTCCATCTGTTGGCTTTGAGGAAAGTCCCCAACACGACCATTCAGCGGCTGCTGGAGAGCAGAGGCAGCAAAGGAGCGTCTGGCTATGTTCCTGTAGCTAGATGTGCAATGACAACCTCATCCTCCAGGACCTTTGACGTTGTGCATAGACATAGCTTGATATGAGTGAGGAAGAACGGGTAAACTAGAAAAAGCAGCGGCAGTTTGCTTTTGCCTGAGCCTACTGGGAAGGGCAAAATTCCACATACACACCTCCTCTCCTCTCCCCTTGCTGAATTAACTGACTGCACTTTGAACTCAGTAAGCGGGAGGATAAGATTAAAACCAGGACATTTTAAGAAGAGCTGATGGAGTGGGATGACAGAGGATTAACCAGGACAGTCCCTGCCCAATTGAGACAGCTGGAGGGTATTTGGTTCCATGACAAGCAACACCTGCTGAAATCCTCTCATCCGAGCAACAATTAAAGGCACAGGAGCCTTCTCCAGTTTTCAGTCTGGCAACCCTACTCAGCACCCACCCTCACCCCTCAAATACCCCCTGCATAATCAACACCCGAAGGACACCAGAAAGGCCTTGGGTTTGTTTGCCTTGGATGTAGAGCACGCCCCATTAAAAGGCAAATGCTCATTTCTTCTCAGAATCTTAGGGGATCATAGGAAAATCTCTTCTTCTTTTAAGCAAAGGAGGGGAAACTCGTTTCAGCGGCTGGATTCACTTCTCCTTCCACCCCCCTGTCAACAGTGTCCAAGATCATTGGTGATGCAAGGGAGCGCTTTGCTGAATCAGCCACACCGACTGCCCCGGGGCCGCGTGCCGAGTAAAAAACCAGAGAGCCAGCAAAACGTGACCTGCGTTTGGAGGAAGTGGGTCAAGTCAAGTGATCCCAAGAAAGCTAATCCAAATGACCCATCTTGCGGGAAGTTGAGCCGGGTCAAGCAGTGGAGCAAGATTTCAACCAGCCAGAGCACAAAGCATCCATAGTCAGGGGGTTGAATCGCCTGCCTTTAGAGTCCAGCAACTCAGGTCAAAGACAGAATGCCCCTATTCATTTTTCTCACGAAATGATCATCGAATCATGGAGTTGGAAGAGACTACAGGGGCCATCTAGTCCAACCGCCTGCCTTGTAGGAATACACAATCAAAGCACTCCCTACAGATGGCCATCTGGTCTCTGTTTAAAAACCTCCAAAGAAGGAGACTCCACCACCCTCCCAGGAAGCAGTGCATTCCACTGCTGAACAGCTCTTACTGTCCGGAAGTTCTTCCTAATGTTTGGGTGGAATCTCTTTTCTTGTGGTTTGAACCCAGTGCTCCGTGTCCTAGTCTCTGGAGCAGCAGAAAACAAGCTTGCTCCATCCTCAGGATGACATCCTTTCAAATATTTAAACATGGCTATCATGTCACCTCTCAGCCTTCTCTTCTCCAGACTTAACATGCCCAGGTCCCTAAGCCGCTCCTCATAGGGCATGGATGAAATCAGTACCGTGTATTTATTATGTATGTGTTTATTTAATTGGTAACCTGCCTTGGTCCCCATTTTATTTATTTACTTATCAAGAAATGAGAGGTAAAAACAACCAGTTATGGCAGTTACAAATTCTAACCAGTTATGGCAGTTACAAATTCATAACCAAGAGTTAGGAATCCATCATTGCTCCGTATTCAGGAAACACATTTAGGGGTAGCTGTGCTGGCCAGGCAGCAAAACAAAATCCACAAAAAAAGGGATACCTTTATCGGCCAACCAAAGGCAAAACATATATTCAGTGAGATTATGTGTCTTACTAATTGTTGTTGTTGTGTGCCTTCAAGTCATTTTTGATTCATGGTGATCCTAAGGCGAACCTACCACGAGGTTTTCTTGGCAGCATTTGTTCACAGGGGGTTTGCCCTTGCCTTCTTCTGAGGCTGAGAGAGTGTGACTCATCCAAAGTCCTCTAAGGGGTTTCCGTGGCCAAATGGGAATTCGAACCCTAGTCTCCCAGTCTTCTAGTTCAGCACTCAAATCACTATACCAGGCTAGACTATGTAAATGTGCCCCCCCCCAGCCAACCTTAAGAGCCAGCAGCTGAATCAGGTGGAGGAGGGCCATTCGGCTTCCGATTGGGGCACAAGGCGACCGATTGCGTTTCTACTCCCCTCCTGCCAGCGAGAGAGTCTGCAGCAATCCAAAGCAGGGCCCTAGTAGTGGTCAGAATTCATCATCCCAGCCTCGCTTACTGGTGGGAGGGGGCTGGAAATGGGGTTAGACCAGATGACCTTCAAGGTCCCTGGTCCCGGGACAGTGGCAGTCTGAACTGCACTTACTTGGGAAGCTGGCACCACCGAGTGCCTCTTGGACTTAGACTCCACTGTCAAAATTGCATCAGCTGCCAAGGAAATCCTGCTAGGCTTTCAAAGAGATTGCAGATGCCAGGTCAAGGTGACGTTCATGCCAGCATTGAGGGGGGTGTCTGTTTCCCCGACAGAATCTCATTTACATTTTGCCCCTTGTGGTTTTTTTGTTTTTGTTTTAATTTTGAGGATTTTAAGCGGCACAGCTGTCAGTTTTATTAAGAGCCCAGCTGATCCATCATTGGCAATTCCAAAAAGAAAAAGAAAAAACAAGAGGAGAGGAAATGGGGAAGGGGGGGACCAGCCTCTGGGAGCAGCTTTGGAATCAATTATTTTCCCATGTCACCCTGGGAGATTCACTCGCCTGCCATTTTTTAATGCACTCCCCGATCGAGATAGATAAGGTGAACTTGCCACTTTCCCACGTTAAGAATGAGCACCTGGCTGGCTTTAAAGTTCAAGCGTGGTGGAGAACATCAATTGCGCCGGACGGCAACCGCTCTGGAAATGTCAGCCGGATGAAATGTAAATCCCTCGCTTTCCCCATCCTTCAGGCCCCAGAACAGAAGGAAGAGAAGCTCAGAGGGGGGACACCAGGGGGAAGACTCCCTCCTCTCCCCCCTGCCCCATACCCTCCAACTGTTCTGATTTGGCAGAGACAGTCCTGATTAATTCTCTGCCGTCCCATTTTTTTCAACTACTATTAAAATGTCCCAGTTTCTCTCTCCTTCTCCTGCTTCCCCCCTTAGTTCTCAGCTGCCTTCAATTGCTGCAAATGAAGTTCAAAGTGCAAAAAGTGTTTGTGCTCAATTAACTCCGTGCAAGGATGACAGGAGAGGAGTGGGGGAGGAATCTTGCCTTTCCCAGTAGGGTCAGGCAAAAGCAAACTGCTAGAGCCTCTCCTAGCTTGTGTGTTCTTCTGCATTCATGACTTCTGCCATCTTGATCACATGCTGACTTTGCTTGGCCACCCAGTCCTCTGTTCCTGTGTTGCAGGTCCTATGTCAGGGGCATCTCCAGGTAGTGCTAAGAAAGTCAAAAGCCTGATGTCATATAAGGTCACTTTGCATGTTCCTGTGAATATAAAATGAAATCTCTTTTGGCACAAAGGGGTCCCACTTTCTCCCTTACCCGTCTCGCACCTCCCCAGTTTTTGAACGCCACCATTCATATCATCTCCCCAGCCGGCAGCCCCTCCACACTTCCAGTGGTGTTGGGATTAATGGCAAATATATTGAATGCCTCTTTCACCTGGGGACAGCAATATGAATGTGGAGAAAACCCACGGAGCAGCTTCCCATAAATATGCAGAGAGGTTTTGAATATATGATTCCCCCAACTTTCATTGCAGAAATTTTATGAGCATAAATCCCCCACACACACACCACCTCCCTCTGGCCTTCTTGCTATGGTGGATGACATCCCAGGCCGGCTCACATGCAGACTTCAATAGGGAAAGGCAGGGTCTGGGGGTTCAACATCTGGGGGTTCAACGTTTCCCCACCCCTGAATTCTGGGGGCACAGGCTCCCTCAAAGCAGAACACAAACAGGTGAAGACTAACCATTCCAGCATGCAGGAATGTCAGTGGGTTTAGAGATGCAAATCTGGAAGGTTTAGTTCAAGGAGTAGTTCTGGATTGGCTCTCCCTGGTTGCCCAAATTCCCCAGTCCAGGAGGATTCTGGGATGTCTCCATGCCAATAATATCGCATCTCGGATTACTTACAGTTCCTTCCTTTGGCCACCTGGTGGCACAGAGAGCAGGGCCTTGACCCCCAAGGGATCCGAGTTCAAGTTCCACCCCATTTGACCAGCCCATTTTGTTGAGTCTGGAGTAGGGGAGGGGCCGGCTGACTGCTCCAGTTCCTGACCCGAAGAGGGGTGGTTAGGTCACAAGCAAGGCATTACCTCCAGTCCCTGCAGGCTTATTTTCCCATTGCACTTGTGAGATGACACATCACAACCTCCTCACGGCACATGTATAAAGGGATGAATAATTGTAGCGGCTCAGAAGTTGAACTCCTCAGATTCCGTTGGAAAGGTCTCGGGGCAAAGGAGGATGCACGGCACAGTTCCTGCCTATACAGATTAGCACTTGAGGCTTGATGTCTTTGGAGCTTCTCCGAGATGGAGAAAATTGCTCCCTTGTGGAAGAGGAGCGATGCTCAAAAATGTATCTAAGAGAGCCAGGGCTGGAAAACCTCCTCCTCCATTCCCAGCACATCTAAATTCTCCCAGACCAAAGTTGTTGTTCTGGGCCTTCAAACTGACTGAGGTTGAATCCACATTACACAAATAATCTGGTTTGAAACTGGATGATTTGCCATGGTTCCTTCCTATGGAATTGTGGGGTTTGTTGTTTTACAAGGTCTTTCGCCTTCTCTGCTAAAGAATGATAGTGCCTCCCCAAGGTTGGGGAAAGGATGGCTCTCCTCCGACCCCTCCTCATCTCTGCATCTGTGAAAGGTATCCAGAGCCCCGATTTTGGCCTCAGTACCCAAAAGCTGCAAAGACAAACACAGCTGCAGCCGGCGACCTCCATCTGTTTCAATGAGGCAGAGCGTCCATTTTAAAGGAACTCCCCAGGCGCACACCTGCTCAACACCTTAACTAGCCCCTTTCAAGTTCAGACTAAAATCCAGAATGGATTCCCTATCCCACTGATGGGGGGATCATCATCCACCACTGGACAAATAAGTCCTGAATTTGGCAACAGGGGGACCCCGGTGGTGGCAACATGATGGAACTCCATCATGACAGCCTCTTTGCAAAGAAAAGGTGTACAGGTAAAAAAAATGGCTAATTTTACCTTCCAGGTGGGTTATTATTAATCTGTCACTGGATCTGAGATCTCTTCTCTCCCCACCCACCCCCACAGGCTTTCTTCTACCTAGCTTGGGATACAAAAGGTCTCTATATAACCTCAGCCCGTGATTTATCACTTGCCATCAAGAGACAACCGGAAAATAATTCAGCACTGTCACTTTGGCTTCCTTTCCTTGCCCAGGTGCAGACGATTAATGGTGCTCCCCCCAAACATCAGAGCCCCACAATCCAAAGGGGAATCTCCTCGCTTGCAGGAGGGAAAGAGATGGGGCCCACCAAGGACAGATGATTTCCACACAGCAAAAAGGAATGAACCACCCACACTCCCCTAGAGAGAGAGCTCATCTCCACTCGCTAGGGCTGGGTGGGCAGCAGTAACTAAGTCCAAGTCCCATTTCCAGGCCCTGGGACCTTCCTCGGGCTGCATGAACTGCCAAAAAAGCCCCCCTCCAAAGAGCGAAATGGCCAGAAGTCGACTTCTAGTTTGGAAAAAGTGCAGGGAATGCTGAAGAAGAGGAGAGGAAAGGGCCCTTCCCAGTCGGCTCAGGCAAAACCAAACTGCTGCAGCCTCTCTGAGCTTGGGTGTGCGTCCTCATGAGTAACATTTCGCATGGGCCCATCTCATACCTCATAGTAATGGCATCTCACAGCAGCAGCGACATGACTTCACGGTGTTTGTGGCTTCAGAAGCCCCTGTAAGCCTCGCATTCCAGATGGCGACCGCAAGTGATTTACTCACATTAGTTCAATAACCACCTGTTTTATTGCCTTAGCGAGTAATCGCTAAGGCGAAAATCCAACATGGCGGCAGTGGGCGCTTGCCCTGTTAAAAGCCCTGCCCCCACTCTCGCCCAGCCAATCAGCTTTGTGCTTCCCTTCTGATTGCTTGTTGTTTGATTATCCTAATAAGCAGGAATGCACACACCCCTCGCAGGTTTTCTTTTTTTAAAGTACGGGAAATGCCGCGAAGGTTTTTCTTGCATTGTTTTTACCATTTTGCCCCCCCCCCGGAACCCATTTAGACAGGCAGGATTCCCAGCAAATTCCATGAGGGTTTGTTGTTGTTTTTTACCGTTTAGACAACTCCGTTTCTGGATTTAACTAGAGAGGGAAGTTGTAAGTGGTATGAAGGCCTATCCCCTGCAGGGAGGAGGAGGGATAAACAGACAGGGATACAAATGGGGCATTACCAGGTGATTTATGGTCTGCATTTCTACCTGGCATTGTAGAGGCCACTTCCAAGATGCTGCCTCATCTCTGCCTTTAAGTCCATCATTGTTCTTGGCTCATCTTCCAGAGTTTGGGAAACACCTTCAACGTGGTGGCTAAAATCCAGGCCACCTTCACCCCAAAGTGACCAGCCACCCCAGGGTACCTACCAAACAACCCCTGATCAAGGGCAACCCCACTGCCCAAACCCACCCCCTTGCCTACATGCCTCCCATCAGCAGACTCCTCCCCATGCGTTCCAAAAATCGGTGTCTCAACAGCTCTGCGCTCCCACCAAGAAGTCCAGCCGGATGCTCCAAGCCAAGGGCGAAACAGACATCTCCGCCTCTTTCTCTAACATACAACACACACACACACACACCATTCCCTATTGTGCGTTCCCATCTCCTCTGGCAAGCGGCAGCCGCAATAATTTTAGGTAATTTAATTAGGTTTTCCTCTGCTTTATGTCCCGTGACATAAAGATGTAATGAAATTTTAAAATGCAGTAATTTTACACCCAAAGATTATTAATACTGCAACAGGGTGGCTGGCAACAAAATGTCAAATTACCTGGTTTGCAGGCGCACCGGTGAGGGTTTCTGCTTTCCCCCCGCCCCTCGCCTTCTTTCCAGAGGTTTGTTATGGAGGATTTATACCCTCCTGCAGCAAGTTGCTATTATCATCATTATTAGGGTCTTGAGAAATGATTTGTCTTCAGCAGAAGACACATGGCATGGGATGGCCCACTCCTCCTTGGCTTCTGAGATCAGGCTCAGGACGGCTCACCCCCACCTGCCCTGATGGCACAGCTGTGGGCAGGGTGGCTCCCAAATACCTTTGAGGGCAGCTAGACCACAGCAGCTGGCAGGAGAAGCCGTACCAGCCAAACATCTCCCTTGGATGCATCAGGAGAGAAACAAACCATGCCTTATGAGGAAAGACTTAGAGAGCTGGGTATGATTAGCCTGGAAAATAGACACTTAAGGGGCAATACGATAGCCCTGTTTAAGTATTTGAAGGGGTGTCACATGGAGGATGGAGCAAGCTTGTTTTCTGCTGCTCCAGAGACTGGAACACAGAGCAATGGATGCAAGCTCCAAGAACAGAGATTCCACCTCAACATGAGGAGGAACTTTTTGACAGTCAGAGCTGTTCGGCAGTGGAACACACTCCCTCAGAGCGTGGTGGGGTCTCCTTCCTTGGAGGTCTTTAAACAGAGGCTGGATGGCCATCTGTTGGGGATGCTTTGATCGTGGTTTCCTGCGTGGCAGGGGGTTGGACTGGATGGCCCTCATGGTCTCTTCCAACTCTGCAATTCTATGATTCTATGAGAGAGAAAAAGCCATGGTTTCTTTGATCATTTGCTGCACAATTTGTGGCTTTAAGCCAAAAAAAAATGGTTAATACAAATCGTGGCTTATTGTGATGTGAAAATGCCTTTGGTGTGCTTCATTCAGAAAAGGTCACAACGCTTTTGGATATGGCCACTGGCCATGCTGGATAGGGGATTCTGGGAACTGCAGTCCAAAGCAAAGGAATGTTTCCAGACTCTGCTGCTGACAAGTTGAGACTCTGTCTGTCACCCACAGGCCCAGACCTGTCTGGGAAGTATTTATGGCCCAGCCTGGGGTGGAAGAAAGCAATGGGCTCCCTTGCTGGGTGAAGTCAGGTTAGAGCTTCTTCCAATGTCATAATGACCCCCGCCTTCCTCTGTGATTCTGCACCCCCAGTGGTGCGCACCAGAGGGTGCCAGGGAAGAGCTTGAGTGGTCCCTAGTGCTGGGGATGGTTGTGGCTGGCAAACCGGATTTGGAATCCCAGCTGAGCAAAGCTGCCTGGCTCAGGGGGGATTGCAGCTCCATGGTGGTGCTTATTTTTATTATACACAGCTCCCCTCAGAAATCATCCAGCCATATTTACACACTGAAAAGAGAGAGAGGCAGGGAAGGAAAGAGAGAGAAGCAAACATAAGACCCAAATTGCCTTTCTCTGAATCAAATTGCTTCATACATTATGTTCACCAAGAGGACTCTCGGTCCCTCTCTCCTCTTCCTGTTCCTCCATCTCCACTCTTTCTATCAAGCCCTTCCCCTTAATGACTTTCAGACTTTCCTTTTTAATAAACATTGCCTGGACAATCCTCCCAATTTGGCTCCTCATCTGTCGAGGGCGCTCCTGCCCTCGAGAGAAGCCGCCCCTGCCTCGCTGGAGTACGGGGGACTCCATAAAGCATGAGGCGCACGTACCGCCGACTCTGCCGCCTGCCACCGCCGAGAAGAATTCAGTAATTGAAAAGACCTTATAAATCAATAGCGCTAAATTGAAAACCCCAGACAGAACACCACATAAATTCAAGCGCTCTCTCCAGTAAGGGCCCCGGTGGCTTTGAGGAAAACAAAAACTCGGGGAGAGCTCAGCGGGAGACGCAGAGCTCGCTTTGGGCCTGGAACCCACCTTGGCCATGTCCGTGACCCCAGGTAGCTTGGAGGCTCCTGGTGAGAGCCCAACGAGGCCTTCCATATTTATGATGAAAAGTCATAAGGAGCAGTGGTTGAATGCTATGGGAAGCTCCTTGTGAAGCTTCAGGCTTGTCTAGACAAGAAGATATACAGTTGTCCCTTCCTATTTGCTGGGGTTTGGTTCCAGGACCCCCGTGGATACCGAAATCCATGAATACTCAAGTCCCATGATATGCAATGGCATAGCAAAATGGTGTCCCTCATATAAGATGGCAAAATCAAGGTTTGCTTTTTGGATTATTATTTTATAAGAATATTTTCAAGCTGTGAATACTTAAATCTGTGGATACCAAATCCGTGGATACGGAGGGACGAATGTAATGCTGATTGCTGCACATTAACACAAATACGCAGCAGCAGCGTTTATTTATCTCCATGGTTTTGGGGCAAAATTGTTGATATGCGGAGCTATCTATGTCTGATGTTCACATGGAACCATGCCTGCAAATCAAGATGGTGGCCAGGACTGAATCGCTCACGTTATTATTCTCAAAAAGTTGCCGCTGCTGCACAGTATTTATTTATGTATTACTGTAAATGTAAGGTGTGCAAGTGCAAACTTCCAGTTAAAAAGCAGTTTGGTCACTTCAGTGCAGCAAAACAAAAACGCATCAACATGACCACAAAACTCCAAAATAGCGCTACTGGTCACTTTATCGCTGACAAGCCCATTCCCCATGCATGTCCAACTAATCAGCTTTCCACTTCTGTTCTTATCTGGGAATGCGCGGCACTGCAGTTCGGTTGACCTAACAAGTAGGAATGCGCATTTCCCCTGCATTTTTTTAAAAAACCTTGGGAGGCTTTTCCCATGTAGTTTTTGGAGTTTTTGCTCCCCCTCCTTCCAAATATGGTGAATCACCACGGGATATCATTGGGACAAAAAACGGTATTCTCCTTGAATTCTATGAGGAGTTTTTTTGCTGTCTAGATGATCCCTTAACTTCCTCTGCAGGAAGGACAGCATATAGGATTCCTTCAGATGTTGCAAGCGTTGTTAGATCTTCTATCCATTGGATCACAGGTGAAAGGAAATTATCTTTCCAATAATGAAGTATCAATCATTTCGTAGTCAAAAGGGCATGGAAAATCCACATTTGAAATCCCTTGTAGAGATTTTAGGTGGTCCACGCTCAAAGCTGCCCAGCAGGACAAGAAAGGAAAGGAAATTGGACTCCTCGGGAGTTGCTCCTTTGCCACCAGGAATTCTGTCGGTTCCCCCTTCCAAGGCTGCCCTTCCATTTGGTTTTTCCCTCCCAGTCAAACTTCACTCCCTTGTAAATCCTTTGGTGTAGAAAGATGAACCCTCTCTCTCTGTGGGGCCACAGGTCCTATTCTTGATTCCCAGGAACATTTGCCCGCTATATTGGAGAGTGAGAGCCATCCGCTGGCATCAATAAAACCGTTTGCTTATTCTGGACTCTTGTGCCACGTCTGGGCAGCTTAATTTGGGGAGGAAAGGAACCTCTCTGCCAACCTTGGAAAAGATGGGCTTTGGGCTTGTCTGTATGGCGAAAATACTCCTCGTGGAATTCAAGGAGAATTCCATTTGTCCTAATGAGACCCCATATTGAAGCGCAGTATTCGGATGGAGGGGGGCCAAAACCCACGAAAACTACACTACAAAAGTTTCCTGAGTTTTTTTAAAAACTGTGGGGGGAGCACACACTCCCACTCGTTGGGACAACCGAATTGCATCGCTGCGCATTCCTGAAGTGAATAGCTGATTTTCGGACGTGGGGGGTGGAGCTTGCTGGCAAGGCCGTGCCCAGGACTGCCATGTTGGATTTTTGCCATAGTGACCACGTGGCAACGAAACCATCTTTTTTGTTTGTTTAAGCAGAAGATCGCACTTCTGCACCTTGGATTTAGGTGTTTTTTTTCCCCAACTGTTCGGCAGCGGCAACATGGGGAAAGTAAAAATTTAAGTAATTCACTCATGCCCACCATCTTGATTCACAGGCATGCCCGTTCGAACAACAAATTTGTATGGCTTTGCATGCTTTCCATCTTGCAAAAAAACCCCGTTAAGACAAATGAAAGTGGCTGCGAATTGGTGTTACTGTGCACCAATCCACATTTTATTGCCTCATATAGACAAGCCCTTTGAAAGTCTGGGAAAACTTCTTTAAAACCCAGCTCAGTGCGAGATCTCTTTCTGGATGTATCGGGTCTACAGAGTTCTGTAAGTATCATACTAATTTTCATGGCTCCATTCTACTGAAGCTTGGG
Source organism: Gambelia wislizenii (assembly GCA_030847615.1). NCBI lineage: Eukaryota > Metazoa > Chordata > Lepidosauria > Squamata > Crotaphytidae > Gambelia > Gambelia wislizenii. The sequence continues at coordinate 2,599,797 of JAUMIR010000013.1, read as the reverse complement.
CTACATGGTTAGGTGAAGGACTTAGCATTCTCTGCTAACAGGCACTAGATCTCTCTAGAAGAAAATTACCCCAAACTACAAATCCCAGGATGCACCCATGACAATTGAAGTGGAATGAAACTGATATATCTCTGTAGTCCAGATACACCCTGGCCTAACTTCTATTGTTTAATCCCAACTCAAAGAGATCTGCATTGTGGAATGCTCAGTCAACACATAAGTGAATCCCATTAATTTAATGGGTCTACTCTAATTGGGATGAACAAATGGATTGAGGCTCCTCTTTTGTTTTTCTCTTCCACCTTGGTTTGTTAAGTTACTCCAACACCCCACCAGTGCAAGAGTTCTGTGTATCTACAAAGTTTGCCCGCACCTCCTCTTTTTGCAAGTAAAAAGTATTTCATTGGCTTTGTGTGGAGTCACAGTCACCAGCCATGTGTTGGTGGGCAACAGAAGAGGATGCAATAAGAAAAAAAGTGAATTTGACTCAATTTTATTTTTGAAAAAACCCTGTTGGACTGTGGGACTTGGATGGTCATTCCTAGCAATCATGCTCATCTCAAAGTTTCGATTGGAGGTGGAGGGGAGCCATTTTGAAGCCATCATTTATTAGTTAAATATGCCATCACACCAGGCAAATTATCCCCTGCGCTCCTGTTTAATTAATGGGACTGTTTTATCATAGATAAACTGGGGGTGCTGTTGACGAACTCATTTGTTAATTAATGGAAGCCTGGAGGCGTTCTCGTTCAACCGACGCTTTCATCTCACACGGAGTGATTTCTGCAGGCCACGCAATGCAACGGGCCTTGGCTCAGCCTTTGTGCATCTTGGGTAAATATTTGCCTTTATCCCCAAATATAGACACAAACAAGAAAAAGAGAAAGACGACACATCCAGGCACGCCGTCTTGAAGAGGAGGAGAAATGGCAACAATGCCATCAGAGATTATGCTGCAAAGGCAGAGTAGTGTTTATTAATTTGTTTCTTATTTTCATGTTGGAAATATATTTTTAAAAAATAGTTTATGTTATTAAAATTTTGTTTCTCTGCACCAGCCAGATTTTTTTCTTTTCTTTTAATGGAAGTAGAAAAATGTTGGAAGTCAATCCATCAGTCAACAGAATAGCATGTGGAAAGAGCAAAAGGGAGATTGAAATCTTGGGTTTAAATCCATCCCCTCCAACTGTTGCAATTTGGCAGAGAGGATCCTGATTAATCCTTTCCTGACCCACTTTTTCAGCAGGTTTTTAAATGTCCCGGTTTCTTTCTCTCCTCCTGCTTTCTCTCCATGCCTTCAGTTTATTTCGTTTCCTATAAATTCAGGGGTTGTCTAAATGGTGAAAATACTCCTCATGGAATTTGCTGGGAATCCTACCTGTCTAAATGGGATCCCACATCAATCCACAGCACTCGGAAGAAGGTTGGCCCAAAATGGCAAATACAACGCAGGAAAAGGCTTCGCTGCTTTTCCCGTCGTTTTTTTAAAACAGCGAGGGGGGTGCAGATTCCTGCTCATTCAGACAAGTGCTTCACTTTGAATCACCTTTCCATAGGAAAGGAAGAGCAAAGCTGATTGGGCAGGTGAGGACGGGGGCAGAGATTGCGAACAAGGCAGGCTTACTGCCGCCATGTTGGATTTTCGCCTTAGTGAGCGATCTCTCAGGTGATAAAATGGGGTGTTTTTTGTTTGTTTTGCTGTCCTGCTTAATTTTTAAAAATTGCTCTAGGACACCTTGGACATCTTTTTTTTTAAAAAAAAGTTCGGTGGCAGCAAAGTACAAACACAAGTAAATCACTTGCGGCAGCCATCTGTCAAGCGACGCTTATGGGGGCTTATGGAGGAAAAAACACCACTAAGACAAGTTGCTGCTGCTGCAAAGTGCCATTCCTCCACCCCTTGTATAGACTGGGCCTGAATTTGAAGTGCAAAAGGCATTTCCCCTCAAGTAATTCAGTGTGAAGAGAGGGCAGAACTTTCCCTTCCCATGAGGCTCAGGCAAAGGCAAACTGCTGCGGCCTCTCCCAGTTTTTTGTGTCTTCTTCTGTGTTAATAACTTCTGCCATCTTGACCACATTCGCACGGCTTGACCACATATGTCCCCGTTTTCATCTGTGAAATGTTGGAGGGTATGGACTGCAAATCTCGGTTCAGGTATGTTTCTCAGAGGATCACCGCAGGTTAAGTGCCTTCTCTCAGGACAAGGGACCACTTAGCCCAGCCTTCTGTGTCTGACCGGGGACAGGCTCAGAGAAGACCCACAAACTGAAAACTGAGGCCTTGTCTACACCAGCCAGACTAGCCCACGTTCTGGCCCGAGTATTGTAGCCCAGGGCCCACAACCTCTCCCCGCTGTTACCCGCCCTTCCATTGTGGCAATAGAGTGGTGACCCACGGCCTGTGCATGAACCGGCGCTTCTCTTCCTCATGCCAGTCACATCTTTCAAGGCCAGGAACGAGGTGTCCGGCCATGCTCACACGGCTGGGTGCCTCGCAGTGACCTCAGCAAACACCACATGCATAACCTGGCTGGGAAATGGTTGCACCGGGCACCGCATGGACCGCCTGTGCGGACACCCTCCCCTCCCATTGTGATAACGGAACTCACAGTTTTCTCCAGAAAAGCAAACAGAGAGGTTTTTTTAAATATGTTTCTGTGCCATTTTAAGGGGTATTTGGTCCAGATACTCATCAGAACTGCCTGGACATTGTCCGGGCAGTTTAGACTAGGACGGGGTCGAAAACCCTGCATCATCCAGACTTCTGAGCCTGGGAATGGGGGGAGGTCATTTCATTTGGCCCATCTAGACAAGCCCAGGGTTCCTCTCTGCTTTTTAAAAAAATGGTCCAAAGAATTGCACATGGGACTTAAACAGAGGCTGAATGTCCATCTGTTGGGAATGCTTGGATTGGGTATTCCTGCACGGCAGAATGGGGTTGGACTAGATAGCCCTTGTGATCTCTTTCAACTTTATGATTCTATGATTCCACCCTTTTGCTCCTCCAGAGATTATGAATTTTGGCTATTTTGCTTCCTGCTTGATGTTCATTCTCATTTGATCTTTCTAAAGCCCCTTAATTGTCCTCTGCAGGACCCCAGGAAAGTGGACGGATTCAATCAGACCTTTGTTTCATCCTCCAGGTTTGCAAACCAGTTACAGGCAAGCGTCTGCCAAAATGACCCTTTTTCGCTCCTCACTGAAACCTTCTCCCATGGAGCAAGGCACACACCAAATCGTTCACACCCCTTCCGCCTCCGGCATTCTCACAGCATCCCTTACAAGCCCTCTGGATTAAAAAGTGTAATACAGTATTCTCTGCTCAGTGCCCTGTTGGGTGGACCGCCTCGCAAAGATGTCAGGAAACCGGAGAGAGTTGGACTTATCAGTCAACAGCTGCTTGCCGGGTTTCAATTACACTGAGCCAAACTAATCTCCTACTTAGAGGCTTCTGTTTTCAAAACCATCGCTTGAATTATAGAAGCTTGGGGCCTTGGAGGCCCACAGGGGAGACCTGAAGGTCATCCAGCTCCAGGAGCTGAGAGACGAAATCCACCACATTGGAACATTCCGGAAAGATTATTAGTTGAGATTAAGGAAGATTCCCGACGAGGGTTGGCCTGCTGAAGGCAGTGTGCGATGTGGTACAGAAGCACATCAAGGCGATGATTTAGCAGCCATGTTATAGGGAGGGGGAATGGCGGGGGATTTTAACCTGTCGGCTAAAACAAGGATGCTGGGCTGATTTTGTGCGAGATCTTTGGAAACTTTGTTCCTCAATGCTTGATGCCTGGGAGTGCTTGGCCATGCCTGGCTTGGGGATTCTGGGATCTGTGGTTCCCCCAGCGTAACTTTCCCAAGGGCTAAGTCTGGGGTGGAGATAGTGATGCCTGTAGGGACTACAGAGGAAAAGGAAGGTATTGAGGGTAAAACTGGGGACTTTTTCAGACGGTACTTACTGCGCTAGGAGGTCTCGCTAGAGGCACGGAGCTGTCTCGCGGCAGGTGATCCGTTTTGGACGCCGCTGTCCCTCTTCCAAAATCATCTGTTTCACTTCCGTGAAGGATTGGAAGTGGCTGTGCCATATTTTAATCACGGGCAACTTCCGTGAATAAAATCTGGTGAAATATGGCGTGGCTGCTTCCAATCCTTCACGGAAGTAAAACGGATGATTTCGGAAGAGGGAAGGCAGTGTCTGAAACGGATCCCCTGCTCCTAGCGCGGTAAGTACCATCTGAAAAAGTCCCCAGTCTTACCCTCAATACCTTCCTTTTCCTCTGCATTCCCTCTCAAAATGGAGACAGGAAGTGACACTTCCTGCCTCCATTTTGAGAGGGACTCAGTGGCGGCTCTGAGGGGGGGTGGAGAGGCCAAACCGCACCAGATGACCCTGTTGGAGGGAAGGATGGCACCAGCCTTAGTGATTCCACAGGAGGGACAGCCAATTTGGGATTGCTCTGGGCCTGTGTGGGAGGTGGCCCAGAGCAGAAACACTGATTCTACAAATCCCAAGAGACCATTGACCACCACCGCTTGAACCATGTCCCTGGATTCCCACACTCCCTCCACCACTCAGGCTCTTGTGTAATGTTTTCGCAACGTCCCTCCTCTCAGGATCACGGGGATGGGTTGCAAAAGAAAGCCCTCTTGTCTGGCTCCTCCAAGAGCATCTCAGCAGCGGCTTGTGAAGCAAAATCAATTCCTGCTATTGAATGAATTAGTTCAAGTCAAGCTCGAGGGGCCAAGGGAAGAAGCAAACGCCGTTCACTGGATTACGCAAGGTCAACAGCCGCTCCAGCAAAGACCAACCACCTTGCACCACGCCGGGGATTTATTGCGCCAATCTTAGTCGGCATTTGCTGGCTGGGCCCTTTTGGATCAGCCAGGTGCTTGCCATTCCAAAGGGTCTGAGTCCATCAGGGCCTAACTTGGAACTGGACTTCATTCCTCCCTGGGGGAACTGTGTGATGTGAGGAGGGCATGGAAGGGAGAGAAAGGAGGTGAGTTGGAGGGGGAAATGAAAGATGTCCTCAAGGAAGAAGGAGAGGCAGAGAGAGAGAGAAAGAATCACAGATTCATAGAATGAGAAAGGACCCAAGGGTCATCTAGTCTAACCCTCTGACGACGCAGGAAGCCTACCACCAAAGGACCTCTGCAAGGTGGCCCTCCAACCTCTGTTTCAAAACACTCAACAATGAGGAGTCCACCCTACAAAGCTCCCCTGCCCATTGCCCGTTCATTCATAGGATTGTAGAATCATAGATTTGGACAGTACAGCAATGGTCATCAAGTCCAACTGTCCACCATACAGGAATCCACAGCGTCTCTGAGAGGTCAGCTGTCCAACCTCTCTTGCAAAACCTCTAGCGAAGGAGAGTCCACTACCTCCCAAAGCAGTCTATCCTACTGTTGAGCAGCTCTTGCCATCAGGAAGGTCTTCGAAAGGTCTGGTCAGATTCTCTTGTCAGTTGAAGCCCTTGGTTCCGATCCTACCCTTTGGAACTCACTCCATCTTCCCTATGACAGCCCCTTGGAAATTTTAAAATGGGCTGTCCTATCACCTCTCAGTCTTCTCTTCTCCAGGCCAAATGTACCCTGATCCTTCAACCATTCCACACAGGGCAGAGAAGGATGACCCTCTTGGTTGTCCAACTCTGGAATACATGCTTCAGCTTGTCCATACACAGATCTGGACACAGATTTCCAGGTGAGGTGTGACCAAGATAGGAGAGAATGGTATCATAACTTCCCTGGATCTGGACATTATTGGTAGTTTAAATTTAAATAGGCCCTTTGCCTCAGGTACATAAAGATGAGTGAACCATTGAGTAAATCCCATAGATTCAATGGATCTACTTCAGTTGAGACTGCCTACAGAATTCAGGCATATTCTACTATTGGGGCAGCCAAAAACTTGGGCAAGAGGCTTTTGGGGGACTCTCTTTTTCTCTCTGGCTTTTCTTCGCAAACGAAGATTCAGGAAGGACTCACCCCGCACTTTCTGCAAGCACGCTGATGACTAAAAAGGCCAATCAGAGATAAGCAAGTCCAGTTGCAGAAAGCACAGCAGAAGGTCTCCTTGGGTGATGTTTCTGGGTTGTGATTCTTTCTGTGTTCTCTTCAAGATTTGTTCGGCGTGAGTTCTCAAATAAGGCTGCAACATTGTGGATAGTGCGTCTCCATGCCTCCCGATGTGAGGCCAGGGCGGACCACTGTTGGTGATCAATTTGGCTGAGCCTGGGATGTTGTTTCAGGGAGTCTTTGTATCGCTTTTTTTGGAGCGCCCCTCTTATGCTGACCCGTGGCGAGTTCACCGTAGAGTAGTATTTTTGGGAGGCGATGGTCCTCCATCTTAGAAATGTGCCCTGCCCAGCGCAGCTCTGTTCTCAATATCATGGCCTCAATGCTGGTGATCCCTGCTTGCTCAAGGACAGCAACATTCGTCACATAGTCAGTCCAGTGTATATTTAGGATTGTGCGTCGACAGCGCTGATGAAAGCGCTCGAGGAGTCGTAAGTGTTGGCGATAGGCCTGTCCCCCACGACAAGGGAGCATCAATGGAAAGGTTTTGAGGACTACAACTCCCAGAATCCCCCAGACAACATGTTTCCTGGGGTTTTCTGGGAGTTGTGGTCCTCAAAAATGCCACCCTGGAGCTCTGCTCCTGGACGCCTTCCTTCAAGATCCGCCCGCAGACATCAGGGCTAGGAACCTGGTTTTTTTAAAACAGCCCCTGCACTTGTGGGGGTGCTAATCCGTGCATATGAAAACACAGACACGGAAGATGTCCCCAGTGGGATCCTCAACCGCTATGCCTGTGAATTTTGCTTGAGAAGCGCTGTTACCAAGGGAACGCCAGAGTAAAGGGAGAAGCCTCCTTGTGTTGGAAGGATAATGGATTTGATAGTGCTCTAGAGATGCTGCGTGGGGGGGGATTAACAGAATTACAGACACAGAGAGCGTTTTACTTCCAGATTTCTGTTCAGGAGAATCTGTACAGAAGCAACATTGAGTCACACGCCTTCATTTGCCTCTGTCTGGAAGTTCTAGTTGCAATCTCCCCCACAAAATGCCTCCTGACGTGAGAGAGCATCACTTTGGGTTGCCTTGGAAACCAGGCCTTGGGAGGAAAATTTGATGGGATTTTCTCAAGTGCTTTTATTACTTTAAAAAAAAAACTTTACACCAAAAAGGCTTTGCGAACCTCCAGGGGAAAAATAACATGTCCCCTTGGCAGGAAAAGCAGAGGTGGGGAGAACTATAGCCCATGGGCCACCAGTGGATCCTCAAGCCCCAAACTCCGCAAATCCCAGTCCCCATTGATACTTTTTCAGGCCACCTTTGGGCCCAAAAACTACAGAAAAGGGGTCCAGGCCATCACAAAATGTAACATTTTTCTTTTTGCCCCCCAAACACCCCCAAATGGCTCAAAATGAAATTGGAAGTGACATCACATCGCTTCCTGTTTCAGCATGGCAGCTCAGGGTGGCTCGCCAAGCATGTCATTAGTAAAATACATGTCCGTGCATAGACTGAAGCGGTGAGATTTTCCAACTATTGAATGATGGATGGTGGATATTTCTCTTTCCAGTTCTGGAGTATAAGACTTTTGACAGCAGTAAAGGCATGCACAATCCAGCCATGCTAACCAGCAGACCTGTTCACGAAAAACTCGGGGGGGGGGATGGAGCCTCCATATTCAGAGGCAGTCTCTCTGAACACCAATTGCAACTGCAGGGGTGGGCCTTCGTAGCCCAGTTATGGGTTTCCTAGAGGTATCTGTGGCCCCTGTGAGAAGCAAGATGCTGAACGAGATGAAAGTGCTATCCAATCCAAGATCAAACTGTGGTTCCCCATCTCTGAATTAACCCCTAAGCGTCTTCTTATCTTCCCTTTCCTAACACATCTGACAGCTCTGTTTTTGCAGAGTGGCGGCAGGTGACCAAAGGGTCGACAAGTGCAGGTTCCCTAGCTATCACGAGCCAACACCTGGCAAGGAAAACAAAATAATAAAATGTTGGCCAGTACAGAAATGGTAGCCATGTCATCAGGAAATTCTGGCTTACAGGGCCTCCTGCAAGGCCACGGACAGCTCCTGAGCAAAATGGGCCGGAGGTACTACACTGGTCCCACTTCAGAACTGGGATCTAAAGAACATTGAAGCTGGGAGCTCTTTCTCAAGGTGGCCTGTGGGCCAGATGTGGCTCCCAAGGCTCTTTTGTGGGCCTCTTCATCCTCCAAAATGTTGGCCCCCAAATATCCCTGGGGAGCCATTTGGTCATGTTTTTGGCCCTCTGTGGGCCATTTTGGGACCAGGGAGTTGCTAGGAAGTAACCCAGAAAGCACTCCATAACTGTCCAAACAAAGTCTGGGCCACCAGCCAAAGGCTGATTACGACACAGCTGATAGCAGAGGCACAGCACAGTCAAGCTGATCACAGGCAAAGGAATCAAGGCAGCGTCGAGTCAGACACTTACTTTACTAGCAAACAAAGCACAAGTCCACCATATAAAAGGTCCAGGTCCAGCAAACGGAGTTCAGGGTAGCCCAGCAGATTTCAGGTCAGGCAAACAGAGTCCAGAGTCAGCAAACATAGTCCAGGTCAAACACAGCAAACAGGAACATGATGGGTACTCAGGTAGGTCAGATAATCTCCAACAACCCCTGGAGGGCAGTGATGCATATTTATAGATCAGCAGCTAACTCTGCTGCTACTTAACTAATTGCCGCTTCCTATAAAGATGCTGAGACCGCCTCAAGCCCTCCTTTTGTTGTCTCCATGCTGGGAAGGTGGGTATAGGTAAGTTGTCTTCTGTCTCTGAAGGGGATCAGGACCCTCTGCCAGAGCTGGTATGGCACTTTTGTCTGTCTCTGAGGCCTGGGGCTCTGGAACATCCTCCTGCTCAGGTTCAGCCGGTCCCAGCAGGTCCAAGGCTTCCTTCTCTGACTCAGAGTCCATTTGTAAGTTCTGGAAGCAGGGCATGACACCAGCGAAGTTGGTGTGGGGCCAGGGGAAGGAGTTTTTGGTGGCAGGTAGAAGAAGAGGTTCCCTGGGCCAGATGATCAGCTGACCTTTTCCCACTAGGAAATCCGTCTTTCCCCATTTTGATGTCACTTTTTAGCAGTTCCTTCCTCACCATTTATTTTGCATATGTGGCAGTTGTTCAGATAAGTGTGTACCAACATATCCATATCAACTAGTGCACGGACATACGTGCATTCACATGCATGGGGAGTGGGGGGGGCTGGAACGGCTATGGCCATGTGGCCACCCGTACTGCAATTTATCACACGGGGGTGAGTTCAAAGGGGAGGACTGTGTAGACAGGTGCTCCTGAACTCGCCTTGGGGTGTGTGACGATTGTGTGGACTAGCCCGTGGTCGCTGCAAGACAGGGAAACCCATAGGTAAGCCGGATTTTCCTGCCAGTGTAGACAGGCCACTAGTCCTACACTGAGACTACTCTACAGCATGCTGGTTCTGAAGAATTCAGAATTCCCAGAAATGTCCTGTTTCTCATTCAGCATCAACAACAGTATGTGAATCCGTCGAGTGATGCCAATGTGTGTGGCGGCAGTTGTGATTCCGATGCCTTGAGGTTTCTATCCAAGGTCGGCCCATCTGCCAGTGAGATTTGAGCCAAATTAGATACCCAAGGTCTTGACGGTGACCATGATTGGAGTCCCCCGCCACAAAACTGCTGGTGACCAGGCCAGCCTCCCGGCAGGAAACAAAGACTACAGCTTCCTCCCAGCTGCCCTCCTGCCAAAAAAGACTGGGGAGGTGGGGGGTCTCTTTCCCCTTTCCTTTCTCTTCGTCCCTGCCTCCAACATTTGCCTCCAACCCTCTTTACTCCTCAAACCTTGCCTGCTTCTCCAGGCCTCTAGACTGCCATGCCATGCCATCTCTTTTCCCCCCACACCTCCACCCCCATCATAGGAGGAGAGGCAGGGAAATGAGCGAGAGGCCGGGCCAGTGGAAGCCAAAAGAGGTAGCTGGGAAGTCACTTTGCATTCCTACAAACTCACTCTCGATCAGGGATAGGGAATCTCTTGCAGCCTGTAGCCCACCTTCAATTTCAGAGAAATGCTTGGGGGGGGGTGCACATTCTAGTGGTTGGAAGAGCAAGGGGCCAAAGGGATGCCCCCCCCAAAAAAATACTAACATCTCTTAGCTTGAAAGGTCTTCTGACCATTGGCTTTCCAAGGGGCATTTCCAGCTTTTAAAGGGACTTATCACACTACACTGTTATAGCGCTATTATTTCACTTCAATTGCTCTGGCTGCCTCCTGTGGCATTCTGGGGTTTGTAGTTTAGGGAGGCCTCAGAGCTCTTTGGCTGAGAATGCTAAATGCCCCTCCCTAAACTGCAAATCCCAGGATACAGCATTGTTTTGAATGAAGCTCAAAGGAAAAGCAGTGTAATAAAAAGTATTTGCAATTAACCCAATCTGGCAGGCAAGTCATTCACTGGTTACCCAAACATCCACGCTTCCCCTTCCACGATTACACCGCACACAGAGTTAATGGCAAGAAAAGGTCCCTTTACGACCTGATCCTGACCACCAGCAACCTTAGCAACCATAGGGCCAGTCTAGATGAGGAAACAAGATGGGAATTGGAGTGCAGAAACATCCATTCACAGCAGCTGTCAACTGTCTCAATGCTTTTTTGGCAAGATTGCTGGTGTGCAAAGCTCTCTGTGTTTCCTGTTCACACGGAGGCATGCTAGCGAATCAAGATGGGGGCAGCAAGTGAATTACTCATGGTTTTATACTCCCCAATTCGCCCCCACCAAACAATTACAAAAATACTAACTCCAAGGTGTGGGAGAGCAACATTCTGCTTAAAAAACAAAAAAAAGGAAAGAAAATCTGTTTCATCGCCTCAACATACGAGCGCTATGGCAACAATCCAACATGGTGGTTCTGTGATCTGCCATCTTACCAAGCTCCACCACCTGCGCATGTCTGACCAATCATCTGTCCTCTTCAGCATTACGATACAATGCAATTCAGTTGTCCTAACAGGTAAGGGTGTGCATTCCATCGGGGTTTTGTAAAAAACGGGAAAAGTCCTGGAGGCTTCTGCTTTTGCTGAGTTTTGCTCCCCTTCCCTCCGAAAAAGACAAAAGGCTGCAGGACCCCTTTTGGACACACAGGATTCCCCAAGGACTCTAAGAGGTTTTTTTCCAACCGTCTGGACTACCCCATAATTCGTGGTGAGGAAAGTTTGGGAGTTGTAGTTCACCTCTAACAAAAAGGCTGCATGATATCCACCCTGGCTGTTCGCCATGGGTTGCCTTAGGAGCAGTCTGCTATTACGTCCAAGACCAAAGGCTGCAGAGAGGGGTCTATGTTCCCACTGACCTGCATCCAACCACACAGATCCTGTGCATTTATTTCCTCTCTAAATTTTCCATTCTAGAAATACATACCACAGCATAGTATATGCTGTGATCTCTTTCAGGAATCCAGATGCCAGTGACACCTTGTGGATCTCCAAAAGACTGCAGCTTCACTCAGGGCTACAACCTAGTGTGGCCAGGGTCTCAGAGTAGCAATATGTGCGTGCGTATGGGCCTTTGTGTTACCTGTCGACTTATGGCGACCCCATGAATTTTTCATAGGTTTTTGTTGGGCCGGGAATCCTCAGAGGTGGTTTTGCCAGTTCCTTCCTCAGAAATTGAACCTACAGAAGCTGGTGTCCCTTGGCAGTCCTGCTGGGTTTGAGGAAGGCTCTTCTTTTTGGCTGGGGGATTCTGGGAGTGGCAGTCCAAAGAGGCACCATTTCCCACTGTCTAGAAATTCTAGCCTGCAGCATTTGGGGAAAAGGGACCAAGGTCAGATCTTGTATGTGTGTGTAATGATGTGTCTTCAAATCGCCAGTCGACTTATGGCAACCCCCTTAATTTATCATAGGGTTTTCTAAGGCAAGGAATATTCAGAGGTGCTTTTGGCCCGTTCCTTCCTCTGAAGTATATCCAGCAGTACCTGGGATTCATTGGCGGTCTCCCATCCAAGGACTCACCAGAGCTGACCCTGCTTTGTTACGACTTGAATGGGAGACTGCCAACAAACCCCAGGGGCCATTGGATATCTTTCAGAGGAAGGAACTGGCCCAAACCACCTCTGAGGATTCCTTGCCTAAGAAAACCCTGTGAAAAATTCCTGGGGTCAAGAAGGGACTGTCAAGATTCATGACATGAAGGTTTGAGAATCAGGAGGCAGCTATTAACACATTTACGTTCTGCCAAAATGCCAAATGAAAGTATTCGTTTCAGTTCTCTTTGCCATGTGTTTCTCTGTAAAGTTAGCATATTGTCTACATGCCTAAATGACGTGATGCAGATGTTTCTGTCTTGAGGAAGGGCCTACACCCCCAAATAGGGGATTTTTTGGTAAACACAAATGCTTTCTAATGCTCAGGTCCCTCATAATAAGGGACACCCGCCAGCCCTATAAAGAACAAGCTTCCCAGCCCTCAAATAAAGGACACCCCTTAGACAAAGGGACTTCTGGCAACCTTACTACAAGCCCATATGGGAAGGAAAGAGCCCGAAGAACACTCTGGACCAGGCGTGGGGGCTGTGTGTGTAACCTTCCAGAGATTGCTAGACTGCAAGTCCCATCAGCCCCCTAGCCACCATAGCCAATAGTGGGGAATGCAGGGCATTGCAGTTCAACCACATCTGGAGGGCTGCACCTCACCTTATGAGGGTGGAGGTTGAGTACCAAGCTAGATGTAGTTGGCTCTGCTTCCAGAGATGAGCCCCTGGCTTAGGCTCTGGGAATCCCACCGTATATCCCATCGTCCCCAGTGGCATCAACCAGAATTTCCAGGCCAGCATCTAAAAAGGAAAAGGTCCCCATAACAAATTGAGTGTCCTGGGAAAGCTATCACTTGCAATAGTTCATATGGTCCCCGGTAAAAGTACTGTATGTAAAAGTGTAAAAGTATGTCATAGGACTCTTGTGGGGTTTTCTTTTTAAACAGCCAATACCAGTAAACTGGCTTTCTCCCGCCCCTTGCTCTTTCCACCTGTTCAGCTTTTAATGCTATTATTTCAGAAACCCACGGCCCATTATGTATGAAGCACTGGGTTCTTGTTGAAGGGTTTTGTGTATATGTGTGTGTGTGTGTGTGTGCGTGCGTGCATGCGCTACCCATCAGCAGGAAGAAAAACACAGCAATTGGAATTCAATGCTCTCCCACAAAACGAGGCAGCAAAGGCAATGGAGACTATACAGTTGTCCCTTCACATTCACTGGGGTTTGGTTCCAGAACCCCTGAGAGTACCCAAATCCATGAATACTCAAGTCCCATTATATGCAATGGCATAGCAAAAATGGTGTCCCTTATATAAGATGGCAAAATCAAGGTTTGCTTTTTGGATTATTATTTTTTAAGAATATGTTCAAGCCATGACTATGTAAAACTGTGAATGCCAAATCCTTGAATGTGGAGGGACAACTGTATTGGCCAAACTAGCCTTGGGGTTTTACCTTCAAGTGAAGTCTCCATCTTTGGAGGTGTTTAAACAGATGTTGGATGGTGATCTGTTGGGAATGCTTTGATTGTTTATTCCTGCAGGGCAGGGGGTTGGACTAGATGGCCTTTGTGGTCTCTTCCAACTCTATGATTCTATGAAATTTTCTGCTCGGTTATAGATGGAGGGGGAAGAGAAGATTGCATTTTTATGTGTGGGTGGGGGGTGGTGTCCCCCCCTAATTATAGTATTATAGATATTTTTGCTGGGGGGGCGGGGAGAATGGCAAATTGTGTTTTCTTTTCATTGTTTTAGAGCAGTATAAGAACAAAAGCAGAGCGCCTCTGCTTCCGAGAAGCCTCATTGATTTTCTTGGCCTGAAACCTAGAAAGAAAACCTGTAGTCAGATCAGGAAAGGCAAAGAGAACAATTACCTTTTCTTTATATCCAAAGGCATCGGCAGCCAAAAGGTAATTTATGATAACACATCAAATTTTACTGGGCATAAAGTTCTACACACCTCCAGGGAGAGACGACCCACTCCTTCCATAAATTGTGCTGTTTTAAAGCTTTCATTGTGGCAATATCCCCGGAGAGACAGAGGGGGAGGTTTGGGGATATGGGTTCCTTAAAAAGGCAGTCCTCACCCTGCCAAAGGCATTGGGCTGTGCTCCGAACTTGCTGCAATTTTCCATGTTCTGTTGGCAACAGTCCCTGTCCATGGTTCTGAAATGCCTTTGGGCAAGGCTCAGCCTAGAAGGTTTAGTCTGGATTTGGGGATGGAAACAGGGAGTGACTTAAAGTTGCAACTATGCACCACTTTATTGATTTATGAAATTACGTATGTTATGGTTGTTGTAGTGGCCCGTTTTCTCGCCTTAGCGCTTGTTCACTAAGGCAAAAATCCAAGATGGCAGCTGTGGGTGCTTGCCCTGTTAGCAAGCCCCGCCCCCCACGCTCGCCTGGCCAATCAACTTTGCGCTTCCTCTCCTCGGGGAAAGTGATTCAAAGCGAATCGCTTGTCCCAACAAGCTCTCTGTTTTTTAAACACTCCAGGAAGGCTTTTCCCTCAGAGTGTTTGACCATTTTGCCCCCCCCTCCTTCCGAATACAGCAATATGGTGCAGGATCCCATTAAGGCAGGTAGGATTCTCTGCGCATTCTGCAAGTACTTTCACCGTTTCGACAGCCCCGGACTCTCATTTCACTATGGACTGTCTCTCAGGCCCCAGGAGCAAAGCAGCCCATTATTTTCTTGGTCGTTGTCACCAGCCAAGCCGATCTATAATTCCTGAGCATCAGGAAGTGAGCTGCTACCGGACAGATAGCCGGGTCCATGGGGAGTGCAATGACCAATGGGCTCAGCACAATCCCAGCGGCTGACAGATTGCCCATCACAGAGCCCGGCCAGGCAGACCGCTCAACCTGCCACCCAGGATGGCTTCTGGGTCCGGCAGCTCAGCAGTCAAGGGTTGGACTGCGTTTCCCCACAGGGGTAAGATGTGGAAGGAGGCCTCATGCGCAAAGAGAGAGAGAGACCGTCTCACCTCCTGTGTTTGCAGAAGACAGGGTAATGTTTCAAGCAGGGGAAGAATCCACCTTCTGAGCCGGGGTGTGGAACCTCCAGGCCAAAAATCTGGAAAGCCAAACTTATTAGATGAGGAGACAAAGGGAGTATTGGAGTGGATTGTTTGCAGCAACAGAATGGCCTTGGCTGGGCTCATTGGTGGTGGTGGTGTGCCTCCAAGTTGTTGACCCTCTACACAACCCTGAGGCAAACCTATCATGGAAGTCTCTTGGCCAGATTTGTTCAAAGGAAGTTTCCCACTGCCTTCCTCTGAAGCTGAGAGAGTGTGACTTGCCCAAGGTTGCCCAGTGCATTTTCATAAGCTGAGCTTGGATTTGGAATCTGGTATCCCAGAATCCTAGCCCAACACTCAAACCACTAGGCTGGCTCTCTGAGCTAATTCCTAGCTATATATCAGCCCAGCTGGCCTCAGTAGCTCAGTGCTTTCCCTTTAAAGCAGATCAGAGCATTTTCTGTCCCTTTGCAACTGGCATTTTAATCTATGATGCCCTACTGGATAAAGGCCTCTGTATCTTCCTCGTGATCTTCAGAAGCTCCACGGGACAGTCCGGGCTCCTCCTCTGCCTGTGCCACAGCAGGACAGCCAGCCTGCTCTGGCTCTGACTGGATCTATTCACTTGGCTCTCCTCTTCCTTTCCCTATCTGAGGAGGCCTTCTCCAGATAGGAGGCACAGTTGCTCAGGTGGGTTGGAGAATCCTTGTGTGCTTGCCTCACCACATGGAGATGGGAAGTCTCCGCTAGAATCCCCCCAATGGTGAGGTTTCTTTACATCCCCCCATGGATGCTGCTAGGTCTTTGGCAGCTAAAAAAGCCAATGCAATTCTAGGCTGCATCAATAGGAGTCTAGTGTCTAGATCAAGGGAAGTCATAGTGCCACTCTATTCTGCTTTGGTCAGACCTCACCTGGAAGACTGGATTATTCGTGTAGTGTGGATTTGGCCTGAATTCAAAGTGCAAAAGTCGTTTGCTCTCAATTAACTCAGCAGCTTGGAGAGGACAGATGGTGGGGGGGGAGGAATCCTGCCCTTCCCAGGAGGTTCAGGCATCCTCAGGACTGACCAGTGCAAAAGCCCTGCACCTTTTGGACTGCAGGGCTCTAAGATGAGGGCTTTGATACCATAAGGTAGACTGCCTCTATACAGAGAGGTTCTCTTTAGAGATCACAACTATAATACCATCATGACAAATGGATTGGGAAAGACTGGTTACTTCTCAGCCATTCACTAAGGTCTCTTTCACACAATTATAGCTGTTCAACATCCCTTTAACTGCCATAGCTCCATCCCATGGATTCCTTGGATCTGTAGTTTTGTAAAAAAGTTAGAATTCTCTGTCAGAGCCCTCCAGCACCTCACCAAACTACAAATCCCAGGATTTCATAGGATGCATCCACTGCAATTAAAATGGAATCAGAGCACTATAGAGTAGTGTGAAAGAGACTTAGGAAATGCCCAGTCAACTCAGAGGGTCCTTTCAGCTCAGCTTCTCTAACAGAAGCCTTCCTCCCTTTCTTATATTCCATTTTTTGTCCTTACTATAAGGTCAGCATCCATAAGGGACCAAATCAAGGACAGTTGCAGGCATAGCCATGTTGTCCACAAAACATAAAAATCCCAAATCGACCTTGGGATGTATTTGGGGCCTTTTGATTTGGCCCAATGCGGGGATCACTACAAGAAAGAGCATGCATCATCAAGGGATTTTTTGGGAACCCACTTGGTGCGAAAGAGGCAAGCGCTTGGTGGCATCTAGCGGTGGAAAGGGGAAAAACGCCTCCTGCTTCTGGGTGGGGGTGGGGAACTGGGGCTTTGCAGCCCTTGGCATGATCTACAATGGGGTGACCATCATTGCCTGCTGAAGGAGCCTGGGAAGCTGCTTCGAAACCTTGGTGTGTTGCTTTTTGCCCCTTGCTGTTGGCCCAATGCAAGGATTGCTCCAAGACAGAAAATCAAGACTAGATCTTTAGGCACCAGTTGGGTGTGAACCAGGCAGTCCGTTGCTGCCATCTTCTGGTGGACAGGAAAAAAAACACTTCTTGTCTGTTGGGTTTTGTGGGTGGGGAGAATGGTTGTTTTTAAGCCAGATGCAATAGATGAGCTCTAGCAGTAGACACCAAAGTCCAAATCATCCATGCCATCATATTTCACACCCTGGGATGAAGTGAAGCATTTAGCGATACACCCCAACTTTTACTGTTTCTGTTTTACTGCCTTTTGTTCCCAGTTAGCTCATGACTCTTATTTTTCATCCACACAGGGTTTCTACAGAACATCTCAGATTAAAAAGTGGAGACAGTGTGGCCTCAAATGCCATTACAGCCGGCCCTCCATATCCACGGATTCTGCATCCGCAGATTCAACCATCCACAACTTGAAATATATTTTTTTTAAAAACCCCAAAAAGCAAATCTTGATTTTTGCCATTTTATGTAAGGGATGCCATTTTACAACACCATTGTATATAATGGGACTTGAGCATCCATGGATTTTGGAATCCACAGAGGCTCCTGGAACCAAATCCTAGCGGATACCAAGGACCCACTGTACTTTCCTTCCGCCTTCCCCCTATTTTACAATCTCTGCCCAGAGCAAAGGTGGGGTATAAATAAAAATATTGATAAGGAAAAATCTGAATCAGGATGAGGATGAGGATGTAGTTGGTGCCTTTTGACAGGCCTGATACACTGAGGAGGAGGAAGAGGAGGATTTCTTACTTGCCTTGCCCCATGGATAGATGCGAGGAACAGCAAAAGATTAAAATACAATGCACAGCATCAGTTAAAAAACATAACACCAGTTTAAAAGAATATATAAGACCTATATGTATTAAAACAATCCATAGGTGAAAATTGAAAATTTAAAAATCATCTGGATAGGCCTGCCGGAAGCGTCTGGTCTTTAATGCTTTTTTTTAAGTCAGACAACACATTCAGCTGCCAAATCTCTTCCGACAGGCAGTTCCACCATCTAGCACCACGCAAGATGAAAAGACAAGAACAATTTTTCAGGAATCAGCCCTTGGACTTGGACGGAAATAAGCAACCGCTTGCTGCCATCTCCTGGTAGAAAAGGAAAAATCTCCTCATGTTGCTCCCCTGGGATTTTGCTCTGAAGCCCTTTGCAGGATATAGAAGGCCACTCGCCCTCCCTCAAAGAATGAATGAGTGAATGAAGGCCTGTGGGAATAAAAAGGCTAGCTTTCCTGCCTCTATTTTCCTGCCTTTGTTCCCAGGGAGCTCATGGCCACTGGCCATTTCCTGTGTAATATCTCAAAGCCAAACATGGAGCTAGTGGGACCATAACATCATTCCCTCCATGCTATTTGACCATCTTTACCTGGAGAAAAGGCAGGGCATAGATGCAGGAAGAGGGGGTGGTAGTATCTTGTGGCTTTTCACTGGCCCAATATAGGGATCACCCCAAGGTGGAAAGAATAGATTTTTAGGAACCAGCTTGGTCTGAAATAGGCAAGTGGTTGCTGCCATCTCGTGGCACAGAGGAACAAAACACTTCATGCTTCTGGCATAGGAGATGTTTTTTAAAGCCTCTTGGAACATACAGTGCTGTACAGTTTATGGCAAGATCCTATGGAGGGATTTGAACCCTAAGGCTGCCACACATCCCACTCTGTAAATGAAGTTTAAACAGAACTACGTTGCTGACATGCTACACAACCAAGCTAGTGAGTTGCAAGGACACACAACAGGGCACCACACACACACACAAACACATACACAAAAACTGAGCTGGTGTGAAATAGACAGTCGTTTGCTGCCATCTCGTGGTGGAAAGGAAAATGTTTCTCAAAAACATCACATTTCTGATTTGGGATTTGAGGCGGAGGTGTTATTCTTTAAGCCTTCACTCCCTGGACATAGGACTTTATCACACCACACTGCTATAGTGTTACTATTCCACTGTAACTGCTCTGGCTGCCTCCTGTAGGATTCTGGGGTTTGTAGTTTAGTGAGGCCTAAGAGCTCTCTTGCGGAGAATGCTAAATGTCCCTCCCTAAACTGTAAATCCCGGGATTCCACAGGAGAAAGCCAGAGCAGTTAAAGTGGAATAATAGCACTAGTGTAGTGTGATCCTTAGAAGGGAAATTTCTGGCACAATCCTGGGCAAGCTTCCTCAAAAGCAAAGCTCCATGGAGGTTTTTCAATGTCACTTTGGGCACCAGCCTCCCACAGATTCTGCCATCATTAGCTATGTTGCATTTGAGGGAGTCACCCATGTTCTTGTCTGCAGCAGCCAAACCCACAAAGTCTTGTTGTACTTAAAGACTGGTGGGTTTTATCTGAGATTCATCTTTTGCAGACTCTAGCCCATTTGGGGGATGAGGTCAATGAAAGCTTACGTAAAATCATGTGGCTCCTCCGGCATTGTTGGAGTTCAACTCCTATCAGCCCCTGTAGCCAGTAAAGCCAGCGGTAGGGAGTGATTGGAAATGCAGTCCAGCAGCATCTGGAGGGCCACATGATTGAAGCCATCACTAGACAAAGTAAAGTTTGCTAGTTTTTTAAGAGGTCATCAGACTCTGCACTGCTTCTGAATTTTGCAGGCTGGCATGGGGTCTGGGCCAAACTGGGAGACCAAGCACAGATTTTTATGAATAGGCTTGGTGTGAAATAAGACAATCGCTTGCTGCCATCTACTGGTGGAAAGGGGGGGAACCTGCTTCACATTTACAATCATAGGAGAGGACAGAGGGGTTGTAGCAAAACCAAGAGTCTTGTTGTACCTTAAAGACTAACAAGTTGTATTTGGCATTATGCTTTTGTGGATGTCATCAGGTGATGAGGGCTGAAGTCCGAAGCCCATAAAAGTTGAGGCAAGGGGCAGGAATCATGTGACCTTTCAGATGTTATTGAACCACAACTCCTATCAGACCTCACCAACATAGCCAATAGTGAGGAACACTGGGAGTTGTAGTCCAACACCACCTGGAGGGCCACAATTCCCACCTGGGAGTAAGGAAAGCTAAACAAATATCTCAGGTAAAACGGGTTGGTCTTTAAGGAGCCACAAGACTGTGTTGACTTCGTTCTTCTAGTGACTGCGTGCTTAGTTTACTGCTTAGCCTGCAAACCATCAAGTATATTTAATTTTTAAAAAAAACGTTTGTGTAATAAACCTTGGAGTTGTATAAATAAATGTGCATAGAATCCTAGAGTTGGAAGAGACCACAAGGGCCATCCAATCCAACCCCTTGCAATGCAGGAATACTCAATCAAAGCATTCCCAACAGATGGCCACCCAGCCTCTGTTTAAAAACCTCCAAAGGGGACTCCACCATGCTCCCAGGCAGTGCATTCCACTAATGAACAGCTCTTATGGTGAGGAACTTCTTCCTAATGTTTAGATGGAATCCCTTTTCCTGGAGTTTGAACCCATTGCTCCGTGTCCAAGTCTCTGGAGCAGCAGAAAACAAACTTGCTCCATCCTCAATATGACATCCCTTCAAATATGTAAACATGGCCATCATCTCAGCCTTCTCTTCCCCAGACTAAACACCCCCACCTCCCTAAGCCGCTCCTCATAGGGCATCATGGCTTCCAGTCCTCCCACCATTTTGGTCGCCTTCCTCTGGATGCATTCCAGCTTCTCAATATCCTTCTTGATTTGTGGTGCCCAGAACTGGACACAGGATTCTAGGTAATGTCTGACCAAAGCAGAATACAGTGGCACTATGACTTCCCTTGATCTAGAAACTATATTTCTATTAATGCAGCCTAGAATCGCATTGGCTTTTTTAGCTGCTGCATCACACTGCCGGCTCATGTTCAGCTTGTGGTCCACTAAGACTCCTAGATCCCTTTCGCATACACTGCCATCAAGTGTCACCCATCCTATATCTGTGTGTTTCATTTTTTCTGGACACTATATTTCTATTCATGCAGCCTACAATCGCATTGGCATTTTTTGCAGCTGCATCACACTGCTGGCTCATGTTCAGCTTGTGATCCACTAAGACTCCTAGATCCCTTTTGCATGTACTGCCATCAAGCCAAGTGTCACCCATCCTATATCTGTGCTTTTCATTTGTACTGCCCAAGTGTAGTATTCTACATTTCTCCCTGTTGAAATTCATTTGGTTGGTTTTGGCTCAGCTTTCTAATCTGTTAAGGGGGTCATTTTCAACTCTGATCCTGTCCTCTGGAGTGTTCGCTACCCCTCCTAATTCGGTGTCATCCCCAAACTTGATGAGCATGGCCTCTATTCCCTCATCCACGT
The DNA here is from genome assembly GCA_030847615.1 of Gambelia wislizenii. NCBI lineage: Eukaryota > Metazoa > Chordata > Lepidosauria > Squamata > Crotaphytidae > Gambelia > Gambelia wislizenii. Next base: position 2,578,488 of record JAUMIR010000013.1, on the reverse strand, counting down.
CATGGATAAAGATGTTGAAGAGCACTGGGCCCAGGACAGAACCCTGTGGGTCTCCAGGATGAAGAGGAGCCATTGGGGAGCAGCCTTTGGGTGATAACATTTAGTGCTAGATAAGAAGGGAGGGAGAAGCTTCGAGACCCGCCACTTTGGCAAATACTGAGGAATTTGTTTTATGAAAAGCCCTTTCTATCCCAAAAGAGCTCAGCGAAACCCACCACTTATGGGTTCCTGGCCTCCTCGCCCGTCAGCCCAAGGGGCGCCCCTGCACCCCAAAACCAGCGGCTCGGCCTCTACAGCCCTTTCGTTGGGCTTTTAAACCTCCCGCCCGTTTCCTAGGCAACCCCCGGCAGCCATATTCCCCCCCCCGGCGTTTCCAACGCATGCATCCCCGCCTCCCCGGCCTCCCCATTGGTCACAGCCGGCTTTCTTGGATAGACGGGGGCCTCAGCCAATCGACGCAATCCACGAGGCAGCGCGCCTCATCCAAGCCGCGTTCACTTCCTTCCTCCCGGAGGGCGTCGCAGAAGGAGGCGGAGGAGGAGTCGGGGGGGGGAAGAGATGGGCAGGGCTGTGTAGCCAATAGGAGAAGAGGAGTTAGAAGAAACCCTATAGGCGGAGGCGGGCCAAGGGAGATCGACTGAAGCCAAGGCCAATGGGAGTGGGGGAGGAGAAAACGAAGCGCTTCCTGGTGGGAGGGAAAGGGAAGCAGGGGCTGGAAGGCGAGAGAGGTAAGAAGAGCCGGCTGGAGGTAAGAGGGGTGGGAAGAGGGGGTGTCGCTCTCCTGCCTGTGTGACGTCCTTGGGGAGGGGGGAGAGGAGGAGAGGAAGGCAGAAGGGTCCCCCCAAAGTTCTCCCATGGTAGGGGAAAGGAAAGGAGGAGCAAGTGGGGGGTCCCATTTTAGAGGGTCTCCCATTCTTTGGGAGAGGTGGGGTACATTTGGGAGAAGGGGGACAGAGTTTCAAAAAGTAACTCTTGCAAGACTACAGCTCCTAGCATACCTCAGCCAGTATAGCCACCCCTCCGCAGAGCTTGCAAAAGTTCTTTTTTGGGGGGGGGGACTGCAACTCCCAGAATCCCCTAGCCAGCATGGACAAGCTGTGATCCAAAAAAAGGAACTTTTCGAAAGCTCGGGGGGGGTGTTCTGGTTGATGAGGGAGGCGGGAGGCGTTTGCAATCTTTCTTTTCTTTTTGCAAGTCCACTAAGGTGGTTAAAAAGGCTGAGGGCAATGCAGGCCTCCACATTTTGAACTACAACTCCCATGATCTTGGGCCACTCTCCATCCCAGGTAGGGCTCTGGGGCCCCAAACTTTGGAAAAGCCAAAGGATCTCGCCATCACCGGTTTGAAAGGAAGACTTAATTCACAGCCTGTTTAGAGAGAGAGAAAAGGAAATGTTTTTTTTTTCTTGGTTGTCTGTGGCAAGTCCAGATTTCTTCCCAGTGACTAGGCTGACAGTTCGGTTAAACTCCTAATTTAATCACAAGGCTAAACTAAGGATGACCTGTCACAGAAAGTGACAGCTGGCTGTGCTGCTGGTGAGTGACCTCTAGGGGCCCAGATCTAGGTGGTAAAGTCCTGACATGATCAAATGGGCTGCACTGCTTCTAACTGGAGATTCTGTAGCGGGTGGGTGTTACCTTTTTAAGTCTCCATTGTGTTGTTGTTGTTTTAAGTTCTCTGGATGAAGAAAATAAGCATGCCATCAAAGGACATGACTGCCCTCAAGTACCTCAAGCAAGGGCTGCCACAAAGAGGAGTGGGCAGGCTTGTTCTCTGCTGCCTCAGAGGGTAGAACTAGGTCTAATGGTTTGGAGTTATTGGGGGGGGGGTAAATTTCGACTGAACATTAGAAGGAACTTCTGGACAGTGAGAGCAGTTGGGCAATGGAACCAATTGCCTGGAGAGGTGGTGGGGTCCCCTTCTCTGGGTGTCTTCAAAAAGAGTCTGGGCAGCTCCCTGATGCTGGGGATGCTTTTGCTAGAGATCATGGACTGAGCAGGGGTTGGACCTCCTGGCCCATGAGACCCCTTCCAACTGTAGGATTCTATGAGGGGGGACGCTGACAGGAGCAGGGTAGCGGGTGTAGCCCTGGAGTTTATGGCCAACTGGATGTCTTAGAGGTCTTTCACCTATGCCAACTCAGTGGATCACCTTGTTGTTATTGGTGGGGAGCGATGATTATAGAATCAAGGAATTGTAGAGGTGGGGGGGAACCTCAGAGGACTTGTAGTCTAACTCCCTACCAAAGCCACAAGTCAGAGCCTTGACCTGGTGTTCTTTCACATGAAGACAGAAGGGGAATGGCTACAGAGGTAGCAAGGGAATGGTCTGGTGCTGCTTTAGAAACCCATCCCTTAAAGCCTTTTCTGTTCCCAGGTGAGGCCTTTGAGAGAGGAGATGTGCCTCCTGCCCTGCCCTGCAGCCAGATGAACCTTGTATCCATGGCAGCGGTGGTGGCGGTGGTGGAACCAGAGCTGAAATGGCTGTCCCTGTGGCTCCGCATCCGCTGGGCGGCCGTGCTCGTGGTCCTCTTGGCCGGACTGCTCATGCTGCTGCTCCCGCTGACGTCAGTGGAAGAACAGTGCCATGCCATTTTCAAGGGCTTGGCCTTGCTCAGGAGCAAACTGGGATTGGGGTACGTGGGGATCACCAAATACAGCGGGCAGACGACTGGGCTCAGCGTGACTTCAGGTGGATTAGAGCTGCTGGTGTTGAAGCCCAAAGCCTCCCCAGGTATGTGGAAAGAGAGGGGGAGGTCTCCATGCTGCTTAAATAAGGCCTAATTAGTTGAAAGCCAGAGTCATTGGCCTAAATCTAGTTGTTAGCCGCAACTAGAGTAGAGCTGTTATATCAGTGGGAATTTGGTAAGTACTGTATATGTGTGAGTCCTTTGTTGGAACTAAGCATTGGATACAGGCTTATGTCTCTTTCCAAGTTGGCCAACTCATTTCTCTTATTCTGTTGATTTGGTCTTGTTTTCTAAGTTTTCTACCCTGACATCCAATATTGTTATTCTAACAGTGGTTAAACAGCATACAAATCAAGAACACTACCACCAAAATCAGGAGACGTGCCAATAAAAAAGTATGGTAACAGAGGAGGCAATGAGAGCTCCACCATAGAGACAGATTTAGCGGAAAGGTGAAAGGCCTCGAGAAATAAAAAGGGCTTTGCTCAGTGCTAAAAAGAGGAGGCAGCAGGTGAACTTGCGTAGTAAGAGAGTACCAAGGCTAGGATCCTGCAGTTCATAAGGTGCTTTCAGGCCAGAATCCTGCAGGTCACATATGCAGGGATGAGATGCATGGCGTGTGCAGAGTGACTGTTTGGAAGAATGGTGTAACCAGCTGATGGTGGCAGGAGCTGAGGCCTGCATGGTGACCTCTTGCAGATGCACAAGAATGCACCTGGAGCAGTGTGTTGTTGTGCATTGCACTCTTTCTCTCTGAATTGCACCATCAGGTGACAGCTATGTGTGTTCACCATTTCTCATCTGTTGCGCTACAGTGGTATTCAGTATAAGGATGGCCTAGCGTCATGCAACTCCACCAGTGGCTATTTATGATATGCTGAAAGGATGTAGGGACGCAGCCTTAGTTTTTAAAGGCAGGGGTTCCCAGAGAAGGCGCTCCAGAGATTATCTTAGTGTGTGGCCAGGTCTAGGTGGGAGAAGGTCCCTTTTTAGTTCCCAAGTCATGCACGGCTTTAGATGGAAACATCAAGTGTTCTGCTTTGCATGGGAGGGGGGAGGCAGAGTGCACCCCTGGGGTTACCTATGGACTTCAAAGCTGTTTTTGTAGCCCTTGACTTCCCCAAGCTGCCTTTCTTCTAGCAATAGAGGGGTGAATTACATCTTGTGGAAGCCTCCAGGAACAGAAACACCCCCCACATACACACACTGCTGAACATTTTAAAAATATCTATTTTCAAACCCAGAAGTAGACTTCCAGTTTGGGTTGGGGTCTTGTTTTCATTTTTTGGCAACCTCCAGGGCAGAAAAATAACCTTTGAACCCACCAATGTTGCCCTCCCTCATATTAAATCAGCACAGGGTGTTCCTCAATGACCAGCCCCTGCAGCCTACAGTTGTGTTTTGAACTCACAGGTGTTTACCACTGTTCTTCACTGACAGGTCCCTGTCTAATCGCTTGTCATACTTTAATCTGGAGGTGAGAAAAACGTACAGAACCAAAGCCAGGCAGCTTTTGTCCAGGGAGGTCACTGCATAGTGGAAGGTGTTCTGTGCCACTTAAGGCTGGAATCCAGCTAGAGTAGACCCAGTGAATTAATCACTTAAGGGTGAGTTAGCACAAAGGTGAATGCCTTTGGCCCAATGTAGAGGAGGCCAGGGCTCCAATTCCCGCTGATCCTGGAAACCCACTGGGCAAGTCACACTGTCTCACCCTCAGAGGAAGGCAAATCTCCTCTGAACAGATCTTGCCAAAAAAAAAAAAAAACTATGATAGGTTCACCATTAGGGTCTCCCTAAGTCAGAAACTTTGCTGCTTGCTTTTTCCTCCTATGTGCTTAGTTCAGGTGTTCAAATTATTTGAGCACTTTGAAGGAACAGGATGATAAAAAGCAAGTGGGGGAGGCCTTGGGATGGATATAAGTTTTTTTGGGTAGCAGTGATGGCTTAGAGCCTTCTGTTGCAGTTGTGTGGCCCAGAACATTTTCTCTTGGTCTGGTCTTGCTGTGACCGGTCCTTTGCTTTTGAGGCTCAACCTTTCTCTATTGCTAATGCTGGTTGCTTTGTTTCAGAGGTCAAGTTAGAAGCCAGAGCTGCCCTGAACCAGGCCCTGGAGATGAAAAGGCAAGGCAAACGGGAAAAGGCTCACAAGCTTTTCCTGCATGCCCTCAAGATGGACCCAGATTATGTGGACGCCTTGACCGAGTTTGGACTTTTCTCCGAAGAGGAGAAGGACATCATTCAGGCCGACTACTTGTACTCCAAAGCCCTGACTATCTCCCCCCGAAATGAGAAGGCTCTGATCAGTCGCGACCGGACGCTGCCCCTTGTGGAAGAAATTGACCAGAGATACTTCAGCATCATTGACAGCAAGGTCCAGAAAGTCATGTCCATCCCCAAGGGCAACTCTGCCTTGCGGAGGGTGATGGAAGAGTCCTACTACCACCACATTTACCACACAGTGGCCATTGAAGGGAACACCTTGACATTGTCTGAAATCAGACACATCATTGAGACCCGGTACGCTGTCCCCGGAAAAAGCCTGGTGGAGCAAAATGAGGTCATTGGCATGCACGCTGCTATGAAATATGTCAACGCGACCCTGGTCTCTCGGATAGGGTCTGTGACCCTCGCTGACATCTTAGAGATCCACCGGAGGGTGCTGGGCTTTGTAGACCCAGTCGAGGCAGGGAGATTTAGGACTACCCAGGTATTTGTTGGGCACCATATCCCTCCCCACCCCCGGGACGTGGAAAAACAGGTGCTGGAATTTGTTCAGTGGATCAACTCTGACGACGCCATGAGTCTCCACCCGGTTGAATTTGCTGCCTTGGCCCATTACAAATTGGTTTACATCCACCCCTTTGTGGATGGCAACGGGAGGACCTCCCGCCTCTTGATGAACCTTATCCTCATGCAAGCAGGCTATCCCCCTATCACCATCCGCAAGGAACAGCGAGCAGAGTACTACCATGTCTTGGAGGTGGCCAACGAAGGGGACGTCCGGCCATTCATCCGTTTTATTGCCAAATGTACGGAGACCACTTTAGACATGCTGCTCATTGCTACCACGGAGTACTCAGTGGGCCTGCCCGAAGCACATGGAGGCAGCACCACCACAGACTGCAAGCAGACCATCTCAGTCAAAACCCGAACTTGAATGTCAGTGTGAAATAATACATGTGGAGGAAGGAACTCATTTGGTGTCTGTCTTTCTGGGCACCTCCAGGGAGCAGGACTAGAGAGGCACTTTCTTTTAAGCATTTCATTTATTTAAGTAAGTTTTAAGTTAAGTCTTTTCTGCAGTAATATCTCATCCTATTTATTATCCCATAACATCAGGCCAAATGTAAATTATTTGTGGTTTAAGTTGAACTGGTTTCATTATGAAGGGGAAGGAACAGATCAGGACAGGCAGTGTCAAGAGATGGATTCAGCATTTTCCACATGGGCATCGGCACATTGACAGTCAGATGGAGCAACTTGAGCTGAAGGGATCCTGTCCACCATGGACTTCTTGCTGGTGCTCCTTGGACGAGAAGAAATACTGTTTTTCTTCTTTAAATTTATATCCTGCCTTTAGTCCCAGAAACAGAACTCTGGATGGCTTGCAATTTTAGCTTAGCTAGCAACCAAGTCAAAGAGATGTAGTGAGACTCCATTCTGAACAGTTCCTTTGCCAGTTGATGCTTGACAGTGCCCAAACTCCAGCCATATTAGGTGGAGGTGGGGAGATTGTATGAGTCCACTCCAAGCTGTCCTCTCCTGTTCCATTGTGCTTTTCCCTTTTTGTGTCTGTTGCATTCCAAACATGTCTGCATTGCACCAGCACTCAACCCCCTTATTGGGGGATCGAATCTTGTTGCCATTGTGTTGTGCATACTTGCCTTATTTTCTTTCCCCTCGCCCCCCCTCCACCAAAAAATCACTCCTGTAGGATGTCTCAACTTGGCCCAAGATCTAAAACATTCTGCACAGACCCCTGGTCTGCTGTTGGACTCACATGGCCCTCAAAAAAAAATGCACATTTTAAGTTTTTTTAAGAAAGGAAGTGACTGGAAGTTCACTTCTTGTTTGGGTGAGAAACCCAACAGACCCCACCCCATGCACACAGCCCTGTGGCTTGCTGTAAAGAACTGCAATTGCTGCCCCTCAAAACTGGTGTGTAATTTTTACGTCAGAGGTTCTGAGGTGCCTCGAGGGGTACATAATTTCCACCCCTGATCTAAAAGAACAGCGCCACTAACTCTGCTTCAATGCCACTTTAAAAACAGTGCAATGGAAACAGCAGGGGAAAGAGCAGTGGGCATCCTGTTAGTGACTTACTTGCAAGTGCAGTTAATGGGCTTGTAGGGCCCTTTTTTGGACAGGAAGCAGAGGGTTCTTCTCTTGCCCTTGTGCTCCATCCCAAAACCTCCCTCTGCCTGGTGGCTATCAAGCTCTGAGAGGGACAGCTGCTGCTCCTTAGCGGAGGGAAGGGAGGTGATTCGGACCACGGAGGTCTGGTTGCTCTGGGCTCCTGGAGGGAAGAATAGGTGCATACACTCCATCTGAGTGTGTAACCTCATTTCTCCCCCCTCCCCATGAGCTGAGACCTCTGATCTGAATTGCCTCCTCCTTTCCTTCCCCATGGGTGAGTGATGACAACTAGAGGCCCTCCTAGGGCTTGAGAGCAGCCAGACAGTGGGAGGACATGGAACTAACTGCGCATGTGGAGGTATGGGCACATGTAAAATCTTGCTCAGTGTCTGTTACAAAACAGCACTATCTGTTGTTCAGAAGTCGGAGATGTGTACTATATGCATGTGTAAGGCCATCCTGTGGACCCTCATCTGGGGTTCTCCCCCGTGCTCTACTGAATCCATGGCCTGACATTTCCTCTTGCTATTATTTCAAAAGGTATCCAATATCAAGTTTTGTCAAATCCTTTTTAAACATAGCACTTTATGTAGCTTTGCTTGGTGAGAGCAAACTTTATATCAGAACAGGAAGGGAGTTTTGTCCTTCCAACTGACACTGACAAGTCCAGCCCTTAGGATTAACCAAAAGGATGCTGTCTAACTAGAGTAGGCCTGTTGAATCAATTGTTGCGTGCTGAGTCGATACATAGGTAAATCCAGTGGATTCAATGGATCTACTCCAGTCAGGAGCAACAGGATTTAGGCCAGGAAATACTGGGATAGGCTCAGTAGTGGTACAGAGAACAGGAGAGAGGTGTCACCTTCTCCTACCTCACTTTGGGAATACTGAGATGGTGCAGTAATGAACAAAGTGGGGTGGGCGAAAGAAGGGGACCTCTCTCTCCTGCTTTCTGCAGAGCGTGGGGGAGCTTGGCAAAATACAGTGTGGAAACTGCAGTCAAATGTATCCAATCAAGCAAAGTTCGGATTCCATGGGAAGCATTTCCAGTACACGGCGACAGCAGTGTCAAACGGTGCTTTCTGAGAGGCCCAACATCACACAGCCTCCCTTGACCTTGTTCTCTCTGGTGTATAGAACAACTCCATAACACTCCTGGGCCACTGGGGGGGCATGCTGTAGGAGTTGTAGTCCAACGCATCTGGAAGGCACCGACTTGGGAAACATTGTCATGTTCCATCTGCCAATAGTTTTGCATCACTATTTTCCAGGGCTGACAGCTGCCTGCTTTGCCCACAGCATCTGGTTACACAAGACAATGGGGGGGGGGGGGAAGGAGGCCAAATCATTAAGGCTCCAAGCTTGGTGTTGCCTGCATTGTCACAGCATGGCAAAGTGATGTCATGCCTTGGTGTATGGGTCACGCTTACCATCAGGGAAAAGGAGAGAGAAGGGAATTTGAAATTGCTTGTTTTGTCTGGTAAAAATGTGTAAGATTTCTGCACTTTGTAAAGAAAAAATGATGACAGAAAAAAGCTAAGATGTTGTCTTTTTTAATGTGAACCCTTGATAAAATAAGTTTCAGATGCACAAGTTGTGTGTTTTCTTCTCCATTGGTAGACTGGCCTTTGTAGTTTTGATGCTTGGCCTTATGGAAACTTGCCGTGGGCAGTATTTTAATGAAGGCATGCTTGCCAGCTCCACCTCATGGGCACAGAAACAGCTTTGCTGGACCACAGTGTGCTTGTTCTTTGCCATCAAATCGGCTTCAACTTACGGCAAGCCAAGTGAGAGAACTCCCGGTAGGGTCGCCAATTCAGGGTAGCTGTGGCTGCCCTGATGGGAATCCATTCCAGCTTCCTCGTTTCCTACCACCTTCCACTTTACAGAGCATTCTCTTTTCTGTCTCATGAGATGCCCAAACTACCATCATCTCAGCTGAGTCATTTTGGCTTCTACTGCATGTTCAGGTTTAATTTGCTCTAGGGCACTTGCACAAAAGCAAGGAGTGTTTGTAGAGCACCCCAGGGTTAGTCCCCGTCATCTTCAGCTAGAGCTGGGAAAGACTTCTGCCTGAACACTGGACTAAAGACCAAAGGCCTGATCCTATTACAGGGCAGCTTCTTATATGTTGGCAGCAGTAGCTAAGCCAGGGGCTGCAGAATGGTGACAGCCCAGACATGGGGGGGGGGATTAACTCTTCCTTCATCTTTGTCCCTCTCATATTCACCCTCAGAACAAGTACCTCCCATTTAAGGATGTATCCTGGGTGATAAACCTAGCAACCATGAAGTTTAGACCTTTTCAGAGTCTAGGTTTTTTGAAAAAAACATGCTGGTCATTCCGGCTAAAAGCTTAAAATCCTACACCCCTGGTCATTTGGCAGTTAGGACATGGAGCTTTCTTGATACCTCAAAATCCTGTGTCGCTTATAATAATTCAAAATCCTTGCTTTCCAGGCCCAAGGAAAGGATGGGGGTGGGGGGTTAGGAGAGAGACAGGGACACATCGCTCCTGAATGTGGGTTTTTATATCAATAAAAGAATTTTGACCCTGACATTTGTGCCCTTCTACTATGTCTAAAGAATGTGTAATGAAGTACTCTCAGTTCCTGTAAAAATTAAGAATATGGAAGGCCTTAACTTTAAGGAACAGTTCTGTTGCATTAAATATGGATGACTTAAATGCTTTCACAAACCTCTTTTCACCGCTAACCTAAATTGCCTCTCCTGCCAAAAGCATTCAGCACAAGTAATGGCACTTCTACAACTTTTGAGAAATGTACTTTAATGAACCCAGAGGGGAGGGAAACCTAAGTTCACACTTCACACTATGTACAAAACTCAAAAAAACCCAAAACAATAACCTGACTGTAACGACAATATATATATATATATGGGAAACCAAGAGGGGTCAGGATATAAACAGGTACAGGTTTTTGGCACACAAGGATGCCAAATGGTCCACAGAAGCCATGTATCCAAGCCTTCATAGGCAATTCTTCTAGTATCATGTCAAACAAAGCTTAAAAAATAATAGTCTGGCATATCATTTACAAATACACAAATATAGATATATAAAAAAAGACCAACTTGAACCAAACTGTCAATACAGGTTCAATAGAAACGCTGATTCCCATCCCCCCTGCACCCTAGTACTAAAATAGGCCATTACGGTGAAGTTGCTAGCGTCTGCTATACCGGAGGGGAGGAGAGGTGTCACAAATCCCAATGATGGTTCGTGTGTATGTGGTGCATGCGTATATAGTGTACGGTGCGTGAGAGAAGCTGCCCACATCCAACTGGAAATACCTGCAGTGGGATTTGAACCAAACTAGAGCGAAAAGTCTTCACATTCGACTTCATGTGTTGACCAGGTGTTTCAAAGCAAACAACCTCCATAAAGCTGTGTTGTCCCCAACCCCAAAAATGAGTTCTCAACACATTATCCCTCAATATGAGGGAGCGTTTAAAGCCATTTTAACCCGGTCCCCAAACCCCCAAACGCAACAACTTTTCCTCTTGGATTCTGAGGCAAAACAAAACAACGCAACCCATTCCATGGTGGCAGCTCCCTGCTGGGTCTAGCTCAGGAGGTGTGGAAGTCCAACAAAGAGGAGAGCCGAGTGACAGTTTCACTGGCCCAGGAGGACAGGCCATGGCTTCTAAGGCAGCACTTCACAGCCCCCCTCCCACCCACCCCCGCCAGGCGCTATGTCACCCTCACTTGTTTAGGAGCAGCCTGGCAAAATCGGCGTTGGACATCTTCTTGGGCTCCTCTGTGACCAGGGCGGGTGTTGCTGGTGGATTCTGGGCTGTTCCGTTCTCGGCCTTTGCCGCCAGGTTGCTCTGACGCTGCAGGGCCCGTGGAACCATTGCAAGCTGGGTTCTCCCCTTGCCCCGGCTTTGGGAAGAAAAAGGAACAGGGCTTGTTTAGGATGCACTATTCTTTAAAAAGAAACTTAAAATTCTGTGCCTGGTATGTGGTGTGTGTATGTCACCTGTTGACTTTGGGCAACCCCATGAATTTTACTGGGTTTTCTTAGATCAAGGAATACACAGAAATGGTGGTCTGCCATTGCCTTCCTCTGAAATATAACCTCCAGCACCTGGTATTCCTTGGTTTCCATCCAAATAGAGTAGGACCCCCATATCTGCTGATTCACTATCCACTGATTCAGTTATCCACGGTTGATGACGGGCAGAGGTTGGGGTGAACGGGGAAGGGAGAGGAGGAGAACTCACCTGCCCCCCACCCTCCTCCAGCCTGGTTCCCTTCCCTCCTATCCGCCATACTCCGTGGCACCAGGCCTGCTGGTTGAGGGCTTGACCAAGGCCAAGAAGACGTGGGCCCCAGATGCCTTGCCCCCGACCCCACCTCCAGCCCAGGAGCCCCGGCGGGCCGAGCCCAGGCGCCGGAGGAGGGATGCCCAGAGCCTGGCCAGCCGCAGCAATGCATCTCCCACCCAGCCCTGGCTGCACCACAAGCTGCGGGCAAACTGGAGGAAGCCAGGCCGAGATGGTGAGAAGCTAGGCAGTGAAGAGCAGCAGCAACGCTGCCCAGCCCAAGCCCGGCTCCAGCTCCATGGCCTTCTCTCCACAGCAGGAACCCACTGGGCTGCCTCGTTCTCTCGCTGCCTTCATCTTCCTGCCTGCCTGCCTCCCTTCCTTCCTTCCCCTCCTCCATAACTCTTCCTCCCCCCATCACAGGACATTCACTACTATCCGCAGTTTTCAGTATCCGCAGGGACTCTCGGAACCAATCCCCCGTTGATACAGGGGTGCTACTGTACTTTACTTATTGAATTTATATCCCACCTTTCTTCCAAGATAAGACGCAAGCTGTACCGTCCTCCCCTGCTGGCCTTCATGCACACATCACGACATCACCTTCAAAATACTCACGCGCCATAGGTCTGCCGTGGAACCATGGGCTGAGACGCTTTCCCTGCAGCTTCGGCCTTCTCAGGTTGTTTCCGGGCTGGTGGGTTGCTGATGGCCACCTTAATGACGTAGTCGTTGATCGCCATGCCATCCAATTTCAGCACTGCTTGAGAGGCCTGCGCTTCATTCTCAAACTCCACATAAGCCATGCCCTGCGTGGGACGAGAGAGAAGCAAGCGTTCAGCCTGTGAGAACGCTGCCTTTCCCATCCCTCCCGCACCGTGCAATTACCTGAACAAGTCCAAGCACAATGCCTCAGGGCAACTTTTAGAAACCTCGAGTTAGGCACCTGACAAATTCCCACATAAAATCACTCTTTGGGAAGCCAGCCTGCCAGCCGCCCACCCAAGGGTCCAGACCACCACAGGCAGCGGCCAGGAGGTGTACCTTGGATCTACCGGCTCGGTTTGTAACTATTCGGACATCCTTCACATTCCCATGGCCTTTGCACAGCTCCTCCAGCTCCTCCTTTGTATACGAAAATGGCAAGCCAGCGATAAAGAGTTTGTGTTTCTCCAGAGCAGTGCTGTACCTGAAGACCTGTGGGGAAGAGGAAGGAGGTCATGCCAGGTCAGGAGCTTCAGACCTAGCAAGCATTCATTTGCTAAAGCAAGTGGGGAAAGAGGGGCCCACAGGCCCCAGACAGCCCCAAGGCTCTTTCTGTGGCCCCAAAAGTGTAACGGGGCAAATCCTTCTCAATATCGGTGAGAGGCAAGTGCGGCCCCTGGAGCTCAAGTCCTCCCCACCCTGAGCAAAATTCTCTGGGAGAAAGCACATACGTTCAATACCATGGATTCCCTTTATTATTTATTTAAGCTATTTATTTATCGCTTTTCTGCCTACCAGGACCCCTGAAGCACCGTGCAAATGCATTAAAAACATGAAAAAGTAATTTGAAAAACCAGAAGCCACACAAAATAAGATGGTTTCAGTTCCCCCGCTAGAAGCTCAGCAAGGATGAAGCCAGCCTGGCTTCCTCTGGGAGGGACTTCGACAATGGAGGTACTGCTCCAGAGAAAACCCTGTCTCAGGTACTCGCCAACCTTGCCTTTAACACAGGATGGCAGTTTTTAGAAGGCCTGGCCTTACTTTGTACACAGAATGGGCCAAGTGCAAGACGGCACCCACTGAAGAAGGAGAACTGGTTTTAGCCTCTTTGGGTCCCTGCATTTAGGGTTCTGACCTGACTGTCTTCTGCTAAGGACACAGGCCATCTGCTCTCATCTAAGGATGAGTTATCAGCTGTCAGGGCTAAAAATGCACCCCATAACCAGAGGGTCTATGCCCTGGCCCTCAGTCCCCGAACTATTAAAGCCACCACTGACTTGTGGAAGGGGTACCTTGAAACCTGGATTCTTAGTCTTGTCCACACATGGAGAAACAAACATTAGCCTCCCATCGACATTTTGGCGGTCGAGCTTGAGCGCTGCAAGAGCCTCCTTCTCCTCCTTAAACTCCACGTAGCCGTAGCCCCGGAAGTTCCCTTTGTTGTTAAAGATGGGGCGGACTTCGACCACCTCCCCACAGGCATTGAAGAGCTCCTTCAGTGTCGCCCCGGGGTCTGCCATGCTGTAGGAGAGGTTGCTGACGAAGACTGTGACGTTGTCTTTCTTACTGTCATGGACAACTCTGGGCACATCTTTCCGTTGGGGAAGGGCTGCTCTTGCTGCCACCTCCTTTGCTTTCGAATCTGCTTTGGGGGGCAGGTTTCTTCCAAAGAGCCCAGTTTCTGTCTCCATGTCTTCGGCCTCTTCTTCCTCCTCTTCCTCCTCCACCAGCGTATCACCACTGCCATCCCCCTTGCACCTCTTGGTTGGTTGTTCAGCTGATCAAAGAAATATGACACCATTGAGGCATTTTTAACAAAAATGGCAGAAACATCTACAGTGACCCATGTCTTAGCTACATCCTGGCTGGACTACTCTAACGCACTCTATGTGGGGCTTCCATTGAAAAGTGTTCAGAAACTTCAGCTGGCCCAAAGAGCTGCGACCAGATTGTTAACTGGGGCTGGCTACAGGGAGATAAGAACTCCATTGTTGGCAACAGCTCCACTGGCTGCCAGTCCATTTTCGGGCACAATTCAAAGTGCTGCAATGACCTATAAACCCCTAGATGGCTCAGGGTCTGGGTAATTATTCTCCCATATAAGCCCGCCCACGGTTTATGGTCTTCAGGGGAGGCCCTTCCCTCCAGCCAACCATTCTCACAGATACCTATGGCAGGGACACAAAAGACAGGGCCTTCTCTGAAATTCCTGTGTACACACACACACACACACACACACAGGATTCACCTCAAGCCCAGTTTGCTCCTTACAACCCAAAACAGCAGTGGGACTGGGCCAAGCCCAAAGAGACGAGAGTGCTGCTTGCTGTTCTGCCTAGGCTGGGAGCACAATATTCAAGGGACCCAATACCTTCCTCCTCCTGCCCCCATTCGCCATCAGCGTCTGCTTTGCGCTTGTCTCCCGCCTTGGGCTTCTTGGCCTTTTTGGATGCTCGTTTCTCAGCCCGAGATTGCTTCCGCTGCTCAGTGGCAGCAGCCTCCTTCTCGGCAGCCTGGAAACCAAAAGAGCATGACAGAACATTCCAGTGAAAGCACGAACTTCCACAGCTTTCATGGACTCTTATTTTTGACTCTCCAATGCAGCAACTGCCAGCAGGTCACAGGCCTTCTGTATTCAGAGCCAGCACCCTCTAAATCTGATCCCACTATAATCCAGAGAGAAGGAAGAAGGGCTCCATAGTCTACTGAGAATGGCAAAGATGGAGCTCAGTGCCCAAAAGACCAACCCCCACAAAACCTGTCACTGTGGAGTAGGCAGGCAAAGAACCACAGGTGAAATCCCACCCAAAAGTAAAAGGTCTAACTTGCATCCATACACACCCGTGGGGCAGCCAAGCCAGCAAAACCAAAATGGGCCTTTCAAAGGAAAAGGAAGAATTCTGTTAGGGTTCCAGAGGGGTTTCCCTGCTCTTTTGAAGTCTTTACCTTGACTCTTTGCTCATTGACTCGAGACAGCCGGCTTTCTGTTTTCTGAACAGCCGCATCCCAGTCTTCTAAAGTGCCTACAAGAGAGCAAGCAATGTTACAGAGCCCTGCCCCCCAGCGTTTGCATGCTTCCCTCGAGGCTGAACACACACTGCAGAGAGAGAGCCCAAAGAAGCCTTGCCTCCATGCCAAGTGCCTCTTTGCATGGCATCAAACCTCAATGGTCTGGTGGCAAGTCCTGTCAAGTCCTGGGCATTGGAGGACACTCTAGCCATCACCAGTGAGAAGGGTTTGTGTACCAATCAGTCCAATCCCACCCAGTCCCAATCTGGTCAGCAAAGGTAGTGGCCAGGAGGGGGAACACAGAGCCCTACGTAGGTTCTAGCCAAAGCCTCTTCTTGTTTCAGTGATGTCTATCTTCTGGTCCACTACTCAAATCTTACCAGGTATGAGTAACATCAAAAATATATTATAACACCACAACAGTCACTAGCAACATGTACCTAGTTATTAGGTGCCTCCCATGCTGCATTTGGTAATAAATAGCCTAAAAGGAGGGGGGGGTGCACATAACTGGACTAGATCTCAAAGTGGCCTTTGCCACCTTCACAGAACAAGTTCCTTAGTTCCCTGGCCAACCACCACCACCCCTACTTTCCAATTCCATGCCACTGCTCTTGTTCCACCCACTGGGTGCCATCGTACATCCATTCAATCAATAGCCCACCTTTCTCCTTATACAGGACTCAAGACAGCTTACAATTTTTAATAAACAAGGTCCATTAAAAACACATCATCAGCATCAACCTTCCAAACAGCAGTTCTGTAGTCTGTCAGGAAGCCCAAAGCCACTTACCTTCAATTCTTTCCAGCATGAGCAGCACCTCACAGACGTGCTCCGGGTAGTCGCTTGTGCACTGGACGGCCCGGTGCAAGGCCTTTCGACAATGCTGGGTATCTCCATGGGCCCTACAGCCCCAGAAAGACGGGGGGAAAGAGGAGACATGGCAGGGCTGGAACGCACAGCAAGGTGGTGCCCACCAGTTTCAGTGCTAGATGGTTCTTGTTCTTGCCCTGGGGCCAGTCCATGACACAATGGGGTTTGAAAATCACTTCCCTCCAATTCCAAATGAAGCCAAAATCAGCGCTCAGAGTCTAAACCAGGGGTGGGCAAAGTATGACCCATAGGCCACCCCAAGACCATTTTTGTGGCCCTCAGGGACCCCAAGTGTAAAAGAAATGTTTTAAGAAATTGCTCCCAAAACCTTTCTAGAGAGGATGAAGGGCATTTTGCCAAGTTTTGGTGCCACCTTGGGCTATGGCAAAAATGCCCCCCAAAGTCCATATAGGGTTGGAGGGCATCTGGGGGCCAAAAAAGGGGTTTCGCAGTAAGCCTCCACCCCAGGTCTCCTAGAGGGTTGATGAGCCCCCCAGCCTCCCACAGTTGCCCACCTCAGTCTAAGCCACAGGCAGGCAACTTTGAAGGATCGGGGGGGGGGCATTTTCTACCATGCCAGTCTGCACCAGCCTCCCGCCGCCCAGAAAAAATGGGGGAGTCCTCAGGGGGCTGGGAAGATGGCCTTGGGACACACACACCCACCCCAGTTGAAGCCTTGATGAAAGGGCAGCTGCTCCTCCTCTTACCGCTCCAGGTTGTAGTACTCCAGCCACATGTTGGCGTACTTGGCATTCCCCTTGGTCATGATGCTGTCCCAGAGTTCTCGTGCCTTCTGGATGTTGTTACACAGGCGAGCCTAAGGAGAAGGTGCCCACTGTTTAGATGGCGCGGTTATGACCCTTAGGTTCCAAAGGAGGAGCAATTAACGATACCGCAGGGGAATGAGCTGACATTACCTCGATCCTGGCCCAGGTCTGCATGATGATACAGGAAGGGTCTCCGCTCTCACTAAACCCTGCGGGCAAGAGCAATAAAAGATTTCATGAAGAGGTTCTCTGCCACAGTGAGGGAGAAGATAAAGTTCTGATGAAAACTCCAGAGATCCCAGATTTGGGGCAGGTGAAAGGCCCAGGGACTCTGAATCTACCTGCAGCAAAACACTGCAGCAGAGGTTATGAAAGCCAGCAGCTGGCTACTTTCAGTCCTTCTAGGCTGGGATAAAATCACTAGAGGATAGGGATCTGGGCAAATCCTCTCACCAATGGGCCCCCAACTGAGCTGCTAGAGCTCTACACAGCACACACCCGTTCCTCTCCCCACCGACCCCACCTACATACTCTGCATAGGGCAGCAGGAGCAAAATACAACTGGTTTAAGTGGAATCCAACTCCCACCCACCCAGTTCAGAGGAAGTATAGCTTGAAGTATCCTGGAAAGGCCTCCAGTTCTGTGGGCCCCTCTCCAAAACCGCCGAACTGGTTGCCACTGTTGAGAATCGGATACCAGCCAGGCTCTCTCGAACAGATCCTTCCGGGTGTTTTTGATGACAACTCCCATCCACCCCAGTCAATGGTCAGGGACAATGGGAGCCACAGCCCCCCTCTGGAGGGGCCTGAGTGGGGGGAGAAGGCTGAAACAGCCATTTAATCCTGTTAAATTAAGACTCAGATTCAAGAAGCATGGGAAACCTGGGATTTCTCTCAACTGAAGGAGATAGACACAGATAAGAAGCAGGAAAGTGACTTGTGAAGAGGATGCCAAAAAAAAGTGTCTGGCTGTCCTGACCAAAGCTTTCAACACCCACAAGAGAAAGAAAGGTTGTACAGAACCGCAACATACGCTCTTCAACTTCTTGCTTTAGGTACTCTACTGCCTGGGCAAAGGCAGACCGGAGCTCTTCCAGTTCTTTGCTCGAGTCTGAAAAACAGTACGGGAAAGAGAGACCCCCTTCAGAGAGACTGATTCTCTTGGAACTATCGAGCCCCAAACACACAGAGGCCGCCTTTCGGCACAACCTTTTATAGGAGCAGGGTCACGCCTGAGCCAACGAAGAGGAGCTTCAGCACCTGAACCACACAAGACCAGGCTTTCGAAAGGCAGAGGAACAGAAGAGGAGTGGCTAGAGCGCCCGGTCTTCCCTTTGTCTCACCCTCCTGTCCCTCTCCAGCTTTAGCCAGGCTGTGGCCTTCTCCGAATGGCACTTAGAGCCAGAGAAGAAGCCAGGAAAGTTAGCCTTTGGAGCACTCATGTCCCTAACAGAGAGTCTCAACAGACTAACCACTGGACAACCAAGGCCGAATCAAACTTCCTTCTGTCCCTGGACCAAAGGGGCTCTCATCTGGCACTACCCCTCAACACTAAGAACAGTGGAGGGGGGTTCCCAGGGGGCATTGATTTCTCACTCAACCAGTGAGGTGGTAAACCTGCTTCTTTTCTGTCATCTCTATGCATCACATACATGAGTTCTGGGCCTGACATGCTAGCTTTCTACATGCAAGAAATGTCTCATACACACACACACACACACACTTACTTTGCAGCAAGAAAACCCTATGACAGGATCACCTAAAGATCGCCATAAATTGGAAAGATCTTGAAGGCACACAACAACACAGTTTTGTTTACTCTCTCACTATTCATTCATAGATTTACTACCTCTCTCGTTACTTTAGTCAGAACTAAGCTTGGGAATACAACATGCAGTTCAAACTGCTCAGCATTGAACTCAATTACCTTGAGTAAAATCCACCCGTCTCCTCAGGTAATCCAGGTACGCCTGCCAGATTTCCACATAGTCCGTAGCCTGAATGAAGCCAGCATTCAGTGCTTTCTCAAAGGTTTCTAAAAAGAGAAAGAAAAAACAGAGCGGTGCTCAGTAGGGCTGACATGATCAGCCAACTTTTTCTCGCCTCCCTCCGACAGCAGGATGCGATACAGGGTTCACTTCCGAACTTTAAGAGCCACAAAGCTCAGAGGCCACTCCAGCAGATGAAAGGCCCTCCTTCCATCTTGACCGCCAGTGCCCTGGCCTTGAAGGGAGAGAAAAAGAGGCAGTATCTGCTGGACTTCATCCCCTCCCACACTGCCATCCCCTTTTCCTTGTGTGTCCTGTCTTATTTAGACCGTAAGTCAGAGGAGAGGGAACTGTCCAATTAACAATTTGTGAGCCACTCTGAGAGCCTTTGTGGCTGAAGAGCAGGGTATAAATACTCTAAATGAATGAATGAATAAATAAACCTTCATCTTCTCCAATCACAGGGTGGGGGTGACCTGGTTCTGGTCACTCAGTATCAAAGACTGACGGATGCAGCTACACGAGATGCCTACCTAAGCCCTGGAACTAAGGCAAAAAGGACCAAAGCCATAACTGCTTGGAGAACACTTAATACAACATAGTCATCTCTGAGCTCCAGGAAGCCAAAGGGTTTAGGCAGCATCTCAGCCTTACCAGAAATCAGCTGATGCTCAACGTGGTGCCTCTCCATGGCCAGCAGGTATTGATTCCACAGTTTGACGGTCCAGGGGCAATTCCTGACAGCTCGTTCGTGTGCAGAGAGCACCAACTCTTTCACTTTTAGTTGCCTGTCCTGGGGTGATGAAGCACACAAGCCAACCTTTAGCACCAGGGCTGCATGCTTTCCCTTCAGTTCAACAGGAGTATAAACTGTGGGATTTGTTAGAGTCACCGCTAGAGGGCGAAAGTCGCCCCACAACATTCCTAACCCTTACAGAGAAGGTATGCTGAAATGGAAGCAGCATCCACCACGGTTCCAGAAGACAGGAGAAGTGGCTAAACAAGGTAGCTCTCAGGACCAGGTAGGTGGTAAAGCCACCTTTTCCTGCCATGAGCTGTATGCGCTATGTGACCAGTCAATGTTTTGCATTCCTTTTGAAATGGAGATATGATGATGTAGTGAGAATGGAGATGGGCTTTGTTGGGAACAAATGGTTGGGAGAAGGGGGAGTGTGGATACAGGAGCAACCAAGGAATGAGTTGCCCGCCAGATCTGCCTGACAATAAATACTTTTTATTTTGCTGCTTTTCCTTTGAGCTTCATTCAAAGCAACGATGTTGTTGTACTGTTCACTCTTTAAATTTTTGTTAGTAATGAAGCTTACTGTTTAACCCTGAAGCTGTTGTCTACTGAGTCTAAAGAAAGGGGGTACATGACAGTAGCCCAGCGGCATGGCTCCAGCAGTGCAGAGAACCCAGTGGGACTCTCTTGCAAGTAGCAAGACCCGAATCAAGCAGGCAAAACAGGAGCAATTATGCAAACTGCATTATTTCTATTTGTCACAGGATTTGATCTCTTGGCTATGTGGAATTTTAAGTGTCTTTTCCCCCCAAATGGCATAGGCTTGAGGTATTTTTACACTACACAGTTACAGTGCTACGATTCCATTTTAACTGCCATAGCAGCGTCCTATGGGATCCTGGGGTGTTGCACTTTAGGCAGGTGCATTTAGACTTCTCTTCCAGAGAGTTCTAGCGCTTCACCACACTACAAACCCCAGGATTCTAGAGGATGCTGCCATGGCAACTAAGGTGGAATCATAGTGCTGCCATTGTGGTGTGTGAAAGCACCCACCCCTGGTTAAAATCTGTTGCCAGGAAGGCATCTCCTGAGGAAGGCTTGAGTGCCGAGCCATCCCCTTCAAGGCTCCTTACCAGATACTGAGTGTAACGAGCCCACAGGTCCGGCACAAGGCAATTCTCAGCCAGGGCGCGTTCGTATATCAGCTGAATGCGAGCTGGATCCCCACCTTTGGTTTCAACGTCGATGTAGGCTTGGTATTCTGCCAGCTTGGGGGTCTCAGCTATGAGCTAGAACGAAAGCAGAAGAAGAGGAAGGCAATCGTGTCGGGAAGGTCAAAGATGAATTGTTGGGGAAGCAAAGGAAAAGCCCCATCCATACTATGCAGTGCAAAGAAAGTGGTACTCCAGAAGGCAGTGGCTTCAGGTGGACTTGGGCCAGGAACCTGGGCAGTTCTGAAAGACACTCAGGAGTGACCTGGTGGGTCTTCCTTGTCACAGGACAGAGGCAGGAACTGTGTGGCCCTCCCAAGTTTGCTGAAGACTGGGAAGACTATCCTGGCAGTAAAAGCTGACTGAAAGTGGAATAGCCTATTTTGGAATGTGACAGACTCTTCATTGTTGGAGGATTTTAAACAGAGGCAGAACGACCACCTCTTAGGGATACTTTAGCAGCAGATTCCTACATGACAGGCAGGGGGGTTGAACTAGATAGTTGTTGGTATACCCTTCCGCTTTATGGTTCTATGATTCTATGAGTGCACCTCCCAACTTCCTTGGCCACTGGCTAAGCTGGCTAGGGCTGACAGGAGTTACAGTCCAACAATGCCTGGAGGGCTGCACAATTCCCAAAACCCCGAGGGATCAAGGCTCAGGAACACAGGCAGCCACCCTTTACTGAGCTTGATTCCACTGGCCCACCGATCCCCATATTTCCTACTAAGACTGACAGCATTCTCACCAAGGTTTCAGGCAGAGAAAGGCTTTTCTTGGCTCTGCTAACCAAGATCTTTTAACCTGGAGATGCTTCCAGGGATTGAACCTGACACCAGAAACTTGCGAAGCCAATGCTCTGCCATCGGGTTATATTCTCTTCGCTAAAGAGAAAGCCTGACTTGATAGCAAGTTGAAATTCCACCAATGGGCACCAGAGGGAGCCCCAGACTTTCTGGCAATCTGAGTTTGAGGCCAAAGGCAGCAATTCTAACACAGTTTGCAAAGTGCACTTTCCATATCATTATAAAAACAATTCCCTCAATGCCAAATGGATATTAATCAGAGAGTCTTCTCTTTCAGTGCTCCTGACTTCATTTCCCTTGCCAGGTCCTATATTTCAGTCTCTAGTCCCTCATTGTTTCGTAGGTCAGTAAAATGAGTACCCAGCTTGTGGGGGCAAGTAGCTAACACACATTGGAAACTGCTTAATGCAGTGTAGATGTGTAAATGTGCTATTGCTTAAAACAATTTGTAAGCCGCTCTGATAGCCTTGTGGCTGAAGAGCAGGGTATGTATAAATAAATAAATAAATAAATAAATAATAAAATAAATAAAGTACCACATGTAAGATTGGAACCATAGATGATGCTATTATTTAAGACTAATACAGGATCTAGCCATGCCTTTTACTACACTGAAGCACCACCTGAAAGAAAAATCAAACAGCAAAGTAGAGATAAGATACACAACCTAATGACCTCACAGGATGTTTCTAAAATATGGTACTAAAAGTGGTCTACCTTACTGGTGGAGAACAAGATGTCCACATACAACTCCACAGGGAAGCAACTTACCAGGGCCTCTTCATAGGGTTTATATTTCTCCATCTGCTGCAAGGCCTTCCTGTAGTTTTTGATTACCGCTTCTGGGACCGGCTCTTCCGACCACTCTTCGTATTCAGCCAAAGTCGTTTCCATATCTTGACATGGACAGGAAAAACTGTTTTAGACATTAGGATCCGCAGCAGAACCTGAACTCAACTCTGCACATTCAGAGGCTGTTGTATGGGGCAATCGAGAGCTGAGGGAGGGGCTCTGATAGAAACCAGCCAGGGAATTGTCTCTAGTAAGTAATAAGAGACACCTGCCTTCTGTTTTGGTTGTGATTTGAAAATCAGCCTTATTTCTAAACTGACTAAACTGAGACTGATGTACTTTGGACATGTCATGACAAGACATGACTCATTAGGAAAGACACTAATAAGGCAGAAGGCAGGAGGAAAAGAGGAAGACCCCATTTCAGGGGGATGGACTCAGTCAAAGAAGCCACAGCTGCCTTGAGTCTGCAAGACCCGAGCAGAGTGACAGAGTGACTTGGAGATCTTTCATTCATAGGGTCACCAGAAGTCCACACTACATTAATTGACTTTACACTAATTAACAATTATTTCTAGAGTGCCATCAATGTACATAGCACTTTTGTGGCATCACATTATTTTATTTGTGTCTTGCCTCTCTCCCAATATTGGATCCAAGGTTGCTTACAGCCTAAGGTTAAAGCCATTATACTGTACAGTTAAAACGATATATGATGGAAAAGTTCAACTACCATTACAAAAACAACCATATGAAAGTACTTAAAATGGTTTAAAAGCACATAAAACGTAAGGCAAATGTATGACACACACCATTACAAGACTCATCAACAAAGAAGACAAGGCCCAATCCAAAGGAACATACAGCCCAGATTCTGACAGTGGGGAAATGGATAGGAGGTAAGAACCAGGGGGAGGCGTATGAGCTAATGCATTGACAAATTCAGGCTGGATTTCTAGCAGGGCTGAGGACCAAGGGGGAAAGCTAATGTATTTTGGGGCTGGGGGAGAGCAACTGGTTGGTTGAAGGCTGGTTCAGACACCACACACAGTCCGGGCAGACGCAACCACAAAAGCCAACTGGTTCTTACCCATCAAGGGGATTCCCAGCTGGCGCCGAAAGAGAGTGTGGATCTTCTCAAGCTGCGCAGAGACAGCCTGCTGCTGCTCAGGAGACGGCACACCACCAGCTGCTGGCTAGAGAGAGAGAAAGAAGGCCGGGAAACTCAGGGGAGTCAGAAAGGCTGCCTTCCCCAGCTGGAACCTGAAAGCCAGAGCTTGGGGATGTTCTTTTGGATTGTAGCTCCTAGAGTTTCGGGGAGCTGCAGTCCAAAAAAGTAACTTCCCCAAGTGCTGCCAACCTTACCCAAAAAAAGAGTTGCACATACACTAAAATAACCCCAAGACCCAGCTCAGATGTAAGTTTTACAAACAGGGCCTTATTGCAGTGACAGTTGGTGCCTCCCAACGCCTCCTGAACTGCTATTTGAAACGGGGAGAGAATGCCACGCATCCCCTCACAGGTCTTCCTTCCTCAATTCAAAGCTGCTCCAGCATCCAGAAAAGACTCCCCGCAGGAATCTCATCCTCCACCTGCTGTGTATCTTAGCAAGCCAGTTCTCAACCACACCTCTGTCCACAGAACTTTCAGCTCCCAGGACCAACGCCCCAGACAGTTAAGCTGTTTTCTCACTGCTGCATAATACAATCCAGCTCGGGAATCCACCTCCCCAGTACCACCACCGCACAGTACAAACGGAAGGCCACTGAGCAAGCCCAGACTTTACCTGCAGGGTTTCCGAGATAGCATTTTCAAATTCCCGGTAGGCCTCCCAAATGGCAGCTCCTTTCGTCACGTGCAGGCCGACAGCAGTCAGTGCCCGTTCAAATATCGAGCGAACTTTCTCAATGCCTCCCTCCTGGCCAATGCCACCGATGGAGTATTGGGCATACTCCAGCCAAATTTCTGGACCTGAAAGAAACCCCCATGATATCGCTTACAAATTCTACAGGAAACCACCTTGTGAGAACTTCCGGGTCTACTATTCCTACCAGAAAAGGAACTTCTTTTAAGAAACTTTACCCCTGAGCTGATGAGTTTTATGTTATTTATACCTATCATTTTTTAAAATCCTTGACAACTGGATTGTATTTTTAGTTAAGACGGTCACATGTAAGCCATATAAGCAAGGTTTATTTGAAGGATGGGCTGACAACTTGTTAAATGTGACCCTTCTGCTGCTCAAGATAAACAACAATCCAGGTAAATGCGAGCAGATGTAAGAATAAAAATCCACACTCATCTGCAAGGTGCTCTTTTTGGTTTAAAATGATCATTCCATTGGATGGAGAAGAAGAGCCAGCAACTCAGGCATTCTTTCTGAACTTGATTAAAAAAATATTTTCTCGCTCACTGCCATTCCTAGAATCACACGGATTTATCCTCTCTGCATTCTATATATACCTTTGACAAAGTCCTCCCATACACCACAGAGCAAAAGCAAGGAAAAGTTCAAAAACGTAGATCTCTGAGTTGATCTGCTAGTTAATTTTGGAGCATTAAGAAGCCAAAAAAAGGGACAATTTTGCAAAAACTTTTTTATTCCAGGAGGACAGGGGGCCACCCAACTAGGCAGAAATGCCCTGGACACCCCCTTGAGTGCATTTGGGGACCAGTATGCATTTTCTTTTACCCCTGGGGGGTCTCTGGGGGCCCACAGGCTGCACTTTGCCCACTCTGTGCTAGTTTAACAATGCTGACTTGCAATTCAGAATCTTAGAGTTTCAGAGCGGATCCCACCCCCAGTACCTTCAGATTATTTTAGCTGGGGAAAGCATCAATGTTTTCCAGTAAAGAAACAAAAAGTCTGGGCTGGTGTTCCTTTATCAAAACCACATTTAATGCAAACCTACAAAGTTTTGAAGACCTGAAAAATACTTACAGATATAGTCTTTCACAGCTCTCTCAAAGAGCTCATAGATCTTTTCCCGCTCGGAGTTTTCTGTAGCCATCCGAATCTCATCCTTCAGCCAGTCTAGCCAAATCTCTGAAAAATATAGCATCAGGCAACATTGTTTAGCTTCCTAGAATTACGGTGTTAGAGGGATGTTCAGAGTGTTACCAGAGTCTAATTTGGAGAAGTTTGTTTATTATATGTGCATTTTAACAGTTGTTTGCTTTATGTTCAGATCAACAATGCATTTATATTCAAAAGAATAACGTGTAATATACATTACTGACAATATACAAACATAACACACGCACTGCAATCCAACACACACTTCCCTGGCAGTAAGTTCTATTGAACTTACTCCAAAGGGCTCCAAAGTAGACCATGATGTAAAAGTAGACCATGAACAGGGCTCCAAAATAGACCATGATGTAAAAGGTAAAAATTAGAAAACACACATTGGAAACTGTTTAATGCAGTGTAGATGTGTAAATAGCTATTGCTTAAAACAATTTGTAAGCCGCTCTGATAGCCTTGTGGCTGAAGAGCAGGGTATAAATAAATAAATAAATATAAATAAAAAACTTAATAGGACTTCTTTCTCAGAAGACATCCTTTCAACTGTATGTTCCTCCACTTATGCATGTAGAAACTAAAGCCTTTTTAAAATAAGGACATTTAAAGTAATTTTTAGACCTTCAGAAAATGGCAGTAAGCCACTCTAAAGTTCCATTTCCCCCCCCCCACACACACACACTCATGGCATCTTACACGTGGCCAAATGTAAGGTAGCAAAGTGCTACATAGATGAAAATTAAAGCAAAGCAATTATAATTTCTAACACAACAATGAAATAGTAAAATAAGGAATGTAGCACAATTAAGATAGGCACAGCTTTCATTCAAATGCCAAACAAAGAGGACTACCACCATGAAGAACTGATGCCCTGGAGCTTGGGTGGGTAGGCCAACCCTAGACACTATGTCCACCTGACTCCCCAAATGTCATTCTATGGCAGATTAGAGAGATTCAACAAAATGAGAAGGCCCAACATTGGGAATAGGAAGGACCTCCCTTTAAAAAGAAATGGGCCTGACAGTACAAGAAATTATAATAGGGAGGAATGTGTTACTACATTATGAAGGAGGTGCCTGAAATTATTTGAATTGGAAATCTTGTGAATAAGCCCATACACAAAACTAGCCAGCTGACCAACCTTCTGCTAGGTTTTTCCAGCTATTGCATCCCAAGATCATACACTGTACAAACAGAATCTAAACATCACAAGACTAGACTTCTGTGGGGTTGCACTGCATTTCATCTTTATGATCATATTAACAAACAATCTCTGAATTTGATTTTTAGGAAGAGAGGCAAAGACCTGATCTACCTTCAGTGAGAGGAAAGAGTTCACTCATCTTCTGACGGGCTCTTCGAAGCTTGACTAATTCTCCTTCCTGGTGCAATAGTTTGATTAGATCCAGATGACAATTGTAGTCAAACGCATTGATCGACAGCTTCAGGATGATAACAAAACAGTGTTTTAGGTATCTGTTTTAATGGAAGCATTTATTTATTTATTGATAGGCCACCTTTCTCCCAGAGTGAGACACAAAAAGTGGCTCACAAAAAGAATCAGCCAAAAAACAATCCAATTTTAAAACACAATTAAAATCGTCACAATAAAACGACAAATTAAAATCGATGTAAAATCATTTTAAAACATACTAAAGCACACACAGACCACAAGAAGCCTCCCTGCAAGCAATTACACATTAAATGCCTGCTTGAATGAAAAGGTCTTTGCGTGCAGGTGAAAGGAGAGCAGGGAGGGGCCAGCCTAGCCTCCTGCGGGAGGGAGTTCCAAAGGGTAGGAGCAGCCACCGAGAAGGCTCTGTCATGTCCTCACCAAATGAGCTTGTGATGGCAGCGGGACTGAGAAAAAAGCACGCTGTCTTGGCTGGCTTACGTTTCAATTTGTTCGCCCTCAACCACTCCATTACTGACAGCAGACTTTGGTTCAGTACTGAGACAGCTTCGTTGGAATCAGACGGGAAGGAGAGAGAGAGCAGGGTGTCATCAGCATACTAGTGACTCCCGATGTCTCCCAGCAGTTTCATGTAGATGTTAAACAGCATGGGGGACAGAACTGAACCCTGAGGACCCCCACAGATCAATGGCCAAAGCGTCAAGCAGCAACACCCCAGGACCACCTTCTGAGTCCACCCCTCCAGGAAGGAATGGAACCACTGTAGAACAGTGCCCCCAAGTCCCATCCCAGAGACAGCCTAGAAAGTTACTGTGGGTGATGGTACGAAAAGCCGCTGGGAGGTCCAGCTGAACAGGGACACAATCCCGCTGGCCATTCCCTGTGTCGGTCATCCACCCAGGGAACCACAGCTGTCTCTGTCCCATAACCAGCATTGAAATGGATCTAGATAATCCATTTCATCCAGGAATCCCTGGAGCTGGGAAGCCACCACGCATTAAAGGATATGGCTGAGGAAAGAAATGTTTGAGACTGAGCCATAATTCTCCCGCACGGTGGGGTTCAG
The DNA here is from genome assembly GCA_030847615.1 of Gambelia wislizenii. Taxonomy (NCBI): domain Eukaryota; kingdom Metazoa; phylum Chordata; class Lepidosauria; order Squamata; family Crotaphytidae; genus Gambelia; species Gambelia wislizenii. The sequence goes on along the minus strand of JAUMIR010000013.1, from coordinate 2,550,758 downwards.
GGATTTTTATTTTTAGTAACCACCTCACCATAGCCTCTTTTAGGCTGGATGGAAACTCTTCTTGTTGTAGTGAGGCTTTCACCACCTCCCTTGCCCACTTGGCCAACCCCCCTCTAGCTTTCAGGAGCCAGGAAGGGCAAGAGTCAGTCTGTATCTGGTGACTCTCTCCTCTCCACATCCTTAGGCTGCACAACTGAAATGTCCGCATCCATTAATACAGGTTAAGTAGGTGCCAAGGTTATATCCTTTGGGCCTGTATGAACTACAACATCCAAGTCAGAGCAGAATTTAAGAGATGCAACACACACGCATACATTTCTTTCAAGCATACCAAGCTGTGGTTTGCATCAGGAATTCACAACCTCACTACTCAGATCACAAAGCAATGGAATTGGCATACATTTTTCTTTATTACTGCCGAACACTGCTTTGGGATTTCTAGATCTCCACTGTTTATAACACTCATAAACAATCAATAAAATCCCCATGGAATCACAAATCCCCATGGAATTGGCATACATTTTTCTTTATTATTGCCGAACACTGCTTTGGGATTTCTAGATCTCCACTGTTTATAATACTCATAAACAATCAATAAAAGCTATGTTTTGTTTCCTTGGAAATAGGCCTAAATCCCTCCAAATCAGATGTGTGTGTGCACCAATACACTTGAAGTACATGTGCAGGACAGCAGGAGCAGCCCCTGGGGTTGTCTTAACAGTAAAATCCTCATGGAATTTGCTGGGAATCCTACCTGTCTTAATGGCATTCCACATCACTTCACAGTATTTGGAAGGAAGGGGGCCAAATCCATTGTAAACTGCACCAAGAAAGCCTTTGTGGCTTTTCCCATATTTTTTTAAAAAAAACTCTGTAGAAAATGCACATTCCCGCTCATTGGGACAATCAGATTCACATTCATCTGCATTCCTGATAAGAGCAGAAGTGGAAGCTGATTGCTCGGATGTGGGCAGGGGGCAGAGCTTGCTAAGAAGGCGAGCGCCCGGAACTGCCATCTTGGATTTTTGCTTTAGCGCTAAGGTGATGAAACAGCCTTTTTCTTTTTCTTTTCTTATTTAGTTGGAATATTGCACTTTCACACCTTAGATATCCCTTTTTTGAAAAAAAAATATTATTCAGCATTGGTAACTGGTGACAATAAAAACGTGAGTGATTCACTTGTGCCCACCATCTTGATTTGCAGGCATGCCCGTTGGGACAGCAAAAGTGGATAACTTCGCATGACTGTGATTTTGCAAAAAAAAAAAAAACATCAAGACAAATCGAAGATGCTTCAAATTGGCATTAGTGCACATCAATCCCCATTTTTTCCCCTCGTATAGACAAGTCCCCTGTTTCAAAAAGTTACTTCTTTGGATGACAAAAACCCAGAATGGCCATGATGAATTAAGCATTTGGTAGCTGTAATGCCCTGTTTCGACACAGCAAGGAGCCTGTATTTATATACAGTTGTCTGTTCCTATTCTCTGGGGTTTGGTTCCAGGACCCCCCCTTTTCGTGGATACCAAAATCCATGAATACTCCTCAAGTCCCATTAGATGCAGAAGCATCACAAAATGGTGTCCCTGATATAATACGATGGCAAAATCAAGGTTTGCTTTTGGGATTATTATTTTTTTAAGAATATTTTCAAGCCATGAATACAGTTGTCCCATCATATTCTCTAGAGTTTGGTTCCAGGACCGCCTTTCGTGGATACCAAAATCCATGAATACTCGAGTCCCATGATATGCAATGGCATCGCAAAATGTTGTCTCTTATATAAAATGGCAAAATCAAGCTTTGCTTTTGGGACTGTTATTTTTTAAGACTATTTTCAAGCCGTGAATACTTAAATCCGTGGATACCAAATCCGTGGATACAGAGGGACAACTGTAAAAGCAAGCAGGATCCCTGGCTTTTTGGAGAAGGCTGCCTGTCTTCTTTCTCTCTGTATGAGCCACTGCCCCGAGTTTGCCTGCCCCCCAAAAAACCACCTCAAGGAGTTAAAATCAGGGCATCGCCTCAAGCAGCCGGGCAGGGGCGAGGAAGAGAGCCGCCCTCCCAGGCCAAATCCACACGACCAAAAAAAAAAAAGAGATCCACTTCGAAAGTGGCTTATTCGCCCTGGCTCCTTCCTACTGAATCCTGGGACTTCTAGTTTTCCAAGGTGTCAGCCTCCTCTGCCCCAGAGTGCTGGTGCCTCACCAAACTACAGATCCCAGGGTCCCATAGGAAGGGGCCCTGGCAGAGCACCCAGTGCGGCTCAGGATTATTGGCCATGGCTCCTTCCTATGGGACCCTGGGATCTGTAGTTTGGTGAGGCACCAGCACTCTGGGGCCTGAGCTGAGGGCCAGGTTTGATCCCAAGCCCGACCCAGGCCTCCTCGGGGGCGTGGCCTCCTCCCTCGGGGGCGTGGCCTCCTCCCTCGGGGGCGTGGCCTCCTCCCTCGGGGGCGTGGCCTCCTCCCTCGGGGGCGTGGCCTCCTCCCTCGGGGGCGTGGCCTCCCTGGCCGAAGCCCCGCCCCGCGCCCCCCACCTGCTCCTCCAGCCGCTGGATCTCGGCCTCGTTCTCCTTCTCCTCATCCTCGCCGTCGCCGGAGGAGTCCTCGGACTCCAGCTCCTCAACGCCTTCGCTCTCGCCGGCCTCGTCTTCGGAGCCTCGCGTGGCCCACAGCTCCCCTTCCGCCGCCTCGGCTCCGCGGTCGTTCGCCATCTTGTTCCGTCGTCGCTGACTCGCCTCAGGAAAGGCCCCTTCGCCCCTCCGCGCCCTAAGCCCCTTCGCGCGCCAAGCCGCCGGGCTGTCTAAACGACTGCCTGACGGAAAAGAGAGGCGACGGCGGGGCCCAGCCCCTGCTCCGCCCGCGAAAGAAAATGCTTCGGCCACCTTACGGGGTGGTCAGCAAGGATTCTCGCCCCGAAGCCTCGTTGGCTGAGGGGAGCGCTCCGCCATTGGCTCTCTCTTCAACCGGCGGGACTTTAGTCGGCTCCGCAGGCAGAAGGGCTTCAAGGGAGGTCAAGCGGTGTCGAGCTGCCATCACGAGTGTGGCTGTCGCAGGGGCCAATCAGAAGACGGCTCATCTACACCACGTGGTAATAGAGGGCGGGCGCTCTAGCTTTGCCCCGCCCTTCGCTCTTCTGCCGGACGTGCGAGGCGCCGCGTCCAAGAGTTTCGGATTGTAAGCTCCTCGGGGCAGGGGGCGGGCCATTGGGCTTTTGTCAGGCATTGTGCGCATTGGTAATAATAATGAGCCGTATACTGTACTGTATATAAAACTCTTGGGTCTGTTGCCTTTCCCAGTGTGCTGATTCGCTGCTCAGGAGATGCACCCAACCAATCCCCACCCACATGCAAATTCCTTCTCCACCTCACAATCCCCTCCTGCCACTCAATCTGCATCTGCACCCCCAGCTCTCACAGGGGCCCCTCCCTCTCTCAGCCAATCACCACCCACATTCCCTCTTCCTTTCACAATCCACTCCTGTATGTTGCCTTTCCCTGTATGCTGATTGGCTGCTCAGGAAACACACCCAACCAATGCTCACCCACATGCAAATTTCCTCTCCACCTCACAATCCACTCCTGCCACTCAATCTGCATCAACACCCCCAGCCTCACAAGGGCCCCTCCCTCCCTCAGCCAATCACCAGTCATGGTAAGGACCCAGACAGTCAACTGGTGCTGCTGCTGGGACAAGGCCCAGGCAGTCAACTAGTGGTGGCAGCAGCACCCAGGCACCCAGGCAGTTAACTGGCGGTGGCGGTGGCAAGGCAACAGAGTGAGTCATGCTCAGCAATTCTCGGAAAAGTTAGTAACGCTAAGAAGGGAGAGGAGAAATTTAAACCCACCAGCCTACCTTAAAGGGTTGTTGTGAGGTCTACCAAGAAACAATATCAATTAAAATACATCTTTATTAAAATACATAAATACATCAAAGCACACAATATCAGTTTAAAAGAACAAATACAACCAGTACTTATTAAAACAGTTTAAAAGTCACAATTTAAAAGTCATCTGGATGGGCCTACCAGAAGAGATTTGTTTACCTCGCTGCTACTGTCCATGCTTGCAAGGCCACAGCAGATGAACCTTCGGTTTAAAGGGCGAGGCCAGTTCTGTGCACGCTGCGCTCCACCAGAAAAATCCATTGCACAGGCTCAAAGGACAAATCCAATTCCGAAAAAGCCCCGTAGCGATAGGCGAGGGCTTTCTGCAACCGGACTTGTTTATCTCGGATTGGCCTTTTTAGTCATCAGCACGCTTGCAGAAAGCGCAGGATGAGTCCTTCCTGAATCTTCGCTTGCAAAGAAAAGCCAGAGAGAGAAATTCAGATAGTACCTGCAACTGTCATATCTCTTCCGGCAGGTCGTTCCACAGTCTGGGGGGTGGCTGAAGAAAAGGTCCTCTGGGTGACCGTTGCCAACCTAGTCCTGGTAAATGTCCCCCAAAGGACCTGAGTGTATGGGGAGGATTATATGGGAGAAGGCGATATGGTAGTGCCGGTCCCTGAGGGAGCATACGGGGACTCCGTCCTCCGTCATAGTCAAAGTCCTGATCCGGTTCTTGGCGCCTTCCTCCCGTCAGGGTGGGCAAAGTACTGTAGACCCATGGAGGGGATGGTTCAAGGGTGGCCCATAGCGCTACTGCTCTTTCCCCACTCATTTGGCAGATAGCTGGCTGTCATTTGTACTCCCCATCTTGTTTCACAGATATACTGCTTCTTCACAGTGAAGTTTCATTTCTTCCAGAAGGTCTGGAATTTATTTTAGACCCTAATGGCAGTGAAAGTTTAAGAAGGGGAGGTCTGGGTTGTTTTGCTGTTGTTGTTGTTGTTGTTGTTTTTAAAGGGGAACTTTAATGTTTTCGGCCAACTCCACACTACACAAATCATGCCAGGTTTGAAAGTGGGTTATTTGCCACGCCTCCTTCCTGTGGAATCCTGGGATTTGTAGTTTGGTGAGACACCAGCACCCTTTGGCAGACAAGGGGAAAGACCTTGTGAAACTACCAGTCCCAGGATTCCATAGGGGGGAGGAGGAGGAGCCATGGCGAGTAATCCAGTTTCAAACTGGATTATTGATGTGTGGTGTGGATCTAATTGGTGGGGGAGAGAATTGTGCGACCCTCCAGCTATTGCTTGACTGCAATGCCCAGCATTCCTCGCCATTGGCTATGCTTGCTAGGTCTGCTGGGACTGGCAATGTAACCCGGGTTGGAAGGCCAGGCGACCCTGCCTTCCGCACTGTCCTCCTCCACTCTTTGCTGCCCCATGGCAGCGTGCAAGGGCAACCGTTCTGGAAATCTCCTCCGGATAGGAAATGGTTAATTTGTGTTCCCTTCTCCCCGCCCCCAGTGGGCGGGGCGAGAAGAAGGGCGACCGAAAAAGGCGAGGAGGGGGCGTGGTTTGAAGGGCGGGCGCGTGAGGCCGCCGCGGGGCGTCATGCCCTCACCGGGCGCGTAGAGAAAGGCGTCACAAGTGAGCACCCGCTCTCCCTGCCGCCGCCGTCGTCGTTTCAAAACAGACAAGATGGCAGCGCTGCGGGCTAGCGGGGTGCGCGCCGCGGCCCTTTTGTGGCCTCGCCTGGGCCCGCCGTCCGCTCCCCTCGCCGCCGGCTACCACGAGAAGGTAAGCGGAGCCTTCCTGGGCTGTGGGGGCCCCCGGAGGGAAGGGAGCGGGCCCAGAGAGCAGGGCCTTTCAGGGCCGGGGTGGCCCAGAGGCCACGGGAGAGGCTTCCGTGGGGCTTGAGGGGGATGGCGGGGCCCCTGGCATCTGGGAGGTGGGGCGAGTGGAGGTCCCCGCACTTTGGAATTTATTTATTTTTTTAGAGCTTAGGAACTTTTTATTGGAATAAGACCATTCTACTGAAAAATACACCCGGCTGCAAAAGGCCACAACAATAACACAAACATAATATCAGTTGTTTTCCTCTTTTCTTATTAATACAAAGAATAAAACGATCTGTCCTAACACTAATACATTTTTCCTCTTAATCTAAACGCACTATAATCACATTATATTTACATAATCTCTCTGACTTTTCTTCGCAAACGAAGATTCAGGAAGGACTCGTTGTATTACACAATACAATTATACTTATTTGGAAAAGAAAAAAATAATAATAAATTTGGGGAGGGAGCAGGGAGGGAGCTGTGTTGGTGGGGAGCTAATAATAATAATAATAAAATTTATTTATACCCCGCCCCTCTGCTAAAAACAATCGGGGCGGCTTCCAACAATTAAAACTCAACAACACTGACTAAAAGCACCACCCACCCCCACCCTCCCCCATAAAAAGACATTAAACAGTCTAAAATTAAAACCACCTAACTAAAATCACATTAAAAAAAACAAATACAAACAAGACTTTAAAAAAGGCCTGGAGACGCAGCTCCTGAGGCTGGGATCTAATCAGGAAAGGCCTGCTGAAAGAGATCCATCTTTAGTGCATTTTTAAAGCTACTTAAGCTCATCATCTGACAGATCAGGAATCGAAATCCACCCACCGAGAAAGGCAGAACAGCATTGATAGAAATCCATGGAAGGGCGCCGATGTAGTGATGTTAAGGAGCAACGGCTAAAAGGCGGCAGGTAAAGTCTAACCTTGGGCATGGAGGAGAGAGGCTTTGGTCTGCAAAAGCGCCTGCTAGAGTAAAGTCCTGGAGGAAAGCTGCTCTTCTCACACCAAGTCCTTGCTTTTTCTGGAATAATAAGGATAATAATAATAATATTTATTTCTTACTTCCCTCTCCCTATGGATCGAGGTGGGGCACAATACATTAGCACATAGACAAAACGTTGGCTAAAAAGCACATAGCAATTAAAAACGTGTATCAGTTTAAACAAGCAAGTATAACCAAGACATTAGAAAACAACCAATACACAATTTAAAATCCACACTTTAAAATCATCTGGATAGGCCAGGGAGACTGGTCTTTAACACTGCTTTGAATTCTGACAGTGTACAGTTGTCCCTTCCTATTTGCTGGGGTTTGGTCTCAGGACCCCCTTTCGTGGATACCAAAATCCATGAATCCTCAAGTCTCATTATATGCAGTGGCATAGCAAAATGGTGCCCCTTATATAAGATGGCAAAATCAAGGTTTGCTTTTGGGATTATTATATTTTTAAGAATATTTTCAAGCTGTGAATACTTAAATCCGTGGATACGGAGGGGCAACTGTATTCAGCTTTCATATCTCTTCCAACAGGCCGTCCAGACGGCTGAAGAAAAAATTCCTCTGGGTGACAGTTGTTTAAACTAGTCCTGGCTGACTGGAGCAAATGTTCCCCCAGAGGACCTAAGAGGCTGGCGTGCGTTGTTGTTGTTGTTACATGTCTTCAAGGCAAGTCTGCTAGGATTTTCTCAGCACAATTTATTCCGAGAAAGTTTGCCATTGCTTTCCTCTGCGTCTGAGAGAGTGTGACTTGCCCGTCACCCAGTGGGTTTCTGTAGCTGAGCAGGGATTTGAACCCAGGTTTCCAGGAGCCCCGGTCCAACTCTCAATGGTTATACTATGGATTTGTTGAGCATAATACAGTATTGCAGGGAAACTTTGATGGAACAAGAAGTTCTGCCCTTCCCCCTTAAAAGAAAGGGCAGGAAGAGTGTTGTGGTCAGTTCTTGGAGTGTTAAAGGACACCAGCCTTCAGTGGCAATGGATCATACAGTTGGAAAGGGTATCAGAAAACATCTACTGTAGTCTATCCCTGTTTTATTCAGGAAATCTAGTGTGTCATCTCCAATGTACTGTATATACAGTACAGTTGCTCCTCCATATCCATGGATTTGGTATCCACGGATTTAAGTATTCACGGCTTGGAAATATTCTTTAAAAAATAATAATCCAAAAAGCAAACCGTGATTTTGCCATCTTATATCAGGGATACCATTTTGCTCTGCCATTGCATATAATGGGACTTGAGTATCCATGGATTTTGGTATTGGGGGGGGGGGCTGTCCTGGAACCAAACCCCAGCGAATATGACAGGACAACTATATTTCAACCAAGACATGCCTCCAGTAGGGGGCAGTCATACACTGTGCTGTGTGAACAGTCCTGCTCTGTTCCCTGTTTGGTACCTTTGGACAAGTATCTTAAGATTGGCCTACTGTGGAAAGATACTGCTAGTAAGCTTTACAAGTATTAGCAGACCTCCCTCCCTCTCTCTCTCTCTCTCTCTCTCTGATGTTTTTGAGGGGGGAAAGCTAGACAGTCTAAGCTGGTGAAAAACCACCAAATTTACCATTCCTAACATCCACTGTGGAAATTTCCATGATCAAACAGTCCAGCCCCAAGGAACTGAAAAGGCCAAAAATGAACATTGACGCACTTTTACAGACATTCATGCCTTCCTTCATGCTCTTGTGGGGAGGGTTAACTGTTTATTTGTCAAGCCTGTCAAACAGTCATTGTCCACCAAAAGAGTCAGGCCTGATCTTTGCCTTTGAACTTTCCCTGCCAGGTTGTAGATCATTATGAGAACCCGAGGAATGTTGGCTCTCTGGACAAGAGCGCAAAGAATGTTGGGACTGGCCTTGTGGGTGCTCCGGCCTGTGGTGATGTCATGAAACTGCAAGTAAGTTTATGTGACCTTAACCAGTGACTCCTAAGCAATAAAACTTCTCTAGCCTGTCATTTGCTGTTTTCTTGGGAGAATGTTCTCCCAAGCCCTATAATGTGCTGTTTGATCATTGATCTGTTGTTATCAAAATGTCCTCAGGTTCAAGTGGATGAAAATGGCAAAATTATTGATGCCCGGTTTAAGACGTTTGGCTGTGGGTCAGCAATTGCTTCAAGTTCTTTGGCTACTGAGTGGGTGAAGGGGAAGACGGTGAGTCTTGCCTGTTTATAGACCTTGATCTTTATTTAGAGAAAAAGAGAGACCTGTTTCCTGCTTTTCCTCCATCTCAGGAACTGGAACAAAGTTGTTGGCCAAAGGGCAATAATGTGAAATGATGTAGTAATATAAATAAAGAGGGAGCCTCCTTGGAGCAGAGTTAGGAGCTGATACTACAGAAGACCTTGACTTGGGAACTAAAGCACTAAATCATCACTTTGGTATCTTTCAGGTTGATGAAGCCTTGAAGATCAGAAACACAGACATTGCTAAAGAGCTGTGTCTCCCTCCCGTAAAATTGCACTGCTCCAGTAAGTTCAGTTTTTTGACTTGTGCTTTGGATTGCTTCTTTCTGTTTTTGCACACATGATATTGAAGAGACAAACCTCACTACAGCTAAATGCACTGTGGTTATGAGCAGTGATAAGGATTTAATTGATGCCCAGCATTCCTGTTTCTGCAGCACAGCACTCCTGGCTTCTGCAGATGTGCAACATCTGTCTTTACTCAGAAACACCTTAGTTGTTCCTGGTATATTCACAATGCCACTGAATGAAAAATTGGACCGGGGATCTTGCAGCCATGGGGGAGGGGACGGGTAAGGAACCTCAGGCCCTGGGATCACATCTAGCCTTCTGGGTTTCCCCAGGGGGGCCACACCCCCTTTCCTATGGTACTTTCATTTGGTGGCTTCTCAGCTTTTGTGTAGGGTTTTCCCCATTGTGAGAAGTCAACATGCCTCTTTGAAAGCTTACAAGCTGGGAGTCAGAGCTTTAAGTCAAAATCTGCTGGTAATTTAGTCCCTGCCACCAGTGGAAGACAGCCCCTGAGAATTTCACTGAAATCAAATTCAGCCCTTGGGCTGAAAGAGGTTCCGCGTGCTTGGCGTAGTGCTTTGAGGGCACCAACACTTTCGTATGACCTGGGGCCCTTTTACACTACAGTTATAGCACTTGGATACTGCATTAGCTGTCTTGGCAAAGTCCTGTTGAATCCTGGGACTTCGAGTTTGGGGCAACACTAGAGCTGTCTGGTTCCATAGGATGTTGCCATGGGAATGAAAGTGTAATCATAGTGCTGTAATTGTGCAGTGTGACAGGGGCCCATCCTGAAGAGGTGGGTGTGGCCTTTTATGATCCAGGCTCTTCCTCCCTCCCCCCACCCACAAGGCCTCTGGTCTTCAAAATCATTTGCTTGTCTCTCTTCCACAGTGCTGGCGGAAGATGCCATCAAGGCTGCCTTGGCAGATTACAAGCTGAAACAGGGACCGAAGAGCACAGAGCCAGACAAAAATGCAGCCAGTGCATAGAAGCCTTTTGTGTCAACACCTGGAAGCCTGCCCTCCCACCCCACCCCTTTTGTTCCAGTTGTGATTCAACCGTGCTTTTTATCGTAAGGAGCCAATGCATCGCCTTAGTGCATTTTGGAAACATGCACATCTCATACGCACAACCGCAGACTGTGTTACGTCTGACAGGGCAGGCTCAGCTTGTCACAGTGTCACCTTCAGCTTTTTGCTACCACTTTACCTCTCTTCTTTGTCTCTATATGCATGAAAAAAGCAAAACATCTTGTGATTTCGGTGTGAGACTTCCTCTGTAATCCTTAGCCAGTAACAATTTCAAACCTTTGGTGTGTGGTTTCAGAGGAGGGTGGGAGGGTTGCCTTTGAGAAATTAAAGCAGACCCAGTGTTGTGAGGGGCAGTGCCACCATCATCCCCTTAAGAGGCAAAATGAAAAAAGGAATGTGTGATGCCTCTTCTGCTCTCTTGGAAAACACAACTCACCCCAGGGCTCTTCAGGGCCAAGCAATAAACAGAGCCTGGCCGCAACTTTGACTTGCTGCTGTGTTTTTCCAGGGCATATTCTCGTAGCCGAAAGCTAAACAAGAGCCTTGCCCCCTATAACTAACCCCAAACATAAGCAGTCAGCTCCCTCTCCTTGTTTTCCAAGTTTGGGTTTTAAAGAAGGAGCGCCTTGACCAGACCATTGATGTACAAGTTCCAAACTGGGTTTGTGTACAGCGTGTGGTATATAAATATATACAGAGATAATATACGATTGTGTTGCAATGCTGTGAGTTGTCTTTATTTTGGTAGTTGGGTTTTTACTACAGTGAAGGAGTTACAGCTTCACCCACTGGCTGGGAGCTGTGCCATAGGGTTCTCGCCCAAACCTTGGCAGGAAAATGTTCCCAAACAGGGACCACAACATCTCTACTTTGCCTTTCAGATTTGCCTTTCAGTGCTTCAGTAGCTCTTTCCATAAGTTTGATAAACATGAGGCTTGGGAGAGTAGGGCAGAAACTGACACTGTTAGCAGAAATCCTACATCAAGAAGGCACGGTGTAATGCTCAGCCTGTGCAATTCAGTGGCTCCGCGGCCCTGAGAGGGCCCACTGCAGCTACTTCTTACTGATGGGTATGGAGGGGAAGGCAGTTCAGAGTAAGGGGGCAGCTAGGCTGCACTCATGGGGAGGAAGAAATGAGGACACGTTCCCATATGAAGCTGCTTGGAGATGAGGAGCAAGTGGCCCGCCAGGCATTAGGCCAGGAAGGCAGAGCCGACCTCTCCTCACCCATTTCTACATCTGTTAGCCAGACTTGCTCATGATTAAATGCTGCTCCCTTCAGGCCATGTGCAAGAGTCTGAGGGAAGCAGGAAGCCCCGCCAGGGGGCAGCAGACTGTAAGATTGTACCACTCAGTGCAGCAAAGAAGTCAAGTGCTTTCTCTGGGAGAAGCGGAGAGTGTTCGCAACACTGGCCACGTAGTGGTGCAAGGCCTAGTCTGAGGCAGTCTACCAGAGGGGCAACAGCAGGGGCATTTTAATGCCCTGCTTGAAGGTATCTGGTCAGACCCCCAGGAGAGGGGGAAGACTTGAGGGGCTAGATGGCCTTTTGGTGGCATCTAGCATGGTTCTAATGTGCTTTATTGCTGGACTAATCTTTGTTGGCCTCACAGGGAGCAGTTTACAGACTGCACAATCCCCAAAGCAAGCCAGCAATAAATAATTGTAAGTGAGGGGCTGTCTGTTTCAGGTGGGTCCACAGCACACAACCAGCCCCAAGGCATCTAATGCTGACTGAAGAGATGGGGCACCCACAGGTAGGACTCGGCCCCTGTTGTTTGACAGCTCCACTCTTCATCCCCTCTGTGGAGAATGAGAAACTTGCCCCTTTTGGGAGACAGGACCCTCCCCTGCCAAACAGCTGTTGTCATCCTGAGGAGGCTTGGGAGAGCTACTTGAAATAATGTATTGCCAGCTCAGATTTCCAACCAAAATGGCTCTCCAGCTGCTGCTGTTTTGAATGGCAGGTGGGCCATGCGAGCCCTGCCTTGTCGAGCCAAAATGGGTCCCTGTCAAATGCAAGAGATTGAGACATGTTTAAAAATAAAGACATCAAAATGTCTTAGGTTTGGAAACAGTCTGTTTCTTGTTATAGAAACAGAGTTGGAAGGGGCTGTAGGGGCCATCTTGTCCAACCTACTGCCCTGCAGGAACTCAGCAAAAGCATGCCAACCTCCCTTTAAAGACCTCAAAGATGGGGAGTCCACAAACAGCTCTTACAGTAGAAAAGTTCTTCCTAAAGTTTCGGTGGAATCTTCTTGCCACTTGAATCCATTGGTTTATGTTCTGGTCTCTGGAGCAGCATAGAGTTCAATGAGTCTGCTATACTTGGGGCTACTAAGAGGGCGCAGGCTTATATCTTAGCTTCTTGTTACTGTGAGATCATCATTGCCATCATCTTTATAGACCCCACCTTTTTCCCAAAACCAAGACTCCAGGGGGCTTACAAGTTAGAACAACTGTAACACAGTTAAAAAATATAGCAGATCGACATTAAAATTGAATTAACAACACTAAAAATGTTAAAAGGCTATTTTAAAAATTGGCTACAATGAAAACAACACAGCACACTTACAAATCTTTTAAAAACCTGCCATTCTCAAAATCCTCTTAGAAACCAAAACTTCACTTGTCCACAAAAGGCAGATTCGGGGGCAAATTCAGACCCAGGTTCCCCACCCTGGTATACACAGTGAAAAGTTGACTTGAGCAAGTGTCATCCTTGACTCAAATGGTTTCAGCAACCAAACAACCAAGCTGTATCGCTTCCCCCACACCCATACACACACGCACCCTGCTGTTTGCTTGGTATTGTCCTTGGAACGGAGGAACAAAATATGTCCCTGTACATTTCCAGTTTGGCAGACAAGGCTCTTCTCATCTGAAGCAAGAGCCTTGGCACAGAAGGGAGAAAAGCAACGAAGCCAGGTCAAGGGGACCCACTTTGCTAACCAGGGCCTTGTCTACTGGAGACAAAGCAACCAACACGCTTGTCCTTGCTTGCAGACCTCTCCAGTCCTGGGTGTGTGCTGACAAAAGGGAAGGAGCAGACAAGCAGGTTGCTTTGCTGGGAGATGACCTCTCTGTGGTCTTGTGTGATGGCGAAAGAGAGAGAAGAAATGTGAGATGTAACTTTGGGGTAGCAGTTGCAGTGCACGGGAGGGAGGGGCCTCCTTTGATGCTGGTTTTATTTTAAGCTAGCTGTAGTACCCAGCATTTCCAGGAAGGATCATTCACAATCATTTAGTTTCAACTGCCCATCTCTTTGGGTGCTCAACCAGTCTGCATTCTGCCCATCCGGCTCAGACGCCCTTGAGAGAGCAGGCCTTTCCCAATCAGTGGCCAAGGACGCTATTTTGTAAGAATGAAAAAATTATTGGGGTACTCCCTGCATCTGTCTGCAGTGAATTGCACAATAGACCGTATTGCGTCTATTTAAGTCAGGCCATGCCAAACATCTCCTTCACCAAAATAACTTGGCTGGCTCTGGGTGCTACACACCTTGACTTTGGTGACACAGAAGGTGCCATTTGCAAAATTACTGAGTAGAGTTTGGGGAAGTTACTTTTGGGGGCAACACCTCAGACCCAATGGCTGGGGAACTCTGTCACTGAAGTGCCATCTAAGGGATCTCAAAATCTTCAAGCCAACAGTGGAAGCATTGTAACGCAATGGCTGTTCCAAAGTGGCTGTGTTTGTGGGACCTCTAGGATTGTGAGGCCAAGATCACCCCAGGGCCTGAGATTTCCAGGGGGGAAACAGGGACCTAGGGACAGCTCCTGGTAAAGTCACATAGGAGAAACAAGGAAGCTTAGCTTACTACCTAAACATACAGACTCCCTGAAGTTTTTGCAAGTTCATACCTGCCAAGATTTCACAGATGAAAACCAGGACCTGTATGGCCAAGCAACATCAAAGTGTGCGCAAGATGGCAAAAATTATTAATGGGGAAGAACAGACAAGCTAGGAGGCTCTGTCCCCTCCTTTCTGCTGGGCTGAGTAAATGGAGTGCAAACTGTTTGGGCACTTTGAACTCAGTTTGCAGCAATTGAAGTAAGCAAATTCTGCCTTCTGACAAAGGCAGAAAGGAGGTGGAGGAGAGAAAGAAACTGGGATGTTTTAAAAGCAGCGGGAAAACTCAGACGGAAGAGGATTAATATGGACTGCCCTTGCCAAACTGGGACCGTTGGGCAGTATGGCAGTTGCAACAACTTGAATGAAAACACTTAAGCTTTGCAAATTGAAGCCAGCTGCAGGGCCAGCTAGAAGAGCAACCATTTCAAAAAGGAAAGATAAGCACAGCTTGTTAGCATGCCCTACTACCCTGCCCCACAAGATTCCATAACTGGATGTATTGGACACTTTTCAGTCATGTTGGCTTAGGTAGACTGGAGGTCAGTCAAAGGTCACGATGACCTGAAACATGTCTAGAAATATAATGGTAAGAAAGCCCAAGTTAGGATGATGCAGAAAGCCCCTGAAGGTAATGGGTTTATGCTAACAACCCAGTCGTTAAGGGGTATATGCTAATCCTTTCTCCCAGCCCTGGGTGCTTTGAGCAATAATTCAATCATGCAAGCAAGTTACCATTCTTTAATCCATGTCCTGAAGAAATCTCTCCCCACATCCCCTCCAGTCCAACCTTACAAGGTTGTTGCAAGCCCATCAATCAGTTGAGCTTCAGTCTCTTTTGTCTGTCCCATGGGAGAGCTATCCAGGCTTTGTTGTAGCCAGCACACACCTCCAAGGCATGAAATAGGCTATAAATATCATACTGTAGGAAAGGGTGCTGCAGAAGGGCTGGCCACTCTCTTTCTCGGCATGCCACGGATCTGAACCCCCTGGACCACCCTCAGACGGTTGTCTGAGTAATCTTTACTGCTTCTCTTCGAGACTGGTAACTATCATACACACCCCTCATATTATCTATCTATCCGTCTGTCCATCCCTTCCTTCCTGCTTTCCTCTTTCAATAGCCTTGTATGGCTCGTAAGAGTGCATATACTTGTGTGTTAGTCTATATTATTCCAATAAAATGCTTTATTTTACTTCAGTTGGAGGCTCCTCTACAGTTAGTACTGGTATACATAAGTGGAAAGATCCCCAAAGTTACCCTCCTCTCACAGGCCTCCTGTTTGAGTTAAGAATTCCCCCAAATATTGAAGTAGACACCGGCATTGTGGGTGGGATTCTAACATGCCCCCCCCCAAACTGGCAGAGAGGTCTGGACTGAAGGTTTGCATCTTGTCCTTGCCCAGAGCTGGCGATGACCTATGAAATTTGGAGACTTAAGCCAGCTTCCTGAGATCTGGCAACCCTCCTTCAGTCTCTTTTGACCCAAAATCATGGATCCTTAGCTGTGGGTCACAAAGTGAGCATATCTTCCTCACTGGGGCATGGGAACTTTATTTTGGAGGGCTGTTCCCAGCATCCCCTAGCATGCTTGCTGGAGAATTTTGGGAGTTGTCAACCAAAACGAAGCAGTTTTCCAACCAGCTCCTGATTCTCCGCGGCTGCAAAGAGGCCTACAATGTCCAACAGAAAGCTAGGAAAACTCCATCTTAGGGCCTCTCTCAGCGGTTGCCTTTTGGCACAGATATGCTGGCTATTTCCTTTTTTAATCCCAGGAGGGAAATACTTTTCAGAACAACTCCCCCTGCCCGCCTTCTAGACACACCAGTGCTGGAGCAGGCAACCTTCTCGCTGGAACCCCGTGGGGGAATCAAAACTTGTATTAGTACTAAGAAATTTGAAGGAGCAAAAATAGTTACAAATCTTAGGAAAAACAAGGCAAGGTGGGTTTGCCCAATGGAGAATGCATCAGAAGCTTGATGTTAGAAACAAAGGAGAACCTGGGACCCATCTAAACAGTGAAAATACCTCTCATGGAATTTGCTGGGCATCCTACCTGTCTAAATGGGATCCAGCGCCAATCCACACTATTCGGAAGGAGGGGGGGGCAAAATGGCAAAAATAATGCACTAAAAGCCTTCACAGATTTCCCCGTACTTTTTCAAAAACCGTAAGGGAGGTGCGCATTCCTGCTCATTGGACTATCGAACGACAGGAAATCCAAAGGGAAGCACAAAGCTGATTGGCCAGGTGAGAGCGGGGACAGGGCTTGCTGGCAGGGCAAGCACCCGCTGCTGCCATGTTGAATTTTCACCTTAGCGATCGCTCGCTAAGGCAATAAAACAGGATCAATATTTTCTGTTTTGCTTTCCTATAACATTGGGAAATCGCTCTATTGCACCAGCACACCTTGGGATGACTTTTAGGGTTAGAACTAACCTAAGTAAACTAATGTGAGTAAATCACTCACCGCAGCCATCAGGAATGCGAGGCTTATGGGGGCTTCTGAGGCCAGAAAAGACCTTTAGACATACCGCTGCTGCTGTGAGATGCCAATACTATGAGGTACTTTGGATTTTTTCCCCTCGTGTAGATGGGGTCTGACCTCTTGGAGCTGCTGTGAAAGTTGATCTGCATTTTAAACATCCCCTATATTTCACATTTAGTTAGCAGCTCTTGGAATTTGGACTAGAATGAGTGGGGCATTTGGGGCCCATGGACTACATGCTACCCCTGGACCTCACTTATGTGGCCCTTGAAGCCCTCCACCAGTTCCCCAAGGCTCCAACCTCTCAATTTTGGGGGCAAAAATGGTATTTTCAGACTATTTTTGCCCCAGGACCATGGAGAAAGCCCCCAAATGCACAAAAACACATGAAAATACACCACCCCCAGAATCATCCCAAGCTATCCTCCAATGCCTCTCTTTTCCTCTGCAGTCCATCTCAAAATGGCAGCGGGAATTGAGGAGTCAACACTTCCTGCCACCATTTTGAGCGGGACTGCAGAGGGAAACAGAGGTGTTTGGGCTCGCTGTGGGAAAATGGGCCCCCATGCAGTTACCCACCCCAAGCTAAAAGAAGGCCGTGTCCTAAATTATGTAGTTCAGCCTACTCCTAGTCACCTGTAGGGAGTAAGAATCACCTCCAGGGGACCAGGAAAAGTTTATGGGAAGGCCTTTCTTTTTTTTTTTTTTTTAATACCACCACAATGTGACACATGAGTAAAATAAGGGATGGATGGACCGTGGGGTCCTGCACCAGCCCTCCCCCCTCCAAAAAAGCAGACAGTAGAAAAGTTACTTCGGGGACATTGATTCAAAAAAGTAGGGTGGTTGTAGTCCCAAAAAGTAATGTTTCAAAGTGTAGGAAAATGTGAACTAGTAACTTTGATCAAAGAATGGTAAGAAACGGAGTGAATGGATGAGCTAGTTTTCTAAGGTCAATATCCCTAAGAGGGTTTTTTTTTGGGGGGGGGGTTGCCATCAGAATCTAAGGACACATAGAAGAACTCTGTTGAGTCTGCAAACTAGCATTCAGAGCTACACTGCCCGCCGCCGATGATCTGATCTAGGTGATGAGGTTTGGACATGCTCAGGAGCTGTGTACCATTAAGTGTCTTTGCCACGGCTCTGTTCTTCACACAGGGCTTTCTTGTACATTTGGAAATCCATTTATTCAAGCAGGAATATGAATAGAAATGGATATTCTTTCCATCGTATTAGTTGCCCTCCTGTCCTCTTTCTCTCCAAATCCACAAGCAACATCTCTGCCGCAGACCGGAGACAGGCTCTACACCGTTGAACAGCATCCAGAAAAGTGCTTCTCGTCTCTGGCAGCACACATCTGCACAGATTTTAAAAATTAAGTTTCCAAAATGCAACTCTTTTCCTGCCTGTCCTTGCAAGCTGGGCTAAATGATCTGCAGTCTACAAGGAACGGAGACAGGGGACTGAGTCCACCTGACACCACGGCCCAGGGCTGGGCCTTTCATGACCAGATTTGCAAATGGAGGAGTCCAAGCTTCAGCCAACATGGCTGCCACCCCATGGAAGTGGGGCATTGCCCACACTTTGAAGGACGGCTTCCTCTTGCCAGGATTGGATCCCAACTGACAAGCATCTGATTGGCTGGGAAGGGTTGCCACCAAGAAATCTGACAGTTTACATCCTTTGAAACCAAAGGAAACTTGTGCAAGAAACCCATACACAGTGAGTCCCTAAACTATGACTGTGTGGCATAGAATCATCATAGAATCATATCATAGAGTAGAAAGAGACCCCGAGGGCCATCTAGTCCAACCCCCTTCTGCCCTGCAGGAAGACACAATTGAAACATTCCCGACCGATGGCCATCCAGCCTCTCTTTAAAAACCTCCAAAGAAGGAGACCCCACCACACTCCCAGGCAGAGCATTCCAATAGATGTTTCTATCTATTTGTGATTTTGTTTGTACTTGTTTTAATTGCTGCAAGCCTTGAGTTACGGATCTGAAACTGATGTGTATTCAATAAGACTATGTAATCTTACAGTAAAATTACATAAATGCCAGCCCAGCCACCTTAAGAGCCAGCAGCTGGATGGGGTAAAGGAGGTTGCTCAGCTTTGGATTGAAGTGCAAGGAAGATGATGTTTACTGCCTCCCACCACAGAATCCTAGAGTTGGGAAAGAACCCCAAGGGCCATCTAGTCCATCCCCATGCCCTGCAGGAACACACCATCAAAGCACAGCCTCTCTTTAAAAACCTCCAAAGAAGGAGACTCCACCACACTCCTTCTCCTCCACACAGGCAGGGCATTCCACTTCCAAACAGCTCTTACTGTCAGCAATCCTAATGTTTAGATGGAATCTCTTTTCCTGTAGTTTGAACCCATTGCTCCATCTCCTAGTCTCTGGAGCAGCAGAAAATAAGCTTGCTCCATCCTCAGTATGGCAGCCCTTCAAATACTTAAATATGGCTATCATGTTTAAAATTATCATATAGTTTGTTATCCATTAGAGTAAGACAATAGTTGTATTCCTGTATATAGATACATGTATGCTACATTGTTAAGTACCAAACTTTCCTATTTGTTCCTCTGTTTACATCTTTACCAACCACCAAAAACCACCCAGTTAGACTACAAACCAGATAGCTGGAGAGAATCCCAAACTGATGGGTTTGGGGTGATTTCTCACCCCCAAACTATCACAGTAGCTGCTAATCCACCTGCAAATGTCTGGAAATGGCCAGAAATCCACTTCTGATTTTGGAAAACTTTTTATTATTATTATTTATTTGAAAATTGAAACATTTCCAAAATTCCAGAAACAAAAATGGTTAGGGTCTTACCTTCCAACATTTCACAGATGAAAACTGTGATGTGTGTGGCCAGACACCATCAGAGCATGGTTAAGATAGCAAAACGTTATTAATGAGGAAGAACACACAAGCTAGGAAAGGTTGCGGCTGTTTGCCTTTGCCTGAGCCTACTGGGAAGGGAGGGGTTCTGCCCTCTCCTCCCACTGAGTTGTGTGAATGAACTTTTGCATTTTGAACTCAGTTTGCAGGAATTGAAGTAAGCTGAGGATAAAGTGGAGCAGAGAAACTGAGACATTTTAAAAGCACTTAGAAAAAGTGGGTGGCAGAGAATGAACTAGGACTGTCCCTGCCAAATCAAGTCAGTTGGAAGGTATGGAAATCTTTGAATGGCCATGCACAAGTACACACAGTCCAAGGCAGGGATGCCGATCCTTGACATGTGAGGACAAATCATTACAGCAAAATTCTCCTCACTCCAATATTCCTCCACAGCATGCTCCCATAACTTAAAATTCCAAAGTGTTTTGGAGGAATTATTCTGCATAAAAACACATGTAGGGTGGTGTGGTTTTTTTGCACAAAATGCCTGTCTTCTACACAGGAAAAAAAAGTATCCTGTGCAAGAAACGGTGTTTTTTGTGTGTGCAGGAAACAGGTTTTTTGTACAGGGAACCACAGGATTCTTTGTTGTTGTTGTTTGCCTTATAAAATCCCCACATTTTTCTACAAAGAGTAATTCCCCTGCAACACTTTGAGATGTTCAACTACTGGGGGGGAATTGCACAAGGTTCTCACTTGTCTATTCTTCTCGATGGAGTTTCACAACTGTCCAGAAACCCGTTTTTAGACCCAAAAATAAATGTTATTCTTTCCATCCCTAACACTCACGCACACGTACGTCTGTTTCAAAAGCAAGTTACTACCCCACCAGAAGTACAAGCCCGCTAAAATCACAGAAGACAACAGCCACCTCTATAGGAAATAAAAATATATATATTTATTAGTAACCAAAGAGAAACAGGAGTGGTCAAAAGCCAAAGACATGGTTCCAGGCTGCAGTAACATTTGTAACATGCAGGCTGGTTTTTAAGTAATGGGTGCGATGTCAGACTATAAAGACTGCAGGGCCAACGGTGGCATTTCGCCTCCCTACCAACTGCCACAACTTCGGACAATGTGGTTTTGCTCCTCTCAGATATTCTGCACTGGTTGCCTGGAAATAGAATTTGGTTTTTTTGTTTTTTAACAGAACTTACCAACATTTTTCCATAGCAGAATCCAAAAGAGTGCTTTTGATTTCAGTTTGGCACATAGCTTCCAAACTGAAACATTTCTGTGGTCTTTTGCTTTGCTTTACGAAATGAACCCCACTGTGTGTGGAGACTCCCAACTCCCAGCAGTCCTAACTAGCATGGCCTGTGGGGAGGGTTGCTGGGAGTTGTAGTCCCACCAACAACTGGATGATTCTCACTCCTTGCTTAAATGGGCTCTCCTTTTTTTCAGCCACATGGGAAGGGGCCATTCTTCTAAAACATAATTGTATCAATATGGAGAAGGGGGGGGGATCACTTCATGGTGATTTCCCCCCATTGTTTCCTAGCTAACAACATGGCTATCCACAGGTGTTTTTAGAGAAAATGTTCTTTTTCCTAAGGAATTCCTAGAGCTTGGGAAAAGTCACTGTTCAGATTGCAACTCCCAGAATCTCCCAGGGGCTGTAGTCCAAAAAGGCAGCTCCCAGGCTCATGACTAATTCATTGGGCTAGCTCCCTGCCTCTGAGCAGCCTTTTACTGCCAGTTCTTTTGGCATGCAACTCCATCCTCCCCTGACTGTGTGCTACTTTGGCTGGAGGTGATGGGCATTGTGAACCAAAACTCTGGAGGGGGCCTAGGGTAGGGCAGGTTGGCAGGTCCCCGGTTGGAGCCCTTGGTGCTGGATACCCTCCAACAGTTCACAGATGAAAACCGGGGCAGATGTGGCCAAGCAACATCCAAGTGGCATCAGGGTGGCAAAAGGTATTAATGAGGAAGAACAGACCAACTAGGAGAGAGGCGGCAGCAGTTTCCCCTTTGAACTCTGTTTGCTGCTTCCATTGACGTAGGCTGAGGATGAGTGGAGAAAAACGGGGACATTTTAAAAACTGCTGAAAAAGTGGGAAGGCAGAGGATTAACTGGGACTGCCACTGACAAACTGGAACATGTGGAGGGGATGGTATATCTCAGTGTGCAGGAGGCCCCAGGCTCAGTCCCCAACATCTGGAGGTAGGGCTGACAAAAAGTCTATCTGAAACCCTGGAAAGCTGTGGCTGCCAGTCCGTGTAGACAATCCTGGGTTAGATGGACCAGCTACCTCATCTGGGATAAGGCAGCCTCTTAGGCTTTGAATGACCTTCCTTACTGCAGCCCCGAGGAACATGTGGCTGCCACCTAGCCTGCGACTCCCATCAGGCTCAATGTGAGATGATGGGATTTGCAATCCAATAGTTACTGCTCTTCTACATCAGCTACTTAGTTATGGATGCACGAAACTCTCTGAATCTGTAGCCACAATACAGAATGCCAGCTGGCATCGGGAGGGGGGCATGTTCCCCAGCCCTGTAGTGCTTTGCTTCACCTGTGCTACTACATCCCTCAGTGGTCATCAGAAGGCTACCCAATGTATGGCACTTGTTGAACTACTAAGACGTTATCCCTCTCGGTCGGAGGGAGCTTGGGGGAAAACACCTTTTGGTGGGTCTGGAGGTGGGTGGGGAGGGTGAGCTTCCTTGGCAGCAGAGTGACACCAGCACTTGGGCTGGGAAATAGAGAAGCCATTTTGGTTTCCCATAATGCCCTGCAGCTATGGCTACAAAACTGTGGGAAATAATCATGGTGGCTCTACAGCCCCTGGGAGATTCTGGGAGTTGCAATCGAAGCTGTGACTTTTTCCAAGCTACTCAGTTCTGCCTGGAGGGCCAAGGAAAGTTAAAAGGGGGAGCATCAGGAATCCCAGGATGCCAAGTGCTACCTCTGCCCAGGGCAAGTGGCCCAGAAAAGCCCATGGGGCACTGCATCGCCTTTGGACAACCTAGTCCCACAAGGCTGTCTTTGGGTGGCAAATAAGAGAAAAATCAGTTCCCATCAGCCAAAGGATGAGTCACTTGAACTCATCTAAAAACAAGTCTCCAAGAAGGGGTTGCAATAAATCCCAGCCTCACTTAACCCAGTGCCCTCCAGATGGGCTGGATTGCAACTCCCGCCACTCCTAACCAACATGGCTGACAAGAGTTGTGGTCCAGCACCTTTGGATGGAGCCAGGTTGGAAGCAGAGGCAAGAAAAGTTTGGGTTGGCCAGGGTTCCAGATAGTGGTTCCATTCATGATCTCCTTCTCTCCACAGAAGAGCTGAGCTCATGGCAAAGCGTCATAAATATTCACAGAACCTTTATGAAGAAGCCAAGCAAAATGGCGGAGCCCTCTTTTTCCCCACCCCACCTATCTCCCTTCCAGCTTCTTCAAGGCTTGTCGCATAGAAAGTAAGAGCACTTGGTCTAGCTGTCCTGCTTACAAAAGTAATCTTCTCCTTGATGATTCTTTCAGAGGAGCAAATGAGCTCGACAGAGGGAGGCAATTCTAAAGTCTTAAAATCCAAGTATCAAAATGAGGTTTTAAAATGGGCGTCCCCTTCTCCCTCCCACTTCCCTAACTGAAGAGGGGGGGAAAAACATGTCCTGGAAACATTGTCAGCATATTTGGGAGATGATTCAAGTGTTCCAAAGAGCAGTTTGTGTCTTTCCCCCCACGCAGACTGGAAATCCAAAATTATCTTGATAGATGAAGATGCTCCATTGCCTTCAGGATTCAAGCTGTGCAAAAGGTCGATTCTAGTGTGCTGCTTTCATAAATGATGGCCTTTGAGGTTTTACTCCCATGAACGCTGCTGTGAATAACATAAATACCTGGATATCTGTGGATTTTTAAATGGGCCACCTCCCCAGATCATGTGAGTCTCCCCTAGTGTGGGTTGCCCACATGTTTCTTTGGGTACAGAAAGGATTCCAGGTAATCTTAGGTCTTCAGAACTACTAAGGCATCAGGGGATTCAAAGTTGGTGCCTGTCGAGGGCTAGGCCAGAAGTCAGTTTCCTCATCCCTTCCTTCAGGGATTTGGAGACTAGCTCCTGGTGGCAGAAGTGGGATCCATTACAAAGTACAGGTATGAGAATGTTTGTGCAATTTGTTTATGCAAATGTCAAGGAAACTTCTGAAGGACAGTCCTCCACAGAGCTGAGAAAATTTCCTTTGGAGGACTACAGTTCCCATATTCCCCAAGCCAGCACGGCAAGGGGCAATTCTGGGAGTTGTGGCCCAGAGAAGAAACTCTCCCAAGATCTACTTCTGCAATACTGTTAGTGTAGTCATTTTGGGAAGTTTCAGGACGTGTGTTTGACATCATTCAGAAAGGGATAGGGGTGTGTCTGTGTGCATGCAAAAAGAGTATGGAAGCCCATCCAAGTTTTGGATGTTCGGATATGTGTCTGCAGGTTGATAGCAAACAGTTCCAGTTGCAGAATGATGGTGAAAATCATTCAATCAGGACTGCTGACAAAGATTATGCAAACCAACCTGTGCAAACCTAGGACAGGGCTTTTCATGAAATGGAACATTCTGCTTCCATTCTGTGTCACCGCTTGAAGGGAGAAAGGATGCAAATAGAAACAAATGGGATGCCAGTGAAAAACAGGGAACCTGTTTTCTGTGCAGGAAATACTAGATGTTTTGCAAACAAAAACTGCTGACTGCGATTCATGATCACAGTTATGAACACACAGCCTAGAGTTATGCATTTGCAACTGAATCATATTCACAACCCCTACATATTCAACAGTGTAGGAAATACAAAGGGATTGTAAAAGTCCCCCAATTCTGACTTACCATGCAGCAGCCCCTGTGAGCAACCAGGGTCTGTTCTCCTGTCAACCAGGACCCAGCAGAATAACATTTCCACTTCCCTCCCACAAGCAGAGCAGAGCGTAAGACAGGAATCCTGATGCTCCCAGGAGGGGAATGCCAACATCAACCTGCTGCATCCCAATAGATGGGAGAACAGACCTCTGTCGCTTGTAGCAACTGCCATCCAGTAAGTCAGGAATGGGAGGAGGTCAGGCCAGCAGATGCTACTTAAGTGTACTTAACTAAGTAGCTGATCTAGAATCTCAGCCCATGTGTTTTTCTATGTGGACTAATTCCTCCACAATATTTCAGGACATTTGAATACTGGGAGAAAACTGCACAGAATTCTCACTGGTCTATTATTCTTTCCAACAAGGTTTCCCAACTATTGGGAAACATGTTTTTCAACCTAGACATGAATAATAAGGAATATTTTTTCCATCCCTAATGTGCAGCACATGCCCTGAGTAGTGTGTGTGTGTGCATGCATGCATGCACCTTCAAGTCGCCTGTAAACTTGTGGCGACCCCATAAGGGGGAGGCCAATCAGGGTCACACACAACCATGCCTCCCAGATGGCAGTGGGATTGACACGGGGCTCAGGCCAATCGGCGCCGTGTCTTGTGGACACATGTGGGGCCCATGAGGGGAATGGCAGTGTAGAGATAACAAGAGGTTTGCATCCAAGCAGCCAATTCACCTCTAAAATTACAGTACGTACATCTGTACGCAGCTGTGGGTTCATGAGGAAAGCTGTTGTGGTTGGTGGGGATGGAATTGCCAAAGAAGTTCACCCAGAGAGCTAAATGAGAGCTCATACCGTACTGGTTCAAAGGACATTGTTTTGGCACGTGCTTCCACTCAAGCCAGGTGTTGTTTCTCCTTAAGAGATGCTCAGTCACCTCCCGTGGTGCTGAGTACTAGCTCTCCTTCAACCTCCTCCTCCACCAAGGGATGCCTGGTAGAGGAGCTAAGTAATTTCAATGTAGTACCTGAAAAGTAAAACCATGGCATGCTACTTCTAAGAGGGCTTCCTTACATGGGAGGTGTGCCGTTTGGCTTCTACGCTGGCCAAAGCATCGCCCACTGTTTAAAAAAAGGAAAATGTCCAGCACAGATCAAACGTTGTCAGCTTTCCACACCAGGGCCAGTTGATGGTCCACCAAGCAAGGTCAACATTCATTCACCTGAAATGCAAGTTTCAGGAGAGGGTGGAGGACACCCCTCATCCTTCTCATTTTCCAAGACTTGTGTGGAGGACTCCTCATCCCCTGGTGATCCCTCAGGCTGTTCTGGAGGAGGAGGACTGGTCTCCTCCACTTGCTGAGCCTCAACAGAAGATGGTGCCTCTTCTCCTTTGATCTCAACATGTCCTGAATCCTGTGGAGATATCTCCCCAGGCATCTTGGGCACCTCTTGTGGACCATCCTGTGCTTTCGGAGGCCCTTCTTCCTCTTCTTTGTCCTCACCCTCATTTTCCTTCCTTCCTTCCTCCTTCTCAGTGCTTGGCCGCTCTTCTCCTTTGGCACTCTCACCATTCACCATGGCAGCCTTGCTGGGAGATTTGAGGTTCTGAGCAGCTGCTAAGATGTCCGCCTGCAGTTGCTTGGTGGAGTCGACAGGTTCTTCTTGCTTGGTGTCAGCGGGCTGCTCAGGGACTTCGCTGAAGGCTTTGGCACCTCCCGACTTGTCATTCTGGTCCACATACTTCTTTTTTGGGAAAGACGACGGGTAGTAGGCCGAGGCCTTGTGTTTCTGGCGGACAATGACGGCGGCACATACGATGAAGAGGAAGAGGAAGACCAAAGAGCCCACGACAATGATCAGCAGCTTGTATTTGTCGAAGAAGTCCACAATTCCATCCCAGGCGTTAAAGGAGGACGACGTTCCATTGTTGGCGGTGGGATTCGAGCCCAATGTTACGCTTGCAGGGGGTGGGACGGAAGACGCTCCCTCACTCTCTCCACTGCCCCCATTGTCTTCCAGTGCCGTTTTCTGGATGGACATCAAGGCACACAAAGGAGCCATCAGGACGACCCAAAGGCAGACACTTGTCGTGATGGCCATTTTGTCGGTTGGGCAGGTAAGGAGGTCTCTGCAAAAAACAGACACACAACGGGCTTGTTATTCTTCAGTCTCTAGCACTGGGACCAAACTAAGCAATGTAGGGAAGGAAAGAATATTTGTTGCTATTCATTTCTCAGCAGAAGAATGAGGTGATTTTTGAGTCCCTTTTCGGACCCAAACTCAAAAACAACTTTGGCCCTGTAGATTTGAATGGCTGCATCTCTCAGGGCCCAGAGCTTGAGCTGCGTCAGCTTCCAGGCTCCTGGGACTGCTCAGATTTAAGCACCCAGACGCTGTCCTGAACAAACCCCAGCTGGCTGGCTGGCCGAGAAATTCCAGAGATTTGCGGTTGGCGCTGGAAACTTTTACGTAGCCAAACCAACACAGGCGCCAGCCCGCAGCCCCTGCTGAGCGAGCTCACAGTTGACTTTAACAACTGTTAGTTCGTTCAGAGAGCAAAAAGATACTGGCCTTCTTTTGGCCAGAGGACGACATGCATCCGGCTGTTACCTTGGAAAACAAAGAGGCCCTTTTTAGGCCTTTTCAGAAGCCCAACCATCTGCCCTCAAAGTAGGGTTGCCAGATCTCAGGGCCTGACCCTGTGTCTCCACTTTTCATCTGGGTCATCTCCAAGCAGAAGACAAGGGTGCAAATTCTCCAGTTTGGCAGGGGGGGGGCTCAATTCCAAGCAAGAGGAAAGGGCTATGTGAAAATTTGAAAATCTCCCCTCTCAGCTAGCAGAGCAGCAGTTTGCAAGGCTTGATTCATTTGTTGCTGCAACCTGCAAAGACTCTCCAGGGGGGTTCTGTGAATTGACTTGCTTCCTCCTTCCCTCCCAGACCTTTCGGGGCCAGGGCTCACCGTCTACTCTGCTCTTTATCCCCCTTCTTGCAACTTCCTTACCCCATCTCCTCAAGTAAGTGGGATGGGATAATCCCCTTATTTCACCTTGATGTATGGACAGCCCCTTTAACAAAGATAAATTCCAGACAGGCAGATGCATTCTGTGTGTGTCACTGTGCATTTGAATGACTGTCAGGTTTTAGGCTGGAAACCTCAGAGCCTGGGATGATCCTGAACTGGCAGCCCTACTCCAAAGCCCTGCCCAGAGCACTGGCTTGGAACAACCACTCTGCACACACTCAGAGGCAAACCCGATCCTCCTGAACTTTCTTTCTACTCTTCCCGAAGCTTGTTTTACAGCCTTTCTTTCTCCTGAAATGAGCTGCAAATGTTTCACGCTCCACCCCAGTGCAACTGGGCCCATATACCTCTGCTCACATTTGATGGCTTCCTGCAAAACTGCAAACACTAACCCAGGATGTGGTTTGCCCATCTGGATTTCCCCGCAGCTGGAACAGCCAGAGATGTCTGGACAAAGCCTTGAAGGGTCTGAAATGTTCAAACACTCAGCCCTGCTGAATCAGACCCAAGCATCCTGTTTCCAACAGAGGATAGCCAAGGGGCTCATAAGTGGGGCACAAAAATCGGTCAGTCTGTCTGTCTCTTTCACACACATCCCTTCATCCTTTGCATTTGACCTTCAGCAGACCACACTGGCTTGGCATGGGGAGGCTTCATTTTGGCTCATCCCTGCTCAAAGAGGTCTCCTCTGGGCACTTTCAAACACACACACACACACACACACACATACAGCTTCCTCACATGTAAATTTAATAACCTCATGTCAGTCTCTGAGGTCTCCATAGGGCTTCATGAGAGACAATTTGGGATCCTTGTAGAAAGGAGAATCCTTAACTATTCCACCTGTCAAGCTAGCAGCCTGGATGAGATTTTTGGAGGTGTTTTCTTACCGTCTACCCTGCTTCCTACCCTAGAACTCTGAATCAGAGCTTGGAAAAGTTCCTTGTTTTAGATGACCAGCCAGCTTCTCTCATTGTTTCTCCCCCATGGTTGGTATTCTGAGATACACTGCCATTAAACATGGAGGCTCCACAGAGTGCCAGTAGCAGCTAGCCAGTTCCCATCCCTCCTCCCAACCTTTGGAAACTGGCTTGAGTTCCAGACACCTTGCAAGAGAAGCAATGCTTCTTTCAGGAAGGCCAGCATTCCCCAGCCAGCATACCAGGTGGTGGATTTGAGGGTTTCTAGTACAGAAAAAAAACTCCCAAGCCCTGGCCCATCGGATCTGAGTGCCCACTTCCTTTAAGGCAAGGCAGCAGGTGTGTAGCTATTGCCCCCCAAATAAGAATTACTCCCCCTAAATTGAAATTTTCCTCCAACCTCCAAATTTCTAGCATTGCAGTAACTTAAAACTATCAGTGGAGCTTTGGGAAATATGAGTGTAGGCATCTAAAGCAAAGGAGCCGGCAAAGCAACCCAGGGAAGGCAAACGCAGCAAATAGAAGCGTCCTGGGTGTGGATGAGTTTCAGCGTCTCGCTCACAGTGGGAGGAGGCGAGAGAAACCGGGACATTTTAAAAGCAGCTGGGAAAGTGAAATGGCAGAGTATTAACCGAGACTGCCGCTGCTAAGTGAGAACAGTTGGAAGTGGGGGTATGTTATCCTCCACATTTCCAGTGTTGCTTGACTAACTGAGCAAAACTGCAAGGGATCCTGGTGTCCGCCTATCTAAAGTGGCCGGGCAGAAAATGGGCTCATCCCAGAAGATTTTTGGGGAGCTAGGCCCCACTATTTGGGGAGTTGCTCTAGGGCCCCAACCCCGGGCATTTGTCTGAAGCCTCTTTTTCTCCAGACTGCCGTGACTTTGTGCATGCCCCAGTCTTCCAATTAAAAAACGGTCTTCCCTCCTCCACCAAATTCCTCCTTCCCAGATGTGTAACATATTCCCTAGATCTGCTGGAGTTTTAAAAGTGGTGTAACCGGAGAACTCCTCTCACCCCCCCCCCTTCCCTTTCTCTTCTGGACAGGAACAAATCAACTAGTAATTAAATCAACCGTCCAGACCTTGGCTCTCAGAGCTTCCCACCCAGCAAAACATCCCAGATAACCAGCTGCAAAAAACTGGACAGAATATAAGCCTTCATTCCCATTTCTTTTAATTTGACTGGGCTCAGGCTTCACATGTGCATGGATGCATGCAGGCGCAGGTTTGAAATGGGAGAACCCATGAAATGGAAGAGCTGTAACGTTTGCCAAAGTCTGGAATAAAAAGAAAGAAGTAGCATTCCCTCCAACTTGTTCCAGTTTGTCAGGGACAGTCCTGATTACTCCTCTGCTGTCCCATTTTTCCCCAGGTGCTTTTAAAATGTCCCGGTTTCTCTCGCCTCCTTCCCCTTTGGTCCTCAGCTTCCTTCAATTGCTACAAACTGCGTTCAAAGTGCAAAAGGAGTTTGTGCTCAATTAACTGACAAGGGGGAAGAGGAGAGAAGGGGTGAATCTTGCCCTTCCCTGGAGACTCGGGCAAAAGCAAACTGATGCAGCCTCTCCTAGCTTGTGTGTGCTTCCTCCTTAATCTCTCTTGCCATCTTGACCACACTTGGATGTTGCCTGGCCACATGTTTTCACCTGTGTTCCAGTTTTCATCTGTGAAATGTTGGAGGGTATGGAGTAGCCCTCCCACCATCCTACTCTAAGTCATCTTTTTGCCATCTGCCCAGGGGGCAAGTGGAATTGGCAACACTTCCAGACTCAAACCGTGGGAAACATTTTGGACTGCAACTCCCAGAATCCCCTAGTCAGTAAGGTCAGGAGAATCCCGGGATCTCCTCCACATTTTCTAACCTCAATGTTGTTATGTATAGGCAAAGAATACACTCACTTGTTGGAACAACAGAAGCAACCGCATATTTGGAAGATGTAACTTTTAGCAAAAGTACCAAATATCTATCAACGAAGAGTGTCCTTTTTGGGACTGCAGCTCCCACCATCTCCGTACAGCCCAGGCAGTGATTGGCAGGAGGATACTGGGAGTTGTAGTCCAAAAAGAATTTGGACTACAACTCCAGGTCTGCTTTGGCTTCTGTTCTAGCATTAAGAGAAGCTCTGTCCCACAAACCTGGTCCAACCGCTTCCTTGCTCCAAATAGCTGTCCAGCCCCATGCAGATGATCCCATGGAAAAATCTACTGATAAAATCATGGAGTTGGAAGAGACCACAAGGGCCATCTAGTCCAACCCCCTGCCATGCAGGAATACCCAATCAAAGTTAGCTTCTCAACTGTTAGCATCTCAGATAATTTTCCTAGTTTTCTTTGAGTTGCACATCAGTGGATTTTGCTCGCCCTAGGTGAGCTGTACTCAGCTACAGGTCGGAGAAAGTCTGGCCAATGGGGCAGGACACACAGCCAAGCCTGACAAAAGTGACTTTGGGGGAATGCAGTTTTCCAGAATCCCCATGCTGGCTGGGGATTCTGAGAGTTGTAGTCCAAAAAGAGCTTTTCCAAGCTCGGAAGGGAAGGGGAGACTGGGTAGAGATGGGGACAATGGGTAGCGGCTAAAGACTGCCAATTTGCCCTTTGGAGAGGCTGCCCCCATCAAATTTTTGGCTCCAAGCTCCCACCTCAGGAGAGTTGGGAAGCCGGGAAACCCTCTGAGCATATGCAGAGTGCAGAATCCCTGGTGCCACCGAGTCACCACAAAGAAAGGGATGGAGGGACCCAGGAGAAGCTGTGGGGCAGAGGGTCAGAGTTTGGAAAAGGAACTTTTTCTGGGGGTCAGGAGTCCCTCCTCCAAGCCCTGGGCGACCCTTCGTGTGGGCTGAAATGACTGACCATCCATTCCGAAATGCAGGGCTATTGCAGCTCCATCAGGTCTCCAGAGAAGGTCCTCTAAATGTGGTCTCCATCCTTTCCAGTCACAGGAGTTTTCTTTTAAGGATCCCATCAGACCGGTTAGGATAGGGCCCCTTTGGCCAAGCCAGGCTGTGCTGATGGGGGATAATGGGAGTTGCAATCCAACCCTCCTGGAAAGCTGTGTGCCGGGAAGGGCTTCCTTCCTAGTTTTCACAGACCCGCAGCCCTTGCAAGCAGGGTGTCTTTTGGGGGGATGACAAAGCCCAGAATCCTACCACCACCACCGAGGATTCTGGGCTTTGTGGTCCCCCAAAAGACCACTTATCCCCCCAGTCCAAGTGAGAATGCATCCGACAGGGTGAGGGAACTTCTCTAAACTTCTAGGATGGAGAGGGGGTTTGGGGGGGGGGCGTCCCAGAAACGCAGCCTCAGACTGTGAACTTTGGGGGAAGGAAGGGATCGTCTCTTTCAGGGATGCTCCTCGTCCTCTCCGATCCCTTCACGAGGGGCTCGGGCCAGGCTGGCGCAGGGCGGATGCTGGGAGTTGCAGTCCCTCCTGCTGCTCAAAGGGAACTTTTCTCCCGTCCCGAGCTTTGCTGCAGAAGGAAGGAAGGAAGGAAGGAAGGAAGGAAGGAAGGAAGGAAGGAAGGAAGGAAGGAAGGAAGGAAGGAGTGGGAAGAGGGGAGCAGATCTGGGGAGGGGGCTTGGACTCACCGGAGGGCTGGATCGGGGCCGCCTGGCCGCGGGGCTGCTGGGCTGGAGGGAGCGCGGTGGGTCTGGTCCCGCGGCCGGCAGGCAGGCAGGCAAGGCAGGCAGGAGGGGAGGGGAGGAAAGAGGGAGGGGGGGAGGAAAGAGGGAGGGAGGGAGGGGAAGGGGGCCGGCGGGAGGGAGGGAGAAGGGGGGGAAGAGGACCAGGAAAGGCAGGGAAGCAGAAGGAAGGGAAGGGCAGGGGAGAACGGAGGGAGAGGAAGGAAAAAGAGAGGGCAAGAGGGGGAAAGGGGTGAGAAAGGAGGAAAAGAAAGAGGAAAAAAGAAGAGGCAAGGAAAGAGGAAAAGGAAGGAAGACGGGAGGGGAGGAAGAGAAAAAGAGAAGAAAGGGGGAGAAGAGGAAAGAAGAGTGAAGAAAAGAGGGGAAGGAAGGGGAGAAGGTGTGAGAAAAGAGGAAAAGGAAAGGGGAAGAAAAAGAAAGGAGGAAAAGAAAGAGGGAAAAGGAAGAGGCAAGGGAAGAGGGAAAGAAAGGGAGGGAGGAAAGGAAAGTAAGACGTGTGGGAAGGAAGGAAAGGAATCTGTAGAGCAAAGAGGAAACAAAGTGAACGAGAAGAGGTAAGAAAAAAGGAAAAGGACAGGAAGGAAGGAAGGAAGAGGGGAGGAAAGAGGGGAAAGAATAGAGGAAAGAAAAGGCAAGGGAAGAAGAAAAGTGGGGGAAGGAAGATGGGGAAGAAAGGGGAAGAAAAAAACAGGGGAAAAGGAAGGAGGAAAGGAAGAATGAGGAAAAGGAGAAAAGAAGGGAGGGAAGAAGAGAAAAGGAAGGAGAGAGGAAAAGGAGAAAAGAAAAGAGGGGAAAGAAGGGAAGGGAAAAGAGAAAAGTAGCAAGGGAAGTGGGGTGCCTCAGGGTTCTGCCCTTGGCCCAGTGTTGTTCAACATCTTTCTGAATGACTTATGGCTCATCTATATGCATCACAACATGCCAGCTCCCCGCCAGCCTATCCTGCCTGCAGACAGAATCATAGAATCATACAGCTGGAAAGAGACCCCCAAGGGTCATCTAGTCCAACCACATTCTGGCATGCAGGAAGACACCATCAAAGCACTCCCAATGACAGATGGCCATCCAGCCTCTGCTTAAAAGCTCCAAAGATGGAGACTCCACCATGCTCCCAGGCAGTGTATTCCACTTCTGAACAGCTCTTACTGTCAGGAAGTTCTTCCTAAAGTTTAGGTGGAATCTCTTCTCCTGTAGTTTGAACCCATTGCTCCGTGTCCTAGTCTCTGGAGCAGCAGAAAACAAGCTTGCTCCATCCTCAGTATGACATCCCTTCAAACATTTAAACATGGCGATCATGTCCCCTCTTAACCTTCTCTTCTCCAGGCTAAACATGTCCAACCCCCTCAGCCACTTCTCATAGGGCATCATGGCTTCCAGACCTCCCACCATTTTGGTCACCCTCCTCTGGACACGTGCCAGCTTGTCAACATCCTTCTTGAATTGTGGTGCCCAGAAGTGATTCCAGGTGAGGTCTGACCAAAGCAGAATAGAGTGGTGCTATTACTTCCCTCTATCTAGACACTAGACTCCTAGTGATGCAGCCTAGAATTGCATTGGCTTTTTAGCTGCTGCATCACACTGCTGGCTCATGTTCAGTTTGTGGTCCACTAAGACTCCTAGATCCCTATTGCATGTGCTGTTGTCAAGCCAAGTGTCACCCAGCCTATATCTGTACATTACATTTTTACTACCCAAATGTAATATCCTACATTTCTCCCTGTTGAAATTCATTTGGTTAGTTTTGGCCCAGCTTTCTAATCTGTTCAGGGGGTCATTTTGAATTCTGATCCTGTCCTCTGGGGTATTCACTACCCCTCCTGATTTGGTGTCATCTGCAAACTTGATACGCACACCCTCTCATATTTCCTCCTCCAAGTCATTGAGAAAGATGTTGAAGAGCACTGGGCCCAGGACCGAACTCTGTGGCATCCCAAATAGTCCGTTCTCTCCAGGAGGAAGAGGAGCCATGGGGAGTAGCCAAGATCAGTTCCTCCCCTGGAAGATATGGGCCAGCCCATCCCTGCAGCCACCACTGCTGCCTGCATCCACTGCTTGAAGCCAGGAATCCAGCCCACAGCCTTGGTCAGGGTCACACCTGGCTTGAAAGCAGTACAGTACGTGTGAAAGGGATCTAGGGGTCATAGTAGACTAAGCTTAGCAGACTAAGCTGAACATGAATCAGCAGTGTGATACAGCGGCCAAAAAAGCCAATGGAGTTCTTGGCTGCCTCAACAGGAGCGTAGCGTCGTTCCCCTCTATTCTGCCTTGGTCAGGCTTCATCTGCAATCGTGTGTCCAGTTCTGGCAACACAGGTCAAGGGTTATTGACAAGCTGGAATGTGTCCAGAGAAGAGCCACCAAGATGATCAATGGTCTGGAAAGCAGCCAAGCCTTATGAGGAATGACTGAGGGAAGAGGTTATGTTTAGCTGAAGGCATGTCATGGAGAAGGTGGAGTGACTGTTTTCTGCTGCTCCAGAGACTAGAATATGAACCCATGGATCCCAATGACAAGAAAAGAGATTCCACCTTAACATTAGGAAGAAATTCTTGACTGAAAGAGCTGTTCAACAGTGGACTAGGCTGCATCAGAAGCTGGTGGACTCTCCATCCATCAGAGGTTGGATGGCCGTCTTTCATGAGTGCTTTAGTTGTGTACTCCTGCATGGCAGAGGGTTGGACTATATGACCCTTGGGATCCCTTCCAACTGTAAGATTCTGTGATTCTAATGCCCCTCTTTCATTGACTCACTGTTCAGCAACAGCAATCAAAAACACTCCTCTTGTCCTGTCAACTTAAAATTGGTTTTTAAAATATTTTAAATAATAATATACTGTACTATTTATTTCTGTATCATTACTGCTGCTACTGTGAGAAGAGATGAATGCCAGCAAATGAAGTGGACTTCTGGCCTCCTGGTTATTTTGGACTATATTTCCCATAGTCCTCAACCCTTGATCATGCCATGCCGAAAGATCCCCATGGGTCCAGAGTCATGATCCGTTGATAGCAGAAATTAAAAATAGTCTTGCTATTGCTTGCTATTGCTTGAGTTTCTAAAGGTCAGCAACCAAAGGCTAGTCAGAGAATTCTGGGCTGAAAAACTGAATGCTAAGTCAACACTTATGTAAATCCCCTTGATTCAATGGGTCTACTCTAATCGGGGATGGGTGTTGGGGTGAAGTTCAGGGTGCTGTTCCAGCGGACGCATGGCCACCAAGAAAGAAAGAGTGAGCATCATTGTTCAGGATTCCTGGTAGAATTTTATTCTGCTTGGCCATAAAAAGGTGAAATCTAAAACACCACCATTTTCAGGGGTGTAAGAGAGACAGGCCCAGGGAGTGTGGGGAGAAGGGACTGAGCATCAGTCACTATAAAAGAGGTTTCTATGTGGGGGGATGGATTATAGGTAAAGATACAAACTCCAAGTGAAGCATTTAAATTAGAAAATGTGTTGTGTAGCTTATCCCAATGCACAACAGTTCTGAGGCCCAGCCCGTCCCAATATGAAATGGGACATCTTGCACAGTGCCCCGCTGTACGGTGTCACAGTTCACTACCGTTGTGTATTGTGCCAGCGACGTCTCTCCATCACAGATCGTAGTCTCTGACAGGGCCAGTTTAAGGCACCGGCGGCATCAGCATCTGCAAGGGGCCCCATCATTGTGGGGGCTCCCATAGTAACCCTCCTCCTGCAAAAACATTATTAGTAATAATCTGAATGTCCTGTATGGTGAATAGCTTAGGTTAAGTTACATTGACCTGAGAGAAACACATGGGGTCCCCAAAATAAAGGGTTGCAGGGGCCCCCAAAATTCCTTAAACCGGCCCTGGTCTCTGATGCGGGATCTCAGCCGATATTTTCTGCACAGGAAAGAGCATTTCCTGGCACTTTCTACCCTGGGCTAAATATCCAACGTATTTCTCTGCAGAAAATGCTGGTTTGGGCACGAAGCAACCATGTACATTTTTATTTTTATTTTTCGCGCAGAACATATCCCAAACTGCAGACTGCACGATCTTCAAAGACTTTCTCCCAGTAAGGGGGAAATTGCTCAAATGCCTAGCCCTTTCCTTTGAGAGGAAAATTAACAAAGTTGTACCTCCCTGCTAGAAATTTAGGAATTGAAGGGAAATGTCATGGGGAGGGGAAAGAATTCTTACAGGGGGAGGCAAAACCTTTATTACTGCCCCCCATAGCTACACCCCCAACCAGTTTCCTCCAAATTCCTTAAGGACTGAGAATCTGAGGGAAATCTCTGGGAAGTGGGCAAGGAAGGGTTAAGG
Source organism: Gambelia wislizenii (assembly GCA_030847615.1). NCBI lineage: Eukaryota > Metazoa > Chordata > Lepidosauria > Squamata > Crotaphytidae > Gambelia > Gambelia wislizenii. The sequence goes on along the minus strand of JAUMIR010000013.1, from coordinate 2,514,654 downwards.
GTTTCCTGAGAAAACCCAAAATCAAGACCAAAATCTCCCCCTATGCCTTATCAGCCTCAGCAATGCAGTGATGTCCAGTCACAGGCCCTTGCTCTCACCATCATGGGACCCCCAACAACCAAGCGCATTTCCCACGAGAAGGAGAAGTATAAAAGAGGCAGAGTGGGAAGAAAAACCTTCAAAGGACTCTCTGCATTTGCGTTTTCAAAAAAAGAAAAATGGTGTTTTCCCCCCTTCCTGGGAGGAAAAAAATTCTTCAGGGAACCATAGTAGCGTCTCATCGGTTGGAGTCTCATCAGTTATTAAAATTCCCCAACTTAATATCAAAATTTTGGGGTCACGAGTGGGCCCCCACGGACCCCAGCAATTCAGGTAACACTGGGAGATGCTGGCTGTTACTATCCAAGGTGACAGTATAGCCACACTGTACAGTTACGGTGGTCTGATACCGCTTTGACAGCCATGGTTCCATCCTCCGGAATCCTGGGATTTGAACTTAGAAATTCTCTAGTGGGTTCTCTGGCAAAGAATTCTAAATACTTGTAAACCCACGGGGGCTCTCTGGCAAAGAATTCTAAATACTTGTAAAACTACAGATCCCAAGATTCCACAGGATGGAGTCAAAGCCGTTACAGTGCTATCAAAGCACTGTGGTTGTGGAGCACGGATACACCCCAAGGGTACCTCCCGGAGTTAGCAACCATGGAGACTTGGGTGGACCCTTTGGGCTTTGCCATCACTCTGTAATTTAACTCTCTGATGGGAACGCTTAGGCAGGGCTGTAACTTGCAATTTGCCAAATCTTGGGCCTGGCCCTGCTTGTAATTTGGGTTGCACATGGGGTTTTTTCTCCTTCTTTTCTTTTTCCTGAAAGGAGCTTTTTGCTGGGTCAGCAAGTATGCCGAGGGGCCCAGAGCCAGACAAATTCTGAATGGCTACAGAGTCCCAGGTTTCAGGGAGTGGGGAGACTTTACAAGCCAAGAACACAGCTGGAATAGACAGAGCCAGGGCGCTACGACCCTCCAAAAATTCCATTGCATTCTGAGAAATCCCCATTTTGCACCCAGAAGAAGCGGGTTCTGTGGTTCGTTTTCTTTTCAAAAAGCAAGCTGTCTAGGCCTCCCTCGCAGCTGAAAAGATTGTGCTTGAAATCCGAGGAGCTGTCTTAGAAGCCAAATGGCTGTCCGCATACAATCTCTCTTGTAAATCCAAAGCCTGACGCTGGGCACTGGAGGAGAGATGGGGACCCCATGGTCCTTCAAGTGGCATGGGATGGCAACTAGACTTGCCAGATCCCAGGGCCTGGCCTCTCTTATCTTCTCCAGTCCTCAGAGCCAGAGGGAGGAATCTCAGGATGAGAGCACTGCCTTGCAAGTGTATGTATTTGCCCCATTCGTCAGATTTGCTTGTTTCTTATTCAAATGGTATTATCGTGCTTAATGACATCACCAGGGGCTTCCCTGTTACACCACTCTTATCGTGCTTAATGACATCACCACCAGCCAAATTGCCCTCTTGACCATACTTTGATGTAGCGTGGCTGCACATGTCCGGGTTTTCATCTGCCAAATGTCCAAGGGTCTGCAATCGTGTGTGAGGTGAACAAATAGAGCAACACATCTGGGGGCTTCCAATGCTTTGTGTGAGAGGGAGGCCCTTGCTTCGGAAGCGTCAGCTTCCAGCGCTGATGAACGAAGTGATTGCTAGCATGATGGAGAAACTGGCTGTGGTCCTGTTGGCCAGTATCACTGTGCCACATAGAATCATAGAGTTGGAAGAGACCCCAAGGGCCATCCAGTCCAACCCCATTCTGCCCTGCAGGAAGACACAATCAAAGCATCCCTGACAGATGGCCACCCAGCCTCTGCTTAAAGACCTCCAAAGAAGGAGACTCCACCACACTCCCAGGCAGCAGTAGATCCCACTGTTGAACAGCAGTTACTGTCAGCACTATTACTTCCCTTGATCTAAACACTAGACCCCTATTAATGCAGCCTAGAATCACATTGGCCTTTTTAGCTGCTGCATGACACTCTTGGCTCATGTTCAGTTTGTGGTCCACTAAGACTCCTAGAACCCTTTTGCATGTACTGCCATCAAGCCAGGTGTCCTCCATCCTATATCTGTGCTTTTCATTTTTCCTGCCCAAATGTAGTATCCTACATTTCTCCCTGTTGAAATTCATTTGGTTAGCCACAATAAGTTCTCTTTCACATGACCCAGTTATAGCTCTTGGATCCCACTTGACCTGCCATGGCTGCAACCTATGGATTCATAGAATATTTGGAAGGAATCACAAAGGCCATCTAGTCCAGCCCCTGGCCATGCAGGAACACACACTCCCAAAAGATGCCCCACCAACTGCTGCTGAAAGATATCCAAGGAAGGAGAGTCCAACACCTTCCTGGGATCTGTAGTTTGGGCACTAAAGCTCTCTGGCAGAGAATTCTAAGTGCCTCTTGAAACTACAAATCCCAGGATTCTGTAGGATGCAGCCCACAGCAGTTCCAGTGTGGGATCCAAGTAATTACCAATGGATCGTTATACGGGTGTAAGTCACCAACAGGATTCCAGCCTCTAGTAGCATCTTTTCTTTTTCTTCCTTTTGCCCCTGTTGGGAGAGACTAAACAAAACCATTCACGTTCCGTGGTCGGTTTGGAGCCTGCAGCATGGAACTTGTCTTGGGTTTTTTTGGATGTCGATGCTGTGGATTTGCAGATAACAACTGCCCCAAATTCTTCTTTGGAAGACAAAGCAACTCAAGGCTACTTTTTCTCCAGACCCAACATCTCCTTCTCCTGCTAAGCCAGGGCCTTCAATGGGAGAATCAGCAACAAGCTGAGAGGAATTTTGGAGGGGGGGGGAATTTGGGAATTTTCTGCTTGGGATTCCCAGAATCTCTCAGCCAGAGAGTTGTGGTTCCCCAAAATAATTTTTCTAAGCTCTCAGCTATACAGATCCTCCAGTAAGTTGGTGTTAAGGTAGGGGCCCTTGTATGTTTGCAACATGGCTGCTTTTTTGTGACAAGGTCCGACCATGAAGCTCAGTTAGGCGGCCGCCTCAGGTGGCAAATTTGGGGTGTCTGCAAATATAGCTTTTCTTTCTTTCCTTCTTTCGTCTGGATTTTTGCCGCCAGCTAGGGGAAGAGGTGCTTGTTGGATTTTCTCTTTCATGTGCTGGAACAATGTGGCCAGCTTCAGAGGATGACAGCTCCCAGAATCCCCAGGGCTAGTGGGGGGATTCTGGGAGGTATAGTCCAAAAAGGAACTATTCCAAGCAGGAGTGACGTGTGGAGCTTTCTTTCGGAGTGCAACCCTTGCTGTGCAAGATGGAAGACTGTGTCCAGTTCTGGGCACCACAATTCAAGAAGGATATTGAGAAGCTGGAGTGTGTCCAGAGGAGGGTGACCAGGATGGTGGGAGGTCTGGAAGCCATGCTGCCCTAGGAGGAGCGGCTGAGGGAGGTGGGGGTGTTTAGTCTGGGGAAGAGAAGGTTGAGAGAGGACATGATAGCCATGTTTAAATATTTGAAGGGATGTCATACTGAGGATGGAGCAGGCTTGTTTTCTGCTGCTCCAGAGGCTAGGACATGGAGCAATGGGTTCAAACTACAGAAAAAGAGATTCTCCCTAAACCTTATTAGGAAGAACCTTCTGACAGTAAGAGCTGTTCAGAAGTGGAATGCACTGCCTGGGAGTGTGGTGGAGTCTCCTTCTTTGGAGGTTTTCAAACAGAGGCTGGGTGGCCATCTGTTAGGGGTGCTTGGATTGTGTCTTCCTGCATGGCAGAATGGGGTTGGACTAGATGGCCCTTGTGGTCTCTTCCAACTCTAGGATTCTATGACTCTATGATTGGGAAGGTGAATTTCTTTTCCAAAGTCTGGTTCCCTCCCCCCTCCAACCCATTCCCTGGCTGTGAGACTCTGACAGTGAGAGTCCTAAAAATAAAATGTACTTTCCTCTGGCAGCTGCACTGTTTGTTACCTTTGGCCAGGCGCAGAGATGTGCTCAGGAAGAAAAATCAGGTTTCTCCAGTGAGTTTATAGGAGTTTAATCCCCCCCTGCCCCGTTAGCCTGGCTTGAAAACCAGCTGCAGATGTCTGCTAAGGGGGGAGCTCAGGGGGAGGCCTCCGATCATATTATGCAGCAAGGAGAGACTCTCCACCAGTACAGGGAAACCCAGAGGACGCCAAACATGGTTTTTAGAAAAGGCATGCTTGCAAACAGATGCCTGAAACAAAGCTTGGGAAGGGGACTTGTCTGGACTGCAGCTCCCAGAATTCCCCAGCCAGCATGCCATTCACCATGTTGGAGCCTCCCTATTCAGAGGCAGTATATCACTCCAGACAAGGAGCTCTTGGGAAGTTGAAGGAACCTGGTGACTTTGTGGGCTATGAAGGCCTGCAGCTGGCCACAGCTGGAAGAGGCCAGGCTTTAGAGAAGTGACTTGGGGGGACTACACACAAGCCTGGGGGTTGTAGCCCTCCCCCTCCAAAAAAATGCCTTCCCCAGGCTCTGGGAAAGGAGCCCCCTTAAGGAGGCCTCCCCTCTTGAGTGCTGTCGCTGGGCAGCTTTGGCTGCAGAAGGAAAACAGCTGCTGCAGCTGTTTATAAGGCGCCAGCCCTGCAGATTTTATTTGCTGATGGAGGGATCCAAGCCCCTTCCCTACAAGGAGAGGCAAAGGCCGGAGAGATTTTGGGAGGGGAGGCGGAGGGGGGTCAGGCAAAGAGGGGAAAGCAGCAGAGTCTTTGGGGAGGGGGGAAAGAGCTTGGAAAGGGGGCTTGGGGGACTATAAGGCCCATACCCCCCCAGCCAACTGGGGGATTCTGGGCCTTATAGTCCAAACACCCGCTTTCCAGCTGCTGCTTCAGATGGCACTGGTCCCCTCTTTTCAAGCATTGCCTTCTTTGACCATGAAGCCTAGAAACGTGTGTGTGTTTTTTTTAAAAAAAGAAGCTAATAACAGGATGCTTTTCTTCATGCCACACATCATTAACTCATGGTTTATGTTGCTGAGTGTAGGAGCAGGGAGGCTAACTCGTATACCACATAGCCCTTCCCCACCCCAGAGTGCCAGACCCATCTCAAAAAGCCATGAAGGTTAGGTTTCAAATCTGCCCCCCTTTTTTTGGTTAGATCTGCCAACCTCTGGAATATGAAGTCCAGGCATGCAGTCATAAATAGGGATTTTGCGCTGGCGGCTTTTGCTTATAACGATGGGCTCTTTGCTTGCTTTTGGAAATGTTCTGTCCTTTCATTTGCTTTAAATGGTTTCGATTTAAATAACACACACACATATATTCCAGGCATACCACTGTTAGCAAAGCCTCTGATAAAGAAGTTCCTGTTTGCAAAACGTTTTTATGCCTGCCCAGTCCCCCATTTTTCCTGCTTGTCCTCAGTCTAGATGGACGTTTATTTAGCACAATCAGCATTGGATGGCTGGAGAAACACGAGACTTTATCCCAGGAAGCAAAAATCATGGAATTATGCTGGGATAGCAGCAGTAATGGCTTCCCATTATCACACAACATCATCTTTATACCGTGGTTGGTGAGTGCTCCATTACTGTGGTGCACTGTTGAATTCATGGACAAAACCCATGAATAGCTGTCAATATCATTATTCTCCTGGTATTGGTGACTGTGTGATAATTCATTCCCACTGTACTTCCAATATTATGGAGAGAGCGGGCATTCCTCCTTCTTTTCCGCTCTCCATTTCCAACGAGAACACATAATTCAACTTCTGGTGGAGAGTGTGAAAAGGACCTCCATGACACTCTTTTAATGAACTTTTCTCAGAATGTCTTTTTGTTTGATTAATTGTTAATTTGTTAACTTCTTTGTTTATTAGTTTGGGGTTTGTTTGTTTAATTGAAGTGTCATCTTCTTGCAATAATGGCCAAAACCACATTCTTGCCAAACTGCGGAAGGAGGAGAGAAAAAAATTAAAGGCACATGCACAGGCCAAACAGGTATTACAATAGCACAAGCTTCAATCCCATTCGTAAAGCGCTAGTAAGTAGTGGTGCGATGTTCCGTTAGTGGGCGTATTGCACGATTGTGGCAATGTGCAATAATTAATGTAATAGTGCTGTTATGCTTTTGCTACCCTCAATTGCGGAATTGCCATTTTTACACGCTCGTGTGATAAAGTCCATGGACTTTTGGTATCAGATTGCAGCAGCCTGCCTGCAGTAAACAATGCAATAAGGTTTGAGCTGGGAAAGAATGGGAACCCAGGGTTCTTACCAATGAAATGCTCGGTCCCTCCCTTCCTCCAAGGAAACCAGAGCAGAGTCCTGGGTAGGGTTTGCCCCCTTTACCTTCCACAAGAGCCCTTGAGAGTTTAGGTGCACTGGGGGAGGGGAGGGTGGGCTGCCAAGATCTGCATTGGAGGCAGGCTGTGTATGAGAGTGTGATGGAGGGGGAGCAAGACTTGGTGCTGGTACCCCACCCCTTTCTTCCTGCCACCCCTTTCCTGGGAGGGCTGCCTCCCTTTCCAAAATGGGCAAGCCCTGGGTAGCCATATTGCAAGGAAGGGAGAGCTCCCCACACACCCCTTTCCGTGGATGAGCCTCTTACTCCCCTGTGGGTCTCCTCACCCCCCTCTCCCCTACTCAGGCAGCTCTGCCAACTTGGGGAGGCATTGCCTGATGCCTCCACCACCTCTGATCTTGCGCCAGGCATTCTTTGGGATTTTTTGGGGGGGGGCATATGTTCCTGGGTGGCTTCAGAAGCTCCATGTCTTGGGATGGTCTCCTTCCCCCACCCACCCATGGCAGGAAGTCCCCCCCCCTGCCCACCACAAAAGCTAGGAGGAAATGAAGCTGATGAGAAGCGGCTGGCTGGGCCTGACTCTCCGGATAGCCCTTGGCAGGAACAGAACAGAGAACTGGAGAACATCTGGGGAAAAGATGGAGCATGTGCTTTTCTCTGGAGTTCAAAATGGAGGCCCAACGGCAGCGGGGAGGGGGTTATGACTTTCATCAATCAATCAGTATCAGTCTTCATCACACTACACTGTTGTAGTGCTATGATTCCACTTTAACTGCTCTGGCTGCCTCCTGTGGAATCCTGGGATTTGTAGTTTAGGGAGGCCTAAGAGCTCTCTGGCTTAGAGTTCCAAATGCCCCTCCCTAAACTGCAAGTCCCAGGATTTCACAGGAGGCAGCCAGAGCAGTTAAAGTGGAATCATAGCACTACAACAGCAATGTTACAAGGGAGATTATCAGACGCGGCAAATACAGCGTTGTAACGTCGCAACAAGACCGCAAAAGTGCTTCCCTATTGCACAACGTCATGCCCCAGCATTCTGCAAGCATTCTGCTGTTTGTCGAGAGGGCAAAACAGCAAACAAACAGCAGAATGTTTGTTCTGCTGGTGTAATTTAAAAGAGAGGTTATATGCCAGGATAGTTACGCTGTGAACTATAGTGCCAAAAGACCGTTTTTCGTCACTTGTCTGATAATCTCCAAGAGCAGCTTAAGAGCTGTTTGAATTTGAATCCAAAAGCAGAGCAGAGCACCTTCCCTGTTGTGAGATTGCTTGATGGACTGTTTTCATTACGGGGCATCCACACTTAACTGCCCATGAGCTCTTGTGCTGTATAGTTTAGGGGACAGGGCTAGAGAATCCTAAGCCTCTCGGCAAACTGCACATCCCAAGATGCCCTAGGAGGGAGCCCCAGAGGTTGCAGTGGTATCAAAGTGCTACAGTGGCGCAGTGTGGACGCAGCCCATTTCAGTGGATGTTTGACGTTGTGGAACAGTGGTGTGGTCTATTTCTGTAAAGCATGAGACATTCATGTCATTTGGGAGCCCATATTTTCTCCAACGAGGCTGACTTTGCCTGTTATTATAAATGTAATTATACCGCCACGCCACCTTGTACATGTCTGATCACAGAAGCCACGCCAGGTTAAGGGGCAGTTAGTCCTTGGAGCACCAGCAGGGAAGACAAGGGATCCCTAGGGAGGGCCAAATGGATCAAGGGGCTGACTCGGTATAAAGACAGCTTCCCATGTGCCCAACTGGGTCTGATTTCAGAAACTAAGCAGGGTCAGACCTACCTTGTCTTTGGATGGGAAACCACCAGCAGGGAAGACCTAGGCTCGCTGGGCAGGCAGAGGATCCGGCCTGAAAGAAATCCTGGAGGTCCACCGCTTCTTACAGTCCAAGCTGATAATATTGGGCTAGGTGTGACATAGGACATTATCAGACGCAGCAAAAATCACGGGATTATGACATGAGGGTAGCGCGAATAGCCGCCGCTATCACACAACATCATTGTCTTTGCATTCTTACATCATTCTCCAGCCACAAAAAAGGCATTACAGTTGTCCCTTCCTATTTGCTGGGGTTTGGTTCCAGGACCCCCCGTGGATATCAAAATCCGTGAATACTCAAGTTCCATTATATGCAACGGCATAGCAAAACAGTGTCCTTGATATAATAAGATGGCAAAATCAAGGTTTGCTTTTTGGAGTATTATTATTTTTTTAAGAATATTTTCAAGCCGTGAATACTTAAATCCATGGATACCAAATCCGTGGATAGAGAGGGACAACTGTATTTACAATTCACGGGACAAGCCATCAATAGAGCATCAACAGTGCTTTTTTCATGCTATTGATAGTGTGCAAAACCACGTCCCATTGTAATTGCAAGATTACATCATGAATGGGCGGTCTTCTTTTCCCCCTCCCCGTTCCCAGTGAGAAAACTTCTGGGTGAGAACGTGAAAATGAAGCACAGGATGGTCTTTTTATGAACTTTCCTGTTCAGTTTGCACATTTTAAGGTTATTTCAGTGCTTGTGTATTCATTTACTTCGTTAATTAAGGGGTTTTTGGAGTTTTAAGCGTGCTTGTGTCTTCTTATGAGAACCACTGAAATCTCATCCATGCCAAATGGTGGAAGTAAACTCCCGCTCTTAAAGTGCTAGTGGTCATCGTGCGATAATTCCGTGGCGTTTCTTTTGCGTGATTAAATGTCTGTGCGATAATAAGTGTTATTAATGCCATGATGTTCCTGCTATCTTCATTTGCGGAATTACAGCGTTTTTAGACACTAGTCTGATAATGTCCTTGGTCTCAGGGCAGCTTTGTAGGTTCCTAATTTTAAATGTCAAAAAAAAAAAAAAAGCAAAGTCAGCTGAAATGTGCAAAACGTCTGGACTAAGCCAGTTTCAAACAAGGGATGCTCCAACCTGCCCAAGGATGAGGAGAGGAGCTCATTGTTTGGGGCAATTCTACCTCGTCAGCAATAGAATATCATAGAATCATAGAATCATAGAATTGCAGAGTTGGAAGAGACCACGAGGGCCATCCAGTCCAACCCCGTGCCATGCAGGAAATCACAATCAAAGCATCCCCGACAGATGGCCATCCAGCCTCTGTTTAAAGACCTCCAAGGAAGGAGACCCCACCACGCTCCGAGGGAGTGTGTTCCACTGCCGAACAGCTCTGACTGTCAAAAAGTTCCTCCTAATGTTGAGGTGGAATCTCTGTTCCTGGAGCTTCATCCATTGCTCCGTGTTTTAGTCTCTGGAGCAGCAGAAAACAAGCTTGCTCCATCTTCAACGTGACACCCCTTCAAATACTTAAACAGGGCTATCATATCGCCTCTTAACTGTCTTTTTTCCAGGCTAAATAACTTCCCGGTTCAAGTGGACTGATTGCTACCCACCCCCTCGCCGTCGTTGCTTTTATTTATTTATTTATTTATTGTATTTTATCTTTGTTTTAACTCGCCATTAGTTTAATTTAGTTTTAAGGGGTGGGAGGGTAGGATGGGGAAGGACTGTTTTAACTTGATGTTGTTTTAATCTTGCTCTAAGCCGCCCCGGTTGCCGAGCAGAGGGGCGGGTTAAAAATAAAAATTTATTATTTATTATTATTATAAACATACCCAGCTCCCTAAGTCTCTCCTCATAAGGCATGGTTTCCAGACCTTTCACCATTTTAGTTGCCCTTCTCTGGACGTGCTCCAATTTGTCCATATCCCCCCCCCGCCACCCTCCAAGAACATAGGAGGGTTAAAAAAGAACCACCATGACCCCATATTCTGCACACATACAAAACCAAAAAAACCAGCTGTTCGCGTGGCTGCCCAGCAATCAGACCCCACCCTTTGCATGAAGCCACAGCCTCTCCAGCTAACTTTGGAAACAGGGGGTTGGGTGCCCCCCTCCCCACTGCCACCTCTTTGGGCATCTAGAGAAATGCAACAGTCTCTCTGCTCTTTCCGTGGAGTCTAAAAAGGGAGCCAGCCAGAGAAATAGGCCTCGGAGGGGCTGGAATGCCTCTGATGTGTGTGTTTTGGCTTCGAAGGCCTTCATTGCGGAACCCGTCAGCCCAAAATAGCCGGGGGGGGGGCTGGAGGGTGTGTTTCTGTCCCCCTTGCAACGTGCCTCGCCAGCCCGGGGTTCTCATTACAGAGCCACAAAACTTCCCTGTGGGCAGAAGCCATGATTAAGATGCAATGGGTTAACTGGCTTTTTTTCCTCCCTTTTCCATGGTCCATGGAAGGAATCCAGGGCATGGCTTGAAGTGTAAAGGCAAGGCGCCTTTTCCCAGATGCATTAACTGGAACAGAGAGCCAGGCAGCTGTGGCTCACCTACGTCTGCACAAGGTTCCCCTACAGAAGGGGCCAGATATTTCTGTCCAATGTGCAACAGCCACATTCAGCTCAAGGTGACGGGAGCAGAGGTGCAGGTGGGCACTGGGTTGTACATCCCGTTGCACATTCAGTCACACATTTGGTTGTGCATTCCATTCTCATTCAGCTGGGCGTTCAGGTTGGGCATTTGGTTTGGTATCCCTTTGTGCATTCACCTGCACATTTGGTGGCGCATTCAATTGTGCATCCACCGGTCCATTCAGTCACACATCCAGCTGTGCATTCAGTTACACATTCAATCATACATTCTGTCACACATTCAGTTGTGTGACAGAATCATAGAATTATAGTTCAGCTTGTGGTCCACTAAGACTCCTAGATCCCTTTCGCACGGACTGCCATCAAGCAATGTGTCACCCACCCTATATCTGTGCATTTCATTTGTGCTGCCCAAGTGCAGTATCCTACATTTCTCCCTGTTGAACTTCATTTTATTAGTTTTGGCCCAGATCTTGGATGCTGTAACAACTAGGAGTGGCGCATTTGTCCTTGTTCTCTCTGGGCCCTTGGGCATTAAGCTATAGTTTAATATTTCTGGCTATAATGGCTCCACCCTTCCAGTCATGCAGAACCTACACCGAGAGCAATGCACCACATGTATTTGATTGTGTGAGTGTGGCTCCAGACCCAAACTTAAAACAAAATGGTGTTTTTCTCACTCCATGCCTTGAATTTGCTCAGCCACTCTGCAGCCCAGGAATGTTGGCCTAGCCAGCTGTCCTCTCCTTCCCACCATCTGTAGCTCCAGCAGTACATTAAAGTGGCCCGGTAAACCTTCTGAGACAGAACGGCCAACTGCTCAGCCGTCTCCATTGCCTTTTTAAAAAGTTTGCTCTGGCCAGTGCAGGCAGGCTCAGCTGGGGCTCCTGCTACTGCCTCAAACATCTGGTTCGAATTGCAGTGCTAGGAGAAATCAACAACCAAAAGTGTCAGGCGAGAGGCCTCCTCAAACTCTGGAGAAGGAAGCACACAGGATCTGCAAGCTGGAAGAGGTCTCTTCTCAACAGGACATCTGGCCTCCCAAGGCCATTCTCCATGCTGCCATAATCCTCCATAGTGTGGTGGAGTGGTTAGAGCACAGGCGGACTGCAGAGGAATGCAGGGCTGGAGAGTTGGGCTCCGAAATGTCTAGTTCTCAGTGAGCCCCTTGGGCCCATGTTTCTCCCTCACCCTTCCAGGATTTTGTTATTTATTTCTCTCTCCCCTTTGATCTCATGGCAGGGTTAAACAACAGATCCAGCTGAAAACAAAAGGAGAAAGAATATTCAAATACAATTAAATGTGTTGTTTTAAAAGGCCCAAGCCTTAGCATGCATAAAGGGACCCCAGGCTAGAGGGTGAGTGGAAGAGTCTGGGCATTGCAGTCCAAAAGTGAAAGTTTCCCGGGCTCTGAGTTTGAGAGATGGCTAAGCTGAGCTGCACATAGGATGCCGCTAGACATGCACACACCAATGTGCCCCTGGCCCTCAATGCTGAAGTCGGCAGGAGGACTCCTTTGGTTGCACATTCAGTTGTGTCTTCAATTACACCCTGTTGCCGCTCGTCCGGTACCCTTTTCCTTGTTTTTTGTTTCTTCCTATTCAACATTCTATTCAATTGCATAAATATTCCCCTCATTACTGCTTTACCAGCATCCCAAGCTAGACTGTTTTCAACCCCTTTATCTAGATTCATCTCAAAATATCCCCTCAGTTTCCCCCTACATTTTTTGACCACCTCTTCTTTATATCGTAATGTTTCATCTCCGTTTATTAATACTGTTTCTGCTCTTCATTACCATCATTACAGGGTTGTGATCTGATGGTTGTCTTGGCAAAATATTTACTTTTCCCATAGAACATTAAATTATTATTAATTCAGATCATGTCTATTCGAGAGAATGAGTATCTGGGGGAAAAACTAAAATCCTTTATGTCGCCTTCTTTGAACGTCCATACATCTACTAATTGAAGCTTTTCTACAATTTCAAAGAATTCCCTTGCCAATTACACCCCCCGTTGCCATTCAGTTCAAGCGCTGTGTAGTTCAGTCAACATGGAGCTCAAAGACTGACACCGCACAACCCCATGTTCGGATCAGGTCCAGGCCTCTCCAAGGATCTGCCACTCATCCCAGTTAGACAGCACCACTGTTCTCCCCTTGGTCCTGAAATGGGGATGTTCAAGAGAAAGACAGCCACACGCAAAAAATTAGAGGTCTTTAAACAGAGGCTGGATGGCCACCTGTCAGGGATGCTTTGATTGTGTATTCCTGCGTGACAGGGGGTTGGACTGGATGGCCCTTGGGGTCTCTTCCAGCTCTAAGATTCTATGATTCTATGAAATCCCCCTTGGAGCTAGTATGCATGCAGAAAATATGGGGATAGGGATTCTGAGGATGGCTAATGTTCTGCTGCCACCCACGGATCTCCTGTAGCATTGCAAAGCAAAAAGGCTTCTAGATTTCAGAATTTGGTTTCAGGTTTGACAGCCACCATAACACAATTTGCGGGGCGAGGGCGCCCCCTAGTGGCCACAAGGAACATCACTTGTAGGAGATTGTCGACTTGGTTTTAGGGCTACACCCAGGATTTACAGTACGAAGGCGCCACCTGGTGGCCACAGGCAGACTCACTCCCTGCAGAGTCTGGTTTTCCTTTACAGGCAGCCTGCACTATTTGTAGTACGAGGGCGCCCTCTGGTGGCCACAAGAAACATCACCCTTTTAGACTTTGGTTTCTTGTTTTATGGCCCAGGCACACAATTTGCAGTAGGAGAGCGCCATCCAGTGTCCACAAGGGACATCACTCACTATAGATTTGGGTTTCTTGTTTTTAAAGCCAACATACACAATTCGGAGAGCGAGGGCCCCATCCAGTGGCCGCAAGGAACATTACTTGTTGTAGAAGATTTTAGATTTTAGTTTCTTGTTTTATGGCGAGGTGCAGGATTTGCGGTGTGAGGGCGCCATCCAGTGGCCACAAGGGACATCACGCATTAAGAAATTTTGGGTTCTTGTTTTCTGGCCAATACAAGGGATTTGCAGTATGAGGGCACCATCTTGTGGCCAGATGGTGCATGGCTAATTGCAGAAGATAACAGTTGGGATTTGGGATTTTAAGCAGGATGGCCATCTCTCAGGAATCATTTGATTGTGTCTTCCTGCATGGCAGAAGGGGGTCAGACTAGATGGATCTTGTGGTCTTTACCAGCTCTATGATTCTATGATGAGAATTTTGGGAACCAGAGTTCAAATCCCTGCTCATCCATGGAAATGCACCGAGTGACCTTGGGCAAGTCATACTCTCTCAGCCTCAGAGGAAGGCAAAGGCAAACCTTCTCTGAACAAATCTTGCCAAGAAAACCTCATGATACCTTCGGAAATTCATGGGATCACCATAAGTTGACCGGCGACTTGAAGGCACCTACGCACAAGTTCTAGTGAAAGAATGGTCTAGTAGACACTAACAATCAGATTTAAACCTTGGACTACAGCTCCCATATTCCCCCAGACACAACAGCCTCCCTCTTTGTAGCCTTTCTCAATCCACAATACTTGGTCCTTTTTAAAGCAGAGATACCGAGGCAGAGCCTGGCAATTCCTGCAAGCAGTATGTATGGCTTACTTGCAATGTCCCTGCCCTGGGGAATTTGGGGATGTATAGTCCATATATATATATATATATATATATTCTGGGCTCTTGGCTAGAGGGACAGTTTGACAGATTTGGCAGAAGTTCAGCTCTTCCTAAATTCATTTGGATTTGCAAAACAGAAACTTTGGTGGCACAGACCTCAAGTGGCAAGTAGTGGAGACTGTACTCAGGATTTGCAGTAGGAGGGGGCCATCTTGTGGCCACAAGGGACATTACTGTCACAGAAGATTTTAGACTTTAGTTTCTTGTTTTATGGACAACACACACCATTTGCAGTATGAAGGTGCCATCCAGTGGCCACAAGAGACATCACTTGTTATCGAAGATTTCAGACTTGTTTTATGGCTAACACACAGGATTTGCAGTATGAAAGCGCCATCCAGTGGCCACAAGAGACATCACTCACTGTAGAAGATTTTAGGCTATTTTGGTTTCTTGTTTTATGGCTAGGATTTGCAGTAGGAGGGTGCCATCTTGTGGCCACAGGGAGCATCACTCATTGTAGAGGATTTGGGTTTCTTGTTTTACAGCCAAGGTATGGGATTTGCAGTATGAGGGCGCCATCCAGAGGCCACAAGAAAGATCACTTTTTTAAAATTAGAAAGTTTTCCAAGATACAATAAAAGCTCATTGAAAAATAATAATAAAAAAAGAAAACATGAGACAAAGGAGACAGAAATGAATGTCTAAAAAAAGAAAAAAAGGGAAAAGAATGTGGAACTATATAGTGACTTCCAACTTTCATTTCAGCAGCTCTAATTTTATAAAATATAGCATGGCTCCTCTCTCTGTAAACTATCTAGTACACTTCTTCTGGCTTCCTACCTAATACTATATTAATGTTCAAATCCCATAGTTATCAAATCCTTCTTTGTTTCTTCAAAAAATCTGCAAAAGGTTTTCCAATCCTTTAAAAATGTCTCTATTGCTTTTTCTTTTTTTTTATTCTTTATTTAATTTTCAAAAATATATTATTCGTATTATTATTATGTACTTTCATCAAGTTTGCATACATAGAATTATGTACAAATACAAATATAGTATACATTAATCATACAACATCTAATAGTACATTATTTACCAAACTATCCTACTTTCCAAACTTCCTTTACACATCCTTTCTTTGAGCTATTTTGTTGCTTACCTACACTTCATGTAGTTCCTCATCCTTCTAATTTACTTCTCCGCTCTTTTCCCTATTGTATTTCTCTCTTCTGGATTTCCTATAAGTCCATAATTTATTTTTACGGTTTAATAAATTCTCTTACACAATATACAAATGTCTCTATTGCTTTTTCTCAGCGTTGTCAGTTTGTCCATTTCTGCTCCTTCCTTAAATTTTAACCACCATTCTTCCACTGGGGGTATTGCAGGCTTCTTCCAGTAGAAACATCACTCGCTGTAGAAGATTTTAGACACGGTTAATGGCGATGCACAGCGCGAGGGGGCCATCCGGTGAGTGACCACAAGGAACACCATGAGTTCAGAAAACGTTTCACGTTTTGTGGCCAATACAAATCATTTGCAGTGTGAGGGGTCACAATCTGGTGGCCACCGGCAAACTCTCTTGCTACAGAAGAGTTTGGAGTTTGCTTTTTTGCTTTAAAGCCGGCATGCACAATTAGGAACATGAAGGTACCATCCAGTGTACACAAAAGATAGCTCTCATAGTAGACGATTTTAGATATTGGTTTCTTATTGAGGATGTGAGGATGGAGCAAGCTTGTTTTCTGTGGCTCCAGAGACTACAGCACGGAGCAATGGGTTCAAACTCCAGGAAAAGAGATTCCACCAAAACATTATTAGGAAGAAATACCTGACAGTAAGAGCTGTTCAGAATTAGAATACACTGCCTAGGAGTGTGGTGGAGTCTCCTTCTTTGGAGGCTTTTAAACAGAGGCTGGATGGCCATCAGTTGGGAGGACTTTGTTTGTGTGTCCCTGCATGACAGAATAGGGTTGGACTAGATGGTCCTTGTGGTCTCTTCCAACTCTAGGATTGTATAATTCTTGTTTTATGACTAACACACAGGATTTGCAGTATGGTGGCGCCATCCTGTGGCCACAGGGAACATCACTTATAGAAGATTTGGGGTTCTTTTCCAGCCAACACACAGAATTTGCAGTATGAGGGCTCCATCTTGTGGCCACAAGGAAAATTATTCATTATAGAAGATTTTAGACTGGTTTCTTGTTTTATGGACAACACACATCATTTGCAGTCTGAAGTCTCCATCTTGTGGCCACAAGGAAAATCACTCATTATGGAAGATGTTAGACTTTGGTGTCTTGTTTAATGGACAATGCACACGATTTGCAGTCTGAGGGCTCCATCTTGTGGCCACAAGGAAAATTACTCATTATAGAAGATTTTAGACTTTGGTTTCTTGTTTTATGGACAATGCACACGATTTGCAGTCTGAGGGCTCCATCTTGTGGCCACGAGGAAAATCACTCATTATAGAAGATTTTAGAGTTTGGTTTCTTGTTTTATGACTAACACACAGGATTTGCAGTATGGTGGCGCCATCCTGTGGCCACAGTGAACATCACTTGTAGAAGATTTGGGGTTCTTCTTTTCCAGCCAACACACAGGATTTGCAGTCTGAGGGCTCCATCTTGTGGCCACAAGGAAAATTACTCATTATAGAAGATTTTAGACTCTGGTTTCTTGTTTTATGGACAACACACATCATTTGCAGTCTGAGGTCTCCATCTTGTGGCCACAAGGAAAATCACTCATTATGGAAGATGTTAGACTGGTTTCTTTTTTAATGGACAATGCACACGATTTGCAGTCTGAGGGCGCCATCCTGTGGCCAATTACAGTATCATTTGTCGTCAAAGAGAACATTTTGGGTTTGGGGGTTTGTTTGATGGCGACTGAGCAACTATTTCCAGAAGGCCCTCAAATGATTTTTGGATCATGTCATGATGGCTAACAAAGGTCCAGGTGAGGTTGCCAAGCAGAAATGCAGAGAGAGGTCCCATTTAGGGAGAGCTTGAAAGGAACATGAGGAGAGTCAGGTCAGGAGGGCACCTAGCTGAGAGCTTGGAAAAGTTCCTTTTTCAAGGGGCAATCCAATTGTTAGCCTCAATCAGTGTAAAACCATGGAATCCATGGAAAATTAGCCTCTCACAACTTAGCTACGTTCTGTTGTTTTAATCCAAGACTACAACTCCCCCAAGCAGAGATTCTGGGACAGAAGCTGGCAATTCCTGCAAGTATTATCTTGAGTTTCCATTGGCCCGCTCTTGTAAATCCCTACCCTGGAGGAGCCTGGGAGTTGTAGTCCAAAAAGGAACTCTTCCAAATTTGGAGCTAGTTCAGTATTGTCGACACTGACTGAAGCAGCTCTCCAGGAATCCCAACAGGGAAAACATCCCATTATTAATGATGTCCAAGGTGCAATTGAGCAATTTTTTTTTTGCTTGAACACAAAAGCAAAAAAACCCCGATACCCTGTTTTCTCACCCTAGTGCTTGCCTGCTAAGGTGAAAATCCAACATGGCGGCAGTGGGTACTTGCCTTGTTAGCAAGCCCTACCCCCTGTGCTCATCCAGCCAAATCAGATTTGCACTTCATCCCGTTTCGGCAAGCGAATCAGATCGACTCACTTGTCCTAACAAGCAGAAATGCGAACCCCCATGTTGTTTTTTTAAAGACGGGAAAAGCCACAAAGGCTTTTCTGGCGAGGTTTTTGGCCTTTTTTGCTCCCCTCCTTCACAATATGGCAAAATCACACGGCACGCCATGAGGACAAGTAGGGCTCTCCTTGCATTCCGTGAGGAGTTTTTTCACCATTTGGACAACCCCCAGTTGTGTGGGCACAAAGGCACACACGGGCACACCCTTGGCGTGGGCCGTGCAAGTGCTGCGCTTGAGAGAGATCTTGGTTTTTTAAAAATTAAAAATTCAGGGCTTACAATGCAGCTCAAGAGGCGGCCGGCGACATTTGCTCCCATGTAAACAGGGCTTCAGAGCTGCCTGCAAAGGCTTATCAGTTCCACCAAAGACCACACAATCTCTAATCGAGTTGCTTTCACCACCCGATCGAACTCGATAACCTGATAGGATCAGTTTCAAAAGAGTTTCCCATGAGATACCCTACTGGTCAGTTGCTCTGTTTCACCACAAGAGGAAACGGGAGGAACATGGCGTTTAATTATCTATGTATTTACTGTATTTCATTGCTTATTTTGGGGATTTACCCCCTGCCTTTCTAGCAGGCTGGACCCTAAGGTGGCTCAGGTTCAAATGAAAAAAATAGGGGCAGCCACCCAGAGCTGGAGGTTCCCAGCTCAGGTTGGCATTCAGTCCTGACTTTAAAGGTGAATGAATTGAATGAAAATGAAAATGAATGAATGAATTGAATGAAAGAAAGAGTGGTGAATTCAGTCCTGACTTTAAAGGAGTTCTCCAAGGTGCTGAACCCAACTCCTTGTAAAGTTCAGGCTAAAACCCAGCACTGATTCACAACTCCTGGACATTGTCTAAATAGCAAAAATGCTCCTCGTGGAATGCAAGGAGAATCTGACCTGTCTTAATGGCATCCCACATCATTTCACTATTGGGAAGGAGGGGGGCCCAAAATATCCAAAATTCTGCAGGAAAAGCCTTCACGGCTTTTCCCAGAGTTTTTAAAAACAGTGAGGGGAGTGCGCATTCCTGTTCATTAGGACAAGCAATTCAGTATGAATCACTTTCCCATAGGAGAGGAAGCGCAAAGCTGATTGGCTGGGTAAGTGTGGGCGGTGGGGCTTGCTAACAAGGCCGGTGCCTGCTGCCGCCATTTTGGATTTTTGCCTTAGCAAGTGAGCACTAAGGCGAAAAAACGGGGCAGGGTTTTCTCTCTCTTTCCTTTTCTGTTAAATCGAAAAAATCGCTCCTTGGACATCATTTTTTATAAAAACTTTGACGGCAGCAAACGGTGCTAAGTACAAACGCAAGTAAATCACTCATGGCCGCCATCTTGCATGTGAAGCTTATGGGGGCAAAGGCACCATTAAAACAAGTCACAGCTGCTGCGAAATGCCATTACTGTGAGGCACTCCGGGTTTTTTTTGCCTCAGACAGACAAGTCACTGGTGACCAACTCCCCCAGCATCTAAAAAAGCACATCCGCACATGTAAGGGACACATAGGTGTGGGGACATCCCAGCCTGAATTGCAGCCAGAGTTGACAAGGTAGGATAGCAAATCTGGCTAGCCAAAATGGGTTTTGTAAAAATGGCTTGCTTGGATTATACCTCCCAGCATGCTGCAATCCAAGGGAGGTGACTTTTCCAAACTTTCAATCGTCCTCTTGGAAAAGTTAACCTCCCCCCCCCCACAAAAAAAAAGGATACTAGAGAAGGAAGAGGTGCTGACAGTTTAAGAGTGGTTTAGCTTTTATTTCTTTCCTTTTACGAATTCTAAAGAAGGTCACATGGTCCTCTAGCACTGCCTCCAAACCTGGGGAGAGAGATGGCGTGTTGATGGCTTAAAAGATCCCCTGCCTAAATTTTAAGGAGCAATCAACTGACTGGACGGAAGCAGCTGAGATTATGTGGTGGAAATGCAACATTATGCACTGATTATGTATTGTGCTAAACAGCAATGATGTGCAACCAATTGGGCAGCCCTGTGTGCAATGGTGCCACACACACAACACTACTTTTGTGGCCTTGAACAGAATGAGGACTGAGCGTGTTGGACAAAATCATCCCCAAGGCTTCTGTAGGGGGACTTAACACATACATGAGACATCCACAGCATTCCAGACAGTGTCGCTTCCCAGGTGAGCAATGCGCCTAGAGTAATGCATGCACCACTCCTTTCCTGATGGGGTAGGCCAGGGGTGGGCAATTGCAAAATGGCAATTGCCATTTCTCCCCATCCCCTGTGCCGCCCCCAGCAACGCACACTGTCACATTTTGACACACTGGAAGTGATGTTGTGTCACTTCTGGCTGCCATTTTGGCCAATGTTCAGCTTTTGGGTTTGCTTATTGAGATTTAGGGGTGGGATTCTCTGGGGGTGGGAGAAGGAAACTGCTGCCTTTGCAGCCAGTCCTTTTGGTCAGTTTTCAGTGGAGAAATGGCTCGAAAACCAGCATGATTTTTTTTTTTAAGTGCCATGAGCAGCTTGCACTTCGCTCACCCCGGGGTGAGACCATTGCTTTGATATTTTTTGCATGTTGCATGTTTTCAGCTGAATGGAAAAGTGTTTATCAGCTCTGTGTTTATCATCTCTGTGTACAATCATGTTCCCGCATCTTCAGCATGTGCTTGCCTGTCCCATGCCCCCCTCAGAAAAGGTCTAAGGTCTTCATAGCTCCCAGACTCTGAAATACCCGTGTAAGCTATGCCAGTTCACTGGCAAGGAGATTCAGCTAGATGGCAGAAGTTCCTCACTGGAGACACGGTCTCTGTTTGTGCATCCTGTGGGTGTGGGTGTGTGAGTGAATGAGGCGTACAGGAATAAGCATTACTTACAAATGTTGGCATCTACAGCCCTAAAAGCATCCATCATAGGGGATTTTGGAACATTCTTCCCCTACCTACCCACCCAATTTTTTTTTATTTTTTGGCTTACACATGATAGTACAAAATAATATCATTTTTAAAATGCAGCCTGACTGAATGCTTTTCACAACACTCTCAAATCTTTCTTGCTGCAGGGGCAAAACTTATACTGTCAATATCCCTCAGTAAAAATACTATTTTTGTCTGCATTGAGCTGTCTATCAAAACAGTCAAATAATAACAAAGAAGCTTCTCTCTGGGGGGATAGTACAGCGGGCAATATACCGTAAATGGTAGCGAGGGAGACCGTAGTATTGCCAGCTACACACATACACACACACACACACACACACACACACACACACCATCTGGGTTGCCAAAACGCAGGGTCTGGCCCTGAATCTCTAGTTTTCATGGGTTGTCTCCAGACAGGAGAGAAGGATGCAAATTCTCCAGTTTGGCTGGGCTCAGCTCTGGGCAAGAGGAAAGGCTTGGGTTCAAATCTCCAGCTCAATTAGGAGAGTAGCCGCTTGCAACAATTTGCAAGGACTCCTTGGGCTAATTGATTCATGGCTCTGATACGTTCTCCAGGGGATCTATGTATTTACTTCGCCTCCTCTTTCCCTCTCAATTGCTGTGGTTAAGAAGAGAAAGAATCACGGCCCCCATTTCACCTGAAGATTTCTGTTTTAATTTCCAACCAGGAGCATACATTCTGTGTGCGTGGGTGTGCATGTGTGGGTTTGAATTACAAGCCATGAGCAACTGTGGGTGGGCCTTCATACGTAATGCTTGGTGACATCGCCAGGGGCCTACGTCTCTACGTCTCAGGTTTGGGCTCAGAACCCGTTGGGCTGGGACGATCCTGAAGTGGCAACCCTCGCCAGGGGGACTTTCAGATATTAGTCAGTTGGAACACTTTGGAAAGTCAAGGCTGGGGCTGGAAGAGGCTGAGGCTGCTTGGTTGCTTGGCTAACAGCCCTTTGGCGGGTGACCCTCCTGAGGAAAAGAACCAGGGGCAATCCCATGGGTACAGGGCAGAGGCCCTGGTGTGCACAGAATGGGGGTCTTTGGGCAACTACACACCTCAGGGACTTTCTTGCCTCGCTGCTAACCGTCAATTTCCTTTCCATTTTTTTCTCACCGGATGACAGGGAGTCTGGTGTCACATCTCCCTTCTGTGGCAAGCTGCTCAGAAGAGCCCCTGGCCTGGGTCCAGGCTATGGCCAGGTTCAGGACAGCGTTAGGTGGGCCACCAGTTGCCCTGACAGGAGGTCCACAAAGGCCATCTAGCCCAACCCCCGTCTGCCATGCAGGAATCCACAACTAAAGCACTCCTGAGAGATGCCCATCCAACCCCAAGATCCCCAAGGAAGGAGAGTCCACCACCTTCAAAGGCAGTCTGTTCCACTGTCAAGCAGCTCCTACTGTCAGGAAGGCCTTCCTAATGTTTGGGATGAATCTCTTCTCTTGCCATTTAAGCCCATTGGGCCACATTCTAGTCATGTTCCAGCCTCTGGAGCAGCAGAAGACAAGCTACCTCCATCCCTTCAGCTATTTAAAGATGGCTCTATTATGTCACCTCTCCAGCTTCTCTTCCCCAAGCTAAACACCTGCCAGATAAGGGAGATAAAGGCAAGGAGTGAAGGGAGGAGAAATGGAAGGGGTGACCCCTTCATTGGACCCTGTTAGCACTTGGGGAACAGCAGGGGCAAGCGAGCCTCCCATTTGGTTCTGATCTGACGGCAGGGAGGTACTTTCATTTCTCTTGCCAGGTTCAGCTGTGGCTGAGGCTTCTTTGTGGCTGCGTTCCTTCTTCCCCCTTCTAGTTCTGCTCCAGCATGGGATCAGAGAACAGAAAGCTCCCAAATGCAGATACAAGAAAGCTCCAAACCACCCACCAAGAGCACATGCTATTCAGTCCTGAAGGCATGAGGGAACAGGACCTTCATTCGAGCCCCTAAGGACTAGCTGGGCCAGCGTTGGGCCTCACCCAGTATCTTCTTTCTGACAGCAGGCCACCAGGCACCCATGGCTGCATGCAACCATTTTTCTATTCCAATAGCCTCTCTATTAAGTACCTATTATTTGTCAGTCCATCTGCAGGTCTTAAATTCTTGATGTCCCCTCCTCCAATTTTCATGCCTTCTTCCTCCGACTCTAATCCTGCTTTTTGTATGATACTTTCAGCATACAAGTTAAACAGGCAGGGGGATAAAATGCAGCCTTGCCTGACCCCTTTGTCAATTTGTCCTAAGTACAGGACAATCCAATGTTGCAGCACACCCATTTCTTTAAGAGCAACCCATAGTTTTCCACAATCTACAACAGTGGCTCTTAACCTTTTAGGACAAAGAGGCTACAGAATGGTTTCCAATTGACATTAATCCAATTAATCCTAGGGTTAGGGTTAGGATTAGAGTCGGAGCAGCCTGGCAACCTGCTGTCAGAAAGAAGATACTGGGTGAGGCCCAACGCTGGCCCAGCTAGTCCTTAGGGGCTCGAATGAAGGTCCTGTTCCCTCATGCCTTCAGGACTGAACAGCATGTGCTCTTTGTGGGTGGTTTGGAGCTTCTTCCACTTTTCCCCAAACTTGCCCCAACAAAATCCACTGAGGTAGGAACAGTAGAATAGCTGGCCCATGTCATTGGCTTGGCAGCACAAGGATCAGCCCATCTGGAAGGGTCCCAGCCAAATCTGTAGATAGGGGGTATGCAATTGCAGTTACAATAAGTTACGGTCCTTTATTCCAGCAATGGATTTTCTACCATGAAGGCAGAGAGGGGTTTTTAGATCCAGAATCTGAAATTATAGCCTTCTGCATAGGTTGCAGCCCTTTGTTATTTGCAGAGTTTGGGAAAGTTTTTTTTTGTTTTTTGTTTAACACGGCTGGGAGTTGTAGTCTTTTAAAAAAAAGTAAATTTTGCCAGCCCCAGACTAAACTATTGTCAAACATTGTTGTTCCAAAAAGGAACTTTTTCAAGCTTTGTTTGTGTTAGCTGGAAAAAAATGGGTGCATTCTGATCTTGTGGGATTCTGGTTTTGTGACTGTAGTTTTAAAAAGAAATTTCTAGGCACAAAAAGATTTTTTAAAAAAACCAAACAAACCCTGCAAAGTAAGAGAAGATGAGTCCATTTGTTCAACTTGTGTAATTTAGGAAGGTTACACCTTCATTGATTCAGAATGTGGAGAACAGCATTGCAGATCATATATACAATGTATGTATATTAACATAGTTCTGAATTGAGTAGGTCCTTCATAACGATTAGAAACAAAAGTCTAGCGAGCATTAGGAAGTTCTAGACCCATGGTTCTCAGACTTGAGCCCCTCCCATGTTTTTGACTTTCACTCCCAGCATCCCTGATCATTGGTCATGTTGGCTAGGGCTTCTGTGAGTTGAAGTCCAACCACATCGAAAAGACCCAAGGTTGAGACCCACTCTTCCCAACCAGAGGCAGGGATTGCTCAGTCCTCCAGATGCTGTCGAGTGGCAACTCCCAACATTCCTCACCATTGGCTGTGCCGGCTCAGGGGATGCTGGGTGCTGTTGTTCAACAATATCTGGAGGGGCCACGCAGTTCCCACCCTGCAGTCCGAGTGGGCCAGAGAAGCCGGAAATGCACAAAGAGCCTGTACATTAATGCTCTGGCAGGAAGCTGTTCAAGGTCAAGTTGTCCATCTCGGTCTCCGAGCCGTTCTCCTTCAGCATCTTCACCCTTTTGACCCGGGGGGCCCTCCCTCGGGCCTCCTCTGCCTCTTCCGTGGCCAGCAGGGAGGAAATGCACACCATCTCAGTGTGGTTGTACTGGTTCATCTTGTAGGCCCGCTTCTGGCGCCACAGCATGGTCGCCAGGACCGCTGTGATGACAATGAAGATGGCGGCGACCAGGGCAAGGAGGAAGAGGGCCAGCAAGCACTTCCCAACCACGGTAGCAGTGCCGCGGGGAGGTTTCACAGGGGCGCCAGTAGCTGTGGTGGGACGAGCCGTGGTCGTGCCGAGAGAGAAACGGCCTTTTCCCTGTGCTCTCGAGCCTTGCCTCTCAGTCGCTGTGGAAGCCTTTGAGGTGTCCACCAAAGTCTGAGAAGAGGCCGTTGATCTATCATCCTGCCATGTGGTAGGACTAGCCGTGGCTGTTTTGAGAGAAAATGCATCCTTCCCTTCGAAGTTGCGCCTAGCAGTAGCCCAGCCATGCTTCACAGTTGTGGTGGAAACATCGGAGTTGTCCACCAAAGTCTGAGAGGAGGCAGTAGACAGATCACCCAGCCGCCGCCAATCTGACGTGGGACCAGTTGTGGCTGTTGGCAGAGAAGGGGCATGCTTTCCCTTCCATTTCAAGACAGGCCCAGCAGTGGCCAAGCCACGCTTCGGAACTGCCGTGGACCCTTCTGTGTTGGCCGCCAGAGTTGGAGAGGTGGCGGAAGAGATGTCGTGCAGCCACGGCCAGTGTTCAGTTGTCATCGAAACCTTCCCCATCTCCGGCAAGGCAACGGTGACTGCTTCTTTTCCAGCGCGCACTGTTTCTGAGGCGCTTGGGGACACCGCTGCGCCTCCTTTGGTGACAAAATGGGGTCCGTCTTTGGGATGCTTGGTTTCAGCAGGGGCTTTCCCAAGTTCCAGGCTGGCATGAGATGGGGCCTTGGTCTTGGAGGCGCTTAGGGGGATACCCACTGTGGTGGGAATGGTGGCAACCTCTTGGCCGAGCTTCTTTGGAGCTGATGTGACCTGCGGAGAAGGGCCTGGGATTTTGCCTTTTAAAATCTTCCCCCGTGTGAGGAAAGTCTCAGCTGTGGTCTTCGGGAGAGGGAGGCTTTTCTTGGGTTGTGCTTTTGGGGCTGTGGCAGAATTCTTATTCACAAAGCCATCCTCCCGCTTCCTACGGGGTAGGAGAGGGTATCCGTGGCCTTCCTCTCCGGATGCCATCCACTCCCATTGTCTTTGGGCAGACACCAGGGAGTCTGCATTAGCGGGGCGTCGGTGCGCACCCTCCCCAGGGGAGCCATCTTGGATGAGGAGCCATAGGTTGGGGAGCTTGTAACTGCCAGCTGTGACGAGGCTCGAAAGAACCACCAACCGGGAGAGCCAGAGGGAAGCCATGTTACCTGGAGCGGCTAGAAGAGGCAACCAAATACGTTACGCTTTGCCCATGGGTTTTGCTCCTCACCTCCCTCCCTTCATGGACTCTCTCTCCCATTTCAAAATGGCTGCCATAGAACTGGAGCAAAAACGCCTTTTAGGACAGAAGCAGGAAGCATTGTGCCCCTTTCTTGAACAAAATATCCTCTTTCTTTTTTCTTTTTTGGTCTACTTTTGATTTTAAAATGTTAATATCTGAGCCTTCATTCCACTCAAAACTGCCCGGGGCAGCTCAGCTCTTCTCCATGCTACACAACTGTAGTATTTTGATATCTCTTTAAATGCCACAGCTGTATCTTATGGAGTCCTGGGATCTGTAGTTTTGTGAAGCATTTCGAATTCTCTGCCAGAGAGCTCTAGTGCCTCCCCCAAGCTTACACATTCTATAGGGTAGGGCCATGGCAGTTAAAGTGGAATCATACTGCTCTAAGTGTGTAGTGTGAAAGAGACCTCGGAATATTCAAACGGAAACTAGACGTCTGGCCACCAAATGGAAATCAGAAGAAAAGTGGAGGCTGGTGAAAGAAAACACCCTCCCTGGGTGGATTTTGGAAGATGACTTCAGGTGGTTTCTAGAAGGTTCAAAATATTTTTATTGACTTCTGCAAGGCTTACTTGACCTGATTTTCCCTCTGTTCACACGTGCATATTGTTCGTTTTGAATAAATACTTTGCTCAAAATATGTTGGACTGCACGCACTTCTTGTGTGTGCGACCTCTCCCTATTCTTTCCATGTCATTTCTGCCTGCTATCCATTTTTCTGTTAAAGAAGGAATGCCCAGGAACTCATCAACTTCAGTAAAGGAGAGGATACAACATCTCTGAACTATGGCCCTTTTCTGAGCTCCGTGACCCTTTCCATAAGCATTAAGTGGACTTCTAGTCCCCAAGGTTCTTAATACAGGAACCATTCAAACAGCAGCACGTTCTTTGCTACAGGCATGGAGCTCACTCTCCAAAAACAGAGTCTATTTGCCTCTCTTCCAAGAACAGAGCTTCAGAAAGCTTTTTCTCTTGCTTTTTCGGACTACAGCTGAAACTCTGGGATTCCAATAGTTGTAGTCCAAACCACATCACTTTCTCATGCTCTGGACTTAAGAGGTGGATTGCCATGAGTTTACACCCCCCAGCTTCATCTGTTAGATTTCAAGAGAGTACTCTGTTGGGGAAGTTACCTTAAGAGTTTCCAAATAGAGATGCAAGCTGAGGTGTACCTAGATCTGGATCCAAACTTGGCCTTGCTCTCCACCTCACTCCACCCCAGTTTCCTGTGTAGATCAAATCTACGGAAAGGTGTTTGCAGGACAAGCAGAAAGCAAACCACCGAGATCAGCATGACATTGAACTAGTCTGAAAGCAAAAGAGTTTGGCTGCATCTGCACTGAAGAAAGAATCCAGTTTGGCACCACTTTGACTGCCATGGCTCAATGCTATGGGATCCTGGGATCTGTAGTTTGTTGTGGCACCAGAGCTCTCTGGCAAAGCAGGGTAAATATTACTCACAAAACTACAAAGCTCAGGATTCCATAGCATACAGCTATGGCAGCTAAAGCGGTGTCAAACTGGATTATTTCTGCAGAGCAGATGCTGCCTGAGAGAGATTTAAAGGATACAGAAGTCCTAAGGGGGAAACAGTTAACTTTTATACATCAGCTTTCATAGTGCTTTATATAGCCTCATCTGGAAATGCCTTTTATAAACTTTGTTGTTGTGTGCCTTCAAGTCATTTCCAACTTATGGTAATCCTAAAGTGGTCCTATCATGGGGTTTTCTTGGCAAGATTTGTTCAGAGAGGGTTTGCCTTTGCCTTCCTCTGAGACCGAGAGAGTGTGACTTGCCCAAAGTCACCCACTGGGTTTCCATGGCCAAGCAGCGATTCGAACCCTGGTCTCGAGCCCTAGTCCAGTGCTCAAAGTGCTACACCATGCTGGCTTACTCAAAAAAGCATCATAGAAATAGTTTAAATAAAAGCAAACTAAACTAGGGAGAAATCCTTGGATGTGAAAGGGTCAGAGTTGGAGTGTGCCAAGGGAACCCTCCTTTAAGTAGCTTGCCCCAAGCCGGAGCTTAGAAAACAACAAATCCCAGAATTGCCCAGCCAGCATGACTGCCAGCTGGGAGATTTGGGAAGCCTCAGTGCAAATAAGTCATGTTTCCAAGGCCTGTGCCAGCCGCTCTTGGTTTAGGAACTCACTCCAGGATCTTCTCTGCCTCATATTTAGAAAGCCCAGATTGGCATTTTGGCACCAAGTCCAAACTTATCTGCCCAGTGTTTTTTTAAAATACATTCTGTCTTGTACTGTCCTAGAGATATATGCCAGTTCTGAGCTGCAGCTCTTTCTAAGCTATGGCCCTTTCCTTCAAAGTTAAGCAAGATTCTAGTCCTCATGGTTCTTCATACATGGATAATGTAAAAAAAAAAAATGCCTGAATGTATTTTTTCCAGTGAACAACAACAACAAAAATTGACTTGTGGCACCTCCAAGAACATAGATTGGGAAAGTTCCTTTTTGACAGTTTTATGTTTCTCTTATGTTTCCATTGTAACATTCAACGGTTTTGTTATGTGTCATATTTGAGGGTTACTGTTGTTTCCTTTTAAAAAGTTTCTTCTGTATGTTGCCCTGCTCTGATAGCCCAAAAGAAAGGGTAAGTTTTAAAAATATTTTAAATAAATTAGAGAAAAAGAATTGAAATCCTAATGTTCTGTGAGGAATTTGCTGCTGAATTTGCTGCTAAAGGGGCAGAGATGCCACAGTGGAGGGGGGGGAGGCAGAGCTTTGGGGTTCTCCATAGGGATCGAGCTGGCCCTGGCAGAAAACAGCAGAGAAAGCCCATGTTGGTCATAAGAAAGGAAAAATCCAAAATCCCTTCTTGTTCAGGCCAACCCAAAAGGCGCCAAGAAGTGGGCAAAGCAGGGGTTCCAGCTTGAACTACTTTTCCTACTTCTTGCAATGTTAGGAGACATCCTGGCTGAGAGTCAATCAATCATCCATCAGTCGCTTGATATGTGCTTCGCCTGGGCTTGGGAGCCTTCCCAAACGACACCATTATAGCACTACGATTCCCATTTAACTGCCATGGTTCTGTCCTTCAGGCTTTCCCTGAAATGTAGCACCAGAGTTCTCTGGCAGAGAATGCCACATCCCTCACCAAACGACAAATCCGAGGATTTCAGAAGATGGAGCCAGGATGATTAACTTGAGACCACAGTGCTACCATTCTGTCGTCTGAGGGTGCCTCTGCACTGAAAAGATAATGCAGTTTGACACCACTTTAAGCACTGTAGCTCCATCCTATGGATTCCTGGGAATTGTAGTTTCACAAGACCTTTAGCCTTCTCTACCAAAGTGTGCTGGTGCCACACCAAACTATGCATCCCAGGATTCGGTTGGACAGAGCCATGGCCGTTGAAATGGTGTCCAACTGCATTATTTCTACAGTGTGGATGCACCCTGAATATGCTTTATCCTGATTGAGATCTGACTGCTTCTCCTTTTCTTAAACTTTCCAGCTTCTTCGAGTCAAAAGATAACCTGTGCCAGTACAGAAGTGGTAGAACGTACCAGCTTTCTGGAACCGCCGTTGAAAAGTCTATCCAGGGAAGCCTCCTTTTTTAAAAAATCAGCCAGCCCAAGCAAGAGAGGGAAACCAGACAACACCACACATTTGGCCATGAAAGATTGTCTTTGAAAATGTGGGCATCCTCGCTTCCTTTTTTCCATCAGGGCTCCAGTGCCATTTACACCTGCATAGCAGGCAGAAATTCAGCCAAAAAGCCCTTCGAATCATGACATCTATGGGCCAGGGAAAAGCTACCACCCGTAGGATTTCTACCTGTCCAGGGGCTATTTTAAACCACCTGTCTCCCAGCAGCGTGCCCTTCTGGTGCCCCACTCAGCTAACTGGCTGTGGGTGATGGGAGTTGTAGTGCAACACCTCTGGGGGGCATTTGAAGACACTTTAAGGACTTCATAGAATCATAGAGCTGGAAGGGATCCCCCAAGGGCCATCTAGTCCAGCCCTCTGCCATGCAGGAATACATAACTAAAGCACTCCCAAAAGATACACCCCCAACCTCTGTTTAAATTCCCCCACGCTCCAAGACAGCCTATTCCACTGTCAAATGTCTCTTATAATCAAGACGTTCTTCCCCATGTTTTGGTAGAATTTCTTTTCTTGCCATTCGAATCCATTCCTTCAATGTTCTGGCCTCTGGAGCAGCAGAAAACAAGCTCGCTTCATCTTTGACCTGGCATCCCTTCAAAAACTTAAAGATGGCTGTCATGTCCCCTCTGTCTTCTTTTCTCCAAGCTAAACCTGCCCAGCTCCCTAATCCTTCCTCATCAGGCTTGGTGGCTTCCAGACCTCCCACCATTTTGGTTGCCCTCCTCTGGACACATCCCAGTTTGTTAATATTTTTCTTAAACTCTGGTGTCTAGACTTAGACGCAGGACCAGGTTAGGTATGACCAAAGCAGAAGAGAGTGCAACTATTCTTTCCATCCAGCTGTACACTCTACCCTTGTTGATACAGCCTAGAATTGCATTGGCTTTTTTGGCCGCTGCATCACACTGTTGACTCATGTCCAGCTTGAGTCAACAGCTAAGACCACTAGATCCTTTTTGCATGTACTGCTGTCATGCCTGGTTGTCATCCCGCCTATATTTGTACTTTTCAGTTTTCCTGTATGTAGCACCTTACATTTATCCCTGCTGACATTTGTTTTCTTAGGAGTCAGTTAAACCATCTCAGGGTCAGGTTGAACTTTGAACAAAAACACCACCTCTTCGAATGAAAAGAACTAAAAAAAAACAACTTCTTTGGATAGCAAGGTCCTTGCTGGCTAGGGGATTCTGGGGTTTATAGTCCAAAGGGGGATGTTTCTGAGCTTGGCAGGGGACCCTTTACATAGATGAGAGCTAAACAAATGTTTTTCCTTCCAAAAGGTGCTGTGATGACCCAAAACACCAGAGGCCTTACCTAGAATGGGGAGGGGTGTCTTCCCATCTACCCAAAAAGATATATACACAAGCGACAGGTGAGCCAAATGAGGACACCAAAGCTTTACAATTTGGGACCCAGGGAGCGTACCAGGCAGGAGGAAAGACACCCCAGGAGTAGCGAAAGGTGGAGGCAATGGTGTGCTCAGTTAAGGCAGCTTGGATCGGGGCTGTGAGCTTCCCAAAAGGTGAGGCAGACCCTTGGTCCATCGAGGGAACCCCTTGCCCCCCCCAAGAGCGGTCTTACCTGGTACAGGACTCCACAGAAACCTTGTTGCTGGGCGGCATGAGAAGGCAACGGACAAAAGCGGAAGAGTGGCAGTGGTTTGGGAGTGCACACATGATGCAGTTTCCTTTTGTGGTGGGAAACTGTTTGTGTGTGTGTATGTGTGTGTGTGTGTGTGTGTTAGAGAGAGAGGAAGGAGGAGGCACCAAGCATGGAAAGGTTATGCTTTTGGACTCCAGCTCCCAGAATCCCTAAGCCAGCATGGCTTGGGGATTCTGGGAGCTGCAGCCCAAAAGCATAACCTTTCCAAGCAGCAGTGGGGTTGGCAACAGCTTTGTGGGGCTGGCAGGGGGCTTCCAAGGCCACAAATTGGGGTCCAAGGGCTACCAAGAACCCCCAGGTGGCCTTTACTCCTAGGCCACAAGGCATTGCCTTTGTTTCTAAAGAAGTTCTGAACTTGCCTCATCCCCCAATACAAGGGAGAGCTACAGGCCAAGTGTCAGAGTCATTGGTTTGAATCTATCCAAGTGGCTAAATGTGCCCTCTGGACACTACAGCAGTATAGCAGAGCTGTGGGGCAGGAGGGGGAATGGGGACCAAGAGGGATGTTCTGTCCCATAAGGGCTCGCTGCATGCCAATCCCAGCAGCCCTCTCCTGAGCAGGACCGGTGCCTTGTGTATAGAATCGTTCTAGACAATATTCCCTCCCAAGTTCATCTTCTCAGGGGAGAGATAACAAAATCTGGAAAAGTGAACAACTCTGATGGATTGGTTTTCCATTACAAGCCTGTGACTTTGGGTACTGGTTATGCACTCTTGCAGATCTTGGAATGGTTTACTGCACACAACTGTGGCCATGTAGCAGCCAGCGCAGGTTGTTCTCCATGCATGTGCAACTCAGGGCTTCGGTCATGCCTTCCTCCTCTGATAAGGGCACATCCCCTCCAGATAAGAAAGGAGGACCCAAGTTGTAGCCAAGTGCTAACACCAAGCTGCTGCTACAGACAGGAAGTGCGTGCCAATTCATCTGCCCCCAGACCTTGATCTAACAGTCTAAAGAGATGCAATTCTTGCTCAACATGACAACCCCCACACACACAACGTGCTTCGTCTCCACCTTCGGCAGCCCAATCTCATCCTCATCACCCCCAGTGTACTCTTTTCAAAGAGAAACAAGCCTCAGCGGACTGCAGGGCTTACAAAAGCGTGTTTCACAACCCCTTTGATGTCACTTCCTCTCGCACTTGCCGAGGCAAAGGGGTGGGGTGGGGAGTGCAACCAGGATTTTGAAGGCCAAACCACCCATCCTCAGCCCAGGGTGCCCTCCTGAGATTGTGCGCTGCAACTCCCATCGTCCATGGGTGGCCTGGCAGCCTTTGGCCTGGCTGTCTGGGAACGAGCAAAGTTGGGTTTATCTGAACCAATGCTTCTCAGCTTCTCTGTGGACTGGCAATTTTTTTCTCATTGTCCAGGGACTGGCACTAAATTTGTGCCCATTGGGTACACTAATTTCTTTCTTTCCAAGGGAACAGCGGCCAATGGCTCAGGGTCGGCTCTCTCGCGGTGTTTTCATAACTCCTTCCTACACGTCTTCCCTGGAGCCCGTCCATCTTCAGAGCTCCCAACAGCCAATTTTCTATTTTTCTAGAAAGAACAGGTATCCTACTGTACGCACCTCCATAAATTGTCCCAGTTTCAGGGCCTTCTTGGTTGTCAGATTGCAGCTCCCAGCATTCCTCAGCATTGGCTATGCTGGTTATGGCTGCTGGGAGCTGAAGTCCAGCAACATTGGGGGGGGGACACGGTCCCCACCCACATCATAATGATATGGAGGAGAGAGGAATGGAGTGGCTCCTTTCCAGGAAGCAGGAATGTAGGCCCAGTTTCTCTTCACCTAAGGCAGGAGTTGGCAACCATTACCGGGTCTGGGGGCCACCTTCTGCTCATCTGAGGAGAGGGGCCTTCTTGGTGGCTGCTCCCAATCTTTGGAACTCACTCCCTAGGGAGGCAGCCCTGCAGTTGCAAGGGAAAACTCCTCCGTTCTGCCAGGCCTTTTAGGAACCGTGTACTGTTTTGCTGAGCTTAAATGCAGGCACAGTCAGAGGGGAAAACGGTGTTGTATTCTTTGTAACTAACTCATAGGAAAAATGAGGAGACAAGACACAGTTGGTTGGTTTTTTGTAATCAATCATGACTTTTAATCTCTGAAATCGGAAGCAAATATTTGGACAGAACACTACAGGCACTCTATAAGAGCGCATCTCTCCCACGCTTTCTTGCTGGATCTCGTGGGGCATGTCACAGCGAGCGAGAAGCTGCAGGCACTGACTCCTTTCGAGCCTGGCTAGGCATCACCAGTCTTCTTAAATAAAAACACAAACCACCACCTTAAAACACCTCGGGGTGGGGAGAGGCCTCCTCCCTCCTGGCCTTCCCTTCAAAAACCAACAGGAGTCATGCCGTAAGGGAGAGCCAGCCCTGTTTGGGCGAAGAGCGGGAGGAAACTTGGCCCATGCCAAAATCTGGTATTTTGAATGAAAGAAAAAAGCCTCTTCCCTTGGACTGAATAACAAGGGTCTGCCCCAGAAAGTGAACATTGAAGCAACATGTGCAGCAAGGGTGGGAACCATTTGGAGGCTAGGGGGCTGCAAGCAGGTCTCCCCTGTAAGCCCCTCAAATGTTGCTTTCTAGGGGGGTGGGGGCATGTTTTTAGGCCCCAAGAGGACTTTTTTTAATAACAGGAAATGATTGGGAAGCAACTTCCTGCTTTTTTAAAAGGCCTCTCCAGGGCCTAAAAGGGCCAGGATGGGTCAAAACTATGCAGACAATGCCCCTGTGTCTCTTAGAGGGTGTTTGGGGGAAGAATTTTTTTTCAACTCCTGGGGGGCCCAGGGGGCTACAAACGTTGCTCTGGGCCACCTGTGGCCCATGGCTTGCACTTTGCCCGTCCCAGATGTACAGGCAGTCAAGGTGATCAGGGGGCAGGGCGGTGAGCTCCCTTATTTCTTCTAGAAACGCCACACCGTCACTTGTCACTTAGCACAACACAGCCCCTCATCCACATACCCCAGGACTCCCCTCCCAACTCCCATGGACTAGACCTGTCCTGGCACTTTCCCACTCACAAAATATAGAGGTGACCCTCTGACCACTATCTAATCCTGTTAGATAGGAGGCACATACATTCTCCCATCAGCACACGCCTGACCTGAATCCATCTATCTGACCACGTGGAATCATTTCCCACATGGACAGGGAACATCTGCCTCACTGCCCCCTGGCACAGAATCTTGTTAAGTTCTGGACATGTAGGGTTTTTGTTTGTTCTTTTAAATGACCTTTGAAATTCTAGCTAGACTATTGAACAAAAAGCCCCATCACATACTTTTAAAAAAATCCCAAATGAATCAGAGTAGCAAACTCCTTGGTTGGAATACAGAGGTATGTGTATGTGTTTAACCATGGAAGTAATACATAGACACAACTCAAACCTTGGGAAACAAAGCATCTTCCTAACAGAGCAGCTGGTCCACAATTGTTCCAGACACAGGATTTGTGTCAGCTCAACATCCCTGCCACAAATGGAAGCCACAAGACCTGCAGGGGCGGAGAGACTGGGCCCTATTGGCCCAAGTATACCAAGGAGGGGAAAAAAGACTCTAAATTTTAGAATGGCACTGAAATGTTTAATCTGACGAGTAGGAAAATCACAATATACTCTTAACAGCCTTGATGATCAGGGTGGCATGATGTTGTCTTAGTAGAAGAATGTCTTCTTCACCAAAACGTGGGGCATTTTCCTATAAATTCCATTTTCTGGCACCATTCTGACACTGTGCCTCTGCTGTATGCTTGTGGGTGTCTTTTATGATTGTGGCTGCCCCCGGCTCTCTCCTTTCCTGCCAGGCCAGACCTGGATTGCACAATGGATTGCACTAAAGGAACTGGCTACCCAGCCTCCCTCGCCTCCTCCAGTGACAATGTTTCTTATGCTCCAAGCATCATGAGCTTGCCTCTGGATGCCACTGCCTCTCCCAGCCTCACCCCTGGCCCTTGGTCATGTCTGCCAGCCACATGTTTGCTGGGTGTTACAGAACAATGCAGCAGGAAGCAAAAAAGGAAGGAAGGATTATGTGCTAAGACTACAAAATGATTTGGGGGGACAAGGGAGAATCTGGCAGGCCTGAGAGGAGGAAAACCCATTAAGGGGTCTGCTGGAGATACAATGGGAAGGTAGTAGAGATTCGAAAAGCCATTAGGAGAGATCAATGAAAGGTAGCTGGGGAGGGGTACATCAAGCCAAGGAGTCTCATCAATGCTGCACTACAGTATAGCTTTCTCTTTATTGCCTTGCCTGGTAGCCACAGGCAACAAGGTATGGGAGCGGAGAGACTGGAAGAGAAAGATTCAAATCCCTGGGCCCTATGCCTAGCAAAGGAAGCAAGAGTGCTGCCAGAGGAGAGAAGATTGCACCTGCACAGAAAGAGTGGAAGAGGCAGAGGAGGAGGCGGAAGTGGGGTGGAGCTCTTAGTCCTTCCCCTACCTCAAAGAGACCAGGGAACATTTGGGCAGGTTCCTAACTTTTGTGGGCATGTCCACACAAGGCCACTTGCACCACTACTGAGGGTACCTGGAGGGCAGATGATTCAAAGAACCACAACAGGGTCTCATCTGGCATGGCTCCTGAGTCGGAGAGTCTTTCCTCCCTGGCACAGGCTAAGCAGCTCCGAGACCATCTCCCTGCTGAACTGCCTGCCTGCTTGCTTGCAAGCCACCTTGATGACTAAGGGCTGTATCACCAAGTTCAGGTTGACGTTCAGCTCCTGCTCAGACAATCCAACTGTACCTGGAATTTTTCAAGCAACGGAAGAGCTTCTTTAACAAAAACAAAAGAACAAAACAAAACAAAAAACCCACCAAGGGCTTCTTTATGACCAAGATAAGGAACCCCAGAACTCTGAGAGAGATGCAGCTACAAACACAGAGGAAGGAATGGCAGAGGGAAAAAGCAGAATCCCAGACAACTTCCCAGCAGCTTGCAAAATATAGTGGCTGACTTTTTCTCCTTAAACTCCCATACCTACTTTCTCAAAACCTTACATAGGAATGATAAATAGAACAAACATCTGCAGAAAAACATGGACCCAGAAATCAGCATCCACAACAGGCCAGTTTTTGACACCATTCAGATTAAACCAAAGCACAACATAGGTTTGAATAATGGCAACACAGACTCCAATACGCAGCTCAGGACAAAGCGCACCATCCCTGTGATGGTAAAACTGGGGGCCAAGAGGGAGAAGAGGGAAAGGTCATTTGCCTCACTTTGAGCCAACAGAGATAATGAGGGGATCCGTCCGGAGGGGTTTAGGCCAGAGAGCTGAAACTATTCTACACTTGGGTTTTTCCAACATGGCTCCAATTGTTCACAGGCAGGTGGCTTCTACAAAACTCTTTTGTTCTCTGAATGGCACAGATACACAGAGAGTGATGTTCCTTTAGATTAAGAACACAAAATACTGCAAAATGGTAAAAAGGAAAAAGAAATCACTTTTCGATTTTGGCAACTTTAAAGTTTTTTTAAAAAGTATTTAAAAAAAACAATGCAATTGTGGTCCCAAATCCTAGGAGGTTTGATACCTATCTTGGCTCTTCTTGAGAAGGGTGGAATGACTGCCTTTCATATCAATTCATAAAGGAGTAGAAACAAGTAGTAACACAGCAGCAGTTTTGAAATGGCCACAAGGTCACAAACACATCAGGAAATCAGATTTCTCACTAAAAAGGCTTGGCTTCGAATTGTTGTCAGCTTCTGTTGGCGCTTCTGAATTTAGGAGGAGAAAGCTCTGACCGCAACAGGGCTCCAGGTGGTTGTGAGGGCCAGCTTTGGAAAACAGAACCATCCTTCCCAAGGGCAGTGCCACCTTCCCACACAGCCCAGAGCCCCGCCGCTGGCTCACCGCTCGAGTTCTGCTTCCTCCCTTCCCTCCCCCCAGCCCCACTTGGCTCTCAGACTGCAATCTTCGCCATCTGCTGTTCTAACTTGGAAATGCGCTCATCTTGATGGGTGATTGTGTCTTTTAGAGATTTGAGCTCTTTCAAAATTTCATCCAATTTGGCTTCGTTTTGCTGCAACAGAGAAAAAGAAAAAAAAAGGTGGGGGAAGAAAGGAAAGGAAAGAAACAACACCATTAAAATAACAATGGGAAGACATCATCCTAGAGACCCTCCGTTCCTGTGCTAAGATACTCTGAGTTGCAAGGGAATCTACCTAGCTTTGCTGGGCAAGGCATGCGCTCTCTTCAGGGAGCCGGTATCATGTTTACTACCAGATCTCTGTCAACAACCCAGCTATTCAAAATCTCATGTTAACAACCAAGTCTGCAATAATCCCATTCAAGTGAACTTCAGACCCCAAAAACTGCAGGTACAGAAATAATATTTTCAGAAATTTTAAAGCTGGAGGGAGGAGGGGGGATTTCCTTCCAGGAAGAAAAACCCACATTTTTGGAAATATTAAATATATGAAATAGCTCTTCTCATCTTAAAACCTAAACTCAGAGCATCATAAAATGTGAAGTTATTAATCAAATTGTACTAAATGTTTTATTTATGAAATTTAAGAGAAATTATTAATATCCCATATAGTACAGAGAGAGCTGCAAATGCATGTGCTGTTTGCTACCTAAACACATGTATCTTAATTTTTGCCAACTGGGAATTAGGAAAAAATGAAAGCAGAAACCACAGATTTTGGTAATAGACAAAATGAAGTGCAATCACAATCTTAAGGACTAGCTTAACTGCTTGAAAGTCTTAAACTATTCAACAGTGTATTATCATCACAAGCCACATAATGTATGCTGCTTTCCTGAAAATGGCAGCACCTAGTAGGTACAGAAGTGCACCTTGGATCTGAATGCTGAATATGTCCATGGTAGAATATCACACTATGCTGTTATAGCGCTATTATTCCACTTTAACTGCATTTTGCATTCCCAACTGGAGAGCACTTCGGCCTCAGTCAGTAAACTACAAAACTCAGAATTCCACAGGAAGCAGCCAGAGCAGTTAGTGGAAAAATAGCGCTACAATGGTGTAGTGTGATAAAGTCCCCAGATATTGATCTCTGATGCTACACAGTTCCTAGCATTTTCAGTGAGTAACACCCTGCTTTAAGAAGCATTTCACTCATTCAAAAAATTCATTATTTTGTTAAATGGCTTTTGAAAAAACAGAAAATGCAGAAATCATGGAGCATCCAATGAAATTCACAGAAGAAACAAGACACAGGTCTCAAGATACTTCTCTGCTAGTAAAACAACTATCTTTGGAGTCATTTGAGGTGTGTCTCTTGCTTCTTCCTTGAAAAAATCAGGAAAAAATTAGGGCCATTCCCTTCATTTTCCCCCAGGCCCTGGAGGGCTAAGCACCTTATTTTGACTCACAGTGTTTGAGGAGTCCACTACTTTCTTTGGGGCATTAATGAGATCACTTTTCTTGTTTGCTGCTGGTTTATTGTCCAAGATGTTTTTCTTCACCACCTTGAGATCCCTGTTTTTGCCAGGAATGTATCCATGCTTCAAGGAAATGAGAATGGGGTCGGCATTCTTTCCCTCAAACCACTCCTCAGCTTCCAGAGCGGCTTCAGGCCCAGCTGTATCTGGATACAGATCATCTTGGAAGAGGTCAGACTGGAGAGGGTGGAGATAGAGACAGCAACCAAATTGGTAAGCATGCCCTGCCGTGGCAACCCCCTCCCGAATGCTCACACATTGGAAGGGACACTGACACTCACCTTCCGAGGGACGGTCATGATAATGGGCTCGCACTTTCGCTCATGGAGTTTGAAAAATCTAAAAGGGAACAAAAGCACAAAGAATGTAACATTCTCAGGGTGAGGACTTTGCCTGCCCCTCTGCTGTGGGCTTTATTGCATTACCTCGGCACACAAGTATTTCAGTAATTACAGTGACAATATTAAAAATGTCCGCATGTGGTCTTAAGCCTGAGTTTGCCCTCTTTGACCAGAAGGATGCTTTGCTTCATTCTCACACTGCATGCAATGGATTCTTCTTCTGTGACAGACTCCCTTAAACACAGGGAGCAATACTTTCCCTGCATCCCCACCAACATCACCAACACAGTATCATCCAGGGTCAATTTTATGATATCCCAGAGAATCCAAAAGCAGGCAGGGGATGGAGAGAGGTTTAAAGACAAATGGAAGAAAAGATGTCAAAGATGGGGGACATGCAAAGTATGGAAATAACAAGGACGTTACCAGAAGGAGGAAGGCAGCACTTGGTGAATCAAAGGACAGGTTTACAAACCAGCAAGGTGACATGTCCAACAAGACCAGGAAATCCAGTACCACAAAAGGGTTCCAATAGGGGCGGGGTGATAGGAAAGAGAATGATTAATAGCTCTTGAGTACAGCCCTTTCTTTTGCAGAAAAAGAGCAACAGGCAAGCAAGTGGCCCAGGAAAGGGATTCTCATGTCCAGCAATGGATCTGCTTTTTGAGATCTTCCCTCACGACATCGTTTCTTCCCACACCAGGAAGTGGGGCAGATTATACAGGCCATGGTGCCGGACCAGTCTAATTGCATATCCAACTCAGGACGCTAGGCCACTAAGCAACAGATCCTCCCACTGCCCACTGGCTTGCTAGAGTTGGTCTATTCGTGGTCTCTCTTGTTACCTGGCTATCTCACACTTGTTCACGTCCAGACCTCTCTTTGGCATGAAGCCCATCCCTCGCTGTGGCTCTTTGCTGCTGAAGGTGTTGAGGTAGTGCACATACGGGGACTCATCCGTGATCTCAAAGTAGCGGATGCTGCTATCACCCTGGAGGAAGGGAAGGGATGAAGAAAGGCAAGTGAAATCCTCACCCTCATCATGATTTATACCCCATCTTTCCCCATAAGAGCACTGAGCAGCTAACTATCCACACAAAAACACAAACGGCTAAAATCCTATTTGCTAATGTGTGGGCAGGTTCCCACATCCTTGCATATACATGTGAATGTGGAAGATAACCTAAATGTGGACAGATACTCCAAAGCCCCTTAGTGCAACATGCTCACCTGAAGTAGTTGGGCATTTCTGCCACATTTGTGACATTCCCAATGGGAAACAAGTCCACTGAATACAGCTGTCCCTTCACATTCGCTGGGGTTTGGTCCCAGGACCCCCTTTCGTGGATACCAAAATCCGTGAATCCTCAAGTCCCATTATATGCAATGGCATAGCAAAATGGTGTCCCTTCTATAAGATGGTAAAATCAAGGTTTGCTTTTTGGATTATTATTTCAAGCTCTGAATACTTAAATTTGTGGGTATCAAGTCTGTGGATACGGAGGGACAACTGTAGAACAAAATACCACCCTGCTAGATTAAACTATGGGACCATCCAATCTGGCAGCCTGGTTCTTACCAAAGCCAGCCCAAAGTCCCTGAGAAGCCCAAAAGCAGGCAATACCATCTCAGTCTTCTTCCCCAACAACTGGCATTTAGTGACAAACTGGCTCTCTCCATACTGCAGACAGCTAACTCTCTCTGAACACCATCCAAACCAGCAGCCAGCATCACAACTTGTGGTAGCCAATTCCTTAATTTAATCAAGTGTTGTAGGACAAAGTCTTGTATTTTGCCTGTCCTGGATCTACTCCTGATTTTCATCATACAACCAAGGGTGCAAATGTAGACAGAGCTTGGAAGAATGACTTCTTTGGACTCCACCTCCCAGAACTGCCCAGCCAGCAAGGATACTGGCCATGCTGGCCGGGAGGTTCTGGAAGCTGCAGCCCCAAAACATCCCTTTTCATGCTCTGGGGAAAAGGGAGAAAAACTTCAGCCATTAAAACCTGCCAGCTGCTTGCAGCCCATGGGATCCTCAATCCGGTTTATGAACTGAAAGGGCAGCAAATGCTTCCTCCTACTAGAAGTCTGACCTTTCATAAACACCACATAAAAACGACAAAAGGATCAAGAGTCATAGGATCATGGATCACAAGGCTTTTTACAGTTTGATTACATCATTTACAGTTCAATTCACCTAACAAAAACTCTGTTTATCCGTCTAATAGGCCTTTGTCAAGAATAGGGCCATAGCATCATTGCTGAGGTGTCCAATGTGTCACCCGCAGTCCAGGCTGAAGAGCACACCAGACTGCAAACAAAGCTGTTTCTCCATTCACTTGCATGGATGGAAAAACCCTGCCCTGCCAAAAAGTGGCTGGAGGGGGACAAAATCTACACCCCTCCAGGTCAAAGACTCCTTGGGAGCAACCAAGTCTTTACCTGTTGTTTTCTTCCACAGGGCCCTGAATGTACAAGACCTGAGCAGGGCTATTCATGATGGTCCCCTGGAGGTCACAAGCACCCCTTCTTCCACAGGAGTGAATGCTGTGATTTCTCCCTCAAGGACCCTCGGAAAAAACAACAGAGTAGATGGGATTGTCCTAGCACCTCACCCATCTTCAGGAGGGTAGCTTCCCCTGTCTTCAGGCAAGCAAATGGAGAAACTGACCCATTTATTGGCAAGAGGCAGGAGGGAGAGAGTAAAAAGAAAGCATCGGGGGAAAGTGAAGAAAGAAAAGAGGAATATATGCACATATGTGCATTTGTGTGTGTGCTTCCCCCTATCCTCAGCAGCAGCCAATTTGGGCCAGTGCCCAGGGCACTTTATCACAATTCCAAATATGAAAAAAAGAAAAGACAAGAAAAAGAAAAGGGGGACCCCAGCCTGGCCAGATCCTAGACTGTTGCCTTGTAAGGCCAG
This sequence comes from Gambelia wislizenii, assembly GCA_030847615.1. NCBI lineage: Eukaryota > Metazoa > Chordata > Lepidosauria > Squamata > Crotaphytidae > Gambelia > Gambelia wislizenii. Next base: position 2,472,681 of record JAUMIR010000013.1, on the reverse strand, counting down.
TCAAAGTGAATCGGACACAATCCAGCCCCAATTCCAGTGGAAAGCATGATGAGATAAGGAGAGAAAAATGGCCTGCAAACCAGGTGCCAGTCTGATCCTGTTGGTTGGTTTGCAAAATGCCCAAGTCATGGATGGGGAAAGCTGGGAAACCACCTGTAATCTCTTGGTGCTAACTGTATTTTCTTCTGTGGAGAGAGGAGCCCTGGTGTCTTTCCAGCTACAAACTGGTGCCACTCAGCACTGGAACAGTGACATGGCCGGCATCAGGAGGCGAGCCAGGAAAGCAGCCTCAACAAGCACACAAACCCGCCAGAAGCATCTTCTGTGGGAACCACACCAAAACAAACAGGAGGGGCAGTAAAGCCAGTCAGCAGACACCAGGGAACTCCAGCCCAGTTGTTCTTCCTTATTTTGCCCATTCAGTGTGAGAACCTCAACTTTCATTCACTTCCATCCATTTTTCATTTTTTAAAACAGATTCAAAAGACAAAGCCGCAGCTACATGATACAAGTCAGATATTACTTCTGTGAACCCATGACAGGCAGAGAACAAGAAAAGCTCAGTAAATGACTGGTCCTCTGATCTGAACAGGCTCCATGTTACACACCAATTGTTTAACAAGTAAGAATGAAAATGCAGCCCATTACCAGGAGGTCAGTGGAATAATCTAGAGAGCCTTCCTATTTGGAAAGTGTTGGCTTCATTGCACTGGGTTGCTCATTGATGCTATCAAGGGTCAGGTCTTCATGTCTTTAGATCCTGTTTGCATGTCAAGTGAGGAAGACCGCAGGGGGGAAATTAGAGGAAGGGAAATGGAACCAGGGTGAGTCCAGTGCTGGGGCGGGACATGAGTGAGCCACCATTTGCAAGGAGAGAAATCAAATGCTCCCAGGAACTGAACCCATCATGACATCATTCCCTCAGGCTAGTCTGAAAGGGTCACATCTTCAAATATTCACTTTTAGCCCTGACTAACATCAGGTAGCTAAACTCTATCTTTTGCCAAATAAATTGAAAAGCAAACTTAGGCACTTCCCCTGCTTAAGTGTAGTATTAATTGTATGCTAAACAGAAGTACTGTATTAGATTATTGATCTGAGTGGTCTATCTGTCATCTCTGGAGGCCTTTCTTTGGGTCCTGCTGCCATTTAGGCAAGGGGCACATTTTTTTTATTATTTATTTATTTATACCCCGCTCTTCAGCCACAAGGCTATCAGAGTGGCTTACAAATTGTTTTAAGCAATAGCTATTTACACATCTACACTGCATTAAACAGTTTCCAACGTGTGTTAGCTAACTGTGTGTTAGCTCACATCAGCTGACCTGAGACAGAGCCTTTGTAGTGATGTGTCCCATCTTTGGAACTCTTTCCAGAGAGGTCCTGCCGATGCTAGCCAAAGACGTTCTTCTTTTCCTTTTTTTCTAGATGCTCCTGATAGTCTTTTCTCTAACCAGAAAAGGCAACATTCACATCAGCAGCATTGCTAATATTCTGTAACATTTTGTTGTTTTGTTATTCTAAATATGATATTTGGTTTTACTTATTTTCTTCTTCTGTATGATTTTTAATACCTTTGCCTGATGAAGAAGCCAGTGGAGCTTCAAAAGTTTGCATGATGTATTTTGTGCATTTTTGATTGGCCCAATAAAGGTATTGCTGGTTTGTGGATTTTGGTTTGAATTGTCGGCTATACTGGGAGCCCCTTTAAGATTGAAGAGTGAGGTATATTTGTAAAGAAATAAATGAGAGTACATATACTGTAGCTGGAGGTTCTGAGAGTCTTGCAAACAGAAAGTCCGAAACGTCTAACTAAAAATAGGCTTGTTATCATCTCTCTGTGTATCATTTATAACTTGTGATATGAAGTTCTAGTCTTTATTTATATGAAGGGTGTGGTAGAGAGTCAGAGAAGACACATTTGTCTGTAAATACACACACACGGAAACAAGGAAATGTAGCACCAGCCACGTAAAACTTTGCAGGTTGTATTTTCATACCACCAACACCACTTGTTTTTACCATACAAGATTCCAAGCAGTCACTACTTACTTTTCCACATAAGTAAATGATGTTGGTATCTGGATCATAGAAAGGCAGCAGCACCCCATTACTGGTGTCCATTTCATGGAGGGCAATGGGCTCTTCCATATTTTTCTGGAGGGGAAAAAACTGTCATTTTATGTTTGAAAGATACAGAGACTGTGCTTCAACTTGTTTAAATTTCCTGGCTGTCCCACTGAAGAAAAGGAAGATTCCTCGCTAACCAGCAAACTAGCCTGTTTTCTGAAAAATAAATGGCCTACTGAATTCACCCAGGAATTCTTTCCCAGAAAACGTGTATACCCTATCTCCAAAAATCAGGGGGAGCATCACAGTACATTTCATTAGAACCGAGCTTAGAAATGTTACCCTTCCTCCCAAGCTCCGGTTAGAACCAATGGACTGCCCTATTCCAACAGCTCAATGCATTCAACAGACTGTTAAATCAAAATATTGTTTTATTAAAAGACCTGTAAGTGCTGAATGCCAGGCAGGAAATATCCACCCCTACAGAAATCTCTTTTGCAGCTCATACAACTGGCTTGTGTTTGGAGAGTATAACACAGAAGTTGAAACGGCAACCCAGAAAAATAGAGAATATAACAAAAAATATTTCTCTGTGTGTTATCTGTGGATCACAGAATTTGTTCAGGGTCGTGACAAAACATGTGGACAAAGGCAATTTCCAAAACTGGAAGCAAACAAAAAATGTGAAGGGAGGTCAAAATAATGTGAGAGATATTGCTTGTCAAGCAAGTTTTCCATGTTTGTAGAACAACCTAAAAGCCTACCGAATCTGTTTAGAGTGTCAAGAAAGTGGACGTCCTCCATGTCAGGAGCTCCCAAAGCCTGGGAGGCGATATCCAGAATCCTCCGACTAGGAGGACCAGCAGCTTTTGGAATGTGAGGTTGTTAACCCACAAGAGTAATCCTAAGCTCTGGGAACAGCAATCCATTTTCAGAAACTACCTTCAGCTCTCTGGAAAAGAACCGCCATCTCTCTCCCGCCTGTGGTACATATGATTCCGCTTGCAAGATGTACTTATGATGGATTTTGTCTAAAATTAAGCTCGTTTCCTAAAGAGGCCTCTCCTAAAGTTTCAGAAGACAACAGCACTGAAGATCCCCACTTCCGCACAGAGCGTCTTGGCAATGGCTCAGACACATAGCGGCCACACTGGCAACTTACAGGATTCCAGAGTGCCAGCTGTCTTTCACTCATGCGGCTAAAACCAGTGGTGAAGACATTCCCATCCGAGAGGAAGATGGCTCTCATTGGCCGCGCTCCCTCATGTGCCTTTTCTTTCTCCTGGGGAGAGAGGAAAGAGGCTGTTAAAGGTAGCAACTAGCTAAGGGAAGCTTCCTATCAGCTGCTAGGAAAGACAGGCATGGCTGCTGTTCTTGTCCCTTAACTGCCTCAGGAAAAGAGCAAAGCAAGTCACAAAGTCATCAGAAACAGAAAAACATACTGCCCAAGGGTACCTGCACATGAAGAGAGTGGCCTTTCTGGATTGATTCCCACACCTGATCAGCATGTCCAGCTATAGTGGACAAAGCAGGAGTGGAGCACGTTTGGGTACAAAATAGAATCTAAAATCCAAAACCTAAATGAAATCACAGCTGACATGAAACTACTCTGCATTTTTTCTGAGGGAAAAAGGGGGTATAAATACCAAATGATTTTTTTAAAAAAACAGCAAATGCCATGGTTCAGAGAACTCAGCTTTAAGCAAAAAAGCAGGAGCAGAACCTGCCTCACAAAGACTTCAGACACAAACCACCAGCAGCTTGTAAGGGATCCAGCTGATTTTGGGATACAGGGGGCCCTCCAGTTCTTCAGGGGTTCGGTTCTGCCCCACCCCCCGACAGATGACAAAAAACATGGATGATCACGTCCCATATTATTCAATGGTGGCAACATGTGCACTGACGCTTTGGTGCGTCTGTGTTCATGTTGCTGCCATTCTAACTATAGGACGTGACAATCCGCGGTCACTTGAAATTGCAGATCCGGAGCCCACAATTCAGGAGGTGCCACTGTACAGTGTATACTCACTGCAACAATTTCTTGTTTCCTGGGGTCAATCACTCGGACTTTCTTGTCTTTGGAAGCTGTGCAGATGAGGCTCCCATTGCGATTCCAGCTCACGTTATAGATCATGTCCTGATGCATGTCATCCAGGTTGATGAGGGGTTCACCTGTGCCCACATTCCAGATTATGACGGCATTATCACAACCTGGAGAAGAACAAAACTTAACCTCTTAGGATCAGAGTAAATGACCACCTGCTAAGACATTTTGCTTGCCCAAGGCAACTCCCCCCCCCACTGTTCACCATCAGCTTTTATTGTTAGTTGCATTTGTTGCCAGGGGTTACAGGGTGGGATGTCCTTGTGGGGATATATGTACAGTTTGAAGCAAAGTAATCTGCCTGTACCTGCCTGTACACAGACACAAGCTGTCCAGGCCTTCTGATTAGACTCTGAAGCCCCCTTACAGGGTTTTAAACTCCTTCAAAGTGTTGCTGTTATTACTTTTTTGTAACCAGCTTTTTTTAAATGTGTATTTTAATCATTGTTTAAGTTTTATTCCTTTTGTAAGTCGCCTTGGGAGGCCTTTGTGTCATAATCACGTTAATTAAACACAGCAGCCTATGCCTATCTTAAATGGCAATAAAAATGAAGTCAAAAGGGTACTCTTTACTATGAGAGTGTAGGCCAGTACAGAAGTACGAAAACTGAAAAGTTTCAAAGAATTCTTCATTGAGCAAATACATTACTGGCTTGTGTACTCCTATGCCAGCCTAAACTACTATAAAGCAAAAGACACAGGCTGGCATTCTGTTAGACCTTTACGATGTCGTAATGACTGTTTTGTATTCACATTCACAGTTGAGGTACCATTGCCACAATTAAAAAGTGGACAACCATTGTTTGACACATTAGAATGTTAAGGGATTTTCAAACCAGAAAGTTAATGAAAGAATAATAGCTATTTTCAGTACAGTAGGACCCCTGTACCCGCTGGAGATTGGTTCTGGGGGGGGCATGGATACCGAAAACCGTGGATAATAGCAAACACCATTGAAAATTAACGGGACTTGCGGTTAAAATTGCATAGAGTTGCCTTGTAGGACCTAGAAAATGGCTAGAGAGGACACATTTTCTAGGAAGACTCTATGGTAGGTGTGCTGTTTTCTGTCCCATGGATAACGAATCAGTGGATACAGGGGTCCTACTGTACTGTAGGCATGCAATATGAAAACTTAACTAAGATAATAAGCTTATTAGCATCCTAAAAATACAGCAGGGGCCAATCTTTTACCCCCCGGGATGCAGTGCAGTTTGAAACTGCCTGTGTCCAGCACAGCCTTTCCATTCTTGGTTGCTTTGGCAGGCGCTTTGGCTCTGCAAGAAATAACATTTGTTCCCCAGCCTACCAGCACTGAGCAGGACGTTGCGCGCCGTGGGGTGCCAAGCCACTATGCCCACTCTCTTGGAATGGCCTTCTAAGATGACCACAGGTTCTGTCAGGGAGAGCGTGAGCCCATTTTCTGGGATTTGCCAGACCTGTAAAGGATAACAGCAACACCAACAACAATGGTGGGAGAGAGACAGAGAGAATGTATTCACTTAGATACTGCTCCCCACTATTTGCCCTTGCATTGCCATCCCTCTGGACAGGGACAGCCGCTTCACCTCCACAGACAACACACCCAAAGCAGCCTTTCAAAGCCCACTAGATCAGGTTTACGCTATGTTCAAGGATGGCCAGGCTAATAAGGAGGTGTCTCCTCCTGGGAATCCTCCATATGAGTCACCGTTGGCCAATCATCAGGCCTGAACCAGAGCTGACCTACATAGGGGCGGCCAGGAAAACGGGGGGGGGGGACCATATGCTGTAGACAGCTATCCAACCACCAGCAGATGGCAGCAAAGTAACAACATGCTTGCATTGTCTGCTTGGGGGGGGGGTAAGGCAGGCTGAAAGAGGATTCACCAGCAGAAAGCCAGCTGATGCTGACTTGACCCTCCAAGGTTTGGTCATTAGAGGCGACTTGCCATCAACATCCATCTCCATTTCTCTCCTGTTGAGACAGCAGGCCCACTGGAAGGTCTGAACCAACCTTAGCAGCAAAGCAGGCCAGGTAAGAAATAACCACAAACTGTTCCAGTGTAATGGGATGGCTCTCCCCTGTAAAGGCTACTAGGCCTTTACTAGGCCTAGGAAAATACCACTAGGAAAATACCACAGGCAATCTGGACATTCAGGCAGCAGGAAATTCGATGATAACGCCAAAGCTTCTGGAATGGGTTAAAATATGACCACACTAATAGCCAATAAAAAACCCTCTTTTTGTGCTCCAGGTTTCTTGTGGTGAACTCATAAAGTGACTGTTTCAATGTCTAGAGGGGCAGCTGCATTCAGACACTGAAGTGAAACCAACTGAGAGTTCTGAAGCACCTTAAAGGCAACCAGATTTATTGTGGCATCAGCTTTCACAGTCTAGAGCCCACTCCAGGTGCATGATTGCTTCACTATTTTCAAATTACAATGCTGTGGAAACATTTAAAACAAAAACAAAAAACGGGCACCTCTGAGATGTGGAGAGCTGAAACCTAGGGCAATGTTGGCATGTCACATTGTTGGCTCATCACCCAGTGAGGACACCACAGAGCAACAGTACTGACGCATCCAGGAAGAGCCAAAAGCTATTCCTAAATTCTGCAACCTAGGATGTTGGTAACAAATGGCCTGTGTTCTGCTTAGCAGAGAGGTGCTTAAGGTGGCATTCAAAAAGAACAGGAGAGGAAGGACACAACCACTCTCTGCAGAGAGCGTGCAGCCAACCCTGCCAAACCCAGCACTGCCCCAACGGTTTGATACCAGCCAGACTTCCCCTCTGTAGCAGTGGCAAAGGCAGTTCAGCCCCAGGGCAAAAGAACCCAGTATCTGTTTCTGAGTGGGAACAGGGTCCAAGTGACAAGTCACCATTTCCAGAGCTGTCCTGTGGTGGAGTAAGAGGACCACAAGGCACTGCTTTCACCTGCCTGCAGCCAAGGAGAAAGAACCAAGTGCTGAGATGATTAAATACAAGTACCCAGCCAGGGCTTGGGGAAGGACTGAGCCTTCATGTAAAACCAAACCTGTACTGTGCCAACCACCCTATAGGAAAAACAGCTCCCAAATGCCTTCAAGTTTTACCAGTGCAAAAGCGACCACAGTTAGGCAGCCACATGGCCTTCAACAGGAGGAGAAACCTCAAGCCTTTCTCACAGAGCTATTTAATGGGATTGGTGCTGGTGAGTGAGAGCACAACAGGACAGTTTCCCCAAGTGATGGGGAGGGCAGGGCACACCCATTACAAATCATGAAGTAGCAGCAGCACACTGGCCACACAAGGGAACACCAACAGGAGCACCACATAGGGTCCGAGGCAGGCCTGCAGGAGGCCTATGAAGTATGAAAGGAGGCGGAAAGCAGAGCAAATCCCCTTTTAACGGAGTGTTAAAATATGGCGGGGGGGGAACAGAGGCGTATATGGACAAGAGATTCCTTCTGATTCACTTGGAGGCTGTATTCCCATAGATTCCTCATGGTTGCAGCTCTCTTATCTGTCATAGAATTCTCTGGCATCAGGCCATACCTCTAGCGGGAGGAAACATGGCTGCAGGCTCCAAAACTATTCAACACCAGGGCCAAAAAAGGCCAAATTGCAGCACAAGAGGCTGCTTCCCCCGCCCCAATATACACACACACATGACACTAGTATGTGGCACGAGAACACCCATTCTCTAGCCACCTTAGTATTGATGTTTTGGATGGCTCCTTTCTGAGGGTTTCAGACGTCATCCAGAAGGACAGGTCGGGAAATGCTGTTCTGATGACCAGTGAAGCTACAGGCTGTGCTAAACACTGAAAAGAACAAACATTGCATAAGAGGCAAATGCCCATGCTTGTATCTCCTTTGCTCCACTGAAAATCTCAAATATACTCAGACTTGGTTGCTTAAATTAGGGTGCCAGGGGTTTACATAACACCAAAGATATTCATTCCAACATCTATGACTCTGCCAGATATTTCTACTGCTAGTTGCCCTCAAGAAATGGGACAAAAGGAATAGTTCACATGAGCACCACAGAAATGGTGTAAAGTGGCACCAGTTGTGTGTGTGTTTTTTTTTCATTATCACCCTGGATTACCTTTAATCAAGACAAGTGGTACAACCCACAGCAACTACTCCTGTTAGGTGCGAGTCCCATCTCATTGCATGCTCCAGTTTTGTTGGGAGAAAATAGCTCCCTCAGGAGTTAAGCAAATAGTTTGCTATGGGTGGGGGGACTGGGGGGGCGGCGGGGGAGAGGAAGCTATTGATAAGGACAGATATCAGAAGCAGGTAAAAGATCTCAAGGAGGGAGGGGGGATTTCTGACTTAGGAGCAACAGCTGCTTCGGGCATCCCTCAAGAGTGTTCTGTTCCTGAACAATGGCCAACACATAAAAGCCCAAAGGCTCTCCTCTGCCCCTCACATAGCAAATGCATCACCTTTCTTCTTTGTAGGGTGACATCAGAGAGGCAGGACACAAATGACAGAGGATATAACCTGCTCATAGGGGATGGTCTACTAAATGCTTTTCTACAGAGAGGGCAAGAAGGAACCAAGAAGCAGCAAACCAAGCGACTACTTGAAGATTCCCTATTCCTTCTTCTTAAATCAGCATCTCTCGTGAATATTCCAAGGAACAGGGTGAAGAAGCAACATCTGGCAGGACAGCCTCTTTTAAAAAGGGCAAAGGCAGAGCCACAGGTAAACAATTGCAGCCACTAATTTCTACAAAGACCACTTCCAAGGCTGAAGAGAAGTCACATTCCCTGACGTGGGAGGATGGCCTCTAATAATAACACCCACTATAAAAAGAGTTAATTCAGTGGAGAGGGAACATGTACAAAGCAAGCCTGGGCCATGAAGAATCCAGCCTCAAGTCAAGGCCTGGGTTTTGTCTAGATGAGAAGATATAACGTGGGTTGCTGTGCATTAATGCAAATTTGCAGCAGCATTCATTTGTCTCCACGGTTTTTTTGGCAAAACTGCTGGTAGGTGAAGCTATCCCTGTTTGATGTTCACACGCAGCCATGCCTGCAAATCAAGATGGTGGCTGAGAGTGAATTACTCGCATTATTATTCTCCATAAGTTGCTGTGGCTGCACAGTATTTTTTAAAAAAATGTAAATCAAGGGTGCGCAAGTCCTGCTTAAAATAGCAGTTTGGTTGCCTCAGCACAGCACAATCACTACCATGAAACTCAAAAATAGCCTTCCGGCCAGCAAGCCCACCCCCTACGCATGTCCGACCAATCCGTTTTCCACTTCCACGGCTCTCTGAGAATGTGCTGTGGTTCGAATCGGATGTCCAAATGGGCAGTAACACACATTTCTACGTATAATTTTTTAAAGTTTGGGAAAAGCTGCAAAGGCCTTCCCTCTGTAGTTTTTGCCCCCGCCCTTCCTAATATGGCAAATCACCACGGTATCTCATTGGGACAAAAGGTATTCCCTTCAAATTCTATGAGGAGTATTTTCACCTTCTAGACAACACCTCAAACCCTCCCTCACCCAGAGCATCCAGTGTGGCTTCCTTCATCTTAGTCCTGGCTTTCACATCATCTCCAAAGTGTGCACTTAGTTCTGTTCCAGAGTCCTCAATGAATTTACCAGCTCAGAAACACACCTCCACAGTAAGACTTGGTCATAATGGAAATGAGACGCTCATTTTTGGAGCGTGTGCCTGTTTTCTACCGCAACTGAGTTATACACCATACCTATGACACCCACACACTGAGACCTTCATTGGGCCATCACGGGCGGAGTTGGAACGCCAAGAATTTTCAGCCTAATGTGTCTGTCAGGAACTTCAAGGGCTTGTTTAGCAACCAATGACTAAAAGAGCCATTGCCATCTTCTGCCAATTCAAACTTTTGCTTTTTGCAGGCTTGCGATGTCCAAGCAAACAAGCCATCCACCTTCTCTGAAACACAGACTGAATGACTTGGGCTGAAATTAATTCTTCTCTTTTGAGAAGAGGCCACTTGGCATTTTCCACAAAACTCTTATATAAACCAGGGTTCTTCAGTTGAATAGGAGGAAAGCTGTAGTACATTACAGCCATTCAAAAGATTTTGAAGAATCCACATTTAAGCAGTTCCTTATTTGCTGGCAGGAGAAAATCATTCTTCAAAGTGAGCATCCAGACAAGAAGGCCCACATGGCAACATTTGAGAGCAAAGCTCTCTAGAAGTTAAGGGAGAAATAAAGCAATTTAACTGCTCACCTCTGTCTTGCAACAAAGTATTCTGAGTAGTAGCTTTGTTTATTAAAAACCTGGAAAATATTTCTCAAATTAAAAAACATTAGGCATCCTCCCCATACATGCTGAAGCAACTCAGTGAATAGCCTGAGAACACCACAGGAAAAAAAAAGGCTGTCACAGATATGATCAGAACTCAGGATAGGAGAATACTGGGAGCAGGATGCTAGCAGAACCAAATCAGAAACTACTTGTTTAGAAAGGCTTTTTAATGTTTTTTTAAAGCCTTACCCTGGAAGGAAACCTTTGTTAAAATGGAGAAACAAAGAATCATGTAAGATGAAGAATGCCTTAAGGCAAGTTCTGCCATGAAGAAGACTCTGTCCTGAGAGAGGGTTCACCCAACTCAGTTACTTGAAGGCCAAACACATGTGGTCACCGGCATTTCTCAGACACATCTGAGTAGTTTTAAACCAGCTTCCACCAACCTTGAGTCCTCCAGAACCCACCTAATTCCTGCTGCTTTATTCTCCATGGGGCCACCACATCTCCCCTTAGATGATTTTGAGAAAGGCTATTTGAAAAGGATGGTTTTGAGCAAATGGCTACACTGTCAGCCCATCTGCGCAACTCTTACACTCTTAATGCAGCTTCCAGGGCTACTTTTCAGTTACAAAATATTTATTTATTTATTTTTATTTAGTTATTTATACCCTGCTGCTTTTCAGCCACAAGGCTATCAGAGCGGCTTACAAATTGTTTTAAGCAATAGCAATTTATACATCTACACTGCATTAAACAGTTTCCAATGTGTGTTAGCTAATTGCCCCCACAAGCTGGGTACTCATGAAGGGAAAGAAGGGAAAGAAACTTAGAATGCTATGCTATATACACTTGGGAGCATTAGCATTATAATTTGGCTGAGTGGTCAGGATGGGCTTCCCTGAACCTTTCCCGCCCTTTCTGTTTCTCATTCTCTCTCCTTCTTTTTCTTCTTCCTCTGCTCTCTGTTTCAGAACCAGGAACCAACCACTCTGTGCAAAGACTGAACTTTCAAAGCCACTGACATGGATCATTCTGGCATTGGAGGTAGCTGAGAAAAAAGCCACTCTCCATGACAATGACTATCCCCAAATTTGCTGATGCCAATGTGGTTGGTACCAACGCAGCTGCTACAGAAGCCAGTTTCAATGCCAAGGCTGGACCCAAACTAGTTGCTGAAAATAGCCTTTTGTTCACATAGTCCTGGATATAATTTTCAACAGCCAAGGAGTCTTACAGGTAGAGGTGGAAGCTGAAAGAAGTGACAAAACCTGGGCATTTTTATCTGCACCTTTTAAGAAGCTTTCCCATGAGTGAAGACAAAAGAGGGGGATCTGGTTTTGGAGCCCCTGGGTGGTGAATCCTTGGCAGATTAAAGAAAGTTGCACAGTCTGACATTCCCTAAGGCAAAAAAAGGGATTTGGAACTATTTAACCTCCAGGAGAGGTGCACTTTTGGAAGAGGGTCTTAAGATAGTAGTAGAAGCACAGCGGTAGAAGAACAGCCCAAAGCCCAGAAGGAAAGAAAGATTTTTTGGGTTTGGTTTTTTAAATGCAATAGAGAGAGACAGAGAGACTGCAGAAAATAAACTGAGGGAACACTAAGAAGATGGGGAATAATAATCAGTAGGACAACTCAGAAGCAGTATGAAAAGCAAAGGTTAAATGGAGAACGTGCCAAATGTTGCTACTCTGGTGGCAGACAAAAAAAAAAAAGGAACTCAGGTGAGGTAGCTTTGTGCACTTAAAAAAAAAAGCTTTAAAGCATTTAGTTGAATACACATTCTGCAACTTTTTTGGTTTGAAGCAGCTTAGCCAAAATAAATTAGCCTGTTTTTTGTTTTTTTTTTAAAAAACTAGCTTTCTAAATGTGGGGAAAACTGTTTGGGAAGAGGGGGGAAATAAAGTATCAACCAATCCGTGCTTTCCATGGCCTTCTGCTTTTCAACAAGAAGTAGTAGTTTCTGAGGAAAAGGCTGTGCCTGTGTGCAAAATAGGGTCCGTGCACTTTCCGAGCTCACTGCTCAAATTATGTGCCTCTGTATTCAACCTCAGCCATTTCAGTGCTATAAGCAACTAGCTTTGTTGAACATCTACTCTGAGGCACTGGTAGACTTCCGGAGCACAGAGCAACCCCACAATGAAGAGACAGCAACCTCCCCCAGCAAGTAAAACCGTTCCATGTTTCCTCTTTCCTCTGAACAGGCAAATGGGTGGGTGGGCAGGGTACGTGTGAGTGCACACATGCAACATGCCCATCTGGGGGCCAGATTTAGCCACGAGGTTGCCAGTTCCGTTCCCTACTTTAGACCACTTTTTCCTCGACTCATGAGAACATTCCTCATCACTGCAACACATTGTGATTCAGCCCGGCTGCTCCTTGTTCCCGAGCCACGCATGTTTCCCCAGGCAGGCTGGATGAGAGGCAAATGCATCTCTCTGTCACAAAGCCCGAGTTAAGCTCTGCCAAAACCTCCTGATGTTTATGCTTCAGACAGCATTCATTCCATTTCACGTGCTTTCTGAATTAGGGGTTTCTTACAGAACATTCCAGGATCCTTTAGTACACAATCCAGTTTAGTGGTAAAGTCTGAAAACCCAAATTACTTCTTTTTACAAAGTTGGAATATACAGTACATTTTGTTAACATTCTAATGACTTCGAAAGACTCAGATGATTGGGAGTGGTATGGGAAATGGCCTCATGGGACAAAACATAAATCCCAAAGACACAATGGCTTAACAGATGCAACACAGAGAAAGGGACATATTTGGCTTGATATGAAATGAAACGGCTGAGAATCCCAAACATAAAAAGGTATATAATTAAACAGTATTTCAGGAAACATTTTAGGTTCATCCTGATCAATTTAAAGTGAAAAATGTAAGTTGTAGCCCAAGGCCACGTGAGAAGATAACATCTGAAACCCTAGAGAGATGGTGGGGTCTCTTTCTTTGGGTGTCTTCAAAAAGAGGCTGGGCAGCTACTTACACTTACTTACTTGCTCCAGCTAGATGTCTTGCACTTGGGGGGGGGGTGGACTTGATGGCCCATGAGGCCCCTTCCAACTCTGTGATTCTATTATTCTGAAAGTGGGAGTCTTGCGGGCCTTGACAGTGCAGGAAGCAGGAGCAGGGCACTAATTAAACAGTGTCTAAACTGAATGGCCAAAAGTCCTCCAAGAGCATCAGCCACCTAGACCCTGGACAATATTGTTACTTGGGACAGGAGCCAGTACCTGCCCAAAAAATACTTCCAAAAATGAAAGCAAGAAACAAGGTTTTTTAAAGATGCTAAATATATCAACTCACCATCACAGTGCAGTCTTCTGAGCCACTGGCAATGACGTGATCGTTGTGCGGGCACCAATCTATGTCAAGCACTGGTCCTGTATGACCACATACTGTGGGGTAGGATTTGTCAATTCTACCTGTCTGAAGAGGGTGAGAAGACAGTACTGTCATGTATAGGATGAAGACAAAATAGAGGTCTACATTTTCAGAGACAGGCTTTACAAAATGACCCATGTCAAGTTTATATAGGTAACGGTCTTGACTACAATGTACTAATGAATGCAAAGTTGTTTGCTGACATTCACAGTGATACAATTGCTTCTTCATCATGGATTACTGACAACTGAAAAATGGCAGCGGCTCTCCCAGTTTTAGAAAAACTCTCACTACCTTGCTACTAACCCACTCCCTACCCCTAATTAACAGATGCAACACAGAGGAAGCTGCCTTATGCTGGATCCAAAACTATTTCTCTATTTAACCCAACACTGCCTATTTGGGCAGATAGCCACTCTCCACCATCTCAAGCAGGTCCCATCACTTTACACCTGGACGTTGAGCAGGCTTGAACCTGAGATATTCTGCATGTGCTTGGTATGCAAAACATCTCAGGTTGAAGACCTTCAAAATGTGCAGAAAGCTTGGGCCAGTGTGGTACCAAGAAATAACTTTAACTTGCATTGATCAAAAACAATAGTAGTAATTTCTAGCTCAATGGGTTTGTTTAAAAGTACTGTAGTGCAATTCAACTCGGATTCACTGAATTTTAGGCACATTCTACATATCGGTCTTTTTCAGACACAAGCCTCTACAGCTACATCTCTAGCACTACTCTTTCCTCCTTATGGTGCCTGAATCCTGGATCAGGCATTCTGTTGTTACACTGCTAATTCTGGGGAGGTTTGCTTTTCCAGTTCAAAGTTCACTGTGCACAAGGCTTTAGAAACAGTGATAACTGTTAGCTCTTGCAAAGCAGTTGACCTTAGACCTCCTTGTCAAAATCAAAAGAGAGAGAGGCAAGTCCTAAAGGACTATGAGATGCAGAGTTAAGAAACAAGCCTGAAGCTTAACAGCCAGACACCTTTTTTCATAGCTGGGAACCACAAAGCGGGCCATGCAGAAGCATATCATGTGATGGCTATCAGTTAGTGCTTACTTAGAACCTCTGACCTCAAAGCCAGTCCACTGTTATCACTGCCTTTAAGAAGTCAGCCTGACTCCCCGGTGAATGGTGGGGCAACCAGGCTGCTGCCTAACATGTGGCCCTGGGAATAGTTAGCTGTGCCATGTGCCCACTTCACTGCTCACAGTGGTTGCCAGCGTGAGCTTCCAACATGTGCCAGCAAATGTCTTCAGATGTGCATTATCAGTGATTGAAAAGAAGGAAACGGTGCTGGGACACAAGAGAGGAAAAGGCAAAGATTCAGAGGGAGTGATATGAACAGTCTGTGAGCTTTATACCAGGATAGAGAGCTTCTCATTGCTGTGCCAGCCAGTTTTTATGTCACACGCCTAAGATGGTAACACATATTGATTAAGGGGGATAGCCTGCATCAGTATACAGTATGTCCATGCCTAGTGGGTGTACTTATAAAAAAAAGGTACCATCACATCCAAATTTTAAAGAGTTGAAATGACCAGAATAAGGCACTCATAACAACAAACAAATCCATCTCTAGAATGAGTACACCACGCCATTTCAAAAAGTAGCTTAAAGAAATATCCTAACAGCTGAGACTCAATAGCTCAGCTGTGTTCAAAGTGACAATACTGGGCAATTCAAGATCTGTCTTAATGTGTCTATCAGGATTTTAGGAAGAAAAAGTTAGCTGGTATGTACATACTTAATTTGCAACTTTTCCCCATCTGTATGATTAAGACAAAAGGCCAAGCTCCCAAGTTTGCAAACAAAGAGCAGAGTAACAGTGTGCAAAATGACTATGTTACCTAAAATGGCAAATTATTTGCTAAGAGACAGACCTACAATTATCTATCTCACTATCATTACCTCACTGCCCTTTTAAAAATTAAAAATCAAATAGAACTGCCTGGGCCATTACACTAATTGTTTCTCAGTTTGGGATGTACCCAAGAGAATGTGCATTCCATTTATATATAATGAGTACTTACTGCAAGCTTGGAAAACAAGCATACGATTAAAATGGAGTTTTTCCTGCTTCATTAGTATCACCAATCTCAGGCTGGCAAGGACTCTTCTGTCATCTTTGGTCACTGACTGAGTTAAAACCTGTAAAGCCCACTGGGTTGAAAGGGATGGGAGCAAGAGATACAACCAATGCAAACTCTCTGCCCACTCAAACCATCATCTCCCTAAACACACCCCGCTGTGATCACACCCTATGACAAAGGCTTCGATGCTCCTTGCTCTGCCCATGCAAAACTAGTCCTCCATTTCCTGGTTCAGAGTAACTATAGTTTGCCCATGATATCCAAACCACAAATCACATTTGATCTGAAATCGAAGATTGAAATCAAGGTCAGATACTCGTTTTAAAAGGCCTGACATCCAACCCTGCGCAGATGTACCGTAAACCCTAGTTAATGCTAGTAAGGGGGAAAGAGGGGAAGGAGGCCACGGAGCATCACATCTGAGCAGAAAGCTTCATCAGCAGAAGGTTCCCTTTGGCCATAACTATTGCTTTAGAACGTGGAATACCTCTAAAGCAAAAACTGGGAAGGTAGGGTATGGAAGAACACCAACTGGCAAGAAAAGAGATCTCACAAACCAGTGCTGGTTCTGTGGCTCACTATGACTAATAACAAGGCAACAAGTTGGCACTAGTTTACACAATGAGACCTTGGGGAAACTTTCTTTAAATGCACAAAGCAGACCCTATAAATCACATTAAAAAAAAATATCAAGTGCCTAAAACAGACTTGGCACTTCAAAGTAATCAATGTGGTTGTCAATAAAACAAAGAAGAGTGAACAATGAGCAGGCGTAGTAAAAGCAGAGCTACTAAAACTTAGGTGCAATGAATATTTAAATACCATGTATAAAATCATCCTTAACTAAGAGGCAATGATTATACTGGAATCAGGCAAGGCACCAAGTCTGAACTAGCCATCTGAACGAAGTTTGAACAGTATTTTTTGTTCACATAACATGTCGATCCATGACTCAAAATGAATTTGGCAGTAGGCCTGAGGCACCATACAATCCCCCTGTTAAAAAGATGGGTTAACATTTAGAGATAAGCAATAAGCACAATAATAAATAGGAGGATGACAAGATCTAGGTCTATGGCAAATGCACAAAAATGGATAGGTAAACTGTCACTGGGGAACAGTAGTAAGCCTTTTACACCATCTCTTTCAATCAGATGGCTTAACATTTACCAAATACAGCAACTTAATTCAGCAACACAGGCCAAATTCAGTTTTTGCAGAAGAACCCTGACAGGATGGGCTAAAAAACTAATGCAGCCTTTCAGGACTGACCTTGTCTCTCTGCTAGGAAGAGGCAGTGGATTATAGAACCGTAATTCGTAGATTTATTTAGTGCAGAAAGCCACTTCCTCAGGAATTTGTTATCCTCACAGCTGAAAGTAAAGAACTGACATCAGCTCACACACATTCCTCTGCTGCTGCTGCTTGTATCTCAAAGAGGGGAGAGGAGGCAACTAGATGACAAAAGATGGTGTTTGAAATGCAAACTAAGCCCCCTCTTTCAGACAAGCCCTGTTTCTCCTCTGGGGACTGACTCCCCCACCCCCATCCCCAGAACTTCAGTCACTCCCTGCTTATCATTTAACATCATTTAATTGCTGTGTCTACTGAGCACCCCCATCTCCCAACAGCAGATGGCTCATACCCCTGGCACTGGGCTGAAAGGAAGGCTGCACGGCCAATTCAGACCATGACAAATGGCCATTAGTCATCCAGCAAGCTGACCAGGCTCCCCATGACAAAACCTTGTTAAGATAAGGAAACAGTGCCATTCCCCAGAGGAGGGATCTTATCAGAGCAACACTGCTGCCATCACAGGGAGACTTCTAAAGCCTTGTGAGCACTGAGGTTGTACTGGGGACTCAAAAGCTTGCATCTTTCACTAGAAGTTAAGGAAGGCCATTTGGTCATGTCAAAGAAAGCAGAGCTCCAGATCTATCAAAGCAACTGGTTGGGATGCAAAGACTACAGAAGAGGAAGAGCTAGGAAGCAGGAACACCCCCACCTGACAGATCAACAAAGGCTGGCACCCCCATAAGAAGACTAGCAACCTCTGGCTGCATTATAGCTTTAAAGCTGCACAAAATCTGGTCATGATACGAACCCCACAACATGAAGCAAGTGAGAACCAAGTTTAAGTGCTCACCAAGCCGTGAAACTCACTGAGTGAGCTGGGACCAATCACTCTTTCGGCCTACCTCATAGGGCTGTTGTTGGGAGGATAAAATCAGGAAGGAAGAGAGCCATGTGCCCTGCCTTGTGATTCTTGATGGAAAGGTGGGATACAAATATGACCCAAAAAGTGACACACAGGTGCTTTAGAGAGATGTCCTTGGGACTCAGTTATGTTCCAGGGGTCCTCTGGAAAGCATGTTTCCAAAGCAGTTTTTCTGGAAAAAAATGGATTATGAATTTCTTTTGGAGGATGAAGAAAATATTTAAGACAAAGTGTTCCCCCTACATTATATCAAAAAAACTATGTGGCAGGTAAGCTTTTATGACTAGGTACATACAGTCTCTCACATCATTGCAATTCCTGCTCTTGGTTTCCTTTCTCAGTTCTTTTTATGGGAATGACTGCTTGATGTCTGCTTGGCGCTATGGAGGACTAGAGTAGACAGTTAAGCTCTGCTTGTAATAAAAAATAGAACTTTAAAGCTCTGTCAAAAGCTCTGCTTGTAATAAAAAATAGAACTTTAAAACGTAAATGGAATTTGCAATTATTTTCTGATTCATGATTATTTTATGCCAAACCAAGTTATAAATAATGCATTTTATACCCCTGAAGTAACAAGGTGACTTTTAATTTGTCCATATTGCATTTTTCAATTTTCCCCAAAATTTCTGGGGGGTTTGGGAAAAAGAGGAAAATGGCTTCAAAATGTCTGGAAATGGTACATCTCTACCAGGAGACTACTGCTGAACAACTTCACTGCTTATTCCTGTGTGGATACAGCTGAAGCAGGTTGCAAGGCTGTGTTAACTGCAGTACTTTCCATGGGATATCTGCTCTGGAAAATTTGTGGCAATGCCCAGAAACCTCCAGAAAAATTAGCTGTGACACCTGGCTACACACGGAGCAAAACAAACTACCAGCCGCTTGCCAGAGCCAGAAATCTAGCACTTGGCACAGCTGCTGCTTTTCAGCTAGTGAGCAGCCGTTTGTTGCAACTACTGTGTCCTGAGGGAGAAAAAGTGCCAACATCTAGAAGAGTAGATGCCTGGATGCTGTGCTCGTTCCTGAAACAAGACAAAGCAGAAGTCCTTTGACTGTAATGGAGTACTCCCTATTGTTGTTGTTGTCTTTGTTGTTGTTGTGTGCCTTCAAGTTATTTCCGACTTATGGCAAACCTATCATGGGGTTTTCTTGGCCAGGTTTCTTCAGAGAGGGTTTGCCTTTTCCTTTCTCTGAAGCTAAGGGTGTGTGATTTGCCTGAGGTCATCCAGTGGGTTCCATGGCTGAGTGGTGACTCAAACCCTGGTCTCCAGAGTCGTAGTCCAATGCCCAAACCACTAAACTATGCTGGCATGCACCCCTTTTTTACTGCTCATGAATCACTGACACCAGTTTGAGACATCTCTTTCTAAGAGGCAAACTTCTCTTTATTTTAAAATCCCTTCAGAATACCCACTTATAAGCACTTGCTGTTGCCAAAACTACCTTCTGATGGTCTTTACACTTTCTGAACAGTTGGTCTATGAGAACGTATGCGCAGCAATTACAGGGTCTCAGCTGACATAGCTGTAGATGTTTTTTTTTCCTTCAGAGGAAAGTTCCTGGGACAGGAAGAGCACTTTGTTTAGGAAAAGAGGCTCAGGAGGTATGACTCCCTTCTTGCCCTGAAGGACCACACCAACTGATGAGCAGAGTTGGGGCCTACATGCTTGTGAAGAATATGGCCAGCGCTGGTCCCCCCACCCCTGTCTCCCACATGGAAAACCCCATCACAATTGTGCTTCTCACAGAACATCAAAAACATGCTTGGAGAGCTGAAGACAACATGATTTACATGAGAGAGAAGAGCACATGGAAGGGTCCAGTCATACACATCTCCTCCCAGTCCCCACAGCCAACAAACAGCTGCTTGGGCTCCTATGGTGACAGTACAGCACAGGAACCTACCTGTGCTGTAAAGGATTAGAGATAGTAACAATGAAGCAGAGAATATTACTTTCAAGCCATTTACCCTCAGGTCATGTTTTAATACTACATATTTTATATTGCACATATATTGAATGGAAGGTCACAAAAGCAGGAAATGCTAATCATATCTGCTAAATTCAATTTGCATTGCCAAATTGGCTATTTAGCATTTGTTAGAACTTGATTTTCAAAGCTTCATCTTTCATACCTCCATCTTCCTTCACACTAGATTCCCCATAAATGTGAGAAGCCTGGCAAAGAACAAGTAAGGTCATATTCTGGTGACAGTCCCCGTGTTGGTAGATTGCCCACTTGCTGGCTCAAGGCCTGCTCAATTAATTGCTATTTCACTCCAAGGCAAAGCGTCCATAGACTGGCAGAAATACTTCCGCTTGCCTCTCTCCCCAACAGGCTTTCATACGCTAAAGTAATCCAACATTTGCCATTGCTTCCACATTGCTCTCAATACCAGTGTGACACATTGAGGCAATGGAGGAGAGAGCAAAGGAAGTGGTTTCTAATTCTGAACTCTTCCCAGAAAAATAAATACTATAGCTTCCAAAAATGAGAAAGTTTTTGCTCCCAAGTCTCAAATGTACATACCCAGTTTCAAGCTAAAACAACATTTTCATAGGCAAGGTTTGTAAGCAAAAGTGCTGACAGCCCCTCAAGAGCAGAAGAGTAAGTAAAGTGTTTCTGTTAGCAGCCCACCCAAACCACAGAAAGAGCATCAAGGGATTGCTGTCAAGGCTTCTTGTAGACATCTGCCCACAACTAAGTTCCTAAAGGGATCTGCCCGAAGGAATTAGGTGCAAGAGGCACAGAGAGGAAAGGCCTAAGCTTCCCAGACTATACGGCAGGGTTTCTCAATCAGGGTTCCCTGGCACCCTACGGTCCCACAGGAAGTCACCAGGGGTTCTTCAAGGAATCATGATAGAGAGATGAGGAAAAGCTTCTTTTTTAAAGCTGTAGATATAATTTTTACGTAGGGTTTCCCAAGACCTGAAAATTCTTCCAAGAGTTCATCCAGTGTAAAAAGATTGAGAAAGACTGGCATACAGATATAACTGTACAGATACTCTCCTACACATAATATGCCACTCTTTCAGTTGAGTGGCAAAATACAAGACCGCATCTCTTTAGAGTAGAGGTGAACAGCTTGTGGTGCTCCAGCTCCTCTTGGACTGCACCTCGCCACTGGCTATCCCAGTTGTGGCTGATGGAGTTCTCTCTCTCTCTCTCTCTCTCTCTCTCTCTGGCTTTGCTTTGCAAATGAAGATTCAGGAAGGACTCATCCTGCGCTTTCTGCAAGCGCGCTGATGACTAAAAAGGCCAATCCGAGATAAACAAGTCCGGTTGCAGAAAGCACAGCAGAAGGTCTCCTTGGGTGATGTTTTTGGGTTGTGATTCTTTCTGCGTTGTTGTTTCTCTTCAAGATTTGTTCGGCGTGAGTTCTCAAATAAGGCTGCAGCATTGTGGATAGTGCATCTCCATGCCTCCCGATGTGAGGCCATGGCAGACCATTGCTGGTGATCAATTTGGCCAAGCCTGAGATGTTGCTTCAGAGAGTCCTTATATCGCTGTTTTGGAGCACCCCTCTTACACTGACCCATGGCGAGTTCACCGTAGAGTACTATTTTATTTATTTATTTATATCCCGCTCTTCAGCCACAAGGCTATCAGAGCGGCTTACAAATTGTTTTAAGCAATAACTATTTACACATCTACACTGCATTAAGCAGTTTCCAATATGTATTAGCTAATTGCCCCCACAAGCTGGGTACTCATTTTACCGACCTACGAAAGGATGGAAGGCTGAGTGAACCTTGGAGCCCGCTGGGATCAAACTTGCAACCTGGTGACTTGCAGTCCTGGCATTTAACCACTGCGCCACCAGGGCTCCTCTTTTTTGGGGAGGTGATGGTCCTCCATGCTAGAAACGTGCCCTGCCCAGTGCAGCTGTGTTCTCAATATCATGGCCTCAATGCTGGTGATCCCTGTTTGCTCAAGGATAGCAACATCTGTCACATAGTCAGTCCAGTGTATATTTAGGATTGTGTGTATACAGCGCTGATGAAATTCCCCCCCCCAGCATACACTAGTTTGCCCACATTTCCTGTGGAAATGATAGCCAGACTTTATGAGAGGGGGGCAACATAAGCCACCACAGCATAAAAATCAGATTAAATTGTACACAAGAAGGGCAGAGGCAAAGCAACAAACAGCAAAAGGACAAATCCTACATTTAAAAAAATCAAATATGGAAGTCCAACTTTTTTTTCTTTTTTCTTTTATTTACAGAAAAGGGTTTTAGACTGCCATGCTAAAGATATCCTGAAACCTGGAAGGAACTGTGACAAGAGTGCAGAGAAAGGGTGGATACTCTTCCCCATTCCTTGCTTTGGTCCCTGTGAGTGCAGAGACAACATCTTCTGCAAGAGTATGCACGTTAATGATTTTACATGAAGTGACCCCCAAGGAAAGGGTCTAGGCATCTAGATTTATGGAAGAACTCCTGGAAGTGCTCCGTTTCAGTTCCCTGACTGGTGAATTCCTAGCAAAACCCCATCTGTAAGGGTAGAATGGAAAGGCCTCAAAAAGATCTGTACCACTGAAGCACCACATTTTGCTCAAAGACACCAATTACAGAATGTCCAGGAAGCCTCCAAACAAGGCATGACAGAAGACACTGCACTGCTGTTGCTTCCCTCCAGGATTTTACTTATTAAGTATTTTATTTATTAGCATTATTAATTCATCACTTCCCTGCCTACCAAGGCACTCAAAGTGACATACAATAAAATGTATTTTTAAAGGGTTTAAAAACCATTTGAAAAAGCCAATTCTATAAACTAAAGGACAGACAGAATAATCGTTTTTACCACCTGTCAGAATCTCAGTAAGAATGGAGCTAGCCTGCTTTCCCTTGGGGAGCCACACTGGGAGAGGTCTGTTTTCTTCATGGCCCACCTGTGGGAAGCAGGATGTTGGACAAGTTGGACGACTAGTCTGGTCTCTCAGAGAAGGGCAACGTATGTCTTGACTGTACCACTTCAGCAACGGGAAGCTGAGCCTCATATAGGACTTAATCTGCCCTGATATTGCACCTAACCTCCTTCCTGGTGTGCTGGTTTTCTATTTGTGGGAGCTTTTCTTCCCACAGAAACATCCAAGCACCAAACCTCCCCACCTGCAATCCAAAAAGGTGGGGCCAAAGAATAGGCTCACCATCTCATCAGCTCTTCATACAAGCTAGTTCTCTACTTTTCAGTATGCCTCCATGGAATTCCTGGAGGCAGCACTGCCCAATGAAAATTCAAAAGAACTGCAGGCATGCACGTGTTCTGAAAAAAGTTGGCTCCCTGCATGCAAGGCTGTGTGGCTGAAAGGAAAAACACAAAGGAGCTTCCCAGCTTTATTCACAACATCTGGCTTAACAAGAGAGGTAGTTTAAGCTTTTGATTCAAGCTGCCAAATAATCCCAAAGACCATACACAGCAACACCCTCGTCAGAGTTTCATCTTGTTCTTAACACAGACAGCCAATATTAATATTCATCTGCACAAAGAAATATATACTTGAGAGCTGCCTTCCCCAATCTGCTGTCCTTCAGAGGCTCTGACTTCCAACTTGCATCACCCCCTGAGAACACAGCCAATGGCCAATAAGGCTGGGCATTGTAGCGCCAAACATCTTTAGGGCACTAGGGCGAAGGCAGCTTCTCTAGAGAGAGCCAAGCCCCCCATCATGGGTCTGATCTCAGAGATGAGAAGAGTTACTTTTCTAAAAGTTACCACAACTCCAGAAGTCTCCAGCTGGTTAAATTTGAGACATAACTCTTCTATTTTGGGTCACTGCACTACTAAGATAAAGCCGAGGACACAAGGTGAAAGGGAAGCCTTCCTATCCTCACAGCTCCACCTACTGTGGCAGTTTTGCTTTTGCTGGCATTCAGGTTGTCGTGTCAATGCCTTTAAGGCTCCATAAAGCTGTTCTTCCAGTGCAACTGTAATGGGTGTGTGTGGGGAGAGGGGTGCGGTTAGCACTGCTGATGCTTGGGGTTTATCCTGAGTTGTTATATTCCCTGAATTTCCTTTTTATGCAAGGTTACTTCTCTTAAAAGAAGAACTCAAAGAAACAATTATGATGTTTGGTGTGTTAAAATAAAAAACTGAAACGCACAGAGGGTTTTCTGCCCTCTGAAGCCCAAATGCCACGCTTGCTACCATCCCAAGCATTTAACAGTCCTCCCCTTCCTGTACATGGTACTAAGCCAAGAATCAAGCAGAGATGCTTTAACAGCACTGTTTTTTCCACTGTTTTTTCTAGTTCCATACCTAGTCCATTACAGCCAACACTGCCAAGAATTCTGCATTGGCTGCCTCCCAGACAAATGTGCAAAAATAATTTAAGCCTCCCACTCGCTCTCATATCCAAGAATCAGGAGCAAGTGCCAGGCTGGATTCAGATGGCACAGGCACAGATGATTAAAATCCAGGGAGCAATGAGTTAATCATCCTTTTCCACTTGACTCAAAGCTGCTTCCACCATCACTACCGCCCCCACGCTTTTTTTTTTAACTGTAGTGCTCCTATCCCACCATTTTCAAAGCTCAAAGTGGCCAATCAAAGCAAAGGGTGGAAATTATTCAGGACGGCTCCCAACCCAAAGAGCTGTAATGGCCATATATGGTAAAAAAAACCACTGTCAGAGCCCTGCAGTGACGGCTGCTGTTAGACATATCAGTGAAAATGCTGCAGCCGTGAGGCTGTGGAGGGAGGGCTGAAGGGACACGGGGACACACACAGACCATCAGCAGATCATTTTTGTCAAAGCACATGGGAGGCAAGGAGTGGGAAACAGGCATTTGTTTACCAAGGCAGACCCACAAGGCCACATTTAAACACACGGGGAAAGCAGGTATCTGGAGTGGGCTTCCATGCAGGACTGTGCTCATTGTTCCTGTTTGTGCCACAGGGACAGGATATGCTAAAAATGTTCACTGAAAGGAAAGAAAAAGAACCATTCAATTTGCAAGCCCTATGGAAGGAGGCAGGCTGTATAAGGTCAAGATTGCTGGCCGGGGAGCATCTTGTATACACTTCCTTGGCTCCTACTGCAGAAGGACGCTCTTAGGACCTGTTTTCTCAAAATGTGATCCCTCCCTTTAGCCTTGAAAGCCCAAGGCTTTGACATGGGGAGTTTGAGGCATCTAAGCATAGGGAGCCAGAGAAACATGCCACATCTGCTTAAGGCTGTAGCGGCCAACTAAAGCAAGATTGCTGGCAAAAAAACAACAACACTGGGGCTTCAAGAAAAAAACAGTTAAGCGTACCCACACAGAAGGACATGAGCTCGCAAGGTTGAGATTGGAACTGGCACAACAATCCTTTTGTCCTTTCCTGAGGAACCACAGTGGCACAGCGTGGTCCACGCTGCATCCTCAAACCATGCCTGACCTTTTCAATTAGCACTCAGTAAAAATAAATCTAACCTAGCTTCTCTATTAGATTATATTCTAGAAAACCTAAACACCTGCAAGGAAATAGGGAGGGAGGGGTGGCACACATTGAGTGATGACTCACCACAGAAATGTGGGGCTACTGATAAGAAATCCACACTGGTTTATTTCACATGTGCAAAGAATACACAAAATACCCAACTCTCCCACTCCCAACACTGGCCTTGGAAGAGAAAGCAAGAGGGTGGCATCAGAGGGCTAGAGGAAACCAAGGTTTGCAGAACAGTCTTTAGAACATTAGCCTCAGCAGCTCGAGGAGGACTGAACATTCTCACTGGTGGTGAAAAGTGGACTAACAGCTGAGGTTGGGAAAGGAGTGGCTAGAAATCTGAAGAGGTGCACTTCCCACTGTAACATTTTGTGGCAAGTTCCCACTTGTGTGAAGCCACAATGCTCTGCTCTGTGTCCATGAGAGGTAACTAAGAGGAAATCCCAACACTGCCCCGAGACTGCAGAACTGGAGGAAAGAGCACAACAACCTCCACCACCAGCCAGAGTAAGAAGGGCCACTGGAAAGTTGTACTCCCTGCCTTCAAGAGAAAAAGGAAAACATTCTGTCAAGAGGAAAACCAGTCTAGCTCCATCCATCCAAGAAGAAGGAGTCACAGAGTTTGCTCTCCACCCCATCCCTGCCAACCCTCCCCCCTCCACACACACACACACACAGCTCCAAGTACCAATTGCAGCCAGCCTCTGCCAATGGCCAAGAGCTGATGGATTGCCTGTGTGTGTTTGTGCTTTATTTTTGCAGGAATATAGAAATGTGTGGTAAGCCACCCCAAAAATCTTTCCATTGAGACGCAGGATATAAATCTTCAAAATTAAATAGTCAGCACCTTTTGTTTCCTATTCCACTACAGAAAGATTATAACTCATTTCAGGCCATCTTCCACCATGCAAAAGGCATACAGAAGAAATGGGATCCCCTGGTCAGACAAGTAAGACAACACACATGCACTTTATCTCCTCACATGAGTGTTCACTGCACACCAGAGTGGCATGGAGAGGGAAAATCCCACATTTTGCAATGAGGTAAAATAACCCATCAAGGACTATGCACAAATTTCTGCATAAGAATGAGACTGCTTAAAACTCAGAGAAACTGTCGGCCACCAGCTCATAAAACAAGTAGATCTTCCTCTCCAAAATAATGGGGTGCTTATTCTTTTCCCAGAACACCAACTGATGTGAATCAGGTACAAAATGACCATAATTAATGAGTGCCAGCAGAACAGAGATGTGAACAGAGGTCAGGTGACCAATGTGTCTGCTTACTGATTTTTCTTTTCTTTTCAATCTGAAGGAAAGAAACATTAATAATTTGGCAGAGAAAAGCTAGTGAAACATGTTAAACATTTTTAAAAACTCACTTACCTTGTGTAAAGGCAGAACCAGGAATGCACCACCTCCACTAGCCTCTATTATTATTGCAACAAATTTGGGATTGACTGCACAAAATGAACTGTCCCAGGTAACACGGGAAACTCTAATGTCATCATAACACTGGTCATTTTTCACTGCTTGACCAAACACATGCCGAAACTTGCTCTGTCGTACCACTCGTCTCATTGTTTCTGCAAAAGAAGAGAAGGGGAAATTCAGACAACTGGCACAGAATACTGTTCCTTAAATTTCTCCACTTACCCAGTACAGAGGACTCCTCCATTATTACACTGCCCAAAAAAAGGTCTATTTTTACCAATCTGTTCCTAGAAGCCTAATGTGGGGCCCTTTATAATCAGAACAGTGGTAGTAAAAATTTGAGGCCACTTTCTACAATCTTTTCATCTAGCATTAAGCTTCATTGTTTCATTTCACACAGTCATGTTTCATTTTCTGAGTTCACCATAGTTTCTTGAATTGTTTGCTGTCAGTGAAAGTGCAACATTGGATTAATCTGAGAATACAAATACACTCCCCCCAAAAACTAGTCTAGAGGAAGTCCACTGCTATTTGCAGCCTTGGTTTTCAAAACCGATTCATTTATATCTCAGAATCATAACTTTCCCCAGACATCTTGCAATATCTGCATTACTACGTTATAATCACAAAACATATGCTATTGTATGTTAACCATACTAAATCTATGTCAAACATACTGTAATCAAATCCAAACTGAGAAGGAAAGACCTGTTATCCACAAATCCCAATTCAGGGAGATGACTGACAAAAATTTAAGGAGAACCAGGAACTGTGCCAAAATTGCATTGCCCAAAATCACCACTGAGGGGTAATACTGAGAATCTCAGTGGTCAAAGGAAAAGAAAGTGGGGGGGGGGGGTTGCAGAAAATAACAGAACAAAAGATCTGGTAAACTGTTTGGCCAAATACAGTATTGTCAAATAACCATCAAGTATCTATACAGCTTAACTTTATCAGAAAGGGAAGGCAATCTCATCATCAACCGGTTTGATACTACATTTAACCTCTGAAACAATGAAAGTAACACATTGTTCTGAGATTTTATAGCAACCTTGCCCAGCATTTGTGATTCATCAAAAACATTACTCCTTTTAGCTTTCATTGTGAAACATCAATACTACCCTATACAATACAAGAGGAACCTGGGGACCTCAGATAGTCTTGGATTACAACTCTGATCATCCCTGGCCACTGGCCCTAACGCATGAGGCTGTGGGCAGCAGAGCTGGGACTGCTGCTTTTCGAAAATAATGTCTTCCATTAACTCATTTCAGTTTTCCAAAAGAAACCTATTCCTGTCAGTCATTATGATGATAATGAAAGGGGTTACCTCATGATGTTATTTGATGCACTGCTTGTTTCTCTTCCATTATTTTCTGCCATTTCTGAGGAGGTGGACAGCCCTCAGATTGGTAAGAGAACAGCATTTAAAACTTCCTGACAGAATGCTTCCAAAACTGTCCTTAAAAGTAACAACGAAAATAACTAGGAACTGTTACTCGTTGCACAATAAAGTGAACGTGTTCCTGTTACACTGCATTTAAAATGTAACTTTGTTACACCAACATCAACCCCCGCCCCCGAAAACAACTTAACAGGTTTGTTGTTGGTGTTGTTGGTGTTGCTGCTGCTGTGCACCTTCAAATCCACTCCAACTCATGACAACCCCATCCTAGGGTTTTCCTGGCAAGATGTCTTCAGAGGAAGTTTCCCACTGCCTTTCTCTGAGGCTGAGAGACGGTGATTTGCCCAAGGTCACCCACTGGGTTTCCAGCTCTGAGCGATGATTCGCACCCCCATCTTCTGAAGTTCTAGTCTAACACTCAAACCACTACCTCATGCTGGCTCTCAGTTCCAGGCAACATTGCCACTTTCTACTTCCAAGCTCAGGTTGGGAGCTGGAGTCCCACAGTATGCAAGAAACCCACTGGTACCCCATACCCATCGCACTCTTATAAAAGGAGGCTGAAGCAAAGTCACAAGACTTGGTAAGACGTTTTTTAAAGGCAGCCATGCTTTTCAGTATCATGGCTCCATGGAATTATGATAGCAAACCAACCTCCTCCAGCCAGGCATCCTCCGGGGGTTTTGGAGTATAACTCCTATCCTCCCAGCCAGCCTGACTGCTAGCCATTCTAGTGAAAAATGAAAAAGCTGCAGTCTGACTGAAGTGGAAGGGTACAACACTGGGAAGGCTGCCACAGTCAAACAGGTGATCAACTGGCCAATCAATCAACCATACTGGATCAGTTACTTCACCAGGATAGCAATCCTATTAAAGACGTTAACTACTGAAACACCTTTCTTCCAATTCCCTAAGTAAGATTTCACAAAACAGCAATCTAAAACAAGACAAACAACAATAGACAACAATGGTTCCAAAAAGACCAAATCAAATGTTAGATCTCCACTTAGGTATGCACCATTACACACAAATCTGCTTGCAAACAAGGATTAGGGAAGTCTGCTGGATGCACAGATCCCTTTTCTTTTTTTTACCTCCACTGTACCAAAGAAAGATAACCTTTAAAGTAACCTATTTTTGTGAGGTCTGTGAGCAGAGAAGTCAATGAACCATACATCTACAGTTAAGAAAAATGTGAATCAACTCAACAAACATGTTGTTAAAGACAGCAGAATGACAGATATATGGAAATGCTGAATCTCAAAACAGCGTCTTCAGTGCCTGTTCCATTATAAGACCAACACTTTTCTGACTTCCAACAAAACCTCAGAGCTCTTGATGATATCACAAAAACTGAGTGGCAATTTCTAAAAGACCCCAGACTTCTGCAAAATACTTTGTCTAGTAGCTAGCTTTAATCCAGTCAGGAAAACTGCAAAGTATATACAGAGATGAGTGAGTGTGTGTGAGAGAGATCATAACATTAAGACCCAGTGGTAAAAATATCATAATGCTACCAAAACTAACAACGAGTGAAGACAACGCTCCACCCCACAGAAGAAAATGTCTTAGAAAAATCTCCTAAAACAGCTAAAATTATGTCCTACAGCTAGGACAAGAATTATCAGACAGAAATTATCTGCAGAAAGAGACAAGGGCACCAATCACGAGGATGGCGTGTCTGCAGTCCAGACATCTGTCCACCTGGGAAGGGGAGCGAGGTCTCTAGCTGCTTCCAGATGAGCCCAACAGCTGTCAAATGAGAATGACGTTCATTTAGCAGTGACCTCATCAAGAGTTCAAGACAACGATCCAGAGGTGAAAGATTCCATCTATTTTATTCCAAGAGCCTTAAGCAATCTGCTGGTGACGTGTTTTTTTAAAGAACTACATTAGTGAGATTTTTTGCAAGCAGCAGGGCAGATGGCTTGTAAGCACCCCTCCAAAAAGCTTTTCTCAACAGCAAAACCAGTGAAAGACAGTGGACTAGCCTTCCCTTGAGAAGAGGACTCTTCTGTGTGTAGTGTGTCTGACCATTTCTGCCCAAGACATCAATTTTTTGCTGTTTAATTTTTTTAAACTGCATTTGTATGCCACCGTTCTCTCAGAATGAGACCCAAGCTCCACTTTAAGCAAGTACTGTAGATTTAAACTTTACTTAGGAGTACACAGAAAGTCTTTCTAGCCTCTATTAGATATGGCAGGGAGGGGTAACCCATTACCCTCAAGATGTTCTGGGCTGCAATTCCCATAATCCATGCCCTATATTGATTAGGAGTGATAGGAGATGCAATCCAAAACATTTGGAGGGCAACACATTGCCTATCCTTGCAGTACAGGATAAGTTACTAAGGCCAAGACTCAAGAGGCATATCAAGACCGCAGAAGAAATGTGTTTAATGGCATTGTTACTAATATTAAGCTATTTAAATATATGGTCATAGTGCTTTATAAAGTGTGAAGAGGAAAGGTCTGCTGCCATGATGAATTTATATTCTAAAAGTCAGTGACAGAACAAGGAGATGGAAGCAGGTCTCTGTAATTCACCTGCAAGTATTTATTTTGCATTCTTTTAAAAATGTATTTCAGGATATGCAGGAGAACAAACAGTAGAATCCTATCACATTTACTCCGGAGCGTGCAGTACTGCAGCCTGTTTCACCCCTTCTCCTTCAGGGATTTGTCAATGCTTAATACACACTGAAATACAACAAAATTCTCAGCCTAAAGTCAATTAATATCTACTAAGAATTCTAGTCTTATGTTCCCCAAATTACTCAACCAGAAGAGAGAAAGATGGGGGATGTGAATGATACTACCCAACAACCCTGTGATGTTGCAACAGCAGGAACTGCATTCATTTGGTTCAACTTCTTCCCACTCAGTCACACACCCACACACACGTGACAGGTACTACCCTTTGCAGCAACACCCTTTTGGCTCCCTGGTTGTGATGAGTCATTTCTGTATTTGTTTTATTATCATAAGATAGGCAAGGCAGGACCTGTACTTGGGCCAGTACGTTTTCACAACAGCTTTGCAAGAACATCCACTGGTTGGATTTCCTCCTACAAGCTTTGCCAAAAGCTATATAAATCTGATGTTTTACACTGAGCAAGTCTGAAATCATGTTGCCCATGCCAGCCAGGCTAACTCATACAGCAACAATGAATTCACTGCAGGAGTGGCCAAGGGAAGCAAAGGCTTGATTCAGGCCCCAAAGTTCTACTCCTGGACCAGTGTCACTCATCCAATGCGAGATTTAAACCATCCTCTCTAATACCAATCTCCTACTTCCTTCTTAAGGAAGCCACAACACCTTGCCTCTCAAAAAATGGTTCTCCAACACTGGTCTTCATTGCTTTTGGACTTCAACTCCCCAAAGCCTCAGCCAGTAGGGCCAATGGTTAGGAATTCTGGAAGTCAAGTCAAAAGCAGTTGAAGGGCCAAGAGGGAGAGAACCCCTCCTCTAAGATACATGTGCCATTTCTAACTGTAAGGAGGAAATATAGAAAGGACTTTAATAAAATCCCCATTGATTTTTGCTCGCTCATTTTCTCCATATATACACAAACATGCACACACACACACGTACCTTGCTAGGTTTCCCTGCTATGTGACTGAATCATTCTCAACAGAAACTATGTGAGATGAACACACACATGCTCAACAGCCTCTCCAAACTTTCATTTCCATAGCCAAGAGAGTGATTCTTGGCTTTGGATCACAGCCATTTTGACCTGGCTCCCTTTCAAAATAAAAGAGGTTTGGGGGAAGTAGAGAGCAGACAGAAGTAACAAGCAGGCTCTCGTGATGAGAAATAGGAATGATGGCTCCCCTGAAAGATGTCCAATAAAGCATTCTGATGAAAAATTAACCAAGGTTTACCTTGTGTCTGAAAGCAAAAGAAGCTCCTCGGTCTCCATTTAAAGCCCTGAAGACAATTTTCTAACCTAATTAGGCTTTTCTTGTTGCAAAACCCACACCCTTTCCTATTATGGTAGGAAGTGGGGGAGAACCAGCCAACTCCCAAGTGCTACTGGCTTTTCTACTAAGATTTGTTCATTATTATCAAGATTAGCAGGCTGGAGGTCAGAAGGAACCTGAAATGATCAGCTGTGCTAGAAAGGGTGTGTGTGTGGGGGGGTTAGTTAACAAGGCAGACGAGGATGTAGAAGTGGGGAAATCCTATCTCAAGGCACTTCCTGTTTGGACCCTTGGCAAAGAAGAACTATCCAGCAGCCTCATTATTTCACAAGCTTGCTAATCTTTCTTCAACCACATTTGGAAAGAAGATAAAAGGAAAGCTAAGCATCCTTTGTTCATACTGTATCATTGCTTAAATTAATACACAGCTACAAAGCAGATGATATATTTTATCGCCCCCAAAGGCTAATGAAAGATGCAACAGGGGAAAGTACTCTTTGCCAGACCAAGCAAAGGTCTCCTTCAAGCCGTTCCCCCCAACTTGTGACTCCCCTACCACAGGAACAAGGAAGTATTAATAAACCAGTCTGAGACGGCAACGGGAAGAGGGCACAAAGCACACATATTAGGTGGGCTGCCTTTGGAGTCATGAGTCATAGGTTGTGTAGGTCTACCTTTTAAAAAGATGATCAAAACCTGCGTTTACTCTGAAATCTTTAAGGGAATGGCAGAGCATGCACTCCTAAGTGCAGGGCACACACAAAACGTAGCAGAGCAGCCCCTCTTGATCCTGCCAGCATTATAGGCTCAATCTGCTTCACAAAGGACAACAAAGAAATGGCAGCTCTATTTCCACATTTTTAATAGAATGTCCTCCAGCACATGCTGCCGTTGAGTTCTAATATGGCCCAGTGCTTGAAACCAGACTTGAGTAGGAGGCAGCAAGTACCTTCACAGCTCTTCAAGGCTTGCACCAATTGTCAAGACAATCAAGGTTCTCCTTTCCATCCACATCATAAACCCAAACAGAGCCAGATTTCTGGATTCATGTGTGAAAATGCCCTTCCAGGACCATTAGCTGAATGGCCCCTGCCACTAGCTCAACAGCAGTTTCCTCTTTTGCAGACAAGTCTTACTCTGAAGGCTCCTTCCACCTCTGCTTCCAGGTTGGTGTAACCAGGCTCTCCCATGGACATCCACATTGGGCAAACTATGGGCATCTCTGATTTCCTCACCATTACCTCTTGTGAGTTTGAAAACCATCATCTGAGAGTTAGCCAGCCATGGTTTGTCCAATCCAGGCACCAGGGCAAATTACAGCTAGAACAACCTGGAACCTGAGAAAAGAAGGGACACATGGTGGGAGGAGAGAAGTATGCCAGCCTGCAGAATATTTAGAAGAGGCTAAATACTATTTTAGTTCCAAATTTACTTCACCTGTATTGGTTTTGATAGTTTGTAAGCTGCCTTGAGTCCCACTATTGGAAAAAGGGTGGGATATAAATGAATAAAATCATACTAGCAACAACAAAGAACAGACCCACCAAAATGAAGGTCAGTTACTAAGTACAAAAGTCCCATTGACTTCAACAGGTTTTCTCTAGTTGGCACTAAAACTGGTTTAGCCTGGTTCTAATCTACCCCAACCCACAGAAAGCATTCAGAGTAGATCCACATTCTTATTTTTAAGGACCATCTAAAGAGGTATGGGGCTTCACCTTTGTGTGCAAGAGGAAATGCACCTTGCCAGGGAATACTTACAGGCAAAGCCAACACAAGAGCCAAAGTCCTACCTAACCCATAAAAGCATGAGCTGTATAGAGGGCCAGACAGTCCAAATAAACAGAGAGCTCTAACTCTGTATTTCACCTTGCATAACTTTTGGAATAATCCATCAACCTGATACAGTAAGACATCCTTTATACCAGCGTCTTCCCAGTGCATTCTGGCCCTTTCATTTTTATTGCATGCTACAGACCTATGCAAGAGTCAGCATGCTTAAAAATATTATTTCAGATTTCCTAAGCATGTGCGCACTAACCTTCCAGGAAATCATCTTGGAAACTTGCACACCCCAACACCACATTATAGGTTCCCTCTTTCATATTTCCCCTTTTGAGAAAAGGATCTATCTGTAAGGCCGCAGTGTTCCTTAAGAGGATATGATGATGCAACACTTCAAAACTCAAACTCCCCAAAAGGGGAAGTCTAGCTCGCTCTGCGGCAGCATCCCAACATGCCATTTCCACATAGAAAGATGAGAACAGAGAGCTTTAGGTTCATTTGTGACAGCACTCCATGTTATCAGCATAGAACAAGCTGACATAAAATGGTGCAAAGATTGGATTTCATACAACCATTAGACAGACTAAGGAAAGCAATGCAAAGCAGATGGATCATTTTCTGACTTTGCTATGAGGGCACCTCATAAGTCGGGAGTGCCTCATCCAGCAAAACCTGCCCTCCCTTTGACCATGGGCTTCCAGTGGCAGCAATGGTTGGCAAGACTTCCTGAAAGGCACCTTGCCTGCCATAGAAATACCTTAACATGCTCGGTACAACTACACTGCGCTTCCAGCCAGGTCATATTGACAAATGCCAAGGCCTCAGAAATGTGCACCTCCCAGAACACTCCCCAGAATCTTCTGGAACATGCAGTAGTTTCTAGATGAACAGGCTGTTACGGAAAGGATTCTTAACACAATGGACTGGTTTAAATCTCATTGACTTAAATCGTAACGGCCAATTAAAATCACGTTTCCCACTGATGCTTTTACATGGATTCCCTAAAGAATGGTGCAGATCAGACCACTAAACCATGTTAATTTAGAACTAAATGGAGGAGGATTGTTTTACAGTTTCACGCTTACAACCAAGCCTTGTACTTGCTTGTCAAATTGTATATATTCTGCAGACTTAAAAAATAAACTTTAGAGGAATGACTTTTAAATGAATTTAGAGTCTTTCTTAGGACCAGTAGGCAGGACAGTGCATGAAGATAGGATTGCAACAATGGGGATAGAGGAACTTGTGCTCTGGATACATTTGTTTTCTGTTCTTTGTAGTATTACTCCATTCTACTCCACTTTGCCTTGGCCCATTCTCACCCTTCACAAAAACAAATGATTGACAGGTCAAAGTGAGGCCCAATGATGACTGAACTGACTAGAGGAGTCTACTTTCACCAAGTGAAAAATAAATGAATGCCACTCTTAGGTAGACAGAGCATAAGTATTAGCACCTGAGACAGTTTAACGAGAAATGTCTAATTCAAGAAGGGAAACCTGGTATTGTCTAATTCAAGAAGGGAAACCTGGAAAAAAGAACCTGATTTAATCAGATGAAGTTAAAAATCCATTTTTAATCATCTGTTTTCATCTAACCTGTTTCTCAGGGTATGAAAAGTTATAAATGCCACTAAGTTAAGCCATGCTCCATCCAACCACATTTCTCCCATTATGCAACAGTCATAGGAGAAGTGAACATCTCAGACTT
Source organism: Gambelia wislizenii (assembly GCA_030847615.1). Lineage (NCBI taxonomy): Eukaryota > Metazoa > Chordata > Lepidosauria > Squamata > Crotaphytidae > Gambelia > Gambelia wislizenii. Next base: position 2,436,894 of record JAUMIR010000013.1, on the reverse strand, counting down.
ACAGGAGAATTATGCAACAGAACAAGAACTAAAGCTTTTGGCCACTAACAAAAATCTTCCTACTTCCTGTCATTTAAAATTCCAAAGGCAAGGCACTTTGTTACTAACCCAGCCTGGAAGAGTGGTCTCAACAAGACTCTCTCAATCTCTCCTCCTACACAGAATCAGCAACTTGTGTTACCCTTTAGAAAGGTAACCTTGCAAGAACAAACGTTTAACAGCTTGGCGAATATTGTTGTGTGCAGGCCCTTGAGATTGGACAAGGATGATTTGCCTTGTTATCACAATCAAGAGCCCAAGAACGATCACGATGCTTCAACTTTTAGTTCCTTTGATGTGCTGGCTGGTCCACAAGCTTAAGAACAACCTTTTCAGCTGTCAGCAACTCCTGGCATGACTGTGTTAGACACAGAGAACCTCACCCAAGAGTCAGTGGGGGAAAAGTAATGCCCACCTCAACAAGGTCATAGCATGAGAAAAATGCTCATAGGTTAATTATTCCAATTGAATACTGCTGCCTCAAAACAGAGATTTCTCTTTAACACCAATGAATCTGTGTCTGGCACAAGTCCTATGAAGCGTGTTTAGATGATGCCACTGCAGCCAGCAGCTATGATAGCACTGCTCAGGGGCTTATGCTAAAAAGCATTATACAAAAATACTCAGCTTCAACAGATATGGATGTGAATAGGCTAAGAGAGGCTATCCTACACCGCAGGGATAAAGCCTCAAGCATACCAAGAACTTTCTAAGGACTAGATATGGGCTTTCCAATAACAATGTTCATGTTTTAAAATGAGTACCAAAAGAAGACAAGGTGACTAGTTTAAACTGATGGACATGATTGCCTAAAGGCAACAAAAACAAACAGAAAACAGGACCCATCTCCAGAAACTGTTATTAAATGAGTCGTTTAAAAGCATGAGCTGAAAATGGCTACAGGTTGAGTATCTTTTTTCTGGAATTCCAAAACACTCCAAAATCCAAAATTGTCTACATGGGTGGCTGAGATAGTGATACCTTTGTTTTTCTGATGGTTCAGTGTACACAAACTTTGTTTCTTGCACAAAATTATCAAAAATATTGTGTTTAAAATTACCTTCAGGTTATGTGTATGAAACATACATGCATTTGTGTTTAGACTTTATCTCATTATGTCTATGCAAGTACAGTATTCCAAAATCCCCCAAACATCCAAAATATGGAACACTTCTGGTCGCAAGTATTTCAGATAAGAGAGACTCGATCAGTACTAGGTTTCTGCAAAACTCTATGGTTTCAACTTTTCAATGTACACAAATGTGGGGTAACACAGGGTCTTTTGTGTGTGCTTGCCCCTGAAGTTCATGAAGAAAAGAAATCCAGGAGGTTTACAATCCAGAGTAAACACAAACAACTTCAGAATTATGCAAACAATATCAACATGGAAGATAGGAGCCCAAGATGACACATGCTGCACATTTCTCTTACACTTATTCTCTTTAGAAACAGCATTGTTCTCATCAAGATTGCTGTTCATAAAGGAGGCAGAGTGATTTAACAATAAAAGCTATAAGTTTATCAGTATAGCTGAAACGTAAGAGTCACCACAAATTGATTCCTTTTCAGATGGAATGCCAGAAAGATCTTGGAGTTATGTAGTCCAACATCTTAAAGGCTGGGCAGCTTTGAGATTCAGATGCAGACATTGCCGGAGAAAGAGAAAGTACAGTCAGCCCTCCATACCCATGATTTCTGCATCTACAGATTCAACCCACCACAGCTCAATATTATTTGGGGGCCAGGGGAATTCTAAAAAGCAAAATTTGCTGTTTGCCATTTTATATAAGGGATGCCATTTTACTACGCCGCTGTATATAATGGGGCTTGAGCATCCATGGATTTTGGTATCAAGGGCCCACTGTATTTCCTTGTGTCTCAGTGGCTTGTCCCTTGTGAACAGAAGCAGCTAACAGCAAAGCAGGCTTTGATGCAGGTTTTGAACTCTGTTCCCATCCTCTGTAACAGGAACTTACCCAAAAGAAACAAGCCAGATCCCATTCCTCTCTACGCAGGTCTATCCCAAACCAGTTATCCCCTGTTGGGGTACAAGATTAATCCCAGCATTCAAGGCTGTGACAGGTATGCAGATAAAATGCCTCTTCTACCACTTATTTATTTATTTGGCCTTTTCTTGTGACCTAGTTTCCTTTTCAGTAGAACAAGGTGAATAAAACAGAAAACTCTGTCAGTCCTTTACTGGCTTTTCTTTACCAGTTGAAAACCTCTTTCAAATTTACTTCTAACAACCACCTCATACTATTCTTTCATGTCATTCTGCAGTGCATTAAACTCTAGTCTGTTTCTTCACATCAAGTGCATTAGAAACATTAACCGAAGATAGCAAATATGGAAAATGGTTGCCTATACTAGCAGAAATGGTTTTATAGCAGACCAACTCAATAAGCCAAACCTTTAATATTTTACAATCTCTACGTTAATCTTTGGTAACTATGGCAGGTGTAACAAGATGTAGTTAGTGCTTAGAGTGTTGGACTTGGACTGGGGAGACCCAGGTTCAAATCTGCATTCAATCATAATGCTCAGTAGGTGGCCTCAGACCAGTTGCTAATCTCAGCCTAACATACATCATAGGGTTGTTATGAGAATAAGAATGAGGACAGTGACCATTCCTTGGAGGAAAGGTAGGCTATCAACAAATAAATAACCAAACAGCCCTTCTCAGCTTGTTCTTGTTGTGTGCCTTCAAGTTGTTTCTGACTTATGGCAACTCTAAGGCAAACCTACTACAGGGTTTTCTTGGCAAGCTTTGTATTCCTGCATGGCAGGGGGTTGGACTGGATGGTCCTTGTGGTCTCTTCCAACTCTATGATTCTATGAGGGGGTTTGCCCTCGCCTTCCTCTAAGGCTGAGAGAGTGTGACTTGCCCACGTCACCCAGTGGGTTTCCATGGCCGAAAGGGGATCTGAATCCTGGTTTTCCAGTGTACTAGCCCATCACTCACACCATTATGCTAGGCTGGCTCTCAGCTTATGAACCATTTAAGCAGATATATGCAGGTTGAGTCTCCCTTATCCAAACTGCTTGGGACAAGAAGTGTTCTGTTTTTTGGAATTTGGAATACAGTATTTGTATAAACATAATGAGACCCAAGTCTAAACACAAAATTCATGTATCTTTCATACACACCTTATACACATATCCTGGAGATAATTTTATACACAATATTTTAATAATTTTGTGCATGAAACAAAATTTGTATACATGAACCATCAGAAAGTAAAGATGTCACTATCTCAGCCAAGGAGATAGTGGGATACTCAACCTGTACTCCCAAGGAAACAAATGTGAAACATTTCCTCTTTATATGCAAAAAAAAAAAAATTAATACGATGAATGTGTACTAACGTTTCTACGCAGAACTCATTAATTATGGCTTCTATTACTACTTACTATGATTTAGTCAATATTATGGGAAATTAAGCCTGCAGCTAGGTGGACAGCTAGCACAGATTGTGATATTAAGGTCAAGCATGGAAAATCTTGGCACATTGGATCCAAATTCACATTTTTAAACACTGGCAAGAAAAGGTCTTTTTATTTCCACCTAATGTCTAGATTTTTCCAGCCCTACAAAGTAAATTCTGTGTGTGTGTGTGTGTGCGCGCCTTCAAGTCACCTATCTACTTATGGAGACCATGTGAATTTCATAGGGTTTTTTAAGGCAAGGAATCCGCAGAGGTGGCTTTGCCAGATCCTTCCTCTGAAATGCAGCCTACATACAGTACCTGGTGTTCATTTGGCGGTCTCCCATTCAAGTTTATGTACACAAACTTTGTTTCATGCACAAAATTATTAAAAATATTGTGTTTAAAACTACCTTTTGGCTTTGTCTATAAAGTGTAAATGAAATAAATGAATTTCATGTTTAGACTTGGGTCCCATCTCCAAAATATCTCATTGCATCTATGCAAGTATTCCAAAATCCAAAAAAATCTGGAATACAAAACACTTCTGATCCCAAGCATTTTGGATAAAGGATACTCACCTTGTACCAAGTACTGAGGTCAGGACCCTTTATACACAAGGCATGCACTCTACCAGTAATTATGATCCCGCTCCCAAAAACAGCAGCAAGGCAACCAAAGGAACACACAAAGCACAACTACACAAAGTTAGTAAACCATTTGGAACTGTCAAAACTGTGCAATCTGTCTTTTTCACCCATCCATATTTATTTCTCCCGTCTTGCCACCTCCACCCAACAGGGAAGCATCCCTTTCTGGCTTGGCTGCCATAATATACAACTTGTAATGGAGAGCCAAAACCTGACACCTAGATATTTCAATCTGTTAATTTTACTTCAAATCCCTCACTTCTGGTACCAATTACCGCCTCTCCAACATCTGTTTTAACAAATGCTTTCAAGCTCGACCACACTTCCTCTCTTGTACAGATGTTCTTTATCTTCCAACTTTATCCCTTTTCATCCCAGAGTCACTATTCCAAGCTACTGAAGGGCACAATAGTTAACCTGAAGTGTCTGTTGTATATGCAACCGAGCACTGATTCATTTAAGAATAAGCACATTTACAGGATGTAAAGTTAAAGCCAGGAGGGAAGTGACTGTCACATTCTAAGTATATTTGCACTCATTACAAATGTCTTTCACATTAGATTTCAGACAGTACTGCTGGAAAAATCCTACCAATAACACCACCAACAACAAAGATCTCCGATATCATAGGAATTTTACGGATTTGAGCAGCAAAGCCCGTAACATTGCTTTTTTAATCCAGGGCTCCTCAAATGTCAGGACTTCTTTGGTTAAAGAAGCAAAGCACTAAAGCAAACTATTTCCCAGGGGAGGAGGACAGTCCTCGTAGTTTGGATTATGGTAAAAACAATCAGTACTGTGGCACCTTGAGTTTAACAAATGTGGTATAGCAAATGCTCTCAGGGACTAGAGTCCACTGCATCAGATCCACAAAACATTATTCTCAGTCATAGGTACATGTACACTTGGTAGGGGGCAGAGAGAGGCAACTGTAAACAGTCAGGTCAAGAAAAAAAGGAAATGCAAGAAGCACAGACATTGACAAGATCTATTCAGGCCATACTCTTATAGGGCCTAATAATGTCGGCCTCAAAAGAAAGGGTTCATCACATTGCTCATCTTCTGATATAAGTAATCATCATCAGCCACAAATGGCTTTATGCATTCAATATAGGACTAGCTGGACAAATCCATCACCAGAAATGACACCTCTATTCTTGAATGAATAATCAGTACGGAATTGTCAAGTACTGGATTTCACAGCCGGCATCCATGGATTTCTCTTGGTTTTCTTCCCAGGCTGTGAGGCCGTGTTCTGGAAGAGCCTGGAAAAAGCCCAAGGGAAATCCATGGATGCTGGCCGTGAAAGCCTTCGACTACCACTCTTCATGTTTCAGTGAACAAAAGGTGATATTTCTGGTCAGGTAAAAAGCAGAAATTCTTCAAGCACTGTGTCAGCTTAGGAGATTTCAAAAAAGAAAAAGCAATGATCTTCTCTGTTCATACGCAGCTTTGGACGGACAGGTCAGATAGATTTTATTTCAAAAAGTAATTTCTGGTCCAATGAAATCACTCTGCAGCCAGCCACTGGGCAAGTTACTGTACTTCCATTAGCCCAGCTACAAGCTGAAAATATGGGTTTTTGAAAGTTGTTTGTAAATGAAAGCTAAAGAATTCTGGATGAAATGCAATGGTTATAAATATAATCAAAAGATAGACATTCACAATTTGGATGTGATGTCCTTCATATTTAAAAACAAAACATCTACTAATGTTGTTGTTGGTCTTTCTTAAATGAGGTCATATTTTTTTAAAAAAACTATATTACTGAAATCATTTATATTATTAAAGTTATTTCTTTGTATCAATAAGATACTCAAGTGAACAGAGGAAAGATAATGCCTTGCATCCTGCTGTGGACTCCATAACCAGTTCTCTGGGTGAACAGAGACTTCTGTGTCTCAAGACTAGTACATAAGCTGCCAGTCTGTTTTAACATCTCTGGGACTGAACAAACTCTCTTGTCTTACTCTGGTCTGAACCATTTATCTTCAGCTAATCTCTAGTAGTATTAATTACATGCACTGTAATCTGTCGAGTTTATCAATCTTAAGAACATGCACAAGACGCATGTCCAATTTCCTGCAAGGTTCAAGATGGCACCCAGTGACTAATGATGCCAATGCATAAATACTGGGATTTGATAGATGGGAAATGGATCACTTCATGCCCATTATAGAACAGTTATAAATTGCTCAGCGCAAACTCTGCCTACAGCTCAGTCCTGGTTCTGTTTAAAAGAACTTGCAACAGTTCTTCCCTAATGTTATAGTAGTTTGGTACTCTGCTGCTCATTTGGGATCCCTGAATAGCACAATGGATTCTGCTTATTTGAGAACAAGCATCGTTCCACATTAAGAATTTCTACCTTCTCAATCAGCAGAAGATTCCATCCATGAGCTCATCATTTCCTTCTTTAGATAGACACCTGTTTATGCTTCATTTTAATAAGTTTAGGGCTTGTGCTCCCATTATTTCAATTTCGTTGCTACTGCTTTTTAAATGAAATTACGGGATGGTAGAGGCAAAGAAGGAAAGGGAAAACTAATTACATTACAACAGCCCACAGACCACTCTCAGGATCTTTCAGTTCCAAGATATTGAGGACCAGCTAAAAGATGCTGCAGCCATATTTTTGACCAGATGCATCCTCTGACACACATGCTGGAATGCTTCCTGCAGAACCATTAGTTTGGCTGCAATGACAGCACACTTACCCAACACATGTTATCATACAGATTATAGTTCTGTAGTTCTCCTTCATCTCAACACTTTGCACTTCATTAAACACAGATGGGCAGTGGCAAATGGCAAAACAAACACAGCTCACATCTTAATTTAGGCAATTTTCCCTCCATTTCTCAGGTGACTGCATTTAAAATCTGGTGCAACACAAAGAATAATGACATTCACAATTGTCCTCTTTTTATACTCTCATCTTCACAAAGATATTGATCTTGAATTCACACTTAGCTCTTTCTAAGGCAGGTTTTAAGTACCAGAGTTCTTCCAGCTTTAGTCTTTTTTATAATTTATTGTTTCTCCAGAACCTAAAAAAGGTATACTACCTACCTTCTTTTGAATGATTTTAATCTTGGTATATTCAAGTACCGTAACATTTTCCCCTCAGACCATTTTTTAAGGAGATGGAAATTAACAGAACTGTTAAGAGAAGGACATCTGTCTGTCAAGAGATCTCACACCTAACTCCATCTTCATCAAGATAATGATAACAAGACAACCCTACTGACTGATGCCCACTTATTTAAACAAGATCCAATGGTTCTTACAAGGGACCAGTCGAGAATGATATGGAGGATACTGGCTCTAGCTCCTTAGGCTCAGCATTTGCTCCACAGCAAAAGTAATCCAACTTCTTGCAGGAGCAAATACACAGGTGAGTTTTCCAAGCAAATCAAAGTTAAATGGATTTACTTTTAAGTCAACAGAAGCATCAGATACGAACATTAAACTATACTTTAAAACAAAGCCCCAAATAATTAGCAGGCCAAACTGCTATGTCACACTCAAATGAACCACCTAATGAAATTAGTATTAATATGTTCAATTTTAATACACATAATAAATATGCAATTATTAAGCATCACTTGTTCTCACTTCTCTTCCAGCCTGCACCTCTAAGATACAATATTAGCTTTCCAGGCCTTCCATTTCATTGCAGCAACATCCGCTCCCTGTCTCGTGCTTGGAGCACATCCCAGACATGACAGATGCAATAACCATGAAGATTCAACTTGAAAAATCTAATGATGTTTGAAAAGGCTGTTTGTCACAAGGCAGAACAATCCCAACACACTCTGTGCAAAGGAACACAAATGCTGATTACAGCTATCTGCCTTCAAGTCTATAGACAGCTTTTAACATTTTACAATTGCACAGCATGACAGGAAAACAAACATGCACCCACTTCTGTATTTGGAAGGTTTCAACCTTACAGTCAAGTGGCTAGGCCTAATCTTTTCCCTTTGTAAACATAACCTTTCATAAGCATGAATTTCAGCAAGAGCAAAATACAGTAATGTCATCTGTTACACCAACTTTTTTTAACATTACAAACAAAAATAATTTAACCCATCTTTCTCAACCTGGTGCCCTCAGGATCAACTGAACTACAATCGCTAGTATGGCCATAACAGTTGGCAATGGTGGTGCTTATAGTCCAAATATCTGAAGGCACCAGGGTCATGCTAGGTGGACATTATGTTAGTTGTAGTACAACATATATGGAGGGCAACAGCCCAGGTAAGGGTAGTTTAAGCCCACTTATTTCCACTTGATTCACTGTTTTTCTCCTTGCAGATGCAACATCTAAAATACTGATGTCATTGTTATTGTTATGGGCTTTCAAGTTGTTTCCAACTTATGGTGACCCTAAAGCAAACTTATTATGGGCTTTTCTTGGCAAGATTTGTTCAGAGGCCTTTGCCTTCCTCTGAGATTGAGAGAGTGTGACTTGCCCAAGGTCACCTGTGGTCTTTTCTTGGCCAGTTTCCAACACCTTTATCCTAATTTCAAACTGCTTAGGTCACAGACTTGTGATCCCATACCACACACCTAGATTCTTACCTCAACCCATCAAACACAGTTAAGAAGCAGAATGTTCCAGCCCTGGCAAACAACCCAACGTAGGAAAAGCATCCTAAGAAAAATGAGTTGGCATGTTGCATGGGGTTTATTGTACCACCATTAGTGGGGACTGCAACAGCCCACAAAGCCCAGCAGCTGGCAGGTAAATGGACTGGGCACTCTGGATGAGCTCTTTGGCCATGCAGGTCACAGCTGACGAAACCTCTTCACGTAGAAGAATCTTTACATCACTGTAGGGTTAGCACAGCTCTTTCAGTCCAAGCAGAGAAAGATGTGTGCACAAAGTGAACACGCATTGTCAATGGCATTCCTTGTATATGGATATACACCAACTAAACTACACCAGTGTCTCTTGTTTCTACTTTTGTAGCTCTTACACACTTTTGTATCATTTTCTCAAGCTCTGCCCTGGCAGTGCTTTGTTCTATTATACATGAAAATCATCACTTGCTTAAGATGGGAAAACAGGATTTATTTCTGTGAGTCTAGAAACACACCTGTTGATTTAAGGTCTGTAAAAGGAGAGCCAGTGTGGTGCGGTGGTTTGTGCATGGGACCAGGACTCCAGGAGACCTGGGTTTAAATTCACTGGGGAATCTTGGGCACATCACCCTGTGTCAGCCTCAGAGGAAGGCCATGGCAAACTTTCTCTGACAAAACCTTGCCAAGAAAACTCTAAGATAGGTTTGCCATAAGTGAGAGTCAACTTGAAGGCACATACTAACAAGAGAAGCTTACCAGCATTAATGACTGCTTATTTAGAACTAATCAATGGAGATTTTCAGACAACACTGTTACAGTGTTACTATTCCACTTTATTTGCTCTGGTTGCCTCCTCTTGAATCCTGGGATTTGTAGTTTAGGGAAGGGCATTTACAACTCTCAGCCAGGGAGCTCTTAGGCCTCACTAAACTACAAACCCCAGAATTCCACAGGAGGCAGCCAGAGCAGTGAAAGTGGAATAGTAACACTATAACAGTGTAGTCTGAAAATGACTTGGGCAAGGTGATATAAGACCAGTCTCCAGCTCTGAGAACTTTCAGACAGGCAATCTTGATGAGGAAAACGAGGGAAGAAAGAAGCAATAATAAAAGGGGAAGAATATCCACAAATGTAACAGAGGCAGGCTTACAACAGCGTCACAATCATACACAATCACAACCCTATTCATCCTTACCCAGGCTGACCCCCAGCATAAATGCTTAGGGTGACAGGCCTCACATGTATGCTTCACTACAAGGAAAGGCATGCTTGGCTGTGGATGACACATACATTTATGGAACTGACTAATACCCCACCCCTGGTACACAGTCAACAATTGGAAGAACAAAAGAACTGAATCCCAGCCACCCCACACAGAAGCGCTCACATTATTCCTTAGCTGCAACCTGTGGAAACGTTGGTTGTTTTCTAAACCAAAGGCTTCTATGCAAGACAGAAAGGAAAGAGGTTGGACTATTGCGGGGGGGGGGGGGGAGAACAGGACAGGTTCCTGTTTGCTTTTTACCATCTTTCTTCCCCCCAAAACTGCCCATTCTTCCTTCCTCCTTTGTGAGCAACAGATTCAGCTGTTCTGCAACAGGCTGCATTATGCGCTGACCAAAGCCATTTATTATCACATGCTTCCCCTAGGGAACAGATTTTGCTGTATTCTTCAATTAAATATCCGAAAGAGACCCAGGTGGGGTGGGCAAGGGGCCTGTTCAGGCCCTGAGCAAAATAAGTGAGAATCTCCTCTTGACAGACTGCCGATTCACAGGAAACAAGCCTCACCAAGCCATTTCTGTTCTTCCTTTCCTAGCACAGTAGTCCTGCTTTTGCTTCCTTTGAGCCTCATCATTTCCCTGTGCCCAGTGCTTTGCTAACTGAGAAGCTATAAAGCAGCTCTCTCCCCCAACCAACCTCCTGTTTTCCTTACGATTTCTTGTCCCTGTCAGTAACATCAGTAACATCAGCCGCCTCCCCTCCAGTCGTCCTGGTGAACCGCACCACCCATTCCCACAGCCTCACATGAACTGATGTGGTCCTCTTTCTCTGCTTGGTCTCTTTCTCTCCCCCTCTCCAGTTCCCATCCAAGCCCCAAGAATACCTGTGTTCCCTGCCATGACCCACACCTACCTTTCCCCACAACCTAGCCACACCCTACCCCCCCTTCACCTGGAACCAAACAGCAGCAGCAGCCAGTTCTAAACTGCTCCCCACACACATGTGCTCCCCAAAGACAGAACTCACCTTTTCAACCTGCATCAAGTTAGATTCCCCCTCCCATCCCAAACCACCACCCACTTTTGGCACAACCTGCTTCATGATCCCCTCCCCAACCCACTCTAGGCACTCCCAAATCCCCCTTGCTTCTCCCTCCTCCCCATCACCCTATTTGCACTCTTCCCCCCCTTTCCTGGTCCCCCAAATGCCACATGCCCTCAGAAGGTCATCTCAAGCCACGTCCCTAAACTACTCTCCTCTCTGCACCCTCCCCAGCCCTGACCCCCAATTCCTACCCCATGATCCCCTCCATTCTGATCTGCCACATCCCATGACATCTCATCAATACACTACAGTGCATGCCTGCTTCTAATCCATTTTTTAAAAACAGAAGCCTTTTTTTTTGTCAAAGCGTGGAATTATTTGAACGTAGCCCTCCTTGCTTGCCCCTTCCTCAGTTTTTTAACCTGCTCCCCCCCCCAAAAAAACCTTGCCCCCTCACCTGTCATCTCCAGGGCTTCTTCATATACAGGTGAGTGACCTGCAGATGTTTCCAAAAGGTAGTCAAATGCCTTTCAAGAAAGAGAGGGCTACCCAGAACCTACTCAATTCCATCCCAGTGCTCTGGGGGGGTGTGGGGGGGTGTTTCATGCATTTTTAAAAACACCCTTTGAGAATTTTGCAGGAGTGTGGGAAAGGGCGAGCAGGACTGAGCCAAAAGGCCAGCGCCAGTGGGGTCGAGGGCCAAGCCTTGGGGAGTAAGAAAGAAAAGCGGGGCCACAATTGGGGTCCAGGCATCCTGGCCAGCAGGGGACCCATCCCTTGGCCCTTCTGTGAGCCCCCCCCCCGGCTTGGCTCCAATGGGAGGGAGCCTTCAAGCAGGGCAGGGCAGGTACTGTCATCATCATCATCATCATCATCACCACTCCCACCTTTATTTCTCTCTTTTCCCCCGATTTGGGACTCAAAGCGGCGTGCAATAAAAAGGACCTTGTTAAAATCAGCCAAAGACAAAAGCCACGAGAGACGTCAACAGCTAAAGAAGTTCAAAGCAGGTGTGTGTGTGTGTATGTATATCTATTGTAAAAGCCCACCCCCCTGCCCACATGGAAGACCCCCCTGCCTCTGCCTCCAGCCCTGACAGCTGTGGGGAGGGCTCCGGGGGGCGCCCCCTTTGTCCCAGCGGCCGCCTCCCTCCCCTCCCCCGCCAAGCCTTTCCCCCCTCCCAGCCCCGCTCGGCCGCCTCGCCTCACCCTTCCGACGACGAGCCACCGGCCCCTCAGGCACCTCGCTCCGCCCTGGCCGCCTGCCTTGCGCCCCCTCCCGCGCCTCAGCCCCGCCGCCGCCGCCGCCGCTCCTGCCGCCTCCTGACTGACTGACCGACTGACTGCTTCGCACGCGCCCCGAGCCGCCGCCAGGGGGCGAGGGGCGTGGCCACGCTCGCCTCAAGCCCCGCCCTCCGCCGCGCCCGGCCGCGCCTATCAGTTGGGCTCCTCGCCTTCGGGCGGCTTCGGACCCGCCCCGCCAGGCCAGAGAGCGCGCGACGCCCCCCCCCCAAAGCCAAGCGTGACGCAAGAGGAGGCGGAGCGAGAAAACAACGAGCCAATCGCATCCGAGCGCGGGACTGAAGGGCTCCAACCCGCAAAAGGGGAGGGGCCTCTTGGGGCCGCGCGAGGCGACGGCCTTGGAGGCGGGGTGAGAAGAAGCCCGTTTCCCTCAGCCAGGCGGCCTGGCAGGAGCTGCTCCTGAGGGCCTTTGGGGTGGGGGCGCCTCCTTCTCCCCTCCCCTCCCACCGTTTATTATTAACGTTGTTATTATTGTTGTTGTTGTTACTATCTTTATTTTTATTTCTGTCCCGCTTTCCCCCCAATTTGGGACTCCAAGCAGCAGTACAATAAAAATAAGACATTGTTAAGCGCAACCAAATGCAAAACTTAAAGCACAATGAGACAACCAAAAAGAGTTAAAAACTGCTAAAAATTTTAAAAACATGCACATGTATACACATATGTGTATGCAACACACACATATACCCTGGCACAACCATTAACAGAGATCAGCATATTATTATTATGGCCAAAGGTGTGTGTGCATACATGCATATACTGTATCCGTACACAGTGGAACCCCCGTATCCACTTACTCATTATCCACCAATTCAGTTATCCACAGGATGCAAAACACACCTACCATAGTCTTCCTAGAAAATGCCTAGAGAAACATCCTCTCTAGCCATTTTCTAGGTCCTCCAAGGCAAACTCTATGATATTTTAAACCGGAAGTCCCTTTTTTTTCAATGACTTTTGCAATTATCCATGGTTTTCGGTATCCATGCTTCCCCCCAGTACCAATCCCCAGCGGATACGGGGGTCCTACTGTGTGTGTGTGTGTGTGTGTGTATATATATATATATATATATAAATATATAGACTAAGAAAACAATAAAAGAAAAGGGACAAATAAAGGCTGTCTCCTTGAAAACTAATAAAATGAACATACAGTAGGACCCCTGCATACATTGGGGATTGGTTCTGTGGATACCGAAAACCGTGGATAATAGCAAGGATGAATTGGGCTTAAATATACTGGGAAGTTTGAGGGCTTCTGCCTTGAATTTTCTCATTCATAAAGTGATTCCAAGTGCTGAGCAAGAGAGAGCTTTTCATTATGTTTTCAGAGAAGTGCAACAGAGAGAGCAACCCTGCACCGTGTGGGCCTCCTTGTAGTCCAGTTGCTTGCCATGGGAATGCCATTCCACAGTTGCCAAGAGGGCTTCGTGCTCTCCGGCCATGCTCGGTGTTGTTGACTGCTTTCTCAGATCCATGTCAGGGTGTGTCATGCGCACAGCGGCTCCCTCCCAACCAAAGTTATTTAATTCCGTTTTTATTCCGGGAAACACCCAGGGAGAGGAGGCATAATAGCAGTACTGGGTATACCTTTGAAATTTACATTTAAAATAAATCCAAATTAATTGCTGGAGTGCTTGTATGCTTCAGACAGACATGAAGGGTTGCCATCAAAATACATTTTCCCCAAGTATCTAACAAGGGTTTCTTTTGGTTTTGGATTGTTGCTGTTTTTAATGCTCCCCAGAAATAAACCGGTTTGTCTTCTTGACCTGCTGTTCTGTTCAGCTTTTGACCAGGAAGGGGAGCTATAGAATTAGAAAATGAAGGAAAACTAATCAGTACCCCTGGGGATTGGGTCTAATCTTTGAAGAGAGATCATCATTTTAAAAATCACAGGTGACTAACACTCTCTCTCTCTGGCTTTTCTTCGCAAACGAAGATTCAGGAAGGACTCATCCCGCGCTTTCTGCAAGCGCGCTGATGACTAAAAAGGCCAATCCGAGATAAACAAGTCCGGTTGCAAAAAGCACAGCAGAAGGTCTCCTTGGGTGATGTTTTTGGGTTGTGATTCTTTCTGCGTTGTCAATTGAAATGCTTATTGTGCTGGTGAGAGACACTGGTGGAGGTGAACAAGGATTCTTTCTTTGGCAGTGGGGAACACAAACCTACTGTGTTCATGTAGACTGGGCTTTACAGGGGTATCGTTATGGGGGTGTGATATCATTGCCCTCCTGTAAGAATTATGCCCCCTCCATTATTATTTTTTCCCTTTACTGTAGAAATGTCTGGTGTTGTACAGAGCGAGACCTTGAAAAACTGAAGTTTCAGGTTATTGCAACACTAAAAATTTGAGGGCTGACCAAGAATTTCATGGGGAAGTGCAGAATTCTTATATGAGGGCAAATGCTCCCATGTTGCCCCCGGGCTTTGAGGTACATTCACACAGAGAGACAGACAGACAGACAGACTGACTGACTGCAGTGCCCGTTCACTTCTTGAGTCTCCTTCTTTGGACGTTTTTAAACAGAGGCTGGATGGCCATCTGTTGGGAATGCTTGGATTGTGTACTCCTGTATGGCAGGGGGTTGGACTAGATGGCTCTTGAGTGTCCCTTCCAACTCTATGGTTCTATGATTCTGCAGAACTCAAAGGGAAACACTGAGAATGGAGCCTTTGTGACTCTCTTTCTGTTACGGATTTAAGGTCCTGGTTAATCACTGGTGATCAGTAAACACCGTCCATATCTGTGCAGCCAGCACTTTGCACTAACACGCACTGGAAGCCATTATAAACCATTACAGCATAAGAAGAGCCCCGATGGATCAGACCCAAGGTCCAGCCAACCCTTTTCCACCCGTTTCCCATTGCTCTCCAGATGTGTTCGACTACAGCTCCCATCATCCCACCATTTGTGAATATAAGGACAGAATAACCAGGCGGAGTCAAGCTGAAGGCCTTTCTGGTCTGGCATGCTGCAGTTCAGACAGTAGCCAACCAGTTACTCCACTGGGAAGCTTGCCAAGAAGACAGGCGTGGAACTGTGCCCTCCCAGGCACCCTCACCAGCAAGAGAGGTCCAGAGGCACGCAGTCTCTGGAATTTTCCCAAGCTCTGTATTGTGAATATCCACGCTGGGGACATTGGAATCCATCCCCTGGAAGTGGAGGCGAGAGATATCCATCAACACTGAAAGCCACCAGGGGCCTAATCCTCCACAAAGTCCTCCGTTTTCCTTTAAAAGCTGCTCCAGTTGACGGCCATTGCGAGATCTGGTGGCAGTAAATCCCACCATTTAACTGTGTGCTATATGAAGAAATCTTGCCTGTTCACTGTCCCAAGTGGTAGACCATGTGCATCTCACCAGGCATCAGGTGAGGGAAAAGCTGATCTAGCCCAGTATCCAGTGGTGGCGGCCAGCCAGCTGCAGCTGCAAAGATCACCCAAAGCAGGGTGTGTGTGCAGGGCGGGGGTAATGTTTGCGCACATCACCTGCCTATCAGATAGACTATTCCTAAACATTAGTGTTCCACTTAAGTCTCACAGCTACCATCCTATTCCTCCACAAATCTGTCCAAAGTAGTGCTTCCCAAGCTATCTGATGCAGGGAACCAGCACTTTTGTTTTTTTTAATGTTTCTAGCACCAGTGCCATATTTGTGCCTACTGGCTACAATGGTTTCTTTCTTTCTTGGAAACTCTTCCAGAGACCAGCACTGGTCCATGGACCACCTCTTTGAGCAGCACTGGCCTCGTCCTTTTTTTCAAAGCCAGCCAAGCCAATTGTCATCCTCAGAGTCTCTTTTGGCAAAAAGGTTTCCTTTTCAATTATTCTGGGTCAATTGTTTTCTGTTTTTAACTCTTTTGGCCTGATATATATATACTGTAACATTTTTGAAATGAGCTGACTTGTGTTTTTCAAACCAACAAATAACCCAAGCTTGTTTGAAATTACGAGTGCAAAGTCCCAAAAGCACCAATGAAACGGGATTATCTGAATATAGGATTTATTCTTTGAGGGACAATATGCAGATTGTCAACAATATTCACTGTCAAGAGGTATAATTTATGCCTTTTGAGGGGTGGGTAGGAAGTGTATCATCCCAGCTACAAATCTGTGTCTCGGTGCTCATTCATTGCTAAATATCCTTTTATATTTAATTTATATTTCATATGTCAAACACCTTCCCATCCGTTTGGGAAGGGGGGTGTTTCTATACTAGGAAAAAGTGGAATATTGCTTAAAAAAGAAAAGAAAAGAAAAATCTGGATTTAAAACAGTCAGGCTTCATCTTTGCTCCCTCCCATCATTCCAAAGTGAAAGTTGAGCCATGGGATAAAAGTATCCCATGCAGCTTTGCCATTAGCCACTCACCTGGGACAGGTGACATGCCTAGCTGGCTAGATCCATCACCCTGTAGGCAACAGGGGAGGTAGAAAAGTCGGGCGTAGGTTTGTCTGCAGATGAGGCTCACAGAATACTGGTTACATTCCAACTTGAATAAAATAACATTAACCGTTGAGCTGTTAGCTCACATCCAGAGATGTTCTAGCAGTGATATGGAACAAGGGAGAGCAAGGGAGCAAAGCTGTACACGTATATTTCAGCACAGTTCAGGTATACTGAAAGTCCCATAGCACAACTAGAACCTGTGGCTGTTCATCAAAGACATTACAACAGCGGGCATATTTCTTCTCTCATTTTATTGAGCCCTAACCTATAGCGACTGTTTTACATCTTTGTTCATGGTCATCTTTGCGCCCAAATAACATGCACGCTCATGCACTTTGACACAGCAGCATCCATTTATTCCTCATTCATTGTGGACTCTCCAGCCTGTGATAGAGCTCTGTGTAAGTGAAAAATTGGCATCCTGCATTTTGGACGTGAAAGGATCTACACACAGGGCATTGCTGTACCCACTCGGTGTGCTCTGGAACCCAGGCAGCTGCAAACTTTTTAAAAAGAACTTTGCAACAGCAACCAAAGCAAAGCTCATTAACCACTAAATCTAGGCAATCACACACAAAGCACACCATTTCCGGCTCACCTTTTCTAGCTGGTGGAGCAGACTTCTCTGCTGCAGGTTTCTGCTTCTCAAAGGTCTTCTTCATGTCAGCCACTTTCAAGGCCTTCTCCTCCTCTTGTTTCCTGACCCTCTTCCTTTCCTCTTGCAGCCTGCGTTCAGCTTCTCCCGGAGGTTCTTCCCCAGCGGCTTGGCAGGGGCCACCTCCTTTGGTATCCTGAACAGGGCTGACTCGGGTTACCACCATGCCTGCCAGCGGCTTGGAGCTCTCTCTGGGTTCTCCCTCCGTCCCAGGGCTTTCCAAGCAGACAGTGTAGCTGTTTGACTCAGGCCCCAATTCATGGCAGACGTCAAGGTCTTCCCCACTGGCAGGAGACTGGCTGTTGTCACTTTCCCTGGAACATTTTTCAGACTCTCCTGAAACCAAAGCAAGATTCAGAGCAGGAGGCATCTTTATCTCAAAGCCCTGGGCCACCTTATCACACTCCTCTGCCTCAGCTTTTTCTTCTCCACAAGTCTGGACAACTTGGCAGCCACTGGGAGGCTGAGAGACCCAATCGGGGAGCTGTCTCAAGTCTCTGCCTTGGTGGCTGGGGGTTGGAAGCCCTGTTTCTCTCGTGTCTTGCTCGCTTGGTCCTGGAGGGCTCTCCATCTCTCCATTTCTTGGCTTCCCCGAAGGATCAAGCCAGCTCAGGAAGCTGGGCTTGTTTTCCTCCCCGGGAGAGTTCAGCATGAGCTTGGTGACCTGCCTGTTCTCCACGCTGCTCTCGGAGTCAGACCGGGTGATCTGCCTCCTCACCGTCCTCTGGAAAGTGTCGGTCATCTCTGTGCTTCCACCTGCAGCCTCCCTCTCCAAACTTTCCTGGCGGCCAAAGTTCTTTATTTGAACCAGCGGCCAGCTGAGCTCTGTCATTTCCCTTTTCCTTTCCGATTCGGGAAAGTCAGATGGGTGGGATTCTCCCTCTCGAGTCACAACGCTGAGTTGGGTTTCCTCCACTCGGTACAAGAGAGCACTCACCTTCCTGCCTCGGGCTTCTTCCGAACACTGCCTTTGAGGCACCTGTGGAGAGGCTTTGCTTTCTGGGCCCAATTCATGCCCATGCAGGGTGGTGCCCTCTTCAGGGGAGAACGCCTGCAGTTGCCCTGCGGTGACCCCTTCACCCACGCTGTCGTTCATTTGCATGGTATGTGTGGAGATGTGGATGCCACAGCCTCTCTCTGTGGGCCTGCTGCTCTCCACAGCCTCCTTGGACTTGGTCTTTTCAGCAAATAAGAGACAGCCATCCCGTTTCATTTTGGAAGTCTTTCTGGTATAAGGAGTGTCTTTCTTTTGGGTTATACTTTTGTTGTTGAGAGAAAAGCCCGGGTGGTGCCACTCAGTGGCTTCCATATTTGGCCGTGGACTGCCTGACTCTCTTAGGCTGAGCCCTGTGCAATGCAAAACCCCCGCAAGAGTATTCCCTAAACACCAGTCAGTTCAGAACTGTCTTCCACATCAGCTTTCCCTTTTATTACTGCATCAGAGGTGGGGTGAGTAGAGAAAGCCCGGCCAGGAACCCTCTACCAACGGACTTAGGATAAGTGGTATGACCCACGTTCCACACATCAAGGATGTACAGCCTCTAAGAGAGTCACAGCATCCATTGCAATACCAGGACAGGCGACGAAAATATTAGAGCAAAACACACTACACAGATTTTCCCCCACCTGAGCAGGAGGAAGCTCATCCAAGAGTCCAAAGTATCCTAATTTTCTGTCTCCAAGAGCTCTGCCTTCAAGTAAAACTCCAACTACAGTTTCACCGTCTCAGGAACAGGTTGCAAGAAATTCTCAGTCCGTTGCCTTTTGGGGTGGGGTGGGTGGGAGAATCCATTTTGCGTGACGGTGTCCACTTCTCCCTTTGCTACTATTTCTGTTCAAGAAGGTTATTGCTCTGCACATCTGAGATGGGTCCTTCTTTGAGGGTTATTTTTGGAAATTCTAAGCTGGCGTCTGCTGCACCTTGCCGCATTTTCAGGGCGTCTTTCTTTGGCTTGGTTTTTTTAAAGACGATCCTTCTCTTTGCAAATCGCATTTGCTCAAACACTCCTTCCTTAGATAGTGCCTGGCACGCAGCCTAAGACTGGGACCTTGGGCTGGTTCCCAGTATGCATGGCGGGGGTGGGGAGGCATCTAGGGCAAAGCAGGGATGGGGAGGTTAGGGGTTAAAAAGTGAGTCTGGTGCTACTTGGCAGGGTTGTGTTATTGTTAAGTGAAAGACTGTACCATCCAAAGCTTTGGGAGATAAACAGAGGAGCCTTGGCAGTGAGGTTCCTTGCAAGCTCTCCCCAATGCCGCATCCAAACCCTTATTAAGATGCTGGGGATTTGTAAATGTTGGGTTACAATGGCATCTCCCCCATCCCACCTGCTCTGACAAGGTCTTTCCATCAAGGCACTGCTAATAATAAACTCCTGCAAGTCTCCCTATCTTCCCCAAATGAGTATAATGTTTTTTTTCTAAATTAAAGAGATCAGCTTAAAATGCAGACCTGGGGGCTTGGTCTTTTCAGCAAAATAGGGAGTAGCCCTGTTGCTGTGTCGGGTTCCCCAGCTGGAAGGCCAGCCTCCCTTGCTTCTTGCCTTTTATGGCCAGTGAGGTGTGAATCAGAAGCCCTCCCTTCTGAAGCCCTTAGAAAAGGAGGAGAGAGGAGGAGCAGGACCCCGCCCCTCAACACCATTGCTCTGGACAGGCCATCAAGTGGGAACCTGCAACAAAGTGTTGCAGCGTGTCGCCAACACCTCCTTTGAAACAATGGGGTTCCATCAACAGTTCCAGGCAGCTGAGGATCAATGCTTTTTCGAGGTCATTTAGGAGCTGCAAAGGACAGCGGGATTCAAGAAGAGGATGAAGAATGAAAAGGGATACTTTCCCACTCCCACATCCCTACAGCCTTCTCCTGACCGGTCATATAATCCCAAAGGTGGTTGTTATGGTGGGCCTTCAAGTCTCGTTTCCAACTTACGGCCACCTCGAGGCGAACCTATCATGAGGTTTTCTTGGCAAGATTTGTTCAGATGTGGTTTGCCTTGGCAAGATGGCATTGGAAAACCCTCTCCCCCCCCCCCAGCAAATGCAGTGGAGAAGGATTCAGGGAGTTTTAGTTTAAAATATCTGGAGGGCTGCAAGGTGCCCTCTCGTGCTTTGCACATATTGGCCAAAGAGCGCCTCAAACAGGGTGGAAATGCCCTCCTCCCCCCCCCATTCCCAGAGGTCATTTAGGGGCATTCTGGAACAAAAAACTTTTTTTTTACCCCTGGGGGACCCTGGGCACCACAGAAATGTCCTTGGGGGGCAGCATGCCTCCCACATCCTGCACTCCCCCCCCCCAATTTACATGTTGCTTAAAAGGGGACAAAAGAAGGCATCTGCCTACAAATGCATATACTTGTACTCCAAAGTTAGAAATTCTCCGGGCGGTTTCAATAGGACTGCAGCGCATTTCAGTGGAGTGGGGAAGGCTGTGACCAGGTGACCTGCATGGCAGCCAAGAGGCTGCTGACTGTGGATTATGGGCCATGTCAAGGCTCCTGCTCTCCCTCCTGGGGGGGGGGTCCTGTTTAAACTAGACTTGGATTTGTCAACAACCTTGATGCAGAAGGGCAGAAGGCTGCCTTCTGTTTTAACTTCATAGCATTCATTCCCCATCACCCTTCAAGAGAGGGGCAGAATTCCCCCTGGACTGGGCCAGGCGTTGGCCCTGGACTGCTCGCTGAAGGGGCCGCCTGCCCTGTCTCCAGTCCCTGCCCTGCCCTCCCCTCTGCTTGGAGCCCCCACTTATACCTCTTGTCCTGGGCCCCAAACCATAGAATCATAGAGTTGGAAGAGACCACAAGGGCCATCCAGTCCAACCCCATTCAGCCATGCAGAAGCACCCAAACATTCCCGACAGCTTATTCCCCAAAGCCAGCTTATTCCCACATGAATTTGCCCATGTGCAGAAGCCGGCTGCTCCAGCTCAGCGACAGGGCCCCGCTTTGGCCTGCAGAAGGTTGCAGGTTCAAGTCCTGCCGTGTCCAAGTGGGACCCAATCCACACTACACAAATCATCCAGTTTGAAACTGGATGATTTGCCATGGCGCCTTCCTATGGAGGGTTTGTAGTTTGGTGAGGCACCAGCTTTCTTTGGCAGAGAAAGCGAAAGGCCCTGTAAAACGACCAATCCCAGGATTCCATAGGAACGAGTGGGTTTGGCCTGGGAGTGGCAAAGGCTCCTCAGTGAAACCTGCACAGCTGTTGCCAGCCAGCCAATCAATCAATCAATCAATCAAATTATACCTCACCTTTTCCCCAAGCCTGGGTCTCAAGAACAGACAATACAATACTGAGCAAGGGGACTGACATGGTTTAAAGCAGCTTCCCAAGCAGAGCTTGCAAATGTGCCTGTGTTGGACTCCAGTGCCCAGAATCCCCCAGCCAGCAAAGCATGGCTCCTATGCCCTTCCACCTTCTGAGTGACACAGACAAGAAGGCTCTGCCTCTCTTTTTTTTGTGCCAGGGAAATCATTTTTATTTGCCATGCCCTTTTGGTTACAGCTATTCCAAAGCCACCTGTTGCTCCCAGAGACGAAGGCAGCACGTGAGCGGCGTCGAAACAAAAACACGCCAAGACAGAAGGCAATAATTGCAATTTTTAAAAAACAGAAAAGCAACAGAACAAAGTAAAGCTGCACCAGCAGTGTAACATTTTAAAAAACACCTGGGCCGATCAGTTCTAAATGTCGGGTGAGGTCTTTGGCTGGGATTTTATTGTTTTCTTTGATGGCCCTGCTGCGTCTTGTTTCCTTCTGAGTTTTACGATTTTTTTTTAAAGTGCAATGGTATTGTTTTTATCCTAAGCTGCCCTGGGAGCACAGCTGAAGAAGAGCCTATGAATATTATGAGCTAACAAGAAAATAATGACATTTCCCCGAAGGCCCAATCCAGTCTGAGAGGTACTGCCAACCGCCCCTCCCCTCCTGAACAACGGGGACTCTACGCTGCTACTTCGGGCATTTCAGTGCTGGATTTTCCCGTCAACTAAAGAGCATGCTGGGGGCTGGAGTGGATCCCTCCGTTGCCAGTCAACTGATGCAAGAAAATATCCCTGGCTCCCGATAGTTGTCTGCTTTTGTCATGGTAACCTTCATAACAGGATGTAAACATTCAGGCCTGGCTTCCAGCACTTTAGGGGTGGTTTGGGGTTTTGTTTTGTTTTTTGCATCCCCAGTCTTATGATGCTGCCTCGCAGTTGCTGACACGATGCCGTCATTTGGTTATCAGTATAAAATAATAATCATTATCATTTTTATATGTCGATTTCACATCCTGCCCAAGAAACTAGGGAGTAGGGAGGACTTGTTGGATAGGTGGCCCATTCCGAGCAGTGTTGTATTTTGTAATTGTGTAATTGTTTGTTGTTGTTCTTGTTGGACAGATGCTACATTATGTAACTTTATGTAGGCTTTGCTACATAGCAGAGGTGCTAAGAAACCCCAGGTTGACTATATGGTGAAAATACTCCTCGCAGAATTCACTCAGAAAACAAGCTGTCCTAATGGGATCCCACATTATCTCATGTATTGTGAAGGAAGGGGGGGCAAAGAGAGGGGGAAATGACATGAAAAAAGCATTTGCAGCTTTTCTCAGCTTTTTAGAAAAACTCCAGTGATATATGCATTTTTGCTCATTACGACAAGCGATTTGACATGAATCGCTTCCCCATACAAGATAAAGCTTGGTCTGGAGGCAGTTCATTTCAATAGGGCTCACTATTATCTGCGGGTTTCCATATCCATGGTAAGTCCAGGAAAGTATTCCCTGTGGATATGGGGGTACTACTATACCACCCAGTTAATGCCTTTTAATTAGAAAGTATGGTATGAAGCTTCTAAATCAATTTAAAATAGAGCATTCCCCACAGACAAAAGAATGGTGCACACTAAAACAACAGTGACTAGGAAGTAAATGCATCTTGTGCAAGTCATCCCTCTATACTGATCTGAAGTATTCATAAAGGCTGATGAGTTGCGACTTCTCTGCAAAACATGCAGAGAGAAACTGGCCACTTGAAATTCCCCAGAAGACCTTACTTTCAAAAGCCAGGATGACTGCATTTGCTTTGCTCTGATGGAGCACTGAATGCCGCTGTGAGGTCAGCACATGTGTCACATGTTTAGGGAGTTCACCAAGTGTTCGTATTGTGGTTTTGCGGGATTCGAACATATCTTTGGACGCCTCCACTGGATTGTTAAACACTCAGCTGTAATGCTAGAAATTTGCGGAGCTTAGGAACATTTTGGTTTGGGGGCAAAATATTCTTTGGGTAGCCGTGGCCTCATTTGCCCCCATGTTGCTGCATCCCTGCCCACAAGCCACCTTCTGAAGGTCTGAAAGGTATGGAAAAGCGCCTCTTACCCCCATGAACAGTCCTTTAATAATCAGCTGGAGACTGTGTTGAAACAGAAGACAATCCTTGGCATTGGACTTGGTGGCTCCACTCTAAGATAAACAGGCGGCTTCTTTCTCTCTCCAGCCCATGAACAATTCCAGGCAGTCCGAAAAACTCCTCCCAGACACAGGAGGCAAGCATGGACTAGTCGCCTTTAAAGGCAAAATTCTGCAGGGCCCAGGGAAGAGGCAACTGCCCCTGAAATAGAATAAAAGGAGTCCAGCTGACTCATCCTGGATTATCTGTCTGTGTGTGTTTTTAACAAGTTCAGTTTGTTTCATGCAACCGTTTCCACTCAAAGGGAAAAGAATGCCTGTCACTTTCTTCTGGCCAGACCACCTTTTCAAGGGAGTTGGCCTGCTTGCGGAGGGCACAAACCCATGAAGTCCAACACGCCTGAACAAAAGAGATGGGGCCGACCCACAACAAAGCCTTTAGCAAACTCATTGGGGGTTGCTCTGGTACCAAACACTGGGTTGTGTCAAGAGTCGGACCCCCTTCAGCCCCAAGTTGGCTTCGCTTATGGGGAAATGATCCATGGTGATCCAATTGCCCTCCGTGAGATGAGACAAACAGAATGGCTTTCAGCTATTCCTGAGATCCCCGCCTGGGGTTCTTGCAAATCGAGCTAAGGCAGTTTTTCCCTTGGCACCAAGGGACCACAATGGTGTTACCAAAAATGCATGTTTACACTTGGCTGCAAAATAAAAAGGCAGCTTCCGTGTGTTATTTGTTGTAAAAATTATATTGTCTACTGCTTCTGTGTTCCTTCCCCGCCCCCCTAATTGGACCATTGCTAGAGCTTGTTTCCTTCCGGCTCCTTTTCCCACATGTCAGCATGTGATGTCAGCCACTTTGAGTAGGTTTTATTTCTTCTGGAAGGTTATGGCTTTGTTTTTAATGGTTGCTTCTGCTCTTTTGCCCATATAGTGCGTGCGTGTCCTCTTTTGTTGGCTGCCTTGCTGGGAGTGTTTTCTTTCTTCACTGAAGGGTAGCAGATATTGTCTCTGAAATGATATTTCAATAACTGTGTGCTTCCAAATGGCCCCTTGAGAAACTGAGATTTTTACTTACAAATGCAAAGCTGATATCTTTAGCATCAAGGCTGCACATTTTTTTTTTTAATTTTAAAGCTGATCTAAGCATTGACTAGGTAAATTCAAGGCTAGAGGAAAGCTCTTCACTGCCCAACACACAACTAAAATGATAGAATCTGCTGACACAACTAGTAGCATGGCCACTATTTTAAATGACTTTCAGAAGGGACTGGGCAAATTTATACAGGCTAAAGCTGTCAGTGGCTATTAGCCACCGTATCTAAACCAGGTGGGGAGCATGTGGCTCTACAGATAGTGTTGGACTGCAGCCCCCATCAGTGCTAACCAACCTATGCTGAGGGATCATGGGCGCTGCAGTCCCAACAACTCCAGGAGAGCCAAATGTACCCTGCTCCTGAGCTCAAGAGAAACTCCAAGCAGAAGTTGTACACCTCAGATGACCAGATAGGGACAGATATGGAGCGGTTGCCTCCCCCCAGCACTTCATGTGCACTTCCTAGCCACCATGGGGAGGAGGAAGCTAGAAATAAGGCTTGGAAGTGGTACTGTTTGGGACTACATGTCACACAAGCCCCCAGATCCTCAAAGGTTCTTGTGATTGCCTTTGAGATGTAGACCAAGACCCTGCGACACACAGCATAAACCTCCCACAGGCAGAACTATGCTTCGTCTCATCTCTCAACACCCACCCACCCGTCCTGTTCCAGCCTCACCATTTAGCCCTGGCTGGTGGTGCAGTGGTCAAATGCCAGCACTGCAGCCACAACATTGTGAGTTCGATTCTGCAGGGCTCTGAGGGTGACTCGGCCTTCCATCCTTCTGTAGTCGGTAAAATGAGTACTCGGCTTGTGGGGGCAATTAGCTAAAAAAATAATTGTAAACCACTTAGGGAGTGCTTCGGCACTGGTAAGCGGCATATAAATATCAATGCTATTGCTATGCTTTGCTATTAGCCACTGTAGGCTACCCCACACACCTCGTGGAGACTGGGGGGGGGGAATCAAAGAAGCATCTGCTCCAGTCCCCATAGCCAGACACAGACTGTTGACATTATGTGCTGAGGTCTGCCTGGGTCTCCCAGAGGTCTTAGTGGATGATACCATTAGTCATCATCAGTCTGCACCTGGTTACAGGGACATAGCCAGATACTTCTCTGCCCCCCCTGCCCCCAGTGCTCTCCACCAGCCACTGAATGGCCATAGGGAGCTGCAGCAACTAAACAGTGACTTGGGGCGGAGGTGGCCAGAAGAGAATACCAGCCTCTGCAGCGACCAAAAAAAGGACACACGCAGGCGTATGTTGGATTCATACCTGCATATGACACTAAGAGGACGCTGGCTGGAACAGGCCAAGGCTGGCTCCCATTGTTGACCCCTTTCCCAGCCTTATTTTTCTCCAAGGAGCGAGGACAGGTTTGGGGTCATCGCCTTTTTAGCTGTCATGTGACTCCATGCTGGCTTGCCACTTTGATGGCCCTCTTGTCCACACCACTGCTTGCTTGTGACAGCCAATTTGGCAGAACGTGGTTATCTTTTGCCCAACCACCCCATGCCGGGAAATTCATTCCAGAGACTGCCAGAAGCTCATTGTAAATAAAGGTGGTTTTTTTAATTGTTTCCTCACAAGTATATAATACAGTACACTCTTACCAACAAAAAGTAAAAAAAAAGTGCATTATGCATCCCCTACTGTGAAGGTACAGTACAATATAGATATATAGCTACATGTATGTACACATTGTGTATTTAAATATTTAAAAAAAACAAAAACAAATGAGAAAACAATGATGTACCAGGAATATTGTTATCAGTGACGCAGCGGATCACTGCCTGTTGGTGTTTGTTCTTTCTCACATGGATAAGGCCAGTGCAGCGGTCAAAAGGCTTTGCAAACTGCCTCCATGTACTGGAGTCATGGGCATGTACAGTGCAAAGTAGAGGGCCTCTTCCCCCCACTTGAGGTCTTCCAGATGTGTCAGGCTACAACACCCATCATCCCCAGCTAGCACAGGATTGAATGCTCTGACAGATGCTGCAGGCCAACACACTAGGAGGGTGCCAAATTGAGGAAGGTGACTGGAGGGAGTTTGCCAACTCTAACCCTGCTTACCAGTGTCTGGATGGTTTTTAAAAAGAGAGTTTTCCACAGGTTTCAGACTGGAAGGAATCACCAACCTGACCCTGGAAACTCACCTCAAGCCTGGGTAGAAAAATGTGCAAGAAAGAAAGAACTCAAAATGGGATGTCATTTTTTTTCTTTTTAAAAAAAGACCATCCAGAAAGAGCATAGGCTGGAATTAAAGGTGCTCATTTGTGCATGATAGCTTTGAGGCTGAGACACACCTTGGCACAGAACGTGGCCTCCAAATCTACCAGGTGGCAAAGACAAAGATGTTTAGGAAGCCCGGTTGAGTCCTAGTATGGTTTGATCACTGCATAGTTTAAAGGTGTGGAAAGAGAGTCTGGACAAGGGTGTTCAAAAACAGCAACAACCTTGAAAACATTATGGAAAGCTTTGCAAATAGCCCAAGGGACATTGGTGAGCTCCTCCCCGAGCAAAGGATCAACCCAGCACCCACATACACACCAAAAGGATCGTAGGCAGAGCTGGGCTGACATCACACACTAAAGGTACTACAACAAAGGAAGAGCATCACATAAATACACAGTATTTGTAAACTATTTGCAAGGCACTCAATTATTCTTATTCTTATTTAAAAGAAATGGGCAGGGGGATGCTATCAATGCATAGAGGAAAATAAACCAGCTCTTGTTTTACACATCAGTTCAGGCATACTGGCAAAGTTTTGCTACTTTGTTGAGTGAAAAAAACAAACCCTCTACAACGGCATGCGAAAGACAACATATATTTCCTGTTGGCTTAAAGACCTGCTCCTCTTTCCTGAAAGGATCATGTCGACCTGAGATAACCCTAAGCAGGGTTGGACCCTTGGTTGAATGGAGAGGATTAAAATACAGCAGTCTTCCAAAACAAAAGGGGGAAAAAAGACAGGGAAGTCATTTGACCCAGACAATTCTTAGAAGGAAACTCTCTGCAAAAGGCCACAAGGAGACACAGAGGAGCCGGAACAATCCTTCACTAGGCAAACCTATCTGAACTTCAGGACCAACACGATTGCTTGTTCCATCCTTACCCTTCACCATGCCTTACCTTCAAAAAGGAACCTTTCTAGACATTTTCTTACTTACATTAGAGGAGAAAACAGACCTCTAGGGCAGGCCTCCTGAATGGTGGGTTTTAAGGTGGATTTGGCCAAGATTGCCCAAGGTCCAGGCTTGCCAGAGGTTAATTTCCTGGTGAACAAATACTGTGGTGAGTTTGGGACTCCCACACCATTCAGGAAGCATGACCATGAAATTATGTCTTCCCAATGCACCCTGCCAGGACAGAGAAACAACTCTCAAATATGACACATATGGAGGAAGAAAAAAGGGAGCTGAATGATCACGGAGAATGTGGGTCAGGGAGGATGTTTGTCAGGGAAACCATTGCTCCATCAGCTGACTGAGCTGGGAATATTGAGGGCTGCTTAACAGCATGTTCACCCCAGTTACAAGCCTGGGCAGACTGAGAAAAAGAGGACAACCACCTCCCTTTTCTACTGGGGCATGGCCAAAAGCAAAAATGGGCAAATCCCACAGGTGCTTTGATGAAGTATGCCCCCAAAATACGCAAGCAGGTACACTGATGTTCTCAAGCAGGGGGCAAACAAACCATTAATGCAAAAGACCTTCAGCGCTTCCCCCTGCAGGTCCCTGGGACTTTAAAAAGCTCAGCTACAATTCTTGGTGGACATGAAGGGGTGGCATGCAACCCACCTCCTGCTCCCCAATTTGAGAAAGCCAGAGGGGAGGGAGGGGCTCACCCTGGGTAGATTTCGCTGTGCTAAACCTGCTAGCCAGCTGAAACACCAGAGGAGAGCTGGCAGTGTTACCCAGAAACCAGGGCTCTTGTACCATCAGGCAGCCTCCGGCACCCACTAAATGTATTGGACTTGCTGGGGATGATGGGGATTATAGTTCTACACATCCAGGGGAGGCGAGTTGGGAAGACTGCTGTAAAGGGACATCTCCCCCTGCATGTGGGAGACATAACACAGAAAAGATGCTCAACCCAATTCAGAATTTCTTGGCAAGGAGGATAAAATGGGGTTTTCCACCCACCCTTTAACAGATACTACCTCCCCCAGCAAAACAGGGCATCTTTGTAGAGGCCAAGCATCCATGCAAATGAGGAAAGGCAGTCTCCCATCTAAGGACTTTGTTGGCAAGGGAAGAGTCTCAAAGGGGTGGGCAACACATGCTTGGAGTGCAGTTCTCATGCTCCTTCACCACTGGCTGGGCTCGCTAGGCCTGATGGGAAGTGCAGTCCTACCGCAGCCTGAGAACCACAAGTTGCCCACTCGTTTTACCCACCCCACTGAGACTAGAATCTCTTTCTGAGGTGCCTCCAAGCCACCAAGAGAAATTTGTACCAGGGGGTGGCCTTCCACCCCCTGATTTGGCAACACTGCTGATGCAACCACTGCTGGCTTCCAAAGGGAGAGGAGGGCCGTTGGTTTGGTGGAGTATTTGTCATTGCCGCGGGCAGGGGCCTTGTGACCCCCACGCTGACCCCTCAGGGGCTACCCTCCCTCAACCACAGCTCCCCCTTTACTTGCTGGTAGGAAGCCTTATGGTTAGATCTCTTCCACTCTGCTTGGGGGCCTGCTGGCAGCATGTCAGCCTAGCATGGATGTTCTCCAGCAAGTCCACAGCACTCCTGTCTGCCCTGTGGCCCTGAGTGCTTCTGCATGATGCAGAAAAAAGCCAAAGAGTCCCGAGGGAATGGGGAACCTTTACCCCTCTTGGCACTTTGCAAAATTGGGAAGTATTCACTTTGGTGAAAGACAGCTCTCTGAATCCCTCAGCTAGTGTGGGGTGGGCCATTCCGGCTGGTGGGTTTCTGGGAGCTATCATTCCAGAAGGGAACCTTTTCAAGCTCTGCCCCATTCTGGATGAGAATGATCCAAGCGCAGGCTCTATTGGAAGGACAAGTAACAGACTTGGAATGGAAAAAAGGAATCCTTAAAGTAACTTTTGACACATTTCTAAAAATACAAACCCAGGGGAAAAAAAGAGTTTAGAAGAACAACCCTTATGCCCTCCTCTTCCCCTGCTGTCCCATGGCACCCAACCCAGGTGGATGATGCTACACAAAGCTTCAATTCTTGAAGTGCTTTGGAGCTTGGCTGAGAACGCAAGTGGTTGCTGAGGAAACCCAGAGCTCGCTTCTTGTCACTGTGAGTTGGAAAACACATAAACTATTTTTTTTTAAAAAACATAAACCTTAAAACTTTTTTTAAAAAAATAACAAATTTTGTACCAATTTTCCCCAAGTTCAAATGCATGTAAACAGTTTTTTAAAAAATCCTTCCAAAAACCACAGTCACCCCTTCTTAGTCAACGTATGGTCAGCAAGTTGTGGCATCCATGCTTTATAGTAAATGTGTAAGGGTCACAGAACTTCAACCAGCTCCACATTTTGGTAACAAGAGCTCCCACTCAGTCATCAGTTGACAGAAGAGATACAAACTGGATTGGCAGAATCTACCAACAAACAATACCTCCCTCTCAATAAGACCCTGAAGCAAGGGGCTTTAGGACAACTCAGAGCAACTCATCCCTTGTTCAGCCAGGTGAGTAAAGCCTCTGTAAAGCCAGCCCAGGGGGAAAAAGCCATTGCTCAGTGCCAGCACTTGGGAAAACTACTTTGGGGACCAATGTTCTGGGGATCAGACTTTTCCAAGTTCTATCAGATATACAGAAACCCTTGGCCACTGTGAGCTTTACAGACAGGATGGCCAAGCATGATTGAACAACAGCAGGGTGTTTTGTTTGTTTGTATGTTTTTTTAAGCATGAATTTCAGAACCAGATTTTTTTAAAAAATTCCCAACCACATACATACATTTGTATGTAAATGCATGAAGACCAGAGGTAGCATTTTTACATTGCCCTCTTCTGCTCTTTGAGCAAGGACCCCTCAGAACCAAGAATTGTGCTCAGCTTGCATTGTAAAGACAAACTCTGCAGTTCTTTGAACAAGGAGGTTTTTGGGCAGGGAGGGAGAGAGGCTGCCACGATCCAGCCCTAGGGGAGTCCAGAGGCCCATCCTGAAAGGCTCCAAGAGCCTTTTTTCTTGGGCTCTTTGCTCTTTCAGCGCCATTATTTGCAGCATCTCATGGAAAGGAAGGGGAGAAATGTCTGCATTTAGGAAAGACAAAAAAATAAAAATAAAAGTAATGCATCTTTTAAAACAATAGTGTCAAGGTGTTAGCTCTTCCCAGGCCAGGGTGTGCTCTTTAATTTCCCCGGGGTAGGTTTCGCCTGGGGCTTGGGGCCCTCCTCTGTGTTCGTAGAAGAGGGGTGGAAGTTGCAGCCCCCGGATGCCTCACTTGGTTTGGTCTCTCTTGAGTCTGTCAAGGTGGACAGGTCTCCATCGCTTGTCAGGTCCTCGGAAGAGAGGTTGAGGCTTCCTAATTTGGCAAGAGAGTTGGAGCGTTTCAAAGGCGAGGAGACAGTCAAGCCAGCAAGCCGCAGCCTGGTTTCAATCTCCTGGGTCCGTTGCTTCACCAGGCCAGGCTTCCCCCGGACGCTGTGGATGCTGTCACTGCTGGAGCTCCGCGTTAGGTTGGAGCTCCTCGAAGATGAGGGTGTATAGGAGATGGTCTTGAGGAAGTCTTTGGTGAAACTGCTCGTGTGCTCCATCTTGCCCAGGACAGGGGTGGAGGTTTTCTGGGACAGTCCACCAACTGGAGGAGCTTTGTGTAGCTTTTCACGGTCATTCTCGGCATCTCGATGAATGGAGGGCAACGGCCCAAGAAGAGACAACTCACTGGGGTGGGCCTCCAACTCTTGGGGCTCCTCTGGAATGGTGAGGTCTGTCGGGGCGCCAGGACCCTCCTTTGTCTGGCCCATAGCTTCTGACGGGAGCCTCTTGAGGCGTTCCAGCTCTTTCGTGTGCTTCCGAACCAAGCCAGCCTTCTGGAGCTGAAGGAGGGACTCTTGATGCTGCATCAAGTAACTGTTGGTGGTCGGCTTATCTAGATCTTTACTGAAGAGCAAGTATTTGAGGTCCTTTGTCTGCCGGGCATCTTTCTTTAGCAAAGAGACCTCAGGAGGGACAGGGCTTCTTTCACAGAGAGGCTGCCTAGAGCCAAGCAAGGCGCCAACTGGGGTTTTGAGTACCTCTCTGGGTTTTTCAGAAGCATTGCAGGGCCAACCAGGTGGAGGTTTATTGGTCTCAGTGTCCCGTGCATCACCTCCCACCAGCACCAAAGGCAAGCTGTTCGGTTTTGCTCCACGGATTTCCTTCAGAGGATACTCGCCAAACGCCTGCTCCAAAAAGGGAGACGTCCTGTGAGAGAGGAATGAGGGCTGTGTGCAGACGGTGGGGCTGCGGCACGGAGGAACAGAACGCAGATTCTCGCACGGCTCTCCAAAGACTTCAGCAGAGGGGCCGGTGGAGGAATACATGCAGTTGGCGCAAGACTGGTAGGAAGGCTTCACTTTGCTGAGGATCCCAAAGATGGCGTCATGCTGAAAAGGGACAGAACAGGGAACTGAGAGGCCAGGCATATAACAGAAGGTAGAAGCAAAGCTTGGGTTTATCAATGCCTACCAGTAGGGGAGCCAGACAACCCAAGAAATCATAGCATGAGCATGAGCTGATCAGTCAATCAGTGGAGTGAGTGGGAGGAAACTGTTTTTAATACTGGATCACCGCAAAAGCGGAAATCTCCCTCACTCCCTCACTCCCCACCAGGGTCTCCCACATCAGAAACACAGTACTTGCCAGCACCCTTAAAAATATTTGTATCAAAAACAATTTTAAAAAATTCTACCCAGTCACTCATGTTGTTTAGGCACATTAGCTAGTTAGAACCTCCATGTTTAGAGGCAGTCTACCTGTTCATTACCAGAGGCTGGGGCTGCACTTTCCCCACCCCTGGTGGAAACCCTCACTTTAAAAGGCAGAAAAGAAACAAATTGGGAATAGTGATAGGAGCGCTTCTCTTTTGTAAAAAAGGAGCACACTCCCACCGTACGCTTTGTATGGGGCTTGTTCATTTGTAGCTTTGGTTTAATGCAGACAAGGTGGAAAAGCGTGGAGACAGCACCACCTCTAGGGGAGCCAGAAAGACCAGCTCAAAAGCCAAGGATCACAAGGCCATTTCCAGAGGTCACCACTTCTCAGGTTTGCCTTCTCTGTAACAATCAAATGACTATCAGCATCTGTCTCGGGTCACCAGGTGGGGCACAAAGTACCTGAAATGCTGCAAGTCCTCCAGAAAAATGAGATAAATCTTTTAAAAAAACCCAAAACCCAAACATGTTCTGAGGGGCTTCTCAGAGGCATAGCTATTCAAAGCAGTCAACTCACAGGAGAAAATCAGAGTCAAAGCATCCAACTTCCTGAACCAGGATTTCCTGCTTCCCACTAGACAAAGACACAGCGCTGTGATCATAGAAAGAGGAGCCTTTGTCAGCTTTAGAGGGGAGTGCCTCAGCCACTGGCCGTCCGCTATACCTGGCTGCTCTGGGGGCCACACGAACTGCCAAAAATGTCACAGAACAAAAACAAACAAACACCTGAAAGTGGTTTGAGAAACGGGGGGAGGTATGTTAAACAGTTGAGACAGTGGGGCTAAAACCTATTGGAACAGCAAGAAAGGGGGCAGCATGCAGCCTCAGTGCCCCACTCTGCCCCCCCCCCCCCGTTGCAGGCCATGCCCTCTGAAAGGAACTCTGCATACTGCTCAGGCAGACAACATGGAAGACACACATGCACAAACACACATGGAGGTGCTCAGCTTAGCTCCACAGCGCCATCCCACACACCTCAAAATCCTCAGGGCAGCTCCTCTTGCTGTTGTTGTTGTTCAAGTTCTCGCAGTTCAACCTGCTCTCCTCCTCCTGCACAGATGAGCGCCGTTTCCACCGCTCTGTGGGCTTCTCCTCGCTGGTGCCTCCTTCCTCTCGCAATGCAAGCCCGGGTACTGGGCCGTCCTTCAGAAAGCCAGCCTTAGATTTCCTCATGGGTTTCTTTTCCTCACCCAGGCCAGTGCTGTCCGTTTTCTCCTTGCCCTTCAGATTGTCCACTTCAGACTTGTTGGAGAACTCCAAGAAAGGCAGATCAGCTGCTGACTCGGTCTCTTCCAGAAGCACATCTCTCTCCAGGTCCTCCACCCGGAAAAACGATTCCCGGTTGCCAGGCAAAGAGTCCGAGAGGCGCCGGAAGCAGTACTGGAAGTCCACCGGCTCCTGGCTGGCTGGGGGCTCCACACAGGTAGGGTCCAGCTCAACGTCAAAACTCTCCAGCAGGAAGTCATCTGGCCCACCAGAGCCATCCAGATTCGGGGGGAGGCTGTCCTCCGACTGCTGCTTCCACAGCTTGTTATGACGCTGTTTGCTAAGCAGTAGCAGAGAGAGAGAGAGAGAGAGAGAGAGAGAGAGAGAGAGAACATTATTACAGCTCTCAAGCTCTTCCATTGCAGAGGGGGACTTCCAAGTCCTGTTCCAAATGTGTGGAGAAAAGACCCCAGCCAAGTTCTCTAGCATAAGGGCCCATAAGGGCATTAAATAGAACAGAAGAGGGCCATCTTGGTGGCTGCTCCCAGGCTCTGAAACTCCTTGCCAAAGGCGTCTCTGTTGCTCCCCTCCCTACTTTCTTGTCCACTTCAAAGGCCCTCTTGTCAGGGAGGCCTTGGGCAACTAACCTCGCTTGCTAGGGAAGGGCCTTGCGTTGGATGGGTGTGGTATTCGTTTCTCCTGGTCTGTGTTTACATTTTTTATACTTTTAGTCATTTTCACATTTTAACTGTACTCGTACTAATTTATGGGATGCCGCCTCAAGTCCCATTTGTGGAAGAGAGGCCAAATATAGATTGAATAAATAAACAGACAGAAATCAGCTAAGTGAATAAAGCAAGAAAACAATCAACAGAAGCTTGATATGGAGGCAATGAACTTCTCCAGGATTTACAATGCTATGAAAACATCATGTGTGCAGGCAAATGACAGTTTCTTAGCAAGGAAATGTGCTGAGCTGACTGTTTTGCCCAATGCTGATTCAGAAGCCTCCCCAGTAACCAAACATACTCAGCGTGCGGGCAGCCATCAGACACCACGACTGTCACCAGGCCTGAAATAACAGGTCCAAGTCATCTGGCTGACAAGGGCTTGGCATGGAGATGGCAAAAACGCTCCGAGGCAGGTCAGCAGAGCAGAAGCCCAGGTCTATCTTCAACCAGCTCCCCCTTGCTTGGCAGCTCCAAGCCTTGAACTGTGCTGGGAAACCGAGCAGCAACTGGTGAAGCTCTTCCAGTATTTTCAAGAGTTGCTTTCTTAGAGGTCTGTGCCAGCTCCTCTTTTGGGATAGGGAACATCCTGCTTGAAGCACCACCCTATCCAGTGGAGAGGGCATGGGCCAGTACAGGGCTGAGCCTTCCTCAGCTTCTCCCCCTCCCTGCTTTCCCCTCTCCACGCAAGCACCACCGTACCTGGCATCCAAAATGCCCTGGTATTCCAGGAGCTGCCTCATGAAGCCCGCGTTTGGCCTGGCAATGCTGCGCTTCTGCTTCACGTAATTGTAGGCCTTCTCCAAGGACCAGCCAAATTCCTTCATGGCATAGGCAATGACCGTCGATGCAGAGCGGCTCACTCCCATTTTACAGTGGACCAGACACTTGGAGCGATTTCTCCTGGTGGGCCAAGAGAGATGAGAAGGAGTTGGACAGAAGGAGCCGCCATGTTTGTTTCTACGGCACTACAAATGAGCGCAGACCTGGCTTGCTTTTTAAAAAGGGGCTGAGGAAGTAAGATCCCTAGCCCATCCTTGATGCCTTGAGGAGAAGGAATGCTACTTCCTCTGCCTGAGAGCACCACACAGAACAGAAGCAGCTATGATGGTCATCAAGCCTTCCTGGGCTGGTGGGTAAGAGGGGGAACCAATGATGGGCTCCATCTTTTATCCACCCACCAATCCAATCCAGTTTTGCATTTTCTGGACGGATGGGGAGCCTTTCAGACAGGCCTGTCTCTGTCCACCAGTTCCCCATCTGCATAGAGGGACATCAAGGAGTTAGGCGGCAGGGCAATGGGTGGCCATCCCTGGCACTGAGTGGCATGGTAAATGAAAGTCTGACCTGTGAAACAAGAAAACACCAGTTTAGATCGCCACCCTCCCATCAGCAATATGGGGACAATGTTGGCCTACCTCAAGATTGCTGTGAGGATTACTGAGATAATCTACATAAAGCAGCTGGAACCCTCTAAAGTGCCAAAGGCATTGTAAGCAACAATAGCAGCCCAAATTATGAAGTGTGAACCCCCTATATTCAGCAGAGAAAGCGGATGGGTAAGGGTCTGGGGGTGGCTGTTGCCCACCCGCCTTTCTTGAAACCTTTCTAGGTATGTCTGGCTGCCCCACTGCTGGAGGCAGAGGATTGGGCTACGTGGACCAGGGCAAGGCTTCCTCTCTACCCAGAACAGGGAGTGTTTCCTAATCCCAGCTAGAAATAACACTCAAACATGGCTTCCCTGCACTGGCTTACCTGGCTTTGTTTATAAAATGGTAGGCCTCATTCCAGTGGGCAAGGAGGTCTGTTGTCTCTTCGTCGTAGACTCTGATGTTGTGGTATGCAAACATGCCAGGGAAAAAATTGTCAATCTCCCTGGTGACGTTTAAGATATAGTCAACACTGCAAGGACAAAAACAGTTATGAGCACGGTTTCAAGTCTGGTGTGGCATGGAGGAAAGAAAAAGCAGTCTCTCTCTCTCTCTCAAACAGTTTGAGAGCCAAGGGCAGCCTATGGAGCACATGCAGCCTCCCTGGGTCATTTGTGGGGTCCCCAGGGCTCAGACATTTTTGCCTCCAAATGCCCTCTAGGGGCATTTTCTCCACATTTTAGGTCTGCCTGGGTAATTTCTGGCCCAGGAGACCTTTTTATAAAAACAGGGGTAGCCAAAAATGTGGAGAAAATGCCCCCAATGCCTTGTAAAGCATGTTTGGGGGGCATTTCAAGGCAATTAAAAAAATGCAATGGGGGAATGGTGGAGGGGTGCAGCCCTCCAAGTTTCTTCTGGGGGTCCACACAGCTCCCTAGGATCTCTCAGTTGCCCACCCTGCTCTCTATCACCTATTATGACTTAGGGAAACATTCGCCAAGTCTCCCTTCTTTTACATAATGTGTCCTCCATTTTTACACATCTGCATTATTTATGCAAGTTTTGCTAATTATGAGGTGGAACAAAATGGACAGACTCAGCTGCCTAGAAAGCCAAAATCTCCACCACAACACATTCCCTGTTTATGTTTAGATACATTTGCTTGACAGAAAGTACACTGGTGTTGGCTCTTGTGGCATCTGCTTCACAGAGTTATACATCATTTCCAGTGTGTGCAGGAATCCTTGCCTCAATAACTGAAGTTGCTTCACACCGGTATGTTACTTTACCATGACAAAATTAAAATGAGAACAGCATTTGGGAAAGCTGCCATTTTAGGTAACAAAAAGGCACACAGTATTACATCAAGAGAGCATTTTGATTTCTCAAACTTTATTTAAATTCAGCAAAAGTAGAGTGCCAGTGAAGTGCTGTCACATATGGAAATGGTGGGGTAAAAATGCTGCAGATAAATATATTAGCAATCCCCACTAAGGAAGATCTTACAGGTCGGCTCTGAAGTTTGCACTTGACCTAAAAAAACCTTCCTGGCTGAATGTTTTCTTTCTGTGAAGCCTGTACCAGGCAGATCAGAATGAAGAACTCTTTCTAGAGGAAGGAAAATATGCACTCAATCCTGTTTTATAGATAACTGCAGCTAGGATCTCTTACACAATGCAACTTGAGTGAGAAGTCATCTCGGTTTTCTGTAGAGTTGCCTAGCCTTCAGGCAAATGGTGGCACAGCTCAGAATCTGGATTCCAGCAGAACGTCCAAGTTCTACACCCTCCTCTTGGGTTGCAGGAGGCAGAGGTAACAAATGGACTTGAGGGAGGTCCTACAGTGGTCAAAATGGGACCAGAAGAGCTCCTTCTTCCTCTTCCTGACTGTAAGCCTCCACATTCACCATACAGTCTCCCACCCACGCTTCCAGACTGCCAGATCCAATATGGAAGACAGCTCCAAGGGCTTTCCTTCATGGTCAGGACAAGAAACTTCAGTGGGTAAGGTCCCCCCCCCTCCACTGCCATGCTTCACGTGAAGTTGTACCTGCGGAAATGCTCCCCTTCCCATCTCACTCGCGTTTAGTAACATTACCCTGACATGACTGCCCTCCTCCGTGAAGTTGCCCAGATTCCTTTCTTGCTCCCTTTTAAAAAACTTGGCTGAGATTAAACCATTGCAAAACCTTGAAACATTTTGATCAGAGTCAAGTATCAAAGTCAAAGGGGATACTAACCCATACGGTCAGCCCTACTGGGATGATTTGCTTGGCCAAGCCCTGGTATTCACACCCAGGCTTGCTTACCTGCTGCCAAAAATCAGGGATGGAAAAATAAAGACTACATTCCTAAGCACCAGCATCAAATGTTGCAGAGCCAGCACAAAACTTGTAGCTGCTGGATTGACTCAGAGCTGATACGTTTTTTCAAAGTTCCAAGCTGCCAGGGATTTTCCCAAACTCTTTATTTCCAGAAAACTTAACCAATACCTTGCTGCCAACTTGGCCAGTGACCTCAATTGGTGGAAGGCATGGTACTCACCCAGAGCCCCGAAGCTCCTCCAGGTTGGAGGCATTCCACTCCGAACCCTGCAAGAATCACATCCGAGTCACAATCCACAGCAGGAGGTGCACTTAAGAGATGCTTGAGGCAAAGGCTGAGCTTGTGACCTTGGACGCTGAGCTCATGACCTCAGCCACTTACCAAGTAAAGGTGATCGAAAATCAGGGAAGGTTTGTCCATCTGGCCCAGGATAAGCAACATCTCGTTGTCTATGAATTCTTTGAACTCTTTCAAATTGCAGCTCATGTGCTTCTCCAGCTCATTCCGGATCTGCAAAGAAAAAGAGTCACAAAGGGAGGGTGGAGGGAGGGCTGCATCTCAACAGGGACTGGATTCAAAGAGCATTGCTAGACCACTGGGGAAGGATCACAGTTTGGTGGCTCTGCCTCGGGGACAAGTGGACACCCAAGGAAGGTGACTTCAAAGGGACCAAACAGAGAGCCAGAGTAGTAGAGTGCTTAGAGTCTCAGCCTAGGACTCATAGAAACAGAGAGTTGGAAGACACAGCGAAAGCACTCCTGAGAGATGTCCATCCAACCTCGGTTTAAAGACTTCCAAAGGAGAGTCCACAGCCCTCTGAGGCAGCCCATTCCACTGTCCAACAGCTCTGACTGTCAAAGGCCTTCTTTCAAAGGTTTAGGTGGAATCTTTTTCTCAGGAGACCAAGGTTCATATCTCCACAGGTATGAATCTCATCAGGTGACTTTGGCCAGTTAACAACAACAACAATAAAGGCCCCTATTTTCTCTCCATGAAAAAGCTAAGCACCCTACACACATCCAAATAAAGTGGGCCGGAATATGGCAGCACAGCTGTTGACCTCTGAAAAATTAGCCCTCAAGAGGAGTGAAGGGTCCAAAGCTTAACACTACTTTCTCTCTGTGGAAGAGATTAGTGCTTTGGTAGCTATAGCTTTGTTATGAGTCAGACCAACAGCCCTGGGCTAGATGGTCCAACCAGCTGTATGGCAGTTTTTTGTCTTGCTAAGTGGACAGGGGAGAGTCCCAACACAGAGCCATAGCAGGTCCTGCTTACTTCTTTTGAGGTGACGTTCTCCAGATCTTTGCTCATCATAATACTCCGGAGTTTAGCCTTGATGAGCCTTTCTGCCAGCTCCCTCTCTGTTGGCCTGAACAACAACAAAAAAAAAAGACAGATGGGAGTGTCCTGGCAAAGAAATTTGTACATTTGTGATGACGCTGCAAATTGTGGAAACTGGCTTCCTCTGATTAGCTTGCTGTGATCCATGAGAACCCTCCCAACCCCAAATTGGATGAATCTACTCAATATGTCAAGTATAACCCTATCCTCTGGCAAGCATCATGAGCTGTCAGCTCTGGAGGGGTAAACTGATTCCTTCTCTGCTTTTTGGATGTTGCCACCTGATATCAGTGGATGTAACATGTCCAAAAATTCTGAAGCCATGTTGGGGAGGGGCAGTTCTTTTTTTAATATTGCTAATGCAATATTAGCACCCTTTACAGATTGAAAGTCACTTTGTGACCTTAGGAACATAAAATACGTTATGTATCACTTGGTTGGGCATAAAATTATCATGTTTGATATATTAAAAGATCACTTTATTCAGATACAGTTACGAATTGAACTTACTTAAAAAAAAACCTAATGGTACTGACACCTGAACTCTAAGGAAGCTCATTGATTTTGCCAGTTTTTGAGGAGTAGGCCAAAACTCCAACAGAAATGGTGGTGGGGGGGAATCAATATTAGTACAACAGAGAAAAATATTTTTACATAATTCCATAGTGTCAAGCCAACATAAGACACCCATTCCCATAAACAGAACTAAGGAAAGGAAACCAAGACCAGAAATTGGAATGAACTGATCCTGTACATACTAGTCTAAAGTAAAAGTCTTCCTCTGACATAATTTTCAGAAATTATTATGGGGCAGTAAATATGTGAACATCTCTTACACATTTTGTCCATAATTCTAAAAGGAAGTATTCCATCATCTATTTTTCAATTCAGGCCCCCAGAAAAAAAAGCTTCTAGACAAAAACGGAGAAAAATGTTTTCCTGCCAGAATTTTTCCAGTTTTTCCCTAGGCCTTTCCATCTGTACAGATTTGCAGCAGCACCAACTAGCCCTCCACTTCCTGGCCTTTTCCATCCAAACAGCAAAGCGGGTAGGCAGTCAGTGTTGTACAAGGACCGGGGAGAGCTGGGTTCAAGTCTGTACTCAGCCATGAAACTTGTCAACAGACCTTAGGCCAGCCACTCTCTCTCTGCTTCACCTACCTCACAGGGTTATTATGAGGATATAAGTGGGGAAGAGAAGACCCATGGATTTCTCCCAGAGCTCACTGGAGGACCAACAGGATATCAGTGTAATTAAGAAATAAAAAAGTAAAAGGCTCGCCCAAACCTGCATGTCCCTGCTCAAGAACCTCAATGTCGGAAGGAAAACAGAACTTAGACCTAAAAGGCAATGTTTTCTCAAAATTTGGTCAAGTGTGTGGGGGAACTTTGACAGGCTAAATGCGAATTTTATCCTCTTGTCCCTCCCAAGTTCTGCTTCCTTGTCTGTGCCCATATTTCCTAAATATACACTGAAGAGTTACATGTAGATTTCCGCCACAGACTATGTTTAACTACAGAAGTCTACCCACCCCCCCGAGAAGTCTGCGGTCTGAAAATCTGACATCAGAAGAGAAACATGGCACACCCACTTGTCCACGTATAAAGCTGGCGAGTCAGGGCGCGTGGATTCCAGGTCCTGCATGGCATTCCACTCATTGATGCAGCTCTGCTCGGAGGCGATGCAGCTCTCGTAGTAAGTGGCCCAGACAAGTGCCATCCCTCCAGGGAAGTAATTGTATCGCCGAGCCACCTCGCAAGCCTTGTGAAGGATCTGCAGGGCAGACCTGCAAGAGTGGGAAAGCCTTAGAGTGGATTCAAACCTTCGCTGAAGAGCAGGGAGAGGGTGCAGGCCTGCTAAAGAATCTGCACAGGAATGCCAGCCAGGAGAAGGCCCTAGAATGTGAACCATGCCACAGCTATGCCCCCCCCCCCCATGGTTTGCACTGATGTGGATGAAAGACACATATCAGGCCTCACCCCATTCAGGAACTGCTCAGGTGTTTCTATTTTCATTGTCAGTCCAATCACCAAATTAAATTTCATTCACCAAATGAAAAGGTTCTTGGCTATGTTTTATTTATGCTTGCTACCTGGAAGCTGGCAGCAGGGCTCAGAGGCTGCCTGATTTTTAACTACAGATAAATCCAAGGAGAAATGAAAGGATAGTCCTTCAAGAAGAAGACTGCCAGCATAAAGGCCAAATCAAACAAGTGGGCTCCAAAATGGAAAACCAATCACAAATTGAAAAAAAAACAACCCAAACAATGCAATTAAAAAGTACAGACACACTGCCAATGACTGCTTCCACACTTTTACATTTCAAGCTGTGAGCAAGCCACTGTTTGGCCCTATCAGCTGGGCCTAAAAGCAGCACGCGTAAAGCGACAGCGCAGTCTAGTGGCCAGTGGGCTGCTACCTGCATCAGCCCTTCAGCTTTCAAGAACAGCTGATGCTCAGTCAAGGCCTCCTTTCACCCCGCCTTTTTGTAAGAAAAGCAGGCACAGAGGTATCTGTGTGGGGCTGGATTGGAAACACTAGGAGAAGCACACAGCTGATGGGGGGGGGGAAGGCCCTGAGCCCCACAGAAGCAGCTTGTTCACTGTAGCCACTGACAAAAGAACAAGAGAGAAAGAGCTGAGTTTCAAGATGGACCCATTCCAGTCAGTCTCAGCAAAATGTCTTGACCAGAGGTAGCCAGTAGCTACTGGACTAGAGAGATTTGGTACAAACCTGCTTCCTATATTCCTAATAAGCCTTGGTAGACCCTGGAATGCGTACTATGAGAAGCAACTGTGGCCCTCCAGATGTTGGGACTGCAATCCCCATCATCCCATACCACTAGGTATGCTGGCTAGGACTGCTGGGAGTTGTAGGGCAAAAACATCTGGATGGTCACAGTTGTCCATTCCGGCCTTATAGGCAGCCTCCAATATTCCTGATCAGGCCTGAGGAAGGGGGGATATAGGAGAAGGTTAGAAGGTATCAGCAAGCATGGAAGAGGTGAAAATACTGTGGATGGATTTCATTTCTTCTTGCTCTACACATGCATGGCTTTTGCAATATATACAGTTGTCCCTTGACATTCGCGGGGGTTAGGATCCACGGACCCCCGCGAATGTCAAAAACCGCGAATATTGATTGCCCTCCCCCCACCCTCCCCAGGCCTTTACGGAGCCTTCCAAGCCTCCATGAAGGCCTCTGCAACCCTCCCCCCTCCCTCCCCAGGCCTTCACGGAGTCTTCCAAGGCTCCGTGAAGGCCTCCCCCCACCCTCCCCCCTCCGTCCCCGGGGCCTTCACGGAGTCTTCCAAGGCTCCGTGAAGGCCTCCCCCCACCGTCCACCCTCCCTCCCCAGGGCCTTCA
Organism: Gambelia wislizenii; assembly: GCA_030847615.1. Lineage (NCBI taxonomy): Eukaryota > Metazoa > Chordata > Lepidosauria > Squamata > Crotaphytidae > Gambelia > Gambelia wislizenii. The sequence goes on along the minus strand of JAUMIR010000013.1, from coordinate 2,393,806 downwards.
TGGAGCCTTCGAAGGCTCCATGAAGGTCCCCGCGGCCTCCCCCCACCCTCCCCAGGCCTTCACGGAGCCTTCCAAGGCTCCGTAAAGGCCTCTGCAACCCTCCCCCCTCCGTCCCCGGGGCCTTCACGGAGTCTTCCAAGGCTCCGTGAAGGCCTCCCCCCACCGTCCACCCTCCCTCCCCAGGGCCTTCATGGAGCCTTCGAAGGCTCCATGAAGGTCCCCGCGGCCTCCCCCCACCCTCCCCAGGCCTTCACGGAGCCTTCCAAGGCTCCGTAAAGGCCTCTGCAACCCTCCCCCCTCCGTCCCCGGGGCCTTCACGGAGTCTTCCAAGGCTCCGTGAAGGCCTCCCCCCACCGTCCACCCTCCCTCCCCAGGGCCTTCATGGAGCCTTCGAAGGCTCCATGAAGGTCCCCGCGGCCTCCCCCCACCCTCCCCAGGCCTTCACGGAGCCTTCCAAGGCTCCGTAAAGGCCTCTGCAACCCTCCCTCCTCCCGCCCCGGGGCCTTCACGGAGCCTTCCAAGGCTCCGTGAAGGCCTCCGCGGCCTCCCCCCACCTGCCCCAGGCCTTCACGGGGCCTCTGGAGGGTCTCCAAAGGCCCCGTGAACGCCTCCGCGGCCCTCCCCGCTCCTTCCCAGGGCTTTCAAGGGGCCTCCGGAGGCCTCTTTTTGCGGTTTTGGGGGGGCCCGGGGGGGCCCTCCCAAAACCGCGAATAATTAAAACCGCGAATGCTGAGTTCGCGAATGTGGAGGGGCAACTGTATGAGGAAAAAATCTTCCTGCCAGCTTCTGTTTCTCACATGATTAGCCTTCCTAAATCATTTCCCATTTTGATTCCATGCTATGGTTCACTGTGACACCAGAGAGTGTGAAGACTCCCATGAGAAAGAAATTAAATTTCCCAGCCAGATTTTAGAAACCTGAAGTGTCAGGGTGGGTTTGCAGGCTGGCAACTCCTGTGACAAAGAAGAGAAGGCCCCTATTTATTCATTTCACTCATGTCGTTTCCCCGATGCTTTTTCTAAGGAGCACAGAGCACTTACGAGTCAAACCATATAATAATTTATTGCCAGGAGTCTGCCTGGCCACCTAGAATCCCCCTTCTGGCAACTGTGGATGTTCAGTGATTAAGTTATTCCATTGGAGGGAAGGAAAACTATATGCCAACTTGGGCCAGTTGGAGGACAGGTGAAAAGCTATGGTTTAGAAGCAAAGAGAAAGAACATCAGCAACTAGAGACAAAAAGAAAATCACTCACCACATTGCTTGAACTGAAACAGGCTTGAAGATATGCATCTTCCCTGCGGTGCTGACGCTGAATCCACTAGCAAAGACAGAAAGGGAGAACTGCTGTACGATTGGGCTAAGCCTCCCAGGTTACTACTATAGAGCGTTGCTGAAATGTACAAACTGATTCAGAGCTAAAGCACTCAGAGCGGTTAGTAATAAAATATGACCAAACACAAAAAAGGGGTTGTCTAGATGGTGAAAATACTCCTCATAGAATTCAGGAAAAATATCTTTAGTCCTAATGAGATCCAGCAGTGATTCGCCTTATTCAGAAGTGGGGGGGAGACTCCAAATATCACCGGGGGGTGGGTGGGTGGGTGAAGCCTTCATGGCTTTTCCCAAAGTTTTAAAATAATGTGTTGAAACGCACATTACTGCTCGTTTGGACAACCAATTCACATCGCTGCACATTGTCGGTGAGGGTGGAAGTGGAAAGCTAATTGGATGGATGTTGGGGGGGGGGAAGGGAGGGCTTGCCAGGAATGAAGTGGCCATTTTGAGTTTTGCAGTATCAACCGTGTGCTTTTTTGCTGTGCTGAGGCAACCCAACAGCTTGTTTAAGCAGATGCTTGCACTTGCACACCTTTAATTTACAGTTTTAAAAAATACTCGGCAGCGGAGCCAACTTGTGGAGAATAATAATGCGAGTAATTCACTCTCGGCCACCATCTTGATTCACAGGCATGGCTGCGTGTGCACTTCAAACATGGATAGCTTTGCATACCAGTGATTTTGCCAAAGGACCATGGAGACAAATGAATGCTGCTGCAAATTTGCGTTAATGCGCAGCAATCCACATTATATCTTCTCGTCCAGACAAGCCCAGAGTTGCTAATAAGTGGAGGGAACAAAAATGACTGACTCCATCAAGGAAGCCACAGCTGCTGCTATGACTTTGCAAGACCTGAGCTGGGCTGTTGATGACCAGGGTGCTTGGCAGTCTACCATTCAGCAGGTCATCATAAGGCAAAGCTACCTTGATGGCACAGAAAAACAACAAAACAATAGCAAACACACACACACACTTCAAAATTAATGAAGCAGCTCTTCCCAGCAGACTCGTTCTCACCAATACAGCTTTCCTTCTGTTAGCTATCCAAATGTTCTTGTTTCTTACCCATCACCATCTAGATGGATCTTTGTGTCACTCCACAGACGCAGAACCATCCCTATGGTACAGCTTTTGCTACCAAGAAAAAAAAATGACAACATCTGGTTTTATAACTTTCAAACACATAAACACCTCAAGAGGCTGGCTGAGACAAGATTGCTCCAATTTAATTTTTATGCTGCCTTCCTCCAAGGATCTCAGGTGGCATCTATGGCCACCACACCCCATCCTTTGGTGACTCCTTGTCAGCCTCATGACAGTCCTGTGAAGTGAAGAATGACTGGCCCACGGTCAGTCACCCCAGAGGACCACAGCTGACCAGGGACTTAGACCAATTTTTTCCTGCCTATTCAACATGATTTTAACATCTTTTTTTTTTTTAATTGGACTCCCCTGGGCTGGTATTCCACAATGAAGCATTTTCCCTCAGGGGCCCAGAGTTTTGCTAAGTGTTCTTGCTGAAAAAAGCAACATTACACACAGAAGTCTGTTTTATATGCTTTCTTAACTCAAATGCCATGGATACCTGAAGCATAGAAAAAAACCACAGATGGAAAATGGCTTTTTAAGATGACAGTTTCCATAATTCTCTAGCCAACATGGCCTCGCTGGCTGGAGATTCTGGGAGCTGTAGTCAAAATGACACTTTCCCCAGCTGTGTACTACACAGTATACAGGTGAGCAACTTTTGCTGCATCTGTTTTGTGAGAGCTTCGATCCTCCAAGAATATGGCAAAGTGATGGCTTCTGCTTTAAAACCATTTCCATGTACACAGCACTTACCTCTCCTTGCTAGAGAAGTCCACTCCCAGTAGGATGTTCTCTTCTGTATCTTGGCGGCCGCTGCTATAGACCACCACCATGTACCGTACGCGGTCAGTCCAAGCACTTTCCAAACGTACAGCCTAAAAAACAGCAAGTCAGTCCCCCCGGGAGTCAAAAAATGTTTTGCCCCCAAATGCCCTCTAGGGTGTACGGAGGCCATTTTAGTCACAGGAGAGGCCTTTTTATAAAACAAGAAGTGATTTTTATTTGGTGGGGGTAAGTGGGGGGGGAGTGCATCCCTCCAAAGACCCCTGTGGGATTACTGCAGCCCCCAGCCTCTCAGAATTGCCTGCTCCAATCCAAACAAAGAGAAGGTAGAAAACCACCAAATAACTGTATCAGGGAGAAGCAAGGGGTGGCTATCGGAATAACCCCAAAGAACCAGAATAGGGCCCAACTCTCCAGTTCCCCAACCTGACATAGCCCAAAGTGCTTGATGCTGGCAGAATGTAAGCAACTTGAATGCGGCCCAAGAGAAGAGAGAAAGTGATGGTCAAATCACAATTCATCTCAGGAGACACCCTTTTTTATTCCAGTGGGCTCCACTGCATTCAGCTGTGCATGGGACTAAATCTAAACCTGGCTGCAAGATTACACGGAGGGCTTCTCTGCTTCCAGTGTTGCTTTCACTGTCAGGGATGTGCCATACTCTCACAAAAGCAACTCCTTTTTCAAAAAGTCTTTATTGTAAAGAAAGCCAAGGCCTGCCAAAACACTGCAGTACCAGCACCACAACAAGAAATCAAACCAGTCCTCTTACCAGCTTGATTCTGTCCTCACAGCGAAGGAGGTTGATCATCACCTGAAGGTGCTGGGGCAAGTCACCTGTGGAGTCACAAGAAATCATCAAGAGATAGACGATAGAGCCTTTTGACTAATTCTTTAAACTGGGGGATAGTGCCAGAGCTCAGAAAAGTTATGTCTCTGTACTATAACTCCCAGAATCCCCAGCTAGCATGGCTGGATATTCTGGGGGCTGTAGTCCAAAAATGGTAATCTTTCCAAGCTCTGGATATTGCAGAGCAGCCCACACAGTTCAGGAAAAGTGTGTACAAAACTATGCTGGTCTTCACTCCCTTTAGCTTCAGCAAAACCATTCATCCCAAAGAGGCTGGATGATGGCAGAACACTGAAAATTGTCCAAAATTGTTCAGACCATTAGTCTGCTTAGCTTAAGGTTGATTACCCTGGTAGGTGGAAGCTCTCCAAGGTCTTCCACTGAACTATCTCCCTGATGAGTTAGCTTGGCCGCAGGTCAATATCTGACTAGCCAGGTTTAATCTGTTAGATTTTTACAATTATCCCAAATATCCCCCAAGCGTTAGCAAGGAAACTGAGCCACCCAGCATAGACTCTGGACCTTGTCATCCTTTGTACCTTACTTTTGTACTCAAGGCTAACATTGAATGTCATGCCAGTCCAATTTGTGCTAACTGTCCAAAAATGCTCACAAGGAGGACAAATGGCCACATGTAGCCATAAACCAGCCCTGGTTTAACAAGTTGAGGCTGCAAACTCAGCAAGAGAAAACACTCTCTGTGGGATGGTGACTGGAGCTGCAAAACTGCTGACAGCTGGAAAAATCTGAGGCTCAGCTGCCAACCATACAGTGCCACGCAGCACCCCTGCCCGACAGCATGCTTTCCCCCCCTCAGCATGACCCAATACTCCCCACAGCTCCCATGGAGGAAGAATGTGATCACCCGCCATTGCCTCAAAATAAAGACAAACTGTCCTTGCCTTAACAACCAAATGCAACACTCACTCTCCCCAGTTCTTACACCCAAGTAATTAGCATCCACCAAGAAAGGCTTGTTTCACAGAGACAAGGTTTACCTGCATGTTTGTGAGGGTGAGGAAGAGTCCGTGGGCCTTGAGGGCTGTTTCCTTGCTGGAGGAACAACGCAGCCCCTTTCACCATAAAAAAGCTTTCGCTGAGGCTGGAACATAAAGGCAACACAGGAGATCAGCCCAGGGGGAGCTGCGTGTCCATGTGTGTGTGTAAATCATAGAATCATAGAATTGTAGCGTTGGAAGAGACCACAAGGGCCATCCAGTCCAACCTCCTGCCATGCATAAATAAATCATATTTGTATTTATACATACAGTATGTCTCCTGCTTTTCTCCCTGCTTGAGACCCAGAGGTGGCTTACAAGACTAAAACAAGCTAAAGCAAAAAAACCAAACAAACCCCCAAACCTGATAATAAAAATTTAAAACACCATTAAAAGTTCTAAAAGTGAAAAATCATTTTAAAACACATTGAAGTTAAAAACACAGCATACATCCTCCGTAAAAAAAAGAAAGAAGAAGAAGTCGTCTCCACAACCAAGTACTCCTTAAATGTCTGAATAAAAAAGAGAAAGGAAATGTCACATGGGAGCAGCCACTGAGAAGGCTCTCTCCCAGAACCTCACCAAAGGTACGTTCTTTCCATGTGTGTGGAAAGAATCTTTTGGGAGGATCTCCGTCATGTTCAGAAGGGTGGAACTCATGCAGTGTATCTGCCCCACCAAAATGTTTAGGGAAAGAACTCAGATCCTACCAGCTTGTCAAAGGGCTGACAGAACTACACTGAGATCTACTGATATAACTATCAAACTGCTGCCATTAGCTCTGTGGCCTGAAACTTTTATTTATGTCCTATGTGGGGACAAATACACTTAGAATGATTATTTCCTCCCAGCCTACATTACAGAGATTAGATTTATTACCTGCAGTGCTTTCTTAACCCAAAGGCTAAGAAACATGTTCATGACAAATTGCGAATCAAGTAAACTGCCAATGGTTGGATTTGTTTTCTCTAGAAAAGTTCTGCCTTTCCTCTGCCTTCAAGGCAAAGCAGCTGGGTTATACTTTCAACATTTCTGGAAAACACAGGACATGATTACCATGACCAAAGGACTGGTGGCTTACGTTCTTTGAAACACTGAGGCCCTTGTTACACCAGACAGACAGAGGCAAAGTCTGAGCTTTAAACAAATGACCAAGAGCTGTCAGAGTGAGCTGATGAAGTTCCATCACTAGAGATGGTTTTATGTTTAAAGGCACCAGGGCTCCAGTTGGAAGCATTATATGTCATTTTCCAACTGGGTTACATGTTTGGCTGATTTGGGAAGTTTCTTTTTTAATCACTTCTAATATGAAACAATATGATCCTTTAAATGGTACTCAACACTTGGTTATAAGACTCCACAATATGAGCACCAGTGTAGGCACTTTAAATTCATGTGTGTTTGTGCCTGCCCTGCTATCCTACGATAAAGGACTATATAGACATAGTTTTCATAAATAAGCAAGCAAGACACTGTGTTTCTGAGCATGTTCAATTCAAGCTGCTCTTTGAACAGCTTTAACTGTCAATGACATGCTGGGACTGAAAGGGGGAGCAGCCCTGAACCTTTCTGCCTCCTGACAATTACATTTTTTGAGAACATTACAGAAATGGGGTAAAGGGGCAGGGGAGACCAGAAATAAAGGCTGGGCAATCCACTAGGAGCATCACCCACCCAAACTCTATGCATGAGACTGAGATTTGTTCTCTTGTACATTTCCCATGCATTTATTTATTTATTTATTTTTGGATAGAGTAACCCAAAATGGCACCTGTGAGTGAGATTTTAAAGGCAATATATTAAGGGTGATAAAACACTGTCTTATTTGTTAAGACAATAGACCTGGTTTCCCAAACCCAGAAAAGTCTATTCTGCCTGGCATGTGTTATTCAGATACTGGTTTTACCTGCCCTGACTTACTTTTTAACTGAATCTGAGACCTCAGACTACATGCAAAACTTTGTCCATTAAAAACCTCAGCCCCAGTTGACTGGGGACCTCTCTGGTAAAACTTCCCCTGAAGTAAATGGGGCTTTTGCTACAGGTGTAGCCTGCATCCCCACTGCTCTGTGTGTGTATGTGTCCACACATCTTCTAGTGACCCCATGAATTTCACTGGGCTTGCTTAGGCAAGGAGTACTCAGAGCTGGCTTCCCACTGCCTTCCTCTGAAATTTAGAGCCTCCGGCATCTGAGATTCCATGCCAGTCCCCACTCCAAGTACTCACTGGGCCTGAACCGGCTAAGTTTTCAAGATCAGACAGGATCTGGTACCTTCAAGGTACCAGTATTTAGGCACTATCACCACTGGGAGTCCCAATAAAGCAGACCCACTGAATCCAGACCCAACACTTGAAGCACACAGAAAAGCATGTTGATCCAAAGAAAGTGCTGGGGGAGGTGGGGAGAGGAAGCCTTTTCAGCCCTACAGAATAAGGGAGGGGTGCAATTTCCATTATAATTCAAATACATTTTACCTACCATTCTTTGAGACTGTCTCCTCCCCCCCACCACTTCAAGAGACTAAGAGATACTCTATGAGCTAAACCACTACTGTTTTACAGAGGTAATTTATTATTTTGTTTATTTTATTCAGGGATATCCTACCTCCCACCTCCCCAGAACTGGGACTCAAGGTGGATTACAAATCAAACAGATACAGATTAGGGAGGGGGGGAATCAAAGCAAAACATGGCTGGGAGGCAAGCCCACTAGTTCTAGCAAAGAGCCCCACTGTGACAGTTACCGGTAATTGGAAGAGAAAGAAAGGGCCTGCCCATCTCATTAAACCCACAAAATGAAGGCGATGCGGTCTCATTCCCCAGCCCATAGAAGAGAGGTTGCTACCCTCCACTTGATCCAAGCCCTTCTTCAGCCCTTTCAGTAAGCAGCATACATGTATGTTTAACTGCATAATTCAATCAGTCAAAAGGCAGGCTGTTAGTTGGCTAAACCTTTTAAAATGGCTAATAGCCCTAGAAATAATGCACCAAACATAAGCTCATTATGGGCTCCACACTGACCTACTGGAAAAGCATTAGATAATCCACAATGAGATCCATGGACATGCAATGGCACACTGGCTTGTATGGTGAAAAAAGAGGGAAGGTGGAAGAGGAGCAAAGCACTGGGAGTTCTCTCTTTCCCACGAACCACAAAACCCAGCAGGCAATCTTTTCCGCTGCTCCCTGCCATGCTAAGAAGAGCAAGGCACGGTTCCTGCTTACTGTGAAGAGGAGAAAAAATGACAACTGCCCACAAACTCCAATGTGACACCATCAAGCTTAAGTGAGATCATCCCTCAGCCGGGCCTAATGAAAGGGACATCCATGGACGACAGCTTAATTCTGTGGCCACGCATTCACTGGATGGCACAAAGGCAGCCCAAGTTGTTTCAAAAAGCCCATTGATGACAAGACATGCTACAAAAATTTGACATGTGCTTGTTAGTCTTCAGGGGCAACCTCACAAATGGCCAAAGTGGAGCCCTCCGTGGCATATTCACTGTCACATGTCTCTACCTTATGCCCCTTTTGGTTCTGAACATGACAGAGCTGAGTAACCCAACAAGACCTCATCGTCTGGTCTGCACTTCTGCTGAACTGAATGTCTCATCAAAGCCTGAGCAAACTTCTCTGCCAGGAGCTATTGCCAAAGACACATTCCCACCAGCCATACTCACTCTTCCTTGGCTACCTCCCCAAGATAGCCCTGTTTAAACCCAGCCATTCAAGCCAGGTTTGCTTCTGCATCTTTCTCCTAAAAGCCAAAGGTTTCTACTATATTGTTCCATTTGAAAAAGCATAACCTCACATGAAGATTAAAAGAGAGAGAGAGAGAAAGAGATTTCACTTAAGGAAACCACCTGCCACCATCAGGTAAAAGCTACAACAGCACCAACAGCTCAAAGCAAGAAAAGCTTTCCAGAGGGAAGGAGGAATGAGAAAGAATGTTGCATACATACTACTTTGGACGGGATTTCTTTGAACAACAGAAGCATCGTGCCGGCCCAAAAGATAGGCAGAAATCCGCAAAATCAGAAAGGTTCATAACCAACTGTTCAAGTCACATCCTTTAGTTTCTCAACCGTTTGGGGGGGGGGTAAGGCAGAAGAGGGGGAGAAAAAGCCGAGGAATTGTTCTGTGAAGGAGAAAGAAATGGCCCCGTCTGTTGATGTGCCCCAGGAACTGGTGGCTTTTACAGAACATTGCACTCCCCCCCCCCCCGCAATATCCAGGCTCAAAAAACACTTGCCCTAACACATCCCAATGAAAGGAGCCCTTTCAAACCAGAGTGGTGGTGGTGGGGGGGGGGAAGAGAACCAGCTGAAGCTCATCAAATCATTCCCCTCCTACAGGCTTTTCTTCTCTTCTTCAGGCGCTTGTCAAACAGCAGCAGTGCCTGGCCTTATCAGAAGAAAAGTGCAGCCCAACAGCTGGACTCCAAAGAGAACTCCAAAGTCAGATTTCCAGAGTGTCACATTGATGGATGAGTGATTGGAATTCCCCCCCTGCTAACTTTGAAATGCATACCAAGAGAGTGAAAACAGGTTCCAGAAAATCAGCATGACGTTAGGTTCCACTGCTTAGACTTCCCCACTGGACACAATTTCAGGGGGAGAGACAGGTTGTTTGTACTGAAGAACAATTGGGCTTTTCTACAGAAGCCCTGTTATTTCTCACTGGATCAACTTGTGTTGGTACAGGATGGCCCTTGGTTGGGTCCAAACTCCCGCAGGGCTGGTGGCACCATGAGACAGAGCGAGGCAGCTGCCTCAGAAGGCAAGGTGCTAGCAGCGAGAGTGGTGGTAAGATGTTGGGAGGATAGTGTGTCATGTGGCCTGTTGTGACAACTAAGAGGGAGATACATACACACACACCTTGGTATCATCAGAAACTGTCACACTTACTAGTGCTCATACACACACACACTATCCATTTCAGGAGCTTAGGGGAACATGCAAGGAGAAAAACTGCCAGCTCAAAACAGAATGCAGTAGCTCTCAAACAGCTGAAGGCAGGAAGCAAAGAAAGCCATTATCTCATTGGCACACCATGAGGAAATTGACACACCAGCAAGGAATTGCCAGAGCTCAGTTGGCCCCAGCACCTTGCGGCTGGCCAAAGAAACTTTTGTAGGATCTCAGGGGCTTCCAGGAGGTGTGCCGCTGACTTTGTGTTTCATTCAGAGAGACTTGGTATGTCTAGCAAGATACAGTGAACCCATCCTAAACATATTGTCCAGCAGATTTCCAGCTCTTCTAACTGTTAAAGAAAGGAGGCCGTTTTGGCATCCTTGTGACCTTTCCACATGTTTAAAATTCCCAGGGGGCAAAATGAAATGTAATTTTTTTTTTCTTTTTTTTTTGCTTCAAAATGTCACAAAATGCCTGCTAGGGGCCCAGGAAGGCCCTAAAAATATGCCCGTGTCCCACAGAGGGTGTTTTTGGGCCAAAAAGATTGATTTGTGTGTGTGTGGGGGGGGGAAACAGGTGCAGCCTTTCAAGGTCTCCTAGAGCCCCCTAGTCTTCCACAGTTGCCCAACCCGCTCCAAGTACTGTAAGCAGCCAAAGACAAGCTGCACCAAAGAGAATTCCCACCATACCCTCTACAAAAGGGGAGGAAAAACCAGATGTCCCATTCCTAAGAAGAAGAATTCTGACTAGCACAGTCAAACCTCATGGTTACTCTAGAAAGGACCAGTATTATAGTGGAGGCTTTGAGATAAGACCATTGGTAGTTTGTTGTTGAACTTCTGTGGGAAGATTCAACAGTGCTGATGTCTCCTTAAGGATGCTTGAAGCACAAAATACAGACCATTATCAAACAGAGCATGTTGACACTCTGGCCAGGACACTACTGTTCCTGGAGGTTTCATCTGACCAGACCCCAGAGTAAAAATCCAAAGCCCTTCACTTCAACTGAAAGAGCAGGCCCTGAGCAAGAGTGCCTGGCAGGCTTCCCTCCAAATGTCTGCAGCACTCCGCCAAAAAAAGTTATCTTCTGAGCGGGTATTGTTTGGCCAAGAAGGCGTAGGCCGTGTTTGCGGCTCAAGAATTCCAAGCAGCACGTCCAGAGAGTGCAGGCCATTCAGAGTGCCAGATGCAAAAGCTCTTTCAGGACACTTGAGGAGGGGCGAAGGAGAAAGGAAATCAGAGAGCCCACAAAGACAGCTTTCCCAGCAGGAACCCAAGTGCAAGCAATGCCTGCCTTGGTGACCTTGGGACTTGCCTCATCACGATTACACAGCTGCAAGTTTTTGCCAGGAAAGTCAGCCACAAGATGCTCCCCAATAGAGGATCCTATATCAGGAAAAAGAGCAAAGCTGGGTGTGTTACAGACCTACCTTGGGGGGAGCTGGGCTGAATCTTTTCAGCTCCCATCATGCAACAGGCTAGGTACAGACACAAAGGAGTGATTTTCAAGGATGGCAATTGGAATGCAAGCAAGCACACAGGCTTAAGTAGCATGGGCATAATCCACGTGAATGTCCTGGGAATAAAAGGCTCCACTGAAAACAAATGGAACAAGCGCAGGAGAACAAGCACTCCAAGTGGGCTGCCCACTGAAAAATTAATAAGCACAATAAATAGAGTCCTTAACACTTGCACAGAGCTGTCAAACATTTCGCAGCCCTCAGTGCACAATTCAAAGGGGCGGCTTTTGAGCTGCAAGACCCCAAATCAGGGAAGGGCAACCTACACTCTCCCCAGCTGTTTTCAGTGAATCCCACAAGCAATCCCTGCAGAAGATGTTTCTCCATGGAACCCGGGACTGCTTACTCTGCTGCAGCCATCCAGGCTTTCAGACCCTCTTTCAAACCATGGGGAGGTAATTCTGGTCAATTCAGAGTCAATTGTGACTGAAAATATGTTGGGGAGGGGGTTGTTTTTAAGCTAGAAGAGACCAAAGATCACTTCTGGCTTCAGAGCGGGGGTTCACTGCTGATGCCATCCACCACAATTCATTAACAACCCTATTGATTACATGAGCCATTTACAAGGTGATTTTTAAATGTCAAGAATCCAGAGGCAGTTCTAGTCCACTTCACTTCAGTTAGTCACCCCAAAAGATATAAAGAAATGAGATACAGAGCTTAGGGGATTCCGAATCGACAGACCATGGCCAGCAGACAAGGTGGGTTGGACTCAGTGGCCCTGGGGGGTCCCTTCCAACTACTGTATAGGATTATGATGTTTTACGATGTCACAGAGACAAGCAGTGGGCTTTTTCAGGCTAGCTGCATACACTCTGGAAAAGTGAAGACCTCTGGCAGAAAAAAAAGAAGAAGCAAACATTGTAACTTGCACAACTAAAAAAAAAAAGGGGGGGGGTTACACGTCATTAAACTATGCAGCACTCCCTTGGAACCAATGTTCCTATGGCACATTTCTGACATTCCCAATGAAATATGGCATCAATTGTGAAGCATCAGCTGCCCCAGAGCTTCCGATCTCTAATGCCAAAACCTCACAGAATCTAATTGGGAAAAGATGCATGATATAAGAGTTGTAATGAGGTAAAGAGTTCATTTTGAACAGGTAGAGGAATGGATACAATGTCAGTGTTGTATACAAAGCCAATATAATTTTGATCACAATCAGTAACAGTTGGTAATCTTCATGGAAGTGATAGTAAAAATTTGTTACATAAGCTGAATAACAGAACCAAGAGAAATGTTTCTAAAAACAAAAATTGTATTAATGTATTGTTTTCTTTTCAGAGGAAACACATTATGTCTTTATTGAACTATTGACACAAATATTCAAAGAAAGTTTTCTTGCATGTGAACTAAAGCAAGAATTCTTTGTAAATAATATATATATATATATCTATATATCTATATACCCTCACAAAATCACATTTCCTTTAAATAACAACAAAAATGTCTGTCAATTCCCTTGCTCTTGATTCTGTCAAATGTGGATTGCTTTACTAGGCACTGGCACACCTGCAGAATTACAAATTATCTGAAACAGAAAATGCAGCTGGTTAAACGGACTCCCCTGTGAATTTGGGCGGACGTCTCCTGGCTTAAGAGCACAACAAGTTCCTCAGAGCACGGTCGGTATTCAGGACAGCTCACTAACCACTCCCTCCATTCTCAGTCACCAAAATGCAATGGGGAAAAATATTCATGCCACTGCATTTAAGAACCAAGCATGGCCTATAATTACCACAGCCAGCCTCAAGATCGAGCGTGGGGGATTTCGTTCCGTCCAAGGCCTGAGCTCCATTTCTGAGAAGTTTGGGGCAAGACAAATACTGGCATACTTTAGCTTACTGCCATTAAAGATCCACAGAGCCAGACTCCAGGAGGGCTGGTTTCAGGCCCAGGAGCGGAGGTTTCCCATACCTGCTACAGATGTTTCTGAAGATATATTTATATAGGGCCAGACAGGGCCCTCTCAGTGGCTGCCCCTTGGCGCTGGAATGCCCCGCCTAAGGAGACCAGAATGGCCCCCTCCTTACTGGCCTCCTGTCAGCAAGTGAAAACTTTTCCATTCCAACAGGCTTTTGAGGACTGAAGGTTTTAAAGCAGGGATGGGCAAAATGTGGGCACATACATCCCCTAAATGTTGCTCCTGAAAGCCTGAGCAAGCCCCCCCAAAAGTCTAGACCCCACCTCAATTGCTAAAAAATGTTGGGCTGATTTTTGTACAATTTTCCCCCTCAAAACCAGTCAAAAGCCTCTAAAATGCAGCTCGTTGCTTCCCACAACACCCCAACTCCTCACCCCCAAATCAGGCAAAATGGTCACTCCTGGTGTGCTGAAACACAACAGTGTGGCCCACCAGGCAGGAGGGGGGGGAGAGTCCCCCTCCCCTTCTGCACTTGCCCAACCCTGTTTTAAAGAATCAATTTGCCTAATTTTCTTTTATAAAGCTATTTAAGCCAGCAGACTTCACCACAGCTTATGGCAGCAAATTCCAAAAATTAATTACATGTTACATAAAGGAGATCTTCTTCCTGGCTTGTGCAGAGCAGATTATGAGTTCTCATGAAGACAGACACAGCTATCTTAAGCTTTATAGAAGAAAACCCCTCACAACCCCTTGCCTAGCTAGGTTAGGTAAGCAGGAATTATGTGGAGTTGTGGGAAATTTTTGAATTGGAAAGTGTTCCAATGCTCTAAACAGTGCATGAGAAGATTTGGCATACTTATCTGAGCTCTATTTATTGAACAAAACTTTTTAATGTTACAACCATCTATAGGCATTTGAACTGAAATACTTAAAGCAGAAAAAATACATCACATTTAATGTGATTCAAATATTATATAAAGGTTATTGACATTATTTTTATTAAAGCAACATGTACTTCTTTTGCATTGTTTAAATTTAAGGGGGAAAGGGACCGAAATCTCTTGACACTAATTTTAGCACATTCAGCAAACAATGCACTCCACTCATGCACTTCTAGACCCCCAGAACCTGCCTGGTCTTGGAAGCTAAGCAGGGCCAGCCCTGGTTAATACTTAGATGGGAGACAGCCACCAAATACCAGGCTGTTGTTGCTATGATCCTTCAGGTCATTTCTGACTTACGGCAACCCTATCACAGGATTTTCTTGACAAAATTTGTTCAGAGGGGGCTTGTCCTTACCTTCCTCTGAGGCTGAGAGAGGGTGACTTGCCCAAGGTCACTCACTGGGTTTCCATGGCCATGTGGGGATTTGAACCCTGGTCTCCAGTTTCTTTATTTTGTCCATTTCACTTTTAATTTTCTAGGTTTTATTGACTGGTAATCACAGCTGACTGAAGACATTTTCAAAGAATGTAATTTTCCTTGAGTGGGGGATAGGGATGAGTTTCAGCCAATTATTTTCAAGGTATGGTTCTTATTTCAGAGGAAAGATCCAGCCAAACCGCCACTGAAGTTCGTGAGGTCACCAGAAGTCAACAGGTGACTCAAAGCTACACACACCCCTCCAACAGAGTTTAACTCTCTTGTATGGAGGTCACTGGGACACATCTAGTTTCATCGCCACTCTCTGTGAAATGATAATTCAATTTCAGATTCAGGCAAATCTGATTCAAAAATATGTGAACCACAACCTCTAATGCACGCTAATAGTGTATACAGTTGTCCTTCCACATTCACGGATTTGACATTCACGGATTTGAGTATTCATGGCTTGAAAATATTCTTAAAAATCTAATAATCCAAAAAGCAAACCTTGATTTTGCCATCTTATTATATCAGGGACACCATTTTGCTATGCCATTGCAGATAATGGGACTTGAGTATTCACGGATTTGGGTATTCACGGGGGGTCCTGGAACCAAACCCCAGTGAATGTGAAGGGACAACGGTACTGACATCTATTCATCATGACTAATATATTTTATGACATTTTTATAAAGTAAAATTTATCATTTTTAAAAATGAAATATTTTCTGCAGATAAATTAAGTACTAGGATTTATCCCCACCCCACACTGCTAGTTAAGCTAAGATCTTGGTGCAACAATCTGTCCCACAGAAAGAACTGGGCAACCGTCTCAGGAAGGAGCTGGTCAAACAAGGATGAAAAAGCCACTGGCAGCTTTTGCGGGTGGGTTTCTCATTGTGTACACTATTGGATGTCACTCATGCTTCCCTCTCATGACCTGGGCCTGACAGCATTATGCAGCTTAGGGTTATAGAATGAGCTCAAGAAACCACAATACAGCACGGAAAAAATGCAAAACCAGATAGACCATAGAACCATTAGCCTTTCAGCCTGGCGCTGAATAAACACTTTTTAGAGCGTCAGGCAAAGGCCTTATTTTCAAATGTGGGTGTGGGAAACAAACTATATTTTGGAACATTTGGTGACACAGAGTGGGTTCATAAGATGGGTCATGCTTATAGGGCAGTCGCAGTTCCAGGATTTTGAGTGACTGTCCTCAAGGGTGAGTGAATGGAAAGATAAAGAGTTGATGGGGTGGGGGTGGGGATCGGCTCTGCTGGTCTCACAGTCTTATGCCTGGAGACAATAGCCGTGCTGTGTAGCCCACCATCCTACAGCTACGACTATTTATTGTCTTTCAGCTGAACTCAGCAAGGAAAACTGGAGGCAGAAGCTGCTGATTCTATCAGATGTTTAAAAACAGGATGCTGAATCATATCCTGGCAAGGCTGCAGCATCCTGAGTTGTGCTCTGCGCAACCAGGAGGCAACATGGTGGGCTTGAGACCATCAGCAACGCTCTCTCACATACAGGTGCTGCTAGAACAGGAGAGCCAAGGTGGCAACTGTCCAGAAAAGCTTGATTCCAGTCAGCAAAGTATATACAAACACCAAGTAGCTGGGAAGGTGGCTAGCTTTTAATGAGCACACCAGAATGCAAACACAGTCAAGAAAGTCAAAGGCTTACGGCAGGCAGTGTGGGTCCAAACAAGTCAGTGAGTCAGTGGAAAACAGGCAGCAGAGTAATCAGGAACAATCCAAGGTCGAGGCACAAGTTAAAGGAGCAAGGCAACGAAATCAGCAAGAAGCTTTTTCCAGGAAGATCAATTGATCTCTGACAAAGCCTCCATTGCTTCCCAAGCATATATATATAGCAATCAAGGCTTTGTCAGGTGTTTCTTAACGAGCAGGTTTTTCTCGTAAAGTCTCAGAGATCTCCTTTAAGCTTCCTTTCGAGCTCGCTGCTGGGTGTATGATGGTGGAGGTAAGTCTGTCTCTTCTTCTTCAGCCTTATCTGAATTGGCAGGACTTTCTGCCAGGACTGGTGCCAACCCATTTGGAACAGGATCTTCCTCTGCTTGAGACTCCAGGTTGGCAGGGTTCCCTGCTGGCACAGGTATAAATAAACCTGTGCCAGGGTCCATAGCACCATTCCCTGCCATGTCCTCCTCTGATTCCATACCCTCATCAAACTCACGGGGCATGACACCAACAGGCACTAAAGAAGAGGGTTGTGAGTTGCAGCTTCTCAAGTGGTTCAATCTGAATTAAGATCCTATAGGGAACCCTAAAAGGGTGGAGGGAATCGTAATACAGGCATACCTCAATTAACAAAGCTTCTGACAGCTTGGGGCCTTTTGGTGAAGGCTTTTTATGCCTGCCGGCCCACCCAGTCCCCCTTTTCTTCCTCATTCTCTGTCTAGCTGGGAGTTTTTAAAAAGCATTGGCATTAGGAAGATGGTGAAAGAAGGCTGGAGAAACACAGATTTTCAGTGTTGGGCTGTAGCAGCCTGTCTGCAGTAAACAATACAATAATCAAAGCCTGAGCTGGGTAAGAGCGGAATTCAACTCTAACCAATCCTACTGTAGCTGTGTGTGACTGCCTACAACAGGCAAGGTAAACAGCAGCTGCCTCCAAAACCTCATACTGAGCACGTGTAACCAGAAAAGGGGGAAGAAGGTAAGCCTACCTCTCCATCTACTCCCAGCATGTTCAAGAAGCATAGATCTATATGCTTGGCCCCCCAAATGGAAATCATAACAAAAGTGTAGGCTGGTGAAAGAAAAGTCTTCCCTGGTAACAGCTAACAGGGTTGGCATAAATAAAAAAATGACTTGAAGGAATACAACAACAACAATAGCAGCAGCAACAACAGTTGGCAGGGAAATGACAGAACTGCTTAATTCCTATTTTGCCACTAGTTCTTCCTTCTCTTCAAGGGAAATATACTTGACTAGGCAAAGAAAGATCAAGAACTTAAGAGAAGAAGCTTTAGCCCAATATATGTAAAGTGCTGGCACTGGAGCTCGTGTAAATCAAGTCAGTTCTTCAGGATCTGACCAACTGAATCTCAAATTATCTTTTTCATGACTCCAGTCACAAGGACACCCCCCCCCATTTCTTAAGCCAGTTCTTGTATCCACTGGACAGAGCCCCAATATTCCTGCAGAAGCAGATGATTGCGTGGAAATCAAACAAGGATGTGGGACTCGCAGTAGACAAAAAGTGGAATGAGACTGCCACCCAATGGAGCAAGTACACACTACAGTAATTTTGAGGCCTATCTTTCCTTTTAAGCAGCATTTCTCAAACTCTGGTCCCCTAAGATGTTTTGGACTTCAACCCCCCAAAGTCCTAGCCAGGATGGCCAATGTTGAGGAATTCTGGGCCTTGAAGTCCCAAACATTTAGACAACCAGGGTTTGAGAACCAATGCTTTTTAAGTACTCTAAAAGGAGGAATGGAGGAACAGAGATGGAATCCTCAGACTTTTGACAGGAGCTTTAACACTGGGGGTGGTGCACCAACAATCGTACACATTGTTCAGTGAGTGAAAAATCCAGTTTGAAAATATTCCCCCCCTACCCCACCAAAAAATTCCAGTAGGTTGCTGTACCTCTACACTGGCCATATACTTCTATATTGGCCACACAGAACATAAAGCCCCTGCCTGCATTTCCAGTCCAGCAACCAACATAGCTGACAACAATGGAACCAATAGGTCTGACCTCCCACGGCCACCCCACTGCATCCAAGCCGGTGGAAGAGGATCCAGTAACTCCACCAATCCCTTGTGTGAGAAAAATAGAAGCTAGTCAGCATTTCTGCAGGCTAGTTACTTTCCTGGCTAGCTGAAAACAAACGTTATCTTTTTCTGTCCTGGGGATGAAAGCAGCTGAATTCCAATTTAAACCTGAACACCATACAGGTTACAAAGCACAGGGCTGTCTCTGTAAAAGCCCACCCAACTGTGGCACTTCCCTCCCAAGGGAGGTCAGGCTGACTCTGTCCCTTCTGAGGCTCCAGAAGGCGATGAAGCCTTTGGCTCTTAAAATTAAGGGTGTCTGCTCTGGCTGGTTGTCAACGCTGAAGATGCCAGCCACAGATGTTCTCTGAAGATGCCAGCCACAGATGTTCTCTGAAGATGCCAGCCACAGATGCAGGTGAAACGTCAGAAAGAAACTATTCCAGAATACGGCCTCACAGCCCGGAAAATCCAAGGAAAATCTTTTTGTCAACCATTTCTCCGCTGTTTGTCCAATTTTAGAATTATCTCAAAGGGGAGTTTGGACTGTTTTTCATTGTTTTTTGGTTATTAATCTACTGTTCTTAAAATGTTTTTATCAAATGTGTATCTCCTTGGTGGCCTGGTGGGTCAGGAGGCCAAAAAATAAATGCCCCCAATAAACAAGCAGCGAGATAGTGGAGCCACCCACTTCACATTTCAACCAGCCTCACGCCTGCTACGGGTATTGCATTATAACACGTGTGTGATGCTAGGTTATGGACCCAGGCTGCGCTTCTTTTCCAGTGAAGGCAAGGTGGACACGCTGGCTGGCTGATTTTAGGGACTTTGGCCCATATCGGGACATTTTTCAAGCTCTGAATACCAGCAACAATGTCTACAGCAAACATTTTTATGGCTCAGACTCACCTCAGGTTCAATTTGCGTTCTTCATCGCTGCCAGCATCCAGCTGAAAGAAAAGCAACAATGTGTTGAGCATAAAAGGGAAGGCCCCAAATAATAACAATGTGTGTCAAAGAGAGAGTTTGTTGCAAGATTTAAAAATATCTGCAACAAAATAAAAGTAAGCCATTGCCATTAGATTTATTACAGCTCTGTCCCACCCTTCAGGTATGGGGTGTGGCAAAGGGGAAACATAAGGGGTCCAGTTATGGGGTCTAAAGAGGCTTAGCAAACGGGCGGGGGGGACACACATAAAGGCCAGTTATGGGGTGCAACAAAGGGGGAAACACAAGGAGACCAGTTACGGGGTCCAGCAATAGGGAGTGAGGCAGACAAAGGGCAGTAAAGGGGCTCAGCAAATGTGGGACAAACACACACAAAAAAGATCAGTTATGGGGTGCAGCAATGGGGAGAAACATAAGGGGTCCAGTTATGGGATGAAGCAAAGGGGGGAAACACAGGGAGGCCAGTTATGGGGTCTAAAGGGGCTCAGCAAATGGGACACACACACACATAAAAACCAGTTATGGGGTGCATAACTGCGTTTCCCAAAAGGGGGAAACACAAGGAATCCGGTTATGGGGTCTAAAGACACACACACAAAGATCAGTTATGGGGTGCAACAAAAGGGGAAACACAATGAATCCAGTTATGGGGTCTAAAGAGGCTCAGCAAATGGGACACACACACACTCACACACAAAGATCAGTTATGGGGTGCAGCCATGGAGAGAAACATAAGAGGTCCAAGTGATGGGGTGTAGCAAAGGGGGGAAACACAGGGAGGCCAGTTATGGGGTTTAAAGAGGCTCAGCAAATGGGGACACACACACATAAAGATTACTTATGGGGTGCAACAAATGGGGAAACACAGGGAGTCCAGTTATGGGGTGCAGCAGTGGGGAGTGAGGCAGAGGAAGGGCAGTAAAGGGGCCCAGCAAATGGGACACACAAACATGTAAAGTTCAGTTATGGGGTGCAGCCATGGAGAGAAACATAAGAGGTCCAGTTATGGGGTGTAGCAAAGGGGGGGGACACATGGAGGGCAGTTATGGGGTCTAAAGGGGCTCAGCAAATGGGACACACACACAAAGATCAGTTATGGGGTGCAACAAAGGGAAACACAAAGGGTCCAGTTATGGGGTGCAGCAAAGGGGGGAAACACAGGGAACTCAGTTATGGGGTTTAAAGAGGCTCAGCAAATGGGGGGAGATACACAAACACATAAAGATCAGTTATGGGATGCAACAAATGGGGAAACACAGGGAGTCCAGTTATGGGGTGCAGCAATGGGGAGTGAGGCAGAGGAAGGGCAGTAAAGGGCCCCAACAAATGGGACACACACAAACAGATCAGTTATGGGGAGGAACAAAGGGGGAAACAGAAGGGGTCCAGTTATGGGGTGTAGCAAAGGGGGGAAACACAGGGAGGCCAGTTATGGGGTCTAAAGGGGCTCAGCAAATGTGGGACAAACACACACACAAAGATCAGTTATGGGGTGCAACAAAGGGGGAAACACAATGAATTCAGTTATGGGGTCTAAAGAGGCTCAGCAAATGGGACACACACACACAAAGATCACTTATGGGGTGCAGCAATGGGGAGAAACATAAGGGGTCCGGTTATGGGATGCAGCAAAAGGGGGGAAACACAGGGAGGCCAGTTATGGGGTCTAAAGGGGCTCAGCAAATGTGGGACAAACACACACATAAAGATCAGTTATGGGGTGCAGCAAAGGGGGGGAAACACAGGGAGGCCAGTTACGGGGCGCAGCCATGGGGCGTGAGGCAGAGGAAGGATGGGGTTCGGCCAAGAAGACCAGGGATGGGGGGCAGCAAAGAGGGGGGGAGGGAGGAAGCAGGGGGCGTCCCGTGACGGGGTCCCGGCAGTGGGGAGGGGAGCCCGAGAGAGGGAGCCGTGGGGCCAGAGGCGGAAGGCTCGGCGAGGCCCCGAAAGAGCCGCCCGGGCCTCTCACCTCGCTGGTGCTGGCCGAGGAGGCGGCGCTGGGGGTGGGCGAGCGCTGGAGGGTGACGAGCGCCATGGCGAGGCGAGGCGAGGCGAGGCGGCAGGCCGCGGGGAAGGCGTTGGGAAGCGGCGGCGGGCGGGCAGGCGGCCGGCCTGGGAAGCCGGCGCCGCCTCCCGTCGGTGTCCTCACCTTCCCTGCCTCCGCCCCCGCCCGGCCCGCCTCGCCTGCGCAGCCTCGGTCTCCTCGCGCGGCCGGGCCCGCCAAATGCTGAGGGCGAGCGGGGAGGCCAAGGCCGCAAAGCGGCCTTGGCCTCCCCGCTCGCCCTCAGCATTTGGCGGGCTCCGCGTCCCCCCTCATGGAAGGAAGAAAAGTCCCAGGAAAAACCACCCGCCCCACTTTGTTTGTGGAGAAGAAAAGGCGAAGACGGTCTCTCCTTATAGTGGGGCCTTTATTTTTTTTACATTTATTATTATTATTATTATTATTATTATTATTATTATTGGTTTCTGTGAGTGGGAGGAGTCTCCCGCAGGGCCTCCCGCGCGGGGAAATAAGGCTCGCCTCTTTCGGCCACGAGTTCTGAGGGAGCGTTCTCCCGCTCTACACTTCTAGCCCTATTGATGCCGCTTTCACGGCCTCCTGTGGCATCCTGGGATGTGTAGTTTCAAGGAGGGGGATTGGAGCCGCCTCAGCCAGGGAGCTCTTAGGGCTGGCTCAACTACAAACCCCAGAATGCCACAGGAGGCAGCGGTGAAAGTAGAAGAACAGCCCTGGCGTGTGTTGTATGGTGCTGATATGGCGCTATACTGCTATAGCGCTGTTATTCCACTTTAACTGCTCTGGCTGCCTCCTGTGGAATCCTGGGATTTGTAGTTTAGGGAGGGGCACTTGGAACTCTCAACCAGGGAGCCCTTAGGCCTCACGCAACTACAAATCCCAGAATGCCACAGCAGTTAAAGTGGAATAACAGCACTGTAGTGATATATAGCTGATATCGCACTACACTGCTATAGCATTATTATTCCACTTTAACTGCTCTGGCTGCCTCCTGTGGAATCCTGGGATTTGCAGTTTAGGGAGGGACATTTGGGACGTGCAGCCAGGAAGCCCTTAGGCCTCACGAACTACAAACCCCAGAATGCCACAGCAGTTAAAGTGGCATAACAGCAATGTAGTGATATATAGCTGACTACACTGCTATAGCACTATTATTCCACTTTAACTGCTCTGGCTGCCTCCTGTGGAATCCTGGGATTTGTAGTTTAGGGAGGGACATTTGGAACTCTCAGCCAGGGAGCCCTTAGGCCTCACGCAACTACAAACCCCAGAATTCCACAGCAGTTAAAGTGGAATAACAGCACTGTAGTGTGTGATATATAGCTAATATTGCACTACACTGCTATAGCACTATTATTCCACTTGAACTACTCTGACTACCTCAACAGTGTACTGTGATAAAACCTGATGCTGATTGATTGATTGTCATAACCCCCTCCCCCCCTGCCTTTTGCCTCCATTTTGATCTCCGGAGAAAAGCGCGTGCTCCATCTCTTCCCCAGATGTTTTCCAGTTCTTTCTTCTGTTCCTGCCAAGGGCCATCCGGAGAGCGCCGGGCCCTGGCCAGCCACTTCGCATCCACTTCATTTCCTCCTGGTCAGAATTCCACAGGAGGCAACCAGACCAGGTAAAGTGGAATAATAGCGGTACAACAGTGTCGTGTGATAAAATCCTAAGGGTGCATCTACCCTGTCGAAATAATACAGTTTGACACCAGTAACTACTAACGGCAATCCATCAGCACACGGTTTATTAAGACAGAACAGGTTCTAAATTGCTGGTGACAATTTCAGATTTTAAACTCATCTGGAACAATTATCAGCAGAACCCACTCAGGATTTCTTCTGAAATGAACAGGCCATACAAGAGGAAACAATCTCGTTTATATCCATGGGGCTTGTGGGGATGTTTGGAGTGGATGGCTTTCTGGATAAACATAGTAGTTTATATGTATCATACATGCATTCAAATGGATCTTGATCAAGACAGATTCTCCATCCTTACAGCATCCAAACTGGCTTCCGAACCCATATAATCTGAGCCCAATCACTGTGCAGATGGAAGGGAGATTACCTTGTTGCAGAAGCTCCCGCCACTGTTCTGTACACCTGAGGCTGACAAATCATGGGATTGTCACAAGAAAAGACAAGCCAGCAGGATTGCCAGCTTCTTGTTTTTAAAGGCTAAGGAAGGACCCCGGATGCGATGACGGTCAGATTCTGGCAATCTGTCAGAAATCTGCCAGAAGAAAACATCTATTTTTTTGTTTTGTTTTTATTTTTGTACTGCTGTTCTACCTAAACATGCACTGAAAGCAGCAAGCATGAGATGAGAACATCAATGCAGAATAGGCATGTAAAGTTGGAGCATCCTGTTCAACTCTGCTTTCTTTTGCAGGCGACCTTGATCTAACCCATCCTCATTATTTCTTCCTCAAATCCTCTCCTTTACTTTCATCTTTGGCTGCATCTTCTACACTGTAGAAATAATGCAGTTTAAGTGCTGTAGCCCCCTCCCATGGAATCCTGGGGTATGTAGTTTTACATGGGTTCTAGCCTTCGCTGCCAAAGAGTGCTGGTGCCTCACAAAACTACAAATCCCAGGATTCTGTGGGCTGGAGCCACAGCTGTTAAAACTGGTGTCAAACTGCATTATTTCTACCATGTAGATGCACCCTCTGTTGCATTCATCTGGATCTGTGCCTTCTTATTCTCTGCAGTACTTCACGTAATGTTGACAATGAAATGGAACTTAGCAGGAGAGATGAAGTTAAAGTTTGAAATAAACTCTTAAGGAGGGAACCATTGTGGTTCTTCAAAGCACTTCCTTTAATCAGAGTACAAATCTAATTTCTGCTCGTATTTTCTGTCATTTTGATACATACATATGTACTGAAAGCATAACTAAAACTTCACTGTGAGGCCCTGTTAACCAGCTTGATTATAAGAGGAAAGGAAGAGTGCATGAGGAATCCCAAAAACCCATCCATGTGGGGTTAGGACTGATACCAACCAAGTATTGTGTATGTTACAAAATATAGTGATGCAGTGCCTGCAAAAGCTGACCATCTACAGTTAGGCACAAGAATCCCCACTAAAGACTGCTGGGCTGTGAAAGTGTGAGGGACCAGCAAGACTAAAAGCCAGAGACAGGCAAGTAATTGAGCAATTAATATAATAGGCTTTGCTGGATGTCAGTAAAGCCCTTAGCACGTGAGGACCTCAGCTGACCGATTTGCCTTCCTCTTCCAAAGCGGGCAACCGATGGCACAGGCTCACCTGTGGGACTGTGTTCTGAAGGCCACCAAAATCACATAGAAGGTAAACTCCAAGAATTCCTCACCAAACAGCAACATGCTAGTCCCTAAGACAGGTGGCAATGTATGTGTGTGTGGCCATGCCTCTGAGGAAGCAGACTGATGTCTACGAAAGCTTACGCTGCCAACTTCTTTCTCTTAATTAAGTCTTAAAGGTGCTACAAGATCCCTTTGCATACTGATATTCCAGACTCACACAGTGATGTCTCTTGAGTCCAAACATTGGCAGTGATGAAAACAAGAGCGGGAAAGACCAAAGTAACAAGAGACAGATGTGAGCAGGAGCAGTTGGCATGTAGTTGGCTACAATTACAAGTGAGGCTTTAAGAGTTTAGTAGCCAAGTGGCATGTGAAAATGTAGAGTTTGTGGAGGACCTTGACCTGGGAGAGATGGCAGGACATGCATTCTTTGGAAGAGACCTCCAGGCCAAAGAAGCAGCAGGTCAAACTGTTTTGAACCTTCTAGAGAAGGCTTGAAGGTTTTCCAAAATGTGAAGTCGAAGGGATGAAGTTGAATCATCCCTGCATCCAGGGATGATTTTGTTTCCCTTTCACCAGCCTCCACTTTTTTAATGACTTCCATTTTGGTGGCCAAATATCTAGATCTATGCTTTTAAAAATATTCTGAAGGTAGTGGTTTGGTAGGCTTATTAGCTCACCCCTCTTCTCTCTGTTTGGCTGTTCATGCATGCTCAGTAAGGTATTTTGGAGTCAGCTGCTGTTTACTTTGCGTGTTGTTGGCAGGCCCACATGGCTACAGTAGGTTTGGCTAGAGAAGAATCAGTTTTCCCCAGTTTTGACTTTTTTAAACATGCTGGGGACAGCAGGAGATGCAGACTTGTCCATTCTCCCCTTTTCTCTCTGCTTTGCCATTCACATATGCTCAGTAAGGAATTATGGAGGCAGCTGCTGTTTACCTCACCTGTTGTAGGCATACACACACAGCTTCAGTAGGACTGGCTAGAGTAGAATCCCATTTTTTCCTAGCTCAAATCTTATTGGAATGTCTACTGCAGGCATGCTGCTGCAACCCAGAACTGAAAGCCTGTGTTTCTCCAGCCCTCCTTCACCATCCTTCCAGTGCCAGTGCTGCTTTTTTTAAAAAAGGCTTCTAGCTAGACAGGAGACTAGGAGGAAATAAGGAGGGGCTGGTCGGCTATAAAAAGAATTTGTAAAAATCAGCTTCAGGCTCGGAAGCTTTGTCAACTGAGGCATAGTGAAGGAGAGAGAATGAGAGGTCCAGCCCCACGGTTGGTGGCCTTGGCATTAGCTGTGGATAAGCTCTCTGTGCAGGGAAGGGGGAAGAGAGAGAGGTTACTAACACAAACCTCAAAGAGATTGCTCTGGCTAATAAGAGTTCCTAATTGCTGCTGTGGACACACACGCCCCACACACAAATGGGGCTCACAGACTGACACAACGGGGCCTCTACTAAAGGAGAAAAAGAAGCCATTTCCACAGTTGCCCTGTGCCAGAATTGCTACTTGAACAGCAACCCTGAAGAAGGGGAGTTTGTCAGGAAAGATGCCAGCTCTCCTCCCTTGGCAGAAGAGGGTGTTAAACTCCACCTCCTCATCCATGCTGCCTTTGTGCCTGGAATTTTGACCCTTCTTTCCCAACTCCTGGAGTCCAAAGGGACTTATGTGTCTCAGCAGCTTGTAAGTGAACTTTGGGATGTGTTCTGTCTGTCTGCTTGTCAACAGCTTGAGCTCACGGTTGAATTAAAGAGGCTTGTTTTGGAAGTGTGCCTTTTGCCAGCAAGAGGGTAACATTCCTTTTATTTGCTTTTCTTTTTGCTTTGCTAGGTTTCAGCGAGCCTGTTTGGTTGTGGGTTTGTGTTTGCAGCAAACATGGTTTTCGTCCACTCTTCCTGCAATGTGTCTCAATGGGTTGGCTTGAAAGCAGTAGGAACAGGTCAGGCAACTGGCTAGAAAGAAATGGCAACCAGGTATTGCTTTTCATCATTGGAAAGCTCCTGACCTGAGTGGCTTCTGTTGCATGGCAAGTTGGGGAAAGATGGCTTCCCGTCAAGAAACAAGTTGTCAGAACCTCTGCTTGCATTGCAAAGTGGTCAGAACTGCCTTTGGCATAAATAATACAAAAAGAGTCTAGTCCTCATGATTGGTAACTATTTATTAATTTATCTATCTATCTAATTTCTATCCTGCCTTTTTCCCAAAGTGAGATTCAAGGCAGCTTACAATAGAGGTTGAAACAAAACGGCTAAAATAATATGAGGTGCCAAAGTTTTAAAAGCATGAAATGATCAATCCAATTAAGTAATTACTTTGGCATTCATTTAAAACAATTAAAAACAGATAAAGCACTTACTACAAATTATAAACAGCACACCATTGCACACCCTTCTGCCCCGACCATTTAAAGTCTGAGAAGTTTCCCAAAAAGGTTTACAATACAGAGGATATCTGGGTGACAGCATGAGCATGCTGATTGGAGGATGATGGGACGTGTAGTCCAGCATGTCTAGACTGCATCGGTTTGGGGAAGAGTATACTAGTAACATCTCTGTTTTATATGTGAAATGTTGGAAGGTTGTGATGCTGGAAGGTATGTAAGGCAAATGGCAAAAGACAAAACAGAGAATAAGAGCCTGGAGAGATTGATACTTCATGTTTTTAATTTCTTAATGGGTATTTATAGACCACTTAGATCCCAAGATTTTAAAGCAGTGTGCAACAATAATAGAAGTTATAATCTACACAATACACAAATTAACACGTCATATTGATTGCAACTACAAATGGTAATATTGCTTAAAAGAAGCGAGCTGCTGTGTGGCAGAGCTTAGAAAGTCACTTTTTAAAAATGAAGTTGTTTCTGTTACTTATTGTAGTGTTTGGGAAATAACATATTACTTATTCCTTGCCATGCTGATGAAAGAAGTAAGTTCTTGCATTACCTGGTTGCTGTACTTACCACATTCCCATTGCTTTCCAGGTTGATAAGAGAAAAGAGGTTGATAAGTGAATGATGCATAAAACTTGACAAATTCCTCCCAAGGTGTAGAAACACCCTCTAAAAGCAACTTTTGAGGACAATTAGAAATAGTTATTATACCAAGCTAATACGTTATCTTTTGCTTGTTCCATTTCTTTGGCTATGTAGCTCTGCTTTTGGGTACCACTGTTCCATGTAACGCATTACAAGCTCTGCCCAGCGATCAGACTAAGCCATGGAAGGAAGTCCAGAATTTCTCGCATTCTGCCGTTTCTGCTGCTGAACAGTTCTGTCAGGGTATGCAGCCCCTCTGAGCATTCTGCCCAGAGGGAACAAATAGCAGAGACAGAGAGAACATGAGGACTCTGACCTCATTCTGCATACCTGGTGTGTAGAAGCATGAAAACATGGAAACAGACAAGAAAAAGGTCCTTCACAGGCTTTATTTGATAGCTAAAAGCAAACTACATTCTGGCTGCTTCAGCCATGCTACAGAGCTAAGAAAAAATCATTGCATGGTCTTGTGTCTCTTCACAGACAGCAGACAGTGAACAAAGACACCCCCTCTTTCACACAGTGAGAACTGAGTAAAGCTACCCAGCTAAATCATAACATGAGAAACTTCTCACAGAGTTGCATAGATAAGACTTTTACATGAACTCCGGGGCTAGGCCTTTGCAACATGAGCCCGCTTCCAAGAAAGATAAGCTCACAGCTGTTGTGAAGCTCTAACCTACTGGGTGTTTTCATTAACTAACAGACCTGAAAAACATACCAGGCCTTAATTTTGCCCACAGTGAGAATTCATGGTTAGGATTCTGGAACTGTCTGTTCCACTATCCTTGACAGTTTCTGATGTTCCCAGCGGTTCTTCTTTCTGCCACTGGCTTTCCTCTGAAAGGACTGGCGGTGGGAACAGAATAGCTATTCAAGGCTCTGTGGAGAGGAAAGCCAAGTTCTCTGGCCAGTGGGTGCAGAGTTTTGAGAATCCTAAGGCAACCCTTTCATCTCAGCATTCCAGCGCATAGAGGGGTCTATTGTTAGCCCTTGGCTGCAGTGGCCACAGTGAGAAGAGGCGCCAGCACTCAGCGGGCTTTAGAGTGTGACACACTGACCTAGAAACTTGTGTGCTGTTTTGGTGCTCCCCATCTGCTCTGGGTTCTGGCTGCAGAGTCACACAACCCCTGGGAGTAAGGCAGGATAGAAATCCAATAAATACATACAATAAAAATAAAATACGCTCTGAAAATAAATACTGATATTAGTCAACTATTTCTGTCAGGAATTGGTGACTGAACCCTAAGTTTTTAAATGGCCAAACAACTGCAGAAACCATGCTGAGTCACAATGACTGACTCCATGAACTGCCAGTCATGCCAAATCATGCCACAGCTGCATGAGAAGGGTCACATCATGAGAAGGGTTACGAGAGTGTAAAGCCATGTAAGGTGAAAATCTGATGCAATGTAACCATGTGCTTCGGTAAGCTAATGCTGTGCCGAGATGTATATAAGAGAGCCAGATCAGTGTTCATTCTCTTCCTATGATCCTGTGATACCTGGCGTAGCACTTTGCCTATAAATATTGTGAATAGCTGAAACGACTTTGAAGATTAAAGCACCTCTTGTTTTCTGGATGCCAAACACTCTGTGTGTGAGTATTCTTGGGAAAGGGTTGCTACCAAGTCTGCTGAGACAGTTTTTGGCTTCTGTTGGGGATTGAATGTCCTATCATCGCCTGACAATTTCTTCCAAAATATCTGACTGAAGTTGGCATCTGTAAGATACTTGCATATTCTATAAAACTAAGGTACAGATAAAGCAGTAAGAACCTCTCACCATTGAATGATGGATGGGGAGAGTATGCAAGCATCTCAAAATGTTAGTATAATGTTGATACATCGCAGTCCATCCAGCCAGAAAAGAGCCACCACCGGACATGGGGGAGGTCTCAGGTTGGTCCTTGGCATCTCTTCTTAAAAGCATCAAGTTGTAAGTGATAGGTAAATGTCTTCCTTCCAAAGACTTTGGGAGAAACACAGCCAACTGAAGTAGAAGGGCTAGCCTAGACGAGAGGATATAATGCTGATTCCTGCACATTATTGCAAATTTGCAGTAGCAGTCTTTTGTCTCCACAGCCGTTTGGCAAAATTGATAGTATTGTGAAGCTATCCATGTTTGAAGTGCACACACCTGTGAATCAAGATGGAGGCCAAGTAAATTAGCATGTTATTTTCCACACGTTGCCACTGCTGCACAGTATTTTTTTTTAACTTTAAAGCAAAGGTTCACAAGGATGACCTGCTTTAAAAAGTTATTTGGCTACCTCAGTGAAGCAAAAAACGTGCATAATCACTAAAACAAAAATCTAAAATGGCTTCTGGCCAATCCGCTCTCTAGTTTCACCTTCTTCAATAATGTGCAGCAATGCAAATGAATCAGTTGTCCTAACAAGCACTAATGCATATTTCCTCACATTATTTTTAAAAATTCAGGAAAAACCACAAAGGCTTTTGCCATGTAGTTTTTGGAGTTTTTGGCTCCTTTCCTTCTGAATAAGGTGAATCACCACGGGATCCCATGGGGACAAAAAGTATTCTTGAATTCTATGAGGAGTATTTTCACTGTCTAGACAACCCCAAAGAAACAAGACTAAAAGGATTAATGATGTGACTTAGGTTAAGTGCTTTGTACATACAGTCCAAAGTATGTCCACTGAGGAGCATGTTTGACAATATTAATTAGGATCTACTCCCATGGGTGCAAACCTGTCGCCATTTTTGTTGCCTTAGGAGACAAGTTAAACATCCACTATGCGTGTGGCTGTGATTGGAGCCGGTGTGATTGGCTTGTCCACAGCCCTCTGCATCCATGACCAATACCACTTGACCAATCAGCCACTGGAGATAGAGGTCTACGCCGACACATTTACGCCTCACACCACCAGTGATGGGGCAGCAGGTCTCTGGCAACCATATGTGAATGAAGAGGGAAACACTCAAGAGATGTAAGTGCAAAAGTGTTGTAATCACTATATGATCCCCCCCAGATGCCCCATGGAGCAATCTCTCCTCCCAGAAAGCGTAAATACCTCTGTTTTTCTATGTTAGTTCCTCTCAAAATGGTGATAAAGGAGTGGCGTTGCATCATGTCCTGGCACCATTTGGAGAGGGCTTGTGGAAGAAGATGGGGGTATTTGGGGGATAGTACATAGATCTGGGGTGCTTGTGGGTGTGGGGCAGTGGTATTTTCACATGTTTTGGGGGGCTTTCTGTGTGATTTGGGGGACAAAAAATGCCTGAAAATTGCACAATTTTTTTTAATGGAAGTTGGGAGTCTTCAAGGTTTAGGGATTTTTATCTGTATTGTATTTTAATTTTTGTAAGCCGCCCCAATTGTTTTAACAGAGGGGCGAGGTATAAATAAATTTTATTTATTTATTTATTTATTTATTTAAAGGACTGGAGACTATGGCCACATGATTTCCCCCCTGCTGTACCTTCTCACCTTCCCTTTCAAATGGCTGCAGTTCACCATCACAATAAACCTTGGCTGATAGATGCTTCTTGTAAGGAAAGGGAGAGAAGCAGAACATGCTTGGCTTTTCAGTGAGGAGGAGACTGCCCAGGGGAAATGTGAAGCACTAAATACTTGAAGAAAAACTTTCTAAAGGTAAAAGCAGCTGAAAAGTAGAAGAAGCTCTTCAGGGGCAGTTGGCAGAATCTTCTTCCTTACAAGGCCAAGATGTGTCCCTCAACCTGTGAGATGTTTTAAGTGGAGGACAATCTATAGATTTTCCTTGGGTTTTTTTTTTCGGGCTGTGAGGCCGTGTTCTGGAAGAGTTTCTTTCTGACGTTTCGCCTGCATCTGTGGCCGGCATCTTCAGAGAATGGTTGGGTAGGAGCGTGTGTGGAGTTTATATGCTGTGAACCCCTGTTGGGGAGTGTATGTAAATGTGTGTATTTGAATGGTTAGTTTCTGGCTATAGAAATGCAAAGCTCATTAGTGTCTGTTTGGCTAATGGTTGGTTGATGGGCCATTATCTGCTGGAATTCCACAATAAGTGTCTAAGGGAGTTGACAGTGGTCTGAAGAAGATGTTGCTTCCCAAGGTATACACAAATAATGTCTTACCTCCCATTGTTACTGCTGTTGAAACAGGCACAACAAGTTATTTACATTTTGGTGTTTTTTCTGCAGTGATCTGGAGACAAATTTTCACCATTTTTTTTTTTAAACTGGGATAACCAGGGGCTCTACTGAGACCCACTGGAGGATTGGGGCCACCACTTTTACCACCCCAGCCTAAGTGTCAGGAGCGATGTCCTAAAGGTAAGAACGGGTTTATAGTGGAAGGAGGGTGCCTTGGCCAATTGCTGGCCTTCCTTCAATGGACATATTCAAGTAGCAGCCGGACAGCTGTCTGTCCGGGATGCCCTAGTTCCATCTTGCTCTGAAGAAGGAGTTTGGACTAGAGGACTTCCAAAGTCTGGTTCTATTATTCTGAAACTGGTTTGCCTAGAAGCAAGAGGAGAATAAAAGAAGGCTATGATCTGTGGACCCAACTATAGATCAGTCTTTTCAGGTACCTTCAACTCCTGAGAAAAACAGCCATCCAGGTTTACTTACTTGTAACTTGTCTTGCTTTTCTTGGCCTGACAGGCCTTTGGGTAAGCGACAAATTTGCAATACATTTTCCAGTTTAATCCTTGACTTCAGATTTGCAGGGGATGGGGTGGAATTGTCTGACTGTAATTCTTTATTTTATATTACAGGCTCTGGAGCAAAGAGACTTTTGATTATCTGCTCCAACATGTTGGCTCATCAAAAGCCAAAGAGATGGGGTTGTTTCTACTCTCTGGATACAATCTCTTTCCAAAGCCAGTTCCAGTAGGTAACAAATCTCAAAGGCATTAGATGTGTTGACTCAAGGGGTGCTGGGTTCTCCTAGGAATTGGAGGTTTGGAATAAAGAAGAAGACAAGGAAGAGAGGGAAACGGCAGCCCGGGGTGGGAATCATGCAGCCCTCCAGAGGTTGCTGAACTGCAGCGCCCAGCATTCTGCACCATTGGCTATGCTAGCTGGGCCTGCTGGGAGTTTTGGTTCAACAACATCTGGAGGGTTATGCCATTCCCACCGGTGACCTAACCTCTTTTTGTTTCAAAGGGGTTTTTTTCCTCTTTAAGCACCAGAATACAGGGAAAAGCCCAAGAGGCATAGGAGTACAAAGTGAAACATGTTCCAAGCACTGTGCACTTCATCCATGGAATCTCTTAGGATTTCTTAAATGACTTTTAACTGTGGAAGCACACGGGAAAGGGCCGTCTCTGCTGTGGCACCCCCATTATGAACGCCCTTTCCTGAGAGCCCCAATTGGGGCCAATGCTGCTGTCCTTTCAGCACCAATTGAAAACATTGCATGCTGTGTTTGTTTTCTGTTTTTAATTAAAACGTTTGGGGCCTAATTGAGTTTATCCAATCTGCACACGGGTTACAGTGGACATTATATTCAATTAACTGGTTTTTCATTGTTTGGTTTTTAGTGATAAATGACTAAATATATTTTTAGTGTTTTAAATGTATCTTTATTGTTTTTAACTGTCCTCAACTGATTTTTATTGGACGTTGCCCTGAGATTCTCAGGTACAGGGCAGGCTATAAATATGTTAATTAATACAAATCTAAAGGAGTCTGGAAAATGTTCCCTTCTCCACAGGACCCATCGTGGAAGGATATCGTCTTGGGATTCCGGCACTTGTCCCAAAAGGAGCTTGAGCAATTCCCTGGCTACAGGTCTGGTGCCGCTCAATTTTCCTTTTCACTTGTGGGTGACTTGTGAGCAGTTTTCAGGGTCTCCTTCTCTGCAGCGCTAGAACATTGGGGACTGAAGGAAAGTGTCATGGGGGCAGGGGCAGGATTCTTATGTGATGCAATGTCCTCATTTTCCCCCTGGAAAGTTGTGCAATTCCCACCCCTGGACTAGAGAGACCGAATGTCTGACCCAGCAGAGTTCCTCTTCATATTCTGCACCTTTCAACAAAGGCTCTCAGGATGCTCCCAAAATCCCCACCCTGGTCTCATGGTGGCTTACTAGTGAGGTTTACCTACATAGAAGAACCAGTATGGTTCAGGAGCCAGAGTAGTAAATGGTTGATTGTGTGTCCTGAGTTTGAATCTTATCTGATACAGTGAACATGAGGAGACATTTTTTCATTGCACAACACAATTACATTGCTTTATTCTTTTCTTTCCCTTGATTTCAGCTACGGCTGGTTTAACACAGCCCTGATTCTAGAGGGCAAAAGCTACCTACCATGGCTTACAGACAGGTACATGTGAACATTTATTTTCTGCATCCTCTCCTACCAACAATTAACAGTGCCTAGAAATGGACCTAAAAATGCCTAGAGAGAGCATATTTTTTTCAGACGTGGATAAGTGAAACTGTGGATAGCGAATTCATAGATACGGGGGTTGACTTGTATTATAATTGCAACTCAATGGTCCACTGGTGAAAGCAGTTTTTGATCAAACGTTTAATCCAGTAGATGTCTTGAAAAGTAAATTACTTTTAATAGCTCTATGGAACCTCTGGGTTCAGAAGCCATATGTCCTTAGATCCCATGCAAGCAGTATTATGGAGAGCTGTAGCACTCCCATTCAGTGTCCCAGCCAGCCGCACCCTCTTTTGGTACACTCCATTTCATTCTCTACCTCCAACAGTCAGCCAGCGTCCTTCCTGAGCATGTGCAGTCCTCTTCAGTTATTTTCTGGATGTCCTCGCTTTACCTGGATATTTTTCCCTAAAGTTTTTTTTTAAATCCTTTTGCAAATCTTGGGCTTTTCCTGAGCTTTCTGTTTACCTCGTATGCATGGGTAGTGCTGTTTTGGCTACATAATGATCAGAAGGCATTCGGAGAATTGAGTTCACAATTAGTATATAAGATGATAAATGAAGGTGGCCTGGACAGAGGGGGAGCTCCACTCCAGCGGCATATGATTTCCTGTTCGGGCCTTTCCTTGCCTCCTTCCAAGGTGTGGTGGGGGGCAAATGGATCATTTTACAAACTTGCAGAATTCCCTGAGGTTTCAAAGACAAGACCTCCTCATTAGAGGAATGTAGAGCAGGGGAAAGTGACCTTTTGGGGGCTACAGTTCCCAAGATTTCCTAGTCTTGCCCCCAAATGACATGAAGTCATGGAATTCAACTTGAGTGGGCTCATCAGATGCCATGGCTTGCTCTGTTGCTTTTCAAGCTTCCATTTCTGTTCAAGGTTAAAGCTGCGGAGAGTCAAGTTCTTTCATCGGAAAATCAAGTCCTTCCAGGAGGTTAGTTTGGAATGTAATTATGGAAGAGATTTTGCAAAGTCACACCAGTCAGGAGAAAGCAGGGGTACCCTTCTTCCATGCCAGCCTTGAGGCTAGGAGAGTTCACTGTTTGGTTTTTTAAAAATATGATCACAGCATGAACTCAAGACTGCGATGGGAACTGGGGATGGAATGGGGAAGAGGGGGAGCCAGTGTGATGTAGTGGCTTGAGTGTTGGACCAGGATTCTGGGAGGTCATGGTTCGAATCCTCGCTCAGCCATGAAACCCACTGGGTGACCTTGGGCAAGTCCCACTCTCTCAGCTTCAGAAGAAGGGAATGGCAAAACCCCCATTGGAGAAATCTTGCCAAGACAACCCTGTGATAGGTTTGCCTTAAGTTGCCAGTTTTAAGTTTAAAAAATTTAAAATACCCGTTTTTCAAAGCCGGATGGGACTTCTTGTCACTTTTTTTAAAAATTATTTGATGGCATTTTTGGCCGTCCGTATAGCACCCGGAGGTTCCCAGGGTGGAAAATTGGCCCCTGGACTCCCTATTATTCTATTATGCTATTGGACTGCATCTCCCAGCATTTCTCAAGATTGGTCCTGCTGGCTAGGGGTGCATGGAGTTGTAGTCTAGCCACATCTGGAGATAGATAGGAGGGGCCTTGGATGTCTTTGTCCACCACTTTCTGCTAAAGGAATGACAACAGCTAAATAGGAGGCAGAGGAAGGAGACTCAGCCTGTCTTTTGTTAGTTGACAGATCAAGGCGTGGACATTATAATCAACTGCACAGGGATTTATGCTGGCGAGCTGCAGCCTGATCCTGAGTTGTGCCCAGCCCGAGGACAAATCATCAAGGTGAGTCCTGGTTCTGGGGCCTAGTTTGGGCTTGGGTGTCAGGCAGGACGCAGCTCCTTGTGTTGGAGGGAGCAAACATCTGCCTGCGTCCTTGATGGGGCAGGATATTGGGCTCACAGGGTCAGCCAGTTGCTGATGTTGCCAGGAGACAAGGGGAATGGGTTCCAAATTTGGAAAAGTTCCATGTTTTAGCCTACAACTCCCAGAACCCCACAGCCAGCATGGGCATTTTCAAGGTCTCCTCAGCATACCTAGTTCCCTGGTGGGATGAATTTTATAGAATTCCCCTCCTGGCCGTCTGGACTGGTGATACAGCAGGGCAGCCAAGACCCAGCAGCGACTTTCTCAGGGGATTGGTGGGGGGGACAAGATGCCACAGCCCTTGTCCCCTAGTTTCTGGTTCAACACCCCTCCCCAAAGCATTTTACCGGCGGAGGCAGCTTCTACAGGAGATGGCATGGCCGGATGAGAGGAATGCCATTAGCCAACAAGTACCCTGGGGAGTGTTCACATTAAAAAATGGCTCTGAGTCTGAAACCAGATATTATTGGACTGCAACTCCCAAAAGCCCCAAGGCAGCATGGTCAATGGTGAGGAATACGAGGAGTTGCAATCCAACAACATCTGGATAGCCACATAATTCCCACTTGGTGTCTCGAGGTTAAATTCCGTTTCTTATCCTTGGATTGGACAGAACCTCTTTGTCATCAGGCATGGGTAAATCTGTGTCTCTCTCTCTGGCTTTTCTTCACAAATGAAGATTCAGGAAGGACTCATCCCGCGCTTTCTGCAAGCGCGCTGATGACTAAAAAGGCCAATCCGAGATAGACAAGTCCGGTTGCAGAAAACACAGCAGAAGGTCTCCTTGGGTGATGTTTCCGGGTTGTGATTTTTCTGCGTTGTCGTTTCTCCTCAAGACTTGTTCGGTGTGAGTTCTCAAATAAGGCTGCAGCATTGTGGATAGTGCGTCTCCATGCCTCCCAATGTGAGGCCAGGGCGGACCATTGTTGGTGATCAATTTGACTGAGCCTGAGATGTTGTTTCAGGGAGTCTTTGTATCACTTTTTTGGAGCGCCCCTCTTACGCTGACCCATGGCGAGTTCACCGTAGAGTACTATTTTGGGGAGGCGATGGTCCTCCATCCTAGAAACGTGCCCTGCCCAGCGCAGCTGTGTTCTCAATATCATGATAAATCTGTGTACAGCATATGTAAATCTTAAATCTCTGCTAGCATGGCCTTGTCACCTCCCAACCTCTGTTTCTTCAATGATTACTGTGAAGATCATCATGCATCCAGGGATATGGCTACTGGGGGAGTGAAAGGAAAGTGTTGCCCCCAATGAAATGTTCCTTCAGTCCTCAAATTTATAGCAGGTAGACACTGAAAATCATCCACACCTAGAAGGATTTGCTGTGTGCACATTCCCTGGGTCATTTTGCCTGCTTCTTTCATTTGGATGCCTAAACTGTATTTCTAAATGCTCAACTAGTTTTAAGTTCCTGCAATGCTTGGAGACTGAAGGGAAATTAATGGGGGACAATATTTTGGGGGGTATGCCCTCATTTTGCCCCCACCCCCTAACAACACTCCTGTCTACATCCTGTCCCACCCAAAAATGAGTGTATCAATAAGTTGGCTCCGGCAACACTCCGTGCTTCTGATGGAGTGGGCTGCAGTCCATGAAAGCTGAATGCCGAAGGGAACTTAAGCATCTTTAAGGTGCCCCAAGACACTTTGTTGTTCTTGCTACAGCCGATCCTGCTGAAGCAGTATTACCTGATAGAGATGGCACTTCTACCCCTAGTCTCACCTAGCAGTGGTGGCAAAGAAAGGCAGACCAAATAGGCCAGGTCTGACTGAGCAGCCGGTTTCTCCAAGGCCTCGATCCTGGCTATCATTCACCCCTGCTCAGGATCAGGGAACGTGTCAGTTTGCTGCTTTTCATAAGCAAAGCAAAGTTACTCACCCAGAGATGTTTGCAATCAAAAGGTTATGCATTAAAATATTTTCTCCAGTCTTTTTATCATGAGATCTCATGGCAGCAAACAGATCAAACAATGTAAACAATTTCAGCAGTTCTACATTAAAATCAGTAAATAATTTAAACATCATAAAAACATACTGTATTAAACAGCCCAAACAAGTTAAAGCAGCTTTAAAAGGCTACGAGGGTTTTTAAAAACCATGTACATGCTTAAATGTATATTAGTCCAAGAAAAAAGGCATGCCTTACCTGGCACAGAGAAGGCCCCGCTCCCACGTTCTCTGGGAGATCAAGGCTAGCAAACAACCCAGAGGATCCAGGAGAAGCAAAAGAGAAATACTGTATGAGCAAATGGATTTCTGGAAAGCCCTCTTGCTGCTTGGCTCAGAGAGCCCTGATGAGTCGCCTGCTGCCACTGTTGTTTCTATTTTGGTTCTAGGTGGAGGCCCCGTGGGTCAAGCATTTCATCATCACTCATGGCCTTGAGTCTGAAATCTATACCACCCCATATGTCATTCCTGGGTAAGGAAAGTGCAACCAGCTCTGGGGAAATCTGGCAGCTAGAGCCAAATATATACTGCTGGGATTTTCTCCTTCTCTTCCCTTGACCACTTTGGGGCATGTTGTTGGCTCAGCACAGGGGTGGGCAACTGTCAGAAGGCTAGGGGGGCACATTAGCCTCCCCCAGGGGACCTCATGCACCCTACAAAGCAATTTGAACTGTTTGGACACCAAATGCTCCCCAACCCCTCTATAGGGGACACAGCCCAGAAGAGTCACACCCTGTTTTTTAAAGGCCCCCCTGGGTCTAAATTGGCCCAGGGGAACAAAAGCACAATGAAAATTCCCTCAGTGCCCCCTAAATGGTTTCTGTTGCCCACCCCGGCTTACTGTGAGCCACCCCCAGAGCTAGCAGGCAGGAGGCTGTGAAGCTGAGAGGAGTGGGAAGATGAACAAGAGGTTGGCACCTGGGCAAAAGCCTATCCTTACGGCTAGCCTGCTGTAGCCGGAAAAGCAGTTGGAGGCTCAGGTTGAATTCTGGAGCCAGAGATGAGTCTGTGCAAAATTTCAAGGGGAATTGGCTCACTTCTGCGGAAAGTGGGTAGGGGACACCTAGTGACATTGGGCAGGGGTGGGGCAATCTGGGGAGGCCCAACCTGAAGCAGGAAGCCCTTTACAGAAGCCAACTGCAGAGCAGACCTGAAGTAGAAATATTCCCAATTGCTTGACCTGCTTCTTCCCAGCCTCGCTGCAAGTGGATTTCCTTTCCTCCTTCTGTGTTTGGCTGCAGGAGCAATACGGTGACCTTGGGGGGTATCTTTCAGTTGGGAAACTGGAGTAAAGAGAACAGCCCTTGGGACCGCCAGTACATTTGGCAAGGGTGCTGCAAGCTGATGCCGAGCCTCCAGGTAGAGCCCCCAACCCAACCCTCCCAAGACAAGACAATGCTCCTGCCAAGACAGACCATTCCATTGGGTGTCACCCGCAAGGGGGACTTGGCAGCTGCTGGGGGATGGGAAATTCGGGGACAGGATGCAAGGTCAAGAGAATAACCATAAAAAATGGGACATATGCGTACCCAAGCTGCCCTTAGGTATACATAAAGTCACAGACAGGATGCCAACCCAGGTGTGTTTGCCCCATTGTCTGAGGATGATGGAGGTTGTTGTCTAACGCATCTGGAAAGCACTGGCTTGGAGAAAGTATTACAAGGTGGTGAAATGGGGAGAGAAGAACTGCTCTAGGGGTCTCCTTCAAGGCAGGGTAGCCTCATTGCTAACAGGAGCCACAGGGTGGATGGCTTCATTATTGCTCTTCACAGTTCCCATGCCTTCTTACCGGTGCATGGCTGTAGAACATAACTGTTGCAATGTTGACTGAACATTATTGCTTCCAGAAAGCCAAGATCCTCTATGAATGGAGTGGTTTCCGTCCAATACGGTCAAAAGTTCGGTTAGAGCATGAGACTATTCACCATGGAATGTCACGATCAGAGGTAGGACGCTTGCTGTGTGAGTTCTGAGTGTGGAATAAATCCTTTTTTGGGTGCCCACCCATGTATTGGTGATCTAATAAACCATCAGGCAAGGGCTTAATAACCCAAGCAGGCATGAGTCTAAGGCTGCATTCCTAGACATATTTATTGAGGCAGTCCCGCTGCCCTCTGTTTTCCCTTCTCCCTCCATAGTAGTTACAGAATGACACTTAAGTCACTTCACACATTCCTCCTTAAATCAATTGTCAAACTAATGGGGAGAATTTGGGTGAGCATGAACTGGTGAGCTGCTCTGTTTCCCTGACCCAGTCTTTCCTCTCCTTACTCTTTCAGGTGATCCACAACTATGGCCATGGAGGCTTTGGGATCACAAGCCACTGGGGTTGTGCAATGGAAGCAGCAAGGTTATTTGGGAAGATCCTAGAAGGCAAGTTGGCCAAACCATTCCAAGCCAACCTCTGAGCAGGTCAGGAAGACCCTTCTTGGAGTGCCTCCAGGCTCCCCAATAGTTTTGGTAAATGTTGGATCATTCTGTCCCGGAAGTTCATGCATTCTAATGCCCTATAGCAGTTGTTTCCACTGCCACATCCAGTTGTGCCCCAAATATGCTTGGTTTTGGACCTTGTTTCTTGCTGGTTGCAGCAGATTTCAGCACTGGCCCTGATCTGCATGCGATTCTTTTCTGCTGCTTGGACTGTGGTTTCTCTCCAGCCCTGCCGCCCCCTCCATAAATTCAACACCTCCCCCTGTATGCCCCTCCCCCAGCATCCACATTCCCTGTCTTGCACATGGTTTCAATTTAAATTTTGTGATGCTAAAGTGTTATAAAGCTTAGCTCTATAATTCTAGAAAGAAAGTTGGGGAAGAAACCTTCCATTTGGTAGCTGGAAAGTATCCTTAGGATGTGTTGGGACATCTCTCACCATCCTCAGCCAGTAGGCATGCGGCGTGGGGATGATGGTATCTATTGCCCAATGCCGCTTCAGGGACACCGATTGTCAAAGTTAGCTTTGGACGACAATGCCCAGAATCCCACATGTGGTCCAAAAAGTAACCTTTTCAAGCTTTTTGGGGATAACCAGGGGGTGGCATTTCAGAAATGGAGTCTTAGCTAGCTTTCAACAAATAGAGGCTGAAATCCTGCCTGGCAGAGGGTGACACCATGGCAATGTGCTTACATTGGAAGTCTAGGTAGGCATGACAGAGCTCTCTGACCCATCTGCCTGCAGCCAGTGGGTAGCTGATTGGGTCAGGAGAGCAGAGCTCTGCCTGGGCACCATCTAGCTGTTATTGCACAGCCTAGGAAAAAGCACTGTACAAGGAGGCATCGGAGACCACCTTGCCCAATGTCCGTTCAAGGGTAGTATTTGCTAGTATTATGTTTGAATGCCTAAAGCTGCCTTCAACTAGGTTGGGCCACTGGAACTTCCTTTTCACCCTGTACGGTCTGCTCTGACTGGCAGTTTCACCTCAAAGGCCTTTACTGTTTCCCACCTCTGCTGGCTGAGATGCTTCCGAACAACAGCCATTAGGTACTGACTCTGGCATTTTCTGTGGCTCGAGTCCCCTCATGAGAAAAGGCCCTAGACTGAAGATTTCTGAGAAGCAGGGATTTGCATTGGACCTGGAAGAGATAGAATCATAGAATCATAGAGCTGGAAGAGACCACAAGGGCCATCTAGTCCAACCCCCTAACCTGCAGATGGTCCACCTTTGGGGCCTAAGACAGTCAGAGACTCTTCAGTACAGTGGATTATTGTAAAAACTATTCATTTATTCAACATAAAATATCCAGTGTGGAATCAAACTACTGAACATTGCATCATTAACAGAGGAATGGAAGAATATAGTACAACAAGCTCAGTATACAGAAATCTCATCTTCAACATGTACACTGTAGAAACTGTACATTCAAAACACAGCAGAGACATTCAAGTGTTTTTTCCCCCCTTTCTTGGCAAGCACTGAGGAATACAAAGATCATTCATTACAGCGCACGTGGAGAACCACTTTCCTGTCACAACAGCTTTGCACATTAACAAACTGGACGACCGACAGAATCCCAAATGATTTTAAAAAAGGAATGCATCAACTTTATTTGATCCCAAGTGAAAAATTAATCATCTATTTGAACAAAATCTTTGAAAGTGGTTGTTATATACATTGGTGGTGGTAGTTATATTTTCTTCCAAAAATTGTTTGTGAGCGTTTGTGGGCCTACACACACAAACGCACGTACATACACCCAATGGCCTGTTTATTTGATTTTCAGAGTGGGAAGGGCAATGAAGATTTTCAGCCACTCTCAATTCAATCTGCTTTGTATCTTTCAAGAGAAATCTGATTGTTTTAAATCAAGCATGATTCAACTGGGGAATTCCTCTCCCCCTCCATGGGAATTGCTCTTCAGCAAGAAGCTAGAGCAGTCAAATTAGCAGGGCTTATGAGCACTTTTAGATACCATTTAATAAAACAAATGTGATCCCAAAATGTTTAGTCATGTATGTGTTGTGACTTCAACAACCCAACAATATGTCAAATATCCTACAGATCTTTTAACCTTGGAAAAGTCTCCTCCAGAAACACCACCTTCAGCCAAAATGTTACTGTGGCTAAAATGCAAAAATGGACTAGAGTGTCCACTTGATAGCTGCTTGGGGCCAAGATCCTATATGTATTCAATGTATCATAAATCCACACTGGTGTAGTGACAGTGGCTCCCACAGTGGAGCAACCAAGTGTAGCAAGCGCACCCCAGCCTTGAACTCACCCCTTGTGCAATGGTCAAATTGCTCTCCACCCGCTGCCTCTGCACTTGCGGAAAGGCGGGATGGACTTGAGAAGACGCTTCACGCAACCTCTGAAAAACCACCACTGCTTGTGCAGCCCATTTTTACACAGGCGTTGCACCCTGGCAGACTCCCAACCTCAGTGAGGTGTTCTGAAATCTTGAATTGTTGCTGTGAAAGGGCAGAAGGGATGTGAAATATCCCCCTCATATGGCAGCTTAGATGATAATAATCATAATCATAATCATACAAATTGCATCATTCCCTGATGTGTATTGTTATCAACGGCATCCTGAGTATTTAATGGTAATGAACAGGCTTCTAAAAGAGGTCCAAATAATCTTATTCTGGACAACAAACTAAGGTGGGCTTCTTGGGCCTTTTCAGCTTGTTTGGCATTTTAGCAAACTGCTTGAGGGCTCATACCAGAGGTGTAGCTACGAGAGGAAGCAGAGAATGAAGGCATTGTATGTGTCTGTGCCTTTGACTCACCTGTCAACTTATGATGATCCTATGAATTTCAGAGGATTTTCTTAGGCGAAGAATCCTCAGAGGTGGTTTTGCCAGTTCCTTCCTCTGAAATGCAGCCTCCAGCACCTGGGAGTCCTTGATGGTCTCCCATCCAAGGACTAACCAGAGCTGACTCTGCTTCACTTTCTACCCCTGCAGAGTGAGATGCTAAAAATTGTGCACACCTCAAACTCCTCTCTTTGCTGTGTTCACCTTCCCTTGGGAACTGCCCCTTTTCTTTGGATGCATCAACGGGATTTCTAAAGGCACCACTGAAGTTTAAAGTTACAGGGATTCTGGGAGCTGTAGTCCCTCAAAAAAGCCATTTTTTCACATTGGGGATCATTCACAGCATTGCAACCATCCCAAAATGTATCCACTGACTAAAGAGCTGCCTGCATTTCTTACAGAGTCTAAGACAGTCCTTCAATACCTGCGGGTTGTCCTGCCATTTCACTCCATTTGCTAACCCTCCTGAACTTAAAATAATCCCATTAGTAGTATTAAGAATCACCAGCACGCAACCACCCATTATAGCTGCAGAAACAGAAGCAGTGCAGCATTTTGGAGAAGTTACTCTTTTTGGATGGCAGCTCCCCAAGTCCCCTAACTAGCAAGGCCATTGGCCAGCCATGCTGGCTTAGGGGACTCTGGAAATTGTCATTCATGGGTATGATACAGCTATTAGTCCCAGCTAGAGCAGAGCCATCAAATCCATGGGATTTTACGTAAGTGTTGACTTACTAAGTTGTTCCCTGTTTAATGGGTCTATTCTAGTTGAAGCTAACAACTGGCTTTAGGTTTTCACAGTTAACTTTTCCCCTTGATTCTGAACCAGTCTTCTTTGGATGTTGCCTCTTTAAGAGCATCTAAGACTTTGGTGTTCATTGCCTTACCTGGCACCACATTTTGCACAGAATAAACAAATTCACAGGGGACCAGTTAATCAACGGGTACCATACACAGTGACTTCAAGGAACCTCCATATTTAGAGGCAGTCTATCTCTGAACACCAAGCAGAGGCTGAAAAACAGCAGAAAAACAAGAGGCCCTCATGTTGTGCTTCTGAGTTGACTTCATGATATTTCTAGGCTGCCCATCAACAGAAATAGAATGCTGAGTTGGACAGACCTTTTCCAAGTCTTAATGGACTTTTAAGACTTGGGTGGACTTTTATTCTCCCTCCTGACTCCCTCCTACTTGCTTCCACTTCAGCTATTTGCCACCTTGTGTACCACAATTGCTAAGTGTCACTGAAACCCACACATCTACCAGTGACCTTGCAATCTCTGACTTGGGAATGCTTTGATTGGGTATTCCTGCATGGCCGGGGGTTGAACTAGATGGCCCTTGTGGTCTCTTCCAACTCTATCAGTTTAACTACAGAACTCATGGCTATAGCAGTGGACCAAATTTTTGGACTTCCATGCTTCTCTCTCTCTTTCTCTGTCCTCCACCTTCCTCCATTTTTTAACATTCCTGTAGTCTGATGGTGACGTCTAGAAAGCTCAAAAGCTTGCATGCTATTCTGGAATTTTAGTTGGTCCTATTAAAGACATTGCCCACCTGTGGATTTTGGACTTTCATTCTGCTTCCATGGACATTTTAAAATCTTTGGGCGCATCACATCCTTTGGACCAGAGGCCTCCAGGAAGCCCACAAAATTAAAAAACAAAACAAAACAAAACCTAGGAAGTCACCCAACATCTTCCATTGTTGCTCCCTAGTAATTGCTACTCAGAAGTATACTGCCTCTGTATGTGGGGTTGCCTACAGTCACTACA
This sequence comes from Gambelia wislizenii, assembly GCA_030847615.1. Lineage (NCBI taxonomy): Eukaryota > Metazoa > Chordata > Lepidosauria > Squamata > Crotaphytidae > Gambelia > Gambelia wislizenii. The sequence goes on along the minus strand of JAUMIR010000013.1, from coordinate 2,348,858 downwards.
TCATCACTACAAACAGCCATTGCTCCTCTTCCTCATACCTGTCCATCTCCTTGAAAAGAACAAAGAAGTAATTTGTTTCCAGCGGGGTAGCCCAGTGAGTCTATCACAACAAAAGCAAAGAGTACTGTGGCACCTTTGAGCACAGGAAATGTACATGTGTGCATTTATGTTTGTAATTCATGCTCACACTCCATGCACTGGGTGAAGTGAGCTGCAGTCCATGCGCACTGGTGCCATAATAAATGTACTAGTCTTCAAGGTGCTGCAGGATTCTTTGTGGACATTTCTTTTGTCTGTCCATCTTGAAATGGAGGCCCATCCATTGCTCTGGATGACCCCAAACTGTAGTCTTATGAAAGAGGGGGAAGAATGTCTCACTTTGTCCACACCTCTATCATGTCTGCTCCTCAGGTTGCCTTTAAACCATAAACTAAAAAGGCCTCCATGTGAAAACACTCCTCATAGGGAAAGACTCCCAATTCTTGGGCCAGACCTTTCTACCTGTACAGTATTACTTCTGAGATGGTGCAACCCAAATTACGCACAGCCGTTCCGGAGACTTCATCCTGCCTTGCAGACTTCACCTCTAGCTCAAGCTATAGGGGAAGTAGGTACATTTCTTCAAGGGTCCCACAACTCCTCCAGAAGCAAAACAGAACAGGGCAAGTGACCTACGATAGACAGATGATGGTTTGTGGGTACAGACAGTTGTTCACGACTGAAAAAGCACTAGGTCAGTGAATAGTTTGCTAGTGCATGCTACACCAGGAGTGAGTGTGCTTAGAGGTGAGCTGGCTTGCTTTGGGTTGTCATTAACTGGCTTGTAGGTAGTGGAGTCTTAAGCCAGGTTTGCTGAGCTGCGTGGTTGACACAGAGCAACTGCCTTGGCACCAGGAAACTAAATGTGGTGGGAGCGGGGAGTTGTTTTGTCAACCAGGACAACATATCTGATAGCTTTGGAAAGGCTCCAGCCTGAATCCTGTTGACAGTCCCAGCTAGAGCAGTCAAAAATGAATAGTTCAACAAATCAATAGTTGAATCAATAGGTGCGGGTTCTTGCATGGCAGGGGTTGGACTAGATGGCCCTTGAAGGTCTCTTCCATCTTTTAGTTTCTATGATTCTATGAATGGTGAGTCACCACTTGTGTAAATACCACTGATTCAATGTGTCTACTCCAGTTAGGACTACCAACAGGACTTGGGCCGTCTTCTCTTCTTCCCTAGCTGCATCTCACTTTGCCCTGACACATACATACATGCACGTAACACACGTATACACACGCACACAGAGCCAGTTTCCATCTCTAGCACTTCTCCTTGCACATGGGGATGGTGATGGGTGCAAGCAAAAAACGGGAGTCCAGCAGGACACGGATTGAGCATTCTCGCTTTGGGAAAACACACAGCAGTGACGAGATGTTCCATTTCTCAGGCGTCAGAGGGGTTGAGTTTTTCTGGGAAATTCCCCCAGGCTTCTCTCATAGTTGGACTAACCTTCCCCGTCACCCCTGCGAACCAGAGTTTGATCGGGGGACTCCGCGCCCAAACATCTCTTGCCCCCATTCCCGGTGGGTGGATTCCTGCAAGCCGCGGCCTTTGGTCTCGATGGGCAGCAGGCAAGACGCAAGCGCAGCCAGGAGGCAACACCCGCTATAGACGATCAGAGTCAAATAGACCGAGGACTCCAGCATCACCTGGAAGGGGAGGGAAGGCGGCTGGAAGCAAAGACTTTGGTTCCGGTTTTCAGATAAAATTGCCCCCCCCCACTGTGCCATTTTTTAAAATATGGGGAGTTGGGAGGCTTGGAGGGATGGGTGGGAGACTTCAGTGCCCCCCCCCCCCACAAGCATGCAGGTTCACAGACCACACTCTGTCCCCTCCTGACCTAGACCATGGGTGGGCCAAGGGTGACCCTCTGGATATTGTCAGGTTGCAACTCCCAGCAGCCTTAGTCAGCATGACCAGTGGTGAGGAACACTGGAAGCTGCAGTTCAACGTCATCTGAACAATGCCCGCTCTTGTATTACTGATAGACAGACAGACATCAGATAGACAGGAAGATATTGTGGTACCTGTGCAATGAATGGTGTGATCAGGGCACCAACTCTGGCTACCCCACTACAGGTCCCAAGGCCCAGGGCACGGGTGGCTGTGGGGTAAACCTGCAGACAAAGCCATGAATGCATTCTTTTTTTTATCACGTAAAACAGGTTTATCCTGCCTCATTATCTACAGAACTCAATGCAGCATATAGACAACAGAGCAACAATATACCATTATACACCCATTTAAACCATCCAAAAATGTATAGAAATCCACAGCCCAGTAGATCAGAGTCAAGGTGTGGCCCCAAATACTTGACTCAAGAGCCAGGTGATGTTGTTATTGTTATTCTCACCATCATCATCACCATCAAAGATCTTGGGGCAGGTTACAAAAAGCATTAAAACAAACTGAATGGTTTAAAACCATAAAATAAATAAGCTAAAACATACTAAACAGCACTAAAAGGACAAAAAACAAATTTAAAAGATTTAAAAGTGCTTAAAACTAGGTCCAGCTGTATTGGGGATGAATTAATGAGTCCTGAAGGATTTGGTGAACAACCAAGTGTTCACTTGGTGCCTACAAAAAGTGGAGGTTGGTGCTTTCTGTAGCCAGCTTTCTGTGAGACTATATTGGTTGGGGTATGTCCATGTTGCAGGGATGAGTTCAGAGCTGGCCATTTCAAACAGGTTCTGGGCCCAGGGCCATGGAGCTGTGTGGCGGGCACCATGTGTCTGACGCCAGGGACTTTGGCACGAGACGCTAATGTATGTGATGCACCACCAAGGCCTGGGCCCAGAACCTGTTTGAAATGGCCAGCTCCGAACCCATCCCTGCAAGATGGACAGTGAAAATAGAGGAGTGGGGGGCTTCCAATCACAAGCAGAAAACAGTCCCTTCAAAACGAGTCACCCCAGCCTGCCCCCCACATCTCAGACTGGGTGGCAGGAGTTTAAGGGAGGCATCTAGGATCCCACCTTGAAGAAAGAACAGGAAGACTCCCCCAACATGGAAGAACCAACTGACCACCTGTTGAAGTGGCTCAAAAGCTCGGGATTTTATTTTATTTTACTATAACCTCCAGAATCCTCTAGTCTACATTACCAGTGGCCACTCTGGCTGGGGGATTCTGGGAGCAGCAGTCCAAACATGTCCCTTGTCTAAGTGTTGGTGAATACACATTTTCTCTCCAAAGACATCTCTCCCTGTCCCCACTTCCTTGAAGACCATGAAGTCCAGAGTTTAAAATGACCTAATTTCACCACCACTGAAGAGAGTGAAATCTCTTATAATCTCTCATTTTAGGAAATAACGGGTTTCTTTTCTTACCTCTGGGGTATAAACATAAGCAGCTTGAAATCCTCCTGAAATAAAAGCCCTTGCAATGAACAGGAGCACGGTAAGAACTTTCCTGTAAGAACAGAAGACACCCTATATATATTTTGCATCCACAATATTGCTGGTTCAGTGATTTACGCATTTGGGCCATTCTTGCTACTTCTCTATGGTTGGTTCAAGTCATTTCTGACTTCTTGAACCAGCTGATTTAGAGGGTTTTAAAAGCTGAATATTGCTGGGGATCTACTGTTATTGCCAAATGTAGGTATGTGTTTTATCAAATATTTTAATTGTTATTTTAATTTGTAAATTGATTTAATAACTTTTTAAGTGGGGGAGGGGAGTATATTGTTTTACTCTGTATGGTTTTTAATGTTGTGAACCACCCTGATTAGGTTACCAAAGGGCGGTATATAAATAAATTTTATTATTATTATTATTATTATTATTATTATTAAATCCATGGATGCTAGGGGCATCAGAGGCTACTAGGTATCAGAAGGCTCAACAGAACGAGACGGACCCCTGACATCTTGGCATGATTGTCGATCTTTGGAATAAAAAGCTTGCACTGTTTGCTCACCTTCCAACGCAGAGAAAGAGCAGGAGACTGCAAAAGGAAAAGACGAAAAAGCAGAGAGCCATTGTCTTCTTGCGCCCAATGCGATCAATTACCCATAGGGTCACTAGAACGCCTGGAGGAAGGAGGAAAAAAGAGAGAGAGATCTTATCCCCATTTCACTGCTGGTTAAATCAAGCTCTCTTGCAAGGAGCCATTCATTCATGGAGCTTCACAACTCCCTGGGGTTTGAAAGTAATGAGTTGTAAGTAAAGTAGCTGACATGTGTTACTTTTTGGTAACAAGTCTCCTTTCCTAAGTAACCTGACAAGTTGGAACAAAGTTACTTTGCTTGTAAAAAAAAATGATCACGTTTTCCCCTAGTTATTTTTCAAAGTTACTTTTTGAGAGAAAGTGCCAAGGAGATGGCAACTTTGATGCCATTCCTTTGCTAGCCCTCAGTCGTGTTTTTAAAACTAATGAAAAGCAACACTCCCCTCCCTCTGCAATGCAGAAAGCCATAACGGAACGTCCCACCAGGAGTAACAGCCACAAATGCCTTTTTCTAAATGCAAGGACAATGAATGGGGAGTCATGACTTTCTCCAAGTCACTGGCCCCAACTCTGCTGCAAACAGCCTTGGGGCCAGCAAATGGAGATGCTGGGCTATTTGTAGTATGGAGAGAAATTCTAGGGGATTGGTTCCGGTCATTGTGGACAAAGTTTTGGGCAGGATGCTTGTGGGTCCAGGTGGCTCCCCAACCTTTGCCCAGCTTGCCAATCATGAGGTGGGCAACTGCAGGGGCACAGAGACCACTGTTTGCCCATGTGCCCCCCTCCCCTGTGTGGGCCATAATTAACTAATTGTCCAAAAAGGATCCAAAAAATAAAACCAGAAATCACCTCTGGTTTCTGGTTTCCGCCAATTTCCCAGCGGCAGGGGCGGGAGAGAGGCAGAGATGAGGGTTTTTTTTTTCCCAGTGTTACCCATCAGTCCTGAACAGAACAGACGAGGCAAGTCACTTGGGTTTACAGTGGATGTTGTTATTAATTGTTGTTAATTGTCCTTGTTTTAATTTGATTTTATTATTTTGACTATTGTTTTACTTAGATTGTACACCTTCGGCAGGTTTTATTCTGTTTTATCTTTGATTGTCTTTTGTACAGCGCTGTGTACACCGACAGCGCTCTATAAATAAACTTTAATAATAATAATAATAATAATAAGAGTGGTGGGTGTACATGACAGGGCCTTCTCTGTAGCAACACCCCGACTGTTCCCTGCCAAGAGAGATCAGGCTGGCTCCATCCCTTCTGCCTGAATTTCTGGCAGGTAGTTGTGCTTGACCTTTGATCTTTAAAATTAGGGATGGCTCCTCTGGCTGTTCTAATTATTTATGGTTTTAAATTAATTAATTATTTTAATTAATTAATTATTAATTTGATTGATTGATTGACTGATTTTAAGGAGTGCCTTTAGTCTGTTTCAAAAGTACTGAAGGCTTCAGGTGCTTTTATTTATTGTACATCACTCCATTCAATCCATGGTAGGTGCTACACAAAGGCTATCAATCAATCAATGGGGAGCATTGACTGAGCCCCAAGGTGTGTAAGCTCCAGCCCCCTTTTCTTTCTCTCCCACTGCCTACCTGGGAATTCAGAAAGCGTGGTCCACAGCAAGTCGATGTAGTCCTTTTCTGTTAAGACTTCGCAGGCCAAGCTGCATTTGGGCTTCACTGTTTTCCTCCTGCTAGATACTTAGATGGGGGAACAAGGAAAAGAAGAGATGGAGGAATATGTGAGGTTCTTCAGCATTTTGTCCCCTGTGTATGCATCCTTGCTCATTTAGGCCTGGGGGGGATGCATCTGCTAATATGGGGAGCCCCCTACATCCTAGTATCACAAGGTGCAGAGCATGGAAAAGTTCCTTTGGAGGCTTACAACTTCTAGAACCCCGCCAGTTTGGTCACTGGTTACAACTCCCAGGATTCCCCAACTGACATGGCCAATAGCTATAGCATACTCTCCAACCTTTCATGGGCGTGGGGGCATGTGTGGCCAAGCAACACCAGAGTGTGATCAAGACAGCAAAAATTCTTCACAGGGAAGAACACACAAACCAGGAAAAGCGGCATCAGTTTGGCTGAGCGTCCTGGGAAAGCAAAGATTCTACCCCCTCCTTTCCTCTACCCGCTAGTTTTGCACTTTGAACTTAGTTTGCAGCAACTGAAGGAAGCTGAGGATGTCCCATTGGGATATAATTGGGAGGTGTGGATGGTATGCTACAGCTTCCAGACCCACACAGCCAGCATGGCTACTGGCTACGGTTCCTAGAATCTCTCAGCTGACAGGGACAACAGCTAGAACCCCAGAATCCCCTGTCGGCATGGCCACTGCTCACCCCAAAAGCAATATAAGGAGAACTCACAGCTGCAGAGGTCTCCCGCCTGAAAGAGCTCTGTTGTTAATAAAACTAACCCATAATAAGAAAAGGCATTAGAGAACCTGTGGAGAAAGAAATGAAAGAGAGGGCATCTCAGGCGGGTGTTCAGGTACCTCAACAAGCAACCTAGAATGACAATGAATCTGTGGAGGGGTGCTGCAATCGTGGGGGAATTCTCAACATCCAGGGAAGAAAAAGCAAAGGATCAGATGCCATTCAAGCTCACCAAATGGACCACGAGCCTGAAAGTTGTGAAAAATTCTGCTGAGTCTGTTCCTTACAAAATGACAAAGCATTATACCCACTAAGGGAAGGGCAGGCAAAGCGTGGCCCAAGGCAGCATCTGGCCCTTGTGGCTGGTTTTGTGTGCTCCAGGGATTTTAAAATAAAAATTTAAAAAATTATGCCCTTTATGGGACATAAACTTTGTTGAGTGAAGGAGAGAGAAACGCCAAGTCCAGCGCTGGTTAAGTCCTAGGCGCTGACCAAACTGGGTACTCATTACGCACCTGTGGCCTTGAAGGAGCTGCCCATAAATTTCCTGACAGTTCTCTCTCAGCCTGAATGCTGACAACCATCTTATTGGTACTTTCACAACCTTGGACTGGCTAGACTACTCTGTTAACTCCTTGCTGGCTTGTGCACCTGGACTTCTGACCCGCTGCTATGACCTCTGGATTGCCTATTGACCAGCCTTGTACTTCTCCCTTCATCTTGCTCAGGTAACCCATGACTGACCCAGACTGGACTGAGTACTCAACACACACTTTTTCTTTTTTTGTTTTTCTGCAGGGAAGTGAGACAACAGGGTGCGACATCCAAGGTCTACTGGGGGCGGGGATCATGTGCCACCCAAACCCCCAACAACTGCCCACCTCTGCCCAAGAACCGGGGTTGGGAATCTCTTTCAGTCTGAGGGCCCAACTTAGAATGAAGGAAAAACCACATGAAAGTGGAGAAAGCCCACAACAACAGTGCCAGGGGAAATGGGCACGGCCATTTGGGGAAGCCCAGAAGACCAGATTAGGACCCCAGGAGGGCCACATCTGGCCTAATGTTCCCCACCCTCAGGCTAAAAGCAGTAGAGGATGGCAGGCTCCTGTACCTTTATTGTCCCTATCAGAGGCAGAAATCTGCAGGAAATCTCCAGGACAGGCAATGGGCTGCAGGAGTCTCCTGGATTGTTTAATGTCAAAAAAACAAGGCGCCAATTGGATCCCATCTAGCCTTATCAGAAGCCTGATTTGTCACCTGGCCTTGCAGGTTTGAGCAAAATGATGTCTGAGGAAGCAACTGAGCTGTTCACATAAAACTACGTCGTGCCACGGGACCACCTGGTGAACCACCAACAAGGCATTAGCCGTGGCACATGTGAGTGGGAACAACACAGCCACTGCCTCCTTACCAGATAAACCAAAGCAGAAGGGTTGTCCATCTGAACTGGGTGGTGAACAGGTCCCTCATTTTCCCTCGGTCTTCCTGTTTGGATACAAATAAATATGTGAACGCTCAGTATTGTCTGAAACCAACGGCAAAAATGTGTGAGGATATGTACATGTGCATTGTGTGCCTATGTCTGTGAACAGAGCTTTATTCAACAGCTTTCCCTTCTGGATTCATGCTGGGGCCCTCCAGATTTCAGGGACTACTCCCTTGTTGCAATAGGTTCATGGATTTTCAGTCCAGGTCCAGCCACAATTCCTAGTGCTAGTGATGACCTATAAAGCCCTAGCTGGCTCAAGGCCAGACTATCAGAAAGATCCTATCTCCCTCTATGAGCCCACGTGACTCTTAAGATTCCTTGGTGAAGACTTCTTCTTGGTCTCAACCTCCCTCATAGGCATATCTGGTGAGGACACAAAAGACAGGGCCTTCTCAGGGGCTGCTCCCAGGCTGCGGGACTCCTTGCCACAGGAGGTTGGGCTCATCCCCTCTGTTTCCCACTCAGCAAGGCCTTTCAAGCTGTGGCTCCCAAGGGAGAGCCAGTAGCCTCTTCCTGCCCTGACAGCTTGTTTTTAATGGATTATCATTTATTTCTTAAAACATTTCTATTCTGCCCTCTTCCCAAGGATTTCAGGGCGGCACACAATAACATCGATTTCAAGCAAAAAGTAACAATAACAATGTCTTTTTTTAAAAAAATGGTCTAAACAAGAGTGCTTTTGATTTCAGAAAGCTGTCATCCCTTCTCATCCTCCTTAAATGGTTTTGTACACCTCTCTGAAGTTGTTTCTGATGTTACTGACAGCTTGTTTTTACTGTCAGATTCTTGTTTGATGGCAAGCCACCGCAAACATCCTAAAGAAAGGTACAATTTGGAATGTGGGAAGGTTTTCAGACCAAGGTTAGGCAGCCCCCTCTCAGGGATGCTTCTGCAGTGGATCCCTGGACTGTCAGGGGCTAGACTAGATGACCTTTGGAGTCCCTGCAAACTCTACGATTCCATGAAAGCAACAACTACAGAATCCCAGATTGAACCGAGAGATCCACAGTCATCTGTTGAGGCTCATCAGCCCTTGGACAGACCTTTCTGGCAGTCCTGGGTGTCTTTTTCCATCACTCACCTGCCTAGAGATGATGAGTTTCCCAAGAGGCATTGGGGCCCCGTTTTCAGTTGCTATCCGTTTCAAAGTGGCAATGGCCTTTTCCTGGTTCCCAGACAGCACGTCATATCGGGCGCTTTCTGGTAGCCACTGTGGGAGCAAAGGAAGCCTATAAGACACTTGAGAACAGGAGAATAAATGACCCCAAACCCTGCATCTCTCCCTTCACATGCCATAGCAACTGATGCACAGAAGCATGTATTCCCCCCCAATCCTGGGGGTGAGGCATAGTCACCTTGACTAGTAGCCATAGATGGCCCCCTTTTAAAATCCTCCCAGGTTGGTGGTCATGGCATCTTGTGGCAGGAAGTTTCCCAGTTTAACTCTACCTTGGCTGAAGAAGTGCTTCCTCATATAAAGATAAGACAATAAAGCTAGAGAAGGGCCTTCTCACACTGTGGCCTCTCAGTTACGGAACACCCTCACAGGTCCAACTGCCAACAAGATTGGCTTCATTTCAGTGCCCAACTCAAACATCACTTTTTATTTGAACCTTTGGGGTCTAATGATTTTACCTACTTTATACATGCACATGGTGTTAACCTGGTTTAATAATATGTTAGAGACCTTAATGAATGTTTAGACTGCTACTTGCTTTTTACTGCTTCATATTTTAAATGGTTTAGATTGGTTTTAGTGTGCACTGCCCTGAGGTCCTTGGACACAGGGTGGAATATAAATATTTTAATCTATAAATAAAGTAAGACTCATTTTTGAACACAAGACAAGCATCTGAGGATCAGGCCAAAGTCGGCTTGCCAGGCCAGTTCAATCCCAGGCTCAGAGATTTGGGGGGGAAACCTAGGGGTGGCCCCTTGCGATGCCACAGAAGGTGGGCCCAGTGATGTTACAAGGCTGATGTTACAAAGAGTAATCCCGGTGGTGTCATTAAACAGGGTAAATTAATCATCAACCAAAATTGCACAGGGCACACTGTTCAAACAAAAAACACCAAGCCTAAGCTTAAGAAAAGTATATGTACACACACTCCTTTCAAGGCAATGCTCTCACCTGGAGACTCTTTCCCCTTGCCCTGGGGACTGGAAAAGAGGGGGCAAACCCTGAAATCTGGGAACCCTAGCCCAAAGGCCTATCTAGTCCAGCCTTCTTTTCCCCTCCCTTCTGTTGCCCCACTGGGAAACCCGCTAGCCAGGCATGAGGCCAACTGCACTCTCTGTCTCATGTTCTCCAGGAATTGATACACAGAGGCATACACCACTTCTGACTCTAGAGGTGACACATAGCCATTCTGACTGGCAGCCGCCAATGGCCCCATCCTCCAGGGATTAGGCTAGTACTCTTTAAAAGTTCGCCAAAATGGCAGCTGTCGCGACATTTTCTGGTTGGGAATGCTACTGTTTCTCTCCATTGGAAGGGGTAGCCTTCTCAGTGAAGGTCACTGAAAGACTTTGCGAACCTGGAAGGATCACTTACAAAACATAAGATGGCAAAAAGCAGAAGGGGGAGAGCTGAAAGGATGAGCAGCCAACGCCAGCCCAGGGTGGGCATCACAAAGACCGCAAGGAGGACCTCAAAGACCGTCCCAATGGCCCAGAAGACCTGTCCGAAGAGAGGAGAAGGAAATGAAGAAGCCCCACTGCAGCAGAGGACAGGAAATAACAGAAATAACCAAGTGGAATTGTGGGCAATTTAGGACCACAGGCTCTTTTAGCCATTTTAATTTTCCACCAGGAGCAGTTCTTTTGTAAAGTTAATGGGTCTTAACTGCCCCCTCAAAACCAGGCCACCCAATAGGAATAGTTCACAATAATATACAGGTATACCTTTGACCAGGAAGCTCTTTTTTACAAAGCCTTTTCACACTTGCCTAACACCCCTCCCTTTTCCCTGTTCTCCTTCTAGCTCGATGTATTTTTAGCAGCATTTGCATTGGGAGAATGGTGAAGAGGGGCTGGAGAAAAAGACTTTCAGTGCTGAGTTGCTGTAGCGAGTCTGCATTAAACAGTGCAAGAAAGCTTGAGATGAGAAACAGCAAGACTCCACCTTACCCAACCCTTTGGGAGCAACATGTGCCTGCCTACAACAGGCAAGGTAAACAGCAGCTGCCTCCAGCATCCCTTACTGAGTGTGCATGAACAACAAAACAGAGAGGAAAGGGGAGAGCAGATAAGCCCGCCTCACCAGCTTCCCCCAGCAAGTTAAAGAAGCATACGTCACAAAGCAGAAAGTTCAGCTATTCTCAGCTCAGAAGGGAGAGTTGCAACCCAGGAGCAGTGATAAATTCCCTGCTCCCCTCTGGGGATCGGCCAAGAAAATCTCTGCCCTGTGGTCTTCTGGCCCTGGACAAAACTGGGATCTTTCCTCTGCCATCCCTGACACAAGCCATTCCACCTACCTCAATTAGCAAAATGCATTTTGCTCTGGATTTCATCGGCAGGAATTCGGCATATAATGTTACTCTGGAGAGAAGAAAAGCATTGAAGAAAACGGTCAGGAAGATACACCAAAGGATGTCTGTTTTGGTATCTAGAATAGTAACTGGCTTCTGATTGAAACTGCTGGAAGATCTTAGTTATGACCACATTTGCCTAGCTGACCACTGATAGACCAAAGAGCTGCAGCCACAAAACAGACATTTTAAAAAGATCTGACACAAAGACAAAGATAACAAATCGCATTCATGAGTCAACCTTTGCATTCAAGCAATGTTTTGAACATTTTTTCATGACAGTAGCCAGGACGATTTGCAGGACTAGTGTGTAAGCATAAACTACCTTGGGCGGAAAACTGTGTTTTTTAAAGATGGGAATGAAGCACCTAGTGTACATCTCAGTGAGCAAAACCACTGAAAAGCCATTTCATGCATGATAGCTGCTAGTGATTCCCAGCTATTAAAAAGCTCTCTCTCCACTTTACATTCTCAAATGGGTTGTGTGTGTGTGTTTTTAAGAAGCTAAACTTCTGTCCTGTGCTTAGCATTGTAAAGAAACAAAATAAGGAAAGAAAGATTTTTTTGCCACAGGAATGAAACTTCTGAATAATGCAAGCTCTGGATTTGCATAACAAACAGATTGGAGTCAGAAATACAGAATTGCACCCAAACTTTTGCATCTTTAGATGAACCTTTGCAGCTTTAGATGAAGGCAAGGGAAAAGCTCCTCTGAAGAAATCTTGCCAAGGAAAGCCTAGGAGCGGGTTGCCACAAGTCGGAGCTGACTTAAAGGCACACCACCACCACCACCTGTGACTCTTTTTAAGAGAACCAGTGTGGTGTAGTGGCTTGAGTGCTAGACTAGGAGTCCAGAAGACCAGGGTTTGAATCCTTGCTCAGCCTCAAAAGTCACACTCTCTCAGGCTGCTGCCACACTGCAGAAGTAGTGCAGTTTGACACCGCTTTAACTATCATGGCTCCATCCTATGGAGTCCTGGGATTTGTTGTTTGTTGTAGTGCCAGAGCTCTCTCACCAAACTACAAATCCCAGGATTCCATAGCATTGAGCCATGGCAGTTAAAGCGGTGTCAAACTGGATTATTTCTGCAGTCTGGCAGCAGCCTCAGTCTCAGAGAAGGCAATGGCAAAACCTCCTCTGAAAAATTCTTGCCAATAGCTTCACCATAAGTCGGAGTCACCTTGAATACATGTAATGATAACGGCAATCCCGGAAGCAGAGGGAACATTATTTGAATCCATCAACTGGAGTTCACCAGTTATTGATAAACTCAGATGTTGAGAGACTTGTTCCTTGACAGGTGATGGGGTAGACACCCAGCATCCAGACTGGAACATTTCCCTTGTAAGGCTCCTAGTCCCCAATTCCTTATTTGCTCTAAACTCTGAAGCTGACCTCAGTCAATACACCTACTAAGGACCCAGTGTTGACAAGCCTACCTGCCTCCCCACCCACCAAATAAGTTTTGGATTAACCCTTTGTTCTGGTGATGATCCCCTTTAGGGTAAAATGTAACAATAGCCAATCAGAATTCCCAGTGTCAGCCATAGAAAACAATGGGGTACTTTCGCAGAAGTAACCCTAACCCTGTTTAAGTATTTGAAGGGGTATCACATTGAGGATGGAGCAAGCTTGTTTTCTGCTGCTCCAGAGACTAGAACACAGAGCAATGGATGCAAGCTCCAGGAGCAGAGATTCCACCTCAACATTAGGAGGAACTTTTTGACAGTCAGAGCTGTTCGGCAGTGGAACGCACTCCCTCGGAGCGTGGTGGGGTCTCCTTCCTTGGAGGTCTTTAAACGGAGGCTGGATGGCCATCTGTCGGGGATGCTTTGATTGTGATTTCCTGCATAGCAGGGGGTTGGACTGGATGGCCCTCGTGGTCTCTTCCAACTCTGCAATTCTATGATTCTATGATTCTAAGTACTTTGCTAGACAGCTGAGCGCTTTTGCAGAGCCTGAGGTGTCAGACAAAACTGAGGGGTAGGTGCCAGGTTTTGAGTCAAGAGGAGGATGGGCATTTTACACTGCAAGGTGTAGCTTTCCTTGCACCCAGCACTGGAATAAATCACAGAGCTGCCTACCACAGGGGTGGGGGCCCTCTTTCCAATTAAAACCACTGTGAAGGCAACGCAACCATTACGATGAGAGGAACAGCCCTAAGAAATTGTTCTCTTTACTTACGACTGTGGGACGCCGCCAATGCCAAAGCCCACCAGTCCCCTCAGCACTAGGATCCAGCTGTAAATAGGTGCAAAGCCGCTAAGAATCCCATAGTATAAGGTCCATAGGACACTGATTTTTAGCCCCTGCACAGAATGGAGAAATACAATTGTGAACAATGAACACCCGTCATTCTCTGTACCTGGAAGTCAAAGAATTTCCGCTTCATTTCCAAACCCAAGCCCAGCTTACCGGTACTTTGTGTCACTGAAACTGGCCTTCCTCAATCACACACATGCCCAGTGTACTGGACTACAACTCCCATCATCTCCAGTCAACAGATGACAGTTAATGAAGTCCCAAACACTGGAGGGCACAAGCTTGGAGAAGTTTCTTATCCACCCAAAGTCAATCAGAGAGATCACGGAGGACCATGGTGGGAATCATGTGGCCCTTCAGATGTTGCTGGATGGCAGGTCCCAGCATTCCTCACCACTGCTGGCTGAGGCTGCTGGGAGTCCAATGCTATCTGGAGAGCTGCAGGATTTCCACACCACCCCATACTCAATAAAACAGTACTGTGGTACCGGGAATATGGACAGCCAAAAAGTTAGAGGCCAGTATCTATAGAAATATCTTAATTGTTGCTTTCTTGTTTTGCAGTGAGGATGTTAAAGAACAGGCGAAGTGGAGAAAATCCTGCCTGCCTTCATCAGAACTTTGGATAGTTAATGAAACAGGGAAGAAGGTAGAATTGCACACCATTCCCCTTCATAGATCCAGCACCACAGGTCTTTTAAAGTTCAGACTAAAACCCAGAGTGGGCTTGTCACGCTGCCCCCAACATTGGAGCTGCCCACTGCCAATGAGCACCACCCCCTCCTTTCTCTTCTGGATCGGGTTGCCATGTCAACATGGCCTCTCCTGGGCCTACAATGGCCCAAAGGAGGCTAAAAACATGGCAGGAAGCTCCCCATCCCATGCACCAGCTAAGGGTCGATGGTGAGCATTTGGGGACATCGGTATTTGGGATTTTTTTGTATGGGCCACAGTCCTCTAACTCCTAACAGTTGCCCACTTCTGTTTTAGGTTACCCACCGATTATCGGCATTTGTAAGATACTCCAGGCTCCAGGAAAGCCAAAATGGAGAAGATGCTTCCCATACTGCACTTGTGTGGGTCATTTGCATCGTGCCCAGCAGTGCTTTGGTGTTGTGTGTCCCTCCCAGCGTTGTGTGACTTGCATCTGTTGGTCAAATATTCCAGAGGCACGCTAGCAACTTACTGTTTTTCTGCCGTACTGGTCTGAAATGTTTCCCCAGAGGGTGGAACTGAACATCATCCCCATAAAAACCACCTGTGGTAAATTCAAGAAAGACCCTGTGTTAGTCCCAGGTGGGGGCCGGGGGGCTGTTTGCTGACAGAAGTGCCAAAAATACAAAGCTATGAGGGAAAACCAACTTAGCCAACACGCACAAGGGTCTCAACAGGGAACTTGGGCACAAGTGCCTGAAGTCTGACAAGGTTCAACATGGCCCCCTTATTGGATGGTTGATAGCCCAGCATTTGGGAAATGGCAGGCCGGATGGTAAAAGAACAAAATTATGATGGGGGGCATGCATCAAATATATTTATTCTAATATCGATCTTTGAATTTTCAAGCGATAAAAGAAAAGTGACTTCTGATTATTGCTTTTGACCTGCTGACTTCAATGTCTAAATGTGGGAAATTCTTGACTGATTCTTTCTATAGTTGGCCAATAGTTGATTCTGAAATTACTCTTAGCTGGACTTACTCTTAGGGCACTGCTATATCTTAAGAAACACCAGCCTGGAAAAATTCCTTCAGGGGTTCAAAACTCCCACAATCCCCCAGCCAGCTGACCGGGAGATTCTGGGAGTTTTAGACTCCAGAAGGAAATTTTCCAAGCTTTTTCAAGAAATATCAGCAAAATCCACACAGCATATTAGGGGTTTCAACCAGAAGGAATAAAGTGAGAGTACCAGAGAGAGAGAGAGAGAGAGAGAATATGCACCCACATGACCAAACCCGAGATGCCTGCCATAAAAATGGGGAATGGTAGAGTTGTGCAATAGAAAGTGTTCCCCCTTCAACAAGGAAGGCACAGGCTCTATATGTCCCCCCCAGCTGTTTTTGTGGGCCCCAGGGCCCCTGGCTATCAAAGCATTTTTTTAAACAATTTTTTTCAAAAAGTTAAAAAAAAAAATCCCTGCCCTCAATTTTTTTGCTCCAAAATGCAAAATGATTTCTCCAGGGGTCAACAAATGCCAATTTTTTCAAAAACAGTTTTTGCCCCCAAATGCCCTCTAGACATTTACACCATGGGTGTGTGTGTGTCTGGGCCAATATCTGCCTTTTTTTGAAACAGGAAGTGAACAAGAAGTGATTTCCTTCTGAGTAAGCCCACTATGGCTTGTGCTGCAGCCCCTTCTTTGTGTGTGAAAAGGACTCCTACCCACCCACCCCTGTCTTGCCGGAAAGAACGGGGCTCGATGCTTTTCGAACAACCCATAGTAACGAGTGGAAAAACCTTACAGAATACAAGAGCGGTCTGGTATTTTCCTACCGAAGTGAGCAATGCAACCTGCCAGGTGGGTAATCGCCACTCACAATGAAGCTGAGGTGCCAGGATGCTCAGAATCATCATTTCCATGGCGTCAGCCATCTAGGAGGGCAAAGAAAGGAAGAAGGGGTTACCAGAGAAGTGGGATTTGGTTCCAGGACCCCCGTGGATACCAAAATCTGTGGATGCTCAAGTTCCATTATATACAGTGGCATAATACAGTTGGCCCTCTGTATCCATGGATTTCGCATCCACAGATTCCACCATCCATGGCTTGAAAATACTATATTCCCCCCCCCAAAAAAAATACCAAGAAGCAAATCTTGATTTTGCCATTTTATATAAGGGACACCATTTTACTATGCCGTTGGATGGGATATGTAGTTCGAGGAGGCACTTGAGCTCTCTGGCTGAGAATTCTAAATGCCCCTCCTTAAACTGCCAATCCTAGGATTCCATGGGATGGAGCCATGGCAGGCAAAAGGGATTCCTAGTGCTAGCACTGTGTCGTGTAAAAGGGCCTGAGCTTTCCATTTTCGTCATTCTGTCAACCTCGGCACAGTTGGCTGAGCCAGGTACTTGCCCATGCTAAGCCCGTCAGAATGGAGAGCTTCCACTGGAACTTGCCAAATCCGATTGCTTCCACCGCATCTTCCACCATAAAGGTATCTGGAAGAGGGAAAAAAGCGCTAGAGGCTCCATCCTCTATGGCAGGTGCAGGTGTTCTGCTATATTCTAAGCAAATTGTAAAACTCTTTTAAAGTCTTGAAATAGTTCATCATAAACAAATAATACTTTTACATCATTAAATCAAAAGAACAAGCAAGCACACAGTGGAGGCTTGTGGTTCCTATGTCAGTGGAAAGCACTGAGTCCACTCTGTGTTTTAGTCTGAACTTTAAAGGAGGCCCAAAGAGGTTCAGGACTTGGGACAGCTCCTTTACAGTCAAGACTGGAACTTGAAGCAGAGTCAGTGCTTCCACTGACATGGGATGCACCAGCGGCCGCTACAAACCAAAGAGCAAAATGAAATATTCAAAACTTATTTTCCTTTAAAAGCCTAGGGATATTTTGTTCCTTCTCCAGAAATGAGGGGTGATGCTCAACTCACCATCAGTTGGGTTGGCAAACTCCTTTGGCACCATGCTGCCATCTTCCAACTCCACAGCCTCTAACTCTGTCTGGACGCCTTCGATCTGGACTTCGTGTTCTGCTGAGACGGCATCCTCATCTGACCAGGAGCTTTCCCCCGTACGGCGGAACTTGACAACTCTAAAGGAGGGGGAAAGGATCTTGAATGCACTGCGGGGGTGTTGGGAAGAAACCTACACCTATACACACACACGTTGCCAAGGGATATTGTGCTCAAAGCAAGCACAAAACCCAACTGGAGTAGACCCATTCCAATCACTGAAACGTACCTTAGTGTTGACTTGAAGTCTCAGTCATTTAAATGGGTTAGTTTTTGTTGGAAGTGAGAACCTAGTGCAGACACAGGGCCCTTTCACACAGCACAATTTAGAGTGCTCTGATTCTGAACGACTACATGGTTAGAACAGTTTGATACCCCTTTAACTGCCATGGCTGTTGGAACAAGGGTGTTGTGCGCTGTTTGTTTCCAGACCCAGTTAGCAACCTGGCTGCAGCTCGTTGGGCCAACTGATGTTTCTGAGCACTTGTCAAAGGCAGCCCCAGGTAGAGCGCATTACAGTAATCCAACAGGATGTAACCAAGGCATGCACCACCGTGGCCAGACCTGACTTCTCCAGGAACGGGAGCAGTTGGTGCACTAGCTTGAACTGTGCAAAAGCACTCCTGGTCACTGCCAAAACCTGGGCCTCCAGGCTCAGGGCTGAATCCCTGTTCCCAGGTCTGTCTTTTGACTGACCAGGAGCACCTCTGTCTTGTCTAGAAGCAGCTTCCATTTGTTCATTTTCATCCAGTCCATTACAGCCACCAGTAGCTAATAACTTGGCAACCTGAATACATAAAAGCTATGCGAGGTGTTGGGCTTTCACCAGCATCTGCCTCTTTCTCTTCCTCACCATCTCCTTCATTTACCAGCTTAATTAAAATTAAAAGGCCTTATGATGGCTTCTGAACATTTCACTGGAGATTCCAGCGAGAGGCAGTTCACTCACCATAACTTTTTGTCATCTGCAATTGAGGATTCCTTTCACAAACAAAGAGCAACATTATCCAGAGAACCTTCATATTGGACTCTTCCGCATGACACAATTCTAGCACTATGGTTCCACTTTAACTGCCACAGCTGTGCCCTATGGAATCCTGGGATCTGCAGGAAGAGTGAAACTTCTTTATGTAATTCCCCTAAACTGCAGTATTAGAGCTCTCTGACAGAGAAGTCTGAAACACCTCATAAAACTACAAATCCCAGGATTCCATAGGATGGAACCAAGGCAACTAAAGGAGTATCAAAGTACTATAATGGCAGGGTGTGAAAGAGATCACTAGCTTTCAAAAGAGGGCACTTCCCATAAGACCATCAGCAGGGGCCTTTCTAGACCAGCAGGATGGGAATACCACTGTACCCTCCATCTCACATTTCCCAGGAAGTGAAACACAGTGCTATATACTGCCTCTGACACTGGAGGTGATCCATAGCCCTCCTGTCTAATAGCCATTGATCCTCCGTGAATTGATCCACTCTGCTTTTCAAACTCTCCAAGTTGGCAGCCAACACCACACCCTTGGCAGTGAGTTCCACAGTTTACGTATGTCCTGTTTGGAGAAGGTGTCCCCTTCCTCTGTCCTGAATGTCCTGGCGTTCAGCTTCCATGGAGGACTCCATTGGGTTTTGGAATTAGAGGAGAGAGGGAAAGCCATCTCCTGATCCATTTTCTCTACCCCAAGAATCATTTAAACCCCTCCCTCTTATCTCCCCTTATTCTCCTTTTTTTCTATGCTCATAGGCCCCAAACATGGTAACCTTTCCTCACAGTTGAGTACCGTGGCTATTTCAGTATCTCCAGTCAATGCATCTAGACATTTGAACCCGGAGAGCTGACTGTCGCATGTGGAGGCATTTATACAACAAATATGAACCGGCCCAACACGACTAGCAAGGGAATATGGAATATTCATGTTTTCCCCCATTCATATTTGATGTGCAAATACCTCATCAGCATGGCATTCAATTATGCAAGATGCCGATGGTGAGCAGGGGGTGATGTGGGATCAGTGTTGTCCTTCCTGTCAAAAGGATCGGCTCCACTTCACCGAATGGGCAAAAGGGGCTCTTTTCATGCGAGGAGCCAGTGCTGGCTCCATTGCTCGGACATCAATACCCGACTGCGGTTGGGGCTCTTGCAGCCGTGGCATGGCAATGAGGGGCCTGGGAGTCAGGTGCAGAGGAAGCTGTGCAGCAGGACAAAGACAAGCATGAGATTTGGGGCGGCAAAAAGTCCCCGGGTCTGTTCCCAGCATCCCCAGTGAAAGGTCTGGGGAAGACCCTGGGGTGACACCCAGGGCAGACAACTCCCAGCTAGCATAGCGAGGATCGTATTTATTGCTATATTGCTAGGGGGGTTCAATATCCTACATCTCCTCTTCTAAACTGCCACCTTGGATGCAGCTTGGCTTTATCTTCCGCAACCGAAGAAGGCAGAAGCCAAGACTATTACATTCTGTTTCTTAATCCCGCCAAGAAATATATTCCCATTTCTATTTATTTAATCCCTTGCCTGTTCCCCAGTCTAGGACCCAAGTTAGTTAAAGCTTTAAAAGGAAGATTCCCATCAGACCAAAGTTTACAATAGAAAGAAATGACCCAAAGCTATTCCAGACAGGACTGTTAGGAAAGCAAAATGATGAATAGAGATAGAGACATGAGGAAAGGCCCCTCCATGTTAGGATAGATTTATTTTTGTATTAGTAAGAAAGGAGGAAACCAATTGGTATTATTTTTGCCTTGTTGTTATGGCCTTTTGCGGTCGGGTGTATTTTTTAGTAGCATGGTCTTATTCCAATAAAAATGAAAAATAAAATTCCATGTACAGGTGACCCCCATCTGCCATCTGCCCCGACTCCCCTGGCCCGGCGCCCTCTCCTCCAGGCTTCTTGGAGCACCACTCCCATGCTCCCCAACCCTCCCGGTGCTGTTTGGAGCGAGGGGGGGGGTTGTGGTGAGAGAAACCTGGACGGGGCCGGGCCGGGACCGGGAGGGGGGGTCCGGGGGGCCTCTGGGCGCTTTGGCCTTTGGGGCCTTTGGGGCCGGAGGGCGAGGGGGGCGCCTGGGTCACCCTCGGGGGTCTGTGGTCGCCCCCAAGAGCCTCCGTCCTTCGGGGGGGCTGCACTGTCCCTCTTTGGGGGGCGGCTGGGGAGGACTCACGGGAGCTGCCGGAGCTGGACGCGGTCTTCCTCCATGGCGGCGGCGGCGGCGGGGGCGGCGGGGAGGGGGGGCGCGCATCGCCCTGGCCCCGCGGAGGAGGAGCAGCTGCAGCAGCCCACCACGGACAGCGCCAGGGCGGCGAGGGGCGGGGCCAAGGGAGGGGCGGGGCCAAGGGGCGGGGGGCTGGCCCGCCCTCGCCCCGCCCCTCCGCCCGCCCCTGGCCTCCCCCCTCGAACCCTTCAAGCCCCCGCGCGCCCAGCCTGGCAAGGCCCAGCGGGCGCGAGGCTGGCCCGGCCTCTCCCGCGAGGCCTTCGGGGCCAGAGGAGAGGCCCCCCTCCGTCTCTCGGCCGCGGGCCCCCTCGCCCAACCTCCCCTCTCGCCCTCCAGAAGTTGTTTATTATTATTATTATTATTAGTGTATTTGTGTATACTTTGTATAATTTTGTATTACCTTTTAATTAATCTTTTATTATTAATTTTTTTCCTTTTCCAAATAAGTATAATGGTATTGTGTAACTATACTGCGATTATAGTGCGTTTAGATTAAGAGGAAAAATGTATTAGTGTTAGGATAGATAGTTTTATTTCTTGTATTAGTATTATGTTTGTGTTGTTGTTGTGGCCTTTTGCGGTCGGGTGTTTTTTTCAGTAGAATGGTCTTATTCCAATAAAAACATTCCTAACCCCCCCAAATTCCAGAAATTCCTCCTGAGGCTCAAGGGAAATCCGCCCTGACCTGGGCCTCCCCTCTGGGGCAGCTATCCCAAGAGGGCCTCCAATCCCCCTCCATCTTCTCTTTGCAGCTTGTCCTCCGTCCTTCTTATCAGCCCCTTGCCCTTCTCCGAACCCCGGAGGGCCAGTCAGCAGCCCAAGGCTTGGGCCAAGGAAAAGGGCCTGGGCTGCTGGAAGGAAGGGAGCCCAGGGGGCCAGCCAAGCCTCCTCAGGCAGGAGGGGACTCCCCAAGGCGGGAGCAGCCGCCAAGAAGGCCCTCAACCGTGCCCTCCCCTAAGGAGCGAGGGGACCGAGAGAAAGCCCTGCCCCACACACCTTCACACCTGGGCGGGCTCGTATGGGGAGATGCAACCTGTCAGGCAGGCCAGACCCAAGCCACTTCAGGCTGGATAGGTCAGGACCAGCATTTGGAGTTGTGCCCGGAAAGAAACTGGCAGCCAGTGAAGCTGCTTCAACGGGGAAGTCACATATTCCTTGTAAGATTTGTTTTAGCGTGTGTTTTTGTGGACTAGAATTTGCTTCCTCCAATGCTCAGAATACAATCGCTGAACCTCAGAGGCATAGACACCATGTATACAGTTGTGGCATCAAGGTCAGAATGAAGGAGGATGCTGAAAATGACCACTGTATTATCAGCACTTCTCCTAGGATGGTTGCCACACGGCTAGAGAGCCCATCCTGCCCTTTGACGCTCTTTGTCAGACCCTTCGGTTTTGACCTGTCTGGCATGGGAGACCCTACCGGTGGCTATTGTGCCACCGCCAGCATAGCTCAAAACATCATTAGGGTACACAAGCCTCTCCCCCACGACAAGGGGGCATCAATGGAGAGGGGTCATCCACAGATAGCACAGATATGGCACAAGGTCAGACAGGGAGCTCACAAAAAACCTCCCTCCTTCACTGCCCACCTCTGCTAAATCTGGGGAATAGAAATGTGATACATAAGACTTTAGTTTGGGGGTGGCTATTCAAAATACTGTACTATTGGGTTTGTTTGCAATGGGTTTACAGATGTTGTTAGACTGCAACTCCCATCTTTCCACACTGTTACCTGGGCTGGCTCAGGGGCTGCTGGGCCCTACAGTCTGACCACATCAGAATGATTGGTGTAGGTGATGACGAATCATTTCTCCTCGATGAGTTTTGGAATAAACTTCCCAGCAAGGCCAAACTGAGGCTATTGTACTCTGGATCTGTCATGAGACAATGTAACTCATTGGAAAAGAGTATAATACTGGCAAGAGTGGAAGGCAGTAGGAAAAGAGGAAGACTATCACCAAATCCACACTACCCAAATAATCCCATTTGAAAGTGGATGACTTGCCATGGCTCCTTTCTACAGAATCCTGGGATTTGTAGTTTGGTGAGGCACCAGCACTCTTTGGGCAGAGAAGGCTAAAGACCTTGTATAGCAAACCAGGAATGCATTTTAATCCCCTTGACCCACATTACTTTTAATGGTTTAATCCCCCTTTTAAATGTTTGTTTCCTTCTATCTTTTTTGGAAGGAAGGAAAATATGGCTGAACCGACACTACCCAAATAATCCAGTTTGAAACTGGATTGTTGGCAACGGATTCTTCCCATGGAATCCTGGGATTTAGCCTTTCACAAGGTCTTTAGTCTTCTCTGCCAAAGAGCGCTGGTACCTCAGCAAACTGCAAATCCCAGGGTTCCCCAGGAAGGAGCCCTGGCTCTTTCTTTGTGTAGCATAGATTCAGCCATCATGTCTATTACACAATAGATGTAGTCCGGTAAATTTAATTCAGTCCCGGTCTTTGGAAAAGGGGCTTTGCCCATTTTTTCAAAATCTTGCCATCTCCCTGAGAGCATTTCAGGGAATGGCGACTCCTCCTCTTCCTTTCCCTTTTGAGACGGAATAACATCCAAAAGCGGAGAAAGGAGCAACAGCGCGCCCACCGCCCCGTCGCGCAACGGAACGCTGCGCTCGGGGCAACGGGGGCGAGACGGAACTCAGCGCGCCGCACCCCTTGGCAACGCGGCGAGGGCGGGGGAGCTGGTTGCTAGGGCGTCCGCGCGCCCGAGGGCTCCGGGTTGGCCGCTTCCGCTCCGCGCCTGGCTTTTGGTTCCGCCCTGCGGCTGCTGCGGGAACGGCCGGCGGCCGGGAGTCGGGGAACTTCGTGGGATGCTGTTGAGCCGCCGCGGGGCGGAGGAGGCGGAGAAGGCGGCGGTGCGGCGGCTCCTGAGGGCCGGGCGAGCGGCCAGGTCAGTCTTGACGGGGGGGGGGGGGCTTCGGACTCTGCCTCCGGAGAGCCCAGTAGAGCCTCCATTTAGAGGGGCAGTCTACCCAAGAGGGAAGCCTTTGTTTTTTGAGGGGAGCATTTGTTTATTAATTTATTTATTCGATTTGTATGCCGCCCTTTCTCCCTAGATGGGACCCAAGGCGGCTTCCCTAAAACCAATTTAAAATACCCTCTTAAAATATTTAAAATAAAAGAGTTAAAACCAGATTAAAGGATAATATAAAACAGGTTTAAAACGACGACGTTAAAAACAAATAAAAAACAAGCCCTGCTGCTTGTACCTTAAAAGCCTGCTTGAAAAAGAAAAGTCTTTGCCTGCTGGCGAAAGGAAAACAGAGAGGGGGCAACTCGTCGTGTGCTTTTTGGATGATAGTTCCCAGAATCCCCGCTCCCCCAGCCAGCATGGCTCTGTCTTTCCCCTTCCCAAGCTCCCATCTCAGGACAGGAGGGACTGAGAACATGCAATGGAAGGCGGGATGGAGAGTCCAGAGTTTGGAAATGTTTGTTACTTGTGTGGGTGACAAGTCCCAGAATCCCCGCAGCCAGCTTGGGCATTGGCCATATTGGTTGGGGATTGTTGGAGGTGTATTCCCCCAAGTAATTATTATTATTATTATTATTCCCGCAAGTAACATTTCCCAGGTTGCAGGAGAAGCCTCTTGCCCTGGTTGCCTGTGGGCTTCTTGGGGCTGCTGACTGACCACAGTTGGGAGCCAGCCGTCTGTTGGGCCCAGTGGCTTCTTCTGGTCTGCCGGGAACATAAAGCCTCCGAGTCCAGTGGTAATCTGTCTCTAACAGGGCATGG
This sequence comes from Gambelia wislizenii, assembly GCA_030847615.1. Taxonomy (NCBI): domain Eukaryota; kingdom Metazoa; phylum Chordata; class Lepidosauria; order Squamata; family Crotaphytidae; genus Gambelia; species Gambelia wislizenii. The sequence continues at coordinate 2,324,557 of JAUMIR010000013.1, read as the reverse complement.
AGAAAAGGTACCGTTTTGGACTATGGGTCCTAGCATCCCCCCCAGGTGGGTTTCTGGGAGTGGTCCTCCAAAAGTTTATTTTTGGACTATAATTTCCAGTATCCTCCAGCTGCTGCCCAGGCGACTCACTGTGTTGTAGTCCTAAAAAGAAACTTTTCCAAGCCCTGTGCTTTGCCAGTGTAAGAGCGTTGAGAGAGAATATTAGTGATTCTAAACAGTCCTGGAAATTTTGTACAGAAAAAAAACATGAAATGAAACATGGCTGTGGCTGGTGACAAAATGCTGGATTCATTTTGCTGGTGACAAAATGCCTTTGCAGCATCATCTTATACAAAAAGTTCTTGCTGTGTCATTTCACAGCAGGCATACCTCCGTTAACAGAGCTTTTGACAAGGATGTTCCTGTCATAAATCTTTTTACACCTGCCCAGCTTCTCTTTTCCTCCTCCTCCTCTCTCTAGCTGGAATTTTTTTAGCAGCATTGGCCTTGGGAAGACGGTGAAAGAGGCCAAGCAAAGCACAGAGTTTTGGTGTTGGGTTGCAGCAGTATGTCTGCAGTAAATGCAGTAGACCTTTTGCTGGGAAAGAGCAGGGTCCCCCCCTAGCCATGGCTGCCTGCAACAGCAAGGTAAACAGCAGCTGCCTCCAGAATCCCTCACTGAGTGTGTATGAACGTCAAAACAGAGAGGAAAGGGGAGAGCAGATAAGCCCGCCTCACCGTCCACCTCCAGCATGTTAAAAACATGTAAAGGTTTGACTGTACATTTTGGGAAAAGACTTCCAGTGGTCTCTAGACAGCTCAAAATGTTTTTCTTTACTTCTTCAAAGGCTTACCTGACTTGTTTCATTTTGCATGCGCATAGCCTTAGTTTTGGAGAAAAAGTTTGATGAAACATGTTGTTGACGTGCTCTTTTTTTTTTTTTTTCGTGACGGCACATGAACCTCTCCCCTTTCCATGTTATTTCTGCCCCTGGTACCAAATGTTGCCAAAGCCCTCGTGCCCTGGATCACAGGGACTGAGGGAGACCTGTTTTCTCAGGGAGCTCCTGTTGGTTTGCTTGAAAGCTGGTGCTTCCAGATGACACAAGTACACCGTGGTTCTCTTCCCCTGTGCCCTTTGCATTCTCAGGTCTAAAGTAATGAAGAATTGGAGCGTAATCGGTGGGGTTGCGGCAGCCCTTGCTGCAAGCGTCTATGTCCTGTGGGGGCCCATTTCCGAGAGGAAAAAGCGCAGGAATGGTAGGAGTGTGTGTGAGCATGAGAGGCTGAGACTTGGTTTCTTGACCTCAGCTGCTTCTCTGAGTAGTTTCTTTGCAAAGAATGAATTGTTCATTTTTACTGCTGTTTGTTATTGATTGATTTGATTTATAGCCTGACTTTCGCCCAAAATGGGACTCAGAACAGTCTAGGATATAAGGTGAAACAAAATAGCTAAAACAGTATGTGGTACAAAAGTTTACAAAGCATTAAACTATCAGTCTAATGCAAACATTACTTTGTAAGGCATTCATTTAAAATACAGAAAGCACATATGACAATAAGCAGCATGCTCATTTCGCATCTGACCAGTTAAAGGCTGAAGGCTTGTTTAAATAAGAAGGCTGTTGACTGCTGGTGAAAAGAGAGATGAGAAAGAGGGCCAACCAAGACCCTCTCAGGGGCAAGTTCCACAGCCTGGAAGCAGCTGCTGAGAAGACCCTGTCACCTGTGTCCTCACCAGACAAGGATGGTGGTGGGACAGAGAGAGAGCCCTCCCTCAATGGTCTTAAAACCCAGGCAGGCTCATATGAGGAGATAGGGACTTTGAGCTAGTCTGGACAAGCCGTATAGGCTTGCTGTTGTCATGCCTAACCTAACAATGAGACTGTTGCAGTGACTATTCTGTAGGGGGCTGCTCTTGTGTCTGTTTTGGAAGCTGCAGTGAGTGCAGAACAGGGCAGTGAAGGTACTCAACGGGGCACCTGCTTTATATGGATGTGTCCCCTGTGTAAAATGTACCAGTCGCTCAATGGAAAGAAAAGGAGATGGTACAAAGGAGAGTGGGAGAATCAGACAGAAAATTCTCAGTTGAGAACCAGCCGTTGGGAGCAGCTTGAGGATTGAAGCAAGATGGCTGACCAGGATGTTACAAGAACGGTGACAACTTTGTCTTTTTCCCAGGGCTGGTTCCAGGCTTGCTCAACCTGGGGAACACGTGCTTTATGAACTCTCTTCTCCAGGGATTATCGGCATGTCCGTCCTTCATCAAGTGGTTGGAAGACTTCACTGCCCAGTGCCAGGCCAGCCAGAGTGAAACTTCTGAGCGCCAGTCCTTGTCCTTGACGTTGCTTCGCCTCTTGAAAGGTAACAGTCTTTTTGTGACATCTTGGTTTGCAGGGAGTATGAATTGAGGCACTTCTCTGTGAGGAGACTTGAGTCCTTATGTATAATCACCCTAAGACACTTAATGTCAGACATATTTCAAAGTGCTGGTTATGACCTATAAAATCATTTACAGCTCCAATCCAAGCCATCTATCAGACTGTATCTCCCCACATGAGCCTGCCTGGGTCCCGAGATCCTCAGGAGAGGCCCTTCTCTTGCACCCACCACCTTCACAGTCATGGTCAGTGGGGATATGAGAGAGGGCCTTCTCAGCGGCTGCCCCTAACCTCTGAACACCCTACCTAAGGCATCTAGGATGACGTCTTCCTTGATGTCTTTCTGTTGGCAGGCAAAGTCCTTTTTATTCCAACAGACTTTTGAGAATATTTCTAAAGGGCTTAGAACTGAGTGCTGTTCTGCTTTAAATCATTGAGCTGGAAGGGACCCCATGGCCCTCTAGTCCGATCCCCTGCCGTGCAGGAACACACAAGTAAAACGCTCTTGAAAGATGCCCACCCAACCTCTGTTTAAAGACCTCCAAAGATGGAGAGTCCGCCGCCGTCCAAGGCGGGTCATTCTCTTTGTAAACTGCTTTTTATCATTTTTATTTGCTTGTTTTATCATGTTTTTAAATGCTGTGGATAATTTAATTCCATTTTAATGTGGATCTTTTCCATGTTTTTAGCTATATTGTAAACATTTTAATTTGCTTTGGGTCTCAGTTTTGGGGAAAAAGACATTGGATATGAATGATGATGGTGGATGATGATATTAAGGTTTTGGACTTTCCAGGCTACCCAACAAAGCTAGGATGGGAAGCGTGGGACCCTCTAGATGGAGGTGTAGGTACGGAGGGGAGGGAGAGGGTACTGCTTCCCCCAAGTAAGAATTCTGCCCCTTGCTATGAAATTTTCCTTCAGTCCTCAAATTTCTAGCATTGCAGTAACTTAAAACTTCAGTTGAGCATTTAGGCAAGAAATGGGGCAGGCAAAGGGAATGCAAACAGCAAACAGAAGAGCTCTTGGTATTTACAATTATGGAACTCCCTTCCAAAGGAAGGAAGGCTGGCTCCGTTGCTTTCAGGCTTCCGGTGAGCAGCTAACACAGTGTTGTTCCTCCTGACCTTTGTTTGAAACTGCTCCAGATGAGGTTGGAACTGACTCCCAGCAGCCCCAGCCAACATAGGCAATAATGCTAAGGAATGCTGGGAGATGGAGTTCTACAACATCTGGAGGGCTGCACGGTTCCCACCCCTGCTCCAAAGCTGCCCAAGTGTAAAGAGTTTTCTCCGACCTGGCTTTAAAACTCAGAGGTGAATGGATTCCCTTTTCATTTTCTCTTACGGTCTGCATTGACTCACATTTGTGTGCAACGCTGTCAGCTTTATCCGGCCAAGAGGCGACAGAGGATGACCTCCTGGATGCAAGTGGCTTGTTGGAGGTTTTAAGGACCTATAGATGGCACATCTCCTCCTTTGAAGAGCAGGTAGTTACCAGAATGGAACTGCTCAGTTTTTCAGAAATAAGAATTCCCAGTTGGCACAGAATTAAAGAAATGCATTGTTGAGGAAAAGCAGGCAGGGGTGTGATGGTATTCTTGGTTTATTTTACTAAAGATGTGGTTGAATTGTTAGGATCCATAGAATCATAGAGTTGGAAGGGACCACAAGGACCATCTAGTCCAACCCCATTCTGCCATGCAGGAACGCACAACTAAACCACTTCTGAAAGATGCCCATCCAACCTCTGTTTCAAGGCCTCCAGAGAAGGAGAGAGCTCACCACCATCCAAGGCAGTCCATTCCACTGTCCAACAGGTCTTACCATAAATAATTTTTCCTTATGTTTAGGTGGAATCTCTTTTCTTGTAATTTGAATCCATTGGTTTGTGTTTTAATCTGTGAAACAGCAGGAAGCAGATTCAAATAAATAAATAAATTCCTGCAACTATTGAAAAGTGCCCCCAGGGCAAGCCTTTTCCTGCAGTCATGTGCAGTCTGTTTTTTTTTTGGGGGGGTGGTTAGGGGGTGGTGGAGTTTGGGTTCTAATTTTTCTGGTGCTTTATTTTTGCTAGGATGCTCATGAGCTATTCCACGTCCTCACCTCCTCATTGGAAGATGAAAGAGACCGCCAGCCAAGGGTCGCACATCTGTTTGATGTGCATTCACTAGAGGTGAGCCTTGAAAGAGTGCTGGGTGGGGTGGACTCAAAAGGAGGACCAACCGTTGTTAAAATACTGATGTCCCACCCTAGATCGTGACCTCTCTAGCTAGGTTATAATAAAATTCATTTAAACAATGTGAAATACACCAAAAAGAATTGTTAACATTTTGAAATGTGTTGAATGGCTGAATAATTTAAAACTTGAGCAGCTGAAAAAGTTAAAATGGTCTGAAATCACAGATTTGGCTGAAAGCATCAGGTCCTAAAGACTTTCATAAACATCCAGATTTTAACTTGGCACCAGGGTGAGTGCCAGTGTGGTGGAATGGTTTGAATGTTGGACTAGGACTCTGGGAGACCAAGGTTCAAATCCCTGCTCAGCCCTAAAAACCCAATGGGTGACCTCAGGCAAGCCACACACTCTCAGCTTCAGAGGGAGGCAAAGGCACCCCCCCCCTTCTGAACAAACTTTGCCAAGAAAACCCTGTGATAGGTTCGCCTTTGGGTCACCATAAGTCAAAAATGACTTGAAGACACACAGGAACGATAACCAGAATGAAAACAGCATCACTGCCAGTCAGGCTTCTGAGAGGGCAGTGCACAACCAGGATGCCAGAGGACAAGTGACAACATCAGTTCTGTGTGCTGCTTAGGACAAAATTGATGAATCAAACAGTTTCTGTATAGCAGCCTTCCTCAGCCTGGTGTTGGCCTAACACTCCCATCATCCCCAATCAATATGCTTCCTGTGCTTTGTTATCCTGTGAGACCTATTATGAGTTCCTTTGGTTTGTTTTTGATTTTTTTAAAAAATGAAAGTTGCATTGGACTTCATAATAGTTTACTGTAGCTTTCTTTACTTGCTGCCCTGCTGTTTTTCAGTTTAGTTTATGTTTGCAAGCTCTGGGCCTCTGTTTTTCAAGGCATCTTGTTCCAGAAATGAGCTGAAGGTAACATTAAGAGAAGAGTTTCGCAGCACAATCCTAGGTCGATTTACTCAGACATAAGACCCATTAAGTTCAATGGGACCCACTTCCAGTATATATGTATAGGATTGCAATATTGGGTGCATCCTATGCACACTTACTGCAGATTCTGGTCCATTGAACTCGTCAGGGCTTACTTCTAAGTAAACCTGCAGAAGATTGTTTTGTTTGACCTTAATTTTCTTTCCTAAAGCTTCCTCCCACTCATTTTCCAGGGCTGTGTTTTCTTTTTTCTTCAGAACATTTCAGTCTCCAAGCATGTAAATGTGAACAAGTGGAAGGCCTTGTGATATGCACAATTATTTTTTAACAAGCTTTATTTTTTATTTTGTTTGTATAGCAGCCAGAAATACCCCAAAAGCAAATACACTGCAGAACGAGAGGTAAAAAAAATGCTTATTTGACTTGGTGATACGTGAAGGGGGCTTGTACCATATACTGTTTATGAAAAGATTAAAAAGGCTGATTTAAAAATTCTATTTTATGGAGAAAGGCCTCCCCCTTCCCATCATGATTTACAGTTTCTTCCTGTGAGTAATGTCTTGGGATACTTCCCCAGATGGTTTCTAATCCATAGTCTAATTTTTAAAAGTTAAATTTAAAATTCTAAATGTATATTCTCAAACTTAAAACGTATTCTAAAATGTTAGTAATTTTAAGTGGGGTGAGGCCTGAAGGTTGTCCTCTGGAGAACATGCAAAGATGTGGACTCCATCTTCTATTGAACCTGGCCTTTGGTCCACCTAGACCTCCCCTGGAATCCTGTGTCCAGTTCTGGGCACCACAGTTCAAGAAGAATGTTGACAAGCTGGAACATTTCCAGAGGAGGGCGGCCAAAATGGTGGGAGGTCTGGATGCCATTATGCCCTATCAGGAGCAGCTGCGGGAGCTGGGTATGTTTAGCCTGGAGAAGAGAAGGTTGAGAGTGGACATGATAGCCATGTTTAAATGTTTGAAGGGATGTCATACTGAGGCTGGAGCAAGCTTGTTTTCTGCTGCTCCAGAGACTAGGACGTGGATAATGGGTTCAAACTACAGGAAAAGAGATTCCACCTAAACATTAGAAAGAACTTCCTGACAGTAGAGCTGTTTGGCAGTGGAATCTGTCAGGCCCATCTGTCAGGAGGGCTTTGATTGTGTATTCCTGCAGGGCAAAGGGTTGGACTAAATAGCCCTTGTGGCCTCTTCCAACTTTATGATTCTATGATTCTAGACCAGCTCTGACTGGCAGCTGTGGCTCTCCAGGGTTTCTTCCATGCAGGGTTCTTGACTGACCCTCTGTAAAGATGCCACAAAGACTGAACCTTGGCCTTCCTGCGTAGGGGAGCCTCCCCTTCTCAATCAGGCCACGGGTCTTTATAAGCTAGTATGGTCAGCTGTGGCTCTCCAGGCTCTCTGGAAGAAAAGATGGTTTCCTAACCACTTTTTAACCCAATAACATTTTTAAAAGCTGGAGATGCCAGGGCTTGAAGCTTGGACTTTCCATATCAGGAGGAATGCAAGTAGACCCCTGAATATGAGTCAGACCAAAGACCTCTCTAGTCCCACATTCTTTTCGGACACAGACCCCCCCCCCAGTGACTCACTGGGAAGCCCATATATGCTGACACCAAGGCTGCTGGTGGGTGTAGGAAGTTGCCTTCCTGAAGTATACTGCAGTGAAGGAAGTTGATATGTGGCTGGGGGAGACTTCTTGAATAGAAAAAGTGGTACCAGACCACATGGATAGAATAGGGGGAGCTTTCTGTATCACCGAAAAAGAAGAGCACTTCAACATGTTTCAGCAGTTAGCAATCTGAACATGTGAAATGAAACAACCAAGCCAGATAAGCTTTGCATAAGTGAACCAAAACATTTTGCACCTCCCCTAGAGACCACTGGAATGCTTCACCCTAAATGCATTCAAGGATGATTTTTTTTTCTTTCCCCAGCTTCCACTTTTCTTATGTTTTCCATTTTGGTGGCCAAATTTATAGATCTAATCTTCTTTAAGATTAGATCTATAATATTAAATTAGATTTGGAGGCTTAGCTGCTCTCCTATCTCCTCTCTGTTTTGCTGTTCAGGCGTGCTCAGTAAGGGATTCTGGAGGCAACAGCTGTTTCCTTGCCTGTTGTAGGCAGCCACACGCAACTGGAGTATCATCAGCTAGAGCAGAATCCCATTGCTCCCAGCAGAATATGGCATTGTTTACTGCAGACACATTGCTGCAGCCCAACACGAAAAAGTCAGTGTTTCTCCAGCCCTCTTTCCCCATTCCCACTCCCCAATGATGATCCTACTAAGAAAAAGTCCAGCTTGACAGAGGAAAAGGGGGCTGACTGGATGTCAGAAGCCTTTGTCAAAAGGAGCTTTGCTCTCAGAGGCTTTGTTAACTGAGGTATGCCGGTACTGAGATGGGGCCATTGGTTTGTCTAGCCCAGGACTGTGAGTTCTGACTTGCAGTAGCAGATCTTGAGTGTGTTGCTGTAGATCCTTTAGGATTAAACCGGGTCCTGAATATGGGCCCTCTCATTTAATCCAATGCATGAGGGGGTTATTTTAGAGTTGGCAGGAGGTCTATGTCTTTGCTTACTTTGGGGTCTGGGTGTGCGTGTATTTAGTACACCCCCAAAACCACCGTGATCCCCTAGTGCCTAGGAACTGATAGTCAGCAGAAGACAGGCTTGTATCTAACAAATATATGAATTCAGGCAACCAGTTCTGTATTAATTCTATTGAAAATTATAGAAAAAACATTCCATAAAGAGTCCTTAGTACAGTTCTTATACACACTTTCTTATACACTAATAGAATTACTGAAAGCAATGATACATAGGTTGTGATCTCACACTGTGTTAGAATTCATATATTTCTGTCTGATACAAGCCTGTCTTCTGCGCTGCTGTTTAAACATGAGGGTCATTCTTACACTGTAGCAGTGCAGTAATGTTTGACCTGTTTTGCAAGATGCTACAACAGTGAGGCAGCCTGTCTTTTGGGGTCCGCAGGGTCTCTCCATCCCTTGTCGAGCCACTGGAAACTACAGCACCCTTTTCATGGGAGGTTGACGAGCAACATGGTTTGCAAAGGTTGCAAGCATCAGGTATGCACCCCTGCCCACCCCTTATCCTTGCTGTTATTTTGAAAATGGGGTGGGGAATTTCACACCCTGGTGCCAAATCTACCCCTCTGGTGCTTCTTCCGGTGCCCATCTTCCCCTTCCCCATGAGGCAATTGTTGGATTTTTCAGGGATTTGGGGAGTGGAGGAGGCGTTCGCTCATTCTGAAAGGCTGAAATGCCTTGCCTAAGACTCAGGGTACATCTACACTGTGGAAATAATGCAGTTGGACACCGCTTGAACTGTCGTGGCTCCATCCTACAGAATCCTGGGAGGCACCACAAAATAACTGCATTATTTCTACACTGTAGATGCACCCTTAGTCACTGGCAGGAAAGGCTTTAAAAGCTAAAGTATGGCTGGTATCTTTTGCCTTGGCCATTGTTGGAATGCGGCCCCCGGGCACTTCTCTACAATAGAATCCAGCCCTCAGGCTGAAACAGGCTCCCCAGGTTTGTTTTAGGGTGTCTTCTGAACGACATGAAGCCCCCCTTGTGCAGAGTCAGTCTATTGGTCATTGGAGCCAGCATTTTTTCCCATCACCTATGGGAAAATAGTGGGGCTGAGGCCATTAGTACTTCAATCCAGAAATTCTCTCTCTTTTAGAGTCCCGTAAGGTACGACACCTTTGACAGCCTTTCCCTGAGCATCCCTGCCGCCCTGTGGGTAAGTCCTCGCTCCCTGGGACCAAAGAAATCCCCCAAGAGTCACAGAGCCATATTTTTAAGGAAGCGCACACTTACTGTTTTATTCCGCCCTCCCCCTTGTCCATAGGGCCATCCTTTGACATTGGACCACTGCCTCCATCATTTCATCTCCTCCGAGTCGGTCAAGGATGTCGTGTGTGACAATTGCACAAAGGTTTGTTGTTATGTGCTGTCAAGTTGGTTTTGACGTACAGCCACCCTCTCTGAATGAGAGACCTCTAAGAGACTCTGTGATCATCAACAACCCTGCTCAGATCGTGCAAACACAGGGTTGCCTTTGCCTTCCTTGATGGAGTCAATCCATTTGTCATGAGGTCTTCCTCTTTTTTTTTATTGCCTTCCACTTTACCAAGCATTATTGTCATTTCCAGTGAGCTATGTCTTCTCACGATGTGCCCCAAGTACAGTAGCCTCCATGGAGTCATTTGGACTTCTAGTGAAAATGTAGACTTGGTTTGCACTTGGACCCATTCATTTTTGGGTCTGTGGTATCTGCAGACCTCTCCTCCAGCACTGCATTTCCAGCGAGTTGATTCTTTCTTGTCAGCTTTCTTTGTTCTCCAGCTTTCACAACAATACATAGAAATTGAAAATACTGTGGCCTGGATAATTGTAATGACATGTGCAATGGCGCATCTTCTGATTTCATCTTCTCTCCAGCTCAGGGTGCCCCCTAGAGGTTGCATGGTGCAGCTATGCTACCTCTTCAAATACAGTACTGTACTGTATTTGAAATTGCCTGTTTTATTTTTCCCTTGTCTTTTGACAGACTTAGAAAAGGTGGGGTGTTACCCATTGTGGTGCAAATTCTCTGGAGGTTGCAGGGCATTCTGGGTCCTTGATTTCCGTAGAGACCAACCCAGCCAGACCTGAGGAAACTTCCTGTGGCTGCATCTGAGAATGCCCTAGTGTAGGAGTGGGCACATGCCAAGGCTTGGAGGGCCACAAGGATTCTCTCTAACTTCACTGGGGGCAACTGGGAGTGTTGTTTCCAGCAGCCACTTCCAGCAAATGTCACTTCTGGTCACCTTTAACTGGTATTTTATCCTGTTTTAGGTGGTGGGTTTTCTAAAACAGGCTTCACTGGCTGAACCATCTAGCAGAGGCTCATTGTGTCAGAGAACAATGTTTTCTCAGGCCTATTTTTTGAAAATCGAAATTTAGGGGGAGGGTTGGTGGAGTCCCCCCCCCTTCCTCAGTTGCATATGGCACCTTTGCCCTGAAAAAATAATTAATTGGAGCTATTTATTTTGGAATGATTAAGATTGAATAAATTTTCTAAGTGAATTAAACTTTAATTAGTTAAATCTTATTTTTTCCCAAATCAGTAGCTCTGCCTGCGAGATGCCTGGTGTTCATGAGCTTGTGCCATCTTCCTGCTTTGGGCCTGAGGCACTAGAGTAAATGAAGGGACCTCAAGGGAGCGATCTAATTTGGGGGGAAATGTGGGGGTAAAGCGATTGGGACTGGCTCCTCTCTGTTTTTTGTTTGGCCCTGCAGATTCAGGCCAAAGGGACCGAGCAGCTGGTGGAGAACCAGCGAACCACCTTTGTGAAGCAGCTCAAGCTGGGGAAGGTAAGACCTGGCTGACCTTGGTTTCCTTAGATCTCCTCAGTGGCAGCGTCTGAGGTCACGTCCACGCCAGAAGGCAAGAGGGAGCCAGACATAGCACAGCCTGCCTCTGACTTATGGACACCACCACTGCCTGGGTTCATCCTTTCAATCAAGAGCAACGTTTTTGCTTACGGGAGCGACCCTACTCTTTCTCTGTGGGGGTTTAAACAAAGATTAGTCCACAGACACTAAATCTACCAAGATCCAGCCAGGATGGATTTGTGTCTGAATGCCATCTGCTGAGGAATGCAAGATGGAGGAGGCAGTTGTACTCTTGGCTTGTGGGCTACCTGTTGGGGCACCTGCTTGGCCACTCTGAGCATAGAATGCCAGGTGTGATCATCCTTGCATTAGAGCCAGCCCATCTGCTCTTAAATTTTGTAAAATGCTTCTTTCTCACACGTTAGTTTCTCCTCCATGTGGGGTCCTTTATTTTTGCAGCCTTCAAACAAGTGGGCCTCAGTTTGTCAGCTGAAGGGGTTCAGCCAGTTGAGAGGTTGACCACTTTCCCTGCTCTTTGGGAAAGCCTTGTTCTCATAGAGAAAGGGTGGGGAGCCTCTTTCAGCTTGAAGCCAAAGTAATTTCCAGAGAAGGTGGGGGGGGGCAGGATCATTTCAGGAGCAGGAGGAGCCAGAAGCAAAAGGGGCAGGGCCCAAAATGCCAGCATGGTTTTGCATACAGCTCTTCCGGCCAGTAACAAAGCTTTAGGGAGGGCATTTCAAACTTTTAGAATGGTGGAGGTAGAGAAACCACACGAAAGCTGAGGAAGCAGCCAACAAATGGCATCATGGGGAAAGAGTTGTGGCCATCTTGGGAAGTTCAGAGGACTGAATTCACACCTCAAGGTCCTCTGGCAGATTCTGGAAGCCCCCACCATCTCTCTGTGCAGCACGTGTGTTGCAGCTGGAAATGCCCTGGCCTGCTTGAAATGGCCACCTTTCCCCGCTGGGCCCTGATGGACCATTTTGCCTTGTAGCTCCCTCAGTGTCTCTGCATCCACCTGCAAAGGCTGAGCTGGTCCAACCACGGCATGCCTCTGAAACGCAACGAGCACGTCCAGTTCAGCGAGTTCCTGGTCATGGACATCTACAAGCACTGCTTCCCTGCCCGCAGAGCGATGCCCACGGCCGGCACACAGGCCTCGCCAGATGCAAAGGCTGGTAGGCCACGGACACTCAGAAGTGGGAGGGAAGTGCAGTGTGTTGGGGGGAGTAAAGTGCGTGGTAAAATAACATAATCATAAAGGTGCTTCTAGATTCCTCCCCCACCCCAGTTTTTTTTAATGCCATAATAGACTAACATTGTGATCTCGTTGAAAAGTATGAGGGGGGGAAGGAAGGAAGGAAGGAAGGAAGGAAGGAAGGAAGGAAGGAAGAAGTGGCAAAGAATTGGCCAGAGATACAGGGAACATATAACTCTCTTGTTGGAACAGCTTCACTAGCTAGCAATTCATTTCTGGACACAATTCAAAGTGTTGTTTAGGACCTTTCAGGCCCTAAATGGCTTAGGTCCAGATTATCTGCAAGACTGCGGTCAAAACCACACAGCACAAATAATCTGGTTTGAAACTGGACTATTTGCCATGGCCCCTTCCTATGGAATCCTGGGATTGGTAGTTTTACAGGGTCTTTAGCCTGGTCTGCCAAAGAATGCTGATGCCTGACCAAAGTACAAATCCCAATATCCCATGGGAAAGAGCCATGGCAAACTGGATTATTTGTGCAATGTGGATTTGGCCTGTATCTCCCTGTAGGAGTCTGTTTGAATCTTAAAATCCTTGGGGGAGGGCTTTCTCTCACTCCCACCACTATTCCAGGCCTGTCTAGTGGAGACATAGGAGAGGGTGTCTTGGTGGCTGCTTCCAGGCTGTGGAATTCTCTTTTCCAGAAGGCTAAGCTGGCCCCATTTCTGTTCTTCACCTGTTGGCAGACAAAGCCCTTTTTATGTAAACAGGCATTTAATGATTAGCGGGTTGTTCAGAAGGGTCTTTTAATGGGGTGGGGTGTCCTTTTATCCTTATTATGTTTCTAAGTGGTTTTGTATTGTTTTAAATAGTATTTTGATGGAATAGCTTATTTAATTGTTTTTTTTAAAACTTTGTTATCATCAGGTTTTTCATGGTAAGCCATGCTGGGTCCCATGTCAGGAGAAAGGCAGGCTATGACTTCAATAAATAAATGCTAGTGTCCTTGGGCAATTCAGAGGAAATGTTGATCAGGGCTGGAAACTGTGTGGCCCTTCAAATATTGTTGCCCTGCAATTCCCAGCGTTCCCTGCTGTTGGCTCTGCTGACTAGGGCTGTTGGGAGTTGCAGTTCAAGAGTGTGTTGAGGGTTGCATGATTCTTACCCTGCTGTAGATCATTCCAGAAGCAAAGGGGATGGAAGAGTTGGCTGTTGGAAGAACTGGTCTTGAATGAGGATCAGGAGCCCTGGTGGCGCAGTGGTTAAATGCCAGTCCTGCAAGTCACCATGTTGCGAGTTCGATTCCAGCGGGCTCCAAGGTTGACTCAGCCTTCCATCCTTTCGTAGGTCGGTAAATTGAGTACCCAGCTTGTGGGGGCAAGTAGCTCATAACACACATTGGAAACTGCTTAATGCAATGTAGATGTGTAAATAGCTATTGCTTAAAAACAATTTGTAAGCTGCTCTGATAGCCTTGTGGCTGAAGAGCAGGGTATAAATAACTAAATAAAATAAAAATAAAAATAAGGATACAATGTAGAGGGAAAGAAAGCTACCATAAGAAAGACCAGAGCTTGAGGGGTTCCTTTTGTGGACTGCAACTCCCAGAATCCCCCAGCCAGCATGGCCAGCTCTGAGAGAGAAAGATTATTGCCTACCAGTGCCAGGCCACTATAGCTCCCAGAGGACCAAAAGGGAAAACACAGGCAACCAGTTCTTATAACCCAACACCTGGCTGGATTTTGTTTTTTTGCAGATGCCGAGCAGCAGGCTGGCTATAAACCCTCTTTTATGAATGGCACCTGCTCCCCTTCATTGTTAACTTCTCCTACAGCTTTCCCCTATGTGGCAGTCCCTGACTGTAGGTAAGTCAAAATGTTTGAAACAGCTGCTGAACACCTCCAGAGGATGAAAACTAGCTGCTAAGATGCCAGAGTCATTTGTGCGTCCCATTTGCTGTTGACCTTTTCTGTGGAGTGTCTGCAGGTATCTCCCCAGGGTCAGTGTCCAAGCCAGACTCATCTGGGTCCAGCACAAATTTTACCCCCTTGATTTATCATGGGTTAGCATACTGCTAGGAGATGTGTGTAAAAGGGGTGGAAACTGTGCCTGCCCCCAGGTGTTGGACTGCAACTCCCAGTATTCCTTGTGCATGGCTGTGCTGGCTAGGGCTGTTGGGAGTTGTAGTCCAACAAGCTCAGGAGTGCCACTTGACCCCTATCCTGGTGCAAAACCATTTTTACATAATAAGTCTAAGTTATCTTTAGAAAACAGCCTGGGGCTGTTAGGGTAACTAAGGCTAGTAGCCACTGATGGCCCCTTTCTCCATGAATGGATCCAGCCTCCTTTGAAAGCTATCTGTGTCTGTTGCCGTTGTGGCAGTGAGTTTAGCTATGTGCTTCCTTTTTCTGTCTTGAATCTCCCACGATTCACCTTCACCGGATTGTGGCCATTGCAATTTAGGATTATGAGAGAGAGGGGAAAGTTCCCAATCCACTTTCTCTGCACCAGGTGCAAAACATGGCAATGCTGTTCTCTCTCTCTCTCTTCTCTCCATGCAGTTCACCGACGTATATTTATCGATTAATGGCCGTTGTGGTCCATCATGGGGACATGCATTCTGGACACTTTGTGACCTACCGCCGCTCTCCGCCATCTTCCAAAAGCCCGCTGGCCACCAGCACTCAGTGGCTGTGGATTTCGGATGACGTGGTGCGCAAGACCACCTTGCGAGAGGTCCTTGCCTCCAGCGCCTACTTGCTCTTCTACGAGCGTGTCCACTCAAGGCCACCGCAGCCCCAAAGCCAGGACCTCCGAGCCGAGGAGTGACACCCTCCCACCCTCGGATAGATGGGCACAGGTCAGCTGATGCGCATCTCTGTTCTCACCTCTAGATTCCCTTCCTGCACATACCTTGGTCCCTGCTCAGATAATCACAGCCAGCCCCTCTCTCAAAAAAGACGCTCCCCACGTGAGATCAGCTAATGTACCCTCCCATGGGTATGTGTAAGGAAGGATTTCTACATGTGTCCATAATATTCCCAGACAGGATTTCAGACAAAGAGATCTCTTCAAGATTCTTAGCTGTTTCCTTTCTTGCAATGGATCCTCCTTAGAGTCAGAGTATTTTTTTTTTAAAAAAGGTTTCACCTTTCCGACTCCTTCAGCCATGCCAGCCGTTGCAAAACATTTTGGCTGTGCAACGGAATTTTAAAATGAACCTGTAAGTGCCTTGATCTTCCGTTTTGAATCTGTTAAGAATAATAATGGCTGTGTCAAAGCTATTGGAAATTCCAGGGGAGCAGCTCGCGTTGAGTGAGACCTTGGCACATAGTGGTGTCCAAGTCAGTGGCTGACGCTCCGTGGGCTTGAAGCTGCCACATTGTGGTGGTCGGAGAGGGGGTGCTCAATAGCCACCACCCAGAAAGTGTCTGGTTTCTGTCCGCTCTCTGTGACACTTTAAAGACTTATCTGTGTCCAAGCAAACTGATGATGATATCCTATTTGCTTTCAGTGAGCCCGGCTAACACTGAAAAAGAAAAATATCTCTCCTTTTTCTCCACCACCAAACAAACCTCTGTTGTGTCTTGCTGGTTTTAAACCTTCAGACCTTTTGTACGTTATAAAGCTGCTCCTGCCAAATAAGAACTGTTGTTCTTGTATTATTATCATCATCATTCATATCATCTATTTATAGAGCACCATCAGTGTACATAGCACTCCCAAAAAACAATAAAAAGGGACAGACTGCCCTGCCAAAGGCATACAATCTTTATTTTTAAAGCAACATTGGAAGGAAGAAGTAATTCAGGTTTCAGTGTGTGTGTGTGTGTGTGTGCGCGCGCACAAGAGAGAAACTGGCCCCTTTCTCTCTACAGCTCTGGCCTTTTCATTGTAGAAACTAAGCAAAGGAAGGTACCTGTAGCATTGCTGTGATTTTATTTATTTATTTAATTTATACTCCGCTTTTCTCTCATATTAGACCCAAAGCAGCTTACATTACACATTAAAACAAAATGGTTGAAACTGCTGACTATGTAGAATTGGGGTGGTGGTGGGGTCTGGAAATTTGGAAATTCCCAAAAGTAACATTTCCAACCTCAAGTGTACAGATAGGTAGAGGGCCCAACGTTTGTTAGAGATGAATGGTTAAAGACAAATAGCTGCTTTCCATACATGGACTTCCCCTCCCTTGGCTCTCTGGTTCATAGTTTCATAAGAGGCTTTCAGCTCTTGGTCCAGCCTATCTTGTTCTGTTCTATGCTCAATCTGCACCCTCCTCTTAAGGACAGAGAGACCATGACCTATCTCAAGGCTGATTTTATAAGGCAGGATGCACCTTGGCCACGTTTGGCCTAGAAAGACACCTCCGCTAGCTGCCTGGCTAAGGAGGGAGTGGATCTGGTTTTGATTGGAATCATGGTAGGTTTGGACAAATCAGAAGGAAGGAATGTTGCTTCCAGCTGGGGTGGAAGAGAACAGGTAGATGCTTGCCAACCCCCTTGCCCCGCCACAAAAACCTAGAACTTTGAAAAGGCTACTTTCTTGGATTTCAGCACCAATGCTGATTGTGGGGATTCTGGGAGTTGCAGTCAGCAACGTTTTCCCAAGCTCAGCCTGCTAGAGGGTGTTTACCAGACTTCTGAAGCTGAGCAGCGCTCAGCAGGAGGTGAGAGGGGCTGAAGCATGGTGCTTGGGCTATGTGGGCCTATTGTTTGGGTAGGTTGGTAGTGGACGTTAACACCAGAACAGCCAAAGGGCACAGTGGGGTGCACAGAGAGGGAGGGGAATGAATCCCTTCCCCTTTTCTCGGCCTGCCACCCACAAGGGCCTAGGAGGTCTTCCAAGAACACCATAAGTACATGGCTCAGTCCCCTCCCCAGAGTGGAAGCAAACAGAAGTGTTGATTTAAGCAAGATGGCTGCCCCTCCGCTCAAGAATCTTGACCCAAGCTGCACCATGCCTACACCTCCACTTGCTTTTCATCCCATTCAGAGGCAGAGAAAGCCCAAGAGACCAAGTGAGCGAGGAAAGGAATGCCCGTGGAGGAGTCTGTCTGTCCCCTTTCTGTCTGCTGGGGCCTAGAGTGCCCTCACTTTACGGAAGGTCAGGTTGATCCTCGGGCCCAACACCTTCTTGCGGACAGGCAAGCTGTGGTGCCAGTAACGGTTGGTGGGGAAGTTCATCATCAACAGGCTGCCGTGCTCCAGTGGCAATCTGACGGGTTCCACGCGACCGGGCGGAGGTTTGCCTCGGGACGCGCTGTGCCGGAAGACAAAGTCCCTGCAGGCCCCGAAGGAGACCGAGGCGATGGGGCTGCGAGGGACCAGCTCCTTCTCATCGTCTCGGTGCTCCCCCATATGGTCCTGCCCATCTTTATACCTGCAGAGGGAAGAAGACCCATAAATCTGTTCCCGTTCTGACGCTTAAGTCTCCATTTTTGTAGCCGCTGAAGGCCTTCACCCATCCCTTATGATGTGATGTTTGGAAAACCTCCCAAATGTGTGAAGGCATATAAAAATAGTCCAACTCCACCTGCTCATACTTCTGTTTTCCTCTGAGTCCCTCTCAAAATGGCAACTGGACTCCTGTCTCCATTTTGAGAGGAACTGTGGAGAAAAAAGGAGGTACTTGGGCCTGCTGTGAAGGAACAAAATTGGCCCCTGGCCCCCACGAAGTTTCCTCATATGATCCTTCCCACCATTATACCTGTAGATAAAAAACTGCAGACAAATTTGCTCCCATTCTGACTCAGGAGTGAGCATAATGTGGCCCTGGATGTCCTTCAACCCCACATTTTAAAAAATAGATATGTTGGTGTGATGTGTGGGGAAATTTTGTCTCAAAATCTGTAGAAATCCCCCCTCTAATGCATGAAAACACACAAAAATACCCCAACCCCAGGACCTTGTACTATTTAGTCAAATGCCTTTGTTTTCCTCTGCTATCCCTCTCAAAATGGTGCCAGGAAGTCTCCTGGGGGTGTGGGGGCATTCCCACAATGTTATTGTTACCCCTGTGCCATTTTAAGCCCAAGAGAGGGCTTTATTTTTTTTAACAAAAGGAAGTGAATCTAAATCACTTCCTGATTTACTAAAAAAAACATTACTTGGCCTAAAATTGTCTGGGGGGGGGGCATTTCCCCCCCCCCCACTGTGGTTGGCCCTGGGGTCACAGGTATCCCACGGGTTGCATGTTGCCCTCCCTGGTTCTAGGAGGTCTTTGCAACAGAGAGCTGCCGTTCACCACACTGCCAGGCGACTCTCTGTGCCCTGTGCCATCCCACCGACCCCTTCCCCAAAATTACCTGTTTATCAGAACAAAATTGAAGGTGTGTCCCGTGGCCAGCTGGATTCGGTCCCTGATACGATCCAAAACCGGAATCCAGGGTTTGGGGGAGAAGGTGACCCCTGAGTATGTGTACGTCAACCCAGCATCTCCGTATGTCACCTGTTTTCTTGGGATGTTGTGCCACTTGCCAAAGATGTGGAGTTTGGTAAGATCCCCTGTTTGGAAGAGAAGTTTTTCCCAACTTAAAAAAAATACTCCAGTGATACACACATTTTCGCTCATTAAGACAAGTGATTTGACATGAATCGCTTCCCCAGGCAGGAGAAAGTGCAAACCTGATTGGCGGGGCTGGGTTACAGGGCAAGCACCTGCTGCCTATATGATGGATTTTCACTTGAGCGAGTGATCACTAAGGGGATAAAACAGAGGTTTGTGCTATCTTTCTCCCCCCCTCTCTTTTTGGGAAATGTGGAATATTGCTTGTACGCACCATAAAAATTGTTTGTTTGTTTTTTAAGTTCGGTGGCGGCAGATTTAAAAACGCAAATAATCCACTTGCGGCCACTATCTCAGCTACCGGCACGCGAAGTTTAGGGGTGTGTGTAAAATCATTAAGACAGGTTGCAGCTGCTGCAACTTGCTATTACTGTGGAGCAGTCCAGGTTCCCTCCCTTGTACACGAGCCCCATGTAAAACTACAAATCCCAGGATTCCATAGGAAGGAGCCAGGGCAAATAATCCAGTTTCAAACTGGATTATTGGTGTGGTGTGGATTACCATTCCTCCAGTGCTGCAGAGATCTCTGCCCAACAGTTACAGACCAAGGGTGGTGCTCTTGAGCTCCCCGTTCTCTACATACCTTCGAAATATTCTATGTTCTTTTCGAGTTCACGGAAAATCCCATCAGCTTCAGCTTTGCAAAAGAGGACCTTGTAATCGCAGTTGAGTCCCTCTGCCCGGATTTGTTTCCAAGGAGCCCCCGTTGAAGGGACCTCCTTGCCTTGGGGGGACACATCCAATCTGGGGCTCTTCGCCGCCGCGCCTTCATCCTCCTCTGCCTTTGGTCCAGGGGGTTTCCTTTTATTCTTTCCGGCTGTGGCCTTCAGAGACCCCCGGACGAGGAATTTATCCATCCCCAGTAAACGCACACCTGAATGGAGGGTGTGATAGAGGTGAGTCGGGACTCTGTTACTATTTTTATGATTATTTAATTAATTTATATGCTGCTTTTCTCCCAGAATGGGATCCATTCTGTTACAGTCCATCTCCATTTAACACAGATTTAAACAGAAAAAAAAGAAAGAAAATCTAGTTTGTCCCGACTTCGCCATAGCCAGGCTTTACTGTTATAGTATTTTTAAGAGTGTTTAAATTTCTGAATTTATCTAATAGTATTTTAAGGGGTGTGTGGGATGGAGGGTTTTGGATGTATATTTTAATTGTTGTAAGCTGCCCCAATTGCATTTCATAGAGGAGCAGGATATAAATTATTATTATTATTATTAAATGTATTTTTGCTTACTGGGTGTTTTTCGTGGGTTACAAATTCCAGGTCGCCCATAGGGGTGAGATTGAAAACTGGGCTCCGGATTGTATAGAAGGGATAAGAGAGCAAACATGGGCCAAATCCACACTACACAAATAATCCAGTTTGACACTGGATTATTTGCCATGGCTCCTTTCCTACGGAATCCCAGAATTTGTAGTTTTACAAGGTCTTTTTAGCCTTCCTCTGCCCAAGAGTGCTGGTGCTTCCTCACCAGACTACAAATCCAAAGGAGCCATGGCGAACAATCCAGTTTCAAACTGGATTATTTCTGTGGTGTGGATCAGACCCAACAAGTGGTGGTCTGAGTGTTGGACTACAGTTCCAGAGACCTGGGTTCAAATCCCTGCTCAGCCATGGAAACCCACTGGGGACCTTTGGGCAAGTCACACTCTCTCAGCCTCAGAGGAAGGCAAAGCAAAACCCACTGTGAATAAATCTTGCCCAGAAAACCAGGCAGCTGCCTTCATCCATCGCCAAGCCTTGGAAAAGAGAGAGAGAAAGAGAGAGGAAAAAAAAAAACCAAATGAGTAGCAGAACCCCAATTTTTAAATTAATTTAGTAATTGGTGAGCTCCAGCCCCACCTAGTGGGCATCTTAAACAGCACACACACACACACACAGAGAGAAATTCCCGCTGAGAAAAGAACCAGGGAGGCACACTTTGAAATTAAATACACGGGTCTCTCCATTCACACGTTACGAGGGAAGTTAAAACACGCAAAGAAGCGTGTATTTGGCAGTTCTAAAGGGTGGCGGTGCTAGTATGTTTATAAATATGAACCATTGCTTTGTACACCCTCCCTGAGAATCACAAATGTTTAAAAATATTTTAATGTTTAAAACCCTTCATAAGAGATGTAATGGGAGATAAGGAAGAAGGAGAGCTCGTGTGCGCATGCGCCAAATTACTTGTTTAAACCCACTCCCCAAGTCTCGAGCCGTACCCGCTTCAAGTGTGGTTCCGGCGACGTCTCAATCGGGTGCTGGACTGCGCACGCGCGGAGGCCAACCCCCCACCCTACCCCGATTGCGTAGGCCACGCCCACAAGGAGCCCTGCGAATCGGAAGAGGAGCCCAACCCCCTGGCGCCGCATGCGCAGTCGTCTCCCTGGTCCCGCATGCGCAGTCGCTTTCGCGCCAATTTTGAGCCTGAGGGAAAGAAAAACCGAGGAGGAGTTGAGGAGAAAAAATTAAGATTTTATCGAAAGGAAACGCCATGATCGGGCAGAAGTCGCTGCTGTCTTTTTTCTCCCCGGCCCCGGGCGAGAAGCGGTGCCGCGCCTCAGAGGGCGCCGAGGAGGTATTTGGTCTCATTAATTATTATTAATTATTATTAATTATTATGATTATGCTTTTAAAGGCTGGCGTTTCTGGAGGCCTTCTTTTCCCTCAGGGCGACACGGGACCAATGAAGGCCCCAATATAATAAAACGGAAACAAAACAGGTTTTGGGAAGAAAATCCTCCACAAGTTACTTTTTGAGTCTGGAAGTCAAAAGAAAAAAGTAACTTGAAAGCGAGCAAAGAGGGGCTCCTGACCGCCTTTCATGCATCTGCACTGCAAAGAAGAATAATCCCCTTTGATACCGCTTTAAACGACCTGCCTGTGGCTCCAGGCTATGGAGTCCTCCTGGGATCTGTAGTTTCTTTTTGGAGGGCAATGGCTCACAAAACTACAGATCCCAGGGGGTTAAGAATTAAGGGTTAAGGAGGGATTTGGTCTCTTGTTGTTATCATCATCATTACTCTCAATATTATTAATATGAATACAGTATTTGGTCTATTGTTGTTGTTACTGATATTATTAATACTTTTAAAGGCTACAGATCCCAGGGATTAAGGAGGTCTCTATTATTGTTGTTGTTGTTGTTGTTTTATTGTTGTTATTTGGTCTCTTGTTGCTGTTGTTGTCAATCTTATTAATATTATTACTTTTAATGGCTACAGATCCCAAGGATTAAGGATGTATTTGGTCCCTGTTGTTGTTATTTGGTCTCTATTATTGTTGTTGTTTTAAAGGCTACATATCCCAGAAATTAAGTATTATGGAGGTATTTGGTCTCTGTTGTTGTTGTTATTGTTGTTATATGGTCTTATTGTTGTTGTTATTGATATTATTAATACTTTTTATTAATTAATAATTAATAATAATAGTATTAATATTAATACTGCAGATCCCAGGGATTAAGGAGGTCTCTATTATTATTGTTGTTGTTATTTGGTCTCTATTATTCTTGTTGTTAATCTTATTAATACTTTTAATGGTTACAGATCCCAGCGATTAAGGAAGTATTTGGTCTCATTATTATTATTATTATTATTACTACTACTACTACTTTTAAAGGCAACAGATCCCAGGGATTAAGGAGGTATTTGGTCTCTATTATTGTTGTTGTTATTGTTATAAATGTTCTTAATACTTTTAAAGGCTACAGATCCCAGGGATTAAGGAGGTATTTGGTCTCTAATAATAACAACAATAATAATGATGATAATAACAATAATATCTTTTTAAAGGCTGGCGGTGTGGCTGCAGTTGCCTCTCCCTCAATGGGAGGGCGGAGCAAGGAGGGCATGGGGGAGCTGCTGTCCAATGGGAAGGCGAGAGGGCGGGGCGAAGGTCTTGTTGTTCCCGCGAAAACGCGTGTGTTTCCACGTGGGCGGAAGCGGCCTTGGCCGTGTTTTTGCTCTGCTGGCGGGCTCTATGGCTGGATCTCCCCTGTGCCGCCCCCTGCCTCCTCGCCTTGCCTTCCTTACTGGTTGCTTTCCTCTTTCCCAGGCCTCCAAAAGAGCTAAGACTGACGGCGCCCCGCTGCGATGGTCTTCTCTCAGTCCCGAGCAGCTCGAACGGATCCGCAAGAACAAAGAAGCGGCTCAGCAGAGACTCGCTGCCCGCACCGGCAGCCTCGTCCCCCCAGAAATCGCCCCGAGCTGGAGGGCGGCACTGGCGGCAGAGTTCTCCAAGCCCTATTTCTCCCAGGTGGGCCACAAACGGAAGGTTTCATCCCCCCCCCCCAATTCAGATTGTTAGAAAGTGGGGAGCTGGTTTGTGGCAGTTTAAGGTGGCCCAATATCCTCTCCTCCTGACTAGCAACAAGTTTTCCGATTCGTACTTACTTATTTATGCTGCCTTTCTCCTAGAAAGGACCCAAGGCAGCTCATAGTCACATAAAATGCATTTTAAAACCTCACAGCATAACAATCTAAAATTACATAAAAAGATATAAAGGCTAAAGGACAAAAATAAGCAGAATAAAGCACACCCCAATAAAAGCTTCCATAAGCCCAGCTGTGTGTTAAAAGCCTGCTTCCATAAAAACTTCTTTGGCGGGGGGGGGGGGGAAGGAAAGCAGGGAGGGGGCCAGCCTAGCCTCCTGTGGAAGGGAGTTCTCTAGGTTGGGAGCAGCCACAGAGAAGGCTCTCTCATGTCCCCACCAAGTGAGCCTGTGATGGCGGTGGAATTGAGAGAAAGCCTTCCCCTGAAGATCTTAGAACCCTTTGCAGGTTTGTATAGGGAATGAATTTAGGACTTCCTGCATGCAAAAACCTTGTACTGATTGAAGGTACTGTAAAATGTGAGGCCTTGGGCAATTCCACAATCCCAAGTGTGGACCCTGGTCTTCTGCAGTTGTCCACCCATGCCCTAGACTAGTACTTCTTAACCTGTGGTTGGGGGACCCACCGGGGGCCATGATGTCCTCATGTGGGGTCTATGAAAGCTAGTCAGCCCACCTCTTTCTTGTGGTAGAGTGGCCACATGACAGGAGCCAAGGGAAAGGCTGGCTGGCAGGCTTGGCCTGCGCATTGCCATTCAGTCCACTCCAGCCACTAACTTGCAGGAAGAACCAGGAGTAAAATCTTCCCCTCCAACTGCCTTTGAGGGAAGGTTTAATGGATGGTGTAATTGTGTTGTTATTATTACAATTTAATATCTTGAGCTAAATCTTGGGGGTCCATGGGAACAAAAGATATTTAAAGGGGGTCTTTGGTAAGAGCCACTGTCCTAGACCTTTTTAACTGAAACTTCCAAGTGCCTACCCAGACTACAACCCTCCAGGATCCCATAGGATGCAGCCATGGCAGTTAAAGTGAAATCAAAGTGCTATATTTATTATTTTTAGTTATTTACTTACATATTGAATTTATAATTTGCCTTTTCTCCCAGGATGGGATCCAAGGCGCCTTACAGAAATTTAACACAAGATTAAATTGCGATTTTATTTTACAAAGGTTAAAAAAGAATTAAATGATGATGTTATTAAAACCATGGTTAAACTGTTACAAACACATTTAAAACATTTACTAATAAAATATTTAAGAAATAAAATATAGCACAACACTTCACACAGTTGCTGTGTTCCTTCAAGTCTTTTCTGATGTATGGTGACTCTAAGGTGTCGGGTTTTTTGGGGGGAAGATTTGTTCAGAGGTTTTTTTTGCCTTTGCTTTCCTCTGTGGCTGAGAGTGAGGCTTGCCCAAGGTGGGGTTCCATGGCCGAGTGGGGACTCCAACCCTGGTCTCCCAGGCTGTTGACACAGTGCAGAAATACTGCAGTTTGACGCTGCTTAAACTGCCATGTCTCACTGATGTGGAATTCTGGGATTTGTAGTTTTGTGAGATATTTACTCTTCTCTGTCAGAGAGCTCTGGTGCCACAACAAACTACAAATTCCATAGGATGGGATGGAGCCACAATAGTTAAGCTGTTTGTCAAACTGCATTATTTCTGCACTATGTCAGCAGCCCCAGGGTCCTAGTCCAATACTCAAACCACTACACCAACCTGCCTCTCCTAGGGATTTAAGCCCTGATTCCCCGGGCCCACACATTTCGCCTCTAGGCTTCCTAGCTATAATACTTTGGATGTCTCTCTCCCTGCCAGTCCTTGCTCCCCCAGTCCTGCCCCTGGCCTTTGCTAAGATCTAAGTGAGGATCCTTTTCTCTCCCTAACCAGCTCATGGCCTACGTCACTGAGGAACGCCGCCGCTACACTGTCTATCCACCCCCACACCAAGTCTTCACTTGGACCCAGATGTGTGACATCCATGATGTGAGTCGACTCCTTTGCCAGCATTTTTTGGTCTGGTCTTCACCAAAGAAACCTAGGCTAGGAGGGGCTTCAAAGCTCATCTAGTCCAAGTCCTGGCTGGTGCAGGAAATCCACAAATCTAAGTTTTATACCCTTTGCTTTGGAAAAAAAAATTGGGCTAGGAATAGTAATGGTTAGTAGTGACAGGTGGACTTTGCTCTGAATGTTTTTCACACATGCTGTCTGCGCTTGTGCTAATCACGGCTATCTTTAACTATCTGAAAGGATTCCATGTAAAAGATGGAGCCAGCTTGTTTTCTGCTGCTCCAGAGGCTAAACACAAGCTAGTGGATTCAAATCATAGAGTTTGAAGAGACCCCAAGGGCCACCTAATCCAACCCCCTTCTGCCCTGCAGGAATACACAATCAGAGCACTCCTGACAGATAGCCATTCAGCCTCTGTTTAAAAACCGCCAAAGAAAGAGACTCCACCACACTCCGAGGCAGCGCATTCCACTGCCAAACAGCTCTTACTGTTAAGAAGTTCTTCCCAATAATGTTGAGGTGAAATCTCTGTTCCTGGAGCTTGGATCCATTGCTCCGTGTTCCAGTCTCTGGAGCAGCAGAAAACAAGCTTGCTCCGTCCTCAGTATGACATCCCTTCAAATATTTAAACATGGCTCTCATGTTCCCCTCTTCACCTTCTCTTCCCCAGGCTGAACATACCCAGCTCCTAAGCCGCTCCTCATAGGGGAAACATTAGGAAGAGTTTCTTTATTTTAGGAGCTATTTGAGAATGGAATGCAGAGTACCTTGCAGGACTCTGTCTTTGGTCTCTTAACCCAAGTGACGATTCAGTGGCCTCTAGAGTTAGTCCAGGCCCCTTTCTTTTAAACTACACAGAATCAGTGGGTAAGCAAGTGTGCTGAGTTGAACCTTTCCTTTTTCTACAACTTGTATTCAGGTAAAAGTGGTCATCTTGGGCCAAGACCCCTATCATGGGCCCGGTCAGGCCCATGGCCTCTGCTTCAGTGTCCAGAGACCCGTTCCACCTCCACCTAGGTAAGAGAATGAAGGTTTTAACTCACTAATGGTTTCAATATCAAGTGTGCCATGCCTACTTTTCCATTGGTCTTCTAGTCAAGGACAGTGGGCCCTTTGGATCCGGAGGGGTTTGGTTCCGGGATTTAAAAAAAACCTCACAGGTGATCACGTCTTGCATTATTAAATGACGGCGATGTGGATGGCAGGGGGCTGGAATGGATAGCCCTTGTGGTCTCTTCCAACTCTATGATTCTATGAATGCTGGTGCTTCAGCGTGTCCATGTTCAAGTCACCGCCATTTTAAAATGTGGGATGTGGCAATCTGCAGTCGGTTGAATTTGCGGATCTGGGAGGCCCACTGTAGTTAAAACCAGCCACTGAGTGTGTAACATGTGCAGTTGTGTTTCGAAAGCCATAAAAAAGACAGACAGACAGACAATCTTCCTTGTGTTTCTTTGCAGCCTAGAGAATATTTACAAAGAACTCGCTACGGACATCGAAGGCTTTTCTCATCCTGGCCATGGAGACTTGACTGGGTGGGCTAAACAAGGTGATCTTTGTTTTCTCAAACCCTGATAGAGGTTTCCCTGGGCTATTATTATGACTACCATGGGCTTGTCTATACATGGCAATAAAATGTGGATTGGTGCGCAGGAACACCAATTTGCAGCCACTTTCATTTGTCTCCATGGTTTTTTGGCAAGATCGCAGGCATGCGAAGCTATCTGCTGTTCAAATGGGCATACCTGCAAATCAAGATGGCGGGCACAAGTGAATTACTCAAATTTTTATTCTCCCCAAGGTGCCACGGCTAAACAATGTTTTTTTTTTAAAAAAAACTGAATCCAAGATGCAGAAGTGCAATCTTCCCCTTAAATAAACAATAAAAGGCAGTTTTATTGCCTCAGCACATGATCGCTACAGTGAAAATCCAACATGGCGGTTCTGGACGCTGCCTTGCCGGCAAGTTCCACCCCCATATGATTTGATTGTGTAGTCCTGCACGGCAGGGGGTTGGACTGCATGCCCCTTGTGGTCTCTTCCAACTCTATGATTCACTAGCACTATGATTCACGTCTGACCAATCTGATGTCCACTTTGGGAACGCGCAGCGATGCGATTTGTCCTAATGAGTGGGAGTGTCTATTTCCCCCACAGTTTATTAAAAACTCTGGGAACATCTCGAAGTCTTTTATAGCATAGCTTTTTGCAGTTTTTGCCTGCCCTTCTTCTGAACACTGCGATTCAATGTGGGATGTCAGTAGGACAAATGGAGTATTTTCGCCATATAGGCAAGTGGTGAACATAATTAAAATTTCTTAAATAAGCATTTAAGCAATCCAAATCTAAAATTCTAAAATTCCTAAATTTTCTACCTAAACATTAGAAAAACTTCCTGACAGTAAGAGCTGTGCAACAGTGGAACACACTGCTGCCTGGGAGTGTGGTGGAGTCTCCTTCTTTTGAGGTCTTTAAACAGAGGCTGGGTGGCCATCTGTCATTGGGAACGATTGGATTGTGTCTTCCTGCGTGGCAGAAGGGGGTTGGACTGGATGGCCCTTGGGGTGTTTTCTAACTCTATCATTCTCTGCTTCCTAGGGGTGCTCCTGCTGAATGCTGTCCTCACAGTCCGGATGCACCAGCCCAACTCCCACAAGGAGAAGGGCTGGGAGCTGTTCACGGACGCAGTGGTGTCTTGGCTGAACAAGAACCTGGAGGGCCTGGTCTTCATCCTCTGGGGGGCCTACGCGCAGAAGAAGGGCAGCTCCATTGACCGGGTAGGGGCCCAGTTCCTTTCCCATCCCCCTGGCGGTCCCCTTTACCTTGAGAGACCGAGGACGGCCTGTCAGCTGCGGGGGTGTGTGTGTGTGTGCTGTGAAATCCCTGGTCCTCAACAGGAGCCTTTGTAGCCTGCCATAAGAACACGTGGTTCTGGGAGAAAGGGTGAAATGAGCACATGGAGGGAGAAGTGGAGCCTCCATGTTCATGCGCAGCATACCTGGTGAGGGAGCCCAGGCGTACAAGGATAGGGGAGAGGAGGTTGTGGTGCCTTGCTTCCTGGTAGGCCACAGTCAGAAGGGGGGGGCTGGGCCACAGAGTCCTCTGGTCCCACACAGAGTCATGCTCCTTGTGCCCTCCCACACGGATACCACATGACTTGGGATACATTCCCTTTCTGGCGTGGCTGACAACTGGCCCCGTCTTTTGCATTCACTTCTATGGCTCCCTCTTTTTTCTTTTAAAAATATTTTTGTTAAACGTGGAGCTTGTCTATACGAAGCAATGAAATGTGGATTGAGGCGCACTAATGCCACATTGGATTTTTGCCATAGCAATCGTATGCTCGGATGACAAAACAGCCTTTTCCCCTTCTTTTCCATTTATTTAAAAGGAATATTGCAACAAATTGGTGTTATTGCGCATTCATCCACGTTTTATTGCCTTATATAGACACCACCATAGATCAGTGGCTCTTAACCTTTTCTTTACGAGGGACCCCCTTTAAATATCTTTTCTTGCTGTGGACCCCCAAAACTTAAGATTTAAAACCCTAATAATAACAATAACAACAATAATAGTAATAATGTAATTGCACCACCCATTAACCCTTCCCTCAGAGGCACTGGAGTGGGGGGAATAGCTTTTCTCCTGCTTGTTCCTGCAAGTTTATGGCTGGAGTGGATTAAACGGCAGTGTGCAGGCTAAGCTAGCCAGCCTTTACCTTGGCTTCTGTCACATGGCGGCTCCATTGCAGGGAGGTGGGCCAAGCAGCCTTCAAGCCTTCATGGACCCCCTGTGAGGACATTGTGGACCCCTGGGGGTCCCTGGACCACAGGTCAAGAACCACTGTCATAGATTAACCCTGCTGTTGCATTCTGCTTTCCTTTCCTCACTCTAGACTTTAATCACTGCATGCATGCCCTTAATCGAGACAAGGAAGCCCACTTTTGCCATTAATTTATTGTTCTTATAATGGTTCATATCCTGCCTCTCCTCCCGTGAGCTCATGCACACCTCCCCAATTTAACTTCCCAACAACATCCTTGTGGAGTAGGTCAGGCTGAGAGTGGGTGTACATGTGGCTGGCTTTCCCAAATCAGGTAGCTTGGCAACCCATGGTCTTGACCCTGGCTTTGTAAAACCCTAATCAGACACTCACCACTATGTAACACTGTCTCTCAAACAAGATTTCCTTGTACACTTCTCTCTATCCTGGCAGAGCAGAATCAGGATTCCTGATGAGAGTAATGTCTAATTTGTGTGTGTTTGTGTGTGTTTAACCATACAGCCCCTTACAATCACATACGGCGGGCCCTCAGTATCTGCTGGGGTTTGGTTCCATGACCCCCATGGATACCAAAGATCTGTGGATGCTCAAGTCCCATTATATACAATGGCGTAGTAAAATGGTGTCCCTCATATAAGATGGCAGTTTGCCTTTTGGATTTTTTGCCGGGGGGGAGGCGCGATATTTTCATATCTTAGTTGATTGAATACGACTGTATTAAAGTCAGATTATGTAAATACTGGTGGAGTGTCCCTTATCTGAAGTCCTTGGAACCAGATGTGTTTGGGATTTTGGAATATTTTGGATTTTTGAATACTTGCATAGACATCATGAGATACCTTGGAGACGGGACCAAAGTCTAAATACAGAATTCATTTACGTTTCATCAGGTGCATCTATCTACACTGTAGAAATAATGCAGTTTCACACCACTTTAACTGCCACAGCTCCACACTACAGAAATCCTGGGATTTGTAGTTTTGCGAGGCACCAGCACTCTTTGGCAGAGAAAGCTAAAGACCTTGTCAAACTACAAACCACATGATTCTACAGAGTGGAACTACAAGAGTCACACTGCGTTATTTCTACGGTGCTGATGCACCCATATACACCTTATCTGAAGGTAATTTTATACACAATATTTTTAATAATTTTGTGCATGAAACAAAAGCTTGCATACATTAAACCATCAGAAAACACATAAAACATAAGAGGCCCTGTCGTGTTGGCACTCAGAAAAGTTACGGATTTTGGAATGTTTTGGAATTCCGGATAAGGGAGACTCAACCTGCACAGTGACGGTTCAACAGAGGGGACTGTCTACAAGGTGTTTAATTCCTCTGCTTTCTTGCAGAAGCGCCACCACATCCTTCCGACTGCCCACCCTTCCCCTCTCTCAGTGCACAGGGGCTTCTTTGGCTGTAAGCATTTCTCCAAAGCCAATGAACTGCTCAGAAAGTCTGGGAAGAAGCCAATCGACTGGCGAGCTCTGTAACCTCGTTGCAAAAAACCCCTCAGGACCCGGAATTTGGAGACGACTGTGACATTTCTCTCAGACCGCAGACTCACCTTGGGATGTATTTGGATTTTTTTTTTCATAAAGTAGGCTGGATCACAAAACCTTCTTCAAATGCCTTCCTGTGGAGTAAATTTGAATAAAGGGAGCGTTTGCCAAGAACTTTTTTTTAAAACATTCCTGGCAGAGTTGGAAACAAATATATTGGCCTAAAGGAATAATGTTAACTTTCAAACCAGTACCAGTGGGTCACTGTGTTTTGTTTGCTTATATGGGCATCGATTTTTATTTTCTATCTTGCACTTCTCAGTTTTTGTGGAATATTTCTGACAGCAAAGAAGCTAGGGTTTTTTTTTCCTTCTGATTTTACTCAGGAAGCATTTGAATTGTTAAGGACAGTGCCTCACTTAGTCATCCGGATTTATCCTCTCAGTGAGTTACTGATTAGGACTTGGTTAATTGCTGCGAATGGCAGTCTTTGGTCTTCCTGCTCCATTGTTTTTATAGGGCTGCATAGAAGCGATGAAGCCTGTTTGAAAGCCTTGACAGAATTCTGTAGTTTGAAGAGTTCTTGGACTGTTAATAAGAGAATATTAAGAGCCTGAAGTTCTGACTTCCAGAAAAGGGATGACATTTTCCTCTTCTGTGTAGCTGTGATACTGCCTCTGAGTTTTGGAAACCTTCACAACTTTTGTTCCTTATTATTCTGAGAGCGTGTTTATTAACACATCTCTTGTGAGGCTTAGAAAACCCCTCCCTTGGAAGTTAATGGTTGCTCATCAGTTCTAGCCACATAGGAAGCTCTAGAGTACCATGCCAACCCTTGTAAGGAGTGGGTGGGTGTGCTAATGCGCCACTCCTTCTTGGACTGGCCCGCAGGGATCTGGTTTCTGGAGTGGTCAAGAGATCTGTGATCCCGGAATCCTGTCCACAACAGCTGGTGGCAAAACATTGCTAAGGGTATTAGGCAAAGCACCACAGAGCAACCTGTGTTGGACAAAACTTTGATTTATTCTTTTTTTTCCTATGCAAACTACACAATGAGATCTTCTGGACCGGTATGTTTCAATACCGAATTAGGAAGTGTGCCTTTTGGAGACTCTTTTCCTGTAACACTAGTACCAATGTGGTGGTTTTTTTATAGGCATTGCAAAAGATTTTTAAATAAACATATTTCTGATAAATTTGTTTTCCTGTTTGTTTATTTTCTGGAGTCTCTCTCAATATGGCTGTTCCTTTTGGAAAAGAGATGCAGAACGCCACATGTGGCCTGCACTGATTGTGTTATTCTGATGTGAGGGAAGTGGGAACTTGACCGAATTCCTTCTGCACTCTCCTTATCCAAAGCCTTGGCTTCAAAAGTGAGCCTTAAAATGCAGATACCCCTAAGAATATACAAGGGGGCAGGCTTTTAGTAGGGCAAAAGAACATGGCTTCCAGGGAAGGCAGACAGCTGCCACAGTGTCTCATGTTGAGCCTGTGAATCCTTCACTTAGGGGCTCCAAAGTGGGGAGGTGGCACAAAAGAAAGCTAGTTTTAATTTCAGGGGTCAAGCTGGAAGCCTGCAACACTCATATTAAGGACTAAAACTTGGGACTCTGGATAAGATCCAAGGGATGGGCCACTGCAAGAGGACAGAGGAAGCTGTAAACTGTAAATATTTTATTTACAGTGAAAATAATTGTGAAATATAATTTCAGAAGGCCTACAATGAATATCTTCCTTATTATGCTGGGCTATCACAGTCCTTCCTTTGTGGGTATCCCCAAAAACGTCTCTGCCTGACTCAGCTGAACCCCATAACCAGGTAGGAGAAGCTGCATTTGGCTCCATGGTGGAACCTCTTTAATTTCAGGGGTCATAAATGGGGTAGGTTCAAGGGTCCAGTCAGTTTCATGCAAGAATAGGTTGAGAGACAGGAGGCAGCCTTCTGGTGGCATCCGTATGCCCAGGCGGGTGGCAACCAGAGTGATGCTGTGGCATCAGGCAGCACAGTCAAAGAAGGAAGCGTGCCTTCCAGGACACATTCACAGATCTGCATCACTGCAGCCAATTCTGCCTGCGCTCTGGAACATGCGTAGAAATTCAGCAAAGTGCGACATTCCCTTCCTGTTCAGTCCTGCAGGGAATGGGAGAAGGGGGTGCTGACCAGACTTCCTCTGTAATTGCTTGCAACAGCCACCTGAAAAGGACGGGAGCAATTGACTTAAAAGGGAATCAACCACCACCCAGAGCTGACTGGTAGTGTCATCGTCGGGCTTTCAGCTAGCCCCAGGAGAGTGAGGCGGGGAAGAGAAGAGCTGCTGCATACCTGGACTGTGGGTGCAGAGTTGAGCATCCCTTGCCACAGATGAGGGAACATTCCTTTCCATGCATGTTAATACACCCTGCGGTGGGGGGAGAGAACCACAGAAACATGGGGAAGAATCAGAGCTGGAAAGGACCACAAGGGTCATCCAGTCCAACCCCCTAACGCCATGCAAGAATACAAGAATCAAAGCATTCCCAACAGATAGCCATCCAGCCTCTGTTTAAAAACTTCCAAGGAAGGAGACTCTACCATACTCCCAGGCAGCAGTGGATTCCACTGCTGAAGAGGAAGGCAAAACCCTTTGAAAAATTTCCATCCCAAGAAAACCTATGCAAAAGTGCCAGGGATAGATACAACATTATTGACCTGGGAATGACCACTGGAGGGAGGAAGGATTCCTCACCCATTCTCAACATGGTGGCCTAGCAAAGGTTGCAGGGAAAAGCTGAAAGCAAACTACCAGGGATTCTTTTGAATTTTTTTTTCCACAAGCAAATTTCCGTCCCTTTTGGCTTGTGAAGAAAACACCATGTTTTTCTGGGAGAATCATAAAGTTGGAAGAGACCCCAAGGGCCATCCAGTCCAACCCCATCTGCCATGCAGGAAAACACGATCAAAGCATCCCCGACAGATGGCCATCCAACCTCTGTTTAAAGCCTCCAAAGAAGGAGACTCCACCACACTCCCAGGTGCAGGATCCAGGATGGAAGTTACAGCCCTGCAACATCAGGAGGGGAGTATATGCTGTCTGCCCTGGCTGTAAAAGGAGGGGCAAACATTTGAAGCATTTAGATATACATTTAGCAGACTCAATAACTACTTGTGAGTTACGTTCTTCAAGAGGGGAATAGAGATAATCTGCTCTTGCTCAGGCAGCGAAATACCTTGCTCTCTGGTCATTGTCTCAGAGGGATGTCTAGTTCACCCCTTCAGTCCTTGCAGCCTTGTTTTTTCCTCCCAGAGTGCAGCACTTGGAACTCAAGCCCTAAAGAAAAGCAGGAAATTCTGGGTCAGGGTCTCTGGATACCACAGGAAAGGGGCAAACTTCTACACCTCTCCCCTACCTAGACTAAACCTAAACTTTTGGAAGCAATGAACTAGCAGTAATGAGCCACTCCACACTAAGTCCTTCCCCTGCCTAGTAATTAAGCAGAGATGGGGAAAGTTGCTGTTTTAAATGTCTGCAATAGGATTGTTTTGTATTGCCCATTGTTGTAATTTGTAAGCCTCAAGCAAGATATATGAATTAAATAACAAATACATTATTTTTTGGCTTAAAATTTCTAGAATAAATATGTCCACCTATCTCTAAGGTACAGTCGGACCTCTGTATCCATGGATTCTGCAAATTGTAATGGGACTTGAGCATCCATGGATTTTGGTATTCACAGTGGGTCCTGGAACCAAACCCCAGCTGATACCAAGGGACCACTGTATAATTAAATTAAATTACAATGACAAAGATTGATTTCCAACTGCAGATGGGTTTAACCACTCTTGGGCTTGTACCATTCTTCTGTTTTGATTTTTAAAAAATGAAATAAACCTTTTCAGTAAATTTGAAACATCTGTTCTAGTTGGGGTGGTGTTGGAAGTAACCAATTACAAATAACAAGTTAAGTCTCCTGCCTCCATAAGTAAAGCAGAGATAGGGAAATTAACTTTTTTTGGGGGGGGGGACTCCCAGAAAAATGTCCAAGCCCTCTGTCTCTACATCTGATCTCTAACTGGATCACATTTTGAGATGCTCTGTGGCTTGAACATTCTTGTGAACTGTTTCCTTTTAAAATAAAATAAAATGGGGGGGGGAGTGTTGCCAGATTGAAAGCTGGGGAGGGCTCCTATTCCTGTAGCAGTTTGTTGGGCCGCCCTGAGGAGTTCTTCTCCTGTTTCCATTCTGACAGAATCATAAGAGTTGGAAGGGACCTCCAAGGGCCATCCAGTCCAACTCCATTCTGCCTTGCAGGAAGACAAAATCAAAGCCCTCTGGACAGATGGCTGTCCAGCCTCTGTTAAAAAACTTCCAAAGGAGACTCCAGCATATTAATGAAGAAATAATTACTATAATGGGCAGGGGGAATAACTCAATTTCCCAAGAAAAATAAACCTCTCTCTTTATACCCCACCCCCCAACTCCTATCCTTTTTCCACCCACCCAAAATGATTTCCCGCATTGGGATACCTTTTTTTAAAAACGAGCAATGGAGCTGAAATACTTCTCAAGAAGGAACAGGAGCAAAAAACAAAACACCAACTACAGTACTATCCAAAATTACTTTTTCCAAAAGGAAAAACAAACAAACAAAAAACACCAGGCCTCGCTTTCTCCCCCATCCCGAACCAGTGCTTTGCTTTAATAAAAAATTCGTTTTTCTCCAACAAGGGATTTGCTTATAAATAAATTATTTTCCCCCCTTCTCTCTCTCTCTCTGCCTCCTTAGCAGGGGTGGTGGCTGTGACTGGGTCCCTGCCCCGGGCTCCCCGGAGAAGCACCTCCCTACCACGGCCGGCAGCCTCCAGGCTTGATCCCTGGCCTGGCTCTCCCTCTCCGTGGCTTTCCATCGGCCAGCAGCCGAGTGGAAGAGGCGTCGGACAGGGAAGCTGCCGGAGGGCCTGGGCAGTGGTGGCCCCGCCATGGAGGGGGAAGGCAACAGTGGGAAGGCCAAGGTGTCTGCATGTGGTGAAGGAGGCGGCTCAGGAGGTGGCATGCAAGGGGTGGTGGTGGTACTGGGCTCCCTGGTTGGTAACCTATGTCCGTGGCAGATGGGGAGCATCCTTTGCTTCCACGGGTGCAGGAAGGCCTGGGTTGCTGCAGGGGGAGGAGGAGGCGGCTCAGGAGGCGGCGGGCAAGGGGTGGTGGTGGTGGTGGTGGTGCTGGGCTTCCTGGTTGACCACCCTTGGCCGGGGTGTATACTTTGCCTCCGCGGGTGCAGGAAGGCCTGGGTGGCTGCGGGAGGAGAAGGAGGTGGAGCAGGCGGCATGGTCTCCACTGTGAGGGCCCCCAAGCCAAGGCTGCTGCTGGTCTCCCTGGTTGGCCACCCTCCAGTGCTGCCAGTTCCACCTTGGACGGGGAGCCTCCTTTGCCTCCTTGGGTGTGGGAAGGCCTGAGTTGCTGCGGGAAGAGGGGGAGCAGGCTCAGGTGCGGTAGTGGTGGTCTCCGCCACAGGTGTCTCCAAGACGAGGCTGGTGCTGGGCTCCCTGGTTGGCAACGCTTGGCCGGGGAGCATCCTTTGTTGGGGTGCTGTGGGAGGAGGTGGAAAAGGCTCCGGTGGCTGCAGGGAAAGGGTTGGGGGGGTGGTGGTTTTGGCAGCAGGGGCCTCCGAGAGGAGGCTGGTGCTGGGCTCCCTGGTTGGCAACGCTTGGCCGGGGAGCATCCTTTGCCGGGGGGCGGCGGGAGGCGGCGGCGGCGGCGGCGGCGGCAGCGAAGGCTCCGGTGGCTGCAGGGAAAGGGCGGCCGGGGCGGGGGTGGTTCCGGCAGCAGGGCCCCCGGAGGCGAGGCCGGCGCTGGGCTGCCTGGCTGGCGTCGGGGGGCCCTGGCCCAGGGGGAGGCGGCGCGGGGCGGCCAGGGTCGCTGCCGGGCCGGGGGGCGGGCTGGCTCTCCCTTCCGGGGCGCCCCGCAGGAGGGCCGGGTAGAGGCGGCGGGCGCAGCGGCGGTCCTCCCGCCAGGCCGCCTCGGCCACGCGCCGCCGCCCCAGCTCCCGCCGCCGCCGCTCGGCCTCGGGCGCCTGCCGGGGTCCCGGGGCCCAGAGGGGCGGCGGCGGGGGGCGCGGCGGGCGGGCCGGGGGGGGCCGGGCCAGGGGGGGCGCCGCGGGGCAGGAGGAGGGGGCGCCGTTGGCCTCCAGCAGCCGCCGGTGGAGCCTCTCCCGCAAGGGGGGCAGGGCCGGGGAGGGGGAGGAGGAAGGCGCCCCCCCCGGAGGCCCTCTGTCCATGCTCCAGGGCAAGGCGGCGGCCCGGAGGAGGAGGGGGAGGAAGGGGCAGCCCGCAGGGGGCAAGCGTGGGGCTGGCCCGGGGCGCCGCGAGGTCATCTAGGCTGGGCTGGGGGCTCCCGCGTTGAGCCAACAATGGCTCCAGGCGACCCGGGCGGGGCCCTTTGTGACATCGGCCACCGTCGCTGGGTGGCTGGGAGGGGGGGCGCCTGGGGTTCCCCTCCCCACGCCTTCCTTAACATGCATGCCCCCCGGGACTTCGCCCCAGCCTGGTCAACGTGCCCCCCTCTCCCGTGGAGGGCGCGTCCGCACTGGGGGCCATAGATGCGGTTTGATATCGCGTTGGCAGCCCCAGTCCTGGGATTTCGCTCGGCCTTCGGTGCCAGCCTCTGAGAAGCCGGAGCAAAGCGATGGCAAACGCAGGTGGCGAGGCTCTGGAGGAAAGGAATTTTATTTTTCATTTTTATTGGAATAAGACCATGCTACTGAAAAATACACCCGACCGCAAAAGGCCGTAACAACAAGGCAAAAATAATACTAATTGTTTTCCTCTTTTCTTACTAATACAAAAATAAATCTATGCTAACACTAATGTATTTTCCCCCTGAATCTAAACACACTATTATCACATTATATTTACACATTACAATTGTACCCATTTGGTAATGAAAAAATCAATAAAAGATTAATTAAAAATAATGATACAAAAGAATACAAAGGTTGCAAAGGGAAGGAAGGGGTGCAGTTTTCCAAACGGAGGGCTGGACGCCCCCTCCCTCCGCCGTGGCCCCCAAAGGGCGACAGGCCCGGGACCCCACCGCCTCCTTCCTTCTGGGTCCGTCGGCCCCGGAGGAGGAGGCGGGAGCCGGGTGCGAGTCTGCCTCGGGTTGCCAGAGGGAAAGCGGAGGGGGCTCCTCTGCCTTTTAAAAACAGGGCTGGCGCCCAACAGCTGCTGGGAAAATGGCCTTTTGGGAGCCAGCGTGACCTTGCTGGGCTCGGGATCGAGGTTCGAATCCCAGCTCGGCCACTGGGCGGCCCTTGGGGCAAGTCACACTCTCTCAGCCTCAGCGTAAGGAAGGCGAGAGCAAAACTCCTGAAGATATGTCTGGTTAAGAGAAAGGTGTGCAGGCAGTGGAATGCGGTAGTTAAAAGAGCGTTGGACTCTGGAGACGCGGGTTCGAATCCCCCCTCGGCCATGGACACACACACACACACACACACACAGCCCTGCACTTAATAAGCAGGAGGGCGGGGACACCTTCTTGTGGAGAGGGGAGAGAGCCTGTTGGATTTATTTGTTTGACTGAGAGGTGAATGGACGGGTGGATGGATGACCTCTCCAGCCCCAACAGATGAATTTGGGGAGGGGGCTCGGCTCTCTCCCTTCCTTGCCCACCGGAGGATTTCCTTCCCCCGCCCTATCATCCTCATCATCCTCTCCGAGTGATGAGAAGCCCAGAACCCTCGCTCCTCCTCCCCCCTCCCATCTGCCCCTCCCCCTCCTTGGAACCCCCCCTGTGACGTCACAGAGGCCCCGGGATTCCCTCGCCCGTCTTCCCTTCTTCATTCCGCCCTCGGACGTTGGCCGGAGCGCCTGCCCTCGAGAGCCCTTCCCGACCCCTTTAGACCTGGAGAGCGATTATTATTGTTATTATTAGATAGACAGGACTATTATTATCTATGATATAGATATATTGTTATTTTTATTATTAGATAGTATTATTATTTATTATATAGATAGATATATTTTATTATTAGATCACATCATTATTATTATTTAGATAGACGGTGTTATTCCGTTTATTCTTCCTTCTCCTTTGGTGAGGATGAGGCGAGGCTTGTCCTCCCCTGCCAAGGGCACCTCCAACCCGCTGCCTCCACTCCGGGACCCCCGGCGGCTCTGCCCCAAGGAAGATGCAGTGGAGGATGCCTTGACCTCCAGAGAGGGGGGTCTTCTCCTTCCCCATCCTCCGGAGACCCCCAAAAAGGCCTCCCAGCAGCATCAACATCTGCAGCAACCTCTGCATCAGGGGGCGGCAGTGACTTCGGCCTCCAGGAAGGTGCCTCGCCCTCCGGAGACCCCCCAAAAGGCCTCCCAGCAGCATCAACATCTGCAGCAACCTCTGCATCAGGGGGTGGCAGTGGCTTCGGCCTCCAGGAAGGTGCCTCACCCTCCGGAGACCCCCCAAAAGGCCTCCCAGCAGCATCAACATCTGCAGCAACCTCTGCATCAGGGGGCGGCAGTGACTTCGGCCTCCAGGAAGGTGCCTCGCCCTCCGGAGACCCCCCAAAAGGCCTCCCCCCAGCAGCAACGCCAGCAAGACCAGCCCCGGCCACCCCGCCCGCCTCTCTGGGCGCTGGATCCCCGCCGGGCGGCTGAAGCGGAGCAGCGGCGCTTCCAGATCCGGCGCCGGCAGCTGGAGACCGAGGCCGTCCGGGAGGATGCCTTCCAGAGGGAGCACCTGGTGCCGGCTTTGGCCGAGGGGCAGATCAGCATGGCCCAGGTGAGGCAATGGCGGCAGTTGGCCCAGGCCCGCCTCGCCTGGCAACAACTCCTGCTCCATAACCCCGAAGCCGCCATGGAGCAACTGCGCCGGCAAGAAGAAGCCGCAGCTAAAGCTGCCCGGAGGAGGCAGGAGGAGATGGAGAGAGAATTGGAGCAGGGTGGAAAGGTCACCGGTGCCGCCCAAGAGACTGAGCCGCCTGAGCCCAGGGTCCCCGCTCCGCCCCCAGGCTCCCCGCCACCACCCTCGTCCAAGAGACCTTGCCGCCTGAGGCGGGCCAGGATCCTGCAGTCACCAACCAGGCCAGCCGCCCCTCGGCCACCCCCTCCGCCGCCCCCGGCCACCCCCACCACCCCCTCCAGGCCGCAGCTGCCCGCCTCCTGGCGCAAGGCCCAGCAAGAGCAAGAGCGGGAGCGCCCTGCCCAGCAGCCCTTCTGCAAGCCTGGCCGCCACCTCCCACCGCTGCTCCTGAGGAGGCCCGGCCCCATCCCAGTGGTCCCCACGAAGCCCATCACAGCGCTGGCGGCAGAGGCGGCGGCAAAGAAGAAGAAGGAGCAGGAGGAGAGGCAAAAATCACAGGGCAAAGGCAAGCCTCGCAGGGCCAAGCGGGCCTCGTAAGGAAGACCTGCCCAGAAAGAGGGAGAGGGAGCCACTCCACTGAGCCCCCCAAAGGGAGAGCACGGGCCCCCCATGGCTGACTCTGCAAGACACTGAGATAGGCAGCGACTACTCCACAGGGGTGGGAGAATACCTGTCATACCTGTCAAGTCCTTGGTGCGTGGACCAGTAAAACAGGGTCCCAAGCGTCGGTGGAGGTGTCCACGACTAATCCGTCTGTCCCTGGCACTACTCTGAATGCTGCTCATCTGGCCTCCTGTCTATGGTGGCACAGTGGCTAAAGGCCAGTCCTGCAAGACACCACATTGCAGGTTCGATTCCAGCGAGCTCCAAGGTTCACTCAGCCTTCCATCCTTTCGTAGGTCGGTAAAATGAGGACCCGGCTTGTGGGGGCAAGTAGCTAACACACATTGGAAACTGCTTAATGCAGTGTAGATGTGTAAATTGCTATTGCTTAAAAAACAATTTGTAAGCCGCTCTGATAGCCTTGTGGCTGAAGAGTGGGAAATAAATAAATAAATATATTTATGAAAGAGAACCCCCTCTTAGAGCTCACCAAACACCACCAGGAGCGGCAGTGGTGTAAGAAAAGGCTAAGATGATGGAGAGCCGTGACCGGGAGATGGAGTGGATGGAGGCCCGGCGCATGGTTGAGAGCAACAACTAAGGGAGGAAGAGGCTTTCCTCTTCATCGCCACAAGGGCGAAACCAGAGTCCTCTGGGTTTCTCCTGAGCTGTAGGAGAGGCCTGATCGTGGAACTGAAGCGTCACGCTGCAGCAAAGAAGGCAGATACTATTTCAACCTGCAGCAATAGCAGCCAAGTCAAGGGGAGGAAGAGTTCCCCCTATATTCAGTGCTGCCCAGGCCTGATCTAGAGCACTGCGTTCAGTCCTGGGTGCCTCATGTTAAGGATGGGGACACGCTGGAGCAGGTTCAGAGGAGGGCAACGAGGATGACAGGACAACTAAAGCTACAAGGAAAGGCTTGAGGGAACGTCGTGATGCTGTAGCAAAGAAGGCAGATACGATTTCGGCCTGCATTCACAGAAGCCTAGTTCCCAAGACAAGGGAAGCCAGAGCCCCCTTATATTCTGCCACGGCCAGGCCTCACCCAGTCCTGCATTCAGTTCTGGGTGCTGCATTTTAGGAAGGAAGGATATCTACCGGGAGGCGAACAGAGGAAGAGCCTGGTCCGAGTGGGTGGGCACCAGTCCTGGCAGAAAGTCCTGCCCACTCAGATAAGGGCGAAGAAGCAGAGAGGGACTTACCTCCACCATTGTATACCCAGCAATGATATCAAAGGGAAGCTCAAAGGAAATTGCTGAGACTTTTATGAAAAACACCTGCTTGTCAAGAAGCACCTGGCAAAGCCGTGATTGCTATATATACGCTTTGGGGAAATGTGGAGGCTTTGTCAGAGATCAGCTGGTCTTCCTGGAGAAAGCTTCCTGCTGACTTCATTGCCTTGACTCGTGTTTAGACCTTGGACTGTTCCTGACTACGGTGTTGCCTGACCCTGTGGACCCACGGACCTACTTCTGGACAACGCTGCTTTCTGTAAGCTT
Organism: Gambelia wislizenii; assembly: GCA_030847615.1. Classification (NCBI taxonomy): domain Eukaryota; kingdom Metazoa; phylum Chordata; class Lepidosauria; order Squamata; family Crotaphytidae; genus Gambelia; species Gambelia wislizenii. The sequence goes on along the minus strand of JAUMIR010000013.1, from coordinate 2,283,302 downwards.
TGACCCTTGGACTCTATCCTGGACTCTTCTCTCTGTGCCTTCCTGATGGTTTTGCTGCTGCTCAAGAAACTGGACCTTGCTTATTTCAAACCTTACCTGGCTCCACTTAATTAACTTTGCTATCATGGACAGTTGCCCACTTTTCCAGTCTTTTGGGCTTTATCTTGGTCAAACTCCCAAACTATGTATTAATTTCCAGTAACTGGCTGCTTTCTTGGACAATACTGCTTGGTGGCCTTTGCAGAGATGGACAGATGACCACCCAGCCTAATCTGCAGGACTGTTTGAAATAGACGGAGCCTACTCCACAGGGGTGGAAGAATACTGCCCAGTGGCCTTTGTTAGGATGAACTGTTGACCACTCAGCCTACTCTTTAGGGTTATAGAGTCTTGCTTCCCAAGTACTGCACTTGTTTTATCCCTACATGAACACTGGCCTACCTTGCCTGGGTGTTGTGAGGAAGGCTCCTGTCTCTCTGAAGCTCTGGGGGACCCCCTGACACAATCTAAACATTTCTCTACCCTGCATTCTCTGCCATGGCTGCAGAAATATCAAATCACTGGTCATCTCTTCCATTGTTGTAAGGTGAAATTTGAACCCAGGCCTCTCTGCATATCCAAAGTCTTGCTTTGCCATGGCTGAGCTGCGTGGCCTCTTCCTTCCACACATGAGTGGACAGATCAAAGTGGGGTGGGGAAGGGAGGCACCCCAACAGACTTGGTTTATTGGGTCTGCCCTGTTCCCACTGAATTCTAGGTTGGGAAATTTCAGGCTCTGCAGCCTCATCCAGCCCTCTGGACTTCCCTGGCAGGCCACTGTGGTGACATTTCCCCATTGTGACATTTGTTGGCTTACCCCCTCCCCCTGAAAGCTCCCCCCAAAAGCCCCTCGAGGCTGGAAAAACATCTCCTCCCCCATCCCAAAGCCAGGATGCTGGAATATCTGCTCCTGGCCTTTGGGTGCTTCCTGGGTGTTGGAATTCAATCCTGAGGAATTTTGAATTTGGCTATTGGGGGGTCTTCAAAGAGGCTCCCACACTCTGTGACTGCCTGTCTCCCCGCTGAGTACCCCATAAGTGCTCCACAGGGATGGTGGCGTTGCTTCACCCCTGTGTCCAAATGACGTTTCCAGCATAGGAGATCCTTAGCCACGTCTTCCCAAAACACCTCTGTGAGTCCCCGGTAATTCTGTTGCGTGCGTGTGTCTCAGGTCAAAAAGGGGGGTCTGCAAACTGGGAAAGACCCCCACAGGACCCCCTCTTCCCCTCCTGGACCCCCCCTCATTTCAGGCTCCAGCTATGATTTTATGGAGAGACCAGATCCAGAACTCTATGGCCCAGTATACCAACAGTATCCTATTTTCTGTTCCCCCTGCCAGCACGTGAGGGTGGTAGTGGGTGATGGGATGCTCAGCTTGGAAGGGACCCTCTAACATCACTACTTGTAACTTAGTGTGCATCCTCAGAATAAATTTCCTGCCACATACCCCTCCCAACAATCCTTTTTTAACTTTTGAAAACCACAAAAATTCTTTATTTGCTGCACCCATAGGGTCAATCCACTGATGGACTTCCCATTACTGTACTTTTGAAGCATTACTAAACCTTGTTTCCTCACCCCACGCCGTCCCCCTGCCCTGTAGCTTACAGGATTGACCACCCGCCCTGAAGGTCAGTAATTACAGGTTGCTGCCGTACTTTCATTTCCACCATCTGGATAAACTCGTCACAAGTTGCTACTCATTTTTTCCCCATTTTCTTCTAACTAGCCGCACGATCACACTATATTGTTATAGCAGGATTATTCCACTTTAACTGCTATGGCTGCCTCCTGTAAAATTCCGGGGTTTGTAGTTTAGTGAAGCCTAAGAGCTCTCTGGCTGAGAATGCTAAATGCCCCTCCCTAAACTGCAAATCCCAGGATTCTGCAGGAGGCAGCCACTGCAGTTAAAATGGAATAATAGTGCTATAACAGTATAGTGTGATATCTACTTAAGGGAACATCTGCACTCTAGAAATATTACAGTTTGATACCGCTTTAATGGCCATGGCACCATCCTGGGATTTCTAGTTTCGTGAGGCGCCAGCACTTTCTGGTAGGCCTTGTAAAACTGCAAATCCCAGGGAGGAATGAAACTGCAGCACTTAAAGTGATGTCAAACTGCATTATTTTGACACCCTTAGGATTTTATCACACTACAGTGTTGTAGCGCTATTGTTCCAGTTTAACTGGTCTGGAGGCCTCCTGTGGAACCCTGGGATTTGCAGTTTAGGGAAGGGCATTTAGCCAGAGAGCTCTTAGTCTTCATTAAACTACAAACTCCAGATTCCCACAGGAGGCAGCTGTAGCCATTAAAATGGAATAATAGTGCTATAACAGTATACTGTAGTGTGATATCTACTTAAGGGAACATCTGCACTCTAGAAATATTACAGTTTGATACCGCTTTAACGGCCATGGCACCATCCTGGGGTTTCTAGTTTTGTGAGGCACCAGCACTTTCTGGCAGGCCTTGTAAAACTGCAAATCTCAGGGAGGAATGGAACTGCAGCGCTTAAAGTGATGTCAAACTGCATTATTTCGACAGGGTAGATGCACCCTTAGGATTTTATCACACTACAGTGTTGTAGCGCTATTATTCCACTTTAACTGGTCTGGAGGCCTCCTGTGGAACCCTGGGATTTGCAGTTTAGGGAAGGGCATTTAGCCAGAGAGCTCTTAGTCTTCACTAAACTGCAAACTCCAGATTTCCACAGGAGGCAGCTGTAGCCATTAAAGTGGAATAATAGTGCTATAACAGTATAGTGCAGTGATGGCGAACCGATGACACGTGTTTCAGCACTGACACGCATAGCCATTTTTGATGACACGCAACCGCTGAGGCGGCTGCATGCAGAAAAGAATGTTTCATCCTCGGCTGCATCCCGAGAATAATGTTTCATCCTCATCTCCTGCACTTGGCCGTGCAGGAGCCGAGGATGAAACATCCTTCTCGGCATGCAGTCGCCTCAGCGGCCGCGGGTCATCAGAAATGACTACGCCTGTCAGTGCTGACACGTGTGTCATCGGTTCGCCATCACTGGTGTAGAGCGATAAGGCTATTAGAACAAGAGGGAAAGGAACTGAGTAGCTAACTTGTGACTAGTTTATTCAGGGGGTGGAGATGAAATTATGGTAGCTACTTGTAACTACTTACCTTCAGGAAGCAGGGTAAGTTAAGTAACTCCCTGTAACTAGTGATGGGGTGGGAGAACACACGGTTTATTAATGCTTCAAAAGTAGCGGAAGACATAACAGTGGATTTACCTATATTAGCGCAGCAAGTGAACAATTTTTCCTGTGGATTTTCACAAAGTTGCTTTATTGTTGGTGGAGAGGAACAGCAGGATTTTTAAGTAATGAGCAGTGGAACAATTAACGTAGCAAATTCCTTTCCCAGCTTCACTATGTGACTTGACACCCGCCCTGAAGGGCAGTAGTTACAGGTCGCTGCTGTACTTTCATCTCCACCCTCTGGTAACTACTCAATTCCTTTGCCTCTTCTTCTAATTAAGGGTCCATCTGCACTCTAGAAATATTACAGTTTGATATCGCTTTAACGGCCACGGCACCATCCCGGGATCTGTAGGTTTGTGAGGCACCAGCACACTCTGGCAGAGAAGGCTGGAGACCTCATAAAACTACAAATCCCACAAGGGACGGAGCTACAGTGCTTAAAAGTGGTGTCAAGTGTAACAGTGGACTTACCTTATGAGCACAGCAAATCAACAGTTTTATTGTGGATTTTCAAAAGTTACTTCATTATTGGCGGGGGGGGGTGGGCGTCAGGAACAGCAGGATTTTTATTCAGTTCTCTTATCACTCCTGAGGTTTTTCTCTATCAGGAAAAGTAACTGAAAGTATGAGGAAGATAATGAGCACTGAAAGGAATAACTTAGCCAGTTACTTTCCCAACTTCCCCATCCGTGATGACGGCAGGGGGTGACAGGCCAAACAGCGTAATTAGAATTCCTTTTTAATTCATTCAAAGCCAGGGTAACAAACTGCCCACAACTTTGGTCAAAAGTAACTTTCCAAGCCCAGCTAGGAAATTTGGGGGGATGAGGGGCCTTAGGAAAATACTAGGGAGGCAGATGGGGAAATTAAGGGCTTGTGCTAGAGGCTGTTTTTGGTTTTTTGGAGCTTTTGTGTAGATTAAAACAAAACACCACCTTTTACTTTAAATATTTTCTTTTCTGTGGGGGAAGAGGGTTGGATTTGAATGGAAAGATAAAGGTTGCATTAAACATGTTTTTAGTAAGTAAAATAGTAAGTTTTAATAAATAAAATAATAAAGTTGTTTTTATTATGTCTGCCTAAAATCCAGTTTTTCCCCCGTTATTTCAAAGCGGGACCCTTGCTGTCACTGCCTCTTCTCCCAGTGAGATGTCACAGTGCCGTCTGAGGCCATGTGGCAACCTGTGGCGGTGTGGGATATTTGGGGGTGTTGTGAGCCTGCTGTGGGGTTGCCACAGGAAAACTGCCGAGGGCTGCTGTGTCTTCTTTAAATGGGGTTTTGTCGAAGAGGAGCTTTCCAGCATCTTCGGGGTGGCTGGTCCACTTCCTGTGTCACAGAAACTCCCCATTCTCTTCGCTGACTTTGCTGCGCCTTTTCCTGCCAATCTTTGCCAGAGCACCTCTACAGCACTTTAACTCACACTGAATATTACTGAATAATTTCACAGAATCACAGAACTGGAAGGGACCCCAAAGGCCATCCAGTCCAACCCCCTTCCGCCATGCAGGAATACCCAATCCTGACAGATGGCCACCCGGCCTCTGTTTAAAAGTCTCCAAAGAAGGAGACCACACCACCCTCCCAGGCAGCCCTCCCAAAAACCCTCCCCATTTGGGGAAGGACAGAGTGAACAATCTCTCAGCCAACAATCCCTTCCCTTCTAATATAACCTCCCTACCAACCAATGAATGCAAACACCTTATGCCATTATAAGTTCCTCTCCAACTGAACTGGGTAAAAAGAAACAAGCGGACAACAAACTGTAGGTAACTTTTAAAAAATACACATATGTTATATGTACACACAAATATATCAAAGCTTTACTGAACCTTTTAATGCCCCTGATGGAGACTTGGGAATTCTCACACCCATCTGCCTTTTCTCGGACTATCCCAAGACCCTTAAACCAGCCTGGGTGTGTTTTTGAAACAGGAATTTCGTTTGCTATGGGTTAAATAATGGCTGAGTTTTTCATACCCGTATCAAGCCGGGGAAACTGACAGCACAAATCAAGATTTTAGATCCCTTCATTTTTTCTGGATGGAACAACCTGGTCACAGCTGTATGCTTGCATGCGCAGGGAAGTGAACAGCGTCTTCCTCCCACCACGAAACTTGTCTTCCAATTTTTAACTCGTAGTCTGGGGACATGAAACGTTGGCCTTTTTTTTTTGTCTGAAAGCGCTATGGTTTCCACGTAAGAGGCCGTCCTTTACAGTGCGTAATGTGCCCCCAGTCCTGCTGACTCTTGCGCTGTGTCCTGTCTTTCTTTTTTAACACAACAGGGAAAGGACATGCTCTCTCACACACACACATACGTGGTCCTGGATAGGAGATCGTTAGCCACGTCTACCTGGATACTGTGGTAGCAACTCCCTTCATTCCAGTTCAGAGGCTGCAACCTGAACAGTTGCACACCCACCCACAGCCTAGTCCCTGCAGGGAAAACAATGGGCTCCATTCCTGCCTGTATTTGGACCTTTGATTTCACGGCTATCAGCCTCACACTTCTCCCACACACAAACACAAACGTCCGTGGATTCTCCCCACCGAAAAGGCCACTGGATGGACGGGGTCCCCTCTTTCTCCTCCTCCTTCAGCACCAAGACGACAATCTTTCCTCCATCCAACGTGGCACACGGGCTGCCCGATGGCACCTCTAGCTCCAGGCTGTTTTGGGGTAGCTATAAAGCTAGAGAGAGAGAGAGAAGGGGGAAGGAAATCGATACATCTCTTCTTACTACAGGCACACCTCAGCAAAGCCTCTGACAAAGAAGCTTTTTTTTTGTAAAACCAAGCCTCTCTCCCTCCTCGTCCTCCACCCAGCTGGCAGGATTTTAGCAGCACGAGCCGTGGGAGGTTGGTGATCGCATTGGCATTTTTTGCTGCTGCATCACACTGCTAACTCATGTTCAGCTTGTAGTCCACTCTTTCTTTTCTTTGAGGAAATCTACACCATTATGTTAGTTGCTAATAAACAAAAAATATTATGTTAGTGCCTATAATATAGTGAACGCCATTGAAAATAATTGGATTTCTGGTTTAAAATACCATAGGGTTGTCTTGGAGGGCCTAGAAAATGGCTAGAGAGGACACATTTTCTAGGAAGACTCTATGCTAGGTGTGCTGTTTTGTGTCCCATGGATAATGAATCCATGGATACGGAGGTCCTACTGTAATCTGAACATCCTGTATGCTGAATAGGTTAGGTTACCTGAGATAAACATATGGGGCCCCCAAAATAAAGCATTGCAGGGGGGCCCAGAATTCCTTAAACCGGCCCTGTTGGTGAAGGAGGGCTGGAGAACAGTCAGCGATGTAAAACATCTCGAGGTGGAAAAGACGGAGACCCTCCTCTAGCTGATCCAACTGCCTGCCCACAACAGGGAAGGCAAATGGAAAACGGGGAGGGGCCCCTGTGGACGTCACAAAGCTTTGGATTTTCCTGACCCTTCACGGTCTCCTGTGCCTAGAGTCCTGCCGGGATGCCTATCTTGGGCACAAAACAGTACAGCGTATTTGTTTTCCTTTTCCCGTTTCCCCAGCTTAAATAGCTGCTGCTTCCAGAATTCCCCACTGCGCAGGCAAGAACAATAAAACGAAGAGGAAAGGGGACAGAAGGCTGCCTCATGGGCTCCCCCTCCATTGCTTGTTTTTTTTTTTTTTTAAGAATCCGCAATCTGTAAATTTGGCCCCCAAAAAGAAATCAGAAAAGCGGAAGCTGGCGCAAGAAAAAGTTGTCCCGGGACGCATGGGGGAAGCAGCTTTCAAGAGGTCTCTTCTAGAAGATTCAAAATAGGATTTTTTTGTTTACTTCTGTATGGCATCCCTCACCTGGTTGTTCCACTTCACACATGCATATTGTGAGTTCTGGATAAAAGGTTTGCCCCTGGTCCCAATTTTTTGTTAAAGAAGCAATGTCTGTGGAGACGTCTGCTTCTTTACCTGAGGTATGCCTGTACACTGGGCCCTGTGTATCCAACGTGTCCCTATCCTTCTTAAAACGAGGCGCCCAGGACGGAACGCAGGACTTCGGGTCAGGCTTGGCCAGCTCAGAATATAGGGGCGCTATTACTCCCCTTGGCTTGGCTTCTATTAATGCGGGCTGAAATCGTATTTGCCTTCGTTGCTGCTGCAGCGTGACACTTCATTTCCATGTTTGGCCTCTCCTATAGCTCAGGAGAAACTGAGAGGACTCTGGTTTGACCCTTGTGACCACGAGGAGGAGACCCCGCTTTTCAAAACCTCTGCCCCCAGCTCACCTTGTTGCGGTAGCCGCGCTCCGCCATGCGCCGGGCCTCCATCTGCTCCATCTCCCGGTGGCGCTCCTCCTCCATCCGGGCTTGGGCCTCTTCCTCCTCCTGCTGCTGCCGCTCCTCCTGGTCTTGCCGCTGCCGCTCGGTGAGCTGGAAGAGGGGGTTCAAGGTGAGGGGAGACCGGCTCAGAGGGATGCAGCCAGAAAGGGTCCCCCTTTCCTCCTTTGGAAGACAATTTCCAGAGGGTTCCAGGCAATGCCACCCAAAAACCTTCCCTGCCTCTGGACTTCCAAAGAGTCTCAATCTCCCCGGCTCTGTTTGATGCTGCTTTCAACTTCCATGGCTCCATGCTATGGGATTCTGGGCTTTGTAAGTTTTCTGAGATATTTAGAGGGCTTGGGTGCCATGACAAACTACAAATCCCAGGATTCCATAGCATTCAGCTGTGGTGGAAGTTAAAGCAGTGTCAAACTGGATTATTTCTGCAGTGCAGATACAGAAGTGACTTGAAGGCACACAACAACAACAGTATCCGAATATATTTAAACTGATAAAAATGTATTTAAAACAATAAATAACAGTAATTCTAAAAGATTAAAAAAATATATTAAAACTAGCTATACCCAGCATAACATACGATGTTATAGTAGATTTGAAAGGTTCACATGGTGGAGCTTGCATTGCTTTACATGTGGATGACGAGTGGCGGAGGGAGTGAGAGGCAGGAGGGGCCCTTGTGAGGTGGGGATGCCGATGCAAACTGAGTGGCAGGAGTGGATTGTGAGGTGGGGAGGGAATCTGCATGTGGGTGGTGAGTGGCTGAGGGAGTGAGAGGAGGGAGGGGCTCTTGTGAGGCTGGGAGTGTAGATGTAGATGCAGATTGAGTGGCAGGAGTGGATTGGGAGGTGGAGAGGGAATTTGCATGTGGGTGGGGATTGGCTGAGGGAGTGGTTGGGTATGTTTCCTAAGCGGCCAATCAGCACACTGGGAAAGGAAACATACCCAAGCCATAGATAGATAGATAGATGGATAGATGTCTATCAATCAAAAACCAGACTGTTTAAGACCAGTTGAAAGAATTTTAAATAGTGCGACCACAAGCGATGCCCAAAGCTAAATCCAGCCCATCATCCCCTCCACCATCCCACTCCACAGGGAGAGGGCCTGGTGGGGGCTCTGACCTGTGCCTCCAGTTCCCGCCTGCGGGCGGTCTTCTCGGCGGCCTCTGCTTCCTTCTGCCGCTGTGTGATCTGCCTGGCTTCCTCCAGCTGCCGGATCAGCCGCTCCCGGCAATTCACAGACTCTTCCTGGGCCTGCCGGTTAGATTCCATCTTCTCCCGGATTTGCCGGGATCTCTCGGCCAGGACCTGTTGGGGACAGGGCAGCAGCATGGGGTGGGGGGATTGAAGAGCCAAGAAAGAACGAGAGGGTGGGCTTCCCCTTCTGATGCCTCTTCCTCTGATTGGCAAATAGACCCCCTACCCCATTTTGCTGGCCTGGATAGGCTTCGTTTGGAGAAGAGAAGATGGAGAGGGGACACAAGAGAGCTACCTTTAAATATCTGAAGGGGTGTCGTAAAGAATGAGCTTCCTTCCTGCTGAGAGCAGAACACGCACCAGTGTATTCACATTTCAAGAAAAGAGATTCCGCCTAAACATTCGGAAGAACCTCTTGGCCACAAAAGCTGTTCAACTGGTGGATTCCCTTTCTTTGGAAGGCTTTGAACAGACCTTGGATGGGCATCCCTCAGGAGTGCTGTAGTTGTGTCTTCCTGCATGGCAGAAGGGGGCTGGACTAGATGGCTCTTGGGAGTCCCTTCGAGTTCTAAGGTTCTGTGGCCCTGCTCCCTGGGGAGAGGTCTCACCTCTGCCATGAGTCTGTCCCGGGCCTTCCGCTCTTTCTCCCATTCTCGTTCTCGCTGCTCCCATACCTGCTTGGCTTCCTCCCTGCGAGGCAGGCAAAGAATGTGGAGAGTGGTTAAATCTAAATTGGTATAATTAGATAACATGGGGTGGGCAACAGTGTGGTGTGAGCCAGGGCTATTTTTGTCACACATAGAGGTCAAACTATATATACAGTCCAATCTCCATATCTGCAGAACCAATATTTGCAGTTTCAGTTACCCGTGGGATACAGAATAGGAGACACATGGCAGAGTCACGCGCTGTGTCCTCTCTAGGTACCTTCTAGGTCCTCCAACGCAACTCTATGTTACGTTTGTACCAGAAGCCCTTTATTTTAATAGGCTTCGCAGTTATCCACGGTTTCCGGTACCTGCAGGGAACCAAACCCCCACGGATACGGAGGTCCGGCTGTATATAGATTTTGCTCCAGACTGACCTCTATACTAAGGGTGGAAGGCTTTCCCACCACATTTGAAAACCCACTCCTCTGGGTGCTTTTTTAAAAAAAGAAAAGTACAATCTTTTTCAGGTTTTTTTTTTTGCCCTAAAAATACCTTATATTTTTATTAGCTATTAGCTCATAACACACATTGGAAACTGCTTAATGCAGTGTAGATGTGTAAATAGCTATTGCTTAAAACAATTTGTAAGCCGCTCTGATAGCCGTGTGGCTGAAGAGCGGGGTATAACTAACTAACTAACTAAATAAAAATTATAGGGGCCCAGGAAGTCCCCCAAATATACTGGGAATAACCCTGTATCCCCATGTTTGGAAAAAGGCTAAATAAATAAATAAATAAAAAGGGGTTGTGTGTGGCTCAGCCCTGCCCCATTTCCCTCTGGGATCATGGAGGCTCCCTGCTGAAGCTCCTGCCCTTCCCTGCTGTCCGAGAGGGTGGGCAGGAGCGTTAGGAATGGGCCCCGGCTTCCCCTTCCGTCCTCACCTGAAAAGGCTGTCCAGCTCTGCCTCCCGCAGTCTCTCCAGCCGCAGCTGGTCCTCGACCACCTCTTTCATCCAAGCTGCAGCGGCTGCGGCCTGCTCCCGCCGGGCGGACCTCAGGCGCTGGTCCTCCTCCTCCTTCTTTGTTAGGGCGAGGAGGATTTGCCGGTCTTTCTCCTGCGAGGCCAAATGATAAGACAGAGGTGAACCACCTGGTCTTATGCAAAGACACGTGACTGAGGTACACCCCATATCTGCGGAACCAATATCCATGGCCCCAGTTATCTGAGGGACACAAAATAGGGACGCACATCATGGAGTCGTGTGGGAAAATGCCTAGAGAGGCATCCTCTCTAGGCATCTTCTAGATCCTCCTCCAACACAACCCTATGGTATGTTTGTACCAGAAGTCATGTATTTTAATGGCCATCAAAAGGTGAAGACTTTATTTTTGTTTAAATTCTGAAACACTTTTGAAAACTGTTTTCTTTTTTAAAAGAGAATTGCAGGGTGCTTTTTAAGGTTTTTTTGCCATTTTGAAGCCTGCCGTTTAAATTCCTTTAATATTGTTAAATATTGTCTTGTACTCTTTTAATATGGGGCCTTTCGTATTTTTCCACTGGAAAGGATTTATGTTGGGTTTTGAGGCGCTTAGTTCCCGTCGTCTCCTTTCCCAAAATCGCGTGCATGCACGTGTATCTGTTTTTGGACCTCTGGCCCAAACTTACCAGTTCTTCCTGGATCTGCTGAGCTCTTCTCTTTAGCTGGGCATGATATTGATGCTTCAGGAAGCGCCTGGTTTGGGGGGAAGAAAAGAGGGGGAAGCAAAATGAGGGCCGGCTGTTATTTACAGGAGGAGGAGGAGGAGGACTGCAAACTTGATATGGAGTACAAAAGTTTTCAAAATGCCTTGGGGAGCAAAATTATATATTATTATTCTTTTAAAGGCCTCTGAGTTATGCTATTACGTAATTATAAAATTTCAGTTGTCCGTACGGTAATAAGTAGTTATTACTTACGTAATTACATAATTGTACCGTACGGTTGTACAGCATCACGTAATTATTACTTACGTAATTACATCATTAGACTTGCAGATATTGATTCCTGCAGGTGCGAGTCCACTTACAAAAACGCAATTCCCAACAGGGTTTTTTAAAACATTACCCTTAAATGACCCTCCCTGGGCCTTGCTGCTCTTTCCTCGTCCTCCAAGGAAGTCTCTCTTTGGAGGCAAGATGGGGGGGGGGGTATCCTCTCCTCCAGAGAATATGTGTGTGTGTGTTTGTATCTCCGTACCCAAGTTCCACCTTCTTCCTTTCCTGCTCCTGGCGCTTCCTCTCTGCCACCAAGTCTCCCAGCTCCCAGCTCTGCCGCATCAGGTCTTCCTCCTCTCTCTTCAGCTGGGTCGCCTGATGGGGAAGAGAAGAGGCGGAATTCTTCAGCCACGGGCACCCCGCTCTCCAGCAAGACACAGCCAGGGAAAGACGCCACCCAGCAAAGGCGTCTCCTGCCTGGCGGGGGTCTCCACTCCCAAACGGAGGGAGGAAGGATGCGGGGCCCACAGGGAAGTACCTCTGCCTCACGCTGCCTGAGCTCTTGCATCTGCTGCCTCAGGAACTCCGCCTGCTTCCTCTCCTCCTCCTTCCGACGCTCCTCCTCTTGCCTCATTCTTTCCAGGGCCTCCCGCCGGGCCACCTCGTACTGGTTTTCCACACGGATCTTCTCTTCCTGCTCGGACGCTTCTCGCTTCATCAGGAAAAAAGGTGGGAGCGTTAATTGAGCAGTGTGGAAAATGAGGGCCGCACCTTGCTCCCAAATTTTTTAAAAACCTGTTACTAAAACCCTTTTATACATCTGCAAGAAACATAAAGAAAAAACACACTCCTTTTTCTCAAGGAAATTGTATTTTTCCTGCAAGAAACACACACACACAGAAACCACAGCCAATTTTATGGAGGAAAATGTATTTTTTCTGCAAGAAACATACAGGAAGAACATTCATTGTTTGCAGAGGAAATTGTATTTTTCCTGCAAAACACATAAAAAAGACGAGTCAATTTTGTGGAGGAAAACACATTTTTTCTGCAAGAAACATACAGGGAACACACTCATTGTTTGCAGAGGAAATTGTATTTTTTCTGCAGAACACACACACAAATAAAGTCAATTTTGTGGAGGAAAATGTATTTTTTTTTTCTGCAAGAAAGATACACAAACACATAGAAAAATGTGTTTTCCCCCTTACAAGGAAATGTGTTTTGGTAACAGAACAACTTTGTGTATTTTATTTTATTGCATAGAATAATTCCAAGAATGTCTTCACAAACTACAAAGGATCTCTGCCCCTCCTCTCTTTAGGCTAATGAATATTCTCCCTTCTCCCTCCTCAGAGAAGGAGGGAGGAAGTTCTGCCTACCTCTTGCTTCTGTGTCCTTTGGTCCCCCCAGGCCTCCACAACATGCTTCTTATGCAGTTCGGATTCCACCTGGTGAAAAAAGATCGCAATTAATGGCCTGGATGTTTTGGCTGTCCTCTTCTTTATGCTAGGAAATGTGTTTTGATGGGAGAGAAAACTATCTGTGAACAAGAGGCACTGCGGCCATATTCCAAGGTTGGACTGGATGGCCCTTGGGGTCTCTTCCAACTCTATGATTCTAATATCTGTCATTCCCCGCCCCCCAAGACTGAGAGCCAGCGTGGTATAGATGGATATACACCCCAGGCTCTGTTTCCACTGTTATGTTTCTGCTAAAAAGACTGATACGTTTAAACATGGGAGTAAACAGCACACTAGACCCTCTCCTAAGGTCGCCCAGCATGATGGGCTCGGCAATTCTCACCTCCCGGAGCTTCGCACTGTTGTTCTTCCAACATTCATACAGGCGCTCTTCGGCAATCTGCGTTAGAGAGAGGAGAAAACAGGCAAAGTTTTGTGAGAGAACTCTGGATTTTGCCTGGGAGTAAAACCGCACACGTGGAATGCACGAGTTCTAATTCATTAAGGTTTAAATCAGCTAAGCTAAAAGGAAGACAGACCTGCTTCCTCCGCTCCTCCCTGGCCGACTTCAGCTCTTCGTTCTTCCGCCTCATCTGGCCAGCCTCGTCCTTGTCCAGCCGCAGCGCCCGCAGCTCCTCCGCCAGCATCTCCCGCTCCTCGAAGAGCAGCTGCTGAAGACGGCGGCGCCTCTGCTCCAGGCGGGCCCGTTTCTCCTCCCTTTCTTTCTCACAGTGGTAGGCGTTCATGCTAGCAAAAGACCCCCAAGCAAAGATGGCACTGGCAGAGCAGAAAGCCCCCCTCTCCAGGGCTTGGCTTCTTTTGTCGAAAACACAAAGGCCTTCTTGGAGTGGCTCCTGGGCTGTGGAACTCCCTCCCACAAGAGGCTAGATAGTCCAGGTTATGCAAAGGATCATATTCTCCCTATATAAGCTCTTCTGGGGAGGCGCTTCTCTCAGTCCCACCACCTGCCCAGGGACATCAGCTGGGAACACGGGAGAACCAGCCAGGGCCTTTTTGGTGGCTGCTCCCTTACTCTGAAACTCTCTTCCCAAAGAGGCCAGACTTGCACCTCCTTTACTATCTTTTGCTACGATTTTGCACCACCAAAAAGTGCATAGCCACGTTCAGACTGGCCGCTGGCAACGAGTACGTCACATATGTCGCAACCGCATCCTTGGCTGATGCAGGTGTTGCAGGGTGGGCAGAACCATCCACATTTGGGAGAAACGACAAAATCAACTAGTACAGGTCGGGACAGGCAACCTTGGGGTGAACCATGTTGCCGATTTGGGGCAACCACACCCACCCAGGAAGTTGGGTGGCATGCGGGGAACAACCCTTATTCTACATTGCTGGCTTCTCCTGGCCGTCCTAACTACTGAGGGGGTGTTACCTTTGCTGGTAGGACTGGCGGGAGCTCCACTGGGCCTGCTTGGAGGCGTAGACCCCGGACTGTTTGAAATAGCAGCTGTTCAGTTCCCACTGCCGACGGAAACGGGCCTCTTGGTCCCGCTGGCGGACGATCTGCCGCTCGAGGGCCCGGCTGCGGTTGCTCCAGAAGGAAGGGAGGGTGGGAAGCGCCATCTCGAGGGAAAACCAGGAGAAGAAACCCCCAGATTTTGCCACCTGTTCCTGAAGGGCCAATGACATGGGTCTGGTTAGCAGGAAATTATTGTCGTTGTTATATTCCAGGGGAGTCATCATCCCGCTCTATTCTGCACTGCCCAGGCCTCGTCTGGACTCCTGCATTCAGTTCTGGGCAACTCGTTTTAAGAAGGATAGAGAGAAGTTGGAATAGGTTCAGAGAAGGGCAACGAGGATGTTAAGAGGTGTAGGAGGAAAGGCGGAGGGAGTGTGATGCTGCAGCAAACAAGGCAGATACTATTTCAGCTGCATTAATACAACCCCAGTTTCTAAGACAAGGGGGGTCACCACATGAAGCCAATCATTAAATAGCAGTCATTAAACTATATAGAAAATTGCTAAGCAAGCAGCAAGTGAAAATTTAATCAGGTTGAACTTTTCCCTTCCCTTTCCGACCAAGAAAGCACCAGTTACTTGATGGCAGGGTTAGAGCGCTCTGGAAATTCTCGATTTGCTTCCCCCCCCCACTTGCAATTCCTAAAAGCTTCATCACTCTGCAGCTTCTAAAATTATCCCTGGATGAAGATACAGGTTGAGTCTCCCTTATCCGAAATGCTTGTTGCCAGAGGTATTTTGGAATATTTAGGATTTTGGAATATTTGCATAGACATCATGAGATATCTTGGAAAAGCTTATTTGAAATGTTTGGGACCAGAGGTGTTTTGGATTTTGGAATTCTTGCATAGACATAATGTGTTTATCTTGGAGATGGGGCCCAAATCTAAACACAAAATTCATTTATGTTTCCTATGCACCTTATACACAGGGTCTGAAGGTCATTTCATAATTTTCAATAATTGTGTGCATGAAACAAATTTGGTGTACACTGAACCATAAGATAACACATAAAGCATAAAATCCCCGGTCATGTTGATGCTCAAATAAAATTATGGATTTTGGAATATTTCTGATTTTGTAATTCTCCGGATCAGGGAGACTCGACCTCTGTCTCTTTATCTTCATCATGGCTGTACCTTACTTACTTTCTGGTCAACGGTCACCTCGTAGGAATACCTACATAATTAAAATACCTAATTAAATAATGGCATAATGGGGGGGGGGGATGGAGTTCTGCTCCAAAAAATGTAACTTCTTCCGGCCCCCATTGCTTTGGCCCAAACAAATATTTGAGACACAACACAAAAGGAAAAAGCACCGGGGCGGGATGAGGAAAAAAGTGATGCACCACGAAAGGCCCCACAGAGTTGGTCTCCCCACAGAGGCAATGGAAGAATGGGGGCTGCAATCCCACTCCACGACCGGCCTTCCCCAACCTAGAACCCTCTGAGTGTGTACTACAACTCCCATTGTCCCCCAATAGTCCTGCAGACGCAGGGAAACCCTCCTCCTCCTCCTTATTGTTTGCCCTGTATGGCCTTGGAGGGAGGGAAGAGTCTGGCATTATCATCTCTCTGGCTCAGAAGAAGTTAAACATTTCCCCAATGCAACTCCCATCATCCCCAGGCAGCATTGCAGACTCAGGGAGTTTTCCTTCTCCTCCTTATTGTTCGCCCTGTATGGCCTTGGAGGGAGGGAGGGAAGGGAGGCTCTCTGGCATTGCCATCTCTGTGGCTCAGAAATAGTTAAACCTTTTCGACTACAACTCCCATCATCCCCACCTCCCAAAAACTAACTTTTCCAAGCTGTTCAGTGACAGGCAAGAAACTTTTTTTTTTTTAAAGGGAGGAATACCCAAGTTTCTTCCTTTTTAAAAAATAATAACATAAAGTCAACGCAGTGGCGTCAGAGGCGTGACGTCACAGGAGAACGCAGTGACGTCAAACGTGTTTGCATCCTTTAAAAAAAAATTTTTTTTTTGGCCTAAGGCTGATTTTTTAAAAAATTGAATGGGACCTCTTATTTAAAAATATGTAAAGGAACGGCGCCACATTTGCATATATTTGAATAAATCTGCATGCTTCATTAAATATTCATAACAGTCGAAATCTCCAATAACAATAATAATAATAATATTCTGCATATTCCCAATGGAGAATCCGGGACTCACCGCTTTCGGTCCTCGATTCGTTTTCTCCCGCTTTCCGGGGCCGGGATTCCTAACGGCTCCGCCACTTCCGGGTCCGCTGGGCGGGCGCCATGGCAACACTTCCGGTCTGCGCTACGGGAGCCGGCGAGGGACATTGCGCCGCCTGCCTGCCTTGCTGCCTGCCTCAAGGGGGCGTGAGCTGTCCTTAAAACGCTGAGCTTTCGCCCGCGACTACAGAGATAGGAAAGAGGGGGGGAAAAAAGGTCAGAGGCAACCTTTTACAAGTCGGTTCCGGGTTCCCTTATCAAAAGGGTCTTTTCCAACTAAATATTATTCGGAGAAATCCAAAAGTTACTCCCACGAAGAAATCAAAAATACCGTTGGACACCACTTTTAACTGCTATGGCTCCATTCTGAGAGTTGTATTTTTAGTGAGGCACCAGCACTCTTTAGGCAGAGAAGGCTTTAAAGACCTTGTAGAACTACAAATCCCAGGATTCAACAGGATGGGGCGGCAGGGCTTAAAGCGGTGTGAAACTGCATTATTTCTACAGTGTAGGTGCATTGTCCTATCCACCAGCATTTCACAGATGGGGGCCTGTCTACACTGCAGAAACACAGCCCTTTGACACCCCCATAGCTCTATCCTATGGAACTCCTGGGATTTGTAGTTTGGTGAGGCATCAGAGTTCTTTGCTTAGAAAAGGCAAATTACAAATCCTAAGATTCTATAGGATTCCCACCCCTTCCTTGTGGAATGCAAACCCCTTTTTGTACTTTGAACTCTGTTTGCAGCATCTGACATAATCTGAGGACAAAGGCAGAAGGAGGAGAGAGAAACCGGGACTTTTGAAAAGCAGTTGGAAAAATGGGAAGGCAGAAATAATGCAGTTTGGCACTACTTTTAACGATTATGGCTCCTGCCTATGGCATCCTGGGACTTGTAGCTTGTTTGTGGCACCAGAACTCTCTGACTGAGAAGTCTAACGAGCTCTCATAAAAACTGCAAATCCCAGAAATTCCATAGCATGGAGCCATTGGCAGTGAAAGCAATGTTAAACTAGGTTATCATTCTGCAGTGTGGCAGCTGTACACTAGGACCCCCGTATCCACTGGGTATTGGTTCTGGTGGGGGCGTGGATACCGAAAACCATTGATAATAGCAAACACCACTGAAAATAATGGTTCTTCTGGTTTAAAATACCACAGAATTACCCTAGAGGACCTAGAAAATGGCTAGAGAAGATACATTTTCTAGAAAAACTCTATGGTAGGCGTGCTGTTTTGTGTCCCGTGGATAACTGACTCAGTGGGTAATGAATCAGTGGATATGGGGGTCCTACTGTATAGGGATATTTAGAGGGTATGGGTTGTTTCATTTCACATGGGTGCATTTGTGAGGCTGAATCCACATGACACAAATAACCCAGTTTGAAATGGGATTATGATTTGCCACGGCTCCTTCCACTGGGATGCTGGGGTTTGTAGTTTTTTTCTTTTTAACAAAGTCCGTTTAAACAAGATTGTGGGTGCCTCTTAACCACACTACAAATCCCAGGATTCCAGGGGAAAGTAGCCATGGCCAATAACCCAGTTTCAAACTGGGTTATTTGTGTCGTGTGGATTCAGCCTTAGTTTTAGCACTTCAAAGGGATATATTGTTGCATATATTTATTGATATCAATATTTATTGATAAATTCAAAGAGGCGGTCAGGCTGAGACTATGAGAGGGTTTCACATCAACTTTGCAGGGCGGTTCATTTGCGATCTCGCCCTTGTGTTTCTTTCGGTTCAGGCGGAGAGGAAAAGGCAGAGTGGGCGACTCTCGTATCCCCGTGGTTGCGTTTTGGGCTCATGTCGCCAGAGGTGCGTATCGTGTTCCATAAAGCTGGGATGCATTTTCAAAAGTCGGTTTTCTCATGGCTGCCATTGTGACGCCTGGCCTGTAAATCAACACCATCAGCATGAATTATTAAGGGCCAATGAATCGCCCCAGGGGCTGCTCCAGATTAATTGTGTTGGCCTTTGATGATGCTGTATACTCATCTTTCCTTTTTTTCCTTTTTGCATGTCCGGACAATAGGATGTTCAGAAGTCAGAAGCTGGCCAACCCGGCTGGAACGGCGCCACCGAAGCAGACCAGGTTGGATCCAAACATGTGGTGGAGTCTCCATCTTTGGAGGTTGTTAAACAGAGGCTGGATGTCCATCTGCCAGTGGGAGTGCTTTGATTGGGTATTCCTGCATGGCAGAATGGGGTTGGACTAGATGGCCCCTGGAGGTCCCTTCCAACTCTAGGATTCTATGAGCTCTCTGTGGTGCTGAAATTGTTTAGGATTAGAGGCTGGATGGCCATCTGCCATTGGGAATGCTTTGTTTGGGTATTCCTGCATTGCAGAGGGGGCTGGACTGGATGACCCTTGGAGGTCCCTTCCACAATTCTAAGGCCCTTGGGATATTGGTTTTTTTTTTTTTTAACTAGATCATGCCCTCCAAAATTTAACAGATGAAAAGCCAGGACACGTGTTGCCAAGCAACATCAGAGTTGCAAAAAGTTATTAATGAGGAAGAATGCAAATAATAATAATAATAGGAGAAGCTGCAGCTGTTTGCTTTTGCCTGAGCCGACTGGGAAAGGCGAAATTCCACCCCCTGCTCTCCTC
Source organism: Gambelia wislizenii (assembly GCA_030847615.1). NCBI lineage: Eukaryota > Metazoa > Chordata > Lepidosauria > Squamata > Crotaphytidae > Gambelia > Gambelia wislizenii. Next base: position 2,264,132 of record JAUMIR010000013.1, on the reverse strand, counting down.
TCTCCCCACTGATTTAATTCAATGCAACAACTTTTATACTCTGAACTCAGCTTGCAGTTCAGGACAAAGGAGGAGGTGTAGAGAAAAACCGGGACATTTTCAAGGCAGCTGAAATAAATGGGACTGCAAAGGTGTAACTGAGTTTTTTTTCTGCCGAATTGGGACAGTTTGAGGGTATGAATCCCCCTTGCTGTTCCCATAGTGGGTTGGACTAGATGGCCTTTGTGGTCTCTCCCAACTCTATGATTCTATGTGGTGCAATGTGGAAGCAATTTAATTGCATTTTAACAATAATTTTTGGTCTGTTTCTCCCCCTTCCTAAGTCTTTGTAAATGCTTTTAGGCTGCAGAATTAATCCTGTTTTGACACCGCTTTTTAACTCCCGTGACCCCATCCTGTGGAATTGTGTGATTTGTAGTTCGTTGTAGCACCAGAGCTCTCTGACAGAGAAGACGGAATATCTCTCACAAAACTATAAATCCCAGCCTACCATAGCACTGAGCTGTGGCAGTTAAAGTGGTGTCAAACTGGATTATTCCTGCAACCTTTGGGTGCATCTACACTGTAGAAATAATGCAGTTTGACACCACTTTAACTGCCCTGGCTCCCCTCCTACAGAAATCCTGGGATTTGTAGTTTTGTGAAGCACCTGTATTCTTTGGCGGAGAAGGCTAAAGACCTTGTGAAGCTACAAATCCCAGGATTCATAAAGCTACCAATCCCAAACTGTATTATTTTTACAGTGTAAAAGCACCCTTAGTTTTTCTAAGACACTTTTGAGTTTCAGTTTGAGGCAAAAAACAAAACAAAACGGGATATAATCCAGATTATTATTAAGGGTTGGCTTTATGCTTGGGATTTAGGACTTCGTTAAGGGAATTAATGTATCCAGAAAACTGAAGAGTTTAATAATGTCTATATTCACCAAAGAGCTATCATTTTATTTTTCTTTCTGTATTCTAGTCTGCCATAAAAAACCCAACTTCTAAACACTTTTTAATTTTCTGCTGCAGTGGGAATATTTAATCTGTGGCCCTTGAGCTGCACTCTGCACGTGTCCAGGGATATCATTGTAATTATTCCACATTTTCTAATATATCTTTTATCGGGTATTCCTGCATGTCAGAATTGGGGTTGGACTAGATGGCCCTTGGGGGTCTCTTCCAACTTTATGATTCCATGTTCCTTTTTAAAATGACACTCCATAGGTTAAACTCATGTCTAAATTAAGCCCTTGCATGTGGATGAAATGTAAAGTGTGGATTAAAAATTAAATACTTTAAAAAAACAAACACAACTGGACCAATAGAAAAATACAGCATTTCTCTCCTGCTTCGAAACACCCATAAAGGGATCTTTCATTTGTGATTTTCTTCCAGGGCATTGGTGAAGTATTGTCATCCACCTGCCATGAATTATTTAATATTGCTTAATATTTTATATACAGATTACTCGGCAGCGTAATTAGTGGAGAAGCTGCCCCATTCACTCAGATCGGGTTGATTAAAAAGTAAAAAAGAAATGAAAACTCAGGTGAAAATACAGTATTCATGTCTCCCAGAATGGAAGTTTTAAAACTTTTGCACAAGAGTCAGCCATCGCCTCTGTCCTGCAGCAATAAGCTGCTTTTTTTTTTGACATCGTTAGGCAGAATGACAAATTGTGGGCCTGAAAAAATTATTAAACACCCTGAAAAAAGATGATTTTTTCCCTACACTGCTATTTTGCAAAACATTAGGTGACATTTTCTGTTTAATCCCCGAAACTGGAGAGAAATCACAGGCCTTTCTTTCCCAGGAGACAAAAATTTTGGAAAAAAATTAATATTTTTCAGGGGTTCCAGGGAAAGACATCATTGCATTCAAACACAGGCAAAGTTGTTGGACTCTGCTTCCCAGTATCCCTTGCCCCTGGCCACATTGTGGCTAATTGAAGGGGCTGATGGGACTTGTAGTCCAACTGCGTAATTCCTCCCAAACCTAATGATACACCTGTCAGGTATTTTCCTCCCAGAGGTGGACTCCGTCTCTCAGAATCCCTGCCTACTAACCTTCCTGGTTGGGGAGGATGGGAGCTGCAGTCCCACACACCTGGACAGGAATGATTTGGCTAGACGGTTTTCCAGGCCTGGATTTCTATTGCTTGAGGAGACCCAATGAATGACTTTCTTAAGTGTTGACACCTCGGGTTCCCATTGGTTGAATAGGTCTGAGAGTAATAACTGAAAGGCTGGGAAGGATGAGGTTGTTGTTGGACTACAACTCCCATCATTCCAAAATCTGTGGACATGCCCATCATCTCTGAGTGGTGCTCTGAGTGGTGCTCAGATTATATCATCTGTAAGCTCCGAAAACATCTGGACAGGCCAAAATCAACCACAACACTTGTGAGATGCTGTCGGACTACAACTCCTATCATTCCAGATCCTTGGACACTGTGGGCTATAGCTCCTATCATCTCTCACTCATTGAGCGCTGTTGGCTGATGGGACCTGCAGACTACCAAAAAACACCCCCCAAAGCTGGTGGGGGATTCTGGGAACTGCAGTCTGAATGTTGCTTCCTCAAGGGATTATGGGAGTTGTAGTCCAAAATCCTGTGTGTGTGTGTGGGAGGAAATTGTAGTCACCAAATGCTGGCAAGGGTGGGAGAATCCTGTCAATGCTGACTTGAGCAATTTGGGATATTGCAGGGTGGGTTTTTTAATTTGAAAAATTGCATTATGGGATTTATAATCCCAACAAGGTCATCTGGGAGTTGTAGGGGATGGGATCTGCAAGCCACCAAAAAAACACCACCCAAAGCTGGTGGAGGATTCTGGGAATTGCAATCTGAATGTTGCTTCCTCTGGGAATTCTGGGAGTTGTAGTGCAAACTCCTGGCTGGGAGTTATAGTCCAAATTCCTAGCTGGGTGTTTTTTAATGGGGGTGGGTTGGTGGGGGGATTCTGGGAATTGCAATCTGAACGTTGCTTCCTCCGGGAATTCTGGGAGTTGTAGTGGAAACTCCTGGCTGGGTTTTTTTATGGGTGGGTGGGATGGCGGGGTTTGAATCCTGAGAGTTTTTGAATCCCCCCCCCCGGTTAAAAAAATCGACTTGAGCAATTTGGGGTATTGCAAGGGGTATGGTATTCTGGGATTTGTAGTCCCAACAAGGTCCTCTGGGAATTGTAAGGGATGGAATGTTGATGGGACCTTCAGGCTATAAAAACAACAACAACACCCAGAGCAGGTGGGGGGGGGTGTTGGGAACTGGAGCCTGCACGCTGCTTCCTCGGGGGATGCTGGGAGTTGCAGTGCCAAGAGCCCTTGCCGGGCGTTGCACTCTGCCCATGCCCCGGGGAGGGGCCACCTGGGCGGGTTGGGACGGGCAGCTCCGCCCCCCCGGGGGAGGAGGCGAGGGCCGGGCCGGGAAGCGAGGAAGCGGCTCTCGGGCGGCTCGGTCTCCCCTCCACTCGCTGCTCCGGGCCATGGCGCTGCTGCTGGAACACGAGTTCAAGGCGCTGCCGGCCGACAAGCAGATCGACACCCAGCCCTTCCTGGAGGCCGTCGCCCACCTGCCCCCCTTCTTCGGTGAGCAGCTCTGGGGTCGGGGCAGAGACCCCCAAAACGGAGGGAGGGAGGAGGGCCAGGACGCACCCTCCGCTCTCCCTGCCCGCGCCGGCGGACCCCCCTCGCCTCCTCTCTTCCTCCTCCGCTGATCCACTTTGCCCGGTTTTACTCGCGAGTAAGCCCCCACGCTCCCGGAGGGGCCAGCCAAGGGAACTTACTAACGGGAGTAGCAGCGGTGGAGGTAGTAGTAGTAGGTTTTACTCGCGAGTAAGCCCCACTCGCGGAGGGACTAACCAAGTACTCCTAACAAGAGTTGCGGTGGGTGGGTTGTGTGGGTTAGTAGGTTTTACTCGCGAGTAAGCCCCACAAGGAGTGGTCAGCCAAGTCAGCTTGACCACAGGAGTAGCAATGGTGGTGGTTGTAGTAGGAGGTTTTACTCATGAGTAAGCCCCACTCGGAGTTGTGGTGGGAGGGCAGTCTTGATAGTAGGTTTTACTCGCGAGTAAGCCCTATTCGGAGAGACCAGCCAAGTCATCTTACTAACAGGAGTAGCTGCTGTGGAGGTAGTAGTGTGAGTTAGTAGGTTTTACTCGCGAGTAAGCCCCACTCTTGGAATGGCCAGCCAAGTCATCTTGACCACAGGAGTGGCAGTGGTGGAGGTAGTAGTAGGTTTTACTCACGAGTAAGCCCCACTCTGAGTAGTGGTGGGAGGATAGTGTTGGTAGTACATTTACTCGCGAGTAAGCCCCACTCTCGGAGTGACCAGCCAAGTCACCTTACTAAGAGGAGTAGCTGTGGTGGAGGTAGTAGTGTGGGTTAGTAGGTTTTACTCGTGAGTAAGCCCCACTCTCGGAGTGGCCAGCTAAGTCATCTTGACCACAGAAGTAGCAGTGGTGGAGGTAGTAGTAGTAGGTTTTACTCACGAGTAAGCCCCACTTGGAGTAACCAGCTAAGTACTCCTAACAGGAGTAGCAGTGGGAGGGTAGTGTGGGTAGTAGGTTTTACTTGTGAGTATGCCCCACTCAGAATGACTTTACTAACAGGAGTAGCAGCGGTGGAGGTAACAGTGTTGGTTAGTAGGTTTTTACTACTAGTAGGTTTTAACCCCCAGTTAATTTTTCATATGCTGCCTCTCTTTAACATAAATAAAGAGTTTCCATTTTAAAAAGTGGAAGTTGGAACTATACATAGTATCTCTTCATGGAAGTATTTTATAAGTGGAATATAAGCTTCAGTTGGGAGGGGTGGGAAATCATTAGTAGTTTTGCCCCTATTCGTTTTAGTTTTAAAGTTATAGAATCCTAAAGAGTTGGAAGAGACCACAAAGGCCATCTAGTCCAACCCCCTTCTGCCCTTTGTGGGTTTTAGGGTATTTGAAATAACTCTGTGGTTTTGATTTCTTTCTTTATTTTAGTATATCTTTTCACCCCCCAAGGCATAAAAATCATGGAGATTGGTAGTTTAGTGATGGTAGTAATAGGTGGCTTTACTCAAGAGTAAGCCCAACTACAGCACTTTCCCCCCAACAAAAATTAAGCGCCTCCCTCATGGGTGGTGGTAATAGGTTTACTCGCGAGGAAGCCCTACTGTGTAACCTACTGTGCACCTGTCCCTGGGCGGTGGAAGACTTTATCCTCGAGTAAGCCCTACCGTGTAAAAAGAAAAAGTTTACTCACATAGTAGGTCCGGGTGTATAACTCTTTCCTCCCCACTCTCCGGAGTAACTTCCTATAACTTCTTTTTCTTTTTCTTTCTGTTTCTGTTTGGAGCTCTTACTCTGGATTACTCACATAGTAAGTCCTGGTGTATAACTCTTTCTTCCCCACTCTCCGGAGTAACTTCCTATAACTTCTTTTTCTTTCTCTTTTTGTTCGGAGCTCTTACTCTGGATTAGTTACGCTTCTCTCCCCTCTCCCAGAGCAGAATTTGTTTGGGAAGGAAAGTGACTTCCAAAGTTCAGGTTGCAACTCCCAGTATCCCCCAAACAGTGTGGATGATGGACACTACAACTCCCACCCACCCTCTCCACCTCACAGTTCACTCCTGCCACTCAATCTGTTGCCCAGATTGGAATTAAAAAACCCACCGTCCTACCTTTCAGGGTTGTTGTGAGGTCTACTAGGCACTTTTGCAGTTTTTCAACGGCGTATGTTATGCCAGATCCAGCTAGTTTATGGATATATTTCTAACATTTTCATTATCTTGTAAAAAAAATAATAATCCACCCAACAACCCTAGAAGGTAGGACGGATTCTTTCTCGTACGCTGTAGAAATGACATTCGCACAAATTCGCACATTAGGAAGGGGCGCAGCCAAATCCGCCGCAAATAAAGTGTGCGTTGTGTCCGGGGCTTTGTCCGGATTTTCTAAAAAGCTCCATACAACATGTGAATGTGCGATCATTTGGACAGTTGCATTTGCGCAGATACGAACAGGCAGCACATTCTGATTGGCTGGGCGAACATGTGGGGCGGGGATGTGGCTAGCAAACAGGGAAAGCGGTTGCTGCCACCATGTTGGATTTTTAGCTAAGAGAGGGTCCGGTAAGTTGATAAAACGGCGGTCTTATACTCTTTTTTTTTTTTTTTTTTTGGTAAATACGAAATATTTCATGTGCGCACCATGAGAAACTATTTTTTTTTAAATGGCGGTGGCAGATTTAAAATAGCGAGTCAATCACTTCTGGCCGCCATCTTGGATAGGGAGTCATGCGGAGTTTAGGGGGGCTCTTTTGACCGTGAAGACAGGTTGCATCATTGCGAATGCTTGCTTTTTTTGGACGTGTTTGTATTTCCCCCTCCTCGTATAAACGGCGCCTGGGAGTTGTAGTCTTCTCCAAAGTAACTTTTTCATTGCTGATCTGTGGAATTGCAGCCCAGAAATGTAACTTTTTCATGGTGGCTTAGAGGGTTCTGTGAGCGCCATCCTCCCAAAGTTACTTTTCCACCACCGATTTTTGGAACCATGTAGCAAGCTGCCTGGGGGAGGGGGGGGATTTTGGGAGTTGTAGTCCAGAAAAAAAAAGGAACTTCTCCAGGCTTTGGAGTTTTGTAATGCAAGGGTGTGAGAGATGGAGTGAGTTATTTGCACTCCTGGTTACTTAATCCGCCCACCCGGCCTCACCTTCTAGGTGTGTGCGTTGTAGAGGCAAAGTTGCCCCCGGGGGCTCCGCAGATTCGATCTCAGGACACGGTTGAATAATTAGATTCGCTTTCTTCATCCTCCCAGCCCGCCCCAAGCCAGTAAAACACTTTTAATTGCAACTGAAGAAATGCAAGGATTTAAATTCTCTTTGCAATGGTCAGTTTTCCTGCCAGCTCTCTTAGGCGGCATATCTGCACTGCGGAAATAATCCAGTTCGACGCCACTTTAACTGCCATGGCTCCATGCTATGGAATCCTGGGATTTGTAGTTTGTTTGTGGCACCAGAGCTCTCCAACAGAGAAGGCGAAATATCCCTCACAAAACTACAAATCCCAGAACTCCATAGCATGGAGCCATGGCAGTTAAAGTGGCGTCGAACTGGATTATTTCAACCTATATTTCTCTGAATTTATTAAATCAAGGACAGCAGATAGTTACGTATTTCTTTATTTTTCTTCTTAAAAATTAGAATATTTGAAAGAATAATAGAATATTTACCTGGCCTCTTCAGTTTCATATATGAGTTTCCTTGCCTATCTTCCAATATCTCAATGTTGGAATAATATCAGTGGGAAACAAGAAATAATAGAAATAATTTTTGGAAAGGCTAAAACAGTGTGGCATAGTGGTTTGAGCGCTGGTCTAGAGACCAGAGTTCGAATCCCAGGCCAAAATAGTATTTGCCTTTTTTGCTGCAGCATCACACAGCTGGCGTACGCTCAATTTTTACAGTCAGCTATAAACCCCAAGATCCTTTTCACATGGACTACGGCCAAGCCAAGGATCCCAGTTTAAACAATTTAAAATAAAATGCCAATCATAGCACATGTGCAAACCAGGGTAACCTCTCCCTATAGTGCAAAATTCAAATTTGGGCATGTACAGAGTGCCCCAGGGGAACATTTTACCTCACTCTCCTGTAGACATGAGTTTCTTTTTCACCTCTTGTCATTTTAGAGCTTAGGGGGGAAAAGAGACTTTGTTAGAGTTTAGGTCCTAATGCCATTCCTCATTAGATGTGGGGAATTCTGGGAGCTGCAATCCTCCTCATAGACTCCTAGAGTTGGAAGAGACCCCCAAGGGTCATCTAGTCCAACCCCATTCTGCCATGCAGGAATCCAAAATCAAAGCACTTCTGACAGATGGCCATCCAAGCCTCTAGTCCTAAACAATTTCAGCACCATAGAGAGCTCAAAGAATCATAGAGTTGGAAGGGACCTCCAAAGGCCATCCAGTCCAACCTCCTTCTGCCGTGCAGGAATATGCAATCAAAGCATTCCTGACTGATGGACATCCAGCCTCTGTTTAAAAACCTCCAAAGAAGGACTCACAGAATCATAGATTCATAGAGTTGGAAGGGATCTCCAAGGGCCATCTAGTCCAACCCCATTTTGCCATGCTGGAACAAACAATCCAAGCACTCCCAATGAAAGATGGCCATCCAGCCTCTGTTGAAAAACCTCCAAAGAAGGAGACTCCACCACACCACACTACCAGGTAGTGTATCCCCCCCTTGTTACCCAGTTAAAAGTAAAGGTAATTGGTCAGCGATGACAAGATTACATGAGATCAATGCATTCTTTGCCTTTGGGATCAATCCCTTTGATGTCGGTTTGTTAGAGGAAAATACTGAGGCTGGAGCCCTTATTTAAACAGAGAGCAAATATTTGCCAGTGGAGAAGCTTGATCCTTTTGGCTTTGTGTAGCTTAACTTCCAAGTGGTCCAAATAGGCCGTTATTAAGAAACGAGATCGCCGGTTTGTCTGCTACGGCGCTCGCCATTTCGCAGTGGGTGTAAGCTGAAGCCTACTATGCCTTTTCAAGTGCTTTGGAGAAACGGGTTTGTCCATCATTCCTCCCCCGTGCCATTGTTATTTTAATAAACGCTTTAAAAATACAATTAATTAATTAATGCATTGATATAATTAAATAATTAATCGTATTTCAGAGTGAGGTGGAGTCTCTTCTTTGAGATTTTTAAACAGAGGCTGTTGGGGGTGCTTTGATTGTCTATTCCTGCATGGCAGAATGGGGTTGGACTGGATGGCCTTTTGGGGTCTCTTCCAACTCTGTGATTCTATTAAAATAATTATGGGGGAGAAATATAACAGGCAGTGAGTAATTAATGGGAGGAGTGTCAGATAAGATTTTTGTGTGTGTGTGCCTACTGCTGAAAAGGAGGGCTTTAGATTACAAGTTGTCCCTCCATATCCACGGATTTGGTATCCACGGATTTAAATATTCACGGCTTGAATATATTCTTTAAAAAATAATAATCCAAAAAACAAACCTTGATTTTGCTATCTTATATAAGGGTCACCATTTTGCTGTGCCATTGCATATCATGGGACTTGAATATTCACGTATTTTGGTATTTACGGGGGGTCCACCTTTCTGTGCCGTGCTTTCCGTAGGCGGCAAATTCCCGTAGGGTGTTTTCCACTTCCTTGGAGTTGGGTCTTGCCCAGTTCTGCCTCTTTTCCCAGACTGGCAGTGGTGAGAAAAGAAAGGGATAATTTGCAGGGCTGTCATAAGGTTGCCAACTTTTTCTTCCCCATTTTGCAACCTCAGAGATTTGGAGTTGCGCCATTGGATTGGTGATTTTATCATCAGCAAGCAAAAAATTTCTTGGGGATGCTGTTGTCCAACCGGCTAGACGCGCGCAAGTTCAGGCCTGTTGAGAGTCCTCTCTGACAGGCCAGGTTTTGTTAAAGCGGCCCAGAAATCAGGACAAGAAGGGGGTGCCTTCGATCCCCCTGCCTCTAGAAACAACAAGGGCTGCAGACCTTTCCAAATTTCACGGACGGAAACTGGGACACCCATCGGGCCAAGCAAACGTCCGAATGTGGACAAGGTCGCAAAAGCGACGAATGAGGAAGACCGTACAAGTCAGGGTTGCTGCCACACTGCAGAATAATAATCCACTTTGACACCACTTTAACTGTGCAATGGAATCTTGGGATTTGTAGCTTTGGGACCTGTTTAGCCTTCTCTGTCGGAGAGCTGTGGTGCCACAAACTACAAATCCCAGGATTCCACAGGATGGAGCCATGATAGTTTTAAAAGCAGTGTCCTTTATTTCTGCAGTGTGGCAACATCCCTAGAGAAGCTGTCACAGTTTGCTTTTGCCTGTGCCTACTGGGAAGGACACGGTTCTGCCCGATCTCTCTTCTTCCTACCCCTAAATTGAATGAAAACTACAGTATCATCCCTGTATTTACGGTACTGGTACCCTTGGTTTCATGTACCCACATCCCCCAAAATATATTCTCTCTCTAGGGCAGTGGTTCTTAACCTGTGGACCGTGGGCCCCCAAGGCAGCTGCAGTGTCCTCACAGGGGGTCCGCAAAGACCACAAGGGGAACCAAGGCAAAGGCTGGTCGGCTTGGCCTGCACATTGCCATTCAATCTGCTCCAGCCACAAACTTGCAGGAAGAAGCAGGAGAAACGTCTTCCCTCCTCCTCCAGTGCCTCTGAGGGAAGGGTTAATAGATAGTGTATTATTATTATTATTATTATTATTATTATTATTTAAATCTTGAGTTAAGTCTTGAGGGTCTACAGCAACAAAAGATATTTAAAGGGGGTCCCTGGTAAAGAGACGGTCAAGAGCCACTGGTCTACACGTCTTCTAGGTCGTCCCGCATGAATCTGTGGTATGCTTCTGCCAGACGTTGACCATAGAGTCACACTGGCGGATCTAGAGATTCCTAGAGAGGTTTTGATTCTCCAGCGCAACTCTATGGTATGCTTCATTTCAATCGGGTTTGATACTATCTGTGATTTCGTGTTTCTATGGTGAGCCCAGGAATTTATCCCCTGCGGATAGAAGGGCTGGACTATACTTTGAACTCCTTTTGCAGTTATTGGAGTAAGCTGAGGCCGAAGGGTGAAAGCAGGAGAAAGATACCGGGACATTTTAAAAGCAGTTGAGAAATTGGGATGAGAGAGCATTAATTTCTGACAAATCGTAACCATTGGAAGGTATGGGGTTGCCTCGTAATTGAGAGCTGGAAAACTTTTCCTTTTGTATAAACTGAACGAGATGCCCCAATAAACCTGTTGCTTGGGATTGTGGGCACTCCATAAGGTGAGGAATGTGTGCATTGTGTAATTTATGAATTATTATTATTTATTTCATTTGAATGCTGCCTTTCTCCCAAGATGGGGACCCAAGGCAGCTTTCATTAAAAAAAAAACAGATTAAAAATACAGTTGTCCTTTCATATTGGCTGGGGTTTGGTTCCAGGACCCCCCACCCCACCCCCGTGGATACCAAAATCCGTGAATACTCAAAGTCCCATGATATGCAATGGCATCGCAAAACGGTGTCCCTGATATAATAAGATGGCAAAATCAAGGTTTGCTTTTTAGATTATTATTTTTTAAAAAATATGTTCAAGCCATTAATACAGTTGTCCCTTCATATTTGCTGGAGTTTGGTTCCAGGACCCCTTTTCATGGATCCAAAAATCTGTGGATACTCGAGTCCCATTAAATGCAATGGCATCGCAAAATGGCGTCCCTGATATAATAAGATGGCAAAATCAAGGTTTGCTTTTTGGATGATTATTTTTTTAAAGAATATTTTCAAACTGTGAGTACTTAAATCCATTGATGCAGAGAGACAACTGTACAATAAAATAAGAACGCTAATTTTGCAAAGAACTCCACAGCTAAACGGACTGTGCTTTCCTTCGGCGCTTTGGCAGAACATCAGCTTGTTCCTAGGCTAAAGTCTGAGCGTCAGCCACCCTCCATGATATGAATTCCCACAGTCTTGGATTCCCATTTGGGTAAACCTGGCAGCGCCAGTGTGTGGCGGTGATGGTGAGGCAGCCGGTGAACATGCAACGCCCAATGAGGCCTGACGCGGCGTTTTGTACAAGACGCCAGAGGCACGATGAAGCGGCTTGAACAGGCAGAACAAGAATGGCTGGTTGGTTGCCGCCAATGCTGCTCCATCATCTCTGATGCAAGGAACGAGACACCCCTGGGGGAAATGCTTCTTAGCAAAATTTCAGGGTGTGTTTTCATTGCTGGCCCACAGAATCACAGATCATCTAGTCCAGAAGTTCATAACCTGTGGTCCCCCGGGAGTCCGCAATGTCCTCACAAGGGGTCCACGAAGGTTGCTCAGCCCACCTCCTCCCTACAGGGGAGCAGCCATGGGAGAGGAGCCAAGGGAAAGGGTGGCTGGCTGGCTTGGCCTGCACATTGCCATCCAGTCTGCTCCAGACTTGCAGGAAGAAGCAGGAGAAAAGTCTTCCTTCCCCTCCAGTGCCTCTCAGGGAGGGTTTCATGGATGGCATCACTGTATTACCAGGACCAGTTTAAAGAATTTTGGGCCCCCCTGCAATGCTTTATTTTGGGGGCCCCAGATGTTTATCTCAGGTCAGTGTAACCTAACTCAACCTAAGCTATTCACAGTACAGGATATTCAGATTATTACTAATAATGTTTTTGCAGGAGGAAGACTACAACGGGCCCCCCCACAATGATGGGGCCCCTTGCGAATGCTGATGCCGCCGGTGCCTTAAACCAGCCCTGTGTATTACAGTAGGAACCCAGTATCTGCTGCTTTATTATTCACTGATTCAATTATCCACAGGATACAAAACAGCACTCCTACCATAGAGTCTTCCTAGAAAATGACTAGAGAGGGCACATTTGTAATCGGGGTGGCAATTGGGGTGGCTTACAACAATTAAAATATACATTCTGGACCCTCAGTCCCACCCCACTCCCCTTAAAATACAATTAAATAATCTCTCTAGTCCTCTCTAGTCATTTTCTAGGTTCTCCAAGGCAATGGTATTTTAAACCAGAAGTCCCATTATTTTCAATGGCATTTGCTGTTATCTGTGGTTTTTGGTATCCACACCCCCACCTCCGGATATTATTAACAGGTATTATTATTTTTTATCATTAGGGTTTTAAATCTTGAGTTAAGTCTAGGGGGTCCATGGCAATAAAAGATATTTAAAGAGGGTCCCTGGTAAAGAAAAAGGTTAAGAGCTATTGGCCTAGTCTAATAATAATAATAAAATTTAGTTATATAGTCCTTGTCAGTGCAGGAATCCAAAGTTAAAGCACTCCCCAAAGACACCCACCCAATCTCCTCAAAAGATGGTGAATCCAGCAGGCTCTTCGTATTCCTCTCTCAAGGAGCATACCTGGCGTAACATACGCCATTAAAAAAACTCCCCCCAAAATGCCCGGTAAGCCTCATGACAACCCTGTAAAGTAAGTCGGTGGCGTATCTTGATGGTGTCTTCCTGCATGGCAGAATGGGGTTGGACTGGATGACCTTTGGGGGTCTCTTCCAACTCTTTGCTTCTATGCTTCTTCTGAGAGTATAACTTATCCGAGAGACTAAATACAAATTGACACATGAACTAACTTCCAAAAATGAATATTGCAACCAGGTAACTCTAATTGAAACAGTAGAATGTTATAATCCTTAAAACAAAATAAATATAATGTGACAATATAACAAATTAGGATGTCCCTTTTAAGAATATAAATGTAACCACACTATTCAAGAATGGAAACTTTTATAGCAGAACAGTATGACAAAGTAAATATAATGTAACCTTATAAAAAATTAGGAAGCTCCTTTTGAACAATACAGAAGTAACCACATGGTTAAATAATATAAACTTTTATTGCAGAGTTATGACAAAGTACATACAATGCAACAATAGAATAAATTAGAGTGTCCTTTTTAACAATACAAATCTCACCATACCATTGCAGGGACCATATTATTGTAGAAATGTGTCCAACAGGTTTTTGTGTTTATTTTGGATTGCTGTTTTTCTCCTTTGTAAAGCGCTATGTAAAGCCTATGGCGCTATAGAGATAAATGTAATAACAACAGTCTGTTCACCAAATGAATTATGTTAATATATCCAGAAATAAGGGTGGTGGGTGTCTCATCAGTAGAATAGTAAATAAAATTGATTTACGTGTTTTCCTGTTTGAGCTGGCCTGTGTCTTGAAATCTTCTGAGGAAGGGATCTCTCAGGGGTCAGCTAGATGGGAGAATTGATAGCAGAAAATAGCACATTTAATTGGAAAATAGCGCATGACCTCTCTATCACAGCAGTGTTCATTTGTCCCCACGATTCATTTGCGAGATCGCTGGCATGGAAAGCTCTCCGAGTTTGCCATTCACACGGAGAGAAAAAATGGTGGCCGCGAATTACCTGTCTTACTATCTCCTAAAAAGCTCACCCATTCCTCCTCTTTTTTGCCATTAAATGACAGATGCGAAAGAGCGATCTTCTATAATAATAATAATGTTATTTATTTATATCCCACCCCTCTACGAAACACAATCGGGGTGGCTTACAACAATTAAAATATACATCCAAGACCCTCAATCCCACCGCCACTTAAAATACAATTAAATAATCTTCTGCTTTAAAAAAAATTTTTTTTCTCTGCCACTTGAAAATAGTGCTCGATTGTAATAATAATAATAATAATAATAATAATAAATTATTTTACCCCGCCCCTCTGTGTCCCTGAAAACAACAATGGCGGCTCCGGCCGCTTCGTCGCTGGCGAGCCCGCCTTGGTGCACATCCCACCAATCACACTTTGACTTCCTGGATGTGCCCCAATTTGAATTACAGTATTTCTTCAGATGGCTTGTTATGTGCATTTTCATGTACTTAAAAAAAGAAAGAAAGATATTCTCGCAAACTACTTGGAATTTTCAGCCCCCCTCTTTTCCAGTATGGCAAATCTTGGTAGGAGCTCATCTGTTCATTTTTATTCATTATTTTTATTTATTTATTTTTGGTATTTTTAAAGTATGTTTTAATTCCTTAGTTATTTAATTGTATTTTTTATTTATATTTTTAACTTTGCAAATATACAAATATACATACATACATAAAATATGTACAAAGAATAGACATTCTTACAATAAACTAACATAGAACATACATAAATAGCTTTGCTTCACATTACAATTTGTATACTAACATACTTACGATAGCCTGCGTAGATATGACGCTTATTCTGTTTCCTCTCGTCTCTTTCTTTACTTCTTCCTGTTACAAAAACAAAAAAACAAAAAAACCACTTTTTTTAAAGCAGAAGATTATTTAATTGCATTTTGAAGGGGGTGGGATTGAGGGTTTGGATGTATATTTTAATTGTTGTAAGCCGCCCCGATTGCATTTCATAGAGGGGCGGGATGTAAATTATTATTATTATTATTATTATTATTATAAAAGGGATTCTGCCCTTCCCCCCCGTCATTTTCCGCCCTTTTTTCCCATCATCTGAACAACCGCTTAGTCTCACCATCCTCATAGATAGATACACCTGGTAGGAGGGCAGGAGAGAGGACCTACCGTACTTGCTGGTTACTTCCAGCGTCTAGAAATCCCTTCCTAGGTTGGCTAGGCTGGCTCCCTCTTTCCTATTTTTCCGTTTGCGCAAGAGATAACGGGCCTTGCACAATTATTCTGGATTGCCTAGTTCTTGTTTTCTTTTGCACGGTTTATGGTTTTAATTGGCTTTAGGTGTATTGGTAGATTAAATCTTGGCATTCTGGGAATTCCTTCCTTCTAGTTGTGATGGTATTTGAGAAGTAACCACATGCTGTTACTGATTGCAATGTTGAAAAATGACATGTTCTAAGCTGCTCTTGTACTTTTTCTTCCCCCCAAAGATCCAGCAAATCAACAGTCTCTGCATGGGTCCATGCAATGCCCCTTCCACCCTTCTTTGTTCTCTGCTCCGCCATTACAAAAAGAGAAAGAGCAATCTTTACAGATGTTTTTGTTTGGTGGGAGGGATGCTATACCGGGCCACTCCCAGGATCCGCCTAATTTCCGGTTGCTGAAAAAGTAGCGAAAATAGATGTCGGATAGTTCACAACATCGATAATGCGCAATACTGCGGAACTTTTAAAAAAAGAGCGGTAAATCTGCGCTGTCAAAAGTTGCGCCACTTACGGGTTTTTTTCACCCCCTCCTTCTGAAAAGGGCGATACTGCGTCGAAACACGTGGGAACTATCAGGAGTCTTGGCGAATTATTACACGACTTATTTTGCCGTGTAAACGGGGCCCCAGTCTCTTCTTTGTTGCTTTCCTGTGAAGATTGAGTCACCCTTTATATCCAGAAATCCAAAATCCAAAATGGTCCCCATGGGTGGCTGAGATAGTGACATCTTTGCTTCAAACTTTGGGTGCATCTACACGGTAGAAATAAAGCAGTTTTTAAACTTTAGTTCCTGGGGGTTTGTAGTTTTGTGAGGCACCTGCCACTCTTTGTTAGAGAAGGCTAAAGACCTTGCAAAACTACAAATCCCTGGATTCCATAGGCTGGAAGCTAAGGTACTTAAAGTGGTGTCAAAGTGGATTATTTCTACAGTGAAAAGGCAGCCTTTGTTTCATGCACAAAATTATTAAGAATATTGTGTATAGAACAATGGCCTTCGGGCTATGGGTATAATGTATATATGAAACATAAATTAATTTTGTGTTTAGACTTGAGTCCCATCTCCAAGGTATCTCATTATGTATAGTGCAAGTATTCAAAAATATGAAATATCCCCAAATCCAATATGTCTCTGATTCTAAGCATTTCAGATCAGGGAGACTCAACCTGTACCATTTTTTTTTTTTTGGAGAAAATAACATAGAATTGAAAATTTGTGGGGGGGAATCTAAGAGGCTCTTAAAGTGCTGTTTAGAAGTAACTTTTCGAAGTAACTGTCACTCATGATTAATTATGACCCCTAAAGTAACTATGTTCTCGTATCCTTTGTGCTGCTTCATTGAAATGGAATTTTGATGCACCCTTGAGACGTATCCAGGTTACAAATAACAACACTTGCTGTAATTTTTTATTTCCAATCTGTGGTTGTCAGACCAGCTCCATGAGGTAGAAAAGTTCCTCTTTTTTGCATTACAACTCCCAGCATCCTCTCCCATCAGTGGGAATTATAGTCCCAAAAAGTAACATTTCTAAGTTCTTCAAACCTTGGAAGTTTTCTGTCTTATTCTTAGCAGCGCTCCAAAAGATTAACTTTTTTTTGGACTACAGTACAATTCTGTTCTGGCTCCCGGACAGCTAGCATGGCCAGTGGCCAGAGCTGGATTCTTTAAAAAGTAACTTTTCTAAGAACTGATTTCCAGCTGCTCCAGAAATAGAGAGACGTGCACTCTCGCTGAGCTAAAACCATGCGCTGTGCATGTTCCGGACAACTGTAGAGCAAAAAAGGGATATTCTCACCCCTCAATGGCTGCCTTTGCAAAAAGACATTGAACTCTGGTGTTAGTGGGTGGGTGGATCTGGGAACTGTTGGGTATAAAAAGTAACTTTTCCAAGCTCTGATCCTCCTCCTCCTCTTCCTCCTCCTCCAAATGATTCTCTGTCTTTGCTTCTCACAGAAAGAGACGTCTCGCTCGCGACCGATTCCCTCACTCCACGAGACAATACGTCGGTTTGTCTTGTTCCACCAGCGCTGACAATATAAGCTATTATGCTTGGAAATGCGCTAGAAATGTTCTCTTTTTAGCTCTCTGCCCCAAACCGTAAGCTGATAGAGATGGACAAAAGGCCCATTTTCTCATGGCTGCATTCATAAATTGCTTCGCTGGACATTTAGCAAAACATTTCTCTCTCTAAAATTCTGGAAATGTGCTGTTGAGTTGGCAAAAAAGGTGCAGAACTGAATGGACCGGTGGAACTATTTGACATTGGAATTATTATTTTTTTTAAAAAAAAATTAATTCCAGGGTCACATTTCCCCCACGAAAATAATAATTTCAGGAAATCTTTTGTTTTGGTGTTTAACAAAAACTTCTGTCTCTGTCCCAAATCCTAGAACTAGGTGAAGTAATGTTGAGCTGGTGAAAGCAGAGGCTGGATGGCCAACTTTTGGGAGTGGTTTGATTGTGTATTCCTACATGGCAGGGGGTTGGACTGGATGGCCCTTGGGGGTCTCTTCCAACTCTATGATTCTATGAAAGAGCTGCAATATTGAATGAGCCAGTGGAACCCCTTGACACTAGAATTACCACATTTCCCCTCCCCATGTTAATCTTTTACAAACTAATTCTAGTCTCAAGGAGTTCCATTGACCCATTCGATACTGCAGGGTTGTTTGTCCCCCACCAACTCAATATTCAGTCCCCATTCAATTCTGCAGCTTTTAAACCAAACTCAACAGCATGTTATGAAGCTATTGCATACTTTCAGGATTTTGTGCAGTTTTGGTCTTTCAGGGGAAAACAGGCCTTGTATAAATGTGCATACTTTGTCTACAGAATGCCCTTTGGTGCATTCTGGGAAGTCTGGACAAAGAAGGAGAGAGCTGGCGAGGGAAAGAGAGAATATTTTCCAAGCTTATCTGAAGTAAATGGTAAATTTGGCCCTGGAATTTTTGTTCATTGCAAAATTATTCTCCTTCCTTCCTTCTAGATTGCCTGGGCACCCCGATTATCTATGCACCGGTCAAAGCTGACTTATCTGGGAATATTAAGGTAAGGGAGATCTTTGAAAGTTTTTGCAAGCTGTTCAGCAGCAGCAAAAAAGGCCAATGCAGTTGTCCAGGCTGCATCAGTATTTCTGTGGTGTCCAGGTCAAGGGAGATAATAATAGTTCAACTCAATTTTGCTTTGGACAGATCTCACCTGGCAGACTGTGTCCAGTTCTGGGCACCACAATTCAAGAAGGATATTGAGAAGCTGGAACGTGTCCAGACGAGAGCAACCAAGGTGGTCAAAGCTCTGGAAATGTCATGTACTGGCATTCCCAGACTCAGTGACCAGTTGTTTTAGAGTTCAAAACAGAAAACTTTATTTGGCTCAGCAATCCAGAAATTGAGCCATACAAGTTTGCTGCTCAGAATGAAACTTAACTCACAAAACAGCATAGTAAAAGCATACTCCCCATCTACAAAATCTGTTGGGCTATATAGTCCTTGGTTACCCATCATCCTCACTCCCATCTCCCACCGTACTGGGGCTCAACCTCTTTCTTCCAGAGCTGAGACCCAGCGGCAGGGCTTATCAAACCATTCCTGACATTGCGCACATACTCCCTTAGGCTATACTCTTGCTAACAAGCCCAGAAAAAAATAAAATAAACGCAAACACAATTATGAAGTTAAACAGCAAAGCAAGGAAAGGGTCATCGCATCCGGGACCGATCCTGAGATGAAAGCACCGAGCCTTATGAGGAGTGATTGAGGGAGTTGGGTATGTTTGGGAAAAACTGAATCTGGAAACCTATACCTATTTCACAGATGGGAACTGAGGCTCCATCTATACAAGGAGGGAAAAAACGGAGTGCCTCGCAGTAATGGCATTTTGCAGCAGCAGCAGCAACTTGTCTCAATGGCATGTTTGGCCGCAGAAGCCCCCAGAAGCTTCGCGTGCTGGATGGCGCCCATGAGTGATTTATTCGCATTAGTACTTCACCGCTGCTGACCTTTATAAAAATTTTAAAATGTTGTCTAAGGTGCATTGGAGCAATACAGCAATATTTTTTTTGAGTTAAAAAGACAGACCCCCCCCCCGATACCCTATTTTATCAACTTAGTAATTGCTTGCTAAGGCAAAAATCCAACATGGCGGCAGTGGGTGCTTCTCCTGTTAGCAAGCCCTGCCTCTCGTGTTTGCCCGGCCAATAGCTTTGTGCTTTCTCTCATACGGGAAAGCAATTCAAAGTGAATGGCTTGTCCTAACAAGGAGGAGTGTACACATCTCTTGCTGTTTTTAAAAAATTATGGGGAAAGCACCAACCAAAGTGCTTTGATTGAGTATTTCTGCATGGCAGAATGGGGTTGGACTAGATGGCCCTTGGGATCTCTTCCAACTCTAGGATTCTATGTTTTTCCAATTCGAATGTTTGGATTGGGTATTCCTGCATGGCAGAAGGGGGTTGGACTAGATGGCCTTTGGGGTCTCTTCCAACTCTAGGATTCTATGCTTTTCCTATGGGAATGCTTGGATTGGGCATTCCTGCATGGCAGAAGGAGGTTGGACTAGATGGCCTTTAGGGTCTCTTCCAACTCTAGGATTCTATGCTTTTCCTATGGGAATGCTTGGATTGGGTATTCCTACATGGCAGAAGGGGGTTGGACTAGATGGCCCTTGGGGTCTCTTCCAACTCTGAGATTCTATTAATATTTTTCCAGCCCTTCCAAAGTGGTCTGGGCCAAAAAAAGAGAGAGAGAATTCTCACAGTATAAGACAATGTGGTGTGAAGGCTTATCCTGCACTGTTTTTACCATTTTGGGCCACCCTCCTTCCAAATACAGTGGATTGGTGTGGGATCCTTTTTAGACAGGTCGTCTTCCCAGTGGATCCCATGGGGGTATTTTCATGGTTTAGACAACCTCTGGAACACGTATGGCCAAGCAACATCCGAGGGTGGTCAAAATGGCAGATGTTATTAATTAGGAAGAACGGACAAGCCAGAAGAGGTGGCAGCAGTTGCTTTTGCCTGCGCCAGCTGGGAAGGGCGAGAATTTGCTGCTTCTCTCTTCTCTCCATTGCTGAGTTTGTCAACTACTTTTGCACTTTGAGCTGAGTTTGCCGCCATTGAAGCCAGCTGAGGCCCAAAGGGGAAAGGCGGGAGATGGAGAGGGAAGCCGGGACATTTTAAAAGCAGTTGAAAAATTGGGAAGACGGAGGAATAATTGGGACAGTTGGAAAGTCTGGAAGCCACCAAGCCCTACGAGGAATGGCTAAAGGACTTGGGTATGTTTAACACAGAGAGAGAAGACTGAGAGGGTTGCTATGATATGGCCGTCTTTTAAATACTTTTTCTTTCTAGGGAGGATATTCCCCATCCCTGCTCCCTAAATCTTTCCCAATTTGTCATCTCTTTCAGAAAATCCGCGCTGTTTACGAATCCAACCCGACCAAGTTCAAAACCTTGCAGAACATCTTGGAGGTGGAGAAGGAAATGTACGGGTCAGCGTGGCCGAAAGTTGGGGCGACCCTGGCTCTCATGTGGCTGAAAAGGTGGGCTCCCCCCCCCACGATTTGTGGATGCTTTCTTTTGCTTTGAGGGGGTTTGTGAAGGAATAACATTGTTTGGAAGGGGTCTCTGGGTGTCATTTAGAGACGAAAACAATATTTTCTATTATTTGCTGAGTGACCAATGACTTTTCAGATGTTCAGGAAACTCGGTCATGAAAAAAAATAGCATGGAGGTGAAAACTTGGTGCAGTTTTGGCACTTCTGGTATCCATCCGCGTGCGTTTGGGGAAATGATTTCATAGAGAAACACACAAGGCTGTTTTTCTATGTGTAAAAAATGTGGAGGTTTCCCCCCCCAAAAAAATCAGAACAAAAAACCCACTGTTAAGTTCTCCAATATTTCTTCTCTAAATGCTCTTCCAACCTTCTAAGTAGCTAAACCTCCAAGTCCTTATGAATTTGAGTCCACAAATATACAGATGTTTGAAGAATACCTAGATTAGAGGGGGAAATCTTTATAAAAATGAACTTCTTTCTTAGAGACATGGGGTTCGTCTATACGAGGCAGTAAAACGTGGACTGATGCGCAATAATGCCAATTTACAACAGCTTTCATTTGTCTCCATGGCTTTTTGGCAAGATTGCGGGCACGCGAAGCCTTATGCATTTGATGTTCAAATGGGCATGCCAGCGAATCAAGATGGCGGCGGTGCGAGTGAATTATGTTTTTATTCCCACCAGTTGCAGCCGCCAAACAGTATATTTAAAAAACCCAAAACTAAAAGCAAAACCAAGGTGTGGAAGTGCAATTTTCCGCTTAAATAAACAGGGAAAAAAAGGCTGTTTCGTTGCCTCAGGGCACAGTTGCTACGGCAAAAATCCAACGTGGCGGTTCTGGCAAGCTCCACCCCCACGCACGTCTGACCAATCAGCTTTCCCCTTCCACTCTTATCGGGAAAGCGCAGCAAAGCGAATTGGTTGTTCCAACAAGCAGGAATGTGCACTTCCTTTTGAGTTTTTTTTTTTTTAAGTTGGGGAAAGCCGCAAAATTGTTTCCCGCAGAGTATTTAGAGTTTTTTAACTGCTTTTTTTAAATACCAGAAAATGGGGAGAAAAGGTATTCTTTTTGAATTCTTTGAGAAATATTTTCACCCTATAAACAGCCCCATTGTGAACTGAGGCGTGCTGGTACAATGCGCCAAAGTTGAGATAAAGGGACCAGTTGAAGTTCTCTCATTTATATTTCCTCCCTCACTTTCTTCTCTCAGGGGTCTGAAGTTTATCCAGGTTTTGCTACAGAGCCTTTGCGACGGCGAACGGGACGAAGACAACCCCAACCTCATCCGGGTCAACGCCACCAAGGCGTATGAAATAGCCCTGCGGAAGTACCACGGGTGGATGCTCCAGAAACTTTTCATGGTAAGGGCCATGACAATCACCACGGTGGAGTGCGGCCAAAAATGGTGACCCACGCCTCAGAGCTGCCTGTCCACCGAGTGTCATGGCTGCTGTCCGATCATATATATGTATAGGCAAGCAATCCTCAGAGGTGGTTTTAAGCCAGTTCCTTCCTCTGAAATAGAATACTTCATTGCTGGTCTCCCATCCAAGGACTAACCAGGGCTGACCCTGCTTTTTCTGCTGGGGTCTTTTGCTTTTTTGTTAAGGCGAAATATTGCTCTATTGTACCTTGAGAATAGTTTGGCTTTTTTATATACTTTATTTTTTCCATTTTTTTCATATATGCATCTTACATGAACAAAAATTATACTTTTGATCTTGCATACCACATATGACATCAATATTTCCTTTTGCATGTTTGTATCTTCTGTATATGTTGTCACAAAAAAGATTATCTGACTTTCATCATTTGTCATTTTGATGTCACAAGACTAATGTTAAAACATAAAAATCATAAATGACTTCTGATTATTTTATTCTATTAATTCATGAGTCTCAGCTCTTCTCTTTACTTTTGTATATTCTCCTTACTTTAAATCTTACCTTCTTTATTACTTCCCTTCTTTGGGGATTTTCTACTTGCTATATCATCTTGCTATCTTGTAATTCACCCTTATTTATAGTTGTCCCTCTGTATCCACGGATTTGGTATCCACAGATTTAAGTCTTCACGGCTTGAAAATATTCTTTAAAAAATAATAATCCAGAAAGCAAACCTTGATTTTGCCATCTTATATAAGAGACACCATTTTGCTATGCCATTGCATATCATGGGACTTGAATATTCACGGATTTGGGTATCCACGAAAGGGGATCCTGGAACCAAACCCCAGCAAATGTGAAGGGATAACTGTATTCATGGCTTGTAAATATTCTTAAAAAAAATAACAATCCAAAAAGCAAACCTTGATTTTGCCATTTTATATCAGGGGCACCGTTTTGCGATGCCATTGCACATAATGGGATTTGAGTATTCACGGATTTTGGTATCCATGAAAGGGGGTCCTGGAACCAAAACCCAAGCAAATATGAAGGGACAACTGTATCCAAAAATCCAATACTTGTTTCCATTCTTCTTTCCATTTACTCTCTTTCCTATTACATAATTTATTTGTCAATATATCTGGGGGAGGGGAGGAGAATATTTTGGCTTTTTAAAAAACTACTGTTCTGCGGTGGCAAATTGGTGAGTAAAAAGGTGAGTAATTCACTTGTGGCTGCCATCTTGATTCGCAAGCATGCCCGTTTGCACAGCAAATGCGGATAGCTTCGCATGCCTGCGATCTACCTAAAAAAAACCCCAAGGCCCATTGGGTTTGGGGGCGTTTTTTTAGGTAGATCGCAGGCATGCAAAGCTTTACTGTGGAGCAGTCTGCTTCTTTTTGCCTCGTGTAGACGAGCTCTTTCTGCGGTTGTCTGGTAGTTGCTGCCGTGGTCCTAACTCCATGCTTTCCCCACCCCAGGGATCCGTTTACGCCCTTCCGTATAAATCAGATTTGCTGAAAGCCCTGGAAAAAGGGAAGGAAGTGAAAGAGGAGGAAACCTTGGAAAAAATCCACCAGTTCTTATCCAAAGCCACGCCCATCCTGGATGCCATTTACGAAATGTACACCAAAATGAACGCCGAGCTGAACTACAAGGCTTGATGAGGACTTGTGGGGGGCGGGAGGGAGAGAGAAGGACCCCCCACCTACCCAAAATATCTTCCTTCAGCAAAACGATGTCTTGAACTCTTTCGTCCTTTTGTGGCCTTGGTTTACCCGGATCTCCGGGAGGGGCTGCGTAGATTTGGCGGCACTTTCCTACCAAAACAGGGATGCAATTGCAGCACGTGGTGGTAATTCGACTCCTCTGATCTTCCTGGAATTTCTGCACTGTCCATTCAAGAGCTGGAGATTTTAAAAAACCTCTTTTCGATAGTCTTTTATTTAGCATAATTATTTAAAACTAGGGGAACGAGGGCAGCAGCGCTTAGCTAACTGGTACTGTATTTTCCATATTTGTATTGCTCGATTGATCAATAGCTGATGACTTCCCTGTTAATCAGGTGGTTAATCTGCTCTAGGTTTTAGTGTGAACTGTAAAGATGCTATTTAAGATGCTGAATCTGTTTTGTGTTATGGTAGAGGAGGAGACAGAATTCACTTCCTCTTGGAATGCTCCTTTGAAAGTTTGGACTGTGTGGCAGGAGGGTTGGACTAGATGGCCTTTGGAGGACCCTTCCAGCTCTATGATTCTAGGCCTTTGGGTTTCAGTCTGAACTTTAAAAGAGCTATTAAAAGTGTCGAAACTATTTTTTTCATGGACATGGTAAGCAAACAGCTGCTACTGGATGAATGGAAAATGACTTCTGTATGTTCTCTTAATACATGTATTTTTCTAACGTTTGTTTATCCAGGTTTGCCAGTAGCATTCAATTGCGAGCTTGGAAAGAAAATGCCTTTTAAAAAGTCTACAATTCCCAGAATCCTCCATTGGCCATGCTGGTTGGGAAGGATCCTGTGCCCTATAAATATGATTGCTAAGGGACATGACTCGAGGAGGCCCTTTGAAACCATGGAGAGAGGTGTACCTTGCTTAACTAAGCCTCTGAAAACACAGCTCATGTTGTGAGGGTTCAGTTGCTCCCCTTTTCTCCTCCTCCTCCTCTTCTGCCTTGGTGGAAGTTCTTTTAGCAGCATGAGCATTGGGGCGGGTTTGTGAAGGAAGGCTGGAGAAACACAGATGTCCAGAGTCAGGTTGCAACAGCATATCTGTAGTAAATAACACAATGTAGTTTGAGCTGAGATTTGTGGTTTCGTTGAGCCTGGTGTAGCCGTCTGGCTACAAGGGGAACAACAGCTGCCGCCTGAATCCCTTACTGAGCATGCATGAACTGCAAAACAGAGAGCATGGAAAGCAAAAAAGAGGAAAGGAGAAAGCAGGTAAGATGTCTCACCAGCTATCCCCAGCATGTTAAAGAAGCAAAAGCTGGAAAAATTGCAATTCTTCTCTAGCTGTGTGTTCCTGCCTCCAAAAGGCAAGTTAAACAGTAGCTGCCTCCAGAACCTCTTACTGCAAAACAGAGAGAAAAAAGAATAGCAGATAAGCCAGGCTCACCAGCTACCAAAAGCATAGACCTATATAGATCTATAGGTTTGGCCACCAAAGTGGAAATCGTAAGAAAATTGGAGGATAATGAAAAGATGCAATTTGGGGAAAGCCTCCAAGCAATCTCTAGACGCTTCAAAATGTTTTTATTCACTCCTGAAGAGCTTCTCTGACCTGGTTGTTTCATTTCTTGTTTGACACAGTTTTGGATACACAGGCTGACCTCCTTTTCTTTTCTTTCTTGTGATGGTGGAGAAACATCTCCGTCTTCTTTCCATGTTATTTCTGCCTCTGCAACCCACATTTTTCTGTTAAAGAAGTCATGCCTACACATCTGAGCTCTGCCTGCAATGGTGTCCACTTACCAAGTTTGCACTGGTTCAATTGGGTCTCCTCGCTTTGGGCAATTGGATTTGGGGCTTGTGGGTTGCAGCTCTTTGCATGCATGCAAACAACCAAAGTCACCTTTCCAAGCTCTGGTTCAATTCCATGATATGCAATGGTCTGATTTTACCTGGGAACAGCCTCTGAGGTGTTTCACCCACACCCCAGAGTCATGCAAAGGGATACAGTCAGTCCCCCGTATCCACAGGGGTTCAGTTCCCAGATTTACCGTGGAAGCCGGAAACTGTGGATAACTGTGAACCCTATTAAAATAAAGACGTCTGGCAAAAAAAACATACCATAAAGTTGCATTGGAGGACATAGAAGATGCCTAGAGTGGATGATTCTCTAAGCAATTTCCAGTGGTATGTATCCTCTATTCTGGTTTCCATTGGATAACTGAAATCAGATATTGGTTCTGCGGATAAGTGGATCTGATTGTATTTCTTCAAAAATGCCTATAAATGTATAAGTGTGAGTGTGTGTGAGAGTGACAAAATTAACTTCCAGTGACCTATTCTGTATGAAAGTTTTAAGCACACGGAAACTGAATAACACTCTTCCCCCCGGGATAACTCATTCCATCTTGAAACTACCTGCAATTTTTATTGTCTTGTTGCTTTTTAAAGACATAGTTGTGTTTGTCTGGAATGTCATTTTGCAAAGGGATCTTGTAGCACCTTTGAGGCTTATTGAGTGAGTTAGTCTCAAAGGTGCTACAAGATCCTAAAGATTTCTAAAGTGATTCTGGTACACAGAAACCATTTACTGCCTTAAGTAATGAATCACTACTCATCTCAATTTTCTATTTGAGATATGCTCCAGAGTAGCAACAGGGGGAAAACAAAACAAAGAGGATGGGAATAAAGTCTAATGAGGGGAGATCCGTGTCCGGGTATTTATTTGCAAAACCGAGTGTTGCTTTTGAGACTAATTGATGCATCTGATGAATTAGATTTAAGTCTCCAAATGCTAATGCTGCCACTTTCTCTCAGAGTGTCTTCTGTTTTTCTGGAGACCAAAGATGGCTGCAAATCCATCCTCACCACCACCATTCTCCCTTTTCGAATGTAGAGTTGGAAGGGGCTCCCAGAGGTCATCAGGGTGAACCTGCTCCATGCAGGAACCTACTCCAGCTAAACTATTCCCCAACCACAGGTAGCTGCTCAGCCTCTTTTTGAAGATGTCCAGAGAAGGAGACCCCACCACCTCCCCAGGTCATGGGTTCCCTTGCCAACTGCTCTTACTATCAAGAAGTTCCTTCTTCTAATGTTCAACCAAAATCTACCCTCCTGTAACTTAAAACCATTAGACCTGGTCCTAACCCCTGGGGCAGCCGAGAACAAACCTGCTCCCTCCTCTCTGAAACAGATTTTGAGATATTTAAAGAGTGTGATCATGTCTTCCCTCCATCTTCTCTTCACTAGGCTGAGCATCCCAACTCCTTCAACCTCTCTTCGTATATTTTCTTCTCCAGCCCTCTTATAATCCTCATTGCCTTTCTCTGAACCTGCTCCAACTTTTATCTCTAACCTGCCTAAAATGAGGTGCCCAGAACTGAATGCAATACTCCAGATGAGGTCTCACCAGTGCAGGATACAGTGGGACTATTATTTCCCTCGACTTGGAGGCTATGCTTCTATTAATGCAGTTTAAAATAATATTTGCCTTCTTTGCTGCAACATCACACTACTGGCTCATATTCAACTTAAAACGATTCCAAGGTCTTTTTCATATGTAGTATTGCTAAATCAAGCATCCTTTAGCCTATCATTATCTTATCTATTTATCTGTTTGATTAATGTCTGCAGTGTGTATAGAGCCATCGTACTGTCTATCCTCCTTTATGGATCTGAAACATGGGTCACCTATCGCCACCACCTACGACTCCTCGAGCGCTTTCATCAGCGCTGCCTACGCACAATCCTAAATATACACTGGACTGACTATGTGACGAATGTTGCTGTCCTTGAGCAAGCAGGGATCACCAGCATTGAGGCCATGATATTGAGAACACAGCTGCGCTGGGCAGGGCACGTTTCTAGGATGGAGGACCATCGCCTCCCAAAAATACTACTCTACGGTGAACTCGCCACGGGTCAGCGTAAGAGGGGCGCTCCAAAAAAGCGATACAAAGACTCCCTGAAACAGCATCTCAGGCTTGGCCAAATTGATCACCAACAGTGGTCCGCCCTGGCCTCACATCGGGAGGCATGGAGACGCACTATCCACAATGCTGCAGCCTTATTTGAGAACTCACGACAAACAAGTCTTGAGGAGAAACGACAACGCAGAAAGAGTCACAACCCAGGAACATCGCCCAGGGAGACCTTCTGCTGTGCTTTTTGCAACCGGACTTGTTTGTCTCGGATTGGCCTTTTTAGTCATCAGTGCGCTTGCAGAAAGCGCGGGATGAGTCCTTCCTGAATCTTCGTTTGCGAAGAAAAGCCAGAGAGAGAGAGAGAGATAATGTCCTGCCTTACTCTCTAAATCAGAGTTAATTTAATTAATTTATTTATTTATACCCCACTCTTCAGCCACAAGGCTGTCAGAGCAGGTTACAAATTGTTTTAAGCAATAGCTATTTACACATCTAACTGCATTAAACAGCTTCCAATGTGTGTTAGCTAATTGCCCCCACAAACTGGGTACTCATTTGACCGACCTGCGAAAGGATGGAAGGCTGAGTGAACCTTGGAGCCGGCTGGAATCGAACTTGCGACGTGGTGGCTTGCAGGACTGGCATTTAACCACTGCGCCACCAGCTCCTCTGCCAGAGTCCCCTTGAACCCTGGAACTCCTTAGGAGGTCCTTGGGGTTCTGCAAGAATCATAGAATCCTAGAGTTGGAAGAGACCCCCAAGGGGCATCTAGACCAACTCCCTTCTGCCTTGCAGGAATACACAATCAAATCATTCCCGACAGATGGCCATCGAGCCTCTGTTTAAAAACCTCCAAAGAAGGAGACTCCACCACACTCCTAGGCAACAATATATTCCACTGAACAAGTGAGTGACTTTTTTAAAAAGTAAAATTTTTAAGCTATACATATACAGTTGTCCCTTCCTATTTGCTGGGATTTGGTTCCAAGGCCCCCTTTCGTGGATACCAAAATCTGTGAATACTCAAGTCCCATGATATGCAATGGCATAGCAAAATGTTGTCCCTTATATAATTTGGCAAAATCAAGGTTTGCTTTTAGGATTATTGTTTTTTAAAGAATATTTTCAAGCCGTGAATATTTAAATCTATGGATATCAAATCTGTGGCTACGGAGGGACAACTGTAATAATTTTTTATGTAGAGGTTCCCTGAGACCTGAAAATTATTTCAGGATAAAATGTCTAAGAATGGCTTACTGCCCCATATAGCTTAAGTTCTCTGAACTCAGCACCATGGGAGATCTCAAAGGTGTTGAATGCTGCCCCTATCCTTGAAAGAAATTCTCCAAAGTGCTGAACTGGAGCCCCTAGTCTTCATCGGAGCTCTCCAAGGCGCTGAACTTGGAGCTAAAGCCATTGGAGCTCTCCAAAGTGCTGAACTCTAACGCCTGTCCTTTGAAGGTGGTCTTTAAGTGGCTGAACCTGAACCCGTATCCTCCAAAAGCGCTCTCCAAGGTGCTGATTCTAGGCAGCATTAATAGGAATATAGTGTCTAGACCAAGGGAAGTCATAGTGCCACACTATTCTGCTTTGGTCAGGCCTCACTTGGAGGAATCCTGTGTCCAGTTCTGGGCACCACAATTCAGGAAGGGTATTGAGAAGCTGGAAGGTGTCCAGAGGAGGGTGACCAAAATGGTGGGAGGTCTGGAAGCCATGATGCCCTATGAGGAGCGACTTAGGGAGCTGGGCATGTTTAGTCTGGAGAAGAGGAGGTCAAGAGGGAACATGGTAGCCATGTTTAAATATTTGGAGGAATGTCCTACTGAGGATGGAGCAGGCTTGTTTTCTGTTGCTCCAGAGACGAATAGGACACGGAGCAATGGGTGCAAACTCCAGGAAAAGAGATTCCACCTAAATGTGAGGAAGACCTTCCTGACAGTAAGAGGTGTTTGGCGGTGCAATACTGGAGGTTTTTAAACGGGCTGGATGGCTATCTGTCGGGAATGATTTGATTGTTTGTTCCTGCATGGCAGGGGTTTGCTGGGGTTTGGTTCCAGGACCCCCTTTCGTGGATACCCAAATCTGTGAATACTCAAGTCCCATTATATGCAATGGCATCACAAAATGGTGACCCTTATATAAGATGGCAAAATCAAGGTTTGCTTTTTGGATTATTATTAAGAATATTTTCAAACCATGAATACTTAAATCCGTGGATATGGAGGGACAACTTGTATTCCTCCAGGTGAGTTCTGACCAAAGCAGAATAGATTGGTGCTACGGCATCCCGCAGTTTGGACATTACGCTCCTGTTGATGCATCCCAGAATTGCACTGGCTTTTGCAGGGCAGCACGTCACACGGTTGACTAGCTGGTAACAAGGCCTTTATCCAAGAATTGTGCAGGAACTACACAGAGGGGAATTTTACTGTATGCGCCTGAAACATGCATTTCTAGATTCCAGCAGTAGATGGTGGTGTCTGCAGTATAGTTCACCAATGCTCCTGTATCCAGTGGTGTACATACATACATGCTAACAGAGAGGTTTTGTTCACTAAATATCATGGGAATATAGCAAGCACACCTCACTGCAAGTCAGACCCAGGAATCTCCATCTAGTCCTACCTGGAGAAGCCACCGTTCAACTGGTCTCCTCTTGTGCGCCTTCATTTAAGTCATTCCCAACTTATGGTGGGATATGGCAAACCTCCAAAACAGGGTGTTTCTGGCAAGGTTTGTTGGGGGGGGTGCCTTTGCCTTCCTCTGAGGCTGAGAGAGTGTGACTTGACCAAGGTCACCCAAGAGGGTTTCTTTCCATGGGTGAGCAGCAGGGATTCAAACCCTGGTCTCCCAATATCTTAGTTCGACACTCCAGCCACTACATGGTGCTGCCTTCCCCACCATTTTTTTTTCCAGAGCAGGTCTCCCATGGCCTTCCTCTGAGGCTGAGAGTGTGTGACTCGCCCAAGGTCACCCAGAGGGTTTTCATGGGTGAGCAAGAGGGAGTCGAACCCGGGTCTCCCAATATCTTAGTTCAAACGCTCCAGCCACTACATGGTGCTGCCTCCCCCACCAATTTTTTTTCCAGAGCAGGTCTCCCATGGCCTTCCTCTGAGGCTGAGAGAGTGTGACTTGTCCAAGGTCACCCAGTGTCTGCCTCAGGTCCCAAATTTCTGTTAACGAAGCCACGCTCAGGAACACATGGGCTTTCTTCACTGAGGTCTACCTGTAATCAGGAGTGAGGGGAAAACAGAATACTAAACCCAGCTTTTGCTTTTTGCAAAGATCTTTTTTCTTTCTCCCGGTTCTCCTCCTCTCCTGGTCCTAATCCTGTCCAGGCGCTGGGCCTTGGCCGGCTCAACCTGCATTCCAGGGGGATTAACTCCCTGCCTTTTGCTCTCTGGAAACCATGCAAAGGGGAGGGTGTGTGTGTGTGTATGTGTGGGGCAGTGAGTTGGACGGTTTTGTTCCAGGAAATGCTGTTTTCTCAGATCATGAGGTCAGGTCCCGAGTTCAAAAAGGCGGGGCTAAACAGTCAAAGGTCACACCAAAGGGTGGGATCTATGCCAAGTGGTAGCAGATCATAGAAGCATAGAACCATAGAGTTGGAAGAGACCCCAAGGGCCATCTAGTCCAACCCCCTTCTGCCATGCAGGAATAAACAATCAAAGCATTCCCATTGGAAAAGTATGGAATCCTAGAGTTGGAAGAGACCCCAAGGGCCATCCAGTCCAACCCCATTCTGCCATGCAGGAATACACAATCAAATTAATCCCAACAGATGGCCATCCAGCCTCTATTACAAAACCTCCAAAGGAGACTCCACCAACTCCCAGGCAATGCTTTCCATAGAATCATAGAGTTGGTGGATACCCCCAAAGGCCATCTAGTCCAACCCTTTTGGACATGCAGGAAGACCCAATCAAATCCTTCCCGACAGATGGCCATCCAGCCTCTGTTTAAAAACCTCCAAAGAAGTAGACTCCACTACACTCTGTGGAAACATACATTAGGACCCCTGTATCCACTGATTCATTATCCCCTGATTCGATTATCCACTGGACACAAAACAGCACCCCTGCCATAGAGGCTTCCTAGAAAATGTGTCCTCTCTAGTCATTTTCTACATCCTCCAAGGCAACTCTATTTAAACTGGAAGACCCATTATTTTTAATGGCGTTCACCATTATCCACAGATTTTGGTATCCACAGCCCCCCAGAACCAATCCCCAGTGGATAAGGGGGTCCTACTGTATTCTACCGTCAAACAGCTCTTACCATCAGGAAATTCTTCCTAATAATATTTAGGTGGAATCTCCTTTCCTGGAGTTTGAACCCAGTGCTCCGTGTCCCAGTCTCTGGAGCAGCAGAAATCAAGCTTGCTCCGTCCTCAGTAGAATATCCCTCCAAATATTTAAACATGGCTCTCATGTCCCCTCTTCACCTTCTCTTCTCTAGGCTATGATCTCACAGTGAGTCCTTTTGTACAATTTTAAATTATAGTAGCAAAGATGCAAAAGCTCTAAATACAACAATCAAATGCATAGCATGCACACTGGAAAAAAGTTCTTGTATCCAATTCTTAAATAAGGAATAGAGAGTGCTGAAGCTTTCAATCCATAATCAATTCTGTAGTAGGAGGATGGGGGGGATTTTATTTTTTTTTTAAGAGGGGGACTATAATTTTCATAATCCCCCAGCTGAATTCTGGGTGTTTTAGTCCAAAAGAAAAGTAAGATCAGCATATTTGATTTCAGATCTGCTGCAGCCAGTCTGTACTGTACATAAATTGAAAAGAGCTTGACTTCCAGAAGTTACTCTTTTTTTAGGGGGAGGGAAGAACTACAACTCCCAAAATTTCTTCAGCCAAGATTCTGGGAGTTTCAGTCCATCCCAAAATAAAACCTCCTCTGTCTGTTTGTATCTCTTTCTCTAGTTCTGATTTAAATGATATTTTCACCTGGTCTGACAAAGAGTCCTGTGTAACTGAAAAGCTTGCCCATTTACAAAAATTAAGAAAGTTGATTTAATTTAAAAAAAATTTTTTTTTTTTTTGGAAAGAAAAAGAAAGCCTTCTCTTCTTTTGGACGCCACAGACCCTTAGTAAGCCCGGAGGGAGAAGTGGTGTTCCTTTGAGTTCAAAAGTTTTAATAAAAGTTTTCCCCCCTCTCTGGGGCAAACGAATGGGGGGCGAGGGGTGGCCCAGCAGTGGGGGGGGGTTCCTTGGCCAAACCCTCCTTGCTATGGGACCCTGGGATTTGTAGTTTGGTGAGGAGGTACCAAACTACAAATCCCAGGATTCCGTAGGAAGGAGCCAGCCAGGGCAAGTGATCCCGTGCCCACCGGGATGCTTGGGGTCGTGTGGATTTGGTGAGTCAGGGCAGGGGAGAGGAGTCCGCCCCTCCAAGCCCAGGAGGAGGAGGAAGAGGAGGAAGAGGAAGGGCAGCCCAGCTCTGGACGGGGAGGGAGGCCGGCCGGCCGGCAGGGAGGCAGGCAGGCAGGGGGACGGAGCAGCCCAGCCAGGTAAGGGAGGGATGGGGGCACCCATGCGTCTTCCCCGGGCGAAAATTAGGGGGCAGGAGGGCCCCCCCAAGACTTCACACACTTCCTCCCCCCTTCCTCTTCCTCTTCCTCCTTCTCTTTCCTCCTCCTCTTCTTCCTCCTCCTCCTTTTCCCCCTCTTCCTTTTCTCCTTCCTCTTCCTCCTCCTCCTTTTCCCCCTCTTCCTTTTCTCCTTCCTCTTCCTCCTCCTCTCTCTTCCTCCTCTTCTTCCTCCTCCTCCTTTCCCCCCTCTTCCTTCTCCTCCTCCTCCTTCCCTTCTTTCCTTCTCCCCCCTATTTCTCCTTCTTCCCTTTTCTCTCTTTCCTTCTTTCTCCTTCTCTTCTTTTTTTAAATCTTCCTTTCTCTTTCCTTCTCCCCTCCACTGTCCCCTTCCTCCTCTCTTTTTAGAATCATAGAATTGTAGAGTTGGAAGGGACCCCAAGGGCCATCCAGTCCAACCCCATTCTGCCCTGCAGGAAGACACAATCAAAGCACTCCTGACAGATGGCCATCCAGCATCTGTTTAAAGACCCCCAGGGAAGGAGACCCCACCACACTCCCAGGTCATGCATTCCACTGTCAAACAGCTCTTACTGTCAGGAAGGTCTTAGAATCATAGAATCATAGAATTGTAGAGTTGGAAGAGACCATGAGGGCCATCCAGTCCAACCCCCTGCCACGCAGGAAATCTTGATCAAAGCATCCCCGACAGATGGCCATCCAGCCTCTGTTTAAAGACCTCCAAGGAAGGAGACCCCACCACGCTCCGAGGGAGTGTGTTCCACTGCCGAACAGCTCTTACTGTCAAAAAGTTCCTCCTCATGTTGAGGTGGAATCTCTGTTCCTGGAGCTTGCACCCATTGCTCCGTGTTCCAGTCTCTGGAGCAGCAGAAAACAAGTTTGCTCCATCCTCAGCATGACATCCCTACAAATACTTAAACAGGGCTATCATATCGTCCCGTAACCGTCTTTTTTCCAGGCTAAACATACCCAGCTCCCTAAGTCTCTCCTCATAAGGCATGGTTTCCAGACCTTTCACCATTTTAGTTGCCCTTCTCTGGACACGCTCCAATTTGTCAATATCCTTTCTGAATTGTGGTGCCCAGAACTGGACACAGTATTCTAGGTGAGGTCTGACCAAGGCAGAATAGAGCAGCACTATTACTTCCCTTGAAATATAGACACTATACTTCTATTGATGCAGCCCAAAATCGCATTGGCCTTTCTAGCTTCTTCTTCTTCTCCTCTCCTCCTTCTTCCAGAGGACAGGATCAGGATTCAAAATGACTCCCCCCCCCAACAGATTAGAAAATTGGGCCAAAACAAACTAAATGGATTTCAACAGGGAGAAATGTAGGATATTACAGGTGGGTAGTAAAAATGAAAAGCACAGATACAGGATGGGTGACACTTGGCTTGATGGCAGTCCATGCAAAAGGGATCTAGGAGTCTTAGTGGACCGCAAACTGAACATGAGCCAGCGGTGTGATGCAGCAGCTAAAAAAGCCAATGCGATTCTAGGCTGCATCAATAAGAGTATAGTGCCTAGACCAAGGGAAGGCATAGTGCCACTCTATTCTGCTTTTGGTCAGACCTCACCTGGAAGACTGTGTCCAGTTCTGGGCACCACAATTCAGGAAGGATATTGACAAGCTGGAACATATCCATAGGAGGGCAACCAAAATGGTGGGAGGTCTGGAAGCCATTATGCCCTATGAGGAGCGGCTGCGGGAGATGGGTATGTTTAGTATGGAAAAGAGAAGGTGAAGAGGGGACATGAGAGCCATGTTTAAAGATTTGAAGGATCCTTTGGAGGTTTTTAAACAGAGGCTGGATGGCCATCTATTGGGAGTGCTTTGATTGTGTGTTCCTGCATGGCAGAATGGGGTTGGACTAGATGGCCCTTGGGGTCTTTTCCAACTCTAGGATTCTATTATTCTATGTTTTCTGATGCTCCAGATACCAGAATAGAGAGCAATGGGTTCAAACTCTAGGAAAAGAGATTCCACCTAAATATTAGGAAGAACTTCCTGACGGTCTGTTTGGAAGTGGAATGCAATGACTTGAATCATGGTGGAGTCTCCTTCTTTAGAGGTTTTTAAATAGAGACTGGATGGCCATCTGTTAGAAGGGCTTTGGTTGTGCCGTCCTGCAAGGCAAAATGGGGTTGGACTGGATGACCTTTGGAGATATTTTCCAATTCTATGATTCTATGATATATTCTTATTAATTGTCCTCAAGTCAACTCCATAGAATCCTAGAAAATGTGCTTGTCTTTTACGTCCCACAGGAACCCTTTTTTAAAACTTCTAAGTGCCTAGCATACTTTTTATACGCTTCCTTAATTCAACATTTGCCCCCCTAAGCTAAAACAGCAGCCCCAGATATGGTAATTATTCCTCAATCCCCATGTAACTTTTCCCCCTTAGGAGGAGTTGCTCCTGCCCCCTAAATCTTTTGCTTGACCCCCCTCTGTCTTTTCTTGGCACTGTTTTAGCTGCTCTAGAAAAAGGGTCAACCAAAATTGATGGATCTACATTTAGCTTGCAAATGTATGCATTGTGGTCAGTGGGTCTCTTTCATTCACTTTGTGGAGAAGGGAAAAAAGAGAAGCTATGTTAGAGCTTTGGGGGTGGGAATGGCTTCTTTTTGGATGGGGAGAGAGAAGTGATCAAAAAAAGAATCGGAGCTTTGGAAAAATTGTGGGTTTAAAAAAAAATCAAAGCTTTTTTTTGGGGGGAATGCCCTTTGAGTAATAAATCAGAGGCTTGGAGATATATATACATCAGGGCTTTGGGGAAAATTGCCTTTTTTTGGGGTGGGGAGATGACAAGTTACAGCTTTTTTTTTTTTGTAGGGGGATTGCTCTTATTTTTGGATGACAAATCCCAGAATCCCCTAGCCAGCCAAGGAGTGTGGTGGAGTCTCCCTTTTTGGAGGTTTTTAAAGAGAGGCTGGATGGCCATCCATCGGGAATGATTTGATTGTGTATCCCTGCATGGCAGAATGGGGTTGGACTGGATGGCCCTTGGAGGTCCCTTCCAACTCTATGATCCTATGATTCTAAGCCTCAGCTGTATGGGGAAGAAGGGGGTCCATTGAAGTTTGTCCTTTGCCCCTTGAACTCAGTTTGCAGCCACTGAAGTAAGGAGAGGACAAAAAGGGAAAAGTTGGGGCAGGGAAGAAACCAGGACATTTTAAAAAGCAGCTGTGAAAACAGGAAGGTAGAGGGTTAATCAGTACAGTTGTCCCTCCATATCCACGGATTTGGTATCCATGGATTTAAGTATTCACGGCTTGAAAATATTCTTTAAAAAAAAATAATAATCCAAAAAGCAAGGCTTGATTTTGCAATCTTATTATATCAGGGACACCGTTTTGCTATGCCGTTGCATACAATGGGACTTGAGTATTCACAGATTTTGATATCCACGGGGGGTCCTGGAACCACGCCAAACAAGTCTTGAAGAGAAACGACAACGCAGAAAGAATCACAACCCGGAAACATCACCCAAGGAGACCTTCTGCTGCGCTTTCTGCAACCGGACTTGTCTATCTCGGATTGGCCTTTTTCGTCATCAGCGCGCTTGCAGAAAGCACGGGATGAGTCCTTCCTGAATCTTCGTTTGCGAAGAAAAGCCAGAGAGGGCATATAATAGGACTTGAATATTCATGGATTTGGGTATCCATGAAAGGGGGTCCTGGAACCAAACCCAGTGGATAGGAAGGGATGACTGTATTCATGGCTTGAAAATATTCTTAAAAAACCAATAATCCAAAAAGCAAACCTTGATTTTGCCATCTTATATAAGGGACACCATTTTGCTATGCCATTGCATATAATGGGACTTGAGGATTCACGGATTTTGGTATCCACGAAAGGGGTTCCTGGGACCAAACCCCACCCAGAAAATATGAAGGGACAACTGTACTCTCTCTGCCAAATTGGGGCAGTTGGAAGATATACTTTACAAAGATGCCTGTGTGCGTAGACATAGATAAAGTGGTTTCAGTTATTTTGTTCATGTATTACACACAGAAATCCACACACACACAAACTTTCCTCCAAAATCCAGTTTCTGTTTTTTGTTTTTTTACCCCCTAAGAAAGCCATGTTTCATACCAATCCAGAGGCCATGGGGATTTGGGTTGGCCTCTTCATCCTTTGCATGAAAAGCAACACAGTAACACCAGTGTATGTGTGGCATTGCTTTGGGAGGTAAGGAGAGAGCGAGCTTTGCCATGAAATGGTTTGTTAGTTACACCCTTTCATTAAGGGCAGGAGCTGGAAAGAAGAAAACTGGCAGGAGGGAGACAGGAAGCGTGGAATTTGGATTTTATTTTTTTTCCCCTCCAGGGTGTGTGTGTGCCAACAAGCACTTTCTCTTGGAAACAACTTTTCTCCCCCTCCTCAGGTATGCACTCTTGGTTGCTTTCACCTGCCTGGAGAGACATCTTGCTCCTTCAGGATGCACCCCATGAACACATAAACACAATGTGCGGTTTGGAGTGTCCTCAAAATATTTTCCTTTTCTAGGTGGAGCAAAGACTCGTTTGCAGGAGGCCGGCCAGGTGGTGCAGAATAATGCTCAGAGGTGGAACGTTGATCCCGCAACGGTCGGAAGAGCAAGTAACAGGAGTTCTGTTAATAGTGCAAATCCTCCAAAGTTGGACGAATCAGAGCTTGTTAAAGTTGGATGAATGCAATTTGGACCAATGCGGTTCTGTTGACATTGGAGTAGCTCAGCTCTGCTGAAAGTTAGAGCAGTGCTAAAGCTGGGCTAACGGACTTCTGTTAAGGTCAGACGGATGCGATCTTGGTAGAATTGGGATAGCACGACTCTGCTATAAGTTGGACAAATGCAATTCTGCTGAAGTTGGACGAATGCAATTCTCCTAACGTTGGACTAAGGTGATTTTGGACTCTTGCAATGCTGCTGAAGTTGAACTTTTGCCGTTTGGAGGGGTGCAATGCAGCTAAACACCAACTCATAGAATTCTACTGAAGTTGAAATAGCACAATAGCTTGGAGTGGTGCAATCCTGCTTCATTTGGGTGGCATTCTCTGGCTCTCCAGAATTAGGTTTTGCACCCAGGGAAACTGAGGGGATTCCTCCTCTTGGCATCTCCAGTCTGCCTCTTCTGTCGATGGGACCAGGCTTGTGATTTTAAGGTAAGCACTGGTGGATTTGCTTTGTATTTTGCACGGGGTGAAGGGGGTTTGGAGCTTGGGGTGCAACAGGTCACTTACTGAGAACTATGGAAGGATGGTGACTTGAGCAATGAAGAGCATAGTTTGGATGTCAGGTGACTCAGGTGCAATCTCGCCTCTTTGCTCAAGGAATTTCAAGAAGGAGGGCTGGGGGGAAATGTGGAATGACTGTGGAGGGATGTGGCCGGTTGCTTGGTTGTTTTTACCATTGGTGCACTGGTTATGGAACTGTGAGCTAGCCATTCTATCTCTTTATGTCTGTTTGTGTGTGTGCCTTCAATTTGCCTATCGACTTAGGGTGACCCCATGGATTTTATAGGGTTTTCTTGGGCAAGGAATCCTCAGAGTTTCTTCCTCTGAAATAGCACCTCCAGTACTTGAGATTCATTGGCAGTCTCCCATCCAAGTCCTAACCAGGACTGACCCTGCTTAGCTTCCAAGATCAGAGGGGATCTTGTGCATTTAGGGCATTTAGGGCTAACATATATATATGCAGTATGTATGTATGTGAGTATATATACTGTGTGTGTGTGTGTATAAAACACAATGCCCCATAGGTATGTGCCTGTTTTTAAATGTGTAAAAAACACATACAAAAAAGAGACAAAACCATATTAAAACAACCCAACTATAAAACACACTACTAACTCTCCCCACCTGACTGGTGATTATAATCCAATAGAAATGTACTTCCATTAAATCAAAACCGTACTATTTTAAAAATCCCAGAGTTATAAACAAATCCTGATCTTTCTAAAAGAAAGTTAACCAAAGCTTTCTTCTTAATCAACATGGTCAATTTATCCATCTCAGCCAATTCACATGTCTTCACCAGCCAGTCTTCTTGCGATGGAATCTGTATGTCTTTCCATTTCTGGGCCTACAAAAGTCCCATTCTTTACGTTTTCTCTCCACGTCCTCTTCCAGCATCCCAAGCAGATAGACTTCAGGTTTCATCCTGACATTTTGGAGGACATTTAAAAAAATGACCTCCAAGATCTTATGAATTTGAATCCAAGATTTCTGAGTTTTATCACACACCCACCACGTATGGAACAACATCCCAATTTTCTGCTCACGTTTCCAACGTTGAGCTGAACAGTTTTTATATATTTAGGAAAGTCTCTCCAAATGCTACTTATATATCATCTTATAAAAATTCTCTTTCAGCTCATAACACAAGGTGAATTTCGAACTTGATCCCGCCATTCTCAACCTTTCGCTGCCTCATGTCCTACCCATCGTCTTGTCAATGCATGTGGACCATCACGCTGTTACCCAAAGAGATCGGGGTGCTTTAGAGCCCCACTCGTGATATTAATATTTAGGGGAATTACGATTAGCTCCAGGACTGGTTTAAGGAATTTTGGGCCCCCCTGCAATGCTTTATTTTGGGGGGCCCTTATGTTTATCTCTGGTCAATGTCACCTAACTCAACCTAAGCTATTCACAGCACAGGCTATTCAGATTATTACTAATAATGTTTTTGCAGGAGGAGGGTTACTCTGGGGACCCCCACAATGATGGGGCCCCTGCGGATGCTGACGCTGCCGGTGCCTTAAACCGGCCCTGATTAGCTCAAAGGGAATACTGTGTGCGGTGGGTAACTTTCAGAATGTTGTACACCCATGAATACCAGTACTAATTGCAAAGGACTCAAGTTTAAAGTAAAATAAGTGGCTTTTAATTGGAAAATAATACAGAAAGCATTCACACATGCAACTCATGCTTATAAGAACCACATGAGGCTAGTGAAGAGCTAGTGAAGGCAGAAACTTAATAGAGGAATAAGGATAGAGGAATAGGTTAGTCTGAAGAAGAGCATAGTACAGTTGTCCCTTCATAGCCATAGATTTAAGTATTAATGGCTTGAAAATATTCTTTAAAAAATAATAATCCAAAAAGCAAACCTTGATTTTGCCATCTTATTCTATCAGGGACACCATTTTGCGATGCCGTTGCACATCATGGGACTTGAGTATGCACGGATTTTGGTAATGAAAGGGGGTCCTGGAAGCAAACCCCAGTGAATAGGAAGGGACAACTATATATTATCCACAGCCCTGCTCAGGTCTTGCAAACTCAAGGCAGCCTCTAGCCAAGTCCCTCTCCAAACTATAAATTCCAGGAAACAGCAGAATGGAGAACCCAACAAAAGATTTGTAGCCTGGTGAGACGCTTACAATTCTCTATAGATTGGAGCTCTCTAGCTAAGTCCCTCTCCAAACTATAAATCCCATGTTCTGCAGAAAGGAGAACCCAACAAAGGATTCATAGCCTGGTGAGACGCTTACAATTCTCTATAGGTTAGAGCTCTCTAACTAAGTCCATCTCCAAACTATAAATCCCAGGAATCCGCAGAATGGAGAACCCAACCACAGATTCATAGCCTGGTGAGATGTTACAATTCTCTGTAGGTTGGAGCTCTCTAGCTAAGTCTCTCTCCAAACTATAAATCCCAGGAATCCGCAGAATGGAGAACCCAACAAACGATTCGTAGCATGGTGGGATGCTTACAATTCTCTGTAGGTTGGAGCTCTCTAGCTAAGTCTCTCTCCAAACTATAAATCCCAGAAATCTGCAGAATGGAGGACCCAACAAAAGATTCGTAGCCTGGTGAGATGCTTAACCGGTACTTAACACAGACGCCTGAGGGTGGTACTGAAATCTGATCCGGGAGCACGCTGACAGAGAAAGTGTCTGGGTGTCATCCATAATGGCACACCTTGTTGTTGTTTGGGCCTAATTGTACTATTTTTCATGTCCAGAAGAGGTACTTGGGCTTAGAACAAAGCTTGAATGGGTTTCCCACCATTAGACAAAGAAAACCGACACTCAGCAGATTGCTGTTTATCGCTGGGAGATAGGAATTGATGGGTTTGTGACAACTGCCATATTTTAGGACAGGTATCCTTATACCTGGGATTTTGGGCTGTGTAAATCACTTGTTTGTGTAGGATGTGCAACTCATCCCCAAGAAGGAATTAGCACATACCTCCCAAATGGTGTTGTTTACTAGGGGCTCCGCTTGATCCTAGCTTGGGTGTGTTTACTAAAATATTTCCAGGACACCTTCCCAGGTCCTCATGATCTCCATTTGACTTCACCTTGGCCCACCCTGGTCTACTAGACCCCCTGAAGTGTCCAATATTTCCAGTTATGAGATATTACAGGGAGGGGTAGGAGGGCAGGGTAATGGTGCAATAGAAACAACCCCTCATTTCCCACCCACCCCCCAAAAAGGACACAACAACAACACGCTCATATGTGTTGATTTTCAATTGCAGGCTGCCCTCAGGTCTTGCAACAGGGGGCAAGATGTAAAACAGTTCAATTAAGTTAATAAATACGTACCATCCACAGCAGTCCTACTCAAAGTGGTAGTCCACAGATGGGTGCGTACCCTCCAGTTTTGGCAGGGACAGTCCATTCCCACTTTCCTAGCTGCTTTGGAAACATCCCGGTGGCAGAAGGGAAGGGATTGTTGGCCGTGAGATTGTTCACCTTCTGTCCTTCCCCAAATGGGGAGCTGATGAATTTCACTTTCTCAGTGTGATTTTTCATTACATCCTAAAGATTTCAATAGCTACTGGTTGCCTTTGAATGGCTAGATCGTATTTGGACAGAACTCCTTTTATGGGGTGTTTGGTTCTGCGCTGAAAGTTAGTTCCTTTGGACGGGCTCAGAAGTCGAGGTCAGGACAAAGGGTTGTCGTTCACTACCTAGGTGGTGTGGAAGGTGATGATGTGCTTTCTGGCAAACAGATGGAGCGCTTCGTTGAACTTGCCCCAGGAGCAGAGCTATGTCCGCTCCCAGTGCCTATCGTCCGGGAGTCTGGTCAAGTGAGATTGCATGGGATATTGGCCTCTCAGCTTCTGAGGTCTGTCCGTTGGGAGGCTGGCAGGAACTTGGAGGTATTTAGAGCTACAAATGGACGGCAGGCTACACGCCCAGTCCAGTTGTTCATACAGTTGTCCCTTCATATGTCGCTGGGGTTTGGTTCCAGGACCCCCTTTCATGGATCCCCAAATCCATGAATACTCAAGTCCCATGATATGCAACGGCATCGCAAAATGGTGTCCCTTATATAAGATGGCAAAATCAAAGTTTGCTTTTTGGATTAGTATTTTTTAAAGAATATTTCCAAGTTGTGAATACTTAAATCCATGGATACCAAATCTGTGAATACAGAGGGACAACTGTATTCTCCA
This sequence comes from Gambelia wislizenii, assembly GCA_030847615.1. Taxonomy (NCBI): domain Eukaryota; kingdom Metazoa; phylum Chordata; class Lepidosauria; order Squamata; family Crotaphytidae; genus Gambelia; species Gambelia wislizenii. The sequence continues at coordinate 2,221,476 of JAUMIR010000013.1, read as the reverse complement.
ATTTGGGGAGAATATTTTTTTTTTAAAGTTATTTATACCCCGCTCTTCAGCCACAAGGCTACCAGAGCAGCTTACAAATTGTTTTAAGCAATAGCTATTTACACATCTACACTGCATTAAGCAGCTTCCAGTGCGTGTTAGCTAATTGCCCCCACAAGCCAGGTACTCATTTTACCGACCTACGAGAGGATGGAAGGCTGAGTGAACCTTGGAGCTCGCTGGAATCGAACTTGCAACGTGGTGACTTGCAGGACTGGTCTTTAACCACTGTGCCAACAGGGCTCCCGGTTTCCTCCCTCCTTCTTGCCCTGTGTCCTCAGCTTACTTCAGGTGCTGCAAACTGAGTCCTAAATGGGAAAAGTAGCTTGAACTCAGTTAACTCAGTGGTGGGGAGGGAGAGAAGAGGACGAGACAGGCATCCCCACTTTTTGACAGCCTGTTTTTCGGCGTAGCCATGTACTTTGGGGTGCTTGGATTGTGTCTTCCTGCGGGCAGAAAGGGGTTGGACTAGATGGCCCTTGGGGTCTCTTTCAACTCTATGAATCTATGATTCTATGTTTTCTGCTGCTCCAGAGACTAGGACATGGAGCAATGGGTTCAAACTCCAGAAAAACAGATTCCACCTAAATATTCGGAAGAACTTCCTGGCGGTCTGTTCGGAAGTGGAATGCAATGCCTTGAATCATGGTGGCGTCTCCTTTGGATGTTTTTACATAGAGACGGGATGGCCATCTGTTAGAAGGACTTTGGTCGTGTCGTCCTGCATGGTACAATGGGGTTGGACTGGATGACCCCTGATTGAAATAGAAAACCTGGATGAGTCCAGTGCAGGAACGCAGCCTCCATACCTGCATTGCCAGACGCCTCCACTGCCATTGTTGCTCTGAAACCTGGACGGAGGCCACCGGTATGTGACCAGCCACGATCACCTGCTGTGGGCCTCCTTCCTGGCTTCAAAGGGAGCGATGCGCGACAGCAGCAGAGGCACTCACCGATACCGTGTGAACTTCTGCCCATTTTGTCCCGGTAACAGGGGTGATCCGGGCCAGTTCCGGGGTCAAAATATACTGGCTGGAAGGTGGTGTAGAGAAACCCTCAGATAACTTGGGCCATCAACACACTTTGAAACATGCTCGGGAATGGACCCGCAGCGGCTTTGCTTACCGAAGGGACGTGGAATTTTGCTCACCGGTTTTATTGCATTCCTTGGCGTCTGAACAAGAATTAAGGGGTGGTGGGTTGGCACAGTGTGACGCAATAGTCAAGTCAATGTTGCCGCCGTGGGTTGTGTACTTGCTTGTTGGGAAGGTCAACAAGAGGTTGTTTCTTGTGTTTGTCTTAGCTTTTGCTCAATAGCCTTTCACTCTAGGCTTTTCACTCTGTGCCCCAATTTTGAGGGAAAGGTAGGGTATAAATAAAGGTAAAGGACACACACAGAGAGGTGTTGTTGTTGTTGTTGTTTAGTTATCTTGGCTTCGAGGGAGAGTTCAGGCTTGACTTGTTCCCGGACCCATTTGTTTATCCACGGTGTCCGCAGAACTCTTCTCCAGCCCCACATTTCAAAGGAGTTGATTTTCTTCTTATCAGATTTCTTCACTGCCCAGCTTTCACAACCGTACCTAAAAATTGGAAACACAATGGCACGGACAATCCTAACTTTGGTATTCAAGGATATATCTTGACACTTCAGGTCCTTGTCTCATTCCTTCATGGTGGCCTTTCCAAATCGTGTGTCATATTTAAGTCCTGACTCGCAGCCGCCGGCTGGGTCTGTGCCATGTTTAGATTTCTGTGCCCAACGGCAAGGCCGGTCCTGTTGGAAACGGAGAACAGAGGCCGTCTCTCTAGGAGGAATAAACGCTGGCCAGGGTTCAAGGTGTCGGTTTTCTACCCAGCCGGCCAGTTTTAATCCTCTGAACCTGTGAAATTCTACAAATGGCTGAAGGAAAACAAGGAGGGAGATTGGGCTGAGGTGGATGTATTGGAGGGAAGGAAAGAGAGGGGTTGGTTTACTTCACCTCACCAGCCGGCCGTACTCTGGACCTTTTGGGCAGAGCATCAATCCCTCCATCTGTTTCTTCTTCCTCCTCCTCCTCCTCACAAGGAGACCACCTCACACTTGTGTGTGTGTGTGTGTTCGACTACGACTCTGGGAGACCAAGGTTCGAATCGCCATTTGGCCATGAAAACCCATTGGGTGACCTCGGGAAAGTTACATACTCTCAGCCCTCAGAAAACCCTGTGATAGGTTCACCTTAGGGTTGCTGTAAGTCAGAAACAACTTGAAGAGACACAACAACAATATCTGTCTGTCTGTCTCTCTCTCATCTGTCAATCACATCTCTAATTGGCTAGCTATCGTTCTCTTTGAGTTCCTTATCTATTCACCTAGCATTCTGTATATTATCTATCTATCTATCTATCTATCTATCTATCTATCTATCACATAACTATCTAGATATCTACTATCACACTATCACTTTAAGAATCTTTAGGAATATATTTCTATCTGTCTATCGTCTATCTATCCATCTACCTGTCTATCACACATCTATCTATCACAAAGCTAGCTAGCCAGCTATCTGTCTACCTACCTACCTACCTGTTGATCCATCTGTCTGTCTGTCACCTATCTATCTTTCTCACCAAGATTTGTTCATAGGGGGCTTGCCTTTGCCTTCCTCTGTGACTTGCCAAAGGCCACTCAGTGGGTTTCCATGTCCGAGCGGATATACGAACCCTGGTCTCCAGAGTCCTAGTTCAACACGGAAAGCTCTGCACTATGCTAGAGGGAACCTAATTTCTCCAAATTTCTCTGTGTTGGAAAGAAATGCTAAGCCCCTGACCCTGGACAGAATCCCTTTGACTTGGAGGCTTGTTTACCTTGGATTCTCCTGCTGCCGATTCTGGTCCGGTTATGGAGGCACATGGCGTACGTAGATGTGATTAAGTGAAAGGTCTGGAAGCCATGATGCCCTATGAGGCGCGGCCTAGGGAGCTGGGCATGTTTAGCCTGGAGAAGAGAAGGTTGAGAGGGGGCATGATAGCCATGTTTAAATATTTGAAAGGATGTCATACTGAGGATGGAGCAAACTTGTTTTCTGCAGCTTCAGAGACTAGGACACGGAGCAATGGGTTCAAACTACAGGAAAAGAGATTCCACCTAAACATTAGGAGGAACCTCCTGAGAGTAAGAGCTGTTCAGAAGTGGAATACACTGCCTGGGAGTGCGGTGGAGTCTCCTTCTTTGGAGGTTTTAAAACAGAGGCTGGTTGGCCATCAGGTGGGAATGATTTGACTGTGTATCCCTGTAGGGCAGGGGGATGGACTGGATGGCCCTTGGGGGTCTCTTCCAACTCTATGACTCTATGGAAGGCGCTGCCTGGGAGCGTGGTGGAGTCCCCTTTGGAGGTTTTAAGCAGAGGCTGGATGGCCATCTGTCATAGGGAGTGCTTGGATTGTGTCTCCCTGCAGGGCAGAAGGGGGTTGGACTAGATGGCCTTCGGGGTCTCTTCCAACTCTATGGTTCTATGATTCTAAGTAACCTTTTCTTTTTGGCAGGGATGGGGTCATAGGATTTCAGAGAAGTATAGAACCTTCAAGCTGGAATGGGCCACAAAGGTGATCTAGTCCAACCCTCAGGAATATACAATCAAAGCACTCCTTGAAAGATGCCCATCCAACTTCTGCTGAAAGGCCTCCAAAGAGGGAGAACCCACCACACTCCAAAGCAGCCCATATTCCATTATCCAACAGCTCTTACAGTCAAGAAGTTCTTCCTAATATTTAGGTGGAATCGCTTTTCTTGCAAATTGAACACACTGGTTTGTACCTACTCTCTGGAGCAGCAGAAAACAAGCTCACTCCCTCTTCTACATTGTATATCTTTACAGAGAGTGCATCTACACTGTAGAAATAATGCATTTTGACACCACTTTAAGTGCTGCAGCTTCAACCTATGGAATCCTGTTTTTTTAAATAGTTCTATGCCTCAGAAAACTACAAATCCCAGGATTCTGTAGGGTGGAGCACATGGCAGTTATAGTGCCATCAAAGTGCATTATTTCTACAGTGTAGGTGCATTTTATGAAATCTTCATTCCTCCAAGCTAGAGGAACCAATAGGGAATCCTATTATTTTCAATTAGACAAATGCCAGAAGTTGACCATAGACTCAGATTGGAGGACCCAGAAATGCCTAGAGAGGACATATTTTTTTCAAATTTGGATAAGTGAAAGGATACCGAATCCATGGATACAGGGGTCGACCTGTATTGGTTTAAACAACAACAACAACCATTTAAAAATTGGTTTTTTCCCCCAACCCTGCCAAAAAGTAACTTTCCTAAACTCTGGTTTGGAGGCATATAATTCTTTCCTCTTCCACCTGTATTGCTTGTTCCTTTGATGTTAGGTATCTTAGGTTGCGTCTCTGGTTTGAGTTAGGGCTTGGAGGAAGGGAAGTTACTTTTTTTAGAGTACAGCTCCATGAATCCATTCCCCCTGCCCCAATTTAATGTTGGGGGACAGAGCCAAAGAAAATGGCATTTAAGGCAGACTCCAGGTCATTTGGTGCTTTGAAACCATCCAAGCATCCAACCCATCATGTTGCTATAGAAAGAAAATTGTGTAAAACTAGCGGAGACAGAAAGGAGGGACCAGATTGGAGGCATCTCCTTCATTTTTGGTCTCTACGGCTGGGCGGAGGCAACGGATGGGGGAACCACATCAGAGGGAGAGAAATAGAGCCCCGTGGCCAAAAACCACAACATTCAAAAGAAGCTCAGAAATGGATATCTCCAGTCTATTCTCAGCTTGCTGGATTGCTGTTTTTTTTTTTTAAACCACAATAGAATTAATAGTCCAGAAGAGCAACCATCCCCCTGCATCAAATCCTAGAGTCAAAGAATTGGAATGAGACACCAAGAGGTCATCTAGTCCCTCCAGAGCATGTGCACAGAAGAGTGGCCAATACACCACTGGAATAGCCTCACAGCCCGGACACTTCAGTTGGTACAAAATATGGCAGCCAGTGTGGTCTCGGGAAGATCTCGGAGAGACCATATAACTCCAGTGTTAAGATCTCTCCACTGGCTGCCTATCAGTTTCCGGGCCCAGTATAAGGTGTTGGTTATTACCTTTAAAGCCCTAAATGGCTTGGGTCCAACTTATCTCCGGAACCGCCTCCTCCCATACAATCCTCCCCGCATACTCCGGTCCTCTGGGAGGAATCTGCTTCAGCCACAAAAATCTAGGCTGTCTGCAACCTCCCAGAGGGCCTTTTCGGTAATCGCCCCCAAATTGTGGAATGACCTGCCGAATGAGATCCGTCAGATAACAAGCCTGAGTGGCTTTAAAAAAGCACTAAAGATGGATCTCTTTCGGCAGGCCTTTCCTAATTAGATCCCGGCCTCAGGGGATCCTGGCTTCCTTTAGTCCGCTGGCCATTTATTGTATTTTATTGTATTTATTGTTTTTAAATGTGATTTTAGATCAGTTGGTTTTAATTTATAATTGTTTAATATTTTTTTATGGGGGAGGGTGGGGGTGGGGAGTGTTTGGGGATTTTATCTGTATTGTATTTTAATTTTTGTAAGCCGCCCCGATTGTTTTAACAGAGGGGCGGGATAAAAATAAATTTTATTATTATTATTATTATTATTATTATCATTATTATTAAATCAAGGAAAATCTATGGATGCCGGCCATGAAAGCCTTCAACTTCCCATTGGGTGACCTTGGGCAAGTCACTCTTTCTCAGCCCCAGAGGCAGGCAAAGGAAACCCCCCTCTGAACGAATCATGCCAAGAAAACCCTGTGATAGATTTACTCTTGGTTACCCAAGTTGGAAACCGAGTTGAAGGCACATCACAACAACATGTCCAGAGAAAGACTGAGCTCACCCTGAAAGGACAGAGGCCGGCTTGTTTGGCTGGCTGGCTGGCAACCGCTTTGGGCGGCGGCTGACCACTGGACGGCCCCATCCCAGCCACGCTCCTGTTTGCCTTTTGGACACACCTGAGTGGGTGACTCACTGGTGTCCCTTCCCATTACCGGCTGGCTGGTTTGACTGGAAACGGCTGGGCTGAGGTGTCCTCTGGACCCCCGGTGCTGTTGGTCAACACCTAAGGAGGGGTGGTGGTGGTGGCGAAATTGGGGGTGGGTGGATGAACAAGGATGACCAATAGCCAAGCCCTGCCCAGCTGCCTTCCTCTTACCACTGCTACTGTTAGTACTTTGAAGAGGAGGAGGAAGAAACAGAGCCAACAGCACCTGGGATTCGTTGGTGGTCTCCCATCCAAGTACTAACCAAGGCTGACCCTGCTTAGCTTCCAAGATCAGACAGGATCTGACGCCTTGTGTGTGCCTTCAAGTCGCCTGTCGACTGATGGTGACCCCATGAATGTTTCATAGGGTTTTCTTAGGCAAGGAATACTCAGAAGTGTTTTTTGCCAGTTCCTTCCTCTGAAACATTACCTGCAGCACCTGGGATCCCTTGGCGGTCTCCCATCCAAGTACTAATCAGGGCTGACCCTGCTTAGCTTCCAAGATCAGGTGGGATCTGGTGCCTTTGGGGTATTTAAGCCCTGTGCTTTATTGTGTGTGTCTATATGGGCCTTTAAGTTGCCTGACGACCTATGGTGACCCCATGAATTTCACAGGGTTTTCTTAGGCCAGGAATCATCCTCAGAGGTGGTTTTGCCCATTCCTTCCTCTGAAATATTTCTTCTACAGCATGTGGTATTGATTGGTGGTCTCCCATCCAAATAGTAACTGGGATTGACCCTGCTTAGCTTCCAAGATGAGATGGGATTTGGGTCCTTTGTGTATGTGTTCCTTCAAGTTGCCTGTTGACTTATGGTGACCCCATGAATTTCGTAGGGTTTTCTTAGGCCAGGAATCCTCAGAGGTGGTTTTGCCTGTTCCTTCCTCTGAAATGGAGCCTACAGAATCCAGATGTAATTCACTATTGCCTTCCTCTGAGGCTGAGAGAATGTGACTTGCCAGGGGTTGAGCGGATATTCGAACCCTGGACCTATCTATATGGGTGTGTGTGTGCAGTACCTCGCACTAATGGCATTTCTCAGCAGCAGTAACTTGTCTTAATGGTGTTTTTGCCCCCATAAGCCCCCATAAGCTTCGCATACAAGATGGCGGCTGTGAGTGATTTACTTGTGTTTAAACTTTGCTGCTGCCAAATTTAAAAGAAAACCAATGTCCAAGGTGTGCTAGAGTGCTAGAGCGATTTTTCAATTGAACAGGACATCAAAAAGAACTGCACCCCATTTTATCGCCTTAGTGCTCACTTGCTAAGGCAAAAATCCAACATGGCGGCAGCAGGCGCTTTCCCTGTTAGAAAGCCCCACCCCCTTCACTTGCCCAGCCAATCAGCTTTGCTCTTCCTCTCCTATGGGAAAGCAATTCATATAAAATCACTTGTCCCAATCACCAGGAATGTGCACCCCCCTTGCTTTAAAAACCCCAAAAAACTATGGGGAAAGCCACGAAGGCTATTCCTGCGCTGTTTTTGCCGTTTTGGGCCCCCTCCTTCCAAATAGAGTGGATTGATGCGGGATCCCATTTAGACCGGTCGTATTCTGGGCCGGTTTCAGGCACCGGCAGCGTCAGCATCTGCAGGGGCCCCCATCATTGGGGGGGGACGTAACCCTCCTCCTGCAAAATCATTATTAGTAATAATCTGAATATCCTGCACTGTGAATAGCTTAGGCTGAGTTAGGTGACATTGACCTGGGATAAACATGTGGGCCCCCCAAAATAAAGCATGGCAGGACCCCCCCAAATTCCTTAAACCGGTTGTATTTCCAGCGAATTCTGTGAGGGATATCTTCACCATTTAGAGAAGCCCTTGGTTTCCTAAAGGAGTTGTAGTTCACCACCCAAACCACTCTCTTTAGGAGTCGCTGTCCCAAAGAAATCACTGTATTCCTTTGCACGGAGTGGTTTGGGCTCAGTCCAACATCTGCTGTGTAGCCGTTTGTAATGACACCCTCTAGGTAGGACATGTTGTCCAGCCGAAAATTCAGTTTTTCCATCTGTGCCAAGGCCTTGTAAGACAACGTTGTCATCATGTAGGAAATGACCCGTTTCAGTTCCTCTGTCCTGTCTGAGACCCACCTAGTTTGCATCACAGCTTGGGGAAAAAATACATTTTATTATTATTATTCTTATTTTGGAATTGAACTCTCAGTTAAGTTTCTTAGACTGCAGCTCCCATGCTAGCTGGAGTATTCTGGGTTTTGTAAGCTCCCCACAAGAAAGTAACTTCCCCAAGCTCTGGTAGGAAAGCATAGGAGGTCTCTCAGCCAACATATCTGAAAATAAATCTCTTTCTGCTCTAAGAAAATGTTTGCAAAAGTAACTTTCTTCACACTCTGGTCAGTCTTTTAGCCAATACCTCTGAAATCTGTCTCTCTCTGCTCTGAGAAAATGTTTGCAAAAGTAATTTTTTCCACAGTCTGATCAGCCTTTTAGCCTCTCCGTCTCTCTTAGAAAATGTTTTCAAATGTAACTTTTCCACACTCTGATCAAAGTCTTTCAGGCAAGACCCTTGAAATCTGCCTCTCCATCTGTCTGTTCTAAGAAAATGTTTGCAAAACAGAATTTTTTAAAAAGAAGATACCCATTTAATTTGATTTAAAATTTAAAATAATAAAAAGTTCTCTTCTAAGATTGAAGTTATGTTACATGATATTAACATTAATCAAAGAATATTAAAATAGCCACATAATGTTTTCTGTTTCCACATCGACTGACACCTTGGAAAAGTTAGCCGCATGTGTGTGGCAGCACCCCTTAAAAGTAACTTTTCCAAACATTGATTACAATCATGTGGCCAGCACCTCCTCAACTGCCTCTGTCCCTCTGATCCACAAAAAATGTTTGCAATTAAAAAAAAAAAAAGATATTAATCCATCCATCTCTTCAATTAATATATTGGTTTATAATCTGCCTATTCCCCAAAAGGTGGGATTAAAACCATCCATTTATTAGAGTAGCTTCACTTAAGAGTTCTTATTCTCGTGTTGACACACAGTTTGGAAAAGTTACTTTTTGGAATAGGGGGAGGAACATAACAATTCTGCAGCCAATTAGGATCAGAGCTTGCAAAAAAAAAAGTAGTTTTATTTTTAGACTGTAGCTCTCTGATGACTTTCTTGGACTGCAGCTCTCATAACTGGCCAGAAGGAAGGGGATTTTGGGAATGGCAATCCCTTGTTAAGCATGAGGAGGAACTTCCTGACAGTAAGAGCTGTTCGGAAGTGGAATGTGCGACTGCATCGTAGTATGGTGGAGTCTCCTTCTTTGGAGGTTTTAAAATAGAGGGTGGATGGGAAAGCTTTGATTGGGTATTCCTGCAAGGCAGAATGGGGTCAGACTGGATGGCCCTTGGGGTCTCTTCCAACTCTAGGATTCTATGCGCTCTCTGTGGTGCTGAAATTGTTTAGGACAATTATTAAACAGAGGCTGGATGGCCATCTCTCATTGGGAGGGCTTTGATTGTGTCTTCTTGCATGGTAGAAGGGGGTTGGATTGGATGGCCCTTGGAGGTCCCTTCCAACTCTATGACTCTATGGAATGCATTGCATGGGAGTGTGGTAGAGTCTCCTTCTTTGGAAGTTTTTAAACAGAGTCTAGATCTGTCCAGAGGGCTTGGATTGTGTCTTCCTGCACAGCAGGGGGTGGACTATATGGCCCTTGTGGTCTCTTCCAATTCTATGGTCCTCTGAATTCTCCACAGGGCTGAAATTGTTTAGGACTAGAGACTGTATGGTCATCTGTCAGGAATGCTTTGATTGTGTATTCCTGTATGGCAGAAGGGGGTTGGACTGGATGGCCCTTGGAGATCCCTTCCAACTCTACAATTCTATGAATTTTCCCAAGGTTTGGCACTAAGCTCTTAGTGAACATCTGCTTCTCTCTCTTCGTTAAACTTGTAAATTCCTTGATGCCCAGAAATCGGGTGTTTTCCATTGTGACATCATCACACGCTGAATCCTCCGTCCCGCTGAAGGCTTTTCTTGTTCCTCAGCCTTGCCGGTTGGCCTCCGGGCCCTGAAGTGACCGCAACTGGGCACTGGACATGGGGTTGTGACCAGCCATGGCACTGACTATTTCTCTCTGTCACACACACCCCTGGACGGCTCTCTTACAGGCTGTCTGTGCAACCAGCCAGAGTCTTGTTTGCAGACAGGGAGGGTGCAAATTCAATCCTCCCCACCCTGACCTCCCCCTCATTCCTGGACCCACGTTCCTGGTCATCTCTGGCCTCACCCTCTGGGGAGAGCGAAAGGGTGGCCGCAAGTTTATGGAGAGCAAAATCAGGGAGGAAATTCATCTCCAGCTCAGCTTGGCTGGAGAGCAGAGGTGGGTGGTATTTGGACCCTAGTCTGGTTTTTTAGGCTGCTGGTGGTGGTGGTCTTAAAGCCAAACCTGTAGCTGTTGCAGGGGGTCTTGGCCCTCTTCCTTTACTCTTGCATGCTCAGCTTCCCTTGTCAAAATAATGGCAGCAGCATCTATGGATACCCCATAGATTAAAAAAAAAAAAATGTTTTAACAACAACAACAACAAACAACAATAGTGGGCTTATATTTGTGGTTTTTCCACTTTTGTGTGGGTCCTCCACCCCTAACCTTTGTAAAAGTTAAGGGCTGACAGTACTGCTTTGATCTATATTGTAAGCTGCTTTGAGTCCTATTTGGTAGAAAAACAAGATATAAATCAAATAAACAAATAAGTAAGTACATCCGGCGCTCTGTATCCACGGATTTGGTATCCACGGATTCCACCATCCATGGTTTGAAAATACATTAGGACCCCCTTATCCACTGGGGATTGGTTTTGGGGGCCCCCATGGATACCAAAAACTGTGGAAAATAGTAAACGCCATTAAAAATAATGGGACTTCTGGTTTATTTTATTTTTTTATTTTTTTCAGTATGGAAGATAATTTATTTAAATAGCAGGAGAAGATTATAAGCTGTACTTATAAGCAATGCTTTTTCGCAAATCCATAGTTAACAGGCAACTACATTACTACTGAAATCAGATTGGGACTTCTGGTTTAAAATACAATAGATTTGCCTTGGAGGACCTAGAAAATGGCTAGAGAGGACAACACATTTTCCAGGAAGATTCTATGGTAGGTGTGCTGTTTTGTGTCCTGTGGATAATTCAATCAGTGGACAATGAATCAGTGGATACGGGGGCCCTGCTGTATCCCCCAAAACAGAAATTCCTTGCTCTTCACCATTTTATGAAAGGGACACCATTTTACTACGCCATTGTATATCATGGGATTTGAGTATCCACGGATTTTGGTATCCACGGGGGGTCCTGGAACAAAATCCCCAGCAGATACTGAGGGTCTGTTGTATACAGCAGGCCCTCCTAATTTGTGGGCTCTGGATCTGCAATTTTGAGTGACCGCCATTTGTCACGCCCTATACTTAAAATGGTGGCAACGTGAACGCAGATGCACTTCAGCATTGGCATGCACATCACCTCCATTTAATAATATGGAATGCAATCAGCCATGATTTTTGTCATCTGCGGGGGGGGGGGGGGGTCCCAGAACCGAACCCCTCTGGATCCAGATGGCCTCCTGTATTTTGAAAAAAAATTAACATATACAGGTCCCCCTGTATATTCACAGGGGGTCCGTTCCTGGACTTACCATTTATAAATGAAACTACAAATAATAGCAATGTGTCCTCTATTTTGTGTCTCATGGATAACTGAAACCATGGATACTGGTTCCGTGGATATGGGGGGAGGGCTGTAATATTTTAAAGTCTAACCATTGATTCTTTTTCTGCCCACTCAGGTGCTAAGCTGATAAATACAGACGCATCCCCTATCGCCTGTCTCCCAACGCGCCATGGCTGACCCCAAAGATTCCCTCCACGCCAGCCCCGGGGAGACCCCCGATATGCCGTCCGAGGACTCTTCCCCACAGAACGATGCCTTCCCACTTTCCTCGTTGGCCAACCTCTTTGAGAATGAGGAGGGCGCCTCCCCTCCATCCTCCGTGGGGGCGGACGGGTCGGCCAGGGTCCCCCCAGTAGGCTCTGGGGATGGAAAGCAGAACTTGCGGATGAAATTCCACGGTGCCTTCCGCAAAGGGGTCCCCAACCCCATGGACCTGCTGGAGTCCACCATCTATGAGTCGTCGGTGGTGCCGGCCCCCAAGAAGGCCCCCATGGACTCACTCTTCGACTACGGGACGTACCGACACCAGCCCAGCGACAACAAGTGGAGGCGGAAGAAGGTCCTGGAGTGAGTAGAGGCACTGTTCCCCCTGCCCCAGAAAACAGCGGGGTGGGCAACCGCCATTGTGGGAAAACACCCCCACACCCATTTCAGGTTGGCCAAATCTTCCAGGGGCCACATTTCCCCCCTATTCTGGTTTCCTTTTAATTTTTTTCTTTCCATGCCCAGTTATAAAATGCACAGACATTCTTTACATGTGTGTGTAAAACCAAAGTAAAAGTTTCAAGACCTCCAAAGATGGAGACTCCACCACACTACGAGGCAGTGTGTTCCACTTCCGAACAGCTCTTACTGTCAGGAAGTTCTTCCTAATAAAGTTTAGGTGGGATCTCTTTTCCTGGAGTTTGAACCCATTGCTCCGTGTCCTAGTCCCTGGAGTCGCAGAAAACAAGCTTGCTCCATCCTCAGCGGAACATCCCTTCCAATTTTTCAACATGGCTATCGTGTTATCTCTTCACCTTCTCTTCTCCAGACTAAACATGCCCAGCTCCATAAGGCTGGGTGGCCATCTGTCAGGAATGCTTTGACTGTGTATTCCTGCATGGCAGAATGAGGTTGGACTAGATGGCCCTTGGAGGTCTCTTCCAACTCTGATTCTGTGAACTCTCCATGGTCCTGAAATTGTTCTGGACAGGAGGTTGGATGGCCATATGTAGGGAGGGCTTTGATAGTGTCTCTCTGCATGGCAGAAGGGGGTTAGACTGGATGGCCCTTGGAGGTATCTCCCAACTCTAGGGTTCTGTGATTCTATGAGGGTGACCAAAATGGTGGAAAGTCTGGAAGCCATGATGCCCTATGAGGAGTGGCTTATGGAGCTCAGCATGTTTACCCTGGGGAAGAGAAGGTGAAGAGGGGAGATGATGGCCAAGTTTAAACATTTGAAGGGATGTCATACTGAGTATGGAGCAAGCTTGTTTTCTGCTGCTCCAGAGACTAGGACATGGAGCCATGGGTTCAAACTCCAGGAAAGAGATTCCACCTAAACTTTATTAGGAAGAACTTCCTGACCGTAAGAGATGTTCGGAAGTGGAATACATGCCCTGATGAACTTCCTGATGGTAAGAGCTGTTTGATACTGGAATATGGATTGCTTTGGAGTGTGGTGGAGTCTCCTTTGGAGGTCTTTAAACAGAGGCTGGATGGTCATCTGTTGGGAATACTTTGACTATGTATTCCTGCATGGCAGGGGGCTGGACTAGATGGCCCTTGTAGTCTCTTCCAACTCTAGGATTCTATGAGCCCTCCGTGGTGCTGAAATTATTTAGGACTAGAGGCTGGATGGGAGTGCTTTGATGATGTTTTCCTGCAGGACAGAATGGGGTTGAACTGGATGACCTTTGTGGTCTCTTCCAATTCTATGATTCTATGATTACAACCCCACCCCCACCCCTGATACACACTCATTCTTAAAAAATAACTCCCTCCTGAAAGCCTGGATCCTGTAGACTGTGGTGTAGGATCTTGACAATACAGTAGGACTCCTATATCATTATCCACTGATTCAATTACCCACGGGACACAAAACTGCACACCTACCATAGAGTCTTCCTAGAAAATGTGTCCCCTCTAGCCATTTCCTAGGTCATCCAAGGCAACTCTATGGCACTTTAAACTGGAAGTCCCATTATTTTCAAGGGTGTTTGCTATTATCCACAGTTTTCAGTATCCATGGGGCCCCCCAGAATTAATCCCCAGTGGATACGGAGGTCCTACTGTAATAGTTGGTGATGGGCCTGAAGATTGAAACCCTTGGTAGGCAGCTTTTCCGTTCTGTCCCCATAGCGAATGTGTTCCCGGGTAATTTGGGAGTGTGTGGTCCCCACCTCTGGGCTGTGCCGGATCTTTGTCCGCACCCATCCTGAAGAAATAATCCATCTTCTGTTTCATCCCATCTTGGCTGAGCTTGTGGGGCGAGAAAGAGGGAAGGGAGATGAGTCACACCAGCAGGGATGAATGGTCCCCTTGAGGAGTATACCTGGGCCCCTCTGTGTGTGTTTGTGTGTGTGTGTGTTTATGTGAAAGAGTGTGTTCCTTCCAGGAACTCTGGGAGGTTGTCCAGCCACCGTCAGCCATACAAACAAGTTACCTTTTCTCTTTGGCTGGCTGGCTGGCTGGCTGGCGAGATAATTTTTGCAACTCTTTTCTAATTCGGGAAAGGGAGGGAAGAAAGGGGATGAGGAGGAGAGAAAAGAGTTGGGGGAACCTTCACCCACAAGAATGCAAGAAATGCAGATTTAAAGGGCCTGATGAGATCCTTGGTGCTCCAATGCATTTGTGGGTTGGACATATTTAATGTCCCCAAACCCACCCCCACAATGAAGAGAAAGAAAGAGGGAGGGAGAGAAATAGAAATTATACATTGATATACTATATAGATATATACAAAGTCAAAGATAGGTGCATAGATAGATGCATCATCATTTTATTTACTGTCATAGACCAAAATATAAACCAAGATATTATATGGATGGATGGATAGATAGATAGATAGATAGATATCCGAATGGATGGATAGACAGATAGAAAGATAGAGATGGATGGATAGATGGATAGATATCCGAGTGGATGGATGGATAGATAGATAGATATTCAGACAAATAGATAGATAGATAGATAGATAGATAGATAGATAGACAGAATCATAGAGTCATAGAATTGTAGAGCTGGAAGAGACCACAAGGGCCATCCAGTTTAACCCCATTCTGCCATGCAGGCATATGCATGGTAGAATCATTAGAGTTGGAAGGGACCCCAAGGGCCATCTAGTCCAACCCCATTCTGCCACGCAGGAAATCACGATCAAAGCATCCCTGACAGATGGCCATCCAGCCTCTGTTTAAAGACCTCCAAGGAAGGAGACCCCACCATGCTCCAAGGGAGTGTGTTCCACTGCCAAACAGCTCGGACTGTCAGAAAGTTCCTCCTCATGTTGAGGTGGAATCTCTGTTCCTGGAGCTTGCACCCATTGCTCCGTGTTCCAGTCTCTGGAGCAGCAGAAAACAAGCCTGCTCCATCCTCAATGTGACACCCCTTCAAATACTTAAACAGGGCTATCATATCGCCTCTTAACCGTCTTTTTTCCAGTAGTGGTACCCATGTCCAGTAGCGGTACCCAGTAGGGATAGGGGTACAGTGTTCCCCTAAAACACCCAATCATTTATAGAAGAGCATCCTCTTGCATCAGCTTTGCACCTGTGCCACCCATGGGTACGGTGCCCTCCTAAATGCTGTCTTTCAAGGGACTGGGCATTTTAAGTGATGCTCTTCTGCAAAACAGGCATCAGTGGGCACTGTCTTAGAAGGATTTGGGCATGTTATAAAACTCAGGGGGTAAACTGCTAAAAAACAGGCACCAGGGAATGCTGTCTTAGAAGGAATTGGCCATTTTAAGGGGCATAAATTTCAGGGGTACACTACTAAATCACAGGCATCTGGGGGTGTTTTCTTAGAAATGTCTTAGAACTGTGTAGGTCCTATAATGGGAATACAGTGCACCGCTCTAGCAGTGTAGATCCCTTTTTTTTAGTTATTTATACCCCGCTCTTCAGCCACAAGGCTATCAGAGCGGCTTACAAACTGTTTTAAGCAATAGCAATTTACACATCTACACTGCATTAAACAGTTTCCAATGTGTGTTAGCTAATTTATCCCGTAATGGGAATGGGATTGTAAGATCCTGTAGTGGGAATGCAGTGCACCACTCTAACTGTATGGTGCCCCCTAAAATACCCAGTAATTTATAGAGAAGTACTTTCTTCTGGCAACTTTGCAGTACAACGGTGCTCCCCCACCCAATACCCAATAATTTATAGAACAGCATCCTCCTGTGGCAACTTTGAAGTAGTGGTACCCATGGGTACAGTGCCCCCCTAAAACACCCAATCATTTATAGAAGAGCATCCTCTTGCATCAACTTTGCACAAGTGCCACCCATGGGTATGGTGCCCTCCTAAATGCTGTCTTTCAAGGGATTGGGCATTTTAAGTGGCATAAAACTCAGGGGGTAAACTATTTAAAAAACAGGCACCAGGGGCGCTGTCTTAGAAGGAATTGGGCATTTTTAAGGGGCATAAATTTCAGGGGTACGTTACTAAATCACAGGCATCTGGGGGTGTTTTCTTAGAAATGTCTTAGAACTGTGTAGGTCCTATTATGGGAATACAGTAGATAGATAGAGAGATAGAGAGATAGATATCCAACTGGATGGATAGATAGATAGATAGATAAAGATAGATAGATAGATAGATATTCAGACGAATATATATATATATATATATAGAGAGAGAGAGAGAGAGAGAGAGATCCAGCTGGATGGATAGATAGATAGATATCCAATTGGATGGGTAGATGTATAGATAGAGATAGATAGATAGATAGATAGATAGACAGACAGACAGATATTCTGATGAACACACACAGAGAGAGAGAGAGAGATCCAACTGGATGGATAGATAGATAGATAGATAAAGATAGATAGATAGATAGATATTCAGACGAATATATATATATATATATATATATATAGAGAGAGAGAGAGAGAGAGAGATATCCAACTGGATGGATAGATACATAGATAAATAGATAGATAGATATCCAATTGGATGGGTAGATGTATAGATAGATAGATAGATAGATAGACAGACAGACAGACAGATATTCTGATGAACACACAGAGAGAGAGAGAGAGAGAGAGAGAGATCCAACTGGATGGATGGATAGATAGATAGATATAAATATACAAATAGATACATAGATTCATATATACATGGATGTAAACAGAGAAATACATGGATAGATTGATAGATAGCTGCATAGTTTCAGATAGATAGATAGACTACAATGACCAGATTTCCTCAGTCAACATGGTCACTGGGGATGCTGGGACCTCTTGTTGCAAAAGAAGCTGGCCTCTTTCCCAAGCTCTGTCTGTAGAGAACTTAAATTTTGCTCTGTGATCTCTTGCGCACTGGTGATGCCCCACAGCATTTCATAGAATCATAGAGTTGGAAGGGGATCCCCCAAAGGTCACCTAGGCCAACCCCCATCAGTGCAGGAAACCCAGAGCTGTTTGGATGTTGGGTTACTTCCCTTTTCCTCCTCCTTACCTTCCTGCCTTCCCCTACCACCACCAGGAAGAAGCCGGGCAGTAAGAAGGGGCCTGCCCCGAGCCCCCCACCCATCCTCAAAGTGTTCAACCGCCCCATCCTCTTCGACATCGTCTCTCGGGGATCCACAGCCGACCTGGACGGGCTCCTCCCCTTCCTGCTTACTCACAAGAAGCGGCTGACGGACGAGGAATTTCGAGGTGAGTGCAACGGGGGGACTGATCACTTGGGGAATCCGCTCCGTGTTTTGGCCGAAATTTAAAAGAGCTATCCAAGGTGTTGGGCCCTTGGAAAGAAGTTCAGTCCAAGACCTGAAGTCCAAAGAGTTGTGTGTGTGTGTGTGTGTGTAACTTACTAACTTTTCCCCAGGCTCTGCATCTTAAGCTATGTTTTACCTGTATTGTATTAAGCCATTTTTTTTGTCTTTGCCTTCCTCAGAGGCTGAGAGAATGTGACTTCTTTTTACCTTGTACTTAAGCTTTTTTTGGCCTTTGCCTTCCTCAGAGGCTGAGAAAATGTGACTTGTTAGGTTTTTTTGGCCTTTGCCTTCCTCAGAGGCTGAGAGAGTGTGACTTATAGAATCATAGAATCGTAGAATTGCAGAGTTGGAAGAGACCACGAGGGCCATCCAGTCCAACCCCCTTCTGCCACGCAGGAAATCACGATCAAATCACTTGCCCAGTGGGTTTTCATGGCAGAGCAGGGATTCGAATCCTAGTCTCCAGAGCCTGACACTCAAACCATGACCCCACGCTGGCTCCACAAACCTTCTTACGACTGAGTTAAAAATCCACAGCCTACAAAAGTTAGAAAGCAATTAAGCTGTCATAAAATTAACACCAGTTAAATGCACAAGCCTTTAATTAAAATCTAATGTGTTAAGTCCCAGTTCTGTAGCAAAAGGCAGGATATAAATTAAGTTAAAATAATAATAAAAGTGGCAACAAGGATACCATCATCAGTGGTGAATGAGGAGATGATGGAACGGTGAATCCACATTTGGTTTCAACATCAGTCCCATCAATGGCTGAATGAGACTACGTGCGAAAGGGATCTAGGAGTCCTAGTAGACCACAAGTTGAACATGAGCCAACAGTGTGATGCGGCAGCTAAAAAGGCCAATGCAATTTTGGGCTGTATCAATAGAAGTATAGTGTCTAGATCAAGGGAAGTAATAGTGCCGCTCTATTCTGCCTTGGTCAGACCTCACTTAGAATACTGTGTCCAGTTCTGGGCACCACAATTCAAAAAGGATATGGACAAATTGGAGCGTGTCCAGAGAAGGGCAACTAAAATGGTGAAAGGTCTGGAAACAATGCCTTATGAGGAGAGACTTAGGGAGCTGGGTATGTTTAGCCTGGAAAAAAGACGGTTAAGAGGCGATATGATAGCCCTGTTTAAGTATTTGAAGGGATGTCACGCTGAGGATGGAGCAAGCTTGTTTTCTGCTGCTCCAGAGACTGGAACACGGAGCAATGGGTGCAAGCTCCAGAACAGAGATTCCACCTCAACATGAGGAGGAACTTTTTGACAGTCAGAGCTGTTCGGCAGTGGAACGCACTCCCTCGGAGCGTGGTGGGGTCTCCTTCCTTGGAGGTCTTTAAGCAGAGGCTGGATGGCCATCTGTCGGGGATGCTATGATCGAGATCTCCTGCGTGGCAGGGGGTTGGACTGGATGGCCCTCGTGGTCTCTTCCAACTCTGCAATTCTATGATTCTATGATTCTATGAATGGATCTGTGGCTGTCCAGATGCTGAACTGAACTTAGGAGCTGTCCAGGTGCTGAATTCTGTCCTTAGCTTAGCTTCAGCATCTGGATAGTGCCCATGCAACCCATTACTCTTAGCTTGCAATGCCATTAAAACCAACTCTGGATTCCCTACACCACAATAATAGTCATGAACCTGGAATCCGGTGTCCAGCTCTGGGCACCACAGGTCAAGAAGCTGGAGAGTGTCCAGAGGAGGGTGACCCAGATGACCAAAGGTCTAGAAAGCACCAAGCCTTGTGAGGAATGAGTGAGGAAGGTGACAATGTTTAGCCTGGAGGAGAGAAGACAAAGAGGTGACACGATAGAGCTGCCGTTAAATATCTGGACGGACGTCGGGTGGAAGATGGAACAAAAATCCAGAATCCACAAAAAAGCAATACTTTTATTGCCCCAAACCCTGCAAAATACATGATGCAAGCTTTTGAAGGAGGAGTGAGCTTTGTTTTCTGTTGCTCCAGAGACTATGACAATCCATTCATAGAATCATAGAGTTGAAAGAGACCCCAAGGGCCATCCAGTCAGCCATGTAGGAAGACACAATCAAAGCCCTCCGGACATATGGCCACCCAGCCTCCAGTCCTGAACAATTTCAGCACCAAATTCACAGAATCATAGAGCTGGGAGAGACCCCCAAGGGCCATCCAGTCCAACCCCATTCTGCCATGCAGGAATACCCAATCTAAGCATTCCCATTGGAAAAGCATAGAATTCTAGAGTTGGAAGAGACCCCCAAGGGCCATCTAGTCCAACCCCCTTCGGCCATGCAGGAATACCCAATCCAAGCATTCCCATTGGAAAAGCATAGAATTCTAGAGTTGGAAGAGACCCCCAAGGGCCATCTAGTCCAACCCCCTTCGGCCATGCAGGAATACCCAATCCAAGCATTCCCATTGGAAAAGCATAGAATTCTAGAGTTGGAAGAGACCCCAAGGGCCATCTAGTCCAACCCCCTTCTGCCATGTAGGAATACCCAATCAAAGCACTCCCATTAGAAAAGCATAGAATCATAGAGTTGGAAGGGACCCCCAAGGGCCATCTAGTCCAACCCCCTTTTGCCATGCAGGAATACCCAATCCAAGCATTCCCATTGGAAAAGCATGGAATCCTAGAGTTGGAAGAGACCCCAAGGGACATTAGTTCAACCCCATTCTGCCATGCAGGAAGACCCAAACATAGCACTCCCAACAGATGGCCATCCAACCTCTGTTTAAAAACCTCCTAAGAAGGAGACTCCACCACACTCCTAGGCAGCAGCGGATTCCACTGCTGAACAACTCTTACCGTCGTGAAGTTCTTCCTATGATTTAGGTGCCTTCATATTGCAAGAAAAGAGATTCCACCTAAACATTAGGAAGAACGTGGTGATAGTAAACGATGGTCAACAGTGAAATGGACTTCCTCAGTGAGCGGAGGACATATTTAATGAGTGCTCTACTTGTGTATTCATAAGTGCCACGGGGGTTGGACTAGATGGCCCCTAAGGGTCCCTTCCAACTCTATGATTCTATGATAGATTAGAGGGATATCTATTTCCTTGGCCTAAGCAGACTTTCAAAATTGCTACAGTGTGGTTGGGGCTTCCTTTTTTTCAAATGAGACAGATATACCTACCTAATTTGGGGGGAGAGAATTGTGTCCTCGTTCAAGCGCTCATCTTTCCCTCCCCTGACTCTCCAAACCAGAGCCTTCGACTGGGAAAACCTGCCTTCCGAAGGCACTTCTCAACCTCCATGGCGGCAAGAATGACACCATCCCATTCCTCCTGGACATTGCCGAGAAGACGGGCAGCATGCGGGAGTTCATCAACTCACCCTTCCGCGATGTCTATTATCGAGGTAAGAGACCCTGCCTTGGGGGGACCCCATCTGTCTGCCATGTGGGTCCCTCCAGCGGGTTGTCTAGATGATGAAAATACTCCTCCTAGAATTCGTGGAGAATACTGTCTGTCCCAACATGCTGTGAATGAGATTTGCGGTATTTAGAAGGAAGGGGAGAAACCCCCCCCCCCACAAACTGCATGGTTTCCCCCCAAGTTTCCTGAAAAATGTGTGGATGTGAGCATGCATGGACATCCAAATTTGCAACACTGAGCATTTTTGCTCGATTGCTGTTTATGAGCGTAAGTGGATACTCCATTCAAATGAATGCAAATGGATGTGGAAATGCATAGAACCATGAAGACAAATTAACTTCCCTGTGAATGAGTGAAAATGTGCACCCACTTGCAGTATAGTAAAACCCCCTTATCCGCTGGGGATTGGTTCTGGGGGGCCCTTGGATACCGAAAACCATAGATAATAGTGAACGCCATTGAAAATAATGGGACTTTCGGTTTAAAATGCCATAAAGTTGCCTGCCTTTCTCCAGTCTTCTTTCAACATCCTCCCAATGCCAATGCTGCTTAAAAATGTCCAGCTAGACAGAGGATGAGGAGAAAACAGATAGTTTTAAAAAAGACTTTGTAAAAAGGAGTTTCTTTGTTATAGGTTTTGTTAATGGAGGTATTTCTTTATAAATAAAATGGATTGCTTGCTTGATTGTTTATACACCCTTCGCAGGCCAGACTGCACTGCACATTGCGATCGAGAGGCGATGCAAACACTATGTGGAGTTGCTGGTGGAGAAAGGCGCCGATGTCCACGCACAGGCTCGGGGCCGGTTCTTCCAGCCCAAAGATGAGGGAGGCTACTTTTATTTTGGTGAGCATGGTGGATAGACTGCTGGTGTCCAAACAATGTCTGGGCCACCATCCAAGGGCCGATTACTACACAGTTGATGAGAAAAGGCACAGCACAGTCCAGCTAATTATACGCAAAGGAATCCAGGCAGCGTGAAGTCAGTCACTTACCGGTACTTTACTAGCAAGCAAAACACAACTCCACAAGCAAAGTCCAAAGTCCCATTTTCCTCTATAGTGCTTCTCAAGATGGCAACAGGAAGTGACGTGACGTTCCTGCTGCCATTTTGAGAAGGACTGGAGGGATTCCACCTAAATGTTAGGAAGAACTTCCTGACAGTAAGAGCTGTTCAGAAGAGGAATGCACTGCCTGGGTGTGTGGTGGAGTCTCCTTCTTTGGAGGTTTTTAAACAGAGGCTGGATGGCCATCTGTCGGGAATGATTTGATTATTTATTCCTGCATGGCAGAATGGGATTGGACTGGATGGCCCTTAGAGGTCCCTTCCAGTTCTATGGTTCTATGATTATTTGTTTCTATGCACTGCCTGGGAGTGTGGTGGAGTCTCCTTCTTTGGGGCTTTTTAAACAGAGGCTGGATGGCCATTTGTCGGGAATGATTTGATTATTTATTCCTGCGTGGCAGAATGGGGTTGGACTGGATGCCCCTTGGAGGCCCCTTCCAACTTTACAATTCTATGAGAAGTTAAAGAACCTTCAGATAGCACAGTGTTCTTGGGTACTTACAGGATGGGGATATTATAATGTTTTCACATTTTTTGGAGAGGGTTCTGTTTGGTTTGGGAGGTAAACTGTTTGAAAATCATGCTGAAATTTCTTAATTTTTTTTAGGTTTGGTGGTTTTTTTTGGGTGAACTGAGCTGCATTTGCCCCCACCTCCTGGTTTATGGCATGCAAAGTGCTTTCTGAAATCCCCTAAGCAAAAGAGACAGGGCCCTGCCTGCAAGGAGCTTACAATCTCAAGCCTGCCTGAGTTTTAAGATTGTCCGGGAAGGCCCTTCTCTCAATCAGACCACTGCAGGCACATTTGGTGAGGACTCGAGAGAGTAATAAAATAATAATAAATAAAATTTATTTATATCCCGCCCCTCTACGAAATGCAATCGGGGCGGCTTACAACATTTAAAATATACATCCAAACCCCTCAATCCCACCCCCTTAAAATACCATTAAATAGTTCAGAATTAAAACAAACTTTAAAAATACAAATAAAAATAAACAATAGAGAGAGACAGAGCCTTCTTCATGGCTGCTTCCAAGAGGCTAGAGAATGCCGTCCCGTGGACTACTAGGCTGGCCTCCGCTTTGGACAATCCTCACTGTTATACTTTAAATACTTTTAAACATTCCTGAACTACAGCTCACTAGCAGAAAATGCTAAAAGAAAGTCTGCAGTTACTACAGTTTAACCATCATGGCTCCACGCTAAGCACTCCTGGGATTTGTAGTTTGGGGAGAGTCTTAGAATTCTGTGCATGCTTTCTTCAACTACAGCTCTCTACCAGACAGTCTGCATTACAATTATAGCCGTTTGATGCTGCTTTTTGTGGCTCCACCCTAAGCAATCCTGTGATTTGTAGTTTGGGGAGGCACTAAAAAAATCTTTTGCTCTGGAGAAATCTTTAGCTTGGAGAAGAGAAGGTGAAGAGGGGACATGATAGCCATGTTTAAATATCTGAAGGGATGTCCTACTGAGGATGGAGCAAACTTGTTTCCTGCTGCTCCAGAGACTAGGACACGGAGCAATGGATTCAAACTCCAGGAAAAGAGATTCCACCTAAACATGAGCCTTGAACTACAACTCTCTAGCAGAGAATTCTCAAAAGTCAGTCCAGACTATGTGGTTATAACAGAGCACAGCTCCACTCTATGTGATCCTGGGATTTGTAGTTTGGGGAGGGGTTACCTAGGATTCCCTGCCAGAGGATTCAAGGGTGGGTGGGCTGGAGTTCTCTAAGTACAGTACCTCGTAGGCTTTGTTCTCTGTCCCTCGTATCATCCTTGTTGTCCTTCTCTGAACCTGCTCCAACTTGTCTCTGTCTTTTGTAAAATGAAGAACCCAGAACTGAACATTGTACTAGAGTTCATAGCAGAGAATTCCAAATAGCCCAGGATTCCTTAGGCAGGTATCGAACCGGTATAACTGCATAGTGCAGACACACCTGGTCTCTCATTGCCAGTGACTTTGGCGTCTGCTTGTCCTTTCTTTGTCCTCCGTCCCTCTCTCGCAGGCGAACTGCCTCTCTCTTTGGCCGCCTGCACCAACCAGCCCCACATTGTCCACTACCTGACGGAGAATGCCCACAAGCAGGCTGACCTCAGGCGGCAGGACTCGCGGGGCAACACCGTCCTCCATGCCCTGGTGGCCATCGCCGACAACACCCGGGAGAATACCAAATTTGTCACCAAGATGTACGACCTCCTGCTCATTAAGTGCGCAAAGCTGTTCCCGGATACCAACCTAGAAGCCCTGCTCAACAATGACGGTCTCTCGCCTCTCATGATGGCCGCCAAGACGGGAAAGATTGGGGTGAGATTCGCACCTGGGAAGCAGACCCATTCCTGATTTTCCCCCTAGGATAGCTGAAGCTCACTTCTCCCTTTCCAACCTTGCAGGGTTGTTGTGTGGGGTAAAAGCAGGGGCGGAGCTTTGTTCATCTAGAAAAATAAATGGGTTGTATTTTTAAAAAGCATCTAGAAAGCTGCAAAGATAGGAGGCAGTGGGTTCAAATCCTGTTTTTCTATGAATGGGAACCTGCTCAAAACCCTTCCAATCTCAGAAGCAAAAGAGAGGATCTATACAGGTAGACTGAAGTCAATGGGTTTCCAGCCATGATTTCATTCACACACACACACACAAATTGTTTTCTGACTGCAGATCTTCCAGCATATCATCCGCCGGGAGATCAAGGACGAAGACGCCCGCCACCTCTCCCGAAAATTCAAAGACTGGGCCTACGGTCCCGTCTACTCTTCCCTCTACGACCTTTCTTCCTTGGACACATGCGGCGAGGAGGTCTCGGTGTTGGAGATCCTGGTATACAACAGCAAAATCGAGGTAGGAACCTGAGCCAGCCACAGGCTATGCAGATGTGAGCAGTGGCTGTTACCTGTATGTTTTAAAAAAATAATCAATGACCAACCTGGGGATTTTACTAGAGGAGATACTCCCTGCACAAATACAAGCTGAGATTCTGTATCAAACATATAGAATCCCCATCCAACCCCTCTGAACTCACCTTAAAAGCAGCAGCTAAAAAAGCAAATGCAATTAGAGAGTTGGGCCAAAATTAACAAAATGAATTGCAACAGGGAGAAATGTAAGGTACTATATTTAGGCAGTAAAAATGAAATGCAGAGATATAGGATGGGTGACACCTGGCTTGATGGCAGTACCTGCAAAAGGGATCTAGGAGTCTTAGTGGACCACAAGCTGAACAGTGTGATGCGGCAGCTAAAAAGGCTAATATGATTCTAGGCTGCATTAATAGGAGTATACAGTAATGTCTAGATTGAGGGAAGCCATAGTGCTACTCTATTCTGCTTTGGTCAGACCTCACCTGGA
Organism: Gambelia wislizenii; assembly: GCA_030847615.1. NCBI lineage: Eukaryota > Metazoa > Chordata > Lepidosauria > Squamata > Crotaphytidae > Gambelia > Gambelia wislizenii. The sequence goes on along the minus strand of JAUMIR010000013.1, from coordinate 2,196,049 downwards.
AGACTGTGTCCAGTTCTGGGCACCACAATTCAGGAAGGATATTGAGAAGCTGGAAGGTGTACAGAGGAGGGCAACCAGGATGGTGGGAGGTCTGGAAGCCATGATGACGTCTGAGGAGCGACTTAGGGAACTGGGTATGTTTAGCCTGGAGAAGAGAAGGTTGAGAGGGGGGCATGATGGCCATGTTTAGATATTTGACGGGATGTCCTACTGAGGATGGAGCAAGCTTGTTTTCTGCGGCTCCAGAGACTAGGACACGGAGCAATGGGTTCAAACTACAGGAAAAGAGATTCTACCTAAACATTAGGAAGAACATCCTGACAGTAAGAGCTATTTGGCAGTGGAATATGGAGTGTGGTGGAGTCTCCTTCTTTGGAGGTTTTTAAACAGAGGCTGGATGGCCTTGTGTTGTGAATGCTTTGTTTGTGTCTCCCTGCATGGCCGAATGGGGTTGGACTGGATGGCCTTTGGAGGTCTCTTCCAACTCTATGATTCTAAGTCAAGCAGCTGCCTGGAGCCATGGAGGTCTGTGCTGCTCATGGGTGTGGTGTTGTAAGAGGACATACTTGCGAAGAGTGCTGCAGTGAAGAGTTTAGAAAGGTCCCCACAGGGATCTTTGCTTCCATGCATCACTCACTGGTGGGGGAAGGCGCAACACGTCATCCTATAGCACCCCAATTACCAGCAACACAGATCTCCATTGCCCCAGACAGCCGTCTTGCTTTTAAGGTGCATTTCAGGTCATTTGCAGTCATACAATAATGTCACCATTGCAAATGAGAATGCAAAGCACCGGCTGAGTCTGGCTTATGGTGTCGTTATTAATTGAATGCCAGCCACAGATCGTAACTGTTTGCACTGTTGTCATGATGGAAAGGATACAGTCGGACCCCTGTATCTGCAGAACCAATATCCACAGTTTCAGTTATCCATGGCTGAAAAAATAGGGACACGTACCATAGAGTCACGCTGGAAAATGGCTAGAAAGATATCCTCTCTAGGAATCCCTTGGTCCTCCAACACAATTCTATGATATGTTTGTACCAAAGTCTTTTATTTTAATAAGGTTTGCTGTTATCCATGGTTTCCAATATGTGCTGTATGTATGGGAACCAAACCCCCAGGGTCTGACTCTATTAAAAAATGTCCAAAAAGTGGCTGGAATTCAGTGTGGAAGTTAGAGCTATGTAACCCCATTATCTTGTGCATTTGGTGGAATTTTGCAAATTCTGAAACATAACATGCTAATCACATGTCATCAAAGACTCACACAGTGTTTTACCTCTCTTTTATTATTTATTTATTTATTTATTTATTTATTTATTTATTTATTGGAGAAATGGGATTGAATTAACCTTAGTTGGAAAGATGTTAGCTTTGCTGCAAATGTTTTCCAACACTTTGCAGGAACTATGCAGGCTTGGCATCGTAGGGTTGTAAGCTTGGAAAGGGTACTCCAGGGGCCATCTAGACCCACCCCTTGTTAATGTAGGAATACACGGCTAAAACAGGTGGGCTCCCAGCTTCTGTTTAAGGACCTCCAATGAAGGAGAATCCACCATCTTCTGTTTAGTCAGAATCTCCTATTTTCGAAAGATTTGGGTGACTATGTCTTGATCATTCGGGTTCCTCACTCCCCCCATTGAGTTGAAGTTTGGGGTATTTTGGGGGGGTGTCTTTTGGGTTCATTGCATCCCCTTCATCCTATCCCACCCTCCAGAACCGGCATGAGATGTTGGCTGTGGAACCCATCAACGAACTTTTGCGGGATAAATGGCGGAAATTCGGAGCAGTCTCTTTCTACATCAGCGTGGTCTCCTACCTCTGCGCCATGGTCATCTTCACCTTGGTGTCATACTACCGCCCCCTGGAGGGCATTGTGAGTATTGCACATCACCTCTTCTCAACCGGGGACTATAGAGCCAGGCCAGCTTGGGGTCTCCTGCTTTCTTTTTAAAATTTAAATCTTTTATAATTGTTCACCTTGTCCTGGAATGTCCAGTGATTTCTCCTCTTCCCACTCAGGCTGCCATCTTGGAAAATCCTGGCTTCCATTTTATGTTTCCCACAATCCTCTGCTCAGGAGCTGGAGCCTAACATTTAAATTTCCCACTGTGTCCCATAGTTGTCCCCCATTTTAAGTTGTCTTCCATTTTAATTTCCCACAGTCCTCAGAACAGAGGGTGTGGGCAAGCATTTAAATTTCCCACCATGTCCCACAATGCCCAGGGACAACTTCCCTTCTCACTCCATCCGCCATCTTGGAAACTTGTGATTTCCACTTTAGGTTTCCCACAATCCTCTGCTCAGGGGGTGGGGCCTATCATTTAAATTTTCCACCACGTCCCACAATGCCCAGGGACAACTTCCCTTCTCACTCCATCCGCCATCTTGGAAAATTGTGATTTCCACTTTAGGTTTCCCACAATCCTCTGCTCAGGGGGTGGGGCCTATCATTTAAATTTTCCACCACGTCCCAGAGTGTATAGTGGCGACGTCGCATCCCATCCTGGCAGCCATCTTGGAAGCCACTGACTTTCCCACAATCCTCCAGACAGGGGTGGCGCTTATTAAATTTCCCACGCTATCCCAGTGTCCTCTCCCTCCAACTGCCATCTTAGAAACCCTGTCTTCCGTGTTGATTTAGAATCATAGAATCATGGAATCATTGAGTTGGAAGATGCCCCCAAAGGCCATCTAGTCCAACCCCTGCCATGCAGGAATATACAATCAAAGCATCCCTGCAGGGCAGGGGGTTGGACTAGATGGCCCTTGGGGGTCTCTTCTAACTCTATGATTCTATGATTTCCCAGAATCCTCATAACAGAGGGTGTGGCCTGGGATTTAAATTTTCTGCCACATCCTGGAACAACTTCCCTTCTTGACCTGGCCTCCATTTTGGAAAGCTGTGATTTCCACTTTTTAAGTTTCCCATAATCCTCTGGTCAGGAGGTGGGGCCTATTATTTAAATCTTCCACCATATCCAAGAATACCCAAGGCTATTTACTCAGCCCCAGAAAAATAATCTGTCAATTTACGAATGATGCCACGATACATCATCCGTAGGGTTCAAGCAATGGCGCAAATGATCTGAATGGTTCTGTCGCAGATATCCCGAAACCGCACGAGCAGCCAAGCTTTGAAAAGTTACTTTTTTGGAAAACAGCTACCAGAATTCCTGAAGCCTGAACTTCAAAGGAGCAATTCTGCCCTGCAAAATAGAGGCAGCGCTTTGAGATAGGTCCTTTAAAGTTCTGACTAAAACCCGGAGAGGGTCTGAAGCAGGAGCCCTCTCCTGCTACTGTTAAGTCTTGGGCACAGAAGACAGTCTATGTCCCAAATAAGAAAGTGGTTAAAGATGAATTTAGGGGGAAAGTGACTGTCTTGTGAGCTGCCTTGGGTCCCATTCTGGGAGAAAAGTGGCATATAAATCAAATAAATAAATAAATAAATATATTTTTTGGATTCCTCCAGTCACCACAACTGGGGAAAATGGGTTTGCATCAGGAACAGGTTCTCAGCACTGTCTCTCTTTCTCTCTCTTTCCCTCCCCTCTCGCCACGTCCTCTAGCCCCCGTATCCGTACATCACGACCACCGACTACTTGCGCCTGGCTGGAGAGATCATCACCCTTTTTACGGGGGTCCTCTTTTTCTTCACCAACGTAAGTGTGGGTTGGGAGTGATGTCTGAATGGGTCCCCCTCTTCCTTCCCACCTCTGCACCTGGGATCACAGAACCATAGAATTGGAAGGGGTTCCCAAGGGCCATCTAGTCCAACCCTCTTCTGCCATGCAGGAATCCACGATCCTAGAAGATGCCCATCCAGCCTCTGTTTAAAGGTCTCTAAAGAAGGAGAGTCCACCACCCTCCAAAATAGTCCATATCATTTCTTATAATAAAGATCCGGAATTTTCTATCACACTACTGTTGGATCCAAAATAGTCCATATTATTTATTACAATAAAGTTCTGGAATCTTCTATCACAGTACTGTTGGATCCCCATATCTGTGGTGATTTGAACTTACCACGGAAATCATGGGTAATAGCAAACTGTATTAAAATAAAGGATTTCCAGTAAAATCATACTATAGAGTTGTGTTGGAGGATCTAGAAGATGCCTAGATGGGGTGCCTCTCTATGAATTTTCTAGCACAACTCTATGGTACGTGCTCTCTATTTTGTGTCCTGCGGATAACTGAAACCACAGATATTGGTTCCGCCAATATGGGGGCACAACTGTATACGTTACGTAAATTTACGTACACTTAGCTACATAGCAGAGGCGCTATGAAATCCTGTTAGCGAATTGTGAAGATGCGCAACGGGACAGCGGCAATGGTGTTGTTGTGTGCCAGTCTCCCATGCGACGCAATAACGTAACAGCAACCTTTGCTGGATGTGAACTTTATGGAACCGCCCGATTCTAAAACCCGCAGATGTTAATTCCGCCCAATGGGATTCTGGCCAAAAAGATATTCCTAATCCCATAGACGTTGCATCAGTTTTAAAATCCTCTCCTCTCCCTCTGCAGATCAAAGACCTCTTCATGAAGAAATGCCCAGGGGTGAATTCCTTCTTCATAGATGGCTCCTTCCAGTTACTCTAGTGAGTGCAACCAATTAATTAAACCTAATCCATTAATTAGATCCAGTTAATTTTTTCACGTGGATCCATTTCTGGCCCTGTCTCCTTCAGCTTCATCTATTCCGTCTTGGTTCTGGTGGCCGCAGCGCTCTACCTGGCCGGGATCGAGGCCTACCTGGCCGTCATGGTTTTTGCGCTGGTCCTGGGGTGGATGAACGCCCTCTACTTCACCCGCGGGCTCAAGCTGACCGGGACCTACAGCATCATGATCCAAAAGGTGAGGAGGTGTGTGTGTGAGCGTCGAGTTCCCAAATCGCTTTTGAGGGCCAGATTTGATTCCATAGACGCTCTGCTGTTTTCCCAGACAGGGAAGTCAATGCAGCCTTGCCTAGAGCTGTTGGTGTTAATTAATGAACTTAATGCAACTTAATGAATTAATGCATTGCTACACAGCCTTTTGGTTGGAAGGTCTCTCTGATTTGCACGTCAATAAAAACCAGACAAGGCCATCTGTGCACTCAGATATTGTTGGACTGCAATTCCCATCAGCCCCTAATAGTTGGTATATAGCCATTGGTGAGAGATTTTGGGACATGCAGTCCAACATACTGGGGAGAAGCCATATAAATGCATGGAATGTGGAAAGAGCTCATCAGAGTGGAGATCTGCATTCCTATGCAAGGACCCACACAGGGGAGAAGCCATAGAAATCCAGAATGCAGAAAGTGTTCCAGTCAGAGTGGAGATCTGCATTCCCATACGAGGACCCACACAGGAGAGAAGCCAAAAATGGCATGGAATGTGGAAAGAATTTCTGTGATGGCAGAATACTGATTAAATATCAATTAATTCCACTCCAGTGCATGGCAGGGGGTTGGACTGGATGGCCGTTGTGGTCTCTTACAACTCTACAATTCTATGATTCTATGAAGTCAGAGTGATCTACTAATAGCAATATACAGTTATGTCCAGAAATACTTGGGACACTGACATGAGTCTTGTTATTTCGACGGTTTACCAAAATAAAATCAGATTATAGTTAAATAATGAATATGGTCTTAAAATGCAGTCTCTCAGCTTTAATTAAGGGATCTAGGAGTCTTAGTGGACCACAAGCTGAACATGAGCCAGCAGTGTGATGCAGCAGCTAAAAAAGCCAATGCAATTCTAGGCTGCATTAATAGGAGTATGGTGTCTAGATCAAGGGAAGTCATAGTGCGGCTCTATTCTGCTGCGGTCAGACCTCACCTGGAATCCTGTGTCCAATTCTGGCCACCGCAGTTCAAGAAGGATATGGAGAAGCTGGAACGTGTCCAGAGGAGGGCGACCAAAATGGCGGGAGGTCTGGAAGCCATGATGCCCTATGAGGAGTGGCTTAGGGAGGTGGGTATGTTTAGCCTGGAGAAGAGAAGGTTAAGAGGAGACATGATGGCCATGTTTTAAATATTTGAAGGGATGTCATACTGAGGATGGAGCAAGCTTGTTTTCTGCTGCTTCAGAGACTAGGACATGGAGCAATGGGTTCAAAGTACAGGAAAAGAGATTCCACCTAAACATTAGGAAAAACTTTGTGATGGTAAGAGCTGCTTGGAAGTGGAATTTGCTGCTGCCTGGGAGTGTGATGGAGTCTCCATCTTTGGAGGTTTTCAAACAGGGGTTGGATGGCCATCTGTCGGCAATGATTTGATGGTGTCTTCCTTCATGGCCGAATGGTGTTGGACTGGATGGCCCTTGGGGTCTCTTCCAACTCTATGATTCTATGATTCTAACATAGGGAGGGCCACATAATTTTGCTCCCTGTGCCTTTTCACACTGCACATTATTATGGTGTGATTATTCCACTTTAAAACTGCCATGGCTACGTCCTGTAGAATCCTGGGATCTGTAGTTTGGGGGAGGCACTAGAGATCTCTGGCTGAGACTTCCAAGAAGTAACCCCCTCCAAAAAAATAAGCCTGAAGATCCCAGCATTCCATAGGATGATGTTGCCATGGCAGTTAGAATCATAGAACCATAGAGTTGGAAGGGACCTCCAAGGGCCATCCAGTCTGACCCCATTCTGCCATGCAGGAACACACAATCCAAGCATTCCCAAAATGACAGATGGCCATCCAGCCTCTGCTTAAAAATTCCCAAAGAAGGAGACTCCAGCACACTCCCAGACAATGCATTCCATAGAATCATAGAGTTGGAAGGGGCCTCCAAGGGCCATCCAGTCTGACCCCATTCTGCCATGCAGGAACACACAAGAAAGGGGATCATAATGGTATAATTGATAGTGCAAAGACCTAAATCCAGCGAGACTGAACAAACCGTTCCATGGTGAGTGAACGCTTGCACGAAACCAGGGTGTTCTCTAATTGGGACTAACCAATCATGCTCGAACCTTAGGAAAGACTCGGGGTGGGGGGAGTGAATGGGGAGACCTTTTGCATGCCGAAAATTTTGCCTCGACTTGTGGGGCCTGGTTTTGCAACCACTTTTTTCTGACTGCAGATTCTCTTCAAAGACCTCTTCCGCTTCCTGCTGGTCTACGTGCTTTTCATGATCGGCTACGCTTCGGGTAAGATGGAAATGCCACCCTCAAGCGTCAGGGCCTGACCTGGTTGACTACTTGCTGTCTCCTAATTTTGTGTACAGTAGGACCCCCATATCCACAGATTCATTATCCACTGAATCAATTATCCATGGGACACACCTACCATAGAGTCTTCCTAGAAAATGTGTCCTCTCTAGCCATTTTCTAGGTCCTCCAAGGCAACTCTATAGTATTTTAAACTGGAAGTCCCATTATTTTCAATGGTGTTGGCTATTATCCACGGTTTTCGGTATCCACGCCCCTCCAGAACCAATCCAAAGTGGATACGGGTGTCCTACTGCATTTATTTTATTTTCCTAACAGAAATGTCTCCATACCTATGTGGAGGAGACTGGAGACAGAGCCTTCTTTGTCACTGCTCCTAGACTGTGGAACTCCCTTCCACAGGAGATCCCATTTGTCTCCTTCCTGCTCTCTTTCCACTGCCAAGCAAAGACCTTTTTAAATTTAGGTAGGACTTTGGATGATTTTAATCATCCCTGCTCAGCTCTGGGAACCCACTGGGTGACCTTGGGCGCTCACACCCTCTCAGCCTTAAGAGGAAGACCATGGTCAAGCTCTTCTGGAGAAACCTGGTCAAGAAAGCCCTAAGAAAGGCAATGTGGTGTTTAATGGTTTGAGTGTTGGACTCTGGGAGACCAGGGTTCAAATTCCTGCTCAGGCATGAAAACCCAGTGAGTGACCTTGGGCAAGTCACTCTCTCTCAACCTCAGGAATCTCCTCGGAAGAAATCTTGACCACAAAACCCTCAAAGAGGGTCACCATAAGTCCGGTCAACTTGAAGGCACGTACTGAGAAAGTTCGAAGTGTGAGGCCTAGTTTGAAGGCTGAGGACTCTGAGAGACAAGAGTTCAAATCCTCACTTAGCCCTGGAAACCCACTGGGTGACCTCAAGCAAGCCACACTCTCTCAGCCGCAGAGGAGGGCACTGGCAGCAAAACCCCTCTGAAGAAAACTTGCAAAAAAGACCCTGGGATAGGTTCATCTTGAGGTTGCCATAAGTCAGAAACAACTTAGAGGCACACAACAAATAACATACAGAATACTGGTCACCCCCTGTATCTACCCTTTATAAGTGAAATCGGTGATAATAGCAAACCCTATTAAAATAAAGGACTTTTGGTACAAACATACCATAGAGTTGTGTTGGAGGACCTAGCAATTCCTAGAGAGGATGCCTCTCTAGGCATTTTCCAGCACAACTCTGTGGTATGTGTCCCCCATTTCGTGTCCCTCGGATAACTGAACCCAGGGATATTGGTTCTGCGGATACAGGAGGCGATCTGTACTGGGGTTGCATTCATGGTGAGAGCATTTGGTTGGAAGAGGATGTTGGGCTACAGAGGCCTTTAGTCTGACCCGGCTTCAAGGCTCTTCTAAACAGTTATGTTTATAATCACAGTATCCTCCATGCACAGGGGCAGTCTATCCCAGAATAGTAAGTGATACGTCCTTCTGCTGGTGGGTTTCCCATTGCAGGTTGGCCATGCTGTGAAGCAGAGGCCTTCTCTGGCTTGAGCCAGCTCAGGGGTTGGACTAGATGGCCCTTGTAGTCTCTTCCAGCTCTATGATTCTATAGTTCTTCTTGGGTTCCTAACCCCAACCCTGTTTTTCTGCCTTCCTCTCCACTTCACGCACAGCCTTGGTCTCCTTGTTGAACCCATGCCCCAGCGCGGAGGCCTGTGGCGAGGACCGCTCCAACTGCACGGCGCCCGGCTACCCATCCTGCCGGGACAGCCAGACCTTCAGCAGCTTCCTCCTTGACCTCTTCAAGCTGACCATCGGCATGGGGGACCTGGAGATGATCGAGAACGCCAAGTACCCGGGGGTCTTCGTCATCCTCCTGGTCACCTACATCATCCTCACCTTCGTCCTCCTACTCAACATGTTGATCGCCTTGATGGGGGAGACGGTGGGCCAGGTCTCCAAGGAGAGCAAGCAGATTTGGAAGCTACAGGTAGGAACGGCAGGCTGGGAAGGGGGGCCGTTGCTTCTACATGCTAGAGTTGCTTGAAGGCCCTTCTGACTCCTATAGGGTGGGCAACACACTATAGGAGGACTTTAGTGGGAAGGACTCTTCCACTTTTTCTCTCTGTTTTGTTATTTCTGCATACTCAAAAAGTATTTCGGGCAGCAGTTGCTGTTTACCTTGCCTGTTGTAAGCAGACTCATACAGCTACAGAAGGATCAGCTAAAGTGGAGTCCCATTCTTACCCAGCGCAAGCTTTTATTCCATTGCTTACTGCAGACAGGCTGCAACATGAAACCAAAAGCCACTGATAGATATCTTCAGGGTATTGAAGGTATTAAAGATACCTCTCCAAGGTGCTGAACACTCTTGAGTTTTGATAGCTCTCTCCAAGGTCTTGAAGGTATCTAAGATACCTTTCCAGGGTGCTGAACACTATTGATTTTGATGACCTTCTCCAAGGTCTTGAAAGTATCAAAGATACCTCTTCAGGGTGCTGAACTCCATTGATTTTGATGGCTCTCTCCATGGTACTGAAGGTATCAAAATACTTCTCCAGGGTGCTGAAGTCTATTGATTTGTTTAGCCTGGAAAAAAGACGGTTAAGAGGTGATATGATAGCCCTGTTTAAGTATTTGAAGGGATGTCACGCTGAGGATGGAGCAGGCTTGTTTTCTGCTGCTCCAGAGACTGGAACACGGAGCAATGGATGCAAGCTCCAGGAACAGAGATTCCACCTCAACATGAGGAGGAACTTTTTGACAGTAAGAGCTGTTCGGCAGTGGAACGCACTCCCTCGGAGCGTGGTGGGGTCTCTTTCCTTGGAGGTCTTTAAGCAGAGGCTGGATGGCCATCTGTCAGGGATGCTTTGATCAAGATTTCCTGCGTGGCAGGGGGTTGGACTGGATGGCCCTCGTGGTCTCTTCCAACTTTGCAATTCTATGATTCTATGATTTTGATGGCTCTCTCCAAGGTATTGAAGGTATCAAAGGTGCCTCTCCAAGGTGCTGAACACTATTGTTTTTTGATAGCTCTCTCCAAGGTCTTGAAGGTATCTTCTGCAAGGTGCTGAACCTATTGATGTTTGATGGCTCTCTCCAAGGTGCTGGTCTGGATTGACTTTAAAAGAGACATCCAAGTTGAACTGAACGCTGTCTGCTACCCACAAAATATCCAGCAACTTGAATAATCCAAGTTCACCACTTTCATGTGTTCGGTAGTCTAGATTTTGCCCTGATGCTCTGGGGATCCCTGCTGATGTGGTCATGATCTCATACAGTTTGTATTCTCTTCCTTGGCTCAGTGGGCTACCACCATCCTGGATATTGAGCGGTCCTTCCCTGTTTTTGTCCGAAAAGCCTTCCGTTCGGGAGAAATGGTCACTGTTGGCAAGTCCTTGGATGGGACACCTGACCGCAGGTGGTGTTTCAGGTAAATGTGAGAAGTCTTTGCAGTTCTTTTTCAATTCATATTTGTTTACATTCACCACATTTTTAGGGGCCCAGTTCTATTGGTGGGTCTGAGTTTGGAAGACCCATTGAGTCAACTGTTGAATGAGAAGATCTAGGTCAATCCCATTGATTCAATGGCTCTATTTGGGTTAGGACTAACCATAGGATTCAGGCCTCTGTGTGTTGATGAAGTTAGAGTCACAGGATGGACACTTGTATGGGAAGAGGTGGTCGGGGAATAATGGGCAACCCAACAGAATTGAAGCCCACAAAATTTTAAATATTGCAATATGTTTTTATTATACTGTCTGTCTTCTAAGTTTCAGTTCTGAGCAACAACTTTGTATGATATGCTTTCTGGATTTCTGTGCCAATAAACTTTTCTGATAACCTCTGAAACTTCTGGTCACTGTGCCTGCGAATGCAAGTACATGACAGTTACCATAGAGTTGTGCTGTTCCTAGCTCCTCCAGCATGACCCTATGCTAACTTCTGCGGGACGTTACTGTCAGGATCAGTCCCAGACGTGACCTGTTCCTGCCAGTTTCAGTGTCTTCTTGTAACCTTGCTGGCAATCGTGTTTTCATTTCTCTGTGCATGTTAACTAGTGTTCTTTGCCAATGGTGGAGGGGAGGTATAATGGGAATGGAGAGATAAGCTCGCAACTGCGTGTCAAGTTTGAGAAAAATGGGATGGGGGCTTGTATGGGAAGAGGTGGTCAGGGGATGATGGGTAGCCAATAGTACTGAAGCCTGCCAGATATTATAGATTGCAATATGCTTTTATTATGCTGTCTATTAAATAGTGGTATCGATACCCTAAGCCATCTTTATTTATATGCATTTGGATTCTAATGCTTGTCCCCTTCAATAAGCTTGAAGACCCATAAAGACAACCCCATGTCCCTATAGCCAGGGGCTGTGGAGAACCACTGAGATCTTTCATGGAGAGCTGCTGGGCTCCTCCACCAATCTCAGTGGATGATGCCATTGCTTCGTGTCTGTCTATGGAGAGAAAGCCAGATGTGTCTCTGATTATTTACCTTATCCGTTGGTTCTCCACCAGCAATGGACTGTCTGGGGGAAGAAGATTTTTACAGTATGCTCTGTCAGGGAAAATAAATGTTGCAATTAGAAATTTATCTCCCCTTTTGGGTAATTTTAGTCACCAGGCAAATCAAAGGCCAGTTCGTCTAGCAGAGAGTCATAAATCTGTCTTTTGATATTTGGTTTCTCTGTCCTTCAGAGTGAGAAGAAGAGAAACAAAACTAAATCCTTGGGTTCTGTTTTTTCTCAGAAGGGTTGAATATTTTGAGAAAAGAAATATATAAATAGGGAGGGATGTTGGTGTTAGCTAGTCTTAGAAGCTCCGTTTTTCCCTCCTCTTAGTTCTTGAGAAGCCTTGGAGCATACAGAAGCATGGATGAATGCTTTCTGTCCTTTATTTTGATTTTATAATTCTTTTCTTTGCAATAAAAGCTATGAAGAAAGTCAATGAGCTCTTTATCGAAATCTTGCACCAGAGGTATACATGGTTTTGCTCAAAAGCCCACGTTTTTCACTGCATGTGTTGAAGTGAACCTCTGCTTGGCTAAGCAGAGAGGGAACGGACTCTGCGTTTTTACAACATGCTCAGCAATGGAGCTTCTCTGCCAAAGAAAGAGGGAAAATACAGTAGACTCTATTTTTTTCTTCCTAGGGTGGATGAAGTGAACTGGTCTCACTGGAACCAGAATTTGGGCATCATCAACGAAGACCCCGGGAAAAACGACACCTACCAATATTACGGCTTCTCCCACACGGTGGGACGGCTCCGGAGAGGTGAGTGACATGCCAGGGGCCGAGTTTCGATGGTTTAATCCTGCATGGCAGAAGAGGGTTGGACTGGATGGCCCTTGTGGTCTTCCAACTCTATGATTCTAATAGTTTAGCCATCATATGTTAATTAAAAATAGAGGCTCAACGAGAGTCGATCCATTCCATCAATTGCTGAATGGTGAATGAACTCACAGGTGAACCCCAGGGATTCAATAGGCCTAATCTTGTTAAGACTTGCAACATAGTTCAGGACATCATTAAACTTGCGATACAATTAAAAGCATGTCCAACAAAGATAAAAAGAACAAATATAGATGGTACAGGTGCCCCACGGTTTTAATTATTTCTCATCCAAAAATATGCTCTCTCTAGGCATTTTCTAGGTCCTCCAGTTTGGTTCTATGGTAACGTCTGCTCGAAATTACTATAGAGTTGTGCTAGATATGCCGAGAGAGGCATTTCTTAGGTCCTCCTAAGAAGATGCCTAGAGAGGCATTTCCTAGGTTCTCCAGCCTTTCTAGGACAGGCTTTTGAGAGCTTGACTTCTGAAAAATTTGGCCTCTCTAGGCATTTCCTAGGTCCTCCAGTGTGACTCTATGGTAACTTCTGCTCAAAGTTACTATAGAGTTGTGCTAGATATGCCTAGAGAGGCATTTCTTAGGTCCTCCAGCCACTCTAGGAAGGGCTTCTGAGAGCTTGATTTCTGAAAAATTTGGTCTTTCTGGGCATTTTCTAGGTCCTCCAGTATGACTCTATGGTAACTTCTGCTCAAAATTACTAGAGTTGTACTGGAAACGCCTAGAGAGGCATTTCCTAGGTCCTCCAGCCTCTTTAGGAAGGGCTTCTAAGAGCTTGACTTCTGAAAAAATGGGTCTTTCTAGACATTTCCTAGGTCCTCTGGTGTGACTCTATGGTAACTTCTGCTCAAAATTACTAGAGTTGTACTGGAAACGCCTAGAGAGACATTTCCTAGGTCCTCCAGCCTCTTTAGGAAGGGCTTCTGAGAGCTTGGCTTCTGAAAAATTTGATCTCTCTAGGCATTTCCAAAGTCCTCCATGCAACTTTCTGGTAACTTCTGCTTGACGTTACCATAGAGTCATGCTGGAGATGTCTAGAGAGGTGTTTCCAAGGTCCTCTCTAGGAAGTGCTTCTGAGAGCTTGTCTTCTGAGAGCTCATTCAAGGAACTGGAAATTTGCTTTGTCTCAGGAAATCTTTCTTTCTCTCTGCTTTGGTCCAGATCGCTGGTCAACGGTGGTACCCCGCGTGGTGGAGCTGAACAAGAACTCGCACCCAGAAGAAGTGGTTGTACCGTTGGATGGGGTGGGCTCTGCCGCCGCGAACGAGCGCAAATTGAGCTACCCACAGGGCTGGCGGAAGGAGGACTCCCATGTCTAAACGGTGGGGGGTATTCAGGGAGGGATGCTTGAGGTTCAAGGCTGCAGACTGTGGTCTACCCCAGACTCTCAGGGTCTCAGCGACAGCGACAATTTGAACCTGGTATGCATGGCATGGCTCCCCCTTTGCCAAAAAACAAAAGACTCGGCTGTGATCTCCAGAAATTGGCAATCAAACACACACACACACACACACCGAAACAATCAACAACCCTCAAACATTTTCCAGTTTATCTACTTAAAAGTCGATGGGATGGGATTCGATTCTAACCAGCTTTAAAAAAAATAAATCCAAACCCCACTCTTGGATTGCCAGAATTATACAAAATCATGCAAAACATTGACCCTCTTGAATTGCCAAAATTATGCACCGAAACTGGAAAACTGGACTCAGCGATAGTGACACTCTCCGGATGGTGACATTCATGGTGTCGGCTCTACCGCCATCCCGTGGTGCGGTTTTAAATCAACAAGCTACTGGTGTGCCTTCTTTGGAAATAATTGTGGCTCCAAAACTTGTGATTCATCAAGGGCTGTCGCTTTTCCTATGAGTTCTTTTTTTTTAAAAAAAATTGCACATGGTTCTAATGTAATTATTTATTTAGTTTAAAAAAAAAGCCAAAGCAGAACTCAGTGTTGTTGTTTGGTTGTGGAAATGGGCTTTGTGGATGCAGTAGGGGTCCAGTGAGAGAGAGGTGGGGAATTGACTTCCAAAATGGGATTAAGGCAGCAAAATGATGTCGGCAATGTAGTTACATAACTACCTCAGTTACTTAGCTTAAGGAGTATCTCCTAGTCTCCTATAGAATCATAGAGTTGGAAGGGACCTCCAAGGGCCATCCAGTCGAACCCCATTCTGCCATGCAGGAATAAACAATCAAAGCATTCCTGACAGATGCCCATCCAGCCTCTTGCTATTGAAATGACTGCATCTCCCCATATTAGCATGCCTGAACTCTAAGATCATAGATTCACAGAACCACAGAGTTGGAAGAGACCTCCAAGGATCATCCAGTCCATAGAACCATACAGTTGGAAGATACCCCCAAAGGCCATCTAGTCCAACCCTGTTCTGCCATGCAGGAATACACCATCAAAGCACTCCTGACAGATGGCCATCCAGCCTCTGTTTAAAGACCTCCAAAGAAGGAGACTCCACCATACTAGAAATCACAAAGATGAATCAGTTATACATTTGTTGCTGCATAACTGACATTTATTCATCTTTGGAAGTCTTTAAACCGAGGCTTGATGGCTGTCTATCAGGAATGCTTTGCTTGTGTATTCCGGCATAGCTGGGGGTTGGACTAGATGGCCCTTGTGGTCTCTTCCATCTCGATGATTCTATAAAAAAAAAGGGTTTGGACTAGATGGCCCTTGAGGGTCCCTTCCAAGTCAGGGTTTCTATAATTCTGTGATAGATGAGAGTGATAATCTCTTTATTATTCCATCCTACCAGGCCAAAGCAGATTACCAGGCCAAAGCAACCCACTACATTGTGGGTTGAGCTGTATACTTAGCTGTGGAAAAGAGTAGCAGCTTGTAGGGTCAGAAGACAGCCACAAGGGGGCAGCACATTGCAAAGGATAGTAACATCCCTAGGACTCTATTCAATTTCCAACACCTGGGGTTTTTTTGTGTAATATTTTTATTTGTGCAATATAAAACATCACAAATGGACAAAGAAAAAAGTGCACGGAGTGAAAATTATAAAAAAAAAAGGGGGGTGGGGGAAGAAAACGCAACAAAAAACAAAAGTCAAACACACACACACACACACACACACACACAAACACATACTAGTAATAAGAAAATACTTCCCATTTACCTATGTCAATGTTACTTATTAAATACTGTTCACATGCCTCTTTGTTAAATGACGAAGTTCCATTAACTTTCCAAATTCCCTTTTCCTTACCAGACGAAAAGGCACTTGTCACAAATTAAATCCACTAATCCCCAGGTCTCCTCTTACTGACTTAATATGTTTTATAAAGAGATCCCATGTTTTAAAATAATTTCCTAATCCTTTATGTTTAGTAAAATTAGTTAAATACCTGTTTGTTTGTTTTTTAAAAAAGAAACACATAAGCTTTGCAAGGAAGGGAGTGAAGGAAGTGTCTGTGCATGCACAGAATGCTTTTTTCTTTAAGAACAAGCACATTTACTTATAAAAAAAATCAATGTACAGACATACAGTGACCAGGTTAAATAAGGAGCTCTTTAATGGATTGTGTGTTGGAAGTTTTTAAACAGAGGCTGGATGGCCATCTGTTGGGAATGCTTGTGTCTTCTTTGTGTCTTCTTTGATTGTGTCTTCTTGCATGGCAGGGGGTTGGACTGGATGGCCCTTGGAGGTCCCTTCCAACTCTATGGTTCTATGATTCTTTGATTCTATGCACTTCCTGGGAGTGTGGCGGAGTCTCCTTCTTTGGAGGCTTTCAAACAGAGGCTGGATGGCCATCAGTCGGGAGGGCTTTGATTGGGTATTCCTGCATGGCTGAATGGGGTTGGACTGGATGGTCCTTGGAGGTCCCTTCCAACTCTAGGATTCTATGATTCTACCTGCTATCAAGTCGACTTCAACTTATGGTGACCCTATGGATGAGAGACCTCCAAAAGAGAGACCTCCTTGCAAAGTCCAGACAGCTGTGACTTCCTTCTTTGAGTCGTCCCACCTGTAGTGCGGTCTTCCTCGTTTCCAGCTGGTTCCCACTTTACCAGCATTGTTGACTTTTACAATGAGCCATGTGGAATATCGGCTGGGAAGATGGCGGCAGAGGCAGAGGCATAGCATGAGAGCTCCTGTCTTAATTGTGAAAAATAGTCTGTAGGTTCTCACAACCAAGTGCTACAGAGTTATTTATTATCTACAACTATATAACCAATAGTGTTATATAGATTATAGTGTCTAGATCAGCCTTTCTCAACCTTTTTATCCTGGAGGAACCCTTGAAATCATTTCCAGGTCTCAGGGAACCCCTCATAAACATTATTCTATATACTGCTATTGCTTTCCCCCCACAATCACAACCTCTTGGGGATCCCTGGTTGAGAAACACTGGTCTAGACCAAGGGAAGTCATAGTGCCACTCTATTCTGCGTTGGTCAGACCTCACTTGGAGGAATCCTGTGTCCAGTTCTGGGCACCACAATTCAGGAAGGATATGGAGAAGCTGGGACGTGTCCAGAGGAGGGCGACCAAAATGGTGGGAGACCTGGAAGCCATGATGCCCTATGAGGAGTGGCTGAGGGAGTTGGGCATGTTTAGTCTGGAGAAGAGAAGGTGAAGAGGGAACACGATAGCCATGTTTAAGTATTTGAAGGGATGTCATACTGAGGATGGAGCAAGCTTGTTTTCTGCTGCTCCAGAGAGTAGGACATGGAGCAATGGGTTCAAACTACAGGAAAAGAGATTCTACCGAAACATTAAAAAAACTTCCTGACAGTAAGAGCTGTTGGGCAGTGGGATCCACTGCTGCCTGGGAGGGTGGTGGAGTCTCCTTTTTAAACAAAGGCTGCATGGCCATTTGTCAGGAGGGCTTGGATCGTGTAGGATGGGGTTAGACTAGATGGTCCTTGGGTTCACTTTCATCTCTATAGTTCTATGAGCTCCCCAAGGTGCTGAAATTGTTTAGGACTAGAGGCTGGATGGCCATCTGTGGTTGGATTGTGTCTTCCTGCAGGGCAGAAAGGGGTTGGACTAGATGGCCCTTGGGGTGACCAAAATGGTGGGAGGTCTGGAAGCCATGATGTCCTAGGAGAAACAGCTTAGGGAGCTGGGTATGTTTAGCCTAGGGAAGAGAAGGTGAATAGGGGAAATGATAGCCATGTTTAAATATTTGAAGGGATGTCATACTGAGGATGGAGCAAGCTTGTTTTCTGCAGCTCCAGAGACTAGGACACGGAGCAATGGGTTCAAACGACAGGAAAAGAGATTCCACCGAAACATTAGGAAGAACTTCCTGACAGTAAGAGTTGTTAGGAAGTGGAATCAGCTAGAGTGTGGTGGATTCTCCTTCTTTGTAAGCTTTTAAGCAGAGGCTGGATGGCCGTCTGTCAGGAGTGCTTTGATTATATCTTCCTGCATGGCTGAATGGGGTTGGACTAGATGGCCCTAGGAGGTCCCTCTCAACTCTATGATTCAATGAGCCATGTGGTCTCAGGGTGTGTCCAAAGAATAATAGCCTTAACTGAGTCATTTTGGCTTATAGTTAGGAGTCCAGGCTCAATTTACTCTTTCGACGCTTTGTGCAATCATATCTGGTGTGACTCACAGTGATCCTCTGAATGAGAAACTTCCAAGAGCCTTCATCATCAACAGCCCTGCTCAGGTCTTACAAAGTCAGACCATGCAACACTTTTAAGTTTGGGTTTAGTAACATGGAGAGCTGATGCTACACTGGGTTCTAGTAGCACCTTTTCACTGGGCTAAGCACCATGCATGGAGAGCTAATTTGCACTGGGTTCAGAACCATAGCAAGCTCCTTTGCATCAGGGTCAGAGCATGCAAAGCTCCTTTGCACTGGGTTTAGCACCATGGACAACTCATTTCCACTTTGTCCAGCACCATGGAGAGCTCCTTAGACTGGATCCTGTCCTTTGAACCCATTGCACCGTGCCCAAGTCTCTGGAGCAGCAGAAAACAAGCTTCCTCCATCTTCAATATGACATCCCTTCCAATATTTAAATATGGCACCTCTCAACCTTCTCTTCTCCAGACTAAACATGCCCAGCTCCCTAAGGCGCTCCTCACAGGGCATCATGGCTTCCAGACCTCCCACCATTTTGGTCGCCTTCTGGACACCTTCCAGCTTGTCCCTATCCTTCAACAACAACAACAATAATAACAATGACGATGCAGACTTTGGTGAAGGCCTAGGCAGCAGCCATTTTGTAAAAGGCATCAGTCATTTTGCAAATGGTGCCCCCAAGTCGTAATGGCAGACAGCGTTGCTATGGCAATCTTGGGGCCTAGGCCGGAAGCCTGCCTTCCAGTGGTGCCACTTTCGCCTACGCAGCTTTTAAAAAAGTGGCAACAACCACGATGCTGCGATGGTGAAAAGCATTTCCAGCGTCCCAAGTCAATATTATAAGTACATTACCTCCCAAGCCATAAACGTGGTGCTCCATTAACAGCCTCTGGGTTGTAAACAAGTATTGACGTTTCTTTTTAAAATGATCAATGCAAGTGTCAATTGACCTTTGTGGCTCACATTAAACACACACACACACACACACACACAAACAGAAAGGAAAGGAGGGGAAAGAGTAAATCCCGTAGCAGACTGAGAGAACGAATTTAGAGTGGGAATTTATTAATTCGATATAAGAACATACAAGGGACTTCCTGGCTAAATAAATCCAGAAAAAAAGGGGCCAGTTATCCTAGTGTTCTGTCTTCAAAAATGGGTAGTTTCTGCTGGAAATCTTAAAAAGAGTTGCAAAGGTCATCTAGTCCAACCCCTCTGTGGCAAGGGTGCAGGAAGTCCACTCAGGCAAAGTGGCCATCCAATCTCACACCCTCCAATTGTTGTGGTTTGTATGGGACAATCCTGATTAATCCACTAGCAACCCACTTTCACAACCATTTTTAAAATGTCTCGGTTTCTCTCACTTCCTTCAGTTGCTTCAAAGTGCAAAAGTCATTTCGGAGGAGGAAGCAGGAGGGGGAGACTTGGATAAATATAGTCCCCAAACAAGAAGAGACTTGCAATCCTCTCCTGGGCCTAAAATGGCAGGGAAAGTGCCGAAAATGCCCCTATGGCACCTGGAGGGCATTTTGGGGCAATTTCTAAAAAAGAAAAGAAAAGAAAGAAATTAGGCAACCTTTGGAGAAAGCCTAGGCGGCAGCCATTTTATAAGATGTGGAAACCATTTTATAAAGAGCACTAGCCATTTTGTCCTGTAGAAGGCATGGCGGGGGACATTTTTGGCAAGGGGTGAGTCCCTCCAGGGTCTCCTGGGGGGCTAATGTGTCCCCCTGCTTAGCCTCACACTGTTGCCTCCTGCCCTAGAGGTTTCATGGGACTTAATAGGAGTTGGGGTTCACCGATGCTTCGCCCTGAAAACGGTTTCCACCTGATCCATTCTTCTCAGTTTTGCGCCTGAGTGCAGTTTTCTCTCTTCAATTGGCAGGGAGAGTCCCAATTAATCCTCTGCCTTTCCATTTTCTCAACTGCTTTTAAAATGTCCCAGCTTCTCTCTCCAGCCTTTTGCCATCAGCTCTCCTTCAATTGCTGCAAAGTAAATTCAGATTGCAAAAGGTAGTTTTATAGGTCACATCCCAGAGGTTTCCTGGCAGTTTTCGGAAGAGGGAGGCGGATTATTGCTCTCAGGATCCACTAGCCACGGTAGCCCAAACATATCCAAACTCTGCTCTTTCAGCATAATTGCAGTTTGGCAAATATTTGCCTGATGCTACCGTTCCTTGGATAAAGCATGATTATTATGCTTTTTCATACTTCAGTAAATTGCTCTGCAATTTGGTAGAGCCAATTAATCCTGATTAATTTTTAAAAATGTCCTGGCTTCTCTCTTTTCCTCTCACCTTTCCACTTTGTCCTTGGTTTATTTCAGTTGCTGCAAATCAATTTCAGTTGCAAACCGAGTTTTTGTGACCTACCTACCTTTCAACTGTCCTGATTTAGCAGGAACAGTCCCAATTAACTCTCTGCTGCCCCATTTTCTCAACTACTTGTTAGTTTGTTTTTTCCCCTTCTAGACAAACCATTTATTTGGAAATAACAACAGGATAAAATCAGTGTTCACATGCTTCTCAGCAACAGTAGAAAAACAGAACCAGTGAACACCTTTTCACAACTGTGATAGTACTCAAAAGAGAAATGTATCATTTAACAATGCATAATAATAATAATAATAATAATAATAATAATAAAATTTATTTCTATCCTGCTCAGGAAAGCCGGGGAGCTTAACTCTCCTCAAATACTGGAAGGCCTCTGCAATGTAATCGAGGCGGCTTCCAATATAAAAACTCCATAAATGCAATACCCTAGCCCACCCACCCCTTAAAACAATATTAAATTAAAAAGGATTAAAACCATACAATAATTAAAAATATATTAAATTAGAAAAAAAAATTAAAACATACAATACATTTTTAAAAAAAATTCCAATGGCAGCTCAAAAGGAAAGGACAGCCGAGTCTTGGGCCGGGATATTTATTCAGGAAAGGTCTGCCGGAAAAGATCCGCCTTGACGGCATCATCACACGAGACTAGAATTCAATTCTAGAGATACCTAAATAAAAACGCTATATTTTCTTTAAAAACCAATATGTACAATTGAAGCGTAAACAAGTTTTACAAAGTACTAGCTATGCACTAACTGCTTCTTAGTGCTGAATAAGGAAGTTTTCTGCAACACGTTGAATTTCTGTTCCATTGCGTGACGGTGGAGGGACCATTCCTTCTTCTTTCCATGTTATTCCAGCCTCCAGTCCCAATTTTTCTGTTGAAAGGAGGAATGCCAGGAGTGTGACAAATTTCTTAACAGAAGCATACCTGCCTCCAGGTTCAGCCCACCCACTATCCATCTTTCAAAGATCCACAAATCTCACCTAGCGTTGGAAAATCCTGGACAACAGAGGAAGACAGAGTGGCAGCGTGGGGCTGAGTGAAGCCAAATTTATTTTTAGAGAAATCGAAGGTTAATTTTGGAAGCGAACATTCAAATCAAAGTGAGAGATGAGCTACAGTTCCCACCATCACCACCTCCTGTATACCTATTAAATCAATTTCTTCGTCTCTCTCTCTCTCTCAGCTGTACATTATTACGGATGCTGCCGCTTGTCACTTGTCAATCGTCAATATCCCTACCAAGCACTTTCCCCCTTGAAATTATTTGTACCATTACTGTATTTCAATTATTACTGTATTTTGCACAGTAGAATTTTGATTATTCTTGCAATGCATACAGCGCACTTTTGGCTGTTTTGACACACAGTTGTCCCTCCACATTCACGGATTTGGCATTCACGGTTTTCAGTATTCACGGCTTGAAAATATTCTTTAAAAAATAATAATCCAAAAAGCAAACCTTGATTTTGCCATCTTATATAATGGACACCATTTTGCCATGCCATTGCGTATAATGGGACTTGAGTATTCATAGATCTGGTATCCACGGATTTAAGTATTCATGGCTTGAAAATATTCATAAAAAAATAATAATCCAAAAAGCAAACCTTGATTTTGCCATCTTATATAATGGACACCATTTTGCCATGCCATTGCGTATAATGGGACTTGAGTATTCATAGATCTGGTATCCACGGATTTAAGTATTCATGGCTTGAAAATATTCATAAAAAAATAATAATCCAAAAAGCAAACCTTGATTTTGCCATCTTATATAAGGGACACCATTTTGCTATGCCATTGCGTATAATGGGACTTGAGTATTCACAAAATTGGTATCCATGGATTTAAGTATTCATGGCTTGAAAATATTCTTTAAAAAATAATAATTCAAAAAGCAAACCTTGATTTTGCCATCTCATATAAGGGACACCATTTTGCTATGCTATTGCATAGCAAATGCAATGAGTATTCGGACTTGGGTATTCGCAGATTTGGGTATTCACGGCGGGTCCTGGAACCAAACCCCAGCGAATATGAAAGGACAACTGTATTATTAAACTTTACACCTCTTGATAGAGAGAAAGAGGTTGGAAGTTGGAGAAAGAAACTAGACTCATAACATTGACTTGCCCTGCAACTTTTTCAGGGACATTCTCGATTAATTCCCTGTCACCTCATTTTCTCAGCTGCCTTTAAAACATCCCGGCTTCTTTCTCCTCTTCCTTCTTCCTGTTGGATGGGCATATTTTGGAAATGCTTTGGTAATGGATTCCTGCATGGCAGAGAGTTGGACTAGATGGCGGCTTGTGGTAATTCTAACGGGAATGGCGTGGTGCAGATCCATTCTATTGTAAAAAAAACCCTGACATCATTATACCATTTTGCACTTCTTCAATTAACACAACCTTGAAATGACGAGATTATCAAACTGTGCCAGAAAATTTGCAAAGTTTCCCCCCCCCTATCCAAAAATGTGCTGCACATTGGTTGCTCTCAGCTTCAAAGGGAATAGAGATTAAACTCCTGAGATGAAACATCTGTCCGCCAGCCAGGATCCAGGAGGTATCAAACAAAATTTGCATTACGTGCACACACAGAGAGAGGTAGAGAAAAATCAGAGAGAGTCCAAAGCCCACCCAGCTGCCCCTGGGCTACCAACTCCTTCCAGCAAATCATAAATCTCCTACATGGCCTTCAGGGGAAGGGATTAGTGGAGGAAGGATGGCTCAAACTCAAATTCTACAAAATTCAAA
The DNA here is from genome assembly GCA_030847615.1 of Gambelia wislizenii. Classification (NCBI taxonomy): domain Eukaryota; kingdom Metazoa; phylum Chordata; class Lepidosauria; order Squamata; family Crotaphytidae; genus Gambelia; species Gambelia wislizenii. Next base: position 2,172,872 of record JAUMIR010000013.1, on the reverse strand, counting down.
TGCAAAATTTTATATATTTAGGCCACAAAGACTAAATGAAGAATTATAGATGGGAGAAACTTAGAGCTTGTCTATATGGCGAAATTACTTTTCATAGAATTCGAGGAGAATATGATTTGTCCCAATGGGATCCTGCATCATTTTGGCATATTCAGAAGGAGAGGGCAAAAACGCCAAATACTCAACGGGAAAAGCTTTTGTGGCTCTTCCCATATTTTCTTTTAAAGAACTCCTAAGGAAATGCGCATTCTCGCTCATTGGGACAACAAATCCGCTTTGCTGCACATCTCCCATAAGAGCGAAAGTGGAAAGCTGATTGGTTGGATGTGCGCAGGGGGTGGAGCTTACTGGCAAGGCAAGCGCTTGGAACCGCCATGTTGGATTTTTGCCGTAGTGATCATGCGCTGAGGTGATGAAACAGCCTTTTTTTTTCCTAAACGGAAGATCTCACTTCCACACTTTGGGTCTGCTTTTTTAAAAAAATACTGCTGGGCAGCGGCAACTGGTGAGAATAAAACCGCGAGCAATTCATTCGTGCCCGCCATCTTGATTCTCAGGCATGCCTGTTTGAATAACGAACGTGGACAGCTTTGCATGCGTGTGATCTTGCCAAAACATGGTTAAGAAAATGAAAGCTGCTTTGAATCGGCGTTACTGCGCATCAATCCACGTTTTATTGCCCCGTATAGACAAGTCTTCTCCCTCTCAAAGTTGGGGGAGGCGGCCCCCCAGCCTCGAAGCTGCTCTTCCTCCGCGGAAGTATGGCAACCGCTGAGAAGAGCTCAAAGGAGGTCTTGCAAAGCTGGCCTCTTTGCAAAAGCTTCCCAAGCAGGTTAATGAGATTTCTAGTCCTGAAGGCAGCAGGGGAGACGGGAGACATCTGTGCAAATGGGGCCTGAGGACACGGCCGTGAGACAGAGCGGGACCCCGACTCCTTGCGCCCGCGTGGGGTTGGCTGCGTTGGAAAAGGATGATGGCGCCTGAGAAAGAGACAGACAGATAGACAGACAGATAGATAGATAATAGACAGGCAGGCAGATAGGGACAGATGAATGAAGAAAAAGAGATGAACAGATGTATAGATGAGAGAAATATGAATAAATATTTAAATAGATATTTATCTGTCTATACATCTATCTACTATTTCTCTCCTCATCTGCTTGTTTTATTTGTCAACCTGTCTATTCATTTATTATCTATCAACCTAACCAGCCTATCTATCTATCTATCTATCCATCCATCCTATCATCATAGGTTTTCCGTGGTTTTCCCCCAGGCTGTGAGGCTGTGTTCTAGAAGAGTTTATTTCTGACATTTCACTTGCATCCGTCAGAAATAAACTCTTCCAGAACATGGCCTCACAGCCTGGAAAATACCCATGGAAAACCTATGGATGCCGGCCATGAAAGCCTTCCATCATCCATCCATTCATCTATCCTATCATCCAACCATACATGTTATCATCTATCTATCCTATCATCCACCCATCCATCCTATCATCTTATATATCCTACCACCTATCTATCCTATCACCCAACCATCCATCCTATCTTAACTATTCTACCACCTATTTATCCTATCATCCAACCATCCATCCTATCATCTTACTGGTAAGGTACTGCACTTAGGGCGAAAAAATGAAATGCATAGATATAGGATGGGAGAGACCTGGCTGAAATAGACTACGTGCGAAAGGGATCTAGGAGTCCTAGTAGACCATAAGTTGAACATGAGCCAACAGTGTGATGCGACAGCTAAAAAGGCCAATGCGATTTTGGGCTGTATCAATAGAAGTATAGTGTCTAGATCAAGGGAAGTCATAGTGCCACTCTATTCTGCCTTGGTCAGACCTCACCTAGAATACTGTGTCCAGTTCTGGGCGCCACAATTCAAAAAGGATATTGACAAATTGGAGCGTGTCCAGAGAAGGGCAACTAAAATGGTGAAAGGTCTGGAAACCATGCCTTATGAGGAGAGACTTAGGGAGCTGGGTATGTTTAGCCTGGAAAAAAGACGGTTAAGAGGCGATATGATAGCCCTGTTTAAGTATTTGAAGGGATGTCACGCTGAGGATGGAGCAGGCTTGTTTTCTGCTGCTCCAGAGACTGGAACACGGAGCAATGGGTGCAAGCTCCAGGAACAGAGATTCCACCTCAACATGAGGAGGAACTTTTTGACAGTAAGAGCTGTTCGGCAGTGGAACACACTCCCTCGGAGCGTGGTGGGGTCTCCTTCCTTGGAGGTCTTTAAACAGAGGCTGGATGGCCATCTGTCGGGGATGCTTTGATCGTGACTTCCTGCGTGGCAGAATGGGGTTGGACTGGATGGCCCTCGTGGTCTCTTCCAACTCTGCAATTCTATGATTCTATGATCTTATCTACCCTACTATCTATCTATCTATCTATTTGTCTCAGCAGATGAATAGCTAGGTAGATAGATAAGACAGATAAGTATACACACACACACACACACACACACAGATGGATGAAAGACAGAGACAAAAGAGTCAAGACAGACAGAGAGGTGAAGAGACAGACAGACAAGCAGGCAATGAATAGATAAATGAATAAACAGGCAGATAATGGATGGATGGATAGACTGGTAGAGAGACAGAGAGACAGGAATTGAGACAGGCAGAACGGTGAAGAGGCAGGCAGGCAGGCAGTGAATAGATAAATGAATAAACAGGCAGATGGCTGGGTAGGTAGGTAGGTAGGTAGGTAGATGAGTAGACAAAGAAATAGAGATGATAGACAAAGGTGGGTCAATAAGCAGATGGACAGACTGAGAGATGAACAGATAGATAAATGGATAGATAGATAGACGGATGAGTGGATGAGCAGATAGAGACAGACAAGTGGAAAGATAGATAGATAGAGCGAGAGAGAGAGAAATATGGAGAGAAGAGTGAAAGGAGATCAATAGGCAGGTGAATAGATGTATAAATCTATACATACAACAAACAGATGGATGATGGTAGACAGATGGATGAAGGGAAAGAGATGAAAAAAAGACAAGTGAGATGAAAAGAAAGAGAGAGAGATCATTCCCCACATTTGGATCCTTTGGCTTGCTTCCGGTTGCTGAAAGCAAAGAGGAGGATCAATCGCCGGGGTTGTGCCAAGCTGCCTCTGTCGGGAAGCCCTCTGCGCAGGCCCCGGCGGCGGCGACATGTGTCTCACAGGATTTGCAGCCACATGGGCTTAAGGGCAGAAGTGTGTGTTTGTTTAGCTCAGGGCCTCTGGGGAATGAGGGTCCCAGAGAGACTAGGACACGAACCCAGGAATTCAAATCACAAGAAAAAGAAATTCCACCTCAACATTAGGAAGAACGTATTTCGTGCAACAGCTGTTGGACAGGGGAATATGGCTGCCCCGGAGGGTGTGGGAGTCTCCATCTTTGGAGGCCTTCAAAGAGAGGTTGGACAGGCATCTCTGAGGTGTGCTTTGGTTGTGTATTGCTGCATTGCAAGGGGTGGACTAGATAGCCTTGGTGTGGTTCTTTCCAAATGATTCCTTCATTCTATGGTATGTGTATCAATGGTCAAAGCACATTGTTGAGAATCTGTAGTGCAATGGTAAAGCACACAAGCCAATGCCTATCTGGTGCTGCTTTGGCTACGTAAATTTCCTCCACATGGGCAACACTGCCCCCCTGCCATTGGCTGGATTTGAACCTTGTACATCATCCAAAAGAACTACACTAGAACCCCCATATCCACTGGGGATTGGTTCTGGGGGCCCCCATGGATACCGAAAACCGTGGATATTAGCAAACACCATTGAAAACAATGGGACTTCCAGTTTAAAATACCATAGAGTTGCCTTGGAGGACCTAGAAAATGGCTAGAGAGGACACATTTTCTAGGAAGACTCTATGGTAGGTGTGCTGTTTTGTGTCCCATTGATAATTGAATCAGTGGATAATGTATCAGTGGATATGGGGGTCCTACTGTACCACAGAGTTGCCTTGGATGACCTAGAAAATGGCTAGAAGACACATTTTCCAGGAAGACTCTATGGTAGGGGCACTGTTTTGTGTCCCGTGGATAATTGAATCAGTGGATAATGAATCAGTGGATACGGGGACCCTACTGTACCATAGAGTTGCCTTCGAGGACCTAGAAAATGGCTAGAGAGGACAGATTTTCTAGGAAGACTCTATGGTAGGTGTGCTGTTTTGTGTCCCGTGAATAATTGAATCAGTGGATAATGAATCAGTGGATACGGGGGTCCTACTGTACCACAGAGTTGCCTTGGAGGACCTAGAAAATGGCTAGAGGACAGATTTTCTAGGAAGACTCTATGGTAGGGGCGCTGTTTTGTGTCCAGTTGATAATTGAATCAGTGGATAATGAATCAGTGGATACAGGGGTCCTACTGTACTCTATATGTGTAGCACTTCTCTTATCTGACTAACAAGATACCATCTGGTGAATGCACACCTCAATGTGCAAATAGACGCATAGTCCTAGAATGCTAGAGTTGGAAGGTGACCCCAGACCCCATCAAGTCCAACCCTCTGCTGCTCCATGCAGGATCGCCAGCTAAATCATCCCCACTGGATGGAACAGGCTCCGGTGGTCATGCAGGGCCTGGTCCATTTTTTATCAACTGGAATGGATTTTACCAGGTAGTTTTTAAAAAGTGCAGTAACTGACCCTACCCCGTTTTCCCCGTCTTTGCCCTGGGGGTTGCAAGAACTGCCCGGGGTCAAAACGGAGCAAATGCCCGGAGTCATCTGGGCTGCAGGGCTCCAAAACAGGGGTAAAATGTGGTAAATTGTACATCTAAACAAGCCCTAAGGATCTTTTAAAAAGCAGAAGCGAAAAAAATCATTAAAAAATTCGTAAAACCCGAAATGTCAGGTTTCTTAGAAACCGAAGCAAAAGGCATCTTAGAACTGAAGGATTTCTTTCAAACATAAATAAACATTTTCTGTAAAAACTGAAGTGAAAGATTTCTTTAAAAACTGCATGATTTTTTTTTGTGCAAAAAAGATAAGTAATTGTTTCCTTAAAACGGACAGAAGGGTTTTCTTTGAAACAGAAGGGAAAGTTAAAAGTTTCATAAACACTAGAAATTTCGTTTAAAAAGAAGCAAAACGTTTCTCAAACTGAAATGGATTTTTTCTTAAACACCGGAATGAAGGGCTTCTCAAAACAGAAGGATTTCTTTACAAATGAAGCAAAAAAAAAATGTACTTAACCAATCAGATGAAGGTTTTCTTAAAAAGACAAGAGATGTTTCTTAGAATGGAAAGATTTCTTTGAAACAGAAGTGAAAAGTTTCTCTAAAACCAGAAGTAAAGTTTTCTTAAAAACTGAAGCGAAGCACTCCTTAAACATGAAGGATTTCTTTAAAACAGAAGCGAAAAGTTTCTTAAACTCAAATAAAAGTTTTCTTCAAAATTGGAGTGAAGAATTTTTCAAAACGGAAGGATTACGTTAAAAATTACTTAAACGGAAGGATTCCTTAGAACTGCTGGTTTTTTTTTTTAAAGCAGAAGCAAACGGTTTCTTAAAACTCAGATTGCTTTGAGCAATTTTTTTCATTAAAACAGAAGCAAAATGCAAAATGTTTTAGGAAAGGCTTTCCTAAAAAGCGAACAATTGAATATATATATATAAACTTGGAAGCAAACATTTTCTTAAAACTGAAGGATTTCTTTAAAACATAAGCAAAAGATTTTATAAAAATCTGAAGTGAGATGTTTCTTTTAAAATATGAAGAAAGGGATTTTGTAAAAACCGAAGTGAATATTTTTTAATGAAAACTCATTCGGCCAGTAGAGGGAACTCGGTACCCTCAAATTTCTCTGCAAGATCCATTGCTTTTTTCTGCATCCCATCACCCCAACCAAGCATGACATTTGGAGACAGGTTTTGTTTGTGCAAGAAAAGACAAATTGAGGTAATTTTGCTGAAGGCTCCGAGGTGGAAACCAATATGGGATAACCGTGGTGTGAGCTGCCAAAACTAACTTTTTTCCATGGAAGATGGCGGAGGGAGAAAACGGCAGCAACTCATTTTTGGGGGGTTTTTTTGGAAGAGGAGATTTCACTATCTGCAGTTTCAATTATCTGCGGGACACAAAATAGGGACACATACCATAGGGTCTAGAAAATGCCTACAAAGGCATCCTCTCTAGGCATCTTCTGTGCAACTCTATAGTATGTCTTTAGCAGAAGTCCTTTATTTTAATAAGCTTTGCTTTTATCTGCAATTTCCAGAGTTTCCCCGCAGATACAGAGGTCTGGCTGTACCTCAGTAGTGTTGCCTATGATCTCAGCCAAGGCCAGGTTTTCCATCAAAGCCTCCAATGTGGGCCTGCTTCTAAAATAATCTCGGCACTGTCCCATGTAAAATTAGCCAAGGTTGAGTTTTGCATCTAAGCCGCAGCATGGCCTAGATTACATCTGAGAGTTGACTCGGCGGCATTATACATCATTTCAGCCAAGGCCAGGTTTTCCATCTCTCACTCTTTTGGTGTCCTGGGCCCAGGGCTATTCAACACTTTTACCCATGACTTGGATGAAGAAATATGAGAGGGTGTGCTTATCAAGTTTGCCAAAGACACCAAATTAGGAGGGGTAGCGAACACCCCAGAGGACAGGGTCAGAATCCAAAATGACCTCCTTAACAGATTAGAAAACTAGGCCAAAACCAAGCAAATGAATTTCAACAGGGAGAAATGTAGGATGCTACACTTAGGCAGTACAGTATAAATTAAATGTACATAGATAGGTTGGGGGACACCTGGCTTAACGGCAGTGCATGCAAAAGGGATCTAGGAGTCTTAGTGGACCACAAGCTGGACATGAGCCAAGAGTGTGATGCGGCAGCTTAAAAAGCCAATGCGATTCTAGGCTGTATCAATAGGAGTATAGTGTCCAGAAAAAATGAAACACACAGATATAGAATGGGTGACACTTGATGGCAGTCCATGTGAAAAGGATCTAGGAGTCTTAGTGGACCACAAACTGAACATGAGCCAGCAGTGTGATGCAGCAGATTAAAAAACCAATGCGATTCTAGGCTGCATGAATAGGAGTCTAGTGTCTAGATCAAGGGAAGTCATAGTGCCATTCTATTATTCTGCTTTGGTCAGACCTCACCTGGAATCCTGTGTCCAGTTCTGGGCACCACAATTCAAGAAGGATATTGAGAAGATAGAACATGTCCAGAGGAGGGTGACCAAAATGGTGGGAGGTCTGGAAGCCATGATGCCCTATGAGGAGTGGCTTAGGGAGCTGGGTATGTTTAATCTGGAGGAGAGAAGGTGATGTGGGGATGTGATAACCATGTTTAAATATTTGGAGGGATGTCCTACTGAGGATGGAGCAAGCTTGTTTTCTGTTGCTCCAGAGACTAGGACACGGAGCAATGGGTTCAAACTCCAGGAAAAGAGATTCCACCTCAACATTATTAGGAAGACCTTCCTGACCGTAAGAGCTGTTGGGCAGTGGAATGAACTTCCTTGGAGTGTGGTGGAGTCTCCTTCTTTAGGGTTTTTAAAACAGAGGCTGGATGGCCATCCATTGGAAATGCTTGGATTGGGTATTCCTGCCCTTGGGGATGGCCCTTGAGGGTCTCCTCCAACTCTAGTATTCTATTAAGGAGATGTTGGGGGGGGGGGAGAAAGAAAAGAAGCCTCAGGTGGCCCTGGGCGCTGCAAGATGTCCAATCCAAAAGGAAGGGTTTGATTGTGCTTTGATGCTTTGATTGTGTCTTCCTGCATGGCAGGGGGTTGGACTAGATGGCCCTTGGGGGTCTCTTCCAATTCTAGGATTCTATAAAACGCACTGCCTGGGAGTGTGGTGGAGTCATCTTCTTTGGAGGTTTTTAAACAGAGGCCAGATGGCCACCAGTCCGCAATGCTTTAATTGTGTATTCCTGCAGGGCAGGGGGTTGGACTAGATGGCCTTTAGAGGTATCTTCCAACTCCACGATTCTATGATTCTATCTAGGCCTGTGACACAACCTAAACTATGTCAGAATTAGTTCATCGGCATTACAAGCTAAGGCTTAGTTTTTCCTTTAAGCCCGTGACAAGGCCTAAGGCGGCGTTTTGTAGAATAGGCATCGCTGATTCATTTTCTCTGCTTAACCACTGGATATGAAAAATGGCAGTATATTTTTCTTAACCTGTGCGTCAGACACAGCAATGTGTTTTGCTTTGTGATTGTGTGTCTGTGTGGTTTTTTTTCTGTGTGCAAATGTCACCCTGAAGTCAACACGCTCCCAAGCCTTTAACATGCACAGCTGCCTCAATGCAAACGCTCCTTTTAAAAAAATATATTCTCTTTTTCTTGCTAGGCCGGAGGCCGAGATAATGCAGGGCCATATGTCGCCGTGTCTCCAAAAGCGGGAGTCTGGAGAGACAAGGGCATGAGCGATGGCAGCCCCCGCGTCGAAATCTATTTGGAATTTTAATACTATTATCCAAATGCAAAAAAAAAAGGAGGCTCATTGTAAGAGAGAGGATGGGAAAAAGAATAGGCCGTGCCTCGCCCCACAGCTGATGGCGACCGGGTCACCACAGGGAGAAAGCGGAGAAAAAAGCGCTCTGGTTCGGTCGCTTGGGAACCAAAAGGGTGACAGGAAAAAAATCTGAGTTAGAAAACCGCTGCATCAGAAAAAAGGAGAAAAACGCCTGCTGTTCAGCCATAAAGAGACAACCAGAAACCCACATCCGCACTTCACTTCGCCACGGCTTTTATCGATAGGAGATAAATTCAGCTCAAAAAGAAAACGTGTCCGAGTTTACGGGGAGGAAAGAAAGCTTGCTGTCTTTGTCTCGGAGAAAAAAAGAGGGATACAATGTTTGGGAATGGCATTTTTTTAACGAGAGAATGATAGAAACTTGAGCATCAAACCCAAAGCCAAACGCATCACTGAATAAGACCGCTTGTACGCATTATCGCCGCTTCTTATGTGTCCGATAAATTAGCTGTTGACCTTTGCAGCCGCCAAGGAAATCCCAGACATGGAAGACTTTTTTTCTTTTTGGTGCAAAGGGGGAGGAAAAAGAAAAGCCCTTTCCCCATGTTTTGAAAAGCAGATAATTTTCTACGAGGAATTAATACCACAAAGTAGGTGGGAGTGAAATACAGTCATCCCTCTGCATTTGTGGGTTATACATTTGTGGATTTGATTATTTGCAGGTTTGATTAATATGTCCCCTCTACGCATTATGCGCTTGCAAACCTTTAAATGCCCAGAGAAGTGTTATTTCAGGTTTTTTAAAGTGTTCTCTAGGTATATATATATAAAAAATAGAAGACTAATACTAACCAGGGCTGACCCTGCTTGGCACCCAAGATATTTCAGAATATTTAGACCCTAAATTCTTCAATGTCTTTATGTCCCTTCAAGTTGCCTGTAAATGTTTGGCAACCTCATGAATTTCAGAGGCTTTTCTTAGCCAAGGGATCCCCAGAGGTCGTTTTGCCGGTTCCTTCCTCTGAAATAGAGCCTCCAGCACCTGGGATTCATTGGTGGTCTCCCATCCAAGTCCTATCCAGGGACGACCCTGCTTAGCTTCCAAGATTAGATGAGACCTGATGCCCTGTGCCTATATGTGAGTTTTCTTTCAAGTCCCCTGTCAACTTATAGTGACCCCCATGAATTTCAGAGTTTTCTTAAGGAAGGAAGTACTGTATCACCAGTTCTTTTATCTGAAAGAGCCCAGCTCCTGGGATTCGTTGGCTTTCTCCTATCTAAGTAGAAATGGTGCACAAAACTGAATAGTTTCACAATGTCCATATTCACCGATGGGCTGTTGTGACATTGCAACCTATGGTCATCTGGTGCGTGGCAGTGGATTGACTGATGTGCTATAGTTTCATGCACAATATAGGCCCTGATGCTAGGAAGTGATGGAAAACATCAGCAACGTCGGATGCACAATTTTTGCAATTTGCCAACCGAGTTCCATCGCATGCGTGCAATGCAGCTACAGATTCGTAGTTATGAAATGTAGACTGTGATATAGGATCTCAGCCAATAACAGCAGCAGCAATCAGGAATCATCCCCTAAGGAAAATTCAGTCTAGGATGGTTAATAATTCACCGTAATTTCCACCGCATTGTCACTCTTTATAATGCAAGCATCTCTGGAAAAAAAGAACATGGTGGGAAGTGTAGTTTTGTTTATAGGCCAATGCACAAACACAGCTGGCGGCTGGAAAGCAAATTTCAGAAAGAGCAGAGGATTATTAGAAATGCACTTAGCGCAGCAAACACGGAAGCCAAATGCGGCTTCTGTTAGGATTGCTGGACGGTGAAGCAAGCTGATAGGAACTAGAGTCAACTCATAGGAGACGTGATGCTGAGGATCCCGTGGACGGCCAAAAAGACCGAAAAATGCATCCTAGAACAGATCTGGCAGAGCTGTATGTTTTAATTTTTTTTTCTAATTTAATATATTTTTAATTATTGTATGTTTTTAATCTTTTCTAATTTAATATTATTTTAAGGGGTGGGTGGGCTAGGGTACTGCAATATTGTGGAGTTTTTAATACTGTAAGCCGCCCCGATTGCATTGCAGAGGGGCGGGATAGAAACATATTATTATTATTATTATTATTATTATTAAAGCCATGAGGGCTAAATTGAGGTTCTCGTACTTTGGTCATATGAGAAGACACAACTTACTAGGAAAGGTGGAGGGGAAAAGGAAGGAAGGCCGCACACCCGACGGCAGCTAACAAGAGCAAGACCGGGGTTTTCTGCCAAAGTACTGGAACTTGTGGGGGCCCTAAAAACCCTAAAGGGACCAATCTTGGAAGCTAAGCAGGGTCAGCCCTGGTTAGGACTTGGATGGGAGACCACCAAGGAATCCCAGGTGTTGGTGGCTCCATTTCAGAGGAAGGAACTGGCAAAACCACCTCTGAGGAGGATACCTTGCCAAAGAAAACCCTAAGAGAAAGTCATGGGGTTGCCATAAGTCAACAGAAGACCTGAAGACCTAAATACCCTAAAGGCACCAGATCCTGCCTGATCTTGGAAGTTAAGCAGGGTCAGCCCTGGTTAGTCCTTGGATGGGAGACCATTAACAAACATTGGGTGCTGGAGGATCTATTTCAGAGGAAGGGACTGGCAAAACCACCTCTTAGGATTCCTTACCTAAGAAAACCGTACGAAATTCATGGAGCCACTTGACTTGAAGGCTTATACACACACACACACACACACACACACACAATATAGCACAGGGCCTAAATACTCTCAAGGTACAAGATCCTGTCTGTCCTTGGAAGCTAAGCAGGGGGTTGGACTAGATGGCCTTTTGGGCCCCTTCCAACACTTAAAAATTCAATAAATTATGCCTGCCCTAAGGTGAACCTATCATGGGTTTTTTTTTGGCATGATTTGTTTACTGGAGATTTTCCATTGCCTTCCTCCCAAACTAGAGATCGTGGCTTGTCCAAGGACACGCAGTTGGTGTCCATGATGGAGCAGGGACTTGAACCCTAGGCCAACAGTCAGACCACTAAACCATGCTGACTTCCCCATATATCTGAATACAGCAGGTTTAAAAACTCATTTTTTAAATGTTAATGGAATCTCCTAAACAGGTGCTTCTTCAAACTACAGTAGAACCCAGGTATCCACTGATCCATTATCCACAGGACACAAAACAGGACACCTACCATAGAATCTTCCTAGAAAATGCATCCTCTCTAGCCATTTCTAAGTCCTCCAAGGCAACTCTATGGTATTTTAAACCAAAAGTCCCATTATATTCAATGGCGTTTGCTATTATCCATGGTTTTCGGTATCCACGCCCCCCCAGAACCAATCCCCAGGTCCCCTACTGTATCTGGAGTGGACTTTTTACCCCCGTGTGCCAAACACTGGTACTATATTTGTGCCCATTGATGAGAACTGTTTCTTTCTTAGAAACTTGCCATGGATTAGCAAAGGACCAAGAAGCACCATTTTTGAGTAGCATTGCCCTAGACATCACTGAAATCTCAGCTCTTTAATACTATTCCAATTACGCACATTTTTAGAATATATATATATATATATATATATATATATATGTATATATCTCCATTCCCCTTTGACTTCCCTAGTGGGCACAGCCGCTTGTGAATGAAATGGATCTTTGGTGTCCCCCCAAAAGGAAAAATAGAGCACCCCACCCAGCCTCCCCCCACCCAAAATGCAAGGGTGAGACAACCATTTTAAAAAGCTTAAACCAGCAAACTTGCAACAAGATCTTGCTTATAAAATGGAATTCAGCTTTCAATCTTCTCCGCTCTGTGAGATGCAACCTGTCGACACTACTTGTGTATGTTTGGCCGTTACGTGCCCAACCTTTGCTGTCCACTCATGTATGCCGGTTAGTGTAGAATGATGGGTGATCATTTTGGTCAGTCGCCCCCTTCTTACGGCAGACCCTTGGCCAATTCCTCCAACGTGGGAAGGATGCCACAATTGGAAAGGCATTTTTATTTCTATTTTGCTGTCTGGTTGGGACCAGTGAGTGGTTCCATGTGTGTGTCCCTGTATGGTAGGAGTCTGCTCTGGCATTTAGTCTGAACTTTAAAGGCAGTTTCCCAAGTTGCTGAATTGTATCCAGCAAAACAGGTTCATCAGAAAGCCTTGGAGGTCCTTTAAATTCAGCCTGAAATTTGACATGGATTCACCAACACCTTGCCATGTCTAGGACTATCACATTCCATTGGCAATTGGGGATACAGGCATACCTCAGTGAAGTTACTTTTTTTGCAAAGGTTTCTTATGCCCACCTAACCCCCAGTTTCCTCCTCATTCTCTGTCTAGCAGGAATTTTTTTTAGTACCATCAGCATTAAAGGGATGGGGAAGTAGGATTGCAGAAACACAGATGTTCAGTGTCATGGGTGCAAGCTAATAATGGAATACAATTTGAGCAGGGGGAAAAATGGGATTTTACTCTATCTGATCCTATTGTAGCTGCGCGTACCAGCCTACAACAGGCAAGGCAAATAACAGCTACCTCCAGATTCCTTTATTGAGCACGTGAATAGAAAACTAAGAGAGGAAAGGGGAAAGCAGATGAGCCTACCTCACCAGCAATTCCCAGAATATTAAAAAGAAGCATTGATCTATATGTTTGGCCACCAAGATGGAAATCTTACGAAAAGAGGAGGCTAGTGAACAAATCTTACCCCTGGCTGAATTTTGGAAGAAGCCTTCAAAATGTTTTTCTTTACTTTTGCAAGGCTTACCTGAGCTGGTTGTTGCACATCATATATGAATATTGTTAGGTTTAAATAAAATGTTTGCTGCATGTTTTTTACTTTTTCAAGTTTTACCTGACTTTTTGCACTTCATATATGAATATTGTTAGGTTTAAATAAAAAGTTTGCTGCATGTTTTTTACTTTTTCAAGTTTTACCTGACTTGGTTGTTGCACTTCATATATTAATATTGTTAGGTTTAAATAAAAAGTTTTCTGGGGCATGTTTTTCTTTACTTTTGCAAGGCTTACCTGACTTGGTTGTTGCACTTCATATATGAATATTGTTAGGTTTAAATACAAAGTTTGCTGGGGGATGTTGAACCATTCCTTTTTTTTTTCTTTTTTTTTTTGTGGTGGAAAAACAAGAAGTGCTTTTTTTAAAATGATGGTGATGTCCCCAGAAGACAGGATCAGAATTTGAAATGACCTTAACACATTAGAAAGCTGTGCGAAAACTAACAAAATGAATTTCAACAGGGAGAAATGTAGGATACCACACTTGGGCAGTAAAAATGAAAAGCACATTATAGGATGCGTGAACCCTAGCTTGATGGCAGTACATGCAAAAGGGATCTAGGCGTCTTAGTGGACCACAAGCTGAACATGAGCCAGCAGTGTGATGCAGCAGCTAAAAAAGCCAATGCGATTCTAGGTTGCATCAATAGGAGTCTAGTGTCTAGTAGATCAAGGGAAGCAATAGTGCCACTCTATTATTCTGCTTTGGTCAGACCTCACCTGGAAGACTGTGTCCAAAATTCAAGAAGGATATGGAAAAGCTGGAACGCATCCAGAGGAGGGCGACCAAAATGGTGGGAGGTCTGGAAGCCATGCCTTATGAGGAGCAGCTTAGGGAGCTGGGTATGTTTAGTCTGGAGAAGAGAAGGTTAATAAGAAAGAGGGGACATGATAGCCATGTTTAAATATTTGAAGGGATGTCATACTGAGGATGGAGCAAGCTTGTTTTCTGCTGCTCCAGAGACTGGGACATGGAGCAATGGGTTCAATCTCCAGGAAAAGAGATTCCACCCAAACATTATCAGGAAGAACTTCCTGACAGTAAAACCTGTTTGAATCCGCTGCTGCCTGGGAGTGTGGTGGAGTCTCCATCTTTGGAGGCTTTTCAACAGAGGCTGGATGTTCATCCGTCGTGAATTGTTTGTTTATTCCTGCATGGCAGAATGGGGTTGGACTGGATGGCCCTTGGAGGTCTCGTCCAACTCTATGATTCTAACCTCTCCCTCTTCCTGTGCTATTTTTGCCTCGGGAACTAAATCTGGAATGCCCGCAACATATGGACATCATTAAATGCAGTATACCCGTATATTTTGTCTTTTAAGTGGGAAGTGTGGAAAAGCTCTCCCAAGACTGTAGAAATACGTGGTTCTCCCACGCTGAGGATAGGAGCAAGGAAGGGGGTACATTAAAAGCAGGCAAGCAAAACCCAAAACCAGAAATGCAGTGAAAACCCAGGTTTGCTTTTAATATTATTGTCTTCCCACCCCCCTTTTTTACCTTTTTGGTGAAGAGACGGGTAGGCAGAGGAGAAGGAAGGAGTTTAAAAAAGACAGACAACATCCAGAGACACCATTTGCTGTTTTTTTTCTGTCTTTTTTGGTTTTTTTTCTCTCGTTTTTAAAACAATATAGTGCAAGAGAGCACTTCTCACAGTAGAATATAATGGTCGCTTTTTTTTTCTCCATATAAAAAAACACATTCTCAGAGATTTTTAAATGCACTTAGTGCTGGAACAGGTGGTTAAAAGACACAGTACCTCTATAATCTGAGCAAAAATCGCTTGGATGTGTGGGGTGGTTCTCCTTCACACTTTTCTTTTTTTTCCTTTCTTTTTATTAAAAAGAAAAAACACCAGGTAGGAGGAGACTAATTTCTGCAAAAGCAGACAAACCATCACCCCACAATCTCTGAATAAAAATCTATCATAAACACATAATTGCAAGGGATGAGTGGCAAAGAAGAAGGAATACGTTTCTCAGATCTTTCAATCTTGCTTTCTAGAGGAAAATAAAGAATGCATAATATTATAATCGGAGAGGGGGAGCCCTAAAAACAAATACAAAATGCAGTAAGACAGGATTTTACTCTCATTCCTCACTGGAAAGAAGAGGATGAAGACAGGACTCACCCACAAAAATACAGTTGCTTTTCTCCCTCCTGAACCCACAATTTTCCTAAAACTCAATCGGGTTGGAAGCAGGATGCATAACCTAGGCAAAGTGAATTTCTTGTTGAAATTTCATCACTCTAACACTACTATCCCATTTACTCCACTTGTTTTCAGAACCTACAGGGGGGTAAAAAACCATCCCTTTCTGACTAATTAAAAAACAAAAAAATTTAAGTCCTGAGTGGTGTTCACGCATGTGTGTAAGTAATGTTTTTTGGGGTACAATTTGGTTTTTAAACATTTGTTGGGAGAGGAGGAAGGAAGGTAGTCTTTACGCTCCGTTACTAATTAGTTAAACTACGGGTAGAATTCACAATTGCAGTTACAAATATGTAACATTTGCAGATTATTTTGTATTCATGATCCCCTATGTGTTCACTAGTTAAAGAATATGTATGGACCGTAAAAGTCCCCCAAATATTAGGCAACAGCTACCGCAAGCAACACGGGTCTGGTTTTCTGGTTGACCAGGAAGCAGCTGAGGATCTGGGAGGGAGAATTGCGACAGGGATCTGGATTGTCGCACCAGAGGGGGTGGAAACATCCAGTTCTGGACAGCAAAATTCAAGAAGGATATGGACAAGATGGAGCGTGTCCAGAGGAGGGCGACCAAAATGGTGGGAGGTCTGGAAGCCATGATGCCCCATGAGGAGCGGCTTATGGAACTGGGCATGCTTAGCCTGGAAAAGAGACAGTCAAGAGGGGATATGATGGAGACATGCTTAAATGCTTGAAGGGATGTCCTACTGAGGATGGAGCAAGCTTGCTTTCTCCTGCTCCAGAGACTAGGATACGGAGCAATGGGTTCAAACTCCAGGAAAAGAGAATCTACCTAAACATTAGGAGGAACTTCCTAATAGTAATAGATGTCCATTGGAGAATCTGCTGCCGCAGTGTGGTGGAGTTTCCATCTTTGGAGGTTTTTAAACAGGGGCTGGGTGGCCATTTGTTGGGAATGCTTTGATGGTGTCTTCCTGCATGGCAGGGGGTTGGACTGGATGGCCCTTGAGGTCCCTTCCAACTCTATGATTCTATGATACTTTGATTCTATGCACTGCCTGGGAGTGTGGTGTTTATTCCTTCTTTGGAGGTTTTTAAATAGGGGCTGGATGGCCATCTGTCGGGAATAATTTGATTGTGCATTCCTGCATGACTGTATGGGGTTGGACTGGATGACCCTTGGAGGTCTCTTCCAACTCTTTGTTTTCTGCCATGGCAGAACAAGGTTGTATTGGATAGTCTTTAGGGTCTTTTCCAACTCTTTGTTTTCTGCCATGGCAGAACAAGGTTGGATTGGATAGCCTTTGGGGCCTTTTCCAACTCTACAATTGTATGAGTCTGCTGCTGCCTGATCAACAGGAGAAGAAACTGCCATCACTCGCCGCGGCTGCTGAACGGTTAAGAGCAGATTGGACTGGGAGACACTCCTTATCTACATAGCTAAGGTTAGTTACATAGCAAATGGATGTTTTAGACTCACAACCCACATACCTGTTCTGGGTTTTTCCTCCTCCTTTTGCCCTCTTTTCCAAAGTGTGATTTGGAGGTGGGTTTGAAAGGGACAGCGAAGATTGAAACGAAGGGCAAAGAGACAGCAGAACTCGCAGACTGACGGAGTTAGTCCCAAGCGGCATCTCGTTTAACTTCCAAACTCGCCTCTTTCCCTGCCAAACCTGGCATGCACCCCCCCTTTTTTAAAAAAAATGTATTTGACTACAATGACTATCATCCCCAGGTGGGGAAATTCAATATTCTTCACGCAACTTCTTAGCTTTTCTCGCTGGTTTTCTCAGGCACGCCACATTCACATGTATACACACACTCACGGGCAATGAAAAAAATCACAGTTAAAAACAATAATTATAATTATAATAATTATAATAAAATGTAAAGTTTTTAATTAAAAACACCCCCCCACGCACACACACACCAACAAGCTAGGGCTAGGCCAGTATGGAGTAGAGGGGATGTCTGTGGTATAGCAGCCAAAAATAGAAGAAAAATGTACAGTAGCTTCAACTAAAACTAAAATAAAAGTAAAAATGTTGCTTCAAGTTTTCAAGTGTTTTCTTTCTCCTCTCTGGGCACATTATTAAAAAGACCAGAAAGTTCTAGATTTTGTTTGTGTTCTTTCCAATACTCGTTTTGTTTATCCTGTAATGTTTTCTGTCCGCTCTTTATACACACACACACACACACACAGAGTTGTCCCTCTGTATCCACGGATTTGGTATTCATGGATTTAAGTATTCACGGCTTGAAAATATTCTTTAAAAAATAACAATCCAAAAAGCAACCTTGATTTTGCCATCCTATTATATCAGGAACACTATTTTGCTCTGCCATTGCATATCATGGGACTTGAGGATTCACGGATTTGGGTATCCATGGATTTAAGTATTCACAGCTTTAAAATGTTCTTACAAAAATAATAATCCAAAAAGCAAACCTTGATTTTGCCACCTTATTATATCAGGGATGCCATTTTGCTCTGCCATTGCATATCATGGGACTTGAGGATTCACGGATTTGGGTATCCATGAAAAGGGGTCCTGGAAACAAACCCCAGCGAAATATGATGGGACAACTGTATTCGTGGCTTGAAAAATATTCTTAAAAAATAATAATCCCAAAAGCAAACCTTGATTTTGCCATCTTGTTATATCAGGGACACCATTTTGCAATGCCATTGCATATAATGGGACTTGAGTATTTATGGATTTTGGTATCCACGAAAGGAACCAAACCTCACCCAAAGAATATGAAGGGACAACTCTGTGTGTGTGTGTGTGTGTGTGTGTGTATATATATATATGTTACTGAGGTTGACTTTAATTCAGTATAAAATCAGAAAGAACAAGAACTAAAGTTAGGACTTTTCCAATAATCTGGATGCACCCTTGTACTTAAACAAGACCCTCCCGATCTCTCCTCAAGCGCCCACATTTAATTAGCTTTAAATTGGAAAAAATAACTAAACAGTGCAAGTAAAAAGCTTCAACAAGAAGGTAGGGCCAAGCCACGCAGTTAAAGCCTCTTGGAATGGGTTGGGTAGGGTTTTTATTTTTCTTTTTGGAGGTGCGGTTGTTGGGCAGCTATGGACCGATCCGACCCTTCCTTCTCCAAATCCCAATCCGGATGCATTGAGAAATGCTAACTGACCTCATCACGGGACAGAAGGATGTGTGTGTGTGTGATGTGGGTGTGGGTGTCCCTTCCTGCCTGCACCCCTCGCCACATGCAAATCCAACCAGAACACACATACAAACACACCCATCCTTGACGTTAGAACACAAAAAGCCTTTTCCTTCCTTGATTAGCAGCAAAAAAACCCCCAACCTGGAATAACATCTCCCTGTTCACATTCTTAAGAAATTAAGAAGGAAAACAAAACATATTTTTTCTTTCTTTTTCCTTTTCTGAGCTAAAATAGTAGACAAGCGATTATTATTCTTATCATTATTATTGTTATTATTATTATTTTCCTTTGCCTCGGTCCTCACGTCGCCGGAAGGAGAGGGGAGAGTCGTACAACCTAAAGGGTAAAAAAGAAAAAATCCCAAATGTCAGGCGACAGCACCCGCGTCCCTATTATTTTTCCTCCACGGCTCTTGCGCTCATGTTCCTCTTCTATGCTCCTGGTTGCACACTCCCTCCTCCATGAGTGTGATGACACACACGTGCACACACAAACTGGTGCAGCGGCGGTGGGGGGGGGGCAGAAGAAAGCGAATCAGGGTCCAGGAAACGGGGTTCGGAAGGGAAGAGGGTCAAGTCAGCAACAGCCGCTGCGACGATTCACCCTTTCGGTTCCGGACAGAAGATTGCGCCCCCCCTGGGCTGGGGGGTGGGGTGCGTGGGGGGCTCTTATCTGTAAACTGGCAGCCGGATGTGCGCGTGCTGGTGGTCCAACAGCCGTGGCACCGAGACCGTCTCGTAGCCCTTGCCCAGCATCTGCTCTTTGATGCAAGGCGGGTGGATGTCGTTGATGAGATACTCCAGGGACTGGAGGCTGCTGCTGAGGATGGAGGTATTGCAAAGGGTCTTACTGGGTAAACTGGGGAGCCCGTCCGAAGGGTGCAGCAACTCCCGGTGACCGTTGGCCAGTTCCTGTGGGTTGTAGCAGTCGCTGTTGGGCGTCACCAGGATGCTGTTCCACGGCGGAGCAAAATACGGCCCCACCGAGAAGTTCCCGTGCATGCCCACGCAGTTCAATGGCGACGAGCTCACCTTGTCTGCCCCCCCTGCGGGGTAGGCCCGCAGCAGCCCGGCGCACGTTTCGGGAGACTTGCTGATGGCGCCCCCGCCCCCGCTGCCCGCACTGTACATCCGCAGCTGCTGCTGATGTTGCTGCTTCTGTTGCCACAGCAAGTAATCCATGCTCTCTGGATAAAGCCCGGAAGAAGGCTTGGCGCCGCCACCAACAAGGCCTCCGCCCGGATTGGAGCCCCCCGCCGCCGCCCCCACCAGCTCGGCGGCCCCCTTGCGGCAGTCTGGCAGCACGGCCCCTGCGTAGGCCACCGCGGCACCCACCGACGCCATGGCGGCGAAACCGTTTGCAGCCGCCCCGTGTTTGGCCGGGCTTGGGTTGGTCACAACCACCCCTTGGCAAACCGGCTGACCGCTCTGGGCTTGGCACTGCTGATTGATCTGGAAGATGATGCTCTGGATGGAGGGCAAATTGGACTGGGGGAGGGGCAGGTTCCTGCCGGCGCCGGCAGCGTGCGGGATGACCGAGGCGGCCACGGTGACGTTAGGGGGCACAGGTGCCTCCATCGGTTTCGTGCCGTGGTAGCTGATCT
Source organism: Gambelia wislizenii (assembly GCA_030847615.1). Taxonomy (NCBI): domain Eukaryota; kingdom Metazoa; phylum Chordata; class Lepidosauria; order Squamata; family Crotaphytidae; genus Gambelia; species Gambelia wislizenii. Next base: position 2,152,648 of record JAUMIR010000013.1, on the reverse strand, counting down.
GAGCAGCCGCGGCAGCACAGGAAGGGCCGAGGGCTAAAGTGCTGGTCACCGGGTACGGGCCCACGGCCACATGGTGGGTGGGGGACATCTTAGTCCGCTTGCCCTCCGCGCTCTTCACTACCCCTCCTTTGCCGGAGGAGGAGGAGGAGGAGGAGGAGGAAGAGGAGGCCCTGACAACGGCCAGTAGGCCCTGGTAGCCGCCTCCAGCGTGCACCGGGTAAGGGCTGTAGCGCTGCCCAGAGGTGTCGTACCCGTTCACCGTCCGGCTAAGGTGCTTGTACTGAGGGACCCTGATGTTGGTGGGGAAGATCTTGATGGTCAGGGGTTGGTTGGCCACTTTCTGAGCGTAGGCGTCCAGTTCGGCCGGGCTGGGGTACCGGGGCGAGTGGACGGGGGCCATCGTCTCACCTAGAAAGAAACAGAAAGAGGGTTAAGCACCCTTTTACAATTCATTATATCAACAAAATTTCAGTTGACGCTGTCTCCACATGGCAGGGGGTTAGACTAGGTGGCCCTTGTGGTCTCTTACAACTCTATGGTTCCAGATTCACTTGTGCTCTGAGCAATACTAATAAAAACAGAACCTGAACCTCAGCAGAAATCTCCACCTGATACAGGTGCTCTGTGAAGTCTGAAAGCTGACACAATACTATTAAAATAGAACCTGAAACCCAGTAGAAATCTCCACCTGACAAAGAGGTGCTCTGTGACGTTTGAAAGCTGACACATTGGTGTTCTGACCAATACTAACCTGAACCCCAGCAAAAATCTTCCCCTGATAAAGAAGCATTCTGTGGAGTCTGAAAGCTGACACACTTCTGTCCTGACCAAGACTATTAAAATAGAACCTGAAGACCAGGAGAAATCACCATGTGAAGAAGCACTCTGTGAAGTCTGAAAGCTGACACACTTGTGTTCTGGTCAATACTATTAAAATAGAACCTGAACCCCAGTAGAAATCTCCACCTGACAAAGGTGCTCTGTGACGTTTGAAAGCTGACACATTGGTGTTCTGACCAATACTACTAAAATTAGAACCTGAACCCCAGCAAAAATCTTCCCCTGATAAAGAAGCACTCTCTGAAGTCTGAAAGCTGACACACTTGTGTCCTGACCAATACTATTAAAATAGAACCTGAAGCCCAGGAGAAATCACCATGTGAAGAAGCACTCTGTGGAGTCTGAAAGCTGACACACTTGCATCCTGACCAATATTATTAAAATAGAAACTGAAGCCCAGGAGAAATCACCATGTGAAGAAGCACTCTGTGGAGTCTGAAAGCTAACACACTGGCATCCTGACCAATACTATTAAAATAGAACCTGAAGTCCAGGAGAAATCACCATGCGAAGAAGCACTCTGTGGAGTCTGAATGCTGACACACTTGTGTCCTGACCAATACTATTAAAATAGAACCTGAAGCCCAGGAGAAATCGCCATGTGAAGAAGCACTCTGTGGAGTCTGAAAGCTGACACACTTGCATCCTGACCAATACTATTAAAATAGAACCTGAAGTCCAGGAGAAATCACCATGTGAAGAAGCACTCTGTGGAGTCTGAAATATGACACACTCGTGTCCTGACCAATACTATTAAAATAGAGCCTGAAGTCCAGGAGAAATCACCATGTGAAGAAGCACTCTGTGGAGTCTGAAAGCTGACACACTTGCGTCCTGACCATTATTAAAATAGAAACTGAAGTCCAGGAGAAATCACCATGTGAAGAAGCACTCTGTGAAGTCTGAAAGCTGATACACTTTGCTTTGACAATATTACTAAAATTAGAACCTGAACCCCAGTAGAAATCTCCACCTGATAAGTAAGTGCTCTGTTGAGTCTGAAAGCTGACACACTTGCCTTCTGACCAAGACTATTAAAAATAGAACCCGAACCTTAGCAGAAATCGCCAAGTGAAAAAGTACTCTGTGGAGTCTGGAAGTTAACACACTTGTGCTCTAACAATACTACTAAAATTAGACCCTGAACCCCAGCAAAAAACTTCCCCTGATAAAGAAGCACTCTGTGAAGTCTGAAAGCTGACATGGTTCTTCTCCAAACTTTATTGCTAAAAACAAAATGCTGAACCGCTGCAGAAATCAAATCAAATGACCCCTGCCCCCATCCTTTTCTTGGGGTGGTTAACAAATGTGAGTGCCCCAAATTTGGTGGAAGGACTAGAAATGTTTCTTTACCAAAGAGAGTAGAGGAGACACTCTCTTGGAGACTGGATCGAAACATTATACCAACCATTTCATGGGTACTTTACACAACTATGGAAGCTTCACCAAAGGAATGGGAGGGGACATGGAAAAGGAGATGGGGAAAAAAAATCCATTTACCAGCTATAAATCAGCACTTCTTATAATGAGGACAAAAATGTCACTTTTATGCAATTTTACAGATGAACAGAACTGGCGAAATTAACTGTGGTAAGCTACTGTAGTCAGCAAAAGAGCGCTCCGATGAGAGAAAAAGGGGGGGGGCAGGGAGGCGTAAGAAATTATGTGTATTTTTGCTCCCTTCGAACTCATTTCTTTGAGCTAGCTCCTTGCTATTTCTGGTGCGAAAACTCATTTGTCGCCCCCATTATACTTCCATTTGGAGTTTTATCTCGAGTATCCAATGAGCCACCAACTGTGAAAATGATTAAATCTACAAAATCTATCTAATAGAGAGAATAAATTAGATGTTTGGAGAGAAAAGCGAGGTGGGGGGGGGGAGAGAGGAGAGAAACCTTGCTTCCAAATGAAAGGTGGAGAATTCTGATTTTATTTTTTAAAATGAGTCCTTGAATGTACAATAAGCAAAACCTTGCTGAAAAGATATGAAGAAGCATTCCTGGCTTGTTGAACAAAAACTGTCCTGGTAGTTCAGAAGGGATTTAGCAGTACTTCGTGTGAAAAGGACTTTGGGATTATTGCTGAGCCTAAATTGGACATGAGCCAGCAGTGTGATGCTGCAGCAGAGAAGGCAAATACTATTTTAAGTTTGCATTAATGGAACCCTAGTTTCCAAGACAAGGGAAGTCAGAGTCCCACTCTATTCTGTGCTGGTCAGGACTCATCTGGAGTCCTGTGTTGAGTTCTGCGTTCATTTTAAGTAGGATATTGACAAGTTGGAGCAGGTTAGAGAAGGGCGATTCTTAAATGATGCCAGAGGGGCAAGCGCAAACGTGGCCTTGAATGCCAGGCCAATCCAGGAACTGACGAAGCACCAGATGGGTCCCCGTACGGAGAAGGCGAAACATCTATCAATCTAACGTTGGAGGAAAAAAACAAAACCTGAAGGGCTAAAGAACACAGTTCTAATCGATGCTGCTGCAACGGCGGACAAAACTGGTGGTTTCGAAGGGAAGCTCCTTATACAGAGTTCTGGAAGTGGGCGCAGCTACCGCCAAAACGCTTATGGAACTCTGGTTTCGAAAGATGCAATCACAACCTGGAAACATCACCCAAGGAGACCTTCTGCTGTGCTTTCTGCAACCGGACTTGTTTATCTCGGATTGGCCTTTTTAGTCATCAGCGCGCTTGCAGAAAGAGCAGGATGAGTCCTTCCTGAATCTTCGTTTGCGAAGAAAAGCCAGAGAGAGAGACTGCGCAGGTGCACAATAACCCATTTTTGTGAGTAACAGAGAACACAAAGGAGAACAAAACCTATGCGGAGAGGTTGAAGGAGCTGAGCATGTTCAGCTTGGCGAAGGGAAGGCGGAGGGGTGACATGATGGACCCCCTTTAAATCCCTCAAGGGGCTGCCCCAGGGAGGAAGGGGCAGGTTTGTTCTCTGCTGCCCCAGAGGGTAGGACCCTGTTGAATAGTTTTAAGTTATAGGAGGGTAGCTTTTACCTGAATATTAAAAGAAGGAGCTTCAGTTCACCGACCAAACCTGAAGGGTACTCCCCATGGCTCTTCTTCCTCTTGGAGAGAAGGGACTATTTGGGGTGCCACAGAGTTCGGTCCTGGGCCCAGTGCTCTTCAACATCTTTATCCATGACTCGGATGAGTGAACAGAGGGTATGCTTATAAAATTTGCAGGTGACACCGAATTAGGAGAGGGGTAGTTAATACCCCAGAGGACAGGATCAGGATCCAAAATGACCTTAAGAGATTAGAAAGCTGGGCCAAAACTAACCAAGTGAACGTCAACAGGGAGAAATGTGGGATACTACACTTGGGCAGTAAAAATGAAATGCACAGATATAGGATGGGTGACACCTGGCTAGAGGCCAGTCCATGCAAAAAGGATCTAGGAGTCTTAGTGGACCACAAGCTGAACATGAGTCAGCAGTGTGATGCAGCAGCTAAAAAAACCAATACGATTCTGGGCTGCATCAACAGGAGTCTAGTGTCTAGATAGAGGTAAAAAATAGCACCACTTTATTCTGCTTTGGTCAGACGTCACCTGGAAGACGGTGTCCACCTCTGGGCATTATAATTCAAGAAGGATATGGAGAAGCTGAATTGTGTCCTGAGGAGGGTGACCAAAATGGTGGGAGGTCTGGAAGCCATGATGCCCTAGGAGGAGCGGCTTAGGGAGTGGGGCATGGTTAGCCTGGAGAAGAGGTTAATAAGAGGGGACATGATAGCCATATTTAAATATTTGAAGGGGTGTCATGCTGAGGACGGAGCAGCTCAGAACAGAACTCATGAAATCTGACGCTCTGTGTGCTCCTCTTCCTATGGCAGAAAAGCAAAACAACCTCTTTCCCTGTGGGACACATTAAATCCAGCTCAAAGAACAGGATTTTAATTGATTTAATAATAGACCTGTTACTAACAGTGTCTACTTAATACACCTGTTTAAAAAAAAGCAGCAGAAAAAAGCCCATTAACATTAACATAATGGCGAAAACGGCTGAAGAAGTCATCCACTCTGCTTTTTAAATGACTTACTACTGCTACGGAGGGTTTGTAAATAGATGCTTGCAATTACTGGGCCAAAAGGGTAATTTGCTTGAGCAAAAAAACACTTTTTTTTTTAATGCACATTGGTGCTACACCTGTTCCCATGGTGAGAAGGTCTGGTATTGGTTTGCTGCAGCAAAACAAAGCTGAGGACCCTGAAAGGAAGAGAGAAAATATCACCCCTGGTTCTCCTCTGGGGTTTGTTGTTAACCGCTGGCAAGTCAACCTTGGCTTAGGGCAACCCTATGAATGAGAGACCCCCTAAGACACCCTCTCCTCAACTGCAGACTCTTGCAGACTCAGGCAGCAGCCATGGTGGCTTCCTTGGTGGGGTCCATCCATCTGCAATGGGGGCTTCCTCCTTTCCTACTGCCTTCTACCTTCCCAAACATGATTGTATTTTCTAGTGCATGACTGACACGTGGCTACAGGGCAAGCTGGAACGTGTCCAGAGGAGGGTGACCAAAATGGTGGGAGGTCTGGAAGCCATGATGCCCTATGAGTAGTGGCTCAGGGAGCTGGGTAGGTTTAGCCTGGAGAAGAGAAGGTGGAGAGGGGACACGATAGCCATGCTTAAATATTTGAAGGGGTGTCCTACTGAGGACGGAGCAAGCTTGTTTTCTGCTGCCTTGGAAACTAGGACACGGAACAATGGGTTCAACCTACAGGAAAAGAGGTTTGTTTGAACCCACTGCTCTGTGTCCTTGTCTCCAGGGCTGCAGAAAACAAGCTTGCTCCATCCTCAATATGATATTCCTTCCAATATTTAAATATGGCTATCGTGCCACTTCCTCTTGAGGCCTAAGGGTTTTAATTTACAGGAGAGTAATTTTCGATTGATTCAACATCAGAAGGAATTTCCACTGCCTTCTTTCTCTTGGATGTCTTCCAAAAGAGGCCGGACAGCTTACTGCAGCTAGGGATGCTCTAGCTGGACTGGCAGGGTTGGATTTGATGACCTCTGGGAGACCCTTCCAATGCGTCTATGATTCTGTGAAGAGCTCAAAAGGTAATTCTGTAGCTCTTCCTTCTTTGGGAGGCAACCTATGGGTTATGGAATTAATATTCCCAGTGACTTTTGCACCCAGAGCTTGACCTGTCATAGACCAGAGTTGCCAAGGCGTAGCATATCTCTGAGGGATGCTTTAATCACACACACACACACACACACACACACCAGACAGCCTGCAACAAAGAGTGTGCACATCTGCATTCCCCTTCACGCTAAACCCGCTGTCCTTGGAGGTGACGGCGGGCGGCATGGCAAATACTCAATTAACATGACACTAATTAGCCCAGGCGCGACATTGGCAGAATCGTTGATGACTCCCCGGCCAGAGGGGTGGTGGGAACGGAAAAAGGGAAAAAATAAAGCTCAGTTCTAACACAGAGAGCGAGAAAAAGATCAATCCACCATTTTGAACTTTGAGCGTGATTTTTCACAAGAGTTGTAGCAGCACAAGTGATCATTTCGAACAGAAGTGTGTATGCTATTTTTTTAATGCTTTGTAGAGAACTGTATAACTTTTAATATTATATATAACTTTTTGTTACATATCTAATTTTAAATAGATGCAGATACATAGATACGGTATGTGTGTGGTACCCACGGTTTTGGTACCCTTCGGTAACCAAGGTTGCAATTATCCGTTGTCTGAAAATGATGGTCTCTTTTCCTACGTCCTCTAGAATGACTCTCTAATCTATGGTAACTTATGCTGGATGTTATCACAGTCGTGGTGGAGGTACATTAGGCACGTAACAAAAATTAGATATGTTACCAAAATTCGGCTGGACACTACCATAGAGTTGTACTGGAGAGGCCTAGAGAGGCATCCTTTATATGAATTTCCTAGGCTACCATGATAATGTCATGATAATGTCAGCTGGAAGTTACCACAGACTCATGCTGGAGATGCCTAGAGAGGTGCCCTTTCTAGGCATTTCCTAGGTCCTCTATGGTAATGTCTGCTGGAAGTTACCACAGAGTTGTGCTGGAGATGCCTAGAGAGATAATTTTTCTAGGCATTTCCTAGGTCCTCTACGGTAATGTCAGCTTGAAGTTACCATAGTCATGCTGGAGATGCCTAGAGAGGTGACCTTTCTAGGCATTTCCTAGGTCCTCTATGGTAATGTCAGCTTGAACTTACCATAGAGTCATGCTGGAGATGCCTACAGAGGTGACCTTCCTAGGTATTTCCTAGGTCCTCTATAGTAACGTGTGCTGGAAGTTACCAGAGTCATGCTGGCAATGCCTAGAGAGGTGACCTTTCTAGTTATTTCCTAGGTCCTCTATGGCAATGTCTGCTGGAAGTTACCAGACTCATGCTGGAGATGCCTAGAGAGGCATCCTCTCTAGGCATTTCCAAGGTCCTCTAGCATAACTCTATGGTAATGTCCACTGGAAGTTACCACAGACTCATGCTGGAGATGCCTAGAGAGGTGACCTTTCTAGGCATTTCCTAGGTCCTCTATGCTAATGTCTGCTGGAAGTTATCACAGAGTCATGCTAGAGATGCCTAGAGAGGTGACCTTTCTAGTTATTTCCTAGGTCCTCTATGGTAATGTCTGCTGGAAGTTACCAGACTCATGCTGGAGATGCCTAGAGAGGCATCCTCTCTAGGCATTTCCTAAGTCCTCTAGCATAACTCTATGGTAATGTCGGCTGGAAGTTACCACAGACTCATGCTGGAGATGCCTAGAGAGGTGACCTTCCTAGGTATTTCCAAGGTCCTCTATGGTAATGTCGGCTGGAAGTTACCACAGACTCATACTGGAGATGCCTAGAGAGGTGACCTTTCTAGGCATTTCCTAGGTCCTCTATGCTAATGTCTGCTGGAAGTTATCACAGAGTCATGCTAGAGATGCCTAGAGAGGTGACCTTTCTAGTTATTTCCTAGGTCCTCTATGGTAATGTCTGCTGGAAGTTACCAGACTCATGCTGGAGATGCCTAGAGAGGCATCCTCTCTAGGCAATTCCTAAGTCCTCTAGCATAACTCTATGGTAATGTCGGCTGGAAGTTACCACAGACTCATGCTGGAGATGCCTAGAGAGGTGACCTTCCTAGGTATTTCCTAGGTCCTCTATGGTAATGTCGGCTGGAAGTTACCACAGACTCATGCTGGAGATGCCTAGAGAGGTGACCTTCCTAGGTATTTCCTAGGTCCTCTATGGTAATGTCGGCTGGAAGTTACCACAGACTCATGCTGGAGATGCCTAGAGAGGTGACCTTCCTAGGTATTTCCTAGGTCCTCTATGGTAATGTCGGCTGGAAGTTACCACAGACTCATACTGGAGATGCCTAGAGAGGTGACCTTTCTAGGCATTTCCTAGGTCCTCTATGGTAATGTCTGCTGGAAGTTATCACAGAGTCATGCTAGAGATGCCTAGAGAGGTGACCTTTCTAGGCATTTCCTAGGTCCTCTACGGTAATGTCTGCTGGAAGTTACCACAGACTCATGCTGGAGATGCGTAGAGAGGTGACCTTTCTAGGCATTTCCTAGGTCCTCTAGCATGACTCTATGGTAACTTCTGCTGCAAGTTACCACAAAGTTGCACTGGAGATAGAGAGATGTCTCCTCCAGGCATTTTCTAGGACCTTCAGCATAATTTTACATCCTTTATAAAAATGCAAATAGAAATTTGACAAAGTATTTTTGGTTTTCACCCAAAACCAGTTACAGTGACCAGCTATAGTCAGAAAGGGGAGCCACCCTGAGCCACCCAAGAGGAAGTTGGGGGCCGCTACGCGCCCTGTGGGGCGAACTTTACCCACCCTTGAAGTACAGAGAAAACACTTAAGACCACAGGTGGAGGCAGGGTTGAACGGCACCCTATACCGGCTGCAAAACCTACGCCGTGGCCACAGACTTATCAATTCATGGATCAAGGAGGGAAAGAGAATGGCGTTTTCACATCCCGTAACACCCGAGCCGCACGGATTTGACATCTTGCAAATTCTGTGCATTGTCACATCATCTCAGGGAGACGCAGGCGACTCCCCGCTGTGGAAATTAAAGAGGGACCAATTTCGGAGAGGGTTCCCGCATTATCTGTCTGTCTCTGTCTCTCTTTCCCTCTGCCGTAATTACTGCTTTCTAACGGGCCTGTAATTACTTTCCTCAATCAAGATGCGTGGCCGGCTGGCTCACCCGGTCTTTCTGTCACTTCGTTTCCCACTCCAACTCGCCACGATGTCATCTGATGCTCTGGTGACGCCTGCGTCGTCAAGACAGAGACCGGTGAATCGAACAGGCGACGGGCTCGCTTTCGGAAAGATTGTGGGCTGCAAACCACATGGTGCAGCTGGGTTTTGTGTTTGGGTTTTTTCGGCCATAGGGATATAAATGTCTCAGCGGCAGAACAGCTGTGCCCCAAATTTTATCTTTAATTATAATTATTAACAATGGCCTGACGTGCGACAAGCGCCATCCACTTGGCTAGCTGCAGTGGGAGCTCGCTACCGCCAATGACATTCATTGGCGGTAGCGAGCTCCCCCATACTCAGCCGTGCCCAAGGTCCCATCTACTGCCAGAACAGCATGGTCCCACCTGGCAGCCGGGTCCCCATCACGCTCCACCACCGCAGCAATTGCAGTTACTCCCTCGGCGCCTCCAGAGAGATCCAAGAGGTCCCCGAAAAAGGTCACCCAGCCCCGATTCCTCGTTGGAAGAAAGACGGGAATTGCAGGCAGCAACCCATTCCTCCTGGCTAGCCATCCTCCAAAAGATAACAGGAAAGATCCTCGCTTGAGCCAAAGCCTGAACCTCCCAGCAACAAAGCAGGACTGAACTGGGTGGGTTGGGCTAGCTCTAATCCCCAAGGTGGTGGGTTGCTGTTATTCTATTGGTTAATAGTCCTGCCTATCAAGCATGAGGGAGGAGCCAACCCAGTATGAAGGAGTCCCTCCCCACATGGTTGGGAAAAATATTATTTCAATTTCTACTCACCCTTCTATTTCTATTATCTTTTGTAACTATTTATATTTATAACTGTTATTAATAGTTATGTCTAATTCTGTACCACGGTTTGAGTGTTGGACTACAACTCTGGGTTTGGTTCCCTGCTTGGCCATGAAAACCCACTGGGTGACTTTGGGTAAGTCACACTCTCTCAGCCTCAGAAAACCCCATGATAGGGCTGCCTTAGAGCTGCCGTAAGTCGGAAATGACTTGAAGGCACACAATAACAACAATTCTGCCTTATTTATACAGTACAACCCTTGTCTCTGTGGGACCCGAATCCGCTGATTTGAAAAAAAATGGTCTCTCTAGGCATCTTCTAGGTCCTCCAGCGTGACTATGGTCAGCTTCAGGCGGAAGCAAACCATAGAGTCACGCTGGAGGACCTAGAAGATGCCTAGAGAGACCATAGAGAGAGGTGTTCTCTCTAGGCTTCTTCTAGGTCCTCCAGCACAACTCTATGGTATACTTCCGCTGGAAGCTGACCATAGAGTCCTGCTGGAGGACCTAGAAGATGCCTAGAGAGGTGTTATCTCTAGGTCCTCCAGCACAACTCTATGGTATACTTCCGCTGGAAGCTGACCATAGAGTCCTGCTGGAGGACCTAGAAGATGCCTAGAGAGGTGTTATCTCTAGGTCCTCCAGCACAACTCTATGGTATACTTCCGCTGGAAGCTGACCATAGAGTCCTGCTGGAGGACCTAGAAGATGCCTAGAGAGGTGTTATCTCTAGGTCCTCAAGCACAACTCTATGGTATACTTCCGCTGGAAGCTGACCATAGAGTCCTGCTGGAGGACCTAGAAGATGCCTAGAGAGGTGTTATCTCTAGGTCCTACAGCACAACTCTATGGTATGTTTGGGCCAGAAGTCGTTCCTTTTAATAGGGTTCACTATTATCCACAGTTTCTGGTATCCACCGTAAGTTCTAGAAGATATACCCATGGATCTGGGGGTCACACTATAATTGCTATATATTATAATTATTTATAAGTATATATAATTATATTTAACACTGGATACGGACGATATGGAACTTTCCAATTCTAATTCCACTTACATAGATGCAAGTCTCACACAGAACACACAACCACAGGTCACGAGTTTTGTTGGAAAACCCGAATTTAACAAAGCAGAGTTATACAGAGGCCAGCAAGGCAAAAATCTAATGTCAAATAATCTATATCATATTTTATAATTCTATCTCTGGCCATAATTTGTCCTAATGTTATTACACTCATATGATTTCTAGCTGGCTGAAAGCACACCATTCAGAAATGGCTGGGAACATTTCAAAATAATCTAGTAACAGAAAGGAGAAATGAACCCCAACTGTGGAAATAATTAAGAGTGGCACCAATGCACCTAGGAGTGGCAGGAATCAATGGCAGTGAGCAAAATTACCTCCTAATTAGACTACAGTTTGACCCCAGTTTATGCAGGCGGGTATGTTTTCGGACTTTTACCGCTGATACCCCCAAATCATGTATAATACCGAACCACCATATTATACGACAGAATTGCACTGGAGGATGCAGAAAATGTCTATGGTCAACTGCTGTGGCATGAATATGGTCAACTTGTAGCAGAAGTTGACCATAGAGTCGCTCTGGAAGACTTCCCTTGTCCAAACGATGTCTGGGCCACGAGCCAAAGGCTGATTACTACACAGCTGATAAGCAAAGGCAGAGCACAATTACAGCTAATTACAGACGAAGGAATCAAGGCAGTGCGGAGTCAGGCACTAACTTCACTAGCAAGCAAAACGCGAGTCCACAAGCAAAGGCCAATTACGTCCAGGAAAGAGAAAAGTCCAGCAGAATCCAGGTCAGGCAAACAGAGTCCAGAGTCAACAAAGACAGTGAGCAGGACGGGTCACCAGTTAGGTCAGATAATCTCCAACAAACCCTGGAGGGCGGTGCTGCGTATTAATAGACCATGTTTAACTAATTGCTGCTTCCTATAAGGATGTTAGGCGCTGCAGAGCTGCTTCTGTGTGGGCAACAAGGGCAGCATCATCGGCGAAGAGCAGCTCACGGACTAGATAGTTTAGAGTCTTAGTGTGAGCCCTCAGACGGCTTAAGTTAAACAAGCTGCCATCAGTACGGTAGCGTATATAGATGCCGTCGTCTTCTTCAAGCTCTGCCATAGCCCTTTGGAGCATCGTGCTAAAGAAGATTGTAAATAAAGTTGGTGCAAGAACACAACCTTGCTTCACTCCATTAGTTATTAGAAAGGGTTCTGAAAGAGCATCGCCATTTCTGACTTGACCACTTCGCAACAGCTGCAGAGCTGTTTGGGCTGGAAGTCAACCTGAAGAAAACAGAAGTTCTTTACCAGCCTGCACCACAGGACGAACGCCATCATCCCCACATTGCCGTCGGCAAATCTGTGCTCAAGTCCGTTCAGCAGTTCACCTACCTGGGAAGCATCATCTCTTCAGATGCCAAGATTGACAAAGAGATCGATCACAGATTAGCAAAGGCATATAGTGCATTTGGAAGACTTCACAAAAGAGTCTGGAGCAATAAACACCTGAGGCAAAGCACAAAAATCAGTGTGTATAGAGCCATTGTACTGTCTATTCTCCTTTACGGGTCTGAAACATGGGTCACGTATCGCCACCACTTACGACTCCTCGAACGCTTTCATCAGCGTTGTATACACACAATCCTAAATATACACTGGACTGACTATGTGACGAATGTTGCTGTCCTTGAGCAAGCAGGGATCACCAGCATTGAGGCCATGATATTGAGAACACAGCTGCGTTGGGCAGGGCACGTTGCTAGGATGGAGGACCATCGCCTCCCAAAAATACTACTCTACGGTGAACTCGCCACGGGTCAGCGTAAGAGGGGCGCTCCAAAAAAGCGATACCAAGACTCCCTGAAACAACATCTCAGGCTCGGCCAAACTGATCACCAACAATGGTCCGCCCTGACCTCACATCGGGAGGCATGGAGACGCACTATCCACAATGCCTTATTTGAGAACTCACGCCAAACAAGTCTTGAAGAGAAATGACAACGCAGAAAGAATCACAACCCAAAAACATCACCCAAGGAGATCTTCTGCTGTGCTTTTTGCAACCGGACTTGTTTATCTCGGATTGGCAGTTTTAGTCATCACCGCACTTGCAGAAAGCGCGGGATGTGTCCTTCTTGAATCTTCATTTGTGAAGTAAAGCCAGAGAGAGGGCTTCCTATAAATACACTGAGACCACCTCAAGCCCTCCTTTGGTCGTCTCAGAGTCTATTTCCAAGTTCTGGAAGGAAGCAGGGCATGACACCTAGAAAGACCACCTCCATTGTGACTCTATGGTCCTCCAAATGCCTAAGGAGACCTTTTCCTCCAATCACTGGTAAGTGAAACCGTGGATATCTGTCTTGCATAAATGGGGGCTACCTGTACCCCCTTTGCATGGGGTTGCCCTGGAAGCAGACCCGGACGTTGAAGCTAATGCAAAACAAAGCAAGCCCAAATACCTCCGTTTCCCCCTGCAGTCCGTCCCAAAATGGCGACACAGTGATCAGGTTGCCATTTTGAGAGGGGCTGCAGAGAGAAATGGAGACATGGCATTTATTTTTGCAGGTTCTGGTCATTTAGGGTGCTTCCTGAGTGGTTTTAAATTGTGCTGAAATGTTTGTTTCCTGTCTTTGGTTGAAGGCTGCCTGCTGAGAAAGGGAAATGTTATTCCTCTTCTTGGTTCTATCAGGCAATTATCACAGCCAATGACTAAATTTTCCAGCATGGAAAGCACAGAATCAGCCTGGGTGAGGGAATTTAATCTGGGTGAGAAAAAGATACGCATGTCTTCAGGTGGCACAGGGAGTATGGATCCAAAGAATATTCAAAGATATTTCCCCCCAAAGTCTGAAAAACATGTTCTTAGAGTGTCAAGAAACCTCTTGGCCTGGTAATAATTTTCACAGTGTGGGACTTATTCTGCACAAATTTCACACATGGTCACTTTGTGCAGAAAACAGCATTATTTTCTGCACTGAAAAAGCTGTTTTCTATGGAAATCAACCACACATGCGTTTTGCAAAGAATAAGTACCCAATTACAACACTGTCTGCATTTTCTAGACAGGAAGTAAGATTGCTATACACATAAACATTATTTTCTGCACAGAAAATAATACTTCAAAACAGAAACATTGTTGTTGCACAGAAAATAGCATTTCTACACAGAAACATTATTTTCTGCAAAGAAAATAATATTTCTACATATTAACATTTTCTGCACAGGCAACACAATTTCCTGGGCAGTAAATGTTGCAACTGAAGAGTTCTTCCATGCAAGTTTCACATGTGGTTGATTTCCAAAGAAAACAGCATATTGTTGTTATATATTATTTATTTTAGTACTATTTCCTTGCACAAACAATCCAGTTTTCATAGCCTATTCGCTATGAAAGAAGAGTTTCTGGAGCCTATTCGCAATTTGAAATTTATTCTGTGCAAAATTGTAATGCACAGAAAATATTGGTTTTGTGCATTACAATTTTGCACAGAATAAATTCCGAATTGCGAATAGGCTACAAAAACTCTGGTTTTCGAAACCTTTCTTGCAGCGAGAAGAAAATTTCTAAAATTACTCGAAGTCTGGATGGCCCTTGTGGTCTCTTCCAACTCTATGATTCTATAAGCAAATTAGTGAAGACTTGCATCCCTAACAGGGATGACCCCTAACAGGGTCAACCGATAATGGACAGACCCCAATTGAGGAAGGGGAAAGAATCCAATCACAGCAGCTATGCTGAGAGGACAGACTTGAAATCCCATCTTGCTTTTCTCCTGCGCCTTGCCTGCCCTCCCCCTCCCCCACACACGCCAAAAAGAGCTGCTTAATCCGCCAGACGCCAAAGATTGCCTGGTGACTATCTCGCCAATCTGCCGCATTGTGCATGAACCAAAGGCGATACGGATCACCGGATCACCGTCACTCACGCACCCAGCAGGGTGTGTTGCTGGGGTCCTTTCCGAACTAGAGGGGAGGGGAAAGGAAGAGGGAAGGGAAGAATGGAGGGGGGAAGATGCAAGGAAGTGAGGATAGAGTGACCCAGGGAGGAAGGAGGAATGAAGATGGAAGGAGGGAAGGAAGAAAAAAAGGAGAAGGAAAGAAGAAGAGGGAAGGAAGGAAGGGAAGAAAGAGATGGGGGAAGAAAAAAAGACTGTGGAAGGAAGGAAGGAAGGAAGGAAGGAGACAGAGAAGTGAGGATAGAGTGACCCAAGAAGGGAGGGAGGGAGGAATGAAGATGGAAGGCAGGGAAGGAAATGGAGGGGTGAAAGAGGAAGGAAGGAGCTACAGAGGGAGAAAAAAGAGGAAGAAGGAAGGAAGGCAGAAGGGAAGGAGAAAGAAAGAAGGAAGAAGGATGAGTGAAGGGAAGGGAAGAGATGTGGAAGTAAAAGAGCCAGAGGAAGGAAGGAAGGAAAGAAGGAAGGAAGGAAGGAAGGAAGGTGGAAGGAAGTGAGGATAGTGACCCAGGAAGGGAAGGAGAAAGGAAGATGGAAGGAAGGAAAGAGGGAGGGAGGGAAGGAGGAAAAGAAGGAGAAGGAAAGAAGAAGAGAGAAGGAAGGAAGGGAAGGAGGGAGGGAGGGAGGGAAGGAGAGAAGGAAGAGATGGAGGAAGGAAAAAAGACAGTGGAAGGAAGGAAGGAAGGAAGGAAGGAAAGCAGAAGGGAAGGAGAAAGAAGGAAGGGTGAATAAGGAAGAGGGAAGGGAAAGGAAGAGATATGGAAGTAAAAGAGCCAGAGGAAGGAAGATGTAAGGAAGTGAGGATAGTGACCCAGGGACATCCTAAGGATTTTTGGTAGGCTTCTCCAAAACTCAGGTCCTGTCTATATGGTAAAAAAAAAATTACAAACGGCATGCGAACGTATGGCGATCTGTTCAAGTGGCCATTCGCACAAATACGTGTTATTCGGAAGGGGGGGCAGCAAAATCCACTGCAAAGTCTGTGTGCGCTGCTGCTATGGGGCACTGTATGGATTTTTTTAAAAAAGTTCCGTACGACATGCGAATGTGCAATTTGTTTGAACACTCACATTTGCACAAATACAAACAGGCAGTGCAATCGGATTGGCTGGATGAGGAGGGGGGGTCTGGACAAGCAAAGAAGGAAAGCATCTATGGCCGCCATGCTGGATTTCCAGCTAAGTGAGGGAACGGTAAGTCAATGAAATAGTGATTTTATACTCTTTTTTTATTCTTTCTGTCTTCGAAAATACAAAGTGTTGCTTGTGCACACCTTGGGGAATTTTTTTTTTTAAAAATGATGGCGGCAGATCGAAAATCGCGAATAAATCACTTGTGGCCGCCAGCTAGCTAGGGTGTCATGGGGAGTTAAGGAGGGGGGGGTGTCTTTTGGCCATGTAGGCAGTTTGGATCATTGTGAACGCCTGCCTTTACGAACGTGTTTGTATTCCCGCCCCCCTCGTATGGACAAGACCTCAGGTCAACACTGGCATTAATTTCCATGGATTCAAAGGGTCTCCTCTAAAGCAAGGGGTGCGCAGCTGAGCCAAGGCATTTAGGCAAAGCCACACACCGCCATAAGAGCTTTCCGTCAGCATGACAAGGCACAACGCAAAACCCCAGTGGACTCATCTATTAACACGTTTGTTTTATACGCCACCGACACGACATCCTCTTTCTCCAATCCTTGCAGGAGCGAGAGGCTTTTTGGGAGGAAGCCGCTTGATCCATTCACCTCGGGGCAAGCTCTTTTATGATCCGCCGACAAAGTGTCACCACAAATAGCCTACTACACACACGGGTGTCACCTCGAATTTGCGTTTCTGCGGGGAGGAATCCGTCCCCATCTGTGCACGGCGCCACTTAAAAGAGGAGTCAGCAAAAGAGAGAAAACATAAAAACGCTCATGGAGAGGAGGGGGGAACGGAGAGGCCGAGGGTCTTTAACAACCTCGAAACAACAACTGCTGTACCATGTTTGTGACAAGTGAATAGCGGGGAATAGGGCTTCGAGGAATATGAATGAAGGGACTGGAAAGGGAGGCCCGGCTATTTTGTACCCAAGGCAAGGCTAACTACTAGAAGACTCCTATTTGCAAAAATAGATGTCCTGTCTTCATAACTAAAGCTAAGCGTCATGATAAAAACCAAAATATAATATGAAAAACTTCTCTAAAAACCAGTTCATTCTACCTTCTTAGAGTAAACATTATTACATCCAATCTTTTCCAAATATATTTTCCTAGATTTAGGCCGATGACATCCAATTTGCTTAATAAGTTCTGGTCTGAACTGCTCCATCCTCAGTATGACGTCCCTTCAAATATTTAAACATGGCCATCATCTCAACCTTCTCTTCTCCAGACTAAACATACCTCCTCCCTAAGCCGCTCCTCAGAGGGCATCATGGCTTCCAGACCTCCCACCATTTTGGTTGCCCTCCTCAGGACACAATTCAGCTTCTCCATATCCTTTTTGAATTGTGGTGCCCAAAACTGGACACAGTCTCCCAGGTGAGGTCTGACCAAAGCAGAATAAAGTGGCACTATGACTTCCTTTGATCTAGACACTAGACTCTTATTAATGCAGCTTAGAATCGCATTGGCTTTTTTAGCTGCTGCATCACACTCTTGGCTCATGTCCAGCTTATGTTCCATTAAGCCTCCTTAGATCCCTTTCTCATGCACTGTTGTCAAGCCAACTGTTGCCCATCCATTCTGTAACATCTGTATCCACTAACGGGCTGCTCTTACATACTACATAGGTGAGACGGACAAGGGACTGATACAAATAAGGTCGCACTGTACATTCGGACATTGACTAGGGTGTGCCGATATACAATAAGACTCTCTTGTTGATGTCCTGTTACACATCTTTACAATTCACTAAACAAGGTGTCTTAGAACCTGTGCTATGTAGTTAAGGATTCATAAAGTTAAGTAATGTATACCGTAGTAAAGGATTTCTACCAATACAGTCGTCCCTCCGTATCCACGGATTTGGTATCCATGGGTTTAAGTATTCACAGCTTGAAAATATTCTTTAAAAAATAATAATCCCAAAAGCAAACCTTGATTTTGCCATCTTATTCTATCAGGGACACCATTTGGTGTTGCCATTCCATATCATGGGACGCGAGTATTCACGGATTTTGGTGTCCATGAAAGGGGGTCCTGGGACCAAACCCCAGCAAATGTGAAGGGAAAACTGTGTTTATAAAAGTGGGTTATATTTCTGCCTTTTGGATAATTATGAAGAGTCATAGAGAAACGTAAAGCAGGGAAGATGGCTCCCAAATGTACGTGGATCAGGAAGGGGAAATTGTTGAATTGTCGTTTTCCGCCTCCCGACAGCCGACCGGACCGAAAGCGAGCCCCCAAGCCCGGAGCAAATGAAGAAGTTGAAGGAGTTTGTGGGCGATGTGGACGGAGCCTCTGAGATTCACGGCGTTGCCGCCGTCGCCTTCCTCTACCTGTATTTATCCATCGCGTCCAAAAGCGGGTCAGTAACTTGGCCACGTTGTCATCATGGCTTCACTGTCGGTAAGGGATCTTTGAATAATGCGGCAAAGCTGGCCTGCTTCGTTGCCAATACAGGTCGCCGCTTGTATACGCAAATACCGGTACCGACAGTTTCAATGATCTGTCACTTCTCTAGGACATGTATTGTTACACAGTTGTCCCTCTGTATCCACGGATCTGGTATCCAGGGATTCACGGCTTGAAAATATACTTTAAAAAATAAGAATCCAAAAAGCAAACCTTGATTTTGCCATCTTATTATGTTAGGGACACCATTTTGCGATGCCGTGGCATCTAATGGGACTTGAATATTCACGGATTTTGGTATCCATGAAAGGGGGTTCTGGAACCAAACCCCAGTCAGATTAAGATAAAAACACAAATACAGTGTGTAGAATATTAAGAATAGATGTAAATCTGTTGATTACCAATCTTATTCATGAGTCAGTAAAGAACTAATAGAACTAAAGAACCGTTTTGCTATTAGTGTTTGTATAATTTACTGGTTCTTTACTGATTGGATTTAAGTATCCATTTTTAAAAAATTGTTTTCGTTTATTTTATTAAAAAATACAATAAAAAATAAATTCTCGACTGAAGCTTTTAGTTCCTGGGATGTTAAAAATTTGGGGACCGGAAGATGGGGGGGGGGTTCATTGGTGGGGGTGAATTCTTAATTTATGGGGGGATTCTTATTCTTGTTCTCCCCCCTGCTGTTGTAATAATAATAATAATAATAATACTCAGTTATTTATTACCCGCCTCTCCCCTCAGGATCGGGTGGGGTACAACATCACAATACTGTAGTAACACTCCTGAATCTGCTCATTTGTACTTTTCAAAATCTAATTATTTTAAAAAGATGCTTTCCCTTACGGTAGTACAAAATCATGTGTTGCAAACACAACCAGAAAGGAGTGACGGATGAGCATGCCTTGGTCAGCACATATATATATATATATATATATATATAATTAATAAAGAGGAATGCTGTTCCCATGGCAAAGGATTCTGGGAACGGAAGAACAGCAGCTGCGGAGATTTATTTATTTTTTGGGCAGATGTCAGAATACGTGGGAGAGACATCACCCTGAAAGGCGGGTAAGGAAATCTGAAAGCGCTTCGGGGCTCGCTGGAGGTTATTTCTTCATCTCTCCCTCCTTGTCATTTAAGCAGCATCCTTCTACTTCAAACGGCTGCAAAAACATTTTAAATATTTCATTCCACTCGGGGAAGGATGGAGGGTTTTCATCCGTCCCCGACTGCATCCCAAATTCTCCTTCTGAATTTTCCTTAAAAAAAAAAAGAAAAGAAAAATATTTTTGAAGTTTTCAACACCAGATTTGGCTTCTGCTAGTCAGGAAGGCTGGAGTCGCCTGGTGACGGAGCTGAGAGATTGAGGCAGCATGGAGGCGAAATGGTGGAACTCACTGCCACAAGATGAACTATCTAAAGGGTGCTGCCCAATGGCTCCTCTTCATCCTAGAGAGAAGGGACTATTTGGGGTGCCATAGGGTTCGGTCCTGGGCCCAGTGCTATTCAACATCTTTATCCATGATTTGGATGAGGGAATTAGGGGCATACTTATCAAATTTGGGGAGGAAACCAAATGAGGAGGAGTAGCGAACGCCCCAGAGGACAGGATCAGAGTCCAAAATGACCCCCTTAACAGATTAGAAAGCTGGGCCAAAACCAACCAAATGAATTTCAACAGGGAGAAATGTAGGATACGACACTTGGGCAGTACAAATGAAAAGCGCAGATATAGGATGGAGGACACCTGGCTCAATGGCAGTCCATGCAAAAGGGATCTAGGAGTTTTAGTGGACCACAAGCTGAACTTGAGCCAAGAGTGTGATACAGCAGCGAAAAAGGCCAATGCTATTCTAGGCTGCATTAATAAGAGTATAGTGTCTAGATGAAGGGAGGTTGGAGGGGCATCTTTTAGGATTAGTTTAGTTGTGCCTTCCTGCATGGCAAGGGGTTGCTCTAGATGGCCTTTGGGGTCCCTTCCAACTCCAAGATCCTACAATCCTGTGAAAAGGAATGTATAATTTGTGATGTCCCTTCCACCTCTAAGATTCTATGAACACTTTTCCATCCCTAGTGCAGATTTCACAATTCAATGGAGCAACATCACAACCCATGAGGTGGCATCGTGTGACCCTTGTGCAACGTTGCACCCTGTTGTCCCCTCGATGTAGGATTTGGGCCCCTGTTAATTATAGTTCCCTAGGTGCGGCTCAATCCTACGTGCTGATCATATCATTTCCCGTTGGGATTTAGTTCCATTTTCCACCATCCGTTTGGGCCTGCCAGCGCCCTGATTGAATTGATAATATAATACAGAGAAATAATATATTTCTCTGAGGATGCCAGCCACAGATGCAGGCGAAACATCAGAAATAAACTCTTCCAGAACATAGCCTTACAGCCTGGAAAAAACCCAAGGAAAATATATTGTACAGTTGTCCCTTCCTATTTGCTGGGGTTTAGTTCCAGGACCCCCTTTCGTGGATACCCAAATCCGTGAATATTCAAGTCCCATTATATACAACGGCATCACAAAATGGTGTCCCTGATATAATAAGATGGCAAAATCAGGGTTTGCTTTTGGGATTATTATTATTTTAAGAATATTTTCAAGCCATGAATACAGTTGTCCCTTCATATTTGCTGGGGTTTCGTTCCACGACTACCGAAATCCGCGAATACTCCTCAAGTCCCATGATATGCAAAGGCATCGCAAAATGGTGTCCCTGATATAAAATGGCAAAACCAAGATTTGCTTTTTGGATTATTATTTTTTAAAAAGTATTTTCAAGCCGTGAATACTTAAGTTGTAGATACTAAAATCTGTGAATACTCAAGTCAAACCGTGAATACTTAAATCCGTAGATACCAAATCCATGGATACGGAGGGACAACTGTATTGTATTTCTCCATTCTCTCCACAGCCACAACGCCACGGACGTGCCGCGTTCCTCCCAATGGTGCTGTTACGGAAATGCATTTTCCCCGAGATGACTTTGTGCGGGTGCGAAGAACGAAAAGACAAGCGGAGGAAAGAACAGAAGGAGTGCGACGGAAGATATCGATAAGACTTTTCAGCAGCTACAGTTCGGATGCGCATCCCACCTCTCTAGTGACACAGACATCCTTTTGTGTTCTCCTGAAAGGATTTTGGCAGCTTATCTGCTCAAGGCTTTCAGCCTCTTGTCTGGAATACTTCAACCTCTGGAGGTTACGAAATCTCATGTTTCCACCGCTTGCAACCCCAGACCTTGAACTCTTTCTACACTGGGTTATTTTATCCGCCAACATTTCTTTTTACTCTTATTTCACTTTGTCTTTTGATATTGTAAGATTTTGTTAATTATGCTGTTGGGTCTAGAGTCTGTAAAGTTTTAAAATACACTCAGACCCCCATATCTGCGCGGGTTCAGTTCCCAAACTTGCCGCAGATACTGGAAACCGCGGATAACAGTGAAGTCTATTAAAAGTAAGTAAGTAAGTAAGTAATTTTTATTCATGCTTAGACAAGTGCTTCTTAACCATTTCTTTACCAGGGACCCCCTTTACATATCTTTTGTTGCCCTGGACCCCCAAGACTTAACTTAAGATTTAAAAACCGAATAATAATAATTCCTGATAATAGTAATAATAATACAATGAGACCATCCATTCAACTTTCCCTCAAAGGCACCGGAGGGGAAGGGAAGACTTTTCTCCTGCTTCTTCCTGCAAGTTTGTGGCTGGAATGGATCGAATGGCAATGCGCAGGCCAAGCCAGCCAGTCTTTGTCTTGGTTCCTGCCACCGCAGGGAAGAATTGAGCCAAGCAACTTTCAACAGGATGGGAACTGTGGTACTTAAAAGCAGCACAAGAAAAGAAGGCCAAGCCCATTTGGGGAGACAGGCACGCTATAAATTTGATAAGTAGATAAATAAGTAAGCCCTTCCAGGGGGTGGAATGGGAGAAGATTACAAAGAAAAGGAAAAATACACAAAAACAGAAGGAGAGGGTCCTAGAAAACTCCTTAAAATTTGGTCCTCCAGACTTTTTGGATTTCAACTCCCTGAATTCCTGACTGTTCAGGCTTCTGGGAGCTGGAGTCCAAAACACTCAGTGCGTTAAAGGTTTGGAAGAAGTGGGTTGAGGAAAGGCGATGTCTACGTACGTACGCGTGTCGTCAGTGGGTACAAATATTAGCCGGTTCACCTTGGAGGCGGAATTAATCAGCAGCGCAGGCAGGATAATATGATTTTTGCAACAGCGGTGGCGGTGACGAGAGGAGAGATGGCCGCACCACGACAGGAAACGACGGCACGGGGACAAGAAATAAGGCCCCGTAAAGATAATTACCAAGATACACGAGAGCAAATTAAGTCATCAGAGGCGCGCTTCTAAATCGTGTCTTGTTTTAAGAAGTGCTTTTCCGATTACCCAAGCGAGCGCTGGAGGGGGGGAGGAATGAAGAGGAGGGGAAAGGACACACATGGACCTCTCGATGCTGCACAGGCTGAGACCGCTCCGGATTTCAGTCTGAATTATAAAAAAAAAGAAGCTATCTGAGTTGCTGAAATTATTTTGGGGGATGTTGTTCAGTTTGGATTGGGCTCCATTACTAAAATTATTTTTGGGGATGTTGCTAAATAAGTTTGCTAAAAAAATAAGTTTGCTAAAATTATTTTTGGGGATGTTGTTCAGTTTGGATCGGGCTCCGTTGAAGTTTAGACTAAAATCTCTTTCATACTACAGATTTGAACAAAATTAATGTCTTCCTGAGCATTATTTCTTCAACAGAAAATTTGGTTGAAAACATTTCTTCAATAGAAAATTCTGCAGAGGGGGAAAAGTCAGGGGGAAAGTCGGGGAGAAGGTTACTATACCATCACACACACGCAGAAAAACAGCAGGTCAAAATGTTTCAGCAAACTATAGTTTGACCTTGGTATCCATAGGGGTTCGGTTCCTGGACTTACCGTGGATACCGGAAACCATGGATAATAGCAAACCCTATTCAAATAAAGGACTTTTTCCAGTACAAACAGGCCATAGAGTTGCATTGGAGGACCTAGATGTCTAGAGAGGATGCCTCTCTAGGAATTTTCCTGCATGACTCTATGGTATGTGTCCTGATTTTTTTCAGCTGCTGAAAAACTGAAACCGTGGATACTGGTTCCACGGATACGGGGGTCCAACTGTACTGATCCAAAACTGTGCACGTGTGGAATGAAACAACTGGATAGGATAAGCCTTGCGTTAAGTGAACGAAAGCATTTTGAATCTTCTAGAAATGTCCTGAAGACTTCTTCCAAAACCATTTTTTAAATTTCACCAGCTTCCAATTTCTTTCTGATTTCCATTTTGCTGGGAAAATATCTAAAATATATGCTTTTTTTAACATGCTGGGAGTGAGTTGGAGAGGCAGGTTTATCTGTCCTCCTCTTTTCTCTCTCTTTGGCTGTTCGTGCATGCATGCATTTTGGAGGCAATGGCTGTTCACCTTGCCTGGTATAGGCAGGCGCGAATGGTTACGGCAGGATCTGCTTAGAGCAAAATCGCGCTCTTTCGCAGCTGAACTTCTACTGCAGTGTCTGCTGCACAGACGCTGGGCTTGTCTATACGAGCCAAAAAAATGTGGACTGATGCCAATTTGCATCAGCTTTCATTTGTCTCAACGTTTTTTCCCCAAGATCACAGGCATGCAAAGCTATCCGTGTTTGTTGTTCAAACAGGCATGCCTGCAAACCAAGATGGCGGGCACAAGGGAATTACAGTTGTCCCACCACATTTGCGAACTCGGCATTCGGGGTTTTGATTATTCGCGGTTTTGGGAGGGTCCCCCCAATACCGCGACACGAGGCGCGACTCCGGAGGGTCTCCAGAGGCCCCATGAAAGCCCGGGGCAGGAGCGGGGAGGACCGGGGAGGCCTCCAAAGGGCCTTTGGAGACCCTCCGGAGGCCCCGCGAAGGCCTTGGGAGGGAGGGGGAGGACCAGGGAGGCCTCCGCGGGGCCTCCGGACACTCTCCGGAGGCCCCACGAAGGCCATGGGGGGAGGGGGTGGGCTTGGAAGGCCTCAGCGGGACCTTTGGAGACCCTCCGGAGGCCATGCGAAGGTCTTGGGGAGGGCTGGGGAGGCCTCCGCGGGGCCTCCGGAGACTCTGTTATCCACGGGGCCTCGGGAGGGTCTCCGGAGGCCCTGGGAAGGCCTAGGGAGTGGGGAGTGGGGAGGCGGGGGAAAGCGACTATGGGGCCTCCGGAGGCCCCATGGTCGCTTTGGCTGGGGAGGGGGGCAAACAATATTCGCGGATTTTTCACATTCGCTGGGGTCCGTGGAACGTAACCCCTGCGAATGCGAAGGGACGACTGTACTTGCATTTTTACTGTCGCCAGCTGAACAGTTACTTTTAAAAAGCTTATCTAAGGTGCAGAAGTGTGATATTTCACTTAATAAATAGAAAAAAGAAGAAAAAGGCTGTTTTATCACCTCAACACATCGCTACGGCAAAAATATAACATGGAGGTTCCAAGCGCCTGTCTGCACGTCCAATCAACTTTCCACTTCTGTTCTTAACTCAAAGCAAATTGGTTCCCGTTGAGTTTTTGGGGCCCCTCCTTTCAAATATGGTGGATTGATGTGGTATCCCATTTAGACAAATCGTATTCTCCTCTAATTCTAATGAGTATTTTTGCCATTTATTTAGACAACCCTGCTGATGTAAACTGAAATTGAAAACCTCGAGCTTCTCCAATCTTCCTCCTCCATACTCCCAATGCTGGGGCTGCAAAAAATTCAGCTAGACAGAGAAGAAGGAAAAGGAGGGCCTTATCGGTGGCTGCTCCCAAGCTCTTGCGCAAAATGGAGGAAAAAATGGGTGGGGGAAAATCCCAAAGTGCAGGGGGAAGATTGTTTAAAAAATTCAAAAGCAAGAAGATAAATCAAAAAGTCCCAAAACGCAGGGGAGGAAAAGATTTTTTTAAAAAATAAAGTTGAAAAATGAGCGAAAATTTTCTTCATCTTGACCAGGAGGAAAGAGGCGGGGGAACAGAACATATTTGAAGCAATTTGTTCATGCTTAGAGATACGAAAAAGGTTTCTATCGCTTGATATAAGCCAAACATTTTTCCAAAAAAACCACAGGGCAGGTGAGGACAGAGAGGGGAGTGTGGAAGAGGGTAGATCGGGGGGGGGGGGGGGGAGAGGCGAATTCGTGCAAATTCACATAGGACAACAGAATATATATATATATATATATATGAATGAACCACCCCCCCATTGCCTTGCTTAAAGCCCAGCCTTCATCACCGGAGAATCGTAATGTGCTTTTAAAGCCAGCCGGAGAGGTCACCGCCGCTGCCTGCCGAAAACCGGCCTCATTAAATATACATTTAATCATAGTGTTGGAGGGAGAGACAAAGGAAGCCAAAGGAAACAGGTGCTGCGCCGGCTGACCTTTCCGAAACCTATTTTAATGTAACGAGTTTACAGCTTATCCGAAAGGGCACTTCATCAGGAACCGCGGCGAAACCCCAAGAAGTAATTATAGGGCCCCCGAGGAGGAATTAAAAAGGGGGAAGGGCAAGGAGGGGGAGGGGAGGAAAGGAAAGCCAGTGGGGGGGGATGGAAGGGGTAATTCCTTGGAAACAGGTGACGGGGGCATTGTCTGGCGCAGCAGCCCAAGTGCGGCAGGAGAACCGCTTTCTGTTTTCCAAACACCGTTAGTAGCCGATTCTATGTTTCTGTCCTCTTCTCCTCCTGTTACCTTCTCCTCTTCTTTTATTCCTCTCTTATCTCCCACCTCCTTCTTCCTCCTCCTCTTCCCTTCTTCCTTTTCCTCACCCCTTCCTATTTCTCCTCCTCCCTTCCTGTTCCTCCTTCTCCTCCCTCCTCTCCTTCCCTTCTTCCTCCTCTCCTCCCTTTCCTCATCCCTTCCTATTCCTCCTCCTCTCCATCCTTTTTTCTTCATCCTCTCCTTCCCTTCTTCTTCCTACTTCCTCCTTTTCTTCATCCCTTTCTAGCCTCTTCCTTCCTCCTCTCCGCCTCCCTTTCTATTCCTCCTCCTCGCTCCTCTCCTTCCCTTCTTCTTCCTACTACATCCTCCTCTCCTCCTTTAACTCCTCCCCTCCTTCCTCGTCTTCCTTCCTGCTCACCCTCCCTCCTCGCCTTCCCTTCTTCTTCCTCTTATGTCCTTCTCACCTTTTCCTCTTCCCTTCCTATTCTTCCTCCTTCCTTCCTATTCTTCCTCCTCTCCTTCCCCTCTTCTTCCTCTTATGTCCTCCTCACCTTTTCCTCTTCCCTTCCTATTCCTCATCCTCCTTCCTCCTCTCCTTCCCTTCTTCTTCCTCTTACATCCTCCTCTCCTCCTTTTCCTCCTCCCTTCCTATTCGTCCTCCTCTTTCCTCCTCTCCTTCCTCCTTTCCTTTCTTTCTCTTATTTGTCCTCCTTCCTCCTCTCCTTCCCTTCTTCTTCCTCCTCTTCCTTCTACTTCCCCTCCTCTTCCCCCCCTCCTATTTCCTACTCTGAAGCTACATACAGCAACTAATTAACTTCCTACCTCTCCATTATTGGTTATAACTTATTAATTATCCTTACTTTCTCTTCCACATTAGCTTCTTCACAACTCTGCTATTAAGCAACGTTCTCCTAATTCACGAAGCTTAATCTTACTAAATTTCTCCACTTTTGTACTACAGGCTGAGTCTCCCTTATCTGAAATGCTTGGGATCAGAGGTATTTTGGAATACTTGCATAGTCAAAATGAGGTATCTTGGAAAAGGGACCCAAGTCTAAGCATGAAATTCATTTATATTTCATATACACACAGCCTGAAGGTAATTTTATACGCAATATTTAATATTGTAAAGACGTTGAAGAGCGCTGGGCCCAGGACAGACCCCCGTGGCACCCCAAATGTCACTTCTCTCCAGGATTCCTCTTCTGACATCTCCCCACTCAGCTTTCAGAGCGAGGACTTAGCTGTATTCAACACTGTGACTTATAATTTAAAGCTATGAATGGCTTAGGATCATAGAGTCTTAAGGGATGGAAGGCACCCCTGGGGCCATCTACTCCAACCCCATGGCATGCAAGAATACACAACCAAAGCATCGCTGAGAGATGTCTGTCCCATCTCTTTGAAGACCTCCAAAAATGGAGTTCTACCACACTCCAAGGCAGTTCTGGTGTTCATGTGAACACGGCTGCAGACAGACAGAAGAAAGGTGGATTACTCACACTTGCGTGGCTCAAGAGACTTGTTGGGACACACCAGGTGTTGCCTTGGCGGATTCTGCGTCCTTTGCAGGCAGGCCAACATGGCGGATGGTGGCGTGGCGGCGTTACTCCACAAAACGCTGCAAGAAACCCCCAAAAGATACATAGTTAGAAAATGAGGAGGGGGGAAACTCCAACTGGGGACTGAGTCAAGAGCAGGAGAAGCACCATTTTGCAAAGCATGGTTGTTGTGTTGTTGTATGCCATCAAGTCGTTTTTATTCCTGTCACCATGTTTTCTGGACAATATTTCTTCAGAGGGGATTTGCCACAGCCATCCTGCAAGGCTGAGAGAGAGTAACTTGTCCCAGTGGGTTTCCATAGCTGAGCAGGGATTCGAACCCTGATCTGAAGAGTCATAGTCCAACACTCAATCCACTTCACCATCCTGGCTCAATACTGTGTTTTTAAATTTATCTTTATATATATATATATTTATTTTTTAAAATCTATTGATATTTTTGACTTAAAATTTACAGGAAGTCTTCCTGACTAGAGGGCTAGCTAAATATTAAAGCAACAGGCGCTCTCTCTCGTATGCACCCCGACATCTTTATGGGTATACTTGAGGATGATCTAAATAGTAAAGCAACGGGATTCCTCCTCTCTTGTAATCAACATGAAACTTCACAACACATATTAGGACTGAAGATTGGGCTAAATATTAATGCAATAGGAGCCCTGCCCCATATTCAACTAGAACTTTATGGTTAAATCTTCCTGATCAAGGAGTGGCTAAATATGAAAGCAACCAGGAGACCTCTCCCATATTCAACCAAAACTTTATCACACCATTGATGATTGGCTAAATATTGAAGCAAGGAGAGCCCTCTTCCATGGTCAACCTCAACTTTATCATACCATTGAAGGCTGGTTAAATGTTAAAGCAACTGAGAGCCCCCTCTCATATTCAACCTATCGTACGATTGACGATTGATTGGCTAAACATTAAAACAACCAAGAGCCCTCTCCCACATTTGGCCTGAAACTATCATATCATTGATGATCACCTCAATGTTAAAGCAACCAAGACCCCCCTCCCATCTTCAACCTGAACCTTTATGATACAATTGCAGACTGGCTCAAGATTTAAGGAAAAGGAGCTCTCTCCCGTATTCAACCTGGTACTTTCCCATCAAGTGACCGGCAGCCCGGTCTTATATTCATCCTGACAACCCTGCAAGGTGCTGGATTCGGTGACCCTCAGGGATTACTTCATTCCCTATTAGAATCCTAGAGCTGGAAGGGACCACAAGGGTCATCTAGTCCAACCCCATGCTGCTATGCAGGAATACACAATCAAAGCAGCCCCAATGACAGATGGCCATCCGGCCTCCCCTCCTTTCTCCAGTCCAGCTCAGTGACTTTCAAATAAACCCATGCTATGCCTTAAAAAGAAAAAAACAAAACAAACCAAATTAATCTAGCAACCTGGTAATTCAAACCGACTTCCAGAGAAAGACACAGAGGTCAGATGAAAAAAGGGATTAGAGATGTTGCCAGAGGAACAGGTGCAAGACCTGTGGCGACATCTCCTCCTACCTCTATCAACCATCACACCAGCGTCTTTCTCTCACAAGCACGGAGAAATTGCCGCTTCTGAATAAATCTGCCAACGGAAGCAGGTGGCGTTACCCGACACAACACGCCAAATGTCCCCAGGAGGAAAGCTGCAGGGGGAACTTAAAAGCAGGTCCTTTCGTAGATCGACAGATACATAGAGATATAAAAATCCTTTCTTTCCCCAAAATAAATGAACTTTAAAAGGCAAAAGGAATAGATGTGTGCAGATTAGAGATGGAAAGAATAGTCCAAAGTTTTCAAAGAACAGTATAAAAATATGTCTATTAAGTGTTGGAAAACCTTCACAGGAAGAATCCTTCACTGTCAAGAATTTTCGTGGTTCAAGACTTATTCTGCGAAAATTACACATGCAGAGTATACAAAAATCCCTCCTTTCCCCAAAATAAACGAACTTTAAAAGGCAAAAAGAATAGATGGGTGCAGATTAGAGATGGAAAGAATATTCCAAAGTTTTCAAAGAACAGTACAAAAATATGTTTATTAAGTGTTGGAAAACCTTCACAGGAAGAACCCTTGACTGTCAAGAATTTTCATTGTTCAAGACTTATTCTGCGAAAATTACACATGCAGAGTATACAAAAATCCCTCCTTTCCCCAAAATAAATGAACTTTAAAAGGTCGAAGGAATAGAAGTGTGCAAATTAGAGATAGAAAGAATATTCCAAACTTTTCAAATAAAAGTAGAAAAACATGTTTATTAAGTGTTGGAAAACCTTCGCAGGAAGAATCCTCCTCAACTGTCAAGAATTTTCATAGTTCAAGACTTATTCTGCGAAAAATACACACGCAGCGTACACAAAAATCCCTTCTTTCCCCCAAACAAATGAACTTTAAAAGGTAGAAGGAAAAGATGTGTACAGGTTAGAGATGGAACGAATATTCTAAAGTTTTCAAAGAACAGTAGAAAAACATGTTTCTTAAGTGTTGGAAAATATTCATAGGAAGAATCCTCAACTGTCAAGAATTTTCGTTGTTCAAGACTTATTCTGCGAAAAATACACATGCAGAGTATACAAAAATCCTTCCTTTCCCCAAAATAAATGAACTTTAAAAGATCAAAGGAATAGACGTGTGCAGATTAGAGTATTTCTGCACTGGAAAAGCATTTATATTTATTATTATTATTATTATTAATTTTTGTGCAGGAAATACTGTTTTTTTGTGTCAAGAAACACTGAAATTTTGTACAGAATTAAGTCACAAATTCATACTCACAATAATTGTGTTCGTAATGGAACATGCTGGTGTTGCAAAATGGAAAATGTAACTTTTTATATGGCA
Source organism: Gambelia wislizenii (assembly GCA_030847615.1). NCBI lineage: Eukaryota > Metazoa > Chordata > Lepidosauria > Squamata > Crotaphytidae > Gambelia > Gambelia wislizenii. The sequence continues at coordinate 2,122,138 of JAUMIR010000013.1, read as the reverse complement.
GCTGTGTGTTGCTTTTCTGTGAGTTTTGCTTGGATTAAAGGAAACAAACTTGGAACTGATTTTTTTTTAAATGGTAGAAACCCTAAAAAATATTTGTCAAGAATGAATGCCCTTAAAAGGGGTCTGTGTGTGGAATGCCTTTGCTTCTAAAAATAACCTCCACAGTAACTTTTGGAAGTAACTGGGAACAGTTATTTCATTGCACCAATTGTATTTATTCCTTGTTGTTAACTTTTGAAATGGGGAGGTTTGCCATCATGGCCTTCCTCTGAGGCTGAGAGAGTGTTTCCACAGCTGAGCAAGATTCAAACTCTGGTCTCCTGGGGTCCTAGTCCATCACTCAAACCACAACAACTCTGTACTGGCTCGCAAGGATACTCACCAAACTATAAATCCCAGGATTCCAGAGGCTGTTATAAAAGTCTGGCATGTCTGAGAGTTGTAGTTTCATGAGGTATTTAGAATTCTCTTCCAGAGAGCTCTAGTGTGTCACCAAAGTACAAACACCACGACTGAACTGGGAAGGAAGCGTGGCTGTTATGGTGAAATCATAGAATCACAGCTGGAAGGGTCCCTCAAAGGCCATCTAGTCCAACCCTGTTCCATGCAGGAATACACAATTAAAGCACTTCCTGAAGGAAGGCACCCATCCAACCTCCATTCACAGATCTCCAAAGGAGAACCAATTGCCCTTTAAGGGAGTCCAACTTCCAGTGTTGAACACCTCATTCTTCCTCGAATTTCGGTGGAATCTCTTTTATGGCCATTTGTGGCCTAATGGTTTTGAGTGTTGGGACTACGACCCTGAAGAGCAGGGTTCGAATCCCCACTTGGCCATGTAAACCCACCTTTGGCAAGTTGCACACTCTCAATCCTCTGAAAACCCCGTGATAGACTCGCCGGAACGATTTGAAGGCACACTGCCGCAACCCAGGGCCCCTCCGTTAATTGTAACACCACTTCTTCCAAGTTTGGGGAATACGAGAACTCGTAAACGAGGACTCGTAGAGTCCATTTGGGCCAACAAGCTGCGCACAGAAAGAGAATTCAATCCACATTGCTACTTGCAGCAGGGAGACAAATTTTAACGCCAAGGTCATTGCTGCCGAGCCAAAGAAAACCCTGACACAAACCCACAGATGGCTGTCAAAAGCTCTCAATATTCTGCGCGGTCTCCTGAGGTGAGACTAAGCCCTCCTTCGAGGATGCGCGATCTGGATTACATGCATCGTGTCCCAGCGTAAACCTCACTGGCCCTTTTTCCCAACGAAACTGCTCATCAAGGGCTTGTCTATATGAGGCCAAAAGAAAAGCATCAATAATGCTTTTACAGCCTCCCATAAACTTCGCATGCCTCTAGTCAAAATGGCGGCTGCAAGAGAAAGACTTGCGTTTTTAAATCTGCTTCTGCCAAACTTAACCCCCCTTCTTTCCACGGTGCGCATAATATTTTGCCTGTATGAAAATAAAAAGAAAACAAAATGCCGTTTTATCACCCTAGCGATTGCTAAGGTGAAAATCCAACATGGTGGCAGCAGGCGCTTGCTTTGTTAGCAAGCCCCGCCCCCACGTTCGTTCGGTCAGTCATGTTTGCGTTTCGTCTCGTATGGGGAAATGATTCATATCAAATTGCTTGATCACATTCCTTTCGCTGTTTTTTTTAAAACTCCGGAAAAAGCCGCAAAAATATGGCGAAACAACGCAGATTGCCATTAGGACAGGTCATCTTCTCGCATTCTTTGAGAAGTATTTTTGCCATTTAGACAACCCCTACGTCAACACCATCCCAGACTATATTTTAAAAACGTAAACGAAACGCAATGTTTATTTTATTTATCGCAGAAAAGGAGCAGAAAGCGCTCCAGGGACAAGTGGATTGGGGTTAATAGGAATTTGCTATTAACGGTCTACCTCTGTTAACGTAAGTGTTTTCTAGACGATGAAAAAACGATTCACGGAATGCAAGGGGAATGCCTTTTTTTCTGATGAAATCCCATTGGGATTCGCCATATTCGAAAGGCGAAGGGTCAAAAACTCAATGTACTGAGATCTCACAAAGATTAAAAAGAATACGCAGAAATGCGCATTCCTTCTCAACTGAACAACCAATTCATATCGGGGTACATTCCAGAAGTCAAAATGTGATTGGTTGGATGGGGACGGGCTTGCTGGCGACGAAGTGGCCGGAGCCGCCATTGTTGACGTTCACGGACGCAATCCTGCACAATTTGAGTGGTAAAGCAATCTTTCTACACACATATCTGTATATATTTAAGCAGAAGATTGCGCTTCCGCACCTTGGATTTAACAAAGGGAAAAAATGTGCAATGGCATGAATTTTTGGAGAATAATAATGCGAGTAATTCAATTGTGGCCACCATCTTTATTCGTGAGCATGCACGGATAGCTTCCCATATCAGCGATCTTGAGGAAAAAATCGTGAAGACAAACAAACGGTGCTGTGATGGTGAATTAATGCGCAATATCCGCTGTCAATTTTCCCGTCTAGCTGACCCCGAAGTCAACGTGTTCTTGGGCACGGGTTCATCAAGAGACAATTTGGTACCGGGGCAGAAATAAAATCAAAAGAATAGCGACGCCGTAAAAAGAATGGTACCTGTAGTTTGATGAGGTATTTAGACTTTGGTGCCTTGGCAAACTACAAATCCCAAGATCCCATAGAATAGAACTAGGATGGGATAAATTGGCATCAAACTGCTGTTATTTCGGCAGTGTGGACAGGATGTTAAGAGAAACCACTCCGAAAAAAGATCCGTTTCAATCACCACTTCAAAGGAAAACAGAATATGGCTCCCCCAACTCGCCAACGGAAAAGTAAATGAGAAGAAAAGTTACTTCATCCTTAGCAGGTGTCTGGAGTTGCAAACGAGTCCACTTCACGGCTCCTAATGAAGCATTCATGAATAAAATAACCCTTTCCCCCCTGCTATTTCAAAATGTAGATTTTCTAGCAAGAGATACTTACCGAGCAATTATCTCCTCTTTTTTCCACGTAGCCCCCCAAATGGATCCCCTTCTCTGTCTCTCAAAATAAAATCACCTTACCAACTACCTTTCATCACTGGCTATTTTACTTCCCGTAAAGGCAACGTCTTCCAAGCAATTTTCTCTCTGAAAGGGGCTTTTTCATTCGGTTTTCAAAACCAATTTTCACCTATTTACTTACCTTTAAGAAAAGGAAATAAGAGACAGAGAGGGAGAATAGGTTTTTTTAAAGGAGCACGCTCATTATTTATCCCTCGTTAAGGCGGCAAAAAGGAGCGGTTATTCATTTTCTGACTTTGATTTCTGGTATACACACACATATACCGGTATATATTATACACTAACATATGCAACGATAAGCAACCTGAGAAGGAATGAACAAGAAGAAAATACACAAAAGGGATTAATTTAAGGTGAGAATTTGCGCACCCTTGTTAGGATCACAAGCGATCATTTAAGCCATACCCATAAACCTGTCCCTCTACCTCTGAAATAGGGTAGAAAAAGACACAGGAAATACAGGAGAACCCCCGTATCCACTGATTCATTATCCACGGGACACAAAACAGCACACCTATCATAGAGTCTTCCTAGAAAATGTGTCCTCTCTAGCAATTTTCTAGGTCCTCCAAGGCAACTCTATGGTATTTTAAACCGGAAGTCCCATTATTTTCAATGGTGTTCGCTGTTATCTGTGGTTTTCAGTATCCACGGCCCCTTCCAGAACTAATCCCCAGTGGATATGGGGGCCCTACTGTACAGGTTGACCCCCATATCCACAGGACTGGTATCTGCAGTTTCACTTATCTACATCCAGGGGAAAAACTGTCCTCTCTAGGAATATCGAGGTCCTTCAACACAACTTTATGGTATGCTTCTGCTGGATGTTGGACTGGAAGTCATTCATTTCAATAAGGTTGGCTATTATCCACGTTTTTATGTATGCACGGTAAGCCTGGGAAGGTATAAATGACCTGTATCAAAGGTCATTCCCCCGTATCCACTGATTCATTATCCACGGGACACAAAACAGCACACCTACCATAAAGTCTTCCTAGAAAATGCATCCTCTCTAGGGTCCTCCAAGGCAACTCTATGGTATTTTAAACCAGAAGTCCCATTATTTTCAATGGTGTTCGCTGTTATCTGTGGTTTTCAGTATCTACGGCCCCTTCCAGAACCAATCCCCAGTGGATATGGGGGCCCTACCGTACAGGTTGACCCCTGCATCCACGGGACTGGTATCCGCAGTTTCACATCCACACCCAGGGGGGAAATTGTCCTCTCTAGGAATGTCTAGGTCCTCCAACACAACTCTATGGTATGCTGGATGTTGGACTGGAAGTCATACATTTCAATATGGTTCGCTATTATCCACGTTTTCATGTATCCACGGTAAGTCTGGAAAGGTATCAATGACTTGTACCAAAGGTCATTCCCCCGTATCCGCGACGGATATGTTCCCAGACTTACCATGGATCAAAATGCACCCAGATGTAATTCACGCAAGCTGCAAAACAGGTAGGTAAGAATGACAGATGAAGCAAATTTAGATCCTGAATTAATTTTTCTTTTGTCACTGTTGCAGATCATATTCTGCATTTCTGAAGCCTGGGGAGCTCAGCCTGCTGTCGGTCAGAGCTGACAATACTGACATACGTGGCCGCCCAAGATATGACGCATTGCAAGGTCACCTTCCCAAGTTCCTATGGCACGAGGTCCCACATCCCCAGTGGGATCCCCAGGTAGGGCCAGGAAAGTAAATATGGTGGAGGGCATCAAAGCCAGGATGCACCAGCTGAAAAGGCAGCTCCTTCTGTTCAATACCTGGATTAGGAGCAGAATTATCCCAGAAACCCCATGTATAAGCATGGCTGCTGCCAGTCTGACTCTGGGACCAAAGGAGATAACTAATAATAGTCATAATCATATTTTTGATAACTGCTATTAGGAGGTGTAACTAATACCCCAGGAGGACAGGATGAGAATTCAAAATGATCTCCTTAACAGATGAGAAAGCTGGGGCAAAACTAGCCAAATGAATTTCAAGAGGGAGAAATACAGGATAGTACACTTGGGCTATAAAAATGAAATGCAGAGATATGGAATGGGTGACATCTGGCTTGATGGCAGTCCATGCAAAAGGGGTCTAGGAGTCTTAGTGGACCACAAGCTGAACATGAGCCAGCAGCGTGATGCGGCAGCTTAAAAAGCCAATGCAATTCTAGGCTGCATCAATAGAAGTGTAGGGTCTAGATCAAGGGAAGTCATAGGGCCATTCTGTTCTGCTTTGGTCAGACCTCACCTGGAAGACTGTGTCCAGTTCTGGGCACCACAAATCAAGAAGGATATGGAGAAGCTAGAAAGTGTCCAGAGGAGGGCGGTCAAAATGGTGGATGGTCTGGAAGCCATGATGCCCTATGAGGAGCGGCTGAGGGAGCTTTTCATATTTAGCCTGGAGAAGAGAAGGTTGAGGTGATGGCCATGTTTAAATATTTGACGGGATGTCCTACTGAGGATGGGGCAAACTTGTTTTCTGTGGCTCCAGAGACTAGGACACGGAGCAATGGGTTCAAAGTACAGGAAATGAGATTCCACCTAAACATTAGGAAGAATTTCCCGACTGTAAGACCCATTTGGCAGTGGAATATGGTGTGGTGCAGTCTCCTTCTTTGGAGGTTTCTAAACAGAGGTTGGATGGCCATTGGTTGGGAACGGTTTGATTGTGTATTCCTGAAGGGCAGAATGGGGTTGGACTGGATGGCCTTTGGAGGACTCTTCCAACTCTATGATCCTATTCCTATTTATAACTATGATGAAGATACGGGAGGCCTGCTTGCCTTCTCTTGCTGTCCAGAGAAACACATCAACACAATTCCCCTCACCAGCCACCTATGCTGATCTGTATTTAAGCAACGAGATTAGACATAAATATAAAAAAAGTGGTTTAACACACCCTGCCCTGCCCTGGAGGCCTCCCTCGGCTTATTGGCTAATCTGCTGTGATGTCATGGAAACACGCACAAGGCTTGGAAAAAAGAAAGGCAGCGAATCACGCTAGACATTGAGACGCCGTGTCGCAAGTTCCAAACAAGGGTCAGACTGGGTGGAAAAGAAACCGACTGCTCCACAGTAATAGCAATTCGCATCAGCTGCAACTTGCCTCAATGGTTTTGCAGCCCCCATAAACTTTGCATGCACTCTAGCCAAGATGGCGGCCGCGACTTAATTACTCGTGTTTTAAAATCTGCTCCTGCCGAACTTCTTTTTAAAAATCCTATTTCCATGCTGTGCATAAAACAATATTTCAACTTTTACAAAAAATGAGAAAAAAGAGCTAAAACAAACCTGTTTTACCGCCTTAGCAATTGCTTGCTAAGGCAAAAATCCAACATGGCGGCAGTGGGTTCTTACCCTGTTAGCAATCAGGTTTGAGCTCCCTCTCGTATGGGAATGTGCATTTTCCTTGATGTTTTAAAAGCTGTAAAGGTTTTTCCTATGGATTTTTTTGACGGTTTTGGCTCCTCCCCTTCACAATACGCCAAACAACGTGGATTGCCATTATGACAGGGAGGCAACGTGGTATATCTGTCACCTCACCCATCAATAAACTATCCTCATCAGCCTTTGCAAACTGCACCAAAATGACCTTGATTTTCCCACCCACGCGTCAAGGCGTTAATCCGGCCATGGCGCAACCTCTCACATTTCCCTAATTGGTGCATCAAGATGGAGCATGGTCTCCCGACCTGACACATTGTGGGGGTGGGTGGGAGGGGACACAGAAAAACCCACCTGCTTGCCCCCTGGCATTGGGGATTTTCTGGCACTGGTAGGGAATCGTCTGACGAGAACTGGACACTGTGCAATTCAGATTAGCTCCATTAGCTAATTCCCAATTGCCCTGGATTTGGTTCCCGCTGGACCGGAGAAACGTAAAAAGAGAGAGACCAAAGCTCAGCCAAGCTGTACGCTTTTCTACTCTTCCACCAGCCGGCCACACTGTCTCAAAATTGGCCATGAGTGGAAGGAAAAGCCATGAACGGATAGATAGATGGATGGATGGGTGAGGTAGACAACCAAACGCTTTCAAGACATGACTGAGGGTCCAAGCAACCAAGCCCAGTCAAGAGTTTCCAACAAGGGGCAGTCTCTAAGTTTGGAAGCTAAGGCACAAATGCTGAACCCTATATTCCCACCCAACCCCTAAGATGGGTTTGGTCACCTGGGATGTCTTTCTTCCAAGTTCATAATGTGGTTCAAGTGTGTCTTCCTGCTTGACAGCGGGTTGGACTAGATGGCCCTTGGGGTCCCTTCCAACTGTATGATTCTATGATCTGATCACCCACCGACCACTACGGGAGAGCTACTAGACATCACATCCACTGAGCATCCAGCACTAACAAAATTCATTGGATTGGAGCATTCAGAGACACACGCCAATATTGGTCCCTCCTGGCGTATCCTCAGTATTGGCAACCGTGGTTTCATTTAACTGCGGTTGGAGGGGGGAAAGTCTCTCTAGGCATCGGAAGGTTGTCCACTGCAACTCTACAGTCCACTTCCAGCGAGAGTTGACCAGAGAGTCGTGCTGGAGGACTTCTCGACGCCTAGAGAGACCACCTCCATGGTCCTCCCGATGCCTAGAGAAACCACCTTCAGTGTGACTCTATGGTTCTTCCAATGCCTAGGGAAACTAACTCCAGTGTGATTCTATGATCCTCCTGATGCCTAGCAAGACTATCACCAGTGTGACTGTATGGTCCTCCGGATACCTAAAGAAATCACCACCAATGTGACTGTATGGTCCCCTCCTGACGCCTAGCGAGACTACCACCGGCGTGGCGTGACTCTATGGTCCTCCGGATGCCTAGAGAAACCACCACCAATGTGAATGTATGGTCCTCCTGATGCCTAGAGAGACTACCACCAGTGTGATTCTATGGTCCTCTGGATGCCTAGAGAAACCACCACCAATGTGACTCTATGGTCCTCCCAATGCCCAGAGAAACCACCACCAATGTGACTCTATGGTGCTCCCAATGTCTAGTGAGACCACCACCAATGCAGCTCTATGGTCCTCCCAATGCCTAGTGAGACCACCACCAACACGACTCTATGGTCCTCCTGATGCCTAGAGAAACCACCTCCAGAGTCTTAATGGTCCTCCCAATGCCTAGAGAAACCACCACCACCACGCCATGGTCCTTTCGACGCCTACCAAGACTACCACCAGTGTGACTCTATGGTCCTCCCGATGACTAGAGAAACTAACTCCAGTATAACTCTATGGTCCTCCTGATGCCTAGAGAAGCCACCTCCAGTGTGACTCTATGTTCCTCTCGGTGCCTAGAGGTACCTCCCCCCTCCGACCGCGGTTAAGTGAAACTGCGTATACCAATCCCACGTAAACGGGGAGGCTAGTTTTTCACCCGTTTTTTTTTTAAACTGTCGTAAGCCATCTTGCGTCCTGTTATTGTAAGAAAGGCAGGATGAGGCTGAATAAAGCCATCATCATCATCATCATCATCATAGAATGTCCTTCTCTGGGTCTCTCAAAGTGCATGACAACTTCACAGGTAACAAGGAGCGATGCGGGTGAGCATCAGCAAAGACGAGAGCGCACGAAATTCCTGTGGCAGTTTGGAGCCGGAAAAGGTCACGTCGCTCTTAATTAGCAGCCAAAACCTCACCGAAAATACAATAAAAATAAGTCACCTGAACCTGGAGTTGAAGCTTTGATGTCACCTGTCTCCCGGGGCATTTTGCGTCCACCTTAAAAGAGGCGCGTTTATTTTATTTTTAACAGGTTAGCGACCTAATTCCAGGGCCCGCCTTGCACAGATGGGTCGCCTGCTGTCTTATTAATCATCTTCACCAGTCCTTCTTTTTCAGCTCAAGATTTTGTGTGTGTGTGTTTGCTGGGGCAGAGAGGGGGTTAAAAGAAATAGTTTTAAGGCTATTGAACGAACAAAAGAAAAGAAGCAATAAAGTATGGAGGGAGAGAGAGAAAACATGCACCAAGAGGCCATTTTGGGGTTTTGGAGCAAAACAAATTAGCCACAAAAATCACCCGCAATAATCTCCAATCTACACTTTCAATATCCATCACACTCCCTTCTCCAGATTTTTAAAAATAGCTGCCCTTCTTTCCTAAAAGGAGGTAATCCAACAGCAAACTTGCCACTTTCTTTTTATACATTCTCATTTCATAGCCTTTTCTCCAACGCCTGCTAATTTCGGAAGCCTATCGTTAAAAATCGGGGCTATTTATAAGCTCAAGGTCTTGGTGACTTAAAAAAAAAACCTCACTCACTCTCTCTCTTTTTGGGACACTAATCTTAATGGACGCCGGATGGCGTGGCCCCTCCTCTGACATCAACAAGCGATAAGACGCACTAACCAAGGTGAGATAAAAGTGCGGAGCAGTTGTTGAAACCTGGTTTTGATTCCTTTTTTCTCGTCGGTGAAGGACAGGAGATAAACCGGATAGTCGCTCTGCAGCCAAAATGAGAGTTAAAAAAAAAAAAAGTCAAGACCTTTCTCAATTGTTACCGCCGCCATTTTGTATCCCAGCCATAGCTGCCAGCCTCGGTCTCCGTAGGTTCTTCTTCGTCCTTCCCAAAATTGCTACTCAAACCACTCCAGTCTTTCCAACATAACCAACCTCCGTGTGATTTTGTGTTCTTGCAAAATCATAGATTTTACTTAGGTAAGGAATCCTCGGAGGTGGTTTTGCCAGTTCCTTCCTCTGAAATAGAGCCTCCAATGCCTGGAATTTGTTGTCGGTCTCCCATCCGAGGACTAACCAGGGCTGACCCTGCTTAGCTTCCAAGATCAGAAGGGAGAAGAGACCAAATAAAGGAGAAGAACAGGGCAAGGACTCAATTAGGCAAGCTGACAGTTTTGGTGGCTGGAACAAGTTAATCCTTAGAAAGGTCACCCTCCTGTAAATTACGGGAAATGTTCGCCAGCGCCTTGCCAAAGGGCTGGCAGTTAAAAAGCACAAGGGTAACGCAATGACCTTCCCCGAGCTGGAGTTGTTCTGACTCCCACCTTCCTGGGCACAAATACACACACAGACACACACACCCAAAATGCCAGGTTCCCTCCCACCAATGTCTCCTTCAAAAATCTCTCCACTTTGTCCTTTCGCTGGTGCAAAAACCCCGCCAAGCCTGCTGAAGGGGAAAAGGAATAGGGAAGCGCACCGCGCCAACACGCCCCGTTAATAATTAAATGTTAATCTGCAAAGCAATTTTAGCTGCTGTGCCTGAGATACGGTTCAAGATTATATTAGCATGTCGGAGTCAAGGGTAATTCTCCTCTAACCTTTTCCTCAGTGCCAGATTTCATTTCTGTTCCTTTTTTAAAAAGCGCAAAACACCTTTAAAGTGACAGAGAGCCTTAATACCGTAATTGGGTCTAGGGGAGAGGAGGGGAAAAACATAGAATCCCCCCTTCCCTACATCCAGGTAGGTAATACAGTCGGTCCTCCACATTCGTGGGTAATCTGCTTATTTGCAGATTAATACATCCTCTGTAGTCCCCAAAAGGTGCCTCCTCCCTCCTTGTCCTCTGTGTAGCTGAATTATTTTTAGCATCATCAGCAATGAGGGGGGAAAGCTGAAGACGGGATGCAGAAATACAGACTTTCAGTGTCTGGGTTGTGACAGTGTGACTCCAGCAAATAATGCAAGGAAACTTGGCTGGCTGACCAACCAAAGCCAAAGGGTCATCTCCAATGGCTCCTCTTCATCCTGGAGAGAAGTGACCATTTGGGGTGCCATAGGGGTTCTGCCCTGGGCCCAGGGCTATTCAACGTCTTTCTCAATAGGTCGGTAAAATTAGGACCCGGCTTGTGGGGGCAATTAGCTAACACACATTGCAAACTGCTTAATGCAGTGTAGATGTGTAAATTGCTATCACTTAACAATTTGTAAGCTGCTCTGATAGTCTTTGTGGCTGAAGAGCGCGGTATAAATACCTAAATCATCATCATCATCATCATCATCAGACTTGGAAGAGGGAAAAGAGGGCATACTTCATCAAGTTTGCAGATGGCACCAAATTAGGAAGGGTAGCTAATCCCCCAGAGGACGAGATCAGAATCCAAAATGACCCCCTTAACAGTTTAGAAAGCTGGGCCAAAACTAACCAAATGAACTTCAACAGGGAGAAATGTAGGATAATGCACTTAGAGCAGTAAAAATGAAATGCAGAGATATAGGATGGGTGACACTTGGCTTGATAGCAGTCCATGCAAAAGGGATCTAGGAGTCTTAGAGGACCACAAGCTGAACATGAGCCAGCAGTGTGATGCAGCAGCTAAAAAGGCCAATGTGATTCTAGGCTGCATCAATAGGAGTCTAGTGTCTGGATCAAGGGAAGTAATAGTGCCACTCTATTCTGCTTTGGTCAGACCTCACCTGGAAGACTGTGTCCGGATCTGGGCACCACAATTCAAGAAGGAGGTTGAGAAGCTGGAAGGTGTCCAGAGGATGGCGACCAAAATAGTGGGAGGTCTGTAAGCCATGATGCCCTACGAGGAGCGGCTTAGGGAGCTGGGGGCGTTTAGCCTGAAGAAGAGAAAGTTGAGAGGGGACATGATAGCTATGTTTAAATATTGGAAGGGATGTCGTACTGAGGATGGAGCAAGCTTGTTTTCTGCTGCTCCAGAGACTAGGACACAGAGCAATGGGTTCAAACTCCAGGAAAAGAGATTCCACCTAAACATTAGGAAGAAATTCCTGACAAGACAGAGGGAGGGTAGATACATGTTCACGCTTTCAGCAGCAGACACTGAAAATCAGAGGTTGGGGTTGGGGGAACACAACACCTCACAGTCCTGGAAGAGCACCAACTGGGAAAGGTTGCACAGGAAGGTTGCAAGGAACCGAGACAGGTGCCGGATGGAAATTTAGAAACGGAATGATAAATTATGATACTGCCAGAAGCTCATCAACTGAACAGCAATTGCGCCGAGAGGAGGGGACACTTCATGGAGTGTGTGTGTGTGTGTTAAATTTAGGGGTGGCAAAAAGGAAGCAGAATCAGCACTATAAAGAATCTCACTATAGGTGTTGCAAGGAGTGGGGAATCCATGACTCATCTCAGAACCCTTAACGATTCGTTTGACTGGTACCCACAGTTTCAATTATCTGTCACATGAAAAAGATAATCTCTAGACTTTTCCTAGGTCCTCCATCATGAGTCTATGGTAACCACCACTAGAAATTACCATAGAGTCGCTCTGGAGATGCCTAGAGAGAATGCCTCTCTAGGCATTTCCTAGGTCTTCCAGCATGTCTCTATGGTAACCACCACCAGAAATTACCATAGAGTCGCTCTGGAGATGTCTAGAAAGGCCACCTCTAGGCATTCGCTAGGTTCTCCAGCATGACTCTATGGCAACCTCCACTGGAAATTACCATAGAGTGACGCTGGAGATGCGTAGAGAGAATGGCTCTCTAGGCATTTCCTAGGTCCTCCAGCATGGTTCTATGGTAACCACCACTAGAAATTACCATAGAGTCGCTCTGGAGATGCCTAGAATGCCTCTCTAGGCATTTCCTAGGTCTTCCAGCATGTCTCTATGGTAACCACCACCAGAAATTACCATAGAGTTGCTCTGGAGATGCCTAGAGAGAATGCCTCTCTAGGCATTTCCTAGGTCTTCCAGCATGTCTCTATGGTAACCACCACCAGAAATTACCATAGAGTCGCTCTGGAGATGCCTAGAGAGAATGCCTCTCTAGGCATTTCCTAGGTCTTCCAGCATGTCTCTATGGTAACCACCACCAGAAATTACCATAGAGTCGCTCTGGAGATGCCTAGAGAGAATGCCTCTCTAGGCATTTCCTAGGTCTTCCAGCATGTCTCTATGGTAACCACCACCAGAAATTACCATAGATTTGCTCTGGAGATGTCTAGAGAGGCCACCTCTAGGCATTTGCTAGGTTCTCCAGCATGACTCTATGGCAACCTCCACGGGAAATTACCGTAGAGTGATGCTGGAGATGCCTAGAGAGAATGCCTCTCTAGGCATTTCCTAGGTCTTCCAGCATGACTCTATGGTAACCACCACCAGAAATTACCATAGATTTGCTCTGGAGATGTCTAGAGAGGCCACCTCTAGGCATTCGCTAGGTTCTCCAGCATGACTCTATGGCAACCTCCACGGGAAATTACCATAGAGTCATGCTGGTGATGCCTAGAAAGGCCACCTAGGCCTCCAGCACAATTCTATGGGCTTGGCTATTACCCAGGGATTCAAGTATTCGCAGTAAGTTCTGGAACAATTCCCCATGGATATGGCGGGCAACCTGAGTCAATGTTTTTCATTACCATAAGTAATAAGAATTAAGAAAAAGGTGTACATTGGCATAAGTTATTTTCCGGTTTTCTGCAAACGGAATGCGTACTTCAAGTCAGAACCCGGGATGTTGCGCTGTTTTCCAGATGCAGGACTGAATCCAATGGGTCGACTATCACCATGTTACATCCATCTATAAATATCCGAAGGGATGTTGTGTAGAAGATGGAGCCAGTTTGTTTTCTGCTGTTGCAATGAACTTAAATTGCAGGAACAGAGAATTACCTAAGCCTTAGGAAGACGTTCCTAATGGTAAGAACTGTTTTGAGAGTGGAACGTGGACAGTCTGGGAAGGTGGTGGACCCACCATCTTTGGAGGCCTTTAAATAGAGGGAAGGGGGGCATCTCTCAGGAGTGCTGTAGTTGTGCCTTCCTTCATGGCAGGTGGTGGACTAGATGGCCTTTGGGGTCCCTTTCAACTCTAAAATCCTATAGTTCTATGTACAGCTTGTGGTGGTCCTTCCAACTCTAGGATTCTATGTTTCTATGACTACTTTTCCATCCCTGCTACTACAGTTATTCATTCCTGCAAACTCTTAAGGTTTTTAACAGGGTAATAAATCTAACCCATGCAATCAATTCTTGGTTTCTGCTGCTCTGGAAATGAGAGCAATAACCAATGGACTCAAAATTGCACGAAAAGAGATTCCACTTGAACATTAAGAAGAAATTCTCAACCATAAGAATATGGGCTGCCTCGGAGGATGGTGGTGGGGTCTCCATCTTTGGAAGTCTTTCAACAGAGGTTGGATGGGCATCTTTCAGGATTGTGGATTCCTGCATGGCAGAAGAGGGTTGGACTAGATGGTCCTTGAGGTCCCTTCCAACAGTAAGCTTCCATGATCGTAAGATCTAGGCAGGTGTTGACTTACCACTCAACAACTACTTGAATGGTTTGCTATGTAGTCAAGAAGGATCAACAAGAATGGTTACAGCATGGCTCCCCGAATGTTGCTGGAATGCAACTCAATCCAACAGACAGCCAACAGTCAAGAATGCTGGGAGCTGTAGTCCAGCATCAAATGTACAGTTCCAACCCATGACCAAAAGCATTCAGGCCAACTTCTCCTGTGCTTGGTAAGAAAGAAAGGACAGAGGTGCATGCCGTCAGGCGGAGTTTGGAAAAGTCCCTTTTTTTCTGGACTGCAACCACCAAAACATCAACACAGTGACGGAAAATGAAGACAGGATAAAACAGAGACTCCAAGCAACTGCGAAGTCTACCTTTTTGTGGCTGGCTGGTCTCTTGGTCTCCTTTCGGCTTGCAGCCGGCCTGACCCCTTTGCCCTCGTTCAAAAGGGGGCTTGAAAGGAGACCCTCATTTTTCACTCCCATTGTCTGGAGAGATGGGATTCACTCTCCCGGCGTGGGATAAACACACACAATAAGACCCTCCATTAGGCACCCACAGCGCTCGCGTTCTCAGCACCCCGGGCTGCAGGGATATTTTGGGGGGAAACTATCAAATGGAGGGGAGGGTTAGGCGGGCAGCTCTTTTGAAGGCGGAAAGAAAGGAAGGAAAAAGGATTTACCAGTCGACAGATGGGGAACCCTTTCTGGACTTCCGAGGTGGAACGTCTCACAGCAAACGACCTCCGGGGAGGACCCCGGCGTTCCTTAATCGGGTTACGCTTTGGCGGGATGTCCAATGCCACCCACCCACCCGCTCCCCAAAATGCTACTTTGCAAGACAAAACCTGTTTTAAAAAAATGATAACAAACCCTAAAACAGCTCTATTATGTTCCCTCCCTCTGAGATGAAATACGGAGTCAGAAGGAAAGGGGACGGCAACGAACGCACACAGAGCAAGAGAAAGATCCAGCAAATCAGGATGAGAGTATGGTTTAAACCTTGGTTAAAACCAAATTACCTTTAAAAAAAACACTCGCTTAAAAAAAAAGATTAATAACATTATTATTTTAAAAGTCCAGCTATTATTTTTAAAGTCCAGCTATTTCAAAGTCCAGCTAATAATAATATTATTATTTTTAAAGTCCAATTACCAAGGGGTGCATCTACACTGCAGATATAATGCAGTTTTGACACCACTTTAAGTGCTGTAGCACTTACTGTAGCTCCCACAGAATCCTGGGATTTGTAGTTTTACAAGGTATTTAGCCTTCTCTGCCAAAGAGTGCTGATGCTTCACCAAATTATAAATTACAGTATTTTTGAAGGATGGCGCCATGGCTGGTCATGGTAGCTCAATTATTTTAACTATCTGTTGTCCGAAAAGTATGATTTTGCTAGGCATTTCCTAGGTCCTCCACGGTGATTCTATGGTAACTTCTGCTAGAAATTACCATAGAGTCGTGCTGGAGTTGCCTAGAGGTGTCCTCTCTAGCCATTTCCTTGGTTGTCCAGTGAAACTCTATGGCGATTTCTGCCAGAAGTTACCATAGAGTCAGTGCTGGATAGGCCTAGAGGTGTCCTCTCTAGCCATTTCCTTGGTTGTCCAGTGAAACTCTATGGTAATTTCTGGCAGAAGTTACCGTAGAGTCAGTGCTGGATAGGCCTAGAGGTGTCCTCTCTAGCCATTTCCTTGGTTGTCCAGTGAAACTCTATGGTAATTTCTGGCAGAAGTTACCATAGAGTCAGTGCTGGATAGGCCTAGAGGTGTCCTCTCTAGCCATTTCCTTGGTTGTCCAGTGAAACTCTATGGTGATTTCTGGCAGAAGTTACCGTAGAGTCAGTGCTGGATAGGCCTAGAGGTGTCCTCTCTAGCCATTTCCTTGGTTGTCCAGTGAAACTCTATGGTAATTTCTGGCAGAAGTTACCATAGAGTCAGTGCTGGATAGGCCTAGAGGTGTCCTCTCTAGCCATTTCCTTGGTTGTCCAGTGAAACTCTATGGTGATTTCCGGTAGAATTTACCATAGAGTCAGTGCTGGATAGGCCTAGAGGTGTCCTCTCTAGCCATTTCCTTGGTTGTCCAGTGAAACTCTATGGTAATTTCTGGCAGAAGTTACCATAGAGTCAGTGCTGGATAGGCCTAGAGGTGTCCTCTCTAGCCATTTCCTTGGTTGTCCAGTGAAACTCTATGGTAATTTCTGGCAGAAGTTACCGTAGAGTCAGTGCTGGATAGGCCTAGAGGTGTCCTCTCTAGGCATTTCCTTGGTTGTCCAGTGAAACTCTATGGTAATTTCTGGCAGAAGTTACCATAGAGTCAGTGCTGGATAGGCCTAGAGGTGTCCTCTCTAGGCATTTCCTTGGTTGTCCAGTGAAACTCTATGGTAACTTCTGGCAGAAGTTACCATAGAGTCAGTGCTGGATAGGCCTAGAGGTGTCCTCTCTAGGCATTTCCTTGGTTGTCCAGTGAAACTCTATGGTAATTTCTGGCAGAAGTTACCATAAGAGTCATGCAGGAGATGCCAAGATGCATCTTCTCTATGAATTTCCCAGGTTGTCCAGTGGAGCTCTATGGTAGTTTCCGGCAGAAGTTACCATAGAGTCCGTGCTGGAACTGCCTAGAGGTACCCCCTCTATGCATTTCCCAGGTTGTCCAGTACAACTCTTTGGTAGTTTTTGGCAGAAGTTACCATAGAGTCTGTGCTGAAGCTGCCTAGAGGTGCTTCCTTTAGGCATTTCCTAGGTTGTCCAGTGCAACTCTATGGTAATTTCTGCCGGGCGTTACCATAGAGTCATACAAGAGATGCCTCCCTACGCATTTCCTAAGTCCTCCAGCGCGATTCTATGGGTTTTGCAATTACCCACGGTTTCAACTATTTGTGGTAAGTCTGGGAACGTATTCCTCGCGGATACGGCAGCCAACCTGTATCTAAAGGGAAGACATGGAGAAGACGGAGCAAGAGAAGAGGACACGAAGTAATGGATTCAAATCACAAGAGAAGAAATACCACCTAAACTTTGGAAAGAACTTTTATTTTTTTACTGTTAACAAACCAGCTCAGAAGGTAGTATAGTTTCCTCCTTTGGAAGTCTTTAAACAGAGGTTGGATGTGCATCTTTTTGGTATGCCTGAGTTGAAAATTTTTGCCTGGCGGGGGGTTGGACTAGATGACCCTTGGGGGTCCCTCCCAACTCTTAAGATTGTATGATTCCATAAAACAGGAACGTACGGTTTGTGGTGAAAAGAGAATCCAAACAGACACTTCCATCCTCTGTTTAGCTGTAGATTATTCTCCTGTAGCTATGTGATCGGAGAATAAAAAGAAAACCCGAAGCCTCACTGACGATCTCTGTATTTGTTCTACAAAAGCTCAATTTTTTCTCTTCCTCCTCCTCCTCCTGTGTTTCACTTCGAAGACGCAGAACAGGCCGGATGACAGGCTGAGAAATGCAAAATGATTAAAATGAAGACAACACAAAACGCGCACGAAACAATGGCGAGCGCAACGAAAGGGGGGGGGACCCAGAATCCAGACAACCTCCATCTTTGCCACTAAGACATTTTCTAAATAATAATAAAAAACCCCAACGCTTCACGCCTGTTTCTTCTGCCTCTCTCCCCACCCCACCCCACGCAGCCCCGATGTTTATACCAATTGTATGAAAATGTACAACACGGCGCAGCTGACAAATGAGATCAAACAGACGCGGTTCGGCGTTGGGCTCCTTCCCGGCGTCCCTGATTGGCATTAATTGTGAGCGTTTGCAAAGCAGAACAGAGAGAGAGCCTTGACATTAGCTCGGAGCGAACATTTCCCTTCTAATAGTTTTAATGATTACAAAGCAAAGACGGAGATCCGCGCGGCGCATTAATAACCCAGGAACAGCTGGGCGGGAGGGGAGCCATGCCTGTGTGTGTGTGTGTGTGTTTATACACAAAAGAGAGAATATGCATGCATGAACATGGGTGTGCCTTCTACCAAGACAAGATGCTCTTTTATCGCTAGTTTAGTTTTTTTCCATTCCCATGCAAAGGTTCCCCCAAAAATATATCTAATTTTCTTTTTTCGTTCCCTTAAAAATCTTCCCAAAAACAAGGGGGGAAAAGTATTTTGATGGTTAATTTATTTGTCCCCTTGCAGACTATTTTTTTTTCAAAATAGAAGGAAAAAAGAAGATAAGCTATTTTGATTAATTTTATTTATTTTTTCAGTCTCTTGCAAATTTTGCAAAAGCAAAATCACCCCAAAAGCACCCTTTTATGGTTATTTTTCCTTCCTTGTTCCCTTGAAAACTTTGCAAACACTTTCATTTATTTATTTATTTTAGGAAAGAGAAGGTACTCATCACAGAGCAGAGCTTGGAAAATTCCTCTCTTTTTTTTCATTGTTGTCGCCTCTGTCTAGAATTTTTGGACAGTAGAAAAATTACTAGTTTCTTAAAGCTGCTAAGTTTATTAACTTTTATTAATGATTTTCTACTGAAAGTCTAACCCAGACTTTTGGCCAAGGAGCTGAACTGGAAACATCATGGCTATTTATCTCTTCTTCCTCCTCACGACAACCTTTTGAGGTAGGCTAATGCAGACTCAATGGGAAACTTGAATATGAAGGTCTGACATCCTGGTCCTACGCTTTAAAAACTACGTCTCCCTCCCCGCTCTCTCTAATAAGGGCAACCATTGTCCCAAGATGAATTGACCCAAATTGCTTTTTGTACACTAGGAGTGCGATTCACCGTGCAATCCTCCAGATACTGGTTGGACTACAAATCCCAGCACCTTCCACCCTATCTATATCCTTCTTGAACTGTGCTGCCCAGAACTAGGGATAGGATTTCTCCAGGTAAAGTCTGACCAAAGCAGAAAAGTGTAGGAGTTATGATTTCCCTCCATCTGGACATTATATTCCTGTTGATGCAGCTTGGAATTGCATTGGCTTTTTTGGCTGCTGCATCACACTGCAGGCTCATGTTTAGCTTGTGGTCTACTATTTAATTAATTTATTTATTTTTAGTTATTTATACCCCGCTCTTCAGCCACAAGGCTATCAGAGCAGCTTACAAATTGTTTTAAGCAATAGCTATTTACACATCTACACTGCATTAAACAGTTTCCAATGTGTGTTAGCTAGGGCCCAGAGATGTACTACTTTCAAGCCAAATATCACCCATCCTATATTTGTCCAGTTCATTTTCTCCTGCCTAGATGGAGTGTATGTCTGTGCCTTCAAATCACCTGATGATTTATGGAGACCCCATGAATTTTTTGATAGGGTTTTCTTAGGCAAAGAAATTTCAGAGGTAGTTTTGCCAGTTCCTTCCTCTGAAATACAGCCTACAGCACATTGTATTCCATTGGTGGTCTCCCATCTGAGTCCTAAACAGGGCTGGCTCTGCTTAGCTTCCAAGATCAGAAGTGATCTGGTGCCCTTAGGGAATTTAGGTCCTGTGTGTATATCTGTGCCTTCAAATCCCGTTGACTTATGGCGACCCCATGTATTTTGTACAGTTTTCTTAGGCCAGGAATCCTCCTCAGAGGTGGTTTTGCCAGCTCCTCCCTCTGAAATAAGCACTGGGCGTTCATTGATGGTCTCCCATCCAAGTCCTATCCATAGCTAACTCTGCTTAGCTTTGACCTGGTGCTTTCAAGTTGCCTGTTGACTTATGTCGACCCCATGAATTTCAGAGGGTTTTCTTAGGCCAGGACTCCTCCTCAAAGGTGGTTTTGCCATTTCCTTCCTCTGAAATACAGCCTCCAGCAACTGGGATTCATTGGTGGTCTCCCATCCAAATCCTAACCAAGGCTGACCCTGCTTAGCTTCCAAGATCATATAGGATCTGGTGCCTTTAGAGACATTTGGTGCTGTGGTGTGCCTTCAAGTCATGAGGCTTTTGAAGGCTGAGACAGTGTGACTTGCCCAGCATCACCCAGTGAGTTTTCATGGCCAAGAAGGAATTTGAACTCTGGTCTCCAGAGTCATAGTCCAACACTCAAACTACTACTAAGCAACTCCGTCCCTCTTCCAACTCTAGAATTGTATGAGCTGTCCATGGTGCTGAAACTATTTAGGACTAGAGGCTGGATGGCCACCTGTCCGGAGGGACGTGATAGTGTCCTCCTGCGGGGCAGAAGGGGGTTGGACTACATGGCCCTTGGGGCCTCATACAACTCTATGTTTCTATGATTCCATGTGCTGTCCATGGTGCTGAAACTGTTTAGGACTAGAGGCTGGATGGACATCAGTCAGGAGGGCTTCAATTGTGTCTTCTTACATGGCAGAAGGGGGTCTGACTGGATGACCCTT
Organism: Gambelia wislizenii; assembly: GCA_030847615.1. Lineage (NCBI taxonomy): Eukaryota > Metazoa > Chordata > Lepidosauria > Squamata > Crotaphytidae > Gambelia > Gambelia wislizenii. Next base: position 2,101,604 of record JAUMIR010000013.1, on the reverse strand, counting down.
GGAGGTCCCCTCCAACTCTATGGTTCTATGAGCTCTCCATGGTGCTGAAACTGTTTAGGACTAGAGGCCAGCTGGCCATCAGTCAGGCGGGCTTTCATGGTGTCTTCTTGCATGGCAGAAGGGGGTCCGACTGGATGACCCCTGGAGGTCCCTTCCAACTCTATGGTTCTATGATTGAATTAATGAGTTCCTCTACAAAAATCATCCCTCCAGGCAGAATCCAAGGGATGGGGCGAAAAGGAGTGAATTCAAGGAAATGAGCAAGTGAGAGAAACGGCATATGCTCTGGTAACGCTGCCAGCGGGGAAAAAAAGAGGATTAAAAAAAACACAGCCGGCTTGGCCAAAAAAATAAAATCTTGCCAAAATAAAACTACCCAAACCAGGAGGTACTTTCTGCCAGGGAAAGCAAGGAGGGAGAGATGCCAGGAGAACCGGAAAGAGACCCCTTTTGTCTTTCTAGCAGCAAAGAGGGCACGGTTATGTTTTATGGGATTTCCCAAGGAAAAAAATGTCTCAGATATCCCCAGGAGGGACTGAATTATAGACTCACAGAGTTAGAAGGGGCCTCCAAAGGTCATCCAGTCCAACCCCATTCTGCCCTGCAGGAAGACACAATCAAATCATTCCTGACAGATGGCCATCCAGCCTCTGTTTAAAAACCTCCAAAGGAGACTCCCAACACACTCCAAAGCAATCCATATTCCAATATCAAACAGCTCTTGCCATCAGGAAGTTCTTCCTAATAATTATTTGGTGGAATAATTTCTTTTCCTGGAGCTTGAACCCATTGCTTCGTGTCCTAGTCTCCAGAGCAGCAGAAAACAAGCTTGCTCCATCCTCAGTAGGACATCTCTTCAAATATTTAACCATGCCTTAAATATTTACCCCTTAACCTTCTCTTCCCCAGGCTAAACATAGCGAGCTCCCTAAGCCACTCCTCACAGAGGCTGGTGGTTTCTCCATCTTTACAATGAGCAAAGGGGTTGGACTAGATGGCCCCTGGGTGTCCCTTTCAACTTTAATGGGACAGACTGCCTTGGAGAGTGGTGGACACTCCTTCTTTGGAGGGCTTCAGACAGAGGTTGGAGGGTCATCTTTTAGGAGTGCTTTAGTTGAGTTCTCCTACAACGAGCAAGGGGGTTGGACTAGATGGCCTCTTGGGTCCCCCTTCCAACTCTAAGGATCTAACAAGGCATTTCATCACTACTTTGTGAGCTATCATTCTACTCAGACCGACAATGTAAAATACATTTATTTGGTTGATATTTCCAGGACCCCCCATGGACACCAAAATCCGTGAATACTCAAGTCCCATTTTTGGATAATTATTTTTTAAAGAATACTTTCAAGCCGTGAATGCACTTGTCCCTTCCTATTCGCTGGGGTTTGGTTCCAGGACCCCCTTTTCGTGGATACCCAAATCCGTGAATAAAGTCCTATTATATGCAATGGCGTAGCAAAGTGGTATCCCTTATATAATAAGATGGCAAAATCAAGGTTTGCTTTTTGGATTATTATTTTTTAAAGAATATTTTCAATCCATGAATACTTAAATCCATAGTATACAAAATCCATGAATACCCAAGTCCCATTATATGCAATGGCATAACAAAATGCTGTCCCTGATATAAGATGGCAAAATCAAGGTTTGCTTTTTTGGATTATTATTGTTTAAAGAATATTTTCAAGCCGTGAATACTTAAATCCGTGGATACCAAATCCGTGGATACGGAGGGACAACTGTATTGTGAAGCTGGCGTTGGCCCATTTCTAACCACCCCAAACTGGTTCCAACTCCAACTCTTCGGGCTTGATGAAACCAATATTAATGCAAGAATAATAACAAGATTTAGAGGCGTCTCAGAGAATGCGAAACAATGGTCCCAAACTCCAAATCATCACCAAAAACAACTCTTTGATTTAGAAACATCTGAAAGGATGATTAGGAAGATAATGATGGTGAGGTTCTTCCTCCTTTTTTGTTTCTTAACAAGAGAAAATAAAGAGAGGAAAGCAGACGATGGCAGAAAATAAAGAGCGAGTGAATAAGGCTGCATAAATCCAGCCGAGAAGCAATTAAACCAAGATTCATACAATTGCAAGCTTTCAACAAGCCAACTTGAGTAGGCATTTTATATATTTTATATTCCCGGCCTTGTTTAACAACCGCGTGGGTTTTATTACAGCCACAGATTTCCAAACCAGAAGAGCATACGAAGGATCAATGCTTCTGGGTAGTTGTGTGTTTGAGTGTGCGTGTGTGTAATTGGACTCACAATCCGCACAAATCCGGACCCTCAACTGTGTCCTTTGCCCACTTGCAAAGCCCTTACTCCTGTCTTAAAAAAGAAAACGTAACCTTGGTTTAGCATCACATCGAAACCAATCCAAAATCCTAGCTTGAAAAGAAATGTTTAAAGCCAATTTTGCCAACAAGCCATCTTTAGAACCGGAGGTCCCAAAGCTGGCTTGTTGAATTAACCATGGTTTGTTTTTTAACCGTGGATGCCCATTTCGAAGGCAACGCTAAACCAGATTGCAAGGGAAATGAAAACGCAGCAGGTTTATGTTTTAAAGGATGCAGTTCAAAGTACAGGGAAACAAAGTACCAGCTGTCCCTTCTTATTCGCTGGGGTTTGGTTCCAGGACCCCCTTTCGTGGATACCGAAATCCGTGAATACTCAAGACCCATTATATGCAATGGCGTATGACACACAGCAACGCACATAATGCCACAGTATGGATACACACTCTCACTGTACTTTGTTATACTACAGATCCCAGGACTACACAAGATGGAGCTGCAACAATTAGAAGCAGCACAAAACTGCTTTAACTTGTGTAATGCAGACACATATCTAGAGATCTCTCAGGTTTTCTGTCCTCAAAGCTGTTTGGAGACCACAAGAAACTTGTAACGGAGACACCAGAACGGAAAAACAAGCAAACAGCGAAATGTGCTTCCGAGCCGATTCCGCCATCTTTTTGCAGATGGCAGCACAGATGTGAACACAATCCATAAAAACCTCTTTGCAATTAAACCCCCACTTTGCATGGCTCGATTTGTCACTTATCCTAAATTAGATCGCGGCGCCGTAAGAGCAAAACCAGCCTTGACAGTTTTAATGAAGGACTGAGAAGGACCCAACCTCGCACCTGTGAATGAGACCCTCTCCTCGTGAGGAAGCGGGGCAGGATTATGTCCCTGAGAGCTCACGAGGGAAAGTTTGAAGGAAGATGGCGCTCAGGTAGAAATCAAGGATCTCAGTAGAGTACAAGCTAAACATGAGCCAATGGCGTGATGCAACAGCGAAAAAGGCCAATGCGATTCTGGACAGCATCGATAGGACTATAGTGACTGGTTCAAGGGAAGTTAATAGTACTACTCTATTCTGTTTTGGTCAAATCTCAAGGAGGTCTGGGAAAGGTCTGGAAACCAAGCCTGATGAAGACTGACTTAGGGAAATAAAACCAAGGAGTCACAGTAGACCACAGGCTGAATGTGAGCAAACAGCGTGGTGCAGCAGCCAAAAAGGCCAATGCAATTCCAGGACCCCCTTTTTGTGGATACCAAAATCCATGAATACTCAAGTCCCATTATATGCAATGGCATCGCAAAATGTTGTTCCCGATATAATAAGATGGCAAAATCAAGGTTTGCTTTTGGGATTATTCTTTTTTTTAAATAATATTTTCAAGCCGTGAATACTTAAATCTGTGGATACCAAATCTGTGGATACGGAGGGACAACTGTACTTCTTGAGCGTAAAAGCTGTTTGACAAGAGGAATATGGGCTGCCTTGGAGGGTGTAGGATTCTCCATCTTTGGAGGTCTTGCAACAGAGGTTGGATGGGCATCTTTCAGAAGCGCTTTGACCGTGCATCCCTGCATGGAGGAATGGGGTTGGACTAGATGGTCCTTGGGTGCCCCTTCGAAGATTCTACGGCTGTCTAGAATAACCAAGGAATGGAGACTTCAAGCAGTTACCCATCCCATCATTGCAAAAATAAAATAAAATACACCCAAATGCTTTCTTGGTGGCTCACAGAATACGGTTTCTCGTCTGCGCCGATTGCGAGTCAGAGAGAGAGAGAGAGAGACGCCAGGACCGTGGATGTTCCTGCTAATTGGGTATAACAGCCTTGTCTTGTTCGGCTCTCGGAAGCTAAATCAAGGAAGGAGGCAGCGGCTGCAAACTCATTATATCTCCAGATTGCAGACTCCCGGCTCATCTCCCTGCTCTGTTATTGAGTTAGAAAAATGGACGCTGGCCATAATTTTTCACATCCTTTCTCTCTCTGCAACGGCGGCTTTTCTTTTTCTGGCATCTTAAGGCTTGTCTAGACAAGGCGGTAAAATGTGGACTGATGCACACTAACGCCAATGCGAAGCTATCCGCGTGCACTGTTCAAACCGTGGATTAACCGTGGATAATTGAATCCGCAGTTGGCGAATCAGTGGATACGGGGTTGCTACAAGTATGTGGTCAATGTGGGGAACGGTTTTTGGCTTTGGGGGAAAACGGGCTGAGCTATTTATTCTATTATTTCTATTTATTCCTGTGGAGAGAGGATGAAGAGTAATGGCAGCGTAGCCCACCAGACTGGGAAGACTGGAATATGCTTTTAATGTACTGATTCTCAGTTAAGTTTCATTCTGAGCAACAACCCTGTGTGTTCGCTTTCCGAATTCCTGCGACAATAAAAGGGGCGAAAATACTCCCCATAGAATTCAAGGAGAATACAATTTGTCTTAATGGCATCCCACACGAATCTGCCATATTAGGACGGAAGGGGACCCCAAAACGCCAAACACTTTGCGTGAAAAGTCTTCGCAGCTTTTCTCGTATTTTTTAAAAAGCTTCATGGGGAATGCACATTCTCCCTCACTGGGACAACCAATTCGCTTTGGTGTGCGCATTCCTGATAAGAGCGGAAGTGGAAAGCTGATTGGTTGGACGTGCACAGGGGGCGGAGCTTGCAAAGAAGGCAAGTGCCCGAAACCGCCATGTTGGGTTTTTCTCGAAGTGATCATGCATGGAGGCGACAAAACAGCCTCCCCCCCCTTTTTCTATTTATTTAAGTGGAATATCACAGTTCCGCACCTTTGCTTTTAAAAAAACTGTTTGGCGGTCCTAACTGGTGGCAATAGAAATGCGGATAATTCACTCATGCCCATCATATTGATTCTCAGCCATGCCCGTTAGAACAACAAACACGATAGCTTCGCATGCCTGCGATCTTGCCACTTTATTCTGCTTTGGTCAAACCTAACCTGGGGGAACCCCATGTCCAGTTCTGGGAACCACAATAAAAGAAGGATATGGACAAGCTGGAACGTGTCCAGAGAAGGGTGACCGAAGTGGTCAAAGGTCTGGAAATCACCATGCCGTGTGAAGAATGACTGAGGAAGCTGTGAATGTTTAACTTAGAGAAGAACCAGAGGAGTCTTCGTGGACCACAAGCTGAACATGAGCCAGCAGTGTGATGCAGCAGCTAAATAAGCCAATGCAATTCTAGGATGCATTAATAAGAGTCTAGTGTCTAGATCAAGGGAAGTCATAGTGCCACTTTATTCTGCTCTGGTCGGACCTCACCTGGAAGACTTCGTCCAGTTCTGGGCACCACAATTCAAGAAGGATATGGAGCTGCTGGAATGTGTCCAAAATGGCAACCAAAATGGCGGGAAGTCTGGAAGCCATGATGCCCCATAAGGAGTGGCTTAGGAAACTGGGCATGTTTAGCCTGGAGAAGAGAAGGTTGAGATGATGGCCATTTTTAAATATTTGAAGGGATGTCATGCTGAGGATGGGACAAGCTTGTTTTCTGCTGCTCCAGAGACTAGGACACGGAGCAATGGGTTCAAACTCCAGGAAAAGAGATTCCACCTCAACATTATTAGGAAGAACTTCCTGATGGGAAGAGCTGTTTGGTAGTGGGAATAATTGCTGCCTGGGAGTGTGGTGGAGTCTCCATCTTTGGAGGTTTTTAAAGAGAGGATGGCTGGACAGGAGTGCTTGGATGGTGTATTCCTGCATGGCAGAAGGGGGTTGGACTAGATGGCCTTTGTGGTCAAAGAAGCAGGAGCTGTGTTTTTGCCGGTCTGGGGAAAGTGCGTCAGTTTTGCGTAAGCCGCATGTTTCAAGGAGAGCTACGGAGAAATATAAAAGGCTCTCCAAACAGATAGAAGTCACTGCTTGTTCCAGGGAAGCATTAAAGCTTTATTAGTTTTCAGTTACGGAAAACAAGGCCACCTTCTCTATAGCCAGAAGGCATGGCTCCTCTTCAAAAGGAAAAGATGAAGCCATGTGGGTTATTAAGCCAGGAAGAGTAAAGTAAAACTAGGAGCTGGGAAGGCAGTTTCAAAAATCATATTCTCAAACGGGAAACTCATTAAAAGGGGGGGGGAGGAATCAAGTTCATTAACTAGATAAAAAAAAATAACTAGAGATGTAAAAATATGCAAAAGCTGTATTTTTCCTGGAGGAAAAAAAACACCAGAATTTTTTTCATTTTGGGAAAAAAAAAAAGAAGATATTAACACCTTTGCAGACTGACAATCACTTTGTTACTTTAGGAAGATAAAATGCACTATACGTAATTTGGTTTCGTGTAAAATTATTACGTTTGATTTACCAAAAGTACACGTTATGCACAACTGATCTTAATTTTTAAAAACCTTGTTAAAACTGAGGTCCTAAACCTCTTTCATTTTGCCAGGTTTTAGGAGCAGTTTTTAGGGGGGAGATAAAAACAGGGGGGGGGATGCTCATTAACATTAGGATATTGGAGAATATTACTTTATTTCTGCCAATTCTCTATACCGTCAAACAGACATAAATCCATTCATTCCCATGAAAAGAATAGAGAAAAACAAACCAAGACCAAGAACTATATTGATTTTATACTTTGCATAGTCTTACATATACTTTGCAAAGACTATACTTTGTATTGTCTTACAGCCCGGAAAAAAACCAAGGAAAATCTTACATAAAATTCTACCACTTACATAGATTTTTGAAATGAGTTTCAGGTGTCAAATATGCGAATGGGCATTGTCTTAAACATGTTCTAACCTGCAATCAACAAGAATGTAATGTCCAGATTGAGGGACATCATAGCACCAACTCAATTTTGTTTCGGTCAGCCCTCACCTGGAGGGATACTGTGTCCACTTCTGGACACCACCGGTCAAGAAGGACATGGAGAAGCTGGAACGTGTCCAAAGAACAGCGAGCATTTTGGTTCAAAGGCCTGGAAACTACCTGACCATGTGAGAGTCAAGATCTAGGAGTCTACATAAACCACAAGCTGAACATGAGCCAACAGTGTGATGCAGCAGCCAAAAAAGCCAATGCAATTCTAGGCTGCATCAACAGGAACACAAGCGTCCTGACTGAGGGAAGTAGAAGGTGCCACTCTATTCTGCTTTGGTCAGATCTCACCCAGAGGAATCCTGTGTCCAGTTCTGGACACCACAGGTGAAGAAAGATATGGAGAAGCTGGAACATGTCCAGAGATGGACGAGCAAGATGGTCAAAGGCCTGGAAACTGCCTGACTGACCGTGTGAGAGCCAAGATCTAGGAGTCTACATAAACCACAAGCTGAACATCAGCCAACAGTGTGTTGTGGTCTTGAAGGGTGGAGGACTGTCCACCTTTGGATGTCTTTAAACAAATGTTGGATGAGCACCTTTCAGGAGTTTTTCAGTTGGATATTCTTGCACGGCAGAAGGGGGTTGGACTAGATTACCTTTAGGGTCCCCTTCCAACTCTATGCACAGCATGAATCGGTGGGGAGCCAGGTGGGATACATAATGCCACCAGAACTGTCCCCTATGAACCCCTGTTACATCTCCCCTTCAAAGTAAAAAATACTCCCAGCAGGCTTGCATTGGTTTCAGGTCATTAACTTGTTTTTATTGGAAGCTGTTTACAGGCAGCCATAAATAAATGCAGCTTTTGTGAGCCACTCAGGCTAAAAAAAAAAAGGAGGGGAAATACCCTGGAAAGGGAGGGCAGGAGGAAGGAAGGAAGGAAGAAATCAAAGCAAGCAAAGAAGCAAGGAAGGACGGAAGGAAAGGAAAGGAAAGAAGGATGGAAGCAAGCAAAGGAAGAGAGCAAAAAAGAAGGAAGGAAAAGAAGGAAGGAAGCAAAGGAAGGAAGAGACCAAAAGAAGGAAAGAAAAGAAGGAAGGAAAAGAAGGAAGCAAGCAAGCAAAGGAAGGAAGGAAGCAAAGGAAGAGAGCAAAAGAAGGAAGGAAGCAAAGGAAAAGAAGGAAGCAAGCAAGCAAAGGAAGGAAGGAAGCAAAGGAAGAGAGCAAAAAAAAGGAAGGAAAAGAAGGAAGGAAAGGAAAGAAGTGAAGGAAGGAAGGAAGCAAAGGAAGAGCAAAAGAAGGAAGGAAGGAAAGAAGGAAAAGAAGGAAGGAAGCAAAGGAAGGAAGGAAACAAAGGAAAAGAGTGGAAGAAGGAAAGAAAAGAAGGAAGTGAAGGAAGCAAAGGAAAAGAAGGAAGCAAGCAAGCAAAGGAAGGAAGTGAAGGAAGGAAGATATCAAGCAAGCAAAGGAAGAGAGCAAAAGAAGGAAGGAAAAGAAGGAAGGAAGGAAAGGAAAGAAGTGGAAGAAGGAAGGAAGGAAGCAAAGGAAGAGCAAAAGAAAGAAGGAAAGAGAGGAAGGAAGGGAAGGAAGGAAGGAAGCAAAGGAAGCAAAGGAAGAGAGCCGAAGAAGTAAGGAAAAGAAGGAAGCAAGCAAGCAAAGCAAGGAAGGAAACGAAGGAAGGTAGGTAGGAAGGAAGCAAAGGGAGAGCAGAAGAAGGAAGGAAAAGAAGGAAGGAAGGAAGGAAGGGAAGGACCCAAGCAAAGAAAGGAAGGAAGGAAGCAAAGGAAGGAAGAAAGGAGCAATCCGAAGACATGGAGGAGGCAGTGAGGTGGAAGGAGATGGAGGAACAAGGTGGACTGAGAAAATTTGTGATTACAGGCACACCTCATTTTCACAAAGGTTCTGAGAGCGAAGCACCTTTTCCCAACCGCCCAGGCCGTTCCCCGTATCTTCCTCAGCTTCTGTCTAGCGGGAAGCTTTCTAGCAGCATGAGCATTGGGACGATGGTAAAGGGAGTGCTGGAGAATCATCCATCGGCTTTCAGCATCCGGTTGAAACACAATAAACAAATGCAATAACAAACCTCTAACCGTGGCGTAGTAGTTCTAGTGTTGGCCTATGACTCTGGAGACCAAGGTTCGAATCCCTGCTTGGCCACTGGGTGCCCTTGGGCAAGTCACAGACTCCCAGCCTCAGAAAAAACCGTGACAGGTCCGGTCCGCCTTAGGGTCGCCATAAGTTGGAAAGGACTTGAAGGCACTCCGCAACACAACAAGTCCAATTTTACTGCAGCTGTGAGTGCAAGGGAAGAGCAGCGAGCTCCTCAAACCTGTACTGAATGAACTACCCGAAAGAAAAGGGGAGAGCAGAGACGCCTGCCTCACCACCTCCTAAACCACCTAAACATTCAAAAGAACTTCTTTAGTGCAAAAATACATTGCCTCGGAGGGTGGAGAGGTTAGAGGGTATCTTTCAGGAATGCTTTAGTTGCACAGCAGAAGAGGGTTGGACTAGATGACCCTTGTGGTCCCTTCCAACTCTAAGATTCTATGATAGTATGAATGGCAAGGAAAGAGATTCTACGTAAACATGAAGCAGGACTTCTTGACTTGGGCAGTAGAAAGGAAATGCACACATATAGGAATGGTGACACCTGGATTGAAAACAGACTATGCGAAAGGGATCTAGGAGTTTTAGTGGACCACAAGCTGAACATGAGCCAAGAGTGTGATGCAGCAGCTAAAAAGGCCAATGCGATTCTAGGCTGCATTAATAGGAGTCTAGTATCTAGATCAAGGGAAGTCATAGTGCCACTCTAGCTATCCTTCTTTGGTCAGACCTCACCTGGAAGACTGTGTCCAGTTTTGGGCACCACAATTTAGGAAGGATGTGGACAAGCGAGAACGTGTCCCGAGGAGGGCGACCAAAATGGTCTGAAAGCCATGATGCCCTATGAGGAGCGGCTTAGGGAGCTGGGCATGTTTAGTCTGGAGGAGAGAAGGTGAAGTGGGGATGTGATAGCCATGTTTAAATATTTGAGGGGATGTCATGCTGAGGATGGAGCAAGCTTGTTTTCTGCTGCTCCAGAGACTAGGACACGGAGCCATGGGTTCAAACTACTGTACAGGAAAAGAGGTTCACCTAAAAATTAGGAGAATTTTCTGATGGTATGGGCTGTTAGGCAGTGGAATAGGGAGTGTGGTGGAGTCTATTCCTTCTTTGGAGGTTTTTAAACAGAGGCTGGATGGCCATCTGTCAGGGGTGCTTTGATCATAGAATCATAGAATTGTAGAGTTGGAAGAGACCACGAGGGCCATCCAGTCCAACCCTATTCTGCCACGCAGGAAATCACGATCAAAGCATCCCCGACAGATGGCCATCCAGCCTCTGTTTAAAGACCTCCAAGGAAGGAGACCCCACCACGCTCCGAGGGAGTGCGTTCCACTGCCGAACAGCTCTTACTGTCAAAAAGTTCCTCCTCATGTTGAGGTGGAATCTCTGTTCCTGGAGCTTGCATCCATTGCTCCGTGTTCCAGTCTCTGGAGCAGCAGAAAACAAGCCTGCTCCATCCTCAACGTGACACCCCTTCAAATACTTAAACAGGGCTAATGTCTTCCTGCAGGGCAGAATGGGGTTGGACTAGATGGCCTTTGGAGGCCTCTTCCAACTCGATGATTCTGTGACTTTAAGAGCTGTTGGGTAGTGGCATAGTATATGGACTGCCCCAGGGGGTGGTGGGCTCTCCTTTAGTGGCAGCATTCCCTCATTTCTTTGCCCCATGACCATGATCCCCCCTAGCTTTTCCCCCCCTCTCTAAAAGAAGAGAGACATTGTGTTTGGCTTCTTTCAAAAGATGTCAGCGGGTTGATAAGTATGGAGGCCATCTCTCCTCAGGAGATAAGCAATGGTGGGGAAGGAGAGGCAAAGTCACTTAGCAACCAAGCAATGCCCCCAGAGCGGCAGGACAGGAATGCACAAACCGCCATCTTTTGCTTCTACCCCCCCCCCAAAAAAAATCACAACCCTCCCCTCGGTCTCTTTGCAGCAAACACAAACAGAGATACCTCCGGGCACAATAGCTCTTGACACATAAATAGGTTAACATAATAATAAAACCAGGTTTAGCCAGCTGGCTCACTGGAGGGAAGAAAGCCATTCAGCACTGCAAGCGGAATAAAGAAGATTTGGGGTGTGTGTGTGTATGTGTGTGTTGTTGTTGCATGCCTGCCTCTCTCCCTTGCTGCATTCAGGAATCAGGGCTTGATTGAATTACCTGGCATGAATGTTAGGTTTCCATCTTCCCCGGAGAAATCTCTCTCTTTTTGTCTTTGGTCTACCTGCAAAAAACCATCCATGCAATTTGAGATCTGACACAGGAAAAGGATTTTCCTAGATCCTGTTTAGCAGATTTGCAAAAGGTCCGGTTGGCCAAAAAGTCTCAAGGAGGTGTTATTGATCAGGACTGGGCAGGGGGCTCCATCATTGTGGGGGTCCCCTATTGTAACCCTCCTCCTGCAAAAACATTATTAGTAATAATCTGAATATCCTGTACTGTGAATAGCTTAGGTTAAGTTAGGTGACACTGACCTGAGATAAACATATGGGGCTCCCCAAATAAGGCATTGCAGGGAGGTCCAAAATTCCTTAAACCAACCTTGGTTGTAACCCTCCTCCTGCAAAAACATTATTAGTAATAATCTGAATATCCTGTACTGTGAATAGCTTAGGTTGAGTTAGGTGACATTGACCTGAGATAAACATATGGGACCCTCAAAATAAAGGATTGCAGGGCCCCCAAAATTCCGTAAACGGCCCGTAGTAACTAACCCTCCTCCTGCAAAAACATTATTAGTAATAATCTGAATATCCTGTACTGAGAATAACTTAGGTTAGGTTACATTGACCTGAGATAAACACAAGACCCCCCCAAAAAAATAAAGCATTGCAGAGGGCCCCCAAATTCCTTAAACAGGGCATGTTATTGATAATCAGAGAATGCAACTTGGATATACGCAGAGATGGGGGGGGGGATAAATAAATCTCCAACTATCAATATGTGCAAAGCATACAATTCTCTGTAGGTTGGAGCTCTCTACCTAAGTCCCTCCCCAAACTATAAATCCCAGGATTCTGCAGAATGAAGAAACTGCTTTTATGCAAGTAGACCCAACAAATCGTTCCCCAATCTGAAAAACCTGGAGCCACTGAAATGCAAATTTCACCACTTCTATTTCACGTAATGTCATATTTGATGTTTTCCCTTCCCGAAGCCTTGAGAAGGGGAAAAAACCCTCTTAGTGACTTACAGTTTTAGCATCACTCCCTTTCTTATAGCTGAAACCTATTAGCAATGCTAAATTGGGATGCTGGAAAATAGAAAATTTATTGACCTGTTGTTTTTAAAACACCACAACCGAAGGAAAAGAAAATGCCACATAATTCCTGGCGCCTCTTTAAAAACTACTTTTTAAAAATAAATTGAGCAAGGGAAAAATCGTTGACGCATTTCTGAAATCTTACTCCCCGCCACAACTTCTGTGCGCATGGGTGCACAATTGCACATCAGACAATAGTGCATCAGTCACTCCAACACTGAACCACAGATGTCCGTACATTCGTCATGGCAGCGGCTACAACGGTTGTCAAACTGTTCACAATTCCAATTTTGTGCACGCGCAAATCCCTACATCTCAAGCAAAATGCTAGCTGTTATCTCAATTGTAGACTGTCCAAAAAGAAACAGAAACAAGGCAATAGATTCTCAAGTACAGTATATCCTGAAATCTTTTAATTCTCTCCTTATCCCACCTATAATTTTTTTTAAAGATTCATGCAAATTCCCTCTCCTCTATTTAGCAATGAACATTTTGACTCTGTATGGCCCTCTGTCTGTCAGGAATGCTTTGATTCTTGTAATCTTGCATTGCAGAAAGGGGCTGGGCTGGATGGCCTTTGGAGATCCCTTCCAACTTTACCATTCAACTTCACTACATTACTTTTTCCCTTACACAATTTAGGTTGGTGTGAGAAAAGGGTGCAAGCTTTAGAAGTACACAGAACTCTTCATCTAGTACCCTGTTTGAAGTAAGTCTAGCGCTACGGTTTCACTTTTATGGCTATGGAAACCTGGGATTTGTAGTTTCGCAGGCACTAGAGGCGCTCTCTTGCTGAGAACCCTAAGTAACCCTCTCTAAACTACAGATCCCTGGGTTCCATAGGACACTGCCATAGCAATTAAAGTAATTAAAGCAATTAAAGTGGAATAGCACCCATACAACTATGTGGTTTGAAAGGCGGTGAGTCAAACCACTGGTCCATCCAGCCCAAAATTAGGAATTATACACCCGTTTACCCAAATTCCCTGACAACCACAAGGCAAACCCATCAGTGACATGCCTGACTATAAATCCCATCACCTTCCCAGCCAGGCAATAGTTATATCCCATTTAACAAAGTACACGTTGCCCCCATGTATCCTGGATTTATTGTGGTTACCTGATACTGTGGATAGTAATGAACAGCCATAGAGTTGTGCTGGAGGACTTAGAAACTGACTAGAGTATGCCTCTCTAGGCATCTGTCGGGACTCTATGGTCAGCCTCTGGTGGAATTTGATCATAGAGTCACACTGGAGGACCTCTAGATGCCTAGAGAGACCCCCCCCAAGACTGAGATGAGGTGAAACTGCAGGTAGTAATCTCACATAAACAAGGGCAAACTGGATCACAGAGTTGGAAGAGACCCCCAAAGGTCATCTAGTCCAACCCCTGCCTTGCAAGCATGCACAGAAAAGAAAACACAACATCTTCTTAGGCATTACTATTTGGTAACAGAGGCAGGAATAAAAAGGAAATAGGTTCCTACCTTGCAAAAAAAGGAAGAGGAGGTCAAAGTAATGGGATGAATTTGGAATAGGAAAGGAAAGGAAGGAGTATAAGGTAGTAAAGGAAAGAAGATAAAGGAACACAGGCCTAAAAGTATATGCATGTGTATGCAAATGTGGATATATATAATTAAATGGATGTATATATGAATATGCATATATTTGAATCATCCTGTGCAAAAGGGAGGTTATAGAATTGAGTAAGAATTTTTTTTCATTTTTATTGAGTTTTAATATGTTAACCGATCAATGTATAGGAACCTATGAATACACAAATGTAGATATATATAATTAAATGGATGTATATATGAATATACATATATTTGAATCATCCTGTGCAAAAGGGAGGTTATAGATTTGAGTAAGAATTTTTTTTCATTTTTATTGAGTTTCAATATGTTAATCGATCGATGTATAGGAACCAATTGTATTTGTCTTGCAAAATGATACACTATGATACATATAACATATCGTTTATTCACCATTCTTGGTAACAGAAAATTTCCATCCTGAACTTCCCTTGAATTAATCCTGAAGTTAAATTTGCTTTGCCTTTGCAATAAAATTTTGTTCCCCCTCATTTGTCCATCAAGATATTAAAGATATTAAAATCTTTATGATCCCGCATAGTGTTGTTTTTATACATTGTTTTATCTATCATCTATCCCTCATACAGTATCACTCCGTAATACTTAAATTCTTTACAATCACAGAATTGAGTAAGAATTTTAAGTGGATTGGTTGTTTTCTTTTTTATTGTTTTTTCAAATTTATATTAAAAAATTGGTTTTATATGAAGATGTGAGAAGGATTTGATACAGAAAAGAGGAAAGAATGGGGAAAAATAGGGAACAATAATGTCATTTTGTTTCTTTTTTAAAAAAACAATAAGGATTGATGTATTTGTTAATTGGTAATTATAAAATACACAGTAGAAATCATGATGGATCAGAGAATGAATCAAGTGTTGTAGAAGAATTTAATTATACCAAACTAAATCTGTATTTCTTCTTCACTTCCCAATGCTGATGCAGCTCAAAGAACTTCCAGCTAGACAATCCACCTCTCTGGAGAGCACAGAATTCCCACAGAAATCCCATCATCCACTTCCCCAGCCAGCACAAAAGTCCCACAATCCTCCTCTCCGGAGAGCACAGAATTCCCACAGAAATCCCATCATCCACTTCCCCAGCCAGCACACAACTCCCACAATCCACCTCTCTGGAAAGCACAGAATCCCCACAACCCACAGAAACCCCATCATCCACTTCTCCAGCCAACACAAAACTCCCCCAATCCACCTCTCTGGAGAACACAGAATTCCCACAGAAATCCCATCATCCACTTCCCCAGCCAGCACACAACTCCCACAATCCTCTCCGGAGAGCACAGAATTCCCACAGAAATCCCATCATCCACTTCCCCAGCCAGCACACAACTCCCACAATCCTCCTCTCCGGAGAGCACAGAATTCCCACAGAAATCCCATCATCCACTTCCCCAGCCAGCACACAACTCCCACAATCCACCTCTCTGGAAAGCACAGAATCCCCACAACCCACAGAAACCCCATCATCCACTTCTCCAGCCAACACAAAACTCCCCCAATCCACCTCTCTGGAGAGCACAGAATTCCCACAGAAATCCCATCATCCACTTCCCCAGCCAGCACACAACTCCCACAATCCTCCTCTCCGGAGAGCACAGAATTCCCACAGAAATCCCATCATCCACTTCCCCAGCCAGCACACAACTCCCACAATCCACCTCTCTGGAAAGCACAGAATCCCCACAACCCACAGAAACCCCATCATCCACTTCCCCAACCAGCACACAACTCCCACAATCCTCCTCTCCGGAGAGCACAGAATCCCCACAGAAATCCCATCATCCACTTCCCTAGCCAACTCCCACCATCCAGAATTAGAATCCTCTGAACAGATTTTGTGTAATGGAGACTAACGTTTTCCACGCCGGCTGCGCTCAGCCAGACGGAAGGAAGAGGTTTCGCAAACACATCCTCGGTCATGTGGAATTAAAAAATAAAAGGGAACGAAGATCAGTTCAAAGGGGGACAGAGAGGTCGCGGCGAATTTCGCCCTCGGGCCTGGCCTGTGTACGTCACATGCGGAACATAGCCCGTGACCCAAAACTTTGCCATGTTGCAGAAAATGTCACTTTATTATTATTTCAGGTTGCGTCTCCCTTATCCAAAAGGAGATCAGAGGTATTTTGGAATATTTTGGAATTTTGGAATGCTTGTATAGACAGAAGGAGAGATATCTTGGAAATGTGACCCAGATCTAAACACAAAATTCATTATGTTTCAACTATAGACACCTTAACACAAATAACCTGAAGGTCATTTTATACACAATATTTCTTAATAATGTTGTGCATGAAACAAAGTTTGTGCACACTGAACCATCAGAAAGCAAAGGTGGACATTCTCTCAGCCACCCATGTGGACAATTTTGGAATATTCTGAATTTTGGAATACTTGCATTATACATAACGAGATATCTTGGAGATGGGATCCAAGTCTAAACATGAAATTCATTTATGTGTAATTATAACCTTATATGCATAGTCTGAAGGTTGTTTTATATACAATATTTTTAATAATGTTGTGCATGAAACAAAGTTTGTGCACACTGAAACATCAGAAAGCAAAGGCAGACACTCTCTCAATTTTGGAATAGTCTGAATTTTGGAATACTTGCATTATACATAATGAGATATTTTGGAGATGGGACCCAAGCCTAAGCACGAAATTCATTTATGTTGCATTATACACCTTATACGCACAGCCTGAAGGTTGTTTTATACACAATATTTTTAATAATTTTGGGCATGAAATGAAGTTTGTGTACACTGAAGCATCAAAATGCAAAGGTGACACTGTCTCAGCCACCCACGTGGACAATTTTGGAATATTTCAGGATTCCAGATAAGGAAGACTCAACATTTTCTATAATTTGCTTGACATTAATTGCTAGTTATGGTCTTGTCTGGTATGAGTTCTTGCATCAGAGGCCCTGATATCGTTATCAAGTGCAAAATGACAAAATCACACATGCAAAGAAGATTCTACCAATTAAAGACCACCATATATATTTCTAGACCATTAAAGGCAAAAAGATTTCTAAGTCATGCATTCAAAACTGCAGGAGGTCTCCTCCTCACAAGAGTGGTTTATTTAAAGGGGAGGAAGAAAAGTGTTGAAGAAACCTGTTGGTTTCGAAAGCCTGCACAACTAGATTTTCCTTCAACCTTTTTTTTTAGAGGATTGCCTTAATCAAGGTGTGACCACCACATGGGCTTTGCAATCCTTTTGGTTACATCATCCAGACAGCCCTAAACTGCCAGCTGAAACAAGGACGAGGGAGCTTCTTAACACTGTAAAATTATAACAGTTTCATCCCAGTTCAACTGCCCTACCTCCACCCCAGGAAATCCTATTAAGTTATTACACAGAGATACAGTATATAGAAAGTGTCTGTCCACACTACACACTGTAGCAGATTCATACCACTTTAACTGTCATGGCTTCTTCTCTTGGTTTTTGTAGTTTGGAGAGGGTAGATACATCTTTAAAACCCTCTGCCAGAGAGCTTCAGGGGGAGCGAACTAGAACTCTCCCTAATATGGGATTCTAAGCACCCCTCACCAAAACTACAAATCCCAGCACAAGGAATGAAAGAAAGGAAATTCCAAGCTGGAATTAAAAAAAGAAGCTTGTCTACTGTGCTGGCTTATTTTATTTTTTTGGGTCACTTTGGAGAAACAATCCAATTGGGCACAGCTTTAACTATCATGGTTCCATCCTATGGAAGAATCCTGGGACTTGTAGTCTGTTGTGGTGCCAGAGCTATTTGACAGAAAACTACAAATCCCAGAACTCCACAGCATTGAGCCATGGCAGTTAAAGCAGTGTCAAGCTGGATTGCTATCTGCAGTGTGGCAGCAGCCAAAGAGATCTGCAGATTCCTAAGGCTTACACACATTTTTTTTTTTTGCAATAAAGGACAACCTTATAGATCTTAGATTTTTTAAAAATTTCTGATTATCTGCCTCCCTAGAGAGTAGGAGTTGAACTAACAGATTCAAATACCAAGAAATGTCATTCCAACTCCTGATAGTAAGAGCTATTTGACCCCAAAAGAGACTACCTTGCAGGGTGTGTTGACTCTGCTTTGCTAAAGAGATGGTTACCTCTCTGAATGATTTTGCTGAACTGGCAGAAGGTTGGATTAGATGTGCTCTGGAGGTCCCTTCCAACTCTTTGATTCTAGGAAATCTAGGCATCTCTGGGTGTGTGTGTGTGTGTGTGGATTCTTGCATTTATTTATTTATTGGATTTATATCCTGCCTTTCTCCCAAGATGTATAATAGGGGTTGGAGTAGATGACCCTTGGAGGTCCCTTCCAACTCTATAATTCTAATCCTTCCCCTTCACTGACAGCCAACATACTAAGGGAAAAAAAAATAATCCACCATAGTTTGTTCCAAACTCAAATCTTGCAGGACCTCACTGCAAGGAACCTATATTTATAGTACATATAGACATATATATTCTGTTTATCCACATACATGGCTTTGAAATCTTTGTGAACAAAGCAGCATATAAATATTTACAAAGGAAGAAAACGGAAAAAAGTTTTTTAAAAAGTAACAGAAGGGCCCGGGCCACGTGCATGCCATGTGTGTGCCACTGTTACATTTTTTAAAAATAATGATTTTGTACTGTTTCATATTATTTGTTTATAAAAAAAGAACAATTTCCCCTTTTTTAAAAAAATGTATGTATCAGTAAGTTTATAAACTCTTTATCCTCTTCGTGAACTGCCTGGATTACCCTGCTAACTGAAAGAGACAGGTTGTAAAATACATTGCAATAGTTAAAAGGGATGACCACTCAGCCTGCTCATTCTTCCTCTTTATCAAACTACAGGTGGAATATAGATAGTTATCCGAAATGTTTTTGAGACCAGAGGTATTTTGGAATATTTAGGATTTGGAATATTTGCACGGACATCAAGAGATCTCTTTGGAAAGCGTATTTGAAATGCTTGGGACCAGAGGTATTTTGGAGTATTTAGGATTTTGGAATATTTGCACAGACATCATGAGATATCTTGGAAAAGCTTATTTGAAATGCTTGAGACCAGAGGTATTTCGGATTTTGGAATATTTGCATAGACATAAGAGATATCTTGGAGACGAGACTCAAGTCTAAACATGAAATTCATTTATGTTTCCTATACACCTTAATACATATAGCCTGAAGGTTATTTTATACACAATACTTTTAATAATTCTGTGCATGAAACAAAGTTTGTGCACACTGAAAAATCAGAAAGCAAAGGTGTCACTCTCTCAACCACCCATACGGACAATTTTGGAATATTTCAGATTTTGGAATATTTGCATAGACAATGATGAGATTATCTTGGAGATGGGACCGAAGTATAACTTTGAAATTCATTTATGTTTCTTATATACCTTAATACACATGGCCTGAAGGTTATTTTATACACAATACTTTTTGTGCATGAAACAAAGTTTGTGCACACTGAAACAACAGAAAGCAAAAGTGTCACTCTCTCAACCACCCACGTGGACAATTTTGGAATATTTCAGATTTTGGAATATTTGCACAGACAATAATGAGATATCTTGGAAATAGGACCCAAGTCTAAACTCGAAATTCATTTATGTTTTGTAGACACATATGCCTGAAGATCATTTTATAGACAATATTTTTTAATAATTTTGTGCATGAAACCAAGTTTGTGTACACTGAACCACCAGAAAGCAAAGGTGTTACTCTCTCAGACATGCATGTGGACAATTTTGGATTTTTGAATATTTTGGATTCCAGAGATGAAGGAGACTGTAGGTATTTTGCTGCCTCAACCCTTAGGGAGAAATGTCACTTGGGTCTCTACCAGATTCCTCAAAAGAAGGAAAAGCAAGGCCAGATCTGCCAGATTTCAAACTCTTTCCACCAAGCTACTAAAAATTACTTTTCCCAAAGACACAACAACTTGGAAATTGGGCGTTTCCCTCTCTTCAAAGCCCCAGTTCCAAAAGTTCTGCTGTACTTTCTCAGCACAAAACCACACGTTGTCAGATCAAATCTCAATGGGGTGAGTTAGGGTGGGTTTCCTTACTTAACACACACACACACAAAGTTTAACCTTGGCCTCTGAGGAAGTCAGATCTGGCTGCAAAAAATACAGAAATTTCTGTATTGTATGGAGCAATTAAATAACAATAATCAGAAATATATCATGGGATGTTGCAACCAAGGGACCCAATTGGGAAACCAGCTCATTTTCCTTTGCCATAGGTTTTCAAACCAAGATTGGACGTCCGCCTGTCAAGGTCGACCTTCAACTAGCTCGGGGTCGGTTTGGATGACCCCTGGGGGTCCCCTCTCCCAAATCTAACATTTGTGCCGGGAGGGAGAGCCAAGCCTGAGGAACATAGAAGGGGGGAAGAGTGGATACCCCACATTATTCATCTTCTTGCATCCCTCTGGGTTGTTTCTTTTTTTAACAATTAACCCCTCCCCTGTAAGGCTTTGCAAGGTCTGAAACCCCCCAGCATTGACAATCCCGTGGGGAAGGAGGAAGGTTGCAAAAAGAGGGAAGGGTTTCACTGCAAGATGGAGCCCGAAGTGGAATAAATAATAATTGATAAACACAGTAATATTGTTAATAGAGGTCGGTTTGCAGAAAACACGGGTCGCTTCGGTGCATGAATCCCACCCGTGCAAGCCAATCCCACCCGGGTGCCTTTCCCCCCCCCCTTGGCCATTAATTTACCATGTAAGCCGAGGCTCTTCTCCCCTTCAATCCTCTTCCTTTCTCTCTCCCTTTAAATCCTTTTTCTCGGGAAAACGGTCACAGCCAGAACCGTCCGCCTTGTCCTTGGAGCCATGAAGGGGAGAAAAAATTGCAACCCACACAGAGAGAAAGGAGAGCAAGGGGGGAAAGAAAGAAAAAATCCCAATGGACGATCCGAAAAAATCCAAGCAGGAAAAAAAATGCAAGAAAAATAAGATTATTATTTTGTAAAAATGCTACTTTCCCTAGCAAAATCCGGGGAGGTCAGTAATGCAATCTCTGGGGCGACTTCCGAAGGGAAAATCCGCTCCGGGGCGAGTCCGGCCTGGGAGCCTGGGCTCGGCCCCCCTCCGGCCACCTCCGGACTGGAGAGCCCGAGGGCTCGGCGGCGGACATGGAGGCATGCTGCGGCTCCCTTTGTGTGCGCAAAGAAAAGAGAATTGTTGCAAGGAGATGGTGGGAAAGGCGAGAGGGTTTTGCAAAGGGGTGCCTTCACTTTCGTGCAAAAAAATTAAAATTAAAATAAATACAGAAGGGGTGGTGAAAAATCCCACCCTTTAAAATATATAGATTATACAATTAAATTTGCAAGATCCAAGCGCTCCGACGACTCTTCGGGTCTTGTTCCAGGAAGAAAAAAAACAGCCTCGGGTTTTAATCTTTTTTTCATGGGTGCAAAAGAAGAAACGCAGCCAAAGCAACCTCAGATTTTAATCTTTTTTTTTTCATGGGTGCAAAGAAAGAAGAAACGCGGCCAAAGCAGCCTCGGGTTTTAATCTTTTTTTCATGGGTGCAAAAGGGGAAAAAAGAAGGAGATGAAACGCAGCAGCAGCACCAGAAGGAGAGACGAGGAATCCGGAGTCCCCTCCCTTCTATCTCCTCCACCCTGGGGGGGGGGGACAGGGATTGAATGCACCACGAAGACACCGGTGGTGTGTAATTGTGCGTGTGTGTAGGGGTCGGTGTTCTTCGTCGTCGTCTCCTCCGTTCTTCCCTTTCCAACCCGGCTTCCTTGAGTTGTTTTTGTGTGTCTGGGCGCTTGCAAAAAATATAAATAAATATATATTTCTCTATATTATTTAAAAATGCAAAATTATAATGAGGATGATGAGGATGATGCAAGGGGTGGAAGGGTCCACCGGCCGGCTTCCTGGCCCTGCCGGGGCCTCCTCGCCGCCTGCCAGCCAGCCAGCCAGCCAGCAAAAAGCTGCCTCCGCTCTCCTTGAGCCGCCTGCAAAAAGCAGCAGCTAAAAAGCGCTGCAGCTGCAAAGCAAGCAGGCAGGCAGGCGCGAGCCTCCCCGGGCCACGCCCCCTATTCTCCCCGGGCCGGGGTTGCCGGGGCAACGCCACGAAGCCTCCCGTCGGCTCCTCCCTCCCTCCCTGGCAAGGGAGCCTGGTGGGCGTGGCCTCGGTGACGTCACGCGGCCTCTCGCGGCAAGGGAGGGGGGAGTGCGCCGTGTGCAAAAGGCGGAGCCACAGGCGGGCGAAGGAGGCGGCGGCGGAGGGACTACAAGGACCGGCATGCACCGCGCAGCCAAAGGGATGAGAGAACGCCTGAGAGGCGTCATGGGAGTTGTAGTCCGGCAGCTTAGCTAGCTGGTTTAGATTGATTTTAAAAGTATTAAACGTGTTATTTTAAAACTGTTTTTTTCAGGCACTCCAGGGTTTGAAACTGGATTAATATTATTCGCCATGGCTCCTTCCTATGGAATCCTGGGATTACAAGGTCTTCTGTGCCAAGAAGTATTGGTGCCTCACCAAACTACAGATCCCAGACTTTCTGTAGGATGGAGCCATAGCAAATCATCCAGTATGAAACTGGATTATTATTCACCATGGCACCTTCCTCTCGAATCCTGGGATTTGTAGTTTTACAAAATCTTTTGGCCTTCTCTGCCAAAGAGTGCTGCTGCCTCACCAAACTATAGATCCCAGACTTTCTGTAGGATGGAGCCATAGCAAATCATCTTTGGAGGTCTTTCAATAGAGGTACAGTTGTCCCTCCATATCCATGGATTTGGTATCCATGGATTTAAGTATTCACAGCTTGAAAATATTCTTTAAAAAAATAATAATCCAAAAAGCAAACCTTGATTTTGCCATGTTATTATATCAGGGACACCATTTTGTGATGCCGTTGCATATAATGGGACTTGAGTATTCATGGATTTGGTATCCATGGGCTTAAGTATTCATGGCTTGAAAATATTCTTAAAAAATAATACTAATCCCAAAAGCAAACCTTGATTTGCCATCTTATTATTTCAAGGACACACTTTTGCGATGCCATTGCATATAATGGGACTTGAGTATTCATGTATTTTGGTATCCACGAAAGGGGGTCCTGGAACCAAACCCCAGCGGATATGAAGGGACGACTATTTCCCAGAGCTGTTTCAGTTCCTGCATGGCAAGAGGTTGGACTAGATGGCCCTTGGGGGTCCCTTCCAACTCTGTGACTCTGTGAAATGAGATCATTGGGGGCAGCCATGCCTTCCTGCTTTCTCTCTCTCTCTCTCTCCTTCCAGCTTTGGTGCATTCAACGCCCCCCCCCTCCGTATCACCTTTTGTGCAAAGTTATTGACTTATCAAGGTTAAAATGCATTCAGCGCAGTCCGAGGAAAAAGGGATCAGTGGGCATTATGCTGTCATCCCCAGATCTGTTTTCATGGCAACAGGGCTGCTTTTTTCTGCACATTAAATGGCTGAGTTGTGCAAAGTTCAGGCATTACATAAACAGAGAGGTAACTACAACAACGACAGGGGAAAATCAATGGGCGCAGAGGCATGGGGAAAGGAGATAGCATTGATCTGCCCGGCTATCAATATGTGGGGATCATTCTTTCTTGCCCTCTAGGAAAATAAATAAATATCCGTTCCCCGCATCGGCCCGGAAAACAATAGGTTGAAGGACAAGCCAGGATAGAACAACTCTCCGCCTGGCTCAACCTTCTTTTCCACCAGCTCGGATTTTAATTAATAGCGATAGCGAGGAAGAATTTGGGATTGCTTGGGGTATTTTAAGCACTTTATGTCCTTTCTAAAGCAAGGGTGGGAGTTGTGGCCTACAAGATGCCCGTGGCCCCTAGGCCTCAGTTTTGTAGATGCTGAAGCAGTCCGACGCCACTCCCAAAAATATTTTCTGACAATATTTGCCCCCCCTCCGGACCACACAGAAAGGCTCCCAAAAGTGTGGAAAAGTGCAAAAAAATGCTCAATTTGTCTGCAGTCTCTCTCAAAATGGAAGTGTTGCGACGCCACTTCCTGTCCCCATTTTGAGAAGGACTTAAGAAGAAAACAGAGTTATTTGAAGGTAGTCCAGGGGTCCATATCAGTGGAAATGGTGGGTCCATGCTGGGTTTTAGTCAAAGAGATTCCACCTAAATATTAGGAAGAACTTCCTGACTTGAAGAGCTGTTCAGAAGTGGAATAAACTGCCTAGGAGTGTGGTGGAGTCTCCTTCTTTGGAGGTTTTTAAAAAGAGGCTGGATGGCCATCTGTCCGAAGTGCTTTGATTGGGTATTCTTGCATGGCAGAATGGGGTTGGACTAGATGACCCTTGGAGGTCCCTTCCAACGCTATGGTTCCAAGACCTCTCCATGGTGCTGAAATTGTTTAGGAATAGAGACTGGATGGCCACCTGTCAGGGATGCTTTGATTGGGTCTGCCTGCATGGCAAAAGGGGGTTGGACTAGATGACCTTTGGGGGTGTCTTCCAGCTCTAGATTCCATGATTCTAAATCATCAATGCAGAGTGATACACCCAGTGATGTTTAAACCTTAAAGTAGCCATCCCCAGTGTTGAACCTATTTTGGGTTGGATATATAGAGTTCTGCACCCTGGATGCTCCCTTTTGTCACCACCTTGCAAGTTGCGAGTTCGATTCCAGCGGGCTCCAAGGTTCACTCAGCCTTCCATCCTTTCATAGGTCGGTAAAATGAGGACCCAGCTTGTGGGGGCAATTAGCTAACACACATTGGAAGCTGTTTAATGCAGTAAGATGTGTAAATAGCTATTGCTTAAAAAACAATTTGTAAGCCGCTCTGATAGCCTTGTGGCTGAAGAGCAGGGTATAAATAACTAAATTAAATTAAATTAATTAAATTTTAGTTCAGGCTAAAACCCAGAGCACACGCAGTACCATCTGAGAGACTACAGAGGCAACATCTACCACTGATAGAAAGCAACTCTATGTGCTTTCTGTGTCAAGTGGTTGGTGGTAGATCCACCCTTGGATTTAATTCAAGCTGTAAGGGAATTTTTTTTTTAGGGGATTTTTTATTGGAGTAAGACCATTCTACTAAAAAATACACCCGACCGCAAAAGGCCATAACAATAATACAAAAACAATACCAAAATGTGCTGGACCTATTGAAGGGGGGGTCAGGGTTCAGAGGTCCATTAAAGGACTGGGGAAAGCATTGAACACCTTGATTAGACGATTGCGTTCTTAGGGGAGGGCTCAGCACTTTGGGATCATAGAATCATCATAGAATTGCAGAGTTGGAAGAGACCACGAGGGCCATCCAGTCCAACCCCCTGCCACGCAGGAAATCACAATCAAAGCATCCCCGACAGATGGCCATCCAGCCTCTGTTTAAAGACCTCCAAGGAAGGAGACCCCACCACGCTCCGAGGGAGTGCCTTCCACTGCCGAACAGCTCTGACTGTCAAAAAGTTCCTCCTCATGTTGAGGTGGAATCTCTGTTCCTGGAGCTTGCACCCATTGCTCCGTGTTCCCGTCTCTGGAGCAGCAGAAAACAAGCCTGCTCCATCCTCAGCGTGACATCCCTTCAAATACTTAAACAGGGCTATCATATCGCCTCTAAACCGTCTTTTTTCCAGGCTAAACATACCCAGCTCCCTAAGTCTTTCCTCATAAGGCATTGTTTCCAGACCTTTCACCATTTTAGTTGCCCTTCTCTGGACACGCTCCAATTTGTCAATATCCTTTCTGAATTGTGGTGCCCAGAACTGGACACAGTATTCTAGGTGAGGTCTGACCAAGGCAGAATAGAGCGGCACTATTACTTCCCTTGATCTAGACACTATACTTCTATTGATACAGCCCAAAATTGCATTGGCCTTTTTAGCTGCCGCATCACACTGTTGGCTCATGTTCAACTTGTGGTCTACTAGGACTCCTAGATCCCTTTCGCACATAGTCTCATTCAGCCAGGTCTCTCCCATCCTATATTTATGCATTTCATTTTTCCGCCCTAAATGCAGTACTTTACATTTCTCCGTATTGAATTTCATTTTGTTAGCTTTGGCCCAGCTCTCCAGTCTATCCAGGTCATTCTGAATTTTGATCCTGTCCTCTAGGGTATTAGCTACTCCTCCCAATTTGGTGTCATCTGCAAATTTGATAAGTATGCCCCTAATTCCCTCATCTAAGTCATTGATAACCCCTTTAAAGTTCGAACCAGAACCCAGAACAGATTCCACACATCACTGGCAATGACAAAGATGATTTCTCCAAATTAGAAAAACAACAACAACAACTAGTGAGTTAGGAAGGAGAAATAAGCAAAGAAAGTTAAGGCAAAGGGCCTCCGTTTGAGCCGTGCTCCATTCACGCGCCTGTCTGCTGTTTGGATTAGTCACATACCTGTCTTTTTAAAATGTATTTTTGATGCCACCAGAGATAGGAGGCTGACTGACAGGTGAGTGAGGCTTATCTCGCTGGGATACATTTCATATCCTGCCAAAGCGCCCTGTCACAGGGAGGATTTTGTATGCCAGGTGCCGTGTGTGCAACCTTCAAGGGCAGGCCAACGAAAATGTAACGCGTAGGGAAGGATGGAGGGAGAGAAGTCATGTGCGCCATGTTTTCGTTTTCCCTGCTGATGTAAAAAATAGACAAATCACACCCCCTTAGGTGAACACTTGTGTGCAGATATACACCACCACCATGCGGAATAGCAACATTGCTCAACACATGGAAGTGATTGGGTACCATTGTGCCACGCACAACATGTGACAGCCAACCACAATGCAAAGTACAGAAGGCACAATTGCAATCTATAATCACAACACAACACAATGGGCTTGTCTAAACGAGCAAAATAAAACCATGGAGTGCCACGCAAAGCCAAAGTCAAGATGGTAGCCGCAAGTGAATTACTCGCATTTTGACCTACTGTAATCTGCCACTATTGACGTTTTTTAAAAACTATTTCCACTATGCGCTGGAGCAATGTTTTGCCTTTGCGGGCTGGGCGAACAATACCCCATTTTCTTGCCTGAGCGCTTGTTCTCTAAGGCGACAATCCAACATGGCGGCACTAGGTTAGCAAGCCCCACCCACCCTCATCTGGCCAATCAGCTTTGCACTTCCTCTCCGATGGGGAAGAGATTTGCATTGAATTGTTTTTCCCAATAAGGACGAATGCGTATTCCCTATGCAGTATTTTAAAAAACTTCATGGAAAACTTAGTGCGCAGTATATGACAGTTTTTTCCTCTCTCCTTCTGAATAAAGTGAATCGCTGTGAGTTGCCATTAACACAACGTGTGTTCTTCTCAAATTCTATGAGAATTCTTTTCACTATCTAGACAACCCCAAAGTATAGGATGCACAACCAAAATGCAAGCTATAGGATACACAACCACACTGCATAATCAGAATGGGACAACCAAAATGCACAATCTGCAAAGATTTCCCAAGAAAATGCACATGAATTCTCTTCAGTTGACAGCGACCTTCAGCAGATTTGCACATGTGGGAACTTTGTGCATGTGACAGCACACGAAAGTACGCAGAGCAGGGTGTGAATGCACATCAGCCGTATGCCCAGCCTTTGTTCATTTGGCATTGCAATTATTCAGTGAATTGTCAGCCATGCGCCTTGAGCATTGATCCACATACATTGCCCTACATTGGTATTCAGTATAGAGGTTGTGTAACTTACACAGGCGTTAAAGTTGTGCAGCCAGATTGCTAACAGGGGCTGGCTACAGGAGGCACATACAACTCCCTTGTTGCAATGGCTCCGCTGGTTGTTGGTCTGTTTTTGGGAACAATTCAAAGTGCTGGTTTTGATCTATGAAGCCCGTATATGGCTTGGTTCCAGGTTATTTCAAGGACTGTATCTCACTTTATGAGTCCACCAGAGCTCTAAGCACCACCTTCTCTGGCTTGTTTGGTGGGAATGAGGGAGACAGGGCCTTTTCGGTGGCAGCTTCTAGACATTGAAACTCCCTTCCTAGAGAAGCCAACTTGACCCAGTCCTTGCTCTCCTTCTGCCAGCAATTGGAAGCCTTCTTTTCAGACTTTTAGAAACAGAATGAAATGGGCCTTTAATGATGTGCTGTGTTGTTTTATGGTTTGTATATACTCCTAATGAATATTTGAAGTGTTTTTTTTTTACTTTATAAATTGTTTAATGGTCTTTTCATAGATTTCATAGAATCATAGAGTTGGAAGAGTCTCCAAGGGCCATCCAGTCCAACCCCATTCTGCCACGCAGGAAATCACGATGAAAGCATCCCCGACAGATGGCCATCCAGCCTCTGTTTAAAGACCTCCAAGGAAGGAGACCCTACCACGCTCCTAGGCAGTGCATAGAATCAAAGAATCATAGAACCATAGAGTTGGAAGGGGCCTCCAAGGGTCATCCAGTCCAACCCTATTCTGCCACGCAGGAAATCTTGATCAAAGCATCCCCAACAGATGGCCATCCAGCCTCTGTTTAAAGACCCCCAAGGAAGGAGACCCCACCACGCTCCGAGGGAGGGTGTTCCACTGCTGAACAGCTAGAAGTTAGCTAGAGGTTTGCCATCTGAGGTTGAGAGAGTGTGCAACTTGGCCAGGGTTACCCAATAAGTTTCTATGACCCTGGTCTCAGAGTCCTAGCTCAACACCCAAACCATTATAATATGCTGCTCTTCTCCTTCTCCTTCTTAATATTAATATTAGTATGAATAAATCTACACCAAACCTTTCCTCCCAAAACTGGGACTCAGGGCAGCTTATGAATTAAACAAATACAAATATGGCTAGGAGACACAAATGGCTAATGTTAAAATGTAACTGCAGTGTCAATAAGCTTAAATACAATTTACAACAAACAATTAGAAACTATTCAAAGCAGTTTTCAAAAGTAAAATTAAAAGAAGTACAGCACCTGATTAAAAGCCCTTCACTTAACTGTAGAAGCATAGAGTTGGAAGAGACCCCAAGGGCCATCCAGTCCAACCCCCTGCCATGCAGGAATACACAATCAAAACATTCTTTTAAATAGCTTATATTTATACCTTTACAATCTGTCCTCCATATCCAGGGAGTCTGCATCCATGGATTCGAAAAAAACATGAATATTCCAAAACCCAAACCTTGCTGTTTGCTATTTTATATAAGGGACACCATATTACTATGCCAATCTACATAATGGGGTTTGAGACTACACAGATTTTGGTATCCACGGGGGATCCTGGAACCAAACCCCAGCGGATAACAAGGGCCCACTATATTGAAGTCTATGGATAGTTTTTAAAATCTGGGTTGTTTTTAAATACGTTGCAAGCTGCCTTAAGTCCCATTACAATCGGATCACTATATCCGCAGAACCGATATTCACGGTTTCAGTTATCTGTGGGACACAAAACAGCAACACATATCATAAAGTCATGCTGGAAAAAATGCCTTGAGAGGCATCCTCTCTAGGCATCTTTTAGGTCCTCCCATGCAACTCTATGCTATGTTTTTATTTTAATAGGGTTTCTCTGTTATCCTCCTATGGAAGCCTGGGAACTGAACCCCCATGGACATGAGGGTCAGACTGTATTACATAAAATCAGTCAATCAATCAATCAATCAATCAATCATTGTGCATTACACTTTGCAATGACACAATGGGTTGTCAGCCATGCTCACAGACTGTTGAGCTACATATGTTACTCTCTCTGGCTTTTCTTCTCAAATGAAGATTCAGGAAGGACTCATCCCGCGGTTTTTGCAAGCGCACTGATGACTAAAAAGGCCAATCTGAGATAAACAAGTCTGGTTACACTACATTTGCATTCATAGGTGGTGATCCAATCCATTAAACATCTCATGCTGTAATAATCTTTAAGTCACCCCATGAGTCTTTGTTGCTTCTCCTATCAACATACCCTAAAAGTTGGTCCCATGAATCAGATTTGGGGGTCGAAGATGCATTGCCAGATCTAGAAGACAAAAACCACATTTTCAACAATCTTAGTTGGGAACCTTTGCAAATATTCTTAGGAGACAAAAGGAGAGGTTTTGGGTTATCAGGGACCTTTTGTCCTTCTGACTAGTATTTCCTCCCCTCCCTCTGTTCATTTAATAAAATAATTTCCCCATTGTGCTTACACAAATAGATCCCAAGGCCTGGCTCCATGCCAACCTCTTTTCCTTGTTATTAATGCTAATTATGGTTCTGCTCCACATAAAATTCCCTTCAGGCAAAGGGGTAATTGCCCTTTAAGAGTGAAGCACTCTGGGAGTGCTGAGGCCAAAAGTATAAAAACCCTCAATTCTTCCCCCCAAATCCCTTCTGGGAAGCAGATCAGATTGGAAGCGATGCCTCTCTGGAGGGTTACGTCTCATTTTTCCAGATTACATAGTGATTTTTTGCAACACGTGAATCTCCTAAAAAGGGTTATTTTATGGGTTTCCTATTACTCCCCCAAATGTGGCCTATTGCTAAGTAATGAAGGGCAGACTATCCGTTCTTATGTGTTTCCTGACTGTTTTGTATTTGAAGGTCCCAAATTCGGTGTATAAAATAGGAATGGGGGGGAAATGACTAAGGGTGCATCTACACTGTAGAAATAATGCAGTTTGACACCACTTTAAACTGCCATGGCTCCATCCTACAGGGATCCTGGGATTTGCAGTTTCTGCAGGGCAGGGGACTGGACTAGATGACCCTTGTGGTCCCTTCCAACTCTATGATTTAGCAGAGGAGGCTAAAGACCTTATAAAACCACAAATCCCAGGATTCCATAGGAGGGAGCCATGATAGTTAAAGCATTGTCAGACTGCTCCCTCTTTGTCATGACTTCCCTTCAGATATTTAGAGAGGGCTCTATCATGTCAAGAGATGCCACTGAAACATTAGGAAGATCGTCCTGACCGTAAGAGCAGTCAGACAGTGGAATATATTTCCACCGAGTGTGGTGGTGGAGTCTCCTTCTTTGGCGGTTTTTAAACAGAAGCTGGATGGCTGTTGGGAATGCTTTGGTTGGGTATTCCTGCATGGCAGAATGGGGTTGGACTAGATGGCCCTTGGAGGTCTCTTCCATGTCTATGATTCTGTGAGCTCTCTGTGGTGCTGAAATTGTTGAGGACTAGAGGCTGGATGGCCATCTGTCGGGAATGCTTTGATTGTGTCTTCCTGCAGGACGGGGGTTGGACTAGATGGCCCTTGGGGTCCCTTCCAATTCTAGGATCCCATGTCCCTCTCCATCGTCTCCTCTCCAAGCTAAACACAACCAGGTCCTTCAGACCTTTCTCATAAAGCTTGGTGGTTTCCAGACCTTGGTTACTCTCCTCTGGACATCTTCCAGCTTGTTCATATTCTTCTTGACCTGTGGCGCCCAGAGCTGGACACAAGGTTCCTCCTGGTGAGATCTAACCAAAGCAGAAAGGGGTGGAAATTGCTCCTTACTGTGATCTGGACACAAAACTCCTCTGGATGCAGCCTTTGACTGGCAGAATGGGGTTGGACTAGATGGCCCTTGGAGGTCTCTTCCAAGTCTATGATTCTATGAGCTCTCTGTGGTGCTGAAATTGTTGAGGACTAGACGCTGGATGGCCATCTGTCAGGCGTGCTTTGATGGTGTCTTCTTGCATGGCAGAATGGGGTTGGACTAGATGGCCCTTGGGGTCTCTTCCAAGTCTATGATTCTATGAACTCTCCATGGTGCTGAAATTATTGAGGACTAGAGGCTGGATGGCCTTTGGGGACCCTTCCAACTCTGTGATCCTATGATATTATGCCTATTCCTGCAGAGCCAAAGGGGGTTGGACTAGGTGGCCTTTGGGATCCCCTCCAACTCTATAATATTCTATGAGCTCTCCATGGTGCTGAAATGGTTTTGGACTAGAGGCTGGGTGGCCATCTGTCTGGAGGGCTTGGATTGTGTGTTCCTGCATAGCAGAAGGGGGTTGGACTGGATGGCCCTTGGGGGTCTCTTCCATCTCTATGATTCTAATCATCAGCTATATGAGAAGAAGAAGGCCCATTCTGCCAGCAATCAGAGCACAGGGGAATGACATTTATGACAGGATTTTTTGGGGTGGTGTTGGTGGCAGGAGAGGTTACTTTTAATTAAGCAGTGCCTACAGGATCCCAGCAATAATTAATAAAATTTCCAGACCTTGGTCACCCTCCTCTGGACATCTTCCAGTTTGTCCATACCCTTCTTGACCTGTGGAGACAAGGTTCCTGCTGGTGAGCTCTAACCAAAGCAGAAGGGGGTGGAAATTGCTCCTTACCTTGATCTGGACACAAAGCTCCTGTGGATGCAGCCCAAAATGTTAATTATCTGTAGCAAATAAATGGTGGCCCATTTGGCCCCAATTAAAAGAAAGGGAAGGAAATTGCAAGGAGAGCCCCCCCCATCCCTCTGCAGGTGGGAGGTCATTTGGAAGGGTGTTCAAAGGGACTCCTCTTTTCCCCCCATTTCCAGCCCAGTGTGGGGCTGTGAACAGCTGGCATCATAAACCCAGAAGAACCCAGAATTTGGCACCTTGCTGTAAAAATCTCCTTCCCTTCCGGCCCTTTTTGGAAATATCTCTGCCAAAAAACAACCCAATTGCCTCTCTAGGGCTGATTGGGGAGACATGGAAGACACTTTTTCTCTTGACTGAGAAGGAAAATAAAGCATATTTTTGTGTGGCCATGGTTTGCAACTAGCAATAAGGGGCAGCAGAAATTCATGATTTGCTGGGCTGATCATCAGGAGGCAGATATTAAAACATTTGTGTGGAACTGAAATACTAGATGGAAGTACAGTTGTCCCTCCATATCCATGGATTTGGTAGAGTTGTAAGACACCCCAAGGGCCATCCAGCCTCTAGTTCAAAACAATTTCAGCTCATAAATCCATAGAGTTGAGAGGGATCTCCAAAGGCCATCTAGTCCAATCCCCTGCCATGCAGGAACACACAATCAAAGCACACCTGAGAGATGACCGTCCAGATGGCCACTGCAAAACCCAGGAAGTATGGTGGATAAAGTGGTGCAAATTATTTGGGAAAAAAGATGAAAAATATTGAGGGAGGAGAAATGCAGCAGGAAAAGAGTTGGATGGATTCCAACAAATTTGCAAGACTTAAACAGAGCTGTGAAAAAATGCAGCGTATTTTGGAGGCCTGTCATTCAGAAGACAGTCAGAAGTTGAACCCAACAACACCAACAAGCCATCTTTTCAGGCTGGGAAAATAGGGAGAATGGATCTCCAACTCCTTGAGATGCGCAATTTTCTCCCCACAACCAGCCCAAAGCCCCAGTGCCTGGCCCCAATTAAACTCTGCCTTGAAAAAAAAACCCACACAATTTAAATGGCATTATGGAGTTTCCATTTTAGACATCACATTATCTGCCTTTTATTACCTAGGGGCCAGTTTTCCATCAGGTCGTTCCCTTCAGTAATTAGGCAGAGATGAAACCTGAAAGCTCTCCGCACAAGGTTAACGGAGACAGAGGCGCATCAAACCGATCTGTGGGTTTCTTTCTCCTTTTTTGCTGCAAGCATAGGCTGTTTTTAATAACACCCTTCTGTGGTCAGAAGGTCATCCTTGGCTAAAAGGGTCCCTGTACCCTCCAACTGTCTTAAATTGGCCCGGGGCAGTCCTAATTAATCCCCTTCCATCCCATTTTTTCAGTTGTTTCTAAAATGTCCGGGTTTCTAACTCCACCGCCCACCTTCATGCTCAGCTTACTTCAGGTGCTGCAAACTGAGTTCAAAGTGCAAAATTAACTCAAAATGGAGGGAGACAAGAGATGCAAACCCTTCCTTTCCCAATGGTCATGGGAGAAAAAGCAAACTTCTGCATCTTTTCCTAGCATGCCTGTTTTTTCTCATTAAGAACTTTTTGCTGACTTGAGTGTGCTCGGGTGTTATTTGGCTGTACGGATCCTGCTGGTTTTCATTAAAAACCAGAAATGTATTCACTCTGTCTCTGTCTCTGTCTCTGTCTCTGTCTCTCTATATCTATATCTATATCTATATCTATATCTATATATCTGCTTTTCTTCGCAAACAATGATTCAGGAAGGACTCATCCCGCGCTTTCTGCAAGCGCACTGATGACTAAAAAGGCCAATCTGAGATAAACAAGTCCAGTCGCAGAAAGCACAGCAGAAGGTCTCCTTGGGTGATGTTTCTGGGTTGTGATTCTTTCTGCGTTGTCGTTTCTCTTCAAGACTTCTTCGGCGTGATATATATATATATATATATATATATGAATGACATAATAACTACACAGACATCTGTAAACATATATGTTATATATCAAATAGCTACAGTGTTCAAATATAATCTGTGTCCTTATTTAACACAACCAAGTACTTGCAATTAGTAATACATTTGTAACTACAGTAGGACCCCCGTATCCACTGATTCATTACCCCCTGATTCAATTATCCACAGGAAACAAAACAGCACTTATCATAGAGTCTTCCTAGAAAATATGTCCTCTCTAGCCATTTTCTAGGTCCTCCAAGGCAACTCTATGGTATTTTAAACCGGAAGGCCCATTATTTTCAATGGTGTTCGCTATTATCCATGGTTTTCAGTATCCATAGGGTTCCCCAGAACCAATTCCCAGTGGATATGGGGGTCCTACTGTGTTCTATACAGCATAGAAGTATTTGCAATTAGTAATACATTTGTAGCTATTCTACACAGCATATACCTTTGTAGCTATTCTATATAGCACAACAAATACTTGCAATTACTAATGCATTTCTAGCTTTTCTATACAGCATAATAAATCCTTGCAATTAGTAATACATTTGTAGCTATTCTACACAGCATATACCTTTGTAGCTATTCTATATAGCACAACAAATACTTGCAATTAGTAATACATTTGTAGCTGTTCTATACAGCATAATAAATACTTGCAATTAGTAATACATTTGTAGCTATTCTACACAGCATATACCTTTGTAGCTATTCTATATAGCGTAACAAATACTTGCAATTAGTAATGCATTTGTAGCTGTTCTATACAGCATAATAAATACTTGCAATTAGTAATACATTTGTAGCTATTCTACACAGCATATACCTTTCTAGCTATTCTATATAGCATAACAAATACTTGCAATTAGTAATGCATTTGTAGCTGTTCTATACAGCATAATAAATCCTTGCAATTAGTAATACATTTGTAGCTATTCTACACAGCATATACCTTTGTAGCTATTCTATATAGCATAACAAATACTTGCAATTAGTAATGCATTTGTAGCTGTTCTATACAGCATAATAAATACTTGCAATTAGTAATACATTTGTAGCTATTCTACACAGCATATACCTTTGTAGCTATTCTATATAGCATAACAAATACTTGCAATTAGTAATGCATTTGTAGCTGTTCTATACAGCATAATAAATACTTGCAATTAGTAATACATTTGTAGCTATCCTACACAGCATATACCTTTGTAGTTATTCTATATAGCATAACAAATACTTGCAATCAATAATACATTTGTAGCTGTTCTATACAGCATAATAAATACTTGCAATTAGTAATACATTTGTAGCTATTCTACACAGCATATACCTTTGTAGCTATTCTATATAGCATAGAAGTGCTTGCAATTAGTAATACCTTTGTAGCTGTTCTATACAGCATAATAAGTACTTGCAATTAGTAATACAATATTATATTATTATTATTATTATTAATATAGTAATAAGATTTTGCCATCTTATATGAGGGACACCATTTGGCTCTGCCATTGCATATCATGGGACTCAAGTATTCATGGATTTTGGTATCCACGAAAGGGGGTCCTGGAACCAAACTCGAGAATATGATGGGACAACTGTATTCAGGGCTTGAAAATATTCTTTAAAAAAATAATAATCCCAAAAGCAAACCTTGATTTTGCCATCTTATTATATCAGGGACACCATTTTGTGATGCCATTGCATATCATGGGACTTGAGTATTCACGGATTTCAGTATCCACGAAAGGGGGTCCTGGAACCAAACCCCAGTGAATATGAAGGGACCACAGCATAAGTAATAGTGACTCCTTTAAAGGGGGCTGATTTATTTTAAGCAAAGGCCTTGGTAGGGTTTGATCCACTTGCCTGGCCGCCAGCCCAGTCTTCAAGCAAGAGGCAAGGAGACACAGTGGAGGAGTTGTGAGGTTGTTCAGTGATGCTCTTTAACACAATTGGTTTGCCTTTCTGTTGTTTTCTTCACAACAGGGGAGGCCATCCAAAAACACCTCCTGATATTTCCCCCACCTCTCCTTTTCCCTTTTGGATTATTATTGCTTCCTTTTTACAAGACTTCCCATGCACCTAAGTAACCATTGACTCAGGAAATCCTTTGATCCTTAATGGGGATCATATATTTCCAACTCCATTTTGGCCTGAAAGGGGCAGCTTTGATGTTTTCCCTCCTAGACAAGAAAGGGTCTTTGAAGTTGTCTTGCCAGATTTTCAAAATGTGGTGGAAACTGATGGCATTTCCAAGGTTCACAATCAGCAAGCAGCTGTTAACCAAAAAGCTATTTTGCCCATGCTCAGAGGCACTCTGTTTTGCTTGGAAACATATTAAAAGGTAGCCATGTTGGCCGTACAGCCATATACAACAAAGGCTGCTGAAATAATGCAGTTTGACACCGCTTTAACTGCCATGGGATTTTGGGATTTGTAGTTTTGTGAGAGAGGTTTAGCCTTCTCTGTTATGGGAGCTCTGGCGCCACAACAAACTACAGATCCCAGGATTCCATAGGGAGCCTTGATAGTTAAAGTGGTATTCAAATGTACTGTTTCTGCAACAGCCAAAATCCATGCAATAGTGATATCTTCATTGGGTTAACTAAAATGCACTAATAATAATGATGATGATGATGATAATTTATATATATCCCACCTCTCTAAGGAACGCAATCGAGGCGGCTTACAACATTTAAAATATACATCCAAAACCCTCCCCTCCCCCCCTAAAATACAATTAAATTATTTAAAATACAAATGAAACAAAATACATTGTGCAAACTTTCGGAGCTCCACTGGCTTCTTCATCATGCAAAGGTGTTAAAATTCATACAGGATCCCTTATAATAAGGGATATCTCTCAGCCCTATAAAGGGACAATTTTTCTGGCCCCTGAATAAAGGACTTCCCATATAATAAAGGATTTCCCATATAATAAAGTCTCCTCGGCAGCGCTACTTTGAATATCCTTTTGGGGTGTTTGTGATGGTTGTGGGGGGGAAAAAACATTATGTGCCCCTACCATCTTCATTTTCAGATGGAAAACAAGAGTAGATAGAGAGGTGCAAATACTGGAAGAAGAAACACCAGTAATTTAAGATATGCAAGTAGCAGATTTTGACTCTGAGGATAAGTCAACAATTTGGACTGATAAAGTTTAAGGTCACCAGTGTAAAAGGAAGGTTGCAGCTGAATATTAATAAAGAAAAATAAGGAAGGTTTGCATGATTTTAAAGTGGGTGATGATGAAGATAACAAAATGGTTAAAGATTTCCCCCCCTCTAAACCTTGGCTCAGTCATTAATCAAAACAGAGACGCCACAAATAAGGGTTATTATGATGCTATGGTTATTATGGTTATTAATATATCCACATGGTTATTGTGATGCTATGATTCCACTTTAACTCCCATTGGGGTCCCATTCTTTTTTTTCCTTCTTAAAAAAGTTTACAATAAAAATTAAAACACAAACATTGTACTTCCTTTTCAAATGGGTTCTGAACTGGGATTTTTTTTTTTTTGTTCTTCTTCCTTTCACTTTCCTTATATACATTCTACATTTTTTATCTTGTATAAAACAAGGTTATACTACACACTCTATATGTAGTTATGAAATTGCTTACATAATTTCTTAATAGGTTCCAAATTATCCATTTCCATATCTTCTGACCAAAGATTCCTCACAAACATTTTTTTATTTTCCCACATTTTCTCCTATTGCCCATTCTATTTTATAAGCCAAGTCATTGCATATTTACACCATTCTTGTCTCCAAAATTCAACCACTTTCTCCCATTCCTTTCTAAATGTAGTTATTGTTTTATTTTTAATCCAGCACGTTGTCTGTTCCATTTCTGCTATTTCTAACAACTTTAACATCCATTCCTCTGTGTTTGGTATTTCTTTCTGTTTCCAATACCTGGCATATGCAATCCAGGCTATGGTAGTCAGGGTTCAAGAAGGATATTGAGAAGCTGGAACGCGTCCAGAGGAAGGCCACCAAAATGGTGGGAGGTCTGGAAGCCATGATGCCCTAGGAGGAGCGGCTTAGGGAGCTGGGCATGTTTCGTCCAGAGAAGAGAAGGTTGAGAGGGGACATGATAGCCATGTTTAAATATTTGAAGGGATGTCATACTGAGGATGGAGCAAGCTTGTTTTCTGCTGCTCCAGAGACTGGGACATGGAGCAATGGGTTCAAACTACAGGAAAACAGAGTCCACCTAAACATTATTAGGAAGAACTTCCTGACAGTAAGAGATGTTGGACAGTGGAATATGGAGTGTGGCGGAGTCTCCTTCTTTGGGGTTTTTTAAACAAAGGCTGGATGGCCATCCGTCAGGAGTGCTTTGATGGTGACTTCCTGCATGGCAGAATGGGGTTGGAGTGGATGACCCTTGAAGGCCCCTTCCAACTCTTTGATTCTATGCAATGCACTGTCTGGGAGTGTGGTGGAGTCTCCTTCTTTGGAGGTTTTTAAACAGAGGCTGGATGGCCATCTGTCGGGAATGATTTGATTGTGTCTTCCTGCATGGCAGAATGGGGTTGGACTGGATGGCCCTTGGGGGTCTCTTCCAGTTCTGTGATTCTAGGAAGGCTGTGTCACAGATGAAGAGACTCCATCAAGGAAGCCATGGCTGCTGAGATGAGTCTGCAAGAACTAAACAGGGTGGCTGAGGACAAGGGGGTCTTGGAGGTCTCTCATTCATGGAGTCACCATAAGTTGAACTCAACTGGTTAACAAGAACAGCGAAGGAGTTTGGAGGCAGGAGGAAAATTCATTTGAGAAGGAGGAATCCTGATTTTGGAGGGTAGGGGGGATGCCTTCATTTTGCATAGCTCTACTCCAGACATTTTGACCAGCCCAAATTGGCCCCTTCCTCTAACCTTGCTTCACTCAACCTCTGGTTTCCGATCATGAGTCCGAACATCCCCCTCTCTGCTCCCTGCCAGCTTGACCCAAATAGCGCTAATGCCATTCCAGTGTTGTTCCAATGGCGTTGGGTTCTTTCAATTGAATATTTATTACCAGAGCAAGGGGAAGCATGTATATTTTAACACCACCATCTCTGGCAAAAGCTGATTGAAATGACTTCTTCTTCATCTTTTTATGATATCAGCCTGAGAAGGAAGGAAGGATGGCTGGAAGGAGACAGAAACAGGCGAAGAGAGAGAAATAGGGACGCAGTTGGCTGGCTTCATTCCAGCTGAGCTCTTTCCCAGATATTTTCCTTCTCCCCCTTCGTCTATTTTTAATAGAACAGTCATTTCGCTGTCGAAATTGCAGATGGAAACAGGAAAACATTGGCAGTTTCTGAAAAGCTGGTTCTTGGAAGCAGGACTAATAAGGCCAAACATGACACAAATGATTTGCAAATTTCAGGATTTCCTTGGCAGAGAGTTATCTCTGGGTTTGTGCATACAGGTATCCTTTAGTGAACAAAGTTGGTGTGTTTCTGGTCATTCCTTCTTTACCAGAAAAATTGGTACCAGAAGCAGGGATAGCATGGGAAGAATAGGAAGAGGTTCCTAAACCACACCCAAAAAATGTTGAATGTGTTTGCAAAACAAGA
Organism: Gambelia wislizenii; assembly: GCA_030847615.1. Classification (NCBI taxonomy): domain Eukaryota; kingdom Metazoa; phylum Chordata; class Lepidosauria; order Squamata; family Crotaphytidae; genus Gambelia; species Gambelia wislizenii. The sequence goes on along the minus strand of JAUMIR010000013.1, from coordinate 2,061,749 downwards.
TCCAAAACCCACAAAAAAGTGATACCTTTATTTTTGCAAAACAAAATCCAAAACCCACAAAAAAAGTGATACCTTTATTTTTGCAAAACAAAATCCAAAACCCACAAAAAAGTGATACCTTTATTTTTGCAAAACAAAATCCAAAACCGACAAGAAAGTGATACCTTTATTTTTGCAAAACAAAATCCAAAACCCACAAAAAAGTGATACCTTTATTTTTGCAAAACAAAATCCAAAACCCACAAAAAAGTGATACCTTTATTTTTGCAAAACAAAATCCAAAACCTAAAAAAAAAAGTGATACCTTTATTAGCCAAGCAAAATGCAAAACACACGAAGCAAGCTTTCGAAGCTCTACTGGCTTCTTCATCAGGCAAAAGATGTTTAAAAAGTTTCAGGAAAGTTTCAATTCCAACCAACAATATAGACATGTGAAATGGAGAGTGAAAAAAACCCAGGTCAGAAGTAAATAAAGCAGGAAGCAAAAATATTTCGAACCTGCTAGGAAGCACTTGATGGCTTCTTCCAAAAGGCATCCAGGTTTGGTTTTTAAAATTCCCTTTTTCTCTGGTAACATAGGTGTGGTATACCATTGACAGGCTTTCTTTTGTGGGTGTTTTAATTCAAATAGCAGGTTTCTATCGACAAACATATAAGCTAGGGACAAAAATCTACACTGCACTTAGGGATCCTGAAATGCTAATTCTATGCTGCCTCTGTCCATACTGGGCCAGATGTTTGCAGAAGGCACCATTACTTAAATTGAGAAGAGGCCCCCAGAGTAAATTTAATTTTTGCTCAATTTTCTTTTGCAGGTATCATTGCTCCACCTAATTTCTTCACTGGCTGGTTATGTGTCCAGAGGAGGGCGACCAAAATAGTAAAAGGTCTGGAGGTCATTTTGCCCTCAGAGGAGCGACTTAGGGAGCTGGGCAGGTTTAGCCTGGAGAAGAGAAGGTGGAGAGGGGACATGATAGCCATGTTTAAATATTTGAAGGGATGTCATACTGAGGATGGAGCAAGCTTGTTTTCCGCTGCTCCGGAGACTAGGACATGGAGCAATGGGTTCAAACCACAGGAAAAGAGATTCCACCTAAACATTAGGAAGAAATTCCTGGTGGTAAGAGCTGTTCAGAAGTGGAATCTGCTGCTGTCTGGGAGTGCGGTGAAGTCTCCTTCTTTGGAGGTCTTTAAACAGAGGCTGGATGGCCATTTGTCTGGAGGGCTTTGATTGTGTCTTCCCACATGACAGAAGGGGGTTGGACTGGATAGCCCTTGAAGGTCCCTTCCAACTCTATGGTTCTATAAGCTCTCCATGGTGCTGAAATTGCTTAGGACTAGAGGTTGGGAGGCCATCTGTCAGGAGTGCTTCGATGTTGTCTTCCTGCATGGCAGAATGGGGTTGGACTGGATGGCCTTTGGAGGTCCCTTCCAACTCTATGATTCTATGATTCAATCACTCTCACTGTTAAGATGTTCTTTTTATTGTTAAACTGAATAACAACAGGGCTGGACTTGATTACCTTTGAGGTTTCCTTCAAATTCTGCAGTTCTCTATGCAACCCCCTGGCTAAATAGAGTCAAGTGGTGGTTAAACATTGAACCAACATTTATTTTCAAGGCTTCTCTTTCAACGTGAACAAAACTAGGCTGGCTTCACTCTCCTCCGTTCACAACCTTTCCCTGAACTCTCTCACATCCACCCTCCTACCTTCCTCCTTCTTTTAGCTGAACTCATTCCCCATCTTCAATTAATTTCCAAATTGCTTTGCACTCTCTCACACATCATCATCAGCGCTTTCTTTGCACAGCACTTTGTGGCCTGAAAGCGGCTGAACTGATTCTGTCCGTCACAGATGACAACTCCCATCATCCACAGCCAGAAAGCTGGGGTGATGGGAACTGATGTCTAACATGGCTAGAGGAAACACAACTACAAGGTGTCATCTTTATTTTTAATACCTACCTTTGGCTGAATTACCAATACAATCAAAGGACCCTAGAGTTTGAAGGGCCACCCAAAGGGCATCAAATCCAACCCTATGCTCTGTGCAAGGACTCCAGCTAGGGCATCCCCAGAAGTGGATAGCTGTCCAGCCTCTTTTTGAAGACATCCAGAGAAGGACATCTACAGTTGTCCCTTAATATTCGCTGGGGTTTTATTCCAGAACCCCCCATGGGTACCAAAATCCATGGATACTCAAGTCCCATTATATGCAATGGCATTGCAAAATGGTGCCCCTTATATAAAATGGCAAAATCAAGGTTTGCTTTTTGGATTATTATTTTTTAAAGAATATTTTCTAGCTGTGAATACAGTTGTCCCTTCCCATTCATTGGGGTTTGGTTCCAGGACCCATTTTTGTGGATACCCAAATCCATGGATTCTCAATTCCCATTATATGCAATGGCAAAACAAAATGGTGTCCCTGATATAATAAGATGGCAAAATCAAGGTTTGCTTTTTGGATTATTATTTTTTAAAGAAGATTTTAAAGCCGTAAATACAGTTGACCCTTCCCATTCACTGGGGTTTGGTTCCTGGACCCCCTTTCATGGATACCAAAGTCAATGAATACTCAAGTCCCATGATATGCAATGGCATGGCAGAAGTGTGTCCTTTATATAAAATGGCAAAACCAAGGTTTGCTTTTGGGATTAGTATTATTTTTTAAGAATATTTTCAAGCCATGAATACTTAAGCCCATGGATACCAAAATCCATGAATACTCAAGTCCCATTATATGCAATGGCAAAGCAAAATGGTGTCCCTGATATAATAAGATGGCAAAAATCAAGGTTTGCTTTTTGGATTAATATTTTTTAAAGAAGATTTTCAAGCCATGAATACTTAAATCTGTGGATACCAAATCCGTGGATAAAGAGGGACAACTGTATTTTGGGTTTTGGTCCCTTTATAAAGACAGAAATGTGTATACCACCTTATCCCTGGATGTGGACTATATGTAAACTTCGCAGAAAACCCACATGGCTCAGTGAAACAAAATCAATATTTTCAAGCTGGTGTTGGAGCAGAACACAGACTTGGTAATAGTGACGTTCTGGTTTTTAACCGCACAGGTCATGAATTTCAACCGTTCCTTATTGTGATTTTTGAAAACCTGGCCATGCTATTTGCAAAGGGGGAAGATCCATTTATCGGGGCCCTCTTTCCTCTCTGTCTGAGTGAAATATCCATTATCCACAGCATCTGCTTAATTGAAGCCCATCACCCGGGGCTGCTGGAGTTAAAACAGCCTGAAAGCTCCGTCAACACGCAGGGAAGCCTTTGCCTGGTAATAAATTGATTTTCTAGCAGGGAGGCCTTAATTACTGGTGCTTCCAGGTTTTTATTTTTAATTTTTTTTCCATGGCACTCCAGCCCAGGATGGTGTACAGCCCAGCCTAAAATGGGTTGATTAGGCACCACTTAATGTCCTCCTGGCATATTAAATAGGCCCTGGAAAGCTATTAAATGTTGCAGGGCCATAAAGAATTGATGCAAGAAAAGAGGCAGGTGGTAGGGTGGAGGAAGAAGCTAGAAAGATGGGGAGAGAGATGGAGATAAGCCATTAAAAATGGGGTCGGATGAGAGATTGACAGAGCAAGAGTTTTTAATTGGGGGGGGGATTATAAGTGAATATAAGAGGAAAGGAAACTACCTTTGCTTTATGCACTCACTTATTCAGCTTTTTTTCCTGCCGAGGGATCCGAGGCAGCTTATGGAATTTAAAATAAGAGTTTAGTTGTTTTTTAAAAATTGCATTATGCAAATGTTTTGAAAACAACAATTAAACATCAAACATATAACGGTCACCCTGCATATCCATGGAACCAATATCCATGGTTTAAGTTATTTACGGCTGGAAAAAAATGCGACACATACCATAGAGTCATGTTGGAAAACGCCTAGAGGGGCATTTGCTTTTAATTAATTTGCTTTGAATTGTATGTATTGAACTGTATTCAATTGAATTGTGTTGCACTGTATTGTATATTGTAATGTATATTGTGATGCTGTACCCCGCCCCGATCCTGAGGGGAGAGGCAGGTAATAAATAACTAAGTATTATTAAGTATTATTAAGTATTATTAAGTATATCCTCTCTAGAAGTCGCTAGGTCCTCCAACGCAACTCTATGTTATCTTTGTACCAGACATCCTTTACAGTAGGACCCCCGTATCCACTGGGGATTGGTTATGGGGCCCCCTATGGATACCGAAAACCGCAGATAATAGCAAACACCATTGAAAATAATGGGTCTTATTGTTTAAAATACCATAGAGTTTGCTTGGAGGACTTAGAAAATGGCCAGAGAGGACACATTTCTAGGAAGACTCTATGGTAGGTGTGTTGTTTTGTGTCTCATGGATAATTAAGTCAGTGGATAATGAATCAGTGGATACGGGGGTCCTCCTGTATTTTAATAAGTTTTGCTATTATTCCCAGTTTCACTTATAAACGGTAAGTCCAGGAATGGTAAATTATGGATACGTGGGGACAGGACCTGTAGTTAAAAACAGTTTTAAAATACAACAAATACATCGGATGGTATTCTGTCTCATGGTCTACATTATGTTACATTACCCAACCTTATGCCTCTTTCCTCCAATAATTCATAATTTGGACATTATTGGAGAGTTCACAAGGTGTAAGGTAGACCAGGGCCAACCAAACTTAGATTAAATGAAGGTCACCCAAAAACCTGAAGAAGTTGTCTTGGAAATCCCCAACAACATACCCAGGAAGGAATTAAACGAAGCCCCCGATTTAGTCAGCGTCATTAGGGTGGAATGTGCTAACCTTCCCCGCCAGCGAGTCATACTCCAAAATAAACAGGGACCGGAATTCCCATTATCCACAAAATGTCTTTCCTTCACACCTTTTCCTATCCACAATACAGTGCTGGCCATAAGCCCATTAACTTTAATATCTCAGCCATTAGCTGCAATCAATGAAGCTGGAGTTTCGTTTGTTCGTCTGTGGGAAATTCGTCCAAGCATTGTTTTACACTCAAAAACACCCCTTCAGGATATGATATTGGGTATAAATATTACCCTAAAATCATAGCCGAATCTTATATCGTCATTCTGCCGGACCTCAGCTTCAAGCCTGCTCCTCGGACACTTAATTCTAGCCCACTTTCCCAAATCTATTCCTCTATCCAAATTTTCCCTCTTGAGTCTTCATTATTTTTAAAATATTTTATTTAGTTAGTTATTTATACCCCACTCTTCAGCCACAAGTTGGCTTTTAGTTGGTACTGTAGAGTTTTGATTGTTGTAAGCCGCCCCGATGGTTTTTAGCAGAGGGACAGGGTATAAATATTTATTATTATTATTATTATTATTATTATTATTACAAGGCTATCAGAGCGGCTTACAAATTGTTTTTAAGCAATTGCAATTTACACATCTACACTGCATTAAGCAGTTTCCAATATGTGTTAGCTAATTAGCCTTGTGTGGTTGTCTTGTGAGCAGGTGTACATGTGTGACAACAGCTTCCGTGATTATTTTCCAATAAAAACTATTTTTATTTCATTTTATTAATAATTTATTTCATTATTATTATTATTATTATTAACTTGGAGTCTCGTCCGTGAGTATAGGTGCAAAAGATCTCGCAAAGTTACCCAGCTTCTTGCAGCCATACCTTTGAGCTAATATAAAAATTCCCTGATATAATATCATATTTTATGGGTCTTTTTCTGGGACACTAGTGGGTCCCACGGACCCCCAGCAATTCGGGTAACAGTGACTTAGCAATGCAGCTAATTAATTGTGGAGATGCCTAATGGGAGAGTGGTAATTGTTGCAATACACATGGGCCTGCTCTAGCCAATGTTTTCACCCACACCAGGAACGATGCAAAATTTCAAACATTTCTTCCTGTCCCTCCAATATTGGGTTTTTTTTAAAATGGGATTTTAAGTTCGGACATCTCTGAATGGGATCCCAGGACGCCCGCCAAACCTCTACGTCCATCTCATGGGGAAAAAAGGTTGGTGAAAGAGAGAGGGAGATTGAGAGAGAGAGAAATCCATCCTAGAAGGGTAGCTGATGGCTAATCAATTTCCCACAGTCAGAAAGAGACAAACTGTCCAAACCCATCAGCCTTTAAACACCACCTTCCCTAATGCAATTTTACAATTTCCTATAATTGAGTCACTGTGTAACTTCCCCCGCACACTTGCTCTCTTTCTCTGGTAATTACATGGAACAAGATCAACTCTCCAACAACGCACCGGCTTTGAGCCACAGCCAAGGGGAAAGCCTGTGTGAATGGAAAAACTGTGACTCCTGTGCTTTCCCCAAGTTTTTGCCAATCGGGAGGTATAGACTTGTAAACTCAGAGTTGGAAGGGACCTCCAAGGGCCATCCAGTCCAACCCCATTCTGCCATGCAGGGAGACACAATCAAACATTCCCGACGGATGGCCATGCAGCCTCTGTTTAAAAACCTCCAAAGAAAGAGACTCCACCCCATCCCCAGGCAGTGCATAGAATCATAGAATCAAAGAACCATAGAGTCAGAAGAGACCCCCAAAGGCCATCTAGTCCAACCCATTCTGCCATGCAGGAAGACATAACCAAAGTATTCCTGACAATAGATGGCCATCCAGTCTCAAAAACCTCCAAAGAAGGAGACTCCACCACACTCCCAGGCAATGCATTCCACTTCCAAACAGCTCTTACTGTCAGGAAGTTCTTCCTAATAATGTTTAGGAGGAATCTCTCTCCCTGGAGTTTGAACCCATGGCTCCATGTCCTAAGAGCCACAGAGAGCAACCTTGCTCCATCCTCAGTGTGACATCCCTTCAAATATTTAAACATGGCTGCTGTATTACCTCTTAACCTTCTCTTTTCCAGACTAAACATGCCCAATTCCCTAAGTCACTCCTCATAGGGCATCATGGCTTCCAGACCATCCACATTTTGGGCACCCTCTTCTGGACACGTTCCAGCTTCTTGGTATCCTTTTTGAATTGTGGTGCCCAGAACTGGACACAGTCTTCCAGGTGAGATCTGACGAAAAGCAGAATAGAGTGGCACTATGGCTTCCCTTGATGTAGGCACTAGACTCCTATGGATGCAGCCTAGAATCACATTGGCTTTTTTAGCTGCTGCATCACACTGCTGGCTCATGTTCAGCTTGTGGTCCATTAAGACTCCTAGATCCCTTTTGCACATACTGCCATCAAGTGTCCCCATCCTATATTTGTGTGTTTCATTTTTTCTGGACACTATACTCTTATTGATGCAGCCTAGAATCGCATTGGCTTATTTAGCTGCTGCATCACATTCTTGGCTCATATTCAGCTTGTGGTCCACTAAGACTCCTAGATCCTTTTCGCATGGACTGCCATCAGCCAGGTGTCACCCATCCTATATCTTTGCATTTCATTTTTACGGCCCATGTGTCGTGTCCTGTTGACATTCATTTGCTTAGTTTTGGCCCAGCTTTCTAATCTGTTAAGGAGGTCATTCTGGATTCTGTTCCTGTCCTCTGGGGTCTTCACTACCCCTCCTGATTTGGTGTCATCTGCAAATTTGATAAGCATACCCTCTCATATTTCCTCATCCAAGTTATGGATAAAGACTTTGAATAGCACTGGGCCCAGGACCGAACCCTGTGGCACCCCAAATAGTCCCTTCTCTCCAGGAAGAAGAGGAGCCATTGGTGATGGCCCTTTGGGTTCGGTCAACCAATAACAAATCCAACGAACAGTTGCATTGCCTAGCTCACAGGTGACTAATATTTTTGCAAGAATATCATGGGGGACCTGGTCAAAGGCCTTACTGAAATTGGGAAATTAGGTGTGAGTCTGTCCCAAAGAGAACAGTGTCAGACTCACAGAGCAATGCTCTGGCCTCCATGAGGTGAGCCAGGTCTCCTCTTGTGTAGCAGAAAATATCCGGGTCTTCAACAGACTTGAACTTGGAACCACCAGCAGCTGATGGCTTCCACAAGGGAGGAAGGGACCAAGTGCAGGTTTTAGGCCAAATTTTGAAGGAATGATCCGAAAGTATCGAAACTTAACTACCACCAACCACTTTAAAAATACATCCAGCACATTGGGCAGAAAAGACTCATGGAGCCAATTGTTGAACAGTGAGTTAATATTTAGGGGAAATCCTACTGAATCCATGGGTCTACTCTAATTGGGGGCCAACCAATACATACACCCTGACTGTCCCAATCAATTGTCTGATCTTGGAAGCTAAGCAGGGTCAACTCTGGTTGGGACTTGGATGGGAGACCACCAATGAATTCCAGGTGCTGGAGGCTCTATTTCGGAGGAAGAAATTGACAAAACCATCTTGGAGGAGGATTCCTTGCCTAAGAAAACCCTATGAAATTCATGGGGTCACCATCAGTCAACAGGCAGCCCAGAGGGATTATATCCAAATGATTTTAAATTGCAAATTTTAAACTGTGCACCGATTGTTTTGTTTTGAAATGCCTTAGTCTTACTTTTAAAAAAACTGATACGTTTGAACAGATATGTGTTTTTAACTAATATTATGTTTATATGTTACTGTGTTGTTCCCCATGTCGATCCATAGGGAAAGGCTGGTAAGAAATAATGATGATGAAGATGATGATGCCTTCCGTTTCCTGTGAAACACCTGCATTTACCTGGATGGCAGAGAACAGGTGGAGCACTAGCAACTCCTGTTCTGTAAAGGCTGATAATTATGCACTGGGGGGGGGGAGGATTTGCATGCAGGAAGTGACTCCCAACTAATTACAGGCTGGAAAAATGAAAAATGGTTCCACATAGGACTGTTTGCAAGGATGAAGCCATGCAAAAATCTTGAGGGGTAGGAAGGGAGGAGTTTTGCCTTCCCCAGTAGTATTAACTCTTCCATGCCCAGTATCAAAAGAAGCAATAGGAATTCCCACTCTCTCCTTGAAGCAGAAAAGGGGGGTGAGCACTGTGAATGAGAATGTTTGTGGGTGTTGCACCAAATCCTGGTGGAGCAGAAGGGCTCTGTGTGAGTCCTCATTGTGGTGGTGATGGGCCTTTAAGTTGTTCCTGATATGGTGAACTTATCATGGGTTTTTCTTGGCAAGATTTGTCCAGGGAGGAGTGCCTTTGATTTCCTCTGAGGCTGAGAGAATGTGACTTGCCCAAGGTTGGTTTCCATGGCTAAGCAGGAATTTGAACCCAGGTCTCCAGTTGTAGTCTAATGCACAGACCTCCACACCACGCTGGCTCTCATCACAAAGATGTAAAATCTCAGCCAATATTTCTGTGCAAAATATCATTTCCCTGCTCAGGAAATGCAAAATTACCATGTGCGAATTTTGTGCAGAATGAGTCTGGAAATGTGAAGATTTCTTGCCCATCCCGGATTTTTCTCATCAGGTTTTCTCAATACTTGAGAAACAGATTTTTCCCCCTGCCATTTCTCAAACGTTTAAAAGACAGGCAGAGAGAGTAAGGAATTAGAATTAATTATGTCACTGGCTGGGCATTATTTTCCAGCTGGGAGAAGAGGAAAAGAGAAGATCTCGGGGTGTGGAAGTCATGAAAAATGCACCCCAGGGGCTCCAAGGACTTGGCTTCAGTTAGCCCTCCTCAGGTGATCAAGGGCAGGGTGGCATTTGGCAAAAGTTGCTGATGAGGGATGGCAGGATTAATTGCCATGGCAACCCCCCCTGGAGTGGAATGGTGGCGGGTGGACGTTTTCCAGACAAAAGGCCCAGAGGAGGAGGAGGAGGAGGAGGAAGAAGAAGAGCAAGGGCCCTGGATTCAGGGAGGGAAGGAAGGAAGGAAGGGAAGGAGGAAGAAAGAAAGGGGAGAAAGAAAGAAGAAGGAAGAAGGGAGAGAGAGAGAAAAAGGAAGGAAGGATAGGATAGAAAAGAAGGAAGGTGAGAAAGAAAGAAGGAAGGAAGAAGGGGGAGAGAGAGAAGGAAAGGAGAGGACAGAAGGGAAGAAAGAGAGAAAAGAACAGAAGAGAAGAAGGAAGGAAGGAAGGAAGGGAAGAGGGAAGAAAGGAAGGCGAGAAAGAAAGAAGACGGAAGAAGGGGGAGAGAGAGAATAAGGAAGGAAGGATAGGATAGAAAAGAAGGAAGGTGAGAAAGAAAGAAGGAAGGAAGAAGGGGGAGAGAGAGAAGGAAAGGAGAGGACAGAAGGGAAGAAAGAGAGAAAAGGAAGAAAGGACAGAAGTGAAGAAGGAAGGAAGTTGAGAAAGAAAGAAGAAAGAAAGGGAGAGAGAGGAAGAAAAGAAGGAAGGAAGGATGGATATGACAGAAAAGAAGAGAAGGAAGGTGAGAAAGAAAGAAGGAAGGAAGGAAGAAGAGAGAGAGAAGGAAAGGAGAGGACAGAAGAGAGGAAAGGAAGGAAAGAACGGAAGAGAAGAAGGAAGGAAGGTGGGAAAGACAGAAGAAAGAAGGAGAGAGATAGGAAGGAAGGAAGGAAGGAAGGAAGGAAGGAAGGATGGATAGGACAGAAAAGAAGAGAAGGAAGTTGAGAAAGAAAGAAAGAAGGAAGGAAGAAGGGGAAGAGAGAGAAGGAAAGGAGAGGACAGAAGGGAAGAAAGAGAGGAAAGGAAGAGAAGAAGGAAAGAAGGAAGGTGAGAAAGACAGAAGAAAGAAGGGGAGAGAGAGGAAGGAAGGAAGGATGGATAGGACAGAAAAGAAGAGAAGGAAGAAGAGAAAGAAGGAAGTAGGGTGAGAGAGAAAGGAAGGAAAGGACAGAAGAGAAGAAAGAGAGGAAAGGAAGAAAGGAAAAAAGGACAGATGTGAAGAAGGAAGGAAGTTGAGAAAGAAAGAAAAAAGAAAGGGAGAGAGAGGAAGAAAGGAAGAAAGGAAGGATAGGACAGAAATTTTTGTAAGCCACCCCGATTTTTTTTTAACAGAGGGGCAGGATAAAAATAAACTTTATTATTATTATTATTATTATTAAAAGAAGAGAAAGAAGAGAAGAAAAGAGCAGAAGAGAATAAAGAAGAAAGAAGGAGAGGGAGAGAGGAAGGAAGGAAGGAAGAAAGGAAGGAAGGAAGGGGAGAAGAGAAGAGGGAAGGAAAAAGGAAGGAAGGAGAGAAAGAAGACAGAAGGGGGCACAGTGAGAGAGGAAGGAAGGAGGAAGTGAGAGAAGAGAAGAGAAGGAAGGTGAGAGAGAGAGAAGGAAGGAAAGAAAGAAAGAAAGAAAGAGGAGAGAGAGATAGAGAGAAAAGAAGGAAAGTAGAAAGAAAGGGGAGAGGAAGGAAGGAAGGAAGATACGTAGGTGAGAAAGAAAGAAGAAAGGAGAGAAAGGAAGGAAGGAAGGAAGGAAGGAGAGAAAGAGAGAGGGAGAAAGGGAGGTAAGGAGGTAAAGAGCTTCTCCTCCCTTCCCCAAGTTAAAAATAAAGCGCCTACATGTTCATAATGAGAGGTTAACAACATCCCCAAAGTAATTACAGACAATTGAAGAGGTAGTTCATAATTCAGGGATTAAGTTTAATGAGATTCCCCTGCAGCGTTGCCATGCCGACCCAATTTTTTTTTAGAGGATTGACAAGCCAAAATAAGAGGGAGGGGGAGGGACAGGGAGGGGCCAAGGAAAGAGGAGGGGCGGGAAGAGGTTCCCTCCTCAGACTAGTGACCGTCAACATGTGTTGGACTACAAGTCCCAGAATGCTTCCAACCCCAGGTGGCCTCTTAATGCTTGGGCTGCATAGCAAGGAGCGTGTGAGAGGAATGCTTGGGCCACAATCCTCTCGGTGCTTTACACCAGCGTAAATCCCTTTCGGGAAGCGGTTGGGCATTTTTGCGCAATTGTGCGGCATCTGCATTTGGTTCAGGGCCAAAAGTCATGCATGCCCTTTGGGTTCTGCTAGTAGCATGGTGTCATCTGCATACCTTAAATGGTTGATGTCCCTTCCTCCAATTTTCATGGCTCCTTCCTCCGAGTCTAATCTTGCTTTACGTATGATATATTGAGGATACAAGTTAAACAGATAGGGTGATAAAAATGAAACCTTGCCTGACCCCCTTGCCAACTGGAAACTCTCCATATTCTGTCCTAACTTTAGCCTCTTGTCCTGAGTACAGGCTACACATTAGGATAAATCAAATGTTGTGACACACCCATTTCTCGGAGTAAAAAAACCATAATGGAGTAGTAATCCATTTTTACAAGGTTCTTTGGAAAAGAAAAGAAAAGTCAAATCTGCAAAGCCTCTAAGAAAAGTACCTTTAATTATCCCATCCATAAATAATAATGCACCATTCACTCTGAGGTTTCATTACACATTTATAGCTCTGTTTAATGTGTTCACTAAAATCAGACACCCACTGTTCACCGTTTCAGTTTTAAGAATGTTAGAACTTCTATATTTTTTTCCTGGGGGAATGAAACAGGAGGTGTCACAAACAGGGCCCAGCACCTTGGATGCGTCCTTTGAAGTGTAGCAGATAGTAGACAGGGCTCAGCAAATGGAGAGTTCCTTCATGGTTTGGTGTGTGGGGTTTCAGGAACCTGGAGAGTTCCTTAAAGTGAAGCGAGTAGGTTTCAACACCTTTAGGGTGCTGTGTGGGTTTCAGGAGCCTGGAGAGTTCCTTAAGTGGGATGGATGGGGTTCAGCAACTCAGAGAATTCCTTTAAGGTGCTGTGTCGGTTTCAGGACCCTGGAGAGTTCCTTACGGTGGGACAGATGCGTTTCAGCACCTTGCAGAGTTCCTTAGGGCACGGTGTGGGGGTTCAGGACCCTCGAAAGTTCCTTGAGGTGGGACAGATGCATTTCAGCACCTTGGAGAGTTCCTTGGGACATGCTGCGGGGTTTCAGGACCTTGGAGAGTTCCTTGAGGTGGGTGGGTGAGGTTCAGCACCTTGGATAGTTCATAGGACATGCTGTGTGATTTCAGGACCTTGGAGAGTTCCTTGAGGTGGGACAGATGCGGTCCAGCACCTTGGAGAATTCCTTAAGGCTCACCGTGGGGTTTCAGGACCTTGGAGAGTTCCTTAAGGTGGGGTGGGTGGGGTTCAGCACCTTGCAGAGTTCCTTTGGGCACGGTGGGGGGTTCAGGACCCTGGAGAGTTCCTTGAGGTGGGACAGATGCGGTCCAGCACCTTGGAGAATTCCTTAAGGCTCGTGGTGGGGTTTCAGGACCTTGGAGAGTTCCTTAAGGTGGGCCAGATGCGGTCCAGCACCTTGGGGGGTTCCTTAAGGCTCGCTGTGGGGTTTCAGGACCTTGGAGAATTCCTTGAGGTAGGATGGGTGGAGTTCAGCACTTGGGAGAGTTCCTTTAGTGTGTGGTGTGGGGTTTCAGGACCTTGAGGAGTTCCTTCAGGATGTAGTGTGTAGTTTCAGGACCTTGGAGCGTTCCTTAGGGTGGTGCAGGCAGGGTCACCCACCTTCGGGAGTTCCTTGAAGTGAACTGGGTAGGTTTCAGCACCTCTAAGTGTTCCTTTAGGGTGGTGTGAGGGGTTTCAGGACCCTGGAAGGTTCCTTAAGGTGTGTGGGATGTGGTCCAGCACTTTGGAGAGTTCCTAGTTCCTTGAAATGTGGGGTTTATGCACCCTGGAGAGATCCTTAAGGTGGAGCAGATGGGGTTCAGCACCTTGGACAGTTCCTTCAGGTGTAGTAGGCAGGGGCTCAGCACCTTGGAGAATCCCTTAGAGCAGTGGTTCTTAACCGGTGGATCCCTGGATGTTGTTGGACGACAGTTCCCAAGAGCCCTCTGAGGTCCCACCTTGACAGCCAGGTGGTCCTCCCAGTCATTGGTGTTGTTGGACGACAGTTCCCAAGAGCCCTCTGATGTCCCACCTTGACAGCCAGGTGGTCCTCCCAGTCATTGGTGTTGTTGGACTACAGTTCCCAGGAGCCCTCTGAGGTCTCACCTTGACAGCTAGATGGTCCTCCCAGTCATTTGAGGGGCTGTGAGTTCTATCCTACTAGTTCTCCTAGAGTTCAATCCTACTAGTCCTCCTAGTCATTAGTAAGGCTGTGAGTTCAATCCTACAGCCTCTGGAGAAAAGATTTAAAAGACTGGGGAGAGCTCATTTAAAGGATCAAGGACAAGTGCCTTCATGTGTCCTTTAAAAGACTGGGGATACATTCAGCATCATGAAAACCTCCTTTAAAATATCAAAGATAGCTTTCTTTTAAACATGAGTCAGCAGTGTGATGCAGCAGCTAAAAAAGCCAATGCGATTCTAGACTGCATCAATAGGAGTATAGTGTCTAGGGAATCATAGAATCATAGAATCATAGAATTGCAGAGTTGGAAGAGACCACGAGGGCCATCCAGTCCAACCCCCTGCCATGCAGGAAATCACGATCAAAGCATCCCTGACAGATGGCCATCTGTTTAAAGACCTCCAAGGAAGGAGACCCCACCACGCTCCGAGGGAGTGTGTTCCACTGCCGAACAGCTCTTACTGTCAAAAAGTTCCTCCTCATGTTGAGGTGGAATCTCTGTTCCTGGAGCTTGCACCCATTGCTCTGTATAGAAGTCATAGTGCCACTCCATTCTGCTTTGGTCAGACCTCACCTGGAAGACTGTGTTCTGTTCTGGGCACCACAATTCAAGAACAATATGGACAAGTTGGAACGTGTCCAGAGGAGGGCGACCAAAATGGTGGGAGGTCAGGAAGCCATGATGCCCTATGAGAAATGACTTAGGGAGCTGGGCATGTTGAGTCTGAAGAAGAGAAGGTGGAGAGGGGACATGATGGTCATGTTTAAATATTTGAAGGGATGTCATACTGAGGATGGGGCAAGCTTGTTTACTGATGGTCCAGAGACTAGGACATGGAGCAATGGGTTCAAACTACAGGAAAAGAGATTTCACCTAGGAAGAACTTCCTGATGGTAAAAGCTGTTCGGCAGTGGAATACACTGCCTGGGAGTGTGGTGGAGTCTCCTTCTTTGAAGGTTTTTAAACAGAAGTTGGGTGGCCATCAGTCGGGAATGCTTTGATTGTGTCTCCCTGCAGAGCAGGGGTTGGGCTAGATGGCCCTTGGGGGGTCTCTCAAACTCTATGATTCTATGATAGGAGAGACTGTTCAGCACCATGGAAAGATCCCCTCTATGGTGAGTGACTAGGGTTCATTCAGGACCTTGGACAGGGGTCAAGCTTCTTGAAATAGGGTCCAGCCCTTTCCTTTAAAGTTTGGACTTTGACCCAGAATAAATCCGCCAACTGCAATGACATCCTAGAAGCCACCTGCCTTGTCCACAGGAGATGGCAAGCTGAAAGAGTCCTCAACTGGCTGCAAGGAGAGAAAAAGAGGGAGATAATCGTTGCAGAGAGCAGAGGCCCTCCGGGAAGGTGCGTAGAAGCTAATTTTATGATAAGCTATCTTCAAACGTAAGCAAATAGTACATAATTCTATTTGACCGGCGCTCATCCCAGCCTAATACAAAACAAGGCCTTGAATATCAATGCTGAAAGCCCAGGGAAGAACCGAGGGCTGGATGCTAATTCTCCCCTCCTGCCTTCTCTCTCCTATTATAATGGACCACCTCTCTTCTCTTTAATGTCTCTTTAGATAAAACATGCTAAAAGGGCCCCGGCCTACTTTACATAGCAGAAAAATTACCCATCCATTTTTCATGCAGAGCATAGATGGGGAGGAGAGAGAAAAAGACTTTACCAGATGGCTTCTATAGCTCCTGCTTTTTATAGAGCTACAATGCTGGAAGGGATCCTAGTGGACATCTAGTCCAACCCCTTTCTGTCATGCAAGGATTATTATTATCACGTTTTGACCACAATCTTGTTGGGGACTTGCATCCTTGCAATGGAGTGTGCTGCCCAGGAGTGTGGCGGAGTCTCCATTTTTGGAGGTTTTTAAACAGAGGCTGGATGGCCATCTGTCAGGAGTGCTTTGATTGTGTCTTCCTGCAGGACAGAATGCGGTTGGACTAGATGGCCTTTGGGGGTATCTTCTGACTCTATGGTTCTATGAGCTCTCCACGGTGCTGAAATTGTTTAGGATTAGAGGCTGGATGGCCATTTATTGGGAGTGCTTTGATGGTGTGTTCCTGCATTGAAGAATGGGGTTGGACTAGATGGCCCTTGTGGTCTCCTTCAACTCTATGATTCTGTGTACCTCTCCATCTTCTCCTCTCCAAGCTAAATACAACCAGGATGGGAATGCTTTGATTGTTCTGGAAGCCATGATGCCCTATGAGGAGTAGCATAGGGAGCTGGGGATGTTTAGGCTGGAGAAGAGAAGGTTGAGAGCGGACATAATGGCCATGTTTAAATATTTGAAGAGATGTCATACTGAGGATGGAGCAAGCTTGTTTTCTGCTGCTCCAGAGACTAGGACACGGAGCCATGGGTTCAAACTACAAGAAAAGAGATGCCACCTAAACATTATTAGGAAGAACTTCTTGACAGTAAAATCTGTTCAGAAGTGGAATACACTGCCTGGGAGCATGGTGGAGTCTCCATCTTTGGAGGTTTTTAAACAGAGGCTGGATGGCCATCTGTTGGGAGGGCTTGGATTGCGAATTCCTGCATGGCAGAATGGGGTTGGACTAGATGGCCCTTGGGGTCTCTTCCAACTCTATGATTCTAAGTGTGCTTGTATCAACAGGAATTAGAATTGGGCAATTCCGTAACAACCATATCCAGTCAAGGGCTGCTGTTACTTTACATACATGGAGGAGGCAGCCAAGTTCTTCCTAATGTTGAGGTGGAATCTCTTTTCTTTCATCTGGAATCCATTGGTTTGTCTTCTGGTCTCTGGAGCAGCAGAACAGAAGCTCGCTTGCAACTTCCACATGGCAGCCCTTCCGTTACTTAAAAATGGTCCCGTTCCGTCAAAAAAGAGACAGTGTTGCATCATGGTTTGAGTGTTGCAACTCTGGGAGACCAAGGTTTTAATCCCTGCTCAGCCATGGAAAACCCTGGGTGAACTTGGCTAAGTTACACTCTCTCAGCCTCAGAGGAAGGCAACAGTGGCAAAGGTGTGTGTGTGTGTGTGCCTTCAAGTTGCCTATCGACTTATGGCAACTCTATGAATTTCTTGTAGGGTTTTCTCAGGCAAGGGACCTCCTGAGAGGTGGTTTTGCCAGTTCCTTCCTCTGAAATAGAGCCTCCAGCACCTGGGATTCGTTATTGGTCTCCCATCCAAGTACTGACCAGGGCTGACCCTGCTTAGCTTCCAAGATCAGATGGGATCTTATGGTGCCCTTAGGGAATATAGGCTTATGTGTGTTTATATGTGCCTTCAAGTTGCCTGTCGACGTACGGTGACCCCATGAATTTTGTAGTGTTTCTTAGGCAAGGAACCCTCAGAGGTTGTTTTGCCAATTCCTTCCTCTAACACACACTGGAAACTGCTTAATGCAGTGTAGATGTGTAAATAGCTATTGCTTAAAACAACTTGTAAGCCACTCTGATAGCCTTGTGGTTGAAGAGTGGGGTATAAATAAATAAATAAATAAAAATTAATAAATAAATACAGCCTCCAGCACACAGAATTTGTTGGTGGTCTCCCATCCAAGGACTAACCAGGCCTGGCCCTGCATAGCTTCCAAGATGAGACAGGGTCTGGTTCCCTTAGGGTATTTAGACCCTTACCTATGTATAATTTTATACATCTCCATCCTATCTCTTCTCTTTATTTGGCCTTTCCCCCCCTGTAAGCTAAACCACCGCCAAACTTTGTAAGTTTTCTTGGCTGGGAAATTACTCCAATCCCTTGGTTATTTATTCATATATATATATATATATATATATATATATATTTGGTTATTCTCACCTCTACCTGGGATTCTTTGCTGAAAATTTCTGAGATATAAACACCAGGCTCTCTATCCCAAATCCAGTTTGGGGTCTTTCCTTCTAGACAGATGTCAGGCTTATAGGTGGGATTTGGTTTCAGTTCTCCTTGGCCTAAATTAAAGAGGATTGCAGGTACTTAGCAACCATTAAGGCTAGGGAGAGGAGGAACAGAGAGGAGAGGGAAGAAATTCTATTATGCCAGAGATAATCGAAATGAAGGGGGCATTAAAGCAATGGAGGAAAATGAACAACCTGTGGAGAACATGTGGAAAGAAAGTTGACCTGAAACCATCACTGTCCTCTTAACTCCAAGTCCAATATTCTGTAGCCAGCAAGAGAAATCAGGTAGCCTCACACCATAGACGTATTGACTCAATTTCCAGACCAATCACTTTGATTTGCTTGCAGTGAATGCCACCAAAGCAAAGAAAAAGGCATAGATGTTAAAAAGTTTTCCATACCTTGCCTCAGGCATGCATCAGAATGGAGACTCAGAAGAAGACTTACGACTTGGAAGGGCAGCTATGAAGGAACGAGACAAGATCCTGACGTGTCAAGATATATCATGGAATACGAAAGCCAGGATGGTCCATGCTGTCACAATTCCCGTTTCTATGTACGGTTGTGAAAGAAAGACTGTGGAGAAAGTTGGTGGGAAGAAACTCAATTCATTTGAAATGTGGTACTGGAGAAGAGTTCTGTGGGTACCGTGGACTGCTAAAAAGGAGCAATATTTGCTCTTGTTGAAGAGCAAATCAAGCCTCAAGATGCCCTAGGAGCCAAGATGCCCTAGAAACCAACCCTAGGAGCCAAGATGCCCTAGAAGCCAACCCTAGAAGCCAAGATGCCCTAGAAGCCAACCCTAGAAGCCAAGATGCCCTAGAAGCCAACCCTAGAAGCCAAGATGCCTTAGAAGCCAACCCTAGAAGCCAAGATGCCTTAGAAGCCAACCCTAGAAGCCAAGATGCCCTAGAAACCAACCCTAGGAGCCAAGATGCCCTAGTAGCCAAGATGCCCTGGAAGCCAACCCTAGAAGCCAAGATGCCTTAGAAGCCAACCCTAGAAGCCAAGATGCCCGAGAAGCCAACCCTAGAAGCCAGGATGCCCTAGAAGCCAACCCTAGAAGCCAAGATGCCCTAGAAGCCAAGATGCCCTAGAAGCCAAGATGCCCTAGAAGCCAAGATGCCCTAGAAGCCAACCCTAGAAGCCAAGATGCCCTAGAAGCCAACCCTAGAAGCCAAGATGCCCTAGAGGCCAACCCTAGAAGCCAAGATGCCATAGAAGCCAACCCTAGAAGCCAATCCTAGTAGCCAAGATGCCCTAGAAGCCAACCCTAGAAGCCAAGATACCCTAGAAGCCAACCTTAGAAGCCAAGATGCCCTAGAAGCCAACCCTAAAAGCCAAGATGCCCTAGAAGCCAACCCTAGAAGCCAAGATGCCCTAGTAGCCAAGATGCCCTAGAAGCCAACCCTAGAAGCCAAGATGCCCTAGAAGCCAACCCTAGAAGCCAAGATGCCCTAGTAGCCAAGATGCCCTAGAAGCCAACCCTAGAAGCCAAGATGCCCTAGAAGCCAACCCTAGAAGCCAAGATGCCCTAGTAGCCAAGATGCCCTAGAAGCCAACCCTAGAAGCCAAGATGCCCTAGAAGCCAACCCTAGAAGCCAAGATGCCCTAGTAGCCAAGATGCCCTAGAAGCCAACCCTAGAAGCCAAGATGCCCTAGAAGCCAACCCTAGAAGCCAAGATGCCCTAGAAGCCAAGATGCCCTAGAAGCCAACCCTAGAAGCCAAGATGCCCTAGAAGCCAACCCTAGAAGCCAAGATGCCCTAGAAGCCAAGATGCCCTAGAAGCCAACCCTAGAAGCCAAGATGCCCCAGAAGCCAACCCTAGAAGCCAAGATGCCCTAGAGGCCAACCCTAGAAGCCAAGATGCCATAGAAGCCAACCCTAGAAGCCAATCCTAGTAGCCAAGATGCCCTAGAAGCCAACCCTAGAAGCCAAGATACCCTAGAAGCCAACCTTAGAAGCAAAGATGCCCTAGAAGCCAACCCTAGAAGCCAAGATGCCCTAGAAGCCAACCCTAGAAGCCAAGATGCCCTAGTAGCCAAGATGCCCTAGAAGCCAACCCTAGAAGCCAAGATGCCCTAGAAGCCAACCCTAGAAGCCAAGATGCCCTAGAAGCCAACCCTAGAAGCCAAAATGCCCTAGAAGCCAAGATGCCCTAGAAGCCAACCCTAGAAGCCAGGATGCCCTAGAAGCCAACCCTAGAAGCCAGGATGCCCTAGAAGCCAACCCTAGAAGCCAAGATGCCCTAGAAGCCAAGATGCCCTAGAAGCCAAGATGCCCTAGAAGCCAACCCTAGAAGCCAAGATGCCTTAGAAGCCAAGATGCCCGAGAAGCCAAGATGCCCTAGAAGCCAACCCTAGAAGCCAAGATGCCTTAGAAGCCAACCCTGGAAGCCAAGATGCCCTAGAAGCCAAGATGCCCTAGAAGCCAACCCTAGAAGCCAAGATGCCCTAGAAGCCAAGATGCCCTAGAAGCCAAGATGCCCTAGAAGCCAACCCTAGAAGCCAAGATGCCTTAGAAGCCAACCCTGGAAGCCAAGATGCCCTAGAAGCCAAGATGCCCTAGAAGCCAAGATGCCCTAGAAGCCAAGATGCCCTAGAAGCCAACCCTAGAAGCCAAGATGCCTTAGAAGCCAACCCTGGAAGCCAAGATGCCCTAGAAGCCAAGATGCCCTAGAAGCCAACCCTAGAAGCCAAGATGCCCTAGAAGCCAAGATGCCCTAGAAGCCAAGATGCCCTAGAAGCCAACCCTAGAAGCCAAGATGCCTTAGAAGCCAACCCTGGAAGCCAAGATGCCCTAGAAGCCAAGATACCCTAGAAGCCAACCTTAGAAGCCAAGATGCCCTAGAAGCCAACCCTAGAAGCCAAGATGCCCTAGAAGCCAACCCTAGAAGCCAAGATGTCCGAGAAGCCAACCCTAGAAGCCAAGATGCCCTAGAGGCCAACCCTAGAAGCCAAGATGCCATAGAAGCCAACCCTAGAAGCCAATCCTAGTAGCCAAGATGCCCTAGAAGCCAACCCTGGAAGTCAAGATGACTCAACTGAGACCAATTTGGGCATACCACGAGAAGACCCGACTCACTAGAAAAGACAATAATGCTTGGGAAGTTAGAAGGCAGGAAGAAAAGAGGAAGATCTCATTGCAGATGGGTGGACTCCATCAATGAAGCCACAGCCTTGAGTCTGCAAGACTTGAGCAAGGCTGTTGAGAAGAGGGTGACTTGGAGGCCTCTCCTTCATGCGGTCACCGTAAGTTGAAGTCCACTTGATGGCGGCTGGCAACACCAAAGGAGATGAAGATCTTGTAACAGTTGAAGATTTCCTATACTTTGGTTCATTCTTATGTAAATCAAAATGGAGTCAAGAAATCAGGAGAAGAGTAGGACTTGGAAGGGCAGCAGTGAAGGACCTTGACCAGACAGATCCTCAAGTGTCAAGACTTGTCATTGATATGAATCAATGGACATACAGGAAGGGATTTACAGGTTGCAATCCTTGAACAAGGAAATTACAAAGGAAGACTAGAAAGAGAAACAGCTGGATTGAATTATATTCACATACTCCCATCCATTAGCAGAGGTATGAAGAAAGACCATGCTGCAGTAGATATATTAATACAGGACTCCTTGCTCCTGGATGTCTAGCAAAAGGAATTTTCTCAGAAATTTTTGAACCCAGAGAAACTGACTTGGGTTAAGCAGATTTATTACTTTCACATCCCCACACTAACTGACCACTTAAAAGTGGTGTCAAATTGCATTATTTCTACAGTGTAGATGCACTCTGTGTCTGTTTTGACTTTTGCAAGCTGCCTTTAGAGTTGTTGGGGAGAGAAGGGAGGATATAACTCAAATGACAACACAACAACAAACACAGGACTGGGATTTTTTTTTTCTTATGAACATCCTTCACTTTCCTTAAGGTTGGTTGTTCTTTGCATTGCTATACTGGATGGGAAAGATTCTGGAGGGTTGTAGATTTTTGGGGGGGAAGCAATATCTGTGGTTTCCTTTATCCACAGCAGAAAAAAAACAGGGATGCATACCATAGAGTGGCACTGGAAAGTGCCTAGAGAGGTCTCCTCTCTAGGAATTGCTAGGTCCTCCAATGCAACTCTATGGTATGTATGTACCGAAAGCCCTTTATTTTAACAGGGTTCGCTATTGGCCACTGTTTCATTTATAAACAGTAAGTCCTGGAAGGTATATGTGTGTGTGTGTGTGTGACCTGCAGCTCTGCTTTTCTCTGCAGCCCTTCTCAAAATGGCGACTGACGCCATTTTGAGAGGGTCTGGAGAGGAAAATGGAGGTACTTCTGGACAGTATTTGAGTTCAGGGGTGCTTATGAGGGTTGGGGTGGAAGCCTTTTCATGTGTTTTCATGCACTTTGAGGGCTTTCTATATGGTTTGGGGACAAAGGATGCCCCCAAATCACACTTTTAAATATATATATATATATATATATATATATATATATATATGATGTTTTGCAGGACTGGGCCCCAGGCCTTACTATGGACAATCCAATTCCTTCTCCACAAGCACCCCTGCCAGCACTTTAGCAAACAGTAAGGAAATGGCATGAAGCTATCAAAAAATAAATCCCTTTTCTTCCTGCAATGCTGGAGGGAAGACCTAGTTATGTTCCTTGTCTGTCGTTTATGCAGCGAAGGGTGAGGAGATCAGAGACTTTTCTTTTTGATGTTTCATCATGGTGGAGTGGGGAGGGGGGACAGGAATATTTTAGAACAACAAGGACGACAACAGAAGGGAAGGTGTGAGAAAGGAGAGAAAGAGACATAGAAGGTGAGTTTTGCTCCATACTTTTAAAAAAAAGAGAATTATAAAGCAGGGAGGAGTGGAACAAAATGGAGTAAAGTGGCAAAACGGTCATGTTTGCCAACATGAGAGCATGGAGGAAAAAGACATCCATCCTTTGAATGCAGCGTACATTGCTTCACTCTTCCTCCTCGACCTCTGTCTAGATGGAAGCTTTTAAGCTGCATCGGCATGGGGAAGATGGTGGAGGAAGGGCTTGGAAATATAGAGCATCCATGCCCGCCTTTCCTTCTCATTCTCTGTCTAGCTGGAAGTTTGAAAATAGCATGATCCTACTGTAGGTGTGTGTGCCTGCTTGCAACAGCAGACGCCTGCAGAATCCCTTACTGAGCATGCATGGAAAGCAAAGCTGAGGAAAGGAGAAAGCAGGTAAGATGCCTCACCAGCTATCCCCAGCAAGTTATTTATTTATTAAGCACAGATCTCTTGCCCTCACCTGGAATACTGTGTCCAGTATTGCAGAGAGAAATAATGTGACATATAGGAGATGTCATCATTGTGGACCACCCTGTTACATCACTTCAAGTTTGCGTATGGTTATAGTGTGGTGGGATATTCCAGAGAAGCCCCATTGAGTGAGGGATTTAGAATCATAGAACCATAGAGTTGGGACCTCCAAGGGACATCTAGTCCAACCCCCTGCCATGCAGGAAGACACAATCAAATCATTCCCAACAGGTGGCCATGTTTAAAAATCTCCAAAGAAGGAGACTCCACCAGACTCCCAGCCAGTGTCTTCCACTTCCAAACAGCTCTTACTGTCAGGAAGTCCTTCCTAATAATGTTCAGGTGGAATCTCATTTCCTGTAGTTTGAACCCATTGCTCCATGTCCCAGTCTCTGGAGATGCAGAAAACAAGCTTGCTCCATCCTCAGTAGAATCATAGAGTTGGAAGGGACCTCTAAGGGCCATGTAGTCCAAGCCCATTCTGCCATGGAGGAACTCCTGACAGATGGCCACCCACCCTTTAGTCCTAAACCATTTTAGCACCATGGAGAGCTCATAGAACCATAGAGTTGGAAGGGATCTCTAAGGGCCATCTAGTCCAACCCCATTCTGCCATGGAGGAACACACAATCAAAGCATTCCTGACAGATGGCCACCCAGCCTTTAGTCCTAGACAATTTCAGCACCATGGAGAGCTCTTAGAACCATAGAGTTGGAAGGGACTTCCAAGGACCATCCAGTCCAACCCCATTCTGCCATGCAGGAATACCCAATGAAAGCACTCCCAATGACAGATGGCCATCCAGCCTCTGTTTAAAAACCTCCAAAGATGGAGACTCCACACTCCCAGGCAGCAGCGGATTCCACTTATGGGGCTGCTGTGGATAAAAAAGATCTCCGAGGCGGTTTCAAGGTTTCCCACCAGTGTATCTCGGGCAAGTCACACTCTCTCAGCCTCAGAGGAAGGCAAAGGCCAACCCAACAGTGTCTAAGCAAACCTTAGATTTCTCACCTCCTTTTTAAAAAAGAATGTCCTGAATGCACATACAACAGTTCCTTCATCTCCCAGTCTTAAGCCTTTGCATTTTCCTGCTATTCTTTTAAATAAAATTCACTGTTTTGTTTAGAAAAATGAGGGGGGGGATTCTCTCTCTCTCTCTCCTCCCACCCACCCCCCCAAAATTTTGCAAGCTGACACAGTTACTCCTTAAAAATTGTCTTCAAGGTTCATTGTTGGCAGTGTCAGAAGTGATGAGAACCAATAAAAAGAACCAGGGTGGCGTCAACCTTTGCATGACAACATTGTCATCCTTGCAAAGAGACAATTTTGGGAGGTGTGTAGCAGGGGAGAGACAGAGAGACAGGAACAGTGTTGTGGTGGGGGAGAAGAGGGACCCACACACCACAGCAGGGTGTGTGTGTGTGTATGTGTGTTTGAAGTCAAGGCAGCTAGGAGGGAGGGAGAGAGAAAAGAGGTTTTTTTCCGTGCACCCATGTAGATAAAAGGTAATTGAAATGTTGGTTCTATTAATATTTCAACACGTTCTATATCTGACAACCGTAAGCTCCCCTCCCCTCCTGTTGCTTTAATGTCACAGATTCATTGAATCTTATAGAGTTAGAAGGCACCCCAAGGGGCATCTAGACCAACCCCACCACCACCATGTAGGAAAACACAAGGGAGTTGCTATTGTTATTGGGTGCCTTCGTTTCCAATTCATGGTGAAGCTATCATGGCGCTGAAGATTTCTTTGGAGGAGGTTTTCCAATATGGTTGTCCAAGCAGTGGATTCCACTTCCAAAGAGCTCTTCTGGACAGGAAGTGCTTCCTAATAATGTTGAATCTCTTTTCCTGGAGTTTGAACCTATTGCTCCGTGTCCTAGTCTCTGGAGCAGCAGAAAACAAGCTTGCTCCATCCTCAGTATGGTATCTCTTCAAATATTGAAACATGGTCATCATGTCCCCTCTCAACCTTCTCTTCTCCAAGCTTAGGAGCTCCCTAAGCCGCTCCTCCTCGGGCACCATGGCTTCCAGACTTACCGCCATTTTGGTCGCCCTCCTCTGGACACGTTCTAGCTTCTCCATATCCTTCCGGAATTGCAATGCCCAGAACTGGACACAGTCTTCCAGGTGAGGACTAGATGACTTCTGGGATCCTTTCCAGCTCTAATATATGATTTCCTATTCCTTCTATTATTTATATTTATTCATTTATTTATTTTTATGCAAACAACAATAATTCTATTCAGTTTCCGCACAGAAAATGCTGTTCTTGGTGCAAATCATCCAGGCATGATTTTTTTTGCACAGTGCAAGTCCCGAACTGTGTATTGGCTTCGAAAATGGTGCAGTTTTCTGCCACAGGCTTTCTTGCAACAGGAAGAAAATGGCTAAAAAATACTTTTGGGAAAGGTATAGGGGAAAATGACGTCTGTACACCAGAACTCTTGTTTCTTTGGACCAGTCTTGAAGTTTACCAAGCTGGTGATAAATCACAGGGCAAAGGACTTTCCCAGAGCTCTGAAAGCTGTGTTTTCTCAAGCACCCTCCAGGCACTGTTTGTAGAGACAGGTTATTAAATTGATTTCCCCTTCCCCTTCCCCGTCCCCTCCCATTCTTTTTACATGCTCAATGAACATTAAAATTAAAGTTCTGCAGAGTCTCCCAGTGGAGGTGAGGGGGCGGCGAGAGGCATTGAGCATTGGCGGAGGACATCCAAAGAAGAGAGTTCCCCTTTCAAGCCGAATGGAGAAGGGACAAACCAGGGACCATAATGAGACTATTGCGCCCCAAGTTTTCCTTTAGCCCCCAAATTTCATGCAATCATAGAGTTGGGAGGGATCTCCAAGCACCATCCAGTCCAACCCCATTCTGACATGCATGAAGACACTGTGATGGCCACTCAACCTTTAGTCCTAAACAATTTCAGCACCATGGAGAACTCATAGAATCATAGAGTTGGAAGAGACCTCCAAGGGCCATCCAGTCCAACCCCCTTCTGCCATGCAGGAAGGCACCATCAAAGCATCCCCGACAGGTGGCCATCCAGCCTCTGTTTAAAGACCTCCAAGGAAGAAAGGAGACCCCACCACACTCCAAGACATAGAATCATGAAGTTGGAAGGGACCTCCAAGGGCCATCTAGTCCAACCCCATTCTGCCATGCAGGAAGATACAATCCAAGTGCTCTCGACTGATGGCCATCCAGCCACTAGAGCAAAATAGTTTCAGCATGAGGGAGAGCTCATAGAATCCTAGAGTTGGAAGGGATCTCCAATGGCCATCTAGTCCAACCCCATTCTGCCCTGCACTCTAAGCATACCCGACAGATGGCCATCCAGACTCTAGTCCTAAACAATTTCAGCACCACAGAGAGCTCATAGAGCCATAGAATTGGAAGGGATCTCCAAGGGTCATCCAGTCCAACCCTATTCTGCCAGGCAGGAAGACACCATCAAAGCACTCCCGACCGACAACCATCCAACTTCTGGTTCTCAGGCAGCAGCACATCCCACTGTCCAACAGCTCTTACCCTCAGAAAGTTCTTCCTAATGTGGTCCACCTCATTCAATAGTCTATAACAGTGGTTTCCAGCTTTTAATCCAGTAGATATTTTCGACTTCCAGTAGGCCCACTCAATGGTTAGAGATTCTTGGAAGTGATACTCAAAATCTTCTGAGGACCAAAGGTTGAAAATTGTTGGTCTACACAAACTTGGCAGCAGGACTGTAGACTTTCAGACACGGGTCTTTCCTAGCTCTTACCCTCATTGTTGTTGGGTGCCTTCATTTCCAACTCATGGTGAACGTAAGGTGAAGCAATCATGGTGCTGAAGATTTCTTCGGAGGAGGTTTTCCAACATGGTTGTCCAAGCAGTGTATTCCACTTGCGAACAGCTCTTACTGTCAGGAATTTTGTTCCAATGTTTACATGGAATCTCTTTTCCTGGAGTTTGAACCCATTGCTCCATGTCTTGGTCTCTGGAGCTGCAGAAAACAAGCTTGTTTCATCCTCAG
Source organism: Gambelia wislizenii (assembly GCA_030847615.1). Lineage (NCBI taxonomy): Eukaryota > Metazoa > Chordata > Lepidosauria > Squamata > Crotaphytidae > Gambelia > Gambelia wislizenii. The sequence goes on along the minus strand of JAUMIR010000013.1, from coordinate 2,034,649 downwards.
CATGCCATCTCTTCAAATATTTAAACATGGCCATCAGGTCCCCTCTCAACCTTCTCTTCTCCAGACTAAACATGCTCAGCTCCCTAAGCCGCTCCTCATAGGGCATCATGGCTTCCAGACCTCCCGCCATTTTGGTCGCCTTCCTCTGGACATGTTCCATCTTGTCCATATCCTTCTGGAATTTTGGTGCCCAGAACTGGACACAGGATTGCAGGGGAGGTTTGACCAAAGCAGAACCAAAGCATTATTACTTCCCTTGATCTAGACACTGTACTCCTATTAATGCAGCCTAGAATCACATTGGCTCTTTTAGCTGCTGCATCACACTGCTGGCTCATGTTCAGCCTGCGGTCCACTAAGACTCCTAGATCCCTTTCAGATGGACTGCCATCAAGCTAGGGTTCACCCATCCTATATCTGTGCATTTCATTTTCACTGCCCAAGTACGATATCCTACATTTCTCCCTGTTGAAATTCATTTTGTTAGTTTTGGCCCAGCTTTCTAATCTGTTAAAGCAACAAAATGTGGATTGATGTGCAGTAACACCAATTCACAGCAGCTTTCATTTGTCTCCACTTTTTTTTTCAAGATCGCAGGCATGCAAAGCCATACGGGTTCATTGTTCAAACGGTCATGTGTGCAAATCAAGATGGCGGGAGTGCGTGAATTACTTGCATTTTTATTTCCCCAAACAGTTAAAAAAAAAGTATATCCAAGGTGCAGAAGTGTGATATTCGACTTAAATAAATAGGGGGGAATGCTGTTTCATTGCCTGAGCACTCGATCGCTACTGTGAAAATCCAACATGGTGGTTTTGAGCACTTGCCTTGTTAGCAAGCTCCGCCCCCTGTGCATGTCCAACCAATCAGCTTTCCACTTCCGCTTTTATTGGGAATGCTCAGTAAAGTGGATTTGTTGTCCCAATAAGTGGGAATGAATGTTTCATTCTGCATTTTTTTTAAAAAATAAATAAAATACAGGAAAAACTACAAAGGCTTTTCCTGTGGAGTATTTGGCATTTCCCCCCCTCTTCCAAATATTGTTACGGCTTTTTGCGGTCGGGTATATTTTTCAGTAGAATGGTCTTATTCCAATAATAAATTCCTAATTCCCAAAAATTCCTAAGATTGCAAGAGGCCATGGTGTGAATTGGGGGCCCTGTGTCTCACTGCAGGCAAGGAAAGGCACGGGTCTTTTAAAGCTCTCCAAAGACTTGAAATATATAAGGCAAAAATTGGAAAAGCAACCCACCCCTTTGGAGATCTTTTTTCCTGCCCTTGCATGCTTCACTCCAATTTTGAAATACCAAAACATGTCTCCATCTTTGCAGGCTGAGATTGTTGACTTTTCACTATTGGTGTGCTTTTTCCTCTCCATCCACCAAATATTAACCTCATTCCCACACCCCCATCCCATTCCTGGTGCCATTTCCTTCAGGCACTGTTTGCAAATATAGGTTATTAAATTGATTTCTCCCACAAGCCTCTTCCATGTTCAATGAGCATTAAAATTAAAGTTCTGCTTAGTTTCCCCACTGGGTCAAGGGTTGAAAGAGCTAGTGGTTTGCTGAGAGAGAGGGGAGGGAAAGTAAAGAAGGGAAGGATTGCGGGGGTGTTTGTGTGCGTGTGTAGACACTACAAAAAAGGAAAGGAAAATAACTCTTCTCAGCAATAGTGCATCGGGGGAAAGGCCTTGGGATTATTGATGGTCATAGGCTGAGCATGAACCAGCAGTGTGATGCTGCAGCAAAGAAGGCAAACACTGTTTTCATCTGCATTAAGGGAAGCATAGTTTCCAAGTCAAGGAAAGTCATAGTCCCCCTTCTATTCTGGTCTAATCAGGCCTCGTCTTGAGTCCTGGTCCAGTTCTGGGTGCTCCATTTTAACAAGGATGATAAGAGGGATGGAGAACAAAACATATACAATCCTATATTTGGAGGAGGCCCCGAGGGACATCCAATCCTACCCCATTCAGCCATGCAGGAAGACACCATCAAAGCATTCCCAACAGATGTCTATCCAGCATCTAGTCCTATCTTCTATATTTCTATGCAAATTAGATTGTAGAATAAAGGGATTATAGAATCATAGAGTTGGAAGGGACCCCAAAGGCCACCCAGTCCAACCCCATTCAGCCATGCAGGAAGATACCATCAAAGCATTCCCAACAGATGTCCACCCAGCCTCTGTGTAAAAACCTCCAGAGAAGGTGACTCCATCAAGGCAGTGTATTCCACTTCCAAACTGCTCTTACTGTCAGGAAATTGTTCCTAATGTTTAGGTGGAACCTCTTTTCCTTTATTTTGAACCCATAGCTCCATGTCCTAGTCTCCAGAGCAGCAGAAAACAAGCTTGCCCCATCCTCACTACGACGTCCTTTCAAATCCATCAGTCCATTTTAAGAGGTTCCACACCTTGGCTTTCCTCTAAAGTTCAGATGAAAATCCGGAGGAGTTTCACACATACACACACACACACACAGAAGAATGGGAGGAGCAACCAGCCTTCACTGGCTGATAACCAAATAAGAAACTATGATAGCAAGGGGGAAATACATGCAAAAAGCAAATTTCCAGTGAATGTACTCTGACTGACAGAGATGAGGGGGTCTCTGCCTTCCTTTATTTCTTCCTAAAGAAAGAAAAGGATGGATGGATGGATGGATGGAAGGAGGAGGGAACCTTCTTTGTTTGTCAAGGAAATGCAGAGAGTCATTTTGACAGGAATGGATTGACAGAGCTGTGGGACAGCTGGGTGGGGGAAATAATTATTTGGAGGAGGAGGAAGAAGAGGAGGATGCAAGATGAAGAAGAGGAGGAGGAGGAAGAGAAGGATGAATAAGAATAAGATGAGGAGGAGGAAGATGAAGAAGAAGAGGAAGAGAAGGAGGAAAATGAAGATGAAGAGGAGGAGGAGGGAGGAAGAAGAGGATGATGATGATGAATGAGGAGGAGGAAGATGAAGAGGAGGAGGAAGATGAATAAGAATGAGGCAGAGAAGATGAGGAGGAGGAGGAAGAGAAGGAGGAAAATGAAGAGGAAGAAGAAGAGGAAGAGGAAGATAAGGATGAATAAGAATAAGATGAGGATGAGGAAGATGAAGAGGAGGAGGAAGAGGAGGAGGAGGAAGATTAATAAGAATGAGGAGGAGGAAGATGATGAAGAGGAGGAGGAAGAAGAAGAGAAACAGAAGGAGCAAGATGAAGATGAAGAAGAGGAGGAGGAGGAAGATGAAGAAGAAGAGGAGAAATAGGAGGAAGAGGAGGAGAAGGAAGATGAATAAGAATGAGGAGGAGGAGGAGGAAGAGGAAGAGAAGGAGGAAAATGAAGAGGAAGAAGAGGAGGAGGAAGATGAAGAAGAATAAAATGAGGAAGAGGAAGATGATGAAGACGAAGAGAAGGAGGAGGAAGAAGAAGAGAAACAGAAGGAGCAAGATGAAGATGAAGAAGAGGAGGAGGAGGAAGAAGATGAAGAAGAAGAGGAGAAAGAGGAGGAAGAGGAGGAGAAGGAAGATGAAGAAGGGGAGGAGGAGGAAGATGAAGAATAAGATGAGGAAGAGGAAGATGATGAAGACGAAGAGAAAGAGGAGGAAGAAGATGAGAAACAGAAGGAGCGAGATGAAGATGAAGAACAGGAGGAGGAGGAAGAGGAAGAAGATGAAGAAGAAGAGGTGGAGGAGGAGGAGGAGGAGGAAGAAGAAGCGAAGGAGAAAGATGAAGATGAAGAAGGAAAAGGAAAAGGAGAAGAAGGTAAATACAGGTATACCTTGGTTTACAAAGCAGATATACTTCCGGAGCACTCCTTCCTTAGCAGAAAACTTGGTACCAGAGGCAGAAATAGCATAAGCATACCATTATAGCAGATTCACACCCCTTAACCTCCTTGGGATTTGTAGTTTCCAGCCGGGGCTATGCCGACTAGGAAAACTCACCAAAGGAGCTTCTTTGTCAGAGGCTTTGTTAACTGGGGTATGACTATAAATGCTCCAACCACTACACCACACTGCTCTGACATCTCTCCGTTGTTTCTCCCTGTTCTGGCGACTGTGTTGCGAATGCGGCACCGCGCAGGTTGTTCCGAAACTTGAGATGAAAGCTAGCAGAGGGGAGGGCGGCTGCACTTTGGGTTTTAATTCTCAATCATAGACAAGAAGATTCCTCCAGGCAGAATCGGGGCAAAAGAAAAGAGCAAAGGCGGGATTATTTATTTGATTTTTCAAAAAAGAACCGGTGTCTGGGGAAGGCCCTGTGATCATTAAAGAACCTCATTCGCTTGTACGAATTTTGTCTGTACAATTTTTTGCTGGTAGCGGAAAAAGAAAGTTACTGTGTTAAATTGGAAGTGACATGAAAAATTACCAAATTTATTTCCAAAGAGATTTCCTCTTAAAAAAAAAAACCACACACACACACAACCCAAACATGTATATATTCCATAAGTTTCTTACTGATGAAACAAAATGGGGTATTTTTTCAGCTGATTTCGTGAAAATCACCAGCGAAGGATAAGTGTGTGTGTGCACGTGCGCAAAAGGGTAATTTTTATTAACTCGTTAAGGTTTGTGAATGGAGTCTGATAATAGATTGAACTCAGTCATTTATTTGATGGCACAGTTTTTGGGTGGGCATTGGTTTGGTAACACCAGACAAGCTACAATAAGCCCTCCATATTCACGGATTCTGTATCCACGGCTTGCAAATATTCCAAATAAATAAATTCCAAAAAGCAAACTTTGATCTTACCATTTTATATAAAGGACACCATTTTAATATGCTGCTGTATATAATTAGGACTTGGGCATCCACAGATTTTCATACCTATCGGGGGTTCCTGAAGCCAAACCCCAGCGGATCCCATTTGTGGTTGCAATGTGCCTTTCAGTAACTTCTGACTTATACTAACCTCTCATGAGGTTTTCTTGGCCTGATTTGTTCAGAGCAGGTTTGCCTTCCTCTGAGGCTGAGAGAGTGTGGCTTGCCCAAGATTTCCTAAGTCGGTTTCCATGGCTAAGTGGGGATTTGAACCCTGATCTCCCAGTCCTTGTCCATCACACTCAAACCATGCTTGCTCTGCACGCAACTCTGCTTCATTTTATCTCTCGTTACTTCCCAATAATAATCAAATTGTGTGTTGACTTATGGAGACCCCATGATTTTTTTCAGAGGGTTTTCTTAGGCAAGGAATCCTCAAATGTGGTTTCGCCAGTTCCTTCCTCTGAAATAGAGCCTCCAGCACCTGGGATTCATTGGTGGTCTCCCATCCAAGGACTAACCAGGGCTGACCCTGCTTAGCTTCCAAGATCAGACTGGATCTGGTGCCATTAGGGTATTTTGGTGCAATATCTATACCCCACTCTATCTTGTAAGATCTCTGGGCAGCTTGCAGTGCAACTGCTCTAAAAATTAGCTAACACACATTGGAAACTGTTTAATGCAGTGTAGATGTGTAAATTGCTGTTGCTTAAAACAATTTATAAGCTGCTCTGATAGCCTTGTGGCTGAAGAGCAGGGTATAAATAACTAACTAAATAAAATAAAAATAATAATATTGAAATTGAAATAAATGCATGCATTGGATGGGGTTCCACCACCCCTGAAGACTTGGGTTGCCAAGACTGGCTCTGAGTATCTCCAGTTTTCATGAGTTATCTAGTGGCCTTTGAAGAACACGAGCTAAACATGAGCCAACAGTGTGACATGGCAGCAAAAAAAGCCAATACGATTCTGGACAGCATCAACAGGAGTGTAGTATGGAGATCAAGAGAAGTCGTACTGCCACGCTATTCTCCTTTGGTCAGACCTCACCTGGAATACTGTGTCCAGTTCTGGGCACCATAATTCAAGGAGAATGTAGATAAAGTGGAAGGTGTCCAGAGGAGGACAACCATGATAGCTGAAGGTCTGGAAACCACCAGGTTTTATGAAACACAGCTGGCGATATTTAGCTTAGATAAGAAAAGACTGAGAGGTGACATACAATCATAGAATCATAGAATTGCAGAGTTGGAAGAGACCCCAAGGGCCATCCAGTCCAACCCCATTCTGCCATGCAGGAAATCACAATCAAAGCATCCCCGACAGATGGCCATCCAGCCTCCATTTAAAAACATCCAAGGAAGGAGACAGAATGGGGTTGGACTAGATGGCCCCTTGGGGGTCTCTTCCAAGTCTATGATTCTATGAACTCTCCATGGTGCTGAAATTGTTGAGGACTAGAGGCTGGATGGCCTTTGGGGTCCCTTCCAACTCTGTGCTCCTATGATGCTATGATGCCTATTCCTGCAGAGCCAAAGGGGGTTGGACTAGATGGCCTTTGGGGTCCCCTCTAACTCTATACTATTCTATGAGCTCTCCATGGTGCTGAAATGGTTTCGGACTAGAGGCTGGGTGGCCATCTGTCGGGAGTACTTTGATGGTGTCTTCATGCATGACAGACTGGGGTTGGACTAGATGGCCCTTGGGGGTCTCTTCCATCTCTATGATTCTAAGCATCAGCTGTATGAGAAGAAGGAGGCCCATTCTGCCAGCAATCAGAGCACAGGGGAATGACCTTTATGACAGGATTTTTTTGGGTGTTGTTGTTAGCAGGAGAGGTTACTTTTAATTAAGCAGGGCATACAGGATCCCAGCAATAATTAATAAAAGATATATAAGAACCCACCCCATTACAATCTCCGTCGGCTACCACATCTGTTATGATGTAGTAATTAAAATAACTTTAGTCCATGGAAGACGTGAACTATGGCAAGTGAGGAAGGAGCAGGTTTCTTTTCCTGGTGTGGAAGGAGTTAAAAATGTACCCTCCAAAAAATACATTTCTCAGGTGGTGTCTTCATCATCTCCAGACTTTGGCAGCTCTTGAAGATCTTCCTGGCAGGTTGGCCTCATTGCTTAAAGCATTAATGAAAGGGATTTTACCAGAAATGATATTAAAAGGGAGCCTGCTGATTCTACCTCTGCCTGTCCTTTGTTGCTAAGGTCCTGGCTCATTTTCTTTTTAAAAAAATAATAATAATTAATATCACTCTCTGGATAAATTTTGAAATGGCTACCTTCCGAAAATTTCACAAAGAGATCCAGGAACCTATGGATTATTCATGTCAATTAAAGACAAAGATAAAACCTTTCAAAATGAAAAACTTAAAAAGAGTTGGAAGAGATCCCAGTGGACATCTAGTCCAACCTCCTTCTGCCATACAGGAATACATAGTTAAAGCAATTTCTGAGAGATGCCCATCCAATTTATTCTGCTTTGGTCAGACCTCACCTGAAGGAATCCTGTGTCCAGTTCTGGACATCACAGTTCAGGAAGGATGTGGAGAAACTGGAACGTGTCCAGAGGAGGGCGGCCAAAATGGTGGGAGGTCTGGAAGCCATGATGCCCTATGAGGAGGAGCGGATGAGGGAGCTGGGGAGGTTTAGCCTGGAGAAGAGAAGGTTGAGATGATGGCCATGTTTAAATATTTGAAGGGATGTCATACTGAGGATGAAGCAAGCTTGTTTTCTGCTGCTCCAGAGACTAGGACACGGAGCAATGGCTAACACACATTGGAAACTCCTTAATGCAGTGTAGATGTGTAAATTGCTACTGCTTAACATGAATTGTAAGCTGCTCTGATAGCCTTTGTGGCTGAAGGTTGGGGTATAAATACCTAATTAAAATTAAAAAAAAATATATTAGGAAGAACATCCTAATGGTAAGAGCTGTTCAGAAGTGGAATACAAGTGTGGTGGAGTCTCCATCTTTGGAGGTTTTTAAACAGGGGCTGGATGGCCGTTGGGAATGCTTTGGTTGGGTATTCCTGCATGGTAGAATGGGGTTGGACTAGATGGCTCTTGGAGGTCTCTTCCAAGTCTATGATTCTATGTGCTCTCCATCATGCCCAAATTGTTTAGGACTAGAGGCTAGATGGCCATCTGTCGGGAGTGCTTTGACGGTGTCTTCCTGAATGGCAGAATGGGGTTGGACTAAATGTCCCTTGGAGGTCCCTTCCAACCCTATGATTCCATCATCTCTCCATGGTGCTGAAATTGTTTAGGACTAGGGGCTGAATGGCCATCTGTCTGGAGTGCTTTGACGGTGTCTTCCTGCATGGCAGAAGGGGGTTGGACTGGATGACCCTTGGAGGCCCCTTCCAACTCTACAATTCTACAATTCTCTCCATCATGCCCAAATTGTTTAGGACTAGTGGTTGAATGGCCATTGGTTGGGAGTGCTTGAATTGGGTATTCCTGCATGGCAGAATGGGGTTGGACTGGATGGCCCTTGGAGGCCCCTTCTACCTCTATGGTTCTACGAGCTGTCCATCATGCCCAAATTGTTTAGGACTAGTGGCTGAATGGCCATTGGTTGGGAGTGCTTGAATTGGGTATTCATACGTGGAAGAATGGGGTTGGACTGGATGGCCCTTGGAGATCCCTCCTAACTTGATGATTCCTTAAGCTCTCTGTGGTGTTGAATTTGTTTAGGACTAGATGGCTTGATGGCCATCAGTTGGGAGCACTTGGATTGTGTATTCCTGCAAGGCAGAATGGGGTTGGACTAGATGGCCCTTGATGGCCCCTTCCAACTCTATGATTCTATGATATTTTTAAATGGATGTCTTTTGTGAGCCACTTCGGTTTCCACTTTGGGAGAAAGACAGCATATAAATTGATTAAATAAATAAAATAAGTAATTTCTACTGCCTTTAGCTAAGGTTTTGTTTTGGGTTGCTTTTCTTGGCGGGGGGGGGGGTTCAAGCCAACTTCAATACTGTTTCCCCCTTCTATTTTTTTAAATTTATATATTTCTTTTGATTTATTAAAAAGTAACTACTGTAAATCCAAATCCATCTGGAGGGCGGGAGGCATGAAAGAAGATTTGCAAGGCATCTGGAAGCTATCAGAGATGCCGTGAATCTTCCTCTCCGGAGCTGATGTTGGGGAAGAAGGTCCTACTGCCATCTTTCAAGCCTGAAAAGATGGATGTGGCAGGTCGGAAAACAATGGAGGTAATTTACGGGAGAGGAGGAAGAGAGAGAAAGGACAATACAGATATATATATATAGAGAGAGTCCTCCTGTCCTTATTTCTCCTCCTTGCAAACCAAGCCATGATTCAACACAACTGTGACAAGGCATAGAATCATAGAATCATAGAATTGCCTCTGGGGCAGCAGAAAACAGGCCTGCCTCCTCCTCTCTATGACAGCCCCGTATTTAAAGAGTGCAACAATAGAATCATAGAATCATAGAATTGTAGAGTTGGAAGAGACCATGAGGGCCATCCAGTCCAACCCTCTGCCACGCAGGAAATCACGATCAAAGCATCCCCGACAGATGGCCATCCAGCCTCTGCTTAAAGACCTCCAAGGAAGGAGACCCCACCACGCTCCGAGGGAGTGTGTTCCCCTGCCAAACAGCTCTTACTGTCAAAAAGTTCCTCCTAATGTTGAGGTGGGATCTCTGTTCCTGGAGCTTGCACCCATTGCTCCGTGTTCCAGTCTCTGGAGCAGCAGAAAACAAGCCTGCTCCATCCTCAGCATGACATCCCTTCAAATACTTAAACAGGGCTATCATATCGCCTCTAAACCGTCTTTTTTCCAGGCTAAACATACCCAGCTCCCTAAGTCTCTCCTCATAAGGCATTGTTTCCAGAACTTTCACCATTTTAGTTGCCCTCCTCTGGACACGCTCCAATTTGTCAATATCCTTTTTGAATTGTGGTGCCCAGAACTGGACACAGTATTCTAAGTGAGGTCTGACCAAGGCAGAATAGAGTGGCACTATTACTTCCCTTGATCTAGACACTATACTTCTATTGATACAGCCAAAATCGCATTGGCCTTTTTAGCTGCCGCATCACACTGTTGGCTCATGTTCAACTTGTGGTCTACTAGGACTCCTAGATCCCTTTTGCACGTAGTCTCATTCAGCCAGGTCTCTCCCATCCTATATTTATGCATTTCATTTTTCTGCCCTAAATGCAGTACTTTACATTTCTCCGTATTGAATTTCATTTTGTTAGCTTTGGCCCAGGTCTCCAGTCTATCCAGGTCCTTCTGAATTTTGATCCTGTCCTCTAGGGTATTAGCTACTCCTCCTAATTTGGTGTCATCTGCAAATTTGATAAGTATGCCCCTAATTCCCTCATCCAAGTCATTGATAAAGATGTTGAATAGCACGGGGCCCAGGACAGAACCCTGTGGCACCCCACTGCCCAATGTAGGATACTACACTTGGGCAGTCTAGATCAAGGGAAATCATAGTGCCACTCTATTCTGCTTTGGTCAGACCTCAGACCTAGAATACCGTGTCCAGTTCTGGGCACCACAATTCAGGAAGAAGCTGGAATGTGTCCAGAGGAGGGCAACCAAAATGGTGCGAGGTCTGGAAGCCATTATGCCCTATAAAGAGCCATAGGGTAAAGAGGAGACTCCACCACACTCCCAGGCAGACTATTCCACTTCCAAACAGCTCTTACTGTCAGGAGGTTCTTCCTAATAATGTTTAGGTGGAATCTCTTTTCCTGTACTTTGAACCCATTGCTCCGTGTCCTAGTCTCTGGAGTTACAGAAAACAAGCTGGCTCCATCTTCAGTAGGACATCCCTTCCAATATTTAAATATGTCACCATTTCACCTCCAGGCTAACCCTACCCAAATCCCAAAGCAGCTCCTGATAGGGCATCATGGCTTCCAGACCTCCTACTATTTTGGTCGCCCTCCTCTGGACACTCCTTGGCTCTTTTGGGGGCCAAAGGTGGTCCAGATGAAAGTTCACATCATGCAAGAGTTAAAAAAAAACCCGAATTAAATTACCCAATGAATTAAATGCAATGCAATCCCTTGCAGGTTTATGATTCCACAGGCCTTTCCTGTCCAATGTGTTATTACAACAACACCCTCTTTTTCTGTCTCTGCATTTGTGACACCAGATAAATAGCCTTTGTCAGCCGTCCTGGTTTCTGGGAAGAGAAGGTGTCACCGTGATTTATGACGCTATCCAAGAGAAGGCTATGGCCAAGCAAACACCCAACTTCAATATAAACAAAATTTTATCTCTCTCTCTCTCTCTCTACAGATGCACAAACACACACAAAGCAGACCCACACTGACCGGAGGAGAACATACAATGGTATCACTTTGGTCTCCAAATTTGTTCTAAAGGAGGCTACAGATGGTGGCGTTGGGTTGTGACGTACAGGAATAATGCACTTTGGCACCACATTAACACATATACACAACTCAATGTCCTAATGTCACCGGATCCCATCTGACTTTGGGAGCTAAGCAGGGTCAGCCCTGGTTGGTACTTGGATGGGAGACCACCAATGAATCCCAGGTGCTGTAGGTGATATGAACTGGCAAAACCACCTCTGAGGAGTCCTTGGCTAAGAAAACCTTGTGAAATTCATGGACTCACCATAAACTTGAAGGCACACATTGAGTCCCTGGACTCTGGAACTCCCTGCCTAGGGAGGCTAGACCGAGGGAAGTCATAGTGCCACTCTATTATTCTGCTTTGAATCACAAATACACAATCAAAGCATTGAGCTGGGCCAATACTAACAAAATTAATGTCAACAGGGAGAAATGTAGGATACTACACTTGGGCAGTAAAAATGAAATGCAGAGATATAGGATGGGTGACAACTGGCTTGATGGCAGTCCATGCAAAAAGGATCTAGGAGTCTTAGTAGACCACAAACTGAATATGAGCCAAGAGTGTGATGCAGCAGCTAAAAGAGCCAATGCGATTCTGACCTGCATTAATAGGAGTCTAGTGTCTAGATCAAGGGAAGTCATAGTGCCACTGTATTCTGCTTTGGTCAGATCTCCTCTGGAAGAGTGTGTCCAGCTTTGGGTACCACAATTCAGGAAGGATATGGAGAAGCTGGAATGTGTCCAGAGAGCGACCAGGATGGTGGGAGGTCTGGAAGCCATGATGCCCTATGAGGAGCGGCTGAGGGAGATGGGCATGTTTAGCCTAGAGAAGAGAAGGTCAAGAGGAGACATGATGGCCATGTTTAAATATTTGAAGGGATGTCATAGTGAGGCTGGAGCAAGCTTGTTTTCTGTGGCTCCAGAGACTAGGACATGGAGCAATGGCTTCAAACAACAGGAAAAGAGATTCCACCTAAACATTATTAGGAAGAACTTCCTGATGGTAAGAGCTGTTCGGAAGTCGGATGCATTGCTGCCTGGGAGTGTGGTGGGATCTCCTTCTTTGGAGGTTTTTAACAGTGGCTGGATAGCCATCTATCTGGAAAGCTTTGATTGTGTCTTCATGCATGGCAGAAGGGGATGGATTAGATGACCCTTGGGGTCTCTTCCAACTCTATGATTCTATAGAATGCACTGCCTGGGAGTGTGGTGGAGTCTCCTTCTTTGGAGGTTTTAAAGCAGAGGTTGGATGGCCATCTATCTGGAAAGCTTTGATTGTGTCTTCCTACAGGGCAGAATGGGGTCAGACTAGATGACCTTCAGGGTTATTCCAACTCTATGATTCTAGAAATGATCCCTTCCTTGTTGTCTTTCCATTGGAAGGCAAAGATCTTTTTATTCCAACAAGCCTTTTGGAAATCAGAGATTTTTAAAGGAAGGGCTTTTATTAAGGAGGGTGCTCATAACATGCATCTTCGTTGCACGTTTTAAGTCACGTTTAGTGTTGTGAGCAGTTGAATTCTATACTAAGGATGGCCAGAATTTAGTAAGGGACGTGCGTCTGCTGGAAATAGTATCGAGTATTTTTGCAACCTCGCTATTCACTATTCACTATTTTGCAACGTCCTTACTTTGACATTACAACATGTGGGCCATTTCGAGAGGGAAATGGAGCACTCAAGGGGAGTTTTCCTTAGTTCAGTGCTGATGCATGATGGAATTTGTAGTTCAAAGCAGGGTAGGTTGTACTGTTCTGCACAGTTGTCCCTGTCCATGCCAACCCCACTTCAGCTTGCCCCAAGTTGAAGTGTGATAGGAGTTGTAGTTCGATGTTAAAGCATAGTGGGAGTTAAAGTTCAACTTAGAAGCATGATGGGAGTTGTACATTGACATCCAGTACACTTGTACATTTCCTGCAAGCCTCAGCTAGTCTGCCCAAAGTTGAGGCATGGTGGGAGTTGTAGTTTTATGCCGATGTATTATGGGAGTTGTAGTTCCACAACACAATGAGGTTAAATGGTTCTGTAAAACTATACAGTCCCTGCCAACTTCAGTTCAGCTTGTCAAAAGTTGAAGGGTGATGGCAGTTGGAGTCTAATGCTGAAGTGTGATGGGAGTTGTAGTTGAACACTGAAGCATGATGGGAGTTGTAGTTGAACACTGAAGCACAACAGGGGCTGTACAGTTCTGTAACATTGAACAGTGTTCAACCCCAGTTCAGCTTGCCTGAAACCGAAGTTTTCAACCGAAGTGCTATGGGAGTTGCATTCCAGTGTTGAAGCATGGTGGGAGTTGTAGTTCAGTGCAGATGGCTTGTAGGATTTGTAGCTCAACACTGAAGCATGGTTTGTTGGAGCTGTGCAGTTCTAGACAGTCGTACATCAAAGTCCCTGACAAGCTCGGTTCAGCTTGCTCTACGTTGGAGCAGGATGGGAGTTGTAGTTCAGTGTTGAAGCCTGATGGGGGTTGCAGTTAGGCATCCGGTGGCGCCTGCCTGTTTCTCCAATGCCGTTCCTGCGTCCTTCAAGGAAACTTATATTTTTACCCACTTTTTCTACATTTTGTTCCTTGCAACTGAAATAATAATTATTATTCCTATGATTATTTTTCCTGTTACAGGTATGATTAACACATCAAAAGGCCTGCTTTGCTTTGCTTAACAATATTATTATGCTTAACTGCTCCGTTAATTGAATCATTGCAGCGTTGGCTCGTTAAGGGCTGGCTTCCACCGTAGAAAACTGTCTTTCCTTTGTGGCGGCCTGATTTTGTTATTATTGTTGTTGCTGGATTTTATTTCATTTTATTTTGTTGAACACCCATCGAAATCGCTCCAAATGCTTTTAAACAACATTTCCTTCTCCTGAAAGCAATCAGAATTCAATGGATAGATAGATAGATAGATATAGATACAGATATTGATACATTAGTTGCTGATAATCCATTGATCCTGAGGCAAATGAGTTGAATAGCATCACCTCTTCAGTTGCAAAATTTATTTATTTATTTATTTACCCAAATGTCCAACAATTTATATACATCCTTAAACTGGGGGTGCATCTAAACTGTATACTCTTTAAAGACGTGAAGGACCAGGAAAATGGGGAAAAACAGGGGGGAAATGTGTTTTTTTCCCATTTTTTCCCCAGAAGCCTTTTTTGGCTTAAAAAAAAAAACTGGGGAAAAAATGAAGAAAATGGATTATGGAATGTTTTATTTTAGCATGATGAATAAAATCTTTAAGACAATAACATCTTTAATATACAAATTGAGATAATTTTATGCCAAATCAAATTGTACATAGTCATATTTTGTCTTCTTAAAGTAACAGAGTGACTTTGGAGCTGTGTTGCATTTTTTCCATTTCTTCCTCTTTTCCCCTTCCTTCCTCTCTTCCCTTCTCCTCTTATTCCTCCTCTTCCTCCTCTCCTTTATCTCCTTCCTTCCCTTCCTCCTCTGCTTTCTCTTCTCCTTCCTTCCTTCCCCTCTTATCCTTCTTTTTCCCTTCTTTCTCCTCATTTCTCTTTTTTCCTCCTCCATCTCCTCTTATTTCCTGTTTCTTCTCTTCCTCCTCTTCCTTCTTCCTCTTTTTCTCTTCCTTTCTCTTCCTCCTCTTATTCCTCCTCCTCATTCTCCTTTACTTCCTTCCTTCCCTTCCTCTACTTTCTCTTCTCCTTCCTTCTCTTCCTTTCCCTCTTAGCCTTCTCTTTCCCTTCTTTCTCCTCTTCCTCCTTCTCCTCCTCATTTCTTTTTTCCTCCTCCATCTCCTCTTACTTCCTGTTTCTTCTCTTCCTCCTCTTCCTTCTTCCTTTCTCTTCCTCCTCCCCCTTTTTCCCCTCTTCCTCCTCTTCCTTCCTCTCCTCCCTTCTCCTTCCCTTCTCCTCTTATTCCTCCTCATTCTCCTTTACTTCCTTCCTTCCCTTCCTCTACTTTCTCTTCTCCTTCCTTCTCTTCCTTTTCCTCTACTTCTTCCTTCTCTTTCCCTTCTTCTTTCTCCTCCTCATTTCTCCTTTTTCCTCCTCCATCTTATTTCCCCTTTCTTCTCTTCCTCCTCCTCTTCTGTCCCCTAATAGGGTTCAGGTATCCACGGTTTCAGGTATCCACGGGAGGTTTTTGGACCCTCTCCCCCATGGATACGGGGCTCGACCTCTATCTTCGAATCCAGGAAACACATCCAGGGGTGGCCATGTTGGCCATGCAGCAAAACAAAATCCAGAATCCACAAAAAAGTGCACAACTGTTTGTGCAGTCCTGGATAGGATACCACATTTTCGCAATGTCTGAGAAAGCGAAACCGAACAGAGGAGACCCACATGAAGCAACAATTGGGTTTCTAGCCCGTGTTTCCAAGAACGGGACAGGCTGGCGCAAGGAGATTTTGGGAAAGTAACTTTTCCAGCCTCCGATGCCACACAGCCATCCTCCGGCCAATCCCATCCGCACCGCGCTGCTCCAAACTGTTTTCTCATTTCCTCCGACCATCTTTGATAAAAGGAATTTCAGCAACATTGTTTGATCTGAAGCCACCTCCTCCCTCCCGTTGATTCAAAACCTTTTTCCTTTTGAACATTTTAAATATGACAAGCATCTATCCTTGAAGGTAAACATCTGCAAAGCTCTAATTTATTAATTACTTGGAAATGCTCACATTCTCCCTACTGTTCTTAATTGATTATTCGCCTCACTCTTTCTCTCTCTTCCCCCATCCCAGCAAAAAGAAATAAAAGAATTGCATTTGGCATCTTGTTGCTAGGGAAGAAACCAGGAAACTATATCTGTGACCCATTTGGATTGTGGGAAATTAGATGAAATCGACAAAATCCAAAACCCACAAAACAGTGATACCTTTTATTGGGCTGGCTAAAATGCACAAAGCACATTGTGCAAGCTTTCAATGTTATAGAGGCTTCTTCATCGGGCAAAGATGCTAAAAATCATACACAACGTGACGATGTTCAAATCACAAGCCCAAATTTTCATAGAATCATAGAATCATAGAGTTGGAAGGGACCCCAAGGGCCATCTAGTCCAACCCCATTCTGCAAGAATACACAACCAAAGCACTCCAGACAGATGGCCATCCAGCCTCTGTTTAAAAGCCTCCAAAGAAGGAAGACTCCACCACACGTGCAGGCAGCAGCAATGGATTCCACTTCCGAACAGCTCTTACGGTCAGGATGTTCTTCCTAATAATGTTTAGGTGGAATCTCTTTTCCTATAGTTTGAACCCATTGCTCTGTGTCCTAATCTCTGGAGTTGCAGAAAACAAGCTTGCTCCATCCTCAGTATGACATCCCTTCAAATATTTAAACATGGCTATCCTCTTCACCTTCTCATACCCAGCTCCGTAAGCTGCTCCTCACAGGCCATGGCTTCCATATTTCTATGAAGAAATACATTATAGAATAGTGGTCTTATAGAATCATAGAGTTGGAAGGACCTCCAAGGGCCATCCAGTCCAACCCCATTCTGCCATGCAGGAACACACAATCAAAGCACTCCCAATGGCAGATGGCCATCCAGCCTCTAGTCCTCAACAATTTCAGGACCATGGAGAGCTCATACAATCATAGAGTTGGGAGGGACCTCTAAAGGCCATCCAGTCCAACCCCATTCTGCCATGCAGGAACACACAATCAAAGCACTACCCTGACAGATGGCTGTCCAGTCTCTAGTCCTAAACAATTTCAGCACCATGGAGAGCTCACAGAATCATAGAGTTGGGAGGGACCTCTAAGGGCCATCCAGTCCGACCCTATTGTGCCATGCAGGAAGTCACTATCGAAGCACCCCTGACAAATGGTCATCTAGTCTTTAGTCCTAAACAATTTCAGCACCATGGAGAACTCATAGAACCATAGAGTTGGAAGTGACCCTAAGGGCCATCTAGTCCAACCCCATTCTGCCATGCAAGAAGACAGCATCAAAGCACACCCAACAGATGGCCATCCAGCTTCTAGTCCTAAACAGTTTCAGCACCACAGAGAGAACATAGAGTTGGGAGAGACCCCCCCAAGGACCATCTAGTCCAACCCCATTCTACCTTGCAGGAACACACAATCCAAGCACTCCTAACAGATGGGCATCCAGCATCTGCTTAAAAATTTCCAAAGATGGAGACTTCACCATGCTCCCAGGCAGTGCATAGAATCAAAGAATTATAGAATCATAGAATCATAGAATTGCAGAGTTGGAAGAGACCACGAGGGCCATCCAGTCCAACCCCCCTGCTGTTACAGCAAGTAACAAGGAAGCATCGCGATCCAGAGGCAAAATGCTAAAGAGATTTTATTCAGAGTTCGCATGCTAACAGAAAGACATTAGGAGAGAGCAATGGACACTGCATCTCAGTCAAAGCAATGCAGGCAGGCAGGTAGATACAGCAAGGGACAGAGAGACATGATGAAAATGAGCAGAAGCTTCTCCTTAATGGGCAGAAGCTTTTCCTTAATGAGCAGAAGCTTCTCCCTTTGTCCAGGGCTTACAGGTTATATAGGGTCTATGTCAGGTACACAGTTAACCATTTGTCTGTTGATACACTCAATCACTGAGATCAAAGGAGGTCTTAGCCTAGGGATGTGATGTTACATGAAAGGAACTTCCATGGGAAACTACAGATAACATGATAACACTAGGTTATAAAATCCAAGGTAATTTCCTGAGCTTCCCTTCAAAGATGGCTTATGAAGCCAGATGTTTTATTGGCCCAATTGTAAAGGCAGGAAGAAAGGAAGGGCATGAGATTCTCTGGGTGTGCCCAGGTGTGACCACACCCTGCCACACAGGAAATCTTGATCAAAGCATCAAGTTGGAATCATAAAGTTGGAAGAGACCCCAAGGACCATCTAGTCCAACCCCCTTCTGCCATGCATGAATACACAATCAAAGCACTCTCAACGGATGGCCAGAGCTGGGCCAAAACTAACCCAACGAATTCCAGCAGGGAGAAATGTTGGATACTACACTTGGGCAGTCAAAATGAAATGCGGAGATATAGGATGGGTTGATGGCAGTCCATGCAAAAGGGATCTAGGAGTCTTAGTGGACCACAAGCTGAACATGAGCCAAGAGTGTGATGCAGCAGCTAAAAAAGCCAATGTGATTCTAGGCTGCATCAATAGGAGTCTAGTGTCTAGATCAAGGGAAGTCATAGTGCCATTCTATTATTCTGCTTTGGTCAGACCTCACCTGGAAGACTGTGTCCAGTTCTGGGCACCACAGTTCAAGAATGATATGGACAAGCTAGAACGTGTCCAGAGGAGGGCAACCAGTATGGTAGAAGGTCTGGAAGCCATGATGCCCAATGAGGAGCGGCTGAGGGAGCTGGGTGTATTTAGCCTGGAGAAGAGAAAGATGGGGGACACCTGGCTCCATAACGGCTCCATGATGGCAGATATTTAAAGATGGCTCTATTGTGTCATCTCTCTTCTCCAAGCTGAAATACACCCAGCAATCTTAGTTCTTCCTCCTGAGGCTTGGTTTTCAGATCTTGGTTTCCAGATCTGGGGGCCTGATTTAAACCGCTGGTCACGCTGGTGCAAAAGGATTCTGGGACTCCTAGTCCAAAAGTAATTAACTCTTACCATTTCATGAGGAACTAATTGCCCGCTTCCTCTTGACTGAGTCATAAGATAGTTTTCTGCAACTCCAAGGACTTCAGAAAGGTGAATGATTTGTGTGGCCAGCCAAGTCGAGGATTATAACTTCAGAGAGGGAATAAACAGCTCCAGGAGCAGATGAGCAGCCAGAAGGGGAAACTGAGGCAGATCCCATTTATATGCAAATGCCTTTATTAATCCAGGATGAGGAGGTGATAGAAGAGGCAGAGGAGAAAGGTTTCCCTTGCCCTGAAAAGTCTCTTTTCTGCAGGATGGAATATTGAAAGTCCAAGCAACAATTGGTTTGAACCCCTTCTTGCAGCAGTTGTTAACCCTAAAAGGAAGTGACTCCAAAGGTCATCTAGTCCAACCCCCTTAGGGCAGAAGACCTTCAACAAGGTACTTTTTTGGGGGGGGTACAACTTCAATGGCCATGGGAGCTGGGGGGGGGGTTTCTAGGGAAATGGAAGGTGCAAACCACAACCACAAATCCCAGATCAATATTACCCATAGCAGAGTGTGGAAATGTTACTTCTTTCAACTGCAAAGGCCAGAATCCCCATCAGGTTGCATCTAATCAGGTGAGAGTTTGGAAATGCTGCATCTTTTGATTGCAAAGCTCAGAATCCACACACGCACACATGCATGCATACACTGCATAGAATCAATAAAGAGTTTACAAATGATGCTTTCTTGGACTGCAGAGCTCAAAATCCTCCCAGGCTGAGATGTAAATATGACACAGAAAAGTAACTTACGTGAAACATAAGCATATATAATATAACAGTACAGAGTAGAAGGACAAAGATTTGAATGCTACAAGGAGAGAAAGAAGAAATAAAAAGGAACGTTCCAAAGCCAACTTTGATAAGACAGGAAGTCAAGAAAATATATTAATTGCATGTTTGAAAATAGAAGCGTATGATGACAAGACTAATTGTATATGCATGCATTTGAAATATATATCTTTTCCTTTTATTTCTTTTCTTTTCTGTTAAAATTAACATTTTAAAAAAGACAGATTCCTCCCAGATTGAATACACAGGTGCCTGGTGGATTCTGGGGTTTGTAGTCCAAGAAAAGCAATTGCCCAGAGTTTGGAAATCTTACTTTTTTGGACTGCAAAGCCCAGAATCCACCAGGTGGCTGTGTTCCACAGTCTCCCTCACACACCCCCAAAAGAACAACTGTCTTGAACAGTCTCAGCACATTATTTGAAACACCCCCAAATGAAGGTCTCTTGTGGCTAAGTTTTTTAGACTTTGGAGAGCCGAGTTCGAATCCCGAGCATGAGGAGAAGCAGCAAAGAACCCAGACGAAGAAATGGGAATGTGAAAGGCCCTGATCCAAGGCCTGTGTGTGCAAATGCCAGCACCTTGCAGAGGGTTTTCTGTTCTGTGGAGTTTTGCTTCCTTCCTCCAGCCAATTAGAAACATAGCCAGAGAGGGAAGGTCAACTCCTGCAACCCAACATGGGGTCTGACCGGCTCTCTCAGCCAGGACGAAATGTTAGGAGCCAATTAACCTTCAAGAGATATGAGTCTCCAGCAAGGCCAGGTTCAAAGGGATGCTCTGGAGGAGAGGAGAAAGGCACAAAACCTCATGCGTGAACTGTGATTTCTGCCTCCCTCTTTGCTGAAATCTGAATTAAACTTGGGAATTTGGCTGTGATTATGAAACAGTAAAGAGTGCTTTGAAAAACCAATGGTACTATGTAAGAGAGGACATGATAGCCATTTTTAAATATTTGTTGGGATGTCATACTGAAGATGGAGCAGGCTTGTTTTCTGAGGCTCCAGAGACTGGGACACGGAGCCATGGGTTCAAACTACAGGAAAAGAGATTTCTCCTAAACATTATTAGGAAGAACTTCCTGACAGTAAAAGCTGTTTGGAAGTGGAATCCGCTGCCTGGGAGTGTGGTGGACTCTCCATCTTTGGAGGTTTTCAAACAGAAGTTAGATGGCCATCCATTGGGAGTGCTTTGGTTGGGTATTCCTACATAGCAGAAGGGGGTTGGACTAGATGGCCCTTGGGGTCTCTTCCAACTCTAGGATTCTATGCTTTTCCAATGGGAATGCTTGGATTGGGTATTCCTACATAGCAGAAGGGGGTTGGACTAGATGGCCCTTGGGGTCTCTTCCAAGTCTAGGATTCTATGCTTTTCTAATGGGAATGCTTGGATTGGGTATTCCTACATGGCAGAAGGGGGCTGGACTAGATGGCCCTTGGGGGTCTCTTCCAACTCTAGGATTCTATGCTTTTGCAATGGGAATGCTTGGACTGGGTATTCCTACATGGCAGAAGGGGGTTAGACTTGATGACCTTTGGAGGTATCTCCCAACTCTAGAATTCTATGCTTTTCCAATGGGAATGCTTTGATTGTTAATTCCTACATGGTAGAATGGGGTTGGACTAGATGGCCTTTGGTGGTCTCTCCCAACTCTATGTTTCTAAAAACTAATTTGCAATTCACCTGTAAAGAGTTTCTTTCTTTGGCAGTCAGATACGGTGGAATACATACAGAGAGAGCTGTTAATCTTTTTGAATTTTTTGAAAATTTTGAAGTGTGAAAGACATGGGCTCTCTGGAGACTTCTGACAGAAGGTTGCTGTTAAAACAGAGATGAAGAGGAGGTTTGCGCAAGGAGGGCTATTTTTAAACATTCGCTTCAACACCCCCTCCTTACCACCCACTTTCTCCTCGGTTAACAAAGCTTCTGACAAAGGAATCTTTTTAAAAAATAGTCTTTTTATATCTATCCAGCCTGCTTTTCCCCTCCTCATCCTCTGTCTAGTTGGGGTCTTTTTAAGCAGCATTAACATGGGTGACGATGATGTAGGAGGGCTGAAGAAACACCGTCTTTTGGTGCCAGGTTTCAGTAGCAGTGAAAAATGCAATAAACAGACATTAAGCTGGGGAAAATCAGGAGTCTATTCTAGTATATTGTAGCTGTGTGTTTCTGCCTACAACAGGGCAATTTACCTTTTGCTCCATTTTGACCTCAGACAGTTCTCACAAACCCCAGGGCAAAGCCTGATAAAACGTTATAAAAAAAAGACACCTACCCCCCAAAAAGCCACTTTTTTGAGGGTATTTAAAAAGCCATCCAAAGGAATTTCAACAGAGATAATTATAGGCTTGCAAAAATATTTTTGTTTAAGCAGGCCTTTTGGCATTTAATTGTGGCCTTTATTGGGATGTTTGTTTTTTCTTGCTGTCTTTTTTTTATTATTGTGTATGTTTTGATTGCTTGTAATTGTGATTTTAATTATTTGGGTCCCGCTTTGGGAGAAAGGAAGCATAGAAGTTGCACAAATAAATAAATATAAGTTGGGGGGCTTGAAAGCAATATGCGTGAAAAGGATCTATAGGGTCTTTTTAGGCCACAAGCTATACATAAGTCAACATTGTGAGCTGTTGGGATTAACAACCTTTTCCATGCATGAACTCCATGGTAGTTAAATTGCATGTTCTTTCTAGGCGTTTATGCAAAGGATGTTTATGACTAATTTCTGTTTGCAAGTTGAGATGCCTCTCCTTTTCCTGGTCACTCGGGCACTTCTTTGTTTTCTGGGGACAAGCCCAGGAAGGCACTCTTGCTTATTAACCTTTCCAGCATTAAGCACATTTTTAAAGTAGCTCTAGGTAGTAAAAGATGCAGCTAAGTTCTGAACACCATGTAGATCTTCGTACCTCTTCATCCTATAGACATCTGAAGATGCTGAACCTGTGTATTGACTATGCACATAATATTTTGTAAGTAAACTATATTTTATACTTTTTAAAGAAGACTAAGTTTGCATTATTTCTCAGCTAGATATATTGTGTGTGGGAGGTGGTGGCTGGCTTAATCTGTTCCCAGAACGTCGGCTAAGCGCAATTTTGACTCTGTTACTGAGATTACAAATCTCAAATGTTTTAAAAATCCAAATAGAGGCAACATGGTCACTGGATTCTGGGACCAGTAGACCCCCCAAAAGTAATTTTGTGACCTACCTCATTAAAGACTAGTAAAGAATCGTTATGGCTGGTGGAGACTGCAGCTATGCAGTGTCATGTCCAGAAAATTCAACTTGAAAGAGAAGACAATTGTTTTGTGACCCACCATTAAGGACTGGTAGAGCACCACCATGGCTGGTGGAGAACTTGGGCATGCAGTGTCATGTCCAGAAGATTCAACTTGCAAGAGAAGATGATCATTTTGTGGCCCACCATTAAGGACTGGTAGAGCACTGCCATGGCTGGTGGAGAACTTGGGCATGCAGTGTCATGTCCAGAAGATTCAACTTGCAAGAGAAGACGATCGTTTTGTGATCCACCATTAAGAACTGGTAGAGCACCATCATTGCTGGCGGAGAACTTGGGCATGCAGTGTCATGTCCAGAAGATTCAACTTGCAAGAGAAGATGATCATTTTGTGACCCACCATTAAGGACTGGTAGAGCACCACCATGGCTGGTGGAGAACTCGGGCATGCAGGGCCTGGGAGTGTCAGTTTCAATGATATCCAGAATATCAATGTGTCCAGAATATTCAACTTGCAAGAGAAGATGGTTTCTCTTTCTTCCCACCACCAACTTTTCTCTGCCCTTTGCAAACAAGTGGCAATTCTTTCCATGCCCTTCTCTCTCTGTTTTTTCTTTCTTTTTTGTCAAGATATTGTGAATCCCAACAACACAGGATGTGACTGCAGCAAGTACCCATTTGTGTCATTTCCAATCTGCCACCGTGAATCAAACGCGTTGACGTGAGGCATGCCACGGCCCTTTCTTCTCATATCACTCATGCAATTTCCACACTGCATTGTGACAATGGCATGTAATTAAGGTGTCAGAATATCATTTAGCCTTTTTCAGTATAAAAAGGAGAGAAAGAAAGAGAGAAAGAAGAGACAGGGGGATGTGGAGTCTTCTTTAATGAAGAATGCAAGTAGAGGAGAATAACAATGCAAAAAAAAATTAAAGTTGTGTGTGTGGGGGGGATGGAGAGCCTTGTGGCTGAAGAGCGGGGTATAAATAAATAAATAAAAATATAAATAAATAAATAAAAAATAAGAGAGAGAAAGAGGAAAACTCTAATGAAGGTATATAACAGCAGCTACTATCAATTATTAGGAGGGTGATTAGATTTGCATCATTTATTGTTGTTAATTGCTATCCAGTCAACTTCAGCTTCTGGAGTCCACTGTAGTATGCCTCTGGGGACCAGGGTTCGAATTCCCACTGGGCCACGAAAAACCACTGGGTGACCATAGGCAAGTCACACTTTTTCTCAGCCCTCAGAAAACCTTGTGATAGGTTTTCCTTTAGGGTCACCATAAGTCGAAAATGTCTTGAAGGCACACAACAATAACAACAACTTCTTATGGTGATTCTGTGAGTGAGAAGACCTCCAAGCCACCCTGTTCTCTGCGCAGGTCTTGCAAATTCAGGGCAACCGTGGCTTCTTTGAAGGAGCCTCTCCATCTGAAATGAGGTGGACCTGCAATGATGATTCCTCCAGACCATTTTGTGGCCCACCATTAAGGACTGGTAGAGCACCGCCATGGCTGGTGGAGAACTTGGGCATGCAGTGTCATGTCCAGAAGATTCAACTTGTAAGAGAAGATGATCATTTTTGACCCACCATTAAGGACTGGTAGAGCACCGCCATGGCTGGTGGAGAACTTGGGCATGCAGTGCCATGTCCAGAAGATTCAACTTGTAAGAGAAGATGATCATTTGTGACCCACCATTAAGGACTGGCAGAGCACCGCCATGGCTGGTGGAGAACTTGGGCATGCAGTGCCATGTCCAGAAGATTCAACTTGTAAGAGAAGATGATCATTTTTGACCCACCATTAAGGACTGGTAGAGCACCGCCATGGCTGGTGGAGAACTTGGGCATGCAGTGTCATGTCCAGAAGATTCAACTTGTAAGAGAAGATGATCATTTTTGACCCACCATTAAGGACTGGTAGAGCACCGCCATGGCTGGTGGAGAACTTGGGCATGCAGTGTCATGTCCAGAAGATTCAACTTGTAAGAGAAGATGATCATTTTTGACCCACCATTAAGGACTGGTAGAGCACCGCCATGGCTGGTGGAGAACTTGGGCATGCAGTGTCATGTCCAGAAGATTCAACTTGTAAGAGAAGATGATCATTTTTGACCCACCATTAAGGACTGGTAGAGCACCGCCATGGCTGGTGGAGAACTTGGGCATGCAGTGTCATGTCCAGAAGATTCAACTTGCAAGAGAAGATGATCATTTTTGACCCACCATTAAGGACTGGTAGAGCACCGCCATGGCTGGTGGAGAACTTGGGCATGCAGTGCCATGTCCAGAAGGTTCAACTTGTAAGAGAAGATGATCATTTTTGACCCACCATTAAGGACTGGGAGAGACTGCCATGGCTGGTGGAGAACTTGGGCATGCAGTGCCATGTCCAGAAGATTCAACTTGTAAGAGAAGATGATCATTTTTGACCCACCATTAAGGACTGGGAGAGACTGCCATGGCTGGTGGAGAACTTGGGCATGCAGTGTCATGTCCAGAAGATTCAACTTGTAAGAGAAAACGATAGTTTTGTTGGTTGTCAGACCAACTGACAACAACAGAAACAAGGAAGGATATGGAGAAGCTGGAACGTGTCCAGAGGAAGGCAACCAAAATGGTGGGAGGTCTGGAAGCCATTATGCCCTATGAGGAGCGGCTTAGGGAACTGGGCATGTTTAGCCTGGAGAAGAAAAGGTTGAGAGGGGACATGATGGCCATGTTTAAATATTGGAAGGGATGTCACACTGAGGAAGCCATGATGCCTTCTGAAGAGTGGTTGAGGGAGCTGGGTATGTTTAGCCTGGAGAAGAGAAGGTCAAGAGGAGACATGATGGCCATGTTTAAATATTGGAAGGGGTGCCCTACTGAGGATGGAGCGAGCTTGTTTTAGGGGACATGATAGCCATGTGTAACTATTTGAACGGACGTCATACTGAGGATGGATCAAGCTTGTTTTGTGCTGCTCCAGAGACTAGGACACGGAGCAATGGGTTCAAACTCAGGAAAAGAGGTCCCACCTAAGTTTTCCTGATGGTAAGGGCTGTTTGGTTGTTGAATACACTGCCTGGGAGTGTGGTGGAGTATCCATCTTTGGAGGTTTTAAAACAGAGGCTGAGTGGCCATTTGTTGGGAATGCTTTGACTGTGTGTTTCTGCATGGCAGAATGGGGTTGGACTGGATGGCCCTTGGAGATGCCTCCAAACTCTATGATTTTGTGAAAGCTTGCATGATGTATTTTGTGCATTTTTGGTTGGCCCAATGAAGGTCTCACTGCTTTGTGGATTTTGGATGCTGTTGTCTTTTGCTGTATGACCAACACCTAAGGGTATCTTGTTTTGACCATGCTGATCATAGAATCATAGAATTGCAGAGTTGGAAGAGACCACGAGGGCCATCCAGTCCAACCCCCTGCCATGCAGGAAATCACGATCAAAGCATCCCCGACAGATGGCCATCCAGCCTCTGTTTAAAGACCTCCAAGGAAGGAGACCCCACCACGCTCCGAGGGAGTGTGTTCCACTGCCGAACAGCTCTTACTGTCAAAAAGTTCCTCCTCATGTTGAGGTGGAATCTCTGTTCCTGGAGCTTGCACCCATTGCTCCGTGTTCCAGTCTCTGGAGCAGCAGAAAACAAGCCTGCTCCATCCTCAGCGTGACATCCCTTCAAATACTTAAACAGGGCTATCATATCGCCTCTTAACCGTCTTTTTTCCAGGCTAAACATACCCAGCTCCCTCTCCTCATAAGGCATGGTTTCCAGACCTTTCACCATTTTAGTCACCCATCTCTGAACACGCTCCAATTTGTCCATATCCTTCCTGAATTGTGGTGCCCAGAACTGGACACAGTATTCCAGGTGAGGTCTGACCAAGGCAGAATAGAGCGGCACTATTACTTCCCTTGATCTAGACACTATACTTCTGTTGATACAGCCCAAAATCGCATTGGCCTTTTTAGCTGCCGCATCACACTGTTGACTCATGCTCAACTTGTGGTCTACTAGGACTCCTAGATCCCTTTCACACTGGTTGCCCTCCTCTGAATACAACCAGCCTCTTCTCCCAACGTGCTTCGGATCTGTGCTGTGTGCCTTGAACCACAAATGGAGGTAAATAAATCCCACAGTGTGGCGGGGTGTGTGTGCGATTTTTAAAGCTCTGCTCTGCACACTCATTACTATTTGCCAGAAACCTCGTGGCTCCAGAAATGGCTTCTCTAATGAGGCCAGGATGTATGTCTAGCTGGGAAATTAATGCTTATACGAGTTAATTTGTTTTTATTACCTTGCTGCCCGTGAGCTGACCACGTCAGGGGAGACCGTGGACTTGGGGGAAGAAGATAAAAATCAATATTTGGGGGGGGGGGTTCAAGGGTCTCGGGAAAACCAGAAGAGGGGGTTGCATATTGCCAACACAATGTTTTATTTCATACACTCCAGCTTTGCTCTGCTTACTCAGAAAGGTCAGTTTTTCAGACCCTCCAACATTTCACAGACAAAACCAGGGACCCACGAGATCAAGCAAAGTCCAGAGTGCGGCCAAGGTGTCAAAAGTTATGGAAGAGGAAGAATGCACAAGCTAGGAGAGGGTGCAGCTGTTTGCTTTTGCAAGAGCCCACTGGGAAAAGCAAAACCCTGCCCTGTTCTCCTCTCTGGGGGGTTAATTGAGCATAAAGTACTTTTGCAGCAATGGAAATAAGCTTAGGACAACAGGGGAAAGGAGAGAGAAATTGGGCCGTTTTGCAAGCAGCTGAAAAAGTAAGAAGGCAGAGGATGAATTAGGATTACATCTGCCAAATCAATCATAGAATTGCACTGGAAGAGACCCCCAAAGGCCATCCAGTCCAACCCTATTCTTCCATGCAGGGATACACTATTGAAGCCCTCTGGCTAGATGGCCATCCAGCCTCTAGTCCTAAATAATTTCAGCACCATGGAGAGCTCATGGAATCGTAGCGTTCGAAGGGATCTCCAAGGGGCATCCAGTCCAACCCCATTCTGCCATGCAGGAAGATACAATCAAGGCCCTCCAGACAGATGGATGTCCAACCTCTGTTTAAAAACTTCCAAAGAAGGAGACTCCATCACACTCCCAGACAATGCATTCTATAGAACCATAGAGTTCGAAGGGGCCTCTAAGGGCCATCCAGTCCAACCCCATTCTGCTATGGAGGAAGACACAATCAAAGCCCTCCAGACAGATGGCTGTCCAACTTCTGTTTAAAAACCTCCAAAGAAGGAGACTCCACCACACTCCCAGACAATCCATTCCATAGAGTCATAGAGTTGGAAGGGACCTCCAAGGGTCATCCAGGCCAACCCCATTCTGCCATGCAGGAACACACAATCAAAGCACTCCCAACAGATGGCCATCTCCTTAAAAACCTCCAATGAAGGAGACTCCATCACACCCAAACAGCCTCAAATTCCACTGTCCAACAGCTTTTACCATCAGGAATTTTTTTCCTAAGGTTTACGATCAATCGATGAAATCAATCAGCAATGCTGCTTGTACACAGAATAGGCTGTTTTCTGCTCAAACAAAATTTTGTGCAAATTTTACACAGAATACGTCCCAAATTGCAAAGATTTCCATCAGTCTAAGATTCTTCTTGGTGGGAATTCCCCACCACTGGAGAAAGAGGCTTTTCAGCCATTTTGCAAATATTTTCGAATATTGTTTCTATCCCAACTAGACTGACCAACTCTCCCCTGTTTCCTGGGATCTCCCTTATTCAAGTTAATATTTTGGGGGATCCTCCCAGCCCTCTTATCGATCTTCTATTTCTCCTGTATATTTAGGAAAGGTGAGCAAATCAGCATGCAGAAGGCAACCAGTGTGTGTTTGTGTGTTTGTGTGCATGCAAGCCAGGAAATTCCTGCCCGCTTGAGGTGTGTGTTTGCATTTATGTCAGAGAGGGGGGATTATGTGTGTGTGTTTGTGTGCTTGTGAGAGAGAGGGAAGGAGAGGTAGGTGTGTGTTGTTGCACCCGTGTGCATGTGAGCATGTATGTTTGTGTGTCCCTATAAGAAGGGGGAATGGGACATTTGTGTGCTTTTGCATCTCTGTATATAAAAGACGAAGGTTTTCCATTTTTTGTGGGTGTGAGTGTGTGTGTCTTTGTGTGTCTGTTTCAATAAGAGATCTGCAACCCTTCTTTCTGTTTCCTTTAAAGTGAGTTGTGGTGCTTGGGATCTTTTAACAATAGTTGTTCTTGTTGCTGTTTAAGTCCCCTGGATAGTGCAGACACACAGGGGGGGAAAATACAAAGCCCATCAAAATATTGAACAATATGGCCTAGCTATTAAAGAGGTAATCCTATAACGATGATGAACATTTGCCAACATGACGCCGCACCACTATAAAAATGCGCAAAAATTTGTCGTGACTAAATCTGCCTTAAATTCATGGCTGAAAGTTGGCCGCCCTTATCCTGACGATATCCTAAACAGAGTCCGGCCTGGCTTTAGCCAGGCTAATGAGATCCTAATTAATTCCAACCAGGGAATTAAATGTTCTGGTTCGCCCAGGCTTCTCGGCTGAGCTCCATTAAGCCTCTTCGGCGTAATGAAGGAGAAATCTGCATAAATAAGGAGTTGTTCCATCCCTCTGGGGCCAAACTAAACCCCACAAATATCTTATGAAGAGCATCTTCTTGTAGCCATGGCACCCAGCGGTCAAATTATATATATATATATATATATATATATATATATGTTATTTATACCCTGCTCTTCAGTCACAAGGCTATCAGAGCTGCTTACAAATTGTTTGTACAATTTACAAATTCTTACAAATTCTGTCCCTGGTTTTGCTCACCTGTGCTTTCATTAAAGGGAAGGTGAAAGGGGACAGAGCTCATTCAATGATAATTAAAACTTTTTTTTCCTTTAATGATAATCCTCCTATTAGCAAATACGTACCAAGTCACGGCCTTCAAATGGCTGGTTTGGTCAGACATTAGAGCGGAAATGCAACAAGGGGGAAGGCCAGCATCACCAGCTGTCCTTTCCGGAAATTAGTGGGACTTTTCATCAGCTTCCAATGTCATACCCACCCTTCCCTGTTCACTTTGATTAAATGGCTTTTAAAATATCTTATTAGGACACATAAAAATTGGGCCAAACTAATTGCAAAATGTCAGGCCAAACTAATTGCAACTCCCCCCAAGACATTTCGCAGGAGAAGAGATGATGGGATACAATTTGATCGACCTGTTTTTAAGAAATATCTTTATTAAATTTTAGTTGATTGATTGACCTGTTTTAAAGCAGGTATACACCCAGGAACGTATACATCCAGTCTACAGAGGCTGGCCGGAGATAACAAACACCTGTCCCAAGGTCATCCCCCTGTCCGTAGGAAGCATGAGATAATCCAAACGGTCCTACTCCTACGTCAAATGAAATAAAAAGTTGTAAGTGAAGTATGAAACCTAGAAGGACCACCTTCAACCAGTTAGACCAGTATGCCCCTCAGCCAAATTTCCACACACTGCTGTCCCTTGAATCCTTTCTAAACCAGCCAACTTTGGACTCCCTGCCGGGACGAGGCACAAAATGACAGATTGCAACACAAGAGGCAGGTGACTCAGGAGTGAGGAGAGGTCACCTTTCATTAACAAAGCCTAATTAGGAGGAAACACATCAAAAAAACAGAGCACTAAATAATTCAGAAAGCTGCTGAGATGCTAATTAACTTGATTTGGGAGACAGGCATTTTTAAAACCAGCTCTGAGAGGGAGAGTTTGCAGATGAGGCCAAATCCACACTAGAGAATCCTGGGATCTGTAGTTTGTTTGTGGCACCAAGAGCTCTCTGACAGAGAAAGCTAAGTAAGCTACAAAGCCCAGAATTCCCGAGCATTGAGCCATGGCTCAGCAGTTTTAATTGTGATTTTCTTGCATAAATAAATATATAATAGATGGCAGTTAAACCACAACAGAGAAATAATCCAGGTTGAAACTGGACTATTTGCCATGGCTCCTCCCTATGGAATCCTGGGATTTGTAGTTTGGTGAGGCACCAGCACGCTTTGGCAGAGAAGGCTAAAGACCTTGCAAAACTACAAATCCCAGGATTCGATAGGAAGGAGCCAATAGGCTGTTGGGAGTACTTGGACTGTATATTCCTGCGAGGCAGGAGGTTGGACTGGATGGCCTTCGTGGTCTTTTTCCAAGGCGATGATTCTATGATTGTATGAAATAATCTAGTTTCAAACTGGATTATTTGTGTAGTGTGGATTTGGCGATAGTGATACCTGGAGACCCACAAGGCAGACCTGTCCTTCTGGAAGGGTTTCGGACTACAATTCCCATCAGTCATGTTGTGTGGGTGTGCAGCTATGCAGAGGGCACACACACACACACAGACATACACACAGAGCCATGCAAAGTGGTGACACAAAACCTCCTTCCACAACCTTTAAATCTAACAATTCCACACTAGACTGTAGGAGTCCAGGCATACATTTAATATTTCACTAATATTAATTAATAAGTTCATCGGTAGGAAAAAGGCCGTTCAATTATATCGGATGGGTTATACTTGGTATTCCATGTGAAAAGGAATTGGGGAGGAGTCCTAATTCCTGTAAAATTCAAGGGAAATATGTGTTGTCTCCATGGGATCACGCATCATTTCGCCATATTCGGAAGGAAGGTGGCCAAAACCTCCAAAAACTGCGCAAGAAAAGCCTTCATGGCTTTCTCCGAAGTTTTTAAAAAGCGCCATGGGGAATGCGTATTCCCACTCGTTGGGACAACCAATATTGCATTGCTGCGCATTCCCAATAAGAGCAGAAGTGCGAAGCATATTTCTCAAACGTGCGCAGGGGGTGGAGCTTGCTAACAAGGCAAGCGCCCAGAACTGCCATGTTGGATTTTCGCCGTATGGACTGAGGCTACAAAACAGCCCCTTTTTTCTGTTTATTTCAGTGGAAGATCACACTTCCGCACCTTGGATTTGCTTTTTTTTAAAAAATACTGCAACTGGCGACAATAAAAATGCAAGTAATCCAGTCGCTCTCGCCATCTTGATTCATGGGCATGCCCATTTGAACAACAAATGCGGATAGCTTTCCCATGCCGTGAAAGAACAACAACCGTGGAGACAAAGGAAAACTGCTGCAAATTGGGGTTACTGCGCATCAATCCACATTTTATTGCCTTGTCATTTATTGCCATAGAATATCAAAGAGAAGAAACGTTTCTGCTTTATGAACCTGGATTGTTAAATCGAAATCACCTTTGCGCACAGAAAGGAGAGTGAAAGCTTGCCGCAGGATTTTCTACCTATGCCGATAATCCTAAACCTATTAGCGCCAGGGCTACAAACGAGCCACGCAGGAAGGATTACGAAAGGCAGGTGGAGGAACCTCAAGGGGAAAAGACAGGCCGCCATAGTTAAAGCCTTCGGATGAGTAGCGAGAACCCAGAGGGAAACAGGCGCTGAGATCCAGCTGAAAAGCTGGAAGCACCACCCCCCCAAAAAAGTGCACAGATGCATTGATGCACAAAAAGTGCATGGATTGTGGGCCCCACCCACCCCCAAAAAGTGCACCAAGACATTGATGAACAAAAAAGTGCATGGATTGTGGCCCCCACCCACCCTAAAAAAAACTGCACTGATGCATTGATTCCTCAAAAATGCATGGATTTGCCCCTCCACCCCAAAAAAGTGCACTGGTGCATTGATGCCGAAAAAAGTGCATGGATTGTGGCCCCCACCCCATAAATGCCCCGATGCATTGGTGCACAAAAAAGTGAATGGATCTTGGTCCCCACCCACCCCGCAAAAAGTGCACAGATGCACTGATGCACAAAAAAGTGCATGGGTCGTGGTCCCCACCCACCCCAAAAGAAGTGCACTGATGCACAAAAATGTGCATGGATTGTGGCCCCCACCCACCCTAAAAAAACTGCACTGATGCATTGATTCCCCCAAAAGTGCATGGATTTGCCCCCTTACCCCCAAAAAGTGCACTGGTGCATTGATGCCCAAAAAAGTGCATGGATTGTGGCCCCCCACCCCAAAAATGCACCGGTGCATTGATGCCCAAAAAAGTGCATGGCTCGTGCCCAGCGTGTGACATCAGTCATCCCCAAAGGCTTTTCCAGCAATTAGATGCAATACTTTGTGGTTGTGGTTATTAGCAATTAGTGAGATTATTTAGCTCGATCTGCAATGGTGGAACGATTTTATTTTTTAATCTTCATTACTTGGGGGCTCAGAGCCCTGTTAGTTATGTTGTGTTTTAGTTATATGTGTTTTCTTATTTCCTTTTCCGTTCCTTTTCTCTGTTACCCGAATTACTGAGATCCGTGGAAATTCCACGCATATCTACCAAAAATCAATATTTGTATGGGGGATTTTTAATTAGCTCAAATAGTGGCTGCAAGAGGCCGGGTAACGGTGGGATCTTTTGACCTGTGTATACCGGTACTCACTGACGAGACTCCAAGCCAGGGGATAAAATAAAAATGTTTTTTAAGTGAAAAATAATCAGGGGAACACACACACATATATATATATACTCAGGCTTCAAGCACTCTAACACAAGGCTATCAAAGAAAGTAGGAAGTATTGGGATAGAGGAAGAGTTCGGGATGATGGGATATATAGTGCATTAAACTAAGACTCTGGGAGACTCGAGTTCGAATCTCTGCTCAACCATGGAAACCCCCTGGGTGACCATTGGCTAGTCGCACACTCTCTCAGCCTCAGGTCCAATTTTGCCCATTCATTTCAAGGGGGGGATCAGACTCCCCCAAGTCTACTCTTAGGGGTTCAAGCCCCTCGTTCCGTGCATCATGCAGAGACGCGACTTATAAATGCTTAATAAGTGATGTCCACGGCTGTAGTTCTGGTGTTTTTTTGTTCCCATCTATAAAATGGGGTCATTATACTAACCACAACTTCCTTTGCAGGCTACTATGGTCGCCAATTCAGGATTGCCCCAGGCCCTAAGGTCACAACATGTGAGACCCACGGATAGCCCCCAGGGATGGCAGTAAGCATTATTTTGCATTAAGTACCAACCACAGATGCTGGCTCCCTGTTTTTCCAGAGATTACGAGAGAAGTTTTAAATAAAATTCTTCCTGGATAAAGGTGAAATGAGTAGATTACTCCTTCTCGTTTGTTCAGGAGTTGGGATAAGGAATATTTAACTGAACTTCCATGCTTCTAGATGGAAAATGCATGCAGAGCAGAGGGTGAGTCCTGGCGCTAGAGCTAGAAGGAGGAAGCTAATTACACACACACACACACACACACACACACTGGAGTATCTTTGCATGTTGCAGCAACCAGTCAATGAAGCCTTGCAAAAATATCCCTAGCGGAGAGGGAAATTTGCACCCAGCTCTTTTCTCTTGTCTGAAGCTAAGCCCACAAAAAGTGAAGAATTTGCACCCTCGTCTCCTGCCAGGAGATGACCGATGAAAACTGGAGACTTGGGGCCAGACCCCGAGATGAAGGTACCCTGCTGAGGCTCTTCCAGCATAATCGACCTGGGGTTGGACTAAATGACCTTGAGGGAACCCTGCTGCTGGCTCTACCATTCTATGATTTGATTCTATCCCTCCGCTCCTTTTCAGCCCTCTTAACATCCTCGCAGGCTTTCTCCTCTCCACTTCAAAGCTCGCTCATTTCATCTCCTGGCTGCCTGTTATTATCGCCGCTAATTAAAAACGAGGGGAGAAAAAAAATAAAATAAAAGGGAGAGATTGGAAGAGAGAGACCGAAAGGAGCATTAGAGTTGTTCTTGTCTAATTGCAACATTAGAGACATTATATTTCACACCTCTCCGGCACACTTGTCATTCCCCACTACGTAAATGTTCCGCTCTCGTGTTCGCCTGTCTTTCGGCAGAGTGTTAACAGGACTTTTCCATTATATAATCAGTTGCCATAAAAATCACGCATGGTCATGTCTGGGTGGGGGGAAGTATGGAAAGATGGAGGGTGTGTGAAGAAGTAGCAAAACCTACCGAGAGACGGCGTGCTGCCACGTCGGTTTAACAGCTATTCTTAACCGTACACTAAAGTTCTACAGTTTCCAAACATGACTTCTTTTTTTGACCGAGGAGAATGATAGAATGATAGATGGAGCAAGCTTGTTTTCTGCCGCTCCGGAGACTAGGACACGGAGCAATGGGTTCAAACTCCAGGAGAAGAGATTCCACCTAAAAGTTACTAGGAATTATTATTATTATTAGGAAGAACTTCCTGTTTGAAAATGGAACGTGCTGTCTGGGAGTGTGATGGACTCTCCATCTTTGGAATTTGGAATTTGGAATTTTTATTGGAATAAAACCATTCTACTAAAAAATACACCCGACCGCAAAAGGCCATAACAACAACGCATCTTTGGAGGTTTATAAACAGAGGCTGGATGGTCATCTTTCAGGCATGCTTGGATTGTATATTTCTGCATGGCAGAATGGGGCTGGACTAGATGGCTCTTGGAGATCTCTTCCAACTCTATGGTTCTATGAACTCTCTGTGGTGCTGAAATTGTTTCGGACTATAGGCTGGACGGGCATCTATCAGGTGTGCTTGGATTGTGTCTTCGTGCATGGCAGGATGGGGTTGGACTAGATGGCCCTTGTGGTCTCTTCCAACTCTATGGTTCTCCATGGTGCTGAAATTGTTTCGGACTATAGGCTGGACAGCCATCTATCAGGTGTGCTTGATTGTGTCTTCGTGCATGGCAGGATGGGGTTGGACTAGCTGGCCCTTGTGGTCTCTTCCAACTCTATGGTTCTCCATGGTGCTGAAATTGTTTCGGACTATAGGCTGGACAGCCATCTATCAGGTGTGCTTGATTGTGTCTTCGTGCATGGCAGGATGGGGTTGGACTAGATGTCCCTTGGGGGTCTCTTCCATCTCTATGATTCTATGAAGAGGGAAGTAAATTTGAGAGGCTGGGAGGGATTGGCGTTCCACTCAACCCACCCGGGCAGTATCCACGCAATCAGATCCACTTGGCTTAGCGCAGCAAAAAAATAAACTTGCTTATGGGGGGAAAAAATCCAATCTGTTGGTTTTGGGAGGATGCACACGGCCCATCAGCATTGGTGCTCATGTTGTCATTTGTCTCAAAAAGGAAAGTGTCAAACGCCGGCTACTATCTTTGAGAGAGCGCCCGTCTGCTTCAGGATCCTCGAACATGTCCAGAGAAGAGCGAAAATACAGTTGTCCCTCCGTATCCACTGATTTGGCATCCAGGGATTTAATTATCCACGGCTTGAAAATATTCTTTAAAAAATAATAATCCCAAAAGCAAACCTTGATTTTCCCATCTTATTATATCAGGGGCACCATTTTGCTATGCCATTGCATATATAGTTGTTCCGCCATATCCACGCATTTGGCATCCAGGGATTTAATTATCCACGGCTTGAAAATATTCTTTAAAAAATAATAATCCAAAAAGCAAACCTTGATTTTCCCATCTTATTATATCAGGGGCGCCATATTGCGATGCCATTGCATATATAGTTGTTCTGCCATATCCACGGATTTGGTATCCACGGATTTAAGTATTCATGGCTTGAAAATATTCTTTAAAAAATAAGAATCCAAAAAGCAAACCTTGATTTTGCCGTCTTAATATATAAGGGATGCCATATTGCGATGCCGTTGAATGTGATGGGAATTGAGGATTCACGGATTTGGGTATGCACAAAAAGGGGGTCCTAGAACCAAACACCAGCGAATACGAAGGGACCAGATTTTGTTCCAATTTTAATTTGGAGATCTATACACAATTTTGTTTATCCCAGAATATTTTCTGCCGGCTCCCAGTACGCCCAGAGACTTCTTATACCAGCTCCACAGGTTGGTTTATTTTAACCCAGACTGATTGAAAAATTCCAGATTTTGGTCCTGTTCATTTTGATTTTATATGGGGAAACTTGTCTACGTGTAAAGATATAAACCGAAACGCTGTGGCTTATCACAAATTTGCAGCGACTTTTAATTGTCTTCACTCTTGTGTGCAAATTCGAATCTTTTCAAAGTGCTCACATGCGATCTCCATTTTGACGTCACTGCCGATTAAAATGGCTCCCAGAAAGAAAGTTTATGCAAAGTATTTGCGGCCACACGTAACGTCCGCTTAGCATTAATTTTTTTTATCTGTCATTCATGGATGCGCACGCTGTTTGCACTAATTTCTGGTTCTGTTGTGGCGCTGTCATGCTGCCATTGGAGGGGAGAGACCGGTGAACTGAATTCCTGCGCTCAAGCATCCGCCATTGTCCTTAGATGCCATTGGTTGTCTCTGCGTACTGTCTCTGGCTAGTGAACAAACAACATGGAGGCTCATACGAATTCTTGAACAGACCCCTTGGATGTTGTGTTTCCTGGCGGGAAGTCATCTGTCCTGCACATCCGGTCCTCCAAACCGTCCCTCCGCCAAAAATGCGCAGGTATAAGGTATAATCCGAATCGGTCGGCCATATATCCATACCTTATGTGGAGTGGCTTAGGGAGCTTTTTATACTTTTTAGACTATGTTTAGACTGGAGAAGAGAAAGTTAATAAGAGTGAACATGAGAACCATGTTTAAATATTATGGCAAAATGGGATCAGACTGGATGGCCTCTGGGATCTCTTCCAACTCTAGGTTTTTATGATTCTAATGCACATTTTCATAGAAACTCTGGGAAAAGCTGCAAATCCTTTTTCTGCATGTTTTATGGAGTTTTTCCAACATCCACCCCCTCCCCAGAATAAGCTGCGAATCACGTGTGGCCGGATCGCAGTTAATTCAAACTGAATAAGGAGTATTTTAATAATAATAATAATTTCATAGTAATAATAATAATAATAATAATAATAATTTCTATCCCACCCCTCTGCAATGCAATCGGGTCAGCTTACAATATAAAAACTCCATACCATAGCCTGCCCACCCCTTAAAATAATATTAAATTAGAAAAGATTAAAAACATACAATAATTTTTTTAAAAAAATTCCAATGGCAGCTCAAAGGGAAAGGACAGACGAGTTTTTGGGCTGGGATAGTTATTCAGGAAAGATGTAGGCAAGGCCAGCGTTAAAACACATAGACAAGGCTGGCATTAAAATAAACCAACCTGCATGCCCAGGGGTTGGACTAGATGGCATTTGGGGATCCCTTCCCATTCTGTGTTTGTATGCATATATGTGCATAGGCTTTGCTCATTTATGCTCATTGCATGCACATTGTAGCTTTTCGATACAAGGCGGGAAATGTGGATTGATGCGCACTAATTTGCAATTTGCAGCAGCTATAATTTGTCTCTTCGTGGTTTTTTTGCAAGATTGCATGCATGGGAAGCCATATGCATTTGTTGTTCAAAAGGGCCTGTGAATCAAGATGGCGGCCGTGAGTGAATTTCTCACGTTTTTTACAGTCACCAGTTGACGCTGCAAACAGCGTCCTAATCCTTCCCAATCCTAACCCTCCCACCCCTTAAAACTAAATTAAACTAATATTTTTGCCATTTAGACAAGGCCGTAGTTGCATGTTTGCAACATCACCGCACGCTAATGTGGCAGCGCAACTCAACAAGCGCAAAGTGCGCAAACCAGACGAAAAACCTTTCGGAGGTGAACTATTGCCTGGATACAATAACCCATTATGGCAGAACCTCTGGGTCCATCAGAACCGCGAATGCCCCAGCTGGACAGAGAGCGGCCAAAAGCTCGTAAGAGGAAGAAAAGGCGGAAAAAACTGACCTTTCCTAGCCTTTCGTGCTCTTTGACCTTTTCTCCTGCGTCTTCATCCCAAATGCCACGTAGGATTAAATGTCATTAAAAGGTGCAGGCTGCTTTTCTCCATCGAGCCAGGTGGGTTTTTGGCGAGCAATGGCGAAAAGAAAAAAGTGGTTTGTGTGTACGTTTTTTACGTGAGCATTTTGGCCATCCAGAGGCTGGTCAGTGGAGCTGGACAATGACGCCATGGAAGGATAGGATCTTACAGCTTGTCTATTTTTTAAAAAAAATTAATATTTTATTCAGAATTTCCTTACGTAAAATTACTACATATGTTTAACCCACATACGTACTTGCATCAAAACATACATACAACAATGCAAAAATTTTCTCGGTTGTTGCTTCCTTCCTCACACGTACCTTCCTTTCCTCCCCTTCATCCTTTGTGATAATTTAGATTAGATTTTTAGATTTTAAAAATTAGATTAGCTGTTTTTAATTTATACTGGTTGAATGTCTTTTTATGGAGGAGGGGGGTTGTGGGTGGTGTTTAGGGATTTTAATCTGCATTTGTATTTAAATTTTTGTAAGTCGCCCCGATTGTTTTTTACAGAGGGGCAAGGTAATAATAATAATAATAATAATAATAATAATAATTTTTCTGCATGTTTTATGGAGTTTTTCCAACATCCACCCCCTCCCCAGAATAGGCTGCGAATCATGTGTGGCCGGATCGCAGTCTATTCAAATTGAATAAGAGTATTTTAATAATAATCATCATCATCATAATAATATCCCTAATCCCTAATTTTCCTTAATTTTTATTTATCAATTTCCTTTTTTCCTTTTACTTCAAATTCACTATATCAACCTACTGTTCTATCTTTATCTTAGCTAGTTCCCCCCATTTACCTTCCCAAAAAGGATTTAGTACCTGCCATTCTTGACTATTTTTTCGTGTCTTCCTTTCATCAATTATAATCATTAATCTGTCCATTTCAATCTTACGACTTGTCTAAACGAGGCGATACAATGCAGATTGGAGCACGTCTTCGGAAATTTGCCGCAGCGCTCTTTTGGCAAGATCGCTGGCATGCAAAGTTATCCATGTCTGATGTTCACACGGAGGCATGCCTGCGAATCAAGATGGCGAATCAAGAATGACTCATGTTTTTATTCTCCACAAGTTGATGCGACTGAACAGTAATTTTTTTCTTAATAGTAAATTTAAAGTGCGCGAGTTTGACCTTCTGCATAAAAATGCTTTAAAAAGCTGTTCCGTCGCCTCAGCGCCGTAAAAAAGCACGTAATCGCTACAGCGAAAATCCAATGGCGGTTCCGGCCACTTCATGGCCAGCAAGCTTGCCCTCTGCGCACATATGACCAATCACTTCCGCTCTTATCTAGTAATGCACAGTGATGCAATTCATTTGTCCTAACGAGCAGGAATGTTCATTTAGCCCACTTAAAAAAAAATCTCGAGAGAAGTCCCAAAGTCTTTTTTTGCGTAGTTTTTTGTGATTTTGGGGCCCCTTCCTTCTGAATACGGCA
Source organism: Gambelia wislizenii (assembly GCA_030847615.1). NCBI lineage: Eukaryota > Metazoa > Chordata > Lepidosauria > Squamata > Crotaphytidae > Gambelia > Gambelia wislizenii. The sequence continues at coordinate 1,994,614 of JAUMIR010000013.1, read as the reverse complement.
AACCACGCTGGATCTCGTGAGCACAAAAGGAATTCCCCTTGAATTCCGTGTGGAGTTTTTTCCCCCATTTAAACAACCTTTTAGAGTTGGAAGGTACCCCCAAGGATCATCTAGTCCAACCGAATCATGCAGGGCTCCTGAGAGAAGCCCACCCAACCTCCATTTAAAGATCTCCAAAGAAGGAGAGTCCATCACCCTCCGAGGCGGTTTATTCCACTGTTGAATGGCTCTAAAACTCAAGAATTTCGTCCTCTTTTCTTGGAAATTTGGGTCCATTGGTTTGTCTTCCAGTCTCTGGATTACCTTCAAAGTTTTAAAGACATTTATTTTTTTAAAATGATGAGACTCTTTTATAATATAATACAGACCCCTGTATCCGTGGAGCAAGTATCCGTGGTTTTATTTACCCGTGGGACACAAAATAGGTGATGCATACCATAGAGTTGCGCTGTGATGGGGTTGCGCGGTTTCGCCGTCCCACCCTCTCCATTATGCGTGCTCAGCCGACTGTGAGGGTTTAAGTGGAATTGACTGTGTACTCAGGCGGTTTCAAACACAAGTAATCTTCATTGCCTGGACAGGAAGTGAAATATTCCCTCCACTGGCTACAGTAAATTACGCACGCCATAGCCAGGGCGCATGAAGCATTTCTCTCCGCACTGCACTCCCGTGGCCGGCTGCCTCCACTCACTCACCTCTCTCGATGGATAAATCACAGGCCTAATGGCTACCGGTCAGTGTGGGAGGCAGGACTGGCCTCAACCTGGACTTACATCCTCAACAGCTGCCAAAAATCCTTTGCAAATTTCCTGATAATTTACAGCCCCAAGCAAGTGCTCAGTTTTCTTGATGGGCCTTTCCCAGGTGTCGTAAATCTGGGCTCAGGTAGAACCTCCCCACACCTATCATAGAATCATAGAGTTGGAAGGGACCCCAAGGGCCATCCAATCCAACCCCATTCTGCCATGCAGGAAGACATCATCATAGAATCCTAGAGTTGGAAGGGACCCCAAGGGCCATCCAGTCCAACCCCATTCGGCCATGCAGGAAGACACCATCAAAGCATTCCTGACAGATGGCTATCCAGTCTCTGTTTAAAAACCTCAAAAAATGGAGACTTGACCACACTCCCAGGCAGCGCATAGAATCATAGAATCAAAGAACCATAGAGTCAGAAGAGACCCCCAAAGGCCATCTAGTCCAACTCCTGCCATGCAGGAAGACACAATCAAAGCATTCCTGACAAATGGCCATCCAGCCTCTGTTTAAAAACCTCCAAAAATGGAGACTCGACCACACTCCCAGGCAGCGCATAGAATCATAGAATCAAAGAACCATAGAACCATAGAGTCAGAAGAGACCCCAAAGGCCATCTAGTCCAACTCCTGCCTTGCAGGAAGACACAATCAAAGCATTCCTGACAAATGGCCATCCAGCCTCTGTGTCCAAAGAAGGAGACTCCACTACACTCCCAGGCAGCGCATAGAATCATAGAATCAAAGAACCATAGAGTCAGAAGAGACCCCCAAAGGCCATCTAGTCCAACCCCTGCCATGCAGGAAGACACAATCAAAGCATTCCTGACAAATGGCCATCAGGCTCTATTTAAAAACCTCCAAAGAAGGAGACTCCACCACATTCCCAGGCAGTGTATTCCACTTCTAAATAGTTCTTACTGTCAGGAAGTTCTTCCTAATAATGTTTAGGTGGAATCTCTTTTCCTGTAGTTTGAACCCGTTGCTCCGTGTCCTAGTCTCTGGAGCAGCAGAAAACAAGCTTTCTCCCTCTTCAATATGACATCCAATATTTAAACATGGCTATCATGTCACCTCTCAACCTTCTTTTCTCCAGACAAGGGAAGGTGGACTTGATCTCACTAGCTTTGGCCTGATGGCAACACCTGGATGGAAACTGGTCACCTGGTAAATTTAGGGTCACTACATCAGAATCCTAGATTTGGAAGGTATCTCCAAAGGACATCTAGTCCAACCCCATTCTGCCATGCAGGAAGACACAACTAAATTACTCCGGAGAGGTGGCTGCCTATTCCTCTGTCGGAAGATCTCCAGAGAAGCCGGAAGTCAATTCCACAGCTGAATAGCTCTTCTGTGAAGACTTTCTTCCTAATGTTCCAGATATCCCCTGGGGTCACCTAACTTTATGGTTATATGAGCTCTCCATGGTGTTTAGGACTAAAGGCTGGATAGCCATCTGTCAGGAACGTTTTGATGGTGTCTTCCTGCAGAGCAGAATGGGGGTGAACTAGATGCCCCTTGGAGGTCCCTTCCAACTCTATGAGCTATCCATGGTGCTGAAATTGTTAGGACTAGAGGCTGGATGGCCACCTGTCATTGGGAATGCTTTGATTGTGTCTTCCTGCATGGCAGAATGGGGTTGCACTGGATGGCCCTTGGAGGTCCCTTCCAACTATATGGTTCTATAAGCTCTCTATGGTGCTGAAACTGTTTAGGATTAGAGGCTGGTTGGCCATCTCTTGGGAGTGCTTTGATGGTCTCTTCCTGCAGGGAAGAATAGGGCTGGACTAGATGGCCCTTGGAGGCCCCTTCCAACTCTAGGATTCTATCATTCTAACATTTGAGAGCAATTGCTTTTGAAACTACCAATAGTTTCATTTCTAACTGAACATGTTCGTTTGTCCATTTCCACATAGTCGCATGGCGACAGGTGAGTGCGGATTAGACCCTGATCTGCCCGAGTCCTCATCCAATACTCAAACCATTGCACCACGTGGGTTCTAAAAATCCCCTTTTCCAACCGACTGACACTGTGTGTGTGTGTGTGTGTGTGTGTGTGTGTTGGGGGTGTAGGGGAGAGCAATGGTCCACACCTTCTCTCTTTGCTCCGGGTTGCATCCAATCCATATCTAAACCCATTCCTTCATTTGATGGCCATCAGAGCAACATCAGAGAGAGGGATTTTGGAGCTGAAAATCCAGAGCGAAAAGAACACAGCTAATCCCAGTTGTGTGTGTCTGTGTGTGTGTGAGGGTGAAGAGTTCCCTAGCCAAGGAAGTGAATGGAGAGGAGGTTAAAACACACACACACACACAACTACAATCCCTCCAACTTTCCCCAATCATTGTGTTGGATGCAGGGAGACGTTATTCCTAGTGACAGACAAGGGCAATTATGTGCTATCCGCCAGCAGTTTTAGCCTAATTTCATTACTGCTCTGCAATTCTTCCTCGGTCGCTAGTCTATCAATGTCTCGCAGAAAGGATTAGCCTGCACTTTCTTCATCTTCAAATGAATTTTAGCTGTCACTCCCTTGATGAATTGAACAGCCAGGGCTGCTAACCTAGGCAGGGAAGCATGTCTGTTGCGGCTGCCGGAGGGAAACCCAGGCAAAACTCGATGGAAATAAACACGCCGAAATGTCAGGAAGGTGGAGGCGCAAAGACGCGACAGCGGCGGGAAAGGAGGGGTGTCTATCCTTGGTGGGGAAAGGAACCCAACACAGCCGGGCACAAAATGTGCATCTGGGTTTTTTAAAAAAATTATGCAGGTGGAAAATTGATCGGTGTGCAGTTGGAAACAAAATGTGCAGTTGGAGAAAAGTTGTGCAGGTTGGAAAGATGACAGATGTGCACTTAGACAGAAAAAATGTGCTGTTGGGGAAAAATATGCAGGTGGAAAAATGATTGATGTGCAGCTGGAAACAAAATGTGCAGTTGGGGAAAAGTTGTGCAGGATGGAAAGATAATAAATGAGGACTTTGTCAGAAAATGTGCCGTTGGGGGAAATATGGAGGTGGAAAACTGACTGATGTGCAACTGGATGCAAAAACGTGCAGTTGGGGAAAAGTTGAGCAAGTGGAAATATGATTGGTGTGCAGTTGGACACAAAATGTGCAGTTGGAGAAAAGTTGTGCAGGTTGGAAAGATAATAAATAAGGACTTTGTCAGAAAATGTGCCGTTGGGGGAAATATGGAGGTGGAAAACAGATTGATGTGCAGCTAGAAACAAAATGTGCAGTTGGAGAAAAGTTGTGCAGGTTGGAAAGATGACAAATGTGCACTTAGACAAAAAATGTGCCATTGGGAAAAACATGCAGGTAGAAAAATGATTGATGTGCAGCTGGACACAAAATATGCAGTTGGGAAATGGTTGTGTAGGAGGAAATATGATAGGTGTGCAGTTGGACACAAAATGTGCAGTTGGAGAAAAGTTGTACAGGTTGAAAAAATAATAAATGTGCACTTTGTCAGAAAATGTGCCATTGGGGGAAATATGGAGGTGGGAAACTGATGCATGTGTAGCTGCATGCAAAAACGTGCAGTTGGGGAAAGTTGTGCAGGTTGGAAATATGATAGGTATGCAGTTGGACACAAAATGTGCAGTTGGAGAAAAGTTGTGCAGGTTGAAAAGATAATAAATGAGGACTTTGTCAGAAAATGTGCAGTTGGGGGAAATATGGAGGTGGAAAACTGACTGATGTGCAACTGGATGCAAAATGTGCAGTTGGGGAAAAATTGTGCAGGTGGAAAGATGATAGATGTGCAATTGGGGAAAATAGATAGTTGGAAAACTGATTGCTATACAGATGGAAACAAAATGTGCAGGCCTCCTTGGACAAAGGAGGGGAAGAGGAGACCCTAGTTAAGAGGTGGGGGAGGCTAGCTGTCCTGTTACGGCATCGGCAGAGCCCAGTCCATCCCAGACAGCAGCTGCATATCGAGAGGCACTTCACCCTCTCAAGCAACATACATTAAAACGCCAGGAGCAAAAGTTCAGGGATCACCACTATAAATATAAGAAGCTGCGCTAATTAGGTCAACTGGGACAATTGACTGCTGTCTATACATTAACTGAGCCCATCCCATCCTGTTGGCTGCAGAACAACAGCTCCCAAAGCTCCGTGCAACCCTGTCGGACATCTCTGACCTTCGGTACGTAGTTTTGAACTAATCTTTCCAGCAACTGCCCTCTTGGTTTTGGACTCTGCTCAGAACTGCTTTCTTCCTCTGAGCCCTGGACTGTCTGCCCCTCCTCTTCTGTTTGTCATCCTGTGTGAATCTTGGGACTGGACTGGCATTTTCCCCACCAATTCTTGCACACTGTAGGTGTGCTCATGTGGGAACTTGCCGGCTTTAAACAGGACAGGGTGGAGAAGCTCCATTTCTACGAGTTGGAGGCAGTTGGGGTTGATATTAGTCGGGACTACTAGTAGGGGAAGAAAAAGTTAATTTTTCCCAATTCAGTCCTAATTCAAAGTGCTCCTCCAACCACTTTTGATGTGCACTGGGAACGTATGGCATGAATCTCACACTTCTGATGTGCATTGGGCATTTCTGAAGTCCATTGGGCACTTCTGTTGTGCATCAGGCACTATGATGTGCATCAGGCATTTCTGATGCACTTGGCCACTTCTCACGTGTATTGGGAACTTATGACATGATTCTCGCACTTCTGGTGCACGTGGGCATTTCTGAAGGGCATTGGGCACTTCCCATGTGCATCAGGTACTTCCCATGCACACCAGACACTGATGAATGTGCATAGGACACTTCTAATGTGTACTGAGCACTTCCGATGTCCATGGGGACTTTTGATGTGCATGGGACACTTCTGATGTGCATTGGGCACTTCCCATGTGCATCAGGTACTTCCCATGCTCACCAGACACTGATGAATATGCATAGGGCACTTCTAATGTGTATTGAGCATTTCTGATGCACATGGGGACTTTTGATGTGCACTGGACCCTTCTGATGTACATTGGGCATTTCTGAAGTCCATTGGGCACTTCTGTTGTGCATCAGGTATTTCTGATGCACTTGGGCACTTTTGATGTGCATTGGGAACGTATGACATGAATCTCACACTTCTGGCACATGTGGGGCATTTCTGATATGCACTGCACACTTTTGATGCACATCAGGGACTTCTAGTACACATCAGGCTCTTCTGATCTACATTGGGCACCTCTGAAGTCTTGTCAGGCACTCATGTTATGCTCCGGCACTTTCTAGCCAATGTCCGGATGTGCATAGAGGAGATCCTGTTACACAATAGGCTATGGCCCATCTGTTGGGGGAAATCCAGCATTCTTTCTCCCCACTTCTTTGCTATTAGATAGAGTCTCCTGCATGCCTTCCTCTCATCCTATTTTTAATGAGCATGGTTGTAAACAAGTACACAACAAAACTAGAAGATCTGAGATCTTTTATTACTCTTTGTTTCTTGCCATGAAAGCTACATGCTGCCTCTCCATCTTGCTCCGCAAGAATGCCTTCCGTCTCATTTAAATGGTGAGTGAAGATGAACTTCTTTCTTAGCCAAAACTTATTCATTAGTTAGTTAAGATGTAGGCTCTAATGCATATGTAGATTTTAAAGCCATTAGTAAAGCTTAAGTTGCTTTTTCAACAAGAGGTTGCCTACCTCTTTGTTCTCATGGCTGGGTCAAAGTGCTGTAGTATTGAGTCCACGCTCCTGCTCTGCTACAATAAATTTAATTCCTGACAGTTTTAACTTTTAAGTAGTTCCCAAAAAGGGCTAATGCCCTGGGACCTCAAATTTTACCACAACATCGCTCCCTTCCTCGTTGCACAACAGATACCCATACGTTGTAACAGCAGCCCCTTGGTGAATAACCAAACTCAACACTAGGAGAAATATGTCGATAATATCAATAAATTGATTACAACAAGCTTAAATATGTCATATTTATTTTATGTATAACTCAAAGTTCACACAGTGCAATATCAGAGATATACACCAATGCCTTCTCAAAGAATTACTCACAATGACAAGGTAATATAAACAAAACTTAAAGATACATACATACAACATATTTAAGCTTGTTGTAATCAGTTTATTGATATTATTGACATATTTCTCCTAGTGTTGGGTTTGGTTCTTCACTTGGGCCTGTTGTTTGTTAGACCTCGGTGAATAGCGGCATTGCAAAATTGCTCCGTTCTATTTTGCGCACACGTTAAAGCCGTTGACGAAGGCGTAAGCACCTCGTTTGCTAATTATTCCCATTTTCTTTTTACAAGGGCGGGAGAGGAGAGAGGAGGAGACCAAATCGCGAATTATTTTCCAAGGCCTGATTCAAAGAAATTTCTTCATATTCATAATTCATATTTTATTTCAGAGACATCTGCTGCTGATTACATTACATTTAACTAAAATTAGATGAAGCTCAGAATGTAATTAAACTCCTGCCAAAAATTCCTGGCCCACCAATACCAGCCGGGCACAGCAGGGTGGCGGGCGGCGGGGAACGATCAGGGAGCCCCTAATATGTAATTAGCAGCTATTTTCTGGCTGTTTTTTAAAAGTCTGGAAATTAGCTGCCTTTATTAATCACACAGACAAATAGAAAGCCAAGCCGAGGCTTGCTGAAATTTTCTAAAAAGGAGGTATTTTTCTATTTCCCCCCTTCTTCGTATTCGCGCTCTCTCCTTTTTTTTAATTATATACCACATTGCTCCGAAACTCATTTGGAATCTTGATTTGTTGTGTTCTGACATTTTGACAACTACTTCTCAATTTGTCTGTCGCAGTTAGAAAACAGCAAAGACGACAGTAATACTTAACTTTCAAAATCTTCAGTGCGCCGCCAGAAGCAGAGGGAAATATATCTTTTTTCGCCCCCTCTATATTTAAAATACATCAGTGAGGAACAAGGTTAGCAAACGGTCCATATTTCTCCTATGGATTGGGGCACATTTGGCAGAGTTCCTCACCCCCTGACTTGCGTCCTAGATGTTCACCCCTACCGGTGTAGACCTATGGAGACAATTATGGGATACAGAGTGGCTCTGTGGGTAAACCTCTCATAGAAACATAGAGTTGGAAGGGACCTCCAAGGGCCATCTAGTCCAACCCCATTCTGGCATGCAGGAAGACACCATCAAAGCCCTCCCGACATCTAACCATCCAACCTCTGTTTGAAAACCTCCAAAGAAGGAGACTCCACCACACTCCCAGGCAGTGCATAGAATCAAAGAACCATAGAACCATAGAGTTGGGAGGGACTTCCAAGGGCCATCTAGTCCAACCCTATTCAACCATGTAGGAATACACAATCCATGCATTCCCAATGACAGATGGCCGTTCCGCCTCTGTTTTAAAAGCCTCCAAAGAAGGAGACTCCACCACACTCCTAGGAAGCGCATAGAATCAAAGAATCATAGAACCATAGAGTTGGAAGGGGCCTCCAAGGGCCATCTAGTCCAACCCTATTCTAACATGTAGGAATACACAATCCAAGCATTCCCAGTGACAGATGGCCATCCAGCCTCTGTTTTAAAAGCCTCCAAAGAAGGAGACTCTGCCACACTCCCAGGCAGCGCATGGAATCAAAGAATCATAGAACCATAGAGTTGGAAGGGACTTCCAAGGGCCATCTAGTCCAACCCTATTCTAACATGTAGGAATACACAATCCATGCATTCCCAATGACAGATGGCCATCCAGCCTCTGTTTAAAAAGCCCCAAAGAAGGAGACTCACCACAGTCCCAGGGAGTCCATTCCACTGTCCAACATCTCTTAAAGTCATGAAGTTCTTCCAAATAATGTTTACATGGAATCTCTTTTCCTGGAATTTGAACCCATGGCTCCGTGTCCGAGTCTCTGGAGCAGCAGAAAACAAGCTTGCTTCATCCTCAATAGGACATCCCTTCAAATATTTAAACACAGCTATCTGGTCCAAATTCTCTTCTCCAGGCTAAAACCTACCCAGCAACCTCAGCTGCTCCTTGTAGGGCATCATGGCTTCCAGACCTCCCACCATTTTGGTCGCCCTCCTCTGGACACGTCTCCAGCTTGTCCATATCCTTCTGCAATTGCGGCACCCAGAACTGGACAAACTATTCCAAGTGAGGTCTGACCAAAGCAGAATAGAGTGGCACTATGACTTCCCTTGATCTAGACACTATACTCCTATTGATGCAGCCAAGAATTGCATTGGCTTTTTTAGCTGTTGCATCACACTGCTGGCTCATGTTCAGCTTGTGGTTTACTAAGACTCTTAGATCCCTTTCGCACATACTGCCATCAAGTGTCACCCATCCTATATCTGTGTATTTCATTTTTTCTGGACACTAGACTCCTATTGCTGCAGCCTAGAATCGCATTGGCCTTTTTAGCTGCTGCATCACACTGCTGGCTCATGTTTAGCTTGTGGTTTACTAAGACTCTTAGATCCCTTTTGCATGGATGTCTTTGGAGAAGCAGAAAACAAGCTTGCTCTATCTTCAGAATGACTGATCCCTTCAGATATTTAAACGTGGCTATCATGTCTCCTCTTAACCTTCTCTTCTCCATGCTAATGTACGCACATCCCTAAACTGCTCCTCATAGGGCATCATGGCTTCCAGACCTCCCGCCATTTTGGTCGCCCTCCTCTGGACACGTCCCAGCTTCTCCATATCCTTCCTGAATTGCAATGCCCAAAACTGGACACAGGATTCCAGTTCCAATTGAGACTTGTAATGGGATGGTGGTGCCATGTGGAAAAATTGATAAATTTAATGGATGGCATCCCTTTGTTGCCTTATGCACACCTAAGTTGCTTTAGGCCTCCAGCTGTGATTATTTGGGGCTGATGTGCAACGCCCATGTTCAGCTGGAGATCAGGGAAGTGGGATGGGGGATTCTGAGAGTTGTAGTCCAAAAGGTAACCCCCCCCCACCATTGCCATTGCTGCCAACCAAGCTCCGGAAGATATAATTTCATAACGGGGAAAACATTAGAGCCCGGGAAGATTAATTGAAGGGGTCAATTTTGAGCAAAACGGAGGCCCTCAGAAGCTGTCCGCTCCGTTTCAAAGTCCAACTGTTCTGTCCTCTTTTTTTTTCCCCTCCCCCAGGGTTGGTTGGTTGTGTGTGTGAGAATTAATGGCCCCCACGCCACACCATAATTCGGAGAGCGCTGCCTTTCCCCCCCCGCTCTCTTTCCACCATCTTGGCGCATGGCCTTTTATCTGTGCGCTCTGACATTTTCTATCACTGACCCTCTTTTTTTTCTCTCCTCTCTTATCTCAAATAATGTCACTGCCTCTTTAGAATCTATTCATCAGAGCATAAAGGAACTACTGCTGACAATGATTATATATATATATTTATTTATTTCAGAAAAAAACACAAAACCCTCATCTGTGCCGCACAGGAGTGGGGATTTTTTAAAAAATGCAATAAGCGGCCATCGCTTCTTTATCTCAACCCCTCCATCTCTCCCCACACCTGCCATTTCCAAAGGAAAGCAGAAAATGTTCTTTTTTTAAACAAAGGCTGATCAAGGTTAACGGCGTGCGCATGCACACACACAAATCAGCGTCATTGCCGTTGGTATGAAGGACATTGGAATTGGTTTACCTCACCGATATTTCCATTCTTTCTTTTATTGTCATGCTTTTTAATTTTCAAGAGAATTTTATATTGGGGTGGGTTTATTTCTCTTTACCGTAAGTAAACACAAGCATCACTCAGTTAACCAAAGGTTGCATCCGCACAGCAAAAATAATCCACTTTGAAGTTGGATTATTTGCTATGGAATTCTGGGATTTGCAGTTTGGCGAAGCACCAGCACTCTTTGGCAGAGAAGGCGAAAGACCTTGTCAAACTACAAATCCCAGGATACCATAGGAAGGAGTATTTTTATTTATGGCAAATAATCCAGTTTCAAACTGGATTGTCTGTGAAGTGTGGATTTGGCCCAAGGGTGCCTCTACACACTGTAGAAATAATGCGGTTTGACACCACTTTAGAAGTGCCGCAGCCCCAGCCTATGGAATCCTGGGATTTGTAGTTTCACAGGGTCTTTAGCCTTCTCTGCCAAAGAGTGATGGCACACCCATGCAAAACTACAAATCCCAAGGTTTATGTAGGATGGAGCCCTGGCAGTTACAGTGGTGTCAAACCGCATTATTTTTACAGTGTAGATGCACCCCTGGCCTCTAACAACAACAAAGCCTTTTTAGGTCTCCTTCTTTGGAGGTTTTTAAACCGAGGCTGGATGGCCATCCTGTCAAGAGGGCTTTAATAACGTCTACCTGCATGCAGAATGGGGTTGGACTAGATGGCCTTTGGGGGTACCTTCCAACTCTATGGTTCTATGAGCTCTCCATGGTGCTGAAATGGTGTAGGACCAGATGTTGGATCTGTCAGGAGTCCTTTAATGGTGTCTACCTGCATTGCAGAATGGGGTTGGACTAGATGGCCCTTGGAGGTCCCTTCCAACTCTATGGTTCTATGACCTCTCCATGGTGCTGAAATTATTTAGGATTAGAGACTGGATGGCCATCTGTCGGGGGTGCTTTGATGGCGTCTTCCTGCAGGGAAGAAAGGGGTTGGACTAGATTGCCTCTGTGGTCTCTGGATGTTGTGCTCCTGTTGATACTGCCCAGAATGGCATTGGCTTTTTCGGCTGCTGCGTCACAGCATTGTCTCATATTTAGCTCGTGGTCTAAGAGCCTCCTCTCCGGTCCTTTTCACATGTTCGGCTTTAAAGTCAGGTGTCATCCATCATTTCATCGGGTGGGAGAGAGTCTTTTCAGAAAGAGGACACCTGGCAGGACGCATAATGAACAATTTTAAGAGAGTTTGGCTCAGGCTGTGCTGATGCCAGACGAATGTGGCTTCCTTCAGACCTCAGCGATAAATGGCACTCCAACCTGGAGCCATCTTGCCCGTCCTTCGCTTTAGGCGCTGTTTTAATTTCATCTTCCAGCTTTGGCTGACCTTGGCTGTGCTAAGTTTGAACTCAAGACAGCCCGAGTTGTGCAGATGGGTTTATTTCTATTTTAGTCTATTTTCTCCCCAACTTTCTCCCAATACGAGACCCAGGTTTAAAACAGAGGCCAGCTACAAATCAGCCCAACACGTCATTCATGCCTTTGCTCAAAGATTCGAGCAGAGAGCCTAAGTCACGGATTACGTTTCGGAAGGTTACTAACTCATCGCTACGTTGCAGAAATGCGACAGAGCCCTGTTCGTGAATGGCCAAGACACATCCAGGCATCAGCAACAATGCTCCAATGCACACCAGTTACTTCTGCTGCACACTGGACACTTCTCACACTCATTGGGCACTTCTGATGTGCATTGGACACTTCTCACACTCATTGGGCACTTCTCACACTCACTGTGCACTTCTGATGTGCACTGGACACTTCTCACACTCACTGGGCACTTCTGATGTGCATTGGACACTTCTCACACTCACTGGGCACTTCTCACACTCATTGTGCACTTTTGATGTGCACTGGAGATTTCGCACACTCATTATGCACTTCTGATGTGCACTGGACACTTCTCACACTCATTGAGCACTTCTCACACTCACTGTGCACTTCTGATGTGCATTGGACACTTCTCACACTCATTGTGCACTTCTGATGTGCATTGGACACTTCTCACACTCATTGAGCACTTCTCACACTCACTGTGCACTTCTGATGTGCACTGGACACTTCTCACACTCATTGGACACTTCTCACACTCATTGGGCGCTTCTCACACTCAGTGTGCACTTCTGATGTCCACTGGACACTTCTCACACTCATTGAGCACTTCTCATACTCACTGTGCACTTCTGATGTGCACTGGACACTTCTCACACTCATTGGACACTTCTCACACTCATTGGACACCTCTGTTGCACATTGGAGATTTCTCACTCATTGAGCACTTCTCACACTCACTGTGCACTTCTGATGTGCACTGGACACTTCTCACACTCATTGGACACTTCTCACACTCATTGGGCGCTTCTCACACTCAGTGTGCACTTCTGATGTGCACTGGACACTTCTCACACTCATTGAGCACTTCTCACACTCACTGTGCACTTCTGATGTGCACTGGACACTTCTCACACTCATTGGACACTTCTCACACTCATTGGGCGCTTCTGATGTTCATTGGAGATTTATCACACTCACTGTGCACTTCTCACACTCATTGGACACCTCTGTTGCACACTGGAGATTTCTCACTCATTGAGCACTTCTCACACTCACTGTGCACTTCTGATGTGCACTGGACACTTCTCACACTCATTGGACATTTCTCACACTCATTGGGCGCTTCTGATGTTCATTGGAGATTTATCACACTCACTGTGCACTTCTCACACTCATTGGACACCTCTGTTGCACACTGGAGATTTCTCACTCATTGAGCACTTCTCACACTCACTGTGCACTTCTGATGTGCACTGGATACTTCTCACACTCATTGGGCACTTCTGACGTGCACTGGACACTTCTCACACTCATTGGGCATTTCTCACACTCACTGTGCACTTCTGATGCCCATTGGAGATTTATCACACTCATTGTGCACTTTTCACACTCATTGGGCACCTCTGTTGCACATTGGAGATTTCTCACACTCATTGTGCACTTCTCACACTCATTGGGCACCTCTGTTGCACATTGGAGATTTCTCACACTCGCTGTGCACTTCCCACAGTCATTGTACACTTCTGATGTGCATTGTGAACTTCTAATACTCATTGTGCACTGCTGATGCATATCGGGCCCTTCTCACTCTTTGTGCACTTCTCACACTCATTGGACACTTCTGACATGCACTGTGCACTTCCCACAATCATTGTAACTTCTGATGTGCATTGTGAACTTGTAATACTCATTGTGCACTGCTGATGCATATCGGGCCCTTCTCACACACCCTGGCCCCCTTTCTAGCCAGTGTCTGGATGTGCATGAGGAGTGCCCCAGTGTGCACAAGTGTGCAAAACTACTCAATTCTGTCCCCCTCCCATGCACAAATCCATTTACGAAGGCCATAAAAACACACACAAAACTATCCTTTTTTTTTTTTAAAAAAGCATAATTTAAAATCAATTTGGAAGTGTTCAAATAAAACAACAATGAAAGCCCTGCCCCTGCCATTTAAAAAGACCTTTTAAAAGACACCCCCAAGCAAGGCTGTCTGAATGAAAAGCAACAAAGCAGAGGAGATGGGAGGGAAGGGCCAGCCTGTGGCAGGGAGTTCCACAGGTTCCACCATTTTGTTTCTCTCTTTTTCTCTCCTGTCTCGCCTCCTCCTCCTCCCCACATTCCCGCAATGGCGCTCCACTCATTAAGCGGCAATGCAAAAGATCGTTAAGTCACCCTCTTTCTCTCTCTCTGTGCGTGCAATACTCATAATGTGAAAAATGAAGCTTGTGAAAAATCAGCCAAATTAGCAGGACGATCCTTCAGCGGAAAACTACAGCTCCATTATAGGCATCTCTTACGAGAGCAGAGCAAAACCTTGAAGAAGCCAAGGAACAGACGAGAAAGGCGGAGAGCTGTTTTTGGATGCCCCAAAATGGTGGATCTGGTGAGCTAGAATTTAAAATTTATTTTAAATAAATAGCTAAAATTTATTTCTATCCCGCCCCTCTGCAACGCAATCGGGGCGGCTTACAGCATAAAAATTCCGTAATTACATTAGTACCCTAACCCACTCACCCCTTAAAACAATATTAAAAAGATTAAAAACATACAATAATTAAAAGAGAAAAAATTGCATATCAGTATGCAACGGGATCTTGTAACATGCAGTTTGACGCCACTTTAACAGCCATGGTTCAATGCTAAGGAATCTTGGGATCTGTAGTTTTGTGAGATATTGAGGGGTTATCCATATTGCAGAGATGCTTCTCATAGCATTCGAGGAGAGTATGATTTGCCTTAATGAGATCCCGCATCAATCTGCCCAAAAACGCCAAAATCGCCAAAGGAAAAAAGCCTTTGCAACTTTTCCCGTATTTTTTTTTTAAGTTCCTTGGGAAATGCGCATTCTTGCTCGTTGGGACAACCAATTCGCTTTGGTGCACATGCTTGATTGGGAAGCGGAAAGCTGATTGGTCGGATGTTTGCAGGGGGTGGAGCTTCCTAACAAGGCAAGTACCCGAAACTGCCATCTTGGATTTTTGCAGTAGCGATTGTGTGCTCAGGGAACGAAACTGCGTTTCCCTCCCTATTTATTTAAGTGGAATATCACACTTCCGCATCTTGGATAGACTTTTTTTTTTTTTAAAAAAAATACTGTTTGGCAGCGGCAACTGGTGCGAATAAAAACGCAAGTGCGTCACTCATGGCCACCATATTAATTTGCAGGCATAGCCGATTGAACAACAAATGCAGATGGCATTACATGCCTGCAATTTTGCCCAAAGATTAAGAATCATTGAAACAAATGAAAGCAGCTGCAAACTGGCATTATTGCGCATCAATCAACATTTTACTGCCTTGTATAGACAAGCCCTTAGCTTTCTCTGTCAGAGAGCTCTAGTGCCACAACAAACTACAAATCCCAAGATTCCATAGGATAGAGCTATGATAGTTAAAGTGGTATTTATCTATTTCCTCTGATGTATGGAAACAGCATGTCCATGAAAACTTATGCTACATCTTTCTCTCGTTTAATCTCAAAGGTGCTACAAGATCCCATTGCAATTAATATCCTTGTTGGATAGTTCTTGCATTCACTTTGTAATTTGAGACCAGGAATCATAGAGTTGGAAGAGACCCCAAGGGGCATTTAGTCCAAACCCCTGCCTTGCAGGAATATACAATCAAAGCATTCCCAACAGCCTCTGTTTAAAAACGCCCAAGAAAGAAGACTCCAAGAAGTCTGGGAACAGACTAGGGGAGTGAATTTTCCTCTGTTGCTAAATCTCCTTGCACTCTTCTCGTTTGCACGGGGGTGGGCCATAGGTATTTTATTTATTTATTTAAGTAGCATTGGCATTGAGAAGATAGCGAAAGAGGGCTGGAGAAAACACAGACTTTCATTGTTGAGTTGCCTACTGATGCAGCCTAGAACCGCCTTGGCTCCTTTAGCTGCTGCATCACACTCTTGGCTCATGTTCAGCTTGTGGTCCACTAAGACTCCTAGATCCCTTTTGCATGGACTGCCATCAAGTGTCACCCATCCTATATCTGTGTGTTTCATTTTTTCTGGACACTAGACTCCTATTGATGCAGCCTAGAATCGCATTGGCCTTTTTAGCTGCTGCATCACACTGCTGGCTCATGTTCAGCTTGTGATCCACTAAGAATCCTAGATCCCTTTCGTATGGACTGCCATCAAGTGTCACCCATCCTATATCTGTGCATTTCGTTTTTTCTGGACACTATACTCCTATTGACACAGCCTAGAATTGCATTGGCTTTTTTAGCTGCTGCATCACACTGCTGGCTCATATTCAGCTTGTGGTCCACTAAGACTCCTAGATCCCTGTCGTATGAACTGCCATCAAGCCAGATCTCACCCATCCTATATCTCTGCATTTCATTTTTACTGCCCAAGTGTAGTATCCTACATTTCTCCCCGTTGAAATCCATTTGGTTAGTTTTGGCCCAGCTTTCTAATTTGTTAAGGGGGTTATTTTAGAGTCTGATCCTGTCCTCTGGGGTATTAGCTACCCCTCCTAATTTGGTGTCTTTTGCAAACTTGATAAGCATACCCTCTATTCCCTCATCCAAGTCATTGTTGAAGAACACTGGGCATCCCAACCCTGTGGCACCCCAAATAGTCACTTCTCTCCAGGATGAAGACATGCTAGAAGCAGCTGAAAATGTGGGATGGCAATTAATCCGGAGGGTCCCTGTCAAACTGGGACAGTCCGAGGTTATACGCCATTGCCACCGTCACCCAGCTAATTAACAGGGTTCAGTCCTGACTCCTTCAAAGGTTTAATTAGATTAAATCTACAAAATGTAGATCACTCGTGCCCCCTGGTGTCCAATCCAGGTCCTCGGATAAACCTCTCCAAAGCAAAAATCCTGGCTATTGCTTTTGTGTCATTTCTAACTTATGGGCAACCTATCGGGGTTTTCTTGGCAAGATTTGTTCTGAGCGGGTTTGCCCTACAGGACAGAGGTGCAAAAGCCTAGATGTAGGGTGGTGAACAAAAAAATTGGGGGGTAAACTATTTTTCAGAGGTTTTTTGTTTTTTGGAAAGCCTTTTGCCCCTTGGAATAAATATGGCTTTTTAATTTTGCAATGATGTATGGCATGTTTAAGATAAGACATTCCCCATTTTTGTTGGTGCTGTCATTTCTGACTTGCCCCCATTGTAGGTTTTTCCTGGTCAGATTTGTTAGAGATGCTTTGCCAGTTGCTGTTCTCTTGAGGCTGAGAAAATGTGACCTGCCAAGGTTAACCGCTAGGTTTCCACAGCCAAGAATGGATTCAAACTGGACATACTGTTTATAAGGGAAGCCACATATAGCAAATAGCAAATCCTATTAAAATAAAGGACTTCTGGTACAAACATACGATACAGTTGCATTGGAGGACCTAGCGATTCCTAGAGAGGACACTTTTTTCATTTCAAAATATTGCATTTTTCATTTTGTTCCCAAAAAGTCTGGTTTTTTTTTCCCCCTCGGGGGGGAAAAACCATTTCTCCATAGCTTCAGAATTCCTGGAAATCATAAATTTCTACTAATAATTTTAAATCTCTAGAGCCAGTGTAGTGGTTTGTATGATGGTTTCTGGAAACCAGGGGTTGAATTGCCGCTCAGCCATGGAAACCCACTGGATGGCCTTAGGCAAGGCACACTCTCTCAGCTTCAAAGGAAGGCAAACCCCGTCTGAACAATCTTGCCAAGAAACCCCCGTGATAGGCTCACTTTAGGACTGCCGTAAGTCAGAAATTTCTTGAAGGCATACAACAACAACCTACAATTAAACAGACAGAAGCTATGGTTTCCTTGTTAGAAAAGCCATCTTTAATATTTTATCATTATTTTCTCCCTGTTTCAGAACCAAAGCTGAAGTCAACGGAACACATCATTGTCCGCCACTTCCAGATCTCCTGATTAAATCCCCATGCATCCATCCACCAACTAAATCTTTCCAGCTTTTAAAAACAGATTAAAAACTCACAGGCCTGGGTATACATGGGTTTTTAACATGTATATTTAAGAGGTTATTTTTAAAGTCCCATTTTGTTTGTAAAGAAGGGAACCTGCCCCACTACGCATACACAACAGACAGTTATGGTCCAAACTACAATATCTATTTTTGTGTGCAATATTTTTTTCCAGTGTTTTTCCCCTGCTGTAAGTATTATCAAACTTCTCTCTGTGGCTGCTCCGAAGTTCATACATAGCCACATGTATCTCGGGTCTAAAGGAGCAGAGTTAAATCCAAAAGCTGTTTGCTAGTGTTTTCCAAAGGAAATGTCAAGGAAATGAAGGGGAAAAGGAGGAAGAGGAGGAGGAGGAAGATGAAGATGGAGGAGAAAAGTAGAGGAAGATGGAGTTTAAGGAGGAAGAAAAGACTGGGCGTAAAAAACGGGTTTACATGCCTAGAACAGAGAGAACAAGAGACGATTGACAATGTTAGTCCTCCAGGGCATAAAATGCTTGGCTAGAGTAGCCTTTGCAAGAATTAACTAACCCCTCCAGGCACAATTACGGTATATCATTGCAGGACAGGATGGCGGAATTCCAGAACAAGACAGTGGAATCCCAGCACAGCACAGCGCAATTCCGGCATAGCGTTGCAGAACAGGATGGTGGAATTCACAGAATCATAGAATTGCAGAGTTGGAAGAGACCACGAGGGCCATCCAGTCCAACCCCATTCTGCCACGCAGGAAATCTTGATCAAAGCATCCCGACAGATGGCCATCCAGCCTCTGTTTAAAGACCTCCAAGGAAGGAGGCCCCACCACGCTCCGAGGGAGTGCGTTCCACTGCTGAACAGCTCTTACGGTCAAAAAGTTCCTCCTAATGTTGAGGTGGAATCTCTGTTCCTGGAGCTTGCACCCATTGCTCCGTGTTCCAGTCTCTGGAGCAGCAGAAAACAAGCCTGCTCCATCCTCAGCGTGACATCCCTTCAAGTACTTAAACAGGGCTATCATATCGCCTCTTAACCGTCTTTTTTCCAGGCTAAACATACCCAGCTCCCTAAGTCTCTCCTCATAAGGCATGGTTTCCAGACCTTTCAGAACAAGAAAGCCGAATCCCAGTCTAGCATAGCGTAATTCCGGCATAGCATTGCAGGACAGGATGGCGGAATTCCAGAACAAGACAGTGGAATCCCAGCACAGCACAGCGCAATTCCAGCATAGCGTTGCAGAACAGGATGACGCAATTCCAGAATAAGAAAGCGACATAGCGCAATTCCAGCACAGCGTTGCAGGACAGGATGGCGGAATTCCAAAACAAGAAAGCCGGAATCCCAGCATAGTATAGTGCAATTCTGGCATAGCATTGCAGGACAGGATGTTGGAATTCCAGAAGAAGATAGTGGAATTCTAGCATAGGATAGCAGCATTTCAGAACAGGATAATGGACTACCAGCACAGAATAGAGCAATTCAAGCACTGCATTGCAGAATAGGATGGCTGAATTCCAGAGCAGGTAGGGGAATTCTAGCATAAAATAGCAGAATTTCAGAATAGGATAATGGCATCCCTGTACAATATAGTGCAGTTCCATCATAGGAGAGCAGAATACCAGCATAGCATAGCAGAATTCTTAAACAGGATAGAGGAATTTTGGCACCGCAAAGCAGAATTCCAGCACAAAATAGGAGAATTCTGATCTAGGATGGCAGAATTGCAGCATAAGATAGCAAAATTCTAGCAACACATAGCCAAATTCTGACACAGCTATGCCACCGTAAATTTCCACTATGGTACCCGTTAAGCAAGATGTTGCCCAAAGTGTGAACAGAGGAGAAAAACAAGAAAGTACAATTGGACCCCTTTATCAACAAGGGTTTGGTTCCTGGACTTATTGCGGATACAGGAAACCGTGGATAACAGCAAATCCTATTAAAAACATACCAGAGAGTTGCATTGGAGGATCTAGATGATGAGAGAGGATGCCTCTCTAGGCATTTTCCAGCATGACTCTATGTATGACTTCGTGTCCCATGGATAACTGAAACCGCAGATATTGGTTCTGTGGATAGGGGGTTCAAATAGATTTCACTATTGAGGTTAAGAGAAAAAGGGACTCTCAAGAGAGCAACACAGCTTCTGTTAGCACCAGAGAATAACCGTTCAAGCCGCGGGGTATCGAAGCTTGCTGCAGACCCGCAAGGTGAAGGGGAGAGGTAACCCCGTAACCTTCCACCCACCTGGCACCCGCCAGCGTTAGAGTTCAAAGCATCCCAGAAATCCTGAGTAACACCCATCCCAAATCCCACCGGCACCCTGTAATTGGTCACCACAACCCTGCGTCTCCACTCCTAATCGCCCGAACACACGAGAATTCATTTCCCGGAGAAGGACGAGGGGGGGCAGCCAGTCTTCAAAGTCGCCTTTAACCCTCGTTAAAAACCGCCAAGACATTTGCTTTCAAAGAAGACAGAGAATGGGCACAGATGCCAAGAGCGCCGATATCCGTCTCCCAGCATTCGAACCCGCAGCCGGCGAGGTCTCGGGTGGCAGCTTCCACCACTGCAGGAGCGGTCTCTGGAGAGAGAAAGGGAGGCAAAATGCACTTATGTTTTAGACGCTGGGAATACCACTCCGCTACAGTTCTGGTTTCTCTAAGTTCCTTTTCCATCCATCCCTTCATTTATATTCTCCCAGACTGGGACTAGAGGCAGTTTAGAAACATGCAGAAAATGCAATAAAACTACATATATTTATTTTTTTGTAAAAATAATCCTGCTTCTTGACTTCTAGACTCTGCTTTGTGGGCTGACCTTGATACTGGATACTCCCTTGGACTGATGCCTTGGATTTACGGCCTTAGGAGATTATCAGATGCTGTAAATATGGCGTCATCACGACGCCACAATATCGCTAAAGGGCTTCCCTTTCAGATGATGTCGTTATGCACTTGTCTGCTGTCATTAGGCCAGAGCTTAAATTGCTGTTGCTTAAAACAATTTGTAAGCCGCTCACATAGTCTTGTGGCTGAAGAGCGGGGTATAAATAATAAAAAAAAAATATTCATGGGTTAAGCCGTGAATGGATCCCCGGTTCCATTTCTATGACGGACTGAAAAGGTGCCCGTTTCTGCGGCGCGATCCCCGCGTCCGTGCCAGAACACTTCCGGGTGAGATAGAGACATCCAAGTAAGTGACGCACTTTTTATAACCCTCCCCGTGTTACTCGTATTTTTTAAACTGTATTTTTGTGCTTGATTTTACTTTTTGACATGTATTTTTCTTTTTGAATTTCCCGCGTATTCCTCCTCTCGCAAGGACGGCTGGGGATTTCAACAAGGAAGTGAATGCAGCTCCGTGAGAGCTGCCGAAGGGGAGGGAAAAAAGCGGAAAGGTAGGTGTCTGAAATGTTTCGTTATTGTGCCGGGAAAGAACATAGCAAGATGGGGACGCTTTTTTCGTCCAATAATCTCCTTACTTTATGGACCTATACTGCCTGGACTCATTCCAGCCGGTCAGCTCCTGCTTCGCCCACCGGCTGGACTTCTCCGCATACTTGCTCCGGCGGGGTCCCAAAACAGGACATAATAGTTGAATCCATCCCACCCATTTCTCAGCTTTCTTTTCTCCAAACCCTAACCCTTCCACAGCAGAGAAAATGAAACTTTGCAAAGACAAATAAATCACAAACGAGGCCGCTCATTTATTCCTGACCTGGCCGTAGCAGCGTGATGGCGCAACCGCCTCCCCCTGCCCCGGTCAGTTTGCTGTGGAGGCCGTGCGAGGCGGTCACTTGGCAGACCCTGTCCAGCGAGGAATGCCCGACCCCGATCACGTTCAAGTGATGCTGGTTTATGTCGATGAGCTCCTGTTTTGAAAGGGAAAAAGAAATCTCAGTCTTTATGGGGGAGGGATTTTTTAAATCACATCCTCCAACTAAGACCGTCCTGATTAATCCTGTGACTTTTCCGCTACTTTTAAAAGGTCCCCGTTTTTCTCTCCTCCCTCCCCTTTGGCCTCAGTTCACACCCATTACTGCAAACTGATTTCAAAGCACAAAAGTCGTTTGCACTCAACTTAAGGATGGAGAAAAGAGGAGAGGATGAAATCTTGCCCTTCCCAATAACCTAAGGCAAAAGCAAACTGCTGCAGCCACTAGTATCTCATCTTATCTTCCTCGTTAATAACTCTGGCCGCACCTGCCCCGGTTTTCCTCTGCGAATTGCTGGAGAGTCAGCTTTATTCTGAGATAGTGTATATTACACAGTTGTAGCAAGTTTGATATCACTTTTAATAGTCATGGCCCCAGAGGGAACTCTGGGATATGCAGTTTGGTGGAATGCACCGGGAGAGCAGCTAAAGCAGGATCATATAATCCTAGAGTTGGAAGGGACCTCCAAGGGCCATCCAGTCCAACCCCATTCTACCATGCAGGAATATGCATGATATAATCCTAGAATCATGGAAGAGTTGGAAGGGACCCCCAAGGGCCATCCAGTCCAACCCCCTTCTGCCATGCAGGAATACACATGATATAATCATAGAATCATAGAGTTGGAAGAGACCCCCCAAGGGCCATCCAGTCCAACCCCCTTCTGCCATGCAGGAATACACATGATATAATCATAGAATCATAGAGTTGGAAGAGACCCCCCAAGGGCCATCCAGTCCAACCCCCTTCTGCCATGCAGGAATACACACTCAAAGCATTCCCAACAGATGGCCTTCCATCTTCTAGTCCTAAACAATTTCAACACCATGGTGAGCTCATAGAATCATAGAGTTGGAAGGGACCTCCTAGGGCCATCCAGTCCAACCCCATTCTGCCATGCAGAAAAACACAATCAAAGCACTCCTGACAGATGACCAGCCTCTGTTTAAAAACCACTTTTGAGTGTCACGGGGCGCTTTTACACTACACAATTATAGGGCTATGTTTCCATTTTGACTGCCTTTTTGCACTACGCAATTACAAATAGACCCCTATATCCAAGGGACTCATATCTGCAGATTCTTTTACTCATGTCTGAAAAATATGGTCTCTCTAGGCATCTCTTAAGTCCTCCAATACAATTCTATGGTATGCTTCTGCCAGAAATTGACCACCGAGTTGCACTGGAGCACCTAGAAGGTACCTAGAGAGGTGCTCTCTCTAGACATCTTCTAGGTTGTCCAGCGTGACTATGGTATGCTTTGGCCGGAAGTCATTCATTTCAATAGGATTCACTATTATTAACATCTCTCTAGGCATTTTTAGGTCCTCCAGTGTGACTCTATGGTATGCTTTTGGCAGAAGTAATCCATTTTAATAGGATTATTAACACTTCTCTAGGCATTCTCAGGTCCTCCAGGATAACTCTATGATATGCTTGGGCTGGAAATCATTCATTTTAATAGGATTCACTTTTATTAACACCTTTCTAGGCATTTCTAGGTCTTCTAGCATAACACCTGGTAGAAACATATCATAGAGTCGCTTTGGAGGACCCAGAGATTCCTAGAGAGAACATATTTTTTTGGACATGGGTAAATTGTATCTTGTGGATACAAGGGTTGTACTGTACTCCCAAATAAACCACTGATTTTTTTTAAAAAAATTCTTAAAAACTCACTGTAAATGATAAATATTAGTAAGAGAATGTCTGTAAATGTAGAAATGTCCTTTTCAGGGGCGGAAATGTGGATCTTTTTTATTCTAAAAGCAAGGTCTAGTCCTTAAGACAAATGAAAACAGGAAAGACAGGAAAGGGCAGGGGGTTGGACTAGATGGCCCTTGTGGTCTCATCCAACTCTATGATCCTGTACGATGTTCCCTCACCTCCAGGATCCGGTAGTGATCATCCGAGGGACTGTCGGCCATTTTCTCAAGGATACCCTCACACTCCTGAGAAATAGCATCTATCGATGTGAGGACCGGTTCCATTATAGCAGGGAACTGTGGAAGGAAAAAATAGGTTGGAAAGATGAAACCAAGTTAAAAAGAAGCATTTAAGGAGCCAGTAGCAGTTTGAGTGTCGGTCTAGGCCACCGGAGACCAGGGTTCGAATCCCAACTTGGCTACGAAAATCCATGTGGGAAGTCACACGCTCTCAGCCTCAGGAAAACGTGCGATAGGCTTGCTTTAGGGTTGCTGTAAGTCCAAAATGACTTGAAATGGCACAGCAAGAATGACACAGCAAGAAATAGACTGAGTATCCCTTATCTGAAATGCATGGGACCAGAAGTGTTTTGGATTTTGGATTTTTTCCCCCCCAGATTTTGGAATATTTGCATATACATAATGAGATATCTTATAGCAGGGAGCCAAGTCTAAATATGAAATGCATTTATGTTTCATATACACCTTATACACTTATCTGAAGATCATTTTACACACAATATTTTAAATAGGTGCTCACTAGAGTCTATTAGCAAAAGGGCTGGGATGCATCGTTTATTTCCAAGAAAGCAGATCTTGCGTCTCTAACATTTGTCTGTGTTCGTACTAAAAGTTCTCTGGGAGAGACCTGAATAACACCAACTTCCGGGGCCCTAAAGCACCAAAATATGCCACAAATGCTATGCAATTAAAACCATTAAATGAGGCTACAATGAAAATCAGAAGTCAAACCTTGATGAGCTTGTCTTTAACTCCTGCAACCAGGATCTTAGTGCTTCGGGGGACTTTGGTGTTTGTCAATAAAATCCTTAAAGTGGGAACTCTAAGGAAACAAACAAACAAAAATTTAAAAATGCATCTCCTTCGCTAAATTAATTACTTCCACATTTTACTAATTTACTAATTTGTCATATTGAAGAGGGAGCAAGCTTGTTTTCTGCTGCTCCAGAGACTAGGACACGGAGCAATGGACTCAGAGTACAGGAAAATAAATTCCACTGAAACCTTCCTGACAGTAATTGCTGTTCAGAAGTGGAATCCGCTCCTTCCTGGGAGTGTGGTGGAGTTTCCTTCTTTGGAGGTCTTTAAACAGAGGCTGGATGGCCATCTGTCATTGGGAATGCTTTGATTGTGTATTCCTGCAGGGCAGATTGGGGTTGGACTGGATGGGCCTTGGAGGTCCCTTCCATCTCTAGGATTCTATGAGCTCTCCACGGTGCTGAAATTGTTTAGAATAATTTGAAATTGTTTAGGACAATTTTTAAACAGAGGCTGGATGGCCATCTGTCCGGGATGCTTTGATTGTGTCTTCTTGCATGGCAGAAGGGGGTGGACTGGATGGCCCTTGGAGGTCCCTTCCAACTCTATGATTCTGTGATTCCATGTCAAAAGTTCTCACATTTTTGTCCTCTTTTGGGGGAAGAACTGAGCACCTCCAACAGCTCCTTTAAAGTTCAGAGTAAATCTTGGAGTGGATCCACAACGGAAGCTGTGAGCCGCCAGCAGAGGTCTGTTTCAACGAGCAATGCCACGGCTGGATCCTAACTCCTTCCTCGATGGAGAACTCATACTACTGATCTATGGCTTATTTTCCCCCATGAACTACTATTAAGGAATTATCTCATTCTAGGCTGCCATTTTATTCATGCCACTACACGGCACAAGCAAAGTATTTTACTCCGCCAGCCTCCCGCCTTACCCACTCGGCTTAAAAGAGCAAATTACGAACTGCGTCCGTTGTTAGAACAGCTCTCACCAGCAGACCACTTAACCGTTGGACAGAAAAAAAGACTGACCCCACAATTTGTGAACCGAAATAGCGTTGCTTTCTAAAAAAAAAATATCTGAGAATAACCAGTGTCCGGTATTAGCAGCTAATGGAGCAATTTCATGCCTGGTGGGAGATTTTAATGGAGGACAATTCTAGCTCGTTGGCAGAAAGTTTAAGGGTGGTCATTTGCTGAACTCACTCTAGAATCCGCTTTTCAGAGCGGTATTTACTTAATTTAAACCCCCTTTTTCTTCCAATTTATTGTTGTTATGAGACTCCCAGTCGACGGCAACTTACGGCAACTCCATCCGAAGGGTTTCTTGGGAAGACTTACACATCTGACACTCCTCTAAGGAGTTTTAATTTTTATAGAGTACCCAAAAAAAAGGGCTAACACCCTGGGTTTAATGAGACAACCCCAGCAATAACTTAAGGGATATCTTTAAATAAATAGCTATTTTATTATTATTTTTGTATTATTTATATTAATCTTTTATTAATTTTTACTATCCAAGTATGTATAATTGTAATGTGTAACTTCTAATTTTAGTATAAAGGTATAAATGTACAGTTGTCCCTTCCTATTTGCTGGGGTTTGGTTCCAGGACCCCCTTTCATGGATCCCCAAATCCGTGAATACTCAAGTCCCATGATATGCAATGGCAGAGCAAAATGGTGTCCCTCATATAAGATGGCAAAATCAAGGTTGGCTTTTTGGATTATTATTTTTTTAAAGAATATTTTCAAGCCGTGAATACTTAAATCCGTAAATGCCAAATCTGTGAATGTGGAGGGACAACGGTAATGTTCATTGGAAAAGGAAAAAGAGTGGTTATAGTGTGTTTAGATTAAGAGGAAAAATGTATTAGTGTTAAGATAGTTTTATTTTTGTATTAGTAAGAAAAGAGGAAAACAAATTTTTGCATTATTGATACGGCCTTTTGCAGTTGGGTGTATTTTTCAGTGGAATGGTCGTGTTCCAATTAAAAAAAATCCTAATCCCCAAGGCCAATTTTACCTTTTGAGTGTGGAGATTTTCCCAGACTGGTACCGCAAAGCTCCACCTAAAAAAGTTTGGACGAAGAGAAGGAAAGGAAAAGACAGACTCTCAGTTCCACAAATATATTGTTTTAAACAGGGGTGAGCAATTGTGGGATACTTTGAGGCTCCCTGGAACTTTTGGAGGGCCACCCCCAAATATCAAGAGGGTCCCAGGTCGTAGGTTTCAGGGCCAAAATCTAGGGATGCAGTCCCTAGGGATATCATTAAATGTTATGCATTAAGGGACAACCACAGTTGTTCACAACTTGGCATTCAAACACACATTCTGCACATGGGTGAAACTGCGTATATTAGCAAACCACCATAGAACCACGATGGAGGACCTAGTAAATGCCTAGAGAGGATGCCTCTCTAGGCATCTGGTGCACACCCCCCCATATCCACAGGGGATACGTTCCCAGATTTACCGTGGATACAGGATACTAGCGAACCGTATTAAAATTAATAACATCTGGCCAAAGCATACCATAGAGTCGCACTGGAGGACCTAGAAAATGCCTAGAGAGAACACCTTTCTAGGCCTCTTGTAGGTCCCTCCAGCACAACTCTATGGTCAGCTTCTGGCAGAAGCATATCATAGAGTCATGGTGGAGGACCTACAAGATACCTAGAGAGAACACTTCTCTAGGCATCTTCCAGGAGTTCCAGCATGACTCTATGGTCAGCTTTCAATGGAAGGATAGCATAGAGTCACATTGGAGGACCTAGAAATGCCTAGAGTGACCATATTTTTTCAGACATGGGTAAGGGAATCTGTGGATACACAGGTCACACAAATATGGAAGTTGCACTGTATAGTATTTAGAATAAAATTACATTTGTGAATGCTCAGTTTTATGCTACTTCAGAGCTGGAAATTTGGAGAGAGAAGAAAAATTTCAGGTAGGGAGACAGAATTCTATTTTGGAGAGGTGTCAATGGTCTCCCTTTGCACGTTGCACACACACGCACACACACACACAATGTTGCCAGCTAATAGGACAGAAATTTGCTCACGGGAATTTTACTGTGCTGTTATGAAACCTGCTTTCTACAACAATGTTTTAATTCCTCATATTTTTAAACAGTAGGACCCCTGTATCCGTTGGGGACTGGTTCTGGGGGAGGCCGTGGATACTGAAAACCATGGATAATAGCAAACACCATTGAAAATAATGGGACTTCCGGTTTAAAATACCATAGAGTTGCCTTGGAGGACTGAGAAAATGGCTAGAGAGGACACATTTTCTAGGAAGAATGTATGGTAGGTGTTTTGTGTCCTGTGGATAAAAGAATCAGTGGATATGGGGTCCTACTGTATTCTGAATAGTTGTGGTTTTATTATTCGCATATGTGCTAAATTGTATGGCTTTGTAATCCTACGTGTGTGTGTTTTAACTTATCTAGAAGTAATTGCATTGCCACAGCTTATAGCTTTTAGCAAGAAAGATTTATTCATATTCATATTCACAGTGAGAGACCTCCCATAGCTACTCCCCTAACTTGTCATAAATCACCCACCCATCCACAACCTTTATTAGGCATAATACAACATATATTTATATATGTATCAATATATGTATCAATATTTATTTATTTATTTATTTATATCCCGCTCTTCAGCCACAAGGCTATCAGAGAGGCTTACAAATTGTTTTAAGCAATAGCTATTTACACATCTAACTGCATTAAACAGCATCCAATGTGTGTTAGCTAATTAGTGTTAGCTAATATATGATATATTGATATATTGTATGTATCAATAAATTGATATAATAAATTGATATATTGTATGATATATTGATATACTGTATGTATCAATATATTGATATAATAAATTGATATATTGTATATATGTATTGATATGTATCAATATATGATATATTGATATATGTATCAATAGGAGATATATATATATATATATATATATATACATATATATCAATAGGACTTCAAGGATCATTTTTAGGCAGTTTAAGCCATATGTTTGCTGCCTCAACCAAAAAATAAGCCATTAGCGTGGTAATATGCGGTTTCCGATCTTCCAATAAGAATTCCACTGATAATCTATCTGTACAGACATTCCTTTCCAATAATTGCCATAAATCAAGAGAAGGGAAGAGGTCAGTTTGGTTTATGCTAAAAAACCAGAATTATTTCACAAGGCTGGAGGAATTTTTTCTGTGGAAGGGCAAGAGAGGCAGCACCCAAGGAGAATTCCTAAATTCCCGTGGTCAAGCGACACAAATAACCGGAAGAGACAGAGGCGAAGCAATGGGAGAAGCCAATACCAACCCCAGGTGCCCACGGCATTGTCCACTCCGGAGGGGTTCCCATGGATCACCCGTTCCCCTTGGAAGGCCCACCGGTTGATCACGTCCAATTCCTTCTCAGTCCACCTGGAAGGGAAGAACAACAACACGTGGCGACCCCGTGAACGAGAGACCCCCAAGACCGTCTGTCCTCAACTGCTCGAGTCCTGTAGGGTCCATCCATCCATCTGGTATGCCGCCTTCCTCTATTTCTGCTGCCCTCCACCTTTCCTAAAATTATCATCTTTTCCAATAATAATAATATTTATTTCTATCCCGCCCCTCTGCAACGCAATCGGGGCGGCTTACAGCATAAAAATTCCGTAATTACATTAGTACCCTAACCCACCCACCCACCCCTTAAAACAATATTAAATTTAAAAGATTAAAAACGTACAATAATTAAAGAGAAAAAAATGGAATAATTCAATGGCAGCTTACGGGAAAAGACAGCCGGGATAGCTATTCGGGAAAGGCCTGCCGGAAAAGATCCGTCCTGACAGCTTTTTTGAAGCTGTCTAAGGTGGTAATAAAACGGATCTCGTTCGGCAGGCCGTTCCATTCTAATGAGTCCTGCCTTCTTCTGATATGGCCGAAGCATAACGGTCTCAATTTAATCATCTTGGCTTCTAAGGAGTGTTCAGGCTTGATTTGTTCTAGGATCCATTTATTACAGTAGGAACCCCGTCTCCGCTGGGGATTGGTTCTGGGATAGCCTGTGGATAACTGAATACTGTGGATAATAGTGAACACCATTGAAAATAATGGAACTTCTGGTTTAAAATATCAGAGTTGCCTTGGAGGACCCAGAAAATGGCTAGAGAGGACACATTTCCTAGGAAGACTCTGGCAGGTGCGCTGTTTTGCATCCCATGATAACTGAATCAGTGGATACAGGGGTCCTACTGTACCAGAGACTTGCCTTGGAGGACCTAGAAAATGGCTAGAGAGGACACACTTTCTAGGAAGACTCTACGGTAGGCGTGCTGTTTTCTGTCCTGTGGATAGTTGAATCAGTGGATAATGAATCAGTGGATACAGGGGTCCTACTGTACCATAGAGTTGCCTTGGAGGACCTAGAAAATGGCTAGAGAGGACACATTTCCTAGGAAGACTCTATGATAGGTGTGGTGTTTTGTGTCCCATGATAATTGAATCAGTGGATACGGGGGTCCCACTGTATTCCTTCCTCCGATCTTCACTCCTCCTTCCTCCGAGTCTAAACCTGCTCTGCGTATGATATTTTCTGCATACACATTGAACAAATACGGCGATCGAACGCAATCTTGTCTAACTCACTTTCCAATTGGGAACCATTTTGTTCCTCCGCATTCCTCATAGAAACCTTATTACAACTCAAAATAAAATAATTTTTGTTCCTTTAACCTGGGAAGAGTGTGTCACCGGACTACAAATCCCAGCATACTTTACCACTGGCTACTGGGAGTTTAAGTCTAACAGCACTACCGATCGACTCGATATCCGTTGTTGTTGCTGCTATTGTTGCGTACCTTCAACTTGTTTTCAACTTATGGCGACACTCACATGAACCTATGAGAGGGTTTTCTTGGCAAGATAGTGTGGTGTAGTGGTTTGAGCACTGGACGACGACTCTGGAGACTAGGGTTCGAATCCCCTGCTTGGCCATGGAAACCCACTGGGTGACCTCAGTCACACTCTCTCAGCCTCAGAGGAAGTCCATGGCAAATGTCCTGGGAAAGAAATCTTGCTGAGAAAAATCCCGTGATAGGGTTGCCCTAAATTGGAAACGATTTGAAGGTACACAACAACGGTAGGGGAAAAAGAAGACTGCATTAGACGTGGACTGACTCCATCAAGGAAGCCACAACTGGGGTCTTTTGGTGGTCTCTCCTTCATAAAGTCACCATGATTCAAAGTCATCTTGGCAGCAAATAACAGCAAGAATGCGGACATAAATCTCCTTCTTCCACCCCGGGGCAATCTCGGGTCCGTACCTTGCTAGCGACTGGCCTTCTGCCAGGGGGTAACCAATCACGCCGCACCCGGAAAGCAGGGCTCCTGCTAGGCAAACGGAGTAGGCGGCACTGGAACCCAAGCCCGCTCCTGTGGGCAGCTCAGACCACACAAGGACGTCCATGCTGGGAAGGATCCTACAAGAGACCAGCAACGTTATCCATCTATACGGCTCATGGCAACTTTATTGATCTATAGGGTTCAGGTCAGGTTACTGGAAGGAGTGTACAGTAGGACCCCCGTATCCACTGGGGATTGGTTCTGCGGGAGGCGTGGATACAGAAAACCGTGGATAATAGTGAATGCCATTGAAAATAATGGGAATTCCACTTTAAAGTATCATAGAATTGTCTCGAGTCCCATTGTATATCATGGGACTTGAGCATCCACCGATTTTGGTATCCAATGGGGGATCCTGGAAACCAAAACCCAGCGGTTATCAAGGGCCCAGTGTATATAGTAGGACCCCCATATCCATTGGGGACTGGTTCTGGGGCTCCCGTGGATACAGAAAACAGTGGATAATAGCCAACGCCACTGAAAATAATGGGACTTCCAGTTTAAAATACCATAGAGTTGCCTTGGAGGACCTAGAAAATGGCTAGAGAGGACACATTTTTTAGGAAGAGTCTACGGTAGAAGTGCTGTTTTGTGTCCCGCGGATAATTGGATCCGTGGATACGGGGGTCCTACTGTAGCACAGAGTTGCCTAGGAGGACCTAGAAAGTGGCTAGAGAGGACACATTTTCTAGGAAGACACTATGGTAGCTGTGCTGTTTTGTGTCCCGTGGATAATTGAATCAGTGGATACAGGGGTCCTACTGTACAGTTGGACGCCCATATCCACAGGGGTGTCATTTTTCTCTGACGAGCTAGTTCTGCAACTACTTTAATTGCTACCAATGGACTCGGATCTGCCAGCAAATAGCGCATCTAAAACTCCTTGAATTCCTTGAAGAATTCGATAAATAAAAGTATGTTAGAAACCACTATAAAAAGAAAAATATAGTTGTCCCTTCCTATTTGCTGGGGTTTGGTTCCAGTACCCCCTTTCATGGATACCAAAATCCGTGAATATTCAAGTCCCATTAGATGCAACGGCATCGCAAAATGGTGCCCCTGATATAATAAGAAGGCAAAATCAAGGTTTGCTTTTCGGATTCTTATTTTTTAAAGAATATTTTCAAGCCGTCAATACTTAAATCCCTGGATACCAAATCCGTGGATACAGAGGGACAACTGTGTAACAATACATGTCCTAGAGAGACGACAGATCATTGAAACCGTGGGTACCGGTATTTGCGTATACAAGTGGCGACCTGTATCGGCAACAAAACAGGCCAGCTTTGCCGCATTATTCAAAGATCCCTTACCAACAGTGAAGCCATGATGGCAACCTGGCCAAGTTACTGACCCGCTTTTGGACGCGATGGATAAATACAGGTACAGGAAGGCGACAGAGGCAACGCCGTGAATCTCAGAGGCTCCGTCCACATCGCCCACAAACTCCTTCAACTTCTTCATTTGCTCCGGGCTTGGGGGCTCGCTTTCGGTCCGGTCGGCTGTCGGGAGACGGAAAACGACAGTTCAACAATCTTCATTTCCCGTTCCTGATCCACGTACATTTGGGGGCCATCTTCCCTGTATGACTCTTCATAATTATCCAAAAGGCAGAAATATAACCCACTTTTATAAACACAGTTTTCCCTTCACATTTGCTGGGGTTTGGTCCCAGGACCCCCTTTCGTGGACACCAAAATACGTGAATACTCGCGTCCCATGATGTGCAACGGCATCGCAAAATGGCTTCCCTGATATAATAAGATGGCAAAATCAAAGTTGCTTTTTGGATTATTATTTTTTTAAGAATATTTTCAAGCTGTGCCCCTTCATATTTGCTGCAACAGCATCACAAAACAGTGCCCCTCGTATAAGATTGCAAAATCAAGGTTTGATTTTGGGATTACTGTTTTTTTAAGAATATTTTCAAGCCGTGAATACTTAAATCCATGGATACCAAATCCGTGTATAAGGAGGGACAACTGTATATGGTAATTATATAGGACACCCCCCCCCTGCCCTGGTGGATACCAAAATCTGTGAATACTCAAGTCCCATGATATGCAATGGCATAGCAAAATAGTGTTCTTGATATAACAAGATGGCAAAATCAAGGTTGCTTTTGGAAATATTATTTTTTTAAGAATATTTTCAAGCCGTGAATACATAAATCCATGGATACCAAATCTGTGGATACAGAGGGACAACTGTATATGGTAATTATATAGGACCCTGCCCCCCGCCCCGGTGGATACCAAAATCCATGAATACTCAAGTCCCATTATATGCAGTGGCATCGCAAAATGGTGTCCCTGATATAATAAGATGGCAAAATCAAGGTTGCTTTTGGAAATATTATTTTTTTAAGAATATTTTCAAGCCGTGAATACATAAATCCATGGATACCAAATCTGTGGATACAGAGGGACAACTGTATATGGTAATTATATAGGACCCTGCCCCCCGCCCCGGTGGATACCAAAATCCATGAATACTCAAGTCCCATTATATGCAGTGGCATCGCAAAATGGTGTCCCTGATATAATAAGATGGCAAAATCAAGGTTGCTTTTGGGATTATTATTTTTTTAAGAATATTTTCAAGCTGTGGATACTTAAATCCATGGATATCAAATCCGTGGATACAGAGGGACAACTGTATAGTTTTCCTTTTTCCTAGTCTGGGACTCAAGGCAGCTTAAGTTAAAAGAAGCAAAGCTTTAAAAACATAATGAACACAAATATCATTATACTATGCACAAAATTAAAACCAGAGGGCCAAGGTGGTGTATTGGTTTGAGAGTTGGACTTAGGTTATTCAAGTGAAACGAATTTCCAGGCGATCAGGGCCACTGAAAACTCTACACTCCAAACTGGGTGAAATTTTCAGTTTTTCCCAAGGGGAGTTCAGTTTTTTTTTCCTCTATGGTTCCAAAATTTCCAGATATTTTAATAATAATAATAATAATAATAATATTTATTTTTACCCTTTTATACCTTTTAGGTTGCTGTTTCACCTCGCCAACC
Organism: Gambelia wislizenii; assembly: GCA_030847615.1. Lineage (NCBI taxonomy): Eukaryota > Metazoa > Chordata > Lepidosauria > Squamata > Crotaphytidae > Gambelia > Gambelia wislizenii. The sequence goes on along the minus strand of JAUMIR010000013.1, from coordinate 1,960,680 downwards.
CAAACCTCAATAGCACGGAGCTTCCTAAACAGTTGTGTAAAAACTCACAAGTACCCGTGGACTCACCGGGGAATATGGCTAACAGCGGCCGGAGGTCTGTGGTTTCCCAGCACAACTTGGTCCCGATATTCGGCAGGCGAATGAAGACTTTCCCATCATCCCGCAAGGTCATGCGAAGAAAGGTTCTCAGGTTCAACGCCACCGCCAAAGCGACCTGCGTTCCGGAAGTGGAGAAAACACATCATAGGAGCGGAGACCATAAAGTTGGGAGGGGGGACTCTAAAGGCCATCTACTCCATCCCTTTCAAAATGCACAACAAAAAAACTGACACAGGTCATGGTCCCAAACCCCTCGAATATCGTATTTTGATATATGGGCACCCTGTCCTAGATTTTTCTTGCAAGACCTTTTCGGATGAGCTTTGCTATCATTGTCTTCCTCTGAGACTGAGCTGTTGTCCAAGACCACCTGGTGGGTTTCCATGACTGAGCAGAGATTTGAACCCAGAGTCCAACACTGCAACCACTACACTATACTGCCACTTTATGCGCAGCCAAAAATCTGCTGGGAAAAAATACAGCAACCATTTAAATCAAAACCAGGAGTTACAGATAGACACCGTATTTGCAATTCACTTACCTGCGTCTGCAAAAATGGCCCCTCTAGCCATACAACACAGCTCTATAGTATGCTTCCAGGCTGACCATAGAGTCACACAGGAGGACCTAAAAGATGCCTAGATGGGTGTTTTGGCTATTTACCACTTTACGTAAGGGACGCCATTTTACTACGCCATTGTATACAGTAGGACCCCCGTATCCATGGGTTCATTATCCACAGGACACAAAACAGCAAACCTACCATAGAGTCTTCCTAGAAGATGTGTCCTCTCTAGCCATTTTCTAGGTCCTCCAAGGCAACTCTATGGTATTTTAAACCGGAAGTCCCATTATTATCAATAGCATTCGCTATTATCCACCATTTTCGGTATCCACGGGGCCCCAGAACCAATCCCCAGCAGATAATATTTTGTATTATACAGTAGGACCCCAATATCCACTGATTCCTTATCCACGGGACACTAAACAGCACACCTACCATAGAGTCTTCCTAGAAAATGTGTCCTCTCTAGCCATTTTCTAGGTCCTCCAAGGCAACTCTATGATATTTTAAACTGAAAGTCCCATTATTTTCATGGCATTCGCTATTATCCACATTTTTGGTATCCAGAACCAATCCCCAGTGGATATGGAGGTCCTACTGTATACATTGGTTTCTTGGTAACCACTGGAGTTTGGTTTCCAGGATCCCCTGTGGATACCGAAATCGGTGAATGCTCAAGTCCCATGGTATACAATGGCGTAGTAAAATGGCATCCCTTATATAAAATGGCAAACAGCAAGGTTTGCTTCTTGGGATTTATTTATTTTTTAAAATATTTTCAAGCCGTGGATAGTGGAATCTGTGGATGCCAAACCTGTGGATACAGAGGCCCAACTGTACTTGGTTTGGAAGTCATTTGTTTTAATAGGGCTCCATGGTTTTCACTATCATGGTAATTTCGGGAATGTATACCCCGCAGATACAGGCGTTTATCTATTTTCAGTTTGGATTTACCCTTTTATTTTATTTTATTTTATTTTATTTTATTTTAGTTAGCTTGAACATGGTGGTGCCCGCATATCTCTACTGCTGTAACGGGTTAGAGACATCCACAGTAACCCTCTGGAGGAAATTTCTGGAAAAGTTTATTACAAGATCCCAATTTTTGGTTAATCTGAAATGTAACAGAGCATAGCTACAAACAGCTGATTCAACAGCATTTCGCTTCATAGGCGATTTGCAAATATCTACAAGGCCAATACAGAGGCATGAAGGGAGAAAGAAATTTGAAGAGACATGGTTCCACCCGGGGCTAAAATCTAAGAGAATTCATAAACGACTGGAGATGCTAATTAAAAATTGAGGAGGTGGTTAACGTGACGCGAAGGCTGGAGTGCTTTAGCATGCCTCTTTGGTTTCATTAACTTTGTAAAAATGAATTAAAATATGATGCACTTAATCAGCCTGTTTAATGTTATAATGGTTGGTGTACTGAAAAAAGAAATATTTTTAAAAAGAGAGCTTGCATTCAATTTGCTGGTTGCTGCAAAAAGCAGAGAAAAAAGCTGAATCAAGCAGGAAAAGACTGGATAGTGAAGACATGACAAAAATGAATATTAATTATTCCATTTAAGACAAAATGATGGATGTCATCACATAGCTCTGATGTTAAGCTTCAATGAGCCACTGATCCAAAAACCTGGAAAATCTTATTATCCCCCCCCCCCGTAGGTCTGGTGTACAATTTGTATGTTTCTGATGGCAGGATATAAATAAATTTTATTATTATTTATTAGTATTAAACAAAATATTGAATGGGAAACTTCACCCAAGACCCTTAATTTTCCTCTAAATTAGTTTATGAGATTGCTTTCTAAATGACCATATCCCAAATCTAGAGCTTGGAAATAGCAGTTGCACCCCAATTTTAAAGCGTGGCTAAAGTTACCTAATAACAGTGGAACCCCAAATCTGGAGCTTGGAAATAGCAGTTGCACCCCAAATTCAAAGCGTGGCTAAAGTTATTTAATAACAGTGGAACCCCAAATCTGGAGCTTGGAAATAGCAGTTGCACCCCAAATTCAAAGCGTGGCTAAAGTTACTTAATAACAGTGGAACCCCAAATCCAGAGGTTGGAAATAGCAGTTGTACCCCAAATTCAAAGCATGGCTAAAGTTACTTAATAACAGTGGAACCCCAAATCCAGAGCTTGGAAATAGCAGTTGCTCCCCAAATTCAAAGCGTGGCTAAAGTTACTTAATTAATAACCGTGAAACCCCAAATCCAGAGCTTGGAAATAGTTGCACCCCAAATTCAGAGCTTGTAAAAGTTACTTATTAGCAGCAGCGTCCCAAATTCAGAGCTTGAAAAAAAGTCATTTAATAGCAACAGCACCTCAAAGTCATAAGTTACTTAATCACAAATTCAGAGCTTAGAAAAGTTACTGTACTTAATAGCAGTGGCAACCCAAATTAAAACCTGGGGAAAAGTTGCTTAAGAGTAGTGTTGCTCCACAGCGTGGAAAAGTTACTTTTTTGGACAACTGCCAGAGCAGCCCCCAGAAAAGACAGCCGATGGATTCTGGGAATTTTGGTCCCAAAAGATAACTTTTCCTATGGCATGCAATATAAACAAGTAAGTAAATAAATAAATAAATGTTATTATTATTGAATGTAACTCTATCTCCTATATTATGTACCTCGGATAACTAAAACCACAGATATTGGTTCTGCAACCTATATAAATAAATATAACAATAATAATTCCATGCAATATATATATATATATATATATATATATATATGGAAGCAACAATCCTGAAATGCTCACCTTGCCATGGACCACAGCATGTTCCCCGTGGAGTATGACTTTTCCTGGAGCCGAAACGACCAAAGTCTTCTTCACCATTTCACCTGGAAAGGCAAATCTCTATATAATGGCTAAAGGTTAAATAAAAAAACAGGAAAACACAGAATCCTAGAATTGCAAGGGGATTTCCTTTCCTTTTTTTAAAGACTACAACTCCCAAAATTCCATCTCCAGCCAACCAGGATGGCCATAGGGTGATTCCCTTTTTTGGACTACAACTTCCAGAATCCGTTCCCAGCCAGCCAGGATGGACCCTCTTGTATGGAAATTCCTTTCTTGGACTAAAACTCCCAGAACCCACTCCAAGCAAACCAGCATGGCCACTATTATAGGGAAATTCTATTTTTCTTGGACTACAACTCCCAGTACCCACTCCCAGCCAGCCAGCATGGCCACTCTTATAGGGAAATTCCCCTTTTTCTTGGACTGCAACTCCCAGAATCGACTCCCAGCTAGCCAGCATGGCCACTCTTATAGGGAAATTCCCTTTTTTCTTGGACTGCAACTCCCAGAATCCACTCCCAGCTAGCCAGCATGGCCACTCTTATAGGGAAACTCCTTTTCTTGGACTGCAACTCCCAGAACCCACTCCCAGCCAGCCAGCATGGCCTCTCTTGCACAGATATTCCCTTTTTTTTCTTGGACTGCAACTCCCAGAATCCACTCCCAGCTCACCGGTACGGCCCCTCTTATAGGGAATTTCCCCTTTTTCTTGGACTGCAACTCCCAGAACCCTTGCATGTAAATTCCATTTTCCCTTCAACTGCAACTCCCAGAATCCACTCCCAGCCAGCCAGCATGGCCCCTCTTGCACAGAAATCCCCCTTTTTTGGACTGCAACTCCCAGAACCCACTCCTAGCCGGCTAGCATGTCCCCTTTTTGCATAGAAATTTCTCCCCCCCCTTGGACCTTAACTCCCAGAATTCACCCTCCAGCCAGCCAACATTAGCCACTGCTGGCTGGGGATTCTGGGAGATGCAGTCCTCCTGCATAACTTTTCCAAATTTTTGCTCCTCTGACCATCATCCACTCTTGGGAGGCAGGATACTGGGTTGGAGGGTGGGTGAACTCACTCCCCCTTCCTTGGCCTACCCCAATTTTGGGGGGCCGCGCAATGCATTCTGGGTCCACGCACCTGCTGCTGCTCCAGGTGAGGCATTTACCGGGAAAAGCCTGAGCGTTCGAAAGGGGCGTGGCCAGCTCCTTCCGCTCCCGCCCAATCACACGACAGGTGGGCGTGTCCTCCCGCCTTCTCCCCAATTGGCCGGCTGCTCAGCCTACTCTTGCTCAAGGTTCCCTTAAAAAGCTCCTGGGCAGAACCATTCTTCCCTCTCGAAAAGGGGTGTCTACCCATCGCCATATTTTTTCTGGTTTCCTAGCTTGGCTTTTCTTCCACCCACGCTCGCACCCCTTTTGCCCTTCATTGGAAGAATCCAAGGAGGAAAGCTTGTAGGAGAAGGTTGGGCAAGACCAAGGAAGATAAGGGGTGGTGGGGAAGATACTCCCCCCTCCAGTCTCCGCATAATGGTAGGAACCCGAGCTGGGGAGAGAAAAAGGCTATTGCGCATGCGCAGAAGAAAAACCGTAAGGCCTCGCTTTCTCCTGTGCCCGGATCGAGGGCAGAACCATCCCGGAAAGGGGGGTGTTTGTGTTAAAGAAGGAGGCCTAGCCACACTCGACCCACTTTAAACCTTGCCTTTTTTCTTCTTCACTAAAAAGAAGAAAAGCTTATACGAGCAAGCAGGGCAGGCAAAAGCAAAGAGGATAAATAACGGGTGGAGAAAGTACCCCCCTCTCTTCTCACAGTGGTAGGAGCCCAAATTGGGGAGAGAAAGAGAGAGCGAGAGTGAGGGAAGGCTTTAGCGCATGCGCAGAGGAAAAAACCGTCGCCGCCTCCCTATCTTTACGCGGTGGACAGAACCATCCTGGGAAGGGGGGTATTCATAGTGAAGTGGCCTAGCCTCACTCACCACCAAGCTTTCTAGCTCCTCTTTGCCTTTTTCTCCCCATTTTTAATTAGAAGGGCAACAATAAAGAGGATAAAGGACGGTTGGGGAAGTTACTCTCCTTTTTTTTCTCCGCAAGGTGGTAGGAGCCAGTGTTTGAAAGATTCCTGCGCGTGCGCGGTGGCGGAGCGGCCGTTGGAAAATGCCGTTGGAAGGGGGCGGAGCCACGAGGCAGAGAAAGAGAAAGGAGGAGGAGACAAAATGGCGGGGGTGGTGGGTGAGGCGTCTCTTCACGTTGGTCGTGTGAGGGAAAATGCTTGTGGGGAACATTTTCAAATAATATCACAGAATCCCAGAGTTGGAAGAGACCCCAAAGGTCATCCAGTCCAACCCCATTCTCAGGAATAAACAGTCAAAGCATTCCTGATAGATGGCCATCCAGTCTCTGTTTAAAAAACCCCAAAGAAGGAGACTCCAGCACACTCCCAGGCAGTAACAGATTTCCCCATTGAACATCTTTTACCCTCAGGAAGTTCTTCCTAATAAAGTTTAGTTGGAATCCCTTTTCCTATAGCTTGAACCCATTGCTTCTTCTTGGACTACAACTCCCAGAATTCATCCACATCTCGTCCAATCAGGAGCAGCCAGGAAGAGAGGAGGAGGTGCGACGGCTGCCGAGAGGGGACAAACTTTGCCAGTGGAATTCCTTTCGCCTTTCCCCTTTTTTTACCCAGGAATGGCTACTGCAGGGATTTGGGGCCGGAGTTGCCTCCGGAGGGCGGTGGTCGCCGGCTGGGGGGCGAGGAGGACCCTGGCGAGCCACGAGCAAGGCGAGCAACCCAGGTGGGCCCTCCAGCCTGAATGCATGCACACCCTTGGGCATGCACAGTGCACCAGTGCACAAGAAGTGTGCAAACGGAGGTGCAAAAATCCATATATGCGCGAAATAGTGGATGCAAAATGCAAATACTGTAGTCAGGAATGGGCAAAATAGAGAAATAGCCAAAAATGCAGGGATTGGCAGGATATGGGGAAAAAATAAATATGCAAGGATATGCAACATGGAAAAATCTATATATTTGGAATTCTAAGGGTGCAAAATGTAAATAGCCAGGAATGTACAAAATATAGAAATATCAAATTGTGCAGGAAGTGGCAGAATATGCACACCGTTGAGCATCCACAGAGCATCAGTGTGCAAACTGCGGTGCAAAAATCCATATATGTGGGATTCTATGGGTGCAAAATGCAAATAGTCAGTTATGTACTTTCCCTCTCCTGTTACTTTGCAGCCAGGACGCCAAGCCCAGCAAAACGACCAAAAGGCCAAAGATCTACACCAAAACAGGAGACAAAGGTATTTGTATCCTGCAAGGCCAGGCTAATGTAAATATAACATTAAAACTCCGCCAGCAATACACAGGATGAGAAGCTTCCAGCCCCCAAGATGTTGGACTAAAACTTCCACCATTCCTTATTATTGGATATTAAAACCATAGAACTATAGAGTTGGGAGGGACCTCCAAGGGCCATCTAGTCCAACCCCATTCTGCCCTGCAAGAATACACAATCAAAGCTTTCCGGATAGATGGTCATCCAGCCTCTGTTTAGAAACCTCCAAAGAAGGACACTCCACCACACTCCCAGGCAGCGCATAGAACCAAAAGAATCATAGGACCGTAGAGTTGGACGGGACCTCCAAGGGCCATCTAGTCCAACCCCATTCAAAGCATTCCCAACAGAGAGCCATCTCTTTACAAACCTCCAAGGAAGGAGACTCCACCACACTCCATATTCCACTGCCAAACAGCTCTTACCACCAGGAAGTTCTTCCTAATAATGTTCAGGTGGAATCTCATTTCCTGCAGTTTGAACCCATTGCTCTGTGTCCTGATCTCTGGAGCAGAAGAAAACAAGCTTGCCCCATCCTCAGTATGGCATCCCTTTAAAGATTTAAACATGGCCATCATGTCCCCTCTCCACCTTTCTCTTCTCCAGACTGAACATAAGCTCCCTAAGCTGCTCCTCTTCATAGGGCATCATGGCTTCCATATTTCTATGCAGAAATAAATAGAATAAAGGGATTATAGAATCCTAGAGTTGGAAGAGACTCCAAGGGCCATCCAATCCAACCCCATTCTGCCATGCATGAAGGCATAAATCAATGCCCTCCTGACAGATGGCCATCCAGCCTTTAATTTCTGCACCATGAAGAACTCATAGAATCCTAGAGTTGTGAGGGACCTCCAAGGGCCATCTAGTCCAACCCCATTCTGCCATGCAAGAAGACACCATCAAAGCATTCCCGACAGATGGCCATCCAGCATCTAGTCCTAAACAATTTCAGCACCATGGAGAACTCATTGAATCAGGGTTGGAAGGGGTCTCCAAAGACCATCCAGTCCAAACCCATTCTGCCATGGAGGAAGACACAATCAAAGCATTCCTGATAGACAACCATCAAGCCTCTAGTCCTAAACAATTTCAGCACCATGGAGAGCTCATAGGCTCATAGAAATGGAAGAGACCCCAAAGGCCATCCAGTCCAACCCTATTCTGCCCTGCCGGAATACCCAATCAAAGCTTTTCGGATAGATGGCCATCCAGCCTCTGTTTAAAAACTTCCAAAGTTGGAGACTCCACCACACTTCTCTAGATGGGGAATGATGGGAGCAGCAATCCAAGATTGGGAGGGCCCCACGATTCCTCTCAACTAGTTCTTCCAAGGAGCGGTCTCTTCATGTGATTCTTAGCCACGACAACTAGTACCTATGGAAAGTAATGGGGACAGAGCTGCCGGTAGACGTCCCTTGGGAGGGAATTGCGCCATGGAGGGGCCACCCCATAGAAGCCTCTGTGAAAGCTATTTTGAGGGGATTTTTCTTTCTCTCTCCTGATTGTATTTATAAAGGATTTTCCAGCACATTCACCGGAGAGCGGCGGCCGAAGGACGACCAGATCTTTGATGCCTTGGGGAGTCTGGATGAACTCAACTCGGCCATCGGGTAAACCCAAAAATCTTTTGCTGTTCCTCGGTTTCAGGGAAGCAAGAAAGCAGTGGGGTGGGTTTTCCAGAGGAAGCAGAACTGGGAAGTACAGTTAATTTCTGGGATTTTCCCCCCAGTGCTTTAATACAGTTGTCCCTCCATATTCACGAATTTGGCATTCATGGATTTAAGTATTCATGGCTTGAAAATATTCTTTAAAAACTAATGATCCAAGAAGTAAAGCTTGATTTTGCCATCTTATTATATCAGGGACCCCATTTTGCTATGCCGTTGCATATAATGGGACTGGAGTATTCACGGATTTTGGTATCCACGAAAGGGGGTCCTGGAACCAACCCCAGCGAATAGTAGGAAGGGACAACTGTATTAATGGCTTGAAAATATTCTTTAAAAAATAATACTCCAAAAAGCAAACCTTGGTTTTGCCATCTTATTATATCAGGGACACTGTTTTGCGATGCCGTTGCATCTAATGGGACTTGAGTATTCATGGATTTGGGTATTCATGGGGGGTCCTGGAACCAAACCCCAGTGAATATGAAGGGACAACTGTAATGTTATCTGATGTAATCAATGTGTTCTTGGGCATGACTTTTTAAACAGAAATTTAAGCAGAAGCAGAAATAACAGAGAAAGAGGGAGGGAAAGGTCCTACAAAATATCAAAAAAAAAAAAAACAAAAGGAAAGAAAAAAGAGGAGCAAACTACCCCCCCCAAAAAAAACCACACTAGAATCCAAAAGCCATCCAGTCCAACCCCATTCTGCTTGGAAGGAACACACAGTCAAAGCACTCCCAGCAGGATGGCCATCCAGCCTCTAGTCCTGAACAATTTCAGCACCATGGAGAGCTCATTGAATCATAGAGTTGGGAGGGATCGCCAAGGGTCATCTAGTCTGACCCCATTCTGCCCTGCAGGGATACACCATCAAAGCACACCCGACACACACCTTCGCCCTTAGTTTATTTCAATTGCTGCAAACTGAGTTCACTTGTCCTGGTATATTTGTATGCCCCGATGCTGACTCGTACTTGGGGGCTACGGTTTCGTCCCAGCGCCTGTCCATAGGGGTAGTTTTGACCGTCAAGCTCGCTTATGAACTGGCTCGAAAACCCTTACCTGCTCGAGTTCGAGCCCACTCTAACAGTACAGAAAGGCCACATCCGCTGCCTTTCTGTCTTCTTTCTTTTTGTCCGGATCCACCACTTGGCGCAGGGCAGAATCCGTAAGTCCCTCAAAACGCCGTCAGGCCCAGAGGGCACGTCCTATATCAGTAAGCCCCTCGAAATGGCGAAGGCCCGGATCCATCACTCGGCATAGGGCAGAATCTGTAAGTCCTTCGAAATGCCGTCAGGCCCATTACGTCTCGGAACCTGAGCTTTCATTGTGGTGTTCGTTATTATCCACGGTTTTTGTTATTCGCCCCCCCCCCCAAACCAGTCCCCAGGGGCTACGGGGGTCCTACTGTACTCCATTAACTCATTGGGAAGAGAAAGGGACAGAATTGTAGAGTTGGAAGGGGGCTCATGGGCCATCGAGTCCAACCCGTGCTCATGGAATTGGAAGAGACTACAAAGGCCATCTAGTCCAACCCACTGCCCTGCAGGAATACACAGTCAATGCTAAGCAGGTAGCTGTCTGGCCTCTTTTTGAAGACATCCCACCACCTCTCTAGGCAATTGGTTCCCATTGCCAAACTGGTTTTAGCATCAAGAAGTTCCTTCTAATGTTCAATCGAAATCTATCTTCCTGTAACTTCAGACTTTTAGACTTTGTCTTATCTTGCAATTCCCAGTCAGTTCAGGCAAAAGCAAACTGCTGTAGCCTCTTCCTCCTTATCTGTTCTCCCTTATTCTTAATTTTTACCATCTTGACCGAATTCTGACATTGCTCGGACATACCCATCCTGGTTTTCATTTTGTAAAATGTTGGTGCGTAAAAATGCATGAATGAAATGACGCTGGGAGCCCTGAACTCTGGGATAAGAAAGCAATTATTTTATTTCTTTTTTCTTCCACGTTAGATTGAGTACTGCGTTTGGAGTAGAAGCGGGCCATTCCTTTGTGGATGAACTTCACAAGGTGAGGATGTGTGTATTTTGGAGCGAGGAACCAAAGCATGGCAGAAAGGGGTTGGACTAGATGGCCTTTGGGGGTATCCTCCAACTCTATGATTCAAAGCTCCACGAAGAAACCATTGAGGTCTGCATGCATCTGTGCCTTTAAGCCGTTTCTGACAATTGTGGGGGTTTCTGAGAGTATGTGACTCTCAGTGGGTTTTCATGGCCCAGCGGAGATTCGAACACGGGTCTCCAGAATTGTAGGGAATCCACACGACACAAATAATTCAGTTTGAAACTGGATTATTTGCATAGCTCCTTCCTATGGAATCCTGGGATTTGTAGTTTTACAAAGTCTTTAGCCTTCTGGGCCAAAAAGGACTGGTGCCTCGCCAAACTACAAATCCCAGGATTCCATAGGAAGGAGCCGTGCAAATAATCCAGTTTCAACCTGGATTATTTTTCTCGTGTGGATGCCCCTCAACACTTAAACCACTACGCCGCACTGACTCCGTCACAAACCCTAAGAGTCTAATATTTTTAAAAGCATTCCTACGTTTAACTTTATTGCGAGTATTTAATTTTATAGCTAGTTTTTCACGTAACAACCGCCCCCTCTTTTTACTGTTGCATACCTTTGAGTCGTTTCCGATTTATGGCGACAGTAAGGCGAACCGATCACCGAGTTTTCTTGGCAGGGGGTTGGGGTTGTCGTTTGCCTTCCTCTGAGGCTGAGAGAGTGTGACTTTATAAGACACCCCCCCCCCGAGAGCCACAATTTGAGAAGCTGTATTGCAAGCAATTTTTTAGAAATTCTGCAACTTTAAATGGATATTAAAGAGCTTTTTTCTGTTGAGAAGCCACCTTTCAGAAGTTATAATACTACTACTACTAATAAAATTTATTTATATCCCGCCCCTCTACGAAACGCAATCGGGGCGGCTTACAATAATTAAAATATACATCCAACCCCTCAATCCCAGCCCCCTTAAAATACAATTAAATAATTTAGGAATTAAAACATACTTTAAAAATACAAAAAAATAAATAAATAATAACAACTACAGCTTCAAATGGACATTAAAGAGCTTTTGGAAAATTATAATTTGGTAACTTTGTTGTGTTTAGACTGCAATCTTGTTTTATTGCCATACAACAGTATATTATATTTTTTTTTAGAATTATAGAATTAGACAACTTGGTTGCATATAGACTAAGATCTGGTTTTATTGTCCTAAGAACATATTATAAATATTTGTTTATCGTCGATATCGGATTACATCCATTGCTATGTTCTCATATATTTTATACCATATACTGAGTTTTGGCTCACTAGCGTTTTGGTTGTTGTTAATATTATCATTATAACTGATGATGATGGATATAAAAATACAAAATTTTATAAAAATATAAAAACTGCGTCACAAACATCATTTTTTTGGGCTCCCTCTCTGCAGGTCCAATGTATGCTCCAAGACGCCGGCGCCAACGTAGCGACTCCCATCTCCTCAGCCAGGGAGGCTCACTTAAGTAATAATTATTAAATAATAATTAAGTATACTGTGTGCATGACTTTGTGAGCCAGTGTGGTGTAGTGGTTTGACTGTGACTCTGGAGACCCAGGTTCGAATCCCCACTCGGTCATGGAAACCCAATGGGTGATCTTGGGCAGGCCACACTCTCTCAGCCTCAGAGGAAGTCATTGGTGGTCTGAACCAAACCTACCAAGAAACCCTAGGAGAGCCAGCTAGTATGATATGAGTTGGATTAGGATTTGGGGAGACCAGGATTCAAATCCTTGCTCAGCCATGAAAACCCACTGGGTGACCTTGGATGAGTCACACTGTCTCAGCCTCAGAGGAAGGCAACGGCAAAGCTCTCTCTGAACAAATCTTGCCAAGAAAACCCCATGACAGGTTCACTGTGAGTTAGAAGTGACTTGAAGGCACCCAACAATGACTAATTATCATTATTAATTATTAGCATTAGCATTTCCATTCTACCTATATCTCGCTCTCTCGGACCTACTTACCTTTGGCCGCTTAGTTGCGTGAGATCCGTGGTACGTAACGCATGAATCTTAGTTGTGTGTGCTCAAGGAAAGAGAGCGGAGGAGACAAAAGCCTTCTGTGCATGCTCAGAGGTCCGCTGAGCCCTTGAACCCGAGCCAGTCCCAGAGCACTGATAACGACTTAATCCTCGTTAACTGGACTAATGAGGATTTACCTCCTTCTCTGCAGAACGGACATGGTTTGATGAAAAGCCGATCCTGGAGCTGGAATCATGGATCGACAGATACACTGACCAACTCCCACCCCTCCGAGCATTCATTTTGCCTGTAAGTATGACACACGTGGCAGTTATTTTATTTTAGAATTTGCAGGCTGAGTCTCTCTTATCTGAAATGCTTGGGACTAGAGGTATTTGGGATTTTGGAATATTTGGGATTTTGGAATACAATTGTCCCTCCATATCTACGGATTTAAGTATTCACAGCTTGAAAATATTCTTAAAAGAATAATAATCCCAAAAGGAAACCTTGATTTTGCCATCTTATTATATCAGGGACACCACTGCATATAATGGGACTTGAGAAATCACAGATATCCATGAAAAGGGGTCCTGGAACCAAACCCCAGCAAATATGAAGGGACAACTGTATTCGTGGCTTGAAAATATTATTAAAAAAATAATAATCCAAAAAGCAAAGCTTGATTTACCAGCTTATTATATCAGGGACACCATTTTGCGATGCTGTTGCGTATAGTGGGACTGGAGTATTCACGGATTTTGGTATCCACAAAAAGGGGTCCTGGAACCAGACCCAGTGGATATAAAGGGACAACTGAACCTGCGTAGACATAATGAGATATCATGGAGATGGGTCCCAAGTCTAAACACGAAATTCATTTATTTTTCATATGCATCTTATACGCATAGCCCGAAGGTTGTTTTATACGCAATACAGTTGTCCCTTCTTCATATGTCGCTGGCGTTTGGTTCCAGGCCCCCCTTTCGTGAATACCCAAATCCATGAATACTCAAGTCCCATTATATGCAACGGCATCGCAAAATGGCGTCCCTTATATAAGATGGCAAAATCAAGGTTTGCTTTTTGGATTATTATTTTTTTAAGAATATTTTCAAGCCGTGAATACTTAAATCCGCGGATACCAAATCCGTAAATATGGAGGGACAACTGTACTAAGCTAGATGGACTGAGGCTTTTGGACGCTGGGTGTCGCTTCCCGTGTTCCTAATCTGACGCATTTTACATTTGGTGTCGTTCCAGTCTGGCGGCAAAACCAGCGCCGCCCTCCACCTCTCCAGATCCGTCTGCCGCAGAGCTGAGAGGCGGTGAGTGATGAACGTGAATAAGGTCTGTGAAAACACACACGTTAGGGCAGCCTTGGACTTGAACCAGCCACTGGGTGCCACCTTTTTCAGATAATGTTTTTTATTTTTGTGAAACTCGCACGAGGAAACGTGCAAACTCACAAGTGCTCCTGGCTGGTTTGTTACATTTTGGGAATGGCAGTTGGGGGTGAATGCCAGCCATAATTCGTAGATTGTGGCGTTCATATGGTGGATCAGAGGTCACAAGCACTCTAAAAAAAACCCATATTACTTGTAGATCTTTTCCATTTTCTTCTGCAGTCCCTCTCAAAATGGCGACAGGAAGCCATTTTCCTCTGCACTCCCTCTTAAGGTGGGAAAAGGAAGTGATGTCAGTTCCTGTCGCCATTTTGAGAGGGAGTACTGAGTACCTCTGTTTTCTGCTATAGTCCCTCTGGAAATGACAAAAGGAGGTGATGTTGCGTCACTTCTGGTTGCCATTTTGAGAGGAACTGCAGAAGAAAATGGCTTCCGGTTGCCTTTTTTTGATGAACTGCAGAAGAAAATGGCTTCCTGTTGCCATTTTGAGAGTGACTGCAGAGGAAAATGGCTTCCTGTTGCCATTTTGAGAGGGACTGCAGAAGAAAATGTCTTCCGGTTGCCATTTTGAGACGAACTGCAGAGGAAAATGGTTTCCGGTTGCCATTTTGAGAGCGAATGCAGAGGAAAATGGCTTCCTGTTGCCATTTTGAGAGCGAATGCAGAGGAAAATGGCTTCCTGTTGCCATTTTGAGAGGGATTGCAGAAGAAAATGGAGGTGTTTAGTGGTAGTATGGTGTTTTAGAGTGATTTTGGGGGATGGAGCGGGGTATTTTCATGTGCTTTCATATATTTGTGGGTTTTCCTGGTTGGTTTTGGGGCAAAACTACCATTTTAAAAAATGGGGAGCCATTGGGTATCCAATGGGAGGTTCCAGGGTCCTCAAAGGGGAGGTAGGGACCACATTTTATCCACCACCAGGGTAGAAGGTGGGGATTGGGTCACCTTAACAGCATAAAATCAAAGCACGATTGTTTTTAAAAGCCGGGAATGGGATCAGAACTCAAAGTCCTGTCCGTTTAGGATGGCTAAGGCAATTTTGAGCAAAAATAGGGATTGTGCGGGCTACCAGGTTGCACGCTTGGATGTTGTCAAGCTGGAAGATGTCCAGAGGAGGGTGACCAAGAGGGTCAAAAGATCTGGAAATCTCTGAGCCCTGTGAAGTTGTTCTAGATCTAGGGGTCTCAGTAGATTACAAGCTAAACATGAGCCAGCAGTGTGATGCAGCAGCTAAAAAAGCCAATGCAATTCTAGGCTGCATCAATAGGAGTCTAGGGTCTAGATCGAGGGAAGTAATAGTGCCTCTCTATTCTGCTTTGGTCAGAGCTCACCTGGAATCCTGTGTCCAGTTCTGGGCACCACAATTCAAGAAGGATATGGACAAGCTGAAACGTGTCCAGAGGAGGGTGACCAAAATGGTGGGAGGTCTGGGAGCCACTGTGAAGAGTCATCGCGGGAGTTGGGTATATTTAGCTTAGAAAAGACTGAGAGGTGACACAACAGCCACATTTACAGTGGGCTATGCTGGCTGGGGGACTGCTGGGAGTTGCAGTTAAGCAACATGGCTCCCCTGCTGGCTTTACAGCCCGGCAGGGACAAAGCAAAATCCAATTGTATTATTGCAAGGGTTAATCAAGCCAATTTTGGCTTCTAACGGACTCAGGGGTTAATAGTAATCATCTCAGGGGCTGTTTATATGTGTGTCTCTCTGCTCCTTCTTGGCAGTGTTGTTCCTTTGGTGAAAGCAGGGGAAGCCGACGCAAACGTGGCCAAATATCTCAACAGGTAAGCTGGGACTGAATGGGTCACACGTAACTCCAGCCAAGGTTTCGCCGCTGTTTGCTGTCAAATGGTGGAGTCTCCATCTTTGGAGGATTTTTAAACAGAGGCTGGATGGCCATCTGTCACAAGGAGTGCTTTGATTTATTCCTGCATGGCAGAATGGGGTTGGACTAGATGGCCTTTGGAGGTCCCTTCCAACTCTGTGATTCTAAGTCAGTTTCAACTTAACAGCAACCCAATAAATAAGAAACCCCCAACTTACTCTGTTTCCCTGCTCAGGTCTTACAGACTTTTGGATTCAAATTACAGGAAAAGAGATTTCACTTAAACATTAGGAACCCCCTTTTTTTTTTAATAGTAGGACCCCCATATCCACTGGGGATTGGTTCTGGGGTGTGTGTGGATACAGAGAACCATGGATAATAGTGAACACCATTGAAAATAACGGGATTTCCAGTTTAAAATACCATAGAGCTGCCTTGGAGGACCTAGAAAATGGCTAGAGAGGATGCATTTTCTAGGAAAACTCTATGGTAGGTGTGCTGTTTTTTTGTCCTCTGGATAATTGAATCAGTGGATAATGAATCAGTGGATACGGGGGTCCTACTGTATTTTTTAATGTTATATATTTATTGGTTATAAAATCTTATTTTATAATAGGATTACGGTGCAGTCACATTCCAATGAAAGGAAACAAATCCATCCTTCTATTTTGTACATAATTAAGTATAATACTTAATAAATTGGCTTAATAAAAATTAAGAAAGTACATCTAACTTGTTAATTAGGCACCGAATGGGGGTCCTACTGTATTGTAAGAGCTGTTCATCAGTGGAATAATTGCCTTTGGTGGGTGGTCGATTCTCATTCATTGGAGGTTGGATGAGTATTTTTCAGGCGTGCTTTAGGTTGGCAAAGGGTTGGACTAGATGGCCTTGAGGGGTCCCTTTCAACTCTAGGATTCCCCTCTCAGCCCTGCAAACCCCTGGGTGACCTTGAGCTATGGTGGCAAGCCTCTGAAGAAATTTGGCCAAGAATACCCCATGCTAAGGGTCACCATAAATCAAAAACAGCTTGACCATTCACCACCTGTTGGCTGAGCTAAGCAGCCGCACTGCCTGAGGGGGGTAGTGGATTTTGGGAGTTGTAGTCCAAAGAAGTAGCTCCCCCCCACCCTCAAGCTTTGGACTTGTCTATATGAGCCCCCCCCCAAAATGGAGTGCCCCGCGGTAATGATATTTTGCAGCAGCTACAACTTGTCCTAATGGTTTTTTTTGCCCCCAAAAGCTTTGCACGCCCGCCAGTCAAGATGGCGGCTGCAAGAGAATTACTTGCGTTTTCACCTACCGTAATCTGCCACCAATGAACTTTTTTTTAACTATTTGCAATATGCGGTGGAACAATATTTTGCCTTTGCAACAAAAAGGTAAAGAAACAACGCCGTTTTCTTGCCTTAGTGCTTAGTCGCTAAGGCGAAAATCAAACATGGCAGCGCTGGGCACTTGCCCTGTTAGCAAGCCCCACCCCCCTGCGCAAGGTCTGGCCAATCATATTCATATTGAATTTTGTTTTTGGCGTTTTTGGCCCTTCTACTCCACAATATGGCGGAACGACACGGCTTACCATTTGGACAGGTAGGGTTCTCCTCGCGTTCGGTAAGGAGGTTTTTTCCCCAGGATGCAAATATATTAATGTTAATTTCTTCTCCGGGTAACAGGTTGAGCGACTACCTGTTCGTTCTGGCTCGCTTCGCTGCCCACCAGGAAGGAAAGAAAGAGTTAATCTACATAAGGTCAGAACCGTGAAGACGCGTGGATTTTGAGCCGGAGGGGATCGATGACGCCACAGCCAGCATGGGCGAGCCAGAATTCGCTTCCAGGATATTCAAACCTTGCAAATCCAGGTCCTTTGCCGCGGTTTTGCGCCACTTGATTCTGAGAACTCAAGAGCAATTGCAACACAGAGACTGTTTTGGTTGCATTTTTACACCTTGGAGTAACGTGCCCGACGGAAAGAAGGTGACCACTGCAATTTTTGGAGTATTTAAAAAGTCTTAGTAAAACGTCCAACTCTAGCATCCCAAGCTGTGACCACGTCTCCGTCTTCGTCCATCCGCCAGAAGTTACTTTTTGGTCCTTCCAAATTTTGACCTTTTTTTTTACATTATTGGCAAGCAAACCAATTGGGTTTTGCGGAACCAATAGCTGCGGTTTCAGTTCTCTGAGAGACACAAAATAGTGGACACATACCATAGAGTTGCATTGGAAAATGCCTAGAGGTTGTCCTCTCTAGGCATCTTCTAGGTCCTCCAGTGCAACTCTATTGTATTTTTGTACCGGAAGTCCTTTATTTTAATAGGGTTTGCTGTTATCTGCAGTTCCATTTATACATGGTAAATCCAGGAATGTATCCTCTACAAATGGCTGCAGCAACATATATATATATATATATATATATATATATTTTTTCCTGCTATGAGATTTCTTTCTTTCTTGAATGGATGTCCAGAAATTTCATTTTCCACAAACCAATTTAAAATGACACAGTTGTCTCTCCCTTTTCAACTATAAAAATATCCCTCAGCTAGGGGAAGTTACCTGTTTTAAACCACAGTTCCCATAATCCTTGCTAGCCAGCGTGGGCCTCTGGGCTGGCCCAGGATTCTGGGATTTGTAGTCCCCCCCCCAAGTCACTCTTTCGAACTCTGGCCAAAGAACACCCCTTAGTGAGTTTTCCCACCCACCCATGATTGTAGACCCCTCCAAAATAAGCCAGATTTTTGGAGTAAGAAACACAGACTGTATTCCACCAGCTTGTGGTGTTTATTTTATTTTCCTAATTTTTCCAACATGGACAGCTGCGCCATACCTGGAAAATGGCGAGTCGGGGTGGGGACGGAACAATTTTAACTCTCCTCTGGCAATTCTCCATTCCTTGGGAAAAAATACACATGCAAGGAATTGCAAGAGGTGGCTGTAAAGACCCTTGAATGGGTGTTGCAGTGAATTCTGAAAAGCAGACCCTCACAAATGGCAGAAGAAAACGCAGCTCCCACCGATCCCACCAAAGCTGTTTCTACGTATTTATGACAGTTTGTGTATCAACGCTTGGCAGAAAACCGATGTGAGATGTCACCTTTCAGAATGGGTTGGAGTGTACTCCCCAATCCCATTTCTCTTGGGCATAATTACACACATCCCTCTGGATTTAGACTGCAACGCCCAGCATTCCTTGCTGTGCACTTAACAGTGATGGGACTTGCAGTCCCAACAGCATTTGCAGGGGCTGCACAATTTTCTTCCCTCCCAACCCCGAATCAGGCATCCCATAGCGTCTGCTGGGATGCAAAATTCTTCGAAGCGAACCACGAAGACTGAAGAGTTGGATATTCAAGGTTTACGCTTGTGAGGCCACAGGCCTTAAATCTATCTCATCCTATCCCCCCTAAAAATATATTACAGGTCCTTAAATCTATCCCATTTTATCCCCCATATGCACCAATTATCTGTCATCTAAAAAATATGGTCTCTGCATTTCCTCCAATGCAACTCTATGGTAACTTCTGCAACCATAGAGTTGTGCTGGAGCTACCTAGAGAGGCACCATCTCCTGGTATTTCCTAAGCCCACCAGAAATTACCATGTTGTAAGCGGGATATAAATAATAATAATAATTGTTGTTATTATTATTATTATTATCATTGTTACCATAGAGTTGCACTGGAGATGCCTAGAGAGGCAGTCTTGCTAGGCATTTCCTAGGTCCTCCAGTGTGATTCCATGAGATTCGCTATTACCCGCACTTTCAAGTATTCGCGGTAAGTCTGGGAACATGTCTGTTGCATTTATGGGTTGTGTGTGCAACCTGTATTTTACATCTCGGAGCTACAGCACAGCAAGGGTTAGAAACACACATCAAAAATAAAGAAATAATGCCAGGAAATCCAACATTCGGCTGGGATTTGCATCTACGTAAGTGGACTTGGTTTGCGGGAAATA
This sequence comes from Gambelia wislizenii, assembly GCA_030847615.1. Classification (NCBI taxonomy): domain Eukaryota; kingdom Metazoa; phylum Chordata; class Lepidosauria; order Squamata; family Crotaphytidae; genus Gambelia; species Gambelia wislizenii. The sequence goes on along the minus strand of JAUMIR010000013.1, from coordinate 1,940,979 downwards.
GACCCAAGCCATGTTCACAACATGTGTTCCGCAAGGGAACTGTTGTGATGTTACTACAAAGAGGAATCTGCAAAGTGACGCATTGTCGCAACTCACTAGGATTCCCGTTGCACTAAGCACGCGTAAAGTTACGCAATGCAGACCGCGACATAGAATTGCGGCTCTTGTAGGTTTCGCTCAAACACTTTAGCTGCCATATCTGATACCCCACACAATCCTGTGTAGTTCTGGGCAGGCTCTGGCAGAGAATGGCTGCCTTCAGGATTCTGGGACTTGTAGTCCAAAATAATCATCATCATCTAGCTTTGCCCAGCTCTACTTTTCCTGATTTGAACGAGACCACCACCGTCACAAGGGGTGATGCTTCATGGTATCATTCAAAGGTGCGCGTGCGCACATGCACACCGTTACACCGGACGCCTGGATTTTGGGAGGGGAGGAGGTAGTGGAAGAGGCAGAAAGCAGGACGAGACCATTCATGGCACGAAGAAACCCTCCGCCTCAACCTCGCCAAATTTCCATGGCCCTAGTGTCCCAGGATTGTGGCAATTTTCTCCCCCAATTTTATTTATTTATTTATATGTATCTAAATCAATTCAGTGTAACAGAAGCCCCCGCAAGAGCGAAAGAACACAGGAAGGGATCCAGCGTGAAAAACTGCGCAGGAATCTCTGTAGTTCTGCTCAGTGAAAAGTTTTATGACGCGAAATTTTCCCTTTCTCCCGCTGCCGTCCCACAATTTTACTGGATGGGTTTTTTTTGCGGTCCCAAGAAACCGCCATGAGAGACGCCATTGCTTATTCTGTGGCACCCTTGTTTCTTTAGTCTTGGGAAGGCTGGCCGCTTCCTGTTCGGCGAGGAAATACGCCTGTCCAGGATGGGGTGTACAAAGCCCCTCAAAAGCAGCGAATTAGGCTCCAGGGCTCTATTAGGGTGTGTGTGTGATTACCTCAAGCTTGACAATAGGGAGAAAATGGAGTAAAGGCAACCCTTGACGTCTTGGCGGTTCAACCTCCCTGTGCTACGGGAACGAATTCCCGGCACAACCTTTTCGGGGGGAACAGGAGCTGTGGGGCCACCAAAAGCCCCCTCTATGGTAGCCAACATCTGGACTGACGTACCACAGGAAGAAAATTAGAAAGTGTAGGTAAAGAAATCCACACGCCACTCCAGGGGTCACAAAATTGCCCCAAATTGGAAGGGGGGAAATGAGGGCATTTTTGTCCTCCTGAGCTAATTTAGGCCAACCAGAGGCCATTGTTTGAAACAGAAGTGACTTCTGGTTACTTCCTGTTAAAAAAAGTAGTCTTCTGAGACTACAGTAGGACCCCCGTATCCACTGATTCATTATCCACTGATTCAGTTATCCACAGGACACAAAACAATACACCTAACCATAAAGTCTTCCGAGAAAATGTGTCCTCTCTAGTCATTTTCCAAGGCAACTCTATGGTAGATTAAACCGGAAGTCCCATTGTTTTCAATGGCGTTCGCTATTATTCGGTTTTCAGTATCCCTGGGCCACTCCACAACCAATCCCAAGCGGATACGGGGGTCCTACTGTATTTTTTATTATACAGTAGGAACCCCATATCCACTGATTCAATTATCCACGGGACATAAAACAGCACACCTAACATAGTCTTCCTAGAAAATGTGTCCTCTCTAGCCATTTCTAGGTCCTCCAAGGCAACTCTATGATATATTAAACCGGAAGTCCCATTGTTTTCAATGGCGTTCGCTATTATTCAGTTTTCAGTATCCCTGGGCCACTCCGCAATCAATCCCAAGCGGATATGGGGGGCCTACTGTAATTTTTTATTATACAGTAGGAACCCCATATCCACTGATTCATTATCCACTGGTTCAATTATCCAGGGGACACAAAACTGCACACCTACCATAGTCTTCCTAGAAAATGCATCCTCTTTAGCCATTTTCTAGGTCCTCCAAGGCAACTCTGGTACAGTAGGATCCCCTTATCCACTGATTCAATTTTCCACGGGACATAAAACAGCACACCTACCATAGAGTTTTCCTAGAAAATGTGTCCTCTCTAGCCATTTCTAGGTCCTCCAAGGCAACTCTATGGTATTTTAAACCAGAGGTCCCGTTATTTTCAATGGTGTTTGCTATTATCCACAGTTTTCGGTATCCACAGCCCCCAAGAACTAATCCCCAGTGGATATGGGGGTCCTACTGTAAAACGGTTTGGAAAGGCCTAAAAACAAGTCAAGAATATCCCCACAGACCCTATAGGGCATTTAGAGGGGGGCAGAGGAGTGCAGACCTCCAAAGTCGGCTGGGGAGTGCAAATGTGGCCCCGTAGCCTTCCCTGGTTCCCCACCCGCGCCCTAGGCCTTCCAGATCTGTTGTCCTCTCCATGCTTGAAAGGAACTTAACAGGACTGCCGCCATCTTGACTGAACGTAGCAGGCCAGAAAGACCGAGAGCTGTGTGCGAGAGATCATGAATTAAACAGCCGATAAGACTGGAAAGTGATGCAGAAAGGTTTGCCAAGCCGGGAGCACTGCGGCCAACTTTTAAGATGGCAAAATGGAGGCGCCACCGCAGGGAAACCCTGAAACCAGGAACATTAAAAGTCACTTGAGTTCTCCCAGGAGAAAATAAAAAATAGGACACTTGGGCAGAAACGTCTTGGACACTCACAGAAACCAGGCTCGCCGTGGCTGCCCGGCAAGACCACCCACCTGCCGCTTCAAGCCACCGCGGGCTTTTGGTGGCCATTTTAATAAGTTACCTGTCTGAGCAGGTTGGGACTTCCCGCTGCTTGCTATTAACTCTGGAAGCCAAGCCAGCAAAGAGAAATCGGCTATGTTTGTTCTGTCCTAACCTACAAAATTTGGGATGAGTCTGACCTAAAAAGAGGTTCCACCTAAATATTAGGAAGAGCTTCCTGAGATTAGGAACCTGATGGTGAACATTAGGAATCTAACCTGACATAAGGATCCTGACATTAGATTCCACCTAAACATTAGGAAGAGCTGTTGGACAGTGGAATCCGCTGCTGGCTTGGGAGTGTGGTGGAGTCTCCTTTTTTCGGGATTTTTAAACAGAGGCTGGATGGCCATCTGTCTGGAGGGCTTGGATTGTATTCCTGCCTGGCAGAATGGGGTTGGACTGGATGGCCCTTGGGGGTCCCTTCCACTTCTATGGTTCTATGAGCTCTCCACGGTGCTGAAATTGTTTAGGACTAGAGGCTGGACGGCCATCTATCTGGAGGGCTTGGATTGTGTATTCCTGCATGGCAGAAGGGGGTTGGACTGGATGGCCCTTGGGGGTCCCTTCCACCTCTATGGTTCTATGAGCTCTCCATCATGCCCAAATTGTTTAGGACTAGAGGCTGGATGGCCATCTGTCAGGAGAATGGGGTTGGACTGGATGGCCCTTGGGGGTCCCTTCCACCTCTATGGTTCTATGAGCTCTCCACGGTGCTGAAATTGTTTAGGACTAGAGGCTGGATGGCCATCTGTCTGGAGGGCTTGGATTGTGTGTTCCTGCCTGGCAGAAGGGGGTTGGACTGGATGGCCCTTGGGGATCTTTTCCAGCTCTAGGATTCTATGACCTGGTTCCCCAAATGCAGCCGATCATTCACCCTAATCCGACGATGGTGCTTTTGATTGAAGGGAGATGTTGCGAGAAAGGCAATGAAGAAGGACCAAGAAGATATTAACAGGATACCCCAAAGAGCAGGAAAACTCTGACCCTCCTGAGAACTTCCCACACTCCCCTCTCCACGGGAAACTCCACAGGGCGTGCGCTCAATGCTACATTTAATGGCAGGCCAGCTGCTTTTCATGGAACAGCCTCCCGGGAAAAGTCCGAAGGGCTATCAGCGCCGTCCTTCCCCTTCCCACCGGAGTGCGGTCGCTACTGTTACGGCAAATTCCGGACTCTGCAGGGCAGGCAGCCGCTTCTCCCCAGTATTGCTGCGCCGTTCCAGCGTGAAGGCTGAAAACTGTAGGCTCCACCATGGGCGGCTCGTCAAAGCGGGGAAAGGAAAAAGCAGATGTCTGGGGCTACGAGAGTTCGAAGCCAGTGTTCATGCTGATGGCGTAGCGCAGCTTTTCCCGCAGGACGCCCTTCTTGCTGTAGTTGGGCAGCTTCAGGAGGTTGAAGCAGGTGGAGGAAGTGGGCAGACGCCCGCCGGGCTCCTTCTTCCGGATGGTGAAGAAGCCGCGCAAGACGCTACCCAGGGTATCGCCTGTGTCCTAGAGAAAAAGAAAGGGATCGTCAGCGTGGAAGAGTCACAAACACAGTTTCTTGTCAGCAGCACAGAAGTCGCAAATGATAACCACGCTCCGTGTTTTAGTCCAGATTTTAAAGGAGCCCTTCATCGCATTGAGCAAAATCCCTAAATTAGATTCAAACACTTGGGACAGCGCCTTTAAAAGAGGTTCAGGTCACCTAAGGATCTGGCTTGGTAAGCGTTTCCCACGTTTCCACGCGGAAGCTCCCAGCGGCGTATCCACCGGCAGGGAGCCATCGCTACTTCCAGCCAGAGTTGAGTATATCAGTTGACTACATTAGACTCGTTAAACGGGCAGAAGATGCCGAAGATCATCTCTAGGTTCCCTCGCCCTCCTGGGGCACGCACCTGATCGTCCGAAACTTCCACGCAACGGATGGAGAAGGGAGGCTTGAGGTAGGCAAAGCCGAGGAGCGGCGGGCGGGAGCAGCTGGTCACAAACTGAAAGCAAGGAAACGAAAAGGTAACAGGCTGGCTCAGCGCGAAACCCCGGGGTATACCCAAAGACACGTTACGGAGCCCCGCTTACCTTGAGGAACATGGCTCTTTCGTCAGGGCTGAAATCGTTAGCCAGGATGTCCCAGAGCCAAATGATGACTCGGTGGCTGCCGTGGAAGCCCCCGTAGTACACGGTGTGTTTCCTGCAGAGGAGACGGAAGCAACGCCTTAAAGTCCTGACGTCTTTAGCACGTGGGTGCGTAACGTGCCCCACTTCGTATCCCCTGAATCCCCCATTAATTCCTCCTTAGGTGTTTTCTTTTTGGCACCAAAACCATGGAGAACTCCCCCACCCCCCCGCCATGTTTAAATATATGTTGGGATGTCCTACTGAGGACGGAGCAAGCTTGTTTTTTTCAGCTCTAGAGACTAGGACACGGAGCAATGGGTTCAAAGTATAGGAAAAGGGATTCCAACTAAACATTATTAGGAAGAACTTCCTGACAGTAAGAGCTTTTCGGCAGTGGAATGAACTCCCTTGGGGTCTTCTACTTTCCTTTGTGCACTTGCTAATGAGCCTGTAGTTTCACGGGAAGAAGGGAGGATATATTCTATGTCTGTAACTGTTTAATTAAAGGTTGCACCTGGCTTTTGCCATGGGAAAGATGGGATCAGCCCACTCTCGGTGGAACAGGGATGATGGATAGCCAGTGACTGTCTAGCCCACCAGATTTTTTAGATTGTAAATACAGTTGCCCCTTCATATTCGCTGGCATTTGGTTCCAGGACCCCCATGGATACCAAAATCTGTGAATACTCAAGTCCCATGATATGCAATGGCAAAGCAAAATGGGGTTTTTGGATTATTATTTTTGTAAGAACATCTTTAAGTTGTTAAATCCATGGGTACCAAAATCTGTGAATACTCAAGTCCCATTAGATGCAACAACATAGCAAAACGGTGTCCCTGATATAATAAGATGGCAAAATCAAGGTTTGCTTTTGGGATTATTATTTTTGTAAGAACGTTTTTAAGTTGTGAATACTTAAATCCATGGGTACCAAAATCTGTGAATATTCAAGTCCCATGATATGCAATGGCAAAGCAAAACGGTGTCCCTGATATAATAAGATGGCAAAATCAAGGTTTGCTTTTTGGATTCTTATTTTTGTAAGAACATTTTTAAGTTGTGAATACTTAAATCCATGGATACCAAAATCTGTGAATACTCAAGTCCCATGATATGCAATGGCAAAGCAAAACGGTGTCCCTGATATAATAAGATGGCAAAATCAAAGTTTGCTTTTTGGATTCTTATTTTTTAAAGAATATTTTAAAACCACGAAAACTTAAATCCGTGGATACGGAAGGAAAACTGTACTTTTTAACCTAATGACTGTGCCAATAAAGTTTTCTGTTTAACTCTGAAACTGCTGGTTAAGTTGCGAGGAATATCCCGGTGCAGAAAACGGGACCCCCCAGGTCTGCTTCAGTTACACAAACACACAGACACACCCCTAATGTTTAAGGCTTTTAAAGCCATGTTATGAGCTTCCGTTCCTCCGTACTCCTTACTTCAAGTCCTCCAAGTCGATTTCTGCGTTGTCGCCGGAAATCAGCCGCTGCAGCTCCGGGGCGGAGAAGACGCGGATCCACTCGGGCTTGATGATGGAGCGGAAGCCGCTGATGAAGGCGGCCGCCTGGCTTTTGATCTGGGTGTGCATCCGGAAGTGAGCCATGAGGTGGATGTAGCTGATCCTGCGCAAGGGAGGAAGGAGGGGAAAAAATGGAGGTGAGGAGACAGAACGTCCTTCATTCAAACCCTTCCGGCAGTCTTCCGACATTTTGGCAGGAAGTTGTGCCGAGACCACATTTCTAGATCATAGAATCATAGAGTTGGAAGGGATCTCTAAGGGCCATCCAGTCCAACCCCCTTCTGCCATGCAGGAATACACAATCTAAGCATTCCCAACAGATGACCGTCCAATCTCTAGTCCTCAACAATTTCAGCACCACAGAGAGTTCACAGAACCATAGAGTTGGAAGGGATCTCCAAAGGCCATCTAGTCCAACCCCATTGTGCCATGCAGGAATAAATAATCAAAGCATTCCTGACAAATGGCCATCCAGCCTCTGTTTAAAACCCCCAAAGAAGGAGACTCCACCACGTTCCCAGGCAGCAGCGGATTCCACATCCGAACAGCTCTTACCGTCAGGAAGTTCTTCCTAATATTTATACCCTGTTTCATATCCTGAAAAGGTTTAGTAGCACCCCTGTATCCGCAGGGGATTGGTTCAGGGGTGCCCGCGGATGGCGAATTCCACGGATAATAGCAAACGCCATCCCGGGGGCCACCCCGTGGGAAAGGGGGGTGAGTTCATTCCTCCACCGCCTTCACCCTCGCCATGGCCTCACTGCGGCGGCGATCGTGGGGGCAAAGAGTGAAGGGGATGAGGCCAGATCGCTGTTTACCCGGCCCCTTTTCCTCGCGATCGCCACCGCGGTGACAGGAGCCCTCCCAGGGGAAGAGACGGGGGAGGTAAGATCCCTCCTCCCCCTCCCTCGCCAACTGCAGATAACTGAATCCGCGGTTGGCGAATCAACGGATACGGGGGTGCTACTTTATTATGGTACTTACTTGTTTTCATTCGTAACAGGGATGGTCTTCCCGCCCGGAACAAGTTCATGGCAAACAAGCTAATGAAAGGAAGGAGAAAAGAAAGTAAGAGAAATCTAAGTTGCTGCTGAATGTAGAACAAGGGGCCAGCAAATATTGGTGCAAAAAATTGGAAAAGTAATAAAATTCCAAAAATTTCAGAGTGGATAATAAAAGTATTTGAGATGGCAGAATTGGATAAACTTACAAATTTAGTAAAAGGAAATTCAATAGAACATTTTTTAAAAATATGGAAACCCTTTACAGACTATGTGAAGCAATATAATGGAGACTGGGTAACTTTTGGATTTGAACTATAATAAGAGAACCTATAGAGAATAGATGGAGATAATATGTTGAAGAGTTAGAAATTAGAGAGAAGAATTGAAATGTGTTTAACACTGTATAGCTAGAGATAACTTGGAAGTCTTTTTTAATGTGTTAATTCTTAATTGTTTCTTTTGTTGTTGTTACCTTGTTATATATCTTTTCTTTTATCTTTTTTCTGTTTGTTAATTCTTTTCTATGTTGTGTCAATTGTATTTATTCTTTTTTCTTTTTGTTATCCTTTTTCTTTTTTATTCAACTAAAATTTAATAAAGATATTAATCAATTTTTTTTTTAAAAAAAGAGAGAGTGTTTTTACTCCTAAAATCAGGGAGTGGGAAGTGTGCTACGACATAAGAATCCCATTCTCAATTGCGCATCGGAGTGATAGAAATTGCACTTCGCACATGCTCAGAGTAAGGAGGTGGAGAATACAGTTGGACCCCCATATCTGCAGAACCAATACCCACAGTTTCAGTTATCTGTGGCTTAAAAAAAGGGATATATACCATAGAGTAGTGCTGGAAAATGCCTAGAGAGGTGTCCTCTCTCAGTATCTTCCAGGTCAGTGGTTTTTAAGCTTTTCTTTACCAGGGACCCCCTTTAAATATCTTTTGTTGCCATGATTTAACTCAAGATTTAAAACAACAACAATAATATGAGAAAATAATACCTGATGATGATGATGATCATCATCATCATAATAATGATGATGATGCAATTGCAGCATCCATGAAACCTTCCCTTAGAGGCACCGGAGGGGAAGGGAAGACTTTTCTCCTACTTTTTCCTGAAAGTTGCGGGCTGGAGTGGATTGAATGGCAATGTGCAGGCCAAGCCAGCCAGCCAGCCAGCCTGCCTTTGTCTTGGATCCCATCATGTGGCCACTCCACATGAGGTGGGCCGAGCAACTTTCAAGCCTTCATGGACCCCCATGTGAGGACATCTCGGACCCCTTTAGGTCCCCAGACTCCAGGTTAAGAAGCATTGTTCTAGGTCCTCCAACACAACTCTGTGGTATGTTTATTTTCATAGGGTTTGCCATTATCCATGGTTTCTAGTAACTGTGGGAAGTCCGGGAACCGAACCCCCGTGGATACAGGGGTCTGACCATACTTGCAAATTTGCTTGTTTTTAACAAGAAAGTTCATCTTGATGGCACATGGAAAAAAAGAGTTTTTTAAAAAACACTTTTCACATGTTAGGTATTTTTTTTTTTTTTTGTTAGACTGTTAAACTTTTAAAAATTATAGAACTTAAATTTTCTTGTTAAAATTGAATACCTCTCACATGAAAAGCATGTTTTGCGTGTAAAACATCCGAATATTTCTCAAGAAAGAATACAGTTGTCCCTTCACATTCGCTGGGGTTTGGTTCCAGGACCACCCGCGAATACCCAAATCCGTAAATATTCAAGTCCCATGATATGCAACAGCATCACAAAATGGTGTCCCTGATACAATAAGATGGCAAAATCAAGGTTTGCTTCTTGGATTATTATTTTTTAAAGAATATTTTCAAGCCGTGAATACTTAAGTCGTAGATACTAAAATCCGTGAATACCCAAGTCCCATTATATGCAATGGCATAACAAAATGGTGTCTCTTATATAAGATGGCAAAATCAAGGTTTGCTTTCTGGATTATTATATTTTAAAGAATATTTTCAAGCTGTGAATACTTAAATCCGTGAATGCCAAATCCGTGAATATGGAGGGACAACTGTACAAGGAAGGAGGGTCCCCCTACCTGACCCATCACGTCTTCGTCATAGGACAGCGTCAGGCCCAAATCGGTGATATCGCCATCGTAACGCTAAAAAAAGGAAAGAAAGAACAGGCTGAAAGGGAAGTGCCTAAGACAATTACAATCGCCATAAAGTTACAGTAGGACCCCTGTATCCACTGATTCGTTATCCACTGATAACCCTAAATAATAGCCAAGTTTGATGGCATTCGTTTCCAGATAAACCAGTGCCTTGCTTGTCATAAAGGTATTGCAACACAATACCGAAAACTCTTCGGATCTGTGACACGTTCTGAATCCAGAACGGTGAGTTGGCACAAAGACCAAACAATTAAAACACACACACACACACAAGCCAAATGGATCATAACTGAACCTTGATGGAGGTCAAGTTTTTATAGAACTCCGAATCCAGCGAAGGGAGTTCGTCAACGGAGCTGTAGAAGATACTGTGGTGATGCCCGAGTAATTGGCTCAGGAAGAAAGAGGCGAAAGGGACGTCGACTACGATGCCCTGAAATTCGGGGGAAAGGAAACGTATCGTCAAGAGGAAGGGATTCAACTCCCCCATGCGCTAACAAGAAAGTCAGCAATGCAGAAAAAAAGCCACCAAAATAGAATCAAGGCATGGGTATGATTCCTCTACACCAGGGTTGCGCAAAGCGCGGTGGACCCACAACCCATTTCTGTGGCCTTTGAAACGTGCCACCAGTCACCTCCAACGCCTCTTTTCGTCAGAATTGAAGACATTTTTATTTAGGCAGGTGTTTGAGAAATGAATTTTAATCGGTGTGCTGCTTGCAATGTTGTATTTTTATTGATTTTATGCTTTTAATTCATGTTGTGTTTTTAATTACAGTCATCCCTTCACATTCGTGGGGATTAGGTTTAGAAGACCCCCGCGAATGTGAAAAATCCACGAATAATAACAGCCCCCCCCCGCCCTCCCGAAAGTGCCGACAGGGCTTCAGAGGCGCCGTCGCCACTTCCCCCTCTCCCCAGAGTGGCAAACCGCAAATATGCAGAACCATGAGTGGGGCGGCCGCGAATGTGGACCGAGGACTGTATGTGGAAATTAATTTAGTGCTTTTTTTAGTTTTTGTAAATTGCAATATTTTAGCTGTACTTTTAAATTGTTGTAAGCCACCTCGAGTCCCATCCTGGAAGAAAGGTGGGGTATAACTCAAATAAATAAATAAATAAATAGTTAAAAATTCAACTGCATTTTCAGGCAATCACACAGAACACCCCTCCAAATGTGTGAAAAGAGGTAGAAATACCTCCATCCCATCCTCACAAGCACCCTGCAACCTTGTACACCTCCCAAATACCTCAATTTTCCTCTGGAGTCCCTCTCAAAATGGTGACAGGAAGTGACGCGGTGTCACTTCCTGTCACCATTTTGAGAAGGCATGCAGAGGAGAAGAGGTATTTGGGCTTGGGTGGCCGGGGGCACAGGAAGGCTCTATGTCACTTCCAGCACCCAGAGAAAGCACAGTCTCCATCAGTTACCAGGGACTATAAAGCGTAAAACGCCATTGCGCTCCTATCGTACTCGCTGGATTCCCATAGAAAACCACAACAGGACTGTCCCATAAGAAAACTTCTGGAAAACACCCCACCTAAGCATGTCAAGTCCTTTCATCCTACCTCATAAACTGCCTTGCCAAGCATTTTCCCGACAAACTCGAAGAGCTGGAGGTAATTCTCGTGGATATATGATGTCGGGGATGGATACAACCGCTCGTCACCACTAGTGGTCTGCACGAAAATGGGACAACAGAGATGAGAGCAGAATAAAAGCCAAACCATCCACACTCAAAGCACCAAGTGGCGGCAAATTACGGATCATGGATATTTAGGTCCGCTACCTTAAAGAGGTTGAGTGCCGGGTCGAAGACCTTCTTGATGATCTCCTCCAGGAACTCTTTGAAGACACCATCTTGGTCGATGCCAGCTTCATCCACGCCAAGGTCGTTCACAAACTTCACCCGGATGACCCCTTTCATGGCATTCTGGGACAGTTGGCGCAGCTGTTCGTACCCATCCTGCAAGAGAATTGGACATGCGAGAAGAACAGTAGGGTAAGAAAGCCTAGTGGAAGACGCCAGTGTGCCGTAGCTGCTGCACTTTTTCCGAAGGTGTCACGCCGTAGTGCTAGTGCTTCCTAAGCAGCTTATTTTTCTAATGCTTTACTTTTTCCACAGGCTTTTTTGTAGTAGTAACAACATCACAACACACCACCAGGACTCCAGACCAAATGTAGTGTTCATAAGTGTGTCCCTATGGCTCACTTCACAACAGGCTTTGTATGGACAACTCAGACAGACCCCCATATCCACGGTTTCAGTTAACTACAGGACACAAAACGGACACATACCATAGGGTCATCCTAGAAAATGCCTAGAGAGGCATCCTCTCTAGCCATCTCCTAGGTCCTCCAAGGCAACTCTATGGTATGTTTTTAATGGAAGTCGTCTATTTTAATAGGGTTTTTCTATTTCCATGGTTTCCAATATCCATGATAGGACTTGTGGATTCGGGGGTCCAACTGTATTTAAAAACAATCCAAAAATGGTTTAAAAACATAGCTTTCAAATGTCAAGAAATCTGTGCAGAAATTTCTGTAATTCAGGACTTTTCTGCACAAAATTCGCATTTCAAGATTAAGGTTGGGAATATTACCTTATTTCAAGAAACCCAGGTAATACAGATGGTTGTTTATTTTAATAGGGTTTTTAATACAGAAGTCATTTATTTTAATAGGGTTTTTCTATTTCCAGGGTTTCCAATATCCATGATAGGACTTGTGGATTCGTGGGTCCAACTGTATTTAAAAACAATCCAAAAATGGCTTAAAAACATAGTTTTCAAGTGTCAAGAAATCTGTGCAGAAAATTCTGTAATTCAGGACTTTTTCTGCACAAAATTCACATTTCAAGATTAATGTCAAGAATATTACCTTATTTTAAGAAACCCAGGTAATACAGGTGGTTGTTTATTTTAATAGGGTTTTTTAATACAGAAGTCGTTTATTTTAATAGGGTTTTCTATTTCTAGGGTTTCCGATATCCATGATAGGACTTGTGGATTCGGGGGTCCAACTGTATTTAAAAACAATCCAAAAATGGCTTAAAAACATAGTTTTCAAGTGTCAAGAAATCTGTGCAGAAAATTCAGTAATTCAGGACTTTTTCTGCACAAAATTCACATTTCAAGATTAATATCGGGAATATTACCTTATTTCAAGAAACCTAGGTGTGCTGATTTCAGTTATATCTTGGAAAATTTAAGACCCAGAAATGTAAATAATAATAATAATAATAATAAAATTTATTTATATCCCGCCCCTCTACAAAATGCAATTGGGGCGGATTACAACATTAAAATCTACATACACCCCCTCCATCCCACCCACCCCTTTCTGCAAAAAATTGCAATTTTTGCAATTAATGAGTTTATAATGCATGTAGTATAAAGCAGAAAGTTCTGTGTATTGTGGACTCTGTATGTGTGTGTGTGTTACTGAGAGTCTAGTTCCAGGCATAAAGCCAACATAACTATAGTAGTTACAAGAAATAGTTACAAGAAAAAATAACTATGAATAATGATAAGTTAGTGCGAGAACACTGAATTGACTATTAACAAACCCAAGACACATATAGATTAGCTAACCAATGACAAAGAACCCTCAGTCTAAAAAGATAGGGGTGAGGAACCCATTTTTTAGACCCCGGTTTTCCAACTCAAATAAATGAAAAAATTAAAAGTTAAATTAAAATTAAAATTAATTAAATTAAAAACTATGCAAGAAAAAGTACCAAAAATGTGGTAGTATAGGAGACAGCTCAGGTGGTGTCATGGTTTGAGTGTTGGACTACGACTCTGGAGTTTGAATCTTCTCTGCTCAGCCATGGAAACCCCCATTGGGTGACCTTGGGCAAGTCACACTCTCTCAGCCTCAGAGAAAAGGTAAAAGGCAAACCGCCTTTGAACAAATCTTGCCAAGAAAACTCCACTCAAATTCGCTGTAAGTTGGAAGCGACTTGAAAAAACGTGACAACACATGGCGATTACTCTTGCTAACGGTACTGTTTCAGAGAGATAGCGACAGGTTCAGCTCACCTCCAGCATCCGCGACCGGCGGATGGTGATGTGCGTGACGTGAGGCGAAGCGGAGCTGGTTTCCACTAGGCCGAGCTTCTCCTTTTCTTTCGTCACCATGTTCCGGAAAAGAAGAACCCTCTGCAATTTTTGCAAGAGAGGAGGAAAGATTTCCGGTCTATATTTTTCAGTACCAGGGAGAAATGTTTGCTCCTCTCTCTTTGTAGAAAGAGATCTCCCTTCCCCGAAAATTTCGCTAGAGCCTTAGCGTGAGGTTGGTGGAACAAGCGGTATGTTTATATGTTTACATCCCCCTCAGGGAAATATTTAGCTACCGTCTCGTCATTTGCGTTAACTTACGGTTGGAATTACTGCTTCTTCTGGTTTACTGATCTTTTTTTTTTTAATTTGAAATTGCAGTCATTAGTTCTTCTGCTTTAGTGTTCTACTCTTTGGACTAGAAATTGATTTATCATTTTACTTTTTCTATTTGAAATTGCTTTATTCTTCTACTCTTTGGATTAGAAATCACTATGGGTTGTCTTCCTTATACAAAATTCATGGGACCAGAGCTATTTTGGGTTTGGGGATATTTCGGATTTTGGAATACAGTAGCTCTAATGACCACACGGCTATTGCTAAAGGCAACCCCTCCGCCTTTACCCCCAAAACCAGCACCACAGATCTCCCTACTCACATTTTTGTGGGGAATAATGTGCGGGATATACTGCAAGACCAGCTGGGCTCGTTTCCGATCTTTATCGAGCTCCTGGAACAGCAAGCTCGGTTTCAAGTCCCTAAAACGAAGATGGTGTCAGGGTGCTGGGATATACAATCACTGGAAATTTATACTGTAAAGAGCTGTCATGGTATAATACGCTACTGCCTGCAGGGGACAGCAATGAGCAGGCTGAATGCAGCGGGCTAGCATGTCTAGATTATCTCTGGGAGACAGGCCTGGGAAGGACACGTGAATGAAGAAAGCCTTATCTATACAGTAGCACCCATGTATCCACGGGGGATTGGTTCCGGGCCGCCCCACGGATGGCGAATTCCACGGATAATAGCGAACGCCATCCCGGAGGCCATCTAGCCTCCTCCCCTTCCCCCTTCACGCCCGCCATGACCCCGCCGCGGTGACAGGAGCCGTCCCGAAGGAAGGCGTCCGAGATTGCTTCTCCCACCTCCCTTTGCCCCCGCTCATGAGCACCCCAAAGCGACAGACACATTTTAACAACAGATCACATAGCTATCACACTCAAATCCGTGAAATACAATATATTTGTCGACACAATGGCTGTAATACTCCTAGACCGTAACATCTACAGTAGCCAAACTACTGTTCGGCACCATCAGTACGGTATCTTTCAAAGATAACAAGGTGCGTGGTGAAAAGAGACGCTTACTTGCGCAACCAATGGTCATCCGGAGCAAAACGGCGGCGACAATCTCGTTCGTACAAGACCATCAGCCAACCGTGGACTGAGTGGAACAGCTCGAGAGTTTCCCCTTTGGCATTCTCTGCAAAGAAGACAGGAAAACGAAATAAAAATAAATGCATGCTTCGTATTTGATATCATGAGCAGCACTCATGATAAAAGTTCCATCCCAGTTCCGGGGGGAAAAAAATAGGCGCCCAACTTTGAGACGGAAAATTGCTTACCCACAATCCCGTCCCAAATCATCTTGAACACAAAGGAGTTCAGGAAGGAGGAGATGGTGACCAGTTCCTCCAGTTTGAAGGAGATCTGTTCTTCGTAGACTTCGATGTCGTCAAGGATCCTACAAGGAGGGGAGGCAGAGAAAAAAAAGAGACATTTTCTCCCTTCACGAAGAATTGGTTTATTTATGTAGTGATGTTTCTGCAACCGGACTTGTTTATCTCGGATTGGCCTTTTTAGTCATCAGCGCGCTTGCAGTAAGCGTGGGATGAGTCCTTCCTGAATCTTCGTTTGCGAAGAAAAGCCAGCGAGAGAGAGAGAGATGTAGTACAGTAGCACCCCTGAATCCGCGGGGGATTGGTTCCGGGAGGCCCCACTGATGGCGAGCTCCACGGATAATAGCGAACGCTGTCCCGGGGGCCACCTAGCCTCCTCCCCTTCCCCCTTCGGCACCGCCACGGCAACAGGAGATGTCCCGAGGGAAGGAGGACGTGATTGCTCCTCCACCCTCCCTTCGCCCCCGCCATGGCCCCGCCGCAGCGGCAATTGCGGGGGTAAAGGGCGAAGGGGAGGAGGCTAGATCGCATGATATTTGCATGACGTATTTAAATATTTGGAGGGATGTCCTACTGAGGATGGAGCAAGCTTGTTTTCTGTGGCTCCAGAGACTAGGACACGGAGCAATGGGTTCAAACTACAGGAAAAGAAATTCCACCTAAACATTATTAGGAAGAACGTCCTGTTGTTAAGAGCTGTTTATCAGCAGAATACAAGTGTGGTGGAGTCTCCATCTTTGGAGGATTTTAAACAGAGGCTGGATGGCCATATGTGGGAAATGCTTTCATTGTGTTGTCCTGCATGGCAGAAGGGGGTTGGACTGGATGGCCCTTGGAGGTCCCTTCCACCTTCATGATTCTATCTCTTGGAGTGTGGTGGAGTCTCCATCTTTGGAGGATTTTAAACAGAGGCTGGATGGCCATCTGTTGTGAATGCTTTGATGGTGTCTTCTTGCATGGCAGAATGGGGTTGGACTGGATGGCCCTTGGAGGTCCCTTCCAACTCTACGATTCTATGATCTGCTGCATCCATTTACCACCAATAAATCTTACGCTATAGCAGGGACGTGTGTCAGTGTCTGGCACCAAAAGAACTACACCCACTTCCGGATCAAGACAGAGGGGACCCACGGGGACCCCCAAACACACACAAGCCAGGCCCCTCTGGCGGTCCCCGGAGACTTACGTGATGAGATGCCGGGAGCAGTCGCAGAAGAGGGTGAGCATGGCAAGGAGCCGCTTCGACTCCTCAGTGTCGTTGTTCAAGCACTCCAGGAACAGCTTGAGACCTCCCTGCGGTCCCAGTTCGCAGATGAAGGCCCAGAGCTTCGGCAAAAGGTCGTCCAGATAGGTCAGGCCTAAAAAAAAAAGGAAGGGGGGGAAACCGGATGGGAGGGTTAGACAGCGGGAAGTAAGGGACGCATCCCATGTTCTAGGTTATTAATCTTTTAGCCTGTTATTGTAGTTTTTAATTAACATTTTTCGATTATGTGTGCAACTGGCATGGTAGTGATTTGTGATAATAATAAAGGGGGGGCGTTCAAAATTATCTATTCCTTTTAAGAAATGGCCAAATAAACACAATCAGGCTCCCGTATCTCTGGAACCGATATCCACAGTTTCAGTTATCTGCAGGACGCAAAATAGCGACACATACCATAGTCGCAATGGGAAATGCCTAGAGAGGCATCCTCTCTGGCCATCTTCTAGGTCCTCCAATGCAACTCTATGGTATGCTTATACCAGAAGACCTTTATATTATTA
This sequence comes from Gambelia wislizenii, assembly GCA_030847615.1. Classification (NCBI taxonomy): domain Eukaryota; kingdom Metazoa; phylum Chordata; class Lepidosauria; order Squamata; family Crotaphytidae; genus Gambelia; species Gambelia wislizenii. The sequence continues at coordinate 1,923,957 of JAUMIR010000013.1, read as the reverse complement.
GGGTTTGCTGTTTTCTGGTATCCACGGTAAGTCCAGGAACCAAACACCCGCAGATACAGGGGTCTAATTGTATTTAAATCTATTCTTCTCATTGTGTTATCCTACAATAACTATCGACATATTTAGTAAATGATTTTTATTTTATTTATTTATTTATTTATACCCCGCTTTTCAGCCACAAGGCTATCAGAGTGGCTTACAAATTATTTTTTGGTTTTAATTTATAATTGTTTAATATTTTTTTATGGGGGAGGGTGGGGTGGGGGGTGTTTGGGGATTTTATCTGTATTGTATTTTAATTTTTGTAAGCCGCCCCAATTGTTTTAACAGAGGGGCGGGGTATAAATAAATTTTATTATTATTATTATTATTATTATTATTATTATTTATTTTTAAGCAATAGCAATTAACACATCTACACTACATTAAGCAGTTTCCAATGTGTGTTAGCTAATTGCCCCCACAAGCGGGGTACTGATATTTTATATTTTAAACTGTATGATAGCACAGTCGGCCCTCCACATTTGCGTGTTTTAAGTTTTGTGGATTTAATTACTCACAGATTAATTAATTAATTAATTAATTACCTGCTGACTCCATGGCTGCCCAATGCCATTTTTAATAGAAACTGCAAAATTTTGCAAGACTAAGAGAGACTGTGAACATTCAGCGAGGCTTGTAAGTCCCTATTAAAAAGGGTTTTCTTAGGCAAGGAATCCTTAGAGGTGGTTTTGCTAGTTTCTTCCTCTGAAATAGAGCCTCCAGCACCTGGGATTCCTTGGTGGTCTCCCATCCAAGGACTATCCAGGGCTGGCCCTGCTTAGCTTCCAAGATCAGAAAGGATCTGGTGCCTTTAGGGTATTTAGGCCCTGGTGGACTGATGTCTGTGTATATGTGCCTTCAAGTCACCTCTCGACTTAATGGCGACCCCAAGAATTTCACGGGGTTTTCTTAGGCAAGGAATCCTCAGAGGTGGTTTTGCAAATTTCCTTTCTTGGAAATAGAGCCTCCAGCACCTGGGATTCCTTGGTGGTCTCCCATCCAAGGACTCACCAGGGCTGACCCTACTTAGCTTCCAAGACCAGACAGGAGAATTTAGCCCCCCCTCTAAGATATAAATTTTGAGCAAGGATGCAGAGGAGTTGTGTTGCGCGTTGGTGTTTCTATGATCATATATACCAATTTATTTATGTCTGAAAAATCAAGAACCATTAATCACTTCTCTTGTGCCGGGAATGTGGAGACAGAGGTACAAATGTGCTTCCTTTTCCCACCAAGGAAGATCGGTGGAGAACCCAGAAAGGCTAAACATTCAACACAACACAAAAGCGCAGGCAAGATGGCCGAAAATGTCAGAAAACAGAAACGGAAACCAACCGGTCAGGATTTGCAACCGGATCTGGGTGAGGGTGGTGAGGGCCATCTGGTAGAGGACGCAGATGCTGCAAACCTTCTGCACCTCGGCCGAATCCACCCTCTTCCCGCCGACGGGTTTCAGGATGTTGCGGACCGACGCCGATTTCTGGAAGGCGCGCTTGAAAAGGTCTGGCGGGGAAACAAGTGATAGTTGTGTGCCAGCGTGACGCCAAATCCTCAAAGCGCATCAACCAGACCCTCTGTTTCTACCCCGTTCAGGAAATGCCGAGGACTCAAGGCACTGAGCTAAACACGTACGAAAATGCGTGATTGCCGCCGTCTGTATCTCTTGTGATTCATCACCCAACATGGCCGTTGACCAAATCTCTCCTATCTCCCCAGCCAACACGGCCGCTGTCTACTTCTCCTGTTGATTTCCCACCCAACATGGCCACTGATGACTTCTCCCATAATTCCACTCAATGTGGCCACTGGCTACATCTCCTGTATTCCCCTACCCAACATGGCTGCTGCGTACACCCCCCGTAACTCCCCACCCAATATGGCCACTGTCTACTTCTCCCATCACTCCCCACTCAATGTGGCCACTGTCTAGATCTTCTGTAATCCCTCATCAACATGGCCACCAACTATGCCTCCCAAAATTCCTCAGTCAACATGGCCACCAGCTACATTTCCCATCATCCTTCAGTCAACATGGCCACCAGCTACATTTCCCACAATTCCTCAATCAACAGGGCCACCAGCTACATCTCCCATAATTCATCAGTCAACAGGGCCACCAGCTACATCTCCCATCATCCCTCAGTCAACATGGCTACCAGCTAAATCCCTCAGTCAACAAGGCCACCAGATATATCTCCCATCATCCCTCAAAACATGGCCATAAGCTAGATCTCCCATAATTCCTCAGTCAACATGGCCACCAGCTACATATCCCACAATCCCTCAGTCAACAGGGCCACCAGCTACATCTCCCATAATTCCTCAGTCAACAAGGCCACCAGCTACATCTCCCATAATCCCTCAGTCAACAGGGCCACCAGCTACATCTCCCATAATCCCTCAGTCAACATGGCCACCAGCTACATTTCCCATCATCCTTCAGTCAACATGGCCACCAGCTACATTTCCCACAATTCCTCAATCAACAGGGCCACCAGCTACATCTCCCATAATTCATCAGTCAACAGGGCCACCAGCTACATCTCCCATCATCCCTCAGTCAACATGGCTACCAGCTAAATCCCTCAGTCAACAAGGCCACCAGATATATCTCCCATCATCCCTCAAAACATGGCCATAAGCTAGATCTCCCATAATTCCTCAGTCAACATGGCCACCAGCTACATCTCCCATAATCCCTCAGTCAACAGGGCCACCAGCTACATCTCCCATAATCTGTCAGTCAACACAACCACCAGCTGCATCTCCCATAATTCCTCAGTCAACACAACCACCAGCTACATCTCCCATAATTCCTCAGTCAACACAATCACTAGCTATATCTCCCATAATTCCTCAGTCAACACAACCACCAGCTACATCCCCCATAATTCCTCAGTCAACACAATCACTAGCTACATCTCCCATAATTCCTCAGTCAACACAATCACTAGCTGCATCTCCCATAATTCCTCAGTCAACACAATCACTAGCTACATCTCCCATAATTCCTCAGTCAACACAATCACTAGCTGCATCTCCCATAATTCCTCAGTCAACACAATCACTAGCTACATCTCCCATAATTCCTCAGTCAACACAACCACCAGCTACATCTCCCATAATTCCTCAGTCAACACAATCACTAGCTACATCTCCCATAATTCCTCAGTCAACACAACCACCAGTTGCATCTCCCATAATTCCTCAGTCAACACAATCACTAGCTACATCTCCCATAATTCCTCAGTCAACACAATCACTAGCTGCATCTCCCATAATTCCTCAGTCAACACAATCACTAGCTACATCTCCCATAATTCCTCAGTCAACACAACCACCAGCTGCATCTCCCATAATTCCTCAGTCAACACAACCACCAGCTACATCTCCCATAATTCCTCAGTCAACACAATCACTAGCTACATCTCCCATAATTCCTCAGTCAACACAATCACTAGCTACATCTCCCATAATTCCTCAGCCAACATGGTCACCAGCACCATCTCCTATAATTCCTCAGTCAACACAACCATGATCTACATCTCCCATAATCCCTCAGTCAACAGGCCTCCAGCTACATCTTCCATAACTCTCCATCCAACATGGCCTCCCAGCTATATCTCCCATCATCCCTCAGTCAACATGGCCACCAGCTATGTCTCCCCAAATCCCCCAGCTGACACGCCCAGTGGCCATTCAGGCTGGGGATTCTGGGAGCTATAGTTTTCCCCTCCCCTAAAACAATAACAATTCCCCAAGCTCTGATACGGACTTTTCATGGGGAGGCTGTTCTGTGGGGAGGCCGCCAGGGCGGGTGGGCGGGTGGGTTCTTGGTTCTCCAGGAGCTTCTTGCTGAGGACGTCGCTGAAGAGGATGCGGATCAGGTGGACGCCCCACAGGTGTTGCAATTGCCTCGTGAGGAGGGGCATCGACTCGTTCAAGCTGCAGGTAGGGAAGAGCACAGGACGGAAATCAGGTAGGGGTTGTGGATGCACGATGCCGGAGACTTTGCCCTTGGTCCTCTTTTAAAGGATGATAAAGTACAGTAGGACCCCCGTATCCACTGGGGATTGGTTCTGGGGGGTCCCGTGGATATCAAAAACTGTGGATAATGCCAAACACCATTGAAAATAATGGGACTTCCAGTTTAAAATACCATAGAGTTGCCTTGGAGGACCTAGAAAATGGCTAGAGAGGATGCATTTTTCTAGGAAGACACTATGGTAGGTGTGCTGTTTTGGATAATTGAATCAGTGGATAATGAATCAGTGGATACGGGGGTCCTACTGTATAATAAAAAATACAGTAGTACCCCTGTATCCATTGGGGATTGGTTCTGGGAGGCCCGTGGATACCGAAAACCATGGATAATAGCAAACACCATTGAAAGTAATGGAACCTCTGGTTTAAAATACCATAGTGTTGCCTTGGAGGACCTAGAAAATGGCTAGAGAGGACACAATTTCTAGAAAGACTCTATGGTAGGTGTGCTGTTTTGTGTCCCATGGGTAATTGAATCAGTGGATAATGAATCAGTGGATATAGGGGTCCTACTATACAAACAACAGGAGATGGAAGCAGGAAGACAGACCAAATTTCCTCTGAGATGAGAAGACAGCCAAGCTGGGAGGCTTGTATAAAAAGTTGGAAAACACAAACACACACACACACATACATACATACACACACAGACATGTGCAGAATTCCTCAATTTATGCACAATTTACATTTTGCTAGGATTAAAAAATATATTCCCACAAAATTGTGGAACTTTCAACATAGTTCCTGCCTAAGTTTCTTGAGGTGTCAGGAATTCCAAATTTGACCCCAATTGGGAAATTGACAAATTTCCATTCCATCCATACTGTAGAGGCTAAGCAGTGAATCGGAGACGTTGGAAGAAATTAATTAATAGCTTCCTATCAACTGTTCCCTGATCCTTTTAAACTGGAGATGCCAAGGAGTGAATTGTGGGCACTGGAAGAAATTAATTAACAGCTTCCTGTTAACTTCTCCTTGAAGCTTTTAGACTGGAGATGCCAATCAATGAATCGGGGATGTTGGAAGAAATTAATTAATAGCTTCCTGTCAACTTTTCCCTGATCCTTTTAATCTGGAGATGCCAAGGAGTGAATTGTGGGCATTGGAAGAAATTAATTAACAGCTTCCTGTCAACTTCTCCTTGACGCTTTTAAACTGGAGATGCCAATCAATGAATCGGGGATGTTGGAAGAAATTAATTAATAGTTTCCTGTCGACTGTTCCCCAATCCTTTTAAACTGGAGATTTCAAGGAGTGAATTGTGGGCATTGGAAGAAATTAATTAACAGCTTCCTGTTAACTTCTCCTTGAAGCTTTTAAACTGGAGATGCCAATCAATGAATCGGGGATGTTGGAAGAAATTAATTAATAGCTTCCTGTTGACTTTTCCCTGATCCTTTTAAACTGGAGATTTCAAGGAGTGAATTGTGGGTATTGGAAGAAATTAATTAACAGCTTCCTGTCAACTTCTCCTTGACGCTTTTAGACTGGAGATGCCAATCAATGAATCGGGGATGTTGGAAGAAATTAATTAATAGCTTCCTGTCGACTTTTCCCTGATCCTTTTAAACTGGAGATTTCAAGAGTGAATTGTGGGCATTGGAAGAAATTAATTAACAGCTTCCTGTCAACTTCTCCTTGACGCTTTTAGACTGGAGACTTAGCTTCCAAGATCAGACAGGATCCGGTCCCTTGAGGCCATTGAGGCCCTGTCAAAAGGAGCGCCTTACCCATAATCCACCGTCTGGGAGAACCAGCCCAGGACCGGGTGCCAGTGAGTGAGGTTGGACTTCTTCTGCGAGACGTACTTCTGGCAGTAAGAGAGCATCTGGATCAGGACCCTCACGAAGTGGGCCGTCTCTTCCTCCAACACTTTGTCGTTCAGGGACGCCAGGTAGATGAGGTTGCCTGGAAAAAGCAATTTAAAAAGTGGCACGAACCGCAGCGGCAGCATTTGAAGAAGGAAACGGAAAATGGACACAGGAACGGAAGGAAGAAGAGCGCAAGTAAATTGTACAGTAGGACCCCCTTATCCACTAGGGATTGGTTTGCGAGGGGAACATGGATACCAAAAACTGTGGATAAAAGTAAACACCACTGAAAAATAATGGGACTTCTGGTTTAAAATACCATAGAGTTGCCTTGGAGGACTTAGAAAATGGCTAGAGAGGACACCTTTTCTAGGAAGACTCTATGGTAGGTGTGCTGTTTTGTGTCCCATGGATAATTGAATCAGTGGATACGGGGATCCTACTGTACCACAGAGTTGCCTTGGAGGACCTAGAAAATGGCTAGAGAGGACACCTTTTCTAGGAAAACTCTATGGTAGTTGTGCTGTTTTGTGTCCCGTGGATAATTGAATCAGTGGATACAGGTGTCCTACTGTACCACATAGTTGCCTTGGAGGACCTAGAAAATGGCTAGAGAGGACACATTTTCTAGGAAGACTCTATGGTAGTTGTGCTGTTTTGTGTCCCGTGGATAACTGAATCAGTGGATACGGGGGGGGGGAGCAAGAGAATTCACTACCCATGCGCGGTTCTTAGCAGCCAATGCTAAAGAAGCTGCTGATACAGATGCTGTTGGAACTGCAAGTCCCATCAGCCATCTACCCAGTGACGTGGAAATGCTGGGAGCTGCAGTTCCACCGCATCTTGAGCACGACTTGATTCCTGGGCCCCCACGATGGAGGAGCACGCTTACCCAAAAGGCAGAGCGTGTGGCTTCCTTCCAAACACACGCAGACGTCTCTGCACTGGTCCTCCCGGCTCAGGAACAGGATAAATTTCCGCAGCAGGTCATGAGTTTCGATCACCGCCAGGCGCTGCGGGAGAGGCGAAGGCGGGAGTTTAACGGCTCCATTTCAAACTGAGAGGAGGGGAGAAGCATCCCCAAAGGCTCCAGAAACAAAATTGCAGAGAAATCATACTCCAAACATCCCCTAAACATGCAAAAATTCCTCCTCAACGCCTTCCGTTTCCACTCCAAAATGGTGACAGGAAGCGATCTGATGTCACTTCCGGTCAGGGATTCGAAACGATATTCCAATCCAGTTTTATTCATGGCAACCATATACAGGTTATAGCTATCAAATTACAATCTTATAAAAATTATTTAAACCATTTAAAAAAATCACAGTTGGTTCTATAATACAGTTGTCCCTCCATATCCACGGATTTGGTATCCACGGATTTAAGTATTCACAGCTTGAAAATATTCTTTAAAAAGTAATAATCCCAAAAGCAAACCTTGATTTTGCTATCTTATTATATCAGGGACACAATTTTGCTATGCCGTTGCATAATTATTATATGTTCTTAATTTTTTTTCTAATTTAATATATTTTTAATTATTGTATGTTTTTAATCTCTTCTAATTTAATATTATTTTAAGGGGTGGGTGGGCTAGGGTCCTGCAATTATGGAGTTTTTATATTGGAAGCCACCCCGATTGCGTTGCAGAGGGGCGGGATAGAAATAAATTGTATTATTAGTAGTAGTATTAGTATTAGTATTATTATTATATAATGGGACTTGAGTATTCACGGATTTTGGTATCCATGAAAAGGGGTCCTGGAACCAAACCCCAGCAAATATGAAGGGACAACTATATATATTTTGGTCCCACCTTGGAAGAAATGTGGCATACAAATGGAAATAAATAAATACAAGTTGTCCCTTCATATTTGCTGGGGTTCGGTTCCAGGACCCCCATTCGTGGATACTAAAATCCGTGAATATTCAAGTCCCATGATATGCAACGGCAAAGCAAAATGGTGTCCCTGATATAATAAGATGGCAAAATCAAGGCTTGCTTTTTGGATTGTTATAATATTTTCAAGCCATGAATACAGTTATCCCTTCATATTTGCTGGGGTTTTGTTCTAGGACCCCCTTTCGTGGATACCAAAATCTGTCAATACTTAAGTCCCATTACGTGAAATAGCAAAACAGTGTCCCTGATATAATAAAATGGCAAAATCAAGGTTTACTTTTTGGATTACGATTATTTTTTAAAGAATATTTTCAAACTGTGAATACATTTGTCCCGTTCTATACGAAAGGACAACTGTATCTGATACAAGTTTTTAGAATTTTCAAAGTTTATTTGTTATTTCATAACCCCGAACCTCAGCTGCTGTTTTGCAGAGAAAACAGCTTTTCCTGCAAACTTGAAAACCCAAGGCCCATCTTGCTAAACCCAAACTACAAATCCCAGGATTTCATAGGACGGAGTAATGGCAGTTCAACTGGAGTTGCTATAATTGTCTCGTGCAAAAGGGTACCATATCTACCCGATTTTGGCTTTGCTGGGGTGGGGAAGGCGGGAGGGCGGGCGGTCACCCACCTCAGGTGTCAGCGTCGCAAGGTGCGTCACAATGGCAGGCACTGACATGATGTGGATCAAGAAGGAGCGCAAAAGATTGCCGGAAAACTGAGCCGCAATCACGGGCCTGTGGAGAAACGTAAGGAAGAGAAAAACTGGAAGGAAGGACAAAACAAAGGGCAATCCTTAAGAACGCTAGCTTCTTCTGGAACTATAACTCCCAGAAATCCAGGAAAGGCAGGTATACGCAGGGGAGCTCTTTCCCTGAATCAAATCTTCAACTTTGCATAGAATCAAGATAACAAACTTTCTTTTCTCCACCCTCCCGCCTCCTCCGCGTCGAGATTCGCACCTTTGTCGTCTAGACCTTACCGCAGCGCGAGAGAGAAGACGGCGGTTAAAGTGCCTTTGGAGAAAGACGGTCTGGACCGGGCCAAGCCGTTCGTCAGCAAAATCTGGAAGGAAAACCAGAAGACGAAAGCTAAACAGGACAGGCAAAAATTGGGATGGAGGTGAGGGAAGAAAAAAGAGGGGGCCCCGTCCTCCCAAAATAGGGTTACCAGATCTCAAGGCCTAATGATAATAAAATAATAATTTTTATTTATATCCCGCCTCTCCCATGAGGATTGGGACGGCAAACATAAGGGCTCTAAGTCTCCAATTTTCATGGGTGACCCCCAATTTTGGGGGGCTCAGCTCAGGGCAAGAGCCGAGCATCGAACTCTTAAGCAGGGACCAACCTGGAGCACGGAATAAAATCCCTTTTGGTTGAGATGCCCCATGATATTCGCGCAGATGTGGTTCATGGCTGGCCGCAGGGTTTCACCTGCAAGAAGACACACCTGACGATGACGGCAGCCGAAGATTTCATTTCATGGAGCGTAAAAAAAAAATAACCTTCTTCCTAAAACCTGCTCCCGATACAAACTCCCACAACACACCAAAGGCTTTATGGCTCAGACTGGGAAAGGTTTTACAAAATTAAATCTCAGTGCATTGGCCAAATTGGCACAAGTGAGTCTTTTTAAAGCCTACAAGAAGTTTTGAGGGATGTTTTAGGGTGCCGTTTCATTGAGGTACAGTTGTCCCTTCCTATTCACTGGAGTTTGGTTCCAGGACCCCCTTTTCATGGATATCATAATCCATGAATACTCAAGTCCCATTATATAATAATAATACTAATAATAATTCAATTTATTTCTATCCCGCTCCTCTGCAACGCAATCAGGGTGGCTTCCAATAGAAAAACTCCATAATTGCAGTACCCTAGCCCACCCACCCCTTAAAATAATATTAAATTAGAAGAGATTAAAAACATACAATAATTAAAAATATATTAAATTAGAAAAAAAATTAAAAACATACAATAATTATGCAACGGCATAGCAAAATGGTGTCCCTGATATAATAAGATGGCAAAATCAAGGTTTGCTTTTGGGATTATTATTTTTCAAAGAATATTTTCAAGCCGTGAATACTTAAATCCATGGATACCAAATCTGTGAATACTCAAGTCCCATTATATGCAATGGCATCACAAAATGGTGTCCCTTATATGATAGGATGGCAAAATCAAGGTTTGCTTTTTGGATTATTATTTTTTAAGAATATTTTCAAGTCACGAATACAGTTGTCCTTTCGTATCCTCTTGGGTTTGGTTCCAAGACCCCCTTTTTGTGGATACCAAAATCCATGAATACTCAAGTCGCATGATATGCAATGGCATTGCAAAATGGTGTCCTTTATATAAGATGGCAAAATCAAAGTTTGCTTTTTGGATTATTATTTTTTAAAGAATATTTTCAATCTATGAATACAGTTGTCCCTTCGTATTCACTGGGGTTTGGTTCCAGGACCCCTTTTCATGGATACCCAAATCCATGAATATTCAAGTCCCATGATATGCAATGGCATTGCAAAATGGTGTCCCTTATATAAGATGGCAAAATCAAAGTTTGCTTTTTGGATTATTATTTTTTAAAGAATATATTCAAGCCGTGAATACTTAAATCCGTGGATACGGAGGAACAACCGTACAATCAGACCTCAACTTTCACAATTTTTAAAAATTATTTTTTATAATCCAGTGATCTCATATGTTACAGAAATGCATATATAATAATTTATCATCCTTTTGCTTCTGCCTTTCCATACAGTTGTCCTTCCATACCCACGGATTTGGTATCCACGGATTTAAGTATTCACAGCTTGGAAATATCCTTAAAATAAATAATCCCAAAAGCAAATCTTGATTTTGCCATCTTTTATAAGGGACACCATTTTGCTATGCCATTGCATATATAGTTGTCCCCCCCCATATACAAGGATTTGGTATCTACCGACTTGCGTATTCACGGCTTGAAAATATCCTTAAAATAAATAATAATCCAAAAAGCAAACCTTGATTTTGCCATCTTTTATAAGGGACACCATTTTGTTATGCCATTGCATATATAGTTGTCCCCACCATATACAAGGATTTGATATCTACTGACTTGCGTATCCACGGCTTGAAAATATCCTTAAAATAAATAATAATTCAAAAAGCAAACCTTGATTTTGCCATCTTTTATAAGGGACACCATTTTGCTATGCCATTGCATATATAGTTGTCCCCCCATAGACAAGGATTTGATATCTACCGACTTGCGTATTCACGGCTTGAAAATATCCTTAAAATAAATAATAATCCCAAAAGCAAACCTTGATTTTGCCATCTTTTATAAGGGACACCATTTTGCTTTGCTATTGCATATATATTGCTTTCTGCAACCGGACTTGTTTATCTCGGATTGGCATTTTTAGTCATCAGCGCGCTTGCGGAAAGCGCGGGATGAGTCCCTCCTGAATCTTCGTTTGCAAAGAAAAGCCAGAGAGAGAGAGCATATAAAAGGACTTGAGTATTCACGGATTTTGGTATCCACGAAAAGGGGTCCTGGAACCAAACCCCAGCAAATAGGAAGGGACATACATTTCCCCCCAAAGAAAACAATAAAATTTGTGCTTCCTACCTCCCTTTTCCATTTAATCAACCATATCATGATTATTTCCTCTTTAAATAAGGTATAGCTCTCAAGTTTAATATTTCCTTGACTGTGAAGTCAAAGGCTTTCACGGCCAGCCTCTATAGATTTTGTTTGGGAAAATCTATTTCCTTGACTGTTTATCTTACTTATATATAATCTTATTGATTCCATCATAGAAAGCTTTTGATTAAAGTATGTTTATCTATATATGCTTACATTCCATTATATATTATTACTCTGAACTTTCACAATTTTGGGTTTTTTGAGATATCACTTCTCTAGGCATTTGTAGGTCCTCCAGGCAGATTCTATGGTCAATTTCCAATGGAAGTTGATCATAGAATTGTCCTGGAGGATTTCTCTCTAGGAATCTCTAGGTCTAGAATCAGTGGTTCTCAACCTGTGGGTCTCCGGATGTTGTTGGGACTACAGTTCCCAGAATCCCTCACTATTGGCTTTGCTTTCTGGAGTTTCTGGGGACTGTAGTCCAACAACATCTGGAGACCCACAAGTTGAGAACCACAGGTCTAGATGAAAGCCCTGAGATTGTAGCTGGAAAAAAGGTAGCTTCTCACACCTTTTCCTCGCAGGATTTTCCAGGTCGATGTGTCTGTAAAGGTCACCAGCATCGTGAGGTGAAGGTTCACCAGCTTAGAGTCTTGCAAGATGTCCGGCTTAGGGAAGAGAGAGCAAGGAGGCGGGTGGGAAACAGAAACAGCACAATGGTCAAACTGAACTTGCGAACCCGCAAGAGAAGGAAGTCAGACAGAGAAGGGAATCCGGTCTGTACCTTCAGCAGCTTAAGAAACTCACAGCAAAGCCACAAGATGTCCTTGACCTGCTTGATCCACAGGAGCGTGAGTTCTTTCGAAAGCGCCAGGGAGACGTACCACACCTGTGGGACAAGAGACGGGAGAATTAGCCAGAGAGGAGCAACCATCTTCAATATTAAAGAGAAACCCCAAAGAAAAGCTGGAAGGTGTCCAGAGGAGGGCAACCAAAATGGTGGGTGGTCTGGAAGCCATGATGCCCGACGAGGAACGGCTTAGGGAGGTAGGGGTGTTTAGTCTGGAGAAGATAAGGTTTAAGATAGGACATGGTAGCCATGTTTAAATATTGGAAGGGATGTCCTACTGAGGATGGAGCAAGCTTGTTTTCTGCAGCTCCAGAGACCAGGACACGGAGCAATGGGTTCAAACTACAGAAAAAGAGATTCCACCAAAACTTTAGGAAGAACTTCCTGACAGTAAGAGCGGTTCGGAAGTGGAATACACTGCCTTGGAGTGGGTTGACATCTCCTCCTTTGGAGGTTTTTAAACAGAGGCTGGATGGCCATCTGTCAGGAATGCTTGGATTGGGTATTCCTACATGGCCGAATGGGGTTGGACTAGATGGCCTTTGGAGGTCTCTTCCAATTCTATGAATCTATGATATAAGGTGGAGTCTCCTCCTTTGGAGCTCTGTAAACAGAGGCTGGATGGCTATCTGTTGGGAGTATACTGATTGTGTATTCCTGCATGGCAGGGGGTTGGACTGGATGGCCCTTGGGGGTACCTTCCAACACTTATGATTCTATGACAACAAAAGCTACACACATACACACCATATATGCGGGACCAGTACCCACAGTTTCAATTATGCGTTGTCTGAAAAATATGGTCTCTCTAGGAATTTCCGAAATGCCTGGGAATTATGGTAGATACGTATTGTCATGCCCTGCTTCCAGAACTTGGAAATGGACTCTGAGTCAAGAGATGGAAGCCATGGAGATGCCAGGACCGGCTGAACCCGAGCAGGAGGATGTCCCAGACACCAGAGACAGACAATAGTGCCATACCAACTCTGGCAGAGGGTCCTGACACCTCTGAAGATGTCAGCCACATATGAAGGCGAAACATCAGAAATAAACTCTTCCAGAACATGGCCTCACAGCCCGGAAAAAAACCAAGGAAAATCTACGGATGCCAGCCGTGAAAGCCTTCGACGGTCCATTATCTATAAATACACAGCACTGCCCTCCAGGGATTTGGGGAGGGGTTAGGGATTTTTTTATTGAAATAAAACCATTCTACAAAATAATATACCCGACCACAAAAGGCTGTAACAATAATGCAAATTCCCCCCCCAATCTCTTTACTTACTAATACAAAAATAAAACGATCTATCCTAACACTACTACATTTTCCCTTTTAATCTAAATTTACTATAATCACTCTCTTTTCTTGACTCTGGACTCTGTTTGCCTAACCTGGATTCTGCTGACTGCCCTGAACTCTGTTTGCTGGACCTAATTGGACTTTGCTTGTAGACTTGTGTTTTGCTTGCTAGTAAAGTCAGTGCCTGACTCCGCACTGCCTTGATTCCTTCGTCTGTAATTGTGCTCTTCCTTTGCTTATCAGCTGTGTAGTAATCAGCCTTCGGATGGTTGTCCGGACAGGGTTTGGACAGACCCCATGAATTTCAGAAGGTTTTCTTAGGAAAGGAATCTCAGAGGTAAGCAAGTGTCTGAGTTCATGCTGCCTGGATTCCTTCACCTTTAATTAGTTTGACTGTGCTGTGCTGCTGCTTATCAGCTGTGTAGTAATCAGCCTTCAGATGGTTGCCCAGACAGGGTTTGGACAGACCCCATGAATTTCAGAGGGTTTTCTTAGGCAAGGAATCCTCAGAGGTAAGTAAGTGTCTGAGTTCACACTGCCTTCACCTTTAATTCCTTCACCTTTAATTACCTTGACTGTCCTGTGCCTTTGCTTATCAGCTGTGTAGTAATCAGCCTTCAGATGGTTGCCCAGACAGGGTTTGGACAGACCCCATGAATTTCAGAGGGTTTTCTTAGGCAAGGAATCCTCAGAGGTAAGTAAGTGTCTGAGTTCACACTGCCTTCACCTTTAATTCCTTCACCTTTAATTACCTTGACTGTCCTGTGCCTTTGCTTATCAGCTGTGTAGTAATCAGCCTTTGGATGGTTGCCCGGACATTGTTGGGACATATACTGGAAACCATGGATAATAGTGAACCCTATTAAAATGAATGACTTTTGGACCAAGCATACCATAGAGTTGAGCTGGAGGACTTAGAATATGCCTAGAGAAGCCATATTTTTTCAGAAGCAGGTAAGTGAATCCGTAGGTATGGGTTTCGCCAATATGGGGTTCGTACTATATCTTCAAATCAGCAGATGGTTGAATCTACATGAACACAGAGGGCTAACTGTACAGTTGTCCCTTCACATTCACTGGGGTTTGGTTCCAGGACCCCCGTGGTTACCCAAATCCGTGAATACTCAAGTCCCATTCTATGCAATGAGATAGCAAAATGGTGTCCCTTATATAAGACGGCAAAATCAAGGTTTGCTTTTGGGATTATTATTTTTTAAAGAATATTTTCAAACCATGAATACTTAAAACCGTGAATGCCAAATCCGTGAATGTGGAGGGACAACCGTATAAACATATGCATCGGCATTTTATTTCCATCCCTGGACTCACCTTGGGCTCATTCTCAGCATCCATACTATTGAGTATACATCGGCACAATTTTTCAAACCTCTGTAAAACAAGAGAGAAAAGAGTTCAAGATGAAAAATTCTGTTAACTCAGCACCAACGTTCCTGCATGTTGGATTAGGGGTAGTTTCCTGGGGAGTGTGACCCCTTTTTTGGGACAGACAAAAACAGGATCGATTCAGAGTCAGTCTCCTCTTGCCGAATTTGCAAGGCGAAGCACTGAATGTCCTGCGTATTCCTCTGAGACGAACTCTAGCAAAGTAAATAGGTTGATCTTCAGATTACATCACTAAAAACTTTAGTAGTTTGAAATGTCAGCGGGTCAAAAATGCGGCGGGCAGGCTGCTAACGGGGCTATTTAAAGGGAATGTGTAACTCCCCCTGTTGAAAAAGCTTCACTGGCAACAGAATTCAAAGTGACGGTTGTGGGCTTTAAAGCCCTACACCGCTTCTGTCTTGACTATCTGAAAAGCCTTATCTCCCTGTATGAGTTTTGAGATCTCTGGAGGAAGACCTTCTCTTGGTCCACCTGATGCGTAGCCTACAGCACCAGGGATGTGTCTGATGCGTGGCCTACAGCACCTGGGATTCACTAGTGGCTTCCCGGCCAATTACTAACCAGGACTGACCCTGCTTAGCTTCCAAGATCAGAAGGGATTTGGTGCCTTTACGGTATTTAGGCCTATGTGGGTATGTGCCTTCAAGTCAACTTCTGGCAACTGATTCATAAGTTGACTTATGGCAACCAATTCATTCCAGAGGAATTTCTTAGGCAAGGAATCCGCAAAGTTGGTTTTGCCAGTTCCTTCGTCTGAAATAGAGCCTCCAACACCTGGATTCCTTGGAAGTCTCCCATCGAAGTACTAACCAGGGCTAACCCTGCTTAGCTCCCACAATCAGATGGCGCCTTGAGGGTATTTAGACCTATGTACATGTATAAGTGCCCTCCTGTCAACCTATGGCAACCCCATGAATTTCACGGGGTTTTCTTAGGCCAGGAATCCTCAGAGGTGGTTTTGTTAATTCCTTTCCTCTGGAATATTGCCTCTACAGCATGTGGTATTGATTGGTGGTCTCCCATCCAAATACTAACTGGGGTTGACCCTGCTTAGCTTCCAAGATCAGATGGGATTTGGGTCCTTTGTGTATGTGTGTATGTGTTCCTTCAAGTTGCCTGTTGACTTATGGTGACCCCATGAATTTCGTAGGGTTTTCTTAGGCAAGGAATCCTAAGAGGTAGTTTTGCCCGTTCCTTCCTCTAAATCAGAGTCTCCAACATCTGGGATTCGTTGGTGGTCTCCCATCCAAGGACTAACCAGGGCTGACCTTGCTTAGCTTGCAAGATCAGGATGGGATCTGGTGACTTCAAGTCACCTGTTGAATTATGGAGACCTCATGAATTTCTTTGGGTTTTCTTAGGCAAGGAATCCTAAGAGGTGGTTTTGCCTGTTCCTTCCTCTGAATCAGTCTCCAACATCTGGGATTCATTGGTGGTCTCCCATCCAAGGACTAACCAGGGCTGACCTTGCTTAGCTTGCAAGATCAGGATGGGATCTGGTGACTTCAAGTCACCTTTTGACTTATGGAGACCTCATGAATTTCTTTGGGTTTTCTTAGGCAAGGAATCCTCAGAGGTGGTTTTGCCCGTTCTTTCCTCTGAAATAAAGCCTCCAGCACCTGGGATTCATTGATGGTCTCCCATAAAAGTATCAGCCAAGGATGACCCTGCTTAGCTTCCAAGATCAGACAGGACCTGGTGCCTTGTGTGTGTGGGGGGGGGTCTGTGTATGCGTGCCTTCAAGTTGCCTGTCAACGTATGGCGACCCCATGAATTTCGTAGGTTTTTCTTAGGCAAGGAATCCTCAGAAGTGGTTTTGTTAGTTCCTTCCTCTGAAATAGCCTCACCATGAGTCAAGCTTGACTTCAGGGCAGTTAACAACAAGAGCAACCACCTATGGGTACCCCAGGAACCCCCAACGCCCCCACCCCGTAGGGAATATGGCGTACCTCCTTATCGTCTTGCAACCTGAACACGAAAAGCAGCTTCCGGGAAGTTTTGAAGATCGAAAGCGCCGTCTTCTTACTGGGGTTACCGGACCCATCAGGATCGAAAAATTCATCCAATTCTTTCCTGGAGGAACAAGAAAGGGGGGTATGAATATTTTTAAAACTTTCCAAAGAAAATGGACAGTATTATTAGAGTATGTGTATGTCATGTTGTTATAGGACTGCTTAATTTTTTTAAAAAGACCTCTGTAACAAATAGGTTTTTAGTGTACAGGTTGCCACCCTGTATCCTTGGGGGATATGTTCCTTTGCTAGACACTATACTCCTATTATTGCAGCCTAGAATTGCATTGGCTTTTTTAGCTGCTGTATCACACTGCTGGCTCATGTTGCTCCATTAAGACTCCTAGATCCTTTCGTTTGTTCATTGGGGTAGACCTCAAATGGCTCTCTCTCACATGCGCACGCACACACCTGATCTCCCGTTGCAGCCGACAGCGGCAGAGAAACCTCCGGACCAGGGCCTGGATCCTCACGGCGGCTCGCTCCCGTTCCTTCAACTCCCGGCGTTCTTCCCGAGCCTGGCGGGCTTTGTCGAGGAACTGGGCCTTGGACGACTGGGACGCGCTGAACATTTCGGCAGCCCCTCTCTGCCAACGAGAAGACAACATCATCTTGGTCCTGTGTCCCAGTCCCAGCCAACCACCCTCCCTCTACCGCAAGCTAAAATATCTCCATTTTTTTCTGCAGTCCTTCTCAAAATGGGGGCAGGAAGTGACATCATGTGGACAGCATACAGTCCCGGACCCGCCCTTCTTCACACCCACCCAGAGCTCCCCAAAGCCCTCCAAAATGTAAGATGGGGTGCGTGAGGGAGAGAAAAAAATACAGTTCTGGAAGGGGCCCATGGATACTGAAAACCATGGATAATAGCAAACGCCATTGAAAACAATGGGACTTCCGGTTTAAAATACCATAGAGTTGCCTTGGAGGACCTGGAAAATGGCTAGAAAAGACACATTTTCTAGGAAGACTCTATGGTAGGTGTGCTATTTTGTGTCCCGTGGATAATTGAATCAGTGGGATTTTTATGATGTAAGCCGCCCCGATTGCATTGCAGAGGGGCGGATAAAAATAATAATAATAATAATAATTATTAATAATAATAATAATAAATCAGTGGATATGGGGGTCCTACTGTATAATAAAAAATTCCCCTAAGTTATCCAAACAGAGGCACAAACATATTTTTAAAAAGCATCCTGTAGCTCCATCCTATGGACTCCTGGGATCTGTAATTTGTTGTTGGCACTAGAGCTCTCTGACAGAGAAGGCTAAATAGCTCACAAAACTACATATCCCCTAATTCCATAGCATGGAGCCATGGCAGTTAAAGCAGTGTCAAACTGGGTTATTTCTGCAGTGCATAAATAAATAAATGAAACCATGGATCATTGCATATTGCCATAGAATACCATAGAATCATGCAGCAGAACTTAGAAAATTCCTAGAGAGGATGCCTCTCTAGCCATCTGGAGGTCCTCCAGTGTGACTCTATGGTTAATTTTTTAATCTCTTTTTAATTCTTATTTATTGTATTACTTTTTAAGCAATTGTTGTGTTTAAATGTTGCGAGCTGCCTTAGGGAGAGAGGCGTGATATAAATAAATAAAATAATAACAACAACAACTTCTGGCAGAAGTTGATCATAGAGACCACACTGGAGGACCTTCAGATGCCTAGAGAGACCTTTTTTTCCCTCCGACTGTGGTTACATGAGACTGCAGTTACCAAGACCACAGATATAGGGTGTGTGTGTGTGACCTCTACCTGTGTTGTTGTTTTTAAAAAGGAATAGGAAATGTAAGTTGAACTCACGCCAACAACGTTCTTTCTGTGGCAGGAGTCCTCAACGATCACCTGTAGACGAACATGATTCAAGGGCTCCCTTTCCTCCTTGAAGAGCGTCCCGTCTCATTCCAGGGGGGCTCGAGGTTACATTTTTCTCTGGAACAACCCCCCAAAAAACACAGCAAATATTAAAACGGAAAGGGGAACACAAAGAGTGCTCCGTAGGGAGGGGTATAATTGTCATGTCCTCTCTTCTTTAGACTCAATATCCAGAAGCTTCAGGGTTAAAATGTAAGTTTTATTACTAAAAGAAATCTAAAGAGTTGGCAGTACAACATTGTTGCTTCAAATGAAGCTCAAAGGAAAAGCAGTACAATAGGACCCTCATATCCGCTGGGGATTGGTTGGAGGGGGCGTGGACACTGAAAACTGTGGATAATAACAAATGCCATTGAAAACAATGGGACTTTCGGTTTAAAATACCATAGAGTTGCCTTGGAGGACCTAGAAAAATGGCTAGAGAGGACACATTTTCTATGAAGTGGATAACTGAATCAGTGGGTAATGAATCAGTGGATATGGGGGTCATACTGTATAGTAAAAAATACAGTAGGACCCCCGTATCCGCTGGGGATTGGTTCTGGAGGGGCCCATGGATACTGAAAACCGTGGATAATAGCAAACACTATTGAAAACAATGGGACTTCCGGTTTAAAATACCATAGAGTTGCCTTGGAGGACCTGGAAATGGCTAGAGAGGATGCATTTTCTAGGAAGACTCTATGGTAGGTGTGCTGTTTTGTGTCTCCTGGATAACTGAATCAGTGGATAATGATTCAGTGGATACGGGGGTCCTACTGTTTAATAAAAAAATACAGTAGGACCCCCCGTATCCGCTCGGGATTGGTTCTGGGGTGGCCCATGGATACTGAAAACCGTGGATAATAGCGAACGCCATTGAAAACAATGGGACTTCCGGTTTAAAATACCATAGAGTTGCCTTGGAGGACCTGGAAAATGGCTAGAGAGGATGCATTTTCTAGGAAGACTCTATGGTAGGCAGGCTGTTTTGTGTCCCCTGGATAATTGAATCAGTGGATAATGTATCAGTGGATACGGGGGTCCTACTGTACTTGTAATCCGCCAAAATCTGGAGTGCAAGTCACTCATTGGTTCCCCAAAATCCACAAAATGCTAACCCAAAATCCTCCCCACCGTTTTTTCCAACAGAATCCATCCTCTCTCGGCTATTTTCAGCCCATCAATGTTTTACCATTTCAAAGGCATGCAAAACATCCAACTAATGGCAGGAAAAGGTGGTTTTACAACCAGATCCAGAGAAAATGAGAGCCTGCCTAGTATAGTGGCTTCAGTGTAGGACTCTGGGAGACCAGGGTTCGAATTCCCCACTTGGCCATAGAAACCCACTGGGTACCCTCTGGCAAGCCACACTCTCTCAGCCTCAGAAAAAGGAGATGGTGGCAAATCGCTAAATAATAAATCTGGCCAAGCCGCTTTTACGAGAAATATGGAAGAGGGGGAGAAAGAAACAAATGAAAAAATCCTGGACCCAACTCCCTAAAAATAAAAGCAGTGAAAAGACAAAAAAATGAACCAAAACACCCACTTTAACGACTTTGAATGGAGAGATAAGAAAAAGTGGTATTTTTGGACTGCAGCTCCCATAATTTATGAAACAGCATTGTGGGAGCTGGTCTACAGTGGCTTTTCCTCCCCATTTCTCCTCTCCTGCACGACTATCCTCACAACAACCTTCCCAGGTAGACCAGGCTTGGAGATAGTGGAGGTATGCCTTGCCCACGGTGACCCTGTGAGTTTTTCATAACGGCTCAGATAAGGATCATAGAGGTGGAAGAGACCCCAAAGGCCATCTAGTCCAACCCCATCCTGCCATTGAAGGAATACACAATCAAAGCACACCTGACAGGTGGCCATCCAGCCTCTAGTCCTAAACAATTGCAGCACCACACTCATAGAACTATAGCGTTGGAAGGGACCTCCAAGGGCCATCTAGTCTAGCCCCATTTTGCCATGCATTAATAAATAATCCAAGCATTCTGGACAGATGGCCATCCAGCCTCTGTTTAAAGACCTCCAAAAAAAGAGACTCCACCACACTCCATATTCCACTTCCAAACAGCTCTTACTGTCAGGAAGTTCTTCCTAATAATGTTTAGGTGGAATCTCTTTTCCTGGAGTTTAAACCCATGGCTCCATGTCCTAGTCTCTGGAGCTGCAGGAAACAAGCTTGCTCCATCCTCAGTAGGACATCCCTTCAAATATCTAAACATGGCTATCATGTCCCCTCTTCACCTTCTCTTCTCCAGGCTAAACATACCCAGTTCCCTAGGTCACTCCTCAGACGTCATCATGGCTTCCAGAGCTCCCACCATTTTGGTTGCCCTTCTCTGGACACGCTCCAATTTGTCAATATCCTTTCTGAATTGTGGTGCCCAGAACTGGACACAGTCTTCCAGGTGAGGTCTGACCAAAGCAGAATAGAGTGGCACTATGACTTCCCTTGATCTAGATACTAGACTCCTATTAATGCAGCCTAGAATCGCATTGGCCTTTTTAGCTGCTGCATCACACTGCTGGCTCACATTCAGCTTGTGGTCCACTGATACTCCTAGATCCCTTTCACATGGATTGCCATCAAGTGTCACCCATCCTATATCTGTGTGTTTCATTTTTTTCTAGACACTATACAGTTGCCCCTCCACATTCACGGATTTCGCATTCACGGTTTTAATTATTCACAGCTTGAAAATATTCTTTAAAAAATAACAATCCAAAAAGCAAGCCTTGATTTTGCCATCTTATTATACAAGGGGCACCATTTTGCTATGCCATTGCATATGATGGGACTTGAGGATTCACGGATTTGGGTATTCACGAAAGGGGGTCCTGGAACCAAACCCCAGGGAATAGGAAGGGACAACTGTAGTCCTATTGATGCAGGCTAGAATTGCATTGGCCTTTTTAGCTGCTGCATCACACTCTTGGCTCATGCTCAGGGTTCCCTAGGAAAGGAGCCATGGCAAATACTAATCCAGTTTCAAACTGTATTATTTCCTCAGTGTGGATCTGGCCTTTGTTTCTTTTAAAACTCCAACCAGAATCCAGAGATTTCCCCCCCCCCCACAAAAAAAATGAAAATTAAAAATCAAGGCAAACTTCCTGTACTGTGACTTGTCCTACCTTGCAGGGTTGTTTGTTGCAAACTGGAGCCTCTTGGCAGCTAAAAACCTCCCAAAAGTTTATGATTATTAATAACAATATCAATTATTATGCTAGAATAACAACTCTATATCCTCACCCCAAGATCGTCCGCCTTCTGAACTGCCTTCCCCTGCACGGAGGACCTCCAGGGCCATAGAGTTGAGCCAAAACACCGGGACTTCCGGTTTTCCCCTACCAATGGACCGGAAATCCCCACACCTCTCTCTCTCAGGCTCTTATTATGAACCATAGAACTCTCATTGAGCTATAGAGTTTTCCCTAGAGCGGCCAATAGCGCGAGTACTGGTTTTTTTGCCCTACTTCCGGTATGAGGTGCGTTGCTCTAAACGCTCCGTGTGGAAACCTGGACTTCCGATACAATGGTTCCGCGCGCCAATGGTTCCGGCCCATCTGTTGAGTGAAGGCAGATGGGGGGAAATAAACAGACACACACACACTCTCAAGGGGGGGGGGTGTTAAGGAAAGTTTTTGGGTCAGGCCCCGCCCCTTCCTTGCTTGCGTCACCCATTTCTCCTCCCTTCCTTCTTCCTCTTCGCAGAAGGAAACTTCTTGGCTGAAGGAGGGGGAGAGCCTCGCTCAAGGGGGGGCTGTTCATGGTGAGCACCCGGAAGTGGGGGGATGGGCAAGGGGTGGGTGTGAATTGTGGGGGTGCAAAGGCTTTGGGGGTGAGGGTAAAGGGGAAGTCAGCCCAAATTCTGGAAGTTAAAAAGGATGGGAGGTCCCTTTAAGGATGGTTTATTTGGGGAAGGGGGGGAGAATGTTCCCTAAAAGGGAGGGGAGTTTTTTTTGGGGGGGGGAGTCTGGGAGTTATAGTTCTCCTCCCTCCCCCCTAAAAAGGAACATTCAGGTGGAGGGGAAGTTAGAAGGATTTATTTAAGGATGGTTTACTGGGGGGGGGGTCCCTAAAGAGGAGGGGAGTTTTCGGGGGGGGGTCTGGGAGTTGTAGTCCTCCTTCCCCAAAAAATGAACATTCAGGTAGAGGGGAAGTCAGAAGGATTTATTTAAGGATGGTTTATTGAGGTTTCCTAAAAAGGAAGGGAGTCTTTTTGGGAGGGTTCTGGGAGTTGTAGTTCACCTCCTCCCCCAAAAATAAACATTGTCAAAGTCTTATCAAAGAGGGGAAGTTACCTCATTTTCTGGTGGAGAGGAATTCAAAAATATGGGAGGTTCCTTTAAGGATGGTTTATTTGGGGGGAACAGACTTCCCTAAAGGGGAGGGGAGTTTTTGGGGGGAGGTTTCTGGGAGATGTAGTCCTCCCCAATAATGAACATTCTTAAAAGTTTGGCTAGGGTGCCAGCACTCTTTGGGAGAGAAAGCGAAAGACCTTGTGAAACTACAAATCCCAGGGTTCCATGAGAAAGGAGTCATGGCAAATGATCCAGTTTCAAACTGGATTATTTCTGCAGTGTGGATTTGGCCTCTGTGTCCCCCCCTCCCACCTTTAAACCCCAATCCGAAAGGCGGTGATAATGTTTAATTACTTTATAACTTATTTAACTAGTTACATTGACTTCTGTCTTTAACAGATTCCTACAAATCTGCTTTTCTTCCCCTTTCTCAAAGTCTCCTTTCAAAGACTCTGAAGTTAATGCTTTGCTTCTTTGCAGTTTTGATGAGTGTTGGGTGGGGGTGAAGGTTAATTTTCGGGTGGGGTCCCTAAAAGGGAAGGGAAGGGAGAGCTCCATTCCTAAAAGGCACTTCAAACTTTCTCATTTTTTATTTATTTATTTGTATTTTGGGTGTGTTTTGGAGGGGAGGGTGAGCTGTGGCGGGGATGCTGGGAGTTGTAGTCTCCACAAAGTTTTTCTAAACTTTTCTTCCAAAGCGCCTTTAAATTCTAGTAATAAAGGCTTTGAAGTCAGAGAAAGACTTAAAATATCCAATTTTTAAAAAATCCTGACTACTGAAAATAATAAAAAAAAATACTTTGGAAAGGGGCTTTAATTTTATTTTTAAAAACTGTATGCTCTTCTATTTAAATTTATACAACTTGCCCAGACTAATGGCATACAGGTGTACCTCCATTAACGAAGTCTTGGGGCAGTACCATATATTCCGGCGTATAAGACGACCCCTGATTTTGGAGGATATTTTTTGGGGTTCAAAGGTCGTCTTATATTTTTGGGGTTCAAATGTCGTTTTATATGCCGGAATATATGGTACTTCTTTTTAAGAGAGAATTTGGTACCAAAGACAGAAATCACGTGGAAAAGAAGATGGAGAAATTCTTACACCACACACACAAGAAGAGTCGTTCAACACGTCTCCGCAAGCTTTCTATTCACACCAAAAAAAACTAACAATATACACAGGTTAAAATGAAACAAAAAAGGCAATTAATCCTTGCAATAAGTAAACAAACATTGCAGAGACCAAAATGTATCCAGGGGTGTTTTTTTCTTTTCTTTCAACAGCCTCTACTTTTGTTATGATTTCTATACAGTCTATATATTATGCTTTTTTTAATATGCTGGAAGTAGCTGGCGAAGACAAGCTTGTCTGCTTTCCCATTTTCTCTCTGTTTTACTCTTTGCGCATGCTCAGTAAGGGATTATGGAGGCCGCTGCTGTTCACCTTGCCTGTTGCAAGAAGGCACACATGCCTACAGTAGGATCGGCTAGAGAAAAATCCCATTCTCTCCCAGTATAGCTTTTTTGGGTGCTTGGGGGTATCTGGTGAGGCAGGCTTATCTGCTCCCCCCTTTTCTCTCTGCTTTGCTCTTTGCGCATGCTCAGTAAGGGATTATGGAGGCCGCTGCTTTTCACCTTGCCTTTTGCAAGCAGGCATGCATGGCTACAGTAGGATCGGCTAGAGAAAAATCCCATTTTCTCCCAGTATAGCTTTTTTGGATGCTATCTGGTGAGACAGAATTATCTGCTCTCCGCTTTTCTCTCTGCTTTGCTCTTTGCGCATGTTCAGTAAGGCATCCTGGAGGCCGCTGCTGTTTACCTTGCCTGTTGTAGCCAGGCACACAAATGGCTACAGTAGGTTCATAGAGTTGGAAGGTACCTCTAAGGGCCATCTAGTCCAACCCCATTCTGCCATGCAGGAATACCCAATCGAAGCATTCCCAATGACAGATGGCCATCCCAGCCTCTGCTTAAAAACCTCCAAAGAAGGAGATTCCACCACACTCCCAGGCAGTGCATAGAATCAAAGAATCATAGAATCCTAGAGTTGGAAGGGACCTCTAAGGGCCATCTAGTCCAACCCCATTCTGCCATGCAGGAAGACACAATCGAAGCATTCACAACACAAGGCCATCCAGCCTCTGTTTAAAAACCTCCAAAGCAGGAGACTCCACCACACTCCCAGGCAGTGCATAGAATCAAAGAATCATAGAACCATAGAGTTGGAAGGGGCCTCCAAGGGCCATCCAGTCCAACCCCATTCTGCCATGCAGGAAGACACAATCGAAGCATTCCCAATGACAGATGGCCATCCAGCCTCTGTTTAAAAACCTCCAAAGATGGAGACTCCACACTCCCAGGCAGCAGCGGATTCTTCTTTGGAACTTCTCTTCCCATCAGGAAGTTCTTCCTAATAATGTTTATGCTGAATCTCTTTTCCTGTAGTTTGAACCCATTGCTCCGTGTCCTAGTCTCTGGAGCAGCAGAAAACAAGAAAAGGTTAAGAGCCACTGGTTTAAAGAGTAGGGGGTAAAAAAAAAAAACTTTTAAAAATCTGGAACAAGCCTCATGCCAGGGCTTGGAAATCATGCTTTTAGGGGGTCAGGCAATCACCTTTGGATTACTCTCCAACTTTCCCAGTTTTAGAGTCCTGATTACTCTCCTCTGTCATTCCCATTTTTTCAGTTGCTTTTAAAATGTCCCGGTTTCATTCTCTCCTCTCCTCCAACCTTTTCTTTTGTCCTTGGCTTGCTCCAATTGCTGCAAACTCGGCTAAAATTGCAAAAGTAGTTTCCCACTCCATGAACTCAGCAGTAAGAGAAAGAAGGGGGCAGAGTTTTACCCTTCCCAGTTGGCTGTGGCAAAAGCAAACCACTGCATCCTCTCCAACCTTCTCTTTTCTTCCTCTTTCATAACTTTTTGCAGTCTTGACCCCACCCTGATGTTGCTTGGCCCATACTTGCATCCCAGCTTCCATCTGTGAAATGTTGGAAGAAGGTGTGCCTTTTGCAGTGGGATTTTTTTGACGCCAAAAAGTTACTTTTCTAATTCTTGGCTGTTTCTGCCTTAGACTGCAAAGAAAAACAACCTTGGTATTGACAGGGATCGATAAGCAAGAATGAGCCTTCAAAAATGCTGCAACAGAGTTGTTAAAATCTTTCTTTCTTTCTTTCTTTCTTTGTCTTGCCTTTTTTCCCTTTTTTCTTGGCCAGTCCTGATCCTTGCCCATTTTTGGACAGCCCTGCCCCAAGATTATTTTGTTTATTTAATGGATTTTTACATCCTGCCTTTCTCCCAAACCGAGATATAACAGCACCTCCTTTCCTCTATCTAGAATTCCTTGTGAAATATTCAGAGACTGGGTAGAGTAGAAGAAGTTCATGATTAATTTACTTTCCCTTGGCGTCTCTGTAAAGGTCACCCACGTCTCCTTTTTATCTGAAGAGAGAGAAAAGGCTTTAA
This sequence comes from Gambelia wislizenii, assembly GCA_030847615.1. Lineage (NCBI taxonomy): Eukaryota > Metazoa > Chordata > Lepidosauria > Squamata > Crotaphytidae > Gambelia > Gambelia wislizenii. The sequence goes on along the minus strand of JAUMIR010000013.1, from coordinate 1,897,302 downwards.
TTTCCCCTCTCCTCTCTGGAAAGAAATTGCTAATCTGAGAGTTTTTGCACTGGAGCCTACCCTGGCCTGATTAAAAGCTAACACACATTGCAAACTGCATAACACAGTGTAGATGTATAAATTGCTATTGCTTAAAAACAAATTGTAAGCCGCTCTGATCGCCTTTGTGGCTAAAGAGCGGGGTATAAATACCTAATTTTAAAAAGAGAGAGAGAAATAAGAGGAGGGAAAAGAACATTTTCTGCCATTAAATCACTCACCAAGAGGCTAATAATAGAATTACAGAATCTCAGAGTTGGAAGGGACCCCCAAGGGCCATCTAGTCCAGCCCCTGCCATACAGGATCATAGAATCATAGATTTGGAAGGGATCTCCAAGGGCTATCCAGTCCAACCCCCTTCTATCATGCAGGCACAATCAAAGCACTCCCGACAGATGGCCATCCAGCCTCTAGTCCTAAACAATTTCAGCCCTGCGGAGAGGTCATAGCACTATAGAGTTGGAAGAGACCACAAAGGCCATCTAGTCCAACCCCCTGCCATGCAGGAAGACACAATCAAAGCCCTCTGGACAGATAGCCACCCAGCCTCTGTTTAAAAAAGTCCAAAGAAGGAGAATCCACCTTACTCCCAGGTAGCACATTCTACTCTCAAACAGCTTTTACCATCAGGAAGTTCTTCCTACTAATGTTGAGGTGGAATCTCTTTTCCTGGAGTTTGAACCCATTGCTCCATGTCCTAGTCTCTGGAGTTACAGAAAACAAGCTTGCTCCATCCTCAGTATGACATCCCTTCAAATATTTAAACATGGCTATCCTGTCCCCTCTTAACCTTCTCTTCTCCAGACTAAACATGCCCAGCTCCCTAAGCTGCTCTTCATAGCACATCATGGCTTCCAGACCTTTCACCATCTTGGTCGCCCTCCTCTGGGCACAATCCAGAAGTACATAGCCAAAGCATTCCTTGAAAGATGCCCACCCAACTTCTGCTTAAAACCCTCCAAAGATGGAGACTCCACCACCCTCCAAGGAAGTCTACTCCACTTTTGAACTGCTCTTACAATAAAAAGAGTTTATTGGCTCTCCCTGTAGGTTCTTTCTTTTATGGTGGGTGCGTAACCAAAGGGGACGTGAAGGCTCTCTCTTTTATGGCGGATAAGTACCCAAAGGGGACATGAAGGCTTTCTCTGTAGGTTCTCTCTTTTATGGTGCATGCTTACCCAAATGGGACGTGAAGGCTCTCTCTGTAGGTTCTCTCTTTTATGGCGCATGCCTACCCAAATGGGATGTGAAGGCTCTCTCTGTAGGTTCTCTCTTTTATGGCGCATGCTTACCCAAATGGGACGTGAAGGCTCTTTCTGTAGATTCTCTCTTTTATGGCGCATGTGTAACCAAAGGTGACGTGAAGGCTCTCTCTTTTATAGCGCATGCGTAACCAAAGGGGACCTGAAGGCTCTCTCTATAGATTCTCTCTTTTATGGCGCATGCGTAACCAAAGGGGACGTGAAGGCTTTCTCTGTAGGTTCTCTCTTTTATGGCGCATGTGCAACCAAAGGGGACATGAAGGCTCTCTCTGTAGATTCTCTCTTTTATGGTGCATGCTTACCCAAAGGGGACACGAAGGCTCTCTCTGTAGGTTCTCTCTTTTATGGCGCATGCTTACCCAAAGGGGACGTGAAGGCTCTCTCTGTAGATTCTCTCTTTTATGGTGCATGCTTACCCAAAGGGGACACGAAGGCTCTCTCTGTAAGTTCTCTCTTTTATGGCGCATGCTTACCCAAAGGGGACGTGAAGGCTCTCTCTATAGATTCTCTCTTTTATGGCGCATGCGTAACCAAAGGGGACGTGAAGGCTTTCTCTGTAGGTTCTCTCTTTTATGGCGCATGTGCAACCAAAGGGGACACGAAGGCTCTCTCTGTAGGTTCTCTCTTTTATGGTGCATGCTTACCCAAAGGGGACACGAAGGCTCTCTCTGTAAGTTCTCTCTTTTATGGCGCATGCTTACCCAAAGGGGACGTGAAGGCTCTCTCTGTAGATTCTCTCTTTTATGGTGCATGCTTACCCAAAGGGGACACGAAGGCTCTCTCTGTAAGTTCTCTCTTTTATGGCGCATGCTTACCCAAAGGGGACGTGAAGGCTCTCTCTGTAGGTTCTCTCTTTTATGGTGCATGCTTACCCAAAGGGGACACGAAGGCTCTCTCTGTAAGTTCTCTCTTTTATGGCGCATGCTTACCCAAAGGGGACGTGAAGGCTCTCTCTGTAGATTCTCTCTTTTATGGTGCATGCTTACCCAAAGGGGACACGAAGGCTCTCTCTGTAGGTTCTCTCTTTTATGGCGCATGCTTACCCAAAGGGGACGTGAAGGCTCTCTCTGTAGGTTCTCTCTTTTATGGTGCATGCTTACCCAAAGGGGACACGAAGGCTCTCTCTGTAAGTTCTCTCTTTTATGGCGCATGCTTACCCAAAGGGGACGTGAAGGCTCTCTCTGTAGATTCTCTCTTTTATGGTGCATGCTTACCCAAAGGGGACACGAAGGCTCTCTCTGTAGATTCTCTCTTTTATGGTGCATGCTTACCCAAAGGGGACGTGAAGGCTCTCTCTGTAGATTCTCTCTTTTATGGTGCATGCTTACCCAAAGGGGACGTGAAGGCTCTCTCTGTAAGTTCTCTCTTTTATGGTGCATGCTTACCCAAAGGGGACGTGAAGGCTCTCTCTGTAGATTCTCTCTTTTATGGTGCATGCTTACCCAAAGGGGACGTGAAGGCTCTCTCTGTAAGTTCTCTCTTTTATGGTGCATGCTTACCCAAAGGGGACGTGAAGGCTCTCTCTGTAAGTTCTCTCTTTTATGGTGCATGCTTACCCAAAGGGGACATGAAGGCTCTCTCTGTAAGTTCTCTCTTTTATGGTGCATGCTTACCCAAAGGGGACATGAAGGCTCTCTCTGTAGATTCTCTCTTTTATGGTGCATGCTTACCCAAAGGGGACACGAAGGCTCTCTCTGTAAGTTCTCTCTTTTATGGCGCATGCTTACCCAAAGGGGACGTGAAGGCTCTCTCTGTAGATTCTCTCTTTTATGGTGCATGCTTACCCAAAGGGGACACGAAGGCTCTCTCTGTAAGTTCTCTCTTTTATGGCGCATGCTTACCCAAAGGGGACGTGAAGGCTCTCTCTGTAGGTTCTCTCTTTTATGGTGCATGCTTACCCAAAGGGGACACGAAGGCTCTCTCTGTAAGTTCTCTCTTTTATGGCGCATGCTTACCCAAAGGGGACGTGAAGGCTCTCTCTGTAAGTTCTCTCTTTTATGGTGCATGCTTACCCAAAGGGGACGTGAAGGCTCTCTCTGTAGATTCTCTCTTTTATGGTGCATGCTTACCCAAAGGGGACGTGAAGGCTCTCTCTGTAGGTTCTCTCTTTTATGGCGCATGTGCAACCAAAGGGGACGTGAAGGCTCTCTCTGTAGATTCTCTCTTTTATGGTGCATGCTTACCCAAAGGGGACGTGAAGGCTCTCTCTGTAGATTCTCTCTTTTATGGTGCATGCTTACCCAAAGGGGACGTGAAGGCTCTCTCTGTAGATTCTCTCTTTTATGGTGCATGCTTACCCAAAGGGGACGTGAAGGCTCTCTCTGTAGGTTCTCTCTTTTATGGCGCATGTGCAACCAAAGGGGACGTGAAGGCTCTCTCTGTAGATTCTCTCTTTTATGGTGCATGCTTACCCAAAGGGGATGTGAAGGCTCTCTCTGTAGGTTCTCTCTTTTATGGCGCATGCTTACCCAAAGGGGACGTGAAGGCTCTCTCTGTAGATTCTCTCTTTTATGGTGCATGCTTACCCAAAGGGGACAAGAAGGCTCTCTCTGTAAGTTCTCTCTTTTATGGCGCATGCTTACCCAAAGGGGACGTGAAGGCTCTCTCTGTAAGTTCTCTCTTTTATGGTGCATGCTTACCCAAAGGGGACGTGAAGGCTCTCTCTGTAGATTCTCTCTTTTATGGTGCATGCTTACCCAAAGGGGACGTGAAGGCTCTCTCTGTAGATTCTCTCTTTTATGGTGCATGCTTACCCAAAGGGGACGTGAAGGCTCTCTCTGTAGGTTCTCTCTTTTATGGCGCATGTGCAACCAAAGGGGACGTGAAGGCTCTCTCTGTAGATTCTCTCTTTTATGGTGCATGCTTACCCAAAGGGGACGTGAAGGCTCTCTCTGTAGATTCTCTCTTTTATGGTGCATGCTTACCCAAAGGGGATGTGAAGGCTTTCTCTGTAGGTTCTCTCTTTTATGGTGCATGTGCAACCAAAGGGGACATGAAGGCTCTCTCTGTAGATTCTCTCTTTTATGGTGCATGCTTACCCAAAGGGGACACGAAGGCTCTCTCTGTAGGTTCTCTCTTTTATGGTGCATGCTTACCCAAAGGGGACACGAAGGCTCTCTCTGTAAGTTCTCTCTTTTATGGCGCATGCTTACCCAAAGGGGACGTGAAGGCTCTCTCTGTAGATTCTCTCTTTTATGGTGCATGCTTACCCAAAGGGGACACGAAGGCTCTCTCTGTAAGTTCTCTCTTTTATGGCGCATGCTTACCCAAAGGGGACGTGAAGGCTCTCTCTGTAGATTCTCTCTTTTATGGTGCATGCTTACCCAAAGGGGACACGAAGGCTCTCTCTGTAAGTTCTCTCTTTTATGGCGCATGCTTACCCAAAGGGGACGTGAAGGCTCTCTCTGTAAGTTCTCTCTTTTATGGTGCATGCTTACCCAAAGGGGACGTGAAGACTCTCTCTGTAGATTCTCTCTTTTATGGTGCATGCTTACCCAAAGGGGACGTGAAGGCTCTCTCTGTAGATTCTCTCTTTTATGGTGCATGCTTACCCAAAGGGGACGTGAAGGCTCTCTCTGTAAGTTCTCTCTTTTATGGTGCATGCTTACCCAAAGGGGACGTGAAGGCTCTCTCTGTAGATTCTCTCTTTTATGGTGCATGCTTACCCAAAGGGGACGTGAAGGCTCTCTCTGTAGATTCTCTCTTTTATGGTGCATGCTTACCCAAAGGGGACGTGAAGGCTCTCTCTGTAGATTCTCTCTTTTATGGTGCATGCTTACCCAAAGGGGACGTGAAGGCTCTCTCTGTAGATTCTCTCTTTTATGGTGCATGCTTACCCAAAGGGGACGTGAAGGCTCTCTCTGTAGATTCTCTCTTTTATGGTGCATGCTTACCCAAAGGGGACGTGAAGGCTCTCTCTGTAAGTTCTCTCTTTTATGGTGCATGCTTACCCAAAGGGGACGTGAAGGCTCTCTCTGTAGATTCTCTCTTTTATGGTGCATGCTTACCCAAAGGGGACGTGAAGGGTCTCTCTGTAAGTTCTCTCTTTTATGGTGCATGCTTACCCAAAGGGGACACGAAGGCTCTCTCTGTAAGTTCTCTCTTTTATGGCGCATGCTTACCCAAAGGGGACGTGAAGGCTCTCTCTGTAAGTTCTCTCTTTTATGGTGCATGCTTACCCAAAGGGGACGTGAAGGCTCTCTCTGTAGATTCTCTCTTTTATGGTGCATGCTTACCCAAAGGGGACGTGAAGGCTCTCTCTGTAGATTCTCTCTTTTATGGTGCATGCTTACCCAAAGGGGACGTGAAGGCTCTCTCTGTAGGTTCTCTCTTTTATGGCGCATGTGCAACCAAAGGGGACGTGAAGGCTCTCTCTGTAGATTCTCTCTTTTATGGTGCATGCTTACCCAAAGGGGACGTGAAGGCTCTCTCTGTAGATTCTCTCTTTTATGGTGCATGCTTACCCAAAGGGGACGTGAAGGCTTTCTCTGTAGGTTCTCTCTTTTATGGCGCATGTGCAACCAAAGGGGACATGAAGGCTCTCTCTGTAGATTCTCTCTTTTATGGTGCATGCTTACCCAAAGGGGACGTGAAGGCTCTCTCTGTAAGTTCTCTCTTTTATGGTGCATGCTTACCCAAAGGGGACGTGAATGCTCTCTCTGTAGATTCTCTCTTTTATGGTGCATGCTTACCCAAAGGGGACGTGAAGGCTCTCTCTGTAGATTCTCTCTTTTATGGTGCATGCTTACCCAAAGGGGACACGAAGGCTCTCTCTGTAGGTTCTCTCTTTTATGGTGCATGCTTACCCAAAGGGGACACGAAGGCTCTCTCTGTAAGTTCTCTCTTTTATGGCGCATGCTTACCCAAAGGGGACGTGAAGGCTCTCTCTGTAGATTCTCTCTTTTATGGTGCATGCTTACCCAAAGGGGACACGAAGGCTCTCTCTGTAAGTTCTCTCTTTTATGGCGCATGCTTACCCAAAGGGGACGTGAAGGCTCTCTCTGTAGATTCTCTCTTTTATGGTGCATGCTTACCCAAAGGGGACACGAAGGCTCTCTCTGTAAGTTCTCTCTTTTATGGCGCATGCGTAACCAAAGGGGACATGAAGGCTCTCTCTGTAGGTTCTCTCTTTTATGGCGCATGCGTAACCAAAGGGGACGTGAAGGCTCTCTCTGTAGGTTCTCTCTTTTATGGCGCATGCTTACCCAAAGAGGACCTGAAGGCTCTCTCTGTAGGTTCTCTCTTTTATGGCGCATGCGCAACCAAAGGGTACACAAAGACCCCTGACCTTTGGCTCTGCCTCCCCATTGCTGCAGGAAGAGATGTCTGGAGAAACGGTGGTGAGCACAGCCGTGCCGGCAGCCGCGACTCGCACCACCTCCTTCAAAGGCGCCAGCCCCAGCTCCAAGTACGTCAAGCTGAACATCGGAGGAGCCCTCTACTACACCACCATGCAGACCCTGACCAAACAAGACACCATGTTGAAGGCCATGTTCAGCGGGCGGATGGAGGTGCTGACAGACAGCGAAGGTATGCGGCCAGTTGGGCAGGAGGGCAAAACTGGGCAAGATGGGAAGGGGGTTTTAAAGGGTTTTATTTTCGGAAAATGTTTACAGTAGGACCCCCGTATCCACTGATTCAGTTATCCATGGGATACAAAACAGCACACCTACCATAGAGTCTTCCTAGAAAATGCATCCTCTCTAGCCATTTTCAGCACAACTACCATAGAGTCTTCCTAGAAAATATGTCCTCTCTAGCCATTTTCTAGGTCCTCCAAGGCAACTCTATGATATTTTATACCGGAAGTTCCATTATTTTCAATGGTGTTCACTATTATCCACGGTTTTCGGTATCCACACACACACACACACCCAACCAATCCCCAGCAGATACAGGGGTCCTGCTATAGTTGCTTTTTTAATTACTTAAAAGTAGTTTTATAGATTGTTTGCTCTTTAAAATATATCCTTAAAATAAAATATATCTATTATTCTTTTAAGATGTGTACATAAAAAATTACTGATAAGAGTTTTTAAAGTATTTTTATAGATCGTTTGTTCTTCCAAATATATCCTTTATCTATTATTTGTATAAGATACATATTACATGCGTGTGTGTGTGTGTGTGTGTATGTACGAAGAAATATTAACGTTTCTGCTGATGTTTTGTATATTTTAATTCGTTCATGCCTTGATATTCTCTAAGCCTTTTGAGTCCCAATTCTGGAAGAAAGGCGAGATAGAAATAAGAGCAACGGTTGTATAGCGCTGCTAGCAATGGTAATAAAACCTGAAAACCCTGCAGGAGTTTCTTCCTTTGTGAAGCTTTGTTCCTTGTTCTGTTAGGAGGGAGGGAGTGAAAGACAGAAAGATTCCCATCTAAGTTTCTTAATGGGCTTTTGGAGCTGTAAGGTCATTAATTTAAGATATTCCTCCCCCCAGTTGCATTCCTTGGCCGGCTTTGCCTTTATTTGTCCTTCCCTTAAAATCTCTCGATTGCATTCTTGTATTCCTGCCCATTAGCTGGCCTTTGCTTTAGTTTACAGAAAATTGAGCCTCAGTTTTTTCCCCCCTCTGTTTTGCATTTAGCCTTTGTGGCTGAAGAGTGGTGTATAAATACCTAATTAATTAATTTCAAGGGCCGATAGCAGAGCATATTTCACACAGGTTAAATCCTACATTATGCAACTAATTCAGTTTGAAATGAAATTATTTGCCGTGGCTCCTTCCTATTAAATCCCAGGGATCTGGAGTTTTAAGAGGTCTTTAGCCAAACTATAAATCTCAGGATTCCCAGCAGACAGGGCAAATAATCCAGTTTCAAGGTGGATTATTTGTGGGGGCATCTATACAAAGGGGGGGTAATGGAGTACCTCGCAGTAATGGCATTTCGCAGTAGCGGCGTCTTGTCTTAATGGTGTTTTTGGCCTCCGGAAGCCTGCGTAACCTTCGCATGCAAGATGGCGGCTGTGAGTGAATTACTTGCGTTGGTTCTTCACCATGGCTGGACTTACTTTGTTTCGTTTCTAAGTCATCTAATATGCGCTGGAGCGATATAGCAATTTTCCGATTTAACAGGAAAGCAAAAAACAAACATACCCCACCCCGTTTTATCACCTTTCGCTAAGGCGAAAATCTAAGATGGTGGCATCAGGCGCTTGCCCTGGTAGCAAGTTCCACCTTAGCAATCCTTTCGAATTGCTTGTCCTAACGAGCTGGAATGCGCACCTCCTTCGCTGTTTTTTTTTTTTTAATCAGTGAAATCTGCGGAGGCTTTTCCTGCGCTGTTTTTACCGTTTTGGGCCCCCCTTGTTCCAAATATCATGAATGCCATTAGGAAAGGTAGGATTCCAAGCGAATCCTACAAGGATTATTTTAACCGTGAAGATCACACCGATGACGCAGCCAGAGATACGGCAGGAAAAAGCACGTATTTCCAGAAAAATGGCTGGAAGATTTGCAGTGAATTGGGATTTTTCCAGTCAGGGAAGGGGCGTCTGGTTTCTTCTCTCCTCATCCATCATTCACGATGACCCATCTTGTGTTCACTTTCTCTTTCTGCTGTTCTCTTCAACCCTTTCCTAGGTTGGATCTTGATCGACCGCTGCGGCAAGCATTTCGGGACCATACTGAACTACCTCAGAGACGGCGCCGTGCCCCTTCCGGACAGTCGGCGGGAGATCGAAGAGCTCTTGGCAGAAGCCAAGTACTACCTGGTCCAAGGCTTGGTGGACGAATGTCAGGCTGCCCTGCAGGTGAAATCCAGTTGCTAGTTTCAATTGGGGTAGACCCTTTAATGCAGAGGACAGGGTCAGAACCCAAAATGAACCCCTTAACAGATTAGAAAGCTGGGCCAATATTAACAAAATGAATTTCAACAGGGAGAAATGTAGGATTGTACACTTGGGAACTAAAAATGAAATGCACAGATATAGGATGAGTGATACCTGGCTTGATGGCAGTACATGCAAAAGGGATCTGGGAGTTTTAGTGGACCACAAGTTGAACATGAGCCAGCAGTGTGATGCAGCAGCTAAAAAAGCCAATGCGATTTTAGGTTGCATCAATAGGAGTATAGTGTCCAGAAAAAATGAAGCACACAGATATAGGATGGGGGACACTTGATGGCAGTCCATGCGTAGGGATCTAGGAGTCTTAGTGGACCACAAGCTGAACATGAGCCAGCAGTGTGATGCAGCAGCTAAAAAAGCCAATGCGATTCTAGGCTGCATCAATAGGAGTCTAGTGTCTAGATCAAGGGAAGTTGTAGTGCCACTCTATTCTGCTTTGGTCAGACCTCACCTGGAAGACTGTGTCTGAAGCCACAGATATTGGTTTCGCGGATACAGGGTCCAATTGTAATCAGTTTTCTTCGGCGAGACGTGGGGGGCTTGGATCTTCTCTGCACCGCTTTCACACTCTCGTTTTGACCGCCTCCTTCTTTTCGTTTCGGCAGAACAAAGACGTCTACGAACCCTTCTGCAAAGTCCCTATTATCACCTCTTCCAAGGAAGAGCAGAAGCTCATAGCCACCTCTAATAAGGTAAGCAAATATTCTGATTTATTTCCTCACTTGTTTTATATACTACACTTCCCAGAATTGATTGAATTAAGGCCTTCCTCACCTCTATAATGCGCTAGATCTTACTCATTGTTGTGCTTGTGTGTGCATGCAAGCGTCCGTATGTAATGACGTGTGTTTTAATTTTTTGATTGTTTAATCTCATTTTAACTTTCGTATCCTGTGAATTTTTAACTATGTTTTTTTAGTTTGCTGTAAGAGTCCCGAATTGAGAAAAGGGCAGGATGGAAATTAATATAACAACAACAATTATTTATTATTTCCACATTTATTCCTTTCTTTCTTCTGCAGCCGGCAGTTAAATTACTGTATAACAGAAGCAACAACAAATACTCCTATACCAGGTAAACAAAAACAAAAAAACCAGAGATATTTCATTTTGTTTCCTAGAAATGTAACCAGATATTTTTAATATTTCCTTGTTTAATTCTAGTATTCAAAAATTTATTTATTTTATATTAGTTATTTATACCCTGCTCTTCAGCCACAAGGCTATCAGAGCGGCTTACAAATTGTTTTAAGCAATAGCACATTTACACATCTACACTGCATTACGCAGTTTCCAATGTGTGTTAACTAATTGCCCCCACAAGCCGGGTACTCATTTTGCCGAGTAAAATGGGTTGTTCCAAAAGTTTGCTCACCCCGGGCACGTTTCCAAGAGGTTTTTGTGATAATTTTTCATACTTCAGGCCTTTTGGGGTGCATAGTGGGCCAAAATTTTGTACAAAAATCAGGAGAAAGTGGGGCATATTAATTCACCTTTTTTGCTGCAGTATCACACTGCTGGCTCATGTTCAGTGTGGGAGGTTCCCAAGGTCCTTTTCGAATGGACTACAGCTATGCTATGTGTCCCCAGTTAATTAATTAACTTAATTAATTAATTGGGAGGTTAAGAAGAAGGTGGCCAACTTGGGGTGGGTTCAGAGAAGGGGAACAAGGATGATGAAAGGGGTGGAGAACAAAACATACGAGGAAAGATATGGAATGGGGGACACTTGGCATAGCTGTAGTCTATTTGAAAAGGACCTTGGGGTCATCCCACATTGAACATGAGCCAGCAGTGTGATGCTGCAGCAAAAAAGGTGAATGCTATTTTAGCCTGCATTCATAGAAGCATAGTTTCCAAGTCAAGAGAGTAGGGGAAAAGTTCAGAGAAGGGCAATGAGGAGTGAAGTAGTTAGAGATCCAGCATTGAGCAAGGGGTTGGACTATATGGCCATTGGGGGACCCCTTCCAACTCTAGGATGCAGAGCATGCAGCTGGGAACGTGACAACTTCTCCACCTCTCTCCCCCTGCCCAGCAATTCGGACGACAACATGCTGAAAAACATCGAGCTGTTCGACAAACTCTCGCTGCGGTTCAATGGGCGGGTCCTTTTCATCAAGGACGTGATCGGGGATGAGATTTGTTGCTGGTCGTTCTACGGACAAGGGCGCAAGATTGCGGAGGTCTGCTGCACGTCCATCGTGTACGCCACGGAGAAGAAGCAGACCAAGGTGAGTGGCTTTGGTCTCGTTGGAGATCCTTGTCCCCTCTTCCGGTTTGGGAGGTGACAGTGAATTGAAAACAGGAGAAGACAACATGGCGGTCCAGATGCCGGCATTCATACTGAGCAATCTGGCCCCAAAGCAAACAGACACCTTACCATTTTGGCAGTTTTGGAGAGTCTACCGAGCAACAACAAATCACAGGTGTATACCTCCATTTCACCTCCGTGTTCCATTTTCACGTTTTCATGAAAAAAAATTCAGCATGAACATTTTTCGTGAGTAAAAACTGGCACCTTTCTCCTCCATGGAACACGGAGGTGAAACGGAAGAAGATGGCGTTGTCTGAAAAAGGACCCCCACAGCGAGACAGCTTTGCGGCTCCTCAGGATGACTTTTAAATCGTCTGAAAAAGTCCCCAGTGTGGTGTAGTAGTTTGCACGTTGGATTTTTTTAAAGTATTTTTTAGTTAATTTTATAGTCATACATTATAATATCCAATCAATACTTATTTATTAAAACACATAATATTACCATAAACTTCACAGTATTCCTATTAACTAATTCCAAAAGTTAACATAAATTCTTTACTATGATTCTTTTAAAGAATATTAATTTCCCTACCACCACCTTCACCGGAGCCCTTATCCCTTACCTAATCTTTCCCGAATCTCATTTCTTCTCGTGGAGGTAACCTCCCATTTTTTATCTGTAATACTTTTTTTAACAAACACTTTCCATATTTTATCAGAGAGTCCTAATCCAACGTGATAAAATTTGCACGTTGGATTAGGACTCTCTGGAGAGGCGGGTTCAAATCCCCGCTCGGCCATGAAATCCCTCTGGGTGACCTTGTCCAAAGTCCGAAAACTTCGACCCGCAGGTGCCTAGCTTGTAACGTCTCCATCTTTATCTGGGGTAAAAACAGGTTGAATTCCCAGAAGCCCGAATCTACGAGGAAACGCTGAACATCCTCCTCTACGAAGCGCAGGATGGCCGAGGGCCCGACAACGCTCTTCTGGAGGCGACTGGCGGAGCAGCTGGGCGGTCGCACCACTTGGACGAAGACGAGGAGCGAGAGCGGATAGAGCGAGTCCGCCGGATCCACATCAAGCGCCCCGATGACCGCACCCACCTCCATCAGTGAAAGAGGGGCCACGGTCCAACTCCCCCTCCTATTTTTCCGGGCGTTTTAGGGGGCGAGATCTCCGTCCAGGCCTAACTTATATTTTAGATGAGGTCTACGAACTCTCGTGTTTCGTTTTTTTTTTCTTCTTCTTCTAAGTGCATTAGTTCAATATATTTTGAGAGGTTATTTAACACAGTTTTTTTTTTTTTTTTGTCACGAAACCAACAAGATGGTGTATCCCTGGGAATTCTGTGGATACTCAACTATCATTCGATGTCTTAGTTTATTTAGCCAGCACTTTTTAAACCCACCTCTCTCGTGGCTTAGAGATGAGCTCTGTTTCTGCTGTATGAATGTTGCCGGAGCGTGGAATTTTCGGACTAAAACTCCCACAATCTTCCAGCCGGCATGGCTATTGGAGAGTCCGGGAGTTGTAGTCCTCACCCCCCCCCAAAAGGAGCTATTGGAAGCCCTCCAAATGTGTGTGGGGGAAAAACCATACAAAAATACCCACATCCCTAGAATCCTGTATTGCTGCCCAATATAGTTCCGTTTTCTTTTGCAATTCTTCATACCCACACTCCTAGAAATAACCCCACAATCCTGTATTGCCGCCCAATATACTTCCATTTTCTTCTGCAATCTTTCATACCCACACTCCTAGAAATAACCTCAGAATCCTGTATTGCTGCCCAATATATTTCCATTTTCTTTTGCAATTCTTCATACCCACACCCCTAGAAATAACGTCAGAATCCTGTATTGCTGCCCAATATACCTCCATTGTCTTTTGCAATCTTTCATACCCACACCCCTAGAAATAACCCCACAATCCTGTATTGCTGCCCAATATACCTCCATTTTCTTTTGCAATTCTTCATACCCACACTCCTAGACATAACCTCAGAATCCTGTATCGCTGCCCAATATATTTCCATTTTCTTTTGCAATTCTTCATACCCACACCCCTAGAAATAACCCCACAATCCTGTATTGCTGCCCAATATACCTCCATTTTCTTTTGCAATTCTTCATACCCACACTCCTAGACATAACCTCAGAATCCTGTATCGCTGCCCAATATATTTCCATTTTCTTTTGCAATTCTTCATACCCACACCCCTAGAAATAACCCCACAATCCTGTATTGCCGCCCAATATACTTCCATTTTCTTCTGCAATCTTTCATACCCACACTCCTAGAAATAACCTCAGAATCCTGTATCGCTGCCCAATATATTTCCATTTTCTTTTGCAATTCTTCATACCCACACCCCTAGAAATAACCCCACAATCCTGTATTGCCGCCCAATATACTTCCATTTTCTTCTGCAATCTTTCATACCCACACTCCTAGAAATAACCTCAGAATCCTGTATCGCTGCCCAATATATTTCCATTTTCTTTTGCAATTCTTCATACCCACACCCCTAGAAATAACGTCAGAATCCTGTATTGCTGCCCAATATACCTCCATTGTCTTTTGCAATCTTTCATACCCACACCCCTAGAAATAACCCCACAATCCTGTATTGCTGCCCAATATACCTCCATTTTCTTTTGCAATTCTTCATACCCACACTCCTAGAAATAACCTCAGAATCCTGTATCGCTGCCCAATATATTTCCATTTTCTTTTGCAATTCTTCATACCCACACCCCTAGAAATAACCCCACAATCCTGTATTGCTGCCCAATATACCTCCATTTTCTTTTGCAATTCTTCATACCCACACTCCTAGACATAACCTCAGAATCCTGTATCGCTGCCCAATATATTTCCATTTTCTTTTGCAATTCTTCATACCCACACCCCTAGAAATAACCCCACAATCCTGTATTGCCGCCCAATATACTTCCATTTTCTTCTGCAATCTTTCATACCCACATCCCTAGAAATAACCTCAGAATCCTATCTTGCTGCCCAATATATTTCCATTTTCTTTTGCAATCTTTCATACCCACATCCCTAGAAATAACCCCACAATCCTGTATTGCTGCCCAATATACTTCCATTTTCTTTTGCAATTCTTCATACCCACACTCCTAGAAATAACCTCAGAATCCTGTATTGCTGCCCAATATACTTCCATTTTCTTCTGCAATTCTTCTCAAAATGACATGACATCACTTCCTGTCGCCATTTTGAGAGGGACTGCAGACCTATTGAGATTTTTTGTGCAGATTTGGCTGGGGACAGGAAAAAATGTCCCCTCGTCTCCACCCGGTTGCCCACCCCTGCAATAAGTGATGGAGGTAGAGCTTTGGAAGAGTTGTTGCTTGTTTCGTTTTGGACTACAGCGTGCAGAATTTTCAGGAAATTTGGGCCTGAAGCAGCAATTTTCCTCCATTTTGGGGTGAGAGCGAGGGACCATGGGAGGGGTGCAGGCTTTGAAATGAGAGACCCTCTCCCCCTTGAAGACCCTCAGTCACAAGATAGTTCAGAGAGGTGGGTTGCAACCAAGCTGAGAAAGAAAGGTAGTTACGGTCTGTAGAATGTGGGATTTGCGCATGTGTGTTGAGGTGTGATAGAACGCCGTTTGTGGCTTGTTCCGTTTGGATTTCGTGGCCAAGTGGATAATTTTGTTGGGACGTTGGGAACACAGGAAAGCAAAGAACCAAAGAGACACTGGTGTGAGTTCTTCCAGGAGAAACAAGAACCCTTTAATCTGTCTGCAAAGTGTTTTGTCGTCGGCCGCGTACCAAATTCGTGGCCTGCATCACAGGTTGCCTTGACAAAAAGTTCCTTTTTTAAAAAAATATATATTTCCCCCCAATCCCTTTGCAATACTAGTTGGGGAATTCTGGGAGTTTTGTTCCCCACAAAAGGACATTTTCCAAGTCCTGTCCGTAGGTTCATGATGGTTTTTCCTTTTAGAAAGAAAGAATTTATTCGTGATTTATTCCCAGCTACGTTTGTGACAATGTACAGCTTAATATTTTTTGCTTTGGGTTAGTGGGGTGAAGTGTGATATCCTGAAAGCATCCAGCAAACAGAGGGCTTTTTAAAAAAAACAAAAAACAAACATGTTATATGGGCAGATATTTATGTCCGCAAATATATGTGAATCTTACAAGCAGCTTTGCTGTAAAACTGCTCAACTGTAAAGCGTAACGGTTGTGCTTAATACATAACAGGGAAGGGAGAAAAGATCTTGCATTTGCCTTGGAGCAAAGGGGAGAGAGGTTAATTAGAACACTGATGCAATTAAAAAGCTGTGACGGTGGTCATTTATTAGCGCCCTAGGTTGTTTCTGCTGATCTGAAGACTTGCACAAAGTGTCCATCGTTGTCATCTTCCGCCCCTGTACTTTCTTTCAGCATATCATCAATGCTTCTCCCATCGCAAAAAGCATTTCTCCCTAGAATCCTGCTATAATAGTATCGTGATGCTGCTTTTGACCTAAAGCTGGTTAAAAGCAGAGCTTGAAAATATTAACAGGGGATTACATTCCCAGATTGCTTTTAAAATAGTTCATGGCATAAAGAAGGTTAAAAGCAGAGCTTGCAAAAGTTAATTTTGCTGGACAACATTCCTACAGGTTGCTTTTAACCTACCCACAGTTAAAAGCAGAGCTTGCAAAAGTTAGCTTTGCTAGACAACATTCCTACAGGCTACTTTTATCCTAACCAGAGTTAAAAGCAGAGCTTGCAAAGGTTAACTTGGCTGGACAACGCTCCTACAGGCTAATTTTAACCTACCCAGAGTTAAAAGCAGAGCTTGCAAAGGTTAACTTGGCTGGACAATGCTCCTACAGGCTAATTTTAATCTACCCAGAGTTAAAAGCAGAGCTTGCAAAAGTTAACTTGGCTGGACAACATTCCTACAGGCTACTTTTAACCTATCCAGAGTTAAAAGCAGAGCTTGCAAAAGTTAACTTTGCTGGACAACATTCCTATAGGCCACTTTTAACCTACCCAGGATTAAAAGCAGAGCTTGCAAAGGTTAACTTTGCTGGACAATGCTCCTACAGGCTAATTTTAATCTACCCAGAGTTAAAAGCAGAGCTTGCAAAAGTTAACTTGGCTGGACAACATTCCTACAGGCTACTTTTAACCTACCCAGAGTTAAAAGCAGAGCTTGCAAAAGTTAACTTGGCTGGACAACATTCCTACAGGCTACTTTTAACCTATCCAGAGTTAAAAGCAGATCTTGCAAAAGTTAACTTGGCTGGACAACATTCCTACAGCCTACTTTTAACCTATCCAGAGTTAAAAGCAGAGCTTGCAAAAGTTAACTTTGCTGGACAACATTCCTATAGACCACTTTTAACCTACCCAGGATTAAAAGCAGAGCTTGCAAAAGTTAACTTGGCTGGACAAAATTCCTACAGGCTCCTTTTAACCTACCCAGAGTTAAAAGCAGAGCTTGCAAAAGTTAACTTGGCTGGACAACATTCCTACAGGTCATTTTTAACCTGCCCAGAATTAAAAGCAGAGCTTGCAAAAGTTAACTTGGCTGGACAAAATTCCTACAGGCTCCTTTTAACCTACCCAGGATTAAAAGCAGAGCTTGCAAATGTTAACTTGGCTGGATAACATTCCTACAGGCCATTTTTAACCTGCCCAGAATTAAAAGCAGAGCTTGCAAAAGTTAACTTTGCTGGATGGCATTCCTACAAGCTCCTTTTAACCTACCCAGAGTTAAAAGCAGAGCTTGCAAATGTTAGGTAAGGGGGAGTACATTCTGCAAACTGGTTTCAAGCTGTGCATGTCATAAAGTATGTTAAAAGCACAGCTTGGAAAAAATAGCTTTTCTGGACTACATTCATACAGACTACTTTTAAACTGCTTGGGGTTAAGGGCAGAGCTTGGAAAAATTAGCTTTTTTTATTACATGCCCCTGGCCCTGACCTCTCACCACCACCCCCAACATACACACATCCTGCCATTAATTTTGGTCCAAAAAAAGTCAACATTTTTCCAAGCTCTGCTTCATACCAAATGGCATTTTGATAATCATCGTTCCAGGATTCACAAGTTGTCCTTTGATCCAACAATCTTTTTTTGTTTCCTGGGGTCCTTGAGACAACAACAAGGGGCAATACTCCAGGAGTTGTTGGACTGCAATGCCCAGCAGCCTATGAGCCAGGGATGCTGGGAGTTAACAGTTAGTAATAGAATACTGTGAAGCAATTGCTGGAAACCATAAAATGTGAGATGGATGTTGGATCACAAAGGGGCTCCTGAACAGAGGCTGAGTAATTTACTCGGCTCTTGCTCCTCAGTTGCACCTCGTTCAATCTCATCTTGCCTCAAATCACTCTTGTGTTACCAGACACACCCTGCCAAAAAACAAGACTTACATTGGAAAAGATGAGTGTGTGCGTGTGCCGTTATCAGTGGTCCTCCCAAAAGCACAACTAGTCTTGCAACCCTTTAAAATTTTGGACAAAAGGTTGTGTTACGGACCACCCATTTCCAGTCCAGTGGATAAATTATTTTGGTGTCTGAGCTTTGCAATAGCGCAATTTCTCTTACAAGTACTTTTAAAGAGCAATTCTTTTTGGTCTGTAAGCAGCTTGAAAAACAAGTCCAGCTTTTCAGCATCCTTGCAGCACAGAGCTTGGAAAAGTTACTTTTCAGGCTAAATCCTATCACAGAGTCCATCGAATCAATTGGATTTAGTTAATAATAATAATAATAATAAAATTTATTTATACCCCGCCCCTCTGCTAAAAACAATCGGGGCGGCTTCCAACAATTAAAACATTATAATAATGACTAAAAACACCACCCACCCCCACCCTCCCACAGTTATGCGCAGATTCATTCGATAGAAGACACCGTGAGTCTTATTGAGTTGGCGCAAAGGCGACTGCCCGTCATTTTCGAAGAAAACTTCTTGGGGCATTTTCTTCTCCCACCCCCAAGTTACTTTTTCCAAACTCTGCTCTTAAAAGTGCGTCATTCCAGTTGTACGGAGGGTTGAAGTAAGTCAGGCGTTAATTTTCATCTATATACCAGCACTTTCCTCTTCTGTGTGTATTTAGCTGGTTCCATCTGTTGTGTTATGTAGTTTGTATTTTACACTTTTGAAGACATGCAAAATAAATCAGAAAATGTTTCCTATTTCCTACTGTGGTAGCCTTTCATTTGTGCGGCAAAAATATAGTTCACTGTTTCGACCCAAATGCTTGTTGGTTTTTTTAAGAAGGAAAGTTAGTGAAGTAAAAACATTGGTTTTCCTACTTGTTTTTGGAAGGTTTTTACTAAAAAAAAAATTTTTTTTTTTTTTGATTCCTCTGCAAATCTCTAGGTTGGTTTTAATTACCAGCAAAATGCAGAAGGCAGCATGCTGTAGTGGTTAGGGCAATGGACTCAAAACTTTGGGATGCCAGGTTCAAATCACCACTCCGCCCTGGAAACCCATTGGGCGACCTTGGGCAAGTCACACTCTCTCAGCTTCAGAGGAAAGCAAAGAAGACAGACCCCCTTTGAAGCTCTCTCATCCTCAAAGGGAGGATGACACTCTCTCATCCTCAAAGGAAGGCCATGGCAAACCTCTGAAGAAGGCAGGCAGGCAAAATCCACTAAAGCTCCAATCCGCCTCTTTCTTCAACATCTTACGCTTCCTTCATGGTTGTTGTTTCCATAGATTTTTGTGCACCCAGTACAACTGTGTACGCCGGTGAAGTTGCGCAGGCATAGTGCATAGGGATGGAATAAGGCTCGACTCCCGTATCCATGGGGGGATACATTCCAAGACCCCCCCCATAGATAATAGGGAACCCTATTATTTTCAATGAGACAAACACAAACACCAGATGTTGACCATAGAATCACATTGGAGGACCTAGAAATGCCTAGAGAGGACATATTTTTTTTCCAAACGTGGGTAGGTGAACCCATGGATACCAAATCCGTGGAGATGGGGGCCAACCAATACTTTGCTAATCTTTCATTCTTGATAGAAGGAATGAGGAATTTTAGTAGTTTTCCTCCCATTGTGAGAGGAAGTCTTGAAAACCTGCACAGCCTTCACGGACCCCCTGTGAGGATATTGCAACTACAATTCTCCCTCCATATCCACGGTTTTGGTGTCCACGGATTTAAATATTTGCGGCTAAAAAATAATAATCCAAAAAGCCAACCTTGATTTTGCTATCTTATATCAGGGACACCATTTTGATATGCCATTGCATATACAGTTGTCCCTCCGTATCCACAGATTTGGTATCCACGGATTTAAGTATTCACGGCTTGAAAATATTCTTTAAAAATTAATAATCCCAAAAGTAAAGCTTGATTTTGCCATCTTATTATATCAGGGACACCATTTTGCTTTGCCATTGCATATCATGGGACTTGAGTATTTACGAATTTTGGCATCCACGAAAAGGGGGTCCTTGTAACCAAACCCCAGCAAATAGCAAGGGACAACTGTACTGCTCTAGGCATTTTCCAGCACAACTTTATGGTGCGCGTCCCCTATTTTGTGATAAATGAAACTGCGGATATTGGTTTCACGGATAGAGGGAATACATGGATACACAATGTACATTCAATTTTCAAGCACAGTCAGGCAGAGATTAAAGTCAACCATTTCTCACTGGATAAATGAGATTATTTTTCAAGCCCATTTTCCCCTTTGGTCTTTTAATACATCTATATATATATATGTATATATATGCATCATAGTTTGCATCAACACATCAGAAATCGGTAACAGAGAGCAATGGAGGCACTTTGGCCGGCCCAATAAAAACTCGCTAGCCAAATTATTCCCCTCCTAGCCAAATAATTTTGCTCGCGGTGACATTGCCTCGGATATTTGGGAAAGGAAGGAAGAAATAATTCTTGCCGACTGTTAGAAATGGAGCTTTGCACCCTTTCTCCGTCGCTCTTCCGGTCGTGTTCGGTCCCTTTTGCGTTCGTATTTTTTAACGGAGAGTCTTGGAGCTGTTGAGTGTGATTTACGGAGAAGTTTAAATAATTTTCCAGCTTGGATTAAAAGGCAGGTGATCACCATGAAAACAGAGGCAGAAATCAAGAGTTTGGTATTGAACAGTTGAAAAGTTGGTAATTTTGTAATATTTCTGCTTTTTAGGTGTTTGGTTTTTAAAAAAAAAAATAGGTGTAAAATGGAGGTGGAGTTCAGCTGCACCAACGCTATGGCATCCAAAATGTTCTTCATAAATGATGGTAAATTTACAACAGCAATTTTCTATACAGGCAAGAGAGTTGGGATTTACTTCTCTTTTTCTCCCAAGGAAAAAGGGAAACAAGCAAAACTCGAACTGGTGATCTCCCGTCAGGACAACGTTTTCGTCGATACCTTTAAGATTTAAACACAGAAAAATCACTTCCTCAGTTTCCCCGATCTACACTTTCAAGCACCATTTGGGGCAAATAGAGAATTTTCAGAGCAATTTCAGAGCTTGAAAAGCTACTTTTTTGGACAGTACGGCTAATATCCTGTCCAAACCCAGCGGAGTGTTAAGTCCAATCAATGGCTGCTGGGTCATAGTGGATGGACTTTACAGTTCGGACTAAAACCCAAGACAGATTTCCCCTGTCTCCAGTGCTCGTGGTAGAAGGACTTATCCTCAGCTATTAGCTATCAGACAACCTTCACATAATGGCCTAGGCCAGCGGTTCTCAACCTGTGGGTCCCCAGATGTTGTTGGACTACAGTTCCCAGGAGCCCTTTGAGGTCTCACCTTGATGGCGAGGTGGTCCTCCAAGTCATTAGTGAAGCTGTGAGTTCAATCCTACAGCCTCACTAAGGACTGGGAAGACCACCTGGTCGTCAAGGTGAGACCTCAGAGGACCCCTGGGAACTGTAGTCCAACAACACTAATGGCTGGGAGGACCACCTGGCTGTCAAGGTGAAACCTCAGAGGGCTCCTGGGAACTGTAGTCCAACAACACTCACGACTGGGAGGACCACCTGGCTGTCAAGGTGGGACATCAGAGGGCTCTTGGGAACTGTAGTCCAACAACACTCATGACTGGGAGGACCACCTGGCCATCAAGGTGAGACCTCAGAGGACCCCTGGGAACTGTAGTCCAACAACACTAATGGCTGGGAGGACCACCTGGCCATCAAGGTGAGACCTCAGATAGCTCCTGGGAACTGTAGTCCAACAACATCTGGGACCCACAGGTTGAGAACCACTGCTCTAGATCCTAATCCATACTCAAGTAGACCTATTGAGTCAATGGGATTCACTTGCATGTTGACGTACCCTTGAGTAAGTCTACTCCAGTTGAAAGTAACAGTAGGAGACAGGTTACTATTCCCAACCACCACCACAATCCAGTGGCTTGGGGTAAAAGGTGAAAAATCTGTTCTGGGTTTTAGTCCAAACTGTAAAGTGAATGGAACTTCCCAGTGCTGTCCAATTCTGACAACTCCTTTTAAAGTTCAGACTAAAATCCAGAGCGGATTCCACCACCTGCCTCACTTGACATCAGAGCCAGCAATCCTAACTCCGCCCTCCTCTTCCTCTCCCTCCGTCAGTGGGGATGCTGGCGCAGAACGCCTCCGGAACTTACCACGGTCAGTTGCCCGTTTTTGGCTTTGTAGATCTGGGACTCTTGGCCCGTGGTGAAAACCATGGTTCCTTCTTTGCCAGGGCTGATCTGGAACTGGAGGCTGCCAAGGAAAAATTGTGAGAAAGTGAGTTTAAATGTTGGGTCATAACATTTAAAAAAAAATAAATTAGGGATAATTGTCTATTTGAAATTTTTATGTTACACAGATTCCTCATATATTTCCTTACAAATGTTACTGTTTGACTATTAAGACCTTTCTTCATTAAACAGATCCTTATTCCTTGACCATTACCTTGGTATTTACGAACCTTTGCCATCTCTTAATGACCCTTATATTTGAATTTAATCATTTCCCAAGTCTCTAAACCCCTTGTACACATCTTTTGTTTCTTCCCAATGTTTCATTAAACTCGCCCAATTTTCCTTTGTCTTACCATGGGTTTTGTTTCTTGTCTTACTTGTCAATTCATCCATCATCATCATATCTAATAATTTCTCTTTCCATTCATTTATATGAAAAGGAAACATTACAACTTAGATTTAGAAGAGGCAAGTAATGGGGAACAAGAAAAAATGGTGATTAAATAGAGAATAACATGACTCGTGACTCGATAAAGGAAGTTTCTTTTTATCGGTGGTAAGATGCTACATGTGATGTGTTCAAATTGCATAGTATCAATAAGCAATAGAATGATTTATATAATTATATATAATTATATAACTATGATATAGGAGGTGTCTGAGCAACTGTTTCTGATGTTTTATGTTTATCATTGTATATGAGTAAGCTTTTTGTTACTGGCAAAAATGAAATGTAATGAACATCAAGATGCGAATGCTTTATGGATTATTAAGAAATTAATAAATAATAATTATTAAAAAAAAATAGGGGTACATGGGCCAAGATGGGCCACTTTGAGCTCATCTAGCTGGGCTCTCCGGTGGCGTATTCTGTCCATGTATCTGGCTCATTCCCTCCACGGAGATTATCAGGCGTGCTAAAAACGGCGTTATAACGACGCCAGGATTTCGCTAAAGGCAAGGGTGGAGAAGGACGGAAGGCTGAAGGTTTTTGGGGAGGGGGGTGTCCCATGTCAGAAGAAAAGCAAGATATAAATCTATTAAGTGGCCGCCGGAAGACAGAAGCTCACCTGTCCTGGGCCACCGTGACCACCTCCTGTTTCTTGGCCAACATGCAGAGTTTGGTGACCATCTCGAAAACGTGCTCGCATTGGAGAATGGCGTCTCCCTGAGAGGAAGAAAAAGGAGGCATTTCAGCCCAAAAATCCTACCCGACCTGGTGGGGGCAGTCCCAAGGGATCCTCCGCCACCCCACTTTCTCAACTCTATTTATTATTATTATTATTATTATTATTATTATTTAAACAACAATATCCACAAACATCCATAAAACGAAACAACAACAAATGACACAAAAGCACAAAAAAACAAACAAACAGTGTCATCTAAAGTTAAATATAAATACTTACTAATTTAAATACGTGAAAGACAAAGACAAGGCTAATTTAAAAGACTTCCCTCCTATTCTCTTCTTGCTCTGAATTATATTTTGACAGTTCACCTCCTATATATAAAAATTTGTAGTCTTTTTTAATTCCATCTTAACAAAACTCAAGGTAATCTGCATTGCTTTCATTTTTCCCTTTTCCATATTCATTGCATATAACTCCTATTCAGTCACCTTTATCTAGCTGTTTTTATAATCAGTGTAGAGAACTCACGACAAACAAGTCTTGAAGAGAAACGACAACGCAGAAAGAATCACAACCTGGAAACATCACCCAAGGAAACCTTCTGCTGTGCTTTTTGCAACCGGACTTGTTTATCTCGGATTGGCCTTTTTAGTCATCAGCGCGCTTGCAGAAAGCGCGGGATGAGTCCTTCCGGAATCTTCGCTTGCGAAGAAAAGCCAGAGAGAATATTTTTATCTAACATAAATTTAGCAATGAATAACATTATTATAAAAAAAGTTACGTTACTATTTTCGTTTGCCTAACTGTAAAACCCAATTATAAAATGTTCAGAGCATTCTTGGGTCATAGTGTTTTCAATTGCACACTCAGGCTCACAATTGCAATAGGGCGCAAGTGAAATTGTGTTACCTTCTCCTGTTTGCTGTCTTCTGAAACGTGGATGACGACGATCCCATCACTCAGGTTGCTGGTGGAAATTCCTAGGTGGAAAAATAAAATAAAATAAAATATTAAGTTAATTACTAGGGGAGGGGGAAAAATACAATATAATACCTTGGGCCCAGAGATGTAAAATTTCCAGAAAGTTGAAAGCCTTTGGGAGGAAAGGTTGGCATTCAATATTGTCTAGAGGAAACTAGAGTGACAGAGCCACAACAACATTCCACCTTTTTCCCAATTCAGGACTCAAGGTGGTTTATAACAGATATTAAAAAAAAAAATAGTCAATTATTTGCAAAGTACAATTTTTTTAAAAAAGTGATTAAACTGTAGGTCAGCCCCCATATATCTGGGACAAGTACCATGGTTTCAATTATCCATCATCCAAAAAATATGGTCCTTCTAGGCATTTCCACTAGAAGTTACCATAGAGTCGTGCTGAAGTTACGATAGAGTCTAGGCATTTCCTAGGTTCTCCAGTACAACTCCATGTAATTTCTACTGGAAGTTACCATAGAGTTGTGCTGGAGATGCCTAGACAGGTAGCATCTCTAGGCATTTCCTAGGTCCTCCATAGAATCATAGAGTTGGAAGAGACCTCACAGGCCATCCAGTCCAATCCTCTACCATGCAGGAAGACGCAATCAAATCAATCCCAACAGATGGTCATCCAGTGCAACTCTATGTAATTTCTGCTGGAAGTTACCATAGAGTCATGCTGAGGATGCCTAGAGAGGCAGCTTCTCTAGGCATCTCCTAGGTCCTCCAAATGCAACTCCATGTAACTTCTGCTGGGCGTTATCATAGAGTCATGCTGAGGATGCCTAGAGAGGCAGCTTCTCTAGGCATTTCCTAGGTCCTCCAGTGCAACTCTGTATCACATCTGCTGGACATTACCATAAAGTTATGCTGAGGATGCCTAGAGAGGCAGCCTCTCTAGCATTTCCTAGGTCCTCCAAGTGCAACTCCATGTAACTTCTGGTGGACGTTATCATAGAGTCGTGCTGAGGATGCCTAGAGAGGCAGCCTCTCTAGGCATTTCCTAGGTCCTCCAGTGCAACTCCATGTAACTTCTGCTGGACGTTATCATAGAGTCGTGCTGAGGATGCCTAGAGAGGCAGCTTCTCTAGGCATCTCCTAGGTCCTCCAGTGCAACTCCATGTAACTTCTGCTGGAAATTACCATAGAGTTGTGCTGGAGATGCCCATCATCTTGTATGTGAAGCTTATGGGGGCAAAAACACCAACGCTAACTTCTGTCAAGAATAAAAGTTACCTTTGAGGGTTGCGTACTCAATCCTCTGCTTGATTTTGGCCGTTTCCACCACGTAGGCAGCCACGCGGGTCAAGACAAGTAGCCGTTCTCGGGGCTTGAACCCGTTCCTGTCGAACTTCACCACCGGAGTGACATACTGAGAGAAACCAGCAGAGATTTTAATTGCTTCTTTTTAAATAGCAGGAGACACATGGAGTGAAAGGCTGAGACCAGTAGCTTTAAGTTAGGAACAGAGGAAGCGTGGCCCTCAAGAATGATTCGATTGTGTATTCCTGCATGGTAGAATGGGGTTGGACTGGATGGCCCTTGGAGGTCCCGTCCAACTCTATGGTTCTATGATTCTAACATGGTGGATGCATTGGGTGTGTAGAGATGTACACACATCCAAATCACCAGGACCACTCCAAAATTTCCTGCAACTTTCAGTTTCTGCTAAGCCAGATTAAGTGCTAAAAGGACCGGTTTCGCGCATGCGTAATGTGGACAAATTGCACCGGACCCAGACTGAGTACGTGTTTTATCCATAGGGGCTTACCACACACCGAAGTAAAGCGGCAGTGCAGCTGGGAGGTTACGTTTTCCATGCTTCCTTACTGCACGGCATCATCTTCTTTTCAAAGACAGAAGTAAAACCTCGTCTTTTTGCTAACCGGAAAAACTCGTTAGCAAAAAGATGCAGTTTTAAGTCAAGTCCCCCATGGGATCGGAACAGCAAAACACCGGAAGAACGACCACGCCATGCGTTAAAGTGGAAGGTGGAACCTTCTTACTGCACTGCCGCTTTAGTTCGGAGTATGGTAAGTCCCTTCATGTACACAAGACCCTTTCAACGCAACATGCGATTGGAACCACCAGGGGGCGCTTGAGTGTGCTGGGCATACCTGTCCTCTTCTTCCTTACCTTGACTTTCTCATGGCGGATCATCTGCATGATTTTGGGGCTGAGTTCGCTCTCATCTGGAAAGGAGGCAAGAAGGAACCATAACCTTCAAGGGGGAAAAATGGGAGCTACCCAAATTATGTTTAATTTTAATTTAATTATGTTGTACTCTGACATGATTCCCTAGGAAAAACGCAGAATATAAATAAATCATATTATTATTATTATTATTATTATTATTAACACAGGGAGACTGACCGGTCCTGGGGCATTTGGTGGCTTAGGACGGGGGTGAGGAAGCTTTGGCCTTCTAGATGCTCTGGACTTTAATGGACACCATTTTGCAATGCCATTGCATATCATGGGAATTGAGAATTCACGGATTTTGGTATCCACAAAAGGGGGTCCTGGAACCAAACCGCAGCGAATAGGAAGGGACAACTGTATTTGTGGCTTGAAAATATTCTTTAAAAAATAATAATCCAAAAAGCAAACCTTGATTTTGCCATCTTATTATTTCAAGGACACCATTTTGTGATGCCGTTGCGGATAATGGGACTTGATTATTCACGGATTTTGGTATCCATGAAAAGGGGTCCTGAAACCAAAGCCCAGCAAATATGAAGGGACAACTCTGTATGTATGTGTATATATATATATATATATATATATATATATATATATAGTTGCCCCTCCACATTCGCGAACTTGACATTTGCGGTTTTGGTTATTTGCGGTTTTGGGAGGCCCCCCCCTGGCCCCCCCAAAACTGCGACAAGGGGCCTCCAGAGGCCCCGTGAAAGACCTGGAGGGAGCGGGGAGGCCTCCACGGGGCCCCCGGAGGCGCTCCGGAGGCCCCATGAAGGTCTGGGGAGGGGTGGGGAGGCCTTCGCGGGACCCCCAGAGGCCCTCTGGAGCCCCCGCGAAGGCATGGGGAGGGGTCGGGAGGCCTTCGCGGGACCCCCGGAGGCCCTCCGGAGGCCCCGCGAAGGTCTGGGGAGGGGTGGAGAGGCCTTCGCGGGACCCCCGGAGGCCCTCCGGAGGCCCCGCGAAGGCCTGGGGAGGGGTGGAGAGGCCTTCGCGGGACCCCCGGAGGCCCTCCGGAGGCCCCGCGAAGGCCTGGAGAGGGAGGGAGGAAGGGCCGGGGAGACCTCCGTGGGGCCTAGCAAGGCCCCGCGAAGGCCTGGGGAGGGAGGGGAGTCGTTATTCGCGGATTTTTCACATTCGCGGGGGTCCGTGGAACGGAACCCCCGCGAATATGAAGTGACGACTGTATATAGCCTGACAGTATCTGCAGCAGATTTTCCATCCTACTGAATGGCAATCACCAGATGTTGTTCCCAAAACCATTTCCCCCAAATGAAAGCCCTCCACCGATCAATCCTTCTGCAAATCCATTTACTCACTGATCCTGGTGTCCGCAAAGGGTTCGCTCAGACTCTCCGCGTACCCAGCCTTCTTTCCGCAGAAGATTGCGCTGGCCACCGCTTTCTGTTCCAACTTCGGAGGGGGATTTGGAAGAAAACGAAACGTTACGGCCCTCTCGAGTCAGAGGAAACTGAAGTTGACTCTTCAAGACTGCAGCCTCCATTTTGGGAGGGACGCCTGACTAACGGATCTCGTGGTTTTACTGTCTGGACAAGGTGACCTGGTATAGTGGTTTGAGTGTTGGGCTCTTCTCGAAAACCAGCGTTCAAGTCCACACTCAGCCATGGAAACCTCCTCAATGGCCTTGAGGAAGTCACACACTCTCAGCCTCAGAGGAAGGCAATGATTGCAAACCTCTGAAGAAATCCAGCCATGAAAACCCCAGGAGAAGAATCATGTTGTTGTGGTTTGAATGTTGGGTTGAGACTCTAGGAGACCAACACAGAAAGCTTTCCATATCGTTGGTGCCCATCTAGGCCAGTATTCCCAACTCTGTCTGGCAGCAATAGCTTTATATGGCTTCTTTAAGAGGAACCATCTTGTGGTGGTTTGAATGTTGGGTTGGGACTCTAGGAGGGTATCATTGGTGGTCCATCTAGGACCACCATACCATTGGTGGTCCATCTAGGCCAGTATTCCCAACTCTGGCTGGCAGCAAGAGCTTTACATGGCTTCTTTAAGAGGAACCATCTTGTGGTGGTTTGAATGTTGGGTTGGGACTCTAGGAGACCAACACAGAAAGCTTTCCATATTGTTGGTGGTCCATCTAGGCCAGTATTCCCAACTCTGGCTGGCAGCAAGAGCTTTATATGGCTTCTTTAGGAGGAACCATCTTGTGGTGGTTTGAATGTTGTGTTGAGACTCTAGGAGACCAACACAGAAAGCTTGCCTTATGGTTGGTGGTCCATCTAGGCCAGTATTCCCAACTCTGGCTGGCAGCAAGAGCTTTATATGGCTCCTTTAAGGCCATAAGGTAGACCCCAATGTCCTTCGTTGGGACCAAAGGCCTTGTGGCACAACTGAGTAGACCCAACCATCACCCAACTGGCTGCTTAAGACTTGGAAGAAGGGGCTTTTGAACAACAGGAGGCACAACGCTTGGAAGAGGTGCCAACTTTTGAGAATTCATACAATCCCAGAGTTGGAAGGGGTCCTAAGAGGTCATCAAGTCCAACCCACCACTCAGTGCAGGCTCTCCAGCTAGAGCTAAAGATGTCCAGCCTCTTTTGGAAGATGTCCAGAGAAAGAAGGAGACCCCACCACCTCTCTCGGCCATGGGTCCCATTGCTGAACCTCTCTTATCACCAAGAAGTTCCTCCTAACATTAAATCAAAATCTACCCTCCTGTAACTTAAAACCCTTAGACCTGATCCTAACCTCTGGGGCAATAATTAAATATTTTGAGATATTT
Organism: Gambelia wislizenii; assembly: GCA_030847615.1. Taxonomy (NCBI): domain Eukaryota; kingdom Metazoa; phylum Chordata; class Lepidosauria; order Squamata; family Crotaphytidae; genus Gambelia; species Gambelia wislizenii. The sequence continues at coordinate 1,868,150 of JAUMIR010000013.1, read as the reverse complement.
AAAGAGATCATATCACCCCCCAGTCTTCTCATCATGAGGCAGAACATCCCAACCCCTACAACCTCTCTTCGTATATTTTCTTCTCCATCCCTCTTACCATCCTCATTGCCTTTCTCCAAACTTGCCCCAACTTTTATTTATATCCTTCCTAAAATGAGGTGCCCAGAACTGGACGCAATACTCCAGATGAGGCCTGACCAGTGCAAAATCTAGCAGGACTATTACTTCCCCCAACTTGGAAACTATACTTCTACAAAAGTAGGCTAAAATAGCATTCGCCTTCTTTGCTGCAGCATCACATTGCTGGGTCATGTTCAACTTATGATCAACAATAATCCCAAAATCCACATGTAGTACTGCCAAGCCAAGCATCCCACATCCTATACCTGTGCATTGTGTGTGTGTGGTCTAAAAGCAAAATTTTGCAGTTGTCTCTGTTGAATTTCATTTATTAATTACCCAGTTTTCTACTTTTTAAAGATCATTTTGAGTTCCCATCGTCCCCTTTTTAGAAGCAAGAAGCAGAAAACTCACAACCCCAGGGTGTTACCTGTGCTTTCCTCTCTGCTGTGATACCCCGGCAGTATTTCCGGACAAGATTTCTCTTGCAAATTTTCTTTAGAAGCTCAGATGTCTGTATTTGGGGGCAACCAAGAGAAAACTGTCATTAAAGTGCCTGGTTTTGCATGAGGGCCAGCGTGGTGTTGTGGTTTAAGTGTTGGACTACAGTTTGAATCGCCACTCGGCCATGGAAACCCTCTGGGTGACCTTGGGCAAGTCACACTCTCTCAACCTCAGAGGGAAGCAATGGTGGCAAACCTCTTATGACGAGATTTGGCCAAGGAAGCCCTAGGAGAAGGGCGTCACAAGTCAACGTGAAGACCCATGACACACAACTTTCCCCGCCAAATGATCTTCAAAGGCTGACTGCCTCGGCACATGGAGGTTCCACAGAGGTACCCCAATCTGTGGTTTGCCCACCTGCTCCATGATTTCAGGAGGTTTCAGCCAGGTTTCGTCCAAGACGCCCTTGGGAAGGTGATCCCGGAGTTTCATGAGGTAGCTGTATTGCACGAACCTCACAAAGTCCTTGTTCTCAGGGTTCATGGGTTGCTTCCGGTAGATGAAGCCTTTGATGTACCTAAGAGAATCATAGAACCATAGAGTTGGAAGGGATCTCCAAAGGCCATCCAGTCCAACCCCATTCTGCCATGCAGAAACACACGGTCAAAACACTCCCAACAGATGACCATCCAGCCTCTGTTTAAAAACCCTCCAAAGATGGAGACTCCACCACACTCCCAGGCAGCAGCGGATTCCTCTTCCGAACAGGAAGTTTTTCCTAATAATGTTTAGGTGGAATCACTTTTCCCGTAGTTTGAACCCATTGCTCCGTGTCCTAGTCTCTGGAGCAGCAGAAAACAAGCTTGCTCCATCCTCAATAGGACATCCCTTCAAATATTTAGAAATGGCCATCATCTCAACCTTCTCTTCTCCAGGCTAAACATGCCCAGCTCCCTCAGCCGCTCCTCATAGGACAAAATGGCTTCCAGACCTCCCACCATTTTGGCCGCCCTCCTCTGGACACGTTCCAGCTTCTCAATATCCTTCTTGACTTTTGGTGCCCAGAAGTGGACACAGTCTTCCAGGTGAGGTCTGACCAAAGCAGAATAGAGTGACACTATGCCTTCCCTCAATCTAGACACTATACTCTTATTAATGCAGCCTAGAATCGCATTGGCCTTTTTAGCTGTTGCATCACACTGCTGGCTCATGTTCAGCTTGTGGTCCACTAAGACTTCTAGATCCCTTTTGCATGCACTGCTATCAAGTGTCACACATCCTATATCTGTGTGTTTCATTTTTTCTGGACACTATAGTCCTATTGATGCAGCCTAGAATCGCATTGGCTTTTTTAGCTGCTGCATCACACTCTTGGCTCATATTCAGTTTGTGGTCCACTAAGACTCCTAGATCCCTTTTGCATGGACTGCCATCAAGTGTCACCCATAATCCTATATCTGCGCTTTTCATTTGTACTGCCCAAGCATAGTATCCAACATTTCTCCCTGTTGAAATTCATTTTGTGAGTTTTGGCCCAGCTTTCTAAACTGTTAAAGGGGTCATTTTGGATTCTGACCCTGTCCTCTGGGGTATTTGCTACCCCTCCTAATTTGGGAATTTGGGAATTTTTTTTATTGGGTCATCTGCAAACGTGATAAGCATGCCCTCTATTCCTTCATCCAAGTCATGGATGTTGAATAGCATTGGGCCCAGGACGCAACCCTACGGCACCCCACTGGTCCATCTTTGCCACACCACCCTGCCCCAAGGGATACCTGTCGCTCAGGACTTACTTCCGGATGGTCTGCGCTGCCCACATCCTCTTCTTCGCCAGCTTGCGCGCCAGGACTCCTCTCCAACAAGACTCCAGCTTGATGGCTGCAAGACGTTGGACACGATCCTGTAAACACCTTTGCAGAAGCGGTTGGACATTTCCGTCCAAGGCGGGATGGCCACGTCCAGTTCGCGGTCTCAGGAGCCATTGTTCACGGTTGTGCACATGTAAATATGTGCACGCTGCCTGTGGTTGCTCATAGCACATGGCTGTGCATGTGTTCAAGCGCATTCGGTTGCACAATTTACTAATAAGGCGGCACTCTGCATCCTCTAAATTTAGGCTCCCTCCTTGATATAATCAGGGCTTTGATAGCCTTTGTGGCTGAAGGGTGGGGTATCAATACCTAATTAAATTAAATTAAATTTGGAGTTGGTACACCAAACCTTCAATTCCAACTCCTATATTTTCCTACCGTCGAGCTCCGACTTCTTCCTAAATGGCAAATTTACTGTTAGTAAAATGGGAGTTCTTAAGGCATTTCATCACTCAGAACTGGATCTATTATGTTTCCACATAAGTGTCCCTTACCTGCTTTTTTCATCTTCTGGAACTCCCTTTTCCCTAAACATCCTTTATATTTGGCTTGGATTCTGGAAACTGGAAAGAAAGAGAGAGAGAAAAAAAAAAGAAGAAATACACATATTTTTTTACAAATATTTAGTGAGGTTTGAAATACAGTTGTCCCTCCATATCCACAGATTTGGTATCCAAGGATTTAAGTATTAATGGCTTGAAAATATTCTTTAAAAAATAATAATCCAGAAAGCAATTTTGCCATCTTATATTTTGCCATCTGTATTGTATTTTAATTTTTGTAAGCCGCCCCGATTGTTTTAACAGAGGGGCGGGGTATAAATAAATATTATTATTATTATTATTATTATTATATAAGGGACACCATTTTGCGATGGCGTTGCATGTATAATTGTCCCTCAGTGTTCACGGATTTGGTATCCATGGATTTAAGTATTCACAGCTTGAAAATATTCTTTAAAAAATAACAATCCCAAAAGCTAACCTTGATTTTGCCATCTTATTATATCAGGGACACAATTTTGCGATGGCGTTGCATATATAATTGTACCTCCGTATCCACGGATTTGGTATCCACGGATTTAGGTATCCACAGCTTGAAAATATTCTTAAAAAAATAGTAATACAAAAAGCAAACCTTGATTTTGCAGTTTTATATACGGTAAGGGATACCACTTTGCGATGCCATTGCATATATAGTTGTCCCTCCATATCCACGGATTTGGTATCCACGGATTTAAGTATCCACGGCTTGAAAATATTCTTATAAACAAAAATAATAATCCAAAAAGCAAACCTTGATTTTGCCATCTTATTATATCAGGGACACCATTTTGCTATGCCGTTGCATATAATGGGACTCGAGTATCCACGGATTTTGGTATCCACGAAAGGGGGTCCTGGGACCAAACCCCAGTGGATATGGAGGGACAACTGTATTTCGGTGATGGGTTTAATCCCAATATCACCTCCACATCAGAGGAGATGTTGACCAGAGCCCTGCAAGAGAAGTCTTTAAAAGCTATCTTATACCAAATTTATTCTGCCCATCCTCCTCTAACCTTCAGATTTGTTGGACTCCAGTTCCCATAATCCCCAGGCTTCACATGGGGTGACCCATAATGGGAATTATAAGTCCAGCCATTATACAAAAACCAGTTTTAAGAAAGCCGGAGATGTTTCTACTACTCGTAGGATAAAACTAAGACATGCTATTGAGGACAATCATGTGCTATGATAAACAGACATCTTTCACCACTAGGGGGACTAAAGATCTATGAAAGGCACCATCTAGTCCGAACCTCAGTTAACACAAGAAGGACTAAATCAGACATCCGGTCTGTTTAGACTGGTGGAAAGAACTGTGTGTTAGTTGTGGTTTATTTGGTTAGTCAATTGAACATATCAAAACAATTAACATCAAGCATTATAAAAGTAAAATAAGATAGATAAAATATAATAATATAAAGTTCATTAATTGAACCTGACTTAAGTAAAATATAACAAAATTCGATGAGATGAAATATGTTAAAATTAGAATTAAAATTAAGAAAATGGCCAGTTAATGATCATAATGATAAAATAATTTTCTTAATTAAGTAATACCTAATACATATAGTAATATGTTATCATCTTACAGTTGTATAAAGTGCTGTGTCCAAATGGATACCTAGTCCTGGCTTATTGGACAAATGGGCACATACATTTTAACATTTATTGTTAATTTTTAGTATTTTTAAGTATGTTTTAAATTTTTTTAATTATTATTGGAGGATTTTGGGTGTTTATTTTAGTGTTGTAAGCCGCCCTGATTGCATTTTGTAGAGGAGTGGGATATAAATAAATTTTATTATTATATTAATCCACAGACCTCCCCACCACCACCTTCTGCAAATGACTGCAAACAAAGAATATTTGATTGTGTTGTTTTTTTTTAGTATTTATTAAGTTGTTTTAAATGTTTAATTATTTAATTGTATTTTAAGGATATGGGATTGTTGTTTAACCTTGTGTTTTTATTGTTATAATTTATGTTGTGCTCTGACTTGATTTCCTTGGGAAAAGGTAGAATATAAATACATTATATATATATATATATATATATGAGCATTTTAAGGAACCAGAGGTGGGTGGATGAACCTTGCAAGATCAAAAGCAATCAAAAATACCTACCCAGGAGATGTTTTCTGTATTCGAAGGCATCTTCAGTGGCAAACAGAGTCCGTGGGAAACGGATGAATATTTTGGTCCTAAAGGAGGAATAATCCATCTTTTGAAACTATACTTGATATTAGCCAAACCCCCGAAAAACGATTCTCAAAAACAAGTCATGCCAAACTAATTTTATCTCTCTTTTTGGGGGGATAGAATTACAAACTTGGTAGATTAAGGGAACGCTGTGGATGTAATATATCTTGATTTCAGTAAGGCCTTTGATGAAGTCCTCCATATGATGTTCTTGCAAAAATGTTGTAACATGTGGGCTAGACAATGCAAAAGTTAGGTGGATTTGTAATGGGTTGACCGACCAAACCCAAAAGATGGCTCTTCTTTGGGATATTTGGGTTAGTTGCAGCACATCCACATTTGGTACCCGGTCGCAAAAGCAGAGGTGCCATCATGCATATCGATGTCCACTGTGCATTGCGCAATTGCACATTACATGCATGAATGGCACATTACAAAAAAACCTCATGGAAGTTCAGTCATACCATTGGTTGGTGTGATGTTAATAATAATAATAAAATTTATTTATATACCGCCCTTTGGTAACCCAATCAGGGCGGTTAACAACATTAAAACACCATACAAAGTAAAACAGTATACTCCCCCCCTTAAAAATTATTAAATCAGATTGCAAATTAAAACAACAATTAATAAAACACATACATACAATAATAATAAAATACAATGAATTTCACTAACAACGTGGTGTTGCATAAATACCGTCAAAGTCCTCCAGCACAACTCTATGTTCACCTTCCGGTGGAAGCATACCATAGAAAACACTGGAGGACTTCGAAATTCCTAGACAGGACAGATTGTGGTTCATTTCAGGTAAGAAAAATAGGATTCCAGATTCAGGTTTTTTCCCCGGTTGTGTATATAGTCCGAGCTTGCATAATTTGCCAGCCTACTGTATTTGAGTGAGAATGACTTTTGCATTTTGAACTAGCTTTAAACTAGTTTCGACTAGCTTCAAAAGCACTCTCCAATGTGCAGAAATGGTTTAAGAAATAGGTTTCAACACCTTAGAGAATGCCTTTGAAGCCATCGATAAAACCTGGAGTGGATTCGCTGCCCTGCTGACATGGATGTCTTGCATCCCTGGTGTTTACCTTCCCATTTTGTACTCTTCGGGCTTGTAGCCGATGTGTTTGATGAGCAATTCCACCCCCTTCACAGCGGTTCCTCGCCAATGGGGCCACGTATCCGGGCACAGGGACTTGTACCTAAAACACGGACAAGACCAAGAGCGCAAGAGAAGGACGTTCTAAGAAACACCCCAAAGTTTTAACAATCACTATTGATCTTTAACAACAACAACAACAACAAAATTAAGTTGTTTCACATTTTTACATTGCTTATTTCTTTTTTATATAATGGCTGTACCTTGCCAGCAGATCTCTTGATATAAGATATAATGCACGTCACCTCCGTATCTGCAGAGGATATGTTCCTTGACTTACCATGTATATAAGTGAAACTGCACATAATAGCAAACCCTATTAAAATAAAGGATTTCTGGTACACACATACCATAGAGTTGCGTTGGAGGACCTAGAGAAGATGCCTCTCTAGGCATTTTTCAGCATGACTCTATGATATGTGTCCCTCTTTTTTCAGCTGTCGACGAACAAAAGCACAGGTAATAGCAAACCCCATTAAATAAAGGACTTCCAGTATAAACATGCCATAGAGTTGCATTGGAGGACCTAGAAGATGCCTAGAGAGGATGCCTCTCTATGCATTTTTCAGCATGACTCTATGATATGTGTCCCTCTTTTTCAAGACGTGGATAAACAAAATCACAGGTAATAGCAAACCCTGTGAAATAAAGGACTTCTGGTACAAAAGTACCATAGAGTTGCATTGGAGGACCTAGAAGATGCCTAGAGAGGATGCCTCTCTAGCCATTTTTCAGCATGACTCTGATATGTGTCCCTCTTTTTTTCAGCTGTGGATGACCAAAAGCACAGGTAACAGCAAATCCTATTAAACTAAAGGACTTCCGGTACAAACATGCCATAGAGTTGCATTGGAGGACCTAGAAGATGCCTAGAGAGGACACCCCTCTAGGCATTTTCCAGCACAACTCTATAGTATGTGTCTCCTATTTTGTGTCCCTCCGAAAACAGAAACTGTGGATATTGGTTCCGCAGATACGGGGGATGGGTGGGGGCAACCTGTGTAAACATTTTAATTAAAAGCAATTTTAATAAATCGATAGTACAGTAGGACTCCCGTATCCTCTGGGGAATTGGTTCTGGGGGTGCTGTGGATACCGAAAAGCGTGGACAATAGCAAACACCATTGAAAATAATGGGACTTCCAGTTTAAAATATAATCATAGGATCATAGAGTTGGAAGAGACCTCAAGGGCCATCCAGTCCAACCCCCTGCCATGCAGGAATACTATAGAGTTGCCCTGGAGGACCTAGAAAATGGCTAGAGAGGACACATTTTCTAGGAAGACTCTATGGTAGGTGTGCTGTTTTGTGTCCCATGGATAATTGACTCAGGGGATAATGAATCAGTGGATACAGGGGTTCTACTGTACCACTGAGTTGCCTTGGAGGACCTAGAAAATGGCTAGAGAGGACACATTTTCTAGGAAGACTCTATGGTAGGTATGTTGTTTTCTGTCCCTTGGATAATTGAATCAGTGGATAATGAATCAGTGGATGATGAATCAGTGGATACAGGGGTCCTACTGTACCACTGAGTTGCCTTGGAGGACCTAGAAAATGGCTAGAGAGGATACATTTTCTAGGAAGACTCTATGGTAGGCATGCTGTTTTGTGTCCTGTGGATAATTGAATCAGTGGATAATGAATCAGTGGATACAGGGGTCCTACTGTACAACAATTAGGCGAGGGAGTGAATTCAAAAAACAGTATACTCCTACTGTTGTTTTTTTTTAACGCTTCCCACTTCCTTTCAAGTTGGTTTTTTGGAGATTTTTTAGCCTCTCTCTTGTCAGAGTGAGGCGTTTGATATGCCTGTGGGTTTGTGTGGATCGCGCAACATGCGTGCTTTTCTGTACTACAATTCTCCAATGCTTCACGGGTTTTACGGTTTGTAAAAGCGGGCGCCAGGGGCCATTTGCAGCCTGCAGGTCACACTAAAATTTGTTAAAGGGTGCTAAAGGTGGGAGGGAGGAAGGAGACGGCTCACCTGTTTAGGAAGTGCTCGTACCTCCGGCGATAAGCGAAACCCGCCCTCCTCACCCTGAGGTGCTCCATCAGCCCCAAGTACTTGACCTGGTGCCGGATGATGGAGTCGTCAAATTTGTCTGAAAGAGAAACCGAAAATTAGCAAATGCCATGAGAACATCCCATCAAAATCCACCTACGAAAGAGACACGCCTCGGCGACGCCGTTGCAGAGATATGCCGTCGCACTGCAGAGCGCAATGGCGTGATTGTGGCTATTTAACCATTAGCGATCTCCCATATATGTAATTTTCTTGTTTGTTTCTTTTTCCATGCTAATATTTTATTATCGTTCTGCATAGATTGCAACTTACAAATAGTTAAACAAGGACGATAACATATATAAATTCCTACTAATTCTATCAACATACCTACAAATGACGTAAATTATAGACAATATACATAACGTAATAACACGTATAAAATGTCCTCTGGCGAAGTAACAGCTTGTTATCAATAATTGTAGTTTTAACCAAACTAAGGGGGAGGGGGAAGACTTGCATCGATTGTAATGTATGTACGTACCTAAGAAATTTATCTAAAATCATCTGATTTTAATAATAATAATAATAATAATAATAATGAATTATTTGGTACAATATCACAATACACCACATACAATTCAGTACAATTCAAGCAAGTTATACATAATTACTGAATTGTATGTGATGTATTGTGATGTTGTACCAAATAATTCATAATAATAAAAATAATAATAATATTTATTTTTATCCCTCCTCTCTGTTAAAAACAATTGGGGAGGCTTACAAAAATTAAAATATCAATACAGATTAAAATCCCCAAACACCACCCACCCCCACCCTCCCCCATAAAAAAATATTAAACCAAAATACATTAAAACAACTAATCTAAAATCACATTAAAAATAATAAATAATAAATTTTATTATTAAAGCCAGATGATGTTATTTTCTTAGGTATGTACGGCAGATGTCACATTTGAACTTAACTGTTTACTTGCTTCAATTATACCATCTTTATTCAAACCATTATCCATGAATACTGTTGTAAACATTTTAATTAAAAGCAATTTTAAGAAATAAATGGTACAGTAGGACCCTTGAATCTACTGAGGTTTTGGTTCTAGGACCCCCTTTCGCGGATACCAAAATACGTGAATATTCAAGTCCCATGATATCCAATGGCATTGCAAAATGGCGTCCCTTATATAATAAGATGGCAAAATCAAGGTTTACTTTTTGGATTATTATTATTATTTTAAGAATATTTTCAAGCCGTGGATACTTAAATTTATGGATACCAAATCCGTGGATACGGAGGGACAACTGTAATTCTCTTGTTGCAAGAGCTCTACCGGCTGTGAATTTTCCAACATTTGTCATTTTGTGGTTTTGTATATTTTATTTTATTTATTTATCTTTTAAGTTTTGAGAGGAGCCGTAAATATGTTGGTCTTTCTCCAGGCATTTTCCAGAATTAGGTATGCAATACGCATTTTAAGTGTTGCAATTTTTTTAATAAATATTTTTTATTATACATTAAATTAAATAAGGACTAAAAACCAAAAAGTATTCATTCAAGTACTATTATCAATACATTGCATTCTTAGTGTCATTTTTTAAGTAAGCAAGCTTCTTGACATTTTATATATACAGTTTTCTATTCTTCATAACTTCCATGTGTTCCACCTACTAGACATTTCTATTTTCATTTTATTTCTTTTGCACTTCGGTCAATTCTGTTTCTAATTTGTATTTCTACCTATTGGTTCAATATTCCTAATAATGGAGCCAGGAGAATTGCCTCTTTCTATATCTTTCTATATATATTTTTAAAAAAATAATTTTAGATTTAATTTTATTTTTTTAAAAAAATTATACTTTTATACGTTTGTGTGTCTATAATTAGCTAACACACGTTGGAAACTGCTTAATTCAGTGTAGATGTGTAAATTGCTGTTGCTTAAATTAATTTGTAAGCCGCTCTGATAGCCATTGTGGCTGAAATAAATAGCTAATTAAATTAATTAAAATTAAATTATATATTGAAATTAAGTGTTGTAATTCTTGATGTTTTAAAAATAGAGCCGGCTCAACGTATCCACGGATTTTGCATCTAAGGATTCAACCAAACCACGGTTGAAAAATTCCAAAAAAGCAAACCTTGATTTTACCGTTTTACGTAAGGAATGCCATTTTTACTACGCCATTGTATATAAATGGGACTTGAGCATCCATGTGTTTTTGCTTTGAAAGAAATATCAATTGTATAGGTCATAGAGGAAACCCACGTTCCACCACGACAACAACAAATTCGTACGCAACAACGTGTTTAGTACCGTTACCTGGCTCTTTATCGTCATTTGGTTTGATGCATCTAATATAAGAAGGTTCTTTGGACATGAGGATTTCTATCAAACTAGCCAGGCTGTTTTTGAACTGCGTTGCAACCTACAGGAACAAAAAAAAAGAGAGAGAGAAATAAATTTAATTTGTAATTAATTAATTAAGATGAAAGTTATGTATTCATTCTAAAGAAGAAGTATCATTTAAGAGTGTAATATGGCTGATGTATGAATTTAAGATTATAATAAAAGAATTTTTAAAAAAGTTTTAAAAATGATATTTTAAACTGCACGCCCCATTATTTTCAATGGCGTTTGTTGTTATCCGCGGTTTCCGGTATCCGCGATACGTCCGGGAACCAAACCCCCTTGGATACGGGGGTCCTACTGTACGGGTCAGTATCGTTAACCACAGTTTCGTTTAACCATAATTCGGGGGGAAGTTTTCTGTAGGCATTGGCGAAGGAACCTCTGAACCGGCCATCCTTACGTAAGGCTCGCGGTTAAGGAACGGCGGAACTCACCGTCTCAGGCCGCCTCCGGTTATCCAGCTCTGACAGGTGGAAACATTCTCTCAGGATGCCATTTTTGGACTTGCAAAGCACCTTAAAACATGTGAGAAAAGCACAGGGTGGTAAGTTTGATGGCGTTAACTGCGTCAAAATGACTTCGAATTATGGCGAGCCGGCGAACGAGAGACCGCCAAGTCACCCTGACATCCACAGCGCTGCTCAGGTCTTGCAGACTCAGGGTGGCCAGATAAATAATAATAATAATAATAATAATAATAATAAAGATTTTTTTCATTATTAATATTTTATTAACTATACGCACCATACAAAATTACATCCGTATTTTCTATTATCCAATTTTTAACACTTTTCTATTCTTCTCACAATCTTCGTATTTGACAAATTTATATAACCACGTATGTAAGTATATGTTCAGTATTTTCTTCACGTACATAAAATATATTGAATTATAAAATATATTGAATTTATAAAATTATAAAATGTATTGTATTATAAAACATGGATTAAGTTTGCTTTAAAGTAAATTAACTAAAGAAAGAGAAAAAAAATATTTGTGATTTCCTTAAAGTATGGTACATTTGGGGTGTTCAATAGCTAACAAAATGCATATTACTAACTCCAATTTGACATATTTTCATGTTTTCTTTGCCCTGATTTTAAACAATAATTTTCTAATGAACATTTTTAATTCAGTTCTGTCTATCCAAGAATATTTTTCAAGCTGTGAATACTTAAATCTGTGGATAACAAATTCGTGGATACGGAGGGACAACTGTACTCATGAAATTCGAGGAGAATTGCATTTGTCCCAATGAGATCCTGCGGGATTTCAAAATAATAATAATAATAATAATAATAACAATAATAATAAAATTTATTTCTATCCCACCCCTCTGCAATGCAATCGGGGTGGCTTACAATATAAAAACTCCATAATTACCTCAATTCCCTAACCCACCCACCCCTTAAAATAATATTAAACTACAAAAGATTAAAAACATACAATAAAGATGGACTCTCTCTCATCCAGAAAAAATAAATAAATAATGTTATAATTATGTTGTACTCCACCTTGATTCCCTATGGAAAAGGCAAAATATAAATAAATTATATTATTATTATTATTATTAGCAGGGAATATTCTTCATGCCCATAGAGTATTTACTCCAAGCCTCAATGATCAGACAGCCCAGTTAAATCAAAATATGTTTTTAGTGTACTAGAAGGCTAAATAGTTAATTGATTGATTGATTGATTAAGAGATAAGGATTAAATGGAATATTAAGGAAAATGTACATGCAAATATTAAACTGAAGGAAATGAATAGATTAGAAGGATATTATGTGATACGAAACGTGTTAAGATGGACAATCTTACTGATTTTATTTTCTGTTTAATGTATGAAATATTTGTAATGTACAATAAAAATTTAAAAAAAATTAAAAAGGAAAAAAAGAGATAAGGATGAAATGGAGTAAGATTAAAGATTGGCCTTATCTTAATGTTTAATGCAAATGATGTAAGAACAAATTAGCAATAAGGATTCTATAAGACAAGAAGATTCATAGGGAATTTTTTATATATATAAGAAAAGTAAATCAAGTTTTAAGAAAGTGAGCAAGACCTAAATGAATAAGGAAGGAAGTTGGAAATATTTAAGAGGAAAAAAACGAATTCTAGGTGCATACAGGTCTGTATAAAATTTGTTTTTAGCGTTCTGATTATATTGGATTTGTCTACAGACTTTTTTCTTTTAAAGAAATAGAAGTAAATGTTGCACAAGAGGTTAGAAAATAATGTAAAGTTTCATTTTGATATGATGAATTGCAAAATAATAATAATAACAATAATGTAAAGTTTCATTTTGATATGATGAATTGCAACATACTAATAACAACAATAATAATGATGATCTAAAGTTTCATTTTGATATGATTAATTGCAAAATAATAATAATAATAATAATAATAATACCACTTTTTATACCTCTTTAAGATTCCGGTAGAGTAGGTCATTATTCTTCTCCAAAAATCCTGGATCAAGGAAATAAAAGAGGAAAATGAAACAGTAAAGAATAGGAAAGATAATGAGGTGAAAAAGCAAATCTCGAACTCGCTGCTCTAAACTTGGGAGCTGACAACCAAAATCCCAGACATGGTGGACAAAAATGTATCACCCAAAAAAAGCTGGGGAAAGTTACTATTTTTATTTTATTTTATTTTGTTTTATTTGCACGGTAACTCTTAAGAATCTCCAAACCAACATGAGAATTCTCGGAATGGTAATACGTAAAACAGCAGGCAGATTTGTGGAGTTTTAAAGGTTGCATATCCCATTATCCTGACAGACTGGGTATCCATCTCTCACCTACTGTGCAATAGGTCACCTCGCCGGCGTAATGGAGGAGGCGGAAATCTACCCAACCAATTGACTTCCGCGTCTTCTGATCCGCAATTTTTCGGCTGCAGAGAGAAAGACGAAGAGAAAGCAGTTCCATTTGGTTCCCTTAAAAAGCCCACTTCTGCATTTGATTCATTTCTTGTTGTTGTTGTGTGTTTGCAAAGTTGTTCTTGACCCTAATGGGGACCTATCACGGGGTTTTCTAGGCAATATTTCTTCACCAGGGCCTTCCTCTGAGGTTGAGAGAGTGTGCTAAAAAGCCAATGCGATTCTCGGCTGCATCAATAGGAATCTAGTGTCCAGGGAAAAAAAAATGAAACACACAAATATAGGATGGGTGACACTTGATAGCAGTGCATGCGAAAGGGATCTAGGAGTCTTAGTGGACCACAAGCTGAACATGAGCCAGCAGTGTGATGCAGCAGCTAAAAAAGCCAATGCGATTCTAGGCTGCATCAATAGGATCTATAAAAAATGAAATGTGCAGATATAGGATGGATGACACCTGGCTTGATGGCAGTACATGTGAAAGGGATGTGGAGTCTTAGTGGACCACAAGCTGAACATGAGCCAAGAGTGTGATGCAGCAGCTAAAAAGGCCAATGTAATTCTAGGCTGCATTAATAGGAGTATAGCGTCCAGAAAAAATGACATGCACAGATATAGGATGGGTGACACTTGAGGGCAGTGCATGCAAAAGGGATGTGGAGTCTTAGTGGACCACAAGCTGAACATGAGCCAGCAGTGTGATGCAGCAGCTAAAAAAGCCAATGCAATTCTAGGCTGCATCAATAGGAGTATAGTATCCAGGAAAAAAACGAAACACACAAATATAGGATGGGTGACACTTGATAGCAGTGCATGCGAAAGGGATCTAGGAGTCTTAGTGGAACACAAGCTGAACATGAGCCAGCAGTGTGATGCAGCAGCTAAAAAAGCCAATGCAATTCTAGGCTGCATCAATAGGAGTATAGTATCCAGGAAAAAAACGAAACACACAAATATAGGATGGGTGACACTTGATAGCAGTGCATGCGAAAGGGATCTAGGAGTCTTAGTGGACCACAAGCTGAACATGAGCCAAGAGTGTGATGCAGCAGCTAAAAAGGCCAATGCGATTCTAGGCTGCATCAGTAGGAGTATAGTGTCCAGAAAAAATGAAACACACAGATATACGACGGGTGACACTTGATGGCAGTCTATGCAAAAGGGACTTAATGGACCACAAGCTGGACAAGAGCCAAGAGTGTGATGCAGCAGCTAAAAAAGCCAATGCGATTCTAGGCTGCATCAATAGAAGTATAGTGTCCAGATGGAGGGAAATAATAGTGCCACTCTATTCTGCTTTGGTCAGACCTCACTTGGAAGACTGTGTCACCTTTCTGTCAAGGTGAGTCCTCAGAGGGCTCCTGGGAACTGTAGTCCAACAACACTAAGGACTGGGAGGATCACCTGGCTGTCAAGGTGGGACCTCAGAGGGCTCCTGGGAATTGTAGTCCAACAACACTAAGGACTGGGAGGATCACCTGGCTGTCAAGGTGGGACCTCAGAGGGCTCCTGGGAATTGTAGTCCAACAACACTAAGGACTGGGAGGACCACCTGGCTGTCAAGGTGGGACCTCAGAGGGCTCCTGGGAATTGTAGTCCAACAACACTAAGGACTGGGAGGACCACCTGGCTGTCAAGGTGGGACCTCAGAGGGCTCCTGGGAACTGTAGTCCAACAAGACTAAGGACTGGGAGGACCACCTGGCTGTCAAGGTGGGACCTCAGAGGGCTCCTGGGAACTGTAGTCCAACAACATCTGGGGACCCACAGGTTGAGAACCACTGCTCTAGTCCAACACTCAAACCACCACACCAAACTGGTGCTCCTCTTGGTTTCTCAGTCAGGGTCAAAAAGATCAGGAAGAAGCTACTTTGGGAAACTACAACTCCCAGTACAACCCCAGCCAGCATGGATCCATGCTTGCTGCTTAGGAGAAAAACCTGGGTTTCCTCTAGGGTAGGTTACAGAGCGTCGGTGCCTACGTCACGAAGTGAGCATGAGCTCCTACTTTCTCCTCCAACTTTTCCAGGAAACTCAAATCGGTGGCTTCACCGGGACGTAAGCATTCTTCGTCCTTTAAAAAAGAGAGACGGAGTTTATATAAAAATACAAAGCCATTTATATAAATATACATTCCAGGGTGAGAGCACTGCCTTGAAAGCATGCAAATATTACTATACATTTTTGGTTGCCTGTTAATGTATGTTGGTTTATGTTTCCTATACACCTTAAACACATAGCCTGAAGGTCCTTTTGTACATAATATTTTAAATATAATTTTGTGCATGAAACAAAGTTTGTGTACATTGATCCATCAGAAAGCAAAAGCATTGCTATATAAGGCACCTATGTGGACAATTTTGGATTTTATTTTGGATTTTGGAATACTTGCATAGACATAAATGGGATATCTTGGAGGTGGGACCCGTCTAAAAAAGAAATTCATTTATGTTTCATATACACATTAATACACATAGGCATTTTGTACACAATGTTTTAAATAATTTTGTGCATGAAACAAAGTTTGTGTATGCTGATCCATCAGAAAGCAAAGGTGTCGCAATATCACCCATCCATGTGGACAATTTTGGATTTTATTTTGGATTTTGGAATACTTGGATTTAAGATATCTTGGAAATGGGACCCAAGTCGAAACACAAAATTCACGTATGTTTCATATACACCTTAATACACATAAGTTGAAGGTCATTCTATAAACAATATTTTGAATAATTTTGTGCATGAAACAAAGTTTGTGTACATTGATCCATCAGAAAGCAAAGGTGTTGCAATATCAGCCACCCATGTGGACAATTTTGGATTTTATTTTGGATTTTGGAATACTTGCATAGAAATAATGGGATATCTTGGGAAATGGGACCCAAGTCAAAACACAAAATTCATGTATGTTTCATGCACACCTTAATACACATAGCTTGAAGGTCATTCTATAAACAATATTTTGAATAATTTTGTGCATGAAACAAAGTTTGTGTACATTGATCCATCAGAAAGCAAAAGCGTTGCTATATCAGTGGACAAAATTTTGGATTTTATTTTGGATTTTGGAATACTTGCATAGACATAATGGGATATCTTGGAAATGGGACCCAAGTCAAAACACAAAATTCATGTCTGTTTCATATACAACTTAATGCACATAACTTGAAGGTCATTCTATAAACAATATTTTGAATAATTTTGTGCATGAAACAAAGTTTGTGTACATTGATCCATCAGAAAGCAAAGGTGTTGCAATATCAGCCATCCATGAGGACAGTTTCGGATTTTGGAATATTTTGGATTTCAGTACCCTGGATAAGGGAGACTCAACCTGTCTTAAAAACTGCAAATAACCAACGAAACATTGCTACAAGTAAATTAAAGAAACTAGAGCATGAACCGTAAACTAAACCTGTAAGTTGTGATGTTTTGCTAAAATCAAAGCACCTTTTTTGCAAGGGCAGCTTTTAAAACGTTTGGATTTTGGAATATTTTGGCATTTTGGATAATGGAGGCTCAAGCCATAGGATGAAATGCAAAAGCCAGGGGGCGTCAATTTGGAGACACAACCCTTACTTTAAAAATACAGCGCGCACACTTGATTTAAACACCTGGAAAAGAATCAAGGCTTGTTTTGTTTATTTCTCTATTTTCAGAGTCCGAGAAACAGAAGTCCTGGGAAAAGTCGGATTGAAACTCCACACGACTAAGGCGCAAAGGCAGGCAGCAATTTCACGTAATGAGAGCCATTACGTGAATTATATGTGCTCAAGTAGCGCATGTATTAATCATTGCTGCGCCTGTCCGTGGCCAGTTCTTGAATTACTCACACAACCCACAAACACACATTTGCTAAGGGTCAGATCACACAAGGACGGGATAAGCACCATTCCCTTGGGGGGCACGTTAGAATCCCACCCATGATGCAAAAAAACCCTTTAAAATTTGGGGCAATTACGCACACAAAAGGAGACCTGAGAGAGAAAAGTAACTTCGGGGATCTTTCCATTTATGTGTATCAGTACCAACTATAGAGATCACTCCAATTAAAGTAAAATAAAGTAATAATAATAATAATAATAATAATAATAATTATTATTATTATTTATACCCCACCCCTCTGCTAAAAACAATCGGGGCGGCTTCCAAGAATTAAAACGCTACAATGCCGACTAAACAAGTACAGTTGTCCCTCCGTATCCACGGATTTAAGTATTCATGGGTTGAAAATATTCTTTAATCCAAAAAACAAACCTTGATTTTGCCATCTTATTATAAAAGGGGTCCTGGAACCAAACCCCAGCCAATATGAAGGGACAACTGTATTCATGGCTTGAAAATATTCTTAAAAAATAATAATCCATAAAGCAAACCTTGATTTTGCCATCTTATGATATATCAGGGATGCCATTTTGCGATGCCGTTGCATATAATGGGACTTGAGTATTCACGGATTTTGGTATCCATAGATTTAAGCATTCACGGCTTGAAAATATTCTTTAAACAATAATAATCCCTAAAGCTAACCTTGATTTTGCCATCTTATTATATCAGGAACATCATTTTGCTATGCCATTGCATATAATGGGACTTGAATATTTTGGTATCCACGAAAAGGGGGTCCTGGAATCAAACACCAGCGAATAGGAAGGGACAACTGTATTCATGGCTTGAAAATATAATCCAAAAAGCAAACCTTGATTTTGTCATCTTATTATATCAGGGACATCATTTTGCTATGCTATTGCATATAATGGGACTTGAGTATTTTTGGTATCCACGAAAAGGGGTCCTGGAACCGAACTCCAGCAAATATGAAGGGACAACTGTATTCGCGGCTTGAAAATATTCTTAAAATAGCTTAGCTTAGCTGACACACATTGGAAACTGCTTAATGCTATTGTTTTAAAATCTAGGCTGTCTGCAACCTCCCAGAGGGCCTTTTCGGTAATCGCCCCCAAATTATGGAATGATCTGCCGAATGAGATCCGTCAGATAACAAGCCTGAGTGGCTTTAAAAAAGCACTAAAGACGGATCTCTTTCGGCAGGCCTTTCCTAATTAGATCCTGGCCTCAGGGGATCGTGGCCTCTTCTAGGTTGCTGGCCATTTATTATATTTATTGTATTTATAGTTTTAAAAGTGATTTTAGATTAGTTGTTTTAATTTATATTTGTTTAATGTTTTTTTATGGGGGAGGGTGGGAGTTGGGGTGTTTAGGGATTTTATTTGTATTGTATTTTAAATTTTGTAAGCCGCCCCGATTGTTTTAACAGAGGGGCAGGGTATAAATAAATATTATTATTATTATTATTATTATTATTATTAATTTGCAAGCTGTCCTGATAGCCTTGTGGCTGAAGAGTGGGATATAAATAACTAATAAATAAAGTAAAACATAAAAAATTCTCAGCACATCAATTTGTTACCATTTCCAGGGAATGCAACACATGATAGTCACACAGCACACAGGAAAATGTCATTTCACAACCAAATCCAGCCAAGTAGGTTCTTACCAGTATGGAAATAATCCCTTTGTGTTTCTCTTCCACCAGGTCACATATGATCTTGTTGTTGAAATATGGAACTGGTTCCCACTGGGATTAAAAAGAGAGGGGGGAAAAACACCACACCTAGACAGATTTCTTTAAAATAGATGCATATGCAAGCGAAACGCCATTCTAGGGTGCGTTTGGTGTGTGCGCAGTCTCTTTCACGCTACCCAATGGGAATCCTGGGTTTTTTTATTTGGCGCAGAACTTGGAATTTCTCTACCATAGAGCTGCAGCGCCTAACAAAACTACACATCCCAAGATTTCATAGGATTCAGCCAGGCTGGTTAAAATGGTGCCCATTGTGTGGTGTGAAGAGTTTCCATCTAAACACTGAGAGTGGAATATGTTGCTGTTTGGGAGTGTGGTGGAGTCTCCATCTTTGGAGGTTTTTAAATGGAGGATGGCTTTGATTGGGTATTCTTGCAGGGCAGAATGGGGTTGGACTAGATGACCCTTGGGGTCTCTTCCAACTCTAGGTTTCTATGATGGTGTCTTCCTACATGGCAGAATGGGGTTGGACTGGATGGCCCTTGGGATCTCTTCCAACTCTATGTTTCTATGATGGTGTCTTCCTACATGGCAGAATGGGGTTGGACTGGATGGCCCTTGGGGTCTCTTCCAACTCTAGGTTTCTATGATGGTGTCTTCCTAAATGGCAGAATGGGGTTAGACTGGATGGCCCTTGGGGTCTCTTCCAACTCTATGATTCTATGATGGCTTCTTCCTACATGGCAGAATGGGGTTGGACTAGATGGCCCTTGTGGTCTCTTCCAACTCTATGATTCTATGATGGCTTCTTCCTACATGGCAGAATGGGGTTGGACTAGATGGCCCTTGTGGTCTCTTCCAACTCTATGATTCTATGATGGTTTCTTCCTACATGGCAGAATGGGGTTGGACTGGATGGCTCTTGTGGTCTCTTCCAACTCTATGATTCTATGATGGCTTCTTCCTACATGGCAGAATGGGGTTGGACTGGATGGCCCTTGGGGCCTCTTCCAACTCTATGATTCTATGATGGCTTCTTCCTCCATGGCAGAATGGGGTTGGACTAGATGGCCCTTCTGGTCTCTTTCAACTCTATGATTCTATGACGGCGTCTTCCTACATGGCAGAATAGGGTTGGACTACATGGCCCTTGTGGTGTCTTCAAACTCTATGATGGTGTCTTCCTACATGGCAGAAGGGGGTTGGACTAGATGGCCCCTGGAGGTCTCTTCCGACTGTGATTTATAAACCAGCTTGCTTTCAAACATGGTGAAGGTGACACCAACTCTAGCAATGCTACTCAGTAGTTAGAATTCCCACCCAGTGAGCTCTAGTGCCTCCTCCAAACTACAGATTCCATAGGAAGCAGCCATGATAGGCAGAGTGGAACCAAAGTGTTATAAAAAGAGACTTGTGGGTGAGCAGTTTCATCCCCCCTTTTGCCGATTTTACATCGGACTTTAGACCCTGGCGGATCCAAGTGCTGATTTGTCCTCTCCTCACTTACCTCAATTCCTTCCTGCTCATATTCCTCTTGCTCCGCCTTCAAGGTCATCTCGATCAGCAGCTGCTGCAACTTCTCGTTGCAGTAATTGATACAGAACTGCTCGAAACTTGAGGGAATCCCAAAAGCAGGAGTCATTTGAACAGGGAGGAAAAAGAAGACGAAGAGGACAAGAAAACAACACATTTAGCTGGGTGAAGAGTTCTGCAGATCTCTAAAGCTGACACACTTGGAAAATTATCCAACTCTTTTTATTCATGAGATGAATGACTAATGAACCAACAGAAAACCATGGAGTTGTTTGGCTTGATGCTGCCCTACAAGGCTGACCTTGCAGCAGTGCGGAATAAACATAAAACTATTGCTGCTTTCTGTGTCTCAGAAACTACGGTCTCCAATAGCCTAAAATTGCATTTGTCTGTTTCGCTGCAGCGTCACACTGCTGGCTCATGTGATCTTAAGAACTGGTGCTCCAAAGTGTCTTCAAGAGCTGCCCCATCCTAAACTCCATTGCAGTAGTCTAGACTGGGAATAACCAGGCTGCAATACGCTTACCTGTTTGTCTTGAAGACCTCAAAGCCATAAATATCGAGCAACCCAATCACGGTTTTCCTGGTGAAATCCTGCCAAGCAAAGCAAAGGCATCCAATTGGGCAGTTGCTAGAGTTTAAACTAAATCCATTTGCTAGATTCCTAGCTCTTCAAGTCAAGCGCAATACAAGGGGATTGTTTGGATGATGAAAAAAATCCTAATAATAATAATAATAATAATAATAATAATATTTATTTGTATCCCGCATCCCCCATCAGGATCGGGGCGGCAAACATCATGCAAACATTGGACAGTCCAATACCGATATTAAAACAGCACCATTAAAACAAACATCGAACAGTCCAATACAGATTTTAAAACAGCACCATTAAAACAATTTCTATCATTATAAATCACTTCACAGTTTAAGTATAATACAAATGTTAAAAACTTAAAATAGAAAAGATCGTAGAATGGAAATTAAAAATAAAATACAGAATACAGGCAGAATCCTTTTTGTCCAGATGAGCTCCTGCCAGGATTCGCCATATTGGGAAGGAGGGGCCTGAAAACTCCAAATAGTTCGCGAGAACATCTTTTTTTAAAAAAAAGTGCGCAAAAATACGCATAAGAGGCCAATTCAAATTGGGGCATATCCAGGAAGTCAAAGCACAATTGGTGGGATGTGGGCCGGGGTGGTCTTGTTGGCGACAAAGCAACCGGAGCCGCCATTGTTGTTTTCGGGGACACAATCGAGCGCACAATTGAGTGCTATTTTCAAGCGGCAGAGCAAAAAACCCATGTTTTTAACCAGAAGATTGCTCTTCTGCATCTCTCATTTAATGGCAAAAATTGGGAGATAACAATGCAGGTAATTCACTCGCGCCCGCCATCTTTTCTTGCGGGCATGCTCCAACTCGGAGAGCTTTCCACGCCAACGATCTTGCGAATAGATCGTTGGGACAAATGAACACTGCTGTGTTAGTGAGGTAATTCGCAATTTCCCACAATTAATTATCCCATCTAGTTGAGCCCAGTAAGTGTGTGTTTGTGTGTGTGTGTTATCCGTGCGGTACCACCAGCAGCATGAGGCGTTCGCTTCAATTGCACGCTTGGAAACCCAGCCACGTACTTACCTTGTTTGCTAAAGCCCCGTTGATTTTGTTGACCAGCCAAGTAAACGTCCGTCCATAAATCGCCTTTGCTACGGCGTCTCGAGCATAAAATGCCATATCTACATCCAACGGGGTTAAAACCTTAGGTGGGGAAAGAAACACAAAGCGTAGGTATGTGAACAACGTGCCGAGGGTGAATCTCTCGCCGCGTAGGAGTAGCGCGGGCTGATACCTCTTCAAACCGAGCCTCGATTTTCCTGTGGGTGAGCGATTCTTGCAGAATGGATAGATGGACCCCCAGAAGCTGGAAAATCAAATAAATAAATAAATTTAATTACCCTGCAATCAATCATGCTGGAAGGATATTGACAAGCGGGAATGCCTCCAGACGAAAGCAACCAAGGGGTTGCCTAAACGGCGAAAATACTCCTCGTAGAATTTGAGGAGAATACGATTTGTCCAAACGCCATCCCGCATCAATCTGCAGTACTCAGAAGGAGGGGGGGGGGGTCAAAAACGCCAAAAAAAAATACTTTGCGGCTTTAAAACCTGAAGTTTTTAAAAATACGTATTCCTGCTTGTTGCGACAAACAATTCACATTAAGTCACATTCCTGATAAGAATGGAATTAGAAAGCTGATTGGTTGTATGTGCGCAGGGGGTGGAGCTTGGTAGCACGGCAAACGCCCAAAACCACCATGTTGGGTTTTCGCCTTAGCAATTGTGTGCTGAGGCGACAAAACAGCCTTTTCTCCTATTTACTTAGGCAGAATAAAAACAGATTTTTCTTCTGTTTATTTAGGCAGTATATTACACCTTCGCACCTTAGATATGCTTTTAAAAAAAAAAGACTGGTGGAGGCAACTGGCGAGAATAAAAACATGAGTAATTTGCTTGCGGCCGCCATCTTGATTCGCAGGCATGCCCATTGCAACAACGAACGTGGACAGCATTAAATGCCTTTGATTATTGAGAAAGGTGATAGGATGGCCAACTTTAAATATCTGAAGGGAGGCCATGTAGAAGATGGAGTAAGCTTGTTTTCGGCTGTTCCAAAGATTTAAAATCTCCAATAACAGCAACAACAACAATAATCGTATTTTCCTGCTGATGGAAGGACAACAAGGTCTGGGCTTGCCATTCCAGCCTCCCCGTTTTTCGGGGACGTACCTTGGAGATCCACTTGATTTGGGCGCCCTTGGTGATGATGGCGTGGCCGTTGGAGTCCTCCTCAAACTGGACGTTGCCCAAGTGCAAAACGCTGGCAATGACGCCGAAAAGGTTCTGCGAAGAGAAAAGACGAAAAAGAAGCGATATGCCTAGATTATTTGACACCTGGGGGGAGAGAAAGAGCGGGGTGCAGATTCCACCTGAACCAAAATAACTGTCTTAATGGGATCCCAAATTTGTCCTATTGGGAAGGAGGGGTCCCAAAAGAGGAAAAACAACGCAAGAAAAGCATTCGCGACTAAAAAGCTCCAGTGATATGCGCATTTTCGCTCCGATTCGATATTAATCGTTTCCCCTTACAGGACAACGTGCAAACCTGATTGGCTGGACAAGCACTGGGGCGGGACTGGGTTACAGGGCAAGCGCCCACTGCCGCCATGTTGGATTTTCGCCTTAGCGATAAAATGGAGGTTTGTGCTAATTGGGTGTCTTCTGCAAACTTGATAAGCATGGCCTCTATCCCTTCACCCAAGTCATGGATAAAGATGTTGGGGGGCCCAGGACACAACCCTGTTTGAACCCGGGGCAGTCTTCTCTCACCAGTACACCAGTAATAAAGTCAAAGATTCCCAGCACAGTGGGCCGCTTTCCCATCAGACAGTTTAAAAGGCTGATCCCATTTTAGTCCAGAAAAGGAACTTTCCACAGCTGTGCCAATGCAGTAACGCCTCATCTCTTGCACGAAATTCCCCTGCAAAAAACATCTTTTGCCTTCCCTTCACCTCTCCTTGTTTCACACGTACCTCAATATCTGTGGCCTTGAAGTCAATGACGGCGAAAGCTTTGTTGACAGTTCTCCAGTCGCTGCGGTCGTTAATGGAGGACACCCTGGCGCAGCCCCCCTGGGAGAAGAGAAAGCAAAGCTAGGAACCTGACTTCTTAAAATTTACTCTGATCATTGTTTGTTAGTGCAGTCTAGAAAAGTAACTTGCTGAGTTACTCCTTGTGAACCAGTTACCATGGCTGAAAGTCTGGCGCTATTGGAAAATACAGGGGAAAGCGCTCTGGTTCCCCCAAGTGGCCAATTCTGATATTGCACCTTGGAAATTCTAAGAAAAATGCAAAAGACATGAAGGACTTTGTCAGGTGTAGCAAATACGGCAACATAACAGCGCCTAATTCACACAAAAGGGCCTGCATATCAGATGACGCTATTTGCTATTATCCACAGTTTTCAGTATCCACGGGGGGGCAATCGCCAGCAGATACGGGGGGCCTACTCTCCGCAGTAATTCATGTAGAGGTTGCCCCCATATCCACGTGGGATACGCTTCCAGACTTATGGCAAAAACCTGACACCACGGAAAATAGCAAATACCATAGAATTATGCTGGAGGACCTAGGAAATGCCTAGAAAGGCCACCTCTCTAGGCACCTCCAGCTCGACTCTATGGTAAGTTCTGGCAGAAGTTACCATAGGGTCACACTGGAGGAACTAGGAAATGCCCAGAGAGGGAGCCTCTCTAGGCACCTCCAGCTGACTCTATGGTAAGTTCTGGTGAGGTTACCATAGAGTCACACTGGAGGAACTAGGAAATGCCTAGAAAGGCTGCCTCTCTAGGGACTTCCATCTTGACTCTATGGTAAGTTCTGGCGGAGGTTACCATGGAGTCACATTGGAGGAACTAGGAAATGCCCAGAGAGGCAGCCTCTCTAGGCACCTCCAGCTCAACTCTATGGTAAGTTCTGGCAGGGGCTACCATAGAGTCATGCTGGAGGACCTAGGAAATGCCTAGAATGGCTGCCTCTCTAGGCACCTCCAGCTGACTCTATGGTAAGTTCTGGCAGAGGTTACCATGGAGTCATGCTGGAGGACCTAGGAAATGCCTAGAAAAGCTGCCTCTCTAGGCACCTCCAGTGTGACTCTATGGTAACTTCCTGTTGACGTTACTATAGAGACATCCTGGAGGACCTAGGAAATGCCTAGAGAGACCAATTTTTTAAGACAACAGATACTTGAAACCATGGATACTAGTCCCACACATTGAGGGGGACCTGTACTATAATTCATTTTTCATTCATTCACTCATTACTATCTTACATTTCTTCCCAACATATGGAAACTCAAGGTAGCTCAGAGCATACGTTAAAACAAAATCCAGCTAAAACATATTATAAAATAAAAAAAGTCACCAGCCTTAGTGACGCTACAGCTCACGGGTCCTTTCCAAATATGCCCTGTTGGGGAAAAATATGTGGGAAGGCTTCTCTGGGGAGATCTAGACCTTCTGAACCGTTTCCAAAGGTAGCCCCCTATGGGTGGCTATATACCGGGGTACTAAGAAAAGGGACATGTAGTTCTGCCCAACCTGAACGAGGTACAGGTATTTCTGAGGATGGCGTTCAAGACCCAGCTTTTGAAGCAAGTCCTCTTCTCCTCCTTCCAGCAATTGGTAGAAGATGTGGAAGTTGCGTTCGCCGGGATTCTGGTGGACGACACGGGATTTCTCAATCAGGTAGCTCAGGATGTGTCCACCAACGGGTGCGCCCTGAGGGAAAGAAAACCAAAAAAGAACAACCTGGAAGTGTGGGAAGCTTAGATATTTGTGTCAAAGTTGACCAATCACAGTGGTCCCCCAAACGTTGGTCATTCCGCCATTTTGGACGTCAACTCCCAGAATTCCTGATGGTTGGGGCTTCTGGGATCTGAAGTCGAAAACACCTGGAGGACTAAAGTTTGGAAACCACTGAGGACTCTGGACCCCACTTTGGTGGTACCCTACAACCCACCCACCCCCAAAATTAAAAATTTTTGGCACAAATTTCAGGCAGAAATACCGTCAAACATGCAAAACCCATGAAAATGCCTCAGGTATGTTTAGCTTGGAAAAGAGAAGATGGAGAGGAAACAGGATAGACCAGAACATGAACCCATGGATTCAAATTACATGCAAAGAGATCCCACCTAAATCCCAGCCCCACAAGCACCCCATAGTAACCCTAAATAGCTCTGTTTTCCTCTACAGTCCCTCTCAAAATGGCAACAAGAATTTATTCCTGTCGCCATTTTGAGAGGGACCACAGAGGGAAATGGAGTTAGTTGGGCCTTTCTTGGTCCTTCCTCTTCAGCTTTCGTCCTCTTATTTTGAATTTTTTCCTGAAATTTCAGACAAAAAAATTTGGCTTGTCAAGTGTTGTATTTTCCCCCCACACTAGTTCCTGTGAAATAAACCCATTTGAAATCTGATAAATCATAGGCAACATTGATCATTTATGTGTATTTTTCTGGGGAAGGCATGCCCATAGCTTTCATTAGAGTTTCAGAGGAAACACTCATACTGTTTCTGGGGGGTTCGGTTCCCGGACTTACCACAGATACCGGAAACTGTGAATAATAGCAGACCCTATTAAAATAAAAGACTTCCAGGAGAAACATACCATAGAGTTGCATTGGAGGACTTAGGAACTCCTAGAGAGGACACCTCTCTAGGCATTTTCCAGCACAACTCTATGGTATATGTCCCTATTTTTTGGATTTATGGGGGTCCAACTGTATTAGAATTAAATCACTGTACAGTTGTCCCTTCCCATTTGCTGGGGTTTGGTTCCAGGACCTGCCGTGGATACCAAAATCCGTGAATACTAAAGTCCTATTATATGCAATAATGGCATCGCAAAACGGTGTCCCTGATATAATAAGATGGCAAAATCAAGGTTTGCTTTTTGGATTATTATTTAACAATATTTTCAAACTGTAAATACTTAAATCTGTGGATACCAAAACCGTGAATATGGAGGGACAACTGTATTTAGAGCCTTGTTCTAGATGGTTTACTACAAAAACGTGTGCGCTTTGATATGTGATAAACAGAACTGGTTCATGTTAAAAGACCATTAGAAATCTCCTTATCCAAACCTTCTACTTCTTCTTATTTAAAAACTGCATTGGTTTTGTTTACCTTGAAATCAAACTGGATGTCCATGTATTTTCCAAATCTACTTGAGTTGTCATTTCGGAGGGTTTTTGCATTGCCAAAAGCCTGCAGATTAAACAAACAAAACCTCAAATTATTATTATTATTTTTTCTCATTTAGCATCATACAATGATTTTGTCCAATCAATGTCCGGTCAACCAGCCAAAGGTTGATTACTACACAGCTGATAAACAGCGGCACAGCACAGTCAAGCTAATGGCAGGTGAAGGAATCGAGGCAAATGGAGTCTCTGGACAAACACAGTCCAGGTTGGACACAGTGAGCAGGAACACAACAGGTACTCAGGTAGGTCAGATAATCTCCAAAAAACCATGGAGGGCAGTTTGACCCAGACTCTGTTTGTTGACTTTGGACTCTGTTTGCCTGACCTGGATTCTGCTGGACTACCCTGAACTCTGTTTGCTAGACCTAATTGGACTTTGCTTGTGGACTTGTGTTTTGCTTGCTAGTAAAGTCAGTGCCTGACTCCGCACTGCCTTGATTCCTTTGTCTGTAATTAGCTGTAATTGTGCTCTGCCTTTGCTTATCAGCTTTGTAGTAATCAGTCTTTAAGTGGTTGCACAGACATTGTTTGGACACTAGTTATTGGGAAGTCCTCCAGAACGACTCTATGGTCAGCTTCTGCTACAAGTTGACCATATTCATGCCACAGAAGTTGACCATAGTCATTTTCTGCATCCTCCACTGCAATTCGGTGGTATAATATGGCGGTTCGGTATTATACGTGGTTTGGGGTATCTGCTGTAAGTCTGAAAACATACCCCCCTCTCATAAATTGGGGCCAAATTGTAGTCTAACTAGGAGGTAATTTTGCTCACTGCCATCGATTCCTGCAACTCCTAGTTTCATTGGTGCCACTCTTAATTATTTCCCCAGTTTGGGTTCATTTCTCCTTTCTGTTACTAGATTATTTTGAAATGTTCCCAAACATTTCTGAACAGTGTGCCTTCAGCCAGCTGGAAATCATACGAGTGTAATAACGTTAGGACAAATTGTGGCCAAAAATAGAATTATAGAATATGATTAGATTATTTGATATTAGATTTTTGCCTTGTAGGCTTCTGTATAACTCTGCTTTGTTAAATTTGGGTTTTCCAACAAAACTCGTGACCTGTGGTTGTGTGTTGGACTTGCATCTTTGTAAGTGGAATTAGAACTGGAAAGTACCATATTGTCCAGATCCAGTGTTGAATATGATTATATATACTTATAAATAATTGTAATATATAACAATTACAGTGCAACCCCCATATCCATGGTGGATACGTTCTGGAACTTACGGTAGATATGAGAAACCATGGATAATAGTGAACCCTATTAAAAGGAACGACTTCTGGCCCAAGCATACCATAGAGCTGTGCTGGAGGACCTAGAGATAACACCTCTCTAGGCATCTTTTAGGTCCTCCAGCAGGACTCTATGGTCAACTTGTGTTTTGCTTGCTAGCAAAGTCAGTATCTGGCTTCACGTCACCTGGATTCCTTGGCCTGTAATTAGCTTGACGGTGCTGTGCCGCTGCTTATCAGCTGTGTAGTAATCAGCCTTCGGATGGTTGCCCGGACAGGGTTTGGACAGACCCCATGAATTTCAGAGGGTTTTCTTAGGCAAGGAATCCTCAGAAGTGACTTTATGCTACCTGGATTCCTTCACCTTTAATTAGCTTGACTGTGCTGTGCTGCTGCTTATCAACTGTGTAGTAATCAGACTTCGGATGGTTGCCCGGACAGGGTTTGGACAGACCCCATGAATTTCAGAGGGTTTTCTTAGGCAAGGACTCCTCAGAGGTAAGGAAGCGCCTGACTTCAAGCTATCTGGATTCCTTGCCTTTAATTAGCTTGAGTGTGCTGTGCCGCTGCTTATCAGCTGTGTAATAATCAGCCTTTGGATGGTGGCCCAGACGTTGGTTGGATGGCTGGTGTGATAAAATCCGTAGCCCAACTCTCAAACCACTACACTGTGCTGTCTTACTGGTGGATAACCTAGCAGCATTTTGTCCACCAGTGGTGACCAAGATGGAAGCCACAAAGTCCTATGAGGAGCAGCTTAAGGAGATAGGTATGTTTAGCTTGGAGAAGAGAAGACATGATAGAACCGAACATGGACCGATGGGTTCAAATTGCACACAGAGAGATTCCACCTAAACATTTGGACTGTAAGCCCTGTTCGATAGTGGAATGGACTGCCTTGTCACTTCCTGTCACCATTTTGGGAGGGACTACAGTCACTTCTGGCTGCCATTTTGAGAAGCACTGCAGAGGAAAACAGAGATATTTGGACTTGTTGGGTATGGCCAACTGGAAGGCTGTGTCCTTGAGGGAAAATTGGTCTAGTCAGTGGTTCCCAACCTTCAGTCTTCCAGGTGTTTTGGACTTTGTGTCCCAGAAGACCCAACCAGGTTGGCCAACATTTGGCCTACAATGTTTGGTGGATCAAAGACTTGAGAACTACTAAATTAGATTGCGTTTTATAGAGGGGCAGGATATAAATTATTATTATATTATATATATTATATTGTATTATATTATATTACATTATATTATATTATAATAAATGATTATTATATTATATATAATATATATTATATTATAAATTATTATTATATTATATTATATTATATTATATTATATTATATTTATATTGCTGGTCTTTGTATAACTACTTTGTTAAATTCGGGTTTTCCAACAAAACTCGTGACCTGTGGTTCTGTGTTGGACTTGCATCTTTGCAATTATAATTACTATATTATAATATATATACTCGACTGTCCTTTCTGGCTGTGATTGCATGCTTTAATTTTTTTCTTCTAACTTATATATTTTTAATTATTGTATGTTTTTAATCCTTCATAATTTAATATTATTTTAAGGGGTGGGTGGGCTAGGGTATTGTGATTATCGAGTTTTTATATTGTAAGCTGACCCGATTGCATTGCAGAGGGGCGGGACAGAAATAAATTATTATTATTATTATTATTATTATTATTATTATTAAATCATCATCGTTATTATTAGATTCTCCTTGGGGTCCCTTCCATAGGATCTTTGGTTCTATATCATTGTGCAAAACATTTTAATTCTAATTTTAATTCTAATTGTGGGTTGGGGAAGCTGTGATTTTAAAAGGATCCATCTAGGAAGAAACTCTTTGAGATTTTCTCGCTGTTTTACCTCCAGAACAGGATTAGAGAGAAGCAAGCGATCGCGGATGATCTGAAGCTGGTCAGTGGTTGGACAAGTCATGGCGAAATACTGAAGGATCTTTTTGGAAGCCTCGGTTTTCCCGGCTCCGCTTTCGCCAGAGATGAGGATGAAATGGTTATTGTATTCGGTGCACATGATTCGGTAGGCGTTGTCAGCTATGGCGTAACTGGAGAAGACACAAACACGTATAAACATCTTCACAAACTTGAAGATGGCCACCATTTTGGATGTGTGCCCTATTGCCACACATGTTTGTGTGTGGCAATAGGGCACACATCCAAAATGGCGGCCATCTTCAGGTTACGTCACCTTCCCATACCTTTGAAACGAACCTTAAATGGCCATTTAGACAATGTCTCGTACCCCAATGGAAAACTTCAGCTTTTAATAACAGGCAGTATTATTACATTAGGACCCCTGTATCCACTGATTCAATTATCCACGGGACACAAAACAGCACACCTACCATAGAGTCTTCCTAGAAGGTGTGTCCTCTCTAGCCATTTTCTAGGTCCTCCAAGGCAACTCTATGGTATTTTAAACCGGAAGTCCTGTTATTTTCAATGGCATTCGCTATTATCTACGGTTTTCGGTATCCACGCCCCCGAAACAATCCCAAGCGGATACAGGGGTCCTATGGTAGTTGATTTTTTAATTACTGATAAAACATGCTTATGCTTTAAAAATACAGAATATATTTTATATATACTTTAAAAATGCTCTGTACTAGAAGTGTGTGTGTGTGTGTATACATATATAGATATATATAACAGACGTCTATGGCATTTTACTCTATGGTATTTTACACCGGAAGTCCCATTATTTTCAATGGCATTCACTATTATCCACAGGGGTAGTACAGGGTTCCTACTGTATTATAGCTCCCCACCTTGTATACTTGGGGCATATGTTCCTGGACTTATTGTTTATAAGTGAAACCACGGATAATACCAAACCCTATTAAAATAAAGGACTTCCGGGAGAAACATACCATAGAGTTGCATTGGAGGACCTGACGATTCCTAGAGAGGATGCCTCTCTAGGCATTTTTCAGCATGACTCTATGGTATGTGTCCCCCTTTTTCAGCCATGGATAACTGAATCTGCAGATAATAGCAAATCCTATTTAAATAAAGGACTTCCAGGAGAAACATACCATAGAGTTGCATTGGAGGACCTGACGATTCCTAGAGAGGGTGCCTTTCTAGGCATTTTTCAGCATGACTCAATGGTATGTATCCCCCCCTTTTTTCAGCCATGGATAACTGAATCTGCAGATAATAGCAAACCCTATCAAAATAAAGGACTTCCAGGAGAAACATACCATAGAGTTGCATTGGAGGACCTGACGATTCCTAGAGAGGGTGCCTTTCTAGGCATTTTTCAGCATGACTCAATGGTATGTATCCCCCCCTTTTTTCAGCCATGGATAACTGAATCTGCAGATAATAGCAAACCCTATCAAAATAAAGGACTTCCAGGAGAAACATACCATAGAGTTGCGTTGGAGGACCTGACGATTCCTAGAGAGGACGCCTCTCTAGGCATTTTTCAGCATGACTCTATGGTATGTTTCCCCCCTTTTTTCAGCCATGGATAACTGAATCTGCAGATAATAGCAAACCCTATTAAAATAAAGGACTTCCAGGAGCAAAATACCATAGAGTTGCGTTGGAGGACCTGACGATTCCTAGAGAGGATGCCTCTCTAGGCATTTTCAAACACAACTCTATGGTATCTGTCCCTATTTTTTTCAGCTGTGGACAACTGAAACTGCAGGTATTGATTCTGCAGATACAGAGGGCAACCTGTATTATTATTATTATCATTATTATTTCACAGCCTGGAAAAAAATCAAGGAAAATCTATTATTATTATTATTATTATTATTATATTATTGTTACTATTATTATTATTTCAAACCACATGTGTTTTTCTAAATACATTAGTGCCACTTACATATGGGGTGGGAGTTCGAAAAAATTAACTCCTTGGTATTGCTTCATCTGCTTCTTGGTATAGATGTCCAACTCCTTGTAAGGATTGACCGAGACCAAGAGGGTGCCGATGTAGGTCTAAATGGGAGGGAAAATAACAAGTAACATTAAAGGAAGTAATAAGAGCAGCTAAGGAGAGCAGGGGCTCAGAAGTTGGAAAAATTACTTTTTTTAAAAAAAGTAACTAATTACTTTATTCAGGTCACCCAACAGGTTATGGCAGCCTAGAAAAGCAACTCATTAAGAAGAGAAAAATGCTCTCTGTTGCCCCCAAGTGGCCAGTTCAGATACTACACTAATTTAATGGGGTCTCTTTCACACTTATGTTGTTGTTGTGTGCCTTGAAGTCGTTTTCAACTTAGGGGAACTTAAGCTGAACCTATCATAGGATTTTCTTGGGAAGGTTTGTTCAGAGGGTTTTTTTGCCATTGCCCTCATCTGAGGCTGAGAGAGAGTGGCTTGCCTAAGGTCATCCAATGAGTTTCCATGGCTGAGTGAGGATTCGAACCCTGGTCTCCAGAGTCATAGTCTGACACTCAAACCACTTTGCCATGCTGGCTCATATACAGTTACTTATTTATGTATTTTATTGTATAGCAGGCCCCCCATATCCACTGATGCATTATCAACTGATTCAATTATCCACGGGACACAAAGCAGCACACCTACCATAGAGTCTTCCTAGAAAATGTGTCCTCTCTAGCCATTTTCTAGGTCCTCCAAGGCAACTCTGTGGTACAGTAGGACCCCTGTATCCACTGATTCATTATCCACTGAGTCAATTATCCACGGGACACAAAACAGCACACCTACCATAGAGTCTTACTAGAAAATGCGTCCTCTCTAGCCATTTTCTAGGTCCTCCAAGGCAACTCTATGATATTTTAAACCAGAAGTCCCATTATTTTCAATGGCATTCGCTATTATCCATGGTTTTCAGTATCCACGTGTCCCCCCAGAACCAATCCCTAGTGGATACAGGGTCCCCCATCTTTCTCTGGGTGCACGACCCAAGGAGGTTTAGAAATTACAATAAAATACAGCTACAACTTATTTGATACAGAAGTTTAAAACCTGTGAAATATGGTAAGAATAGAAGAGTAAAAAGGAAATAAAGTAGAAGAGTGGGAAAAGATGGGAAATATAGACTGGAAAATCATATATGCAAAGAATATAAGTGTATAAGTGTGGAGATATTTAATATATATGCTGTGTTCATTTTAATTTGCATGGTTTATAAATATAAGATTAAATAAAATATAAAATTGAAAAAATGGTGAAAGAAACAATTGTATTAAAAATACTATATTAAGACAGTTTACAAACAGTTCCCACTTTGTAACTGCCAAAGCTCCATTCCTACGGAGACTTGGGATTTGTAGTTTTGGGGGTTGCTCTCACAGGAGCTCTCCGGCGGGGATTTCTCACAAAACTATAAATCCCAACATTCTAAGGGATGGAGTCGTGGCAGTTCTGTGGTATCATGCTATGACTGAATGGGGTGAAAGAAACCTTCAATTTTAGGACCTGGGGCTGGGAATACAGCTGAGCTTTTTGGAGATGTTGTTGTACTGCAACTCCCAGCAGCCTTCCCAAGGTGTTGGTGAGGGATGCTGGGAATTGCAGTCCACCAACACCTCGAATCTCAGGGTTCCCTTCCCCGAATTAATCTGTACTAGAGGCAACCGGAGAGGGCCGTTACGTAGATGAGATTCTCCCGGTATCGCTTTCTTAGGTTGTCCATGAAGGCCGATTCGCTGGTGTGGGAATCCAGAAGCACGAAATCTTGAACCCCGACCCGGTCTCGGGCGATCAGAGCGCCTTCCATGTTCAGTTGGTAGGGCTTCCGCCACGCTGCTTCGTTCTACAAAGCAAAGAGGGAGGGTGAGGAAGAGGAGAAGGAAGACCGAAAAACAATCTTCGGATAATTGTGCGGTAGAACTGCGCAAAAAATGTCCTCCATTATGGCCCCCCAAATCATCCCCAACTGCCACGTTGTCCAAGACGTTGCTGATGCGCTCTGCCTTCGATTCCAAATTATGGTGACCCTACCATGGGGTTTTCTTGGCAAGATTTGTTCCCAGAAGGGGTTTGACACCCTTGCCTTCCACTGAGGCTGAGAGAGTGTGACTTGCCTGACGTCACCCAGTGGGATTCCATGGTTGAGCGGGGATTCGAACCCTGGCCTTCGACACTCAGACCTCTACACCGCCCATGGCTCCTTTTACGTGGATCCCAATTCTCCCCCACAAAAAATGTGGGTTGCCAAATTCTCCTGTCCTTCGGATGCTCTGGATAACAACACCCATCATCCCCAAACCAGTATGTAGTCCAAAAAGTATGGCTTGCAGTTTAGCCCAGCCAAATGTGGCAGCTCTTTACCTACCCGATACCTCCTGGGCAGACATTCTGGACTACAATACCCATCATCCCCAAATCAACATATAGTTCAAACTCATATAGAATCCAATCCAACCCTGAAACCATGGTGATTAAAGTGGGATTGAATGGAAATAAATGTGCAGTGCAGATACAGACAGACATTATCTATCCACCCTGAATTGTTGAATTAGGTGGCTAAAATATCAGCAGTAGCTTTGCCCAACATCCTTTCCTCTGAGACTACAAAGCCTATCATCCCCAACCAAGCCCTGTGGGTGGGGCACTAGACTTGAGGAAGGCTGCCCCATATAATTAATCCGTGAGGCAAAGTAAATAACCAACTCCATCACTCCGGAGTCATGAGACCCTGCTGCCTTGGGGATTCTGGGAGTTGTAGTCTGAAAAATTAACTTTTCCCAAGCAAGGCCATTAATTGTATTTTAAGGGGTGGGTGGGATTGAAGGTTCGGGATGTATATTTTTAATTGTTGTAAGCCGTCCCAATTGCGTTTTGTAGCGGGGCGGGATATTAATAATAATAATAATTATTATTATTATAATTATTATTATTATTACAGGGGCCTTCTGGCTCATAGCTCATTCTCTTAACCACCCACACTTCATAAAAAATACAATGACAAGATGATCCATTTTTAAAAATTGATCCACATTAATTTGAATTTTTTTTGTGTTTAGGATGAGAGTCAGCCAGGATTCGAATCCCCACCTGGCCAAAGTCACACTCTCTCAGCCTCTGAACAAAATCTTGCTAAGAAAACCCCATGATAGATTTTGTGCTCCATAAGCCAGAAACGACTTGAACAAAATATTAAGATGTATTTTTTCAGGAAGAGGGGAATAATTACTGACTCCCACTTCACCCAGCTCTCAAAAAAGTGAGTTTACTTCACCAATAATTCCAGAAAATTGAAATATTTTCCTAAAACCATTACATTCCTGGATTTTTCTTTCTATTTTAGCTCCAAATTCCCATACCTGGAGTTCTTTGCCTTCCTCCGGTTTCCTCCTCTGCCCGTTCAACAATGAAATATTTTTCTTTCCCTTAAATTTTTGTCCGCTCAGCTGTAAACATATTGTTCCAAAGATGGTAACATTTGTTCTTTTTAATAGGAATTTGGACTGAAAGCAAGGCGTTGGACAAGCAGCTTTTCTGAATAAAACTTTATCTGCCAAACGACGCAGAGAAAATAGAAAAATACGTCCCCTCGTTGTTGTTATGATGGGCCTTTAAGTCATTTCCAACTTATAGCAACACTAAGGCAAACTTAGTTCGGACATTTGGCCATTGCATTCCTCTGAGGTTGAGAGAGTGTGACTTGCCCAAGTGGGGATTCATAGTCCATCACTTGAACCACTACCTCACATTGGCTCTACAAAACTGGCAAATTTTATTCAAAGGTGGTTTGCCATTGCCTCCGTCTGAGGCTGAGAGAATGTGACTTGCCCATGTCTTTTAGATCTTTTAAATTGCATTTTATTCCTCTAAGTAGAGGTTTTAAGTGTTTTAATGTTGTCATAGAATCATACAGTTGGAAGATACCCCCAAAGGCCATCCAGTCTGACCCATTTAGGAATACCCAATCCAAGCATTCCCGACAGACGGCCATCCAGCTTCTGTTTAAAAACCTCCAAAGAAGGAGACTCCACCACACTCTGTGGAAACATACAGTAGGAGCCCTGTATCCCCTGAATCATTATCTACTGATTCAATTATCCACTGGACACAAAAGAGCTCACCTACCATAGAGTCTTCCTAGAAAATGTGTCCCCTCTACCCATTTTCTAGGTCCTCCAAGGCAACTTTATGGCATTTTAAACCAGAAGTCCCTTTATTTTCAATGGTGTTCACTATTATCCACGGTTTTCAGTATCCACGCCCCCCGAACCAATCCCCAGTGGATACGGGGGTCTTACTGTATTCCAGTGTCCAACATCTCTTCCCATCAGGAAAGTCTTCCTAATGTTTAGGTGGGATCTCTTTTCCTGTAGTTTGAACCCATTGCTCCATGTCCTAGTCTCTGGAGCCACAGAAAACAAGCTTGCTCCATCCTCAGTAGGACATCCCTTCAAATTCTTAAACATGGCCTTCATGTCAACATCTCAACTTTCTCTTCTCCAGGCTAAACATGCCCAGCTCTCTAAGCCACTCTTCATAGGGCGTAATGGCTTCCAGGCCTCCCACCATTTTGGTTGCCCTCCTCTTGACTTGTTCCAGCTTCTCAATGTCCTTCTTGAATTGTAGTGTCCAGAACTGGACACAGTCTTCCATTTAGAGGTCTGACCAAAGCAGAATAGAGTGGCACTATGACTTCCCTCAATCTAGACATTACTGTATACTCCTATTGATGCAGCCTAGAATTGTATTGGCCTTTTTAGCTGCTGCATCACACTCTTGGCTCATGTTCAGCTTGTGGTCCACGAAGACTCCTAGATCCCTTTTGCTGGACTGCCATCAAGCCAGGCATCACCCAGCCTATATCTGTGTATTTCATTTCCCTTGATCTAGTCACTATATGCAGCCTAGAATCGCATTGGCTTTTTTAGTTGCTGCATCACACTCTTGGCTCATGTTCAGTTTGTGGTTCACTAAGACTCCCAGATCCCTTTTGCATGTTCTACCATCAAGCCAGGTGTCACCCATCCTATATCTAGACACTAGACTCCTATTAATGCAGCCTAGAATCGCATTGGCCTTTTTAGCTGCTGCATCATACTCTTGGCTCATGTTCAGCTTGTGGTCCACTAAGACTCCCAGATCCCTTTTGCATGGACTGCCATCAAGCCAGGTGTCACCCATCCTGTATCTCTGTGTTTCATTTTTTTCTGGACACTAGGCTCCTATTAAGACTCCCAGATCCCTTTTGCATGGACTGCCTTGAGTCCCAATTTTGGAGAAGAAGGTGGAATAAAAATAAAAATAAATATAAATATAACAACAATAACAATAACAATAACAACAACAATAACAATGAAAATTTTGGTTAGCTTCTATATTTGAAATATTTTTTCTCCCCTGCTTTGCTTTTTTCACCTAAAATCAAGGGGGTGGAGGTGGGAGATACTGTATTTATAACCCAAGCCATCCTGTACCAGAATATATATATATATATATATATGCATACACATACAGTTGTCCCTTCACAATGGGGTTTGGTTCCAGGACCCCCCATGAATACCCAAATCCATGAATACTCAAGTCCCATTATATGCAACGGCATAACAAATTGGTGTCCCTTATATAATAAGATGGCAAAACCAAGGTTTGCTTTTTGGATTATTATTTTTTAAAGAATATTTTCAAGCCGTGAATACTTAAATCCATGGATACCAAATCCGTGAATGTGGAGGGACAGCTGTATAAAATATATTTTATATTTATATTCTATTTTTTTATTTTTTAAAAAATAAAAGTTTTATTAAGTTGTACAGTTGTTATTTTGCAATATAAAAATAAACTATTTTTAAAAGACCTTACCTTCTCCAAGTCTAGAGAGAGAGAATGAATGAGTGGCATGGATATCCCCGCTGGATCGGATTTCTACAACCTATTTCTTTCTATTGCATTACCAGTCTGCTAAACTGCCTCCCAGTTAGAAACTGGAAATTTCTCCCATGGCTGAAAATTCTCCCCCATGGTGGGACATCTTGCCTTGGATTTTCGCAAGCAAGCTGTTCTCTCACCCACAGTGGATAATGTATTTTTGCAATGAGAACAGTGGTGTCCGAATGACCTCACTTTGCAAGAGAGAGAGTGTATCCAAGGTATCGTTTCTGCAAAGAGCGCAATTAAACAGCTGGAGAAAGGTGAGAGTCAAATGAACATTTCTCTCCCACGTGGACAAAGGCATACCTGGGAAGGTTTCTCTGAGAGGCCTTGCTCGGTATCCCATCCGTGAGAGCAATGCAGGAATCCCAGAGAAAATGGAGCAAGCTTGTTTTCCGCTGCTCCAGAGACTCGAACACGGACCAACAGATTCACATTGCAAGAAAAGAGATTCCTCTTAAACCTGAGGAAGTTTTGTGTAAGAGCTGTTTGACAGTGGAATATTGGCTGCCTCGGAGCATGGCAGAAGGGGGTTGGACTAGATGGCCTTTGGGGTCTCTTCCAACTCTAGGATTCTATGCTTTTCCAATGGGAATGCTTGGATTGGGTATTCCTGCATGGCAGAATGGGGTTGGACTAGATGGCCTTTGGGGTCTCTTCCAATTCTAGGATTCTATGCTTTTCCAATGAGAATGCTTGGATTGGGTATTCCTGCATGGCAGAATGGGGTTGGACTAGATGGCCCTTGGGGTCT
Source organism: Gambelia wislizenii (assembly GCA_030847615.1). Lineage (NCBI taxonomy): Eukaryota > Metazoa > Chordata > Lepidosauria > Squamata > Crotaphytidae > Gambelia > Gambelia wislizenii. The sequence goes on along the minus strand of JAUMIR010000013.1, from coordinate 1,828,717 downwards.
TTTCCAACTCTAGGATTCTATGCTTTTCCAATGGGAATGCTTGGATTGGGTATTCCTGCATGGCAGAATGGGGTTGGACTGGATGGCCCTTGGGGTCTCTTCCAACTCTAGGATTCTATGTTTTTCCAATGGGAATGCTTGGATTGGGTATTCCTACATGGCAGAAGAGGTTGGACTAGATGGCCCTTGGGGTCTCTTCCAACTCTAGGATTCTTTATTTTTCCAATGGGAATGCTTGGATTGGGTATTCCTGCATGGCAGAATGGGGTTTGACTAGATGGCCCTTAGAGGTCCCTTCCAACTCTATGGTTCTATGATTCTTTGATTCTATGCACTGCCTCGGAGCATGGTGGACTCTCCATCTTTGGAGGCTTTCAAACAAAGGTTTGATGGCTATCTATTGGGAATACTTTGATTGGGTATTCCTCCAGGGCAGAATGGGGTTGGACTGGATGACCCTTGGAGGTACCTTCCACCTCTAGGATTCTATGAAAGTAGGAGAGTCTACCATCCCTTGAGGAAGTCCATATTCCACTCTTGAATCATAGAGTTGGAAGAGATCCCAAGGGTCATCCAGTCCAACCCCATTCTGCCATGCAGGAATACGCAATCTAAGCATTCCTGACAGATGGCCATCCAGCCTCTTGTGCGAAACAATTTCAGCACCATGGAGAACTCATAGAATCCTAGAGTTGGAAGGGACCTCCAAGGGCCATCTACTCCAACCCCATTCTGCCATGCAGGGAGACACCATCAAAGCACTCCTGACAGATGGCCACCCAGTCTCTAGTCCTAAACAATTTCAGCACCACGGAGAGCTCATAGATTCCTAGAGCTGGAAGATGCCCCTAAGGGCCATCTAGTCCAACCCTCTTCTGCCATGTATGGAATATACAATCCAAGCATTCCCAATGACAGATGGACATCCAGCCTCTGTTTAAAGCCTCCAAAGAAGGAAACTCCACCACACTTCACTTCTGAACAGCTCTTACCATCAGGAAGTTTTCCCTAATGTTTAGGTGGAATCTCTTTTCCTGTATGTGAACCCATTGCCCCGTGTCCTAGTCTCTGGAGCAGCAGAAAACAAGCTTGCTCCATCCTCAGAAGGACATCCTTCAAATATTTAAACATGGCCATCATGTCTCCTCTTCACCTTCTCTTCTCTAGGCTAAACCTGCCCAGCTCCCTCAGCCGCTCCTCATAGAGCAAAATGGCTTCCAGACCTCCCACCATTTTGGCCGCCCTCCTCTGGACACCTTCCAGCTTCTCCATATCCTTCCTGAGTTGCAATGCCCAGAACTGGACGCAGGATTCCCAGTGTGGTCTTTAAACAGGGGTTGGATGGGCACTTTTCAGGAGTGCTTCAGTTGTGTATTGCCGCACAGCAGGGGGTTGGACTAGATGGCCTTTGGGGGAATCCCTTCCAGCTCTATGGTTCTCCCAGACAGAAAGGCGGCCAAATAACAGACATCCTCTTAGCCCAGAAAAGACGTGATTGTGAAGCGATGCAATAAAGCCATGTTTCAATATTTGAAGGGATGCCCTACTGAGGATGGAGCAAGCTTGTTTTCTTCTGCTCCAGAGATTAGGACACAGAGCCATGGGTTCAAATTCCAGGAAAAGAGATTCCAGCTAAACATTAGCAAGAACCTCTTGACTGTAAGAACTGTTTGAGAATGGAAAATATGGATTTCCTTGGAAATTGCTGGATTCTCTCCTTCTTCGGAGCTCTTTAAAAAGAGGTTGGACAGACATTTTTGGGGAGTATTTTAGCGCTGTATTCCTGTGCAGCAGGGGGTTGGACTAGATGACCCTTATGGTACCTTCTTCCACCCCTGAAAGCATTCATCTCTGTGCTTTCCACAGCAGTGCAAAAGGCAGAAAGCCAACAGGTTCAGCACCCCAATTAGATTCCCACCCAATGGTTGTTCTTGTTTTACACCATTCTGGTGCAAAATGTTTTAGGGTTAAAACTTGGGGGAAAATAAGAAATGGAGAAAAGAATTGGAAATGAAGACCTTAACTAGTTGCTTTTTGCTGTTGACCTGATAACTCAAATGCTCTGCATTGTCTATGCAGCATGGCATTATTATTATTATTATTATTATTACCAAACATGCATATTAAAGGCCTGGGTTTTTTCCCCTCAATACACCTTTACAGGTTTTTAAATTGTTTCATATCTGGTCAAGTAGGGATTTTTAATTTGTATGAATTATACACCTGATTTTTTTCTCCCCAAATCAAACTGCAAGGATCTCTTAAAGGTTTTAATAATTGCCAAAAAGCAAAATAAATCTTGGGAACATTCTCTCTAGGAGGAGTGGGCAAGGACTCCCCAAAATCTCCACCCATCATGGTCCAGTGGTGGATTATGGGAGCTGCACTCCAGAAAGGAAGGTTTCCCAAGTCTTCCTGGAGGGAGCTATATTTCAGTCTGACCACAAGAGGTCACCCTAAAACTCTCCTTCAAATCTAGTCTTTCCTCTTAACTATTCTCAATATTTGAAAAATCACCCCCAACCCCACCGCCCCCCATTTCTCACATTTCAGGACTGATGATCATCTTTGTAATCCAGGACTTATTCTGTGCAAAATTTACATTTTTTTGTGCATGGTTTTCATTGTCGTTTCCAACTCACAGCAACCCTAAGGTTGGGTTTGTTTGGTTTTTTGCAAGATTTGTTCAACCTTGGCCTTCCCCTCTGAGGCTGAGAGTGTGTGGCTTGCCCAAATTCATCCAATGGGTTTCCATGGCCTGAAAGGAATTCGAACCCTCGTTTACAGAGATGTAGTCCGAGGCTCAAACACGACAACATTTCCATATTTGAAATATGTATGTGTGTGTACATGATTTCAAGTTGACTGTTGACTTATCCAACAAAATTTATAGGGTTTTCTTATAGTAACATTAATTGTTGTTGATAAACAATTAATGTTACTATAGGGTTTTCTTAAGCAAGGAATCCTCAGAGGTGGTTTTGCAAATTCCTTCCTGTGAAATAGAGCCAACAGTGCCTGGGATTTGTTGGCGGTATCCCATCCGAGTCCTAACCAGGGCTGACCCTGCTTAGCTTGCAAGATCAGATGGGATATCTGTTGACTTCAACTCACTTGTTGACTTATGGAGAACCCATGAATTTTGTAGGGTTTTCTCAGGCAAGGAATAGTTTTGCCAATTCTTTCCTCTGAAATATTGCCAACAGTGCCTGGGATTTGTTGGTGGGTCTCCCATCCAAGTCCTAACCAGGGCTGACCCTGCTGAGCATCCAAGATCAATCGCGACCTGATGGTGTTTTTAGGGGATTTAGGCTCTGTGCTATATTGTGTGTACCTGTACCTTCAAGTCACAAGATATGTTGGGAATACTTTAATTGTGTCTCCCTGCAGGGCAGAATAGGGTCAGACTAGATGGCCTTTGTGGTCTCTTCCAACTGTATGGTTCTATGGTTGCAACACAGGTTGTAAAGCCACACACAACCACACACTTTCTTGTTGTGTAACAGCTGATCCAACTCTCCATCCCACTGCAAAAGACAGAATTCGCTTCTTGCTCAACGGCGCAAAAGCGTCACAACACTAAATAAGACAATTAAACTTTTTAAGGATTTAAGGATGCACCCAGACTGACTAAAAAGACTACACCTTTTTCATTTTATTTTGGAGATCTATACACATTTTGTTTATCCTGGAATATTTTCGGTCGGCTCCTGGCAT